>CM059603.1:112814443-122814443 GCA_030412105.1 Cyclura pinguis
TACCAAGCCCTACCCCTAACCTTAGCCCTAACCTTAACTGAAGCCCTAGCCCTGACTTTAGCCCTGTCCCTATCCCTATCCCTATCACCAACACTAACCATAGCCCTAGCCCTAAACCTAGCCATAACCCTACCCCAAGCCCTAACACCAGCTCTAACCCGAACTCTAAAACTAACCCTAGCCCTAACCCTATCCTTATCCTGGCCCTAACCCTACACCTAGATCTAGCTTTAGCTCTAACTGAAGCAGTAAGCCTATCCCTAATGTTATCGCAAATGCTAGCATTAGCCCTAGTCCAAAACCTAGAGCTAACCCTAGCCCCAGCCATAGCCGTAGCCCTAGCCCTAGCCCTAACTCTAGCCCTAGCCCTATACCTAGCACTAACCCTAGCCCTAGCCCTAGCCCTAAGCCCTAACCCTAACCCTAGGCCTAGCCTTAAATCTAGCCCTGGCCCTAGTCGTAAACCTAACCTACCCCTAACCCTAACCCTAGCCCTGGCCCTAGCCCTAACCGTAGCCCTAGTTCTAACTCTAAGCCCAAAGCCCTAACCCTAGCCCTAACCCTAACCATAACCCTAACTGTAACCCTAAACCTAATACTTGCCCTAGCCCCAGCTCCAGCCCTAAACCTAGCCCTAGTCCTATCCATAGCCCTAGCCCTAAACTTAGCTCTAGCTATAGCTCGATTCCTAACCCTAACGCTAACTCTAACCCTAGCCCTAGCCTTAGCTCTAGCCCTAGACCTAATCTTGGCCGTAGCTCTTACCCTAGCGCTAGCCCAAGCTCAAGCCCTAACACTAGCACTATCGGTATCCCTATCCCTGTCCCTAGCCATTGCTGTTCCCTAACTCTAGCCCTAGCCCTAATACCAGCCCTAACCCTAACCCGAACCCTAGCCCTAAACCTAGCCCTAGCCCTATCCTTAACCCTAGCCCTAAGCCTAGCACTAGGCCCTGCCCTAGCCCTAGCCCTATCCCTGATCCTATCCCTATGCCTATCCCTATCCCCAACCCTAGCCCCAGCACTAGCCCTGGTCCTATCCCTAACCCTAGCCCCAGCCCTAGCCCTAGCCTTAACCCTAGCCCTAGCCCTGGTCCTATCCGTAACCCTAGCCCCAGCCCTAGCCCTAGTCCTAACCCTAACACTAGTCATAGCCCTAACCCTAGTCCTAGCACTTACCCTAGCACTAGCCCTAGCCCTCACCCTAACCCTAGCCTTGGTCCTAACATTAGACCTAGCACTAATCTTAGCTGTACCCTAGTCATAACCCTAACCCTAGTCTTAACCCTAACCCGAGACCTAACTCGTGCCCTAGCCCTAAACCTAGCTCTAGCCCTAGCCCTGATTCTATCCCTATCCCTATCCCTAACCCTAGCCCCAACCCTAGCCCTAGTCCTATCCCTAACCCTAGCCCCAGCCCTAGCCCTAGCCTTAACCCTAGCCTTAACCCGAGCCCTAGCCCTACCCTAACCCTAGTCCTAACTGTAGCCAAAATCCCAGCCCTAGCCCTAACCCTAGCCCTAACCCTACCCCAAGCCCTAGCCCTAACCCTGCCCTCTAGCCCTAGCCCTAGCCCTAGCCCTAACCTTGCTTTCAAAGGAGGAGGTTGTGTTTTTCACAGCTCCTCAATACCTTTCAGCAAAACAGTGGATTCTCCTCAATCCAGTGAAAATGAAAATCCTAGCAGGGTTACACCTGGCATAACTTGAGGTGTAGCTTATGTATATACAGGTTAAAGACATGAGAATGTTATTAATTTTAATTGTAATAATTAATTTTAATAATTTTATTTAAGATACATTTTAATTTAGTTTTAATTTTAATTTGAACAATATTGTTATCTGTTCTTTATCTGTAAATGGGCATAATATGTGAGAAACTTTGATAGGGATACAAGACTCAGAATAGTGGTAATAATAAATAATCGCAATGGAAATTGTAATGTTTGTATATTGATAGGTACAATTTTAAAAATTTTAAAAACTTTCGGTATTTCTTTGAAGAACTCTAATATTTTGATATATTGTTGTTTAGATTACTTTATTTTGTGATTCCATTCGTTACCTCATACATCTCTTTCATTATGTACAAACAAGTTTGCAGGATGTTAAAATTTTAATAAAATTACTTAAAGCTAAAAAAAAAATTACTTAGACCTATTCCTAAACCAAGTCCTAGCCCTAGCCCTAGACCTAGCCCTAGCCCTAACCTTAACCCTAGTGCTAGCCCGAGCCCAAAGCCCTAAGCCCAAACCCTAGCCCTAACACGAGCCCTAGCATTAACACTAAACCTAGCCCTAGCCCTAAGCCTGGCCCTAACCGTAACCTAGCTCTAGCCCTATCCCTATCGCTAGCCCTATCCCTAAGACGTCAACCATAACCCTTGCCCTAGCCAAAGCCCTATCCCTAACCCTAAATTAGCCCTAACCCTAAACCTAGCCATAGCCTTAACTCTGGCCCTAACCCTAGCCATAGACCAAGCCCTAACCCTAACCCTAGCCCTTACTCTATCCCTTCCCGTAAACCGTTCCTTATCCCTAGCCCTAGCACGGCCCTAGCTCCAACCGTAATCCGAGCCCTAGACTTAGCTGTAACACTAGCCCTAGTCCTAGCCCTGATCCTATCCCTACCCGTATCCCTATACCTATCCCTATCCCTAACCCTAGCCCCAGCCCTAGCCCTAGCCCTAGCCTTGGCCCTAACGCTAGCCCTAGCCATAATCCTAGCCGTACCCTAGTCATAACCCTGGCCCTACCCTAACCCTAGTCCTAGCTGTAGCCGAAATCCCAGCCCTAGCCCTAACCCTAGCCTTAGCCCTAGCCCTAGCCCTAAGCACTAGCCCTGGCCCTAGCCCTAACCCTAAGCTACCCCTACCCCTAACCTTAGCCCTGCCCTAGCCCTAACCGTAGCCTTAGCTCTAACTCTAAATCCAAAGCCCTAAACCTAGCCCTAGCCCTAGCCCTAGCCCTAACCCTAAGCATAACCCTAACCGTAACCCTAAACCTAATACTAGTCCTAGCCCCAACCCCAACCCCAGCCCTAAACTTAGCCCTAGCTCTATTCCTAACCCTAACCCTAACTCTAACCCTAGCCCTAGCCTTAGCGCTAGCCCTAGCCCTAATCTAGGCCGTAGCTCTTACCCTAGCGCTAGCCCAAGCTCAAACCCTAATGCTAACACTATCGCTATCCTTATCCCTGTCCCTAGCCATTGTCTTACCCTAACCCTAGCCGTAGCCATAATACCAGCCCTAACCCTAACCCGAGCCCTAGGCCTAAACCTAGCCCTAGCCCTATCCTTAACCCTAGTCATAACCCTAGTACTAGGCCCTGCCCAAGCCCTAGCCCTAACGCTAGCCCTAGCCCTAACCCTAGCCCTTGCCCTAACACTAGACCTAGCCCTAATCCTAGCCGTACCCTAGTCATAACCCTAGCCCTAGTCTTAACCCTAACCCGAGACCTAACTCTTGCCCTAGACCTAACCCTAACCCTAGCCCTATCCCTGATCTTATCCCTATCCCTATCCCTATCCCTAACCCTAGCCCCAGCCCTAGCCCTTGCCCTAGCCCTACCCTAACCCTAGTCCTAGCTGTAGCCAAAATCCCAGCCCTAGTTCTAACCCTAGCCCTCGCCCTACCCCTAGCCCTAGCCCTGGCCCTAGCCCTAGCCTTAACCTTGCTTTCAAAGGAGGAGGTTGTGTTTTTCACAGCTCCTCAATACCTTTCAGCAAAACAGTGGATTCTCCTCAATCCAGTGAAAATGCTGCAACCTCACTGACTGGGGTAGGCACTGGAACCCTTCAGGCATCAGGGGAGTCCAGAATGGAACCTCAAAAGCAAGATTTTGAGGGGCTAGGGGCAGACCGAACTCAGCCCCTAGGAAAACTTGCAGAGACCTTACAGAAAACAATGTCTTCCCAGGAAGGGAAAGAGAAAGAGAGAGAAACTGAAGAGTGTTTGAAACTGGCAAGCGAGACCAAAAAGACTGTGCGTACTGTTGATTTGGGAACCGAGAAGGGATTTGGGGCTAGACTGGCTTCTAGTAGTGCCAAGGAAATCTTAGAAACTCCAGGGAAGGAGGTTTTACAAGGAGAAAGCCAGAGAGAAGAAGCAGGGGATAAAATGTTTGAGCCAGCTCTGAAAGAACAGGGCGTGGCAGCCATGGCAGAAACAGAAACTGCCTGCAAAGGCAGCACAAACTTCCTGCAAGGAGAATTAAAAGGAGATTCTGGGCTGCAGAAGGACATTCGGGAAAAAGAATACATTCAAAAGCCCCAAGGAACGACCTTTTTGCTGCAAAAAGAGGCAGGCAGCCATTTAGCAAACAAACAAACTCAGCAAGCAAAACTGAAAGTAAACTCTGGACTGCTAAAGCCTGCCGTAGCCATGGAAACAGGCACAGAGGAGGGGGAGGAAAAACCCTGGGTCTGGCTACTGCTGAAAACTTTTTGCAGGATTTCTTTGACTTTGATCAGTATAGAGAAACATATTGTTCGAATAGAGGAAAACTGGGAAAGTTTTTAGGGCTGTTGGAGGAATCTACCAAAGAGTTTGAATTAGAGAGTGTTCCACAGAGCCAGAGGAAGCCACAGAATGTTTGCAGAGGGACTTTCATTTGAGAGGAATGCAAAACAGAGCATATTTGGGGGTGGATTCGAGCAGAGAGGTCCTCCAAGAGTTAAATGATTATGGCAGGAGCCTGTTGGGAAAGCCAGTGGGGGAAAGAAAGCAAGAGGAGTAGGAATGCCTTTTACATTCTGTAACTGGCATCAACGAGTGGCATGAAGAAGTTAGGAAAGATCTGCAGGCTTATAAAGAGAGGAAAGGATTTTTATTAAAGCAATTTGCTTTGAAAAGCAAAGAGGAGAAAAGCAAGGAAAAAACAAAGACCAGAGGAGAGAGGGAGCCAAAGCTTCACAGGAGAAAGTTCTTAGCCGAAGAGGCTTTGAATACAAGTAGGGATCGGTCCCCGCTCAAACCAGGAAACTCTTCAGAAGAAGAACGGTATCCTCTGACCCTATACAAAAGAAAGCACGCACAGCCTCACAAGCCGGAAGAGACAGAGAAGGAGGCTTGTGCTGGGCAGCTTGCGGGGACTGCACCTCTTAACCCGATAGAACCTCCAAATGAATCTGAAAGTGAGGGAGTGGAGAGACTGGAGGGGCCTCCTTCCAAGAGCGAAGGGAGAGTGGCATGGAGTGCTCTGGCATTTCTTCTCTGCTTGCTAGCTGCGAGAGCTCGGTGGAAAGCAGCAGTGAGGAGGAGCAGGTGGAGGAGGAAGGCGCTGGGGGTGAAGCCCTGAAGAAAAGAGCCAAGAGGAAAATAAAGGAAGGAGGGACAGGTCTCTCCCCGGGAAAGAAAGTCACAAAGGAATATTTAATTTGCCAGTATGACATGGCTGTCAGAAACGACACCTGGCATAACTTGAGGTGTAGGTTATGCACATACAGGTTATAGACATGAGAATGTTCTTAATTTTAATTTTAATTTTATTAATTAATTTTCATAATTTTACTTTAAGATGTATTTTAATTTAGTTTTAATTTGAACAATAGTGTTATTTGTTCTTTCTCTGTAAATGGGCATAATATGTGAGAAACTTTGATAGGGATACAAGACTCAGAATAGTGGTACTAATAAATAATTGTAATGGAAATTGTAATGTTTGTATATTGATAGGTACAATTTTAAAAATTTTAAAAACTTTTGTTATTTCTCTGAAGAACCCTAACCAAACCTTAAGCTAGCCCTAACCCTAAACCAAGTTCTAGCCCTAACCTTAGCCCTAACTTAACCGAAGCCCAAACCCTAACCTAGCCAAACCCTAAACCTACCGTAGCCCTAACCCTAGCACTTAAACTACACCTAGCCCTAGCCGTAACTCTAGCCCTAGCACTGGCCCTAGCCCTAGCCCTAGCCCTAGGCCAAGACATTGCCCTAGCCCTACCTTAACCCTATCCCCATCCTTAAACCTAAACCTAGCCCTAGCCCTAGCCCTAACCCTAACCCTATCCCTAGCACTAACCCTAGCCCTAGCCCTATTGCTAGCAGTAACCACAGCCCTAGCCCTAAAGCTAGCCATAACCCTACCCCAATCCCTAACCCCAGGCATAACTCAAACTCTAAACCTAACCGTAGACCTAACCCTATCCTTAGATCTAACCCTATCCTTATCCCTCGCCCTAACCCTATCCCTAGATCTAACCTTAGCTCTAACCTAACCCTAACCCTAACCCTAGCCCTAGCCCTAGCCCTAGCCCTAACCGTAACCTCGACTTAAATCTAAACCTGGCGATAGCCGTAGCCTTAGCTCTAACCCTAGACCTAGCCCTAACCAGAGCAAAAGTCCTAACACTAGCCCTGAACGTAACCCTAACCAAACCTTAAGCTTGCCCTAAACCTAAACCAAGCCCTAGCCCTTACCTTAGCCCTAACCCTAACCAAAGCCCTAGCCCTAGCCCTATCTCTATCCCTAGCCTTAATCCTAGACCTAGCCCTAGGCCTAGACGTTGCCCTAGCCCTACCCTAACCCTATCACTTTCCTAAACCCTAACCCTAGCCCCAGCCCTAGCCTTAGGTCTAACCCTAGCACTAGCTGTAGACCTAACTCTAGCCCTAGCCCCAGCCCTAGCCATAACCCTCGCCTGAGCCTGGGCCCTAACCCTCCCCCTAAACCTAACACTAGCCCTAAATGTAACCCTAACCAAGCATTAAGCAAGCCCTAACCCTAAACCAAGCCCTACCCCTAACCTTAGCCCTAACCTTAACTGAAGCCCTAGCCCTGACTTTAGCCCTGTCCCTATCCCTATCCCTATCACCAACACTAACCATAGCCCTAGCCCTAAACCTAGCCATAACCCTACCCCAAGCCCTAACACCAGCTCTAACCCGAACTCTAAAACTAACCCTAGCCCTAACCCTATCCTTATCCTGGCCCTAACCCTACACCTAGATCTAGCTTTAGCTCTAACTGAAGCAGTAAGCCTATCCCTAATGTTATCGCAAATGCTAGCATTAGCCCTAGTCCAAAACCTAGAGCTAACCCTAGCCCCAGCCATAGCCGTAGCCCTAGCCCTAGCCCTAACTCTAGCCCTAGCCCTATACCTAGCACTAACCCTAGCCCTAGCCCTAGCCCTAAGCCCTAACCCTAACCCTAGGCCTAGCCTTAAATCTAGCCCTGGCCCTAGTCGTAAACCTAACCTACCCCTAACCCTAACCCTAGCCCTGGCCCTAGCCCTAACCGTAGCCCTAGTTCTAACTCTAAGCCCAAAGCCCTAACCCTAGCCCTAACCCTAACCATAACCCTAACTGTAACCCTAAACCTAATACTTGCCCTAGCCCCAGCTCCAGCCCTAAACCTAGCCCTAGTCCTATCCATAGCCCTAGCCCTAAACTTAGCTCTAGCTATAGCTCGATTCCTAACCCTAACGCTAACTCTAACCCTAGCCCTAGCCTTAGCTCTAGCCCTAGACCTAATCTTGGCCGTAGCTCTTACCCTAGCGCTAGCCCAAGCTCAAGCCCTAACACTAGCACTATCGGTATCCCTATCCCTGTCCCTAGCCATTGCTGTTCCCTAACTCTAGCCCTAGCCCTAATACCAGCCCTAACCCTAACCCGAACCCTAGCCCTAAACCTAGCCCTAGCCCTATCCTTAACCCTAGCCCTAAGCCTAGCACTAGGCCCTGCCCTAGCCCTAGCCCTATCCCTGATCCTATCCCTATGCCTATCCCTATCCCCAACCCTAGCCCCAGCACTAGCCCTGGTCCTATCCCTAACCCTAGCCCCAGCCCTAGCCCTAGCCTTAACCCTAGCCCTAGCCCTGGTCCTATCCGTAACCCTAGCCCCAGCCCTAGCCCTAGTCCTAACCCTAACACTAGTCATAGCCCTAACCCTAGTCCTAGCACTTACCCTAGCACTAGCCCTAGCCCTCACCCTAACCCTAGCCTTGGTCCTAACATTAGACCTAGCACTAATCTTAGCTGTACCCTAGTCATAACCCTAACCCTAGTCTTAACCCTAACCCGAGACCTAACTCGTGCCCTAGCCCTAAACCTAGCTCTAGCCCTAGCCCTGATTCTATCCCTATCCCTATCCCTAACCCTAGCCCCAACCCTAGCCCTAGTCCTATCCCTAACCCTAGCCCCAGCCCTAGCCCTAGCCTTAACCCTAGCCTTAACCCGAGCCCTAGCCCTACCCTAACCCTAGTCCTAACTGTAGCCAAAATCCCAGCCCTAGCCCTAACCCTAGCCCTAACCCTACCCCAAGCCCTAGCCCTAACCCTGCCCTCTAGCCCTAGCCCTAGCCCTAGCCCTAACCTTGCTTTCAAAGGAGGAGGTTGTGTTTTTCACAGCTCCTCAATACCTTTCAGCAAAACAGTGGATTCTCCTCAATCCAGTGAAAATGAAAATCCTAGCAGGGTTACACCTGGCATAACTTGAGGTGTAGCTTATGTATATACAGGTTAAAGACATGAGAATGTTATTAATTTTAATTGTAATAATTAATTTTAATAATTTTATTTAAGATACATTTTAATTTAGTTTTAATTTTAATTTGAACAATATTGTTATCTGTTCTTTATCTGTAAATGGGCATAATATGTGAGAAACTTTGATAGGGATACAAGACTCAGAATAGTGGTAATAATAAATAATCGCAATGGAAATTGTAATGTTTGTATATTGATAGGTACAATTTTAAAAATTTTAAAAACTTTCGGTAATTCTTTGAAGAACTCTAATATTTTGATATATTGTTGTTTAGATTACTTTATTTTGTGATTCCATTCGTTACCTCATACATCTCTTTTATTATGTACAAACAAGTTTGCAGGATGTTAAAATTTTAATAAAATTACTTAAAGCTAAAAAAAAAATTACTTAGACCTATTCCTAAACCAAGTCCTAGCCCTAGCCCTAGACCTAGCCCTAGCCCTAACCTTAACCCTAGTGCTAGCCCGAGCCCAAAGCCCTAAGCCCAAACCCTAGCCCTAACACGAGCCCTAGCATTAACACTAAACCTAGCCCTAGCCCTAAGCCTGGCCCTAACCGTAACCTAGCTCTAGCCCTATCCCTATCGCTAGCCCTATCCCTAAGACGTCAACCATAACCCTTGCCCTAGCCAAAGCCCTATCCCTAACCCTAAATTAGCCCTAACCCTAAACCTAGCCATAGCCTTAACTCTGGCCCTAACCCTAGCCATAGACCAAGCCCTAACCCTAACCCTAGCCCTTACTCTATCCCTTCCCGTAAACCGTTCCTTATCCCTAGCCCTAGCACGGCCCTAGCTCCAACCGTAATCCGAGCCCTAGACTTAGCTGTAACACTAGCCCTAGTCCTAGCCCTGATCCTATCCCTACCCGTATCCCTATACCTATCCCTATCCCTAACCCTAGCCCCAGCCCTAGCCCTAGCCCTAGCCTTGGCCCTAACGCTAGCCCTAGCCATAATCCTAGCCGTACCCTAGTCATAACCCTGGCCCTACCCTAACCCTAGTCCTAGCTGTAGCCGAAATCCCAGCCCTAGCCCTAACCCTAGCCTTAGCCCTAGCCCTAGCCCTAAGCACTAGCCCTGGCCCTAGCCCTAACCCTAAGCTACCCCTACCCCTAACCTTAGCCCTGCCCTAGCCCTAACCGTAGCCTTAGCTCTAACTCTAAATCCAAAGCCCTAAACCTAGCCCTAGCCCTAGCCCTAGCCCTAACCCTAAGCATAACCCTAACCGTAACCCTAAACCTAATACTAGTCCTAGCCCCAACCCCAACCCCAGCCCTAAACTTAGCCCTAGCTCTATTCCTAACCCTAACCCTAACTCTAACCCTAGCCCTAGCCTTAGCGCTAGCCCTAGCCCTAATCTAGGCCGTAGCTCTTACCCTAGCGCTAGCCCAAGCTCAAACCCTAATGCTAACACTATCGCTATCCTTATCCCTGTCCCTAGCCATTGTCTTACCCTAACCCTAGCCGTAGCCATAATACCAGCCCTAACCCTAACCCGAGCCCTAGGCCTAAACCTAGCCCTAGCCCTATCCTTAACCCTAGTCATAACCCTAGTACTAGGCCCTGCCCAAGCCCTAGCCCTAACGCTAGCCCTAGCCCTAACCCTAGCCCTTGCCCTAACACTAGACCTAGCCCTAATCCTAGCCGTACCCTAGTCATAACCCTAGCCCTAGTCTTAACCCTAACCCGAGACCTAACTCTTGCCCTAGACCTAACCCTAACCCTAGCCCTATCCCTGATCTTATCCCTATCCCTATCCCTATCCCTAACCCTAGCCCCAGCCCTAGCCCTTGCCCTAGCCCTACCCTAACCCTAGTCCTAGCTGTAGCCAAAATCCCAGCCCTAGTTCTAACCCTAGCCCTCGCCCTACCCCTAGCCCTAGCCCTGGCCCTAGCCCTAGCCTTAACCTTGCTTTCAAAGGAGGAGGTTGTGTTTTTCACAGCTCCTCAATACCTTTCAGCAAAACAGTGGATTCTCCTCAATCCAGTGAAAATGCTGCAACCTCACTGACTGGGGTAGGCACTGGAACCCTTCAGGCATCAGGGGAGTCCAGAATGGAACCTCAAAAGCAAGATTTTGAGGGGCTAGGGGCAGACCGAACTCAGCCCCTAGGAAAACTTGCAGAGACCTTACAGAAAACAATGTCTTCCCAGGAAGGGAAAGAGAAAGAGAGAGAAACTGAAGAGTGTTTGAAACTGGCAAGCGAGACCAAAAAGACTGTGCGTACTGTTGATTTGGGAACCGAGAAGGGATTTGGAGCTAGACTGGCTTCTAGTAGTGCCAAGGAAATCTTAGAAACTCCAGGGAAGGAGGTTTTACAAGGAGAAAGCCAGAGAGAAGAAGCAGGGGATAAAATGTTTGAGCCAGCTCTGAAAGAACAGGGCGTGGCAGCCATGGCAGAAACAGAAACTGCCTGCAAAGGCAGCACAAACTTCCTGCAAGGAGAATTAAAAGGAGATTCTGGGCTGCAGAAGGACATTCGGGAAAAAGAATACATTCAAAAGCCCCAAGGAACGACCTTTTTGCTGCAAAAAGAGGCAGGCAGCCATTTAGCAAACAAACAAACTCAGCAAGCAAAACTGAAAGTAAACTCTGGACTGCTAAAGCCTGCCGTAGCCATGGAAACAGGCACAGAGGAGGGGGAGGAAAAACCCTGGGTCTGGCTACTGCTGAAAACTTTTTGCAGGATTTCTTTGACTTTGATCAGTATAGAGAAACATATTGTTCGAATAGAGGAAAACTGGGAAAGTTTTTAGGGCTGTTGGAGGAATCTACCAAAGAGTTTGAATTAGAGAGTGTTCCACAGAGCCAGAGGAAGCCACAGAATGTTTGCAGAGGGACTTTCATTTGAGAGGAATGCAAAACAGAGCATATTTGGGGGTGGATTCGAGCAGAGAGGTCCTCCAAGAGTTAAATGATTATGGCAGGAGCCTGTTGGGAAAGCCAGTGGGGGAAAGAAAGCAAGAGGAGTAGGAATGCCTTTTACATTCTGTAACTGGCATCAACGAGTGGCATGAAGAAGTTAGGAAAGATCTGCAGGCTTATAAAGAGAGGAAAGGATTTTTATTAAAGCAATTTGCTTTGAAAAGCAAAGAGGAGAAAAGCAAGGAAAAAACAAAGACCAGAGGAGAGAGGGAGCCAAAGCTTCACAGGAGAAAGTTCTTAGCCGAAGAGGCTTTGAATACAAGTAGGGATCGGTCCCCGCTCAAACCAGGAAACTCTTCAGAAGAAGAACGGTATCCTCTGACCCTATACAAAAGAAAGCACGCACAGCCTCACAAGCCGGAAGAGACAGAGAAGGAGGCTTGTGCTGGGCAGCTTGCGGGGACTGCACCTCTTAACCCGATAGAACCTCCAAATGAATCTGAAAGTGAGGGAGTGGAGAGACTGGAGGGGCCTCCTTCCAAGAGCGAAGGGAGAGTGGCATGGAGTGCTCTGGCATTTCTTCTCTGCTTGCTAGCTGCGAGAGCTCGGTGGAAAGCAGCAGTGAGGAGGAGCAGGTGGAGGAGGAAGGCGCTGGGGGTGAAGCCCTGAAGAAAAGAGCCAAGAGGAAAATAAAGGAAGGAGGGACAGGTCTCTCCCCGGGAAAGAAAGTCACAAAGGAATATTTAATTTGCCAGTATGACATGGCTGTCAGAAACGACACCTGGCATAACTTGAGGTGTAGGTTATGCACATACAGGTTATAGACATGAGAATGTTCTTAATTTTAATTTTAATTTTATTAATTAATTTTCATAATTTTACTTTAAGATGTATTTTAATTTAGTTTTAATTTGAACAATAGTGTTATTTGTTCTTTCTCTGTAAATGGGCATAATATGTGAGAAACTTTGATAGGGATACAAGACTCAGAATAGTGGTACTAATAAATAATTGTAATGGAAATTGTAATGTTTGTATATTGATAGGTACAATTTTAAAAATTTTAAAAACTTTTGTTATTTCTCTGAAGAACCCTAACCAAACCTTAAGCTAGCCCTAACCCTAAACCAAGTTCTAGCCCTAACCTTAGCCCTAACTTAACCGAAGCCCAAACCCTAACCTAGCCAAACCCTAAACCTACCGTAGCCCTAACCCTAGCACTTAAACTACACCTAGCCCTAGCCGTAACTCTAGCCCTAGCACTGGCCCTAGCCCTAGCCCTAGCCCTAGGCCAAGACATTGCCCTAGCCCTACCTTAACCCTATCCCCATCCTTAAACCTAAACCTAGCCCTAGCCCTAGCCCTAACCCTAACCCTATCCCTAGCACTAACCCTAGCCCTAGCCCTATTGCTAGCAGTAACCACAGCCCTAGCCCTAAAGCTAGCCATAACCCTACCCCAATCCCTAACCCCAGGCATAACTCGAACTCTAAACCTAACCGTAGACCTAACCCTATCCTTAGATCTAACCCTATCCTTATCCCTCGCCCTAACCCTATCCCTAGATCTAACCTTAGCTCTAACCTAACCCTAACCCTAACCCTAGCCCTAGCCCTAGCCCTAGCCCTAACCGTAACCTCGACTTAAATCTAAACCTGGCGATAGCCGTAGCCTTAGCTCTAACCCTAGACCTAGCCCTAACCAGAGCAAAAGTCCTAACACTAGCCCTGAACGTAACCCTAACCAAACCTTAAGCTTGCCCTAAACCTAAACCAAGCCCTAGCCCTTACCTTAGCCCTAACCCTAACCAAAGCCCTAGCCCTAGCCCTATCTCTATCCCTAGCCTTAATCCTAGACCTAGCCCTAGGCCTAGACGTTGCCCTAGCCCTACCCTAACCCTATCACTTTCCTAAACCCTAACCCTAGCCCCAGCCCTAGCCTTAGGTCTAACCCTAGCACTAGCTGTAGACCTAACTCTAGCCCTAGCCCCAGCCCTAGCCATAACCCTCGCCTGAGCCTGGGCCCTAACCCTCCCCCTAAACCTAACACTAGCCCTAAATGTAACCCTAACCAAGCATTAAGCAAGCCCTAACCCTAAACCAAGCCCTACCCCTAACCTTAGCCCTAACCTTAACTGAAGCCCTAGCCCTGACTTTAGCCCTGTCCCTATCCCTATCCCTATCACCAACACTAACCATAGCCCTAGCCCTAAACCTAGCCATAACCCTACCCCAAGCCCTAACACCAGCTCTAACCCGAACTCTAAAACTAACCCTAGCCCTAACCCTATCCTTATCCTGGCCCTAACCCTACACCTAGATCTAGCTTTAGCTCTAACTGAAGCAGTAAGCCTATCCCTAATGTTATCGCAAATGCTAGCATTAGCCCTAGTCCAAAACCTAGAGCTAACCCTAGCCCCAGCCATAGCCGTAGCCCTAGCCCTAGCCCTAACTCTAGCCCTAGCCCTATACCTAGCACTAACCCTAGCCCTAGCCCTAGCCCTAAGCCCTAACCCTAACCCTAGGCCTAGCCTTAAATCTAGCCCTGGCCCTAGTCGTAAACCTAACCTACCCCTAACCCTAACCCTAGCCCTGGCCCTAGCCCTAACCGTAGCCCTAGTTCTAACTCTAAGCCCAAAGCCCTAACCCTAGCCCTAACCCTAACCATAACCCTAACTGTAACCCTAAACCTAATACTTGCCCTAGCCCCAGCTCCAGCCCTAAACCTAGCCCTAGTCCTATCCATAGCCCTAGCCCTAAACTTAGCTCTAGCTATAGCTCGATTCCTAACCCTAACCCTAACTCTAACCCTAGCCCTAGCCTTAGCTCTAGCCCTAGACCTAATCTTGGCCGTAGCTCTTACCCTAGCGCTAGCCCAAGCTCAAGCCCTAACACTAGCACTATCGGTATCCCTATCCCTGTCCCTAGCCATTGCTGTTCCCTAACTCTAGCCCTAGCCCTAATACCAGCCCTAACCCTAACCCGAACCCTAGCCCTAAACCTAGCCCTAGCCCTATCCTTAACCCTAGCCCTAAGCCTAGCACTAGGCCCTGCCCTAGCCCTAGCCCTATCCCTGATCCTATCCCTATGCCTATCCCTATCCCCAACCCTAGCCCCAGCACTAGCCCTGGTCCTATCCCTAACCCTAGCCCCAGCCCTAGCCCTAGCCTTAACCCTAGCCCTAGCCCTGGTCCTATCCGTAACCCTAGCCCCAGCCCTAGCCCTAGTCCTAACCCTAACACTAGTCATAGCCCTAACCCTAGTCCTAGCACTTACCCTAGCACTAGCCCTAGCCCTCACCCTAACCCTAGCCTTGGTCCTAACATTAGACCTAGCACTAATCTTAGCTGTACCCTAGTCATAACCCTAACCCTAGTCTTAACCCTAACCCGAGACCTAACTCGTGCCCTAGCCCTAAACCTAGCTCTAGCCCTAGCCCTGATTCTATCCCTATCCCTATCCCTAACCCTAGCCCCAACCCTAGCCCTAGTCCTATCCCTAACCCTAGCCCCAGCCCTAGCCCTAGCCTTAACCCTAGCCTTAACCCGAGCCCTAGCCCTACCCTAACCCTAGTCCTAACTGTAGCCAAAATCCCAGCCCTAGCCCTAACCCTAGCCCTAACCCTACCCCAAGCCCTAGCCCTAACCCTGCCCTCTAGCCCTAGCCCTAGCCCTAGCCCTAACCTTGCTTTCAAAGGAGGAGGTTGTGTTTTTCACAGCTCCTCAATACCTTTCAGCAAAACAGTGGATTCTCCTCAATCCAGTGAAAATGAAAATCCTAGCAGGGTTACACCTGGCATAACTTGAGGTGTAGCTTATGTATATACAGGTTAAAGACATGAGAATGTTATTAATTTTAATTGTAATAATTAATTTTAATAATTTTATTTAAGATACATTTTAATTTAGTTTTAATTTTAATTTGAACAATATTGTTATCTGTTCTTTATCTGTAAATGGGCATAATATGTGAGAAACTTTGATAGGGATACAAGACTCAGAATAGTGGTAATAATAAATAATCGCAATGGAAATTGTAATGTTTGTATATTGATAGGTACAATTTTAAAAATTTTAAAAACTTTCGGTAATTCTTTGAAGAACTCTAATATTTTGATATATTGTTGTTTAGATTACTTTATTTTGTGATTCCATTCGTTACCTCATACATCTCTTTCATTATGTACAAACAAGTTTGCAGGATGTTAAAATTTTAATAAAATTACTTAAAGCTAAAAAAAAAATTACTTAGACCTATTCCTAAACCAAGTCCTAGCCCTAGCCCTAGACCTAGCCCTAGCCCTAACCTTAACCCTAGTGCTAGCCCGAGCCCAAAGCCCTAAGCCCAAACCCTAGCCCTAACACGAGCCCTAGCATTAACACTAAACCTAGCCCTAGCCCTAAGCCTGGCCCTAACCGTAACCTAGCTCTAGCCCTATCCCTATCGCTAGCCCTATCCCTAAGACGTCAACCATAACCCTTGCCCTAGCCAAAGCCCTATCCCTAACCCTAAATTAGCCCTAACCCTAAACCTAGCCATAGCCTTAACTCTGGCCCTAACCCTAGCCATAGACCAAGCCCTAACCCTAACCCTAGCCCTTACTCTATCCCTTCCCGTAAACCGTTCCTTATCCCTAGCCCTAGCACGGCCCTAGCTCCAACCGTAATCCGAGCCCTAGACTTAGCTGTAACACTAGCCCTAGTCCTAGCCCTGATCCTATCCCTACCCGTATCCCTATACCTATCCCTATCCCTAACCCTAGCCCCAGCCCTAGCCCTAGCCCTAGCCTTGGCCCTAACGCTAGCCCTAGCCATAATCCTAGCCGTACCCTAGTCATAACCCTGGCCCTACCCTAACCCTAGTCCTAGCTGTAGCCGAAATCCCAGCCCTAGCCCTAACCCTAGCCTTAGCCCTAGCCCTAGCCCTAAGCACTAGCCCTGGCCCTAGCCCTAACCCTAAGCTACCCCTACCCCTAACCTTAGCCCTGCCCTAGCCCTAACCGTAGCCTTAGCTCTAACTCTAAATCCAAAGCCCTAAACCTAGCCCTAGCCCTAGCCCTAGCCCTAACCCTAAGCATAACCCTAACCGTAACCCTAAACCTAATACTAGTCCTAGCCCCAACCCCAACCCCAGCCCTAAACTTAGCCCTAGCTCTATTCCTAACCCTAACCCTAACTCTAACCCTAGCCCTAGCCTTAGCGCTAGCCCTAGCCCTAATCTAGGCCGTAGCTCTTACCCTAGCGCTAGCCCAAGCTCAAACCCTAATGCTAACACTATCGCTATCCTTATCCCTGTCCCTAGCCATTGTCTTACCCTAACCCTAGCCGTAGCCATAATACCAGCCCTAACCCTAACCCGAGCCCTAGGCCTAAACCTAGCCCTAGCCCTATCCTTAACCCTAGTCATAACCCTAGTACTAGGCCCTGCCCAAGCCCTAGCCCTAACGCTAGCCCTAGCCCTAACCCTAGCCCTTGCCCTAACACTAGACCTAGCCCTAATCCTAGCCGTACCCTAGTCATAACCCTAGCCCTAGTCTTAACCCTAACCCGAGACCTAACTCTTGCCCTAGACCTAACCCTAACCCTAGCCCTATCCCTGATCTTATCCCTATCCCTATCCCTATCCCTAACCCTAGCCCCAGCCCTAGCCCTTGCCCTAGCCCTACCCTAACCCTAGTCCTAGCTGTAGCCAAAATCCCAGCCCTAGTTCTAACCCTAGCCCTCGCCCTACCCCTAGCCCTAGCCCTGGCCCTAGCCCTAGCCTTAACCTTGCTTTCAAAGGAGGAGGTTGTGTTTTTCACAGCTCCTCAATACCTTTCAGCAAAACAGTGGATTCTCCTCAATCCAGTGAAAATGCTGCAACCTCACTGACTGGGGTAGGCACTGGAACCCTTCAGGCATCAGGGGAGTCCAGAATGGAACCTCAAAAGCAAGATTTTGAGGGGCTAGGGGCAGACCGAACTCAGCCCCTAGGAAAACTTGCAGAGACCTTACAGAAAACAATGTCTTCCCAGGAAGGGAAAGAGAAAGAGAGAGAAACTGAAGAGTGTTTGAAACTGGCAAGCGAGACCAAAAAGACTGTGCGTACTGTTGATTTGGGAACCGAGAAGGGATTTGGGGCTAGACTGGCTTCTAGTAGTGCCAAGGAAATCTTAGAAACTCCAGGGAAGGAGGTTTTACAAGGAGAAAGCCAGAGAGAAGAAGCAGGGGATAAAATGTTTGAGCCAGCTCTGAAAGAACAGGGCGTGGCAGCCATGGCAGAAACAGAAACTGCCTGCAAAGGCAGCACAAACTTCCTGCAAGGAGAATTAAAAGGAGATTCTGGGCTGCAGAAGGACATTCGGGAAAAAGAATACATTCAAAAGCCCCAAGGAACGACCTTTTTGCTGCAAAAAGAGGCAGGCAGCCATTTAGCAAACAAACAAACTCAGCAAGCAAAACTGAAAGTAAACTCTGGACTGCTAAAGCCTGCCGTAGCCATGGAAACAGGCACAGAGGAGGGGGAGGAAAAACCCTGGGTCTGGCTACTGCTGAAAACTTTTTGCAGGATTTCTTTGACTTTGATCAGTATAGAGAAACATATTGTTCGAATAGAGGAAAACTGGGAAAGTTTTTAGGGCTGTTGGAGGAATCTACCAAAGAGTTTGAATTAGAGAGTGTTCCACAGAGCCAGAGGAAGCCACAGAATGTTTGCAGAGGGACTTTCATTTGAGAGGAATGCAAAACAGAGCATATTTGGGGGTGGATTCGAGCAGAGAGGTCCTCCAAGAGTTAAATGATTATGGCAGGAGCCTGTTGGGAAAGCCAGTGGGGGAAAGAAAGCAAGAGGAGTAGGAATGCCTTTTACATTCTGTAACTGGCATCAACGAGTGGCATGAAGAAGTTAGGAAAGATCTGCAGGCTTATAAAGAGAGGAAAGGATTTTTATTAAAGCAATTTGCTTTGAAAAGCAAAGAGGAGAAAAGCAAGGAAAAAACAAAGACCAGAGGAGAGAGGGAGCCAAAGCTTCACAGGAGAAAGTTCTTAGCCGAAGAGGCTTTGAATACAAGTAGGGATCGGTCCCCGCTCAAACCAGGAAACTCTTCAGAAGAAGAACGGTATCCTCTGACCCTATACAAAAGAAAGCACGCACAGCCTCACAAGCCGGAAGAGACAGAGAAGGAGGCTTGTGCTGGGCAGCTTGCGGGGACTGCACCTCTTAACCCGATAGAACCTCCAAATGAATCTGAAAGTGAGGGAGTGGAGAGACTGGAGGGGCCTCCTTCCAAGAGCGAAGGGAGAGTGGCATGGAGTGCTCTGGCATTTCTTCTCTGCTTGCTAGCTGCGAGAGCTCGGTGGAAAGCAGCAGTGAGGAGGAGCAGGTGGAGGAGGAAGGCGCTGGGGGTGAAGCCCTGAAGAAAAGAGCCAAGAGGAAAATAAAGGAAGGAGGGACAGGTCTCTCCCCGGGAAAGAAAGTCACAAAGGAATATTTAATTTGCCAGTATGACATGGCTGTCAGAAACGACACCTGGCATAACTTGAGGTGTAGGTTATGCACATACAGGTTATAGACATGAGAATGTTCTTAATTTTAATTTTAATTTTATTAATTAATTTTCATAATTTTACTTTAAGATGTATTTTAATTTAGTTTTAATTTGAACAATAGTGTTATTTGTTCTTTATCTGTAAATGGGCATAATATGTGAGAAACTTTGATAGGGATACAAGACTCAGAATAGTGGTACTAATAAATAATTGTAATGGAAATTGTAATGTTTGTATATTGATAGGTACAATTTTAAAAATTTTAAAAACTTTTGTTATTTCTCTGAAGAACCCTAACCAAACCTTAAGCTAGCCCTAACCCTAAACCAAGTTCTAGCCCTAACCTTAGCCCTAACTTAACCGAAGCCCAAACCCTAACCTAGCCAAACCCTAAACCTACCGTAGCCCTAACCCTAGCACTTAAACTACACCTAGCCCTAGCCGTAACTCTAGCCCTAGCACTGGCCCTAGCCCTAGCCCTAGCCCTAGGCCAAGACATTGCCCTAGCCCTACCTTAACCCTATCCCCATCCTTAAACCTAAACCTAGCCCTAGCCCTAGCCCTAACCCTAACCCTATCCCTAGCACTAACCCTAGCCCTAGCCCTATTGCTAGCAGTAACCACAGCCCTAGCCCTAAAGCTAGCCATAACCCTACCCCAATCCCTAACCCCAGGCATAACTCAAACTCTAAACCTAACCGTAGACCTAACCCTATCCTTAGATCTAACCCTATCCTTATCCCTCGCCCTAACCCTATCCCTAGATCTAACCTTAGCTCTAACCTAACCCTAACCCTAACCCTAGCCCTAGCCCTAGCCCTAGCCCTAACCGTAACCTCGACTTAAATCTAAACCTGGCGATAGCCGTAGCCTTAGCTCTAACCCTAGACCTAGCCCTAACCAGAGCAAAAGTCCTAACACTAGCCCTGAACGTAACCCTAACCAAACCTTAAGCTTGCCCTAAACCTAAACCAAGCCCTAGCCCTTACCTTAGCCCTAACCCTAACCAAAGCCCTAGCCCTAGCCCTATCTCTATCCCTAGCCTTAATCCTAGACCTAGCCCTAGGCCTAGACGTTGCCCTAGCCCTACCCTAACCCTATCACTTTCCTAAACCCTAACCCTAGCCCCAGCCCTAGCCTTAGGTCTAACCCTAGCACTAGCTGTAGACCTAACTCTAGCCCTAGCCCCAGCCCTAGCCATAACCCTCGCCTGAGCCTGGGCCCTAACCCTCCCCCTAAACCTAACACTAGCCCTAAATGTAACCCTAACCAAGCATTAAGCAAGCCCTAACCCTAAACCAAGCCCTACCCCTAACCTTAGCCCTAACCTTAACTGAAGCCCTAGCCCTGACTTTAGCCCTGTCCCTATCCCTATCCCTATCACCAACACTAACCATAGCCCTAGCCCTAAACCTAGCCATAACCCTACCCCAAGCCCTAACACCAGCTCTAACCCGAACTCTAAAACTAACCCTAGCCCTAACCCTATCCTTATCCTGGCCCTAACCCTACACCTAGATCTAGCTTTAGCTCTAACTGAAGCAGTAAGCCTATCCCTAATGTTATCGCAAATGCTAGCATTAGCCCTAGTCCAAAACCTAGAGCTAACCCTAGCCCCAGCCATAGCCGTAGCCCTAGCCCTAGCCCTAACTCTAGCCCTAGCCCTATACCTAGCACTAACCCTAGCCCTAGCCCTAGCCCTAAGCCCTAACCCTAACCCTAGGCCTAGCCTTAAATCTAGCCCTGGCCCTAGTCGTAAACCTAACCTACCCCTAACCCTAACCCTAGCCCTGGCCCTAGCCCTAACCGTAGCCCTAGTTCTAACTCTAAGCCCAAAGCCCTAACCCTAGCCCTAACCCTAACCATAACCCTAACTGTAACCCTAAACCTAATACTTGCCCTAGCCCCAGCTCCAGCCCTAAACCTAGCCCTAGTCCTATCCATAGCCCTAGCCCTAAACTTAGCTCTAGCTATAGCTCGATTCCTAACCCTAACGCTAACTCTAACCCTAGCCCTAGCCTTAGCTCTAGCCCTAGACCTAATCTTGGCCGTAGCTCTTACCCTAGCGCTAGCCCAAGCTCAAGCCCTAACACTAGCACTATCGGTATCCCTATCCCTGTCCCTAGCCATTGCTGTTCCCTAACTCTAGCCCTAGCCCTAATACCAGCCCTAACCCTAACCCGAACCCTAGCCCTAAACCTAGCCCTAGCCCTATCCTTAACCCTAGCCCTAAGCCTAGCACTAGGCCCTGCCCTAGCCCTAGCCCTATCCCTGATCCTATCCCTATGCCTATCCCTATCCCCAACCCTAGCCCCAGCACTAGCCCTGGTCCTATCCCTAACCCTAGCCCCAGCCCTAGCCCTAGCCTTAACCCTAGCCCTAGCCCTGGTCCTATCCGTAACCCTAGCCCCAGCCCTAGCCCTAGTCCTAACCCTAACACTAGTCATAGCCCTAACCCTAGTCCTAGCACTTACCCTAGCACTAGCCCTAGCCCTCACCCTAACCCTAGCCTTGGTCCTAACATTAGACCTAGCACTAATCTTAGCTGTACCCTAGTCATAACCCTAACCCTAGTCTTAACCCTAACCCGAGACCTAACTCGTGCCCTAACCCTAAACCTAGCTCTAGCCCTAGCCCTGATTCTATCCCTATCCCTATCCCTAACCCTAGCCCCAACCCTAGCCCTAGTCCTATCCCTAACCCTAGCCCCAGCCCTAGCCCTAGCCTTAACCCTAGCCTTAACCCGAGCCCTAGCCCTACCCTAACCCTAGTCCTAACTGTAGCCAAAATCCCAGCCCTAGCCCTAACCCTAGCCCTAACCCTACCCCAAGCCCTAGCCCTAACCCTGCCCTCTAGCCCTAGCCCTAGCCCTAGCCCTAACCTTGCTTTCAAAGGAGGAGGTTGTGTTTTTCACAGCTCCTCAATACCTTTCAGCAAAACAGTGGATTCTCCTCAATCCAGTGAAAATGAAAATCCTAGCAGGGTTACACCTGGCATAACTTGAGGTGTAGCTTATGTATATACAGGTTAAAGACATGAGAATGTTATTAATTTTAATTGTAATAATTAATTTTAATAATTTTATTTAAGATACATTTTAATTTAGTTTTAATTTTAATTTGAACAATATTGTTATCTGTTCTTTATCTGTAAATGGGCATAATATGTGAGAAACTTTGATAGGGATACAAGACTCAGAATAGTGGTAATAATAAATAATCGCAATGGAAATTGTAATGTTTGTATATTGATAGGTACAATTTTAAAAATTTTAAAAACTTTCGGTAATTCTTTGAAGAACTCTAATATTTTGATATATTGTTGTTTAGATTACTTTATTTTGTGATTCCATTCGTTACCTCATACATCTCTTTTATTATGTACAAACAAGTTTGCAGGATGTTAAAATTTTAATAAAATTACTTAAAGCTAAAAAAAAAATTACTTAGACCTATTCCTAAACCAAGTCCTAGCCCTAGCCCTAGACCTAGCCCTAGCCCTAACCTTAACCCTAGTGCTAGCCCGAGCCCAAAGCCCTAAGCCCAAACCCTAGCCCTAACACGAGCCCTAGCATTAACACTAAACCTAGCCCTAGCCCTAAGCCTGGCCCTAACCGTAACCTAGCTCTAGCCCTATCCCTATCGCTAGCCCTATCCCTAAGACGTCAACCATAACCCTTGCCCTAGCCAAAGCCCTATCCCTAACCCTAAATTAGCCCTAACCCTAAACCTAGCCATAGCCTTAACTCTGGCCCTAACCCTAGCCATAGACCAAGCCCTAACCCTAACCCTAGCCCTTACTCTATCCCTTCCCGTAAACCGTTCCTTATCCCTAGCCCTAGCACGGCCCTAGCTCCAACCGTAATCCGAGCCCTAGACTTAGCTGTAACACTAGCCCTAGTCCTAGCCCTGATCCTATCCCTACCCGTATCCCTATACCTATCCCTATCCCTAACCCTAGCCCCAGCCCTAGCCCTAGCCCTAGCCTTGGCCCTAACGCTAGCCCTAGCCATAATCCTAGCCGTACCCTAGTCATAACCCTGGCCCTACCCTAACCCTAGTCCTAGCTGTAGCCGAAATCCCAGCCCTAGCCCTAACCCTAGCCTTAGCCCTAGCCCTAGCCCTAAGCACTAGCCCTGGCCCTAGCCCTAACCCTAAGCTACCCCTACCCCTAACCTTAGCCCTGCCCTAGCCCTAACCGTAGCCTTAGCTCTAACTCTAAATCCAAAGCCCTAAACCTAGCCCTAGCCCTAGCCCTAGCCCTAAGCCTAAGCATAACCCTAACCGTAACCCTAAACCTAATACTAGTCCTAGCCCCAACCCCAACCCCAGCCCTAAACTTAGCCCTAGCTCTATTCCTAACCCTAACCCTAACTCTAACCCTAGCCCTAGCCTTAGCGCTAGCCCTAGCCCTAATCTAGGCCGTAGCTCTTACCCTAGCGCTAGCCCAAGCTCAAACCCTAATGCTAACACTATCGCTATCCTTATCCCTGTCCCTAGCCATTGTCTTACCCTAACCCTAGCCGTAGCCATAATACCAGCCCTAACCCTAACCTGAGCCCTAGGCCTAAACCTAGCCCTAGCCCTATCCTTAACCCTAGCCCTAACCCTAGTACTAGGCCCTGCCCAAGCCCTAGCCCTAACGCTAGCCCTAGCCCTAACCCTAGCCCTTGCCCTAACACTAGACCTAGCCCTAATCCTAGCCGTACCCTAGTCATAATGCTAGCCCTAGTCTTAACCCTAACCCGAGACCTAACTCTTGCCCTAGACCTAACCCTAACCCTAGCCCTAGCCCTATCCCTGATCTTATCCCTATCCCTATCCCTATCCCTAACCCTAGCCCCAGCCCTAGCCCTTGCCCTAGCCCTACCCTAACCCTAGTCCTAGCTGTAGCCAAAATCCCAGCCCTAGTTCTAACCCTAGCCCTCGCCCTACCCCTAGCCCTAGCCCTGGCCCTAGCCCTAGCCTTAACCTTGCTTTCAAAGGAGGAGGTTGTGTTTTTCACAGCTCCTCAATACCTTTCAGCAAAACAGTGGATTCTCCTCAATCCAGTGAAAATGCTGCAACCTCACTGACTGGGGTAGGCACTGAAACCCTGCAGGCATCAGGGGAGTCCAGAATGGAACCTCAAAAGCAAGATTTTGAGGGGCTAGGGGCAGATCGAACTCAGCCCCTAGGAAAACTTGCAGAAACTTTACAGAAAACAATGTCTTCCCAGGAAGGGAAAGAGAAAGAGAGAGAAACTGAAGAGTGTTTGAAACTGGCAAGCGAGACCAAAAAGACTGTGCGTACTGTTGATTTGGGAACCGAGAAGGGATTTGGGGCTAGACTGGCTTCTAGTAGTGCCAAGGAAATCTTAGAAACTCCAGGGAAGGAGGTTTTACAAGGAGAAAGCCAGAGAGAAGAAGCAGGGGATAAAATGTTTGAGCCAGCTCTGAAAGAACAGGGCGTGGCAGCCATGGCAGAAACAGAAACTGCCTGCAAAGGCAGCACAAACTTCCTGCAAGGAGAATTAAAAGGAGATTCTGGGCTGCAGAAGGACATTCGGGAAAAAGAATACATTCAAAAGCCCCAAGGAACAACCTTTTTGCTGCAAAAAGAGGCAGGCAGCCATTTAGCAAACAAACAAACTCAGCAGGCAAAACTGAAAGTAAACTCTGGACTGCTAAAGCCTGCCGTAGCCATGGAAACAGGCACAGAGGAGGGGGAGGAAAAATCCTGGGTCTGGCTACTGCTGAAAACTTTTTGCAGGATTTCTTTGACTTTGATCAGTATAGAGAAACATATTGTTCGAATAGAGGAAAACTGGGAAAGTTTTTAGGGCTGTTGGAGCAATCTACCAAAGAGTTTGAATTAGAGAGTGTTCCACAGAGCCAGAGGAAGCCACAGAATGTTTGCAGAGGGACTTTCATTTGAGAAGAATGCAAAACAGAGCATATTTGGGGGTGGATTCGAGCAGAGAGGTCCTCCAAGAGTTAAATGATTATGGCAGGAGCCTGTTGGGAAAGCCAGTGGGGGAAAGAAAGCAAGAGGAGTAGGAATGCCTTTTACATTCTGTAACTGGCATCAACGAGTGGCATGAAGAAGTTAGGAAAGATCTGCAGGCTTATAAAGAGAGGAAAGGATTTTTATTAAAGCAATTTGCTTTGAAAAGCAAAGAGGAAAAAAGCAAGGAAAAAACAAAGACCAGAGGAGAGAGGGAGCCAAAGCTTCACAGGAGAAAGTTCTTAGCCGAAGAGGCTTTGAATACAAGTAGGGATCGGTCCCCGCTCAAACCAGGAAACTCTTCAGAAGAAGAACGGTATCCTCTGACCCTATACAAAAGAAAGCACGCACAGCCTCACAAGCCGGAAGAGACAGAGAAGGAGGCTTGTGCTGGGCAGCTTGCGGGGACTGCACCTCTTAACCCGATAGAACCTCCAAATGAATCTGAAAGTGAGGGAGTGGAGAACCTGGAGGGGCCTCCTTCCAAGAGCGAAGGGAGAGTGGCATGGAGTGCTCTGGCATTTCTTCTCTGCTTGCTAGCTGCGAGAGCTCGGTGGAAAGCAGCAGTGAGGAGGAGCAGATGGAGGAGGAAGACGCAGGGGGTGAAGCCCTGAAGAAAAGAGCCAAGAGGAAAATAAAGGAAGGAGGGACAGGTCTCTCCCCGGGAAAGAAAGTCACAAAGGAATATTTAATTTGCCAGTATGACATGGCTGTCAGAAACGACACCTGGCATAACTTGAGGTGTAGGTTATGCACATACAGGTTATAGACATGAGAATGTTCTTAATTTTAATTTTAATTTTATTAATTAATTTTCATAATTTTACTTTAAGATGTATTTTAATTTAGTTTTAATTTGAACAATAGTGTTATTTGTTCTTTCTCTGTAAATGGGCATAATATGTGAGAAACTTTGATAGGGATACAAGACTCAGAATAGTGGTACTAATAAATAATTGTAATGGAAATTGTAATGTTTGTATATTGATAGGTACAATTTTAAAAATTTTAAAAACTTTTGTTATTTCTCTGAAGAACCCTAACCAAACCTTAAGCTAGCCCTAACCCTAAACCAAGTTCTAGCCCTAACCTTAGCCCTAACTTAACCGAAGCCCAAACCCTAACCTAGCCAAACCCTAAACCTACCGTAGCCCTAACCCTAGCACTTAAACTACACCTAGCCCTAGCCGTAACTCTAGCCCTAGCACTGGCCCTAGCCCTAGCCCTAGCCCTAGGCCAAGACATTGCCCTAGCCCTACCTTAACCCTATCCCCATCCTTAAACCTAAACCTAGCCCTAGCCCTAGCCCTAACCCTAACCCTATCCCTAGCACTAACCCTAGCCCTAGCCCTATTGCTAGCAGTAACCACAGCCCTAGCCCTAAAGCTAGCCATAACCCTACCCCAATCCCTAACCCCAGGCATAACTCGAACTCTAAACCTAACCGTAGACCTAACCCTATCCTTAGATCTAACCCTATCCTTATCCCTCGCCCTAACCCTATCCCTAGATCTAACCTTAGCTCTAACCTAACCCTAACCCTAGCCCTAGCCCTAGCCCTAGCCCTAACCGTAACCTCGACTTAAATCTAAACCTGGCGATAGCCGTAGCCTTAGCTCTAACCCTAGACCTAGCCCTAACCAGAGCAAAAGTCCTAACACTAGCCCTGAACGTAACCCTAACCAAACCTTAAGCTTGCCCTAAACCTAAACCAAGCCCTAGCCCTTACCTTAGCCCTAACCCTAACCAAAGCCCTAGCCCTAGCCCTATCTCTATCCCTAGCCTTAATCCTAGACCTAGCCCTAGGCCTAGACGTTGCCCTAGCCCTACCCTAACCCTATCACTTTCCTAAACCCTAACCCTAGCCCCAGCCCTAGCCTTAGGTCTAACCCTAGCACTAGCTGTAGACCTAACTCTAGCCCTAGCCCCAGCCCTAGCCATAACCCTCGCCTGAGCCTGGGCCCTAACCCTCCCCCTAAACCTAACACTAGCCCTAAATGTAACCCTAACCAAGCATTAAGCAAGCCCTAACCCTAAACCAAGCCCTACCCCTAACCTTAGCCCTAACCTTAACTGAAGCCCTAGCCCTGACTTTAGCCCTGTCCCTATCCCTATCCCTATCACCAACACTAACCATAGCCCTAGCCCTAAACCTAGCCATAACCCTACCCCAAGCCCTAACACCAGCTCTAACCCGAACTCTAAAACTAACCCTAGCCCTAACCCTATCCTTATCCTGGCCCTAACCCTACACCTAGATCTAGCTTTAGCTCTAACTGAAGCAGTAAGCCTATCCCTAATGTTATCGCAAATGCTAGCATTAGCCCTAGTCCAAAACCTAGAGCTAACCCTAGCCCCAGCCATAGCCGTAGCCCTAGCCCTAGCCCTAACTCTAGCCCTAGCCCTATATCTAGCACTAACCCTAGCCCTAGCCCTAGCCCTAAGCCCTAACCCTAACCCTAGGCCTAGCCTTAAATCTAGCCCTGGCCCTAGTCGTAAACCTAACCTACCCCTAACCCTAACCCTAGCCCTGGCCCTAGCCCTAACTGTAGCCCTAGTTCTAACTCTAAGCCCAAAGCCCTAACCCTAGCCCTAACCCTAACCATAACCCTAACTGTAACCCTAAACCTAATACTTGCCCTAGCCCCAGCTCCAGCCCTAAACCTAGCCCTAGTCCTATCCATAGCCCTAGCCCTAAACTTAGCTCTAGCTATAGCTCGATTCCTAACCCTAACGCTAACTCTAACCCTAGCCCTAGCCTTAGCTCTAGCCCTAGACCTAATCTTGGCCGTAGCTCTTACCCTAGCGCTAGCCCAAGCTCAAGCCCTAACACTAGCACTATCGGTATCCCTATCCCTGTCCCTAGCCATTGCTGTTCCCTAACTCTAGCCCTAGCCCTAATACCAGCCCTAACCCTAACCCGAACCCTAGCCCTAAACCTAGCCCTAGCCCTATCCTTAACCCTAGCCCTAAGCCTAGCACTAGGCCCTGCCCTAGCCCTAGCCCTATCCCTGATCCTATCCCTATGCCTATCCCTATCCCCAACCCTAGCCCCAGCACTAGCCCTGGTCCTATCCCTAACCCTAGCCCCAGCCCTAGCCCTAGCCTTAACCCTAGCCCTAGCCCTGGTCCTATCCGTAACCCTAGCCCCAGCCCTAGCCCTAGTCCTAACCCTAACACTAGTCATAGCCCTAACCCTAGTCCTAGCACTTACCCTAGCACTAGCCCTAGCCCTCACCCTAACCCTAGCCTTGGTCCTAACATTAGACCTAGCACTAATCTTAGCTGTACCCTAGTCATAACCCTAACCCTAGTCTTAACCCTAACCCGAGACCTAACTCGTGCCCTAACCCTAAACCTAGCTCTAGCCCTAGCCCTGATTCTATCCCTATCCCTATCCCTAACCCTAGCCCCAACCCTAGCCCTAGTCCTATCCCTAACCCTAGCCCCAGCCCTAGCCCTAGCCTTAACCCTAGCCTTAACCCGAGCCCTAGCCCTACCCTAACCCTAGTCCTAACTGTAGCCAAAATCCCAGCCCTAGCCCTAACCCTAGCCCTAACCCTACCCCAAGCCCTAGCCCTAACCCTGCCCTCTAGCCCTAGCCCTAGCCCTAGCCCTAACCTTGCTTTCAAAGGAGGAGGTTGTGTTTTTCACAGCTCCTCAATACCTTTCAGCAAAACAGTGGATTCTCCTCAATCCAGTGAAAATGAAAATCCTAGCAGGGTTACACCTGGCATAACTTGAGGTGTAGCTTATGTATATACAGGTTAAAGACATGAGAATGTTATTAATTTTAATTGTAATAATTAATTTTAATAATTTTATTTAAGATACATTTTAATTTAGTTTTAATTTTAATTTGAACAATATTGTTATCTGTTCTTTATCTGTAAATGGGCATAATATGTGAGAAACTTTGATAGGGATACAAGACTCAGAATAGTGGTAATAATAAATAATCGCAATGGAAATTGTAATGTTTGTATATTGATAGGTACAATTTTAAAAATTTTAAAAACTTTCGGTAATTCTTTGAAGAACTCTAATATTTTGATATATTGTTGTTTAGATTACTTTATTTTGTGATTCCATTCGTTACCTCATACATCTCTTTTATTATGTACAAACAAGTTTGCAGGATGTTAAAATTTTAATAAAATTACTTAAAGCTAAAAAAAAAATTACTTAGACCTATTCCTAAACCAAGTCCTAGCCCTAGCCCTAGACCTAGCCCTAGCCCTAACCTTAACCCTAGTGCTAGCCCGAGCCCAAAGCCCTAAGCCCAAACCCTAGCCCTAACACGAGCCCTAGCATTAACACTAAACCTAGCCCTAGCCCTAAGCCTGGCCCTAACCGTAACCTAGCTCTAGCCCTATCCCTATCGCTAGCCCTATCCCTAAGACGTCAACCATAACCCTTGCCCTAGCCAAAGCCCTATCCCTAACCCTAAATTAGCCCTAACCCTAAACCTAGCCATAGCCTTAACTCTGGCCCTAACCCTAGCCATAGACCAAGCCCTAACCCTAACCCTAGCCCTTACTCTATCCCTTCCCGTAAACCGTTCCTTATCCCTAGCCCTAGCACGGCCCTAGCTCCAACCGTAATCCGAGCCCTAGACTTAGCTGTAACACTAGCCCTAGTCCTAGCCCTGATCCTATCCCTACCCGTATCCCTATACCTATCCCTATCCCTAACCCTAGCCCCAGCCCTAGCCCTAGCCCTAGCCTTGGCCCTAACGCTAGCCCTAGCCATAATCCTAGCCGTACCCTAGTCATAACCCTGGCCCTACCCTAACCCTAGTCCTAGCTGTAGCCGAAATCCCAGCCCTAGCCCTAACCCTAGCCTTAGCCCTAGCCCTAGCCCTAAGCACTAGCCCTGGCCCTAGCCCTAACCCTAAGCTACCCCTACCCCTAACCTTAGCCCTGCCCTAGCCCTAACCGTAGCCTTAGCTCTAACTCTAAATCCAAAGCCCTAAACCTAGCCCTAGCCCTAGCCCTAGCCCTAACCCTAAGCATAACCCTAACCGTAACCCTAAACCTAATACTAGTCCTAGCCCCAACCCCAACCCCAGCCCTAAACTTAGCCCTAGCTCTATTCCTAACCCTAACCCTAACTCTAACCCTAGCCCTAGCCTTAGCGCTAGCCCTAGCCCTAATCTAGGCCGTAGCTCTTACCCTAGCGCTAGCCCAAGCTCAAACCCTAATGCTAACACTATCGCTATCCTTATCCCTGTCCCTAGCCATTGTCTTACCCTAACCCTAGCCGTAGCCATAATACCAGCCCTAACCCTAACCTGAGCCCTAGGCCTAAACCTAGCCCTAGCCCTATCCTTAACCCTAGCCCTAACCCTAGTACTAGGCCCTGCCCAAGCCCTAGCCCTAACGCTAGCCCTAGCCCTAACCCTAGCCCTTGCCCTAACACTAGACCTAGCCCTAATCCTAGCCGTACCCTAGTCATAATGCTAGCCCTAGTCTTAACCCTAACCCGAGACCTAACTCTTGCCCTAGACCTAACCCTAACCCTAGCCCTAGCCCTATCCCTGATCTTATCCCTATCCCTATCCCTATCCCTAACCCTAGCCCCAGCCCTAGCCCTTGCCCTAGCCCTACCCTAACCCTAGTCCTAGCTGTAGCCAAAATCCCAGCCCTAGTTCTAACCCTAGCCCTCGCCCTACCCCTAGCCCTAGCCCTGGCCCTAGCCCTAGCCTTAACCTTGCTTTCAAAGGAGGAGGTTGTGTTTTTCACAGCTCCTCAATACCTTTCAGCAAAACAGTGGATTCTCCTCAATCCAGTGAAAATGCTGCAACCTCACTGACTGGGGTAGGCACTGAAACCCTGCAGGCATCAGGGGAGTCCAGAATGGAACCTCAAAAGCAAGATTTTGAGGGGCTAGGGGCAGATCGAACTCAGCCCCTAGGAAAACTTGCAGAAACTTTACAGAAAACAATGTCTTCCCAGGAAGGGAAAGAGAAAGAGAGAGAAACTGAAGAGTGTTTGAAACTGGCAAGCGAGACCAAAAAGACTGTGCGTACTGTTGATTTGGGAACCGAGAAGGGATTTGGGGCTAGACTGGCTTCTAGTAGTGCCAAGGAAATCTTAGAAACTCCAGGGAAGGAGGTTTTACAAGGAGAAAGCCAGAGAGAAGAAGCAGGGGATAAAATGTTTGAGCCAGCTCTGAAAGAACAGGGCGTGGCAGCCATGGCAGAAACAGAAACTGCCTGCAAAGGCAGCACAAACTTCCTGCAAGGAGAATTAAAAGGAGATTCTGGGCTGCAGAAGGACATTCGGGAAAAAGAATACATTCAAAAGCCCCAAGGAACAACCTTTTTGCTGCAAAAAGAGGCAGGCAGCCATTTAGCAAACAAACAAACTCAGCAAGCAAAACTGAAAGTAAACTCTGGACTGCTAAAGCCTGCCGTAGCCATGGAAACAGGCACAGAGGAGGGGGAGGAAAAACCCTGGGTCTGGCTACTGCTGAAAACTTTTTGCAGGATTTCTTTGACTTTGATCAGTATAGAGAAACATATTGTTTGAATACAGAAAAACTGGGAAAGTTTTTAGGGCTGTTGGAGGAATCTACCAAAGAGTTTGAATTAGAGAGTGTTCCACAGAGCCAGAGGAAGCCACAGAATGTTTGCAGAGGGACTTTCATTTGAGAGGAATGCAAAACAGAGCATATTTGGGGGTGGATTCGAGCAGAGAGGTCCTCCAAGAGTTAAATGATTATGGCAGGAGCCTGTTGGGAAAGCCAGTGGGGGAAAGAAAGCAAGAGGAGTAGGAATGCCTTTTACATTCTGTAACTGGCATCAACGAGTGGCATGAAGAAGTTAGGAAAGATCTGCAGGCTTATAAAGAGAGGAAAGGATTTTTATTAAAGCAATTTGCTTGAAAAGCAAAGAGGAGAAAAGCAAGGAAAAAACAAAGACCAGAGGAGAGAGGGAGCCAAAGCTTCACAGGAGAAAGTTCTTAGCCGAAGAGGCTTTGAATACAAGTAGGGATCGGTCCCCGCTCAAACCAGGAAACTCTTCAGAAGAAGAACGGTATCCTCTGACCCTATACAAAAGAAAGCACGCACAGCCTCACAAGCCAGAAGAGACAGAGAAGGAGGCTTGTGCTGGGCAGCTTGCGGGGACTGCACCTCTTAACCCGATAGAACCTCCAAATGAATCTGAAAGTGAGGGAGTGGAGAACCTGGAGGGGCCTCCTTCCAAGAGCGAAGGGAGAGTGGCATGGAGTGCTCTGGCATTTCTTCTCTGCTTGCTAGCTGCGAGAGCTCGGTGGAAAGCAGCAGTGAGGAGGAGGAGATGGAGGAGGAAGACGCAGGGGGTGAAGCCCTGAAGAAAAGAGCCAAGAGGAAAATAAAGGAAGGAGGGACAGGTCTCTCCCCGGGAAAGAAAGTCACAAAGGAATATTTAATTTGCCAGTATGACATGGCTGTCAGAAACGACACCTGGCATAACTTGAGGTGTAGGTTATGCACATACAGGTTATAGACATGAGAATGTTCTTAATTTTAATTTTTATTTTATTAATTAATTTTCATAATTTTACTTTAAGATGTATTTTAATTTAGTTTTAATTTGAACAATAGTGTTATTTGTTCTTTATCTGTAAATGGGCATAATATGTGAGAAACTTTGATAGGGATACAAGACTCAGAATAGTGGTACTAATAAATAATTGTAATGGAAATTGTAATGTTTGTATATTGATAGGTACAATTTTAAAAATTTTAAAAACTTTCGGTATTTCTTTGAAGAACTGTAATATTTTGATATATTGTTGTTTACCTTACTTTATTTTGCGATTCCATTTGTTACCACGTACATCTCTTTTATTATGTACAAACAAGTTTGCAGGATGTTACAATTTTAATAAAATTACTTAAACCTAAAAAAAATTTCTTAAACCTATTCCTAAACCGAGCCCTAGCCGTAACCCTAGCCCTAGCCCAAACCTTAACCCTCGTCCTAGTCCTAGGCCGAGCCCAAAGCCCTAAGCCGAAACCCTAGCCCCAACACGAGCCCTAGCATTAACCCTAAACCTAGCCCTAGCCCTAAACCTAGCACTTAAAGTACACCTAGCCCTAACCCTCGTGCTATCTTGTAAGACCTAGCCCTAACCCTATCCCTTCCCGTAACCCATTCCCTTTCCCTAGCCCTAAGTTTGGCCCTAACCGTAATCTAGCTCTAGCCCTATCCCTATCCTTATGCCTAGCCCTAGCACTGCCCTAGCCGTAACCATAACCTAGCCCTAACACTAACCCTAGCCCTAGCCCTAACCCTAACCCTATCCCTAGCACTAACCCTAGCCCTAGCCCTAACCCTAGCCCTAGCCCTATTGCTAGCAGAAAACACAGCCCTAGCCCTAAACCTAGCCATAATCCTACCGCAAACCCTAATCCCAGCCATAACTCGAACTCTAACCCTAACCGTAGCCCTAACCCTATCCTTAGATCTAACCCTATCCTTATCCCTAGCCCTAACCCTACCCCAGATCTAACCTTAGCTCTAACTCGAGCAGTAAACCTAACCCTAAACCTAAACCTAACATTAACCCTAACGTTAGCAATAGCCCTAGTCCAAACCCTAGCCCTAACCCTAGGCCTAGCCCTAACTCTAACACTAGCCCCAGACCTAGCTCTAAACCTAGCCCTAGTCCTAGCTCCAGGCCGTAAGCCGTAACCCTTGCCCTAGCCCTAGCCCTAGCCCTTGCCCTAGCCCTAGCCCTAACCCTAACCTAACCCTAACCCTAACCCTAGCCCTAGCCCTAGTCCTAGCCCTAGCCCTATCCGTATGCGTATCCCTAGCCCTAGCCCGAACCCTAACCGTAACCTCGACTTAAATCTAAACCTGGCGATAGCCGTAGCCTTAGCTCTAACTCTAGACCTAGCCCTAATATGAGCAATAGTCCTAACACTAGCCCTGAACGTAACCCTAACCAAACCTTAAGCTAGCCCTAAACCTAAACCAAGCCTTATCCCTAACCTTAGCCCTAACCCTAACAAAAGCCCTAGCCCTAGCCCTATCTCTATCCCTAGCCTTAATCCTAGGCCTAGCCTTAGGCCTAAACGTTGCCCTAGCCCTACCCTAACCCTAGCCCCTTCCTTAACCCTAACCCTAGCCCCAGCCCAAGCCTTAAACCTAACCCTAGCACTAGCTATAGACCTAACCCTAACCCTAGCCCTAGCCATAACCCTAGCCATAACCCTCGCCCTAGCCCTGGTCCTAACCCTTGCCCTAACCCTAACACTTGCCCTAGATGTAACCCTAACCAAACCTTAAGCAAGCCCTAACCCTAAACCAAGCCCTAGCCCTAACCTTAGCCCTAACCTTAACTGAAGCCCTAACCCTGACTTTAGCCATATCCCTATCCCTATCCCTAGCACTAACCATAGCCCTAGCCCTAAACCTAGCCATAACCCTACCCCAAGCCCTAACACCAGCCCTAACCCAAACTCTAACCCTAACCCTAGCCCTAACCCTATCCTTATCCCTAGCCCTAACCCTACCCCTAGATCTAACCTTAGCTCTAACTCAAACAGAAAACCTAGCCCTAACATTATCGCTAACGCTAGCATTAGCCCTAGTCCAAACCCTAGACCTAACCCTAACCCTAGCCCCAGCCCTGGTCCTAGCCCTAGCCCTAGCCTTAGCCCTAACTCTAGCCCTAGCCCTATACCTAGCACTATCCCTATCCCTATCCCTATCCCTACCCCTAAGCCCTAGCCCTAACCCTAGGCCTAGCCTTTAGTCTAGCCCTAGCCCTCACCCTAACCCTAGCCTTGGCCCTAACACTAGACCTAGCCCTAATCCTAGCCGTACCCTAGTCATAACCCTAGCCCTAGTCTTAACCCTAACCCAAGGCCTAACTTTTGCCCTAGCCCTAACCCTAGCTCTAGTCCTAGCCCTGATCCTATCCCTATCCCTATCCCTAGTCCTATCCCTAACCCTAGCCCCAGCCCTAGCCCTAGCCTTAACCCTAGCCCTAGCCCTAGCCCTAACCCTAGTCCTAGCTGTAGCCAAAATCCCAGCCCTAGCCCTAACCCTAGCCCTAACCCTACCCCTAGCCCTAGCCCTAACCCTGCCCTCTAGCCCTAGCCCTAGCCTTAGCCCTAACCTTGCTTTCAACGGAGGAGGTTGTGTTTTTCACAGCTCCTCAATACCTTTCAGCAAAACAGTGGATTCTCCTCAATCCAGTGAAAATGAAAATCCTAGCAGGGTTACACCTGGCATAACTTGAGGTGTAGCTTATGCATATACAGGTTAAAGACATGAGAATGTTATTAATTTTAATTGTAATAATTAATTTTAATAATTTTATTTTAAGATGCATTTTAATTTAGTTTCAATTTTAATTTGAACGATATTGTTATTTGTTCTTTATCTGTAAATGGGCATAATATGTGAGAAACTTTGATAGGGATGCAAGACTCAGAATGGTGGTACTAATAAATAATTGTAATGGAAATTGTAATGTTTGTATATTGATAGGTACAATTTTAAAAATTTTAAAAACTTTCGGTAATTCTTTGAAGAACTCTAATATTTTGAAATATTGTTGTTTAGATTACTTTATTTTCTGATTCCATTCGTTACCTCGTACATCTCTTTTATCATGTAAAAACAAGTTTGTAGGATATTCAAATTTTAATAAAATTAATTAAACCTTAAAAAAAAATTACTTAAACCTATTGCTAAACCAAGCCCTAGTCCTAACCTTAACCCTAGTCCTAGCCCGAGCCCAAAGCCCTAAGCCCAAACCCCAAGCCCTAACACGAGCCCTAGCATTAACCCTAAACCTAGCCCTAGCCCTAAGCCTGGCCCTAACCGTAACCTAGCTCTAGCCCTATCCCTATCGCTAGCCCTATCCCTAAGACGTCAGCCATAACCCTTGCCCTAGCCAAAGCCCTATCCCTAACCCTAAATTAGCCCTAACCCTAAACCGAGCCCTAGCCTTAACTCTAGCCCTAACCCTAGCCATAGACCAAGCCCTAACCCTAACCCTAGCCCTTACTCTATCCCTTCCCGTAAACCGTTCCTTATCCCTAGCCCTAGCACGGCCCTAGCCCCAACCGTAATCCGAGCCCTAGACTTAGCTGTAACACTAGCCCTAGTCCTAGCCCTGATCCTATCCCTATCCCTATCCCTATCCCTATCCCTAGCCCTAGCCCTAGCCCTATCCTTAGCCCTAGCCCTACCCTTGGCCCTAACACTAGCCCTAGCCCTAATCCTAGCCGTACCCTAGTCATAACCCTAGTCCTACCCTAACCCTAGCCCTAACGCTATCCCTAGCCCTACCCTAACCCTAGTCCTAGCTGTAGCCGAAATCCCAGCCCTAGCCCTAACCCTAGCCCTAGCCCTAACCCTAGCCCTAGCTCTAAGCACTAGCCCTGGCCCTAGCCCTAACTCTAAGCTACCCCTACCCCTAACCTTAGCCCTGAACCTAACCCTAACCGTAGCATTAGCTCTAACTCTAAGCCCAAAGCCCTAAACCTAGCCCTAGCCCTAGCCCTAGCCCTAGCCCTGGCCCGAACCCTAACACTAGCCCTAAACGTAACCCTAACCAAACCTTAAGCTAGCCCTAACCCTAAACCAAGCCCTAGCCCTAACCTTAGCCCTAACTTAACCGAAGCCCTAACCCTAACCTAGCCCAAACCCTAAACCTAGCCGTAGCCCTAACCCTAGCACTTAAACTACACCTAGCCCTAGCCGTAACTCTAGCCCTAGCCCTCACCCTATCCCCTAAGAGCTAACCCTACCCCTATCCCTAGCCCTAACCCTGGCCCTAATAGCAGCCGTAGCCCTACCTTAATATTTGCTATAACCCCAGCGGATAGGGATAGAGATAGACCTATCTCTATCCCTAGCCTTAATCCTAGACCTATCCCTAGGTTTAGACCTTGCCCAAGCCCTACCCTAACCCTATCCCTATCCTCAACCCTAACCCTAGTCCTAGTCTCAGGCCTAACCATAACACTACCTGTAGACCTAACCCTAGCACTGGCCCTAGCCCTAGCCCTAACCCTAGCCCTAAACCAAGCCCTAGCCCTAGCTGTATCCCTAAACTAGCCCTAGTCCTAACCCTAACCCTAACCCTAGTCCTAGCCCTAGCCCTAGAACTAGCCCTAACCATAACCCTAGCCCTAACCTAACAATAACCCGAGCCAAAGCCCTAGCCTTAATTTGGCCCTAGCCCTAACCCTAGCCGTTGCCCTAGCTCTATCCCTAAACTAGCCCTAGCCCTAACCCTACACCAGATCTAACCTTAGCTCTAACTCGAGCAGTAAACCTAACCCTAACCCTAACCCTAACATTAACCCTAATGTTAGCACTAGCCCTAGTCCAAACCCTAGCCCTAACCCTAGCCCTAGCCCTAACTCTAACACTAGCCCCAGACCTAGCTCTCAACCTAGCCCTAGTCCTAGCTCCAAGCCATAAGCCGTAACCCTTGCCCTAGCCCTAGCCCTAGCCCTAGCCCTAACCCTAACCTAGCCCTAACCCTAACCCTATCCCTAGCCATAGTCCTAACCCTAGCCCTATCCGTATGCGTATCCCTAGCCCTAGCCCTAGCCCTAACCGTAACCTCGACTTAAATCTAAACCTGGCGATAGCCGTAACCTTAGCTCTATCCCTAGACCTAGCCCTAACCTGAGCAAAAGTCCTAACACTAGCCCTGAACATAACCCTAACCAAACCTTAAGCTTGCCCTAAACCTAAACCAAGCCCTAGCCCTCACCTTAGCCCTAACTCTAACCAAAGCCCTAGCCCTAGCTCTATCTCTATCCCTAGCCTTAATCCTAGACCTAGCCCTAGGCCTAGACGTTGCCCTAGCCCTAACCTAATCCTATCCCCTTCCTTAACCCTAACCCTAGCCCCAGTCCTAACCTTAAGTCTAACCCTAGCAGTAGCTGTAGACCTAACCCTAGCCCTAGCCCTAGCCCTAGCCCTAACCGTAACCCTCGCCTGAGCCTGGACCCTAACCCTTGCCCTAACCCTAACACTAGCCCTAAATGTAACCCTACCCAAACCTTAAGCAAGCCCTACCCCTAGCCCCAGCCCTAGGCCTAACCCTAGCCCCAGCCCTAGCCCTAACTCTAGCCCTAGCCCCATGCCTAGCAGTAACCCTAGCCCTATCCCTAGCCCTAAGCCCTAACCCTAACCCTAGGCCTAGCCTTAATTCTAGCCCTGGCCCTAGCCGTAACCCTAACCCACCCCTACCCCTAACCCTAGCACTGGCCCTAGACCTAACCGTAGCCCTAGTTCTAACTCTAAGCCCAAAGCGCTAACCCTAACCCTAACCCTAACCATAACCCTGACCGTAACCATAAACTTAATACTCGCCCTAGCCCCAGCCCCAGCCCTAACCCTAGCCCTAGTCCTATCCATAGCCCTAGCCCTAAACTTAGCTCTAGCTCGATTCCTAACCCTAACCCTAACTCTAACCCTAGCCCTAGCCTTAGCGGTAGCCCTAGCCCTAATCTTGGCCGTAGCTCTTACGCTAGCGCTAGCCCATGCTCAAGCCCTAACACTAGTACTATCGGTATCCCTATCCCTGTACCTAGCCATTGCTGTTCCCTAACTCTAAAACTAGCCCTAAAACCAGCTCTAACCCTAACTCGAGCCCCAGCCCTAAACCTGGCCCTAGCCCTATCCTTAACCCTAGTCCTAACCCTAACACTAGGCCCTGCCCTAGCCCTAACCCTAACCCTAGTCATAGCCGTAACCCTAGCCCTAGCCTTTGCCCTAGCACTAGCCCTAGCCCTCACCCTATCCCTAGCCTTCACCCTAACACTAGACCTAGCCCTAATCCTAGCCGTACCCTAGTCATAACCGTAGCCCTAGTCTTAACCCTAACCCGAGACCTAACTCTTGTCCTAGCCCTCACCCTAGCTCAAGCCCTATCCCTGATCCTATCCCTATCCCTATCCCTATCCGTAACCCTAACCCCAGCCCTAGTTCTAGTCCTATCCCTAACTCTAGCCCCAGCCCTAGCCCTAGCCTTAACCCTAGCCTTAACCCTAGCCCTAGTCCTAGCTGTAGCCAAAATCCCAGCCCTAGCCCTAACTCTAGCCCTAACCCTACCCCTAGCCCTAGCCCTAACCTTGCTTTCAAAGGAGGAGGTTGTGTTTTTCACAGCTCCTCAATACCTTTCAGCAAAACAGTGGATTCTCCTCAATCCAGTGAAAATGAAAATCCTAGCAGGGTTACACCTGGCATAACTTGAGGTGTAGCTTATGCATATACAGGTTAAAGACATGAGAATGTTATTGATTTTAATTGTAATAATTAATTTTAATAATTTTATTTTAAGATGCATTTTAATTTAGTTTTAATTTTAATTTGAACAATATTGTTATTTGTTCTTTATCTGTAAATGGGCATAATATGAGAGAAACTTTGATAGGGATACGAGACTCAGAATAGTGGTACTAATAAATAATCGTAATGGACATTGTAATGTTTGTGTATTGATAGGTACAATTTTAAAAATTTTAAAAACTTTCAGTATTTCTTTGAAGAACTGTAATATTTTGATATATTGTTCCTTACATTACTTTATTTTGCAATTCCATTTGTTACCACGTACATCTCTTTTATTATGTACAAACAAGTTTGCAGCATGTTACAATTTTAATAAAATTACTTAAACCTAAAAAAAAAATTTCTTAAACCTATTCCTAAACCGAGCCCTAGCCGTAACCCCAGCGCTAGCCCTAACCTTGACCCTAGTCCTAGTCCTAGCCCGAGCCCAAAGCCCAAACCCTAGCCCCAACACGAGCCCTAGCATTAACCCTAAACCTAGCCCTAGCCCTAACCCTAGCACTTAAAGTACACCTAGCCCTAGCCCTCATGCTATCTTGTAAGACCTAGCCCTAACCCTATCCCTTCCCGTAACCCATTCCCTATCCCTAACCCTAAGCTCGGTCCTAACCGTAATCTAGCTCTAGCCCTATCCCTATTCTGAACCCTAGCCCCAATCCTAACCGTACCCTAGAACTAAGCCCTAAGGCCTAACCCTAAACTAACCACAGCTCTAAACCCCAAACCCTAATCATAGCCCTAGCCTTAGCCCAATACTCTAAGCCCTAACCCTAACCTTAACCCTAGCCCTAGCCCTAGACCTAACCTAGCCCTAGCATTAACACTAGCCCTAGGCATAACTCTAACCCTGGCCCTAACTGTAGCCCTAAGCTAGCCCTAGCCCTAACCGTAACCCTAGCTCTAGCCCTAGCCCTAACTGTAGCACTAGACCCAAGCCGAGCCCTAAACCTAGGCCTAAATCTAGCCAAAGCCCTAACTCTAGCCCTGGCCCTAGCCTTAGCCCTTGCCCTAGCCCTAACGGTAGCCCTAACCGTGGCCCTAACCCTAACCCTAGCCCTAAGCTTTAAGCCCTAAACCTAGCACTAGCCCTACCCCTAGCCGTAACCCTGGCCCTGGCCCTGGCCCTAGCCCTAGCCGTAACCCTAACCCTAGCCTTAAACTTAGACTTAGCACCAACCCTAACCCTAACCCTAACCACAGCCCTGACAATAGTCCTATCCCTATCCCTTGCCCTGCAACTAACCCTAGCCTTGGTCCTAACCCTGACCCTAACACTAGCCCTAAACTCTAAGCTCTAACTCTAGCCCTAGCCCTGGCCATAACCCTAACCTAGCCCTAACCTAGTCCTAACCTAGCCCTAAAAGAGCCCTAATCGAGCCCAAACTCTGGCCCAGGCCCCAGCCCTCGCCCTAACCCTAGATCCAAACCTAGCCCTAGCCCTAATGTTCACCCTAACCCTAACCCTAGTCTTAGCCCTAGCCATAACCCTAGCCCTCGCCCTGGCCCTAACTCTAGCCCTAGGCCTAGCCCTAACCCTAAACCCGAAGTAAAAACCCTAGCCCTAGTCCTAGAGCTAGCACGAGCCTTAACCCTAACCTAGCAGTAATCCTAGCCCAAGCCTTAGCCCTAAACCGAGCCCAAACCCCAACCCTAGCCATAACCCTAGCCCTAAGCGCTAAGCCCTAACCCTAACCCTAACCTAGCCCTAAACCGAAATGTAACCCTAGGCCTAACCCTAGCCCTAGCCCTAACCGTAACCTAGCCCTATCCATAAGCCCTAAGCCCTAACCATTGCCCTAGCCCTAACCTTAACCTTAACCTAGCCCTAGCCCTAGCCCTAACCCTAGCCCTAACCAATACCTTAGCCCTAGACCTAACTCTAGTCTTAGCACTAGCCCTAGCCGTAAGCCTAGCCCTCGTCCTAAGCCTAGCTGTAGCCCTAACTCTATCCTTAGCGATAGACCTAACGCTGGCCCTGGTCCTAGCGCTAGCCCTAACCCTAGACTTAAACCTAGCCCTAGTTCTAGCCCTAACCCTACTCAAATGTCGCCATGACCCTAGCTCTAACATAGCAATAACCCTAGCCCTAGCCCTAAGCTAGCCCTACCGCCAGCCCTAGCCCTAACCCTAACACTAGGCCTAGCCCTAACCCTAGCCTTAGCCCTAACCCTAACCCTAACCCCACCCTCACCAATCCCTAACCCTAGCCATAGCCCTAACCCTAACACTAGCGCTAACCCTAGCCCTAGAATTAACCCTAACTCTAGCCCTAGCCCTAGCTCTAACCCTAACCCTACCCTAACCAAGCCCTAACCCTAGCACCAGCGCTAGCCCTAACCTAGGCCTAGCCCTAACCCTAGCCCTAGCGCTAGCCCTAACCATAGCCCTAACCGTAGCCTCAACCCTAGCCCTGGCCTTCGTATTTGCCTAACCGTAGCCCTAACGCTAGCCCTAGCACTATCCCTAACCCTAGGCGTAGCCCTAGCCCTAGCCCTAAGCCCTAAGCACAAACCCTCGCCCTAACCCTAGCCCTAACCCTAGCCCTAGACGTAACCCTAGCCCTAACCGAGCCCTAACCCTAGCCCTAATCCTAGCCTTATCCCTAAGACTAGCTCTTGCCCTAGCCCGAGCCCTAACCCTATCGCTAATGTAGGCCTAACCTTAGCCCCAGCCCTAGACCCAACTCTAGCACTAGCCCTAACCTTAGCCCAAGCCCTAGCCATAGCCATAGCTCTAGCCCTAGCCTTAACCTAGCCCTGGCCGTTGTCCTAGCCCTAACCCTAGCACTAGCCCTAACCCTCGCCCTAGCCATAACCCTAGACCTAGCCCTAACCCTAACAGTAACTCTAGCCCTAAGCTCTAAGCCCTAACACTAGCCATAGCCCTAGCCCTAACCCTAGCCCTAGCCCTAACCTAGCCCTAGATCAAGCCCTGCCCCTAACTCTAGCCCTATCCCTAAGTCTAGCAATAACACTAATTCTAACCCTACCCTAGCCCTAATCCAAGCCCAGCCTTAGCCCTAACCCTAACCCTAGGCCTAACCCTAAACCTAGCACTAACCCAATCTATTCCTAGCCCTAGGCCTAGGCCTAACCCTAGCTCTAGACCTTGTCCTAACCCTAAGCCCTAACCGTGACCCTAACCCTAACCCTAACCCTAGCCCTAGTTATAACATACACTTAAACCAAGCCCTAACTCTAGCCTTAAACCCTGCCTGACCTTCCTCCCAGTAAGACCAAATGGATGGTTCTTTTGTCCACAATTTCTGTGCTTGGGAGCGTTGCTGTTCATTCACCAGGTGGGTCTCTTGTAAAACCACCGCATCGTGAGGCATCATTGCCGGCAGGAGAAGAATCTCCTTTCGTCTCTCGGCCATCCTCAGGCCTGTCGCATTCCAGGCGGTAATTCTCAGGGACACCATTTTTGTTTTTTGTTTTTTGCAAAGGGATCTAGATTCTAAACAACCAAAGAATTAGGTAATAATTCCAAAATTAACAATGAAAATAACCTTATTAAAAACAACCTGACTAAAAATAACCTTTTTAAAAACAGGTTCATTTTCTCTCCCAAACAAGGATTGGTTTTGAAGTAACATCTCTTCATTCAATGGTATAATGTAATGCCAAAATATAATTTTGTTAGCTTCCAAACCAGCACAGTCCACTCCATTGAAAACGACTCAGTCAAGTTCAATCTCCAACCTCTCTGGCTCTCTGGTCTCCCACCTGCTCCTGAGACTGTTCCACCCGCAATCCTGACAGCACCGATTTCAGCAAAAGAAAGTTCTTCTCTAGGATACTCCAAAGTTTATCTCTACTGTACTTTTTGAAATTGGGCAAGCGTTCTTTAGAGCCCGGGAGGGCAACGTGTGCCACCGTGTAGCCCCAGAGTTTCAGCATGTCACACTTGTCAAAGTCTTTTGGAAAAATAATATTGGTCACTTTGTTCCAAGGAGTGTGGAGACATTCCGTCCAGGCTGCTGAGACCTGCCTTTCCCGGGAAAGGATTGTATTTTTGGAACTTTCCGAAAGAGTTCCCTCCAGCTCTGCCCCTTCTCCCTCCTCCACGCTTTGGAAATCCGTGTCATATTGGCAAATTAAATATTCCTTTGTGACGTTTTTTCCCAGGGAGAGACCTTTTCCTTCTTCCTTTGTTTTCCTCTTGGCTCTTTTCCTCAGGGCTTCACCCCCTGCACCTTCCTCCTTCATCTTGTCCTCCTCACTGCTGCTTTCCACTGAGCTCTCGCTGCTAACAAGCAGAGAAGAAGTGCCAGAGCACTCCATGCCACTCTCCCTTCACTCTTGGAAGGAGGGCCCCTCCAGTCTCTCCATTCTCTCAGTTTCAGATTCATTTGGAGGTTCTATCGGGTTAAAAGGTGCAGTCCCCACAAGCTGCCCAGCACAAGCCTCCTTCTCTGTCTCTTCTGGCTTGCAAGGCTGTGCGTGCTTTCTTTTGTAGAGGGTCACAGGATACAGTTGTTACTGCCCTGGCTAGTCCGAGCTTTGGGGATATTAAAGATAAAGATGCACTACCCAAGTACTCTGCGTCTGCAGACTGGCTACTCTATTGAGAATTGCTATGATAACTCAATCATTCAGATTCTCACCTTTCGGAGGCTTTGTCTCCAACTCCAAATCTATCGTTTTCCCCCAAGCACGGCATAGCCTGCAGTCACAATTCTCTTACAAAAACCCTTGATTCCGAGACCTTCCTTGGATCGCTCCCGAGTTTCATCCCGCCTTGCTGCCGCTTTGCTTGGCGAGCCTCCCCTCAACTTCACGTGCTGAGCTACATCGCACCCCAGCCTCGTTCTCCATTTTTCCAGGCTTCAGGACAGGTGAAGTATCACCCAAACCAGCAATCCCTCTAAAAATCCTTCTATACCACTCCAACCTTTATTTCCTTTAGTTATCTTGTGTGAATGTGTCGCATACACTGTTTTGCTCATGTTTAATAAACCATCATTTATTGTTTCAACTTCTGTGTGCTCCTTGACTCGACCCGACCCTGTAGACATAGGGCTCAAGATCTCATTATGTTACGCTGCTTCTCGTAACGCTAAGCGGTGCTCTGAGCTAATTTTCCCCACCTTTAGTTGAGCACATTTTGGTGTCCCTCCCGGGACCCCCAGTACACAGGGTAACAGAGTGGTGGAACAATGCGGGCAGCCCCGGTACCTCTAATTTGAGAAGGAGTCGCGAATCTCCTCAAATCAGGCTGGTACTGACTTAGGTGACGGTCGGTCAAGTCGTTAGAGTGCAGACAGGTAGGAACACATGTGTGTGAGAATTCTGTGCGTTTGAGCTCTAGAGCTATTCTATCTGGGTGGAAATCTGTTCCGCTTTCTTGCTTGGTTTGTGTATGTCAGCCGCCCCGGCGTGGTCACTAGCACTAGGCGGTGAACCATCGTCCGATAGCAAGGGGTGTGCACAAGCTGTCCTGGGAATCACATCCCTAACTTGGGGTCTATGGTGGGCTGGGATCTGAAGTGTTAGAGTGTTAGCATGCTAGAAACAGTCTACACTCATCCAACACCATAGCAGCAAGGCAAAATAGCACTTAGGGAAGAAATTCCCCCTCTTAGAGTAGTATACGGGTGTGTCCTGTCCTTGTTAGGAGTTAGAGAACGCGGGTGCGTCCTGCTGTGTAATTTCGGGTGTGTCCCGATTGGCTAGCCGACTAGGTGCGGGTGGTGAGTCCCGACCTAGCCTAGGGGTTTAGAGCTTTAGCCCATGGTAGAGGTCACCCAGAAAACCAGTTAGGGAAGGTTCGGTTTCGGTTCCTTGCCCTTTTTCCCCACTGCTTGGCCAGGCGGCGTAGTAAGTTCCGTAGCATTCGTTTCCCCCCTTCAGGCAGGCGGAGTACTCCTGAGGGTTCCCTGGGTCTAGGTGACCTCCGTGTCCCTGAACCGTTTCCTCGTCCTTTGGTCCCCAGTGCTGTCGAGGTGGAAAACCGGGCTTGGGAGTACCAAAGTGACTTTGTTTGGGCAGGCTGGAGATAGGTTCCCATCCCTCTTTCCTAGAGAAGTTCCGCAGAGTTCGTTTCCCTACAGTCACCCAGGGGTCTAGGTGATCCTTCCCGTCACGCCAGTTCCTGGTCCTGTTTGTAGCTTGTGGTTTGTAGTTTGTGAGTTGTAGGTAGTGTTAGAGAGTTGTGGTTGGTGGAAAAATGGCGGAGAGTAGTAAGGTCACCATCAAGGACCTCATGTTGGAGGAAGAGGTCAGAGGTAAACTAGAAAGATGCCCCTGGAAGGACACCATCTTCCAGACGGCCCATCCCTTTACCACACTCCGTGAAGCGTACACCCTGGCACGGAAATCAAAGAACCCATTCGGACTGTCTAAGGACGCTTTGGCCGCTTGGGGACTTTGGCTTACGGTCAGAGATGCTAGTAGTGCCCTGGTGGAGACCAGAGAAAAGTTAGCTAGTGTGGAGAAAGAGAATGCCCGGCTTCAGGCTGAGGTCGAGACGTTGCCTGCGGACAAAGTGACTTTTGCGTCCGTAGCGCAGGCGTCCGCACAGAAGCTTAACAACATTCAGGTAGTGGCGCAAACGTGGGAGGAGAAAGCCCATGCCTTAGAGGCTGAGTTGGATCATGCACGGTCTGCGGCCAAGTTCATGGTGGGGCAAGTGAGAGAACAGCAGGAGGCTGTTAGCCACATAGCTTGCCAGAAACAGATAGCTGCACTGGAGAGCCAGCTCCAAACGCGCAAAGCCTTAATTTTGGCTTTGTGCCCGGAGCTGCTCCCAATGTTTGCAGAGGACTTTTCTGGGGAGGCACTGCCAGAGGATACTCAGGCAACCGTTCCCCACAATCCAGACGGGAGCGACCGTAAGGTCCCAGTCCTCCCGGTTGAGACTAGGTCCATGACTAGACGGACCACCCCCCTTGGAGAAGGCAGTTCTGATAGGCAAGAGACGCAAGAGACGCAGGTCACTGAGACTAGGGTCCCCTGGCGTGCTACTGAGGCCAAAGCCATATCAGACCAGTTAGGTCCATTGAACAGAACCACCGGGATCATGTGGTTGAACGCGGTGATACATTCTCACCCGACAGCCAATGGTCAGGACCTGACCCAACTGGCCTGACTTTGCATGTCCCCCTCCGAACTCCCTACTCTTGAGTCAGCAGTGGCAGCTCGAGGCTTGGTTAGGCTCGAGGCGCACGACTGGATGAGAGAGGTTGTGAGGATTTTGTGGCCCGGACAGAGTGCAGGTGTGCTCTATATCATGGAGCAACGGGGTCCTCGTGAGGCTTACGTGCCATGGAAGCAGCTCCTGGCCATTCTGGCTGACAAGGTCCCCTTGACACCCCACGGATACAGCTTTCACCATGTGGAATTCGAGACTCTGTTGTACAGAGGCTTGAACCACGAGACCAAGATGGCTCTCGGTTTGGTGGATCCAGTCACCACTAACTGGGAGGGGTTTGGGAACAACCTCTGACGGGTCTCCGACCTGCTGTGCGAGGCAGGATCCCTTAAACTTCCCACTAAGGCACATAGAAAGGAACCCGGGAACTGGGAACCCATATCCGAGGTTACGTACTCGAATTATGGGCCCCATTCCCAACACCGGAAAACTGCGCCAAATTTGGTTCCCCGAGGGAACTGGACTCTGCGCCCAGCTCCCAAGCAGGACAACAGGCAGTGGCAGGGAAGAGATTTCTGCAGCCAGCCCGGCAAGGCAGGAAGTTCCCCACAGCAGCCCACTGCCCCCAAACAGCCCTCTGACTCGGGCTCTCCTCGAGAGACGTCTGGTGGGTACGATCCCACGGCCCAGATGTACTCCTCGGACAGAGAAAGAGTCTAGGGCATGCTCAGAAGTTTCGGGCTGGACATGAGCCAGTTCGATAAGAGGCCAACATCGGAGCTTTTGGAAGCTCTAGATAAGCAGCTTCAGGTGGGAAGTAAATAGCCGGTCCAGGCTGTGACCAATGGCCCACCTCCGGCTGGATACTACCCTAACCTGGATCTGCAAGCTTAGGGGTACCCTCGGTCCAGGAAGCTTCCCCGCAACGTGGTGGCTAGGTTGAAGCCAGACAGGTGGGGAAGGTTCTGGGTGAAGGCAGGCATAGGGACCGAGAGGGATAAGACTCCTGCCACCCTTCTTGTGGACTCTGGTGCAGCCGTAAACGTGCTGCACCCCAAACTTGTGAGGTACGGTGAACCCACGCCCGAGCATGTCCAGCTCTCTGGATATGGCGGAGGGGGTCACCAAGCTAGGGCATGGACAGGCATCCCAATGTCTATAGAGACGTTTCGTTTTAAGCTGGTGGGCATGTGAGAACCGGGGAGAAGACGACGGCCTTTTAGGCATCGGTTTTCTCTGGGGAAACAGGCTCACAGTTGATTACGCAAATGGGTTTCTATGGCAACTAGACCAGGGACCAGTAGAGATTTCGGCCGTGCACCGTTGTGCCGCCATTGAAGCTCCTGCCCCTATCCTGGTAACAAGTGAGAGACATGTATGTTCCTACCTGGAGATAAGTTTGGCTACCGCCTCACCCTCCGTGCAGACGCTCTGGTGCCGCCTTGTCCTCAAGGGCCATGGCACCCTTGTGATTGTGACTCTAGTAATTGCAGAAGGGGCCACGGCTACCTACAGCTCCATTTTGATTACCATTGTGACTGGAGAGAAAGGTTCCCCGGAGGCACATGGGTTCAAGACCAGCCTCCATACTGAATTGAGAGTGTGGGTCCCAAACCAGGAGCTGGCATTGCCGCTCTTGCCAGTAGTTCCGGAGACCCGCAAGAAGGATTGGAAAGGGAAGCCCCCAGATGAGGACGCCCTTTTGTTAGCACGACAGCGCGGCGGATGGGCTTTGCTTCCCTTCATGGGATGGCAACTCCCATGAAGAGGTGGTTGCTCCGGCTCCCCTCTCCTTCCCCCTTCCCTTGTAAATAGACCCTTTTTGTTGTAGTAACGGAGCCCCCATCTCTGTGTTTCCTACAGGGAGACAGAATGGGACCGCTCCTGAAGATTGCAGTTTCGTTTTGCATGAGTAGATACGCCCTTGGAACCTCGCCCAAATCTAGCCATGTTTATACAGACTGGCAGTTTAATGTACAGGCAGTGTGTTATTGGAACCGATACCCAGAAGTAGAAGCCTTGTTGACGGGGACGCCGCTGCTCCCCTGGTTCAAGAAAAGGTACCCTTTTGAGTTATCCACAAGTTTCCATAGCTAGGAAAAGGTTGAGTGCAGTATTAAGAATGGCTATTGCCGGCGAAGAGGTCAAACTCAACCCCAGCATGGCCACAGCAGCCGCTCCCGTGACCGCCCGAATAGTCTGGGGCGACAACAGCTATGCATCTTTACTAGTGCTCAGCTTCACTTTTGATGACTGCTGCGCTACATGGGTATGGAAAACCTACATGTTCCACTGCCAGAATGCCACCCTGACCCCGACAGGTTGTAAGTTCTCCTGCGGGAAGATGTGGTGTCCCGATTCCGATACTCACACTCCTCCGCCTCCAGAACGTCACCCGGCTATGTGTATGGGTAGTTCCGTAGTTCGCAAAGACATAGAAATGGTCGCTTACTCGAACGTCCAATCCATAGTAACTAAAATGATATTAAATTTTACGGTTGTTAACATCTCGAGAGTAATTCCAACTTGCCAACCGTACCTAAAACTTGCATGGACACAGTGGGAGTACTGGGAGAAACAATGGTTGTCTATCTCCCACCCGCACACTCGCCCTAAGCGAAGTGTCTTAGGAACCGCTTTAGGTGGAATTGGAACTGGCGGCGTGTTCATCAACGTTATAGACAACTAGATCCTAGCAAACAAATCAGGCGTAATTGGAACCAACACCAAAGACGTTGGAATATCCTCCACTGCTGGCTTAACCAACGTAGTGAGAAGAGTAGATCTAATCAGTCAATTGCTCCCACAGTGGGTTGGCGTCGAGCGAGACGTAATATCCGACCTTGGCCGTGTTCTACAGATCATGACCCATAATTTGTCGATAGCGATACAATGCACGCAACTGCAAAGCACCTTGATCACCTTTGCCACTCAGGTGATCCAAGCCAGTCTCATGGGGTTAATGTACCCTGAGATCCTGAGCCTACTCCGAAAGCGAAACCCGGAATCACTGGAACACCCTGCTGCTTTAGCGCAAATATGGCAGGCCACGTGGAAGAGCCTAACTCTCACGGTGGACGTCGCCCATGAACGGATTCTGGATCCGGTAATTCTACATCCATTATCCCATTTAGGATTTAGCCAGACCCAGGGCTTTTCCTCCCCCTCCTCTGTGCCTGTTTCCATGGCTACGGCAGGCTTTAGCAGTCCAGAGTTTACTTTCAGTTTTGCCTGCTGAGTTTGTTTGTTTGCTAAATGGCTGCCTGCCTCTTTTTGCAGCAAAAAGGTTGTTCCTTGGGGCTTTTGAATGTATTCTTTTTCCCGAATGTCCTTCTGCAGCCCAGAATCTCCTTTTAATTCTCCTTGCAGGAAGTTTGTGCTGCCTTTGCAGGCAGTTTCTGTTTCTGCCATGGCTGCCACGCCCTGTTCTTTCAGAGCTGGCTCAAACATTTTATCCCCTGCTTCTTCTCTCTGGCTTTCTCCTTGTAAAACCTCCTTCCCTGGAGTTTCTAAGATTTCCTTGGCACTACTAGAAGGCAGTCTAGCCCCAAATCCCTTCTCGGTTCCCAAATCAACAGTATGCACAGTCTTTTTGGTCTCGCTTGCCAATTTCAAACACTCTTCATTTTCTTTCTCTTTCCCTTCCTGGGAAGCCATTGTTTTCTGTAAAGTCTCTGCAAGTTTTCTTGGGGGCTGAGTTCGATCTGCCCCCAGTCCCTCAAAATCTTGCTTTTGAGGTTCCATTCTTGACTCCCCTGATGCCTGAAGGGTCACACTGCCTACCCCAGTCAGTGAGGTTGCAGCATTTTCACTGGATTGAGGAGAATCCACTGTTTTGCTGAAAGGTATTGAGGAGCTGTGAAAAACACAACCTCCTCCTTTGAAAACTAGGTTAGGGCTAGGGCTAGCGTTAGGGCTAGGGTTAGGTTTTGGGTTAGGATTAGGGTTAGGGCTCACGTTAGGCCTAGGTCTAGGGCTAGCGTTAGGGCTAGGTTTAGGGCTAGGTTTACAGCTAGGGTTAGGGTAAGTTTTAGGGCTAGGTTTAGGGTTAGGTTTAGGGCTAGATGTAGGGCTAAAGTTAAGATTACACTAAGGATAGGGTTAGGGCTAGAGTAAGGGCTGGATCTAGGGTTAGCACTAGGTTAGGGCTAAGGTTAAGGTTAGGGATAGGGTTAGGGTTAGGGCTAGTTTTGGGGCTAGGGTTAAAGCTAGATTTAGTGTTAGTGATAGGGTCAGGGTTAGGGCTAGGGCTAGGTTAGGGAAAGAGAAAGTGCTAGGGCTAATCCTAACTGAAACCCCAACACTAACACTAGTCCTCACTCTAACCCAGCCCTAACCCTAGCCCTAGCCGTAACCCTAACAGTAAAACTGGATTTAACCCTATTCCTAGTCCTAACCCTCACCTTAGCCCAACCCTAACCCTAACCCCAGCACTAAACCTAAGCCTAGCCCCAACCCAACCCTAGCCCCAGCCCAAGTCCTGGCCCAAATCCTAGCCGTAGCTCTAACAATAGCCCTAATCTTAGCTCTAATCCTAGCCCTAATCCTAACCCTAACCCTTAACCAACCTTATCCTTAATCTAGCCCTAAGGCATAGTCCCACCCCTATCCCTATTCCTATCCATCACCCTATCCCTAACGCTATCCCTAACACTAATCCTAACCGAAAACCTAACTCTAACCCTAACTCAAACCCATCCCTAGCCATAGCCCAAACCGAGCAGTAGCCTTAGGCCCTAGCCCTAACTCTAACCATAAAACTAGATCTAACCCTAGCCCTAGCCCTAACCTTAGCCCAAACCTAGCCCTAATCCTAGCACTACACCTAACCCTAGTCCTAACCCAACCCTGGCCCAAACCCTAGCCCTAGCCCTAACAATAACCCTAACCCCAAAGCTAACCTTATCCTTAATCTAGCCCTAAGGCATAGTCCCAACCCTATCACTAACCCTATCCATATCCCTATCCATCGCTCTATCCCTTACCTTGGCCCTAACCCTAACCCTAACCCTAGTCCTAACCTTAAACCCTAACTCTAGGCCTTGCCTTAAAGTAGCCCTACCCCAGCCCTAAGAATAGCCCTAGACTTAACCCTACCCCAAACCCTAACCCTAGCCCCAACCCAGCTTAACCTAGCCCTAGGCCTAATTCTAACCCGGATTCTAACCTAGCCTGATACTAACCTTATCGTAGCACTAGTACTAACTGTTACCATAGGCCTAGCCTGAGCCTTAACATTAACCCAAATCCTAACCCTAACCCTCACCTAGCCATAACCCTAGCCCAGCCTTAACCCTATCCCTAACCCTAACTCTAATCCTGACAGTAGCCATAACCCTAAAACCAGCCCTAGCTCTAGCCTTAAACCTAGCCTTATCCCTGACCTAGCTCTAGCCCTAGCCCGAACCCTAGTTTTAACCCTAGCCCTAACCCTAGCTCTAGCCTGAGTCCTAACCCTAAGTCCTAACCCTAACCTTAACCCTAACCATAACCCTAGCCTTAACCTAGTCCTAACCCTAACCCTATCCACAAACCTAAACTTATTCCTAACCTAGCTCTAAGCCCCAGTCCTAATCCTAGCCCTAGCCATAACTCTAACCGTAGCCCTAGCCCTAACCCTAGTTTTAACCCTATTCCTAACCCTCGCTATAGCCCCAGTCCTAACCTAGCCCTAAACCCAGCTCTATCCCTAGCCCTAACCCTAGCCCTAAGCCTAAGCCTAACTCAAACCCTAACTTTAGCACTAACCCTAATTCTAACCCAGCCCTAGATGAGCACTAACCTAGCAGTAGCCTTAGCCCTAGCCCTAGCCCTAACCTTGGTCCTAGACTAAACCCTAGCCCGAACCCTAGCCCGAACCCTAACCTTAGCAATAGCCCTTACCGTAACCTTAACTCCATCCCTAAACCTAAATCTAACACTATCCTAAACCTAGCCCTGAGCCCTAGATCTTACCCTAACCCTAACCCAACCCTGCCCTAGCCCTAGCCCTAGCCCTAGCCCTAACCATAGCCCTAGACCTAATTCTAGACCTAAACATAACCTTAGCTCTTACCCTAACCCTAACTCTAAGTCCTAGCTCTAAATGAGCCCTAACCCTTAGCCCTAGCCATAACCTAGCCCTAAACCTAGCCCTAACATAACCCTAAACCTAACCATAACACTAACCGTATCCCTAACCCTAAACCTAATGCTAAACCCTAGCTCTAACACTAACCCTAGCCCTAACCTAGCCCGAAGATAGCCCAAACCCTAGCCCTGGCCCTAACCCTAATCCTAACCCTAACCCTAGCCATAACCCTAACTCAGCCCTAACCCTAGCCATAACCTTAACCCTAGCCCTAGCCCTAACCTTAACCCTAACCCTAGCCCTAACCCAAACCTAGCCGTAGCCTTAGCCCACCCCAACCCTAGTCCTAGCTTTAACCCTAGCACTAGGGTTAGGACTAAGGTTAGATCTAGGTTTAGGGTTAGTGTTTTGACTAGGGTTAGGGCTAGGGTTAGGGTGAGGATTAGGTTTAGGGTTAAGGTTAGGGCTAGGGCTAGGGCTAGGGTTAAGGTTATGACTAGGGTTAGGGCTGAGTTAGGGCTATGGCTAGGGTTAGGGTTAGGATTAGGGTTAGCTGCGGCCAGGGCTAGGTTAGGGCTAAGGCTAGGGCTAGGGCTAGGGCTGGGTTATGGCTAGGGTTATGGCTAGGGCTTAGGGCTAGGTTAGGTATAATGTTAGGGTTAGGGAGGGAGATAGGGTTAAGGTAATGGCTAGGGCTAGGGTTAGGGTTTGGGTTAGGCTTATTGGTTAGGGATAGCGTTAAGAATAGGAATAGGTCTAGGGTTAGGGCTAGGGTTAGGCCTTAGGGCTTAGGGATAGGTTAAGGATAAGTTTAGGTTTATGGTTAGGGTTAGGGATAGGACTATGTTTAGGGATAGGACCAGGGCTAGGGCTAGGGCTAGGACTACCGGTAGGGTGAGGGTTAGGGTTAGAGTTACTGCTAAGGTTAGGGCTAGGGTTAAGACTAGGACTAAGGATAGGTTATGGCTAGGATTAGGTCAAAGATTAGTGTTAGGGCTAGCGTTGGGGCTAGGGTTAGGGTATAGTTAGGGTTAGGGCTAAGGTTAAGGCTAGGTTTAGGTTTAGAGCTAGGGTTAGGGTTAGGGTTTTGGCTAGGGTTAGGATTAGGGTTAGCGTTAGGGCTAGGGCTATCATTGGGGCTGGGGTTACAGCTCGGTTTAGGGCAGAGTTAGGGCTAGGGTTAGGGTTAGGGCTAGGGCTAGGGCTAGGGCTAGGGTTAGCACTAGGGTTAGCACTAGGTTTAGGGCTAGTGTTATGGCTAGGGTAAGGTATAGGGATAGGGTTACAGAAGTGGTTAGGCCTAGGGCTACGATAAGTCTAGTATCGGGCTAGATTAGGGTTAGGGTTAGAATTAGGCCTAGGGCTAGGTTAAGCTGGGGTGGGTCTAGGGTTAGAGTTTGGGGTAGGACTAAGTCTAAGGCTATTTTTAGTGCTTTTAGGCTTAGGGTTAGGGCTTGTGATAGGGACAAGGCTTAGGACTAGGATTAGGGATAGGGATAGGACTGGGATTACAGCTAGGGATAGGTTTAGTTCTAGAACCAGCGTAAGGGCTAGGGCTAGGGTTATGGCTAGGGTTAGTGCTAGGGTTAGGTTTAGGAGTGGGTTAGGGCTAGGGCTAGGGCCAGGGCTAGGGCTAGGGCGAGGGCTAGGGCTAGGTTAGGGCTAGGGCTAGAGTTAGGTCTAGGTTTAGTACTAGGGCTAGATTTTGGACTAGGTTAGGGCTAGAGCTAGGGTTAGGGATGGGCGACCTAGGGCTAGGGCCAGGTTAGGGCAAGGGCTGGGGTATGGCTAGAGTTACGGTTAGGATCAGGGCAAGGACCTCGGCTAGGGTTAGGGCTAGGGCTAGGGCTAGGGTTAGAGTTAGGGTTAGGTTAGGGTTAGCTTAGGGCTAGGGTTAGGTCTAGAGCTAGGGTTACGGGTTAGGGCTAGGTCTGGGGTTAGGCCTAGGGTTAGGGCTAGGGCTAGAGCTAAACCTACTGTTAGATTAGGGCTAGGGCTAGGGCTAGGGCTGAGTTAGGGTTAGTGTTAGAGTTAGGGTTAGGGTTTGGGTTAGGATTAGTGTTAGCGATAGGGATAGGGATAGGGATAGGGACAGGGACAGGGACAGGGATAGGGTTAGGGTGAAGGTTAGGGCTAGGGCTACGAATAGGGTTAGAGTTATGTTTAGGGCTAGGGTTAGGACTAGGGCCTAGGGCTGAGTTAGGGATAAGGTTAGGGTTATGGTTAGGGTTATGGCTAGGGCTAGGGCTACAGCTAGGCTTAGGGTTACGGTTAGGGCTAGGGTCAGGGCTCGCGATCAAGTTTGGGCTAGGTTTGGGGCTAAAGTTAGGGCTATTGCTATGGTTAGTGTTAGTGTTAGGTTAGGGCTTTGCTAGGACTACCGCCATGGTGTTACTGCCCTGGCTAGCCCGAGCTTGTGGGATATAAAGATATCTCTTGATATCAATAATTCGGCCTCACATACCCATTCCCCTCCATGTGCTTGCGAGGCCCCCTAGCCCTAGCCCTGACGCTAGTTCTAACCTTACCCTAACCTTAATCATAACCATAACCCTAACCCTGACACTAACCCTAACATTGACCCTAAATCTAATCCTAGCTTTAGCCGTCAATCTATCCCTAACACAAACCTAGTCCTAGCCCTAGCCCAGCCCTGGTTCTAGTCCTAGCTTTAACCCAGCCCTAACTCTAGTCCTAGCCCTAACTCTAACCCTAACCCTAACCCTAGCTGTAACACTAGCCTTTGCTCTAACCTAGCCCTAACCCTATCACTAATCCTGGCCCTAGATCTAACCCTATCCCAAAGGTAACCCTGGCCCCAACCTAGCCTAACCCAGCCCTAGACCATAGTGTTATACTTTGTACTGGGGGTCCCGGGAGGGACACCAAAACGTGCTCAACTCAAGGTGGGGAAAATTAGCTCAGTGCACGGCTTAGCGTTACGAGAGGTAGGGTAACGTAGCGAGATCTTGAACCCTATGTCTACGGGGTCAGTCTGAGTCAAGGAGCACAAAGAAGTTGAAACAATAAATGATATTTTATTAAATACAGGCAAACAGTGTATGCGGCACAGTCACACAAGATAACTAAGGAAATAAAGGTTGGAGCGGTATAGAGGGATTTTTAGAGGAGTTGCTGGTTTGGGTGATACTTCACCTGTCCTGAAGCCCGGAAAAATAGAGGGCGAAGCTGGGGTGCGATGGAGCTCAGCACGTGGAGCTGAGGGGAAGCTCGCCAAGCAAAGCGACAGCAAGGTGGGATGAAACTTGGGAGCGATCCAAGGAAGGTCTCGGAATCAAGGGTTTTTATAAGGAGAATGTGACTGCAGGTTATGCTGTACTTGGGGGAAAACAATAGATTTGGAGTTGGAGACAAAGCCTCTGAAAGGTCAGAATCTGAATGATTCAGTTATCTCAGAGGTTCTCAGTACAGTAGCCAGTATGCAAATGCAGAGTACTTGGGTATTGTATAGTTTACCCATCAAGCTGCCAGTGCAGGACAGAGGCTCTTTTGTAAGTTGCGTGCATACCTAATTAGAGTACTTACCTGGAGATCTTCTAAAGTAGCGAGTCAGCTATTCCTGGACTGCCTGTATTGTTGTTTGAATATTACGGCAATTAACGGCTGAGCTTGTTTGTGTGCTTGTCCGGCGGCCTCGCAAGCATGTGGAGGGGAATAGAGAAGTGCAGCCAAATTGTGATATCAAAAGGATATCTTTTAATATCGCCAAAGCTCGGACTAGCCAGGGCAGTAACACAGTTGGCAGACAAATAACCAAAGTCTACCCTGACACGATGAGGTCTTACTTGGCAGTTCACCGAGGTCCCCCCCCATCGCTCAAGCCTAGAGCCTGACTCCAAGCCTGATGATGTATACCGAGGGCTTCGGGGTCTGCAGGAACGGTGCCGGTGGTTAGATGTAGGTTCTGAGTGCACAACTTCCCTACCTCAAGAAAACTGGATTCCGAGGCAGGCCTGAAAGATGGTCGCCTTCGGATAGGCTTTTTAAACCAAGGGGACATTTACTTCAAAACAATTCACAACAAAAATAACACCACTATTACAACTATTTAGATAGCAGAACTATTTACAGTATCAGGGGATCCAGAGGGGTCACCACTCCGCCTCTGCTCCCTTCAGACAATGGCCGTCTCAAACCAATTAACGGTTGGTACTTCCTTGCGACTCAAGGAAGTCTGGCAAATCATGGAGCTCACACTGGGTCTTTGGGCACCAGGATCTTCTTGCTCGGGGATGACCACCGATGCAGGATCAACCAGCTGACCCTTCCATTCTTTTAGTTGTGTCGGTTGGTGGGTCTCTGAAATTGCGTGCAAGAGCGGCAGTGCCCACTCATTGCTGGAGACCCTTTTGGCCAAATCAAAGGAGAGGTTGGTATCTAATCCAAGTGCCTCCCGAAGTATCGTATGTTGTGGCAGGATGGTGATCGAGACAGAGCCAAGAACTGTCTTGGTCCCTCTCAAAATTACTAGTGTCACGGTAACGTGGGTGCCACTGAACATGAGAGCCAGCTGGCACCAGAGCAACTTAGCGGAGGGGAAGGCAGTAGCCATGTCCGCCTCCGTGTGGCCTTCAGAACTCTCCGTTATTGAAATCTCCCCTGCTGGACTGCAGTTAACAGGAGTGCGTAATGTCAACACAGGGTGTGCCAAGGTGAGTGTCTGTGCTAGCTCGTGCTCTGGCTGGGTGGGGGCCTCTTGCTGCTTGGATCTGCAGTCCCACATGAAATTCCCCTGAAATACGGCATGGAGAGGGTGGACTCTCTCTGCCAAAGTTTCAAGAAAATATCGGGGGAAACTGCAGGTCTCTAACAGGGGGCTCAGAGCAGGGACGATGAAGAGCTCGGAAGTCTTGGGGCTGGCTTCGCCTGGCTGTGTGTCCTCCCTTTCCTGGCTCTTACACATGCTGGCAATGTCAAACGTGGTGGGGGCTTCCACGTCTCCCAATTGAAAGAATGGTGCTTCCTCCTGAACCTTAGCCTGGTGCGATCCTTCTAGGTGCTCTGAAAACACCATTGTCTCAGAGATGGTTGGACTCGCACTTGGGGCTGTGTCATGAGGAGAGGCAATCTGCCTGGGGCTCTTGGGTTTTCTCAACGGCTTGGATTGTGTCCCCCCCCACCGTACCCGGTCAAACGGATAGCGTCAGGGGTGGGCTCACCCTGTCTTCTCAGGTTAGGGAGCAGCACTGTTGGCACTGCTCTGGAGTCTGTAGGAGAGGTGGCAGGGGTCTTTTCCCTATCAGTCCTAGTGCCTGCCTTCATCCTAGATCTATCCCATCTGTTGGGCGTCAGTCGAGCCACAACTCTCCGGGGGAGATCCAAGGACCGAGGGCACCCCTATCCTGACAGCTCTAAGTCAGGGTAAAATCCAGCTGGAGGGAGACCATTGGTCACTGCATTCATAGGCTGGCTATTTCTCAGCTGCACCTGCCTGTCCAGGGCGTCAAGGAGCTCGCTCGTGGGTCTCCCATCAAACTGGCTCATGTCCAGTCCGAACTTCCTGAGCATGCCCCAGATTCTCAATCTGTCTGAGGAATATGTCTGGGCCGTGGGATCATACCCGCCAGACGTCTCCCTGGGACAGCTTGAGTCAGAGGACTGTTTGGGGGCAGTTGGCTGCTGTGGGGGACTTCCTGCCTTGCCAGGCTGGCTGCAGAAATCCCGTCACTGCCACTGCCTGTTCTCCTGTCTGGGTGGCTGGCGTGAGTTCCAATTCCCTCACGGAATGGAATTCGGAGCCATTTCCCTGTGCTGGGAATGGGGCCCATAATTCGAGTAAGTGACCTCGGCTATGGATTCCCAATTCCCGGGGTCCTTCCTGTGTGTCTTGGGAGGCGGTTTGAGGGATCCTGCCTTGCGCAGCAGGTCAGCGACCCACCGGAGGTTGTTCCCGAATTCTTCCCAGTTGGTGGTGGTTGGATCCACCAAACCGAGAGCCATCTTAATCTCATGATTAAGACCTCCATAAAGGAGCGTCTTAAACTCCAGATGGTCGAATATCCACGGGGCGTCAAGGGGACCTTCTCGGCCAGAATGGCGAGGAGCTGCTTCTGTGCCACGTAAGCCTCAGGGTTCTCATGAGGACCCTGCTGCTCCATGACATAGAGCACGCTCACACTCTGTCCGGGCCACAAAATCCTTACTACCTCCCTCATCCAGTCATGGGCCTTGAGCCTAACCAAGCCTCGAGCCGCCACGGCCGATTCGAGAGTCAGGAGCTCGGAGGGGGACATACAAAGCCGAGCCAGCTGGGTCAGGTCTTGGTCGCTGGCCGTGGGACGGGAATGTATGACTGCATTCAGCCACATTATCCTTGTGGACTTATTCAATGGACCCAGCTGGTCCGCTATTGCTTTGGCGTCAGTAGCTCGCCAGGGGACCCTAGTCTCGGTGACCTGCGTCTCCTGTGTCTCTGGCCAATCTACATTGCCTTCGCCAATGGGGGTGGTCCGCCTGGTCACGGACTGTGTCTCTACCAGGTTGACTGGGACCTTAGGAGCTGGCTCTCCAGTGCAGCGATCTGCTTCTGGCAAGCTGCATGACTAACAGCCTCCTGCTGTTCTCTCACTTGCCCTACCGTGAACTTGGCTGCAGACCGGGCATGATCCAGCTCAGCCTCTAAGGCACAGGTGTCAAACACAAGGCCCGCGGGCCAAATCTGGCCCACCAGGCCATTTCATGTGGCCCTTGCACCTTTGCTGCAGCAGTGGCACTCCCCCCGCCTGGCGAGCCTGGGGGCAGAACGAGGCACACTTTGGATATACTGACCAATTCTATGTTACTTTACAGAGGTACAGGGACCATAAACTATGATGAAATAGTCCCCAGATGTCCAAGACAAATAAAGTTTATGCAGAGGGAAGACAGTTTAAAAACCAGTAATAATCGGATGCAGAGGCAATTATTTAACATGATAAAAGAGTAGATACATTTATATAGTCTTACAGATACGACTGGCCCTTTGAGGGCAGCCATAATGCTGATGCGGCCCAAGATGAAATTGAGTTTGACATCCCTGCTCTAAGGCATGGGCTTTCTCTTCCCAAGTTTGTGATGTTGCTAAGCTTCTGGGCGGAGGCCTGCACTATGGACACGAACGTTACCTTGTCCACTCGCAGTGCCTCGATCTCGGCATGAAGGCGGGCATTTTCTTTCTCGGTTTCAACTAGCTTTCCTCGGGTCTCTACAAGGGCACTACTAGCGTCTCTGGCCGTAAGTCAAAGTCTCCAAGCGGCCAAAGCGGCCTTGGACAGCCCAAATGGGTTCTTTGATTTCCGTGCCAGGGTGTACGCTTCATGGAGTGTGGCAAAGGGATCGGCCGTCTGGAAGATGGAGTCCTTCCAGGGGCATTTCCCCTTACTCAACACCCACCTTTCTAATTTTCCTCTGACCTCTTCGTCCAACATGAGGTCCTTGATGGTGACCTTACTATTCTCTGCCATTCTACACAGACTACAACTATCCTACCAAATTCTCAAACACAAGAGCGGGACCAGGACCTGGAGTGACGGGAAGGATCACCTAGACCCCTGGGGGAGCTGAAGGGAAACCAACACAGTGGAACTACTCTAGGAAAGAGGGATGGAAACCTATCTCCAGCCTGCCCAAACGAAGTCCTTTTGGTACACCCAAGCCCGGTTTTCCACCTCGACAGTGTTGGGGACCAAAGGACGAGGAAACGATTCAGGGACAGGGAGGTCACCTAGACCCAGGGAACCCTCAGGAGTACTCCGCCTGCCTGAAGGGGGGAAACGAACGCTATGGAACTTACTACGCTGCCTGGCCAAGCAGCGGGGGGAAAAGGGCAAGGAGCCAAAACCAAACCGTCCCTAACTGGTTTTCTGGGTGAGGGGTACCTTCCTCTACCACGGGCTAAACCTCTAAACCCTAGGTTAGGTCGGGAATCACCACCCGCACCTAGTCGGCTAGCCAATCGAGATGCACCTGAAATTACACAGCGGGACGCACCCGCGTTCTCAACTCTGGGGGGGAGAGAAAAGAGGAGGGTCTCTTTTCTTAAGTGCTATTTGTGCCTTACTGCTATGGTGTTGGATGGGTGTAGACTGTTCCTACGTTGCTAACACCCTAAGACTTTGGATCCCAGCCCACAATAGACCCCAAGTTAGGGATGTGATTCCCGGGTCAGCTTGTGCACACCCCTTGCTATCGGACGATGGTTCACCGCCGAGAGCTAGTGACCACGCCGGGGTGGCTGACATACACAAACCCAGCAAGAAAGGGGGATAGATTCCAACCCCGATAGAGTAGCTCCTAGAGCTCGCACACACAGAGTTCTCACACACACATGTGTTCCTGCCTGACTGAATCTCTTGCGACCTGACTGACCGTACCCTAAGTCAGTACCAGCCTGATCTGAGGAGGTTCGCGACTCCTTCTCAAATTAGGGGTACCGGAGTTGTCCGCGTTACTCCACCACTCTGTTACCCGAATTAGTGATATCAAAAGATATCTTTTATATCCCCAGAGCTCAGGCTAGCCAGGGCAGTAACAGATTATTCTGGGCAGTAGATCTGGGTTCCAGAGTCAGACCTCGTTCCGCTGAGAGGGTCGTGAGGCCCCCTTCATCTCACCCTAACCTACCAGGACGTCATTGCACAAGGCAATCCCTCAGAGTGAGAGAATGCTGGCGTTCTGGTCCGACTCGTGTCCCTTCCTCAGGGTACCCGGGCTGACTCTGGAGGCCCGATCTACCTCAGGAGGACCTTGGGACAGCCATCCCGTAGGTCTTCCCCAAAACTGTACGAAGAAAGATCTAATTACTTAAACTCTACCAAAACTAACAAGATTGTTTACATGGCGGAACTATTTACAGTAACTTGGAGCAGAGGGGTCGCCACTCTGCCTCTATTACCTTCAGACAATGGCCGTTCAACCATTGTCGAACGCCTTGTAGATTGAGACAAACATCTCCGACAAGTCAATCTCTGGTATTGCACTGTATTTTAAAGACACTTGAGGAGCAATTACACGCATGGGAGTCTTCCCGCCAGTCTCCTCAAGCGGGTCAGTATCAGTAATGTCCTTTGGGTCAACTGGCTGGCCCTTCCACTCTTTCAGCTGAGAGACATGGAAGAACTTCAGTCAGTCTCCCTTCTTTCTGGGAATCCTCACCTGGTAAACAGCGGGGGAAATCCGTTTCACAATGGGGACAGGGCCAACCCACTTGGCAGCGAGGGAGCGCTTGTCCTTATAGAAATTTCTATACAGGACCAATTGCCCCTCCTCGCACAGGCAAGGGTGATGCACCCATCCCAGTCTCCTATCCATCTTTTGCAAGTTCTTCCCCAACTGGAGGGGGAAGCTCGGAGGGGGACATACAAAGCCGGGCCGACTGGGTCCGGTCCTGACCATTGGCTGTCGAGTGAGAGTGTGTCACCACGTTTAGCCACATGATCCTGGTGGACCGATTCAATGGACCCAACTGGTACGCAATAGCTTTGGCCTCAGTAGCTCGCCACAGGACCCTAGTCTCAGTGACCTGCATCTCCTGTGTCTCTTGCCTATCTGAACTGCCTTTTCCAAGGGGGTGGTCCGTCTTGTCATGGACCGTGTCTCTACCAGGTTGACTGGGACCTTAGGGTCACTCCAGTTTGGATTGTGGGGAACGGTGTCGCTTTTGTACACCCAAGCCCGGTTTTCCACCTCGACAGCATTGGGGACCAAAGGACGAGGAAACGGTTCAGGGACAGGGAGCTTGGGCTTGGGCTAGCCAGGGCAGTAAGATAACCCTAGCCCTAGCCCTAACCCTAACCCAAACCTTACCCTTACCCTTACCCCTACCCCTAACCTTACAAATAAACCTAACCGTAGGCCTAGCCAAGCCCTATCCCTAACCATAGCACTAGCCCGAGCCTTAACCCTAAACCTTGGCCTAGACCTAGGCTTAATCCTAGCTTTAACATTAACTCTAACTCTAAAACTAAACTTAACCGTAGCCCTAGCAATAACCCGAAGCCCAAACCCTAGCCTTAACCTAACCCTAACCCTAACCGTAACCCTAAACCTAACCCTAGGCCAAACATTAAACCTAGCCCTAAACTGACTCTGGCCCTGCCCTAACACTAGCCTTAGCCCTAACCCTAGCTGTAGCCCTAACCCTAGCCCTAGGCCTAACCTTAGCCTCTTCCAACCCTAACCGTACCAGAAGCTTCAGCCCTAACCGTAGCCCTAGCCTTATCTCTAGCTCTAACCCTAATTTTAACCCTAACCCTAAACCTATCAGTAACCTTATCCCTAACCCTAACTCTAACCATAAACCTATTCCTATCCTAGCCCAAAGTCCCAGACCTAACCCTAACGCTAGTCCTAAGCCTAGTCCTAACCCTAACCTAGCCCTAAGCCCTAAGCCTAACCCTAGCTCTAATACTAACCCAACCCTAGTGGTAGCTCTAGCCCTACCCTAGACTTAACCCTAGCCCTAGCCGAACCACTAATCCTATCGATGGCCTTAAACCTAGACCAGCCCTAACAGGAGCCCTAAACCAAGCCCTAGGTCTAACCTAGTCCAAACCCTAGCTCTATTCTTAACCCTAGCCCTAGCCCTTGCCCTAACCTTAGTGCTGGCCTTAACCTTATCTCTAGCCCTAACCCTAGCCTTAACCCAAGCCCTAACTCTAACCTAACACAAACCCTAGCCCTAGCACTATCTCTAGCCCTAAGCCTAGCCCTAGCCCTAATCCTAGCCCTAATCTGAGCCCTAATCCGAGCCGTAACCCTAGCCTTGCCTAACCCTAGCCCTAACCCTAACCCTAACCTTAACTCTAGCCCTAGTCCTAAACTAGCCATAGCCCTAACCATAGCCCTAATCCTAACCCTAACACAAACCTTAGCACTAACGTAGACCTAAACCTAGCACTAAATTGAGAACTAAATCTAGTCCTAGCCCCAGCCTAGCCTTAACCGTAGCCCTAGCACTAACCTAGACCTAACTATAACCCTAACCCTAACCTAGTTGTAACCCTAGCCTTAGCCTTATGACTAGCCCTATCTCTATCCCTAACCATAGACCTAGCCCTGAACATAGGCCTAGCCCAGCTTTAACCCTAGCACTAGCCCTAACCTAGCCCTAACACTAACCATAGCCGTAACCTAGCCCTAGCCATAACCCTCGCGCTAGGCTTAACCCTAGCCCTAACTCTAGCCATAACGATAGCCCGAGCCCTAAACCTAGCCCTAACCCTAATTCTAAACCAAACCCAAACCCTAACCCTAACCCTAAACTTAACTGTAATGATAGTCCAAGCCCTAGCCCTTGCCCCAACCCAGCCTAACCTAGCCCTAGCTCTAATTCTAACCCTAACCCTAACCTAGCCCGATCCTAGCCCTATCCTAGTCCTAGACCAAACATTACTGTAGCCTTAACGTAACGTAACCCTAACCCTCATCTTAACCCTAAGCCTAGTCCTAACCCTAACCTAGCTCTAGCCCTAGCCCAAGCCTTAACCCAGGCATAGCCCTAACCTAGTCCTAAACCTAGCCCTAGCCCTAGCCCTAGCCCTAGTCCTAGCCCTATCACTGGCCCTAGCAATATACTAGCCGTAACCTTCATTCTTAACCTAGCCCTAACCCTAGCCCTAGTTCTAACATAGCCCTAACTCCTAGCCCTAGCCCTAAGCCTACCCCTAACCCAAGCTCTAGCCCTAACCCTGGCCGTAGATCTAATCCAGCCCTAAACCTAGCCCTAACCTTAACCCTAAACCTAATCCTAGCCCTAGCTCTAGCCGTATTCCTAATGCTAACTGTTACACTTGCCGTAGCCCTAACCCGAACCCGAACCCGAACCCTAACCCTAACCCTAACCCTAGCCATAACTCTAGCCCTAACCCTAACCCTAAATCTAACCCTAACCCTAACATTAAGCCTAGGAATAACCCTAACCCTAACCCTAACACTAAACCTAACTTTATTCCTATCTTGGCAATCCCAACCTAGCCCTAAACCTAGCCTAACCCTAGCTCTAATGCTAGCCCTAACATTAGTCTTTGACCTAACCCTAGCCTTAACCTATCTCTACTCCTAGCTCTAACCAAAACCCTAACTCTCACCGTAATCCTAAAACGAGCCCTAGCCCTAGCCCCAGCTGTAGCCATAGCCGTAGCCATAGCCCTAACACAAATTCTAACCTGAACCCTAACTCTAACCGTAGCTGTATCCCTAGCCCTCCCTAGCCCTAGGCCTAGCCCTGATCCTAGCCCTAGCCCTAACCCTAGCCCTTACCTAACCCTAATATTAACTAGAACTAACTAGACCTAAGCCTAAGCCTAACCCTAATATTACCCATAACCTTTCCCTAGTCACAGCCCTAACTCTAGTTTTAACCCAAGTCCTAACCCTAGCTCTAGCCACAGTCCTAAACCTAAGTCCTAACCCTAACCCTAACCCTAACCCTAGCACTAACCTAGCAGTAGCCCTAACCCTAGCCCTAAAACTAGCCCTAACCCCAACCGTAGCCCTAGCCCTAGCCCTAGCCCTAGCCCTAAACCTAGCCCTAGCCCAACCCTAGCCCTACCCTTAGCACTAGCTCTAACCCTAGGTCAAAAATTAGTGTTAGGGCTAGCGTTAGGGCTAGGTTAGGTTCAGTTCTAGGGTTAGGGCTAGGGTGAGGATGAGAGTTTGGTCTTAGGGTTAAGATAGGAATAGGGTTACGGTTAGGGTTGGGTTATTGCTAGGCTTAGTGTTAGGATTAGGGTTAGATTTAGGGTAGAGCTAGGATTATGGCTGAGGCTAGGGCTAGGGTTAGGGTTTGGGGAAGGGTTGGGTAAGGTGTTAGTGCTAGGGCTAGAAATATGGCTAGGTTAGGGTTTGGTTTGGGCTAGGGTTAGGGTTTCAGTTAGGGCTAGAATTAGATGAGAGCTAGGGTTAGGGTTAGGGTTAGGTGTAGGGTGATGGCTAAAGCTAGGGTTACTGCTAGGATTAGGGCTTCATTTAGGGCTATGGTTAGGGTTAAGGTCACGGCTAGGGTTAGGGTTCGGGCTAGGGCTAGGGTTAGGGTGAGGGTTATGTTGAGGATTAGGGTTAGGGCTAGAGTTAGCATTAGGGCTAGGGCTAGAGCTAGAGCTAAGGTTATAGCTACGATTAGGCTAGTTTTAGGGCTTGGTTAGGGCTAGGTTAGGGTTAGGTCTAGGGTTAGGGCTTTTGCTGAGGGCTAGGATAGCAATAGGTTTAGGTTAGGGTTAGGGTTAGGGTTATTCTTAGGTTTAGTGTTTGGATTAGGGTTAGATTTAGGGCTAGACTTTGTGTTAGGGCTAGGTTAGAGCTGAGGCTAGGGCTACAGCTAGGGCTAGGGTTAGGATTAAGGGAAGGGTTAGGGCTGGGGTTAGCTCTAGGCTAGGGTTGGGGATATGTCTAGGTTAGGGCTTGGTTTGAGCAAGGGTTAGGGTTTTGGTTAGGACTAGAGTTAGGATATGTTTAGGGTTAGGGCAAAAGCTAGGGTTACTGCTAGGGCTAGGGCTAGGGTTACAGCTAGGGTTAGGGCTAGGGCTAGGGTTATGGCTTGGGTTAGGGCTAGGGTTGGGTTAGGGTAAGAATAGGGCTAGGGTTAGGTATAGATTTAGGATTAGGGTTTGGATTAGGGCTAATGTTAGAGCTAGGGTTAGGGCTAGGGGTTAGTGTTTAGGCTAGGGTTAGGGTTAGGTTTATGTATACGGAGTAGGCATAGGGATAGGGTTATGGATAAGGTTAGCTTTATGTTTAGGGCATTCGTTAAGGCTAGATGTAGGTTTAAGGATAGGGCTAGGTTTAGGGCCAGGTCTAGGTTGGGCGTAGGTCTAGGGGTAGGGCTAGAGTTAGGGTTAGGGTTAGGGTTAGGTCTAGACTTAAGGATAGGGTTAGGGTTAGGGCTAGGGCTAAGTCTAGGACTAGGGTCAGAGAGGTTTATTTTTTTATTTTTTAAATTAAAACCTGTATATTCACAATTTTACAACGTTCATGTCTTATTCATTTTTCAACTATACAAAAATACATATAATTGTTTACTTATTGTACAATTTTCCATTTTGCATTTTTTCAGCATACTTCTAGTATCTGTTGGATGTTTCAATCTTATCCAGATTTCAATGCATAACTTCCTCCCTTCCCTTGTTTGAACTTTTATTTATAGGGTTAGAGAGGTTTACAGTTAGAGTTAGGGCTAGGATTAGAGCTAGGTTTAGGGCTAGGGCTAGGGCTAGAGCTAGGGCTAAAGTTAGTGCTACAGTTAGGCTAGGTTTAGGGCTATGTTAGGGTTAAGTTAGGGTTAGGGCTAGGATTAGGGTTAGGTCTAGGGTTAGGGCTTGTGCTTAGGGCTAGGATAGGAATAGGTTTAGGGTTAGGGTTAGGGTTAGGGTTATTCCTAGGTTTAGTGTTAGGATTAGGGCTAGGATTCAGGGCTAGGCTGAGTGTTAGGGTTAGGGTTAGAGCTGAGGCTAGGGCAAGTCTAGGGCTAGGGTTAGGGATATAATTAGGTTACTGCTTGGTTCGGGCTAGGGTTAGGGTTTGGGTTAGGGCTAGAATTAGGCTAGGGCTCAGGCTAGCACTAGCCCTAACCCCAGCCCTAACCCTTTCTCTAATCCTAGCCCTAGCCCTAGCCCTAGCTTCAGCTCTAACCCCAGTCCTAACAATAGGCCTAGCCCTAAATCTAATGCTAATCCTAACACTAATCCTAGGAATAACCCTAAACCTAACACTAACTATAATTCTAGCAGGAGCACTAACCCTATCCCTAGCCCTAGCCCTACCCATAGACCTAGGTCTAACATTTGCCCTAACCCTAGCCGTTACCCTATCCCTAGCCCAAACCTATCCCTAGCCCTAATCGTACCCCTAAAAATAGCTCTAGCTCTAACTTAGTTCTAAACCAAACCCTAGCACTAACACTAACCCTAACACTTGCCCTTGCCCTAACCCTGGCCATAGCCCAAAACCCAACCCTGACCCTAGTCCTAGCCCTAGCCCTGGCCCTAGCCCAAGCCCTAGCCCTAAGCCCTAGCACTAGGCCCATGCCTCACCCTAACCCTAAACTTAGCTCTAAGCCTGAACCTAGCCCTAGCCAAGCTGTAACCCAGTCTCAAGTTCAGGAATTGGAAAGAAACAGACCCGGTGGTGCAGCTTGAGAGGAGCCCTGCAGGACGTGCGGCCCTGAGTTCCAGCCTGGGTGCGAGTGCTATGGTTCCGCCCCCAGTAACTGGTGAGGATCTGAGGGAGGTGAGAGGGAGGAGGGAGGCGCAGAGGATGGGGAGCAACATACAAGGGGAAGGTCCCGGAAATTTAGGACCTAGAGGGACTTTGAGCAACATTAGCGTTTCCGACCTTGACCCGGGAGTCTCTGATAGATCGAAGAAGAAACCGAGATGGGAGCAGGCTTGGGGAGATCGGGTGGATACGGAAGTCGGTTTCATGGCTGGAGAGGGTGGAAATGGTTTTGGCGTGGGAGAGCAAAGAGAAGGGCTTGGTCTGGATGGAGGGGCTGGGGGAACCTCAATGCAAGATGCTGCCGGTTTGGGTGTTTCTTTCTCTCAGGGAAAACAGAACGACCCCCTTTTGGTGAGCGAAACGAGAACTAGGGAGCCGGGGGCACGGCCGAAGAGGTTATTGGAAGACGCGGATGCCTCCGGTAACCGCCGATTTCTGACAAGGCCTAGAATGGACTCTGAAACTAACGTGGCATCAAAGGGAAAAAGTGTAAGTCTAAACCCTCCGACAGACAGATATAGAAAGGGGAGGGAGAGAGATGATACACGTGGCAATGACACCCAAAGGGAAGCACCTCGTCGAGCTTCTGCTTTGTCGCCCGGACTGCCCGGTGGGAGGACTGGTGGCAAACCTCAGGAGCAAAGAAAAGACAGGAGGACGTACGCTAGTATAGCAGGATGGGGCACTGGCGCTGCTGGACCCTCCAATATTTCAGGCTTGACGGAAGAGGAAGAGGAATACTTACACACATTTTTTCATCAAGCTTCAGATGTCAGGAACCCTAGGACGCGCTATGTTGTGCGCTTCAGATATCTGGGATCAGACCCCCAGAGAGGATCCAGGGCTTATATTTCAAAGAGGCTCCTTAGAGATACTTTGGATACCCCTAGAGATGATATTGTGGCAGTGATTCAACTAACAGGGTCTAGGGAAATCGATGTTTGTTTGGCTTCTGAAAAGGTCTACAGAGAGTTCTGGATGAAGTGCAAAACGGTGAAACGTTTGAGCCCAGAGTTGCTGACTGAATATGAGATGGTCCCGCTATTTAGGGGGGATACAAAGGTCTTGACCGTAAGTTTCAGAACCACAACCATCCCCGCTCAGGATGTAGCACGGTGGGTGTCTAAATACGCTACCATTTTGTCAGGACCTGATAAGAAGGAAGACGAACAGGGTTATTGGACAGGAGAATATAGGTGTGTGGTATCTTTTAAGAACGAGGACCCTGAATATAGGCATGGAAAGATACCCAAGTCCTTTTTCCTGGGGGCCAATAGGGGGATCACCAGGTACAGCGGCCAACCTCAGGCCTTTTTCCACTGCGGGTCTTATGATCATCAGAGACGTTTGTGCACCACTCCCTTGTGCTCCCGCTGTGGCGCCAGGGGCCATCCGACGGTGGCCTGTCACAGCAGCATCAGGTGCAAGTTTTGTGGTGAATTGAGACACACTTATTTTTGGTGTCCCCAGGCCTATTACAATCAGCAAGATGCCAAAGTCTTGGAGAAGGCCCAAGAAGTAGCCAGAACAGGGAAAGAAAGAGCTCAGTCCAATGAACAGACAAGGGTCCTGAGAGCCAGGGGAGAGGAGTTGCTCCCTGTGGAGAGGCGGGAAAACAGAGAGAGAAACCATGGTTCGGGACCTCTATTGGAGAACGGACAGCAGGAGGCACTGAAAGAAGGAAAAGATGCCGAATGGAATGTAGTACTGGGGAGGGGTGCGGGAAGAAAAGATGGAAACCCGCAGAGAAAGTGAGGGAAGAGGCAGTTAGGGGTCATAATAGGTTCCATGTTCTTGCAGAAGAGGAGAGAAGGGTTGAGAAAGAGACTGGGTCAGTCCCTAAGGAATTCAGTGATAGAGAAGTTTTGGTGGCTGTCAAGGGGGCGGGAGACAGACAACCTAAACAGGCAGGAGAAGCAAAGGGACAAAGGAGTCCAAGGAGTCCAAGGAGCAAAAGGCGTGGAGCGATAAGGAATCAGGTGGTAGACCAGGAAACTGAGAAAAGTAAAGCGAAAGGAAAGGGAGTGGGAAGTGGAGAGTCGGTGGTAGAGGGACAGGCGGTGCTACTGTCGGGTGGGAGTCCTGAGGGCTTGCCTGAAGAGATGGTGACAGAGATTGTGATGGAGGAAACACTTGGCGCAGAGTCGGTAGCTTCACCGCTTTTATTTTCAGAAGTAGACGTTCTTATGCAAGAACTTGATAACGGATTAGTGAGTCCTCCCGATGCTGAGTCGGGTCTCTGTTTTCCCCCTCCATTGCCGCCCCCTCCCTACCCCGGACCTCCTGACGCCCTACCCTGCCCTCTTCCATCCCGCTTTTCTGACCCGGATGGTCCGGTGTCTATTTCACCATCCCTTCTTTCCCCATCCATTCCGCCCCTATCCCATATTAGTGAGACTACACCTTCGGGTTTGCCGGAGGAGGTAGAGAGGAGCCAGTTAGAACCAGTGAACCGGAGGGACAGGGAGGCCAGAGAGACGGAGAGGTTGGAGATTGAACTGGACTGAGTAGTTTTGGATGGAGTGGACTGTGCTGGTTTGGAAGCTAACAAAATTATATTTTGGCATTACATTATATCATTAAATTAAGAGATGTTACTTCAAAACCAATCCTTGTTTGGAAGAGAAAATCAACCTGTTTTTAATCAGGTTATTTTTAATCAGGTTGTTTTTAATCAGGTTATTTTTATTGTTAATCTTGGAATTGTCGCCTAGTTCTTTGATAGTTTAAAATCTAGATTTCTAGATTTCTTTGCAAAAAAAAAAAAGAGAGAGAGAGAGAGGAAAAAAACAAAAAAAACAAAAAAATGGTGTCCCTGAGAATTACCACCTGGAATGCGAGAAGCCTAAGGATGGCTGAGAGACAAAAGGAGATTCTTCCCCTCCTGGCAATGATGCCTCACAATGTGGTGGTTTTACAAGAGACCCACCTGGTGAATGAACAGCAATGCTCCCAAGCGCAGAAATTGTGGACAAAAGGACCGTCCGTTTGGTCTTACGGGGAGGAAGGTCAGGCCGGCGTGGCGGTTTTGCTTAAAGCAAGACAGGACCTCCATGTCGAATTCGTCCTGGAGGCCTTGCCCGGCAGGTTGCTGATTGTTGACTTTAGCCTGGTAGAGATTTTAAGGGATGGGAAGGAGAAAAAGAGGCCTTTTCGGCTTTGTGGCCTTTACGCTCCTGTAGCGGCATCGCGGCGGAAAACTTTTTGGGCACATTTGAAGGGTTATTGTTCCACTTATAGACATTTCTTAATTGCAGGGGACTTTAATAATAGGAGCAATTATCTGATTACTCCAATTATGTGGTTAGGGAGAAAAGTGGGAAGAAATCACCCATTTTAACGCCTGAGGAAAGATTCCTTGAGAATTTCTTGTTAGACTACAATCTCAAGGATAAGGCCTTGGAAGGGAACAATCAGCTGGGATTCTTTCCTCCCCCCTGCAAAAAGGCTTTCTTCGATCAATGCGGTCAACCGGGAAGCAGAAGTTTACTTGGTACCAAAAAGGCAGAGCTAGTAGATTGGATAGGATTAGAGCCCCCCCAGAATTAAAGACTCTGCATTGTCAACTGTCAGTCACTCCTTGGTCAGATCATGTAATGCTCGATATGGAATTCGCTTTGGGTGAAATTCACCCCAGAGGGAAACCTCTGTGGAGGCTTCGCCCAAAGACGATTCATAACGCCGCTTGTAAAGAAGAAATTGCGGCCGTCTTAGCAAACGTGCTGACGTTAGAGGATCTGTATTTTGGAGAACTGTCAAACCGGTGGGAGCGAGCCAAAAAAGTCATCAGGAAACGTTACGAATACGTCATCAATAGGAAGGATCTGCAGAATTATCAGGTAGCAGTACACCAATTTCTGAAATGTCACCAGAAGGTTAACCAGGGGCTCCCGGTAAATCAGGATTTGTTGGAGTGGTCTAGAGGAGTCATTAGAGATTTCCAAAACAGACAGAAACTGAAGAGAAAAAATTATCAAGAGTTTCGAACTAAAGGGGCGGTGGTGGACATTGAAGAATGGGCTAGAGCCAAAAGTCCCCAACCTTCCGTTGTTATGGGAGGATTGAGACGTTGCGAGAAGGACTCGGTGAGGTCGGATCCAGCAGGAATGTTGAGCGTGATGCAGCACTTCTATGGGGAATTGTATGAGGGCCAGAATATAGGGAGAGATGATATTGAGGGCTTTTTTGATAGGGTACCTGAAACTGTGTTACAGAAGATGTATCAAGGGTTGTCTCAGCAGGACAGGGATGATCTGGTGGTCCCTGTGATGGAAAAAGAAGTTCAGGATGTCGTAGGGCAAGGAAGGAGCAAATCCGCTCCGGGTCCGGACGGATGGAGCTTCTACAAGACTTTTGCAAGGTGGCTGGTTCCTCCGCTCACCCGAGTCCTAAATGAGCTCTTGTCCAGGGAAAACCTGACCGACCCTTTTTATGAAGGGATTCTGATTTTCGTTCCCAAACAAGGAGATTCGACTTTGCCTCAAAATTGGAGACCCATCGTTTTAACCAATGTGGATTATAGAATACTAGCAAAGGTTTTAAACAACAGACTGACCAAGTTAGCCTCGAGAATTGTTTTGGCTTCCCAAACCAGCGCAGTTCTGGGACGTTCTATGTTGGATTCTCTGTGTTTGTTTAGAGAGGTATTTCATTTGGCCTGAAAAGGAAAATGGGAAGGGAAAATATTGCAGTTAGATCAAACCAAGGCTTTTGATCGAGTTCACCATCCCTTTATGTGGGAAGCTCTGGCAAGAAAGGGACTCCCCCTTGATTTTGTTAGGTATGTCCAATTGTTGTATTTGAAGGCACGAGTGATTCCTCAGATCAATGGGCACAGAGGGGCTCCAACTGGGGTGAATTCAGGAGTCAGGCAGGGCTGTACTTTAAGCCCCCTCCTCCAACTCCTGATTTTGGATTCAGTTCTCTGCCAAATTCAAGCCGAGGAAAATATCCCAGGTTTGAGAGTTCCCCCTCCCAGCGGGGGAATCGTGTCTTTTTCCAGGGAGGTTTCGGTTAAGCAGGTGAAATATGCAGCCCACACGGATGACGTTTCTCTGTTTGTCAACAATCGAGAAGAGATCGTTTCAGTTCTGAATGTGTTTGAAGGCTATGAGCGGGCTTCAGGGGCTCAGATTAATTTACACAAAAGCCATCTGATCTTTTTCTTTAGAGAGGAAGAAATCTTATTTCTATCTCCAGTGAACACTGTAGGAATGAAACAAGAAACACAACGTGAAAATGAAAGATTAGAGAAATTAGAGGAGTATAAAATGTTAGGTTTATTGTTCTCCATGAAACCTTTTGGGTGGGAAAAGAATTGGCAGCTTTGGTTAGAGAAAATGAAGGCATATTTTGACAAATGGAAACCGTGGAAATTGAATGTTTACCAGAAGGCGGTGTACATCAAAACTTACTTCATGCCTCTGGCCTTGAATTTGGCTGCAGTTTACCCACGCCTGCAAAACCTGCTGAAGGAAGCTGAAAAACTGGTTTTCCGATTCCTCTGGGGAACGGTCGCTTTTCCCCTGGCTCGGGCGGTGGCCTTTAGGAAAACGGAACAGGGAGACCTTAACCTCCCGGCATTGGGCCTAAAGTTTCTGGCTGCTTTTCTCAGCCAGAACTTTGGAAAGTTTAGCCAGTGGTTTCGTCGGCAGGCAGGACTAGAGGGGTGGTTTGCTCTTTTTGCGGAACATTGGGTGAAGGAGAGCTGGGCTGAGAAGTGGAGCAGAGAGGAACCGGTGCCTTTCCGGGTGACAGCCACGATGAGACATGCCGGCCCTGACTTCCTCAGGGAGGTCTATGGGCAGATTCAACAAAACGGGGTCTTGGCGGAGTGGTTTTAGACCAATGGGGATCTATGCGAGACTTGAAGCGTTGCGTATACTGGGAAAAGGTGGACGTGGTGTTTTTTCAGCCGCAGTTGGAAAAAAATGCAAAGAAGGACCATTTGTCTGGATATTTAAAAGAAGTGCCCAGGAACATCGAACGTTTCACGGACCGGAGGATCCCCTTTGGCCTGTGGGACATTCAATGGAGATTTTACCATCAAATCTATTATTTAAAAGGAAACCAACCGTGGTTGAAGGAAGCAGAACAAATATGTCCTAGACTTTTGTGTCAGAGACAAGCCTCTGCTAGCAGAAGTCAAGCCAAGGAGACTACGGAGCACTTTATAAAGGACTGCCCGTCGGCCACGGACACTTGGAAGAAGATAGCTGCCACCCTCGACTGGCCGGACTTGGCACGCCAGCCTTGGGAGGCGGTGGCGTCCGGATTGGAGCCGGAAAGCAGAGTCAGAGGACCTATATAGACTTTGGATTACGATTTGGACTACAATTTGTTTTTTAAGGAGTTTTTTTATGAACTGATAGAACTTTGAACTGGTTATTTTATTATTGGATTTTTTATCCCACTTGATTCTTCTATTTCTAAACGGATTTTAATGGACTTTGACGAGTTTGAAAACAGACAATAGCGGGGACAATTGGCTGCAGAATCAGACTGAGGTCGACTTTCCCCACTTGTTTTGTCTCCAAAGACAGGCTAGAGAACTGGAAGCTCCCCTCCGACACAGAAAGCGGTCTGAATGTGTAGCTGGTATTTGAGGCTTTGGGTGCTGTGATATGAGAGAAGGCTGTGAAGGCCAGAAAAACACATCTGGGAAGAGGGATTTGGGATTGTTAAAGGGAAACTAATTTCTATTTCCTTACTTTACGATTTGATCATTTGATTTATTTATTTGGTATTGTATATAAATTTATTATCTTGCAAACAATACACATATTAATTGAATACAGTTGGACATTCTGGATTTTGATAATTCTAGGTATAACTCATTGTATTAATTGTTTCACTTTAATTATCTATATAAGTTGAGTTCAAGATTTAAGACTGCTTATAACTAGAGTACATTGTTTTCATAGTTGTATGTTCTAGCGAAGGTGCCAGGTTAATAAGCTCATTGAAATAGCAGTTACAGGTTAAAAGGAGGGTGGATTTGCAAAGTGAATTGAAAACCAGTTACTAAAGATCAACGGATCAAAGAACAAGAAAAGCCACAGCGGCGGCAGCGGCGGTGGCGGCTGTAACCATGCCTGCCCAATCAGTAAGGAGAACATCAGTGGACACATCCCAGAAACCCCAAGACATAATGCAACAGATGATGGAGGAATTAAGGAACATTAGAGAAGATATTAAAAAGACAGAGACAGATATTAGACAGGACTTAAAGGAAAGAAGGAAAGAAATGAGAACAGATATGAAACATGAGATTGAAAAACTTGGGAAGAAACTGGAAACGTTGACTAAGGACGTCTCAAAGATAAAGACAGAGACAAAAGAAATAAAGGAGCAAGTTAAACAAGTACAAACGGAAATGACAGAGGTTAAGGGGAAACAACAAGAAGGTCAAACAATGCGACAGGAATTGAGATATCGTGAAAGATGCCTTCGCTTTTGAGGGGTCCCTGATTCAAATGCGGAAGACTTATACGGAAAAATGATCCCGGCCTTGGCAGAATTTCTAGACATAGACGAAGACAAAATGGAGATGTGTGTTGACAGAATGTTTAGAGTTGCCTCTAGAACAGCGAGAGAAAGAAAACTCCCAAGAGATATAATAATAACCTTCAACCGGACTGTTAGTAGAGATAAAATCTTACAATGTAGCTATGAAGGAACATTAAAGGTTGAAGATAGAGATGTAAAAATTTTTAAAGATATACCATTCCAAATCCTTAAGAAGAGACAAGAATACAAACCTTTGGCCAATTTGTTGATGAAATACGAGATGAACTACAGATGGGAGAAGACCGAGGGAATCTCTTTCAATTATAAACAACAGCGATACAGAATTCTCAGTCTACAAGGCCAAAGAAATGATGGAAAGACTGAAGAAGGACTTTCAGAAGACACCAGAATCAGACAAAGATAACGAACAACAAACTTTGGAAGACGAAAAAGAGGAAAGAGAAATACAGAGGCAAGGAGAAGAAGCTGAAGACAAATATTGGATTCAGGACAAGAAACTGAAGAGGACAGAGACCTTGCAGGAGAGTTATTACAGTAACAATACGATTGGATTGCACAGATTTAACCAATAAAATAGCAAAAATGGGGCTTAAAATATATACTTGGAACATTAAAGGATTTAACTCGGAATATAAAAGAAGACAAATATTCCATCATCTGGAAAAGCAAAAATTGGACATAATTTGTTTACAAGAAGTTCAAATAACAACTCAAGATTTGAAATTTCTACGGAATCCCAAACTAGGCAGTTGTTTTGCGACTACGACTGACCAGAAGAAAAGAGGTGTATTGATATATGTCAATTCAAGATATGATGCACAAATAAAATTTCAAGATAAGAATGTACGTTACCTTGCAGTAGAAATTGATACAAAACAAGACAAGATATTAATAGTAGAAATATATGCACCTAATGGAGCCAAACGAGAATTTTTTCCTAAAATAAATGCTGAAATACAAAGATATGTACAAGGCACAGGCAATTCAAATATGGTGGTACTTGGGGATTTTAATGGAGTAGTGAATCCTACAGTGGACAGAACAGTGCAGAAATTGATACCGCGAAATAATGGAAAATTACCTAAAAGTTTTTTCCAGATGATGGATGATTTAGAGTTATATGACGTTTCGAGAGATAAAAACGGACAATCAGATGGGTATACATTTTTTTCAGATAGACACAAATCTCTGTCCAGAATTGATATGATTTTGGCATCTAAAGAACTGCTTTTGAAGACGCATGAAATAGATAGTCCTCCAAATTTGTGCTCAGATCATTTCCCGCTACAAGTGATTTTCAAGGTCATGATCAGTGAGAGGGCATGGAGCATAAATGAAGAAATTTTCAGGAAGGAAAAGTACATTCAAAAAGCAAAAACAGAGTTAATTAATTATTTCAACCAAAATATGACAGCTGAATTACCAATGAAGACAATACGGGACGCAAGTAAAGCTGTGATGCGTGTGAACTTTATCAGATGGTCTGCTGAAATTAACAAGGAGAGGAAGCGTACAGAAGAAACGATTTTGGGGAACATGAAAGAATTGGAGAAACAGATGAGGAAAAACCCGACAGACAATACTATAAGACAAAAGATCAAGGTATGTCAAGCAGAATTGAATCAATTAAATTTGGGACAAATAGAACAACAGATGCGCAGACTAAAACACACTTCTTTTGAACAGGCTAACAAACCTTCTAAACTTTTGGCTAATTTATTGTGAAAAAGAAGATCAAGAAATGTAATAACAGAGATTGCAACGAGGAAGGGAAAGACAACAAAGCAAGAGGAATAAAGCTATTAAGTAATATCTCAACAAAAAATCAAAGAGAATTGGAAGAATATTTGGAGAGGAAGAATAAAATTAGATTTTCAGAAGAACAGAGAAGAGATTTTAAACAAACCAGTATCGATAGTAGAAGCTATCAGGAACACAAAGAATGACAAATCTCCAGGACCTGATGGAACATGAACTCTCAATTCCACTTCAAACAACAATAAATGAGATAGATGGATTACCAGAAACATGGAAAGAAGCTAATGTAGTTTTGATTCCAAAAGAAGGAAGAGATGCAACGGATGTTAAGAATTACAGACCCATTTCATTACTAAACATGGACTATAAGATTTTTGCCGCTATTTTGGCAGAGAGACTTAAAAAAGTTATTCAAGAACACATTCATGAAGATCAGAATGGCCTTTTACCTGAGAGAATGATGCGTGACAATATCAGGACAGTTTTAAATATAATTGAATATTACGAAAAACATAATGAAAGAAAACTAGCCATGGTATTTGTTGACGCAGAAAAGGCATTTGATATGGTCAGTTGGTCATTCTTGAAGATGACTATCAAGCAAACACAAGTGGGAGAAAAATTTATTTCATGGATTGAAACAATGTATTCTCAACAAATGGCGAGACTAACTATAAATGGAGAACGTACCAAACGGATTGAAGTACTGAGAGGAACAAGGCAGGGTTGTCCCCTATCACCTCTGTTATTCATTATGACATTAGAAATACTCAACGATAATATAAGGGAAGATGCGACGATAAGAGGAGTCCAGATAAAGAAATATCAATATAAACTCAAAGCCTTTGCAGATGACTTGGTACTTTTTCTTGATGGTCCCCTCAAGAGTGTTCAAAGATTGATGGAAATTGTTCAAGAGTATGGCGATTACTCTGGTTTCAAGATTAATAAGGAAAAAACAGTGTATATAACAAAAAATAGAAGAGGCTGAATTCAAACAAACAACAGGATTTAATAAAGGAACAGAAAGCCAAATATTTAGGAGTCTGGATTACAAAAAGAAACAATGAATTGTATCACAACAACTATGATAAAAAAAATGGAAGGAGATAACTCAAGATTTGGCAAAATGGACTGAACTTAAAATATCCCTGTTGGGACGAATATCATTGATAAAAATGAATGCTTCCAAAAATGAACTATTAAACCTTTTGTTCAAAGGAAGAGAGACATAACCAAATTTATATGGCAAGGGAAGAAACCAAGAATTAAATGGAGAATTATGACGGACCTAACAGCGAGAGGAGGTCTAGGCCTGCTGGACTTACAGGTATATTGCAAGGCAGCGGCATTCACGTGGATAAAAGATTGGATGAATCTTCAAAATACGAGAATGCTGGCATTAGAGGGAGGTGATTTAAGAATGGGATGGCACGCCTATATGTTCTATGGAAAAGCAGTAATAGATAAAGATTTTACGCATCATTTTGTAAGGAAATCGTTACTTAAAATGTGGAGCAAATACAAGAAGAAGAACATAAGGCAGCTACCCAACTTGGTCTCTCCGCAAGAAGCCTTATTTGGAAGATGGACAGATACAGACAAATGGCTACGATAGGAAGACTTACTAGACAGAAGATTGCGGTATGAAGACGAAATCAAGAGAGAAATTGGAAATTGAAGGCATAAAATTAAGCTGGTTTCCTTACAGGAAACCTAAAGGAAAGATTTCAAATGGACATACAAACTTATGGAATACAACATAAGGAGCAAATCCAATTATTACGATTGTTAAAAGAGAATCCACCACACTTATTAGCACATTTATATCAAGAAATTTTACATCAAGAATGCGAGGAGGAGACAGTTAAAGCAGCGATGATACAATGAGCACAAAATGTCGGGCATCCAATACAGTTAGAATGGTGGGAACAGAGTTGGCAACGAACACAGAAATTTACCGCTGCTCACAATTTAAAAGAAAATTATTATAAACTATTTCATAGATGTTACATGACACCAGAAAAATTAAAGACAATTTATAAGAGGGGTACAGGGCAATGTCAGAAATGTCAAGAGAGTTCGGGTACACTATTTCATATGTGGTGGTCATGTCCCAAAGCAGAAAAATACTGGAAAGAAATACATAACAAAATATGTTCAATTTTGAAGATTCAAATTTCAGATGATACCTGAACTTTACTTGTTAAACATGACACATATATTAGATGGAATGTCAGTGAAGAAATATTGGAGAATAGTACTATACATGGTGATGACACCCCGTATTGAGTATGCACAACTTTGGAAAAATGAAACTATACCTACTATTGAACAGTGGTGGACAACTTTTATGGAAAATAGAAATGCGGACAAAAAGATTACACAAAGATTAAAAGGGAAATCAGATGAAGACATTAATAAAGAGTGGAAGATTGTTACAGATTTGGGTTGGGTGCAGACAGGAAGCAATGCATAATTCATGATATCAATGACTATACAGGGTAATAATCATAGAAATATCATGTAACAAGTAAAGTAGAGAAATGTAGCAGGAACTAACGAATTAAGTTTGACTACTAACATTTTATTGCGATAGGCGGTATAACAAATAGAGGAAATATTAATAATTGTAATACAGAAAGGAAAGGAAGAAGAAGTAACATTGCATGTAAACATTGCAGAGATACATTGCATGTAAACATTGCAGAGATTTGCTGAAACCTCAATAAAATTATAAAATAAAATTAAAAAACACACAAGAGGTATGTACCTGTTTCAGCGAATATAAACTGCAGCTTGGAGGAGACCCTGGTGGCAGGAAGCAGAAAGATAATGGAGGATTTCTTAAAGCTACAAAGACCAGCCTGATGAGTTTGAATAATCTTCAATTTTCCTGTATTGCTCTTGGTGGATTATTGAGATTTAACTAGACTGGGTTTGGGTTTAGACTTGGAGTAAACCGGAGTTGGATCCAATTGGCAAGAACTTGTTAATGGTTTTAAAGTGACTGAAGACACTGAGCTCATAAATTGCTGAATGGAGACGAAGGGGATTTAACAGTGCTGCTCTTTTCTGGGCTTGTTTTCTCTCTCATCTGCATTTGACATACATGGAATTTCTTTTCTTCCTAACTGTTTGGAGTGGAGTAGACTCTTTTTTGGTGCTGGGGAAAATTGTGTTTTTTGTTTGTTTGTGGGACTTGGCAAGCCATAGGACAAAGTGAGCTCTTCTTTCTTTTTTTCCCTTTGCTCCTATGTGCTCCCATTGAAAACTCTTTGGAATTTTTGTAAACTTTCGCAAATGGATTAATGAATTTGGCACCGAGACTTTGATTCGGAACTTTTAAGTGGATAAAGAAGTTAAATGAAATAAAAGCAGAATTTAAGGACTCTGGTTGTAACTCTTTAAGTGTTTGAACTTTAAGGAACTTTATTTCAAGGAACTGATTTTGGGAACCTTATGAGCTTCCAAAATTATTTTATTGGACTTTGTTTTAAAAGGACATCTATCTTCATTTATTTACTTCATTTGACTCTTAAAAACGAAGGCTTCTTCACTTTGAAAAACAGTGAGAGCAGACAGCGACGGAGAGCTGCATTCCTTATCCAAGGTCGTAGCTGCAGGGCTGGAAAAAGAGTGAACTGAAGAGGATTGGATAAACATATTTGGGAGGGGGAATCTGGAGTGGTTGAAGCCTCAGTGGTTAAAGTAGAACTAAGATTTTTCATGGTTCGCTATGTAAATAATATTGTGTGAATCCATCTAAAAAGTGGAGAATTATATTTTGTATTATTATATTTTCCATTATTAAGACACATTGTTGAACATTATTATAACATAATTAAGATTTCATTTATACATATAGTATTATACTGCAATTAAGATTTCATTTGTTTATATGTTTATGATGTTTTGAGCATATTAAGACAATTCATTGGACTACGAAATAACAGGTCTCAAAATAATTGGTGCCAAGATCATTGAGTTCATTGGCTATTTAATTAATTAAGATAACAGAGAAGAGCAGAAAGAATAACAAGTAGAATAGAAAATTTTATTTTTTAAGAAAGTTAATGGATACAAGAACAAGGAAGGCCACAGCGGCTGCAGCAGCAACAATGACTACCTAGCCAGCAGGAAGGACATCCACGGATACAACCCTGAAGCCACAAGACCTAATGTTACAAATGATGGAAGAATTGAGGAATATTAGAGAATATCAAGAAGACAGAGACAGACATAAGACAAGACTTAAAGAAACAAAAAAAGAGATGAGAACAGATATGAAACATTAAATTGATAAGTTGGGAAAGAAGCTGGAAATTTTAACAACGGATGTTTCAAAGATAAGGATAGAGACAAAAGAAATAAAAGAACAGGTCACACAAGCATAAACTGAAATGGCTGAAGTAAAAGGGAAACAGCAGGAATAAGATATTCAAATTATGCAACAAGAGTTACGATATCGAGAAAGATCTCTTCGTTTTCTGGGTGTCCCTGAAACTAGTACGGAAAACTTATATGAGAAAATGCTACCGGCTTTGGCTGAATTTCTGGACATTGAAGAAGACAGAATGGAAATGTGCATCGATAGGATGTTTAGAGTATCCTCAAGGACAGCGAGAGAAAGAAAGCTTCCAAGAGATATTATAATAACTTTCACTAGGACCGCTACAAGAGAGAAAATCTTACAACAGAGCTACGAAGGAACATTCAAGATTGAAGAAAAAGACGTCAGAATTTTTAAAGAAATACCATTTCAAATACTCAAGAAGAGACAAGATTATAAACCTTTGGCAAACCTTTTGATGAAGCTTCAGATAAACTACAGATGGGAGAAGATTGAGGGCATTTATTTTTCCTAGAAACAACAGCATTACAGACTAAATACAGTGCATAAAGCTAAAGAAATGATGGAAAGATTGAAGAAAGATCTTCAGAAAACATCAGCAGAAGGAAGGGAAGAAGAACAGGAGTTGCAAGAGGAAGGAAACAAGGAAAGGATATAGACTGAGGCAGAGGAGAGTGAAGGCGCAGTAGGACAGACACAGGACCCAGAGCAAGAAATAGAAGAGGAAGGAGAACTTCTGGGAGAAGGCATACAAGATTAATTGAATCAGATTACATAAAATAATAAAACGGCAAAATGGGGCTCAAAATATACTCTTGGAATATAAAAGGATTTAACTCGGAATATAAGAGAAGACAGATATTTCATCATCTGGAGAAACAAAAGTTGGATATAATTTGTTCACAAGAAGTACGGATTAAAACCCAAGACATGAAGTATGGTCGGAATCCGAAATTAGGTAGCTGTTTTGCTGCAAGAACTGATCAGGAAAAAAGGGGAGTATTGATATAAGTTAATGCAAAATATGGTGCACAGCAAAAATTCTGTGATAAAAATGGAAGATATTTGGAGGTGGAAGTTGATACATTGCAAGATAAGATGTTAATAGTGGGAATATATGCACCAAACGGCGCTAAAGGAGAATTCTTCCCCAAAATTAATATGGAAATACAGAAATACTTACAGGAAACTGGAAATGCTAATGTGATAGTTCTTTAGGAACTTTAACGGAGTCATAAATGCTACATTCGACAGATCAGTACAGAAGTTAGTGCCCAGAAACAATGGAAAATTGCCTAAAACTTTTTCCAGATGATGGACGATCTAGATCTTTATGATGAATGGACAATTGGATGCCTACACATTCTACTCGGATAGACACAAAACTATTCTAGAATTGATATGATATTGATATGAAAAGACTTGTTATTGAAGACATCGGAAATGGACATTCTCCCCAACCTATGTTCAGATCATAATCCTATATAAGTGATACTCAGAGTTATGACAAGAGAGAGAACACGGAAGTTTAATGAAGACATATTCAAGAAGGAAAAATACATTAAACAAGCAAAAATAGAGATAAATAACTATTTCAAGGAAAATGTGACACCGGAATTACCAATAAGGACAATTTGGGACACAAGTAAAACCGTGATGAGAGGAAACCTAATAAGGTGGTCAGCTGAAATAAGAAAAGAAAGGAAATGAGTTGAGGAAACGATATTGGAAAAGATGAGAAAGCTGGAGAAACAGTTGAGGGAAAACCCAACAGACACCAATATAAGACAGAGGTTGAAGGTTTGTCAAGCTGAACTTAACCAACTAAATTTGGGTGAAATAGAACACCAAATGCGCAGAGCGAAACATACCTACTTTGAACAGGCTAACAAACCATGTAAGCTCTTGGCAAACTTACTTCGTAAAAGAAGACTAAGAAACACAAGAACGGAAATTAGAATTGGGGAAAGAAAAACTACAAAGCAAGAGGAGATAAAACGGACTTTTTTCAATTTCTATGTAAAGTTGTTGAGTAATATCTCATCAATTAAAAATCAGAGGAAAATTGAAGATTACTTAGAAAAAAATAATAAAATGAGATTTACAGAAGAACAAAAAAAGGCATTAAATAAACCAATATAGATGATGGAGATAGTAGAAGCTATCAGAAACATGAAAAATGGTTAATGTCCTGGACCTGACGGCTTTACAGCAGAATACTACAAAACTTTGGAACACGGACTCTCAATTCCATTACAAAAGACAGTGAATGAGATAAGAAAATAAGGTATAACAAATACATGGAAGGAAGCTAACGTAGTTAAAGAAAGGAAGAAACTTAACCCAAGTCAGGAATTACAGACCTATCTCTTTTTTAAATACAGACTACAAGATATTTGCTGCTATTTTAGCTGAGAGACTCAAAAAGGTTCTTCAAGATAACATACATGAAGACCAGAATGGATTTCTACCAAAGAGAACAATGCGAGATAACATCAGGACAGTATTAAATATAATCGAATACTATGAAAGACATAGTGAAAAGAAATTAGCTATGGTGTTTGTCGACGCAGAAAAGGCTTTTGATATGGTCAATTGGGCATTTATGAAGACGGTTATTAAACAGGCACAAGCAGGAGAAAAATTCATTTCTTGGATTGAAGCAATTTATAGTCAGCAAAGGGCGAGACTGAATATTAATGGAGAGAGAACAAAACAGATTGAACATCATAGAGGAACAAGAAAGGGCTGTCCGTTGTCACCTTTGTTATTTATAACGACACTGGAAATTCTTAATAATATCATACGGGAAGAAATTACAACAAGAGGAATCCAGATAAAGAAATATCAGTATAAGCTTAAAGCATTTGTGGACGACCTGGTTTTGTTTCTAGAGGATCCTCTCGGCAGTATACAAGGATTGATGAATATGATTCAGGAATACGGAGATTACTCTGGGTTTAAGATAAACAAGGCTAAGACAGTGTGCCAAAAAAAAAACATGAGAGAGAAAGAAGATATGGAGTTCAAACAGATAACAGGACAGAATAATAAAGGACAGAAAGCAAAATACTTGGGAGTTTGGATTTCCAAGAGAAACAATGAGCTTTTTCAAAATAACTATGAGAAAAAATGGAAAGAGATACCTAAAGACTTAGAGAAATGGACTCAAATGCGATTATCTATGCTGGGAAGAATGTCTGTTATAAAAATGAATGTACTACCAACGATAAATTATCTTTTTCAAAATATTCCTATAATCACAAATGCTAAGCCTTTCATACAATGGAAGAGAGATATAACTAATTTCATATGGCAAGGCAAAAAAAACAAGAATAAAATGGAAAGTCTTGACTGATATACCAAGAAGAGGAGGCTTCGGATTATCGGACTTAAAAGTATACTTTAAGGCTGCGGCATTCACTTGGATAAAGGACTGGATGGATTTACAAAATACGAGAGTGCTGGCTTTAGAGGGAGCAGATTTAAGGATGGGGTGGCATGCCTACATGTTCTTTGGAAAAGCGACAATTGATAAAGATTTTATGCATCACTTTGTAAGGAAATCATTATATAAAAATATGGAATGACTATAAGAATAAGAACATTAGGCAGCTACCCACTTGGGTCTCCTCTCAAGAAGTCTTTTTTGGAAGATGGTCAGGTACAGAAAAATGGTTGCGATAAGAAGATATATTCGAGAAAACAAATATGAACACAAATACAAATGTTTTTAAGATGAAATTAAGCGAGAAATTGGAAATTGAAGGTATAAAGTTAAGCTGGTTTCCCTACAGACCACTATCAGAAAGATTTCAGATGGACGTGAAAACTCAAGGAATAGAACAGAAAGAACAAGAGAATCTGCTGAAGCTTTTACAAGAAAATCCACCTCATTTACTTTCACATTTATATCAAGAGATACTACAACAACGTGAGGAGGAGACAATTAAAATAGCAATGATACAATGGGCACAGAACAATGGACATCTAATTCAGTTGGAATGGTGGGAACAAAGTTGGCAACAAACAAAGAGGTTCACGGTAGCTCAGAACCTTAAAGAAAACTACTGTAAGTTATTTCATAGATGGTACAGGGCACCTAAAAAATTAAAGATTTTATAAGACGGGTACAGGTCAATGTTGGAAGCATCAAAAGACTGCAGGCACACTATTTCATATGTGGTGGACATGTTCTAAAGCAAAAATGTATTGGAATGAAATTCATAAGATAATATGTGGTGTATTGCAGGTTCAAATTGATAAGACTCCTGAAATGTACTTGTTAAATATGACACATATGTTAGATGGAACTGCGGTAAAGAAATATTGGAGAATAATACTGTTTATGGTCTCAACTGCCCATATCGAATTTGCAAGGCTTTGGAAAAGTGATATAATACCAACGACAGAACAATGGTGGGCAATTTTTATTGAAAATAGAAATGCAGATATTGTTTCACAGAGATTAAAAGGGAAATCAGATGATGATATCTATAAAGAACGGCAGATGATTTCGGAAGCGAGAGGGGTCTTGACAGGGAATAACACATAATTCGTGGTATTAAAGGTTCTTACAAGATAAAATTCAGAGAAATATCATGGAACAAGTAAAGTTGAGTAGAAAAACAGGAATTAACGAATTAAGTAGATAATACTAGCAATTTACTGTGAAGTGTTGACAACAGTTCAATGGAATTATAAAGATTGTAATCCAGAGACGAAGGAAGAGAGTTGTAATAGGACAATTAAGAATACAATGATAATTGTTTGTTTTATATGTTGGAAATCTAATAAAATTACTTTAAAAAAATTTAAAATAAAATAAAATTACTTAAACTTAAAAAAAAATTACTTAAACCTAATCTTAGCCCTACCCCTCGTGCTAGCCCTAACCTTAGCCCTAGCCATATCCCTAACCCTAGAACTAGCCCCAGCCCTAACCCCAGCCCTAACCCTAACCTTGCGATAACCTTAAACCTAATCCCAACCCTATCCTAACCTAGCCCTAAACTTATCCCTTTACCCTAGCCCTAAACCTATCCGGACCCTAACCCTAGAAATAGCCCTAACCCTATCGCTATCCCTATCCCTATCCCCATCCCTAAGCCCTATGCAGTAACCCTAAACCTAGAATTAACCCCTGCCCTAGCCCTCTCCGTAACGTGCCCTTAACCTTAAACCTAGCCCTATTCCTAGCCATAACCCTAGCCCTAACCCTAGCGCTAGCCGTAAGCACTAACCCTAACCCTAGCCCTAGCCCTAACTTAGCCTTAACCCTAAACCTAGACCTACCCCTTCCTTAGCCCTATCCGTAACCTACCCTTAAACCTAGCCCTAGCCGTAACCGTAACCCTAGCCCTAGCACAAACCTTAAGCCCTAAGCACTAATCCTAGCCCTAGCCCGAGCTCTAGCCCTAACCTAGCCCTAGCCCTAAACCAAGCCCTAACCCTAACCCTAACTGTATCCCTAACCCTAACTCTAGTCCTAACCCTAGCCCTAAACCTAGCGCTAGCCCTAGCCCTAACCTTAAGCGCTTAGCACTAATCATAGCCCTAGCCCTAAGACCTAAGCCTAGCCCTAGCCTTAGCTCTAGTCCAAAATCTAACCTTGCCCTAACTCTAAAACTAGCCCTAGCCCTAACCCTAGTCCTAGCCCTCACCCTAGCCGTAGCCCTAAACCTCGCCCTAGCCCTAGCCCTAGCCCTATCTCTAACCCTATCCGTAACAGAGCCCTAATCCTAGCCCTAGAACTACCCGTAGCCCTAGCCCTTACCCTAGCCCTAGCCGTAGCCCTAACTCTAGCCCTAGACCTGTGTCTAACCCTAATCTAGCCCTAAAGCTATCCCTTTCCCTATCCTTAATGAAAATCTTAACCCTAAACCTAGCCCTAACCCTAACCCTATTCCTAGACCTATCCCTAACTCTAACCCTAGCCGTAGCTGTAAACCTAGCCCTGGCCCTAGCCCTAGCTCTGCCCTAAGTATAAAATAGCCCTAGCCCTAACCCTAACCCTAGCACTATCCCGAAGACCTAAGCCCTACACCAACCTTAGCCCTAGCCCTAATCCTTGCCCAAGCGCTAGCGCTTTCTCAACCCTAGCCCTAGCCCTAACCCTAGCCCTAACCCTAGTCCGGCTCCAAACCCTAACGTATCCCTAAAGCTTAACCTAGAATTAGCCCTAACCCTAACGATAGCCCTAGCCCTAGCCCTAACCTGAGTAATTGCCCTATCCCTATCCCTAACCCTTCGCCTAAACCTATCCCTAACCTTAGCCCAAACCCTAGAATGAATGGTAGCCCTAGCCCTAGCCCTAAACCTCACCCTAGCCATAACCCTTGCCCTAGCCCTATCTCTTACCCTATGACTAACAGAGCCCTAATCATAGCCGTAGAACTACCTGTAGCCCTAGCCTTAGCCCTAACCTTGTCCTAACTCTAAACCTAGCCCTAGCCCTAAACCTATAGTTAGCCCTAACCCTAGCTCTAGCCCTAGCCCTAGCCCTAGCCCCAGCCTTAACCTAGACCTAAACCAAACCATAACCCTAGCCCTAACCCTAGCCTTAGCCCTAGCCCTAGCCCTAAACCTAAACCTAGCCCTTTCTCTAACCCTAACCCAAGCCCTAGCACTAGCCCTAACACTTGCCCTAGACTTAGCCTTAGCTATAAACCTAACCTAGCCCTAAACCTAACCCTAGTCCTAGCCCTAACCCTGGCCGTAGCCCTAACCCTAGCCCTAGCCCTAAATCTAACCCTAAACCTCTACCTTAGCCTAACCATAACACTAGCCCTGGCCCTACCCGTAACCTTTGCCCTAACCGTAGCCCTATCCCTAAACCTATCCCCAGCCATAGCGGAAACCCTAGCTATAACCCTAACCCTAGCCCTAGTCCTAACTCTAGCCCTGGCCCTAATCCTAGACCTAGACCTAGCCCTAGCCTTTGACCTAGCCCTAAGCCTAAAACTAGATCTAGCCCTAACCCTGGTCCGGTCCCTAACCCTAACCCTAGCCCTAGCCCAGCCCCAGCCCAAGCCCTAGAGCTAACAGTAACCTAGCCCGAGTCTTAACACTAGCCCTAACCCTAACCCTAAGCCCAAAACCCTAACCCTGGCCAAGGCCTAGGCCTAGGCCTAGCCCTAGCCGAAACCATAGCCAAAGCCGTAACCCTAGCCCTAACACTGGCTCAAGCCCTAGCCCTAGCCCTAACCCTTACCCTAGCCATTACCCTAGCAATAGCACTAACCCTAGCCCTAACCCTAAGCCTAACCCTAGCCCTAATACTAACCCTAACCCCAACCGTAACCCTAACCCAGCCCTAAACCTAAACCTTGCAAAAGCCCAAACCCTAGCCCTAGTTTTAATCCTAGCCCTGGCATTAGTTCTAGCGTTAACCCTAGCCCTTAACCTAGCCCTAGCCCTAGACTTAACCGTAACCCTAACCCCAAAACTAACCCTAACCCAAGCCCTAAACCTAGCCCTAGCCATAACCCTAGCCCAAACCCTAACCCTATCCCTAGTTCTAGCCTGAGACCTAACCGAAGCCCTCGGGTTAGGGCTACGCCTAGCCTAGCTCTAGGGTTATGTTAATGGCTGATGCTATGGTTACGACTAGGGATGGAGCAAGCGCTAGGATAAGGGCTAGGGCTATGGTTAGGGTTAGGGTTTTGGGCGTAGAGCTAGGGCTACGGTTAGGGCTAGGGTTATGGATAGGACTAGGGTTAGGGTTAGGGCTGGGGCTGGGGCTACGGCAAGTATTAGGTTTAGTGTTACGGTTAGGGTTATGGTTAGGGTTAGGGCTAGAGTTAGGGCTTTGGGCTTAGAGTTAGAACTAGGGCTACGGTTAGGGATAGGGCCAGGGCTAGGGGTAGGGGTAGGGGTAGGTTAGGGTTAGGGCTAGGACCAGGGCTAGAGTTAGGGCTAGGGTTAGGGTTAGGGCTTAGGGCTAGGGCTTTGGTTAAGGTTAGGGCTAGGGCTTGGTTTAGGGTTAGGGCTACGGCTAGGTTTAGGGTTAAGGATGGGGATAGGGTTAGGGTAGGGCTAGGGCAACGTCTAGGCCTAGGGCTAGGGCTAGGATTAAGGCTAGGGATAGAGATAGGTCTAGCGCTGGGGTTACGGCTAGGATTTTGGCAAGGATTAGGGCTAGTGCTATGGCTGCTATTAGGGCTAGGGTTAGGGCTAGGGATTCGGATAGGGCTAGGGTAAGGACAAGGGCTAAAGACAGGGCTAGAGTTAGGGTTAGAGCTAGGACTAGGGTTAGAGCTAGGGCCAAATTAAGGCTAGGGCTTTGGCTCGGGTTAGGGCTAGGTTAGTGCTAGGGTTATGGATAGGGCTAGTTCTAGGTCTTGGGTTAGGGCTAGGGCAAGGGCTAGGGTTAGGGCTACGGCTAGGTTTAGGGTTTGGGCTAGGTTAGGGTTAGTGCTAGTGTTAGGGCTTGGTTTAGGGCTAGGGCTAGGGTCAGTGCTAGGGTTAGGTCTACAGGTAGTGCTATGGTTAGGCCTAAGACTAGGGCTAGGGTTAGGGTTAAGGATAGGGCTAGGGTTAGGGTAGGGCTAGGGCAAGGTCTAAGCTAAGGGATAGGTCTAGGATTAAGGCTAGGGATAGAGATAGGTCTAGCGCTGGGGTTAGGGTTAGGATTATGGCAAGGATTAAGGTAGGGCTACGGTTGCTAATAGGCCCAGGGTTAGGGCTAGCGATTCGGATAGGGCTAATGTTAGGACTAGGGCTAGGGTTAGGGTTAGCTCTTAGGGGATAGGGTGAAGGCTAGGGCTAGAGTTACGGCTAGGGCTAGGTGTAGTTTAAGCGCTAAGGTTAGGGCTAGGGCTAGGTTTAGGTTTAATGCTAGGGCTCGTGTTGGGGCTAAGGTTTCGGCTTAGGGCTTTGGGCTCGGGCTAGGACTAGGACGAGGGTTAAGGTTAGGGCTAGGGCTAGGGTTACGGCTAGGGCTCGGTTTAGGCATAGGTTTAAGAAAAAAAATTGTAGGTTTAAGTAATTTTATTAAAATTTTAACATCCTGCAAACTTGTTTGTACATAATAAAAGAGATGTACGTGGTAACAAATGGAATCGCAAAATAAAGTAAGGTAAACAACAATATATCAAAATATTACAGTTCTTTAAAGAAATACCGAAAGTTTTTAAAATTTTTAAAATTGTACCTATCAATATACAAACATTACAATTTCCATTACAATTATTTATTAGTACCACCATTCTGAGTCTTGTATCCCTATCAAAGTTTCTCACATATTATGCCCATTTACAGAGAAAGAACAAATAACACTATTGTTCAAATTAAAACTAAATTAAAATACATCTTAAAGTAAAATTATGAAAATTAATTAATAAAATTAAAATTAAAATTAAGAACATTCTCATGTCTATAACCTGTATGTGCATAACCTACACCTCAAGTTATGCCAGGTGTCGTTTCTGACAGCCATGTCATACTGGCAAATTAAATATTCCTTTGTGACTTTCTTTCCCGGGGAGAGACCTGTCCCTCCTTCCTTTATTTTCCTCTTGGCGCTTTTCTTCAGGGCTTCACCCCCAGCGCCTTCCTCCTCCATCTCCTCCTCCTCACTGCTGCTTTCCACCGAGCTCTCGCAGCTAGCAAGCAGAGAAGAAATGCCAGAGCACTCCATGCCACTCTCCCTTCGCTCTTGGAAGGAGGCCCCTCCAGTCTCTCCACTCCCTCACTTTCAGATTCATTTGGAGGTTCTATCGGGTTAAGAGGTGCAGTCCCCGCAAGCTGCCCAGCACAAGCCTCCTTCTCTGTCTCTTCCGGCTTGTGAGGCTGTGCGTGCTTTCTTTTGTATAGGGTCAGAGGATACCGTTCTTCTTCTGAAGAGTTTCCTGGTTTGAGCGGGGACCGATCCCTACTTGTATTCAAAGCCTCTTCGGCTAAGCACTTTCTCCTGTGAAGCTTTGGCTCCCTCTCTCCTCTGGTCTTTGTTTTTTCCTTGCTTTTCTCCTCTTTGCTTTTCAAAGCAAATTGCTTTAATAAAAATCCTTTCCTCTCTTTATAAGCCTGCAGATCTTTCCTAACTTCTTCATGCCACTCGTTGATGCCAGTTACAGAATGTAAAAGGCATTCCTACTCCTCTTGCTTTCTTTCCCCCACTGGCTTTCCCAACAGGCTCCTGCCATAATCATTTAACTCTTGGAGGACCTCTCTGCTCGAATCCACCCCCAAATATGCTCTGTTTTGCATTCCTCTCAAATGAAAGTCCCTCTGCAAACATTCTGTGGCTTCCTCTGGCTCTGTGGAACACTCTCTAATTCAAACTCTTTGGTAGATTCCTCCAACAGCCCTAAAAACTTTCCCAGTTTTCCTCTATTCGAACAATATGTTTCTCTATACTGATCAAAGTCAAAGAAATCCTGCAAAAAGTTTTCAGCAGTAGCCAGACCCAGGGTTTTTCCTCCCCCTCCTCTGTGCCTGTTTCCATGGCTACGGCAGGCTTTAGCAGTCCAGAGTTTACTTTCAGTTTTGCTTGCTGAGTTTGTTTGTTTGCTAAATGGCTGCCTGCCTCTTTTTGCAGCAAAAAGGTCGTTCCTTGGGGCTTTTGAATGTATTCTTTTTCCCGAATGTCCTTCTGCAGCCCAGAATCTCCTTTTAATTCTCCTTGCAGGAAGTTTGTGCTGCCTTTCCAGGCAGTTTCTGTTTCTGCCATGGCTGCCACGCCCTGTTCTTTCAGAGCTGGCTCAAACATTTTATCCCCTGCTTCTTCTCTCTGGCTTTCTCCTTGTAAAACCTCCTTCCCTGGAGTTTCTAAGATTTCCTTGGCACTACTAGAAGGCAGTCTAGCCCCAAATCCCTTCTCGGTTCCCAAATCAACAATACGCACAGTCTTTTTGGTCTCGCTTGCCAGTTTCAATCACTCTTCAGTTTCTCTCTCTTTCTCTTTCCCTTCCTGGGAAGCCATTGTTTTCTGTAAGGTCTCTGCAAGTTTTCCTAGGGGCTGAGTTCGATCTGCCCCTAGCCCCTCAAAATCTTGCTTTTGAGGTTCCATTCTTGACTCCCCTGATGCCTGAAGGGTTCCAGTGCCTATCCCAGTCAGTGAGGTTGCAGCATTTTCACTCGATTGAGAAGAATCCACTGTTTTGCTGAAAGGTATTGAGGAGCTGTGAAAAACACAACCTCCTCCTCTGAAAGCAAGGTTAGGGCTAGGGCTAGGGCTAGGGCTAGGGGTAGGGTTAGGGCTAGGGTTAGGGCTAGGGCTGGGATTTTGGCTACAGCTAAAACTAGGGTTAGGGTAGGGCTAGGTCTAGTGTTAAGGCTAGGGCAAGGGCTAGGGCTGGGGCTAGAGTTAGGGATATGGATAGGGATAGGATCAGGGATAGGGCTAGAGCTAAGTTTAGGTCTAGGGCAAGAGTTAGGTCTCGGGTTAGGGTTAAGACTAGGGCTAGGGTTATGACTAGGGTACGGCTAGGATTAGGGTTAGGTCTAGTGTTAGGGCCAAGGCTAGGGTTAGGGTTAGGGCTAGGGCAGGGCGTAGTGCTAGGGTTTGGGCCAGGGTTAAGGACAGGGCTTGGGTTAGGTTTAGGCCCAGGGCTCGGGTTAGGGTTAGGGCTGGTATTATGGCTAGGGCTAGGGTTAGGGTACGGCAATGGCTAGGGACAGGGATAGGGATAGCGATAGTGTTAGCGTTAGGGCTTGAGCTTGGGCTAGCGCTAGGGTAAGAGCTACGGCCAAGATTAGGGCTAGGGCTAGAACTAAGGCTAGGGTAGGGTTAGAGTTAGGGTTAGGGTTAGGAATAGAGCTAGGGCTAAGTTTAGGGCTGGGGCTGGGGCTGGGGCTAGGGCTAGTATTAGGTTTAGGATTACGGTTAGGGTTATGGTTAGGGTTAGGGCTAGGGCTAGGGCTAAGGCTAGGGCTAGGGCTAGGGCTAGGGCTAGGGTTAGGACTGGGGCTGGGGCTGGGGCAAGTATTAGGTTTAGGGTTACGGTTAGGGTTATGGTTAGGGTTAGGGCTTTGGGCTTAGAGTTAGAACTAGGGCTAGGGTTAGGGCTAGGGCGAGGGCTAGGGTTAGGGTTACGGGTAGGTTAGGGTTACGGCTAGGGCCAGGGCTAGAGTTAAGGCCAGGCCTAGGGTTAGGGTTAGGGCTTAGGGCTAGGGTTAGTGATAGGTATAGGGTTAGTGCTTGAGTTCTGGCTAGGGCTAGGGCTAGGCCTACAACTAGTGCTAGGGTTAGGCCTAAGGCTAGGGCTGGGGCTAGGGTTAGGGTTAAGGCTAGGGATAGAGATAGGGCTAGGGCTTGGGCTTTGGTTAGGGTTAGGGCTAAGGATAGGGCTAGGGCTTAGTTTAGGTTTAGGGCTAGCTTAAGGTTTGGTTAGGGTTATGTTCAGGGCTAGTGTTAGGACTATTGCTCAGGTTAGGGCTGGGGCTAGGGTTAGAATTAAGGCTACGGCTAGCGCCAGGTTTAGATTAAAGTCGAGGTCACGGTTAGGGCTAGGGTTAGGACTAGGGCTAGGGCTAGGGCTAGGGCTAGGGCTAGGGCAAGGGTTACGGCTTACGGCTTGGAGCTAGGACTAGGGCTAGGTTTAGAGCTAGGTCTGGGGTAGTGTTAGAGTTAGTGCAAGGCCTAGGGTTAGGGCTAGGGTTTGGACTAGGGCTAGTGCTAACGTTAGGCTTAATGTTAGGGTTAGGGTTACGGTTAGGTTTACTGCTCGAGTTAAAGCTAAGGTTAGATCTAGGGGTAGGGTTAGGGCTAGGGATAAGGATAGGGTTAGATCTAAGGAAAGCGTTAGGGCTACGGTGAGGGTTAGAGTTCAAATTATGGCTGGGGTTAGGGCTTGGAGTAGGGTTATGGCTAGGTTTAGGGCTAGGGCTTTGGTTAGTGCTAGGAATAGGGCTAGGGCTAGGGTTAGGGCTAGGGCTAGGGTTAGTGCTAGGGCTAGGGTTAGGGTTAGGGCTAGGGCTAGGGCTAGGTTTAGGGTTAAGGATGGGGATAGGGTTCGGGTAGGGCTAGGGCAACGTCTAGGCCTAGGGCTAGGGCGAGGATTAAGGCTAGGGATAGAGATAGGTCTAGCGCTGGGGTTAGGGCTAGGATTTTGGCAAGGATTAGGGCTAGTGCTACGGCTGCTATTAGGGCTAGGGATTCGGATAGGGCTAGGGTTAGGACAAGGGCTAGGGCTAGGGCTAGAGTTAGGGTTAGGGCTAGGGCTAGTTTAGGGATAGAGCTAGGGCTAGGGCTAGGGTTAGGGCTAGGGCCAAATTAAGGCTAGGGCTTTGGCTCGGGTTTGGGCTAGGTTAGTGCTAGGGTTATGTTTAGGGCTAGTTCTAGGGCTAGGGCTAGGGTTAGGGTTAGGGTTAGGGTTAGGACTAGGGCTAGTTTAGGGATACAGCTAGGGCTAGGGCTTGGTTTAGGGCTAGGGTTAGGGCTAGGGCTAGGGCCAGTGCTAGGGTTAGGTCTACAGGTAGTGCTATGGTTAGGCCTAAGACTAGGGCTAGGGTTAGGGTTAAGGATAGGGCTAGGGTTAGGGTAGGGCTAGGGCAAGGTCTAAGCTAAGGGATAGGTCTAGGATTAAGGCTAGGGATAGAGATAGGTCTAGCGCTGGGGTTAGGGTTAGGATTATGGCAAGGATTAAGGTAGGGCTACGGTTGCTAATAGGCCCAGGGTTAGGGCTAGCGATTCGGATAGGGCTAAGGTTAGGACTAGGGCTAGGGTTAGGGTTAGCTCTTAGGGGATAGGGTGAAGGCTAGGGCTAGAGTTACGGCTAGGGCTAGGTGTAGTTTAAGTGCTAGGGTTAGGGCTACGGCTAGGTTTAGGGTTCGGGCTAGGTTAGGGTTAGGGCTAAGGTTAGGGCTAGGGCTTGGTTTAGGGTTAGGGCTAGCTTAAGGTTTGGTTAGGGTTACGTTTAGGGCTAGTGTTAGGGTTAGAGCTCGGGTTAGGGCTAGGGCTAGGGTTAGTGTTAGGGCTAGGTTATGGTTACGGCTAGGGCAGTGCTAGGGCTAGGGATAAGGATAGGGATAGGGCTAGAGCTAGATTACGGTTAGGGCCAAGCTTAGGGCTAGGGAAAGGGAATGGGTTACGGGAAGGGATAGGGTTAGGGCTAGGTCTTACAAGATAGCACGAGGGCTAGGGCTAGGTGTACTTTAAGTGCTAGGGTTAGGGCTAGGGCTAGGTTTAGGGTTAATGCTAGGGCTCGTGTTGGGGCTAAGGTTTCGGCTTAGGGCTTTGGGCTCGGGCTAGGACTAGGACGAGGGTTACGGCTAGGGCTCGGTTTAGGAATAGGTTTAAGAAAAAGAAATTTTTAGGTTTAAGTAATTTTATTAAAATTTTAACATCCTGCAAACTTGTTTGTACATAATAAAAGAGATGTACGTGGTAACAAATGGAATCGCAAAATAAAGTAAGGTAAACAACAATATATCAAAATATTACAGTTCTTCAAAGAAATACCGAAAGTTTTTAAAATTTTTAAAATTGTACCTATCAATATACAAACATTACAATTTCCATTACAATTATTTATTAGTACCACCATTCTGAGTCTTGTATCCCTATCAAAGTTTCTCACATATTATGCCCATTTACAGAGAAAGAACAAATAACACTATTGTTCAAATTAAAACTAAATTAAAATACATCTTAAAGTAAAATTATGAAAATTAATTAATAAAATTAAAATTAAAATTAAGAACATTCTCATGTCTATAACCTGTATGTGCATAACCTACACCTCAAGTTATGCCAGGTGTCGTTTCTGACAGCCATGTCATACTGGCAAATTAAATATTCCTTTGTGACTTTCTTTCCCGGGGAGAGACCTGTCCCTCCTTCCTTTATTTTCCTCTTGGCGCTTTTCTTCAGGGCTTCACCCCCAGCGCCTTCCTCCTCCATCTCCTCCTCCTCACTGCTGCTTTCCACCAAGCTCTCGCAGCTAGCAAGCAGAGAAGAAATGCCAGAGCACTCCATGCCACTCTCCCTTCGCTCTTGGAAGGAGGCCCCTCCAGTCTCTCCACTCCCTCACTTTCAGATTCATTTGGAGGTTCTATCGGGTTAAGAGGTGCAGTCCCCGCAAGCTGCCCAGCACAAGCCTCCTTCTCTGTCTCTTCCGGCTTGTGAGGCTGTGCGTGCTTTCTTTTGTATAGGGTCAGAGGATACCGTTCTTCTTCTGAAGAGTTTCCTGGTTTGAGCGGGGACCGATCCCTACTTGTATTCAAAGCCTCTTCGGCTAAGCACTTTCTCCTGTGAAGCTTTGGCTCCCTCTCTCCTCTGGTCTTTGTTTTTTCCTTGCTTTTCTCCTCTTTGCTTTTCAAAGCAAATTGCTTTAATAAAAATCCTTTCCTCTCTTTATAAGCCTGCAGATCTTTCCTAACTTCTTCATGCCACTCGTTGATGCCAGTTACAGAATGTAAAAGGCATTCCTACTCCTCTTGCTTTCTTTCCCCCACTGGCTTTCCCAACAGGCTCCTGCCATAATCATTTAACTCTTGGAGGACCTCTCTGCTCGAATCCACCCCCAAATATGCTCTGTTTTGCATTCCTCTCAAATGAAAGTCCCTCTGCAAACATTCTGTGGCTTCCTCTGGCTCTGTGGAACACTCTCTAATTCAAACTCTTTGGTAGATTCCTCCAACAGCCCTAAAAACTTTCCCAGTTTTCCTCTATTCGAACAATATGTTTCTCTATACCGATCAAAGTCAAAGAAATCCTGCAAAAAGTTTTCAGCAGTAGCCAGACCCAGGGTTTTTCCTCCCCCTCCTCTGTGCCTGTTTCCATGGCTACGGCAGGCTTTAGCAGTCCAGAGTTTACTTTCAGTTTTGCTTGCTGAGTTTGTTTGTTTGCTAAATGGCTGCCTGCCTCTTTTTGCAGCAAAAAGGTCGTTCCTTGGGGCTTTTGAATGTATTCTTTTTCCCGAATGTCCTTCTGCAGCCCAGAATCTCCTTTTAATTCTCCTTGCAGGAAGTTTGTGCTGCCTTTGCAGGCAGTTTCTGTTTCTGCCATGGCTGCCACGCCCTGTTCTTTCAGAGCTGGCTCAAACATTTTATCCCCTGCTTCTTCTCTCTGGCTTTCTCCTTGTAAAACCTCCTTCCCTGGAGTTTCTAAGATTTCCTTGGCACTACTAGAAGGCAGTCTAGCCCCAAATCCCTTCTCGGTTCCCAAATCAACAATACGCACAGTCTTTTTGGTCTCGCTTGCCAGTTTCAATCACTCTTCAGTTTCTCTCTCTTTCTCTTTCCCTTCCTGGGAAGCCATTGTTTTCTGTAAGGTCTCTGCAAGTTTTCCTAGGGGCTGAGTTCGATCTGCCCCTAGCCCCTCAAAATCTTGCTTTTGAGGTTCCATTCTTGACTCCCCTGATGCCTGAAGGGTTCCAGTGCCTACCCCAGTCAGTGAGGTTGCAGCATTTTCACTCGATTGAGAAGAATCCACTGTTTTGCTGAAAGGTATTGAGGAGCTGTGAAAAACACAACCTCCTCCTCTGAAAGCAAGGTTAGGGCTAGGGCTAGGGCTAGGGCTAGGGGTAGGGTTAGGGCTAGGGCTGGGATTTTGGCTACAGCTAAAACTAGGGTTAGGGTAGGGCTAGGTCTAGTGTTAAGGCTAGGGCAAGGGCTAGGGCTGGGGCTAGAGTTAGGGATATGGATAGGGATAGGATCAGGGATAGGGCTAGAGCTAAGTTTAGGTCTAGGGCAAGAGTTAGGTCTCGGGTTAGGGTTAAGACTAGGGCTAGGGTTATGACTAGGGTACGGCTAGGATTAGGGTTAGGTCTAGTGTTAGGGCCAAGGCTAGGGTTAGGGTTAGGGCTAGGGCAGGGCGTAGTGCTAGGGTTTGGGCCAGGGTTAAGGACAGGGCTTGGGTTAGGTTTAGGCCCAGGGCTCGGGTTAGGGTTAGGGCTGGTATTATGGCTAGGGCTAGGGTTAGGGTACGGCAATGGCTAGGGACAGGGATAGGGATAGCGATAGTGTTAGCGTTAGGGCTTGAGCTTGGGCTAGCGCTAGGGTAAGAGCTACGGCCAAGATTAGGGCTAGGGCTAGAACTAAGGCTAGGGTAGGGTTAGAGTTAGGGTTAGGGTTAGGAATAGAGCTAGGGCTAAGTTTAGGGCTGGGGCTGGGGCTGGGGCTAGGGCTAGTATTAGGTTTAGGATTACGGTTAGGGTTATGGTTAGGGTTAGGGCTAGGGCTAGGGCTAGGGCTAGGGCTAGGGCTAGGGCTAGGGCTAGGGTTAGGACTGGGGCTGGGGCTGGGGCAAGTATTAGGTTTAGGGTTACGGTTAGGGTTATGGTTAGGGTTAGGGCTTTGGGCTTAGAGTTAGAACTAGGGCTAGGGTTAGGGCTAGGGCGAGGGCTAGGGTTAGGGTTACGGGTAGGTTAGGGTTACGGCTAGGGCCAGGGCTAGAGTTAAGGCCAGGCCTAGGGTTAGGGTTAGGGCTTAGGGCTAGGGCTAGGGCTAGGGTTAGTGATAGGTATAGGGTTAGTGCTTGAGTTCTGGCTAGGGCTAGGTCTAGGCCTACAACTAGTGCTAGGGTTAGGCCTAAGGCTAGGGCTGGGGCTAGGGTTAGGGTTAAGGCTAGGGATAGAGATAGGGCTAGGGCTTGGGCTTTGGTTAGGGTTAGGGCTAAGGATAGGGCTAGGGCTTAGTTTAGGTTTAGGGCTAGCTTAAGGTTTGGTTAGGGTTATGTTCAGGGCTAGTGTTAGGACTATTGCTCAGGTTAGGGCTGGGGCTAGGGTTAGAATTAAGGCTACGGCTAGCGCCAGGTTTAGATTAAAGTCGAGGTCACGGTTAGGGCTAGGGTTAGGACTAGGGCTAGGGCTAGGGTTAGGGTTAGGGCTAGGTTAGGGTTAGGGCTAGGGCTAGGGCTAGGGCTAGGGCAAGGGTTACGGCTTACGGCTTGGAGCTAGGACTAGGGCTAGGTTTAGAGCTAGGTCTGGGGTAGTGTTAGAGTTAGTGCAAGGCCTAGGGTTAGGGCTAGGGTTTGGACTAGGGCTAGTGCTAACGTTAGGCTTAATGTTAGGGTTAGGGTTACGGTTAGGTTTACTGCTCGAGTTAAAGCTAAGGTTAGATCTAGGGGTAGGGTTAGGGCTAGGGATAAGGATAGGGTTAGATCTAAGGAAAGCGTTAGGGCTACGGTGAGGGTTAGAGTTCAAATTATGGCTGGGGTTAGGGCTTGGAGTAGGGTTATGGCTAGGTTTAGGGCTAGGGCTTTGGTTAGTGCTAGGAATAGGGCTAGGGCTAGGGTTAGGGCTAGGGCTAGGGTTAGTGCTAGGGCTAGGGTTAGGGTTAGGGCTAGGGCTAGGGCTAGGTTTAGGGTTAAGGATGGGGATAGGGTTCGGGTAGGGCTAGGGCAACGTCTAGGCCTAGGGTTAGTGCTAGGATTAAGGCTAGGGATAGAGATAGGTCTAGCGCTGGGGTTAGGGCTAGGATTTTGGCAAGGATTAGGGCTAGTGCTACGGCTGCTATTAGGGCTAGGGATTCGGATAGGGCTAGGGTTAGGACAAGGGCTAGGGCTAGGGCTAGAGTTAGGGTTAGGGCTAGGGCTAGTTTAGGGATAGAGCTAGGGCTAGGGCTAGGGTTAGGGCTAGGGCCAAATTAAGGCTAGGGCTTTGGCTCGGGTTTGGGCTAGGTTAGTGCTAGGGTTATGTTTAGGGCTAGTTCTAGGGCTAGGGCTAGGGTTAGGGTTAGGGTTAGGGTTAGGACTAGGGCTAGTTTAGGGATACAGCTAGGGCTAGGGCTTGGTTTAGGGCTAGGGTTAGGGCTAGGGCTAGGGCCAGTGCTAGGGTTAGGTCTACAGGTAGTGCTATGGTTAGGCCTAAGACTAGGGCTAGGGTTAGGGTTAAGGATGGGGATAGGGTTAGGGTAGGGCTAGGGCAACGTCTAGGCCTAGGGCTAGGGCTAGGATTAAGGCTAGGGATAGAGATAGGTCTAGCGCTGGGGTTAGGGCTAGGATTTTGGCAAGGATTAGGGCTAGTGCTACGACTGCTATTAGGGCTAGGGATTCGGATAGGGCTAGGGTTAGGACAAGGGCTAGGGCTAGGGCTAGAGTTAGGGTTAGGGCTAGGGCTAGTTTAGGGATAGAGCTAGGGCTAGGGCTAGGGTTAGGGCTAGGGCCAAATTAAGGCTAGGGCTTTGGCTCGGGTTTGGGCTAGGTTAGTGCTAGGGTTATGTTTAGGGCTAGTTCTAGGGCTAGGGCTAGGGTTAGGGCTAGGGCTAGGGCCAGTGCTAGGGTTAGGTCTACAGGTAGTGCTATGGTTAGGCCTAAGACTAGGGCTAGGGTTAGGGTTAAGGATAGGGCTAGGGTTAGGGTAGGGCTAGGGCAAGGTCTAAGCTAAGGGATAGGTCTAGGATTAAGGCTAGGGATAGAGATAGGTCTAGCGCTGGGGTTAGGGTTAGGATTATGGCAAGGATTAAGGTAGGGCTACGGTTGCTAATAGGCCCAGGGTTAGGGCTAGCGATTCGGATAGGGCTAAGGTTAGGACTAGGGCTAGGGTTAGGGTTAGCTCTTAGGGGATAGGGTGAAGGCTAGGGCTAGAGTTATGGCTAGGGCTAGGTGTAGTTTAAGTGCTAGGGTTAGGGCTACGGCTAGGTTTAGGGTTCGGGCTAGGTTAGGGCTAGGGCTAAGGTTAGGGCTAGGGCTTGGTTTAGGGTTAGGGCTAGCTTAAGGTTTGGTTAGGGTTACGTTTAGGGCTAGTGTTAGGGTTAGAGCTCGGGTTAGGGCTAGGGCTAGGGTTAGTGTTAGGGCTAGGTTATGGTTACGGCTAGGGCAGTGCTAGGGCTAGGGATAAGGATAGGGATAGGGCTAGAGCTAGATTACGGTTAGGGCCAAGCTTAGGGCTAGGGAAAGGGAATGGGTTACGGGAAGGGATAGGGTTAGGGCTAGGTCTTACAAGATAGCACGAGGGCTAGGGCTAGGTGTACTTTAAGTGCTAGGGTTAGGGCTAGGGCTAGGTTTAGGGTTAATGCTAGGGCTCGTGTTGGGGCTAAGGTTTCGGCTTAGGGCTTTGGGCTCGGGCTAGGACTAGGACGAGGGTTACGGCTAGGGCTCGGTTTAGGAATAGGTTTAAGAAAAAGAAATTTTTAGGTTTAAGTAATTTTATTAAAATTTTAACATCCTGCAAACTTGTTTGTACATAATAAAAGAGATGTACGTGGTAACAAATGGAATCGCAAAATAAAGTAAGGTAAACAACAATATATCAAAATATTACAGTTCTTCAAAGAAATACCGAAAGTTTTTAAAATTTTTAAAATTGTACCTATCAATATACAAACATTACAATTTCCATTACAATTATTTATTAGTACCACCATTCTGAGTCTTGTATCCCTATCAAAGTTTCTCACATATTATGCCCATTTACAGAGAAAGAACAAATAACACTATTGTTCAAATTAAAACTAAATTAAAATACATCTTAAAGTAAAATTATGAAAATTAATTAATAAAATTAAAATTAAAATTAAGAACATGCTCATAACCTGTATGTGCATAACCTACACCTCAAGTTATGCCAGGTGTCGTTTCTGACAGCCATGTCATACTGGCAAATTAAATATTCCTTTGTGACTTTCTTTCCCGGGGAGAGACCTGTCCCTCCTTCCTTTATTTTCCTCTTGGCGCTTTTCTTCAGGGCTTCACCCCCAGCGCCTTCCTCCTCCATCTCCTCCTCCTCACTGCTGCTTTCCACCGAGCTCTCGCAGCTAGCAAGCAGAGAAGAAATGCCAGAGCACTCCATGCCACTCTCCCTTCGCTCTTGGAAGGAGGCCCCTCCAGTCTCTCCACTCCCTCACTTTCAGATTCATTTGGAGGTTCTATCGGGTTAAGAGGTGCAGTCCCCGCAAGCTGCCCAGCACAAGCCTCCTTCTCTGTCTCTTCCGGCTTGTGAGGCTGTGCGTGCTTTCTCTTGTATAGGGTCAGAGGATACCGTTCTTCTTCTGAAGAGTTTCCTGGTTTGAGCGGGGACCGATCCCTACTTGTATTCAAAGCCTCTTCGGCTAAGAACTTTCTCCTGTGAAGCTTTGGCTCCCTCTCTCCTCTGGTCTTTGTTTTTTCCTTGCTTTTCTCCTCTTTGCTTTTCAAAGCAAATTGCTTTAATAAAAATCCTTTCCTCTCTTTATAAGCCTGCAGATCTTTCCTAACTTCTTCATGCCACTCGTTGATGCCAGTTACAGAATGTAAAAGGCATTCCTACTCCTCTTGCTTTCTTTCCCCCACTGGCTTTCCCAACAGGCTCCTGCCATAATCATTTAACTCTTGGAGGACCTCTCTGCTCGAATCCACCCCCAAATATGCTCTGTTTTGCATTCCTCTCAAATGAAAGTCCCTCTGCAAACATTCTGTGGCTTCCTCTGGCTCTGTGGAACACTCTCTAATTCAAACTCTTTGGTAGATTCCTCCAACAGCCCTAAAAACTTTCCCAGTTTTCCTCTATTCGAACAATATGTTTCTCTATACTGATCAAAGTCAAAGAAATCCTGCAAAAAGTTTTCAGCAGTAGCCAGACCCAGGGTTTTTCCTCCCCCTCCTCTGTGCCTGTTTCCATGGCTACGGCAGGCTTTAGCAGTCCAGAGTTTACTTTCAGTTTTGCTTGCTGAGTTTGTTTGTTTGCTAAATGGCTGCCTGCCTCTTTTTGCAGCAAAAAGGTCGTTCCTTGGGGCTTTTGAATGTATTCTTTTTCCCGAATGTCCTTCTGCAGCCCAGAATCTCCTTTTAATTCTCCTTGCAGGAAGTTTGTGCTGCCTTTCCAGGCAGTTTCTGTTTCTGCCATGGCTGCCACGCCCTGTTCTTTCAGAGCTGGCTCAAACATTTTATCCCCTGCTTCTTCTCTCTGGCTTTCTCCTTGTAAAACCTCCTTCCCTGGAGTTTCTAAGATTTCCTTGGCACTACTAGAAGGCAGTCTAGCCCCAAATCCCTTCTCGGTTCCCAAATCAACAATACGCACAGTCTTTTTGGTCTCGCTTGCCAGTTTCAATCACTCTTCAGTTTCTCTCTCTTTCTCTTTCCCTTCCTGGGAAGACATTGTTTTCTGTAAGGTCTCTGCAAGTTTTCCTAGGGGCTGAGTTCGATCTGCCCCTAGCCCCTCAAAATCTTGCTTTTGAGGTTCCATTCTGGACTCCCCTGATGCCTGAAGGGTTCCAGTGCCTACCCCAGTCAGTGAGGTTGCAGCATTTTCACTCGATTGAGAAGAATCCACTGTTTTGCTGAAAGGTATTGAGGAGCTGTGAAAAACACAACCTCCTCCTTTGAAAGCAAGGTTAAGGCTAGGGCTAGGGCTAGGGCTAGGGGTAGGGTTAGGGCTAGGGTTAGGGCTAGGGCTGGGATTTTGGCTACAGCTAAAACTAGGGTTAGGGTAGGGCTAGGTCTAGTGTTAAGGCTAGGGCAAGGGCTAGGGCTGGGGCTAGAGTTAGGGATATGGATAGGGATAGGATCAGGGATAGGGCTAGAGCTAAGTTTAGGTCTAGGGCAAGAGTTAGGTCTCGGGTTAGGGTTAAGACTAGGGCTAGGGTTATGACTAGGGTACGGCTAGGATTAGGGTTAGGTCTAGTGTTAGGGCCAAGGCTAGGGTTAGGGTTAGGGCTAGGGCAGGGCGTAGTGCTAGGGTTTGGGCCAGGGTTAAGGACAGGGCTTGGGTTAGGTTTAGGCCCAGGGCTCGGGTTAGGGTTAGGGCTGGTATTATGGCTAGGGCTAGGGTTAGGGTACGGCAATGGCTAGGGACAGGGATAGGGATAGCGATAGTGTTAGCGTTAGGGCTTGAGCTTGGGCTAGCGCTAGGGTAAGAGCTACGGCCAAGATTAGGGCTAGGGCTAGAGCTAAGGCTAGGGTAGGGTTAGAGTTAGGGTTAGGGTTAGGAATAGAGCTAGGGCTAAGTTTAGGGCTGGGGCTGGGGCTGGGGCTAGGGCTAGTATTAGGTTTAGGATTACGGTTAGGGTTATGGTTAGGGTTAGGGCTAGGGCTAGGGCTAAGGCTAGGGCTAGGGCTAGGGCTAGGGCTAGGGCTAGGGCTAGGGCTAGGGTTAGGACTGGGGCTGGGACTGGGGCAAGTATTAGGTTTAGGGTTACGGTTAGGGTTATGGTTAGGGTTAGGGCTTTGGGCTTAGAGTTAGAACTAGGGCTAGGGTTAGGGCTAGGGCGAGGGCTAGGGTTAGGGTTACGGGTAGGTTAGGGTTACGGCTAGGGCCAGGGCTAGAGTTAAGGCCAGGCCTAGGGTTAGGGTTAGGGCTTAGGGCTAGGGCTAGGGCTAGGGTTAGTGATAGGTATAGGGTTAGTGCTTGAGTTCTGGCTAGGGCTAGGGCTAGGCCTACACCTAGTGCTAGGGTTAGGCCTAAGGCTAGGGCTGGGGCTAGGGTTAGGGTTAAGGCTAGGGATAGAGATAGGGCTAGGGCTTGGGCTTTGGTTAGGGTTAGGGCTAAGGATAGGGCTAGGGCTTAGTTTAGGTTTAGGGCTAGCTTAAGGTTTGGTTAGGGTTATGTTCAGGGCTAGTGTTAGGACTATTGCTCAGGTTAGGGCTGGGGCTAGGGTTAGAATTAAGGCTACGGCTAGCGCCAGGTTTAGATTAAAGTCGAGGTCACGGTTAGGGCTAGGGTTAGGACTAGGGCTAGGGCTAGGGTTAGGGTTAGGGCTAGGTTAGGGTTAGGGCTAGGGCTAGGGCTAGGGCTAGGGCAAGGGTTACGGCTTACGGCTTGGAGCTAGGACTAGGGCTAGGTTTAGAGCTAGGTCTGGGGTAGTGTTAGAGTTAGTGCAAGGCCTAGGGTTAGGGCTAGGGTTTGGACTAGGGCTAGTGCTAACGTTAGGCTTAATGTTAGGGTTAGGGTTACGGTTAGGTTTACTGCTCGAGTTAAAGCTAAGGTTAGATCTAGGGGTAGGGTTAGGGCTAGGGATAAGGATAGGGTTAGATCTAAGGAAAGCGTTAGGGCTACGGTGAGGGTTAGAGTTCAAATTATGGCTGGGGTTAGGGCTTGGAGTAGGGTTATGGCTAGGTTTAGGGCTAGGGCTTTGGTTAGTGCTAGGAATAGGGCTAGGGCTAGGGTTAGGGCTAGGGCTAGGGTTAGTGCTAGGGCTAGGGTTAGGGTTAGGGCTAGGGCTAGGGCTAGGTTTAGGGTTAAGGATGGGGATAGGGTTCGGGTAGGGCTAGGGCAACGTCTAGGCCTAGGGCTAGGGCGAGGATTAAGGCTAGGGATAGAGATAGGTCTAGCGCTGGGGTTAGGGCTAGGATTTTGGCAAGGATTAGGGCTAGTGCTACGGCTGCTATTAGGGCTAGGGATTCGGATAGGGCTAGGGTTAGGACAAGGGCTAGGGCTAGGGCTAGAGTTAGGGTTAGGGCTAGGGCTAGTTTAGGGATAGAGCTAGGGCTAGGGCTAGGGTTAGGGCTAGGGCCAAATTAAGGCTAGGGCTTTGGCTCGGGTTTGGGCTAGGTTAGTGCTAGGGTTATGTTTAGGGCTAGTTCTAGGGCTAGGGCTAGGGTTAGGGTTAGGGTTAGGGTTAGGACTAGGGCTAGTTTAGGGATACAGCTAGGGCTAGGGCTTGGTTTAGGGCTAGGGTTAGGGCTAGGGCTAGGGCCAGTGCTAGGGTTAGGTCTACAGGTAGTGCTATGGTTAGGCCTAAGACTAGGGCTAGGGTTAGGGTTAAGGATAGGGCTAGGGTTAGGGTAGGGCTAGGGCAAGGTCTAAGCTAAGGGATAGGTCTAGGATTAAGGCTAGGGATAGAGATAGGTCTAGCGCTGGGGTTAGGGTTAGGATTATGGCAAGGATTAAGGTAGGGCTACGGTTGCTAATAGGCCCAGGGTTAGGGCTAGCGATTCGGATAGGGCTAAGGTTAGGACTAGGGCTAGGGTTAGGGTTAGCTCTTAGGGGATAGGGTGAAGGCTAGGGCTAGAGTTACGGCCAGGGCTAGGTGTAGTTTAAGTGCTAGGGTTAGGGCTACGGCTAGGTTTAGGGTTCGGGCTAGGTTAGGGCTAGGGCTAAGGTTAGGGCTAGGGCTTGGTTTAGGGTTAGGGCTAGCTTAAGGTTTGGTTAGGGTTACGTTTAGGGCTAGTGTTAGGGTTAGAGCTCGGGTTAGGGCTAGGGCTAGGGTTAGTGTTAGGGCTAGGTTATGGTTACGGCTAGGGCAGTGCTAGGGCTAGGGATAAGGATAGGGATAGGGCTAGAGCTAGATTACGGTTAGGGCCAAGCTTAGGGCTAGGGAAAGGGAATGGGTTACGGGAAGGGATAGGGTTAGGGCTAGGTCTTACAAGATAGCACGAGGGCTAGGGCTAGGTGTACTTTAAGTGCTAGGGTTAGGGCTAGGGCTAGGTTTAGGGTTAATGCTAGGGCTCGTGTTGGGGCTAAGGTTTCGGCTTAGGGCTTTGGGCTCGGGCTAGGACTAGGACGAGGGTTACGGCTAGGGCTCGGTTTAGGAATAGGTTTAAGAAAAAGAAATTTTTAGGTTTAAGTAATTTTATTAAAATTTTAACATCCTGCAAACTTGTTTGTACATAATAAAAGAGATGTACGTGGTAACAAATGGAATCGCAAAATAAAGTAAGGTAAACAACAATATATCAAAATATTACAGTTCTTCAAAGAAATACCGAAAGTTTTTAAAATTTTTAAAATTGTACCTATCAATATACAAACATTACAATTTCCATTACAATTATTTATTAGTACCACCATTCTGAGTCTTGTATCCCTATCAAAGTTTCTCACATATTATGCCCATTTACAGAGAAAGAACAAATAACACTATTGTTCAAATTAAAACTAAATTAAAATACATCTTAAAGTAAAATTATGAAAATTAATTAATAAAATTAAAATTAAAATTAAGAACATTCTCATGTCTATAACCTGTATGTGCATAACCTACACCTCAAGTTATGCCAGGTGTCGTTTCTGACAGCCATGTCATACTGGCAAATTAAATATTCCTTTGTGACTTTCTTTCCCGGGGAGAGACCTGTCCCTCCTTCCTTTATTTTCCTCTTGGCGCTTTTCTTCAGGGCTTCACCCCCAGCGCCTTCCTCCTCCATCTCCTCCTCCTCACTGCTGCTTTCCACCGAGCTCTCGCAGCTAGCAAGCAGAGAAGAAATGCCAGAGCACTCCATGCCACTCTCCCTTCGCTCTTGGAAGGAGGCCCCTCCAGTCTCTCCACTCCCTCACTTTCAGATTCATTTGGAGGTTCTATCGGGTTAAGAGGTGCAGTCCCCGCAAGCTGCCCAGCACAAGCCTCCTTCTCTGTCTCTTCCGGCTTGTGAGGCTGTGCGTGCTTTCTTTTGTATAGGGTCAGAGGATACCGTTCTTCTTCTGAAGAGTTTCCTGGTTTGAGCGGGGACCGATCCCTACTTGTATTCAAAGCCTCTTCGGCTAAGAACTTTCTCCTGTGAAGCTTTGGCTCCCTCTCTCCTCTGGTCTTTGTTTTTTCCTTGCTTTTCTCCTCTTTGCTTTTCAAAGCAAATTGCTTTAATAAAAATCCTTTCCTCTCTTTATAAACCTGCAGATCTTTCCTAACTTCTTCATGCCACTCGTTGATGCCAGTTACAGAATGTAAAAGGCATTCCTACTCCTCTTGCTTTCTTTCCCCCACTGGCTTTCCCAACAGGCTCCTGCCATAATCATTTAACTCTTGGAGGACCTCTCTGCTCGAATCCACCCCCAAATATGCTCTGTTTTGCATTCCTCTCAAATGAAAGTCCCTCTGCAAACATTCTGTGGCTTCCTCTGGCTCTGTGGAACACTCTCTAATTCAAACTCTTTGGTAGATTCCTCCAACAGCCCTAAAAACTTTCCCAGTTTTCCTCTATTCGAACAATATGTTTCTCTATACCGATCAAAGTCAAAGAAATCCTGCAAAAAGTTTTCAGCAGTAGCCAGACCCAGGGTTTTTCCTCCCCCTCCTCTGTGCCTGTTTCCATGGCTACGGCAGGCTTTAGCAGTCCAGAGTTTACTTTCAGTTTTGCTTGCTGAGTTTGTTTGTTTGCTAAATGGCTGCCTGCCTCTTTTTGCAGCAAAAAGGTCGTTCCTTGGGGCTTTTGAATGTATTCTTTTTCCCGAATGTCCTTCTGCAGCCCAGAATCTCCTTTTAATTCTCCTTGCAGGAAGTTTGTGCTGCCTTTGCAGGCAGTTTCTGTTTCTGCCATGGCTGCCACGCCCTGTTCTTTCAGAGCTGGCTCAAACATTTTATCCCCTGCTTCTTCTCTCTGGCTTTCTCCTTGTAAAACCTCCTTCCCTGGAGTTTCTAAGATTTCCTTGGCACTACTAGAAGGCAGTCTAGCCCCAAATCCCTTCTCGGTTCCCAAATCAACAATACGCACAGTCTTTTTGGTCTCGCTTGCCAGTTTCAATCACTCTTCAGTTTCTCTCTCTTTCTCTTTCCCTTCCTGGGAAGCCATTGTTTTCTGTAAGGTCTCTGCAAGTTTTCCTAGGGGCTGAGTTCGATCTGCCCCTAGCCCCTCAAAATCTTGCTTTTGAGGTTCCATTCTTGACTCCCCTGATGCCTGAAGGGTTCCAGTGCCTACCCCAGTCAGTGAGGTTGCAGCATTTTCACTCGATTGAGAAGAATCCACTGTTTTGCTGAAAGGTATTGAGGAGCTGTGAAAAACACAACCTCCTCCTTTGAAAGCAAGGTTAAGGCTAGGGCTAGGGCTAGGGCTAGGGGTAGGGTTAGGGCTAGGGTTAGGGCTAGGGCTGGGATTTTGGCTACAGCTAAAACTAGGGTTAGGGTAGGGCTAGGTCTAGTGTTAAGGCTAGGGCAAGGGCTAGGGCTGGGGCTAGAGTTAGGGATATGGATAGGGATAGGATCAGGGATAGGGCTAGAGCTAAGTTTAGGTCTAGGGCAAGAGTTAGGTCTCGGGTTAGGGTTAAGACTAGGGCTAGGGTTATGACTAGGGTACGGCTAGGATTAGGGTTAGGTCTAGTGTTAGGGCCAAGGCTAGGGTTAGGGTTAGGGCTAGGGCAGGGCGTAGTGCTAGGGTTTGGGCCAGGGTTAAGGACAGGGCTTGGGTTAGGTTTAGGCCCAGGGCTCGGGTTAGGGTTAGGGCTGGTATTATGGCTAGGGCTAGGGTTAGGGTACGGCAATGGCTAGGGACAGGGATAGGGATAGCGATAGTGTTAGCGTTAGGGCTTGAGCTTGGGCTAGCGCTAGGGTAAGAGCTACGGCCAAGATTAGGGCTAGGGCTAGCGCTAAGGCTAGGGCTAGGGTTAGAGTTAGGGTTAGGGTTAGGAATAGAGCTAGGGCTAAGTTTAGGACTCAGGCTGGGGCTAGGGCTAGGGCTAGCATTAGGTTTAGGGTTACGGCTAGGGTTATGGTTAGGGTTAGGGTTATGGCTAGGGCTAGGCTTAGGGCTTTGGGCTTAGAGTTAGAGCTAAGGCTACGGTTAGGGCTAGGGCCAAGGCTAGGGTTAGCGTTAGGGGTAGGTTAGATTTAGGGCTAGGGCCAGGGCTGGGGCAGGGTTAGCGCTGGGGCTATTGCTGGGGCTAGGCTTAGACTTAGGGCTAGGGTTAGGGCTAGGGCTTGGATTTCGGCTGCAGCTAGGACTAGGGTTAGGGTAGTTCTAGGGATAGCGTTAGGGCTAGGGTTATGGTAGGGCTAGAGTTATGACTAGGGTATGGCTAGGATTAGGGCTAGGGCTAGTATTAGGGCCAAGACTAGGGCTAGGGCTAGGGCTGGCACTAGGGTTAGGGATAGGGATAGGGATAGGGATTGGATCAGGGCTAGGACTAGGGCTAGTGTTACAGCTAAGTCTAGGGCTCGGATTAGGGTTAGGGCTAGGGCAGTGCTAGGGCTAGGGATAAGCAACAGTTTACGGGAAGGGATAGAGTAAGGTCTAGGGTTAGGGTTAGGGCTAGGGATGTGGCTAGGGTTAGGGTTAGAGTTAAGGCTAGGGCTCGTTTTAGGGTTAGGGCTAATTTAGGGTTAGGGATAGGGCTTTGGCTAGGGCAAGGGTTATGGCTGACATCTTAGGGATACGGCTAGAGTTAGGTATCGGTTAGGGCCAGGCTTAGGGCAAGGGCTAGGTTTAGGGTTAATGCTAGGGCTCGCGTAAAGGCTAGGGTTTGGGCTTAGGGCTTTGGGCTCAGGCAAGGACTAAGGTTAAGGTTAGGGCTAGGGTTAGGGCTAGGGTTACGGCTAGGGCTTGGTTTAGGAATAGGTTGAAGCAATTTTTTTTTTAGGTTTAAATAATTTTATTAAAATTTTAACATCCTGCAAACTTGTTTGTACATAATAAAAGAGATGTACGAGGTAACGAATGTAATCACAAAATAAAGTAATCTAAACATCAATATATCAAAATATTACCGAAAGTTTTTAAAATTTTGATCTGCCCCTAGCCCCTCAAAATCACAACCTCCTCCTTTGAACGCAAGGTTAGTGCTAGGTTAGGGCTAGGGCTAGGTTACGGCTAGGTTAGGGCTAGGGTTAGGGTTTAGGGCTAGGGCTAGGTTAGGGTTAGGACTAGGGCTAGGGCTAGGGCTAGGGTAGAGTTAGCGCTAGGGCTTCGGTTAAGGTTAGAGCTAAAGTTAGGGGTACGGATAAGGAACGGGTTATGTCAAAGAATAGGGTTAGGTCTAGGGTTATGCCTAGGGCTAGGGTTAGGGCTAGAGTTCAGGCTTGGGCTATGTTTACCATTATTGCTAGGGCTGGGGCTAGCAGTAGGGTTAGGGCTAGTGCTAGGGCTAGGATCAGGGCTGGATTAGGGTTAGGGTAAGTCTAGGGCAAGGGCTAGGGTTAAGGCTTACAGCTTGGGGGTGGGTAGAACTAGGGTTAGGGCTAGAGCTAGGATACGGTTAGGGCAGCGTTCGGGCCAGGGCTAGGGCTATGGTTATTGCTAGGGCGAGGGATAGGGGTGGGTTTAAGTAATTTTTTTTTTTAGGTTTAATTAATTTTATGAAAGTTTTTACATGCTACAAACTTTTTTGCCCGTAATGAGATAGGTGTAGAAAGTAAGAAATGGAATAACCAAATAAAGGTATCAAAACAGCAGTATATCAAAATATAACGGTTCTTCAAAAAAGTACAGAAAGTTTTTGAAATTTTTTAAAATTGTACCTATCAATTTCCATTAAATTATTTATTATTACCACTATTCTGAGTCCTGCATCCCTATCAAACTTTCTCACATGCTATACCCATTTTAATGTAAAATCCATATAACACTGTTCAAAAAAAAATTAAAACTCATGTCTATAACCTGTAAGTGCATAACATACACCTCATTTTATGCCAGGTGTCGTTTCTGCCAGCCATGGCCAGAACTCCTTCCGTGTCTTTGAAGACATCCTGCATCTTTCTATCTCACTTGGAGTTCTTTGTTCACTTCAAATCGAACAGCAATGTTAACATCCGCTTGTGTCTGTGCAACTAACTCTTTCTTTCTCTTGAAAACCAAAGCCAGCAAAACGTACAAGTTAACCAGTCTTACGGTCGACCAAGAAACAACCGAGAATAAACAAACAGTTCTCCCGTTATCTCCACTCCTTCTTTTTTCCCCAGGTGTCGACGTGGTCCTCTGACTCTTGCTTTGCGGCTCCAGTCCGGACGCCACCGCCTCCCAAGACTGGTGTGCAAAGTCCGACCAGTCGAGGGCGACAGCTATCTTCTTCCAAGTGTCCGTGGCCGACGGGCAGTCCTTTATAAAGTGCTCCGTAGTCTCCTTGGCTTGACTTCTGCTAGCAGAGGCTTGTCTCTGACACAAAAGTTTAGGACATATTTGTTCTGCTTCCTTCAGCCACGGTTGGTTTCCTTTTAAATAATGGATTTGATGGTAAAATCTCCATCGAATGTCCCACAGGCCAAAGGGGATCCTCCGGTCCGTGACATTTGATGTTCCTGGGCACTGCTTTTAAATATCCAGACAAATGGTCCTTCTTTGCATTTTTTTCCAACTGCGGCTGAAAAAACACCACGTCCACCATTTCCCAGTATACGCAACAATTCAAGTCTCGCATAGATCCCCTTTGGTCTGAAACCACTCCGCCAAGACCCCGTTTTGTTGGATCTGCCCATAGACCTACCTGGGGGCCGGCATGTCTAATCGTGGCTGTCACCCGGAAAGGCACCGGTTCCTCTCTGCACCACTTCTCAGCCCAGCTCTCCTTCACCCAATGTTCTGCAAAAAGAGCGACCCACCCCTCTAGGCCTGCCTACCTATGAACCCACTGGCTAAACTTTCCAAAGTTCTGGCTGAGTAAAGTAGCCAGAAACTTTAGACGCAATGCGGGGGGGGGTTAAAGCCTCCCTCTTCCGTTTTCCTGAAGGCCACTGCCCGAGGCATGGGAAAAGCGTCCGTTCCCCAGAGGAATCGGAAAACCAGTTTTTCAGCTTCTTTCAGCAGGCTTTGCTGGGGTGGGCAGACTGCGGCTAAATTTAAGGCCAGAGGCATGAGCTAAGATTTGATGTACACAGCCTTCTGGTAAAGATTCAATTTCCACGGTTTCCATTTGTCAAAATATGCCTTCATTTTCTCTAACCAAAGCTGCCAATTCTTTTCCCACCCAAAAGGTTTCATGGAGAACAATAAACCTAACATTTTATACGCCTCTAATTTCTCTAGTGTTTCTTTTTCATTTTCACATTGTGTCTCTTGTTTCATTGCTACAATGTTCACTGGAGATAGAAATAAGATTTCTTCCTCTCGAAAGAAAGAGATCAAATGGCTTTTCTGTAAATTAATCTGACCCCCTGAAGCCCGCTCATAGCCTTCAAACACATTCAGGAGCTCTTCTCGATTGTTGACAAACAGAGAAACGTGATCCGCGTGGGCTGCATATTTCACCTGCTTAACCGAAACCTCCCTGGAAAAAGACACGATTCCCCCGCTGGGAGGGAGAACTCTCAAACCTGGGATATTTTCCTCGTCTTGAATTTGACAGAGAATTGAATCCAAAATCAGGACGTAGAGGCGGGGACTTAAAGGACAGCCCTGCTTGACTCCTGAATTCACCCCAGTCGGAGCTCCTCTGTGCCCATTGATCTGAGGAATCACTCGTGCCTTCAAATACAACAATTGGACATACCTAACAAAATCAAGGGGGAGTCCCTTTCTTGCCAGGGCTTCCCACATAAAGGGATGATGAACTCGATCAAAAGCCTTGGTTTGACCTAACAGCAATATTTTCCCTTCCCATTCTCCCTTTCGGGCCAAATAAAATACCTCTCTAAACAAACCCAGAGAATCCAACATACAACGTCCCAGAACTGCGCTGGTTTGGGAAGCCAAAACAATTCTTTAGGCTAACTTGGTCTGTTGTTTAAAACCTTTGCCAGTATGCCATTTGTTAAAACGATGGGCGGCCAATTTTTAGGCAAAGTCAAATCTCCTTGTTTGGGAAAGAAAATCAATATGCCTTCATAAAAAGAGTCGGTCAGGCTGTCCCTTTTCCAAGAACCCTGGACAAGAGCTCATTTAAGACTCGGGTGATGAGGACACAAGTTAGTCACACATCCACCTAGCGAAAGTCTTGTAGAAGCTCCATCCGAGTCCGTCCGGACCCGGAGCAGATTTGCTCCTTCCTTGCGCTATGACATCCTGAACTTCCTTTTCCGTCACAGGGGCCACCAGATCATCCCTGTCCTGCTGAGACAATCCTTGATACATCTTCTGTAATACGTTTTCAGGTACCTTATCAAAAAACCCTCAATATAGTCTCTCTTTATATTCTTGTCCTCATATAATTCCCCATAGTAGCCCTGCATCACACTCAACATTCCTGCTGGGTCCACGCTCACTGAATCCTTCTCGTAGCCCCTCAATCCTCCCATAAGAATCAAAGCCTGGGGTTTTTCGCTCTAACCCATTCTTCAATGTCCACCACCACCCCTTTAGTTCGAAACTCTTGATAATTTTTCCTCTTCAGTTTCTGTCTGGAAATCTCTAATGACCCCTCTTGAACACACTAACTTATCCAGATTTACGGGCATTTACCGGGTTAACCTTTTGGTGACATTTCAGAAATTGGTGTACTACTACCTGATAATTCTGCAGATCCTTCCTATTGATGACGTATTCCTAACGTTGACAGGTTTTCCTGATGACTTTTTTGGCTGGCTCCCACCAGTCTGACAATTCTCCAAAATACAGATCCTCTAACGTCAGCAAGTTTGCTAAGACGGCCGCAATCTCTTCCTTACAAGCGGCATTATGAATCATCCTTGGGTGGAGCCTCCACATTCACTTGTGAAACCACCACATCTTTTGTGCCATCATAGCCAGCAGAGGAAGACTCTCCTTTCGTCTCTCGGCCATCCTCAGGCCTCTCGCATTCCAGGTGGTATTTCTAGATTCTAAACGACCAAAGAACTAGGCGATAATTCCAAGATTAACAATAAAAATAACCTGATTAAAAATACTTATTAAAAACCGGTTCATTTCCTCTCCCAAACAAGGATTGGTTTTGAAGTAACATCTCTTCATTCAATTGAATAATGCAATGCCAAATCAGTATTTTGTTAGCTTCCAAGCCAGCACAGTCTACTCCATCCAAAACTACTCACCCGAGTTCAATCTCCGACCTCTCTGACTCTCGGACCTCTAGTTCACTGGTTCTAACTGGCTCCTCCCTACCTCCTCCCGAAGGTGTAGGCTCACTAATATGGGATAGGGGTGGAATGGACGGGAAAAGAAGGGATGGTGAAGTGGAAACGGCCATCAGGGTCTGGAGGGTGGGATGGAAGAGAGCAGGAGAGGGCATCAGTGGGAGGGAGGGAGTGGCATCGGAGGGGAAAAACAGAGGCCTGTGTTACTGACCTGGCTAGTCCAAGCTTCGGGGATATTAAAGATATCCTCTTGATATCATAATTTGGCTGTACTTCTCTATTCCTTTCCACGTGCTTGCGAGGCCACCGGACAAGCACGTACACCAGCTCGGCCGTTAATAGTTGTACTATTCAAACTACAATACAGGCAGGCCAGAAATAGCTGACTCAGTGCTTTAGGAGACCTCCAGGAAAGTACTCTAATTAAGTACGCCCCGTGCTGGCAGCTTGATGGGTAAACTATGAAATAGATTCTGAGCTTTCAGAGGCTTTGTCTCCAAACCTACTGTTTTCCCCCAAGTACGGCATAGCCTGCAGTCACATTCTCCTTATAAAAACCCTTGATTCCGAGACCTTCCTCGGAACGCTCCCGAGTTTCATCCCGCCTTGCTGCCGCTTTGCTTGGCGAGCTTCCCACAGCTCCCACCCCCACATCACACCCCAGCTTCGCTCTCTGTTTTTCCGGCTTAAGGACAGGTGCAGTATCACCCAAACCAGCAATCCCTCTAAAAATCCCTCTATACCACTCCAACCTTTATTTTCTTTAGTTATCGTTAGTTCTTGAGTATGTCGCATACACTGTTTTGCTTGTATTTAATAAACATCAGTTATTATTTCAACTTCTGTGTTCTCCATGACTCGACCCGACCCCCTAGACATAGCGTTCAAGATTTCACTGCGTTACCCTGCCTCTGGTAACGTTAAGCAGTGCTCTGAGCTAATTTTCCCCAACTTTAGTTGAGCACATTTTGGTGTCCCTCCCGCTACCCCCAGCTCAAAGGGTAACACCTGACCCAGCATCGGGAGGCCTGATCAATCAACAGATGTGTTGCCAAGTGTTTCCTCCACCTCAATCTCTGTCACCATCTGTTCTGGCAAGCCCTCAGGACTCCCACCCGACAGTAGCGCCGCCTGTCCCTCTACCACCGACTCTCCACTTCCCACCCCCTTTCCTTTTGCTTTATTTTGCTCGCTTTCCTGGTCTACCACCTGATTCCTCATCGCTCCATGCCTGTTGCTCCTTGGACTCCTTGGGCTCCTTTGTCCCTTTGCTTCTCCTGCCTGTTTAGACTGCTGTCTCCCGCCCCCTCAAGAGCCACCAACAATTCTCTATCACTGAATTCCTTAGGGACTAACCCAGTCTCTTCCTCAACCGTTCTCTCCTCTTCTGCAAGAACACGGAACCTATTATGACCCCTAACTGCCTCTTCCCTCACTTTCTCCTTTCTCTGCAGGTCTCCATCTTTTCTTCCCGCACCCCTCCCCGGGACTAAATTCCGTTCGGCACTTTTCTCTTGTTTCACTGCCTCCTGCTGTCTGTTCTCCAATAGAGGTCCCGAACCATGGTTTCTCTCTCTGTTTTCCCGCCTCTCCACAGGGAGCAACTCCTCTCCCCTGACTCTGAAGGCGTCCCTCAGGAGCCTTGTCTGTTCCTTGGACTGGGCTCTTTCTTTCCCCGTTCTGGCTACTTGTTGGGCCTTCTCCAAGACTTTGTCATCTTGCTGATTGTGATAGGCCTGGGGACACCAAAAATAAGTGTGTCCCAATTCATCACAAAAGTTGCACCTGATGCTGCTGCAACAGGCCACCGTCGGATGGCCCCTGGCGCCACAGCGGGAGCACAAGGGAGTGGTGCACAAACGTCTCCGGTGATCGTAAGACCCACAGTGGAAACAAACCTGAGGCTGGCCTCTGTACCTGGTGATCCCCCTATCGGCCCCCAGGAAAAAATACTTGGGTATCTTTCCATGCCTGTATTCAGGCTCCTCATTCTTAAAAGAAACCACACACCTATGTTCTCCTGTCCAATAACTCTGTCCGTCTTCCTTCTTATCAGGCCCCGACAAAATAGTAGCGTATTTAGACACCCACCGTGCTACATCCTGAGCAGGGATGGTAGTGGTTCTGAAACTTATGGTCAAGACCTTTGTGTCCCCCCTAAATAGCGGGACCATCTCATATTCAGTCAACGACTCTGAGCTCAAACGTCATATCCTTTAGCACTTCTAGGGGCATCCAAAGTATTCCTAAGAAGCCTCTTTGAAATATAAGCCCTGGATCCTCTCTCTGGTTCTGACCCCAGATATCTCAAGCACACAACATAACTCGTCCTGGGGTTCCTGACATCTGAAGCTTGCTGAAAAAAACTGTCTAAGTATTCCTCTTCCTCTTTCGTCAAGCCTGAAATATTGGAGGGTCCAACAGTGCCAGCGCCCCATCCTGCTATACTAGCGTACGTCCTGTTGTCTTTTCTTTGCTCCTCAGGTTTGCCGCTGGTGCTCCCACCGGGCGGTCAGGGCAGCAAAGCCGAAGCTCCACCAGGTGCTTCCATTTGGGTGTCATTGCCACGTGTATACTCTCCCTCCCTCTCCTTTCTGTGTCTGTCTGGCAGAGGGTTTAGACTTACACTTTTTCCCTTTGATGCCACGTTAGTTTCAGAGTCCATCGTAGGCCTTGTCAGAAATCGGCCGTTACCGGAGACATCCGCATCTTCCAATAACCTCTTTGGCCATGCCACCGGCTCCTTAGTTGTCATCATCAAAAGGGGGGTTGTTACCCTGATTTCTGGGGTCAAGGTCTGAATCTTTGATGTCGCTCAGAGTCCCTCTACGTCCTACGTTTCCCGCGCCTTCCCCATGCACATTGCTCCCCATCCTCTGCACTTCCCTCCTCCCTCTCGCCTCTCTGAGATCCTCACCGGTTCCTGGGGGCGGCACGATGGCACGCACCCCCAGGCTGGAACTCAGGGCTGGACGTCCCTCAGGGCTCCTCTCAAGCTGCACCGCTGTGTCCCCTTCTTTCCAGTTCCTCAACTTCTCCCTGATTTTCTCTTCCGCAAAGAAGATGGCCCAGGATGCCCCAAAGTTCTCCAGGATGCCCCAAAGTTTATCCCTACTGTACTTTTTAAAAGTGTGCAAGCGTTCTTTTCAGCCCGGGAGGGCAACGTGTGCCACCGTGTAGCCCCAGAGTTTCAGCGTGTAGTACTTGTCAAAGTCTTTTGGCACGATAATATCGGTTGCTTTGTTCCAAGGAATGTGGAGACATTCCGTCCAGGCTGCTGAGATCTGTCATTCCCGGGAAAGGATTGCATTTTTGGAACTTTCCGAAAGAGTTCCCTCCCGCTCTGCCCCTTCTCCCTCTTCCACACTTTGGAAATCCGTGTCATATTGGCGAATTAAATATTCCTTTGTGACTTTTTTTCCTGGGGAGAGACCTGTCCCTCCTTCCTTTATTTTCCTCTTGGCTCTTTTCTTCAGGGCTTCACCCCCAGAGCCTTCCTCCTCCATCTTCTCCTCCTCACTGCTGCTTTCCACCGAGCTCTCGCAGCTAGTAAGCAGAGAAGAAATGCCAGAGCACTCCATGCCACTCTCCCTGCTTTCTTTTGTATAGGATCACAGGATACAGTTCTTCTTCTGAAGAGTTTCCTGGTTTGAGCGGGGACCGATCCCTACTTGTATTCAAAGCCTCTTCGGCTAAGAACTTTCTCCTGTGAAGCTTTGGCTCCCTCTCTCCTCTGGTCTTTGTTTTTCCTTGCTTTTCTCCTCTTTGCTTTTCAAAGCAAATTGCTTTAATAAAAATCCTTTCCTCTCTTTATAAGCATGTAGATCTTTCCTAACTTCTTCATTCCACTCATTGATGCCAGTTACAGAATGTAAAAGGGATTCCTACTCCTCTTGCTTTCTTTCCCCCACTGGTTTTCCCAATAGGCTCCTGCCATAATCATTTAACTCTTGGAGGACCTCTCTAATCAAATCCACCCCCAAATATGCTCTGTTTTGCATTTCTCTCAAATGAAAGTCCCTCTGGAAAATATCTGTGTCTTCTTCCGGCCCTGTGAAAACATTCTACAGTTCAATCTCTCTGGTAGATCCCTCCAACAGCCCTAAAAACTTTCCCAGTTTTTCTGTATTCAAACGGTATGTTTCTGTATACTTATCAAAATAAAAGAAATACTGTAAATAATTTTTAGCAGTAGCCAGACCCAGGGTTTTTCCTCCCCCCTCCTCTGTGCCTGTTTCCATAGCAGCCCAGAGTTTACTTTCAGCTTTGCTTGCTGAGTTTGTTTGCTTTCCAGAGGCTCACTGCCTCTTTTTGCTGCAAAAAGGTTGTTTCTTGGGGCTTTTGGATATATTATTTATACTGAATGTTCTACTCGAGCCCAGAATTCACTTTTAATTCACCTTGAAGTAAGTTGATAAATTAGGTTAGGTTAGGGCTAGAGCTAGGCCTAGGCTAGGGCTAAATTAGGGTTAGGGTTAAGGCTAGGGTTAGGTTTAGAGTTAAACCCTAGCACTAGCACTAGCCCTACCCTAACCTGAGTCCTGTCCCTATCCCTATCCCTAACCCTTTTCCTAGGTTTAGGGCTAGGGTTTGGGCTAGGGCTAGGGCTAAGGTTAGAGCTACCATTAGGGTTAGGGCAAGGGCTAGGTCTTGAAGCTTAGGGCTAGGGCTAGGGTTAATGTTAGATTTAAGGCTTCTCCTAGGTTTAGGGTTAGGGCTAATGTAAGGTTAGGTCTATGGCTAAGGTTAGCTCTAGGGCTGGGGCTTATGGCTTAGCCCTAGGTCAAGGGTTAAGGTTAGGGTTAGAGCTGGGTTACAGTTAGAGCTAGGATTAGGGCTATGGCTAGGTTTAGGGTTAATGCTAGGGCTAGGGTTAGGGGTAGGTTTAGGGCTTAATGCTTTGGGCTCGGTTAATGGCTAGGTGAGGGCTAGGGCTAGGGTTAGGGTTTGGGTTAGGTCTAGGGCTATCGTTGGTGGTAGGGCTATGGCTAGGGCTAGGACTAGGGTTAGTTCTGGAGCTAGGGCTATGGCTAGGGCTAGGCCTAGGGTTAGGGCTAGGGTTAGGGCTAAGGTTAGGGCTAGGTTAGGCGTAGGGTTAGCGTTAGGGATAGGACCAGGGATAGATTTAGGCCTAGACCTATATTTTAAGGCTAAGACTCGGGTTAGGGCTAGGGCTCGGGCTAGTGATAGGGCTAGGATTAGTGCTAGGGTAAGGGCTAGGTCTGGTTTAGGGTTAGGGCTAGTTGAGAGTTACGGCTAGGGCTAGGGCTAGGGCAAGGGTTAGGGCTTCAAGCTTAGGGCTACAGTAAGCACTAGGTCTAGCGTTAGGGCTAGCATTAGCGTTAGGCTTACGGTTAGGGTTAGGGCTAAGGCTATGGCTAGGGGTAGGGTTAAGGATAGGGATAGAGTTAGGGCTATGGCTATGGTTAGAGCTAAAGTTAGGGCTTGTCCAAGGTTTAGGGTTAGGGCTAGTTTAGGGTTAGGGCAAGTGATGAGGCTAGCTCTAAGATTGGGGCTTACAGCTTATGGTTAGGTCTAGGGGTAGGGGTAGGGTTAGGGCTGGGTTACCGTTAGAGTCAGGGTTATGGCTAATGGCTAGGTTTAGGGTTAGGGTTAAGGCTAGGGCTAGAGTTATTACTTAGAGCTTAGGGCTAGTGCTGCAACTAGGGTTACCGCCGAGGCTAGGGTTAAAGCTAGGGCTGGGGTTATGGATGGGATTAGGGTTAGGGCCTGGGATAGGGTTGGGGCTAGGGCTAGGGCTAGGGATACGTTTATGGCTGGGGTTAAGCTTAGGAATATGGCTAGGGTTAAAGCTAGGTGTACGGTTAGGGCTAGTGTTAGGGCTAGGGTAAGGGATACTTTTAGACAAAGGGGTAAGGCTAGGTCTAGGGTTAGGCCTAGGTTTAGGCTAGGGCTATGGCTAGACCAAGGTTTGGGCCTTTGGTTAGCCTTTACACTAGCCCTAGCCCTAGGCTTAGCCCTGCCGTAAACCTAGTTCTAACCGTATCCCTAACCCTAGCTCTAGCCCTAGCCCTAGCCCTAACCACAGCCCTAGCCCTAAGCCATAACCGTAGCCCTAGCCCTCTCCCTAACCTAGCCCTAACCCTAACCCTAATCCTGAACGTAGCTCTAGCCTTAACCTTGGGTTTAAATCTAGCCAAATCCTTGCCCTAGCTGTAGCCCTAGACCTACCCTTTGCCTTAAACCTAGCCCTAGCCCTAACCATAGCCATAGCCCTAAACTTTGCCCTTGCCCTGACCTTAGGACTAGCATAACCCTAGCCCTAGCGTAAGCCCTATACCTAGTCCTTGCCCTACTGTAACTATAGCCCTCATCCTAGGAATAACCCTAGCCCTAGCCCTAGCCCTAGCCCTAGCCCTAACCCTAACCCTAACCCTAACCCTAGCCCTTGCCTTAACACTAGCTCTAGCCCTAGTCTTAGCCCTAACTCTAGCCAAAGCAGGTAACCTAAGCCTAGTCCTGGACCTAGCCCTAGCCCTAACCCTTGCCCTACCCCTAGCCCTAGCCCTAGCACTACCCCTACCCCTACCCCTAGCTTAGCCCTAGCCCTAGCCCTAGTCCTAAACATAGATCTAGCCCTAACACTACCAATAGACCTAGCCCTAACCCTATTCCTAGTCCTAACCCTAGCCCTAGCCATAGCCCTAAGCTGTAAGCCATAACACCAACTCTGCACCTAGCCCTAGCCCACAGTAATGTAGTTTTAACTGTAAACCTATCCCTATCCCGATCACTAGCCCTTACCCTAGCCCTAACCCTAGCCCTAGTAATAGACCTAATCTTGTCCCTAACTCTACCCCCAACCCTAACCCTAACCGTAAACCTAACCCTAACAAAACCCTAGACTAGCGGAAACCCTAAACGAAGCCCTAGCCCTAACCCTAGCCCTAACCCTAGCCCTGGCCCTAGCTCTATGCCTAGCCCTTGACCTAACCATAGCCCTAACGCCAGCCCTAACCCAAACCCTAAGCCCTAAGCCGTCACTCTAGCACTAGCCCGCACCCTAATCCTAACTTATCCCTAAACCTATCCCTTACCTTAGCACTAACCCTAGATGAAGCCCTAACCCTAACCCTAGCCCTAACCAAAGCCCTTTCTTTAGCCCTAAGCCCTAAGCAGTAACCCTAACCCTAGACCTAGCCCCAGCTCTAGCCCTATCAGTAACCTAGGCTTAACTCTAATCCTATCCCTATCCCTAACCTTAAGCCTATCCCTATCCCTATCCCTATCCCTAACCCTAACCCTAACTCTAGACCCAGAACTAAGCCCTAAGCACTAACTCTACCCAAAACCCTAGGCCTACCGCTAGCCCTAGCCCTAGCCCTAGTCCTATCCCTTGTCCTAACCCTAAACCTAACAGTAGCTGTAATTCCAGCCCTAGACTTCCTCTAGCCCTAACCGTAACCCTAGCCCTACCCCTAACCCGAACCCGAACCCTAACAATAGCACTAGCTCTTAGCCTACCCATAACCCTATCCCTATCCCTACTCCTATCCCTAATGACAGCCAGAACCCTAGCGCTAGCCCTAGCCCAAGCCCTAATACCAAGCTCAACCCTACCCTAGCCCTCACCATAGCACTAAACCTAGCCCTGGATGTAACCCTAGCCTGCTCCTAACACTAGTCCTAGCACTAACCCTAGCTCTAACCTAAGCCCTAGCCCGAACCCTATCCCTATCCCTAACCCTAGCCCTAGCCCTAACCGTAGCCTTAACACTAACCCTAGCTCTAAGACCTAAGACCTAAACCTAACCCTAGCCCTAGCCCTAACCCTAGTCCTACCCCTAACACTAACTTTAGCCCTAGCCATAAGCCATAACCCTAAGCCTAGCCCTAGCCCTAACCCTTGCCATAGCCCTAACCCTAAGCCTTAAGCACTAATGCAAGCCCTAGGCCTAGGCCTAGCCGTAACCCTAGCCTTAGCCCTAGCCCTAGCACTAACTCTAGCCCTAGCCCTAACCCTAGGCCGAGCCCTAACCCTAGCCCTAGCCCTAACCTGAGACCTAACCCTTGCAATAGGAAGAGGGCTAGGCCTAGGCTAGCTCTAGTGCTAGGTTAGGGTTAGGTTTAGGGCTAGGGCTAGGGCTAGAGTTAGGGCTAGCACTAGGGCTAGGGTTAGGGCTAGAGCTAGGGTTAGGTGTAGGTCTAGGAATAGGTTAGGGATAGGGTTAGGGATAGGTATAGGGTAAGGGTGAGGGATAGGGTTAGGGCTAGGGCTAGGGCTAGGGCTAGTGTTACAGCTTAGAGCTTCGGGCTAGGGCTAGGGCTATAGCTGGGTTAGGGGTAGGGGTGGGGCTCGCTCTCAGTTTAGGGTTAAGGCTAGGGCCAGGGCTAGGGTTAGGGCTTGCGTCTTAGGACTATGGCTATAGCTAGGGTTAGGGCTAGAGCTAGGTTACGGTGATAGCAAGGGCTAGGGCTAGGTTTAGGGTTAATGCTAGGGTAGGTTTAGGGTGAGGGTTAGGGCTCGGGTTCGGGCTAGGGTTAGGGTGAGTGATAGGGCTAGGATTAGGATTAACCTGGCCTTAATCCTACCCTAGCCCTAGCCCTAACGCTAGCCCAAGCCCTAACTCTAGCCCTAGCCCTAGCCCTAATCCTAGCCATAGCCTTAACGCTAGCCCTAGGCCTAGCCCTAACCATAACCCTAGCCCTAACCCTAGCCCTAACACTAGACAAGCCCTAACCCTAGCCCTAGCCCTAACCTGAGACCTAACTCTTGCCCTAGGGTGAGGGCTAGGCCTAGATGAGCTCTAGTGCTAGGTTAGGGTTAGGGTTAGGGCTAGGGCTAGGGTTGGAGCTCGGGATAGGATTAGGGCTACGGCTACGGTTAGCGTAAGGGCCAGGGCTAGGGTTAGGGTTAGGGCTAGGCTTAGGGCTAGGACTTGGTTTAGGGTTTGGGCTAGGTTAGGGCTGTGTTAGGGCAAGTCTAATGCTAGAGTAGGGCTATGGCTAGTGTTAGGACTAGAGCAAGAGCTAGGGCTAGGGCTAGGGTTAGGGCTAGGGCTAGGGTTAGGGCTAGGGTTAGGCTTAGGATTAGGGTTCGGTCTAGGGCTAGGGCTAGCGCTAGTGCTACGGTTAGGGCTAGGGTTAGGGCTAGGGCTAGAGCTAGGGCTAGGGTTAGGGCTTGGACTGGGGCTATTGCTAGGTCTAGGGCTAGGGCCAAGTGTGTGGTTAGGGCTAGAGCTAGGGCTAGGGCTAGGCTTAGGGATAGGGCTTGCTTTATGGCTTGTGTTAGGTTAGGATTGGCTTAGGGTTAGGGTTAGGGTTAGGGTTAGGGTTAGGGTTAGGGCTAGTGCTACCGTTAAGGCTAGGATAGGTTCAGGGCTATGGTTAGTGCTTTGTTTAGGGCTAGCGTTAGGCCTATGGCTAGGGTTACTACTAGGAATAGGGCTATGGCTAGGGTTAGGGTTAGGGCTAATGGTAGGGCTAGGAGTAGGTTTAGGTTTAGGGCTAGGGTTAGGGTTAGGGCTTGGGCTTGAGCTACGGCTGGGTTAGGGCTAGGACTGGGGCTAGGTCTCAGGTTAGAGTTAAGGCTAGGGCCAGGGCTAGGGTTAGGGCTAGGGCTTGGTTTATGGTTAGGGCTAGGGTAGGGTTGGATTAGGGTTAGGTTTAAGGCTAGGAGTAGAGTTAGGGCTTAGAGCTTACTGCTAGGGTTAGGGTTAAGGTTAGGGCTAGAGTTAGGGCTAGTGCTAAGGTTAGGATTAGGGCTATGGTTAGGGCTAGGGCTAGGTTTAGGGCTAAGATTAGGTCTAGTGCCTGGGCTAGGGTTAGCACTGGGGATAGGGATAGGGATAGGTTTACGGTTAAGGCTAGGTTACACTTAGGGATAGGGATAGGTTTAGAGTTAGGGTTACGGCTTACAGCTTGCGCTAGGGCTAGGGCTAGCTCTAGGTCTAGGGTTAGGCTAGGGTTTCGCTCTGGTGCTAGGGCTAGGTCTAGGTCTAGTGCTAGGGTTAGGGCTAGACCTAGGTTTAGGACTAGGGCTAGGGCTAAAGCTAGGTATAGGGTTAGGGCTAGGGGTAGGCTTAGGGCTAGGATTAGGGCTAGGGATTGGTTTAGGGTTTGGGATACGTTAGGGTTGGCTTAGGGTAAGGTTAAGGTTAGGGTTAGGGCTAGGGCTTGGTTTAGGGTTTCGGATAGGTTAGGGTTGGCTTAGGGTAAGGTTAAGGCTAGGGTTAGGGCTAGGGTTTGGTTTAGGGTTAGGGCTAGGGTTGGGCTTGCGTTAGTGCTTAAGGCTAGGGTTAGTGCTCAGGCCTAGGGTAGGGCTAGGGTTAGTGCTAGGCCTAGGGCTAGGCCTAGGGTTAGTACTCCGGCTAGGGCTGGGGCTAGGGTTAGGGCTAGGCCTAGGGTCAAGGCTAGAGCTAGGACTAGGGCTCAGTTTAGGGTTTGGGTTAGGGCTAGGGCTAGGATTAGGGTTTATTGCTACATTAGGGTGAGGGATAGGGCTAGGTTTAGTGCTAGGGTTAGGTTTTAGGGCTAGGTTTAGGACCAGGGCTAGGGTTAGGTGTAGGGCTAGGGTTAGGGCTAGGGCTAGGGCTAGGTTTAGTGCTAGGGCTAGGGCTAGTGCTTGGGCTAGAGTTAGAACCAAACCCTAGCCCTAAACTTAAACCTAGCCCTAGCCCTAGCCCTACACATAGACCTCGCAAAAGCCCTAAGCCTCACCATTACCGTAGCCCTAGTACTATTCCTAAAGATAGCCCTAAACCTAGTGCTAACCCTAGCCCAAAAACTAAGCCTAGCCCTAGCGCTAACCCTAGCCCTAGCCCTATGACTAACCCTAGCCCAAGCCCTAACCCTAACCTAGTCCTAATCCGAGCCCTAGTCTTAGCAAGAACCCTTAGCCTAGTCCTAACGCTAGCCCAAGCCCTAAAGCTAGCACTAGCCCTAACCCAAGCTCTAAATCTAACCTAGCCATAGCCCTAACCCTATCTCTAACCCCAAGCGTAGGACTAGCCCTAACCCTAGCCCTAGCCCTAGCCCTAGCCCTAGCCCTATCCCTAGCCCCAGCCCTAAGCCCTAAGCACTAACCCTAGCCATACACTTGGACCAAACGCTAGCCCTAGCCATAACCCTAGCCCTAGCCCAAAACCTAACCCTAAACATAGCTGGAATTCTAGCCCTAGCCTTCCTCTAGCCCTAACCCTAGCCCTATACCTAGCCCTGGACCTCGCCCAAGCCCTAACAATAGCACTATCCCTAGCCCTAGCCCTAACGCTAGCCATAGCCATAACCTGAGCCCTAGCCCCATCCCTAACCCTAACCCTAAACCTGACCCTAGCTGTAACTCTTGCCCTAAACCTCACCCTAACTCAACCCTAGCCCAAACCCTAGCCCAAACCATAGCCCTACCCCTATCCCTAGCCCTAGCCATAGCCCTAGCCCTAGCCGTAGCACTAACACCCTAAACCCTAACCCTAGCCATAAACCTAACCCTAGGCCTAACTCTAACCATAGCCCTAATTCAAGTCCTAGCCCTAGCCCTAAACCTAATGGGAGCCCTAGCCCTAACCCCAATGCTAACCCGAGACCTAGCCCTAGCCTTAGCCCTAACTCTAGCCCTAGCCCTAACCATAGTACTAACCCTAGTCCTAGCCCTAGCCCTAGCCCTAAACCGAGGGCTAGACCTAATCCTAGCCCTAGGTCTAGCCCTAACGCTAAACCTAGCCATAACCCTCGCCCTAACCCTAGCCCTGGCTCAGCGCTAGCCCTAGCCCTAACCCTAGCCCAAACCCTTGCTGTAACACTAACCCGAGGCCTAGCCCTAGGCCTAGCCCCAGCACTACCGCTAACCCTAGCCCTAGCCTAGCCTTTTCCCTAGAACAAGCCCTAGTCCTAAACTTAACCCTAGTCCTAAAACTAGCCCTAGCCCTAACCCTAGACCTAACCCTAAGTCTAGCCCTAGCCTTAGCCCTAAGCCCGAGGCTCTAACCCTAGCCCTAGTCCTCACCCTAACCTAACCCTAAACCTAGCCCTAGCCCTAACCTAGCCATAGGCATAAGCCTAGCCCTAACGCTAGCCCGAACAAAAGCATCACCATTACCCTAGCCCTAGAACTAGCCCTAAGCCTAAGCCTAACCCTAGCCCTAGCCCTAGCCCTAACCCTATCCATAGTACTCACCCTAGTCATAGTCCTAGCCCCAGCCCTAACCCTAGCCCTAACCTTAAACCTAGCCCTAGCACTAACCCTCACCCTAGCCCTAGCCCCAGCGGTAACCGTAACCGTAAACATAGTCCTAGCCCTTATGCTATTCCTAGCCCTAAACTAGCTTTAAGCTTAGCCCTAGCCAAGGTCCTAGCCCTAGCCCCAACGCTAGCGCTATCCCTATCCCTAACCGTATCCCTAGCCCTAGCCCTAACCCTAGCCCCAACCCTAAGCTTTCTGTAACCCTAAGCCTAGCCCTAGCCCTAGCCCTGAATCTAGCCCTAGCCCTAACCCTACCCCTAGCCCTAGCCCTAACCCTAGACTTAGCTGCAGCCCTAGCCCTAACCCTAACCATTACCTAGCACTAATCCCTACCCGTAGCCCTAAACTTAGACCAAGCCCTAACCCTAGCCCTAGCCCTAACTTGAAATCTAACACTTTACCTAGGGCAAGGACTAGGCCTAGACTAGCTCTAGTGCTAGGCTAGGGTTAGGGTTAGGGCTAGCACTAGGGCTAGGGTTAGGGCTAGAGGTAGGGTTAGGGATAGGGATAGGGATAGGTTAGAGATAGGGTTAGGGCTAAGGCTAGGTTTAGTGCTATGGTTAGGGCTATGTCTAGGGTTCGGATTAGGGTTATGGCTAGTGCTAGGGCCAGGGCTACGGTTAGGTCAAGGGCGAAGCGTAGGGCTAGAGCTAGGGTTAGGGCTAGGGCGTAACCTATCCGTAACCCTATCTGTATCCCTAACCCTATCCCCAATCATAGTTCTAGCCCTAACTTTAGTGCTAACCCTAGCCGGAGCCCTAATACCAACCCTAAACCTAGCCCTAGCCCTTGCTATAGCCTTAACCCCAGCCCTAACCCTAAACCTAACCATAGCTGTAATTCTACCCCTAGCCCTTCCTCTAGCCCTAACCCTATCCCTAGCCCAACCCCTAACCCGAGCCTTAGCCCTAGCCCTTAGCCTACACATAACCCTATCCCTAACCCTATCCCTAATTATAGCCTTAGCCCTAACTCTAGCACTAGCCCTAGCCAGAGCCCTAATACCAACCCTAAACCTAGCCCTAGCCCTCACCCTAGCCCTATACCTAGCCCTGGACCTAACCCTAGCCCTAAAGCTAGCACTAGCCCAACCCTAACCCTACCCTAGCCCTAACCGTAACCCTACCTCTAGCCCTAACCCTAGGCCTAGCCCTGACCCTAGCTCTAGCCCTAAACCTAGCCCTAGCCCTTGCCGTAGCCTTAACCCTAGCCCTAACCCTAGCCCTAGCTCTGGCCCTAGCCCTAGCCCTAGCCCTAGCCCTAACCCTAGCACTAGCCATAGCCCTAACCGTAGACCTAGCCCTAACCCTAACCCTGGCCCCAGCCCTAAGCCATAAGCACTAACCCTAGCCATATCCTTAGCCCAAACGCTAGCCATAGCCATAACCCTAGCCCTAGTCCTAACCGTAGCTGCAATTCTAGCCCTAGCTCTTACTCTAGCCCTAACCCTAATCCCTAGTCCAACCTGTAACCCGAGCCCTAGCCCTAGCCCTTAGCCAACCGGTAACCCTATCCCTATCCCTAACTCTAGGCCTAATTATAGCCCTAGCCCTAACCCTAGTGCTAGCCCTAGCCAGAGCCCTAATACCAAACCTAAACATAGCCCTAGCCCTCACCCTAGCCCTATACCTAGCCCTGGACCTAACCTTAGCCCTAACGCTTGCACTAGCCCTAGCCCTAACCCTACCCTAGCCCTAATCCTGGCACTAGCCCTAGCCCTAACGCTAACCGTAACCCTAAGCACTAACCCTAGCCATAGCCATAGCCCTGGCCCTAGCCCTAGCCCTAAACCTAGGCCTAGCCCTAGCCCTAGGCCTAGCTCTAGCCCTAATGCTAAACCTAGCTGTAACCCTCACCCTAACCCTACCCGTAGCACTAACCCTAGTCCTAGTCCTAGTTGTAGCCCTAACCCTAGCCCTAACCTTAAACCTAGCCCTAGCACTAACCCTCGCCCTAGTCCTAGCCCCAGCAGTAGCCCTTCCACAAGACTTAGACCTTAACCAAGCCCTAAGTCTCACCATTACCATAGCCCTACTACTATCCCTAGTCCTACCCCTAACCCTATCCCTAACCCTAAGCCTAGTCCTAGAGCTAACCCTAGCCCTACCCCTAAACCTAACCCTACCCCTAGCTCTAACCCTAACCCAAGCCCTACCCCTAACGCTAACCCTAACCTAGCCCTAGCCAAAGGCCTAGCCCTATACCTAACCCTATCCCTATGCCTATCCCTAGCCCTAACCTTAGCCCTAGCCGTAGCCCTAGTCCTAGTCCTAATCCTAGCCCTAACCATGGGTCTACCCTAGCGCTAGACCTAACCCTAGCCCTAGCATAAACCCTAACCTTAGCCCTAGCCCTAACCCTAGTCCTAGCCCTAAGCCTAACCCTAGCCCGCAGCCTAACGCTAGCCCTAAGCCTAGCCGTAAGCCTAGCCCTAACCCTAACCCTACCCTAGCGCTAGCCCTAGACCTAGCCCTAACCCTAGCCCTAGCCGTAACCCTAGTCCAAGCCCTTGCTCTAGCTCTAAAACTAGCCCTAGAACTAACCCTAGCCTTAGACTTGACCTAACCCAGCCCTAACCTAGCCCTAGTTCTAACCAAGCCCTAAGCCCCACCTTAGCCCTAACCCTAGACCTTAACCCTAGCCCTAACCCAACCCTAACTCTAGCCCTAGAACTAGCCTTAGACCTAACCCTAGCCCTAGCCCTAACCCTAGCCCTAGCCCTAACGCTAGACCTAAGCTAGCCCTAGCCCGAGCCATAACCCTAGAGCTAGCCCTAACCTAGCCCTAACCTTGCTTTCAAAGGAGGAGGTTGTGTTTTTCACAGCTCCTCGATACCTTTCAGCAAAACAGTGGATTCTCCTCAATCCAGTGAAAATGCTGCAACATCACTGACTGGGGTAGGCACTGGAACCCTTCAGGCATCAGGGGAGTCAAGAATGGAACCTCAAAAGCAAGATTTTGAGGGGCTAGGGGTAGATCGAACTCAGCCCCTAGGAAAACTTGCAGAGACCTTACAGAAAACAATGGCTTCCCAGGAAGGGAAAGAGAAAGAGAGAGAAACTGAAGAGTGTTTGAAACTGGCAAGTGAGACCAAAAAGACTGTGCGTACTGTTGATTTGGGAACCGAGAAGGGATTTGGGGCTGGACTGCCTTCTAGTAGTGCCAAGGAAATCTTAGAAACTCCAGGGAAGGAGGTTTTACAAGGAGAAAGCCAGAGAGAAGAAGCAGGGGATAAAATGTTTGAGCCAGCTCTGAAAGAACAGGGCGTGGCAGCCATGGCAGAAACAGAAACTGCCTGGAAAGGCAGCACAAACTTCCTGCAAGGAGAATTAAAAGGAGATTCTGGGCTGCAGAAGGACATTCGGGAAAAAGAATACATTCAAAAGCCCCAAGGAACAACCTTTTTGCTGCAAAAAGAGGCAGGCAGCCATTTAGCAAACAAACAAACTCAGCAAGCAAAACTGAAAGTAAACTCTGGACTGCTAAAGCCTGCTGTAGCCATGGAAACAGGCACAGAGGAGGGGGAGGAAAAACGCTGGGTCTGGCTACTGCTGAAAACTTTTTACAGGATTTCTTTGACTTTGATAGAGAATAGAGAAACATATTGTTTGAATACAGAAAAACTGGGGAAGTTTTTAGGGTTCTTCGAGGAATCTATCAAAGAGTTTGAATTGGAGAGTGTTTTCAGAGAACCGGAGGAAGCCACAGAATGTTTGCAGAGGGACTTTCATTTGAGAGAAATGCAAAACAGAGCATATTTGGGGGTGGATTCGAGCAGAGAGGTCCTCCAAGAGTTAAATGATTATGGCAGGAGCCTGTTGGGAAAGCCAGTGGGGGAAAGAAAGCAAGAGGAGTAGGAATCCCTTTTACATACAGTAACTGACATCAATGAGTGGAATGAAGAAGTTAGGAAAGGTCTGCAGGCTTACGAAGAGAGGAAAGGATTTTTATTAAAGCAATTAGCTTTGAAAAGCAAAGAGGAGAAAAGCAAGGAAAAAGACAAAGACCAGAGGAGAGAAGGAGCCAAAGCTTCACAGGAGAAAGTTCTTAACCGAAGAGGCTTTGCATACAAGTAGGGATCGCTCCCCGCTCAAATCAGAGAACTATTCAGAAGAAGAACTGTATCCTCTGACCCTCTACAAAAGAAAGCACGCGCAGCCTGGCAAGCCAGAAGAGACAGAGAAGGAGGCTTGTGCTGGGCAGCTTGCAGGGACTGCACCTTTTAACCCGATCGAACCTCCAAATGAATCTGAAAGTGAGGGAGTGGAGAGACTGGAGGGACCTCCTTCCAAGATCGAAGGGAGAGTGGCATGGAGTGCTCTGGCATTTCTTCTCTGCTTGCTAGCTGCAAGAGCTCGGTGGAAAGCAGCAGTGAGGAGGAGCAGATGGAGGAGGAAGGCGCTGGGGGTGAAGCCCTGAAGAAAAGAGCCAAGAGGAAAATAAAGGAAGGAGGGACAGGTCTCTCCCCGGGAAAGAAAGTCACAAAGGAATATTTAATTCGCCAATATGACACAGATTTCCAAAGTGTGGAAGAGGGAGAAGGGGCAGAGTGGGAGGGAACTCTTTCGGAAGGTTCCAAAAATACAATCCTTTCCCGGGAAAGGCAGACCTCAGCAGCCTGGACGGAATGTCTCTACGCTCCTTGGAACAAAGCAACCGATATTATTTTACCAAAAGACTTTGACAAGTACGACACGCTGAAACTCTGGGGCTACACGGTGGCACATGTTGCCCTCCCGGGCTCTAAAGAACGCTTGCCCAATTTCAAAAAGTACAGTAGAGATAAATTTTGGAGTATCCCAGAGAAGAACTTTCCTTTGCTGAAATCGGTGCTGTCAGGATTGTGGGTGGAACAGTGTCAGGAGCAGGTGTCCTACACCAGGACTTTAGCCTTGGAGATTGTGGAGTATTTGCTACTGGGCAGGAAGCCAAAAACCTCTGTTATCATTCTGCCGGACTGACTGAGGGAGGACCGTTTGATGAAGACCTTTCAAGAGATGCATAGGACCTGGGAATGTGCCCCAGAGAACCAGACTCCTTTGGTGTGGACACAAATGGACAATACGTCCAAGATGGTGAGCAGAGAAGCCTGGATGGAGTGGCTCTTAATGGTTACGGGAACAGGCTTGGGGAGATTGGGTGGATACAGAAGTGGGATTGGCGGCTGGAGAGGGTGAAAATGGTTTTGGTGTGGGAGAGCAAACAGAAGGGCTTGGTCTGGATGGAGGGGCTGGGTAACCTCAATGCAAGATGCTGCCAGTTTGGGTGTTTCTTTCTCTCAGGGAGAACAGAACAATCCCCTTTTAATGAACGAGACGAGAACTAGGGAGCTGGGAGTACGGCCTCCAATAATGGCCGATTTCTGACAAGGCCTAGAATGGACTCTGAAACTAACGTGGCATCAAAGGGAAAAAGTGTAAGTCTAAACCCTCCGCCAGACAGATATAGAAAGGGGAGGGAGGGAGATAATACACGTGGCAATGACACCCAAGGGGAAGCACCTGGTGGAGATTCGGCTTTGCCGCCCGGACCACCTGGTGGGAGGACTGGCGGCAAACCTCGGGAGCAAAGAAAAGACAGCAGGACGTACACTAGTATAGCAGGATGGGGCGCTGGTGCAGCTGGACCCCCCAATATTTCAGGCTTGACGGAAGAGGAAGGGGAATACTTAGACACTTTTTTTCATCAAGCCTCAGATGTCAGGAACCCTAGGACGCGCTGTGGTGCGCTTCAGATATCTGGGATCAGACCCTGAGAGAGGATCCAGGGCTTATATTTCAAAGAGGCTCCTTAGGGATACTTTGGATGCCCCTAGAGAGGATATTGTGGCAGTGATTCAGCTAACAGGGTCTAGGGAAATTGATGTTTGTTTGGCTTTTGAAAAGGTCTACACAGAGTTCTGGATGAAGTGCAAAACAGTGAAATGTTTGAGCCCAGAGTTGCTGACTGAATATGAGATGGTCCCGCTATTTAGGGGGGATACAAAGGTCTTGACCGTAAGTTTCAGAACCACGACCATCCCTGCTGAGGATGTAGCACGGTGGGTGTCTAAATACGTTACCATTTTGTCGGGACCTGATAAGAAGGAAGACGAACAGGGTTATTGGATAAGAGAAAATAGGTGTGGTTTCTTTTAAGAATGAGGACCCTGAATATAGGCATGGAAAGATACCCAAGTATTTTTTCCTGGAGGCCGATAGGGGGATCATCAGGTACAGAGGCCAGCCTCAGCCTTGTTTCCACTGTGGGTCTTATGATCACGAGAGATGTTTGTGCACCACTCCCTTGTGCTCCCGCTGTGGTGCCAGGGGCCATCGGACGGTGGCCTGTCGCAGCAGCATCAGGTGCAAATTTTGTGGTGAATTGGGACACACTTATTTTTGGTGTCCTCAGGCCTATTATAATCAGCAAGATGCCAAAGTCTTGGAGAAGGCCCAACAAGTAGCCAGAACGGGGAAAGAAAGAGCTCAGTCCAAGGAACAGACAAGGGTCCTGAGGGACGCCTTCAGAGCCAGGGGAGAGGAATTGCTCCCTGTGGAGAGGTGGGAAAACAGAGAGAGAAACCATGGTTCGGGACCTCTATTGGAGAACAGACAGCAGGAGGCAGTAAAAGAAGGAAAAGATGCTGAATGGAACGTAGTATCGGGGAGGGATGCGGGAAGAAAAGATGGAAACCCGCAGAGAAAGGAGAAAGTGAGGGAAGAGGCAGTTAGGGGTCATAATAGGTTCCATGTTCTTGCAGAAGAGGAGAGAAGGGTTGAGGAAGAGACTGGGTCAGTCCCTAAGGAATTCAGTGATAGAGAAGTTTTGGTGGCTGTCAAGGGGGCAGGAGACAGACAACCTAAACAGGCAGGAGAAACAAAGGGACAAAGGAGTCCAAGGAGCAAAAGGCGTGGAGCGATAAGGAATCAGGTGGTAGACCAGGAAACTGAGAAAAGTAAAGCAAAAGGAAAGGGAGTGGGAAGTGGAGAGTCGGTGGTAGAGGGACAGGCGGTGCTACTGTCGGGTGGGAGTCCTGAGGGCTTGCCTGAAGAGATGGTGAGAGAGATTGTGATGGAGGAAACACTTGGCGCAGAGTCGGTAGCTTCACCGCTGTTATTTTCTGAAGAAGTAGAAATTCTTATGCAAGAACTTAATAACTGATTGGTGAGTCCTCCCGATACTGAGTCGGGTCTCTGTTTTCCCCCTCCGTTGCTGCCCCCTCCCTACCCCGGACCTCCTGATGCCCTACCCTACCCTCTCCCATCCCGCCCTCCTGACCCGGATGGCCCGGTGTCCACTTCACCATCCGTTCTTTCCCCGTCCATTCCGCCCCTATCCCATATTAGTGAGACTACACCTTAGGGTTTGCCAGAGGAGGTAGAGAGGAGCCAGTTGGAACCAGTGAACCAGAGGGACAGGGAGGCCGGAAAGACGGAGAGGTTGGAGATTGAACTGGACTGAGTAGTTTTGGATGGAGTGGACTGTGCTGGTTTGGAAGCTAACAAAATTTGTTTTGGCATTACATTATACCATCGAATTAAGAGATGTTACTTCAAAACGAATCCTTGTTTGGGAGAGAAAATCATCCTGTTTTTAATAAAGTTATTTTTAATCACGTTTTTAATAAGGTTATTTTTATTGTTAATCTTGGAATTATCACCTAGGTCTTTGATAGTTTGATAGTTTAGAATCTAGATCTCTTTGCAGAAAGAAAAAAAAATGGTGTCCCTGAGAATTGCCACCTGGAATGTGAGAGGCCTGAGGGTGGCTGAGAGACGAAAGGAGATTCTTCCCCTGCTGGTAATAATGCCTCACGATGTGGTGGTTTTACAAGAGACCCACCTGGCCAATGAACAGCAACGCTCCCAAGCGCAGAAATTGTGGACAAAAGGACCGTCCGTTTGGTCTTCTGGGGAGGAAGGTGAGTCCGGCTTGGCGGTTTTGTTTAAAGCAAGACAGGACCTCCATGTCGAATTCGTCCTGGAGGCCTTGCCCGGCAGGTTGCTGATTGTTGACTTTAGCCTGGTAGAGATTTTAAGGGATGGGAAGGAGAAAAAGAGACCTTTTCTGCTTTGTGGCCTTTGCGCTCCTGTAGCTGCATCGCGGTGGAAAACTTTTTGGGCACATTTGAAGGGTTATTGTTCCACTTATAGACATTTCTTAATTGCAGGGGACTTTAATAATAGGAGCAAATTATCTGATTACTCCAATTATGTGGTTAGGGAGAAAAGTGGGAAGAAATCACCCATTTTAACGCCTGAGGAAAGATTCCTTGAGAATTTCTTGTTAGACTACAATCTCAAGGATAAAGCCTTGGAAGTGAACAATCAGCTGGGATTCTTTCCTCTCCCCTGCAAAAAGGCATTCTTTGATCAATACGGTCGACCGGGAAGCGGGAAGTTTACTTGTTACCAAAAAGACAGAGCTAGTAGATTGGATAGGATTAGAGCCCCCCCAGAATTAAAGACTCTGCATTGTCAACTGTCAGTCACTCCTTGGTCAGATCATGTAATGCTCGATATGGAATTCGCTTTGGGTGAAATTCACCCCAGAGGGAAACCTCTGTGGAGGCTTCGCCCAAAGACGATTCATAACGCCGCTTGTAAAGAAGAAATTGCGGCCGTCTTAGCAAACGTGCTGACGTTAGAGGATCTGTATTTTGGAGAATTGTCAAACCGGTGGGAGCGAGCCAAAAAAGTCATCAGGAAACGTTACGAATACGTCATCAATAGGAAGGATCTGCAGAATTATCAGGTAGCAGTACACCAATTTCTGAAATGTCACCAGAAGGTTAACCAGGGGCTCCCGGTAAATCAGGATTTGTTGGAGTGGTCTAGAGGAGTCATTAGAGATTTCCAAATCAGACAGAAACTGAAGAAAAAAAATTATCAAGAGTTTCGAACTAAAGGGGCGGTGGTGGACATTGAAGAATGGGCTAGAGCCAAAAGTCCCAACCTTCCGTTGTTATGGGAGGATTGAGACGTTGCGAGAAGGACTCGGTGAGGTCGGATCCAGCAGGAATGTTGAGCGTGATGCAGCACTTCTATGGGGAATTGTATGAGGGCCAGAATATAGGGAGAGATGATATTGAGGGCTTTTTTGATAGGGTATCTGAAACTGTGTTACAGAAGATGTATCAAGGGTTGTCTCAGCAGGACAGGGATGATCTGGTGGTCCCTGTGATGGAAAAGGAAGTTCAGGATGTCGTAGGGCAAGGAAGGAGCAAATCCGCTCCGGGTCCAGATGGACTCAGATGGAGCTTCTACAAGACTTTTGCGAGGTGGCTGGTTCCTCCGCTCACCCGAGTCCTAAATGAGCTCTTGTCCAGGGAAAGCCTCAAGAATAGTTTTGGCTTCCCAAACCAGCGCAGTTCCGGTACGTTCTATGTTGGATTCTCAGTGTTTGTTTAGAGAGGTATTTTATTTGGTCCAAAAAGGAAAATGGGAAGGGAAAATATTGCAGTTAGATCAAACCAAGGTTTTTGATCGAGTTCACCATCCCTTTATGTGGGAAGCTCGGGCAAGAAAGGGACTCCCCCTTGATTTTGTTAGGTATGTCCAATTGTATTTGAAGGCACGAGTGATTCCTCAGATCAATGGGCACAGAGGGGCTCCAATTAGGGTGAATTCAGGACTCAGGCAGGGCTGTCCTTTAAGCCCTCTCCTCTACGTCCTGATTTTGGATTCAGTTCTCTGCCAAATTCAAGCCGAGGAAAATATCCCAGGTTTGAGAGTTCCCCCTCCCAGCGGGGGAATCGTGTCTTTTTCCAGGGAGGTTTCGGTTAAGCAGGTCAAATATGCAGCCCACGCGGATGACGTTTCTCTGTTTGTCAACAATCGAGAAGAGATCGTTTCAGTTCTGAATGTGTTTGAAGGCTATGAGCGGGCTTCAGGGACTCAGATTAATTTACAGAAAAGCCATCTGATCTCTTTCTTTAGAGAGGAAGAAATCTTATTTCTATCTCCAGTGAACATTGTAGCAATGAAACAAGAGACACAACGTGAAAACGAAAGACTAGAGAAATTAGAGGCGTATAAAATGTTAGGTTTATTGTTCTCCATGAAACCTTTTGGGTGGGAAAAGAATTGGCAGCTTTGGTTAGAGAAAATGAAGGCATATTTTGACAAATGGAAACCGTGGAAATTGAATGTTTACCAGAAGGCGGTGTACATCAAAACTTACCTCATGCCTCTGGCCTTGAATTTGGCCGCAGTTTACCCACCCCCGCAAAGCCTGCTGAAGGAAGCTGAAAAACTGGTTTTCCGATTCCTCTGGGGAATGGCCGCTTTTCCCCTGGCTCGGGCGGTGGCCTTTAGGAAAACTGAACAGGGGGGCCTTAACCTCCCCACATTGCGCCTAAAGTTTCTGGCTACTTTTCTCAGCCAGAACTTTGGAAAGTTTAGCCAGTGGTTTCGTCGGCAGGCAGGACTAGAGGGGTGGTTTGCTCTTTTTGCGGAACATTGGGTGAAGGAGAGCTGGGCTGAGAAGTGGTGCAGAGAGGAACCGGTGCCTTTCCGGGTGACAGCCACGATGAGACATGCCGGCCCTGACTTCCTGAGGGAGGTCTATGGGCAGATTCAACAAAACGGGGTCTTGGTGGAGTGGTTTCAGACCAAGGGGGATCTATGCGAGACTTGAAGCGTTGCGTATACTGGGAAATGGTGGACGTGGTGTTTTTTCAGCCACAGTTGGAAAAAAATGCAAAGAAGGACCATTTGTCTGGATATTTAAAAGAAGTGCCCAGGAACATCGAACATTTCACGGACCGGAGGATCCCCTTCGGCCTGTGGGACATTCGATGGAGATTTTACCATCAAATCTATTATTTAAAAGGAAACCAACCGTGGCTGAAGGAAGCAGAACAAATATGTCCTAGACTTTTGTGTCAGAGACAAGCCTCTGCTAGCAGAAGTCAAGCCAAGGAGACTACGGAGCACTTTATAAAGGACTGCCCGTCGGCCACGGACACTTGGAAGAAGATAGCTGCCGCCCTCGACTGGCCGGACTTGGCACGCCAGCCTTGGGAGGCGGTGGCGTCCGGATTGGAGCCGCAAAGCAGAGTCAGAGGACCACGTCGACACCTGGGGGAAAAAAGAAAGAGAGGAGATAGCGGGAGGCCTGTTGATTTTTTCTGGGTTGTTCCCTGGTCAACCGTAAGACTGGTTAACTCGTACGTTTTGCTGGTTTTGCTTTTCCAGAGAAAAAAAGAGTTAGTTACACAGGCACAAGCGGATGTTAACGTTGCTGTTCATTTTGTAGTGAGCAAAATAAAAACTCTAAGTGAAATAGAGAGAGGCAGGATGTCCTCAAAGAGATGGAAAGAGTTCTGGCCATGGCTGGCAGAAACAACACCTGGCATAACTTGAGGTGTAGTTTATACACTTATAGGTAACAGACGTAAGTATGTTATTTAATTATTTTATTTTATTTTATTTTAATTTAATTTAATTTTTATTTTATTTTATTCTAATTTAATTTCTATTATAGTGTCTATTTTAATTTAATTTCTATTTTAAATTCTATTTTAATTTCTATTTTAGTTATAGTTTAAATTTTAAGTTTAATTTGAACAATACTGTTCTTTGTGTTTTATATATAAATGTGCATAATATGTAAGAAAGTTTGACCAGGAAACAGGACTAGGAATAGTAATAAAAATAAATAATTGGTGTAATTTTGAAAACTTTTTAATAACTTTGGGTACTTTTTTGAAGAAATGTAATATTTTGTTATGTTGTTTTGATAACTTTATTATGTAATTCCATTTGTGAATTTGTACTATTGTACTGTAGGCAAATGTGTTTGTAGGATGTTAAAATTTTAATAAAATTACGTAAACCTAAAAAAAAAATTACTTAAACCTAGCCCTAAGCCCTAAGGCCTAAACCTAGCCCTGGCCCTAGAGCTAGCCCTAACCCTAGCTCTAACGTAGGCCTAACCCTAGCCCTAGCCCTAACCCTTGACCAAACCTTAACCCTAATCCTAGGAGTAAGCTGTAGGCCCTAAGCCTTAAACTTAGCCTAAACCCTAGCCTTAACCCTACCTTGCACTAATCCTAGCCTTAGTCTTAGCCTTAACCCTAGCACTAGCCCCAACCTGAACCCTAGCCCCAACCCTAACCCTAGCCCTAGCCCTAGCCCTAAGCCCTAACCCTAGCCTTGGCCCTAGTCCCAGCCCTAACTGTAACCTAGCCCTAGCCCTAAACCCTAAGCACTAATCATAGCCCTAGCCCTAGCCCAGAGCTCTAAGCCCTAACCTTAGCCTTAACCCTAGCCCTAGCCCTAACCCTAAGCTAGCCCTAGCCCTAGCCCTAACCCTAACCCTAACGCTGGCTATAGCCCTAGCCCTAATTGTAGCACTGGACCCAGGCCTAGCCCTAAACATAGCTCTAAATATAGCCAAAGCCCTAACTCTAGCCCTGGCCCTAGCGTTAGCCCTAACCCTAGCCTTAACCCTAGCCCTAGCCCTAACCCTAAACTACCCATAGCCCTAACACTAGCCATAGGCATAAACCTAGCCCTAGCCCTAGCCCTAGCCCTAACCTAGCCCTAGCCCTAGCCCTAACCCTAGCTCTAGCCCTAGCCCTAACTGTAGCACTAGACCCAGGTCTAGCCCTAAACATAGCTCTAAACATAGCCAAAGCCCGAACTCTAGCTCTGGCCCTACCCTTAGCCCTAACACTAGCCCTAACCCTAGCCCTTGCCCTAGCCTTAACTGTAGCCCTAACCCTGGCCCTAAATCTAACCGTAACCCTAAACTCTAAGCTCTAACCCTAGCACTAGCCCTAACCCTAACCCTAGCCCTAAAATCTAAGCTCTAACTCTAGCCCTAGCTCTAGCCCTAGCCCTAACCTAGCCCTAACCCTAGCCCTAGTCCTAACCTAGCCCTAAAAGAGCCCTAATCGAGCCCAAACCCTGGCCCTGGCCCAAGCCCTTGCCCTAACCCTAGATCCAAACCTGGGCCTACCCAAATGCTCTCCCTAGCCCTTACCCTAGCCTTAGCCCTGGCCATAACCCTCGCCCTAGCCCTAGCCCTAGCCCTAGACCCAACTCTAGCACTAACCCTAACCTTAGCCCTAGCCCTAGCCATGGCTCTAAACATAGCCCTAACCTAGGCCTGGCCCTTGTCCTAGCCCTAATCCTAGCACTAGCCCTAACCCGTGCCCTAGCCCTAACCCTAATCCTAGGCCTAAGCCTTAAGCCCTAAGCCTTGAACCTAGCCCTAGCCCCAGCCCTAGCCCTAGCCCTAGCCCTAACCATAACCTAGCCATAGCCCTAAGCCCTAATCATAGCCCTAGCCCTAGCCCTAGGCCTAACCTAGCCGTAACCCTAACCCAAGCCCTAGACCGGGCCCAAACACTAGCCCTAACCATAACTCTAGACCTAGAATGAACGATAACCCTAGCCCTAGCCCTAACCCTAACCCTTACCCTAACCCTTACCCTAGCCCTAATAATAGCCCTAGCCCTAGCCCTAACCCTAACCTATCCCCAGCCCTAATCTGAGCCAAAACCCTAACCTTAGCCATAGCCCTAGCCCTAAGCGCTAAGCCCTAACCCTAAGCCTAGCCCTAGCCCTAGTCCTAGCCCTAACCCCAACCTAGCCCTAACCCAAAAGCTAGCCCTAGCCCTAACCCTAGCCTAACCCTAGCCCTAGCCGTAGCCCTAGCCCTAACCCTTGACCTGGCCTTAGCTTTAGCCCTAACCCTAGCCCTAGCCCTAGCCCTAAGCCCTAAGGTCTAACCCTAGCCCTGGCCCTAGTTCTAGCCATAACTGGAACCTAGCCATAGCCTTAAGTCCTAAGACCTAATCATAGCCCTAGCTCTAGCCCTAAGCTCTAAGCCCTAACCCTAGACTTAACCGTAGCCCTGGCCCTAACACTAGCCCTAGGCATAACCCTAGCCCTAGCCCAAACCCTAGCCCTAACCTAGCCCTAGCCCTAACCCTAACCTTAACCCTAGCTCTAGCCCTAGCCCTAACTGTAGCACTAGACCCAGACGGATCCCTAAACCTAGACCTAAACATAGCCAAAGCCATAACTCTAGCCCTGGCCCTACCCTTAGCCCTAAACCTAGCCCTAAACCTAGCCCTCGCTCTAGCCCTAATGGTAGCCCTAACCCTGGCCCTAACCCTAACCCTAGCCCTAAGCTCTAAGCCCTAACCCTGGCCCTGGCACTAGCCCTAGTCCAAGCCCTAACCCTGGCCCTGGCACTAGCCCTAGCCCTAGCCCTAGCCCAAACCACAACCCTGACAATAACCCTAGCCCTAACCCTAGCCCTGCACCTAACCCTAGCCTTGGCCCTAACCCTGACCCTAACACTAGCCCTAGCCCTAGCCCTAAGCCTAAGCCTAACCCTGGCCCTAACCCTAACCCTAACCCTAGCACTAAACTCTAAGCTCCAACTCTAGCTCTAGCCCTAGCCCTAGCTCTAGCCCCAACTCTAGCACTAGATCTAACCTTAGCCCCAGCCATAGCCATAACCCTAACCCTAATCCTAACCTAGGCCTGGCCCTTGTCCTAGCCCTAATCCTACCACTAGCCCTAACCAGGGCCCTAGCCCCAACCCCAGCCTGAGACCTAGCCCAGAGCCCTAAGGCCTAACCCTAGCCAAGGCCCTAGTCCTAGCCCTAACCCTAACCTAACAAAAACCCAAAATGTAGCCCCAGCCCTAACCCTATCCCTATCCCCATCCCTAAGCTGAACCCTAGCCCTAGCCCTAGCCCTAGCCCTAACCATAACCTAGCCCTAGCCCTAACCCTAGCCCTAGCCCTAACCCTAGCCCTAGCCCTAGCCCCAACCCCAGCCTGAGACCTAGCCCAGAGCCCTAAGCCCTAACCCTAGCCAAGGCCCTAGTCCTGGCCCTAACCCTAACCTAGCAAAAACCCAAAATGTAGCCCCAGCCCTAACCCTATCCCTATCCCCATTCCTAAGCTGAACCTTAGCCCTAGCCCTAGCCCTAACCATAACCTAGCCCTAGCCCTAACCCTGGCCCTGGCCCTAACCCTAGCCCTAACCCCAACCCTAAGCAAAGCCCCTGACAATAGCCCTAGCCCTAACCCTAGCCCCGCACCTAACCCTAGCCTTGGCCCTAATCCTCAACCTAACACTGACTCTAGCCCTAGCCCCAGCCCTAACCCTAAGCCTAACCCTGGCCCTAACCCTAACCCTAACCCTAACCCTAAACTCTAAACTCTAACTCTAGCCCTAGCCCTAGCCCTAACCTAACCCTAACCTAGCCGTAACCCTAGCCTTAGCCCTAACCTAGCCCTAAAAGAGCCCTAATCGAGCCCAAACCCTGGCTCTGGCCCCGGCCCTTGCCCTAACCCTAGATTCAAACCTAGACCTAGCCCTAATGCTCACCCTATCCCTATCCCTAGTCTTAGCCCTAGCCATAACCCTAGCCCTAGCCCTAGCCCCAACACTAGCACTAGCCCTAATCTTAGCCCTAGACCTAGTCATAGCTCTAACCCTAGCCCTAACCTAGCCCTGGCCCTTGTCCTAGCCCAAATCCTAGCACTAGCCCTAACCAGCGCCCTAGCCCCAACCCCAGCCCGAGAACTAGCCCAGAGCCCTAAGGCCTAACCCTAGCCAAGGCCCTAGTCCTAGCCCTAACACTAACCTAGCAAAAACCCTAAAAGTAGCACTAGCCCTAACTCTAGCTCTAGCCCTAGCCCTAGCCCTAAGCAGAACTCTAGCCCTAGCCCTGGCCCTAAACGAAACCTAGCCCTAACCCTGAACCGAACCCAAACCCCAACCCTAGCCATAGCCCTAGCCCTAACCATAGACCTAGCTCTAGCCCTAATCCTAGCCCTAACGCTAGGCGTAGCCCAAACCGTAGACATAGCCCTAGAGCTATCCCCAACGCTAGCCCTAAACATAGCCCTAGCCCTAGCCCTAACCCTAGCCCTAACACTAGACCTAGCCCTAGCCCGAACCCTAGCCCTAGCCCTAACCCTAGCCCTAACCCTAGCCCTAACGTAAGCCTAATCCTATCCCTAGCACTAATGATTGCACTAATCCTAACTGTAAATCTAGGTCTAAGCCCTAGGCTCTAAACCTTAAACCTAGTCCTAGCTCTAGCCTTAACCCTAGCCCTAGCCCTAACCCTAAACCTAGTCCTAGCCCTAGCCCTAACCATACTCCTAAACCGAACCCTAGCTCTAGCCCTAGCCCTAACCGTAACCTACCCTAGCCCTAAGCCCTAAGCCCCAATCATAGCCATAACCTTAACCTAGCCCTAGCCCTAATGCTAGCCCTAACCCTAACACTAGACTAGCATTAACCCTAACCCTAACCCTAACCCTAGCCCTAGTCCTAGCTCTAACCCTAACCTAGTCCTAACGTGAAACGAAGCCCAAGACCTAATCCTAACCCTAGCCCTAGCCCTAGCCCTATTCCTAAACCGAACCCTAGCCCTAGGCATAGGCCTAACCGTAACCTGGTCCTAGCGGTAAGCCCTAAGCCCTAATCATAGCCCTAGCCCTAACCATAACCTTAACCTAGCCCTAGACTTAACCCTAGCCCTAACCCTGGCCTTATCACTAACCTTAACCCTGGCCCTAACCCTAGTCTTAACCCTGGCCTTATCACTAACCCTAACCCTAGCCCTAACCCTAGCCCTAACCACTGCCTTAGCCCTAGACCTAACTCTAGCCCTAGCACTAATCCTATCCCTATCTCTAACCCTGGCCCTAACCCTGGCCTTATCACTAACCCTAACCCTAACCCTAACCCTCATCCTAACCCTAACCCTAATCCTAGGCCTAAGCCCTAAGCCCTAAGCCCTAAGCCCTAAGCCTTAAACCTAGCCCTAGCCCTAGCCTTAATCCTAACCTAGCACTAATCCAAGCCTTAGCCTTAGACCTAACCCTAGCCCTAGCCCTAACCCAAACCCTAGACCAAACCCTAGCCCTAGCCCTAACCCTGGCCCTAACCCTAACCCTAAACCTAACACTAACCCTAAACCCTAAGCTCGAAATCTAGCCTTAACCCTAGCCCTAGCCCTAGCCCTAACCATAACCTAGCCCTAGCCCTAACCCTCACCCTAACCCTAACCCTAGCCCTAAGCTAGCCCTAGCCCTAGCCCTAGCCCTAACTCTAACCCTAGCCGTAGCCCTAACCGTAGCACTAGCCCCAGGCCTAGCCCTAACCCAAGCCCTAATCCTAACCGTAACTCTAGCCAAAAGCTCTAAATCCTAAGCCTAGCCCTGGCCCTAACCTAGCCAGAGCCCTAATCCTAGCCCTAACCCTAGTCCTAGTCCTAGTTCTAGTCCTAACCCTAACCCTAGCCTTAACCCTAGCCCAGCACTAACCCTATCCTTAGCCTTAGCCCTAACCCTAGCTCTAGCCCTACCCCTAGGCCTAACACTAACCCTAGCCCTAACCCTAGCCCTAACCTAGCCCTAGCCCTAACCCTAAACCTAACCCTAGCTCTAGCCCTAGCCCTAACTGCAGCACTAGACCCAGACTGAGCCCTAAACCTAGCCCTAAACATAGCCAAAGCTCTAACTCTAGCCCTGTTCCTAACCCTAGCCCTAACCCTGGCCTTATCACTAACCATAACCATAGCCCTAACACTCATCCTAAACCTAACCCTAATCCTAGGCCTAAGCCCTAAGGCATAAGACTTAAACCTAGCCCTAGCCCTAGCCTTAATCCTAACCTAGCACTAATCCTAGCCTAAGCCTTAGCCCTAGCCCTAGCCCTAACCCTAACCCTAACCCTAGGCCTGACCTTAACTCTAGCCCTGGCCCTAGCCGTAACCCTAACCTACCCGTAACCCTAACCCTAGCCCTCGCCCTAGCCCTAACCCTAGCCCTAGTTCTAACTCTAAGCCCAAAGCCCTAACCCTAACCATAACCCTAACCGTAACCCTAAACCTAATACTTGCCCCAGCCCCAGCCCCAGTCCTAACCCTAGCCCTAGCGCTAGCCCTAGCCCTAGCCCTAGCCCTAGCCCTAGCCTTAGCCCTAGCCCTAGCCCTAACCCTAACCATAACCCTAACCGTAATCCTAAACCTAATACTAGCCCTAGCCCCAGCCCCAGCCCCAGCCCTAAACTTAGCCCTAGCTCTATTCCTAACCCTAACCCTAACTCTAACCCTACCCTAGCCTTAGTTCTAGCCCTAGCCCTAATCTTGGCCGTAGCTCTTACCCTAGCGCTAGCCCAAGCTCAAGCCCTAACGCTAACACTATCGCTATCCCTATCCCTGTCCCTAGCCATTGCCGTACCCTAACCCTAGCCCTAGCCATAATACCAGCCCTAACCCTAACCCGAGCCCTGGGCCTAAACCTAACCCAAGCCCTGTCCTTAACCCTGGCCCAAACCCTAGCACTACGCCCTGCCCTAGCCCTAACCCTAACCCTAGCCTTGGCCCTAACACTAGACCTAACCCTAATCCTAGCCGTACCCTAGTCATAACCCTAGCCCTAGTCTTAACCCTAACCCGAGACCTAACTCTTGCCCTAGACCTAAACTTAGCTCTAGCCCTATCCCTGATCCTATCCCTATCCATATCCCTAACTCTAGCCCCAGCCCTAGCCCTTGCCCTAGCCTTAACACTAGACCTAGCCCTACCCTAACCCTAGTTTTAGCTGTAGCCAAAATCCCAGCCCTAGCCCTAACCCTAGCCCTAACCCTACCCCTAGCCCTAGCCCTAGCCCTAGCCCTAGCCCTAACCTTGCTTTCAAAGGAGGAGGTTGTGTTTTTCACAGCTCCTCAATACCTTTCAGCAAAACAGTGGATTCTTCTCAATCGAGTGAAAATGCTGCAACCTCACTGACTGGGGTAGGCACTGGAACCCTTCAGGCATCAGGGGAGTCAAGAATGGAACCTCAAAAGCAAGATTTTGAGGGGCTAGGGGCAGATCGAACTCAGCCCCTAGGAAAACTTGCAGAGACCTTACAGAAAACAATGGCTTCCCAGGAAGGGAAAGAGAAAGAGAGAGAAACTGAAGAGTGATTGAAACTGGCAAGCGAGACCAAAAAGACTGTGCGTATTGTTGATTTGGGAACCGAGAAGGGATTTGGGGCTAGACTGCCTTCTAGTAGTGCCAAGGAAATCTTAGAAACTCCAGGGAAGGAGGTTTTACAAGGAGAAAGCCAGAGAGAAGAAGCAGGGGATAAAATGTTTGAGCCAGCTCTGAAAGAACAGGGCGTGGCAGCCATGGCAGAAACAGAAACTGCCTGCAAAGGCAGCACAAACTTCCTGCAAGGAGAATTAAAAGGAGATTCTGGGCTGCAGAAGGACATTCGGGAAAAAGAATACATTCAAAAGCCCCAAGGAACGACCTTTTTGCTGCAAAAAGAGGCAGGCAGCCATTTAGCAAACAAACAAACTCAGCAAGCAAAACTGAAAGTAAACTCTGGACTGCTAAAGCCTGCCGTAGCCATGGAAACAGGCACAGAGGAGGGGGAGGAAAAACCCTGGGTCTGGCTACTGCTGAAAACTTTTTGCAGGATTTCTTTGACTTTGATCGGTATAGAGAAACATATTGTTCGAATAGAGGAAAACTGGGAAAGTTTTTAGGGCTGTTGGAGGAATCTACCAAAGAGTTTGAATTAGAGAGTGTTCCACAGAGCCAGAGGAAGCCACAGAATGTTTGCAGAGGGACTTTCATTTGAGAGGAATGCAAAACAGAGCATATTTGGGGGTGGATTCGAGCAGAGAGGTCCTCCAAGAGTTAAATGATTATGGCAGGAGCCTGTTGGGAAAGCCAGTGGGGGAAAGAAAGCAAGAGGAGTAGGAATGCCTTTTACATTCTGTAACTGGCATCAACGAGTGGCATGAAGAAGTTAGGAAAGATCTGCAGGCTTATAAAGAGAGGAAAGGATTTTTATTAAAGCAATTTGCTTTGAAAAGCAAAGAGGAGAAAAGCAAGGAAAAAACAAAGACCAGAGGAGAGAGGGAGCCAAAGCTTCACAGGAGAAAGTGCTTAGCCGAAGAGGCTTTGAATACAAGTAGGGATCGGTCCCCGCTCAAACCAGGAAACTCTTCAGAAGAAGAACGGTATCCTCTGACCCTATACAAAAGAAAGCACGCACAGCCTCACAAGCCGGAAGAGACAGAGAAGGAGGCTTGTGCTGGGCAGCTTGCGGGGACTGCACCTCTTAACCCGATAGAACCTCCAAATGAATCTGAAAGTGAGGGAGTGGAGAGACTGGAGGGGCCTCCTTCCAAGAGCGAAGGGAGAGTGGCATGGAGTGCTCTGGCATTTCTTCTCTGCTTGCTAGCTGCGAGAGCTCGGTGGAAAGCAGCAGTGAGGAGGAGGAGATGGAGGAGGAAGGCGCTGGGGGTGAAGCCCTGAAGAAAAGCGCCAAGAGGAAAATAAAGGAAGGAGGGACAGGTCTCTCCCCGGGAAAGAAAGTCACAAAGGAATATTTAATTTGCCAGTATGACATGGCTGTCAGAAACGACACCTGGCATAACTTGAGGTGTAGGTTATGCACATACAGGTTATAGACATGAGAATGTTCTTAATTTTAATTTTAATTTTATTAATTAATTTTCATAATTTTACTTTAAGATGTATTTTAATTTAGTTTTAATTTGAACAATAGTGTTATTTGTTCTTTCTCTGTAAATGGGCATAATATGTGAGAAACTTTGATAGGGATACAAGACTCAGAATGGTGGTACTAATAAATAATTGTAATGGAAATTGTAATGTTTGTATATTGATAGGTACAATTTTAAAAATTTTAAAAACTTTCGGTATTTCTTTGAAGAACTGTAATATTTTGATATATTGTTGTTTACCTTACTTTATTTTGCGATTCCATTTGTTACCACGTACATCTCTTTTATTATGTACAAACAAGTTTGCAGGATGTTAAAATTTTAATAAAATTACTTAAACCTAAAAATTTCTTTTTCTTAAACCTATTCCTAAACCGAGCCCTAGCCGTAACCCTCGTCCTAGTCCTAGCCCGAGCCCAAAGCCCTAAGCCGAAACCTTAGCCCCAACACGAGCCCTAGCATTAACCCTAAACCTAGCCCTAGCCCTAACCCTAGCACTTAAAGTACACCTAGCCCTAGCCCTCGTGCTATCTTGTAAGACCTAGCCCTAACCCTATCCCTTCCCGTAACCCATTCCCTTTCCCTAGCCCTAAGCTTGGCCCTAACCGTAATCTAGCTCTAGCCCTATCCCTATCCTTATCCCTAGCCCTAGCACTGCCCTAGCCGTAACCATAACCTAGCCCTAACACTAACCCTAGCCCTAGCCCTAACCCGAGCTCTAACCCTAACACTAGCCCTAAACGTAACCCTAACCAAACCTTAAGCTAGCCCTAACCCTAAACCAAGCCCTAGCCCTAACCTTAGCCCTAGCCCTAACCTAGCCCGAACCCTAAACCTAGCCGTAGCCCTAACCCTAGCACTTAAACTACACCTAGCCCTAGCCGTAACTCTAGCCCTAGCCTTCACCCTATCCCCTAAGAGCTAACCCTAACCCTAGCCCTAGTCCTAACCTTAGCCCTATCCGAATCGCTAGCCCTAACCCTGGGCCTATTAGCAACCGTAGCCCTACCTTAATCCTTGCCATAATCCTAACCCTAACCCCAGCGCTAGACCTATCTCTATCCCTAGCCTTAATCCTAGACCTATCCCTTAGCTTAGACCTTGCCCTAGCCCTACCCTAACCCTAGCCCTATCCTTAACCCTAACCCTAGCCCTAGTCTTAGGCCTAACCATAGCACTACCTGTAGACCTAACCCTAGCACTGGCCCTAGCCCTAGCCCTAACCCTAGCCCTAAACCAAGCCCTAGCCCTAGCTGTATCCCTAAACTAGCCCTAGTCCTAACCCTAACCCTAACCCTAACCCTAGCCCTAGCCCTAGAACTAGCCCTAAACATAACCCTAGCACTAACCTAGCCCAAACCCGAGCCAAAGCCCTAGCCTTAATTTGGCCCTAGCCCTAACCCTAGCCCTAGCCCTAGCTCTATCCCTAAACTAGCCCTAGCCCTAACCCTAACTCTAGCCCTAGCCCTAGCCCTTGTCCTAACCCTAGCCCTATCCGAATCCCTAGCCCTAATAGCAGCCGTAGCACTAGCCCTAATCCTTGCCAAAATCCTAGCCCTAACCCCAGCGCTAGACCTATCTCTATCCCTAGCCTTAATCCTCGCCCTAGCCCTAGGCCTAGACGTTGCCCTAGCCCTACCCGAACCCTATCCCCATCCTTAACCCTAAACCTAGCCCTAGCCCTAGCCCTAACCCTAACCCTAGCCCTAGCACTAACCCTAGCCCTAGCCCTAACCCTAGCCCTAGCCCTATTCCTAGCACTAACCAAAGCCCTAGCCCTAAACCTAGCCATAACCCTACTCCAAGCCCTAACCCCAGCCATAATTTGAACTCTAACCCTCACCGTAGCCCTAACGCTTTCCTTAGATCTAACCCTATCCTTATCGCTAGCCCTAACCCTACCCCTAGATCTAACCTTAGCTTTAACTCGAGCAGTAAACCTAACCGTAACCCTAACCCTAACATTAAGCCTAACGTTAGCACTAGCCCTAGTCCAAACCCTAGCCCTAACCCTAGGCCTTGCACTAACTCTAACACTACCCCAGACCTAGCTCTAAACCTAGCCCTAGTCCTAGCTCCAAGCCGTAAGCCGTAACCCTTGCCCTAGCCCTAGCCCTAGCCCTAGCCCTAGCCCTAGTCCTAACCCTAGCCCTAACCGTGACCTCGACTTTAATCTAAACCTGGCGCTAGCCGTAGCCTTAATTCTAACCCTAGCCCCAGCCCTAACCTGAGCAATAGTCCTAACACTAGCCCTGAACATAACCCTAACCAAACCTTAAGCTAGCCCTAAACCTAAACTAAGCCCTAGCCCTATCCTTAGCCCTAACCCTAACCAAAGCCCAAGCCCTAGCCCTAGCCCTATCTCTATCCCTAGCCTTAACCCTAACCCTAGCCCCAGCCCTAGCCTTAGGCCTAACCCTAGCACTAGGTGTAGGCCTAGCCCTAGCCCTAGCCAGAACTCAAGCACTAACCCTATACCTATCACTAACCCTAGCCCTAGCCCTAGCCCTAAACCCTAACCCTAACCCTAGGCCTGGCCTTAACTCTAGCCCTGGCCCTAGCCGTAACCCTAACCTACCCGTAACCCTAACCCTAGCCCTCGCCCTAGCCCTAACCCTAGCCCTAGTTCTAACTCTAAGCCCAAAGCCCTAACCCTAACCATAACCCTAACCGTAACCCTAAACCTAATACTTGCCCCAGCCCCAGCCCCAGTCCTAACCCTAGCCCTAGCCCTAGCCCTAGCCCTAGCCCTAGCCTTAGCCCTAGCCCTAGCCCTAACCCTAACCATAACCCTAACCGTAATCCTAAACCTAATACTAGCCCTAGCCCCAGCCCCAGCCCCAGCCCCAGCCCTAAACTTAGCCCTAGCTCTATTCCTAACCCTAACCCTAACTCTAACCCTACCCTAGCCTTAGTTCTAGCCCTAGCCCTAATCTTGGCCGTAGCTCTTACCCTAGCGCTAGCCCAAGCTCAAGCCCTAACGCTAACACTATCGCTATCCCTATCCCTGTCCCTAGCCATTGCCGTACCCTAACCCTAGCCCTAGCCATAATACCAGCCCTAACCCTAACCCGAGCCCTGGGCCTAAACCTAACCCAAGCCCTGTCCTTAACCCTGGCCCAAACCCTAGCACTACGCCCTGCCCTAGCCCTAACCCTAACCCTAGCCTTGGCCCTAACACTAGACCTAACCCTAATCCTAGCCGTACCCTAGTCATAACCCTAGCCCTAGTCTTAACCCTAACCCGAGACCTAACTCTTGCCCTAGACCTAAACTTAGCTCTAGCCCTATCCCTGATCCTATCCCTATCCATATCCCTAACTCTAGCCCCAGCCCTAGCCCTTGCCCTAGCCTTAACACTAGACCTAGCCCTACCCTAACCCTAGTTTTAGCTGTAGCCAAAATCCCAGCCCTAGCCCTAACCCTAGCCCTAACCCTACCCCTAGCCCTAGCCCTAGCCCTAGCCCTAGCCCTAACCTTGCTTTCAAAGGAGGAGGTTGTGTTTTTCACAGCTCCTCAATACCTTTCAGCAAAACAGTGGATTCTTCTCAATCGAGTGAAAATGCTGCAACCTCACTGACTGGGGTAGGCACTGGAACCCTTCAGGCATCAGGGGAGTCAAGAATGGAACCTCAAAAGCAAGATTTTGAGGGGCTAGGGGCAGATCGAACTCAGCCCCTAGGAAAACTTGCAGAGACCTTACAGAAAACAATGGCTTCCCAGGAAGGGAAAGAGAAAGAGAGAGAAACTGAAGAGTGATTGAAACTGGCAAGCGAGACCAAAAAGACTGTGCGTATTGTTGATTTGGGAACCGAGAAGGGATTTGGGGCTAGACTGCCTTCTAGTAGTGCCAAGGAAATCTTAGAAACTCCAGGGAAGGAGGTTTTACAAGGAGAAAGCCAGAGAGAAGAAGCAGGGGATAAAATGTTTGAGCCAGCTCTGAAAGAACAGGGCGTGGCAGCCATGGCAGAAACAGAAACTGCCTGCAAAGGCAGCACAAACTTCCTGCAAGGAGAATTAAAAGGAGATTCTGGGCTGCAGAAGGACATTCGGGAAAAAGAATACATTCAAAAGCCCCAAGGAACGACCTTTTTGCTGCAAAAAGAGGCAGGCAGCCATTTAGCAAACAAACAAACTCAGCAAGCAAAACTGAAAGTAAACTCTGGACTGCTAAAGCCTGCCGTAGCCATGGAAACAGGCACAGAGGAGGGGGAGGAAAAACCCTGGGTCTGGCTACTGCTGAAAACTTTTTGCAGGATTTCTTTGACTTTGATCGGTATAGAGAAACATATTGTTCGAATAGAGGAAAACTGGGAAAGTTTTTAGGGCTGTTGGAGGAATCTACCAAAGAGTTTGAATTAGAGAGTGTTCCACAGAGCCAGAGGAAGCCACAGAATGTTTGCAGAGGGACTTTCATTTGAGAGGAATGCAAAACAGAGCATATTTGGGGGTGGATTCGAGCAGAGAGGTCCTCCAAGAGTTAAATGATTATGGCAGGAGCCTGTTGGGAAAGCCAGTGGGGGAAAGAAAGCAAGAGGAGTAGGAATGCCTTTTACATTCTGTAACTGGCATCAACGAGTGGCATGAAGAAGTTAGGAAAGATCTGCAGGCTTATAAAGAGAGGAAAGGATTTTTATTAAAGCAATTTGCTTTGAAAAGCAAAGAGGAGAAAAGCAAGGAAAAAACAAAGACCAGAGGAGAGAGGGAGCCAAAGCTTCACAGGAGAAAGTGCTTAGCCGAAGAGGCTTTGAATACAAGTAGGGATCGGTCCCCGCTCAAACCAGGAAACTCTTCAGAAGAAGAACGGTATCCTCTGACCCTATACAAAAGAAAGCACGCACAGCCTCACAAGCCGGAAGAGACAGAGAAGGAGGCTTGTGCTGGGCAGCTTGCGGGGACTGCACCTCTTAACCCGATAGAACCTCCAAATGAATCTGAAAGTGAGGGAGTGGAGAGACTGGAGGGGCCTCCTTCCAAGAGCGAAGGGAGAGTGGCATGGAGTGCTCTGGCATTTCTTCTCTGCTTGCTAGCTGCGAGAGCTCGGTGGAAAGCAGCAGTGAGGAGGAGGAGATGGAGGAGGAAGGCGCTGGGGGTGAAGCCCTGAAGAAAAGCGCCAAGAGGAAAATAAAGGAAGGAGGGACAGGTCTCTCCCCGGGAAAGAAAGTCACAAAGGAATATTTAATTTGCCAGTATGACATGGCTGTCAGAAACGACACCTGGCATAACTTGAGGTGTAGGTTATGCACATACAGGTTATAGACATGAGAATGTTCTTAATTTTAATTTTAATTTTATTAATTAATTTTCATAATTTTACTTTAAGATGTATTTTAATTTAGTTTTAATTTGAACAATAGTGTTATTTGTTCTTTCTCTGTAAATGGGCATAATATGTGAGAAACTTTGATAGGGATACAAGACTCAGAATGGTGGTACTAATAAATAATTGTAATGGAAATTGTAATGTTTGTATATTGATAGGTACAATTTTAAAAATTTTAAAAACTTTCGGTATTTCTTTGAAGAACTGTAATATTTTGATATATTGTTGTTTACCTTACTTTATTTTGCGATTCCATTTGTTACCACGTACATCTCTTTTATTATGTACAAACAAGTTTGCAGGATGTTAAAATTTTAATAAAATTACTTAAACCTAAAAATTTCTTTTTCTTAAACCTATTCCTAAACCGAGCCCTAGCCGTAACCCTCGTCCTAGTCCTAGCCCGAGCCCAAAGCCCTAAGCCGAAACCTTAGCCCCAACACGAGCCCTAGCATTAACCCTAAACCTAGCCCTAGCCCTAACCCTAGCACTTAAAGTACACCTAGCCCTAGCCCTCGTGCTATCTTGTAAGACCTAGCCCTAACCCTATCCCTTCCCGTAACCCATTCCCTTTCCCTAACCCTAAGCTTGGCCCTAACCGTAATCTAGCTCTAGCCCTATCCCTATCCTTATCCCTAGCCCTAGCACTGCCCTAGCCGTAACCATAACCTAGCCCTAACACTAACCCTAGCCCTAGCCCTAACCCGAGCTCTAACCCTAACACTAGCCCTAAACGTAACCCTAACCAAACCTTAAGCTAGCCCTAACCCTAAACCAAGCCCTAGCCCTAACCTTAGCCCTAGCCCTAACCTAGCCCGAACCCTAAACCTAGCCGTAGCCCTAACCCTAGCACTTAAACTACACCTAGCCCTAGCCGTAACTCTAGCCCTAGCCTTCACCCTATCCCCTAAGAGCTAACCCTAACCCTAGCCCTAGTCCTAACCTTAGCCCTATCCGAATCGCTAGCCCTAACCCTGGGCCTATTAGCAACCGTAGCCCTACCTTAATCCTTGCCATAATCCTAACCCTAACCCCAGCGCTAGACCTATCTCTATCCCTAGCCTTAATCCTAGACCTATCCCTTAGCTTAGACCTTGCCCTAGCCCTACCCTAACCCTAGCCCTATCCTTAACCCTAACCCTAGCCCTAGTCTTAGGCCTAACCATAGCACTACCTGTAGACCTAACCCTAGCACTGGCCCTAGCCCTAGCCCTAACCCTAGCCCTAAACCAAGCCCTAGCCCTAGCTGTATCCCTAAACTAGCCCTAGTCCTAACCCTAACCCTAACCCTAACCCTAGCCCTAGCCCTAGAACTAGCCCTAAACATAACCCTAGCACTAACCTAGCCCAAACCCGAGCCAAAGCCCTAGCCTTAATTTGGCCCTAGCCCTAACCCTAGCCCTAGCCCTAGCTCTATCCCTAAACTAGCCCTAGCCCTAACCCTAACTCTAGCCCTAGCCCTAGCCCTTGTCCTAACCCTAGCCCTATCCGAATCCCTAGCCCTAATAGCAGCCGTAGCACTAGCCCTAATCCTTGCCAAAATCCTAGCCCTAACCCCAGCGCTAGACCTATCTCTATCCCTAGCCTTAATCCTAGCCCTAGCCCTAGGCCTAGACGTTGCCCTAGCCCTACCCGAACCCTATCCCCATCCTTAACCCTAAACCTAGCCCTAGCCCTAGCCCTAACCCTAACCCTAGCCCTAGCACTAACCCTAGCCCTAGCCCTAGCCCTAACCCTAGCCCTAGCCCTATTCCTAGCACTAACCAAAGCCCTAGCCCTAAACCTAGCCATAACCCTACTCCAAGCCCTAACCCCAGCCATAATTTGAACTCTAACCCTCACCGTAGCCCTAACGCTTTCCTTAGATCTAACCCTATCCTTATCCCTAGCCCTAACCCTACCCCTAGATCTAACCTTAGCTTTAACTCGAGCAGTAAACCTAACCGTAACCCTAACCCTAACATTAAGCCTAACGTTAGCACTAGCCCTAGTCCAAACCCTAGCCCTAACCCTAGGCCTTGCACTAACTCTAACACTACCCCAGACCTAGCTCTAAACCTAGCCCTAGTCCTAGCTCCAAGCCGTAAGCCATAACCCTTGCCCTAGCCCTAGCCCTAGCCCTAGCCCTAACCCTAACCTAGCCCTAACCCTAACCCTAGCCCTAGCCCTAGTCCTAACCCTAGCCCTAACCGTGACCTCGACTTTAATCTAAACCTGGCGCTAGCCGTAGCCTTAATTCTAACCCTAGCCCCAGCCCTAACCTGAGCAATAGTCCTAACACTAGCCCTGAACATAACCCTAACCAAACCTTAAGCTAGCCCTAAACCTAAACTAAGCCCTAGCCCTATCCTTAGCCCTAACCCTAACCAAAGCCCAAGCCCTAGCCCTAGCCCTATCTCTATCCCTAGCCTTAACCCTAACCCTAGCCCCAGCCCTAGCCTTAGGCCTAACCCTAGCACTAGGTGTAGGCCTAGCCCTAGCCCTAGCCAGAACTCAAGCACTAACCCTATACCTATCACTAACCCTAGCCCTAGCCCTAGCCCTAAGCCCTAACCCTAACCCTAGGCCTGGCCTTAACTCTAGCCCTGGCCCTAGCCGTAACCCTAACCTACCCGTAACCCTAACCCTAGCCCTCGCCCTAGCCCTAAACCTAGCCCTAGTTCTAACTCTAAGCCCAAAGCCCTAACCCTAACCATAACCCTAACCGTAACCCTAAACCTAATACTTGCCCCAGCCCCAGCCCCAGTCCTAACCCTAGCCCTAGCCCTAGCCCTAGCCCTAGCCCTAGCCCTAGCCCTAGCCCTAGCCCTAGCCCTAGCCCTAGCCTTAGCCCTAGCCCTAGCCCTAACCCTAACCATAACCCTAACCGTAATCCTAAACCTAATACTAGCCCTAGCCCCAGCCCCAGCCCCAGCCCTAAACTTAGCCCTAGCTCTATTCCTAACCCTAACCCTAACTCTAACCCTACCCTAGCCTTAGTTCTAGCCCTAGCCCTAATCTTGGCCGTAGCTCTTACCCTAGCGCTAGCCCAAGCTCAAGCCCTAACGCTAACACTATCGCTATCCCTATCCCTGTCCCTAGCCATTGCCGTACCCTAACCCTAGCCCTAGCCATAATACCAGCCCTAACCCTAACCCGAGCCCTGGGCCTAAACCTAACCCAAGCCCTGTCCTTAACCCTGGCCCAAACCCTAGCACTACGCCCTGCCCTAGCCCTAACCCTAACCCTAGCCTTGGCCCTAACACTAGACCTAACCCTAATCCTAGCCGTACCCTAGTCATAACCCTAGCCCTAGTCTTAACCCTAACCCGAGACCTAACTCTTGCCCTAGACCTAAACTTAGCTCTAGCCCTATCCCTGATCCTATCCCTATCCATATCCCTAACTCTAGCCCCAGCCCTAGCCCTTGCCCTAGCCTTAACACTAGACCTAGCCCTACCCTAACCCTAGTTTTAGCTGTAGCCAAAATCCCAGCCCTAGCCCTAACCCTAGCCCTAACCCTACCCCTAGCCCTAGCCCTAGCCCTAGCCCTAGCCCTAACCTTGCTTTCAAAGGAGGAGGTTGTGTTTTTCACAGCTCCTCAATACCTTTCAGCAAAACAGTGGATTCTTCTCAATCGAGTGAAAATGCTGCAACCTCACTGACTGGGGTAGGCACTGGAACCCTTCAGGCATCAGGGGAGTCAAGAATGGAACCTCAAAAGCAAGATTTTGAGGGGCTAGGGGCAGATCGAACTCAGCCCCTAGGAAAACTTGCAGAGACCTTACAGAAAACAATGGCTTCCCAGGAAGGGAAAGAGAAAGAGAGAGAAACTGAAGAGTGATTGAAACTGGCAAGCGAGACCAAAAAGACTGTGCGTATTGTTGATTTGGGAACCGAGAAGGGATTTGGGGCTAGACTGCCTTCTAGTAGTGCCAAGGAAATCTTAGAAACTCCAGGGAAGGAGGTTTTACAAGGAGAAAGCCAGAGAGAAGAAGCAGGGGATAAAATGTTTGAGCCAGCTCTGAAAGAACAGGGCGTGGCAGCCATGGCAGAAACAGAAACTGCCTGCAAAGGCAGCACAAACTTCCTGCAAGGAGAATTAAAAGGAGATTCTGGGCTGCAGAAGGACATTCGGGAAAAAGAATACATTCAAAAGCCCCAAGGAACGACCTTTTTGCTGCAAAAAGAGGCAGGCAGCCATTTAGCAAACAAACAAACTCAGCAAGCAAAACTGAAAGTAAACTCTGGACTGCTAAAGCCTGCCGTAGCCATGGAAACAGGCACAGAGGAGGGGGAGGAAAAACCCTGGGTCTGGCTACTGCTGAAAACTTTTTGCAGGATTTCTTTGACTTTGATCGGTATAGAGAAACATATTGTTCGAATAGAGGAAAACTGGGAAAGTTTTTAGGGCTGTTGGAGCAATCTACCAAAGAGTTTGAATTAGAGAGTGTTCCACAGAGCCAGAGGAAGCCACAGAATGTTTGCAGAGGGACTTTCATTTGAGAGGAATGCAAAACAGAGCATATTTGGGGGTGGATTCGAGCAGAGAGGTCCTCCAAGAGTTAAATGATTATGGCAGGAGCCTGTTGGGAAAGCCAGTGGGGCAAAGAAAGCAAGAGGAGTAGGAATGCCTTTTACATTCTGTAACTGGCATCAACGAGTGGCATGAAGAAGTTAGGAAAGATCTGCAGGCTTATAAAGAGAGGAAAGGATTTTTATTAAAGCAATTTGCTTTGAAAAGCAAAGAGGAGAAAAGCAAGGAAAAAACAAAGACCAGAGGAGAGAGGGAGCCAAAGCTTCACAGGAGAAAGTGCTTAGCCGAAGAGGCTTTGAATACAAGTAGGGATCGGTCCCCGCTCAAACCAGGAAACTCTTCAGAAGAAGAACGGTATCCTCTGACCCTATACAAAAGAAAGCACGCACAGCCTCACAAGCCGGAAGAGACAGAGAAGGAGGCTTGTGCTGGGCAGCTTGCGGGGACTGCACCTCTTAACCCGATAGAACCTCCAAATGAATCTGAAAGTGAGGGAGTGGAGAGACTGGAGGGGCCTCCTTCCAAGAGCGAAGGGAGAGTGGCATGGAGTGCTCTGGCATTTCTTCTCTGCTTGCTAGCTGCGAGAGCTCGGTGGAAAGCAGCAGTGAGGAGGAGGAGATGGAGGAGGAAGGCGCTGGGGGTGAAGCCCTGAAGAAAAGCGCCAAGAGGAAAATAAAGGAAGGAGGGACAGGTCTCTCCCCGGGAAAGAAAGTCACAAAGGAATATTTAATTTGCCAGTATGACATGGCTGTCAGAAACGACACCTGGCATAACTTGAGGTGTAGGTTATGCACATACAGGTTATAGACATGAGAATGTTCTTAATTTTAATTTTAATTTTATTAATTAATTTTCATAATTTTACTTTAAGATGTATTTTAATTTAGTTTTAATTTGAACAATAGTGTTATTTGTTCTTTCTCTGTAAATGGGCATAATATGTGAGAAACTTTGATAGGGATACAAGACTCAGAATGGTGGTACTAATAAATAATTGTAATGGAAATTGTAATGTTTGTATATTGATAGGTACAATTTTAAAAATTTTAAAAACTTTCGGTATTTCTTTGAAGAACTGTAATATTTTGATATATTGTTGTTTACCTTACTTTATTTTGCGATTCCATTTGTTACCACGTACATCTCTTTTATTATGTACAAACAAGTTTGCAGGATGTTAAAATTTTAATAAAATTACTTAAACCTAAAAATTTCTTTTTCTTAAACCTATTCCTAAACCGAGCCCTAGCCGTAACCCTCGTCCTAGTCCTAGCCCGAGCCCAAAGCCCTAAGCCGAAACCTTAGCCCCAACACGAGCCCTAGCATTAACCCTAAACCTAGCCCTAGCCCTAACCCTAGCACTTAAAGTACACCTAGCCCTAGCCCTCGTGCTATCTTGTAAGACCTAGCCCTAACCCTATCCCTTCCCGTAACCCATTCCCTTTCCCTAGCCCTAAGCTTGGCCCTAACCGTAATCTAGCTCTAGCCCTATCCCTATCCTTATCCCTAGCCCTAGCACTGCCCTAGCCGTAACCATAACCTAGCCCTAACACTAACCCTAGCCCTAGCCCTAACCCGAGCTCTAACCCTAACACTAGCCCTAAACGTAACCCTAACCAAACCTTAAGCTAGCCCTAACCCTAAACCAAGCCCTAGCCCTAACCTTAGCCCTAGCCCTAACCTAGCCCGAACCCTAAACCTAGCCGTAGCCCTAACCCTAGCACTTAAACTACACCTAGCCCTAGCCGTAACTCTAGCCCTAGCCTTCACCCTATCCCCTAAGAGCTAACCCTAACCCTAGCCCTAGTCCTAACCTTAGCCCTATCCGAATCGCTAGCCCTAACCCTGGGCCTATTAGCAACCGTAGCCCTACCTTAATCCTTGCCATAATCCTAACCCTAACCCCAGCGCTAGACCTATCTCTATCCCTAGCCTTAATCCTAGACCTATCCCTTAGCTTAGACCTTGCCCTAGCCCTACCCTAACCCTAGCCCTATCCTTAACCCTAACCCTAGCCCTAGTCTTAGGCCTAACCATAGCACTACCTGTAGACCTAACCCTAGCACTGGCCCTAGCCCTAGCCCTAACCCTAGCCCTAGCCCTAGAACTAGCCCTAAACATAACCCTAGCACTAACCTAGCCCAAACCCGAGCCAAAGCCCTAGCCTTAATTTGGCCCTAGCCCTAACCCTAGCCCTAGCCCTAGCTCTATCCCTAAACTAGCCCTAGCCCTAACCCTAACTCTAGCCCTAGCCCTAGCCCTTGTCCTAACCCTAGCCCTATCCGAATCCCTAGCCCTAATAGCAGTCGTAGCACTAGCCCTAATCCTTGCCAAAATCCTAGCCCTAACCCCAGCGCTAGACCTATCTCTATCCCTAGCCTTAATCCTAGCCCTAGCCCTAGGCCTAGACGTTGCCCTAGCCCTACCCGAACCCTATCCCCATCCTTAACCCTAACCCTAGCCCTAGTCTTAGGCCTAACCATAGCACTACCTGTAGACCTAACCCTAGCACTGGCCCTAGCCCTAGCCCTAACCCTAGCCCTAAACCAAGCCCTAGCCCTAGCTGTATCCCTAAACTAGCCCTAGTCCTAACCCTAACCCTAACCCTAACCCTAGCCCTAGCCCTAGAACTAGCCCTAAACATAACCCTAGCACTAACCTAGCCCAAACCCGAGCCAAAGCCCTAGCCTTAATTTGGCCCTAGCCCTAACCCTAGCCCTAGCCCTAGCTCTATCCCTAAACTAGCCCTAGCCCTAACCCTAACTCTAGCCCTAGCCCTAGCCCTTGTCCTAACCCTAGCCCTATCCGAATCCCTAGCCCTAATAGCAGCGGTAGCACTAGCCCTAATCCTTGCCAAAATCCTAGCCCTAACCCCAGCGCTAGACCTATCTCTATCCCTAGCCTTAATCCTAGCACTAACCCTAGGCCTAGACGTTGCCCTAGCCCTACCCGAACCCTATCCCCATCCTTAACCCTAAACCTAGCCCTAGCCCTAGCCCTAACCCTAACCCTAGCCCTAGCACTAACCCTAGCCCTAGCCCTAACCCTAGCCCTAGCCCTATTCCTAGCACTAACCAAAGCCCTAGCCCTAAACCTAGCCATAACCCTACTCCAAGCCCTAACCCCAGCCATAATTTGAACTCTAACCCTCACCGTAGCCCTAACGCTTTCCTTAGATCTAACCCTATCCTTATCCCTAGCCCTAACCCTACCCCTAGATCTAACCTTAGCTTTAACTCGAGCAGTAAACCTAACCGTAACCCTAACCCTAACATTAAGCCTAACGTTAGCACTAGCCCTAGTCCAAACCCTAGCCCTAACCCTAGGCCTTGCACTAACTCTAACACTACCCCAGACCTAGCTCTAAACCTAGCCCTAGTCCTAGCTCCAAGCCGTAAGCCGTAACCCTTGCCCTAGCCCTAGCCCTAGCCCTAGCCCTAACCCTAACCTAGCCCTAACCCTAACCCTAGCCCTAGCCCTAGTCCTAACCCTAGCCCTAACCGTGACCTCGACTTTAATCTAAACCTGGCGCTAGCCGTAGCCTTAATTCTAACCCTAGCCCCAGCCCTAACCTGAGCAATAGTCCTAACACTAGCCCTGAACATAACCCTAACCAAACCTTAAGCTAGCCCTAAACCTAAACTAAGCCCTAGCCCTATCCTTAGCCCTAACCCTAACCAAAGCCCAAGCCCTAGCCCTATCTCTATCCCTAGCCTTAACCCTAACCCTAGCCCCAGCCCTAGCCTTAGGCCTAACCCTAGCACTAGTTGTAGGCCTAGACCTAGCCCTAGCCAGAACTCAAGCACTAACCCTATACCTATCACTAACCCTAGCCCTAGCCCTAGCCCTAAGCCCTAACCCTAACCCTAGGCCTGGCCTTAACTCTAGCCCTGGCCCTAGCCGTAACCCTAACCTACCCGTAACCCTAACCCTAGCCCTCGCCCTAGCCCTAACCCTAGCCCTAGTTCTAACTCTAAGCCCAAAGCCCTAACCCTAACCATAACCCTAACCGTAACCCTAAACCTAATACTTGCCCCAGCCCCAGCCCCAGTCCTAACCCTAGCCCTAGCCCTAGCCCTAGCCCTAGCCCTAGCCTTAGCCCTAGCCCTAGCCCTAACCCTAACCATAACCCTAACCGTAATCCTAAACCTAATACTAGCCCTAGCCCCAGCCCCAGCCCCAGCCCTAAACTTAGCCCTAGCTCTATTCCTAACCCTAACCCTAACTCTAACCCTACCCTAGCCTTAGTTCTAGCCCTAGCCCTAATCTTGGCCGTAGCTCTTACCCTAGCGCTAGCCCAAGCTCAAGCCCTAACGCTAACACTATCGCTATCCCTATCCCTGTCCCTAGCCATTGCCGTACCCTAACCCTAGCCCTAGCCATAATACCAGCCCTAACCCTAACCCGAGCCCTGGGCCTAAACCTAACCCAAGCCCTGTCCTTAACCCTGGCCCAAACCCTAGCACTACGCCCTGCCCTAGCCCTAACCCTAACCCTAGCCTTGGCCCTAACACTAGACCTAACCCTAATCCTAGCCGTACCCTAGTCATAACCCTAGCCCTAGTCTTAACCCTAACCCGAGACCTAACTCTTGCCCTAGACCTAAACTTAGCTCTAGCCCTATCCCTGATCCTATCCCTATCCATATCCCTAACTCTAGCCCCAGCCCTAGCCCTTGCCCTAGCCTTAACACTAGACCTAGCCCTACCCTAACCCTAGTTTTAGCTGTAGCCAAAATCCCAGCCCTAGCCCTAACCCTAGCCCTAACCCTACCCCTAGCCCTAGCCCTAGCCCTAGCCCTAACCTTGCTTTCAAAGGAGGAGGTTGTGTTTTTCACAGCTCCTCAATACCTTTCAGCAAAACAGTGGATTCTTCTCAATCGAGTGAAAATGCTGCAACCTCACTGACTGGGGTAGGCACTGGAACCCTTCAGGCATCAGGGGAGTCAAGAATATGAACCTCAAAAGCAAGATTTTGAGGGGCTAGGGGCAGATCGAACTCAGCCCCTAGGAAAACTTGCAGAGACCTTACAGAAAACAATGTCTTCCCAGGAAGGGAAAGAGAAAGAGAGAGAAACTGAAGAGTGATTGAAACTGGCAAGCGAGACCAAAAAGACTGTGCGTATTGTTGATTTGGGAACCGAGAAGGGATTTGGGGCTAGACTGCCTTCTAGTAGTGCCAAGGAAATCTTAGAAACTCCAGGGAAGGAGGTTTTACAAGGAGAAAGCCAGAGAGAAGAAGCAGGGGATAAAATGTTTGAGCCAGCTCTGAAAGAACAGGGCGTGGCAGCCATGGCAGAAACAGAAACTGCCTGCAAAGGCAGCACAAACTTCCTGCAAGGAGAATTAAAAGGAGATTCTGGGCTGCAGAAGGACATTCGGGAAAAAGAATACATTCAAAAGCCCCAAGGAACGACCTTTTTGCTGCAAAAAGAGGCAGGCAGCCATTTAGCAAACAAACAAACTCAGCAAGCAAAACTGAAAGTAAACTCTGGACTGCTAAAGCCTGCCGTAGCCATGGAAACAGGCACAGAGGAGGGGGAGGAAAAACCCTGGGTCTGGCTACTGCTGAAAACTTTTTGCAGGATTTCTTTGACTTTGATCGGTATAGAGAAACATATTGTTCGAATAGAGGAAAACTGGGAAAGTTTTTAGGGCTGTTGGAGGAATCTACCAAAGAGTTTGAATTAGAGAGTGTTCCACAGAGCCAGAGGAAGCCACAGAATGTTTGCAGAGGGACTTTCATTTGAGAGGAATGCAAAACAGAGCATATTTGGGGGTGGATTCGAGCAGAGAGGTCCTCCAAGAGTTAAATGATTATGGCAGGAGCCTGTTGGGAAAGCCAGTGGGGGAAAGAAAGCAAGAGGAGTAGGAATGCCTTTTACATTCTGTAACTGGCATCAACGAGTGGCATGAAGAAGTTAGGAAAGATCTGCAGGCTTATAAAGAGAGGAAAGGATTTTTATTAAAGCAATTTGCTTTGAAAAGCAAAGAGGAGAAAAGCAAGGAAAAAACAAAGACCAGAGGAGAGAGGGAGCCAAAGCTTCACAGGAGAAAGTGCTTAGCCGAAGAGGCTTTGAATACAAGTAGGGATCGGTCCCCGCTCAAACCAGGAAACTCTTCAGAAGAAGAACGGTATCCTCTGACCCTATACAAAAGAAAGCACGCACAGCCTCACAAGCCGGAAGAGACAGAGAAGGAGGCTTGTGCTGGGCAGCTTGCGGGGACTGCACCTCTTAACCCGATAGAACCTCCAAATGAATCTGAAAGTGAGGGAGTGGAGAGACTGGAGGGGCCTCCTTCCAAGAGCGAAGGGAGAGTGGCATGGAGTGCTCTGGCATTTCTTCTCTGCTTGCTAGCTGCGAGAGCTCGGTGGAAAGCAGCAGTGAGGAGGAGGAGATGGAGGAGGAAGGCGCTGGGGGTGAAGCCCTGAAGAAAAGCGCCAAGAGGAAAATAAAGGAAGGAGGGACAGGTCTCTCCCCGGGAAAGAAAGTCACAAAGGAATATTTAATTTGCCAGTATGACATGGCTGTCAGAAACGACACCTGGCATAACTTGAGGTGTAGGTTATGCACATACAGGTTATAGACATGAGAATGTTCTTAATTTTAATTTTAATTTTATTAATTAATTTTCATAATTTTACTTTAAGATGTATTTTAATTTAGTTTTAATTTGAACAATAGTGTTATTTGTTCTTTCTCTGTAAATGGGCATAATATGTGAGAAACTTTGATAGGGATACAAGACTCAGAATGGTGGTACTAATAAATAATTGTAATGGAAATTGTAATGTTTGTATATTGATAGGTACAATTTTAAAAATTTTAAAAACTTTCGGTATTTCTTTGAAGAACTGTAATATTTTGATATATTGTTGTTTACCTTACTTTATTTTGCGATTCCATTTGTTACCACGTACATCTCTTTTATTATGTACAAACAAGTTTGCAGGATGTTAAAATTTTAATAAAATTACTTAAACCTAAAAATTTCTTTTTCTTAAACCTATTCCTAAACCGAGCCCTAGCCGTAACCCTCGTCCTAGTCCTAGCCCGAGCCCAAAGCCCTAAGCCGAAACCTTAGCCCCAACACGAGCCCTAGCATTAACCCTAAACCTAGCCCTAGCCCTAACCCTAGCACTTAAAGTACACCTAGCCCTAGCCCTCGTGCTATCTTGTAAGACCTAGCCCTAACCCTATCCCTTCCCGTAACCCATTCCCTTTCCCTAGCCCTAAGCTTGGCCCTAACCGTAATCTAGCTCTAGCCCTATCCCTATCCTTATCCCTAGCCCTAGCACTGCCCTAGCCGTAACCATAACCTAGCCCTAACACTAACCCTAGCCCTAGCCCTAACCCGAGCTCTAACCCTAACACTAGCCCTAAACGTAACCCTAACCAAACCTTAAGCTAGCCCTAACCCTAAACCAAGCCCTAGCCCTAACCTTAGCCCTAGCCCTAACCTAGCCCGAACCCTAAACCTAGCCGTAGCCCTAACCCTAGCACTTAAACTACACCTAGCCCTAGCCGTAACTCTAGCCCTAGCCTTCACCCTATCCCCTAAGAGCTAACCCTAACCCTAGCCCTAGTCCTAACCTTAGCCCTATCCGAATCGCTAGCCCTTACCCTGGGCCTATTAGCAACCGTAGCCCTACCTTAATCCTTGCCATAATCCTAACCCTAACCCCAGCGCTAGACCTATCTCTATCCCTAGCCTTAATCCTAGACCTATCCCTTAGCTTAGACCTTGCCCTAGCCCTACCCTAACCCTAGCCCTATCCTTAACCCTAACCCTAGCCCTAGTCTTAGGCCTAACCATAGCACTACCTGTAGACCTAACCCTAGCACTGGCCCTAGCCCTAGCCCTAACCCTAGCCCTAAACCAAGCCCTAGCCCTAGCTGTATCCCTAAACTAGCCCTAGTCCTAACCCTAACCCTAACCCTAACCCTAGCCCTAGCCCTAGAACTAGCCCTAAACATAACCCTAGCACTAACCTAGCCCAAACCCGAGCCAAAGCCCTAGCCTTAATTTGGCCCTAGCCCTAACCCTAGCCCTAGCCCTAGCTCTATCCCTAAACTAGCCCTAGCCCTAACCCTAACTCTAGCCCTAGCCCTAGCCCTTGTCCTAACCCTAGCCCTATCCGAATCCCTAGCCCTAATAGCAGCGGTAGCACTAGCCCTAATCCTTGCCAAAATCCTAGCCCTAACCCCAGCGCTAGACCTATCTCTATCCCTAGCCTTAATCCTAGCCCTAGCCCTAGGCCTAGACGTTGCCCTAGCCCTACCCGAACCCTATCCCCATCCTTAACCCTAACCCTAGCCCTAGCCCTAGCCCTAACCCTAACCCTAGCCCTAGCACTAACCCTAGCCCTAGCCCTAACCCTAGCCCTAGCCCTATTCCTAGCACTAACCAAAGCCCTAGCCCTAAACCTAGCCATAACCCTACTCCAAGCCCTAACCCCAGCCATAATTTGAACTCTAACCCTCACCGTAGCCCTAACGCTTTCCTTAGATCTAACCCTATCCTTATCCCTAGCCCTAACCCTACCCCTAGATCTAACCTTAGCTTTAACTCGAGCAGTAAACCTAACCGTAACCCTAACCCTAACATTAAGCCTAACGTTAGCACTAGCCCTAGTCCAAACCCTAGCCCTAACCCTAGGCCTTGCACTAACTCTAACACTACCCCAGACCTAGCTCTAAACCTAGCCCTAGTCCTAGCTCCAAGCCGTAAGCCGTAACCCTTGCCCTAGCCCTAGCCCTAGCCCTAGCCCTAACCCTAACCTAGCCCTAACCCTAACCCTAGCCCTAGCCCTAGTCCTAACCCTAGCCCTAACCGTGACCTCGACTTTAATCTAAACCTGGCGCTAGCCGTAGCCTTAATTCTAACCCTAGCCCCAGCCCTAACCTGAGCAATAGTCCTAACACTAGCCCTGAACATAACCCTAACCAAACCTTAAGCTAGCCCTAAACCTAAACTAAGCCCTAGCCCTATCCTTAGCCCTAACCCTAACCAAAGCCCAAGCCCTAGCCCTATCTCTATCCCTAGCCTTAACCCTAACCCTAGCCCCAGCCCTAGCCTTAGGCCTAACCCTAGCACTAGGTGTAGGCCTAGCCCTAGCCCTAGCCAGAACTCAAGCACTAACCCTATACCTATCACTAACCCTAGCCCTAGCCCTAGCCCTAAGCCCTAACCCTAACCCTAGGCCTGGCCTTAACTCTAGCCCTGGCCCTAGCCGTAACCCTAACCTACCCGTAACCCTAACCCTAGCCCTCGCCCTAGCCCTAACCCTAGCCCTAGTTCTAACTCTAAGCCCAAAGCCCTAACCCTAACCATAACCCTAACCGTAACCCTAAACCTAATACTTGCCCCAGCCCCAGCCCCAGTCCTAACCCTAGCCCTAGCCCTAGCCCTAGCCCTAGCCCTAGCCCTAGCCCTAGCCCTAACCCTAGCCCTAGCCTTAGCCTTAGCCCTAGCCCTAAGCCTAGGCCTTGCACTAACTCTAACACTACCCCAGACCTAGCTCTAAACCTAGCCCTAGTCCTAGCTCCAAGCCGTAAGCCGTAACCCTTGCCCTAGCCCTAGCCCTAGCCCTAGCCCTAGTCCTAACCCTAGCCCTAACCGTGACCTCGACTTTAATCTAAACCTGGCGCTAGCCGTAGCCTTAATTCTAACCCTAGCCCCAGCCCTAACCTGAGCAATAGTCCTAACACTAGCCCTGAACATAACCCTAACCAAACCTTAAGCTAGCCCTAAACCTAAACTAAGCCCTAGCCCTATCCTTAGCCCTAACCCTAACCAAAGCCCAAGCCCTAGCCCTATCTCTATCCCTAGCCTTAACCCTAACCCTAGCCCCAGCCCTAGCCTTAGGCCTAACCCTAGCACTAGGTGTAGGCCTAGCCCTAGCCCTAGCCAGAACTCAAGCACTAACCCTATACCTATCACTAACCCTAGCCCTAGCCCTAGCCCTAAGCCCTAACCCTAACCCTAGGCCTGGCCTTAACTCTAGCCCTGGCCCTAGCCGTAACCCTAACCTACCCGTAACCCTAACCCTAGCCCTCGCCCTAGCCCTAACCCTAGCCCTAGTTCTAACTCTAAGCCCAAAGCCCTAACCCTAACCATAACCCTAACCGTAACCCTAAACCTAATACTTGCCCCAGCCCCAGCCCCAGTCCTAACCCTAGCCCTAGCCCTAGCCCTAGCCCTAGCCCTAGCCTTAGCCCTAGCCCTAGCCCTAACCCTAACCATAACCCTAACCGTAATCCTAAACCTAATACTAGCCCTAGCCCCAGCCCCAGCCCCAGCCCTAAACTTAGCCCTAGCTCTATTCCTAACCCTAACCCTAACTCTAACCCTACCCTAGCCTTAGTTCTAGCCCTAGCCCTAATCTTGGCCGTAGCTCTTACCCTAGCGCTAGCCCAAGCTCAAGCCCTAACGCTAACACTATCGCTATCCCTATCCCTGTCCCTAGCCATTGCCGTACCCTAACCCTAGCCCTAGCCATAATACCAGCCCTAACCCTAACCCGAGCCCTGGGCCTAAACCTAACCCAAGCCCTGTCCTTAACCCTGGCCCAAACCCTAGCACTACGCCCTGCCCTAGCCCTAACCCTAACCCTAGCCTTGGCCCTAACACTAGACCTAACCCTAATCCTAGCCGTACCCTAGTCATAACCCTAGCCCTAGTCTTAACCCTAACCCGAGACCTAACTCTTGCCCTAGACCTAAACTTAGCTCTAGCCCTATCCCTGATCCTATCCCTATCCATATCCCTAACTCTAGCCCCAGCCCTAGCCCTTGCCCTAGCCTTAACACTAGACCTAGCCCTACCCTAACCCTAGTTTTAGCTGTAGCCAAAATCCCAGCCCTAGCCCTAACCCTACCCCTAGCCCTAGCCCTAGCCCTAGCCCTAACCTTGCTTTCAGAGGAGGAGGTTGTGTTTTTCACAGCTCCTCAATACCTTTCAGCAAAACAGTGGATTCTTCTCAATCGAGTGAAAATGCTGCAACCTCACTGACTGGGGTAGGCACTGGAACCCTTCAGGCATCAGGGGAGTCAAGAATGGAACCTCAAAAGCAAGATTTTGAGGGGCTAGGGGCAGATCGAACTCAGCCCCTAGGAAAACTTGCAGAGACCTTACAGAAAACAATGTCTTCCCAGGAAGGGAAAGAGAAAGAGAGAGAAACTGAAGAGTGATTGAAACTGGCAAGCGAGACCAAAAAGACTGTGCGTATTGTTGATTTGGGAACCGAGAAGGGATTTGGGGCTAGACTGCCTTCTAGTAGTGCCAAGGAAATCTTAGAAACTCCAGGGAAGGAGGTTTTACAAGGAGAAAGCCAGAGAGAAGAAGCAGGGGATAAAATGTTTGAGCCAGCTCTGAAAGAACAGGGCGTGGCAGCCATGGCAGAAACAGAAACTGCCTGCAAAGGCAGCACAAACTTCCTGCAAGGAGAATTAAAAGGAGATTCTGGGCTGCAGAAGGACATTCGGGAAAAAGAATACATTCAAAAGCCCCAAGGAACGACCTTTTTGCTGCAAAAAGAGGCAGGCAGCCATTTAGCAAACAAACAAACTCAGCAAGCAAAACTGAAAGTAAACTCTGGACTGCTAAAGCCTGCCGTAGCCATGGAAACAGGCACAGAGGAGGGGGAGGAAAAACCCTGGGTCTGGCTACTGCTGAAAACTTTTTGCAGGATTTCTTTGACTTTGATCGGTATAGAGAAACATATTGTTCGAATAGAGGAAAACTGGGAAAGTTTTTAGGGCTGTTGGAGGAATCTACCAAAGAGTTTGAATTAGAGAGTGTTCCACAGAGCCAGAGGAAGCCACAGAATGTTTGCAGAGGGACTTTCATTTGAGAGGAATGCAAAACAGAGCATATTTGGGGGTGGATTCGAGCAGAGAGGTCCTCCAAGAGTTAAATGATTATGGCAGGAGCCTGTTGGGAAAGCCAGTGGGGGAAAGAAAGCAAGAGGAGTAGGAATGCCTTTTACATTCTGTAACTGGCATCAACGAGTGGCATGAAGAAGTTAGGAAAGATCTGCAGGCTTATAAAGAGAGGAAAGGATTTTTATTAAAGCAATTTGCTTTGAAAAGCAAAGAGGAGAAAAGCAAGGAAAAAACAAAGACCAGAGGAGAGAGGGAGCCAAAGCTTCACAGGAGAAAGTGCTTAGCCGAAGAGGCTTTGAATACAAGTAGGGATCGGTCCCCGCTCAAACCAGGAAACTCTTCAGAAGAAGAACGGTATCCTCTGACCCTATACAAAAGAAAGCACGCACAGCCTCACAAGCCGGAAGAGACAGAGAAGGAGGCTTGTGCTGGGCAGCTTGCGGGGACTGCACCTCTTAACCCGATAGAACCTCCAAATGAATCTGAAAGTGAGGGAGTGGAGAGACTGGAGGGGCCTCCTTCCAAGAGCGAAGGGAGAGTGGCATGGAGTGCTCTGGCATTTCTTCTCTGCTTGCTAGCTGCGAGAGCTCGGTGGAAAGCAGCAGTGAGGAGGAGGAGATGGAGGAGGAAGGCGCTGGGGGTGAAGCCCTGAAGAAAAGCGCCAAGAGGAAAATAAAGGAAGGAGGGACAGGTCTCTCCCCGGGAAAGAAAGTCACAAAGGAATATTTAATTTGCCAGTATGACATGGCTGTCAGAAACGACACCTGGCATAACTTGAGGTGTAGGTTATGCACATACAGGTTATAGACATGAGAATGTTCTTAATTTTAATTTTAATTTTATTAATTAATTTTCATAATTTTACTTTAAGATGTATTTTAATTTAGTTTTAATTTGAACAATAGTGTTATTTGTTCTTTCTCTGTAAATGGGCATAATATGTGAGAAACTTTGATAGGGATACAAGACTCAGAATGGTGGTACTAATAAATAATTGTAATGGAAATTGTAATGTTTGTATATTGATAGGTACAATTTTAAAAATTTTAAAAACTTTCGGTATTTCTTTAAAGAACTGTAATATTTTGATATATTGTTGTTTACCTTACTTTATTTTGCGATTCCATTTGTTACCACGTACATCTCTTTTATTATGTACAAACAAGTTTGCAGGATGTTAAAATTTTAATAAAATTACTTAAACCTAAAAATTTCTTTTTCTTAAACCTATTCCTAAACCGAGCCCTAGCCGTAACCCTCGTCCTAGTCCTAGCCCGAGCCCAAAGCCCTAAGCCGAAACCTTAGCCCCAACACGAGCCCTAGCATTAACCCTAAACCTAGCCCTAGCCCTAACCCTAGCACTTAAAGTACACCTAGCCCTAGCCCTCGTGCTATCTTGTAAGACCTAGCCCTAACCCTATCCCTTCCCGTAACCCATTCCCTTTCCCTAGCCCTAAGCTTGGCCCTAACCGTAATCTAGCTCTAGCCCTATCCCTATCCTTATCCCTAGCCCTAGCACTGCCCTAGCCGAAACCATAACCTAGCCCTAACACTAACCCTAGCCCTAGCCCTAACCCGAGCTCTAACCCTAACACTAGCCCTAAACGTAACCCTAACCAAACCTTAAGCTAGCCCTAACCCTAAACCAAGCCCTAGCCCTAACCTTAGCCCTAGCCCTAACCTAGCCCGAACCCTAAACCTAGCCGTAGCCCTAACCCTAGCACTTAAACTACACCTAGCCCTAGCCGTAACTCTAGCCCTAGCCTTCACCCTATCCCCTAAGAGCTAACCCTAACCCTAGCCCTAGTCCTAACCTTAGCCCTATCCGAATCGCTAGCCCTAACCCTGGGCCTATTAGCAACCGTAGCCCTACCTTAATCCTTGCCATAATCCTAACCCTAACCCCAGCGCTAGACCTATCTCTATCCCTAGCCTTAATCCTAGACCTATCCCTTAGCTTAGACCTTGCCCTAGCCCTACCCTAACCCTAGCCCTATCCTTAACCCTAACCCTAGCCCTAGTCTTAGGCCTAACCATAGCACTACCTGTAGACCTAACCCTAGCACTGGCCCTAGCCCTAGCCCTAACCCTAGCCCTAAACCAAGCCCTAGCCCTAGCTGTATCCCTAAACTAGCCCTAGTCCTAACCCTAACCCTAACCCTAACCCTAGCCCTAGCCCTAGAACTAGCCCTAAACATAACCCTAGCACTAACCTAGCCCAAACCCGAGCCAAAGCCCTAGCCTTAATTTGGCCCTAGCCCTAACCCTAGCCCTAGCCCTAGCTCTATCCCTAAACTAGCCCTAGCCCTAACCCTAACTCTAGCCCTAGCCCTAGCCCTTGTCCTAACCCTAGCCCTATCCGAATCCCTAGCCCTAATAGCAGCCGTAGCACTAGCCCTAATCCTTGCCAAAATCCTAGCCCTAACCCCAGCGCTAGACCTATCTCTATCCCTAGCCTTAATCCTAGCCCTAGCCCTAGGCCTAGACGTTGCCCTAGCCCTACCCGAACCCTATCCCCATCCTTAACCCTAAACCTAGCCCTAGCCCTAGCCCTAACCCTAACCCTAGCCCTAGCACTAACCCTAGCCCTAGCCCTAACCCTAGCCCTAGCCCTATTCCTAGCACTAACCAAAGCCCTAGCCCTAAACCTAGCCATAACCCTACTCCAAGCCCTAACCCCAGCCATAATTTGAACTCTAACCCTCACCGTAGCCCTAACGCTTTCCTTAGATCTAACCCTATCCTTATCCCTAGCCCTAACCCTACCCCTAGATCTAACCTTAGCTTTAACTCGAGCAGTAAACCTAACCGTAACCCTAACCCTAACATTAAGCCTAACGTTAGCACTAGCCCTAGTCCAAACCCTAGCCCTAACCCTAGGCCTTGCACTAACTCTAACACTACCCCAGACCTAGCTCTAAACCTAGCCCTAGTCCTAGCTCCAAGCCGTAAGCCGTAACCCTTGCCCTAGCCCTAGCCCTAGCCCTAGCCCTAACCCTAACCTAGCCCTAACCCTAACCCTAGCCCTAGCCCTAGTCCTAACCCTAGCCCTAACCGTGACCTCGACTTTAATCTAAACCTGGCGCTAGCCGTAGCCTTAATTCTAACCCTAGCCCCAGCCCTAACCTGAGCAATAGTCCTAACACTAGCCCTGAACATAACCCTAACCAAACCTTAAGCTAGCCCTAAACCTAAACTAAGCCCTAGCCCTATCCTTAGCCCTAACCCTAACCAAAGCCCAAGCCCTAGCCCTATCTCTATCCCTAGCCTTAACCCTAACCCTAGCCCCAGCCCTAGCCTTAGGCCTAACCCTAGCACTAGGTGTAGGCCTAGCCCTAGCCCTAGCCAGAACTCAAGCACTAACCCTATACCTATCACTAACCCTAGCCCTAGCCCTAGCCCTAAGCCCTAACCCTAACCCTAGGCCTGGCCTTAACTCTAGCCCTGGCCCTAGCCGTAACCCTAACCTACCCGTAACCCTAACCCTAGCCCTCGCCCTAGCCCTAACCCTAGCCCTAGTTCTAACTCTAAGCCCAAAGCCCTAACCCTAACCATAACCCTAACCGTAACCCTAAACCGAATACTTGCCCCAGCCCCAGCCCCAGTCCTAACCCTAGCCCTAGCCCTAGCCCTAGCCCTAGCCCTAGCCCTAGCCCTAGCCTTAGCCCTAGCCCTAGCCCTAACCCTAACCATAACCCTAACCGTAATCCTAAACCTAATACTAGCCCTAGCCCCAGCCCCAGCCCCAGCCCTAAACTTAGCCCTAGCTCTATTCCTAACCCTAACCCTAACTCTAACCCTACCCTAGCCTTAGTTCTAGCCCTAGCCCTAATCTTGGCCGTAGCTCTTACCCTAGCGCTAGCCCAAGCTCAAGCCCTAACGCTAACACTATCGCTATCCCTATCCCTGTCCCTAGCCATTGCCGTACCCTAACCCTAGCCCTAGCCATAATACCAGCCCTAACCCTAACCCGAGCCCTGGGCCTAAACCTAACCCAAGCCCTGTCCTTAACCCTGGCCCAAACCCTAGCACTACGCCCTGCCCTAGCCCTAACCCTAACCCTAGCCTTGGCCCTAACACTAGACCTAACCCTAATCCTAGCCGTACCCTAGTCATAACCCTAGCCCTAGTCTTAACCCTAACCCGAGACCTAACTCTTGCCCTAGACCTAAACTTAGCTCTAGCCCTATCCCTGATCCTATCCCTATCCATATCCCTAACTCTAGCCCCAGCCCTAGCCCTTGCCCTAGCCTTAACACTAGACCTAGCCCTACCCTAACCCTAGTTTTAGCTGTAGCCAAAATCCCAGCCCTAGCCCTAACCCTAGCCCTAACCCTACCCCTAGCCCTAGCCCTAGCCCTAGCCCTAGCCCTAACCTTGCTTTCAAAGGAGGAGGTTGTGTTTTTCACAGCTCCTCAATACCTTTCAGCAAAACAGTGGATTCTTCTCAATCGAGTGAAAATGCTGCAACCTCACTGACTGGGGTAGGCACTGGAACCCTTCAGGCATCAGGGGAGTCAAGAATGGAACCTCAAAAGCAAGATTTTGAGGGGCTAGGGGCAGATCGAACTCAGCCCCTAGGAAAACTTGCAGAGACCTTACAGAAAACAATGGCTTCCCAGGAAGGGAAAGAGAAAGAGAGAGAAACTGAAGAGTGATTGAAACTGGCAAGCGAGACCAAAAAGACTGTGCGTATTGTTGATTTGGGAACCGAGAAGGGATTTGGGGCTAGACTGCCTTCTAGTAGTGCCAAGGAAATCTTAGAAACTCCAGGGAAGGAGGTTTTACAAGGAGAAAGCCAGAGAGAAGAAGCAGGGGATAAAATGTTTGAGCCAGCTCTGAAAGAACAGGGCGTGGCAGCCATGGCAGAAACAGAAACTGCCTGCAAAGGCAGCACAAACTTCCTGCAAGGAGAATTAAAAGGAGATTCTGGGCTGCAGAAGGACATTCGGGAAAAAGAATACATTCAAAAGCCCCAAGGAACGACCTTTTTGCTGCAAAAAGAGGCAGGCAGCCATTTAGCAAACAAACAAACTCAGCAAGCAAAACTGAAAGTAAACTCTGGACTGCTAAAGCCTGCCGTAGCCATGGAAACAGGCACAGAGGAGGGGGAGGAAAAACCCTGGGTCTGGCTACTGCTGAAAACTTTTTGCAGGATTTCTTTGACTTTGATCAGTATAGAGAAACATATTGTTCGAATAGAGGAAAACTGGGAAAGTTTTTAGGGCTGTTGGAGGAATCTACCAAAGAGTTTGAATTAGAGAGTGTTCCACAGAGCCAGAGGAAGCCACAGAATGTTTGCAGAGGGACTTTCATTTGAGAGGAATGCAAAACAGAGCATATTTGGGGGTGGATTCGAGCAGAGAGGTCCTCCAAGAGTTAAATGATTATGGCAGGAGCCTGTTGGGAAAGCCAGTGGGGGAAAGAAAGCAAGAGGAGTAGGAATGCCTTTTACATTCTGTAACTGGCATCAACGAGTGGCATGAAGAAGTTAGGAAAGATCTGCAGGCTTATAAAGAGAGGAAAGGATTTTTATTAAAGCAATTTGCTTTGAAAAGCAAAGAGGAGAAAAGCAAGGAAAAAACAAAGACCAGAGGAGAGAGGGAGCCAAAGCTTCACAGGAGAAAGTGCTTAGCCGAAGAGGCTTTGAATACAAGTAGGGATCGGTCCCCGCTCAAACCAGGAAACTCTTCAGAAGAAGAACGGTATCCTCTGACCCTATACAAAAGAAAGCACGCACAGCCTCACAAGCCGGAAGAGACAGAGAAGGAGGCTTGTGCTGGGCAGCTTGCGGGGACTGCACCTCTTAACCCGATAGAACCTCCAAATGAATCTGAAAGTGAGGGAGTGGAGAGACTGGAGGGGCCTCCTTCCAAGAGCGAAGGGAGAGTGGCATGGAGTGCTCTGGCATTTCTTCTCTGCTTGCTAGCTGCGAGAGCTCGGTGGAAAGCAGCAGTGAGGAGGAGGAGATGGAGGAGGAAGGCGCTGGGGGTGAAGCCCTGAAGAAAAGCGCCAAGAGGAAAATAAAGGAAGGAGGGACAGGTCTCTCCCCGGGAAAGAAAGTCACAAAGGAATATTTAATTTGCCAGTATGACATGGCTGTCAGAAACGACACCTGGCATAACTTGAGGTGTAGGTTATGCACATACAGGTTATAGACATGAGAATGTTCTTAATTTTAATTTTAATTTTATTAATTAATTTTCATAATTTTACTTTAAGATGTATTTTAATTTAGTTTTAATTTGAACAATAGTGTTATTTGTTCTTTCTCTGTAAATGGGCATAATATGTGAGAAACTTTGATAGGGATACAAGACTCAGAATGGTGGTACTAATAAATAATTGTAATGGAAATTGTAATGTTTGTATATTGATAGGTACAATTTTAAAAATTTTAAAAACTTTCGGTATTTCTTTGAAGAACTGTAATATTTTGATATATTGTTGTTTACCTTACTTTATTTTGCGATTCCATTTGTTACCACGTACATCTCTTTTATTATGTACAAACAAGTTTGCAGGATGTTAAAATTTTAATAAAATTACTTAAACCTAAAAATTTCTTTTTCTTAAACCTATTCCTAAACCGAGCCCTAGCCGTAACCCTCGTCCTAGTCCTAGCCCGAGCCCAAAGCCCTAAGCCGAAACCTTAGCCCCAACACGAGCCCTAGCATTAACCCTAAACCTAGCCCTAGCCCTAACCCTAGCACTTAAAGTACACCTAGCCCTAGCCCTCGTGCTATCTTGTAAGACCTAGCCCTAACCCTATCCCTTCCCGTAACCCATTCCCTTTCCCTAGCCCTAAGCTTGGCCCTAACCGTAATCTAGCTCTAGCCCTATCCCTATCCTTATCCCTAGCCCTAGCACTGCCCTAGCCGTAACCATAACCTAGCCCTAACACTAACCCTAGCCCTAGCCCTAACCCGAGCTCTAACCCTAACACTAGCCCTAAACGTAACCCTAACCAAACCTTAAGCTAGCCCTAACCCTAAACCAAGCCCTAGCCCTAACCTTAGCCCTAGCCCTAACCTAGCCCGAACCCTAAACCTAGCCGTAGCCCTAACCCTAGCACTTAAACTACACCTAGCCCTAGCCGTAACTCTAGCCCTAGCCTTCACCCTATCCCCTAAGAGCTAACCCTAACCCTAGCCCTAGTCCTAACCTTAGCCCTATCCGAATCGCTAGCCCTAACCCTGGGCCTATTAGCAACCGTAGCCCTACCTTAATCCTTGCCATAATCCTAACCCTAACCCCAGCGCTAGACCTATCTCTATCCCTAGCCTTAATCCTAGACCTATCCCTTAGCTTAGACCTTGCCCTAGCCCTACCCTAACCCTAGCCCTATCCTTAACCCTAACCCTAGCCCTAGTCTTAGGCCTAACCATAGCACTACCTGTAGACCTAACCCTAGCACTGGCCCTAGCCCTAGCCCTAACCCTAGCCCTAAACCAAGCCCTAGCCCTAGCTGTATCCCTAAACTAGCCCTAGTCCTAACCCTAACCCTAACCCTAACCCTAGCCCTAGCCCTAGAACTAGCCCTAAACATAACCCTAGCACTAACCTAGCCCAAACCCGAGCCAAAGCCCTAGCCTTAATTTGGCCCTAGCCCTAACCCTAGCCCTAGCCCTAGCTCTATCCCTAAACTAGCCCTAGCCCTAACCCTAACTCTAGCCCTAGCCCTAGCCCTTGTCCTAACCCTAGCCCTATCCGAATCCCTAGCCCTAATAGCAGCCGTAGCACTAGCCCTAATCCTTGCCAAAATCCTAGCCCTAACCCCAGCGCTAGACCTATCTCTATCCCTAGCCTTAATCCTAGCCCTAGCCCTAGGCCTAGACGTTGCCCTAGCCCTACCCGAACCCTATCCCCATCCTTAACCCTAACCCTAGCCCTAGCCCTAGCCCTAACCCTAACCCTAGCCCTAGCACTAACCCTAGCCCTAGCCCTAACCCTAGCCCTAGCCCTATTCCTAGCACTAACCAAAGCCCTAGCCCTAAACCTAGCCATAACCCTACTCCAAGCCCTAACCCCAGCCATAATTTGAACTCTAACCCTCACCGTAGCCCTAACGCTTTCCTTAGATCTAACCCTATCCTTATCCCTAGCCCTAACCCTACCCCTAGATCTAACCTTAGCTTTAACTCGAGCAGTAAACCTAACCGTAACCCTAACCCTAACATTAAGCCTAACGTTAGCACTAGCCCTAGTCCAAACCCTAGCCCTAACCCTAGGCCTTGCACTAACTCTAACACTACCCCAGACCTAGCTCTAAACCTAGCCCTAGTCCTAGCTCCAAGCCGTAAGCCGTAACCCTTGCCCTAGCCCTAGCCCTAGCCCTAGCCCTAACCCTAACCTAGCCCTAACCCTAACCCTAGCCCTAGCCCTAGTCCTAACCCTAGCCCTAACCGTGACCTCGACTTTAATCTAAACCTGGCGCTAGCCGTAGCCTTAATTCTAACCCTAGCCCCAGCCCTAACCTGAGCAATAGTCCTAACACTAGCCCTGAACATAACCCTAACCAAACCTTAAGCTAGCCCTAAACCTAAACTAAGCCCTAGCCCTATCCTTAGCCCTAACCCTAACCAAAGCCCAAGCCCTAGCCCTATCTCTATCCCTAGCCTTAACCCTAACCCTAGCCCCAGCCCTAGCCTTAGGCCTAACCCTAGCACTAGGTGTAGGCCTAGCCCTAGCCCTAGCCAGAACTCAAGCACTAACCCTATACCTATCACTAACCCTAGCCCTAGCCCTAGCCCTAAGCCCTAACCCTAACCCTAGGCCTGGCCTTAACTCTAGCCCTGGCCCTAGCCGTAACCCTAACCTACCCGTAACCCTAACCCTAGCCCTCGCCCTAGCCCTAACCCTAGCCCTAGTTCTAACTCTAAGCCCAAAGCCCTAACCCTAACCATAACCCTAACCGTAACCCTAAACCGAATACTTGCCCCAGCCCCAGCCCCAGTCCTAACCCTAGCCCTAGCCCTAGCCCTAGCCCTAGCCCTAGCCTTAGCCCTAGCCCTAGCCCTAACCCTAACCATAACCCTAACCGTAATCCTAAACCTAATACTAGCCCTAGCCCCAGCCCCAGCCCCAGCCCTAAACTTAGCCCTAGCTCTATTCCTAACCCTAACCCTAACTCTAACCCTACCCTAGCCTTAGTTCTAGCCCTAGCCCTAATCTTGGCCGTAGCTCTTACCCTAGCGCTAGCCCAAGCTCAAGCCCTAACGCTAACACTATCGCTATCCCTATCCCTGTCCCTAGCCATTGCCGTACCCTAACCCTAGCCCTAGCCATAATACCAGCCCTAACCCTAACCCGAGCCCTGGGCCTAAACCTAACCCAAGCCCTGTCCTTAACCCTGGCCCAAACCCTAGCACTACGCCCTGCCCTAGCCCTAACCCTAACCCTAGCCTTGGCCCTAACACTAGACCTAACCCTAATCCTAGCCGTACCCTAGTCATAACCCTAGCCCTAGTCTTAACCCTAACCCGAGACCTAACTCTTGCCCTAGACCTAAACTTAGCTCTAGCCCTATCCCTGATCCTATCCCTATCCATATCCCTAACTCTAGCCCCAGCCCTAGCCCTTGCCCTAGCCTTAACACTAGACCTAGCCCTACCCTAACCCTAGTTTTAGCTGTAGCCAAAATCCCAGCCCTAGCCCTAACCCTAGCCCTAACCCTACCCCTAGCCCTAGCCCTAGCCCTAGCCCTAACCTTGCTTTCAAAGGAGGAGGTTGTGTTTTTCACAGCTCCTCAATACCTTTCAGCAAAACAGTGGATTCTTCTCAATCGAGTGAAAATGCTGCAACCTCACTGACTGGGGTAGGCACTGGAACCCTTCAGGCATCAGGGGAGTCAAGAATGGAACCTCAAAAGCAAGATTTTGAGGGGCTAGGGGCAGATCGAACTCAGCCCCTAGGAAAACTTGCAGAGACCTTACAGAAAACAATGTCTTCCCAGGAAGGGAAAGAGAAAGAGAGAGAAACTGAAGAGTGATTGAAACTGGCAAGCGAGACCAAAAAGACTGTGCGTATTGTTGATTTGGGAACCGAGAAGGGATTTGGGGCTAGACTGCCTTCTAGTAGTGCCAAGGAAATCTTAGAAACTCCAGGGAAGGAGGTTTTACAAGGAGAAAGCCAGAGAGAAGAAGCAGGGGATAAAATGTTTGAGCCAGCTCTGAAAGAACAGGGCGTGGCAGCCATGGCAGAAACAGAAACTGCCTGCAAAGGCAGCACAAACTTCCTGCAAGGAGAATTAAAAGGAGATTCTGGGCTGCAGAAGGACATTCGGGAAAAAGAATACATTCAAAAGCCCCAAGGAACGACCTTTTTGCTGCAAAAAGAGGCAGGCAGCCATTTAGCAAACAAACAAACTCAGCAAGCAAAACTGAAAGTAAACTCTGGACTGCTAAAGCCTGCCGTAGCCATGGAAACAGGCACAGAGGAGGGGGAGGAAAAACCCTGGGTCTGGCTACTGCTGAAAACTTTTTGCAGGATTTCTTTGACTTTGATCGGTATAGAGAAACATATTGTTCGAATAGAGGAAAACTGGGAAAGTTTTTAGGGCTGTTGGAGGAATCTACCAAAGAGTTTGAATTAGAGAGTGTTCCACAGAGCCAGAGGAAGCCACAGAATGTTTGCAGAGGGACTTTCATTTGAGAGGAATGCAAAACAGAGCATATTTGGGGGTGGATTCGAGCAGAGAGGTCCTCCAAGAGTTAAATGATTATGGCAGGAGCCTGTTGGGAAAGCCAGTGGGGGAAAGAAAGCAAGAGGAGTAGGAATGCCTTTTACATTCTGTAACTGGCATCAACGAGTGGCATGAAGAAGTTAGGAAAGATCTGCAGGCTTATAAAGAGAGGAAAGGATTTTTATTAAAGCAATTTGCTTTGAAAAGCAAAGAGGAGAAAAGCAAGGAAAAAACAAAGACCAGAGGAGAGAGGGAGCCAAAGCTTCACAGGAGAAAGTGCTTAGCCGAAGAGGCTTTGAATACAAGTAGGGATCGGTCCCCGCTCAAACCAGGAAACTCTTCAGAAGAAGAACGGTATCCTCTGACCCTATACAAAAGAAAGCACGCACAGCCTCACAAGCCGGAAGAGACAGAGAAGGAGGCTTGTGCTGGGCAGCTTGCGGGGACTGCACCTCTTAACCCGATAGAACCTCCAAATGAATCTGAAAGTGAGGGAGTGGAGAGACTGGAGGGGCCTCCTTCCAAGAGCGAAGGGAGAGTGGCATGGAGTGCTCTGGCATTTCTTCTCTGCTTGCTAGCTGCGAGAGCTCGGTGGAAAGCAGCAGTGAGGAGGAGGAGATGGAGGAGGAAGGCGCTGGGGGTGAAGCCCTGAAGAAAAGCGCCAAGAGGAAAATAAAGGAAGGAGGGACAGGTCTCTCCCCGGGAAAGAAAGTCACAAAGGAATATTTAATTTGCCAGTATGACATGGCTGTCAGAAACGACACCTGGCATAACTTGAGGTGTAGGTTATGCACATACAGGTTATAGACATGAGAATGTTCTTAATTTTAATTTTAATTTTATTAATTAATTTTCATAATTTTACTTTAAGATGTATTTTAATTTAGTTTTAATTTGAACAATAGTGTTATTTGTTCTTTCTCTGTAAATGGGCATAATATGTGAGAAACTTTGATAGGGATACAAGACTCAGAATGGTGGTACTAATAAATAATTGTAATGGAAATTGTAATGTTTGTATATTGATAGGTACAATTTTAAAAATTTTAAAAACTTTCGGTATTTCTTTGAAGAACTGTAATATTTTGATATATTGTTGTTTACCTTACTTTATTTTGCGATTCCATTTGTTACCACGTACATCTCTTTTATTATGTACAAACAAGTTTGCAGGATGTTAAAATTTTAATAAAATTACTTAAACCTAAAAATTTCTTTTTCTTAAACCTATTCCTAAACCGAGCCCTAGCCGTAACCCTCGTCCTAGTCCTAGCCCGAGCCCAAAGCCCTAAGCCGAAACCTTAGCCCCAACACGAGCCCTAGCATTAACCCTAAACCTAGCCCTAGCCCTAACCCTAGCACTTAAAGTACACCTAGCCCTAGCCCTCGTGCTATCTTGTAAGACCTAGCCCTAACCCTATCCCTTCCCGTAACCCATTCCCTTTCCCTAGCCCTAAGCTTGGCCCTAACCGTAATCTAGCTCTAGCCCTATCCCTATCCTTATCCCTAGCCCTAGCACTGCCCTAGCCGTAACCATAACCTAGCCCTAACACTAACCCTAGCCCTAGCCCTAACCCGAGCTCTAACCCTAACACTAGCCCTAAACGTAACCCTAACCAAACCTTAAGCTAGCCCTAACCCTAAACCAAGCCCTAGCCCTAACCTTAGCCCTAGCCCTAACCTAGCCCGAACCCTAAACCTAGCCGTAGCCCTAACCCTAGCACTTAAACTACACCTAGCCCTAGCCGTAACTCTAGCCCTAGCCTTCACCCTATCCCCTAAGAGCTAACCCTAACCCTAGCCCTAGTCCTAACCTTAGCCCTATCCGAATCGCTAGCCCTAACCCTGGGCCTATTAGCAACCGTAGCCCTACCTTAATCCTTGCCATAATCCTAACCCTAACCCCAGCGCTAGACCTATCTCTATCCCTAGCCTTAATCCTAGACCTATCCCTTAGCTTAGACCTTGCCCTAGCCCTACCCTAACCCTAGCCCTATCCTTAACCCTAACCCTAGCCCTAGTCTTAGGCCTAACCATAGCACTACCTGTAGACCTAACCCTAGCACTGGCCCTAGCCCTAGCCCTAACCCTAGCCCTAAACCAAGCCCTAGCCCTAGCTGTATCCCTAAACTAGCCCTAGTCCTAACCCTAACCCTAACCCTAACCCTAGCCCTAGCCCTAGAACTAGCCCTAAACATAACCCTAGCACTAACCTAGCCCAAACCCGAGCCAAAGCCCTAGCCTTAATTTGGCCCTAGCCCTAACCCTAGCCCTAGCCCTAGCTCTATCCCTAAACTAGCCCTAGCCCTAACCCTAACTCTAGCCCTAGCCCTAGCCCTTGTCCTAACCCTAGCCCTATCCGAATCCCTAGCCCTAATAGCAGCGGTAGCACTAGCCCTAATCCTTGCCAAAATCCTAGCCCTAACCCCAGCGCTAGACCTATCTCTATCCCTAGCCTTAATCCTAGCCCTAGCCCTAGGCCTAGACGTTGCCCTAGCCCTACCCGAACCCTATCCCCATCCTTAACCCTAAACCTAGCCCTAGCCCTAGCCCTAACCCTAACCCTAGCCCTAGCACTAACCCTAGCCCTAGCCCTAACCCTAGCCCTAGCCCTATTCCTAGCACTAACCAAAGCCCTAGCCCTAAACCTAGCCATAACCCTACTCCAAGCCCTAACCCCAGCCATAATTTGAACTCTAACCCTCACCGTAGCCCTAACGCTTTCCTTAGATCTAACCCTATCCTTATCCCTAGCCCTAACCCTACCCCTAGATCTAACCTTAGCTTTAACTCGAGCAGTAAACCTAACCGTAACCCTAACCCTAACATTAAGCCTAACGTTAGCACTAGCCCTAGTCCAAACCCTAGCCCTAACCCTAGGCCTTGCACTAACTCTAACACTACCCCAGACCTAGCTCTAAACCTAGCCCTAGTCCTAGCTCCAAGCCGTAAGCCGTAACCCTTGCCCTAGCCCTAGCCCTAGCCCTAGCCCTAACCCTAACCTAGCCCTAACCCTAACCCTAGCCCTAGCCCTAGTCCTAACCCTAGCCCTAACCGTGACCTCGACTTTAATCTAAACCTGGCGCTAGCCGTAGCCTTAATTCTAACCCTAGCCCCAGCCCTAACCTGAGCAATAGTCCTAACACTAGCCCTGAACATAACCCTAACCAAACCTTAAGCTAGCCCTAAACCTAAACTAAGCCCTAGCCCTATCCTTAGCCCTAACCCTAACCAAAGCCCAAGCCCTAGCCCTATCTCTATCCCTAGCCTTAACCCTAACCCTAGCCCCAGCCCTAGCCTTAGGCCTAACCCTAGCACTAGGTGTAGGCCTAGCCCTAGCCCTAGCCAGAACTCAAGCACTAACCCTATACCTATCACTAACCCTAGCCCTAGCCCTAGCCCTAAGCCCTAACCCTAACCCTAGGCCTGGCCTTAACTCTAGCCCTGGCCCTAGCCGTAACCCTAACCTACCCGTAACCCTAACCCTAGCCCTCGCCCTAGCCCTAACCCTAGCCCTAGTTCTAACTCTAAGCCCAAAGCCCTAACCCTAACCATAACCCTAACCGTAACCCTAAACCTAATACTTGCCCCAGCCCCAGCCCCAGTCCTAACCCTAGCCCTAGCCCTAGCCCTAGCCCTAGCCCTAGCCCTAGCCCTAGCCCTAACCCTAGCCCTAGCCTTAGCCTTAGCCCTAGCCCTAAGCCTAGGCCTTGCACTAACTCTAACACTACCCCAGACCTAGCTCTAAACCTAGCCCTAGTCCTAGCTCCAAGCCGTAAGCCGTAACCCTTGCCCTAGCCCTAGCCCTAGCCCTAGCCCTAGTCCTAACCCTAGCCCTAACCGTGACCTCGACTTTAATCTAAACCTGGCGCTAGCCGTAGCCTTAATTCTAACCCTAGCCCCAGCCCTAACCTGAGCAATAGTCCTAACACTAGCCCTGAACATAACCCTAACCAAACCTTAAGCTAGCCCTAAACCTAAACTAAGCCCTAGCCCTATCCTTAGCCCTAACCCTAACCAAAGCCCAAGCCCTAGCCCTAGCCCTATCTCTATCCCTAGCCTTAACCCTAACCCTAGCCCCAGCCCTAGCCTTAGGCCTAACCCTAGCACTAGGTGTAGGCCTAGCCCTAGCCCTAGCCAGAACTCAAGCACTAACCCTATACCTATCACTAACCCTAGCCCTAGCCCTAGCCCTAAGCCCTAACCCTAACCCTAGGCCTGGCCTTAACTCTAGCCCTGGCCCTAGCCGTAACCCTAACCTACCCGTAACCCTAACCCTAGCCCTCGCCCTAGCCCTAACCCTAGCCCTAGTTCTAACTCTAAGCCCAAAGCCCTAACCCTAACCATAACCCTAACCGTAACCCTAAACCTAATACTTGCCCCAGCCCCAGCCCCAGTCCTAACCCTAGCCCTAGCCCTAGCCCTAGCCCTAGCCCTAGCCTTAGCCCTAGCCCTAGCCCTAACCCTAACCATAACCCTAACCGTAATCCTAAACCTAATACTAGCCCTAGCCCCAGCCCCAGCCCCAGCCCTAAACTTAGCCCTAGCTCTATTCCTAACCCTAACCCTAACTCTAACCCTACCCTAGCCTTAGTTCTAGCCCTAGCCCTAATCTTGGCCGTAGCTCTTACCCTAGCGCTAGCCCAAGCTCAAGCCCTAACGCTAACACTATCGCTATCCCTATCCCTGTCCCTAGCCATTGCCGTACCCTAACCCTAGCCCTAGCCATAATACCAGCCCTAACCCTAACCCGAGCCCTGGGCCTAAACCTAACCCAAGCCCTGTCCTTAACCCTGGCCCAAACCCTAGCACTACGCCCTGCCCTAGCCCTAACCCTAACCCTAGCCTTGGCCCTAACACTAGACCTAACCCTAATCCTAGCCGTACCCTAGTCATAACCCTAGCCCTAGTCTTAACCCTAACCCGAGACCTAACTCTTGCCCTAGACCTAAACTTAGCTCTAGCCCTATCCCTGATCCTATCCCTATCCATATCCCTAACTCTAGCCCCAGCCCTAGCCCTTGCCCTAGCCTTAACACTAGACCTAGCCCTACCCTAACCCTAGTTTTAGCTGTAGCCAAAATCCCAGCCCTAGCCCTAACCCTACCCCTAGCCCTAGCCCTAGCCCTAGCCCTAACCTTGCTTTCAGAGGAGGAGGTTGTGTTTTTCACAGCTCCTCAATACCTTTCAGCAAAACAGTGGATTCTTCTCAATCGAGTGAAAATGCTGCAACCTCACTGACTGGGGTAGGCACTGGAACCCTTCAGGCATCAGGGGAGTCAAGAATGGAACCTCAAAAGCAAGATTTTGAGGGGCTAGGGGCAGATCGAACTCAGCCCCTAGGAAAACTTGCAGAGACCTTACAGAAAACAATGTCTTCCCAGGAAGGGAAAGAGAAAGAGAGAGAAACTGAAGAGTGATTGAAACTGGCAAGCGAGACCAAAAAGACTGTGCGTATTGTTGATTTGGGAACCGAGAAGGGATTTGGGGCTAGACTGCCTTCTAGTAGTGCCAAGGAAATCTTAGAAACTCCAGGGAAGGAGGTTTTACAAGGAGAAAGCCAGAGAGAAGAAGCAGGGGATAAAATGTTTGAGCCAGCTCTGAAAGAACAGGGCGTGGCAGCCATGGCAGAAACAGAAACTGCCTGCAAAGGCAGCACAAACTTCCTGCAAGGAGAATTAAAAGGAGATTCTGGGCTGCAGAAGGACATTCGGGAAAAAGAATACATTCAAAAGCCCCAAGGAACGACCTTTTTGCTGCAAAAAGAGGCAGGCAGCCATTTAGCAAACAAACAAACTCAGCAAGCAAAACTGAAAGTAAACTCTGGACTGCTAAAGCCTGCCGTAGCCATGGAAACAGGCACAGAGGAGGGGGAGGAAAAACCCTGGGTCTGGCTACTGCTGAAAACTTTTTGCAGGATTTCTTTGACTTTGATCGGTATAGAGAAACATATTGTTCGAATAGAGGAAAACTGGGAAAGTTTTTAGGGCTGTTGGAGGAATCTACCAAAGAGTTTGAATTAGAGAGTGTTCCACAGAGCCAGAGGAAGCCACAGAATGTTTGCAGAGGGACTTTCATTTGAGAGGAATGCAAAACAGAGCATATTTGGGGGTGGATTCGAGCAGAGAGGTCCTCCAAGAGTTAAATGATTATGGCAGGAGCCTGTTGGGAAAGCCAGTGGGGGAAAGAAAGCAAGAGGAGTAGGAATGCCTTTTACATTCTGTAACTGGCATCAACGAGTGGCATGAAGAAGTTAGGAAAGATCTGCAGGCTTATAAAGAGAGGAAAGGATTTTTATTAAAGCAATTTGCTTTGAAAAGCAAAGAGGAGAAAAGCAAGGAAAAAACAAAGACCAGAGGAGAGAGGGAGCCAAAGCTTCACAGGAGAAAGTGCTTAGCCGAAGAGGCTTTGAATACAAGTAGGGATCGGTCCCCGCTCAAACCAGGAAACTCTTCAGAAGAAGAACGGTATCCTCTGACCCTATACAAAAGAAAGCACGCACAGCCTCACAAGCCGGAAGAGACAGAGAAGGAGGCTTGTGCTGGGCAGCTTGCGGGGACTGCACCTCTTAACCCGATAGAACCTCCAAATGAATCTGAAAGTGAGGGAGTGGAGAGACTGGAGGGGCCTCCTTCCAAGAGCGAAGGGAGAGTGGCATGGAGTGCTCTGGCATTTCTTCTCTGCTTGCTAGCTGCGAGAGCTCGGTGGAAAGCAGCAGTGAGGAGGAGGAGATGGAGGAGGAAGGCGCTGGGGGTGAAGCCCTGAAGAAAAGCGCCAAGAGGAAAATAAAGGAAGGAGGGACAGGTCTCTCCCCGGGAAAGAAAGTCACAAAGGAATATTTAATTTGCCAGTATGACATGGCTGTCAGAAACGACACCTGGCATAACTTGAGGTGTAGGTTATGCACATACAGGTTATAGACATGAGAATGTTCTTAATTTTAATTTTAATTTTATTAATTAATTTTCATAATTTTACTTTAAGATGTATTTTAATTTAGTTTTAATTTGAACAATAGTGTTATTTGTTCTTTCTCTGTAAATGGGCATAATATGTGAGAAACTTTGATAGGGATACAAGACTCAGAATGGTGGTACTAATAAATAATTGTAATGGAAATTGTAATGTTTGTATATTGATAGGTACAATTTTAAAAATTTTAAAAACTTTCGGTATTTCTTTAAAGAACTGTAATATTTTGATATATTGTTGTTTACCTTACTTTATTTTGCGATTCCATTTGTTACCACGTACATCTCTTTTATTATGTACAAACAAGTTTGCAGGATGTTAAAATTTTAATAAAATTACTTAAACCTAAAAATTTCTTTTTCTTAAACCTATTCCTAAACCGAGCCCTAGCCGTAACCCTCGTCCTAGTCCTAGCCCGAGCCCAAAGCCCTAAGCCGAAACCTTAGCCCCAACACGAGCCCTAGCATTAACCCTAAACCTAGCCCTAGCCCTAACCCTAGCACTTAAAGTACACCTAGCCCTAGCCCTCGTGCTATCTTGTAAGACCTAGCCCTAACCCTATCCCTTCCCGTAACCCATTCCCTTTCCCTAGCCCTAAGCTTGGCCCTAACCGTAATCTAGCTCTAGCCCTATCCCTATCCTTATCCCTAGCCCTAGCACTGCCCTAGCCGAAACCATAACCTAGCCCTAACACTAACCCTAGCCCTAGCCCTAACCCGAGCTCTAACCCTAACACTAGCCCTAAACGTAACCCTAACCAAACCTTAAGCTAGCCCTAACCCTAAACCAAGCCCTAGCCCTAACCTTAGCCCTAGCCCTAACCTAGCCCGAACCCTAAACCTAGCCGTAGCCCTAACCCTAGCACTTAAACTACACCTAGCCCTAGCCGTAACTCTAGCCCTAGCCTTCACCCTATCCCCTAAGAGCTAACCCTAACCCTAGCCCTAGTCCTAACCTTAGCCCTATCCGAATCGCTAGCCCTAACCCTGGGCCTATTAGCAACCGTAGCCCTACCTTAATCCTTGCCATAATCCTAACCCTAACCCCAGCGCTAGACCTATCTCTATCCCTAGCCTTAATCCTAGACCTATCCCTTAGCTTAGACCTTGCCCTAGCCCTACCCTAACCCTAGCCCTATCCTTAACCCTAACCCTAGCCCTAGTCTTAGGCCTAACCATAGCACTACCTGTAGACCTAACCCTAGCACTGGCCCTAGCCCTAGCCCTAACCCTAGCCCTAAACCAAGCCCTAGCCCTAGCTGTATCCCTAAACTAGCCCTAGTCCTAACCCTAACCCTAACCCTAACCCTAGCCCTAGCCCTAGAACTAGCCCTAAACATAACCCTAGCACTAACCTAGCCCAAACCCGAGCCAAAGCCCTAGCCTTAATTTGGCCCTAGCCCTAACCCTAGCCCTAGCCCTAGCTCTATCCCTAAACTAGCCCTAGCCCTAACCCTAACTCTAGCCCTAGCCCTAGCCCTTGTCCTAACCCTAGCCCTATCCGAATCCCTAGCCCTAATAGCAGCCGTAGCACTAGCCCTAATCCTTGCCAAAATCCTAGCCCTAACCCCAGCGCTAGACCTATCTCTATCCCTAGCCTTAATCCTAGCCCTAGCCCTAGGCCTAGACGTTGCCCTAGCCCTACCCGAACCCTATCCCCATCCTTAACCCTAAACCTAGCCCTAGCCCTAGCCCTAACCCTAACCCTAGCCCTAGCACTAACCCTAGCCCTAGCCCTAACCCTAGCCCTAGCCCTATTCCTAGCACTAACCAAAGCCCTAGCCCTAAACCTAGCCATAACCCTACTCCAAGCCCTAACCCCAGCCATAATTTGAACTCTAACCCTCACCGTAGCCCTAACGCTTTCCTTAGATCTAACCCTATCCTTATCCCTAGCCCTAACCCTACCCCTAGATCTAACCTTAGCTTTAACTCGAGCAGTAAACCTAACCGTAACCCTAACCCTAACATTAAGCCTAACGTTAGCACTAGCCCTAGTCCAAACCCTAGCCCTAACCCTAGGCCTTGCACTAACTCTAACACTACCCCAGACCTAGCTCTAAACCTAGCCCTAGTCCTAGCTCCAAGCCGTAAGCCGTAACCCTTGCCCTAGCCCTAGCCCTAGCCCTAGCCCTAACCCTAACCTAGCCCTAACCCTAACCCTAGCCCTAGCCCTAGTCCTAACCCTAGCCCTAACCGTGACCTCGACTTTAATCTAAACCTGGCGCTAGCCGTAGCCTTAATTCTAACCCTAGCCCCAGCCCTAACCTGAGCAATAGTCCTAACACTAGCCCTGAACATAACCCTAACCAAACCTTAAGCTAGCCCTAAACCTAAACTAAGCCCTAGCCCTATCCTTAGCCCTAACCCTAACCAAAGCCCAAGCCCTAGCCCTATCTCTATCCCTAGCCTTAACCCTAACCCTAGCCCCAGCCCTAGCCTTAGGCCTAACCCTAGCACTAGGTGTAGGCCTAGCCCTAGCCCTAGCCAGAACTCAAGCACTAACCCTATACCTATCACTAACCCTAGCCCTAGCCCTAGCCCTAAGCCCTAACCCTAACCCTAGGCCTGGCCTTAACTCTAGCCCTGGCCCTAGCCGTAACCCTAACCTACCCGTAACCCTAACCCTAGCCCTCGCCCTAGCCCTAACCCTAGCCCTAGTTCTAACTCTAAGCCCAAAGCCCTAACCCTAACCATAACCCTAACCGTAACCCTAAACCGAATACTTGCCCCAGCCCCAGCCCCAGTCCTAACCCTAGCCCTAGCCCTAGCCCTAGCCCTAGCCCTAGCCCTAGCCCTAGCCTTAGCCCTAGCCCTAGCCCTAACCCTAACCATAACCCTAACCGTAATCCTAAACCTAATACTAGCCCTAGCCCCAGCCCCAGCCCCAGCCCTAAACTTAGCCCTAGCTCTATTCCTAACCCTAACCCTAACTCTAACCCTACCCTAGCCTTAGTTCTAGCCCTAGCCCTAATCTTGGCCGTAGCTCTTACCCTAGCGCTAGCCCAAGCTCAAGCCCTAACGCTAACACTATCGCTATCCCTATCCCTGTCCCTAGCCATTGCCGTACCCTAACCCTAGCCCTAGCCATAATACCAGCCCTAACCCTAACCCGAGCCCTGGGCCTAAACCTAACCCAAGCCCTGTCCTTAACCCTGGCCCAAACCCTAGCACTACGCCCTGCCCTAGCCCTAACCCTAACCCTAGCCTTGGCCCTAACACTAGACCTAACCCTAATCCTAGCCGTACCCTAGTCATAACCCTAGCCCTAGTCTTAACCCTAACCCGAGACCTAACTCTTGCCCTAGACCTAAACTTAGCTCTAGCCCTATCCCTGATCCTATCCCTATCCATATCCCTAACTCTAGCCCCAGCCCTAGCCCTTGCCCTAGCCTTAACACTAGACCTAGCCCTACCCTAACCCTAGTTTTAGCTGTAGCCAAAATCCCAGCCCTAGCCCTAACCCTAGCCCTAACCCTACCCCTAGCCCTAGCCCTAGCCCTAGCCCTAGCCCTAACCTTGCTTTCAAAGGAGGAGGTTGTGTTTTTCACAGCTCCTCAATACCTTTCAGCAAAACAGTGGATTCTTCTCAATCGAGTGAAAATGCTGCAACCTCACTGACTGGGGTAGGCACTGGAACCCTTCAGGCATCAGGGGAGTCAAGAATGGAACCTCAAAAGCAAGATTTTGAGGGGCTAGGGGCAGATCGAACTCAGCCCCTAGGAAAACTTGCAGAGACCTTACAGAAAACAATGGCTTCCCAGGAAGGGAAAGAGAAAGAGAGAGAAACTGAAGAGTGATTGAAACTGGCAAGCGAGACCAAAAAGACTGTGCGTATTGTTGATTTGGGAACCGAGAAGGGATTTGGGGCTAGACTGCCTTCTAGTAGTGCCAAGGAAATCTTAGAAACTCCAGGGAAGGAGGTTTTACAAGGAGAAAGCCAGAGAGAAGAAGCAGGGGATAAAATGTTTGAGCCAGCTCTGAAAGAACAGGGCGTGGCAGCCATGGCAGAAACAGAAACTGCCTGCAAAGGCAGCACAAACTTCCTGCAAGGAGAATTAAAAGGAGATTCTGGGCTGCAGAAGGACATTCGGGAAAAAGAATACATTCAAAAGCCCCAAGGAACGACCTTTTTGCTGCAAAAAGAGGCAGGCAGCCATTTAGCAAACAAACAAACTCAGCAAGCAAAACTGAAAGTAAACTCTGGACTGCTAAAGCCTGCCGTAGCCATGGAAACAGGCACAGAGGAGGGGGAGGAAAAACCCTGGGTCTGGCTACTGCTGAAAACTTTTTGCAGGATTTCTTTGACTTTGATCAGTATAGAGAAACATATTGTTCGAATAGAGGAAAACTGGGAAAGTTTTTAGGGCTGTTGGAGGAATCTACCAAAGAGTTTGAATTAGAGAGTGTTCCACAGAGCCAGAGGAAGCCACAGAATGTTTGCAGAGGGACTTTCATTTGAGAGGAATGCAAAACAGAGCATATTTGGGGGTGGATTCGAGCAGAGAGGTCCTCCAAGAGTTAAATGATTATGGCAGGAGCCTGTTGGGAAAGCCAGTGGGGGAAAGAAAGCAAGAGGAGTAGGAATGCCTTTTACATTCTGTAACTGGCATCAACGAGTGGCATGAAGAAGTTAGGAAAGATCTGCAGGCTTATAAAGAGAGGAAAGGATTTTTATTAAAGCAATTTGCTTTGAAAAGCAAAGAGGAGAAAAGCAAGGAAAAAACAAAGACCAGAGGAGAGAGGGAGCCAAAGCTTCACAGGAGAAAGTGCTTAGCCGAAGAGGCTTTGAATACAAGTAGGGATCGGTCCCCGCTCAAACCAGGAAACTCTTCAGAAGAAGAACGGTATCCTCTGACCCTATACAAAAGAAAGCACGCACAGCCTCACAAGCCGGAAGAGACAGAGAAGGAGGCTTGTGCTGGGCAGCTTGCGGGGACTGCACCTCTTAACCCGATAGAACCTCCAAATGAATCTGAAAGTGAGGGAGTGGAGAGACTGGAGGGGCCTCCTTCCAAGAGCGAAGGGAGAGTGGCATGGAGTGCTCTGGCATTTCTTCTCTGCTTGCTAGCTGCGAGAGCTCGGTGGAAAGCAGCAGTGAGGAGGAGGAGATGGAGGAGGAAGGCGCTGGGGGTGAAGCCCTGAAGAAAAGCGCCAAGAGGAAAATAAAGGAAGGAGGGACAGGTCTCTCCCCGGGAAAGAAAGTCACAAAGGAATATTTAATTTGCCAGTATGACATGGCTGTCAGAAACGACACCTGGCATAACTTGAGGTGTAGGTTATGCACATACAGGTTATAGACATGAGAATGTTCTTAATTTTAATTTTAATTTTATTAATTAATTTTCATAATTTTACTTTAAGATGTATTTTAATTTAGTTTTAATTTGAACAATAGTGTTATTTGTTCTTTCTCTGTAAATGGGCATAATATGTGAGAAACTTTGATAGGGATACAAGACTCAGAATGGTGGTACTAATAAATAATTGTAATGGAAATTGTAATGTTTGTATATTGATAGGTACAATTTTAAAAATTTTAAAAACTTTCGGTATTTCTTTGAAGAACTGTAATATTTTGATATATTGTTGTTTACCTTACTTTATTTTGCGATTCCATTTGTTACCACGTACATCTCTTTTATTATGTACAAACAAGTTTGCAGGATGTTAAAATTTTAATAAAATTACTTAAACCTAAAAATTTCTTTTTCTTAAACCTATTCCTAAACCGAGCCCTAGCCGTAACCCTCGTCCTAGTCCTAGCCCGAGCCCAAAGCCCTAAGCCGAAACCTTAGCCCCAACACGAGCCCTAGCATTAACCCTAAACCTAGCCCTAGCCCTAACCCTAGCACTTAAAGTACACCTAGCCCTAGCCCTCGTGCTATCTTGTAAGACCTAGCCCTAACCCTATCCCTTCCCGTAACCCATTCCCTTTCCCTAGCCCTAAGCTTGGCCCTAACCGTAATCTAGCTCTAGCCCTATCCCTATCCTTATCCCTAGCCCTAGCACTGCCCTAGCCGTAACCATAACCTAGCCCTAACACTAACCCTAGCCCTAGCCCTAACCCGAGCTCTAACCCTAACACTAGCCCTAAACGTAACCCTAACCAAACCTTAAGCTAGCCCTAACCCTAAACCAAGCCCTAGCCCTAACCTTAGCCCTAGCCCTAACCTAGCCCGAACCCTAAACCTAGCCGTAGCCCTAACCCTAGCACTTAAACTACACCTAGCCCTAGCCGTAACTCTAGCCCTAGCCTTCACCCTATCCCCTAAGAGCTAACCCTAACCCTAGCCCTAGTCCTAACCTTAGCCCTATCCGAATCGCTAGCCCTAACCCTGGGCCTATTAGCAACCGTAGCCCTACCTTAATCCTTGCCATAATCCTAACCCTAACCCCAGCGCTAGACCTATCTCTATCCCTAGCCTTAATCCTAGACCTATCCCTTAGCTTAGACCTTGCCCTAGCCCTACCCTAACCCTAGCCCTATCCTTAACCCTAACCCTAGCCCTAGTCTTAGGCCTAACCATAGCACTACCTGTAGACCTAACCCTAGCACTGGCCCTAGCCCTAGCCCTAACCCTAGCCCTAAACCAAGCCCTAGCCCTAGCTGTATCCCTAAACTAGCCCTAGTCCTAACCCTAACCCTAACCCTAACCCTAGCCCTAGCCCTAGAACTAGCCCTAAACATAACCCTAGCACTAACCTAGCCCAAACCCGAGCCAAAGCCCTAGCCTTAATTTGGCCCTAGCCCTAACCCTAGCCCTAGCCCTAGCTCTATCCCTAAACTAGCCCTAGCCCTAACCCTAACTCTAGCCCTAGCCCTAGCCCTTGTCCTAACCCTAGCCCTATCCGAATCCCTAGCCCTAATAGCAGCCGTAGCACTAGCCCTAATCCTTGCCAAAATCCTAGCCCTAACCCCAGCGCTAGACCTATCTCTATCCCTAGCCTTAATCCTAGCCCTAGCCCTAGGCCTAGACGTTGCCCTAGCCCTACCCGAACCCTATCCCCATCCTTAACCCTAACCCTAGCCCTAGCCCTAGCCCTAACCCTAACCCTAGCCCTAGCACTAACCCTAGCCCTAGCCCTAACCCTAGCCCTAGCCCTATTCCTAGCACTAACCAAAGCCCTAGCCCTAAACCTAGCCATAACCCTACTCCAAGCCCTAACCCCAGCCATAATTTGAACTCTAACCCTCACCGTAGCCCTAACGCTTTCCTTAGATCTAACCCTATCCTTATCCCTAGCCCTAACCCTACCCCTAGATCTAACCTTAGCTTTAACTCGAGCAGTAAACCTAACCGTAACCCTAACCCTAACATTAAGCCTAACGTTAGCACTAGCCCTAGTCCAAACCCTAGCCCTAACCCTAGGCCTTGCACTAACTCTAACACTACCCCAGACCTAGCTCTAAACCTAGCCCTAGTCCTAGCTCCAAGCCGTAAGCCGTAACCCTTGCCCTAGCCCTAGCCCTAGCCCTAGCCCTAACCCTAACCTAGCCCTAACCCTAACCCTAGCCCTAGCCCTAGTCCTAACCCTAGCCCTAACCGTGACCTCGACTTTAATCTAAACCTGGCGCTAGCCGTAGCCTTAATTCTAACCCTAGCCCCAGCCCTAACCTGAGCAATAGTCCTAACACTAGCCCTGAACATAACCCTAACCAAACCTTAAGCTAGCCCTAAACCTAAACTAAGCCCTAGCCCTATCCTTAGCCCTAACCCTAACCAAAGCCCAAGCCCTAGCCCTATCTCTATCCCTAGCCTTAACCCTAACCCTAGCCCCAGCCCTAGCCTTAGGCCTAACCCTAGCACTAGGTGTAGGCCTAGCCCTAGCCCTAGCCAGAACTCAAGCACTAACCCTATACCTATCACTAACCCTAGCCCTAGCCCTAGCCCTAAGCCCTAACCCTAACCCTAGGCCTGGCCTTAACTCTAGCCCTGGCCCTAGCCGTAACCCTAACCTACCCGTAACCCTAACCCTAGCCCTCGCCCTAGCCCTAACCCTAGCCCTAGTTCTAACTCTAAGCCCAAAGCCCTAACCCTAACCATAACCCTAACCGTAACCCTAAACCGAATACTTGCCCCAGCCCCAGCCCCAGTCCTAACCCTAGCCCTAGCCCTAGCCCTAGCCCTAGCCCTAGCCTTAGCCCTAGCCCTAGCCCTAACCCTAACCATAACCCTAACCGTAATCCTAAACCTAATACTAGCCCTAGCCCCAGCCCCAGCCCCAGCCCTAAACTTAGCCCTAGCTCTATTCCTAACCCTAACCCTAACTCTAACCCTACCCTAGCCTTAGTTCTAGCCCTAGCCCTAATCTTGGCCGTAGCTCTTACCCTAGCGCTAGCCCAAGCTCAAGCCCTAACGCTAACACTATCGCTATCCCTATCCCTGTCCCTAGCCATTGCCGTACCCTAACCCTAGCCCTAGCCATAATACCAGCCCTAACCCTAACCCGAGCCCTGGGCCTAAACCTAACCCAAGCCCTGTCCTTAACCCTGGCCCAAACCCTAGCACTACGCCCTGCCCTAGCCCTAACCCTAACCCTAGCCTTGGCCCTAACACTAGACCTAACCCTAATCCTAGCCGTACCCTAGTCATAACCCTAGCCCTAGTCTTAACCCTAACCCGAGACCTAACTCTTGCCCTAGACCTAAACTTAGCTCTAGCCCTATCCCTGATCCTATCCCTATCCATATCCCTAACTCTAGCCCCAGCCCTAGCCCTTGCCCTAGCCTTAACACTAGACCTAGCCCTACCCTAACCCTAGTTTTAGCTGTAGCCAAAATCCCAGCCCTAGCCCTAACCCTAGCCCTAACCCTACCCCTAGCCCTAGCCCTAGCCCTAGCCCTAACCTTGCTTTCAAAGGAGGAGGTTGTGTTTTTCACAGCTCCTCAATACCTTTCAGCAAAACAGTGGATTCTTCTCAATCGAGTGAAAATGCTGCAACCTCACTGACTGGGGTAGGCACTGGAACCCTTCAGGCATCAGGGGAGTCAAGAATGGAACCTCAAAAGCAAGATTTTGAGGGGCTAGGGGCAGATCGAACTCAGCCCCTAGGAAAACTTGCAGAGACCTTACAGAAAACAATGGCTTCCCAGGAAGGGAAAGAGAAAGAGAGAGAAACTGAAGAGTGATTGAAACTGGCAAGCGAGACCAAAAAGACTGTGCGTATTGTTGATTTGGGAACCGAGAAGGGATTTGGGGCTAGACTGCCTTCTAGTAGTGCCAAGGAAATCTTAGAAACTCCAGGGAAGGAGGTTTTACAAGGAGAAAGCCAGAGAGAAGAAGCAGGGGATAAAATGTTTGAGCCAGCTCTGAAAGAACAGGGCGTGGCAGCCATGGCAGAAACAGAAACTGCCTGCAAAGGCAGCACAAACTTCCTGCAAGGAGAATTAAAAGGAGATTCTGGGCTGCAGAAGGACATTCGGGAAAAAGAATACATTCAAAAGCCCCAAGGAACGACCTTTTTGCTGCAAAAAGAGGCAGGCAGCCATTTAGCAAACAAACAAACTCAGCAAGCAAAACTGAAAGTAAACTCTGGACTGCTAAAGCCTGCCGTAGCCATGGAAACAGGCACAGAGGAGGGGGAGGAAAAACCCTGGGTCTGGCTACTGCTGAAAACTTTTTGCAGGATTTCTTTGACTTTGATCGGTATAGAGAAACATATTGTTCGAATAGAGGAAAACTGGGAAAGTTTTTAGGGCTGTTGGAGGAATCTACCAAAGAGTTTGAATTAGAGAGTGTTCCACAGAGCCAGAGGAAGCCACAGAATGTTTGCAGAGGGACTTTCATTTGAGAGGAATGCAAAACAGAGCATATTTGGGGGTGGATTCGAGCAGAGAGGTCCTCCAAGAGTTAAATGATTATGGCAGGAGCCTGTTGGGAAAGCCAGTGGGGGAAAGAAAGCAAGAGGAGTAGGAATGCCTTTTACATTCTGTAACTGGCATCAACGAGTGGCATGAAGAAGTTAGGAAAGATCTGCAGGCTTATAAAGAGAGGAAAGGATTTTTATTAAAGCAATTTGCTTTGAAAAGCAAAGAGGAGAAAAGCAAGGAAAAAACAAAGACCAGAGGAGAGAGGGAGCCAAAGCTTCACAGGAGAAAGTGCTTAGCCGAAGAGGCTTTGAATACAAGTAGGGATCGGTCCCCGCTCAAACCAGGAAACTCTTCAGAAGAAGAACGGTATCCTCTGACCCTATACAAAAGAAAGCACGCACAACCTCACAAGCCGGAAGAGACAGAGAAGGAGGCTTGTGCTGGGCAGCTTGCGGGGACTGCACCTCTTAACCCGATAGAACCTCCAAATGAATCTGAAAGTGAGGGAGTGGAGAGACTGGAGGGGCCTCCTTCCAAGAGCGAAGGGAGAGTGGCATGGAGTGCTCTGGCATTTCTTCTCTGCTTGCTAGCTGCGAGAGCTCGGTGGAAAGCAGCAGTGAGGAGGAGGAGATGGAGGAGGAAGGCGCTGGGGGTGAAGCCCTGAAGAAAAGCGCCAAGAGGAAAATAAAGGAAGGAGGGACAGGTCTCTCCCCGGGAAAGAAAGTCACAAAGGAATATTTAATTTGCCAGTATGACATGGCTGTCAGAAACGACACCTGGCATAACTTGAGGTGTAGGTTATGCACATACAGGTTATAGACATGAGAATGTTCTTAATTTTAATTTTAATTTTATTAATTAATTTTCATAATTTTACTTTAAGATGTATTTTAATTTAGTTTTAATTTGAACAATAGTGTTATTTGTTCTTTCTCTGTAAATGGGCATAATATGTGAGAAACTTTGATAGGGATACAAGACTCAGAATGGTGGTACTAATAAATAATTGTAATGGAAATTGTAATGTTTGTATATTGATAGGTACAATTTTAAAAATTTTAAAAACTTTCGGTATTTCTTTGAAGAACTGTAATATTTTGATATATTGTTGTTTACCTTACTTTATTTTGCGATTCCATTTGTTACCACGTACATCTCTTTTATTATGTACAAACAAGTTTGCAGGATGTTAAAATTTTAATAAAATTACTTAAACCTAAAAATTTCTTTTTCTTAAACCTATTCCTAAACCGAGCCCTAGCCGTAACCCTCGTCCTAGTCCTAGCCCGAGCCCAAAGCCCTAAGCCGAAACCTTAGCCCCAACACGAGCCCTAGCATTAACCCTAAACCTAGCCCTAGCCCTAACCCTAGCACTTAAAGTACACCTAGCCCTAGCCCTCGTGCTATCTTGTAAGACCTAGCCCTAACCCTATCCCTTCCCGTAACCCATTCCCTTTCCCTAGCCCTAAGCTTGGCCCTAACCGTAATCTAGCTCTAGCCCTATCCCTATCCTTATCCCTAGCCCTAGCACTGCCCTAGCCGTAACCATAACCTAGCCCTAACACTAACCCTAGCCCTAGCCCTAACCCGAGCTCTAACCCTAACACTAGCCCTAAACGTAACCCTAACCAAACCTTAAGCTAGCCCTAACCCTAAACCAAGCCCTAGCCCTAACCTTAGCCCTAGCCCTAACCTAGCCCGAACCCTAAACCTAGCCGTAGCCCTAACCCTAGCACTTAAACTACACCTAGCCCTAGCCGTAACTCTAGCCCTAGCCTTCACCCTATCCCCTAAGAGCTAACCCTAACCCTAGCCCTAGTCCTAACCTTAGCCCTATCCGAATCGCTAGCCCTAACCCTGGGCCTATTAGCAACCGTAGCCCTACCTTAATCCTTGCCATAATCCTAACCCTAACCCCAGCGCTAGACCTATCTCTATCCCTAGCCTTAATCCTAGACCTATCCCTTAGCTTAGACCTTGCCCTAGCCCTACCCTAACCCTAGCCCTATCCTTAACCCTAACCCTAGCCCTAGTCTTAGGCCTAACCATAGCACTACCTGTAGACCTAACCCTAGCACTGGCCCTAGCCCTAGCCCTAACCCTAGCCCTAAACCAAGCCCTAGCCCTAGCTGTATCCCTAAACTAGCCCTAGTCCTAACCCTAACCCTAACCCTAACCCTAGCCCTAGCCCTAGAACTAGCCCTAAACATAACCCTAGCACTAACCTAGCCCAAACCCGAGCCAAAGCCCTAGCCTTAATTTGGCCCTAGCCCTAACCCTAGCCCTAGCCCTAGCTCTATCCCTAAACTAGCCCTAGCCCTAACCCTAACTCTAGCCCTAGCCCTAGCCCTTGTCCTAACCCTAGCCCTATCCGAATCCCTAGCCCTAATAGCAGCCGTAGCACTAGCCCTAATCCTTGCCAAAATCCTAGCCCTAACCCCAGCGCTAGACCTATCTCTATCCCTAGCCTTAATCCTAGCCCTAGCCCTAGGCCTAGACGTTGCCCTAGCCCTACCCGAACCCTATCCCCATCCTTAACCCTAAACCTAGCCCTAGCCCTAGCCCTAACCCTAGCCCTAGCCCTATTCCTAGCACTAACCAAAGCCCTAGCCCTAAACCTAGCCATAACCCTACTCCAAGCCCTAACCCCAACCATAATTTGAACTCTAACCCTCACCGTAGCCCTAACGCTTTCCTTAGATCTAACCCTATCCTTATCCCTAGCCCTAACCCTACCCCTAGATCTAACCTTAGCTTTAACTCGAGCAGTAAACCTAACCGTAACCCTAACCCTAACATTAAGCCTAACGTTAGCACTAGCCCTAGTCCAAACCCTAGCCCTAACCCTAGGCCTTGCACTAACTCTAACACTACCCCAGACCTAGCTCTAAACCTAGCCCTAGTCCTAGCTCCAAGCCGTAAGCCGTAACCCTTGCCCTAGCCCTAGCCCTAGCCCTAGCCCTAGTCCTAACCCTAGCCCTAACCGTGACCTCGACTTTAATCTAAACCTGGCGCTAGCCGTAGCCTTAATTCTAACCCTAGCCCCAGCCCTAACCTGAGCAATAGTCCTAACACTAGCCCTGAACATAACCCTAACCAAACCTTAAGCTAGCCCTAAACCTAAACTAAGCCCTAGCCCTATCCTTAGCCCTAACCCTAACCAAAGCCCAAGCCCTAGCCCTATCTCTATCCCTAGCCTTAACCCTAACCCTAGCCCCAGCCCTAGCCTTAGGCCTAACCCTAGCACTAGGTGTAGGCCTAGCCCTAGCCCTAGCCAGAACTCAAGCACTAACCCTATACCTATCACTAACCCTAGCCCTAGCCCTAGCCCTAAGCCCTAACCCTAACCCTAGGCCTGGCCTTAACTCTAGCCCTGGCCCTAGCCGTAACCCTAACCTACCCGTAACCCTAACCCTAGCCCTCGCCCTAGCCCTAACCCTAGCCCTAGTTCTAACTCTAAGCCCAAAGCCCTAACCCTAACCATAACCCTAACCGTAACCCTAAACTTAATACTTGCCCCAGCCCCAGCCCCAGTCCTAACCCTAGCCCTAGCCCTAGCCCTAGCCCTAGCCCTAGCCTTAGCCCTAGCCCTAGCCCTAACCCTAACCATAACCCTAACCGTAATCCTAAACCTAATACTAGCCCTAGCCCCAGCCCCAGCCCCAGCCCTAAACTTAGCCCTAGCTCTATTCCTAACCCTAACCCTAACTCTAACCCTACCCTAGCCTTAGTTCTAGCCCTAGCCCTAATCTTGGCCGTAGCTCTTACCCTAGCGCTAGCCCAAGCTCAAGCCCTAACGCTAACACTATCGCTATCCCTATCCCTGTCCCTAGCCATTGCCGTACCCTAACCCTAGCCCTAGCCATAATACCAGCCCTAACCCTAACCCGAGCCCTGGGCCTAAACCTAACCCAAGCCCTGTCCTTAACCCTGGCCCAAACCCTAGCACTACGCCCTGCCCTAGCCCTAACCCTAACCCTAGCCTTGGCCCTAACACTAGACCTAACCCTAATCCTAGCCGTACCCTAGTCATAACCCTAGCCCTAGTCTTAACCCTAACCCGAGACCTAACTCTTGCCCTAGACCTAAACTTAGCTCTAGCCCTATCCCTGATCCTATCCCTATCCATATCCCTAACTCTAGCCCCAGCCCTAGCCCTTGCCCTAGCCTTAACACTAGACCTAGCCCTACCCTAACCCTAGTTTTAGCTGTAGCCAAAATCCCAGCCCTAGCCCTAACCCTACCCCTAGCCCTAGCCCTAGCCCTAGCCCTAACCTTGCTTTCAGAGGAGGAGGTTGTGTTTTTCACAGCTCCTCAATACCTTTCAGCAAAACAGTGGATTCTTCTCAATCGAGTGAAAATGCTGCAACCTCACTGACTGGGGTAGGCACTGGAACCCTTCAGGCATCAGGGGAGTCAAGAATGGAACCTCAAAAGCAAGATTTTGAGGGGCTAGGGGCAGATCGAACTCAGCCCCTAGGAAAACTTGCAGAGACCTTACAGAAAACAATGGCTTCCCAGGAAGGGAAAGAGAAAGAGAGAGAAACTGAAGAGTGATTGAAACTGGCAAGCGAGACCAAAAAGACTGTGCGTATTGTTGATTTGGGAACCGAGAAGGGATTTGGGGCTAGACTGCCTTCTAGTAGTGCCAAGGAAATCTTAGAAACTCCAGGGAAGGAGGTTTTACAAGGAGAAAGCCAGAGAGAAGAAGCAGGGGATAAAATGTTTGAGCCAGCTCTGAAAGAACAGGGCGTGGCAGCCATGGCAGAAACAGAAACTGCCTGCAAAGGCAGCACAAACTTCCTGCAAGGAGAATTAAAAGGAGATTCTGGGCTGCAGAAGGACATTCGGGAAAAAGAATACATTCAAAAGCCCCAAGGAACGACCTTTTTGCTGCAAAAAGAGGCAGGCAGCCATTTAGCAAACAAACAAACTCAGCAAGCAAAACTGAAAGTAAACTCTGGACTGCTAAAGCCTGCCGTAGCCATGGAAACAGGCACAGAGGAGGGGGAGGAAAAACCCTGGGTCTGGCTACTGCTGAAAACTTTTTGCAGGATTTCTTTGACTTTGATCGGTATAGAGAAACATATTGTTCGAATAGAGGAAAACTGGGAAAGTTTTTAGGGCTGTTGGAGCAATCTACCAAAGAGTTTGAATTAGAGAGTGTTCCACAGAGCCAGAGGAAGCCACAGAATGTTTGCAGAGGGACTTTCATTTGAGAGGAATGCAAAACAGAGCATATTTGGGGGTGGATTCGAGCAGAGAGGTCCTCCAAGAGTTAAATGATTATGGCAGGAGCCTGTTGGGAAAGCCAGTGGGGGAAAGAAAGCAAGAGGAGTAGGAATGCCTTTTACATTCTGTAACTGGCATCAACGAGTGGCATGAAGAAGTTAGGAAAGATCTGCAGGCTTATAAAGAGAGGAAAGGATTTTTATTAAAGCAATTTGCTTTGAAAAGCAAAGAGGAGAAAAGCAAGGAAAAAACAAAGACCAGAGGAGAGAGGGAGCCAAAGCTTCACAGGAGAAAGTGCTTAGCCGAAGAGGCTTTGAATACAAGTAGGGATCGGTCCCCGCTCAAACCAGGAAACTCTTCAGAAGAAGAACGGTATCCTCTGACCCTATACAAAAGAAAGCACGCACAGCCTCACAAGCCGGAAGAGACAGAGAAGGAGGCTTGTGCTGGGCAGCTTGCGGGGACTGCACCTCTTAACCCGATAGAACCTCCAAATGAATCTGAAAGTGAGGGAGTGGAGAGACTGGAGGGGCCTCCTTCCAAGAGCGAAGGGAGAGTGGCATGGAGTGCTCTGGCATTTCTTCTCTGCTTGCTAGCTGCGAGAGCTCGGTGGAAAGCAGCAGTGAGGAGGAGCAGGTGGAGGAGGAAGGCGCTGGGGGTGAAGCCCTGAAGAAAAGCGCCAAGAGGAAAATAAAGGAAGGAGGGACAGGTCTCTCCCCGGGAAAGAAAGTCACAAAGGAATATTTAATTTGCCAGTATGACATGGCTGTCAGAAACGACACCTGGCATAACTTGAGGTGTAGGTTATGCACATACAGGTTATAGACATGAGAATGTTCTTAATTTTAATTTTAATTTTATTAATTAATTTTCATAATTTTACTTTAAGATGTATTTTAATTTAGTTTTAATTTGAACAATAGTGTTATTTGTTCTTTCTCTGTAAATGGGCATAATATGTGAGAAACTTTGATAGGGATACAAGACTCAGAATGGTGGTACTAATAAATAATTGTAATGGAAATTGTAATGTTTGTATATTGATAGGTACAATTTTAAAAATTTTAAAAACTTTCGGTATTTCTTTGAAGAACTGTAATATTTTGATATATTGTTGTTTACCTTACTTTATTTTGCGATTCCATTTGTTACCACGTACATCTCTTTTATTATGTACAAACAAGTTTGCAGGATGTTAAAATTTTAATAAAATTACTTAAACCTAAAAATTTCTTTTTCTTAAACCTATTCCTAAACCGAGCCCTAGCCGTAACCCTCGTCCTAGTCCTAGCCCGAGCCCAAAGCCCTAAGCCGAAACCTTAGCCCCAACACGAGCCCTAGCATTAACCCTAAACCTAGCCCTAGCCCTAACCCTAGCACTTAAAGTACACCTAGCCCTAGCCCTCGTGCTATCTTGTAAGACCTAGCCCTAACCCTATCCCTTCCCGTAACCCATTCCCTTTCCCTAGCCCTAAGCTTGGCCCTAACCGTAATCTAGCTCTAGCCCTATCCCTATCCTTATCCCTAGCCCTAGCACTGCCCTAGCCGTAACCATAACCTAGCCCTAACACTAACCCTAGCCCTAGCCCTAACCCGAGCTCTAACCCTAACACTAGCCCTAAACGTAACCCTAACCAAACCTTAAGCTAGCCCTAACCCTAAACCAAGCCCTAGCCCTAACCTTAGCCCTAGCCCTAACCTAGCCCGAACCCTAAACCTAGCCATAGCCCTAACCCTAGCACTTAAACTACACCTAGCCCTAGCCGTAACTCTAGCCCTAGCCTTCACCCTATCCCCTAAGAGCTAACCCTAACCCTAGCCCTAGTCCTAACCTTAGCCCTATCCGAATCGCTAGCCCTAACCCTGGGCCTATTAGCAACCGTAGCCCTACCTTAATCCTTGCCATAATCCTAACCCTAACCCCAGCGCTAGACCTATCTCTATCCCTAGCCTTAATCCTAGACCTATCCCTTAGCTTAGACCTTGCCCTAGCCCTACCCTAACCCTAGCCCTATCCTTAACCCTAACCCTAGCCCTAGTCTTAGGCCTAACCATAGCACTACCTGTAGACCTAACCCTAGCACTGGCCCTAGCCCTAGCCCTAACCCTAGCCCTAAACCAAGCCCTAGCCCTAGCTGTATCCCTAAACTAGCCCTAGTCCTAACCCTAACCCTAACCCTAACCCTAGCCCTAGCCCTAGAACTAGCCCTAAACATAACCCTAGCACTAACCTAGCCCAAACCCGAGCCAAAGCCCTAGCCTTAATTTGGCCCTAGCCCTAACCCTAGCCCTAGCCCTAGCTCTATCCCTAAACTAGCCCTAGCCCTAACCCTAACTCTAGCCCTAGCCCTAGCCCTTGTCCTAACCCTAGCCCTATCCGAATCCCTAGCCCTAATAGCAGCCGTAGCACTAGCCCTAATCCTTGCCAAAATCCTAGCCCTAACCCCAGCGCTAGACCTATCTCTATCCCTAGCCTTAATCCTAGCCCTAGCCCTAGGCCTAGACGTTGCCCTAGCCCTACCCGAACCCTATCCCCATCCTTAACCCTAAACCTAGCCCTAGCCCTAGCCCTAACCCTAACCCTAGCCCTAGCACTAACCCTAGCCCTAGCCCTAACCCTAGCCCTAGCCCTATTCCTAGCACTAACCAAAGCCCTAGCCCTAAACCTAGCCATAACCCTACTCCAAGCCCTAACCCCAGCCATAATTTGAACTCTAACCCTCACCGTAGCCCTAACGCTTTCCTTAGATCTAACCCTATCCTTATCCCTAGCCCTAACCCTACCCCTAGATCTAACCTTAGCTTTAACTCGAGCAGTAAACCTAACCGTAACCCTAACCCTAACATTAAGCCTAACGTTAGCACTAGCCCTAGTCCAAACCCTAGCCCTAACCCTAGGCCTTGCACTAACTCTAACACTACCCCAGACCTAGCTCTAAACCTAGCCCTAGTCCTAGCTCCAAGCCGTAAGCCGTAACCCTTGCCCTAGCCCTAGCCCTAGCCCTAGCCCTAACCCTAACCTAGCCCTAACCCTAACCCTAGCCCTAGCCCTAGTCCTAACCCTAGCCCTAACCGTGACCTCGACTTTAATCTAAACCTGGCGCTAGCCGTAGCCTTAATTCTAACCCTAGCCCCAGCCCTAACCTGAGCAATAGTCCTAACACTAGCCCTGAACATAACCCTAACCAAACCTTAAGCTAGCCCTAAACCTAAACTAAGCCCTAGCCCTATCCTTAGCCCTAACCCTAACCAAAGCCCAAGCCCTAGCCCTAGCCCTATCTCTATCCCTAGCCTTAACCCTAACCCTAGCCCCAGCCCTAGCCTTAGGCCTAACCCTAGCACTAGGTGTAGGCCTAGCCCTAGCCCTAGCCAGAACTCAAGCACTAACCCTATACCTATCACTAACCCTAGCCCTAGCCCTAGCCCTAAGCCCTAACCCTAACCCTAGGCCTGGCCTTAACTCTAGCCCTGGCCCTAGCCGTAACCCTAACCTACCCGTAACCCTAACCCTAGCCCTCGCCCTAGCCCTAACCCTAGCCCTAGTTCTAACTCTAAGCCCAAAGCCCTAACCCTAACCATAACCCTAACCGTAACCCTAAACCTAATACTTGCCCCAGCCCCAGCCCCAGTCCTAACCCTAGCCCTAGCCCTAGCCCTAGCCCTAGCCCTAGCCTTAGCCCTAGCCCTAGCCCTAACCCTAACCATAACCCTAACCGTAATCCTAAACCTAATACTAGCCCTAGCCCCAGCCCCAGCCCCAGCCCTAAACTTAGCCCTAGCTCTATTCCTAACCCTAACCCTAACTCTAACCCTACCCTAGCCTTAGTTCTAGCCCTAGCCCTAATCTTGGCCGTAGCTCTTACCCTAGCGCTAGCCCAAGCTCAAGCCCTAACGCTAACACTATCGCTATCCCTATCCCTGTCCCTAGCCATTGCCGTACCCTAACCCTAGCCCTAGCCATAATACCAGCCCTAACCCTAACCCGAGCCCTGGGCCTAAACCTAACCCAAGCCCTGTCCTTAACCCTGGCCCAAACCCTAGCACTACGCCCTGCCCTAGCCCTAACCCTAACCCTAGCCTTGGCCCTAACACTAGACCTAACCCTAATCCTAGCCGTACCCTAGTCATAACCCTAGCCCTAGTCTTAACCCTAACCCGAGACCTAACTCTTGCCCTAGACCTAAACTTAGCTCTAGCCCTATCCCTGATCCTATCCCTATCCATATCCCTAACTCTAGCCCCAGCCCTAGCCCTTGCCCTAGCCTTAACACTAGACCTAGCCCTACCCTAACCCTAGTTTTAGCTGTAGCCAAAATCCCAGCCCTAGCCCTAACCCTAGCCCTAACCCTACCCCTAGCCCTAGCCCTAGCCCTAGCCCTAGCCCTAACCTTGCTTTCAAAGGAGGAGGTTGTGTTTTTCACAGCTCCTCAATACCTTTCAGCAAAACAGTGGATTCTTCTCAATCGAGTGAAAATGCTGCAACCTCACTGACTGGGGTAGGCACTGGAACCCTTCAGGCATCAGGGGAGTCAAGAATGGAACCTCAAAAGCAAGATTTTGAGGGGCTAGGGGCAGATCGAACTCAGCCCCTAGGAAAACTTGCAGAGACCTTACAGAAAACAATGGCTTCCCAGGAAGGGAAAGAGAAAGAGAGAGAAACTGAAGAGTGATTGAAACTGGCAAGCGAGACCAAAAAGACTGTGCGTATTGTTGATTTGGGAACCGAGAAGGGATTTGGGGCTAGACTGCCTTCTAGTAGTGCCAAGGAAATCTTAGAAACTCCAGGGAAGGAGGTTTTACAAGGAGAAAGCCAGAGAGAAGAAGCAGGGGATAAAATGTTTGAGCCAGCTCTGAAAGAACAGGGCGTGGCAGCCATGGCAGAAACAGAAACTGCCTGCAAAGGCAGCACAAACTTCCTGCAAGGAGAATTAAAAGGAGATTCTGGGCTGCAGAAGGACATTCGGGAAAAAGAATACATTCAAAAGCCCCAAGGAACGACCTTTTTGCTGCAAAAAGAGGCAGGCAGCCATTTAGCAAACAAACAAACTCAGCAAGCAAAACTGAAAGTAAACTCTGGACTGCTAAAGCCTGCCGTAGCCATGGAAACAGGCACAGAGGAGGGGGAGGAAAAACCCTGGGTCTGGCTACTGCTGAAAACTTTTTGCAGGATTTCTTTGACTTTGATCGGTATAGAGAAACATATTGTTCGAATAGAGGAAAACTGGGAAAGTTTTTAGGGCTGTTGGAGCAATCTACCAAAGAGTTTGAATTAGAGAGTGTTCCACAGAGCCAGAGGAAGCCACAGAATGTTTGCAGAGGGACTTTCATTTGAGAGGAATGCAAAACAGAGCATATTTGGGGGTGGATTCGAGCAGAGAGGTCCTCCAAGAGTTAAATGATTATGGCAGGAGCCTGTTGGGAAAGCCAGTGGGGGAAAGAAAGCAAGAGGAGTAGGAATGCCTTTTACATTCTGTAACTGGCATCAACGAGTGGCATGAAGAAGTTAGGAAAGATCTGCAGGCTTATAAAGAGAGGAAAGGATTTTTATTAAAGCAATTTGCTTTGAAAAGCAAAGAGGAGAAAAGCAAGGAAAAAACAAAGACCAGAGGAGAGAGGGAGCCAAAGCTTCACAGGAGAAAGTGCTTAGCCGAAGAGGCTTTGAATACAAGTAGGGATCGGTCCCCGCTCAAACCAGGAAACTCTTCAGAAGAAGAACGGTATCCTCTGACCCTATACAAAAGAAAGCACGCACAGCCTCACAAGCCGGAAGAGACAGAGAAGGAGGCTTGTGCTGGGCAGCTTGCGGGGACTGCACCTCTTAACCCGATAGAACCTCCAAATGAATCTGAAAGTGAGGGAGTGGAGAGACTGGAGGGGCCTCCTTCCAAGAGCGAAGGGAGAGTGGCATGGAGTGCTCTGGCATTTCTTCTCTGCTTGCTAGCTGCGAGAGCTCGGTGGAAAGCAGCAGTGAGGAGGAGGAGATGGAGGAGGAAGGTGCTGGGGGTGAAGCCCTGAAGAAAAGCGCCAAGAGGAAAATAAAGGAAGGAGGGACAGGTCTCTCCCCGGGAAAGAAAGTCACAAAGGAATATTTAATTTGCCAGTATGACATGGCTGTCAGAAACGACACCTGGCATAACTTGAGGTGTAGGTTATGCACATACAGGTTATAGACATGAGAATGTTCTTAATTTTAATTTTAATTTTATTAATTAATTTTCATAATTTTACTTTAAGATGTATTTTAATTTAGTTTTAATTTGAACAATAGTGTTATTTGTTCTTTCTCTGTAAATGGGCATAATATGTGAGAAACTTTGATAGGGATACAAGACTCAGAATGGTGGTACTAATAAATAATTGTAATGGAAATTGTAATGTTTGTATATTGATAGGTACAATTTTAAAAATTTTAAAAACTTTCGGTATTTCTTTGAAGAACTGTAATATTTTGATATATTGTTGTTTACCTTACTTTATTTTGCGATTCCATTTGTTACCACGTACATCTCTTTTATTATGTACAAACAAGTTTGCAGGATGTTAAAATTTTAATAAAATTACTTAAACCTAAAAATTTCTTTTTCTTAAACCTATTCCTAAACCGAGCCCTAGCCGTAACCCTCGTCCTAGTCCTAGCCCGAGCCCAAAGCCCTAAGCCGAAACCTTAGCCCCAACACGAGCCCTAGCATTAACCCTAAACCTAGCCCTAGCCCTAACCCTAGCACTTAAAGTACACCTAGCCCTAGCCCTCGTGCTATCTTGTAAGACCTAGCCCTAACCCTATCCCTTCCCGTAACCCATTCCCTTTCCCTAGCCCTAAGCTTGGCCCTAACCGTAATCTAGCTCTAGCCCTATCCCTATCCTTATCCCTAGCCCTAGCACTGCCCTAGCCGTAACCATAACCTAGCCCTAACACTAACCCTAGCCCTAGCCCTAACCCGAGCTCTAACCCTAACACTAGCCCTAAACGTAACCCTAACCAAACCTTAAGCTAGCCCTAACCCTAAACCAAGCCCTAGCCCTAACCTTAGCCCTAGCCCTAACCTAGCCCGAACCCTAAACCTAGCCGTAGCCCTAACCCTAGCACTTAAACTACACCTAGCCCTAGCCGTAACTCTAGCCCTAGCCTTCACCCTATCCCCTAAGAGCTAACCCTAACCCTAGCCCTAGTCCTAACCTTAGCCCTATCCGAATCGCTAGCCCTAACCCTGGGCCTATTAGCAACCGTAGCCCTACCTTAATCCTTGCCATAATCCTAACCCTAACCCCAGCGCTAGACCTATCTCTATCCCTAGCCTTAATCCTAGACCTATCCCTTAGCTTAGACCTTGCCCTAGCCCTACCCTAACCCTAACCCTAGCCCTATCCTTAACCCTAACCCTAGCCCTAGTCTTAGGCCTAACCATAGCACTACCTGTAGACCTAACCCTAGCACTGGCCCTAGCCCTAGCCCTAACCCTAGCCCTAAACCAAGCCCTAGCCCTAGCTGTATCCCTAAACTAGCCCTAGTCCTAACCCTAACCCTAACCCTAACCCTAGCCCTAGCCCTAGAACTAGCCCTAAACATAACCCTAGCACTAACCTAGCCCAAACCCGAGCCAAAGCCCTAGCCTTAATTTGGCCCTAGCCCTAACCCTAGCCCTAGCCCTAGCTCTATCCCTAAACTAGCCCTAGCCCTAACCCTAACTCTAGCCCTAGCCCTAGCCCTTGTCCTAACCCTAGCCCTATCCGAATCCCTAGCCCTAATAGCAGCGGTAGCACTAGCCCTAATCCTTGCCAAAATCCTAGCCCTAACCCCAGCGCTAGACCTATCTCTATCCCTAGCCTTAATCCTAGCCCTAGCCCTAGGCCTAGACGTTGCCCTAGCCCTACCCGAACCCTATCCCCATCCTTAACCCTAAACCTAGCCCTAGCCCTAGCCCTAACCCTAGCCCTAGCCCTATTCCTAGCACTAACCAAAGCCCTAGCCCTAAACCTAGCCATAACCCTACTCCAAGCCCTAACCCCAGCCATAATTTGAACTCTAACCCTCACCGTAGCCCTAACGCTTTCCTTAGATCTAACCCTATCCTTATCCCTAGCCCTAACCCTACCCCTAGATCTAACCTTAGCTTTAACTCGAGCAGTAAACCTAACCGTAACCCTAACCCTAACATTAAGCCTAACGTTAGCACTAGCCCTAGTCCAAACCCTAGCCCTAACCCTAGGCCTTGCACTAACTCTAACACTACCCCAGACCTAGCTCTAAACCTAGCCCTAGTCCTAGCTCCAAGCCGTAAGCCGTAACCCTTGCCCTAGCCCTAGCCCTAGCCCTAGCCCTAACCCTAACCTAGCCCTAACCCTAACCCTAGCCCTAGCCCTAGTCCTAACCCTAGCCCTAACCGTGACCTCGACTTTAATCTAAACCTGGCGCTAGCCGTAGCCTTAATTCTAACCCTAGCCCCAGCCCTAACCTGAGCAATAGTCCTAACACTAGCCCTGAACATAACCCTAACCAAACCTTAAGCTAGCCCTAAACCTAAACTAAGCCCTAGCCCTATCCTTAGCCCTAACCCTAACCAAAGCCCAAGCCCTAGCCCTATCTCTATCCCTAGCCTTAACCCTAACCCTAGCCCCAGCCCTAGCCTTAGGCCTAACCCTAGCACTAGGTGTAGGCCTAGCCCTAGCCCTAGCCAGAACTCAAGCACTAACCCTATACCTATCACTAACCCTAGCCCTAGCCCTAGCCCTAAGCCCTAACCCTAACCCTAGGCCTGGCCTTAACTCTAGCCCTGGCCCTAGCCGTAACCCTAACCTACCCGTAACCCTAACCCTAGCCCTCGCCCTAGCCCTAACCCTAGCCCTAGTTCTAACTCTAAGCCCAAAGCCCTAACCCTAACCATAACCCTAACCGTAACCCTAAACCTAATACTTGCCCCAGCCCCAGCCCCAGTCCTAACCCTAGCCCTAGCCCTAGCCCTAGCCCTAGCCCTAGCCCTAGCCTTAGCCCTAGCCCTAGCCCTAACCCTAACCATAACCCTAACCGTAATCCTAAACCTAATACTAGCCCTAGCCCCAGCCCCAGCCCCAGCCCTAAACTTAGCCCTAGCTCTATTCCTAACCCTAACCCTAACTCTAACCCTACCCTAGCCTTAGTTCTAGCCCTAGCCCTAATCTTGGCCGTAGCTCTTACCCTAGCGCTAGCCCAAGCTCAAGCCCTAACGCTAACACTATCGCTATCCCTATCCCTGTCCCTAGCCATTGCCGTACCCTAACCCTAGCCCTAGCCATAATACCAGCCCTAACCCTAACCCGAGCCCTGGGCCTAAACCTAACCCAAGCCCTGTCCTTAACCCTGGCCCAAACCCTAGCACTACGCCCTGCCCTAGCCCTAACCCTAACCCTAGCCTTGGCCCTAACACTAGACCTAACCCTAATCCTAGCCGTACCCTAGTCATAACCCTAGCCCTAGTCTTAACCCTAACCCGAGACCTAACTCTTGCCCTAGACCTAAACTTAGCTCTAACCCTATCCCTGATCCTATCCCTATCCATATCCCTAACTCTAGCCCCAGCCCTAGCCCTTGCCCTAGCCTTAACACTAGACCTAGCCCTACCCTAACCCTAGTTTTAGCTGTAGCCAAAATCCCAGCCCTAGCCCTAACCCTAGCCCTAACCCTACCCCTAGCCCTAGCCCTAGCCCTAGCCCTAACCTTGCTTTCAGAGGAGGAGGTTGTGTTTTTCACAGCTCCTCAATACCTTTCAGCAAAACAGTGGATTCTTCTCAATCGAGTGAAAATGCTGCAACCTCACTGACTGGGGTAGGCACTGGAACCCTTCAGGCATCAGGGGAGTCAAGAATGGAACCTCAAAAGCAAGATTTTGAGGGGCTAGGGGCAGATCGAACTCAGCCCCTAGGAAAACTTGCAGAGACCTTACAGAAAACAATGGCTTCCCAGGAAGGGAAAGAGAAAGAGAGAGAAACTGAAGAGTGATTGAAACTGGCAAGCGAGACCAAAAAGACTGTGCGTATTGTTGATTTGGGAACCGAGAAGGGATTTGGGGCTAGACTGCCTTCTAGTAGTGCCAAGGAAATCTTAGAAACTCCAGGGAAGGAGGTTTTACAAGGAGAAAGCCAGAGAGAAGAAGCAGGGGATAAAATGTTTGAGCCAGCTCTGAAAGAACAGGGCGTGGCAGCCATGGCAGAAACAGAAACTGCCTGCAAAGGCAGCACAAACTTCCTGCAAGGAGAATTAAAAGGAGATTCTGGGCTGCAGAAGGACATTCGGGAAAAAGAATACATTCAAAAGCCCCAAGGAACGACCTTTTTGCTGCAAAAAGAGGCAGGCAGCCATTTAGCAAACAAACAAACTCAGCAAGCAAAACTGAAAGTAAACTCTGGACTGCTAAAGCCTGCCGTAGCCATGGAAACAGGCACAGAGGAGGGGGAGGAAAAACCCTGGGTCTGGCTACTGCTGAAAACTTTTTGCAGGATTTCTTTGACTTTGATCGGTATAGAGAAACATATTGTTCGAATAGAGGAAAACTGGGAAAGTTTTTAGGGCTGTTGGAGGAATCTACCAAAGAGTTTGAATTAGAGAGTGTTCCACAGAGCCAGAGGAAGCCACAGAATGTTTGCAGAGGGACTTTCATTTGAGAGGAATGCAAAACAGAGCATATTTGGGGGTGGATTCGAGCAGAGAGGTCCTCCAAGAGTTAAATGATTATGGCAGGAGCCTGTTGGGAAAGCCAGTGGGGGAAAGAAAGCAAGAGGAGTAGGAATGCCTTTTACATTCTGTAACTGGCATCAACGAGTGGCATGAAGAAGTTAGGAAAGATCTGCAGGCTTATAAAGAGAGGAAAGGATTTTTATTAAAGCAATTTGCTTTGAAAAGCAAAGAGGAGAAAAGCAAGGAAAAAACAAAGACCAGAGGAGAGAGGGAGCCAAAGCTTCACAGGAGAAAGTGCTTAGCCGAAGAGGCTTTGAATACAAGTAGGGATCGGTCCCCGCTCAAACCAGGAAACTCTTCAGAAGAAGAACGGTATCCTCTGACCCTATACAAAAGAAAGCACGCACAGCCTCACAAGCCGGAAGAGACAGAGAAGGAGGCTTGTGCTGGGCAGCTTGCGGGGACTGCACCTCTTAACCCGATAGAACCTCCAAATGAATCTGAAAGTGAGGGAGTGGAGAGACTGGAGGGGCCTCCTTCCAAGAGCGAAGGGAGAGTGGCATGGAGTGCTCTGGCATTTCTTCTCTGCTTGCTAGCTGCGAGAGCTCGGTGGAAAGCAGCAGTGAGGAGGAGCAGGTGGAGGAGGAAGGCGCTGGGGGTGAAGCCCTGAAGAAAAGAGCCAAGAGGAAAATAAAGGAAGGAGGGACAGGTCTCTCCCCGGGAAAGAAAGTCACAAAGGAATATTTAATTTGCCAGTATGACATGGCTGTCAGAAACGACACCTGGCATAACTTGAGGTGTAGGTTATGCACATACAGGTTATAGACATGAGAATGTTCTTAATTTTAATTTTAATTTTATTAATTAATTTTCATAATTTTACTTTAAGATGTATTTTAATTTAGTTTTAATTTGAACAATAGTGTTATTTGTTCTTTCTCTGTAAATGGGCATAATATGTGAGAAACTTTGATAGGGATACAAGACTCAGAATGGTGGTACTAATAAATAATTGTAATGGAAATTGTAATGTTTGTATATTGATAGGTACAATTTTAAAAATTTTAAAAACTTTCGGTATTTCTTTGAAGAACTGTAATATTTTGATATATTGTTGTTTACCTTACTTTATTTTGCGATTCCATTTGTTACCACGTACATCTCTTTTATTATGTACAAACAAGTTTGCAGGATGTTAAAATTTTAATAAAATTACTTAAACCTAAAAATTTCTTTTTCTTAAACCTATTCCTAAACCGAGCCCTAGCCGTAACCCTCGTCCTAGTCCTAGCCCGAGCCCAAAGCCCTAAGCCGAAACCTTAGCCCCAACACGAGCCCTAGCATTAACCCTAAACCTAGCCCTAGCCCTAACCCTAGCACTTAAAGTACACCTAGCCCTAGCCCTCGTGCTATCTTGTAAGACCTAGCCCTAACCCTATCCCTTCCCGTAACCCATTCCCTTTCCCTAGCCCTAAGCTTGGCCCTAACCGTAATCTAGCTCTAGCCCTATCCCTATCCTTATCCCTAGCCCTAGCACTGCCCTAGCCGTAACCATAACCTAGCCCTAACACTAACCCTAGCCCTAGCCCTAACCCGAGCTCTAACCCTAACACTAGCCCTAAACGTAACCCTAACCAAACCTTAAGCTAGCCCTAACCCTAAACCAAGCCCTAGCCCTAACCTTAGCCCTAGCCCTAACCTAGCCCGAACCCTAAACCTAGCCATAGCCCTAACCCTAGCACTTAAACTACACCTAGCCCTAGCCGTAACTCTAGCCCTAGCCTTCACCCTATCCCCTAAGAGCTAACCCTAACCCTAGCCCTAGTCCTAACCTTAGCCCTATCCGAATCGCTAGCCCTAACCCTGGGCCTATTAGCAACCGTAGCCCTACCTTAATCCTTGCCATAATCCTAACCCTAACCCCAGCGCTAGACCTATCTCTATCCCTAGCCTTAATCCTAGACCTATCCCTTAGCTTAGACCTTGCCCTAGCCCTACCCTAACCCTAGCCCTATCCTTAACCCTAACCCTAGCCCTAGTCTTAGGCCTAACCATAGCACTACCTGTAGACCTAACCCTAGCACTGGCCCTAGCCCTAGCCCTAACCCTAGCCCTAAACCAAGCCCTAGCCCTAGCTGTATCCCTAAACTAGCCCTAGTCCTAACCCTAACCCTAACCCTAACCCTAGCCCTAGCCCTAGAACTAGCCCTAAACATAACCCTAGCACTAACCTAGCCCAAACCCGAGCCAAAGCCCTAGCCTTAATTTGGCCCTAGCCCTAACCCTAGCCCTAGCCCTAGCTCTATCCCTAAACTAGCCCTAGCCCTAACCCTAACTCTAGCCCTAGCCCTAGCCCTTGTCCTAACCCTAGCCCTATCCGAATCCCTAGCCCTAATAGCAGCCGTAGCACTAGCCCTAATCCTTGCCAAAATCCTAGCCCTAACCCCAGCGCTAGACCTATCTCTATCCCTAGCCTTAATCCTAGCCCTAGCCCTAGGCCTAGACGTTGCCCTAGCCCTACCCGAACCCTATCCCCATCCTTAACCCTAAACCTAGCCCTAGCCCTAGCCCTAACCCTAGCCCTAGCCCTATTCCTAGCACTAACCAAAGCCCTAGCCCTAAACCTAGCCATAACCCTACTCCAAGCCCTAACCCCAACCATAATTTGAACTCTAACCCTCACCGTAGCCCTAACGCTTTCCTTAGATCTAACCCTATCCTTATCCCTAGCCCTAACCCTACCCCTAGATCTAACCTTAGCTTTAACTCGAGCAGTAAACCTAACCGTAACCCTAACCCTAACATTAAGCCTAACGTTAGCACTAGCCCTAGTCCAAACCCTAGCCCTAACCCTAGGCCTTGCACTAACTCTAACACTACCCCAGACCTAGCTCTAAACCTAGCCCTAGTCCTAGCTCCAAGCCGTAAGCCGTAACCCTTGCCCTAGCCCTAGCCCTAGCCCTAGCCCTAGTCCTAACCCTAGCCCTAACCGTGACCTCGACTTTAATCTAAACCTGGCGCTAGCCGTAGCCTTAATTCTAACCCTAGCCCCAGCCCTAACCTGAGCAATAGTCCTAACACTAGCCCTGAACATAACCCTAACCAAACCTTAAGCTAGCCCTAAACCTAAACTAAGCCCTAGCCCTATCCTTAGCCCTAACCCTAACCAAAGCCCAAGCCCTAGCCCTATCTCTATCCCTAGCCTTAACCCTAACCCTAGCCCCAGCCCTAGCCTTAGGCCTAACCCTAGCACTAGGTGTAGGCCTAGCCCTAGCCCTAGCCAGAACTCAAGCACTAACCCTATACCTATCACTAACCCTAGCCCTAGCCCTAGCCCTAAGCCCTAACCCTAACCCTAGGCCTGGCCTTAACTCTAGCCCTGGCCCTAGCCGTAACCCTAACCTACCCGTAACCCTAACCCTAGCCCTCGCCCTAGCCCTAACCCTAGCCCTAGTTCTAACTCTAAGCCCAAAGCCCTAACCCTAACCATAACCCTAACCGTAACCCTAAACCTAATACTTGCCCCAGCCCCAGCCCCAGTCCTAACCCTAGCCCTAGCCCTAGCCCTAGCCCTAGCCCTAGCCTTAGCCCTAGCCCTAGCCCTAACCCTAACCATAACCCTAACCGTAATCCTAAACCTAATACTAGCCCTAGCCCCAGCCCCAGCCCCAGCCCTAAACTTAGCCCTAGCTCTATTCCTAACCCTAACCCTAACTCTAACCCTACCCTAGCCTTAGTTCTAGCCCTAGCCCTAATCTTGGCCGTAGCTCTTACCCTAGCGCTAGCCCAAGCTCAAGCCCTAACGCTAACACTATCGCTATCCCTATCCCTGTCCCTAGCCATTGCCGTACCCTAACCCTAGCCCTAGCCATAATACCAGCCCTAACCCTAACCCGAGCCCTGGGCCTAAACCTAACCCAAGCCCTGTCCTTAACCCTGGCCCAAACCCTAGCACTACGCCCTGCCCTAGCCCTAACCCTAACCCTAGCCTTGGCCCTAACACTAGACCTAACCCTAATCCTAGCCGTACCCTAGTCATAACCCTAGCCCTAGTCTTAACCCTAACCCGAGACCTAACTCTTGCCCTAGACCTAAACTTAGCTCTAGCCCTATCCCTGATCCTATCCCTATCCATATCCCTAACTCTAGCCCCAGCCCTAGCCCTTGCCCTAGCCTTAACACTAGACCTAGCCCTACCCTAACCCTAGTTTTAGCTGTAGCCAAAATCCCAGCCCTAGCCCTAACCCTAGCCCTAACCCTACCCCTAGCCCTAGCCCTAGCCCTAGCCCTAACCTTGCTTTCAGAGGAGGAGGTTGTGTTTTTCACAGCTCCTCAATACCTTTCAGCAAAACAGTGGATTCTTCTCAATCGAGTGAAAATGCTGCAACCTCACTGACTGGGGTAGGCACTGGAACCCTTCAGGCATCAGGGGAGTCAAGAATGGAACCTCAAAAGCAAGATTTTGAGGGGCTAGGGGCAGATCGAACTCAGCCCCTAGGAAAACTTGCAGAGACCTTACAGAAAACAATGGCTTCCCAGGAAGGGAAAGAGAAAGAGAGAGAAACTGAAGAGTGATTGAAACTGGCAAGCGAGACCAAAAAGACTGTGCGTATTGTTGATTTGGGAACCGAGAAGGGATTTGGGGCTAGACTGCCTTCTAGTAGTGCCAAGGAAATCTTAGAAACTCCAGGGAAGGAGGTTTTACAAGGAGAAAGCCAGAGAGAAGAAGCAGGGGATAAAATGTTTGAGCCAGCTCTGAAAGAACAGGGCGTGGCAGCCATGGCAGAAACAGAAACTGCCTGCAAAGGCAGCACAAACTTCCTGCAAGGAGAATTAAAAGGAGATTCTGGGCTGCAGAAGGACATTCGGGAAAAAGAATACATTCAAAAGCCCCAAGGAACGACCTTTTTGCTGCAAAAAGAGGCAGGCAGCCATTTAGCAAACAAACAAACTCAGCAAGCAAAACTGAAAGTAAACTCTGGACTGCTAAAGCCTGCCGTAGCCATGGAAACAGGCACAGAGGAGGGGGAGGAAAAACCCTGGGTCTGGCTACTGCTGAAAACTTTTTGCAGGATTTCTTTGACTTTGATCAGTATAGAGAAACATATTGTTCGAATAGAGGAAAACTGGGAAAGTTTTTAGGGCTGTTGGAGCAATCTACCAAAGAGTTTGAATTAGAGAGTGTTCCACAGAGCCAGAGGAAGCCACAGAATGTTTGCAGAGGGACTTTCATTTGAGAGGAATGCAAAACAGAGCATATTTGGGGGTGGATTCGAGCAGAGAGGTCCTCCAAGAGTTAAATGATTATGGCAGGAGCCTGTTGGGAAAGCCAGTGGGGGAAAGAAAGCAAGAGGAGTAGGAATGCCTTTTACATTCTGTAACTGGCATCAACGAGTGGCATGAAGAAGTTAGGAAAGATCTGCAGGCTTATAAAGAGAGGAAAGGATTTTTATTAAAGCAATTTGCTTTGAAAAGCAAAGAGGAGAAAAGCAAGGAAAAAACAAAGACCAGAGGAGAGAGGGAGCCAAAGCTTCACAGGAGAAAGTGCTTAGCCGAAGAGGCTTTGAATACAAGTAGGGATCGGTCCCCGCTCAAACCAGGAAACTCTTCAGAAGAAGAACGGTATCCTCTGACCCTATACAAAAGAAAGCACGCACAGCCTCACAAGCCGGAAGAGACAGAGAAGGAGGCTTGTGCTGGGCAGCTTGCGGGGACTGCACCTCTTAACCCGATAGAACCTCCAAATGAATCTGAAAGTGAGGGAGTGGAGAGACTGGAGGGGCCTCCTTCCAAGAGCGAAGGGAGAGTGGCATGGAGTGCTCTGGCATTTCTTCTCTGCTTGCTAGCTGCGAGAGCTCGGTGGAAAGCAGCAGTGAGGAGGAGGAGATGGAGGAGGAAGGCGCTGGGGGTGAAGCCCTGAAGAAAAGCGCCAAGAGGAAAATAAAGGAAGGAGGGACAGGTCTCTCCCCGGGAAAGAAAGTCACAAAGGAATATTTAATTTGCCAGTATGACATGGCTGTCAGAAACGACACCTGGCATAACTTGAGGTGTAGGTTATGCACATACAGGTTATAGACATGAGAATGTTCTTAATTTTAATTTTAATTTTATTAATTAATTTTCATAATTTTACTTTAAGATGTATTTTAATTTAGTTTTAATTTGAACAATAGTGTTATTTGTTCTTTCTCTGTAAATGGGCATAATATGTGAGAAACTTTGATAGGGATACAAGACTCAGAATGGTGGTACTAATAAATAATTGTAATGGAAATTGTAATGTTTGTATATTGATAGGTACAATTTTAAAAATTTTAAAAACTTTCGGTATTTCTTTGAAGAACTGTAATATTTTGATATATTGTTGTTTACCTTACTTTATTTTGCGATTCCATTTGTTACCACGTACATCTCTTTTATTATGTACAAACAAGTTTGCAGGATGTTAAAATTTTAATAAAATTACTTAAACCTAAAAATTTCTTTTTCTTAAACCTATTCCTAAACCGAGCCCTAGCCGTAACCCTCGTCCTAGTCCTAGCCCGAGCCCAAAGCCCTAAGCCGAAACCTTAGCCCCAACACGAGCCCTAGCATTAACCCTAAACCTAGCCCTAGCCCTAACCCTAGCACTTAAAGTACACCTAGCCCTAGCCCTCGTGCTATCTTGTAAGACCTAGCCCTAACCCTATCCCTTCCCGTAACCCATTCCCTTTCCCTAGCCCTAAGCTTGGCCCTAACCGTAATCTAGCTCTAGCCCTATCCCTATCCTTATCCCTAGCCCTAGCACTGCCCTAGCCGTAACCATAACCTAGCCCTAACACTAACCCTAGCCCTAGCCCTAACCCGAGCTCTAACCCTAACACTAGCCCTAAACGTAACCCTAACCAAACCTTAAGCTAGCCCTAACCCTAAACCAAGCCCTAGCCCTAACCTTAGCCCTAGCCCTAACCTAGCCCGAACCCTAAACCTAGCCGTAGCCCTAACCCTAGCACTTAAACTACACCTAGCCCTAGCCGTAACTCTAGCCCTAGCCTTCACCCTATCCCCTAAGAGCTAACCCTAACCCTAGCCCTAGTCCTAACCTTAGCCCTATCCGAATCGCTAGCCCTAACCCTGGGCCTATTAGCAACCGTAGCCCTACCTTAATCCTTGCCATAATCCTAACCCTAACCCCAGCGCTAGACCTATCTCTATCCCTAGCCTTAATCCTAGACCTATCCCTTAGCTTAGACCTTGCCCTAGCCCTACCCTAACCCTAACCCTAGCCCTATCCTTAACCCTAACCCTAGCCCTAGTCTTAGGCCTAACCATAGCACTACCTGTAGACCTAACCCTAGCACTGGCCCTAGCCCTAGCCCTAACCCTAGCCCTAAACCAAGCCCTAGCCCTAGCTGTATCCCTAAACTAGCCCTAGTCCTAACCCTAACCCTAACCCTAACCCTAGCCCTAGCCCTAGAACTAGCCCTAAACATAACCCTAGCACTAACCTAGCCCAAACCCGAGCCAAAGCCCTAGCCTTAATTTGGCCCTAGCCCTAACCCTAGCCCTAGCCCTAGCTCTATCCCTAAACTAGCCCTAGCCCTAACCCTAACTCTAGCCCTAGCCCTAGCCCTTGTCCTAACCCTAGCCCTATCCGAATCCCTAGCCCTAATAGCAGCCGTAGCACTAGCCCTAATCCTTGCCAAAATCCTAGCCCTAACCCCAGCGCTAGACCTATCTCTATCCCTAGCCTTAATCCTAGCCCTAGCCCTAGGCCTAGACGTTGCCCTAGCCCTACCCGAACCCTATCCCCATCCTTAACCCTAAACCTAGCCCTAGCCCTAGCCCTAACCCTAGCCCTAGCCCTATTCCTAGCACTAACCAAAGCCCTAGCCCTAAACCTAGCCATAACCCTACTCCAAGCCCTAACCCCAGCCATAATTTGAACTCTAACCCTCACCGTAGCCCTAACGCTTTCCTTAGATCTAACCCTATCCTTATCCCTAGCCCTAACCCTACCCCTAGATCTAACCTTAGCTTTAACTCGAGCAGTAAACCTAACCGTAACCCTAACCCTAACATTAAGCCTAACGTTAGCACTAGCCCTAGTCCAAACCCTAGCCCTAACCCTAGGCCTTGCACTAACTCTAACACTACCCCAGACCTAGCTCTAAACCTAGCCCTAGTCCTAGCTCCAAGCCGTAAGCCGTAACCCTTGCCCTAGCCCTAGCCCTAGCCCTAGCCCTAACCCTAACCTAGCCCTAACCCTAACCCTAGCCCTAGCCCTAGTCCTAACCCTAGCCCTAACCGTGACCTCGACTTTAATCTAAACCTGGCGCTAGCCGTAGCCTTAATTCTAACCCTAGCCCCAGCCCTAACCTGAGCAATAGTCCTAACACTAGCCCTGAACATAACCCTAACCAAACCTTAAGCTAGCCCTAAACCTAAACTAAGCCCTAGCCCTATCCTTAGCCCTAACCCTAACCAAAGCCCAAGCCCTAGCCCTAGCCCTATCTCTATCCCTAGCCTTAACCCTAACCCTAGCCCCAGCCCTAGCCTTAGGCCTAACCCTAGCACTAGGTGTAGGCCTAGCCCTAGCCCTAGCCAGAACTCAAGCACTAACCCTATACCTATCACTAACCCTAGCCCTAGCCCTAGCCCTAAGCCCTAACCCTAACCCTAGGCCTGGCCTTAACTCTAGCCCTGGCCCTAGCCGTAACCCTAACCTACCCGTAACCCTAACCCTAGCCCTCGCCCTAGCCCTAACCCTAGCCCTAGTTCTAACTCTAAGCCCAAAGCCCTAACCCTAACCATAACCCTAACCGTAACCCTAAACCTAATACTTGCCCCAGCCCCAGCCCCAGTCCTAACCCTAGCCCTAGCCCTAGCCCTAGCCCTAGCCCTAGCCTTAGCCCTAGCCCTAGCCCTAACCCTAACCATAACCCTAACCGTAATCCTAAACCTAATACTAGCCCTAGCCCCAGCCCCAGCCCCAGCCCTAAACTTAGCCCTAGCTCTATTCCTAACCCTAACCCTAACTCTAACCCTACCCTAGCCTTAGTTCTAGCCCTAGCCCTAATCTTGGCCGTAGCTCTTACCCTAGCGCTAGCCCAAGCTCAAGCCCTAACGCTAACACTATCGCTATCCCTATCCCTGTCCCTAGCCATTGCCGTACCCTAACCCTAGCCCTAGCCATAATACCAGCCCTAACCCTAACCCGAGCCCTGGGCCTAAACCTAACCCAAGCCCTGTCCTTAACCCTGGCCCAAACCCTAGCACTACGCCCTGCCCTAGCCCTAACCCTAACCCTAGCCTTGGCCCTAACACTAGACCTAACCCTAATCCTAGCCGTACCCTAGTCATAACCCTAGCCCTAGTCTTAACCCTAACCCGAGACCTAACTCTTGCCCTAGACCTAAACTTAGCTCTAGCCCTATCCCTGATCCTATCCCTATCCATATCCCTAACTCTAGCCCCAGCCCTAGCCCTTGCCCTAGCCTTAACACTAGACCTAGCCCTACCCTAACCCTAGTTTTAGCTGTAGCCAAAATCCCAGCCCTAGCCCTAACCCTAGCCCTAACCCTACCCCTAGCCCTAGCCCTAGCCCTAGCCCTAACCTTGCTTTCAGAGGAGGAGGTTGTGTTTTTCACAGCTCCTCAATACCTTTCAGCAAAACAGTGGATTCTTCTCAATCGAGTGAAAATGCTGCAACCTCACTGACTGGGGTAGGCACTGGAACCCTTCAGGCATCAGGGGAGTCAAGAATGGAACCTCAAAAGCAAGATTTTGAGGGGCTAGGGGCAGATCGAACTCAGCCCCTAGGAAAACTTGCAGAGACCTTACAGAAAACAATGGCTTCCCAGGAAGGGAAAGAGAAAGAGAGAGAAACTGAAGAGTGATTGAAACTGGCAAGCGAGACCAAAAAGACTGTGCGTATTGTTGATTTGGGAACCGAGAAGGGATTTGGGGCTAGACTGCCTTCTAGTAGTGCCAAGGAAATCTTAGAAACTCCAGGGAAGGAGGTTTTACAAGGAGAAAGCCAGAGAGAAGAAGCAGGGGATAAAATGTTTGAGCCAGCTCTGAAAGAACAGGGCGTGGCAGCCATGGCAGAAACAGAAACTGCCTGCAAAGGCAGCACAAACTTCCTGCAAGGAGAATTAAAAGGAGATTCTGGGCTGCAGAAGGACATTCGGGAAAAAGAATACATTCAAAAGCCCCAAGGAACGACCTTTTTGCTGCAAAAAGAGGCAGGCAGCCATTTAGCAAACAAACAAACTCAGCAAGCAAAACTGAAAGTAAACTCTGGACTGCTAAAGCCTGCCGTAGCCATGGAAACAGGCACAGAGGAGGGGGAGGAAAAACCCTGGGTCTGGCTACTGCTGAAAACTTTTTGCAGGATTTCTTTGACTTTGATCGGTATAGAGAAACATATTGTTCGAATAGAGGAAAACTGGGAAAGTTTTTAGGGCTGTTGGAGCAATCTACCAAAGAGTTTGAATTAGAGAGTGTTCCACAGAGCCAGAGGAAGCCACAGAATGTTTGCAGAGGGACTTTCATTTGAGAGGAATGCAAAACAGAGCATATTTGGGGGTGGATTCGAGCAGAGAGGTCCTCCAAGAGTTAAATGATTATGGCAGGAGCCTGTTGGGAAAGCCAGTGGGGGAAAGAAAGCAAGAGGAGTAGGAATGCCTTTTACATTCTGTAACTGGCATCAACGAGTGGCATGAAGAAGTTAGGAAAGATCTGCAGGCTTATAAAGAGAGGAAAGGATTTTTATTAAAGCAATTTGCTTTGAAAAGCAAAGAGGAGAAAAGCAAGGAAAAAACAAAGACCAGAGGAGAGAGGGAGCCAAAGCTTCACAGGAGAAAGTGCTTAGCCGAAGAGGCTTTGAATACAAGTAGGGATCGGTCCCCGCTCAAACCAGGAAACTCTTCAGAAGAAGAACGGTATCCTCTGACCCTATACAAAAGAAAGCACGCACAGCCTCACAAGCCGGAAGAGACAGAGAAGGAGGCTTGTGCTGGGCAGCTTGCGGGGACTGCACCTCTTAACCCGATAGAACCTCCAAATGAATCTGAAAGTGAGGGAGTGGAGAGACTGGAGGGGCCTCCTTCCAAGAGCGAAGGGAGAGTGGCATGGAGTGCTCTGGCATTTCTTCTCTGCTTGCTAGCTGCGAGAGCTCGGTGGAAAGCAGCAGTGAGGAGGAGGAGATGGAGGAGGAAGGCGCTGGGGGTGAAGCCCTGAAGAAAAGCGCCAAGAGGAAAATAAAGGAAGGAGGGACAGGTCTCTCCCCGGGAAAGAAAGTCACAAAGGAATATTTAATTTGCCAGTATGACATGGCTGTCAGAAACGACACCTGGCATAACTTGAGGTGTAGGTTATGCACATACAGGTTATAGACATGAGAATGTTCTTAATTTTAATTTTAATTTTATTAATTAATTTTCATAATTTTACTTTAAGATGTATTTTAATTTAGTTTTAATTTGAACAATAGTGTTATTTGTTCTTTCTCTGTAAATGGGCATAATATGTGAGAAACTTTGATAGGGATACAAGACTCAGAATGGTGGTACTAATAAATAATTGTAATGGAAATTGTAATGTTTGTATATTGATAGGTACAATTTTAAAAATTTTAAAAACTTTCGGTATTTCTTTGAAGAACTGTAATATTTTGATATATTGTTGTTTACCTTACTTTATTTTGCGATTCCATTTGTTACCACGTACATCTCTTTTATTATGTACAAACAAGTTTGCAGGATGTTAAAATTTTAATAAAATTACTTAAACCTAAAAATTTCTTTTTCTTAAACCTATTCCTAAACCGAGCCCTAGCCGTAACCCTCGTCCTAGTCCTAGCCCGAGCCCAAAGCCCTAAGCCGAAACCTTAGCCCCAACACGAGCCCTAGCATTAACCCTAAACCTAGCCCTAGCCCTAACCCTAGCACTTAAAGTACACCTAGCCCTAGCCCTCGTGCTATCTTGTAAGACCTAGCCCTAACCCTATCCCTTCCCGTAACCCATTCCCTTTCCCTAGCCCTAAGCTTGGCCCTAACCGTAATCTAGCTCTAGCCCTATCCCTATCCTTATCCCTAGCCCTAGCACTGCCCTAGCCGTAACCATAACCTAGCCCTAACACTAACCCTAGCCCTAGCCCTAACCCGAGCTCTAACCCTAACACTAGCCCTAAACGTAACCCTAACCAAACCTTAAGCTAGCCCTAACCCTAAACCAAGCCCTAGCCCTAACCTTAGCCCTAGCCCTAACCTAGCCCGAACCCTAAACCTAGCCGTAGCCCTAACCCTAGCACTTAAACTACACCTAGCCCTAGCCGTAACTCTAGCCCTAGCCTTCACCCTATCCCCTAAGAGCTAACCCTAACCCTAGCCCTAGTCCTAACCTTAGCCCTATCCGAATCGCTAGCCCTAACCCTGGGCCTATTAGCAACCGTAGCCCTACCTTAATCCTTGCCATAATCCTAACCCTAACCCCAGCGCTAGACCTATCTCTATCCCTAGCCTTAATCCTAGACCTATCCCTTAGCTTAGACCTTGCCCTAGCCCTACCCTAACCCTAGCCCTATCCTTAACCCTAACCCTAGCCCTAGTCTTAGGCCTAACCATAGCACTACCTGTAGACCTAACCCTAGCACTGGCCCTAGCCCTAGCCCTAACCCTAGCCCTAAACCAAGCCCTAGCCCTAGCTGTATCCCTAAACTAGCCCTAGTCCTAACCCTAACCCTAACCCTAACCCTAGCCCTAGCCCTAGAACTAGCCCTAAACATAACCCTAGCACTAACCTAGCCCAAACCCGAGCCAAAGCCCTAGCCTTAATTTGGCCCTAGCCCTAACCCTAGCCCTAGCCCTAGCTCTATCCCTAAACTAGCCCTAGCCCTAACCCTAACTCTAGCCCTAGCCCTAGCCCTTGTCCTAACCCTAGCCCTATCCGAATCCCTAGCCCTAATAGCAGCCGTAGCACTAGCCCTAATCCTTGCCAAAATCCTAGCCCTAACCCCAGCGCTAGACCTATCTCTATCCCTAGCCTTAATCCTAGCCCTAGCCCTAGGCCTAGACGTTGCCCTAGCCCTACCCGAACCCTATCCCCATCCTTAACCCTAAACCTAGCCCTAGCCCTAGCCCTAACCCTAACCCTAGCCCTAGCACTAACCCTAGCCCTAGCCCTAACCCTAGCCCTAGCCCTATTCCTAGCACTAACCAAAGCCCTAGCCCTAAACCTAGCCATAACCCTACTCCAAGCCCTAACCCCAGCCATAATTTGAACTCTAACCCTCACCGTAGCCCTAACGCTTTCCTTAGATCTAACCCTATCCTTATCCCTAGCCCTAACCCTACCCCTAGATCTAACCTTAGCTTTAACTCGAGCAGTAAACCTAACCGTAACCCTAACCCTAACATTAAGCCTAACGTTAGCACTAGCCCTAGTCCAAACCCTAGCCCTAACCCTAGGCCTTGCACTAACTCTAACACTACCCCAGACCTAGCTCTAAACCTAGCCCTAGTCCTAGCTCCAAGCCGTAAGCCGTAACCCTTGCCCTAGCCCTAGCCCTAGCCCTAGCCCTAACCCTAACCTAGCCCTAACCCTAACCCTAGCCCTAGCCCTAGTCCTAACCCTAGCCCTAACCGTGACCTCGACTTTAATCTAAACCTGGCGCTAGCCGTAGCCTTAATTCTAACCCTAGCCCCAGCCCTAACCTGAGCAATAGTCCTAACACTAGCCCTGAACATAACCCTAACCAAACCTTAAGCTAGCCCTAAACCTAAACTAAGCCCTAGCCCTATCCTTAGCCCTAACCCTAACCAAAGCCCAAGCCCTAGCCCTATCTCTATCCCTAGCCTTAACCCTAACCCTAGCCCCAGCCCTAGCCTTAGGCCTAACCCTAGCACTAGGTGTAGGCCTAGCCCTAGCCCTAGCCAGAACTCAAGCACTAACCCTATACCTATCACTAACCCTAGCCCTAGCCCTAGCCCTAAGCCCTAACCCTAACCCTAGGCCTGGCCTTAACTCTAGCCCTGGCCCTAGCCGTAACCCTAACCTACCCGTAACCCTAACCCTAGCCCTCGCCCTAGCCCTAACCCTAGCCCTAGTTCTAACTCTAAGCCCAAAGCCCTAACCCTAACCATAACCCTAACCGTAACCCTAAACCTAATACTTGCCCCAGCCCCAGCCCCAGTCCTAACCCTAGCCCTAGCCCTAGCCCTAGCCCTAGCCCTAGCCTTAGCCCTAGCCCTAGCCCTAACCCTAACCATAACCCTAACCGTAATCCTAAACCTAATACTAGCCCTAGCCCCAGCCCCAGCCCCAGCCCTAAACTTAGCCCTAGCTCTATTCCTAACCCTAACCCTAACTCTAACCCTACCCTAGCCTTAGTTCTAGCCCTAGCCCTAATCTTGGCCGTAGCTCTTACCCTAGCGCTAGCCCAAGCTCAAGCCCTAACGCTAACACTATCGCTATCCCTATCCCTGTCCCTAGCCATTGCCGTACCCTAACCCTAGCCCTAGCCATAATACCAGCCCTAACCCTAACCCGAGCCCTGGGCCTAAACCTAACCCAAGCCCTGTCCTTAACCCTGGCCCAAACCCTAGCACTACGCCCTGCCCTAGCCCTAACCCTAACCCTAGCCTTGGCCCTAACACTAGACCTAACCCTAATCCTAGCCGTACCCTAGTCATAACCCTAGCCCTAGTCTTAACCCTAACCCGAGACCTAACTCTTGCCCTAGACCTAAACTTAGCTCTAGCCCTATCCCTGATCCTATCCCTATCCATATCCCTAACTCTAGCCCCAGCCCTAGCCCTTGCCCTAGCCTTAACACTAGACCTAGCCCTACCCTAACCCTAGTTTTAGCTGTAGCCAAAATCCCAGCCCTAGCCCTAACCCTACCCCTAGCCCTAGCCCTAGCCCTAGCCCTAACCTTGCTTTCAGAGGAGGAGGTTGTGTTTTTCACAGCTCCTCAATACCTTTCAGCAAAACAGTGGATTCTTCTCAATCGAGTGAAAATGCTGCAACCTCACTGACTGGGGTAGGCACTGGAACCCTTCAGGCATCAGGGGAGTCAAGAATGGAACCTCAAAAGCAAGATTTTGAGGGGCTAGGGGCAGATCGAACTCAGCCCCTAGGAAAACTTGCAGAGACCTTACAGAAAACAATGGCTTCCCAGGAAGGGAAAGAGAAAGAGAGAGAAACTGAAGAGTGATTGAAACTGGCAAGCGAGACCAAAAAGACTGTGCGTATTGTTGATTTGGGAACCGAGAAGGGATTTGGGGCTAGACTGCCTTCTAGTAGTGCCAAGGAAATCTTAGAAACTCCAGGGAAGGAGGTTTTACAAGGAGAAAGCCAGAGAGAAGAAGCAGGGGATAAAATGTTTGAGCCAGCTCTGAAAGAACAGGGCGTGGCAGCCATGGCAGAAACAGAAACTGCCTGCAAAGGCAGCACAAACTTCCTGCAAGGAGAATTAAAAGGAGATTCTGGGCTGCAGAAGGACATTCGGGAAAAAGAATACATTCAAAAGCCCCAAGGAACGACCTTTTTGCTGCAAAAAGAGGCAGGCAGCCATTTAGCAAACAAACAAACTCAGCAAGCAAAACTGAAAGTAAACTCTGGACTGCTAAAGCCTGCCGTAGCCATGGAAACAGGCACAGAGGAGGGGGAGGAAAAACCCTGGGTCTGGCTACTGCTGAAAACTTTTTGCAGGATTTCTTTGACTTTGATCAGTATAGAGAAACATATTGTTCGAATAGAGGAAAACTGGGAAAGTTTTTAGGGCTGTTGGAGGAATCTACCAAAGAGTTTGAATTAGAGAGTGTTCCACAGAGCCAGAGGAAGCCACAGAATGTTTGCAGAGGGACTTTCATTTGAGAGGAATGCAAAACAGAGCATATTTGGGGGTGGATTCGAGCAGAGAGGTCCTCCAAGAGTTAAATGATTATGGCAGGAGCCTGTTGGGAAAGCCAGTGGGGGAAAGAAAGCAAGAGGAGTAGGAATGCCTTTTACATTCTGTAACTGGCATCAACGAGTGGCATGAAGAAGTTAGGAAAGATCTGCAGGCTTATAAAGAGAGGAAAGGATTTTTATTAAAGCAATTTGCTTTGAAAAGCAAAGAGGAGAAAAGCAAGGAAAAAACAAAGACCAGAGGAGAGAGGGAGCCAAAGCTTCACAGGAGAAAGTGCTTAGCCGAAGAGGCTTTGAATACAAGTAGGGATCGGTCCCCGCTCAAACCAGGAAACTCTTCAGAAGAAGAACGGTATCCTCTGACCCTATACAAAAGAAAGCACGCACAGCCTCACAAGCCGGAAGAGACAGAGAAGGAGGCTTGTGCTGGGCAGCTTGCGGGGACTGCACCTCTTAACCCGATAGAACCTCCAAATGAATCTGAAAGTGAGGGAGTGGAGAGACTGGAGGGGCCTCCTTCCAAGAGCGAAGGGAGAGTGGCATGGAGTGCTCTGGCATTTCTTCTCTGCTTGCTAGCTGCGAGAGCTCGGTGGAAAGCAGCAGTGAGGAGGAGGAGATGGAGGAGGAAGGCGCTGGGGGTGAAGCCCTGAAGAAAAGCGCCAAGAGGAAAATAAAGGAAGGAGGGACAGGTCTCTCCCCGGGAAAGAAAGTCACAAAGGAATATTTAATTTGCCAGTATGACATGGCTGTCAGAAACGACACCTGGCATAACTTGAGGTGTAGGTTATGCACATACAGGTTATAGACATGAGAATGTTCTTAATTTTAATTTTAATTTTATTAATTAATTTTCATAATTTTACTTTAAGATGTATTTTAATTTAGTTTTAATTTGAACAATAGTGTTATTTGTTCTTTCTCTGTAAATGGGCATAATATGTGAGAAACTTTGATAGGGATACAAGACTCAGAATGGTGGTACTAATAAATAATTGTAATGGAAATTGTAATGTTTGTATATTGATAGGTACAATTTTAAAAATTTTAAAAACTTTCGGTATTTCTTTGAAGAACTGTAATATTTTGATATATTGTTGTTTACCTTACTTTATTTTGCGATTCCATTTGTTACCACGTACATCTCTTTTATTATGTACAAACAAGTTTGCAGGATGTTAAAATTTTAATAAAATTACTTAAACCTAAAAATTTCTTTTTCTTAAACCTATTCCTAAACCGAGCCCTAGCCGTAACCCTCGTCCTAGTCCTAGCCCGAGCCCAAAGCCCTAAGCCGAAACCTTAGCCCCAACACGAGCCCTAGCATTAACCCTAAACCTAGCCCTAGCCCTAACCCTAGCACTTAAAGTACACCTAGCCCTAGCCCTCGTGCTATCTTGTAAGACCTAGCCCTAACCCTATCCCTTCCCGTAACCCATTCCCTTTCCCTAGCCCTAAGCTTGGCCCTAACCGTAATCTAGCTCTAGCCCTATCCCTATCCTTATCCCTAGCCCTAGCACTGCCCTAGCCGTAACCATAACCTAGCCCTAACACTAACCCTAGCCCTAGCCCTAACCCGAGCTCTAACCCTAACACTAGCCCTAAACGTAACCCTAACCAAACCTTAAGCTAGCCCTAACCCTAAACCAAGCCCTAGCCCTAACCTTAGCCCTAGCCCTAACCTAGCCCGAACCCTAAACCTAGCCGTAGCCCTAACCCTAGCACTTAAACTACACCTAGCCCTAGCCGTAACTCTAGCCCTAGCCTTCACCCTATCCCCTAAGAGCTAACCCTAACCCTAGCCCTAGTCCTAACCTTAGCCCTATCCGAATCGCTAGCCCTAACCCTGGGCCTATTAGCAACCGTAGCCCTACCTTAATCCTTGCCATAATCCTAACCCTAACCCCAGCGCTAGACCTATCTCTATCCCTAGCCTTAATCCTAGACCTATCCCTTAGCTTAGACCTTGCCCTAGCCCTACCCTAACCCTAGCCCTATCCTTAACCCTAACCCTAGCCCTAGTCTTAGGCCTAACCATAGCACTACCTGTAGACCTAACCCTAGCACTGGCCCTAGCCCTAGCCCTAACCCTAGCCCTAAACCAAGCCCTAGCCCTAGCTGTATCCCTAAACTAGCCCTAGTCCTAACCCTAACCCTAACCCTAACCCTAGCCCTAGCCCTAGAACTAGCCCTAAACATAACCCTAGCACTAACCTAGCCCAAACCCGAGCCAAAGCCCTAGCCTTAATTTGGCCCTAGCCCTAACCCTAGCCCTAGCCCTAGCTCTATCCCTAAACTAGCCCTAGCCCTAACCCTAACTCTAGCCCTAGCCCTAGCCCTTGTCCTAACCCTAGCCCTATCCGAATCCCTAGCCCTAATAGCAGCCGTAGCACTAGCCCTAATCCTTGCCAAAATCCTAGCCCTAACCCCAGCGCTAGACCTATCTCTATCCCTAGCCTTAATCCTAGCCCTAGCCCTAGGCCTAGACGTTGCCCTAGCCCTACCCGAACCCTATCCCCATCCTTAACCCTAAACCTAGCCCTAGCCCTAGCCCTAACCCTAACCCTAGCCCTAGCACTAACCCTAGCCCTAGCCCTAACCCTAGCCCTAGCCCTATTCCTAGCACTAACCAAAGCCCTAGCCCTAAACCTAGCCATAACCCTACTCCAAGCCCTAACCCCAGCCATAATTTGAACTCTAACCCTCACCGTAGCCCTAACGCTTTCCTTAGATCTAACCCTATCCTTATCCCTAGCCCTAACCCTACCCCTAGATCTAACCTTAGCTTTAACTCGAGCAGTAAACCTAACCGTAACCCTAACCCTAACATTAAGCCTAACGTTAGCACTAGCCCTAGTCCAAACCCTAGCCCTAACCCTAGGCCTTGCACTAACTCTAACACTACCCCAGACCTAGCTCTAAACCTAGCCCTAGTCCTAGCTCCAAGCCGTAAGCCATAACCCTTGCCCTAGCCCTAGCCCTAGCCCTAGCCCTAACCCTAACCTAGCCCTAACCCTAACCCTAGCCCTAGCCCTAGTCCTAACCCTAGCCCTAACCGTGACCTCGACTTTAATCTAAACCTGGCGCTAGCCGTAGCCTTAATTCTAACCCTAGCCCCAGCCCTAACCTGAGCAATAGTCCTAACACTAGCCCTGAACATAACCCTAACCAAACCTTAAGCTAGCCCTAAACCTAAACTAAGCCCTAGCCCTATCCTTAGCCCTAACCCTAACCAAAGCCCAAGCCCTAGCCCTAGCCCTATCTCTATCCCTAGCCTTAACCCTAACCCTAGCCCCAGCCCTAGCCTTAGGCCTAACCCTAGCACTAGGTGTAGGCCTAGCCCTAGCCCTAGCCAGAACTCAAGCACTAACCCTATACCTATCACTAACCCTAGCCCTAGCCCTAGCCCTAAGCCCTAACCCTAACCCTAGGCCTGGCCTTAACTCTAGCCCTGGCCCTAGCCGTAACCCTAACCTACCCGTAACCCTAACCCTAGCCCTCGCCCTAGCCCTAACCCTAGCCCTAGTTCTAACTCTAAGCCCAAAGCCCTAACCCTAACCATAACCCTAACCGTAACCCTAAACCTAATACTTGCCCCAGCCCCAGCCCCAGTCCTAACCCTAGCCCTAGCCCTAGCCCTAGCCCTAGCCCTAGCCCTAGCCCTAGCCCTAGCCCTAGCCTTAGCCCTAGCCCTAGCCCTAACCCTAACCATAACCCTAACCGTAATCCTAAACCTAATACTAGCCCTAGCCCCAGCCCCAGCCCCAGCCCTAAACTTAGCCCTAGCTCTATTCCTAACCCTAACCCTAACTCTAACCCTACCCTAGCCTTAGTTCTAGCCCTAGCCCTAATCTTGGCCGTAGCTCTTACCCTAGCGCTAGCCCAAGCTCAAGCCCTAACGCTAACACTATCGCTATCCCTATCCCTGTCCCTAGCCATTGCCGTACCCTAACCCTAGCCCTAGCCATAATACCAGCCCTAACCCTAACCCGAGCCCTGGGCCTAAACCTAACCCAAGCCCTGTCCTTAACCCTGGCCCAAACCCTAGCACTACGCCCTGCCCTAGCCCTAACCCTAACCCTAGCCTTGGCCCTAACACTAGACCTAACCCTAATCCTAGCCGTACCCTAGTCATAACCCTAGCCCTAGTCTTAACCCTAACCCGAGACCTAACTCTTGCCCTAGACCTAAACTTAGCTCTAGCCCTATCCCTGATCCTATCCCTATCCATATCCCTAACTCTAGCCCCAGCCCTAGCCCTTGCCCTAGCCTTAACACTAGACCTAGCCCTACCCTAACCCTAGTTTTAGCTGTAGCCAAAATCCCAGCCCTAGCCCTAACCCTAGCCCTAACCCTACCCCTAGCCCTAGCCCTAGCCCTAGCCCTAGCCCTAACCTTGCTTTCAGAGGAGGAGGTTGTGTTTTTCACAGCTCCTCAATACCTTTCAGCAAAACAGTGGATTCTTCTCAATCGAGTGAAAATGCTGCAACCTCACTGACTGGGGTAGGCACTGGAACCCTTCAGGCATCAGGGGAGTCAAGAATGGAACCTCAAAAGCAAGATTTTGAGGGGCTAGGGGCAGATCGAACTCAGCCCCTAGGAAAACTTGCAGAGACCTTACAGAAAACAATGGCTTCCCAGGAAGGGAAAGAGAAAGAGAGAGAAACTGAAGAGTGATTGAAACTGGCAAGCGAGACCAAAAAGACTGTGCGTATTGTTGATTTGGGAACCGAGAAGGGATTTGGGGCTAGACTGCCTTCTAGTAGTGCCAAGGAAATCTTAGAAACTCCAGGGAAGGAGGTTTTACAAGGAGAAAGCCAGAGAGAAGAAGCAGGGGATAAAATGTTTGAGCCAGCTCTGAAAGAACAGGGCGTGGCAGCCATGGCAGAAACAGAAACTGCCTGCAAAGGCAGCACAAACTTCCTGCAAGGAGAATTAAAAGGAGATTCTGGGCTGCAGAAGGACATTCGGGAAAAAGAATACATTCAAAAGCCCCAAGGAACGACCTTTTTGCTGCAAAAAGAGGCAGGCAGCCATTTAGCAAACAAACAAACTCAGCAAGCAAAACTGAAAGTAAACTCTGGACTGCTAAAGCCTGCCGTAGCCATGGAAACAGGCACAGAGGAGGGGGAGGAAAAACCCTGGGTCTGGCTACTGCTGAAAACTTTTTGCAGGATTTCTTTGACTTTGATCGGTATAGAGAAACATATTGTTCGAATAGAGGAAAACTGGGAAAGTTTTTAGGGCTGTTGGAGGAATCTACCAAAGAGTTTGAATTAGAGAGTGTTCCACAGAGCCAGAGGAAGCCACAGAATGTTTGCAGAGGGACTTTCATTTGAGAGGAATGCAAAACAGAGCATATTTGGGGGTGGATTCGAGCAGAGAGGTCCTCCAAGAGTTAAATGATTATGGCAGGAGCCTGTTGGGAAAGCCAGTGGGGGAAAGAAAGCAAGAGGAGTAGGAATGCCTTTTACATTCTGTAACTGGCATCAACGAGTGGCATGAAGAAGTTAGGAAAGATCTGCAGGCTTATAAAGAGAGGAAAGGATTTTTATTAAAGCAATTTGCTTTGAAAAGCAAAGAGGAGAAAAGCAAGGAAAAAACAAAGACCAGAGGAGAGAGGGAGCCAAAGCTTCACAGGAGAAAGTGCTTAGCCGAAGAGGCTTTGAATACAAGTAGGGATCGGTCCCCGCTCAAACCAGGAAACTCTTCAGAAGAAGAACGGTATCCTCTGACCCTATACAAAAGAAAGCACGCACAGCCTCACAAGCCGGAAGAGACAGAGAAGGAGGCTTGTGCTGGGCAGCTTGCGGGGACTGCACCTCTTAACCCGATAGAACCTCCAAATGAATCTGAAAGTGAGGGAGTGGAGAGACTGGAGGGGCCTCCTTCCAAGAGCGAAGGGAGAGTGGCATGGAGTGCTCTGGCATTTCTTCTCTGCTTGCTAGCTGCGAGAGCTTGGTGGAAAGCAGCAGTGAGGAGGAGGAGATGGAGGAGGAAGGCGCTGGGGGTGAAGCCCTGAAGAAAAGCGCCAAGAGGAAAATAAAGGAAGGAGGGACAGGTCTCTCCCCGGGAAAGAAAGTCACAAAGGAATATTTAATTTGCCAGTATGACATGGCTGTCAGAAACGACACCTGGCATAACTTGAGGTGTAGGTTATGCACATACAGGTTATAGACATGAGAATGTTCTTAATTTTAATTTTAATTTTATTAATTAATTTTCATAATTTTACTTTAAGATGTATTTTAATTTAGTTTTAATTTGAACAATAGTGTTATTTGTTCTTTCTCTGTAAATGGGCATAATATGTGAGAAACTTTGATAGGGATACAAGACTCAGAATGGTGGTACTAATAAATAATTGTAATGGAAATTGTAATGTTTGTATATTGATAGGTACAATTTTAAAAATTTTAAAAACTTTCGGTATTTCTTTGAAGAACTGTAATATTTTGATATATTGTTGTTTACCTTACTTTATTTTGCGATTCCATTTGTTACCACGTACATCTCTTTTATTATGTACAAACAAGTTTGCAGGATGTTAAAATTTTAATAAAATTACTTAAACCTAAAAATTTCTTTTTCTTAAACCTATTCCTAAACCGAGCCCTAGCCGTAACCCTCGTCCTAGTCCTAGCCCGAGCCCAAAGCCCTAAGCCGAAACCTTAGCCCCAACACGAGCCCTAGCATTAACCCTAAACCTAGCCCTAGCCCTAACCCTAGCACTTAAAGTACACCTAGCCCTAGCCCTCGTGCTATCTTGTAAGACCTAGCCCTAACCCTATCCCTTCCCGTAACCCATTCCCTTTCCCTAGCCCTAAGCTTGGCCCTAACCGTAATCTAGCTCTAGCCCTATCCCTATCCTTATCCCTAGCCCTAGCACTGCCCTAGCCGTAACCATAACCTAGCCCTAACACTAACCCTAGCCCTAGCCCTAACCCGAGCTCTAACCCTAACACTAGCCCTAAACGTAACCCTAACCAAACCTTAAGCTAGCCCTAACCCTAAACCAAGCCCTAGCCCTAACCTTAGCCCTAGCCCTAACCTAGCCCGAACCCTAAACCTAGCCGTAGCCCTAACCCTAGCACTTAAACTACACCTAGCCCTAGCCATAACTCTAGCCCTAGCCTTCACCCTATCCCCTAAGAGCTAACCCTAACCCTAGCCCTAGTCCTAACCTTAGCCCTATCCGAATCGCTAGCCCTAACCCTGGGCCTATTAGCAACCGTAGCCCTACCTTAATCCTTGCCATAATCCTAACCCTAACCCCAGCGCTAGACCTATCTCTATCCCTAGCCTTAATCCTAGACCTATCCCTTAGCTTAGACCTTGCCCTAGCCCTACCCTAACCCTAGCCCTATCCTTAACCCTAACCCTAGCCCTAGTCTTAGGCCTAACCATAGCACTACCTGTAGACCTAACCCTAGCACTGGCCCTAGCCCTAGCCCTAACCCTAGCCCTAGCCCTAGAACTAGCCCTAAACATAACCCTAGCACTAACCTAGCCCAAACCCGAGCCAAAGCCCTAGCCTTAATTTGGCCCTAGCCCTAACCCTAGCCCTAGCCCTAGCTCTATCCCTAAACTAGCCCTAGCCCTAACCCTAACTCTAGCCCTAGCCCTAGCCCTTGTCCTAACCCTAGCCCTATCCGAATCCCTAGCCCTAATAGCAGTCGTAGCACTAGCCCTAATCCTTGCCAAAATCCTAGCCCTAACCCCAGCGCTAGACCTATCTCTATCCCTAGCCTTAATCCTAGCCCTAGCCCTAGGCCTAGACGTTGCCCTAGCCCTACCCGAACCCTATCCCCATCCTTAACCCTAACCCTAGCCCTAGTCTTAGGCCTAACCATAGCACTACCTGTAGACCTAACCCTAGCACTGGCCCTAGCCCTAGCCCTAACCCTAGCCCTAAACCAAGCCCTAGCCCTAGCTGTATCCCTAAACTAGCCCTAGTCCTAACCCTAACCCTAACCCTAACCCTAGCCCTAGCCCTAGAACTAGCCCTAAACATAACCCTAGCACTAACCTAGCCCAAACCCGAGCCAAAGCCCTAGCCTTAATTTGGCCCTAGCCCTAACCCTAGCCCTAGCCCTAGCTCTATCCCTAAACTAGCCCTAGCCCTAACCCTAACTCTAGCCCTAGCCCTAGCCCTTGTCCTAACCCTAGCCCTATCCGAATCCCTAGCCCTAATAGCAGCCGTAGCACTAGCCCTAATCCTTGCCAAAATCCTAGCCCTAACCCCAGCGCTAGACCTATCTCTATCCCTAGCCTTAATCCTAGCACTAACCCTAGGCCTAGACGTTGCCCTAGCCCTACCCGAACCCTATCCCCATCCTTAACCCTAAACCTAGCCCTAGCCCTAGCCCTAACCCTAACCCTAGCCCTAGCACTAACCCTAGCCCTAGCCCTAACCCTAGCCCTAGCCCTATTCCTAGCACTAACCAAAGCCCTAGCCCTAAACCTAGCCATAACCCTACTCCAAGCCCTAACCCCAGCCATAATTTGAACTCTAACCCTCACCGTAGCCCTAACGCTTTCCTTAGATCTAACCCTATCCTTATCCCTAGCCCTAACCCTACCCCTAGATCTAACCTTAGCTTTAACTCGAGCAGTAAACCTAACCGTAACCCTAACCCTAACATTAAGCCTAACGTTAGCACTAGCCCTAGTCCAAACCCTAGCCCTAACCCTAGGCCTTGCACTAACTCTAACACTACCCCAGACCTAGCTCTAAACCTAGCCCTAGTCCTAGCTCCAAGCCGTAAGCCGTAACCCTTGCCCTAGCCCTAGCCCTAGCCCTAGCCCTAACCCTAACCTAGCCCTAACCCTAACCCTAGCCCTAGCCCTAGTCCTAACCCTAGCCCTAACCGTGACCTCGACTTTAATCTAAACCTGGCGCTAGCCGTAGCCTTAATTCTAACCCTAGCCCCAGCCCTAACCTGAGCAATAGTCCTAACACTAGCCCTGAACATAACCCTAACCAAACCTTAAGCTAGCCCTAAACCTAAACTAAGCCCTAGCCCTATCCTTAGCCCTAACCCTAACCAAAGCCCAAGCCCTAGCCCTATCTCTATCCCTAGCCTTAACCCTAACCCTAGCCCCAGCCCTAGCCTTAGGCCTAACCCTAGCACTAGTTGTAGGCCTAGACCTAGCCCTAGCCAGAACTCAAGCACTAACCCTATACCTATCACTAACCCTAGCCCTAGCCCTAGCCCTAAGCCCTAACCCTAACCCTAGGCCTGGCCTTAACTCTAGCCCTGGCCCTAGCCGTAACCCTAACCTACCCGTAACCCTAACCCTAGCCCTCGCCCTAGCCCTAACCCTAGCCCTAGTTCTAACTCTAAGCCCAAAGCCCTAACCCTAACCATAACCCTAACCGTAACCCTAAACCTAATACTTGCCCCAGCCCCAGCCCCAGTCCTAACCCTAGCCCTAGCCCTAGCCCTAGCCCTAGCCCTAGCCCTAGCCCTAGCCCTAACCCTAACCATAACCCTAACCGTAATCCTAAACCTAATACTAGCCCTAGCCCCAGCCCCAGCCCCAGCCCTAAACTTAGCCCTAGCTCTATTCCTAACCCTAACCCTAACTCTAACCCTACCCTAGCCTTAGTTCTAGCCCTAGCCCTAATCTTGGCCGTAGCTCTTACCCTAGCGCTAGCCCAAGCTCAAGCCCTAACGCTAACACTATCGCTATCCCTATCCCTGTCCCTAGCCATTGCCGTACCCTAACCCTAGCCCTAGCCATAATACCAGCCCTAACCCTAACCCGAGCCCTGGGCCTAAACCTAACCCAAGCCCTGTCCTTAACCCTGGCCCAAACCCTAGCACTACGCCCTGCCCTAGCCCTAACCCTAACCCTAGCCTTGGCCCTAACACTAGACCTAACCCTAATCCTAGCCGTACCCTAGTCATAACCCTAGCCCTAGTCTTAACCCTAACCCGAGACCTAACTCTTGCCCTAGACCTAAACTTAGCTCTAGCCCTATCCCTGATCCTATCCCTATCCATATCCCTAACTCTAGCCCCAGCCCTAGCCCTTGCCCTAGCCTTAACACTAGACCTAGCCCTACCCTAACCCTAGTTTTAGCTGTAGCCAAAATCCCAGCCCTAGCCCTAACCCTACCCCTAGCCCTAGCCCTAGCCCTAGCCCTAACCTTGCTTTCAGAGGAGGAGGTTGTGTTTTTCACAGCTCCTCAATACCTTTCAGCAAAACAGTGGATTCTTCTCAATCGAGTGAAAATGCTGCAACCTCACTGACTGGGGTAGGCACTGGAACCCTTCAGGCATCAGGGGAGTCAAGAATGGAACCTCAAAAGCAAGATTTTGAGGGGCTAGGGGCAGATCGAACTCAGCCCCTAGGAAAACTTGCAGAGACCTTACAGAAAACAATGGCTTCCCAGGAAGGGAAAGAGAAAGAGAGAGAAACTGAAGAGTGATTGAAACTGGCAAGCGAGACCAAAAAGACTGTGCGTATTGTTGATTTGGGAACCGAGAAGGGATTTGGGGCTAGACTGCCTTCTAGTAGTGCCAAGGAAATCTTAGAAACTCCAGGGAAGGAGGTTTTACAAGGAGAAAGCCAGAGAGAAGAAGCAGGGGATAAAATGTTTGAGCCAGCTCTGAAAGAACAGGGCGTGGCAGCCATGGCAGAAACAGAAACTGCCTGCAAAGGCAGCACAAACTTCCTGCAAGGAGAATTAAAAGGAGATTCTGGGCTGCAGAAGGACATTCGGGAAAAAGAATACATTCAAAAGCCCCAAGGAACGACCTTTTTGCTGCAAAAAGAGGCAGGCAGCCATTTAGCAAACAAACAAACTCAGCAAGCAAAACTGAAAGTAAACTCTGGACTGCTAAAGCCTGCCGTAGCCATGGAAACAGGCACAGAGGAGGGGGAGGAAAAACCCTGGGTCTGGCTACTGCTGAAAACTTTTTGCAGGATTTCTTTGACTTTGATCGGTATAGAGAAACATATTGTTCGAATAGAGGAAAACTGGGAAAGTTTTTAGGGCTGTTGGAGGAATCTACCAAAGAGTTTGAATTAGAGAGTGTTCCACAGAGCCAGAGGAAGCCACAGAATGTTTGCAGAGGGACTTTCATTTGAGAGGAATGCAAAACAGAGCATATTTGGGGGTGGATTCGAGCAGAGAGGTCCTCCAAGAGTTAAATGATTATGGCAGGAGCCTGTTGGGAAAGCCAGTGGGGGAAAGAAAGCAAGAGGAGTAGGAATGCCTTTTACATTCTGTAACTGGCATCAACGAGTGGCATGAAGAAGTTAGGAAAGATCTGCAGGCTTATAAAGAGAGGAAAGGATTTTTATTAAAGCAATTTGCTTTGAAAAGCAAAGAGGAGAAAAGCAAGGAAAAAACAAAGACCAGAGGAGAGAGGGAGCCAAAGCTTCACAGGAGAAAGTGCTTAGCCGAAGAGGCTTTGAATACAAGTAGGGATCGGTCCCCGCTCAAACCAGGAAACTCTTCAGAAGAAGAACGGTATCCTCTGACCCTATACAAAAGAAAGCACGCACAGCCTCACAAGCCGGAAGAGACAGAGAAGGAGGCTTGTGCTGGGCAGCTTGCGGGGACTGCACCTCTTAACCCGATAGAACCTCCAAATGAATCTGAAAGTGAGGGAGTGGAGAGACTGGAGGGGCCTCCTTCCAAGAGCGAAGGGAGAGTGGCATGGAGTGCTCTGGCATTTCTTCTCTGCTTGCTAGCTGCGAGAGCTCGGTGGAAAGCAGCAGTGAGGAGGAGGAGATGGAGGAGGAAGGCGCTGGGGGTGAAGCCCTGAAGAAAAGCGCCAAGAGGAAAATAAAGGAAGGAGGGACAGGTCTCTCCCCGGGAAAGAAAGTCACAAAGGAATATTTAATTTGCCAGTATGACATGGCTGTCAGAAACGACACCTGGCATAACTTGAGGTGTAGGTTATGCACATACAGGTTATAGACATGAGAATGTTCTTAATTTTAATTTTAATTTTATTAATTAATTTTCATAATTTTACTTTAAGATGTATTTTAATTTAGTTTTAATTTGAACAATAGTGTTATTTGTTCTTTCTCTGTAAATGGGCATAATATGTGAGAAACTTTGATAGGGATACAAGACTCAGAATGGTGGTACTAATAAATAATTGTAATGGAAATTGTAATGTTTGTATATTGATAGGTACAATTTTAAAAATTTTAAAAACTTTCGGTATTTCTTTGAAGAACTGTAATATTTTGATATATTGTTGTTTACCTTACTTTATTTTGCGATTCCATTTGTTACCACGTACATCTCTTTTATTATGTACAAACAAGTTTGCAGGATGTTAAAATTTTAATAAAATTACTTAAACCTAAAAAATTTTTTTTCTTAAACCTATGCCTAAACCGAGCCCTAGCCGTAACCCTCGTCCTAGTCCTAGCCCGAGCCCAAAGCCCTAAGCCGAAACCTTAGCCCCAACACGAGCCCTAGCATTAACCCTAAACCTAGCCCTAGCCCTAACCCTAGCACTTAAAGTACACCTAGCCCTAGCCCTCGTGCTATCTTGTAAGACCTAGCCCTAACCCTATCCCTTCCCGTAACCCATTCCCTTTCCCTAGCCCTAAGCTTGGCCCTAACCGTAATCTAGCTCTAGCCCTATCCCTATCCTTATCCCTAGCCCTAGCACTGCCCTAGCCGTAACCATAACCTAGCCCTAACACTAACCCTAGCCCTAGCCCTAACCCGAGCTCTAACCCTAACACTAGCCCTAAACGTAACCCTAACCAAACCTTAAGCTAGCCCTAACCCTAAACCAAGCCCTAGCCCTAACCTTAGCCCTAGCCCTAACCTAGCCCGAACCCTAAACCTAGCCGTAGCCCTAACCCTAGCACTTAAACTACACCTAGCCCTAGCCGTAACTCTAGCCCTAGCCTTCACCCTATCCCCTAAGAGCTAACCCTAACCCTAGCCCTAGTCCTAACCTTAGCCCTATCCGAATCGCTAGCCCTAACCCTGGGCCTATTAGCAACCGTAGCCCTACCTTAATCCTTGCCATAATCCTAACCCTAACCCCAGCGCTAGACCTATCTCTATCCCTAGCCTTAATCCTAGACCTATCCCTTAGCTTAGACCTTGCCCTAGCCCTACCCTAACCCTAGCCCTATCCTTAACCCTAACCCTAGCCCTAGTCTTAGGCCTAACCATAGCACTACCTGTAGACCTAACCCTAGCACTGGCCCTAGCCCTAGCCCTAACCCTAGCCCTAAACCAAGCCCTAGCCCTAGCTGTATCCCTAAACTAGCCCTAGTCCTAACCCTAACCCTAACCCTAACCCTAGCCCTAGCCCTAGAACTAGCCCTAAACATAACCCTAGCACTAACCTAGCCCAAACCCGAGCCAAAGCCCTAGCCTTAATTTGGCCCTAGCCCTAACCCTAGCCCTAGCCCTAGCTCTATCCCTAAACTAGCCCTAGCCCTAACCCTAACTCTAGCCCTAGCCCTAGCCCTTGTCCTAACCCTAGCCCTATCCGAATCCCTAGCCCTAATAGCAGCCGTAGCACTAGCCCTAATCCTTGCCAAAATCCTAGCCCTAACCCCAGCGCTAGACCTATCTCTATCCCTAGCCTTAATCCTAGCCCTAGCCCTAGGCCTAGACGTTGCCCTAGCCCTACCCGAACCCTATCCCCATCCTTAACCCTAAACCTAGCCCTAGCCCTAGCCCTAACCCTAACCCTAGCCCTAGCACTAACCCTAGCCCTAGCCCTAACCCTAGCCCTAGCCCTATTCCTAGCACTAACCAAAGCCCTAGCCCTAAACCTAGCCATAACCCTACTCCAAGCCCTAACCCCAGCCATAATTTGAACTCTAACCCTCACCGTAGCCCTAACGCTTTCCTTAGATCTAACCCTATCCTTATCCCTAGCCCTAACCCTACCCCTAGATCTAACCTTAGCTTTAACTCGAGCAGTAAACCTAACCGTAACCCTAACCCTAACATTAAGCCTAACGTTAGCACTAGCCCTAGTCCAAACCCTAGCCCTAACCCTAGGCCTTGCACTAACTCTAACACTACCCCAGACCTAGCTCTAAACCTAGCCCTAGTCCTAGCTCCAAGCCGTAAGCCGTAACCCTTGCCCTAGCCCTAGCCCTAGCCCTAGCCCTAACCCTAACCTAGCCCTAACCCTAACCCTAGCCCTAGCCCTAGTCCTAACCCTAGCCCTAACCGTGACCTCGACTTTAATCTAAACCTGGCGCTAGCCGTAGCCTTAATTCTAACCCTAGCCCCAGCCCTAACCTGAGCAATAGTCCTAACACTAGCCCTGAACATAACCCTAACCAAACCTTAAGCTAGCCCTAAACCTAAACTAAGCCCTAGCCCTATCCTTAGCCCTAACCCTAACCAAAGCCCAAGCCCTAGCCCTATCTCTATCCCTAGCCTTAACCCTAACCCTAGCCCCAGCCCTAGCCTTAGGCCTAACCCTAGCACTAGGAGTAGGCCTAGCCCTAGCCCTAGCCAGAACTCAAGCACTAACCCTATACCTATCACTAACCCTAGCCCTAGCCCTAGCCCTAAGCCCTAACCCTAACCCTAGGCCTGGCCTTAACTCTAGCCCTGGCCCTAGCCGTAACCCTAACCTACCCGTAACCCTAACCCTAGCCCTCGCCCTAGCCCTAACCCTAGCCCTAGTTCTAACTCTAAGCCCAAAGCCCTAACCCTAACCATAACCCTAACCGTAACCCTAAACCTAATACTTGCCCCAGCCCCAGCCCCAGTCCTAACCCTAGCCCTAGCCCTAGCCCTAGCCCTAGCCCTAGCCCTAGCCCTAGCCCTAGCCCTAGCCTTAGCCTTAGCCCTAGCCCTAAGCCTAGGCCTTGCACTAACTCTAACACTACCCCAGACCTAGCTCTAAACCTAGCCCTAGTCCTAGCTCCAAGCCGTAAGCCGTAACCCTTGCCCTAGCCCTAGCCCTAGCCCTAGCCCTAGTCCTAACCCTAGCCCTAACCGTGACCTCGACTTTAATCTAAACCTGGCGCTAGCCGTAGCCTTAATTCTAACCCTAGCCCCAGCCCTAACCTGAGCAATAGTCCTAACACTAGCCCTGAACATAGCCCTAACAAAACCTTAAGCTAGCCCTAAACCTAAACTAAGCCCTAGCCCTATCCTTAGCCCTAACCCTAACCAAAGCCCAAGCCCTAGCCCTAGCCCTATCTCTATCCCTAGCCTTAACCCTAACCCTAGCCCCAGCCCTAGCCTTAGGCCTAACCCTAGCACTAGGTGTAGGCCTAGCCCTAGCCCTAGCCAGAACTCAAGCACTAACCCTATACCTATCACTAACCCTAGCCCTAGCCCTAGCCCTAAGCCCTAACCCTAACCCTAGGCCTGGCCTTAACTCTAGCCCTGGCCCTAGCCGTAACCCTAACCTACCCGTAACCCTAACCCTAGCCCTCGCCCTAGCCCTAACCCTAGCCCTAGTTCTAACTCTAAGCCCAAAGCCCTAACCCTAACCATAACCCTAACCGTAACCCTAAACCTAATACTTGCCCCAGCCCCAGCCCCAGTCCTAACCCTAGCCCTAGCCCTAGCCCTAGCCCTAGCCTTAGCCCTAGCCCTAGCCCTAACCCTAACCATAACCCTAACCGTAATCCTAAACCTAATACTAGCCCTAGCCCCAGCCCCAGCCCCAGCCCTAAACTTAGCCCTAGCTCTATTCCTAACCCTAACCCTAACTCTAACCCTACCCTAGCCTTAGTTCTAGCCCTAGCCCTAATCTTGGCCGTAGCTCTTACCCTAGCGCTAGCCCAAGCTCAAGCCCTAACGCTAACACTATCGCTATCCCTATCCCTGTCCCTAGCCATTGCCGTACCCTAACCCTAGCCCTAGCCATAATACCAGCCCTAACCCTAACCCGAGCCCTGGGCCTAAACCTAACCCAAGCCCTGTCCTTAACCCTGGCCCAAACCCTAGCACTACGCCCTGCCCTAGCCCTAACCCTAACCCTAGCCTTGGCCCTAACACTAGACCTAACCCTAATCCTAGCCGTACCCTAGTCATAACCCTAGCCCTAGTCTTAACCCTAACCCGAGACCTAACTCTTGCCCTAGACCTAAACTTAGCTCTAGCCCTATCCCTGATCCTATCCCTATCCATATCCCTAACTCTAGCCCCAGCCCTAGCCCTTGCCCTAGCCTTAACACTAGACCTAGCCCTACCCTAACCCTAGTTTTAGCTGTAGCCAAAATCCCAGCCCTAGCCCTAACCCTACCCCTAGCCCTAGCCCTAGCCCTAGCCCTAACCTTGCTTTCAGAGGAGGAGGTTGTGTTTTTCACAGCTCCTCAATACCTTTCAGCAAAACAGTGGATTCTTCTCAATCGAGTGAAAATGCTGCAACCTCACTGACTGGGGTAGGCACTGGAACCCTTCAGGCATCAGGGGAGTCAAGAATGGAACCTCAAAAGCAAGATTTTGAGGGGCTAGGGGCAGATCGAACTCAGCCCCTAGGAAAACTTGCAGAGACCTTACAGAAAACAATGGCTTCCCAGGAAGGGAAAGAGAAAGAGAGAGAAACTGAAGAGTGATTGAAACTGGCAAGCGAGACCAAAAAGACTGTGCGTATTGTTGATTTGGGAACCGAGAAGGGATTTGGGGCTAGACTGCCTTCTAGTAGTGCCAAGGAAATCTTAGAAACTCCAGGGAAGGAGGTTTTACAAGGAGAAAGCCAGAGAGAAGAAGCAGGGGATAAAATGTTTGAGCCAGCTCTGAAAGAACAGGGCGTGGCAGCCATGGCAGAAACAGAAACTGCCTGCAAAGGCAGCACAAACTTCCTGCAAGGAGAATTAAAAGGAGATTCTGGGCTGCAGAAGGACATTCGGGAAAAAGAATACATTCAAAAGCCCCAAGGAACGACCTTTTTGCTGCAAAAAGAGGCAGGCAGCCATTTAGCAAACAAACAAACTCAGCAAGCAAAACTGAAAGTAAACTCTGGACTGCTAAAGCCTGCCGTAGCCATGGAAACAGGCACAGAGGAGGGGGAGGAAAAACCCTGGGTCTGGCTACTGCTGAAAACTTTTTGCAGGATTTCTTTGACTTTGATCGGTATAGAGAAACATATTGTTCGAATAGAGGAAAACTGGGAAAGTTTTTAGGGCTGTTGGAGGAATCTACCAAAGAGTTTGAATTAGAGAGTGTTCCACAGAGCCAGAGGAAGCCACAGAATGTTTGCAGAGGGACTTTCATTTGAGAGGAATGCAAAACAGAGCATATTTGGGGGTGGATTCGAGCAGAGAGGTCCTCCAAGAGTTAAATGATTATGGCAGGAGCCTGTTGGGAAAGCCAGTGGGGGAAAGAAAGCAAGAGGAGTAGGAATGCCTTTTACATTCTGTAACTGGCATCAACGAGTGGCATGAAGAAGTTAGGAAAGATCTGCAGGCTTATAAAGAGAGGAAAGGATTTTTATTAAAGCAATTTGCTTTGAAAAGCAAAGAGGAGAAAAGCAAGGAAAAAACAAAGACCAGAGGAGAGAGGGAGCCAAAGCTTCACAGGAGAAAGTGCTTAGCCGAAGAGGCTTTGAATACAAGTAGGGATCGGTCCCCGCTCAAACCAGGAAACTCTTCAGAAGAAGAACGGTATCCTCTGACCCTATACAAAAGAAAGCACGCACAGCCTCACAAGCCGGAAGAGACAGAGAAGGAGGCTTGTGCTGGGCAGCTTGCGGGGACTGCACCTCTTAACCCGATAGAACCTCCAAATGAATCTGAAAGTGAGGGAGTGGAGAGACTGGAGGGGCCTCCTTCCAAGAGCGAAGGGAGAGTGGCATGGAGTGCTCTGGCATTTCTTCTCTGCTTGCTAGCTGCGAGAGCTCGGTGGAAAGCAGCAGTGAGGAGGAGGAGATGGAGGAGGAAGGCGCTGGGGGTGAAGCCCTGAAGAAAAGCGCCAAGAGGAAAATAAAGGAAGGAGGGACAGGTCTCTCCCCGGGAAAGAAAGTCACAAAGGAATATTTAATTTGCCAGTATGACATGGCTGTCAGAAACGACACCTGGCATAACTTGAGGTGTAGGTTATGCACATACAGGTTATAGACATGAGAATGTTCTTAATTTTAATTTTAATTTTATTAATTAATTTTCATAATTTTACTTTAAGATGTATTTTAATTTAGTTTTAATTTGAACAATAGTGTTATTTGTTCTTTCTCTGTAAATGGGCATAATATGTGAGAAACTTTGATAGGGATACAAGACTCAGAATGGTGGTACTAATAAATAATTGTAATGGAAATTGTAATGTTTGTATATTGATAGGTACAATTTTAAAAATTTTAAAAACTTTCGGTATTTCTTTAAAGAACTGTAATATTTTGATATATTGTTGTTTACCTTACTTTATTTTGCGATTCCATTTGTTACCACGTACATCTCTTTTATTATGTACAAACAAGTTTGCAGGATGTTAAAATTTTAATAAAATTACTTAAACCTAAAAATTTCTTTTTCTTAAACCTATTCCTAAACCGAGCCCTAGCCGTAACCCTCGTCCTAGTCCTAGCCCGAGCCCAAAGCCCTAAGCCGAAACCTTAGCCCCAACACGAGCCCTAGCATTAACCCTAAACCTAGCCCTAGCCCTAACCCTAGCACTTAAAGTACACCTAGCCCTAGCCCTCGTGCTATCTTGTAAGACCTAGCCCTAACCCTATCCCTTCCCGTAACCCATTCCCTTTCCCTAGCCCTAAGCTTGGCCCTAACCGTAATCTAGCTCTAGCCCTATCCCTATCCTTATCCCTAGCCCTAGCACTGCCCTAGCCGAAACCATAACCTAGCCCTAACACTAACCCTAGCCCTAGCCCTAACCCGAGCTCTAACCCTAACACTAGCCCTAAACGTAACCCTAACCAAACCTTAAGCTAGCCCTAACCCTAAACCAAGCCCTAGCCCTAACCTTAGCCCTAGCCCTAACCTAGCCCGAACCCTAAACCTAGCCGTAGCCCTAACCCTAGCACTTAAACTACACCTAGCCCTAGCCGTAACTCTAGCCCTAGCCTTCACCCTATCCCCTAAGAGCTAACCCTAACCCTAGCCCTAGTCCTAACCTTAGCCCTATCCGAATCGCTAGCCCTAACCCTGGGCCTATTAGCAACCGTAGCCCTACCTTAATCCTTGCCATAATCCTAACCCTAACCCCAGCGCTAGACCTATCTCTATCCCTAGCCTTAATCCTAGACCTATCCCTTAGCTTAGACCTTGCCCTAGCCCTACCCTAACCCTAGCCCTATCCTTAACCCTAACCCTAGCCCTAGTCTTAGGCCTAACCATAGCACTACCTGTAGACCTAACCCTAGCACTAGCCCTAGCCCTAGCCCTAACCCTAGCCCTAAACCAAGCCCTAGCCCTAGCTGTATCCCTAAACTAGCCCTAGTCCTAACCCTAACCCTAACCCTAACCCTAGCCCTAGCCCTAGAACTAGCCCTAAACATAACCCTAGCACTAACCTAGCCCAAACCCGAGCCAAAGCCCTAGCCTTAATTTGGCCCTAGCCCTAACCCTAGCCCTAGCCCTAGCTCTATCCCTAAACTAGCCCTAGCCCTAACCCTAACTCTAGCCCTAGCCCTAGCCCTTGTCCTAACCCTAGCCCTATCCGAATCCCTAGCCCTAATAGCAGCCGTAGCACTAGCCCTAATCCTTGCCAAAATCCTAGCCCTAACCCCAGCGCTAGACCTATCTCTATCCCTAGCCTTAATCCTAGCCCTAGCCCTAGGCCTAGACGTTGCCCTAGCCCTACCCGAACCCTATCCCCATCCTTAACCCTAAACCTAGCCCTAGCCCTAGCCCTAACCCTAACCCTAGCCCTAGCACTAACCCTAGCCCTAGCCCTAACCCTAGCCCTAGCCCTATTCCTAGCACTAACCAAAGCCCTAGCCCTAAACCTAGCCATAACCCTACTCCAAGCCCTAACCCCAGCCATAATTTGAACTCTAACCCTCACCGTAGCCCTAACGCTTTCCTTAGATCTAACCCTATCCTTATCCCTAGCCCTAACCCTACCCCTAGATCTAACCTTAGCTTTAACTCGAGCAGTAAACCTAACCGTAACCCTAACCCTAACATTAAGCCTAACGTTAGCACTAGCCCTAGTCCAAACCCTAGCCCTAACCCTAGGCCTTGCACTAACTCTAACACTACCCCAGACCTAGCTCTAAACCTAGCCCTAGTCCTAGCTCCAAGCCGTAAGCCGTAACCCTTGCCCTAGCCCTAGCCCTAGCCCTAGCCCTAACCCTAACCTAGCCCTAACCCTAACCCTAGCCCTAGCCCTAGTCCTAACCCTAGCCCTAACCGTGACCTCGACTTTAATCTAAACCTGGCGCTAGCCGTAGCCTTAATTCTAACCCTAGCCCCAGCCCTAACCTGAGCAATAGTCCTAACACTAGCCCTGAACATAACCCTAACCAAACCTTAAGCTAGCCCTAAACCTAAACTAAGCCCTAGCCCTATCCTTAGCCCTAACCCTAACCAAAGCCCAAGCCCTAGCCCTATCTCTATCCCTAGCCTTAACCCTAACCCTAGCCCCAGCCCTAGCCTTAGGCCTAACCCTAGCACTAGGTGTAGGCCTAGCCCTAGCCCTAGCCAGAACTCAAGCACTAACCCTATACCTATCACTAACCCTAGCCCTAGCCCTAGCCCTAAGCCCTAACCCTAACCCTAGGCCTGGCCTTAACTCTAGCCCTGGCCCTAGCCGTAACCCTAACCTACCCGTAACCCTAACCCTAGCCCTCGCCCTAGCCCTAACCCTAGCCCTAGTTCTAACTCTAAGCCCAAAGCCCTAACCCTAACCATAACCCTAACCGTAACCCTAAACCGAATACTTGCCCCAGCCCCAGCCCCAGTCCTAACCCTAGCCCTAGCCCTAGCCCTAGCCCTAGCCCTAGCCCTAGCCTTAGCCCTAGCCCTAGCCCTAACCCTAACCATAACCCTAACCGTAATCCTAAACCTAATACTAGCCCTAGCCCCAGCCCCAGCCCCAGCCCTAAACTTAGCCCTAGCTCTATTCCTAACCCTAACCCTAACTCTAACCCTACCCTAGCCTTAGTTCTAGCCCTAGCCCTAATCTTGGCCGTAGCTCTTACCCTAGCGCTAGCCCAAGCTCAAGCCCTAACGCTAACACTATCGCTATCCCTATCCCTGTCCCTAGCCATTGCCGTACCCTAACCCTAGCCCTAGCCATAATACCAGCCCTAACCCTAACCCGAGCCCTGGGCCTAAACCTAACCCAAGCCCTGTCCTTAACCCTGGCCCAAACCCTAGCACTACGCCCTGCCCTAGCCCTAACCCTAACCCTAGCCTTGGCCCTAACACTAGACCTAACCCTAATCCTAGCCGTACCCTAGTCATAACCCTAGCCCTAGTCTTAACCCTAACCCGAGACCTAACTCTTGCCCTAGACCTAAACTTAGCTCTAGCCCTATCCCTGATCCTATCCCTATCCATATCCCTAACTCTAGCCCCAGCCCTAGCCCTTGCCCTAGCCTTAACACTAGACCTAGCCCTACCCTAACCCTAGTTTTAGCTGTAGCCAAAATCCCAGCCCTAGCCCTAACCCTACCCCTAGCCCTAGCCCTAGCCCTAGCCCTAACCTTGCTTTCAAAGGAGGAGGTTGTGTTTTTCACAGCTCCTCAATACCTTTCAGCAAAACAGTGGATTCTTCTCAATCGAGTGAAAATGCTGCAACCTCACTGACTGGGGTAGGCACTGGAACCCTTCAGGCATCAGGGGAGTCAAGAATGGAACCTCAAAAGCAAGATTTTGAGGGGCTAGGGGCAGATCGAACTCAGCCCCTAGGAAAACTTGCAGAGACCTTACAGAAAACAATGGCTTCCCAGGAAGGGAAAGAGAAAGAGAGAGAAACTGAAGAGTGATTGAAACTGGCAAGCGAGACCAAAAAGACTGTGCGTATTGTTGATTTGGGAACCGAGAAGGGATTTGGGGCTAGACTGCCTTCTAGTAGTGCCAAGGAAATCTTAGAAACTCCAGGGAAGGAGGTTTTACAAGGAGAAAGCCAGAGAGAAGAAGCAGGGGATAAAATGTTTGAGCCAGCTCTGAAAGAACAGGGCGTGGCAGCCATGGCAGAAACAGAAACTGCCTGCAAAGGCAGCACAAACTTCCTGCAAGGAGAATTAAAAGGAGATTCTGGGCTGCAGAAGGACATTCGGGAAAAAGAATACATTCAAAAGCCCCAAGGAACGACCTTTTTGCTGCAAAAAGAGGCAGGCAGCCATTTAGCAAACAAACAAACTCAGCAAGCAAAACTGAAAGTAAACTCTGGACTGCTAAAGCCTGCCGTAGCCATGGAAACAGGCACAGAGGAGGGGGAGGAAAAACCCTGGGTCTGGCTACTGCTGAAAACTTTTTGCAGGATTTCTTTGACTTTGATCAGTATAGAGAAACATATTGTTCGAATAGAGGAAAACTGGGAAAGTTTTTAGGGCTGTTGGAGCAATCTACCAAAGAGTTTGAATTAGAGAGTGTTCCACAGAGCCAGAGGAAGCCACAGAATGTTTGCAGAGGGACTTTCATTTGAGAGGAATGCAAAACAGAGCATATTTGGGGGTGGATTCGAGCAGAGAGGTCCTCCAAGAGTTAAATGATTATGGCAGGAGCCTGTTGGGAAAGCCAGTGGGGGAAAGAAAGCAAGAGGAGTAGGAATGCCTTTTACATTCTGTAACTGGCATCAACGAGTGGCATGAAGAAGTTAGGAAAGATCTGCAGGCTTATAAAGAGAGGAAAGGATTTTTATTAAAGCAATTTGCTTTGAAAAGCAAAGAGGAGAAAAGCAAGGAAAAAACAAAGACCAGAGGAGAGAGGGAGCCAAAGCTTCACAGGAGAAAGTGCTTAGCCGAAGAGGCTTTGAATACAAGTAGGGATCGGTCCCCGCTCAAACCAGGAAACTCTTCAGAAGAAGAACGGTATCCTCTGACCCTATACAAAAGAAAGCACGCACAGCCTCACAAGCCGGAAGAGACAGAGAAGGAGGCTTGTGCTGGGCAGCTTGCGGGGACTGCACCTCTTAACCCGATAGAACCTCCAAATGAATCTGAAAGTGAGGGAGTGGAGAGACTGGAGGGGCCTCCTTCCAAGAGCGAAGGGAGAGTGGCATGGAGTGCTCTGGCATTTCTTCTCTGCTTGCTAGCTGCGAGAGCTCGGTGGAAAGCAGCAGTGAGGAGGAGGAGATGGAGGAGGAAGGCGCTGGGGGTGAAGCCCTGAAGAAAAGCGCCAAGAGGAAAATAAAGGAAGGAGGGACAGGTCTCTCCCCGGGAAAGAAAGTCACAAAGGAATATTTAATTTGCCAGTATGACATGGCTGTCAGAAACGACACCTGGCATAACTTGAGGTGTAGGTTATGCACATACAGGTTATAGACATGAGAATGTTCTTAATTTTAATTTTAATTTTATTAATTAATTTTCATAATTTTACTTTAAGATGTATTTTAATTTAGTTTAAATTTGAACAATAGTGTTATTTGTTCTTTCTCTGTAAATGGGCATAATATGTGAGAAACTTTGATAGGGATACAAGACTCAGAATGGTGGTACTAATAAATAATTGTAATGGAAATTGTAATGTTTGTATATTGATAGGTACAATTTTAAAAATTTTAAAAACTTTCGGTATTTCTTTGAAGAACTGTAATATTTTGATATATTGTTGTTTACCTTACTTTATTTTGCGATTCCATTTGTTACCACGTACATCTCTTTTATTATGTACAAACAAGTTTGCAGGATGTTAAAATTTTAATAAAATTACTTAAACCTAAAAATTTCTTTTTCTTAAACCTATTCCTAAACCGAGCCCTAGCCGTAACCCTCGTCCTAGTCCTAGCCCGAGCCCAAAGCCCTAAGCCGAAACCTTAGCCCCAACACGAGCCCTAGCATTAACCCTAAACCTAGCCCTAGCCCTAACCCTAGCACTTAAAGTACACCTAGCCCTAGCCCTCGTGCTATCTTGTAAGACCTAGCCCTAACCCTATCCCTTCCCGTAACCCATTCCCTTTCCCTAGCCCTAAGCTTGGCCCTAACCGTAATCTAGCTCTAGCCCTATCCCTATCCTTATCCCTAGCCCTAGCACTGCCCTAGCCGTAACCATAACCTAGCCCTAACACTAACCCTAGCCCTAGCCCTAACCCGAGCTCTAACCCTAACACTAGCCCTAAACGTAACCCTAACCAAACCTTAAGCTAGCCCTAACCCTAAACCAAGCCCTAGCCCTAACCTTAGCCCTAGCCCTAACCTAGCCCGAACCCTAAACCTAGCCGTAGCCCTAACCCTAGCACTTAAACTACACCTAGCCCTAGCCGTAACTCTAGCCCTAGCCTTCACCCTATCCCCTAAGAGCTAACCCTAACCCTAGCCCTAGTCCTAACCTTAGCCCTATCCGAATCGCTAGCCCTAACCCTGGGCCTATTAGCAACCGTAGCCCTACCTTAATCCTTGCCATAATCCTAACCCTAACCCCAGCGCTAGACCTATCTCTATCCCTAGCCTTAATCCTAGACCTATCCCTTAGCTTAGACCTTGCCCTAGCCCTACCCTAACCCTAGCCCTATCCTTAACCCTAACCCTAGCCCTAGTCTTAGGCCTAACCATAGCACTACCTGTAGACCTAACCCTAGCACTGGCCCTAGCCCTAGCCCTAACCCTAGCCCTAGCCCTAGAACTAGCCCTAAACATAACCCTAGCACTAACCTAGCCCAAACCCGAGCCAAAGCCCTAGCCTTAATTTGGCCCTAGCCCTAACCCTAGCCCTAGCCCTAGCTCTATCCCTAAACTAGCCCTAGCCCTAACCCTAACTCTAGCCCTAGCCCTAGCCCTTGTCCTAACCCTAGCCCTATCCGAATCCCTAGCCCTAATAGCAGCCGTAGCACTAGCCCTAATCCTTGCCAAAATCCTAGCCCTAACCCCAGCGCTAGACCTATCTCTATCCCTAGCCTTAATCCTAGCCCTAGCCCTAGGCCTAGACGTTGCCCTAGCCCTACCCGAACCCTATCCCCATCCTTAACCCTAAACCTAGCCCTAGCCCTAGCCCTAACCCTAACCCTAGCCCTAGCACTAACCCTAGCCCTAGCCCTAACCCTAGCCCTAGCCCTATTCCTAGCACTAACCAAAGCCCTAGCCCTAAACCTAGCCATAACCCTACTCCAAGCCCTAACCCCAGCCATAATTTGAACTCTAACCCTCACCGTAGCCCTAACGCTTTCCTTAGATCTAACCCTATCCTTATCCCTAGCCCTAACCCTACCCCTAGATCTAACCTTAGCTTTAACTCGAGCAGTAAACCTAACCGTAACCCTAACCCTAACATTAAGCCTAACGTTAGCACTAGCCCTAGTCCAAACCCTAGCCCTAACCCTAGGCCTTGCACTAACTCTAACACTACCCCAGACCTAGCTCTAAACCTAGCCCTAGTCCTAGCTCCAAGCCGTAAGCCGTAACCCTTGCCCTAGCCCTAGCCCTAGCCCTAGCCCTAACCCTAACCTAGCCCTAACCCTAACCCTAGCCCTAGCCCTAGTCCTAACCCTAGCCCTAACCGTGACCTCGACTTTAATCTAAACCTGGCGCTAGCCGTAGCCTTAATTCTAACCCTAGCCCCAGCCCTAACCTGAGCAATAGTCCTAACACTAGCCCTGAACATAACCCTAACCAAACCTTAAGCTAGCCCTAAACCTAAACTAAGCCCTAGCCCTATCCTTAGCCCTAACCCTAACCAAAGCCCAAGCCCTAGCCCTATCTCTATCCCTAGCCTTAACCCTAACCCTAGCCCCAGCCCTAGCCTTAGGCCTAACCCTAGCACTAGGTGTAGGCCTAGCCCTAGCCCTAGCCAGAACTCAAGCACTAACCCTATACCTATCACTAACCCTAGCCCTAGCCCTAGCCCTAAGCCCTAACCCTAACCCTAGGCCTGGCCTTAACTCTAGCCCTGGCCCTAGCCGTAACCCTAACCTACCCGTAACCCTAACCCTAGCCCTCGCCCTAGCCCTAACCCTAGCCCTAGTTCTAACTCTAAGCCCAAAGCCCTAACCCTAACCATAACCCTAACCGTAACCCTAAACCGAATACTTGCCCCAGCCCCAGCCCCAGTCCTAACCCTAGCCCTAGCCCTAGCCCTAGCCCTAGCCCTAGCCTTAGCCCTAGCCCTAGCCCTAACCCTAACCATAACCCTAACCGTAATCCTAAACCTAATACTAGCCCTAGCCCCAGCCCCAGCCCCAGCCCTAAACTTAGCCCTAGCTCTATTCCTAACCCTAACCCTAACTCTAACCCTACCCTAGCCTTAGTTCTAGCCCTAGCCCTAATCTTGGCCGTAGCTCTTACCCTAGCGCTAGCCCAAGCTCAAGCCCTAACGCTAACACTATCGCTATCCCTATCCCTGTCCCTAGCCATTGCCGTACCCTAACCCTAGCCCTAGCCATAATACCAGCCCTAACCCTAACCCGAGCCCTGGGCCTAAACCTAACCCAAGCCCTGTCCTTAACCCTGGCCCAAACCCTAGCACTACGCCCTGCCCTAGCCCTAACCCTAACCCTAGCCTTGGCCCTAACACTAGACCTAACCCTAATCCTAGCCGTACCCTAGTCATAACCCTAGCCCTAGTCTTAACCCTAACCCGAGACCTAACTCTTGCCCTAGACCTAAACTTAGCTCTAGCCCTATCCCTGATCCTATCCCTATCCATATCCCTAACTCTAGCCCCAGCCCTAGCCCTTGCCCTAGCCTTAACACTAGACCTAGCCCTACCCTAACCCTAGTTTTAGCTGTAGCCAAAATCCCAGCCCTAGCCCTAACCCTACCCCTAGCCCTAGCCCTAGCCCTAGCCCTAACCTTGCTTTCAAAGGAGGAGGTTGTGTTTTTCACAGCTCCTCAATACCTTTCAGCAAAACAGTGGATTCTTCTCAATCGAGTGAAAATGCTGCAACCTCACTGACTGGGGTAGGCACTGGAACCCTTCAGGTATCAGGGGAGTCAAGAATGGAACCTCAAAAGCAAGATTTTGAGGGGCTAGGGGCAGATCGAACTCAGCCCCTAGGAAAACTTGCAGAGACCTTACAGAAAACAATGGCTTCCCAGGAAGGGAAAGAGAAAGAGAGAGAAACTGAAGAGTGATTGAAACTGGCAAGCGAGACCAAAAAGACTGTGCGTATTGTTGATTTGGGAACCGAGAAGGGATTTGGGGCTAGACTGCCTTCTAGTAGTGCCAAGGAAATCTTAGAAACTCCAGGGAAGGAGGTTTTACAAGGAGAAAGCCAGAGAGAAGAAGCAGGGGATAAAATGTTTGAGCCAGCTCTGAAAGAACAGGGCGTGGCAGCCATGGCAGAAACAGAAACTGCCTGCAAAGGCAGCACAAACTTCCTGCAAGGAGAATTAAAAGGAGATTCTGGGCTGCAGAAGGACATTCGGGAAAAAGAATACATTCAAAAGCCCCAAGGAACGACCTTTTTGCTGCAAAAAGAGGCAGGCAGCCATTTAGCAAACAAACAAACTCAGCAAGCAAAACTGAAAGTAAACTCTGGACTGCTAAAGCCTGCCGTAGCCATGGAAACAGGCACAGAGGAGGGGGAGGAAAAACCCTGGGTCTGGCTACTGCTGAAAACTTTTTGCAGGATTTCTTTGACTTTGATCGGTATAGAGAAACATATTGTTCGAATAGAGGAAAACTGGGAAAGTTTTTAGGGCTGTTGGAGGAATCTACCAAAGAGTTTGAATTAGAGAGTGTTCCACAGAGCCAGAGGAAGCCACAGAATGTTTGCAGAGGGACTTTCATTTGAGAGGAATGCAAAACAGAGCATATTTGGGGGTGGATTCGAGCAGAGAGGTCCTCCAAGAGTTAAATGATTATGGCAGGAGCCTGTTGGGAAAGCCAGTGGGGGAAAGAAAGCAAGAGGAGTAGGAATGCCTTTTACATTCTGTAACTGGCATCAACGAGTGGCATGAAGAAGTTAGGAAAGATCTGCAGGCTTATAAAGAGAGGAAAGGATTTTTATTAAAGCAATTTGCTTTGAAAAGCAAAGAGGAGAAAAGCAAGGAAAAAACAAAGACCAGAGGAGAGAGGGAGCCAAAGCTTCACAGGAGAAAGTGCTTAGCCGAAGAGGCTTTGAATACAAGTAGGGATCGGTCCCCGCTCAAACCAGGAAACTCTTCAGAAGAAGAACGGTATCCTCTGACCCTATACAAAAGAAAGCACGCACAGCCTCACAAGCCGGAAGAGACAGAGAAGGAGGCTTGTGCTGGGCAGCTTGCGGGGACTGCACCTCTTAACCCGATAGAACCTCCAAATGAATCTGAAAGTGAGGGAGTGGAGAGACTGGAGGGGCCTCCTTCCAAGAGCGAAGGGAGAGTGGCATGGAGTGCTCTGGCATTTCTTCTCTGCTTGCTAGCTGCGAGAGCTCGGTGGAAAGCAGCAGTGAGGAGGAGGAGATGGAGGAGGAAGGCGCTGGGGGTGAAGCCCTGAAGAAAAGCGCCAAGAGGAAAATAAAGGAAGGAGGGACAGGTCTCTCCCCGGGAAAGAAAGTCACAAAGGAATATTTAATTTGCCAGTATGACATGGCTGTCAGAAACGACACCTGGCATAACTTGAGGTGTAGGTTATGCACATACAGGTTATAGACATGAGAATGTTCTTAATTTTAATTTTAATTTTATTAATTAATTTTCATAATTTTACTTTAAGATGTATTTTAATTTAGTTTTAATTTGAACAATAGTGTTATTTGTTCTTTCTCTGTAAATGGGCATAATATGTGAGAAACTTTGATAGGGATACAAGACTCAGAATGGTGGTACTAATAAATAATTGTAATGGAAATTGTAATGTTTGTATATTGATAGGTACAATTTTAAAAATTTTAAAAACTTTCGGTATTTCTTTAAAGAACTGTAATATTTTGATATATTGTTGTTTACCTTACTTTATTTTGCGATTCCATTTGTTACCACGTACATCTCTTTTATTATGTACAAACAAGTTTGCAGGATGTTAAAATTTTAATAAAATTACTTAAACCTAAAAATTTCTTTTTCTTAAACCTATTCCTAAACCGAGCCCTAGCCGTAACCCTCGTCCTAGTCCTAGCCCGAGCCCAAAGCCCTAAGCCGAAACCTTAGCCCCAACACGAGCCCTAGCATTAACCCTAAACCTAGCCCTAGCCCTAACCCTAGCACTTAAAGTACACCTAGCCCTAGCCCTCGTGCTATCTTGTAAGACCTAGCCCTAACCCTATCCCTTCCCGTAACCCATTCCCTTTCCCTAGCCCTAAGCTTGGCCCTAACCGTAATCTAGCTCTAGCCCTATCCCTATCCTTATCCCTAGCCCTAGCACTGCCCTAGCCGAAACCATAACCTAGCCCTAACACTAACCCTAGCCCTAGCCCTAACCCGAGCTCTAACCCTAACACTAGCCCTAAACGTAACCCTAACCAAACCTTAAGCTAGCCCTAACCCTAAACCAAGCCCTAGCCCTAACCTTAGCCCTAGCCCTAACCTAGCCCGAACCCTAAACCTAGCCGTAGCCCTAACCCTAGCACTTAAACTACACCTAGCCCTAGCCGTAACTCTAGCCCTAGCCTTCACCCTATCCCCTAAGAGCTAACCCTAACCCTAGCCCTAGTCCTAACCTTAGCCCTATCCGAATCGCTAGCCCTAACCCTGGGCCTATTAGCAACCGTAGCCCTACCTTAATCCTTGCCATAATCCTAACCCTAACCCCAGCGCTAGACCTATCTCTATCCCTAGCCTTAATCCTAGACCTATCCCTTAGCTTAGACCTTGCCCTAGCCCTACCCTAACCCTAGCCCTATCCTTAACCCTAACCCTAGCCCTAGTCTTAGGCCTAACCATAGCACTACCTGTAGACCTAACCCTAGCACTGGCCCTAGCCCTAGCCCTAACCCTAGCCCTAAACCAAGCCCTAGCCCTAGCTGTATCCCTAAACTAGCCCTAGTCCTAACCCTAACCCTAACCCTAACCCTAGCCCTAGCCCTAGAACTAGCCCTAAACATAACCCTAGCACTAACCTAGCCCAAACCCGAGCCAAAGCCCTAGCCTTAATTTGGCCCTAGCCCTAACCCTAGCCCTAGCCCTAGCTCTATCCCTAAACTAGCCCTAGCCCTAACCCTAACTCTAGCCCTAGCCCTAGCCCTTGTCCTAACCCTAGCCCTATCCGAATCCCTAGCCCTAATAGCAGCCGTAGCACTAGCCCTAATCCTTGCCAAAATCCTAGCCCTAACCCCAGCGCTAGACCTATCTCTATCCCTAGCCTTAATCCTAGCCCTAGCCCTAGGCCTAGACGTTGCCCTAGCCCTACCCGAACCCTATCCCCATCCTTAACCCTAAACCTAGCCCTAGCCCTAGCCCTAACCCTAACCCTAGCCCTAGCACTAACCCTAGCCCTAGCCCTAACCCTAGCCCTAGCCCTATTCCTAGCACTAACCAAAGCCCTAGCCCTAAACCTAGCCATAACCCTACTCCAAGCCCTAACCCCAGCCATAATTTGAACTCTAACCCTCACCGTAGCCCTAACGCTTTCCTTAGATCTAACCCTATCCTTATCCCTAGCCCTAACCCTACCCCTAGATCTAACCTTAGCTTTAACTCGAGCAGTAAACCTAACCGTAACCCTAACCCTAACATTAAGCCTAACGTTAGCACTAGCCCTAGTCCAAACCCTAGCCCTAACCCTAGGCCTTGCACTAACTCTAACACTACCCCAGACCTAGCTCTAAACCTAGCCCTAGTCCTAGCTCCAAGCCGTAAGCCGTAACCCTTGCCCTAGCCCTAGCCCTAGCCCTAGCCCTAACCCTAACCTAGCCCTAACCCTAACCCTAGCCCTAGCCCTAGTCCTAACCCTAGCCCTAACCGTGACCTCGACTTTAATCTAAACCTGGCGCTAGCCGTAGCCTTAATTCTAACCCTAGCCCCAGCCCTAACCTGAGCAATAGTCCTAACACTAGCCCTGAACATAACCCTAACCAAACCTTAAGCTAGCCCTAAACCTAAACTAAGCCCTAGCCCTATCCTTAGCCCTAACCCTAACCAAAGCCCAAGCCCTAGCCCTATCTCTATCCCTAGCCTTAACCCTAACCCTAGCCCCAGCCCTAGCCTTAGGCCTAACCCTAGCACTAGGTGTAGGCCTAGCCCTAGCCCTAGCCAGAACTCAAGCACTAACCCTATACCTATCACTAACCCTAGCCCTAGCCCTAGCCCTAAGCCCTAACCCTAACCCTAGGCCTGGCCTTAACTCTAGCCCTGGCCCTAGCCGTAACCCTAACCTACCCGTAACCCTAACCCTAGCCCTCGCCCTAGCCCTAACCCTAGCCCTAGTTCTAACTCTAAGCCCAAAGCCCTAACCCTAACCATAACCCTAACCGTAACCCTAAACCGAATACTTGCCCCAGCCCCAGCCCCAGTCCTAACCCTAGCCCTAGCCCTAGCCCTAGCCCTAGCCCTAGCCCTAGCCTTAGCCCTAGCCCTAGCCCTAACCCTAACCATAACCCTAACCGTAATCCTAAACCTAATACTAGCCCTAGCCCCAGCCCCAGCCCCAGCCCTAAACTTAGCCCTAGCTCTATTCCTAACCCTAACCCTAACTCTAACCCTACCCTAGCCTTAGTTCTAGCCCTAGCCCTAATCTTGGCCGTAGCTCTTACCCTAGCGCTAGCCCAAGCTCAAGCCCTAACGCTAACACTATCGCTATCCCTATCCCTGTCCCTAGCCATTGCCGTACCCTAACCCTAGCCCTAGCCATAATACCAGCCCTAACCCTAACCCGAGCCCTGGGCCTAAACCTAACCCAAGCCCTGTCCTTAACCCTGGCCCAAACCCTAGCACTACGCCCTGCCCTAGCCCTAACCCTAACCCTAGCCTTGGCCCTAACACTAGACCTAACCCTAATCCTAGCCGTACCCTAGTCATAACCCTAGCCCTAGTCTTAACCCTAACCCGAGACCTAACTCTTGCCCTAGACCTAAACTTAGCTCTAGCCCTATCCCTGATCCTATCCCTATCCATATCCCTAACTCTAGCCCCAGCCCTAGCCCTTGCCCTAGCCTTAACACTAGACCTAGCCCTACCCTAACCCTAGTTTTAGCTGTAGCCAAAATCCCAGCCCTAGCCCTAACCCTACCCCTAGCCCTAGCCCTAGCCCTAGCCCTAACCTTGCTTTCAAAGGAGGAGGTTGTGTTTTTCACAGCTCCTCAATACCTTTCAGCAAAACAGTGGATTCTTCTCAATCGAGTGAAAATGCTGCAACCTCACTGACTGGGGTAGGCACTGGAACCCTTCAGGCATCAGGGGAGTCAAGAATGGAACCTCAAAAGCAAGATTTTGAGGGGCTAGGGGCAGATCGAACTCAGCCCCTAGGAAAACTTGCAGAGACCTTACAGAAAACAATGGCTTCCCAGGAAGGGAAAGAGAAAGAGAGAGAAACTGAAGAGTGATTGAAACTGGCAAGCGAGACCAAAAAGACTGTGCGTATTGTTGATTTGGGAACCGAGAAGGGATTTGGGGCTAGACTGCCTTCTAGTAGTGCCAAGGAAATCTTAGAAACTCCAGGGAAGGAGGTTTTACAAGGAGAAAGCCAGAGAGAAGAAGCAGGGGATAAAATGTTTGAGCCAGCTCTGAAAGAACAGGGCGTGGCAGCCATGGCAGAAACAGAAACTGCCTGCAAAGGCAGCACAAACTTCCTGCAAGGAGAATTAAAAGGAGATTCTGGGCTGCAGAAGGACATTCGGGAAAAAGAATACATTCAAAAGCCCCAAGGAACGACCTTTTTGCTGCAAAAAGAGGCAGGCAGCCATTTAGCAAACAAACAAACTCAGCAAGCAAAACTGAAAGTAAACTCTGGACTGCTAAAGCCTGCCGTAGCCATGGAAACAGGCACAGAGGAGGGGGAGGAAAAACCCTGGGTCTGGCTACTGCTGAAAACTTTTTGCAGGATTTCTTTGACTTTGATCAGTATAGAGAAACATATTGTTCGAATAGAGGAAAACTGGGAAAGTTTTTAGGGCTGTTGGAGCAATCTACCAAAGAGTTTGAATTAGAGAGTGTTCCACAGAGCCAGAGGAAGCCACAGAATGTTTGCAGAGGGACTTTCATTTGAGAGGAATGCAAAACAGAGCATATTTGGGGGTGGATTCGAGCAGAGAGGTCCTCCAAGAGTTAAATGATTATGGCAGGAGCCTGTTGGGAAAGCCAGTGGGGGAAAGAAAGCAAGAGGAGTAGGAATGCCTTTTACATTCTGTAACTGGCATCAACGAGTGGCATGAAGAAGTTAGGAAAGATCTGCAGGCTTATAAAGAGAGGAAAGGATTTTTATTAAAGCAATTTGCTTTGAAAAGCAAAGAGGAGAAAAGCAAGGAAAAAACAAAGACCAGAGGAGAGAGGGAGCCAAAGCTTCACAGGAGAAAGTGCTTAGCCGAAGAGGCTTTGAATACAAGTAGGGATCGGTCCCCGCTCAAACCAGGAAACTCTTCAGAAGAAGAACGGTATCCTCTGACCCTATACAAAAGAAAGCACGCACAGCCTCACAAGCCGGAAGAGACAGAGAAGGAGGCTTGTGCTGGGCAGCTTGCGGGGACTGCACCTCTTAACCCGATAGAACCTCCAAATGAATCTGAAAGTGAGGGAGTGGAGAGACTGGAGGGGCCTCCTTCCAAGAGCGAAGGGAGAGTGGCATGGAGTGCTCTGGCATTTCTTCTCTGCTTGCTAGCTGCGAGAGCTCGGTGGAAAGCAGCAGTGAGGAGGAGGAGATGGAGGAGGAAGGCGCTGGGGGTGAAGCCCTGAAGAAAAGCGCCAAGAGGAAAATAAAGGAAGGAGGGACAGGTCTCTCCCCGGGAAAGAAAGTCACAAAGGAATATTTAATTTGCCAGTATGACATGGCTGTCAGAAACGACACCTGGCATAACTTGAGGTGTAGGTTATGCACATACAGGTTATAGACATGAGAATGTTCTTAATTTTAATTTTAATTTTATTAATTAATTTTCATAATTTTACTTTAAGATGTATTTTAATTTAGTTTAAATTTGAACAATAGTGTTATTTGTTCTTTCTCTGTAAATGGGCATAATATGTGAGAAACTTTGATAGGGATACAAGACTCAGAATGGTGGTACTAATAAATAATTGTAATGGAAATTGTAATGTTTGTATATTGATAGGTACAATTTTAAAAATTTTAAAAACTTTCGGTATTTCTTTGAAGAACTGTAATATTTTGATATATTGTTGTTTACCTTACTTTATTTTGCGATTCCATTTGTTACCACGTACATCTCTTTTATTATGTACAAACAAGTTTGCAGGATGTTAAAATTTTAATAAAATTACTTAAACCTAAAAATTTCTTTTTCTTAAACCTATTCCTAAACCGAGCCCTAGCCGTAACCCTCGTCCTAGTCCTAGCCCGAGCCCAAAGCCCTAAGCCGAAACCTTAGCCCCAACACGAGCCCTAGCATTAACCCTAAACCTAGCCCTAGCCCTAACCCTAGCACTTAAAGTACACCTAGCCCTAGCCCTCGTGCTATCTTGTAAGACCTAGCCCTAACCCTATCCCTTCCCGTAACCCATTCCCTTTCCCTAGCCCTAAGCTTGGCCCTAACCGTAATCTAGCTCTAGCCCTATCCCTATCCTTATCCCTAGCCCTAGCACTGCCCTAGCCGTAACCATAACCTAGCCCTAACACTAACCCTAGCCCTAGCCCTAACCCGAGCTCTAACCCTAACACTAGCCCTAAACGTAACCCTAACCAAACCTTAAGCTAGCCCTAACCCTAAACCAAGCCCTAGCCCTAACCTTAGCCCTAGCCCTAACCTAGCCCGAACCCTAAACCTAGCCGTAGCCCTAACCCTAGCACTTAAACTACACCTAGCCCTAGCCGTAACTCTAGCCCTAGCCTTCACCCTATCCCCTAAGAGCTAACCCTAACCCTAGCCCTAGTCCTAACCTTAGCCCTATCCGAATCGCTAGCCCTAACCCTGGGCCTATTAGCAACCGTAGCCCTACCTTAATCCTTGCCATAATCCTAACCCTAACCCCAGCGCTAGACCTATCTCTATCCCTAGCCTTAATCCTAGACCTATCCCTTAGCTTAGACCTTGCCCTAGCCCTACCCTAACCCTAGCCCTATCCTTAACCCTAACCCTAGCCCTAGTCTTAGGCCTAACCATAGCACTACCTGTAGACCTAACCCTAGCACTGGCCCTAGCCCTAGCCCTAACCCTAGCCCTAGCCCTAGAACTAGCCCTAAACATAACCCTAGCACTAACCTAGCCCAAACCCGAGCCAAAGCCCTAGCCTTAATTTGGCCCTAGCCCTAACCCTAGCCCTAGCCCTAGCTCTATCCCTAAACTAGCCCTAGCCCTAACCCTAACTCTAGCCCTAGCCCTAGCCCTTGTCCTAACCCTAGCCCTATCCGAATCCCTAGCCCTAATAGCAGCCGTAGCACTAGCCCTAATCCTTGCCAAAATCCTAGCCCTAACACCAGCGCTAGACCTATCTCTATCCCTAGCCTTAATCCTAGCCCTAGCCCTAGGCCTAGACGTTGCCCTAGCCCTACCCGAACCCTATCCCCATCCTTAACCCTAAACCTAGCCCTAGCCCTAGCCCTAACCCTAACCCTAGCCCTAGCACTAACCCTAGCCCTAGCCCTAACCCTAGCCCTAGCCCTATTCCTAGCACTAACCAAAGCCCTAGCCCTAAACCTAGCCATAACCCTACTCCAAGCCCTAACCCCAGCCATAATTTGAACTCTAACCCTCACCGTAGCCCTAACGCTTTCCTTAGATCTAACCCTATCCTTATCCCTAGCCCTAACCCTACCCCTAGATCTAACCTTAGCTTTAACTCGAGCAGTAAACCTAACCGTAACCCTAACCCTAACATTAAGCCTAACGTTAGCACTAGCCCTAGTCCAAACCCTAGCCCTAACCCTAGGCCTTGCACTAACTCTAACACTACCCCAGACCTAGCTCTAAACCTAGCCCTAGTCCTAGCTCCAAGCCGTAAGCCGTAACCCTTGCCCTAGCCCTAGCCCTAGCCCTAGCCCTAACCCTAACCTAGCCCTAACCCTAACCCTAGCCCTAGCCCTAGTCCTAACCCTAGCCCTAACCGTGACCTCGACTTTAATCTAAACCTGGCGCTAGCCGTAGCCTTAATTCTAACCCTAGCCCCAGCCCTAACCTGAGCAATAGTCCTAACACTAGCCCTGAACATAACCCTAACCAAACCTTAAGCTAGCCCTAAACCTAAACTAAGCCCTAGCCCTATCCTTAGCCCTAACCCTAACCAAAGCCCAAGCCCTAGCCCTATCTCTATCCCTAGCCTTAACCCTAACCCTAGCCCCAGCCCTAGCCTTAGGCCTAACCCTAGCACTAGGTGTAGGCCTAGCCCTAGCCCTAGCCAGAACTCAAGCACTAACCCTATACCTATCACTAACCCAGTGCCTAGCCCTAGCCCTAAGCCCTAACCCTAACCCTAGGCCTGGCCTTAACTCTAGCCCTGGCCCTAGCCGTAACCCTAACCTACCCGTAACCCTAACCCTAGCCCTCGCCCTAGCCCTAACCCTAGTCCTAGTTCTAACTCTAAGCCCAAAGCCCTAACCCTAACCATAACCCTAACCGTAACCCTAAACCTAATACTTGCCCCAGCCCCAGCCCCAGTCCTAACCCTAGCCCTAGCCCTAGCCCTAGCCCTAGCCCTAGCCTTAGCCCTAGCCCTAGCCCTAACCCTAACCATAACCCTAACCGTAATCCTAAACCTAATACTAGCCCTAGCCCCAGCCCCAGCCCCAGCCCTAAACTTAGCCCTAGCTCTATTCCTAACCCTAACCCTAACTCTAACCCTACCCTAGCCTTAGTTCTAGCCCTAGCCCTAATCTTGGCCGTAGCTCTTACCCTAGCGCTAGCCCAAGCTCAAGCCCTAACGCTAACACTATCGCTATCCCTATCCCTGTCCCTAGCCATTGCCGTACCCTAACCCTAGCCCTAGCCATAATACCAGCCCTAACCCTAACCCGAGCCCTGGGCCTAAACCTAACCCAAGCCCTGTCCTTAACCCTGGCCCAAACCCTAGCACTACGCCCTGCCCTAGCCCTAACCCTAACCCTAGCCTTGGCCCTAACACTAGACCTAACCCTAATCCTAGCCGTACCCTAGTCATAACCCTAGCCCTAGTCTTAACCCTAACCCGAGACCTAACTCTTGCCCTAGACCTAAACTTAGCTCTAGCCCTATCCCTGATCCTATCCCTATCCATATCCCTAACTCTAGCCCCAGCCCTAGCCCTTGCCCTAGCCTTAACACTAGACCTAGCCCTACCCTAACCCTAGTTTTAGCTGTAGCCAAAATCCCAGCCCTAGCCCTAACCCTACCCCTAGCCCTAGCCCTAGCCCTAGCCCTAGCCCTAGCCCTAACCTTGCTTTCAAAGGAGGAGGTTGTGTTTTTCACAGCTCCTCAATACCTTTCAGCAAAACAGTGGATTCTTCTCAATCGAGTGAAAATGCTGCAACCTCACTGACTGGGGTAGGCACTGGAACCCTTCAGGCATCAGGGGAGTCAAGAATGGAACCTCAAAAGCAAGATTTTGAGGGGCTAGGGGCAGATCGAACTCAGCCCCTAGGAAAACTTGCAGAGACCTTACAGAAAACAATGGCTTCCCAGGAAGGGAAAGAGAAAGAGAGAGAAACTGAAGAGTGATTGAAACTGGCAAGCGAGACCAAAAAGACTGTGCGTATTGTTGATTTGGGAACCGAGAAGGGATTTGGGGCTAGACTGCCTTCTAGTAGTGCCAAGGAAATCTTAGAAACTCCAGGGAAGGAGGTTTTACAAGGAGAAAGCCAGAGAGAAGAAGCAGGGGATAAAATGTTTGAGCCAGCTCTGAAAGAACAGGGCGTGGCAGCCATGGCAGAAACAGAAACTGCCTGCAAAGGCAGCACAAACTTCCTGCAAGGAGAATTAAAAGGAGATTCTGGGCTGCAGAAGGACATTCGGGAAAAAGAATACATTCAAAAGCCCCAAGGAACGACCTTTTTGCTGCAAAAAGAGGCAGGCAGCCATTTAGCAAACAAACAAACTCAGCAAGCAAAACTGAAAGTAAACTCTGGACTGCTAAAGCCTGCCGTAGCCATGGAAACAGGCACAGAGGAGGGGGAGGAAAAACCCTGGGTCTGGCTACTGCTGAAAACTTTTTGCAGGATTTCTTTGACTTTGATCGGTATAGAGAAACATATTGTTCGAATAGAGGAAAACTGGGAAAGTTTTTAGGGCTGTTGGAGCAATCTACCAAAGAGTTTGAATTAGAGAGTGTTCCACAGAGCCAGAGGAAGCCACAGAATGTTTGCAGAGGGACTTTCATTTGAGAGGAATGCAAAACAGAGCATATTTGGGGGTGGATTCGAGCAGAGAGGTCCTCCAAGAGTTAAATGATTATGGCAGGAGCCTGTTGGGAAAGCCAGTGGGGCAAAGAAAGCAAGAGGAGTAGGAATGCCTTTTACATTCTGTAACTGGCATCAACGAGTGGCATGAAGAAGTTAGGAAAGATCTGCAGGCTTATAAAGAGAGGAAAGGATTTTTATTAAAGCAATTTGCTTTGAAAAGCAAAGAGGAGAAAAGCAAGGAAAAAACAAAGACCAGAGGAGAGAGGGAGCCAAAGCTTCACAGGAGAAAGTGCTTAGCCGAAGAGGCTTTGAATACAAGTAGGGATCGGTCCCCGCTCAAACCAGGAAACTCTTCAGAAGAAGAACGGTATCCTCTGACCCTATACAAAAGAAAGCACGCACAGCCTCACAAGCCGGAAGAGACAGAGAAGGAGGCTTGTGCTGGGCAGCTTGCGGGGACTGCACCTCTTAACCCGATAGAACCTCCAAATGAATCTGAAAGTGAGGGAGTGGAGAGACTGGAGGGGCCTCCTTCCAAGAGCGAAGGGAGAGTGGCATGGAGTGCTCTGGCATTTCTTCTCTGCTTGCTAGCTGCGAGAGCTCGGTGGAAAGCAGCAGTGAGGAGGAGGAGATGGAGGAGGAAGGCGCTGGGGGTGAAGCCCTGAAGAAAAGCGCCAAGAGGAAAATAAAGGAAGGAGGGACAGGTCTCTCCCCGGGAAAGAAAGTCACAAAGGAATATTTAATTTGCCAGTATGACATGGCTGTCAGAAACGACACCTGGCATAACTTGAGGTGTAGGTTATGCACATACAGGTTATAGACATGAGAATGTTCTTAATTTTAATTTTAATTTTATTAATTAATTTTCATAATTTTACTTTAAGATGTATTTTAATTTAGTTTTAATTTGAACAATAGTGTTATTTGTTCTTTCTCTGTAAATGGGCATAATATGTGAGAAACTTTGATAGGGATACAAGACTCAGAATGGTGGTACTAATAAATAATTGTAATGGAAATTGTAATGTTTGTATATTGATAGGTACAATTTTAAAAATTTTAAAAACTTTCGGTATTTCTTTGAAGAACTGTAATATTTTGATATATTGTTGTTTACCTTACTTTATTTTGCGATTCCATTTGTTACCACGTACATCTCTTTTATTATGTACAAACAAGTTTGCAGGATGTTAAAATTTTAATAAAATTACTTAAACCTAAAAATTTCTTTTTCTTAAACCTATTCCTAAACCGAGCCCTAGCCGTAACCCTCGTCCTAGTCCTAGCCCGAGCCCAAAGCCCTAAGCCGAAACCTTAGCCCCAACACGAGCCCTAGCATTAACCCTAAACCTAGCCCTAGCCCTAACCCTAGCACTTAAAGTACACCTAGCCCTAGCCCTCGTGCTATCTTGTAAGACCTAGCCCTAACCCTATCCCTTCCCGTAACCCATTCCCTTTCCCTAGCCCTAAGCTTGGCCCTAACCGTAATCTAGCTCTAGCCCTATCCCTATCCTTATCCCTAGCCCTAGCACTGCCCTAGCCGTAACCATAACCTAGCCCTAACACTAACCCTAGCCCTAGCCCTAACCCGAGCTCTAACCCTAACACTAGCCCTAAACGTAACCCTAACCAAACCTTAAGCTAGCCCTAACCCTAAACCAAGCCCTAGCCCTAACCTTAGCCCTAGCCCTAACCTAGCCCGAACCCTAAACCTAGCCGTAGCCCTAACCCTAGCACTTAAACTACACCTAGCCCTAGCCGTAACTCTAGCCCTAGCCTTCACCCTATCCCCTAAGAGCTAACCCTAACCCTAGCCCTAGTCCTAACCTTAGCCCTATCCGAATCGCTAGCCCTAACCCTGGGCCTATTAGCAACCGTAGCCCTACCTTAATCCTTGCCATAATCCTAACCCTAACCCCAGCGCTAGACCTATCTCTATCCCTAGCCTTAATCCTAGACCTATCCCTTAGCTTAGACCTTGCCCTAGCCCTACCCTAACCCTAACCCTAGCCCTATCCTTAACCCTAACCCTAGCCCTAGTCTTAGGCCTAACCATAGCACTACCTGTAGACCTAACCCTAGCACTGGCCCTAGCCCTAGCCCTAACCCTAGCCCTAAACCAAGCCCTAGCCCTAGCTGTATCCCTAAACTAGCCCTAGTCCTAACCCTAACCCTAACCCTAACCCTAGCCCTAGCCCTAGAACTAGCCCTAAACATAACCCTAGCACTAACCTAGCCCAAACCCGAGCCAAAGCCCTAGCCTTAATTTGGCCCTAGCCCTAACCCTAGCCCTAGCCCTAGCTCTATCCCTAAACTAGCCCTAGCCCTAACCCTAACTCTAGCCCTAGCCCTAGCCCTTGTCCTAACCCTAGCCCTATCCGAATCCCTAGCCCTAATAGCAGCCGTAGCACTAGCCCTAATCCTTGCCAAAATCCTAGCCCTAACACCAGCGCTAGACCTATCTCTATCCCTAGCCTTAATCCTAGCCCTAGCCCTAGGCCTAGACGTTGCCCTAGCCCTACCCGAACCCTATCCCCATCCTTAACCCTAAACCTAGCCCTAGCCCTAGCCCTAACCCTAACCCTAGCCCTAGCACTAACCCTAGCCCTAGCCCTAACCCTAGCCCTAGCCCTATTCCTAGCACTAACCAAAGCCCTAGCCCTAAACCTAGCCATAACCCTACTCCAAGCCCTAACCCCAGCCATAATTTGAACTCTAACCCTCACCGTAGCCCTAACGCTTTCCTTAGATCTAACCCTATCCTTATCCCTAGCCCTAACCCTACCCCTAGATCTAACCTTAGCTTTAACTCGAGCAGTAAACCTAACCGTAACCCTAACCCTAACATTAAGCCTAACGTTAGCACTAGCCCTAGTCCAAACCCTAGCCCTAACCCTAGGCCTTGCACTAACTCTAACACTACCCCAGACCTAGCTCTAAACCTAGCCCTAGTCCTAGCTCCAAGCCGTAAGCCGTAACCCTTGCCCTAGCCCTAGCCCTAGCCCTAGCCCTAACCCTAACCTAGCCCTAACCCTAACCCTAGCCCTAGCCCTAGTCCTAACCCTAGCCCTAACCGTGACCTCGACTTTAATCTAAACCTGGCGCTAGCCGTAGCCTTAATTCTAACCCTAGCCCCAGCCCTAACCTGAGCAATAGTCCTAACACTAGCCCTGAACATAACCCTAACCAAACCTTAAGCTAGCCCTAAACCTAAACTAAGCCCTAGCCCTATCCTTAGCCCTAACCCTAACCAAAGCCCAAGCCCTAGCCCTATCTCTATCCCTAGCCTTAACCCTAACCCTAGCCCCAGCCCTAGCCTTAGGCCTAACCCTAGCACTAGGTGTAGGCCTAGCCCTAGCCCTAGCCAGAACTCAAGCACTAACCCTATACCTATCACTAACCCAGTGCCTAGCCCTAGCCCTAAGCCCTAACCCTAACCCTAGGCCTGGCCTTAACTCTAGCCCTGGCCCTAGCCGTAACCCTAACCTACCCGTAACCCTAACCCTAGCCCTCGCCCTAGCCCTAACCCTAGTCCTAGTTCTAACTCTAAGCCCAAAGCCCTAACCCTAACCATAACCCTAACCGTAACCCTAAACCTAATACTTGCCCCAGCCCCAGCCCCAGTCCTAACCCTAGCCCTAGCCCTAGCCCTAGCCCTAGCCCTAGCCTTAGCCCTAGCCCTAGCCCTAACCCTAACCATAACCCTAACCGTAATCCTAAACCTAATACTAGCCCTAGCCCCAGCCCCAGCCCCAGCCCTAAACTTAGCCCTAGCTCTATTCCTAACCCTAACCCTAACTCTAACCCTACCCTAGCCTTAGTTCTAGCCCTAGCCCTAATCTTGGCCGTAGCTCTTACCCTAGCGCTAGCCCAAGCTCAAGCCCTAACGCTAACACTATCGCTATCCCTATCCCTGTCCCTAGCCATTGCCGTACCCTAACCCTAGCCCTAGCCATAATACCAGCCCTAACCCTAACCCGAGCCCTGGGCCTAAACCTAACCCAAGCCCTGTCCTTAACCCTGGCCCAAACCCTAGCACTACGCCCTGCCCTAGCCCTAACCCTAACCCTAGCCTTGGCCCTAACACTAGACCTAACCCTAATCCTAGCCGTACCCTAGTCATAACCCTAGCCCTAGTCTTAACCCTAACCCGAGACCTAACTCTTGCCCTAGACCTAAACTTAGCTCTAGCCCTATCCCTGATCCTATCCCTATCCATATCCCTAACTCTAGCCCCAGCCCTAGCCCTTGCCCTAGCCTTAACACTAGACCTAGCCCTACCCTAACCCTAGTTTTAGCTGTAGCCAAAATCCCAGCCCTAGCCCTAACCCTAGCCCTAACCCTACCCCTAGCCCTAGCCCTAGCCCTAGCCCTAACCTTGCTTTCAAAGGAGGAGGTTGTGTTTTTCACAGCTCCTCAATACCTTTCAGCAAAACAGTGGATTCTTCTCAATCGAGTGAAAATGCTGCAACCTCACTGACTGGGGTAGGCACTGGAACCCTTCAGGCATCAGGGGAGTCAAGAATGGAACCTCAAAAGCAAGATTTTGAGGGGCTAGGGGCAGATCGAACTCAGCCCCTAGGAAAACTTGCAGAGACCTTACAGAAAACAATGGCTTCCCAGGAAGGGAAAGAGAAAGAGAGAGAAACTGAAGAGTGATTGAAACTGGCAAGCGAGACCAAAAAGACTGTGCGTATTGTTGATTTGGGAACCGAGAAGGGATTTGGGGCTAGACTGCCTTCTAGTAGTGCCAAGGAAATCTTAGAAACTCCAGGGAAGGAGGTTTTACAAGGAGAAAGCCAGAGAGAAGAAGCAGGGGATAAAATGTTTGAGCCAGCTCTGAAAGAACAGGGCGTGGCAGCCATGGCAGAAACAGAAACTGCCTGCAAAGGCAGCACAAACTTCCTGCAAGGAGAATTAAAAGGAGATTCTGGGCTGCAGAAGGACATTCGGGAAAAAGAATACATTCAAAAGCCCCAAGGAACGACCTTTTTGCTGCAAAAAGAGGCAGGCAGCCATTTAGCAAACAAACAAACTCAGCAAGCAAAACTGAAAGTAAACTCTGGACTGCTAAAGCCTGCCGTAGCCATGGAAACAGGCACAGAGGAGGGGGAGGAAAAACCCTGGGTCTGGCTACTGCTGAAAACTTTTTGCAGGATTTCTTTGACTTTGATCGGTATAGAGAAACATATTGTTCGAATAGAGGAAAACTGGGAAAGTTTTTAGGGCTGTTGGAGCAATCTACCAAAGAGTTTGAATTAGAGAGTGTTCCACAGAGCCAGAGGAAGCCACAGAATGTTTGCAGAGGGACTTTCATTTGAGAGGAATGCAAAACAGAGCATATTTGGGGGTGGATTCGAGCAGAGAGGTCCTCCAAGAGTTAAATGATTATGGCAGGAGCCTGTTGGGAAAGCCAGTGGGGCAAAGAAAGCAAGAGGAGTAGGAATGCCTTTTACATTCTGTAACTGGCATCAACGAGTGGCATGAAGAAGTTAGGAAAGATCTGCAGGCTTATAAAGAGAGGAAAGGATTTTTATTAAAGCAATTTGCTTTGAAAAGCAAAGAGGAGAAAAGCAAGGAAAAAACAAAGACCAGAGGAGAGAGGGAGCCAAAGCTTCACAGGAGAAAGTGCTTAGCCGAAGAGGCTTTGAATACAAGTAGGGATCGGTCCCCGCTCAAACCAGGAAACTCTTCAGAAGAAGAACGGTATCCTCTGACCCTATACAAAAGAAAGCACGCACAGCCTCACAAGCCGGAAGAGACAGAGAAGGAGGCTTGTGCTGGGCAGCTTGCGGGGACTGCACCTCTTAACCCGATAGAACCTCCAAATGAATCTGAAAGTGAGGGAGTGGAGAGACTGGAGGGGCCTCCTTCCAAGAGCGAAGGGAGAGTGGCATGGAGTGCTCTGGCATTTCTTCTCTGCTTGCTAGCTGCGAGAGCTCGGTGGAAAGCAGCAGTGAGGAGGAGGAGATGGAGGAGGAAGGCGCTGGGGGTGAAGCCCTGAAGAAAAGCGCCAAGAGGAAAATAAAGGAAGGAGGGACAGGTCTCTCCCCGGGAAAGAAAGTCACAAAGGAATATTTAATTTGCCAGTATGACATGGCTGTCAGAAACGACACCTGGCATAACTTGAGGTGTAGGTTATGCACATACAGGTTATAGACATGAGAATGTTCTTAATTTTAATTTTAATTTTATTAATTAATTTTCATAATTTTACTTTAAGATGTATTTTAATTTAGTTTTAATTTGAACAATAGTGTTATTTGTTCTTTCTCTGTAAATGGGCATAATATGTGAGAAACTTTGATAGGGATACAAGACTCAGAATGGTGGTACTAATAAATAATTGTAATGGAAATTGTAATGTTTGTATATTGATAGGTACAATTTTAAAAATTTTAAAAACTTTCGGTATTTCTTTGAAGAACTGTAATATTTTGATATATTGTTGTTTACCTTACTTTATTTTGCGATTCCATTTGTTACCACGTACATCTCTTTTATTATGTACAAACAAGTTTGCAGGATGTTAAAATTTTAATAAAATTACTTAAACCTAAAAATTTCTTTTTCTTAAACCTATTCCTAAACCGAGCCCTAGCCGTAACCCTCGTCCTAGTCCTAGCCCGAGCCCAAAGCCCTAAGCCGAAACCTTAGCCCCAACACGAGCCCTAGCATTAACCCTAAACCTAGCCCTAGCCCTAACCCTAGCACTTAAAGTACACCTAGCCCTAGCCCTCGTGCTATCTTGTAAGACCTAGCCCTAACCCTATCCCTTCCCGTAACCCATTCCCTTTCCCTAGCCCTAAGCTTGGCCCTAACCGTAATCTAGCTCTAGCCCTATCCCTATCCTTATCCCTAGCCCTAGCACTGCCCTAGCCGTAACCATAACCTAGCCCTAACACTAACCCTAGCCCTAGCCCTAACCCGAGCTCTAACCCTAACACTAGCCCTAAACGTAACCCTAACCAAACCTTAAGCTAGCCCTAACCCTAAACCAAGCCCTAGCCCTAACCTTAGCCCTAGCCCTAACCTAGCCCGAACCCTAAACCTAGCCGTAGCCCTAACCCTAGCACTTAAACTACACCTAGCCCTAGCCGTAACTCTAGCCCTAGCCTTCACCCTATCCCCTAAGAGCTAACCCTAACCCTAGCCCTAGTCCTAACCTTAGCCCTATCCGAATCGCTAGCCCTAACCCTGGGCCTATTAGCAACCGTAGCCCTACCTTAATCCTTGCCATAATCCTAACCCTAACCCCAGCGCTAGACCTATCTCTATCCCTAGCCTTAATCCTAGACCTATCCCTTAGCTTAGACCTTGCCCTAGCCCTACCCTAACCCTAACCCTAGCCCTATCCTTAACCCTAACCCTAGCCCTAGTCTTAGGCCTAACCATAGCACTACCTGTAGACCTAACCCTAGCACTGGCCCTAGCCCTAGCCCTAACCCTAGCCCTAAACCAAGCCCTAGCCCTAGCTGTATCCCTAAACTAGCCCTAGTCCTAACCCTAACCCTAACCCTAACCCTAGCCCTAGCCCTAGAACTAGCCCTAAACATAACCCTAGCACTAACCTAGCCCAAACCCGAGCCAAAGCCCTAGCCTTAATTTGGCCCTAGCCCTAACCCTAGCCCTAGCCCTAGCTCTATCCCTAAACTAGCCCTAGCCCTAACCCTAACTCTAGCCCTAGCCCTAACCCTTGTCCTAACCCTAGCCCTATCCGAATCCCTAGCCCTAATAGCAGCGGTAGCACTAGCCCTAATCCTTGCCAAAATCCTAGCCCTAACCCCAGCGCTAGACCTATCTCTATCCCTAGCCTTAATCCTAGCCCTAGCCCTAGGCCTAGACGTTGCCCTAGCCCTACCCGAACCCTATCCCCATCCTTAACCCTAAACCTAGCCCTAGCCCTAGCCCTAACCCTAGCCCTAGCCCTATTCCTAGCACTAACCAAAGCCCTAGCCCTAAACCTAGCCATAACCCTACTCCAAGCCCTAACCCCAGCCATAATTTGAACTCTAACCCTCACCGTAGCCCTAACGCTTTCCTTAGATCTAACCCTATCCTTATCCCTAGCCCTAACCCTACCCCTAGATCTAACCTTAGCTTTAACTCGAGCAGTAAACCTAACCGTAACCCTAACCCTAACATTAAGCCTAACGTTAGCACTAGCCCTAGTCCAAACCCTAGCCCTAACCCTAGGCCTTGCACTAACTCTAACACTACCCCAGACCTAGCTCTAAACCTAGCCCTAGTCCTAGCTCCAAGCCGTAAGCCGTAACCCTTGCCCTAGCCCTAGCCCTAGCCCTAGCCCTAACCCTAACCTAGCCCTAACCCTAACCCTAGCCCTAGCCCTAGTCCTAACCCTAGCCCTAACCGTGACCTCGACTTTAATCTAAACCTGGCGCTAGCCGTAGCCTTAATTCTAACCCTAGCCCCAGCCCTAACCTGAGCAATAGTCCTAACACTAGCCCTGAACATAACCCTAACCAAACCTTAAGCTAGCCCTAAACCTAAACTAAGCCCTAGCCCTATCCTTAGCCCTAACCCTAACCAAAGCCCAAGCCCTAGCCCTATCTCTATCCCTAGCCTTAACCCTAACCCTAGCCCCAGCCCTAGCCTTAGGCCTAACCCTAGCACTAGGTGTAGGCCTAGCCCTAGCCCTAGCCAGAACTCAAGCACTAACCCTATACCTATCACTAACCCTAGCCCTAGCCCTAGCCCTAAGCCCTAACCCTAACCCTAGGCCTGGCCTTAACTCTAGCCCTGGCCCTAGCCGTAACCCTAACCTACCCGTAACCCTAACCCTAGCCCTCGCCCTAGCCCTAACCCTAGCCCTAGTTCTAACTCTAAGCCCAAAGCCCTAACCCTAACCATAACCCTAACCGTAACCCTAAACCGAATACTTGCCCCAGCCCCAGCCCCAGTCCTAACCCTAGCCCTAGCCCTAGCCCTAGCCCTAGCCCTAGCCTTAGCCCTAGCCCTAGCCCTAACCCTAACCATAACCCTAACCGTAATCCTAAACCTAATACTAGCCCTAGCCCCAGCCCCAGCCCCAGCCCTAAACTTAGCCCTAGCTCTATTCCTAACCCTAACCCTAACTCTAACCCTACCCTAGCCTTAGTTCTAGCCCTAGCCCTAATCTTGGCCGTAGCTCTTACCCTAGCGCTAGCCCAAGCTCAAGCCCTAACGCTAACACTATCGCTATCCCTATCCCTGTCCCTAGCCATTGCCGTACCCTAACCCTAGCCCTAGCCATAATACCAGCCCTAACCCTAACCCGAGCCCTGGGCCTAAACCTAACCCAAGCCCTGTCCTTAACCCTGGCCCAAACCCTAGCACTACGCCCTGCCCTAGCCCTAACCCTAACCCTAGCCTTGGCCCTAACACTAGACCTAACCCTAATCCTAGCCGTACCCTAGTCATAACCCTAGCCCTAGTCTTAACCCTAACCCGAGACCTAACTCTTGCCCTAGACCTAAACTTAGCTCTAGCCCTATCCCTGATCCTATCCCTATCCATATCCCTAACTCTAGCCCCAGCCCTAGCCCTTGCCCTAGCCTTAACACTAGACCTAGCCCTACCCTAACCCTAGTTTTAGCTGTAGCCAAAATCCCAGCCCTAGCCCTAACCCTAGCCCTAACCCTACCCCTAGCCCTAGCCCTAGCCCTAGCCCTAACCTTGCTTTCAGAGGAGGAGGTTGTGTTTTTCACAGCTCCTCAATACCTTTCAGCAAAACAGTGGATTCTTCTCAATCGAGTGAAAATGCTGCAACCTCACTGACTGGGGTAGGCACTGGAACCCTTCAGGCATCAGGGGAGTCAAGAATGGAACCTCAAAAGCAAGATTTTGAGGGGCTAGGGGCAGATCGAACTCAGCCCCTAGGAAAACTTGCAGAGACCTTACAGAAAACAATGGCTTCCCAGGAAGGGAAAGAGAAAGAGAGAGAAACTGAAGAGTGATTGAAACTGGCAAGCGAGACCAAAAAGACTGTGCGTATTGTTGATTTGGGAACCGAGAAGGGATTTGGGGCTAGACTGCCTTCTAGTAGTGCCAAGGAAATCTTAGAAACTCCAGGGAAGGAGGTTTTACAAGGAGAAAGCCAGAGAGAAGAAGCAGGGGATAAAATGTTTGAGCCAGCTCTGAAAGAACAGGGCGTGGCAGCCATGGCAGAAACAGAAACTGCCTGCAAAGGCAGCACAAACTTCCTGCAAGGAGAATTAAAAGGAGATTCTGGGCTGCAGAAGGACATTCGGGAAAAAGAATACATTCAAAAGCCCCAAGGAACGACCTTTTTGCTGCAAAAAGAGGCAGGCAGCCATTTAGCAAACAAACAAACTCAGCAAGCAAAACTGAAAGTAAACTCTGGACTGCTAAAGCCTGCCGTAGCCATGGAAACAGGCACAGAGGAGGGGGAGGAAAAACCCTGGGTCTGGCTACTGCTGAAAACTTTTTGCAGGATTTCTTTGACTTTGATCGGTATAGAGAAACATATTGTTCGAATAGAGGAAAACTGGGAAAGTTTTTAGGGCTGTTGGAGCAATCTACCAAAGAGTTTGAATTAGAGAGTGTTCCACAGAGCCAGAGGAAGCCACAGAATGTTTGCAGAGGGACTTTCATTTGAGAGGAATGCAAAACAGAGCATATTTGGGGGTGGATTCGAGCAGAGAGGTCCTCCAAGAGTTAAATGATTATGGCAGGAGCCTGTTGGGAAAGCCAGTGGGGCAAAGAAAGCAAGAGGAGTAGGAATGCCTTTTACATTCTGTAACTGGCATCAACGAGTGGCATGAAGAAGTTAGGAAAGATCTGCAGGCTTATAAAGAGAGGAAAGGATTTTTATTAAAGCAATTTGCTTTGAAAAGCAAAGAGGAGAAAAGCAAGGAAAAAACAAAGACCAGAGGAGAGAGGGAGCCAAAGCTTCACAGGAGAAAGTGCTTAGCCGAAGAGGCTTTGAATACAAGTAGGGATCGGTCCCCGCTCAAACCAGGAAACTCTTCAGAAGAAGAACGGTATCCTCTGACCCTATACAAAAGAAAGCACGCACAGCCTCACAAGCCGGAAGAGACAGAGAAGGAGGCTTGTGCTGGGCAGCTTGCGGGGACTGCACCTCTTAACCCGATAGAACCTCCAAATGAATCTGAAAGTGAGGGAGTGGAGAGACTGGAGGGGCCTCCTTCCAAGAGCGAAGGGAGAGTGGCATGGAGTGCTCTGGCATTTCTTCTCTGCTTGCTAGCTGCGAGAGCTCGGTGGAAAGCAGCAGTGAGGAGGAGGAGATGGAGGAGGAAGGCGCTGGGGGTGAAGCCCTGAAGAAAAGCGCCAAGAGGAAAATAAAGGAAGGAGGGACAGGTCTCTCCCCGGGAAAGAAAGTCACAAAGGAATATTTAATTTGCCAGTATGACATGGCTGTCAGAAACGACACCTGGCATAACTTGAGGTGTAGGTTATGCACATACAGGTTATAGACATGAGAATGTTCTTAATTTTAATTTTAATTTTATTAATTAATTTTCATAATTTTACTTTAAGATGTATTTTAATTTAGTTTTAATTTGAACAATAGTGTTATTTGTTCTTTCTCTGTAAATGGGCATAATATGTGAGAAACTTTGATAGGGATACAAGACTCAGAATGGTGGTACTAATAAATAATTGTAATGGAAATTGTAATGTTTGTATATTGATAGGTACAATTTTAAAAATTTTAAAAACTTTCGGTATTTCTTTGAAGAACTGTAATATTTTGATATATTGTTGTTTACCTTACTTTATTTTGCGATTCCATTTGTTACCACGTACATCTCTTTTATTATGTACAAACAAGTTTGCAGGATGTTAAAATTTTAATAAAATTACTTAAACCTAAAAATTTCTTTTTCTTAAACCTATTCCTAAACCGAGCCCTAGCCGTAACCCTCGTCCTAGTCCTAGCCCGAGCCCAAAGCCCTAAGCCGAAACCTTAGCCCCAACACGAGCCCTAGCATTAACCCTAAACCTAGCCCTAGCCCTAACCCTAGCACTTAAAGTACACCTAGCCCTAGCCCTCGTGCTATCTTGTAAGACCTAGCCCTAACCCTATCCCTTCCCGTAACCCATTCCCTTTCCCTAGCCCTAAGCTTGGCCCTAACCGTAATCTAGCTCTAGCCCTATCCCTATCCTTATCCCTAGCCCTAGCACTGCCCTAGCCGTAACCATAACCTAGCCCTAACACTAACCCTAGCCCTAGCCCTAACCCGAGCTCTAACCCTAACACTAGCCCTAAACGTAACCCTAACCAAACCTTAAGCTAGCCCTAACCCTAAACCAAGCCCTAGCCCTAACCTTAGCCCTAGCCCTAACCTAGCCCGAACCCTAAACCTAGCCGTAGCCCTAACCCTGGCACTTAAACTACACCTAGCCCTAGCCGTAACTCTAGCCCTAGCCTTCACCCTATCCCCTAAGAGCTAACCCTAACCCTAGCCCTAGTCCTAACCTTAGCCCTATCCGAATCGCTAGCCCTAACCCTGGGCCTATTAGCAACCGTAGCCCTACCTTAATCCTTGCCATAATCCTAACCCTAACCCCAGCGCTAGACCTATCTCTATCCCTAGCCTTAATCCTAGACCTATCCCTTAGCTTAGACCTTGCCCTAGCCCTACCCTAACCCTAGCCCTATCCTTAACCCTAACCCTAGCCCTAGTCTTAGGCCTAACCATAGCACTACCTGTAGACCTAACCCTAGCACTGGCCCTAGCCCTAGCCCTAACCCTAGCCCTAAACCAAGCCCTAGCCCTAGCTGTATCCCTAAACTAGCCCTAGTCCTAACCCTAACCCTAACCCTAACCCTAGCCCTAGCCCTAGAACTAGCCCTAAACATAACCCTAGCACTAACCTAGCCCAAACCCGAGCCAAAGCCCTAGCCTTAATTTGGCCCTAGCCCTAACCCTAGCCCTAGCCCTAGCTCTATCCCTAAACTAGCCCTCGCCCTAACCCTAACTCTAGCCCTAGCCCTAGCCCTTGTCCTAACCCTAGCCCTATCCGAATCCCTAGCCCTAATAGCAGCCGTAGCACTAGCCCTAATCCTTGCCAAAATCCTAGCCCTAACCCCAGCGCTAGACCTATCTCTATCCCTAGCCTTAATCCTAGCCCTAGCCCTAGGCCTAGACGTTGCCCTAGCCCTACCCGAACCCTATCCCCATCCTTAACCCTAACCCTAGCCCTAGCCCTAGCCCTAACCCTAACCCTAGCCCTAGCACTAACCCTAGCCCTAGCCCTAACCCTAGCCCTAGCCCTATTCCTAGCACTAACCAAAGCCCTAGCCCTAAACCTAGCCATAACCCTACTCCAAGCCCTAACCCCAGCCATAATTTGAACTCTAACCCTCACCGTAGCCCTAACGCTTTCCTTAGATCTAACCCTATCCTTATCCCTAACCCTACCCCTAGATCTAACCTTAGCTTTAACTCGAGCAGTAAACCTAACCGTAACCCTAACCCTAACATTAAGCCTAACGTTAGCACTAGCCCTAGTCCAAACCCTAGCCCTAACCCTAGGCCTTGCACTAACTCTAACACTACCCCAGACCTAGCTCTAAACCTAGCCCTAGTCCTAGCTCCAAGCCGTAAGCCGTAACCCTTGCCCTAGCCCTAGCCCTAGCCCTAGCCCTAACCCTAACCTAGCCCTAACCCTAACCCTAGCCCTAGCCCTAGTCCTAACCCTAGCCCTAACCGTGACCTCGACTTTAATCTAAACCTGGCGCTAGCCGTAGCCTTAATTCTAACCCTAGCCCCAGCCCTAACCTGAGCAATAGTCCTAACACTAGCCCTGAACATAACCCTAACCAAACCTTAAGCTAGCCCTAAACCTAAACTAAGCCCTAGCCCTATCCTTAGCCCTAACCCTAACCAAAGCCCAAGCCCTAGCCCTATCTCTATCCCTAGCCTTAACCCTAACCCTAGCCCCAGCCCTAGCCTTAGGCCTAACCCTAGCACTAGGTGTAGGCCTAGCCCTAGCCCTAGCCAGAACTCAAGCACTAACCCTATACCTATCACTAACCCTAGCCCTAGCCCTAGCCCTAAGCCCTAACCCTAACCCTAGGCCTGGCCTTAACTCTAGCCCTGGCCCTAGCCGTAACCCTAACCTACCCGTAACCCTAACCCTAGCCCTCGCCCTAGCCCTAACCCTAGCCCTAGTTCTAACTCTAAGCCCAAAGCCCTAACCCTAACCATAACCCTAACCGTAACCCTAAACCGAATACTTGCCCCAGCCCCAGCCCCAGTCCTAACCCTAGCCCTAGCCCTAGCCCTAGCCCTAGCCCTAGCCCTAGCCTTAGCCCTAGCCCTAGCCCTAACCCTAACCATAACCCTAACCGTAATCCTAAACCTAATACTAGCCCTAGCCCCAGCCCCAGCCCCAGCCCTAAACTTAGCCCTAGCTCTATTCCTAACCCTAACCCTAACTCTAACCCTACCCTAGCCTTAGTTCTAGCCCTAGCCCTAATCTTGGCCGTAGCTCTTACCCTAGCGCTAGCCCAAGCTCAAGCCCTAACGCTAACACTATCGCTATCCCTATCCCTGTCCCTAGCCATTGCCGTACCCTAACCCTAGCCCTAGCCATAATACCAGCCCTAACCCTAACCCGAGCCCTGGGCCTAAACCTAACCCAAGCCCTGTCCTTAACCCTGGCCCAAACCCTAGCACTACGCCCTGCCCTAGCCCTAACCCTAACCCTAGCCTTGGCCCTAACACTAGACCTAACCCTAATCCTAGCCGTACCCTAGTCATAACCCTAGCCCTAGTCTTAACCCTAACCCGAGACCTAACTCTTGCCCTAGACCTAAACTTAGCTCTAGCCCTATCCCTGATCCTATCCCTATCCATATCCCTAACTCTAGCCCCAGCCCTAGCCCTTGCCCTAGCCTTAACACTAGACCTAGCCCTACCCTAACCCTAGTTTTAGCTGTAGCCAAAATCCCAGCCCTAGCCCTAACCCTACCCCTAGCCCTAGCCCTAGCCCTAGCCCTAACCTTGCTTTCAAAGGAGGAGGTTGTGTTTTTCACAGCTCCTCAATACCTTTCAGCAAAACAGTGGATTCTTCTCAATCGAGTGAAAATGCTGCAACCTCACTGACTGGGGTAGGCACTGGAACCCTTCAGGCATCAGGGGAGTCAAGAATGGAACCTCAAAAGCAAGATTTTGAGGGGCTAGGGGCAGATCGAACTCAGCCCCTAGGAAAACTTGCAGAGACCTTACAGAAAACAATGGCTTCCCAGGAAGGGAAAGAGAAAGAGAGAGAAACTGAAGAGTGATTGAAACTGGCAAGCGAGACCAAAAAGACTGTGCGTATTGTTGATTTGGGAACCGAGAAGGGATTTGGGGCTAGACTGCCTTCTAGTAGTGCCAAGGAAATCTTAGAAACTCCAGGGAAGGAGGTTTTACAAGGAGAAAGCCAGAGAGAAGAAGCAGGGGATAAAATGTTTGAGCCAGCTCTGAAAGAACAGGGCGTGGCAGCCATGGCAGAAACAGAAACTGCCTGCAAAGGCAGCACAAACTTCCTGCAAGGAGAATTAAAAGGAGATTCTGGGCTGCAGAAGGACATTCGGGAAAAAGAATACATTCAAAAGCCCCAAGGAACGACCTTTTTGCTGCAAAAAGAGGCAGGCAGCCATTTAGCAAACAAACAAACTCAGCAAGCAAAACTGAAAGTAAACTCTGGACTGCTAAAGCCTGCCGTAGCCATGGAAACAGGCACAGAGGAGGGGGAGGAAAAACCCTGGGTCTGGCTACTGCTGAAAACTTTTTGCAGGATTTCTTTGACTTTGATCAGTATAGAGAAACATATTGTTCGAATAGAGGAAAACTGGGAAAGTTTTTAGGGCTGTTGGAGCAATCTACCAAAGAGTTTGAATTAGAGAGTGTTCCACAGAGCCAGAGGAAGCCACAGAATGTTTGCAGAGGGACTTTCATTTGAGAGGAATGCAAAACAGAGCATATTTGGGGGTGGATTCGAGCAGAGAGGTCCTCCAAGAGTTAAATGATTATGGCAGGAGCCTGTTGGGAAAGCCAGTGGGGGAAAGAAAGCAAGAGGAGTAGGAATGCCTTTTACATTCTGTAACTGGCATCAACGAGTGGCATGAAGAAGTTAGGAAAGATCTGCAGGCTTATAAAGAGAGGAAAGGATTTTTATTAAAGCAATTTGCTTTGAAAAGCAAAGAGGAGAAAAGCAAGGAAAAAACAAAGACCAGAGGAGAGAGGGAGCCAAAGCTTCACAGGAGAAAGTGCTTAGCCGAAGAGGCTTTGAATACAAGTAGGGATCGGTCCCCGCTCAAACCAGGAAACTCTTCAGAAGAAGAACGGTATCCTCTGACCCTATACAAAAGAAAGCACGCACAGCCTCACAAGCCGGAAGAGACAGAGAAGGAGGCTTGTGCTGGGCAGCTTGCGGGGACTGCACCTCTTAACCCGATAGAACCTCCAAATGAATCTGAAAGTGAGGGAGTGGAGAGACTGGAGGGGCCTCCTTCCAAGAGCGAAGGGAGAGTGGCATGGAGTGCTCTGGCATTTCTTCTCTGCTTGCTAGCTGCGAGAGCTCGGTGGAAAGCAGCAGTGAGGAGGAGGAGATGGAGGAGGAAGGCGCTGGGGGTGAAGCCCTGAAGAAAAGCGCCAAGAGGAAAATAAAGGAAGGAGGGACAGGTCTCTCCCCGGGAAAGAAAGTCACAAAGGAATATTTAATTTGCCAGTATGACATGGCTGTCAGAAACGACACCTGGCATAACTTGAGGTGTAGGTTATGCACATACAGGTTATAGACATGAGAATGTTCTTAATTTTAATTTTAATTTTATTAATTAATTTTCATAATTTTACTTTAAGATGTATTTTAATTTAGTTTTAATTTGAACAATAGTGTTATTTGTTCTTTCTCTGTAAATGGGCATAATATGTGAGAAACTTTGATAGGGATACAAGACTCAGAATGGTGGTACTAATAAATAATTGTAATGGAAATTGTAATGTTTGTATATTGATAGGTACAATTTTAAAAATTTTAAAAACTTTCGGTATTTCTTTGAAGAACTGTAATATTTTGATATATTGTTGTTTACCTTACTTTATTTTGCGATTCCATTTGTTACCACGTACATCTCTTTTATTATGTACAAACAAGTTTGCAGGATGTTAAAATTTTAATAAAATTACTTAAACCTAAAAAATTTTTTTTCTTAAACCTATGCCTAAACCGAGCCCTAGCCGTAACCCTCGTCCTAGTCCTAGCCCGAGCCCAAAGCCCTAAGCCGAAACCTTAGCCCCAACACGAGCCCTAGCATTAACCCTAAACCTAGCCCTAGCCCTAACCCTAGCACTTAAAGTACACCTAGCCCTAGCCCTCGTGCTATCTTGTAAGACCTAGCCCTAACCCTATCCCTTCCCGTAACCCATTCCCTTTCCCTAGCCCTAAGCTTGGCCCTAACCGTAATCTAGCTCTAGCCCTATCCCTATCCTTATCCCTAGCCCTAGCACTGCCCTAGCCGTAACCATAACCTAGCCCTAACACTAACCCTAGCCCTAGCCCTAACCCGAGCTCTAACCCTAACACTAGCCCTAAACGTAACCCTAACCAAACCTTAAGCTAGCCCTAACCCTAAACCAAGCCCTAGCCCTAACCTTAGCCCTAGCCCTAACCTAGCCCGAACCCTAAACCTAGCCGTAGCCCTAACCCTGGCACTTAAACTACACCTAGCCCTAGCCGTAACTCTAGCCCTAGCCTTCACCCTATCCCCTAAGAGCTAACCCTAACCCTAGCCCTAGTCCTAACCTTAGCCCTATCCGAATCGCTAGCCCTAACCCTGGGCCTATTAGCAACCGTAGCCCTACCTTAATCCTTGCCATAATCCTAACCCTAACCCCAGCGCTAGACCTATCTCTATCCCTAGCCTTAATCCTAGACCTATCCCTTAGCTTAGACCTTGCCCTAGCCCTACCCTAACCCTAGCCCTATCCTTAACCCTAACCCTAGCCCTAGTCTTAGGCCTAACCATAGCACTACCTGTAGACCTAACCCTAGCACTGGCCCTAGCCCTAGCCCTAACCCTAGCCCTAAACCAAGCCCTAGCCCTAGCTGTATCCCTAAACTAGCCCTAGTCCTAACCCTAACCCTAACCCTAACCCTAGCCCTAGCCCTAGAACTAGCCCTAAACATAACCCTAGCACTAACCTAGCCCAAACCCGAGCCAAAGCCCTAGCCTTAATTTGGCCCTAGCCCTAACCCTAGCCCTAGCCCTAGCTCTATCCCTAAACTAGCCCTAGCCCTAACCCTAACTCTAGCCCTAGCCCTAGCCCTTGTCCTAACCCTAGCCCTATCCGAATCCCTAGCCCTAATAGCAGCCGTAGCACTAGCCCTAATCCTTGCCAAAATCCTAGCCCTAACCCCAGCGCTAGACCTATCTCTATCCCTAGCCTTAATCCTAGCCCTAGCCCTAGGCCTAGACGTTGCCCTAGCCCTACCCGAACCCTATCCCCATCCTTAACCCTAAACCTAGCCCTAGCCCTAGCCCTAACCCTAACCCTAGCCCTAGCACTAACCCTAGCCCTAGCCCTAACCCTAGCCCTAGCCCTATTCCTAGCACTAACCAAAGCCCTAGCCCTAAACCTAGCCATAACCCTACTCCAAGCCCTAACCCCAGCCATAATTTGAACTCTAACCCTCACCGTAGCCCTAACGCTTTCCTTAGATCTAACCCTATCCTTATCCCTAGCCCTAACCCTACCCCTAGATCTAACCTTAGCTTTAACTCGAGCAGTAAACCTAACCGTAACCCTAACCCTAACATTAAGCCTAACGTTAGCACTAGCCCTAGTCCAAACCCTAGCCCTAACCCTAGGCCTTGCACTAACTCTAACACTACCCCAGACCTAGCTCTAAACCTAGCCCTAGTCCTAGCTCCAAGCCGTAAGCCGTAACCCTTGCCCTAGCCCTAGCCCTAGCCCTAGCCCTAACCCTAACCTAGCCCTAACCCTAACCCTAGCCCTAGCCCTAGTCCTAACCCTAGCCCTAACCGTGACCTCGACTTTAATCTAAACCTGGCGCTAGCCGTAGCCTTAATTCTAACCCTAGCCCCAGCCCTAACCTGAGCAATAGTCCTAACACTAGCCCTGAACATAACCCTAACCAAACCTTAAGCTAGCCCTAAACCTAAACTAAGCCCTAGCCCTATCCTTAGCCCTAACCCTAACCAAAGCCCAAGCCCTAGCCCTAGCCCTATCTCTATCCCTAGCCTTAACCCTAACCCTAGCCCCAGCCCTAGCCTTAGGCCTAACCCTAGCACTAGGTGTAGGCCTAGCCCTAGCCCTAGCCAGAACTCAAGCACTAACCCTATACCTATCACTAACCCTAGCCCTAGCCCTAGCCCTAAGCCCTAACCCTAACCCTAGGCCTGGCCTTAACTCTAGCCCTGGCCCTAGCCGTAACCCTAACCTACCCGTAACCCTAACCCTAGCCCTCGCCCTAGCCCTAACCCTAGCCCTCGTTCTAACTCTAAGCCCAAAGCCCTAACCCTAACCATAACCCTAACCGTAACCCTAAACCTAATACTTGCCCCAGCCCCAGCCCCAGTCCTAACCCTAGCCCTAGCCCTAGCCCTAGCCCTAGCCCTAGCCTTAGCCCTAGCCCTAGCCCTAACCCTAACCATAACCCTAACCGTAATCCTAAACCTAATACTAGCCCTAGCCCCAGCCCCAGCCCCAGCCCTAAACTTAGCCCTAGCTCTATTCCTAACCCTAACCCTAACTCTAACCCTACCCTAGCCTTAGTTCTAGCCCTAGCCCTAATCTTGGCCGTAGCTCTTACCCTAGCGCTAGCCCAAGCTCAAGCCCTAACGCTAACACTATCGCTATCCCTATCCCTGTCCCTAGCCATTGCCGTACCCTAACCCTAGCCCTAGCCATAATACCAGCCCTAACCCTAACCCGAGCCCTGGGCCTAAACCTAACCCAAGCCCTGTCCTTAACCCTGGCCCAAACCCTAGCACTACGCCCTGCCCTAGCCCTAACCCTAACCCTAGCCTTGGCCCTAACACTAGACCTAACCCTAATCCTAGCCGTACCCTAGTCATAACCCTAGCCCTAGTCTTAACCCTAACCCGAGACCTAACTCTTGCCCTAGACCTAAACTTAGCTCTAGCCCTATCCCTGATCCTATCCCTATCCATATCCCTAACTCTAGCCCCAGCCCTAGCCCTTGCCCTAGCCTTAACACTAGACCTAGCCCTACCCTAACCCTAGTTTTAGCTGTAGCCAAAATCCCAGCCCTAGCCCTAACCCTACCCCTAGCCCTAGCCCTAGCCCTAGCCCTAACCTTGCTTTCAAAGGAGGAGGTTGTGTTTTTCACAGCTCCTCAATACCTTTCAGCAAAACAGTGGATTCTTCTCAATCGAGTGAAAATGCTGCAACCTCACTGACTGGGGTAGGCACTGGAACCCTTCAGGCATCAGGGGAGTCAAGAATGGAACCTCAAAAGCAAGATTTTGAGGGGCTAGGGGCAGATCGAACTCAGCCCCTAGGAAAACTTGCAGAGACCTTACAGAAAACAATGGCTTCCCAGGAAGGGAAAGAGAAAGAGAGAGAAACTGAAGAGTGATTGAAACTGGCAAGCGAGACCAAAAAGACTGTGCGTATTGTTGATTTGGGAACCGAGAAGGGATTTGGGGCTAGACTGCCTTCTAGTAGTGCCAAGGAAATCTTAGAAACTCCAGGGAAGGAGGTTTTACAAGGAGAAAGCCAGAGAGAAGAAGCAGGGGATAAAATGTTTGAGCCAGCTCTGAAAGAACAGGGCGTGGCAGCCATGGCAGAAACAGAAACTGCCTGCAAAGGCAGCACAAACTTCCTGCAAGGAGAATTAAAAGGAGATTCTGGGCTGCAGAAGGACATTCGGGAAAAAGAATACATTCAAAAGCCCCAAGGAACGACCTTTTTGCTGCAAAAAGAGGCAGGCAGCCATTTAGCAAACAAACAAACTCAGCAAGCAAAACTGAAAGTAAACTCTGGACTGCTAAAGCCTGCCGTAGCCATGGAAACAGGCACAGAGGAGGGGGAGGAAAAACCCTGGGTCTGGCTACTGCTGAAAACTTTTTGCAGGATTTCTTTGACTTTGATCAGTATAGAGAAACATATTGTTCGAATAGAGGAAAACTGGGAAAGTTTTTAGGGCTGTTGGAGGAATCTACCAAAGAGTTTGAATTAGAGAGTGTTCCACAGAGCCAGAGGAAGCCACAGAATGTTTGCAGAGGGACTTTCATTTGAGAGGAATGCAAAACAGAGCATATTTGGGGGTGGATTCGAGCAGAGAGGTCCTCCAAGAGTTAAATGATTATGGCAGGAGCCTGTTGGGAAAGCCAGTGGGGGAAAGAAAGCAAGAGGAGTAGGAATGCCTTTTACATTCTGTAACTGGCATCAACGAGTGGCATGAAGAAGTTAGGAAAGATCTGCAGGCTTATAAAGAGAGGAAAGGATTTTTATTAAAGCAATTTGCTTTGAAAAGCAAAGAGGAGAAAAGCAAGGAAAAAACAAAGACCAGAGGAGAGAGGGAGCCAAAGCTTCACAGGAGAAAGTGCTTAGCCGAAGAGGCTTTGAATACAAGTAGGGATCGGTCCCCGCTCAAACCAGGAAACTCTTCAGAAGAAGAACGGTATCCTCTGACCCTATACAAAAGAAAGCACGCACAGCCTCACAAGCCGGAAGAGACAGAGAAGGAGGCTTGTGCTGGGCAGCTTGCGGGGACTGCACCTCTTAACCCGATAGAACCTCCAAATGAATCTGAAAGTGAGGGAGTGGAGAGACTGGAGGGGCCTCCTTCCAAGAGCGAAGGGAGAGTGGCATGGAGTGCTCTGGCATTTCTTCTCTGCTTGCTAGCTGCGAGAGCTCGGTGGAAAGCAGCAGTGAGGAGGAGGAGATGGAGGAGGAAGGCGCTGGGGGTGAAGCCCTGAAGAAAAGCGCCAAGAGGAAAATAAAGGAAGGAGGGACAGGTCTCTCCCCGGGAAAGAAAGTCACAAAGGAATATTTAATTTGCCAGTATGACATGGCTGTCAGAAACGACACCTGGCATAACTTGAGGTGTAGGTTATGCACATACAGGTTATAGACATGAGAATGTTCTTAATTTTAATTTTAATTTTATTAATTAATTTTCATAATTTTACTTTAAGATGTATTTTAATTTAGTTTTAATTTGAACAATAGTGTTATTTGTTCTTTCTCTGTAAATGGGCATAATATGTGAGAAACTTTGATAGGGATACAAGACTCAGAATGGTGGTACTAATAAATAATTGTAATGGAAATTGTAATGTTTGTATATTGATAGGTACAATTTTAAAAATTTTAAAAACTTTCGGTATTTCTTTGAAGAACTGTAATATTTTGATATATTGTTGTTTACCTTACTTTATTTTGCGATTCCATTTGTTACCACGTACATCTCTTTTATTATGTACAAACAAGTTTGCAGGATGTTAAAATTTTAATAAAATTACTTAAACCTAAAAATTTCTTTTTCTTAAACCTATTCCTAAACCGAGCCCTAGCCGTAACCCTCGTCCTAGTCCTAGCCCGAGCCCAAAGCCCTAAGCCGAAACCTTAGCCCCAACACGAGCCCTAGCATTAACCCTAAACCTAGCCCTAGCCCTAACCCTAGCACTTAAAGTACACCTAGCCCTAGCCCTCGTGCTATCTTGTAAGACCTAGCCCTAACCCTATCCCTTCCCGTAACCCATTCCCTTTCCCTAGCCCTAAGCTTGGCCCTAACCGTAATCTAGCTCTAGCCCTATCCCTATCCTTATCCCTAGCCCTAGCACTGCCCTAGCCGTAACCATAACCTAGCCCTAACACTAACCCTAGCCCTAGCCCTAACCCGAGCTCTAACCCTAACACTAGCCCTAAACGTAACCCTAACCAAACCTTAAGCTAGCCCTAACCCTAAACCAAGCCCTAGCCCTAACCTTAGCCCTAGCCCTAACCTAGCCCGAACCCTAAACCTAGCCGTAGCCCTAACCCTGGCACTTAAACTACACCTAGCCCTAGCCGTAACTCTAGCCCTAGCCTTCACCCTATCCCCTAAGAGCTAACCCTAACCCTAGCCCTAGTCCTAACCTTAGCCCTATCCGAATCGCTAGCCCTAATCCTGGGCCTATTAGCAACCGTAGCCCTACCTTAATCCTTGCCATAATCCTAACCCTAACCCCAGCGCTAGACCTATCTCTATCCCTAGCCTTAATCCTAGACCTATCCCTTAGCTTAGACCTTGCCCTAGCCCTACCCTAACCCTAGCCCTATCCTTAACCCTAACCCTAGCCCTAGTCTTAGGCCTAACCATAGCACTACCTGTAGACCTAACCCTAGCACTGGCCCTAGCCCTAGCCCTAACCCTAGCCCTAAACCAAGCCCTAGCCCTAGCTGTATCCCTAAACTAGCCCTAGTCCTAACCCTAACCCTAACCCTAACCCTAGCCCTAGCCCTAGAACTAGCCCTAAACATAACCCTAGCACTAACCTAGCCCAAACCCGAGCCAAAGCCCTAGCCTTAATTTGGCCCTAGCCCTAACCCTAGCCCTAGCCCTAGCTCTATCCCTAAACTAGCCCTAGCCCTAACCCTAACTCTAGCCCTAGCCCTAGCCCTTGTCCTAACCCTAGCCCTATCCGAATCCCTAGCCCTAATAGCAGCCGTAGCACTAGCCCTAATCCTTGCCAAAATCCTAGCCCTAACCCCAGCGCTAGACCTATCTCTATCCCTAGCCTTAATCCTAGCCCTAGCCCTAGGCCTAGACGTTGCCCTAGCCCTACCCGAACCCTATCCCCATCCTTAACCCTAAACCTAGCCCTAGCCCTAGCCCTAACCCTAGCCCTAGCCCTATTCCTAGCACTAACCAAAGCCCTAGCCCTAAACCTAGCCATAACCCTACTCCAAGCCCTAACCCCAGCCATAATTTGAACTCTAACCCTCACCGTAGCCCTAACGCTTTCCTTAGATCTAACCCTATCCTTATCCCTAGCCCTAACCCTACCCCTAGATCTAACCTTAGCTTTAACTCGAGCAGTAAACCTAACCGTAACCCTAACCCTAACATTAAGCCTAACGTTAGCACTAGCCCTAGTCCAAACCCTAGCCCTAACCCTAGGCCTTGCACTAACTCTAACACTACCCCAGACCTAGCTCTAAACCTAGCCCTAGTCCTAGCTCCAAGCCGTAAGCCGTAACCCTTGCCCTAGCCCTAGCCCTAGCCCTAGCCCTAACCCTAACCTAGCCCTAACCCTAACCCTAGCCCTAGCCCTAGTCCTAACCCTAGCCCTAACCGTGACCTCGACTTTAATCTAAACCTGGCGCTAGCCGTAGCCTTAATTCTAACCCTAGCCCCAGCCCTAACCTGAGCAATAGTCCTAACACTAGCCCTGAACATAACCCTAACCAAACCTTAAGCTAGCCCTAAACCTAAACTAAGCCCTAGCCCTATCCTTAGCCCTAACCCTAACCAAAGCCCAAGCCCTAGCCCTATCTCTATCCCTAGCCTTAACCCTAACCCTAGCCCCAGCCCTAGCCTTAGGCCTAACCCTAGCACTAGGTGTAGGCCTAGCCCTAGCCCTAGCCAGAACTCAAGCACTAACCCTATACCTATCACTAACCCTAGCCCTAGCCCTAGCCCTAAGCCCTAACCCTAACCCTAGGCCTGGCCTTAACTCTAGCCCTGGCCCTAGCCGTAACCCTAACCTACCCGTAACCCTAACCCTAGCCCTCGCCCTAGCCCTAACCCTAGCCCTAGTTCTAACTCTAAGCCCAAAGCCCTAACCCTAACCATAACCCTAACCGTAACCCTAAACCTAATACTTGCCCCAGCCCCAGCCCCAGTCCTAACCCTAGCCCTAGCCCTAGCCCTAGCCCTAGCCCTAGCCCTAGCCTTAGCCCTAGCCCTAGCCCTAACCCTAACCATAACCCTAACCGTAATCCTAAACCTAATACTAGCCCTAGCCCCAGCCCCAGCCCCAGCCCTAAACTTAGCCCTAGCTCTATTCCTAACCCTAACCCTAACTCTAACCCTACCCTAGCCTTAGTTCTAGCCCTAGCCCTAATCTTGGCCGTAGCTCTTACCCTAGCGCTAGCCCAAGCTCAAGCCCTAACGCTAACACTATCGCTATCCCTATCCCTGTCCCTAGCCATTGCCGTACCCTAACCCTAGCCCTAGCCATAATACCAGCCCTAACCCTAACCCGAGCCCTGGGCCTAAACCTAACCCAAGCCCTGTCCTTAACCCTGGCCCAAACCCTAGCACTACGCCCTGCCCTAGCCCTAACCCTAACCCTAGCCTTGGCCCTAACACTAGACCTAACCCTAATCCTAGCCGTACCCTAGTCATAACCCTAGCCCTAGTCTTAACCCTAACCCGAGACCTAACTCTTGCCCTAGACCTAAACTTAGCTCTAGCCCTATCCCTGATCCTATCCCTATCCATATCCCTAACTCTAGCCCCAGCCCTAGCCCTTGCCCTAGCCTTAACACTAGACCTAGCCCTACCCTAACCCTAGTTTTAGCTGTAGCCAAAATCCCAGCCCTAGCCCTAACCCTAGCCCTAACCCTACCCCTAGCCCTAGCCCTAGCCCTAGCCCTAACCTTGCTTTCAGAGGAGGAGGTTGTGTTTTTCACAGCTCCTCAATACCTTTCAGCAAAACAGTGGATTCTTCTCAATCGAGTGAAAATGCTGCAACCTCACTGACTGGGGTAGGCACTGGAACCCTTCAGGCATCAGGGGAGTCAAGAATGGAACCTCAAAAGCAAGATTTTGAGGGGCTAGGGGCAGATCGAACTCAGCCCCTAGGAAAACTTGCAGAGACCTTACAGAAAACAATGGCTTCCCAGGAAGGGAAAGAGAAAGAGAGAGAAACTGAAGAGTGATTGAAACTGGCAAGCGAGACCAAAAAGACTGTGCGTATTGTTGATTTGGGAACCGAGAAGGGATTTGGGGCTAGACTGCCTTCTAGTAGTGCCAAGGAAATCTTAGAAACTCCAGGGAAGGAGGTTTTACAAGGAGAAAGCCAGAGAGAAGAAGCAGGGGATAAAATGTTTGAGCCAGCTCTGAAAGAACAGGGCGTGGCAGCCATGGCAGAAACAGAAACTGCCTGCAAAGGCAGCACAAACTTCCTGCAAGGAGAATTAAAAGGAGATTCTGGGCTGCAGAAGGACATTCGGGAAAAAGAATACATTCAAAAGCCCCAAGGAACGACCTTTTTGCTGCAAAAAGAGGCAGGCAGCCATTTAGCAAACAAACAAACTCAGCAAGCAAAACTGAAAGTAAACTCTGGACTGCTAAAGCCTGCCGTAGCCATGGAAACAGGCACAGAGGAGGGGGAGGAAAAACCCTGGGTCTGGCTACTGCTGAAAACTTTTTGCAGGATTTCTTTGACTTTGATCAGTATAGAGAAACATATTGTTCGAATAGAGGAAAACTGGGAAAGTTTTTAGGGCTGTTGGAGCAATCTACCAAAGAGTTTGAATTAGAGAGTGTTCCACAGAGCCAGAGGAAGCCACAGAATGTTTGCAGAGGGACTTTCATTTGAGAGGAATGCAAAACAGAGCATATTTGGGGGTGGATTCGAGCAGAGAGGTCCTCCAAGAGTTAAATGATTATGGCAGGAGCCTGTTGGGAAAGCCAGTGGGGGAAAGAAAGCAAGAGGAGTAGGAATGCCTTTTACATTCTGTAACTGGCATCAACGAGTGGCATGAAGAAGTTAGGAAAGATCTGCAGGCTTATAAAGAGAGGAAAGGATTTTTATTAAAGCAATTTGCTTTGAAAAGCAAAGAGGAGAAAAGCAAGGAAAAAACAAAGACCAGAGGAGAGAGGGAGCCAAAGCTTCACAGGAGAAAGTGCTTAGCCGAAGAGGCTTTGAATACAAGTAGGGATCGGTCCCCGCTCAAACCAGGAAACTCTTCAGAAGAAGAACGGTATCCTCTGACCCTATACAAAAGAAAGCACGCACAGCCTCACAAGCCGGAAGAGACAGAGAAGGAGGCTTGTGCTGGGCAGCTTGCGGGGACTGCACCTCTTAACCCGATAGAACCTCCAAATGAATCTGAAAGTGAGGGAGTGGAGAGACTGGAGGGGCCTCCTTCCAAGAGCGAAGGGAGAGTGGCATGGAGTGCTCTGGCATTTCTTCTCTGCTTGCTAGCTGCGAGAGCTCGGTGGAAAGCAGCAGTGAGGAGGAGGAGATGGAGGAGGAAGGCGCTGGGGGTGAAGCCCTGAAGAAAAGCGCCAAGAGGAAAATAAAGGAAGGAGGGACAGGTCTCTCCCCGGGAAAGAAAGTCACAAAGGAATATTTAATTTGCCAGTATGACATGGCTGTCAGAAACGACACCTGGCATAACTTGAGGTGTAGGTTATGCACATACAGGTTATAGACATGAGAATGTTCTTAATTTTAATTTTAATTTTATTAATTAATTTTCATAATTTTACTTTAAGATGTATTTTAATTTAGTTTTAATTTGAACAATAGTGTTATTTGTTCTTTCTCTGTAAATGGGCATAATATGTGAGAAACTTTGATAGGGATACAAGACTCAGAATGGTGGTACTAATAAATAATTGTAATGGAAATTGTAATGTTTGTATATTGATAGGTACAATTTTAAAAATTTTAAAAACTTTCGGTATTTCTTTGAAGAACTGTAATATTTTGATATATTGTTGTTTACCTTACTTTATTTTGCGATTCCATTTGTTACCACGTACATCTCTTTTATTATGTACAAACAAGTTTGCAGGATGTTAAAATTTTAATAAAATTACTTAAACCTAAAAATTTCTTTTTCTTAAACCTATTCCTAAACCGAGCCCTAGCCGTAACCCTCGTCCTAGTCCTAGCCCGAGCCCAAAGCCCTAAGCCGAAACCTTAGCCCCAACACGAGCCCTAGCATTAACCCTAAACCTAGCCCTAGCCCTAACCCTAGCACTTAAAGTACACCTAGCCCTAGCCCTCGTGCTATCTTGTAAGACCTAGCCCTAACCCTATCCCTTCCCGTAACCCATTCCCTTTCCCTAGCCCTAAGCTTGGCCCTAACCGTAATCTAGCTCTAGCCCTATCCCTATCCTTATCCCTAGCCCTAGCACTGCCCTAGCCGTAACCATAACCTAGCCCGAACACTAACCCTAGCCCTAGCCCTAACCCGAGCTCTAACCCTAACACTAGCCCTAAACGTAACCCTAACCAAACCTTAAGCTAGCCCTAACCCTAAACCAAGCCCTAGCCCTAACCTTAGCCCTAGCCCTAACCTAGCCCGAACCCTAAACCTAGCCGTAGCCCTAACCCTGGCACTTAAACTACACCTAGCCCTAGCCGTAACTCTAGCCCTAGCCTTCACCCTATCCCCTAAGAGCTAACCCTAACCCTAGCCCTAGTCCTAACCTTAGCCCTATCCGAATCGCTAGCCCTAACCCTGGGCCTATTAGCAACCGTAGCCCTACCTTAATCCTTGCCATAATCCTAACCCTAACCCCAGCGCTAGACCTATCTCTATCCCTAGCCTTAATCCTAGACCTATCCCTTAGCTTAGACCTTGCCCTAGCCCTACCCTAACCCTAGCCCTATCCTTAACCCTAACCCTAGCCCTAGTCTTAGGCCTAACCATAGCACTACCTGTAGACCTAACCCTAGCACTGGCCCTAGCCCTAGCCCTAACCCTAGCCCTAAACCAAGCCCTAGCCCTAGCTGTATCCCTAAACTAGCCCTAGTCCTAACCCTAACCCTAACCCTAACCCTAGCCCTAGCCCTAGAACTAGCCCTAAACATAACCCTAGCACTAACCTAGCCCAAACCCGAGCCAAAGCCCTAGCCTTAATTTGGCCCTAGCCCTAACCCTAGCCCTAGCCCTAGCTCTATCCCTAAACTAGCCCTAGCCCTAACCCTAACTCTAGCCCTAGCCCTAGCCCTTGTCCTAACCCTAGCCCTATCCGAATCCCTAGCCCTAATAGCAGCCGTAGCACTAGCCCTAATCCTTGCCAAAATCCTAGCCCTAACCCCAGCGCTAGACCTATCTCTATCCCTAGCCTTAATCCTAGCCCTAGCCCTAGGCCTAGACGTTGCCCTAGCCCTACCCGAACCCTATCCCCATCCTTAACCCTAAACCTAGCCCTAGCCCTAGCCCTAACCCTAACCCTAGCCCTAGCACTAACCCTAGCCCTAGCCCTAACCCTAGCCCTAGCCCTATTCCTAGCACTAACCAAAGCCCTAGCCCTAAACCTAGCCATAACCCTACTCCAAGCCCTAACCCCAGCCATAATTTGAACTCTAACCCTCACCGTAGCCCTAACGCTTTCCTTAGATCTAACCCTATCCTTATCCCTAGCCCTAACCCTACCCCTAGATCTAACCTTAGCTTTAACTCGAGCAGTAAACCTAACCGTAACCCTAACCCTAACATTAAGCCTAACGTTAGCACTAGCCCTAGTCCAAACCCTAGCCCTAACCCTAGGCCTTGCACTAACTCTAACACTACCCCAGACCTAGCTCTAAACCTAGCCCTAGTCCTAGCTCCAAGCCGTAAGCCGTAACCCTTGCCCTAGCCCTAGCCCTAGCCCTAGCCCTAACCCTAACCTAGCCCTAACCCTAACCCTAGCCCTAGCCCTAGTCCTAACCCTAGCCCTAACCGTGACCTCGACTTTAATCTAAACCTGGCGCTAGCCGTAGCCTTAATTCTAACCCTAGCCCCAGCCCTAACCTGAGCAATAGTCCTAACACTAGCCCTGAACATAACCCTAACCAAACCTTAAGCTAGCCCTAAACCTAAACTAAGCCCTAGCCCTATCCTTAGCCCTAACCCTAACCAAAGCCCAAGCCCTAGCCCTATCTCTATCCCTAGCCTTAACCCTAACCCTAGCCCCAGCCCTAGCCTTAGGCCTAACCCTAGCACTAGGTGTAGGCCTAGCCCTAGCCCTAGCCAGAACTCAAGCACTAACCCTATACCTATCACTAACCCTAGCCCTAGCCCTAGCCCTAAGCCCTAACCCTAACCCTAGGCCTGGCCTTAACTCTAGCCCTGGCCCTAGCCGTAACCCTAACCTACCCGTAACCCTAACCCTAGCCCTCGCCCTAGCCCTAACCCTAGCCCTAGTTCTAACTCTAAGCCCAAAGCCCTAACCCTAACCATAACCCTAACCGTAACCCTAAACCTAATACTTGCCCCAGCCCCAGCCCCAGTCCTAACCCTAGCCCTAGCCCTAGCCCTAGCCCTAGCCCTAGCCTTAGCCCTAGCCCTAGCCCTAACCCTAACCATAACCCTAACCGTAATCCTAAACCTAATACTAGCCCTAGCCCCAGCCCCAGCCCCAGCCCTAAACTTAGCCCTAGCTCTATTCCTAACCCTAACCCTAACTCTAACCCTACCCTAGCCTTAGTTCTAGCCCTAGCCCTAATCTTGGCCGTAGCTCTTACCCTAGCGCTAGCCCAAGCTCAAGCCCTAACGCTAACACTATCGCTATCCCTATCCCTGTCCCTAGCCATTGCCGTACCCTAACCCTAGCCCTAGCCATAATACCAGCCCTAACCCTAACCCAAGCCCTGGGCCTAAACCTAACCCAAGCCCTGTCCTTAACCCTGGCCCAAACCCTAGCACTACGCCCTGCCCTAGCCCTAACCCTAACCCTAGCCTTGGCCCTAACACTAGACCTAACCCTAATCCTAGCCGTACCCTAGTCATAACCCTAGCCCTAGTCTTAACCCTAACCCGAGACCTAACTCTTGCCCTAGACCTAAACTTAGCTCTAGCCCTATCCCTGATCCTATCCCTATCCATATCCCTAACTCTAGCCCCAGCCCTAGCCCTTGCCCTAGCCTTAACACTAGACCTAGCCCTACCCTAACCCTAGTTTTAGCTGTAGCCAAAATCCCAGCCCTAGCCCTAACCCTAGCCCTAACCCTACCCCTAGCCCTAGCCCTAGCCCTAGCCCTAGCCCTAACCTTGCTTTCAAAGGAGGAGGTTGTGTTTTTCACAGCTCCTCAATACCTTTCAGCAAAACAGTGGATTCTTCTCAATCGAGTGAAAATGCTGCAACCTCACTGACTGGGGTAGGCACTGGAACCCTTCAGGCATCAGGGGAGTCAAGAATGGAACCTCAAAAGCAAGATTTTGAGGGGCTAGGGGCAGATCGAACTCAGCCCCTAGGAAAACTTGCAGAGACCTTACAGAAAACAATGGCTTCCCAGGAAGGGAAAGAGAAAGAGAGAGAAACTGAAGAGTGATTGAAACTGGCAAGCGAGACCAAAAAGACTGTGCGTATTGTTGATTTGGGAACCGAGAAGGGATTTGGGGCTAGACTGCCTTCTAGTAGTGCCAAGGAAATCTTAGAAACTCCAGGGAAGGAGGTTTTACAAGGAGAAAGCCAGAGAGAAGAAGCAGGGGATAAAATGTTTGAGCCAGCTCTGAAAGAACAGGGCGTGGCAGCCATGGCAGAAACAGAAACTGCCTGCAAAGGCAGCACAAACTTCCTGCAAGGAGAATTAAAAGGAGATTCTGGGCTGCAGAAGGACATTCGGGAAAAAGAATACATTCAAAAGCCCCAAGGAACGACCTTTTTGCTGCAAAAAGAGGCAGGCAGCCATTTAGCAAACAAACAAACTCAGCAAGCAAAACTGAAAGTAAACTCTGGACTGCTAAAGCCTGCCGTAGCCATGGAAACAGGCACAGAGGAGGGGGAGGAAAAACCCTGGGTCTGGCTACTGCTGAAAACTTTTTGCAGGATTTCTTTGACTTTGATCGGTATAGAGAAACATATTGTTCGAATAGAGGAAAACTGGGAAAGTTTTTAGGGCTGTTGGAGGAATCTACCAAAGAGTTTGAATTAGAGAGTGTTCCACAGAGCCAGAGGAAGCCACAGAATGTTTGCAGAGGGACTTTCATTTGAGAGGAATGCAAAACAGAGCATATTTGGGGGTGGATTCGAGCAGAGAGGTCCTCCAAGAGTTAAATGATTATGGCAGGAGCCTGTTGGGAAAGCCAGTGGGGGAAAGAAAGCAAGAGGAGTAGGAATGCCTTTTACATTCTGTAACTGGCATCAACGAGTGGCATGAAGAAGTTAGGAAAGATCTGCAGGCTTATAAAGAGAGGAAAGGATTTTTATTAAAGCAATTTGCTTTGAAAAGCAAAGAGGAGAAAAGCAAGGAAAAAACAAAGACCAGAGGAGAGAGGGAGCCAAAGCTTCACAGGAGAAAGTGCTTAGCCGAAGAGGCTTTGAATACAAGTAGGGATCGGTCCCCGCTCAAACCAGGAAACTCTTCAGAAGAAGAACGGTATCCTCTGACCCTATACAAAAGAAAGCACGCACAGCCTCACAAGCCGGAAGAGACAGAGAAGGAGGCTTGTGCTGGGCAGCTTGCGGGGACTGCACCTCTTAACCCGATAGAACCTCCAAATGAATCTGAAAGTGAGGGAGTGGAGAGACTGGAGGGGCCTCCTTCCAAGAGCGAAGGGAGAGTGGCATGGAGTGCTCTGGCATTTCTTCTCTGCTTGCTAGCTGCGAGAGCTCGGTGGAAAGCAGCAGTGAGGAGGAGGAGATGGAGGAGGAAGGCGCTGGGGGTGAAGCCCTGAAGAAAAGCGCCAAGAGGAAAATAAAGGAAGGAGGGACAGGTCTCTCCCCGGGAAAGAAAGTCACAAAGGAATATTTAATTTGCCAGTATGACATGGCTGTCAGAAACGACACCTGGCATAACTTGAGGTGTAGGTTATGCACATACAGGTTATAGACATGAGAATGTTCTTAATTTTAATTTTAATTTTATTAATTAATTTTCATAATTTTACTTTAAGATGTATTTTAATTTAGTTTTAATTTGAACAATAGTGTTATTTGTTCTTTCTCTGTAAATGGGCATAATATGTGAGAAACTTTGATAGGGATACAAGACTCAGAATGGTGGTACTAATAAATAATTGTAATGGAAATTGTAATGTTTGTATATTGATAGGTACAATTTTAAAAATTTTAAAAACTTTCGGTATTTCTTTGAAGAACTGTAATATTTTGATATATTGTTGTTTACCTTACTTTATTTTGCGATTCCATTTGTTACCACGTACATCTCTTTTATTATGTACAAACAAGTTTGCAGGATGTTAAAATTTTAATAAAATTACTTAAACCTAAAAATTTCTTTTTCTTAAACCTATTCCTAAACCGAGCCCTAGCCGTAACCCTCGTCCTAGTCCTAGCCCGAGCCCAAAGCCCTAAGCCGAAACCTTAGCCCCAACACGAGCCCTAGCATTAACCCTAAACCTAGCCCTAGCCCTAACCCTAGCACTTAAAGTACACCTAGCCCTAGCCCTCGTGCTATCTTGTAAGACCTAGCCCTAACCCTATCCCTTCCCGTAACCCATTCCCTTTCCCTAGCCCTAAGCTTGGCCCTAACCGTAATCTAGCTCTAGCCCTATCCCTATCCTTATCCCTAGCCCTAGCACTGCCCTAGCCGTAACCATAACCTAGCCCTAACACTAACCCTAGCCCTAGCCCTAACCCGAGCTCTAACCCTAACACTAGCCCTAAACGTAACCCTAACCAAACCTTAAGCTAGCCCTAACCCTAAACCAAGCCCTAGCCCTAACCTTAGCCCTAGCCCTAACCTAGCCCGAACCCTAAACCTAGCCGTAGCCCTAACCCTAGCACTTAAACTACACCTAGCCCTAGCCGTAACTCTAGCCCTAGCCTTCACCCTATCCCCTAAGAGCTAACCCTAACCCTAGCCCTAGTCCTAACCTTAGCCCTATCCGAATCGCTAGCCCTAACCCTGGGCCTATTAGCAACCGTAGCCCTACCTTAATCCTTGCCATAATCCTAACCCTAACCCCAGCGCTAGACCTATCTCTATCCCTAGCCTTAATCCTAGACCTATCCCTTAGCTTAGACCTTGCCCTAGCCCTACCCTAACCCTAGCCCTATCCTTAACCCTAACCCTAGCCCTAGTCTTAGGCCTAACCATAGCACTACCTGTAGACCTAACCCTAGCACTGGCCCTAGCCCTAGCCCTAACCCTAGCCCTAAACCAAGCCCTAGCCCTAGCTGTATCCCTAAACTAGCCCTAGTCCTAACCCTAACCCTAACCCTAACCCTAGCCCTAGCCCTAGAACTAGCCCTAAACATAACCCTAGCACTAACCTAGCCCAAACCCGAGCCAAAGCCCTAGCCTTAATTTGGCCCTAGCCCTAACCCTAGCCCTAGCCCTAGCTCTATCCCTAAACTAGCCCTAGCCCTAACCCTAACTCTAGCCCTAGCCCTAGCCCTTGTCCTAACCCTAGCCCTATCCGAATCCCTAGCCCTAATAGCAGCCGTAGCACTAGCCCTAATCCTTGCCAAAATCCTAGCCCTAACCCCAGCGCTAGACCTATCTCTATCCCTAGCCTTAATCCTAGCCCTAGCCCTAGGCCTAGACGTTGCCCTAGCCCTACCCGAACCCTATCCCCATCCTTAACCCTAAACCTAGCCCTAGCCCTAGCCCTAACCCTAGCCCTAGCCCTATTCCTAGCACTAACCAAAGCCCTAGCCCTAAACCTAGCCATAACCCTACTCCAAGCCCTAACCCCAGCCATAATTTGAACTCTAACCCTCACCGTAGCCCTAACGCTTTCCTTAGATCTAACCCTATCCTTATCCCTAGCCCTAACCCTACCCCTAGATCTAACCTTAGCTTTAACTCGAGCAGTAAACCTAACCGTAACCCTAACCCTAACATTAAGCCTAACGTTAGCACTAGCCCTAGTCCAAACCCTAGCCCTAACCCTAGGCCTTGCACTAACTCTAACACTACCCCAGACCTAGCTCTAAACCTAGCCCTAGTCCTAGCTCCAAGCCGTAAGCCGTAACCCTTGCCCTAGCCCTAGCCCTAGCCCTAGCCCTAACCCTAACCTAGCCCTAACACTAACCCTAGCCCTAGCCCTAGTCCTAACCCTAGCCCTAACCGTGACCTCGACTTTAATCTAAACCTGGCGCTAGCCGTAGCCTTAATTCTAACCCTAGCCCCAGCCCTAACCTGAGCAATAGTCCTAACACTAGCCCTGAACATAACCCTAACCAAACCTTAAGCTAGCCCTAAACCTAAACTAAGCCCTAGCCCTATCCTTAGCCCTAACCCTAACCAAAGCCCAAGCCCTAGCCCTATCTCTATCCCTAGCCTTAACCCTAACCCTAGCCCCAGCCCTAGCCTTAGGCCTAACCCTAGCACTAGGTGTAGGCCTAGCCCTAGCCCTAGCCAGAACTCAAGCACTAACCCTATACCTATCACTAACCCTAGCCCTAGCCCTAGCCCTAAGCCCTAACCCTAACCCTAGGCCTGGCCTTAACTCTAGCCCTGGCCCTAGCCGTAACCCTAACCTACCCGTAACCCTAACCCTAGCCCTCGCCCTAGCCCTAACCCTAGCCCTAGTTCTAACTCTAAGCCCAAAGCCCTAACCCTAACCATAACCCTAACCGTAACCCTAAACCGAATACTTGCCCCAGCCCCAGCCCCAGTCCTAACCCTAGCCCTAGCCCTAGCCCTAGCCCTAGCCCTAGCCCTAGCCTTAGCCCTAGCCCTAGCCCTAACCCTAACCATAACCCTAACCGTAATCCTAAACCTAATACTAGCCCTAGCCCCAGCCCCAGCCCCAGCCCTAAACTTAGCCCTAGCTCTATTCCTAACCCTAACCCTAACTCTAACCCTACCCTAGCCTTAGTTCTAGCCCTAGCCCTAATCTTGGCCGTAGCTCTTACCCTAGCGCTAGCCCAAGCTCAAGCCCTAACGCTAACACTATCGCTATCCCTATCCCTGTCCCTAGCCATTGCCGTACCCTAACCCTAGCCCTAGCCATAATACCAGCCCTAACCCTAACCCGAGCCCTGGGCCTAAACCTAACCCAAGCCCTGTCCTTAACCCTGGCCCAAACCCTAGCACTACGCCCTGCCCTAGCCCTAACCCTAACCCTAGCCTTGGCCCTAACACTAGACCTAACCCTAATCCTAGCCGTACCCTAGTCATAACCCTAGCCCTAGTCTTAACCCTAACCCGAGACCTAACTCTTGCCCTAGACCTAAACTTAGCTCTAGCCCTATCCCTGATCCTATCCCTATCCATATCCCTAACTCTAGCCCCAGCCCTAGCCCTTGCCCTAGCCTTAACACTAGACCTAGCCCTACCCTAACCCTAGTTTTAGCTGTAGCCAAAATCCCAGCCCTAGCCCTAACCCTAGCCCTAACCCTACCCCTAGCCCTAGCCCTAGCCCTAGCCCTAACCTTGCTTTCAGAGGAGGAGGTTGTGTTTTTCACAGCTCCTCAATACCTTTCAGCAAAACAGTGGATTCTTCTCAATCGAGTGAAAATGCTGCAACCTCACTGACTGGGGTAGGCACTGGAACCCTTCAGGCATCAGGGGAGTCAAGAATGGAACCTCAAAAGCAAGATTTTGAGGGGCTAGGGGCAGATCGAACTCAGCCCCTAGGAAAACTTGCAGAGACCTTACAGAAAACAATGGCTTCCCAGGAAGGGAAAGAGAAAGAGAGAGAAACTGAAGAGTGATTGAAACTGGCAAGCGAGACCAAAAAGACTGTGCGTATTGTTGATTTGGGAACCGAGAAGGGATTTGGGGCTAGACTGCCTTCTAGTAGTGCCAAGGAAATCTTAGAAACTCCAGGGAAGGAGGTTTTACAAGGAGAAAGCCAGAGAGAAGAAGCAGGGGATAAAATGTTTGAGCCAGCTCTGAAAGAACAGGGTGTGGCAGCCATGGCAGAAACAGAAACTGCCTGCAAAGGCAGCACAAACTTCCTGCAAGGAGAATTAAAAGGAGATTCTGGGCTGCAGAAGGACATTCGGGAAAAAGAATACATTCAAAAGCCCCAAGGAACGACCTTTTTGCTGCAAAAAGAGGCAGGCAGCCATTTAGCAAACAAACAAACTCAGCAAGCAAAACTGAAAGTAAACTCTGGACTGCTAAAGCCTGCCGTAGCCATGGAAACAGGCACAGAGGAGGGGGAGGAAAAACCCTGGGTCTGGCTACTGCTGAAAACTTTTTGCAGGATTTCTTTGACTTTGATCGGTATAGAGAAACATATTGTTCGAATAGAGGAAAACTGGGAAAGTTTTTAGGGCTGTTGGAGCAATCTACCAAAGAGTTTGAATTAGAGAGTGTTCCACAGAGCCAGAGGAAGCCACAGAATGTTTGCAGAGGGACTTTCATTTGAGAGGAATGCAAAACAGAGCATATTTGGGGGTGGATTCGAGCAGAGAGGTCCTCCAAGAGTTAAATGATTATGGCAGGAGCCTGTTGGGAAAGCCAGTGGGGGAAAGAAAGCAAGAGGAGTAGGAATGCCTTTTACATTCTGTAACTGGCATCAACGAGTGGCATGAAGAAGTTAGGAAAGATCTGCAGGCTTATAAAGAGAGGAAAGGATTTTTATTAAAGCAATTTGCTTTGAAAAGCAAAGAGGAGAAAAGCAAGGAAAAAACAAAGACCAGAGGAGAGAGGGAGCCAAAGCTTCACAGGAGAAAGTGCTTAGCCGAAGAGGCTTTGAATACAAGTAGGGATCGGTCCCCGCTCAAACCAGGAAACTCTTCAGAAGAAGAACGGTATCCTCTGACCCTATACAAAAGAAAGCACGCACAGCCTCACAAGCCGGAAGAGACAGAGAAGGAGGCTTGTGCTGGGCAGCTTGCGGGGACTGCACCTCTTAACCCGATAGAACCTCCAAATGAATCTGAAAGTGAGGGAGTGGAGAGACTGGAGGGGCCTCCTTCCAAGAGCGAAGGGAGAGTGGCATGGAGTGCTCTGGCATTTCTTCTCTGCTTGCTAGCTGCGAGAGCTCGGTGGAAAGCAGCAGTGAGGAGGAGGAGATGGAGGAGGAAGGCGCTGGGGGTGAAGCCCTGAAGAAAAGCGCCAAGAGGAAAATAAAGGAAGGAGGGACAGGTCTCTCCCCGGGAAAGAAAGTCACAAAGGAATATTTAATTTGCCAGTATGACATGGCTGTCAGAAACGACACCTGGCATAACTTGAGGTGTAGGTTATGCACATACAGGTTATAGACATGAGAATGTTCTTAATTTTAATTTTAATTTTATTAATTAATTTTCATAATTTTACTTTAAGATGTATTTTAATTTAGTTTTAATTTGAACAATAGTGTTATTTGTTCTTTCTCTGTAAATGGGCATAATATGTGAGAAACTTTGATAGGGATACAAGACTCAGAATGGTGGTACTAATAAATAATTGTAATGGAAATTGTAATGTTTGTATATTGATAGGTACAATTTTAAAAATTTTAAAAACTTTCGGTATTTCTTTGAAGAACTGTAATATTTTGATATATTGTTGTTTACCTTACTTTATTTTGCGATTCCATTTGTTACCACGTACATCTCTTTTATTATGTACAAACAAGTTTGCAGGATGTTAAAATTTTAATAAAATTACTTAAACCTAAAAATTTCTTTTTCTTAAACCTATTCCTAAACCGAGCCCTAGCCGTAACCCTCGTCCTAGTCCTAGCCCGAGCCCAAAGCCCTAAGCCGAAACCTTAGCCCCAACACGAGCCCTAGCATTAACCCTAAACCTAGCCCTAGCCCTAACCCTAGCACTTAAAGTACACCTAGCCCTAGCCCTCGTGCTATCTTGTAAGACCTAGCCCTAACCCTATCCCTTCCCGTAACCCATTCCCTTTCCCTAGCCCTAAGCTTGGCCCTAACCGTAATCTAGCTCTAGCCCTATCCCTATCCTTATCCCTAGCCCTAGCACTGCCCTAGCCGTAACCATAACCTAGCCCTAACACTAACCCTAGCCCTAGCCCTAACCCGAGCTCTAACCCTAACACTAGCCCTAAACGTAACCCTAACCAAACCTTAAGCTAGCCCTAACCCTAAACCAAGCCCTAGCCCTAACCTTAGCCCTAGCCCTAACCTAGCCCGAACCCTAAACCTAGCCGTAGCCCTAACCCTAGCACTTAAACTACACCTAGCCCTAGCCGTAACTCTAGCCCTAGCCTTCACCCTATCCCCTAAGAGCTAACCCTAACCCTAGCCCTAGTCCTAACCTTAGCCCTATCCGAATCGCTAGCCCTAACCCTGGGCCTATTAGCAACCGTAGCCCTACCTTAATCCTTGCCATAATCCTAACCCTAACCCCAGCGCTAGACCTATCTCTATCCCTAGCCTTAATCCTAGACCTATCCCTTAGCTTAGACCTTGCCCTAGCCCTACCCTAACCCTAGCCCTATCCTTAACCCTAACCCTAGCCCTAGTCTTAGGCCTAACCATAGCACTACCTGTAGACCTAACCCTAGCACTGGCCCTAGCCCTAGCCCTAACCCTAGCCCTAAACCAAGCCCTAGCCCTAGCTGTATCCCTAAACTAGCCCTAGTCCTAACCCTAACCCTAACCCTAACCCTAGCCCTAGCCCTAGAACTAGCCCTAAACATAACCCTAGCACTAACCTAGCCCAAACCCGAGCCAAAGCCCTAGCCTTAATTTGGCCCTAGCCCTAACCCTAGCCCTAGCCCTAGCTCTATCCCTAAACTAGCCCTAGCCCTAACCCTAACTCTAGCCCTAGCCCTAGCCCTTGTCCTAACCCTAGCCCTATCCGAATCCCTAGCCCTAATAGCAGCCGTAGCACTAGCCCTAATCCTTGCCAAAATCCTAGCCCTAACCCCAGCGCTAGACCTATCTCTATCCCTAGCCTTAATCCTAGCCCTAGCCCTAGGCCTAGACGTTGCCCTAGCCCTACCCGAACCCTATCCCCATCCTTAACCCTAAACCTAGCCCTAGCCCTAGCCCTAACCCTAACCCTAGCCCTAGCACTAACCCTAGCCCTAGCCCTAACCCTAGCCCTAGCCCTATTCCTAGCACTAACCAAAGCCCTAGCCCTAAACCTAGCCATAACCCTACTCCAAGCCCTAACCCCAGCCATAATTTGAACTCTAACCCTCACCGTAGCCCTAACGCTTTCCTTAGATCTAACCCTATCCTTATCCCTAGCCCTAACCCTACCCCTAGATCTAACCTTAGCTTTAACTCGAGCAGTAAACCTAACCGTAACCCTAACCCTAACATTAAGCCTAACGTTAGCACTAGCCCTAGTCCAAACCCTAGCCCTAACCCTAGGCCTTGCACTAACTCTAACACTACCCCAGACCTAGCTCTAAACCTAGCCCTAGTCCTAGTTCCAAGCCGTAAGCCATAACCCTTGCCCTAGCCCTAGCCCTAGCCCTAGCCCTAACCCTAACCTAGCCCTAACCCTAACCCTAGCCCTAGCCCTAGTCCTAACCCTAGCCCTAACCGTGACCTCGACTTTAATCTAAACCTGGCGCTAGCCGTAGCCTTAATTCTAACCCTAGCCCCAGCCCTAACCTGAGCAATAGTCCTAACACTAGCCCTGAACATAACCCTAACCAAACCTTAAGCTAGCCCTAAACCTAAACTAAGCCCTAGCCCTATCCTTAGCCCTAACCCTAACCAAAGCCCAAGCCCTAGCCCTAGCCCTATCTCTATCCCTAGCCTTAACCCTAACCCTAGCCCCAGCCCTAGCCTTAGGCCTAACCCTAGCACTAGGTGTAGGCCTAGCCCTAGCCCTAGCCAGAACTCAAGCACTAACCCTATACCTATCACTAACCCTAGCCCTAGCCCTAGCCCTAAGCCCTAACCCTAACCCTAGGCCTGGCCTTAACTCTAGCCCTGGCCCTAGCCGTAACCCTAACCTACCCGTAACCCTAACCCTAGCCCTCGCCCTAGCCCTAACCCTAGCCCTAGTTCTAACTCTAAGCCCAAAGCCCTAACCCTAACCATAACCCTAACCGTAACCCTAAACCTAATACTTGCCCCAGCCCCAGCCCCAGTCCTAGCCCTAGCCCTAGCCCTAGCCCTAGCCCTAGCCCTAGCCCTAGCCCTAGCCCTAGCCTTAGCCCTAGCCCTAGCCCTAACCCTAACCATAACCCTAACCGTAATCCTAAACCTAATACTAGCCCTAGCCCCAGCCCCAGCCCCAGCCCTAAACTTAGCCCTAGCTCTATTCCTAACCCTAACCCTAACTCTAACCCTACCCTAGCCTTAGTTCTAGCCCTAGCCCTAATCTTGGCCGTAGCTCTTACCCTAGCGCTAGCCCAAGCTCAAGCCCTAACGCTAACACTATCGCTATCCCTATCCCTGTCCCTAGCCATTGCCGTACCCTAACCCTAGCCCTAGCCATAATACCAGCCCTAACCCTAACCCGAGCCCTGGGCCTAAACCTAACCCAAGCCCTGTCCTTAACCCTGGCCCAAACCCTAGCACTACGCCCTGCCCTAGCCCTAACCCTAACCCTAGCCTTGGCCCTAACACTAGACCTAACCCTAATCCTAGCCGTACCCTAGTCATAACCCTAGCCCTAGTCTTAACCCTAACCCGAGACCTAACTCTTGCCCTAGACCTAAACTTAGCTCTAGCCCTATCCCTGATCCTATCCCTATCCATATCCCTAACTCTAGCCCCAGCCCTAGCCCTTGCCCTAGCCTTAACACTAGACCTAGCCCTACCCTAACCCTAGTTTTAGCTGTAGCCAAAATCCCAGCCCTAGCCCTAACCCTAGCCCTAACCCTACCCCTAGCCCTAGCCCTAGCCCTAGCCCTAGCCCTAGCCCTAACCTTGCTTTCAAAGGAGGAGGTTGTGTTTTTCACAGCTCCTCAATACCTTTCAGCAAAACAGTGGATTCTTCTCAATCGAGTGAAAATGCTGCAACCTCACTGACTGGGGTAGGCACTGGAACCCTTCAGGCATCAGGGGAGTCAAGAATGGAACCTCAAAAGCAAGATTTTGAGGGGCTAGGGGCAGATCGAACTCAGCCCCTAGGAAAACTTGCAGAGACCTTACAGAAAACAATGGCTTCCCAGGAAGGGAAAGAGAAAGAGAGAGAAACTGAAGAGTGATTGAAACTGGCAAGCGAGACCAAAAAGACTGTGCGTATTGTTGATTTGGGAACCGAGAAGGGATTTGGGGCTAGACTGCCTTCTAGTAGTGCCAAGGAAATCTTAGAAACTCCAGGGAAGGAGGTTTTACAAGGAGAAAGCCAGAGAGAAGAAGCAGGGGATAAAATGTTTGAGCCAGCTCTGAAAGAACAGGGCGTGGCAGCCATGGCAGAAACAGAAACTGCCTGCAAAGGCAGCACAAACTTCCTGCAAGGAGAATTAAAAGGAGATTCTGGGCTGCAGAAGGACATTCGGGAAAAAGAATACATTCAAAAGCCCCAAGGAACGACCTTTTTGCTGCAAAAAGAGGCAGGCAGCCATTTAGCAAACAAACAAACTCAGCAAGCAAAACTGAAAGTAAACTCTGGACTGCTAAAGCCTGCCGTAGCCATGGAAACAGGCACAGAGGAGGGGGAGGAAAAACCCTGGGTCTGGCTACTGCTGAAAACTTTTTGCAGGATTTCTTTGACTTTGATCGGTATAGAGAAACATATTGTTCGAATAGAGGAAAACTGGGAAAGTTTTTAGGGCTGTTGGAGCAATCTACCAAAGAGTTTGAATTAGAGAGTGTTCCACAGAGCCAGAGGAAGCCACAGAATGTTTGCAGAGGGACTTTCATTTGAGAGGAATGCAAAACAGAGCATATTTGGGGGTGGATTCGAGCAGAGAGGTCCTCCAAGAGTTAAATGATTATGGCAGGAGCCTGTTGGGAAAGCCAGTGGGGCAAAGAAAGCAAGAGGAGTAGGAATGCCTTTTACATTCTGTAACTGGCATCAACGAGTGGCATGAAGAAGTTAGGAAAGATCTGCAGGCTTATAAAGAGAGGAAAGGATTTTTATTAAAGCAATTTGCTTTGAAAAGCAAAGAGGAGAAAAGCAAGGAAAAAACAAAGACCAGAGGAGAGAGGGAGCCAAAGCTTCACAGGAGAAAGTGCTTAGCCGAAGAGGCTTTGAATACAAGTAGGGATCGGTCCCCGCTCAAACCAGGAAACTCTTCAGAAGAAGAACGGTATCCTCTGACCCTATACAAAAGAAAGCACGCACAGCCTCACAAGCCGGAAGAGACAGAGAAGGAGGCTTGTGCTGGGCAGCTTGCGGGGACTGCACCTCTTAACCCGATAGAACCTCCAAATGAATCTGAAAGTGAGGGAGTGGAGAGACTGGAGGGGCCTCCTTCCAAGAGCGAAGGGAGAGTGGCATGGAGTGCTCTGGCATTTCTTCTCTGCTTGCTAGCTGCGAGAGCTCGGTGGAAAGCAGCAGTGAGGAGGAGGAGATGGAGGAGGAAGGCGCTGGGGGTGAAGCCCTGAAGAAAAGCGCCAAGAGGAAAATAAAGGAAGGAGGGACAGGTCTCTCCCCGGGAAAGAAAGTCACAAAGGAATATTTAATTTGCCAGTATGACATGGCTGTCAGAAACGACACCTGGCATAACTTGAGGTGTAGGTTATGCACATACAGGTTATAGACATGAGAATGTTCTTAATTTTAATTTTAATTTTATTAATTAATTTTCATAATTTTACTTTAAGATGTATTTTAATTTAGTTTTAATTTGAACAATAGTGTTATTTGTTCTTTCTCTGTAAATGGGCATAATATGTGAGAAACTTTGATAGGGATACAAGACTCAGAATGGTGGTACTAATAAATAATTGTAATGGAAATTGTAATGTTTGTATATTGATAGGTACAATTTTAAAAATTTTAAAAACTTTCGGTATTTCTTTGAAGAACTGTAATATTTTGATATATTGTTGTTTACCTTACTTTATTTTGCGATTCCATTTGTTACCACGTACATCTCTTTTATTATGTACAAACAAGTTTGCAGGATGTTAAAATTTTAATAAAATTACTTAAACCTAAAAATTTCTTTTTCTTAAACCTATTCCTAAACCGAGCCCTAGCCGTAACCCTCGTCCTAGTCCTAGCCCGAGCCCAAAGCCCTAAGCCGAAACCTTAGCCCCAACACGAGCCCTAGCATTAACCCTAAACCTAGCCCTAGCCCTAACCCTAGCACTTAAAGTACACCTAGCCCTAGCCCTCGTGCTATCTTGTAAGACCTAGCCCTAACCCTATCCCTTCCCGTAACCCATTCCCTTTCCCTAGCCCTAAGCTTGGCCCTAACCGTAATCTAGCTCTAGCCCTATCCCTATCCTTATCCCTAGCCCTAGCACTGCCCTAGCCGTAACCATAACCTAGCCCTAACACTAACCCTAGCCCTAGCCCTAACCCGAGCTCTAACCCTAACACTAGCCCTAAACGTAACCCTAACCAAACCTTAAGCTAGCCCTAACCCTAAACCAAGCCCTAGCCCTAACCTTAGCCCTAGCCCTAACCTAGCCCGAACCCTAAACCTAGCCGTAGCCCTAACCCTGGCACTTAAACTACACCTAGCCCTAGCCGTAACTCTAGCCCTAGCCTTCACCCTATCCCCTAAGAGCTAACCCTAACCCTAGCCCTAGTCCTAACCTTAGCCCTATCCGAATCGCTAGCCCTAACCCTGGGCCTATTAGCAACCGTAGCCCTACCTTAATCCTTGCCATAATCCTAACCCTAACCCCAGCGCTAGACCTATCTCTATCCCTAGCCTTAATCCTAGACCTATCCCTTAGCTTAGACCTTGCCCTAGCCCTACCCTAACCCTAGCCCTATCCTTAACCCTAACCCTAGCCCTAGTCTTAGGCCTAACCATAGCACTACCTGTAGACCTAACCCTAGCACTGGCCCTAGCCCTAGCCCTAACCCTAGCCCTAAACCAAGCCCTAGCCCTAGCTGTATCCCTAAACTAGCCCTAGTCCTAACCCTAACCCTAACCCTAACCCTAGCCCTAGCCCTAGAACTAGCCCTAAACATAACCCTAGCACTAACCTAGCCCAAACCCGAGCCAAAGCCCTAGCCTTAATTTGGCCCTAGCCCTAACCCTAGCCCTAGCCCTAGCTCTATCCCTAAACTAGCCCTAGCCCTAACCCTAACTCTAGCCCTAGCCCTAGCCCTTGTCCTAACCCTAGCCCTATCCGAATCCCTAGCCCTAATAGCAGCCGTAGCACTAGCCCTAATCCTTGCCAAAATCCTAGCCCTAACCCCAGCGCTAGACCTATCTCTATCCCTAGCCTTAATCCTAGCCCTAGCCCTAGGCCTAGACGTTGCCCTAGCCCTACCCGAACCCTATCCCCATCCTTAACCCTAACCCTAGCCCTAGCCCTAGCCCTAACCCTAACCCTAGCCCTAGCACTAACCCTAGCCCTAGCCCTAACCCTAGCCCTAGCCCTATTCCTAGCACTAACCAAAGCCCTAGCCCTAAACCTAGCCATAACCCTACTCCAAGCCCTAACCCCAGCCATAATTTGAACTCTAACCCTCACCGTAGCCCTAACGCTTTCCTTAGATCTAACCCTATCCTTATCCCTAACCCTACCCCTAGATCTAACCTTAGCTTTAACTCGAGCAGTAAACCTAACCGTAACCCTAACCCTAACATTAAGCCTAACGTTAGCACTAGCCCTAGTCCAAACCCTAGCCCTAACCCTAGGCCTTGCACTAACTCTAACACTACCCCAGACCTAGCTCTAAACCTAGCCCTAGTCCTAGCTCCAAGCCGTAAGCCGTAACCCTTGCCCTAGCCCTAGCCCTAGCCCTAGCCCTAACCCTAACCTAGCCCTAACCCTAACCCTAGCCCTAGCCCTAGTCCTAACCCTAGCCCTAACCGTGACCTCGACTTTAATCTAAACCTGGCGCTAGCCGTAGCCTTAATTCTAACCCTAGCCCCAGCCCTAACCTGAGCAATAGTCCTAACACTAGCCCTGAACATAACCCTAACCAAACCTTAAGCTAGCCCTAAACCTAAACTAAGCCCTAGCCCTATCCTTAGCCCTAACCCTAACCAAAGCCCAAGCCCTAGCCCTATCTCTATCCCTAGCCTTAACCCTAACCCTAGCCCCAGCCCTAGCCTTAGGCCTAACCCTAGCACTAGGTGTAGGCCTAGCCCTAGCCCTAGCCAGAACTCAAGCACTAACCCTATACCTATCACTAACCCTAGCCCTAAGCCCTAACCCTAACCCTAGGCCTGGCCTTAACTCTAGCCCTGGCCCTAGCCGTAACCCTAACCTACCCGTAACCCTAACCCTAGCCCTCGCCCTAGCCCTAACCCTAGCCCTAGTTCTAACTCTAAGCCCAAAGCCCTAACCCTAACCATAACCCTAACCGTAACCCTAAACCTAATACTTGCCCCAGCCCCAGCCCCAGTCCTAACCCTAGCCCTAGCCCTAGCCCTAGCCCTAGCCCTAGCCTTAGCCCTAGCCCTAGCCCTAACCCTAACCATAACCCTAACCGTAATCCTAAACCTAATACTAGCCCTAGCCCCAGCCCCAGCCCCAGCCCTAAACTTAGCCCTAGCTCTATTCCTAACCCTAACCCTAACTCTAACCCTACCCTAGCCTTAGTTCTAGCCCTAGCCCTAATCTTGGCCGTAGCTCTTACCCTAGCGCTAGCCCAAGCTCAAGCCCTAACGCTAACACTATCGCTATCCCTATCCCTGTCCCTAGCCATTGCCGTACCCTAACCCTAGCCCTAGCCATAATACCAGCCCTAACCCTAACCCGAGCCCTGGGCCTAAACCTAACCCAAGCCCTGTCCTTAACCCTGGCCCAAACCCTAGCACTACGCCCTGCCCTAGCCCTAACCCTAACCCTAGCCTTGGCCCTAACACTAGACCTAACCCTAATCCTAGCCGTACCCTAGTCATAACCCTAGCCCTAGTCTTAACCCTAACCCGAGACCTAACTCTTGCCCTAGACCTAAACTTAGCTCTAGCCCTATCCCTGATCCTATCCCTATCCATATCCCTAACTCTAGCCCCAGCCCTAGCCCTTGCCCTAGCCTTAACACTAGACCTAGCCCTACCCTAACCCTAGTTTTAGCTGTAGCCAAAATCCCAGCCCTAGCCCTAACCCTAGCCCTAACCCTACCCCTAGCCCTAGCCCTAGCCCTAGCCCTAACCTTGCTTTCAGAGGAGGAGGTTGTGTTTTTCACAGCTCCTCAATACCTTTCAGCAAAACAGTGGATTCTTCTCAATCGAGTGAAAATGCTGCAACCTCACTGACTGGGGTAGGCACTGGAACCCTTCAGGCATCAGGGGAGTCAAGAATGGAACCTCAAAAGCAAGATTTTGAGGGGCTAGGGGCAGATCGAACTCAGCCCCTAGGAAAACTTGCAGAGACCTTACAGAAAACAATGGCTTCCCAGGAAGGGAAAGAGAAAGAGAGAGAAACTGAAGAGTGATTGAAACTGGCAAGCGAGACCAAAAAGACTGTGCGTATTGTTGATTTGGGAACCGAGAAGGGATTTGGGGCTAGACTGCCTTCTAGTAGTGCCAAGGAAATCTTAGAAACTCCAGGGAAGGAGGTTTTACAAGGAGAAAGCCAGAGAGAAGAAGCAGGGGATAAAATGTTTGAGCCAGCTCTGAAAGAACAGGGCGTGGCAGCCATGGCAGAAACAGAAACTGCCTGCAAAGGCAGCACAAACTTCCTGCAAGGAGAATTAAAAGGAGATTCTGGGCTGCAGAAGGACATTCGGGAAAAAGAATACATTCAAAAGCCCCAAGGAACGACCTTTTTGCTGCAAAAAGAGGCAGGCAGCCATTTAGCAAACAAACAAACTCAGCAAGCAAAACTGAAAGTAAACTCTGGACTGCTAAAGCCTGCCGTAGCCATGGAAACAGGCACAGAGGAGGGGGAGGAAAAACCCTGGGTCTGGCTACTGCTGAAAACTTTTTGCAGGATTTCTTTGACTTTGATCAGTATAGAGAAACATATTGTTCGAATAGAGGAAAACTGGGAAAGTTTTTAGGGCTGTTGGAGGAATCTACCAAAGAGTTTGAATTAGAGAGTGTTCCACAGAGCCAGAGGAAGCCACAGAATGTTTGCAGAGGGACTTTCATTTGAGAGGAATGCAAAACAGAGCATATTTGGGGGTGGATTCGAGCAGAGAGGTCCTCCAAGAGTTAAATGATTATGGCAGGAGCCTGTTGGGAAAGCCAGTGGGGGAAAGAAAGCAAGAGGAGTAGGAATGCCTTTTACATTCTGTAACTGGCATCAACGAGTGGCATGAAGAAGTTAGGAAAGATCTGCAGGCTTATAAAGAGAGGAAAGGATTTTTATTAAAGCAATTTGCTTTGAAAAGCAAAGAGGAGAAAAGCAAGGAAAAAACAAAGACCAGAGGAGAGAGGGAGCCAAAGCTTCACAGGAGAAAGTGCTTAGCCGAAGAGGCTTTGAATACAAGTAGGGATCGGTCCCCGCTCAAACCAGGAAACTCTTCAGAAGAAGAACGGTATCCTCTGACCCTATACAAAAGAAAGCACGCACAGCCTCACAAGCCGGAAGAGACAGAGAAGGAGGCTTGTGCTGGGCAGCTTGCGGGGACTGCACCTCTTAACCCGATAGAACCTCCAAATGAATCTGAAAGTGAGGGAGTGGAGAGACTGGAGGGGCCTCCTTCCAAGAGCGAAGGGAGAGTGGCATGGAGTGCTCTGGCATTTCTTCTCTGCTTGCTAGCTGCGAGAGCTCGGTGGAAAGCAGCAGTGAGGAGGAGGAGATGGAGGAGGAAGGCGCTGGGGGTGAAGCCCTGAAGAAAAGCGCCAAGAGGAAAATAAAGGAAGGAGGGACAGGTCTCTCCCCGGGAAAGAAAGTCACAAAGGAATATTTAATTTGCCAGTATGACATGGCTGTCAGAAACGACACCTGGCATAACTTGAGGTGTAGGTTATGCACATACAGGTTATAGACATGAGAATGTTCTTAATTTTAATTTTAATTTTATTAATTAATTTTCATAATTTTACTTTAAGATGTATTTTAATTTAGTTTTAATTTGAACAATAGTGTTATTTGTTCTTTCTCTGTAAATGGGCATAATATGTGAGAAACTTTGATAGGGATACAAGACTCAGAATGGTGGTACTAATAAATAATTGTAATGGAAATTGTAATGTTTGTATATTGATAGGTACAATTTTAAAAATTTTAAAAACTTTCGGTATTTCTTTGAAGAACTGTAATATTTTGATATATTGTTGTTTACCTTACTTTATTTTGCGATTCCATTTGTTACCACGTACATCTCTTTTATTATGTACAAACAAGTTTGCAGGATGTTAAAATTTTAATAAAATTACTTAAACCTAAAAAATTTTTTTTCTTAAACCTATGCCTAAACCGAGCCCTAGCCGTAACCCTCGTCCTAGTCCTAGCCCGAGCCCAAAGCCCTAAGCCGAAACCTTAGCCCCAACACGAGCCCTAGCATTAACCCTAAACCTAGCCCTAGCCCTAACCCTAGCACTTAAAGTACACCTAGCCCTAGCCCTCGTGCTATCTTGTAAGACCTAGCCCTAACCCTATCCCTTCCCGTAACCCATTCCCTTTCCCTAGCCCTAAGCTTGGCCCTAACCGTAATCTAGCTCTAGCCCTATCCCTATCCTTATCCCTAGCCCTAGCACTGCCCTAGCCGTAACCATAACCTAGCCCTAACACTAACCCTAGCCCTAGCCCTAACCCGAGCTCTAACCCTAACACTAGCCCTAAACGTAACCCTAACCAAACCTTAAGCTAGCCCTAACCCTAAACCAAGCCCTAGCCCTAACCTTAGCCCTAGCCCTAACCTAGCCCGAACCCTAAACCTAGCCGTAGCCCTAACCCTGGCACTTAAACTACACCTAGCCCTAGCCGTAACTCTAGCCCTAGCCTTCACCCTATCCCCTAAGAGCTAACCCTAACCCTAGCCCTAGTCCTAACCTTAGCCCTATCCGAATCGCTAGCCCTAACCCTGGGCCTATTAGCAACCGTAGCCCTACCTTAATCCTTGCCATAATCCTAACCCTAACCCCAGCGCTAGACCTATCTCTATCCCTAGCCTTAATCCTAGACCTATCCCTTAGCTTAGACCTTGCCCTAGCCCTACCCTAACCCTAGCCCTATCCTTAACCCTAACCCTAGCCCTAGTCTTAGGCCTAACCATAGCACTACCTGTAGACCTAACCCTAGCACTGGCCCTAGCCCTAGCCCTAACCCTAGCCCTAAACCAAGCCCTAGCCCTAGCTGTATCCCTAAACTAGCCCTAGTCCTAACCCTAACCCTAACCCTAACCCTAGCCCTAGCCCTAGAACTAGCCCTAAACATAACCCTAGCACTAACCTAGCCCAAACCCGAGCCAAAGCCCTAGCCTTAATTTGGCCCTAGCCCTAACCCTAGCCCTAGCCCTAGCTCTATCCCTAAACTAGCCCTAGCCCTAACCCTAACTCTAGCCCTAGCCCTAGCCCTTGTCCTAACCCTAGCCCTATCCGAATCCCTAGCCCTAATAGCAGCCGTAGCACTAGCCCTAATCCTTGCCAAAATCCTAGCCCTAACCCCAGCGCTAGACCTATCTCTATCCCTAGCCTTAATCCTAGCCCTAGCCCTAGGCCTAGACGTTGCCCTAGCCCTACCCGAACCCTATCCCCATCCTTAACCCTAAACCTAGCCCTAGCCCTAGCCCTAACCCTAACCCTAGCCCTAGCACTAACCCTAGCCCTAGCCCTAACCCTAGCCCTAGCCCTATTCCTAGCACTAACCAAAGCCCTAGCCCTAAACCTAGCCATAACCCTACTCCAAGCCCTAACCCCAGCCATAATTTGAACTCTAACCCTCACCGTAGCCCTAACGCTTTCCTTAGATCTAACCCTATCCTTATCCCTAGCCCTAACCCTACCCCTAGATCTAACCTTAGCTTTAACTCGAGCAGTAAACCTAACCGTAACCCTAACCCTAACATTAAGCCTAACGTTAGCACTAGCCCTAGTCCAAACCCTAGCCCTAACCCTAGGCCTTGCACTAACTCTAACACTACCCCAGACCTAGCTCTAAACCTAGCCCTAGTCCTAGCTCCAAGCCGTAAGCCGTAACCCTTGCCCTAGCCCTAGCCCTAGCCCTAGCCCTAACCCTAACCTAGCCCTAACCCTAACCCTAGCCCTAGCCCTAGTCCTAACCCTAGCCCTAACCGTGACCTCGACTTTAATCTAAACCTGGCGCTAGCCGTAGCCTTAATTCTAACCCTAGCCCCAGCCCTAACCTGAGCAATAGTCCTAACACTAGCCCTGAACATAACCCTAACCAAACCTTAAGCTAGCCCTAAACCTAAACTAAGCCCTAGCCCTATCCTTAGCCCTAACCCTAACCAAAGCCCAAGCCCTAGCCCTAGCCCTATCTCTATCCCTAGCCTTAACCCTAACCCTAGCCCCAGCCCTAGCCTTAGGCCTAACCCTAGCACTAGGTGTAGGCCTAGCCCTAGCCCTAGCCAGAACTCAAGCACTAACCCTATACCTATCACTAACCCTAGCCCTAGCCCTAGCCCTAAGCCCTAACCCTAACCCTAGGCCTGGCCTTAACTCTAGCCCTGGCCCTAGCCGTAACCCTAACCTACCCGTAACCCTAACCCTAGCCCTCGCCCTAGCCCTAACCCTAGCCCTAGTTCTAACTCTAAGCCCAAAGCCCTAACCCTAACCATAACCCTAACCGTAACCCTAAACCTAATACTTGCCCCAGCCCCAGCCCCAGTCCTAACCCTAGCCCTAGCCCTAGCCCTAGCCCTAGCCCTAGCCTTAGCCCTAGCCCTAGCCCTAACCCTAACCATAACCCTAACCGTAATCCTAAACCTAATACTAGCCCTAGCCCCAGCCCCAGCCCCAGCCCTAAACTTAGCCCTAGCTCTATTCCTAACCCTAACCCTAACTCTAACCCTACCCTAGCCTTAGTTCTAGCCCTAGCCCTAATCTTGGCCGTAGCTCTTACCCTAGCGCTAGCCCAAGCTCAAGCCCTAACGCTAACACTATCGCTATCCCTATCCCTGTCCCTAGCCATTGCCGTACCCTAACCCTAGCCCTAGCCATAATACCAGCCCTAACCCTAACCCGAGCCCTGGGCCTAAACCTAACCCAAGCCCTGTCCTTAACCCTGGCCCAAACCCTAGCACTACGCCCTGCCCTAGCCCTAACCCTAACCCTAGCCTTGGCCCTAACACTAGACCTAACCCTAATCCTAGCCGTACCCTAGTCATAACCCTAGCCCTAGTCTTAACCCTAACCCGAGACCTAACTCTTGCCCTAGACCTAAACTTAGCTCTAGCCCTATCCCTGATCCTATCCCTATCCATATCCCTAACTCTAGCCCCAGCCCTAGCCCTTGCCCTAGCCTTAACACTAGACCTAGCCCTACCCTAACCCTAGTTTTAGCTGTAGCCAAAATCCCAGCCCTAGCCCTAACCCTACCCCTAGCCCTAGCCCTAGCCCTAGCCCTAACCTTGCTTTCAAAGGAGGAGGTTGTGTTTTTCACAGCTCCTCAATACCTTTCAGCAAAACAGTGGATTCTTCTCAATCGAGTGAAAATGCTGCAACCTCACTGACTGGGGTAGGCACTGGAACCCTTCAGGCATCAGGGGAGTCAAGAATGGAACCTCAAAAGCAAGATTTTGAGGGGCTAGGGGCAGATCGAACTCAGCCCCTAGGAAAACTTGCAGAGACCTTACAGAAAACAATGGCTTCCCAGGAAGGGAAAGAGAAAGAGAGAGAAACTGAAGAGTGATTGAAACTGGCAAGCGAGACCAAAAAGACTGTGCGTATTGTTGATTTGGGAACCGAGAAGGGATTTGGGGCTAGACTGCCTTCTAGTAGTGCCAAGGAAATCTTAGAAACTCCAGGGAAGGAGGTTTTACAAGGAGAAAGCCAGAGAGAAGAAGCAGGGGATAAAATGTTTGAGCCAGCTCTGAAAGAACAGGGCGTGGCAGCCATGGCAGAAACAGAAACTGCCTGCAAAGGCAGCACAAACTTCCTGCAAGGAGAATTAAAAGGAGATTCTGGGCTGCAGAAGGACATTCGGGAAAAAGAATACATTCAAAAGCCCCAAGGAACGACCTTTTTGCTGCAAAAAGAGGCAGGCAGCCATTTAGCAAACAAACAAACTCAGCAAGCAAAACTGAAAGTAAACTCTGGACTGCTAAAGCCTGCCGTAGCCATGGAAACAGGCACAGAGGAGGGGGAGGAAAAACCCTGGGTCTGGCTACTGCTGAAAACTTTTTGCAGGATTTCTTTGACTTTGATCAGTATAGAGAAACATATTGTTCGAATAGAGGAAAACTGGGAAAGTTTTTAGGGCTGTTGGAGGAATCTACCAAAGAGTTTGAATTAGAGAGTGTTCCACAGAGCCAGAGGAAGCCACAGAATGTTTGCAGAGGGACTTTCATTTGAGAGGAATGCAAAACAGAGCATATTTGGGGGTGGATTCGAGCAGAGAGGTCCTCCAAGAGTTAAATGATTATGGCAGGAGCCTGTTGGGAAAGCCAGTGGGGGAAAGAAAGCAAGAGGAGTAGGAATGCCTTTTACATTCTGTAACTGGCATCAACGAGTGGCATGAAGAAGTTAGGAAAGATCTGCAGGCTTATAAAGAGAGGAAAGGATTTTTATTAAAGCAATTTGCTTTGAAAAGCAAAGAGGAGAAAAGCAAGGAAAAAACAAAGACCAGAGGAGAGAGGGAGCCAAAGCTTCACAGGAGAAAGTGCTTAGCCGAAGAGGCTTTGAATACAAGTAGGGATCGGTCCCCGCTCAAACCAGGAAACTCTTCAGAAGAAGAACGGTATCCTCTGACCCTATACAAAAGAAAGCACGCACAGCCTCACAAGCCGGAAGAGACAGAGAAGGAGGCTTGTGCTGGGCAGCTTGCGGGGACTGCACCTCTTAACCCGATAGAACCTCCAAATGAATCTGAAAGTGAGGGAGTGGAGAGACTGGAGGGGCCTCCTTCCAAGAGCGAAGGGAGAGTGGCATGGAGTGCTCTGGCATTTCTTCTCTGCTTGCTAGCTGCGAGAGCTCGGTGGAAAGCAGCAGTGAGGAGGAGGAGATGGAGGAGGAAGGCGCTGGGGGTGAAGCCCTGAAGAAAAGCGCCAAGAGGAAAATAAAGGAAGGAGGGACAGGTCTCTCCCCGGGAAAGAAAGTCACAAAGGAATATTTAATTTGCCAGTATGACATGGCTGTCAGAAACGACACCTGGCATAACTTGAGGTGTAGGTTATGCACATACAGGTTATAGACATGAGAATGTTCTTAATTTTAATTTTAATTTTATTAATTAATTTTCATAATTTTACTTTAAGATGTATTTTAATTTAGTTTTAATTTGAACAATAGTGTTATTTGTTCTTTCTCTGTAAATGGGCATAATATGTGAGAAACTTTGATAGGGATACAAGACTCAGAATGGTGGTACTAATAAATAATTGTAATGGAAATTGTAATGTTTGTATATTGATAGGTACAATTTTAAAAATTTTAAAAACTTTCGGTATTTCTTTGAAGAACTGTAATATTTTGATATATTGTTGTTTACCTTACTTTATTTTGCGATTCCATTTGTTACCACGTACATCTCTTTTATTATGTACAAACAAGTTTGCAGGATGTTAAAATTTTAATAAAATTACTTAAACCTAAAAAATTTTTTTTCTTAAACCTATGCCTAAACCGAGCCCTAGCCGTAACCCTCGTCCTAGTCCTAGCCCGAGCCCAAAGCCCTAAGCCGAAACCTTAGCCCCAACACGAGCCCTAGCATTAACCCTAAACCTAGCCCTAGCCCTAACCCTAGCACTTAAAGTACACCTAGCCCTAGCCCTCGTGCTATCTTGTAAGACCTAGCCCTAACCCTATCCCTTCCCGTAACCCATTCCCTTTCCCTAGCCCTAAGCTTGGCCCTAACCGTAATCTAGCTCTAGCCCTATCCCTATCCTTATCCCTAGCCCTAGCACTGCCCTAGCCGTAACCATAACCTAGCCCTAACACTAACCCTAGCCCTAGCCCTAACCCGAGCTCTAACCCTAACACTAGCCCTAAACGTAACCCTAACCAAACCTTAAGCTAGCCCTAACCCTAAACCAAGCCCTAGCCCTAACCTTAGCCCTAGCCCTAACCTAGCCCGAACCCTAAACCTAGCCGTAGCCCTAACCCTGGCACTTAAACTACACCTAGCCCTAGCCGTAACTCTAGCCCTAGCCTTCACCCTATCCCCTAAGAGCTAACCCTAACCCTAGCCCTAGTCCTAACCTTAGCCCTATCCGAATCGCTAGCCCTAATCCTGGGCCTATTAGCAACCGTAGCCCTACCTTAATCCTTGCCATAATCCTAACCCTAACCCCAGCGCTAGACCTATCTCTATCCCTAGCCTTAATCCTAGACCTATCCCTTAGCTTAGACCTTGCCCTAGCCCTACCCTAACCCTAGCCCTATCCTTAACCCTAACCCTAGCCCTAGTCTTAGGCCTAACCATAGCACTACCTGTAGACCTAACCCTAGCACTGGCCCTAGCCCTAGCCCTAACCCTAGCCCTAAACCAAGCCCTAGCCCTAGCTGTATCCCTAAACTAGCCCTAGTCCTAACCCTAACCCTAACCCTAACCCTAGCCCTAGCCCTAGAACTAGCCCTAAACATAACCCTAGCACTAACCTAGCCCAAACCCGAGCCAAAGCCCTAGCCTTAATTTGGCCCTAGCCCTAACCCTAGCCCTAGCCCTAGCTCTATCCCTAAACTAGCCCTAGCCCTAACCCTAACTCTAGCCCTAGCCCTAGCCCTTGTCCTAACCCTAGCCCTATCCGAATCCCTAGCCCTAATAGCAGCCGTAGCACTAGCCCTAATCCTTGCCAAAATCCTAGCCCTAACCCCAGCGCTAGACCTATCTCTATCCCTAGCCTTAATCCTAGCCCTAGCCCTAGGCCTAGACGTTGCCCTAGCCCTACCCGAACCCTATCCCCATCCTTAACCCTAAACCTAGCCCTAGCCCTAGCCCTAACCCTAGCCCTAGCCCTATTCCTAGCACTAACCAAAGCCCTAGCCCTAAACCTAGCCATAACCCTACTCCAAGCCCTAACCCCAGCCATAATTTGAACTCTAACCCTCACCGTAGCCCTAACGCTTTCCTTAGATCTAACCCTATCCTTATCCCTAGCCCTAACCCTACCCCTAGATCTAACCTTAGCTTTAACTCGAGCAGTAAACCTAACCGTAACCCTAACCCTAACATTAAGCCTAACGTTAGCACTAGCCCTAGTCCAAACCCTAGCCCTAACCCTAGGCCTTGCACTAACTCTAACACTACCCCAGACCTAGCTCTAAACCTAGCCCTAGTCCTAGCTCCAAGCCGTAAGCCGTAACCCTTGCCCTAGCCCTAGCCCTAGCCCTAGCCCTAACCCTAACCTAGCCCTAACCCTAACCCTAGCCCTAGCCCTAGTCCTAACCCTAGCCCTAACCGTGACCTCGACTTTAATCTAAACCTGGCGCTAGCCGTAGCCTTAATTCTAACCCTAGCCCCAGCCCTAACCTGAGCAATAGTCCTAACACTAGCCCTGAACATAACCCTAACCAAACCTTAAGCTAGCCCTAAACCTAAACTAAGCCCTAGCCCTATCCTTAGCCCTAACCCTAACCAAAGCCCAAGCCCTAGCCCTATCTCTATCCCTAGCCTTAACCCTAACCCTAGCCCCAGCCCTAGCCTTAGGCCTAACCCTAGCACTAGGTGTAGGCCTAGCCCTAGCCCTAGCCAGAACTCAAGCACTAACCCTATACCTATCACTAACCCTAGCCCTAGCCCTAGCCCTAAGCCCTAACCCTAACCCTAGGCCTGGCCTTAACTCTAGCCCTGGCCCTAGCCGTAACCCTAACCTACCCGTAACCCTAACCCTAGCCCTCGCCCTAGCCCTAACCCTAGCCCTAGTTCTAACTCTAAGCCCAAAGCCCTAACCCTAACCATAACCCTAACCGTAACCCTAAACCTAATACTTGCCCCAGCCCCAGCCCCAGTCCTAACCCTAGCCCTAGCCCTAGCCCTAGCCCTAGCCCTAGCCCTAGCCTTAGCCCTAGCCCTAGCCCTAACCCTAACCATAACCCTAACTGTAATCCTAAACCTAATACTAGCCCTAGCCCCAGCCCCAGCCCCAGCCCTAAACTTAGCCCTAGCTCTATTCCTAACCCTAACCCTAACTCTAACCCTACCCTAGCCTTAGTTCTAGCCCTAGCCCTAATCTTGGCCGTAGCTCTTACCCTAGCGCTAGCCCAAGCTCAAGCCCTAACGCTAACACTATCGCTATCCCTATCCCTGTCCCTAGCCATTGCCGTACCCTAACCCTAGCCCTAGCCATAATACCAGCCCTAACCCTAACCCGAGCCCTGGGCCTAAACCTAACCCAAGCCCTGTCCTTAACCCTGGCCCAAACCCTAGCACTACGCCCTGCCCTAGCCCTAACCCTAACCCTAGCCTTGGCCCTAACACTAGACCTAACCCTAATCCTAGCCGTACCCTAGTCATAACCCTAGCCCTAGTCTTAACCCTAACCCGAGACCTAACTCTTGCCCTAGACCTAAACTTAGCTCTAGCCCTATCCCTGATCCTATCCCTATCCATATCCCTAACTCTAGCCCCAGCCCTAGCCCTTGCCCTAGCCTTAACACTAGACCTAGCCCTACCCTAACCCTAGTTTTAGCTGTAGCCAAAATCCCAGCCCTAGCCCTAACCCTAGCCCTAACCCTACCCCTAGCCCTAGCCCTAGCCCTAGCCCTAGCCCTAACCTTGCTTTCAGAGGAGGAGGTTGTGTTTTTCACAGCTCCTCAATACCTTTCAGCAAAACAGTGGATTCTTCTCAATCGAGTGAAAATGCTGCAACCTCACTGACTGGGGTAGGCACTGGAACCCTTCAGGCATCAGGGGAGTCAAGAATGGAACCTCAAAAGCAAGATTTTGAGGGGCTAGGGGCAGATCGAACTCAGCCCCTAGGAAAACTTGCAGAGACCTTACAGAAAACAATGGCTTCCCAGGAAGGGAAAGAGAAAGAGAGAGAAACTGAAGAGTGATTGAAACTGGCAAGCGAGACCAAAAAGACTGTGCGTATTGTTGATTTGGGAACCGAGAAGGGATTTGGGGCTAGACTGCCTTCTAGTAGTGCCAAGGAAATCTTAGAAACTCCAGGGAAGGAGGTTTTACAAGGAGAAAGCCAGAGAGAAGAAGCAGGGGATAAAATGTTTGAGCCAGCTCTGAAAGAACAGGGCGTGGCAGCCATGGCAGAAACAGAAACTGCCTGCAAAGGCAGCACAAACTTCCTGCAAGGAGAATTAAAAGGAGATTCTGGGCTGCAGAAGGACATTCGGGAAAAAGAATACATTCAAAAGCCCCAAGGAACGACCTTTTTGCTGCAAAAAGAGGCAGGCAGCCATTTAGCAAACAAACAAACTCAGCAAGCAAAACTGAAAGTAAACTCTGGACTGCTAAAGCCTGCCGTAGCCATGGAAACAGGCACAGAGGAGGGGGAGGAAAAACCCTGGGTCTGGCTACTGCTGAAAACTTTTTGCAGGATTTCTTTGACTTTGATCGGTATAGAGAAACATATTGTTCGAATAGAGGAAAACTGGGAAAGTTTTTAGGGCTGTTGGAGGAATCTACCAAAGAGTTTGAATTAGAGAGTGTTCCACAGAGCCAGAGGAAGCCACAGAATGTTTGCAGAGGGACTTTCATTTGAGAGGAATGCAAAACAGAGCATATTTGGGGGTGGATTCGAGCAGAGAGGTCCTCCAAGAGTTAAATGATTATGGCAGGAGCCTGTTGGGAAAGCCAGTGGGGGAAAGAAAGCAAGAGGAGTAGGAATGCCTTTTACATTCTGTAACTGGCATCAACGAGTGGCATGAAGAAGTTAGGAAAGATCTGCAGGCTTATAAAGAGAGGAAAGGATTTTTATTAAAGCAATTTGCTTTGAAAAGCAAAGAGGAGAAAAGCAAGGAAAAAACAAAGACCAGAGGAGAGAGGGAGCCAAAGCTTCACAGGAGAAAGTGCTTAGCCGAAGAGGCTTTGAATACAAGTAGGGATCGGTCCCCGCTCAAACCAGGAAACTCTTCAGAAGAAGAACGGTATCCTCTGACCCTATACAAAAGAAAGCACGCACAGCCTCACAAGCCGGAAGAGACAGAGAAGGAGGCTTGTGCTGGGCAGCTTGCGGGGACTGCACCTCTTAACCCGATAGAACCTCCAAATGAATCTGAAAGTGAGGGAGTGGAGAGACTGGAGGGGCCTCCTTCCAAGAGCGAAGGGAGAGTGGCATGGAGTGCTCTGGCATTTCTTCTCTGCTTGCTAGCTGCGAGAGCTCGGTGGAAAGCAGCAGTGAGGAGGAGGAGATGGAGGAGGAAGGCGCTGGGGGTGAAGCCCTGAAGAAAAGCGCCAAGAGGAAAATAAAGGAAGGAGGGACAGGTCTCTCCCCGGGAAAGAAAGTCACAAAGGAATATTTAATTTGCCAGTATGACATGGCTGTCAGAAACGACACCTGGCATAACTTGAGGTGTAGGTTATGCACATACAGGTTATAGACATGAGAATGTTCTTAATTTTAATTTTAATTTTATTAATTAATTTTCATAATTTTACTTTAAGATGTATTTTAATTTAGTTTTAATTTGAACAATAGTGTTATTTGTTCTTTCTCTGTAAATGGGCATAATATGTGAGAAACTTTGATAGGGATACAAGACTCAGAATGGTGGTACTAATAAATAATTGTAATGGAAATTGTAATGTTTGTATATTGATAGGTACAATTTTAAAAATTTTAAAAACTTTCGGTATTTCTTTGAAGAACTGTAATATTTTGATATATTGTTGTTTACCTTACTTTATTTTGCGATTCCATTTGTTACCACGTACATCTCTTTTATTATGTACAAACAAGTTTGCAGGATGTTAAAATTTTAATAAAATTACTTAAACCTAAAAATTTCTTTTTCTTAAACCTATTCCTAAACCGAGCCCTAGCCGTAACCCTCGTCCTAGTCCTAGCCCGAGCCCAAAGCCCTAAGCCGAAACCTTAGCCCCAACACGAGCCCTAGCATTAACCCTAAACCTAGCCCTAGCCCTAACCCTAGCACTTAAAGTACACCTAGCCCTAGCCCTCGTGCTATCTTGTAAGACCTAGCCCTAACCCTATCCCTTCCCGTAACCCATTCCCTTTCCCTAGCCCTAAGCTTGGCCCTAACCGTAATCTAGCTCTAGCCCTATCCCTATCCTTATCCCTAGCCCTAGCACTGCCCTAGCCGTAACCATAACCTAGCCCGAACACTAACCCTAGCCCTAGCCCTAACCCGAGCTCTAACCCTAACACTAGCCCTAAACGTAACCCTAACCAAACCTTAAGCTAGCCCTAACCCTAAACCAAGCCCTAGCCCTAACCTTAGCCCTAGCCCTAACCTAGCCCGAACCCTAAACCTAGCCGTAGCCCTAACCCTGGCACTTAAACTACACCTAGCCCTAGCCGTAACTCTAGCCCTAGCCTTCACCCTATCCCCTAAGAGCTAACCCTAACCCTAGCCCTAGTCCTAACCTTAGCCCTATCCGAATCGCTAGCCCTAACCCTGGGCCTATTAGCAACCGTAGCCCTACCTTAATCCTTGCCATAATCCTAACCCTAACCCCAGCGCTAGACCTATCTCTATCCCTAGCCTTAATCCTAGACCTATCCCTTAGCTTAGACCTTGCCCTAGCCCTACCCTAACCCTAGCCCTATCCTTAACCCTAACCCTAGCCCTAGTCTTAGGCCTAACCATAGCACTACCTGTAGACCTAACCCTAGCACTGGCCCTAGCCCTAGCCCTAACCCTAGCCCTAAACCAAGCCCTAGCCCTAGCTGTATCCCTAAACTAGCCCTAGTCCTAACCCTAACCCTAACCCTAACCCTAGCCCTAGCCCTAGAACTAGCCCTAAACATAACCCTAGCACTAACCTAGCCCAAACCCGAGCCAAAGCCCTAGCCTTAATTTGGCCCTAGCCCTAACCCTAGCCCTAGCCCTAGCTCTATCCCTAAACTAGCCCTAGCCCTAACCCTAACTCTAGCCCTAGCCCTAGCCCTTGTCCTAACCCTAGCCCTATCCGAATCCCTAGCCCTAATAGCAGCCGTAGCACTAGCCCTAATCCTTGCCAAAATCCTAGCCCTAACCCCAGCGCTAGACCTATCTCTATCCCTAGCCTTAATCCTAGCCCTAGCCCTAGGCCTAGACGTTGCCCTAGCCCTACCCGAACCCTATCCCCATCCTTAACCCTAAACCTAGCCCTAGCCCTAGCCCTAACCCTAGCCCTAGCCCTATTCCTAGCACTAACCAAAGCCCTAGCCCTAAACCTAGCCATAACCCTACTCCAAGCCCTAACCCCAGCCATAATTTGAACTCTAACCCTCACCGTAGCCCTAACGCTTTCCTTAGATCTAACCCTATCCTTATCCCTAGCCCTAACCCTACCCCTAGATCTAACCTTAGCTTTAACTCGAGCAGTAAACCTAACCGTAACCCTAACCCTAACATTAAGCCTAACGTTAGCACTAGCCCTAGTCCAAACCCTAGCCCTAACCCTAGGCCTTGCACTAACTCTAACACTACCCCAGACCTAGCTCTAAACCTAGCCCTAGTCCTAGCTCCAAGCCGTAAGCCGTAACCCTTGCCCTAGCCCTAGCCCTAGCCCTAGCCCTAACCCTAACCTAGCCCTAACCCTAACCCTAGCCCTAGCCCTAGTCCTAACCCTAGCCCTAACCGTGACCTCGACTTTAATCTAAACCTGGCGCTAGCCGTAGCCTTAATTCTAACCCTAGCCCCAGCCCTAACCTGAGCAATAGTCCTAACACTAGCCCTGAACATAACCCTAACCAAACCTTAAGCTAGCCCTAAACCTAAACTAAGCCCTAGCCCTATCCTTAGCCCTAACCCTAACCAAAGCCCAAGCCCTAGCCCTAGCCCTATCTCTATCCCTAGCCTTAACCCTAACCCTAGCCCCAGCCCTAGCCTTAGGCCTAACCCTAGCACTAGGTGTAGGCCTAGCCCTAGCCCTAGCCAGAACTCAAGCACTAACCCTATACCTATCACTAACCCTAGCCCTAGCCCTAGCCCTAAGCCCTAACCCTAACCCTAGGCCTGGCCTTAACTCTAGCCCTGGCCCTAGCCGTAACCCTAACCTACCCGTAACCCTAACCCTAGCCCTCGCCCTAGCCCTAACCCTAGCCCTAGTTCTAACTCTAAGCCCAAAGCCCTAACCCTAACCATAACCCTAACCGTAACCCTAAACCTAATACTTGCCCCAGCCCCAGCCCCAGTCCTAACCCTAGCCCTAGCCCTAGCCCTAGCCCTAGCCCTAGCCTTAGCCCTAGCCCTAGCCCTAACCCTAACCATAACCCTAACCGTAATCCTAAACCTAATACTAGCCCTAGCCCCAGCCCCAGCCCCAGCCCTAAACTTAGCCCTAGCTCTATTCCTAACCCTAACCCTAACTCTAACCCTACCCTAGCCTTAGTTCTAGCCCTAGCCCTAATCTTGGCCGTAGCTCTTACCCTAGCGCTAGCCCAAGCTCAAGCCCTAACGCTAACACTATCGCTATCCCTATCCCTGTCCCTAGCCATTGCCGTACCCTAACCCTAGCCCTAGCCATAATACCAGCCCTAACCCTAACCCGAGCCCTGGGCCTAAACCTAACCCAAGCCCTGTCCTTAACCCTGGCCCAAACCCTAGCACTACGCCCTGCCCTAGCCCTAACCCTAACCCTAGCCTTGGCCCTAACACTAGACCTAACCCTAATCCTAGCCGTACCCTAGTCATAACCCTAGCCCTAGTCTTAACCCTAACCCGAGACCTAACTCTTGCCCTAGACCTAAACTTAGCTCTAGCCCTATCCCTGATCCTATCCCTATCCATATCCCTAACTCTAGCCCCAGCCCTAGCCCTTGCCCTAGCCTTAACACTAGACCTAGCCCTACCCTAACCCTAGTTTTAGCTGTAGCCAAAATCCCAGCCCTAGCCCTAACCCTACCCCTAGCCCTAGCCCTAGCCCTAGCCCTAACCTTGCTTTCAAAGGAGGAGGTTGTGTTTTTCACAGCTCCTCAATACCTTTCAGCAAAACAGTGGATTCTTCTCAATCGAGTGAAAATGCTGCAACCTCACTGACTGGGGTAGGCACTGGAACCCTTCAGGCATCAGGGGAGTCAAGAATGGAACCTCAAAAGCAAGATTTTGAGGGGCTAGGGGCAGATCGAACTCAGCCCCTAGGAAAACTTGCAGAGACCTTACAGAAAACAATGGCTTCCCAGGAAGGGAAAGAGAAAGAGAGAGAAACTGAAGAGTGATTGAAACTGGCAAGCGAGACCAAAAAGACTGTGCGTATTGTTGATTTGGGAACCGAGAAGGGATTTGGGGCTAGACTGCCTTCTAGTAGTGCCAAGGAAATCTTAGAAACTCCAGGGAAGGAGGTTTTACAAGGAGAAAGCCAGAGAGAAGAAGCAGGGGATAAAATGTTTGAGCCAGCTCTGAAAGAACAGGGCGTGGCAGCCATGGCAGAAACAGAAACTGCCTGCAAAGGCAGCACAAACTTCCTGCAAGGAGAATTAAAAGGAGATTCTGGGCTGCAGAAGGACATTCGGGAAAAAGAATACATTCAAAAGCCCCAAGGAACGACCTTTTTGCTGCAAAAAGAGGCAGGCAGCCATTTAGCAAACAAACAAACTCAGCAAGCAAAACTGAAAGTAAACTCTGGACTGCTAAAGCCTGCCGTAGCCATGGAAACAGGCACAGAGGAGGGGGAGGAAAAACCCTGGGTCTGGCTACTGCTGAAAACTTTTTGCAGGATTTCTTTGACTTTGATCAGTATAGAGAAACATATTGTTCGAATAGAGGAAAACTGGGAAAGTTTTTAGGGCTGTTGGAGGAATCTACCAAAGAGTTTGAATTAGAGAGTGTTCCACAGAGCCAGAGGAAGCCACAGAATGTTTGCAGAGGGACTTTCATTTGAGAGGAATGCAAAACAGAGCATATTTGGGGGTGGATTCGAGCAGAGAGGTCCTCCAAGAGTTAAATGATTATGGCAGGAGCCTGTTGGGAAAGCCAGTGGGGGAAAGAAAGCAAGAGGAGTAGGAATGCCTTTTACATTCTGTAACTGGCATCAACGAGTGGCATGAAGAAGTTAGGAAAGATCTGCAGGCTTATAAAGAGAGGAAAGGATTTTTATTAAAGCAATTTGCTTTGAAAAGCAAAGAGGAGAAAAGCAAGGAAAAAACAAAGACCAGAGGAGAGAGGGAGCCAAAGCTTCACAGGAGAAAGTGCTTAGCCGAAGAGGCTTTGAATACAAGTAGGGATCGGTCCCCGCTCAAACCAGGAAACTCTTCAGAAGAAGAACGGTATCCTCTGACCCTATACAAAAGAAAGCACGCACAGCCTCACAAGCCGGAAGAGACAGAGAAGGAGGCTTGTGCTGGGCAGCTTGCGGGGACTGCACCTCTTAACCCGATAGAACCTCCAAATGAATCTGAAAGTGAGGGAGTGGAGAGACTGGAGGGGCCTCCTTCCAAGAGCGAAGGGAGAGTGGCATGGAGTGCTCTGGCATTTCTTCTCTGCTTGCTAGCTGCGAGAGCTCGGTGGAAAGCAGCAGTGAGGAGGAGGAGATGGAGGAGGAAGGCGCTGGGGGTGAAGCCCTGAAGAAAAGCGCCAAGAGGAAAATAAAGGAAGGAGGGACAGGTCTCTCCCCGGGAAAGAAAGTCACAAAGGAATATTTAATTTGCCAGTATGACATGGCTGTCAGAAACGACACCTGGCATAACTTGAGGTGTAGGTTATGCACATACAGGTTATAGACATGAGAATGTTCTTAATTTTAATTTTAATTTTATTAATTAATTTTCATAATTTTACTTTAAGATGTATTTTAATTTAGTTTTAATTTGAACAATAGTGTTATTTGTTCTTTCTCTGTAAATGGGCATAATATGTGAGAAACTTTGATAGGGATACAAGACTCAGAATGGTGGTACTAATAAATAATTGTAATGGAAATTGTAATGTTTGTATATTGATAGGTACAATTTTAAAAATTTTAAAAACTTTCGGTATTTCTTTGAAGAACTGTAATATTTTGATATATTGTTGTTTACCTTACTTTATTTTGCGATTCCATTTGTTACCACGTACATCTCTTTTATTATGTACAAACAAGTTTGCAGGATGTTAAAATTTTAATAAAATTACTTAAACCTAAAAAATTTTTTTTCTTAAACCTATGCCTAAACCGAGCCCTAGCCGTAACCCTCGTCCTAGTCCTAGCCCGAGCCCAAAGCCCTAAGCCGAAACCTTAGCCCCAACACGAGCCCTAGCATTAACCCTAAACCTAGCCCTAGCCCTAACCCTAGCACTTAAAGTACACCTAGCCCTAGCCCTCGTGCTATCTTGTAAGACCTAGCCCTAACCCTATCCCTTCCCGTAACCCATTCCCTTTCCCTAGCCCTAAGCTTGGCCCTAACCGTAATCTAGCTCTAGCCCTATCCCTATCCTTATCCCTAGCCCTAGCACTGCCCTAGCCGTAACCATAACCTAGCCCTAACACTAACCCTAGCCCTAGCCCTAACCCGAGCTCTAACCCTAACACTAGCCCTAAACGTAACCCTAACCAAACCTTAAGCTAGCCCTAACCCTAAACCAAGCCCTAGCCCTAACCTTAGCCCTAGCCCTAACCTAGCCCGAACCCTAAACCTAGCCGTAGCCCTAACCCTGGCACTTAAACTACACCTAGCCCTAGCCGTAACTCTAGCCCTAGCCTTCACCCTATCCCCTAAGAGCTAACCCTAACCCTAGCCCTAGTCCTAACCTTAGCCCTATCCGAATCGCTAGCCCTAATCCTGGGCCTATTAGCAACCGTAGCCCTACCTTAATCCTTGCCATAATCCTAACCCTAACCCCAGCGCTAGACCTATCTCTATCCCTAGCCTTAATCCTAGACCTATCCCTTAGCTTAGACCTTGCCCTAGCCCTACCCTAACCCTAGCCCTATCCTTAACCCTAACCCTAGCCCTAGTCTTAGGCCTAACCATAGCACTACCTGTAGACCTAACCCTAGCACTGGCCCTAGCCCTAGCCCTAACCCTAGCCCTAAACCAAGCCCTAGCCCTAGCTGTATCCCTAAACTAGCCCTAGTCCTAACCCTAACCCTAACCCTAACCCTAGCCCTAGCCCTAGAACTAGCCCTAAACATAACCCTAGCACTAACCTAGCCCAAACCCGAGCCAAAGCCCTAGCCTTAATTTGGCCCTAGCCCTAACCCTAGCCCTAGCCCTAGCTCTATCCCTAAACTAGCCCTAGCCCTAACCCTAACTCTAGCCCTAGCCCTAGCCCTTGTCCTAACCCTAGCCCTATCCGAATCCCTAGCCCTAATAGCAGCCGTAGCACTAGCCCTAATCCTTGCCAAAATCCTAGCCCTAACCCCAGCGCTAGACCTATCTCTATCCCTAGCCTTAATCCTAGCCCTAGCCCTAGGCCTAGACGTTGCCCTAGCCCTACCCGAACCCTATCCCCATCCTTAACCCTAAACCTAGCCCTAGCCCTAGCCCTAACCCTAGCCCTAGCCCTATTCCTAGCACTAACCAAAGCCCTAGCCCTAAACCTAGCCATAACCCTACTCCAAGCCCTAACCCCAGCCATAATTTGAACTCTAACCCTCACCGTAGCCCTAACGCTTTCCTTAGATCTAACCCTATCCTTATCCCTAGCCCTAACCCTACCCCTAGATCTAACCTTAGCTTTAACTCGAGCAGTAAACCTAACCGTAACCCTAACCCTAACATTAAGCCTAACGTTAGCACTAGCCCTAGTCCAAACCCTAGCCCTAACCCTAGGCCTTGCACTAACTCTAACACTACCCCAGACCTAGCTCTAAACCTAGCCCTAGTCCTAGCTCCAAGCCGTAAGCCGTAACCCTTGCCCTAGCCCTAGCCCTAGCCCTAGCCCTAACCCTAACCTAGCCCTAACCCTAACCCTAGCCCTAGCCCTAGTCCTAACCCTAGCCCTAACCGTGACCTCGACTTTAATCTAAACCTGGCGCTAGCCGTAGCCTTAATTCTAACCCTAGCCCCAGCCCTAACCTGAGCAATAGTCCTAACACTAGCCCTGAACATAACCCTAACCAAACCTTAAGCTAGCCCTAAACCTAAACTAAGCCCTAGCCCTATCCTTAGCCCTAACCCTAACCAAAGCCCAAGCCCTAGCCCTATCTCTATCCCTAGCCTTAACCCTAACCCTAGCCCCAGCCCTAGCCTTAGGCCTAACCCTAGCACTAGGTGTAGGCCTAGCCCTAGCCCTAGCCAGAACTCAAGCACTAACCCTATACCTATCACTAACCCTAGCCCTAGCCCTAGCCCTAAGCCCTAACCCTAACCCTAGGCCTGGCCTTAACTCTAGCCCTGGCCCTAGCCGTAACCCTAACCTACCCGTAACCCTAACCCTAGCCCTCGCCCTAGCCCTAACCCTAGCCCTAGTTCTAACTCTAAGCCCAAAGCCCTAACCCTAACCATAACCCTAACCGTAACCCTAAACCTAATACTTGCCCCAGCCCCAGCCCCAGTCCTAACCCTAGCCCTAGCCCTAGCCCTAGCCCTAGCCCTAGCCCTAGCCTTAGCCCTAGCCCTAGCCCTAACCCTAACCATAACCCTAACTGTAATCCTAAACCTAATACTAGCCCTAGCCCCAGCCCCAGCCCCAGCCCTAAACTTAGCCCTAGCTCTATTCCTAACCCTAACCCTAACTCTAACCCTACCCTAGCCTTAGTTCTAGCCCTAGCCCTAATCTTGGCCGTAGCTCTTACCCTAGCGCTAGCCCAAGCTCAAGCCCTAACGCTAACACTATCGCTATCCCTATCCCTGTCCCTAGCCATTGCCGTACCCTAACCCTAGCCCTAGCCATAATACCAGCCCTAACCCTAACCCGAGCCCTGGGCCTAAACCTAACCCAAGCCCTGTCCTTAACCCTGGCCCAAACCCTAGCACTACGCCCTGCCCTAGCCCTAACCCTAACCCTAGCCTTGGCCCTAACACTAGACCTAACCCTAATCCTAGCCGTACCCTAGTCATAACCCTAGCCCTAGTCTTAACCCTAACCCGAGACCTAACTCTTGCCCTAGACCTAAACTTAGCTCTAGCCCTATCCCTGATCCTATCCCTATCCATATCCCTAACTCTAGCCCCAGCCCTAGCCCTTGCCCTAGCCTTAACACTAGACCTAGCCCTACCCTAACCCTAGTTTTAGCTGTAGCCAAAATCCCAGCCCTAGCCCTAACCCTAGCCCTAACCCTACCCCTAGCCCTAGCCCTAGCCCTAGCCCTAACCTTGCTTTCAGAGGAGGAGGTTGTGTTTTTCACAGCTCCTCAATACCTTTCAGCAAAACAGTGGATTCTTCTCAATCGAGTGAAAATGCTGCAACCTCACTGACTGGGGTAGGCACTGGAACCCTTCAGGCATCAGGGGAGTCAAGAATGGAACCTCAAAAGCAAGATTTTGAGGGGCTAGGGGCAGATCGAACTCAGCCCCTAGGAAAACTTGCAGAGACCTTACAGAAAACAATGGCTTCCCAGGAAGGGAAAGAGAAAGAGAGAGAAACTGAAGAGTGATTGAAACTGGCAAGCGAGACCAAAAAGACTGTGCGTATTGTTGATTTGGGAACCGAGAAGGGATTTGGGGCTAGACTGCCTTCTAGTAGTGCCAAGGAAATCTTAGAAACTCCAGGGAAGGAGGTTTTACAAGGAGAAAGCCAGAGAGAAGAAGCAGGGGATAAAATGTTTGAGCCAGCTCTGAAAGAACAGGGCGTGGCAGCCATGGCAGAAACAGAAACTGCCTGCAAAGGCAGCACAAACTTCCTGCAAGGAGAATTAAAAGGAGATTCTGGGCTGCAGAAGGACATTCGGGAAAAAGAATACATTCAAAAGCCCCAAGGAACGACCTTTTTGCTGCAAAAAGAGGCAGGCAGCCATTTAGCAAACAAACAAACTCAGCAAGCAAAACTGAAAGTAAACTCTGGACTGCTAAAGCCTGCCGTAGCCATGGAAACAGGCACAGAGGAGGGGGAGGAAAAACCCTGGGTCTGGCTACTGCTGAAAACTTTTTGCAGGATTTCTTTGACTTTGATCAGTATAGAGAAACATATTGTTCGAATAGAGGAAAACTGGGAAAGTTTTTAGGGCTGTTGGAGCAATCTACCAAAGAGTTTGAATTAGAGAGTGTTCCACAGAGCCAGAGGAAGCCACAGAATGTTTGCAGAGGGACTTTCATTTGAGAGGAATGCAAAACAGAGCATATTTGGGGGTGGATTCGAGCAGAGAGGTCCTCCAAGAGTTAAATGATTATGGCAGGAGCCTGTTGGGAAAGCCAGTGGGGGAAAGAAAGCAAGAGGAGTAGGAATGCCTTTTACATTCTGTAACTGGCATCAACGAGTGGCATGAAGAAGTTAGGAAAGATCTGCAGGCTTATAAAGAGAGGAAAGGATTTTTATTAAAGCAATTTGCTTTGAAAAGCAAAGAGGAGAAAAGCAAGGAAAAAACAAAGACCAGAGGAGAGAGGGAGCCAAAGCTTCACAGGAGAAAGTGCTTAGCCGAAGAGGCTTTGAATACAAGTAGGGATCGGTCCCCGCTCAAACCAGGAAACTCTTCAGAAGAAGAACGGTATCCTCTGACCCTATACAAAAGAAAGCACGCACAGCCTCACAAGCCGGAAGAGACAGAGAAGGAGGCTTGTGCTGGGCAGCTTGCGGGGACTGCACCTCTTAACCCGATAGAACCTCCAAATGAATCTGAAAGTGAGGGAGTGGAGAGACTGGAGGGGCCTCCTTCCAAGAGCGAAGGGAGAGTGGCATGGAGTGCTCTGGCATTTCTTCTCTGCTTGCTAGCTGCGAGAGCTCGGTGGAAAGCAGCAGTGAGGAGGAGGAGATGGAGGAGGAAGGCGCTGGGGGTGAAGCCCTGAAGAAAAGCGCCAAGAGGAAAATAAAGGAAGGAGGGACAGGTCTCTCCCCGGGAAAGAAAGTCACAAAGGAATATTTAATTTGCCAGTATGACATGGCTGTCAGAAACGACACCTGGCATAACTTGAGGTGTAGGTTATGCACATACAGGTTATAGACATGAGAATGTTCTTAATTTTAATTTTAATTTTATTAATTAATTTTCATAATTTTACTTTAAGATGTATTTTAATTTAGTTTTAATTTGAACAATAGTGTTATTTGTTCTTTCTCTGTAAATGGGCATAATATGTGAGAAACTTTGATAGGGATACAAGACTCAGAATGGTGGTACTAATAAATAATTGTAATGGAAATTGTAATGTTTGTATATTGATAGGTACAATTTTAAAAATTTTAAAAACTTTCGGTATTTCTTTGAAGAACTGTAATATTTTGATATATTGTTGTTTACCTTACTTTATTTTGCGATTCCATTTGTTACCACGTACATCTCTTTTATTATGTACAAACAAGTTTGCAGGATGTTAAAATTTTAATAAAATTACTTAAACCTAAAAATTTCTTTTTCTTAAACCTATTCCTAAACCGAGCCCTAGCCGTAACCCTCGTCCTAGTCCTAGCCCGAGCCCAAAGCCCTAAGCCGAAACCTTAGCCCCAACACGAGCCCTAGCATTAACCCTAAACCTAGCCCTAGCCCTAACCCTAGCACTTAAAGTACACCTAGCCCTAGCCCTCGTGCTATCTTGTAAGACCTAGCCCTAACCCTATCCCTTCCCGTAACCCATTCCCTTTCCCTAGCCCTAAGCTTGGCCCTAACCGTAATCTAGCTCTAGCCCTATCCCTATCCTTATCCCTAGCCCTAGCACTGCCCTAGCCGTAACCATAACCTAGCCCGAACACTAACCCTAGCCCTAGCCCTAACCCGAGCTCTAACCCTAACACTAGCCCTAAACGTAACCCTAACCAAACCTTAAGCTAGCCCTAACCCTAAACCAAGCCCTAGCCCTAACCTTAGCCCTAGCCCTAACCTAGCCCGAACCCTAAACCTAGCCGTAGCCCTAACCCTGGCACTTAAACTACACCTAGCCCTAGCCGTAACTCTAGCCCTAGCCTTCACCCTATCCCCTAAGAGCTAACCCTAACCCTAGCCCTAGTCCTAACCTTAGCCCTATCCGAATCGCTAGCCCTAACCCTGGGCCTATTAGCAACCGTAGCCCTACCTTAATCCTTGCCATAATCCTAACCCTAACCCCAGCGCTAGACCTATCTCTATCCCTAGCCTTAATCCTAGACCTATCCCTTAGCTTAGACCTTGCCCTAGCCCTACCCTAACCCTAGCCCTATCCTTAACCCTAACCCTAGCCCTAGTCTTAGGCCTAACCATAGCACTACCTGTAGACCTAACCCTAGCACTGGCCCTAGCCCTAGCCCTAACCCTAGCCCTAAACCAAGCCCTAGCCCTAGCTGTATCCCTAAACTAGCCCTAGTCCTAACCCTAACCCTAACCCTAACCCTAGCCCTAGCCCTAGAACTAGCCCTAAACATAACCCTAGCACTAACCTAGCCCAAACCCGAGCCAAAGCCCTAGCCTTAATTTGGCCCTAGCCCTAACCCTAGCCCTAGCCCTAGCTCTATCCCTAAACTAGCCCTAGCCCTAACCCTAACTCTAGCCCTAGCCCTAGCCCTTGTCCTAACCCTAGCCCTATCCGAATCCCTAGCCCTAATAGCAGCCGTAGCACTAGCCCTAATCCTTGCCAAAATCCTAGCCCTAACCCCAGCGCTAGACCTATCTCTATCCCTAGCCTTAATCCTAGCCCTAGCCCTAGGCCTAGACGTTGCCCTAGCCCTACCCGAACCCTATCCCCATCCTTAACCCTAAACCTAGCCCTAGCCCTAGCCCTAACCCTAACCCTAGCCCTAGCACTAACCCTAGCCCTAGCCCTAACCCTAGCCCTAGCCCTATTCCTAGCACTAACCAAAGCCCTAGCCCTAAACCTAGCCATAACCCTACTCCAAGCCCTAACCCCAGCCATAATTTGAACTCTAACCCTCACCGTAGCCCTAACGCTTTCCTTAGATCTAACCCTATCCTTATCCCTAGCCCTAACCCTACCCCTAGATCTAACCTTAGCTTTAACTCGAGCAGTAAACCTAACCGTAACCCTAACCCTAACATTAAGCCTAACGTTAGCACTAGCCCTAGTCCAAACCCTAGCCCTAACCCTAGGCCTTGCACTAACTCTAACACTACCCCAGACCTAGCTCTAAACCTAGCCCTAGTCCTAGCTCCAAGCCGTAAGCCGTAACCCTTGCCCTAGCCCTAGCCCTAGCCCTAGCCCTAACCCTAACCTAGCCCTAACCCTAACCCTAGCCCTAGCCCTAGTCCTAACCCTAGCCCTAACCGTGACCTCGACTTTAATCTAAACCTGGCGCTAGCCGTAGCCTTAATTCTAACCCTAGCCCCAGCCCTAACCTGAGCAATAGTCCTAACACTAGCCCTGAACATAACCCTAACCAAACCTTAAGCTAGCCCTAAACCTAAACTAAGCCCTAGCCCTATCCTTAGCCCTAACCCTAACCAAAGCCCAAGCCCTAGCCCTATCTCTATCCCTAGCCTTAACCCTAACCCTAGCCCCAGCCCTAGCCTTAGGCCTAACCCTAGCACTAGGTGTAGGCCTAGCCCTAGCCCTAGCCAGAACTCAAGCACTAACCCTATACCTATCACTAACCCTAGCCCTAGCCCTAGCCCTAAGCCCTAACCCTAACCCTAGGCCTGGCCTTAACTCTAGCCCTGGCCCTAGCCGTAACCCTAACCTACCCGTAACCCTAACCCTAGCCCTCGCCCTAGCCCTAACCCTAGCCCTAGTTCTAACTCTAAGCCCAAAGCCCTAACCCTAACCATAACCCTAACCGTAACCCTAAACCTAATACTTGCCCCAGCCCCAGCCCCAGTCCTAACCCTAGCCCTAGCCCTAGCCCTAGCCCTAGCCTTAGCCCTAGCCCTAGCCCTAACCCTAACCATAACCCTAACCGTAATCCTAAACCTAATACTAGCCCTAGCCCCAGCCCCAGCCCCAGCCCTAAACTTAGCCCTAGCTCTATTCCTAACCCTAACCCTAACTCTAACCCTACCCTAGCCTTAGTTCTAGCCCTAGCCCTAATCTTGGCCGTAGCTCTTACCCTAGCGCTAGCCCAAGCTCAAGCCCTAACGCTAACACTATCGCTATCCCTATCCCTGTCCCTAGCCATTGCCGTACCCTAACCCTAGCCCTAGCCATAATACCAGCCCTAACCCTAACCCGAGCCCTGGGCCTAAACCTAACCCAAGCCCTGTCCTTAACCCTGGCCCAAACCCTAGCACTACGCCCTGCCCTAGCCCTAACCCTAACCCTAGCCTTGGCCCTAACACTAGACCTAACCCTAATCCTAGCCGTACCCTAGTCATAACCCTAGCCCTAGTCTTAACCCTAACCCGAGACCTAACTCTTGCCCTAGACCTAAACTTAGCTCTAGCCCTATCCCTGATCCTATCCCTATCCATATCCCTAACTCTAGCCCCAGCCCTAGCCCTTGCCCTAGCCTTAACACTAGACCTAGCCCTACCCTAACCCTAGTTTTAGCTGTAGCCAAAATCCCAGCCCTAGCCCTAACCCTAGCCCTAACCCTACCCCTAGCCCTAGCCCTAGCCCTAGCCCTAGCCCTAACCTTGCTTTCAAAGGAGGAGGTTGTGTTTTTCACAGCTCCTCAATACCTTTCAGCAAAACAGTGGATTCTTCTCAATCGAGTGAAAATGCTGCAACCTCACTGACTGGGGTAGGCACTGGAACCCTTCAGGCATCAGGGGAGTCAAGAATGGAACCTCAAAAGCAAGATTTTGAGGGGCTAGGGGCAGATCGAACTCAGCCCCTAGGAAAACTTGCAGAGACCTTACAGAAAACAATGGCTTCCCAGGAAGGGAAAGAGAAAGAGAGAGAAACTGAAGAGTGATTGAAACTGGCAAGCGAGACCAAAAAGACTGTGCGTATTGTTGATTTGGGAACCGAGAAGGGATTTGGGGCTAGACTGCCTTCTAGTAGTGCCAAGGAAATCTTAGAAACTCCAGGGAAGGAGGTTTTACAAGGAGAAAGCCAGAGAGAAGAAGCAGGGGATAAAATGTTTGAGCCAGCTCTGAAAGAACAGGGCGTGGCAGCCATGGCAGAAACAGAAACTGCCTGCAAAGGCAGCACAAACTTCCTGCAAGGAGAATTAAAAGGAGATTCTGGGCTGCAGAAGGACATTCGGGAAAAAGAATACATTCAAAAGCCCCAAGGAACGACCTTTTTGCTGCAAAAAGAGGCAGGCAGCCATTTAGCAAACAAACAAACTCAGCAAGCAAAACTGAAAGTAAACTCTGGACTGCTAAAGCCTGCCGTAGCCATGGAAACAGGCACAGAGGAGGGGGAGGAAAAACCCTGGGTCTGGCTACTGCTGAAAACTTTTTGCAGGATTTCTTTGACTTTGATCGGTATAGAGAAACATATTGTTCGAATAGAGGAAAACTGGGAAAGTTTTTAGGGCTGTTGGAGGAATCTACCAAAGAGTTTGAATTAGAGAGTGTTCCACAGAGCCAGAGGAAGCCACAGAATGTTTGCAGAGGGACTTTCATTTGAGAGGAATGCAAAACAGAGCATATTTGGGGGTGGATTCGAGCAGAGAGGTCCTCCAAGAGTTAAATGATTATGGCAGGAGCCTGTTGGGAAAGCCAGTGGGGGAAAGAAAGCAAGAGGAGTAGGAATGCCTTTTACATTCTGTAACTGGCATCAACGAGTGGCATGAAGAAGTTAGGAAAGATCTGCAGGCTTATAAAGAGAGGAAAGGATTTTTATTAAAGCAATTTGCTTTGAAAAGCAAAGAGGAGAAAAGCAAGGAAAAAACAAAGACCAGAGGAGAGAGGGAGCCAAAGCTTCACAGGAGAAAGTGCTTAGCCGAAGAGGCTTTGAATACAAGTAGGGATCGGTCCCCGCTCAAACCAGGAAACTCTTCAGAAGAAGAACGGTATCCTCTGACCCTATACAAAAGAAAGCACGCACAGCCTCACAAGCCGGAAGAGACAGAGAAGGAGGCTTGTGCTGGGCAGCTTGCGGGGACTGCACCTCTTAACCCGATAGAACCTCCAAATGAATCTGAAAGTGAGGGAGTGGAGAGACTGGAGGGGCCTCCTTCCAAGAGCGAAGGGAGAGTGGCATGGAGTGCTCTGGCATTTCTTCTCTGCTTGCTAGCTGCGAGAGCTCGGTGGAAAGCAGCAGTGAGGAGGAGGAGATGGAGGAGGAAGGCGCTGGGGGTGAAGCCCTGAAGAAAAGCGCCAAGAGGAAAATAAAGGAAGGAGGGACAGGTCTCTCCCCGGGAAAGAAAGTCACAAAGGAATATTTAATTTGCCAGTATGACATGGCTGTCAGAAACGACACCTGGCATAACTTGAGGTGTAGGTTATGCACATACAGGTTATAGACATGAGAATGTTCTTAATTTTAATTTTAATTTTATTAATTAATTTTCATAATTTTACTTTAAGATGTATTTTAATTTAGTTTTAATTTGAACAATAGTGTTATTTGTTCTTTCTCTGTAAATGGGCATAATATGTGAGAAACTTTGATAGGGATACAAGACTCAGAATGGTGGTACTAATAAATAATTGTAATGGAAATTGTAATGTTTGTATATTGATAGGTACAATTTTAAAAATTTTAAAAACTTTCGGTATTTCTTTGAAGAACTGTAATATTTTGATATATTGTTGTTTACCTTACTTTATTTTGCGATTCCATTTGTTACCACGTACATCTCTTTTATTATGTACAAACAAGTTTGCAGGATGTTAAAATTTTAATAAAATTACTTAAACCTAAAAATTTCTTTTTCTTAAACCTATTCCTAAACCGAGCCCTAGCCGTAACCCTCGTCCTAGTCCTAGCCCGAGCCCAAAGCCCTAAGCCGAAACCTTAGCCCCAACACGAGCCCTAGCATTAACCCTAAACCTAGCCCTAGCCCTAACCCTAGCACTTAAAGTACACCTAGCCCTAGCCCTCGTGCTATCTTGTAAGACCTAGCCCTAACCCTATCCCTTCCCGTAACCCATTCCCTTTCCCTAGCCCTAAGCTTGGCCCTAACCGTAATCTAGCTCTAGCCCTATCCCTATCCTTATCCCTAGCCCTAGCACTGCCCTAGCCGTAACCATAACCTAGCCCTAACACTAACCCTAGCCCTAGCCCTAACCCGAGCTCTAACCCTAACACTAGCCCTAAACGTAACCCTAACCAAACCTTAAGCTAGCCCTAACCCTAAACCAAGCCCTAGCCCTAACCTTAGCCCTAGCCCTAACCTAGCCCGAACCCTAAACCTAGCCGTAGCCCTAACCCTAGCACTTAAACTACACCTAGCCCTAGCCGTAACTCTAGCCCTAGCCTTCACCCTATCCCCTAAGAGCTAACCCTAACCCTAGCCCTAGTCCTAACCTTAGCCCTATCCGAATCGCTAGCCCTAACCCTGGGCCTATTAGCAACCGTAGCCCTACCTTAATCCTTGCCATAATCCTAACCCTAACCCCAGCGCTAGACCTATCTCTATCCCTAGCCTTAATCCTAGACCTATCCCTTAGCTTAGACCTTGCCCTAGCCCTACCCTAACCCTAGCCCTATCCTTAACCCTAACCCTAGCCCTAGTCTTAGGCCTAACCATAGCACTACCTGTAGACCTAACCCTAGCACTGGCCCTAGCCCTAGCCCTAACCCTAGCCCTAAACCAAGCCCTAGCCCTAGCTGTATCCCTAAACTAGCCCTAGTCCTAACCCTAACCCTAACCCTAACCCTAGCCCTAGCCCTAGAACTAGCCCTAAACATAACCCTAGCACTAACCTAGCCCAAACCCGAGCCAAAGCCCTAGCCTTAATTTGGCCCTAGCCCTAACCCTAGCCCTAGCCCTAGCTCTATCCCTAAACTAGCCCTAGCCCTAACCCTAACTCTAGCCCTAGCCCTAGCCCTTGTCCTAACCCTAGCCCTATCCGAATCCCTAGCCCTAATAGCAGCCGTAGCACTAGCCCTAATCCTTGCCAAAATCCTAGCCCTAACCCCAGCGCTAGACCTATCTCTATCCCTAGCCTTAATCCTAGCCCTAGCCCTAGGCCTAGACGTTGCCCTAGCCCTACCCGAACCCTATCCCCATCCTTAACCCTAAACCTAGCCCTAGCCCTAGCCCTAACCCTAGCCCTAGCCCTATTCCTAGCACTAACCAAAGCCCTAGCCCTAAACCTAGCCATAACCCTACTCCAAGCCCTAACCCCAGCCATAATTTGAACTCTAACCCTCACCGTAGCCCTAACGCTTTCCTTAGATCTAACCCTATCCTTATCCCTAGCCCTAACCCTACCCCTAGATCTAACCTTAGCTTTAACTCGAGCAGTAAACCTAACCGTAACCCTAACCCTAACATTAAGCCTAACGTTAGCACTAGCCCTAGTCCAAACCCTAGCCCTAACCCTAGGCCTTGCACTAACTCTAACACTACCCCAGACCTAGCTCTAAACCTAGCCCTAGTCCTAGCTCCAAGCCGTAAGCCGTAACCCTTGCCCTAGCCCTAGCCCTAGCCCTAGCCCTAACCCTAACCTAGCCCTAACCCTAACCCTAGCCCTAGCCCTAGTCCTAACCCTAGCCCTAACCGTGACCTCGACTTTAATCTAAACCTGGCGCTAGCCGTAGCCTTAATTCTAACCCTAGCCCCAGCCCTAACCTGAGCAATAGTCCTAACACTAGCCCTGAACATAACCCTAACCAAACCTTAAGCTAGCCCTAAACCTAAACTAAGCCCTAGCCCTATCCTTAGCCCTAACCCTAACCAAAGCCCAAGCCCTAGCCCTATCTCTATCCCTAGCCTTAACCCTAACCCTAGCCCCAGCCCTAGCCTTAGGCCTAACCCTAGCACTAGGTGTAGGCCTAGCCCTAGCCCTAGCCAGAACTCAAGCACTAACCCTATACCTATCACTAACCCTAGCCCTAGCCCTAGCCCTAAGCCCTAACCCTAACCCTAGGCCTGGCCTTAACTCTAGCCCTGGCCCTAGCCGTAACCCTAACCTACCCGTAACCCTAACCCTAGCCCTCGCCCTAGCCCTAACCCTAGCCCTAGTTCTAACTCTAAGCCCAAAGCCCTAACCCTAACCATAACCCTAACCGTAACCCTAAACCGAATACTTGCCCCAGCCCCAGCCCCAGTCCTAACCCTAGCCCTAGCCCTAGCCCTAGCCCTAGCCCTAGCCCTAGCCTTAGCCCTAGCCCTAGCCCTAACCCTAACCATAACCCTAACCGTAATCCTAAACCTAATACTAGCCCTAGCCCCAGCCCCAGCCCCAGCCCTAAACTTAGCCCTAGCTCTATTCCTAACCCTAACCCTAACTCTAACCCTACCCTAGCCTTAGTTCTAGCCCTAGCCCTAATCTTGGCCGTAGCTCTTACCCTAGCGCTAGCCCAAGCTCAAGCCCTAACGCTAACACTATCGCTATCCCTATCCCTGTCCCTAGCCATTGCCGTACCCTAACCCTAGCCCTAGCCATAATACCAGCCCTAACCCTAACCCGAGCCCTGGGCCTAAACCTAACCCAAGCCCTGTCCTTAACCCTGGCCCAAACCCTAGCACTACGCCCTGCCCTAGCCCTAACCCTAACCCTAGCCTTGGCCCTAACACTAGACCTAACCCTAATCCTAGCCGTACCCTAGTCATAACCCTAGCCCTAGTCTTAACCCTAACCCGAGACCTAACTCTTGCCCTAGACCTAAACTTAGCTCTAGCCCTATCCCTGATCCTATCCCTATCCATATCCCTAACTCTAGCCCCAGCCCTAGCCCTTGCCCTAGCCTTAACACTAGACCTAGCCCTACCCTAACCCTAGTTTTAGCTGTAGCCAAAATCCCAGCCCTAGCCCTAACCCTAGCCCTAACCCTACCCCTAGCCCTAGCCCTAGCCCTAGCCCTAACCTTGCTTTCAGAGGAGGAGGTTGTGTTTTTCACAGCTCCTCAATACCTTTCAGCAAAACAGTGGATTCTTCTCAATCGAGTGAAAATGCTGCAACCTCACTGACTGGGGTAGGCACTGGAACCCTTCAGGCATCAGGGGAGTCAAGAATGGAACCTCAAAAGCAAGATTTTGAGGGGCTAGGGGCAGATCGAACTCAGCCCCTAGGAAAACTTGCAGAGACCTTACAGAAAACAATGGCTTCCCAGGAAGGGAAAGAGAAAGAGAGAGAAACTGAAGAGTGATTGAAACTGGCAAGCGAGACCAAAAAGACTGTGCGTATTGTTGATTTGGGAACCGAGAAGGGATTTGGGGCTAGACTGCCTTCTAGTAGTGCCAAGGAAATCTTAGAAACTCCAGGGAAGGAGGTTTTACAAGGAGAAAGCCAGAGAGAAGAAGCAGGGGATAAAATGTTTGAGCCAGCTCTGAAAGAACAGGGTGTGGCAGCCATGGCAGAAACAGAAACTGCCTGCAAAGGCAGCACAAACTTCCTGCAAGGAGAATTAAAAGGAGATTCTGGGCTGCAGAAGGACATTCGGGAAAAAGAATACATTCAAAAGCCCCAAGGAACGACCTTTTTGCTGCAAAAAGAGGCAGGCAGCCATTTAGCAAACAAACAAACTCAGCAAGCAAAACTGAAAGTAAACTCTGGACTGCTAAAGCCTGCCGTAGCCATGGAAACAGGCACAGAGGAGGGGGAGGAAAAACCCTGGGTCTGGCTACTGCTGAAAACTTTTTGCAGGATTTCTTTGACTTTGATCGGTATAGAGAAACATATTGTTCGAATAGAGGAAAACTGGGAAAGTTTTTAGGGCTGTTGGAGCAATCTACCAAAGAGTTTGAATTAGAGAGTGTTCCACAGAGCCAGAGGAAGCCACAGAATGTTTGCAGAGGGACTTTCATTTGAGAGGAATGCAAAACAGAGCATATTTGGGGGTGGATTCGAGCAGAGAGGTCCTCCAAGAGTTAAATGATTATGGCAGGAGCCTGTTGGGAAAGCCAGTGGGGGAAAGAAAGCAAGAGGAGTAGGAATGCCTTTTACATTCTGTAACTGGCATCAACGAGTGGCATGAAGAAGTTAGGAAAGATCTGCAGGCTTATAAAGAGAGGAAAGGATTTTTATTAAAGCAATTTGCTTTGAAAAGCAAAGAGGAGAAAAGCAAGGAAAAAACAAAGACCAGAGGAGAGAGGGAGCCAAAGCTTCACAGGAGAAAGTGCTTAGCCGAAGAGGCTTTGAATACAAGTAGGGATCGGTCCCCGCTCAAACCAGGAAACTCTTCAGAAGAAGAACGGTATCCTCTGACCCTATACAAAAGAAAGCACGCACAGCCTCACAAGCCGGAAGAGACAGAGAAGGAGGCTTGTGCTGGGCAGCTTGCGGGGACTGCACCTCTTAACCCGATAGAACCTCCAAATGAATCTGAAAGTGAGGGAGTGGAGAGACTGGAGGGGCCTCCTTCCAAGAGCGAAGGGAGAGTGGCATGGAGTGCTCTGGCATTTCTTCTCTGCTTGCTAGCTGCGAGAGCTCGGTGGAAAGCAGCAGTGAGGAGGAGGAGATGGAGGAGGAAGGCGCTGGGGGTGAAGCCCTGAAGAAAAGCGCCAAGAGGAAAATAAAGGAAGGAGGGACAGGTCTCTCCCCGGGAAAGAAAGTCACAAAGGAATATTTAATTTGCCAGTATGACATGGCTGTCAGAAACGACACCTGGCATAACTTGAGGTGTAGGTTATGCACATACAGGTTATAGACATGAGAATGTTCTTAATTTTAATTTTAATTTTATTAATTAATTTTCATAATTTTACTTTAAGATGTATTTTAATTTAGTTTTAATTTGAACAATAGTGTTATTTGTTCTTTCTCTGTAAATGGGCATAATATGTGAGAAACTTTGATAGGGATACAAGACTCAGAATGGTGGTACTAATAAATAATTGTAATGGAAATTGTAATGTTTGTATATTGATAGGTACAATTTTAAAAATTTTAAAAACTTTCGGTATTTCTTTGAAGAACTGTAATATTTTGATATATTGTTGTTTACCTTACTTTATTTTGCGATTCCATTTGTTACCACGTACATCTCTTTTATTATGTACAAACAAGTTTGCAGGATGTTAAAATTTTAATAAAATTACTTAAACCTAAAAATTTCTTTTTCTTAAACCTATTCCTAAACCGAGCCCTAGCCGTAACCCTCGTCCTAGTCCTAGCCCGAGCCCAAAGCCCTAAGCCGAAACCTTAGCCCCAACACGAGCCCTAGCATTAACCCTAAACCTAGCCCTAGCCCTAACCCTAGCACTTAAAGTACACCTAGCCCTAGCCCTCGTGCTATCTTGTAAGACCTAGCCCTAACCCTATCCCTTCCCGTAACCCATTCCCTTTCCCTAGCCCTAAGCTTGGCCCTAACCGTAATCTAGCTCTAGCCCTATCCCTATCCTTATCCCTAGCCCTAGCACTGCCCTAGCCGTAACCATAACCTAGCCCTAACACTAACCCTAGCCCTAGCCCTAACCCGAGCTCTAACCCTAACACTAGCCCTAAACGTAACCCTAACCAAACCTTAAGCTAGCCCTAACCCTAAACCAAGCCCTAGCCCTAACCTTAGCCCTAGCCCTAACCTAGCCCGAACCCTAAACCTAGCCGTAGCCCTAACCCTAGCACTTAAACTACACCTAGCCCTAGCCGTAACTCTAGCCCTAGCCTTCACCCTATCCCCTAAGAGCTAACCCTAACCCTAGCCCTAGTCCTAACCTTAGCCCTATCCGAATCGCTAGCCCTAACCCTGGGCCTATTAGCAACCGTAGCCCTACCTTAATCCTTGCCATAATCCTAACCCTAACCCCAGCGCTAGACCTATCTCTATCCCTAGCCTTAATCCTAGACCTATCCCTTAGCTTAGACCTTGCCCTAGCCCTACCCTAACCCTAGCCCTATCCTTAACCCTAACCCTAGCCCTAGTCTTAGGCCTAACCATAGCACTACCTGTAGACCTAACCCTAGCACTGGCCCTAGCCCTAGCCCTAACCCTAGCCCTAAACCAAGCCCTAGCCCTAGCTGTATCCCTAAACTAGCCCTAGTCCTAACCCTAACCCTAACCCTAACCCTAGCCCTAGCCCTAGAACTAGCCCTAAACATAACCCTAGCACTAACCTAGCCCAAACCCGAGCCAAAGCCCTAGCCTTAATTTGGCCCTAGCCCTAACCCTAGCCCTAGCCCTAGCTCTATCCCTAAACTAGCCCTAGCCCTAACCCTAACTCTAGCCCTAGCCCTAGCCCTTGTCCTAACCCTAGCCCTATCCGAATCCCTAGCCCTAATAGCAGCCGTAGCACTAGCCCTAATCCTTGCCAAAATCCTAGCCCTAACCCCAGCGCTAGACCTATCTCTATCCCTAGCCTTAATCCTAGCCCTAGCCCTAGGCCTAGACGTTGCCCTAGCCCTACCCGAACCCTATCCCCATCCTTAACCCTAAACCTAGCCCTAGCCCTAGCCCTAACCCTAACCCTAGCCCTAGCACTAACCCTAGCCCTAGCCCTAACCCTAGCCCTAGCCCTATTCCTAGCACTAACCAAAGCCCTAGCCCTAAACCTAGCCATAACCCTACTCCAAGCCCTAACCCCAGCCATAATTTGAACTCTAACCCTCACCGTAGCCCTAACGCTTTCCTTAGATCTAACCCTATCCTTATCCCTAGCCCTAACCCTACCCCTAGATCTAACCTTAGCTTTAACTCGAGCAGTAAACCTAACCGTAACCCTAACCCTAACATTAAGCCTAACGTTAGCACTAGCCCTAGTCCAAACCCTAGCCCTAACCCTAGGCCTTGCACTAACTCTAACACTACCCCAGACCTAGCTCTAAACCTAGCCCTAGTCCTAGTTCCAAGCCGTAAGCCATAACCCTTGCCCTAGCCCTAGCCCTAGCCCTAGCCCTAACCCTAACCTAGCCCTAACCCTAACCCTAGCCCTAGCCCTAGTCCTAACCCTAGCCCTAACCGTGACCTCGACTTTAATCTAAACCTGGCGCTAGCCGTAGCCTTAATTCTAACCCTAGCCCCAGCCCTAACCTGAGCAATAGTCCTAACACTAGCCCTGAACATAACCCTAACCAAACCTTAAGCTAGCCCTAAACCTAAACTAAGCCCTAGCCCTATCCTTAGCCCTAACCCTAACCAAAGCCCAAGCCCTAGCCCTAGCCCTATCTCTATCCCTAGCCTTAACCCTAACCCTAGCCCCAGCCCTAGCCTTAGGCCTAACCCTAGCACTAGGTGTAGGCCTAGCCCTAGCCCTAGCCAGAACTCAAGCACTAACCCTATACCTATCACTAACCCTAGCCCTAGCCCTAGCCCTAAGCCCTAACCCTAACCCTAGGCCTGGCCTTAACTCTAGCCCTGGCCCTAGCCGTAACCCTAACCTACCCGTAACCCTAACCCTAGCCCTCGCCCTAGCCCTAACCCTAGCCCTAGTTCTAACTCTAAGCCCAAAGCCCTAACCCTAACCATAACCCTAACCGTAACCCTAAACCTAATACTTGCCCCAGCCCCAGCCCCAGTCCTAGCCCTAGCCCTAGCCCTAGCCCTAGCCCTAGCCCTAGCCCTAGCCCTAGCCCTAGCCTTAGCCCTAGCCCTAGCCCTAACCCTAACCATAACCCTAACCGTAATCCTAAACCTAATACTAGCCCTAGCCCCAGCCCCAGCCCCAGCCCTAAACTTAGCCCTAGCTCTATTCCTAACCCTAACCCTAACTCTAACCCTACCCTAGCCTTAGTTCTAGCCCTAGCCCTAATCTTGGCCGTAGCTCTTACCCTAGCGCTAGCCCAAGCTCAAGCCCTAACGCTAACACTATCGCTATCCCTATCCCTGTCCCTAGCCATTGCCGTACCCTAACCCTAGCCCTAGCCATAATACCAGCCCTAACCCTAACCCGAGCCCTGGGCCTAAACCTAACCCAAGCCCTGTCCTTAACCCTGGCCCAAACCCTAGCACTACGCCCTGCCCTAGCCCTAACCCTAACCCTAGCCTTGGCCCTAACACTAGACCTAACCCTAATCCTAGCCGTACCCTAGTCATAACCCTAGCCCTAGTCTTAACCCTAACCCGAGACCTAACTCTTGCCCTAGACCTAAACTTAGCTCTAGCCCTATCCCTGATCCTATCCCTATCCATATCCCTAACTCTAGCCCCAGCCCTAGCCCTTGCCCTAGCCTTAACACTAGACCTAGCCCTACCCTAACCCTAGTTTTAGCTGTAGCCAAAATCCCAGCCCTAGCCCTAACCCTAGCCCTAACCCTACCCCTAGCCCTAGCCCTAGCCCTAGCCCTAGCCCTAGCCCTAACCTTGCTTTCAAAGGAGGAGGTTGTGTTTTTCACAGCTCCTCAATACCTTTCAGCAAAACAGTGGATTCTTCTCAATCGAGTGAAAATGCTGCAACCTCACTGACTGGGGTAGGCACTGGAACCCTTCAGGCATCAGGGGAGTCAAGAATGGAACCTCAAAAGCAAGATTTTGAGGGGCTAGGGGCAGATCGAACTCAGCCCCTAGGAAAACTTGCAGAGACCTTACAGAAAACAATGGCTTCCCAGGAAGGGAAAGAGAAAGAGAGAGAAACTGAAGAGTGATTGAAACTGGCAAGCGAGACCAAAAAGACTGTGCGTATTGTTGATTTGGGAACCGAGAAGGGATTTGGGGCTAGACTGCCTTCTAGTAGTGCCAAGGAAATCTTAGAAACTCCAGGGAAGGAGGTTTTACAAGGAGAAAGCCAGAGAGAAGAAGCAGGGGATAAAATGTTTGAGCCAGCTCTGAAAGAACAGGGCGTGGCAGCCATGGCAGAAACAGAAACTGCCTGCAAAGGCAGCACAAACTTCCTGCAAGGAGAATTAAAAGGAGATTCTGGGCTGCAGAAGGACATTCGGGAAAAAGAATACATTCAAAAGCCCCAAGGAACGACCTTTTTGCTGCAAAAAGAGGCAGGCAGCCATTTAGCAAACAAACAAACTCAGCAAGCAAAACTGAAAGTAAACTCTGGACTGCTAAAGCCTGCCGTAGCCATGGAAACAGGCACAGAGGAGGGGGAGGAAAAACCCTGGGTCTGGCTACTGCTGAAAACTTTTTGCAGGATTTCTTTGACTTTGATCGGTATAGAGAAACATATTGTTCGAATAGAGGAAAACTGGGAAAGTTTTTAGGGCTGTTGGAGCAATCTACCAAAGAGTTTGAATTAGAGAGTGTTCCACAGAGCCAGAGGAAGCCACAGAATGTTTGCAGAGGGACTTTCATTTGAGAGGAATGCAAAACAGAGCATATTTGGGGGTGGATTCGAGCAGAGAGGTCCTCCAAGAGTTAAATGATTATGGCAGGAGCCTGTTGGGAAAGCCAGTGGGGCAAAGAAAGCAAGAGGAGTAGGAATGCCTTTTACATTCTGTAACTGGCATCAACGAGTGGCATGAAGAAGTTAGGAAAGATCTGCAGGCTTATAAAGAGAGGAAAGGATTTTTATTAAAGCAATTTGCTTTGAAAAGCAAAGAGGAGAAAAGCAAGGAAAAAACAAAGACCAGAGGAGAGAGGGAGCCAAAGCTTCACAGGAGAAAGTGCTTAGCCGAAGAGGCTTTGAATACAAGTAGGGATCGGTCCCCGCTCAAACCAGGAAACTCTTCAGAAGAAGAACGGTATCCTCTGACCCTATACAAAAGAAAGCACGCACAGCCTCACAAGCCGGAAGAGACAGAGAAGGAGGCTTGTGCTGGGCAGCTTGCGGGGACTGCACCTCTTAACCCGATAGAACCTCCAAATGAATCTGAAAGTGAGGGAGTGGAGAGACTGGAGGGGCCTCCTTCCAAGAGCGAAGGGAGAGTGGCATGGAGTGCTCTGGCATTTCTTCTCTGCTTGCTAGCTGCGAGAGCTCGGTGGAAAGCAGCAGTGAGGAGGAGGAGATGGAGGAGGAAGGCGCTGGGGGTGAAGCCCTGAAGAAAAGCGCCAAGAGGAAAATAAAGGAAGGAGGGACAGGTCTCTCCCCGGGAAAGAAAGTCACAAAGGAATATTTAATTTGCCAGTATGACATGGCTGTCAGAAACGACACCTGGCATAACTTGAGGTGTAGGTTATGCACATACAGGTTATAGACATGAGAATGTTCTTAATTTTAATTTTAATTTTATTAATTAATTTTCATAATTTTACTTTAAGATGTATTTTAATTTAGTTTTAATTTGAACAATAGTGTTATTTGTTCTTTCTCTGTAAATGGGCATAATATGTGAGAAACTTTGATAGGGATACAAGACTCAGAATGGTGGTACTAATAAATAATTGTAATGGAAATTGTAATGTTTGTATATTGATAGGTACAATTTTAAAAATTTTAAAAACTTTCGGTATTTCTTTGAAGAACTGTAATATTTTGATATATTGTTGTTTACCTTACTTTATTTTGCGATTCCATTTGTTACCACGTACATCTCTTTTATTATGTACAAACAAGTTTGCAGGATGTTAAAATTTTAATAAAATTACTTAAACCTAAAAATTTCTTTTTCTTAAACCTATTCCTAAACCGAGCCCTAGCCGTAACCCTCATCCTAGTCCTAGCCCGAGCCCAAAGCCCTAAGCCGAAACCTTAGCCCCAACACGAGCCCTAGCATTAACCCTAAACCTAGCCCTAGCCCTAACCCTAGCACTTAAAGTACACCTAGCCCTAGCCCTCGTGCTATCTTGTAAGACCTAGCCCTAACCCTATCCCTTCCCGTAACCCATTCCCTTTCCCTAGCCCTAAGCTTGGCCCTAACCGTAATCTAGCTCTAGCCCTATCCCTATCCTTATCCCTAGCCCTAGCACTGCCCTAGCCGTAACCATAACCTAGCCCTAACACTAACCCTAGCCCTAGCCCTAACCCGAGCTCTAACCCTAACACTAGCCCTAAACGTAACCCTAACCAAACCTTAAGCTAGCCCTAACCCTAAACCAAGCCCTAGCCCTAACCTTAGCCCTAGCCCTAACCTAGCCCGAACCCTAAACCTAGCCGTAGCCCTAACCCTAGCACTTAAACTACACCTAGCCCTAGCCGTAACTCTAGCCCTAGCCTTCACCCTATCCCCTAAGAGCTAACCCTAACCCTAGCCCTAGTCCTAACCTTAGCCCTATCCGAATCGCTAGCCCTAACCCTGGGCATATTAGCAACCGTAGCCCTACCTTAATCCTTGCCATAATCCTAACCCTAACCCCAGCGCTAGACCTATCTCTATCCCTAGCCTTAATCCTAGACCTATCCCTTAGCTTAGACCTTGCCCTAGCCCTACCCTAACCCTAGCCCTATCCTTAACCCTAACCCTAGCCCTAGTCTTAGGCCTAACCATAGCACTACCTGTAGACCTAACCCTAGCACTGGCCCTAACCCTAGCCCTAACCCTAGCCCTAGCCCTAGAACTAGCCCTAAACATAACCCTAGCACTAACCTAGCCCAAACCCGAGCCAAAGCCCTAGCCTTAATTTGGCCCTAGCCCTAACCCTAGCCCTAGCCCTAGCTCTATCCCTAAACTAGCCCTAGCCCTAACCCTAACTCTAGCCCTAGCCCTAGCCCTTGTCCTAACCCTAGCCCTATCCGAATCCCTAGCCCTAATAGCAGTCGTAGCACTAGCCCTAATCCTTGCCAAAATCCTAGCCCTAACCCCAGCGCTAGACCTATCTCTATCCCTAGCCTTAATCCTAGCCCTAGCCCTAGGCCTAGACGTTGCCCTAGCCCTACCCGAACCCTATCCCCATCCTTAACCCTAACCCTAGCCCTAGTCTTAGGCCTAACCATAGCACTACCTGTAGACCTAACCCTAGCACTGGCCCTAGCCCTAGCCCTAACCCTAGCCCTAAACCAAGCCCTAGCCCTAGCTGTATCCCTAAACTAGCCCTAGTCCTAACCCTAACCCTAACCCTAACCCTAGCCCTAGCCCTAGAACTAGCCCTAAACATAACCCTAGCACTAACCTAGCCCAAACCCGAGCCAAAGCCCTAGCCTTAATTTGGCCCTAGCCCTAACCCTAGCCCTAGCCCTAGCTCTATCCCTAAACTAGCCCTAGCCCTAACCCTAACTCTAGCCCTAGCCCTAGCCCTTGTCCTAACCCTAGCCCTATCCGAATCCCTAGCCCTAATAGCAGCGGTAGCACTAGCCCTAATCCTTGCCAAAATCCTAGCCCTAACCCCAGCGCTAGACCTATCTCTATCCCTAGCCTTAATCCTAGCACTAACCCTAGGCCTAGACGTTGCCCTAGCCCTACCCGAACCCTATCCCCATCCTTAACCCTAAACCTAGCCCTAGCCCTAGCCCTAACCCTAACCCTAGCCCTAGCACTAACCCTAGCCCTAGCCCTAACCCTAGCCCTAGCCCTATTCCTAGCACTAACCAAAGCCCTAGCCCTAAACCTAGCCATAACCCTACTCCAAGCCCTAACCCCAGCCATAATTTGAACTCTAACCCTCACCGTAGCCCTAACGCTTTCCTTAGATCTAACCCTATCCTTATCCCTAGCCCTAACCCTACCCCTAGATCTAACCTTAGCTTTAACTCGAGCAGTAAACCTAACCGTAACCCTAACCCTAACATTAAGCCTAACGTTAGCACTAGCCCTAGTCCAAACCCTAGCCCTAACCCTAGGCCTTGCACTAACTCTAACACTACCCCAGACCTAGCTCTAAACCTAGCCCTAGTCCTAGCTCCAAGCCGTAAGCCGTAACCCTTGCCCTAGCCCTAGCCCTAGCCCTAGCCCTAACCCTAACCTAGCCCTAACCCTAACCCTAGCCCTAGCCCTAGTCCTAACCCTAGCCCTAACCGTGACCTCGACTTTAATCTAAACCTGGCGCTAGCCGTAGCCTTAATTCTAACCCTAGCCCCAGCCCTAACCTGAGCAATAGTCCTAACACTAGCCCTGAACATAACCCTAACCAAACCTTAAGCTAGCCCTAAACCTAAACTAAGCCCTAGCCCTATCCTTAGCCCTAACCCTAACCAAAGCCCAAGCCCTAGCCCTAGCCCTATCTCTATCCCTAGCCTTAACCCTAACCCTAGCCCCAGCCCTAGCCTTAGGCCTAACCCTAGCACTAGTTGTAGGCCTAGACCTAGCCCTAGCCAGAACTCAAGCACTAACCCTATACCTATCACTAACCCTAGCCCTAGCCCTAGCCCTAAGCCCTAACCCTAACCCTAGGCCTGGCCTTAACTCTAGCCCTGGCCCTAGCCGTAACCCTAACCTACCCGTAACCCTAACCCTAGCCCTCGCCCTAGCCCTAACCCTAGCCCTAGTTCTAACTCTAAGCCCAAAGCCCTAACCCTAACCATAACCCTAACCGTAACCCTAAACCTAATACTTGCCCCAGCCCCAGCCCCAGTCCTAACCCTAGCCCTAGCCCTAGCCCTAGCCCTAGCCCTAGCCCTAGCCCTAGCCCTAGCCTTAGCCCTAGCCCTAGCCCTAACCCTAACCATAACCCTAACCGTAATCCTAAACCTAATACTAGCCCTAGCCCCAGCCCCAGCCCCAGCCCTAAACTTAGCCCTAGCTCTATTCCTAACCCTAACCCTAACTCTAACCCTACCCTAGCCTTAGTTCTAGCCCTAGCCCTAATCTTGGCCGTAGCTCTTACCCTAGCGCTAGCCCAAGCTCAAGCCCTAACGCTAACACTATCGCTATCCCTATCCCTGTCCCTAGCCATTGCCGTACCCTAACCCTAGCCCTAGCCATAATACCAGCCCTAACCCTAACCCGAGCCCTGGGCCTAAACCTAACCCAAGCCCTGTCCTTAACCCTGGCCCAAACCCTAGCACTACGCCCTGCCCTAGCCCTAACCCTAACCCTAGCCTTGGCCCTAACACTAGACCTAACCCTAATCCTAGCCGTACCCTAGTCATAACCCTAGCCCTAGTCTTAACCCTAACCCGAGACCTAACTCTTGCCCTAGACCTAAACTTAGCTCTAGCCCTATCCCTGATCCTATCCCTATCCATATCCCTAACTCTAGCCCCAGCCCTAGCCCTTGCCCTAGCCTTAACACTAGACCTAGCCCTACCCTAACCCTAGTTTTAGCTGTAGCCAAAATCCCAGCCCTAGCCCTAACCCTAGCCCTAACCCTACCCCTAGCCCTAGCCCTAGCCCTAGCCCTAACCTTGCTTTCAAAGGAGGAGGTTGTGTTTTTCACAGCTCCTCAATACCTTTCAGCAAAACAGTGGATTCTTCTCAATCGAGTGAAAATGCTGCAACCTCACTGACTGGGGTAGGCACTGGAACCCTTCAGGCATCAGGGGAGTCAAGAATGGAACCTCAAAAGCAAGATTTTGAGGGGCTAGGGGCAGATCGAACTCAGCCCCTAGGAAAACTTGCAGAGACCTTACAGAAAACAATGGCTTCCCAGGAAGGGAAAGAGAAAGAGAGAGAAACTGAAGAGTGATTGAAACTGGCAAGCGAGACCAAAAAGACTGTGCGTATTGTTGATTTGGGAACCGAGAAGGGATTTGGGGCTAGACTGCCTTCTAGTAGTGCCAAGGAAATCTTAGAAACTCCAGGGAAGGAGGTTTTACAAGGAGAAAGCCAGAGAGAAGAAGCAGGGGATAAAATGTTTGAGCCAGCTCTGAAAGAACAGGGCGTGGCAGCCATGGCAGAAACAGAAACTGCCTGCAAAGGCAGCACAAACTTCCTGCAAGGAGAATTAAAAGGAGATTCTGGGCTGCAGAAGGACATTCGGGAAAAAGAATACATTCAAAAGCCCCAAGGAACGACCTTTTTGCTGCAAAAAGAGGCAGGCAGCCATTTAGCAAACAAACAAACTCAGCAAGCAAAACTGAAAGTAAACTCTGGACTGCTAAAGCCTGCCGTAGCCATGGAAACAGGCACAGAGGAGGGGGAGGAAAAACCCTGGGTCTGGCTACTGCTGAAAACTTTTTGCAGGATTTCTTTGACTTTGATCGGTATAGAGAAACATATTGTTCGAATAGAGGAAAACTGGGAAAGTTTTTAGGGCTGTTGGAGCAATCTACCAAAGAGTTTGAATTAGAGAGTGTTCCACAGAGCCAGAGGAAGCCACAGAATGTTTGCAGAGGGACTTTCATTTGAGAGGAATGCAAAACAGAGCATATTTGGGGGTGGATTCGAGCAGAGAGGTCCTCCAAGAGTTAAATGATTATGGCAGGAGCCTGTTGGGAAAGCCAGTGGGGGAAAGAAAGCAAGAGGAGTAGGAATGCCTTTTACATTCTGTAACTGGCATCAACGAGTGGCATGAAGAAGTTAGGAAAGATCTGCAGGCTTATAAAGAGAGGAAAGGATTTTTATTAAAGCAATTTGCTTTGAAAAGCAAAGAGGAGAAAAGCAAGGAAAAAACAAAGACCAGAGGAGAGAGGGAGCCAAAGCTTCACAGGAGAAAGTGCTTAGCCGAAGAGGCTTTGAATACAAGTAGGGATCGGTCCCCGCTCAAACCAGGAAACTCTTCAGAAGAAGAACGGTATCCTCTGACCCTATACAAAAGAAAGCACGCACAGCCTCACAAGCCGGAAGAGACAGAGAAGGAGGCTTGTGCTGGGCAGCTTGCGGGGACTGCACCTCTTAACCCGATAGAACCTCCAAATGAATCTGAAAGTGAGGGAGTGGAGAGACTGGAGGGGCCTCCTTCCAAGAGCGAAGGGAGAGTGGCATGGAGTGCTCTGGCATTTCTTCTCTGCTTGCTAGCTGCGAGAGCTCGGTGGAAAGCAGCAGTGAGGAGGAGGAGATGGAGGAGGAAGGCGCTGGGGGTGAAGCCCTGAAGAAAAGCGCCAAGAGGAAAATAAAGGAAGGAGGGACAGGTCTCTCCCCGGGAAAGAAAGTCACAAAGGAATATTTAATTTGCCAGTATGACATGGCTGTCAGAAACGACACCTGGCATAACTTGAGGTGTAGGTTATGCACATACAGGTTATAGACATGAGAATGTTCTTAATTTTAATTTTAATTTTATTAATTAATTTTCATAATTTTACTTTAAGATGTATTTTAATTTAGTTTTAATTTGAACAATAGTGTTATTTGTTCTTTCTCTGTAAATGGGCATAATATGTGAGAAACTTTGATAGGGATACAAGACTCAGAATGGTGGTACTAATAAATAATTGTAATGGAAATTGTAATGTTTGTATATTGATAGGTACAATTTTAAAAATTTTAAAAACTTTCGGTATTTCTTTGAAGAACTGTAATATTTTGATATATTGTTGTTTACCTTACTTTATTTTGCGATTCCATTTGTTACCACGTACATCTCTTTTATTATGTACAAACAAGTTTGCAGGATGTTAAAATTTTAATAAAATTACTTAAACCTAAAAATTTCTTTTTCTTAAACCTATTCCTAAACCGAGCCCTAGCCGTAACCCTCGTCCTAGTCCTAGCCCGAGCCCAAAGCCCTAAGCCGAAACCTTAGCCCCAACACGAGCCCTAGCATTAACCCTAAACCTAGCCCTAGCCCTAACCCTAGCACTTAAAGTACACCTAGCCCTAGCCCTCGTGCTATCTTGTAAGACCTAGCCCTAACCCTATCCCTTCCCGTAACCCATTCCCTTTCCCTAGCCCTAAGCTTGGCCCTAACCGTAATCTAGCTCTAGCCCTATCCCTATCCTTATCCCTAGCCCTAGCACTGCCCTAGCCGTAACCATAACCTAGCCCTAACACTAACCCTAGCCCTAGCCCTAACCCGAGCTCTAACCCTAACACTAGCCCTAAACGTAACCCTAACCAAACCTTAAGCTAGCCCTAACCCTAAACCAAGCCCTAGCCCTAACCTTAGCCCTAGCCCTAACCTAGCCCGAACCCTAAACCTAGCCGTAGCCCTAACCCTAGCACTTAAACTACACCTAGCCCTAGCCGTAACTCTAGCCCTAGCCTTCACCCTATCCCCTAAGAGCTAACCCTAACCCTAGCCCTAGTCCTAACCTTAGCCCTATCCGAATCGCTAGCCCTAACCCTGGGCCTATTAGCAACCGTAGCCCTACCTTAATCCTTGCCATAATCCTAACCCTAACCCCAGCGCTAGACCTATCTCTATCCCTAGCCTTAATCCTAGACCTATCCCTTAGCTTAGACCTTGCCCTAGCCCTACCCTAACCCTAGCCCTATCCTTAACCCTAACCCTAGCCCTAGTCTTAGGCCTAACCATAGCACTACCTGTAGACCTAACCCTAGCACTGGCCCTAGCCCTAGCCCTAACCCTAGCCCTAGCCCTAGAACTAGCCCTAAACATAACCCTAGCACTAACCTAGCCCAAACCCGAGCCAAAGCCCTAGCCTTAATTTGGCCCTAGCCCTAACCCTAGCCCTAGCCCTAGCTCTATCCCTAAACTAGCCCTAGCCCTAACCCTAACTCTAGCCCTAGCCCTAGCCCTTGTCCTAACCCTAGCCCTATCCGAATCCCTAGCCCTAATAGCAGCCGTAGCACTAGCCCTAATCCTTGCCAAAATCCTAGCCCTAACCCCAGCGCTAGACCTATCTCTATCCCTAGCCTTAATCCTAGCCCTAGCCCTAGGCCTAGACGTTGCCCTAGCCCTACCCGAACCCTATCCCCATCCTTAACCCTAAACCTAGCCCTAGCCCTAGCCCTAACCCTAACCCTAGCCCTAGCACTAACCCTAGCCCTAGCCCTAACCCTAGCCCTAGCCCTATTCCTAGCACTAACCAAAGCCCTAGCCCTAAACCTAGCCATAACCCTACTCCAAGCCCTAACCCCAGCCATAATTTGAACTCTAACCCTCACCGTAGCCCTAACGCTTTCCTTAGATCTAACCCTATCCTTATCCCTAGCCCTAACCCTACCCCTAGATCTAACCTTAGCTTTAACTCGAGCAGTAAACCTAACCGTAACCCTAACCCTAACATTAAGCCTAACGTTAGCACTAGCCCTAGTCCAAACCCTAGCCCTAACCCTAGGCCTTGCACTAACTCTAACACTACCCCAGACCTAGCTCTAAACCTAGCCCTAGTCCTAGCTCCAAGCCGTAAGCCGTAACCCTTGCCCTAGCCCTAGCCCTAGCCCTAGCCCTAACCCTAACCTAGCCCTAACCCTAACCCTAGCCCTAGCCCTAGTCCTAACCCTAGCCCTAACCGTGACCTCGACTTTAATCTAAACCTGGCGCTAGCCGTAGCCTTAATTCTAACCCTAGCCCCAGCCCTAACCTGAGCAATAGTCCTAACACTAGCCCTGAACATAACCCTAACCAAACCTTAAGCTAGCCCTAAACCTAAACTAAGCCCTAGCCCTATCCTTAGCCCTAACCCTAACCAAAGCCCAAGCCCTAGCCCTATCTCTATCCCTAGCCTTAACCCTAACCCTAGCCCCAGCCCTAGCCTTAGGCCTAACCCTAGCACTAGGTGTAGGCCTAGCCCTAGCCCTAGCCAGAACTCAAGCACTAACCCTATACCTATCACTAACCCTAGCCCTAGCCCTAGCCCTAAGCCCTAACCCTAACCCTAGGCCTGGCCTTAACTCTAGCCCTGGCCCTAGCCGTAACCCTAACCTACCCGTAACCCTAACCCTAGCCCTCGCCCTAGCCCTAACCCTAGCCCTAGTTCTAACTCTAAGCCCAAAGCCCTAACCCTAACCATAACCCTAACCGTAACCCTAAACCTAATACTTGCCCCAGCCCCAGCCCCAGTCCTAACCCTAGCCCTAGCCCTAGCCCTAGCCCTAGCCCTAGCCCTAGCCCTAGCCCTAGCCTTAGCCTTAGCCCTAGCCCTAAGCCTAGGCCTTGCACTAACTCTAACACTACCCCAGACCTAGCTCTAAACCTAGCCCTAGTCCTAGCTCCAAGCCGTAAACCGTAACCCTTGCCCTAGCCCTAGCCCTAGCCCTAGCCCTAGTCCTAACCCTAGCCCTAACCGTGACCTCGACTTTAATCTAAACCTGGCGCTAGCCGTAGCCTTAATTCTAACCCTAGCCCCAGCCCTAACCTGAGCAATAGTCCTAACACTAGCCCTGAACATAACCCTAACCAAACCTTAAGCTAGCCCTAAACCTAAACTAAGCCCTAGCCCTATCCTTAGCCCTAACCCTAACCAAAGCCCAAGCCCTAGCCCTAGCCCTATCTCTATCCCTAGCCTTAACCCTAACCCTAGCCCCAGCCCTAGCCTTAGGCCTAACCCTAGCACTAGGTGTAGGCCTAGCCCTAGCCCTAGCCAGAACTCAAGCACTAACCCTATACCTATCACTAACCCTAGCCCTAGCCCTAGCCCTAAGCCCTAACCCTAACCCTAGGCCTGGCCTTAACTCTAGCCCTGGCCCTAGCCGTAACCCTAACCTACCCGTAACCCTAACCCTAGCCCTCGCCCTAGCCCTAACCCTAGCCCTAGTTCTAACTCTAAGCCCAAAGCCCTAACCCTAACCATAACCCTAACCGTAACCCTAAACCGAATACTTGCCCCAGCCCCAGCCCCAGTCCTAACCCTAGCCCTAGCCCTAGCCCTAGCCCTAGCCTTAGCCCTAGCCCTAGCCCTAACCCTAACCATAACCCTAACCGTAATCCTAAACCTAATACTAGCCCTAGCCCCAGCCCCAGCCCCAGCCCTAAACTTAGCCCTAGCTCTATTCCTAACCCTAACCCTAACTCTAACCCTACCCTAGCCTTAGTTCTAGCCCTAGCCCTAATCTTGGCCGTAGCTCTTACCCTAGCGCTAGCCCAAGCTCAAGCCCTAACGCTAACACTATCGCTATCCCTATCCCTGTCCCTAGCCATTGCCGTACCCTAACCCTAGCCCTAGCCATAATACCAGCCCTAACCCTAACCCGAGCCCTGGGCCTAAACCTAACCCAAGCCCTGTCCTTAACCCTGGCCCAAACCCTAGCACTACGCCCTGCCCTAGCCCTAACCCTAACCCTAGCCTTGGCCCTAACACTAGACCTAACCCTAATCCTAGCCGTACCCTAGTCATAACCCTAGCCCTAGTCTTAACCCTAACCCGAGACCTAACTCTTGCCCTAGACCTAAACTTAGCTCTAGCCCTATCCCTGATCCTATCCCTATCCATATCCCTAACTCTAGCCCCAGCCCTAGCCCTTGCCCTAGCCTTAACACTAGACCTAGCCCTACCCTAACCCTAGTTTTAGCTGTAGCCAAAATCCCAGCCCTAGCCCTAACCCTACCCCTAGCCCTAGCCCTAGCCCTAGCCCTAACCTTGCTTTCAGAGGAGGAGGTTGTGTTTTTCACAGCTCCTCAATACCTTTCAGCAAAACAGTGGATTCTTCTCAATCGAGTGAAAATGCTGCAACCTCACTGACTGGGGTAGGCACTGGAACCCTTCAGGCATCAGGGGAGTCAAGAATGGAACCTCAAAAGCAAGATTTTGAGGGGCTAGGGGCAGATCGAACTCAGCCCCTAGGAAAACTTGCAGAGACCTTACAGAAAACAATGGCTTCCCAGGAAGGGAAAGAGAAAGAGAGAGAAACTGAAGAGTGATTGAAACTGGCAAGCGAGACCAAAAAGACTGTGCGTATTGTTGATTTGGGAACCGAGAAGGGATTTGGGGCTAGACTGCCTTCTAGTAGTGCCAAGGAAATCTTAGAAACTCCAGGGAAGGAGGTTTTACAAGGAGAAAGCCAGAGAGAAGAAGCAGGGGATAAAATGTTTGAGCCAGCTCTGAAAGAACAGGGCGTGGCAGCCATGGCAGAAACAGAAACTGCCTGCAAAGGCAGCACAAACTTCCTGCAAGGAGAATTAAAAGGAGATTCTGGGCTGCAGAAGGACATTCGGGAAAAAGAATACATTCAAAAGCCCCAAGGAACGACCTTTTTGCTGCAAAAAGAGGCAGGCAGCCATTTAGCAAACAAACAAACTCAGCAAGCAAAACTGAAAGTAAACTCTGGACTGCTAAAGCCTGCCGTAGCCATGGAAACAGGCACAGAGGAGGGGGAGGAAAAACCCTGGGTCTGGCTACTGCTGAAAACTTTTTGCAGGATTTCTTTGACTTTGATCGGTATAGAGAAACATATTGTTCGAATAGAGGAAAACTGGGAAAGTTTTTAGGGCTGTTGGAGCAATCTACCAAAGAGTTTGAATTAGAGAGTGTTCCACAGAGCCAGAGGAAGCCACAGAATGTTTGCAGAGGGACTTTCATTTGAGAGGAATGCAAAACAGAGCATATTTGGGGGTGGATTCGAGCAGAGAGGTCCTCCAAGAGTTAAATGATTATGGCAGGAGCCTGTTGGGAAAGCCAGTGGGGGAAAGAAAGCAAGAGGAGTAGGAATGCCTTTTACATTCTGTAACTGGCATCAACGAGTGGCATGAAGAAGTTAGGAAAGATCTGCAGGCTTATAAAGAGAGGAAAGGATTTTTATTAAAGCAATTTGCTTTGAAAAGCAAAGAGGAGAAAAGCAAGGAAAAAACAAAGACCAGAGGAGAGAGGGAGCCAAAGCTTCACAGGAGAAAGTGCTTAGCCGAAGAGGCTTTGAATACAAGTAGGGATCGGTCCCCGCTCAAACCAGGAAACTCTTCAGAAGAAGAACGGTATCCTCTGACCCTATACAAAAGAAAGCACGCACAGCCTCACAAGCCGGAAGAGACAGAGAAGGAGGCTTGTGCTGGGCAGCTTGCGGGGACTGCACCTCTTAACCCGATAGAACCTCCAAATGAATCTGAAAGTGAGGGAGTGGAGAGACTGGAGGGGCCTCCTTCCAAGAGCGAAGGGAGAGTGGCATGGAGTGCTCTGGCATTTCTTCTCTGCTTGCTAGCTGCGAGAGCTCGGTGGAAAGCAGCAGTGAGGAGGAGGAGATGGAGGAGGAAGGCGCTGGGGGTGAAGCCCTGAAGAAAAGCGCCAAGAGGAAAATAAAGGAAGGAGGGACAGGTCTCTCCCCGGGAAAGAAAGTCACAAAGGAATATTTAATTTGCCAGTATGACATGGCTGTCAGAAACGACACCTGGCATAACTTGAGGTGTAGGTTATGCACATACAGGTTATAGACATGAGAATGTTCTTAATTTTAATTTTAATTTTATTAATTAATTTTCATAATTTTACTTTAAGATGTATTTTAATTTAGTTTTAATTTGAACAATAGTGTTATTTGTTCTTTCTCTGTAAATGGGCATAATATGTGAGAAACTTTGATAGGGATACAAGACTCAGAATGGTGGTACTAATAAATAATTGTAATGGAAATTGTAATGTTTGTATATTGATAGGTACAATTTTAAAAATTTTAAAAACTTTCGGTATTTCTTTGAAGAACTGTAATATTTTGATATATTGTTGTTTACCTTACTTTATTTTGCGATTCCATTTGTTACCACGTACATCTCTTTTATTATGTACAAACAAGTTTGCAGGATGTTAAAATTTTAATAAAATTACTTAAACCTAAAAATTTCTTTTTCTTAAACCTATTCCTAAACCGAGCCCTAGCCGTAACCCTCGTCCTAGTCCTAGCCCGAGCCCAAAGCCCTAAGCCGAAACCTTAGCCCCAACACGAGCCCTAGCATTAACCCTAAACCTAGCCCTAGCCCTAACCCTAGCACTTAAAGTACACCTAGCCCTAGCCCTCGTGCTATCTTGTAAGACCTAGCCCTAACCCTATCCCTTCCCGTAACCCATTCCCTTTCCCTAGCCCTAAGCTTGGCCCTAACCGTAATCTAGCTCTAGCCCTATCCCTATCCTTATCCCTAGCCCTAGCACTGCCCTAGCCGAAACCATAACCTAGCCCTAACACTAACCCTAGCCCTAGCCCTAACCCGAGCTCTAACCCTAACACTAGCCCTAAACGTAACCCTAACCAAACCTTAAGCTAGCCCTAACCCTAAACCAAGCCCTAGCCCTAACCTTAGCCCTAGCCCTAACCTAGCCCGAACCCTAAACCTAGCCGTAGCCCTAACCCTAGCACTTAAACTACACCTAGCCCTAGCCGTAACTCTAGCCCTAGCCTTCACCCTATCCCCTAAGAGCTAACCCTAACCCTAGCCCTAGTCCTAACCTTAGCCCTATCCGAATCGCTAGCCCTAACCCTGGGCCTATTAGCAACCGTAGCCCTACCTTAATCCTTGCCATAATCCTAACCCTAACCCCAGCGCTAGACCTATCTCTATCCCTAGCCTTAATCCTAGACCTATCCCTTAGCTTAGACCTTGCCCTAGCCCTACCCTAACCCTAGCCCTATCCTTAACCCTAACCCTAGCCCTAGTCTTAGGCCTAACCATAGCACTACCTGTAGACCTAACCCTAGCACTGGCCCTAGCCCTAGCCCTAACCCTAGCCCTAAACCAAGCCCTAGCCCTAGCTGTATCCCTAAACTAGCCCTAGTCCTAACCCTAACCCTAACCCTAACCCTAGCCCTAGCCCTAGAACTAGCCCTAAACATAACCCTAGCACTAACCTAGCCCAAACCCGAGCCAAAGCCCTAGCCTTAATTTGGCCCTAGCCCTAACCCTAGCCCTAGCCCTAGCTCTATCCCTAAACTAGCCCTAGCCCTAACCCTAACTCTAGCCCTAGCCCTAGCCCTTGTCCTAACCCTAGCCCTATCCGAATCCCTAGCCCTAATAGCAGCCGTAGCACTAGCCCTAATCCTTGCCAAAATCCTAGCCCTAACCCCAGCGCTAGACCTATCTCTATCCCTAGCCTTAATCCTAGCCCTAGCCCTAGGCCTAGACGTTGCCCTAGCCCTACCCGAACCCTATCCCCATCCTTAACCCTAAACCTAGCCCTAGCCCTAGCCCTAACCCTAACCCTAGCCCTAGCACTAACCCTAGCCCTAGCCCTAACCCTAGCCCTAGCCCTATTCCTAGCACTAACCAAAGCCCTAGCCCTAAACCTAGCCATAACCCTACTCCAAGCCCTAACCCCAGCCATAATTTGAACTCTAACCCTCACCGTAGCCCTAACGCTTTCCTTAGATCTAACCCTATCCTTATCCCTAGCCCTAACCCTACCCCTAGATCTAACCTTAGCTTTAACTCGAGCAGTAAACCTAACCGTAACCCTAACCCTAACATTAAGCCTAACGTTAGCACTAGCCCTAGTCCAAACCCTAGCCCTAACCCTAGGCCTTGCACTAACTCTAACACTACCCCAGACCTAGCTCTAAACCTAGCCCTAGTCCTAGCTCCAAGCCGTAAGCCGTAACCCTTGCCCTAGCCCTAGCCCTAGCCCTAGCCCTAGCCCTAACCCTAACCTAGCCCTAACCCTAACCCTAGCCCTAGCCCTAGTCCTAACCCTAGCCCTAACCGTGACCTCGACTTTAATCTAAACCTGGCGCTAGCCGTAGCCTTAATTCTAACCCTAGCCCCAGCCCTAACCTGAGCAATAGTCCTAACACTAGCCCTGAACATAACCCTAACCAAACCTTAAGCTAGCCCTAAACCTAAACTAAGCCCTAGCCCTATCCTTAGCCCTAACCCTAACCAAAGCCCAAGCCCTAGCCCTATCTCTATCCCTAGCCTTAACCCTAACCCTAGCCCCAGCCCTAGCCTTAGGCCTAACCCTAGCACTAGGTGTAGGCCTAGCCCTAGCCCTAGCCAGAACTCAAGCACTAACCCTATACCTATCACTAACCCTAGCCCTAGCCCTAGCCCTAAGCCCTAACCCTAACCCTAGGCCTGGCCTTAACTCTAGCCCTGGCCCTAGCCGTAACCCTAACCTACCCGTAACCCTAACCCTAGCCCTCGCCCTAGCCCTAACCCTAGCCCTAGTTCTAACTCTAAGCCCAAAGCCCTAACCCTAACCATAACCCTAACCGTAACCCTAAACCGAATACTTGCCCCAGCCCCAGCCCCAGTCCTAACCCTAGCCCTAGCCCTAGCCCTAGCCCTAGCCCTAGCCCTAGCCCTAGCCTTAGCCCTAGCCCTAGCCCTAACCCTAACCATAACCCTAACCGTAATCCTAAACCTAATACTAGCCCTAGCCCCAGCCCCAGCCCCAGCCCTAAACTTAGCCCTAGCTCTATTCCTAACCCTAACCCTAACTCTAACCCTACCCTAGCCTTAGTTCTAGCCCTAGCCCTAATCTTGGCCGTAGCTCTTACCCTAGCGCTAGCCCAAGCTCAAGCCCTAACGCTAACACTATCGCTATCCCTATCCCTGTCCCTAGCCATTGCCGTACCCTAACCCTAGCCCTAGCCATAATACCAGCCCTAACCCTAACCCGAGCCCTGGGCCTAAACCTAACCCAAGCCCTGTCCTTAACCCTGGCCCAAACCCTAGCACTACGCCCTGCCCTAGCCCTAACCCTAACCCTAGCCTTGGCCCTAACACTAGACCTAACCCTAATCCTAGCCGTACCCTAGTCATAACCCTAGCCCTAGTCTTAACCCTAACCCGAGACCTAACTCTTGCCCTAGACCTAAACTTAGCTCTAGCCCTATCCCTGATCCTATCCCTATCCATATCCCTAACTCTAGCCCCAGCCCTAGCCCTTGCCCTAGCCTTAACACTAGACCTAGCCCTACCCTAACCCTAGTTTTAGCTGTAGCCAAAATCCCAGCCCTAGCCCTAACCCTAGCCCTAACCCTACCCCTAGCCCTAGCCCTAGCCCTAGCCCTAGCCCTAACCTTGCTTTCAAAGGAGGAGGTTGTGTTTTTCACAGCTCCTCAATACCTTTCAGCAAAACAGTGGATTCTTCTCAATCGAGTGAAAATGCTGCAACCTCACTGACTGGGGTAGGCACTGGAACCCTTCAGGCATCAGGGGAGTCAAGAATGGAACCTCAAAAGCAAGATTTTGAGGGGCTAGGGGCAGATCGAACTCAGCCCCTAGGAAAACTTGCAGAGACCTTACAGAAAACAATGGCTTCCCAGGAAGGGAAAGAGAAAGAGAGAGAAACTGAAGAGTGATTGAAACTGGCAAGCGAGACCAAAAAGACTGTGCGTATTGTTGATTTGGGAACCGAGAAGGGATTTGGGGCTAGACTGCCTTCTAGTAGTGCCAAGGAAATCTTAGAAACTCCAGGGAAGGAGGTTTTACAAGGAGAAAGCCAGAGAGAAGAAGCAGGGGATAAAATGTTTGAGCCAGCTCTGAAAGAACAGGGCGTGGCAGCCATGGCAGAAACAGAAACTGCCTGCAAAGGCAGCACAAACTTCCTGCAAGGAGAATTAAAAGGAGATTCTGGGCTGCAGAAGGACATTCGGGAAAAAGAATACATTCAAAAGCCCCAAGGAACGACCTTTTTGCTGCAAAAAGAGGCAGGCAGCCATTTAGCAAACAAACAAACTCAGCAAGCAAAACTGAAAGTAAACTCTGGACTGCTAAAGCCTGCCGTAGCCATGGAAACAGGCACAGAGGAGGGGGAGGAAAAACCCTGGGTCTGGCTACTGCTGAAAACTTTTTGCAGGATTTCTTTGACTTTGATCAGTATAGAGAAACATATTGTTCGAATAGAGGAAAACTGGGAAAGTTTTTAGGGCTGTTGGAGGAATCTACCAAAGAGTTTGAATTAGAGAGTGTTCCACAGAGCCAGAGGAAGCCACAGAATGTTTGCAGAGGGACTTTCATTTGAGAGGAATGCAAAACAGAGCATATTTGGGGGTGGATTCGAGCAGAGAGGTCCTCCAAGAGTTAAATGATTATGGCAGGAGCCTGTTGGGAAAGCCAGTGGGGGAAAGAAAGCAAGAGGAGTAGGAATGCCTTTTACATTCTGTAACTGGCATCAACGAGTGGCATGAAGAAGTTAGGAAAGATCTGCAGGCTTATAAAGAGAGGAAAGGATTTTTATTAAAGCAATTTGCTTTGAAAAGCAAAGAGGAGAAAAGCAAGGAAAAAACAAAGACCAGAGGAGAGAGGGAGCCAAAGCTTCACAGGAGAAAGTGCTTAGCCGAAGAGGCTTTGAATACAAGTAGGGATCGGTCCCCGCTCAAACCAGGAAACTCTTCAGAAGAAGAACGGTATCCTCTGACCCTATACAAAAGAAAGCACGCACAGCCTCACAAGCCGGAAGAGACAGAGAAGGAGGCTTGTGCTGGGCAGCTTGCGGGGACTGCACCTCTTAACCCGATAGAACCTCCAAATGAATCTGAAAGTGAGGGAGTGGAGAGACTGGAGGGGCCTCCTTCCAAGAGCGAAGGGAGAGTGGCATGGAGTGCTCTGGCATTTCTTCTCTGCTTGCTAGCTGCGAGAGCTCGGTGGAAAGCAGCAGTGAGGAGGAGCAGGTGGAGGAGGAAGGCGCTGGGGGTGAAGCCCTGAAGAAAAGCGCCAAGAGGAAAATAAAGGAAGGAGGGACAGGTCTCTCCCCGGGAAAGAAAGTCACAAAGGAATATTTAATTTGCCAGTATGACATGGCTGTCAGAAACGACACCTGGCATAACTTGAGGTGTAGGTTATGCACATACAGGTTATAGACATGAGAATGTTCTTAATTTTAATTTTAATTTTATTAATTAATTTTCATAATTTTACTTTAAGATGTATTTTAATTTAGTTTTAATTTGAACAATAGTGTTATTTGTTCTTTCTCTGTAAATGGGCATAATATGTGAGAAACTTTGATAGGGATACAAGACTCAGAATGGTGGTACTAATAAATAATTGTAATGGAAATTGTAATGTTTGTATATTGATAGGTACAATTTTAAAAATTTTAAAAACTTTCGGTATTTCTTTGAAGAACTGTAATATTTTGATATATTGTTGTTTACCTTACTTTATTTTGCGATTCCATTTGTTACCACGTACATCTCTTTTATTATGTACAAACAAGTTTGCAGGATGTTAAAATTTTAATAAAATTACTTAAACCTAAAAATTTCTTTTTCTTAAACCTATTCCTAAACCGAGCCCTAGCCGTAACCCTCGTCCTAGTCCTAGCCCGAGCCCAAAGCCCTAAGCCGAAACCTTAGCCCCAACACGAGCCCTAGCATTAACCCTAAACCTAGCCCTAGCCCTAACCCTAGCACTTAAAGTACACCTAGCCCTAGCCCTCGTGCTATCTTGTAAGACCTAGCCCTAACCCTATCCCTTCCCGTAACCCATTCCCTTTCCCTAGCCCTAAGCTTGGCCCTAACCGTAATCTAGCTCTAGCCCTATCCCTATCCTTATCCCTAGCCCTAGCACTGCCCTAGCCGTAACCATAACCTAGCCCTAACACTAACCCTAGCCCTAGCCCTAACCCGAGCTCTAACCCTAACACTAGCCCTAAACGTAACCCTAACCAAACCTTAAGCTAGCCCTAACCCTAAACCAAGCCCTAGCCCTAACCTTAGCCCTAGCCCTAACCTAGCCCGAACCCTAAACCTAGCCATAGCCCTAACCCTAGCACTTAAACTACACCTAGCCCTAGCCGTAACTCTAGCCCTAGCCTTCACCCTATCCCCTAAGAGCTAACCCTAACCCTAGCCCTAGTCCTAACCTTAGCCCTATCCGAATCGCTAGCCCTAACCCTGGGCCTATTAGCAACCGTAGCCCTACCTTAATCCTTGCCATAATCCTAACCCTAACCCCAGCGCTAGACCTATCTCTATCCCTAGCCTTAATCCTAGACCTATCCCTTAGCTTAGACCTTGCCCTAGCCCTACCCTAACCCTAGCCCTATCCTTAACCCTAACCCTAGCCCTAGTCTTAGGCCTAACCATAGCACTACCTGTAGACCTAACCCTAGCACTGGCCCTAGCCCTAGCCCTAACCCTAGCCCTAAACCAAGCCCTAGCCCTAGCTGTATCCCTAAACTAGCCCTAGTCCTAACCCTAACCCTAACCCTAACCCTAGCCCTAGCCCTAGAACTAGCCCTAAACATAACCCTAGCACTAACCTAGCCCAAACCCGAGCCAAAGCCCTAGCCTTAATTTGGCCCTAGCCCTAACCCTAGCCCTAGCCCTAGCTCTATCCCTAAACTAGCCCTAGCCCTAACCCTAACTCTAGCCCTAGCCCTAGCCCTTGTCCTAACCCTAGCCCTATCCGAATCCCTAGCCCTAATAGCAGCCGTAGCACTAGCCCTAATCCTTGCCAAAATCCTAGCCCTAACCCCAGCGCTAGACCTATCTCTATCCCTAGCCTTAATCCTAGCCCTAGCCCTAGGCCTAGACGTTGCCCTAGCCCTACCCGAACCCTATCCCCATCCTTAACCCTAAACCTAGCCCTAGCCCTAGCCCTAACCCTAACCCTAGCCCTAGCACTAACCCTAGCCCTAGCCCTAACCCTAGCCCTAGCCCTATTCCTAGCACTAACCAAAGCCCTAGCCCTAAACCTAGCCATAACCCTACTCCAAGCCCTAACCCCAGCCATAATTTGAACTCTAACCCTCACCGTAGCCCTAACGCTTTCCTTAGATCTAACCCTATCCTTATCCCTAGCCCTAACCCTACCCCTAGATCTAACCTTAGCTTTAACTCGAGCAGTAAACCTAACCGTAACCCTAACCCTAACATTAAGCCTAACGTTAGCACTAGCCCTAGTCCAAACCCTAGCCCTAACCCTAGGCCTTGCACTAACTCTAACACTACCCCAGACCTAGCTCTAAACCTAGCCCTAGTCCTAGCTCCAAGCCGTAAGCCGTAACCCTTGCCCTAGCCCTAGCCCTAGCCCTAGCCCTAACCCTAACCTAGCCCTAACCCTAACCCTAGCCCTAGCCCTAGTCCTAACCCTAGCCCTAACCGTGACCTCGACTTTAATCTAAACCTGGCGCTAGCCGTAGCCTTAATTCTAACCCTAGCCCCAGCCCTAACCTGAGCAATAGTCCTAACACTAGCCCTGAACATAACCCTAACCAAACCTTAAGCTAGCCCTAAACCTAAACTAAGCCCTAGCCCTATCCTTAGCCCTAACCCTAACCAAAGCCCAAGCCCTAGCCCTAGCCCTATCTCTATCCCTAGCCTTAACCCTAACCCTAGCCCCAGCCCTAGCCTTAGGCCTAACCCTAGCACTAGGTGTAGGCCTAGCCCTAGCCCTAGCCAGAACTCAAGCACTAACCCTATACCTATCACTAACCCTAGCCCTAGCCCTAGCCCTAAGCCCTAACCCTAACCCTAGGCCTGGCCTTAACTCTAGCCCTGGCCCTAGCCGTAACCCTAACCTACCCGTAACCCTAACCCTAGCCCTCGCCCTAGCCCTAACCCTAGCCCTAGTTCTAACTCTAAGCCCAAAGCCCTAACCCTAACCATAACCCTAACCGTAACCCTAAACCTAATACTTGCCCCAGCCCCAGCCCCAGTCCTAACCCTAGCCCTAGCCCTAGCCCTAGCCCTAGCCCTAGCCTTAGCCCTAGCCCTAGCCCTAACCCTAACCATAACCCTAACCGTAATCCTAAACCTAATACTAGCCCTAGCCCCAGCCCCAGCCCCAGCCCTAAACTTAGCCCTAGCTCTATTCCTAACCCTAACCCTAACTCTAACCCTACCCTAGCCTTAGTTCTAGCCCTAGCCCTAATCTTGGCCGTAGCTCTTACCCTAGCGCTAGCCCAAGCTCAAGCCCTAACGCTAACACTATCGCTATCCCTATCCCTGTCCCTAGCCATTGCCGTACCCTAACCCTAGCCCTAGCCATAATACCAGCCCTAACCCTAACCCGAGCCCTGGGCCTAAACCTAACCCAAGCCCTGTCCTTAACCCTGGCCCAAACCCTAGCACTACGCCCTGCCCTAGCCCTAACCCTAACCCTAGCCTTGGCCCTAACACTAGACCTAACCCTAATCCTAGCCGTACCCTAGTCATAACCCTAGCCCTAGTCTTAACCCTAACCCGAGACCTAACTCTTGCCCTAGACCTAAACTTAGCTCTAGCCCTATCCCTGATCCTATCCCTATCCATATCCCTAACTCTAGCCCCAGCCCTAGCCCTTGCCCTAGCCTTAACACTAGACCTAGCCCTACCCTAACCCTAGTTTTAGCTGTAGCCAAAATCCCAGCCCTAGCCCTAACCCTAGCCCTAACCCTACCCCTAGCCCTAGCCCTAGCCCTAGCCCTAGCCCTAACCTTGCTTTCAAAGGAGGAGGTTGTGTTTTTCACAGCTCCTCAATACCTTTCAGCAAAACAGTGGATTCTTCTCAATCGAGTGAAAATGCTGCAACCTCACTGACTGGGGTAGGCACTGGAACCCTTCAGGCATCAGGGGAGTCAAGAATGGAACCTCAAAAGCAAGATTTTGAGGGGCTAGGGGCAGATCGAACTCAGCCCCTAGGAAAACTTGCAGAGACCTTACAGAAAACAATGGCTTCCCAGGAAGGGAAAGAGAAAGAGAGAGAAACTGAAGAGTGATTGAAACTGGCAAGCGAGACCAAAAAGACTGTGCGTATTGTTGATTTGGGAACCGAGAAGGGATTTGGGGCTAGACTGCCTTCTAGTAGTGCCAAGGAAATCTTAGAAACTCCAGGGAAGGAGGTTTTACAAGGAGAAAGCCAGAGAGAAGAAGCAGGGGATAAAATGTTTGAGCCAGCTCTGAAAGAACAGGGCGTGGCAGCCATGGCAGAAACAGAAACTGCCTGCAAAGGCAGCACAAACTTCCTGCAAGGAGAATTAAAAGGAGATTCTGGGCTGCAGAAGGACATTCGGGAAAAAGAATACATTCAAAAGCCCCAAGGAACGACCTTTTTGCTGCAAAAAGAGGCAGGCAGCCATTTAGCAAACAAACAAACTCAGCAAGCAAAACTGAAAGTAAACTCTGGACTGCTAAAGCCTGCCGTAGCCATGGAAACAGGCACAGAGGAGGGGGAGGAAAAACCCTGGGTCTGGCTACTGCTGAAAACTTTTTGCAGGATTTCTTTGACTTTGATCGGTATAGAGAAACATATTGTTCGAATAGAGGAAAACTGGGAAAGTTTTTAGGGCTGTTGGAGCAATCTACCAAAGAGTTTGAATTAGAGAGTGTTCCACAGAGCCAGAGGAAGCCACAGAATGTTTGCAGAGGGACTTTCATTTGAGAGGAATGCAAAACAGAGCATATTTGGGGGTGGATTCGAGCAGAGAGGTCCTCCAAGAGTTAAATGATTATGGCAGGAGCCTGTTGGGAAAGCCAGTGGGGGAAAGAAAGCAAGAGGAGTAGGAATGCCTTTTACATTCTGTAACTGGCATCAACGAGTGGCATGAAGAAGTTAGGAAAGATCTGCAGGCTTATAAAGAGAGGAAAGGATTTTTATTAAAGCAATTTGCTTTGAAAAGCAAAGAGGAGAAAAGCAAGGAAAAAACAAAGACCAGAGGAGAGAGGGAGCCAAAGCTTCACAGGAGAAAGTGCTTAGCCGAAGAGGCTTTGAATACAAGTAGGGATCGGTCCCCGCTCAAACCAGGAAACTCTTCAGAAGAAGAACGGTATCCTCTGACCCTATACAAAAGAAAGCACGCACAGCCTCACAAGCCGGAAGAGACAGAGAAGGAGGCTTGTGCTGGGCAGCTTGCGGGGACTGCACCTCTTAACCCGATAGAACCTCCAAATGAATCTGAAAGTGAGGGAGTGGAGAGACTGGAGGGGCCTCCTTCCAAGAGCGAAGGGAGAGTGGCATGGAGTGCTCTGGCATTTCTTCTCTGCTTGCTAGCTGCGAGAGCTCGGTGGAAAGCAGCAGTGAGGAGGAGGAGATGGAGGAGGAAGGTGCTGGGGGTGAAGCCCTGAAGAAAAGCGCCAAGAGGAAAATAAAGGAAGGAGGGACAGGTCTCTCCCCGGGAAAGAAAGTCACAAAGGAATATTTAATTTGCCAGTATGACATGGCTGTCAGAAACGACACCTGGCATAACTTGAGGTGTAGGTTATGCACATACAGGTTATAGACATGAGAATGTTCTTAATTTTAATTTTAATTTTATTAATTAATTTTCATAATTTTACTTTAAGATGTATTTTAATTTAGTTTTAATTTGAACAATAGTGTTATTTGTTCTTTCTCTGTAAATGGGCATAATATGTGAGAAACTTTGATAGGGATACAAGACTCAGAATGGTGGTACTAATAAATAATTGTAATGGAAATTGTAATGTTTGTATATTGATAGGTACAATTTTAAAAATTTTAAAAACTTTCGGTATTTCTTTGAAGAACTGTAATATTTTGATATATTGTTGTTTACCTTACTTTATTTTGCGATTCCATTTGTTACCACGTACATCTCTTTTATTATGTACAAACAAGTTTGCAGGATGTTAAAATTTTAATAAAATTACTTAAACCTAAAAATTTCTTTTTCTTAAACCTATTCCTAAACCGAGCCCTAGCCGTAACCCTCGTCCTAGTCCTAGCCCGAGCCCAAAGCCCTAAGCCGAAACCTTAGCCCCAACACGAGCCCTAGCATTAACCCTAAACCTAGCCCTAGCCCTAACCCTAGCACTTAAAGTACACCTAGCCCTAGCCCTCGTGCTATCTTGTAAGACCTAGCCCTAACCCTATCCCTTCCCGTAACCCATTCCCTTTCCCTAGCCCTAAGCTTGGCCCTAACCGTAATCTAGCTCTAGCCCTATCCCTATCCTTATCCCTAGCCCTAGCACTGCCCTAGCCGTAACCATAACCTAGCCCGAACACTAACCCTAGCCCTAGCCCTAACCCGAGCTCTAACCCTAACACTAGCCCTAAACGTAACCCTAACCAAACCTTAAGCTAGCCCTAACCCTAAACCAAGCCCTAGCCCTAACCTTAGCCCTAGCCCTAACCTAGCCCGAACCCTAAACCTAGCCGTAGCCCTAACCCTGGCACTTAAACTACACCTAGCCCTAGCCGTAACTCTAGCCCTAGCCTTCACCCTATCCCCTAAGAGCTAACCCTAACCCTAGCCCTAGTCCTAACCTTAGCCCTATCCGAATCGCTAGCCCTAACCCTGGGCCTATTAGCAACCGTAGCCCTACCTTAATCCTTGCCATAATCCTAACCCTAACCCCAGCGCTAGACCTATCTCTATCCCTAGCCTTAATCCTAGACCTATCCCTTAGCTTAGACCTTGCCCTAGCCCTACCCTAACCCTAGCCCTATCCTTAACCCTAACCCTAGCCCTAGTCTTAGGCCTAACCATAGCACTACCTGTAGACCTAACCCTAGCACTGGCCCTAGCCCTAGCCCTAACCCTAGCCCTAAACCAAGCCCTAGCCCTAGCTGTATCCCTAAACTAGCCCTAGTCCTAACCCTAACCCTAACCCTAACCCTAGCCCTAGCCCTAGAACTAGCCCTAAACATAACCCTAGCACTAACCTAGCCCAAACCCGAGCCAAAGCCCTAGCCTTAATTTGGCCCTAGCCCTAACCCTAGCCCTAGCCCTAGCTCTATCCCTAAACTAGCCCTAGCCCTAACCCTAACTCTAGCCCTAGCCCTAGCCCTTGTCCTAACCCTAGCCCTATCCGAATCCCTAGCCCTAATAGCAGCGGTAGCACTAGCCCTAATCCTTGCCAAAATCCTAGCCCTAACCCCAGCGCTAGACCTATCTCTATCCCTAGCCTTAATCCTAGCCCTAGCCCTAGGCCTAGACGTTGCCCTAGCCCTACCCGAACCCTATCCCCATCCTTAACCCTAAACCTAGCCCTAGCCCTAGCCCTAACCCTAGCCCTAGCCCTATTCCTAGCACTAACCAAAGCCCTAGCCCTAAACCTAGCCATAACCCTACTCCAAGCCCTAACCCCAGCCATAATTTGAACTCTAACCCTCACCGTAGCCCTAACGCTTTCCTTAGATCTAACCCTATCCTTATCCCTAGCCCTAACCCTACCCCTAGATCTAACCTTAGCTTTAACTCGAGCAGTAAACCTAACCGTAACCCTAACCCTAACATTAAGCCTAACGTTAGCACTAGCCCTAGTCCAAACCCTAGCCCTAACCCTAGGCCTTGCACTAACTCTAACACTACCCCAGACCTAGCTCTAAACCTAGCCCTAGTCCTAGCTCCAAGCCGTAAGCCGTAACCCTTGCCCTAGCCCTAGCCCTAGCCCTAGCCCTAACCCTAACCTAGCCCTAACCCTAACCCTAGCCCTAGCCCTAGTCCTAACCCTAGCCCTAACCGTGACCTCGACTTTAATCTAAACCTGGCGCTAGCCGTAGCCTTAATTCTAACCCTAGCCCCAGCCCTAACCTGAGCAATAGTCCTAACACTAGCCCTGAACATAACCCTAACCAAACCTTAAGCTAGCCCTAAACCTAAACTAAGCCCTAGCCCTATCCTTAGCCCTAACCCTAACCAAAGCCCAAGCCCTAGCCCTATCTCTATCCCTAGCCTTAACCCTAACCCTAGCCCCAGCCCTAGCCTTAGGCCTAACCCTAGCACTAGGTGTAGGCCTAGCCCTAGCCCTAGCCAGAACTCAAGCACTAACCCTATACCTATCACTAACCCTAGCCCTAGCCCTAGCCCTAAGCCCTAACCCTAACCCTAGGCCTGGCCTTAACTCTAGCCCTGGCCCTAGCCGTAACCCTAACCTACCCGTAACCCTAACCCTAGCCCTCGCCCTAGCCCTAACCCTAGCCCTAGTTCTAACTCTAAGCCCAAAGCCCTAACCCTAACCATAACCCTAACCGTAACCCTAAACCTAATACTTGCCCCAGCCCCAGCCCCAGTCCTAACCCTAGCCCTAGCCCTAGCCCTAGCCCTAGCCCTAGCCCTAGCCTTAGCCCTAGCCCTAGCCCTAACCCTAACCATAACCCTAACCGTAATCCTAAACCTAATACTAGCCCTAGCCCCAGCCCCAGCCCCAGCCCTAAACTTAGCCCTAGCTCTATTCCTAACCCTAACCCTAACTCTAACCCTACCCTAGCCTTAGTTCTAGCCCTAGCCCTAATCTTGGCCGTAGCTCTTACCCTAGCGCTAGCCCAAGCTCAAGCCCTAACGCTAACACTATCGCTATCCCTATCCCTGTCCCTAGCCATTGCCGTACCCTAACCCTAGCCCTAGCCATAATACCAGCCCTAACCCTAACCCGAGCCCTGGGCCTAAACCTAACCCAAGCCCTGTCCTTAACCCTGGCCCAAACCCTAGCACTACGCCCTGCCCTAGCCCTAACCCTAACCCTAGCCTTGGCCCTAACACTAGACCTAACCCTAATCCTAGCCGTACCCTAGTCATAACCCTAGCCCTAGTCTTAACCCTAACCCGAGACCTAACTCTTGCCCTAGACCTAAACTTAGCTCTAACCCTATCCCTGATCCTATCCCTATCCATATCCCTAACTCTAGCCCCAGCCCTAGCCCTTGCCCTAGCCTTAACACTAGACCTAGCCCTACCCTAACCCTAGTTTTAGCTGTAGCCAAAATCCCAGCCCTAGCCCTAACCCTAGCCCTAACCCTACCCCTAGCCCTAGCCCTAGCCCTAGCCCTAACCTTGCTTTCAGAGGAGGAGGTTGTGTTTTTCACAGCTCCTCAATACCTTTCAGCAAAACAGTGGATTCTTCTCAATCGAGTGAAAATGCTGCAACCTCACTGACTGGGGTAGGCACTGGAACCCTTCAGGCATCAGGGGAGTCAAGAATGGAACCTCAAAAGCAAGATTTTGAGGGGCTAGGGGCAGATCGAACTCAGCCCCTAGGAAAACTTGCAGAGACCTTACAGAAAACAATGGCTTCCCAGGAAGGGAAAGAGAAAGAGAGAGAAACTGAAGAGTGATTGAAACTGGCAAGCGAGACCAAAAAGACTGTGCGTATTGTTGATTTGGGAACCGAGAAGGGATTTGGGGCTAGACTGCCTTCTAGTAGTGCCAAGGAAATCTTAGAAACTCCAGGGAAGGAGGTTTTACAAGGAGAAAGCCAGAGAGAAGAAGCAGGGGATAAAATGTTTGAGCCAGCTCTGAAAGAACAGGGCGTGGCAGCCATGGCAGAAACAGAAACTGCCTGCAAAGGCAGCACAAACTTCCTGCAAGGAGAATTAAAAGGAGATTCTGGGCTGCAGAAGGACATTCGGGAAAAAGAATACATTCAAAAGCCCCAAGGAACGACCTTTTTGCTGCAAAAAGAGGCAGGCAGCCATTTAGCAAACAAACAAACTCAGCAAGCAAAACTGAAAGTAAACTCTGGACTGCTAAAGCCTGCCGTAGCCATGGAAACAGGCACAGAGGAGGGGGAGGAAAAACCCTGGGTCTGGCTACTGCTGAAAACTTTTTGCAGGATTTCTTTGACTTTGATCGGTATAGAGAAACATATTGTTCGAATAGAGGAAAACTGGGAAAGTTTTTAGGGCTGTTGGAGGAATCTACCAAAGAGTTTGAATTAGAGAGTGTTCCACAGAGCCAGAGGAAGCCACAGAATGTTTGCAGAGGGACTTTCATTTGAGAGGAATGCAAAACAGAGCATATTTGGGGGTGGATTCGAGCAGAGAGGTCCTCCAAGAGTTAAATGATTATGGCAGGAGCCTGTTGGGAAAGCCAGTGGGGGAAAGAAAGCAAGAGGAGTAGGAATGCCTTTTACATTCTGTAACTGGCATCAACGAGTGGCATGAAGAAGTTAGGAAAGATCTGCAGGCTTATAAAGAGAGGAAAGGATTTTTATTAAAGCAATTTGCTTTGAAAAGCAAAGAGGAGAAAAGCAAGGAAAAAACAAAGACCAGAGGAGAGAGGGAGCCAAAGCTTCACAGGAGAAAGTGCTTAGCCGAAGAGGCTTTGAATACAAGTAGGGATCGGTCCCCGCTCAAACCAGGAAACTCTTCAGAAGAAGAACGGTATCCTCTGACCCTATACAAAAGAAAGCACGCACAGCCTCACAAGCCGGAAGAGACAGAGAAGGAGGCTTGTGCTGGGCAGCTTGCGGGGACTGCACCTCTTAACCCGATAGAACCTCCAAATGAATCTGAAAGTGAGGGAGTGGAGAGACTGGAGGGGCCTCCTTCCAAGAGCGAAGGGAGAGTGGCATGGAGTGCTCTGGCATTTCTTCTCTGCTTGCTAGCTGCGAGAGCTCGGTGGAAAGCAGCAGTGAGGAGGAGCAGGTGGAGGAGGAAGGCGCTGGGGGTGAAGCCCTGAAGAAAAGAGCCAAGAGGAAAATAAAGGAAGGAGGGACAGGTCTCTCCCCGGGAAAGAAAGTCACAAAGGAATATTTAATTTGCCAGTATGACATGGCTGTCAGAAACGACACCTGGCATAACTTGAGGTGTAGGTTATGCACATACAGGTTATAGACATGAGAATGTTCTTAATTTTAATTTTAATTTTATTAATTAATTTTCATAATTTTACTTTAAGATGTATTTTAATTTAGTTTTAATTTGAACAATAGTGTTATTTGTTCTTTCTCTGTAAATGGGCATAATATGTGAGAAACTTTGATAGGGATACAAGACTCAGAATGGTGGTACTAATAAATAATTGTAATGGAAATTGTAATGTTTGTATATTGATAGGTACAATTTTAAAAATTTTAAAAACTTTCGGTATTTCTTTGAAGAACTGTAATATTTTGATATATTGTTGTTTACCTTACTTTATTTTGCGATTCCATTTGTTACCACGTACATCTCTTTTATTATGTACAAACAAGTTTGCAGGATGTTAAAATTTTAATAAAATTACTTAAACCTAAAAATTTCTTTTTCTTAAACCTATTCCTAAACCGAGCCCTAGCCGTAACCCTCGTCCTAGTCCTAGCCCGAGCCCAAAGCCCTAAGCCGAAACCTTAGCCCCAACACGAGCCCTAGCATTAACCCTAAACCTAGCCCTAGCCCTAACCCTAGCACTTAAAGTACACCTAGCCCTAGCCCTCGTGCTATCTTGTAAGACCTAGCCCTAACCCTATCCCTTCCCGTAACCCATTCCCTTTCCCTAGCCCTAAGCTTGGCCCTAACCGTAATCTAGCTCTAGCCCTATCCCTATCCTTATCCCTAGCCCTAGCACTGCCCTAGCCGTAACCATAACCTAGCCCTAACACTAACCCTAGCCCTAGCCCTAACCCGAGCTCTAACCCTAACACTAGCCCTAAACGTAACCCTAACCAAACCTTAAGCTAGCCCTAACCCTAAACCAAGCCCTAGCCCTAACCTTAGCCCTAGCCCTAACCTAGCCCGAACCCTAAACCTAGCCATAGCCCTAACCCTAGCACTTAAACTACACCTAGCCCTAGCCGTAACTCTAGCCCTAGCCTTCACCCTATCCCCTAAGAGCTAACCCTAACCCTAGCCCTAGTCCTAACCTTAGCCCTATCCGAATCGCTAGCCCTAACCCTGGGCCTATTAGCAACCGTAGCCCTACCTTAATCCTTGCCATAATCCTAACCCTAACCCCAGCGCTAGACCTATCTCTATCCCTAGCCTTAATCCTAGACCTATCCCTTAGCTTAGACCTTGCCCTAGCCCTACCCTAACCCTAGCCCTATCCTTAACCCTAACCCTAGCCCTAGTCTTAGGCCTAACCATAGCACTACCTGTAGACCTAACCCTAGCACTGGCCCTAGCCCTAGCCCTAACCCTAGCCCTAAACCAAGCCCTAGCCCTAGCTGTATCCCTAAACTAGCCCTAGTCCTAACCCTAACCCTAACCCTAACCCTAGCCCTAGCCCTAGAACTAGCCCTAAACATAACCCTAGCACTAACCTAGCCCAAACCCGAGCCAAAGCCCTAGCCTTAATTTGGCCCTAGCCCTAACCCTAGCCCTAGCCCTAGCTCTATCCCTAAACTAGCCCTAGCCCTAACCCTAACTCTAGCCCTAGCCCTAGCCCTTGTCCTAACCCTAGCCCTATCCGAATCCCTAGCCCTAATAGCAGCCGTAGCACTAGCCCTAATCCTTGCCAAAATCCTAGCCCTAACCCCAGCGCTAGACCTATCTCTATCCCTAGCCTTAATCCTAGCCCTAGCCCTAGGCCTAGACGTTGCCCTAGCCCTACCCGAACCCTATCCCCATCCTTAACCCTAAACCTAGCCCTAGCCCTAGCCCTAACCCTAACCCTAGCCCTAGCACTAACCCTAGCCCTAGCCCTAACCCTAGCCCTAGCCCTATTCCTAGCACTAACCAAAGCCCTAGCCCTAAACCTAGCCATAACCCTACTCCAAGCCCTAACCCCAGCCATAATTTGAACTCTAACCCTCACCGTAGCCCTAACGCTTTCCTTAGATCTAACCCTATCCTTATCCCTAGCCCTAACCCTACCCCTAGATCTAACCTTAGCTTTAACTCGAGCAGTAAACCTAACCGTAACCCTAACCCTAACATTAAGCCTAACGTTAGCACTAGCCCTAGTCCAAACCCTAGCCCTAACCCTAGGCCTTGCACTAACTCTAACACTACCCCAGACCTAGCTCTAAACCTAGCCCTAGTCCTAGCTCCAAGCCGTAAGCCGTAACCCTTGCCCTAGCCCTAGCCCTAGCCCTAGCCCTAACCCTAACCTAGCCCTAACCCTAACCCTAGCCCTAGCCCTAGTCCTAACCCTAGCCCTAACCGTGACCTCGACTTTAATCTAAACCTGGCGCTAGCCGTAGCCTTAATTCTAACCCTAGCCCCAGCCCTAACCTGAGCAATAGTCCTAACACTAGCCCTGAACATAACCCTAACCAAACCTTAAGCTAGCCCTAAACCTAAACTAAGCCCTAGCCCTATCCTTAGCCCTAACCCTAACCAAAGCCCAAGCCCTAGCCCTAGCCCTATCTCTATCCCTAGCCTTAACCCTAACCCTAGCCCCAGCCCTAGCCTTAGGCCTAACCCTAGCACTAGGTGTAGGCCTAGCCCTAGCCCTAGCCAGAACTCAAGCACTAACCCTATACCTATCACTAACCCTAGCCCTAGCCCTAGCCCTAAGCCCTAACCCTAACCCTAGGCCTGGCCTTAACTCTAGCCCTGGCCCTAGCCGTAACCCTAACCTACCCGTAACCCTAACCCTAGCCCTCGCCCTAGCCCTAACCCTAGCCCTAGTTCTAACTCTAAGCCCAAAGCCCTAACCCTAACCATAACCCTAACCGTAACCCTAAACCTAATACTTGCCCCAGCCCCAGCCCCAGTCCTAACCCTAGCCCTAGCCCTAGCCCTAGCCCTAGCCCTAGCCTTAGCCCTAGCCCTAGCCCTAACCCTAACCATAACCCTAACCGTAATCCTAAACCTAATACTAGCCCTAGCCCCAGCCCCAGCCCCAGCCCTAAACTTAGCCCTAGCTCTATTCCTAACCCTAACCCTAACTCTAACCCTACCCTAGCCTTAGTTCTAGCCCTAGCCCTAATCTTGGCCGTAGCTCTTACCCTAGCGCTAGCCCAAGCTCAAGCCCTAACGCTAACACTATCGCTATCCCTATCCCTGTCCCTAGCCATTGCCGTACCCTAACCCTAGCCCTAGCCATAATACCAGCCCTAACCCTAACCCGAGCCCTGGGCCTAAACCTAACCCAAGCCCTGTCCTTAACCCTGGCCCAAACCCTAGCACTACGCCCTGCCCTAGCCCTAACCCTAACCCTAGCCTTGGCCCTAACACTAGACCTAACCCTAATCCTAGCCGTACCCTAGTCATAACCCTAGCCCTAGTCTTAACCCTAACCCGAGACCTAACTCTTGCCCTAGACCTAAACTTAGCTCTAGCCCTATCCCTGATCCTATCCCTATCCATATCCCTAACTCTAGCCCCAGCCCTAGCCCTTGCCCTAGCCTTAACACTAGACCTAGCCCTACCCTAACCCTAGTTTTAGCTGTAGCCAAAATCCCAGCCCTAGCCCTAACCCTAGCCCTAACCCTACCCCTAGCCCTAGCCCTAGCCCTAGCCCTAGCCCTAACCTTGCTTTCAAAGGAGGAGGTTGTGTTTTTCACAGCTCCTCAATACCTTTCAGCAAAACAGTGGATTCTTCTCAATCGAGTGAAAATGCTGCAACCTCACTGACTGGGGTAGGCACTGGAACCCTTCAGGCATCAGGGGAGTCAAGAATGGAACCTCAAAAGCAAGATTTTGAGGGGCTAGGGGCAGATCGAACTCAGCCCCTAGGAAAACTTGCAGAGACCTTACAGAAAACAATGGCTTCCCAGGAAGGGAAAGAGAAAGAGAGAGAAACTGAAGAGTGATTGAAACTGGCAAGCGAGACCAAAAAGACTGTGCGTATTGTTGATTTGGGAACCGAGAAGGGATTTGGGGCTAGACTGCCTTCTAGTAGTGCCAAGGAAATCTTAGAAACTCCAGGGAAGGAGGTTTTACAAGGAGAAAGCCAGAGAGAAGAAGCAGGGGATAAAATGTTTGAGCCAGCTCTGAAAGAACAGGGCGTGGCAGCCATGGCAGAAACAGAAACTGCCTGCAAAGGCAGCACAAACTTCCTGCAAGGAGAATTAAAAGGAGATTCTGGGCTGCAGAAGGACATTCGGGAAAAAGAATACATTCAAAAGCCCCAAGGAACGACCTTTTTGCTGCAAAAAGAGGCAGGCAGCCATTTAGCAAACAAACAAACTCAGCAAGCAAAACTGAAAGTAAACTCTGGACTGCTAAAGCCTGCCGTAGCCATGGAAACAGGCACAGAGGAGGGGGAGGAAAAACCCTGGGTCTGGCTACTGCTGAAAACTTTTTGCAGGATTTCTTTGACTTTGATCAGTATAGAGAAACATATTGTTCGAATAGAGGAAAACTGGGAAAGTTTTTAGGGCTGTTGGAGCAATCTACCAAAGAGTTTGAATTAGAGAGTGTTCCACAGAGCCAGAGGAAGCCACAGAATGTTTGCAGAGGGACTTTCATTTGAGAGGAATGCAAAACAGAGCATATTTGGGGGTGGATTCGAGCAGAGAGGTCCTCCAAGAGTTAAATGATTATGGCAGGAGCCTGTTGGGAAAGCCAGTGGGGGAAAGAAAGCAAGAGGAGTAGGAATGCCTTTTACATTCTGTAACTGGCATCAACGAGTGGCATGAAGAAGTTAGGAAAGATCTGCAGGCTTATAAAGAGAGGAAAGGATTTTTATTAAAGCAATTTGCTTTGAAAAGCAAAGAGGAGAAAAGCAAGGAAAAAACAAAGACCAGAGGAGAGAGGGAGCCAAAGCTTCACAGGAGAAAGTGCTTAGCCGAAGAGGCTTTGAATACAAGTAGGGATCGGTCCCCGCTCAAACCAGGAAACTCTTCAGAAGAAGAACGGTATCCTCTGACCCTATACAAAAGAAAGCACGCACAGCCTCACAAGCCGGAAGAGACAGAGAAGGAGGCTTGTGCTGGGCAGCTTGCGGGGACTGCACCTCTTAACCCGATAGAACCTCCAAATGAATCTGAAAGTGAGGGAGTGGAGAGACTGGAGGGGCCTCCTTCCAAGAGCGAAGGGAGAGTGGCATGGAGTGCTCTGGCATTTCTTCTCTGCTTGCTAGCTGCGAGAGCTCGGTGGAAAGCAGCAGTGAGGAGGAGGAGATGGAGGAGGAAGGCGCTGGGGGTGAAGCCCTGAAGAAAAGCGCCAAGAGGAAAATAAAGGAAGGAGGGACAGGTCTCTCCCCGGGAAAGAAAGTCACAAAGGAATATTTAATTTGCCAGTATGACATGGCTGTCAGAAACGACACCTGGCATAACTTGAGGTGTAGGTTATGCACATACAGGTTATAGACATGAGAATGTTCTTAATTTTAATTTTAATTTTATTAATTAATTTTCATAATTTTACTTTAAGATGTATTTTAATTTAGTTTTAATTTGAACAATAGTGTTATTTGTTCTTTCTCTGTAAATGGGCATAATATGTGAGAAACTTTGATAGGGATACAAGACTCAGAATGGTGGTACTAATAAATAATTGTAATGGAAATTGTAATGTTTGTATATTGATAGGTACAATTTTAAAAATTTTAAAAACTTTCGGTATTTCTTTGAAGAACTGTAATATTTTGATATATTGTTGTTTACCTTACTTTATTTTGCGATTCCATTTGTTACCACGTACATCTCTTTTATTATGTACAAACAAGTTTGCAGGATGTTAAAATTTTAATAAAATTACTTAAACCTAAAAATTTCTTTTTCTTAAACCTATTCCTAAACCGAGCCCTAGCCGTAACCCTCGTCCTAGTCCTAGCCCGAGCCCAAAGCCCTAAGCCGAAACCTTAGCCCCAACACGAGCCCTAGCATTAACCCTAAACCTAGCCCTAGCCCTAACCCTAGCACTTAAAGTACACCTAGCCCTAGCCCTCGTGCTATCTTGTAAGACCTAGCCCTAACCCTATCCCTTCCCGTAACCCATTCCCTTTCCCTAGCCCTAAGCTTGGCCCTAACCGTAATCTAGCTCTAGCCCTATCCCTATCCTTATCCCTAGCCCTAGCACTGCCCTAGCCGTAACCATAACCTAGCCCTAACACTAACCCTAGCCCTAGCCCTAACCCGAGCTCTAACCCTAACACTAGCCCTAAACGTAACCCTAACCAAACCTTAAGCTAGCCCTAACCCTAAACCAAGCCCTAGCCCTAACCTTAGCCCTAGCCCTAACCTAGCCCGAACCCTAAACCTAGCCGTAGCCCTAACCCTAGCACTTAAACTACACCTAGCCCTAGCCGTAACTCTAGCCCTAGCCTTCACCCTATCCCCTAAGAGCTAACCCTAACCCTAGCCCTAGTCCTAACCTTAGCCCTATCCGAATCGCTAGCCCTAACCCTGGGCCTATTAGCAACCGTAGCCCTACCTTAATCCTTGCCATAATCCTAACCCTAACCCCAGCGCTAGACCTATCTCTATCCCTAGCCTTAATCCTAGACCTATCCCTTAGCTTAGACCTTGCCCTAGCCCTACCCTAACCCTAACCCTAGCCCTATCCTTAACCCTAACCCTAGCCCTAGTCTTAGGCCTAACCATAGCACTACCTGTAGACCTAACCCTAGCACTGGCCCTAGCCCTAGCCCTAACCCTAGCCCTAAACCAAGCCCTAGCCCTAGCTGTATCCCTAAACTAGCCCTAGTCCTAACCCTAACCCTAACCCTAACCCTAGCCCTAGCCCTAGAACTAGCCCTAAACATAACCCTAGCACTAACCTAGCCCAAACCCGAGCCAAAGCCCTAGCCTTAATTTGGCCCTAGCCCTAACCCTAGCCCTAGCCCTAGCTCTATCCCTAAACTAGCCCTAGCCCTAACCCTAACTCTAGCCCTAGCCCTAGCCCTTGTCCTAACCCTAGCCCTATCCGAATCCCTAGCCCTAATAGCAGCCGTAGCACTAGCCCTAATCCTTGCCAAAATCCTAGCCCTAACCCCAGCGCTAGACCTATCTCTATCCCTAGCCTTAATCCTAGCCCTAGCCCTAGGCCTAGACGTTGCCCTAGCCCTACCCGAACCCTATCCCCATCCTTAACCCTAAACCTAGCCCTAGCCCTAGCCCTAACCCTAGCCCTAGCCCTATTCCTAGCACTAACCAAAGCCCTAGCCCTAAACCTAGCCATAACCCTACTCCAAGCCCTAACCCCAGCCATAATTTGAACTCTAACCCTCACCGTAGCCCTAACGCTTTCCTTAGATCTAACCCTATCCTTATCCCTAGCCCTAACCCTACCCCTAGATCTAACCTTAGCTTTAACTCGAGCAGTAAACCTAACCGTAACCCTAACCCTAACATTAAGCCTAACGTTAGCACTAGCCCTAGTCCAAACCCTAGCCCTAACCCTAGGCCTTGCACTAACTCTAACACTACCCCAGACCTAGCTCTAAACCTAGCCCTAGTCCTAGCTCCAAGCCGTAAGCCGTAACCCTTGCCCTAGCCCTAGCCCTAGCCCTAGCCCTAACCCTAACCTAGCCCTAACCCTAACCCTAGCCCTAGCCCTAGTCCTAACCCTAGCCCTAACCGTGACCTCGACTTTAATCTAAACCTGGCGCTAGCCGTAGCCTTAATTCTAACCCTAGCCCCAGCCCTAACCTGAGCAATAGTCCTAACACTAGCCCTGAACATAACCCTAACCAAACCTTAAGCTAGCCCTAAACCTAAACTAAGCCCTAGCCCTATCCTTAGCCCTAACCCTAACCAAAGCCCAAGCCCTAGCCCTAGCCCTATCTCTATCCCTAGCCTTAACCCTAACCCTAGCCCCAGCCCTAGCCTTAGGCCTAACCCTAGCACTAGGTGTAGGCCTAGCCCTAGCCCTAGCCAGAACTCAAGCACTAACCCTATACCTATCACTAACCCTAGCCCTAGCCCTAGCCCTAAGCCCTAACCCTAACCCTAGGCCTGGCCTTAACTCTAGCCCTGGCCCTAGCCGTAACCCTAACCTACCCGTAACCCTAACCCTAGCCCTCGCCCTAGCCCTAACCCTAGCCCTAGTTCTAACTCTAAGCCCAAAGCCCTAACCCTAACCATAACCCTAACCGTAACCCTAAACCTAATACTTGCCCCAGCCCCAGCCCCAGTCCTAACCCTAGCCCTAGCCCTAGCCCTAGCCCTAGCCCTAGCCTTAGCCCTAGCCCTAGCCCTAACCCTAACCATAACCCTAACCGTAATCCTAAACCTAATACTAGCCCTAGCCCCAGCCCCAGCCCCAGCCCTAAACTTAGCCCTAGCTCTATTCCTAACCCTAACCCTAACTCTAACCCTACCCTAGCCTTAGTTCTAGCCCTAGCCCTAATCTTGGCCGTAGCTCTTACCCTAGCGCTAGCCCAAGCTCAAGCCCTAACGCTAACACTATCGCTATCCCTATCCCTGTCCCTAGCCATTGCCGTACCCTAACCCTAGCCCTAGCCATAATACCAGCCCTAACCCTAACCCGAGCCCTGGGCCTAAACCTAACCCAAGCCCTGTCCTTAACCCTGGCCCAAACCCTAGCACTACGCCCTGCCCTAGCCCTAACCCTAACCCTAGCCTTGGCCCTAACACTAGACCTAACCCTAATCCTAGCCGTACCCTAGTCATAACCCTAGCCCTAGTCTTAACCCTAACCCGAGACCTAACTCTTGCCCTAGACCTAAACTTAGCTCTAGCCCTATCCCTGATCCTATCCCTATCCATATCCCTAACTCTAGCCCCAGCCCTAGCCCTTGCCCTAGCCTTAACACTAGACCTAGCCCTACCCTAACCCTAGTTTTAGCTGTAGCCAAAATCCCAGCCCTAGCCCTAACCCTACCCCTAGCCCTAGCCCTAGCCCTAGCCCTAACCTTGCTTTCAGAGGAGGAGGTTGTGTTTTTCACAGCTCCTCAATACCTTTCAGCAAAACAGTGGATTCTTCTCAATCGAGTGAAAATGCTGCAACCTCACTGACTGGGGTAGGCACTGGAACCCTTCAGGCATCAGGGGAGTCAAGAATGGAACCTCAAAAGCAAGATTTTGAGGGGCTAGGGGCAGATCGAACTCAGCCCCTAGGAAAACTTGCAGAGACCTTACAGAAAACAATGGCTTCCCAGGAAGGGAAAGAGAAAGAGAGAGAAACTGAAGAGTGATTGAAACTGGCAAGCGAGACCAAAAAGACTGTGCGTATTGTTGATTTGGGAACCGAGAAGGGATTTGGGGCTAGACTGCCTTCTAGTAGTGCCAAGGAAATCTTAGAAACTCCAGGGAAGGAGGTTTTACAAGGAGAAAGCCAGAGAGAAGAAGCAGGGGATAAAATGTTTGAGCCAGCTCTGAAAGAACAGGGCGTGGCAGCCATGGCAGAAACAGAAACTGCCTGCAAAGGCAGCACAAACTTCCTGCAAGGAGAATTAAAAGGAGATTCTGGGCTGCAGAAGGACATTCGGGAAAAAGAATACATTCAAAAGCCCCAAGGAACGACCTTTTTGCTGCAAAAAGAGGCAGGCAGCCATTTAGCAAACAAACAAACTCAGCAAGCAAAACTGAAAGTAAACTCTGGACTGCTAAAGCCTGCCGTAGCCATGGAAACAGGCACAGAGGAGGGGGAGGAAAAACCCTGGGTCTGGCTACTGCTGAAAACTTTTTGCAGGATTTCTTTGACTTTGATCGGTATAGAGAAACATATTGTTCGAATAGAGGAAAACTGGGAAAGTTTTTAGGGCTGTTGGAGCAATCTACCAAAGAGTTTGAATTAGAGAGTGTTCCACAGAGCCAGAGGAAGCCACAGAATGTTTGCAGAGGGACTTTCATTTGAGAGGAATGCAAAACAGAGCATATTTGGGGGTGGATTCGAGCAGAGAGGTCCTCCAAGAGTTAAATGATTATGGCAGGAGCCTGTTGGGAAAGCCAGTGGGGGAAAGAAAGCAAGAGGAGTAGGAATGCCTTTTACATTCTGTAACTGGCATCAACGAGTGGCATGAAGAAGTTAGGAAAGATCTGCAGGCTTATAAAGAGAGGAAAGGATTTTTATTAAAGCAATTTGCTTTGAAAAGCAAAGAGGAGAAAAGCAAGGAAAAAACAAAGACCAGAGGAGAGAGGGAGCCAAAGCTTCACAGGAGAAAGTGCTTAGCCGAAGAGGCTTTGAATACAAGTAGGGATCGGTCCCCGCTCAAACCAGGAAACTCTTCAGAAGAAGAACGGTATCCTCTGACCCTATACAAAAGAAAGCACGCACAGCCTCACAAGCCGGAAGAGACAGAGAAGGAGGCTTGTGCTGGGCAGCTTGCGGGGACTGCACCTCTTAACCCGATAGAACCTCCAAATGAATCTGAAAGTGAGGGAGTGGAGAGACTGGAGGGGCCTCCTTCCAAGAGCGAAGGGAGAGTGGCATGGAGTGCTCTGGCATTTCTTCTCTGCTTGCTAGCTGCGAGAGCTCGGTGGAAAGCAGCAGTGAGGAGGAGGAGATGGAGGAGGAAGGCGCTGGGGGTGAAGCCCTGAAGAAAAGCGCCAAGAGGAAAATAAAGGAAGGAGGGACAGGTCTCTCCCCGGGAAAGAAAGTCACAAAGGAATATTTAATTTGCCAGTATGACATGGCTGTCAGAAACGACACCTGGCATAACTTGAGGTGTAGGTTATGCACATACAGGTTATAGACATGAGAATGTTCTTAATTTTAATTTTAATTTTATTAATTAATTTTCATAATTTTACTTTAAGATGTATTTTAATTTAGTTTTAATTTGAACAATAGTGTTATTTGTTCTTTCTCTGTAAATGGGCATAATATGTGAGAAACTTTGATAGGGATACAAGACTCAGAATGGTGGTACTAATAAATAATTGTAATGGAAATTGTAATGTTTGTATATTGATAGGTACAATTTTAAAAATTTTAAAAACTTTCGGTATTTCTTTGAAGAACTGTAATATTTTGATATATTGTTGTTTACCTTACTTTATTTTGCGATTCCATTTGTTACCACGTACATCTCTTTTATTATGTACAAACAAGTTTGCAGGATGTTAAAATTTTAATAAAATTACTTAAACCTAAAAATTTCTTTTTCTTAAACCTATTCCTAAACCGAGCCCTAGCCGTAACCCTCGTCCTAGTCCTAGCCCGAGCCCAAAGCCCTAAGCCGAAACCTTAGCCCCAACACGAGCCCTAGCATTAACCCTAAACCTAGCCCTAGCCCTAACCCTAGCACTTAAAGTACACCTAGCCCTAGCCCTCGTGCTATCTTGTAAGACCTAGCCCTAACCCTATCCCTTCCCGTAACCCATTCCCTTTCCCTAGCCCTAAGCTTGGCCCTAACCGTAATCTAGCTCTAGCCCTATCCCTATCCTTATCCCTAGCCCTAGCACTGCCCTAGCCGTAACCATAACCTAGCCCTAACACTAACCCTAGCCCTAGCCCTAACCCGAGCTCTAACCCTAACACTAGCCCTAAACGTAACCCTAACCAAACCTTAAGCTAGCCCTAACCCTAAACCAAGCCCTAGCCCTAACCTTAGCCCTAGCCCTAACCTAGCCCGAACCCTAAACCTAGCCGTAGCCCTAACCCTAGCACTTAAACTACACCTAGCCCTAGCCGTAACTCTAGCCCTAGCCTTCACCCTATCCCCTAAGAGCTAACCCTAACCCTAGCCCTAGTCCTAACCTTAGCCCTATCCGAATCGCTAGCCCTAACCCTGGGCCTATTAGCAACCGTAGCCCTACCTTAATCCTTGCCATAATCCTAACCCTAACCCCAGCGCTAGACCTATCTCTATCCCTAGCCTTAATCCTAGACCTATCCCTTAGCTTAGACCTTGCCCTAGCCCTACCCTAACCCTAGCCCTATCCTTAACCCTAACCCTAGCCCTAGTCTTAGGCCTAACCATAGCACTACCTGTAGACCTAACCCTAGCACTGGCCCTAGCCCTAGCCCTAACCCTAGCCCTAAACCAAGCCCTAGCCCTAGCTGTATCCCTAAACTAGCCCTAGTCCTAACCCTAACCCTAACCCTAACCCTAGCCCTAGCCCTAGAACTAGCCCTAAACATAACCCTAGCACTAACCTAGCCCAAACCCGAGCCAAAGCCCTAGCCTTAATTTGGCCCTAGCCCTAACCCTAGCCCTAGCCCTAGCTCTATCCCTAAACTAGCCCTAGCCCTAACCCTAACTCTAGCCCTAGCCCTAGCCCTTGTCCTAACCCTAGCCCTATCCGAATCCCTAGCCCTAATAGCAGCCGTAGCACTAGCCCTAATCCTTGCCAAAATCCTAGCCCTAACCCCAGCGCTAGACCTATCTCTATCCCTAGCCTTAATCCTAGCCCTAGCCCTAGGCCTAGACGTTGCCCTAGCCCTACCCGAACCCTATCCCCATCCTTAACCCTAAACCTAGCCCTAGCCCTAGCCCTAACCCTAACCCTAGCCCTAGCACTAACCCTAGCCCTAGCCCTAACCCTAGCCCTAGCCCTATTCCTAGCACTAACCAAAGCCCTAGCCCTAAACCTAGCCATAACCCTACTCCAAGCCCTAACCCCAGCCATAATTTGAACTCTAACCCTCACCGTAGCCCTAACGCTTTCCTTAGATCTAACCCTATCCTTATCCCTAGCCCTAACCCTACCCCTAGATCTAACCTTAGCTTTAACTCGAGCAGTAAACCTAACCGTAACCCTAACCCTAACATTAAGCCTAACGTTAGCACTAGCCCTAGTCCAAACCCTAGCCCTAACCCTAGGCCTTGCACTAACTCTAACACTACCCCAGACCTAGCTCTAAACCTAGCCCTAGTCCTAGCTCCAAGCCGTAAGCCGTAACCCTTGCCCTAGCCCTAGCCCTAGCCCTAGCCCTAGTCCTAACCCTAGCCCTAACCGTGACCTCGACTTTAATCTAAACCTGGCGCTAGCCGTAGCCTTAATTCTAACCCTAGCCCCAGCCCTAACCTGAGCAATAGTCCTAACACTAGCCCTGAACATAACCCTAACCAAACCTTAAGCTAGCCCTAAACCTAAACTAAGCCCTAGCCCTATCCTTAGCCCTAACCCTAACCAAAGCCCAAGCCCTAGCCCTATCTCTATCCCTAGCCTTAACCCTAACCCTAGCCCCAGCCCTAGCCTTAGGCCTAACCCTAGCACTAGGTGTAGGCCTAGCCCTAGCCCTAGCCAGAACTCAAGCACTAACCCTATACCTATCACTAACCCTAGCCCTAGCCCTAGCCCTAAGCCCTAACCCTAACCCTAGGCCTGGCCTTAACTCTAGCCCTGGCCCTAGCCGTAACCCTAACCTACCCGTAACCCTAACCCTAGCCCTCGCCCTAGCCCTAACCCTAGCCCTAGTTCTAACTCTAAGCCCAAAGCCCTAACCCTAACCATAACCCTAACCGTAACCCTAAACCTAATACTTGCCCCAGCCCCAGCCCCAGTCCTAACCCTAGCCCTAGCCCTAGCCCTAGCCCTAGCCCTAGCCTTAGCCCTAGCCCTAGCCCTAACCCTAACCATAACCCTAACCGTAATCCTAAACCTAATACTAGCCCTAGCCCCAGCCCCAGCCCCAGCCCTAAACTTAGCCCTAGCTCTATTCCTAACCCTAACCCTAACTCTAACCCTACCCTAGCCTTAGTTCTAGCCCTAGCCCTAATCTTGGCCGTAGCTCTTACCCTAGCGCTAGCCCAAGCTCAAGCCCTAACGCTAACACTATCGCTATCCCTATCCCTGTCCCTAGCCATTGCCGTACCCTAACCCTAGCCCTAGCCATAATACCAGCCCTAACCCTAACCCGAGCCCTGGGCCTAAACCTAACCCAAGCCCTGTCCTTAACCCTGGCCCAAACCCTAGCACTACGCCCTGCCCTAGCCCTAACCCTAACCCTAGCCTTGGCCCTAACACTAGACCTAACCCTAATCCTAGCCGTACCCTAGTCATAACCCTAGCCCTAGTCTTAACCCTAACCCGAGACCTAACTCTTGCCCTAGACCTAAACTTAGCTCTAGCCCTATCCCTGATCCTATCCCTATCCATATCCCTAACTCTAGCCCCAGCCCTAGCCCTTGCCCTAGCCTTAACACTAGACCTAGCCCTACCCTAACCCTAGTTTTAGCTGTAGCCAAAATCCCAGCCCTAGCCCTAACCCTAGCCCTAACCCTACCCCTAGCCCTAGCCCTAGCCCTAGCCCTAGCCCTAGCCCTAACCTTGCTTTCAAAGGAGGAGGTTGTGTTTTTCACAGCTCCTCAATACCTTTCAGCAAAACAGTGGATTCTTCTCAATCGAGTGAAAATGCTGCAACCTCACTGACTGGGGTAGGCACTGGAACCCTTCAGGCATCAGGGGAGTCAAGAATGGAACCTCAAAAGCAAGATTTTGAGGGGCTAGGGGCAGATCGAACTCAGCCCCTAGGAAAACTTGCAGAGACCTTACAGAAAACAATGGCTTCCCAGGAAGGGAAAGAGAAAGAGAGAGAAACTGAAGAGTGATTGAAACTGGCAAGCGAGACCAAAAAGACTGTGCGTATTGTTGATTTGGGAACCGAGAAGGGATTTGGGGCTAGACTGCCTTCTAGTAGTGCCAAGGAAATCTTAGAAACTCCAGGGAAGGAGGTTTTACAAGGAGAAAGCCAGAGAGAAGAAGCAGGGGATAAAATGTTTGAGCCAGCTCTGAAAGAACAGGGCGTGGCAGCCATGGCAGAAACAGAAACTGCCTGCAAAGGCAGCACAAACTTCCTGCAAGGAGAATTAAAAGGAGATTCTGGGCTGCAGAAGGACATTCGGGAAAAAGAATACATTCAAAAGCCCCAAGGAACGACCTTTTTGCTGCAAAAAGAGGCAGGCAGCCATTTAGCAAACAAACAAACTCAGCAAGCAAAACTGAAAGTAAACTCTGGACTGCTAAAGCCTGCCGTAGCCATGGAAACAGGCACAGAGGAGGGGGAGGAAAAACCCTGGGTCTGGCTACTGCTGAAAACTTTTTGCAGGATTTCTTTGACTTTGATCGGTATAGAGAAACATATTGTTCGAATAGAGGAAAACTGGGAAAGTTTTTAGGGCTGTTGGAGGAATCTACCAAAGAGTTTGAATTAGAGAGTGTTCCACAGAGCCAGAGGAAGCCACAGAATGTTTGCAGAGGGACTTTCATTTGAGAGGAATGCAAAACAGAGCATATTTGGGGGTGGATTCGAGCAGAGAGGTCCTCCAAGAGTTAAATGATTATGGCAGGAGCCTGTTGGGAAAGCCAGTGGGGGAAAGAAAGCAAGAGGAGTAGGAATGCCTTTTACATTCTGTAACTGGCATCAACGAGTGGCATGAAGAAGTTAGGAAAGATCTGCAGGCTTATAAAGAGAGGAAAGGATTTTTATTAAAGCAATTTGCTTTGAAAAGCAAAGAGGAGAAAAGCAAGGAAAAAACAAAGACCAGAGGAGAGAGGGAGCCAAAGCTTCACAGGAGAAAGTGCTTAGCCGAAGAGGCTTTGAATACAAGTAGGGATCGGTCCCCGCTCAAACCAGGAAACTCTTCAGAAGAAGAACGGTATCCTCTGACCCTATACAAAAGAAAGCACGCACAGCCTCACAAGCCGGAAGAGACAGAGAAGGAGGCTTGTGCTGGGCAGCTTGCGGGGACTGCACCTCTTAACCCGATAGAACCTCCAAATGAATCTGAAAGTGAGGGAGTGGAGAGACTGGAGGGGCCTCCTTCCAAGAGCGAAGGGAGAGTGGCATGGAGTGCTCTGGCATTTCTTCTCTGCTTGCTAGCTGCGAGAGCTCGGTGGAAAGCAGCAGTGAGGAGGAGGAGATGGAGGAGGAAGGCGCTGGGGGTGAAGCCCTGAAGAAAAGCACCAAGAGGAAAATAAAGGAAGGAGGGACAGGTCTCTCCCCGGGAAAGAAAGTCACAAAGGAATATTTAATTTGCCAGTATGACATGGCTGTCAGAAACGACACCTGGCATAACTTGAGGTGTAGGTTATGCACATACAGGTTATAGACATGAGAATGTTCTTAATTTTAATTTTAATTTTATTAATTAATTTTCATAATTTTACTTTAAGATGTATTTTAATTTAGTTTTAATTTGAACAATAGTGTTATTTGTTCTTTCTCTGTAAATGGGCATAATATGTGAGAAACTTTGATAGGGATACAAGACTCAGAATGGTGGTACTAATAAATAATTGTAATGGAAATTGTAATGTTTGTATATTGATAGGTACAATTTTAAAAATTTTAAAAACTTTCGGTATTTCTTTGAAGAACTGTAATATTTTGATATATTGTTGTTTACCTTACTTTATTTTGCGATTCCATTTGTTACCACGTACATCTCTTTTATTATGTACAAACAAGTTTGCAGGATGTTAAAATTTTAATAAAATTACTTAAACCTAAAAATTTCTTTTTCTTAAACCTATTCCTAAACCGAGCCCTAGCCGTAACCCTCGTCCTAGTCCTAGCCCGAGCCCAAAGCCCTAAGCCGAAACCTTAGCCCCAACACGAGCCCTAGCATTAACCCTAAACCTAGCCCTAGCCCTAACCCTAGCACTTAAAGTACACCTAGCCCTAGCCCTCGTGCTATCTTGTAAGACCTAGCCCTAACCCTATCCCTTCCCGTAACCCATTCCCTTTCCCTAGCCCTAAGCTTGGCCCTAACCGTAATCTAGCTCTAGCCCTATCCCTATCCTTATCCCTAGCCCTAGCACTGCCCTAGCCGTAACCATAACCTAGCCCGAACACTAACCCTAGCCCTAGCCCTAACCCGAGCTCTAACCCTAACACTAGCCCTAAACGTAACCCTAACCAAACCTTAAGCTAGCCCTAACCCTAAACCAAGCCCTAGCCCTAACCTTAGCCCTAGCCCTAACCTAGCCCGAACCCTAAACCTAGCCGTAGCCCTAACCCTGGCACTTAAACTACACCTAGCCCTAGCCGTAACTCTAGCCCTAGCCTTCACCCTATCCCCTAAGAGCTAACCCTAACCCTAGCCCTAGTCCTAACCTTAGCCCTATCCGAATCGCTAGCCCTAACCCTGGGCCTATTAGCAACCGTAGCCCTACCTTAATCCTTGCCATAATCCTAACCCTAACCCCAGCGCTAGACCTATCTCTATCCCTAGCCTTAATCCTAGACCTATCCCTTAGCTTAGACCTTGCCCTAGCCCTACCCTAACCCTAGCCCTATCCTTAACCCTAACCCTAGCCCTAGTCTTAGGCCTAACCATAGCACTACCTGTAGACCTAACCCTAGCACTGGCCCTAGCCCTAGCCCTAACCCTAGCCCTAAACCAAGCCCTAGCCCTAGCTGTATCCCTAAACTAGCCCTAGTCCTAACCCTAACCCTAACCCTAACCCTAGCCCTAGCCCTAGAACTAGCCCTAAACATAACCCTAGCACTAACCTAGCCCAAACCCGAGCCAAAGCCCTAGCCTTAATTTGGCCCTAGCCCTAACCCTAGCCCTAGCCCTAGCTCTATCCCTAAACTAGCCCTAGCCCTAACCCTAACTCTAGCCCTAGCCCTAGCCCTTGTCCTAACCCTAGCCCTATCCGAATCCCTAGCCCTAATAGCAGCCGTAGCACTAGCCCTAATCCTTGCCAAAATCCTAGCCCTAACCCCAGCGCTAGACCTATCTCTATCCCTAGCCTTAATCCTAGCCCTAGCCCTAGGCCTAGACGTTGCCCTAGCCCTACCCGAACCCTATCCCCATCCTTAACCCTAAACCTAGCCCTAGCCCTAGCCCTAACCCTAGCCCTAGCCCTATTCCTAGCACTAACCAAAGCCCTAGCCCTAAACCTAGCCATAACCCTACTCCAAGCCCTAACCCCAGCCATAATTTGAACTCTAACCCTCACCGTAGCCCTAACGCTTTCCTTAGATCTAACCCTATCCTTATCCCTAGCCCTAACCCTACCCCTAGATCTAACCTTAGCTTTAACTCGAGCAGTAAACCTAACCGTAACCCTAACCCTAACATTAAGCCTAACGTTAGCACTAGCCCTAGTCCAAACCCTAGCCCTAACCCTAGGCCTTGCACTAACTCTAACACTACCCCAGACCTAGCTCTAAACCTAGCCCTAGTCCTAGCTCCAAGCCGTAAGCCGTAACCCTTGCCCTAGCCCTAGCCCTAGCCCTAGCCCTAACCCTAACCTAGCCCTAACCCTAACCCTAGCCCTAGCCCTAGTCCTAACCCTAGCCCTAACCGTGACCTCGACTTTAATCTAAACCTGGCGCTAGCCGTAGCCTTAATTCTAACCCTAGCCCCAGCCCTAACCTGAGCAATAGTCCTAACACTAGCCCTGAACATAACCCTAACCAAACCTTAAGCTAGCCCTAAACCTAAACTAAGCCCTAGCCCTATCCTTAGCCCTAACCCTAACCAAAGCCCAAGCCCTAGCCCTATCTCTATCCCTAGCCTTAACCCTAACCCTAGCCCCAGCCCTAGCCTTAGGCCTAACCCTAGCACTAGGTGTAGGCCTAGCCCTAGCCCTAGCCAGAACTCAAGCACTAACCCTATACCTATCACTAACCCTAGCCCTAGCCCTAGCCCTAAGCCCTAACCCTAACCCTAGGCCTGGCCTTAACTCTAGCCCTGGCCCTAGCCGTAACCCTAACCTACCCGTAACCCTAACCCTAGCCCTCGCCCTAGCCCTAACCCTAGCCCTAGTTCTAACTCTAAGCCCAAAGCCCTAACCCTAACCATAACCCTAACCGTAACCCTAAACCTAATACTTGCCCCAGCCCCAGCCCCAGTCCTAACCCTAGCCCTAGCCCTAGCCCTAGCCCTAGCCCTAGCCCTAGCCTTAGCCCTAGCCCTAGCCCTAACCCTAACCATAACCCTAACCGTAATCCTAAACCTAATACTAGCCCTAGCCCCAGCCCCAGCCCCAGCCCTAAACTTAGCCCTAGCTCTATTCCTAACCCTAACCCTAACTCTAACCCTACCCTAGCCTTAGTTCTAGCCCTAGCCCTAATCTTGGCCGTAGCTCTTACCCTAGCGCTAGCCCAAGCTCAAGCCCTAACGCTAACACTATCGCTATCCCTATCCCTGTCCCTAGCCATTGCCGTACCCTAACCCTAGCCCTAGCCATAATACCAGCCCTAACCCTAACCCGAGCCCTGGGCCTAAACCTAACCCAAGCCCTGTCCTTAACCCTGGCCCAAACCCTAGCACTACGCCCTGCCCTAGCCCTAACCCTAACCCTAGCCTTGGCCCTAACACTAGACCTAACCCTAATCCTAGCCGTACCCTAGTCATAACCCTAGCCCTAGTCTTAACCCTAACCCGAGACCTAACTCTTGCCCTAGACCTAAACTTAGCTCTAGCCCTATCCCTGATCCTATCCCTATCCATATCCCTAACTCTAGCCCCAGCCCTAGCCCTTGCCCTAGCCTTAACACTAGACCTAGCCCTACCCTAACCCTAGTTTTAGCTGTAGCCAAAATCCCAGCCCTAGCCCTAACCCTAGCCCTAACCCTACCCCTAGCCCTAGCCCTAGCCCTAGCCCTAACCTTGCTTTCAGAGGAGGAGGTTGTGTTTTTCACAGCTCCTCAATACCTTTCAGCAAAACAGTGGATTCTTCTCAATCGAGTGAAAATGCTGCAACCTCACTGACTGGGGTAGGCACTGGAACCCTTCAGGCATCAGGGGAGTCAAGAATGGAACCTCAAAAGCAAGATTTTGAGGGGCTAGGGGCAGATCGAACTCAGCCCCTAGGAAAACTTGCAGAGACCTTACAGAAAACAATGGCTTCCCAGGAAGGGAAAGAGAAAGAGAGAGAAACTGAAGAGTGATTGAAACTGGCAAGCGAGACCAAAAAGACTGTGCGTATTGTTGATTTGGGAACCGAGAAGGGATTTGGGGCTAGACTGCCTTCTAGTAGTGCCAAGGAAATCTTAGAAACTCCAGGGAAGGAGGTTTTACAAGGAGAAAGCCAGAGAGAAGAAGCAGGGGATAAAATGTTTGAGCCAGCTCTGAAAGAACAGGGTGTGGCAGCCATGGCAGAAACAGAAACTGCCTGCAAAGGCAGCACAAACTTCCTGCAAGGAGAATTAAAAGGAGATTCTGGGCTGCAGAAGGACATTCGGGAAAAAGAATACATTCAAAAGCCCCAAGGAACGACCTTTTTGCTGCAAAAAGAGGCAGGCAGCCATTTAGCAAACAAACAAACTCAGCAAGCAAAACTGAAAGTAAACTCTGGACTGCTAAAGCCTGCCGTAGCCATGGAAACAGGCACAGAGGAGGGGGAGGAAAAACCCTGGGTCTGGCTACTGCTGAAAACTTTTTGCAGGATTTCTTTGACTTTGATCGGTATAGAGAAACATATTGTTCGAATAGAGGAAAACTGGGAAAGTTTTTAGGGCTGTTGGAGCAATCTACCAAAGAGTTTGAATTAGAGAGTGTTCCACAGAGCCAGAGGAAGCCACAGAATGTTTGCAGAGGGACTTTCATTTGAGAGGAATGCAAAACAGAGCATATTTGGGGGTGGATTCGAGCAGAGAGGTCCTCCAAGAGTTAAATGATTATGGCAGGAGCCTGTTGGGAAAGCCAGTGGGGGAAAGAAAGCAAGAGGAGTAGGAATGCCTTTTACATTCTGTAACTGGCATCAACGAGTGGCATGAAGAAGTTAGGAAAGATCTGCAGGCTTATAAAGAGAGGAAAGGATTTTTATTAAAGCAATTTGCTTTGAAAAGCAAAGAGGAGAAAAGCAAGGAAAAAACAAAGACCAGAGGAGAGAGGGAGCCAAAGCTTCACAGGAGAAAGTGCTTAGCCGAAGAGGCTTTGAATACAAGTAGGGATCGGTCCCCGCTCAAACCAGGAAACTCTTCAGAAGAAGAACGGTATCCTCTGACCCTATACAAAAGAAAGCACGCACAGCCTCACAAGCCGGAAGAGACAGAGAAGGAGGCTTGTGCTGGGCAGCTTGCGGGGACTGCACCTCTTAACCCGATAGAACCTCCAAATGAATCTGAAAGTGAGGGAGTGGAGAGACTGGAGGGGCCTCCTTCCAAGAGCGAAGGGAGAGTGGCATGGAGTGCTCTGGCATTTCTTCTCTGCTTGCTAGCTGCGAGAGCTCGGTGGAAAGCAGCAGTGAGGAGGAGGAGATGGAGGAGGAAGGCGCTGGGGGTGAAGCCCTGAAGAAAAGCGCCAAGAGGAAAATAAAGGAAGGAGGGACAGGTCTCTCCCCGGGAAAGAAAGTCACAAAGGAATATTTAATTTGCCAGTATGACATGGCTGTCAGAAACGACACCTGGCATAACTTGAGGTGTAGGTTATGCACATACAGGTTATAGACATGAGAATGTTCTTAATTTTAATTTTAATTTTATTAATTAATTTTCATAATTTTACTTTAAGATGTATTTTAATTTAGTTTTAATTTGAACAATAGTGTTATTTGTTCTTTCTCTGTAAATGGGCATAATATGTGAGAAACTTTGATAGGGATACAAGACTCAGAATGGTGGTACTAATAAATAATTGTAATGGAAATTGTAATGTTTGTATATTGATAGGTACAATTTTAAAAATTTTAAAAACTTTCGGTATTTCTTTGAAGAACTGTAATATTTTGATATATTGTTGTTTACCTTACTTTATTTTGCGATTCCATTTGTTACCACGTACATCTCTTTTATTATGTACAAACAAGTTTGCAGGATGTTAAAATTTTAATAAAATTACTTAAACCTAAAAATTTCTTTTTCTTAAACCTATTCCTAAACCGAGCCCTAGCCGTAACCCTCGTCCTAGTCCTAGCCCGAGCCCAAAGCCCTAAGCCGAAACCTTAGCCCCAACACGAGCCCTAGCATTAACCCTAAACCTAGCCCTAGCCCTAACCCTAGCACTTAAAGTACACCTAGCCCTAGCCCTCGTGCTATCTTGTAAGACCTAGCCCTAACCCTATCCCTTCCCGTAACCCATTCCCTTTCCCTAGCCCTAAGCTTGGCCCTAACCGTAATCTAGCTCTAGCCCTATCCCTATCCTTATCCCTAGCCCTAGCACTGCCCTAGCCGTAACCATAACCTAGCCCTAACACTAACCCTAGCCCTAGCCCTAACCCGAGCTCTAACCCTAACACTAGCCCTAAACGTAACCCTAACCAAACCTTAAGCTAGCCCTAACCCTAAACCAAGCCCTAGCCCTAACCTTAGCCCTAGCCCTAACCTAGCCCGAACCCTAAACCTAGCCGTAGCCCTAACCCTAGCACTTAAACTACACCTAGCCCTAGCCGTAACTCTAGCCCTAGCCTTCACCCTATCCCCTAAGAGCTAACCCTAACCCTAGCCCTAGTCCTAACCTTAGCCCTATCCGAATCGCTAGCCCTAACCCTGGGCCTATTAGCAACCGTAGCCCTACCTTAATCCTTGCCATAATCCTAACCCTAACCCCAGCGCTAGACCTATCTCTATCCCTAGCCTTAATCCTAGACCTATCCCTTAGCTTAGACCTTGCCCTAGCCCTACCCTAACCCTAGCCCTATCCTTAACCCTAACCCTAGCCCTAGTCTTAGGCCTAACCATAGCACTACCTGTAGACCTAACCCTAGCACTGGCCCTAGCCCTAGCCCTAACCCTAGCCCTAAACCAAGCCCTAGCCCTAGCTGTATCCCTAAACTAGCCCTAGTCCTAACCCTAACCCTAACCCTAACCCTAGCCCTAGCCCTAGAACTAGCCCTAAACATAACCCTAGCACTAACCTAGCCCAAACCCGAGCCAAAGCCCTAGCCTTAATTTGGCCCTAGCCCTAACCCTAGCCCTAGCCCTAGCTCTATCCCTAAACTAGCCCTAGCCCTAACCCTAACTCTAGCCCTAGCCCTAGCCCTTGTCCTAACCCTAGCCCTATCCGAATCCCTAGCCCTAATAGCAGCCGTAGCACTAGCCCTAATCCTTGCCAAAATCCTAGCCCTAACCCCAGCGCTAGACCTATCTCTATCCCTAGCCTTAATCCTAGCCCTAGCCCTAGGCCTAGACGTTGCCCTAGCCCTACCCGAACCCTATCCCCATCCTTAACCCTAAACCTAGCCCTAGCCCTAGCCCTAACCCTAACCCTAGCCCTAGCACTAACCCTAGCCCTAGCCCTAACCCTAGCCCTAGCCCTATTCCTAGCACTAACCAAAGCCCTAGCCCTAAACCTAGCCATAACCCTACTCCAAGCCCTAACCCCAGCCATAATTTGAACTCTAACCCTCACCGTAGCCCTAACGCTTTCCTTAGATCTAACCCTATCCTTATCCCTAGCCCTAACCCTACCCCTAGATCTAACCTTAGCTTTAACTCGAGCAGTAAACCTAACCGTAACCCTAACCCTAACATTAAGCCTAACGTTAGCACTAGCCCTAGTCCAAACCCTAGCCCTAACCCTAGGCCTTGCACTAACTCTAACACTACCCCAGACCTAGCTCTAAACCTAGCCCTAGTCCTAGTTCCAAGCCGTAAGCCATAACCCTTGCCCTAGCCCTAGCCCTAGCCCTAGCCCTAACCCTAACCTAGCCCTAACCCTAACCCTAGCCCTAGCCCTAGTCCTAACCCTAGCCCTAACCGTGACCTCGACTTTAATCTAAACCTGGCGCTAGCCGTAGCCTTAATTCTAACCCTAGCCCCAGCCCTAACCTGAGCAATAGTCCTAACACTAGCCCTGAACATAACCCTAACCAAACCTTAAGCTAGCCCTAAACCTAAACTAAGCCCTAGCCCTATCCTTAGCCCTAACCCTAACCAAAGCCCAAGCCCTAGCCCTAGCCCTATCTCTATCCCTAGCCTTAACCCTAACCCTAGCCCCAGCCCTAGCCTTAGGCCTAACCCTAGCACTAGGTGTAGGCCTAGCCCTAGCCCTAGCCAGAACTCAAGCACTAACCCTATACCTATCACTAACCCTAGCCCTAGCCCTAGCCCTAAGCCCTAACCCTAACCCTAGGCCTGGCCTTAACTCTAGCCCTGGCCCTAGCCGTAACCCTAACCTACCCGTAACCCTAACCCTAGCCCTCGCCCTAGCCCTAACCCTAGCCCTAGTTCTAACTCTAAGCCCAAAGCCCTAACCCTAACCATAACCCTAACCGTAACCCTAAACCTAATACTTGCCCCAGCCCCAGCCCCAGTCCTAGCCCTAGCCCTAGCCCTAGCCCTAGCCCTAGCCCTAGCCCTAGCCCTAGCCTTAGCCCTAGCCCTAGCCCTAACCCTAACCATAACCCTAACCGTAATCCTAAACCTAATACTAGCCCTAGCCCCAGCCCCAGCCCCAGCCCTAAACTTAGCCCTAGCTCTATTCCTAACCCTAACCCTAACTCTAACCCTACCCTAGCCTTAGTTCTAGCCCTAGCCCTAATCTTGGCCGTAGCTCTTACCCTAGCGCTAGCCCAAGCTCAAGCCCTAACGCTAACACTATCGCTATCCCTATCCCTGTCCCTAGCCATTGCCGTACCCTAACCCTAGCCCTAGCCATAATACCAGCCCTAACCCTAACCCGAGCCCTGGGCCTAAACCTAACCCAAGCCCTGTCCTTAACCCTGGCCCAAACCCTAGCACTACGCCCTGCCCTAGCCCTAACCCTAACCCTAGCCTTGGCCCTAACACTAGACCTAACCCTAATCCTAGCCGTACCCTAGTCATAACCCTAGCCCTAGTCTTAACCCTAACCCGAGACCTAACTCTTGCCCTAGACCTAAACTTAGCTCTAGCCCTATCCCTGATCCTATCCCTATCCATATCCCTAACTCTAGCCCCAGCCCTAGCCCTTGCCCTAGCCTTAACACTAGACCTAGCCCTACCCTAACCCTAGTTTTAGCTGTAGCCAAAATCCCAGCCCTAGCCCTAACCCTAGCCCTAACCCTACCCCTAGCCCTAGCCCTAGCCCTAGCCCTAGCCCTAGCCCTAACCTTGCTTTCAAAGGAGGAGGTTGTGTTTTTCACAGCTCCTCAATACCTTTCAGCAAAACAGTGGATTCTTCTCAATCGAGTGAAAATGCTGCAACCTCACTGACTGGGGTAGGCACTGGAACCCTTCAGGCATCAGGGGAGTCAAGAATGGAACCTCAAAAGCAAGATTTTGAGGGGCTAGGGGCAGATCGAACTCAGCCCCTAGGAAAACTTGCAGAGACCTTACAGAAAACAATGGCTTCCCAGGAAGGGAAAGAGAAAGAGAGAGAAACTGAAGAGTGATTGAAACTGGCAAGCGAGACCAAAAAGACTGTGCGTATTGTTGATTTGGGAACCGAGAAGGGATTTGGGGCTAGACTGCCTTCTAGTAGTGCCAAGGAAATCTTAGAAACTCCAGGGAAGGAGGTTTTACAAGGAGAAAGCCAGAGAGAAGAAGCAGGGGATAAAATGTTTGAGCCAGCTCTGAAAGAACAGGGCGTGGCAGCCATGGCAGAAACAGAAACTGCCTGCAAAGGCAGCACAAACTTCCTGCAAGGAGAATTAAAAGGAGATTCTGGGCTGCAGAAGGACATTCGGGAAAAAGAATACATTCAAAAGCCCCAAGGAACGACCTTTTTGCTGCAAAAAGAGGCAGGCAGCCATTTAGCAAACAAACAAACTCAGCAAGCAAAACTGAAAGTAAACTCTGGACTGCTAAAGCCTGCCGTAGCCATGGAAACAGGCACAGAGGAGGGGGAGGAAAAACCCTGGGTCTGGCTACTGCTGAAAACTTTTTGCAGGATTTCTTTGACTTTGATCGGTATAGAGAAACATATTGTTCGAATAGAGGAAAACTGGGAAAGTTTTTAGGGCTGTTGGAGCAATCTACCAAAGAGTTTGAATTAGAGAGTGTTCCACAGAGCCAGAGGAAGCCACAGAATGTTTGCAGAGGGACTTTCATTTGAGAGGAATGCAAAACAGAGCATATTTGGGGGTGGATTCGAGCAGAGAGGTCCTCCAAGAGTTAAATGATTATGGCAGGAGCCTGTTGGGAAAGCCAGTGGGGCAAAGAAAGCAAGAGGAGTAGGAATGCCTTTTACATTCTGTAACTGGCATCAACGAGTGGCATGAAGAAGTTAGGAAAGATCTGCAGGCTTATAAAGAGAGGAAAGGATTTTTATTAAAGCAATTTGCTTTGAAAAGCAAAGAGGAGAAAAGCAAGGAAAAAACAAAGACCAGAGGAGAGAGGGAGCCAAAGCTTCACAGGAGAAAGTGCTTAGCCGAAGAGGCTTTGAATACAAGTAGGGATCGGTCCCCGCTCAAACCAGGAAACTCTTCAGAAGAAGAACGGTATCCTCTGACCCTATACAAAAGAAAGCACGCACAGCCTCACAAGCCGGAAGAGACAGAGAAGGAGGCTTGTGCTGGGCAGCTTGCGGGGACTGCACCTCTTAACCCGATAGAACCTCCAAATGAATCTGAAAGTGAGGGAGTGGAGAGACTGGAGGGGCCTCCTTCCAAGAGCGAAGGGAGAGTGGCATGGAGTGCTCTGGCATTTCTTCTCTGCTTGCTAGCTGCGAGAGCTCGGTGGAAAGCAGCAGTGAGGAGGAGGAGATGGAGGAGGAAGGCGCTGGGGGTGAAGCCCTGAAGAAAAGCGCCAAGAGGAAAATAAAGGAAGGAGGGACAGGTCTCTCCCCGGGAAAGAAAGTCACAAAGGAATATTTAATTTGCCAGTATGACATGGCTGTCAGAAACGACACCTGGCATAACTTGAGGTGTAGGTTATGCACATACAGGTTATAGACATGAGAATGTTCTTAATTTTAATTTTAATTTTATTAATTAATTTTCATAATTTTACTTTAAGATGTATTTTAATTTAGTTTTAATTTGAACAATAGTGTTATTTGTTCTTTCTCTGTAAATGGGCATAATATGTGAGAAACTTTGATAGGGATACAAGACTCAGAATGGTGGTACTAATAAATAATTGTAATGGAAATTGTAATGTTTGTATATTGATAGGTACAATTTTAAAAATTTTAAAAACTTTCGGTATTTCTTTGAAGAACTGTAATATTTTGATATATTGTTGTTTACCTTACTTTATTTTGCGATTCCATTTGTTACCACGTACATCTCTTTTATTATGTACAAACAAGTTTGCAGGATGTTAAAATTTTAATAAAATTACTTAAACCTAAAAATTTCTTTTTCTTAAACCTATTCCTAAACCGAGCCCTAGCCGTAACCCTCGTCCTAGTCCTAGCCCGAGCCCAAAGCCCTAAGCCGAAACCTTAGCCCCAACACGAGCCCTAGCATTAACCCTAAACCTAGCCCTAGCCCTAACCCTAGCACTTAAAGTACACCTAGCCCTAGCCCTCGTGCTATCTTGTAAGACCTAGCCCTAACCCTATCCCTTCCCGTAACCCATTCCCTTTCCCTAGCCCTAAGCTTGGCCCTAACCGTAATCTAGCTCTAGCCCTATCCCTATCCTTATCCCTAGCCCTAGCACTGCCCTAGCCGTAACCATAACCTAGCCCTAACACTAACCCTAGCCCTAGCCCTAACCCGAGCTCTAACCCTAACACTAGCCCTAAACGTAACCCTAACCAAACCTTAAGCTAGCCCTAACCCTAAACCAAGCCCTAGCCCTAACCTTAGCCCTAGCCCTAACCTAGCCCGAACCCTAAACCTAGCCGTAGCCCTAACCCTGGCACTTAAACTACACCTAGCCCTAGCCGTAACTCTAGCCCTAGCCTTCACCCTATCCCCTAAGAGCTAACCCTAACCCTAGCCCTAGTCCTAACCTTAGCCCTATCCGAATCGCTAGCCCTAACCCTGGGCCTATTAGCAACCGTAGCCCTACCTTAATCCTTGCCATAATCCTAACCCTAACCCCAGCGCTAGACCTATCTCTATCCCTAGCCTTAATCCTAGACCTATCCCTTAGCTTAGACCTTGCCCTAGCCCTACCCTAACCCTAGCCCTATCCTTAACCCTAACCCTAGCCCTAGTCTTAGGCCTAACCATAGCACTACCTGTAGACCTAACCCTAGCACTGGCCCTAGCCCTAGCCCTAACCCTAGCCCTAAACCAAGCCCTAGCCCTAGCTGTATCCCTAAACTAGCCCTAGTCCTAACCCTAACCCTAACCCTAACCCTAGCCCTAGCCCTAGAACTAGCCCTAAACATAACCCTAGCACTAACCTAGCCCAAACCCGAGCCAAAGCCCTAGCCTTAATTTGGCCCTAGCCCTAACCCTAGCCCTAGCCCTAGCTCTATCCCTAAACTAGCCCTAGCCCTAACCCTAACTCTAGCCCTAGCCCTAGCCCTTGTCCTAACCCTAGCCCTATCCGAATCCCTAGCCCTAATAGCAGCCGTAGCACTAGCCCTAATCCTTGCCAAAATCCTAGCCCTAACCCCAGCGCTAGACCTATCTCTATCCCTAGCCTTAATCCTAGCCCTAGCCCTAGGCCTAGACGTTGCCCTAGCCCTACCCGAACCCTATCCCCATCCTTAACCCTAACCCTAGCCCTAGCCCTAGCCCTAACCCTAACCCTAGCCCTAGCACTAACCCTAGCCCTAGCCCTAACCCTAGCCCTAGCCCTATTCCTAGCACTAACCAAAGCCCTAGCCCTAAACCTAGCCATAACCCTACTCCAAGCCCTAACCCCAGCCATAATTTGAACTCTAACCCTCACCGTAGCCCTAACGCTTTCCTTAGATCTAACCCTATCCTTATCCCTAACCCTACCCCTAGATCTAACCTTAGCTTTAACTCGAGCAGTAAACCTAACCGTAACCCTAACCCTAACATTAAGCCTAACGTTAGCACTAGCCCTAGTCCAAACCCTAGCCCTAACCCTAGGCCTTGCACTAACTCTAACACTACCCCAGACCTAGCTCTAAACCTAGCCCTAGTCCTAGCTCCAAGCCGTAAGCCGTAACCCTTGCCCTAGCCCTAGCCCTAGCCCTAGCCCTAACCCTAACCTAGCCCTAACCCTAACCCTAGCCCTAGCCCTAGTCCTAACCCTAGCCCTAACCGTGACCTCGACTTTAATCTAAACCTGGCGCTAGCCGTAGCCTTAATTCTAACCCTAGCCCCAGCCCTAACCTGAGCAATAGTCCTAACACTAGCCCTGAACATAACCCTAACCAAACCTTAAGCTAGCCCTAAACCTAAACTAAGCCCTAGCCCTATCCTTAGCCCTAACCCTAACCAAAGCCCAAGCCCTAGCCCTATCTCTATCCCTAGCCTTAACCCTAACCCTAGCCCCAGCCCTAGCCTTAGGCCTAACCCTAGCACTAGGTGTAGGCCTAGCCCTAGCCCTAGCCAGAACTCAAGCACTAACCCTATACCTATCACTAACCCTAGCCCTAAGCCCTAACCCTAACCCTAGGCCTGGCCTTAACTCTAGCCCTGGCCCTAGCCGTAACCCTAACCTACCCGTAACCCTAACCCTAGCCCTCGCCCTAGCCCTAACCCTAGCCCTAGTTCTAACTCTAAGCCCAAAGCCCTAACCCTAACCATAACCCTAACCGTAACCCTAAACCTAATACTTGCCCCAGCCCCAGCCCCAGTCCTAACCCTAGCCCTAGCCCTAGCCCTAGCCCTAGCCCTAGCCTTAGCCCTAGCCCTAGCCCTAACCCTAACCATAACCCTAACCGTAATCCTAAACCTAATACTAGCCCTAGCCCCAGCCCCAGCCCCAGCCCTAAACTTAGCCCTAGCTCTATTCCTAACCCTAACCCTAACTCTAACCCTACCCTAGCCTTAGTTCTAGCCCTAGCCCTAATCTTGGCCGTAGCTCTTACCCTAGCGCTAGCCCAAGCTCAAGCCCTAACGCTAACACTATCGCTATCCCTATCCCTGTCCCTAGCCATTGCCGTACCCTAACCCTAGCCCTAGCCATAATACCAGCCCTAACCCTAACCCGAGCCCTGGGCCTAAACCTAACCCAAGCCCTGTCCTTAACCCTGGCCCAAACCCTAGCACTACGCCCTGCCCTAGCCCTAACCCTAACCCTAGCCTTGGCCCTAACACTAGACCTAACCCTAATCCTAGCCGTACCCTAGTCATAACCCTAGCCCTAGTCTTAACCCTAACCCGAGACCTAACTCTTGCCCTAGACCTAAACTTAGCTCTAGCCCTATCCCTGATCCTATCCCTATCCATATCCCTAACTCTAGCCCCAGCCCTAGCCCTTGCCCTAGCCTTAACACTAGACCTAGCCCTACCCTAACCCTAGTTTTAGCTGTAGCCAAAATCCCAGCCCTAGCCCTAACCCTAGCCCTAACCCTACCCCTAGCCCTAGCCCTAGCCCTAGCCCTAACCTTGCTTTCAGAGGAGGAGGTTGTGTTTTTCACAGCTCCTCAATACCTTTCAGCAAAACAGTGGATTCTTCTCAATCGAGTGAAAATGCTGCAACCTCACTGACTGGGGTAGGCACTGGAACCCTTCAGGCATCAGGGGAGTCAAGAATGGAACCTCAAAAGCAAGATTTTGAGGGGCTAGGGGCAGATCGAACTCAGCCCCTAGGAAAACTTGCAGAGACCTTACAGAAAACAATGGCTTCCCAGGAAGGGAAAGAGAAAGAGAGAGAAACTGAAGAGTGATTGAAACTGGCAAGCGAGACCAAAAAGACTGTGCGTATTGTTGATTTGGGAACCGAGAAGGGATTTGGGGCTAGACTGCCTTCTAGTAGTGCCAAGGAAATCTTAGAAACTCCAGGGAAGGAGGTTTTACAAGGAGAAAGCCAGAGAGAAGAAGCAGGGGATAAAATGTTTGAGCCAGCTCTGAAAGAACAGGGCGTGGCAGCCATGGCAGAAACAGAAACTGCCTGCAAAGGCAGCACAAACTTCCTGCAAGGAGAATTAAAAGGAGATTCTGGGCTGCAGAAGGACATTCGGGAAAAAGAATACATTCAAAAGCCCCAAGGAACGACCTTTTTGCTGCAAAAAGAGGCAGGCAGCCATTTAGCAAACAAACAAACTCAGCAAGCAAAACTGAAAGTAAACTCTGGACTGCTAAAGCCTGCCGTAGCCATGGAAACAGGCACAGAGGAGGGGGAGGAAAAACCCTGGGTCTGGCTACTGCTGAAAACTTTTTGCAGGATTTCTTTGACTTTGATCAGTATAGAGAAACATATTGTTCGAATAGAGGAAAACTGGGAAAGTTTTTAGGGCTGTTGGAGGAATCTACCAAAGAGTTTGAATTAGAGAGTGTTCCACAGAGCCAGAGGAAGCCACAGAATGTTTGCAGAGGGACTTTCATTTGAGAGGAATGCAAAACAGAGCATATTTGGGGGTGGATTCGAGCAGAGAGGTCCTCCAAGAGTTAAATGATTATGGCAGGAGCCTGTTGGGAAAGCCAGTGGGGGAAAGAAAGCAAGAGGAGTAGGAATGCCTTTTACATTCTGTAACTGGCATCAACGAGTGGCATGAAGAAGTTAGGAAAGATCTGCAGGCTTATAAAGAGAGGAAAGGATTTTTATTAAAGCAATTTGCTTTGAAAAGCAAAGAGGAGAAAAGCAAGGAAAAAACAAAGACCAGAGGAGAGAGGGAGCCAAAGCTTCACAGGAGAAAGTGCTTAGCCGAAGAGGCTTTGAATACAAGTAGGGATCGGTCCCCGCTCAAACCAGGAAACTCTTCAGAAGAAGAACGGTATCCTCTGACCCTATACAAAAGAAAGCACGCACAGCCTCACAAGCCGGAAGAGACAGAGAAGGAGGCTTGTGCTGGGCAGCTTGCGGGGACTGCACCTCTTAACCCGATAGAACCTCCAAATGAATCTGAAAGTGAGGGAGTGGAGAGACTGGAGGGGCCTCCTTCCAAGAGCGAAGGGAGAGTGGCATGGAGTGCTCTGGCATTTCTTCTCTGCTTGCTAGCTGCGAGAGCTCGGTGGAAAGCAGCAGTGAGGAGGAGGAGATGGAGGAGGAAGGCGCTGGGGGTGAAGCCCTGAAGAAAAGCGCCAAGAGGAAAATAAAGGAAGGAGGGACAGGTCTCTCCCCGGGAAAGAAAGTCACAAAGGAATATTTAATTTGCCAGTATGACATGGCTGTCAGAAACGACACCTGGCATAACTTGAGGTGTAGGTTATGCACATACAGGTTATAGACATGAGAATGTTCTTAATTTTAATTTTAATTTTATTAATTAATTTTCATAATTTTACTTTAAGATGTATTTTAATTTAGTTTTAATTTGAACAATAGTGTTATTTGTTCTTTCTCTGTAAATGGGCATAATATGTGAGAAACTTTGATAGGGATACAAGACTCAGAATGGTGGTACTAATAAATAATTGTAATGGAAATTGTAATGTTTGTATATTGATAGGTACAATTTTAAAAATTTTAAAAACTTTCGGTATTTCTTTGAAGAACTGTAATATTTTGATATATTGTTGTTTACCTTACTTTATTTTGCGATTCCATTTGTTACCACGTACATCTCTTTTATTATGTACAAACAAGTTTGCAGGATGTTAAAATTTTAATAAAATTACTTAAACCTAAAAAATTTTTTTTCTTAAACCTATGCCTAAACCGAGCCCTAGCCGTAACCCTCGTCCTAGTCCTAGCCCGAGCCCAAAGCCCTAAGCCGAAACCTTAGCCCCAACACGAGCCCTAGCATTAACCCTAAACCTAGCCCTAGCCCTAACCCTAGCACTTAAAGTACACCTAGCCCTAGCCCTCGTGCTATCTTGTAAGACCTAGCCCTAACCCTATCCCTTCCCGTAACCCATTCCCTTTCCCTAGCCCTAAGCTTGGCCCTAACCGTAATCTAGCTCTAGCCCTATCCCTATCCTTATCCCTAGCCCTAGCACTGCCCTAGCCGTAACCATAACCTAGCCCTAACACTAACCCTAGCCCTAGCCCTAACCCGAGCTCTAACCCTAACACTAGCCCTAAACGTAACCCTAACCAAACCTTAAGCTAGCCCTAACCCTAAACCAAGCCCTAGCCCTAACCTTAGCCCTAGCCCTAACCTAGCCCGAACCCTAAACCTAGCCGTAGCCCTAACCCTGGCACTTAAACTACACCTAGCCCTAGCCGTAACTCTAGCCCTAGCCTTCACCCTATCCCCTAAGAGCTAACCCTAACCCTAGCCCTAGTCCTAACCTTAGCCCTATCCGAATCGCTAGCCCTAACCCTGGGCCTATTAGCAACCGTAGCCCTACCTTAATCCTTGCCATAATCCTAACCCTAACCCCAGCGCTAGACCTATCTCTATCCCTAGCCTTAATCCTAGACCTATCCCTTAGCTTAGACCTTGCCCTAGCCCTACCCTAACCCTAGCCCTATCCTTAACCCTAACCCTAGCCCTAGTCTTAGGCCTAACCATAGCACTACCTGTAGACCTAACCCTAGCACTGGCCCTAGCCCTAGCCCTAACCCTAGCCCTAAACCAAGCCCTAGCCCTAGCTGTATCCCTAAACTAGCCCTAGTCCTAACCCTAACCCTAACCCTAACCCTAGCCCTAGCCCTAGAACTAGCCCTAAACATAACCCTAGCACTAACCTAGCCCAAACCCGAGCCAAAGCCCTAGCCTTAATTTGGCCCTAGCCCTAACCCTAGCCCTAGCCCTAGCTCTATCCCTAAACTAGCCCTAGCCCTAACCCTAACTCTAGCCCTAGCCCTAGCCCTTGTCCTAACCCTAGCCCTATCCGAATCCCTAGCCCTAATAGCAGCCGTAGCACTAGCCCTAATCCTTGCCAAAATCCTAGCCCTAACCCCAGCGCTAGACCTATCTCTATCCCTAGCCTTAATCCTAGCCCTAGCCCTAGGCCTAGACGTTGCCCTAGCCCTACCCGAACCCTATCCCCATCCTTAACCCTAAACCTAGCCCTAGCCCTAGCCCTAACCCTAACCCTAGCCCTAGCACTAACCCTAGCCCTAGCCCTAACCCTAGCCCTAGCCCTATTCCTAGCACTAACCAAAGCCCTAGCCCTAAACCTAGCCATAACCCTACTCCAAGCCCTAACCCCAGCCATAATTTGAACTCTAACCCTCACCGTAGCCCTAACGCTTTCCTTAGATCTAACCCTATCCTTATCCCTAGCCCTAACCCTACCCCTAGATCTAACCTTAGCTTTAACTCGAGCAGTAAACCTAACCGTAACCCTAACCCTAACATTAAGCCTAACGTTAGCACTAGCCCTAGTCCAAACCCTAGCCCTAACCCTAGGCCTTGCACTAACTCTAACACTACCCCAGACCTAGCTCTAAACCTAGCCCTAGTCCTAGCTCCAAGCCGTAAGCCGTAACCCTTGCCCTAGCCCTAGCCCTAGCCCTAGCCCTAACCCTAACCTAGCCCTAACCCTAACCCTAGCCCTAGCCCTAGTCCTAACCCTAGCCCTAACCGTGACCTCGACTTTAATCTAAACCTGGCGCTAGCCGTAGCCTTAATTCTAACCCTAGCCCCAGCCCTAACCTGAGCAATAGTCCTAACACTAGCCCTGAACATAACCCTAACCAAACCTTAAGCTAGCCCTAAACCTAAACTAAGCCCTAGCCCTATCCTTAGCCCTAACCCTAACCAAAGCCCAAGCCCTAGCCCTAGCCCTATCTCTATCCCTAGCCTTAACCCTAACCCTAGCCCCAGCCCTAGCCTTAGGCCTAACCCTAGCACTAGGTGTAGGCCTAGCCCTAGCCCTAGCCAGAACTCAAGCACTAACCCTATACCTATCACTAACCCTAGCCCTAGCCCTAGCCCTAAGCCCTAACCCTAACCCTAGGCCTGGCCTTAACTCTAGCCCTGGCCCTAGCCGTAACCCTAACCTACCCGTAACCCTAACCCTAGCCCTCGCCCTAGCCCTAACCCTAGCCCTAGTTCTAACTCTAAGCCCAAAGCCCTAACCCTAACCATAACCCTAACCGTAACCCTAAACCTAATACTTGCCCCAGCCCCAGCCCCAGTCCTAACCCTAGCCCTAGCCCTAGCCCTAGCCCTAGCCCTAGCCTTAGCCCTAGCCCTAGCCCTAACCCTAACCATAACCCTAACCGTAATCCTAAACCTAATACTAGCCCTAGCCCCAGCCCCAGCCCCAGCCCTAAACTTAGCCCTAGCTCTATTCCTAACCCTAACCCTAACTCTAACCCTACCCTAGCCTTAGTTCTAGCCCTAGCCCTAATCTTGGCCGTAGCTCTTACCCTAGCGCTAGCCCAAGCTCAAGCCCTAACGCTAACACTATCGCTATCCCTATCCCTGTCCCTAGCCATTGCCGTACCCTAACCCTAGCCCTAGCCATAATACCAGCCCTAACCCTAACCCGAGCCCTGGGCCTAAACCTAACCCAAGCCCTGTCCTTAACCCTGGCCCAAACCCTAGCACTACGCCCTGCCCTAGCCCTAACCCTAACCCTAGCCTTGGCCCTAACACTAGACCTAACCCTAATCCTAGCCGTACCCTAGTCATAACCCTAGCCCTAGTCTTAACCCTAACCCGAGACCTAACTCTTGCCCTAGACCTAAACTTAGCTCTAGCCCTATCCCTGATCCTATCCCTATCCATATCCCTAACTCTAGCCCCAGCCCTAGCCCTTGCCCTAGCCTTAACACTAGACCTAGCCCTACCCTAACCCTAGTTTTAGCTGTAGCCAAAATCCCAGCCCTAGCCCTAACCCTACCCCTAGCCCTAGCCCTAGCCCTAGCCCTAACCTTGCTTTCAAAGGAGGAGGTTGTGTTTTTCACAGCTCCTCAATACCTTTCAGCAAAACAGTGGATTCTTCTCAATCGAGTGAAAATGCTGCAACCTCACTGACTGGGGTAGGCACTGGAACCCTTCAGGCATCAGGGGAGTCAAGAATGGAACCTCAAAAGCAAGATTTTGAGGGGCTAGGGGCAGATCGAACTCAGCCCCTAGGAAAACTTGCAGAGACCTTACAGAAAACAATGGCTTCCCAGGAAGGGAAAGAGAAAGAGAGAGAAACTGAAGAGTGATTGAAACTGGCAAGCAAGACCAAAAAGACTGTGCGTATTGTTGATTTGGGAACCGAGAAGGGATTTGGGGCTAGACTGCCTTCTAGTAGTGCCAAGGAAATCTTAGAAACTCCAGGGAAGGAGGTTTTACAAGGAGAAAGCCAGAGAGAAGAAGCAGGGGATAAAATGTTTGAGCCAGCTCTGAAAGAACAGGGCGTGGCAGCCATGGCAGAAACAGAAACTGCCTGCAAAGGCAGCACAAACTTCCTGCAAGGAGAATTAAAAGGAGATTCTGGGCTGCAGAAGGACATTCGGGAAAAAGAATACATTCAAAAGCCCCAAGGAACGACCTTTTTGCTGCAAAAAGAGGCAGGCAGCCATTTAGCAAACAAACAAACTCAGCAAGCAAAACTGAAAGTAAACTCTGGACTGCTAAAGCCTGCCGTAGCCATGGAAACAGGCACAGAGGAGGGGGAGGAAAAACCCTGGGTCTGGCTACTGCTGAAAACTTTTTGCAGGATTTCTTTGACTTTGATCAGTATAGAGAAACATATTGTTCGAATAGAGGAAAACTGGGAAAGTTTTTAGGGCTGTTGGAGGAATCTACCAAAGAGTTTGAATTAGAGAGTGTTCCACAGAGCCAGAGGAAGCCACAGAATGTTTGCAGAGGGACTTTCATTTGAGAGGAATGCAAAACAGAGCATATTTGGGGGTGGATTCGAGCAGAGAGGTCCTCCAAGAGTTAAATGATTATGGCAGGAGCCTGTTGGGAAAGCCAGTGGGGGAAAGAAAGCAAGAGGAGTAGGAATGCCTTTTACATTCTGTAACTGGCATCAACGAGTGGCATGAAGAAGTTAGGAAAGATCTGCAGGCTTATAAAGAGAGGAAAGGATTTTTATTAAAGCAATTTGCTTTGAAAAGCAAAGAGGAGAAAAGCAAGGAAAAAACAAAGACCAGAGGAGAGAGGGAGCCAAAGCTTCACAGGAGAAAGTGCTTAGCCGAAGAGGCTTTGAATACAAGTAGGGATCGGTCCCCGCTCAAACCAGGAAACTCTTCAGAAGAAGAACGGTATCCTCTGACCCTATACAAAAGAAAGCACGCACAGCCTCACAAGCCGGAAGAGACAGAGAAGGAGGCTTGTGCTGGGCAGCTTGCGGGGACTGCACCTCTTAACCCGATAGAACCTCCAAATGAATCTGAAAGTGAGGGAGTGGAGAGACTGGAGGGGCCTCCTTCCAAGAGCGAAGGGAGAGTGGCATGGAGTGCTCTGGCATTTCTTCTCTGCTTGCTAGCTGCGAGAGCTCGGTGGAAAGCAGCAGTGAGGAGGAGGAGATGGAGGAGGAAGGCGCTGGGGGTGAAGCCCTGAAGAAAAGCGCCAAGAGGAAAATAAAGGAAGGAGGGACAGGTCTCTCCCCGGGAAAGAAAGTCACAAAGGAATATTTAATTTGCCAGTATGACATGGCTGTCAGAAACGACACCTGGCATAACTTGAGGTGTAGGTTATGCACATACAGGTTATAGACATGAGAATGTTCTTAATTTTAATTTTAATTTTATTAATTAATTTTCATAATTTTACTTTAAGATGTATTTTAATTTAGTTTTAATTTGAACAATAGTGTTATTTGTTCTTTCTCTGTAAATGGGCATAATATGTGAGAAACTTTGATAGGGATACAAGACTCAGAATGGTGGTACTAATAAATAATTGTAATGGAAATTGTAATGTTTGTATATTGATAGGTACAATTTTAAAAATTTTAAAAACTTTCGGTATTTCTTTGAAGAACTGTAATATTTTGATATATTGTTGTTTACCTTACTTTATTTTGCGATTCCATTTGTTACCACGTACATCTCTTTTATTATGTACAAACAAGTTTGCAGGATGTTAAAATTTTAATAAAATTACTTAAACCTAAAAATTTCTTTTTCTTAAACCTATTCCTAAACCGAGCCCTAGCCGTAACCCTCGTCCTAGTCCTAGCCCGAGCCCAAAGCCCTAAGCCGAAACCTTAGCCCCAACACGAGCCCTAGCATTAACCCTAAACCTAGCCCTAGCCCTAACCCTAGCACTTAAAGTACACCTAGCCCTAGCCCTCGTGCTATCTTGTAAGACCTAGCCCTAACCCTATCCCTTCCCGTAACCCATTCCCTTTCCCTAGCCCTAAGCTTGGCCCTAACCGTAATCTAGCTCTAGCCCTATCCCTATCCTTATCCCTAGCCCTAGCACTGCCCTAGCCGTAACCATAACCTAGCCCTAACACTAACCCTAGCCCTAGCCCTAACCCGAGCTCTAACCCTAACACTAGCCCTAAACGTAACCCTAACCAAACCTTAAGCTAGCCCTAACCCTAAACCAAGCCCTAGCCCTAACCTTAGCCCTAGCCCTAACCTAGCCCGAACCCTAAACCTAGCCGTAGCCCTAACCCTGGCACTTAAACTACACCTAGCCCTAGCCGTAACTCTAGCCCTAGCCTTCACCCTATCCCCTAAGAGCTAACCCTAACCCTAGCCCTAGTCCTAACCTTAGCCCTATCCGAATCGCTAGCCCTAATCCTGGGCCTATTAGCAACCGTAGCCCTACCTTAATCCTTGCCATAATCCTAACCCTAACCCCAGCGCTAGACCTATCTCTATCCCTAGCCTTAATCCTAGACCTATCCCTTAGCTTAGACCTTGCCCTAGCCCTACCCTAACCCTAGCCCTATCCTTAACCCTAACCCTAGCCCTAGTCTTAGGCCTAACCATAGCACTACCTGTAGACCTAACCCTAGCACTGGCCCTAGCCCTAGCCCTAACCCTAGCCCTAAACCAAGCCCTAGCCCTAGCTGTATCCCTAAACTAGCCCTAGTCCTAACCCTAACCCTAACCCTAACCCTAGCCCTAGCCCTAGAACTAGCCCTAAACATAACCCTAGCACTAACCTAGCCCAAACCCGAGCCAAAGCCCTAGCCTTAATTTGGCCCTAGCCCTAACCCTAGCCCTAGCCCTAGCTCTATCCCTAAACTAGCCCTAGCCCTAACCCTAACTCTAGCCCTAGCCCTAGCCCTTGTCCTAACCCTAGCCCTATCCGAATCCCTAGCCCTAATAGCAGCCGTAGCACTAGCCCTAATCCTTGCCAAAATCCTAGCCCTAACCCCAGCGCTAGACCTATCTCTATCCCTAGCCTTAATCCTAGCCCTAGCCCTAGGCCTAGACGTTGCCCTAGCCCTACCCGAACCCTATCCCCATCCTTAACCCTAAACCTAGCCCTAGCCCTAGCCCTAACCCTAGCCCTAGCCCTATTCCTAGCACTAACCAAAGCCCTAGCCCTAAACCTAGCCATAACCCTACTCCAAGCCCTAACCCCAGCCATAATTTGAACTCTAACCCTCACCGTAGCCCTAACGCTTTCCTTAGATCTAACCCTATCCTTATCCCTAGCCCTAACCCTACCCCTAGATCTAACCTTAGCTTTAACTCGAGCAGTAAACCTAACCGTAACCCTAACCCTAACATTAAGCCTAACGTTAGCACTAGCCCTAGTCCAAACCCTAGCCCTAACCCTAGGCCTTGCACTAACTCTAACACTACCCCAGACCTAGCTCTAAACCTAGCCCTAGTCCTAGCTCCAAGCCGTAAGCCGTAACCCTTGCCCTAGCCCTAGCCCTAGCCCTAGCCCTAACCCTAACCTAGCCCTAACCCTAACCCTAGCCCTAGCCCTAGTCCTAACCCTAGCCCTAACCGTGACCTCGACTTTAATCTAAACCTGGCGCTAGCCGTAGCCTTAATTCTAACCCTAGCCCCAGCCCTAACCTGAGCAATAGTCCTAACACTAGCCCTGAACATAACCCTAACCAAACCTTAAGCTAGCCCTAAACCTAAACTAAGCCCTAGCCCTATCCTTAGCCCTAACCCTAACCAAAGCCCAAGCCCTAGCCCTATCTCTATCCCTAGCCTTAACCCTAACCCTAGCCCCAGCCCTAGCCTTAGGCCTAACCCTAGCACTAGGTGTAGGCCTAGCCCTAGCCCTAGCCAGAACTCAAGCACTAACCCTATACCTATCACTAACCCTAGCCCTAGCCCTAGCCCTAAGCCCTAACCCTAACCCTAGGCCTGGCCTTAACTCTAGCCCTGGCCCTAGCCGTAACCCTAACCTACCCGTAACCCTAACCCTAGCCCTCGCCCTAGCCCTAACCCTAGCCCTAGTTCTAACTCTAAGCCCAAAGCCCTAACCCTAACCATAACCCTAACCGTAACCCTAAACCTAATACTTGCCCCAGCCCCAGCCCCAGTCCTAACCCTAGCCCTAGCCCTAGCCCTAGCCCTAGCCCTAGCCCTAGCCTTAGCCCTAGCCCTAGCCCTAACCCTAACCATAACCCTAACCGTAATCCTAAACCTAATACTAGCCCTAGCCCCAGCCCCAGCCCCAGCCCTAAACTTAGCCCTAGCTCTATTCCTAACCCTAACCCTAACTCTAACCCTACCCTAGCCTTAGTTCTAGCCCTAGCCCTAATCTTGGCTGTAGCTCTTACCCTAGCGCTAGCCCAAGCTCAAGCCCTAACGCTAACACTATCGCTATCCCTATCCCTGTCCCTAGCCATTGCCGTACCCTAACCCTAGCCCTAGCCATAATACCAGCCCTAACCCTAACCCGAGCCCTGGGCCTAAACCTAACCCAAGCCCTGTCCTTAACCCTGGCCCAAACCCTAGCACTACGCCCTGCCCTAGCCCTAACCCTAACCCTAGCCTTGGCCCTAACACTAGACCTAACCCTAATCCTAGCCGTACCCTAGTCATAACCCTAGCCCTAGTCTTAACCCTAACCCGAGACCTAACTCTTGCCCTAGACCTAAACTTAGCTCTAGCCCTATCCCTGATCCTATCCCTATCCATATCCCTAACTCTAGCCCCAGCCCTAGCCCTTGCCCTAGCCTTAACACTAGACCTAGCCCTACCCTAACCCTAGTTTTAGCTGTAGCCAAAATCCCAGCCCTAGCCCTAACCCTAGCCCTAACCCTACCCCTAGCCCTAGCCCTAGCCCTAGCCCTAACCTTGCTTTCAGAGGAGGAGGTTGTGTTTTTCACAGCTCCTCAATACCTTTCAGCAAAACAGTGGATTCTTCTCAATCGAGTGAAAATGCTGCAACCTCACTGACTGGGGTAGGCACTGGAACCCTTCAGGCATCAGGGGAGTCAAGAATGGAACCTCAAAAGCAAGATTTTGAGGGGCTAGGGGCAGATCGAACTCAGCCCCTAGGAAAACTTGCAGAGACCTTACAGAAAACAATGGCTTCCCAGGAAGGGAAAGAGAAAGAGAGAGAAACTGAAGAGTGATTGAAACTGGCAAGCGAGACCAAAAAGACTGTGCGTATTGTTGATTTGGGAACCGAGAAGGGATTTGGGGCTAGACTGCCTTCTAGTAGTGCCAAGGAAATCTTAGAAACTCCAGGGAAGGAGGTTTTACAAGGAGAAAGCCAGAGAGAAGAAGCAGGGGATAAAATGTTTGAGCCAGCTCTGAAAGAACAGGGCGTGGCAGCCATGGCAGAAACAGAAACTGCCTGCAAAGGCAGCACAAACTTCCTGCAAGGAGAATTAAAAGGAGATTCTGGGCTGCAGAAGGACATTCGGGAAAAAGAATACATTCAAAAGCCCCAAGGAACGACCTTTTTGCTGCAAAAAGAGGCAGGCAGCCATTTAGCAAACAAACAAACTCAGCAAGCAAAACTGAAAGTAAACTCTGGACTGCTAAAGCCTGCCGTAGCCATGGAAACAGGCACAGAGGAGGGGGAGGAAAAACCCTGGGTCTGGCTACTGCTGAAAACTTTTTGCAGGATTTCTTTGACTTTGATCAGTATAGAGAAACATATTGTTCGAATAGAGGAAAACTGGGAAAGTTTTTAGGGCTGTTGGAGCAATCTACCAAAGAGTTTGAATTAGAGAGTGTTCCACAGAGCCAGAGGAAGCCACAGAATGTTTGCAGAGGGACTTTCATTTGAGAGGAATGCAAAACAGAGCATATTTGGGGGTGGATTCGAGCAGAGAGGTCCTCCAAGAGTTAAATGATTATGGCAGGAGCCTGTTGGGAAAGCCAGTGGGGGAAAGAAAGCAAGAGGAGTAGGAATGCCTTTTACATTCTGTAACTGGCATCAACGAGTGGCATGAAGAAGTTAGGAAAGATCTGCAGGCTTATAAAGAGAGGAAAGGATTTTTATTAAAGCAATTTGCTTTGAAAAGCAAAGAGGAGAAAAGCAAGGAAAAAACAAAGACCAGAGGAGAGAGGGAGCCAAAGCTTCACAGGAGAAAGTGCTTAGCCGAAGAGGCTTTGAATACAAGTAGGGATCGGTCCCCGCTCAAACCAGGAAACTCTTCAGAAGAAGAACGGTATCCTCTGACCCTATACAAAAGAAAGCACGCACAGCCTCACAAGCCGGAAGAGACAGAGAAGGAGGCTTGTGCTGGGCAGCTTGCGGGGACTGCACCTCTTAACCCGATAGAACCTCCAAATGAATCTGAAAGTGAGGGAGTGGAGAGACTGGAGGGGCCTCCTTCCAAGAGCGAAGGGAGAGTGGCATGGAGTGCTCTGGCATTTCTTCTCTGCTTGCTAGCTGCGAGAGCTCGGTGGAAAGCAGCAGTGAGGAGGAGGAGATGGAGGAGGAAGGCGCTGGGGGTGAAGCCCTGAAGAAAAGCGCCAAGAGGAAAATAAAGGAAGGAGGGACAGGTCTCTCCCCGGGAAAGAAAGTCACAAAGGAATATTTAATTTGCCAGTATGACATGGCTGTCAGAAACGACACCTGGCATAACTTGAGGTGTAGGTTATGCACATACAGGTTATAGACATGAGAATGTTCTTAATTTTAATTTTAATTTTATTAATTAATTTTCATAATTTTACTTTAAGATGTATTTTAATTTAGTTTTAATTTGAACAATAGTGTTATTTGTTCTTTCTCTGTAAATGGGCATAATATGTGAGAAACTTTGATAGGGATACAAGACTCAGAATGGTGGTACTAATAAATAATTGTAATGGAAATTGTAATGTTTGTATATTGATAGGTACAATTTTAAAAATTTTAAAAACTTTCGGTATTTCTTTGAAGAACTGTAATATTTTGATATATTGTTGTTTACCTTACTTTATTTTGCGATTCCATTTGTTACCACGTACATCTCTTTTATTATGTACAAACAAGTTTGCAGGATGTTAAAATTTTAATAAAATTACTTAAACCTAAAAATTTCTTTTTCTTAAACCTATTCCTAAACCGAGCCCTAGCCGTAACCCTCGTCCTAGTCCTAGCCCGAGCCCAAAGCCCTAAGCCGAAACCTTAGCCCCAACACGAGCCCTAGCATTAACCCTAAACCTAGCCCTAGCCCTAACCCTAGCACTTAAAGTACACCTAGCCCTAGCCCTCGTGCTATCTTGTAAGACCTAGCCCTAACCCTATCCCTTCCCGTAACCCATTCCCTTTCCCTAGCCCTAAGCTTGGCCCTAACCGTAATCTAGCTCTAGCCCTATCCCTATCCTTATCCCTAGCCCTAGCACTGCCCTAGCCGTAACCATAACCTAGCCCGAACACTAACCCTAGCCCTAGCCCTAACCCGAGCTCTAACCCTAACACTAGCCCTAAACGTAACCCTAACCAAACCTTAAGCTAGCCCTAACCCTAAACCAAGCCCTAGCCCTAACCTTAGCCCTAGCCCTAACCTAGCCCGAACCCTAAACCTAGCCGTAGCCCTAACCCTGGCACTTAAACTACACCTAGCCCTAGCCGTAACTCTAGCCCTAGCCTTCACCCTATCCCCTAAGAGCTAACCCTAACCCTAGCCCTAGTCCTAACCTTAGCCCTATCCGAATCGCTAGCCCTAACCCTGGGCCTATTAGCAACCGTAGCCCTACCTTAATCCTTGCCATAATCCTAACCCTAACCCCAGCGCTAGACCTATCTCTATCCCTAGCCTTAATCCTAGACCTATCCCTTAGCTTAGACCTTGCCCTAGCCCTACCCTAACCCTAGCCCTATCCTTAACCCTAACCCTAGCCCTAGTCTTAGGCCTAACCATAGCACTACCTGTAGACCTAACCCTAGCACTGGCCCTAGCCCTAGCCCTAACCCTAGCCCTAAACCAAGCCCTAGCCCTAGCTGTATCCCTAAACTAGCCCTAGTCCTAACCCTAACCCTAACCCTAACCCTAGCCCTAGCCCTAGAACTAGCCCTAAACATAACCCTAGCACTAACCTAGCCCAAACCCGAGCCAAAGCCCTAGCCTTAATTTGGCCCTAGCCCTAACCCTAGCCCTAGCCCTAGCTCTATCCCTAAACTAGCCCTAGCCCTAACCCTAACTCTAGCCCTAGCCCTAGCCCTTGTCCTAACCCTAGCCCTATCCGAATCCCTAGCCCTAATAGCAGCCGTAGCACTAGCCCTAATCCTTGCCAAAATCCTAGCCCTAACCCCAGCGCTAGACCTATCTCTATCCCTAGCCTTAATCCTAGCCCTAGCCCTAGGCCTAGACGTTGCCCTAGCCCTACCCGAACCCTATCCCCATCCTTAACCCTAAACCTAGCCCTAGCCCTAGCCCTAACCCTAACCCTAGCCCTAGCACTAACCCTAGCCCTAGCCCTAACCCTAGCCCTAGCCCTATTCCTAGCACTAACCAAAGCCCTAGCCCTAAACCTAGCCATAACCCTACTCCAAGCCCTAACCCCAGCCATAATTTGAACTCTAACCCTCACCGTAGCCCTAACGCTTTCCTTAGATCTAACCCTATCCTTATCCCTAGCCCTAACCCTACCCCTAGATCTAACCTTAGCTTTAACTCGAGCAGTAAACCTAACCGTAACCCTAACCCTAACATTAAGCCTAACGTTAGCACTAGCCCTAGTCCAAACCCTAGCCCTAACCCTAGGCCTTGCACTAACTCTAACACTACCCCAGACCTAGCTCTAAACCTAGCCCTAGTCCTAGCTCCAAGCCGTAAGCCGTAACCCTTGCCCTAGCCCTAGCCCTAGCCCTAGCCCTAACCCTAACCTAGCCCTAACCCTAACCCTAGCCCTAGCCCTAGTCCTAACCCTAGCCCTAACCGTGACCTCGACTTTAATCTAAACCTGGCGCTAGCCGTAGCCTTAATTCTAACCCTAGCCCCAGCCCTAACCTGAGCAATAGTCCTAACACTAGCCCTGAACATAACCCTAACCAAACCTTAAGCTAGCCCTAAACCTAAACTAAGCCCTAGCCCTATCCTTAGCCCTAACCCTAACCAAAGCCCAAGCCCTAGCCCTATCTCTATCCCTAGCCTTAACCCTAACCCTAGCCCCAGCCCTAGCCTTAGGCCTAACCCTAGCACTAGGTGTAGGCCTAGCCCTAGCCCTAGCCAGAACTCAAGCACTAACCCTATACCTATCACTAACCCTAGCCCTAGCCCTAGCCCTAAGCCCTAACCCTAACCCTAGGCCTGGCCTTAACTCTAGCCCTGGCCCTAGCCGTAACCCTAACCTACCCGTAACCCTAACCCTAGCCCTCGCCCTAGCCCTAACCCTAGCCCTAGTTCTAACTCTAAGCCCAAAGCCCTAACCCTAACCATAACCCTAACCGTAACCCTAAACCTAATACTTGCCCCAGCCCCAGCCCCAGTCCTAACCCTAGCCCTAGCCCTAGCCCTAGCCCTAGCCCTAGCCTTAGCCCTAGCCCTAGCCCTAACCCTAACCATAACCCTAACCGTAATCCTAAACCTAATACTAGCCCTAGCCCCAGCCCCAGCCCCAGCCCTAAACTTAGCCCTAGCTCTATTCCTAACCCTAACCCTAACTCTAACCCTACCCTAGCCTTAGTTCTAGCCCTAGCCCTAATCTTGGCCGTAGCTCTTACCCTAGCGCTAGCCCAAGCTCAAGCCCTAACGCTAACACTATCGCTATCCCTATCCCTGTCCCTAGCCATTGCCGTACCCTAACCCTAGCCCTAGCCATAATACCAGCCCTAACCCTAACCCGAGCCCTGGGCCTAAACCTAACCCAAGCCCTGTCCTTAACCCTGGCCCAAACCCTAGCACTACGCCCTGCCCTAGCCCTAACCCTAACCCTAGCCTTGGCCCTAACACTAGACCTAACCCTAATCCTAGCCGTACCCTAGTCATAACCCTAGCCCTAGTCTTAACCCTAACCCGAGACCTAACTCTTGCCCTAGACCTAAACTTAGCTCTAGCCCTATCCCTGATCCTATCCCTATCCATATCCCTAACTCTAGCCCCAGCCCTAGCCCTTGCCCTAGCCTTAACACTAGACCTAGCCCTACCCTAACCCTAGTTTTAGCTGTAGCCAAAATCCCAGCCCTAGCCCTAACCCTACCCCTAGCCCTAGCCCTAGCCCTAGCCCTAACCTTGCTTTCAAAGGAGGAGGTTGTGTTTTTCACAGCTCCTCAATACCTTTCAGCAAAACAGTGGATTCTTCTCAATCGAGTGAAAATGCTGCAACCTCACTGACTGGGGTAGGCACTGGAACCCTTCAGGCATCAGGGGAGTCAAGAATGGAACCTCAAAAGCAAGATTTTGAGGGGCTAGGGGCAGATCGAACTCAGCCCCTAGGAAAACTTGCAGAGACCTTACAGAAAACAATGGCTTCCCAGGAAGGGAAAGAGAAAGAGAGAGAAACTGAAGAGTGATTGAAACTGGCAAGCAAGACCAAAAAGACTGTGCGTATTGTTGATTTGGGAACCGAGAAGGGATTTGGGGCTAGACTGCCTTCTAGTAGTGCCAAGGAAATCTTAGAAACTCCAGGGAAGGAGGTTTTACAAGGAGAAAGCCAGAGAGAAGAAGCAGGGGATAAAATGTTTGAGCCAGCTCTGAAAGAACAGGGCGTGGCAGCCATGGCAGAAACAGAAACTGCCTGCAAAGGCAGCACAAACTTCCTGCAAGGAGAATTAAAAGGAGATTCTGGGCTGCAGAAGGACATTCGGGAAAAAGAATACATTCAAAAGCCCCAAGGAACGACCTTTTTGCTGCAAAAAGAGGCAGGCAGCCATTTAGCAAACAAACAAACTCAGCAAGCAAAACTGAAAGTAAACTCTGGACTGCTAAAGCCTGCCGTAGCCATGGAAACAGGCACAGAGGAGGGGGAGGAAAAACCCTGGGTCTGGCTACTGCTGAAAACTTTTTGCAGGATTTCTTTGACTTTGATCAGTATAGAGAAACATATTGTTCGAATAGAGGAAAACTGGGAAAGTTTTTAGGGCTGTTGGAGGAATCTACCAAAGAGTTTGAATTAGAGAGTGTTCCACAGAGCCAGAGGAAGCCACAGAATGTTTGCAGAGGGACTTTCATTTGAGAGGAATGCAAAACAGAGCATATTTGGGGGTGGATTCGAGCAGAGAGGTCCTCCAAGAGTTAAATGATTATGGCAGGAGCCTGTTGGGAAAGCCAGTGGGGGAAAGAAAGCAAGAGGAGTAGGAATGCCTTTTACATTCTGTAACTGGCATCAACGAGTGGCATGAAGAAGTTAGGAAAGATCTGCAGGCTTATAAAGAGAGGAAAGGATTTTTATTAAAGCAATTTGCTTTGAAAAGCAAAGAGGAGAAAAGCAAGGAAAAAACAAAGACCAGAGGAGAGAGGGAGCCAAAGCTTCACAGGAGAAAGTGCTTAGCCGAAGAGGCTTTGAATACAAGTAGGGATCGGTCCCCGCTCAAACCAGGAAACTCTTCAGAAGAAGAACGGTATCCTCTGACCCTATACAAAAGAAAGCACGCACAGCCTCACAAGCCGGAAGAGACAGAGAAGGAGGCTTGTGCTGGGCAGCTTGCGGGGACTGCACCTCTTAACCCGATAGAACCTCCAAATGAATCTGAAAGTGAGGGAGTGGAGAGACTGGAGGGGCCTCCTTCCAAGAGCGAAGGGAGAGTGGCATGGAGTGCTCTGGCATTTCTTCTCTGCTTGCTAGCTGCGAGAGCTCGGTGGAAAGCAGCAGTGAGGAGGAGGAGATGGAGGAGGAAGGCGCTGGGGGTGAAGCCCTGAAGAAAAGCGCCAAGAGGAAAATAAAGGAAGGAGGGACAGGTCTCTCCCCGGGAAAGAAAGTCACAAAGGAATATTTAATTTGCCAGTATGACATGGCTGTCAGAAACGACACCTGGCATAACTTGAGGTGTAGGTTATGCACATACAGGTTATAGACATGAGAATGTTCTTAATTTTAATTTTAATTTTATTAATTAATTTTCATAATTTTACTTTAAGATGTATTTTAATTTAGTTTTAATTTGAACAATAGTGTTATTTGTTCTTTCTCTGTAAATGGGCATAATATGTGAGAAACTTTGATAGGGATACAAGACTCAGAATGGTGGTACTAATAAATAATTGTAATGGAAATTGTAATGTTTGTATATTGATAGGTACAATTTTAAAAATTTTAAAAACTTTCGGTATTTCTTTGAAGAACTGTAATATTTTGATATATTGTTGTTTACCTTACTTTATTTTGCGATTCCATTTGTTACCACGTACATCTCTTTTATTATGTACAAACAAGTTTGCAGGATGTTAAAATTTTAATAAAATTACTTAAACCTAAAAATTTCTTTTTCTTAAACCTATTCCTAAACCGAGCCCTAGCCGTAACCCTCGTCCTAGTCCTAGCCCGAGCCCAAAGCCCTAAGCCGAAACCTTAGCCCCAACACGAGCCCTAGCATTAACCCTAAACCTAGCCCTAGCCCTAACCCTAGCACTTAAAGTACACCTAGCCCTAGCCCTCGTGCTATCTTGTAAGACCTAGCCCTAACCCTATCCCTTCCCGTAACCCATTCCCTTTCCCTAGCCCTAAGCTTGGCCCTAACCGTAATCTAGCTCTAGCCCTATCCCTATCCTTATCCCTAGCCCTAGCACTGCCCTAGCCGTAACCATAACCTAGCCCTAACACTAACCCTAGCCCTAGCCCTAACCCGAGCTCTAACCCTAACACTAGCCCTAAACGTAACCCTAACCAAACCTTAAGCTAGCCCTAACCCTAAACCAAGCCCTAGCCCTAACCTTAGCCCTAGCCCTAACCTAGCCCGAACCCTAAACCTAGCCGTAGCCCTAACCCTAGCACTTAAACTACACCTAGCCCTAGCCGTAACTCTAGCCCTAGCCTTCACCCTATCCCCTAAGAGCTAACCCTAACCCTAGCCCTAGTCCTAACCTTAGCCCTATCCGAATCGCTAGCCCTAACCCTGGGCCTATTAGCAACCGTAGCCCTACCTTAATCCTTGCCATAATCCTAACCCTAACCCCAGCGCTAGACCTATCTCTATCCCTAGCCTTAATCCTAGACCTATCCCTTAGCTTAGACCTTGCCCTAGCCCTACCCTAACCCTAGCCCTATCCTTAACCCTAACCCTAGCCCTAGTCTTAGGCCTAACCATAGCACTACCTGTAGACCTAACCCTAGCACTGGCCCTAGCCCTAGCCCTAACCCTAGCCCTAAACCAAGCCCTAGCCCTAGCTGTATCCCTAAACTAGCCCTAGTCCTAACCCTAACCCTAACCCTAACCCTAGCCCTAGCCCTAGAACTAGCCCTAAACATAACCCTAGCACTAACCTAGCCCAAACCCGAGCCAAAGCCCTAGCCTTAATTTGGCCCTAGCCCTAACCCTAGCCCTAGCCCTAGCTCTATCCCTAAACTAGCCCTAGCCCTAACCCTAACTCTAGCCCTAGCCCTAGCCCTTGTCCTAACCCTAGCCCTATCCGAATCCCTAGCCCTAATAGCAGCCGTAGCACTAGCCCTAATCCTTGCCAAAATCCTAGCCCTAACCCCAGCGCTAGACCTATCTCTATCCCTAGCCTTAATCCTAGCCCTAGCCCTAGGCCTAGACGTTGCCCTAGCCCTACCCGAACCCTATCCCCATCCTTAACCCTAAACCTAGCCCTAGCCCTAGCCCTAACCCTAGCCCTAGCCCTATTCCTAGCACTAACCAAAGCCCTAGCCCTAAACCTAGCCATAACCCTACTCCAAGCCCTAACCCCAGCCATAATTTGAACTCTAACCCTCACCGTAGCCCTAACGCTTTCCTTAGATCTAACCCTATCCTTATCCCTAGCCCTAACCCTACCCCTAGATCTAACCTTAGCTTTAACTCGAGCAGTAAACCTAACCGTAACCCTAACCCTAACATTAAGCCTAACGTTAGCACTAGCCCTAGTCCAAACCCTAGCCCTAACCCTAGGCCTTGCACTAACTCTAACACTACCCCAGACCTAGCTCTAAACCTAGCCCTAGTCCTAGCTCCAAGCCGTAAGCCGTAACCCTTGCCCTAGCCCTAGCCCTAGCCCTAGCCCTAACCCTAACCTAGCCCTAACCCTAACCCTAGCCCTAGCCCTAGTCCTAACCCTAGCCCTAACCGTGACCTCGACTTTAATCTAAACCTGGCGCTAGCCGTAGCCTTAATTCTAACCCTAGCCCCAGCCCTAACCTGAGCAATAGTCCTAACACTAGCCCTGAACATAACCCTAACCAAACCTTAAGCTAGCCCTAAACCTAAACTAAGCCCTAGCCCTATCCTTAGCCCTAACCCTAACCAAAGCCCAAGCCCTAGCCCTATCTCTATCCCTAGCCTTAACCCTAACCCTAGCCCCAGCCCTAGCCTTAGGCCTAACCCTAGCACTAGGTGTAGGCCTAGCCCTAGCCCTAGCCAGAACTCAAGCACTAACCCTATACCTATCACTAACCCTAGCCCTAGCCCTAGCCCTAAGCCCTAACCCTAACCCTAGGCCTGGCCTTAACTCTAGCCCTGGCCCTAGCCGTAACCCTAACCTACCCGTAACCCTAACCCTAGCCCTCGCCCTAGCCCTAACCCTAGCCCTAGTTCTAACTCTAAGCCCAAAGCCCTAACCCTAACCATAACCCTAACCGTAACCCTAAACCGAATACTTGCCCCAGCCCCAGCCCCAGTCCTAACCCTAGCCCTAGCCCTAGCCCTAGCCCTAGCCCTAGCCCTAGCCTTAGCCCTAGCCCTAGCCCTAACCCTAACCATAACCCTAACCGTAATCCTAAACCTAATACTAGCCCTAGCCCCAGCCCCAGCCCCAGCCCTAAACTTAGCCCTAGCTCTATTCCTAACCCTAACCCTAACTCTAACCCTACCCTAGCCTTAGTTCTAGCCCTAGCCCTAATCTTGGCCGTAGCTCTTACCCTAGCGCTAGCCCAAGCTCAAGCCCTAACGCTAACACTATCGCTATCCCTATCCCTGTCCCTAGCCATTGCCGTACCCTAACCCTAGCCCTAGCCATAATACCAGCCCTAACCCTAACCCGAGCCCTGGGCCTAAACCTAACCCAAGCCCTGTCCTTAACCCTGGCCCAAACCCTAGCACTACGCCCTGCCCTAGCCCTAACCCTAACCCTAGCCTTGGCCCTAACACTAGACCTAACCCTAATCCTAGCCGTACCCTAGTCATAACCCTAGCCCTAGTCTTAACCCTAACCCGAGACCTAACTCTTGCCCTAGACCTAAACTTAGCTCTAGCCCTATCCCTGATCCTATCCCTATCCATATCCCTAACTCTAGCCCCAGCCCTAGCCCTTGCCCTAGCCTTAACACTAGACCTAGCCCTACCCTAACCCTAGTTTTAGCTGTAGCCAAAATCCCAGCCCTAGCCCTAACCCTAGCCCTAACCCTACCCCTAGCCCTAGCCCTAGCCCTAGCCCTAACCTTGCTTTCAGAGGAGGAGGTTGTGTTTTTCACAGCTCCTCAATACCTTTCAGCAAAACAGTGGATTCTTCTCAATCGAGTGAAAATGCTGCAACCTCACTGACTGGGGTAGGCACTGGAACCCTTCAGGCATCAGGGGAGTCAAGAATGGAACCTCAAAAGCAAGATTTTGAGGGGCTAGGGGCAGATCGAACTCAGCCCCTAGGAAAACTTGCAGAGACCTTACAGAAAACAATGGCTTCCCAGGAAGGGAAAGAGAAAGAGAGAGAAACTGAAGAGTGATTGAAACTGGCAAGCGAGACCAAAAAGACTGTGCGTATTGTTGATTTGGGAACCGAGAAGGGATTTGGGGCTAGACTGCCTTCTAGTAGTGCCAAGGAAATCTTAGAAACTCCAGGGAAGGAGGTTTTACAAGGAGAAAGCCAGAGAGAAGAAGCAGGGGATAAAATGTTTGAGCCAGCTCTGAAAGAACAGGGTGTGGCAGCCATGGCAGAAACAGAAACTGCCTGCAAAGGCAGCACAAACTTCCTGCAAGGAGAATTAAAAGGAGATTCTGGGCTGCAGAAGGACATTCGGGAAAAAGAATACATTCAAAAGCCCCAAGGAACGACCTTTTTGCTGCAAAAAGAGGCAGGCAGCCATTTAGCAAACAAACAAACTCAGCAAGCAAAACTGAAAGTAAACTCTGGACTGCTAAAGCCTGCCGTAGCCATGGAAACAGGCACAGAGGAGGGGGAGGAAAAACCCTGGGTCTGGCTACTGCTGAAAACTTTTTGCAGGATTTCTTTGACTTTGATCGGTATAGAGAAACATATTGTTCGAATAGAGGAAAACTGGGAAAGTTTTTAGGGCTGTTGGAGCAATCTACCAAAGAGTTTGAATTAGAGAGTGTTCCACAGAGCCAGAGGAAGCCACAGAATGTTTGCAGAGGGACTTTCATTTGAGAGGAATGCAAAACAGAGCATATTTGGGGGTGGATTCGAGCAGAGAGGTCCTCCAAGAGTTAAATGATTATGGCAGGAGCCTGTTGGGAAAGCCAGTGGGGGAAAGAAAGCAAGAGGAGTAGGAATGCCTTTTACATTCTGTAACTGGCATCAACGAGTGGCATGAAGAAGTTAGGAAAGATCTGCAGGCTTATAAAGAGAGGAAAGGATTTTTATTAAAGCAATTTGCTTTGAAAAGCAAAGAGGAGAAAAGCAAGGAAAAAACAAAGACCAGAGGAGAGAGGGAGCCAAAGCTTCACAGGAGAAAGTGCTTAGCCGAAGAGGCTTTGAATACAAGTAGGGATCGGTCCCCGCTCAAACCAGGAAACTCTTCAGAAGAAGAACGGTATCCTCTGACCCTATACAAAAGAAAGCACGCACAGCCTCACAAGCCGGAAGAGACAGAGAAGGAGGCTTGTGCTGGGCAGCTTGCGGGGACTGCACCTCTTAACCCGATAGAACCTCCAAATGAATCTGAAAGTGAGGGAGTGGAGAGACTGGAGGGGCCTCCTTCCAAGAGCGAAGGGAGAGTGGCATGGAGTGCTCTGGCATTTCTTCTCTGCTTGCTAGCTGCGAGAGCTCGGTGGAAAGCAGCAGTGAGGAGGAGGAGATGGAGGAGGAAGGCGCTGGGGGTGAAGCCCTGAAGAAAAGCGCCAAGAGGAAAATAAAGGAAGGAGGGACAGGTCTCTCCCCGGGAAAGAAAGTCACAAAGGAATATTTAATTTGCCAGTATGACATGGCTGTCAGAAACGACACCTGGCATAACTTGAGGTGTAGGTTATGCACATACAGGTTATAGACATGAGAATGTTCTTAATTTTAATTTTAATTTTATTAATTAATTTTCATAATTTTACTTTAAGATGTATTTTAATTTAGTTTTAATTTGAACAATAGTGTTATTTGTTCTTTCTCTGTAAATGGGCATAATATGTGAGAAACTTTGATAGGGATACAAGACTCAGAATGGTGGTACTAATAAATAATTGTAATGGAAATTGTAATGTTTGTATATTGATAGGTACAATTTTAAAAATTTTAAAAACTTTCGGTATTTCTTTGAAGAACTGTAATATTTTGATATATTGTTGTTTACCTTACTTTATTTTGCGATTCCATTTGTTACCACGTACATCTCTTTTATTATGTACAAACAAGTTTGCAGGATGTTAAAATTTTAATAAAATTACTTAAACCTAAAAATTTCTTTTTCTTAAACCTATTCCTAAACCGAGCCCTAGCCGTAACCCTCGTCCTAGTCCTAGCCCGAGCCCAAAGCCCTAAGCCGAAACCTTAGCCCCAACACGAGCCCTAGCATTAACCCTAAACCTAGCCCTAGCCCTAACCCTAGCACTTAAAGTACACCTAGCCCTAGCCCTCGTGCTATCTTGTAAGACCTAGCCCTAACCCTATCCCTTCCCGTAACCCATTCCCTTTCCCTAGCCCTAAGCTTGGCCCTAACCGTAATCTAGCTCTAGCCCTATCCCTATCCTTATCCCTAGCCCTAGCACTGCCCTAGCCGTAACCATAACCTAGCCCTAACACTAACCCTAGCCCTAGCCCTAACCCGAGCTCTAACCCTAACACTAGCCCTAAACGTAACCCTAACCAAACCTTAAGCTAGCCCTAACCCTAAACCAAGCCCTAGCCCTAACCTTAGCCCTAGCCCTAACCTAGCCCGAACCCTAAACCTAGCCGTAGCCCTAACCCTAGCACTTAAACTACACCTAGCCCTAGCCGTAACTCTAGCCCTAGCCTTCACCCTATCCCCTAAGAGCTAACCCTAACCCTAGCCCTAGTCCTAACCTTAGCCCTATCCGAATCGCTAGCCCTAACCCTGGGCCTATTAGCAACCGTAGCCCTACCTTAATCCTTGCCATAATCCTAACCCTAACCCCAGCGCTAGACCTATCTCTATCCCTAGCCTTAATCCTAGACCTATCCCTTAGCTTAGACCTTGCCCTAGCCCTACCCTAACCCTAGCCCTATCCTTAACCCTAACCCTAGCCCTAGTCTTAGGCCTAACCATAGCACTACCTGTAGACCTAACCCTAGCACTGGCCCTAGCCCTAGCCCTAACCCTAGCCCTAAACCAAGCCCTAGCCCTAGCTGTATCCCTAAACTAGCCCTAGTCCTAACCCTAACCCTAACCCTAACCCTAGCCCTAGCCCTAGAACTAGCCCTAAACATAACCCTAGCACTAACCTAGCCCAAACCCGAGCCAAAGCCCTAGCCTTAATTTGGCCCTAGCCCTAACCCTAGCCCTAGCCCTAGCTCTATCCCTAAACTAGCCCTAGCCCTAACCCTAACTCTAGCCCTAGCCCTAGCCCTTGTCCTAACCCTAGCCCTATCCGAATCCCTAGCCCTAATAGCAGCCGTAGCACTAGCCCTAATCCTTGCCAAAATCCTAGCCCTAACCCCAGCGCTAGACCTATCTCTATCCCTAGCCTTAATCCTAGCCCTAGCCCTAGGCCTAGACGTTGCCCTAGCCCTACCCGAACCCTATCCCCATCCTTAACCCTAAACCTAGCCCTAGCCCTAGCCCTAACCCTAACCCTAGCCCTAGCACTAACCCTAGCCCTAGCCCTAACCCTAGCCCTAGCCCTATTCCTAGCACTAACCAAAGCCCTAGCCCTAAACCTAGCCATAACCCTACTCCAAGCCCTAACCCCAGCCATAATTTGAACTCTAACCCTCACCGTAGCCCTAACGCTTTCCTTAGATCTAACCCTATCCTTATCCCTAGCCCTAACCCTACCCCTAGATCTAACCTTAGCTTTAACTCGAGCAGTAAACCTAACCGTAACCCTAACCCTAACATTAAGCCTAACGTTAGCACTAGCCCTAGTCCAAACCCTAGCCCTAACCCTAGGCCTTGCACTAACTCTAACACTACCCCAGACCTAGCTCTAAACCTAGCCCTAGTCCTAGTTCCAAGCCGTAAGCCGTAACCCTTGCCCTAGCCCTAGCCCTAGCCCTAGCCCTAACCCTAACCTAGCCCTAACCCTAACCCTAGCCCTAGCCCTAGTCCTAACCCTAGCCCTAACCGTGACCTCGACTTTAATCTAAACCTGGCGCTAGCCGTAGCCTTAATTCTAACCCTAGCCCCAGCCCTAACCTGAGCAATAGTCCTAACACTAGCCCTGAACATAACCCTAACCAAACCTTAAGCTAGCCCTAAACCTAAACTAAGCCCTAGCCCTATCCTTAGCCCTAACCCTAACCAAAGCCCAAGCCCTAGCCCTAGCCCTATCTCTATCCCTAGCCTTAACCCTAACCCTAGCCCCAGCCCTAGCCTTAGGCCTAACCCTAGCACTAGGTGTAGGCCTAGCCCTAGCCCTAGCCAGAACTCAAGCACTAACCCTATACCTATCACTAACCCTAGCCCTAGCCCTAGCCCTAAGCCCTAACCCTAACCCTAGGCCTGGCCTTAACTCTAGCCCTGGCCCTAGCCGTAACCCTAACCTACCCGTAACCCTAACCCTAGCCCTCGCCCTAGCCCTAACCCTAGCCCTAGTTCTAACTCTAAGCCCAAAGCCCTAACCCTAACCATAACCCTAACCGTAACCCTAAACCTAATACTTGCCCCAGCCCCAGCCCCAGTCCTAGCCCTAGCCCTAGCCCTAGCCCTAGCCCTAGCCCTAGCCCTAGCCCTAGCCCTAGCCTTAGCCCTAGCCCTAGCCCTAACCCTAACCATAACCCTAACCGTAATCCTAAACCTAATACTAGCCCTAGCCCCAGCCCCAGCCCCAGCCCTAAACTTAGCCCTAGCTCTATTCCTAACCCTAACCCTAACTCTAACCCTACCCTAGCCTTAGTTCTAGCCCTAGCCCTAATCTTGGCCGTAGCTCTTACCCTAGCGCTAGCCCAAGCTCAAGCCCTAACGCTAACACTATCGCTATCCCTATCCCTGTCCCTAGCCATTGCCGTACCCTAACCCTAGCCCTAGCCATAATACCAGCCCTAACCCTAACCCGAGCCCTGGGCCTAAACCTAACCCAAGCCCTGTCCTTAACCCTGGCCCAAACCCTAGCACTACGCCCTGCCCTAGCCCTAACCCTAACCCTAGCCTTGGCCCTAACACTAGACCTAACCCTAATCCTAGCCGTACCCTAGTCATAACCCTAGCCCTAGTCTTAACCCTAACCCGAGACCTAACTCTTGCCCTAGACCTAAACTTAGCTCTAGCCCTATCCCTGATCCTATCCCTATCCATATCCCTAACTCTAGCCCCAGCCCTAGCCCTTGCCCTAGCCTTAACACTAGACCTAGCCCTACCCTAACCCTAGTTTTAGCTGTAGCCAAAATCCCAGCCCTAGCCCTAACCCTAGCCCTAACCCTACCCCTAGCCCTAGCCCTAGCCCTAGCCCTAGCCCTAGCCCTAACCTTGCTTTCAAAGGAGGAGGTTGTGTTTTTCACAGCTCCTCAATACCTTTCAGCAAAACAGTGGATTCTTCTCAATCGAGTGAAAATGCTGCAACCTCACTGACTGGGGTAGGCACTGGAACCCTTCAGGCATCAGGGGAGTCAAGAATGGAACCTCAAAAGCAAGATTTTGAGGGGCTAGGGGCAGATCGAACTCAGCCCCTAGGAAAACTTGCAGAGACCTTACAGAAAACAATGGCTTCCCAGGAAGGGAAAGAGAAAGAGAGAGAAACTGAAGAGTGATTGAAACTGGCAAGCGAGACCAAAAAGACTGTGCGTATTGTTGATTTGGGAACCGAGAAGGGATTTGGGGCTAGACTGCCTTCTAGTAGTGCCAAGGAAATCTTAGAAACTCCAGGGAAGGAGGTTTTACAAGGAGAAAGCCAGAGAGAAGAAGCAGGGGATAAAATGTTTGAGCCAGCTCTGAAAGAACAGGGCGTGGCAGCCATGGCAGAAACAGAAACTGCCTGCAAAGGCAGCACAAACTTCCTGCAAGGAGAATTAAAAGGAGATTCTGGGCTGCAGAAGGACATTCGGGAAAAAGAATACATTCAAAAGCCCCAAGGAACGACCTTTTTGCTGCAAAAAGAGGCAGGCAGCCATTTAGCAAACAAACAAACTCAGCAAGCAAAACTGAAAGTAAACTCTGGACTGCTAAAGCCTGCCGTAGCCATGGAAACAGGCACAGAGGAGGGGGAGGAAAAACCCTGGGTCTGGCTACTGCTGAAAACTTTTTGCAGGATTTCTTTGACTTTGATCGGTATAGAGAAACATATTGTTCGAATAGAGGAAAACTGGGAAAGTTTTTAGGGCTGTTGGAGCAATCTACCAAAGAGTTTGAATTAGAGAGTGTTCCACAGAGCCAGAGGAAGCCACAGAATGTTTGCAGAGGGACTTTCATTTGAGAGGAATGCAAAACAGAGCATATTTGGGGGTGGATTCGAGCAGAGAGGTCCTCCAAGAGTTAAATGATTATGGCAGGAGCCTGTTGGGAAAGCCAGTGGGGCAAAGAAAGCAAGAGGAGTAGGAATGCCTTTTACATTCTGTAACTGGCATCAACGAGTGGCATGAAGAAGTTAGGAAAGATCTGCAGGCTTATAAAGAGAGGAAAGGATTTTTATTAAAGCAATTTGCTTTGAAAAGCAAAGAGGAGAAAAGCAAGGAAAAAACAAAGACCAGAGGAGAGAGGGAGCCAAAGCTTCACAGGAGAAAGTGCTTAGCCGAAGAGGCTTTGAATACAAGTAGGGATCGGTCCCCGCTCAAACCAGGAAACTCTTCAGAAGAAGAACGGTATCCTCTGACCCTATACAAAAGAAAGCACGCACAGCCTCACAAGCCGGAAGAGACAGAGAAGGAGGCTTGTGCTGGGCAGCTTGCGGGGACTGCACCTCTTAACCCGATAGAACCTCCAAATGAATCTGAAAGTGAGGGAGTGGAGAGACTGGAGGGGCCTCCTTCCAAGAGCGAAGGGAGAGTGGCATGGAGTGCTCTGGCATTTCTTCTCTGCTTGCTAGCTGCGAGAGCTCGGTGGAAAGCAGCAGTGAGGAGGAGGAGATGGAGGAGGAAGGCGCTGGGGGTGAAGCCCTGAAGAAAAGCGCCAAGAGGAAAATAAAGGAAGGAGGGACAGGTCTCTCCCCGGGAAAGAAAGTCACAAAGGAATATTTAATTTGCCAGTATGACATGGCTGTCAGAAACGACACCTGGCATAACTTGAGGTGTAGGTTATGCACATACAGGTTATAGACATGAGAATGTTCTTAATTTTAATTTTAATTTTATTAATTAATTTTCATAATTTTACTTTAAGATGTATTTTAATTTAGTTTTAATTTGAACAATAGTGTTATTTGTTCTTTCTCTGTAAATGGGCATAATATGTGAGAAACTTTGATAGGGATACAAGACTCAGAATGGTGGTACTAATAAATAATTGTAATGGAAATTGTAATGTTTGTATATTGATAGGTACAATTTTAAAAATTTTAAAAACTTTCGGTATTTCTTTGAAGAACTGTAATATTTTGATATATTGTTGTTTACCTTACTTTATTTTGCGATTCCATTTGTTACCACGTACATCTCTTTTATTATGTACAAACAAGTTTGCAGGATGTTAAAATTTTAATAAAATTACTTAAACCTAAAAATTTCTTTTTCTTAAACCTATTCCTAAACCGAGCCCTAGCCGTAACCCTCGTCCTAGTCCTAGCCCGAGCCCAAAGCCCTAAGCCGAAACCTTAGCCCCAACACGAGCCCTAGCATTAACCCTAAACCTAGCCCTAGCCCTAACCCTAGCACTTAAAGTACACCTAGCCCTAGCCCTCGTGCTATCTTGTAAGACCTAGCCCTAACCCTATCCCTTCCCGTAACCCATTCCCTTTCCCTAGCCCTAAGCTTGGCCCTAACCGTAATCTAGCTCTAGCCCTATCCCTATCCTTATCCCTAGCCCTAGCACTGCCCTAGCCGTAACCATAACCTAGCCCTAACACTAACCCTAGCCCTAGCCCTAACCCGAGCTCTAACCCTAACACTAGCCCTAAACGTAACCCTAACCAAACCTTAAGCTAGCCCTAACCCTAAACCAAGCCCTAGCCCTAACCTTAGCCCTAGCCCTAACCTAGCCCGAACCCTAAACCTAGCCGTAGCCCTAACCCTAGCACTTAAACTACACCTAGCCCTAGCCGTAACTCTAGCCCTAGCCTTCACCCTATCCCCTAAGAGCTAACCCTAACCCTAGCCCTAGTCCTAACCTTAGCCCTATCCGAATCGCTAGCCCTAACCCTGGGCATATTAGCAACCGTAGCCCTACCTTAATCCTTGCCATAATCCTAACCCTAACCCCAGCGCTAGACCTATCTCTATCCCTAGCCTTAATCCTAGACCTATCCCTTAGCTTAGACCTTGCCCTAGCCCTACCCTAACCCTAGCCCTATCCTTAACCCTAACCCTAGCCCTAGTCTTAGGCCTAACCATAGCACTACCTGTAGACCTAACCCTAGCACTGGCCCTAACCCTAGCCCTAACCCTAGCCCTAGCCCTAGAACTAGCCCTAAACATAACCCTAGCACTAACCTAGCCCAAACCCGAGCCAAAGCCCTAGCCTTAATTTGGCCCTAGCCCTAACCCTAGCCCTAGCCCTAGCTCTATCCCTAAACTAGCCCTAGCCCTAACCCTAACTCTAGCCCTAGCCCTAGCCCTTGTCCTAACCCTAGCCCTATCCGAATCCCTAGCCCTAATAGCAGTCGTAGCACTAGCCCTAATCCTTGCCAAAATCCTAGCCCTAACCCCAGCGCTAGACCTATCTCTATCCCTAGCCTTAATCCTAGCCCTAGCCCTAGGCCTAGACGTTGCCCTAGCCCTACCCGAACCCTATCCCCATCCTTAACCCTAACCCTAGTCCTAGTCTTAGGCCTAACCATAGCACTACCTGTAGACCTAACCCTAGCACTGGCCCTAGCCCTAGCCCTAACCCTAGCCCTAAACCAAGCCCTAGCCCTAGCTGTATCCCTAAACTAGCCCTAGTCCTAACCCTAACCCTAACCCTAACCCTAGCCCTAGCCCTAGAACTAGCCCTAAACATAACCCTAGCACTAACCTAGCCCAAACCCGAGCCAAAGCCCTAGCCTTAATTTGGCCCTAGCCCTAACCCTAGCCCTAGCCCTAGCTCTATCCCTAAACTAGCCCTAGCCCTAACCCTAACTCTAGCCCTAGCCCTAGCCCTTGTCCTAACCCTAGCCCTATCCGAATCCCTAGCCCTAATAGCAGCGGTAGCACTAGCCCTAATCCTTGCCAAAATCCTAGCCCTAACCCCAGCGCTAGACCTATCTCTATCCCTAGCCTTAATCCTAGCACTAACCCTAGGCCTAGACGTTGCCCTAGCCCTACCCGAACCCTATCCCCATCCTTAACCCTAAACCTAGCCCTAGCCCTAGCCCTAACCCTAACCCTAGCCCTAGCACTAACCCTAGCCCTAGCCCTAACCCTAGCCCTAGCCCTATTCCTAGCACTAACCAAAGCCCTAGCCCTAAACCTAGCCATAACCCTACTCCAAGCCCTAACCCCAGCCATAATTTGAACTCTAACCCTCACCGTAGCCCTAACGCTTTCCTTAGATCTAACCCTATCCTTATCCCTAGCCCTAACCCTACCCCTAGATCTAACCTTAGCTTTAACTCGAGCAGTAAACCTAACCGTAACCCTAACCCTAACATTAAGCCTAACGTTAGCACTAGCCCTAGTCCAAACCCTAGCCCTAACCCTAGGCCTTGCACTAACTCTAACACTACCCCAGACCTAGCTCTAAACCTAGCCCTAGTCCTAGCTCCAAGCCGTAAGCCGTAACCCTTGCCCTAGCCCTAGCCCTAGCCCTAGCCCTAACCCTAACCTAGCCCTAACCCTAACCCTAGCCCTAGCCCTAGTCCTAACCCTAGCCCTAACCGTGACCTCGACTTTAATCTAAACCTGGCGCTAGCCGTAGCCTTAATTCTAACCCTAGCCCCAGCCCTAACCTGAGCAATAGTCCTAACACTAGCCCTGAACATAACCCTAACCAAACCTTAAGCTAGCCCTAAACCTAAACTAAGCCCTAGCCCTATCCTTAGCCCTAACCCTAACCAAAGCCCAAGCCCTAGCCCTAGCCCTATCTCTATCCCTAGCCTTAACCCTAACCCTAGCCCCAGCCCTAGCCTTAGGCCTAACCCTAGCACTAGTTGTAGGCCTAGACCTAGCCCTAGCCAGAACTCAAGCACTAACCCTATACCTATCACTAACCCTAGCCCTAGCCCTAGCCCTAAGCCCTAACCCTAACCCTAGGCCTGGCCTTAACTCTAGCCCTGGCCCTAGCCGTAACCCTAACCTACCCGTAACCCTAACCCTAGCCCTCGCCCTAGCCCTAACCCTAGCCCTAGTTCTAACTCTAAGCCCAAAGCCCTAACCCTAACCATAACCCTAACCGTAACCCTAAACCTAATACTTGCCCCAGCCCCAGCCCCAGTCCTAACCCTAGCCCTAGCCCTAGCCCTAGCCCTAGCCCTAGCCCTAGCCCTAGCCCTAGCCTTAGCCCTAGCCCTAGCCCTAACCCTAACCATAACCCTAACCGTAATCCTAAACCTAATACTAGCCCTAGCCCCAGCCCCAGCCCCAGCCCTAAACTTAGCCCTAGCTCTATTCCTAACCCTAACCCTAACTCTAACCCTACCCTAGCCTTAGTTCTAGCCCTAGCCCTAATCTTGGCCGTAGCTCTTACCCTAGCGCTAGCCCAAGCTCAAGCCCTAACGCTAACACTATCGCTATCCCTATCCCTGTCCCTAGCCATTGCCGTACCCTAACCCTAGCCCTAGCCATAATACCAGCCCTAACCCTAACCCGAGCCCTGGGCCTAAACCTAACCCAAGCCCTGTCCTTAACCCTGGCCCAAACCCTAGCACTACGCCCTGCCCTAGCCCTAACCCTAACCCTAGCCTTGGCCCTAACACTAGACCTAACCCTAATCCTAGCCGTACCCTAGTCATAACCCTAGCCCTAGTCTTAACCCTAACCCGAGACCTAACTCTTGCCCTAGACCTAAACTTAGCTCTAGCCCTATCCCTGATCCTATCCCTATCCATATCCCTAACTCTAGCCCCAGCCCTAGCCCTTGCCCTAGCCTTAACACTAGACCTAGCCCTACCCTAACCCTAGTTTTAGCTGTAGCCAAAATCCCAGCCCTAGCCCTAACCCTAGCCCTAACCCTACCCCTAGCCCTAGCCCTAGCCCTAGCCCTAACCTTGCTTTCAAAGGAGGAGGTTGTGTTTTTCACAGCTCCTCAATACCTTTCAGCAAAACAGTGGATTCTTCTCAATCGAGTGAAAATGCTGCAACCTCACTGACTGGGGTAGGCACTGGAACCCTTCAGGCATCAGGGGAGTCAAGAATGGAACCTCAAAAGCAAGATTTTGAGGGGCTAGGGGCAGATCGAACTCAGCCCCTAGGAAAACTTGCAGAGACCTTACAGAAAACAATGGCTTCCCAGGAAGGGAAAGAGAAAGAGAGAGAAACTGAAGAGTGATTGAAACTGGCAAGCGAGACCAAAAAGACTGTGCGTATTGTTGATTTGGGAACCGAGAAGGGATTTGGGGCTAGACTGCCTTCTAGTAGTGCCAAGGAAATCTTAGAAACTCCAGGGAAGGAGGTTTTACAAGGAGAAAGCCAGAGAGAAGAAGCAGGGGATAAAATGTTTGAGCCAGCTCTGAAAGAACAGGGCGTGGCAGCCATGGCAGAAACAGAAACTGCCTGCAAAGGCAGCACAAACTTCCTGCAAGGAGAATTAAAAGGAGATTCTGGGCTGCAGAAGGACATTCGGGAAAAAGAATACATTCAAAAGCCCCAAGGAACGACCTTTTTGCTGCAAAAAGAGGCAGGCAGCCATTTAGCAAACAAACAAACTCAGCAAGCAAAACTGAAAGTAAACTCTGGACTGCTAAAGCCTGCCGTAGCCATGGAAACAGGCACAGAGGAGGGGGAGGAAAAACCCTGGGTCTGGCTACTGCTGAAAACTTTTTGCAGGATTTCTTTGACTTTGATCGGTATAGAGAAACATATTGTTCGAATAGAGGAAAACTGGGAAAGTTTTTAGGGCTGTTGGAGCAATCTACCAAAGAGTTTGAATTAGAGAGTGTTCCACAGAGCCAGAGGAAGCCACAGAATGTTTGCAGAGGGACTTTCATTTGAGAGGAATGCAAAACAGAGCATATTTGGGGGTGGATTCGAGCAGAGAGGTCCTCCAAGAGTTAAATGATTATGGCAGGAGCCTGTTGGGAAAGCCAGTGGGGGAAAGAAAGCAAGAGGAGTAGGAATGCCTTTTACATTCTGTAACTGGCATCAACGAGTGGCATGAAGAAGTTAGGAAAGATCTGCAGGCTTATAAAGAGAGGAAAGGATTTTTATTAAAGCAATTTGCTTTGAAAAGCAAAGAGGAGAAAAGCAAGGAAAAAACAAAGACCAGAGGAGAGAGGGAGCCAAAGCTTCACAGGAGAAAGTGCTTAGCCGAAGAGGCTTTGAATACAAGTAGGGATCGGTCCCCGCTCAAACCAGGAAACTCTTCAGAAGAAGAACGGTATCCTCTGACCCTATACAAAAGAAAGCACGCACAGCCTCACAAGCCGGAAGAGACAGAGAAGGAGGCTTGTGCTGGGCAGCTTGCGGGGACTGCACCTCTTAACCCGATAGAACCTCCAAATGAATCTGAAAGTGAGGGAGTGGAGAGACTGGAGGGGCCTCCTTCCAAGAGCGAAGGGAGAGTGGCATGGAGTGCTCTGGCATTTCTTCTCTGCTTGCTAGCTGCGAGAGCTCGGTGGAAAGCAGCAGTGAGGAGGAGGAGATGGAGGAGGAAGGCGCTGGGGGTGAAGCCCTGAAGAAAAGCGCCAAGAGGAAAATAAAGGAAGGAGGGACAGGTCTCTCCCCGGGAAAGAAAGTCACAAAGGAATATTTAATTTGCCAGTATGACATGGCTGTCAGAAACGACACCTGGCATAACTTGAGGTGTAGGTTATGCACATACAGGTTATAGACATGAGAATGTTCTTAATTTTAATTTTAATTTTATTAATTAATTTTCATAATTTTACTTTAAGATGTATTTTAATTTAGTTTTAATTTGAACAATAGTGTTATTTGTTCTTTCTCTGTAAATGGGCATAATATGTGAGAAACTTTGATAGGGATACAAGACTCAGAATGGTGGTACTAATAAATAATTGTAATGGAAATTGTAATGTTTGTATATTGATAGGTACAATTTTAAAAATTTTAAAAACTTTCGGTATTTCTTTGAAGAACTGTAATATTTTGATATATTGTTGTTTACCTTACTTTATTTTGCGATTCCATTTGTTACCACGTACATCTCTTTTATTATGTACAAACAAGTTTGCAGGATGTTAAAATTTTAATAAAATTACTTAAACCTAAAAATTTCTTTTTCTTAAACCTATTCCTAAACCGAGCCCTAGCCGTAACCCTCGTCCTAGTCCTAGCCCGAGCCCAAAGCCCTAAGCCGAAACCTTAGCCCCAACACGAGCCCTAGCATTAACCCTAAACCTAGCCCTAGCCCTAACCCTAGCACTTAAAGTACACCTAGCCCTAGCCCTCGTGCTATCTTGTAAGACCTAGCCCTAACCCTATCCCTTCCCGTAACCCATTCCCTTTCCCTAGCCCTAAGCTTGGCCCTAACCGTAATCTAGCTCTAGCCCTATCCCTATCCTTATCCCTAGCCCTAGCACTGCCCTAGCCGTAACCATAACCTAGCCCTAACACTAACCCTAGCCCTAGCCCTAACCCGAGCTCTAACCCTAACACTAGCCCTAAACGTAACCCTAACCAAACCTTAAGCTAGCCCTAACCCTAAACCAAGCCCTAGCCCTAACCTTAGCCCTAGCCCTAACCTAGCCCGAACCCTAAACCTAGCCGTAGCCCTAACCCTAGCACTTAAACTACACCTAGCCCTAGCCGTAACTCTAGCCCTAGCCTTCACCCTATCCCCTAAGAGCTAACCCTAACCCTAGCCCTAGTCCTAACCTTAGCCCTATCCGAATCGCTAGCCCTAACCCTGGGCCTATTAGCAACCGTAGCCCTACCTTAATCCTTGCCATAATCCTAACCCTAACCCCAGCGCTAGACCTATCTCTATCCCTAGCCTTAATCCTAGACCTATCCCTTAGCTTAGACCTTGCCCTAGCCCTACCCTAACCCTAGCCCTATCCTTAACCCTAACCCTAGCCCTAGTCTTAGGCCTAACCATAGCACTACCTGTAGACCTAACCCTAGCACTGGCCCTAGCCCTAGCCCTAACCCTAGCCCTAGCCCTAGAACTAGCCCTAAACATAACCCTAGCACTAACCTAGCCCAAACCCGAGCCAAAGCCCTAGCCTTAATTTGGCCCTAGCCCTAACCCTAGCCCTAGCCCTAGCTCTATCCCTAAACTAGCCCTAGCCCTAACCCTAACTCTAGCCCTAGCCCTAGCCCTTGTCCTAACCCTAGCCCTATCCGAATCCCTAGCCCTAATAGCAGCCGTAGCACTAGCCCTAATCCTTGCCAAAATCCTAGCCCTAACCCCAGCGCTAGACCTATCTCTATCCCTAGCCTTAATCCTAGCCCTAGCCCTAGGCCTAGACGTTGCCCTAGCCCTACCCGAACCCTATCCCCATCCTTAACCCTAAACCTAGCCCTAGCCCTAGCCCTAACCCTAACCCTAGCCCTAGCACTAACCCTAGCCCTAGCCCTAACCCTAGCCCTAGCCCTATTCCTAGCACTAACCAAAGCCCTAGCCCTAAACCTAGCCATAACCCTACTCCAAGCCCTAACCCCAGCCATAATTTGAACTCTAACCCTCACCGTAGCCCTAACGCTTTCCTTAGATCTAACCCTATCCTTATCCCTAGCCCTAACCCTACCCCTAGATCTAACCTTAGCTTTAACTCGAGCAGTAAACCTAACCGTAACCCTAACCCTAACATTAAGCCTAACGTTAGCACTAGCCCTAGTCCAAACCCTAGCCCTAACCCTAGGCCTTGCACTAACTCTAACACTACCCCAGACCTAGCTCTAAACCTAGCCCTAGTCCTAGCTCCAAGCCGTAAGCCGTAACCCTTGCCCTAGCCCTAGCCCTAGCCCTAGCCCTAACCCTAACCTAGCCCTAACCCTAACCCTAGCCCTAGCCCTAGTCCTAACCCTAGCCCTAACCGTGACCTCGACTTTAATCTAAACCTGGCGCTAGCCGTAGCCTTAATTCTAACCCTAGCCCCAGCCCTAACCTGAGCAATAGTCCTAACACTAGCCCTGAACATAACCCTAACCAAACCTTAAGCTAGCCCTAAACCTAAACTAAGCCCTAGCCCTATCCTTAGCCCTAACCCTAACCAAAGCCCAAGCCCTAGCCCTATCTCTATCCCTAGCCTTAACCCTAACCCTAGCCCCAGCCCTAGCCTTAGGCCTAACCCTAGCACTAGGTGTAGGCCTAGCCCTAGCCCTAGCCAGAACTCAAGCACTAACCCTATACCTATCACTAACCCTAGCCCTAGCCCTAGCCCTAAGCCCTAACCCTAACCCTAGGCCTGGCCTTAACTCTAGCCCTGGCCCTAGCCGTAACCCTAACCTACCCGTAACCCTAACCCTAGCCCTCGCCCTAGCCCTAACCCTAGCCCTAGTTCTAACTCTAAGCCCAAAGCCCTAACCCTAACCATAACCCTAACCGTAACCCTAAACCTAATACTTGCCCCAGCCCCAGCCCCAGTCCTAACCCTAGCCCTAGCCCTAGCCCTAGCCCTAGCCCTAGCCCTAGCCCTAGCCCTAGCCCTAGCCTTAGCCTTAGCCCTAGCCCTAAGCCTAGGCCTTGCACTAACTCTAACACTACCCCAGACCTAGCTCTAAACCTAGCCCTAGTCCTAGCTCCAAGCCGTAAACCGTAACCCTTGCCCTAGCCCTAGCCCTAGCCCTAGCCCTAGTCCTAACCCTAGCCCTAACCGTGACCTCGACTTTAATCTAAACCTGGCGCTAGCCGTAGCCTTAATTCTAACCCTAGCCCCAGCCCTAACCTGAGCAATAGTCCTAACACTAGCCCTGAACATAACCCTAACCAAACCTTAAGCTAGCCCTAAACCTAAACTAAGCCCTAGCCCTATCCTTAGCCCTAACCCTAACCAAAGCCCAAGCCCTAGCCCTAGCCCTATCTCTATCCCTAGCCTTAACCCTAACCCTAGCCCCAGCCCTAGCCTTAGGCCTAACCCTAGCACTAGGTGTAGGCCTAGCCCTAGCCCTAGCCAGAACTCAAGCACTAACCCTATACCTATCACTAACCCTAGCCCTAGCCCTAGCCCTAAGCCCTAACCCTAACCCTAGGCCTGGCCTTAACTCTAGCCCTGGCCCTAGCCGTAACCCTAACCTACCCGTAACCCTAACCCTAGCCCTCGCCCTAGCCCTAACCCTAGCCCTAGTTCTAACTCTAAGCCCAAAGCCCTAACCCTAACCATAACCCTAACCGTAACCCTAAACCTAATACTTGCCCCAGCCCCAGCCCCAGTCCTAACCCTAGCCCTAGCCCTAGCCCTAGCCCTAGCCCTAGCCTTAGCCCTAGCCCTAGCCCTAACCCTAACCATAACCCTAACCGTAATCCTAAACCTAATACTAGCCCTAGCCCCAGCCCCAGCCCCAGCCCTAAACTTAGCCCTAGCTCTATTCCTAACCCTAACCCTAACTCTAACCCTACCCTAGCCTTAGTTCTAGCCCTAGCCCTAATCTTGGCCGTAGCTCTTACCCTAGCGCTAGCCCAAGCTCAAGCCCTAACGCTAACACTATCGCTATCCCTATCCCTGTCCCTAGCCATTGCCGTACCCTAACCCTAGCCCTAGCCATAATACCAGCCCTAACCCTAACCCGAGCCCTGGGCCTAAACCTAACCCAAGCCCTGTCCTTAACCCTGGCCCAAACCCTAGCACTACGCCCTGCCCTAGCCCTAACCCTAACCCTAGCCTTGGCCCTAACACTAGACCTAACCCTAATCCTAGCCGTACCCTAGTCATAACCCTAGCCCTAGTCTTAACCCTAACCCGAGACCTAACTCTTGCCCTAGACCTAAACTTAGCTCTAGCCCTATCCCTGATCCTATCCCTATCCATATCCCTAACTCTAGCCCCAGCCCTAGCCCTTGCCCTAGCCTTAACACTAGACCTAGCCCTACCCTAACCCTAGTTTTAGCTGTAGCCAAAATCCCAGCCCTAGCCCTAACCCTACCCCTAGCCCTAGCCCTAGCCCTAGCCCTAACCTTGCTTTCAGAGGAGGAGGTTGTGTTTTTCACAGCTCCTCAATACCTTTCAGCAAAACAGTGGATTCTTCTCAATCGAGTGAAAATGCTGCAACCTCACTGACTGGGGTAGGCACTGGAACCCTTCAGGCATCAGGGGAGTCAAGAATGGAACCTCAAAAGCAAGATTTTGAGGGGCTAGGGGCAGATCGAACTCAGCCCCTAGGAAAACTTGCAGAGACCTTACAGAAAACAATGGCTTCCCAGGAAGGGAAAGAGAAAGAGAGAGAAACTGAAGAGTGATTGAAACTGGCAAGCGAGACCAAAAAGACTGTGCGTATTGTTGATTTGGGAACCGAGAAGGGATTTGGGGCTAGACTGCCTTCTAGTAGTGCCAAGGAAATCTTAGAAACTCCAGGGAAGGAGGTTTTACAAGGAGAAAGCCAGAGAGAAGAAGCAGGGGATAAAATGTTTGAGCCAGCTCTGAAAGAACAGGGCGTGGCAGCCATGGCAGAAACAGAAACTGCCTGCAAAGGCAGCACAAACTTCCTGCAAGGAGAATTAAAAGGAGATTCTGGGCTGCAGAAGGACATTCGGGAAAAAGAATACATTCAAAAGCCCCAAGGAACGACCTTTTTGCTGCAAAAAGAGGCAGGCAGCCATTTAGCAAACAAACAAACTCAGCAAGCAAAACTGAAAGTAAACTCTGGACTGCTAAAGCCTGCCGTAGCCATGGAAACAGGCACAGAGGAGGGGGAGGAAAAACCCTGGGTCTGGCTACTGCTGAAAACTTTTTGCAGGATTTCTTTGACTTTGATCGGTATAGAGAAACATATTGTTCGAATAGAGGAAAACTGGGAAAGTTTTTAGGGCTGTTGGAGCAATCTACCAAAGAGTTTGAATTAGAGAGTGTTCCACAGAGCCAGAGGAAGCCACAGAATGTTTGCAGAGGGACTTTCATTTGAGAGGAATGCAAAACAGAGCATATTTGGGGGTGGATTCGAGCAGAGAGGTCCTCCAAGAGTTAAATGATTATGGCAGGAGCCTGTTGGGAAAGCCAGTGGGGGAAAGAAAGCAAGAGGAGTAGGAATGCCTTTTACATTCTGTAACTGGCATCAACGAGTGGCATGAAGAAGTTAGGAAAGATCTGCAGGCTTATAAAGAGAGGAAAGGATTTTTATTAAAGCAATTTGCTTTGAAAAGCAAAGAGGAGAAAAGCAAGGAAAAAACAAAGACCAGAGGAGAGAGGGAGCCAAAGCTTCACAGGAGAAAGTGCTTAGCCGAAGAGGCTTTGAATACAAGTAGGGATCGGTCCCCGCTCAAACCAGGAAACTCTTCAGAAGAAGAACGGTATCCTCTGACCCTATACAAAAGAAAGCACGCACAGCCTCACAAGCCGGAAGAGACAGAGAAGGAGGCTTGTGCTGGGCAGCTTGCGGGGACTGCACCTCTTAACCCGATAGAACCTCCAAATGAATCTGAAAGTGAGGGAGTGGAGAGACTGGAGGGGCCTCCTTCCAAGAGCGAAGGGAGAGTGGCATGGAGTGCTCTGGCATTTCTTCTCTGCTTGCTAGCTGCGAGAGCTCGGTGGAAAGCAGCAGTGAGGAGGAGGAGATGGAGGAGGAAGGCGCTGGGGGTGAAGCCCTGAAGAAAAGCGCCAAGAGGAAAATAAAGGAAGGAGGGACAGGTCTCTCCCCGGGAAAGAAAGTCACAAAGGAATATTTAATTTGCCAGTATGACATGGCTGTCAGAAACGACACCTGGCATAACTTGAGGTGTAGGTTATGCACATACAGGTTATAGACATGAGAATGTTCTTAATTTTAATTTTAATTTTATTAATTAATTTTCATAATTTTACTTTAAGATGTATTTTAATTTAGTTTTAATTTGAACAATAGTGTTATTTGTTCTTTCTCTGTAAATGGGCATAATATGTGAGAAACTTTGATAGGGATACAAGACTCAGAATGGTGGTACTAATAAATAATTGTAATGGAAATTGTAATGTTTGTATATTGATAGGTACAATTTTAAAAATTTTAAAAACTTTCGGTATTTCTTTGAAGAACTGTAATATTTTGATATATTGTTGTTTACCTTACTTTATTTTGCGATTCCATTTGTTACCACGTACATCTCTTTTATTATGTACAAACAAGTTTGCAGGATGTTAAAATTTTAATAAAATTACTTAAACCTAAAAATTTCTTTTTCTTAAACCTATTCCTAAACCGAGCCCTAGCCGTAACCCTCGTCCTAGTCCTAGCCCGAGCCCAAAGCCCTAAGCCGAAACCTTAGCCCCAACACGAGCCCTAGCATTAACCCTAAACCTAGCCCTAGCCCTAACCCTAGCACTTAAAGTACACCTAGCCCTAGCCCTCGTGCTATCTTGTAAGACCTAGCCCTAACCCTATCCCTTCCCGTAACCCATTCCCTTTCCCTAGCCCTAAGCTTGGCCCTAACCGTAATCTAGCTCTAGCCCTATCCCTATCCTTATCCCTAGCCCTAGCACTGCCCTAGCCGAAACCATAACCTAGCCCTAACACTAACCCTAGCCCTAGCCCTAACCCGAGCTCTAACCCTAACACTAGCCCTAAACGTAACCCTAACCAAACCTTAAGCTAGCCCTAACCCTAAACCAAGCCCTAGCCCTAACCTTAGCCCTAGCCCTAACCTAGCCCGAACCCTAAACCTAGCCGTAGCCCTAACCCTAGCACTTAAACTACACCTAGCCCTAGCCGTAACTCTAGCCCTAGCCTTCACCCTATCCCCTAAGAGCTAACCCTAACCCTAGCCCTAGTCCTAACCTTAGCCCTATCCGAATCGCTAGCCCTAACCCTGGGCCTATTAGCAACCGTAGCCCTACCTTAATCCTTGCCATAATCCTAACCCTAACCCCAGCGCTAGACCTATCTCTATCCCTAGCCTTAATCCTAGACCTATCCCTTAGCTTAGACCTTGCCCTAGCCCTACCCTAACCCTAGCCCTATCCTTAACCCTAACCCTAGCCCTAGTCTTAGGCCTAACCATAGCACTACCTGTAGACCTAACCCTAGCACTGGCCCTAGCCCTAGCCCTAACCCTAGCCCTAAACCAAGCCCTAGCCCTAGCTGTATCCCTAAACTAGCCCTAGTCCTAACCCTAACCCTAACCCTAACCCTAGCCCTAGCCCTAGAACTAGCCCTAAACATAACCCTAGCACTAACCTAGCCCAAACCCGAGCCAAAGCCCTAGCCTTAATTTGGCCCTAGCCCTAACCCTAGCCCTAGCCCTAGCTCTATCCCTAAACTAGCCCTAGCCCTAACCCTAACTCTAGCCCTAGCCCTAGCCCTTGTCCTAACCCTAGCCCTATCCGAATCCCTAGCCCTAATAGCAGCCGTAGCACTAGCCCTAATCCTTGCCAAAATCCTAGCCCTAACCCCAGCGCTAGACCTATCTCTATCCCTAGCCTTAATCCTAGCCCTAGCCCTAGGCCTAGACGTTGCCCTAGCCCTACCCGAACCCTATCCCCATCCTTAACCCTAAACCTAGCCCTAGCCCTAGCCCTAACCCTAACCCTAGCCCTAGCACTAACCCTAGCCCTAGCCCTAACCCTAGCCCTAGCCCTATTCCTAGCACTAACCAAAGCCCTAGCCCTAAACCTAGCCATAACCCTACTCCAAGCCCTAACCCCAGCCATAATTTGAACTCTAACCCTCACCGTAGCCCTAACGCTTTCCTTAGATCTAACCCTATCCTTATCCCTAGCCCTAACCCTACCCCTAGATCTAACCTTAGCTTTAACTCGAGCAGTAAACCTAACCGTAACCCTAACCCTAACATTAAGCCTAACGTTAGCACTAGCCCTAGTCCAAACCCTAGCCCTAACCCTAGGCCTTGCACTAACTCTAACACTACCCCAGACCTAGCTCTAAACCTAGCCCTAGTCCTAGCTCCAAGCCGTAAGCCGTAACCCTTGCCCTAGCCCTAGCCCTAGCCCTAGCCCTAACCCTAACCTAGCCCTAACCCTAACCCTAGCCCTAGCCCTAGTCCTAACCCTAGCCCTAACCGTGACCTCGACTTTAATCTAAACCTGGCGCTAGCCGTAGCCTTAATTCTAACCCTAGCCCCAGCCCTAACCTGAGCAATAGTCCTAACACTAGCCCTGAACATAACCCTAACCAAACCTTAAGCTAGCCCTAAACCTAAACTAAGCCCTAGCCCTATCCTTAGCCCTAACCCTAACCAAAGCCCAAGCCCTAGCCCTATCTCTATCCCTAGCCTTAACCCTAACCCTAGCCCCAGCCCTAGCCTTAGGCCTAACCCTAGCACTAGGTGTAGGCCTAGCCCTAGCCCTAGCCAGAACTCAAGCACTAACCCTATACCTATCACTAACCCTAGCCCTAGCCCTAGCCCTAAGCCCTAACCCTAACCCTAGGCCTGGCCTTAACTCTAGCCCTGGCCCTAGCCGTAACCCTAACCTACCCGTAACCCTAACCCTAGCCCTCGCCCTAGCCCTAACCCTAGCCCTAGTTCTAACTCTAAGCCCAAAGCCCTAACCCTAACCATAACCCTAACCGTAACCCTAAACCGAATACTTGCCCCAGCCCCAGCCCCAGTCCTAACCCTAGCCCTAGCCCTAGCCCTAGCCCTAGCCCTAGCCCTAGCCCTAGCCTTAGCCCTAGCCCTAGCCCTAACCCTAACCATAACCCTAACCGTAATCCTAAACCTAATACTAGCCCTAGCCCCAGCCCCAGCCCCAGCCCTAAACTTAGCCCTAGCTCTATTCCTAACCCTAACCCTAACTCTAACCCTACCCTAGCCTTAGTTCTAGCCCTAGCCCTAATCTTGGCCGTAGCTCTTACCCTAGCGCTAGCCCAAGCTCAAGCCCTAACGCTAACACTATCGCTATCCCTATCCCTGTCCCTAGCCATTGCCGTACCCTAACCCTAGCCCTAGCCATAATACCAGCCCTAACCCTAACCCGAGCCCTGGGCCTAAACCTAACCCAAGCCCTGTCCTTAACCCTGGCCCAAACCCTAGCACTACGCCCTGCCCTAGCCCTAACCCTAACCCTAGCCTTGGCCCTAACACTAGACCTAACCCTAATCCTAGCCGTACCCTAGTCATAACCCTAGCCCTAGTCTTAACCCTAACCCGAGACCTAACTCTTGCCCTAGACCTAAACTTAGCTCTAGCCCTATCCCTGATCCTATCCCTATCCATATCCCTAACTCTAGCCCCAGCCCTAGCCCTTGCCCTAGCCTTAACACTAGACCTAGCCCTACCCTAACCCTAGTTTTAGCTGTAGCCAAAATCCCAGCCCTAGCCCTAACCCTAGCCCTAACCCTACCCCTAGCCCTAGCCCTAGCCCTAGCCCTAGCCCTAACCTTGCTTTCAAAGGAGGAGGTTGTGTTTTTCACAGCTCCTCAATACCTTTCAGCAAAACAGTGGATTCTTCTCAATCGAGTGAAAATGCTGCAACCTCACTGACTGGGGTAGGCACTGGAACCCTTCAGGCATCAGGGGAGTCAAGAATGGAACCTCAAAAGCAAGATTTTGAGGGGCTAGGGGCAGATCGAACTCAGCCCCTAGGAAAACTTGCAGAGACCTTACAGAAAACAATGGCTTCCCAGGAAGGGAAAGAGAAAGAGAGAGAAACTGAAGAGTGATTGAAACTGGCAAGCGAGACCAAAAAGACTGTGCGTATTGTTGATTTGGGAACCGAGAAGGGATTTGGGGCTAGACTGCCTTCTAGTAGTGCCAAGGAAATCTTAGAAACTCCAGGGAAGGAGGTTTTACAAGGAGAAAGCCAGAGAGAAGAAGCAGGGGATAAAATGTTTGAGCCAGCTCTGAAAGAACAGGGCGTGGCAGCCATGGCAGAAACAGAAACTGCCTGCAAAGGCAGCACAAACTTCCTGCAAGGAGAATTAAAAGGAGATTCTGGGCTGCAGAAGGACATTCGGGAAAAAGAATACATTCAAAAGCCCCAAGGAACGACCTTTTTGCTGCAAAAAGAGGCAGGCAGCCATTTAGCAAACAAACAAACTCAGCAAGCAAAACTGAAAGTAAACTCTGGACTGCTAAAGCCTGCCGTAGCCATGGAAACAGGCACAGAGGAGGGGGAGGAAAAACCCTGGGTCTGGCTACTGCTGAAAACTTTTTGCAGGATTTCTTTGACTTTGATCAGTATAGAGAAACATATTGTTCGAATAGAGGAAAACTGGGAAAGTTTTTAGGGCTGTTGGAGGAATCTACCAAAGAGTTTGAATTAGAGAGTGTTCCACAGAGCCAGAGGAAGCCACAGAATGTTTGCAGAGGGACTTTCATTTGAGAGGAATGCAAAACAGAGCATATTTGGGGGTGGATTCGAGCAGAGAGGTCCTCCAAGAGTTAAATGATTATGGCAGGAGCCTGTTGGGAAAGCCAGTGGGGGAAAGAAAGCAAGAGGAGTAGGAATGCCTTTTACATTCTGTAACTGGCATCAACGAGTGGCATGAAGAAGTTAGGAAAGATCTGCAGGCTTATAAAGAGAGGAAAGGATTTTTATTAAAGCAATTTGCTTTGAAAAGCAAAGAGGAGAAAAGCAAGGAAAAAACAAAGACCAGAGGAGAGAGGGAGCCAAAGCTTCACAGGAGAAAGTGCTTAGCCGAAGAGGCTTTGAATACAAGTAGGGATCGGTCCCCGCTCAAACCAGGAAACTCTTCAGAAGAAGAACGGTATCCTCTGACCCTATACAAAAGAAAGCACGCACAGCCTCACAAGCCGGAAGAGACAGAGAAGGAGGCTTGTGCTGGGCAGCTTGCGGGGACTGCACCTCTTAACCCGATAGAACCTCCAAATGAATCTGAAAGTGAGGGAGTGGAGAGACTGGAGGGGCCTCCTTCCAAGAGCGAAGGGAGAGTGGCATGGAGTGCTCTGGCATTTCTTCTCTGCTTGCTAGCTGCGAGAGCTCGGTGGAAAGCAGCAGTGAGGAGGAGCAGGTGGAGGAGGAAGGCGCTGGGGGTGAAGCCCTGAAGAAAAGCGCCAAGAGGAAAATAAAGGAAGGAGGGACAGGTCTCTCCCCGGGAAAGAAAGTCACAAAGGAATATTTAATTTGCCAGTATGACATGGCTGTCAGAAACGACACCTGGCATAACTTGAGGTGTAGGTTATGCACATACAGGTTATAGACATGAGAATGTTCTTAATTTTAATTTTAATTTTATTAATTAATTTTCATAATTTTACTTTAAGATGTATTTTAATTTAGTTTTAATTTGAACAATAGTGTTATTTGTTCTTTCTCTGTAAATGGGCATAATATGTGAGAAACTTTGATAGGGATACAAGACTCAGAATGGTGGTACTAATAAATAATTGTAATGGAAATTGTAATGTTTGTATATTGATAGGTACAATTTTAAAAATTTTAAAAACTTTCGGTATTTCTTTGAAGAACTGTAATATTTTGATATATTGTTGTTTACCTTACTTTATTTTGCGATTCCATTTGTTACCACGTACATCTCTTTTATTATGTACAAACAAGTTTGCAGGATGTTAAAATTTTAATAAAATTACTTAAACCTAAAAATTTCTTTTTCTTAAACCTATTCCTAAACCGAGCCCTAGCCGTAACCCTCGTCCTAGTCCTAGCCCGAGCCCAAAGCCCTAAGCCGAAACCTTAGCCCCAACACGAGCCCTAGCATTAACCCTAAACCTAGCCCTAGCCCTAACCCTAGCACTTAAAGTACACCTAGCCCTAGCCCTCGTGCTATCTTGTAAGACCTAGCCCTAACCCTATCCCTTCCCGTAACCCATTCCCTTTCCCTAGCCCTAAGCTTGGCCCTAACCGTAATCTAGCTCTAGCCCTATCCCTATCCTTATCCCTAGCCCTAGCACTGCCCTAGCCGTAACCATAACCTAGCCCTAACACTAACCCTAGCCCTAGCCCTAACCCGAGCTCTAACCCTAACACTAGCCCTAAACGTAACCCTAACCAAACCTTAAGCTAGCCCTAACCCTAAACCAAGCCCTAGCCCTAACCTTAGCCCTAGCCCTAACCTAGCCCGAACCCTAAACCTAGCCATAGCCCTAACCCTAGCACTTAAACTACACCTAGCCCTAGCCGTAACTCTAGCCCTAGCCTTCACCCTATCCCCTAAGAGCTAACCCTAACCCTAGCCCTAGTCCTAACCTTAGCCCTATCCGAATCGCTAGCCCTAACCCTGGGCCTATTAGCAACCGTAGCCCTACCTTAATCCTTGCCATAATCCTAACCCTAACCCCAGCGCTAGACCTATCTCTATCCCTAGCCTTAATCCTAGACCTATCCCTTAGCTTAGACCTTGCCCTAGCCCTACCCTAACCCTAGCCCTATCCTTAACCCTAACCCTAGCCCTAGTCTTAGGCCTAACCATAGCACTACCTGTAGACCTAACCCTAGCACTGGCCCTAGCCCTAGCCCTAACCCTAGCCCTAAACCAAGCCCTAGCCCTAGCTGTATCCCTAAACTAGCCCTAGTCCTAACCCTAACCCTAACCCTAACCCTAGCCCTAGCCCTAGAACTAGCCCTAAACATAACCCTAGCACTAACCTAGCCCAAACCCGAGCCAAAGCCCTAGCCTTAATTTGGCCCTAGCCCTAACCCTAGCCCTAGCCCTAGCTCTATCCCTAAACTAGCCCTAGCCCTAACCCTAACTCTAGCCCTAGCCCTAGCCCTTGTCCTAACCCTAGCCCTATCCGAATCCCTAGCCCTAATAGCAGCCGTAGCACTAGCCCTAATCCTTGCCAAAATCCTAGCCCTAACCCCAGCGCTAGACCTATCTCTATCCCTAGCCTTAATCCTAGCCCTAGCCCTAGGCCTAGACGTTGCCCTAGCCCTACCCGAACCCTATCCCCATCCTTAACCCTAAACCTAGCCCTAGCCCTAGCCCTAACCCTAACCCTAGCCCTAGCACTAACCCTAGCCCTAGCCCTAACCCTAGCCCTAGCCCTATTCCTAGCACTAACCAAAGCCCTAGCCCTAAACCTAGCCATAACCCTACTCCAAGCCCTAACCCCAGCCATAATTTGAACTCTAACCCTCACCGTAGCCCTAACGCTTTCCTTAGATCTAACCCTATCCTTATCCCTAGCCCTAACCCTACCCCTAGATCTAACCTTAGCTTTAACTCGAGCAGTAAACCTAACCGTAACCCTAACCCTAACATTAAGCCTAACGTTAGCACTAGCCCTAGTCCAAACCCTAGCCCTAACCCTAGGCCTTGCACTAACTCTAACACTACCCCAGACCTAGCTCTAAACCTAGCCCTAGTCCTAGCTCCAAGCCGTAAGCCGTAACCCTTGCCCTAGCCCTAGCCCTAGCCCTAGCCCTAACCCTAACCTAGCCCTAACCCTAACCCTAGCCCTAGCCCTAGTCCTAACCCTAGCCCTAACCGTGACCTCGACTTTAATCTAAACCTGGCGCTAGCCGTAGCCTTAATTCTAACCCTAGCCCCAGCCCTAACCTGAGCAATAGTCCTAACACTAGCCCTGAACATAACCCTAACCAAACCTTAAGCTAGCCCTAAACCTAAACTAAGCCCTAGCCCTATCCTTAGCCCTAACCCTAACCAAAGCCCAAGCCCTAGCCCTATCTCTATCCCTAGCCTTAACCCTAACCCTAGCCCCAGCCCTAGCCTTAGGCCTAACCCTAGCACTAGGTGTAGGCCTAGCCCTAGCCCTAGCCAGAACTCAAGCACTAACCCTATACCTATCACTAACCCTAGCCCTAGCCCTAGCCCTAAGCCCTAACCCTAACCCTAGGCCTGGCCTTAACTCTAGCCCTGGCCCTAGCCGTAACCCTAACCTACCCGTAACCCTAACCCTAGCCCTCGCCCTAGCCCTAACCCTAGCCCTAGTTCTAACTCTAAGCCCAAAGCCCTAACCCTAACCATAACCCTAACCGTAACCCTAAACCTAATACTTGCCCCAGCCCCAGCCCCAGTCCTAACCCTAGCCCTAGCCCTAGCCCTAGCCCTAGCCCTAGCCTTAGCCCTAGCCCTAGCCCTAACCCTAACCATAACCCTAACCGTAATCCTAAACCTAATACTAGCCCTAGCCCCAGCCCCAGCCCCAGCCCTAAACTTAGCCCTAGCTCTATTCCTAACCCTAACCCTAACTCTAACCCTACCCTAGCCTTAGTTCTAGCCCTAGCCCTAATCTTGGCCGTAGCTCTTACCCTAGCGCTAGCCCAAGCTCAAGCCCTAACGCTAACACTATCGCTATCCCTATCCCTGTCCCTAGCCATTGCCGTACCCTAACCCTAGCCCTAGCCATAATACCAGCCCTAACCCTAACCCGAGCCCTGGGCCTAAACCTAACCCAAGCCCTGTCCTTAACCCTGGCCCAAACCCTAGCACTACGCCCTGCCCTAGCCCTAACCCTAACCCTAGCCTTGGCCCTAACACTAGACCTAACCCTAATCCTAGCCGTACCCTAGTCATAACCCTAGCCCTAGTCTTAACCCTAACCCGAGACCTAACTCTTGCCCTAGACCTAAACTTAGCTCTAGCCCTATCCCTGATCCTATCCCTATCCATATCCCTAACTCTAGCCCCAGCCCTAGCCCTTGCCCTAGCCTTAACACTAGACCTAGCCCTACCCTAACCCTAGTTTTAGCTGTAGCCAAAATCCCAGCCCTAGCCCTAACCCTAGCCCTAACCCTACCCCTAGCCCTAGCCCTAGCCCTAGCCCTAGCCCTAACCTTGCTTTCAAAGGAGGAGGTTGTGTTTTTCACAGCTCCTCAATACCTTTCAGCAAAACAGTGGATTCTTCTCAATCGAGTGAAAATGCTGCAACCTCACTGACTGGGGTAGGCACTGGAACCCTTCAGGCATCAGGGGAGTCAAGAATGGAACCTCAAAAGCAAGATTTTGAGGGGCTAGGGGCAGATCGAACTCAGCCCCTAGGAAAACTTGCAGAGACCTTACAGAAAACAATGGCTTCCCAGGAAGGGAAAGAGAAAGAGAGAGAAACTGAAGAGTGATTGAAACTGGCAAGCGAGACCAAAAAGACTGTGCGTATTGTTGATTTGGGAACCGAGAAGGGATTTGGGGCTAGACTGCCTTCTAGTAGTGCCAAGGAAATCTTAGAAACTCCAGGGAAGGAGGTTTTACAAGGAGAAAGCCAGAGAGAAGAAGCAGGGGATAAAATGTTTGAGCCAGCTCTGAAAGAACAGGGCGTGGCAGCCATGGCAGAAACAGAAACTGCCTGCAAAGGCAGCACAAACTTCCTGCAAGGAGAATTAAAAGGAGATTCTGGGCTGCAGAAGGACATTCGGGAAAAAGAATACATTCAAAAGCCCCAAGGAACGACCTTTTTGCTGCAAAAAGAGGCAGGCAGCCATTTAGCAAACAAACAAACTCAGCAAGCAAAACTGAAAGTAAACTCTGGACTGCTAAAGCCTGCCGTAGCCATGGAAACAGGCACAGAGGAGGGGGAGGAAAAACCCTGGGTCTGGCTACTGCTGAAAACTTTTTGCAGGATTTCTTTGACTTTGATCAGTATAGAGAAACATATTGTTCGAATAGAGGAAAACTGGGAAAGTTTTTAGGGCTGTTGGAGCAATCTACCAAAGAGTTTGAATTAGAGAGTGTTCCACAGAGCCAGAGGAAGCCACAGAATGTTTGCAGAGGGACTTTCATTTGAGAGGAATGCAAAACAGAGCATATTTGGGGGTGGATTCGAGCAGAGAGGTCCTCCAAGAGTTAAATGATTATGGCAGGAGCCTGTTGGGAAAGCCAGTGGGGGAAAGAAAGCAAGAGGAGTAGGAATGCCTTTTACATTCTGTAACTGGCATCAACGAGTGGCATGAAGAAGTTAGGAAAGATCTGCAGGCTTATAAAGAGAGGAAAGGATTTTTATTAAAGCAATTTGCTTTGAAAAGCAAAGAGGAGAAAAGCAAGGAAAAAACAAAGACCAGAGGAGAGAGGGAGCCAAAGCTTCACAGGAGAAAGTGCTTAGCCGAAGAGGCTTTGAATACAAGTAGGGATCGGTCCCCGCTCAAACCAGGAAACTCTTCAGAAGAAGAACGGTATCCTCTGACCCTATACAAAAGAAAGCACGCACAGCCTCACAAGCCGGAAGAGACAGAGAAGGAGGCTTGTGCTGGGCAGCTTGCGGGGACTGCACCTCTTAACCCGATAGAACCTCCAAATGAATCTGAAAGTGAGGGAGTGGAGAGACTGGAGGGGCCTCCTTCCAAGAGCGAAGGGAGAGTGGCATGGAGTGCTCTGGCATTTCTTCTCTGCTTGCTAGCTGCGAGAGCTCGGTGGAAAGCAGCAGTGAGGAGGAGGAGATGGAGGAGGAAGGCGCTGGGGGTGAAGCCCTGAAGAAAAGCGCCAAGAGGAAAATAAAGGAAGGAGGGACAGGTCTCTCCCCGGGAAAGAAAGTCACAAAGGAATATTTAATTTGCCAGTATGACATGGCTGTCAGAAACGACACCTGGCATAACTTGAGGTGTAGGTTATGCACATACAGGTTATAGACATGAGAATGTTCTTAATTTTAATTTTAATTTTATTAATTAATTTTCATAATTTTACTTTAAGATGTATTTTAATTTAGTTTTAATTTGAACAATAGTGTTATTTGTTCTTTCTCTGTAAATGGGCATAATATGTGAGAAACTTTGATAGGGATACAAGACTCAGAATGGTGGTACTAATAAATAATTGTAATGGAAATTGTAATGTTTGTATATTGATAGGTACAATTTTAAAAATTTTAAAAACTTTCGGTATTTCTTTGAAGAACTGTAATATTTTGATATATTGTTGTTTACCTTACTTTATTTTGCGATTCCATTTGTTACCACGTACATCTCTTTTATTATGTACAAACAAGTTTGCAGGATGTTAAAATTTTAATAAAATTACTTAAACCTAAAAATTTCTTTTTCTTAAACCTATTCCTAAACCGAGCCCTAGCCGTAACCCTCGTCCTAGTCCTAGCCCGAGCCCAAAGCCCTAAGCCGAAACCTTAGCCCCAACACGAGCCCTAGCATTAACCCTAAACCTAGCCCTAGCCCTAACCCTAGCACTTAAAGTACACCTAGCCCTAGCCCTCGTGCTATCTTGTAAGACCTAGCCCTAACCCTATCCCTTCCCGTAACCCATTCCCTTTCCCTAGCCCTAAGCTTGGCCCTAACCGTAATCTAGCTCTAGCCCTATCCCTATCCTTATCCCTAGCCCTAGCACTGCCCTAGCCGTAACCATAACCTAGCCCTAACACTAACCCTAGCCCTAGCCCTAACCCGAGCTCTAACCCTAACACTAGCCCTAAACGTAACCCTAACCAAACCTTAAGCTAGCCCTAACCCTAAACCAAGCCCTAGCCCTAACCTTAGCCCTAGCCCTAACCTAGCCCGAACCCTAAACCTAGCCGTAGCCCTAACCCTAGCACTTAAACTACACCTAGCCCTAGCCGTAACTCTAGCCCTAGCCTTCACCCTATCCCCTAAGAGCTAACCCTAACCCTAGCCCTAGTCCTAACCTTAGCCCTATCCGAATCGCTAGCCCTAACCCTGGGCCTATTAGCAACCGTAGCCCTACCTTAATCCTTGCCATAATCCTAACCCTAACCCCAGCGCTAGACCTATCTCTATCCCTAGCCTTAATCCTAGACCTATCCCTTAGCTTAGACCTTGCCCTAGCCCTACCCTAACCCTAACCCTAGCCCTATCCTTAACCCTAACCCTAGCCCTAGTCTTAGGCCTAACCATAGCACTACCTGTAGACCTAACCCTAGCACTGGCCCTAGCCCTAGCCCTAACCCTAGCCCTAAACCAAGCCCTAGCCCTAGCTGTATCCCTAAACTAGCCCTAGTCCTAACCCTAACCCTAACCCTAACCCTAGCCCTAGCCCTAGAACTAGCCCTAAACATAACCCTAGCACTAACCTAGCCCAAACCCGAGCCAAAGCCCTAGCCTTAATTTGGCCCTAGCCCTAACCCTAGCCCTAGCCCTAGCTCTATCCCTAAACTAGCCCTAGCCCTAACCCTAACTCTAGCCCTAGCCCTAGCCCTTGTCCTAACCCTAGCCCTATCCGAATCCCTAGCCCTAATAGCAGCGGTAGCACTAGCCCTAATCCTTGCCAAAATCCTAGCCCTAACCCCAGCGCTAGACCTATCTCTATCCCTAGCCTTAATCCTAGCCCTAGCCCTAGGCCTAGACGTTGCCCTAGCCCTACCCGAACCCTATCCCCATCCTTAACCCTAAACCTAGCCCTAGCCCTAGCCCTAACCCTAGCCCTAGCCCTATTCCTAGCACTAACCAAAGCCCTAGCCCTAAACCTAGCCATAACCCTACTCCAAGCCCTAACCCCAGCCATAATTTGAACTCTAACCCTCACCGTAGCCCTAACGCTTTCCTTAGATCTAACCCTATCCTTATCCCTAGCCCTAACCCTACCCCTAGATCTAACCTTAGCTTTAACTCGAGCAGTAAACCTAACCGTAACCCTAACCCTAACATTAAGCCTAACGTTAGCACTAGCCCTAGTCCAAACCCTAGCCCTAACCCTAGGCCTTGCACTAACTCTAACACTACCCCAGACCTAGCTCTAAACCTAGCCCTAGTCCTAGCTCCAAGCCGTAAGCCGTAACCCTTGCCCTAGCCCTAGCCCTAGCCCTAGCCCTAACCCTAACCTAGCCCTAACCCTAACCCTAGCCCTAGCCCTAGTCCTAACCCTAGCCCTAACCGTGACCTCGACTTTAATCTAAACCTGGCGCTAGCCGTAGCCTTAATTCTAACCCTAGCCCCAGCCCTAACCTGAGCAATAGTCCTAACACTAGCCCTGAACATAACCCTAACCAAACCTTAAGCTAGCCCTAAACCTAAACTAAGCCCTAGCCCTATCCTTAGCCCTAACCCTAACCAAAGCCCAAGCCCTAGCCCTATCTCTATCCCTAGCCTTAACCCTAACCCTAGCCCCAGCCCTAGCCTTAGGCCTAACCCTAGCACTAGGTGTAGGCCTAGCCCTAGCCCTAGCCAGAACTCAAGCACTAACCCTATACCTATCACTAACCCTAGCCCTAGCCCTAGCCCTAAGCCCTAACCCTAACCCTAGGCCTGGCCTTAACTCTAGCCCTGGCCCTAGCCGTAACCCTAACCTACCCGTAACCCTAACCCTAGCCCTCGCCCTAGCCCTAACCCTAGCCCTAGTTCTAACTCTAAGCCCAAAGCCCTAACCCTAACCATAACCCTAACCGTAACCCTAAACCTAATACTTGCCCCAGCCCCAGCCCCAGTCCTAACCCTAGCCCTAGCCCTAGCCCTAGCCCTAGCCCTAGCCCTAGCCTTAGCCCTAGCCCTAGCCCTAACCCTAACCATAACCCTAACCGTAATCCTAAACCTAATACTAGCCCTAGCCCCAGCCCCAGCCCCAGCCCTAAACTTAGCCCTAGCTCTATTCCTAACCCTAACCCTAACTCTAACCCTACCCTAGCCTTAGTTCTAGCCCTAGCCCTAATCTTGGCCGTAGCTCTTACCCTAGCGCTAGCCCAAGCTCAAGCCCTAACGCTAACACTATCGCTATCCCTATCCCTGTCCCTAGCCATTGCCGTACCCTAACCCTAGCCCTAGCCATAATACCAGCCCTAACCCTAACCCGAGCCCTGGGCCTAAACCTAACCCAAGCCCTGTCCTTAACCCTGGCCCAAACCCTAGCACTACGCCCTGCCCTAGCCCTAACCCTAACCCTAGCCTTGGCCCTAACACTAGACCTAACCCTAATCCTAGCCGTACCCTAGTCATAACCCTAGCCCTAGTCTTAACCCTAACCCGAGACCTAACTCTTGCCCTAGACCTAAACTTAGCTCTAACCCTATCCCTGATCCTATCCCTATCCATATCCCTAACTCTAGCCCCAGCCCTAGCCCTTGCCCTAGCCTTAACACTAGACCTAGCCCTACCCTAACCCTAGTTTTAGCTGTAGCCAAAATCCCAGCCCTAGCCCTAACCCTAGCCCTAACCCTACCCCTAGCCCTAGCCCTAGCCCTAGCCCTAACCTTGCTTTCAGAGGAGGAGGTTGTGTTTTTCACAGCTCCTCAATACCTTTCAGCAAAACAGTGGATTCTTCTCAATCGAGTGAAAATGCTGCAACCTCACTGACTGGGGTAGGCACTGGAACCCTTCAGGCATCAGGGGAGTCAAGAATGGAACCTCAAAAGCAAGATTTTGAGGGGCTAGGGGCAGATCGAACTCAGCCCCTAGGAAAACTTGCAGAGACCTTACAGAAAACAATGGCTTCCCAGGAAGGGAAAGAGAAAGAGAGAGAAACTGAAGAGTGATTGAAACTGGCAAGCGAGACCAAAAAGACTGTGCGTATTGTTGATTTGGGAACCGAGAAGGGATTTGGGGCTAGACTGCCTTCTAGTAGTGCCAAGGAAATCTTAGAAACTCCAGGGAAGGAGGTTTTACAAGGAGAAAGCCAGAGAGAAGAAGCAGGGGATAAAATGTTTGAGCCAGCTCTGAAAGAACAGGGCGTGGCAGCCATGGCAGAAACAGAAACTGCCTGCAAAGGCAGCACAAACTTCCTGCAAGGAGAATTAAAAGGAGATTCTGGGCTGCAGAAGGACATTCGGGAAAAAGAATACATTCAAAAGCCCCAAGGAACGACCTTTTTGCTGCAAAAAGAGGCAGGCAGCCATTTAGCAAACAAACAAACTCAGCAAGCAAAACTGAAAGTAAACTCTGGACTGCTAAAGCCTGCCGTAGCCATGGAAACAGGCACAGAGGAGGGGGAGGAAAAACCCTGGGTCTGGCTACTGCTGAAAACTTTTTGCAGGATTTCTTTGACTTTGATCAGTATAGAGAAACATATTGTTCGAATAGAGGAAAACTGGGAAAGTTTTTAGGGCTGTTGGAGGAATCTACCAAAGAGTTTGAATTAGAGAGTGTTCCACAGAGCCAGAGGAAGCCACAGAATGTTTGCAGAGGGACTTTCATTTGAGAGGAATGCAAAACAGAGCATATTTGGGGGTGGATTCGAGCAGAGAGGTCCTCCAAGAGTTAAATGATTATGGCAGGAGCCTGTTGGGAAAGCCAGTGGGGGAAAGAAAGCAAGAGGAGTAGGAATGCCTTTTACATTCTGTAACTGGCATCAACGAGTGGCATGAAGAAGTTAGGAAAGATCTGCAGGCTTATAAAGAGAGGAAAGGATTTTTATTAAAGCAATTTGCTTTGAAAAGCAAAGAGGAGAAAAGCAAGGAAAAAACAAAGACCAGAGGAGAGAGGGAGCCAAAGCTTCACAGGAGAAAGTGCTTAGCCGAAGAGGCTTTGAATACAAGTAGGGATCGGTCCCCGCTCAAACCAGGAAACTCTTCAGAAGAAGAACGGTATCCTCTGACCCTATACAAAAGAAAGCACGCACAGCCTCACAAGCCGGAAGAGACAGAGAAGGAGGCTTGTGCTGGGCAGCTTGCGGGGACTGCACCTCTTAACCCGATAGAACCTCCAAATGAATCTGAAAGTGAGGGAGTGGAGAGACTGGAGGGGCCTCCTTCCAAGAGCGAAGGGAGAGTGGCATGGAGTGCTCTGGCATTTCTTCTCTGCTTGCTAGCTGCGAGAGCTCGGTGGAAAGCAGCAGTGAGGAGGAGCAGGTGGAGGAGGAAGGCGCTGGGGGTGAAGCCCTGAAGAAAAGAGCCAAGAGGAAAATAAAGGAAGGAGGGACAGGTCTCTCCCCGGGAAAGAAAGTCACAAAGGAATATTTAATTTGCCAGTATGACATGGCTGTCAGAAACGACACCTGGCATAACTTGAGGTGTAGGTTATGCACATACAGGTTATAGACATGAGAATGTTCTTAATTTTAATTTTAATTTTATTAATTAATTTTCATAATTTTACTTTAAGATGTATTTTAATTTAGTTTTAATTTGAACAATAGTGTTATTTGTTCTTTCTCTGTAAATGGGCATAATATGTGAGAAACTTTGATAGGGATACAAGACTCAGAATGGTGGTACTAATAAATAATTGTAATGGAAATTGTAATGTTTGTATATTGATAGGTACAATTTTAAAAATTTTAAAAACTTTCGGTATTTCTTTGAAGAACTGTAATATTTTGATATATTGTTGTTTACCTTACTTTATTTTGCGATTCCATTTGTTACCACGTACATCTCTTTTATTATGTACAAACAAGTTTGCAGGATGTTAAAATTTTAATAAAATTACTTAAACCTAAAAATTTCTTTTTCTTAAACCTATTCCTAAACCGAGCCCTAGCCGTAACCCTCGTCCTAGTCCTAGCCCGAGCCCAAAGCCCTAAGCCGAAACCTTAGCCCCAACACGAGCCCTAGCATTAACCCTAAACCTAGCCCTAGCCCTAACCCTAGCACTTAAAGTACACCTAGCCCTAGCCCTCGTGCTATCTTGTAAGACCTAGCCCTAACCCTATCCCTTCCCGTAACCCATTCCCTTTCCCTAGCCCTAAGCTTGGCCCTAACCGTAATCTAGCTCTAGCCCTATCCCTATCCTTATCCCTAGCCCTAGCACTGCCCTAGCCGTAACCATAACCTAGCCCTAACACTAACCCTAGCCCTAGCCCTAACCCGAGCTCTAACCCTAACACTAGCCCTAAACGTAACCCTAACCAAACCTTAAGCTAGCCCTAACCCTAAACCAAGCCCTAGCCCTAACCTTAGCCCTAGCCCTAACCTAGCCCGAACCCTAAACCTAGCCATAGCCCTAACCCTAGCACTTAAACTACACCTAGCCCTAGCCGTAACTCTAGCCCTAGCCTTCACCCTATCCCCTAAGAGCTAACCCTAACCCTAGCCCTAGTCCTAACCTTAGCCCTATCCGAATCGCTAGCCCTAACCCTGGGCCTATTAGCAACCGTAGCCCTACCTTAATCCTTGCCATAATCCTAACCCTAACCCCAGCGCTAGACCTATCTCTATCCCTAGCCTTAATCCTAGACCTATCCCTTAGCTTAGACCTTGCCCTAGCCCTACCCTAACCCTAGCCCTATCCTTAACCCTAACCCTAGCCCTAGTCTTAGGCCTAACCATAGCACTACCTGTAGACCTAACCCTAGCACTGGCCCTAGCCCTAGCCCTAACCCTAGCCCTAAACCAAGCCCTAGCCCTAGCTGTATCCCTAAACTAGCCCTAGTCCTAACCCTAACCCTAACCCTAACCCTAGCCCTAGCCCTAGAACTAGCCCTAAACATAACCCTAGCACTAACCTAGCCCAAACCCGAGCCAAAGCCCTAGCCTTAATTTGGCCCTAGCCCTAACCCTAGCCCTAGCCCTAGCTCTATCCCTAAACTAGCCCTAGCCCTAACCCTAACTCTAGCCCTAGCCCTAGCCCTTGTCCTAACCCTAGCCCTATCCGAATCCCTAGCCCTAATAGCAGCCGTAGCACTAGCCCTAATCCTTGCCAAAATCCTAGCCCTAACCCCAGCGCTAGACCTATCTCTATCCCTAGCCTTAATCCTAGCCCTAGCCCTAGGCCTAGACGTTGCCCTAGCCCTACCCGAACCCTATCCCCATCCTTAACCCTAACCCTAGCCCTAGCCCTAGCCCTAACCCTAACCCTAGCCCTAGCACTAACCCTAGCCCTAGCCCTAACCCTAGCCCTAGCCCTATTCCTAGCACTAACCAAAGCCCTAGCCCTAAACCTAGCCATAACCCTACTCCAAGCCCTAACCCCAGCCATAATTTGAACTCTAACCCTCACCGTAGCCCTAACGCTTTCCTTAGATCTAACCCTATCCTTATCCCTAGCCCTAACCCTACCCCTAGATCTAACCTTAGCTTTAACTCGAGCAGTAAACCTAACCGTAACCCTAACCCTAACATTAAGCCTAACGTTAGCACTAGCCCTAGTCCAAACCCTAGCCCTAACCCTAGGCCTTGCACTAACTCTAACACTACCCCAGACCTAGCTCTAAACCTAGCCCTAGTCCTAGCTCCAAGCCGTAAGCCGTAACCCTTGCCCTAGCCCTAGCCCTAGCCCTAGCCCTAACCCTAACCTAGCCCTAACCCTAACCCTAGCCCTAGCCCTAGTCCTAACCCTAGCCCTAACCGTGACCTCGACTTTAATCTAAACCTGGCGCTAGCCGTAGCCTTAATTCTAACCCTAGCCCCAGCCCTAACCTGAGCAATAGTCCTAACACTAGCCCTGAACATAACCCTAACCAAACCTTAAGCTAGCCCTAAACCTAAACTAAGCCCTAGCCCTATCCTTAGCCCTAACCCTAACCAAAGCCCAAGCCCTAGCCCTAGCCCTATCTCTATCCCTAGCCTTAACCCTAACCCTAGCCCCAGCCCTAGCCTTAGGCCTAACCCTAGCACTAGGTGTAGGCCTAGCCCTAGCCCTAGCCAGAACTCAAGCACTAACCCTATACCTATCACTAACCCTAGCCCTAGCCCTAGCCCTAAGCCCTAACCCTAACCCTAGGCCTGGCCTTAACTCTAGCCCTGGCCCTAGCCGTAACCCTAACCTACCCGTAACCCTAACCCTAGCCCTCGCCCTAGCCCTAACCCTAGCCCTAGTTCTAACTCTAAGCCCAAAGCCCTAACCCTAACCATAACCCTAACCGTAACCCTAAACCTAATACTTGCCCCAGCCCCAGCCCCAGTCCTAACCCTAGCCCTAGCCCTAGCCCTAGCCCTAGCCCTAGCCTTAGCCCTAGCCCTAGCCCTAACCCTAACCATAACCCTAACCGTAATCCTAAACCTAATACTAGCCCTAGCCCCAGCCCCAGCCCCAGCCCTAAACTTAGCCCTAGCTCTATTCCTAACCCTAACCCTAACTCTAACCCTACCCTAGCCTTAGTTCTAGCCCTAGCCCTAATCTTGGCCGTAGCTCTTACCCTAGCGCTAGCCCAAGCTCAAGCCCTAACGCTAACACTATCGCTATCCCTATCCCTGTCCCTAGCCATTGCCGTACCCTAACCCTAGCCCTAGCCATAATACCAGCCCTAACCCTAACCCGAGCCCTGGGCCTAAACCTAACCCAAGCCCTGTCCTTAACCCTGGCCCAAACCCTAGCACTACGCCCTGCCCTAGCCCTAACCCTAACCCTAGCCTTGGCCCTAACACTAGACCTAACCCTAATCCTAGCCGTACCCTAGTCATAACCCTAGCCCTAGTCTTAACCCTAACCCGAGACCTAACTCTTGCCCTAGACCTAAACTTAGCTCTAGCCCTATCCCTGATCTTATCCCTATCCATATCCCTAACTCTAGCCCCAGCCCTAGCCCTTGCCCTAGCCTTAACACTAGACCTAGCCCTACCCTAACCCTAGTTTTAGCTGTAGCCAAAATCCCAGCCCTAGCCCTAACCCTAGCCCTAACCCTACCCCTAGCCCTAGCCCTAGCCCTAGCCCTAGCCCTAACCTTGCTTTCAAAGGAGGAGGTTGTGTTTTTCACAGCTCCTCAATACCTTTCAGCAAAACAGTGGATTCTTCTCAATCGAGTGAAAATGCTGCAACCTCACTGACTGGGGTAGGCACTGGAACCCTTCAGGCATCAGGGGAGTCAAGAATGGAACCTCAAAAGCAAGATTTTGAGGGGCTAGGGGCAGATCGAACTCAGCCCCTAGGAAAACTTGCAGAGACCTTACAGAAAACAATGGCTTCCCAGGAAGGGAAAGAGAAAGAGAGAGAAACTGAAGAGTGATTGAAACTGGCAAGCGAGACCAAAAAGACTGTGCGTATTGTTGATTTGGGAACCGAGAAGGGATTTGGGGCTAGACTGCCTTCTAGTAGTGCCAAGGAAATCTTAGAAACTCCAGGGAAGGAGGTTTTACAAGGAGAAAGCCAGAGAGAAGAAGCAGGGGATAAAATGTTTGAGCCAGCTCTGAAAGAACAGGGCGTGGCAGCCATGGCAGAAACAGAAACTGCCTGCAAAGGCAGCACAAACTTCCTGCAAGGAGAATTAAAAGGAGATTCTGGGCTGCAGAAGGACATTCGGGAAAAAGAATACATTCAAAAGCCCCAAGGAACGACCTTTTTGCTGCAAAAAGAGGCAGGCAGCCATTTAGCAAACAAACAAACTCAGCAAGCAAAACTGAAAGTAAACTCTGGACTGCTAAAGCCTGCCGTAGCCATGGAAACAGGCACAGAGGAGGGGGAGGAAAAACCCTGGGTCTGGCTACTGCTGAAAACTTTTTGCAGGATTTCTTTGACTTTGATCGGTATAGAGAAACATATTGTTCGAATAGAGGAAAACTGGGAAAGTTTTTAGGGCTGTTGGAGCAATCTACCAAAGAGTTTGAATTAGAGAGTGTTCCACAGAGCCAGAGGAAGCCACAGAATGTTTGCAGAGGGACTTTCATTTGAGAGGAATGCAAAACAGAGCATATTTGGGGGTGGATTCGAGCAGAGAGGTCCTCCAAGAGTTAAATGATTATGGCAGGAGCCTGTTGGGAAAGCCAGTGGGGGAAAGAAAGCAAGAGGAGTAGGAATGCCTTTTACATTCTGTAACTGGCATCAACGAGTGGCATGAAGAAGTTAGGAAAGATCTGCAGGCTTATAAAGAGAGGAAAGGATTTTTATTAAAGCAATTTGCTTTGAAAAGCAAAGAGGAGAAAAGCAAGGAAAAAACAAAGACCAGAGGAGAGAGGGAGCCAAAGCTTCACAGGAGAAAGTGCTTAGCCGAAGAGGCTTTGAATACAAGTAGGGATCGGTCCCCGCTCAAACCAGGAAACTCTTCAGAAGAAGAACGGTATCCTCTGACCCTATACAAAAGAAAGCACGCACAGCCTCACAAGCCGGAAGAGACAGAGAAGGAGGCTTGTGCTGGGCAGCTTGCGGGGACTGCACCTCTTAACCCGATAGAACCTCCAAATGAATCTGAAAGTGAGGGAGTGGAGAGACTGGAGGGGCCTCCTTCCAAGAGCGAAGGGAGAGTGGCATGGAGTGCTCTGGCATTTCTTCTCTGCTTGCTAGCTGCGAGAGCTCGGTGGAAAGCAGCAGTGAGGAGGAGGAGATGGAGGAGGAAGGCGCTGGGGGTGAAGCCCTGAAGAAAAGCGCCAAGAGGAAAATAAAGGAAGGAGGGACAGGTCTCTCCCCGGGAAAGAAAGTCACAAAGGAATATTTAATTTGCCAGTATGACATGGCTGTCAGAAACGACACCTGGCATAACTTGAGGTGTAGGTTATGCACATACAGGTTATAGACATGAGAATGTTCTTAATTTTAATTTTAATTTTATTAATTAATTTTCATAATTTTACTTTAAGATGTATTTTAATTTAGTTTTAATTTGAACAATAGTGTTATTTGTTCTTTCTCTGTAAATGGGCATAATATGTGAGAAACTTTGATAGGGATACAAGACTCAGAATGGTGGTACTAATAAATAATTGTAATGGAAATTGTAATGTTTGTATATTGATAGGTACAATTTTAAAAATTTTAAAAACTTTCGGTATTTCTTTGAAGAACTGTAATATTTTGATATATTGTTGTTTACCTTACTTTATTTTGCGATTCCATTTGTTACCACGTACATCTCTTTTATTATGTACAAACAAGTTTGCAGGATGTTAAAATTTTAATAAAATTACTTAAACCTAAAAATTTCTTTTTCTTAAACCTATTCCTAAACCGAGCCCTAGCCGTAACCCTCGTCCTAGTCCTAGCCCGAGCCCAAAGCCCTAAGCCGAAACCTTAGCCCCAACACGAGCCCTAGCATTAACCCTAAACCTAGCCCTAGCCCTAACCCTAGCACTTAAAGTACACCTAGCCCTAGCCCTCGTGCTATCTTGTAAGACCTAGCCCTAACCCTATCCCTTCCCGTAACCCATTCCCTTTCCCTAGCCCTAAGCTTGGCCCTAACCGTAATCTAGCTCTAGCCCTATCCCTATCCTTATCCCTAGCCCTAGCACTGCCCTAGCCGTAACCATAACCTAGCCCTAACACTAACCCTAGCCCTAGCCCTAACCCGAGCTCTAACCCTAACACTAGCCCTAAACGTAACCCTAACCAAACCTTAAGCTAGCCCTAACCCTAAACCAAGCCCTAGCCCTAACCTTAGCCCTAGCCCTAACCTAGCCCGAACCCTAAACCTAGCCGTAGCCCTAACCCTAGCACTTAAACTACACCTAGCCCTAGCCGTAACTCTAGCCCTAGCCTTCACCCTATCCCCTAAGAGCTAACCCTAACCCTAGCCCTAGTCCTAACCTTAGCCCTATCCGAATCGCTAGCCCTAACCCTGGGCCTATTAGCAACCGTAGCCCTACCTTAATCCTTGCCATAATCCTAACCCTAACCCCAGCGCTAGACCTATCTCTATCCCTAGCCTTAATCCTAGACCTATCCCTTAGCTTAGACCTTGCCCTAGCCCTACCCTAACCCTAACCCTAGCCCTATCCTTAACCCTAACCCTAGCCCTAGTCTTAGGCCTAACCATAGCACTACCTGTAGACCTAACCCTAGCACTGGCCCTAGCCCTAGCCCTAACCCTAGCCCTAAACCAAGCCCTAGCCCTAGCTGTATCCCTAAACTAGCCCTAGTCCTAACCCTAACCCTAACCCTAACCCTAGCCCTAGCCCTAGAACTAGCCCTAAACATAACCCTAGCACTAACCTAGCCCAAACCCGAGCCAAAGCCCTAGCCTTAATTTGGCCCTAGCCCTAACCCTAGCCCTAGCCCTAGCTCTATCCCTAAACTAGCCCTAGCCCTAACCCTAACTCTAGCCCTAGCCCTAGCCCTTGTCCTAACCCTAGCCCTATCCGAATCCCTAGCCCTAATAGCAGCGGTAGCACTAGCCCTAATCCTTGCCAAAATCCTAGCCCTAACCCCAGCGCTAGACCTATCTCTATCCCTAGCCTTAATCCTAGCCCTAGCCCTAGGCCTAGACGTTGCCCTAGCCCTACCCGAACCCTATCCCCATCCTTAACCCTAAACCTAGCCCTAGCCCTAGCCCTAACCCTAGCCCTAGCCCTATTCCTAGCACTAACCAAAGCCCTAGCCCTAAACCTAGCCATAACCCTACTCCAAGCCCTAACCCCAGCCATAATTTGAACTCTAACCCTCACCGTAGCCCTAACGCTTTCCTTAGATCTAACCCTATCCTTATCCCTAGCCCTAACCCTACCCCTAGATCTAACCTTAGCTTTAACTCGAGCAGTAAACCTAACCGTAACCCTAACCCTAACATTAAGCCTAACGTTAGCACTAGCCCTAGTCCAAACCCTAGCCCTAACCCTAGGCCTTGCACTAACTCTAACACTACCCCAGACCTAGCTCTAAACCTAGCCCTAGTCCTAGCTCCAAGCCGTAAGCCGTAACCCTTGCCCTAGCCCTAGCCCTAGCCCTAGCCCTAACCCTAACCTAGCCCTAACCCTAACCCTAGCCCTAGCCCTAGTCCTAACCCTAGCCCTAACCGTGACCTCGACTTTAATCTAAACCTGGCGCTAGCCGTAGCCTTAATTCTAACCCTAGCCCCAGCCCTAACCTGAGCAATAGTCCTAACACTAGCCCTGAACATAACCCTAACCAAACCTTAAGCTAGCCCTAAACCTAAACTAAGCCCTAGCCCTATCCTTAGCCCTAACCCTAACCAAAGCCCAAGCCCTAGCCCTATCTCTATCCCTAGCCTTAACCCTAACCCTAGCCCCAGCCCTAGCCTTAGGCCTAACCCTAGCACTAGGTGTAGGCCTAGCCCTAGCCCTAGCCAGAACTCAAGCACTAACCCTATACCTATCACTAACCCTAGCCCTAGCCCTAGCCCTAAGCCCTAACCCTAACCCTAGGCCTGGCCTTAACTCTAGCCCTGGCCCTAGCCGTAACCCTAACCTACCCGTAACCCTAACCCTAGCCCTCGCCCTAGCCCTAACCCTAGCCCTAGTTCTAACTCTAAGCCCAAAGCCCTAACCCTAACCATAACCCTAACCGTAACCCTAAACCTAATACTTGCCCCAGCCCCAGCCCCAGTCCTAACCCTAGCCCTAGCCCTAGCCCTAGCCCTAGCCCTAGCCCTAGCCTTAGCCCTAGCCCTAGCCCTAACCCTAACCATAACCCTAACCGTAATCCTAAACCTAATACTAGCCCTAGCCCCAGCCCCAGCCCCAGCCCTAAACTTAGCCCTAGCTCTATTCCTAACCCTAACCCTAACTCTAACCCTACCCTAGCCTTAGTTCTAGCCCTAGCCCTAATCTTGGCCGTAGCTCTTACCCTAGCGCTAGCCCAAGCTCAAGCCCTAACGCTAACACTATCGCTATCCCTATCCCTGTCCCTAGCCATTGCCGTACCCTAACCCTAGCCCTAGCCATAATACCAGCCCTAACCCTAACCCGAGCCCTGGGCCTAAACCTAACCCAAGCCCTGTCCTTAACCCTGGCCCAAACCCTAGCACTACGCCCTGCCCTAGCCCTAACCCTAACCCTAGCCTTGGCCCTAACACTAGACCTAACCCTAATCCTAGCCGTACCCTAGTCATAACCCTAGCCCTAGTCTTAACCCTAACCCGAGACCTAACTCTTGCCCTAGACCTAAACTTAGCTCTAGCCCTATCCCTGATCCTATCCCTATCCATATCCCTAACTCTAGCCCCAGCCCTAGCCCTTGCCCTAGCCTTAACACTAGACCTAGCCCTACCCTAACCCTAGTTTTAGCTGTAGCCAAAATCCCAGCCCTAGCCCTAACCCTAGCCCTAACCCTACCCCTAGCCCTAGCCCTAGCCCTAGCCCTAACCTTGCTTTCAGAGGAGGAGGTTGTGTTTTTCACAGCTCCTCAATACCTTTCAGCAAAACAGTGGATTCTTCTCAATCGAGTGAAAATGCTGCAACCTCACTGACTGGGGTAGGCACTGGAACCCTTCAGGCATCAGGGGAGTCAAGAATGGAACCTCAAAAGCAAGATTTTGAGGGGCTAGGGGCAGATCGAACTCAGCCCCTAGGAAAACTTGCAGAGACCTTACAGAAAACAATGGCTTCCCAGGAAGGGAAAGAGAAAGAGAGAGAAACTGAAGAGTGATTGAAACTGGCAAGCGAGACCAAAAAGACTGTGCGTATTGTTGATTTGGGAACCGAGAAGGGATTTGGGGCTAGACTGCCTTCTAGTAGTGCCAAGGAAATCTTAGAAACTCCAGGGAAGGAGGTTTTACAAGGAGAAAGCCAGAGAGAAGAAGCAGGGGATAAAATGTTTGAGCCAGCTCTGAAAGAACAGGGCGTGGCAGCCATGGCAGAAACAGAAACTGCCTGCAAAGGCAGCACAAACTTCCTGCAAGGAGAATTAAAAGGAGATTCTGGGCTGCAGAAGGACATTCGGGAAAAAGAATACATTCAAAAGCCCCAAGGAACGACCTTTTTGCTGCAAAAAGAGGCAGGCAGCCATTTAGCAAACAAACAAACTCAGCAAGCAAAACTGAAAGTAAACTCTGGACTGCTAAAGCCTGCCGTAGCCATGGAAACAGGCACAGAGGAGGGGGAGGAAAAACCCTGGGTCTGGCTACTGCTGAAAACTTTTTGCAGGATTTCTTTGACTTTGATCAGTATAGAGAAACATATTGTTCGAATAGAGGAAAACTGGGAAAGTTTTTAGGGCTGTTGGAGGAATCTACCAAAGAGTTTGAATTAGAGAGTGTTCCACAGAGCCAGAGGAAGCCACAGAATGTTTGCAGAGGGACTTTCATTTGAGAGGAATGCAAAACAGAGCATATTTGGGGGTGGATTCGAGCAGAGAGGTCCTCCAAGAGTTAAATGATTATGGCAGGAGCCTGTTGGGAAAGCCAGTGGGGGAAAGAAAGCAAGAGGAGTAGGAATGCCTTTTACATTCTGTAACTGGCATCAACGAGTGGCATGAAGAAGTTAGGAAAGATCTGCAGGCTTATAAAGAGAGGAAAGGATTTTTATTAAAGCAATTTGCTTTGAAAAGCAAAGAGGAGAAAAGCAAGGAAAAAACAAAGACCAGAGGAGAGAGGGAGCCAAAGCTTCACAGGAGAAAGTGCTTAGCCGAAGAGGCTTTGAATACAAGTAGGGATCGGTCCCCGCTCAAACCAGGAAACTCTTCAGAAGAAGAACGGTATCCTCTGACCCTATACAAAAGAAAGCACGCACAGCCTCACAAGCCGGAAGAGACAGAGAAGGAGGCTTGTGCTGGGCAGCTTGCGGGGACTGCACCTCTTAACCCGATAGAACCTCCAAATGAATCTGAAAGTGAGGGAGTGGAGAGACTGGAGGGGCCTCCTTCCAAGAGCGAAGGGAGAGTGGCATGGAGTGCTCTGGCATTTCTTCTCTGCTTGCTAGCTGCGAGAGCTCGGTGGAAAGCAGCAGTGAGGAGGAGGAGATGGAGGAGGAAGGCGCTGGGGGTGAAGCCCTGAAGAAAAGCGCCAAGAGGAAAATAAAGGAAGGAGGGACAGGTCTCTCCCCGGGAAAGAAAGTCACAAAGGAATATTTAATTTGCCAGTATGACATGGCTGTCAGAAACGACACCTGGCATAACTTGAGGTGTAGGTTATGCACATACAGGTTATAGACATGAGAATGTTCTTAATTTTAATTTTAATTTTATTAATTAATTTTCATAATTTTACTTTAAGATGTATTTTAATTTAGTTTTAATTTGAACAATAGTGTTATTTGTTCTTTCTCTGTAAATGGGCATAATATGTGAGAAACTTTGATAGGGATACAAGACTCAGAATGGTGGTACTAATAAATAATTGTAATGGAAATTGTAATGTTTGTATATTGATAGGTACAATTTTAAAAATTTTAAAAACTTTCGGTATTTCTTTGAAGAACTGTAATATTTTGATATATTGTTGTTTACCTTACTTTATTTTGCGATTCCATTTGTTACCACGTACATCTCTTTTATTATGTACAAACAAGTTTGCAGGATGTTAAAATTTTAATAAAATTACTTAAACCTAAAAATTTCTTTTTCTTAAACCTATTCCTAAACCGAGCCCTAGCCGTAACCCTCGTCCTAGTCCTAGCCCGAGCCCAAAGCCCTAAGCCGAAACCTTAGCCCCAACACGAGCCCTAGCATTAACCCTAAACCTAGCCCTAGCCCTAACCCTAGCACTTAAAGTACACCTAGCCCTAGCCCTCGTGCTATCTTGTAAGACCTAGCCCTAACCCTATCCCTTCCCGTAACCCATTCCCTTTCCCTAGCCCTAAGCTTGGCCCTAACCGTAATCTAGCTCTAGCCCTATCCCTATCCTTATCCCTAGCCCTAGCACTGCCCTAGCCGTAACCATAACCTAGCCCTAACACTAACCCTAGCCCTAGCCCTAACCCGAGCTCTAACCCTAACACTAGCCCTAAACGTAACCCTAACCAAACCTTAAGCTAGCCCTAACCCTAAACCAAGCCCTAGCCCTAACCTTAGCCCTAGCCCTAACCTAGCCCGAACCCTAAACCTAGCCGTAGCCCTAACCCTAGCACTTAAACTACACCTAGCCCTAGCCGTAACTCTAGCCCTAGCCTTCACCCTATCCCCTAAGAGCTAACCCTAACCCTAGCCCTAGTCCTAACCTTAGCCCTATCCGAATCGCTAGCCCTAACCCTGGGCCTATTAGCAACCGTAGCCCTACCTTAATCCTTGCCATAATCCTAACCCTAACCCCAGCGCTAGACCTATCTCTATCCCTAGCCTTAATCCTAGACCTATCCCTTAGCTTAGACCTTGCCCTAGCCCTACCCTAACCCTAGCCCTATCCTTAACCCTAACCCTAGCCCTAGTCTTAGGCCTAACCATAGCACTACCTGTAGACCTAACCCTAGCACTGGCCCTAGCCCTAGCCCTAACCCTAGCCCTAAACCAAGCCCTAGCCCTAGCTGTATCCCTAAACTAGCCCTAGTCCTAACCCTAACCCTAACCCTAACCCTAGCCCTAGCCCTAGAACTAGCCCTAAACATAACCCTAGCACTAACCTAGCCCAAACCCGAGCCAAAGCCCTAGCCTTAATTTGGCCCTAGCCCTAACCCTAGCCCTAGCCCTAGCTCTATCCCTAAACTAGCCCTAGCCCTAACCCTAACTCTAGCCCTAGCCCTAGCCCTTGTCCTAACCCTAGCCCTATCCGAATCCCTAGCCCTAATAGCAGCCGTAGCACTAGCCCTAATCCTTGCCAAAATCCTAGCCCTAACCCCAGCGCTAGACCTATCTCTATCCCTAGCCTTAATCCTAGCCCTAGCCCTAGGCCTAGACGTTGCCCTAGCCCTACCCGAACCCTATCCCCATCCTTAACCCTAACCCTAGCCCTAGCCCTAGCCCTAACCCTAACCCTAGCCCTAGCACTAACCCTAGCCCTAGCCCTAACCCTAGCCCTAGCCCTATTCCTAGCACTAACCAAAGCCCTAGCCCTAAACCTAGCCATAACCCTACTCCAAGCCCTAACCCCAGCCATAATTTGAACTCTAACCCTCACCGTAGCCCTAACGCTTTCCTTAGATCTAACCCTATCCTTATCCCTAGCCCTAACCCTACCCCTAGATCTAACCTTAGCTTTAACTCGAGCAGTAAACCTAACCGTAACCCTAACCCTAACATTAAGCCTAACGTTAGCACTAGCCCTAGTCCAAACCCTAGCCCTAACCCTAGGCCTTGCACTAACTCTAACACTACCCCAGACCTAGCTCTAAACCTAGCCCTAGTCCTAGCTCCAAGCCGTAAGCCGTAACCCTTGCCCTAGCCCTAGCCCTAGCCCTAGCCCTAACCCTAACCTAGCCCTAACCCTAACCCTAGCCCTAGCCCTAGTCCTAACCCTAGCCCTAACCGTGACCTCGACTTTAATCTAAACCTGGCGCTAGCCGTAGCCTTAATTCTAACCCTAGCCCCAGCCCTAACCTGAGCAATAGTCCTAACACTAGCCCTGAACATAACCCTAACCAAACCTTAAGCTAGCCCTAAACCTAAACTAAGCCCTAGCCCTATCCTTAGCCCTAACCCTAACCAAAGCCCAAGCCCTAGCCCTATCTCTATCCCTAGCCTTAACCCTAACCCTAGCCCCAGCCCTAGCCTTAGGCCTAACCCTAGCACTAGGTGTAGGCCTAGCCCTAGCCCTAGCCAGAACTCAAGCACTAACCCTATACCTATCACTAACCCTAGCCCTAAGCCCTAACCCTAACCCTAGGCCTGGCCTTAACTCTAGCCCTGGCCCTAGCCGTAACCCTAACCTACCCGTAACCCTAACCCTAGCCCTCGCCCTAGCCCTAACCCTAGCCCTAGTTCTAACTCTAAGCCCAAAGCCCTAACCCTAACCATAACCCTAACCGTAACCCTAAACCTAATACTTGCCCCAGCCCCAGCCCCAGTCCTAACCCTAGCCCTAGCCCTAGCCCTAGCCCTAGCCCTAGCCTTAGCCCTAGCCCTAGCCCTAACCCTAACCATAACCCTAACCGTAATCCTAAACCTAATACTAGCCCTAGCCCCAGCCCCAGCCCCAGCCCTAAACTTAGCCCTAGCTCTATTCCTAACCCTAACCCTAACTCTAACCCTACCCTAGCCTTAGTTCTAGCCCTAGCCCTAATCTTGGCCGTAGCTCTTACCCTAGCGCTAGCCCAAGCTCAAGCCCTAACGCTAACACTATCGCTATCCCTATCCCTGTCCCTAGCCATTGCCGTACCCTAACCCTAGCCCTAGCCATAATACCAGCCCTAACCCTAACCCGAGCCCTGGGCCTAAACCTAACCCAAGCCCTGTCCTTAACCCTGGCCCAAACCCTAGCACTACGCCCTGCCCTAGCCCTAACCCTAACCCTAGCCTTGGCCCTAACACTAGACCTAACCCTAATCCTAGCCGTACCCTAGTCATAACCCTAGCCCTAGTCTTAACCCTAACCCGAGACCTAACTCTTGCCCTAGACCTAAACTTAGCTCTAGCCCTATCCCTGATCCTATCCCTATCCATATCCCTAACTCTAGCCCCAGCCCTAGCCCTTGCCCTAGCCTTAACACTAGACCTAGCCCTACCCTAACCCTAGTTTTAGCTGTAGCCAAAATCCCAGCCCTAGCCCTAACCCTAGCCCTAACCCTACCCCTAGCCCTAGCCCTAGCCCTAGCCCTAACCTTGCTTTCAGAGGAGGAGGTTGTGTTTTTCACAGCTCCTCAATACCTTTCAGCAAAACAGTGGATTCTTCTCAATCGAGTGAAAATGCTGCAACCTCACTGACTGGGGTAGGCACTGGAACCCTTCAGGCATCAGGGGAGTCAAGAATGGAACCTCAAAAGCAAGATTTTGAGGGGCTAGGGGCAGATCGAACTCAGCCCCTAGGAAAACTTGCAGAGACCTTACAGAAAACAATGGCTTCCCAGGAAGGGAAAGAGAAAGAGAGAGAAACTGAAGAGTGATTGAAACTGGCAAGCGAGACCAAAAAGACTGTGCGTATTGTTGATTTGGGAACCGAGAAGGGATTTGGGGCTAGACTGCCTTCTAGTAGTGCCAAGGAAATCTTAGAAACTCCAGGGAAGGAGGTTTTACAAGGAGAAAGCCAGAGAGAAGAAGCAGGGGATAAAATGTTTGAGCCAGCTCTGAAAGAACAGGGCGTGGCAGCCATGGCAGAAACAGAAACTGCCTGCAAAGGCAGCACAAACTTCCTGCAAGGAGAATTAAAAGGAGATTCTGGGCTGCAGAAGGACATTCGGGAAAAAGAATACATTCAAAAGCCCCAAGGAACGACCTTTTTGCTGCAAAAAGAGGCAGGCAGCCATTTAGCAAACAAACAAACTCAGCAAGCAAAACTGAAAGTAAACTCTGGACTGCTAAAGCCTGCCGTAGCCATGGAAACAGGCACAGAGGAGGGGGAGGAAAAACCCTGGGTCTGGCTACTGCTGAAAACTTTTTGCAGGATTTCTTTGACTTTGATCAGTATAGAGAAACATATTGTTCGAATAGAGGAAAACTGGGAAAGTTTTTAGGGCTGTTGGAGGAATCTACCAAAGAGTTTGAATTAGAGAGTGTTCCACAGAGCCAGAGGAAGCCACAGAATGTTTGCAGAGGGACTTTCATTTGAGAGGAATGCAAAACAGAGCATATTTGGGGGTGGATTCGAGCAGAGAGGTCCTCCAAGAGTTAAATGATTATGGCAGGAGCCTGTTGGGAAAGCCAGTGGGGGAAAGAAAGCAAGAGGAGTAGGAATGCCTTTTACATTCTGTAACTGGCATCAACGAGTGGCATGAAGAAGTTAGGAAAGATCTGCAGGCTTATAAAGAGAGGAAAGGATTTTTATTAAAGCAATTTGCTTTGAAAAGCAAAGAGGAGAAAAGCAAGGAAAAAACAAAGACCAGAGGAGAGAGGGAGCCAAAGCTTCACAGGAGAAAGTGCTTAGCCGAAGAGGCTTTGAATACAAGTAGGGATCGGTCCCCGCTCAAACCAGGAAACTCTTCAGAAGAAGAACGGTATCCTCTGACCCTATACAAAAGAAAGCACGCACAGCCTCACAAGCCGGAAGAGACAGAGAAGGAGGCTTGTGCTGGGCAGCTTGCGGGGACTGCACCTCTTAACCCGATAGAACCTCCAAATGAATCTGAAAGTGAGGGAGTGGAGAGACTGGAGGGGCCTCCTTCCAAGAGCGAAGGGAGAGTGGCATGGAGTGCTCTGGCATTTCTTCTCTGCTTGCTAGCTGCGAGAGCTCGGTGGAAAGCAGCAGTGAGGAGGAGGAGATGGAGGAGGAAGGCGCTGGGGGTGAAGCCCTGAAGAAAAGCGCCAAGAGGAAAATAAAGGAAGGAGGGACAGGTCTCTCCCCGGGAAAGAAAGTCACAAAGGAATATTTAATTTGCCAGTATGACATGGCTGTCAGAAACGACACCTGGCATAACTTGAGGTGTAGGTTATGCACATACAGGTTATAGACATGAGAATGTTCTTAATTTTAATTTTAATTTTATTAATTAATTTTCATAATTTTACTTTAAGATGTATTTTAATTTAGTTTTAATTTGAACAATAGTGTTATTTGTTCTTTCTCTGTAAATGGGCATAATATGTGAGAAACTTTGATAGGGATACAAGACTCAGAATGGTGGTACTAATAAATAATTGTAATGGAAATTGTAATGTTTGTATATTGATAGGTACAATTTTAAAAATTTTAAAAACTTTCGGTATTTCTTTGAAGAACTGTAATATTTTGATATATTGTTGTTTACCTTACTTTATTTTGCGATTCCATTTGTTACCACGTACATCTCTTTTATTATGTACAAACAAGTTTGCAGGATGTTAAAATTTTAATAAAATTACTTAAACCTAAAAAATTTTTTTTCTTAAACCTATGCCTAAACCGAGCCCTAGCCGTAACCCTCGTCCTAGTCCTAGCCCGAGCCCAAAGCCCTAAGCCGAAACCTTAGCCCCAACACGAGCCCTAGCATTAACCCTAAACCTAGCCCTAGCCCTAACCCTAGCACTTAAAGTACACCTAGCCCTAGCCCTCGTGCTATCTTGTAAGACCTAGCCCTAACCCTATCCCTTCCCGTAACCCATTCCCTTTCCCTAGCCCTAAGCTTGGCCCTAACCGTAATCTAGCTCTAGCCCTATCCCTATCCTTATCCCTAGCCCTAGCACTGCCCTAGCCGTAACCATAACCTAGCCCTAACACTAACCCTAGCCCTAGCCCTAACCCGAGCTCTAACCCTAACACTAGCCCTAAACGTAACCCTAACCAAACCTTAAGCTAGCCCTAACCCTAAACCAAGCCCTAGCCCTAACCTTAGCCCTAGCCCTAACCTAGCCCGAACCCTAAACCTAGCCGTAGCCCTAACCCTGGCACTTAAACTACACCTAGCCCTAGCCGTAACTCTAGCCCTAGCCTTCACCCTATCCCCTAAGAGCTAACCCTAACCCTAGCCCTAGTCCTAACCTTAGCCCTATCCGAATCGCTAGCCCTAACCCTGGGCCTATTAGCAACCGTAGCCCTACCTTAATCCTTGCCATAATCCTAACCCTAACCCCAGCGCTAGACCTATCTCTATCCCTAGCCTTAATCCTAGACCTATCCCTTAGCTTAGACCTTGCCCTAGCCCTACCCTAACCCTAGCCCTATCCTTAACCCTAACCCTAGCCCTAGTCTTAGGCCTAACCATAGCACTACCTGTAGACCTAACCCTAGCACTGGCCCTAGCCCTAGCCCTAACCCTAGCCCTAAACCAAGCCCTAGCCCTAGCTGTATCCCTAAACTAGCCCTAGTCCTAACCCTAACCCTAACCCTAACCCTAGCCCTAGCCCTAGAACTAGCCCTAAACATAACCCTAGCACTAACCTAGCCCAAACCCGAGCCAAAGCCCTAGCCTTAATTTGGCCCTAGCCCTAACCCTAGCCCTAGCCCTAGCTCTATCCCTAAACTAGCCCTAGCCCTAACCCTAACTCTAGCCCTAGCCCTAGCCCTTGTCCTAACCCTAGCCCTATCCGAATCCCTAGCCCTAATAGCAGCCGTAGCACTAGCCCTAATCCTTGCCAAAATCCTAGCCCTAACCCCAGCGCTAGACCTATCTCTATCCCTAGCCTTAATCCTAGCCCTAGCCCTAGGCCTAGACGTTGCCCTAGCCCTACCCGAACCCTATCCCCATCCTTAACCCTAAACCTAGCCCTAGCCCTAGCCCTAACCCTAACCCTAGCCCTAGCACTAACCCTAGCCCTAGCCCTAACCCTAGCCCTAGCCCTATTCCTAGCACTAACCAAAGCCCTAGCCCTAAACCTAGCCATAACCCTACTCCAAGCCCTAACCCCAGCCATAATTTGAACTCTAACCCTCACCGTAGCCCTAACGCTTTCCTTAGATCTAACCCTATCCTTATCCCTAGCCCTAACCCTACCCCTAGATCTAACCTTAGCTTTAACTCGAGCAGTAAACCTAACCGTAACCCTAACCCTAACATTAAGCCTAACGTTAGCACTAGCCCTAGTCCAAACCCTAGCCCTAACCCTAGGCCTTGCACTAACTCTAACACTACCCCAGACCTAGCTCTAAACCTAGCCCTAGTCCTAGCTCCAAGCCGTAAGCCGTAACCCTTGCCCTAGCCCTAGCCCTAGCCCTAGCCCTAACCCTAACCTAGCCCTAACCCTAACCCTAGCCCTAGCCCTAGTCCTAACCCTAGCCCTAACCGTGACCTCGACTTTAATCTAAACCTGGCGCTAGCCGTAGCCTTAATTCTAACCCTAGCCCCAGCCCTAACCTGAGCAATAGTCCTAACACTAGCCCTGAACATAACCCTAACCAAACCTTAAGCTAGCCCTAAACCTAAACTAAGCCCTAGCCCTATCCTTAGCCCTAACCCTAACCAAAGCCCAAGCCCTAGCCCTATCTCTATCCCTAGCCTTAACCCTAACCCTAGCCCCAGCCCTAGCCTTAGGCCTAACCCTAGCACTAGGTGTAGGCCTAGCCCTAGCCCTAGCCAGAACTCAAGCACTAACCCTATACCTATCACTAACCCTAGCCCTAGCCCTAGCCCTAAGCCCTAACCCTAACCCTAGGCCTGGCCTTAACTCTAGCCCTGGCCCTAGCCGTAACCCTAACCTACCCGTAACCCTAACCCTAGCCCTCGCCCTAGCCCTAACCCTAGCCCTAGTTCTAACTCTAAGCCCAAAGCCCTAACCCTAACCATAACCCTAACCGTAACCCTAAACCTAATACTTGCCCCAGCCCCAGCCCCAGTCCTAACCCTAGCCCTAGCCCTAGCCCTAGCCCTAGCCCTAGCCCTAGCCTTAGCCCTAGCCCTAGCCCTAACCCTAACCATAACCCTAACCGTAATCCTAAACCTAATACTAGCCCTAGCCCCAGCCCCAGCCCCAGCCCTAAACTTAGCCCTAGCTCTATTCCTAACCCTAACCCTAACTCTAACCCTACCCTAGCCTTAGTTCTAGCCCTAGCCCTAATCTTGGCCGTAGCTCTTACCCTAGCGCTAGCCCAAGCTCAAGCCCTAACGCTAACACTATCGCTATCCCTATCCCTGTCCCTAGCCATTGCCGTACCCTAACCCTAGCCCTAGCCATAATACCAGCCCTAACCCTAACCCGAGCCCTGGGCCTAAACCTAACCCAAGCCCTGTCCTTAACCCTGGCCCAAACCCTAGCACTACGCCCTGCCCTAGCCCTAACCCTAACCCTAGCCTTGGCCCTAACACTAGACCTAACCCTAATCCTAGCCGTACCCTAGTCATAACCCTAGCCCTAGTCTTAACCCTAACCCGAGACCTAACTCTTGCCCTAGACCTAAACTTAGCTCTAGCCCTATCCCTGATCCTATCCCTATCCATATCCCTAACTCTAGCCCCAGCCCTAGCCCTTGCCCTAGCCTTAACACTAGACCTAGCCCTACCCTAACCCTAGTTTTAGCTGTAGCCAAAATCCCAGCCCTAGCCCTAACCCTAGCCCTAACCCTACCCCTAGCCCTAGCCCTAGCCCTAGCCCTAACCTTGCTTTCAGAGGAGGAGGTTGTGTTTTTCACAGCTCCTCAATACCTTTCAGCAAAACAGTGGATTCTTCTCAATCGAGTGAAAATGCTGCAACCTCACTGACTGGGGTAGGCACTGGAACCCTTCAGGCATCAGGGGAGTCAAGAATGGAACCTCAAAAGCAAGATTTTGAGGGGCTAGGGGCAGATCGAACTCAGCCCCTAGGAAAACTTGCAGAGACCTTACAGAAAACAATGGCTTCCCAGGAAGGGAAAGAGAAAGAGAGAGAAACTGAAGAGTGATTGAAACTGGCAAGCGAGACCAAAAAGACTGTGCGTATTGTTGATTTGGGAACCGAGAAGGGATTTGGGGCTAGACTGCCTTCTAGTAGTGCCAAGGAAATCTTAGAAACTCCAGGGAAGGAGGTTTTACAAGGAGAAAGCCAGAGAGAAGAAGCAGGGGATAAAATGTTTGAGCCAGCTCTGAAAGAACAGGGCGTGGCAGCCATGGCAGAAACAGAAACTGCCTGCAAAGGCAGCACAAACTTCCTGCAAGGAGAATTAAAAGGAGATTCTGGGCTGCAGAAGGACATTCGGGAAAAAGAATACATTCAAAAGCCCCAAGGAACGACCTTTTTGCTGCAAAAAGAGGCAGGCAGCCATTTAGCAAACAAACAAACTCAGCAAGCAAAACTGAAAGTAAACTCTGGACTGCTAAAGCCTGCCGTAGCCATGGAAACAGGCACAGAGGAGGGGGAGGAAAAACCCTGGGTCTGGCTACTGCTGAAAACTTTTTGCAGGATTTCTTTGACTTTGATCGGTATAGAGAAACATATTGTTCGAATAGAGGAAAACTGGGAAAGTTTTTAGGGCTGTTGGAGGAATCTACCAAAGAGTTTGAATTAGAGAGTGTTCCACAGAGCCAGAGGAAGCCACAGAATGTTTGCAGAGGGACTTTCATTTGAGAGGAATGCAAAACAGAGCATATTTGGGGGTGGATTCGAGCAGAGAGGTCCTCCAAGAGTTAAATGATTATGGCAGGAGCCTGTTGGGAAAGCCAGTGGGGGAAAGAAAGCAAGAGGAGTAGGAATGCCTTTTACATTCTGTAACTGGCATCAACGAGTGGCATGAAGAAGTTAGGAAAGATCTGCAGGCTTATAAAGAGAGGAAAGGATTTTTATTAAAGCAATTTGCTTTGAAAAGCAAAGAGGAGAAAAGCAAGGAAAAAACAAAGACCAGAGGAGAGAGGGAGCCAAAGCTTCACAGGAGAAAGTGCTTAGCCGAAGAGGCTTTGAATACAAGTAGGGATCGGTCCCCGCTCAAACCAGGAAACTCTTCAGAAGAAGAACGGTATCCTCTGACCCTATACAAAAGAAAGCACGCACAGCCTCACAAGCCGGAAGAGACAGAGAAGGAGGCTTGTGCTGGGCAGCTTGCGGGGACTGCACCTCTTAACCCGATAGAACCTCCAAATGAATCTGAAAGTGAGGGAGTGGAGAGACTGGAGGGGCCTCCTTCCAAGAGCGAAGGGAGAGTGGCATGGAGTGCTCTGGCATTTCTTCTCTGCTTGCTAGCTGCGAGAGCTCGGTGGAAAGCAGCAGTGAGGAGGAGGAGATGGAGGAGGAAGGCGCTGGGGGTGAAGCCCTGAAGAAAAGCGCCAAGAGGAAAATAAAGGAAGGAGGGACAGGTCTCTCCCCGGGAAAGAAAGTCACAAAGGAATATTTAATTTGCCAGTATGACATGGCTGTCAGAAACGACACCTGGCATAACTTGAGGTGTAGGTTATGCACATACAGGTTATAGACATGAGAATGTTCTTAATTTTAATTTTAATTTTATTAATTAATTTTCATAATTTTACTTTAAGATGTATTTTAATTTAGTTTTAATTTGAACAATAGTGTTATTTGTTCTTTCTCTGTAAATGGGCATAATATGTGAGAAACTTTGATAGGGATACAAGACTCAGAATGGTGGTACTAATAAATAATTGTAATGGAAATTGTAATGTTTGTATATTGATAGGTACAATTTTAAAAATTTTAAAAACTTTCGGTATTTCTTTGAAGAACTGTAATATTTTGATATATTGTTGTTTACCTTACTTTATTTTGCGATTCCATTTGTTACCACGTACATCTCTTTTATTATGTACAAACAAGTTTGCAGGATGTTAAAATTTTAATAAAATTACTTAAACCTAAAAATTTCTTTTTCTTAAACCTATTCCTAAACCGAGCCCTAGCCGTAACCCTCGTCCTAGTCCTAGCCCGAGCCCAAAGCCCTAAGCCGAAACCTTAGCCCCAACACGAGCCCTAGCATTAACCCTAAACCTAGCCCTAGCCCTAACCCTAGCACTTAAAGTACACCTAGCCCTAGCCCTCGTGCTATCTTGTAAGACCTAGCCCTAACCCTATCCCTTCCCGTAACCCATTCCCTTTCCCTAGCCCTAAGCTTGGCCCTAACCGTAATCTAGCTCTAGCCCTATCCCTATCCTTATCCCTAGCCCTAGCACTGCCCTAGCCGTAACCATAACCTAGCCCTAACACTAACCCTAGCCCTAGCCCTAACCCGAGCTCTAACCCTAACACTAGCCCTAAACGTAACCCTAACCAAACCTTAAGCTAGCCCTAACCCTAAACCAAGCCCTAGCCCTAACCTTAGCCCTAGCCCTAACCTAGCCCGAACCCTAAACCTAGCCGTAGCCCTAACCCTGGCACTTAAACTACACCTAGCCCTAGCCGTAACTCTAGCCCTAGCCTTCACCCTATCCCCTAAGAGCTAACCCTAACCCTAGCCCTAGTCCTAACCTTAGCCCTATCCGAATCGCTAGCCCTAACCCTGGGCCTATTAGCAACCGTAGCCCTACCTTAATCCTTGCCATAATCCTAACCCTAACCCCAGCGCTAGACCTATCTCTATCCCTAGCCTTAATCCTAGACCTATCCCTTAGCTTAGACCTTGCCCTAGCCCTACCCTAACCCTAGCCCTATCCTTAACCCTAACCCTAGCCCTAGTCTTAGGCCTAACCATAGCACTACCTGTAGACCTAACCCTAGCACTGGCCCTAGCCCTAGCCCTAACCCTAGCCCTAAACCAAGCCCTAGCCCTAGCTGTATCCCTAAACTAGCCCTAGTCCTAACCCTAACCCTAACCCTAACCCTAGCCCTAGCCCTAGAACTAGCCCTAAACATAACCCTAGCACTAACCTAGCCCAAACCCGAGCCAAAGCCCTAGCCTTAATTTGGCCCTAGCCCTAACCCTAGCCCTAGCCCTAGCTCTATCCCTAAACTAGCCCTAGCCCTAACCCTAACTCTAGCCCTAGCCCTAGCCCTTGTCCTAACCCTAGCCCTATCCGAATCCCTAGCCCTAATAGCAGCCGTAGCACTAGCCCTAATCCTTGCCAAAATCCTAGCCCTAACCCCAGCGCTAGACCTATCTCTATCCCTAGCCTTAATCCTAGCCCTAGCCCTAGGCCTAGACGTTGCCCTAGCCCTACCCGAACCCTATCCCCATCCTTAACCCTAAACCTAGCCCTAGCCCTAGCCCTAACCCTAGCCCTAGCCCTATTCCTAGCACTAACCAAAGCCCTAGCCCTAAACCTAGCCATAACCCTACTCCAAGCCCTAACCCCAGCCATAATTTGAACTCTAACCCTCACCGTAGCCCTAACGCTTTCCTTAGATCTAACCCTATCCTTATCCCTAGCCCTAACCCTACCCCTAGATCTAACCTTAGCTTTAACTCGAGCAGTAAACCTAACCGTAACCCTAACCCTAACATTAAGCCTAACGTTAGCACTAGCCCTAGTCCAAACCCTAGCCCTAACCCTAGGCCTTGCACTAACTCTAACACTACCCCAGACCTAGCTCTAAACCTAGCCCTAGTCCTAGCTCCAAGCCGTAAGCCGTAACCCTTGCCCTAGCCCTAGCCCTAGCCCTAGCCCTAACCCTAACCTAGCCCTAACCCTAACCCTAGCCCTAGCCCTAGTCCTAACCCTAGCCCTAACCGTGACCTCGACTTTAATCTAAACCTGGCGCTAGCCGTAGCCTTAATTCTAACCCTAGCCCCAGCCCTAACCTGAGCAATAGTCCTAACACTAGCCCTGAACATAACCCTAACCAAACCTTAAGCTAGCCCTAAACCTAAACTAAGCCCTAGCCCTATCCTTAGCCCTAACCCTAACCAAAGCCCAAGCCCTAGCCCTAGCCCTATCTCTATCCCTAGCCTTAACCCTAACCCTAGCCCCAGCCCTAGCCTTAGGCCTAACCCTAGCACTAGGTGTAGGCCTAGCCCTAGCCCTAGCCAGAACTCAAGCACTAACCCTATACCTATCACTAACCCTAGCCCTAGCCCTAGCCCTAAGCCCTAACCCTAACCCTAGGCCTGGCCTTAACTCTAGCCCTGGCCCTAGCCGTAACCCTAACCTACCCGTAACCCTAACCCTAGCCCTCGCCCTAGCCCTAACCCTAGCCCTAGTTCTAACTCTAAGCCCAAAGCCCTAACCCTAACCATAACCCTAACCGTAACCCTAAACCTAATACTTGCCCCAGCCCCAGCCCCAGTCCTAACCCTAGCCCTAGCCCTAGCCCTAGCCCTAGCCCTAGCCCTAGCCTTAGCCCTAGCCCTAGCCCTAACCCTAACCATAACCCTAACCGTAATCCTAAACCTAATACTAGCCCTAGCCCCAGCCCCAGCCCCAGCCCTAAACTTAGCCCTAGCTCTATTCCTAACCCTAACCCTAACTCTAACCCTACCCTAGCCTTAGTTCTAGCCCTAGCCCTAATCTTGGCCGTAGCTCTTACCCTAGCGCTAGCCCAAGCTCAAGCCCTAACGCTAACACTATCGCTATCCCTATCCCTGTCCCTAGCCATTGCCGTACCCTAACCCTAGCCCTAGCCATAATACCAGCCCTAACCCTAACCCGAGCCCTGGGCCTAAACCTAACCCAAGCCCTGTCCTTAACCCTGGCCCAAACCCTAGCACTACGCCCTGCCCTAGCCCTAACCCTAACCCTAGCCTTGGCCCTAACACTAGACCTAACCCTAATCCTAGCCGTACCCTAGTCATAACCCTAGCCCTAGTCTTAACCCTAACCCGAGACCTAACTCTTGCCCTAGACCTAAACTTAGCTCTAGCCCTATCCCTGATCCTATCCCTATCCATATCCCTAACTCTAGCCCCAGCCCTAGCCCTTGCCCTAGCCTTAACACTAGACCTAGCCCTACCCTAACCCTAGTTTTAGCTGTAGCCAAAATCCCAGCCCTAGCCCTAACCCTAGCCCTAACCCTACCCCTAGCCCTAGCCCTAGCCCTAGCCCTAACCTTGCTTTCAGAGGAGGAGGTTGTGTTTTTCACAGCTCCTCAATACCTTTCAGCAAAACAGTGGATTCTTCTCAATCGAGTGAAAATGCTGCAACCTCACTGACTGGGGTAGGCACTGGAACCCTTCAGGCATCAGGGGAGTCAAGAATGGAACCTCAAAAGCAAGATTTTGAGGGGCTAGGGGCAGATCGAACTCAGCCCCTAGGAAAACTTGCAGAGACCTTACAGAAAACAATGGCTTCCCAGGAAGGGAAAGAGAAAGAGAGAGAAACTGAAGAGTGATTGAAACTGGCAAGCGAGACCAAAAAGACTGTGCGTATTGTTGATTTGGGAACCGAGAAGGGATTTGGGGCTAGACTGCCTTCTAGTAGTGCCAAGGAAATCTTAGAAACTCCAGGGAAGGAGGTTTTACAAGGAGAAAGCCAGAGAGAAGAAGCAGGGGATAAAATGTTTGAGCCAGCTCTGAAAGAACAGGGCGTGGCAGCCATGGCAGAAACAGAAACTGCCTGCAAAGGCAGCACAAACTTCCTGCAAGGAGAATTAAAAGGAGATTCTGGGCTGCAGAAGGACATTCGGGAAAAAGAATACATTCAAAAGCCCCAAGGAACGACCTTTTTGCTGCAAAAAGAGGCAGGCAGCCATTTAGCAAACAAACAAACTCAGCAAGCAAAACTGAAAGTAAACTCTGGACTGCTAAAGCCTGCCGTAGCCATGGAAACAGGCACAGAGGAGGGGGAGGAAAAACCCTGGGTCTGGCTACTGCTGAAAACTTTTTGCAGGATTTCTTTGACTTTGATCAGTATAGAGAAACATATTGTTCGAATAGAGGAAAACTGGGAAAGTTTTTAGGGCTGTTGGAGGAATCTACCAAAGAGTTTGAATTAGAGAGTGTTCCACAGAGCCAGAGGAAGCCACAGAATGTTTGCAGAGGGACTTTCATTTGAGAGGAATGCAAAACAGAGCATATTTGGGGGTGGATTCGAGCAGAGAGGTCCTCCAAGAGTTAAATGATTATGGCAGGAGCCTGTTGGGAAAGCCAGTGGGGGAAAGAAAGCAAGAGGAGTAGGAATGCCTTTTACATTCTGTAACTGGCATCAACGAGTGGCATGAAGAAGTTAGGAAAGATCTGCAGGCTTATAAAGAGAGGAAAGGATTTTTATTAAAGCAATTTGCTTTGAAAAGCAAAGAGGAGAAAAGCAAGGAAAAAACAAAGACCAGAGGAGAGAGGGAGCCAAAGCTTCACAGGAGAAAGTGCTTAGCCGAAGAGGCTTTGAATACAAGTAGGGATCGGTCCCCGCTCAAACCAGGAAACTCTTCAGAAGAAGAACGGTATCCTCTGACCCTATACAAAAGAAAGCACGCACAGCCTCACAAGCCGGAAGAGACAGAGAAGGAGGCTTGTGCTGGGCAGCTTGCGGGGACTGCACCTCTTAACCCGATAGAACCTCCAAATGAATCTGAAAGTGAGGGAGTGGAGAGACTGGAGGGGTCTCCTTCCAAGAGCGAAGGGAGAGTGGCATGGAGTGCTCTGGCATTTCTTCTCTGCTTGCTAGCTGCGAGAGCTCGGTGGAAAGCAGCAGTGAGGAGGAGGAGATGGAGGAGGAAGGCGCTGGGGGTGAAGCCCTGAAGAAAAGCGCCAAGAGGAAAATAAAGGAAGGAGGGACAGGTCTCTCCCCGGGAAAGAAAGTCACAAAGGAATATTTAATTTGCCAGTATGACATGGCTGTCAGAAACGACACCTGGCATAACTTGAGGTGTAGGTTATGCACATACAGGTTATAGACATGAGAATGTTCTTAATTTTAATTTTAATTTTATTAATTAATTTTCATAATTTTACTTTAAGATGTATTTTAATTTAGTTTTAATTTGAACAATAGTGTTATTTGTTCTTTCTCTGTAAATGGGCATAATATGTGAGAAACTTTGATAGGGATACAAGACTCAGAATGGTGGTACTAATAAATAATTGTAATGGAAATTGTAATGTTTGTATATTGATAGGTACAATTTTAAAAATTTTAAAAACTTTCGGTATTTCTTTGAAGAACTGTAATATTTTGATATATTGTTGTTTACCTTACTTTATTTTGCGATTCCATTTGTTACCACGTACATCTCTTTTATTATGTACAAACAAGTTTGCAGGATGTTAAAATTTTAATAAAATTACTTAAACCTAAAAATTTCTTTTTCTTAAACCTATTCCTAAACCGAGCCCTAGCCGTAACCCTCGTCCTAGTCCTAGCCCGAGCCCAAAGCCCTAAGCCGAAACCTTAGCCCCAACACGAGCCCTAGCATTAACCCTAAACCTAGCCCTAGCCCTAACCCTAGCACTTAAAGTACACCTAGCCCTAGCCCTCGTGCTATCTTGTAAGACCTAGCCCTAACCCTATCCCTTCCCGTAACCCATTCCCTTTCCCTAGCCCTAAGCTTGGCCCTAACCGTAATCTAGCTCTAGCCCTATCCCTATCCTTATCCCTAGCCCTAGCACTGCCCTAGCCGTAACCATAACCTAGCCCGAACACTAACCCTAGCCCTAGCCCTAACCCGAGCTCTAACCCTAACACTAGCCCTAAACGTAACCCTAACCAAACCTTAAGCTAGCCCTAACCCTAAACCAAGCCCTAGCCCTAACCTTAGCCCTAGCCCTAACCTAGCCCGAACCCTAAACCTAGCCGTAGCCCTAACCCTGGCACTTAAACTACACCTAGCCCTAGCCGTAACTCTAGCCCTAGCCTTCACCCTATCCCCTAAGAGCTAACCCTAACCCTAGCCCTAGTCCTAACCTTAGCCCTATCCGAATCGCTAGCCCTAACCCTGGGCCTATTAGCAACCGTAGCCCTACCTTAATCCTTGCCATAATCCTAACCCTAACCCCAGCGCTAGACCTATCTCTATCCCTAGCCTTAATCCTAGACCTATCCCTTAGCTTAGACCTTGCCCTAGCCCTACCCTAACCCTAGCCCTATCCTTAACCCTAACCCTAGCCCTAGTCTTAGGCCTAACCATAGCACTACCTGTAGACCTAACCCTAGCACTGGCCCTAGCCCTAGCCCTAACCCTAGCCCTAAACCAAGCCCTAGCCCTAGCTGTATCCCTAAACTAGCCCTAGTCCTAACCCTAACCCTAACCCTAACCCTAGCCCTAGCCCTAGAACTAGCCCTAAACATAACCCTAGCACTAACCTAGCCCAAACCCGAGCCAAAGCCCTAGCCTTAATTTGGCCCTAGCCCTAACCCTAGCCCTAGCCCTAGCTCTATCCCTAAACTAGCCCTAGCCCTAACCCTAACTCTAGCCCTAGCCCTAGCCCTTGTCCTAACCCTAGCCCTATCCGAATCCCTAGCCCTAATAGCAGCCGTAGCACTAGCCCTAATCCTTGCCAAAATCCTAGCCCTAACCCCAGCGCTAGACCTATCTCTATCCCTAGCCTTAATCCTAGCCCTAGCCCTAGGCCTAGACGTTGCCCTAGCCCTACCCGAACCCTATCCCCATCCTTAACCCTAAACCTAGCCCTAGCCCTAGCCCTAACCCTAACCCTAGCCCTAGCACTAACCCTAGCCCTAGCCCTAACCCTAGCCCTAGCCCTATTCCTAGCACTAACCAAAGCCCTAGCCCTAAACCTAGCCATAACCCTACTCCAAGCCCTAACCCCAGCCATAATTTGAACTCTAACCCTCACCGTAGCCCTAACGCTTTCCTTAGATCTAACCCTATCCTTATCCCTAGCCCTAACCCTACCCCTAGATCTAACCTTAGCTTTAACTCGAGCAGTAAACCTAACCGTAACCCTAACCCTAACATTAAGCCTAACGTTAGCACTAGCCCTAGTCCAAACCCTAGCCCTAACCCTAGGCCTTGCACTAACTCTAACACTACCCCAGACCTAGCTCTAAACCTAGCCCTAGTCCTAGCTCCAAGCCGTAAGCCGTAACCCTTGCCCTAGCCCTAGCCCTAGCCCTAGCCCTAACCCTAACCTAGCCCTAACCCTAACCCTAGCCCTAGCCCTAGTCCTAACCCTAGCCCTAACCGTGACCTCGACTTTAATCTAAACCTGGCGCTAGCCGTAGCCTTAATTCTAACCCTAGCCCCAGCCCTAACCTGAGCAATAGTCCTAACACTAGCCCTGAACATAACCCTAACCAAACCTTAAGCTAGCCCTAAACCTAAACTAAGCCCTAGCCCTATCCTTAGCCCTAACCCTAACCAAAGCCCAAGCCCTAGCCCTATCTCTATCCCTAGCCTTAACCCTAACCCTAGCCCCAGCCCTAGCCTTAGGCCTAACCCTAGCACTAGGTGTAGGCCTAGCCCTAGCCCTAGCCAGAACTCAAGCACTAACCCTATACCTATCACTAACCCTAGCCCTAGCCCTAGCCCTAAGCCCTAACCCTAACCCTAGGCCTGGCCTTAACTCTAGCCCTGGCCCTAGCCGTAACCCTAACCTACCCGTAACCCTAACCCTAGCCCTCGCCCTAGCCCTAACCCTAGCCCTAGTTCTAACTCTAAGCCCAAAGCCCTAACCCTAACCATAACCCTAACCGTAACCCTAAACCTAATACTTGCCCCAGCCCCAGCCCCAGTCCTAACCCTAGCCCTAGCCCTAGCCCTAGCCCTAGCCCTAGCCTTAGCCCTAGCCCTAGCCCTAACCCTAACCATAACCCTAACCGTAATCCTAAACCTAATACTAGCCCTAGCCCCAGCCCCAGCCCCAGCCCTAAACTTAGCCCTAGCTCTATTCCTAACCCTAACCCTAACTCTAACCCTACCCTAGCCTTAGTTCTAGCCCTAGCCCTAATCTTGGCCGTAGCTCTTACCCTAGCGCTAGCCCAAGCTCAAGCCCTAACGCTAACACTATCGCTATCCCTATCCCTGTCCCTAGCCATTGCCGTACCCTAACCCTAGCCCTAGCCATAATACCAGCCCTAACCCTAACCCGAGCCCTGGGCCTAAACCTAACCCAAGCCCTGTCCTTAACCCTGGCCCAAACCCTAGCACTACGCCCTGCCCTAGCCCTAACCCTAACCCTAGCCTTGGCCCTAACACTAGACCTAACCCTAATCCTAGCCGTACCCTAGTCATAACCCTAGCCCTAGTCTTAACCCTAACCCGAGACCTAACTCTTGCCCTAGACCTAAACTTAGCTCTAGCCCTATCCCTGATCCTATCCCTATCCATATCCCTAACTCTAGCCCCAGCCCTAGCCCTTGCCCTAGCCTTAACACTAGACCTAGCCCTACCCTAACCCTAGTTTTAGCTGTAGCCAAAATCCCAGCCCTAGCCCTAACCCTAGCCCTAACCCTACCCCTAGCCCTAGCCCTAGCCCTAGCCCTAGCCCTAACCTTGCTTTCAAAGGAGGAGGTTGTGTTTTTCACAGCTCCTCAATACCTTTCAGCAAAACAGTGGATTCTTCTCAATCGAGTGAAAATGCTGCAACCTCACTGACTGGGGTAGGCACTGGAACCCTTCAGGCATCAGGGGAGTCAAGAATGGAACCTCAAAAGCAAGATTTTGAGGGGCTAGGGGCAGATCGAACTCAGCCCCTAGGAAAACTTGCAGAGACCTTACAGAAAACAATGGCTTCCCAGGAAGGGAAAGAGAAAGAGAGAGAAACTGAAGAGTGATTGAAACTGGCAAGCGAGACCAAAAAGACTGTGCGTATTGTTGATTTGGGAACCGAGAAGGGATTTGGGGCTAGACTGCCTTCTAGTAGTGCCAAGGAAATCTTAGAAACTCCAGGGAAGGAGGTTTTACAAGGAGAAAGCCAGAGAGAAGAAGCAGGGGATAAAATGTTTGAGCCAGCTCTGAAAGAACAGGGCGTGGCAGCCATGGCAGAAACAGAAACTGCCTGCAAAGGCAGCACAAACTTCCTGCAAGGAGAATTAAAAGGAGATTCTGGGCTGCAGAAGGACATTCGGGAAAAAGAATACATTCAAAAGCCCCAAGGAACGACCTTTTTGCTGCAAAAAGAGGCAGGCAGCCATTTAGCAAACAAACAAACTCAGCAAGCAAAACTGAAAGTAAACTCTGGACTGCTAAAGCCTGCCGTAGCCATGGAAACAGGCACAGAGGAGGGGGAGGAAAAACCCTGGGTCTGGCTACTGCTGAAAACTTTTTGCAGGATTTCTTTGACTTTGATCAGTATAGAGAAACATATTGTTCGAATAGAGGAAAACTGGGAAAGTTTTTAGGGCTGTTGGAGCAATCTACCAAAGAGTTTGAATTAGAGAGTGTTCCACAGAGCCAGAGGAAGCCACAGAATGTTTGCAGAGGGACTTTCATTTGAGAGGAATGCAAAACAGAGCATATTTGGGGGTGGATTCGAGCAGAGAGGTCCTCCAAGAGTTAAATGATTATGGCAGGAGCCTGTTGGGAAAGCCAGTGGGGGAAAGAAAGCAAGAGGAGTAGGAATGCCTTTTACATTCTGTAACTGGCATCAACGAGTGGCATGAAGAAGTTAGGAAAGATCTGCAGGCTTATAAAGAGAGGAAAGGATTTTTATTAAAGCAATTTGCTTTGAAAAGCAAAGAGGAGAAAAGCAAGGAAAAAACAAAGACCAGAGGAGAGAGGGAGCCAAAGCTTCACAGGAGAAAGTGCTTAGCCGAAGAGGCTTTGAATACAAGTAGGGATCGGTCCCCGCTCAAACCAGGAAACTCTTCAGAAGAAGAACGGTATCCTCTGACCCTATACAAAAGAAAGCACGCACAGCCTCACAAGCCGGAAGAGACAGAGAAGGAGGCTTGTGCTGGGCAGCTTGCGGGGACTGCACCTCTTAACCCGATAGAACCTCCAAATGAATCTGAAAGTGAGGGAGTGGAGAGACTGGAGGGGCCTCCTTCCAAGAGCGAACGGAGAGTGGCATGGAGTGCTCTGGCATTTCTTCTCTGCTTGCTAGCTGCGAGAGCTCGGTGGAAAGCAGCAGTGAGGAGGAGGAGATGGAGGAGGAAGGCGCTGGGGGTGAAGCCCTGAAGAAAAGCGCCAAGAGGAAAATAAAGGAAGGAGGGACAGGTCTCTCCCCGGGAAAGAAAGTCACAAAGGAATATTTAATTTGCCAGTATGACATGGCTGTCAGAAACGACACCTGGCATAACTTGAGGTGTAGGTTATGCACATACAGGTTATAGACATGAGAATGTTCTTAATTTTAATTTTAATTTTATTAATTAATTTTCATAATTTTACTTTAAGATGTATTTTAATTTAGTTTTAATTTGAACAATAGTGTTATTTGTTCTTTCTCTGTAAATGGGCATAATATGTGAGAAACTTTGATAGGGATACAAGACTCAGAATGGTGGTACTAATAAATAATTGTAATGGAAATTGTAATGTTTGTATATTGATAGGTACAATTTTAAAAATTTTAAAAACTTTCGGTATTTCTTTGAAGAACTGTAATATTTTGATATATTGTTGTTTACCTTACTTTATTTTGCGATTCCATTTGTTACCACGTACATCTCTTTTATTATGTACAAACAAGTTTGCAGGATGTTAAAATTTTAATAAAATTACTTAAACCTAAAAATTTCTTTTTCTTAAACCTATTCCTAAACCGAGCCCTAGCCGTAACCCTCGTCCTAGTCCTAGCCCGAGCCCAAAGCCCTAAGCCGAAACCTTAGCCCCAACACGAGCCCTAGCATTAACCCTAAACCTAGCCCTAGCCCTAACCCTAGCACTTAAAGTACACCTAGCCCTAGCCCTCGTGCTATCTTGTAAGACCTAGCCCTAACCCTATCCCTTCCCGTAACCCATTCCCTTTCCCTAGCCCTAAGCTTGGCCCTAACCGTAATCTAGCTCTAGCCCTATCCCTATCCTTATCCCTAGCCCTAGCACTGCCCTAGCCGTAACCATAACCTAGCCCTAACACTAACCCTAGCCCTAGCCCTAACCCGAGCTCTAACCCTAACACTAGCCCTAAACGTAACCCTAACCAAACCTTAAGCTAGCCCTAACCCTAAACCAAGCCCTAGCCCTAACCTTAGCCCTAGCCCTAACCTAGCCCGAACCCTAAACCTAGCCGTAGCCCTAACCCTAGCACTTAAACTACACCTAGCCCTAGCCGTAACTCTAGCCCTAGCCTTCACCCTATCCCCTAAGAGCTAACCCTAACCCTAGCCCTAGTCCTAACCTTAGCCCTATCCGAATCGCTAGCCCTAACCCTGGGCCTATTAGCAACCGTAGCCCTACCTTAATCCTTGCCATAATCCTAACCCTAACCCCAGCGCTAGACCTATCTCTATCCCTAGCCTTAATCCTAGACCTATCCCTTAGCTTAGACCTTGCCCTAGCCCTACCCTAACCCTAGCCCTATCCTTAACCCTAACCCTAGCCCTAGTCTTAGGCCTAACCATAGCACTACCTGTAGACCTAACCCTAGCACTGGCCCTAGCCCTAGCCCTAACCCTAGCCCTAAACCAAGCCCTAGCCCTAGCTGTATCCCTAAACTAGCCCTAGTCCTAACCCTAACCCTAACCCTAACCCTAGCCCTAGCCCTAGAACTAGCCCTAAACATAACCCTAGCACTAACCTAGCCCAAACCCGAGCCAAAGCCCTAGCCTTAATTTGGCCCTAGCCCTAACCCTAGCCCTAGCCCTAGCTCTATCCCTAAACTAGCCCTAGCCCTAACCCTAACTCTAGCCCTAGCCCTAGCCCTTGTCCTAACCCTAGCCCTATCCGAATCCCTAGCCCTAATAGCAGCCGTAGCACTAGCCCTAATCCTTGCCAAAATCCTAGCCCTAACCCCAGCGCTAGACCTATCTCTATCCCTAGCCTTAATCCTAGCCCTAGCCCTAGGCCTAGACGTTGCCCTAGCCCTACCCGAACCCTATCCCCATCCTTAACCCTAAACCTAGCCCTAGCCCTAGCCCTAACCCTAGCCCTAGCCCTATTCCTAGCACTAACCAAAGCCCTAGCCCTAAACCTAGCCATAACCCTACTCCAAGCCCTAACCCCAGCCATAATTTGAACTCTAACCCTCACCGTAGCCCTAACGCTTTCCTTAGATCTAACCCTATCCTTATCCCTAGCCCTAACCCTACCCCTAGATCTAACCTTAGCTTTAACTCGAGCAGTAAACCTAACCGTAACCCTAACCCTAACATTAAGCCTAACGTTAGCACTAGCCCTAGTCCAAACCCTAGCCCTAACCCTAGGCCTTGCACTAACTCTAACACTACCCCAGACCTAGCTCTAAACCTAGCCCTAGTCCTAGCTCCAAGCCGTAAGCCGTAACCCTTGCCCTAGCCCTAGCCCTAGCCCTAGCCCTAACCCTAACCTAGCCCTAACCCTAACCCTAGCCCTAGCCCTAGTCCTAACCCTAGCCCTAACCGTGACCTCGACTTTAATCTAAACCTGGCGCTAGCCGTAGCCTTAATTCTAACCCTAGCCCCAGCCCTAACCTGAGCAATAGTCCTAACACTAGCCCTGAACATAACCCTAACCAAACCTTAAGCTAGCCCTAAACCTAAACTAAGCCCTAGCCCTATCCTTAGCCCTAACCCTAACCAAAGCCCAAGCCCTAGCCCTAGCCCTATCTCTATCCCTAGCCTTAACCCTAACCCTAGCCCCAGCCCTAGCCTTAGGCCTAACCCTAGCACTAGGTGTAGGCCTAGCCCTAGCCCTAGCCAGAACTCAAGCACTAACCCTATACCTATCACTAACCCTAGCCCTAGCCCTAGCCCTAAGCCCTAACCCTAACCCTAGGCCTGGCCTTAACTCTAGCCCTGGCCCTAGCCGTAACCCTAACCTACCCGTAACCCTAACCCTAGCCCTCGCCCTAGCCCTAACCCTAGCCCTAGTTCTAACTCTAAGCCCAAAGCCCTAACCCTAACCATAACCCTAACCGTAACCCTAAACCTAATACTTGCCCCAGCCCCAGCCCCAGTCCTAACCCTAGCCCTAGCCCTAGCCCTAGCCCTAGCCCTAGCCCTAGCCTTAGCCCTAGCCCTAGCCCTAACCCTAACCATAACCCTAACCGTAATCCTAAACCTAATACTAGCCCTAGCCCCAGCCCCAGCCCCAGCCCTAAACTTAGCCCTAGCTCTATTCCTAACCCTAACCCTAACTCTAACCCTACCCTAGCCTTAGTTCTAGCCCTAGCCCTAATCTTGGCCGTAGCTCTTACCCTAGCGCTAGCCCAAGCTCAAGCCCTAACGCTAACACTATCGCTATCCCTATCCCTGTCCCTAGCCATTGCCGTACCCTAACCCTAGCCCTAGCCATAATACCAGCCCTAACCCTAACCCGAGCCCTGGGCCTAAACCTAACCCAAGCCCTGTCCTTAACCCTGGCCCAAACCCTAGCACTACGCCCTGCCCTAGCCCTAACCCTAACCCTAGCCTTGGCCCTAACACTAGACCTAACCCTAATCCTAGCCGTACCCTAGTCATAACCCTAGCCCTAGTCTTAACCCTAACCCGAGACCTAACTCTTGCCCTAGACCTAAACTTAGCTCTAGCCCTATCCCTGATCCTATCCCTATCCATATCCCTAACTCTAGCCCCAGCCCTAGCCCTTGCCCTAGCCTTAACACTAGACCTAGCCCTACCCTAACCCTAGTTTTAGCTGTAGCCAAAATCCCAGCCCTAGCCCTAACCCTAGCCCTAACCCTACCCCTAGCCCTAGCCCTAGCCCTAGCCCTAACCTTGCTTTCAGAGGAGGAGGTTGTGTTTTTCACAGCTCCTCAATACCTTTCAGCAAAACAGTGGATTCTTCTCAATCGAGTGAAAATGCTGCAACCTCACTGACTGGGGTAGGCACTGGAACCCTTCAGGCATCAGGGGAGTCAAGAATGGAACCTCAAAAGCAAGATTTTGAGGGGCTAGGGGCAGATCGAACTCAGCCCCTAGGAAAACTTGCAGAGACCTTACAGAAAACAATGGCTTCCCAGGAAGGGAAAGAGAAAGAGAGAGAAACTGAAGAGTGATTGAAACTGGCAAGCGAGACCAAAAAGACTGTGCGTATTGTTGATTTGGGAACCGAGAAGGGATTTGGGGCTAGACTGCCTTCTAGTAGTGCCAAGGAAATCTTAGAAACTCCAGGGAAGGAGGTTTTACAAGGAGAAAGCCAGAGAGAAGAAGCAGGGGATAAAATGTTTGAGCCAGCTCTGAAAGAACAGGGCGTGGCAGCCATGGCAGAAACAGAAACTGCCTGCAAAGGCAGCACAAACTTCCTGCAAGGAGAATTAAAAGGAGATTCTGGGCTGCAGAAGGACATTCGGGAAAAAGAATACATTCAAAAGCCCCAAGGAACGACCTTTTTGCTGCAAAAAGAGGCAGGCAGCCATTTAGCAAACAAACAAACTCAGCAAGCAAAACTGAAAGTAAACTCTGGACTGCTAAAGCCTGCCGTAGCCATGGAAACAGGCACAGAGGAGGGGGAGGAAAAACCCTGGGTCTGGCTACTGCTGAAAACTTTTTGCAGGATTTCTTTGACTTTGATCAGTATAGAGAAACATATTGTTCGAATAGAGGAAAACTGGGAAAGTTTTTAGGGCTGTTGGAGCAATCTACCAAAGAGTTTGAATTAGAGAGTGTTCCACAGAGCCAGAGGAAGCCACAGAATGTTTGCAGAGGGACTTTCATTTGAGAGGAATGCAAAACAGAGCATATTTGGGGGTGGATTCGAGCAGAGAGGTCCTCCAAGAGTTAAATGATTATGGCAGGAGCCTGTTGGGAAAGCCAGTGGGGGAAAGAAAGCAAGAGGAGTAGGAATGCCTTTTACATTCTGTAACTGGCATCAACGAGTGGCATGAAGAAGTTAGGAAAGATCTGCAGGCTTATAAAGAGAGGAAAGGATTTTTATTAAAGCAATTTGCTTTGAAAAGCAAAGAGGAGAAAAGCAAGGAAAAAACAAAGACCAGAGGAGAGAGGGAGCCAAAGCTTCACAGGAGAAAGTGCTTAGCCGAAGAGGCTTTGAATACAAGTAGGGATCGGTCCCCGCTCAAACCAGGAAACTCTTCAGAAGAAGAACGGTATCCTCTGACCCTATACAAAAGAAAGCACGCACAGCCTCACAAGCCGGAAGAGACAGAGAAGGAGGCTTGTGCTGGGCAGCTTGCGGGGACTGCACCTCTTAACCCGATAGAACCTCCAAATGAATCTGAAAGTGAGGGAGTGGAGAGACTGGAGGGGCCTCCTTCCAAGAGCGAAGGGAGAGTGGCATGGAGTGCTCTGGCATTTCTTCTCTGCTTGCTAGCTGCGAGAGCTCGGTGGAAAGCAGCAGTGAGGAGGAGGAGATGGAGGAGGAAGGCGCTGGGGGTGAAGCCCTGAAGAAAAGCGCCAAGAGGAAAATAAAGGAAGGAGGGACAGGTCTCTCCCCGGGAAAGAAAGTCACAAAGGAATATTTAATTTGCCAGTATGACATGGCTGTCAGAAACGACACCTGGCATAACTTGAGGTGTAGGTTATGCACATACAGGTTATAGACATGAGAATGTTCTTAATTTTAATTTTAATTTTATTAATTAATTTTCATAATTTTACTTTAAGATGTATTTTAATTTAGTTTTAATTTGAACAATAGTGTTATTTGTTCTTTCTCTGTAAATGGGCATAATATGTGAGAAACTTTGATAGGGATACAAGACTCAGAATGGTGGTACTAATAAATAATTGTAATGGAAATTGTAATGTTTGTATATTGATAGGTACAATTTTAAAAATTTTAAAAACTTTCGGTATTTCTTTGAAGAACTGTAATATTTTGATATATTGTTGTTTACCTTACTTTATTTTGCGATTCCATTTGTTACCACGTACATCTCTTTTATTATGTACAAACAAGTTTGCAGGATGTTAAAATTTTAATAAAATTACTTAAACCTAAAAATTTCTTTTTCTTAAACCTATTCCTAAACCGAGCCCTAGCCGTAACCCTCGTCCTAGTCCTAGCCCGAGCCCAAAGCCCTAAGCCGAAACCTTAGCCCCAACACGAGCCCTAGCATTAACCCTAAACCTAGCCCTAGCCCTAACCCTAGCACTTAAAGTACACCTAGCCCTAGCCCTCGTGCTATCTTGTAAGACCTAGCCCTAACCCTATCCCTTCCCGTAACCCATTCCCTTTCCCTAGCCCTAAGCTTGGCCCTAACCGTAATCTAGCTCTAGCCCTATCCCTATCCTTATCCCTAGCCCTAGCACTGCCCTAGCCGTAACCATAACCTAGCCCTAACACTAACCCTAGCCCTAGCCCTAACCCGAGCTCTAACCCTAACACTAGCCCTAAACGTAACCCTAACCAAACCTTAAGCTAGCCCTAACCCTAAACCAAGCCCTAGCCCTAACCTTAGCCCTAGCCCTAACCTAGCCCGAACCCTAAACCTAGCCGTAGCCCTAACCCTAGCACTTAAACTACACCTAGCCCTAGCCGTAACTCTAGCCCTAGCCTTCACCCTATCCCCTAAGAGCTAACCCTAACCCTAGCCCTAGTCCTAACCTTAGCCCTATCCGAATCGCTAGCCCTAACCCTGGGCCTATTAGCAACCGTAGCCCTACCTTAATCCTTGCCATAATCCTAACCCTAACCCCAGCGCTAGACCTATCTCTATCCCTAGCCTTAATCCTAGACCTATCCCTTAGCTTAGACCTTGCCCTAGCCCTACCCTAACCCTAGCCCTATCCTTAACCCTAACCCTAGCCCTAGTCTTAGGCCTAACCATAGCACTACCTGTAGACCTAACCCTAGCACTGGCCCTAGCCCTAGCCCTAACCCTAGCCCTAAACCAAGCCCTAGCCCTAGCTGTATCCCTAAACTAGCCCTAGTCCTAACCCTAACCCTAACCCTAACCCTAGCCCTAGCCCTAGAACTAGCCCTAAACATAACCCTAGCACTAACCTAGCCCAAACCCGAGCCAAAGCCCTAGCCTTAATTTGGCCCTAGCCCTAACCCTAGCCCTAGCCCTAGCTCTATCCCTAAACTAGCCCTAGCCCTAACCCTAACTCTAGCCCTAGCCCTAGCCCTTGTCCTAACCCTAGCCCTATCCGAATCCCTAGCCCTAATAGCAGCCGTAGCACTAGCCCTAATCCTTGCCAAAATCCTAGCCCTAACCCCAGCGCTAGACCTATCTCTATCCCTAGCCTTAATCCTAGCCCTAGCCCTAGGCCTAGACGTTGCCCTAGCCCTACCCGAACCCTATCCCCATCCTTAACCCTAAACCTAGCCCTAGCCCTAGCCCTAACCCTAGCCCTAGCCCTATTCCTAGCACTAACCAAAGCCCTAGCCCTAAACCTAGCCATAACCCTACTCCAAGCCCTAACCCCAGCCATAATTTGAACTCTAACCCTCACCGTAGCCCTAACGCTTTCCTTAGATCTAACCCTATCCTTATCCCTAGCCCTAACCCTACCCCTAGATCTAACCTTAGCTTTAACTCGAGCAGTAAACCTAACCGTAACCCTAACCCTAACATTAAGCCTAACGTTAGCACTAGCCCTAGTCCAAACCCTAGCCCTAACCCTAGGCCTTGCACTAACTCTAACACTACCCCAGACCTAGCTCTAAACCTAGCCCTAGTCCTAGCTCCAAGCCGTAAGCCGTAACCCTTGCCCTAGCCCTAGCCCTAGCCCTAGCCCTAGTCCTAACCCTAGCCCTAACCGTGACCTCGACTTTAATCTAAACCTGGCGCTAGCCGTAGCCTTAATTCTAACCCTAGCCCCAGCCCTAACCTGAGCAATAGTCCTAACACTAGCCCTGAACATAACCCTAACCAAACCTTAAGCTAGCCCTAAACCTAAACTAAGCCCTAGCCCTATCCTTAGCCCTAACCCTAACCAAAGCCCAAGCCCTAGCCCTATCTCTATCCCTAGCCTTAACCCTAACCCTAGCCCCAGCCCTAGCCTTAGGCCTAACCCTAGCACTAGGTGTAGGCCTAGCCCTAGCCCTAGCCAGAACTCAAGCACTAACCCTATACCTATCACTAACCCTAGCCCTAGCCCTAGCCCTAAGCCCTAACCCTAACCCTAGGCCTGGCCTTAACTCTAGCCCTGGCCCTAGCCGTAACCCTAACCTACCCGTAACCCTAACCCTAGCCCTCGCCCTAGCCCTAACCCTAGCCCTAGTTCTAACTCTAAGCCCAAAGCCCTAACCCTAACCATAACCCTAACCGTAACCCTAAACTTAATACTTGCCCCAGCCCCAGCCCCAGTCCTAACCCTAGCCCTAGCCCTAGCCCTAGCCCTAGCCCTAGCCTTAGCCCTAGCCCTAGCCCTAACCCTAACCATAACCCTAACCGTAATCCTAAACCTAATACTAGCCCTAGCCCCAGCCCCAGCCCCAGCCCTAAACTTAGCCCTAGCTCTATTCCTAACCCTAACCCTAACTCTAACCCTACCCTAGCCTTAGTTCTAGCCCTAGCCCTAATCTTGGCCGTAGCTCTTACCCTAGCGCTAGCCCAAGCTCAAGCCCTAACGCTAACACTATCGCTATCCCTATCCCTGTCCCTAGCCATTGCCGTACCCTAACCCTAGCCCTAGCCATAATACCAGCCCTAACCCTAACCCGAGCCCTGGGCCTAAACCTAACCCAAGCCCTGTCCTTAACCCTGGCCCAAACCCTAGCACTACGCCCTGCCCTAGCCCTAACCCTAACCCTAGCCTTGGCCCTAACACTAGACCTAACCCTAATCCTAGCCGTACCCTAGTCATAACCCTAGCCCTAGTCTTAACCCTAACCCGAGACCTAACTCTTGCCCTAGACCTAAACTTAGCTCTAGCCCTATCCCTGATCCTATCCCTATCCATATCCCTAACTCTAGCCCCAGCCCTAGCCCTTGCCCTAGCCTTAACACTAGACCTAGCCCTACCCTAACCCTAGTTTTAGCTGTAGCCAAAATCCCAGCCCTAGCCCTAACCCTAGCCCTAACCCTACCCCTAGCCCTAGCCCTAGCCCTAGCCCTAACCTTGCTTTCAGAGGAGGAGGTTGTGTTTTTCACAGCTCCTCAATACCTTTCAGCAAAACAGTGGATTCTTCTCAATCGAGTGAAAATGCTGCAACCTCACTGACTGGGGTAGGCACTGGAACCCTTCAGGCATCAGGGGAGTCAAGAATGGAACCTCAAAAGCAAGATTTTGAGGGGCTAGGGGCAGATCGAACTCAGCCCCTAGGAAAACTTGCAGAGACCTTACAGAAAACAATGGCTTCCCAGGAAGGGAAAGAGAAAGAGAGAGAAACTGAAGAGTGATTGAAACTGGCAAGCGAGACCAAAAAGACTGTGCGTATTGTTGATTTGGGAACCGAGAAGGGATTTGGGGCTAGACTGCCTTCTAGTAGTGCCAAGGAAATCTTAGAAACTCCAGGGAAGGAGGTTTTACAAGGAGAAAGCCAGAGAGAAGAAGCAGGGGATAAAATGTTTGAGCCAGCTCTGAAAGAACAGGGCGTGGCAGCCATGGCAGAAACAGAAACTGCCTGCAAAGGCAGCACAAACTTCCTGCAAGGAGAATTAAAAGGAGATTCTGGGCTGCAGAAGGACATTCGGGAAAAAGAATACATTCAAAAGCCCCAAGGAACGACCTTTTTGCTGCAAAAAGAGGCAGGCAGCCATTTAGCAAACAAACAAACTCAGCAAGCAAAACTGAAAGTAAACTCTGGACTGCTAAAGCCTGCCGTAGCCATGGAAACAGGCACAGAGGAGGGGGAGGAAAAACCCTGGGTCTGGCTACTGCTGAAAACTTTTTGCAGGATTTCTTTGACTTTGATCAGTATAGAGAAACATATTGTTCGAATAGAGGAAAACTGGGAAAGTTTTTAGGGCTGTTGGAGGAATCTACCAAAGAGTTTGAATTAGAGAGTGTTCCACAGAGCCAGAGGAAGCCACAGAATGTTTGCAGAGGGACTTTCATTTGAGAGGAATGCAAAACAGAGCATATTTGGGGGTGGATTCGAGCAGAGAGGTCCTCCAAGAGTTAAATGATTATGGCAGGAGCCTGTTGGGAAAGCCAGTGGGGGAAAGAAAGCAAGAGGAGTAGGAATGCCTTTTACATTCTGTAACTGGCATCAACGAGTGGCATGAAGAAGTTAGGAAAGATCTGCAGGCTTATAAAGAGAGGAAAGGATTTTTATTAAAGCAATTTGCTTTGAAAAGCAAAGAGGAGAAAAGCAAGGAAAAAACAAAGACCAGAGGAGAGAGGGAGCCAAAGCTTCACAGGAGAAAGTGCTTAGCCGAAGAGGCTTTGAATACAAGTAGGGATCGGTCCCCGCTCAAACCAGGAAACTCTTCAGAAGAAGAACGGTATCCTCTGACCCTATACAAAAGAAAGCACGCACAGCCTCACAAGCCGGAAGAGACAGAGAAGGAGGCTTGTGCTGGGCAGCTTGCGGGGACTGCACCTCTTAACCCGATAGAACCTCCAAATGAATCTGAAAGTGAGGGAGTGGAGAGACTGGAGGGGCCTCCTTCCAAGAGCGAAGGGAGAGTGGCATGGAGTGCTCTGGCATTTCTTCTCTGCTTGCTAGCTGCGAGAGCTCGGTGGAAAGCAGCAGTGAGGAGGAGGAGATGGAGGAGGAAGGCGCTGGGGGTGAAGCCCTGAAGAAAAGCGCCAAGAGGAAAATAAAGGAAGGAGGGACAGGTCTCTCCCCGGGAAAGAAAGTCACAAAGGAATATTTAATTTGCCAGTATGACATGGCTGTCAGAAACGACACCTGGCATAACTTGAGGTGTAGGTTATGCACATACAGGTTATAGACATGAGAATGTTCTTAATTTTAATTTTAATTTTATTAATTAATTTTCATAATTTTACTTTAAGATGTATTTTAATTTAGTTTTAATTTGAACAATAGTGTTATTTGTTCTTTCTCTGTAAATGGGCATAATATGTGAGAAACTTTGATAGGGATACAAGACTCAGAATGGTGGTACTAATAAATAATTGTAATGGAAATTGTAATGTTTGTATATTGATAGGTACAATTTTAAAAATTTTAAAAACTTTCGGTATTTCTTTGAAGAACTGTAATATTTTGATATATTGTTGTTTACCTTACTTTATTTTGCGATTCCATTTGTTACCACGTACATCTCTTTTATTATGTACAAACAAGTTTGCAGGATGTTAAAATTTTAATAAAATTACTTAAACCTAAAAATTTCTTTTTCTTAAACCTATTCCTAAACCGAGCCCTAGCCGTAACCCTCGTCCTAGTCCTAGCCCGAGCCCAAAGCCCTAAGCCGAAACCTTAGCCCCAACACGAGCCCTAGCATTAACCCTAAACCTAGCCCTAGCCCTAACCCTAGCACTTAAAGTACACCTAGCCCTAGCCCTCGTGCTATCTTGTAAGACCTAGCCCTAACCCTATCCCTTCCCGTAACCCATTCCCTTTCCCTAGCCCTAAGCTTGGCCCTAACCGTAATCTAGCTCTAGCCCTATCCCTATCCTTATCCCTAGCCCTAGCACTGCCCTAGCCGTAACCATAACCTAGCCCTAACACTAACCCTAGCCCTAGCCCTAACCCGAGCTCTAACCCTAACACTAGCCCTAAACGTAACCCTAACCAAACCTTAAGCTAGCCCTAACCCTAAACCAAGCCCTAGCCCTAACCTTAGCCCTAGCCCTAACCTAGCCCGAACCCTAAACCTAGCCGTAGCCCTAACCCTGGCACTTAAACTACACCTAGCCCTAGCCGTAACTCTAGCCCTAGCCTTCACCCTATCCCCTAAGAGCTAACCCTAACCCTAGCCCTAGTCCTAACCTTAGCCCTATCCGAATCGCTAGCCCTAACCCTGGGCCTATTAGCAACCGTAGCCCTACCTTAATCCTTGCCATAATCCTAACCCTAACCCCAGCGCTAGACCTATCTCTATCCCTAGCCTTAATCCTAGACCTATCCCTTAGCTTAGACCTTGCCCTAGCCCTACCCTAACCCTAGCCCTATCCTTAACCCTAACCCTAGCCCTAGTCTTAGGCCTAACCATAGCACTACCTGTAGACCTAACCCTAGCACTGGCCCTAGCCCTAGCCCTAACCCTAGCCCTAAACCAAGCCCTAGCCCTAGCTGTATCCCTAAACTAGCCCTAGTCCTAACCCTAACCCTAACCCTAACCCTAGCCCTAGCCCTAGAACTAGCCCTAAACATAACCCTAGCACTAACCTAGCCCAAACCCGAGCCAAAGCCCTAGCCTTAATTTGGCCCTAGCCCTAACCCTAGCCCTAGCCCTAGCTCTATCCCTAAACTAGCCCTAGCCCTAACCCTAACTCTAGCCCTAGCCCTAGCCCTTGTCCTAACCCTAGCCCTATCCGAATCCCTAGCCCTAATAGCAGCCGTAGCACTAGCCCTAATCCTTGCCAAAATCCTAGCCCTAACCCCAGCGCTAGACCTATCTCTATCCCTAGCCTTAATCCTAGCCCTAGCCCTAGGCCTAGACGTTGCCCTAGCCCTACCCGAACCCTATCCCCATCCTTAACCCTAAACCTAGCCCTAGCCCTAGCCCTAACCCTAACCCTAGCCCTAGCACTAACCCTAGCCCTAGCCCTAACCCTAGCCCTAGCCCTATTCCTAGCACTAACCAAAGCCCTAGCCCTAAACCTAGCCATAACCCTACTCCAAGCCCTAACCCCAGCCATAATTTGAACTCTAACCCTCACCGTAGCCCTAACGCTTTCCTTAGATCTAACCCTATCCTTATCCCTAGCCCTAACCCTACCCCTAGATCTAACCTTAGCTTTAACTCGAGCAGTAAACCTAACCGTAACCCTAACCCTAACATTAAGCCTAACGTTAGCACTAGCCCTAGTCCAAACCCTAGCCCTAACCCTAGGCCTTGCACTAACTCTAACACTACCCCAGACCTAGCTCTAAACCTAGCCCTAGTCCTAGCTCCAAGCCGTAAGCCGTAACCCTTGCCCTAGCCCTAGCCCTAGCCCTAGCCCTAACCCTAACCTAGCCCTAACCCTAACCCTAGCCCTAGCCCTAGTCCTAACCCTAGCCCTAACCGTGACCTCGACTTTAATCTAAACCTGGCGCTAGCCGTAGCCTTAATTCTAACCCTAGCCCCAGCCCTAACCTGAGCAATAGTCCTAACACTAGCCCTGAACATAACCCTAACCAAACCTTAAGCTAGCCCTAAACCTAAACTAAGCCCTAGCCCTATCCTTAGCCCTAACCCTAACCAAAGCCCAAGCCCTAGCCCTATCTCTATCCCTAGCCTTAACCCTAACCCTAGCCCCAGCCCTAGCCTTAGGCCTAACCCTAGCACTAGGTGTAGGCCTAGCCCTAGCCCTAGCCAGAACTCAAGCACTAACCCTATACCTATCACTAACCCTAGCCCTAGCCCTAGCCCTAAGCCCTAACCCTAACCCTAGGCCTGGCCTTAACTCTAGCCCTGGCCCTAGCCGTAACCCTAACCTACCCGTAACCCTAACCCTAGCCCTCGCCCTAGCCCTAACCCTAGCCCTAGTTCTAACTCTAAGCCCAAAGCCCTAACCCTAACCATAACCCTAACCGTAACCCTAAACCTAATACTTGCCCCAGCCCCAGCCCCAGTCCTAACCCTAGCCCTAGCCCTAGCCCTAGCCCTAGCCCTAGCCTTAGCCCTAGCCCTAGCCCTAACCCTAACCATAACCCTAACCGTAATCCTAAACCTAATACTAGCCCTAGCCCCAGCCCCAGCCCCAGCCCTAAACTTAGCCCTAGCTCTATTCCTAACCCTAACCCTAACTCTAACCCTACCCTAGCCTTAGTTCTAGCCCTAGCCCTAATCTTGGCCGTAGCTCTTACCCTAGCGCTAGCCCAAGCTCAAGCCCTAACGCTAACACTATCGCTATCCCTATCCCTGTCCCTAGCCATTGCCGTACCCTAACCCTAGCCCTAGCCATAATACCAGCCCTAACCCTAACCCGAGCCCTGGGCCTAAACCTAACCCAAGCCCTGTCCTTAACCCTGGCCCAAACCCTAGCACTACGCCCTGCCCTAGCCCTAACCCTAACCCTAGCCTTGGCCCTAACACTAGACCTAACCCTAATCCTAGCCGTACCCTAGTCATAACCCTAGCCCTAGTCTTAACCCTAACCCGAGACCTAACTCTTGCCCTAGACCTAAACTTAGCTCTAGCCCTATCCCTGATCCTATCCCTATCCATATCCCTAACTCTAGCCCCAGCCCTAGCCCTTGCCCTAGCCTTAACACTAGACCTAGCCCTACCCTAACCCTAGTTTTAGCTGTAGCCAAAATCCCAGCCCTAGCCCTAACCCTAGCCCTAACCCTACCCCTAGCCCTAGCCCTAGCCCTAGCCCTAGCCCTAACCTTGCTTTCAAAGGAGGAGGTTGTGTTTTTCACAGCTCCTCAATACCTTTCAGCAAAACAGTGGATTCTTCTCAATCGAGTGAAAATGCTGCAACCTCACTGACTGGGGTAGGCACTGGAACCCTTCAGGCATCAGGGGAGTCAAGAATGGAACCTCAAAAGCAAGATTTTGAGGGGCTAGGGGCAGATCGAACTCAGCCCCTAGGAAAACTTGCAGAGACCTTACAGAAAACAATGGCTTCCCAGGAAGGGAAAGAGAAAGAGAGAGAAACTGAAGCGTGATTGAAACTGGCAAGCGAGACCAAAAAGACTGTGCGTATTGTTGATTTGGGAACCGAGAAGGGATTTGGGGCTAGACTGCCTTCTAGTAGTGCCAAGGAAATCTTAGAAACTCCAGGGAAGGAGGTTTTACAAGGAGAAAGCCAGAGAGAAGAAGCAGGGGATAAAATGTTTGAGCCAGCTCTGAAAGAACAGGGCGTGGCAGCCATGGCAGAAACAGAAACTGCCTGCAAAGGCAGCACAAACTTCCTGCAAGGAGAATTAAAAGGAGATTCTGGGCTGCAGAAGGACATTCGGGAAAAAGAATACATTCAAAAGCCCCAAGGAACGACCTTTTTGCTGCAAAAAGAGGCAGGCAGCCATTTAGCAAACAAACAAACTCAGCAAGCAAAACTGAAAGTAAACTCTGGACTGCTAAAGCCTGCCGTAGCCATGGAAACAGGTACAGAGGAGGGGGAGGAAAAACCCTGGGTCTGGCTACTGCTGAAAACTTTTTGCAGGATTTCTTTGACTTTGATCAGTATAGAGAAACATATTGTTCGAATAGAGGAAAACTGGGAAAGTTTTTAGGGCTGTTGGAGCAATCTACCAAAGAGTTTGAATTAGAGAGTGTTCCACAGAGCCAGAGGAAGCCACAGAATGTTTGCAGAGGGACTTTCATTTGAGAGGAATGCAAAACAGAGCATATTTGGGGGTGGATTCGAGCAGAGAGGTCCTCCAAGAGTTAAATGATTATGGCAGGAGCCTGTTGGGAAAGCCAGTGGGGGAAAGAAAGCAAGAGGAGTAGGAATGCCTTTTACATTCTGTAACTGGCATCAACGAGTGGCATGAAGAAGTTAGGAAAGATCTGCAGGCTTATAAAGAGAGGAAAGGATTTTTATTAAAGCAATTTGCTTTGAAAAGCAAAGAGGAGAAAAGCAAGGAAAAAACAAAGACCAGAGGAGAGAGGGAGCCAAAGCTTCACAGGAGAAAGTGCTTAGCCGAAGAGGCTTTGAATACAAGTAGGGATCGGTCCCCGCTCAAACCAGGAAACTCTTCAGAAGAAGAACGGTATCCTCTGACCCTATACAAAAGAAAGCACGCACAGCCTCACAAGCCGGAAGAGACAGAGAAGGAGGCTTGTGCTGGGCAGCTTGCGGGGACTGCACCTCTTAACCCGATAGAACCTCCAAATGAATCTGAAAGTGAGGGAGTGGAGAGACTGGAGGGGCCTCCTTCCAAGAGCGAAGGGAGAGTGGCATGGAGTGCTCTGGCATTTCTTCTCTGCTTGCTAGCTGCGAGAGCTCGGTGGAAAGCAGCAGTGAGGAGGAGGAGATGGAGGAGGAAGGCGCTGGGGGTGAAGCCCTGAAGAAAAGCGCCAAGAGGAAAATAAAGGAAGGAGGGACAGGTCTCTCCCCGGGAAAGAAAGTCACAAAGGAATATTTAATTTGCCAGTATGACATGGCTGTCAGAAACGACACCTGGCATAACTTGAGGTGTAGGTTATGCACATACAGGTTATAGACATGAGAATGTTCTTAATTTTAATTTTAATTTTATTAATTAATTTTCATAATTTTACTTTAAGATGTATTTTAATTTAGTTTTAATTTGAACAATAGTGTTATTTGTTCTTTCTCTGTAAATGGGCATAATATGTGAGAAACTTTGATAGGGATACAAGACTCAGAATGGTGGTACTAATAAATAATTGTAATGGAAATTGTAATGTTTGTATATTGATAGGTACAATTTTAAAAATTTTAAAAACTTTCGGTATTTCTTTGAAGAACTGTAATATTTTGATATATTGTTGTTTACCTTACTTTATTTTGCGATTCCATTTGTTACCACGTACATCTCTTTTATTATGTACAAACAAGTTTGCAGGATGTTAAAATTTTAATAAAATTACTTAAACCTAAAAAATTTTTTTTCTTAAACCTATGCCTAAACCGAGCCCTAGCCGTAACCCTCGTCCTAGTCCTAGCCCGAGCCCAAAGCCCTAAGCCGAAACCTTAGCCCCAACACGAGCCCTAGCATTAACCCTAAACCTAGCCCTAGCCCTAACCCTAGCACTTAAAGTACACCTAGCCCTAGCCCTCGTGCTATCTTGTAAGACCTAGCCCTAACCCTATCCCTTCCCGTAACCCATTCCCTTTCCCTAGCCCTAAGCTTGGCCCTAACCGTAATCTAGCTCTAGCCCTATCCCTATCCTTATCCCTAGCCCTAGCACTGCCCTAGCCGTAACCATAACCTAGCCCTAACACTAACCCTAGCCCTAGCCCTAACCCGAGCTCTAACCCTAACACTAGCCCTAAACGTAACCCTAACCAAACCTTAAGCTAGCCCTAACCCTAAACCAAGCCCTAGCCCTAACCTTAGCCCTAACCCTAACCTAGCCCGAACCCTAAACCTAGCCGTAGCCCTAACCCTAGCACTTAAACTACACCTAGCCCTAGCCGTAACTCTAGCCCTAGCCTTCACCCTATCCCCTAAGAGCTAACCCTAACCCTAGCCCTAGTCCTAACCTTAGCCCTATCCGAATCGCTAGCCCTAACCCTGGGCCTATTAGCAACCGTAGCCCTACCTTAATCCTTGCCATAATCCTAACCCTAACCCCAGCGCTAGACCTATCTCTATCCCTAGCCTTAATCCTAGACCTATCCCTTAGCTTAGACCTTGCCCTAGCCCTACCCTAACCCTAGCCCTATCCTTAACCCTAACCCTAGCCCTAGTCTTAGGCCTAACCATAGCACTACCTGTAGACCTAACCCTAGCACTGGCCCTAGCCCTAGCCCTAACCCTAGCCCTAAACCAAGCCCTAGCCCTAGCTGTATCCCTAAACTAGCCCTAGTCCTAACCCTAACCCTAACCCTAACCCTAGCCCTAGCCCTAGAACTAGCCCTAAACATAACCCTAGCACTAACCTAGCCCAAACCCGAGCCAAAGCCCTAGCCTTAATTTGGCCCTAGCCCTAACCCTAGCCCTAGCCCTAGCTCTATCCCTAAACTAGCCCTAGCCCTAACCCTAACTCTAGCCCTAGCCCTAGCCCTTGTCCTAACCCTAGCCCTATCCGAATCCCTAGCCCTAATAGCAGCCGTAGCACTAGCCCTAATCCTTGCCAAAATCCTAGCCCTAACCCCAGCGCTAGACCTATCTCTATCCCTAGCCTTAATCCTAGCCCTAGCCCTAGGCCTAGACGTTGCCCTAGCCCTACCCGAACCCTATCCCCATCCTTAACCCTAAACCTAGCCCTAGCCCTAGCCCTAACCCTAGCCCTAGCCCTATTCCTAGCACTAACCAAAGCCCTAGCCCTAAACCTAGCCATAACCCTACTCCAAGCCCTAACCCCAGCCATAATTTGAACTCTAACCCTCACCGTAGCCCTAACGCTTTCCTTAGATCTAACCCTATCCTTATCCCTAGCCCTAACCCTACCCCTAGATCTAACCTTAGCTTTAACTCGAGCAGTAAACCTAACCGTAACCCTAACCCTAACATTAAGCCTAACGTTAGCACTAGCCCTAGTCCAAACCCTAGCCCTAACCCTAGGCCTTGCACTAACTCTAACACTACCCCAGACCTAGCTCTAAACCTAGCCCTAGTCCTAGCTCCAAGCCGTAAGCCGTAACCCTTGCCCTAGCCCTAGCCCTAGCCCTAGCCCTAACCCTAACCTAGCCCTAACCCTAACCCTAGCCCTAGCCCTAGTCCTAACCCTAGCCCTAACCGTGACCTCGACTTTAATCTAAACCTGGCGCTAGCCGTAGCCTTAATTCTAACCCTAGCCCCAGCCCTAACCTGAGCAATAGTCCTAACACTAGCCCTGAACATAACCCTAACCAAACCTTAAGCTAGCCCTAAACCTAAACTAAGCCCTAGCCCTATCCTTAGCCCTAACCCTAACCAAAGCCCAAGCCCTAGCCCTATCTCTATCCCTAGCCTTAACCCTAACCCTAGCCCCAGCCCTAGCCTTAGGCCTAACCCTAGCACTAGGTGTAGGCCTAGCCCTAGCCCTAGCCAGAACTCAAGCACTAACCCTATACCTATCACTAACCCTAGCCCTAGCCCTAGCCCTAAGCCCTAACCCTAACCCTAGGCCTGGCCTTAACTCTAGCCCTGGCCCTAGCCGTAACCCTAACCTACCCGTAACCCTAACCCTAGCCCTCGCCCTAGCCCTAACCCTAGCCCTAGTTCTAACTCTAAGCCCAAAGCCCTAACCCTAACCATAACCCTAACCGTAACCCTAAACCTAATACTTGCCCCAGCCCCAGCCCCAGTCCTAACCCTAGCCCTAGCCCTAGCCCTAGCCCTAGCCCTAGCCTTAGCCCTAGCCCTAACCCTAACCATAACCCTAACCGTAATCCTAAACCTAATACTAGCCCTAGCCCCAGCCCCAGCCCCAGCCCTAAACTTAGCCCTAGCTCTATTCCTAACCCTAACCCTAACTCTAACCCTACCCTAGCCTTAGTTCTAGCCCTAGCCCTAATCTTGGCCGTAGCTCTTACCCTAGCGCTAGCCCAAGCTCAAGCCCTAACGCTAACACTATCGCTATCCCTATCCCTGTCCCTAGCCATTGCCGTACCCTAACCCTAGCCCTAGCCATAATACCAGCCCTAACCCTAACCCGAGCCCTGGGCCTAAACCTAACCCAAGCCCTGTCCTTAACCCTGGCCCAAACCCTAGCACTACGCCCTGCCCTAGCCCTAACCCTAACCCTAGCCTTGGCCCTAACACTAGACCTAACCCTAATCCTAGCCGTACCCTAGTCATAACCCTAGCCCTAGTCTTAACCCTAACCCGAGACCTAACTCTTGCCCTAGACCTAAACTTAGCTCTAGCCCTATCCCTGATCCTATCCCTATCCATATCCCTAACTCTAGCCCCAGCCCTAGCCCTTGCCCTAGCCTTAACACTAGACCTAGCCCTACCCTAACCCTAGTTTTAGCTGTAGCCAAAATCCCAGCCCTAGCCCTAACCCTAGCCCTAACCCTACCCCTAGCCCTAGCCCTAGCCCTAGCCCTAGCCCTAACCTTGCTTTCAAAGGAGGAGGTTGTGTTTTTCACAGCTCCTCAATACCTTTCAGCAAAACAGTGGATTCTTCTCAATCGAGTGAAAATGCTGCAACCTCACTGACTGGGGTAGGCACTGGAACCCTTCAGGCATCAGGGGAGTCAAGAATGGAACCTCAAAAGCAAGATTTTGAGGGGCTAGGGGCAGATCGAACTCAGCCCCTAGGAAAACTTGCAGAGACCTTACAGAAAACAATGGCTTCCCAGGAAGGGAAAGAGAAAGAGAGAGAAACTGAAGCGTGATTGAAACTGGCAAGCGAGACCAAAAAGACTGTGCGTATTGTTGATTTGGGAACCGAGAAGGGATTTGGGGCTAGACTGCCTTCTAGTAGTGCCAAGGAAATCTTAGAAACTCCAGGGAAGGAGGTTTTACAAGGAGAAAGCCAGAGAGAAGAAGCAGGGGATAAAATGTTTGAGCCAGCTCTGAAAGAACAGGGCGTGGCAGCCATGGCAGAAACAGAAACTGCCTGCAAAGGCAGCACAAACTTCCTGCAAGGAGAATTAAAAGGAGATTCTGGGCTGCAGAAGGACATTCGGGAAAAAGAATACATTCAAAAGCCCCAAGGAACGACCTTTTTGCTGCAAAAAGAGGCAGGCAGCCATTTAGCAAACAAACAAACTCAGCAAGCAAAACTGAAAGTAAACTCTGGACTGCTAAAGCCTGCCGTAGCCATGGAAACAGGCACAGAGGAGGGGGAGGAAAAACCCTGGGTCTGGCTACTGCTGAAAACTTTTTGCAGGATTTCTTTGACTTTGATCAGTATAGAGAAACATATTGTTCGAATAGAGGAAAACTGGGAAAGTTTTTAGGGCTGTTGGAGCAATCTACCAAAGAGTTTGAATTAGAGAGTGTTCCACAGAGCCAGAGGAAGCCACAGAATGTTTGCAGAGGGACTTTCATTTGAGAGGAATGCAAAACAGAGCATATTTGGGGGTGGATTCGAGCAGAGAGGTCCTCCAAGAGTTAAATGATTATGGCAGGAGCCTGTTGGGAAAGCCAGTGGGGGAAAGAAAGCAAGAGGAGTAGGAATGCCTTTTACATTCTGTAACTGGCATCAACGAGTGGCATGAAGAAGTTAGGAAAGATCTGCAGGCTTATAAAGAGAGGAAAGGATTTTTATTAAAGCAATTTGCTTTGAAAAGCAAAGAGGAGAAAAGCAAGGAAAAAACAAAGACCAGAGGAGAGAGGGAGCCAAAGCTTCACAGGAGAAAGTGCTTAGCCGAAGAGGCTTTGAATACAAGTAGGGATCGGTCCCCGCTCAAACCAGGAAACTCTTCAGAAGAAGAACGGTATCCTCTGACCCTATACAAAAGAAAGCACGCACAGCCTCACAAGCCGGAAGAGACAGAGAAGGAGGCTTGTGCTGGGCAGCTTGCGGGGACTGCACCTCTTAACCCGATAGAACCTCCAAATGAATCTGAAAGTGAGGGAGTGGAGAGACTGGAGGGGCCTCCTTCCAAGAGCGAAGGGAGAGTGGCATGGAGTGCTCTGGCATTTCTTCTCTGCTTGCTAGCTGCGAGAGCTCGGTGGAAAGCAGCAGTGAGGAGGAGGAGATGGAGGAGGAAGGCGCTGGGGGTGAAGCCCTGAAGAAAAGCGCCAAGAGGAAAATAAAGGAAGGAGGGACAGGTCTCTCCCCGGGAAAGAAAGTCACAAAGGAATATTTAATTTGCCAGTATGACATGGCTGTCAGAAACGACACCTGGCATAACTTGAGGTGTAGGTTATGCACATACAGGTTATAGACATGAGAATGTTCTTAATTTTAATTTTAATTTTATTAATTAATTTTCATAATTTTACTTTAAGATGTATTTTAATTTAGTTTTAATTTGAACAATAGTGTTATTTGTTCTTTCTCTGTAAATGGGCATAATATGTGAGAAACTTTGATAGGGATACAAGACTCAGAATGGTGGTACTAATAAATAATTGTAATGGAAATTGTAATGTTTGTATATTGATAGGTACAATTTTAAAAATTTTAAAAACTTTCGGTATTTCTTTGAAGAACTGTAATATTTTGATATATTGTTGTTTACCTTACTTTATTTTGCGATTCCATTTGTTACCACGTACATCTCTTTTATTATGTACAAACAAGTTTGCAGGATGTTAAAATTTTAATAAAATTACTTAAACCTAAAAATTTCTTTTTCTTAAACCTATTCCTAAACCGAGCCCTAGCCGTAACCCTCGTCCTAGTCCTAGCCCGAGCCCAAAGCCCTAAGCCGAAACCTTAGCCCCAACACGAGCCCTAGCATTAACCCTAAACCTAGCCCTAGCCCTAACCCTAGCACTTAAAGTACACCTAGCCCTAGCCCTCGTGCTATCTTGTAAGACCTAGCCCTAACCCTATCCCTTCCCGTAACCCATTCCCTTTCCCTAGCCCTAAGCTTGGCCCTAACCGTAATCTAGCTCTAGCCCTATCCCTATCCTTATCCCTAGCCCTAGCACTGCCCTAGCCGTAACCATAACCTAGCCCTAACACTAACCCTAGCCCTAGCCCTAACCCGAGCTCTAACCCTAACACTAGCCCTAAACGTAACCCTAACCAAACCTTAAGCTAGCCCTAACCCTAAACCAAGCCCTAGCCCTAACCTTAGCCCTAGCCCTAACCTAGCCCGAACCCTAAACCTAGCCGTAGCCCTAACCCTAGCACTTAAACTACACCTAGCCCTAGCCGTAACTCTAGCCCTAGCCTTCACCCTATCCCCTAAGAGCTAACCCTAACCCTAGCCCTAGTCCTAACCTTAGCCCTATCCGAATCGCTAGCCCTAACCCTGGGCCTATTAGCAACCGTAGCCCTACCTTAATCCTTGCCATAATCCTAACCCTAACCCCAGCGCTAGACCTATCTCTATCCCTAGCCTTAATCCTAGACCTATCCCTTAGCTTAGACCTTGCCCTAGCCCTACCCTAACCCTAGCCCTATCCTTAACCCTAACCCTAGCCCTAGTCTTAGGCCTAACCATAGCACTACCTGTAGACCTAACCCTAGCACTGGCCCTAGCCCTAGCCCTAACCCTAGCCCTAAACCAAGCCCTAGCCCTAGCTGTATCCCTAAACTAGCCCTAGTCCTAACCCTAACCCTAACCCTAACCCTAGCCCTAGCCCTAGAACTAGCCCTAAACATAACCCTAGCACTAACCTAGCCCAAACCCGAGCCAAAGCCCTAGCCTTAATTTGGCCCTAGCCCTAACCCTAGCCCTAGCCCTAGCTCTATCCCTAAACTAGCCCTAGCCCTAACCCTAACTCTAGCCCTAGCCCTAGCCCTTGTCCTAACCCTAGCCCTATCCGAATCCCTAGCCCTAATAGCAGCCGTAGCACTAGCCCTAATCCTTGCCAAAATCCTAGCCCTAACCCCAGCGCTAGACCTATCTCTATCCCTAGCCTTAATCCTAGCCCTAGCCCTAGGCCTAGACGTTGCCCTAGCCCTACCCGAACCCTATCCCCATCCTTAACCCTAAACCTAGCCCTAGCCCTAGCCCTAACCCTAGCCCTAGCCCTATTCCTAGCACTAACCAAAGCCCTAGCCCTAAACCTAGCCATAACCCTACTCCAAGCCCTAACCCCAGCCATAATTTGAACTCTAACCCTCACCGTAGCCCTAACGCTTTCCTTAGATCTAACCCTATCCTTATCCCTAGCCCTAACCCTACCCCTAGATCTAACCTTAGCTTTAACTCGAGCAGTAAACCTAACCGTAACCCTAACCCTAACATTAAGCCTAACGTTAGCACTAGCCCTAGTCCAAACCCTAGCCCTAACCCTAGGCCTTGCACTAACTCTAACACTACCCCAGACCTAGCTCTAAACCTAGCCCTAGTCCTAGCTCCAAGCCGTAAGCCGTAACCCTTGCCCTAGCCCTAGCCCTAGCCCTAGCCCTAACCCTAACCTAGCCCTAACCCTAACCCTAGCCCTAGCCCTAGTCCTAACCCTAGCCCTAACCGTGACCTCGACTTTAATCTAAACCTGGCGCTAGCCGTAGCCTTAATTCTAACCCTAGCCCCAGCCCTAACCTGAGCAATAGTCCTAACACTAGCCCTGAACATAACCCTAACCAAACCTTAAGCTAGCCCTAAACCTAAACTAAGCCCTAGCCCTATCCTTAGCCCTAACCCTAACCAAAGCCCAAGCCCTAGCCCTATCTCTATCCCTAGCCTTAACCCTAACCCTAGCCCCAGCCCTAGCCTTAGGCCTAACCCTAGCACTAGGTGTAGGCCTAACCCTAGCCCTAGCCAGAACTCAAGCACTAACCCTATACCTATCACTAACCCTAGCCCTAGCCCTAGCCCTAAGCCCTAACCCTAACCCTAGGCCTGGCCTTAACTCTAGCCCTGGCCCTAGCCGTAACCCTAACCTACCCGTAACCCTAACCCTAGCCCTCGCCCTAGCCCTAACCCTAGCCCTAGTTCTAACTCTAAGCCCAAAGCCCTAACCCTAACCATAACCCTAACCGTAACCCTAAACCTAATACTTGCCCCAGTCCCAGCCCCAGTCCTAACCCTAGCCCTAGCCCTAGCCCTAGCCCTAGCCCTAGCCTTAGCCCTAGCCCTAGCCCTAACCCTAACCATAACCCTAACCGTAATCCTAAACCTAATACTAGCCCTAGCCCCAGCCCCAGCCCCAGCCCTAAACTTAGCCCTAGCTCTATTCCTAACCCTAACCCTAACTCTAACCCTACCCTAGCCTTAGTTCTAGCCCTAGCCCTAATCTTGGCCGTAGCTCTTACCCTAGCGCTAGCCCAAGCTCAAGCCCTAACGCTAACACTATCGCTATCCCTATCCCTGTCCCTAGCCATTGCCGTACCCTAACCCTAGCCCTAGCCATAATACCAGCCCTAACCCTAACCCGAGCCCTGGGCCTAAACCTAACCCAAGCCCTGTCCTTAACCCTGGCCCAAACCCTAGCACTACGCCCTGCCCTAGCCCTAACCCTAACCCTAGCCTTGGCCCTAACACTAGACCTAACCCTAATCCTAGCCGTACCCTAGTCATAACCCTAGCCCTAGTCTTAACCCTAACCCGAGACCTAACTCTTGCCCTAGACCTAAACTTAGCTCTAGCCCTATCCCTGATCCTATCCCTATCCATATCCCTAACTCTAGCCCCAGCCCTAGCCCTTGCCCTAGCCTTAACACTAGACCTAGCCCTACCCTAACCCTAGTTTTAGCTGTAGCCAAAATCCCAGCCCTAGCCCTAACCCTAGCCCTAACCCTACCCCTAGCCCTAGCCCTAGCCCTAGCCCTAACCTTGCTTTCAGAGGAGGAGGTTGTGTTTTTCACAGCTCCTCAATACCTTTCAGCAAAACAGTGGATTCTTCTCAATCGAGTGAAAATGCTGCAACCTCACTGACTGGGGTAGGCACTGGAACCCTTCAGGCATCAGGGGAGTCAAGAATGGAACCTCAAAAGCAAGATTTTGAGGGGCTAGGGGCAGATCGAACTCAGCCCCTAGGAAAACTTGCAGAGACCTTACAGAAAACAATGGCTTCCCAGGAAGGGAAAGAGAAAGAGAGAGAAACTGAAGAGTGATTGAAACTGGCAAGCGAGACCAAAAAGACTGTGCGTATTGTTGATTTGGGAACCGAGAAGGGATTTGGGGCTAGACTGCCTTCTAGTAGTGCCAAGGAAATCTTAGAAACTCCAGGGAAGGAGGTTTTACAAGGAGAAAGCCAGAGAGAAGAAGCAGGGGATAAAATGTTTGAGCCAGCTCTGAAAGAACAGGGCGTGGCAGCCATGGCAGAAACAGAAACTGCCTGCAAAGGCAGCACAAACTTCCTGCAAGGAGAATTAAAAGGAGATTCTGGGCTGCAGAAGGACATTCGGGAAAAAGAATACATTCAAAAGCCCCAAGGAACGACCTTTTTGCTGCAAAAAGAGGCAGGCAGCCATTTAGCAAACAAACAAACTCAGCAAGCAAAACTGAAAGTAAACTCTGGACTGCTAAAGCCTGCCGTAGCCATGGAAACAGGCACAGAGGAGGGGGAGGAAAAACCCTGGGTCTGGCTACTGCTGAAAACTTTTTGCAGGATTTCTTTGACTTTGATCAGTATAGAGAAACATATTGTTCGAATAGAGGAAAACTGGGAAAGTTTTTAGGGCTGTTGGAGGAATCTACCAAAGAGTTTGAATTAGAGAGTGTTCCACAGAGCCAGAGGAAGCCACAGAATGTTTGCAGAGGGACTTTCATTTGAGAGGAATGCAAAACAGAGCATATTTGGGGGTGGATTCGAGCAGAGAGGTCCTCCAAGAGTTAAATGATTATGGCAGGAGCCTGTTGGGAAAGCCAGTGGGGGAAAGAAAGCAAGAGGAGTAGGAATGCCTTTTACATTCTGTAACTGGCATCAACGAGTGGCATGAAGAAGTTAGGAAAGATCTGCAGGCTTATAAAGAGAGGAAAGGATTTTTATTAAAGCAATTTGCTTTGAAAAGCAAAGAGGAGAAAAGCAAGGAAAAAACAAAGACCAGAGGAGAGAGGGAGCCAAAGCTTCACAGGAGAAAGTGCTTAGCCGAAGAGGCTTTGAATACAAGTAGGGATCGGTCCCCGCTCAAACCAGGAAACTCTTCAGAAGAAGAACGGTATCCTCTGACCCTATACAAAAGAAAGCACGCACAGCCTCACAAGCCGGAAGAGACAGAGAAGGAGGCTTGTGCTGGGCAGCTTGCGGGGACTGCACCTCTTAACCCGATAGAACCTCCAAATGAATCTGAAAGTGAGGGAGTGGAGAGACTGGAGGGGCCTCCTTCCAAGAGCGAAGGGAGAGTGGCATGGAGTGCTCTGGCATTTCTTCTCTGCTTGCTAGCTGCGAGAGCTCGGTGGAAAGCAGCAGTGAGGAGGAGGAGATGGAGGAGGAAGGCGCTGGGGGTGAAGCCCTGAAGAAAAGCGCCAAGAGGAAAATAAAGGAAGGAGGGACAGGTCTCTCCCCGGGAAAGAAAGTCACAAAGGAATATTTAATTTGCCAGTATGACATGGCTGTCAGAAACGACACCTGGCATAACTTGAGGTGTAGGTTATGCACATACAGGTTATAGACATGAGAATGTTCTTAATTTTAATTTTAATTTTATTAATTAATTTTCATAATTTTACTTTAAGATGTATTTTAATTTAGTTTTAATTTGAACAATAGTGTTATTTGTTCTTTCTCTGTAAATGGGCATAATATGTGAGAAACTTTGATAGGGATACAAGACTCAGAATGGTGGTACTAATAAATAATTGTAATGGAAATTGTAATGTTTGTATATTGATAGGTACAATTTTAAAAATTTTAAAAACTTTCGGTATTTCTTTGAAGAACTGTAATATTTTGATATATTGTTGTTTACCTTACTTTATTTTGCGATTCCATTTGTTACCACGTACATCTCTTTTATTATGTACAAACAAGTTTGCAGGATGTTAAAATTTTAATAAAATTACTTAAACCTAAAAATTTTTTTTTCTTAAACCTATGCCTAAACCGAGCCCTAGCCGTAACCCTAGCCCTAGCCCTAACCTTAACCCTCGTCCTAGTCCTAGCCCGAGCCCAAAGCCCTAAGCCGAAACCTTAGCCCCAACACGAGCCCTAGCATTAACCCTAAACCTAGCCCTAGCCCTAACCCTAGCACTTAAAGTACACCTAGCCCTAGCCCTCGTGCTATCTTGTAAGACCTAGCCCTAACCCTATCCCTTCCCGTAACCCATTCCCTTTCCCTAGCCCTAAGCTTGGCCCTAACCGTAATCTAGCTCTAGCCCTATCCCTATCCTTATCCCTAGCCCTAGCACTGCCCTAGCCGTAACCATAACCTAGCCCGAACACTAACCCTAGCCCTAGCCCTAACCCGAGCTCTAACCCTAACACTAGCCCTAAACGTAACCCTAACCAAACCTTAAGCTAGCCCTAACCCTAAACCAAGCCCTAGCCCTAACCTTAGCCCTAGCCCTAACCTAGCCCGAACCCTAAACCTAGCCGTAGCCCTAACCCTGGCACTTAAACTACACCTAGCCCTAGCCGTAACTCTAGCCCTAGCCTTCACCCTATCCCCTAAGAGCTAACCCTAACCCTAGCCCTAGTCCTAACCTTAGCCCTATCCGAATCGCTAGCCCTAACCCTGGGCCTATTAGCAACCGTAGCCCTACCTTAATCCTTGCCATAATCCTAACCCTAACCCCAGCGCTAGACCTATCTCTATCCCTAGCCTTAATCCTAGACCTATCCCTTAGCTTAGACCTTGCCCTAGCCCTACCCTAACCCTAGCCCTATCCTTAACCCTAACCCTAGCCCTAGTCTTAGGCCTAACCATAGCACTACCTGTAGACCTAACCCTAGCACTGGCCCTAGCCCTAGCCGTAACCCTAGCCCTAAACCAAGCCCTAGCCCTAGCTGTATCCCTAAACTAGCCCTAGTCCTAACCCTAACCCTAACCCTAACCCTAGCCCTAGCCCTAGAACTAGCCCTAAACATAACCCTAGCACTAACCTAGCCCAAACCCGAGCCAAAGCCCTAGCCTTAATTTGGCCCTAGCCCTAACCCTAGCCCTAGCCCTAGCTCTATCCCTAAACTAGCCCTAGCCCTAACCCTAACTCTAGCCCTAGCCCTAGCCCTTGTCCTAACCCTAGCCCTATCCGAATCCCTAGCCCTAATAGCAGCCGTAGCACTAGCCCTAATCCTTGCCAAAATCCTAGCCCTAACCCCAGCGCTAGACCTATCTCTATCCCTAGCCTTAATCCTAGCCCTAGCCCTAGGCCTAGACGTTGCCCTAGCCCTACCCGAACCCTATCCCCATCCTTAACCCTAAACCTAGCCCTAGCCCTAGCCCTAACCCTAACCCTAGCCCTAGCACTAACCCTAGCCCTAGCCCTAACCCTAGCCCTAGCCCTATTCCTAGCACTAACCAAAGCCCTAGCCCTAAACCTAGCCATAACCCTACTCCAAGCCCTAACCCCAGCCATAATTTGAACTCTAACCCTCACCGTAGCCCTAACGCTTTCCTTAGATCTAACCCTATCCTTATCCCTAGCCCTAACCCTACCCCTAGATCTAACCTTAGCTTTAACTCGAGCAGTAAACCTAACCGTAACCCTAACCCTAACATTAAGCCTAACGTTAGCACTAGCCCTAGTCCAAACCCTAGCCCTAACCCTAGGCCTTGCACTAACTCTAACACTACCCCAGACCTAGCTCTAAACCTAGCCCTAGTCCTAGCTCCAAGCCGTAAGCCGTAACCCTTGCCCTAGCCCTAGCCCTAGCCCTAGCCCTAACCCTAACCTAGCCCTAACCCTAACCCTAGCCCTAGCCCTAGTCCTAACCCTAGCCCTAACCGTGACCTCGACTTTAATCTAAACCTGGCGCTAGCCGTAGCCTTAATTCTAACCCTAGCCCCAGCCCTAACCTGAGCAATAGTCCTAACACTAGCCCTGAACATAACCCTAACCAAACCTTAAGCTAGCCCTAAACCTAAACTAAGCCCTAGCCCTATCCTTAGCCCTAACCCTAACCAAAGCCCAAGCCCTAGCCCTATCTCTATCCCTAGCCTTAACCCTAACCCTAGCCCCAGCCCTAGCCTTAGGCCTAACCCTAGCACTAGGTGTAGGCCTAGCCCTAGCCCTAGCCAGAACTCAAGCACTAACCCTATACCTATCACTAACCCTAGCCCTAGCCCTAGCCCTAAGCCCTAACCCTAACCCTAGGCCTGGCCTTAACTCTAGCCCTGGCCCTAGCCGTAACCCTAACCTACCCGTAACCCTAACCCTAGCCCTCGCCCTAGCCCTAACCCTAGCCCTAGTTCTAACTCTAAGCCCAAAGCCCTAACCCTAACCATAACCCTAACCGTAACCCTAAACCTAATACTTGCCCCAGCCCCAGCCCCAGTCCTAACCCTAGCCCTAGCCCTAGCCCTAGCCCTAGCCCTAGCCTTAGCCCTAGCCCTAGCCCTAACCCTAACCATAACCCTAACCGTAATCCTAAACCTAATACTAGCCCTAGCCCCAGCCCCAGCCCCAGCCCTAAACTTAGCCCTAGCTCTATTCCTAACCCTAACCCTAACTCTAACCCTACCCTAGCCTTAGTTCTAGCCCTAGCCCTAATCTTGGCCGTAGCTCTTACCCTAGCGCTAGCCCAAGCTCAAGCCCTAACGCTAACACTATCGCTATCCCTATCCCTGTCCCTAGCCATTGCCGTACCCTAACCCTAGCCCTAGCCATAATACCAGCCCTAACCCTAACCCAAGCCCTGGGCCTAAACCTAACCCAAGCCCTGTCCTTAACCCTGGCCCAAACCCTAGCACTACGCCCTGCCCTAGCCCTAACCCTAACCCTAGCCTTGGCCCTAACACTAGACCTAACCCTAATCCTAGCCGTACCCTAGTCATAACCCTAGCCCTAGTCTTAACCCTAACCCGAGACCTAACTCTTGCCCTAGACCTAAACTTAGCTCTAGCCCTATCCCTGATCCTATCCCTATCCATATCCCTAACTCTAGCCCCAGCCCTAGCCCTTGCCCTAGCCTTAACACTAGACCTAGCCCTACCCTAACCCTAGTTTTAGCTGTAGCCAAAATCCCAGCCCTAGCCCTAACCCTAGCCCTAACCCTACCCCTAGCCCTAGCCCTAGCCCTAGCCCTAGCCCTAACCTTGCTTTCAAAGGAGGAGGTTGTGTTTTTCACAGCTCCTCAATACCTTTCAGCAAAACAGTGGATTCTTCTCAATCGAGTGAAAATGCTGCAACCTCACTGACTGGGGTAGGCACTGGAACCCTTCAGGCATCAGGGGAGTCAAGAATGGAACCTCAAAAGCAAGATTTTGAGGGGCTAGGGGCAGATCGAACTCAGCCCCTAGGAAAACTTGCAGAGACCTTACAGAAAACAATGGCTTCCCAGGAAGGGAAAGAGAAAGAGAGAGAAACTGAAGAGTGATTGAAACTGGCAAGCGAGACCAAAAAGACTGTGCGTATTGTTGATTTGGGAACCGAGAAGGGATTTGGGGCTAGACTGCCTTCTAGTAGTGCCAAGGAAATCTTAGAAACTCCAGGGAAGGAGGTTTTACAAGGAGAAAGCCAGAGAGAAGAAGCAGGGGATAAAATGTTTGAGCCAGCTCTGAAAGAACAGGGCGTGGCAGCCATGGCAGAAACAGAAACTGCCTGCAAAGGCAGCACAAACTTCCTGCAAGGAGAATTAAAAGGAGATTCTGGGCTGCAGAAGGACATTCGGGAAAAAGAATACATTCAAAAGCCCCAAGGAACGACCTTTTTGCTGCAAAAAGAGGCAGGCAGCCATTTAGCAAACAAACAAACTCAGCAAGCAAAACTGAAAGTAAACTCTGGACTGCTAAAGCCTGCCGTAGCCATGGAAACAGGCACAGAGGAGGGGGAGGAAAAACCCTGGGTCTGGCTACTGCTGAAAACTTTTTGCAGGATTTCTTTGACTTTGATCGGTATAGAGAAACATATTGTTCGAATAGAGGAAAACTGGGAAAGTTTTTAGGGCTGTTGGAGGAATCTACCAAAGAGTTTGAATTAGAGAGTGTTCCACAGAGCCAGAGGAAGCCACAGAATGTTTGCAGAGGGACTTTCATTTGAGAGGAATGCAAAACAGAGCATATTTGGGGGTGGATTCGAGCAGAGAGGTCCTCCAAGAGTTAAATGATTATGGCAGGAGCCTGTTGGGAAAGCCAGTGGGGGAAAGAAAGCAAGAGGAGTAGGAATGCCTTTTACATTCTGTAACTGGCATCAACGAGTGGCATGAAGAAGTTAGGAAAGATCTGCAGGCTTATAAAGAGAGGAAAGGATTTTTATTAAAGCAATTTGCTTTGAAAAGCAAAGAGGAGAAAAGCAAGGAAAAAACAAAGACCAGAGGAGAGAGGGAGCCAAAGCTTCACAGGAGAAAGTGCTTAGCCGAAGAGGCTTTGAATACAAGTAGGGATCGGTCCCCGCTCAAACCAGGAAACTCTTCAGAAGAAGAACGGTATCCTCTGACCCTATACAAAAGAAAGCACGCACAGCCTCACAAGCCGGAAGAGACAGAGAAGGAGGCTTGTGCTGGGCAGCTTGCGGGGACTGCACCTCTTAACCCGATAGAACCTCCAAATGAATCTGAAAGTGAGGGAGTGGAGAGACTGGAGGGGCCTCCTTCCAAGAGCGAAGGGAGAGTGGCATGGAGTGCTCTGGCATTTCTTCTCTGCTTGCTAGCTGCGAGAGCTCGGTGGAAAGCAGCAGTGAGGAGGAGGAGATGGAGGAGGAAGGCGCTGGGGGTGAAGCCCTGAAGAAAAGCGCCAAGAGGAAAATAAAGGAAGGAGGGACAGGTCTCTCCCCGGGAAAGAAAGTCACAAAGGAATATTTAATTTGCCAGTATGACATGGCTGTCAGAAACGACACCTGGCATAACTTGAGGTGTAGGTTATGCACATACAGGTTATAGACATGAGAATGTTCTTAATTTTAATTTTAATTTTATTAATTAATTTTCATAATTTTACTTTAAGATGTATTTTAATTTAGTTTTAATTTGAACAATAGTGTTATTTGTTCTTTCTCTGTAAATGGGCATAATATGTGAGAAACTTTGATAGGGATACAAGACTCAGAATGGTGGTACTAATAAATAATTGTAATGGAAATTGTAATGTTTGTATATTGATAGGTACAATTTTAAAAATTTTAAAAACTTTCGGTATTTCTTTGAAGAACTGTAATATTTTGATATATTGTTGTTTACCTTACTTTATTTTGCGATTCCATTTGTTACCACGTACATCTCTTTTATTATGTACAAACAAGTTTGCAGGATGTTAAAATTTTAATAAAATTACTTAAACCTAAAAATTTTTTTTTCTTAAACCTATGCCTAAACCGAGCCCTAGCCGTAACCCTCGTCCTAGTCCTAGCCCGAGCCCAAAGCCCTAAGCCGAAACCTTAGCCCCAACACGAGCCCTAGCATTAACCCTAAACCTAGCCCTAGCCCTAACCCTAGCACTTAAAGTACACCTAGCCCTAGCCCTCGTGCTATCTTGTAAGACCTAGCCCTAACCCTATCCCTTCCCGTAACCCATTCCCTTTCCCTAGCCCTAAGCTTGGCCCTAACCGTAATCTAGCTCTAGCCCTATCCCTATCCTTATCCCTAGCCCTAGCACTGCCCTAGCCGTAACCATAACCTAGCCCTAACACTAACCCTAGCCCTAGCCCTAACCCGAGCTCTAACCCTAACACTAGCCCTAAACGTAACCCTAACCAAACCTTAAGCTAGCCCTAACCCTAAACCAAGCCCTAGCCCTAACCTTAGCCCTAGCCCTAACCTAGGCCGAACCCTAAACCTAGCCGTAGCCCTAACCCTAGCACTTAAACTACACCTAGCCCTAGCCGTAACTCTAGCCCTAGCCTTCACCCTATCCCCTAAGAGCTAACCCTAACCCTAGCCCTAGTCCTAACCTTAGCCCTATCCGAATCGCTAGCCCTAACCCTGGGCCTATTAGCAACCGTAGCCCTACCTTAATCCTTGCCATAATCCTAACCCTAACCCCAGCGCTAGACCTATCTCTATCCCTAGCCTTAATCCTAGACCTATCCCTTAGCTTAGACCTTGCCCTAGCCCTACCCTAACCCTAGCCCTATCCTTAACCCTAACCCTAGCCCTAGTCTTAGGCCTAACCATAGCACTACCTGTAGACCTAACCCTAGCACTGGCCCTAGCCCTAGCCCTAACCCTAGCCCTAAACCAAGCCCTAGCCCTAGCTGTATCCCTAAACTAGCCCTAGTCCTAACCCTAACCCTAACCCTAACCCTAGCCCTAGCCCTAGAACTAGCCCTAAACATAACCCTAGCACTAACCTAGCCCAAACCCGAGCCAAAGCCCTAGCCTTAATTTGGCCCTAGCCCTAACCCTAGCCCTAGCCCTAGCTCTATCCCTAAACTAGCCCTAGCCCTAACCCTAACTCTAGCCCTAGCCCTAGCCCTTGTCCTAACCCTAGCCCTATCCGAATCCCTAGCCCTAATAGCAGCGGTAGCACTAGCCCTAATCCTTGCCAAAATCCTAGCCCTAACCCCAGCGCTAGACCTATCTCTATCCCTAGCCTTAATCCTAGCCCTAGCCCTAGGCCTAGACGTTGCCCTAGCCCTACCCGAACCCTATCCCCATCCTTAACCCTAAACCTAGCCCTAGCCCTAGCCCTAACCCTAGCCCTAGCCCTATTCCTAGCACTAACCAAAGCCCTAGCCCTAAACCTAGCCATAACCCTACTCCAAGCCCTAACCCCAGCCATAATTTGAACTCTAACCCTCACCGTAGCCCTAACGCTTTCCTTAGATCTAACCCTATCCTTATCCCTAGCCCTAACCCTACCCCTAGATCTAACCTTAGCTTTAACTCGAGCAGTAAACCTAACCGTAACCCTAACCCTAACATTAAGCCTAACGTTAGCACTAGCCCTAGTCCAAACCCTAGCCCTAACCCTAGGCCTTGCACTAACTCTAACACTACCCCAGACCTAGCTCTAAACCTAGCCCTAGTCCTAGCTCCAAGCCGTAAGCCGTAACCCTTGCCCTAGCCCTAGCCCTAGCCCTAGCCCTAACCCTAACCTAGCCCTAACCCTAACCCTAGCCCTAGCCCTAGTCCTAACCCTAGCCCTAACCGTGACCTCGACTTTAATCTAAACCTGGCGCTAGCCGTAGCCTTAATTCTAACCCTAGCCCCAGCCCTAACCTGAGCAATAGTCCTAACACTAGCCCTGAACATAACCCTAACCAAACCTTAAGCTAGCCCTAAACCTAAACTAAGCCCTAGCCCTATCCTTAGCCCTAACCCTAACCAAAGCCCTAGCCCTAGCCCTATCTCTATCCCTAGCCTTAACCCTAACCCTAGCCCCAGCCCTAGCCTTAGGCCTAACCCTAGCACTAGGTGTAGGCCTAGCCCTAGCCCTAGCCAGAACTCAAGCACTAACCCTATACCTATCACTAACCCTAGCCCTAGCCCTAGCCCTAAGCCCTAACCCTAACCCTAGGCCTGGCCTTAACTCTAGCCCTGGCCCTAGCCGTAACCCTAACCTACCCGTAACCCTAACCCTAGCCCTCGCCCTAGCCCTAACCCTAGCCCTAGTTCTAACTCTAAGCCCAAAGCCCTAACCCTAACCATAACCCTAACCGTAACCCTAAACCTAATACTTGCCCCAGCCCCAGCCCCAGTCCTAACCCTAGCCCTAGCCCTAGCCCTAGCCCTAGCCCTAGCCCTAGCCTTAGCCCTAGCCCTAGCCCTAACCCTAACCATAACCCTAACCGTAATCCTAAACCTAATACTAGCCCTAGCCCCAGCCCCAGCCCCAGCCCTAAACTTAGCCCTAGCTCTATTCCTAACCCTAACCCTAACTCTAACCCTACCCTAGCCTTAGTTCTAGCCCTAGCCCTAATCTTGGCCGTAGCTCTTACCCTAGCGCTAGCCCAAGCTCAAGCCCTAACGCTAACACTATCGCTATCCCTATCCCTGTCCCTAGCCATTGCCGTACCCTAACCCTAGCCCTAGCCATAATACCAGCCCTAACCCTAACCCGAGCCCTGGGCCTAAACCTAACCCAAGCCCTGTCCTTAACCCTGGCCCAAACCCTAGCACTACGCCCTGCCCTAGCCCTAACCCTAACCCTAGCCTTGGCCCTAACACTAGACCTAACCCTAATCCTAGCCGTACCCTAGTCATAACCCTAGCCCTAGTCTTAACCCTAACCCGAGACCTAACTCTTGCCCTAGACCTAAACTTAGCTCTAGCCCTATCCCTGATCCTATCCCTATCCATATCCCTAACTCTAGCCCCAGCCCTAGCCCTTGCCCTAGCCTTAACACTAGACCTAGCCCTACCCTAACCCTAGTTTTAGCTGTAGCCAAAATCCCAGCCCTAGCCCTAACCCTAGCCCTAACCCTACCCCTAGCCCTAGCCCTAGCCCTAGCCCTAACCTTGCTTTCAGAGGAGGAGGTTGTGTTTTTCACAGCTCCTCAATACCTTTCAGCAAAACAGTGGATTCTTCTCAATCGAGTGAAAATGCTGCAACCTCACTGACTGGGGTAGGCACTGGAACCCTTCAGGCATCAGGGGAGTCAAGAATGGAACCTCAAAAGCAAGATTTTGAGGGGCTAGGGGCAGATCGAACTCAGCCCCTAGGAAAACTTGCAGAGACCTTACAGAAAACAATGGCTTCCCAGGAAGGGAAAGAGAAAGAGAGAGAAACTGAAGAGTGATTGAAACTGGCAAGCGAGACCAAAAAGACTGTGCGTATTGTTGATTTGGGAACCGAGAAGGGATTTGGGGCTAGACTGCCTTCTAGTAGTGCCAAGGAAATCTTAGAAACTCCAGGGAAGGAGGTTTTACAAGGAGAAAGCCAGAGAGAAGAAGCAGGGGATAAAATGTTTGAGCCAGCTCTGAAAGAACAGGGCGTGGCAGCCATGGCAGAAACAGAAACTGCCTGCAAAGGCAGCACAAACTTCCTGCAAGGAGAATTAAAAGGAGATTCTGGGCTGCAGAAGGACATTCGGGAAAAAGAATACATTCAAAAGCCCCAAGGAACGACCTTTTTGCTGCAAAAAGAGGCAGGCAGCCATTTAGCAAACAAACAAACTCAGCAAGCAAAACTGAAAGTAAACTCTGGACTGCTAAAGCCTGCCGTAGCCATGGAAACAGGCACAGAGGAGGGGGAGGAAAAACCCTGGGTCTGGCTACTGCTGAAAACTTTTTGCAGGATTTCTTTGACTTTGATCGGTATAGAGAAACATATTGTTCGAATAGAGGAAAACTGGGAAAGTTTTTAGGGCTGTTGGAGGAATCTACCAAAGAGTTTGCATTAGAGAGTGTTCCACAGAGCCAGAGGAAGCCACAGAATGTTTGCAGAGGGACTTTCATTTGAGAGGAATGCAAAACAGAGCATATTTGGGGGTGGATTCGAGCAGAGAGGTCCTCCAAGAGTTAAATGATTATGGCAGGAGCCTGTTGGGAAAGCCAGTGGGGGAAAGAAAGCAAGAGGAGTAGGAATGCCTTTTACATTCTGTAACTGGCATCAACGAGTGGCATGAAGAAGTTAGGAAAGATCTGCAGGCTTATAAAGAGAGGAAAGGATTTTTATTAAAGCAATTTGCTTTGAAAAGCAAAGAGGAGAAAAGCAAGGAAAAAACAAAGACCAGAGGAGAGAGGGAGCCAAAGCTTCACAGGAGAAAGTGCTTAGCCGAAGAGGCTTTGAATACAAGTAGGGATCGGTCCCCGCTCAAACCAGGAAACTCTTCAGAAGAAGAACGGTATCCTCTGACCCTATACAAAAGAAAGCACGCACAGCCTCACAAGCCGGAAGAGACAGAGAAGGAGGCTTGTGCTGGGCAGCTTGCGGGGACTGCACCTCTTAACCCGATAGAACCTCCAAATGAATCTGAAAGTGAGGGAGTGGAGAGACTGGAGGGGCCTCCTTCCAAGAGCGAAGGGAGAGTGGCATGGAGTGCTCTGGCATTTCTTCTCTGCTTGCTAGCTGCGAGAGCTCGGTGGAAAGCAGCAGTGAGGAGGAGGAGATGGAGGAGGAAGGCGCTGGGGGTGAAGCCCTGAAGAAAAGCGCCAAGAGGAAAATAAAGGAAGGAGGGACAGGTCTCTCCCCGGGAAAGAAAGTCACAAAGGAATATTTAATTTGCCAGTATGACATGGCTGTCAGAAACGACACCTGGCATAACTTGAGGTGTAGGTTATGCACATACAGGTTATAGACATGAGAATGTTCTTAATTTTAATTTTAATTTTATTAATTAATTTTCATAATTTTACTTTAAGATGTATTTTAATTTAGTTTTAATTTGAACAATAGTGTTATTTGTTCTTTCTCTGTAAATGGGCATAATATGTGAGAAACTTTGATAGGGATACAAGACTCAGAATGGTGGTACTAATAAATAATTGTAATGGAAATTGTAATGTTTGTATATTGATAGGTACAATTTTAAAAATTTTAAAAACTTTCGGTATTTCTTTGAAGAACTGTAATATTTTGATATATTGTTGTTTACCTTACTTTATTTTGCGATTCCATTTGTTACCACGTACATCTCTTTTATTATGTACAAACAAGTTTGCAGGATGTTAAAATTTTAATAAAATTACTTAAACCTAAAAATTTCTTTTTCTTAAACCTATTCCTAAACCGAGCCCTAGCCGTAACCCTCGTCCTAGTCCTAGCCCGAGCCCAAAGCCCTAAGCCGAAACCTTAGCCCCAACACGAGCCCTAGCATTAACCCTAAACCTAGCCCTAGCCCTAACCCTAGCACTTAAAGTACACCTAGCCCTAGCCCTCGTGCTATCTTGTAAGACCTAGCCCTAACCCTATCCCTTCCCGTAACCCATTCCCTTTCCCTAGCCCTAAGCTTGGCCCTAACCGTAATCTAGCTCTAGCCCTATCCCTATCCTTATCCCTAGCCCTAGCACTGCCCTAGCCGTAACCATAACCTAGCCCTAACACTAACCCTAGCCCTAGCCCTAACCCGAGCTCTAACCCTAACACTAGCCCTAAACGTAACCCTAACCAAACCTTAAGCTAGCCCTAACCCTAAACCAAGCCCTAGCCCTAACCTTAGCCCTAGCCCTAACCTAGCCCGAACCCTAAACCTAGCCGTAGCCCTAACCCTAGCACTTAAACTACACCTAGCCCTAGCCGTAACTCTAGCCCTAGCCTTCACCCTATCCCCTAAGAGCTAACCCTAACCCTAGCCCTAGTCCTAACCTTAGCCCTATCCGAATCGCTAGCCCTAACCCTGGGCCTATTAGCAACCGTAGCCCTACCTTAATCCTTGCCATAATCCTAACCCTAACCCCAGCGCTAGACCTATCTCTATCCCTAGCCTTAATCCTAGACCTATCCCTTAGCTTAGACCTTGCCCTAGCCCTACCCTAACCCTAGCCCTATCCTTAACCCTAACCCTAGCCCTAGTCTTAGGCCTAACCATAGCACTACCTGTAGACCTAACCCTAGCACTGGCCCTAGCCCTAGCCCTAACCCTAGCCCTAAACCAAGCCCTAGCCCTAGCTGTATCCCTAAACTAGCCCTAGTCCTAACCCTAACCCTAACCCTAACCCTAGCCCTAGCCCTAGAACTAGCCCTAAACATAACCCTAGCACTAACCTAGCCCAAACCCGAGCCAAAGCCCTAGCCTTAATTTGGCCCTAGCCCTAACCCTAGCCCTAGCCCTAGCTCTATCCCTAAACTAGCCCTAGCCCTAACCCTAACTCTAGCCCTAGCCCTAGCCCTTGTCCTAACCCTAGCCCTATCCGAATCCCTAGCCCTAATAGCAGCCGTAGCACTAGCCCTAATCCTTGCCAAAATCCTAGCCCTAACCCCAGCGCTAGACCTATCTCTATCCCTAGCCTTAATCCTAGCCCTAGCCCTAGGCCTAGACGTTGCCCTAGCCCTACCCGAACCCTATCCCCATCCTTAACCCTAAACCTAGCCCTAGCCCTAGCCCTAACCCTAACCCTAGCCCTAGCACTAACCCTAGCCCTAGCCCTAACCCTAGCCCTAGCCCTATTCCTAGCACTAACCAAAGCCCTAGCCCTAAACCTAGCCATAACCCTACTCCAAGCCCTAACCCCAGCCATAATTTGAACTCTAACCCTCACCGTAGCCCTAACGCTTTCCTTAGATCTAACCCTATCCTTATCCCTAGCCCTAACCCTACCCCTAGATCTAACCTTAGCTTTAACTCGAGCAGTAAACCTAACCGTAACCCTAACCCTAACATTAAGCCTAACGTTAGCACTAGCCCTAGTCCAAACCCTAGCCCTAACCCTAGGCCTTGCACTAACTCTAACACTACCCCAGACCTAGCTCTAAACCTAGCCCTAGTCCTAGCTCCAAGCCGTAAGCCGTAACCCTTGCCCTAGCCCTAGCCCTAGCCCTAGCCCTAACCCTAACCTAGCCCTAACCCTAACCCTAGCCCTAGCCCTAGTCCTAACCCTAGCCCTAACCGTGACCTCGACTTTAATCTAAACCTGGCGCTAGCCGTAGCCTTAATTCTAACCCTAGCCCCAGCCCTAACCTGAGCAATAGTCCTAACACTAGCCCTGAACATAACCCTAACCAAACCTTAAGCTAGCCCTAAACCTAAACTAAGCCCTAGCCCTATCCTTAGCCCTAACCCTAACCAAAGCCCAAGCCCTAGCCCTATCTCTATCCCTAGCCTTAACCCTAACCCTAGCCCCAGCCCTAGCCTTAGGCCTAACCCTAGCACTAGGTGTAGGCCTAGCCCTAGCCCTAGCCAGAACTCAAGCACTAACCCTATACCTATCACTAACCCTAGCCCTAGCCCTAGCCCTAAGCCCTAACCCTAACCCTAGGCCTGGCCTTAACTCTAGCCCTGGCCCTAGCCGTAACCCTAACCTACCCGTAACCCTAACCCTAGCCCTCGCCCTAGCCCTAACCCTAGCCCTAGTTCTAACTCTAAGCCCAAAGCCCTAACCCTAACCATAACCCTAACCGTAACCCTAAACCTAATACTTGCCCCAGCCCCAGCCCCAGTCCTAACCCTAGCCCTAGCCCTAGCCCTAGCCCTAGCCCTAGCCTTAGCCCTAGCCCTAGCCCTAACCCTAACCATAACCCTAACCGTAATCCTAAACCTAATACTAGCCCTAGCCCCAGCCCCAGCCCCAGCCCTAAACTTAGCCCTAGCTCTATTCCTAACCCTAACCCTAACTCTAACCCTACCCTAGCCTTAGTTCTAGCCCTAGCCCTAATCTTGGCCGTAGCTCTTACCCTAGCGCTAGCCCAAGCTCAAGCCCTAACGCTAACACTATCGCTATCCCTATCCCTGTCCCTAGCCATTGCCGTACCCTAACCCTAGCCCTAGCCATAATACCAGCCCTAACCCTAACCCGAGCCCTGGGCCTAAACCTAACCCAAGCCCTGTCCTTAACCCTGGCCCAAACCCTAGCACTACGCCCTGCCCTAGCCCTAACCCTAACCCTAGCCTTGGCCCTAACACTAGACCTAACCCTAATCCTAGCCGTACCCTAGTCATAACCCTAGCCCTAGTCTTAACCCTAACCCGAGACCTAACTCTTGCCCTAGACCTAAACTTAGCTCTAGCCCTATCCCTGATCCTATCCCTATCCATATCCCTAACTCTAGCCCCAGCCCTAGCCCTTGCCCTAGCCTTAACACTAGACCTAGCCCTACCCTAACCCTAGTTTTAGCTGTAGCCAAAATCCCAGCCCTAGCCCTAACCCTAGCCCTAACCCTACCCCTAGCCCTAGCCCTAGCCCTAGCCCTAACCTTGCTTTCAAAGGAGGAGGTTGTGTTTTTCACAGCTCCTCAATACCTTTCAGCAAAACAGTGGATTCTTCTCAATCGAGTGAAAATGCTGCAACCTCACTGACTGGGGTAGGCACTGGAACCCTTCAGGCATCAGGGGAGTCAAGAATGGAACCTCAAAAGCAAGATTTTGAGGGGCTAGGGGCAGATCGAACTCAGCCCCTAGGAAAACTTGCAGAGACCTTACAGAAAACAATGGCTTCCCAGGAAGGGAAAGAGAAAGAGAGAGAAACTGAAGAGTGATTGAAACTGGCAAGCGAGACCAAAAAGACTGTGCGTATTGTTGATTTGGGAACCGAGAAGGGATTTGGGGCTAGACTGCCTTCTAGTAGTGCCAAGGAAATCTTAGAAACTCCAGGGAAGGAGGTTTTACAAGGAGAAAGCCAGAGAGAAGAAGCAGGGGATAAAATGTTTGAGCCAGCTCTGAAAGAACAGGGCGTGGCAGCCATGGCAGAAACAGAAACTGCCTGCAAAGGCAGCACAAACTTCCTGCAAGGAGAATTAAAAGGAGATTCTGGGCTGCAGAAGGACATTCGGGAAAAAGAATACATTCAAAAGCCCCAAGGAACGACCTTTTTGCTGCAAAAAGAGGCAGGCAGCCATTTAGCAAACAAACAAACTCAGCAAGCAAAACTGAAAGTAAACTCTGGACTGCTAAAGCCTGCCGTAGCCATGGAAACAGGCACAGAGGAGGGGGAGGAAAAACCCTGGGTCTGGCTACTGCTGAAAACTTTTTGCAGGATTTCTTTGACTTTGATCGGTATAGAGAAACATATTGTTCGAATAGAGGAAAACTGGGAAAGTTTTTAGGGCTGTTGGAGGAATCTACCAAAGAGTTTGCATTAGAGAGTGTTCCACAGAGCCAGAGGAAGCCACAGAATGTTTGCAGAGGGACTTTCATTTGAGAGGAATGCAAAACAGAGCATATTTGGGGGTGGATTCGAGCAGAGAGGTCCTCCAAGAGTTAAATGATTATGGCAGGAGCCTGTTGGGAAAGCCAGTGGGGGAAAGAAAGCAAGAGGAGTAGGAATGCCTTTTACATTCTGTAACTGGCATCAACGAGTGGCATGAAGAAGTTAGGAAAGATCTGCAGGCTTATAAAGAGAGGAAAGGATTTTTATTAAAGCAATTTGCTTTGAAAAGCAAAGAGGAGAAAAGCAAGGAAAAAACAAAGACCAGAGGAGAGAGGGAGCCAAAGCTTCACAGGAGAAAGTGCTTAGCCGAAGAGGCTTTGAATACAAGTAGGGATCGGTCCCCGCTCAAACCAGGAAACTCTTCAGAAGAAGAACGGTATCCTCTGACCCTATACAAAAGAAAGCACGCACAGCCTCACAAGCCGGAAGAGACAGAGAAGGAGGCTTGTGCTGGGCAGCTTGCGGGGACTGCACCTCTTAACCCGATAGAACCTCCAAATGAATCTGAAAGTGAGGGAGTGGAGAGACTGGAGGGGCCTCCTTCCAAGAGCGAAGGGAGAGTGGCATGGAGTGCTCTGGCATTTCTTCTCTGCTTGCTAGCTGCGAGAGCTCGGTGGAAAGCAGCAGTGAGGAGGAGGAGATGGAGGAGGAAGGCGCTGGGGGTGAAGCCCTGAAGAAAAGCGCCAAGAGGAAAATAAAGGAAGGAGGGACAGGTCTCTCCCCGGGAAAGAAAGTCACAAAGGAATATTTAATTTGCCAGTATGACATGGCTGTCAGAAACGACACCTGGTATAACTTGAGGTGTAGGTTATGCACATACAGGTTATAGACATGAGAATGTTCTTAATTTTAATTTTAATTTTATTAATTAATTTTCATAATTTTACTTTAAGATGTATTTTAATTTAGTTTTAATTTGAACAATAGTGTTATTTGTTCTTTCTCTGTAAATGGGCATAATATGTGAGAAACTTTGATAGGGATACAAGACTCAGAATGGTGGTACTAATAAATAATTGTAATGGAAATTGTAATGTTTGTATATTGATAGGTACAATTTTAAAAATTTTAAAAACTTTCGGTATTTCTTTGAAGAACTGTAATATTTTGATATATTGTTGTTTACCTTACTTTATTTTGCGATTCCATTTGTTACCACGTACATCTCTTTTATTATGTACAAACAAGTTTGCAGGATGTTAAAATTTTAATAAAATTACTTAAACCTAAAAATTTCTTTTTCTTAAACCTATTCCTAAACCGAGCCCTAGCCGTAACCCTCGTCCTAGTCCTAGCCCGAGCCCAAAGCCCTAAGCCGAAACCTTAGCCCCAACACGAGCCCTAGCATTAACCCTAAACCTAGCCCTAGCCCTAACCCTAGCACTTAAAGTACACCTAGCCCTAGCCCTCGTGCTATCTTGTAAGACCTAGCCCTAACCCTATCCCTTCCCGTAACCCATTCCCTTTCCCTAGCCCTAAGCTTGGCCCTAACCGTAATCTAGCTCTAGCCCTATCCCTATCCTTATCCCTAGCCCTAGCACTGCCCTAGCCGTAACCATAACCTAGCCCTAACACTAACCCTAGCCCTAGCCCTAACCCGAGCTCTAACCCTAACACTAGCCCTAAACGTAACCCTAACCAAACCTTAAGCTAGCCCTAACCCTAAACCAAGCCCTAGCCCTAACCTTAGCCCTAGCCCTAACCTAGCCCGAACCCTAAACCTAGCCGTAGCCCTAACCCTAGCACTTAAACTACACCTAGCCCTAGCCGTAACTCTAGCCCTAGCCTTCACCCTATCCCCTAAGAGCTAACCCTAACCCTAGCCCTAGTCCTAACCTTAGCCCTATCCGAATCGCTAGCCCTAACCCTGGGCCTATTAGCAACCGTAGCCCTACCTTAATCCTTGCCATAATCCTAACCCTAACCCCAGCGCTAGACCTATCTCTATCCCTAGCCTTAATCCTAGACCTATCCCTTAGCTTAGACCTTGCCCTAGCCCTACCCTAACCCTAGCCCTATCCTTAACCCTAACCCTAGCCCTAGTCTTAGGCCTAACCATAGCACTACCTGTAGACCTAACCCTAGCACTGGCCCTAGCCCTAGCCCTAACCCTAGCCCTAAACCAAGCCCTAGCCCTAGCTGTATCCCTAAACTAGCCCTAGTCCTAACCCTAACCCTAACCCTAACCCTAGCCCTAGCCCTAGAACTAGCCCTAAACATAACCCTAGCACTAACCTAGCCCAAACCCGAGCCAAAGCCCTAGCCTTAATTTGGCCCTAGCCCTAACCCTAGCCCTAGCCCTAGCTCTATCCCTAAACTAGCCCTAGCCCTAACCCTAACTCTAGCCCTAGCCCTAGCCCTTGTCCTAACCCTAGCCCTATCCGAATCCCTAGCCCTAATAGCAGCGGTAGCACTAGCCCTAATCCTTGCCAAAATCCTAGCCCTAACCCCAGCGCTAGACCTATCTCTATCCCTAGCCTTAATCCTAGCCCTAGCCCTAGGCCTAGACGTTGCCCTAGCCCTACCCGAACCCTATCCCCATCCTTAACCCTAAACCTAGCCCTAGCCCTAGCCCTAACCCTAACCCTAGCCCTAGCACTAACCCTAGCCCTAGCCCTAACCCTAGCCCTAGCCCTATTCCTAGCACTAACCAAAGCCCTAGCCCTAAACCTAGCCATAACCCTACTCCAAGCCCTAACCCCAGCCATAATTTGAACTCTAACCCTCACCGTAGCCCTAACGCTTTCCTTAGATCTAACCCTATCCTTATCCCTAGCCCTAACCCTACCCCTAGATCTAACCTTAGCTTTAACTCGAGCAGTAAACCTAACCGTAACCCTAACCCTAACATTAAGCCTAACGTTAGCACTAGCCCTAGTCCAAACCCTAGCCCTAACCCTAGGCCTTGCACTAACTCTAACACTACCCCAGACCTAGCTCTAAACCTAGCCCTAGTCCTAGCTCCAAGCCGTAAGCCGTAACCCTTGCCCTAGCCCTAGCCCTAGCCCTAGCCCTAACCCTAACCTAGCCCTAACCCTAACCCTAGCCCTAGCCCTAGTCCTAACCCTAGCCCTAACCGTGACCTCGACTTTAATCTAAACCTGGCGCTAGCCGTAGCCTTAATTCTAACCCTAGCCCCAGCCCTAACCTGAGCAATAGTCCTAACACTAGCCCTGAACATAACCCTAACCAAACCTTAAGCTAGCCCTAAACCTAAACTAAGCCCTAGCCCTATCCTTAGCCCTAACCCTAACCAAAGCCCAAGCCCTAGCCCTATCTCTATCCCTAGCCTTAACCCTAACCCTAGCCCCAGCCCTAGCCTTAGGCCTAACCCTAGCACTAGGTGTAGGCCTAGCCCTAGCCCTAGCCAGAACTCAAGCACTAACCCTATACCTATCACTAACCCTAGCCCTAGCCCTAGCCCTAAGCCCTAACCCTAACCCTAGGCCTGGCCTTAACTCTAGCCCTGGCCCTAGCCGTAACCCTAACCTACCCGTAACCCTAACCCTAGCCCTCGCCCTAGCCCTAACCCTAGCCCTAGTTCTAACTCTAAGCCCAAAGCCCTAACCCTAACCATAACCCTAACCGTAACCCTAAACCTAATACTTGCCCCAGCCCCAGCCCCAGTCCTAACCCTAGCCCTAGCCCTAGCCTTAGCCCTAGCCCTAGCCCTAGCCCTAGCCTTAGCCCTAGCCCTAGCCCTAACCCTAACCATAACCCTAACCGTAATCCTAAACCTAATACTAGCCCTAGCCCCAGCCCCAGCCCCAGCCCTAAACTTAGCCCTAGCTCTATTCCTAACCCTAACCCTAACTCTAACCCTACCCTAGCCTTAGTTCTAGCCCTAGCCCTAATCTTGGCCGTAGCTCTTACCCTAGCGCTAGCCCAAGCTCAAGCCCTAACGCTAACACTATCGCTATCCCTATCCCTGTCCCTAGCCATTGCCGTACCCTAACCCTAGCCCTAGCCATAATACCAGCCCTAACCCTAACCCGAGCCCTGGGCCTAAACCTAACCCAAGCCCTGTCCTTAACCCTGGCCCAAACCCTAGCACTACGCCCTGCCCTAGCCCTAACCCTAACCCTAGCCTTGGCCCTAACACTAGACCTAACCCTAATCCTAGCCGTACCCTAGTCATAACCCTAGCCCTAGTCTTAACCCTAACCCGAGACCTAACTCTTGCCCTAGACCTAAACTTAGCTCTAGCCCTATCCCTGATCCTATCCCTATCCATATCCCTAACTCTAGCCCCAGCCCTAGCCCTTGCCCTAGCCTTAACACTAGACCTAGCCCTACCCTAACCCTAGTTTTAGCTGTAGCCAAAATCCCAGCCCTAGCCCTAACCCTACCCCTAGCCCTAGCCCTAGCCCTAGCCCTAACCTTGCTTTCAAAGGAGGAGGTTGTGTTTTTCACAGCTCCTCAATACCTTTCAGCAAAACAGTGGATTCTTCTCAATCGAGTGAAAATGCTGCAACCTCACTGACTGGGGTAGGCACTGGAACCCTTCAGGCATCAGGGGAGTCAAGAATGGAACCTCAAAAGCAAGATTTTGAGGGGCTAGGGGCAGATCGAACTCAGCCCCTAGGAAAACTTGCAGAGACCTTACAGAAAACAATGGCTTCCCAGGAAGGGAAAGAGAAAGAGAGAGAAACTGAAGAGTGATTGAAACTGGCAAGCGAGACCAAAAAGACTGTGCGTATTGTTGATTTGGGAACCGAGAAGGGATTTGGGGCTAGACTGCCTTCTAGTAGTGCCAAGGAAATCTTAGAAACTCCAGGGAAGGAGGTTTTACAAGGAGAAAGCCAGAGAGAAGAAGCAGGGGATAAAATGTTTGAGCCAGCTCTGAAAGAACAGGGCGTGGCAGCCATGGCAGAAACAGAAACTGCCTGCAAAGGCAGCACAAACTTCCTGCAAGGAGAATTAAAAGGAGATTCTGGGCTGCAGAAGGACATTCGGGAAAAAGAATACATTCAAAAGCCCCAAGGAACGACCTTTTTGCTGCAAAAAGAGGCAGGCAGCCATTTAGCAAACAAACAAACTCAGCAAGCAAAACTGAAAGTAAACTCTGGACTGCTAAAGCCTGCCGTAGCCATGGAAACAGGTACAGAGGAGGGGGAGGAAAAACCCTGGGTCTGGCTACTGCTGAAAACTTTTTGCAGGATTTCTTTGACTTTGATCAGTATAGAGAAACATATTGTTCGAATAGAGGAAAACTGGGAAAGTTTTTAGGGCTGTTGGAGCAATCTACCAAAGAGTTTGAATTAGAGAGTGTTCCACAGAGCCAGAGGAAGCCACAGAATGTTTGCAGAGGGACTTTCATTTGAGAGGAATGCAAAACAGAGCATATTTGGGGGTGGATTCGAGCAGAGAGGTCCTCCAAGAGTTAAATGATTATGGCAGGAGCCTGTTGGGAAAGCCAGTGGGGGAAAGAAAGCAAGAGGAGTAGGAATGCCTTTTACATTCTGTAACTGGCATCAACGAGTGGCATGAAGAAGTTAGGAAAGATCTGCAGGCTTATAAAGAGAGGAAAGGATTTTTATTAAAGCAATTTGCTTTGAAAAGCAAAGAGGAGAAAAGCAAGGAAAAAACAAAGACCAGAGGAGAGAGGGAGCCAAAGCTTCACAGGAGAAAGTGCTTAGCCGAAGAGGCTTTGAATACAAGTAGGGATCGGTCCCCGCTCAAACCAGGAAACTCTTCAGAAGAAGAACGGTATCCTCTGACCCTATACAAAAGAAAGCACGCACAGCCTCACAAGCCGGAAGAGACAGAGAAGGAGGCTTGTGCTGGGCAGCTTGCGGGGACTGCACCTCTTAACCCGATAGAACCTCCAAATGAATCTGAAAGTGAGGGAGTGGAGAGACTGGAGGGGCCTCCTTCCAAGAGCGAAGGGAGAGTGGCATGGAGTGCTCTGGCATTTCTTCTCTGCTTGCTAGCTGCGAGAGCTCGGTGGAAAGCAGCAGTGAGGAGGAGGAGATGGAGGAGGAAGGCGCTGGGGGTGAAGCCCTGAAGAAAAGCGCCAAGAGGAAAATAAAGGAAGGAGGGACAGGTCTCTCCCCGGGAAAGAAAGTCACAAAGGAATATTTAATTTGCCAGTATGACATGGCTGTCAGAAACGACACCTGGCATAACTTGAGGTGTAGGTTATGCACATACAGGTTATAGACATGAGAATGTTCTTAATTTTAATTTTAATTTTATTAATTAATTTTCATAATTTTACTTTAAGATGTATTTTAATTTAGTTTTAATTTGAACAATAGTGTTATTTGTTCTTTCTCTGTAAATGGGCATAATATGTGAGAAACTTTGATAGGGATACAAGACTCAGAATGGTGGTACTAATAAATAATTGTAATGGAAATTGTAATGTTTGTATATTGATAGGTACAATTTTAAAAATTTTAAAAACTTTCGGTATTTCTTTGAAGAACTGTAATATTTTGATATATTGTTGTTTACCTTACTTTATTTTGCGATTCCATTTGTTACCACGTACATCTCTTTTATTATGTACAAACAAGTTTGCAGGATGTTAAAATTTTAATAAAATTACTTAAACCTAAAAATTTTTTTTTCTTAAACCTATGCCTAAACCGAGCCCTAGCCGTAACCCTCGTCCTAGTCCTAGCCCGAGCCCAAAGCCCTAAGCCGAAACCTTAGCCCCAACACGAGCCCTAGCATTAACCCTAAACCTAGCCCTAGCCCTAACCCTAGCACTTAAAGTACACCTAGCCCTAGCCCTCGTGCTATCTTGTAAGACCTAGCCCTAACCCTATCCCTTCCCGTAACCCATTCCCTTTCCCTAGCCCTAAGCTTGGCCCTAACCGTAATCTAGCTCTAGCCCTATCCCTATCCTTATCCCTAGCCCTAGCACTGCCCTAGCCGTAACCATAACCTAGCCCTAACACTAACCCTAGCCCTAGCCCTAACCCGAGCTCTAACCCTAACACTAGCCCTAAACGTAACCCTAACCAAACCTTAAGCTAGCCCTAACCCTAAACCAAGCCCTAGCCCTAACCTTAGCCCTAGCCCTAACCTAGCCCGAACCCTAAACCTAGCCGTAGCCCTAACCCTAGCACTTAAACTACACCTAGCCCTAGCCGTAACTCTAGCCCTAGCCTTCACCCTATCCCCTAAGAGCTAACCCTAACCCTAGCCCTAGTCCTAACCTTAGCCCTATCCGAATCGCTAGCCCTAACCCTGGGCCTATTAGCAACCGTAGCCCTACCTTAATCCTTGCCATAATCCTAACCCTAACCCCAGCGCTAGACCTATCTCTATCCCTAGCCTTAATCCTAGACCTATCCCTTAGCTTAGACCTTGCCCTAGCCCTACCCTAACCCTAGCCCTATCCTTAACCCTAACCCTAGCCCTAGTCTTAGGCCTAACCATAGCACTACCTGTAGACCTAACCCTAGCACTGGCCCTAGCCCTAGCCCTAACCCTAGCCCTAAACCAAGCCCTAGCCCTAGCTGTATCCCTAAACTAGCCCTAGTCCTAACCCTAACCCTAACCCTAACCCTAGCCCTAGCCCTAGAACTAGCCCTAAACATAACCCTAGCACTAACCTAGCCCAAACCCGAGCCAAAGCCCTAGCCTTAATTTGGCCCTAGCCCTAACCCTAGCCCTAGCCCTAGCTCTATCCCTAAACTAGCCCTAGCCCTAACCCTAACTCTAGCCCTAGCCCTAGCCCTTGTCCTAACCCTAGCCCTATCCGAATCCCTAGCCCTAATAGCAGCCGTAGCACTAGCCCTAATCCTTGCCAAAATCCTAGCCCTAACCCCAGCGCTAGACCTATCTCTATCCCTAGCCTTAATCCTAGCCCTAGCCCTAGGCCTAGACGTTGCCCTAGCCCTACCCGAACCCTATCCCCATCCTTAACCCTAAACCTAGCCCTAGCCCTAGCCCTAACCCTAGCCCTAGCCCTATTCCTAGCACTAACCAAAGCCCTAGCCCTAAACCTAGCCATAACCCTACTCCAAGCCCTAACCCCAGCCATAATTTGAACTCTAACCCTCACCGTAGCCCTAACGCTTTCCTTAGATCTAACCCTATCCTTATCCCTAGCCCTAACCCTACCCCTAGATCTAACCTTAGCTTTAACTCGAGCAGTAAACCTAACCGTAACCCTAACCCTAACATTAAGCCTAACGTTAGCACTAGCCCTAGTCCAAACCCTAGCCCTAACCCTAGGCCTTGCACTAACTCTAACACTACCCCAGACCTAGCTCTAAACCTAGCCCTAGTCCTAGCTCCAAGCCGTAAGCCGTAACCCTTGCCCTAGCCCTAGCCCTAGCCCTAGCCCTAACCCTAACCTAGCCCTAACCCTAACCCTAGCCCTAGCCCTAGTCCTAACCCTAGCCCTAACCGTGACCTCGACTTTAATCTAAACCTGGCGCTAGCCGTAGCCTTAATTCTAACCCTAGCCCCAGCCCTAACCTGAGCAATAGTCCTAACACTAGCCCTGAACATAACCCTAACCAAACCTTAAGCTAGCCCTAAACCTAAACTAAGCCCTAGCCCTATCCTTAGCCCTAACCCTAACCAAAGCCCAAGCCCTAGCCCTATCTCTATCCCTAGCCTTAACCCTAACCCTAGCCCCAGCCCTAGCCTTAGGCCTAACCCTAGCACTAGGTGTAGGCCTAGCCCTAGCCCTAGCCAGAACTCAAACACTAACCCTATACCTATCACTAACCCTAGCCCTAGCCCTAGCCCTAAGCCCTAACCCTAACCCTAGGCCTGGCCTTAACTCTAGCCCTGGCCCTAGCCGTAACCCTAACCTACCCGTAACCCTAACCCTAGCCCTCGCCCTAGCCCTAACCCTAGCCCTAGTTCTAACTCTAAGCCCAAAGCCCTAACCCTAACCATAACCCTAACCGTAACCCTAAACCTAATACTTGCCCCAGCCCCAGCCCCAGTCCTAACCCTAGCCCTAGCCCTAGCCCTAGCCCTAGCCCTAGCCTTAGCCCTAGCCCTAGCCCTAACCCTAACCATAACCCTAACCGTAATCCTAAACCTAATACTAGCCCTAGCCCCAGCCCCAGCCCCAGCCCTAAACTTAGCCCTAGCTCTATTCCTAACCCTAACCCTAACTCTAACCCTACCCTAGCCTTAGTTCTAGCCCTAGCCCTAATCTTGGCCGTAGCTCTTACCCTAGCGCTAGCCCAAGCTCAAGCCCTAACGCTAACACTATCGCTATCCCTATCCCTGTCCCTAGCCATTGCCGTACCCTAACCCTAGCCCTAGCCATAATACCAGCCCTAACCCTAACCCGAGCCCTGGGCCTAAACCTAACCCAAGCCCTGTCCTTAACCCTGGCCCAAACCCTAGCACTACGCCCTGCCCTAGCCCTAACCCTAACCCTAGCCTTGGCCCTAACACTAGACCTAACCCTAATCCTAGCCGTACCCTAGTCATAACCCTAGCCCTAGTCTTAACCCTAACCCGAGACCTAACTCTTGCCCTAGACCTAAACTTAGCTCTAGCCCTATCCCTGATCCTATCCCTATCCATATCCCTAACTCTAGCCCCAGCCCTAGCCCTTGCCCTAGCCTTAACACTAGACCTAGCCCTACCCTAACCCTAGTTTTAGCTGTAGCCAAAATCCCAGCCCTAGCCCTAACCCTACCCCTAGCCCTAGCCCTAGCCCTAGCCCTAACCTTGCTTTCAAAGGAGGAGGTTGTGTTTTTCACAGCTCCTCAATACCTTTCAGCAAAACAGTGGATTCTTCTCAATCGAGTGAAAATGCTGCAACCTCACTGACTGGGGTAGGCACTGGAACCCTTCAGGCATCAGGGGAGTCAAGAATGGAACCTCAAAAGCAAGATTTTGAGGGGCTAGGGGCAGATCGAACTCAGCCCCTAGGAAAACTTGCAGAGACCTTACAGAAAACAATGGCTTCCCAGGAAGGGAAAGAGAAAGAGAGAGAAACTGAAGAGTGATTGAAACTGGCAAGCGAGACCAAAAAGACTGTGCGTATTGTTGATTTGGGAACCGAGAAGGGATTTGGGGCTAGACTGCCTTCTAGTAGTGCCAAGGAAATCTTAGAAACTCCAGGGAAGGAGGTTTTACAAGGAGAAAGCCAGAGAGAAGAAGCAGGGGATAAAATGTTTGAGCCAGCTCTGAAAGAACAGGGCGTGGCAGCCATGGCAGAAACAGAAACTGCCTGCAAAGGCAGCACAAACTTCCTGCAAGGAGAATTAAAAGGAGATTCTGGGCTGCAGAAGGACATTCGGGAAAAAGAATACATTCAAAAGCCCCAAGGAACGACCTTTTTGCTGCAAAAAGAGGCAGGCAGCCATTTAGCAAACAAACAAACTCAGCAAGCAAAACTGAAAGTAAACTCTGGACTGCTAAAGCCTGCCGTAGCCATGGAAACAGGCACAGAGGAGGGGGAGGAAAAACCCTGGGTCTGGCTACTGCTGAAAACTTTTTGCAGGATTTCTTTGACTTTGATCAGTATAGAGAAACATATTGTTCGAATAGAGGAAAACTGGGAAAGTTTTTAGGGCTGTTGGAGGAATCTACCAAAGAGTTTGAATTAGAGAGTGTTCCACAGAGCCAGAGGAAGCCACAGAATGTTTGCAGAGGGACTTTCATTTGAGAGGAATGCAAAACAGAGCATATTTGGGGGTGGATTCGAGCAGAGAGGTCCTCCAAGAGTTAAATGATTATGGCAGGAGCCTGTTGGGAAAGCCAGTGGGGGAAAGAAAGCAAGAGGAGTAGGAATGCCTTTTACATTCTGTAACTGGCATCAACGAGTGGCATGAAGAAGTTAGGAAAGATCTGCAGGCTTATAAAGAGAGGAAAGGATTTTTATTAAAGCAATTTGCTTTGAAAAGCAAAGAGGAGAAAAGCAAGGAAAAAACAAAGACCAGAGGAGAGAGGGAGCCAAAGCTTCACAGGAGAAAGTGCTTAGCCGAAGAGGCTTTGAATACAAGTAGGGATCGGTCCCCGCTCAAACCAGGAAACTCTTCAGAAGAAGAACGGTATCCTCTGACCCTATACAAAAGAAAGCACGCACAGCCTCACAAGCCGGAAGAGACAGAGAAGGAGGCTTGTGCTGGGCAGCTTGCGGGGACTGCACCTCTTAACCCGATAGAACCTCCAAATGAATCTGAAAGTGAGGGAGTGGAGAGACTGGAGGGGCCTCCTTCCAAGAGCGAAGGGAGAGTGGCATGGAGTGCTCTGGCATTTCTTCTCTGCTTGCTAGCTGCGAGAGCTCGGTGGAAAGCAGCAGTGAGGAGGAGGAGATGGAGGAGGAAGGCGCTGGGGGTGAAGCCCTGAAGAAAAGCGCCAAGAGGAAAATAAAGGAAGGAGGGACAGGTCTCTCCCCGGGAAAGAAAGTCACAAAGGAATATTTAATTTGCCAGTATGACATGGCTGTCAGAAACGACACCTGGCATAACTTGAGGTGTAGGTTATGCACATACAGGTTATAGACATGAGAATGTTCTTAATTTTAATTTTAATTTTATTAATTAATTTTCATAATTTTACTTTAAGATGTATTTTAATTTAGTTTTAATTTGAACAATAGTGTTATTTGTTCTTTCTCTGTAAATGGGCATAATATGTGAGAAACTTTGATAGGGATACAAGACTCAGAATGGTGGTACTAATAAATAATTGTAATGGAAATTGTAATGTTTGTATATTGATAGGTACAATTTTAAAAATTTTAAAAACTTTCGGTATTTCTTTGAAGAACTGTAATATTTTGATATATTGTTGTTTACCTTACTTTATTTTGCGATTCCATTTGTTACCACGTACATCTCTTTTATTATGTACAAACAAGTTTGCAGGATGTTAAAATTTTAATAAAATTACTTAAACCTAAAAATTTCTTTTTCTTAAACCTATTCCTAAACCGAGCCCTAGCCGTAACCCTCGTCCTAGTCCTAGCCCGAGCCCAAAGCCCTAAGCCGAAACCTTAGCCCCAACACGAGCCCTAGCATTAACCCTAAACCTAGCCCTAGCCCTAACCCTAGCACTTAAAGTACACCTAGCCCTAGCCCTCGTGCTATCTTGTAAGACCTAGCCCTAACCCTATCCCTTCCCGTAACCCATTCCCTTTCCCTAGCCCTAAGCTTGGCCCTAACCGTAATCTAGCTCTAGCCCTATCCCTATCCTTATCCCTAGCCCTAGCACTGCCCTAGCCGTAACCATAACCTAGCCCTAACACTAACCCTAGCCCTAGCCCTAACCCGAGCTCTAACCCTAACACTAGCCCTAAACGTAACCCTAACCAAACCTTAAGCTAGCCCTAACCCTAAACCAAGCCCTAGCCCTAACCTTAGCCCTAGCCCTAACCTAGCCCGAACCCTAAACCTAGCCGTAGCCCTAACCCTGGCACTTAAACTACACCTAGCCCTAGCCGTAACTCTAGCCCTAGCCTTCACCCTATCCCCTAAGAGCTAACCCTAACCCTAGCCCTAGTCCTAACCTTAGCCCTATCCGAATCGCTAGCCCTAACCCTGGGCCTATTAGCAACCGTAGCCCTACCTTAATCCTTGCCATAATCCTAACCCTAACCCCAGCGCTAGACCTATCTCTATCCCTAGCCTTAATCCTAGACCTATCCCTTAGCTTAGACCTTGCCCTAGCCCTACCCTAACCCTAGCCCTATCCTTAACCCTAACCCTAGCCCTAGTCTTAGGCCTAACCATAGCACTACCTGTAGACCTAACCCTAGCACTGGCCCTAGCCCTAGCCCTAACCCTAGCCCTAAACCAAGCCCTAGCCCTAGCTGTATCCCTAAACTAGCCCTAGTCCTAACCCTAACCCTAACCCTAACCCTAGCCCTAGCCCTAGAACTAGCCCTAAACATAACCCTAGCACTAACCTAGCCCAAACCCGAGCCAAAGCCCTAGCCTTAATTTGGCCCTAGCCCTAACCCTAGCCCTAGCCCTAGCTCTATCCCTAAACTAGCCCTAGCCCTAACCCTAACTCTAGCCCTAGCCCTAGCCCTTGTCCTAACCCTAGCCCTATCCGAATCCCTAGCCCTAATAGCAGCCGTAGCACTAGCCCTAATCCTTGCCAAAATCCTAGCCCTAACCCCAGCGCTAGACCTATCTCTATCCCTAGCCTTAATCCTAGCCCTAGCCCTAGGCCTAGACGTTGCCCTAGCCCTACCCGAACCCTATTCCCATCCTTAACCCTAAACCTAGCCCTAGCCCCAGCCCTAACCCTAACCCTAACCCTAGCCCTAGCCCTAACCCTAGCCCTAGCCCTATTCCTAGCACTAACCAAAGCCCTAGCCCTAAACCTAGCCATAACCCTACTCCAAGCCCTAACCCCAGCCATAATTTGAACTCTAACCCTCACCGTAGCCCTAACGCTTTCCTTAGATCTAACCCTATCCTTATCCCTAGCCCTAACCCTACCCCTAGATCTAACCTTAGCTTTAACTCGAGCAGTAAACCTAACCGTAACCCTAACCCTAACATTAAGCCTAACGTTAGCACTAGCCCTAGTCCAAACCCTAGCCCTAACCCTAGGCCTTGCACTAACTCTAACACTACCCCAGACCTAGCTCTAAACCTAGCCCTAGTCCTAGCTCCAAGCCGTAAGCCGTAACCCTTGCCCTAGCCCTAGCCCTAGCCCTAGCCCTAGCCCTAGTCCTAACCCTAGCCCTAACCGTGACCTCGACTTTAATCTAAACCTGGCGCTAGCCGTAGCCTTAATTCTAACCCTAGCCCCAGCCCTAACCTGAGCAATAGTCCTAACACTAGCCCTGAACATAACCCTAACCAAACCTTAAGCTAGCCCTAAACCTAAACTAAGCCCTAGCCCTATCCTTAGCCCTAACCCTAACCAAAGCCCAAGCCCTAGCCCTATCTCTATCCCTAGCCTTAACCCTAACCCTAGCCCCAGCCCTAGCCTTAGGCCTAACCCTAGCACTAGGTGTAGGCCTAGCCCTAGCCCTAGCCAGAACTCAAGCACTAACCCTATACCTATCACTAACCCTAGCCCTAGCCCTAGCCCTAAGCCCTAACCCTAACCCTAGGCCTGGCCTTAACTCTAGCCCTGGCCCTAGCCGTAACCCTAACCTACCCGTAACCCTAACCCTAGCCCTCGCCCTAGCCCTAACCCTAGCCCTAGTTCTAACTCTAAGCCCAAAGCCCTAACCCTAACCATAACCCTAACCGTAACCCTAAACCTAATACTTGCCCCAGCCCCAGCCCCAGTCCTAACCCTAGCCCTAGCCCTAGCCCTAGCCCTAGCCCTAGCCCTAGCCCTAGCCTTAGCCCTAGCCCTAGCCCTAACCCTAACCATAACCCTAACCGTAATCCTAAACCTAATACTAGCCCTAGCCCCAGCCCCAGCCCCAGCCCTAAACTTAGCCCTAGCTCTATTCCTAACCCTAACCCTAACTCTAACCCTACCCTAGCCTTAGTTCTAGCCCTAGCCCTAATCTTGGCCGTAGCTCTTACCCTAGCGCTAGCCCAAGCTCAAGCCCTAACGCTAACACTATCGCTATCCCTATCCCTGTCCCTAGCCATTGCCGTACCCTAACCCTAGCCCTAGCCATAATACCAGCCCTAACCCTAACCCGAGCCCTGGGCCTAAACCTAACCCAAGCCCTGTCCTTAACCCTGGCCCAAACCCTAGCACTACGCCCTGCCCTAGCCCTAACCCTAACCCTAGCCTTGGCCCTAACACTAGACCTAACCCTAATCCTAGCCGTACCCTAGTCATAACCCTAGCCCTAGTCTTAACCCTAACCCGAGACCTAACTCTTGCCCTAGACCTAAACTTAGCTCTAGCCCTATCCCTGATCCTATCCCTATCCATATCCCTAACTCTAGCCCCAGCCCTAGCCCTTGCCCTAGCCTTAACACTAGACCTAGCCCTACCCTAACCCTAGTTTTAGCTGTAGCCAAAATCCCAGCCCTAGCCCTAACCCTACCCCTAGCCCTAGCCCTAGCCCTAGCCCTAACCTTGCTTTCAGAGGAGGAGGTTGTGTTTTTCACAGCTCCTCAATACCTTTCAGCAAAACAGTGGATTCTTCTCAATCGAGTGAAAATGCTGCAACCTCACTGACTGGGGTAGGCACTGGAACCCTTCAGGCATCAGGGGAGTCAAGAATGGAACCTCAAAAGCAAGATTTTGAGGGGCTAGGGGCAGATCGAACTCAGCCCCTAGGAAAACTTGCAGAGACCTTACAGAAAACAATGGCTTCCCAGGAAGGGAAAGAGAAAGAGAGAGAAACTGAAGAGTGATTGAAACTGGCAAGCGAGACCAAAAAGACTGTGCGTATTGTTGATTTGGGAACCGAGAAGGGATTTGGGGCTAGACTGCCTTCTAGTAGTGCCAAGGAAATCTTAGAAACTCCAGGGAAGGAGGTTTTACAAGGAGAAAGCCAGAGAGAAGAAGCAGGGGATAAAATGTTTGAGCCAGCTCTGAAAGAACAGGGCGTGGCAGCCATGGCAGAAACAGAAACTGCCTGCAAAGGCAGCACAAACTTCCTGCAAGGAGAATTAAAAGGAGATTCTGGGCTGCAGAAGGACATTCGGGAAAAAGAATACATTCAAAAGCCCCAAGGAACGACCTTTTTGCTGCAAAAAGAGGCAGGCAGCCATTTAGCAAACAAACAAACTCAGCAAGCAAAACTGAAAGTAAACTCTGGACTGCTAAAGCCTGCCGTAGCCATGGAAACAGGCACAGAGGAGGGGGAGGAAAAACCCTGGGTCTGGCTACTGCTGAAAACTTTTTGCAGGATTTCTTTGACTTTGATCGGTATAGAGAAACATATTGTTCGAATAGAGGAAAACTGGGAAAGTTTTTAGGGCTGTTGGAGCAATCTACCAAAGAGTTTGAATTAGAGAGTGTTCCACAGAGCCAGAGGAAGCCACAGAATGTTTGCAGAGGGACTTTCATTTGAGAGGAATGCAAAACAGAGCATATTTGGGGGTGGATTCGAGCAGAGAGGTCCTCCAAGAGTTAAATGATTATGGCAGGAGCCTGTTGGGAAAGCCAGTGGGGGAAAGAAAGCAAGAGGAGTAGGAATGCCTTTTACATTCTGTAACTGGCATCAACGAGTGGCATGAAGAAGTTAGGAAAGATCTGCAGGCTTATAAAGAGAGGAAAGGATTTTTATTAAAGCAATTTGCTTTGAAAAGCAAAGAGGAGAAAAGCAAGGAAAAAACAAAGACCAGAGGAGAGAGGGAGCCAAAGCTTCACAGGAGAAAGTGCTTAGCCGAAGAGGCTTTGAATACAAGTAGGGATCGGTCCCCGCTCAAACCAGGAAACTCTTCAGAAGAAGAACGGTATCCTCTGACCCTATACAAAAGAAAGCACGCACAGCCTCACAAGCCGGAAGAGACAGAGAAGGAGGCTTGTGCTGGGCAGCTTGCGGGGACTGCACCTCTTAACCCGATAGAACCTCCAAATGAATCTGAAAGTGAGGGAGTGGAGAGACTGGAGGGGCCTCCTTCCAAGAGCGAAGGGAGAGTGGCATGGAGTGCTCTGGCATTTCTTCTCTGCTTGCTAGCTGCGAGAGCTCGGTGGAAAGCAGCAGTGAGGAGGAGGAGATGGAGGAGGAAGGCGCTGGGGGTGAAGCCCTGAAGAAAAGCGCCAAGAGGAAAATAAAGGAAGGAGGGACAGGTCTCTCCCCGGGAAAGAAAGTCACAAAGGAATATTTAATTTGCCAGTATGACATGGCTGTCAGAAACGACACCTGGCATAACTTGAGGTGTAGGTTATGCACATACAGGTTATAGACATGAGAATGTTCTTAATTTTAATTTTAATTTTATTAATTAATTTTCATAATTTTACTTTAAGATGTATTTTAATTTAGTTTTAATTTGAACAATAGTGTTATTTGTTCTTTCTCTGTAAATGGGCATAATATGTGAGAAACTTTGATAGGGATACAAGACTCAGAATGGTGGTACTAATAAATAATTGTAATGGAAATTGTAATGTTTGTATATTGATAGGTACAATTTTAAAAATTTTAAAAACTTTCGGTATTTCTTTGAAGAACTGTAATATTTTGATATATTGTTGTTTACCTTACTTTATTTTGCGATTCCATTTGTTACCACGTACATCTCTTTTATTATGTACAAACAAGTTTGCAGGATGTTAAAATTTTAATAAAATTACTTAAACCTAAAAATTTCTTTTTCTTAAACCTATTCCTAAACCGAGCCCTAGCCGTAACCCTCGTCCTAGTCCTAGCCCGAGCCCAAAGCCCTAAGCCGAAACCTTAGCCCCAACACGAGCCCTAGCATTAACCCTAAACCTAGCCCTAGCCCTAACCCTAGCACTTAAAGTACACCTAGCCCTAGCCCTCGTGCTATCTTGTAAGACCTAGCCCTAACCCTATCCCTTCCCGTAACCCATTCCCTTTCCCTAGCCCTAAGCTTGGCCCTAACCGTAATCTAGCTCTAGCCCTATCCCTATCCTTATCCCTAGCCCTAGCACTGCCCTAGCCGTAACCATAACCTAGCCCTAACACTAACCCTAGCCCTAGCCCTAACCCGAGCTCTAACCCTAACACTAGCCCTAAACGTAACCCTAACCAAACCTTAAGCTAGCCCTAACCCTAAACCAAGCCCTAGCCCTAACCTTAGCCCTAGCCCTAACCTAGCCCGAACCCTAAACCTAGCCGTAGCCCTAACCCTAGCACTTAAACTACACCTAGCCCTAGCCGTAACTCTAGCCCTAGCCTTCACCCTATCCCCTAAGAGCTAACCCTAACCCTAGCCCTAGTCCTAACCTTAGCCCTATCCGAATCGCTAGCCCTAACCCTGGGCCTATTAGCAACCGTAGCCCTACCTTAATCCTTGCCATAATCCTAACCCTAACCCCAGCGCTAGACCTATCTCTATCCCTAGCCTTAATCCTAGACCTATCCCTTAGCTTAGACCTTGCCCTAGCCCTACCCTAACCCTAGCCCTATCCTTAACCCTAACCCTAGCCCTAGTCTTAGGCCTAACCATAGCACTACCTGTAGACCTAACCCTAGCACTGGCCCTAGCCCTAGCCCTAACCCTAGCCCTAAACCAAGCCCTAGCCCTAGCTGTATCCCTAAACTAGCCCTAGTCCTAACCCTAACCCTAACCCTAACCCTAGCCCTAGCCCTAGAACTAGCCCTAAACATAACCCTAGCACTAACCTAGCCCAAACCCGAGCCAAAGCCCTAGCCTTAATTTGGCCCTAGCCCTAACCCTAGCCCTAGCCCTAGCTCTATCCCTAAACTAGCCCTAGCCCTAACCCTAACTCTAGCCCTAGCCCTAGCCCTTGTCCTAACCCTAGCCCTATCCGAATCCCTAGCCCTAATAGCAGCCGTAGCACTAGCCCTAATCCTTGCCAAAATCCTAGCCCTAACCCCAGCGCTAGACCTATCTCTATCCCTAGCCTTAATCCTAGCCCTAGCCCTAGGCCTAGACGTTGCCCTAGCCCTACCCGAACCCTATCCCCATCCTTAACCCTAAACCTAGCCCTAGCCCTAGCCCTAACCCTAGCCCTAGCCCTATTCCTAGCACTAACCAAAGCCCTAGCCCTAAACCTAGCCATAACCCTACTCCAAGCCCTAACCCCAGCCATAATTTGAACTCTAACCCTCACCGTAGCCCTAACGCTTTCCTTAGATCTAACCCTATCCTTATCCCTAGCCCTAACCCTACCCCTAGATCTAACCTTAGCTTTAACTCGAGCAGTAAACCTAACCGTAACCCTAACCCTAACATTAAGCCTAACGTTAGCACTAGCCCTAGTCCAAACCCTAGCCCTAACCCTAGGCCTTGCACTAACTCTAACACTACCCCAGACCTAGCTCTAAACCTAGCCCTAGTCCTAGCTCCAAGCCGTAAGCCGTAACCCTTGCCCTAGCCCTAGCCCTAGCCCTAGCCCTAGTCCTAACCCTAGCCCTAACCGTGACCTCGACTTTAATCTAAACCTGGCGCTAGCCGTAGCCTTAATTCTAACCCTAGCCCCAGCCCTAACCTGAGCAATAGTCCTAACACTAGCCCTGAACATAACCCTAACCAAACCTTAAGCTAGCCCTAAACCTAAACTAAGCCCTAGCCCTATCCTTAGCCCTAACCCTAACCAAAGCCCAAGCCCTAGCCCTATCTCTATCCCTAGCCTTAACCCTAACCCTAGCCCCAGCCCTAGCCTTAGGCCTAACCCTAGCACTAGGTGTAGGCCTAGCCCTAGCCCTAGCCAGAACTCAAGCACTAACCCTATACCTATCACTAACCCTAGCCCTAGCCCTAGCCCTAAGCCCTAACCCTAACCCTAGGCCTGGCCTTAACTCTAGCCCTGGCCCTAGCCGTAACCCTAACCTACCCGTAACCCTAACCCTAGCCCTCGCCCTAGCCCTAACCCTAGCCCTAGTTCTAACTCTAAGCCCAAAGCCCTAACCCTAACCATAACCCTAACCGTAACCCTAAACCTAATACTTGCCCCAGCCCCAGCCCCAGTCCTAACCCTAGCCCTAGCCCTAGCCCTAGCCCTAGCCCTAGCCCTAGCCCTAGCCTTAGCCCTAGCCCTAGCCCTAACCCTAACCATAACCCTAACCGTAATCCTAAACCTAATACTAGCCCTAGCCCCAGCCCCAGCCCCAGCCCTAAACTTAGCCCTAGCTCTATTCCTAACCCTAACCCTAACTCTAACCCTACCCTAGCCTTAGTTCTAGCCCTAGCCCTAATCTTGGCCGTAGCTCTTACCCTAGCGCTAGCCCAAGCTCAAGCCCTAACGCTAACACTATCGCTATCCCTATCCCTGTCCCTAGCCATTGCCGTACCCTAACCCTAGCCCTAGCCATAATACCAGCCCTAACCCTAACCCGAGCCCTGGGCCTAAACCTAACCCAAGCCCTGTCCTTAACCCTGGCCCAAACCCTAGCACTACGCCCTGCCCTAGCCCTAACCCTAACCCTAGCCTTGGCCCTAACACTAGACCTAACCCTAATCCTAGCCGTACCCTAGTCATAACCCTAGCCCTAGTCTTAACCCTAACCCGAGACCTAACTCTTGCCCTAGACCTAAACTTAGCTCTAGCCCTATCCCTGATCCTATCCCTATCCATATCCCTAACTCTAGCCCCAGCCCTAGCCCTTGCCCTAGCCTTAACACTAGACCTAGCCCTACCCTAACCCTAGTTTTAGCTGTAGCCAAAATCCCAGCCCTAGCCCTAACCCTAGCCCTAACCCTACCCCTAGCCCTAGCCCTAGCCCTAGCCCTAGCCCTAACCTTGCTTTCAAAGGAGGAGGTTGTGTTTTTCACAGCTCCTCAATACCTTTCAGCAAAACAGTGGATTCTTCTCAATCGAGTGAAAATGCTGCAACCTCACTGACTGGGGTAGGCACTGGAACCCTTCAGGCATCAGGGGAGTCAAGAATGGAACCTCAAAAGCAAGATTTTGAGGGGCTAGGGGCAGATCGAACTCAGCCCCTAGGAAAACTTGCAGAGACCTTACAGAAAACAATGGCTTCCCAGGAAGGGAAAGAGAAAGAGAGAGAAACTGAAGAGTGATTGAAACTGGCAAGCGAGACCAAAAAGACTGTGCGTATTGTTGATTTGGGAACCGAGAAGGGATTTGGGGCTAGACTGCCTTCTAGTAGTGCCAAGGAAATCTTAGAAACTCCAGGGAAGGAGGTTTTACAAGGAGAAAGCCAGAGAGAAGAAGCAGGGGATAAAATGTTTGAGCCAGCTCTGAAAGAACAGGGCGTGGCAGCCATGGCAGAAACAGAAACTGCCTGCAAAGGCAGCACAAACTTCCTGCAAGGAGAATTAAAAGGAGATTCTGGGCTGCAGAAGGACATTCGGGAAAAAGAATACATTCAAAAGCCCCAAGGAACGACCTTTTTGCTGCAAAAAGAGGCAGGCAGCCATTTAGCAAACAAACAAACTCAGCAAGCAAAACTGAAAGTAAACTCTGGACTGCTAAAGCCTGCCGTAGCCATGGAAACAGGCACAGAGGAGGGGGAGGAAAAACCCTGGGTCTGGCTACTGCTGAAAACTTTTTGCAGGATTTCTTTGACTTTGATCGGTATAGAGAAACATATTGTTCGAATAGAGGAAAACTGGGAAAGTTTTTAGGGCTGTTGGAGGAATCTACCAAAGAGTTTGAATTAGAGAGTGTTCCACAGAGCCAGAGGAAGCCACAGAATGTTTGCAGAGGGACTTTCATTTGAGAGGAATGCAAAACAGAGCATATTTGGGGGTGGATTCGAGCAGAGAGGTCCTCCAAGAGTTAAATGATTATGGCAGGAGCCTGTTGGGAAAGCCAGTGGGGGAAAGAAAGCAAGAGGAGTAGGAATGCCTTTTACATTCTGTAACTGGCATCAACGAGTGGCATGAAGAAGTTAGGAAAGATCTGCAGGCTTATAAAGAGAGGAAAGGATTTTTATTAAAGCAATTTGCTTTGAAAAGCAAAGAGGAGAAAAGCAAGGAAAAAACAAAGACCAGAGGAGAGAGGGAGCCAAAGCTTCACAGGAGAAAGTGCTTAGCCGAAGAGGCTTTGAATACAAGTAGGGATCGGTCCCCGCTCAAACCAGGAAACTCTTCAGAAGAAGAACGGTATCCTCTGACCCTATACAAAAGAAAGCACGCACAGCCTCACAAGCCGGAAGAGACAGAGAAGGAGGCTTGTGCTGGGCAGCTTGCGGGGACTGCACCTCTTAACCCGATAGAACCTCCAAATGAATCTGAAAGTGAGGGAGTGGAGAGACTGGAGGGGCCTCCTTCCAAGAGCGAAGGGAGAGTGGCATGGAGTGCTCTGGCATTTCTTCTCTGCTTGCTAGCTGCGAGAGCTCGGTGGAAAGCAGCAGTGAGGAGGAGGAGATGGAGGAGGAAGGCGCTGGGGGTGAAGCCCTGAAGAAAAGCGCCAAGAGGAAAATAAAGGAAGGAGGGACAGGTCTCTCCCCGGGAAAGAAAGTCACAAAGGAATATTTAATTTGCCAGTATGACATGGCTGTCAGAAACGACACCTGGCATAACTTGAGGTGTAGGTTATGCACATACAGGTTATAGACATGAGAATGTTCTTAATTTTAATTTTAATTTTATTAATTAATTTTCATAATTTTACTTTAAGATGTATTTTAATTTAGTTTTAATTTGAACAATAGTGTTATTTGTTCTTTCTCTGTAAATGGGCATAATATGTGAGAAACTTTGATAGGGATACAAGACTCAGAATGGTGGTACTAATAAATAATTGTAATGGAAATTGTAATGTTTGTATATTGATAGGTACAATTTTAAAAATTTTAAAAACTTTCGGTATTTCTTTGAAGAACTGTAATATTTTGATATATTGTTGTTTACCTTACTTTATTTTGCGATTCCATTTGTTACCACGTACATCTCTTTTATTATGTACAAACAAGTTTGCAGGATGTTAAAATTTTAATAAAATTACTTAAACCTAAAAATTTCTTTTTCTTAAACCTATTCCTAAACCGAGCCCTAGCCGTAACCCTCGTCCTAGTCCTAGCCCGAGCCCAAAGCCCTAAGCCGAAACCTTAGCCCCAACACGAGCCCTAGCATTAACCCTAAACCTAGCCCTAGCCCTAACCCTAGCACTTAAAGTACACCTAGCCCTAGCCCTCGTGCTATCTTGTAAGACCTAGCCCTAACCCTATCCCTTCCCGTAACCCATTCCCTTTCCCTAGCCCTAAGCTTGGCCCTAACCGTAATCTAGCTCTAGCCCTATCCCTATCCTTATCCCTAGCCCTAGCACTGCCCTAGCCGTAACCATAACCTAGCCCTAACACTAACCCTAGCCCTAGCCCTAACCCGAGCTCTAACCCTAACACTAGCCCTAAACGTAACCCTAACCAAACCTTAAGCTAGCCCTAACCCTAAACCAAGCCCTAGCCCTAACCTTAGCCCTAGCCCTAACCTAGCCCGAACCCTAAACCTAGCCGTAGCCCTAACCCTAGCACTTAAACTACACCTAGCCCTAGCCGTAACTCTAGCCCTAGCCTTCACCCTATCCCCTAAGAGCTAACCCTAACCCTAGCCCTAGTCCTAACCTTAGCCCTATCCGAATCGCTAGCCCTAACCCTGGGCCTATTAGCAACCGTAGCCCTACCTTAATCCTTGCCATAATCCTAACCCTAACCCCAGCGCTAGACCTATCTCTATCCCTAGCCTTAATCCTAGACCTATCCCTTAGCTTAGACCTTGCCCTAGCCCTACCCTAACCCTAGCCCTATCCTTAACCCTAACCCTAGCCCTAGTCTTAGGCCTAACCATAGCACTACCTGTAGACCTAACCCTAGCACTGGCCCTAGCCCTAGCCCTAACCCTAGCCCTAAACCAAGCCCTAGCCCTAGCTGTATCCCTAAACTAGCCCTAGTCCTAACCCTAACCCTAACCCTAACCCTAGCCCTAGCCCTAGAACTAGCCCTAAACATAACCCTAGCACTAACCTAGCCCAAACCCGAGCCAAAGCCCTAGCCTTAATTTGGCCCTAGCCCTAACCCTAGCCCTAGCCCTAGCTCTATCCCTAAACTAGCCCTAGCCCTAACCCTAACTCTAGCCCTAGCCCTAGCCCTTGTCCTAACCCTAGCCCTATCCGAATCCCTAGCCCTAATAGCAGCCGTAGCACTAGCCCTAATCCTTGCCAAAATCCTAGCCCTAACCCCAGCGCTAGACCTATCTCTATCCCTAGCCTTAATCCTAGCCCTAGCCCTAGGCCTAGACGTTGCCCTAGCCCTACCCGAACCCTATCCCCATCCTTAACCCTAAACCTAGCCCTAGCCCTAGCCCTAACCCTAACCCTAGCCCTAGCACTAACCCTAGCCCTAGCCCTAACCCTAGCCCTAGCCCTATTCCTAGCACTAACCAAAGCCCTAGCCCTAAACCTAGCCATAACCCTACTCCAAGCCCTAACCCCAGCCATAATTTGAACTCTAACCCTCACCGTAGCCCTAACGCTTTCCTTAGATCTAACCCTATCCTTATCCCTAGCCCTAACCCTACCCCTAGATCTAACCTTAGCTTTAACTCGAGCAGTAAACCTAACCGTAACCCTAACCCTAACATTAAGCCTAACGTTAGCACTAGCCCTAGTCCAAACCCTAGCCCTAACCCTAGGCCTTGCACTAACTCTAACACTACCCCAGACCTAGCTCTAAACCTAGCCCTAGTCCTAGCTCCAAGCCGTAAGCCGTAACCCTTGCCCTAGCCCTAGCCCTAGCCCTAGCCCTAACCCTAACCTAGCCCTAACCCTAACCCTAGCCCTAGCCCTAGTCCTAACCCTAGCCCTAACCGTGACCTCGACTTTAATCTAAACCTGGCGCTAGCCGTAGCCTTAATTCTAACCCTAGCCCCAGCCCTAACCTGAGCAATAGTCCTAACACTAGCCCTGAACATAACCCTAACCAAACCTTAAGCTAGCCCTAAACCTAAACTAAGCCCTAGCCCTATCCTTAGCCCTAACCCTAACCAAAGCCCAAGCCCTAGCCCTATCTCTATCCCTAGCCTTAACCCTAACCCTAGCCCCAGCCCTAGCCTTAGGCCTAACCCTAGCACTAGGTGTAGGCCTAGCCCTAGCCCTAGCCAGAACTCAAGCACTAACCCTATACCTATCACTAACCCTAGCCCTAGCCCTAGCCCTAAGCCCTAACCCTAACCCTAGGCCTGGCCTTAACTCTAGCCCTGGCCCTAGCCGTAACCCTAACCTACCCGTAACCCTAACCCTAGCCCTCGCCCTAGCCCTAACCCTAGCCCTAGTTCTAACTCTAAGCCCAAAGCCCTAACCCTAACCATAACCCTAACCGTAACCCTAAACCTAATACTTGCCCCAGCCCCAGCCCCAGTCCTAACCCTAGCCCTAGCCCTAGCCCTAGCCCTAGCCCTAGCCTTAGCCCTAGCCCTAGCCCTAACCCTAACCATAACCCTAACCGTAATCCTAAACCTAATACTAGCCCTAGCCCCAGCCCCAGCCCCAGCCCTAAACTTAGCCCTAGCTCTATTCCTAACCCTAACCCTAACTCTAACCCTACCCTAGCCTTAGCTCTAGCCCTAGCCCTAATCTTGGCCGTAGCTCTTACCCTAGCGCTAGCCCAAGCTCAAGCCCTAACGCTAACACTATCGCTATCCCTATCCCTGTCCCTAGCCATTGCCGTACCCTAACCCTAGCCCTAGCCATAATACCAGCCCTAACCCTAACCCGAGCCCTGGGCCTAAACCTAACCCAAGCCCTGTCCTTAACCCTGGCCCAAACCCTAGCACTACGCCCTGCCCTAGCCCTAACCCTAACCCTAGCCTTGGCCCTAACACTAGACCTAACCCTAATCCTAGCCGTACCCTAGTCATAACCCTAGCCCTAGTCTTAACCCTAACCCGAGACCTAACTCTTGCCCTAGACCTAAACTTAGCTCTAGCCCTATCCCTGATCCTATCCCTATCCATATCCCTAACTCTAGCCCCAGCCCTAGCCCTTGCCCTAGCCTTAACACTAGACCTAGCCCTACCCTAACCCTAGTTTTAGCTGTAGCCAAAATCCCAGCCCTAGCCCTAACCCTAGCCCTAGCCCTAGCCCTAGCCCTAACCTTGCTTTCAAAGGAGGAGGTTGTGTTTTTCACAGCTCCTCAATACCTTTCAGCAAAACAGTGGATTCTTCTCAATCGAGTGAAAATGCTGCAACCTCACTGACTGGGGTAGGCACTGGAACCCTTCAGGCATCAGGGGAGTCAAGAATGGAACCTCAAAAGCAAGATTTTGAGGGGCTAGGGGCAGATCGAACTCAGCCCCTAGGAAAACTTGCAGAGACCTTACAGAAAACAATGGCTTCCCAGGAAGGGAAAGAGAAAGAGAGAGAAACTGAAGAGTGATTGAAACTGGCAAGCGAGACCAAAAAGACTGTGCGTATTGTTGATTTGGGAACCGAGAAGGGATTTGGGGCTAGACTGCCTTCTAGTAGTGCCAAGGAAATCTTAGAAACTCCAGGGAAGGAGGTTTTACAAGGAGAAAGCCAGAGAGAAGAAGCAGGGGATAAAATGTTTGAGCCAGCTCTGAAAGAACAGGGCGTGGCAGCCATGGCAGAAACAGAAACTGCCTGCAAAGGCAGCACAAACTTCCTGCAAGGAGAATTAAAAGGAGATTCTGGGCTGCAGAAGGACATTCGGGAAAAAGAATACATTCAAAAGCCCCAAGGAACGACCTTTTTGCTGCAAAAAGAGGCAGGCAGCCATTTAGCAAACAAACAAACTCAGCAAGCAAAACTGAAAGTAAACTCTGGACTGCTAAAGCCTGCCGTAGCCATGGAAACAGGCACAGAGGAGGGGGAGGAAAAACCCTGGGTCTGGCTACTGCTGAAAACTTTTTGCAGGATTTCTTTGACTTTGATCAGTATAGAGAAACATATTGTTCGAATAGAGGAAAACTGGGAAAGTTTTTAGGGCTGTTGGAGCAATCTACCAAAGAGTTTGAATTAGAGAGTGTTCCACAGAGCCAGAGGAAGCCACAGAATGTTTGCAGAGGGACTTTCATTTGAGAGGAATGCAAAACAGAGCATATTTGGGGGTGGATTCGAGCAGAGAGGTCCTCCAAGAGTTAAATGATTATGGCAGGAGCCTGTTGGGAAAGCCAGTGGGGGAAAGAAAGCAAGAGGAGTAGGAATGCCTTTTACATTCTGTAACTGGCATCAACGAGTGGCATGAAGAAGTTAGGAAAGATCTGCAGGCTTATAAAGAGAGGAAAGGATTTTTATTAAAGCAATTTGCTTTGAAAAGCAAAGAGGAGAAAAGCAAGGAAAAAACAAAGACCAGAGGAGAGAGGGAGCCAAAGCTTCACAGGAGAAAGTGCTTAGCCGAAGAGGCTTTGAATACAAGTAGGGATCGGTCCCCGCTCAAACCAGGAAACTCTTCAGAAGAAGAACGGTATCCTCTGACCCTATACAAAAGAAAGCACGCACAGCCTCACAAGCCGGAAGAGACAGAGAAGGAGGCTTGTGCTGGGCAGCTTGCGGGGACTGCACCTCTTAACCCGATAGAACCTCCAAATGAATCTGAAAGTGAGGGAGTGGAGAGACTGGAGGGGCCTCCTTCCAAGAGCGAAGGGAGAGTGGCATGGAGTGCTCTGGCATTTCTTCTCTGCTTGCTAGCTGCGAGAGCTCGGTGGAAAGCAGCAGTGAGGAGGAGGAGATGGAGGAGGAAGGCGCTGGGGGTGAAGCCCTGAAGAAAAGCGCCAAGAGGAAAATAAAGGAAGGAGGGACAGGTCTCTCCCCGGGAAAGAAAGTCACAAAGGAATATTTAATTTGCCAGTATGACATGGCTGTCAGAAACGACACCTGGCATAACTTGAGGTGTAGGTTATGCACATACAGGTTATAGACATGAGAATGTTCTTAATTTTAATTTTAATTTTATTAATTAATTTTCATAATTTTACTTTAAGATGTATTTTAATTTAGTTTTAATTTGAACAATAGTGTTATTTGTTCTTTCTCTGTAAATGGGCATAATATGTGAGAAACTTTGATAGGGATACAAGACTCAGAATGGTGGTACTAATAAATAATTGTAATGGAAATTGTAATGTTTGTATATTGATAGGTACAATTTTAAAAATTTTAAAAACTTTCGGTATTTCTTTAAAGAACTGTAATATTTTGATATATTGTTGTTTACCTTACTTTATTTTGCGATTCCATTTGTTACCACGTACATCTCTTTTATTATGTACAAACAAGTTTGCAGGATGTTAAAATTTTAATAAAATTACTTAAACCTAAAATTTTTTTTCTTAAACCTATGCCTAAACCGAGCCCTAGCCGTAACCCTAGCCCTAGCCCTAACCTTAACCCTCGTCCTAGTCCTAGCCCGAGCCCAAAGCCCTAAGCCGAAACCTTAGCCCCAACACGAGCCCTAGCATTAAGCCTAAACCTAGCCCTAGCCCTAACCTTAGCGCTTAAACTACACCTAGCCCTAGCCGTAACTCTAGCCCTAGCCTTCACCCTATCCCCTAAGAGCTAACCCTAACCCTAGCCCTAGTCCTAACATTAGCCCTATCCGAATCGCTAGCCCTAACCCTGGGCCTATTAGCAACCGTAGCCCTACCTTAATCCTTGCCATAATCCTAACCCTAACCCCAGCGCTAGACCTATCTCTATCCCTAGCCTTAATCCTAGACCTATCCCTTAGCTTAGACCTTGCCCTAGCCCTACCCTAACCCTAGCCCTATCCTTAACCCTAACCCTAGCCCTAGTCTTAGGCCTAACCATAGCACTACCTGTAGACCTAACCCTAGCACTGACCCTAGCCCTAGCCCTAAACCAAGCCCTAACACTAGCACTAACCCTAACCTAGCCCGAACCCTAAACCTAGCCGTAGCCCTAACCCTAGCCCTTGCCCTAGCCCTAACCCAAGACCTAGAACTAGCCCTATCCATAACCCTAGCACTAACCTAGCCCTAACCCGAGCCAAAGCCCTAGCCTTAATTTGGCCCTAGCTCTAACCCTAGTCCTAGCTCTAACCCTAACTCTAGCCCTGTCTTTAGCCCTTGTGCTTACCCTAGCCCTATCCGAATCCCTAGCCCTAACCCTAGCCCTAATAGCAGCCATAGCACTAGCCCTAATCCTTGCCAAAATCCTAGCCGTAACCCCAGCGCTAGACCTATCTCTATCCCTAGCCTTAATCCTAGCCCTAGCCCTAGGCCTAGACGTTGCCCTAGCCCTACCCTAACCCTATCCCCATCCTTAACCCTAAACCTAGCCCTAGCCCTAACCCTAAACCAAGCCCTAGCCCTAACCTTAACCAAAGCCCTAGCCCTAAGCCCTAACCCTAACCCTAGCCCTAACTCTAGCCCTGGTCCTAGCCCTAACCCTAACCTACCCCTACCCCTACCCCTAGCCCTGGCCCTATCCCTAACCGTAGCCCTAGTTCTAACTCTAAGCCCAAAGCCCTAACTCTAGCCCTAACCCTAACCATAACCCTAACCGTAACACTAAACCTAATACTTGCCGTAGCCCCAGCCCCAGCCCTAACCCTAACCCTAGTCCTATCCATAACCCTAGCCCTAACCGTAGCCCTAGCTCTACGCCCAAAACCCTAACCCTAACCATAGCCCTAGCCCTTATCCTAGCGCTTGCTCCATCCCTAGTCGTAACCATAGCATCAGCCATTAACATAACCCTAGAGCTAGGCTAGGCGTAGCCCTAACCCGAGGGCTACGGTTAGGTCTCAGGCTAGAACTAGGGATAGGGTTAGGGTTTGGGCTAGGGTTATGGCTAGGGCTAGGTTTAGGGCTTGGGTTAGGGTTAGTTTTGGGGTTAGGGTTACGGTTAAGTCTAGGGCTAGGGCTAGGTTAAGGGCTAGGGTTAACGCTAGAACTAATGCCAGGGCTAGGATTAAAACTAGGGCTAGGGTTTGGGCTTTTGCAAGGTTTAGGTTTAGGGCTGGGTTAGGGTTACGGTTGGGGTTAGGGTTAGTATTAGGGCTAGGGTTAGGCTTAGGGTTAGGGCTAGGGTTAGTGCTATTGCTAGGGTAATGGCTAGGGTAAGGGTTAGGGCTAGGGCTAGGGCTTGAGCCAGTGTTAGGGCTAGGGTTACGGCTTTGGCTATGGTTTCGGCTAGGGCTAGGCCTAGGCCTAGGCCTTGGCCAGGGTTAGGGTTTTGGGCTTAGGGTTAGGGTTAGGGCTAGTGTTAAGACTCGGGCTAGGTTACTGTTAGCTCTAGGGCTTGGGCTGGGGCTGGGCTAGGGCTAGGGTTAGGGTTAGGGACCGGACCAGGGTTAGGGCTAGATCTAGTTTTAGGCTTAGGGCTAGGTCAAAGGCTAGGGCTAGGTCTAGGTCTAGGATTAGGGCCAGGGCTAGAGTTAGGACTAGGGCTAGGGTTAGGGTTATAGCTAGGGTTTCCGCTATGGCTGGGGATAGGTTTAGGGATAGGGCTACGGTTAGGGCAAAGGTTACGGGTAGGGCCAGGGCTAGTGTTATGGTTAGGCTAAGGTAGAGGTTTAGGGTTAGATTTAGGGCTAGGGCTAGGGTTAGGGCTACGGCCAGGGTTAGGGCTAGGACTAGGGTTAGGTTTAGGGCTAGGTTAGGTTTATAGCTAAGGCTAAGTCTAGGGCAAGTGTTAGGGCTAGTGCTAGGGCTTGGGTTAGGGTTAGAGAAAGGGTTAGGTTTAGGTTTAGGGCTAGGGCTAGGGCTAAGGCTAGGGTTAGGGCTAGGGTTATGGTTTGGTTTAGGTCTAGGTTAAGGCTGGGGCTAGGGCTAGGGCTAGGGCTAGAGCTAGGGTTAGGGCTAACTATAGGTTTAGGGCTAGGGCTAGGTTTAGAGTTAGGACAAGGTTAGGGCTAAGGCTAGGGCTACAGGTAGTTCTACGGCTATGATTAGGGCTCTGTTAGTCATAGGGTAAGAGATAGGGCTAGGGCAAGGGTTATGGCTAGGGTGAGGTTTAGGGCTAGGGCTAGGGCTACCATTCATTCTAGGGTTTGGGCTAAGGTTAGGGATAGGTTTAGGCGAAGGGTTAGGGATAGGGATAGGGCAATTACTCAGGTTAGGGCTAGGGCTAGGGCTATCGTTAGGGTTAGGGTTAATTCTAGGTTAAGCTTTAGGGATACGTTAGGGTTTGGAGCCGGACTAGGGTTAGGGCTAGGGTTAGGGCTAGGGCTAGGGTTGAGAAAGCGCTAGCGCTTGGGCAAGGATTAGGGCTAGGGCTAAGGTTGGTGTAGGGCTTAGGTCTTCGGGATAGTGCTAGGGTTAGGGTTAGGGCTAGGGCTATTTTATACTTAGGGCAGAGCTAGGGCTAGGGCCAGGGCTAGGTTTACAGCTACGGCTAGGGTTAGAGTTAGGGATAGGTCTAGGAATAGGGTTAGGGTTAGGGCTAGGTTTAGGGTTAAGATTTTCATTAAGGATAGGGAAAGGGATAGCTTTAGGGCTAGATTAGGGTTAGACACAGGTCTAGGGCTAGAGTTAGGGCTACGGCTAGGGCTAGGGTAAGGGCTAGGGCTACGGGTAGTTCTAGGGCTAGGATTAGGGCTCTGTTACGGATAGGGTTAGAGATAGGGCTAGGGCTAGGGCTAGGGCGAGGTTTAGGGCTACGGCTAGGGTGAGGGCTAGGACTAGGGTTAGGGCTAGGGCTAGTTTTAGAGTTAGGGCAAGGTTAGATTTTGGACTAGAGCTAAGGCTAGGGCTAGGCTTAGGTCTTAGGGCTAGGGCTATGATTAGTGCTAAGCGCTTAAGGTTAGGGCTAGGGCTAGCGCTAGGTTTAGGGCTAGGGTTAGGACTAGAGTTAGGGTTAGGGATACAGTTAGGGTTAGGGTTAGGGCTTGGTTTAGGGCTAGGGCTAGGTTAGGGCTAGAGCTCGGGCTAGGGCTAGGATTAGTGCTTAGGGCTTAAGGTTTGTGCTAGGGCTAGGGTTACGGTTACGGCTAGGGCTAGGTTTAAGGGTAGGTTACGGATAGGGCTAGGGAAGGGGTAGGTCTAGGTTTAGGGTTAAGGCTAAGTTAGGGCTAGGGCTAGGGTTAGGGTTAGTGCTTACGGCTAGCGCTAGGGTTAGGGCTAGGGTTATGGTTAGGAATAGGGCTAGGTTTAAGGTTAAGGGCACGTTACGGAGAGGGCTAGGGCAGGGGTTAATTCTAGGTTTAGGGTTACTGCATAGGGCTTAGGGATGGGGATAGGGATAGGGATAGCGATAGGGTTAGGGCTATTTCTAGGGTTAGGGTCCGGATAGGTTTAGGGCTAGGGCAAAGGGATAAGTTTAGGGCTAGGTTAGGATAGGGTTGGGATTAGGTTTAAGGTTATCGCAAGGTTAGGGTTAGGGCTGGGGTTAGGGCTGGGGCTAGTTCTAGGGTTAGGGATATGGCTAGGGCTAAGGTTAGGGCTAGCACGAGGGGTAGGGCTAAGATTAGGTTTAAGTAATTTTTTTTTAAGTTTAAGTAATTTTATTTTATTTTAAATTTTTTTAAAGTAATTTTATTAGATTTCCAACATATAAAACAAACAATTATCATTGTATTCTTAATTGTCCTATTACAACTCTCTTCCTTCGTCTCTGGATTACAATCTTTATAATTCCATTGAACTGTTGTCAACACTTCACAGTAAATTGCTAGTATTATCTACTTAATTCGTTAATTCCTGTTTTTCTACTCAACTTTACTTGTTCCATGATATTTCTCTGAATTTTATCTTGTAAGAACCTTTAATACCACGAATTATGTGTTATTCCCTGTCAAGACCCCTCTCGCTTCCGAAATCATCTGCCGTTCTTTATAGATATCATCATCTGATTTCCCTTTTAATCTCTGTGAAACAATATCTGCATTTCTATTTTCAATAAAAATTGCCCACCATTGTTCTGTCGTTGGTATTATATCACTTTTCCAAAGCCTTGCAAATTCGATATGGGCAGTCGAGACCATAAACAGTATTATTCTCCAATATTTCTTTACCGCAGTTCCATCTAACATATGTGTCTTATTTAACAAGTACATTTCAGGAGTCTTATCAATTTGAACCTGCAATACACCACATATTATCTTATGAATTTCATTCCAATACATTTTTGCTTTAGAACATGTCCACCACATATGAAATAGTGTGCCTGCAGTCTTTTGATGCTTCCAACATTGACCTGTACCCGTCTTATAAAATCTTTAATTTTTTAGGTGCCCTGTACCATCTATGAAATAACTTACAGTAGTTTTCTTTAAGGTTCTGAGCTACCGTGAACCTCTTTGTTTGTTGCCAACTTTGTTCCCACCATTCCAACTGAATTAGATGTCCATTGTTCTGTGCCCATTGTATCATTGCTATTTTAATTGTCTCCTCCTCACGTTGTTGTAGTATCTCTTGATATAAATGTGAAAGTAAATGAGGTGGATTTTCTTGTAAAAGCTTCAGCAGATTCTCTTGTTCTTTCTGTTCTATTCCTTGAGTTTTCACGTCCATCTGAAATCTTTCTGATAGTGGTCTGTAGGGAAACCAGCTTAACTTTATACCTTCAATTTCCAATTTCTCGCTTAATTTCATCTTAAAAACATTTGTATTTGTGTTCATATTTGTTTTCTCGAATATATCTTCCTATCGCAACCATTTTTCTGTACCTGACCATCTTCCAAAAAAGACTTCTTGAGAGGAGACCCAAGTGGGTAGCTGCCTAATGTTCTTATTCTTATAGTCATTCCATATTTTATATAATGATTTCCTTACAAAGTGATGCATAAAATCTTTATCAATTGTCGCTTTTCCAAAGAACATGTAGGCATGCCACCCCATCCTTAAATCTGCTCCCTCTAAAGCCAGCACTCTCGTATTTTGTAAATCCATCCAGTCCTTTATCCAAGTGAATGCCGCAGCCTTAAAGTATACTTTTAAGTCCGATAATCCGAAGCCTCCTCTTCTTGGTATATCAGTCAAGACTTTCCATTTTATTCTTGTTTTTTTTGCCTTGCCATATGAAATTAGTTATATCTCTCTTCCATTGTATGAAAGGCTTAGCATTTGTGATTATAGGAATATTTTGAAAAAGATAATTTATCGTTGGTAGTACATTCATTTTTATAACAGACATTCTTCCCAGCATAGATAATCGCATTTGAGTCCATTTCTCTAAGTCTTTAGGTATCTCTTTCCATTTTTTCTCATAGTTATTTTGAAAAAGCTCATTGTTTCTCTTGGAAATCCAAACTCCCAAGTATTTTGCTTTCTGTCCTTTATTATTCTGTCCTGTTATCTGTTTGAACTCCATATCTTCTTTCTCTCTCATGTTTTTTTTTTTGCACACTGTCTTAGCCTTGTTTATCTTAAACCCTGAGTAATCTCCGTATTCCTGAATCATATTCATCAATCCTTGTATACTGCCGAGAGGATCCTCTAGAAACAAAACCAGGTCGTCCACAAATGCTTTAAGCTTATACTGATATTTCTTTATCTGGATTCCTCTTGTTGTAATTTCTTCCCGTATGATATTATTAAGAATTTCCAGTGTCGTTATAAATAACAAAGGTGACAACGGACAGCCCTTTCTTGTTCCTCTATGATGTTCAATCTGTTTTGTTCTCTCTCCATTAATATTCAGTCTCGCCCTTTACTGACTATAAATTGCTTCAATCCAAGAAATGAATTTTTCTCCTGCTTGTGCCTGTTTAATAACCGTCTTCATAAATGCCCAATTGACCATATCAAAAGCCTTTTCTGCGTCGACAAACACCATAGCTAATTTCTTTTCACTATGTCTTTCATAGTATTCGATTATATTTAATACTGTCCTGATGTTATCTCGCATTGTTCTCTTTGGTAGAAATCCATTCTGGTCTTCATGTATGTTATCTTGAAGAACCTTTTTGAGTCTCTCAGCTAAAATAGCAGCAAATATCTTGTAGTCTGTATTTAAAAAAGAGATAGGTCTGTAATTCCTGACTTGGGTTAAGTTTCTTCCTTTCTTTAACTACGTTAGCTTCCTTCCATGTATTTGTTATACCTTATTTTCTTATCTCATTCACTGTCTTTTGTAATGGAATTGAGAGTCCGTGTTCCAAAGTTTTGTAGTATTCTGCTGTAAAGCCGTCAGGTCCAGGACATTAACCATTTTTCATGTTTCTGATAGCTTCTACTATCTCCATCATCTATATTGGTTTATTTAATGCCTTTTTTTGTTCTTCTGTAAATCTCATTTTATTATTTTTTTCTAAGTAATCTTCAATTTTCCTCTGATTTTTAATTGATGAGATATTACTCAACAACTTTACATAGAAATTGAAAAAAGTCCGTTTTATCTCCTCTTGCTTTGTAGTTTTTCTTTCCCCAATTCTAATTTCCGTTCTTGTGTTTCTTAGTCTTCTTTTACGAAGTAAGTTTGCCAAGAGCTTACATGGTTTGTTAGCCTGTTCAAAGTAGGTATGTTTCGCTCTGCGCATTTGGTGTTCTATTTCACCCAAATTTAGTTGGTTAAGTTCAGCTTGACAAACCTTCAACCTCTGTCTTATATTGGTGTCTGTTGGGTTTTCCCTCAACTGTTTCTCCAGCTTTCTCATCTTTTCCAATATCGTTTCCTCAACTCATTTCCTTTCTTTTCTTATTTCAGCTGACCACCTTATTAGGTTTCCTCTCATCACAGCTTTACTTGTGTCCCAAATTGTCCTTATTGGTAATTCCGGTGTCACATTTTCCTTGAAATAGTTATTTATCTCTATTTTTGCTTGTTTAATGTATTTTTCCTTCTTGAATATGTCTTCATTAAACTTCCGTGTTCTCTCTCTTGTCATAACTCTGAGTATCACTTATATAGGATTATGATCTGAACATAAGTTGGGGAGAATGTCCATTTCCGATGTCTTCAATAACAAGTCTTTTCATATCAATATCATATCAATTCTAGAATAGTTTTGTGTCTATCCGAGTAGAATGTGTAGGCATCCAATTGTCCATTCATCATAAAGATCTAGATCGTCCATCATCTGGAAAAAGTTTTAGGCAATTTTCCATTGTTTCTGGGCACTAACTTCTGTACTGATCTGTCGAATGTAGCATTTATGACTCCGTTAAAGTTCCTAAAGAACTATCACATTAGCATTTCCAGTTTCCTGTAAGTATTTCTGTATTTCCATATTAATTTTGGGGAAGAATTCTCCTTTAGCGCCGTTTGGTGCATATATTCCCACTATTAACATCTTATCTTGCAATGTATCAACTTCCACCTCCAAATATCTTCCATTTTTATCACAGAATTTTTGCTGTGCACCATATTTTGCATTAACTTATATCAATACTCCCCTTTTTTCCTGATCAGTTCTTGCAGCAAAACAGCTACCTAATTTCGGATTCCGACCATACTTCATGTCTTGGGTTTTAATCCGTACTTCTTGTGAACAAATTATATCCAACTTTTGTTTCTCCAGATGATGAAATATCTGTCTTCTCTTATATTCCGAGTTAAATCCTTTTATATTCCAAGAGTATATTTTGAGCCCCATTTTGCCGTTTTATTATTTTATGTAATCTGATTCAATTAATCTTGTATGCCTTCTCCCAGAAGTTCTCCTTCCTCTTCTATTTCTTGCTCTGGGTCCTGTGTCTGTCCTACTGCGCCTTCACTCTCCTCTGCCTCAGTCTATATCCTTTCCTTGTTTCCTTCCTCTTGCAACTCCTGTTCTTCTTCCCTTCCTTCTGCTGATGTTTTCTGAAGATCTTTCTTCAATCTTTCCATCATTTCTTTAGCTTTATGCACTGTATTTAGTCTGTAATGCTGTTGTTTCTAGGAAAAATAAATGCCCTCAATCTTCTCCCATCTGTAGTTTATCTGAAGCTTCATCAAAAGGTTTGCCAAAGGTTTATAATCTTGTCTCTTCTTGAGTATTTGAAATGGTATTTCTTTAAAAATTCTGACGTCTTTTTCTTCAATCTTGAATGTTCCTTCGTAGCTCTGTTGTAAGATTTTCTCTCTTGTAGCGGTCCTAGTGAAAGTTATTATAATATCTCTTGGAAGCTTTCTTTCTCTCGCTGTCCTTGAGGATACTCTAAACATCCTATCGATGCACATTTCCATTCTGTCTTCTTCAATGTCCAGAAATTCAGCCAAAGCCGGTAGCATTTTCTCATATAAGTTTTCCGTACTAGTTTCAGGGACACCCAGAAAACGAAGAGATCTTTCTCGATATCGTAACTCTTGTTGCATAATTTGAATATCTTATTCCTGCTGTTTCCCTTTTACTTCAGCCATTTCAGTTTATGCTTGTGTGACCTGTTCTTTTATTTCTTTTGTCTCTATCCTTATCTTTGAAACATCCGTTGTTAAAATTTCCAGCTTCTTTCCCAACTTATCAATTTAATGTTTCATATCTGTTCTCATCTCTTTTTTTGTTTCTTTAAGTCTTGTCTTATGTCTGTCTCTGTCTTCTTGATATTCTCTAATATTCCTCAATTCTTCCATCATTTGTAACATTAGGTCTTGTGGCTTCAGGGTTGTATCCGTGGATGTCCTTCCTGCTGGCTAGGTAGTCATTGTTGCTGCTGCAGCCGCTGTGGCCTTCCTTGTTCTTGTATCCATTAACTTTCTTAAAAAATAAAATTTTCTATTCTACTTGTTATTCTTTCTGCTCTTCTCTGTTATCTTAATTAATTAAATAGCCAATGAACTCAATGATCTTGGCACCAATTATTTTGAGACCTGTTATTTCGTAGTCCAATGAATTGTCTTAATATGCTCAAAACATCATAAACATATAAACAAATGAAATCTTAATTGCAGTATAATACTATATGTATAAATGAAATCTTAATTATGTTATAATAATGTTCAACAATGTGTCTTAATAATGGAAAATATAATAATACAAAATATAATTCTCCACTTTTTAGATGGATTCACACAATATTATTTACATAGCGAACCATGAAAAATCTTAGTTCTACTTTAACCACTGAGGCTTCAACCACTCCAGATTCCCCCTCCCAAATATGTTTATCCAATCCTCTTCAGTTCACTCTTTTTCCAGCCCTGCAGCTACGACCTTGGATAAGGAATGCAGCTCTCCGTCGCTGTCTGCTCTCACTGTTTTTCAAAGTGAAGAAGCCTTCGTTTTTAAGAGTCAAATGAAGTAAATAAATGAAGATAGATGTCCTTTTAAAACAAAGTCCAATAAAATAATTTTGGAAGCTCATAAGGTTCCCAAAATCAGTTCCTTGAAATAAAGTTCCTTAAAGTTCAAACACTTAAAGAGTTACAACCAGAGTCCTTAAATTCTGCTTTTATTTCATTTAACTTCTTTATCCACTTAAAAGTTCCGAATCAAAGTCTCGGTGCCAAATTCATTAATCCATTTGCGAAAGTTTACAAAAATTCCAAAGAGTTTTCAATGGGAGCACATAGGAGCAAAGGGAAAAAAAGAAAGAAGAGCTCACTTTGTCCTATGGCTTGCCAAGTCCCACAAACAAACAAAAAACACAATTTTCCCCAGCACCAAAAAAGAGTCTACTCCACTCCAAACAGTTAGGAAGAAAAGAAATTCCATGTATGTCAAATGCAGATGAGAGAGAAAACAAGCCCAGAAAAGAGCAGCACTGTTAAATCCCCTTCGTCTCCATTCAGCAATTTATGAGCTCAGTGTCTTCAGTCACTTTAAAACCATTAACAAGTTCTTGCCAATTGGATCCAACTCCGGTTTACTCCAAGTCTAAACCCAAACCCAGTCTAGTTAAATCTCAATAATCCACCAAGAGCAATACAGGAAAATTGAAGATTATTCAAACTCATCAGGCTGGTCTTTGTAGCTTTAAGAAATCCTCCATTATCTTTCTGCTTCCTGCCACCAGGGTCTCCTCCAAGCTGCAGTTTATATTCGCTGAAACAGGTACATACCTCTTGTGTGTTTTTTAATTTTATTTTATAATTTTATTGAGGTTTCAGCAAATCTCTGCAATGTTTACATGCAATGTATCTCTGCAATGTTTACATGCAATGTTACTTCTTCTTCCTTTCCTTTCTGTATTACAATTATTAATATTTCCTCTATTTGTTATACCGCCTATCGCAATAAAATGTTAGTAGTCAAACTTAATTCGTTAGTTCCTGCTACATTTCTCTACTTTACTTGTTACATGATATTTCTATGATTATTACCCTGTATAGTCATTGATATCATGAATTATGCATTGCTTCCTGTCTGCACCCAACCCAAATCTGTAACAAACTTCCACTCTTTATTAATGTCTTCATCTGATTTCCCTTTTAATCTTTGTGTAATCTTTTTGTCCGCATTTCTATTTTCCATAAAAGTTGTCCACCACTGTTCAATAGTAGGTATAGTTTCATTTTTCCAAAGTTGTGCATACTCAATACGGGGTGTCATCACCATGTATAGTACTATTCTCCAATATTTCTTCACTGACATTCCATCTAATATATGTGTCATGTTTAACAAGTAAAGTTCAGGTATCATCTGAAATTTGAATCTTCAAAATTGAACATATTTTGTTATGTATTTCTTTCCAGTATTTTTCTGCTTTGGGACATGACCACCACATATGAAATAGTGTACCCGAACTCTCTTGACATTTCTGACATTGCCCTGTACCCCTCTTATAAATTGTCTTTAATTTTTCTGGTGTCATGTAACATCTATGAAATAGTTTATAATAATTTTCTTTTAAATTGTGAGCAGCGGTAAATTTCTGTGTTCGTTGCCAACTCTGTTCCCACCATTCTAACTGTATTGGATGCCCGACATTTTGTGCTCATTGTATCATCGCTGCTTTAACTGTCTCCTCCTCGCATTCTTGATGTAAAATTTCTTGATATAAATGTGCTAATAAGTGTGGTGGATTCTCTTTTAACAATCGTAATAATTGGATTTGCTCCTTATGTTGTATTCCATAAGTTTGTATGTCCATTTGAAATCTTTCCTTTAGGTTTCCTGTAAGGAAACCAGCTTAATTTTATGCCTTCAATTTCCAATTTCTCTCTTGATTTCGTCTTCATACCGCAATCTTCTGTCTAGTAAGTCTTCCTATCGTAGCCATTTGTCTGTATCTGTCCATCTTCCAAATAAGGCTTCTTGCGGAGAGACCAAGTTGGGTAGCTGCCTTATGTTCTTCTTCTTGTATTCGCTCCACATTTTAAGTAACGATTTCCTTACAAAATGATGCGTAAAATCTTTATCTATTACTGCTTTTCCATAGAACATATAGGCGTGCCATCCCATTCTTAAATCACCTCCCTCTAATGCCAGCATTCTCGTATTTTGAAGATTCATCCAATCTTTTATCCACGTGAATGCCGCTGCCTTGCAATATACCTGTAAGTCCAGCAGGCCTAGACCTCCTCTCGCTGTTAGGTCCGTCATAATTCTCCATTTAATTCTTGGTTTCTTCCCTTGCCATATAAATTTGGTTATGTCTCTCTTCCTTTGAACAAAAGGTTTAATAGTTCATTTTTGGAAGCATTCATTTTTATCAATGATATTCGTCCCAACAGGGATATTTTAAGTTCAGTCCATTTTGCCAAATCTTGAGTTATCTCCTTCCATTTTTTTTATCATAGTTGTTGTGATACAATTCATTGTTTCTTTTTGTAATCCAGACTCCTAAATATTTGGCTTTCTGTTCCTTTATTAAATCCTGTTGTTTGTTTGAATTCAGCCTCTTCTATTTTTTGTTATATACACTGTTTTTTCCTTATTAATCTTGAAACCAGAGTAATCGCCATACTCTTGAACAATTTCCATCAATCTTTGAACACTCTTGAGGGGACCATCAAGAAAAAGTACCAAGTCATCTGCAAAGGCTTTGAGTTTATATTGATATTTCTTTATCTGGACTCCTCTTATCGTCGCATCTTCCCTTATATTATCGTTGAGTATTTCTAATGTCATAATGAATAACAGAGGTGATAGGGGACAACCCTGCCTTGTTCCTCTCAGTACTTCAATCCGTTTGGTACGTTCTCCATTTATAGTTAGTCTCGCCATTTGTTGAGAATACATTGTTTCAATCCATGAAATAAATTTTTCTCCCACTTGTGTTTGCTTGATAGTCATCTTCAAGAATGACCAACTGACCATATCAAATGCCTTTTCTGCGTCAACAAATACCATGGCTAGTTTTCTTTCATTATGTTTTTCGTAATATTCAATTATATTTAATACTGTCCTGATATTGTCACGCATCATTCTCTCAGGTAAAAGGCCATTCTGATCTTCATGAATGTGTTCTTGAATAACTTTTTTAAGTCTCTCTGCCAAAATAGCGGCAAAAATCTTATAGTCCATGTTTAGTAATGAAATGGGTCTGTAATTCTTAACATCCGTTGCATCTCTTCCTTCTTTTGGAATCAAAACTACATTAGCTTCTTTCCATGTTTCTGGTAATCCATCTATCTCATTTATTGTTGTTTGAAGTGGAATTGAGAGTTCATGTTCCATCAGGTCCTGGAGATTTGTCATTCTTTGTGTTCCTGATAGCTTCTACTATCGATACTGGTTTGTTTAAAATCTCTTCTCTGTTCTTCTGAAAATCTAATTTTATTCTTCCTCTCCAAATATTCTTCCAATTCTCTTTGATTTTTTGTTGAGATATTACTTAATAGCTTTATTCCTCTTGCTTTGTTGTCTTTCCCTTCCTCGTTGCAATCTCTGTTATTACATTTCTTGATCTTCTTTTTCACAATAAATTAGCCAAAAGTTTAGAAGGTTTGTTAGCCTGTTCAAAAGAAGTGTGTTTTAGTCTGCGCATCTGTTGTTCTATTTGTCCCAAATTTAATTGATTCAATTCTGCTTGACATACCTTGATCTTTTGTCTTATAGTATTGTCTGTCGGGTTTTTCCTCATCTGTTTCTCCAATTCTTTCATGTTCCCCAAAATCGTTTCTTCTGTACGCTTCCTCTCCTTGTTAATTTCAGCAGACCATCTGATAAAGTTCACACGCATCACAGCTTTACTTGTGTCCCGTATTGTCTTCATTGGTAATTCAGCTGTCATATTTTGGTTGAAATAATTAATTAACTCTGTTTTTGCTTTTTGAATGTACTTTTCCTTCCTGAAAATTTCTTCATTTATGCTCCATGCCCTCTCACTGATCATGACCTTGAAAATCACTTGTAGCGGGAAATGATCTGAGCACAAATTTGGAGGACTATCTATTTCATGCGTCTTCAAAAGCAGTTCTTTAGATGCCAAAATCATATCAATTCTGGACAGAGATTTGTGTCTATCTGAAAAAAATGTATACCCATCTGATTGTCCGTTTTTATCTCTCGAAACGTCATATAACTCTAAATCATCCATCATCTGGAAAAAACTTTTAGGTAATTTTCCATTATTTCGCGGTATCAATTTCTGCACTGTTCTGTCCACTGTAGGATTCACTACTCCATTAAAATCCCCAAATACCACCATATTTGAATTGCCTGTGCCTTGTACATATCTTTGTATTTCAGCATTTATTTTAGGAAAAAATTCTCGTTTGGCTCCATTAGGTGCATATATTTCTACTATTAATATCTTGTCTTGTTTTGTATCAATTTCTACTGCAAGGTAACGTACATTCTTATCTTGAAATTTTATTTGTGCATCATATCTTGAATTGACATATATCAATACACCTCTTTTCTTCTGGTCAGTCGTAGTCGCAAAACAACTGCCTAGTTTGGGATTCCGTAGAAATTTCAAATCTTGAGTTGTTATTTGAACTTCTTGTAAACAAATTATGTCCAATTTTTGCTTTTCCAGATGATGGAATATTTGTCTTCTTTTATATTCCGAGTTAAATCCTTTAATGTTCCAAGTATATATTTTAAGCCCCATTTTTGCTATTTTATTGGTTAAATCTGTGCAATCCAATCGTATTGTTACTGTAATAACTCTCCTGCAAGGTCTCTGTCCTCTTCAGTTTCTTGTCCTGAATCCAATATTTGTCTTCAGCTTCTTCTCCTTGCCTCTGTATTTCTCTTTCCTCTTTTTCGTCTTCCAAAGTTTGTTGTTCGTTATCTTTGTCTGATTCTGGTGTCTTCTGAAAGTCCTTCTTCAGTCTTTCCATCATTTCTTTGGCCTTGTAGACTGAGAATTCTGTATCGCTGTTGTTTATAATTGAAAGAGATTCCCTCGGTCTTCTCCCATCTGTAGTTCATCTCGTATTTCATCAACAAATTGGCCAAAGGTTTGTATTCTTGTCTCTTCTTAAGGATTTGGAATGGTATATCTTTAAAAATTTTTACATCTCTATCTTCAACCTTTAATGTTCCTTCATAGCTACATTGTAAGATTTTATCTCTACTAACAGTCCGGTTGAAGGTTATTATTATATCTCTTGGGAGTTTTCTTTCTCTCGCTGTTCTAGAGGCAACTCTAAACATTCTGTCAACACACATCTCCATTTTGTCTTCGTCTATGTCTAGAAATTCTGCCAAGGCCGGGATCATTTTTCCGTATAAGTCTTCCGCATTTGAATCAGGGACCCCTCAAAAGCGAAGGCATCTTTCACGATATCTCAATTCCTGTCGCATTGTTTGACCTTCTTGTTGTTTCCCCTTAACCTCTGTCATTTCCGTTTGTACTTGTTTAACTTGCTCCTTTATTTCTTTTGTCTCTGTCTTTATCTTTGAGACGTCCTTAGTCAACGTTTCCAGTTTCTTCCCAAGTTTTTCAATCTCATGTTTCATATCTGTTCTCATTTCTTTCCTTCTTTCCTTTAAGTCCTGTCTAATATCTGTCTCTGTCTTTTTAATATCTTCTCTAATGTTCCTTAATTCCTCCATTATCTGTTGCATTATGTCTTGGGGTTTCTGGGATGTGTCCACTGATGTTCTCCTTACTGATTGGGCAGGCATGGTTACAGCCGCCGCCGCCGCCGCCGCTGCTGCTGTGGCTTTTCTTGTTCTTTGATCCGTTGATCTTTAGTAACTGGTTTTCAATTCACTTTGCAAATCCACCCTCCTTTTAACCTGTAACTGCTATTTCAATGAGCTTATTAACCTGGCACCTTCGCTAGAACATACAACTATGAAAACAATGTACTCTAGTTATAAGCAGTCTTAAATCTTGAACTCAACTTATATAGATAATTAAAGTGAAACAATTAATACAATGAGTTATACCTAGAATTATCAAAATCCAGAATGTCCAACTGTATTCAATTAATATGTGTATTGTTTGCAAGATAATAAATTTATATACAATACCAAATAAATAAATCAAATGATCAAATCGTAAAGTAAGGAAATAGAAATTAGTTTCCCTTTAACAATCCCAAATCCCTCCTCCCAGATGTGTTTTTCTGGCCTTCACAGCCTTCTCTCATATCACAGCACCCAAAGCCTCAAATACCAGCTACACATTCAGACCGCTTTCTGTGTAGGAGGGGAGCTTCCAGTTCTCTAGCCTGTCTTTGGAGACAAAACAAGTGGGGAAAGTCGACCTCAGTCTGATTCTGCAGCCAATTGTCCCCGCTATTGTCTGTTTTCAAACTCGTCAAAGTCCATTAAAATCCGTTTAGAAATAGAAGAATCAAGTGGGATAAAAAATCCAATAATAAAATAACCAGTTCAAAGTTCTATCAGTTCATAAAAAAACTCCTTAAAAAACAAATTGTAGTCCAAATCGTAATCCAAAGTCTATATAGGTCCTCTGACTCTGCTTTCCGGCTCCAATCCGGACGCCACCGCCTCCCAAGGCTGGCGTGCCAAGTCCGGCCAGTCGAGGGCGGCAGCTATCTTCTTCCAAGTGTCCGTGGCCGACGGGCAGTCCTTTATAAAGTGCTCCGTAGTCTCCTTGGCTTGACTTCTGCTAGCAGAGGCTTGTCTCTGACACAAAAGTCTAGGACATATTTGTTCTGCTTCCTTCAGCCACGGTTGGTTTCCTTTTAAATAATAGATTTGATGGTAAAATCTCCATCGAATGTCCCACAGGCCAAAGGGGATCCTCCGGTCCGTGAAACGTTCGATGTTCCTGGGCACTTCTTTTAAATATCCAGACAAATGGTCCTTCTTTGCATTTTTTTCCAACTGCGGCTGAAAAAACACCACGTCCACCTTTTCCCAGTATACGCAACGCTTCAAGTCTCGCATAGATCCCCCTTGGTCTAAAACCACTCCGCCAAGACCCCGTTTTGTTGAATCTGCCCATAGACCTCCCTGAGGAAGTCAGGGCCGGTATGTCTCATCGTGGCTGTCACCCGGAAAGGCACCGGTTCCTCTCTGCACCACTTCTCAGCCCAGCTCTCCTTCACCCAATGTTCCGCAAAAAGAGCAAACCACCCCTCTAGTCCTGCCTGCCGACGAAACCACTGGCTAAACTTTCCAAAGTTCTGGCTGAGAAAAGCAGCCAGAAACTTTAGGCCCAATGCCGGGAGGTTAAGGTCTCCCTGTTCCGTTTTCCTAAAGGCCACCGCCCGAGCCAGGGGAAAAGCGGCCGTTCCCCAGAGGAATCGGAAAACCAGTTTTTCAGCTTCCTTCAGCAGGTTTTGCAGGCGTGGGTAAACTGCAGCCAAATTCAAGGCCAGAGGCATGAAGTAAGTTTTGATGTACACCGCCTTCTGGTAAACATTCAATTTTCACGGTTTCCATTTGTCAAAATATGCCTTCATTTTCTCTAACCAAAGCTGCCAATTCTTTTCCCACCCAAAAGGTTTCATGGAGAACAATAAACCTAACATTTTATACGCCTCTAATTTCTCTAATCTTTCATTTTCACGTTGTGTTTCTTGTTTCATTCCTACAGTGTTCACTGGAGATAGAAATAAGATTTCTTCCTCTCTAAAGAAAAAGATCAGATGGCTTTTGTGTAAATTAATCTGAGCCCCTGAAGCCTGCTCATAGCCTTCAAACACATTCAGAACTGAAACGATCTCTTCTCGATTGTTGACAAACAGAGAAACGTCATCCGTGTGGGCTGCATATTTCACCTGCTTAACCGAAACCTCCCTGGAAAAAGACACGATTCCCCCGCTGGGAGGGGGAACTCTCAAACCTGGGATATTTTCCTCGGCTTGAATTTGGCAGAGAACTGAATCCAAAATCAGGAGTTGGAGGAGGGGGCTTAAAGTACAGCCCTGCCTGACTCCTGAATTCACCCCAGTTGGAGCCCCTCTGTGCCCATTGATCTGAGGAATCACTCGTGCCTTCAAATACAACAATTGGACATACCTAACAAAATCAAGGGGGAGTCCCTTCCTTGCCAGAGCTTCCCACATAAAGGGATGGTGAACTCGATCAAAAGCCTTGGTTTGATCTAACTGCAATATTTTCCCTTCCCATTTTCCTTTTCAGGCCAAATGAAATACCTCTCTAAACAAACACAAAGAATCCAACATAGAACGTCCCAGAACTGCGCTGGTTTGGGAAGCCAAAACAATTCTCGAGGCTAACTTGGTCAGTCTGTTGTTTAAAACCTTTGCTAGTATTCTATAATCCACATTGGTTAAAACGATGGGTCTCCAATTTTGAGGCAAAGTCGAATCTCCTTGTTTGGGAACGAAAATCAGAATCCCTTCATAAAAAGGGTCGGTCAGGTTTTCCCTGGACAAGAGCTCATTTAGGACTCGGGTGAGCGGAGGAACCAGCCACCTTGCAAAAGTCTTGTAGAAGCTCCATCCGAGTCCGTCCGGACCCGGAGCGGATTTGCTCCTTCCTTGCCCTACGACATCCTGAACTTCTTTTTCCATCACAGGGACCACCAGATCATCCCTGTCCTGCTGAGACAACCCTTGATACATCTTCTGTAACACAGTTTCAGGTACCCTATCAAAAAAGCCCTCAATATCATCTCTCCCTATATTCTGGCCCTCATACAATTCCCCATAGAAGTGCTGCATCACGCTCAACATTCCTGCTGGATCCGACCTCACCGAGTCCTTCTCGCAACGTCTCAATCCTCCCATAACAACGGAAGGTTGGGGACTTTTGGCTCTAGCCCATTCTTCAATGTCCACCACCGCCCCTTTAGTTCGAAACTCTTGATAATTTTTTCTCTTCAGTTTCTGTCTGATTTGGAAATCTCTAATGACTCCTCTAGACCACTCCAACAAATCCTGATTTACCGGGAGCCCCTGGTTAACCTTCTGGTGACATTTCAGAAATTGGTGTACTGCTACCTGATAATTCTGCAGATCCTTCCTATTGATGACGTATTCGTAACGTTTCCTGATGACTTTTTTGGCTCGCTCCCACCAGTTTGACAGTTCTCCAAAATACAGATCCTCTAACGTCAGCACGTTTGCTAAGACGGCCGCAATTTCTTCTTTACAAGCGGCGTTATGAATCGTCTTTGGGCGAAGCCTCCACAGAGGTTTCCCTCTGGGGTGAATTTCACCCAAAGCGAATTCCATATCGAGCATTACATGATCTGACCAAGGAGTGACTGACAGTTGACAATGCAGAGTCTTTAATTCTGGGGGGGCTCTAATCCTATCCAATCTACTAGCTCTGCCTTTTTGGTACCAAGTAAACTTCCTGCTTCCCGGTTGACCGCATTGATCGAAGAAAGCCTTTTTGCAGGGGGGAGGAAAGAATCCCAGCTGATTGTTCCCTTCCAAGGCCTTATCCTTGAGATTGTAGTCTAACAAGAAATTCTCAAGGAATCTTTCCTCAGGCGTTAAAATGGGTGATTTCTTCCCACTTTTCTCCCTAACCACATAATTGGAGTAATCAGATAATTGCTCCTATTATTAAAGTCCCCTGCAATTAAGAAATGTCTATAAGTGGAACAATAACCCTTCAAATGTGCCCAAAAAGTTTTCCGCCGCGATGCCGCTACAGGAGCGTAAAGGCCACAAAGCCGAAAAGGCCTCTTTTTCTCCTTCCCATCCCTTAAAATCTCTACCAGGCTAAAGTCAACAATCAGCAACCTGCCGGGCAAGGCCTCCAGGACGAATTCGACATGGAGGTCCTGTCTTGCTTTAAACAAAACCGCCACGCCGGCCTGACCTTCCTCCCTGTAAGACCAAACGGACGGTCCTTTTGTCCACAATTTCTGCGCTTGGGAGCATTGCTGTTCATTCGCCAGGTGGGTCTCTTGTAAAACCACCACATTGTGAGGCATCATTGCCAGCAGGGGAAGAATCTCCTTTTGTCTCTCAGCCATCCTTAGGCCTCTCACGTTCCAGGTGGTAATTCTCAGGGACACCATTTTTTTGTTTTTTTTGTTTTTTTCCTCTCTCTCTCTCTTTTTTTTTTTTGCAAAGAAATCTAGAAATCTAGATTTTAAACTATCAAAGAACTAGGCGACAATTCCAAGATTAACAATAAAAATAACCTGATTAAAAACAACCTGATTAAAAATAACCTGATTAAAAACAGGTTGATTTTCTCTCCCAAACAAGGATTGGTTTTGAAGTAACATCTCTTAATTTAATGATATAATGTAATGCCAAAATATAATTTTGTTAGCTTCCAAACCAGCACAGTCCACTCCATCCAAAACTACTCAGTCCAGTTCAATCTCCAACCTCTCTGTCTCTCTGGCCTCCCTGTCCCTCCGGTTCACTGGTTCTAACTGGCTCCTCTCTACCTCCTCTGGCAAACCCTAAGGTGTAGTCTCACTAATATGGGATAGGGGCGGAATGGATGGGGAAAGAAGGGATGGTGAAATAGACACCGGGCCATCCGGGTCAGAAGAGCGGGATGGAAGAGGGCAGGGTAGGGCGTCAGGAGGTCTGGGGTAGGGAGGGGGCGGCAATGGAGGGGGAAAACAGAGACCCGACTCAGCATCGGGAGGACTCACTAATCCGTTATCAAGTTCTTGCATAAGAACTTCTACTTCTGAAAATAAAAGCGGTGAAGCTACCGACTCTGCGCCAAGTGTTTCCTCCATCACAATCTCTGTCACCATCTCTTCAGGCAAGCCCTCAGGACTCCCACCCGACAGTAGCACTGCCTGTCCCTCTACCACCGACTCTCCACTTCCCACTCCCTTTCCTTTCGCTTTACTTTTCTCAGTTTCCTGGTCTACCACCTGATTCCTTATCGCTCCACACCATTTGCTCCTTGGACTCCTTGGGCTCCTTTGTCCCTTTGCTTCTCCTGCCTGTTTAGGTTGTCTGTCTCCCGCCCCCTTGACAGCCACCAAAACTTCTCTATCACTGAATTCCTTAGGGACTGACCCAGTCTCTTTCTCAACCCTTCTCTCCTCTTCTGCAAGAACATGGAACCTATTATGACCCCTAACTGCCTCTTCCCTCACTTTCTCCTTTCTCTGCGGGTTTCCATCTTTTCTTCCCGCATCCCTCCCCAGTACTACATTCCATTCGGCATCTTTTCCTTCTTTCACTGCCTCCTGCTGTCCGTTCTCCAATAGAGGTCCCGGACCATGGTTTCTCTCTCTGTTTTCCCGCCTCTCCACAGGGAGCAACTCCTCTCCCCTGGCTCTCAGGACCCTTGTCTGTTCCTTGGACTGAGCTCTTTCTTTCCCCGTTCTGGCTACTTGTTGGGCCTTCTACAAGACTTTTGAATCTTGCTGATTGTAATAGGCCTGGGGACACCAAAAATAAGTGTGTCCCAATTCACCACAAAACTTGCACCTGATGCTGCTGTGACAGGCCACCGTCGGATGGCCCCTGGCGCCACAGCGGGAGCACAAGGGAGTGGTGCACAAACGTCTCTGATGATCATAAGACCCGCAGTGGAAACAGGCCTGAGGCTGGCCGCTGTACCTGGTGATCCCCCTATCGGCCCCCAGGAAAAAGTACTTGGGTATCTTTCCATGCCTATATTCAGGGTCCTCGTTCTTAAAAGATACCACACACCTATATTCTCCTGTCCAATAACCCTGTTCGTCTTCCTTCTTATCAGGCCCCGACAAAATGGTAGTGTATTTAGACACCCACCATGCTACATCCTGAGTGGGGATGGTCGTGGTTCTGAAACTTAGGGTCAAGACCTTTGTATCCCCCCTAAATAGCGGGACCATCTCATATTCAGTCAGCAACTCTGGGTTCAAACGTTTCACTGTTCTGCACTTCATCCAGAACTCTCTGTAGACCTTTTCAGAAGCCAAACAAACATCGATTTTCCTAGACCCTGTTAGTTGAATCACTGCCACAATATCCTCTCTAGGGGCATCCAAAGTATCTCTAAGGAGCCTCTTTGAAATATAAGCCCTGGATCCTCTCTCGGGGTCTGATCCCAGATATCTGAAGCGCACAACATAGCGCGTCCTAGGGTTCCTGACATCTGAAGCTTGATGAAAAAATGTGTCTAAGTATTCCTCTTCCTCTTCTGTCAAGCCTGAAATATTGGAGGGTCCAGCAGCGCCAGTGCCCCATCCTGCTATACTAGCGTACGTCCTCCTGTCTTTTCTTTGCTCCTGACGTTTGCCACCAGTCCTCCCACCAGGCGGTCCGGGTGGCAAAGCAGAAGCTCCACGAGGTGTTTCCCTTTGGGTGTCATTGCCACGTGTATCATCTCCCTCCCTCCGTTTTCTATCTGTCTGGCGGAGGGTTTAGACTTACACTTTTTCCCTTCGACGCCACGTTAGTTTCAGAGTCCATTCTAGGCCTTGTCAGAAATTGGCCGTTACCGGAGGCATCTGCGTCTTCCAATAACCTCTTCGACCGTGCCCCCGGCTCCCTAGTTCTCGTTTCGCTCATCAAAAGGGGGTTGTTCTGTTTTCCCTGAGAGAAAGAAACACCCAAACCGGCAGCATCTTGCATCCAGCCCCTCCATCCAGATCAAGCCCTTCTCTTTGCTCTCCCACACCAAAACCATTTCCACCCTCTCCAGCCACCAAACCCACTTCCGTATCCACCGGATCTCCCCAAGCCTGCTCCCGTCTCGGTTTCTTGCTCGCTCTATCAGAGACTCCCGGGTCGAGGTCGGAATCGCTGATGTCGCTCAAAGTCCCTCTAGGTCCTAAATTTCCCGCACCTTCCCCTTGCATGTTGCTCCCCATCCTCTGAACCTCCCTCCTCCCTCTCGCCTCTCTCAGATCCTCACCGGTTGCTGGGGGCGGAACCGTAGCACTCGCCCCCAGGCTAGAACTCAGGGCCGCATGTCCCGCAGGGCTCCTCTCCAGCTGCGCCGCCGGGTCTCTTTCTTTCCAATTCCTTAACTTCTCCCTGATTTTCTCTTGTCTGGTTCCCTTAGCCTTTTCTTCCGTTGGATCAAAACCTGACTGCTTAGCAATCTTTCTGCGCTGTCTTAAGTCTGCCGTGACCATTAAGAGCCACTCCATCCAGGCTTCTCCGCTCACCATCTTGGACGTATTGTCCATTTGTGTCCACACCAAAGGAGTCTGGTTCTCTGGGGCACATTCCCAGGTCCTATGGATCTCTTGAAAGGTCTTCATCAAACGGTCCTCCCTCAGCCAGTCTGGCAGAATAATAACAGAGGTCTTTGGCTTCCTGCTCGAATCCACCCCCAAATATGCTCTGTTTTGCATTCCTCTCAAATGAAAGTCCCTCTACAAACATTCTGTGGCTTCCTCTGGCTCTGTGAAAACACTCTCAAACTCTTTGGTAGATTGCTCCAACAGCCCTAAAAACTTTCCCAGTTTTTCTGTATTCAAACAATATGTTTCTCTATACTGATCAAAGTCAAAGAAATCCTGCAAAAAGTTTTCAGCAGTAGCCAGACCCAGGGTTTTTCCTCCCCCTCCTCTGTGCCTGTTTCCATGGCTACGGTAGGCTTTAGCAGTCCAGAGTTTACTTTCAGTTTTGCTTGCTGGAGTTTGTTTGTTAGCTAAATGGCTACCTACCCCTTTTTGCAGCAAAAAGGTTGTTCCTTGGGACCTTTGAATGTATTCTTTTTCCTGAATGTCCTTCTGGAGTCCAGAATCTACTTTTAATTCTCCTTGCAGGAAGTTTGTGCTGCCTTTCCAGGCAGTTTCTGTTTCTGCCATGGCTGCCACGCCCTGTTCTGTCAGAGCTGGCTCAAACATTTTATCCCCTGCTTCTTCTCTCTGGCTTTCTCCTTGTAAAACCTCCTTCCCTGGAGTTCCTAATATTTCCTTGGCACTACTAGAAGGCAGTCTAGCCCCAAAGCCCTTCTCGGTTCCCAAATCAACAGTACGCACAGTCTTTTTGGTCTCGCTTGCCAGTTTCAAACACTCTTCAGTTTCTCTCTCTTTCTCTTTCCCTTCCTGGGAAGCCATTGTTTTCTGTAAAGTCTCTGCAAGTTTTCCTAGGGGTTGAGTTTGATCTGCCCCTAGTCCCTCAAAATCTTGCTTTTGAGGTTCCATTCTGGACTACCCTGATGTCTGAAGGGTTCCACTGCCTACCCCAGTCAGTGAGGTTGCAGCATTTTCACTGGATTGAAGAGAATCCACTGTTTTGCTGAAAGTTATTGAGGAGCTGTAAAAAACACAACCTCCTCCTTTGAAAACAGGGTTAGGGCTAGGGCTAGGGTTAGGGCTAGGGCTAGGATCAGGGCTTTGAGCTTAGAGTTAGAGCTAGGGCTACAGTTAGTGCTAGAGCCAGGGCTAGGGTTAAGGGTAGGGGTAGGTTAGGGCTAGGGTAAGGGTTACGGCTTAGGGCTTAGAGCTAGGGCTAGGGCTAGGGTTAGAGCTAGGGCTAGGCTTAGGGCTAAGGCTAGGGTTAAAGCTTAGGGCTAGGGCTATTGTTAGTGCTAGGGCTATTGATAGGGATATGGCTAGAGTTAGTGCTAGGGCTTCGGTTAAGGTTAGGGCTAAGGTTATGGCTAGGGCTTGGTTTAGGGTTAGGGCTAGCTTAAGGTTTGGTTAAGGTTACGTTTAGGGCTAGTGTTAGGGCTAGAGTTCGGGTTAGGGCTAGGGCTAGGGTTAGGGCTAGGGTTAAGTCTACAGCTAGTGCTAGGGTTAGGTCTAAGGCTAGGGCTGGGGCTAGCGTTAGGGTTAAGGATGGCGATAGGGTTAGGGTGGGGCTAACGCAACGTCTAGGCCTAGGGCTAGGGCTAGGATTAAGGCTAGGGATAAAGATAGGTCTAGAGCTGAGATTAGGGCTAGGATTATGGCAAGGATTAGGTCTAGGGCTACTGCTGCTATTAAGGCTTTAATAAATTAATTATTAAAATTAAAATTAAAATTAATAACATTCTCATGTCTACAACCTGTATGTGCATAACCTACACCTCAAGTTATGCCAGGTGTCGTTTCTGACAGCCATGTCATATTGGCGAATTAAATATTCCTTTGTGACTTTCTTTCCCGGGGAGAGACCTGTCCCTCCTTCCTTTATTTTCCTCTTGGCTCTTTTCTTCAGGGCTTCACCCCCAGTGCCTTCCTCCTCCATCTTCTCCTCCTCAATGCTGCGTTCCACCGAGCTCTCGCAGCTAGCAAGCAGAGAAGAAATGCCAGAGCACTTCATGATACTCTCCCTTCGCTCTTGGAAGGAGGGCCCCTCCAGTTTCTCCACTTTCATTTGGAGGTTCTACCAGGTTAAGAGGTGCAGTCCCCACAAGCTGCCCAGCACAAGCCTCCTTTTCTGTCTCTTCTGGCTTGTCAGGCTGCGCATATTTTCTTTTGTATAGGGTCAGAGAATACAGTTCTTCTTCTTCTTCTTCTTCTTTTTAATCATTTGATTCCATTTCACATTATAAAAAAACATACATAGCAACTGACAGTATACTTGACATATTTCTGATACTTTCACAGAGATCTAGTTTTACAAACTATTTTTCAGATATATAATACTGTACTACATTTTACAGCTATTTTTTACTCATTGATTCTTGCCTTTCCCTCCCATATTCCCGCATCATGATATATACCCTGCCGCCAACTCATATCTTATCTTACATCATGAATAAGCAATCTCCATCTGTATACCCAGCAATTACCCACTTCCATTTACCATTTGCCATTCTCTTTGTATCTCCTCATCTGATTTCCCTTTTAGTCTCTGAGAGACCATATCAGCATTTTTATTTTCTATAAGTGTACCCCACCATTGTTCCACTGTAGGTATTTGCTGAGTTTGCCACAACCTAGCATATTCAATCCTAGCAGTTGTTATCATATAAAGCAGTATTCTCCATTGTTTCTTAACATCAGCATCTTCTAATGTATCAGTCATATTTAACAAATACAGTTCTGGTGTCTTAACAAATTGGATTTTCAATAATGCACAAATTTTATTATGTATTACATTCCAATACTTCTTAGCTTTTGGGCATGTCCACCACATCTGGTAGATCGTACCAGCTTCTTTCTGACACTTCCAACAATGTCCATTACCTGTTTTGTAAATCTTTTTCAATTTATCTGGTGTCATGTACCATCTATAAAAAAGCTTATAATAGTTCTCTTTCAGATTTTGAGCTGTTGTAAATTTCTGTGTTTTTTGCCAGCTCCTTTCCCAAGACTCTAATTGTATTGTATATCCAATATTCTGAGCCCATAAAATCATTGTTGTCTTCACTGTTTCTTCCTGCCTCTCTTGTTGTAATATTTCTTGATACACTTGAGCTAATAAGTGAGGAGGATTTTCAAACAGCCATTTAACTATTCCAGTTTTCTCCTTGTATTCTATTCCATATGTTTTAGTGTCCATCTGAAACCTTTCAACTAATTGTCTGTAAGGAAACCAACTCAGAACTATTCCCTCTTGTTCTAATTTTTCTCGTTTTTACCTTTAAATTATTAGATGCTGATCTCTCCGTTATGTCTTCGTATCGCAGCCATTTATCAGAATCTGTCCATCGTCCGAAAAAAGCCTCTTGAGGTGAAACCCAAGTGGGCAGCTGCCGTATGTTTTTAATTTTATAATCTTCCCAAATTTTTAAAAGCGCTTTCCTAATATAGTGATGTGAAAAGTCTTTGTCTATTTTTGCTTTATCATAAAACATATAGGCATGCCAGCCCATTCTCAGGTCTGCTCCCTCCAATGCCAGCGTTCTCTTATCCTGTAGGTCTACCCAGTCTTTTATCCACGTAAATGCCGCAGCCTTGTAATATAATTGAAAGTCTGGTAGTCCCATTCCTCCTCTATTTTTTAAGTCAGTCAGGTTGTTCCATTTTATGCTGGGTTTTTTCCCTTGCCATATAAACTTGGTTAACTCTCTCTTCCATTGTATGAAAGGCTCCATATTCAGTATTATAGGAAGATTTTGGAAGAAAAACATCATTTTTGGCAAAACATTCATCTTTATTACAGCTATCCTCCCCAACATTGAAAGTCGCATCAAAGTCCAAGTTTCCAAATCTTTTTTTATTTCTAACCAGTTTCTGTTTCTGCCATGGCTGCCACGCCCTGTTCTTTCAGAGCTGGCTCAAACATTTTATCCCTTGCTTCTTCTCTTTGGTTTTCTCCTTGTAAAACCTCCTTCCCTGGAGTTTCTAAGATTTCCTTGGCACTACTAGAAGCCAGTCTAGCCCCAAAGCCCTTCTCAGTTTCCAAATCAACAGTACGCACAGTCTTTTTGGTCTCGCTTGCCAGTTTCAAACACTCTTCAGTTTCCCCCTCTTTCTCTTTCCCTTCCTGGGAAGCCATTGTTTTCTGTAAAGTCTCTGCAAGTTTTCCTAGGGGCAGAGTTTGATCTACCCCTAGTCCCTCAAAATCTTGCTTTTGAGGTTCCATTCTTGACTCCCCTGATGCTTGAAGGGTTCCACTGCTTACCCCAGTCAGTGAGGTTGCAGCATTTTCACTGGATTGAGGAGAATCCACTGTTTTGCTGAAAGGTATTGAGGAGCTGTGAAAAACACAACCTCCTCCTTTGAAAGCAAGGTTTGGGCTAGGTTAGGGCTAGGGCTAGGTTAGGGCTAGGTTAGGGCTAGCGTTAGGGGTTAGGGCTAGGGCTAGGTTATGGCTAGGGCTAGGACTAGGTTAGGGCTTGAATAGGGCGAGGTGAGGGCTAGGTTAGGGGTAGGGCTAGGGCTAGGGTAGAGTTAGCGCTAGGGCTTCGGTTAAGATTAGGGCTAAGGTTAGGGCTAAGGATAAGGAACGGGTTACTGCAAGGAATAGGGTTAGGGCTAGGGTTAGACTAGGGCTAGGGTTAGGGCTAGAGTTAAGGCTAGGGCTAGGTTTATGCTTAATGCTAGGGCTAGCGTTAGGTTTAAGTAATTTTTAGGTTTAAGTAATTTTATTAAAATTTTAACATCCTACAAACACATTTGCCTACAGTACAATAGTACAAATTCACAGATAGAATTACATAATAAAGTTATCAGAACAGCAATACAACAAAATATTACACTTCTTCAAAAAAGTACCCAAAGTTATTAAAACAGTTTCAAAATTACACGTATCTTTATAGAAGCAATATAATTTTTGATACAATTATTTATTTTTACCACTATTCCTAGTCCTGTTTCCCTGTCAAACTTTCTTACATATTATGCATTTATATGTAAAGAACCAAGAATAGTATTTTTCAAATTACAATTAAAATTTGAACTATAATTAAAATAAAAATAAAAATTAAGATAGAAATTGGTTTCCTTTTAAATAATTGATTTGATGGTAAAATCTCCATCGAATGTCCCACAGGCTGAAGGGGATCTTCCGGTCCGTGAAATATTCGATGTTCCTGGGCACTTCTTTTAAATATCCAGACAAATGGTCCTTCTTTGCATTTTTTTTTCTTGAACCGTGGCTGAAAGAATACCAAGCCCACCAAATCCCAGTATACGAAACGCTTCAAGTCTCGTATAGTTCCCCCTTTGGTCTGAAACCACTCCACCAAGACCCCGTTTTGCTGAATCTGCCCATAGACCTCCCTGAGGAAGTCAGGGCCAGCATGTCTCATCATGGCTGTCACCCAGAAAGGCACAGGTTCTCTCTCCACCACTTTTCAGCCCAGCTCTCAATATTTTGTTAGCTTTCAAACCAGGACAGTCCACTCCATCCAAAACTACTCAATCCAGTTCAATCTCCAACCTTCCTAACTCTCGAGCCTCCCTGGCCCTCTGGTTCACTGGTTCTAACTGGTTCCTCTCTACCTCCTCCAGCAAACCCGAAAGTGTAGTCTCATTAATATGGGATAGGGGTGGAATGAAAGGGGAAAGAAGGGATGTTGAAGTGAACACCGGGCCATCTGGGTCAGGAGGGCGGGCTGGAAGAGGGCAGGGGAGGGCATCAGGAGGTCCGGGGTAGGGAGGGGGCGGCAATGGAGGGGGAAAACAAAGACCCGACTCAGCATCGGGAGGACTCACCAATCTGTTATCAGGTTCTTGCATAAGAACTTCTACTTCTTCTGAAAATAACAACGGTGAAGCTACCAACTCTGCGCCAACTGTTCCCTCCATCACAATCTCTGTCACCATCTCTTCAGGCAAGCCCTCAGGACTCCCACCCGACAGTAGCACCGCGTGTCCCTCTACCACCGACTCTCCACTTCCCACCCCCTTTCCTTTCGCTTTACTTTCCTCAGTTTCCTGGTCTACCACCTGATTCCTCATCGCTCCATTGCCTTTTGCTCCTTAGACTCCTTGGGCTCCTTTGTCCCTTTGCTTCTCCTGCCTGTTTAGGTTGTCTGTCTCCCGCCCCCTTGACAGCCACCAAAACTTCTCTATCACTGAATTCCTTAGGGACTGACCCAGTCTCTTCCTCAACCCTTCTCTCCTCTTCTGCAAGAACATGGAACTTATTATGATCCCTAACTGTCTCTTCCCTCACTTTCTCCTTTCTCTGTGGGTTTCCATCTTTTCTTCCCGCATCCCTCCCCGGTACTACGTTCCATTCGGCATCTTTTCCTTCTTTCACTGCCTCCTGCTGTCTGTTCTCCAATAGAGGTCCCGGACCATGGTTTCTCTCTCTGTTTTCCCGCCTCTCCACAGGGAGCAACTCCTCTCCCCTGGCTCTCAGGACCCTTGTCTGTTCCTTGGACTGAGCTCTTTCTTTCCCCGTTCTGGCTACTTGTTGGGCCTTCTACAAGACTTTTGAATCTTGCTGATTGTAATAGGCCTGGGGACACCAAAAATAAGTGTGTCCCAATTCACCACAAAACTTGCACCTGATGCTGCTGTGACAGGCCTGAGGCTGGCCGCTGTACCTGGTGATCCCCCTATCGGCCCCCAGGAAAAAGTACTTGGGTATCTTTCCATGCCTATATTCAGGGTCCTCGTTCTTAAAAGATACCACACACCTATATTCTCCTGTCCAATAACCCTGTTCGTCTTCCTTCTTATCAGGCCCCGACAAAATGGTAGCGTATTTAGACACCCACCGTGCTACATCCTGAGTGGGGATGGTCGTGGTTCTGAAACTTAGGGTCAAGACCTTTGTATCCTCCCTAAATAGTGGGACCATCTCATATTCAGTCAGCAACTCTGGGCTCAAACGTTTCACCGTTTTGCACTTCATCCAGAACTCTCTGTAGACCTTTTCAGAAGCCAAACAAACATCGATTTTCCTCGACCCTGTTAGTTGAATCACTGCCACAATATCCTCTCTAGGGGCATCCAAAGTATCTCTAAGGAGCCTCTTTGAAATACAAGCTATGGATCCTCTCTCGGGGTCTGATCCCAGATATCTGAAGCGCACAACATAACGCGTCCTAGGGTTCCTGACATCTGAAGCTTGATGAAAAAAAGTGTCTAAGTATTCCTCTTCCTCTTCCATCAAGCCTGAAATATTGGAGGGTCCAGCAGCGCCAGTGCCCCATCCTGCTATACTAGCGTACGTCCTCCTGTCTTTTCTTTGCTCCTGACGTTTGCCACCAGTCCTCCCACCGGGCGGTCCGGGCGGTAAAGCAGAAGCTCCACTAGGTGCTTTCCCTTGGGTGTCATTGCCACATGTATCATCTCCCTCCCTCCCCTTTCTATATCTGTCTGGCGGAGGGTTTAGACTTACACTTTTCTCCTTTGATGCCACGTTAGTTGCAGAGTCCATTCTAGGCCTTGTCAGAAATCGGCAGTTACCGGAGGCATCCGCGTCTTCCAATAACCTCTTTGGCCGTGCCCCTGGCTCCCTAGTTCTCATTTCGCTCATCAAAAGGGGGTTGTTCTGTTCTCCCTGAGAGAAAAAACACCCAAACCAGCAGCATCTTGCATTGGGGTTCCCCCAGCCCCTCCATCCGGACCAAGCCCTTCTCTTTGCTCTCCCACGCCAAAACCATTTCCAACCCTCTCCAGCCACCAAACCCACTTCTGTATCCACCCGATCTCCCCAAGCCTGCTCCCGTCTCGGTTTCTTGCTCGCTCTATCAGAGACTCCCGGGTCGAGGTCGGAATCGCTGATGTCGCTCAAAGTCCCTCTAGGTCCTAAATTTCCCGCACCGTCCTCTTGCACGTTGCTCCCCATCCTCTGCACCTCCCTCCTCCCTCTCGCCTCTCTCAGATCCTCACCGGTTGCTGGGGACGGAACCGTAGCACTCGCCCCCAGGCTGGAACTCAGGGCAGCACGTCCCGCAGGGCTCCTCTCCAGCTGCGCCGCCGGGTCTGTTTCTTTCCAATTCCTCAACTTCTTCCTGATTTTCTCTTGTCCGGTTCCCTTAGCCTTTTCTTCCGTCGGATCAAAACCTGACTGCTTAGCAATCTTTCTGCGCTGTCTTAAGTCTGCCGTGATCATTAAGAGCCACTCCATCCAGGCTTCTCCGCTCCGCTTCTCCGTCCATTTGTGTCCACACCAAAGGAGTCTGGTTCTCTGGGGCACATTCCCAGGTTCTATGGATCTCTTGAAAGGTCTTCATCAAACGGTCCTCCCTCAGCCAGTCCGGCAGAATGATAACAGAGGTCTTTGGCTTCCTGCCCAGTAGCAAATACTCCACAATCTCCAAGGCTAAAGTCCTGGCGTAGGACACCTGCTCCTGAGACTGTTCCACCCGCAATCCTGACAGCACCGATTTCAGCAAAGGAAAGTTCTTCTCTAGGATACTCCAAAGTTTATCTCTACCGTACTTTTTGAAGTTGGGCAAGCGTTCTTTAGAGCCCGGGAGGGCAACGTGCGCCACCGTGTAGCCCCAGAGTTTCAGCGTGTCGTACTTGTCAAAGTCTTTTGGCAAAATAATATCGGTCGCTTTGTTCCAAGGAGTGTGGAGACATTCCATCCAGGCTGCTGAGATCTGCCTTTCCTGGGAAAGGATTGTATTTTTGGAACCTTCCAAAAGAGTTCCCTCCCGCTCTGCCCCTTCTCCCTCTTCCACACTTTGGAAATCCGTGTCATATTGGCGAATTAGATATTCCTTTGTAACTTTTTTTCCTAGGGAGAGACCTTTTCCTCCTTCCTTTGTTTTCCTCTTGGTTCTTTTCTTTTGGGCTTCACCCCCGGCGCCTTCCTCCCACATCTTCTCCTCCTCACTGCTGCTTTCCACCGAGCTCTTGCTGCTAGCAAGCAGAGAAGAAATGCCAGAACACTCCATGCCACTCTCCCTTCGCTCTTGGAAGGAGGGACCCTCCAGTCTCTCCACTCCCTCACTTTCAGATTCATTTGGAGGTTCTATTTGGTTAAAAGGTACAGTCCCTGCAACCTGCCCAGCACAAGCCTCCTTCTCTGTCTCTTCTGGCTTGCCAGGCTGCGCGTGCTTTCTTTTGTAGAGGATCATAGGATACAGTTCTTCTTCTGAAGAGTTCCCTGATTTGAGCGGGGAGCGATCCCTACTTGTATTCAAAGCCTCTTTGGCTAAGAACTTTCTCCTGTGAAGCTTTGGCTTCCTCTCTCCTTTGATCTTTGTTTTTTCCTTACTTTTCTCCTCTTTGCTTTTCAAAGCAAATTGCTTTAATAAAAATCCTCTCCTCTCTTCATAAGCCTTCAGATCTTTCCTAACTTCTTCATTGCACTCAGTGATGCTAGTTACAGAATGTAAAAGGGATTCATACTCCTCTTGCTTTCTTTCCCCCACTGGCTTTCCCAACAGGCTCCTGCCATAATCATTTAACTCTTGGAGGACCTCTCTAATCGAATCCACCCCCAAATATGCTCTGCTTTGCATTTCTCTCAAATGAAAGTCCCTCTGCAAAAATTCTGTGGCTTCCTCCGGCTCTGTGGAAACACTGTCCAATTCAAACTCTTTGGTAGATTCCTCCAACAGCCCTAAAAACTTTCCCAGTTTTTCTCTATTCAAACAGTATGTTTCTCTATACTGATCAAAGTCAAAGAAATCCTGTAAAAAGTTTTCAGCAGTAGCCAGACCCAGGGTTTTTCCTCCCCCTCCTCTGTGCCTGTTTCCATGGTTACAGCAGGCTTCTAGCAGTCCAGAGTTTACTTTCAGTTTTGCTGACTGAGTTTGTTTGTTTGCTAAATGGTTGCCTGCCTCTTTTTGCAGCAAAAAGGTTGTTCCTTGGGGCTTTTGAATGTATTCTTTTTCCTGAATGTCCTTCTCGAGCCCAGAATCTACTTTTAATTCTCCTTGCAGGAAGTTTGTGCTGCCTCTCCAGGCAGTTTCTGTTTCTGCCATGGCTGCCACGCCCTGTTCTGTTCTGGCTCAAACATTTTATCCCCTGCTTCTTCTCTCTGGCTTTCTCCTTGTAAAACCTCCTTCCCTGGAGTTTTTAAGATTTCCTTGGCACTACTAGAAGCCAGTCTAGCCCCAAAACCCTTCTCAGTTCCCAAATCCACAGTACTCACAGTCTGTTTGTTCTTGCTTGCCACTTTCAAACACTCTTCAGTTTCTTTCTCTTTGCCTTCCTGGGAAGCCATTGTTTTCTGTAAAGTCTCTGCGAGTTTTCCCAGGGGCAGAGTTTGATCTGCCCCTAGCCCCTCAAAATCTTGCTTTTGAGGTTCCATTCTTGACTCCACTGATGTCTGAAGGGTTCCAGTGCCTACCCCAGTCAGTGAGGTTGCAGCATTTTCACTCGATTGAGGAGAATCCACTGTTTTGCTGAAAGTTATTGAGGAGCTGTAAAAAACACAACCTTCTCCTTTGAAAACAGGGCTAGGGCTAGGGCTAGGGTTTGGGTTTAGGGCTTTTGACTCGGGCAAGAACTAGGGTTAAGGTTAGGGCTAACGCTAGGGCTAGGGCTAGGATTAGGGCTTACAGCTTGGGGGAGTGCTAGAACTAGGGTTAGGGCTAGAGCTAGGTTACGGTTAGGGCCAGCGTTGGGGAGAGGGCTAGTGCTATGGTTACGGCTAGGGCGAGGGATAGGAGTGGGTTTAAGTAATTTTTTTTTAGGTTTAATTAATTTTTTGAAAATTTTTACATGCTAGAAACGTGTTTGCCCGTAATAAGATAGGTGCAGAAAGTAAGAAATGGATTAACAAAATAAAGGTATCAAAAGAGCAGTATATCAAAATATAACGGTTCTTCAAAAAAGTACTGAAAGTTTTTGAACTTTTTAAAAATTGTACTTATCAATTTCCATTATAATTATTTGTTATTATCACTATTCTGAGTCCTGCATCCCTATCAAACTTTCTCACATGTTATACCCATTTATATGTAAAAACCATATAACACTGTTCAAATAAAAATTAAAACTGAAATTAAAATGCATCTTAAAATAAAATTATTAAAATTAATAACATACTCATGTCTATAACCTATAAGTGCATAACATACACCTCAAGTTATGCCAGGTGTGGTTTCTGCCAGCCATGGCCAGAACTCCTTCCATCTCTTTGAAGACATCCTGCCTCTTTCTGTTTCACTTAGAGTTCTTACTTCGTTCACTTCAAATCGAACAGCATTGTTAACATCCGCTTGGGTCTGTGTAACTAACTCTTTTTTTCTCTGGAAAACCAAAGCCAGCAAAAAGTACAAGTTAACCAGTCTTGTGGTTGACCAAGAAACAACCGAGAATAAACAAACAGTCCTCCCGTTATCTCCACTCCTTCTTTTTTTCCCCAGGTGTCGACGTGGTCCTCTGACTTTGCTTTCCGGCTCCAATCCGGACGCCACCGCCTCCCAAGGCTGGCGTGCCAAGTCTGGCCAGTCGAGGGTGGCAGCTGTGTTCTTCCAAGTGTCCGTGGCCGACGGGCAGTCCTTTATAAAGTGCTCCGTAGTCTCCTTGGCTTGACTTCTGCTAGCAGAGGCTTGTCTCTGACACAAAAGTTTAGGACATATTTGTTCTGCTTCCTTCAGCCACGGTTGTTTTCCTTTTAAATAATGGATTTGATGGTAAAATCTCCATCGAATGTCCCACAGGCCAAAGGGGATCCTCTGGTCCGTGACATTTGATGTTCCTGGGCACTGCTTTTAAATATCCAGACAAATGGTCCTTCTTTGCATTTTTTTCCAACTGCGGTTGAAAAAACACCACGTCCACCATTTCCCAGTATACGCAACGCTTCAAGTCTCACATAGATCCCCCTTTGGTCTGAAACCACTCCGCCAAGACCCCGTTTTGTTGAATCTGCCCATAGACCTCCCTGGGGGCTGGCATGTCTAATTGTGGCTGTCACCCGGAAAGGCAGCAGTTCCTCTCTCCACCACTTCTCAGTCCAGCTCTCCTTCACCCAATGTTCTACAAAAAGAGCGACCCACCCCTCTAGGCCTGCCTGCCTATGAACCCACTGGCTAAACTTTCCAAAGTTCTGGCTGAGAAAAGTAGCCAGAAACTTTAGACACAATGCGGGGAGGTTAAAGCCTCCCTCTTCCGTTTTCCTGAAGGCCACTGCCCGAGGCATGGGAAAAGCGGCCGTTCCCCAGAGGAATCGGAAAACCAGTTTTTCAGCTTCTTTCAGCAGGCTTTGCGGGGGTGGGTAGACTGCGGCTAAATTTAAGGCCAGAGGTATGAGCTAAGATTTGATGTACACAGCCTTCTGGTAAAGATTCAATTTCCACGGTTTCCATTAGTCAAAATATGCCTTCATTTTCTCTAACCAAAGCTGCCAATTCTTTTCCCACCCAAAAGGTTTCATGGAGAACAATAAACCTAATATTTTATACACCTCTAATTTCTCTAGTGTTTCTTTTTCATTTTCACATTGTGTCTCTTGTTTCATTGCTACAATGTTCACTGGAGATAGAAATAAGATTTCTTCCTCTCGAAAGAAAGAGATCAGATGGCTTTTCTGTAAATTAATCTGAGCCCCTGAAGCCCGCTCATAGCCTTCAAACACATTCAGGAGCTCTTCTCGATTGTTGACAAACAGAGAAACGTCATCTGCGTGGGCTGCATATTTCACCTGCTTAACCGAAACCTCCCTGGAAAAAGACACGATTCCCCCGCTGGGAGGAGGAGCTCTCAAACCTGGGATATTTTCCTCGGTTTGAATTTGGCAGAGAATTGAATCCAAAATCAGGACGTAGAGGCAGGGGCTTAAAGGACAGCCCTGCCTGACTCCTGAATTCACCCCAGTTGGAGCTCCTCTGTGCCCATTGATCTGAGGAATCACTCGTGCCTTCAAATACAACAATTGAACATATTTAACAAAATCAAGGGGGAGTCCCTTTCTTACCAGGGCTTCCCACATAAAGGGATGATGAACTCGATCAAAAGCCTTGGTTTGATCTAACAGCAATATTTTCCCTTCCCATTCTCCCTTTCGGGCCAAATAAAATACCTCTCTAAACAAACCCAGAGAATCCAACATACAACGTCCCAGAACTGCGCTGGTTTGGGAAGCCAAAACAATTCTTTAGGCTAACTTGGTCTGTTGTTTAAAACCTTTGCCAGTATGCCATTTGTTAAAACGATGGGCGGCCAGTTTTGAGGCAAAGTCAAATCTCCTTGTTTGGGAAAGAAAATCAAAATCCCTTCATAAAAAGAGTCGGTCAGGCTGTCCCTTGTCCAAGAACCCTGGACAAGAGCTCATTTAAGACTCGGGTGATCAGGACACAAGTTAGTCACACATCCACCTAGCAAAAGTCTTGTAGAAGCTCCATCCGAGTCCGTCCGGACCCGGAGCAGATTTGCTCCTTCCTTGCGCTATGACATCCTGAACTTCCTTTTCCGTCACAGGGGCCACCAGATCATCCCTGTCCTGCTGAGACAATCCTTGATACATCTTCTGTAATACGTTTTCAGGTACCTTATCAAAAAACCCTCAATATAGTCTCTCTTTATATTCTTGTCCTCATATAATTCCCCATAGTAGCCCTGCATCACATTCAACATTCCTGCTGGGTCCACGCTCACTGAATCCTTCTCGTAGCCCCTCAATCCTCCCATAAGAATCAAAGCCTGGGGCTTTTCGCTCTAACCCATTCTTCAATGTCCACCACCGCCCCTTTGGTTCGAAACTCTTGATAATTTTTCCTCTTCAGTTTCTGTCTGGAAATCTCTAATGATCCCTCTTGAACACTCTAACTTATCCAGATTTACCAGGATTTACTGGGTTAACCTTTTGGTGACATTTCAGAAATTGGTGTACTGCTACCTGATAATTCTGCAGATCCTTCCTATTGATGACGTATTCATAACGTTGACAGGTTTTCCTGATGACTTTTTTGGCTGGCTCCCACCAGTCTGACAATTCTCCAAAATACAGATCCTCTAACGTCAGCAAGTTTGCTAAGATGGCCGCAATCTCTTCCTTACAAGCGGCATTATGAATCATCTTTGGGTGGAGCCTCCACAGAGGTTTCCCTCTGGGGTGAATTTCACCCAAAGCGAAACAAGCATAACATAATCTGATCAAGGGGTGACTGACAGTTGACAATGCAGAGTCTTTAATTCTCTAATCCTATCCAATCTCCTAGCTCTGCCTTTTTGGTAGCAAGTAAACTTTCTGCTCCCCGGTTGACGGTAATGATCCACGAATGCCTTTTTGCAGGGGAGAGGAAAGAATCCCAGCTGCTTGTTCACTTCCAAGGCCTTATCCTTGAGATTGTAGTCTACCAAGAAATTCTCAAGGAATCTTTCCTCAGGTGTTCATTTCTTCCCACTTTTCTCCCTAGCCACATAATTGAAGTAATCTGATAATTTCTCCTGTTATTAAAGTCCCCTGCAATTAACAAATGTCCATAAGTGAAACAATACCCCTTGAAATGTGCCCAAAAAGTTTTCCACTGCGATGCAGCTACAGGAGCGTAAAGGCCACAAAGCAGAAAAGGTCTCTTTCCCTCCTTCCCATCCTTTAAAATCTCTACCAGGCTAAAGTCAACAATCAACAACCTGCCGGGCAAGGATTCCAGGGCAAATTCGATATGCAGGTCCTGTCTTGCTTTAAACAAAACCGCAACACCTGCCTGTCATTCCTCCCCGTAAGTCCAAACGGATGGTCCTTTTGTCCACAATTTCTGCGCTTGGGCACGTTGCTGTTTATTCACCAGGTTCATTCACTTGTGAAACCACCACATCTTTTGTGCCATCATAGCCAGCAGGGGAAGACTCTCCTTTCGTCTCTCAGCCATCCTCAGACCTCTCGCATTCCAGGTGGTATTTCTAGATTCTAAACGACCAAAGAACTAGGCGATAATTCCAAGATTAACAATAAAAATAACCTGATTAAAAATAACCTTATTAAAAACCGGTTCATTTTCTCTCCCAAACAAGGATTGGTTTTGAAGTAACATCTCTTCATTCAATTGAATAATGCAATGCCAAATCAGTATTTTGTTAGCTTCCAAGCCAGCACAGTCTACTCCATCCAAAACTACTCACTCGAGTTCAATCTCCAACCTCTCTGACTCTCGGGCCTCTAGTTCACTGGTTCTAACTGGCTCCTCCCTACCTCCTCCCGAAGGTGTAGGCTCACTAATATGGGATAGGGGTGGAATGGACGGGAAAAGAAGGGATGGTGAAGTGGAAACTCGGCCATCAGGGCTGGAGGGTGGGATGGAAGAGAGCAGGAGAGGGCATCAGGAGGTCCAGGATAGGGAGGGAGTGGCAATGGAGGGGAAAAACAGAGACCTGTGTTACTGACCTGGCTAGTCCAAGCTTCGGGGATATTAAAGATATCCTCTTGATATCATAATTTGGCTGCACTTCTCTATTCCTTTCCACGTGCTTGCGAGGCCACCGGACAAGCACGTACACCAGCTCGGCCGTTAATAGCTGTACTATTCAAACTACAATACAGGCAGGCCAGAAATAGCTGACTCAGTGCTTTAGGAGACCTCCAGGAAAGTACTCTAATTAAGTACGCACGTTACTTACGAAAGAGCCTCTGCCCCGCGCTGGCAGCTTGATGGGTAAACTATGAAATACCCAAGTACTCTGCGTTTGCATACTGGATACTCTATTGAGAACCTCTACGATAACTCAATCATTCAGATTCTGACCTTTCAGAGGCTTTGTCTCCAAATTTACTGTTTTGCCCCAAGTATGGTATAGCCTGCAGTCACATTCTCCTTATAAAAACCCTTGATTCCGAGACCTTCCTCGGAACGCTCCCGAGTTTCATCCCGCCTTGCTGCCGCTTTGCTTGGCGAGCTTCCCACAGCTCCCACCCCCACATCGCACCCCAGCTTCGCTCTCTGTTTTTCCAGCTTAAGGACAGGTGAAGTATCACCCAAACCAGCAATCCCTCTAAAAATCCCTCTATACCACTCCAACCTTTATTTTCTTTAGTTATCGTTAGTTCTTGAGTATGTCGCATACACTGTTTTGCTTGTATTTAATAAACATCAGTTATTATTTCAACTTCTGTGTTCTCCATGACTCGACCTGACCCCGTAGACATAGCGTTCAAGATTTCACTGCGTTACCCTGCCTCTGGTAACGTTAAGCAGTGCTCTGAGCTAATTTTCCCCAACTTTAGTTGAGCACATTTTGGTGTCCCTCCCGCTACCCCCAGCTCAAAGGGTAACACCTGACCCAGCATCGGGAGGCCTGATCAATCAACAGATGTGTTGCCAAGTGTTTCCTCCACCTCAATCTCTGTCACCATCTGTTCTGGCAAGCCCTCAGGACTGCCACCCAACAGTAGCACCGCCTGTCCCTCTACCACCGACTCTCCACTTCCCACCCCCTTTCCTTTTGCTTTATTTTGCTCACTTTCCTGGTCTACCACCTGATTCCTCATCGCTCCATGCCTGTTGCTCTTTGGACTCCTTGGGCTCCTTTGTCCCTTTGCTTCTCCTGCCTGTTCAGACTGCTGTCTCCCGGCCCCTCAAGAACCACCAACAATTCTCTATCACTGAATTCCTTAGGGACTAACCCAGTCTCTTCCTCAACCCTTCTCTCCTCTTCTGCAAGAACACGAAACCTATTATGACCCCTAACTGCCTCTTCCCTCACTTTCTCCTTTCTCTGCAGGTCTCCATCTTTTCTTCCCACACCCCTCCCCGGGACTAAATTCCATTCGGCACTTTTCTCTTCTTTCACTGCCTTGTGCTGTCTGTTCTCCAATAGAGGTCCGGAACCATGGTTTCTCTCTCTGTTTTCCCGCCTCTCCACAGGGAGCAACTCCTCTCCCCTGACTCTTAAGGCGTCCCTCAGGAGCCTTGTCTGTTCCTTGGACTGAGTTCTTTCTTTCCCCGTTCTGGCTACTTGTTGGGCCTTCTACAAGACTTTGGCATCTTGCTGATTGTGATAGGCCTGGGGACACCAAAAATAAGTGTGTCCCAATTCATCACAAAAGTTGCACCTGATGCTGCTGCAACAGGCCATCGTCGGATGGTCCCTGGCACCACAGCGGGAGCACAAGGGAGTGGTGCACAGACGTCTCCGATGATCATAAGACCCGCAGTGGAAAAAGGCCTGAGGCTGACCACTGTACCTGGTGACCCCCCTATCGGCCCCCAGGAAAAAATACTTGGGTATCTTTCCATACCTGTATTCAGGGTCCTCATTCTTAAAAGAAACCACACACCTGTGTTCTCCTGTCCAATAACCCTGTTCGTCTTCCTTCTTATCAGGCCCCGACAAAATGGTAGCGTATTTAAACACCCACCGTGCTACATCCTGAGCAGGGATGGTAGTGGTTCTGAAACTTATGGTCAAGACCTTTGTATCCCCCCTAAATAGCGGGACCATCTCATATTCAGTCAACGACTCTGAGCTCAAACGTTATACCGTTTAGCACTTCTAGGGGCATCCAAAGTATTCCTAAGAAGCCTCTTTGAAATATAAGCCCTGGATCCTCTCTCTGGTTCTGACCCCAGATATCTCAAGCACACAACATAACTCGTCCTGGGGTTCCTGACATCTGAAGCTTGCTGAAAAAAACTGTCTAAGTATTCCTCTTCCTCTTTCGTCAAGCCTGAAATATTGGAGGGTCCAGCAGTGCCAGCGCCCCATCCTGCTATACTAGCGTACGTCCTGTTGTCTTTTCTTTGCTCCTCAGGTTTGCCGCTGGTGCTCCCACCGGGCGGTCAGGGCGGCAAAGCCGAAGCTCCACCAGGTGCTTCCATTTGGGTGTCATTGCCATGTGTATACTCTCCCTCCCTCTCCTTTCTGTGTCTGTCTGGCAGAGGGTTTAGACTTACGCTTTTTCCCTTTGATGCCACGTTAGTTTCAGAGTCCATTGTAGGCCTTGTCCGAAATCGGCTGTTACCGGAGGCATCCGCATCTTCCAATAACCTCTTTGGCCATGCCACCGGCTCCTTAGTTGTCATCATCAAAAGGGGGGTTGTTACCCTGATTTCTGGGGTCAAGGTCTGAATCTTTGATGTCGCTCAGAGTCCCTCTACGTCCTACGTTTCCCCGCACCTTTCCCATGCACATTGCTCCCCATCCTCTGCACTTCCCTCCTCCCTCTCGCCTCTCTGAGATCCTCACCGGTTCCTGGGGGCGGCACGATGGCATGCACCCCCAGGCTGGAACTCAGGGCTGGACGTCCCTCAGGGCTCCTCTCAAGCTGCGCCGCTGTGTCCACTTCTTTCCAGTTCCTCAACTTCTCCTTGATTTTCTCTTCTGCAAAGAAGATGGCCCAGGATGCCCGAAAGTTCTCCAGGATGCCCCAAAGTTTATCCCTACTGTACTTTTTGAACGTGGGCAAGCGTTCTTTTGAGCCCAGGAGGGCAACGTGTGCCACCGTGTAGCCCCAGAGTTTCAGCGTGTCGTACTTGTCAAAGTCTTTTGGCACGATAATATCGGTTGCTTTCTTCCAAGGAGTGTGGAGACATTCCGTCCAGGCTGCTGAGATCTGTCTTTCCCGGGAAAGGATTGTATTTTTGGAACCTTCCAAAAGAGTTCCCTCCCGCTCTGCCCCTTCTCCCTCTTCCACACTTTGGAAATCCGTGTCATATTGGCGAATTAAATATTCCTTTGTGACTTTTTTTCCTGGGGAGAGATCTTTTCCTCCTTCCTTTGTTTTCCTCTTGGCTCTTCTTTTGGGCTTCACCCCCGGCGCCTTCCTCCTCCATCTTCTCCTCCTCGCTGCTGCTTTCCACCGAGCTCTCGCAGCTAGTAAGCAGAGAAGAAATGCCAGAGCACTCCATGCCACTCTCCCTGCTTTCTTTTGTATAGGATCACAGGATACAGTTCTTCTTCTGAAGAGTTTCCTGGTTTGAGCGGGGACCGATCCCTACTTGTATTCAAGGTCTCTTCGGTTAAGAACTTTCTCCTGTAAAGCTTTGGCTCCCTCTCTCCTCTGGTCTTTGTTTTTTCCTTGCTTTTCTCCTCTTTGCTTTTCAAAGCAAATTGCTTTAATAAAAATCCTTTCTTCTCTTTATAAGCTTGCAGATCTTTCCTAACTTCTTCATTCCACTCATTGATGCCAGTTACAGAATGTAAAAGGGATTCATACTCCTCTTGCTTTCTTTCCCCCACTGGCTTTCCCAACAGGCTCCTGCCATAATCATTTAACTCTTGGAGGACCTCTCTAATCAAATCCACCCCCAAATATGCTCTGTTTTGCATTTCTCTCAAATGAAAGTCCCTCTGCAAAATTTCTGTGTCTTCTTCCGGCTCTGTGAAAACATTCTACAGTTCAATCTCTCTGGTAGATCCCTCCAACAGCCCTAAAAACTTTCCCAGTTTTTCTGTATTCAAACAGTATGTTTCTGTATACTTATCAAAATAAAAGAAATCCTGTAAATGATTTTCAGCAGTAGCCAGACCCAGGGTTTTTCCTCCCCCCTCCTCTGTGCCTGTTTCCATAGCAGCCCAGAGTTTACTTTCAGCTTTGCTTGCTGAGTTTGTTTGCTTTCCAGAGGCTACCTGCCTCTTTTTGCAGCAAAAAGGTTGTTTCTTGGGGCTTTTGGATGTATTATTTATCCTGAATGTTCTACTGGAGCCCAGAATTCACTTTTAATTCACCTTGAAGTAAGTTGATAAATTAGTTTAGGCTAGGGGTAGCGCTTGGCCTAGGGCTAGGGCTAAATTAGGGTTAGGGCTAGGGTTAAGGCTAGGGGTCGGTTTAGAGTTAGGCCCTAGCCCTAGCACTAGCCCTACCCTAACCTGAGTCCTGTCCCTATCCCTATCCCTAACCCTTTTCCTAGGTTTAGGGCTAGCGTTAGAGCGAGGGCGAGGGCGCGGGCTAGGGTTAGGGTTTGGGCTAGGGCTAGGGCTAAGGTTAGAGCTACCGTTAGGGTTAGGGCTAGGGCTAGGTCTTGAAGCTTAGGGCTAGGGCTAGGGCTAGGGCTAGATTTAAGGCTTGTCCTAGGTTCAGGGTTAGGGCTAATTTAGGGTTAGGGCTATGGCTAAGGTTAGTGCTAGGGCTGGGGCTTATAGCTTAGCCCTAGGTCAAGGGCTAAGGTTAGGGTTAGAGCTGGGTTACAGTTAGAGCTAGGATTAGGGCTATGGTTAGGTTTAGGGTTAATGCTAGGGCTAGGGTTAGGGGTAGGTTTAGGGCTTAATGCTTTGGGCTCGGTTAACGGCTAGGTGAGGGCTAGGGCTTGGGTTAGGTCTAGGGCTATCATTGGTGGTAAGGCTATGGTTATGGCTAGGGCTAGGGTTAGTTCTGGAGCTAGGGCTATGGCTAGGGCTAGGCCTAGGGTTAGGGCTAGGGTTAGGGCTAAGGTTAGGGCTAGGTTAGGCTTAGAGCTAGCGTTAGGGATAGGACTAGGGATAGATTTAGGCCTAGACCTATATTTTAAGGCTAAGACTCGGGTTAGGGCTCGGGCTCGGGCTACTGATAGGGCTAGGGTTAGTGCTAGGGTAAGAGCTAGGCCTGGTTTAGGGTTAGGGCTAGGTGAGGGTTACAGCTAGGGCTAGGGCTAGGGCAAGGGTTAGGGCTTTAGCTCAGGGCTACAGTACAGTAAGCTACAGTAAGCACTAGGTCTAGCATTAGGACTAGCATTAGCGCTAGGCTTACGGTTAGGGCTAGGGCTAAGGCTATGGCTAGGGGTAGGGTTAAGGATAGGGATAGAGTTAGGGCTATGGCTATGGTTAGAGCTAGAGTTAGGGCTTGTCCAAGGTTTAGGGTTAGGGCTAGTTTAGGGTTAGGGCAAGTGATGAGGCTAGCTCTAAGATTGGGGCTTATGGCTTATAGTTAGGTCTAGGGGTAGGGGTAGGGTTAGGGCTGGGTTACCGTTAGAGTCAGGGTTAGGGCTATGGCTAGGTTTAGGGTTAGGGCTAAGGCTAGGGCTAGAGTTATTACTTAGAGCTTAGGGCTAGTGCTGCAACTAGGGTTACCGCCGAGGCTAGGGTTAAAGCTAGGGCTGGGGTTATGGATGGGATTAGGGTTAGGGCCTGGGATAGGGTTGGGGCTAGGGCTAGGGCTAGGGATACGTTTATGGCCGGGGTTAAGCTTAGGAATATGGTTAGGGTTAAAGCTAGGTGTACGGTTAGGGCTAGTGTTAGGGCTAGAGTAAGGGATACTTTTAGAGCAAGGGTTAAGGCTAGGTCTAGGGCTAGGCCTAGGTTTAGGCTAGGGCTATGGCTAGACCAAGGGTTGGGCCTTTGGTTAGCCTTTACACTAGCCCTAGCCCTAGGCTTAGCCCTGCCCTAAGCCTAGTTCTACCCGTATGCCTAACCCTAGCTCTAGCCCTAGCCCTAACCACAGCCCTAGCCCTAAGCCATAACCGTAGCCCTAGCCCTCTCCCTAACCTAGCCCTAACCCTAACCCTAATCCTGAACGTAGCTCTAGCCTTAACCTTAGGTTTAAATCTAGCCAAATCCTTGCCCTAGCTGTAGCCCTAGGCCTAACCCTAGCCCTAACACAAGCCCTAGCCTTAGACCTAACCTTTGCCTTAAATCTAGCCCTAGCCCTAACCATAACCCTAGCCCTAAACCTTGCCCTTGCCCTGACCTTAGCACTAGCATAACCCTAGCCCTAGCGCAAGACCTATACCTAGTCCTTGCCCTACTGTAACTATAGCCCTCATCCTAAGAATAACCCTAGACCTAACCCTAGCCCTAGCCCTAAACCTAACCCTAGCCCTTGCCTTAACCCTAGGTCTAGCCCTAGTCTTAGCCCTAACTCTAGCCAAAGCAGGTAACCTAAGCCTAGTCCTGAACCTAGCCCTAGCCCTAACCCTAGCCCTACCCCTACCCCGACCCCTACCCCTAGCCCTAGCCCTAACTCTAGCCCTACCCCTAGCCCTAGCCTAGCCCTAGCCCTAGCCCTAGTCCTAAACATAGATCTAGCCCTAACCCTACCAATAGACCTAGCCCTAACCCTATTCCTAGTCCTAACCCTAGCCCTAGCCATAGCCCTAAGCCGTAAGCCATAACACCAACTCTACACCTAGCCCTAGCCAACAGTAATGTAGCTTTAACCGTAAACCTATCCCTATCCCGATCACTAGCCCTTACCCTAACCCTTACCCTAGCCCTAGCAATAGACCTAATCTTGTCCCTAACTCTACCCCCAGCCCTAACCCTAGCCATAAACCTAACCCTAACAAAACCCTAGACTAGCGGAAACCCTAAACAAAGCCCTAGCCCTAACCCTAGCCCTAATCCTAGCCCTGGCCCTAGCTCTATACCTAGCCCTTGACCTAACCATAGCCCTAACCCTAACCCTAACCCAAACCCTAAACCCTAAGCCGTCACTCTAGCACTAGCCCTCACCCTAATCCTAACTTATCCCTAAACCTATCCCTTACCTTAGCACTAACCCTAGATGAAGCCCTAACCCTAACCCTAGCCCTAACCAAAGCCCTATCTTTAGCCCTAAGCCCTAAGCAGTAACCCTAATCCTAGCCCTAGCCCTAGCCCTATCAGTAAGCTAGGCTTAACTCTAATCCTATCCCTATCCCTATCCCTATCCTTAACCCTATCCCTATCCCTATCCCTAACCCTAACTCTAGACCCAGAACTAAGCCCTAAGCACTAACTCTACCCAAAACCCTAGGCCTACCGCTAGCCCTAGCCCTAACCCTAGTCCTAGCCCTTGTCCTAACCCTAACAGTAGCCGTAATTCTATCCCTAGCCTTCCTCTAGCCCTAACCGTATCCCTAGCCCTAGCCCTACCCCTACCCCTAACCCGACCCCTAACAATAGCGCTAGCTCTTAGCCTACCCATAACCCTATCCCTATCCCTAATAACAGCCAGAACCCTAGCGCTAGCCCTAGCCCAAGCCCTAATACCAAGCTCAACCCTACCCTAGCCCTCACCATAGCACTAAACCTAGCCCTGGATGTAACCCTAGCCTGCCCCTAACACTAGTCCTAGCACTAACCCTAACTCTAACCTAAGCCCTAGCCCGAACCCTATCCCTAACCCTATCCCTAGCCCTAACCGTAGCCTTAACACTAACCCTAGCCCTAAGACCTAAGACCTAAGCCTAGCCCTATCCCTAACCTTATCCCAAGCCCTAACCAAAGCCTTAACCCTAACGCTAGGGCTAACCCTAACCCTAGCCGTAACCCTTGCACTAGCCCTAAGTCCGATGCCCAAGCCCTAGCCCTAGCCCTAGGCCTAGCCCTAGTCCTAATCCTAGCCCTAGCCTTATCCCAACCCTAACCCTAGCCCTACCCCTAACACTAACTTTAACCCTAGCCATAAGCCATAACCCTAGCCCTAGCTCTATCCCTAACCCTTGCCGTAGCCCTAACCCTAGCCCTAACCCTAAGCCTTAAGCACTAATGCAAGCCCTAGGCCTAGGCCTAGCCGTAACCCTAGCCTTAGCCCTAGCACTAACCCTACCCCTAGCCCTAACTCTAGGCCGAGCCCTAACCCTAGCCCTAGCCCTAACCTGAGACCTAACCCTTGCAATAGGATGAGGGCTAGTCCTAGACTAGCTCTAGTGCTAGGTTAGGGTTAGGTTTAGGGCTAGGGCTAGGGCTAGAGTTAGGGCTAGCACTAGGGCTAGGGTTAGGGCTAGAGCTAGGGTTAGGTGTAGGTCTAGGAATAGGTTAGGGATAGGGTTAGGGATAGGGATAGGGTAAGGGTGAGGGATAGGGTTAGGGCTCGGGCTAGGGCTAGGGCTAGGGTTAGGGCTAAATCTAGGGCTAGGGTTAGGTTTAGGGCTTGGTTCAGGGTTTCGGCTAGGTTGGGGTTGGGTTAGGGTTAGGTTTACGGCTAGGGGAAGGGCTAGGGGAAGGGCTAGGCTTACAGCTAGGGTTAGGGTTAAGGCTATTGCTAGGGTTAGGGCTAGGGCTAGTGTTAGGGCTAAGTCTATGGTTAGGGCTAAGGCTAGGGTTAGGGCTAGGGTTACGGCATAAGGCTTAGGGCTGGGCTCTGGCTAAAGTTAGGTCTAGGGTTAGGGTTAGGGCTAGGGCTAGGCCCAGGGCTAGCATTAAGGCTACAGCTAGGGTTACTAATAGGGATAGGGCTATGGCTAGGGTTAGGGTTAGGGCTTGGTTTAGGGTTACGGCTAGGTTAGGTTTAGGTTAGGGTTATGTTTAGGGCTACTGTTAGGGCTAGGGTTAGGGCTAGGGCTAGGGCTAGGGCTAGGGCTAGTTTTAGTGTTAGGGCTATACCTGTGGTTAGGGCTAGTGCTGGGGCTAGCGCTAGGGTTAGGGTCAGGGCTAGGGTTAGGGCTATGGCTAGCGTTACAGCTTAGAGCTTCGGGCTAGGGCTAGGGCTATAGCTGGGTTAGGGGTAGGGGTGGGGCTCAGTCTCAGTTTAGGGTTAAGGCTAGGGCCAGGGCTAGGGTTAGGGCTTATGTCTTAGGACCAGGGCTATAGCTAGGGTTAGGGCTAGAGCTAGGTTACGGTGATAGCAAGGGCTAACTAATTTAGGGTTAATGCTAGGGTAGGTTTAGGGTGAGGGTTAGGGCTCGGGTTCAGGCTAGGGTTAGGGCGAGTGATAGGGCTAGGATTAGGATTAACCTGGCCTTAATCCTACCCTAGCCCTAGCCCTAACGCTAGCCCAAGCCCTAACTCTAGCCCTAGCCCTAGCCCTAATCCTAGCCATAGCCTTAACGCTAGCCCTAGGCCTATCCCTAGCCATAACCCTGGCCCTAGCCCTGACTCAGCCCTGGCCCTAACCCTAGCCCAAACCCTTGCCGTAGCACTAACCCGAGGCCTAGCCCTAGCCCGAAGCCCGAAGCTCCAACCCTAGCCCTAGCCCTAACCTAGTTCCAACCCTAAACCTATCCCTAGCCCTAACCTAGCCATAGACATAAGCCTAGCCCTAGCACTAACCCAAACCCTAGCATCACCATTACCGTAGCCCTAGAACTAGCCCTAAACCTAATCCTAACCCTAACCCTAGATCTAACCCTAGCCCTAACCCTAACCCTAATCCTAGCTCTAGCCCTAACCCTATCTGTAGTACGTACCCTAGTCCTAGTCCTAGCCCTATCCCTATCCCTAGCCCTAACTTTAAACCTAGCCCTAGCACTAATCCTCGCCCTACCCCCAGCAGTAGCCCTACCCCAAGACCTCGACCTAGTGCAAGGCCTAAGCCTCACCGTTACCGTAGCCCTACCACTATCGCTAACCCTATTCCCTAACCCTACCCCTAATCCTAAGCCTAGTCCTAGAGCTAACCCTAGCCCTAACCCCAGCCCTAACCCTGTGCCTAGCCCTAACCTTAACCCTAATCCTAGGCCTAACCCTAACCCTTGCCCTAGCCCTAGCCCTAAGTCCAAATCGCTAGCCCTAGCCCTAGCCCTAACGCTAACCTAGCCCTAACGCTAGCCCTAGTCTTAGCAAGAACCCTAGCCGTAGCTCTAAGCATAGCCCTAGCCCTGATCCTAACCAGAGCCCGAGCCCTAAGCCCTAAGCACTAATCCTAGCCCTAGCCATATCCCTAGCCCTAACGCTAGCCCTAGCCCTAACCCTAGCCCTAGCCCAAACCCTAGCCCTAGCCTAAGCCCTAATCCTAGCCCTAGCCCTAGCTCTAGCTCTATCCATAATCTTAGCCCTATATGTAGGCCTAACCCTAGCCCTAACACAAGCCTTAGCCCTAGACCTAGCACTATCCCTAATATAGCCCTAACCTTAATCCTTGCCCTAAACCTAGCCCTAACCCAGCCCTAGCCCTGACACTAGCTGTAGCCCTAGCCAAAGCACTAACCCTAGTCCTAGCCTTAGCCCTAGCCCTACCCATAGCCCTACCCCTACCCCTACCCCTATCATAACCTTAGCCCTCCCCTCCCCAGTCCTAAACTTAGCCCTAGTCCTAACCCTAACCTAGCCCTAACCCTAGCCCTAGTCCTAGCCAAACACTAGCCGTAGCCCTAACCCTAGACTTAGCCCTAAGCCTAGTCCTAGCCCTAGCTCTAAGTCGTAAGCTGAAAACCTAACTCTAAACCTAGCACTAACCTAATCTTAACCTAGACTTCACCTTAAACCTATCTCTATCCCTAACCGTAATCCTAGCCGTAGCCCTACTCCTAAACCTAGCTCTAACCCTAACCCCAATCCTAACCCAAGCTGTAGACCTAGCCCTAGCCCTGACCCTAGCCCTAGCTCCAGTCATAGCACTAACCCTACCCCTACCCCTACCCCTAACCTTAGCTGTAGCCCTAACCCTAGCCCTAGCCCTAACCCTAAGCCTACCCCTAACCATCACCCTAGCCTAGCCCTAGCCCTAGCCTAGCCCTACTCCTAAACTTAACCCTAGACCTAAAACTAGACCTAGCCCTAACCCTAGCACTAGACCTAGCCCTAGACCTAACCCTAGCCATAGCCCTAACCCTAGAGCTATCCCTATCCCTATCCCTATCCCTATCCCTATCCCTATCCCTATCCCTAACCCTAACCCTAACTGTAAACTTAGCTCTAGCCCTAGCCCTATGCCTAGCCCTTGACCTAACCGTAGCCGTAGCTCTAGCACTAGCCATAACCCTAATCCGAGCCCTAGACTTAGCCCTAACCATAGCACTAAGTCTAGCCCTAGCCCTAACCCTATCCCTCGCCCTAACCCTGTCCGTAACCCTATTCCTAACCTATCCCTAGACTTTGCCCTCACCCTAACTCTAGCCCTAACCGTAGCCCAAACCCTAGCCGTAGCACTAAACCTAGGCCTAACCCTAGTCTTAGCACTAACTCTAGCCCTACCCTTTACCCTAGCCTTAGCCCTGACTCCAACCTTAACCCGAGCCCTAGCCCTAGCCATGACCCTAGCCCTAGGGCTAGCCGTAGCACTAACCCTAGGCCTAGTAATAACTCTGGCCCTAACCCCAGCCCTAACCCTAACGATAGATCTAATTCTAGCCGTAGCCTTAGCCCTAGTCCTAATTCTAGCCCAAGCCATAGCCCTAACCCCAACCCTAACCTGAGTCCTTGACCGAGCCCTAGCTCTGACCCTAACCTAGCTCTAGACGTAATCCTAGCCCTAATTCAAAACCTAGCCCTAGCGCTAACCCATACCCTAACCGTAGCCCTAGACCTAGCTCAAGCCCTAAGCCTCGCCATTACCTAGTACTAAACATAGCCCTAACCCTAGCGCTAACCCTAGCCCTAACCCTAGCCCTACCCGTAACCGTAACCCTAGCCCTAGTGTAGCTCTAGACCTAGCCCTAGCCCTAAACCTAGGACTAGACCTAGACCTAGCGCTAGCCCTAACCCTAACCTAGCCCTAACTCTAACCATAGCCCCAGCCCTAAGCCCTGAGCACTAATCCTAGCCCTAGCCATATCCCTAGCAATAATGCTAGCCCTAGCCCTAAGCCTAGACCTAGCCCTAGCCCTAACCCTAACCCTAACCGTAGCTGTAATTCTAGGCCTCGCCCTTCCTCTAGCTCTAACCCTAGCCCAAGCCCTAGTCCAAACCCTAACCCGAGCCCCAGCCCTAAAAATAGCCGTAGCCCTTAGCCTAGCCGTAACCCTATCCCTGTGCCTAACCCTATCCCTAATCATAGCTCCAGCCCAAACTCTAGCGTTAGCCCTAGCCAGAGCCCTAATACCAACCTTAAACCTAGCCCTAGCACTTGCCGTAGCCATAACCTTAGCCCTAACCCTAACCCTAACCCTTGCCCTAGCTCTGGCCCTAGTCCTAACCCTAGCCCTAACCCTCACCCACACCCTAGCCCTATCCGTAGCCCTAACCCTAGCCCTAAACCTGTTCCTAACTCTAGCCCTAATTATAGCCCTAGCCTTAAACCTAGCGCTAGCCCTAGTCAGAGCCCTAATACCAAACCTAAATCTAGCCCTAGCCCTAGCCCTAAACCTAGCCCTACCGCTAAACCTAGTCCTAGCCTAGCCCTTGCCCTAGAACTAGACCTAGTCCTAAACTTAGCCCTAGTCCTAAACCTAGCCCGAGGCCTAACCATAGATCGAGCCCTAAACCTAGCCCTAAAATGAAGTTCGAACCCTAGCCTTAGCCCTAGCCCTCACCCTAACCTAGCTCTAACCCTAAACCTAGCCGTAGCCCTAATCTAGCCGTAGGCATAAGCCTAGCCCTATCGCTAACCCTAGCCCTAGCCTAACCATTACTGTAGCCCTAGAACTAGCCCTAACCCTAACCCTAGCCCTAGCCTAGCCCTAACCCTAATCCTAGCCCTAGCCGCAACCCCAACCCTAACCCGAGGCCTAGAACTAGCCCTAGCCCTGACCGTAGCCCTAGCCCTAACTCTAGCCCTAACCCTAGCCCTAATCTACCCTAACCCTAGCCCTAACCTAGCCCTAACCCTAACCCTAACCCGAGCCCTAGCCCTAGCCCTAACCCTAAACCTAGCCCTAACCCTAGTCCTAAACCTAGCCCTAGCCCTAATCCTAGCCCTAGCCCTAATCCTAGTCCTAACCTTAGCCCTAACCCTAGCCCTAGCCCTAACCCTAGCCCTAACCTAGCCCTAGCCCTAGCCCTAACGCTAGCCCTAACCCTGTTTTCGAAGGACGAGGTTGTGTGTTTTACAGCTCCTCAATAACTTTCAGCAAAACAGTGGATTCTCCTCAATCCAGTGAAAATGTTGCAACCTCACTGACTGGGGTAGGCAGTGGAACCCTTCAGGCATCAGAGGAGTCAAGAATGGAACCTCAAAAGCAAGATTTTGAGGGGCTAGGGGCAGATCAAACTCTGCCCCTGGGAAAACTCGCAGAGACTTTACAGAAAACAATGGCTTCCCAGGAAGGGAAAGAGAAAGAAACTGAAGAGTGTTTGAAAGTGGCAAGCAAGAACAAACAGACTGTGAGTACTGTGGATTTGGGAACTGAGAAGGGTTTTGGGGCTAGACTGCCTTCTAGTAGTGCCAAGGAAATCTTAGAAACTCCAGGGAAGGAGGTTTTACAAGGGAAAAGCCAGAGAGAAGAAGCAGGGGATAAAATGTTTGAGCCAGCTCTGACAGAACAGGGCGTGGCAGCCATGGCAGAAACAGAAACTGCCTGGAGAGGCAGCACAAACTTCCTGCAAGGAGAATTAAAAGTAGATTCTGGGCTCCAGAAAGACATTCGGGAAAAAGAATACATTCAAAAGCCCCAACGAGCCACCTTTTTGCTGCAAAAAGAGGCAGGCAGTCATTTAGCAAACAAACAAACTCAGCAAGCAAAACTGAAAGTAAACTCTGGACTGCTAAAGCCTGCTGTAACCATGGAAACAGGCACAGAGGAGGGGGAAGGAAAAACCCTGGGTCTGGCTACTGCTGAAAACTTTTTGGAGGATTTCTTTGACTTTGATCAGTATAGGGAAAGATATTGTCTGAATACAGAAAAACTGGGAAAGTTTTTAGGGCTGTTGGAGGAATCTACCAAAGAGTTTGAATTGGAGAGTGTTTTCACAGAACCAGAGAAAGCCACAGAATTTTTGCAGAGGGACTTTCATTTGAGAGAAATGCAAAACAAAGCATATTTGGGGGTGGATTCGATCAGAGAGGTCCTCCAAGAGTTAAATGATTATGGCAGGAGCCTGTTGGGAAAACCAGTGGGGGAAAGAAAGCAAGAGGAGTATGAATCCCTTTTACATTCTGTAACTAGCATCACTGAGTGGAACGAAGAAGGTAGGAAAGATCTGAAAGCTTATGAAAAGAGGAAAGGATTTTTATTAAAGCAATTTGCTTTGAAAAGCAAAGAGGAGAAAAGCAAGGAAAAAACAAAGATCAGAGGAGGGAGGGAACCAGAGCTTCACAGGAGAAAGTTCTTAGCCAAAGAGGCTTTGAATACAAGTAGGGATGGCTCCCCGCTCAAACCAGGGAACTCTTCAGAAGAAGAACTGTATCCTATGACCCTCTACAAAAGAAAGCAAGCGCAGCCTGGCAAGCGAGAAGAGACAGAGAAGGAGGCCTGTGCTGGGCAGCTTGCAGGGACTGCACCTTTTAACCCGATAGAACCTCCAAATGAATCTGAAAGTGAGGGAGTGGAGAGACTGGAGGGTCCCTCCTTCCAAGAGCGAAGGGAGAGTGGCATGGAGTGTTCTGGCATTTCTTCTCTGCTTGCTAGCAGCAAGAGCTCGGTGGAAAGCAGCAGTGAGGAGGAGAAGATGTGGGAGGAAGGCGCCGGGGGTGAAACCCAAAAGAAAAGAACCAAGAGGAAAACAAAGGAAGGAGGAAAAGGTCTCTCCCTAGGAAAAAAAGTTACAAAGGAATATCTAATTCGCCAATATGACACGGATTTCCAAAGTGTGGAAGAGAGAGAAGGGGCAGAGCGGGAGGGAACTCTTTCGGAAGGTTCCAAAAATACAATCCTTTCCCAGGAAAGGCAGATCTCAGCAGCCTGGATGGAATGTCTCCACACTCCTTGGAACAAAGCGACCGATATTATTTTGCCAAAAGACTTTGACAAGTACGACACGCTGAAACTCTGGGGCTACACGGTGGCACATGTTGCCCTCCCCGGCTCTAAAGAACGCTTGCCCAATTTCAAAAAGTACGGTAGAGATAAACTTTGGAGTATCCTAGAGAAGAACTTTCCTTTGCTGAAATCGGTGCTGTCAGGATTGCGGGTGGAACAGTCTCAGGAGCAGGTGTCCTACGCCAGGACTTTAGCCTTGGAGATTGTGGAGTATTTGCTACTGGGCAGGAAGCCAAAGACCTCTGTTATCATTCTGCCGGACTGGCTGAGGGAGGACTGTTTGATGAAGACCTTTCAAGAGATCCATAGGACCTGGGAATGTGCCCCAGAGAACCAGACTCCTTTGGTGTGGACACAAATGGACAATACGTCCAAGATGGTGAGCGGAGAAGCCTGGATGGAGTGGCTCTTAATGGTCACGGCAGACTTAAGACAGCGCAGAAAGATTGCTAAGCAGTCAGGTTTTGATCCGACGGAAGAAAAGGCTAAGGGAACCGGACAAGAGAAAATCAGGAAGAAGTTGAGGAATTGGAAAGAAACAGACCCGGCGGCGCAGCTGGAGAGGAGCCCTGCGGGACGTGCTGCCCTGAGTTCCAGCCTGGGGGCGAGTGCTACGGTTCCGCCCTCAGCAACCGGTGAGGATCTGAGAGAGGCGAGAGGGAGGAGGGAGGTGCAGAGGATGGGGAGCAACGTGCAAGAGGACGGTGCGGGAAATTTAGGACCTAGAGGGACTTTGAGCGACATCAGCGATTCCGACCTCGACCCGGGAGTCTCTGATAGAGCGAGCAAGAAACCGAGACGGGAGCAGGCTTGGGGAGATCGGGTGGATACGGAAGTGGGTTTGGTGGCTGGAGAGGGTGGAAATGGTTTTGGCGTGGGAGAGCAAAGAGAAGGGCTTGGTCTGGATGGAGGGGCTGGGGGAAGCTCAATTCAAGATGCTGCCAGTTTCGGTGTTTCTTTCTCTCAGGGAAAACAGAACAACCCCCTTTTGATGAGCGAAACGAGAACTAGGGAGGTTATTGGAAAGACGCGGATGCCTCCGGTAACGGCCGATTTCTGACAAGGCCTAGAATGGACTCTGAAACTAACGTGGCATCGAAGGGAAAAGGTGTAAGTCTAAACCCTCCACCAGACATATAGAGAGAGCGGAGGGAGGGAGATGATACACGTGGCAATGACACCCAAGGGGAAGCACCTAGTGGAGCTTCTGCTTTGCTGCCCGGACCGCCCGGAGGGAGGACTGGTGGCAAACCTCAAGAGCAAAGAAAAGACAGGAGGACGTACACTAGTATAGCAGGATGGGGCACTGGCGCTGCTGGACCCTCCAATATTTCAGGCTTGACGGAAGAGGAAGAGGAATACTTAAACACATTTTTTCATCAGGCTTCAGATATCAGGAACCCTAGGACGCGCTATGTTGTGCGCTTCAGATATCTGGGATCAGACCCCGAGAGAGGATCCATAGCTTATATTTCAAAGAGGCTCCTTAGAGATACTTTGGATGCCCCTAGAGAGGATATTGTGGCAGTGATTCAACTAACAGGGTCTAGGGAAATCGATGTTTGTTTGGCTTCTGAAAAGGTCTACAGAGAGTTCTGGATGAAGTGCAAAACGGTGAAACGTTTGAGCGCAGAGTTGCTGACTGAATATGAGATGGTCCCGCTATTTAGGGGGGATACAAAGGTCTTGACCATAAGTTTCAGAACCACGACCATCCCTGCTCAGGATGTAGCACGGTGGGTGTCTAAATACGCTACCATTTTGTCGGGGCCTGATAAGAAGGAAGACGAACAGGGTTATTGGACAGGAGAATATAGGTGTGTGGTATCTTTTAAGAATGAGGATCCTTAATATAGGCATGGAAAGATACCCAAGTACTTTTTCCTGGGGGCTGATAGAGGGATCACCAGGTACAGCGGCCAGCCTCAGGCTTGTTTCCACTGCGGGTCTTATGATAATCAGAGACGTTTGTGCACCACTCCCTTGTGCTCCCGCTGTGGCGCCAGGGGCCATCCGACAGTGGCCTGTCACAGCAGCATCAGGTGCAAGTTTTGTGGTGAATTCGGACACACTTATTTTTGGTGTCCCCAGGCCTATCACAATCAGCAAGATTCAAAAGTCTTGTAGAAGGCCCAACAAGTAGCCAGAACGGGGAAAGAAAGAACTCAGTCCAAGGAACAGACAAGGGTCCTGAGGGACGCCTTAAGAGCCAGGGGAGAGGAGTTGCTCCCTGTGGAGAGGCGGGAAAACAGAGAGAGAAACCATGGTCCGGGACCTCTATTGGAGAACGGACAGCAGGAGACAGTAAAAGAAGGAAAAGATGCCGAATGGAACGTAGTACCAGGGAGGGGTGCGGGAAGAAAAGATGGAAACCCGCAGAGAAAGGAAAAAGTGAGGGAAGAGGCAGTTAGGGGTCATAATAGGTTCCATGTTCTTGCAGAAGAGGAGAGAAGGGTTGAGGAAGAGACTGGGTCAGTCCCTAAGGAATTCAGTGATAGAGAAGTTTTGGTGGCTGTCAAGGGGGCGGGAGACAGACAACCTAAACAGGCAGGAGAAGCAAAGGGACAAAGGAGCCCAAGGAGTCTAAGGAGCAAAAGGCAATGGAGCGATGAGGAATCAGGTGGTAGACCAGGAAACTGAGGAAAGTAAAGCGAAAGGAAAGGGGGTGGGAAGTGGAGAGTCGGTGGCAGAGGGACAGGCGGTGCTACTGTCGGGTGGGAGTCCTGAAGGCTTGCCTGAAGAGATGGTAAGAGAGATTGTGAGGGAGGAAACTCTTGGCGCAGAGTTGGTAGCTTCACCGCTGTTATTTTCAGAAGTAGAAGTTCTTATGCAAGAACTTGATAACGGATTAGTGAGTCGTCCCGATGCTGAATCGGGTCTCTGTTTTCCCCCTCTGTTGCTGCCCCCTCCCTATCCCGGACCTCCTGACACCCTCCCCTGCCCTCTTCCATCCCGCCTTTCTGACCCAGATGGTCCGGTGTCTATTTCACCATCCCTTCTTTCCCCGTCCATTCCGCCCCTATCCCATATTAGTGAGACTACACCTTCGGATTTGCCGGAGGAGGTAGAGAGGAACCTGTTAGAACCAGTGAATCGGAGGGACAGGGAGGCCAGAGAGATGGAGAGGTTGGAGATTGAACTGGACTGAGTATTTTTGGATGGAGTGGACTGTGCTGGTTTGGAAGCTAACAAAATTATGTTTTAGCATTACATTATATCGTTAAATTAAGAGATGTTACTTCAAAACCAATCCTTGTTTGGGAGAGAAAATCAACCTGTTTTTAATCAGGTTATTTTTAATCAGGTTGTTTTTAATCAGGTTATTTTTATTGTTAATCTTGGAATTATCGCCTAGTTCTTTGATAGTTTAGAATCTGGATTTCTTTGCAAAAAAAAAAGAGAGAGAAAAAAAGAAAAAAACAAAAACAAAAAATGGTGTCCCTGAGAATTACCTCCTGGAATGCGAGAGGCCTGAGGATGGCTGAGAGACGAAAGGAGATTCTTCCCCTGCTGGCAATGATGCCTCAAAATGTGGTGGTTTTACAAGAGACCCACCTGGCGAATGAACAGCAACGCTCCCAAGCGCAGAAATTGTGGACAAAAGGACCGTCCGTTTGGTCTTACGGGGAGGAAGGTCAGGCCGGCGTGGTGGTTTTGTTTAAAGCAAGACAGGACCTCCATGTCGAATTCGTCCTGGAGGCCTTGCCCGGCAGGTTGCTGATTGTTGACTTTAGCCTGGTAGAAATTTTAAGGGATGGGAAGGAGAAAAAGAGGCCTTTTCGGCTTTGTGGCTTTTACGCTCCCGTAGCGGCATCGCAGCCGAAAACTTTTTGGGCACATTTGAAGGGTTATTGTTCCACTTATAGACATTTCTTAATTGCAGGGGACTTTAATAATAGGAGCAAATTATCTGATTTCTCCAATTATATGGTTAGGGAGAAAAATGGGAAGAAATCACCCATTTTAATGCCTGAGGAAAGATTCCTTGAGAATTTCTTGTTAGACTACAATCTCAAGGATAAGGCCTTGGAAGGGAACAATCAGCTGGGATTCTTTCCTCTCCCCTGCAAAAAGGCATTCTTCGATCAATATGGTCAACCGGGAAGTGGGAAGTTTATTTGCTAACAAAAAGGCAGAGCTAGTAGATTGGATAGGATTAGAGCCCCCCCCAGAATTAAAGACTCTGCATTGTCAACTGTCAGTCACTCCTTGGTCAGATCATGTAATGCTTGACATGGAATTCGCTTTGGGTGAAATTCATCCCAGAAAGAAACCTCTGTGTAGGCTTCGCCCAAAGATGATTCATAACGCCACTTGTAAAGAAGAAATTGCGGCCGTCTTAGCAAACGTGCTGACGTTAGAGGATCTGTATTTTGGAGAATTGTCAAACCGGTGGGAGCGAGCCAAAAAAGTCATCAGGAAAACCTGTAAACGTTACGAATACGTCATCAACAGGAAGGATCTGCAGAATTATCAGGTAGCAGTACACCAATTTCTGAAATGTCACCAGAAGGTTAACCAGGGGCTCCCGGTAAATCAGGATTTGTTGGAGTGGTCTAGAGGAGTCATTAGAGATTTCCAAATCAGACAGAAACTGAAGAAAAAAAATGATCAAGAGTTTCGAACTAAGGGGCAGTGGTGGACATTGAAGAATGGGCTAGAGCCAAAAGTCCCCAACCTTCCATTGTTATGGGAGGATTGAGACATTGCGAGAAGGACTCGGTGAGGTCGGATCCAGCAGGAATGTTGAGCGTGATGCAGCACTTCTATGGGGAATTGTATGAGGGCCAGAATATAGGGAGAGATGATATTGAGGGCTTTTTTGATAGGGTACCTGAAACTGTGTTACAGAAGATGTATCAAGGGTTGTCTCAGCAGGACAGGGATGATCTGGTGGTCCCTGTGATGGAAAAGGAGGTTAAGGATGTCATAGCGCAAGGAAGGAGCAAATCCGCTCCGGGTCCGGACGGACTCAGATGGAGCTGCTACAAGACTTTTGCGAGGTGGCTGGTTCCTCCGCTCACCCGAGTCCTAAATGAGCTCTTGTCCAGGGAAAGCCTGACCGACCCTTTTTATGAAGGGATTCTGATTTTCGTTCCCAAACAAGGAGATTCGACTTTGCCTCAAAATTGGAGACCCATCGTTTTAACCAATGTGGATTATAGAATACTAGCATGACTGACCAATACTTGACTGACCAAGTTAGCCTCGAGAATTGTTTTGGCTTCCGAAACCAGCGCAGTTCCGGTACGTTCTATGTTGGATTCTTTGTGTCTGTTTAGAGAGGTATTTCATTTGGCCTGAAAAGGAAAATGGGAAGGGAAAGTATTGCAGTTAGATCAAACCAAGGCTTTTGATCGAGTTCACCATCCCTTTATGTGGGAAGCTCTGGCAAGAAAGGGACTCCCCCTTGATTTTGTTAGGTATGTCCAATTGTTGTATTTGAAGGCACGAGTGATTCCTCAGATCAATGGGCACAGAGGGGCTCCGATTAGAGTGAATTCAGGAGTCAGGCAGGGCTGTACTTTAAGCCCCCTCCTCCAACTCCTGATTTTGGATTCAATTCTCTGCCAAATTCAAACCGAGGAAAATATCCCAGGTTTGAGAGCTCCTCCTCCCAGCGGGGGAATCGTGTCTTTTTCCAGGGAGGTTTCGGTTAAGCAGATGAAATATGTAGCCCACGCGGATGACGTTTCTCTGTTTGTCAATGATCGAGAAGAGATCGTTTCAGTTCTGAATGTGTTTGAAGGCTATGAGCAGGCTTCAGGGGGTCAGATTAATTTACAGAAAAGCCATCTGATCTCTTTCTTTTGAGAGGAAGAAATCTTATTTCTATCTCCAGTGAACATTGTAGCAATGAAACAAGAGACACAACATGAAAATGAAAGACTAGAGAAATTAGAGGAGTATAAAATATTAGGTTTATTGTTCTCCATGAAACCTTTTGGGTGGGAAAAGAATTGGCAGCTTTGGTTAGAGAAACTGAAGGCATATTTTGACAAATGGAAACCGTGAAAATTGAATGTTTACCAGAAGGCGGTGTACATCAAAACTTACCTCATGCCTCTGGTCTTGAATTTGGCCGCAGTTTACCCACCCCCGCAAAACCTGCTGAAGGAAGCTGAAAAACTGGTTTTCCGATTCCTCTGGGGAACGGCCGCTTTTCCCCTGCCTCGGGCGGTGGCCTTTAGGAAAACGGAACAGGGAGGCCTTAACCTCCCGGCATTGCGTCTAAAGTTTCTGGCTGCTTTTCTCAGCCAGAACTTTGGAAAGTTTAGCCAGTGGTTTCGTCGGCAGGCAGGACTAGAGGGGTGGGTTGCTCTTTTTGCAGACGATTGGGTGAGGGAGAGCTGGGCTGAGAAGTGGTGGAGAGAGGAACCTTTCCGGGTGACAGCCACGATGAGACATGCCGGCCCTGACTTCCTCAGGGAGGTCTATGGGCAGATGCAACAAAACGGGGTCTTGGCGGAGTGGTTTCAGACCAAAGGGGGATCTATGCGAGACTTGAAGCATTTTGTATACTGGGAAATGGTGAACGTGGTGTTTTTTCAACCGCGGTTGGAAAAAAATGCAAAGAAGGACCATTTGTCTGGATATTTGAAAGAAGTGCCCAGGAACATCGAACGTTTCACGGACCGGAGGATCCCCTTCGGCCTGTGGGACATTCGATGGAGATTTTACCATCGAATCTATTATTTAAAAGGAAACCAACCGTGGCTGAAGGAAGCAGAACAAATATGTCCTAGACTTTTGTGTCAGAGACAAGCCTCTGCTAGCAGAAGTCAAGCCAAGGAGACTACGGAGCACTTTATAAAGGACTGCCCGTCGGCCACGGACACTTGGAAGAAGATAGCTGCCGCCCTCGACTGGCCGGACTTGGCATGCCAGCCTTGGGAGGCGGTGGCATCGGGATTGGAGCCGGAAAGCAGAGTCAGAGGACCACGTCGACACCTGGGGGGGGGGGAGAAAAAGAAGACATAATGGGAGGCCTGTTGATTTGTTCTGGGTTTTTCCCTGGTCAACTGTAAGACTGGTTAACTTGTACGTTTTGCTGGCTTTGATTTTCCAGAGAAAAAAAGAGTTAGTTACACAGGCACAAGCGGATGTTAACGTTGCTGTTCGTTTTGTAGTGAACAAAATAAAAACTCTGAGTGAAACAGAGAAAGGCATGGTGTCCTCAAAGACATGGAAGGAGTTCTGGCCATGGCTGGCAGAAACAACACCTTGAGGTGTAGCTTATACAGTTATAGGTAATAGATATAAGTATGTTATTAATTTTATTTACTTATTTATTTATTTTATTCTATTTTAATTTGTATTTTATTGTATAATTTAGTTTCTATTTTAATTTTTATTTTAATTAATTTAATTTTAATTTTATTTTCTTTTTATTTTAATTATAATTTAAATTGTAATTGTAATTTGAACAGTACCGTTCTTTGTTCTTTGTTTTTTGTTCCTTATTCTTTGTTCTTTATATATAAATCTGTATAATATGTAAGAATGTCTGATGGGGAAACAGGACTAGGAACAGAGGTAAAAATAAATAATTGTATTGAAAATTATAATGCTTATGTAAAGATAGGTGTAATTTTGAAAATTTTTTAACAACTTTGGGTGCTTTCTTGAAGACCTGTAACATTTTGTTATATTGTTATATTGTTGTTCTGACAACTTTATTATGTAATTTCATTTGTGAATTTGTGCTATTGTACTATAGGCAAATGTGTTTGTAGGATGTTAAAATTTTAATAAAATTACTTAAACCTAAAAAAAAAAAAATTACTTAAACCTAGCCCTAATAATAGCCCTAGCCCTTAGCCTAGTCATAATCCTATGCCTATGCCTAACCCTATCCCTAATCATAGCTCTTGCCCGAACTCTAGCGTTAGCTCTAGCTGGAGCCCTAATGCCAACCCTAAACCTAGCCATAGCTCTTACCGTAGTCTTAACACTAGCCCTAGCCCTGGTCCTAACCCTAGGACTAGCCCAAACCCTAACCTTAACCCTAACCCTAACCCTAACCCTGACCCTAACCGTAACCCTGGCCCTAGCCGTAACCCTAACCGTAGACCTAGCCCTAACCCTAACCCTAGCCCCAGCCCTAAGCCCTAAGCACTAACCCTAACCGTATGCTTAACCCAAACGCTAGCCCTAGCCATAACCCTAGCCCTAGCCCTAGCCCTAACCCTAACCGTAGCTGTAATTCTAGCCCTAGCCCTTCCTCTAGCCCTAACCCTATCCCTAGACCAACCTCCAACCTGAGCCCTAGCCCTAGCCCTTAACCTACCCGTAACCCTATCCCTAACCCTAACTGTAGCACTAATTATAGCCCTAGCCCTAACCTTAGCGCTAGCCCTTGCCAGAGCCCTAATACCAAGCCGAAGCCTAGCCCTAGCCCGAACCCTAGCTGTAAGCCTAGCCTTTACCCTAGCCCTAACCCTAGCCATGGCACTAGATGAAATCTTTGCCCTAAACCTACCCTTAGCCCTAATCATAGCCCTAATCCAAACCCTGGCCCTAGCCCTAACCCTAGTCCTAACCTTAACTCTAACGCTAACCCTAGACGTAGGCTCTAAGCCCTAACTCTAGCCCTAGCTCTAACTCTAGCCCTAAACCTAACCCTACCCAACCCTAACCTAGCCCAAAACCAAAACCAAGCCCTAGCCCTAAGCCTAACCATAGCTGTAATTCTAGCCCTAGCCCTTCCTCTAGCCCTAACCCTATCCGTATCCCAACGCCTAACCCGAGCCCGAGTCCTAACCCTTAGCCTACACATAACCCTATCCCTAACCCTAACTGTAGCACTAACTATAGCCCTAGCCCTTACCCTAGCGCTAGCTCTAGCCAGAGCCCTAATACCAAATCTAAACGTAGCCCTAGCCCTAACCCTAGCTGTAGGGTTAGGGCCCTAGCCTTTACCCTAGCCCTAACCCTAACCCTGGCACTAGATGAAATCTTTGCCCTAAACCTATCCCTAGCTCTATTCATAGAACTAATCTTAACTCTGGCCCTAGCCCTAACCCTTGTCCTAACCTTAACCCTAAGCCTAACCCTAGACATAGGTTCTAAGCCCTAACTCTAACCCTAGCCCTAGCCCTAGCCCTAACCCTAACCATAGCCCCAGCCGTAAGCCCTAAGCACTAATCCTAGCCCTAGCCATATCCCTAGCCCTAACGCTAGCCCTAGCCCTAACCCTAGCCCTAGCCATAGCCCTGGCCCTAACGCAAGCCCTAACCCTAAGCCTACCTTGGCCCTAGCACTAGCCACAGCCATAGCCCTAACCCTAGCCCTAGCTCTAACCCTAGCCCTATGCCTAGCCCTTGACCTCACCATTCCCTAGTCCTAACCCTAGCCCTAGCCCTAGCCCTAACCCTAACCCTATACCTTACTCTAACTCTATCCGTATCCCTAACCCTATTCCTAGACCTAGATCTAACCCTAGCTCTAGCCCTAACCCTAACCTATCCCTAGACCTAACCCTAGCCCTAGCACTAGCCCTATCTCTAGCCCTAACCCTAGCCCTAACCCTAACCCTAACCTAGGGCTAGAAATAGTGAGGCCTAGGCCTTGCCCTAGAGCAAGGATTAAGTCTCAGGTTAGGGCTAGGGCTAGGATTAGGGCTTGGCGTAGGGTTAGGGCTAGGGCTGGAGGTGGGGTTATGGCTGGGGCCAGAGTTAGGTTTATTGCTAGGGCTAGGTCTAGCGATAGGGCTAGGATTAGGACTAGGGCTACGCTTAGGGTTACCGAAAGTTTAGGGTTGGGGTTGGGGTTGGGGCTAGGGCTAGGGTTAGGGCTTATATCTCAGGACTAGGGCTAGGGCTACATCAGGGTAAGGGTTAGGGTGAGGGTGAGGGCTAGGGTTAAGGTTAGGGATAGCGCTAGGGTTGGGGCTAGGGCTAGGGCCATGGCTAGGGCTACGGTTAAAGCTAGTTTATTGCTAGGAATAGCGTAAGGGCTAGGGTTAGGTTTATGGTTAGGCCCTAGCCCTAACCCTAGCCCTAGCCTAAGCCCTAACCGTAGCCCTAGCCCTAGTTCTAGCTCTATCTATAATCCTAGCCCTATCCGTAAGCCTAACCCTAGCCCTGACCCTAGCCTTAGCCCTAGCCCTAGCACTACCCCTAAAGTAGCCCTTGCCTTAACCGTTGCCCTAAACCTAGCCCTAACCCAGCCCTAGCCCAGACATTAGCCCTAGCCCTGGCTGTAGCACTAACCCTAGTCCAAGCCCTAGCCCTAGCCCTAGCCCTAGCCCTACCCCTTACCCTAGCCCTAGCATAGCCCTAGCCCAGGCCTAGCCCTAGCCTAACCCTAGTCCTAAACTTAACCCTAGTCCTAAACCTAGCACTAACCCTAACCCTAGCACTAGACCTAGCCCTAGCCCTAACCCTAACCTAGCCCTAAGCCTAGCCCTGGTCATAGCTCGAACACTAGCCGTAGCCCTAACCCTACACTTAGCCCTAACCCTAGCCCTAGCCCTAGCCCTAAGTCTTCAGCCGTAGCCCTAACTCTAAACCTAGCACTAGCCCTAACCGTAACCTAGACTTAACCATAAACCTATCCCTATCACTATCCCTAGCCCTAGGCCCAGCTCTAACCCTAGCTCTATGCCTAGCACTTGACCTAACCGTAACCCGAGGCCTAGCCCTAGCGTAGTCCTTGCCCTAGAACTATCCCTAGTCCTAAACTTCACCCTAGTCCTAAACCTAGCCCTAGCCCTAACCCTAGCCCTAGCCCTAAGCCTAGCCCTAGCCCTATGCCTAGCCCTTGACCTAACCGTAGCCCTAGCCCTAGCCCTAGCACTAGCCATAACCCTAATCCGAGCCCTAGACTTAGCCCTAACTATAGCACTAAGCCTAGCCCTAGCCCTAACCCTATCCCTAACCTATCCCTAGGCCTAGCCCTAACCCTAACCCTAACCTAGCACTAGAGCTAGTCTAGGCCTAGTCCTCGCCCGAGGGAAAGTGTTTGGTCTCAAGTTAGGGATAGGGAAAGGGTTAGGGCTTGGCCTAAGTTTAGGGCTATGGGTAAGGTTAGTGCTAGGGTAATGGTTAAGGTTAGGGTTAGGGCTGCAGCTAAGTCTAGGGTTAGGACTAGGGCTAGGTTTAGGGCTAGGGCTTGAGCTAGGGTTATGGCTGGGGCCAAGGTTAGGTTTAATGCTACGGCTTGGTTTAGCAATAGGGCTAGGGTTAGGGCTGGGGCTAGGGTTAGGGTTACGGAAAGGTTAGGGTTGGGGCTAGGGTTAGGGCTAGGGCTAGGGCTAGGGTTAGGGTCAGGGATAGTGCTAGCATTGGGGCTAGGGCTAGGGCCTTGGCAAGGGCTAGACTTAAAGCTAGTTTGGGGCTAGGAATAAAGTAAGAGCTAGGGTTAGGTTTACGGTTAGGCCCTAGCCCTAACCCTAGCCCTAGCCCAAACCCTAGCCCTTGCCTAAGACCTAACCCTAGCCCTAGCGCTAGCTCTAGCTCTATCCATAATCCTAGCCCTATACGTAGGCCTAACCCTAGTCCTAACATGAGCCTTAGCCCTAAACCTAGCCCTAACCCAGCTCTAGCCCTGACACTAGCTGTAGCCCTAGCCATAGCACTAACCCTAGCCCTAGCCCTAGCCCTAGCCCTCACCCTAGCCTTACCCCTAACCCAAGCCCTATAATAACCCTAGCCCTCCCCTCCCCTACTCCTAAACTTAGCTCTAGTCCTAAACCTAGCCATAGCCCTAAGCCTAGCCCTAGCCCTCAGCCTACCCATAACCCTAGCCCTATACCTAACCCTAGCCCTAATGATAGCCATAGCCCTAACCCTAGTGTTAGTCCTAGCCAGAGCCCTAATACCAAACCTAAACCTAGCCCTAGCCCTAGCCCTCACCCTAGCTCTATACCTAGCCCTGGACCTAACCCTAGCCCTAACGCTTTCACTAGCCCTAACCCTAACCCTACCTTAGCCCTAACTCTAACAATAGCCCTAGTCCTAACGCTAACCCTAATCCTAAGCACTAACCTTAGCCCTAGGCCTAGCCCTAGCCCTGAACCTAGGCCTAGCCCTAACCCTAGCCCTAGCTCTAGCTGTAATGTTAAGGCTAGCCATAACCCTTCCCCTAAACCTAGCCCTAACTCAGCCCTAGCCCTAACCCTAGCCCAAACCCTAGCTATAGCACTAACCCAAGGCCTAGCCCTAGCCCTAGCCCTTGCCCTACCCCTAGCCCTACCCCTACCCCTAGCCCTAGCCTAGCCCTTGCCCTAGAAATAGCCCTAGTCCTAAACTTAGCCCCAGTCCTAAACCTAGCTTTAGCCCTAACCCTAGCCCTAACCCTAGCCCTCACCCTAACCTAGCTCTAACCCTAAGCCTAGCCCTAGCGCTAATCCTAGCCCTAGCCTCATCATTACCGTAGCCCTAGAACTAGCCCTAGCCCTAGCCCTAACCCTAACCCTAACCCTAGCCCTAGCCTAGCCCTAACCCTAATCCTAGCCCTAGCCGCAACCCCAACCCTAACCGGAGACCTAGAGCTAGCCCTAGCCCTGACCCCAGCTCTAGCCCTAACTCTAGCTCTAACCCTAGCCATAGCACTAACCCTTGTCCTAGTCCTAGCCCTAGCCCTAATCCTAGCCCTAACCTTAAACCTAGCCCTAGCACCAATCCTCTCCCTAGCCCTAACCCCAGCAGTAGCCCTAGCCCAAGACCTAGACCTAGCCCAAGCCCTAAGCCTCACCATTACTGGAGCCCTACCACTATCCCTAACCCTATTCACTAACCCTATGCCTAACCCTAACCCTAGTCCTGGAGCTAACCCTAGCCCTAGCCCTAGCCCTAAGCCTAGCCCTATATCTAAGCCTATGCCTAGCCCTAACCATAGCCTTAACCCTAATCCTAGGCCTAGCCCTAACCCTTTCCCTAGCCCTAAGTCCAAACCCCTGGCCATAGCCCTAGCCCTAGCACTACCCCTAATGCGGCCCTAGCCTTAACCGTCACCCTAAACCTAGCCCTAACCCAACCCTAGCCCTGACACTAGCCCTAGTCCTAACCGTAGCTCTAACCCTAGTCCTAGCTCTAGCCCTAACCCTAGACCTACCCCTAACCCTCGCCCTAGCCTAGCCCTAACCCTAGCCTAGCCCTACTCCTAAACTTAGCCCTAGTCCTAAAACTAGACCTAGCCCTAATTGTAGCACTAGACCTGGATCTAGCCCTAATCCTAGCCATAGCCCTCACCCTAGCCCTAACCCTAAGCCTAACCCTAGCCCTAAGCCATAAGCTGTAACCCTAACTCTAAACCTAGTACTAGCCCTAGCCCTATGCCTAACCCTTGACCTAACAGTAGCCCTAGCCCTAGCACTAGCCATAACCCTAATCCGAGCCCTAGCCCTGACATTAGCCCTAGACCTGGCCGTAGCACTACCCCTAGTCCTAGCCCTAGCCCTAGCCCTAACCCTAGCCCCACCCCTAACCCTAGCCCTAGCATAGCCCTAGCCCTAGCCTAGCCCTAGTCCTAAACTTAGCCCTAGTCCTAAACCAAGCCCTAGCCCTAACCCTAACCTAGCCCTAAGCCTAGCCCTGGTCATAGCTCAAACAGAAGCCGTAGCCCTAACCCTAGATTTAGCCCTAACCCTAGCCCTAACCCTAAACCTACCCAACCCTAACCTAGCCCAAACCCTAAATCAAGCCCTAGCCCTTACCCTAATCCAAGCCCTAGACTTAGCCCTAACACTAGCCCTAAGCCTAGCTCTAGCCCTAACCCTATTCCTAGCTCTATCCCTCACCCTAGCCTTAGCCCTAGCCCTAGCCCTAGCCCTAGCCCTAACCCTAGCTATAAGCCTAGCCATTACCCTAGCCCTAACCCTGGCCCTGACAGTAGATGAAATCTTTGCCCTAAACCTACCCCTAGACCTAATCATGGACCTAATTCTAACCCTAGTTCTAGCCCTAACCTTATCCCTAGCTCTATCCCTCACTCTAGCCCTAGCCTTAGCCCTAGCCCTAACCCTAGCCCTCGCCATAAACCTAGCTATAGCATTAGCCCTAGCCCTAGCCCTAGCACTAGCTCTAGCCTTAAAACTAGCCCTAGTCCTAGCCTTAACCCTAGCCATAATGTTAGCAATAGCCCTAGGCGTAACTCTAAGGTTATCCCTAATCCTAGCCCTAGCCGTAGCCCTAACCCGTAAGCCCTAAATCTAACCCCAGCCCTAGCCCTAGCCCTAACCCTGACATAGCCCTAAACCTAAGCTGAGCCCTAACCGTAACCCTAACTCTTTCCCTATCCCTAACCCTAATTCTAGACCTAGTCCAACCCCTAACCAAAGCGCTAATCCTAATCCTAACCGTAGCCCTAAGCCCTAACTCTAGCCCTAGCCCTCACACTAATCCTAACCTAACCCTAAATCTATCCCTTGCCCAAGCTCTAACCCTAGCCCTAGCCCTAAGCAAAGCCCTAGTCGTAGCCCTAAGCCAAAAGCAATAACCCTAAGCCAAGACCTAGCCCCAGCACTAGCCCTATCTGTAACCTAGACTTAACCCTAAACCTATCCTTATCAGTATCCGTAACCCTAGCCCTAGTCCTACCCCTAGCCCTAGCCCTAACCCCAACCCTAACCCGAGCCCTAGACCTAGCCCTAGCCCTGACCCTAGCCCTAGCCCTAGCTGTAGCATTAACCCCAACCCTAACCCTAGCCCTAAGCCTAGCAGTAGACCTAGTCCTAGCCCTAACCCTAGCCCTAGCCCTAACCCTAGGCCTACCCCTAACGCTCTCCCTAACCTAGCCCTAGCCCTAGTCTAGCTCTAGTCCTAAACTTAGCCCTATTCCTAAAACTAGACCTAGCCCTAACCCTAGCACTAGACCTAGTCCTAGCCCTAACCCTAGCCCTAGCCCTAACTCTAGCACCAGCTCTAAACCATAAGCCATAACCCTAACTCTAAACCTAGCACTAGCCCTAACCGTAACCTAGCCTTAACTGTAAATCTATCCCTATCCCTATCCCTAACCCTAAACCTATCCCTAGCCCTAGCCCTATGCCTAGCCCTTGACCTAACCGTAGCCCTAGCTGTAGCACTAGCCATAACCTTAATCCGAGCAGTAGACTTAGCACTAAGCCGAGTCCTAGCTCTAACCGTAACCCTAGCTCTAGCCCTAACCCTAGCTCTAGCTATAACCCGAGCCCTATGCCTAGCCCTTGATGTCACCATACCCTAGCCCTAGCCCTAGCCCTAGCCCAAGCCCTAACCCTAACCCTAACCTAGCACTAGAAATAGTTAGGCCTAGCCCTCGCCCTAGGGCAAGGGTTAAGTCTCAGATTAGGCCTAGGGCTAGGATTAGGGCTTGGTGTAGGGTTAGGGCTAGGGCTAGGAGTAGGGTTAGTGCTAGGGCTAGGGCTAGGGCTAGGGCTAGGGCTGAGTTATGGCTGGGACCAGGGTTAGGTTTATTGCTACGGCTAGGTCTAGCGATAGGGCTAGGGTTAGGGCTAGGGCTAGGCTTAGGGTTATGGAAAGTTTAGGGTTGGGGCTAGGGTTAGGGCTAGGGCGAGGGTAAGGGCTTACGTCTCAGGACTAGGGTAGGGCTATGTCAGGGTAAGGGTTAGGGTGAGGGTGAGGGCTAGGGTTAAGGCTAGGGATAATGCTAGGGTTGGGGCTAGGGCTAGGGCCATGGCTAGGGCTAGGGTTCAAGCTAGTTTATTGTTAGGAATAGGGTAAGGACTAGGATTAGGTTTATGGTTAGGCCCTAGCCCTAACCCTAGCTGTATCCTAAACCCTAGCATAGCCCTTGCCCTAGAACTAGCCCTAGTCCTAAACTTCACCCTAGCCTTAACGCTAGCCCTAGCCCTAACCCTAGCCCTAGCCCTAAGCCTAGGCCTAGGCCTAGCCCTAATACTAGCCCTCCTGCTTGACCTAGCCCTAAACCTAGCCTTAAACCTAGCCCTAGCCCTAGCTCTAACCCAAGCCATAACGCTAGCAATAGCCCTAGGTGTAACCCAAACGCTATCCCTAATCCTAGCCCTAGCCCTAGCCCTAGCCCTGACATAGCCCTAAACCTAAGCTGAACCCTAGCCCTAGCCCTAACCCTATCCCTATCCCTATCCCTATCCCTATCCCTATTCCTAACCCTTACTCTAGCCCTAGTCCAACGCCTAACCAAAGCCCTAATCCTAATCCTATCCTAGCCCTAAACCTATCCCTCGCCCAAGCCCTAACCCTAGCCCTAGCCCTAACAAAAACCTTAGTCGTAGCCCTAAGCCAGTAACCCTAACCCTAGAGCTAGCCCCAGCACTAGCCCTATGCATTACCTAGACATAACCCTAAACCTATCCCTATCCCTAACCGTAACCCTAGCCCTAAACCTAACCATAGCCCTAGCCCTAACCCCAATGCTAACTCGAGACCTAGCCCTAGCCTTAGCCCTGACCCTAGCACTAGCCCTAACTCTAGCCCTATCCCTATCCGTAGCACTAACCCTAGTCCTAGTCCTAGCCCTAAACCAAGGCCTAGCCCTAGCTCTAACCCTAGCCCTAGTCCTAACTCTAGCCCAAACCCTTGCCCTAGCACTAACCCGAGACCTAGCCCTAGCCCTAGCCCTAACCCTAGCCCTACCGCTAACCCTAGCCCTAGTCTAGCCCTTGCCCTAGAACTAGCTCTAGTCCTAAACTTAGCCCTAGTCCTAAACCTAGCCCTAGCCCTAAGCCCAGCCCTAGTCCTAAGCCAAGCCCTAGCCCTAGCCCTAGCCCTAGCCCTCACTCTAACCTAGCTCTAACCCTAAACCTAGCCCTAGCCCTAAGCTAGCCATAGGCATAAGCCTAGCCCTAGCCTCACCATTACCGTAGCCCTAGAACTAGCCCCAATTCTAACTCTAACCCTAGCCCCAGCCCTAGCCCTAGCCTAGCCCTCACCCTAACCTAGTTCTAACCCTAAACCTAGCCCTAGCCCTAATCTAGCCATAGGTATAAGCCCAGCCCTAGTGCTATCCTGAACCTTAGCATCGCCATTACCGTAGCCCTAGAACTAGCCCTAAGCCTAAGCCTAACCCTAACCCTAACCCTGGCCCTAGCCCAAGCCCGAAGCCCGAGGCTCTAACCCTAGCCCTAGCCCTAGCCCTAGCCCTAGCCCTCACCCTAACCTAGCTCTAACCCTAAACCTAACCCTAGCCCTAAGCTAGCCATAGGCATAAGCCTAGCCCTAGCCTCACCATTAGCGTAGCCCTAGAACTAGCCCTGACCCTAACTCTAACCCTAGCTCTAACCCTAGCCCTAGTCTAGCCCTAACTCTAGCACTAGCCCCAGCCCTAATGCTAACCCTAACCCTAAGCACTAACCCTAGCCCGAGGCCTAGCCCTAACCCTAACCGTAGCTGTAATTCTAACCCTAGCCCTTCCTCTAGCCCTAACCCTATCCCTAGCCCAACCCCTAACCCGAGCCCTAGCCCTAGCCCTTAGTCTACCCGTAACCCTATCCCTATCCCTAACCCCAGCCTTAATTATAGCCCTAGCCCTAACCCTAGCGCTAGCCCTAGCCAGAGCCCTAATACCAACCCTAAACCTAGCCCTAGCCCTCACCCTAGCCCTATACCTAGCCCTGGACCTAATCCTAGCCCTATCGATTGCACTAGGTCTAGGCCTAACCCTACCCTAGCCCTAACCCTAGAACTAGCCCTAGCCCTAATGCTAAACCTAGCCGTAACCCTCCCCATAAACCTAGCCCTAACTCAGCCCTAGCCCTAACCCTAGCCCAAACCCTAGCCATAGCACTAACCCTAGTCCTAGCCTAGCCCTTGCCTTAGAAATACCCCCAGTCCTAAACTTAGCCCCAGTCCTAAACATACCCCTAGTCCTAACCCTAGCCCTAGCCTAGCCCTAACCCTAATCCTAGCCCTAGCCACAACCCCAACTCTAACTCGAAACCTCGACATAGCCCTAGCCCTGACCCTAGCCCTAGCCCTAACTCTAGCTCTAGCCCTAGCCCTAGCCGTAGCACTAACCCTAGTCCTAGTCCTAGTCCTAGCCCTAACCCTAGCCCTAACCTTAAACCTAGCCCTAGCACTAATCCTCACCCTAGCTATAGCCCCAGTACTAGCCCTAGCCCAAGACCTAGACCTAGTCCAAGCCCTAAGCCTGACCATTACTGTAGCGCTACTACTATCTCTAAACCTACTCCCTAACCCTATTCCTAACCCTAAGCCTAGTCCTAGAGCTAACCCTAGCCCTACCCCTACCCCTACCCCTAGTTCTAGCCCTAACCTTAGCCCTACTCCTAACTCTAATGCTAGCCTAGCCCTATACCTAACCGCATCCCTAGCCCTAACCATAGCCTTAACCCTAATCCTAGGCCTAACCCTAACCTTTGCCCTAGCCCTAGCCCTAACTCCAAATGCCTAGCCCTAGCCTTAGCCCTAACCCTAATCTAGCCCTAACCCTAGCTCTAGTCTTAGCAAGAAGCCTAGTTGTATCCCGAACCCTAGCCCTAGCCCTAACCCTAACCATAGCCCCAGCCCTAAGCCCTAAGCACTAATCCTAGCCCTAGCCATATTCCTAGCCCTAATGCTAGCCCTAGCCCTAACTCTAACCCTAGCCCTAGCTCTGACCCTAAGCCTAGCCCGAAGCCTAGCCCTACCCTAGCGCTACCCTAACCCTAGCCCTAAGCCTAGCCCTAAGCTGACCCCTAACCCTAGCCCTTAGCCTACCCGTAACCCTATCCCTATCCCTAATTATAGGCACAGCCCTAACCCTAGCACTAGCCCTAACCAGAGCCCTAATACCAAACCTAAACCTAGCCCTGGCCCTCACCCTAGTCCTATACCTAACCCTGGACCAAACCCTAGCCCTAACGCTTGCACTGGCCCTAACCCTAACCCTACCCAACCCTAACCCTAGCACTAGCCATAGCCCTAACGCTAACCCTAACCCTAACCCTAAGCACTAACCCTAACCCTAGCCCTAGCCCTAGCCCTAAACCTAGGCCTAGCCCAAACCCTAGTCCTAGCTATAGCCCTAATGCTAAACCTAGCAGTAACCTTCACCCTAAACCTAGCCCTAACTCAGCCCTAGCCCTAACACTAGCCAAAACCCTAGCCGTAGCACTAACCCGAGGCCTGACCGTAGCCCTTGCCCTACCCCTACCCCTACCCCTAGCCCTAGCCTAGCCCTTGCCCCAGAACTAGCACTAGTCCTTAACTTAGCCCTAGTCCTAAACCTAGCCCTAGCCCTAATCCTAGACCTAGTGCTAAGCCTAGCCCTAGCCCTAAGCTGGAAGCTCTAACCCTAGCCCTAGCCCTCACCCTAACATAGCCCTAACCCTAAACGTAACCCTAGCCCTAATCGAGCCATAGGCATAAGCCAAGCCCTAGCGCTAACATTACCCCTAGCCCTAGCCCTAAACCTCACCATTACCGTAGCCCTAGAACTAGCCCTAACTCTAACCCTAACCCTAGCCCTAAGCCCTAACTCTAGTCCTAGTCCTTGCCCTAATCCTAACCTAGCCCTAACCCTGCCCCTTGCCCTAGCCCTAAGCCTAGCTGGAGCCCTGACCCTAGCCCTAGCCCTAACCAAAACCCTAGCCGTAGCCCTAAGCCCAAAGCAGTAACCCTTACCCTAGACCTCGCCCCAGCCCTAGACCTATCCGTAACCTAGCCTTAACCCTAGCCCTATCCCTAGGCCTCCCCTAACCCTAACCCTAGCCCTAACCCTTGCCCTATCCCTATCCCTAACCCTAGCCCCAGCCCTCAACCCTAAGCACTAACTCTAGCTCTAACCATAGCCGTAGCTCTAACGCCCTAAACCCTAACCCTAGCCATAAGCCTAACCTTAGGCCTAACCCTAACCATAGCCCTAATTGTAGCCCTAGCCCTAGCGCTAAACCTAATCGTAGCTCTAGCCCTAACCCCAACGCTAACCCGAGACCTAGCCCTAGCCCTAACTCTAGCCCTAGGCCTAGCCGTAGCACTAACCCTAGTCCTAGCACTAGCCCTAGCCCTAAACCGAGGCCTAGCCCTAATCCTAGCCCTAGCTCTAGCCCTAACGCTAAACCTAGCCCTAACTCAGCCCTAGCCCTAACCCTAGCCCAAACCCTAGCCATAGCACTAACCCCAGCCTAGCCCTAGCCCTAGCCCTAACCCTAGCCCTACCACTAACTCTAGCCCTAGCCTAGCCCTTGCCCTAGAACTAGCCCCGGTTCTAAACTTAGCCCTAGTCCTAAACCTAGCCCAAGCCCTAACCTAACCGTAGGTATAAGCCTAGCCCTAGCGCTAACCCTAGCCCTAGCCCTAACTCTAGCCCAAACCCTTGCCCTAGCACTAACCTGAGGCCTAGCCCTAGCCCTAGCCCTAACCCTAGCCCTACCGCTAACCCTAACCCTAGCCTAGCCCTTGCCCTAGAACTAGCCCCGGTTCTAAACTTAGCCCTAGTCTTAAACCTAGCCCAAACCCTAACCTAGCCGTAGGCATAAGCCTAGCCCTAGCACTAACCCTAGCCCTCGCCTCGCCATTGCCGTAGCCCTAGAACTAGCCTTGACCCTAACCCTAGCCCTAACCCTAACCCTAGCCCTAGCCTAGCCCTAACCCTAATCCTAGCCCTAGCGGCAACCCCAACCCTAACCCGAGACCTAGAGCTAGCCCTAGCCCCAGCACTAGCCCTAGCCCAAGACCTAGACCTAGCCAAAGCCCTAAGCCTCACCATTACCGTAGCCCTACCACTATCCCTAACCTTATTCCCTAACCCTATCCCTAACTCTAACCCTAAGCATAGTCCTAGAGCTAACCCTATCCCTATCCCTTCCCCTAACCCTACCCCTAGCTCTAGCCCCAACCCTAGCCGTAACCCTTTCGGTAACCCTACCCTAGCCCTAGCCCTAGCCCTAGCCCTAGCTCTAAACCTAGCCCTATACCTAACTCTATCCCTATCCCTAACCATAACCTTAACTCTAATCCTAGGCCTAGCCCTAACCCTTGCCCTGAGCACTAATCCAAGCCCTAGCCATATCCTTAGCCCTAACACTAGCCCTAACCCTAACCCCAGCCCTAGCCCTAGTTCTAATCCTAGCCGTAACCCTAGCTGTAACCCTAGGCCTAACCCTAACCCTAGTTCTAGCCCTAGTACTAACCGTGGCCTAGCCCGAAACCCTAACTGCAGCCCTAGCCCAAGCCCTAGCCCTAACCCTAATCCGAGCCCTAGACTTAGCTGTAACACTAACTCTAGCCCTAGCTCGAACCCTAACCCTATCCCTAGCTCTATCTCTCACCCTAGCCCTAGCCCTAGTCCTAACCTTATTCCTCACCCTAACCCTAGCCCTAGCATTAGCCCTAGCCCTAGCCCTAGCTCGTGCCCTAACCCTAGCCCTGGCAGTAGACCTAATCTTCAACATAAACCTAGCCCTAGCCCTAACTATAGCCCTAATCCTGACCCTAGCCCTAGCCCTAGCCCTAGCCCTAACCCTTACCCTAACGCTAGCCGTAAGCTCTAAGCCCTAACCCTAGCCCTAGCCCTAGCCCTTACCCGAACCATAAACTTAACCCTAACCGAACCCTAACCTAGCCCAAACCCAAACCCAAGCCCTAGCCCTAACCATAGCCTTAGCCCTAAATCTAGCCCTAACCCTAACCCTAAACGTAACCCAACCCTAGCCTAGCCGAAACCCTAAACCAAGCCCTAGCCCTAACCCTAGACCTAACCCTAAGCCTAACCTTGGCCCTAGCACTAGCCATAGCCGTAGCCCTAACCCTAGCCCTATGCCTAGCCCTTGATCTCACCGTACTCTAACCCTAGCCCTAGCCCTAGCCCTAGCCCTAAGCCTAGCCCTATACCTAATCCTATCTCTAGCCCTAACCATAACCTTAACCCTAATCGTAGGCCTAGCTCTAACCCTTGCTCTTGCCCTAGCCCTAAGTCCAAACCCCTACCCCTAGCCCTAACCCTAACCTAGCCCTAACCCTAGCCCTAGTCTTAGCAAGAACCCGAGATGTAGTCCTAACTCTAGACCTAGCCCTAACTCTAACATAGCCCCAGCTCTAAGCCCTAAGCACTAATTCTAGCTCTAGCCATATCCCTAGCCCTAACGCTAGCCCTAGCCCTAACCCTAACCCTAGCCCTGGCTCTAGCCCTAGCCCTAATCCTAGCCATAATTCTAGCCCTAACCTTGGGCCTACCCTAGCGCTAGACCTAAGCCTAGCCCTAGCCCTCAGCCTAACACTAGCCCTAAGCCTAGCCCTAAACCTAGCCCTAAGCCTAGCCCTACCCTAGTGCTAGCCCTAGCCCTCGCCCTAACCCTAACCCTAATCCTAGCTCTAGCGCTAGCCCTAGGTTTAACCCTAGCCCTAGTCATAACCCTAGCCTTAGTCCTTGCTCTAGCCCTAAAACTAGCCCTAGCCCTAACCCTAGCCTTAGACTTGCCCTAACCCAGCCCTAACCTAGACATAACCCTAAACCAAGCCCTAACCCTAGCCCTGGCAATAGACCTAATCTTCACGCTAAACCTAGCCCTAGCCCTAACCATAGCCTAGCCGTAAACCTAACCCTAACCGAACCCTAACCTAGCCCAAACCCAAACCCAAGCCCTAGCCCTAACCCTAACCCTAACCCTAACCATAACCCAACCCTAGCCTAGCCAAAACCCTAAACCAAGCCCTAGCCCTAATGCTAGCCCTAACCCTAAACCTAGCCTTGGCCTGAGCACTAGCCATAGCCATAGCCCTAACCCTAGCTCTAGCCCTAACGCTAGCCCTATGCCTAGCCCTTGACCTCACCGTACCCTAGCCCTAGCCCTAGCCCTAGCCCTAGCCCTAACCCTAGCCCTAACCCTAGCCCTAGCCCTAACCCTAACCCTAACCCTATTCCTTGCCCTAACCCTATCCCTATCCCTAACCCTATCCCTATCCCTATCCCTCACCCTAGCTCTAGACCTAACCCTATCCATAACCTATCCCTAGACCTAACCCTAGCCCTAGCGCTAACCCTATCTCTAGCCCAAGCCCTAGCCCTAACCTAGCACTAGAACTTGTTAGGCCTAGCCCTCACCCTAGGGCAAGGGTTAAGTCTCAGTTTAGGGCTAGGGCTAGGATTAGGGCTTGGCGTAGGGTTAGGGCTAGGGCTAGGCCTAGGGCTAGTGTTAGGGCTAGGGCAAGGGTAGGGTTAAGGTTAGGAGTAGGAGTACGGTTAGGATTAGGGCTCGGCCTAGGGCTAGGGTAATGGCTAGGGTTAGGGGCTAGGGCTGACGCTAAGGCTAGGGTTAGGGCTAGGGCTAGGGTTAATGCTAGGGTTATGGCTGGGGCCAGGCTTAGGTTTATTGCTACGGCTAGGTCTAGCGATCGGGCTAGGGTTAGGCTTAGGTTTACGGAAAGTTTAGGGTTGGGGCTAGGGTTAGGGCTAGGGTTAGGGTTTATGTCTCAGGACTAGGGTTAGGGCTATGTCAGGGTCAGGATTAGGGTGTGGGTGAGGGCTAGGGTTAAGGGTAGGGATAGCGCTAGGGTTGGGGCTAGGGCTAAGGTTAAAGTTAGGGCTAGGAATAGGGTAAGGGCTAGGGTTAGGTTTATGGTTAGAACTGAGCCCTAACCCCAGTCCTAGCCCAAACCCTAGCAAAAGCCTAAGCCCTAACCCTAGCCCTACCCCAAGCTCTAGCTCTATCCATAATCCTAGCTCTATCCGTAGGCCTAATCCTAGCCCTAAGACTAGCCTTAGCCCGAGCCCTAGCACTACGCCTAACATAGCCCTAACCTTAGCCATCGCCCTAAACCTAGCCCTAACCCAACCCTAGCCCTGACACTAGCCCTAGCCCTAGTCGTAGCACTACCCCTAGCCCTAGCCCTAACCCTAGCCCTAACCCTAACCCTGCCCCTAAACCTAGCTCTATCATAGCCCTAGCCCTCCCCTCTCCTAGTCCTAAACTTAGCCCTAGTCCTAAACCTAGCCCTAGCCCTAACCCTAGCCCGTGTCCTAGCCAGAACACTAGCCGTAGCCCTAACCCGAGACTTAGCCCTAGCCCTAGCCCTAGCCCTAGCCCTAAGTCGTAAGCTGTAACTCTAACTCTTAACCTAGCACTACCCTAACCGTAACCTAGACTTAACCATAAACCTATCCCTCTCACTATCCCTATCTCTAAACCCAGCTCTAGCCCTAGCCCTTTGCCTAACCCTAACCCTAGACCCATACCTAAGCCTAGCCGTAGCCCTGGTCCAAAGCCCAAAGCTCTAAACATAGCTACGGCTTAGCCTTAGCACTCACCCTAACCTAGCCCTAACCCTAAACCTAGCCTCAGCCCTAGCCCTAGCCCTAACCCTGACATAACCCTAAATCTAAGCTGAGCCCTAGCCCTAGCTCTAAGCCTATCCCTATCCCTAACCCTAACTCTAGCCCTAGTCCAACCCCTAACCAAAGCCCTAATCCTAATCCTAACCATAGCCCTAAGCCCAAACTCTAGCGCTAGCCCTTGCCCTAATCCTAACCTAGCCCTAAACCTATCCCTTGCCCAAGCCCTAACCCTAGCCCTAGCCCTAGTCCTAGCCCTAACCCTAGCCTAAGCGGTAAACCTAACCCTGCCTCTAGCCATAACCCTCACCCTGGCTTTAGCCCTAATCCTAGCCCTAGCCCTAGCCCTAACCCTAACCCTAGACCAAACCCTAACCCTAACACCAGCCCTGAACTGGAAGCCCGAACTCTACCCCTAGTCCTAGCCCTAATCCGAACCTAGCCCTAAACCTAACCCTGGCCCTAGCCCTAAGCCCTTCACTAAACTTCCCCTAGCTCTAGCCCTAGCACTATCCCTAAATTAGAACTAGCCCTAACCCTAGCCCTAACCCAGCCCTCGCCCTCGCCCTAGCCCTCTCCCTAACCCAAACCTAACCCTAGCCCTAAGCTCTAACCCTAGCCCTACACCTAACTGCAGCCCTAAACCTAAACCTAGCCCTACCCTGGCCCTAACCCGAAACCTAAGCCTAGCCCTAACCCTAACCTAGACCTAACCCTAAACCTAACCCCAACCCTAACGCTAGCCCGAGTCCTAACCTAGCCCCAGCCCTAACGCTAGCCCTAGCACGAGCACTAGCCCTAGCCAAAGCCCTAACTCAAGCCCTAGCCCTAGCCCTAACCCTAGCCGGAACCCTAACCCCAGCCCTTAACCTTAAGCTCTAACTCTAGCCCAACCCCGAGACCTAATCCTAAACTAGCCCTAACCCTAGCCCTTGCCCTAGCCCTAACCCTATCCGTAGCCCTAACCATAGCCCAAGCGCTAACTCTAGCCCTAGCCCTAGTCCTAATGCTAGCCGTAGCCCTAAACCTAGCCCTAGCCCTAACCCTAACCCAAGGCCTAGCCCTAGGCCTAAGCCGTAAGCTGTAACCCTAGGCCTAGCCCCAGCCCTAGCCTGAACTGTAACCTAGCCTTAACCATAAAACTAGCACTAGCTCTAGTGCTAGCCCTAACCCTAACCCTAGTCCTAACCCTAGCCCTAGCCCTAGCCCTAACCCTAGCCCTATGCTTAGCCGTTACCCTACCCTAATCCTAGCCCTGGCCCTAGAGTTAACCTTCGCCCTAACACTAGCCCTAGCCCTAAACATAGCCCTAACCCTAATCCTAACCCTAGCCCAAACTCTAGCCCTAAAGCTAACCCTAACCCCAGCCCTCAACCCCAAGCCCTAACTCTAGCCATAGCCATAGCTCTAGCCCTAATCCTAAACTAATTCTTACCCTATCCCTTGCCCTAGCCCTAAGCCTAGCCGTAGATCTAACCTTAGCCCTGGCCCTAACTCTAGCTGTAGTCCTAGTCTTAATCCTAGCCATATCCCTTACCCTAGCCCTACCCCTAACCTTAGCCCTAGTCCTAGCCCTAGTCCTAGCCCTAAACCCAAAGGCCTAACCCTAGCCGTAGCCCAAGCCCTAATCCAAGCCCTAACCCTAACCCTCAATGTAGCCCTCAAACCTAAGCCCTAACTCTAACCCTAGCCGTAGCCCTAACCCTAGACCTAGCTCTAACCCTAGGCATAGCGCTAACCCTAGCCACACCGTAGTCCTACCCTAGAAATAAGCCGTAAGCCGAAACCCTAGACCTAGCCCTAGCCCTAGCCATAACCTAGTCTTAAGCATAAAACTAGCATTAGCCCTAGCCCTAGGCCTGCCCTAGACCTAGCCCTAGCACTAACCCTAGGCCTAAGCCTAGCTCAAACCCCTAACCCTAACCCTGGCCCTAGCCCTAACCCTAGTCCAAGCCCTAGCCCTAAGCCTAGCTGTAGCCCTAACCCTAGTTCTATACCTAACCTTAGCCCTAGTCCCAGCCCTAACCCTAGCCCTAGCCCTAAACCTAGCCCTAGCCCTAAGCCTAGCCCAAGCCATAACCCTAGCCATAGCGCTAGCCCTAAATCTAACCCTGGCCCTAGCCATAACTCTAACCCTAGCCCTAGCCTTAATCCTAACCTAGAACTAATCCTATCCTTTGCCCTAGCCCTAACCCTAGCCGTAGCCCTAACCTAAGCCCTAGCACTAACTCTAGCCCTAGCCCTAAACCTAGCCCTAGCCCGAGCCCTAAGCCCTAAGTCTTAACCCTAGCCCTAGCCCTAGCCCTAACCGTAACCTAGCCAAAACCGTAAACCTACCCTAGCCCTTGCCCTAGCCGTAACCGTAGTCCTAGCCCTAAGCATAGCCCTTACCCTTCACCTAACCATAGCCCTAGCACTAAACCTAGCCCTAGCCCTACCCCTGGCCCTACCCCTAACCCTAGCCCTAGCCCTAACCCTAGCCCTAACCCTAGGCCTAAACCTAACGCTAACCCAACTCTAACCTAGTCGTAACCCGAAACCAAGCGCTAGCCCTAAAACTAGCCCTAGCCCTAACCCTAACCCTAGCCCTAGCCCTAGCCCTAACCCAAGCCTTAGCCCTAACCCAACCCTAGCCCTAGCCATAGCCCTAGCCACAGCATTAGCCCTAGCCCTAGCCCTAGCCCTAGCTGTAGCCCTAATATTGGCTGTAGCCTAAGCCCTAGCCCTAGCCCTAAGGGTTTGGGCTAGGGTAGGGCTAGGCTTACGGCTAGGCTTAGGGCTAGGGCTAGGGTCAGGGCAAGGGTTAGGACAAAGGCTAGGTTAGGGTTAGGGTTCAGGCTAGGGCTAGGGCTAGCGCTAGCGCTAGGGCTAGGGTTAAGGCTAGGGCTAGGGCAAGGGCTACGGCAAGGGCAAGGGTTTGGCCTAGGGACAGGTCTAGGGTTAGGGCTAGGGATTGATTTAGGGTTAGGACCTAGACCTAGCTCTAGCTTTAGCCCCACCTTAACGCTAGCCCTAGCACTAACACTAACCCTAGCCCTAACCCTATCCCTATCCCTAACCCTAACCCCAGCCCTAAACCCTAAGCCTTTGTCAGGGATTCCAGGCAGCGAACCCTGGGAAAATGATCAGCCCACTGCAAAGATGTTGCATCATGCCCCAGCTGTGGGTAATTGCAAGGTTGCATAAGAAACTGGGGTCGTGTGCAGATGGTAGAGGGAGGTGTGCAAGCCCCTACCTGATTGGTTGTAAATATGTATATAAGAAAGCAATCCCCAGTATGTATTGACCAAACCGGCGTCTGGTGCAAGCCTTTGTCCGTCTGTTCCATATTGTGTACATAACGAAATGTTGCTGCAAGATAAAGTGCCTCCTGTTTGGAAGAAACTCCTCCGTGTGTGAGTATCCTTACTGGGGAACAAGGCTGCTGCTGTTAGCTCGCTGTCCTCTGGCTTTTCCACTGCATTTCTGTGGGGCTGAAACTCCTATCATCCCCAACAGTGCTTATGGGCCCAGCATGCTTCCGCTGCGCACCTGTAGTTGTTTCCCCCTGGATACTGGGACTGTTTTTGTCTGTTTGCCTGACTCCCGAGTGCCTTGGGAGTCTGTGTTTTGGCAGAGAGACAGTTAATCTTCAGTCCAGAGCTAATCAAGGGCACTGCGGCCAGCTGCTTTGTTTGTTGAATTTTCCTTACAAAGGCAGCAGCATGGCTGAGGGAGATTATCTGCGTTTTGAAAAGTTTACCGATGCTAATTATCAAAGCTGGCAAATTTATGTGAGAGCCGCTTTGACAAAGGAGAACTTGCGGAACGTTTTGGAAAATGAGGGACAGCCCCCAGAAGGAGCAACTGCTGCTCAAATAGCAGCGTTCAGGGTTGCTGACAAAAAAGCCAAAGCAGTTATTTGGCTTACTTTAAGTCCTTCCCAGTTGATGCACGCTGCTGCTGCAGACACAGCATATCAGCTCTGGCAGGCTTTGAAGCGTGTGCGTCAACCTTCCTCGTGTTTGTCCAAAATGCTATGGAGAAAAAAAATGTATAACACAAAGTTATGTCCCGGAAGCTGTGTAAGAGAGCATCTCATGCTGATGAAACAGTTGTTTCAAGAGAAAGCCGATAGGGGGGTAAATATTCCAGAAATGCAGAAAAGTTTTATTCTGCTGGGAAGCCTCACTAAGGAGTGGGATTTTTTGATGTACAGCCTCCAGGGTGTGCGTGAGGAAGAGCTGACTGTAGACCTGGTAGCCGGGAGGATCCTGGAGGAAGTCCAACGTAAGCAGTTCGATGCCAGACTGCAGTCGGAGAGGAGAAAAGCCAGCCGCCAAGAGGAGGAGGCATCTGACCTGGAAGAAGGAGCAGTGTGCAGCTATGCCAGACGCTGCTACAGATCACAGAATCACAGAATCACGGAAATGTAGAGTTGGAAGAGACCACATGGGCCATCCAGTCCAACCCCCTGCCATGCAGGAACACCCTCAAAGCACTCCCGACAGATGGCCATCCAGCCTCTGCTTAAAAACCTCCAAAGAAGGAGATTCCACCACACTCCGAGGCAGCATATTCCACTGCCGGACAGCCCTGACCGTCAGGAAGTTCTTCCTGAGGTTCAGGTGGAATCTCCGTTCCCGCAGCTTGAATCCATTGCTCCTTGTTCTGGTCTCTGGAGCAGCAGAAAACAAGCCCTCTCCTTCCTCTACATGGCACCCCTTCAAATATTTAAACATAGCTATCATGTCCCCTCTTAACCTTCTCTTCTGCAGACTGAACATACCCAGCTCTCTAAGTCTATCCTCATAGGGCATGGCTTCCAGGCCCTTCACCATTTTGGTCACCCTCCTCTGGACCTGCTCCAGCTTGACCATGTCCTTCTTGAATTGGGGTGCCCAGAACTGGACACAGTATTCAAGATGAGGTCTAACCAAAGCAGAGTAGAGTGGTACCAGTACCTCCCTCGATCTAGACACCATACTCCTATTGATGCAACCGAGAATTGCATTGGCTTTCTTGGCTGCCGCATCACATTGCTGACTCATGTTCAGCTTGTGGTCTATTAAGACTCCTAGATCCCTTTCACACGTACTGCTATCCAGCCACGTGTCCCCCATCCTATATTTCTGCATTCCATTTTTTCTACCTAAGTGTAGGACCTTACACTTTTCTCTGTTGAATTTCATTTTGTTAGCTTTGGCCCAGCTCTCCAATCTATCCAGGTCATTTTGAATTTTGATCCTGTCCTCTGGCGTATTAGCAACCCCTCCCAATTTGGTGTCATCTGCAAATTTGATGAGCATGCCCTCTATTCCTTCATCCAAGTCGTTGATGAAAATATTGAACAGCACTGGGTCCAGGACAGAACCCTGTGGCACCCCGCTAGTCACTTTTCTCCAGGATGAAAAGCAGCCATTGGTGAGCACCCTTTGGGAACGGTCAGTCAACCAGTTACAGATCCACCTGACAGTAGCCCTGTCCAGCCCGCATTGTATTAGCTTCTTTGCAAGAATGTCATGGGAAACTTTGTCAAAGGCCTTACTGAAATCGAGATATGCTACATCCACAGCATTCCCTTCATCTATCAAGCTAGTAACTCTATCATAAAAAGAAATAAGATTAGTCTGGCATGACTTATTTTTGAGAAATCCATGTTGACTTCTCGTGATTACTGCATTGCTTTCTAAGTGATTAGAAACTGACTGCTTAATGATCTGCTCCAGGATCTTTCCGGGTACTGACGTCAGGCTGACTGGGCGATAATTATTTGGGTCCTCTTTTTTTCCCTTCTTGAAGATGGGGACAACATTTGCCCTCTTCCAGTCTGCTGGAACTTCTCCTGTCCTCCAAGATTTCTCCAAGATGTAAGAGAGTCGGCCATCTCCAGAAGGACTGCAGAATGCCAGCGCCGAGCAGAGGGAAGAAGACAGCCCAGAAGCAGAGGGGCGTGTAGTCACAGGCTGAAGGCCATGTGTTTGTGGCAAAAGAACAGTCTGAGAGTGGTGTGTGGCTGCTAGACAGCGGTGCAACTCACCACATGGTGAGCAATTTAAAACTGTTGAATAATGTTACGAATGCAAATATAACAGCAATTTCCCTTGCAGATGGGGCACCCAGCAAGGTGCAAAAGATGGGTACTGCGTATGTGCCATGCATTGGCAAAGCATTTAACAATGTATTGTGCGTGACACATTTGCAGAACTGTATTTTGAGTGTCCCCCAACTGTCCAGTGAGGGTTACAAAGTGGTGTTTGAAGGGGAGAAAGGTATAATTACTGCAAATGGTGTGTTTTGTGCAAAAGGGGTGAAAAAGCAGGGGTTGTACCACATGTTGCCCAAAGGAAAAGTGGAAAACGTTAACCCTTTGTGTAACAAACCTGTACATGAAAAGTGTGTACATTACCTCCACAGAGTGATGGGTCATGCCAGCTGCAAAGGTTTGCAAGAATTGGCAAAGGTATGCCCTGGGTTACAGGTCAGAAATTGTCCTAAGTTCCTAGAGTGCTCTGTGTGCAAAAAGGTTAAGGTAAAGGCTTACCCCATTGCCAAGATAAGCAAGTGTGTCACCCAACGGCCTTTTGAGGTTGTACATGCAGATTTGGCTGGGCCATTCAAGTCAACTGAAGGGCAAAATAGTTTTTTCCTGGTAATTGTAGACAGACACACCAGGTACTCCTATGTCTATCTACTGAAAGAGATGAGCCAAGCAGCAGATAAGTTCCAAGAGTGGGTGAATGCTGTTGAGAGGGAATTTCCTTATAAAGTGGGCAGTCTTGTGTCAGATCGAGGGGGAGAATTGCTGTCTAATAGCCTGCAAGCCTGGATGCGTAAGAAAGGCATAAAGCATAAAACCACCAACCCCGCATCTCCCGGGGAGGATGGTCTTGCAGAGAGAAGAATTGGGCTGTTAAAACAAATGAAGGACTGTATGATGGAGGATGTCCAAGCCCCAGCAGGACTTTGGGGAGAAGCAATAGTGACAGCAAACTACCACTTAAACAGGATGTGGAGTTCAAGTGTGAAGCAAACTTCATATTACCTATTGTATGGTAGAGCACCAAACCTGCAACATCTACTTGTTTGGTGTCAGTTTGCTAGTGTGAATGTTCCCCCAAGTTTCAGAAAGTCTGGAGAGGAGAAATCTAGATGGTTACGCTTTGTGGGATATGAAGGTAACAAATATAGATTTCTACACCATGCTGGCAAAATAGTGTATTCCAGGAGTGCAAAGTCTGAAATCCATTCAAGATGGGATAGACTGCACTGTAACCAAGAGGTTTTAAGTCCCCTGGGTAAAAGTGTGAAAAGTGTTCCCGAAATTCATGACAATGGAGGGGCAGTAATGTCTGATGAGGAAAAGGACAGTGTCCCAGATACACTTGAAAGCTATGAAGATGGAGGGGTGGTGATGGCTGATGATGAAGAAGAAAGTACAGAGGAAAGTACTGAGGAGGAGAAGCCAGAAGTCTCACTCGGTGTCACACCAAAGAGTTCAACACCGCCACCTAGTGCTGAACCTGCGTTTACGGTCAAGCAAGAGCCTCGCACTGAGGCCAGCACTAGTTCCAGAAGTGGTTCCAGTAAAAGTGGGTCAGGAAGTACCCAACGTGCTGAGTCAGGAGGTAAAGTTATGCTTATCCCTAAAAGGTCAGAAGGAGGGTATTTTGTTGTCCCGTGTGACTGAAGCAGAAAACTTACAGTGTAAGACTACATTGGGGTGTAGTATCAAAATGTGAGGCAAATGGTCCAGGATGGGATTTTGTGCTTGCAGTATTGTCCATCTGTGGATCTGCTCACAAAGGCACTTCCAGTAGTAGGCCATGAGAAGTTGGCAGGTAAACCGGGCCTTGAAAGCTTGAAAGCTCTGAAGATGGAGGGGCGGTGATGGCTGATGATGAAGAAGAAAGTACTGAGGAAAGTACTGAGGAGGAGAAACCAAAAATCTCACTCAACGTCACAACAAAGAGTTCAACACCGCCGCCTAGTGCTGAACCTGCATTTACGGTCAAGAGAGAGCCTCGCACTGAGGCCAGCACTAGTTCCAGAAGTGGTTCCAGTGAAAGTGGGTCAGGAAGTACTCAACTTGCTGAGTCAGGAAGTAAAGTTATGCTTATCCCTAAGAGGTCAGGAGGAGGGTATTTTGCTGTCCTGTGTGACTGAGGCAGAAATTTTGAGTGTAGGACTACATTGGGGTATGGTATCTGAAAAACAGTATCGTGGATTTGCTTACAAAGACCCTTCCAGTAGTAGGCCATGAGAAGTTGGCATGTGAACTGGGCCTTGCCACCAGGGTGTAAGGTGGAAGATGAACTGTACCCTTGAATGTATGTACTGTATGTATTATGTAACATGTATTGTATGACATGTATGGATTGTGAAAATGTCCTACACAGTGGCCTGACCATTTTGGAGGGGATTGTCAGGGATTCCAGGCAGGGAACCCTGGGAAAATGATCAGCCCACTGCAAAGATGTTGCATCATGCCCCAGCTGTGGGTAATTGCAAAGTTACATAAGAAACTGGGGTCATGTGCAGATGGTAGAGGGAGGTGTGCAAACCTCTATCTGATTGGTTGTAGATATGTATATAACAAAGCAACGCCAGTATGTATTTGTCTGTTGACCAAAACCGGTGTCTGGTACAAGCTTTTGTCCGTCTGTCCTATGTTTTGTATATAACGGAACTTTGCTGCAAGATAGAGTGCCTCCGGTTTTGGAAGAAACTCCTCCGTGTGTGAGTATCCTTACTGGGGAACAAGGCTGCTGCTGTTGGCTCGCTGAACTCCGGGTTTTCCGCTGCATTTCCATGGGGCTGAAACTCCTATCACCCCCAACAGGCCTAACCCTAGACCTAACCCTAGCCCTAACACTAGCCCTAACCCTAACCTTAGCAATTACGCAAGCCCTGACCCTAGCCCTAACCCTAGCCCTAGCCTTAATCTTACCCTAGTCCTAGCTCTAATGGTAGCCCTAGCCCTAGCCCTAGCCCTAACTCTAACCCTAGCCCTAACCCATATGCACTAACAGTAGGCCTAACCCTAGCCCTAGTCCTAAACCTAATCCTAGCCCTAGCCCTAACCCTAGCCCTAGCTCTAGCCATAAGGCAAAGCAATAACCCTAGCCCTAGCTTTAACTCTAGCCCTAACCCGAACCCTAACCCCAGCCCTGAACCCAAAGGCCCAACTCTAGCCCTAGCCCTAGCCCTAATCCTAACCTAGCCCTAACCCTAGCCCTCACCCTAATCCTAGCCCTAGCCCTAGCCCTAAACCCTAAACCGTAACCATAAACCTAACCCTAGCCTGAAGCTCTAAGCCCGAACTCTAGCCCTAGCCCTAGCACTAATCCTAACCTTGTCTAACCCTATCCCTTCCCCTATCCTTAACATTAGCCGTAGCCCTATCTCTATCCCTATCCCTAGCCCCAAGCCTTATGCCATAACCCTTTCCCTAGCCATAGCCCTAGCCCCAACTGTAACCCAGCCTTAACCCTAAACCTAGCCCTAGCCCTAACCCTAGCCCTTGGCCTAACCCTATCCCTAGCCCTAACCCAAGCACTAGCCCTAACCCTAACCCTATCCCTATCCCTAAACCCTAAGCACTAACCCTACCTCTGTCCCAAGTCCTAGCCCTAATCTAGCTATAACCCTAAACCAAGCCCTAGCCCTAACCCTAGCCCAATCCCTAAACCTAGCCCTAGCCCTAATCCTAGCCGTAACCCTAGCGCTAACCCTAGCACTAATCCTAACCCTAGTCATAACTCTAGCCCTAGCCCTAGCCCTAGCCTTTACCCTTGCCCTAACGCTTGCCCTAGCCTTATCCCTAGCCCTAGCACTAGCCCTAAACCTATCCCTTGCCCTAGCATTAACCCTAAACATAGCCCTAACCCTGGTCCTAGCCCTAACCCTAGCCCTAGCCCTAGCCCTGAGCTGTATGCCCTAGCCCTAGCCCTAGCCCTAACTGTAAACTAGCCTTAACCATAAACCTAGCTCCAGCCCTAGTCCTAGCCTTAACCATAGCCCTAAGCAAAGCTCTAGCCCTGGACCTAACCTTCTCCACAACCTTAGTCCAAGCCCTAACCATAGCCCTAACCCTAACACTAGCCCTAGCCCTAACCCTTGCCCTAACCCTAACCCAAACTCTATCCCAAAGCTGTAACCCTAACTCTAGCCCTAGTCCTCTCCCTTATCCTAACCTAGTCTAAACCCTATACCTTGCCCTAGCCCTAAACCTAGCCGTAGCCTAAACCCTAGCCCAAGCCCAAACCCTAGCCCTAGTCCTCGCCCTATTACTAGCCGAATCCCCAATCCTAGCCATAGCTCTAGCTGTAAGCCCTAAGCCGTAACCCTAGCCCTAAACCTAACCTTAACCAAACCCTAACCTAGCACAAACCCTAAACAAAGCCCTAGCCCTAACACTAGCACTAGCCCTAGACCTAACACTAGCCCTAAACCTAACCCTAACCCAAACCTAACCTGGCACAAACCCTAACCCTAGCCCTAGCCCTAACCCTAACCATAGAACTAGCCCTAACCTTAACCCTAGCCCTAACCTAGCCCTAACCGTAGTCCAAGCCCTAGCCCTAATCTAGCCCTAGCCATAACCCTGTCCCTATCCCTATCCCTAAACTATCTCTAGCCCTAACCCTAGCCCTAGCCCTAAACTAGCCCTATCCCTATCCCTTTCCCTAGTCCTACCTCTACCTCTATCCCTATCCCTTGCACTAACCCTAGAGCTAGGCCTAGTCCTACATCCTAACCCTAACCTAAACATAACCCTAACCATAACCCTAAACCTAGACCTAGCCCTGGCCCTAGCCCTAACCGTAACGTAGCCCTACCCCTAGCCCTCACCGTAACCCCTAAGACCTAACCCTAGTCCTAGCCCTAACCCTAACCCTGACCTAGCCCTAAACCTAGCCCTAACCCTAACCCTAGCCCTAGCACTTACTCCAGCCGTAAACCTAGCCCTAAGGTGAAAGCCCTATCCCTTGCCCTAGCCCTAACCCTAGCCCTAGCCCGAGCCCTAGCCCTCAGCTGTAAGCCATTACCCCAGCTCTAGCCCTAGCGCTAACCATAACCTAGCGTTAACTGTAAATCTAGCCCCAGTCCTAGCCCTAACCCTAGCCCTAACCCAAGCCCTAGCCCTAAGCCCTAAGCACTAACCCTAGCCCTAGCCCTAGTCGTAGCACTAACCCTAACCTAGCCCTAACCCTAGTCCTTGCCCGAACCCTAACCCTAACCCTAACCCTAGCCATAGTCCTAACCCTAGCCCTAGCTCTAACTCTAGCCCTAGCCCTAGCCCTAAGCCATCAATTGTAAACCTAGTCCTAACCCCATCCCTATCCCTAACCATAACCTAGCCTTCACTGTAAACCTAGCGTTAGCCCTAGCCCTAGCCCTAGCCCTAAGCCCTAAGCACTAACCCTAGCCATAACCCTAGTCCTAGGCTGAACCATAGGCCCAGCCCTAGCCCTAAGCCTAACCCTAGCCCTAGCCCTAAGCTGTAATCCTAGCCCTAGCCATAACCCTACACGAACCATAACCTAGCCTTAAACCTAAACTTAGCCCTAGCCCTAATCTAAGCCCTAGCCCTAGCCCTAAGCCCTAAGCACTAACCCTAGGCCTAGCCCTAGCCCTAACCCTAACCCTGACCTAGGCCTAACCCTAAACCTAGCCGTAACCCTAACCCTAGCCCTAGTCCTAACCCTAGTGGGAGCCCTAACTCTAACCCTAGCCCTAGACATAGCCCTAACCTAGCTCTAACCTAGCCGTTACCTAGCCCTAACCTAGCCCTAACTTAGCCCTAACCTAGCCTAACCTAGCCCAAGCCCTAGCCCTAGCCCTAGCCCTAGCCCTAGCCCTAACCTAGCCCTAACCCTAACCCTAGCCCTAGCCCTAACCGTAGCCTTAATCCAGCGTAGCCCTAACCTAGCCCTAACCTAGCCCTAACCTGGTTTTCAAAGGAGGAGGTTGTGTTTTTTACAGCTCTTCAATACCTTTCAGTGGATTCTCCTGAATCCAGTGAAAATGCTGCAACCTCGCTGACTGGGGTAGGCAGTGGAACCCTTCAGGCATCAGGGGAGTCAAGAATGGAACCTCAAAAGAAGAATTTAGAGGGGTTTGGGGCAGATCAAACTCAGCCCCCAAGAAAACTTGCAGTGACTTTACAGAAAGAAATGGCTTCCCAGGAAGGGAAAGAGAAAGAGAAAGAAACTGAAGAGTCTTTGAAAGTACCAAACAAGAACAAAAAGACTGTGAGTACTGTGGATTTGGGAACTGAGAAGGGCTTTGGGGCTAGACTGGGTTCTAGTAGTGCCAAGGAAATATTAGAAACTCCAGGGAAGGAGGTTTCACAAGGAGAAAGCCAGACAGAAGAAGCAAGGGAGAAAATGTTTGAGCCAGCTCTGACAGAACAGGGCGTGGCAGCCATGGCAGAAACAGAAACTGCCTGCAAGGGCAGCATAAACTTCCTACAAGGAGAATTAAAAGTGGATTCTGGGCTGCAGAAGGACATTCGGGAAAAAGAATACATTCAAAAGCCCCAAGGAACAACCTTTTTGTTGCAAAAAGAGGCAGGCAGCCATTTAGCAAACAAACAAATTCAGCAAGCAAAACTGAAAGTAAAGCCTGCTGTAACCATGGAAACAGGCACAGAGGAGGGGGTAGGAAAAACCCTGGGTCTGGCTACTGCTGAAAATTTTTTGTGGGATTTCTTTTACCTTGATCAGTATAGGCAAACATATTGTTTGAATAGAGAAAAACTGGGAAAGTTTTTAGGGCTGTTGGAGGAATCTACCAAAGAGTTTGCATTGGAGAGTGTTTTCACAGAGCCAGAGGAAGTCACAGAATTTTTGCAGAGGGACTTTCATTTCAGAGAAATGCAAAACAGAGTATACTTGGGGGTGGATTCTATCAGAGAGTCCTCCAAGAGTTAAATGATTATGGCAGGAACCTGTTGAGGAAGCCAGTGGGGGAAAGAAAGCAAGAGGAGTATGTGTTACTCTGTGTAATGGGGAACACCAAAATGTGCTCAACTAAAGGTGGGAAAATTAGCTCAGAGCCCTGCTTAGCGTTACGAGAGGCAGGGTAACGTAGTGAGTTCTTGAACCCTATGTTTACGGGGTCGGGTCGAGTCATGGAGAACACAGAAGTTGTAATAATAAATGATGTTTATTAAATACAAGCAAAACAGTGTATGCGACACACTCATACAAGATAACTAAAGAAAATAAAGGTTGGAGTGGTATAGAGGGATTTTTAGAGGGATTGCTGGTTTGGGTGATACTTCACCTGTCCTGAAGCCCAGAAAAATAGAGAGCTAAGCTGGGGTGCGATGTAACTCAGCACGTGGAGCTGAGGGGAGGCTCGCCAAGCAAAGCGGCAGCAAGGCGGGATGAAACTCGGGAGCGATCTGAGGAAGGTCTCGGAATCAAGGGTTTTTATAAGGAGAATGTGACTGCAGGCTATACCATACTCGGGCGAAAACAATAGATTTGGAGTTGGAGACGAAGTCTCTGAAAGGTCAGAATCTGAATGATTGAGTTATTGTAGCGGTTCTCAATAGAGTAGCCAGTATGCAAACGCAGAGTACTTGGGTATTGTATAGGTTACCCATCAAGCTGCCATCTTGGGGCAGAGGCTCTTTTGTAAGTGGTGTGCATACTTAATTAGAGTACTTGCCTGGAGGTCTCCTAAAGCAGTGAGTCAGCTATTTCTGGCCTGCCTGTATTGTAGTTTGAATATTACGGCTATTAACGGCCGAGCTTGTTTACGTGCTTGTCCGGTGGCCTCGTAAGCACATGGAGAGGAATAGAGAAGTGCAGCCGAATTGTGATATCAAGGGATATCTTTTAATATCCCCAAAGCTTGGACTTCCGGTTGCATGGCGCGCGTATGAGGTCGCACGGAGTGAAGCTCCGAAACTCCGTGTTACCTCCTGCGGGAATCCAGCTGCTTTTTTCCCATCAGATAGCGACTAGACACCCCCCCGGTAAAGGGGATGCGGAAGATAGCCTGAAGGGGGCTCTGTTATCGGTGCTGAGCATCTTCTGTTCAAGAAGGTGCTGGAGGTGTCTGGAGAGCCGAAGGGCTAAGACGGATCCAGCAGGGATACCATTTTTTATGCGGCACAAGCCCCACCGTCGACTTTTAAAATAAGAAGATGAGGCAAGCAGCTGTAAATGATTGATCTAGTTTTTTTTTTAAAAAAACTACAACAATTCTGATCTTGTAACAATTTTAAAAGGTGCAACTTGAAGCGTCCCAGCAGACTGTAAGTAAGAAGTGGTGTTTTATATTTTGAATAGAGGACTATTTTGTTTATGTTTTTAGACTGTTTACTGTCAAGTTAAGGATTTCCCCAGCGCTATGTCAAACTTCAAATAGATCATAAAGAGTAGAAATAGAAAGTGAAGACTGGATCTACCTTGTTAAGTGACTGAATGGAGTAGCAGTATTAATGGTTAAAATTTAAGGATTATGCCTGCCGCTTTTCTCTGTCCTATGTGTGGGCTGTGTTTTTTAAAGAAGAGACTGTAACTTGGTGGATTATAGACTTTTGTGGATTACAGACTTTTTTATTGAGAACCTATTTCTTTTTTTGGATTATTGTTGATTTATGTGTGTGGAGTAGAAGTGGTGGCATATGGAATTTTCAAAGAAGAGGCTGTAATGGACTTATGTGTATTACAGATTTTTTTTTCTTTTCCTCCATGAGAACCCATTTCTCTCTATGTGGAATATCACTGTTTTTTAGAAGTGGTGCCATTTGGAATTTGAGACTTAAAACAGCTTTTGTTGCGACGTGTAGGACATTGATTTTTCACGTCTGAGAACTTATTTTGTTTTTGGATTATTGAACAATGTGTACTGAGTTCTGAGTTTGGAATAAGACTTTTAAAACTGTAAGCTTCGTGATGAAATTACGTTGGTTCCTCTTTAATTTTCTTTTTTGGTTGGTCTAACATTTGGATTTAAAGTACGAGAAATTGTTTTGGCTGTGCTGAAAGGACAAGAACACAGACATTTGCCCCCACGCAGCGGAGTGGTGAACAATCCTGTTATCACAGTTGGAGGAGAAGTTCTCACAGCAAAGGTCTGGGAACTGTTCCAGAGAAGAGAGGAGAAATAATATTTGCGGGGAGGGGGAGGTGGAAGAATTGGGCCTAGGCACAGCCTTTTGATTGTACTTAATGAATTTATGGTTTGATTTTATATGAATGTGTTAGAAGGGAATAAATAGATTTCATCTGGTTTATATAAGAGGAATCATATATACTAAAGAACAAATTTTAATACTTGTAATATTTGATTAATTGATAATAAAACAGAAATATCTGATATTTGCATAAGTTTTTATCTTATTGCCATAAGATTCGTAGTAAGTTTTTATTTAATCAAAATGGACCAAAGGACAAGACGAGGAGCGGTGGCTGCGGGGACAACAATAACAACAACTTCACAGCCATCTAGACGGACATCTGTTGATATGCCACAGAAATCTCAGGACTTCATGTTACAGATGATGGAAGAGTTCAAAAGTATGAAAGAGGATATAAGAAGTGACATAAAAGAAACAACGAAAGAGATGCGAGCTGACATGAAACAAGAAATAGATAAACTGGGGAAGAAATTGGAAAACATAACAAAAGATGTGACAAAGTTAAAAATAGAATCTAAGGAGATAAAACAACACATTAAACAAGTTGAAAAGGAGATGAATGAGGTAAAGGGGAAGCAACAAGAGGACGAAGTTCAAATTACTCAGCAGGAGCTACGATATCGGGAAAGATGTCTGCGTTTGAGAGGTGTTCCGGAGACTTTAGCTGAGAATCTCTATGGGAAAATAATACCCGATTTGGCGGAATTTATAGACATTGAAGAAGAAAAGATGGAGACATGTATTGATAGAATGTTCAGAGTTTCTTCCAGAGTTGCTAGAGAGAGGAAACTACCAAGAGACATTATTATAACTTTTACAAGAACCATGATTAGAGATAAAATATTACAACGAAGCTATGACGGACTAATGAAGATTGAAGATAAAGATGTCAGAATTTTTAAAGACATACCTTATCAAATCCTAAAGAAGAGACAAGAATATAAACCGTTGGCCAACCTTCTGTTAAAGCATCAGATTAACTATCGTTGGGAAAAGGTTGAAGGTTTGTCTTTCAATTATAAACAACAGAGATACAGGATTAATTCAGTACATAAAGCAAGAGAAATGACTGACAGATTGAAGAAAGATTTGCAAAAAGACGTCTATGAAGGAGAGGAAGAGACTGAGCCCTCACCTTCAGAGGAAGATAGACAACAATCACAAGAGAAAGAAGATGTAGAGAAAGAGGAATTAATGGAAGCCAATTATGGAACCCATGAACAAGAAGAAGGTGAGGTGGATGGAGACACACTGAAGGATTAAGATAAGATTCAAAATAAAAATAATATGATGTCAACAAAATGGATTTGAAGATTTACTCTTGGAACATTAAGGGGTTTAACTCTGAATATAAATAAAGACAATTTTTTCATTTTATAGAGAAACAGAATTTGGACATAATATGTTTGCAAGAAGTTCGAATTAGAACGCAAGATATGAGATACGTCAGGAATTTGAAATTAGGTAGCTGTTTTGCAGCTACGATAGATAAGAAGAAAAGGGGAGTTTTGATATATGTAAATTCAAAATTGGGTGCGCAGCAAATTTTTCAAGATTGTAATGGACGATATATAGGGGTTGTAGTTACTTTGAAACAGGAGAAAATATTGATAGTAGGGGTATATGCACCAAATGGAGCTAAAGGAGAATTCTTCCCTACAATAGAGGAAGAGATAGTGAGATATCTTGATGAAACAGGAAATTCTAATATTATTGTTATGGGGGATTTTAATGGAGTAATCAGTCCTTTAGTTGATAGCACTAAGCAAAAGTTAACTCCCCAGGATTATGGTAAACTTCCTAAGAGCTTCTTTAATATGATGGACAGTTTAAATTTATATGACACCTGGAGATACAAGAATGGATAACTTGATGGATATACACACTACTCGGATAGACATAGGTCGATGTCAAGAATAGACATGATTCTTGTGACTAAACAGTTGCTGTTGAAAACTACAGATATGGATATTCTTCCTAATTTATGCTCTGACCATAATCCGCTTCAATTAAAGATGAAAATTAAAGACAGAGAAAGAACATGGAGATTGAATGATGAGATCTGGAAAAAGGAGAAGTATACAGCGAAAGTAAAAACAGAGATAACCAGTTATTTTAAAGAGAACATGACGTCGGAGCTGTCAATGAAAACCATTTGGGATGCAAGTAAGGCTGTGATGAGTGGAAATTTCATCAGATGGACTGCAGAGATTCAAAAAGAGAAGAGGAAAATGGAGCAACGAATTTTGGAAAAGATGAAAGAAATTGAACAACAGATGAGACAGAATCCGTTGGACAAACAACTAAGATTACAAATGAAGGTCAAGCAAGAGGAATTAAATCAACTTAATTTGGAAGAAATAGAGCTACAGATAAGGAGAACAAGATATAACATTTTGAACAAGCTAATAAACCTTCTAAGCTTTAGGCAAGTATGCTGAGGAAAAGAAGGTCCAGAAACATCATAACAGAGATAAAAGCAGGAGAAAAAAGAATTACAAAACAGGAAGGAATAAAACAAGCTTTTTATAATTACTACTTGGAGTTGATGAGTAAGACTTCAAAAGGGAAAAGAATACAAGAAGTGGAGGAATATCTGGATAAAACGAATACAATGAGATTTAATGAAGATCAAAGATCAGTCTTGAATCAATCTATAACTATGAGGGAAATGATGGAAGCTATAAGAAATTTGAAGAATGATAAACCTCCAGGACCTGACGGATTTACAGCAAGATATTACAAAAATATGGATCATGAGATTTCAATACCTTTGCAAAGTACTTTAAATTGAATAATAAAGGATGGAATTCCAGATGCATGGAAGGAGGCTAATATAGTGCTGATTCCGAAAGAAGGAAGAGATCTAAAAGAGGTCAAGAATTACAGACCAATTTCACTTTTGAATACAGATTACAAGATTTTTGCTTCAATTTTAGCAGCAAGACTAAAAAAAGTGCTGACTGAGGTGATAGATGAGGACCAGAATGGCTTTCTACCTAAAAGATCTTTGAGAAACAATATCAGAACAGTTTTAAGTGTAATAGAATATTATGAAAAGCATAATGAAAGGAAAATGGCCATGATATTTGTGGATGCGGAGAAAGCTTTTGATACGATCAGTTGGCCATTTATGAAGACTGTGGTTAAGCAGATGCAAGCAGGAGATAAATTCGTTGCATGGATTGAAGCTATATATAGTCAACAACAAGCACGACTGGTCATAAATGGGGAAAGAACACAAAAGATAGAACTACATAGAGGAACGAGACAAGGATGTCTACTCTCCCCACTGTTGTTTATTATGACACTGGAAATACTTAACAATGCTATAAGAAAAGATAAAGAAATAAGAGGGGTACAGATAAAGAAATATCAATATAAGTTAAAAGCTTTCGCTGACGATTTGGTCTTTTTACTGGAAGATCCAGGGAAATGTATTGAGAAATTGATTGCTACAGTGCAAGAATACGGAGATTTCTCTGGTTTTAAAGTTAACAAGGAAAAAACAGTTTTCTTAACTAAAAACATGACTGAAAGAGAAGAAATGGAACTGGAGCAAAAAACAGGATTTAATAAAGGAAAAAAGATTAAATATCTGGGCATTTGGATAGCAAAAAGAAATAATGAATTATTTACAAATAATTATGGAAGAAATGGTTAGAAATACAAAAAGATTTGGAAACTTGGACTTCGATGAGATTGTCATTGTTGGGGAGGATAGCTGTAATAAAGATGAATGTTTTGCCAAAAATGATATTTCTGTTCCAAAATCTTCCCATAATATTGAATATGAAACCTCTCATACAATGGAAGAGAGAATTAACCAAGTTTATATGGCAAGGGAAAAAACCCAGCATAAAATGGAATAATATGACCGATCTGAAAACTAGAGGAGGAATGGGACTACCAGACTTCCAAATATATTACAAGGCTGCGGCATTTACATGGATAAAAGACTGGGCAGACCTACAAGATAAGAGAACGCTGGCATTGGAGGGAGTAGACCTGAGAATGGGGTGGCATGCCTATATGTTTTATGATAAAGCAAAAATAGACAAAGACTTCACACATCACTATATCAGGAAATCGCTTCTAAAAATTTGGGAGGATTAAAAACATACGGCAGCTCCCCACTTGGTTTCACCTCAAGAGGCCTTTTTTGGATGATGGACAGATACAGATAAATGGCTGTGACACGAAGATATATTGGAGAGATCAGCGTTCAACGATTTAAAGGTTAAAACAAGAGAAAAATTAGAACAAGAGGGAATAACATTGAGTTGGTTCCCTTACAGACAATTAGTTGAAAGGTTTCAGATGGACACTAAAACATATGGAATAGAACAAAAAGAGAAAACTTGAGTAATTAAATGGCTGTTTGAAAATCCACCTCATTTACTAGCTCAAGTGTATCATGAAATAATACAACAGGAGAGGCAGGATGAAACAGTGAAGACAACAATGATTTCATGGGCTCAGAATATTGGATATCCAATCCAATTAGAGTCTTGGGAAAAGAGCTGGCAAATAACACAGAAATTTACAACAGCTCAAAATTTGAAAGAGAACTATTATAAGCTTTTTTATAGATGGTATATGACACCAGACAAATTGAAAAAGATTTATAAAACAGGTAATGGGCATTGTTGGAAATGTCAGAAAGAAGTTGGTACGATTTATCATATGTGGTGGACTTGTCCAAAAGCTAAGAAATATTGAAGTGTAATACATAATAAAATATGTGCATTATTGAAAATCCAATTTGTTAAGACACCAGAACTGTATTTGTTAAATATGACTGATATAATAGAAGATGTTGATGTAAAGAAACAATGGAGAATATTGCTTTATATGATAACAACAGCACGGATTGAATATGCTAAGTTGTGGAAAACTCAGCAAATACCTACATTGGAACAATGGTGGGGTACGCTTATTGAAAATAAAAATTCTGATATGGTCTCTCAGAGACTAAAAGGGAAATCAGATGAGGAGATACAAAGAGAATGGCAAACGGTAAACGGAAGTGGGTAATTACTGGGTATACAGATGAAAATTAGTATTTCATGATATACGATAAGATAGGAGTGGGCGGCAGGATATATATCATGAGGCAGGAATATGGGAGGGAAAGGCAAGAATCAGTGAGTAAAAATAGTTGTAAAATGTAGTACAATATTATATGTCTGAAAAATAGTATGTAAAACTAGATCTGAGTGGAAGATCAGAAATATGTCAAGTAAATTGTCAGTTACTATGTTTGTTTTTATAATGTGAAATTGAATAAAATGTTTAAAAAAAAAATATCCCGAAAGCTCGGACCAGCCAGGGCAGTAACATATGAATCCCTTTTACATAATGTAACTGACATCAATGAGTGGAATGAAGAAGTTAGGAAAGCTCTGCAGGCTTATAAAGAGAGGAAAGGATTTTTATTAAAGCAATTTGCCTTCAAAAACAAAGAGGAGAAAAGCAAAGAAAAAACAAAGATCAGAGGAGACAGGGAGCCAACGCTTAACATTAGAAAGTTATTAGCTGAGAAGGCTTTGAATAGAAGTAGAGATCGCTCCCCGCTCAAACCTGGGAACTGTTCAGAAGAAGAACCGCATCCTGTAGCCCTATACGAAAGAAAGCACACACAGCCTGGCAAGCCAGAAGAGGCAGAGAAGGAGGCTTGTGCTGGGCAGCTTGTGGGGACTGCACCTTTTAACCCAATATAACTTACAAATGAATCTGAAAGTGAGGGAGTGGAGAGACTGGAGCGTCCCTCCTTCCAAGAGCAAAGGGAGCTACAGACAGCGGCGGAGTGGTTAAAGAAAGAAATTGAAGAGTCTTTAACAACTTTATGTTAATATAATTTAAATTCCATCCCCAGACTGCTGTAAAATTTAAATTTGCTGTGGAGGGGAGTGAGTGGTTGGGACTTTAAAACGGTGTAGAAATACAAACGTCATGTACGACGCTTTCTTAGTATCCTCCTTTTGCCGTGAGAAGCCTGGAGAGTTTGAGACATCAAACAAAGTCTGGACTCCAAATACGAATTAGTTTACTTCAGATAATTAGCTTGAGAAAGAGGGGAAAATACAAGAACTATATAAGCATTATAATATAGGTAAATTTTGTAGTAAAAATATGCTAATTCTTTGGAAACAACAAGGAAAATGAGGAGAAACGAAGAAAAGAAGATAAGCAAGAAAAGGAGAAGATAAGAAGAATTGGACTTAAGTTTGAGGGGGGGTATAAAATTGTAATTTGAATAAATGTAAGTTTAATTATATGTAAATTTGTTTTGTAGTTTAGAGGGTGAAAAGAGATTACAAACTGGGTTTGAAACAAATGGAAAAGTGAGAGGAACTCATATAAGTTAATTTAAATATTGATATGGAATTGATTTGGATTAAGTAATTAATTAAGTAACCAAGGGAAAGGACTGATTGATTTGAGTGGAATTTCTTTTGTTGGCTAACAATAATAGGAGAGGTGTAAAACAAATAATTTACTAATATTGATTATACAATATAGAATATTTGTTAATTAACTCCCGCGGTGGATTCCTTAATTTTGACCAATTATTGGATAATAGTGGAATTATTGATTATAATTGATTGATTGATTATAAGTGATTATAATTGATTGACTGATTAGTGGAATTATTGATTATTGATTATTGACAAAGGAATAACATAAAATTGATTGTAATTGTCTGACTGTGAAATTGGACGATAATCACTGCCCTTTAAAATTGATTGTAACTATCATAATTTAACTGTAAAAATTGTGAAATTGTATAATTTACCTGTTATAAAATAGAAATTAATCCATCAAAGTAAAATGGCCTCTGGAACAAGAAAAGCTGTGCTGACACAGCAACAGGCCCAAAGGAGAGCATCATATAGAAGAAAAGATGAAATTCCTAGAATTTGGAAGCACAATATTGGAGGAGATGGGGAAATTAAGAGAGGACTTTATGAGAGAAATGCAAAGAGTATCAACTGACATGAGAGAAATAAAACAAGAAATGCAAAATATAGGACAAAAGATGGAAGACATCACTAAGGATATGCAGATAATGAACAAAAAAATAGATAGTTTACAAGACAGAACAATCAAATTGGAAAAAGAGGCACCTGAAATGAAAAAACACAGGGAGCAAATGTCAACACAAGTTGTAAACATAGAGACTAAAATCAGTGGTAAATGTTTGAAAATCCGGGGTCTAGAGGAGATGGAAGGAGAGGATTTATGTAGCTGAATAATTCCTATCCTGGCCCCATTTATCGGTTGGAATACAGAGCAATTAGACCTAGAAATAGATAAAATCTTTCGAATTAACTCCTTCATTGCAGGAAAGAGGAAGGTACCTAGAGACATTATTATCTATTTCTTTAGAGAAAGAGTGAAAGACCTGATTTTGCAAGAGACATACATGAACAAACTGGTTATAGATAATAAAGAATTGCAAGTCTTTAAGGATGTTCTGTCTCAGGTGCTAAAAAAGAGAAAGGAATACTCTTTCTTGATACCAATATTAAAAAAAACAAGGAATAAAGTACAGTTTGTGCAGTGGAGAAGGAGTTATCTTTACATTCCACCAAAGAAGATATGTTCTAAATACTATGGTAAAAGCGCAAGATTTTGTGAAAAAATATAGAGAAGAACTGAGTAAAACTGAATCGGAAAGAGAAGCTGCTCAAGAAAGGGACATAGTAAAGGAAAAGACAAAAAATATTAAGGAACAAAATCTAGGTGCAAAAAATAATCAGGAGAGTAAGGACCAAGATGGTGTTTTGGATATAGATTGTGTCTTAGAAAAGAAAACATTGGAGAAGGATTTAACTAGTCAAGAAGTGAAAGACAGGCAGGAAAAAGAAGACTTGGAAGGAGAAGAAATAGAAGAGGAGGAAGCAGAAGAAGGAGAGGAAATAGATATAGAAAAAGAAATAGAGTAAGGGAAAGGTTAAGATAAACTTAAGAAGGTGAAAGGATTAAAGAATACCTGTGTTTAACCTATAAGATAAATAGTAAATAATGAGGATTCTTTCATGGAACGTTCGAGGACTGAACCCACCAATTAAGAGGAAAAGAGTATTTCATCATCTTGGAAAAATAAAATCCGATATAATATGTCTCCAAGAGACACATATAAGAGACAAAGATATTAAATATATAAACAACCCCAAATTAGGATCACAATTTTCATCGGTATGTAATAAAAAGAAGAGAGGGGTAACAATTTATGTCAATAAAAAATACAGAGCGAAAGAGGTATTCAATGATGTTAATGGAACATATATAGGAGTTGAAGTACAGTTATTGCAAAATGTAATTTTAATAGTTGGAATTTATGGTTCTCAACAGAATAAAACGGGTTATTATGAGGAAGTGCAAGAAGTATTAGATAAATATGAATATCAGGAAATTGTAATAATGGGGGATTTTAACGGGGTAATAAACCCCGAGGTAGATAGAAAATCAGGTAAACAGAAATCATTACAACGTAAACTACCAAAGTCATTCTTTAACTTGCTCAAGAACTATATGTTACTGGATACATGGCGATATCTGTACGGAGATTTAAAAGAGTTCACGTACTACTCTGATGTTCATAAATCTTGGTCCAGGATAGATATGGTCTTAGTGCCTAAAACTTTGGCTAAAAATATCAAAGACATGGAGATCTTACCTATGATATACTCAGACCATAATCCAGTATTGATGACAATTAAAGAAAGAAGAATTAATTATCGCTGGATATTTAAGGAGGAGCTACTAAGAGATGAAAAAGTAGTAGATAAAGTAAGATCTGAACTAAGTCATTTCTTTAAAGAAAATTCTGGTAAAGGACCAAAAGAGAGCGTAATATAGGAAGCAGGAAAAGCAGCAGTATGGGGAATTTTTATAGAACAAGAAATATATAAAAAGAAGAAAAGGAAGGAAACGTATCTAAAAATCACGGAAGAACTTAAGAGAAAAGAAGATGAACACAAGGAAGACCCCCAAAACACAAAGATTGAGTATGAAATAAGAGCGTTACAAAAGCAAAAAACAATAGAAAATACTATTGAGATAGAAAGAAAATTAAAATACTTTAAACATAATTATTATGAACATGCTAATAGGACTGGAAAGTGGCTAGCCTACAGACTTAAGAAAGAACAAGAGAAAAGACTGATATTAGAGATCAGAGAAGGTTCAGAAAATCATCGTCAACAGGATAAAATAAAATCAACATTTCAAAAATATTTTCAGAAATTATTTGATGATAAGGAAAATACCACCAAACAAGAAAATATAAGAAAGTATTTAGAGGAAATAGAGATCCCATCAATTAATGATGATCAGAGGCTAGAATTAAACAAGCCAATTACAAAAATGGAAATTCGAAACGCAATCCAAAAACTCAAGATAGGTAAAGCCCCAGGACCAGATGGTTTCATATCACAATATTATAAAATTTTTCAAGACCAACTGGCAGGACCCCTGCAGAAAGTTTTGAATGAATTAGATCATGAAAATCCTCCAGCTTCTTGGGGGAAAGCTCTAATAAGCTTAATCCCCAAAGAAAGAAGAGACCATCCGGACACTAAAAATTATAGGCCGATAGCCCTACTGAATATTGACTATAAAATATTCGCTATAATATTAGCAGAAAGACTGAAAAAAGTCTTAAAGAATTGGGTCCATGAAGATCAAAACGGCTTTCTACCGGGCCGGGCGATAAAAGATAATATGAGAGTAATATTAAACGTAATAGAGTATTATCAAAAACATAGTGAGAAAAAACTAGGCTTGATTTTTTTAGATGCGGAGAAAGCCTTCGATAACGTGAGTTGGAGGTTTATAGAGGAGACTTTACAAAAAATAAATATAGGAGAAAAATTTATCAACTGGACAAACAAGATTTATAAAGACCAATCCGCTAACGTATTAATAAATGGGGAGAAAACATCTAAAATAGACATCAAGAAAGGGACAAGGCAGGGATGCCCATTGTCGCCTCTAATCTTTTTGATTGTCATCGAAGTGTTAAATATACAAATAAGAAATGATTTAGAAATAGGAGGAGTGTGTATTCAAAATCAAGTATTTAAGATTAGGGCTTTTGCAGATGATCTGGTTATTTTACTAGATAATCCTATTCAAAGTATAAAATGTTTAAAAACGGTATTGTATGAATACGGAAATATGTCTGGCTTTAAGGTAAATTCAGAGAAAACAAATATATTAACAAAGAATTTGACTATTCAAGAAGAAAAAGAATTGGAAATTGAGTCCCAGTTTAAAATATCTAAAAGAATAAAATACCTAGGAATTGATCTAACCAAGCACAATGTAGACTTGTATGATAACAACTATTTAAAAGTATGGCAGACGGTAAAAGATGACTTGAAAAAATGGACAAAACTTGATTTGACATTAATGGGAAGGGTCGTGGTTATAAAAATGAACATCCTACCAAGGATGATCTTTTTATTCCAAAACCTACCCATAATAGTTAATGATGTACCATTTAATCAGTGGTGGAAAGATCTTTCGGAATTCATCTGGAATGCCAAAAAACCCCGCATTAAGTGGAATTATTTGAAAGATACTAAGGAAAGAGGCGGGCTAGGACTTCCAGATCTAAGTATATATTACCATGCCAGTTGTATAGATTGGTTGACTATCTGGATTGAACAAAACGACGAAAGATTGCTAGCGATAGAAGGAGCAGATTTGCCCTTTGGGTGGCATTCCTACCTTTGGTATGAAAAGGCTAAAATAAATAGAGAATTTAATAATCATTTTATTAGGAAATCATTATTAAGAATTTGGTTAAAATATAAGAGGGAGTTTTACTCAAAATTACCAATGTGGGTCTCTCCCCATGAGGCATTCTATAGGAGAGAAAAACCAAGATTATACAAATGGATTACGTATAAAGAAATATTAAAATGCCAAGGAGATAAGATTTACTTAAAAAGCAAAGAAGAGCTAATTGAAAGCGGTATAACGACCCATTGGTTATCGCAGAGGCAGTTAGCAGAGAAGTTCAAAATAGATAAAAAAATAACAGGCATAGAAATTAAGGAGAATGACTTGGATAAATTGTTAAACCCAGGAATAGAACAACAGATTGCAAAAGTATACAAGCTTTTATTGAGATGGGAATTGGAAAAAGAAACCATAAAAGAAAACATGATTAAATGGGCGCCGAATATAAGACGCCCTATACAATTAGAGAGTGGGGAAAGTTCCTGGAAAATGGTGTCTAAATTACTAAAAAGTGTATCTCTAAAAGAAAATTACTATAAAATATTTTATAGGTGGTACTACACCCCAGCCCAACTAGCAAGAATGACTGGATCTAAGAATGATAAATGCTGGAAGTGTAATCTAAAGGGAACTTTATCTCACTTATGGTGGACTTCTGAGAAGGCCAAAATATTTTGGACACAAGTACATAATAAGATAACAAAAATATTAAAAATTGCGTTCATGATGCAACCTGAAATATATCTGTTGAATATTTATGATGGAATAAATTCATTAAAAAAAAGATCCCAAAGAAAGCTATTAACATATATGGTCGTAGCGTCAAGAATGACCTACGCGAGCAAATGGAATCAGGAAGAAACCCCAGAAATACAAGATTGGCTAATTAAGATATATGATTTAATTGAAATGGATAAATTAACAACAATATTGTCTAAGAATTCTAAGAATTCTATGAAACAATTAAAAGAAGATTGGGAGCCAATCTTATTTATATTTGAAACCAATTGGGGAAAATTAGCAATTAAAGGAATAGAGGAAAAAAGGTAAATAAAGGTGCGAGGCAAAAGGTAAAAGTAAGCGTAGTAAAGGAAGGAATAAGAAGGAGTAAGAAAAAAATAAAAGATATAGATAATTTAGATAAGAACAACCACGGGTGAAAGAAAATACAAAAAAATAAAATAAAAATGGGAGTCCTTTGGAGAAAGCAATCTGGGGGAAAATTGAACTATTAAAGAACGAATGATATAAAAAGAAAGTAGAGATATATGGAAACAAGTAGGTTGTTTAATTTATTGTTGGACAATATTAACTAGGAATAACAAATACGAACAGAGAAAGAGAATAAGGGAAGAATATTATAGGAAGAAATAACTGTGTACTTATATAACCGGATGACCGATTGTTGTTGTTATTGCTGTATGGATAAAATAAGAAAAATATGAGTGGTAAATATAAATAGATGGATAAGAACTGGATATGGATGATGAGTAGAAGAGATTTGATTTTGATAAGAGGTTTCTTTTATGTTAAGTTACATATAGGGTCTTTGTTTGGTTTTTAATATGTTTAAAATGAAGTAAGATGTGGATACTTCCGATCGCATGGCGTGCGTGAGCGGCAGCTCGGATTGAACCTGCACAATTGTGCAGCTCCGAACTGTCACCCACTGGACTCCAGCCGCTTTTTTTGACATCTAAAGTGGCTAGACACCCCCCCGGTAAGGGAGGTGCAGAAGAGGTTCGAAGGGGACCCCAGAATTGGTGAGTGGTTCTCCCCGAAGGGAGGTTGCCCGAAGGGGAAGAGTGGAGCCACCAAGGGATCACAGGACCACGACGGAGCCAGCGAGATTGCCGCGAGAGCGGCACAAGCGCCGCCGCCGATTTTTAAAAGAAGAAGCCTTTAAGATTACAGTAAGCATCTGATCTAGGGATGTATTTCAGACATATCACACTTGGTTTTGACTTGCAATGGTGAGCAGAAGCGGAGAAATGAAGGGACCGAGACGCGAAGTGAATACATTTTGACTTTGAGCTTCTCTTTTGAAGTGACTGCCAAATACCTTTTCTGCTTGTTTAACAACGACTGTGAACTGGACTGATTAAGGAACAGGTAGATCTGATACTTTAAAATTTTTCCCTTGTTTTGAAATCATTTTCGAAGGGTAAAGGTTTGGAAGAGAGTTGTATTTGAACACTTGAACCTTGATTCTGGATTTTGGTTTTTTCCTGATTGGGAGGATAGATTTACTGGAACATTGAATTCAGCTTCTCTCTCTTTTTTTCTCTCTCTATTTTTTATTTTTGGACTGTGGTGACTAAAGAATAAGATTGTTTGAACTTTTTAAGGAATTTTTTTGCTGTGCAATTGTTCTTGAGGGCAGGGACTTGGAAGAGAGCAGAAGAGAACTTATTTGGGATTATAGTTCTCCGTTTATGGTCTTTATTAGACTGTGGGGGGTTGTTTTCTCTGCTTTTTTAACTTGGACTTGGTTTGGATATACTTCTGGATTTTTGGATATATTTCTGGATTTTTAGCTTGGACCTGATTTGGATATATTTCTGGACTTTTATTTTGAACTTGATTTGGAAATATCTTTGATTACATGGGTTTTGAGAAGTCTGGCAAGCTGATTTTTAAGAACCTGGAATTTTGATACTTGAGGGTTATGAACATTGGGAAGTGCTTTACTAGCTCCTGGTTCCTGAGAACTGTTTTTCTGCTGTGATTGTTGAGACTAGAGAACCTGTGCTGGAAGGACACTGTAAGCTGAACATCCTCATTCCCATGAGATGGAATGGCTTGGAATGTAAACGACGGCTGAGATACTGAAAGATCTTTGAGCAGCCTAGTGAAAGGGAAGTACAGTGAGCCACAGTTGGGAGGGGGGAGTGGGAAGTAGGCCTAGGCACAGGGGTTTGGAATAAAGGAAGTGGATTAATTTTCTGTGATAGTAACATGTATATAGTCTATCTCTAAGTATTTATATAGCTATATTAGTATTTTATACATACCAGTTTATATTGATTTTTAATAATTATAAGTATTGATTTCAATAACTATTATTCAGAGAGACTTTATAGTACTAAGTATTACTATTGTTAAGTAGTATTAAGTATATTTGTATAGCTTGCATATTGTCATTGATACAAGTTTTTAATAACAATACACTGATATAATTTGTTGAATGTGATATAAGACATAAACATTTATAGAACTCATTTGATAAGGGATAGACAAATCAGGGAATAAGATATTGTTAACAGAATGGACTCCAGGTCAAAAAGAGGAGCAGCTGCAGCAGTGACAACAATTCAAACTGCCAGAAGAACATCAACTGATATACCACAGAAACCAGATTTTATGTCGCAAATGTTGGAAGAAGTAAAAAGTATCAGAGAAGATATCAGAACAGATTTAAAAGAGACAAGAAAGGAAATGAGAACTGATATGAAGCATGAAATGGATAAGTGGGGAAAAAAACTAGAAAACTTGACTAAGTAAGTAACTACATTGAAAAAAGACACTAAAGAACTAAAACAACAAGTTAAACAACTGGAAGCAATGACCACAGAACTGAAAGATAAACATCAAGCAGAAGAAATCCAAATTACCGCACAGGAATTGAGATATCGCAAACGATGCCCCTGCTTTAGGGGAGTCCCTGAGAGAACTCGGGAGGACCTATATGCGAAGGTGTTACCAGCATTGGCAGAATTTATTGACACTGAAGAGGAGAAATTGGAAATGTATATAGATAGAATGTTCAGAGTAACCTCCAGAGTGGCCAGAGAGAGGAAACTCCCAAGAGATATAATCATAACATTTACCAGGACGGTAATCAGAGACAAAATATTGCAAAGAAGCTACGATGGACAGCTGAAGATTGAAGATAAAGATGTGAGAATGTTTAAAGATATACCGTTTCAGATCTTAAAGTAGAGACAAGAATATAAGCCATTGGCGAATCTCCTAGTAAAGTATCAGATCAATTATCGATGGGAGAAAATCGAGGGCATCTCTTTCACGTATAAACAACAGAGATATAGAATTAATTCAACGCATAAGGCAAAGGAAATGATGGAAAGATTGAAGAAAGATTTCCAGAAGACGAGTTTGGAGGAAGGGAAAGAAGAAGAACAACCTCTAGGAGAAGAAGAGGAGAAATCACAAGAAGAAGACGATGAGGATGAAGCACAGCAAGAAGAAGAAATTCAGCAGGAAGAAGGTGAATTAACAGGAGACCAAATGAAAGATTAAGCCGATATTAAAACTATAACATTATTAACAAAAGGGACAAAATGTACAAACGGGATTTTAGGATACATTCTTGGAATATTAAAGGATTTAACTCTGAATATAAAAGAAGACAAATATTTCACTATCTGGAAAAACAAAATTTGGATGTAATTTGCTTACAAGAAGCTTGAATCAGGACTGAAGACTTGAGATACATTCGTAACCCAAAATTAGGTAGCTGTTATGCAGCAATGATTGACAAAAAGAAGCGGGGAGTGATAATATATGTAAATGCAAGGTATGGAGCCCATCAGGTCTTCCACGACAGCAATGGTCGATACCTAGGCGTAGAAGTTACAATTAAACAAGATAAGATATTGATAGTCAGAATCTACGCACCCAACGGGGTGAAGGGTGAATTTTCTCCTAAAGTACATGAGGAGATACAGAAATATATGAGTGACACTGGTAATTTGAACATTGCTGTACTGGGGGACTTTAATGGAGTTCTCAATCCAAAATTAGATAGATCGGTGCAGAAACTGATGCCCCGAAACAATGGAAAATTACCTAAGAGCTTTTTTAACATGATGGACAATTTGAACCTCTTCGATGTATCGAGGTATAAAAATGGACAATTAGGATACACTTTTTTTTCGGACAGACATAAATCAATGTCCAGAATTGATATGATGCTGGTATCTAAAGCACTATTGTTGAAGGCTACAGATATAGACATTTTTCCGAATTTATGTTCAGATCACAACCCATTGCTTTTTAAGATGAAGATTAAGGAAAGGGAAAGGACATGGAGATTAAATGATGAGATCTTTAATAAAGAGAAATACATAAATGAAGCGAAGAAGGAGTTGATTAACTATTTCAGTGAAAACATGACACCGGATTTGAGGATGAGGACTATTTGGGATGCAAGTAAAGCAGTGATGTGAGGCAACTGTATCAGATGGTCTGCAGAAATTGGGAAAGAAAGAAGAAATGCTGAGCAGCAAATATTAGACAAAATGAAAGAAGTTGAGAAACGGATGAGGAAATATCCTTTTGATGAGAAAATCAGACTACAGATGAAAGTTTGCCAAGCTGAACTGAATCAACTTAACTTGAAAGAAATAGAACAACAAGTACTGAGAACAAGACATAATTATTTTGAGCAGGCAAATAAACCCTCAAAGCTTCTCTCCAATCTGTTGCGGAGAAGATGGACTAAGAATATTATATCAGAGATAAAGACATGAGAAGAGAGAATTACTAAACATGAAGGAATAAAGCAGGTATTTTATAAGTATTATGAGAAACTGATGAGCAAGATTTCGAAAGTGAAAAAACAACAGGAACTGGAAGAATACTTGGAAAGAACAAATAAATTAAGATTTACTGAAGATCACAGATTGACCCTGAATAAATCGGTTTCTATGATGGAAGTAATGGAAGCTATTAAGAACCTTAAGAATGATAAAGCTCTGGGTCCAGATGGATTTACGGCAAGGTATTACAAGACTCTACAACATGAGATTTCAAATCCATTGCAAAATACTATAAATGAGATTATAAAAGAAGGAGTACCGGACACCTGGAGGGAGGCAAATGTGGTGCTAATTCCTAAAGAAGGCAGAGACTTAACAGATGTCAAAAATTATAGACCAATCTCACTTTTGAATATAGTCTATAAGATTTTTGCTTCAATCCTTGCAACGAGACTTAAAAAGATTTTGGCTGAGCTTATTGATGAAGATCAGAATGGTTTTATACCAAAAAAAGTTTAAGAAATAATATAAGAACAGTATTGAATATAATTGAATATTATGAAAAGCATAATGAGAAGAAAATAACCATGATATTTGTTGATTCAGAGAAGGCTTTTGATACGATCAGTTGGCCGTTTTTGAAAACAGTAATGAAGCAAATGCAAGCTGGAGATAGATTTCTTTCATGGATTGAAGCAATATATAACCGACAAAGAGCTCGATTGGTTATTAACGGAGATAGAACTAAGCAGATTGAATTGAACAGAGGAACAAGACAGCGATGTCCTCTGTCCCCTTTGTTATTCATATTGACAATGGAGATATTAAATAACAACATAAGAGAAGATAATGCTATAAGAGGAGTCCAAATCAAGAATTATCAATACAAACTTAAAGCATTTGCTGATGATTTGATTCTGTTTCTTGAAGATCCTAAGAGAAGCATACAAAATCTTATTGGAATAATACAAGAATACGGAGAATTTTCAGGATTCAAGGTAAATAAAGAAAAAACAGCTTTGTTAATGAAAAACATGACAGACAAGGAGGAGAACGAATTAGCACTTGCAACTGGATTTAATAAAGTACAAAAAGCAAAATATCTAGGTGTCTGGATAGCAAAAAGGAGTAATGAGCTGTTTCAAAATAACTATGAGAAAAAATGGAAAGAGATAATTAAAGACTTGGAAAGGTGGACTTCCATGAAATTGTCTATGTTGGGGAGAACAGCAACTATCAAAATGAATGTTCTTCCAAAGATGAATTTTTTGTTTCAGAATCTCCCCATGATAACAAACAGTAAACCTTTCATACAGTGGAAAAAAGACCTGATCAAATTTATATGGCAAGGGAAAAAACCAAGAATTAAATGGAATATTATGACAGATTAAATACTACAGGGAGGAATGGGAGTACTAGATTTTCAATTATATTACAAAGCTGCGGCATTCATATGGCTAAAAGACTGGATTGACTTACAAGATACAAGAATGCTTGCACTGGAGGGAGCAGACCTGAGGATGGGATGGCATGCCTATATGTTTTATGATAAAGCAAAAATTGACAAAGATTTTTCGCATCACTATATCAGAAAATCACTTCTGATAATATGGAATAAATATGAGTAAAAATATAAGGCAGCTACCCATGTGGGTATCCCCTCAAGAAGCTTTCTTTGGAAGATGGAAGGGAACAGAGAAATGGTTGAGATATGAGGATATACTAGAGAAAACAATGACAAATGCTTATAAGATTAAATCAAGAGAAAAATTGGAACAGGAAGGATTGCCATTAAGTTGGTTTCCGTACAGGCAGCTAAATGAGAGATTCCAGATGGACTGGAAAACCTATGGAATAGAATCCAAAGAAAGGGCAGGAGTGATTAAATGGATCTTTGACAATCCACAACATCTGTTAGCCCATATATATCAAGAAATATTAACACAGGAGAGACAGGAGGAGACTGTGAAATCTGCAATGATTTTGTGGGCACAGAATATTGGGCATTCAATTCAATTAGATGAATGGGAACAGAGCTGGAAAAGGACACAAAAATTTACAATGGCTCAGAATCTCAAAGAGAACTATTTTAAAATGTTTCATAGATGGTACATGACACCAGAAAAGTTAAAAAATATTTACAATACAGCTACGGGAATGTGTTGGAAATGTCAGAAAGAGGTGGGAACAATATTTCATATGTGGTGGTCATGTCCCAAGGCAAAGAAATGTTGGAGTGAAATACATAAAAATGTGTGAAATACTGAAGATTCAATTTGTAAAGAAACCTGAATTTTATTTGTTAAACATGACAAATGTTCTTGAGAATACTAACATTAAGAGGCATTGGAGATTAATATTGTACATGATAACGACAGCTCGAACTGAATATACCAAATTGTGGATGTCTCAGCAAATACCCACAATCGAACAATGGCGGGGGGCATTTATTGAAAATAGAAATGTGGATATTGTTTCACAAAGATTAAAGGGGAAATCAGATGATCAGATAAAAGCAGAATGGCAAATTGTAATGGGTAATTGCTGGGAACTGCCAAGTGAAAATGTCTGAATTATGGTTGAAATTAAAGAGGAATAACTGTAACATAACAGGAGTTGATGAGAGAAATGCAAGATCAAGCACGTAAGATGAACATGGAATTGTGAGGCATAATTTTTTATATGTGAGTAGATGTCTAGAAAATGAAAACTAGATCAGAGTGGAAGAACAAAAACATTACATATAAAAGTACAATTTGAGATGATTTTTTTTTTATTTGTGAAACCTAATAAAATTATTTTTTAAAAAATGGAATAAGATGTGAAGATTAAAATATGGTTATATTGTTATATCGGTTAATAAAAAGATTTGAAAACCAAGAGCGAAGGGAGAGTGGCGTGGAGTGCTCTGGCATTTCTTCTCTGCTTGCTAGCAGTGAGAGCTGTGTGGAAAGCAGCAGTGAGGAGGAGAAGATGGAGGAGGAAGTTACTGGGGGTGAAGCCCAGAAGAAATTAACCAAGAGGAAAACAAAGGAGGGAGGAAAAGGTCTCTCCCCAGGAAAAAAAGTCACAAAGGAATATTTAATTCGCCAGTATGACACAGATTTCCAAAGTGTGGAGGAGGGAAAAGAGGCAAAGCGGGACAGAACTCTTTCAGAAGGTTCCAAAAATACAATCCTTTCCCGGGAAAGGCAGATCTCAGCAGCCTGGACGGAATGTCTCTACACTCCTTGGAACAAAGTGACTAATATTATTTTGCCAAAACACTTTGACAAGTACGACATGCTGAAACTCTGGGGCTACACGGTGGCACACGTTGCCCTCCCGGGCTCTAAAGAACGCTTGCCCAGTTTCAAAAAGTACAGTAGAGATAAACTTTGGGGCATCCTGGAGAAGAGCTTTCCTTTGCTGAAATCGGTGCTGTCAGGATTGCGGGTGGAACAGTCTCAGGAGCAGGTGTCGTACGCCAGGACTTTAGCCTTGGAGATTGTGGAGTATTTGTTACTGGGCAGGAAGCCAAAGACATCTGTTATTGTTCTGCCAGACTGGCTGAGGGAGGTCCGTTTGATGAAGACCTTTCAAGAGATCCATAGGACCTGGGAATGTGCCCCAAAGAACCAAACTCCTTTGGTTTGGACACAAACAGACAATACATCCAAAATGGTGAGCAGAGAAGCCTGGATGGAGTGGCTCTGAATGGTCACGGCAGACTTACGACAGCACAGAAAGATTGCTAAGCAGTCAGGTTTTGATCGGACGGAAGAAAAGGCTAAGGGAACCAGACAAGAAAAAATCAGGGAGAAGTTGAGGAACTGGAAAGAAGCAGACCCGGCGGCGCAGCTGGAGAGGAGCCCTGCGGGACGTGCGGCCCTGAGTTCCAGCCTGGGGGCGTGTGCTATGGTTCCACCCCCAGCAACCGGTGAGGGTCTTAGAGAGGCGAGAGGGAGGAGGGTGGTGCAGAGGATGGGGAGCAATGTGCGGGAAATATAGGACGTAGAGGGACTCTGAGCGATGTCAGTGATTCCGACCTTGCCCGGGGGGTCTCTGATAGAGCGAGCAAGAAACCGAGACAGGAGCAGTCTTGGGGACATAGGGTGGATACATAATTGGGACTGGTGACTGGAGAGGATGGAAATGGCTTTCGTGTGCGAGAGCAAAGAGAAGGGCTTGGTCTGGCTGGGGGAACTGGAGGGACCTCAATGGAAGATGCTGCCAGTTTGGATGTTTCTTTCTCTCAGAGAGAACAGAACAATCCCCTTTTGATGACCGAGACAAGAACTAGGGAGCTGGGGACATGGCTGAAGAGGTTATTGGAAGATTCGGATGCCTCTGATAACAGCCGATTTCCGACAAGGTCTAGAATGGACTCTGAAACTATGTGGCATCAAAGGGAAAGAGTGTAAGTCTAAACCCTCCGCCAGACAGACACAGAAAGGGGAAGGAGGGAGAAGATACACGTGGCAATGACACCCAAGGGGAAACACCTCGTGGAGCTTCGGCTTTGCCGCCCAGACTGCCCAAAGGGAGGACCGGTGGCAAATCTCAGGAGCAAAGAAAAGACAGCAGGATGTATGCTAGTATAGCGGGACGTGGTGCTGGCGCTGCTGGACCCTCCAATATTTCAGGCTTGATGGAAGAGGAAGAGGAATACTTGAACAGTTTTTTTCATCAAGCTTCAGATTTCAGGAACCCTAGGACGCGCTATGTTGTGCGCTTCAGATATCTGGGATCAGACCCCGAGAGAGGATCCAGGGCTTATATTTCAAAGAGGTTCCTTAGAGATACTTTGGATGCCCCTAGAGAGGATATTGTGGCAGTGATTGAATTACCAGGGTCGAGGAAAATCGATGTTTGTTTGGCTTCTGAAAAGGTGTACAGAGAGTTCTGGATGAAGTGCAAAATGGTGAAACGTTTGAGCCCAGAGTTGTTGACTGAATATGAGATGGTCCCGCTATTTAGGGGGGATACAAAGGTCTTGACCCTAAGTTTCAGAACCACGACCATCCCCGCTTAGGATGTAGCACAGTGGGTGTCTAAATACGCTATTATTTTGTCAAGACCCGATAAGAAGGAAGACGAACAGGGTTATTGGACAGGAGAATATAGGTGTGTGGTTTCTTTTAAGAATGAGAACCCTGAATATAGACATGGAAAGATATCCAAGTACTTTTTCCTGGGGGCTGATAGGGGGATCACCAGTACAGCGGCCAGCCTCAGGCTTGTTTTCACTGCGGGTCTTACGATCACCAGAGACATTTGTGCACCACTCCCTTGTGCTCCCGCTGTGGCGCCAGGGGCCATCCGACGGTGGCCTGTCACAGCAGCATCAGGTGCAACTTTTGTGGTGAATTGGGACACACTTATTTTTGGTGTCCCAAGACCTATTACAATCAGCAAGATGCCAAAATCTTGTAGAAGGCCCAACAAGTAGCCAGAAAGGGGAAAGAAAGAGCTCAGTCCAAGGAACAGACAAGGGTCCTTAGGGACATTTTGAGAGCCAGGGGAGAGGAGTTGCTCCCTGTGGAGAGGCGGGAAAATAGAGAGAGAAACCATGGTTCGGGACCTCTATTGGAGAACAGACAGCAGGAGGCAGTGAAAGAAGGAAAAGATGCCGAATGGAATGTAGTACTGGGGAGTGGTGTGGGAAGAAAAGATGGAAACCTGCAGAGAAAGGAGAAAGTGAGGGAAGAGGCAGTTAGGGGTCATAATAGGTTCCTTGTTCTTGCAGAAGAGGAGAGAAGGGTTGAGGAAGAGACTGGGTCAGTTCCTAAGAAATTCAGTGATAGAGAATTATTGGTGGCTGTCAAGGGGGCGAGAGACAGACAATCTAAACAAGCAGGAGAAGCAAAGGGACAAAAGACCACAAGAAGTCCAAGGCATAGAGCGATGAGGAATCAGGTGGTTGAACAGGAAAGTGAGCAAAGTAAAGCAAAAAGAAAGGGGGTGGGAAGTGGAGAGTCAGTGGTAGAGGGACAGGCGGTGCTACTGTTGGGTGGGAGTCCTGAGGGCTTTCCTGAAGAGATGGTGACAGAGATTGTGATGGAGGAAACACTTGGCGCAGAGTCAGTAGCTTCACTGCTGTTATTTTCAGAAGAAGTAGAAGTTCCTATGCGAGAACTTGATAACAGATTGATCAGGCCACCCGATGCTGAGTCGGGTCTCTGTTTTCCCCCTCTGTTACTGCCCCCTCCCTACCCTGGACCTCCTGATGCCCTCCCCTGCCCTCTTCTATCCCGCCCTCCTGATCCGGATGGCCTGGTTTCCACTTCACCATCCCTACTTTCCCCGTTCATTCCACCCCATCCCATATTAGTGAGACTACACCTTCAGGTTTGCCGGAGGAGGTAGGGAGGAGCCAGTTAGAATCAGTGAACTAGGGGGCCAGGGAGGAGACGGAGAGGTTGGAGACTGAACTGGATTGAGTAGTTTTGGATGGAGTGGACTGTGCTGGTTTGGAAGCTAACAAAATATTGATTGCTGGGCTGAAAAGTGGTGGAGAGAGGAGCCGGTGCCTTTCCGGGTGACAGCCACGATGAGACATGCCGGCCCTGACTTCCTGAGGGAGGTCTAGGGGCAGATTCAGCAAAACCGGGTCTTGGCGGAGTGGTTTCAGACCAAAGGGGGAACTATGCGAGACTTGAAGTGTTTCGTATACTGGGAAATGGTGGGCTTGGTGTTCTTTCAGCCACGGTTGGAAAAAAAATGCAAAGAGGGACCATTTGTCTGATATTTAAAAGAAGTGCCCAGGAACATAGAAAGTTTCACGGATGGGAGCATCCCCTTCGGTCTGTGGGACATACAACGGAGATTTTACCATCAAATCTATTATTTAAAGGGAAATCAACAGTGGCTGAAGGAAGCAGAACAAATATGTCCTAGACTTTTGTGTCAGAGACAAGCCTCTGTTAGCAGAAGTCAAGCCAAGGAGACTATGGCACACTTTCTAAAGGACTGCCCATCAGCCACCCTTGACTGGCCGGACTTGGTACGCCAGCCTTGGGGGGCGGTGGCATCTGAATTGGAGCCGGAAAGCAGAGTCAGTGGACCGCGTTGACACCTGGGGAAAAAAAGAAAGAGAGGCCATAACGGGAGGACTGTTGATTCATTCTGGGTTGTTCCTTGGTCAATCGTAAGACTGGTTAACTTGTATGTTTTGCTGGCTTTGGATTTCCAGAGAAAGAAAGAGTTAGTTACACAAATACAAGCGGATGTTAACGTTGCTGTTTGTTTTATAGTGAAAAAAAATAAAAACTCTAAGTGAAACAGAAAGAGGCAGGATGTCTTCAAAGAGATGGAAGGAGTTCTGACCATGGCTGGCAGAAACAACACCTGGCATAACTTGAACTGTAGGTTATGCACTCATAGGTTATATACATAAGTAGGTTATTAATTTTATTTTATTTTAATTTCTATTTCTATTTCTATTTTTATTTTAATTTCTATTTTAATTTCTATTTAATTTCTATTTTATTATTATTATTATCAGTTTTAATTTTAATTTTAATATCAATAATATTGTTCTTTGTTCTTTCTATATAAATGTGTATAATAAGTGAGAAAGTTTATGCGGATACAGGACTTGGAATAGTGGTAATAAATAATTTTAATGGAAATTATAATGTTTGTATACTGATACGTGCAAATTGGGGAAAGAATTTTTTTTAAACTTATGGTATTTTTTTGATGAAGTGTAATATTTTGATATGTTGTAGCTTAGATAACTTCATTTTGTTATTCCATTTGTTAATATGTACTTTTACTTTATTACTGGCAAACGTATTTGTAGGATGTTAAAATTTTAATAAAATTACTTAAACCTAAAAAAAAATTACTTAAACCTAACCCTAACCCAATCCTAACCTAGTCCTAAACCTAAAACAAGCCCTAGCCCTAACACTAGCCCTAGCCCTAAACCTAGCCCTAGCCCTAACCCTAACCCTAGCCCTAACTCTAGCCCTAGCCCTAAACTGAGTCCTGGCCCTATCCCTATCCCTAACCCTGCCCTAAACCTAGCCCAAGCAACAGTCTGAACCCTAGCCCTAAGGGTGGCCCTAGCCCTAGGCCTAACCCTCACCCTAGCCCCAACCCTAACCCCAGCCCCAACCGAGGCCTAATCCTAGGCCTAGCCCTAACCCTAAACCTAACCGTAACCTTATCCCTAAGCCTAGCCCTAAGCCCTATGCCCTAACCCTAGCTCTAGCACTATCCCGAGCCCTAACCCTAACCTAGCCCTAACTCTAGCCCTAACCCTACCCCTACCCCTAGCCTGAACCTGAAATCTAGCACTAGCACTAGCCCTAAGCCCTAACGCCTAACCCTAGCCCTAGCCGTGGTCCTAGCCCAAGCCCTAGCCTGTTACTGCCCTGGCTAGTCCGAGCTTTGGAGATATTAAAAGATATCCTTTTGATATCATAATTCGGCTTCACTTATCTATTCCCTTCCACGTGCTTGCGAAGCCCCTGGACAAGTATGCATACAGGCTCAGCCTATTATCGCCGCAATATTCCTAGACAATACAGGCAGGCCAGAAAACAGCCGACTAGCCTCTTTAGGAGACCTCCAAGCAAATACTCTAATTAGGTATGCATGCAACTTACAAAAAAGCCTCTGCCCCGAGATGGCAGCCTGATGGGTTAACTATACAATACCCAAGTACTCTGCGTTTGCATACTGGCTACTCTATTGAGAACCTCTGCGATAACTCAATCATTCAGATTCTCACATTTCAGAGGCTTTGTCTGCAACTCCAAATCTATTGTTTTCCCCCAAGTACGGCATAGCCTGCAGTCACAATTCTCCTTATAAAAACCCTTGATTCCGAGACCTTCCTTGGATCGCTCCCGAGTTTCACCCCACCTTGCTGTCGCTTTGTATGGTGAACCTACCCTCAGCTCCACGTGCTGAGTTACATCGCACCCCAGCCTCGCTCTCTATTTTTCTGGGCTTCAGGACAGGTGAAATATCACCGAAACCAGCAACCCTCTAAAAATCCCTCTATACCACCCAAACCTTTATTTCTTTAGTTATGTTGTGTGAATGTGTCGCATACACTATTTTGCTTGTATTTAATAAAACATCATTTATTGTTTCAACTTTTGTGTGCTCCTTGACTCAACCCGACCCCGTAGACATAGGGTTCAAGATCTCGCTACGTTACCCTGCCTCTCGTAACACTAAGCAGTGCTCTGAGCTAATTTTCCCCACCTTTAGTTGAGCACATTTTGGTGTCCCTCCTGGGACCCCCAGTACACAGGGTAACAGAGTGGTGGAGAATGTGGGGATCCCCGGTACCCTAATTTGAGAAGGAGTCGCGAACCTCCTCAAATCAGGCTGGTACTGACTTAGGTGACGATTGGTCAAGTCGTTAAAGCACTAGTAGGCAGGAACACGTGTGTGTGGAGTCTGTGTGTTTGAGCTCTAGAGCTATTCTATCTGGGTGGAAATCTGTTGCCCTTTCTTGCTCGGTTTGTGTATGTTAGCCGCCCCGGCATGGTCACTAGCACTAGGCGGTGAACCGTCATCTGATAGCAAGGGGTGTGCACAAGCTGTCCTGGGAATCACATCCCTAACTTGGGGTGTATCGTGGGCTGAGATTCGAAGTGTTACAGTGTTAGCACGGTAGGAACAGTCTACACTCATCCAAAACCCTAGTGGCAAGGCAAAATAGCACTTAGGGAAGAAATTCCCCCCCTTAGAGTAGTATACGGGTGCGTCCCGTCAGTTGTTGTTGTTGTGTAGTTTTGAGAGTGTGGGTGCGTCCCGCTGGCAGTTGTTAAAGCGCGGGTGCGTCCCGGCTGTTTGAATCTCGGGTGCAACCCGACTTGTGTAGGGTTTTAAAAAGTTTGTCCCGAGGTAGAGGTAGGCGCCCCTCACCCGAAAAACTGTTAGGAACGGTTTTGGGTTAGGTTCCCATCCCTCTTCCCCCTCTGCTTGGCCAGGTGGCGTAGTAAGTTCTGTAGTGTTCGTTTCCCCCCTTCAGGCAGGCAGGTTCCCTGGGTCTAGGTGACCTCCCTGTCCCCAAACTGTTACCTTGTCCTTTTGTCCCTAGTGCTGTCGAGGTGGAAAACCGGGCCTAGTTGCACAGAAGTGACTCTGTTTGGGCAGGCTGGAGATAGGTTCCCGTCCCTCTTTCCTAGAGAAGTTCCGCAGAGTTTGTTTCCCTTCAGTCCCCCAGGGGTCTAGGTGATCCTTCCCGTCACTCCAGTTCCTGGTCCCGTTTGTGGTTTGTAGTTTGTCACTTGTAGGTAGTGTTTGAGATAGTTGTGGTTTGTGTGAAAAATGGCAGAGAGCAGTAAGGTCACCATCAAGGATCTCATGTTGGAGGAAGAGGTCAGAGGTAAACTAGAGAGATGGGTTTTGAGTAAAGGGAAATGCCCTTGGAAGGACACCATCTTCCAGACGGCCGATCCCTTTACCACACTCCATGAAGCGTACACCCTGGCATGTAAATCAAAGAACCCATTCGGGTCGTCTTAGGATGCTTTGGCCACTTGGGGACTGTGGCTTACAGCCAGAGATGCTAGTAATGCCCTGGTAGAGACCAGAGAGAAATTAGCGAGCGTAGAAAAGGAGAATGCCCGGCTTCAGGCCAAGGTCAAAACGCTGCATGCAGACAAGGTAACTTTTGCGTCCGTAGTGCAGGCGTCCGCACAGAAACTTAGTAACATCCAGGTAGTGGTGCAAACTTGGGAGGAGAAAGCCCACACCTTAGAGGCTGAGCTGGATCATGCCCGGTCTGCGGCCAAGTTCATGGTGGGGCACGTGAGGGAACAGTAGGAGGCTGTTAGCCATGTAGCTTGCCAGAAACAGATAGCTGCGCTGGAGAGCCAGCTCCAAACGCGCAAAGCCTTAATTTCGGCTGTGTGCCCGGAGCTGCTCCCAATGTTTGCAGAGGACTTTTCTGGAGAGACACTGCCAGAGGATGCTCAGGCAACCCTTCCCCACAATCCAGACTGGAGCGACCCTAAGGTCCCAGTCAACCCTGTCGAGATACGGTCCATGACGAGACGGACCACCCTCCTTGGAGAAGGCAGTTCAGATAGACAAGAGACGCAGGAGACGCAGGTCACCGAGACTAGGGTCCCCTGGTGTGCTACTGAGGCCAAAGCTATTGCAGACCAGTTAGGTCCATTGAACAGAACCACTGGGATCATGTGGTTGAACGCGGTGATCCATTCTCACCCGACAGCCAATGGTCAGGACCTGACCCAACTGGCTCGGCTTTGTATGTCCCCCTCCAAGCTCATTACTCTTGAATCAGCTGTGGCGGCTTGAGGCTCGGTTAGGCTCGAGGCCCACGACTGGATGAGAGAGGTAGTGAGGATTTTGTGGCCCGGACAGAGTGTGAGTGTGCTATATGTCATGAAGCAACAGGGTCCTCATGAGAACCGTGAAGCTTACGTCGCACGGAAGCAACTCCTCACCATTCTGGCTGAGAAGGTCCCCTTGACGACCCACAGGTACAACTTTGACCGTATGGAATTCAAGACTCTGTTGTATGGAGGTCTTAACCACGAGACCAAGATGGCTTTAGGTTTGGTGGATCCAGCCACCACCAACTGGGAAGAGTTCAGGAACAACCTCCAGTGGGTCTCCGACCTGCTCCGCAAGGCAGGTTCCCTAAGACCTCCCCCCAAGACGCATAAGAAGGACACCGGGAATTGGGAACCTATAACCGAGGTCACGTACTCAAACTATGGGCCCCGTTCCCAGCACAGGAAAATGGCTCCGAATTCCATTCCATTAGGGAATTGGAACTCGAGACCACCACCCAGACAGGACAACAGGCAGTGGCAGGGACGGGATTTCCGCAGCCAGTCCGGCAAGGAAGGAAGTCCCCCACAACAGCCAACTGCCCCCAAACAGCCCTCTGACTCGGGTTCTCCCCAGGAGACGTCTGGTGGGTATGATCCCACGGCCCAGACGTACTCCTCCGACAGAGGTCTGTCGGAGGCATGCCCCGGTCTGGGGCATGATCAGAAGGTTCGGACTGGACATGAGCCAGTTCAACAAGCGGCCAACATTGGAGCTTTTGGAAGCTCTAGATAAGCAGCTTCAGGCTGGAAATAAACAGCCGGTCCAGGCTGTGACCGACGGCCCACCTCCGGCTGGATACGACCCTAACCTGGAACTGCCAGCATAGGGGTGCCCTCGGTCCAGGAAGCTTCCCTGCAAAGTGGTGGCTAGGTTGAAGCCAGACAGGTGGGGAAGGTTCTGGGTGAAGGCAGGCATAGGGACCGAGAGGGATAAGACTACTGCCACCCTTCTTGTGGACTCTGGTGCAGCCGTAAACGTGCTGCACCCCAAACTTGTGAGGTGCGGTGAACCCAGGCCCGAGCATGTCCAGTTTTCTGGATATGGTGGGGGAGTCACCAAGCTAGGGCATGGGCAGGCATCCCAATGTCTATAGAGACGTTTCGTTTTCAGTTGTGGGCATGCAAGAACTGGGGAGAAGACGACGGCCTTTTGGGCATCGGTTTTCTCCAGGAAAACAAGCTCACGGTTGATTACGCAAACGGGTTTCTATGGCAGCTAGATCAGGGACCAGTAGAGATTTCGGCTGTGCGCCACTGTGCCGCCATTAAAGCTCCTGCCCCTATCCCGGTAACAGATGAGCGACATGTATGTTCCCACTTGAGGTAAATTTGGCTACCACCTCACAGTCCGTGCAGATGCTCTGGTGCCGCCTTGTCCTCAAGGGCCATGGCACCGTCCTAATCGTGACACTGATAATTGGAAAAGGGGCCATGGCTAGCTACGGCTCCATCACAGTTACCATTTGGACTAGAGAGAAAGGTTCCCCGGAGGCACATGGGTCCAGGACCAACCTCCATACCGAATTGAGAGTGTGGGTCCCAAACCAGGAGGAGGCGTTGCCGCTCTTGTTGGTAGTTCCGGAGACCTGAAAGAAGGATTGGAAAGGGAAACCCCCAGATGGGGACGCCCTTTTGTTAGCACAACAGCGTGGTGGACAGGCTTTGCTTCCCTTCATGGGATGGCAACCCCCATGAAGAGGTGGTTGCTCCAGCTCCCATCTCGTTCCCCCCCTCCTTGTAAATAGACCCTTTAGGATAGAAGCTTTTGGGTAGTAACGGAGCCCCCATCTCTGTGTTCCCTACAGGGAGATGGAATGGGACCGTTCATGAGGATTGCAGTTTTGTTTTTCATGGTTGGATAAGCCCTTAGAACCTCACCTGAATACAGCCAAGTTTACACAGATTGGCAGTTCAATGTACAGGCAGTATGTTATTGGAACCCTTATCCAGAAGTAGAAGCCTTGTTGACAGGGACGCAGGTGCTCTCCTGGTTCAAGAAAAGGTACCCCTTCGAACTAATCACGAATTTTCATATCCACTCTAGAAATAGACTGAGTGCAGTGTTAAGGATGGCCGTTGCCGGCGAAGAGGTTAAATTCAACCCCAACATGGCCACAGCAGCAGCTCCCATGACTGCCAGAGTGGTCTGCGGCAACCACCACTATGCAGCCCTACTAGTGCTTAGCTTCTGTTACTGCCCTGGCTAGTCCGAGCTTTGGCGATATTAAAAGATATCTCTTGATATCGCAATTCGGCTGCACCTTTCTGTTCCTCTACATGTGCCTGTGAGGCCACAGGACAAGCACGTAAACAAGCTCGGCCGCTAATAGCCATAATATTCAAACTACAATACAGGCAGGCCAGAAATAGCTGACTCACTGCTTTAGGAGACCTCCAGGCAAGTACTCTAATTAAGTATGCACGCTACTTACTTTTTTTTTTTAATAATTTTATTCAAATTTCAACAAATAAAACAAACAATTATTTGTGCAATGTTTACATGTAATGTTTTTCCTTCTTCCTTTCCTTTCTGGATTACAATTATTGATATTCCCTCTATTTGTTTCGTATCGCAATAAAATGTAAATAATCTATAATTTGTTAGTTCCTGCTGTATATCTCTACTTTACTTGTTACATGATATTTCATTAACTGTTAACTGTATAATAATTGTTATCATGAAAAATGTATTGTCCTCTGTCTACCCCCAACCCAAATCTGTGACAATCTTCCACTCTTTATTAATGTCTTCATCTGATTTCCCTTTCAATCTTTGTGTAAGTATATCCGCATTTCTGTTTTCCATGAAAGCTATCCATCACTGTTCCATTATGGGTGTAGTTTCATTTTTCCAAAGTCGTGCATATTCGATGCGGGCCGTCGTCACCATGTACAATATAATTCTCCAATGTCTCTTGGCTGGTGTTCCGTCTAGTGTATGTGTCATGTTTAGCAAGTAAAATTCAGGTGTCATCGCGAATTGAATCTTCAAAATTGAACTTTTTTTTTGTGTATTTCTTTCCAGTATTTTTGTGCTCTTGGACATGACCACCACGTATGAAATAGTGTACCAAAGTTCTCTTGACATTTCCGACATTGACCTGTACCTGTCTTATAACTTGTCTTTAGTTTTTCTGGTGTCATGTACCATCTGTGGAACAGTTTGTAGCAATTTTCTTTTAAATTGTGGGCAACGGTAAATTTCTGTGTACATTGCCAACTCTGTTCGCACCATTCTAACTATATTGGGTGTCCAACGTTTTGTGCCCATTGTATCATTGCAGCTTTAACTTTCTCTGCCTCGCATTCTTGTTGTAAAATTTCTTTATACAAACGTGCTAGTAAATGTGGTGGATTTTCTCTTAACATTCTCAATAAATGAATTTGTTCCTTTTGTTGTATTCCATAGGTTTGTACGTCCATCTGAAATCTTTCCTTTAACTGTCTATAGGGAAATCAGCTTAGTTTTATTCCTTCAGTTTCTAATTCCTGTCTTGATTTCATCTTCACACCGGAGTCATCTGTTGTGTCTAAGAAGTCTTCATATCGTAACCATTTATCTGTGTCTTTCCATCTCCCAAAAAAGGCTTCTTGCGGGGAGACCCAATTAGGTAACTGCCTTATATTCTTCTTCTTATAGTCATTCCATATTCTGAGTAGCGATTTCCTTATAAAATGGTGCATAAAATCTTTGTCTACTGCTGCTTTTCCATAAAACATGGAGGCATGCCATCCCGTTCTTAAGTCTGCTCCCTCTAACGCCAGCATCCTCGAACTTTGAAGACTTAACCAGTCTTTTAGCCATGTGAATGCCGCAGCCTTGTAGTATGTTTGTAGGTCTGGCAGGCCTAAACCACCTCTTGCTGTTGTGTCCGTCATGATTCTCCATTTAATTCTTGGTTTCCTCCCCTGCCATATGAACTTAATTATGTCTCTGTTCCATTGAACAAAAGGTTTAATGCTTGTTATAATAGGCACTTTTTGGAAAAGATAGTTCATTTTTGGTAGAACATTCATTTTTGTAACTGATATCCGTCCCAGCAAAGATATTTTCAATTGAGTCCATTTTTCCAGATCTTGAGTTATCTCCTTCCATTTTTTATCATAGTTGTTATGGAACAGTTCATTATTTCTTTGTGCAATCCAAACTCCTAGATATTCAGCTTTCTGTCGTTTATTAAATCCTGTAATTTGTTTGAATTCAGCTTCTTCCTTCTCTCTCATATTTTTTGATATATATACTATTTTTTCCTTGTTAATTTTAAAACCGGAGTGATCTCCATACTCTTGAATAGTATCCATCAATCTTTGAGCACTCTTGAGGGTATCACCCAAAAAAAATACCAAATCATCTGCAAAAGCTTTGAGTTTATATTGAAATTTCTTTATCTGGACTCCTCTTATTGCCACGTCTTCTCTTATATTATTGTTAAGTATTTCTAATGTCAAAATAAATAACAAAGGTGATAGGGGACAACCCTGCCTTGTACCTCTCAAAACTTCAATCGACGCCGTACGCTCTCCATTTATAATTAATCCTGCTGTTTGTTGAGAGTAAATTGCTTCAATCCATGAAATGAATTTTTCTCCCGCTTGTACTTGCTTAATAGTCGTCTTCAAAATGACCAATTGACCATATCAAATGACTTCTCTGCATCAACAAATACCATAGCCAGCTCTCTTTCATTATGTTTTTCGTAGTATTCAATTATGTTTAAAACTGTCCTGATATTGTCATGCATCATTCTCTTAGGCAAAAAGCCATTCTGATCTTCATGAATATGTTCTTGAAGTACTTTTTTAAGTCTCTCTGCCATGATGGCGGCGAAGATCTTGTAGTCCATATTTAATAGTGAGATGGGTCTGTAATTCTCTACATCCGCTATGTCTCTGCCTTCTTTTGGGATCAATGCAACATTAGCTTCTTTCCATGTATCTGGTATGCCTTCCTTCTTAATCTCGTTCATTGTTATTTGAAGTGGAGCTGAAAGTTCATGCTCCAAAATTTTGTAATATTTTGCTGTAAAACCATCAGCTCCTGGGGATTTATCATTCTTTGTGTTCCTGATAGCTTCTACTATCTCCATCATTGACACTGATTTGTTTAATGTCTCTCTTTGTTCTGTTGAAAATCTGATTTTATTCTTCCTCTCCAAATATTCTTCCAATTCTCTTTGATTTTTTTCGAGGAGATATAGCTTAATAGCGTTGTGTAATAAGAATAGAATGCTTGTTTTATCTGGTCTTGCTTTGTTGTCTTCCCCTTCTTCGTTGTAATCTCTGTTATTATATTTCTTGATCTTCTTTTCCTCAACAAGTTAGCTAAAAGTTTTGAAGGTTGATTTGCCTGTTCAAAAGAAATGTGTTTCAATCTACGCATCTGTTGATTTATTTCTCCCAGATTTAATTGGTTCAATTCTGCTTGGCACACCTTTATCTTTTGTCTTGTAATATTATCTGCCGGATTTTTCCTCATCTGTTTCTCCAATTCTTTCATATTCCCCAGGATCCTATCTTCTGTACGCTTCCTTTGCTTATTGATTTCCGCAGACCATCTGATAAAGTTGCCACGCATCACTGCTTTACTTGCATCCCATACTGTCTTCATAGGCAGTTCAGGTGTCATGTTTTCATTAAAGTAGTTGATTAGTTCTGTTTTTGCTTTTTGAATGTACTTTTCCTTAGTTAAGATCTCTTCATTCATCCTCCATATCCTTTCTCTACTCCTGACCTTAAAAGTCACTTGTAACGGAAAGTGATCTGAACACAAATTCGGAGGACTATCTATTTGATGTGTCTTCAAAAGTAACTCTTTGGTTACCAATATCATATCAATTCTAGACATAGATTTGTGTCTGTCTGAAAAAAAGTGTATCCATCCAGTTGTCCATTCTTATATCTCCAAATGTCATATAGCTCTCAATCATCCATCATCTGGAACAAGCTTTTGGGTAGTTTTCCATTATTTCGCGGTATCAATTTTTGCTTTCTTCTGTCCGCAATAGGATTCACTACTCCGTTGAAGCCTCCAAGAACCACCACACTCGAGTTGCCTGTATCCTGTACATATCTTTGTATTTCAACATTTATTTTAGGGAAGAATTCTCCTTTGGCTCTATTGAGTGCATATATTCCTACTATTAATATCTTTCCTTGTTTTGTGTCAATTTCAACTGCAAGATAACGGCCATTTTTATCTTGAAATTTTATTTGCGCACCGTATCTTGAATTCACATATATCAATACACCTCTTTTGTTCTGATCAGTAGTAGCCGCAAAGCAGCTACCTAATTTGGGATTCCGTACATATTTCAAATCTTGGGTTCTTATCTGGACTTCCTGTAAGCAAATTACATCCAATTTTTGCTTTTCCAGATGGTGGAAGATTTTTCTTCTTTTGTATTCCGAGTTAAATCCTTTAATATTCCAGGTATATATTTTGAGGCCCATTTTTTCTGTTTTTATTATTTTAATTTATACAGTCCTATTCTATTTTACTGCAACATCTCTCCTGCGAGCTCTCCTTCCTCTTCCTTTTCTTGCTCTGAGTCCGATGTTTGTCTGATTAAATCTTCCGCCTCTTCTTCTTGCCTCTGTATTTCTCTTCCTTCTTTTTCTTCTTCCACGATTTGTTGTTCCTTGTCTCTCTCTAATGTTGATGTCATCTGGAAATCCTTCTTCAGTCTTTCCATCATTTCTTTGGCCTTAAAGACCGAGTTAATTCTGTAACATTGCTATTAAAAGAAATGCCCTCGATCTTTTCCCACCTGTAATTTATCTCATGTTTCTTCAATAAATTGGCCAAAGGTTTGTAATCCTGTCTCTTCTTAAGGATTTGAAATGGTATATCTTTAAAAAAATTTACGTCTTTATCTTCCACCTTTAATATTCCTTCATAACTACGTTGTAATATCTTATCTCTAGTAACAGTCCGATTAAAGGTTATTATTATGTCTCTCGGAAGTTTTCTTTCTCTCGCCGTTCTGGAAGCAACTCTGAACATTCTGTCAATACACATCTCCATTTTGTCTTCATCTATGTCTAGAAATTCTGCCAAGGCTGGAATCATTTTCCCATACAGGTCCTCCGTATTTGAATCAGGAACTCCTCGAAAGCGGGGGCATCGTTGACGATATCTCAATTCCTGGTGCAATGCTTGAAGTTCTTCTTCTTGTTGTTTCCCCTTCACCTCCATCATTTCAGTTTGTACTTGTTTAACTTGCTCTTTTATTACTTTGGTCTCTATCTTTACCTTGGAGACGTCCTTGGTCAAAGTTTCCAACTTCTTCCCAAGCTTGTCAATCTCATGTTTCATATCTGTTCTCATTTCTTTCCTTGTTTCCTTTAAATCTTGTCTAATATCAGTCTCTATCTTTTTTATGTCTCCTCTGATGTTCTTTAATTCCTCCATCATTTGTTGCATAATGTCTGGGGGTTTCTGGGATGTATCCACAGATGTTCTTCTTACTGATTGGGTAGTTGTAGTCACAGCGGACGCTGCTGCTGCTGTGGCTTTTCTTGTTCTTTGTTCCATTGACCTTTAGAAAAATATAATGTTCTGTTCTACCTTCTCCTTTACCAATAGTTATTTTTGAAAGCTTATTAAGCCAGCACCTTCAGAAAATCATATACTTATACAAATAATATACTTTGGTTATAAGCAATCTTAAATCATAAATGTACAGATGTAATCAATTGTTCTATGTAATGTTGAGAAGAAAAAAAAATACTAAATTTATAGACAGTACCAAATGCATCAATTGAGTAATCAAATCGAAAAGTAAATGGTAAGCAATTGATTTCCCTGTAACAATCACAACTCCCCCTCCCTTATGTACTTTCAGGCCATACAGGCCTATTCTAATCACACAGATTTCAGAACTCACAAATGCCATCTGCAAATTCAAACCGCTTTGTACTTGGGAGGGAAGTCTTCTGTTTTCAAACCTGTCTTCAAAGACAAAACAAGCTGGGAAATCAACTTCTGTCTAGGTCTGCCACCGGATGTCTGCTCCGTAGTCTATTTCCAGATTTATCAGTGACCAGAATCCCAAGACCTTTGAGCTTCATTCAAAAATAAAGATCTTGCAAAACAAAAATCCAGTGGTAAAATGTCCAGTTCAAAGTTCTATCAGTACCTGACAGTTTGGTTCAAACATAAACAGTCTTATTCCAAGTGTTATTCCACAGTCTTTTTGTCTGATTCTTCCCTTCCTCAAACCATAAAACAGTCAGTTGAATATTCCAATAGGCAATGAAAAAGAAGGATCAATACACAGATAAAAAAGAGAAAAAAAGAGAGAGAGAAAAAAATCCCTCAGTCCTTGAAGGTCCTTGAAGGTCTTAAGTTCATTCAATGCTGTCTATTTTAAATCAGTTCCCAGTGCCAGTTAAAAGCAATCCAATCCCTGCTGCAGCAACAGTTCAGAACGTGAATTCTTCTCTTAAAACCCGAAAGTCAAAGTGATAGATCCAAGTAAAATGTAAAATGTAAAATACAATCCAAATAAAACAAAAATAAAATATATAATACAGCCCAAGTGAATAAAAATCACTCCATATTTTACATCTCCATATGCAGGTTTAAGAGTTTGCAACCTCCACTCTTCAGTCTCTTATAAAAAGAAAAGGGAGATATACTCTTCAACTTTTATGAAAGAATAGATCTTGTGCCAGACTCCAGTCTCCCATGCATTATTTCAGTTTAATCTGTACTGTTAACCTCCAAAGAAAAGGAAATTGAAGTCAGCTCACACTCACCAACTGTACTGTCCCTTTAAGAAATCCTCCATTTTGTTCTCTCCTACAGTCCTCGGAGTCTTTCCAGCAACTTACTCTCTTTGAAGCAGGTACGTTCTTCTTACGATCTAAAATGTTTGTAATCCAAATCGGGCTTTAAAAAAGTCAGCTTTCTGAAATCTTGGTTTAAAACACGTTGGCAGCGCTTGTGTCGCTATTGCGGCAATCCTGGAGCTCCCATTGCGGTCTTGCGATCCTGCACGCCCCCGCTCTTTCTCCTTCCAGAGAAGGCTCGGTGTCGCTTCACGGATCCCCTTCAGACCTCTTCCACATCCCCCTTACTGAGGGGATAGCTAGCTGGGATTGGGTGGACTTATCCCAGCTGGAAACCTTCAGGTGGGAGTTCAGAGTTGCGCAGCGCTACTCCGGACTCCCTCTCACATCCGCCATGCGCTGGACGTCATCGCTAATTTTTTCCTGAGGTTCCATAAGCACTTTACAGTATTGGCTTAACCACAAAGAGATGTCCCCAGCTGGAATACAGGTAGTCCTGAAACTTATCATCAGGATTCTGGTCTCTCCTCTAAAGAGAAGGATCACATCATAATCATTGAGGGCCGTCGTTCCCCTTTTCAAAGCAAAAACGTTGATAAGCCCTTTCAGAAACGAGACAGATGTCACTCTCTCTCATTCTTGGTGGAATAATCAGAGCTAAAAGTTCTTCTTTAGGATATTTCAGCAAACAAAATAGAATTTCCTGTTCTATATATCTTCTGTTAGTTTTGACTTTGCCCTTATACCTCAGACCGATCACAAAGCATTGCGTCAGGTCCTCATCATTCCAGCTTCCAGCAGCTCCTCTTCCTCAAATAATTCCATATCTGGGTCCTCAATCATCCCCATTCCAATATGAGATGAGCCAGCTGTATGCAAAGAGGGCCCCGTAGCCATGGAGGCATAAGATCTAGTCCTTGATGGCTGAGGCATGTCGGCAGACGTCAGCCCCATGGACTCAGTTGCCACCCGAAGCTGGGGCAGCTGCTTCTGCAAGGAAGGTCTCCCCCCCCCGAATCCGATCGCTCAGGGAGCACCTGCACCAGTGAGTCTGGAAAGAAACTCAACAGCACTCTCTCCGATTGTCAAAGGCCTCCCGCACTCCCTCTCATTTCCTTACTCACATTTCCTGCTAGCCCTCTGTCCATAATCTCTTCCAAAAGTCCTTTGTTTTGTCCTTCCAACCTTTTTGCTTGTCGTATCTCGGGTTCTGCCAAAGTCACGTTCCCCTGCCTTGTTTTTTTCCTCAGTCTTCTATCTCCTAAATCTCAGTCCACTTCGTTCTCTGCCAGAAGTGGCACCACAGTCTCCTCAGCCCGACTTCCTGTATCAGAAATCTTGCTGGTCAGGGGGGTGGTTAATAAAAATTCCATCTCTGAGCTTTCACAATCTGAGCTTATAACAGATTCCTCCCTCTCCTGTTCTCCCCCTCTTTCTGTTGTTTTCTTTTGGACTGCAGGTGGAGTGAAAGGTAGCGGGGTTGTCTGAACAGCAGTCATTTTAGTTGTTTCCTCACTACCCTGTTCGTTTCCCACTACCTCCTCCCTCCTCCCTTTAATTTTTTGCATCATCTCGGTTCCCTCACCCACACCTACCCTTTGTCTCAGTGTAGCATCTTCCATCCCTTGTACAGAGGAAGAAAATGCCTATTGGTCCAGAACCTCATCTGTTTGCAGGGAATCTGTCTGAATGTGTTCTCATTCCTGCCCATTCACACAAATCTCGTCCAGGGTCCCATCGCATCAGGATACTTTCAGCATCGTCTATCGGTTCCTGGGATGCATCATCTAGTACAGAATATTGAATAGTGGAATCAGCATTCTTCTTTAAAAATTGTCTCTTCCTCAGAAAGAGAACTATACTGTCCATCCAGTCTAGAAAAGACTGTAGTAGTACCAAAGCAGACCAGTCGTCAATTTTTTCTGACACAAAGAGCTGGTGCATCTTCTTTTCAGATAACTTCCATTCTCTTCCCACATGCTGGAAAATTCTAATTAAGCCTTTCTCTGTTAACCACTCCGGAAAGGCCACTTGGAGGGTCAAAAGAGGTTTCTTCCTCACCATGTAACTTTCCACAGCTTTCAGGGTGTAATTTCTTGCCCTGGCTCCATCTCCCATAGTATGCTGCAATGAACCTTTCAGGGTTTCTATCAGAATTTCTTTCATTTCATGAAGCACCTTAAAAATCTTTTCCTGGCAACTTCCGGTGGCTGCGGTGAGGAGTTCGGGTGTCTCCCTACACAGCTGGGGGAGAGACGCCTTCCCTGCGGGGGTCGGGAACCCACTGTTTGAGAGGAGAACAGCGGGAGAATTACCCACTTGGTAAAGTGGGTTCGGAGGCGCTCGGAAGGGGTTGGAAACTTTGTGTCTTGGGTCGAAAGAGCAAAAAAACTTCAAGATAGAGACGCAGGGCGGACCCACGAAGCTGCCATTACCCCGTTAGGGCTCTATCGGAGGAAATCCTCGCCACCACTTTTAAGACTTTGAAAGGAGGGGAACGAAGAAAGAACGAAGAACAAAACCTCCTGGTACAAACTTTGTTGGAGCTAAATTTCCTTGTACTTGTTGGTGAGGAATACCAACACAAAACGCCCTCTGTGTTGTGCAAGCTAAAGCTAGGTTCCTTTAAGGGGAGGGAAAGCCCCAGAAGGGAACCAAACGTGGAAGAGCAGCCCAGAATATTGGAAGACGCTACACGACCGCATTGGGGAAGTTTCAACAGTACAGTATATGTAAGCACTGGATATAAATAACAATAATAGATTTTCCCCCTACGTGTGAATGTAAATAATTGTAAAATAGTGGTCGCGGCTCAGTAAGAGTAAGTAGGAAACTTATTGGTGAATTGAAAAGTGGTGGAAGACTAAAGAGTAAGCGGACTAAGTGGTTTACAGTAATCAAACCCCACAAGGATGACTGGAGAGGAGGAGGAGGAGTAAAGAGTGGCTAAGTAAGAGACGGAAGGAGGTGAAAAGAAGAATTTAAATCTTAATAAGATCACAAAGAATATACTGGTGGATAAGAACAAGGGAATAAGAGAACTGGGAAACGCTCATTGGAAAAAGAATGGATTTGGACATTGATATTGGATTGTAAAAGAGGTGTATAGTTAAAGAAAGAAAACACAAGCAAAGCGGTACGACGACCTAACTGTAACTACAAATTTATTTTTTCAAATTATTGCTATATTTTTTTTATAATAACAGAAGATGAATTTGGAATGAAATTAGCTAATATAAGCTTCATTTGATTATTTGAAATTAATCAACATATGCCTTGTTTGAATCAACTCTCAATGTTACTTTTTTTTAAAATAGAAATAAGCAGTAATATAGTATAATAGTAAATTGTAGTCTGCATAGCAGTTTAGTATCATATAGTATAGTATAATAAGAATTTATAGTAGGACATAGTAGTATTGTAGTACTGTAGTATTTAAGGACTAGAAGGGGATAGGTTGTAGTAGTTTTGAAATTAATGAATTAAAGGAGTTGAAAGAATTGAATAATTTTTGGAAAACCCCATACAGTAAAATGAATTAAGGACTAAGACCCTCCCCTTCGATATTGGACTACCCCATCAAAATTTATATTAATCCCTTGCAGATTGATAATAGAATTTTTAATGTATTTTTGAGAGAGTATTGATGTACTATTATATATAATAGTACCATTATACTATTATATATAAATAATAATAAAATAAAATAAAACAAAACAAAAATAAGAGGTAAAGGCTGAATTATTCAATTCCTAAGCTCCTTTGGTAAAGTGTTATATAATTTAAAAATTAGGATAATATCTTCTTTTCTTTGCTATCCTTTTGTATTTACATATAATATTGATTAAATTTAGCGGATTGTTTATAAAAGGAGTATGGCATCCGGAACTAGAGAAGCGGTGCAACAATATGCGCAAAGAAGAGGATCAATTGAAGAACAAACAAAGTTCTTAGAATTTGGCAATACTATCTTGGAAGAGATGCGAAAATTAAGAGAAGATTTCAGGCAGGAAATACAAAAGGTTTCAACAGAAATGAGAGAAGTCAAACAGGAGATGCAAAATATAGGACAGAAAATGGAAAGTATAAATAAGGATATACAAAAGATAAATAAAAAAATCGACAACTTACAAGAAAGAACAGACAATTTAGAAAAGGAGACACCGGAATTACGGAAACAGATTAAACAAGTAGAAACATTAGCTTTAAATACTGAGGTGAAAATAAGAGATAAATGTATCAAGATCAGAGGTTTAGAAGAATTGGAAGGAGAGGATTTATGTAACCGTATAATACCATATTTGGCACAGTTTATTAGATGGAACACAGAACAGTTAGATTTAGAGATCGATAAAATCTTCAGAATAAATTCATATATAGCTAGGAAAAGGAAGGTACCGAGAGATGCCGCTATTTATTTCTTGAGAGAAAGAGTGAAAGATCTGGTGTTACAAGAAAGCTATATAAATAAATTTGTTATACAGGGTAAAGAACTACAGATCTTTAAAGATGTACCTTCACAAGTATTAAAAAAAAGAAAAGAATATCATTTCCTGACACAACTGCTTAAAAGATATGGAATTAGATACAGATGGGGTAGAGAAGAAGGAGTGATTTTTACATTTAATCAAAGAAGATATATTATAAATTCAATTTTGAAGGCACAAGATTTTGTGAAAAAGTATAAGGAAGAATTAAATAAAACAGATATGGAAAGCGAGGAAACAGCAAAAAAAGAAAAGATAGAGGAGAAAATAGAAACAACTGTAAAGAAAGATCTAGGTGCAAAAAGCAGATTAGAAAAATTAGAACGAGAAAAGCCAGTCGAGGAGACTAGGAGTCTAGAAGGGAAAACAGCGGCAAGAGATAGACATATAAAAGAGATAACTACACAGGAAGAAGGGGAAGAGATCCAATACGAAGGAGAGGTGGGAGAAGAACCTGAAGGACAAGAAGAAGAAGAAGAGGAAGGGACAGACATAGAAATAGAATAAAAACAGATTAAATCATATATAGAAAAGATCTTGTGATAGAAACATTAGAAATTAGGAGATAATGAAGGTCCTCACATGGAATATCCGAGGGTTAAATGCACCGATCAAAAGAAAGAGAATTTTCCATTATTTAGAAAAACTAAAAATAGATGTAATATGTCTTCAGGAAACACATATAACAGAGAAAGATGTAAAGTATTTAAAGAATCCAAAATTAGGATTTGAGTTTTCCTCTATTTGTAATAAAAATAAAAGAGGTGTAACTATATATGTTAATAAGAAATATAGAGCAACAGAGATATTTAAGGATGATAATGGAACGTTTATTGGGGTAGAAGTTGAGCTGTTGGAAAACAAACTCTTATTAGTTGGAATATATGGTCCACAACAAAATAAAGCGTGCTATTTTCAAAAAGTACAGAATGTAATCGGATCATATGATTACCAAAAGATTATTATGATGGGAGACTGGAATGGGGTCATAGACCCATCTATTGACAGAAAATCGGACAAAAATAAATTGAAACAACTTAAATTACCAAAGGCTTTCTTTAACCTGGTGGAAGATTTGTCTTTACAAGATACATGGCGTTATCTATATGGAAAAGCGAAGGAATACACATATTATTCCGAAGTTTATAAATCTTGGTCGAGAATTGATATGATATTAACATCTAAAATTTTATCTAAAAATATAATACAAATGAAAGTTCTGCCAAGGATATATTCAGATCATGCTCCGGTGATGATGGAAATTAAGGAAAGAAAGAGACAATACCATTGGAAACAGAAAGAAGAGTTGCTTAGAGATGTGCAAACTGTGGCCAAAGTAAAAACAGCAATAGCACAATATTTTAAGGAGAATTCAGGTAGAGGAACAGTTGAGAATATAGTATGGGACGCTGGGAAAGCGGTGATTAGAGGAATTTTAATAGAGCAGGAAATATATAAAAAGAAGAAAAGGAAAGAAAATCAAGAGAAGATCATGGAAGAACTAAGAAAAAAGGAAGAGGAACTTAAAAAAGAACCACAGAATAAAAAGATTAAACATGAGGTAAAAGTACTACAGAAACAAATAACACTTCAAAATACAACACAACTAGAGAAAAAACTGAAATATGTAAAACAGAAGCATTATGAGCATTCAAATAAGGCAGGTAAATGGCTGGCCTATAGGCTCAAAAAAGAAAATGAAAAAAGATTAATATTAGAAATTAAAGAGGGGAATGTATTATATCGAAGTCAAGAAAAAATAAAATCAGTTTTCCATAAATATTTTCAAAAATTGTTTGAAGATCAGGAAAATGAAGATATGAATTTAAAAATAAGGAATTATTTAGAAGAAACAACATTAACACAATTTAATGGAAATCAAAGGGCAGAACTGAACAAACCAATCACAAAAATGGAAGTCATCAACGCAATTCAAAAACTAAAGTCAGGAAAAGCTCCAGGGCCGGATGGCTTCTCAGCAGATTTTTATAAAACTTTTCAAGATCAGCTTGTAGAACCAATTCAGAAGGTATTAAATGAATTAGACAATGCGAATCATCCAGTTTCCTGGGGAGAAGCATTGATTACCTTGATCCCAAAAGAAGGAAGAGATCCCTTGGATACAAAAAATTATAGACCTATAGCATTGCTGAATACAGATTACAAAATATATGCAACAATCTTAGCAGAGAGATTAAAAAAAAATATTAAACGAATGGATACACAAGGATCAAAGTGGCTTTCTCCTTGGTAGAGCAATAAAAGATAATATGAGGACAGTGCTCAATATAATGGAATATTATCATAAACATAATGAGAAAAAATTGGCTTCAATATTTTTAGACGCGGAGAAAGCCTTCGATAACATCAATTGGAAATTTATCAAAGAGACTCTAAAAAAGATAAATATAGGAGAAAAATGTACCAACTGGATCAATATGATTTATAAAGAACAAACAGCAAAATTATTAATAAATGGAGAAGTAACATCTAAGATTGATATTAAAAAAGGGACAAGACAGGGGTGTCCTTCATCCCCATTAATCTTTCTGATGGTAATTGAAATACTAAATATTCGAATAGGGAATGATAAAGAAATAATAGGAACACAAATAAAAGGACAAGAATATAAGTTGAAGGCATTTGCGGATGACTTGGTCATCTTACTGGAAAATCCAAACCAAAGTATAAAACATCTAAAAAAAGTATTGGAAGAATATGGGAAGGTTTCAGGATTTAAGGTAAATCCTGAGAAAACAACAATAATAACGAAGAATATGACTAGACAGGAAGAGATAGATCTAGAAACAGAATCTCAGTATAAAATATCGGGAAAAGTTAAGTACTTGGGTATAACAGTGACTAAAAATAATACAGATTTATATAAGAATAATTATGGGAAAGTCTGGCAAACAATTAAAGCAGATCTAGAAAGATGGACAAAACTTGATTTATCACTTATGGGCAGGATAGCAGTAATAAAGATGAATATTTTACCCAGGATGATTTTTTTATTTCAAAACCTGCCCATAATAGTGAATGATATTCCATTTCTTCAGTGGAGAAAAGATTTGTCCAAATTTATTTGGAATGCTAAAAAGCCCCGTATTAAATGGAGCAATTTGAAAGATTTTAAAGAAAGGGGTGGATTAGGTATGCCAGATTTAAAAATATATTATCATGCTTGTTGCATTGAATGGTTAACAACATGGATGAGATTAGATAATGAAAGAATACTAATATTAGAAGGGGCCGATTTACCTTTCGGTTGGCACGCATACTTATGGTATGAGAAGGCCAAAACAAATAGACAGTTTAATAATCATTTTATTAGAAGGTCTCTGTTAAGAATTTGGACGATATATAAGAACGAATTGTATCCAAAATTCCCGTTATGGGTATCTCCACATGAAGCTTTCTATAGGAGAGAAAAAGCAAAACTAAAAGACTGGATAACGTATAAAGATATATTAAACTGCCAAGAGGATAGAATTACATTAAAAAGTAAAGAAGAATTAATCGAAAGTGGACTTTCTACCCATTGGCTACTACAAAGACAATTGGCAGAAAAATTTAGGATGGACCAAAAAATAACAGGAATACAAACAAAAGAAAATGATTTTGACAAATTGATGAAACCAAGAATTGAACATTTTATAGCAAAGGTATATAAAATCATATTGAATTTAGAATTAGAGGGAGAGATCATCAAGGAATATATGATACAATGGGCACAGAATTTCGGTCGTTCTATAGAATTTGAAAGTTGGGAAAGCTCTTGGCGCATACCTTATAAAATATTAAAAAGTGTACCATTGAAGGAGAATTATTATAAGATTCTATATAGATGGTACTATACACCAGCTCAAATAGCGAAAATGACTAAAACAAATAAAAATGAATGTTGGAAATGCAACTTAAAAGGAACTTTATATCATTTATGGTGGACCTGTCCTAAAGCAAAAAAATTTTGGACACAAATTCATAGCAATATAATAAAAATTATGCAATTAGATTTTCCAATGAAGCCTGAGATATATTTACTGAATATATACCAGGAAATTAAAACATTGAAAAGTAGATCACAATCCAAGTTATTAACACATATGATAGTAGCAGCAAGAATGGTTTATGCAGGCAAATGGAAACAAGGAAATATACCGGAGTTAGAGGATTGGTTAATAAAAATTTATGACATAATAGAAATGGATAAATTGACAACAATTATGCATAAAAAGACATTAGAACATTTTTACAAAGATTGGGAACCAATTATTATAACATTTAAAGCTAAGTGGGGCAACATAGCTATAAAAGGTATTGAGGAATGAATACTAATAGTATGTATGTTAGTAATAATAAAATTTAGGGGATGGTGAATAATATAGATATTAGATAAAGAAGCGACTTCTTAGGTTAAACTGAAATAGTAAGGATGAATTTGAAGATCTGGGTTTAGAAATACAAATTAGAATAAGAATAAAATAGAATTAAGGATTAATAGAAGGAGTTTGAGGAGGGAAATTTATAGGATTTATTTACAGTTGGAAATTACGATTTAGGGAATACCCAACATGTCCAAGGAAAGGGAATAAGGGAAGTAGGTATGTATGATTTTGTTTGTTGAGATTATCATGGTATTTTTATTTTGTTATATTTTATTTAATTATATTGGTTGTAAAGGATATTTGTGATGTAAATTGTTGAAATTCGAATTTTGAATGTGTTTGTAGTTTGAAGTGTCAATTGTGAATTTTGAATAAAAAGATTTAAAAAAAAATAAAAAAAATAAAAATCTTTTCCTGTTTGCCCTTCGCAAAGTTGGGTCCCCCTGGAACATCGGGGTAGGTGATGCGGGCCACCATGAAGGAGGGGCCAATAACCAGCACTGAAAAGATGTCATATCCCCTTTTAACTGTTTCTTCCAGGTAGCTAAAATTTTCCTTTCTCTGGAATTGGGGACACTCTATTTGTCCTCATTGTCACTTTCACTCAAGAGCTGCACTACCTGCCTAAGTTTAGCATCTTTGAAATCAGGGTACAGCGGGCTGTGCACAAAGACATCTACTTCTGCCCGTATTTCTTCCTCAGTGTCCGCATTTGGTAAAAAAGGACCTTTGTAGCTTTAAAGAAGACCAGCTTTCTGGCTGTTGGTCCACATCCAAGGTCTGCACAGTTTCAATGGCCAACTGAGACTACTTAACAATGAAAGAAAACAAAGTCCCTTCTCTTTCCACAAAGCTTTCATTTTCTTGTGTCTGCAGGAAAACCTGTTTGATCATTACAGGGTTAATCACAAGCTTGTTGCTTTGCAGCTGTCTTTTTTCCCTCTCTGAACAGTCTTTTTCTTCCTCTTCCTGCTGGGCCTGCAGCCTGAAAGGCCCTCCAATTCTAATTTGCCTGCAAGGCTTTCTTCTGTGAGAGACCCAATCAAATCCCCTTGTATTCTGGGAGTCCCGGGAGGGACACCTAAATAGCCTTGCAATTACACAAATTGGGGAAATTAGTCTAGAGCACTAGTTGGCAAAACGAGAGGCAGGGTAATGCAGCGGAATCTTGTAACCCAGTGTTTATGGGGTCAGGCCAAGTCAAGAAGCAGACCGGTTGGAAAATAATGAATGATCTTTATTAAAAACAGGCACACAATGTAAGCAACACACGCACACAGATAACTAAGGAAAATAAAGGTGTGAATAAGATAGCGGGATTTTCAGAGGGATAGTTGATTCAGGTGATACAAAACCTGTCCTGAAGTCCGGAAGAAGAAGATGGAGAGCCAGGCTGGGGTTCGATGTATCCCAGCACGTGGAGCTGAGGGGAAGCTCGCCAAGCGATGCAGCAGCAAGGCGGTCTGGAACTCGGGAGCGATCCGAGGAAGTGCTCAAAGTCAGGGGTTTTTATAAGGAGAATTGTGACTGCAGGCTAGGTCGGACTTTGGGAAAACAATAGATTTGGAGTTGGACACAAAACCTCCAAAAGGTCAGAATTTGAATGACTGAGTTTTAGCCAAATTATCAATAGTATAGCCGGTATGCAAATGTGGAATACTTGAGGATTGTATAGTCCGATCATCAAACTGCCAGCGCGAGGCAGCGGATCTTTTGAAAGTTGCTTGCATACCTAATGGAGGTACTTGCCTTGAGGTCTCCTAAAGCAGCGAGTCGGCTGTTTCTGGCCTGCCTGTATTATTTTAGAATATTACGGCGATTATAGGCCAAGCCTGTATGCGTGCTTGTCTGGGGGCCTCGCAAGCACGTGGAAGGGATATGTGAAGCTGAATTAGTGATATCAATGGATATCTTTTATATCCCCAAAGCTCGGGTAGCCAGGGCAGTAACACCCTCCGGAGGGGGACCTGTCCCTCCCCACAGGCAGCGAGATCCCATCCTCCTTGTTCATTTTCATTTCCTGCTGCCTGGAGGAAGCATCTCTCCCAGAGCTAACAGTATTCTGGAACTGTCTTTGCTCTCTGAATAGGCCGCACTTCTGGTTTTGAACTTTTTCTTCATCCACAAAATGGTGAATCATTCCTTGCATTACTCCCTGGCTATGGCAGAAGAAAAATCCTTCCTCCGAACTCCCAAGCTGTCATTTTACAGGAGAGACGCTTAACTTTTCAGGAATCTCTGAAAACTGGGCTGGGATTTTTAAAAGTGTCTCTCTTTTCTGAGCTTTTACTTCCTCAAGGAGTTCTTGTTGAATAAAAGATTTACTCGGAAACTCTACACTTTTAAGCTTTTACATTTGGGAGAAAGCCTTTCAGACTCACCTCTCCTTTTTTCTTGTACCTTTTCTTGCTTCTCCTCCATCTTGTCTGTAGCCTCCATTTTCTGTGAAGAGTTCCACAACGGTTTCTGGCTCTAGACTGGAATTTTTCTTTTCCAAAAATAGAGATTTTTCCTCTGCACAATTTTCCCCACCATTCCCAGATCAAGAAATGTGGGTTCCTATTGCGGGAACACCCAAACTAACCATAGTTAAGGAAAGCAGGAGAAGAGCAGAAACTTCTGTCTTCCAACATGTTGGATTACGGTTAGGGTTATGGTTAGGGTTAGGGTTAGGGTTAGGGTTAGGGATAGGGATAGGGATAGGGTTAGTAATTACAGCTTTGGGTTTCGGTTAGGGTCAGAGTTAGGGCTAGGGTTAGGGCTAGAGTTATGGTAATGGGATGGGTTGGGGTTAGGACTAGGATAAGGCTAGCATTAGGCTAGGGTTACTTCTATGGCTAGGGCAAGGGCATGGGTTAGGGCTAGGGTTAGGGTTAGCCTTAAGATTCTAGGTAGGGTTACTGATAGGGTTAGGTGTAGTGAGAGAGTTGGGGCTAGCTTAGCATTAGGGATAGGTTTAAGGTAAGGTCTACAGTTAGGCTTATCAATACTGCTATGGTTAGCGCTGTCGCTAGTGTTAGGGTTAGGGTTAAGGCCAGGTGAAGGGATATGTTTAGTGTTCGGGTTATGGTTAGGCCTATGGTTAGGGCTAGGTTTAGGGCAAGGGCTAAGGTTAGGCTAGGTTAGACCTACGATTAGGGCTAGTGCTATGGTTAGGCTTAGGGCTAGGGGTAGGAATATGGTTAGTTCTTAGGGCTTAGGCTTAGGGTTGGGGTTAGGGTTGGGGTTAGGCTTAAGGGTAAGGGATAGCTTTAACCCTAACCCTAACTCTATCTCAAAACTAGCACTAAACCCTAGCCCTAACCCTAGCCCTAACCATAACCCTAGCACTATCCCTGGCCCTAACCCTAGGCCTATCCCTACCCCAACCCTCAGCCGTAATCCTAACCCTAACCATGACCCTAGCCCTAGCCTTAACCCTAACCCTAAACCTAGCCCTAATGCTAGTCCTAACCCTATCCCTATCCCTAACTATAAACCTAGCCTTAGCCCTAACCATAGCCCTACCCCTACCCCAATCCAAACCCTAACCCTAACCCAATCCTTATCTAACCCTAATCTAGCCGAAGCCCTAGCCCTAGGCCTAACCTAGCCCTAGTCCTAGCCCTAGCCCTAGCCCTAATCATAGCCCCAACCCTAGCACTAACCCTAGCCTTAACCCTAGCCCTAGCCCTCTCTAGCCCTAACCCTAGCCCTAACCATAGCCCTTAGACCTAGACCTAGCCCTAAAACTAGCCATAAAATTAACCCGAACCTTAACCCTAACCCTATAACTTACCTGACCCTAACCAAAACCCTAGCTCTAGCTCTAGCCCTAACTGTAACCCTATCCCTCGCCCAGTCCTAACCCTTACCCTAGCCCTAGCCCTAACCCTAGCCCTAGCCCTAACCCTAGACCTAACCCTAACCTAGCACTAAGCGCTATCCCTAACCCTAACAATAACTCTAACAGTATCCCTAGCTCTAAGCCTAGGCCTATCCCTAGCTTTTATCCTAGCCCTAACCCTAGTCCTAACCCAAACTGTAACCCAAACTCTAACCCTAACCCTAATTCTAACACAATCCTTATCCCTATCCCTAACCTAGCCCGAGCTCGAGCCCTAAAATGAACTCTAACCCTAGCCCTAACCCTAGCCCTAGCCCCAAACCCTAGCCCTAGCACTAACTCTAGTCATAACACTAGCAATAACCCTAACCCTAATCATAACCTTAGCCCTAACCCTAACTTTGAACTTAACCCTAACATTCTGCCTAACCTAGACTTAAGACCAATCCCTAACCATTACCCTAGCCCTAGCACTGGTTTTAACCCTAACCCTAACTCTATCCCAAAACTAGCACTAAGTCTAACTGTAACCCCAACCCTAGCCCTAACCATAACCCAAGCAGTATTCCTAGTCCTAACCCTAGGTCTATCTCTAGCCCTACCCTTAGCTGTAACCCTAACCCTAACCATGACCCTAACCCAAACCCTAACCTAGAACCAAGTCTAGCCCTAAGCCTAGCCCAAACCCTAGTTGTAGCCTTAACCCTAGCCCTAAACCTAACCCTAATGGTAAACCTAACCCTAGCCCTAGCCCTAACTATAAACCTAGCCCTAACCCTAACCTAGCCCCTGTCCTAGTCCTAGCCCTAATAATAGCCCCAACTCTAGCCCTAACCCTAGCCCTAATTCTAGCCCTAACTCTAACCCTAACCCTAACCCTAGCCCTAACCTAGATCTAACCGTAGCCCTAGCCCTAGCCACCAAACCAGCCATAACTCCAACGCTAACCTTAACTCTAACCCTATCCCTAACCTAACCCTAACCGTAACTCTAGCCCTAGTCCTAACCCTAACCCTATCTCTTGCCCAGCCCTAACCCTTACCCTATCCCTATCCCTAACCCTATCCCTAACCCTAATCCTAGCAATAGCCCTCACCGTAGACCTAACCTTAGCCCTAGCCATAGCCTTCTCCCTAACCCCAGTCCTAACCCTAGACCAAGCGCTAACATAGCCCTAGCCCTAGCCCTAGCCCTAACCTTAACCTAGCCCTAACCCACCCCTAACCTAGCCCTAAGCCCTAGCCCTAACCGTAACCATAACCCTAGCTTTAACCATAATCCTAACCCTAATCCTATCCCTAACCCAGTCCTAAGCCCTGGCCCTAGCCCTAGCCCTAGCCCGAACCCAGCTGTAGTCTTCACCCTAGCCCTCACTCTAACCCTAAACATAGACCAAACCTGATCACTAACACTAGCACTAACTATAGCTCTAAGTCCAAGCATGAACCTAGACTAAGCCCTAGCATAGCTCTAACCCTAACCCTAGCCCTAACCCTAACCCAGCCCTAACCCTAGTCCTAACTCCAGCACTAACCCTAGCCCTAACCATAGCTCTAAGTCCTAGCCCTAACCTAGACATAGCCCTAACCTAGCTCTAAGCCCTAGCCCTAATCCTAACCATAGCCATAGATCTAGCCCTAAACCTAGCCCTATCCCTAACCCTAGCCCTAACCCTAACCCTATTCCTAACCTAGGCCTAAGCCCTATCCCTAACCTAACCCTAACCCTAGCCCTAGCCCTAGCCCTAGCCCTAACCCTAAACCTAACACTCGCCCTAGCCCTAGCCATAACCCTAGACCTAGACCTAGACCTAACCCTAGCGCTAACACTAACCCTAACTCTAACTTTAGACCTAAACTTAACCCTAGCCCTCGCACTAGCCCTAACCCTAGTCTGAACCCTAACTCTCACCCTAAATCAAACCCTAACCCTAACCTGAACTCTAACAAGATCCTTATCCATATCCCTAACCTAGCCCGAGCCCTAACCCTAACCCTAACCCTAACCCTAGCCCTAGCCCTAACCTAGCCCGAGTCCAAGCCCTAACCCTAGCCCTAGCCCTAAACATACTCTCAACCCTCGCAGTAACTCTAGCCCTAACTATAGCTCTGAGTCCTAGCTCTAACCTAGAATTAGCCCTGACCTAGCCCTAAGCACTAGCCTTAAACTAACCCTAATCCTAGCCCTAGCCCTTGCACTAACCCTAACCTTAACCCTCATCCTAGCCCTAGCCCTAACCTTAGCCCAAACCCTAGTCCTAAATCTCGCCCTAACCCTAATCTTATCCTTAACCCTAACCCTAACCTTATCTCTAATCTTACACCTAAACCTAGCCCTAACCCAGCCCTAAGTCCTATCCCTATCCCTAACCCTATCCCCAGTTTAACCCTAACCCTAGCCCTAATCCTAGCCCTAGCCCTAGCCCTAACCTAGCACTAGCACTAACCTAGCCCTAACCTAGCCCTAACCCTAACCTAGCCCTAATCTAGTCCTAGCCCTAACCTAACCCTAACCAGCCCTAACCCTATCCCTAACCTAGCCCTAACTTATCCCTAGCCCTAACCTAGCCCTAACCTAGCCCTAGCCCTAACCCTAGCCCTAGCCCTAGGCCTAGCCCTAGCCCTAACCCTAGCCCTAGCCCTAGCCCTAACCTAACCCTAACCTAGCCCTAACCCTAGCTCTAACCTAGCCCTAACCCTAGCCCTAACCTAGCCCTAACCAAGCCCTAACCTTGCTTTCAAAGGAGGAGGTTGTGTTTTTCACAGCTCCTCAATACCTTTCAGCAGAACAGTGGATTCTCCTCAATCCAGTGAAAATGCTGCAACCTCACTGACTGGGGTAGGCACTGGAACCCTTCAGGCATCAGGGGAGTCAAGAATGGAACCTCAAAAGCAAGATTTTGAGGGGCTAGGGGCAGATCAAACTCAGCCCCTAGGAAAACTTGGAGAAACTTTACAGAAAACAATGGCTTCCCAGGAAGAGAAAGAGAAAGAAAAAGAGAAAGAAACTGAAGAGTGTTTGAAACTGGCAAGCGAGACCAAAAAGACTGTGAGTACTGTTGATTTGGGAACTGAGAAGGGATTTGGGGCTAGACTGCCTTCTAATAGTGCCAAGGAAATATTAGGAACTCCAGGGAAGGAGGTTTTACAAGGAGAAAGCCAGAGAGAAGAAGCAGGGGATAAAATGTTTGAGCCAGCTCTGAAAGAACAGGGCGTGGCAGCCATGGCAGAAACAGAAACTGCCTGCAAAGGCAGCACAAACTTCCTGCAAGGAGAATTAAAAGGAGATTCTGGACTCCAGAAGGACATTCGGGAAAAAGAATACATTCAAAAGCCCCAAGGAGCCACCTTTTTGCTGCAAAAAGAGGCAGGCAGCCATTTAGCAAACAAACAAACTCAGCAAGCAAAACTGAAAGTAAACTCTGGACTGCTAAAGGCTGCTGAAACCATGGAAACAGGCACAGAGGAGGGGGGAGGAAAAACCCTGGGTCTGGCTACTGCTGAAAACTTTTTACAGGATTTCTTTGACTTTGATCAGTATAGAGAAACATATTGTTTGAATACAGAAAAACTGGGGAAGTTTTTAGGGCTCTTGGAGGAATCTACCAAAGAGTTTGAATTGCAGAGTGTTTTCACAGAGCCAGAGGGAGCCACAGAATTTTTGCAAAGGGACTTTCATTTGAGAGAAATGCAAAACAGAGCGTACTTGGGGGTGGATTTGATCAGAGGGGTCCTCCAAGAATTAAATGATTATGGCAGGAGCCTGTTGGGAAAGCCAGTGGGGGAAAGAAAGCAAGAGGAGTATGAATCCCTTTTACATACTGTAACTCACATCAGTGAGTGGAATGAAGAAGTTAGGAAAGATCTGCAGGTTTATAAAGAGAGGAAAGGATTTTTATTAAAACAATTTGCTTTGAAAAGCAAAGAGGAGAAAAGCAAGGAAAAAACAAAGATCAGAGGAGAGAGGGAGCCAAAGCTTCGCAGGAGAAAGTTCTTAGCCGAAGAGGCTTTGAATACAAGTAGGGATCGGTCCCCGCTCAAACCAGGGAACTGTTCAGAAGAAGAACTGTATCCTGTGACCTTCTAGAAAAGAAAGCACGTGCAGCCTGGCAAGCCAGAAGAGACAGAGAAGGAGGCTTGTGTTGGGCAGCTTGCAGGGACTGCACCTTTTAACCCGATAGAACCTCCAAATGAATCTGAAAGTGAGGGAGTGGAGAGACTGGAGGGTCCCTCCTTCCAAGAGCGAAGGGAGAGTGGCATGGAGTGTTCTGGCATTTCTTCTCTGCTTGCTAGCAGCGAGAGCTCAGTGGAAAGCAGCAGTGAGGAGGAGAAGATGGAGGAGGAAGGCGCTGGGGGTGAAGCCCTGAAGAAAAGAGCCAAGAGGAAAATAAAGGAAGGAGGGAAAGGTCTCTCTCCAGGAAAAAAAGTCACAAAGGAATATTTAATTCACCAATATGACATGGATTTCCAAAGTGTGGAAGAGAGAGAAGGGGCAGAGCGGGAGGGAACTCTTTCGGAAGGTTCCAAAAATACAATCCTTTCCTGGGAAAGGCAGATCTCAGCAGCCTGGATGGAATGTCTCCACACTCCTTGGAACAAAGCGACCGATATTATTTTGCCAAAAGACTTTGACAAGTGCGACACGCTGAAACTCTGGGGCTACACGGTGGCACACGTTGCCCCCCCCGGCTCTAAAGAACGCTTGCCCAATTTCAAAAAGTACAGTAGAGATAAACTTTCGAGTATCGTAAAGAAGAACTTTCCTTTGCTTTAATTGGTGCTGTCAGGATTGTGGGTGGAACAGTCTCAGGAGCAGGTGTCGTACGCTAGGGCTTTAGCCTTGGAGATTGTGGAGTATTTGCTACTGGGCAGGAAGCCAAAGACCTCTGTTATCATTCTGCCGGACTGGCTGAGGGAGGACCGTTTGATGAAGACCTTTCAAGAGATCCATAGGACCTGGGAATGTACCCCAGAGAACCAGACTCCTTTGGTGTGGACACAAATGGACAATACTTCCAAGATGGTGAGCGGAGAAGCCTGGATGGAGTGGCTCTTAATGGTCACGGCAGACTTAAGACAGCGCAGAAAGATTGCTAAGCAGTCAGGTTTTGATCCGACGGAAGAAAAGGCTAAGGGGACCAGACAAGAGAAAATCAGGGAGAAGTTGAGGAATTGGAAAGAAACAGACCTGGTGGCGCAGCTTGAGAGGAGCCCTGCGGGACGTGCGACCCTGAGTTCCAGCCTGGGGGCGAGTGCTACGGTTCCGCCCCCAGCAACCGGTGAGGATCTGAGAGAGGTGAGAGGGAGGAGGGAGGTGCAGAGGATGGGGAGCAACGTACAATAGGAAGGTGCGGGAAATATAGGACGTAGAGGGACTTTGAGCGACGTCAGCGATTCCGACCTTGACCGGGGGGTCTCTGACAGAGTGAGCAAGAAACCGATACGGGAGCAGGCTTGGGGAGATCGGGTGGATACGGAAGTGGGTTTGGTGGCTGGAGAGGGTGGAAATGGTTTTGGAGTGGGAGAGCAAACAGAAGGGCTTGGTCTGGATGGAGGGGCTGGGGGAACCTCAATGCAGGATGCTGCCTGTTTGGGTGTTTCTTTCTCTCAGGGAGAACAGAACAATCACCTTTTGATGAATGAGACGAGAACTAGGGAGCCGGGGGCACGGCCGAAGAGGTTATTGGAAGATTTGGATGCCTTCGGTAACGGTCGATTTCTTTTTTTTTAATTTTTTTAATTAATTTTTTTAATTAATTTTATTAAATTTCACAAATATAAAAAAAATTCTTTAAGTTGTAACTCTACATGCATTGTTTCTGATCTTCCATTCTGATCTGGTCTTCACTTCCCGCAATTCACTCCACTTATTACATGTATGTATCACAGTACAATGATTATCTCAACTGTTTGGACATGCATTTCCCTCTCCTACACAGTCATAATACAGTCATTCTATCTTGTCAGTTCCCAGCTATCACTCCATTCTGCTTCTCTCAAATTGTCATATTACAATATGTTCTCTTGTCTCTACCTATCTCTTTAAACTTCTGCTATCCTCTCATATATTTTTTTCTTTTTCTTTTTAACTCTCCATCACTTATAACCTAAAATCTTACAGTTCTAAAATATGTCTGTCAATGTATATCTGGGAGTCTGAGCTATTATTACTGCAACAATCACTCATCTTCTCACCCTGGATTCCATTATATTAAGATATCTTGTTTCTCACTTCTACTCCTGAGTCCCTTTCGACCCCCTTCAACCCTTCAACAATATCACAGTTTTCATATTCATAACAATGTATCGATATATCAGTCAATTGTAGGCTTAATTGACATTGCCAAAATACAAATCTACTTATATAATTCAGAGCCCTGTGGTTAAATCCAGTTCCTGTTCCCCTCTCTCATCTGGCACTTTGCAGCCTGGAAATACATTTCTGATAGGTCTCTGTATTCTCTTAGTCGCTTATATTCCAAGCTGCTCCGTCCCTGAGAATGAGGGTATTTTACTTGAACAATTTCCATCACAGGCTCACCCCCATTAAAAAAACCCAATATTTATGTTTATAGAAATATGTCAATAAAACACTTAAGCTTAATTAACATTGCTGAAATATTACTGCTTATCAAGTTCAGAGCCCTATGCCTTTATCCACCTCCTATTCCCCCCTCCCCCCTTGGACTTTGCTGCCCGGAGTTTGTTTCTGACGATTCTCTGTATTCTCATAGTCGCTTAAATTCCAAGCTGCTCCGTCCGTGGGAGTGAGGGTATTTACTTGAACGACTTCCATCATAGCCTTGCCAATCTCAGTACCCCTTTCAATATCACAATGTTTATATTAATGAAAATATATCAATCAAATACATAAGCTTAATTGACATTGCTGAGGTACATTACCACTTGTCAGATTTAGAGCCCTGTGCCTATATCCACCTTCTGTTCCCCCCTCCCATCTTGGACTTTGCTGCCCGGAGTTTATTTCTGAAGATTCCCTGTATTCTCATAGTCACTTAAATTCCAAGCTGCTCCGTCCATGGGAATGACGATGTTTTGCTTAAATGACCTTCCAGCACAGTCTGGCCAGTCTCAACAATCCGGAGTCAAAAAAAAAGTCAGGCAACAAGAGTCACACAACAAGAGTTGGGGAAAAAAAAGAAACGCACAATTCGATAATTTTTCCTCCCAAGTATTCTTCTAAAGTCCGAAATCCAGAGTTAGAAAGCCAAAAATCCAATCGTCTCAGTTCAACCAGAAGATTAAAATAAAGAAATATAAAGAATTCAATGTCCAAATGGAGATTATTAAATCTTGTACGGTCCAATTTTTTCCCTTAGGGCAATACCAACTGTTTAATTGTTTGACATTTTAAACCGTAAGTCCAAATTATGAATCAAAAGCTTTTTTAACAATAATAACTTCAGTCCTCGTGAGAAAGCAGAAAAGCCTCATAGCCCTTTCTTTAAATTTGGCCACCCCTTTAAGATGAACTCTCAGCCATGACGCACTCACATTTCCTCTGGGTCCCTCCCTTCCTTCACTCCTGTGCTCCATTGCAAGCCAAATTCTGTTGTGATATTTTCGAAATGAAGACCAGAACAGGTTACATGTTTTCTTATTTATTCCTTACGTGTTTCTTGATTTCTTGATTAAAAGTCGACGGCGGTGCTTGTGCCGCTCAAGCGACGATCCCGCTGGCTCCGTCATGGTCCTTCGACCCCCTGGAGCTTTCTGTTCCCCAGCCGGGTAGAGCCAAAGGCCAGTTATGGGGTCCCCTTCAGACCCGTTCCACACCCCTTGTACCGGAGGGGTGTTTAGCTGCTTCTGAGTGACAAAAGAAGCAGCTGGAATCCAGCGGGTGGCTGCTTGGAGCTGCGCCATTGCGCAGCTTCATTCCGAGCTGCCACTCGCACCCGCCATGCGACCGGAAGCACCGGTAACGGCCGATTTCTGACAAGGCCTAGGATGGACTCTGAAACTAACGTGGCATCAAAGGAGAAAAGTGTAAGTCTAAACCCTCTGCCAGACAGATATAGAAAGGGGAGGGAGGGAGATGATACACGTGGCAATGAAACCCAAGGGGAAGCACCTTGTGGAGCTTCTGCTTTGCCGCCTGGACTGCCTGGTGGGAGGACTGGTGGCAAACCTCAGGAGCAAAGAAAAGACAGGAGGACGTACGCTAGTATAGCAGGACGGGGCACAGGCACTGTTGGACCCTCCAATATTTCAGGCTTGACGGAAGAGGAAGAGGAATACTTAAACACATTTTTTCATCAAGTTTCAGATGTCAGGAACCCTAGGACGTGCTATGTTGTGTGCTTCAGATATCTGTGGTCAGACCCTGAGAGAGGATTCAGGGCTTATATTTCAAAGAGGCTCCTTAGGGATACTTTGGATGCCCCTAGAGAGGATATTGTGGCAGTGATTCAACTAACAGGGTAGAGGAAAATCGATGTTTGTTTGGCTTCTGAAAAGGTCTACAGACAGTTCTGGATGAAGTGCAAAACGGTGAAACGTTTGAGCGCAGAGTTGCTGACTGAATATGAGATGGTCCCGCTATTTAGGGGGGATACAAAGGTCTTGACCATAAGTTTCAGAACCACGACCATCCCCGCTCAGGATGTAGCACGGTGGTTGTCTAAATATGCTACCATTTTGTCGGGACCTGATAAGAAGGAAGACGAACAGGGTTATTGGACAGGAGAATATAGGTGTGTGGTATCTTTTAAGAATGAGGACCCTTAATATAGGTATGGAAAGATACCCAAGTACTTTTTCCTGGGGGCCGATAGGGGGATCACCAGTACAGCGGCCAGCCTCAGGCTTGTTTCCACTGCGGGTCTTACGATCACCAGAGATGTTTGTGCACCACTCCCTTGTTCTCCCGCTGTGGCGCCAGGGGCCATCCGATGGTGGCCTGTCACAGCAGCATCAGGTGCAAATTTTGTGGTGAAGTGGGACACACTTATTTTTGGTGTCCCCGGGCCTATTACAATCAGCAAGATGCCAAAGTCTTGTAGAAGGCCCAACAAGTAGCCAGAACGGGGCAAGAAAGAGCTCAGTCCAAGGAACAGACAAGGGTCCTGAGGGACATTTTGAGAGCCAGGGGAGAGGAGTTGCTCCCTGTGGAGAGGCGGGAAAATAGAGAGAGAAACCATTGTCCGGGACCTCTACTGGAGAACAGACAGCAGGAGGCAGTGAAAGAAGGAAAAGAAGCTGAATGGAACGTAGTACTGGGGAGGGGTGCGGGAAGAAAAGATGGAAACCTGCAGAGAAAGGAGAAAGTGAGGGAAGAGGCAGTTAGGGGTTATAATAGGTTCCACGTTCTTGCAGAAGAGGAGAGAAGAGTTGAGGAAGAGACTGGGTCAGTCCTTAAGGAATTCAGTGATAGAGAATTGTTGGTGGCTGTCAAAGGGGCGGGAGACAGACAACCTAAACAGGCAGGAGAAGCAAAGGGACAAAGGAGTCCAAGGAGTCCAAGGAGCAAAAGGCGTGGAGCGATAAGGAATCAGGTGGTAGACCAGGAAACTGAGAAAAGTAAAGCGAAAGGAAAGGTGGTGGGAAATGGAGAGTCGGTGGTAGAGGGACAGGCAGTGCTACTGTCGGGTGGGAGTCCTGAGGGCTTGCCTGAAGAGATGGTGACAGAGATTGTGATGGAGGAAACTCTTGGCGCAGAGTGGGTAGCTTGACCGCTGTTATTTTCTGAAGAAGTAGAAGTTCTTATGCAAGAACTTGATAACAGATTGGTGAGTCCTCCTGATGCTGAGTCGGGTCTCTGTTTCCCCCCTCCGTTGCCACCCCCTCCCTATCCCGGACCTCCTGATGTCCTACCCTGCCGTCTTCCATCCCGCCCTCCTGACCCGGATGGCCCGGTGTCCACTTCACCATCCGTTCTTTCCCCGTCCATTCCGCCCCTATCCCATATTAGTGAGACTACACCTTCAGGTTTGCCGGAGGAGGTAGAGAGGAGCCAGTTAGAACCAGTGAACCGGAGGGACAGGGAGGCCAGAGAGACGGAGAGGTTGGAGATTGAACTGGACTGAGTAGTTTTGGATGGAGTGGACTGTGCTGGTTTGGAAGCTAACAAAATTTGTTTTGGCATTACATTATACCATTGAATGAAGCGATGTTACTTCAAAACCATTCCTTGTTTGGGAGAGAAAATCAACCTGTTTTTAATAAGGTTATTTTTAATCAGTTTGTTTTTAATAAGGTTATTTTTATTGTTAATCTTGGAATTATCGCCTAGTTCTTTGATAGTTTAGAATCTAGATCTCTTTGCAAAAAACAAAAAATGGTGTCCCTGAGAATTACCACCTGGAATGTGAGAGGCCTGAGGATGGCTGAGAGACGAAAGGAGATTCTTCCCCTGCTGGCAATGATGCCTCACAATGTGGTGGTTTTACAAGAGACCCACCTGGCGAATGAACAGCAACGCTCCCAAGCGCAGAAATTGTGGACAAAAGGACCGTCCGTTTGGTCTTACGGGGAGGAAGGTCAGGCCGGCGTGGCGGTTTTGTTTAAAGCAAGACAGGACCTGCATGTTGAATTCGTCCTGGAGGCCTTGCCCGGCAGGTTGTTGGCTGTTGACTTTAGCCTGGTAGAGATTTTAAGGGATGGGAAGGAGGAAAATAGGCCTTTTCGGCTTTGTGACCTTTACGCTCCCGTAGCAGCATCGCAGCCGAAAACTTTTTGGGCACATTTGAAGGGTTATTGTTCCACTTATAGACATTTCTTAATTGCAGGGGACTTTAATAATAGCAGCAAATTATCTGATTACTCCAATTATGCGGTTAGGGAGAAAAGTGGGAAGAAATCACCCATTTTAACGCCTGAGGAAAGATTCCTTGAGAATTTCTTGTTAGACTACAATCTCAAGGATAAGGCCTTGGAAGGGAACAATCAGCTGGGATTCTTTCCTCCCCCCTGCAAAAAGGTATTCTTTGATCAATACGGTCAACCGGGGAGCGGGAAGTTTACTTGTTACTAAAAAGGCAGAGCTAGTAGATTGGATAGGATTAGAACCCCCCCAGAATTAAAGACTCTGCATTGTCAACTGTCAGTCACTCCTTGGTCAGATCATGTAATATGGAATTCGCCTTGGGTGAAATTCACCCCAGAGGGAAACCTCTGTGTAGGCTTCGCCCAAAGACAATTTATAACGCTGCTTTTAAGGAAGAAATTGCGGCCGTCTTAGCAAACGTGCTGACGTTAGAGGATCTGTATTTTGGAGAATTGTCAAACTGGTGGGAGCGAGCCAAAAAAGTCATCAGGAAAACCTGTCAACATTATGAATACGTCATCAATAGGAAGGATCTGCAGAATTATCAGGTAGCAGTACACCAATTTCTGAAATGTCACCAGAAGGTTAACCAGGGGCTCCCGGTAAATCAGGATTTGTTGGAGTGGTCTAGAGCAGTCATTAGAGATTTCCAAATCAAACAAAAACTGAAGAGAAAAAATTATCAAGAGTTTCGAACTAAGGGGTGGTGGTGGACATTGAAGAATGGGCTAGAGCCAAAAGTCCCCAACCTTCCATTGTTATGGGAGGATTGAGACGTTGCGAGAAGGACTCGGTGAGGTCGGATCCAGCAGGAATGTTGAGCGTGATGCAGGACTTCTATGGGGAATTATATGAGGGCCAGAATATAGGGAGAGACGATACTGAGGGCTTTTTGATAGGGTACCTGAAACTGTGTTACAGAAGATGTATCAAGGGTTGTCTCAGCAGGACAGGGATGATCTGGTGGCCCCGTGACGGAAAAGGAAGTTCAGGATGTCATAGCGCAAGGAAGGAGCAAATCCGCTCCGTGTCTGGAAGGACTCGGAAGGAGCTTCTACAAGACTTTTGCGAGGTGGCTGGTTCCTCCGCTCACCCGAGTCCTAAATGAGCTCTTGTCCAGGGAAAACCTGACGGACTCTTTTTATGAAGGGATTTTGATTTTCTTTCCCAAACAAGGAGATTCGACTTTGCCTCAAAATTGGCGGCCCATCGTTTTAACCAATGTGGATTGTAGAATACTGGCAAAGGTTTTAAACAACAGACCGACCAAGTTAGCCTCGAGAATTGTTTTGGCTTCCCAAACCAGCGCAGTTCCGGGACGTTCTATGTTGGATTCTCTGTGTTTGTTTAGAGAGGTATTTTATTTGGCCCGAAAAGGAAAATGGGAAGGGAAAATATTGCTGTTAGATCAAACCAAGGCTTTTGATCGAATTCACCATCTCTTTATGTGGGAAGCTCTGGCAAGAAAGAGACTCCCCCTTGATTTTGTTAGGTATGTCCAATTGTTGTATTTGAAGGCACGAGTGATTCCTCAGATCAGTGGGCACCGAGGGGCTCCGATTAGGGTGAATTCAGGAGTCAGGCAGGGCTGTCCTTCAAGCCCCCTCCTCTACGTCCTTATTTTGGATTCAGTTTTCTGCCAAATTCAAGCTGAAGAAAATATCCCAGGTTTGAGAGTTCCCCCTCCCAGCGGGGGAATCGTGTCTTTTTCCAGGGAGGTTTCGGTTAAGCAGGTGAAATGTGCAGCCCACACGGATGACGTTTCTCTGTTTGTCAACAATCGAGAAGAGATCGTTTCAGTTCTGAATGCGTTTGAGGGCTATGAGCGGGCTTCAGGGGGTCAGATTAATTTACAGAAAAGCCATTTGATCTCTTTCTTTAGAGAGGAAGGAATCTTATTTCCATCTCCAGTGAACATTGTAGGAATGAAACAAGAGACACAACGTGAAAATGAAAGACTAGAGAAATTAGAGGCGTATAAAATGTTAGGTTTATTGTTCTCCATGAAACCTTTTGGGTGGGAAAAGAATTGGCAGCTTTGGTTAGAGAAAATGAAGGAATATTTTGACAAATGGAAACCGTGAAAATTGAATGTTTACCAGAAGGTGGTGTACATCAAAACTTACCTCATGCCTCTGGTCTTGAATTTGGCTGCAGTTTACCCACCCCCGCAAAGCCTGCTGAAGGAAGTTGAAAAACTGGTTTTCCGATTCCTCTGGGGAACGGCCGCTTTTCCCCTGGCTCGGGCGGTGGCCTTTAGGAAAACTGAACAGGGAGGCCTTAATCTACCCGCATTGCGTCTAAAGTTTCTGGCTACTTTTCTCAGCTAGAAGTTTGGAAAGTTTAGCGAGTGGTTTCGTCGGCAGGCAGGACTAGAGGGGTGGGTTGCTCTTTTTGCAGAACATTGGGTGAAGGAGAGCTGGGCTGAGAAGTGGTGGAGAGAGGAACCGGTGCCTTTCCGGGTGACAGCCACGATGAGACATGCCGGCCCTGACTTCCTGAGGGAGGTCTATGGGCAGATTCAACAAAACGGGGTCTTGGCGGAGTGGCTTCAGACCAAAGGGGGATCTATGCGAGACTTGAAGCATTTTGTATACTGGGAAATGGTGGACGTGGTGTTTTTTCAGCCACGGCTGGAAAAAAATGCAAAGAAGGACCATTTGTCTGGATATTTAAAAGAAGTGCCCAGGAACATCGAATGTTTCACGGACCGGAGGATCCCCTTCGGCCTGTGGGACATTTGATGGAGATTTTACCATTAAATCTATTATTTAAAAGGAAACCAACCGTGGCTGAAGGAAGCAGAACAAATATGTCCTAGACTTTTGCGTCAGAGACAAGCCTCTGCTAGCAGAAGTCAAGCCAAGGAGGCTACGGAGCACTTTAGAAAGGACTGCCCGTCGGCCAGGGACACTTGGAAGAACACAGCTGCCACCCTCGACTGGCCGGACTTGGCATGCCAGCCTTGGGAGGCGGTGGCGTCCGGATTGAAGCCGGAAAGCAGAGTCAGAGGACCACGTCAACACCTGGGGAAAAAAAGAAAGAGAGGACATAACGGGAGGCCTGTTGATTTGTTCTGGGTTGTTCCCTGGTCAACCGTTAGACTGGTTAACTTGTATGTTTTGCTGTCTTTGGCTTTCCAGAGAAAAAAAGAGTTAGTTACACAGACACAAGCGGATGTTAACGTTGCTGTTCGTTTTGTAGTGAGCAAAATAAAAACTCTAAGTGAAACAGGGAGAGGCAGGATGTCTTCAAAGAGATGGAAGGAGTTCTGGCCATGGCTGGCAGAAACAACACCTGGCATAACTTGAGGTGTAGCTTATACACTTATAGGTAATAGATATAAGTATGTCATTAATTGTATTTATTTATTTATTTATTTATTTATTTTAATTTCTATTTTAGTCTCTATTTTAATTTAATTTCTATTTTAATTTCTATTTTAATTATAGTTTAATTAATTAATTACTTAACCCTAACCCTAACCCTCACCCTGGCCCTAACCTTAACCCTAACCCTTGCCCTATCTCTAGCCCTAACCCTAACCTTAACCCTAACCCTAACACAATCTCTATCCCTATCCCTAACTTAACCCGAGGCCTAGTCCTAGCCCTAGCCCTAATCCTAACCCTATCTCTAGCCCTAAAACTAGCCATAACCCTACCCTGACCTTAACCCTAACCCTATCCCTAAACTAACCCTAAACTAACCCTAACCCTATCCCTAAAAGGGTTTTGAGGAGAGCAGTCCAAAATTTAGAAGTGAAGATGGGTTTTCTTTCAGAAATGGTTTTAGAGGGCAAGCCATGTAGTCTCCAAATGTTTGCAATGAAAAGGTCAGCTAATTTTTCAGCTGTTGGAATCTTTTTCAATGGAACAAAGTGAAATTGTTTGGAGAAATGATCAGTGACTACCCAAATAGTGTGAAATCCACGAGAGGATGGGAGACCAATGATAAAATCCGCAAAAAATTACTTCCCAAGGGGTAGAGGGAATTGGAAGAGGTTGAAATAAACCATGTGGCTTGGAGGAATTAGATTTGCAAGTGTTGTAAATAGAACAGTTTTTGATATAGTTTTGAACTTGTTTTGTGAGTCCTGGCCAGTAGAAAAGTTTTCTAATGGAGTGCAGAGTTTTTAGAAAACCAAAGTGGCCAGCGGGTTTGGAATCATGGTGCCTTTGGAGAATTTCGGGACAACAAGGGAGTGGTACATAAATCTTTGTCCTGAAGAATGCCAAGCCATTAACCCAAGTGACTGAGTCTTTGTGAGAGTTAAGCCAGGTGTCATTTTGGTAGGAAGATTTGAGTGATTGTTGTAAAGCAGAATCAAGGATGGTAGATGCTATTGTGCATGCTTTTTGTTGTGCAAATGCAAATTTGTTCATTGGATATATCTTCGGTTTAGGAATTTTGGCCCCTTCTATTAGTTTGAGTTTGCAATCAAAATCTCTATGAGGGGGCAATTTGTCTGCTTCACGGTTTTCAAAAGCTTTTTGTAGGTCTCTGTACTTGAAAGGAATTCTCTGCAGTTCTTCAGGGGTCAATGAGAGCTCAGAGAGGGGGGTGAATTCTTCGGGCTTCTGGTTTATGTCAGTGGCCTGCTTTAGCAGACCATTTGTCCAGTCAATTTGGGGGTTGTGTTTTCTTAACCAGTCATACCCAAACACAACTTGAAAAGTAATCAATCTGGACACTAAGAAACGTATATATCCCCCATAGTTCCCTACTTGAACTGGAATAGGTTTAGTTCTTTCACTTACTCGGCCCCCTGCCATTGGGGAGCCATCCATCTGTGATAACTTGATGGGTCTTTTTACGGATTCAAATTGCACACCAAGTTCTTTTGCTAATGCAGGGTTTAAGAGGCACCTTGTGCAGCCAGAATCCATTAGCGCCCTGCAGATCTGCGGCTTGCCATCATTCCCCTGGAGTGTCACTGTTACATAAACATGTTTGGTTTTGGTAGTACTCACGTTAGCAGATTCAGCGGTGTCCCAGTCTTCACTGTCAGTGTCGGTAACAGACAGAGGGCTCTGTTACTGCCCTGGCTAGTCTGAGCTTTGGGGATATAAAAAGATATCCATTGATATCTCAAATTCGGCTTCACATATCCCTTCCATGTGCTTGCGAGGCCCCCGGACAAGCACACATACAGGCTCGGCCGATAATCGCCGTAATATTCCGAAACAATACAGGCAGGCAAGAAAATAGCCGACTCACCACTTTAGGAGACCTCAAGTCAAGTACTCCATTAGGTATGCAAGCCACTCTCAAAAGATCCTCTGCCTCGCGCTGGTAGCTTCATGATCGAGCTATACAATGTTCAAGTATTCCGCGTTTGCATACTGGCTACTCTATTGATAAATTCGGCTCTAATTGAATCATTCAAATTCTGACCTTTCGGAGGTTTTGTCTCCAACTCCAAATCTATTGTTTTCCCCTAAGTCCAACCTAGCGTGCAGTCACAATTCTCCTTATAAAAACCCTTGATTCCGAGACCTTCCTCGGATCGCTCCCGAGTTCCAGACTGCCTTGCTGCCAATTTGCTTGGCCAGCTTCCCCTCAGCTCCACGTGCTGAGATACATTGAACCCCAGCTTCACTCTCCATTTCCTTCCGGACTTCAGGACAGGTTTCGTATCACCCGAACCAACCATCCCTCTAAAAATCCCGCTGTCTTACTCACACCTTTATTTTCCTTAGGTATCTGTGTGTTTGTGTTGCTTACATTGTGTGCCTGTATTTAATAAAGATCATTCATTATTTTCCAACCGGTTTGCTTCTTGACTTGGCCTGACCCCGTAGACATTGGGTTGCAAGATCCTGCTGAGTTACCCTGCCTCTTGTTTTGCTAACTTGTGCTCTGAACTATTTTCCCCAACTTGTATAATTTTGATAACAATTTGGTGTCCCTCCCGGGACCCCCAGAAAACAGGGTAACAGCTCTCATCCCCATTGCAGGTTCCTCCACCAGTGCCTCCCGATGGGCATTTGGGTCCTGACTTAGGGGTGTCGGCTTTGCGGGAAGGAGGTCTGGCAGAGGAAGTGGTTGACTTTGTTTCAGCAGGTTTCTTTGATCTCAGACAATCGCTGGCAATGTTTCCCCTTTTTCCACATAAGAAACAGGTTCCTTCTTTGAGTCATTTTTTCTTCTCTTCGCTGCTCAGGAAGGTAGATTTATGTTGCCCAGGCTCCAACTTCTTGAGCTTGTCTCTGACGGGTGAGCTGAACACTTTCCATGATGCTTTCAACTTTACCGGCAAGCTTCATTCATCTCAGAAGGCTGGTGGGGTTGCCTTGGGTCGGGCAATGTTCAAGGATGACAGGGTTCAATCCATCTCGATAAAATTGCTTGAGGATGTCATCTCTCCATTCGGGTACCTTAGCTGCTAACTTTCTGAATTCTCTTGAGTACTCTCCCACAGTTCCTTTTCCCTGACGTAGTTTTTTTGGTTGGTATCTGGCTTTCTCTTGAAAGAAAGGTTCCTCAAATCTTTCTCTAAGTTGGTACATGAAATGCTGCAGGTCAGCAGCCTCCTCGGCTTGGGAGTCAAACAGATTAGCAACCCACTCCACTGCTTCTCCTTTAAGATGTTGGCTCAGGTATCTAATTCTGGCATCATCTGGAAAACTATTTCCATAATCAATCATGTAGTTAGATGCCATATTGAGGAAGTAAGACAGCTTGGTCCCATCATCATCATAGGTGAACTTTAGCTCTCTGAAGGGTCTGAGTCCCACAGCGGGTGCCAATATTCCAGGAGGGGCAGGAGGGGCAGGAACGGCAGCTGGAACTACAGCAGGGGCGGCGGCAGCTGTTGGAGCTTGAGGTGGTGCTCGCTCAATTTATGGCACAAGAAGTCTCCAGTCGTGTAACTGTGCTCTTAGTTGGAAAATTTCCTCTCTTTGTTTTTCCAGTTCATTGTCTTTTGCTTGTAGTTCTTCCAGCAGGTTCAAATTGCATACTGATATATCCCATCTAGTAGCTCTGTGTCGGTAATGCCGGCAGTTTCAGGTCTCTCTCCCCAGGCCCAAGTGTGACCTCCAGTTGGGGTAGTTGCAGGGAGAGAAGGTCGTGTCTTGGGCTTGACATCAACCAGCTGGGTAGGTTCCGTCTCATCTTCTTCAGCAAATTCCTTGCCTGAAGGTCCAACGGATTCTTCTTCCTCACTTATTTGATGCATGTTGTTAAGTTTAAAGCAGTTCGAATCACTCTGTGAGGAACTGAGATCACACACACAAAAGTAACAATGCTAGTGCATGATTTATTAGGAGCGTGATGTGAGTACAAGGCTTCAGTGATTCAAACTGAAGGCAATTTGCAGAGACAAAATGTTATAGCTTTACACTCCGTTCCCACAGCAAGCAATCAGATATGACCTTGGAAGCTGACTGAGATTGTTACTATCTTGTGAGTTCCCAGGTGGTGTTGATATAACTGTCTCTGGTGGAAATTCTTTGTTACAAGCAAGCAGCTGCATGTTTATACCACATATATGTTTCTACTACATATCCCATACTAAATACTTTTCCCTACTTAATATGGAGGGGATACCCAACATTAACCCTAACCCTAACCCTAGCCTTGACCTTAACCCTAACCCTAACTCTAAACCTAGCCCTAACCCTAATCCTAACCCGAGCCCTAGCCTTAACCCTAAAACTAGCCCTAGCACTAACCTAACTCTAGCTCTAATACTAGCCCTAGCCCTAACTCTAGCCCTAACCCTACCCTAACTCTAGGCCTAACCCTAACCCAAACCCTAACCCTAGCCCTAAACTTAATCCAAACCCTAGCCCTAGCCCTAACCCTAGTCCTAACCATAGCACTAACCCTAGTCCTAACCGTAGCTCTAAGTCCTAGCCCTAACCTAGACATAGCCCTAACCTAGCCCGAAGCCCTAGGCCTAACCCTAGCCCTAATCCTAACCTTAGCCTTTAGCCCTAGCCCTAGCCCTAAAACTAGCTATAACCCTAATCTTAACCTTAACCCTAACCCTATTCCTAACCCTGCCCTAAGCCGTATCCCTAACCTAACCCTAACCCTAACCCTAGTCCTAGCCCTAACCTTAACCCTAACACTCGCCCTAGCCCTAGCCCTAACCCTAGCAGAAACCCTAGTCCTAATCTAGCTGTTACTCTGTATTCTGGGGGTCCTGGAAGGGAAACCAAATTGCTATCAAAATTATACAAGTTGGGGAAATTAGTTCAGAGCGCAAGTTGGCAAAACGAGAGGCAGGGTAACTCAGCAGGATCTTGCAACCCAATGTCTACGGGGTCAGGCCAAGTCAAGAAGCAAACCGGTTGGAAAATAATGAATGATCTTTATTAAATACAGGCACACAATGTATGCAACACAAACACACAGATAACTAAAGAAAATAAAGATGTGAGTAAGATAGTGGGCTTTTTAGAGGGATAGTTGGTTTGGGTGATATCAAACCTGTCCTGAAGTCCGGAAGGAAATGGAGAGAGAAGCTGGGGTTCAATGTATCTCAGCACGTGGAGCTGAGGGGAAGCTCGCCAAGCAAAGCGGCAGCAAGGCGGTCTGGAACTCGGGAGTGATCCGAGGAAGGTCTCAGAATCAAGGGTTTTTATAAGGAGAATTGTGACTGCACGCTAGGTTGGACTTAGGGGAAAACAATAGATTTGGAGTTGGAGACAAAGCCTCCGAAAGGTCAGAATTTGAATGATTCAATTAGAGCCAAATTTATCAATAGAGTAGCCGGTATGCAAACGCAGAATACTTGAACGTTGTATAGCTCGATCATGAAGCTGCCAGCACGAGGCAGAGGATCTTTTGAGAGTTGCTTGCATACCTAATGGAGGTACTTACCTTTAGGTCTCCTAAAGCGATGAGTCGGCTGTTTCTGGCCTGCCTGTATTGTTTCAGAATATTACGGCGATTATCGGCCAAGCCTGTATGTGTGCTTGTCCGGGGGCCTCGCAAGCATGTGGGAGGGAATGGGTAGGTGAGGCCAAATTAGTGATATCAATGGATATCTTTTTATATCCCCAAAGCTCGGGCTAGCCAGGGCAGTAACAATCCCCCCCCCGAAAATGGGCGATGTTGGAGACAATATTGGACATTTTCCAATTAAAAATCAAAAATCAATTTGGAGTTGAATAGGGGCTTGCAGGTAGGTTAGTCGTATCACTCCACAGGCAAGGGAATTTTGGGGAAAAGCAAAGGGTTCCTATCGTATAACAACATTCCTATCTAAAACCTAAACCTAAACGCATACACACAGATGTCACTTAAACAACAATTAATAAACAATGTCAAACTCTCTCGTCAATAGGGAACTGTCGAAAAATGAGCAATGGTAGTAAAATAGCAAATGCAATCAATCAATGGAATAATCAATGGAATACTGTAAATCCAATGCATGGTCTGGCAATGAAGGCAATCCAGTGAGCAATCAGTTCAATGTGGATGAGAGTTCATAGTCTGGGGGAGGTGAGATGCAAGCAAAAGTCTTGGCACCCCCCCGCAACAGAAAAGTCTTGTAGCTGGAGCGAGTGAGCAAAACATAAGTCCATCCAGGCAATGGAGGAGGAACAGCAACACAATGTCCAAGTTGGTGCAGCTTAGCTGGCTTGCTGCAAGTTCAGGAACAGTGAGGCTTTGCAGAGTTGGAGCCAGGAACAGTCCATTGGGCTTCTCGGGTTAGCAAATGGTTGCAGGATTGGCAAAAGTCCATTGTTGCAATCGGAAGGCTGCGTGGTCACCTTCCCTCATGGTTTCAGGTGTCATCGAGGAACCAGGAAACTCGAAGCACCGGCCATCAGATGGAGCGGTAACTTTCTTTGTCACCCCCCCCCCACGGTACACGGCGGCGATGGTACCACCTCGGGATCTTCCCAGTCCTCCGGATCAATTAACCTATTAGATTTTTAACAGAAGAACTGACATGATTAGTAGGCAATGTAAGCCATAAATTCAAATTGCCAGCTCAAAGCCTACTGGGATTTCGAACCATTTTGGGTCATCATGACTGAGAAAACTAAGAATCCGCGGGGACTTAAATAGCAACTGCGATTAAGGTCGTATTGGCCGGACTGGGGCCCTTGATCTGGGCAGTGAGATTGCTAGTTCGGGACCCACATTGACTCACCAGCCTAGAGATGCCCATGTTAACATCCCAGTAGCATGAGAGGACCCACGGCTATGAAGGTCCTATTCGCATTCCGGTCTGCACAACATGGACTTTCACACTCACACCCCTCCCTTCGCTCAGACCGAAGCCGAAGCTCCAAGTCTGATGATGTAACCAAGGGCTTGGGGTGGCTCATCCATCTAGTGCCGTTGGTTCGATGCTGGCCCCGAGCAAATACTATCACTAGCCCACAGACACAAGCTGGACTCCGACGGGAGGCCTGAAAGATCGTCACCTTCAGATAGGCTTTTTAAATCAAGGGGACAGTTAATTCAAAAACAATCCACAACAACCCTAACCCCACATTCCAACTACCCAAGTACAACTATAAACAGGAACTATATACATAATCGGGAAGTTGGAGAGTTTGCCACTTCTCTCCGTCCCGCGCAGACAATGCCAATTTAACCATTGTCAAACACCTCATAGATGGACGCAAACATCTCTGACAAATTAACGGCTGGCACTTCCTTGCGTCTCAAGGAAGTCTATTGGGTTTACATTGGGTTCTTGGGCACCGGGATCTTCTGGCTCGGGGATGACCACCAATGCAGGATCAACTGGCTGACCCTTCCATTCCTTTTGCAGGGTCTCTGGAATTACCAGCAGGAGTGTCGGAGCCAGCTCCTGGTTAGGGACCCCTTTCTCCAAGTCAAGGAGGAGACTAATCTTGGACCCGTATGTCTCCTGCAAAACTGTCTCTCCAAGTATGATGGTGACCAAGATGGAGCCGTAAACTAGCTTGGCCCCGCTCATGATCACCAGTGTCACAATGAATTGAGTGCCTCGAGGCATGAAGACATGCTGGCACCAAAGCAGCCGTGCGGAGGGGAAGGCAGTAGCCATGTCTGCCTCCTTGTGGCATTTAGAACTCTCTGTTATCAAAATCTCCCCTGCTGGACTGCGGTTAATGGGAGTGCGTAATGTCAACACAGGATGTGCCAGGGTGAGTGTCTGTGCTAGCCCGTGCTCTGGCTGGGCAGGAGCCTTCTGCTGCTTGAGTCCCCAGTCCCACAGGAAATTCTCCTGAAATAAGGCATGGAGAGGGTGGACTCTCTTTGCCAAGGTTTCAAGAAAATCTCGGGGGAAACTGCAGGTCTCCAACAGGGGGCTCAGAGCAGGAACAATGGCAAGTTCTGGAAGCCTGAGGCTGGCTTCCCTTTGCTGTGTGTCCTCCCTTTCCTGGCTCTCACACATGCTGGCAATGTCAAACTTGGTGGGGCTTCCATGTCTCCCAACTGAAAGAATGGTGCTTCCTCCTGAACCTTAGCCTGGTGTGATCCTTCTAGGTGCTCTGAAAGCATTATGGTCTCGGAGGTGGCAGGATTCGCACTTGGGGCTGAGTCAGGAGGCGGTACAATCTGCCTTGTTTTATTGCAAACTGAGCGCATGTGTCCTCCAAAGGACTTAGATTGGGTTCCCCCCACGCCATATCCGGTCAAGTAGATAGCGTCAGGGGTGGGCTCACCCTGTCTTCTCTGGTTAGGGAGCAGCACTTTTGGTGCTGCTCTGGAGTCTGCAGGAGGGGTGGCAGGGGTCTTTTCCCTATTGGTCCTAGTGCCTGCCTTCACCCTAGATCTACCCCATCGGTTGGGTGTCAGTCGAGCCACAACTCTCTGGGGGAGATCCCGGGACTGAGGACACCCCTATCCTGACAACTCTAAGTCGGGGCAGTATCCAGTCGGAGGGGGACCGCTGGTCACCGCATTCACAGGCTGGCTATTTCTGAGTGGTAGATGCCTGTCTAGGGTATCAAGGAGCTCGATCATGGGTCTCCCATTGAATTGGCTCATATCCAGTCCGAACCGTCTAAGCATGTTCCAGATCCGAACTCTGTCCAAAAAGTATGTCTGGGCTGTCGGGTCATGACCACCAGACATCTCCCTAGGAGTGCTCAAGTCTGGGGTCTGTCTAGGGGTGGCAGGCGGGGGAGCGGAGTTCCCTGCCCGGCCAGGCTGGCCTCGGGAGTCCCTGGCCTGCCAGCGCTGACTGTCCTGTCTGGGAGGAGGGCGCGAGTTCAAATTCCCTCGTGGAATGGAATTTGGAGCCATTTTCCTGTGCTGGGAATGGGGCCCATAATTCGAGTAAGTGACCTCGGCTATGGGTTCCCAATTCCCGGGGTCCTTTCGGTGTGTGTTGGTGGGAGGTTTGAGAGAACCTGCCTTGCGCAGCAGGTCAGCGACCCGCCGGAGGTTGTTCCCAAACTCATCCCAGTTGTTGGTGGCTGGATCCACCAAACCGAGAACCATCTTTGTCTCATGATTAAGATCTCCGTAAAGAAGCGTCTTAAACTCGAGATGGTTGAAGTCATATCCATGGGGCATCAAGGGGATCTTCTCGGCCAGAATGGCGAGGAGCTGCTTCCATGCCACGTAAGCCTCAGAGTTCTCACAGGGACCCTGCTGCTCCATGACATAGAGCACACTTGCACTCTGCCTGGGCCACAAAATCCTTATTACCTCCCTCATCCAGTCGTGGGCCTCGAGCCTAACGAAGCCTCGAGCTGCCATGGCTGATTCAAGAGTAGGAAGCTTAGAGGGGGACATACAAAGCTGGGCCAACTGGGTCAGGTCCTGACCATTGGCTGTCGAGTGAGAGTGTATCACCGCGTTCAACCACATGATCCCGGTGGACAGATTCAATGGACCCAACTGGTCTGCAATAGCTTTGGCCTCAGTAGCTCGCCAGGGGACCCTAGTCTCAGTGACCTGCGTCTCCTGTGTCTCTGGCCTATCTGAACTGCCTTCTCCAAGGGGGGTGGTCCGTCTAGTCATGGACTGTGTCTCTACTGGGTTGACTGGGACCTTAGGGTGACTCTAGTCTGGATTGTGGGGAACGGTTGCCCGAGCATCCTCTGGCAGCGTCTCCCCAGAAAAGTCCTCTGCAAACGTTGGGAGCACTTCCGGGCACACAGCTGAAATTAAGGTTTTGCGTGTTTGCAGCTGGCTCTCCAGCGCAGCGATCTGCTTCTGGCAAGCTACATGACTAACAGCCTCCTGCTGTTCTCTCACTTGTCCCACCATGAACTTGGCCACAGACCGGGCCTGATCCAGCTCAGCCTCTAAGGCGTGGTCTTTCTCTTCCCATGTTTGCGCTGCTAACGTGATGTTGCTAAGCTTCTGGGCGGAGGCCTGCGCTACAGACGCGAACGTTACCTTGTCCGCTCGCAGTACCTCGATCTTGGCATGAAACTGGGCATTTTCCTTCTCGGTTTCAGCTAGCTTCCCTCGGGTCTCTACAAGGGCACTACTAGCATCTCTGGCCGTGAACCAAAGTCCCCAAGCAGCCAAAGCATCCTTAGACGGCCCGAATGGGTTCTTTGATTTCTGTGCCAGGGTGTACACATCATGGAATGTGGCAAAGGGATCGGCCGTCTGGAAGATGGAGTCCTTCCAGGGGCATTTCCTCTTACTCAACACCCATCTCTCTAGTTTTCCCCGGACCTCTTCCTCCAACATGAGGTCCTTGATGGTGATCTTACTACTCTCAGCCATGCTACACAGACTACAAATATCCTACCAAATTCTCTAACACAAGAATGGGACCAGGACCTGGAGTGACGGGAAGGATCACCTAGACTCCTGGGAAGGGAAATGAAGGGAAATGAACACAACGGAACTACTCTAGGAAAGAGGGATGGGAACCTATCTCCAGCCTGCCCAAACAAAGTTGCTTTATTACACCCAAGCCGGGTTTTCCACCTCGACAGCGTTGGGGACTAAAGGACGAGGAAACGGTTCAGGGACAGGGAGGTCACCTAGACCCAGGGAACCCTCAGGAGTACTCCACCTGCCTGAAGGGGGGAAACGAACACTAAGGAACTTACTACGCCACCTGGCCAAGCAGCGGGGAAAAAGGGCAAGGAACCAAAACCGAACCATCCCTAACTGGTTTTCTGGGTGAGGGGTACCTTCCTCTACCACAGGCCAAACCTCTAAACCCTAGGCTAGGTCGGGAATCACCACCCGCACCTAGTTGGCTAGCCAATCAGGACGCACCCGAAATTATACAGTGGGACACACCCACACTTTTCTATACAACAACTATAACAAGGAGCGGCATGCACCCGCGTTCTCAACACTGGGGGGGAGAGAAAAGAGGAGGATCTCCTTTCTTAAGTGCTATTTGTGCCTTACTGCTATGGTGTTGGATGGGTGTAGACTGTTCCTACGGTGCTAACACCCTAAGACTCTGGATCCCAGCCCATGATAGACCCCAAATTAGGGATGTGATTCCCAGGTCAGCTTGTGCACACCCCTTGCTATCGGACAATGGTTCACCGCTGAGAGCTAGTGACCACGCCAGGGCGGCTGACATACACAAACCCAGCAAGAAAGGGGGATAGATTCCAACCCCGATAGAATAACTCCTAGAGCTCACACACACAGAATTCTCTCTCACACACGTGTTCCTGCCTAACAGAATTCTAGCAACCTGACTGGCCATTCCCTAAGTCAATACCAGCCTGATTCGAGGAGGTTCGCGACTCCTTCTCAAATTAGGGGTACCGGGGTTGCCCGTGTTGCTCCACCACCATGTTACCCTGTATTCTGGGGGTCCCGGAAGGGAAACCAAATTGCTATCAAAATTATACAAGTTGGGGAAATTAGTTCAGAGCACAAGTTAGCAAAACGAGAGGCAGGGTAACTTAGCAGGATCTTGCAACCCAGTGTCTACGGGGTCAGGCCAAGTCAAGAAGCAGACCGGTTGGAAAATAATGAATGATCTTTATTAAATACAGGCACACAATGTAAGCAACACAAGCACACAGATAACTAAGGACAATAAAGGTGTGAGTAAGATAGCAGGATTTTTAGAGGGATAGTTGGTTCGGGTGATACGAAACCTGTCCTGAAGTCCAGAAGGAAATGGAGAGCGAAGCTGGGGTTCAATGTATCTCAGCACGTGGAGCTGAGGGGAAGCTCGCCAAGCAAAGCGGCAGCAAGGCGGTCTGGAACTCGGGAGCGATCCAAGGAAGCGCTCAAAGTCAGGGGTTTTTATAAGGAGAATTGTGACTGCATGCTAGGTCGGACTTTGGGAAAACAGTAGATTTGAAGTTGGAGACAAAGCCTCTGAAAGGTCAGAATTTGAATGATTCAATTAGAGCCGAATTTATCAATAGAGTAGCCGGTATGCAAACACGGAATACTTGAACGTTGTATAGCTCGATCATGAAGCTGTCAGCGCGAGGCAGAGGATCTTTTGAGAGTTGCTTGCATACCTAATGGAGGTAGTTGCCTTGAGGTCTCCTAAACCGGCGAGTCGGCTGTTTCTGGTCTGCCTGTATTGTTTCGGAATATTACGGAGACAAAGCCTCCGAAAGGTCAGAATTTGAATGATTGAACCAAATTGTCAATAGGACAGTCAGTATGCAAACGCGGAGTACTTGAGCGTTGTATAGTCAGACCATCAAGGTGCCAGCGTGGGGCAGAGGATCTTTTGAAAGTTTTGTGCATACCTAATGGAGGTGCTTGCCTTGAGGTCTCCTAAAGCTGCGAGTCGGCTGTTTCTGGCCTGCCTGTATTGTGTTGGAATATTACGGCGATTATCGGCTGAGCCTGTAGGCGTGCTTGTCTGGGGGCCTCTCAAGCATGTTGAAGGGAAGGGGTACTTGAGGCCAAATTAGTGATATCAAGGAATATCTTTATATCCCACAAGCTCGGGCTAGCCAGGGCAGTAACACTAGCCCTAATAATAAACTTAACCCTATCCCAAACCTTGCTTTAAGCCCTAGCCCAAAAGCTAACTCTATCCTTATCCCTATCCGTAACCCTATTCCTAAGCCTAACCTAGCTCTAAGCACTTGCAGTAAGCTTGGCCCTAACCCTAACCATAACCCTAACCCTAATGCTAACCGTAGCCCTGGCCGTAACCCTAGCCCTAACGATAGTCATACTCCTAGTCCTAAACCTAGACATAGCCCTAACCCTAAAACTAACCCTAACCGTAACCCTAAACCTAATACTCGTCCTAGCCCCAGCCCCAGCCCTAACCCTAGCCCTACTCCTATCCATAGCCCTAGCCCTAAACTTAGCTCTAGCTCGATTCCTAACCCTAACCCTAACCCTAACCCTAGCCCTAGCCTTAGCGCTAGCCCTAGCCCTAATCTTGGCCGTAGCTCTTACCCTAGCGCTAGCCCAAGCTCAAGCCCTAACGCTAGCACTATCGCTATCCCTATCCCTGTCCCTAGCCATTGCTGTTCCCTAACTCTAACCCTAGCCCTAATACCAGCCCTAACGCTAACCCGAGCCCAAGGCCTAAACCTAGCCCTAGCCGTATCCTTAACCCTAGCCCTAACCCTAGCACTAGGTCCTGCCCTAGCCCTAGCCCTAGCCCTAACCCTAACCCTAGTCCTAGCCCTAACCCTAGCCCTAGCCGTTACCCTAGCACTAGCACTAGCTCTCACCCTAACCCTAGCCTTGGCCCTAACACTAGACCTGGCCCTAATCCTAGCCATACCCTAGTCATAACCCTAGCCCTAGTCTTAACCCTAACCCGAGACCTAACTCTTGCCCTAGCCCTAACCCTAGTTCTAGCCCTAGCCCTGATCCTATCCCTATCCCTATCCCTATCCCTAGCCCCAGCCCTAGCTCTAGTCCTATCCCTAACCCTAGCCCCAGCCCTAGCCCTAGCCTTAACCCTAGCCTTAACCCTAGCCCTAGCCCTACCCTAACCCTAGTCCTAGCTGTAGCCAAAATCCCAGCTCTACTCCTAACCCTAGCCCTAACCCTACCCCTAGCCCTAGCCCTAACCCTGCCCTCTAGCCCTAGCCCTAGCCCTAGCCCTAGCCCTAACCTTGCTTTCAAAGGAGGAGGTTGTGTTTTTCACAGCTCCTCAATACCTTTCAGCAAAACAGTGGATTCCCCTGAATCCAGTGAAAATGAAAATCCTAGCAGGGTTACACCTGGCATAACTTGAGGTGTAGGTTATACATATACAGGTTAAAGACATGAGACTGTTATTCATTTTAATTGTAACAATTAATTTTAATAATTTTATTTTAAGATGCATTTTAATTTAGTTTTAATTTTAATGTGAACAATATTGTTATTTGTTCTTTATCTGTAAATGGGCATAATATGTGAGAAACTTTGATAGGGATACAAGGCTGAGAATAGTGGTAATAATAAATAATTGTAATGGAAATTGTAATGTTTGTATATTGATAGGTACAATTTTAAAAATTTTAAAAACTTTCGGTATTACTTTGAAGAACTATAATATTTTGATATATTGTTGTTTAGATTACTTTATTTTGTGATTCCGTTGGTTACCTCGTACATCTCTTTTACAGTGTACAAACAAGTTTGTAGGATGTTAAAATTTTAATAAAATTACTTAAACCAAAAAAAATTACTTAAACCTATTCCTAAACCGAGCCCTAGCCGTAACCCTAGCCCTAGCCCTAAACTTAACCCTAGTCCTAGTCCTAGCCCGAGCCCAAAGCCCTAAGCCCAAACCCTAGCCCCAACACGAGCCCTAGCATTAACCCTAAACCTAGCCCTAGCCCTAACCCTAGCACTTAAAGTACACCTAGCCCTAGCCCTCGTGCTATCTTGTAAGACCTAGCCCTAACCCTATCCCTTCCCGTAACCCATTCCCTATCCCTATCCCTAAGCTTGACCCTAACCGTAATCTAGCTCTAGCCCTATCCCTATCCTTATCCCTAGCCCTTGCACTGCCCTAGCTGTAACCATAACCTAGCCCTAACACTAACCCTAGCCCTAACCCTAACCCGAGCTGTAGCCCTAACACTAGCCCTAAACATAACCCTAACCCAACCTTAAGCTAACCCTAACCCTAAACCAAGCCCTCGCCCTAACCTTAGCCCTAACCTTAACCGAAGCCCTAGCCCTAACCTAGCCCAAACCCTAAACCTAGCCGTAGCTCTAACCCTAGCACTTAAACTACACCTAGCCCTAGCCGTAACTCTAGGCCTAGCCCTCACCCTATCCCCTAAGAGCTAACCCTATCCCTATCCCTAGCCCTAACCCTGGCCCTAATAGCAGCCGTAGCCCTACCTTAATCCTTGCCATAATCCTAGCCCTAACCCCAGTGGATAGGGATAGAGATAGACCTATCTCTATCCCTAGCCTTAATCCTAGACCTATCCCTAAGCTTAGCCCTTGTCCTAGCCCTACCCTAACCCTATCCCTATCCTTAACCCTAACCCTAGCCCTAGTCTTAGGCCTAACCATAGCACTACCTGTAGACCTAACCCTAGCACTGGCCCTAGCCCTAGCCCTAACCCTAACCCTAAACCAAGCCCTAGCCCTGGCTGTATCCCTAAACTAGCCCTAGTCGTAACCCTAACCCTAACCCTAACCCTAGCCCTAGAATTAGCCCTAAACATAACTCTAGCCCTAACCTAGCCCTAACCCGAGCCAAAGCCCTAGCCTTAATTTGACCCTAGCCCTAACCCTAACCCTAGCCCTAGCTCTATCCCTAAACTAGCCCTAGCCCTAACCCTAACTCTAGCCCTAGCCCTAGCCCTTGTCCTAACCCTAGCCCTATCCGAATCCCTAGCCCTAACCCTAGCCCTAATAGCAGCGGTAGCACTAGCCCTAATCCTTGCAAAATCCTAGCCCTAACCCCAGCGCTAGACCTATCTCTATCCCTAGCCTTAATCCTAGACCTAGCCCTAGGCCTAGACATTGCCCTAGCCCTACCCTAACCCTATCCCCATCCTTAACCCTAAACCTAGCCCTAGCCGTAGCCCTAGCCCTAGCCCTAACCCTAACCCTATCCCTAGCACTAATACTAGCCCTATCCCTATCCCTTTCCCTATCCCTATCGCTATCCCTATCCCTAGCACTAACCACAGCCCTAGCCCTAAACCTAGCCATAACCCTACCCCAAGCCCTAACCCCAGCCATAACTTGAACTCTAACCCTGACTGTAGCCCTAACCCTATCCTTAGATCTAACCCTATCCTTATCCCTAGCCCTAAACCTACCCCTAGATTTAACCTTAGCTCTAACTCCAGCAGTAAACCTAACCCTAACCCTGACCCTAACATTAAGCCTAACGTTAGCACCAGCCCTAGTCCAAACCCAAGCCCTAACCCTAGGCCTAGCCCTAACTCTAACACTAGCCCCAGACCCAGCTCTAAACCAAGCGCTAGCCCTAGCTCCAAGCCGTAAGCCGTAACCCTAGCCCTAGCCATAGCCCTAACCCTAGCCCTAGCCCTAACCCTAACCTAGCCCTAACCCTAACCCTAGCCCTAGCCCTAGTCCTAACCCTAGCCCTATCCGTATGCGTATCCCGAGCCCTAGCCCTAGCCCTAACTGTAACCTCGACTTAAATCTAAACCTGGCGCTAGCCGTAACCTTAGCCCTAACCCTAGCCCTAGCCCTAACCTGAGCAATAGTCCTAACACTAGCCCTGAACGTAACCCTAACCAAACCTTAAGCTAGCTCTAAACCTAAACCAAGCCCTAGCCCTAACCTTAGCCCTAACCCTAACCAAAGGCCTAGCCCTAGCCCTATCTCTATCCCTAGCCTTAATCCTAGCCCTAGCCTAACCCTATCCCCTTCCTTCACCCTAACCCTAGCCCCAGCCCTAGCCTTAGGCCTAACCCTAGCACTAGCTGTATACCTAACCCTAGCCCTAGCCCTAGCCCTAGCCGTCACCCTCGCCCTGGCCCTGACCCTGGCCCTAACCCTAACACTAGCCCTAAATGTAACCCTAACCAAACCTTAAGCAAGCCCTAACCCTAAACCAAGCCCTAGCCCTAAGCTTAGCCCTAACCTTAACTGAAGCCCTAGCCCTGACTTTAGCCCTATCCCTATCCCTATCCCTATCCCTAGCACTAACCATAGCCCTAGCCGTAAACCTAGCCATAGCCCTACCCCAAGCCCTAACACCAGCCGTAACCCGAACTCTAACCCTAACCCTAGCCCTAACTCTGTCCTTATCCCTAGCCCTAACCCTACTCCTAGATCTAACCTTAGCTCTAACTGAAGCAGAAAGCCTAGCCCTAACATTATCGCTAACGCTAGCACTAGCCCTAGTCCAAACCCTAGACCTAACCCTAACCCTAACCCTAGCCCTATACCTAGCCCTAACCCTAGCCCTAGCCCTAGCCCTAAGCCCTAACCCTAACCCTAGGCCTAGCCTTAACTCTAACCCTGGCCCTAGCCGTAACCCTAACCCACCCCTAACCCTAACCCTAGCCCTGGCCCTAAACCTAACCGTAGCCCTAGTTCTAACTCTAAGCCCAAAGCTCTAAGCCTAGCCCTAACCCTAACCATAATCCTAACCGTAAACCTAAACCTAATACTCGTCCTAGCCCCAGCCCCAGCCCTAACCCTAGCCCTACTCCTATCCATAGCCCTAGCCCTAAACTTAGCTCTAGCTCGATTCCTAACCCTAACCCTAACTCTAACCCTAGCCCTAGCCCTAGCCTTAGAGCTAGCCCTAGCCCTAATCTTGGCCGTAGCTCTTACCCTAGCGCTAGCCCAAGCTCAAGCCCTAACGCTGGCACTATCGCTATCCCTATCCCTGTCCCTAGCCATTGCTGTTCCCTAACTCTAGCCCTAGCCCTAATACCAGCCCTAACGCTAACCCAAGCCCAAGACCTAAAGCTAGCCCTAGCCCTATCCTTAACCCTAGCCCTAACCCTAGCACTAGGCCTTGCCCTAGCCCTAGCCCTAGCCCTAACCCTAACCCTAGTCCTAGCCCTAACCCTAGCCCTAGCCGTTACCCTAGCACTAGCACTAGCTCTCACCCTAACCCTAGCCTTGGCCCTTACACTAGATCTGGCCCTAATCCTAGCCGTACCCTAGTCATAACCCTAGCCCTACTCTTAACCCTAACCCGAGACCTAGCTCTTGCCCTAGCCCTAACCCTAGTTCTAGCCCTAGCCCTGATCCTATCTCTATCCCTATCCCTATCCCAATCCCTATCCCTAGCCCCAGCCCTAGTCCTATCCCTAACCCTAGCCCCAGCCCTAGTCCTAGCCTTAACCCTAGCCTTAACCCTAGCCCTAGCCCTACCCTAACCCTAGTCCTAGCTGTAGTCAAAATCCCAGCTCTACTCCTAACCCTAGCCCTAACCCTACCCCTAGCCCTAGCCCTAACCCTGCCCTCTAGCCCTAGCCCTAGCCCTAGCCCTAAGCGCTAGCCCTAGCCCTAGCCCTAGCCCTAACCTTGCTTTCAAAGGAGGAGGTTGTGTTTTTCACAGCTCCTCAATACCTTTCAGCAAAACAGTGGATTCTTCTGAATCCAGTGAAAATGAAAATCCTAGCAGGGTTACACCTGGCATAACTTGAGGTGTAGGTTATGCATATACAGGTTAAAGACATGAGACTGTTATTCATTTTAATTGTAACAATTAATTTTAATAATTTTATTTTAAGATGCATTTTAATTTAGTTTTAATTTTAATTTGAACAATATTGTTATTTGTTCTTTATCTGTAAATGGGCATAATATGTGAGAAACTTTGATAGGGATACAAGGCTGAGAATAGTGGTAATAATAAATAATTGTAATGGAAATTGTAATGTTTGTATATTGATAGGTACAATTTTAAAAATTTTAAAAACTTTCGGTAATTCTTTGAAGAACTATAATGTTTTGATATATTGTTGTTTAGATTACTTTATTTTGTGATTCCGTTGGTTACCTCGTACATCTCTTTTATTGTGTACAAACAAGTTTGTAGGATGTTAAAATTTTAATAAACTTACTTAAACCAAAAAAAATTACTCAAACCTATTCCTAAACCGAGCCCTAGCCCTAGCCCTAGCCCTAGCCCTAACCCTAACCTTAACCCTAGTCCTAGTCCGAACCCAAAGCCCTAAGCCCAAACCCTAGCCCTAACGCGAGCCCTAGCATTAACCCTAAACCTAACCGTAGCCCTAAGCCTGGCCCTAACTGTAACCTAGCTCTAGCCCTATCCCTGTCACTAGCCCTAGCCCTAAGATGTCAACCATAACCCTTGCCCTAGCCAAAACCCTATCCCTAACCCTAAATGAGCCCTAACCCTAAACCGAGCCCTAGCCCTAACCCTAGCCATAGACCAAGCCCTAGCCCTAACCCTAGCCCTTACTCTATCCCTTCCCGTAAACCGTTCCTTATCCCTAGCCCTAGCACTGCCCTAGCCCTAACCCTAATCTGAGCCCTAGACTTAGCTGTAACACTAGCGCTAGTCCTAACCCTGATCCTATTCCTATCCCAATCCCTATCCCTAACCCTAGCCCCAGCCCTAGCCCTAGCCCTAACCTTGACCCTAACACTAGACCTAGTCCTAATCCTAGCCGTACCCTAGTCATAACCCTAGCCCTACCCTAACCCTAGCCCTGACGCTATCCCTAGCCCTACCTTAACCCTAGTCCTAGCTGTAGCCGAAATCCCAGCCCTAGCCGTAACCCTAGCCCTAGCCCCAGCCCTAGCCCAAGCCCTAACCGTGCCCTAGCCCTAGCCCTAGCCCTAGCCCTAAGCACTAGCCCTGGCCCTAGCCCTAACCCTAACCTACCCCTAACCCTAACCTTATCCCTGGCCCTAGCCCTAACCGTAACCTTAGCTCTAACTCTAAGCCCAAAGCCCTAAACCTAGCCCTAGCCCTAGCCCTAGCCCTAACCCTAACCATAACCCTAACCATAACCCTAAACCTAATACTAGCCCTAGCCCCAGCCCCAGCCCTAAACTTAGCCCTAGCTCTATTCCTAACCCTAATCCTAACCGTAACCCTAGCCCTAGCCTTAGCGCTATCCCTAGTCCTAATCTTGGCCGTAGCTCTTACCCTAGTGCTAGCCCAAGCTCAAACCCTAACGCTAACACTATCGCTATCCCTATCCCTGTCCCTAGCCATTGCCGTACCCTAACCCTAGCCCTAGCCCTAATACCAGCCCTAACGCTAACCCGAGCCCTAGGCCTAAACCTAACCCTAGCCCTAGCCCTAACACTAGCCCTAGCCCTAACCCTAGCCTTGGCCCTAACACTAGCCCTTGCCCTAATCCTAGCCGTACCCCAGTCATAACCCTAGCCCTAGTCTTAACCCTAACCCGAGACCTAACTCTTGCCCTAGCCCTAACCCTATCCCTATCCCTGATCCTATCCCTATCCCTATCCCTATCCCTATCCCCAGCCCCAGCCCTAGCCCTAGCCTTAACCCTAGCCCAAGCCCTACCCTAACCCTAGTCCTAACTGTAGCCAAAATCTCAGCCCTAGCCCTAACCCTAGCCCTAGCCCTAGCCCTAGCCCTAGCCTTAGCCCTAACCTAGCCCTAGCCCTAGCCCTAACCTTGCTTTCAAAGGAGGAGGTTGTGTTTTTCACAGCTCCTCAATACCTTTCAGCAAAACAGTGGATTCTCCTCAATCCAGTGAAAATGCTGCAACCTCACTGACTGGGGTAGGCAGTGGAACCCTTCAGGCATCAGGAGAGTCAAGAATGGAACCTCAAAAGCAAAATTTTGACAGGCTAGGGGCAGATCAAACTGAGACCCCAAGAAAACTTGCAGAAACTTTACAGAAAACAATGACTATGTACCACGTACATCTCTGTTACTGTGTACAAACAAGTTTGTAGGATGTTAAAATTTTAATAAAATTACTTAAACCAAAAAAAAAAAAAAAATTACTTAAAGCTATTCCTAAACCGAGCCCTAGCCGTAACCCTAGCCCTAGCCCTAACCTTAACCCTAGTCCTAGTCCTAGCCCGAGCCCAAAGCCCTAAGCCCAAACCCTAGCCCCAACACGAGCCCTAGCATTAACCCTAAACCTAGCCCTAGCCCTAACCCTAGCACTTAAAGTACACCTAGCCCTAGCCCTCATGCTATCTTGTAAGACCTAGCCCTAACCCTATCCCTTCCCGTAACCCATTCCCTATCCCTAACCCTAAGCTCGGCCCTAACCGTAATCTAGCTCTAGCCCTATCCCTATCCTTATCCCTAGCCCTAGCACTGCCCTAGCCGTAACCATAACCTAGCCCTAACACTAACCCTAGCCCTAGCCCTAACCCGAGCTGTAGCCCTAACACTAGCCCTAAACGTAACCCTAACCCAACCTTGAGCTAGCCCTAACCCTAAACCAAGTCCTAGCCCTAACCTTAGCCCTAACATTAACCGAAGCCCTAGCCCTAACCTAGCCCAAACCCTAAACCTAGCCGTAGCCCTAACCCTAGCACTTAAACTACACCTAGCCCTAGCCGTAACTCTAGCCCTAGCCCTCACCCTATCCCCTAAGAGCTAACCCTATTCCTAGTCCTAGCCCTAACCCTAACCCTAAACCAAGCCCTAGCCCTGGCTGTATCCCTAAACTAGCCCTAGTCCTAACCCTAACCCTAACCCTAACCCTAACCCTAACCCTAACCCTAGCCCTAGCCCTAGAACTAGCCCTAACCATAACTCTAGCCCTAACCTAGCCCTAACCCGAGCCAAAGCCCTAGCCTTAATTTGGCCCTAGCCCTAACCCTAGCCCTAGCCCTAGCTCTATCCCTAAACTAGCCCTAGCCCTAACCCTAACTCTAGCCGTAGCCCTAGCCCTTGTCCTAACCCTAGCCCTATCCGAATCACTAGCCCAAACCCTAGCCCTAATAGCAGCCGCAGCACTAGCCCTAATCCTTGAAAAATCCTAGCCCTAACCCCAGCGCTAGACCTATCTCTATCCCTAGCCTTAATCCTAGACCTAGCCCTAGGCCTAGACGTTGCCCTAGCCCTACCCTAACCCTATCCCCATCCTTAACCCTAAACCTAGCCCTAGCCCTAGCCCTAGCCATAACCCTAACCCTATCCCTAGCACTAATACTAGCCCTATCCCTATCCCTATCCCTATCCCTAGCACTAACCACAGCCCTAGCCCTAAACCTAGCCATAACCCTACCCCAAGCCCTAACCCCAGCCATAACTTGAACCCCAACCCTGACTGTAGCCCTAACCCTATCCTTAGATCTAACCCATCCTTATCCCTAGCCCTAACCCTACCCCTAGATTTAACCTTAGCTCTAACTCCAGCAGTAAACCTAACCCTAACCCTGACCCTAACATTAAGCCTAACGTTAGCACTAGCCCTAGTCCAAACCCTAGCTCTAACCCTAGGCCTAGCCCTAACTCTAACACTAGCCCCAGACCTAGCTCTAAACCTAGCCCTAGCCCTAGCTCCAAACCGTAAGCCGTAACCCTTGCCCTAGCCCTAGCCCTAACCCTAACCTAGCCCTAACCCTAACCCTAGCCCTAACCCTAGTCCTAACCCTAACCCTATCCGTATGCGTATCCCGAGCCCTAGCCCTAGCCCTAACTGTAACCTCGACTTAAATCTAAACCTGGCGCTAGCCATAGCCTTAGCCCTAACCCTAGCCCTAGCCCTAACCCTAACCTGAGCAATAGTCCTAACACTAGCCCTGAACGTAACCCTAACCAAACCTTAAGCTAGCTCTAAACCTAAACCAAGCCCTAGCCCTAACCTTAACCCTAACCCTAACCAAAGGCCTAGCCCTAGCCGTATCTCTATCCCTAGCCTTAATCCTAGCCCTAGCCTAACCCTATCCCCTTCCTTCACCCTAACCCTAGCCCCAGCCCTAGCCTTAGGCCTAACCCTAGCACTAGCTGTATACCTAACCCTAGCCCTAGCCCTAGCCCTAGCCGTCACCCTCGCCCTGGCCCTGGCCCTGGCCCTAACCCTAACACTAGCCCTAAATGTAACCCTAACCAAACCTTAAGCAAGCCCTAACCCTAAACCAAGCCCTAGCCCTAAGCTTAGCCCTAACCTTAACTGAAGCCCTAGCCCTGACTTTAGCCCTATCCCTATCCCTATCCCTATCCCTATCCCTATCCCTAGCACTAACCATAGCCCTAGCCGTAAACCTAGCCATAGCCCTACCCCAAGCCCTAACACCAGCCGTAACCCGAACTCTAACCCTAACCCTAGCCCTAACTCTGTCCTTATCCCTAGCCCTAACCCTACCCCTAGATCTAACCTTAGCTCTAACTGAAGCAGAAAGCCTAGCCCTAACATTATCGCTAACGCTAGCACTAGCCCTAGTCCAAACCCTAGACCTAACCCTAACCCTAACCCTAGCCCTATACCTAGCCCTAACCCTAGCCCTAGCCCTAGCCCTAAGCCCTAACCCTAACCCTAGGCCTAGCCTTAACTCTAACCCTGGCCCTAGCCGTAACCCTAACCCACCCCTAACCCTAACCCTAGCCCTGGCCCTAACCCTAACCGTAGCCCTAGTTCTAACTCTAAGCCCAAAGCCCTAAGCCTAGCCCTAACCCTAACCATAACCCTAACCGTAACCCTAAACCTAATACTCGTCCTAGCCCCAGCCCCAGCCCTAACCCTAGCCCTACTCCTATCCATAGCCCTAGCCCTAAACTTAGCTCTAGCTCGATTCCTAACCCTAACCCTAACTCTAACCCTAGCCCTAGCCTTAGCGCTAGCCCTAGCCCTAATCTTGGCCGTAGCTCTTACCCTAGCGCTAGCCCAAGCTCAAGCCCTAACGCTAGCACTATCGCTATCCCTATCCCTGTCCCTAGCCATTGCTGTTCCCTAACTCTAGCCCTAGCCCTAATACCAGCCCTAACGCTAACCCGAGCCCTAGGCCTAAAGCTAGCCCTAGCCGTATCCTTAACCCTAGCCCTAACCCTAGCACTAGGTCCTGCCCTAGCCCTAGACCTAGCCCTAACCCTAACCCTAGTCCTAGCCCTAACCCCAGCCCTAGCCGTTACCCTAGCACTAGCACTAGCTCTCACCCTAACCCTAGCCTTGGCCCTAACACTAGACCTGGCCCTAATCCTAGCCATACCCTAGTCATAACCCTAGCCCTAGTCTTAACCCTAACCCGAGACCTAACTCTTGCCCTAGCCCTAACCCTAGTTCTAGCCCTAGCCCTGATCCTATCCCTATCCCTATGCCTATCCCTAGCCCCAGCCCTAGCCCTAGTCCTATCCCTAACCCTAGCCCTAGCCCTAGCCCTAGCCTTAACCCTAGCCTTAACCCTAGCCCTAGCCCTACCCTAACCCTAGTCCTAGCTGTAGCCAAAATCCCAGCTCTACTCCTAACCCTAGCCCTAACCCTACTCCTAGCCCTAGCCCTAACCCTGCCCTCTAGGCCTAACCCTAGCCCTAGCCCTAGCCCTAAGCCCTAGCCCTAGCCCTAGCCCTAGCGCTAACCTTGCTTTCAAAGGAGGAGGTTGTGTTTTTCACAGCTCCTCAATACCTTTCAGCAAAACAGTGGATTCCCCTGAATCCAGTGAAAATGAAAATCCTAGCAGGGTTACACCTGGCATAACTTGAGGTGTAGGTTATGCATATACAGGTTAAAGACATGAGACTGTTATTCATTTTAATTGTAACAATTAATTTTAATAATTTTATTTTAAGATGCATTTTAATTTAGTTTTAATTTTAATTTGAACAATATTGTTATTTGTTCTTTATCTGTAAATGGGCATAATATGTGAGAAACTTTGATAGGGATACAAGGCTGAGAATAGTGGTAATAATAAATAATTGTAATGGAAATTGTAATGTTTGTATATTGATAGGTACAATTTTAAAAATTTTAAAAACTTTCGGTATTACTTTGAAGAACTATAATATTTTGATATATTGTTGTTTAGATTACTTTATTTTGTGATTCCGTTGGTTACCTCGTACATCTCTTTTATTGTGTACAAACAAGTTTGTAGGATGTTAAAATTTTAATAAAATTACTTAAACCAAAAAAAAATTACTTAAACCTATTCCTAAACCGAGCCCTAGCCCTAGCCCTAGCCCTAGCCCTAACCCTAACCTTAACCCTAGTCCTAGTCCGAGCCCAAAGCCCTAAGCCCAAACCCTAGCCCTAACGCGAGCCCTAGCATTAACCCTAAACCTAACCGTAGCCCTAAGCCTGGCCCTAACTGTAACCTAGCTCTAGCCCTATCCCTGTCACTAGCCCTAGCCCTAAGATGTCAATCATAACCCTTGCCCTACCCAAAACCCTATCCCTAACCCTAAATTAGCCCTAACCCTAAACCGAGCCCTAACCTTAACTCTAGCCCTAACCCTAGCCATAGACCAAGCCCTAGCCCTAACCCTAGCCCTTACTCTATCCCTTCCCGTAAACCGTTCCTTATCCCTAGCCCTAGCACTGCCCTAGCCCTAACCCTAATCCGAGCCCTAGACTTAGCTGTAACACTAGCCCTAGTCCTAGCCCTGATCCTATCCCTATCCCTATCCCTATCCCTAACCCTAGCCCCAGCCCTAGCCCTAGCCCTAGCCTCGGCCCTAACACTAGACCTAGTCCTAATCCTAGCCGTACCCTAGTCATAACCCTAGCCCTACCCTAACCCTAGCCCTAACACTATCCCTAGCCCTACCTTAACCCTAGTCCTAGCTGTAGCCGAAATCCCAGCCCTAGCCGTAACCCTAGCCCTAGCCCCAGCCCTAGCCCTAGCCCTAACCCTGCCCTAGCCCTAGCCCTAGCCCTAGCTCTAAGCACTAGCCCTGGCCCTAGCCCTAACCCTAACCTACCCCTAACCCTTATCTTATCCCTGGCACTAGCCCTAACCGTAGCCTTAGCTCTAACTCTAAGCCCAAAGCCCTAAACCTAGCCCTAGCCCTAGCCCTAACCCTAACCATAACCCTAACCATAACCCTAAACCTAATACTAGCCCTAGCCCCAGCCCCAGCCCTAAACTTAGCCCTAGCTCTATTCCTAACCCTAATCCTAACCGTAACCCTAGCCCTAGCCTTAGTGCTATCCCTAGCCCTAATCTTGGCCGTAGCTCTTACCCTAGTGCTAGCCCAAGCTCAAGCCCTAACGCTAACACTATCGCTATCCCTATCCCTGTCCCTAGCCATTGCCGTACCCTAACCCTAGCCCTAGCCCTAATACCAGCCCTAACGCTAACCCGAGCCCTAGGCCTAAACCTAACCCTAGCCCTAGCCCTAACACTAGCCCTAACCCTAACCCTAGCCTTGGCCCTAACACTAGCCCTAGCCCTAATCCTAGCCGTACCCCAGTCATAACCCTAGCCCTAGTCTTAACCCTAACCCGAGACCTAACTCTTGCCCTAGCCCTAACCCTATCCCTATCCCTGATCCTATCCCTATCCCTATCCCTATCCCTATCCCCAGCCCTAGCCCTAGCCCTAGCCTTAACCCTAGCCCTAGCCCTACCCTAACCCTAGTCCTAACTGTAGCCAAAATCTCAGCCCTAGCCCTAACCCTAGCCCTAGCCCTAGCTCTAGCCCTAGCCCTAGCCTTAGCCCTAACCTAGCCCTAGCCCTAGCCCTAACCTTGCTTTCAAAGGAGGAGGTTGTGTTTTTCACAGCTCCTCAATACCTTTCAGCAAAACAGTGGATTCTCCTCAATCCAGTGAAAATGCTGCAACCTCACTGACTGGGGTAGGCAGTGGAACCCTTCAGGCATCAGGAGAGTCAAGAATGGAACCTCAAAAGCAAAATTTTGAGAGGCTAGGGGCAGATCAAGCTGAGACCCCAAGAAAACTTGCAGAAACTTTACAGAAAACAATGACTTCCCAGGAAGGGAAAGAGAAAGAGAAAGAAACTGAAAAGTGTTTGAAAGTGGCAAGCAAGACCAAAAAGACTGTTAGTACTGTGGATTTGGGGACTGAGAAGGGCTTTGGTTCTAGACTGGCTTCTAGTAGTGCCAAGGAAATATTAGTAACTCCAGGGAAGGAGGTTTTACAAGGAGAAACCAAGAGAGAAGAAGCAAGGGAGAAAATGTGTGAGTCAGCTCTGAAAGACCTGGGCGTGGCAGCCATGGCAGAAACAGAAACTGCCTGGAAAGGCAGCACAAACTTACTGCAAGGAGAATTAAAGGGGGATTCTGTGCTCCAGAAGGACAGTCAGGAAAAAGAATACGTTCAAAGCCCTTCAAAGCCCATATGTTCAAATTTCAGAAGAGGAACTATATCCTGTGACCCTTTACAAAAGAAAGCATGCACAGCCTCGCAAACCAGAAGAGATAGAGAAGGAGGCTTGTGCTGGGCAGCTGGCAGCGACTGCACTCCCTAACCCGATAGAACCTACAAATGAATCTGAAAGTGAAGGAGTGGAGAGACTGGAGGGTCCCTCCTTCCAAGAGCGAAGGGAGAGTGGCATGGAGTGTTCTGGCATTTCTTCTTTGCCTGCTAGCAGCAAGAGCTCCGTGGAAAGCAGCAGTGAGGAGGAGAAGATGGAGGAGGAAGGCGCTGGAGGTGAAGCCCTGAAGAAAAGAGCCAAAATGAAGGAAGGAGGAAAAGGTCTCTCCCCGGGAAAAAAAGTCACAAAGGGATATTTAATTCACCAATATGACACGGTGTTACTGCCCTGGCTAGTCCGAGCTTCGGGAATATTAAAAGATATCCTCTAGATATCATAATTCAGCTTCACTTCTCTGTTCCCTTCCACGTGCTTGCGAGGCTACCGGACAAGCACGTAAACAAGCTTGGCCATTAATTACCGTAATATTCCTAATACAATACAGGCAGGCCAGAAAAAAGCTGACTCACTGCTTTAGGAGACCTCCAGGCAAGTACTCTAATTAGGTATGCACGCAACCTACAAAAGAGCCTCTGCCCCGCGCTGGCCACGTGATAGGTTAACTATACAATACCCAAGTACTCTGCTCTTGCATACTGGCTACTCTATTGAGAACCTCTGAGATAACTGAATCATTCAGATTCTGACCTTTCGGAGGCTTTGTCTCCAACTCCAAATCTATTGTTTCCCCCCAAGTACGGCATAGCCTACAGTCACAATCTCCTTATAAAAACCCTTGATTCCAAGACCTTCCTTGGAACGCTCCCGAGTTTCATCCCGCCTTGCTGCTGCTTTGCTTGGCGAGCCTCCCCTCAGCTCCACATGCTGAGCTACATCGCACCCCAGCCTCGCTCTCTATTTTTCTGGGCTTCAGGACAGGTGAAGTATCACCCAAACCAGCAGTCCCTCTAAAAATCCCTCTATACCACTCCAACCTTTATTTTTTAAAGTTATCTTGTGTGAATGTGTCGCATACACTGTTTTGCTTGTGTTTGTTTAATAAAACATCATTTTTTGTTTCAACTTTTGTGTGCTCCTTGACTCGACCCGACCCCGCAGACATAGAGTTCAAGATCTCACTACGTTACCCTGCCTCTCATAACGCTAAGCAGTGCTCTGAGCTAATTTTCCCCACCTTTAGTTGAGCACATTTTGGTGTCTCTCCCGGGACCCCAGTACACAGGGTAACAATGGATTTCCAAAGCGTAAAGAATTGAAAAGGGGCAGAGTGGGTGGGAACTTTTTTGGAAGGTGCCAAAAATACAATCCGTTCCTGGGAAAGGCTGATCTCAGCAGCCTGGACAGAATGTCTCCACACTCCTTGGAACAAAGTGACCAATATTATTTTGCCAAAACACTTTGACAAGTACGACACGCTGAAACTCTGGGGCTACACGGTGGCACACGTTGCCCTCCCGGGCTCTAAATAACGCTTGTCCATTTTCAAAAAGTGCAGTAGAGATAAACTTTCGGGCATCCTGGAGAAGGGCTTTCCTTTGCTGAAATCGGTGCTGTCAGGATTGTGGGTGAAGCAGTCTCAGGAGCAGGTGTCCTACGCCAGGATTTTAGCCTTGGAGATTATCGAGTATTTGCTACTGAGCAGGAAGGCAAAGACATCTGTGATCATTCTTCCAGACTGGCTGAGGGAGGACCGTTTGATGAAGACCTTTCAAGAGATCCATAGTACCTGGGAATGCGCCCCAGAGAACCAGACTCCTTTGGTTTGGACATGAATGGACGATACATCCAAAATGGTGAGCAGAGAAGCCTTCATGGAGTCACTCTTAATGGTCACGGCAGACTTACGACAGCGCAGAAAGATTGCCAAGCAGTCAGGTTTTGATCTGATGGAAGAAAAGGCTAAGGAAATGGAGAAGAGAAAATCAGGGAGAATTTGAATAATTGGAGAGAACCGCACCCAGTAGCACAGCTTGAGAAGAGCACTGCGGGACATTCGGCCCTGAGTTCCAGCCTGGGGGCGTGTGCCATGGTGCCGCCCCCGGCAACCGGTGAGGATTTGAGAGAGGCAAGAGGGAGGAGGGTGGTGCAGAGGACGGAGAGCAATGTGCAAGGGGAGGGTGCGGGAAATGTAGGACATAGAGGGACTCTACGGTGGATGGATGGATAGGGTGGATACAGAATTGGGATTGGTGGCTGGAGAGGGTGGAAATGGCTTTGGTGTGGGAGAGCAAAGAGAAGGGCTTGGTCTGGCTGGGGGGGGGGCTGGAGGGCCCTCAATGGGAGATGCTGCCGGTTTGGGTGTTTCTTTCTCTCAGGGAAAACAGAACAACCCCCTTTTGATGACTGAGATGAGAGCCAGGGAGCCGGGGGAACAGCCGAAGGAGTTATTGGGAGATGTGGATACCTCCCGCAACAGTTGATTTCTGACAAGGCCTAGAAAGGACTCTGAAACTAACATGGCATCAAAGGGAAAAAGTGTAAGTCTAAACCCTCTGCCAGACAGACACAGAAAGGGGAGGGAGGGAGATGATACATGTGGCAATGACACCCAAGGGGAAGCACCTCGTGGAGGTTCCGGTTTGCTGCCCGGACTGCCCGGTGGGATGCCTGGTGGCAAACTTCAGGAGGAAAGAAAAGACAGCAAGATGTACACTAGTATAGCAGGACGAGATGCTAGCACTACTGGACTGTCCAATATTTCAGGCTTGATGGAAGAGGAAGAGGATTACTTAGACAATTTTTTCCCACCAAGCTTCAGATGTTAGGAAACCCAGGATGTGCTATGTTGTGTGCTTCAGATATCTGGGGTCAGACCCTGAGAGAGGATCCAGGGTTTATATTTCAAAGAGGCTCCTTAGGGATACTTTGGATAAGTTTCAGAACCATGACCATTCCCACTCTGGATGTAGCACAGTGGGTGTCTAAATACACTACTATTTTGTTGGGACCTGCTAAGAAGGAAGATGAACAGGATTATTGTACTGGAGAATATAGGTGTGTGGTTTCTTTTAAAAATCAGGACCCTGAGTATAAGCATGGAATGATACCCATGTACTTTTTGCTGGGGGGATCACCAGGCACAGTGGTCAACCTCAGGCTTGTTTCCACTGTCGGTTGTTACCCTGTATTCTGGGGGTCCTGGTAGGGACACCTAAATAACCTTGCAATTACACAAATTGGGGAAATTAGTCTAGAGCACTAGTTGGCAAAACGAGAGGCAGGGTAACACAGCTGAATCTTGTAACCCAGTGTTTATGGGGTCAGACCAAGTCAAGAAGTAGACCGGTTTGAAAATAATGAATGATCTTTATTAAATACAGGCACACAGTGTAAGCAACACAAAGACACAGATAACTAAGGAAAATAAAGATGTGAGTAAGATAGCGGGATTTTCAGAAGGATAGTTGATTCGGGTGATACGAAACCTGTCCTGAAGCCCAGAAGAAGATGGAGAGCGAGGCTGGGGTTCGATGTATCTCAGCATGTGGAGCTGAGGGGAAGCTTGCCAAGCGATGCGTCAGCAAGGTGGTCTGGAACTCGGGAGTGATCCAAGGAAGGGCTCAAAATCAGGGGTTTTTATAAGAAGAACTGTGACCGCAGGCTAGGTCGGACTTAGGGGAAAACAATAGATTTGGAGTTAGAGACAAAGCCTCTGAAAGGTCAGAATTTGAATGATTGAGTTAAAGCCAAATTGTCAATAGTATAGCCGGTATGCAAACGCGAAGTACTTGAGTGTTGCATAGTTCTATCATCAAGCTGCCAGTGCTAGGCAGAGGATCTTTTGAGAGTTGCTTGCATATCTGATGGAGGTACTTGCCTTGAGGTCTCCTAAAGAGGTGAGTCGGCTGTTTCTGGTCTGCCTGTGTTGTTTTGGAATATTACAGCTATTATCGACCGGGCCTGTATGCGTGCTTGTCCATGGGCCTCGCAAGCACGTGGAAGGGATATCTGAAACCGAATCAGTGATATCGAAAGATATCTTTTATATCCCCCAAAGCTCGGGCTAGCCAGGGCAGTAACAGGGTCTTATGATCACCAGAGACATTTGTGCACCACTTCCTTGTGCTGGTGCTGTGGTGCCACGGGCCATCCGATGGTGGCCTGTCGCAGCAGCATAAGGTGCAACTTTTGTGGGGAACTAGGTCACACTTATTTTTGGTGTCCCGAGGCCTATTACAATCAGCAATATGCCAAAGTCTTTGAGAAGGCGCAACAAGTAGCAAGAATGGGGAAAGAAAGAGCGCAGTCCAAGGAACAGACAAGGGTCCTGAGGGAAGCCTTGAGAGCCAGGAGAGGCTCTGTGGAGAGGCAGGAAAACAGAGAGAGAAACCATGGTCCGGGAACTCTATTGGAGAACAGACAGCATGAGGCAGTGAAAGAAGGAAAAGATGCTGAATGGAATGTAGTACCGGCGAGTGGTGCTGGAAGAAAAGATGGAAACCCACAAAGAAAGGAGAAAGTGTGGGAACAGGCAGTATGGAGTCATAATAGGTTCCATGTTCTTGCAGAAGAGGATAGAAGAGTTGAGGAAGAGACTGGATCAGTCACTAAGGATTTCAGTGATAGAGAATTGTGGGTGGCTGTCGAGGGGGCGGGAGACAGACAACCTAAATAGGCAGGAGAAGCAAAGGGACAAAGGAGCCCAAGGAGTCCAAGGAACAAAAGGCATGGAGTGATGAGGAATCAGGGGGTAGAACATGAAAGTGAGCAAAGAAAAGCAAAAGGAAAGGGGGTGGGAAGTGGAGAGTCGGTGGTAGAGGGACAAATGGTGCTACTGTTGGGTGGGGGTCCGGAGCTCTTGTCTGAACAGATGGTGACAGAGATTGTGATGGAGGAAACACTTCGGGCAGAGTCGGTAGCTTCACCGCTGTTATTTTCAGAAGAAGGAGAAGTTCCTATACGAGAACTTGATAACAGATCGATGAAGATTCCCGATGCTGAGTCGGACCCCTGTTTTCTCCCTCCGTTGCCACCCCCTCCCTACCCCGGACCTCCTGATGCCCTCCCCTGCCCTCTTCCTCCCCACTCTCCTGACCCAGATGGCCCGGTTTCTACTTCACCATCCCTTCTTTCCATTTCAATTCCACCTCTATCCCAATTAGTGAGCCTACACCTTCAGGTTTGCTGGAGGAGGTAGAGAAGAGCTAGTTAGAACCAGTGAACCAGAGGGCCAGGGAGGCCAGAGAGACAGAGAGGTTGGAGACTGAACTGGACTGAATAGTTTTGGATGGAGTAGACTGTGCTGGTTTGGAAGCTAACAAAATAATGATTTGGCATTACATTATACTATTGAATGAAGAGATGTTACTTCAAAACCAATCCTTGTTTGAGAGAGAAAATGAACCTGTTTTTTAAAAGGTTATTTTTATTATTCTTATTGTTAACCTTAGAATTATTACCCAGTTTTTTGATAGGTTAGAATCTAGATGCCTTTGCAGAAAAAAAGCAAAAAAAAGCAATGGATGTCCCTGAGAATTACCACCTGGATTGTGAGAGGTCTGAGGATGGCTGAGAGATGAAAGGAGATTCTTCCTCTGCTGGCAATGATGCTACATGATTTGGTGGTTTTGCAAGAGACCCACCTGGTGAATGAACAGCAACGCTCCCAAAGGCAGAAATTGTGGACAAAAGGACCATCCATTTGGTCTTAACAAATGTGGATTGTAGAATACTGGCATAGGTTTTAAACAACAGACTGACCAAGTTAGCCTAGAGAATTGTTTTGGCTTCCCAAAACAGTACAGTTCCGGGACATTCTATGTTGGATTCTCTGTGTTTGTTTAGAGAGGTATTTGATTTGGCCCAAAAGGGAAAATGGGAAGGGAAAATATTGTTCTTAGATCAAACCAAGGCTTTTGATCGAGTTCACCATCCCTTTATGTGGGAAGCTCTGGCAAGAAAGGGACTCCCCCTTCATTTTGTTAGGTATGTTCAATTGTTGTATTTGAAGGCACGAGTGAGTCCTCAGATCAATGGGCACAGAGGGGCTCCGATTAGGGTAAATTCAGGAGTCAGGCAGGGCTGCCCTTTAAGCCCCCTCCTCTATGTCCTGATTTTGGATTCTGTTCTCTGCCAGATTCAAGCCAAGGAAAGTATCCCAGGTTTGAGAATTCCCCCTCCCAGTGGAGGAATTGTACCTTTTCCCACAGAGGCTTCGTTTAAGCAGGTGAAATATGCAGTCAACGCAGATGATATGTCTCTGTTTGTCAACAATCAAGAAGAGATTGTTTCAGTTCTGAATGTGTATGAGGGCTATGAGCGGGCTTCAGGGGCTCAGATTAATTTACAGAAAACCCATTTGATCTCTTTCTTTTGAGAGAAAGAAATCTTATTTCTATCCCTGGCAAACTTTGTAACAATAAAACAACAGGCACAACGTGAAAATGAAAATGAAAATGAAACAGTAGAGAAATTAGAGGAGCATAAAATGTTAAGTTTATTTTTTACCCTGATTTCTGGGGGTCCCGAGAGGGACACCTCAATGTGCTCAAAATAATGGGGAATGGGAATTAGCTAGAGCACTAGTTAGCAATGCGACAGGCAGGGCAATGTAGCGAGATCTTGAGCCCAATGTCTACAGGGTCAGGTCAAGTCAATAATCAAACAGAAGTTAATAATAATTTGTTTTTCTTTATTTATAAAGTCATAGCAAATGTACCCACTCACTCACTTAGAGAATTGAGAAATACTGCACAATTGGACAGTCACACACACAGTCCTAAAGAAATAAAGAGAGGAAAATAGATAGGGGATTTTCAGGAGGAGTTTTGGGGGAATACTACACCTGATCCTGTAGCCCTGTATAAGGAAAGAAGCTGGGGAGCGTAGGTTCTCAGCACATGGAGGCTGAGGGGAGGCTAGTCAAATGGAGAGGCAGCAAGTCGGGAGGCAAGGCATGAGCGATCCGATGAGCTGCTGAAAGTCAGGGTTTCTTATAGGGGAAAATGTGCCCGCAGGCTAGTCCGTTCCCAGGGAAAACAATGGATTTTGGGCTGGAGACAAAGCCTCCAAAAGGTCAGTACTTTAGATGATTGATTTATGACAGCATTGTCAATACTGTAGACAGTATGCAAACGCGGAGTGCTTGAGAGTTGGATAGTCTGCTCATCAAGCTGCCTGCTCGGGGCAGGGGATCTTTTGTAAACAGCATGCATACATAATGTGATCTTAAAAGGGTACTTGCCTGGAGGTCTCCTAAAGCTGCATTCTGCAATTACTGGCCTGCCTGGGCTTGTTTTTGAATGGTTCAGCTATTTTCGGCTGTGCCTGTGTGCGTGCTTGTCCGGGAGCCTCGCAAGCACGTGGAGAGGAATGGGTAGTGAAGGCCAAATTCTTGATATCAAATGATATCTAATATCCCACAAGTTCAGACTAGAAACTACAGTAACATATTGTTCTCCATTAAACCTTTTTGGTGGGAAAAGAATTGGCAGCTTTGGTTAGAGAAAATGAAGGAATATTTTGACAGATGGAAACTGTGGAAATTGAATGTTTACCAGATGGCAGTCTACATAAAAACTTACCTCATGCCTCTGGCCTTAAATTTGTCTGCAGTCTACCCACCCCTGCAAAGCCTGCTGAAGGAAGCTGAAAAACTGGTTTTCCGATTCCTCTGGGGAACGGCCGCTTTTCCCCTGCCTCGGGTGGTGGCCTTTAGGAAAACGGAAGAGGGAGACCTTAACCTACTCACATTGCGCCTAAAGTTTCTGGTTACTTTTCTCAGCCAGAACTTTGGAACATTTAGCCAGTGGGTTCATCAGCAGGTGGGCCTAGAGGGGTGGGTTGCTCTTTTTGCAGAACATTGGGTGAAGGAGAGTTGGGTTGAAAAGTGGTGGAGAGAGGAGCCTATGCCTTTCCGGGTGATGGCCACAATGAGACATGCCGACCCTAACTTCCTGAGGGAGGTCTATGGGCAGATTCAGCAAAACGGAGTTTTGGCGGAGTGGTTTCAGACCAAAGGGGGAATCTATCTGAGATTTGAAGTGGTTCATGTACTAGGAAATTGTCGGTGTGGTGTTCTTTCAGCCACAGTTGGAAAAAAAAATTGCAAAGAAGGACCATTTCTCTGGATATTTAAAAGAAGTGCCCAGGAACATTGAATATTTCATAGAATGATGGATCTCTTTCGGTATGTGGGACATTTCATGGAGATTTTACCATCAAATATATTGTTTAAAAGGGAACCAACTGTGGCTGAAGGAAGCAGAACAAGTATGTCCTAGACTTTTGTGTCAGAGACAAGCTTCTGGTAGTGGAAGTCAAGCCAAGGAGACTATGGAGCACTTTATAAAGGACTGCCTGTTGGCCACAGACACTTGGAAGAAGATAGCTGCCGCCCTCGACTGGCCGGACTTGGCACACCAGCCTTGGGAGGTGGTGGCATCTGGATTGGAGCCGGAAACCAGAGTCAGAGAATCACATAGACACCTGGGGAAAGAAAGAAAGAGAGGACATAACAGGAGGACTGTTGATTTGTTCTGGGTTGTTCCTTGGTCAACCGTAAGACTGGTTAACTTATACGTTTTGCTGGCTTTGGTTTTCCAGAGAGAGAGTTAGTTACACAGACACAGGTGGATGTTAACATTGCTGTTTAATTTGTAGAGAACAAAATAAAAATTCTTAGTAAAACAGAAAGAGGCAGGATATCTTCAAAAAGATGGAAGGAGTTCTGGCCATGGCTGGCAGAAATGACACCTGGAATAACTTGAGGTGTAGGTTATGCACATACGGGTTATAGATATAAGTATGTTATTAATTTTATTTTAATTTCTATTTTAATTTCAATTTCAATTTTAATTTTAATTTCAATAATATTGTTATTTGCTCTTTATGTATAAATATGCATAATATGTGAGAAAGTTTGATAGGGATACAGAACTCAGATTAGTGGTAATAATAATTGTAATGGAAATGGTAATGTTTGTATATTGATAGGTGCAATTTTAAAAACTTTTAGTACTGTTACTGCCCTGGCTAGCCCGAGCTTTGGGGGATATAAAAAGATATCTTTTGATATCAGTAATTCGGCTTCACATACCCATTCCCCTCCATGTGCTTGCAAGGCCCCTGGACAAGCACGCATACAGGTTTGGCTGATAATTGACGTAATATTCCAAAACAATACAGGCAGGCCAGAAATAGCCGACTCACCGCTTTAGGAGACCTCAAGGCAAGTACCTCCGTTAGGTATGCACGCAACTTTCAAAAGATCCTCTGCCTAGCACTGGTCTGACTATACAACGCTCAAGTACTCCACGTTTGCATACCGGCAATCCTATTGACTATTTGGCTGTAACTCAATCATTCAAATTCTGACCTTTCGGACGCTTTGTCTCCAGCCCCAAATCTATTGTTCTCCCCAAGTCTGACCTAGCCTGCGGTCACAGTTCTCCTTATAAAAACCCCTGACTTTGAGCACTTCCTTGGATCGCTCCCGAGTTCCAGACCACCTTGCTGCCACATCGCTTGGCGAGCTTCCCCTCAGCTCCATGTGCTGAGATACATCGAACCCCAGCCTCGCTCTCCATCTTCTTCTGGGCTTCAGGACAGGTTTCGTATCACCCGAATCAACTATCCCTCTGAAAATCCCGCTATCTTACTCACACCTTTATTTTCCTTAGTTATCTGTGTGCGTGTGTTGCTTACATTGTGTGCCTGTCCTTAATAAAGATCATTCATTACTTTCAAACCGGTCTGCTTCTTGACTTGGCCTGACCCCGTAAACACTGGGTTACAAGATTCCGCTGCGTTACCCTGCCTCTCGTTTTGCCAACCAGTGCTCTTGACTAATTTCCCCAATTTGTGTAATTGCAAGGTTATTTATGTGTCCCTCCTGGGACCCCCAGAATACAGGGGAACAGTACTTTTTTGGAGAAGTGTAATATTTTGATATATTGTTGTTTTGATAATTTTATTTTGTTATTCCATTCTTTACTTTGTACTTCTATTTTATTATGGGCAAATGTCTTTGTCGGATGTTTGAATTTTAATAAAATTACTCAAACCTAATGCTAACCCTATCCCAAACCCTAACTATAGCCCTAACTCTAACCCTAATCTGAACCCTAGCCCTAACCCTAACTTTAGCCATAATCCTAACCCTAACTACAATATTAACCCTAAGCCTAGCCCTAACCCTAACACTATGTCTCACCCTAACCCTAGAAACCGCAACCCTAATCCTAGCCCTAATCCTAATCCTAACTGTAGTCCTAACTGCAACCTAACGTGAACCAAACCCTAGCCCTAACCCTAATCCTAACACTAAACTCAGCTCTAACCCTTTTTGGGATAATCTCCATAAATATATTAATGGGATATGTAGTCTGTAGTAGGTATTATGCAGCTGTTGTAGGATGCTACTGAAAATTGTTAGGTAAACAACTTTGGCTGGTACTAGGATTGGAATGCAGAGATAAGAATGCCTGGTTCTCATGGCTCCAGGATAAGGAGGGGTTTTGAGGGGGAATTCTCCAGATATAAGGGTACACAGTTTTGATTCTCTTTAGTTTCCTGCACTAAGGTCTTTACAGTGTATAACACTAGGAAAATAAAACATTTAAGTTGTTACTATTCTTCGTGTGTGGATTCCTTTCCCTGAAGCTAACCCTAACCCTAAGCCCTATCACTAGACCTAGCAGCCCTTGCCCAAGCCTTAGCCCTAACCCTAGTCCAAGTAGCCCTATCCCTATCCCAAGCCATAACCCTAACCGTAATCCATAATCCTATCCCTATCCCTAGCAGCCCTAGACCTAGCCATAACTGTAATCTTAACCCTATCCATATACTTAGACCTAGACCTAGCAGCCATTGCCCTAGCCCTAGCCATTGCCCTAGCTGTCCTGACCCTGACCTTAAACCTGGCAGCCGTACTCTAGTCTCAGCCCTAGCCTAACCCAAACCCTAGCCCTTGCCCTAGGAATATTCCTAACCCTAGCCCTAGCAGCCCTAACCCTAACCCTAACCCTAACCCTAGACCTAGGGTAACAGCCCTAGCAGACCCAGCCGTAGACCCAGCAGACCTAGTCCTAGCCTTAGCCATATCCCTAACCTACCCCTAGCTACAGCAGCCCTAGTCATAGGCCTAGCAGCTGTAGCCCTGGCCCTAAACAGCCCTAGCCCTAGCAGCCCTAGCAACACTAGCCCTAGCCATAACCCTAAAACTAACCTCAGCCCAAGTCTAACCCTAAGTCTAACACTAGCCCTGGCCCTAGCCTTAACGCTAACTCTAACCTTAGTCCTAACCATATCCCTATCCCTATCCCAAGCCCTAGCAGGCCTAACCCTAACTCTAACCCTAGCCCTATGAGCCATAGCTGTAGCCGTAGCCCTAGCACTCATAGTCCTAATGCTAATGCTAACCGTAACCCTAGGCCTAGCAGACATAGCTGTAGCGCTAACCCTAAACGTACCACTAACCCTTATTCCCAGCCGTAACTCTAGCAGCCCTACTCCTAGCCCTAGGCATAGCCCTAGCGCTAGCTCTTACCATAGCAATCCTAACCCTAGTAGCCACAGCCCTAGCTCTAGCAGCCCTAGCCCTAGCCCTACCCCAGCAGGCCAAGCCAAGCAATAGCAGTCCTAGTCCTAGCTGTAGCCCTAGTCCTTGCCCTAGCTTGCCCTATCCCTATCCTTATCCTTAGCAGCCCATGCCCTAGCCCTAGCCAGATCCCTAGCCCTAGACCCAGCAGCCCTAGTCCAAGGCTGAACACAAACCCCAGCCATAGCCAAGCAACCCTAACCCTAACCCTAGCCCTAACCCTCGCCCTAACCTTAGTCCTAGCCTTAGTCCTAGCCCTGGCTCTAACTCTAGCCCTAACCCAAGCCCTAGGAGTTAGAGTCCTAGCCCTCGCCCTGGCTCTGGCCCTGGGCCTTGCACTAGCCCTAGCCCTCTAGATTTTGCTGAAAACCCTAGCCCTAGCCCTAGCAGACATAGCTCTAGCTCTAACCATAACCATAACTGAAATCTAACTCTAACCCTAAACATAGCCATAACTCTAGCACAAGCATCAGCAGCTCTAGTCCGATCCCTATCCCTTATCCTGGCAATAGCCCTGAGTCCTAGCCCTAGCCCTAACCCTAACCCTAGACCCAGCAGCTCTAGTCCTAGCCACCTTAGCCGTACCCCTAGCCATAGCCTAGCAGCCCTAGCCCTAGCTGCCCTAGCCTGAAGCTGAACACCAGTCCTAGCCCAAGCAACCCTAGCTCTAACCCTAGCCATAACCATAATCCTAAGTCCTATCTCTAGCAGACCTAGCCCTCTCCCAAACCCTGACCCTAATCCTTACCCTAGCCCTAGCCCTATTGCTAGCCCTGTCTCTAGCCTATGCTGAGCAGCCCTAGTCCAAACCCTAGAGTAAGCCAAAACAGTAGCTCTATTCCTAGCTGCCCTAGCCCAAGCTCTAGCTATAACCCGAACCATAACCATAGCCATAACCCTATTGTTAGCAGCATTAGCCCTAGCTGTAACCATAGCAGACCTACCACTAGCCCTACCCCTAGCAGTCCTAGCTCTAACTCTAATCCTAGCCCTATGAGCCCTAATCCTAGCCTAGCACCCATAGTCCTAATGCTAATGCTAATGCTAACCCTAATCCTAGACCTAACAGCCCTAGACCTAGGCTGCACTAGCCCTAGCCCTAGCCCTAGCCTTAACCCTAACCCTAGCCCTAGCCCTAGCCCTACCAGTCCCATCCCAAGGCTGAACACTAACTCTAACCCTACAGCCCTAGCCCTAGCCCTAGCCTTAGGCCTAACCCTAACCCTAGACCTAAGTCCTATCCCTATCCCTATCCCTAGCAGCCCTAGTCCTTACCTTAACCCTAACTGTAAAGCTAACCCTAACTCTAGACCTAGAACTATCTCTAGCCCTATCCCTAGCCCAAGCCCTAGCAGCCCCAACCCAAGTCCTAGAGTAAGCCAAATTCCTAGCTGTAGCCCTAGCTGCCCTAACCATAACCCTAGCCCTAGAACTAGACCCAGCAGCCCTAACCCTAATCTGAACAGAAGCGCTTGCCCTAGCTATATCCCTAAACCTAGCTCTAGCAGCTCTAGCTCTAGCCATAGCCTTAGGAGACCTAGCCCTAGCCCTATCAGCCCTAGCTCTAACCCTAGCATCCCTAGCCTGAACAGCCCTAGTCCTAGCCCTAGCCCCAGCCCTAGCCCTTACTCTAACCCTAGCCCTAGCCCTAGCCCTAGCCTTAGCCCTAGCCGCCCTAGCAGCCCTCACCCTAGCAGACCTAGCCCTAGCCGACCTAGCCCTACCAGCCGTAGCAGCACTAGCCCTAGCCGTAAACCTAAAATAAAATCTAACACTAGCTCTAGCCTTAACTCTAACTTTAACTTTAACTTTAACCCTAACCCTATCACTATCACTATCGCTATCGCTATCAGTATCGCTATCCCTAGTGTGGCAGCCGTAGCCCTAACCCTAACCCTAGCCCTACAAGCCCTAGCCCTAGCAGCCCTAGTAGCACTAGCCCTAGCCGTAATCCTAAAACTAACCTCAACCAAGCCCTAATCCTAAATCTGACACTTGTTCTGGACCTAGCATTAACACTGACCCTAACCTCAGCCCTAGTACTAACTCCAACCTTAATCCTAACCATATGCGTATCTCTATCCCTAGTAGCCCTAGCTCTAACTCTAACCCTAGCCCTATGAGCCATAGCTGTAGCCCTAGCCCTAGCCCCCATAGTCCTAATGTTAATGCTAATGCTAACATTAGCTAATGCTAATGCTGTTTTCATATGTATTTTAACATGTTTTAATTATTATTGTGGTTTAATTTTCTTTTAACTTTGACAGTTTTTTTATATGACAGTTTTTGATTATGTTTCTTTTAATGGCAGTAAGCTGCTTTGAATCCCCTCAGGGAGAAAAGTGGGATAAAAATAAAGATGATGATGATGATGATGATGATGATGACGACGACGACGACAACAACAACAACAACCCTAACCCTAGACCTAGCAGCCTTAGCCATAGCCCTAACCCTAACTGTACCCCTAACTGTAACACCCAGCAATAGCTCTAAGAATCCTAGCCCTATCCATAGCAATCCTAGCCCTAGCAGCCACAACTCTAGCCCTAGCCATACCTGTAGCAGTAGCAGTCCTAGCCCTAGCCATAGCCCTAAACCTTGCTCTAGCTGTATCCCTAGCTCTAGCCATAGCATCCCATGCCCTAGCCCTAGCTTAAGTCCTAGCCCTAGCCCTAGTCCAGGGCTGAATACTAGCCCTAGCCCTACAGCCCCAGCCCAAGTAATCCCAGCCCTAACCCTAGCCCTAGCCCTAACCCTATCACTAACCCAGGCCCTAGGAGTTTAAGTCCTAGCCCTGACCCTAGCCCTAGACTTTGCCAAAAACCAAAAACCCTAGACTTTGCCATAGCCATATCAGCCCCAACCCTAGCCCTAGCCCTAGCCCTAGCTACCCTAGCCCTAGTGCTAGCTATAACCCTAACTGAAACACCAAAACCCTAACTCTAACCCTAAACATAGCCATAACTCCAGCATGAGTATTCACAGCCCTAACCTGAGCCCTAGCCCTTACCCTGCCAATAGCCCTAAGAGCCCTAGTTCTAGCCCTAACCCTATACCTATTCCTATCTCTATCCCTATCTGTAACCCAAACCTTGACCCTAACCCCTATCCCTATCCCTAGCAGTCCTACTCCTCGCCCTAACCGTAACCCTAACCCTAACTCTAGCCCTAGCCATAGACTTATCCCTAGCAGCCCTACCCCTCACCCTAACCCTAACCCTAACTCTAGCCCTAGCCATAGACATAGCCTTATCCCTAGCTGAAGCCCTAGCAGCCCTAGCCCAAACCCTGACCCTAGCCCTATGAGCCATAGCCCTAGCCCTAGCCATAGCACCCCTAGTCCTAACACTAATGCTAGTGCTAATGCTAACCCTAACTCTAACCATAGACCTAGCAGCCGTAGTCATAGTCCTAACACTAATCGTATCCTGTAACTGTAACCCCAGTCGTAGCTCCAGGAGCTCTAGCCATAGCCCTAGCCTGAGCACTAGCTTTAGCCCTAGCTGTAGCCCTAGCCCTAGCCCTAGCCTCCACAGCCCTAGCCCTAAGCGCCCTCAACCTAGCCCTAGCTGTATCATAGAATCATAGAATCATAAAGTTGGAAGAGACCACACGGGCCATCCAGTCCAACCCCCTGCTATGCAGGAACACACTGATGCATTCCCAACAGACGGCCATCCAGCCTCTGCTTAAAAACCTCCAAAGAAGGAGACTCCACTACACTCCAAGGCAGCATATTCCACTGCCGGACAGCTCTGACCATCAGGAAGTTCTTCCTGAGGTTCAAGTGGAATCTCCTTTCATGCAGCTTGAATCCATTGCTCCTTGTCCTGGTCTCTGGAGCGGCAGAGAACAAGCCCGCTCCCTCCTCAACATGACATCCCCTCAAATATTTAAACGTGGCTATCATGTCCCCTCTTAACCTTCTCTTCTGCAGACTAAACATACCCAGCTCCCTAAGCCGTTCTTCATAGGGCATGGCTTCCAGACCCTTCACCATTTTGGTCGCCCTCCTCCGGACACGTTCTGGCTTGTTGACATCCTTCTTGAATTGAGGTGCCCAGAACTGGACACAGTATTCCAAATGAGGCCTAACCAATGCAAATAGAGTGGTACCATTTCCTCCCTCGATCTAGACACCATACTCCTATTGATGCAACCAAGAATTGTGTTGGCATTCTTGGCTGCCGCATCACACTGCTGAGTCATGTTCAGCTTGTGATATACCAAGACTCCTAGATCCCTTTCACACGTACTGCTATCTAGCCACATGTCCCCCATCCTATGTTTGTGCCTTCCATTTTTTCTACCTAAGTGCAGTACCTTACATTTCTCTCTGTTGAAATTCATTTTGTTAACTTTGGCCCAGGTCTCCAATCTGTCAAGGTCATTTTGAAATTTGATCCTGTCCTCTGGTGTATTAGCAACCCCTCCCAATTTGGTATCATCTGCAAATTTGATCAGCATGCCCTCCACTCTTTCATCCAAGTCATTGATGAAGATGTTGATTAGCACTGGGCCCAGGACAGAACCCTGTGGCACTCCTAGCCCTGGCCCCAGTAGCGCATGCCCTAGCCCAAACCCAAACCCTAGCCCTAGCCCTTACTACACCATCTGCTCCTTTTTCCCCCGGGTTGAACACTGGTTTTTTTGGGAGAAGACTGAGGCAAAAAAGGTGGTGAGTAGTTTTGCCTTTTCTCTTACTTCTATTAGCATTTTGCCATCTTCTCCATGTAGTGCCCCTACTACCTCTTGTTTTTCTTTTTGCTGTGGATATAACAAAGAGAGAAAGAGAGAGAGAGAGAGAGAGAGAGACCCTTTTATTGTTTTTAGCCTCTCTAGCAAGCCTGACTTCGTTCTGTGCTTAGCTTTTCTGACATTCTCCCTACATGTGTTGGCTATTTGTTTGAATTCCTTTTTGGTAACTTTCTCCCTTTTCTATTTCTTATACATTCCCTTTTTAAATCTTAATTCAGAGATGAGGGAAAAATAAAAAAGGAATGGATGCTAGCTTCACAAAACTTACGTAAACTGCTGTCTGGTGACAATTAATTCTTGGTATAACACTTTTAGGACGATTATGATACTTCATCAAATTGTATAACACCACACTACTGTTTGAGATATCTTAATGTCATGTGTAGATTTCTCTATACATAGAGGCACAGGTTAGTTAATATTATTATTATTCACATTATTAGCTGTAATTGTTATATTTCTCAGTTGAAGGTATGAACTATAAGTGTCCCAGTGCGCTCTAGTAATGGATAGAATTCTGAGATGCCTGGAAGATTTCTCTTATTGATTGCTGAATAGAGAACCAGGTACAGACCAGGCTAAAGACCATAGAGTTACTAAAGTTAGAGCTGCCTGTCATGAGATAGAAGCTTCCGATTATAAATGTTGTTATGATAACAGACTAGACAACCCGCAAAAGTGAAACAGAAGATTGACAACTGACAATTTGTTTCTCCTGTCTCCCCCCCCTTTTTTTGTCTTTTCTCCTTAACTGTAGACTTTAGACAGAATATACTATTTTCATATTTATGCATAGTCTTATTTTATTGTATAGTTAACGTTAAAAGTATAAAGTATAGTTAAAGTTAAAGCTTATAGTGTATTAAGACAATAATTATACAAGAGGATTTAATATTATCTTGATAAAATTTTCTAAGATGCAACATTGAGGAGGGGAATCATAGTGGCATTTGGTTCCCTCATGTTTTTCATATGCAATCCTACTGATTCTATATATGCAGTACTGTTTCTTTTATAATGGAGTGCATATGAATATGGATAGTTGTATGTTGCTAGGAAAATATCTTATGAGTGGATAAATTCAATGAAGATTATATATTAAATCTTAATTCAGCTGAAAGTTCTTTAGACATCCACCCCAGTTTCCTTAGACACCTCTCATTTTTCCTCATCATTGGATTTGAAATTGTGCCTTAATATGTCACTTTTAGGAAACTCCCATCATGAACTCCCTTCTATTTTAATATTCCTGACCATGGAATCACATTGAAGTTTACTGAAATCAGCTTTCTTAAAGTCTAGAATGCATGTCTGGCTACACTTGGTTTCCCCTTTTGACTATGGCCCTTTCTGCATGACAGCTGTACCCCAGGCATGGGGACTTGAGAGGAGCAGGACCGCAATGATGCTTCTGCATGACATTGTTGCAGTCCTGCTGTTACCCTGTTTTCTGGGGGTCCCGGGAGGGACACCAAATTGCTCTCAAAATTATACAAGTTAGGGAAATTAGTCAAAGAGCACAAGTTAGCACTGCGAGAGGCAGGGTAACATAGCGAGATCTTGAACCCAATGTCTACAGGGTCAGGCCGAGTCAAGAAGCACACCAGAGTGAAATAACAAATGTGAATTTTATTAAAAATACAATCAATCAGTGTATGCAACACAAACATACAAAGAAAGTATAGAAATAAAGGTTGGAGTGGGATAGAGGGATTTTTAGAGGAGTTGTTGGTTTGGGTGATACTTCACCTGTCCTGAAGCCCGGTCAGAAGCGGAGAAGCTGGGGAGTGTGGATCTCAGCACGTGGAGCTGAGGGGAAGGCTCGCTGGACAAAATGACAGCAAGGCGGAATGGAAGCCATAAGCGATCCAAAGAAGCGCTCAAAATCAGGGGTTTTTATAAGGAGAATTGTGACCGCAGGCTAGTTTGGACTCGGGGAAAACAATGGATTTGGGTCTGGAGACAAAGCCTCCGAAAGGTCAGAATTTGAATGATTGAATTATAGCCAAATTGTCAATAGGATAGCCAGTATGCAAACACAGCATGCTTGAGCGTTGTATAGTCAGATCGTCAAGCTGTCAGCGCGGGGCAGAGAATCTTTTGAAAGTTGCGTGCATACCTAATTGAGTACTTGCCTTTGAGGTTTCCTAAAGCTGCGAGTCGGCTATTTCTGACCTGCCTGTATTGTGTTGGAATATTACAGCGATTATCGGCCGAGCCTGTGTGCGTGCTTGTCTGGGGGTCTCGCAAGCATGTGGAGGGGAATGGGTATGTGAGGCCGAATTATTGATATCAAACAATATCTTTTAATATCCCCAAGCTCGGGCTAGCCAGGGCAGTAACAGACCCCCCCCCCAAATGAGCGATATTGGGACAATATCGAACATTTTTCCAATTAAAATCAAAATCATTTTAGAGCTGAATAGGGGCTTACAGATTCGGTGGTAGTATTAGGCAAAAAGGGAAAGCCTCGGGAGTTCTAAAAGGGCTTTCTATCTAGTAAAAACACATCCTTATCTAAACACACACTTTAACACTTAGCACCATCACATAAATTACGCCCTCTTCAAAGCAAGCACTAAACAGTTATCTATATCAAAACAGTGGGCAGTTGCAGGCAATCATCAGGGAATTACTACTGGCAAAGGTTATCAGTCCCATCAATAGAGAGCTGTCAGCAAGTGGTTAACAAGGGTAAATAGCACAATACATAAATCTTGAAGTGTTGACATCAGATGTGTGCCTTCCAATGAGGCCTTGCAAAATGAGCAGTCAAGTGAAAGTTTACAGAGTATCCATTTCTGCAGCTAGCTAACAATTGAGGCTAACTATCAGCAACTTGCTTCTGGCAGGTCTTTGCAGAAGAGGAATGGTCCATTTCGTCAGGGTAAAGTCTTTCACCTCTGGGATTTTTGGTATAACAGCTTTTATCTCTGTCGGAGGGTGGCTGGATCATTCTTCCATAGTTTAATGGCTGCAGCAGATGAAATTGGGACATCTCTTTGGCCTGGATTCTTGATTGGAGCTGTGATAGTCCGTCTTTTCACACACACCCCGCGATACTGGGAGGCAATGGTCCCTTCCGGGGCTGTCATCTGGAATCATGAACCTGTAATTATTTTGTAGAGAAACTGACAGGGTTAGTAGCCAATGTTTAAATTAAATGCAAATTACCGGCTCAAAACCTACTGGGAATGAGTTCCAAATTTGAAAGTTTTGAGTCATCATGACTGACAAGACTAAGAGTCAGTGAGGATTTAAATAGCGATTGAGGTTCAAGCTGTATTGGCCTGCAGGAGGCCGTTGATCATGGCGGTGAGGTAGCTGATTCGGGACCTTGTCCTTCAGCTGCACTGGAGAGCAGGCACTGAGTAGCTGCAATGCTACAGCATTCTTCCTCCGCCTCTCTCAGACCAGAGCAGAAGCTCCAGCCTGATGATGTATCCCAAGGGCTGGGGCGTCCCAGATACAGTGCACGGACAGCCGCCCTGAATGAGCTGCTCCACTACCATATACAGAAAGAAGCTGGATTCCGAGGCAGGCCTGAAAGATGGTCGCCTTTGGATAGGCTTTTTGAAACCAATTGGGACATTGTCACAAGTTTAACTAACACACTATTAACAATAAACTATTTACATAACACGAGTCTCTGAGCTCTCAATAAAATCGGCCAGCTTGAAGCTGAAAAATTTGTTTCTTGACCCACAGTGCGAGTCCAATTAAGCATATGGCTAGTATGATCTGAAACACAACCAGTATAATTAAGGGGTGTAGGGCAAAGTGGGCGATTGCCTGCCCCGTGGATGACCAACTAAAGACATCCCACCAGGAATGTTGTGAGGCCGTTTCCAATTCCTCTGAGGTTTGAACGATCACCTTGACAGAGTGATTAACTGTCAAAGCAATCTGATGGAGGGAGTGCGAGACCTCCAATACCTTTTGTGATAAGCGGTTGAGATTCCATAGCCATAAAAACACAGGGATCTCATCTTCGAGGTGGAATCTGACTAATTCGGATTCCGTGGGCATGTATGCATTTTCCAATATATACTCTCTGATCTCCCGCCGGAGATAAAAGTCTTTTCCAAAACAATCCTGTACATGCTGAGAGCAGAAGCAGGGATTGCCAGCTGTGCGGTTGACACTTACCGTCGCTCCACTAGACAATACTGTCAAATTTGAACACAGGGTTCTCAAGCAAAAGCACTCTTTATTAATCTGTGCCATGACTGTATAATTTACCGGTATGATCAGATATTCGGAAATATTGCTATGACCAAAACTATCAATATTATGAAAACACTGTACCCAATGGTGGTGAAATAAACAACCAGACAAATCAAATGAGTGTGTACCGTTGGACCAATGGTACTTTTGTCGGGGTAGTAAGGTGGCGTTCGCAGCTACCAAGGGTAGTCCTAGATGGGATAATGGATGTAAAATTACTGGATCCAGAATCCTCTCATGCACGACTTCCACCTTGAGAGTTAAGCTCTCCCAAGGGGCGTGCCATACTTGCGCCAAAGTGGCAGGGTGTTCCAAAGATTCCGGGTAGCGCTCTCTCAGCAGGCTCAGGATCTCCAGGTGCATTAATCCCATGAAGCTGGCCTGAATCACCTGAGCGGCGAAGGTGATTATGTTGCTCTGCAGTTGCGTGCACTGAATAGCAACTGACATGTTGTGGGTCGTGGTTTTTAAGACACGTCCAAGGTCGGATATTATCTCTCTCTCTGTGCCAACCCACTGCAGTAATAGTTGACTAATTAAATCTGTTCCTCTCATTAGGTTAGTTAAACCAGCAGTGGAAGATACACCAATTTCTTTTGTTTTTGAGCCAATCATGCCTAATTTATTTGCCAAGACCTCATTGTCCATGGTGTTCAATAATGTGCCGCCAGTGCCTATTCCTCCTAAGACGGTCCCTAGGACACTTCGCTTAGGGCGAGTGTGTGGGTGGGAAAACGACAGCCATCGCTATTCCCAGTGCTCCCACTGAGTCCATGCTAACTTTAGATAAGGCTGACAGGCGGGGAGGACCTTTGAAATATTTACTACAGTAAAATTTAGGACCATCGTGGTGACCATGGGTTGGACATTGGAGTAAGCGACCATTTCAATATCTTTCCTGACAATGGAGCTACCTACATACGTGGCAGGGTGACTATCAGAAGGAGGGGAATAGGCTGGGGTGTCAGGGCACCACATCTTCCCGCAGGAGAATTGGTAGCCCGTCGGGATGCGAGTGAAGTTTTGGCATGTGAATAGGAAGGTACTCCATTCCCATGCCGGGAGGCAATTGTCATATGTGAATTTAATTACAAATAATTATGCATTGCGGTGAGTGCTCTGGACCATGTGAACGGTCATGGGAGCGGAGGTTGTTGCCATTTCGGTATAGAGTTTGGCATTGTTGCCTGCAATGGCCATTCTCAAACCTGAACTAAGCCTGTTTCCTGGGCGTACCTTAATCTGGGTGAACAATTCAAAGGGATACCATTTTTGAAACCATGGCAACAGCTGAGATTTGCGTAGCAGGGCTTCTGCCTCCAGGTACAGATTCCAATAGCAGACTGCCTGCAAATTGTATTGCCAATCTGGGGCGATGTGAGTGGTATATTCTGGCAAGGCTCCGAGGGTGCATTCACATGACGAAAATAACAGCGCAATCCAAGTGAATGGTCCCATTCCACCTCCCTGTAGGGAATACAGATACGGGGAATCCGTCACTACTTATCCTAACTACACAACCAGAAATACAAACAGGAACTATATACATATTTGGGGAGTCGGAGAGGTTGCCACTTCTCTCTGTCCCACGCAGACAATGCCAATTTTAACCATTATCAAAAGCCTCGTAAATGGAGACAAATGTCTCGGACAAGTTAACAGCTGGTATTTCTTTGTGGTTTAATGAAGTCTGCCAAATCACAGGACATACATTGGGCTTTTGGGCGCCTGGATCATCCGGCTTGGGGATGACCACTGATGCTGGATCAACCGGCTGACCTTTCCATTCTTTGAGTTGGGAGACATGGAAAAACTTAAGCCAGTCTCCCTTCTTCCTGGGTATGCGGACCTGATAGACAGCTGGAGAAATCCTTTTAACTATGGGGACGGGTCCCACCCACTTAGCAGCAAGGGAGTGCTGGTCCCGATAGAAGTTTCTATATACAGGATGGGCTGCACTTCTTCCCACTGGCATGGATTATGTACCCATCCCAGCCTCTTTTCCATCTTTTGCAGGTTCTTGCCTAGCTGTTGGGCTACCTGCCTATGTACTTGGCCTATATGTTGAATCAGATTTTTCACCCACTCGTTGTTAAGAACAACGGGTTCCAAATCTGACAGAATGCTAGTGTCAATCCAGAATGCTTCTGGCAACATCATTTTACGCCCGGTCATAATCATGTGTGGCATAAAACCATGTGATGTCACGGTGCCTCTAAATGCCATCAAAATGATGGGCAGCTTGGTGTCCCAATCTTTCCCAGAAGAGCACACTACCTTCTGGAGTGCTTCCTTCAGAGAGCGATTGGTATGCTCGATTTGGCCAGAGCTTTGCTGATGGTGTGCAATGTGGAATCACTGGCGTATGCCCAATGCCTTGCACAACTCTCGGGTCACCTCCCCAGTGAAGTGAACTCCAAGATCCGAGTAAAGGTCACATGACACTCCCCAGAGAGCCCAGACATTGTTGAACAGCAGCTGCACAGCTGTGCTGGCTGTATTGTCTCTGCATGGAAAAGCCTTGACCCATTTGCTAAAGGGATCAATTACAGTCAAGTAGTACTTGTTCCCTTGAGGTGTGGGAGACAAGGGACCTATGAAATCGATTTGGATTCAGGTCCATGGACCCTCAATCCTTTGATGCTGAATGGGAGCTTTGGGTCCAGTGGGGTCAGCATTGACCATGGCACAAGATAAGCAATTGTCCACCCACTGGTTAACATCTTGCTTCATCTGGGGCTTCATCTGGGGCCACCACCCAGTTTCCCTAACTCGGTCTAAGGTGACACCATGTCCGCGATGTCCCTGTTCATGAACAAACTCCTCTCAGGTCTCTGGGCACAATCCAATAGCGCTGGCCACTGGCATCGATCAACCAAAACACTCCATCAATTTGCTCTACCTTAAAGCGGCCAGACTCATCAGAGCCATCTCTGGCCAACTCAGCAATCTCAGGGTCACCCTTCTGAAGGGTGTCCAAGTCAAACATGGGAGGGAGTATCAGCTGCTTTGGGTTGACATTGATGGCGTTGATGGGCACCCCATTGTCTTGCAAGGCAGAGTCCCTAGCAAGAGCGTCTGCTTGGCTGTTCCAAATACAAGAAGCCGTGCCCTTCTTTTGGTGCCCTTGGACATAAGTAACCCATGTGGGGGCAGTTCTTTTCTCAATTTGGGCAGCTATCCTAACCCATTTATCCAGATGGGCGATGGGTTTCCCATCTGCAGTTTTCAAATCATTTTGGATCCAGATTGGAAGCCACACACTGGCTGCTTTAGCAGTCCAATCTGAGTCAGTGTAGATGGCTAATGGGCAGTCAAGCGGTTCGTGCTCTAAGATAGCCTTTAGAGCTTCTACTTCCGCCACTTGGTTAGAGTGAGGCCTGGCTTTCCCCTGTAGGGTGAAGGAATCTGTGACTCGGATCGCTCCATAGCCTGTCCGTGGGCTACCGTCCACGTGCATGGAGGAACTGTCGCAGAACCAACATACAAAGCCTTGCAATTGAGCTTCTTCGAATGAAGCTCCCCACTCAACAGGCCAGTTGGTCTTATATAATGGTGGTAAAGGACACTCATGCGTGGCTCCGCTCACAACTAGACCATAGGGAGCTGGCAGATCTTGTGGCTGTTTTTGAAATCCACCCCACACGACACCAGGGAAACGGTCCATTTGGCAATCCTGGTGTTGGACACCTGGCCATTCTGGACCTTCCCAGGCAGAATGTACTTAAGTGGCGTGTGGGAGGTCTGGACAATCACACCGGCGTCTCTGATCATACATTTCCAGTGTGTTAGAGCCCAGATTAGTGTGAGGCATGCTTTCTCGCAAGGTGAAAATTTGGTCTCATGTGCATTCAAATTACGGGAGGCATAGGCTATAACTCGCTGAGTGCCATTTAATTGCTGTAATAGAATTGCTCCCGTACTCCTGTCTGAGGTGGCTAGTTGTATGAGGAACGGTTTGGACATGTTAGGGTGCGCCAGAGCTGGAGCTCTCATCAGATCTTCCTTAAGCTGGGTGAACGCCTTCTGCTGTGCCTCTCCCCACTCCCACTGGGCATTCTTTTTCAACAGGGCATACAGAGATTTTGCCTTGGAGGCAAAAGACTCAATAAAGTCCCGGGAGAAATTGAAGGTTCCCAGGAGCGAGCGGAGTGAGTACACGTCCGTAGGGGCAGGCAATTTGGAAATTACCTTGACCCTTTGGGCATCTGGTATGAGTCCTTCTGAGCCTAGGCAGAGTCCTAGATATCTAACCTCCGTGGTCACCAGCTGTGCTTTCTCCCTGTTGGCCTTGAACCCAGTGTCCCTAAGGATGGCCAACACTTCAAGAGTGATGTCCCTAGTTTTAGACTCCGAATCGGGGTGGATGAGGATGTCATCCACGTAGGACAAAAAGTGGGCTCGCAAGGCTGGCTGCAGCCTAGTCCACATTTTGACTACATGCGCGTGGCAGATGCTAGGGCTCGAGTGGAAACCTTGGGGCATGCGCTTGAACACATACTGCTGTTCCCGAAACGTGAAGGCGAATTTGTACCAGCACGCCTCGTGCAGTGATATGGAATGAAATACGTTGGCCAAATCCAACACGCTGTAATACTTGGCCCCAGCCGCAATTGCAGACAAGATCTCGTTGTATTTGGCCACGACTGGTGCTATGGGGGGAGTGACAGAATTCAGGGCTTGAAAGTCCACCGTCATTCACCACATTTTACCGTGGGCCTTAAGTACTGGCCACAAGGGCACATTGCAGATGGACTGCATAGGAGTGATGACATCCCACTGGATGAGACCTTCAATCGTCTTTCCTATACTTTCCCCTGCTTCTGCAGGATACTTGTACTGCCTCTGCGGCGGTGGGTCCTTGCCCTCAATTAGCACGCAAGCACCTTTCACCTTGCCACACTCAATTTTGTCTCGAATCCACACTTCAGGGAAAGGTTGCACCCATGGGTCGCTAGCAACACACTGCACAGGGGCAGCGGCTTTGATGGCAGCACAGCGGTGAACCACGGAAATCTCTAAAGGACCTTGGTCCAATTGCCATAAAAACCTGTTCGCATAGTCCACTGTAAGCTTATTTCCCCGGAGGAATCTGATGCCTAAAAGACCTTCGTCTTCCCCTCGGTTCTCACAAGCCCACAGTTTAAAATGGAAAGTATCTATGGCCATTGAGATGTTGTCCCAGGTATTAGCTAGGTGTCCCCCCCCCATATCCAGATAACTGGACCTTTGCGGGGGTAGGCTCACCGTACCTCATGCGTTTTGGGTTCAGCACGTTCAGTGCTGCACCAGAGTCCACTAGCAGGGTGGCAGGAGTCTTGTCCGTCTCAGTCCCAATGCCTGCCTTCACCCAGAACCTTCCCCATTTGTCTGGATTTAACCTCGCCACGACATTACAGGGAAGCCTCCTGGACTGAGGGCACCCCTATTCCTTCAGATCCAGGCTTGGATAGTATCCAGCCGAAGGAGGGCTATCTGTTACGGCGCTGACCAGCTGTGTACCTCCCACCTGAAGCTGCTTCTCCAGAGCTTCGACGAGCTCCGATGTTGGCCTCTTGTCGAACTGGCTCATGTCCAGTCAGCACTTCTTAAGCATGCTCCAGATTCTCGCTCTGTCCAAGGAATACGTCTGGGCTGTGGGGTCGTACCCACCAGACATTTCCCTGGGAGGGTTAGAATCCAGGGCCTGTCTAGGGACATAGGGCGGCTGTGAGGAGTGCCCGGTCTTGCCAGGCTGGCCTCGGGGGTCCCTAGCCTTCCACTGCCTGTTGTCCTGTTTAGGGCGCGAATTCCAATTTCCCTTGGGAACCGAATTCGGAGCCGATCTCCTGTGCTGGGAGTGGGGACCATAATTGGAGTATGTCACCTCCGATATGGGCTCCCAGTTCCCGGCATCACACCTGTGTGGTTTGGCGGGAGGTTTCAGAGAACCGGCCTCTCACAGCAGGTCTGTGACCCGTCGGAGGTTGTTTCTGAATTCCTTCCATCCGGTGGTGGCAGGATCCACTAATCCCAGGGCCATCTTTGTCTCGTGGTTCAAGCCTCCATACAACAGAGTCTTGAACTCCACGTGGTCAAAGTTATAGCCAGCAGGAGTTAGGCGAACCTTCTCCGCTAAAATGGCCAACAGCTGTTTGCGCGCTACGTAAGCCTCAGAGTTCTCTCGAGGACCCTGTTGTTCCATTATGTAGAGTACACTGGCACTCTGTCCTGGCCAAAGAATCCTTATTATCTCCCTCATCCAGTCGTGGGCCTCGAGTCTTACCAAGCCTTGAGCTGTCATGGCTGATTCAAGGATAGGAAGCTCAGGAGGGGACATGCAAAGTCGAGCCAACTGGGTCAGGTCCTGGCCATTGGCTGTCGGGTGAGAGTGTATCACCGAGTTCAACCACATGATCCCGGTGGACCAGTTTAGAGGACCTAGTTGGTCCGCAATGGCCTCGACCTCCATGGCTCTCCACGGGACCCTAGTCTCTGTGACCTGAGTTTCCTGCATCTCAGATCTCTCTGAACTGCCTTTGCCAAGGGGGGTGGTCCGCCTTGTCATGGACCTAGTTTCTACCAGTTGGACTGGGACCTTGTGGCCAGTCCAATCCGGGTTGTGGGGCAAGGTGGCCAGAGCGTCCTCTGGCAGCGGCTCCTCTTGGGACAATGAGGGGAGAAGCTCAGGGCACACCACGGAGATCAGGGCTCTGCGGGTGTGGAGTTGGCTCTCCAATGCCTCAATCTGTTTATGGCAAGCCTTGTGACTGACAGCGTCGTGCTGCTCCTTCACTTGGCTCACCATAAACTTGGCTGCAGCTTGGGCATGAGCAAGCTTATCCTCTAAGGCATGGGCCTTCTCCTCCCAAGTCTGAGCTTGCAAGGTGGCAGCACTCGGTTTCTGTGTGGTGGCTTGTGCGACGGATGCGAACGTTACTTTGTCCACGCTTAGAGCCTCCATCTCGGCATGAAGCCAGGCATTCTCTTTTTCTACCTCACCTAGCTTGTCTCTGGTCTCAGCCAGGGCTTTTGAGGCATCTCTGGAGGTCAGCCAAAGTCCCCAGGCAGCCAAAGCATCCTTTGACGGCCCGAACGTCTGGTGCGCCTGAGCGTACGCCTCCCTTAACTTGACAAAGGGGTCTGTCATTTGGAAGCTAGACTCCTTCCAAGGACATTTCCCCTTGCTGAGAACCCACTTCTCTAACCTTCCTGGGACCTCTCTCTCTAACGTGAGGTCCTTAACTGCAACTTTGCTCTCCTGAACCATGTCTACCACAAGACTTCCTGACAAAACGGGATCAGAACCTGGAGTGACGGGAAGGATCACCTAGACCCCTGGGGAATTTTAGGGAGATGAACTCTGAGGAACTTCACTAGGAAAGAGGGAACCTATCTCCAGCCTGCCCAAACAAAGTCACTTTTGTACCCCCAAGCCCTGCCTTGCCACCTCGATAGCTCGGGGACAAAAGGACGAGGTAACGGTTTGGGGACAGGGGGTCACCTAGACCCAAGGGGCCCCTCAGGAGTACTCCACCTGCCTCAAGGGGGGGAAATGAATGCAGTGGAACTTACAGCGCCGCCTGGCCAAGCAGTGGGGTAAAAGGGATGGGAACCTAACCAAACCGTCCCTAACAGTTTTTCGGGTGAGGGGGCCCTTCCTCTACCTCGGGGCAAACTTTATGAAACCCTATGCTAGGTCGGGAATCACCACCTGCACCTAATTTGCGAGCGGTCGGGAAGCACCCGAAATTTAAACAGCCGGGACTCACCCGCGCTTCCAAAACTACAAAGGGACGCACCCTTGCTTCTACTCTGGAGGGGGGGGGATTCTTCCCAAAGTGCTTTTGCCTTGCTGCTATGGTGTTGGATGCGTGTGGACTGTTCCTAGCACCTAACGCTTGGATCCCAGCCCACTATAGACCCCAAGTTAGGGATCTGATTCCCAGGACAGCTTGTGCACACCCCTTGCTATCGGACAATGATTCACTGCCCGAAGGCCAGCAGTGACCACGCCGGGCGGCTGTCATACACAAACCAAGCAAGAAAGAGGGACAGATTTTCAACCCAGATAGAGTAGCTCCTGGAGCTCAATCACACAGATTTCACACACATACACACACATGTTCCTGCCTAACAGAATTCTAGCAACCTGACCGGCCGTCACCTAAGTCTATACCAACCTGATTTGAGAAGGTTCGCGACTCCTACTCAAATTGGGGGTACAGGGGTTGCCCCCGTTGCTTCACCGCTCCTCTTACCCTGTTTTCTGGGGGTCCTGGGAAGGACACCAAATTGCTCTCAAAATTATACAAGTTAGGGAAATTAGTCAAAGAGCACAAGTTAGCACTGCGAGAGGCAGGATAACGTAGCGAGATCTTGAACCCAATGTCTATGGGGTCAGGCCAAGTCAAGAAGCACACCAGAGTGAAATAACAAATGTGAATTTTATTAAAAATACAATCAATCAGTGTATGCAACACAAACATACAGAGAAACTATAGAAATAAAGGTTGGATTGGAATAGAGGGATTTTTAGAGGAGTTGTTGGTTTGGGTGATACTTCACCTGTCCTGAAGCCCGGTCAGAAGCGGAGAAGCTGGGGAGCATGGATCTCAGTACGGGGAGCTGAGGGGAAGGCTTGTGTGGACAAAATGACAGCAAGGCGGGATGGAAGCCAAGAGCAATCCGAAGAAGCGCTCAAAGTCAGGGGTTTTTATAAGGAGAATTGTGACCGCAGGCTAGTTTGGACTCGGGGAAAACAATGGATTTGGGTCTGGAGACAAAGCCTCCGAAAGGTCAGAATTTGAATGATTGAATTATAGCCAAATTGTCAGTAGGATAGCCAGTATGCAAACGCGGAGTACTTGAACGTTGTATAGTCAGATCGTCAAGCTGTCAGCGCGGGGCAGAGAATCTTTTGAAAGTTGCGTGCATACCTAATTGAGTACTTGCCTTTGAGGTTTCCTAAAGCTGCGAGTCGGCTATTTCTGACCTGCCTGTATTGTGTTGGAATATTACAGCGATTATCGGCCGAGCCTGTGTGTGTGCTTGTCTGGGGGCCTCGCAAGCATGTGGAGGGGAATGGGTATGTGAGGCCGAATTATTGATATCAAACAATATCTTTTAATATCCCCAAGCTCGGGCTAGTCAGGGCAGTAACACTGACAAGTCGTCATGATTGCACAATGCCCTTGTCTTTCCCCACCATGGGGAAGGGCCAGAAGTGCGATGGAGGTGCTTCGTGCCCCAGTGCAGCCTGGCTACTCCGCGGAAATAGGCATGTCTCTTGCACTCCTTTCTGCAGGGAGCAAGTCGGATGCAGAGGGGAGCATTCCTGTTGCTCTCCCTTCCCGCCAAAGGTGCTGCTGGAGGAATGCTGGGATCAGGTAATGTACAGAAATGGCCTAAATAAACTTCTGGAGAACATGGTCACTCCCACGTAACAATCGTGCCACTTCCACACCACTATCCAGGTCACAATGATATAGCTTTTTTCTCCTCAATTTTTACCGAAACAGTGTTACTGCCCTGGCTAGCCCGAAAAAGAGCCTAACCAGAGCCTAACCTAGTTCAATCTGAGCAAGGGTGTACCACGGCCATTGCAAATGGGGCTTCAGCAGGGGCAACTTATGTGTGATTGTTTGAAACAAAGCGCCCCGCTCGTGTGGTCCATCTGATCCCTGAGCTTTGCAGGCCCGGTCTAACCCAGTGGTATAACGCGACCGGAGGGCCGATATCTCCTGGCGTCTGGTCAGACCAACCAACACCTTAGGGCAACCACGGTCTGTTGCAGTCACCCCTGCAACCTCCTATGATAGAACCTCTGCCCTGGCACCTTCGGCTGTAAATAGCTCGCTCCCACCAACCCTTCCAGATCATTGTGAGCAAAATTTACAGTTTCAGCTTGAACTCCCAGTAGGCTTTGAGCTGGCAATTTGCATTTATGGTATACATTGGCTAATAATCATGTCAGTTCTTCTGTTGAAACTCTAATAGGTTAATTGATCCGGAGGACTGGGAAGATCCCGAGATCGTACCATCACCCCCGAGTACTGGGGGGGGGGTTAACGAAGAAAGTTGCCGCTCCATCTGATGGCTGATACTTGGAGATCCCCGTTTCCTCGACGACACCCGAGACCGTGAGGGAAGGTGACGATGTAGCCTTCTGATTGCAAAGACAGACCTTTTGCCATCCCTGCCACCGTTTACTAACCCGAGAAGCCCAATGGACTGTTCCAGGCTCCCAACTCTGCAAAGCCTCACTGTTTCTGAACTTGCAGCAAGCCAGCTAAACTGCAACAGCTTGGACATTTTGTTGCTGTCCCTGCTCCATTGCCCGGATGGACTTATGTTTTGCTCGCTCGCTCCAGCTACAAGACTTTTCTGTTGCAAGGGGGGGTGCCAAGACTTTTGCCCAGACCTCACCTCCCCTGGACTACGAACTCCCATCCCATCATCCACATTGAACTGATTGCTCCTTGGATTGCCTTCATTACCAGACCCTGCATTGGATTTACACTATTTCAAAGCCCGAGCTTTGGGGATATAAAAAGACTTTGAGCGCTTCCTCAGATTGCTCCTGAGTTCCAGACCGCCTTGCTGCCACATCGCTTGGCAAGCTTCCCCTCAGTTCCACGTGCTGAGATACATCGAACCCCAGCCTTGCTCTCTATCTTCTTCTGGGCTTCAGGAACAGGTTTCATATCACCCGAATCAACTATCCCTCTGAAAATCCCGCTATCTTACTCACACCTTTATTTTCCTTAGTTATCTGTGTGCGTGCGTTGCTTACATTGTTTGTCTGTCTTTAATAAAGATCATTCATTATTTTCAAACCGGTCTGCTTCTTGACTTGGCCTGACCCCATAAACACTGGGTTACAAGATTCCGCTGCGTTACCCTGCCTCTCGTTTTGCCAACCAGTGCTCTTGACTAATTTCCCCAATTTGTGTAATTGCAAGGTTATTTAGGTGTCCCTCCCTGGACCCCCAGAATACAGGGTAACAACAGTCTCAGCATAGCTTCCAGGATTTAAGTCCTGCATCTCTTCATAGATGTTAACATCCTTGACATATAATGCTACTACTCTTTTCTTTGTTCATTTTCTCTGAACTAGGTTATATCCCTCTATTACTATCTTCCAACCATGAGACACACTCCACTAGGTTTTGGTCCATATTATACACAAAGATTTGTAGGGTTAGGTTGTTTGTGTTTGTAGAGAGTTTCCATGCAGGAAAGCAAAAATCAAACAAGTTTTATGTCTTTGTTCTTCACATGTATACTGCATACAGGGACATATACCATGTCCCTTGTATCCATGGGTGGTATGTTTCTGGACTTGCCATGGATACTAAAAAGTGTGGATAATGAAATGCCATTTTTCCCAGTAAGATGAATGATGTAGTTATCAAGATGAGTGTGCAGCTTGGAGAGGAAGCCCTGAAACTTAATAAAACTTTAGAATCTAAGAGAAAGAAATATTTTTAGCCATTATTTGCAATCCAAAGCCAGTGTACAACTGATAAAAACATAAAAATAAACAACAACATGCGGTCCAAAAAGAGATGGGAATACAATGTTTTTGGACTGCATTTCAGCTTGGATAAGTGAAACTGTGGATACCCAGCATGTGGATATACTGTTTCTCTCACTGCCTCGGGAGGTAAAGAGTGCCATTCTTCCTGCATTATGCCATCTACAGACACTTGCCTTGTACTCTGACAGAGAAGAAGAATGGTAGCTGCAGCTGGCCCCTCCACTCAGATAAAGAGTGGTGGCAGTGGTGACAGCAGCAGCAAAACCTGAAGCAATGAGGGCAGAAATGAGGTTTCCTGAATGCCATGGCTTACCTAAGAAAAGCTAGGCTGTTTTATAGAACAGGAGTATATAGAGCTGCTGTTGGTGCATTGGCTAACAAGGCTGGGCTCCAGCAAAGGCAAGATGAAGTTAGGATGAGAAGCCTGTTGAACAGCGTTTTTTCAGGGCCAGAAATTTTAACATTTAGCTTGTGGCTCATTAATTATTTACAAAAATCTGTATACTAAGGATATATATTGACAGAATCAAAAATAAACGTGTTAAAAATGTGTGATTTCAAACAGGAATAACATGATTTAAATCACATGAAATTTGTAACACAGGTTATATTTTGATTAACCTTGATTACTACAGAATATATGAACTGGAAGGTTTGCTTCATCTTCTGCAACAGAGAAAATTGTAGACTGGAGTCATTCAAGGATTAGTCATTTCTTCATGATTTGTTTGTAGGATAGAGGACAGAAAGGCAGATTGACAGCGAATCTACATTCAATTACTTTTTGAAAGGGGAAAATAATCATCTTGTTCCTTCACTGCTTGCCAATGACCAGCATGTAGAAGATGAGGCTCAGGCGGGTTGCAATTTTCTTCACAGAGAAACTATCTAATGTAATTATGAAAGAAAACAGATGGCCTCTCCTTTATACACTAATCTTTATGCATGCTTGAGAAAACTACAGACTTTCCCCATCTGATCTCCACATCTGTGTTTGAAGAACATTGTGCTTTTTTTTCCCCTTAGAATTTTGGAACACACTCATATACACCTGACTTACTTTTTTTTGAGTATTTGAATCTCTCCCAGCATTCTCATTCCATCCCATTTTTGTATGACCATGGGATCCCAACCAGAATAGTCCTCTTGGTATTTTATTCTCATTTTGGGGAGTATGCAGTTACAATGCCTTCTGTTCTATGGACAGGCACACCACAGTTAATAAAGCCTCCAACAAAGATGCTCCTTCATACAAAGCCATTTTTATGCCTCTCAAGCCTCCCTTCTCTCCTCTTCATCTGTTGTTCTTAACTGCTGTCAGGTTGACTTCAACCTATGGTGATCCTATGGATGAGAGATTTCCAAGTCATCCAATCATCAATCATCAGGTCTTGCAGATTCAGGGACGTGGTCTTCCATTTTCCCTACTGCTTTCTACCTTACCAAGCATTATTGTCGTTTCTAGTGAGACATATCTTCTCATGATATGGGCAGTTTAGCTTCAGTTTAGCTTCAGTTTAGCTCAGTTGGCTTCAAGGGAGAGTCCAAGCTTGATTTGCTCTAAGGTCTATTCATTTGTCTTTTTAGCAGTCCAGAGTATCTATGGGACTTTTCTCCAGCACCATATTTCAAATGAGCTGATTTTCTTCCTATCTGCTTTCTTCACTGTCCAGCTTTCACAACCTTCATAATTGGAAATATGATGGCATGCATGAACAATCCCAACTTTAGTGTTCAACTATATATCTTTGCACTACAGGATCTTGTCTATTTCCTTCGTAACTGCCCTTCCAAGTCCTAGTCTTCTTCTGATTTCTTGACTGCAGTCTCCATTTTGCTTAATGACTGATCCAAGGTATATAAGATTTTGAACCATTTCAATGTCTTCATCATTTCTTTTAAGGTTATGTAAATCATCTATGGTCATTATTGTTGTTTTTTTTAATGTTCAGTTGCAAATCTGCCTTTGCATTTTCTGCCTTGACTCTTCAAATAATTGTTCCAAGTCTTTGCTGTTTTCTGCTAGTAATATGGTGTCATCTGCACATCTTAAATTGTTGATTTTCCTTCCTCCAGTTTTCATACCTCCTGCCTCTGAGTCTATTCTGTGCTACATATGATATGTTCAGCATGAAAGTTAAACAGATAGGGTGATAAAATGCAGCCTTGCCTGACCTCCTTGCCATTTGGAATCTATTTTGTTTCTCTGTATTCTGTCCTAGTAGTAGCTTCCGGTTTCACCTTGTCATCCTTTTAACTACCTGGAATTATTTTAAGTAGCATTAGCATTAGAACAATGGTGAAGGAGAGCTTGAAAAGCACAGACTTTCAGGACTTCCTACTTGGCATAGAATGGATGAAGATGGTGGGGAGACTGCGCTCTGATATCAATCCATGAAAGTGGTGGCGATCCACAAGCAATTTTGATCTGGAGCCTGCTAGTGGGTGTCCACAACCTAGGAGCCCCCAGAGATCTCTGGTTTGCCTACAAGTGAGCCCCAGCAAGCCGTTGCTTGGGTTGGAGTGATGATCGTGGATTGCTGCAGCATGAAAAGTGGAACCGCCACATTGCTAACTGGGAGGAGAATTTCCCCCTCACCTGCACCTTAACTGATCCACTGGATCTCTTGAGACTAGTGAGTAAATTTGAGTTAGCTAATTAAAAATCAAGAAGACTTCATAGTATGTTGGGGAATCACATCTGGTTGTAAGCTCCCCAGTGTCTTATTTGCGTTTTGATTTTTTTTTTGTCTTGTTCTAAGGCTTTTTAAGCTTGAGGGCTTGCTTCTTTCTTTTCTTTTTGAATTAATCTTTTTGAATCACTAATTAATGATTTAATTTCTTGCCTGATCTGAGAGAGGAACTTGGAGGATTTATGGTTCTGAGGGGTTCTTGATCTCTCACATTCTCTTTTTTCTTTCTTTTTTTGCTACATTGTAATATCTTGTAGCAATTGGATTGCTGAGATGAATATCTAAGAGAGAAACATTAGGAAAGCAGTTGGCTTGAAAGAAACCCTTATTCAGTAAAGAGGTCACTATTATGTTGTGTCTAACTGGAGTGCTATGACCTTGTAAATGCTGGCAGTCTGAAGAATACTCCCTCACTTTCCCCCTGATAGAAATACAGGTCACACCAACTAGTAATATAATATTATTAGTATATGCTGCCCTCCCTTTTTGATTTTTGGACTTTTGACTTTTGATTTTTTTATCTCCTGTTTTTGATTTGAGTCCCAGATCTCTGACTCTGATTTGGATTTTTATGTCTGCCCTTTCCATATTTTCCCTTTGGACTTTGACTTTTCTTCCCTATTGGATTTTGACTTAAATTTGGACTCCGTTTTTCCCTCTTTTTCCTTTTTCCTGGATGATTGACTTTTTTGGACTTCTGGGGTTTTTTTCCTCCCCTTCCCCCCCTTTTTTTGGGAATTTTTGTGTTCCGTATTGTCATTAAGAACTCTTGGATTTTGAGATTTTCCCCCGTTTTTTCTATTAGTGGCCTCACTTGGTGAAGGCCAGTAATTTTTTTTTTATACTTTCCCTGGGAAGAGAGGAAAGAACAGGAAGATAAGGAAGAAGAGAAGAAAGAAGAAGGAAAATAAGAAGAAGGCTTAAGAAAGAGAAGGAGAAGGAAGAAAAGGGAAGAAATATAGAGAGGAAGAAAAAGTGAGAGAAGTAGAGGAAAGAAGGCGGAATTATGTTGAAGAAGCTTTGAATATGTTGCACAAGTGAGTGGGTGGTGAAGAAAGTAGAGAAGGGGAAGGGAGGAAGAGGAAGGAAGGAAGGAACAGTGGGAGGGAAGAAAGAAGGGAAAAAAAGAAGAAATAAAAAGGGAAAGCACAAGAGGAAGAGAAGAAGAAAAGAACAGAAAGCTGAAAGAATGTCTGGCATTAAGGCAAGAAACAGGATCCAAGAACTTCATAACATGCAAACCAAAAGAGCTTCTACTGAAGCAGGTGTACCCTTTTATATGGTGAAATTCATGGAGGAAAAGAGAGACTTCAGAAGGGAAATGGAATAGGTGCTGGAAGATCTAAATACAAATTACAAGTTAAGAAAGATGTAAAGGAAAATAGAGAAGAAATTCAGACTCTGAAAAGAGGCACACAGGATCTAAGTCAAGAACTGGAGAGACAACTAGATCGACAGGCACTAATAGAACAAAGAGAAAACGAATCATGGCTAATATTTAGAGGTGTTATAGAATCTCCGAATGAGAATATAAGAAAGAAAATAATTGAGGAATTGGCAAAAAATCTGGATAGTAATGAAGAATTTTTGGAGATTGACGTAGACCGGGTATACAGAGTTAACTCACTAGTGGCAAAGAAGAGAACCTTCCAAAAGACTTAATTGTACAGTGTGTGTGGAAGACAATAAGAGATCACATTTTAGAAGTGCATTATAATAAAGGAATCCAAATTGATGGGAAGTCAATAATAATACAAAAAGAAATTCTGGCACGGCTGTTCAAAAAGAGAAAAGACTATTCTTTCCTTGTGGAGGTACTGAAGTGGGAGGGAATCTCTTTCAGTTGGGACAGAATTGAAGAGATTAACTTTACCTATAAAAAGGAAAGGTACAAGATTAACTCCATAGAGAAAGCCACAGGTTTTCTGAAAAGAAACAAGAAAGATTTATGAAAGATGAAAGAAAGATAAATATATTATATTGGAAGCCCAGGAGTAACTAGAAAAAGAATTTGTATCAGCCAGCCAGACAAAAAGAAATGGAGTAGTTCTGTATGTTAAACTACATCTGGAGCCTAATTTGATGTTTACAGATAGAAAAGGAAGATACATAGAGGTCGAAATTAAGATAAATAACTGTAAAATATTAGTGGTAGGAATTTATGCAGCAGTAACTGAGAAAAGTACATTTTATAAGGATTTGAAAGACAAATTAATAGGACTGGGTTATGAATGTTGGTATTTAATGGGAGATTTTAATGGGGTAGTAGATCTACAATTGGATTGACTATCGACTAAAGTAATTAAGAAAAATCTGGTATAACTTTGGAACCCCCTCCTCTAGAAAAACAGTGGCAGGGTGAGGATACCCACCTGCTGTCAAAAATGTACTAATTAATATTGGGGATTGACCTTGTTACTGCCCTGGCTAGTCCAAGCTTTGGGGATATTAAAAGATATCCCTTGATATCACAATTCGGCTGCACTTCTCTATTCCTCTCCACATGCTTGCGAGGCCACCGGACAAGCACGTAAACAAGCTCGGCCGTTAATAGCCGTAATATTCGAACTACAATACAGGCAGGCCAGAAATAGCTGACTCACTGCTTTAGGAGACCTCCAGGCAAGTACTCTAATTAAGTATGCACGCTACTTACAAAAGAGCCTCTGCCCCGCGATGGCAGCTTGATGGGTAAACTATGCACTACCCAAGTACTCTGCGTCTGCATACTGGCTACTCTATTGAGAATCGCTACGATAACTCAATCATTCAGATTCTGACCTTTCGGAGGCTTTGTCTCCAACTCCAAATCTATTGTTTCCCTCCAAGTACGGCATAGCCCGCAGTCACAATTCTCCTTATAAAAACCCTTGATTCCGAGACCTTCCTCGGAACGCTCCCGAGTTTCATCCCGCCTTGCTACCGCTTTGCTTGGTGAGCCTCCCCTCAGCTCCACCTGCTGAGCTACATCGCACCCCAGCTTCGCTCTGTATTTTTCTGGGTTTCAGGACAGGTGAAGTATCACCCAAACCAGCAATCCCTCTAAAAATCCCTCTATACCACTCCAACCTTTATTTTCTTTAGTTATCTTGTATGAGTGTGTCGCATCCACTGTTTTGCTTGTATTTAACAAACATCATTTATTATTTCAACTTCGGTGTTCTCCTTGACTTGACCCGACCCCGTAGACATAGGGTTCAAGGTCTCGCTAAGTTACCCTACCTCTCGTAATGTTAAGCAGTGCTCTGAGCTAATTTTCCCCACCTTTAGTTGAGCACATTTTGGTGTCCCTCCCGGGACTCCTAGTTCACAGGGTAACAGAGTGGTGGAGCAACGCGGGCAGCCCCGGTACCCCTAGTTTGAGAAGGAGTCGCGAACCTCCTCAAATCAGGCTGGTACTGATTAGGTGACGGTTGGTGAAGTTGTTAGAGTGCAGTCAGTCAGGAACATGTGTATGTGAGAATTCTGTGCATTGAGCTCTAGAGGTATTCTATCTGAGTGGAAATCTGTTCCCCTTTCTAGCTTGGTTTGTGTATGTCAGTCGCCCCAGCATGGTCACTAGCACTAGGCGGTGAACCATTGTCTGATAGCAAGGGGTGTGCACAAGCTGTCCTGGGAATCACGTCCCTAACTTGGGGTCTATCGTAGGCTGGGATCTGAAGTGTTAGAGTGTTAGCATGGTAGGAACAGTCTACACTCATCCAACACCCTAGTGACAAGGCAAAATAGCACTTAGGGAAGAAATCCCCCCCCCTTAGAGTAATATACGGGTGCGTTCCGTCAGTTGTTGTTGTTGGGTAGCTTTGAGAGTGAGGATGCGTCCCGCTGACAGATGTGAAAAGCTCGGGTGCGTCCCGCTGTGTAATTTCGGGTGCGTCCCGAGTGGCTAGCCGACTAGGTGCGGGCGGTGAGTCCCGACTTAGCCTAGGGTTTTACGAAGTTTGTCCCGAGGTAGAGGTAGGCGCCCCTCACCCAAAAAACTGTTAGGAACGGTTTTGGCTTAGGTTCCCATCCCTTTCCCCCCGCTGCTTGGCCAGGCGGCGCTGCAAGTTCCACTGCGTTCATTTCCCCCCTTCAGGTAGGCGGAGTACTCCTGAGGGTTCCCTGGATCTAGGTGACCTCCCTGTCCCCAAACCGTTACCTTGTCTTTTGGTCCCCAGTGCTGTCGAGGTGGAAAACCAGACTTGGGAGTACCAAAGGGACTTTGTTTGGGCAGGCTGGAGATAGGTTCCCATCCCTCTTTCCTAGAGAAGTTCCGCAGAGTTCGTTTCCCTACAGTCCCCCAGGGGTCTAGGTGATCCTTCCCGTCACTCCAGTTCCTGGTCCTGTTTGTAGTTTGCAGTTTGTAGTTTGTGAGTTTTAGGTAGTGTTAGAGAGTTGTGGTTTGTGTGGTAAAATGGCAGAGAGTAGCAAGGTCACCATCGAGGACCTCATGTTGGAGGAAGAGGTCCGAGGTAAACTAGAAAGGTGCGTGTTGAGTAAGGGGAAATGCCCTTGGAAGGACACCATCTTCCAGATGGCCGATCCCTTTACCACACTCTGGGAAGCGTATACCCTGACGCGTAAATCAAAGAACCCTTTTGGACTGTCTAAGGACGCTTTGGCCACTTGGGGACTTTGGCTTATGGCCAGAGATGCTAGCTGTGCCCTGGTAGAGACCAGAGAAAAATTGGCTAGTATAGAGAAGGAGAATGCCCGGCTTCAGGCCGAGGTCGAGACGCTGTGTGCGGACAAGGTTGCTTTTCCGTCCATAGCACACGTGTCCGCCCAGAAACTGAATAACATCCAGGTAGCGGAGCAAACATAGGAGGAGAAAGCCCATGCCTTAGAGGCTGAGCTGGATCATGCCCGGCCTGTGGCCAAGTTTATGGTGGGGCAAGTGAGGGAACAGCAGGAGGCTGTTAGCCATGTAGCTTGCCAGAAACAGATAGCTGCGCTGGAGAGCCAGCTCCAAACACACAAAGCCCCAATTTCAGCTGTGTGCCCGGAGCTGCTCCCAATCTTCGCAGAGGACTTTTCTGGGGAGGCACTGCCCGAGGATGCTCAGGCAACCCTTCCCCACAATCCAGACTGGAGTGACCCTAAGGTCCCAATCCACCCGGTTGAGACTAGGTCCATGACGAGACGGACCACCCCCCTTGGCGAAGGCAGTTCTGATAGGCAAGAGACGCAGAAGATGCAGGTCACCGAGACTAGGATCCCCTGGCATGCTACTGAGGCCAAAGCTATTGCAGACCAATTGGGTCCTTTAAACTGGTCCACCGGGATCATGTGGTTGAACGCGGTGATTCACTCTCACCTGACCTGACCCAACTGGCCCGACTTTGCATGTCCCCCTCCGAACTCCCTACTCTTGAGTCAGCAGTGGCAGCTCGAGGCTTGGTTATGCTCAAAGCCCACGCCTGGATGAGAGAGGTAGTGAGGATTTTGTTTCCCGGACAGAGTGCAGGTGTGCTGTATGTCATGGAGCAACAGGGTCCTCGTGAGAACCCTGAGGCTTACGTGGCACAGAAGCAGCTCCTCGCCATTCTGGCTGAAAAGGTCCCCCTGACAGCCCACGGGTACAGCTTTGACCACATGACTCTGTTGTATGGAGGCTTGAACCACGAGACAAAGATGGCCCTGGGTTTGGTGGATTCAGCCACCACTAGCTGGGAGGAATTTGGGAACAACCTCCAACGGGTCTCTGACCTGCTCCATGAGGCAGGATCCCTTAAACTTCCCCCCAAGACACATGGAAAGGAACCTGGGAATTGGGAACCCATATCCAAGGTCAAGTACTCGAATTATGGGCCCCATTCCCAACACCGGAAAACTGCGCCAAATTCGGTTCCCCGAGGGAACTGGAATCCGCGCCCAGCTCCCAGGCAGGACAACAGGCAGTGGCAGGGAAGAGATTTCTGTGGCCAGCCCGGCAAGGCAGGAAGTCCCCCACAGCAGCCCACTGCCCCCAAACAGCTCTCTGACTCGGGCTCTCCTCGGGAGATGTCTGGTGGGTATGATCCCACGGCCCAGACGTACTCCTCGGATAGAGTAAGGGTCTGGGACATGCTCAGAAGGTTTGGGCTGGACATGAGCCAGTTCAATAAGCAGCCAACATTGGAGCTTCTGGAAGCACTAGATAAGCAGCTTCAGGCGGGAAGTAAACAGCCAGTCCATGCCGTGACCAATGGCCCACTTCCGGCTGGATACTACCCTAACCTGGATCTGCAAGCATACAGGTGCCCTCGGTCCAGGAAGCTTCCCCGCAATGTTGTGGCTAGGTTGAAGCCAGACAGGTGGGGAAGGTTCTGGGTGAAGGCAGGCGTAGGGACCGAGAGGGATAAGACTCCTGCCACCCTTCTTGTGGACTCTGGTGCGGCAGTAAACGTGCTGCATCCCAAACTTGCGAGGCACGGTGAACCCACGCCCGAGCATGTCCAACTTTCTGGATATGGCAGGGGGGGTCATCAAGCTAGGGCATGAACAGGCTTCCCAATGTCCATAGAGACGTTTCGCTTTAAGCTGTGGGCATGCGAGAACCGGGGAGAAGACGACGGCCTTTTAGGCATCGGCTTTCTCCAGGGAAACAGGCTCACAGTTGACTACGCAAACAGGTTGCTATGGCAGTTAGACCAGGGACCAGTAGAAATTTCGGCCTTGCACTGTTGTGCTACCGTTAAAGCTCCTGTCCCTATCCTGGTAATGAGTGAGCGACAAGTATGTTCCTCCCCGGAGGTGAATTTGGCTACCGCCTCTCCCTCCGTGCAGACGCTTTGGTGCCACCTCGTCCTCAAGGGCCATGCCACTGTCTTAATTGTGATGTTGGTAATTGTAAAAGGGGCCACGGCTAGCTATGGCTCCATAGCAGTTACCATTTGGACTAGCGATAAAGGTTCTTTGGAGGCACATGGGTCCAAGACAAGCCTCCATACCGAATTAAGAGTGTGGGTCCCAAACCAGGAGCAGGTGTTGCCGCTCTTGCTGGTAGTTACGGACACCCAAAACAAGGAATGGAGAGGGAAACCCCCAGATGGGGACGCCCTTTTGATAGCACAACAGTGTGATGGACGGGCTTTGTTTCCCTTCATGGGATGGCAACCCCCATGAAGAAGTGGTTGCTCCAGCTCCCCTCTCCTTCCCCCCCCCCCGTAAATAGACCCTTTTTGTTGTAGTAACAGAGCCCCATCTCTGTGTTCCCTACAGGGAGACGGAATGGGATTGCTCCTGAGGATTGCAGTTTTGATTTGCGTGAGTAGATACACCCTTGGAACCTCGCCCGAATCTGGCCATATTTATACAGATTGGCAGTTTAATGTACAGGCAGTGTGTTATTGGAACCCATACCGAGAGATAGAAGCCTTGTTGATGGGGACACCACTGCTCCCCTGGTTCAAGAGAAGGTACTCCTTCGAACTATCCACGAATTTCCATATACACTCTAGGAATAGACTGAGTGCAGTGTTAAGGATGGCCGTTGCTGGCGAAGAGGTTAAACTCAACCCCAGCATGGCCACAGCAGCCGCTCCCATGACCGCCCGAATAGTCCGGGGTGACCACAGCTATGCGTCTTTACTAGTGCTTCGCTTCACCTGTGACAACTGCTGCCCTACCTGGGTATGGAAAACCTACATGTTCCACTACCAGAATGTCACACTGACCCCGACAGGTTGTGGGTTTTCCTGCGGGAAGATGTGGTGTCCCGATTCCGATACTCACACTCCTCATACTCCAGAACGTCACCCTGCTATGTATGTGGGTAGTTCCGTAGTTCGCAAAGACATAGAAATGGTCACTTACTCGAACATCCAACCCATAGTAACAAAAATAATACTAAATTTTACTGTTGTTAACATCTTGAGAGTAATCCCAACTTGCCAACTGTACCTAAAACTTGCATGGACACAGTGGGAACACTGGGAGAAACAATGGCTGTCTTTCTCCCACCCACACACTCACCCTAAACGAAGTGTCTTAGGAACTGCTTTAGGTGGAATTGGAACTGGCGGCACGTTCATCAACGCGATAGACAACGAGAGCCTAGCAAACAAATTAGGCATAATTGGCACCAAAACCAGAGACATTGGAATATCCTCTGATGCTGGCCTAACCAAAGTAGCGAGAGGAGTAGATCTAATCAGTCAATTGCTCCCACAGTGGGTTGGTGTCGAGCGAGACATAATATCTGACCTTGGCCATGTTCTACAGATCACGACCCATAATCTATCAATAGCGATACAATGCACGCAACTGCAAAGCACCGTAATCACCTTTGCCACTCAGGTGATCCAGGCCAGCCTCATGGGGTTAATGCACCCCGAGATCCTGAGCCTACTCCGAGAGCGATACCCAGAATCGCTGGAACACCCTGCCGCTTTGGCGCAAATACGGCATGCCATGTGGAAGAGCCTAACTCTCACGGTGGACGTTGCCCATGAACGGATTCTGGATCCGGTAATCCTACATGCAGTATCCCATCTAGGACTCCCCCTCATAGCCACTAATGCCACTTTGCTGCCCCCACGGATGTACCATTGGTCCAATGGTACACACTCTTTTGATTTAGCTGACTGCCTATTCAACCACCATTGGATTCAGTGTTTCCACAACCTTAATGGTCTCAGCCTCAGCGATACCTCCGAATATTTGGTAGTACCAGTAAATAACACAGTCATGGCCCAGATCACCTGTGAGTGCTTCTGTTTAAGGACTCCTTGTACCAACTTGATAGTATTGCCTAGTGGTGTGACTGTAAGAGTAAACCGCACCGCTGGGAACCCGTTTTTGCTCACAGATGGTCCAAGACTGTTTTGGCCAGAACTTCTATCTCCAGCGGGAGATACGCGATTATGTGTTTGAAAGTGTCTACACACCCACGGAATCCGAGTTAGTGGGATTCCACCTTGAGGATGATATCCCTGCATCTTTATGGCTCAGGAATCTCACCAGTTTGTCGCAACGAGTAAAGGAGGTCTCGCACTCCCTCCACCAAATTGCCTTGACTGTTAATCACACTGCTCAGGTAATAGTAAGCACTTCAGAGGAGTTGAAATCCGCCGTGAAACATTCGTGGTGGGATATCTTTAATTGGTCCTCCAAGGGCCCGGCTATAGCACACTTCGCTCTCCACCCTTTAGTCGTTTTGGTGGTGTTTCAGCTAATTTTGGTAGTCAGTCTTGTTGGTTTGGTATTTTGGATTAAGAAACAGATCCTCATGTTGCAAGCCGTCTGTTTCTATTAAGGGAAGAGGTTCCCCCGTTTGTAAATAGTTGTTTGCTGTAGAGTATAGTTAGTGTGTTTAAGTCTATTCTTTAACCTTTTAAGGAAGGGTTTTTGTTTTTGGAGGAAACGGACTCTTGGGATGGCTGTCCCAAGATCCTCTTTTCCTCTGAGATAGATCGGGCCTACAGAGTCAGCCCGGGTCCTCTGAGGAAGGTGAGTCGGACCGGAGTGCTGACCTTTTCACACTCTGAACGCTGGCATTCTCTCACTCAGAGGGATTGCCTTGTGCAATGGCGTTCTGGTGGGATTAGGGCGAGATGAAGAGGGCCTCACGACCCTCTCAGGAGAACCAGGTCTGACTCTGGACTCCCGGTCTACTGCCCAGGCATGCCCCTCATCACATCGAGGGCCTCCTCCCCTCTTCTTTCGTGTGACTGGATTGTTAGGGTGAGAGTAATTGGTACTGCTATTTTGTTTGCTGCTTCATGCAATTTCGATTTCACCAATTTAGAACTGCTCTCCGACGCCCCATCAGGGCTGGAGACCCACACAATTGGCCTGACACCTGGCCCCGGTGCATTGTGTCTCATTTACATATGTTAGTAGGACATTTGCACACCTGCGTCCATCCAGCCGGACCAATCACCAAGGGAGTCAGTGTCCGTTCTGGCAACGAGCAAGTGTACACTCACTTGTCTCTGATTTGGTTTATTCTATCTTTTTCACCAGTTTGGGGGCCCTACCGCCAGGCAGAGCAAAAAAAAAAAAAAAAAAAAGGAGGGGTAAGAGCCTAACCTGGTTCAGTCTGAGCATGTGAGTACTGCTGCCATTGCAGACGGGGCTTCAGCAGGGGCAACTTATGAGTGGCTGTTTGAAACAAAGCGCCCTGCTGATGTGATCCACAGCCACCACCCATCCAGTGAAATACAGGATGGAGCAAAATTTGCCATCTTGACCTCAGGATTGGTTCATCTGACCTCTGAGCTTTGCAGGTCTGGTCTGACTCAGAATGAACTACAGATAGGCACTCGACTCCCCAAGCTCTGGCAGATGTGTCATCAGCCCAGGGTGACCATGATCTGCAGTGGCCTTAACATTGCCGCTCCTGGTATGGTTTTAAGATCTGGTCCCATCCTGTGTCCACCAGCTGCTCCCAGTAGATATCCATTTTCCAACAGATCGCATTCCCAGTGGGCTTTGAGCCGGCCATTTGCATTAATGGTATCATTGGATAGTAAACATGTCAGTTCTTCCATTAAAATTCTAATAGGTCTATTGCTCCAGAAGACTGGGAAGATCCCGAGGTTGTACCATCGCTCCCAAGCACCATGGGGGGGGGAGGTGACGAAGAAAGTTGCTGCTCCATCTGATGGTCAAGACTTGGAGATTCCTGGTTCTTCGGCGACACCCGAGACTGTGAGGGAAGGTGACCCTGCAGCCTTCTCATTGCAAAAACGGACTTTTTGCCATTCCTGCTACTGTTTGCTGACCTGAGGAAACCTATGGACTATTCCAGGCTCCAAACTCTGCAAAGACTCTTTGCTTTTGATTTGCAGCGAGCCAAGCTGCACCGACTTGGACCTTTTTTTCTTATTGTTCCTGCTCTGTTGCCTGGATGGACTTATGCTTTGCTCGGCTGCTCCAGTCAAAAGACTTTTCCTGTTACGAGGGGGGGTGCCAAGACTTTTGCTTGCACCTCACCTCCCCCAGACTATGAACTTTTATTCCACATTGAACTGTTGACTCATTGGATTGCCTTCATTGCCAGACCCATGCATTGGGCTTACTGTATTTCATTGATTGCTTCATTTTGCATTTGCTATTTATTACCATTGCTCATTCTTCGACAGTTCCCTATTGATGGGACATTGGACATTGTTTATTGTTTAATTGTTTATTACTGCGATATTGACATTGGTGTGTATGTGTTTAGGGTTAGGTTTTAGTTAGGAATGTCTTTATAAGATAGTAATCCTTTGCTCTTCCCGGAATTCCCTTTCCTGAGGAGCGATACGGCTACCAACCTGCAAGCCCCTATTTGGCTCTAAATTGCTTTTTGCTTTTTAATTGGAAAATGTCCGATATTGTCCCCAACATCGCCCATTTTCGGCGGGGGGTATTGTTACTGCCCTGACTAGTCCGAGCTTTGGGGATGTTAAAAGATATCCTTTGATATCACAATTCGGCTGCACTTCTCTATTCCTCTCCACATGCTTGCGAGGCCACCGGACAGGCACGTAAACAAGCTCGGCCGTTAATAGCCGTAATATTCGAACTACAATACAGGCAGGCCAGAAATAGCTGACTCACTGCTTTAGGAGACCTCCAGGCAAGTACTCTAATTAAGTATGCACGCTACTTACAAAAGAGCCTCTGCCCCGCGATGGCAGCTTGATGGGTAAACTATGCACTACCCAAGTACTCTGCGTCTGCATACTGGCTACTCTATTGAGAATCGCTACGATAACTCAATCATTCAGATTCTGACCTTTCGGAGGCTTTGTCTCCAACTCCAAATCTATTGTTTCCCTCCAAGTACGGCATAGCCCGCAGTCACAATTCTCCTTATAAAAACCCTTGATTCCGAGACCTTCCTCGGAACGCTCCCGAGTTTCATCCCGCCTTGCTACCGCTTTGCTTGGTGAGCCTCCCCTCAGCTCCACCTGCTGAGCTACATCGCACCCCAGCTTCGCTCTGTATTTTTCTGGGTTTCAGGACAGGTAAAGTATCACCCAAACCAGCAATCCCTCTAAAAATCCCTCTATACCACTCCAACCTTTATTTTCTTTAGTTATCTTGTATGAGTGTGTCGCATCCACTGTTTTGCTTGTATTTAATAAACATAATTTATTATTTCAACTTCGGTGTTCTCCTTGACTTGACCCGACCCTGTAGACATAGAGTTTAAGGTCTCGCTAAGTTACCCTGCCTCTCGTAACGTTAAGCAGTGCTCTGAGCTAATTTTCCCCACCTTTAGTTGAGCACATTTTGGTGTCCCTCTCAGGACCCTCAGTTCACAGGGTAACAACCTGGATGGAGAAACCACCAAAGAATACATGATTAAATGGGCACGTGATTTAGGCCATAATATATATTTAGATGATTGGCAAATGGTGTGGAAAAACTATCTTAAATTCACTCAATCTCATGTCTTGCAGGAGAATGCATTGAAAATGTGGTTCAGGTGGTATCTCCCACCTGTGAGAATTGCCAAAATGTTTAAGAGTGCTAAGAACAGGTGCTGGAAATGTGACAAAGAGATTGGTACCTTTTTTCACCAATGGTGGGGTTGCAAAAGGTTAAGAAATTTTGGAAGATGATTTGTTCTAAAATTCAAAAAATGTTGGAAGTCAAAATAGACTGGAATTTTTCTTGTTGGGTATTTTCCATCTGGATAAGCAAATAGAACAAAAATATGGCAGACTGATGTGGCATACTGCTACGGCGGCAAGAATTATTCTTGCCAGATACTGGAAAAACAAATCGATACCACTAGAGAGAGAATGGTTAGAGAAACTGGCTTAAATTGCGGGGATAGAAAAACTCACCTATATGATAGAAAATAAACCAGAAGGTAAATTCTTAAAAATTTGGCAATCACTGTTGGAGTATTTATATATCAAAACTGGGATTGATTAATGGATCAAGAGGAAAATATGTTCAAGAACTCACCTATTAGGAGATTTAAAGTGGAAAGTCTAGGAATAGGGGTTCAGAGAGGGTGGTTATAGTATGTATAGTATAGTATAGTATAGTATAGTATAGTATAGTATAGTATAGTATTCATGAAAGTGGCTACTCTGCAATTATGAGACTGGGAAATTTTCCGTATATACTTTGCTAATAAATATACATATATAAAAAGTGAAACTGACCAGTATACAGGTAATACACACACACACACACACACACACACACACACACATATTAATGTATACACTTATGCACATTCATATATATTTATACATATAGTCTCATTTTTAAGTTTGGAGGGGGATTGATAAGAAAATAGCACTGCCCTGAGGCCCTCTTTATAAATATCTGTCAATTGTCAATTATTTTTTGTGTAATCCTAAGCCTGCGATTGTTCTTAAAGTACTTATTTTTGTAATGTTCAACTGAGTAAGATTTGGCGTGCTAGGGAAGGTCAACATGTTGGCCAGTGTACTATGGACTTTTATAAATGTGCGACATTGTTATGTTGACATTGTTCCGAAATGTATTGTGGATGGAGCAATACGCTTGTGTTCTAAATTCAAAAGTGCAGATGGATGTTTTTTCATACATCATTGAAATGTTGTTCTTTACGTTCAAAGTGCATATATGTTATATGTTATGTTAATATGTGGAATGTGTGTTTTCTATCTTTTAATTTCTCTTACCTATTTACCTCATTTCTCTCACCTATTTCCCCTTCCCTTCCATTGTCTTGTTGAATTATATATATATATATATATATATATATATATATATATATATATTAAAAAAAGAAGAAAAATCAAGGTAATTTAGTAAAGGAATTTTTTGAACTAACTAATGTAGATTAAAAGGAGGAAAAAGAAGGGAATTTATTTTTCATTCTGATGTGCACAACTCCTTGTCTAGAATCGACATGATTTAGTTCTCTAACAATGTAGGAGGTAGTTTGGGGAAAAAAGAAATTTTGCCTAAAACAATATCAAATCATAATCTGGTTAGATTAACCGTCAAGAGACGAGCCCAAAATTAAAATTGGAGATTGAATGAATCCTTATTATATAAAGAGAAAATGGTTAACTATTGTAAAGTGGTAGTTACAGAATATTTTAATTTAAATCAGGATAAAGGTATAGAAGATATCATAGTATGAGATGCCAGAAAAGTGGTAATTTTTATGAAATTAAATGCTGAGTGGAAAAGAAAGAGACAAGAGAAGATAAATGAGATTTCCAGAGAAATTAAAAAGAAAGAAGCAGAGCTAGTCAAAAATCCAAGGAATAACAAAATTTTAGAACAAACAAAAACATTACAAAAACAAAGAGCAATGATGATGGTAGATTAAATGAAAAAGAAATGAGATTACTTAAAGCAAAAAAAATTTGAATACGGAAATAAACCAGGGAGATGGTTATTATATAGACTTAGGAAAGAAAAGGCTAAAAGGATGATTGTAAAATTGAAACAGAGAGATAGAATAATAACTAATGGAAAAGAATTACATAAAATATTTCATGATTAATTCCAAGTACTATATAATAAGCAAGAGATAACAGAAACACAAATAAATAAATATATCCAAGAACATGAGATTTTGAAATTTACAGAAAAACAAAGGGAGGGACTTAATAGGGTAATATCCATTGAAGAAATAAGAAATGCAATTAAACAACCGAAAACAGGTAAAACCGCTGGTACCGATGGTTTGATGGCTTTGTATTATATAATATTTTGTACTGAAATGAAAAACTCCTACAAAAAAAAATCATGAATGGCATTTTAAAAACTCAGAAAATCCCTGAAAATTGGAGGGAAGCAAATATTGTGTTGATACCAAAAGAAGATAAAGATTGATTGTTGACTAAGAATTACAGACCTATCTCTTTATTAAATGAAGACTATTAAATATTCATGTTGATCTCTTAGCTAGTAGGTTAAAAGCTTGTTTACAGGATTATGTACATGAGGGTCAGAATGGATTTCTGCTGAAACAACAAACTAGATATAATATTAGAACAGTATTAGATATATTAGAATATTGGAACTATCATAATCAGATTAAAGGAGCACTGATATTCTTAAATGCAGAAAAAGCTTTTAATATTTAATATTAATTAATTAATTAAATAATATTAACTGGATGTTCTTAACTAAAATGTTGAAAGCAATAGATGTTCAGGATTGAAATTGTATTCAGACCAGAACTTTTTCTCCTTAATATGATAGATAAGAAAGACAGTAGGGAAAGATATAGAAACTTGATAAGGTATATGGTTACAGTGGCTATGATTACATATGCGCAATATTGGAAAAATAATATTGGAAAAAATGGGAAAAGTGGGAAAAAATATTGAAAAAAAAGGGAATTCCGAAAGTGAGTGAATGGCTAAATAAATTGATAGAGTTTGCAGAAATGGATAAGCTAACAATACTATTGAGGAAGAATTCGATAGAACCCTTTTTAAGGACATGGAAACCTTTCACAGACCATGTAAGAAACAAAAAGGGAGATTTAATGGTTAGTGGTTTTGATTTGTAAAATATAAGGCTGATCTAATTGGATAGTATGGGGAGCGAAAGGTAATTATAGCAATTATGCTTAAAATATTTATATTTATACATAATTTATATCTATATTTGTATTAGGATGAGGATTAGGATGTGGAATTAGAACTGGACTTAAAACCTACTGACCAACTGACCAATCAACTGATGAAGAAGCCAAGAAGGAATTTAAATGTTATCTGTTAGTACTCTTTTATGCTTTTTTCTTTTCTTCTTTCTACAACCTTAATATGTCCCAAGGGGTATTATGTATTTATAGGTAAGATTGGGTGGGCATCCTAAGATCTTTTTACACACACACACACACACACACACACACACATGCTCTTCTTTAATTATTATTTCTCACATTACTTTGGTATATGTTAATGTTATTGCTATTGTGAATGTTGTTTTTGTGTGTGTGTGTGTGTGTGTGTGTCTTTTTTTGGTGCCTTTTTTCTCTGTATTTATTAAACTAATAGAGATCGTTTTAAAAGAAAAGCACAGACTCTCATTATCAGGTTGCAGCACCGAGGCTGCAGTAAATAATGAAAAAAAGGTGGAATTGGGAAAGAATGGGATTTTACTGTAGCTATGTGGGTCTGTCTACGACAGGCAAGATGAATAGCAGATGCCTCCATAATCCTTTATTGAACATAGCTGAACAGCAAAACAGATTAAAAAGAGCTTCCCTCATCTGCCCCAAAAGGATGTTTTAAAAAGCATAGATCTAGAAGTTTGGCCTCCAAAATGGAAACCACAAGAAAAATGGAGGCTGGTGACAAAAAAATGTCATCTGTGGATGCATTTTTGAAGAAGCCTTAAACTGCACTCCAAAATGTTGTTTACTTACATCAGGCTTACCTGAACATGTTCCTTCATTTTATATGTGTATATTGTTAATTCTGAATAAAAAGCTTGCTGAACCACGTTGAGCTGCCTTTCTTCTGAAGGACAGGGACACCGTTACTGTGTGCCTTCAAGTTGTACCCAACTTATGGTGAACCTATCATAGGGTTTTCTGGGCTGAGAGTGTGTTACATGCCAAAGATCACCCAATGGGTTTCCATCACTGAATTGGGAATTAAACCCTAGTCTCCAGGGTTGTAGTCCAATGCTCAAATCACTAAACCATGCTGGCTCTTAGGAACATGCTTCTATATTTTATATGCAATTTCAAGAACTCTGTTCTGCTTTGTGCTGATGGTTTTCCAGGACATTTCATCAGCACATCAGATAAATCTTTGCACTGTAATATTGAAAACAAGAAGTAGAAAATTTATTTCTTTTTGTGAACTGGGGAAGGTGCAAAATTGTTATCCATTCAGTTGCCATTGACAAAAGAATTTATCAAATTGTATAAAGTAGCTGATAATTTAAAGTTTCTGTATAGTTATTAAATTGTACAGCAGTATAGTAGAGGGAATCATTAGTATAGCAGAGGCTGGAAAAAGCGTTCATACCAGGGTGAGAGAAAAGCTTAACCTCATACAACTAATAAAAAATATACCTGAAACAGGGAAAGCTTGAATTGCAAAACAGGTCATCCTGTTGCCTCCTCCCGGATTGTGGAAGACACAGTGTAGGCAAAACCAGCCCTAGCCAGCAGGCTGAGACTTTAGGCATGGCCATCTAACATCATCCAACAAGAGATATTTGTACCCTTCCCCCATTCTTGCTTTTCAGTATTGTCCTGGGCAGTCTCCTAACAAAGTATCACAGGAATTGAAGTTCAGCAATATCTGGGAATCACATGTCTCTACCTGGAGATGATGGTAATAGTATCAGAATTTGAAAAAACTATTCTAGTTGCAATTTTTCTGATAACGCATTTCAATTTTTTTTTGGTTAAGAAGGCCGGAGGCAGGAAGCTTCTGCTCTTGGTTTTCTGTCATGTTTTGGCTAACTTGCTTTCCCAAGGAAGCACTCAGACTTCTAGCAGCAGCTTTTATTTAGGAATTGGCAAGCAATGTAGCAATTTCCAAAAGTTGCTAAGGTTGGTATATGTTATATGGTAATAGGTTTTATATCTTGACATACAAATTCTGGCATGAATGACATTGTTTGTAGAAAGTTGCAACTGTTACTTCACTCCACCTGTGTTTCCCAGGCCTTCTGGTTAGTAGCATACTTTCCTCTTGAGAATTCAAACAGTTCCTGCATTCTTATTTTGTCTGGTGAGGTTGTTCTCACAACACCTTCCTGTTGGTATCACATTCTCCTTCTCTGATCCTCCCTCCTGGTGCCATATGGCCCCAGGCACCAACTATTGCCAGATTATTGCCATAGGTGCCTTCAGCCTTTTGAACATGCACCTAGATTCAAGCTGCAAACAGCAATTGATAACTGATACATTGTTGCAAATGGCAATTAGCAATAGACACATTGTAGCAAACAGAAATTAGCAAAAGATATGTGAGTGATCTCTAATCGCTTTTATCTACTGCCTGAACTGAATCTGTTTTCCCCATCAACATGAGATAAGCAGATGACCATAGAGCAGATGACCACACATTCAAAAAGGAGGGATGCAGTGTTAATGGGAAATTTCAATTATCCTGATATTTCTTGGCAAACTCTGCCAAGACCACAAGGTCCAACAGGTTCCTTGCTTGCCTTGCAGACAGTTTGATGATTCAGAAGGTGGAAGATACAACAAGGGGATCAGCTATTTCAGATCTGCCTCTTCCTTTTCTGAATCGAGTTCAGACATCTGGCTTCTCTAAGTATTTATATGGACAAGACTAGTCTTCTTTAAATTTGTCCAATGTTTTATGTTTTAGGTATATGGTTAATTTATCTATTTCCATAATAACATATAATTCAATTAACCAATTCTCTATATCTGGTATTTTCTCATTTTTCCATTCTTTTGCAAATAAAATCCTAGTAAACAAATGAAATAAGATTTTCCAGTCTCTCTCTCTCTCTCTCTCTCTCTTCTGACATATCCTTGATCATATTTAATAAATAATACTCAGGTTTCATTGGAGTCTTTTCTTTATTATCTTTGTAATTTCATTATGTATCATTTCCCAATATTATGTATCATTTCCCAATATTTTCTTGCCATCATGTTACAAGGCAGCACACCCCCACATTTTGATATGGTTTAATTAGTGAAATATGAGTTAATGGGCAAAATACACACATTGGCACAAATATAAAGCATACCGTGCTATGGCTATATAGATAATAGGAATAAGGGCTGGCCAAACATGTGTACTTTGAATTAGGTCAGAAGAACCCTCCACGCTTAGTCATGTCATAGTCAGGAAATTACCAAAAAACTCCTGAGATAATAACCTTAAAATTAAAATTAACAACTCAAGCCTTTTAGACAATAGAATCCAGAAGATTCCCACAAGGCTGCTAATTATCTTAGCTCCTGTTCAACTCCACTCAAACCTCTCTTTTAGCCCAAAACCTGTCTGACAGCTACTGAGCTATTGAGCTACATTAGCCCTTTGTCATTTAATTCTAAGACCATTAGCCCATTCTGGACCTCATTGTCCACTCTGCAAACTCCATTGCTTACTTGGTCATTAACACCTTTGCCCTCCAAGCATAAACTGGGTATATGAACCTCTGTTTTTGGTCAATCAGTTCGCAGTACACTGCTGGTTGCCACTGCAGCTCTGATTCCTTATTGTGTACTATCCTTACATGCAGGTCTAAACCACATTGCTGTTTCTTTGCTACTCTTCAGGATTGGTAAGTATCACCCCCTACGCCCTCGTATATTGCTATCCGAAACTTTCCTCCCTTTTTCTTCAGTTAGCTTTGTGTGATTCCATGACTGTTTGAATCTTGTGTGTGTGATTGCAGTTCCATCAATAAAACACATTAAGTTTACTTTTTGGATCTCTAGATGATTCTTCCCTGCAGAAGTACTGGTAAACACACCTGTAAAAGATGTGTAAGGTTGTAAGGTTGCTCCCCTCTTACAGGCCTCCTATTTGAGCTAATAATTCCCCACTTTTTCACAGAGATACTGGTATCACGAGTGGACCAGTCAACCACATTTTGGGGTAGCAATCACACATTGCCACTAGCAGTGGTAAAAGGTTCCTTTTTTCAGTTTTCCATTTCCAATATTTGTCATTATATATTTTATACACTTTAGCTCATTTGCTGGTATCAGGTGCCATCTGTGGAATATTTTATAGCAATTTTCTTTCATAAGTTGGCTTATTGTAAAATTTCAAGTGTGTCCAAGTACCTTCGCAATGTTCCAGATGAAGTGAATGTCCAATAGTTTGGGCCTATTTAATCATATAACATTTATCATTCAGTTTCCCATTTTAATAGAAATTTGTATAATTTAGCAGTCCTGTCTCTATTTCCTGTCTATTGGAGTTATCAAATGTCTATCGGAGTTATCAAATGTCTCTTCCTTCTAATGTTACCCTAAGGGGAGAGGGATGTTATGGTCTACCAGAAATTCAAGTGTCTCCTTAGAATTTGGGGAAATTTTAGCTTAAAGGAAGCCTGAGAAAGGATTGTAATGGCAGCATCTTTTCATCTATGTATACCAACACTAACTGTTGAGAGAACTCCATTTTAACTTTAAACAAAGTATTTTATTTGAATTGATGAATATACAAAAAATCATAAAGTCTTAAAAACCATACAAGGCTATCATAAATTCAACTGAGAAAGTTTGGACAGAAAGAGATTAGGAGTGGAAAAGGTGATAGTCTTGAAGAAGGAGGTCACACCAGAGGGGATCAGGCAGCATCTGAGGATAGCATGGAGGAACAGCAGTCTGGACTATGTTCTACATACTACAATTGGCTGGATTCAAAGCTAAGGGTTTAATACCCTATTTCACACCTGGAAGGGGTGCGTTAACAAAGACATGATGGCTTTCCCACATGACTGATGGGACTCATGATAGTCTCTTCATGTATGGTCAGGTATAAGGAAGATTTTCATACGATTGAGGGATGGTCTCTGCTCACCAGTCTGGGCATTTGTCCTTTCATTGTATTCAAAAATGCCAAGAACCTGAAGCAGTGAATGGATTAGCACTAATCCATTAGTGCTGGGGTTTTCAGCATAATCCAATCCGAACTTTCATAATCCTGAACACATCTCCTGTCAGTGTGAACTTGACCGTGTTTTCCAGTTATTTATAAGTCCAATTTATGAAAATTGCATATCTCATAGTAGGGGTGGTAGGATATGGTAACACTTATCTTGTTTAATCTTGAGTTGTTTGTATAACACCCATGAGCAATCCATACCTTTGTCCAGTAACTCTTCCCTTGATTTAAAGTCATTTTCTTGGAATAGGTCCACCAATTAGATGAGGATTGTCTTTCTGTATTGTAGAAGGACTCTTGGAGGGAGATTCACAATGGTACTTTGGGGAATAATCTAGATTTATATGTTGTCCAAATTCTCAATAATGTTTTTCATATGTAATGAGATAAAAACTCTTTTCCTGGTTTGTTCTTTGTATACCAAATATATGCATGCCATCCCAGTTTCATATCTGTCCCCCCACCAATACAACATTCTTCTGTTCTCTAATTTTATTCATTCTATTATCCAAGATAGCACATTGATATATTCATACAATTTTAGGTTTGGGAGTCCTAGACTGCCTCTGTCTTTGTTATCTTTCATCATTTTCCACTGAACCCTAGGTTTTTCCCCCCTGCCCAGATGTAATCAGACAAGACTTTTTTCCATTGTTTAAGTACCTCATATTTTAATGTGATAGGTAAATTTTGAAAAAGGAAATTCATTTTGGGCAGAATATTCATTTTGATTGCAGATATTTCCCCCCAAAAAGATAGTTTTAAGTTATTCCATCTTTGAATTTCTTTCTTGATTTCCTTCCAGGTTTTAATATAACTATTATCAAGTAAGTCAAGATTCTTCTTTGTTAATTGTTAATAATGCCCAACTATTTCATTTTTTCTCAAAATTTGTTTTATTCACTAATTCCTTCTCTTTTTCATTGGTGATATTCTTATTTATCATTATTGTCTTTTCTTTGGTAATTTAAAACTTAGTACTAGTCCAGAGTCTTCCAATGTTTACATCAGTTTCTCCACACCAACAAGGAGATCTTCCAGTATTATGGTCAAATAGTCTGTGAAAGCTCTAATCTTAAAGTTCTGATTCTTAAGTCCCTTCATATTTTTATCATCGCTGTTATTCAGAATTTTACGACTATCAAAAAGAAGTAGTAGGGATAATTAGCAGCCTTGTCTTGTGCCCCTTTCAAATCTACAGGGGTTATTTTTTCTCCATTAATTATAATTTGAACTGATTGATCTATACAATTTGCCTTAATTCATCTGCTAAAATTTTTCCAAAATTCAATTTAATTCAGAATTTCAAGCATGAAATGCCAAATTAATTTTTCAAATGCTTTTTTTTTGCATCTAAAAAAATTGACAACTTTTAATCTTTGTGTTCTTCCTAAACACATAGGATTATGTTTGTATGGTATTTAATATAATCTGTATATTGTCTCCCAACAATCTTCCTAGCAAGAAGCCTATTTGGTTATCATGTATCCAGTCACTAAGGACTTTTTAAACAAAAATCTTATAGTCTAAATTTAGCAGAATTTTCCTATAATTCTTTATTTCCTGTGTATCTTTTCCTTCTTTATGTATTAATGACATATTTGTATGAGGGGGTTTCTTCTCATATAATATTTGATTAATTGTTTCCTGCAGGGCTATGATTAACATATTCTCAAAGATTTTATAATATGAAGCTGTCAGACCATCTGAACAAGGAGTTTTTCCAAATTTTAATTTTTTAGTTTCTTCTTATACTTTCATCAAGGTAATTGGTTGATTAAGTTTTTTTCTTTGCTTTCCTGAATTTTGAGGTGTGTTTAAGTTTCCTTCAATCGTGTTGTATTAATTTCCATTTCAGGTTGTTCTACATCTAGTTTTGAATAATATTTGTGGAATATCTGTTTTTATCTCTTTTTGTTGTCTATGTATTTTCTCTTCATCTTTTATCTCTAAGATTAATTTATTTTCTTTTTCTCTCCTTAGTTTATGTGCTAACCATTTCCCCGGTTTGTCTGAAAATTCAAAATGTTTTTGTTTCAAAAATTTTATGTTTTTCTCCACTTTGGGTACCATCAACGTTAAATGTTGTTTTTGAAGTATTTTAATCTCATTTAAAATTTTAATTCTAGAACGGAATTCTTTCAATTTTTCTTTCTTTTTCAAAATTTCATTTAGAATTTAGTTCTCGTTTTCTCTCTCTTCTTTCTTCTCAATTCTGTTTCTTGCTGGATAATTAAAACCCTTATAACAGCTTTACTAATATCCCAAACAATGCTCACAGAGGTATACTTGTCTGTATTTTCTTCAAACTATTAATTCAACTCCTGCTTTGGCTTATTTACTATCTTCTCTTAAGATAGCATTTTTACATCTCCAGTTAAATTCATACTTTAAGTTTTTCATGATAAGTAACAGTGGTATAGGGTCAGAAGTGATTTTGGGGAGTCTCTCAATTTTCTTAATCTTTTAAATGAGAGATTTAGATGCAAAAAACATACCTATTCTGTTCAAATATAGACAAGACTTACAACTTCAATCATTACAGGGTTAATTGTGTATTAGTGAGATAGAGAGGACCTTCAGCTGTAAATGTTATTTGGAGCAGCTGTGAAGCCTCTATAAGAGTAACATTTTCTTTAGTGAGCTTTGCTGCTGTTGCCATCATCATCATCATCATCATCATCATCATCATCATCATCATCATCTGCTGCTGCTGCTGCTGCTGCTGCTGCTGCTGCTGCTGTTGTATCTGTCCTTGTATAGTATCCTGTTTGATTCTGCTTCATTGTGGTATTTTGTAGTTTGATATATTTTGTATTTTTACTTATATTGCTCATCTTCATTTTAATCTTTTTTGATTATGTTTTCCCTTTTGTATATTGTCTTTATATAAGCATATTGTTTATTATTTTTCTCTTTAAATAGAACAGATGAAAGAATATTTTTATCCATTTGTCTTCTGAATTTCTATTTTACAACAAATTTGGTAGCAGAGGATGGTTGGCTAAATATTTTGCTAAATGATTTGGTTAAATGGTTTGTTAAATAGTTTGTTAAATGACTTGGTAAAATAATAGAGCAGTAAACCAAACTTTTTGAACAGAAGACAAAAGAAAGTTATTTTTCAGTTGAAAATTTTCCTTTTTGGAATTTTCTTTTCTACACAATGAAGCAGATGATTTTTGGTAAACGTGTGTTGCATTTGCCTTTTTAGCTATAATTATTGAACAGAGCAATTAATTTTTCAATGGCAAGAAATTTTTGAGTAATGAAATGATTTTTATCTAGCAGAGGATTTTTTCTAGTGAAGTTTAAAAATTGAAGAATTATATTAGCAAGAAAGCTCATACAGAATAAGTTTAAAATGTCTGTAACCTCAGTTAATTCACCTGTAGTTACTACACCTACTCTAAAATTACAACAGGGTGTAAGTACAACAGGGTGTAATGGCTTATTTGTAATCCCAAAGTTAAATAGGGATAACTTTCAGATGTGGGATGTAAGATTAAGAGTTTCCCTACAAGTACAAGATTGTATAAATATTATAGATCAGGACATGCCTGAAAATTAGTCAGAACAGGATAATATAAAATGAAAGAAGCAAAAGCAAAAAGGGTAATATATTCCTGTATAGAAGATTATGAGACCTCATTAGTGATTAAGTATAAGGCTGCTAAGGAATTATAGTGCCCTTAAAAGAAAATATTTCAATAGATCAAATGAGAACGTGATATTTTTGAAAGAGAATGAAAGAGGGAACTAGCATAGATAGATGATGTGTTAAGGCTTCTTTCACAGCTTCAATCTGCCGGAGCAGAGATATCTGACTCAGGGGCTATTTCCGCACTAGCCTGTTATAGCGCAATGATTCCACTTTCAACATCCTCTGGAATCCTGGGGTTTGCAGTTTCGGGAGGGACCGACCGGAAATGGCCAGGGTTTCACACCTACATATTGCTTAGTTTACCACATTCTTTTACAAATCAAGAGGCCATACTTGAGTGTATTGCAGAAGTGGATATAGATTATACATTTGCTTATTTAAGAGACTCTGGACTTAAAAGGACAATGGATAATATACCTAAAAAAATGTCAGTATTGAGAACAAGACCCAACTATAAATAAAGAAGATGTTCAAGGGTTGGGCATATTGGGTGTATTGCTAAATAATGTAGATTTATAAGAGTTGAAAGTGTTGCCCAGAGGAGCAAATGTTTCTATAGGAAGAATACCTTTTAGTAGTCAGGGGTACTCTAATAGTCATCGAAACTTTAAATCAGATGGTGATCAAATAAAAGGTACAAGCAAAGTTTCACAATAATATAAATCCTCATAAGAATAATCAAGTATTTCAGATATCTGATTACCAAGGGGTAAATGATAAAGGGCATTTTCTTCTAGATAGTGGTGGTTTCATTCATATTTGTCGATTTAGAGAAAGCTTTAGTGAACTAGATACAGAAAATAGACCAGAGATATTGTTACTGCCCTGGCTAGTCCAAGCTTTGGGGATATTAAAAGACATCCTTTTGATATCACAATTCGGCTTCACTTCTCTATTCCCCTCCAAGTGCTTGCGAGGCCACTGGACAAGCACGCAAACAAGCTCAGCCGTTAATAGCCGTAATATTCAAACAACAATACAGTCAGGCCAGGAATAGCTGACTCGCTGCTTTAGGAGACCTCCAGGCAAGTACTCTAATTAAGTATGCACGCTACTTACAAAAGAGCCTCTGCCCCGCGATGGCAGCTTAATGGGTGAACTATACAATACCCAAGTACTCTGCGTTTGCATACTGGCTACTCTACTGAGAACTGCTAAGATAACTCAATCATTCAGATTCTGACCTTTCGGAGGCTTTGTTTCCAACTCCAAATCTATTGTTTCCCCCCAAGTACGGCATAGCCTACAGTCACAATCTCCTTATAAAAACCCTTGCTTCCGAGACCTTCTTCGGATTGCTCCCAAGTTTCATCCCGCCTTGCCACCGCTTTGCTTGGCGAGCCTCCCCTCAGCTCCACGTACTGAGCTCCATCGCACCCCAGCTTCACTCTCTATTTTTCCAGGCTTCAGGACAGGTGAAGTATCACCCAAACCAGCAACTCCTCCAAAAATCCCTCTATACCACTCCAACCTTTATTTTCTTTAGTTATCTTGTGTGAATGTGTCACATACACTGTTTTGCTTGTGTTTAATAAACATCATTTTTTGTTTCAACTTCTGTGTGCTCCTTGACTTGGCCTGACCCCGTAGACATAGGGTTCAAGATCTCGCTACATTACCCTGCCTCTTGTAACGCTAAGCAATGCTCTGAGCTGATTCTCCCCACCTTTAGTTTAGCACATTTTGGTGTCCCTCCCAGGACCCCCAGTACACAGACTAACAATATTACAAGCAAACCAGCAAAGATTAAATGTTCTTGGAACTGGAAGTGTGCCTTTAACAGTTCTCACTTCTAAAAATGAAGTGGTAAATCTTACTTTAACAAATGTTGACTTTGTTCCTGAAGCTTCAAATAACCTGGCTGGTACTCGAAGGATTGTAAAGAATGATTATACTGTAATACTTCAAAGTAACTCAGGAAAAATTATCAATAATAGAACTGGTCTTGTACTTAAGGTTGATGAAAAGGATAGGTTTCATTATATTATTGATGTTTATGATGATACTGTAACAAATGTGGAAAGGCCTGTATGTCAAACCAGGCAAGATGTTTGTGATCATAAAGTCTGTCTTTACTCATGGCATGTGAAGTTAGGACAAAGGAATATGCAAAGTATTGAAAAATTATTGACAGAATGTGGAATGTCATCAAATGTGATAAAGCAAAAAAAAGATGTGAAACCTGTATAAAAGCAAAAGGAACAGCTCCTAGTTATGCAGGACAATCTAATATACAGGATAACAATTTTTTGGAAAGTTTATTCAGGTTTAGTGGGTCCTATGCCATTATCTGCAGTCAAGAATAAGTATTTTCTTACTTTTACAGAATCCAAGAGCTAATACAGTTTTTATATACACACACACACACACACACACACACACACATATATACTTAAAAGTAAAGACAAGACTCTTGAAAAGTTTAAGAACTATGTGGCTGCAATTAAGAACCAATTTGGCAAAGCACTTTTAACACTACAAACTGATGGGGGTGGAGAATATTGTAATATAGATTTCAAAATGTTTATGGAACAGGAAGGTACAGAGCATAAAGTAACTATATCTCACTCCCCTCAAAAAAATGGATGTTTAGAAAAATTGAATTGAACACTACAGGAGATGTCTAGATGTATGCTGATGCAAGGTGGACTACCTAAGTCGTTATGGGCTGAAGCAGTAGTTACAACTTACTTACATAATAGAAACCCTAGTACAATGACACACCTTTTGAATTACAATTTGGAAGAAAACCAGGTTTAAAGTATATAAAAACTTTTGGTGCTACAGCATATTGCTACATTCCAAAAGAAAAAAGAGGAAAATTTGATCCTTGAGCTGAAATTGGAGTCACTGTTGCATATCCATCTGGAAGAAAAGGTTATAGAGTCTTGAACCCTAAGACCTTTGAAGTTAAATGTTGTAATGTTGTACATGTAGATGAAAGAAATACTATGCAAGAGACAGTTGACTCTATAATGGCAATTGATCTAAAGTATATTTCACAAGAATTGGTCAGCTGGTTAGGATGCTGGTCAACCAGTAGTTCCACCTTCGGGAGATGTTACTAAAACAGAAGGGGAAGTAGGTGTTACCCTGACTCCTAGGGGTCCCCTGGGGGAAACTTCGATTCGCTCCAAAAACACAAAGGCTGGGGAAATTAGTAGAGCACTGGCTATAGCAGAATGAGGGGCAGGGTAACCCAGTGAGACCTTCAACCCAATTTTTACGGGGTAAGACCAAGCAAAAGCCAGCCAAAGATTAAAGAGTAAGCTAAAAATGTGTTTTTATTGGGGGAATTCACTCACGCGTGCACACAAGATACATATAGTCAAGCATTCACACAAAAGCTAACTGAAGGAGAAAGGGAGGGAAAAAAATTATGGATAGAGAGACTGAGAGTTTTTGGAGTTATATAGTTACCATTCCAGAAGAGTAGTGAAGAGCTTGAAATGTGACTTAGACTTCTGTCTAAAGGCAGACAGATCAGAATTCAGAGCAACACAGTGGAGTCTTGCATTTCATCGGACTACAACTGACTTCTCAAAACCAAGGGTTTATATACTCTGTGTTACCCTGATTTCTGGGGGTCCCGGGAGGGACACCTAGATGTGCTCACAACAATGTGGAGGGAATTAGCACAGAGCACAAGCTGGCAATGCAAGAGTGAGAGTAACGTAGTGAGATCTTGAACCCTATGTCTACAGGGTCAGGCCGAGTCAAGTAGCAAACAGATGTGAAATAATAAATGTTTTATTAAAATACAATCAAACAGTGTGTGCAGCACACTCACACAGATAACTAAAGAAATAAAGGTTGGAGTGGGATAGAGGGATTTTTAGAGGAGTTGTTGGTTTGGGTAATACTCCACCTGTCCTGAAGCCCGGTTAGAAGCGGAGAAGCTGGGGACCGTGAATCTCAGCACGTGGGGCTGAGGGGAAGGCTCGCTGGACAAAGTGACAGCAAGGCGGGATGGAAACCAAGAGCAATCCGAGGAAGCGCTCAAAGTCAGGGGTTCTTATAGGGGAAAATGTGGCCACAGGCTAGTCCGTACTTGGGGAAAACAACGAGTTTGGGGCTGGAGACAAAGCCTCCGAAAGGTCAGAATTTAGCATGATTGCTCTATGTCTGAATTGACAATGGAGTGGGCAGTATGCAAACGCAGAGTGCTTGACAGATGAGGATTCTTCTAATCAAGCTGCCTGCTTGGGGCAGGGAGTTCTTTGTAAGCAGTGTGCATACATAATAGAGTACCTGTCTTTGAGGTCTCCTGAAGCGGCAGGACGACTATTTCTGGCCTGCCTGTATTGTGTTGAAATATTACGGTGATTATTGGCCTTGCCCATCTGCGACCTTGTCCGGGGGACCTCGCAAGCATGTGGAGAAGAATGGGTATAGGAGGCCAAATTATTGATATAAAAGATATCTTAATATCCCACAAGCTTGGGCTAGCAATGGCGGTAACATCTGTTTTTCTCCCTGAAGGGGTGTGAGTTGATTGCTCTCCCAACTAGTGAACAATGGGAGTTGCAACACAGATGATGGGGTCTGGAATGGACTGATTGGTTTCTCTGTCTTGGTTAAGAGGGGGTTTCTGGGCTAGCTGCAGTAGGATATGCACACAGTAAGGGGTCCTGGCCTCTGCATCTGGGCACTTTATTGTTTTCTTATGTTGGCAGTCGATAAGGTTAGCTCAGAGCCATTAAGTCAGGCTTTCTTGGCTAATTTTAGAGAACTTTTGACCCGGCCATGCTGGGGTCATCTCTGACCTACTCCCAGCCAGTGTCCCTTTCCACATGGCCTTGCCAGCCATAAGTATAATTTATATTTTATACCAACACATCTGCCAATTAATATATTTTGCCAATTAGACCACATCAAAATGTGGGGGTGTACGGCCTGGTAACATAGGAACCAGACCATGTGAAACAGAAATAGAAGAAAACTGTGAAACAGAAATAGAAGGAACAACTGCTGTAAGACAATCAGAAAGAATAAACAAAGGCAAACTTCCAGAAAGATATGGATTTTGTGAGAATTTATAAACAAGAAAGGAAAGAGCAAATTGGAAAGAAATTAGTAAATTACCTTCTTTAGCAAGAAAAAGTGGATGGAAGCTATGGAGGAGGAATATCAATCTTCTGATAAAAAGAAAACTATGGGAACAATCTTATCGACTAGACCAGTAGAAGATAGAATATGGTGGCCTAATCTTCCGCATAAGCCGAATGTATATTAGCAGCAAATACATGCAGCAAATTGGAATGGATCTTTCATTTGTTAAAGGACTTTGGAATCAGTGAACCTGTACCAATTGTAATGTTTGAAGACAATCAAGCCTGTATTATGATATGTAAAGGGCAAAGTACTAAGGCTAGAAGTAGAACTATTGGATTGAAATGTCAATTAGTAAAAAATTTGTATCAAAAGGGATTGATTGGTACTGCCCCACTGATGAAATGATAGCGGTTATTTTGACTAAGCCATTGATGACACAGAAATTTATATATTTTCAAGAAATATTGAATATGTCTGACTATAATGATATCATTGTAAGATCTTGAGAAGGGGGTATTGGAATATAGACAAGATTTACAACTTCAGTCGTTATAGAGTTAATTGTGTATTAGTGAGATAGAGAGGACTTTCAGTTGTAAATATTATTTGCAGCAGCCGTGAGGCCTCTATAAGAGTAGTGCTTTCTTTAGTGAGCTTATCTGCTGCTGCTATTGTTGCCGTTTGTCCTTGTATAGTATCCTGTTCGATCCTGCTTCATTGTGGTATTGTCTCCCCAACTGGGGGGATAGCAATGAAATCGAGATACATTAAACAATGGAACTTTGGACAGGGAAATAAATCTGGTAAGTGGTTAACACATAGATTAAGGAAGGTAAAAGGAAGAAATCTAATTTCACAAATAAAACATGATGGACAACTACTAACTAAACAAAACTGTACTGAAGAAGTCTTCCAGAGATATTTCACTGCTATGGAATAGATTGGTTAATAGGGTTCTGTAAAACTCCCTGCACCCAGGTTCAGCTGCAAGTGGGAAACCCACATCTAAAAACATTTCACTGTCAGAGTATGGAGGAGGCTTTCACCTGGCGAAGATCAGGGAGGATGTTCCGATCACAGTAGAGAAACTCCACAACATGTGAGAACAGGAAGGAAGACGATGGATTTTGGAAGTCTTGTTACTGCCCTGGCTAGCCCGAGCTTTGGGGGATATAAAAAGATATCTTTTGATATCGACAATTTGGCTTCACATACCCCTTTCCACGTGCTTGTGAGGCCCCTGGACAAGCACGCACACAGGCTCGGCCGATAATTGCCGTAATATTCCAAAACAATACAGGCAGGCCAGAAACAGCTGACTCGCCGCTTTAGGAGACCTCAAGGCAAGTACCTCTATTAGGTATGCACGCAACTTTCAAAAGATCCTCAGGGACCAGCAGAGATTTCAGCCGTGCACCATTGTGCCGCCATTAAAGCTCCTGTCCCTGTGCATTGCATGACTAGCGACCCATGGGTGAAGGCTTTCCCAGAGGTCTGGATAAAAGACAAACTAGAGTGTGGGACTGTAAAGGGAGCCTGTGTTTTGATAGAAGGCCGGGACCCCCCACCTCAGAAACAATACAAATACCCAGCTGAAGCAGAGGAAGGCATAGGGAAAACAATTGAAGGACTCATCAAGTGGGACGTAGTCATCCCTATGCAGTCTATCTGCAATGCGCCCTTAAGGCCAGTACTGAAATCCGACGGCAAAACGTGGAGGATAACTGTAGGTTTTAGAGCTTTGAACTCTGTCACCCCTCCCGTTGTGCCGGTCGTGGCTAAATATAATGAAATCCTGTCTGCCATCGTGGGAGGAGCCAAATATTATAGCATTTTGGATTTGGCAAATGCGTTCCATTCGATCCCATTACACGAGGCGTGTTGGTACAAATTTGCCTTCACGTTCTAGGGGCAACAGGATGTGTTTAAACACACGCCCCAGGGCTTTCATTCCAGCCCGAGCATTTGCCATGCCCACGTGGTCAAGATGTGGAACAAGCTGCAGCCAGCTTCAAGGTCCCACGTCTTGTCCTATGTGGACGATATTTTAATACACTCTAATTCAGAGGAGAAGACCAGGGAAATCACCCATGAGGTGTTAGAGATCCTCTGTGACACCGGGTTTAAAGTTAACAGGGATAAGGCCCAATTGGTGTCCACTGAGGTCAAGTACCTAGGGCTTTGTCTAGGCACCGAAGGTCGCACTCCCGATGCGCAGCGGGGAGAAGTGATCTCCAAGTTACCAGCCCCCACGGACGTGCACTCCCTGCGCTCCCTTCTTGGAACATTCAACTTTTCTAGTGACCTTATAGAGTATTTCGCCGCCAAGGCAAGGCCTCTTTATGCCCTACTAAAGAAGAATGCCCAATGGGACTGGGGACCAGCACAACAGCAGGCATTTGCCCAACTTAAAGAGGATTTGATGAAGGCACCAGCTCTTGCGCACCCGAATATGGCCAAGCCATTCCTTATACAACTAGCCACCTCGGATAGGAGTATAGGAGCAGTTTTGTCTCAACAACTTAACGGCACTCAGTGTATGATAGCATACGCCTCCAGGAATCTGGACTCACATGAGACCAAATTTACTCCTGGCGAGAAAACCTGCCTCGCATTAGTCTGGGCTTTAACACATTGGGAATTCATGATTGGAGGCGGCCATGTGATTATCCAGACCTCCCACACACCACTTAAGTATATTTTGTCTGGGAAGGTTCAGGATGGCCAGGTGTCCAATGCCAGGATTGCCAAATGGACTGTTTCCTTGGTGTCACGTGGGGTGGATTTACAGAAGCAACTGCAGGACCCACCAGCTCCCTATCGTCTAGTTGTGACCAGAGCCACTCATGAGTGCCCTTTACCACCATTGCGGAATAATCAGTGGCCAGTGGAATGGGGGGCCTCCCTTGAGGAAGCTCAGTTACAGGGCTTTGTTTGTTGGTTCTATGAAGGATCATCCATGCACATGGACGGTAGCCCACGGACAGGCTATGGAGCCATCCGAGTCACAGACTCCTTCACCCTACAGGGGAAGGCCCGACCACACTCCAGCCAAGCGGTGGAAGTAGAAGCTCTAAAGGCTATTTTGGAGCACTTAGGGGTACACTTCACTGGTGAAGTTACCCAGGAGTTGTGCAAGGTAGTGGGCATTCACCAATGCTTTCACATCGCCCACCATCCTCAGAGTTCAGGACAGATCGAGAGGACGAACCGCTCTTTGAAGGAAGCCCTTCGGAGGGTGGTGCGCTCCTCTGTCAAAGACTGGGATACAAAGCTGCTGATCATTTTGATGGCCTTCAGAGGCACGGTGGCGTCCCACGGCTTCACGCCGCACATGGTGATGACTGAGTGGAAGATGATGCTGCCCGAGGCATTTTGGATAAACACCAGCGTCTCCTCCAATTTGGAACTGGTGGTTCTAAATAACAAGTGGACGAGGAGCCTTACTCAGCACATAGGGCAAGTTCACCGCCAAGTGGCCACCCAGTTGGGAAAGAACTTGCAAAAGATGAATAGAAGACTGGGGTGGGTGCATCACCCTTGCCAGTGGGAGGAGGGGCAATTGGTCCTGTATAGAAATTTCTATAAGGACAAGCCCTCCCTCACTGCCAAGTGAGATGGCCCCGTCCCCATTGTGAAGTGGATTTCCCCCGCTGTTTACCAAGTAAAGATTCCTAGAAGGAAGGGAGACTGGCTGAAATTCTTCCACGTCTCTCAGCTGAAAGAGTGGAAGGGCCAGCTAGTTGATCCAAAGGGCATTGCTGACCCTGACCCGCTTGAGGAGACGGGTGGGAAGGCTCCCGTTCATGTAATTGCTCCTCAAGTATCTTTACATTACACTGACTTACCAGAGATTGACTTGTCGGAGACATTTGTCTCCATCTACGAGGCATTTGACAATGGTTGAACGGCCATTGTCTGAAGGGAATAGAGGTGGAGTGGCAACCCCTCTGGATCCCCTGATACTGTAAATAGTTCCGCCATGTAAATAGTTTTGTTAGTTTTGGTATGGTTTAAGTAGTTAGTTCTTTCCTTGTACAGCTTTGGGGAAGACTTACGGGATAGCTGTCCCGACGTCCTCTGATCCTCTGAGGTAGATTGGGCCTGCAGAGTCAGCCCGGGCACCCTGAGGAAGGGACACGAGTCAGACCGGAACACCAGCATTCTCTTACTCTGAGGGATTGTCTTGTGCAATGGCGTCCTGGGACCATAGGGCGAGACAAGGGGGCCTCGCGACCCTCTCAGTGGAACCAGGTCTGACTCTGGAATCCCGATCTACTGCCCAGCATGACCCCCGCCTTTCAGAGATTTCTCTCCTCGTTCCATCCGCGAGCTCTGATTGTTAGGGTGAGAACAATCTGCGCTGCTACCTCGCTTGTTACTCAATTCAGTTTTGAATTCACAAATTTAGAACCACTCTCCGATGCCCCATAACGGTCAGAGACCCACACAATTGGCTCGACGCCCGGCCCCGGTGCATTGTGTCTAATTTGCATACACGTTTGCATAACCATCCTGACCAATCACCGAGAGAGTCAGTGTCCACTCTGGCAATGGGCAAGCGTACACTTGCTTGTCTCTGATTTGGTTCATTCTGTCTTTCTCACCAGTTTGGAAACCCCCGCCACCAGGCAGAGAGCAAAAAAAAAGAAAAGAAAAAAAGACCAGAGCCTAACCTAGTTCAATCTGAGCAAGGGTGTACCACGGCCATTGCAAATGGGGCTTCAGCAGGGGAACTTATGTGTGACTGTTTGAAACAAAGCGCCCCGCTCGTTTGGTCCATCTGATCCCTGAACTTTGCAGGCCCAGTCTAACCTAGTGGTATAACACGATCGGAGGGCCGACGTCTCCTGGCATCTGGTCAGACCAACCAACACCTCAGGGCAACCACGGTCTGTTGCAGTCACCCCTGCACCCTCCTATGATAGAACCTCTGCCCTGGCACCTTCGACTGTAAACAGCTCACTCCCATCAACTCTTCCAGATCATTGTGATCAAAATTTACAGTTTCAGCTAGAAGTCCCAGTAGGCTTTGAGCCGGTAATTTACATTTATGGTATACATTGGCTAATAATCATGTCAGTTCTTCTGTTGAAACTCTAATAGGTTAATTGATCCGGAGGACTGGGAAGATCCTGAGATCGTACCATCGCTCCTGAGTACCATGGGGGGGTGACGAAGGAAAGTTGCCGCTCCATCTGATGGCCGGTGCTTGGAGATTCCTGGTTCCTCGACGACGCCTCAGACCATGAGGGAAGGTGACCACGCAGCCTCCCGATTGCAAAAACGGACTTTTTGCCATTCCTGAAACCGTTTACTAACCCGAGAAGCCCAATGGACTGTTCCAGGCTCCCAACTCTGCAAAGCCTCACTGTTTCTGTACTTGCAGCAAGCCAGTCAAGCTGCACCAACTTGGACATTTTGTTGCTGTTCCTGCTCCATTGCCCGGATAGACTTATGTTTTGCTCATTCGCTCCAGCTACAAGGCTTTTCTGTTGCAAGGGGGGGGTGCAGAAACTTTTGCTCGCACCTCCCCTCCCCCGGACTATGAACTCTCATCCCATCATCCACATTGAACTGATTGCTCCTTGGATTGCCTTCATTGCTAGACCCTGCATTGGATTTACAGTATTTCATTGATTGCATTTGCTATTTTACTACCGTTGCTCATTCTTTGACAGTTCCTTATTGAAGGGACAGTTTGACATTGCTTATTGTTTAATTGTTAATTGTTGTTTAATAGACATTTCTGTGTATGTGTTTAGGTTTAGGTTTTAGTTAGGAATGTTGTTATAAGATAGAAACCCATTTGCTTTTCCCCAAAATTCCCTTTCCTGTGGAGCGATACGGCTACCTAACCTGCAAGCCCCTATTCGGCTCTAAAATGATTTTTGATTTTTATTTGGAAAATGTCCAATATTGTCCCCAACATCGCCAATTTTTTTTGGGGGGGATTGTTACTGCCCTGGTTAGCCTGAGCTTTGGGGATATAAAAAGATATCTTTTGATATCCCCAGAAATCAGGGTAACAGAGTGGTGGAGAAACACGGGCAGTTCCTGTACCCCTAATTTGAGTGGAAATCACGACCCACTCAGGTCAGGCTGGTACAGACTTAGGGAACAGCTGTATGAAAACTCTGGAGTGTTAGGAACACGTGTGAGTGCGAGAGTCGAGTGCTTGAGCTCTAGAGCTATCTCTGTTGGGTGGTTCTACCCCTTTTCCTTCTTGGCCTTGTATGGTGGCCATACCTTCGTGGTCACTCACCTCTGCAGTGAATCATTGTAGATGACAGGGCCGTACAAGTGGCTGACCCGGGAAGTATCTCCCTAACTTGGGGACTATCGTGGGCTGGGATCCAAAGCGCTAGGGTGTTAGGTGTAGTCCATACCCACACACATACATGGCAGGCATACAGCACTTGGGGAAGAAATTCACCAAAGTAACATGGGTGCATCCCGTTCTGAGTGAAAATACGGGTGCGTCCCGTCAAGATTAAAACTTGGGTGTGTCCGGATCTGTAGAAACAAAAAAAGGGTGCGGGGGGTGAGTCTCGACCTAAGCAAGGGTTTTTAAAGAAGTTTTCCCCGAGGTAGAGGAAAGGCGCCCCTCACCCGAAAAACTAGTAAGGAACGGTTCAGAAAGGTTCCTCTCCCTTTGTCCCTGCTGCTTGGCCAGGCAGCACTGTAAGTTCCCAAAGGTTTGTTTTCCCCCTTCATTGTCAGGCGGAGTCCTAGTGGAGATTTTCCCAGGCTCTAGGTGATCCTCCCTATCCCTGATCTGTGTCCTCGTCCTTTTACTCCTAAGCTGTCGAGGTGGAAGGCTGGGCTTAGGCAAAAGCGACATTTTCTGGGCAGGCTGGAGATAGGCTCCCAACCCTCCATCCTAAATTAGTTCCATTGAGTTCATTTCCCTAGCATTCCCCAAGGGATCTCGGTGATCCTTCCCATCCCTCCAAGTCCTGGTCCCAAGTGAAAGTGAATGTATTAGCAAAGGATAGGAAAATGGAAGTAAAGGACCTCATGCAGAAGAAAGAGGTCAAGGGAAAGCTAGAGCAGTGGGTCCTCAGCAAAGGGAAATGCCCCTGGAAGGAAACAAGCTTCCAGATGGCAGACCCCTTTGCCACCCTAAGAGAGGCATATGTCCAAGCCCATAAGTCTAAGAACCCATTCGGGCCATCTAAGGATGCGCTGGCCGCATGGGGACTTTGGCTCAAGGCTAGAGATGCATCCAACACCCTGGTTGAGGCCAGAGTGAAACTCGAAGCATCAGATAAAGAAATTGCCCAGCTTCAGGCCAAGAATGAAGCCTTGCGCTCGGACAAAGTAACGTTCGCGTCCGTAGCACAGGCCACTTCCCAGAAGCTTAATGATGTCACCGTCCAAGTGCAGACCTGGAAAGAAAGGGCTGATTTGTTAGAAGAAGAATTAGCCCAGTCTAAAGCAGCAGCTAAGTTCATGGCCGCTCAAGTTAAGGAACAGCAGCAGGTTGTCAGCCACGTGGCCTGTCAGCATAGGATTGAGGATTTGGAGAAGCAGCTTCCAGACTCGCCAGGCAGTAATTTCGGCAATCTGTCCTGAATTCCTCCCCTCTTTTCCTCCTGCTGACATTAGAGAGCCACTACCTGAAGACTCCTGGGCCACACACCCCCAAAACCCGGACTGGAGTGACCACAGGGTCACAGTCCAGCCCGTAGAAACTGGGTCGATGACCAAAAGGATTGCCCCTTCAGGAGAGGGAAGTTCAGACAGAGGAGAAGTGAGGGAGACTCAGGAGATTGAGACCAGGGTCCCCTGGAGAACCACAGAGGCTAAGGCCATTGTGGACCAACTTGGTCCTCTAAATAAAAACACCGGGATCATGTGGCTTAATACCATGATCCACTCGCACCCCACAACTAACAGCCAGGACCTGACCCAGTTGGCTAGGTTGTGTATGTCCCCGTTTGAGCTCTCCACTTTAGAATCAGCCGTGGCTGCCCGAGGTTTAGTGAGACTCCAGGCCCATGAGCGGATGAGGGAGATCATTAGAATCTTGTGGCCAGGACAAAGTGTGGGTGTTCTTTAAGTAGTGGAACAGCAAGGACCCCGAGAAAACCCCAAGGCATATGTGGCCAGGAAACAGCTCCTGGCCATACTAGCAGAAAAAGTCCCCTTAGCTCCTGGTGGGTACAACTTCAACCACGTGGAGTTCAAGACTCTCCTTTACGGAGGTCTGAACCACGAAAAGAAGATGGCCCTGGGATTAGTGGACCTGGAGACTACTGGTTGGGAGGAATTCAGCAACAACCTCAGGAGGGTCGCTGACCTGCTCCGTGAGGCTGGTTCCCTGAAAACCCCCCCAAAGTCTCACAGAAAAGAAGCTGGGAATTGGGAGCCCGTACAGGAGGTTACCTACTCTAACTACAGCCCCCATTCCCAGCACAGAAAATCAGCCCCGACTTCAGTCCCCAAAGGGAACTGGAATTCTCACCTCCCCCCTCCAAGACAGGATCACAGAGGAAGGCAGGAGCACTGGCAAGGTAGAGAGTCCCAAGGTCCCCCAAGCAAGGCAGGGAACTCCGCTCTTCCGCCTCAAGCTCCAAAACCTGCCCCAGACAGCAATGCCAGCATGCTCCCAGGGAGATATCCGGTGGCTATGATCCTACTGCTCAGACATACTCATCTGATCAAGTAAAGATCTGAAGAATGTTGAGGAAGCTCGGACTGGACATGAGCCAGTTCAACAAAAGGCCCACGGCAGAGCTCCTAGAGGCCTTAGAGAAGCACCTCCAAGTGGGAGGTAAACAGCCGGTAAATGGCGTGACCAATGGTCCCCCTCCAGCTGGATACTATCCCACCTTGGAGATGTCTGAATAGGGGTGCCCCCGCTCCAGGAAGCTCCCCCGAAATGTTGTGGCTTGGCTGAAGCCAGACAAGTGGGGAAGATTCTGGGTGAAGGCAGGCATCAGGACCGGGAGGGATAAAACTCCCGCCACCCTTCTTGTTGACTCTGGTGCAGCGCTGAATGTGCTGCACCCTAAGCTAGTTGGACACGGTGAGCCTACCCCCAAGACTGTCCACTTGACCAGGTACAGTGGGGAGGGGACACCAAGCCAAGACTTGGACAAACATCCCCATGTCCATAAACACGTTCCATTTTAAACTATGGGCTTGTGAAAACTGAGGGGAGGACGAGGGTCTTCTAGGCATCAGATTCCTCTGGGGAAATAAGCTCACGGTGGATTATGCGAACGGGTTTTTGTGGCAACTAGACAAAGGACCCCTTGAGATCTCCGCGGTACACCGTTGTGCTGCTATTAAAGCCCCTGTCCCTGTGCAGTGCGTTGCCAGTGATCCGTGGGTACAAGCTTTATTGAGTGTGGCAAGGTGAAGGGTGCTTGCGTGTTAATTGAAGGCACGGACTCCCTGCCGCAGAAGCAATACAAGTATCCTGCCGAGGCAGAGGAAGGCATAGGAAAGACTATTGAAAGGCTTGTCAAATGGGATGTAGTCACTCCTATGCAGTCCATCTGCAATGCGCCCTTGTGGCCCGTGCTAAAGGCTGATGGCAAAACGTAGAGGATGACGGTGGATTTCAGAACCCTGAACTCCGTCACTCCCCCCGTGGCACCAGTTGTGGCCAAATATAATGAGATCTTGTCTGCTATTGCTGCGGGAGCCAAATATTACAAATATTACAAAAATTACAAGTATTGGACCTGGCTAATGCCTGTCATTCAATACCGCTGCACGAAGCATGCTGGTACAAATTCACCTTCACATTCCGAGGGCAACAGTGCGTCTACAAAAGAACACCTCAAGGTTTCCACTCAAGCCCTAGCATCTGCCATGCCCATGTGCTGAAGATGTGGACTAGGCCACAGCCAGCCTCACAAGCCCAAGTCTTGTCATATGTGGATGACATTTTAATCCACTCAGATTCAGAGGAAAAGACCAGGGACATTACCCACGAGGTACTGGCCATTCTTAGAGACACTGGGTTCAAAGCCAGTAGGGAGAAAGCACAGCTGGTTGCCACGGAGGGCTCTGCCTAGGGAAATACTTAGGGCTCTGCCTAGGGACTGAAAGGCGCACACCAGATGCACAGAGGGTCGAGGTAATTGCCCAGCTGCCAGCCCCCACCGATGTGCACTCTCTCCGCTCGCTCCTGGCTACCTTCAATTTCTCTAGGGACCTCATAGAGTCTTTTGCCGCCAAGGCAAGACCTCTGTATGCCCTTTTGAGAAAGAATGCCGAGTGGGAGTGGGACCTGCACAGCAGCAGGCATTTGCACAATTGAAGGAGGATCTCATGAAAGCACCAGCACTTGCCCATCCAAACACGGCTAAACTGTTCCTCATACAACTAGCCACCTCGGATAGGAGTATAGGAGCAGTTCTATCCCAACAGTTAAATGGCACTCAGCATGTTATAGCTTACGCCTCCCGTAATCTGGACCCTCATGAAGCCAAATTCACTCTTTGTGCGAAGACATACCTCGTGTTAGTCTGGGCTCTAGCACATTGGGAATTTATGATAGGAGGCGCCCGTGTGATTGTCCAGACCCCCCCACACACACACTGCTTAAATATAACCTGTCTGGAAAGGTCCAGAATGGCCAGGTATCCAATGCAAGGATCGCAAAATGGACTATTTCCCTGGTGTCACGTGGGGTGGATTTCCATAAACAGCCTCAGGATCCCACCTGCTCCCTATGGTCTAGTTGTGCCTGGAGCCACACATGAGTGCCCTTTGCCGCCTATGATAAAGAACAACTGGCCAGTTGAGTGGGGCACTTCTCTTGAAGAAGCACAACTGCTTTACTTGTTGGTTCTGTGATGGTTCCTCCACGTACATAGATGGTAGCCCCAGGACAGGCTTTGGAGCGATCCCAGTCACAGATTCCTTCACCCTCCAGGAGAAAACCAGACCTCACTCCAGCCAAGTGGCTTACAGCACGAACCGCTTGACTGCCCCCTAGCCATTTACACCAACTCGGACTGGACAGCTAAGGTTGCCAGCATGTGGCTTCCAATCTGGCTCCAAAATGATTTGAAAACCACAGATGGGAAACCCATAGCCCATCTGGATAAGTGGGTCAGAATTGCAGCCCAAATTGAAGAAAGAACTGCTCTCACTTGGGTTGCTCACGTCCGAAGGCATCAAAAGAAAGGCATGGCTTCTTGTATATGGAACAACCGGGCAGATGCCATTGCCAGGGATTCTGCCTTACAGGACAATGGGACCCTCATCTCTGCCATCAATGTTAACCCCAAAGAGCTCCTGATTCCCCCCTCCTCCCTTGCAGAAGGGAGACCCTGAAATAGCAGAGTTAGCTAAGGAAGGGACAGACGAATCAGGATGATTTAAAATAGAGCAACATGAGGGAGTATTTTGGGCAGTAGATGCCAGTGGTTGGTGCCACTAGATAGTACCCAAAGATCTCTGAGGGGACATGATTCAATTTGTGCACCAGCAGGGACATCGTGGATGAGAGATCACGTTAGACAGGGTCAGGGAAACTGGATGGTGGCCACAGATCAAGCAGGATGTAAACCAGTGGGTTGACAATTGCTTGTCCTGTGCCAAGGTCAATGCTGACACGTCCGGACCTAAGGCTCCCATTCAGCACCAATGGATTGAGGGTCCCTGGACACGAATTCAGATTGATTTTATAGGTACCCTACCCACCACACCTAGAGGAAACAAGTATTGCCTTACTGTAATTGATCCATTTAGTAAATGGATTGAGGCTTTTCCCTGCCGCGACAACACAGCAAGCACAGCTGTGCACCTACTGTTTAACAATGTGTGGGCTCGCTGGGGTGTGTCACATGACCTTGACTCTGACCTCGGAGTATATTTCACTGGTGGGTTACATAAGAGCTGTGCAAGGCACTGGGGATACGCCAAAGATTCGACATAGCACATCACCCGCAGAATTCTGGGCAAATTGAATGGACGAACCATTCCTTGAAGGAGGCACTCCGGAAGGTAGTGTGCTCATCAGGGAAGGATTGGGACACTAAACTACCGATCATCCTGATGGCCTTTAGAGGCATAGTGGCATCACATGGTTTTCCGCCGCACATGGTCATGGCCGGGCGTAAAATGATGTTGCCAGAAGCCTTCTGGATAGATACAAGCCTCCCTTCTGATTTAGAACTCATTGTCTTGAACAACAAGTGGGTGAGGAACTTGATACAACACATAATCCAAATACACCGACAGATCGCAGCACAGCTGGGGAAGAATGTGCAGAAAATGGACAAGAGGCTAGGATGGGTACATCACCCTTGCCAGTGGGAAGAGGGACAGCTGGTCTTGTATAGGAATTTCTATAAGGACAAACACTTCCTTGAGGCCAAGTGGGTGGGTCCCGTCCCAATTGTAAAAAGAATTTTCCTTGCAGTCTACCAGGTCCGTATTCCTAGGAAAAAGGGAGACTGGTTTAAGTTCTTCCATGTTTCTCAATTGAAGGAATGGAAAAGCCAGCCTGTTGATCCTGCCTCCATGGTAATTCTGGATTCAGATGATCCAGGCATCCAAAAGCTTAACGTATGCCCAATATACCCACAGATTTCCTTAAATTACAAGGAATTGCCAGCCATTAATCTGTCCGAAACGTTTGTTTCCATTTATGAAGTGTTTGACAATGGGTAAGGGAACGTTGTTGGACCGGGACAAAGGAGGAGTGGCAACCCCTCTGACCCCCGCTTCTGTATATAGCCCCTGTAGGTAAGTTAGAAAAAGGTAGTGACGGAATCCCATCTCTGTATTCCCCATAGGGAGACGGAATGGGACTGTTTGTATGGATTCTGTTATTGTTTGGATGTACTCTAGGAACCTCTCCCGAATACACAACTCACTTTACTACTGATTGGCAATACAATATACAGGCAATCTGCCATTGGAATCCCTACAAGGAGGCAGAAGTCCTGCTATGCAACACCTGTATGTTATGGGTCAAAAGGCAACTTTTCCTGTTGCAAGCTGGCCGTTTTTATTGAGAATTGGGAGATTTGAGGTTCTTAATTGTATATAGTTGGTTGTTAATGTAAATAGCTTGTGGGAGGGGAGAAAGATGGCGTAGCTGACAGGTCGTTCACTCGCACAGCTGCGAGGAGATCGACCAGTGCATAAGGTTTTATGTCCGTTTTGACTGAAAAGAAACGGGGCAACTTTTCTCCTCGGGTGAGGGGATTAGGAGGGGCTCAATAAAGACCGAAGAAGGAGGATAGTTCCCTGAGAAACCTTGTGTTAAAAGGGAACGGACGCCGGAGTGGAAGGTCGTAGAGCCACCATGCCTTATGCATCTGCCGAGAAGGGGGAAGGCTACGCTGCAGACAACAACATGTAAGTTAAGATGACAAGTAAAAAATATTGATCTGAATCTCAGGGGTAAAGGAAGATACTTTGCAAAAAGAAAAGACCTTGGACATTAAGAGGAGTTGATTGAAGGAAGAAGTATTGGAGAGTTCCGAAAAACAGCCAAGTGGCAGAGGGAGGAGAAGAGAAGAAGGGGGGGAAACACACTTTGAATATATGATTAACAAAAGGACATTTGGACATAAGAAATAAGATTGAGAAAGGTGGACTTAATATAAGTTTCACTAAATAAAAGACTCAACAAGGAAAGGAAAATATCAGGATTTAAAAGGACTAATTAATAGAAATATTTTTTTAAACAACTGGTAAACATTATGATACAGAAAGATAAGAAAGCAGCATTGGACCAAGAAACTTATAAAGGAATACAAAAGACTCACGATTAAAGGATTTTGATTTCCAGGGCTCCAAGAGGGACATTGGGAAACGGACGCGGTGGAGGAAGATAGGAAAATAAGGGAAAGAAAGAAAGACCGGAAAATGGAGGACGGACGGGCTTAGAAGAAATAGAGAAAGTAGCATGTGGAAGGTGGATTGTGGAAGGAAGAAAGGGCTTGAAGAGGAGGGGGTTGAAGTGGAAAACAGAAGGAGAGAGGAGAGAATAAACACTAACGAAGGATGATAAAAGGCAGTAAAAGGACAGTAAAAGATGAAATTAGAGACGAGAAGCAGAGATTTGGAGGAGTAAGAGGTGAAGCGTAGAAATAACATTTAGACGACGGAATTTGAAGGGAAAAGGTAAGACTGACTGAACTGAACTGAAATAAGCGAAATTGAAGGTGGAAAATAATAGCGGGGGAATTGGTGAGAGGAAGACAGACGGAGATCGACGGGGACGAGAGGGGGAAGGAGACGAAAGAAGAAGAAAGGAAAGAGAAGAAGAGAGGAAGAAGGTGTAGAAATGTGGTGTGTCTGATAAGGGGAGAAAGAAGGGAGATTGGGATATTGTATTTGTATTTGCTTTCTTGTTTTTCTTTAATGCCTTTTGTTCATTTGTAGTATATTATAAGAACGGGTATTGATGGGAAATCTTTTGATTTTGATATAAAATTGTATTGTTCTGTATGCTAAGTATTGTTAAATAGTAGGTTGTAGAATCCTAGCAGGACATTCACTTTAGAAAGGAAAATATTGCCAGGTGGTGAGAAAGATAACATTCAAGGTTAGAAGATAATTATTGGAGCTGACCTTGACAGGCACAAAGTGTAAGAATAATAATACGTTAACCTATTAAGGGTAAGTTAAGAATTGGGAAAAGGAGAAGCTAGGTAAACCTTGGTAAACTCTGACATCTAGTGGTAAATAAATAAAACTGCAGTGTTATAATTGTATTGGTAGATATATATAATAAGATACATAGGATATATAAGATAATTGAGATAAATTAGGTAAAGAGAACATACGTATATAAACATAATATTTAAAATATACATATATAGAGAGAAATAGGAAATAAAATATATAAATATAGTGCTGTAGGGAAATAGGTATTAACAGTTAATATAGTGATAAGAATATAGAGAATCTCAACAGGGTATTTACTTTAGAAAGGAAATATTGCCAGGTAGTGAGAAAGAACATTAAAGTTAATTGAAAGATTATAGAATTTGTTGTATAATATTTAAGGTCGGAGGATAGTTGTAGGAGCTGACCTTAATAGGTACGCAGTGGAATAATAACAATAAGTTAACCTATTAAGGGCAGGTAAGAAATTGGGGAAAGGAGAAACTGGGTAAACCCTGCCACCCAGTGTTAAATAAATAGTACTGCAGTAATATAATTATATTGGTAGATATATATAATAGTTGATATACATAAGATAGAATTAATAGGTAAGAAAATATATAAATAAAGTGTTGTAGTGGAAAGAAGATAAATTAAATAAAATAGATTAAATTAATTAATTAATTAATTTAATCTATTTTATTTAATTTATCTTCTTTCCACTACAACACTTTATTAATTAATTAATTTAAATTAAAATTAAAAAATAAAGTTTTACAGGAATATTAAAAATAAAAATTAAGAATAAATATAGTTAATAAAGTTAATATAGTGATAAGAATATAAGAACATTAAAGGTAGGAATTAACATTTAGGATTGAAGATTAAAGGGTAAATAAAATACAAATTCCAAGGAAGGGGTAAAAGAGAAAGGGAATTTGAAAAAGATGGCGGCAGGAAGAAGGAAAATTGTTCAAACACAAATCCAAACACTAACACAGAGAAGAGACTCTGGAGAAATGGATCCATATAAGGTATTATTGGAAGAGGTGAAGAAGATCAGGACAGACATGCGGATGGAAATGAAAGATTTATCAGCAGAGGTTAAGAAAGAAGTAAGAGAAATGAAGAGAGAAATGGAGCAATTTACACAGAAGTTAGAAAAGGTTACAAGAGATGTGAAAGATGTGAATAAAAGGGTGGAAGAAATTCAAGAAAAAACAAAGAGTTTGGAGAATAAAACAGTAGAATTAGAAGGTACAGCAGAACAAGTGGAAGCCAAGACTACATTGGTGGAATGGAAATATCGTGAGAAATGTATTAAGATAAGAGGACTAGAGGAAGAGGAGGAGGAGGATATCTATAATAAAGTAATCCTGGCATTGGCAAAATTTTTGGAATGGACTACAGAACAAATGGACGTGGAAATAGATCAGATTTTCAGGATCAACTCGTTAATAGCACGTAAGAGAAAAGTTCCAAGGGACATCATGGTGTACTTCGTCCGGGAAAGAGTAAAGGAGTTGATCATATCTCAGAGCTACACAAACAAATTGATCGTTGACGGGAAGGAATTAAAAATTTTCAAGGATGTTCCGTCTCAAGTACTGAAGAAAAGAAAAGATTACCATTTCTTAGTACAAGAACTTAAGAGTCAACAAATAACATATAGATGGGCAAAGATAGAAGGAGTGATTTTGACATATAATAAAAGAAGATATGTAATAAATACAATTAATAAAGTGGAAGACTTCTTGAAAAGATTGAAAGAAGAGAAGAGACAAGGAAAGAGACAAAATATGGAAAAGGGAAGAGAGGAAGAAGAAAGAAGAGAGATAAGGAAAGATGGGAAACAGGATAATATGAGTGGGATAAAGGAACAGAAAAAGGAAAGAGAACAAGTAGACAAAAGACAAGAAGAAGAGCAAAGAGAGCAAGAACTAGTACAAGAGCAAGAAGAGTTAGAAGAACAAGAAGAGATTGAGGAAGAGAGCCTATTGGAAGAAGAGACGGTATAAGACAAGAAAGGACAAGAAAGTAAAAGAGAGAAAGTTTTAGAATAAAAATAAATAAATAAATAAATAAATAAATATTTAATTATAAAAATAAAAACAAAATGAGAATAAAAATGTTATCTTGGAATATACGAGGAATGAATTCGGTAATCAAAAAGAAAAAAATCTTTTATTATTTGGAAAAGCAGAAATGTGATATATACTGTATCCAAGAAACACATATAAGGAAAAATGAAGGAAAATTTCTACAAAACTCCAAATTAGGGAAAGTATTTGTATCCGGTATACAGAAAAAAAAGAGGGGAGTAGCGATATATGTGAATCCAAAATATGAGACGGTAGAAGTAATAAATGATGAGCAAGGGAGACATTTAGGAGTGGTGGTTAATATATTGGATACAAAGATATTAGTGATAGGGATATATGGCCCATTGGAAAATAAAGAAAAATTTTATAAGAAATTATGGGATAAGATTAGAGATACAGAAAATAAGGAATTTAAAGAATTAATAATTATGGGGGATTGGAATGGGGTAGTACATCCAGAGTTAGATAGAACCAAAGGGAAAAAGCAAACAAAACACAAAGGGAAGCTACCAAAAATAGTATTTAATATGATGGAAGAGTTAACATTAATAGATACGTGGAGAAGTTTATATGGTAAACAGGAAGAATATACGTATTTTTCAGAAATGCATAAAACATGGTTGAGGATAGACATGATTTGGCACTCTAAAACAATAGATAAATATGTAAAAAAAATGGAAATACTACCAAGAAATATATCTGATCATAATCCTATGGTACTAACATTGGAGAGTAGGAAAAGAGAGTTTAACTGGAGAGTAAATGAGAATTTATTAAAAGAGGAAAAAATAGTAGAAAAGGGTAGAGAAATTTTAGAATGGTATTTCAGGGAAAATTTGGATAAAGGAGTGAATATAGGAACAGTATGGGATGCAGGAAAGGTTGTTATGAGGGGTTATCTAATGAGACAAGAAATAAAAATTAAAAAGGAGAAAAGAAATAAAGAGCAAAAAATATTAAAAGAAATAGAAGGTTTAGAGAATAAATTAAAAATCTCCCCTATGGATAATAGGATTGAGGAAGAGATTAAAGTGTTACAAAAACAGATCTCCTTACAAGATACTGATGAAATAGAGAAAAAATTGAAATCGGTAAAACAGAAGAACTTTTTTTTTGCGAATAAAACAAATAAATGGTTAACATATAGAGTTAGAAAAGAGAGAGAGAAAAGAATTGTGACACAAATAAAAGAACAGGAGAAGGTTTTAGTAAAACAAGACAAAATAAAATTGACTTTTGAAAGATACTATGCTAATTTATTTGACGAACAAAATTTAGAACAATGGAAAAAAGAAAATATTGAACAATATATAAAAGATGGGAATTTAATAATAAATGAAGCTCAGAAAGAGGAATTGAATAAAGAAATAACTAGAGAAGAAATTCTACAATCGATCAGGAAGCAAAAACCCGGTAAAACTCTGGGACCTGATGGCTTCTCCGCGTTATATTATAAAACATTTAGTGAACAATTGGTAGACCCACTATATAAATTAATGAATGAATTGAATAAAGAGATACGGCCATCTTCATGGGGGCATGCAAATTTGACGATGATCCCAAAAGAAGGAAAAGATGGTTTGGAGGTACGGAATTATAGACCAATTGCACTTCTGAATGTGGATTATAAAATATTTACAACTATATTAGCAGAAAGATTAAAAAAGTATTACAAGAGATTATACATATAGATCAAAATGGGTTCTTACCCGGAAGGGCTATAAAAGGGAATATAAGAACAATATTAAATGCTATAGAGTATTATCATAATCACAATGAAAAGAAAGTAGCGTTACTTTTCCTAGATGCAGAAAAAGCATTCGACAGGGTTAATTGGAAATTTCTAGAAGAAACAATAAGATTACTGAATTTAGGGGAACCTTTCGTTAATTGGATAAAAGCAATATATTCAGAACAAAAAGCTAAAATTATTATAAACGGTGAGAAGACAGGTGTAATTGAGATTAAAAGAGGTGTAAGGCAAGGATGCCCGCTGTCACCATTACTTTTTATATTGATTTTAGAACTATTGAATAATAAAGTTAGAAGAGAAAAGAGAATACAGGGAATCAAAATAAAGAATCAGGAATATAAAATAAGTGCATTTGCAGATGATTTGGCAATCATAATAGAAGACCCTTTAAGTGGCATAAGAATTTTATTAGACATTTTGGAAAAATTTGGGGAGTTATCAGGATATAAGATAAATAAAGGAAAAACAAATATAATTACGAAAAATTTATGCAGGGAAGATGAGGAGGAGTTGAGTAGAGTAACTGGATTTAATATAGCGAAGAAAGTGAAATATCTAGGAATTACAATTACAAAAAATAATGTAGATCTATATGAAAATAATTAGAATAAAGTAGGGAAAGGAATAAGGGTAGATCTTAAAAAATGGGAAAAATTAGATTTGTCACTATTAGGAAGGATAGCAGTGGTTAAAATGTATATATTACCTAAACTGAATTATCTGTTCCAAAACCTTCCTATAATTAAGAATGAAAAACCCTGCAAAGAATGGAATAAAGATATAAGGAACTTCATATGGAAAGGAAAAAGATCTAGAATTAAGATGAAAATTTTGGAGGACAGTAAAGAGAGAGGAGGAATGGGTTTACCAAACTTAAAATTATATTATCATGCAAATAATCTGGAATGGATAATAGAATGGATTACGTTGAGGAATAATAGGATATTATATCTAGAGGGAGAAGGTTTAAGTTTTGGTTGGCATGCATATATTTGGTATGAAAAAGCATCAATAGATAAAAATTTTAAAAATAATATCTTAAGAAATGCTTTAATAACAACATGGACAAAATATAAAAGGCAATTATATCTAAGAATACCATTATGGGTCTCAGTTCATGAGGCTTTTTACAATAAAGAAAAATTAAGAGGAGGGAAATGGATAACATATAGGGATATTTTGAAGATACAAGGGGAAGAAATAAAGTTTAAAACACAAAGTGAACTTCAGTTAGATGGCTGGAATACTCATTGGTTGCTAATCAGACAGTTGTGGGAGAGATATAAAAGAGATAGGGATGGAGAAGGTTTTGAATCCAAAGGGAAAGAATTTGATAAAATATTAGAATATGGAATCAAACATAGGATAAGTCAGATTTATAAGATTTTACTTGCAAGACAAAATGAACAAGAAGTAGTGAAAATAACAATGGTAAAGTGGGCACAAGATGTAAGAAGTATAATAACTATGGAGAAGTGGGAAAAGGCATGGAATACAACCTGGAAGTTATTGATACCGGTTAGCTTAAGGGAGAATTATTATAAAATGCTTTATAAATGGTATGTAACTCCAGTACAATTGGCAAAGATGCAAAAGAATGTGAAGGACATGTGTTGGAAGTGTGAAGAACGTGGTACATTTTATCATGTATGGTGGAAATGTAAAAGAGCGAAAAGATTTTGGGAGATGATACATAATAGAATACAAGAAGTATTAAGAAAAAGATTTGATTTGTCACCTCAAATTTATTTGCTTAATATGATTGATGAATTAGGTATTAATAAGTCACAAAAGAAAATAACACTATACATGATAACTGCAGCAAGAATATGTTATGCTAAAGTCTGGAAACAGAAAATTATTCCAACATTGAAAGATTGGTTGTTTAAGTTATATGATATGGCAGAAGCAGATATTGTTACTGAGTCATTAAAAGAAAATCAGAAAAAGAAAACTCTTGAAGAATGGGAAGCAGTACTCCCTATATGGCAAAAATGTTGGGGAGAAAGAGTAGTATTATTTTTAAATTAAGAAGTTTGAGAAGTAATAAGGAATAAGGAATTGAACTGGAGATAAGAAAAAGAAAAGGTTTGGGAAAATTAGAGATAGATAGATAAAAGAAGGTAAAAGAAGGAGGAATAGATAGGGTAATAGGATATCCCTGAGTTCGCAGAAGAGGGGAGGGAAAAGAGGGGATTGGTAATTTATGTCTACTTGGGTGAGTGTTTTTGGGTGGTGGAGAATATTTTTCTTGAGGATGTGTTAGAAAGGAAGATTTTACACTGGGGGAACTGGGTGGTGGGGAATGTGAGAATTAATATGTGTAATATGTGTAATATATGTGTAATTTGTGTGTTATATGGATGTTTGTATTTTTTTTATCTTTTTGAAATAAAATAAATAATATTTAAAATAAATAAATAAATAGCTTGTGCATGGTGTTTTAACTTTTTGCAAAAAGCCTATCCGGGCGACTGAGCTTTCAGCCTGCCAGCGGAGTCCAGCTTTTGAGATAGGTTGTTATATGTTCAGAACCTACATTGGACTACCATCACCTTTTAGCGGTGCCCCAGCCCTCGGCTACATCATCAGGCTGGGAGCCAAACTCTTAGTCTGGGGATGAATTTGGCTATTTGTCTGCTAACTGGAAACCAGCCTTGTTCAGGGATGACTTTGGCTAGGCCCTGCCTTGGGAAGGCAGCTCGATGCGGGTTCTGAATTCCCTACCTAGGGAGCTGAACAAGCCCTGCTAGGGCTAATATAGCTCTGTTCTTGATAGCTATTTATACCATCTCTCACCCACCATTTTCAGGTTATAGCGAAAACAAGGGTTTTATAGTGCACTTGAACTCCCATCAGGCGCTGAGCTGGTAATTTGCGTTTTGTCTGTGTATTGGATAACCTTGTTGTCAGTTCTGTTGCTAAATAGTTATAGGTCAACAACCGTGGAGAACTGGGAAGATTCCCCAGACTGGTCCATCATCCCTGGCTATCGTGGGGGTGTGTGTGAAGAAAATCGCAGCTCCATTCGAGAGCCAGTCCGAGGAGATGCCCGAATCCTCTCCAGTGACTGTGGATCCATGGGGGGCGGGGCGACCTAGCCACCTCCTGACGGAGAGAAAAGACTTTTGGACACAAATGACACAGTTTCAAGGACTATTGCCATTCTGGACACTAAGCCTCTGAGAAGCTCCAAATGGACTATTCCCCGATAAAAGATCTGCAAGGTTGCAAACCACTCACAATCAGCAAGAAATTGTTAGCTAGGTTGCTAAACATCGATACTATGTAACCCTTGTTCTTTTACTCTGCTTGTATTTGCTGCACCTCATTGGCAGGCACGCTTCTGCTCCAAGTTTAAATGTGTAGTTGCAATGATAGGCAATGGACATTTGCATCATGTTATTCACCAGTTATTGAAAGATTGCTGTCATTTCCCTATTGACAGGAAGATTCTTTTACCGTTTACCTTTTATGTATACACTGTGTGAATGTGTTTAGTAATAGAATACTGCAGCTATGCCTTGAAGCCCTATTCATCTCTAAAACTATTTTTGCTTTTTGATTGGAAAATGTTCAATATTGTCCCCAAATCGCCTATTTTGGGGGGGGGGGGGATTGTTACTGTAGTCTATGGTCCGAGCCCAAGGCTTGCTAAATATTGTTTGATATAAAAAGATTGGCCATTCCAAACTGCTGCTCTCCATGTGCTTGTGAGGCCCCCGGATAAGCATGCACATGGACACGGCCGAATGGCTGAAAAATCCCAGGCAGGCCAGTAATTTTCTGGCATGCAGCTTCAGGAGACCTCCAGGCAAGTACTCTTTAAACCTTAAGTTATGTATACATCAAGCATACAAAAGATTCCCTGCCCTGACAGTCAATGTGACAAGATTAGCACTTCTGACTACTCAGCTGTCAAGCACTCATTTGCATACTGTCTGTGCTATTGACAACTCCGTCAAAATCCAATCATCTTGAATGATGGAGGCTTTGTCTCAAACCCAAAACCCATTGTTTTCCCCGGGAACGGACTATCCTACAAGCACATTTCTCCCTATAAGAACCCCTGATTTTGAGCGCTTCTTCGGATCGCTCATGGTTGTCATCCCACCTTACTGCTGCTCCGTTTGCTGAGCCTTCCCCTCAGCTTCCACATGCTGAGAATCTCCACTTCAGACTTCCTGAATTTCTTCTGGCTACCCGGGCTACAGGATCAGGTGTAGTATTTCCCCTGAAAACCCTTCTTGAAATCCCCTCTCGAATTTCCTCCCTTTATTTTCTTAGGTCTGTGTGAGTGAGTATATAAGTGCGCAGTGACTGTCTTTTGAATAAAGAAAACAATTATAACTTAATCCTGCTTGGTTTTTGACTTGGCCTGACCCTGTAAACATTGGATTTAAGATCTCGCTAGGTTACCCTGCCTCTCGTAGTGCTACAGCTTGTGCTCTGGCTAATTCTGATTCCCCATTATTTGGAGCACATTGGGATCCCAAGGGACCCCAGAAATCAGGGTAACAACTTCCTGATTGTGATTCCTTCAGTAAATGGGTCAAGACATTCCCCTACAAGAACAACACAGTGACTACTTCTGTGTACTCATTATTCAATAATGTTTGGAGTCATTTGGGAATCATGTGGGAGGTGGACAGTAACATTGCCCCCGCCCCTTCAACAGAGAAGTCATCCAGGAACTCTGCAAGATCCTTGGGATCAATCAGAGATTCCACATTCCTCATTGCTCCAAAGTTCAGGACAGATTGAATGACCGAACTATACACAGAAGGAGGCACTCTGGAAGGTAGTGCACTCCACAAGGTGCAATTGGGATGAGAAGCTTCTGATCATCCAAGAACATCTGGGTAAGAATTAAGGGAGCGACAAATAATAGGGATGTTATTGTGGGCGTTTGCTACAGGCCTCCAGACCAGCCTGAGGACTAGGATGATGCCTTCCTGGAGCAGATGACCACACATTCAAAAAGGAGAGATGCAGCAGTAATGGGAGATTTCAACTATTCTGATGTATGTTGGCAGTCAAACTCTGCCAAGACTGCAAGGTCCAACTGATTCCTCATTTGTCTTGCAGACAATTTGATGGTACAGAAGGTGGAAAAGACGACAAGGGGATCAACTATTTTAGATCTGATCCTGACCACTAGGGATGACCTTGTTGATAAGGTGGTGGTGGTGGTGGCGGCAAAGGCAGGATCCTTAAGGAGGAGTGACCATGCTCCATTGGAATTTGTCATTCATTGGGAAGGAGAAGCCAAGTGTAGCCAGACACGCATTCTAGATTTTTAAAAAGCTAATTTCTGTAAACTTAGGGAGTTACTTGCTGAAATTTCATGGTCAAGAATACTTAAAGAGAAATCAGTACATGACAGATGGGAGTTTCTTAAAAGTGAGATACTGAAGGCATAACTGAAAACTGTGCCAATAAGGAGGAAAAACGGCAGGTGTCTAAAGAAACTGAAATGGTTGACTAGAGAACTCTCACCTGAGCTAAGTGTTAAAAGAAACATGTACAGGAATGATGAAACCACCAAAAAGGAATTCAAGCAAATAACCAGGAGATGTAGAGAGAAGGTTAGAACAGCTAAAGCACTGAATGAACTCAGGCTTGCCAGAGACATCAGAAACAATAAAAAGTGCTTTTTTAGATATATCCGCAGCAAAAGGAAAAACAAAGAAATGATAGGGTTGCTGCGCGGAGAAGATGGCCAATTACTAACAGGGGAAGGGAGAAGGCAGAACTACTCAACATCTTCTTTGCCTCAGTTTACTCCCAAAAGGATAGAAGTACTCAAGCTGGGTGGTGGGGAGCAGGTGAGGAAGGGTGGGAAATGCAGCACAGAATAGGTAGAGAAGTAATACAGGAATATCTGGCTAGACTAGATGAATTCAAGTTCCCAGGGTCAGATGAATTACATCCAAGGATATTAAAAGAATTGGCAGAAAAACTTCCTGACGGTCAGAGTTGTCTGGCAGTAGAATATGCAGCCTCAGACTGTGGTGGAATCTCCTCCTTTGCAGGTTTTTAAGCAGAGGCTGGATGGCCATCTGTTGGGAATGCTTTGATGTGTGTTCCTGCATAGTAGGGGGTAGGACTGGATGGCCCCTGTAGTCTCTTCCAACTCTACGATTCTATGATTCTAAGTCATTTCACAACCACGCGCAATAATCTTTGAGAACTCTTGGAGAACAGGAGAAATCCCAGCAGACTGGTGGAGGGCAAATGTCATCCACATCTTCAAGAATTTCCCCTCCCTCTTCCCAAATAATTATCACCCGGTCAGCCTGACATCAATACCAGGAAAGATCCTAGAGCAGATCATTAAACAGTTTGTAATTACTTAGAAAGCAATGCCTTAATCACTAAAAGTCAACGTGAATTTCTCAGAAATAAGTCATGCCAGACTAATGTTACTGCAGTTTCTAGCCCGAGCTTGTGGCATATTAGATATCATTTGATATCAATAATTTGGCCTTCTTTACCCATTCCTCTCCATGTGCTTGTGAGGCCCCCGGACAAGAACGCACACCGGTGCGGCTGAAAATAGCTGAACCATTCAAATCCCAATCCAGGCAGGCCAGTAATTGCCGAATGCAGCTTTAGGAGACCTCAAGGCAAGTACCACATTATGTATGCACACCACTTACAAAAAGATCCCCTGCCCCACCCAGGCAGCTTGATAAGCGGACTATACAACTCTCAAGCACTCCGCGTTTGCATACTGGCTACTCTATTGACAACACTGTCATAATTCAATCATCTAAAGTACTGACATTTCAGAGGCTTTGTCTCCAGCCTGAAACTCATTGTTGTCTCCAAGAACGGACTAACCTGCAGCCACATTTTCCCCTATAAGAACCCCTGACTTTGAGCATCTCGTTGGATAGCTCTTGGCTTCCATCCCGCCTTGCTGTTGCTTCATCCAAGCGAGCCTTCCCCTCAGCTCTTCGTGCTGAGAATCCTTACTTCCACGGACTTCGTCTTCAGACTACCTGGGCTTCAGGACAGGTGTAGTATTTCCCATACTAAACCTCCTCCTAAAATCCCTCTATCCAACTCCTACCTTTTATTTCCGTAGTTCTCTGTGTGAGTGTGTTGCATACACGTGTTTGACTGTACATCAATAAAACAATCATTATTATTTACTTCTGTTTGCTCATTGACTAGGCCTGACCCCATAGACATTGGGTTCAAGATCTCGCTTCGTTGCCCTGCCTCTCGCATTGCTAACTAGTGCTCTAAGCTAATTCCCATTCCCCATTATTTTGAGCACATTAAGGTGTCCCTCCCGGGACCCCCAGAAATCAGGGTAACACTAATCTTATCTCTTTTTATGATAGGTTTACAAGCTTGATAGATGAAGGGAATGCTGTGGAAGTGGCATAACTTGATTTCAGTCAGGCCTTTGGCAAAGTTCCCCATGACAGTCTTGTAAAGAAGCTAGTAAAATGTGGGCTGGACAGGGCTACTCTTAGGTGGATTTGTAACTGGTTGACTCACTGAACCCAAAGGGTGCTCACCAAGGGCTGCTTTTCATCCTGGAGAGAAGTGACTAGTGAGGTGCTGCAAGGTTCTGTCTTAGGCCCAGTGCTATGTGCATTAGTGTAGAGACACTTGAGACCATGTGCCCTTCCTGCAAGTCCTGTACTAAAGTTACTTTCCCTCCCCCGTTGGTCTCTTGTTCTACTTGGCCTGCCCTATCTATATCATTTCGGCTATTTTTCACAGCACTCACTGAACCTTGCCCTGAATAATACTGTCTCCCTCCTCAGTCAAACTCAGTTTAAAGACCTTCTGATCCGTTTTGCGAGACTGTTAGCAAAAATGTTCCGGCTGATGGTTGTGAGGTGCAGGCTATCCCTTGCCAGAAGACCATCTTTGTGGAAATAGAGGCTGCGATTCAAAAACCCAAATTGCTCCCAGCAGCACCATCTTTGGAGCCAGTTGTTGATCTCCACTATTCTTCTTTCCTTTTGTGGGCCACGTCCTTCCACAAGAAGGATCGACGAAGTGACAACCTGTGCACCAAGGTCTTTCGGCTTCCTACCCATGAGTTCAAAATCCTTCATGATGCGGTGAAAGCTATGCCTCATAGTGTCGTTGGTTCTGACATGAACAAAAAGGAGGGGGTTACAGTCAGTGGGCTTGACCAGTCTTATTAGTCGCTCTGTTATGTCATTGATTTTGGCTCCAGGGAGACAGCACAACTCACGATTGATCCTGTCCAGATTGCAAATGGTCAGTTCCGTTCCTCTCAGCAAGGAGTCTACAACCACTTGAACTTGTTTCCTCTGAGACTTGTCCGGGCTTACTCGATGAGCAGATTCTGTAATGGCCACCTGAAACTTCTGTTCATGCTGAGACTGTTGGTGCTGCTGCTGTTGGATTTCATTTTGCTGGTGATGGGGTTCCTGTTGCTGATGTTGGATTTCCTCTCAGTGATGTTCCATTACCTCTTCCTGCTGTTCCACTTCATCATTAATAAGGTCAAGAACTTGGAAGTGATTCTGTAGCTTGAAAGTCTCCATTTGGCACCTTGCCTTTCTACTCCTGCATGTCACATTCTTCCAAGCGTCTGTCTCCTGGTTTCGTGAACCACTTTCTCATCTGCTAGGTCCTCCGTGCATTCTGTCTTCAAAAAGGTCCTCTTAGCTGTTACCCTGTATTCTGGGGGTCCCGGGAGGGACACATAAACAACCTTGCAATTACACAAATTGGGGAAATTAGTCGAGGGCACTAGTTGGCAAAATGAGAGGCAGGGTAATGCAGCGGAATCTTGTAACCCAGTGTTTTAACCCCTTGGTCAGGCCAAGTCAAGAAGCAGACCGGTTTGAAAATAATGAATGATCTTTATTAAAGACAGGCACACAAGGTAAGCAACATACGCACACAGATAACTAACGAAAATAAAGGTGTGAGTAAGGTACCGGGATTTTCAGAGGGATTGTTGATTCGGATGATACGAAACCTGTTCCTGAGGTCCAGAAGAAAATGGAGAGCGAAGCTAGGGTTCGATGTATCTCAGCACATGGAGCTGAGGGGAAGCTTGCCAAGCGATGCGGTAGCAAGGCAGTCTGGAACTCGGGAGCAATCCGAGGAAATGCTCAAAGTCAGGGGTTTTTGTAAGGAGAATTGTGACCGCAGGCTAGGTCGGACTTGGGGAGAACAATAGATTTGGAGCTGGAGACAAAGCCTCTGAAAGGTCAGAATTTGAATACTTGAGTTATAGCCAAATTGTCAGTAGTATAGCCGGTATGCAAACGCAGAGTACTTGAGCATTGTATAGTCAGATCATCAAACTGCCAGCGCTAGGCAGAGGATCTTTTGAAAGTTGTGTGCATACCTAATAGAGGTACTTGCCTTGAGGTCTCCTAAAGTGGTGAGTCAGCTATTTCTGGCCTGCCTGTATTGTTTTGGAATATTACAGCAATTATCGGCCGAGCCTGTATGTGTGCTTGTCCGGGGGCCTCGCAAGCAAGTGGAAGGGATATGTGAAGCCAAATTACCAATATCAAAAGATATCTTTTTATATCCCCAAAGCTCGGGCTAGCCAGGGCAGTAACAATCCCCCCCCCCAAAATGGGCGATGTTGGGGACAATATAGGACATTTTCCAATCAAAAATCAAAAATCATTTTAGAGCCAACTAGGGGCTTGCAGGTTAGGTAGCCGTATCACTCCACAGAAAAGGGAATTTTTGGGAAAAGTAAAGGGTTTCTAGCTTCTAACAACATTCCTAACTAAAACCTAAACCTAAACACATACACAAAAATGTCAATTAAACAACAATCAACACTTAAACAATAAGCAATGTCAAACTGTCCTGTCAATAGGGAACTGTCAAAGAATGAGCAATGGTAGTAATCAATGAAATCCTATAAATCCAATGCAGGATCTAGCAATCAAGGCAATCCAAGGAGCAATCAGTTCAATGTGGATGATGAGATGAGAGTTCGTAGTCCAAGGGACGTGAGGTGTGGCAAAAGTCTTGGCACCCCTCCCTTGCAACAGAAAAGTCTTGTAGCTGGAGCGAGCGAGCAAAACATAAGTCCATCTGGGCAATGGAGTAGGAACAGCAACAAAATGTCCAAGTTGGTGCAGCTTAGCTGGCTCACTGCAAGTTCAGAAACAGTGAGGCTTTGCAGAGTTGGGAGCCTGGAACAGTCCATTGGGCTTCTTGGGTTAGTAAACGGTAGCAGGAATGGCAAAAAGTCCATTTTGCAATCGGGAGACTGTGTGGTCACCTTCCCTCACAGTTTCAGGTGTCGTCAAGGAAACGGGGATCTCCAAGTATTGGCCACAGATGGAGCGGCAACTTTCTTCATCAACCCCCCCCCACAGTACTCGAGGGCGATGGTATGACCTCGGGATCTTCCTAGTCCTCCGGATCCATTAACCTATTAGAGCTTCAACAGAAGAACTGACATGATTAGTAGCCAATGTATACCATAAATGCAAATTGCCAGCTAAAAACCTACTGGGAGTTCTAGCTGAAACTGGAAATTTTGCTCACGATGATCTGGAAGGGTTGGTGGGAGTGAGGACTTAAATAGCTCCCCAGTAGGAAGCAGTTTTGGCCGTAGGAAGGCCGAGAAGGGAGAGAAGCTGTGGATTCAGAACCCGCATCAATCAGCCGGCCCCGCAGCAAGGTCTAACATCCCAGCACCACAAGAGAAACTTGGATTATGAAGTTCCCATTCGCACGCTGGTCCTGAGACTGGGTCACCCAGAGTCGTCCCGGAATGAGGCCGGATGAGATATCCAAAGTCATTCCGGAGCAAGATGGGATTCCAGTTGGCAGACAAATAACCAAAGTCATCCCTGACTTGGCGGTTTGCTGAGGTCCCCCCGTTGCTCAAGCCTAGAGCCTGACTCCAAGCCTGATGATGTATACCGAGGGCTTCGGGGTCTGCAGGAACGGTGCTGGTGGCTAGATGTAGGTTCTGAGTGCACAACTTCCCTACCTCAAGAAAGCTGGATTCCGAGGCAGGCCTGAAAGATGGTCGCCTTTGGATAGGCTTTTTAAACCAAGGGGACATTTTACCTTTGAAAACACAAAACACTCACAAAGAACTATTTACAAAACACAAGCCTTGGGGTTTTTCAGTAAAAGCGGCCAGCCTGAAGCTGGAAGACCTGTCTCCTAACCCACAGTGCAAGGCCAATCAGACATAAGGCGAGTACGAGTTGTAACATGACCAAGATGAGTAGAGAGTGTAGGGCGAAGTGAGCTACCTCTTGCCCTGTGGACGACCAGGTGAAGGTGTCCCACCACGAATGTTTAGCGGCTGATCCAACTCTTCAGATGTACTGATGATTACCTTGGCGGAATGATTAAAGGTCAAGTTAATCTGATGGAGGCAGTGTGAGACCTCCTTTACTCGTTGAGATAGGCTGGTGAGATTCCTTAGCCATAAAGACACGGGGATCTCGTTTTCCAGGTGGAATCCGACTAGTTCGGATTCCTTGGGTACGTAAGCTCTCTCCAAGACATAATCTCGTATCTTCCGCTGGAGATAGAAGTTATTACCAAAGCAGTCTTGGACCAGCTGCGAGTAGAAGCAGGGGTTCCCAGCAGTGCGGTTCACTCTTACATTCGCACCACTAGGCAGTACTGTCACATTTGCGTAAGGAGTCCTTAGACAAAAGCACTCACGATTAATTTGGGCCGTGACTGTGGTATTGACAGGTATCACTAAGTATTCTGAAGTGTAGCGGTGGCTGAGACTATTAAGGTTTTGGAAACACTGAATCCAATGGCGGTGGAATAGGCAATGGGCCAAATCAAACGAGTGGGTACTATTGGACCAATGGTACATCTGTGGAGATAGCAAAGTGGCATTGGCGGCTATGAAGGGGAGTCCTAAATGGGATGCTGGGTGTAAAATTATCGGATCCAGAATTCATTCATGGGCAACATCCAGCATGAGAGTTAGGCTCTTCCACGTTGTGTGCTGTAACTGCGCCAAAGCGGCAGGGTGTTCCAGCGATTCTGGATATCGCTCTCTGAGTAGGCTCAGGATCTGAGAGTGCATTAATCCCATGAGGCTGGCCTGGATCACCTGAGCTGCAAAGGTGATCACGGTGCTCTGCAGTTCCATGCACTGTATTGCAACTGACCGATCATGGGTCGTGTTCTGTAGAACAAGACCAAAGTCAGATATTATGTCTCGCTCAATGCCAACCCAATAAGTAATTGACTTATCAAATCTACTCCTCTTGCTACGTTGGTTAGGCCAGCGGCGGAGGATATTCCAATGTCTCTAGTTTTGGTGCCAATTACGCCTAATTTGTTTGCCAGGACCTCATTGTCCATGGCATTAATGAATGCGCCGCCAGTTCCAATTCTGCCTAATGCGGTCTCTAGGACGTTTCGCTTAGGGCGAGTGTGTGGGTGGGAGAAAGACAGCCATCGTTTCTCCCAGTGTTCCCACTGCATCCATGCTAATTTTAGACACAGTTGGCAAGTTGGAATTACTCTAGAAATATTGACAACCGTGAAATTTAGTATCATTTTGGTTGTTATGGGTTGGACGTTCGAGTAAGCGACCATTTCTATGTCCTTGCAGGCTACGGAGCTACCCACATACATAGCCAGGTGATGTTCAGGAGGAGGAGGGGTGTGGACATTGGAGTCGGGGCACCACATCTTCCCACAGGAGAACTTACAACCTGTCGGGATCAGGGTGACATTCTGGCAATGAAACATGTATGTCTTCCATACCCATGTAGGGCAGCAATCTTCAAAAGTGAAGCTAAGCACAACTAGAGCTGCGTGGCGGTGATCGCTCTGGCAGTCATGGGAGCGGCAGCTATGGCCATGTCGGGGTAGAGTTTAACCTCTTCGCTGGCAACGGCCATCCTTAACCCTGCACTCAGCCTATTACTAGAGTGAATTTGGAAATGCATGGACAGCTTGAAGGGGTATCTTTTCTGGAACCAGGGGAACAGCTGTGTCCCATTTAACAGGGTTTCTACTTCGGGATATGGGTTCCAGTGGCACACTGCCTGTGCATTAAACTGCCAATCCGTGTACAACTGGCTGTATTCTGGTGAGGCTCTGAGGGCGTATCCAGTCAAGAGAAACAAGACTGTAGTCCACATGAACGGTCCCATTCTGTCTCCCCATAGGGAACACAAAGATGAGACTCCATTACTACAAAGGCTATTATCCTAAGGGGTCTATTTACAAGGGAAAATGGGGGGCAAAAGGGGAGCTGAAGCCACCGCTTCTTCACGAGGGCTGCCATCCCATGAACGGAAGCAAAGCCCATCCATTGCTATGCTGCACTAACAAAAAAGCCTTCCCATCGGGGGGTTTCCCCTTCCAGTCTTTCCTAGGGGGTCTCCCAAACTACCGGCAGGAGTGGCAATGCCTGCTCCTGGTTTGGGACCCTCGCTTTCAATGCAAAGAGGAGGCTGGTCTTGGACCCATGTGCCTCTGGGAAAACTGTCTCTTCAGGTAAGATGGTGACCAAAATGGAGCCGTAGCTAGTCCAGGCCCACTTGACAATCACCACAGTCGTAATTAATGTGACGTCGGGTCCCTGAAGGACAATGTGACAACAGTATGTCAGCATGGAGGGGTAGGCAGTAGTAAAAGTCTCCTCCGAGTGTGAATAAAGGGGTAGCGCGGTCTTTAACGGGCCAGGGGCAGGAGTTTTAATGGCGGCACAACGGTGCATGGCCAAAATCTCTGCTAGTCCCTGATCTAACTGCCATAGAAACCCGTTCACGTAGTCCACCGTGAGCTTGTTTCCCCAGAGGAAGCCGATGCCCAAAAGGCCGTCGTCTTGGCCCCGGTTCTCACAAGCCCACAACTGGAAACGGAATGTTTCTATGGATATCGGGATGTTGGTCCAAGCTCGGGCTTGGTGACCCCCCCGCCATATCCAGACAGCTGGACATGCTCGGGCATAGGTTCACCGTGTTTCACAAGTTTGGGGTGCAGCACGCTTACTGCTGCACAAGAGTCCACAAGAAGGGTGGCAGGAGTCTTATCCCTCTTGGTCCAATGCCTGCCTTCACCCAGAACCTTCTCCACTTGTCCAGCTTCAACTTAGCCACAACATTGCGGGGAAGCTTCCTGGACCGAGGGCACCCCTATACTTGCAGATCCAGGTTAGGATAGTATCCAACCGAAGGAGGGCCGTTGGTCACTGCGCTCACCAGCTGTCTACCTCCTGTCTGCAGCTGCTTCTCCAGAGACTCAAACAATTCGGAGGTTGGACGTTTGTCAAATGAGCCTGTATGCGTGCTTGTCCGGGGGCCTCCCAAGCACGTGGAAGGGATATGTGAAGCCAAATTATTGATATCAATAGATATCTTTTTATATCCCCCAAAGCTCAGGCTAGCCAGGGCAGTAACACAGCCCTATTCAAGAACTCCTTTCCCTACCTAATAATGCAAAGATTCAAAATGCTTTCCTCCAGCTGTTGAACCTTCTCCTCCAAGAGGGTGGTCAGCTTGCATTTGCTGCAGGTGTACCTAACGACATCTTGTGGCAGGAAAAGAAACATGCCACAGCTGTGGCAGGTGACTGCAGCAGATCCTCCATACTTGATAGTCTAGATAGATGAAATGGAAAGGGTAAAATTGGACTTTGCCTTCAAAGTCCCCTGGTAAAACCTATGTCAACTCCCCTGTTTGCCAAGTTCTTATGGTCAACCTGTCAAGAGAGAGGGTGCAATTTTATAATGCTTATAGTTACTCCCTCAAGGCACCAACCCTACCTACAAGTTATAGACAGGCAGATTGACTCAGGACAGCTTCAAGAAAGAAGCAATTAAGTCTTGCTAAGCTTTGGTAGTAAAAGTGCACACTCTGAAGGGACGTACCTCTGGGAACAAATATAAAGAGCTGCTAGATCCTCCCCATAGCTCCTCAGCGAGTCAGCTAGGACTAACGGCTGCTAGCTCCTCCCCCTAGCTAATGAGTTAGACCACGTGCTCAGGGAGAGCACACAGCCAAAGAAAACAGACAAACAAACAATCAAACAGCCCCAGAAGCCTATAAAAGACATCCAGTCAAGATGTCTTCTCAGACACAACTCACCTTCTGCTCTCTCCTCTGGAAATGAGCTTGAGAGCAAATATAAAGAGCTGCTAGCTCCTCCCCCTAGCTCATTAGCTAGGATTAACGGCTGCTAGCTCCTCCCCCTAGCTAGTCAGTTAGACTGCATGCTCAGGGAGAGCACACAGCCAGAGAAAACAGACAGACAAACAAATAATCAATCAAATTCTTGGAGAACAGGAGAAGTCCCAGCAGATTGGAGGAGGACATATGTTATCCCCATCTTCAAGAAGGGGAAAAAAAGAGGACTAAAATAATTATCGCCCAGGAAAAATCCTAGAGGAGATCATTAAACAGGCAGTTTGTAATTACTTAGAAAGCAATGCTTTAATCAATAAAAGTCAACATGAATTTCTCAGAAATAAGTCAGGCCAGACTAATCTTGCCTGTTTTTACAATAGGGTTACAAGCTTAATAGATGAAAGAAATGCTGTGGATGTAGCATATTGTAAGGCCCTGCTTTGGTGGTCCCCAATATCAGTATGGTTTGGATGGGCTAGCTCTTGTGTGAATGTGTGATTGTGTGTATCTTGTGTGCATGCATGAGTGAATTTCCCTCAATAAAATCATTTAATAGACAATTCTGCTTGGTTTTTGGCTTGGCCGTAAAACCCGTAAAAATTGGGTTGAAAGATCTTGCTTGGTTACCCTGCCTCTCGTAGTGCTACAGTTTGTGCTCTGGCTAATTCCCATTCCCCATTATTTGGAGCACATCGAGGTGTCCCCACGGGACCCCAGAAATCAGGGTAACAATATCTTGATTTCAGTAAGGCTTTTGACAAAGTTCCCCATGACATTCTTGCAAAGAAGCTAGTATAATGCAGGCTGGCCAGGGCTACTGTTAGGTGGATTTGTAGTTGATTGACTGACTGGACCCAAAAGGTGCTCACCAATGGCTTCTTTTCTTCCTGGAGAGAAGTGACTAATGGGGTGCCACAGGGTTCTGTCCTGGGCCCAGTGCTATTAAACATCTTCATCATTGCTTTGGATGAAGGAGTGCAGGGCATGCTGATCAAATTTGGAGATGACACGAAATTGAGAGGCGTTGCTAATATGCCTGACCACAAGATCAAAATTCAAAATGACCTAGAAAAAATGGAATACAGAAATATAGGATGGGGGACACGTGGTTGGATAGCAGTATGCGTGAAAGGGATCTAGGAGTCTTAATAGACCACAAGCTGAACATGAGTCAGCAGTGTGACACGGCAGCCAAGAAAGCCAATGCAATTCTTGGCTGTATCAATAGGAGTATGGTGTCTGTGTTACTGCCCTGGCTAGTCCGAGCTTTGGGGGATATAAAAAGATATCTATTGACATCACTAATTCGGCCTCACATACCCATTCCCTTCCACGTGCTCATGAGGCCCCCGGACAAGCACGCATACAGGCTCGGCCGATAATTGCCGTAATATTCCGAAACAACACAGGCAGGCCAGAAATAGCTGACTCATCGCTTTAGGAGACCTCAAGGCAGGTACCTTAATTAGGTATGCACGCAACTTTCAAAAGATCCTCTGCCACATGCTGGCAGCTTGATGATCTGACTATACAACGCTCAAGTACTCCATTTTTGCATACCAGCTATCCTATTGACAATTTGGCTATAACTCAATCATTCAAATTCTGACCTTTCGGAGGCTTTGTCTCCAGCTCCAAATCCATTGTTTTACCCAAGTCCGACCTAGCCTGCGGTCACAATTCTCCTTATAAAAACTCCTGACTTTGAGCGCTTCCTTGGATCGCTCTTGGCTTCCATCCCGCCTTGCTGTCGCTTTGTCCAGCGAACCTTCCCCTCAGCCCCACGTGCTGAGATCCACACTCCCCATCTTCTCCGCTTCCAACCGGGCTTCAGGATGGGTGAAGTATCACCCAAACCAACAACTCCTCTAAAAACCCCTCTATCCCACTCCAACCTTTATTTCTTTAGTTATCTTGTGTGAGTGTGCCGCATACACTATTTGATTGTGTTTTTAATAAAACCACATTTATTATTTCAACTTCTGTGTGCTCCTTGACTCGGTCTGACCCCGTAGACATAGGGTTCAAGATCCTGCTAAGTTACCCTGCCTCTCGTAACGCTAAAGCAGTGCTCAGAGCTAATCTTCCCCACCTATTGTTGAGCACATTTTGGTGTCCCTCACGGGACCCCCAGTAAACAGGGTAACATCTAGATTGAGGGAGGTACTGGTACCACTCTACTTTGCTTTGGTTAGACCTCATATTGAATACTGTGTCCAGTTCTGGGCACCCCAATTCAAGAAGGACATGGTCAAGCTGGAGCAGGTCCAGAGGAGGGCGACCAAAATGGTGAGGGACCTGGAAGACATGCCCTATGAGGATAGACTTAGAGAGCTGGGTATGTTTAGTCTGCAGAAGACAAGATTAAGAGGGGACATGATAGCCATGTTTAAATATTTGAAGGGATGCCATGTAGCGGAGGGAGACAGCCTGTTTTCTGCTGCTCCAGAGACCAGGACAAGGAGCAATGGATTCAAGCTGCAGGAAAGGAGAGTCCACCTGAACCTCAGGAAGAACTTCCTGATGGTCAGGGCTGTCCGGCAGTGGAATATGCTGCCTCGGAGTGTGGTGGAGTCTCCTTCCTTGTAGGTTTTTAAGCAGAGGCTGGATGGTCATCTGTCGGGAGTGCTTTGAGGGTGTTCCTGCATGGCCGGGGGTTGGACTGGATGGCCCGTGTGGTCTCTTCCAACTCTACATTTCTATGATCCTATGATTCTAGGTGAGGTTCATAAATTCTTTTTGCACAGTCTACCAGAGTTTTTATTGTGCTCCTTTTTTGTCCTGGGTGGTGGTTGGAGTCTTTGTGTAGATATCTGTCAGTGTGCGTAGGTTTTCTGTACACTGTGTGACCCAATCGATGGTTGGGTTTGCGGGTGACTAGGACATCCAAAAATGGTAGTTTTCCCTCATTTTCTTTCTTCATGGTGAATTGGATGTTCGGGAGGATGTTGTTTAGATGGTCCAGAAACTGGGTCAGCTGTTCATCACCATGGCTCCAAATGATGAAGGCCTCATCCACATAACGGAACCATGCAGTGAGCTTTTTTGGTGCTGTTTTCAGGGCTTCCCTTTCACAGTGCTCCATGTAAAAATTTTCTATCACCGGGCTGAGCGGTCTTCCCATGGCTACCCCATCTCTTTGCTCATAGAACTCATTGTCCCACTGGAAGTAGTTTGTAGTCAGGCAATGTTGAAACAGGGCTGTGATGTCTTTGGGAAAAATCTGGTTGATGAGTGCAATGGTGTCTGCTATGGCGACTTTGGTAAACAATTTTTCTCTTCTCTCTCTTTCTTCCTTCCTTCTTTCCCCATCTCTCTTTGCCTCTTCTTTTTTCCATTTATTAATTCTGATAATAAGTTTAAATTGATACTTAAAGTATTTACTTAAGCATAGTGTCTGTTCAGTTTAAGACACTGATAATTTTCTCATTGAGATTACATTAGTAAGGGAAATGCTTTGAGATTAAATTCATATTGAGGTTCTGAAAGGTGAAATTAATTATATGTAATTACTTCTATTTACTCCTATTTAATTTCAGACTTTAGTATAGTAATACATTAGAGGAAATACGTTAGAAAATATTTGATTAAATATTTCACTCTTTGCTAGAAATTAATTAGTTAAAAAACTTTACTGTCCAGTAAGGAAAACTCTTTGAGGTTAAATTCATTTTGAGGCTCTGAAATGTGAAATTAATTATTTTTTAATTATTTCTAATTAATTCTAGATTCTACTATACAATAGAGGAAGTAAATTAGAAAATACTTGATTGGATTTTACATTTTTTTTGTTAAAATTAATGAATTACTCAGCAAAAGATATTGACTATTAACATTTACTGATCTACTGATTACTGGTTATTAAATATTGATCACTGAAATTTATATTTGTATTGATATAAATAGACATAGAGTCGATATTGTTAACATTACTGTTATATTTTGATAGCATCCATATTAAGTTTTATGTGTGAATTGAATTAGATTAAATAATAACTAATTCTAAGAGAGGTAAGTATAAAGGGAAATTCACTGAAGGAAATTCATTAAGTGAGTTTTGTTTATAGCAAATTGATTCAATAGGGACCTCTGTTGGATAAAAGTGAAATTACGCTCAGGTTAAATTGTAAGAGTTCTATTTGAAGATGTCTGTAGGAGCTAGGCAAGCTGCTTTGGTGGCTACTCAAGCATTAATACAAACAATCAGCTGTAGAAGACCTTCAGTGGAACAACCAGTAGAACAGCCAGCTAAAGTAAAAGTATCAGACTCTGTTTTGCAAATTCTGGAAGAGCTTAAAAGCTTTAAACCAGAGATAAGAAAAGAATTGAGAGATACAAGACTTGAGATGAAAGCAGACTTTAAAAGAGAAGTGGATTGCTTAGGAAGAAGAATGGATATGTTGAATAAAGAAGTAACCACTCTGAAAAAGATATGGAAAATGTTCAAGAAAAGTTGAAACAAACAGAAGATGCCGCCAAACACTTAAATGAGGTTCAGGATCAGTCGACAGTAGCAGTAACAATTCTGGAGCTGAAAAACAGAGAAAATTGTCTTAAATCAAAAGGAACTCCAGAATCACAGGATGAAGACATTTATACTAAAGTATTGACATCACTCTTGCAATATGTGGATATACCAATTACACAATTGGAAGTAGACTCAAATAGGATTTTTCTTCTAAACTCTAGAATTGCTAGACAAAAAACATCTGCCAAGAGATATGAAAATTTCCTTTATTAAAATTAAAACCAAGGAAGCCATACTTCAGAAGAGTTACAAAGAGATAAAAATAGATGGAAAAGAAGTAAAAATCTATAAAGACATACCAATGCAGATCCTCAAACAAAGTCAAAATTATAAGTTCTTGATGCAATTCCTACTCAAGAAACACATTAACTTCAAATGGAACAGAGTGGAAGGCTTATCTTTCATGTACTGGCAGAGAAGATATAACATTTTTGGAAAGGGCGAGATTTCAACAGAGAAAAAAGTAAAGAGAGAAAGAGAGAAATGTAAAGTGAGAAATGTAAAGTCCTACATTTAGGCAGAAAAAATGTAATGCACAAATGTAGGATGGGGGATGCGTGGCTGGAAAGCAGTACATGTGAAAGGGATCTAGGAGTCTTGGTAGATCACAAGCTGAACATGAGTCAGCAGTGTGATGTGGCAGCCAAGAAAGCCAACACCATTCTTGGTTGCATCAATAGGAGTATGGTGTCTAGATCGAGGGAGGTAATGGTACCGCTCTATTCTTCATTGGTTAGGCCTCATTTGGAATACTGTGTCCAGTTCTGGGCACCTCAATTCAAGAAGGATATCGAGAAGCTGGAACATGTCCAGAGGAGGGCAACCAAAATGGTGAAGGGTCTGTGTCGGGGTTTCCCTTCATTATGTGTGTGGGGAGGTACACTGAATGGGTTATGTAGTACTAAAATACCTGTAGTCAATGTTAGTGCGGATGTTAATTGTATGAGCATTCCTTCGCTTACCGTTACCCAAACATCTTGAGTTCAAATGAGATTGTCTCCTAGCAACCCCTTCAGAGTTGAAGATACAAGGTCAGCCTTAATGACTTCTGTGGGAAGGAGGGAATTGTTATAATTGACTGTCTGTGAGAACTTTGCCAGTCTGAATCTCTGAAGTCAATTGTACTCTGCTCTGACTCCTTAATAAATTTTGCTTGCGCATGTTTATTTTGTGTGTTTGAATCGGATCCTGACAGAGAGATTCAGACTCACAAAACGCATCAAATGAGTGAAGAGGAACTCCCCTGCCCCATGGATGAAGGACAACCTGACAAAACCAAACCTTCCGAGCCTGGGTGTGCTACTAAGCCCAAGATTCGGTTTTCACTCCCTGAAGGCACCCCAACTGGGGGGCAGACTTGGGCCTGGGGAGAAAAGCCTTTGACTATTCATCATCAGAGCAGTCAAGCTACCAGATGGGATTCTTTGGTTCGAGATTTAGACCTTATGGAAGAACTCTTGGCCAGAGAAGAAGAAGTGGAGAGGAAAAATGAGGAAATATTGCAGCTTAAAGTCCTCATTCAGGACTTGAGATCAATGGGACCGCATATGGGCAGAACCCCAGCCAGAACTGCCCCAGCCACTGCACCGCCAGATCCTCCAGGGTTGGCACAACCCCCAGCCCCCCCAGCAGGAAGAGCCTTTAGTGAGCTAAAGGCTTCTTTTAATGGAAGGGGTGAGAAGCTATCATTTTTCCTGAACTTGGCTTCGAATTACATGATTGATTATGGGCACTTGTTCCCAGACGATGCTGCTCGAATCAGGTACCTTAGCCAGCACCTGAAAGGGGAAGCAGCCAGTTGGGTGGCGAATCTTTTCGACGCCCGAGCTCCAGAAGCAGGGGACCTGCAACTCTTCATGAATCAACTTAGGGAACGCGTTGAAGATCTTCACCTCCAAGAAAAGGCGAGATACCAGCTGTAGAAACTGAGACAAGGCAAGAATGATGTTGGGGAGTACTCCAGAGTGTTCCAAAGACTAGCTGCTAAAGTTCCCCAATGGAGCGGTGATGTCTTAAAAGAATTTTACAAAGATGGCTTGAACCCCGCTATTCTGCACAGCTGCTTGAACCAAGGGGATCCTAATACCCTGCTAGGCTGGATAAAACTCGCTATTGAAGTGGAGGGAATATCGCAATCAGTGCAGCTGACATGCCAGAGGCAAGCTCAGGAAACTGGGGTTCGGAAACCCGCACCACGAAAGTCTACCTTCTTGAGCAGCGAGGAGAGAAACAGACGGCTGCTAGAAGGCAGCTGCTTCACTTGTGGGAGGAGAGACCACATTACCAGTGACTGCAATGGGAACAAAACATCTGCTGAAATGAAGGCGGCACCACCCAGCACTAAAAGTACACCACGCAAGCCAGACACCCCTAAACCAACAAACAAGCGAAGCTCAAAGGGCACTGCTGCTGGAACATGCGAGGAGGAAAATAGCCCTCATACCACTTCAGATTCAGATAGTGGATGTGACGAGTGGGAGACAGCTGGTTCAACCAATGTGAGTAATCATGAATTAAAACATGTGTTTACTACAGTGTCTTTGGTGGGGAAAGATGGCAAAATATGAATTTGCAGGGGACTAATTGACTCAGGCTGCTCCAAAAGTTTATTGCACCCTGCTTTAGGCGAAGAGCTCACTGTGCAATTTCAACCCCTGCGGAAAGCCATCAAATTAACACAAATGGATGGCAATCCAATGGCAGGGAGACCTGTGAAACAAATAACTTCCCCCATCCCCATTTGTGTAGGTAATTATGGGGGGTGGATGCGCTTTTTGGTGCCTGCTTCTGTGCATTTTGAAATTGTGCTCAGAATTGATTGGCTCCAGAAATACAATCCTGTTGACTGGTCTAATGGGCTATTAAGGGGGGCTGAGAAACCAGACCAGAGGCCCAAAAGAAAATACCCCCCTCCCAGTGCTTTCATTAACCCCTGAAGAGCTACTCAAGATTCCTTCACACTACCATGACTTGCAACAGGCATTTCTACAACAAGAAGCAGACAAACTGCCCCCCCACAGGGACTTTGACTGTAAGCTAAAATTGATTGATGGGGCAAAACTCCCCAAGTCTAAAATTTACCCGAGGAACAACCAAAAACTTGCAGCCTTAAAGAAATTTCTGAACAAAAACTTACAGCGCAGATTTATCAAACCACCTGCTGCACCTACTGCCAGCCCAGTGTTCTTTCATAAAAGAAAGGACCCGAACTCAGAACCTAGGCTGATAGTGAACTATAATCTCATTAATCAAGCCATTCTCCCAAATGTTTATCCTCTTCCTCTGATTAAATCTGTTTTCGGACCAGTTGGTTAAGGGTAAATATTTTACTAAACTTGACCTTAAATAGGTTTTCCATAGAATTTGTATGGACCCAGATAGTGAATGGTTTACTACTTTCTCCACCCCTCTGGGCAATTACTAGTGGACTGTGTTGCCTTTCGGACTACAATCTGGCCCTGCTGTGTTCCAAATGTTCCTGAATGCCATCTTTCAGGATTTGTTGTATGAGGGTGTGGTGGTTTACCTGGATTATATTCTTATATATGCTGACACCTTGGAGAAACATGTAAACTTGGTCAGATTGGTGCTGCAACGTCTTATTGATCATGGACTTGTTGTGAACCTTACTAAGTGTCAATTTGACACCCAGACCTTTGATTATTTGGGCTATCGTGTGCTTCACAACACTTTAAATATGGACCCTGCCAAAATTGAGGCTATAATTAACTGGCCAGTACCTAAAACAAGAAAACAGCTACAACAATTCCTTGGTTTTGGAAACTTCTATCATAATTTTATAGAAGACTTTGCAACCATTACTTTACTCCTTACTGAGTTGCTCAAACAACCAAAGGGCTCCAGATCCTCTAATAACAATTGTATTTGCTGGACCCCAGACTGCCAGGCAACCTTTGAATCTCTCAAAGAAAAGTTCACCTCTGAGCCTTTGCTTCTGTTTCCTGACACTTCCAAAGAATTTATAATTCAAACTGATGCTTCTGACTATGCAATGGGTGCTGTGCTACTGCAATATGACTCTGATGGCAACCTGAAGCCTTGCGCTTTTATTTCTAAGAAATTCTCCCCTGCTCAGGCCAATTGGCCCATTTGGAAAAAAGAAGCCAAAGCGTTTCATTATGCTCTTACTACTTGGTGCCACTTGCTTGAAGGCACCCAGGTGCCATTCCAGGTCTGGACGGACCATCGTAACTTAGAAGGATTGAAAACTGCTAAAAAACTCACACCCAAACAGGCTCGATGGGCCAAATTCTTTCAGCGCTTCTGCTTTAAGGTCGTTTTCAAACCTGGCAAGAGCAACACTCCAGCAGATCCGCTTTCGCGGCTTCCCTGTCACGGAGTTAACCCCCCTGCCTCCCCTCCCAAAAAGACTTTGTTTCCTCCTGAATCACTTGGCTTGCAGCTTTCTACTTGAACTCTCCATAAGGCTCACCTTTCAACTTCTTTGCTGTGCGATTCTGCCTTACAAGACCTCCTTAAATGCTCCTGCCTTACTGACTCTTGGTTATCTTCTCATAAAGACTCCATTTCCTGGGTAAATGGCCTCCCTTTTTGCGGATCTAAAATTTATGTTCCTTCTGCCGTCTGCCTCGAGATTCTCTACAGACATCATGATTCCAAGCCTGCAGGCCACTTTGGCTTCCTTAAAACTCTTCACTCCATATGCAAGCTTTTCTACTGGCCGGGACTTACAAAACAAGTTCAAGACTACATTAAAAACTGTTCCATTTGCAATGCATATAAACCCTCCACTTCTAAACCTTACAGGTTACTCCAACCCATCCCAGTTCCTTTCAAACCTTGGGAAATTATCGCTTCGGACTTTATCGTTGGTCTCCCCCCCTCTTGTGGGTTTCACTGCATTTGGGTGATCACTGACCATTTTTCTAAACAGTCTCATTTTGTGCCATTGAAAAAGGTGCCCACTGCTGAAAAACTGGCCAACGTTTTCATAAATCACGTATGGAGACTTCATGGACTACCATCTGCTATTGTCTCTGATCGTGATCCTGTATTCACTTCCAAGTTCTGGTCTGCCTTACTGAAAGCACTTGACATCTCTCAAAGACTTAGCAGTGCCTATCATCCACAAACTGATGGTTTGTGATCCTGACAGTCTGGAAGCCATGCCCTATGAGGAACGGCTTAGGGAGCTGGGTATGTTTAGTCTGCAGAAGAGAAGGTTAAGAGGGGACATGATAGCCATGTTTAAATATTTGAAGGGATGTCATGTCAGGGAGGGAGTGGGCTTGTTTTCTGCTGCTCCAGAGATTAGGACAAGGAGCAATGGATTCAAGCTGCATGAAAGGAGATTCCACCTGAACCTCAGAAGAACTTTCTGACAGTCAGAGCTATCTGGCAGTGGAATATGCTGCCTCAGAGTGTAGTGGTATCTCCTTCTTTGGAGGTTTTTAAGCAGAGGCTGGATGGCCATCTGTTGGGAATGCTTTGATGGGTGTTCCTGCATAGCAGGGAGTTGGACTCAATGGCCCTGGGGTCTCTTCCAACTCTATGATTCTATTATTCTATCTGTTTTGGAAAAACTAGAAAAGGAGACAGAAAATTCTCGAGAGTCAAGAAGTCAGACCAAGACAAAAGAGAGGATTGAGCACATGCCCCAGTGGAGAGTATTGCTAATAAAAGTATAGAAGACTTAGAGAATTACTTAGAGGACGTGGACCAAGAAATTGAGGAAGATATTCTAGAAAAAGGAGAGGACTTGGAATAATTGTTTAGAGGTGCAGTGGCATGCCACTGAAATTATTATCATGGAATGTTAAAGGAATAAATGTGATAGTGAAGAGAAGACATGTGTTTCATTATTTAGAGAAATTAATTTGGATTTAATATGTCTATAGGAAACCCAAATTCGAAATAGGGATATCCATTTTTTGAGAAGCCCGAAGCTAGGGAAATCTTATTTCACTGCATGTAATAAAAAGAAAGGAGGAATGACAATATATGTAAATTCCAAATATGAGTCAGAAATTATATTTAATGATCCACAAGGACATTACTTAGGGATTGAAATAAATTTTGTTGATTATAAAGTTTTAGCTGTGAGGATATATACCCCTGTTAATGGAAAGGATATTTTTTTTTATAAGATCACAAAAGAAATACTGAATTATAGCAATGAAAGAAATTATGAAAACTTACTGATCTTTGGAAGATATGAATCGGGTCATAAATCCAAGAGAAATTAAGAAGAATCAGTAGAAGTTACCCAAGAATCAGTAGAAGTTACCCAAGAGCTTTTTTCAGTTAATAGATCTTTTCTCTTTAATAGATGTATGGAGATATAAACATGGTCACACAAAAGATTATACATTTTATTCAGAACGGCACAGATCCATGTCAAGAATTGATATGTTTTTACCCTCTAACAACATGCATACAAAAATTAAAAATATAGAGATTTTGCCAAAAATTACATCCAATCATAACCTAGTTCAAACTAACTACAAGAAAATTGGAATTTAACTGGAAATTGAATGACAATTTAATAAGAAAAGAGGAATATATTATGAAAAAAAAGATATACTGAAATATTACTTTAAAGAAAATATGACCAAAGAAGTAAAGATAAAATCTGTTTGGGATGCTAGTAAGGCATTGATCAGAGGGTATTTCATAAAATGGGGATATGAAAATAAAAAAAGAAAATTGGCATATATGCAAGAAATTTCAGGGAAGATTAAAGAAGAAGAAGAAGAAGAGTTAAGAATATTTCCTGATGATAAGAAAACCATTGAAGAGATTAAAATTTTACAAAAAACTTTTGGAAATGGAAAATACACAGGAATTAGAAAAGAAAACTAAAATGTGTTGAATGAAAAGCTTTGAATATGTTAACAAACCAGAAAAATGGTTAGCATACAAATTAAGAAAAGAAAAGGAGAGGAAACAGATCTTAGAAATACACTATAACAATAAGAGAATCACAGACCAGACCAAAATAAAAACAGCGTTCCATAACTATTATACAGATTTATATCAGGAAAATTGTCATCCACAACAGAAAAAAAAGTACATCTTATCATATTTGGAGAAACAAGATAATATTACATATTACCGAAGAACAAAAAAAAAAAATGTTGGAAGCTCCCATCACACCTTTTGGAGTATCATACAAAATTAAGAACTTAAAAACTTCCAAAGTACCTGGCCCAGATGGATTTGCGGCCTTTTATTATAAAACTTTTGAAGAGGAGTTAATGATTCCTCTCCAAAAGTTGTTTAATCATATACAGAAAGAAGGAATTCCAGATTCATGGGTTTCCGCTAATGTTACACTAATTCCCAAGGAAGGGAAAGAGCCAACTCAATTAAGTAGTTACAGGCCAATTTCTTTATTAAACATGGACTATAAAATCTTTGCATCAATTTTGGCTGGGAGACTTAAAAATGTTTTACAGAAAATAATACATGATGACCAAAATGGATTTATACCAAAAAGACAGTTAAGAAATAACATCAGAACTGTTTTGAACATGATTGAATATTTTGGAAGACATAACAAATAATAATAATAATAAAAATTTAAAAATAGCCATGTTATTTCTCGATGCAGAAAAGGTGTTTGATAAGGTAAACTTGCTCTTTTAACGTTGGAATTAACTATGGAAAAAATGAATTTTGGAGGTAATTTTTTAGGATGGATTAGCAAAATCTATCAGCAACAAAAAGCTCAAATAATTATTAATGGTGAAAAAAACAAAAAGTTTAGTTATCAAGAAAGACACCTGTAAAGGTTGGCATATCTCTGAATTACTATTTATTTTATTCCAGATGTATTAAATAGAAATATAAGATCAGACTCTGAAATGTGGGGAGGAAAATCAAAAATCAAATTTATAAACTTAATGCATTCCCAGATGACTAGGTTATATATTTAGAAGGTTCAACAAAAAGTATAGACAAATGGTGGGTTTAGGATAAACAAAGAGAAAACAGTGATTTTAACAAAAAAATTGAGGTACAATGAGGAAAATGAACTTAAAATCAAATCTGGTTTCAAAATTGAGGAAAAAAATAAGATATCTAGGAATTTGGATCACAAAACAGAACACACACTTCTTTGAAAATAATTATACAAGAGTATGGAAGGAAATAAAACAGGACTTAGAGAGGTACTCTGAATTACAACTTTCATTACTGGGAAGAATGGCAATTTTGAAAATGAATATCTTACCAAGAATGATTTTTTTATTTCAAAACTTACTGATTATTACTAACAACAAACCCTTTATACAGTGGTGAAAGGAGCTGACAAAATTTTTGTGGGAGAAGAAAAAGCCAAGAATAAGATGGAAATACTTGACTGATCATAAAAACTGGGTGGTTGTGGTGGTGTAACCTTCCAGACCTGAAATTATACTTTTATGCAAGTGTTTTAACTTGCGTTACAGATTGGATAATTCTTAAGAATCCAAGAATTTTGACAATAGAGGGGGGGTGATATAAGACATATATATGTGTGGTATAACAAATACAAAACTGGTAAGGGGTTTACAAATCACTTTCTTTGAAAAGCAATTCTTAGAGTCTGGTGAAATTACAAAAATAAAACTTTCAGTAAAATTCCATTATAGGTTTACCCACAAGAAGTTTTTCTGATAAAAAGAGCTGATGAAGACAACAAATGGTTAACATACAAACTATTGCCTAGTGAGTATAAACAAAATACACTACGATTAAAATCTAGAGAAGAAGTCTTACAATTAGGTTATAAATGTAAATGATTCCCATATATGCAATTGAAAGAAGGATTTAAAAGAGATTACAAAACAGAGAGTTTTGAATTAGGTTACCAGTACAATGAGTTTGAGAAATTAGTATTTGGGGATACCAAACATATGACTTCTAAGATGTACAAATTACTAATTCAATCAGAGTTACAACAGGAGTTAATTAAAAAAACAATGATTAAGTGGGCTAAAAGCATAGGACATGAAATCATAGAATCATAGAATCATAGAAATGTAGAGTTGGAAGAGACCACACGGGCCATCGAGTCCAATCCCCTGCCATGCAGGAACACCCTCAAAGCACTCCTGACAGATGGCCATCCAGCCTCTACTTAAAAACCTACAAGGAAGGACACTCCACCACACTCCGAGGCAGCATATTCCACTGCCGGACAGCCCTGACCATCAGGAAGTTCTTCCTGAGGTTCAGGTGGAATCTCCTTTCCTGCAGCGTGAATCCATTGCTCCTTGTCCTGGTCTCTGGAGCAGCAGAATACAAGTCCTCTCCTTCCTCTACATGGCATCCCTTCAAATATTTAAACATGGCTATCATGTCCCCTCTTAACCTTCTCTTCTGCAGACTGAACATACCCAGCTCTCTAAGTCTATCCTTATAGGGCATGTCTTCCAGGCCCCTCACCATTTTGGTCACCCTCCTCTGGACCTGCTCCAGCTTGACCATGTCCTTCTTGAATTGGGGTGCCCAGAACTGGACACAGTATTCAATATGAGGTCTAACCAAAGCAGAGTAGAGTGGTACCAGTACCTCCCTTGATCTAGACACCATACTCCTATTGATGCAGCCGAGAATTGCATTGGCTTTCTTGGCTGCCGCGTCACACTGCTGACTCATGTTCAGCTTGTGGTCTATTAGGACTCCTAGATCCCTTTCACACGTACTGCCATCCAGCCATCCAGAAACAGAATTGAAAAATTGGGAAGATTCATGGGAAAAAACAAATTCATTTACTGTTACACCTAACAGTAGCCCTGTCTAACCCACATTTTACTAGTTTCTTTGCAAGAATGTCATGGGAATCTTTGTCAAAGGCCTTACTGAAATCAATATATGCTATGTCCACAGATTTCCCTTCATCTATCAAGCTCATAACTCTATCGCAAAAAGAGATAAGATTAGTCTGGCATGACATATTTTTGAGAAATCTGTGCTGACTTTTAGTGATTACGGCATTGCTTTCTAAGTAATCACAACCTGACTGTCTAATAATCTGCTCTAGGATCTTCTCTAGTATTGATGTCAGGCTGACTACATGATAATTATTTGGGTCCTTTTTTTCCTCCCCTTTTTGAAGATAGGGACAACATTTGTCCTCCTCAAGTCTGCTGGAACTTCTGTTCTCCAAGAGGTTCAAGAATTATTGCTGGTGGTTCTGAAATGACTTCTGTCAGTTCTTTTAATATCCTTGGATGTAATTCATCTGGCCCTGGACACTTGAATTCATCTAATGTAGCCAGCTATTCCTACACTACTTCTCTACCAATTCTGTGCTGCATTGCCCCCACTTCCCCATCTGTCCCCCTTACCCCCCAGGTTGATTACTTCTTTCCTTTTGGAAGAAATGTATTGAGGAGTTCTGCCTTCTCTCTTCCATCTGTTAGTAATTGCCCATCTTTTCCACTCAGTGACCTTATCATTTCCTTGTTTTTCCTTTTGCTGCATATATGTCTAAAAAAACTCTTATTGTTTTTAATCTCTCTGGCAAGCCTGACTTCATTCTGTGCTTTAGATTTTTTGACCTTCTCCCTACATATCCTGGCTATTTGCTTTGCTATCTGGTAATGGATAGAGTGTACCTCACAGCCATTGGCAGGAATGTTTTTGCTAACAGTCTCGCAAAGGAGGACTTTAAACTGAGTTTGGGCAGGGAGGGAGATAGTATTATTCAGGGCAGGAATTCACCAAGTGCTGGGGAGAAAAACCCAAATGTTACCAGGCCAAGTGGTAATAGAGACAGTGCTTTTCCTCCCACTGTTGGTCTCTATTACCACTTGGCCTGGTAACATTTGGGTTTTTCTCCCAGCACTTGGCAAAAACATTCCTGCCAATGGCTGTGAGGTACACTCTATCCATTACCAGAAGACAATCTTTGTGAAAATGCAGACCATAGTCAAAAAACCCAAATCGTTCCTGGTGGCACCACCTGCAGAGCCAGTTGTTCACCTCCCATTACTCTTCTCTCCCTTCATGGGCCATGTTCTTCAACAGGGAGGAGGGACAAAATCACAACCTGCACACCAAGGTCCTTCGGCTTCCTACCCATTAATCCTTTGTGATGTGCTGAAAGCTGTGCCTTGCAGTGTCATTGGTTCCCACATGAACCAAAGGAGAGGGTTACGGTCAGTGGGCTTGACCAGTTTTGTTAGCCTCTCTGTTACATTGTTGATTTTGGCCCTAGGGAGACAGCATACCTCTCAATTCATCTTGTCAGGGTTGCAAATTGTTGCTTCTGCTCCTTTCAGGAAGAAGCCCCCAACCATCAGAACTCATCTCCTCTGATGTTACCCTGATTTCTGGGGTCCCTTGGGGGACACCTCAATGTGCTCCACGTGATGGGGAAGGGAAACTAGCCACAGCACAAGCAATAGCAATGCAAGGGGCAGGGTAACCTAGCAGGGTCTTTTTACCCAGTTTTTACAGGATCAGGCCAAGCCAAAAACCAAATGAAAATGTCCAATAAATGATTTTATTGAATGAAAGTCTCATGCACCAACGCAATCACTCACACACTCACTCAAGACCTATTAAGGAGAAGCAAAAGAGGAAACTGGATAGGGGAAGATTGAAGGGGTTGTAGCTGAGGTAATATCACACCTTTTCCTGAAGTCCTCGGTCTGGAAAAAACAGCAAAGAAGCATGGAGAGGGCTGAGGGGATTACTCAATGGATAGAGAAATGGTCAGCTGGCATGACCAGGAGTGATCCAAAGAAACTCTCAAAAACTGGGACTATTTGTAGGGGAAAAAGTACCTGGAGGGCTAATCCTTTCCTGGGGAGAACAATGGGTGTTGCAACGAGAAAGAAGCTCCACAATGGTAACTTCCTTTGCGTGATGAGATTGCAAGGTGTTACAAAGTCTCAGAATCTTCACCTGCATTGGATTGTGGTGTGACTTCATGTAAATGGTCCTCGCCTGATAGGATATTTGCTCAGCTTGGGGCAAACATGCTAATCCCCTCAAGTCGACTTCTCAGGGGCTGAGGACCCTTTGTTTACTGTGGATTTGCACAGCTTGAGGTCTCCTGGGGCTACGTGATGGTGAATTTTATTGGCCTGACCTGGCCTGACCTGGTTTTCGATCTCAACCAAATGACTGTGCATTCAAAACGGAGAGATACAGTAATAATAGGAAATTTCAATTACCCGGATATATGTTGGCAGTCAAACTCTGCCAAGACAGCAAGGTCCAGCAAGTTTCTTGCTTGTCTTGCAGATAATTTCATGGTCCAGAAGGTGGAAGAGGTGACAAGGGGATCAAATATTCTAGATCTGATGCTGACCAATGGGGATGACCTTGTCAATGAGGTAGAAGTGGTTGGATCTTTAGGGGGGAGTGACCATGCCTTATTGGAATTTGGCATTCAGTGGGAAGGAGAAGATAAGTGTAGCCAGACACTCATCTTAGATTTTAAAAAAGCGGACTTCTGTAAACTTAGGGAGCTGCTGGCTGGAATTCAGCGGTCAAGAATAGTGAAAGGGAAAGGAGTTCAGGAGGCATGGGAGTTCCTTAAAAGGGAGATACTGAAGGCACAGTCTAAAACTGTGCCAATGAGGAGGAAAAATGGAAGGCATCTGAAGAAACCAGAATGGTTGACTAAAGAACTCTCAGTTGAGCTAAGTGTTAAGAGAAACATGTACAGGAAATGGAAGAAGGGGGAAACCACCAAAGAAGAATTTAAGCAAGTAGCTAGGAGATGTAGGGAGGAGGTCAGAAAGGCTAAAGCACAGAACGAACTTAGGCTGGCCAGAGACATCAAAAACAATAAAAAGGGCTTTTTTAAATATGTCCAAAGCAAAAGGAAAAAGAAGAAGATGATAGGGTCGCTGCGCAGAGAAGATGGTGAATTACTAACGGGGGAAGAGAAAAGGCAGAACTACTTAACACCTTCTTTGCCTCAGTTTTTTCCCAGAAGGATACAAGCACTCAACCTGGCGGTTGGGGAGCAGGTGAGGAAGCAGGGGAAATGAGGCACATAATAGGTAGAGAGGTGGTACAGGAATACCTGCCACATGGGATGAATTCAAGTCTCCAGGGCCAGATGAATTGCATCCTAGGATATTAAAAGAACTGGCAGAGGTCATTTTGGAACCGCTTGCTATAATCTTTGAGAAATCTTGGAGGACAAGAGAAGTTCCAGCAGACTGGAAGAGGGCAAATGTTGTCCCCATCTTCAAGAAGGGAAAAAAAGAGGACCCAAATAATTATCGCCCAGTCAGCCTGACATCAGTACCCGGAAAGATTCTGGAGCAGATCATTAAGCAGTCAGTTTCTAATCACTTGGAAAGCAACGCGGTAATCACGGGAAGTCAACATGGATTTCTCAAAAATAAGTCATGCCAGACTAATCTTATCTCTTTTTATGATAGAGTTACTAGCTTGATAGATGAAGGGAATGTTGTGGATATAGCATTTCTCGATTTCAGTAAGGCCTTTGACAAAGTTCCCCATGACATTCTTGCAAAGAAGCTAGTAAAATGTGGGCTGGACAGGGCTACTGTTAGTTGGATTTGTAATTGGTTGACCGGCCGAACCCAAAGGGTGATCACGAATGGCTGCTTTTCATCCTGGAGAGAAGTGACTAGTGGGGTGCCACAGGGTTCTGTCCTGGGCCCAGTGCTGTTCAATATCTTCATCAACGACTTGGATGAAGGAATAGAGGGCATGCTCATCAAATTTGCAGATGACACCAAATTGGGAGGGGTTGCTAATACCCCAGAGGACAGGATCAAAATTCAAAATGACCTGGATAGATTGGAGGGCTGGGCCAAAGCTAACAAAATGAAATTCAGCAGAGAGAAGAGTAAGGTCCTACACTTAGGTAGAAAAAATGGAATGCAGAAATATAGGATGGGGGACACGTGGCTGGATAGCAGTATGTGTGAAAGGGATCTAGGAGTCTTAATAGACAGCAAGCTGAACATGAGTCAGCAGTGTGATGCGGCAGCCAAGAAAGCCAATGCAATTCTCGGCTGCATCAATAGGAGTATGGTGTCTAGATCAAGGGAGGTACTGGTACCACTCTACTCTGCTTTGGTTAGACCTCATATTGAATACTGTGTCCAGTTCTGGGCACCCCAATTCAAGAAGGACATGGTCAAGCTGGAGCAGGTCCAGAGGAGGGCAACCAAAATGGTAAGAGGCCTGGAAGACATGCCCTATAAGGATAGACTTAGAGAGCTGGGTATGTTCAGTCTGCAGAAGAGAAGGTTAAGAGGGGACATGATAGCCATGTTTAAATATTTGAAGGGATGCCATGTAGAGGAAGGAGAGGGTTTGTTTTCTGCTGCTCCAGAGACCAGGACAAGGAGCAATGGATTCAAGCTGCAGGAAAGGAGAGTCCACCTGAACCTCAGGAAGAACTTCCTGATGGTCAGGGCTGTCCGGCAGTGGAATATGCTGCCTCGGAGTGTGGTGGAGTCTCCTTCTTTGGAGGTTTTTAAGCAGAGGCTAGATGGCCATCTGTCGGGAGTGCTTTGAGGGTGTTCCTGCATGGCAGGGGGTTGGACTCGATGGCCCGTGTGGTCTCTTCCAACTCTACATTTCTATGATTCTATGATTCTATGATTCTATGTTTGACCTTGGCTGCCTACGTGCTCATCCAGGTGACCTCTCAGGCACATTGAATCATATTTTAATATCAAAATTTGTAGACTCCAGGACAGGGTTTTCCATTGGAGTAACACTGAGGTGGCCTAGACATTCTTTTCACACTGACACTGTTGCTCTTGCTGTTGTTCAATTTCCTCATTAATAAGGGAGAGCAGATCTTCCTGCTTTTCCATTTCCTCTTGCTGCTTTTCCATTTCCTCTTGCTGCTGTTCCATTTCCTCTTGCTGCTGTTTCACTTCCTCATTAATAAGGGTCAGAACTTGGAACCAATTCTGAAGCTCCAAACTCTCTGTTTGGTTCCTGGCCCATCTACTTCTACGTGTAACATTCTTCCAAGTGTCCATCCCCTGTGTTTGGGAACTGGCTTCCTCATCAGTGATGTTTCCCATGTGTTCCGTGTTCAGTAAGGTCCTCACTGTCCTATCCAAGAAATCCTCACCCTCCCTAATAATTCAAAGATTAGACACACGAGCCTCCCACTGCTGAATCTTCTCCTCCAAGAGGGCCACCAACTTGCACTTGGTGAGGGCGCACCCAACCACATCTTCTAGCAAGAAAAGAAACATACCACAGCTGGTGCAGGTGATTGCGGCAGCTCCCTCACTATCCATGTTCAATAATCTAGACAGTCAAATAAGAAAAAGTAAAACAGGGTTTCCTCCTCAAACTTTCCTAAACCCTGCTTGAGAAGCTCTGATTGTCAAAATTTCAGGACTGAGGCTGCTATTATATAGTGGCTGCTGGTTACTCCTCGAAGCTGCCCTACTCCCCGGGGACTTTGTGGTCAGGCAGAGTATCTAGGCCTTCACACAACGGATAAAATAGAATGCTAATTTTACCCTCAGACTAGCCTCCACTCAGCTCACACAGAGCCAATCAACCTTAGACCAACACAGACAAGAATCAAGGACAAGATCAGCACAACCTAATAGAAAACTAACAAGTAACAAAACCCTCACCTAGCTCACACAACAAACAAGAAAGGAAGCAAGCAAGCAAACAAACAAACAAACAGGAAGACAAACTACCAACCAAGAAAGACAGGAATTAACCAAATAAGCAATGAACTGTTGTTCAACTTGTACAGCAAAACTGTATGTGCTGAAGACAAGTGCCATTGGGAGCAGTTATAAAGAGCTAGCAGTTGCTAGCTCCTCCCCCAAGCAAGTCAGTTAGTCTGCAGAAGCCCCTCCCCCTTAGACCTTGTGCTCAGGGAGAGCGCATGGCCAGAAACAAACAAACACACCTACACAAGCCTGTAAAAACACCCAGTCAATGATGTCCTGTCAGATACAGCTCACCTTCTGCTCTCTCCTCCTCTTGCTGGGTACTATCAGACACTGTCCAGATCCTCCTTCTCAAGCAGATGGATACCACCATTGTTGCAACCCCAAAGCCCTAAGTTCTGGCATGGAAGCCCCCCAGATCATATAATGTGTTCCCTGTTGGTCATACAACATCCCTGTTCTTGTTTTGCATTTCCTTTTAATTTCTCAGATTGTGTGGAAGAGATCTGTTGTTCTACCTTTTCTTTTGTTTGCTTCCTCTGTTTCTCAACATTACTATATAGTAGTATTTTCCCTATGCACATCATAAGTTTTTCTTTCTTTTTGGCTACAGATAGTGGTTTTTTTGCACTCTTCCTTAATAATGTACCAGGGTTCAACTCAGAGCTCTTCTGCCTCCTTGTGAAATTTGTTCTTTACATGGTCTTTAAATTCTATAAGGTATGTAGGAAATTACTGAAAGATCATTGTAATTTCAAGGAAGTGTAAGGTATAGCCTATCCCCAGTTTGTTGCTCCATGGTGCTATTAAGGAAGGCCTTTTGGTTTGTTTAGCACACTGTATTTTGCTTTGACTGTGCTTTCATGTACTCTGTATGCTTTTTAGCTTAAAATATATGCAAGATAAGGTTGTAGGTGTATTGGCTAATGAGCACCTGCTCAAGATGACCAACTAATTGGTACTAGATAACAGGCGCTGAGAGGAACCATAGACCTTGGCAGTTGAAAGGGGTTGAGGTCAACCAAGGAGTGTAATCAGTCACAAAGGTTCTATGAAAGCTGGCCAAGTCCTCCTAGACCAATATATTACTCCAAGGGAGAAACCCTATCCCGGTGTCTACAATTTTGATATTAAAATATGATTCAATGTGCCTGAGAGGTCACCAGATGGGCACGTAGGCAGGCAGCAATGGTCAAAGACTGTAAACCAGGTCAGGCCAGTAAAACCCCCAGTCACGTAGCCCCAGGAGACCTCAAGATGTGTAAACTCACAACAAACAAAGGGTCCACAGCCCCTGAGAAGCCGACTTGAGGGGATTAGCATGTCTGCCCCAAGTTGAGCAAATATTCCATAAGGCAAGGACCATTTACATGAAGTCACACCACAAACTAACACAGCCAAAGATCCTGAGACTTTGGCAACACCTTGCAATTCCAGCACATGAAGGAAATTACCATGGTGGAGCTTCGTTATCACTCCAACACCCATTGTTCTCCCGGGGAAAGGATTAGTCTTCCAAGTACTTTTTCCTCTACAAATAGTCCCAGTTTTTGAGTGGTTCTTTGGATCACTCCCAGTCATCCCAGCAGACCGTTTCTCCATCCGTTGAGTGATCCCCTCAGCCCTGTCCGTGCTGAGCTCCACTTCTCTGCTGCCTTCCCGGACCCAGGACTTCAGGAAAAGGTGCAGTATTACCCCAACTACACCCCTTCAATAACCCCCTGTCCAATTTCCTCTCTTTTGCTTCTTAATAGCTCTTGGGTGCGCATGTGAGTGATTACATTGGTGCGTGAGACTTTCATTCAATAAAATCATTTATTGGACATTTTTGTTTGGTTTTTGGCTTGGCCTGACCCTGTAAAAACTGGGTAAAAAGACCCCACTAGGTTACCCTGCCTCTCACATTGCTATTGCTTGTGCTGTGGCTAGTTTCCATTCCCCCTCATGTGGAGCACATTGAGGTGTCCCCCAAGGGACCCCAGAAATCAGGGTAACAAAGAAGTATAAGAATCCCCTAGAATGTGCCCTCAGTGGGAGCTCATGCATGAGCTTACAGCTGGAGTTCTGTGCTACTGCTGTTGACTACACAGATGGGTTCCCTGTGCTGCTTCATCCTGGGTTCCTGGGCAGCTGAATGAAGGAGTCTTGCTTGGTGAGAAATCCATTCTTATTTTATTAGGTGTCATCTGTATGCTAATATTGTTGTATGCTTATGTTGTTTAAATTGGTTTATGTTCAATAAATGTTAAGGCTTTTTCAACTAACAACTGGTGTCTGTTGTTGCCTCCAGATCCTACAGAATGAACCTCTTGCCTTTGGCAGATGAACCCTTTGCCTTTGGCAAAACATAAGGATCTTCTTCAGGTTGTATTTGGACACAGTGAAGGACCCAATGTACTTCTTTAGTACATCCTACATCACTGAAAAAAACTTTAGGATAATTATGAGAAGTACAACTAGTATTTGCATAAATGATGCTTATTCAAGAACATTTGTACTTTGGGAGCATAAATATACAGACCCACAAATAAATCTTCACCTATCTTCATCAGTCACAACTAAATATATATAGTTTGAAAGGTTGCATCTGTTGCACAGGAGCAAGAGCTACAGAAATCGGTGGGACTTGTCAGTAAATTTGCAAAAGACTGGTTTGCATACCAAATTGACAACAATGGGACTTGGCTGAGATTGGTGTTACCCTGTTTACTGGGGGTCCCGTGAGGGACACCAAAATGTGCTCAACAATAGGTGGGGAAGATTAGCTCTGAGCACTGCTTTAGCGTTACGAGAGGCAGGGTAACTTAGCAGGATCTTGTAACCCAGTGTTTACGGGGTCAGGCCAAGTCAAGAAGCAGACCGGTTTGAAAGTAATGAATGATCTTTATTAAGGACAGCCACACAATGTAAGCAACACACGCACACAGATAACTAAGGAAAATAAAGGTGTGAGTAAGATAGTGGGATTTTCAGAGGGATAGTTGATTCGGGTGATACGAAACCTGTTCCTGAAGCCCGGAAGAAGATGGAGAGCGAGGCTGGGGTTCGATGTATCTCAGCACGTGGAGCTGAGGGGAAGCTCACCAAGCGATGCGGCAGCAAGGCAGTCTGGAACTCGGGAGCCATCCAAGGAAGTGCTCAAAGTCAGGGGTATTTATAAGGAGAATTGTGACCGCAGGCTAGGTTGGACTTGGGGAAAACAATAGATTTGGGGCTGGAGACAAAGCCTATGAAAGGTCAGAATTTGAATACTTGAGTTATAGCCAAATTGTCAATAGGATAGCCGGTATGCAAACACGGAGTACTTGAGCGTTGTATAGTCCGATCATCAAGCTGCCAGCATGGGGCAGAGGATCTTTTGAAAGCTGTGTGCATACCTAATGAAGGTACTTGCCTTGAGGTCTCCTAAAGCTGCGAGTCAGCTATTTCTGGCCTGCCTGTATTGTGTTGGAATATTACGGCGATTATCGGCCGAGCCTGTATGCGTGCTTGTCCGGGGGCCTCGCAAGCACATGGAGGGGAATGGCTATGTGAAGCCAAATTATCGATATCAAAAGATATCTTTTTAAATCCCCCAAACCTCGGGCTAGCCAGGGCAGTAACACTGGCCTCAAGACTCAAGCATTGGGTCTATGAAGTATAGCTATAGTTTAAGAACTCACTTTGTCCCGATGTTTGGCAGAATCTAATTATCTTCTGTAAAAGAAGCTTTATTTTTATTGAGACTGTGATAATTTCCCACTCAACCATGGAAACCCACTGAGTAACCTTAGGTGTGTCACAGACTTTCAGCTCCAGAAAACCCTGTGTCTTGGGGTAAACATAAATCAGAAGTGACTTGGAAGTATACAGCACCAACAGGTAAGAAGAGTTCTTCTTTATGGTCTCTGTGCCTTGCATAATGGATTTTGGGCCTGCATAAAGACCATGAGAAAGTTCCAGAACTGAGTAGCTTGGCAGGAAACCTCACTTCCTCCTACATACTGTGCATGAGCCAGTCTGCCAAGCTACCATCTCCCCAGTTTCTTTCTCTCTGTTTCGGAGCTTTGAGCAGTATTATTCACTTTTTCTCTTGCCTTCCTGTGCTTGTGTGTTTGTCTTTCTTGTCCTTCTTTTTTGTCTTTTCTTCTTTCTTCTAAAAAAAAACAAAAAACTCTATATGTACTTCAGTTCTTCTTCCTCTCCCCACCCCTCAAGACACTTTCTTGTCAAAGTGGATCAAACCTGTAGAAAATACTTTGTGATGTGGGTCGTTAAGTGCACCTGTGGAGAGCCATGTGACTCTAGCTGAGTCATGCTGAGTCATGCTGATGAGCAACCAGGGGAGAAGGTTGCATCAGGTATGGGGAAAATGCAAAAACTAGCAGGATTGCATGAGCTGGTGTGAGTATAAATGTAGCTGAGAGCTAGCCAGCAAGTTGCACATGGTGCCTGACGTGTCTGCCGGAGGCTCTGTCAGAAAGAGCAAGCAGAGGGATGCTTGAATGCCTTCTGGAGATTCTTGTAAATATGTACACATTGTAACTGAAGAATAAATTGCCTCCTTGGTGGAAGAGAACAATTGGCGTGGGTGAGTTTTTCCTGGCTACAGTGCATTGCTGCTAAGGTATTCTCTGCTGCTGGGTACGCTTCCAAAACTGTGGGAGCAATCTCTGCTATATTTTGGGTGTGACATTTCTTGTATCTTCTCATGGGCCTTTTCTGCAACTCACCTTTTCTCAGCGCTGGGGTGCGGTGCTGGCTCGAGCAGCCTCTTGTGAGAGGCCCTCGTGTCCAGGTTTCTTCAGCTCCACACGAGCTGCCTGCTCGCGCAAGAGCCCCGCCTCTTCCTTTCACAGTGCAGCCTGGGACCTTCCCAGGTTGCACTGAGACAAGAAGCACGACCGGCCCAGCTCCTGAGGCTCCGCACACAAGGTAAGTGGGCATGGGGCCTGGGAGCAATGTGCAACTGTGCACCATTTTCAGCTTAAAGCTGAAAATGAAAAAGTGTGCGAGAGGTGCCTGCCAGGCCCTGGAGCGTCGTGCAAATGTGAGTGCATCATGTGGACTGCTCCTCACATTTGCACGATGCTCGAGGGGTCCTTTCACATGGAAAATGCCGTGCGAAAAGGGCCATGGTCTCTACTTCTCTATTTAAGCACTGCTCTTCCTGTAACAGGAAGATGTCCCTTTTGGATGCATATGAGCAATGTCTCTACTGTCTTGGGGAGGGACACACCGTCATCCATTTCAAGATCTGCCGTCAGTTCACCTCCCAGACCTTGACGAACCAGGCTTCAAGACTGAAATCCTTTTGTTGGGAGCAATCCTTGAAGGTGCCAGAGAAAGTGGTTAGGAACACAGTGTTATTCACCAAATCAACAACTTTTCTGAGATGCAAGTACTGGCTTTGGTGTTGACTTTTGTACCAACAACAGCACTGAACTTGGCGCTGACCCCAGTATAGACCTCAATATCAACAACAGCATCAACATTGGTACAGCCTGCCTTAGGAAGGCTCACATTGCTTCCATAGATATCTACTGTACCAGCATGATTGGTACTGATGGATAAGAACAAGGCTGCAAAGAAGAAGTGGGTGCCTGAAGATCCTGAGACTTCCCAGGTCCTTCTCAAGACTAAAGAGAAGAAGGACAAGCTATCAGGACAAGGACAAGGATACAGAGATCCCTTTCTCAGTGAGGAAGTCAGACGTTTCTTTGGAGACCTTGGTACTGACACGTGGGACCTCTTCATTGGTGCCCTCGATACTGCCCTTAGGCCCAACCTCCATGCCAATGATCCCAGGACCCCTCAGTCCACCTATTACATCATAGGGTTTGGGGTCAGAGCTTCTGGTGAGTCAAACTCATCTGGTGCATTCAACACTGAGCATGCCATCTCCCAGAACAACTCAATAACTGGAGCGACTGGGCTCTCATAATTGCTATTGGCAATGAAGTTGAGAGAGGTCTACTTCTTATGCCTCATCCTGCCAGCATTACTGAAGAATACGGACTTCATGAAGACTCTGTTCTCATCAGTCTCACATATCAATTGTTACTGGCATGAGTATCTTTGGAGGGAATCTCCCCACTCATATAGATCTTACTTTCCAATCTTCCGGGACAGATACCATAGTGTACTTCTATGGGTCATGTTACCCTGATTTCTGGGATCCCTAGGGGGACACCTCAATGTGCTCCACACAATGGGGAATGGAAACTAGCCAGAGCACAAGCAATAGCAATGCGAGAGGCAGGGCAACCTAGCGAGATCTTTTAACCCAATTTTTATGGGGTCAGGCCAAGCCAAAAGCCAAGCAAAATTGTCTAATAAAATGATTTTATTAAAAATAAAGACTTGCGCATGTTTGCAGTTACGCACTCACTCACACAAGAGCTATTTAGAAATAAAAGAGAGGAAATTGGATAGGGGTCTTTGGAGGGTTACAGTTGGGGAATACTACATCTGATCCTGAAGTCCGGAGGTCCGAGACAGCAGCGGAGAGAGAGATGAGACTCAGCACATGGATGGCTGAGGGGATAGCTCAACGGGTGGAGTGACAGTCAGCTGGGAGCTATCCGGAGCAATCTGAAGAACCACTCAAAAACTGGGTCTATTTGTGGGGGAAAAAGGTACCTGGAGGGCTAATCCTCTCCTGCGGAGAACAATAGGTGGAGAAGCTAGAACAAAGCTCCAAAATGTCAGTGTTCTTTGCATAATTGAATTTGCCGTGGTTGTCAAAGCTTCGGCTGTATGCAAATCATCCTCACTTGATAGGGCTTTAGTCAGATGCGTTAATCCCTTCAAGCCGGCTTCTCGAGGCTGAGGACCCTTTGTATATTTTATATTTTACCTGGCTGGAGGTCTCCTGGGGCTACATGAATAAGAACATACTGGCCTCACCAGGTTTTTCCTGTTTTCAGCCGTTCGGCCGTGCCTGCCTACGTGCTCGTTCAGGGGACCTCTCAAGCATGTGGAGATATTTTTAATATTAAATTGTAGACCCTGGGATAGGGTTATCTATCACAGTAACAGTCATCCCATGGACTTCCTGTCAGACAGTACTCTTAATCCCGATTGCCACCAATACCACTATCTTCTTGAGGCCATAGCTATCACTCTGTGCATTGGTCCCCAGCTTGGTCTGTCCATCAGTCTCAGTCTTGGTCTTGTCATCAGTCCTGGTTTTGTATACCTCCTCACTGATCCTGACCCTCAGACTCTGCTTTGGCTTAGGTCATCAGTCTCTCACTCACCTACACAACCATTGGAGCACTCACCCTCTGGATGTCCTGCAGAGATGATGCAGCATCAAATAGCCTGGGCTTCCACTGGTTCCTACTTGATTGGGCTCATTGCTATCAACATGGGTGTTGGGCTCTGCCTCATCACCACTTTGCACCACTGTCACTTTCTCTTGCCTTCTATCATCACCAATTCCTGTTACTGAAACAGTCTTCACTACTACCTCAGTGCTTCACCATGTTGCTTCATTTCTTCCTTCTTTGGTTCCACCACACCTCATGCAATCACCTCTGCATCAGGCTCTCTCCCCTCAAGCCTCGTCAACTGATTTGGATGACTACAACTCCAATTCATTGTTGGAGGATCCAGGACACCTATTTATGCCCTCTCCTCTGGCAATCACGCTGGAGGCAACATCTGAAACCTCCTACAACACGCTTGTTCCATACAGTATTATAAATCACAACATAATCAACAAGTCTTCCTTATCATTAGTCATGTCATGGAGCATACCAACATGACACATGTCTTGTTTACATCCTGTTTGGATAGCTGTAACATGTTGCACTTTGGGCTGTCTTTGAAGACTGTTTGGAAATTTCAGCTGATTCAAAGAGCTGCAGCCAGATTGTTAACTGAGGCTGGTTATATATGCCCTTGTTATATATATAAGGGTTATATATGCCCTTGTTGAAACAACTCCACTGGCTGCCAGTTTGTTTCTGGGCACAATTCAAAGTGCTGGTTATAATCTATAAAGTCCTATATGGCTCAGATCCAAGTTAGTTGACAGAGCATATCTCCCTATATGAACTGGCCCAGGCTCTAAGATTATTTGGAGAAGCCCTTCTCTCAGTCCCTCCACTGTCGCTACCACAGTTAGTGGGGATATAAAAGAGGACCTTCTCAGATGCTGCACCTAGACTCTGGAACTCCCTTCTCAGAGAGGCCAGAATGGCCCCTCCTTTTTTTCTTTTTGGTGGCAGATGAAGACCTTTTTATTCAGTCAGACATTTTAATACAGAAGCTTTTAAAAGAATGGGCTGGGGGTTCTGTACTGTTCTAATTTTAATTCCTTCTTTCAGGTGTTTTAATTCTTTTATAGTTTAATTCTAATAGATACTATTTATATGTTTTCAAATTGTATTGTTTTAATACGTAAGCCACTTTGAGGCCGAATGTTGGACAAAATGGAGATATAAATAACAACAGCAACTGCAGCTTTTATCTTTCTCCCCATTCCTGCAATGTCCAGGAGCAAAAACAGTGTTAGCAGGCAGTGTTTACTCCCTCAGGCCACCTACTGTGCTTGTTATTGCTGAAATATAAGCCCCCTTTTAAAACCCTCTTTCCAGGATCTTACAGATCATTGGATATCTTTAGTCTGATTTCATGCCAGCAATATGAAGTAGAATCAGTGGGGTCGGAAGGAAGTTAAACTCCTAATTCTGCTTTGATCCTCCAGATTGTGAGGTAATGTGGGGATTTAGTTTCCTTTTCATTTTAATGATAGAACAATCAGTAAGGTGGAGCAGAGATGAAACTTGAGTTCTAATTCAGTTTTGCTCTGGGAGATCATAGGATGAAGGAGGGGCGTTATCTTTTCTATTTCATCAATACAGAGTGAAATGAGGGGTGAGAAAGAGGTTAAAGTTTGAGGTTAAAGTTTCTACCACGAAACCACTGTGATCCAGCTCTCCTAATTTTCCTGACACACATACTCACCAATCAATAAGAAAAAATGAAGCAATGCGATTAAAGCACAACCAAGCACAACGGGTTTTTACTGAGCTAACTATTCCAGGTGTGGGCTGTTTCTCTTCTCTTAACTGCAAGAAGAGAAACAGCTTTAGAATCTGTTCTCTGAGTGGATGCAGCGTCAAAGCAAACATTAACTGGCTTCTGAATGGCTTCTCACCCTCCCCCATGTGAAGCCACTTTGCTGTGTCTTCAGGTCTTGAAAGAAGCTTATTTTTGCATAAAAATTGCATTTAAAATGGTGCTAAAAATTATACCTCCCAATGCTCTGTCACATAGCCTTCTGCAAATCCTAGCAGTCACATGCAAACACTGTGTACGTGTCTGTGTGTTTTGAGCTGATGCAAGAGCTGCTAAATACTGAGAAATTAATTTAACACTTCTGAGAGAGTTCAAGCTCTCACTGAACAGTTTCAGCAGCAATTGACCTGGGGGGGGGGTGTTACCCTGATTTCTGGGGTCCCTTGGGGGACACCTCAATGTGCTCCACACAGTGGGGAATGGCAGCTAGCCACAGCATGAGCAATAGCAATGAGAGAGGCAGGGTAACCTAGCGGGGTCTTTTTACCCAGTGTTTATGGGGTCAGGCCAAGCCAAAAACCAAATGAAAATGTCCAATAAATGATTTTATTAAATGAAAGTCTCATGCACCAACGCAATCACTCACACACTCACTCAAGACCTATTAAGAAGCAAAAGAGAGGAAACTGCATAGGGGAATATTGAAGAGGTGTAGCTGGGGTAATACTGCACCTTTGTCCTGAAGTCCTTGGTCCAGGAAAAACAGCAGAGAAGTGGGGCTCAGCATGGAGAGGGCTGAGGGGATCACTCAACAGATGGAGCAATGGTCTGCTGGGATGACCGGGGGTGATCCAAAGAACCACTTAAAAACTGGGACTATTTGTAGAGGAAAAAGTACCTGGAGGACTAATCCTTTCCCGGGGAGAACAATGGGTGTTGGAGCAATAATGAAGCTCCACCATGGTATTTCCTTCGTGTGCTGGGATTGCAAAGTGTTGCCAAAGTCTCAGGATCTTTGGCTGTGTTAGTTTGTGGTGTGACTTCATGTAAATGGTCCTCGCCTGATGGAATATTTGCTCAACTGGGGGCAGACACGCTAATCCCCTCAAGTCGGCTTCCTGGGGCTGTGGACTCTTTGTTTATTGTGGGTTTACACATCTTGAGGTCTCCTGGGGCTACGTGACTGGGGATTTTACTGGCCTGACCTGGTTTTCAGTCTTTGACCATTGTTACCTGCCTACGTGCCCATCTGGTGACCTCTCAGGCACATTGAATCATATTTTAATATCAAAATTTTAGACCCCGGGATAGGGTTTACGAATGAGATAACGGGGGGGCTGGCAGCAGAAATTTCTCCCTGAACTAGGGGAGAATGAGGAGATTAGCCATAACAGCCCCAGAAGTTTGAAAAGACCATCAGCAGTGATGGTTGGCAAAGGGAGAGCAGCAGGATGGATGGAACAGCTTGCTTAACTGCTGGATGCTGAGCTGTGCACCCACCACATTTCTTAAAAGTTTTAATCTCAAAGGTTTCAATTAACTGAAGAAGCTATGATTTCTGCAGTAAGAAGAAAAGTCTTGGTATTTCCTGACTGTATTTAATGAGATTGAGTACCTCAGAGAAGGGGGGGAGAGAAGAGAAACATATTTAAATTCAAAAAGTCTTTACTGTTTCTTTAAGAACTTATAGCAAACTGCTAAAGGGAAAAATATATAAGAGGAAAATATATACAACCTTTTTTTTATGGTTTTCTTACCATGAGAAAATGGTGGGTGTCATTTCAGAAAGTGAGATAACAGGAAAGACTGGCTGATATGATTGGGTTGCTATAGAAACTTGGAATCGACTGAGTTAAATTGAGCTGTATTGCAAACTGCTATCATCTGCTACCATCTAGCGGATCTTGGAAAAGTTGTAGACTTTTTTTTCTCTCTAGAAGTGAAGCATAAAGTTCAAAGAGATGTATGCAGAAGAAGAACTTATTGATCAAAATAATTTACGAGAAGATATTTAAAGAAATTAGATTATTTATTCAGAGAAGTTATAAATCAGGTGTCAGGTTGGCTTTGCCATCCCTGTCATGCCATCCTAATGCCATCCCAATAACATGTAGTGTTTTTTATATTTGATAATTTTTATTCCATGTATAAGTTAACAACAAAACAAAATAAAACACAGAAATATAAATATCATTAAGAGAAAAGAAAAAAAAGATGATGTACATATATGTATGATATCAAGATGTAACATAGAATTTTTTAGAAACATTAATTTTTTTTTTCAAAAAAAGGTATTTCATATCTGCCAGGTATATTTTACTACCTTTTTATCTAAGAATAATACTTTATTAAATTACCACCATTGTGTAACTTGTACAAATTCCTAATTTGTCTTGATTTCCCTGTTTATCTTTAACCATAAACCATTGACTAATAACTCCTTTTCATCATTTACAAGATATTTATCAAATGTACTTCCTGCCTTCCTTTTTGGGGGTTTATCTCTGAGTCCATGAAAAATATAGATACCTCTGTATACACCAAAATTATTTTGTATAATTTCTTTATGTATTATATTTAAACACTTTGTTTGTCCACCTATTTGTTGTTTTACAATTTTCATATTCCCTGATCTATTCTAGGAATACTGTTATTAATAAATGTGTTCTGTTTCTGTAAAAATCAGAAATTGGTGTCAATTCATTTCTGTTTACTTGTTTGTATTATTTGTTTATTTGTTTTAAAATTTAATTATATCTCCAAATTTCCCTTTTAAATAAACTGTTATTAGGTCCCATTGTGACTCGTTTCTATCTCTTACATTTCTGTTGAAAGCTTTAGTCAATTTATCACATTCTTTCATTTCCATAAGCTTTAAAAGCCATTCATCAACTTCAAGTATTTGATCAGTCTTCCAGTATCTCTCATGAAGAATCCTAGCTGTGGCGATCATATATAGAACTATTCACCATAATTATTTTCTTATTAAATTCTTCCATGTCAGTAACAATATTTAATAAGAAAAATTCCGGTGTCATCAGGATATTGATTCTTAGTATATCTGACATAATTTTGTTAATGTTCTTCCAAAATGTTTTTACTTTTGGGCAGTCCACCACATATGAAAAAATGATCCTTCTTCCTTTTTTGCATTTCCAACAATTTTTTGGCCCATTTTATACATCTTGTTCAGTTTAGAGGGGCTTAAATACCACCTGTAGAACAGTTTTAAATAATTCTCTTTTAAATTTTGTGATAAAGTAAATTTTTGTGTTCTTCCCCAGCTTTTTTCCCAGTCTTCTAGTTGTATATTTTTGCTGATATTCTGTGCCCATTTGATCATCACATATTTAATTGTTTCTGTTTCGAGTTCTCAAGTCGGCGTGAATTTATAAATCTGTGATGTCGGATGGGTTTGTTTGTCAAAAATGGCTATTTCAAATTCATTTTTCTCTGCTTTGCTTAAGAATCCTTCCAATTTTAAATCCATTTTAAATCCATTTTAAATCTTTCTTTGATTTGCATAAAAACCACTGGCTGGGAAACTCCCCTTCTTCAAGTTTGTTCCTTGTTTTCAATCTGAAGTTGCTTTCCTCTAATATTATGTCTTTGTAGTGAATCTATCTTTCCTGTGTAGCTTTCCATCTACTGAATGTGGGGAGATTAATTGTGGAATTTTCTTGTAGATTTTTCTTTTGAATTTTTGCCAGATGTTGATCAAAGATTTTCTTAAATAATGGTTTTGGAATTCTTTATCTACTTTTTCTCTGCCATACCAGAGGTATGCATGCCAACCAAATCTTATGTCCGGACCTTCTAGCTTTAAGGTTCGTTCATTTTCTAAGGTTATGCAGTCCGTGATGCATGTCAAGCCGTTAGCGCAATAATATAATTTCAGATCTGGAAGGCTGCAACCTCCTTTTTCTTTCCTTTTGGTTAGTAATTTCCATTTAATTCTTGGTTTCTTTCCTTCCCATACAAATTTAGAGAGATCTTTTTGACATAGTTTGAAGAATTTGTCATTTACAATTATTGGGCGGTCCTGGAAAAGAAAATTTATCTTCAGAAGAACATTCATTTTAATGGCTGCGATTTGTCCTAAAAGTGATAGCTTCAGTTTACTCCAATTCTGAATTTCTTTCTTGATCTCTTTCCAAACTTTCATATAATTATTTTCATAGAGTTCTGTATTATGTTTTGTTATGCAAATTCCCAGATATTTGATTTTCTTCTCTGATTTAAAGCCAGATAATTCTTCACTTCCGGGTCTCAATGGCGTCGCGATCGGCAGGACAGTGAGATAGCTCCCGCTGTCTTTGTCACCCCGAGAGGATTTGCCAAAATACCAAACTTGGCAAAGTGCCCCCCCAGTAAAGGGGGCCCAGAGGGGCTTGTCGGGGAGCTTATTTTTCTCCTTAGGCTAGAGAACAACCAGGCTTGAACGCCGAAGGAGAGAGGTCGCAGAGTTCCAAGTCCGCTCGGGTAGTAACTGCTATGGCAGCCTAGCGTTGTCTGAGACTTTTTAACTTGAATAGTTCAAGTTAACAGTACAAAATTGAAGAGCAGGACATCACTTAAGTCCCAAATATATTTTCTCAAAGATTGGAAGATCGGAACAACCTTTAATTCAAGGGAGAGGGAGAGGAGGAGAGGAGATGATGAGGAGAATCCACGTGGAAGAGAGAGAGAAGGGAGGTAAGAAATCCCAAGAAATTAGGACTTTTATAGACAATAATAGACATTAATAGAAATGGACTGAGACAGACTGGAAACTTTGCAAATATCTAGTGAAGAACGAGGGTGAGAGGAGGAAGAATTTAAGACAAAGATACAAGGAAATAAAATTCTAAAGGAGATCGAGAAATTGAACGAGAGGCGACTGAAGGAGACACTCGCGGCAACACTTGAGCTCGCTGCTTAATAGAGACTGTGAAGTGAGAAACTGTTAATAGAAGAGAGAGACAATAAGAGGGAAAAAGAGGACTGAACAGTAATTGGGAAAATTTCTTCGGAGAGAGATTAAACAAATAGTGGACTGAAAAAACAACAGAGAATTTGGTGAAGAGCGACAGAATAACAGACAATACTGGCTTGAGCTCGCGTGAAGAACAGGGACGACCAAGGGGAACAAGTCGGAGAAGGAGCAACTGAAGTCGCTAGAGCTCGCTAGTAAAGATTGCAGAAACAGCAGAGGGTGAATCAGGGTCAAAAAAGCGAAATTAAGAAGACTGAAGTCAAAAACTGAACTGTGATTTAACGGGGAGAGACAGAAGAGTTAAAAAGAGACAGAAAGACATAGGAAGAGTTAGTAAGAAAGTGTCTGAAAACAGCTGGTGTCAGCCGGTGCCGGTGGGAAGCGTGTCGGAGTCTGTTGGAAAACTGGTCAGACAGAATAAGATTGGGGGAGAGGAGAGGCAACGTTCGAATGATATTTGTTAAATACTGGAAATCTTACCGAGAATAATAGAGTCATAGTAATAAGTCGATATAATAAGTTGATATATAGCGGATTTATAAATGAATTAACTGATTGGATATATAATTGCTTTACATTTTACATAATAGATCTATAAGTGAGCGAATATATAAATGAATTAATTGAAATATTAGACTTATTAATCAATTTGTGAATACTGGGAAGGACATAAACTGTGTTAATATTAACTGTGTTAATAACTGTGTGTGGTTTGAAGGACAGAGGTATAATTCAAAACAGAAACAGCTGCGAGAGAAGTGATCTTGAGTCAGCAAGATTAGAGACAACAACAAAATCACCTTAAAATTAACTCTTGAAGAGACTGTGGGGAAGAGTAGAAGAGGTTCGTTAGTGCCATCTAGCGACGATTAAGAGGTAATACACACAAACAAACAAAAAAACAGTGGAAGAAGAAGAAGAAGAAGAAGAAGAAGAAGAAGAAGAAGAAGAAGAAGAAATGGCGTCTGGATTAAGGAAGGGAGTCAAAACACAGAGTCAAATACCATTGATTGACCCAACAAGAAGAACATCGGTGGAAATGGGACAGCAAATGGCTGAAATCTTAAATGAGATCAGAAGTTTAAAATTGGAGATGAGACAGGAAATGAAGGATACAAGGGCTGACATTAAAGCAGATATTCGGAGGGAACTGGATTGTATCGTAAAGAGAATGGATAATATGGGTAAAGACATTAAAATAATGAAAATGGACATTCAGGAGATTCAAGTTAAAGCAAAACAGCTAGAACAAGAGAAGGAAATCATGACAGAAACTCAAAAACAGGAAGAACTGAGATTAAGACAACAAGAACTGAGATATCGAGAGAAATGTATCAAGTTGAGAGGAATAAGGGAAACTCCAGGAGAACTCTTGGATGAGAAAGTGATTACAGCCTTGGCGAATTATACTGGGATGAAAGAAGAAGACATGGAGAGAGAAATAGATCATATGTTTAGAGCAAATTCTAGAATCGCGAAAGAGAAGAATTGGCCGAGGGATGTGGTGGTATGTTTTACAAGAGTCAGGATCAAGGAAAAAATACTCCAAATAAACTATGAAAAACAGCTAGTGATTGAAGATAAAACAATAAAAATTTTCAAAGATATACCATTTGAAATTCTGAAAAAAAGACAAGAGTACGAGTTTCTGACCCAACTTTTACAGAAACATAGAATTATATACAAATGGGAGAGACTGGAGGGAATATCTTTTACATATAAACAGAGGAGATATAAGATCTCTAACACTGCAAGAGCGAAAGAAATTTATGACAAACTTAAAAGAGAGTTAGAAAGACCCGAAGATCGGAATAAAGGGAGAAAACAGGAGGAAGAACAAGGCAGTCTGGAAGAGACTTCAGAAGTTGGGAAGGAGGAACAGAATATAGAAAGGGAAGAGAGAGAGGAAAAAGAAAGTAACCCAGAATCAGAGATAGAACAAGAGGAAGAGGAAGATTCACAAAAGCCTGAATTGGAGGTTGAAGACCTATACCCAGAGGAAGAAGATATATAGGAGAAAACATAGTTGAAAAAGATGGTCACGAAGATCCTCTCCTGGAATGTAAAAGGGCTGAATTCGAACTACAAAAGACGGCAAATTTTCCATTACCTAGAGAAAATTAAAACAGATGTGATTTGTCTGCAGGAGACAAAAATTAGAGAAAAAGATAATAAATATTTGAGAAATCCCAAGTTGGGAAAATGCCACATTTCTGCATCATTAAAGAAGAAAAAAGGGGTTGTCTTATACGTTAATCAGAAATACCCCTCTGAGATGAAATTTCATGATAAAAAAGGACATTATTTGGGAGCGGACATGCAACTTCGAGAAACTAAACTTCTTGTGATAGGAATATATTCCTCAACAGAAGAAAAAAGTAAATTTTATAAAGAGTTACAACAGGCAATATTGAGACACTCAGAAGAGGCTGATCAAGGAAATTATTTATTGATGGGAGATATGAATGGGGTGATTGACCACAATATAGATAGATCAATATCCAGGTCGCAAGGAAAAAAATACGGAAAACTCCCACAATCATTCTTTAAATTAGCAGAAATGTTGGCTTTACAAGATGTCTGGAGAGGGATACATAAAGACTCTAAAGGATATACGTTTTATTCGGATGCCCATAAATCGATGTCGCGGATTGACATGTTTATGATTTCAAAAAGCTTACAACAAAAGGTAAAGGATATGGAGATACTTCCGAGGACGTTATCCGATCATAATCCTATCCAATTGGAATTAAGAAGCCTAAAGAAAGAAATAAGATAGAGGCTTTATGACTATCTTTTTCAAAATGAACATTGCGTTGAAAAGATAAAGGAGGCAATCAAATATTATTTTGAAGAGAACATGACAGAGGATCTAAAGATGACAACTATCTGGGACGCCAGCAAAGCAGTGATGTGTGGACATTTCATTAAATTGGGTTTGGAATTTAAGAAGAAAAGACAAGAAAAATATCAAGAATTAATGGAAAAGGTTAAACTACAAGAAGAAAAATTGAGGGGAAAACCGACGGATAAAAAGGCAAGGTTGGAATTAAAAATTCTACAAGACCAGATTAAAGCTGAAAATCAATTAGAAATAAGCAGAAAGCTAACTTGGATGAAACAAAAGTACTTTGAGCATGCAGATAAACCAGGGAGATGGTTGGTCCACAAATTAAGAAAGGAGAGAGAAAAGAGATTAATTCTGGAAATAAATACAGGGAAGAAAATAACAGCAAATCAAGCAGAAATAAAGAAAACTTTCTATAATTATTACAAAAATCTTTATAGTTTGAAAATACAAGAAAAGACACAAAAGAAATTAGAAGAATATTTGGCTAATCAGAAAATACAGCAAATAACAGAAGAGAACAGACAGATGATGGACGCGAAGATTACAGTGAAGGAGATTATGGATGCGATCCAAAAATTGGATACATCAAAAGCACCAGGGCCGGACGGTCTCTCCACAACGTATTATAAGAAGTTGCAAGAATTCTTAAGAGGGCCTTTGGAAAAATTGTTCAATGAAATCACTGTGAATGGAAAACCAAATTCCTGGAACGAGGCTAATATTACATTAATTCCAAAAGAAGGGAAAGATTTAAAAGATCCAGGGAGTTATCGTCCAATCTCACTTCTCAATATTGACTATAAAATATTCACTAATATACTGGCAGAAAGATTGAAGAAAATACTACAAGAAGTGATTCAGAAAGAGCAAAATGGCTTCCTTCCTAAAAGACAGATTAGAAACAATATTAGAACAATTCTGAATATTATTGAATATTAAGAAAAGAATAATGAAAAGAAATTGGCGTTGATTTTCATAGATGCTGAAAAAGCTTTCGATAATCTCAGGTGGGATTTCATGATAGAAGTGCTGAAAAAAATGGACTTTGGAAAGGCATTCCTGAACTGGATTAAAGAAATTTATAAAGAACAAAGAGCAGCACTAATTATTAATGGAGACAGAACAAAGCAATTTGAAATTGAGAAAGGGACGCGACAGGGGTGCCCATTGTCACCGCTCTTATTTATAACAGCACTAGAGGTTTTGATAAATGCGATTAGAAGCGATCCCAAAATAAAAGAATGTAAAATTAAAAGTCAAGAGTACAAAGTGCGAGCATACGCGGATGATTTGTTGATTATTTTAGAAAACCCAGAAATAAGTACTGGAGCTTTCTTACAGAAGCTAAATGAATTCGGAGAAATTGCTGGGCTAAAGATCAATAAAGAAAAAACGAGAATTATAATGAAGAACATAAGAAAGGAGGAGGAAAGAGAACTAGCCCAAAAAACAGAATTTAAAATAGAGCATAAAATTAAATATTTAGGAATATGGATCTCAAAGAGAAATAATGAGTTATACGAAAATAATTATAAAACAACATGGAAGGAAGTAAAAAAATTGTTAGAAAATTAGAGTGCCTTAAAGTTGTCAATACTGGGGAGAATATCCGCAATTAAAATGAATGTGCTGCCTAAACTAAATTTTCTCTTCCAAAATTTACCTATTATTACTAATGAAAAACCTTTCAAGGAATGGCAGAGAGATTTGTCAAAGTTTATTTGGGAAAATAAAAGACCTAGAATAAAATGGAAGCTATTCACGGAAAAAAAGGGAAAAGGAGGCTTTGATTTACTCGATTTGAAACTATACTACTATGCGAGCGGGCTTACCTGGATTAAAGAATGGATAACGTTGCAAGATGAAACAATGTTAAATCTAGAAGGAGCGGGAAAACGAATGGGGTGGCACGCATATATGTGGTATAAGAAGTACAAAATAGATAAAGAATTCCAGAACCACTATTTAAGGAAAGCGCTGCTAACAATTTGGTTGAAATTTAAGAAAAAATACTATGTAAAAATACCTCAATGGCTGTCACCACATGAAGCGTTATATGGGAGATGGAAGGATCCACAAGATAAATGGATACGATACAGTGATATAGTAATAGAAAAACGAAATCAAGTATCTACGCTAAAATTAAGAGAAGAAATTGAAGTAGTGGGATTCAGATGCCACTGGTTTTTATATAGACAATTATACGAAAGATTTCAAATGGATAAGAAACTAGAAGGAATAGAATCGGTAACGAAAGAAGACTTATTTGGAAATATAATATTAGAATCAAAGAAGCAAACAATATCTAAATTATATAAATTACTGTTGGAAAGAGAATTAGAATCGGAACAAATAAAAGAAGTAATGATAAAATGGTCTAAGAATATAGGCTATGAAATTCAACTTGAACACTGGGAGAGAAGTTGGAAGGACACGAACAAATTTACTGCAGCCCAAAAATTGAAAGAAAACTATCTTAAAATGTTCTATAGATGGCATATGGATCCGGTAAAACTAAATAAGATGTACAAAATAAAAGAAAAGAAGTGTTGGAAGTGTAGTAAGGATAATGGTACTTATTTTCACATATGGTGGACGTGTGAAAAGGCAATTACCTTTTGGAAAAAAATTCATGGAAGAATGTTGGCAATCTTACAAATTAATTTGCCGCTATTACCAGAACTATTTCTATTAAACATGAAGCAAAAAATAGGCAAAGAAATTAAGAGAAAATATTGGAAAGTGATTCTTTATATGATAACAGCGGCGAGATTAATTTAAGCACAGAAATGGAGAAATGAACATACACCACAAATAGAAGAATGGTTGATAAAAGTGGCAGAATTTAAAGAAATGGATAGACTAACAGGCATGATACAAGGTAGAATGCAAGGTGAACATGAAGAAGTTTGGAAAATAGTAGAGGAGTATATAACAAAAGACGGATATAAGATTGACGAATAAGGGATAAGGATTCTTAAAATTTACGATTAACGATGGAAGGTTTATAAGAATATAAAACAGGCCGACAAGAGGGAAAGAATAAACAGTACAATAATTGAAAAAGAAAGTAGGAAACAGGTAAAGGGTTTACTCCAAAAGGGGATTCTAATAAGAGAAACTTAGATTGGAACAGGAAGAATGGGACCTAGTGAAGTCCAGGAAGTAAATTTTGGGAATCTTTGTTCTTTCAAGAAGAGGAAGTAGATCATAAAGAAATGAGTGAAGGAAATGAAGGGTTGAATGAAGTTGAAGAAGAAAGATAGTTGAAAGTAAGTAAGAAGGATGTTGGAATGATAGAAGGGAAGAACATAAGAACATAAGAATACAAGAAATCTAAACTACTTCGGGTGAAAATGTTAAATTGAATGTGGGAGAAAGTGTGGTATGGGTGTAATGTGATGTAAATGTGGGGGGTATGGGTTTAATGGGATGTTTAATGTGTTGTAAAGATGTATTGTGATGTCTGTATGGTTTGTAGTGTGATGTAATGTGATTTTAATGCATAAATTTAAATAAAATTTATTAAAAAAAATAAAATAAAGCCAGATAATTCTTGTAGCTCTCTTTCTTCTTTTTCTCTAAGATTTTTCATGATAACATTTGTCTTTTTTTTTATTTTTAGGCCAGTGACTTCTCCAAATGTTTTTAATTTTTCCATTAGTTTACCAATACTTTGTTTAGGATCTTCCAAAAAAAAAAATAAAAAATAACCAGGTTGTCTGTGTAAGCTTTCAGCTTGTATTCTTGTCCCTTAATTTTCACTTTTCTTATCTGTGAATCTTCTCTAATTTCTTTGGCTAATACTACTAAGACCAGTATGAATAGTAACGGGGAGATCGGACACCCTTGTCTTGTCCCTTTTTTATTCTGAAAGGTTTTGTTTTCCCCCCATTTATAATCAAACATGCACTTTGTTCTTTATAAATCTCTTGAATCCACTCAATAAATTTCCACCTGCAATCCATCCTTTGCAGTGTTTCAAACATAAAATCCCAATTTACATTGTCAAACGCGTTTTCAAAATCTATAAAAATCATCACTAATTTTTTTCATTGTGTTTTTCAAAATGTTCTACCATATTTATAACAAATCTAATATTGTTTCTCAATAATCTCTTTGCAGAAATCAATTTTAATCATCGTGAATAAGAGATTGTAGAACTTTTTTTCGCCTTTCAGCTGTAATTGCAGCAAATATTTTGTAGTCAATATTTATTTATTTAATTCTTTATTCATTTATATCTTGAACATAAAACTGTAATATAAACAGACCATCTAAAGGCGAAATTAGTAGTAATGTTACAATCTTTTGAAGAAAGATCATCATTATGATATATAAACAGTGGTCACAGTGCATGATACATCCCTATTTAGCAAATTCTAATTTGTAGCCAAATGTTCATTACTTACACAATTGGTTTACTATATGTGATCTTCTCAAGTTATGAATGATATAGGTATTTATTAATTTACTTCTCTACTTCCCCTTAGTTCAGTTTATCGTCTTCTTTATTGATCCTCACTTTACTTTTTTTTTTTTTTTTTTGCTTTCATTCTGATAAACTACCATTAACTTTATGGTATCTACTGCTTTATTTATGTCTGCCGTATATGGTATCTTTTAATTTATCTTTGTAAGTTGATTTATTTCAGTTGTTCCTTTCATCTGAAACTTAAAGTACAATAAATACTGATATTTTGTCATATGATCTTATCTGTTTATCTTTATCAGCTTATAGCTATAATTTGAGAACCAACTTCTTTGTCAATCTCAGACTCGAATTTCTTAGGAATCATTTTCCCGCTTAAAAATATACTTCTCAATAGGATTCCATTCCTCCTCATTTCTGGTTTGTGATTTTCCTTGTAAGATTGTTGTCAATTTGTCCATATCTCTAAGTTCTATTAATTTTACTAGCCAGTCTTCTGTTTGTGGTATCTGCTTGTTCTTCCATAATTTGGCATATATGATCCTGGAGGCAGTGATCGTATACAGAATTATTCTCCAAAATTTCAGTTTTATAGATTTATTTAATCTGTGAAGCATATTTAATAGGAATATTTCAGGTGATAATGGGATATTTTTTTGTAGTATGTTGGACATTATTTCCTGAATCTTTTTCCAATATGTTTTGGCTCATTCACAAGTCCATCACAGATGGTAAAAAGTTCCATTTCCTGTTCCACATTTCCAACAGTTGTTTCCCTTAATTTTGTATATCTTACTCAATTTTACTGGATCTAGATACTATCTGTGTAACATCTTCACATAGTTGTCCTTCATTGACTGAGCCAAGGTAAATTTCTGTGTTTCTGTCCAACTTTTTTCCCATTGTTCAAGGTGTAGTTCATGACCAATATTTTGGGCCCAACTGTTCATGGTTTCTTTAATTTGTTCAGATTCTAATTCTCTTTCTATTCATATTTTGTAGAGCTTGGATATCAACTGTTTCGGTGTTTCAAATATGGCTTTCTCAAGCTCGTTAATTTTTGAAGTGGATTCAAACCCTTCCAGTTTCCAGTCCAACTTGAATCTTTCATTCAGTTGTCTATACAGAAACCAGTGGTGTTTAAACCCCTCTGTAGTCAATATTTAATAGAGATAGGTCTATAGCTTCCTGGGTTTTTTGGATCTTTCCCTTGTTACCCTGTTTTCTGGGGGTCCCGGGAGGGACACCAAATTGCTATCAAAATTATACAAGTTGGGGAAATTAGTTCAGTGCACAAGTTGGCAAAACGAGAGGCAGGGTAACTTAGCGGAATCTTGTAACCCAGTGTCTACGGGGTCAGGCCGAGTCAAGAAGCAGACCGGTTGGAAAATAATGAATGATCTTTATTAAATACAGGCACACAATGTAAGCAACACAAGCACACAGATAACTAAGGAAAATAAAGGTGTGAGTAAGATAGCGGGCTTTTCAGAGGGATAGTTCGTTCGGGTGATATGAAACCTGTCCTGAAGTCTGGAAGAAAACGGAGAGTGAAGCTGAGGTTCAATGTATCTCAGCACGTGGAGCTGAGGGGAAGCTCGCCAAGCAAAGCCGCAGTAAGGCGGTCTGGAACTCGGGAGCGATCCAAGGAAGCGCTCAAAGTCAGGGGTTTTTATAAGGAGAATTGTGACCGCAGGCTAGGTCGGACTTTGGGAAAACAATAGATTTGGAGTTGGAGACAAAGCCTCCGAAAGGTCAGAATTTGAATGATTGAATTTGAGCTGAATTTATCAATAGAGTAGCCGGTATGCAAACGCAGAGTTTTTGAGCGTTGTATAGCTCCATCATCAAGCTGCCAGCGTGAGGCAGAGGATCTTTTGAGAGTTGCTTGCATACCTAATGGAGGTACTTGCCTTGAGGTCTCCTAAAGCGGCGAGTCGGCTGTTTTCTGGCCTGCCTGTATTGTTTCGGAATATTATGGCAATTATCGGCCGAGCCTGTATGCGTACTTGTCCGGGGGCCTCGCAAGCACGTGTAAGGGATATGTGAAGCTGAATTAGTGATAACAAAAGATATCTTTTATATCCCCAAAGCTTGGGCTAGCCAGGGCAGTAACACCCTTCTTTAGGAATTAAGGTAATATTAGCTTCATTCTATGATTGAGGTTTGCCATTTATTATTATTTCATTGAATGTTGCTTGCAATGGCAGTAGTAATTCTTCTTCGAAGAGTTTGCAATATATTGCTAAGAAACCGTCTGGGCCTGGAGCTTTCATAGTTGTATCACGGATGAGATTTCCATTACTGTGAAGGGTGAATTTAAGATATTTCTCTGATCTTCAGAAAGCTTTAACATATCTTGTCTGTCCAGGTAGTCTTTTATAAATTCTGCTCTATTATGTGGGATATTTTGCAAATCAAATAATTTAGTGTAATATCCTTTAAATATCTTTTTTATAGATACCTGATCAACAAACGTTTTCTCTCCTTTCTTTACGTCAGTTATATGACTTTTTTCGGTCTCTTCCTTTAGTTTATAAGCCAACCATCTTCCCAGTTTATTTGCTCTTTCAAATTAATTTTGTTTTTTCCTTTTAAACCTTTTCTCTAATTGTAAAGCATTGTCTAATTTGTTCTTGTAAAAATTTAATTTTTTTTCATGTTGTTTCATTTGCAGTATCATTTCTTAACACTTCATCTTCACTTTTTAGTTGGTTCTGGATTTCTTGGAGTTTTTGTTGTTGTTTTTTCTTCCATTCAGATCCCCATTTTATAAAATAACCTTTGATAACGGCTTTAGTAGTATCCCATATAGTCTTCATCAATATACCCCATGTATTGTTTTCTTTAAAGTAATGTTTTAAAATTTCTTTAGCTTGTTGTACATATTCACTTTTCTGAAGTAAGGAATCATTCAATTTCCAATTCCAGCTCTTCTTTTTTGTATGCAACTCTAACTGTATTGGATTGTGGTCAGATAGCAAAATTGGCAAAATTTCCATTTCTTTGATAGACATATGTAGGTGTTTTGAGAGCAGAAACATGTAGTGTAAGTCACTACATGTAATGACATGTAGTGTTTTAAGGTTTGCTTTCATATAATGCCTTGTAACTCATTATGCACTATCACACCAAGTTATTTGCTATTTGCTTCTATGTAATACATGTAGTGCTTTGCTGCTTTATGTCATGTAAAAGGAGCTGGAAGGGGATGATGGAAACTGAATGAGAAAACCAGTGTTTTGGGAACAAGGGTGTGTTGATATGCCCAATCTTAATAAAGAGGAGAACAAAGGTGAGCACAAGGCCAGGATGCTGGTGGCCAGGAAGCCAGCCTGGGAAAAAGACTTGTTTTAATTGGTTAGCAAATAATGGCTTTGCACATGCAAATTTCTAGTATTACTACTTATAGGAAAGTAATGACATCAGGAGATCTGGTTTTAGATGTCATATCCAATGAATAGCTTGTCCTTAAGATTCCTGATATCAAAGAATCTCCTTCATACATACAATCAATGTGTTACTTGAAACTATCAGGTGCCATAAAATCTGTGTTGCCTAGTGAATTGCACAGCTGCTTTGTGATCATGCGATGCACAACTGTTTGGTATTGACACAGTCTCAGGAGAAACCAGAGGAAGTATAAAGTAAGCACAGAAACAGTGGCAAGGGAGATAGAGATTGGGAACATGGTCCTTACAAACAAGGAACTTAAAGGACCCTACAGTGGTCAAGTTTCCCAATCCAGGAACTGAGGTGACAAAGTTCAGTCCCTGGAGGCCGAGGTGGATTGGATGCTACCTGGGAAGTCATTGTTCCCATTGTTTTGCAGCTACTGCTAAATGGCAGCTGAACTCTGCTCTTCCAATTTTCTTAGCTACCTAGAAAGAAGCTTCTACAATCAAGAAGGTTCCCCGAAGATGTCCTGGAAATACATATTTTTTTAATTTAATTATACATCTATAGCAGTAACAAGGCAATATAACAAAATGTAATCCATATCTATAAATACATAAATTATCATACATGTATATTTATATTCGCTACAAATATAATAAAAACCTGTAATGAAATAACGTATTTTCAAATGGTGTAATATCTTTTTCACTTCTTATCTTTCCTTCATTGGGCAGAACAGGTATATTCAATAATATTATGCTTCTATAGCTTCTATACCTCTTACATCAAGATCTTTCCTGCTATACATTCAAAAATCTTATGTTTAATTTTACAAGTCTTCAATTATTCATCTTGTTACATTCATGATTAAGGGTTTACAAAAGGCTTCCCCAGTATATCTGCTTTTTTACTATTTCATTGACTAGCCCTTTTTTACTTTTGAGCAACTATATTTTCCAATATTTATTCAAAAAAGAGGAAATCATCGAAAGAGATGAGACGGTCCCCAGTGGGGCCCCTGATGCTAAACCCAAGACATGACCTTTGATTCCTCCATCAACCCCAACTGGAGGCCAAACCTGGGCCTGGGGTGAGAGACCTGAAACTGCTCAGCACCAACGTTGCTGGGCTACAAGATGGGACACATCTATTGTTGAGACCAGTATAATGGAACAACTTCTAGCCAGAGAAGAAGAAGTGGAAAAGCAGAGAGAAGAAATTTCCAAACTGAGAGCTCAGCAGCATGACTGGAGAGTCCTGGTGCCTCAGGTTGGACGAGCACCACCTCAGACTCCAGCAGCGGCAGCTGCTCTGGTGGCGGCGGCACCTGCACCTTCCAGGATACCAGCATCACAAGTGGGGCCCCGACATTTCCTAGAGTTGAAGACCACATACGATGACAATGGAGCCACCCTGACATACTTTCTCAACATGGCCTCTAGTTACATGATCGACTACAGGAACAGTTTTCCTGATGATGCTGCCAGAATTAGATACCTGAGCCAGCACCTCAAAGGAGAAGCAGTGGAGTGGGTCACCAGCCTGTTCGACTCACGAGCTGAGGAAACAGCCAACCTGCAGCTGTTCATGCCTTGACTTAGAGAAAGATTTGAGGATCCATTCTTTCAAGAACAAGCCAGATACCAACTGAAGAACCTGCACCAAGGAAAAGGAACTGTTGGCACGCATGAGAATTCAGGAAATTAGCCACTAAGTTTCCGGAATGGAAAGATGACATCCTCAAGCAATTTTTCCTAGATGGATTAAATTCCATCATCTTGGATCAGTGCCTGAACCAAGGGGATCCCGCCAGCGCCCTGGGATGGATGAAACTAGCCGGAGAAGTAGAAAGCATCATGGAGAGTGTCCAGCTTGCCCGGCAAAGGAAAATGCAAGAAATCGGTCGCCGAACCCCGGGACCACAAAAAACCACTTTCCTGAGCAGTGAAGGAAAGAAAAAACAACTCAAAGAAGGCACCTGTTTTCAATGCGGAAAAAAGGCCACATTGCCAGCGAATGCCAGGGATCGAAGAAAACCACTGAAGAAAAGTCGGGCACCCCCACCACCCGACCTGTATCCCGTAAAGCTGACACCCTGAAACCGACAACCAAACGCCAGCGGAACTGCAGCTGGAACTTGCAATGGTGAGGACAGTCAACTGACCACATCCAACTCAGACAGCGATGATTGGGACCCCGCCGAGTCCGCTAATGTAAGTGTCACCAAAATTCGTCATGTATATGTAACAGTAGCCTTAATGATGGGAAATTACAAACGTACAGGGCCTTAGTTGACTCAGGCTGCACAACTAGTTTATTGAATCCTGTTGTGGCAAAAGAACTTGCAGTAAAGTTTGAACCTCTAAAAAAGGCTGTCAAATTATCTCAAATGAATGGCTCACCCATGGCAGGAGGCCCTGTACAGGAAAAGACCAAATCTATCCTCGTTCAAGTGGGAAACTATCAGTGGCAATTATGTTTCCTAGTGCCCACCAAAATCAGGTTTCAAGTAGTTCTTGGGTACGACTGGCTAAAAAAACACAATTCCCAAATTGGCTGCACACAAGGATTACTCAAGCATATCCATGATGTATATCAAATACCCGAAGAAACCCCCCCTGACTCGGCACTCACTTTGAGTCCCGAGGAGCTGCGGAAAATTCCGTTAGAGTACTGAGACTTGCAGAAAGCTTTTGAGGACCATGAAGCAGACAAACTGCCCCCACATAGAGACTTTGATTGCAAACTCAGATTAATAGATGGAGCTAAAATTCCCAAACTAAAAATCTATCCAACGAACAACCAAGAACTTGATGCTCTAAAAAGATTCCTGAACAAGAACTTACAACGTGGATTTATAAAACCCTCATCTGCGCCTACCACCAGTTCAATATTTTTCCGCAATAAAAAGGACGGAGGACAACTGAGGCTTATCGTAAACTACAATTTAATCCCTGCCGGTTGCATGGCGCTCATGAGAGGTCGCATGGAGTGAGCTCCACAACTCCATGCTATCTCCTGCTGGAATCCAGCCACTTTTTTCATCGGATAAGCGGCTAGACACCCCCCCCGGTAAAGGCGGTGTGGAAGATTGCTCGAAGGGCGCTCTGTAACTGGTGCCGAGCTCTTTCTGACAAGAAGGAGCGGGAGGCGTCAGGGGGGCTGAAGGGCTACGACGGATCCAGCAGGGATGCTGTATTCACGGCACAAGCGCCGATGACGACTTTTAAAAAAAGAAGACACGGTTTGAGACAGTAACCATCTGATCTAGTTTTTATTCTGTTGATACTGCAACAATTTGGGACTAGCAGCGGTGAACAGGAGCGGCAATACGAAGTGACCCGGCAGACAGTGAGTACGAAATGGTGGATAATTTTTTAGGAAGATTATAACATTCTGAAGATAGACTGCATATTAAGAATGTAACAGATGTCCCTAGCGTGTTTTTTTTTTAAGAAGACATGGTAAATGACATTTGATGAGTCTTGTTTTGATTAAAGAGTATAAGTGGAGAGCTACAGAGACTGGATTGTTTTCTGCGCTTTTTTTGCCTTTGCTTGGTGTGAAGAGACCGGACTGAGAACATGGCTATCCCTGGTTTAAACTTAAGTTTTTGCCTTTCTGTTTTCTTCTCCCTCCACTTTGACTGAACTGACTTGGAATTTTGGAATTTTGGTAACACAAATAGGTCTGTTTGGGACCTTACATCTGTGTTTTTGGGAGTATTGGAGTTAAGACGTGGCTGTAATGGACTTTGTGGATTATAGTGTTCTTTTCGTGACGAGACAGGACATTGGTATTTCCTTTTGGATTCCTTTCCTTTCGGATTTTTGAATATTGAACATAGAACATTGAAACATTGAATATTGAAATTCGGAACTGTGACACTTGGATTGTGGCTTGATTTTTAAAACTGCGAACTTTGCTCTGTAACTACGTCTATTCTTTTTATTTTTTGTCTGTTTGGCTTTTGAGAACAATTGGTGGACCTTAAAAATATTCATAAGGGATTTTTTTTTTTTTTGCTGGAAGGACAAGAAAGACAGAGAGACTTTTACGCCCACGCAGAGGTGCGGCTCAGATTTCTGTTATCAACACCGAAGGAGAAGCTCTCACAGTCAAGGTCTGGGAACAGTTCCAGAAGAGAGAGGAGATACAGCATTCGCTGGGAGGGGGAAGTGAAAGAATAGGGCCCAGGCACAGTCCACTGATTTTATTGAATGAACTTGCTGTATGAATTGAATATAATGTAATAGATTTCATTATATAAGTGGTCTTTCTTAGTTAACTATATACAATCTCATAGAATAAATCTATATATCTATATTAATTGATACATTAGATACTTGTACAATCTACATATATATACATATATAGCTACTTTTATTTTTATTTCATTTGTAATAGTGATTGGGCAGTGGTAATTTCAATTTAAAGCAATTAATTTAAGCTAAGGATCTAAGTGATTGTGTTTTGCATGGAATGAATTTAATTTGATGTGAAGGAGCTATAGATACAATAATTTGAATTTTATAAGAATTTGAAAATGACAAGGTTATAAATAGTAAGCATTTTTATGTGGTAACTGTAGAAAACACATGTATAATGAACTGAACTTTACATTGAACATTGATTAAGCATAAGTAACAAGCATTCAGTATTAGGTACTACAAAATAATTAAACATGGATCAAAGGACAAGAAGAGGAGCGGTGGTAGCGGCGACAACAACAACTTCCCAGACAACCAGACGGACATCAGTGGATATACCCCAGAAACCTCAAGATTTCATGTTACAAATGATGGAAGAGTTTAAAAGCATGAAAGATGACATAAGAAGTGATATAAAAGAAACAAGGAAAGAGATGAGAGCTGACATGAAATAAGAAATAGACAAACTGGGGAAGAAATTGGAAAACATAACAAAGGATGTGAGAAAGTTAAAAACAGAAACAAAGGAGATAAAACAACAAGTTAAACAAGTCGAAAAGGAGATGACCGAGATGAAGGGGAAGCAACAAGAAGATGAATTTCAAATCACCCAGCAGGAGTTACGATATCAGGAAAGATGTCTTCGATTTAGAGGTGTTTCAGAGGTCTCAGCAGAGAATTTGTATGAAAAAATTGTAGCGGCTTTGGCAGAACTCATTGACATTGAAGAGGAAAAGATGGAGACTTATATTGACAGAATGTTCAGAGTTTCCTCCAGAGTAGCGAGAGAGAGGAAATTACCAAGAGACATTATTATAACTTTTACGTGGACAATGGTTAGAGACAAAATATTACAACGAAGCTATGATGGATTATTGAAGATTGAAGATGAAGATGTCAGAATTTTTAAAGATACACATGATCAAATCCTAAAGAAAAGACAAGAATACAAACCGTTGGCCAACCTTCTGCAAAAGCGTCAGATTAATTATCGACGGGAAAAAGCCGAAGGCTTGTCCTTTACCTATAAACAGCAGAGATATAGGATCAACTCAGTACATAAAGCAAAAGAAGTGATGGACAGACTGAAGAAAGACTCACAAAAAGCTACCCCCGAAGGAGAGAAAGATCAGAAACAGTTATCTCCAGAGGAGGAAAGAGAACAACTTCAAGAAGAAGAAGATGACAGGGAACAAGAGGAAGCAACAGAAGCAGCACAAGGAATTTTGGAACAAGAAGAAGGGGAGTTAGAAGGAGATGTACTGAAGGAGTAAGCCAAACTTCAGAAATAAAATATTAATATAACCTATCAAAATGGATTTGAAGATTTACTCTTGGAACATTAAGGGGTTTAACTCTGAATACAAAAGAAGACAAATTTTTCATTATTTAGAGAAACAGAATTTAGATATAATATGTCTGCAAGAAGTTCGAATTAGAACTCAAGTTTTGAGATATGTTAGGAACTTGAAACTAGGTAGCTGTTTCGCAGCTACGTTGACAAAAAGAAGAGGGGAGTTTTGATATATGTAAATTCAAAATTTGGTGCAAAGCAAATTTTCCAGGACAGCAACGGACGTTATATAGGAGTTGAAGTTACTTTGAAACAGGATAAAATATTAATAGTTGGAATATATGCACCAAACGGAGCTAAAGGTGAATTCTTCCCTACAATACAGGAAGAAGTACTGAGATATCTTAATGAAACAGGAAATTCTAACATTATTGTTTTGGGGGATTTTAATGGAGCAATCAATCCCCAAGTGGACAGGACAATGCAAAAGTTAATCCCCTGAAACAACGGTAAATTTCCTAAGAGTTTCTTTAACATGATGGACAATCTAAATTTATATGATACTTGGAGATACAAGAAAGGGCAATTGGATGGACACACATATTATTCGGATCAACATAAGTCAATGTCAAGAATAGATATGATGCTGATATCCAAACAACTATTGTTGAAAATTACAGATATGGACATTCTTCTCAATTTGTGCTCTGATCATAATCTGACACAACTAAAGATAAAGATCAAAGACAGAGAAAGAACATGGAGAACGAATGATGAGATCTGGAAAAAGGAGAAGTATATAGTGAAAGCAAAAACAGAGATAATTAACTATTTTGAAGAGAACCTGACGTCAGAGATGTCGATGAAAACCATTTGGGACGCAAGTAAAGCTGTGATGCATTGTAACTTTATCAGATGGTCCACAGAGTTTAGAAAAGAAAAGAGAAATACTGAGCAGCGAATTTTGGAATAGATGAAAGAAATTGAAAGACAGATGAGACAAAACCCATTGGATAAACAGATTAGATTACAGATGAAGGTAAAGCAAGCTGAATTAAATCAACTTAATTTGGAAGAAATAGAGCAAGAGATAAGGAGAACAAAATATAATTTCTTCGAACAAGCTAATAAACCCTCAAAGTTTTTGGCTGGTTTGCTGCGTAAAAGAAGGTCCAGAAATATCATATCCGAGATTAGAACAGGAGAAGAAAGAATTACAAAACAAGAGGGAATAAAACAAGCTTTTTATAATTACTACGTGAAGTTGATGAGCAAGATCTCAAAGGTGCAAAAACAACAAGAAGTGGAAGAATATTTGGGGAAAATGAACAAAATGAGATTTAACGAAGACCAAAGATCAATTTTGAACAAATCTATTTCAATGATGGAAGTAGTTGAGGCTATTAGAAATTTGAAGAATGACAAAGCTCCAGGACCCGATGGTTTTACTGCAAGATATTATAAGATTATGGAACATGAGATTTCAAAACCTTTGCAAAGCACTATAAATGAAATAATAAAGGAAGGAATACCAGATACCTGGAGAGAAGCTAATGCCGTGCTGATCCCAAAAGAAGGAAGAGATCTGGAAGATGTAAAGAATTATAGACCAATATCACTTTTGAACATAGACTACAAGATCTTTGCTTCAATCCTAGCAGTGAGGCTTAAAAAAGTGCTGTTAGAGGTAATTGATGAGGACCAGAATGGCTTTCTACCGAAAAGATCTTTGAGAAACAATATCAGAATGGTCTTAAATATAATTGAATACTATGAAAAGCATAATGAACGGAAAATGGCTATGATATTTGTAGATGCGGAAAAAACTTTTGATATGATTAGCTGGCCATTTATGAAGACGGCGCTTAAACAGATGCAGGCAGGAGAAAAATTTGTTTCATGGATTGAAGCAATCTATAGCCAACTACAAGCTCGATTGGTCATAAACGGTGAAAGAACACAATTGATAGAACTGCACAGAGGGACAAGACAAGGGTGTCCCTTGTCTCCTCTGTTGTTTATTATGACAATGTAAATACTTAACAATGCTATAAGAGAAGATAAAGATATAAGAGGAGTCCAAATTAAGAAATATCAATACAAGTTAAAAGCTTTCGCTGACGATTTGGTCTTATTATTGGATGATCCAGGGAGATGTATTGAAGAATTGATTACTATAGTTTGAGAATACGGAGAATTCTCTGGTTTTAAAGTTAAGAAGGAAAAAACAGTCTTCTTAACCAAAATATGACTGAAAGAGAAGAGATGGAATTAACACAAAAAACAGGATTTAATAGAGGACAAAAGGCAAAATATCTAGGTATTTGGATAGCTAAAAGAAACAATGAGTTATTTCAAAATAATTATGAAAAAAATTGGAAAGAAATAACAAAAGGCTTGGAAAGTTGGACTTCTATGCGTTTGTCAATGATGGGGAGGATAGCTGCAATAAAGATGAACGTTCTGCCAAAAATGAACTTTTTGTTCCAAAATCTTACCATTATAACGAACATGAAACCTTTCATTCAATGGAAGAGAAAACTAACCAAGTTTATATGGCAAGGGAAAAAACCTAGGATAAAATGGAGTACTATGACAGACCTGAAAAGCAGAGGAGGAATGGGACTACCTGACTTTCAGACATATTATAAGGCAGCGGCCTTTACGTGGATAAAAGATTGGGTAGACCTACAAGATACGAGAATTTTGGCACTGGAGGGAGTAGACCTGAGTATGAGGTGGCATGCCTATATGTTTTATGATAAAGCAAAAATAGATAAAGACTTTACGTATCATTATATTGGAAAATCGCTTTTGAAAATTTGGGGTGATTATGAAACTAAAAACATACGGCAGCTCCCCACTTTGGTCTCACCGCAAGAGGCATTTTTTGGAAGATGGACAGAAACAGATAAATGGTTGCGATATGATGATATAATTGAGAGATCAATGTCTAACAATCTTAAGATTAACACAAGAGAAAAATTAGAACAAGAGGGAATAACATTAAGCTGGTTCCCTTACAGACAGTTAGCAGAAAGGTTTCAGATGGACTTAAAAACATATGGAATTGAACTAAAAGAGAAAACTGGAGTAATTAAATGTCTGTTTGAAAATCTGCCTCATCTACTAGCCCACATACATCAAGAAATACTACACCAGGAGAGGCAAGAAGAAACAGTAAAGGCAGCAATGATTTCGTGGGCTCAAAATATCGGATGTTCGATTCAACTAGAGTCTTGGGAACAGAGCTGGAAAAAAACACAAAAATTTACAGTAGCCCAGAATCTGAAAGAGAACTATTACAAGCTATTTCATAGATGGTACATGACACCAGACAAGTTAAAAAAGATTTATAATACAGGTACTGGACTTTGTTCAAAATGTCAGAAAGACTTTGGTACAATATACCACATGTGGTGGACATGTCCAAAAGCTAAGAAATACTGGAGTGAAATACATAACAAAATTTGTGCATTAATGAAAGTTCAGTTTGCTAAGTTACTAGAATTGTATTTGTTAAATATGACTGATGTATTAGAAGGTACTGGTATAAAGAAGTATTGGAGAATATTACTGTACATGATAACAACAGCTCGTATTGAATGTGCAAAGTTGTGGAAAACTCAGCAAATACCCACAATAGAACAATGGTGGGGTATACTTATTGAAAACAAAAATGCTGACATGGTCTCTCAGAGATTAAAAGGGAAATCAGACGATGAGATACAAAAAGAATGGCAAACTGTAATGGGCAATTGCTGGGTACTAGCAGATGGAAATCTGTAATTCATGTTGAGGAATTCCAGGGGGCATGCTGGAAGCAAGTATGACCCACAGCTCTCAGTGCAGCCAGAGTCCTTAAAGAAACAGATTCATCCAGAAAATCCAGAGAGAGAGACCATTGAATTCACTAAAACTATGTTTATTGCAAAGCTGGAATACATGAGAGAGCGTAACAACTAGGTAAAATCCATTCTCCAGTCTGTGTCTGCATACCAAGCTGACAGGCAGACAGACAGAGACAGTTACAGTCTGTGAACAGCAAGTAAGCACGCATATAGACAGAGCAGAAACTCTTTAGACTAAACAACCTGCTAGCGGCTGTGGGAAGAATCAGACAGCTCAGAATGTTTTCACTCTACTCTTTGGAATTTCTCACAGCTGTGTGTGTGAACCCTTATCGGTTCCCATGGCAACGAGAGCTGACGAAGGAAGAAGACACTTAACCCTTTAGGCAATTACAGAGCAGTTACACTGAACAATTCATGGTTTAAGATAGATTATGAGGGGGCTACAGGATATATATCACGAAGCAGGAATATGGAGATGGAAATGCAAGAATCAACAAGTAATATTAGCAGTAAAATGTAGTACAATAATATAAGCATGCTAAGAAATATTGATAATGAAATCTAGATCAGTGTGGAAGATCAAAAATATTTCAATTAAGCTGACAGTTATAATTGTTTGTTTTATATGTGAATTTGAATAAAATGATTATAAAAAAAAAACTACAATTTAATCAGTCAGGCAGTGTTGCCAAATATTTATCCAATTCCTTTAGTTAAAGATATTTTAAATCAATTGATTAAAGGCAAAATCTTTACAAAATTAGACCTCAAGGAGGCTTTCCACAGAATATGCATGGATCCCGAAAGTGAGTGGTTGTCTACTTTCTCAACCCCACTGGGAAACTACCAATGGACAGTTCTCCCTTTTGGATTACAAGCTGGTCCCGCAACTTTCCAAATGTTTCTCAATTCTGTATTGCAAGATCTCCTCTACGAAGGTGTTGTTGTTTACCTAGATGACATTTTGATCTATTCAGAAACCCTTGAACAACATACCAAGCTCATACGTACTGTACTGCAAAGACTCATAGACAATGAATTTGTTGTTAAACTCTCAAAATGCGAGTTTCGAACTCAGACTTTTGATTATTTAGGGTACCGTATTTGCCAAAACACCCTAAACATGGACCCCATCAAAACTGACACCATATTAAACTGGTCTGACCCCAAAACTAGAAAACAGCTCCAGCAGTTCCTTGGCTTTGCAAACTTCTATCGTAACTTCATAGAAGGATTTGCAACTATTGCTCTCCCTCTCACTGAACTCTTGAAAAAAGCAACCGATACCAAATCTAACAGATGCAACTGCATCGTCTGGATTGAAAAATGCCAAAAGGCATCCTACACCCTCAAACAAAAATTTACCTCCAAACCACTTCTCTTATTCCCTGATTCTGCCAAAGACTTGATCACCTGGGTTAGAGATTTGGCTTTCATCAGAACTAAAATCTACGTACCACCATCTTGCCGAATTGAAATTTTGAAAAGATACCATGATTCCAAACCTGCTGGACATTTTGGCTTCCTCAAAACTCTATATTCCATCAGGAAACTATTCCACTGGGCAGGTCTTACAAAACAAGTCCAAGAACATATAAAAAACTGCACAGTTTGCAACACCTGCAAGTCCTCGTCTTCTAAGCCACAGGGGCTTCTCCAACCACTTCCTGCTCCTTCCTCGCCTTGGGACATTATTTCATGGCACTTTATTGTTGGTCTGCCCAACTCACATGGTTTCAATACCATTTGGTTTGTCACCGATCATTTTTCCAAACAATCTCACTTCATCCCACTGAAGAAGGTTCCAACTGCTGAAAAATTAGCCGACCTCTTCATCAGCAACATCTGGAAGCTCCATGGGCTTCCCTCCACAATCATTTCTGACAGAGAACCTATCTTCACTTCCAAATTCTGGACTTCACTCCTTAAACCTCTCAGCATTTCCCAAAAACTCAGCAGCTCCTATCATCCACAAACTGATGGGCAAACTGAATGCACCAACCAAACCCTAGAGCAGTACTTATGCTGCTTCATCAGTTCCAACCAAAATAATTGGGCTGTCCTCCACCCCTTTGCAGAATTTGCTCACAACTCTGCTTTGCACTCCTCTACTAGAAAAACTCCATTTGAAGTTGTCCTAGGCAGCACCCCAAAACCATTTCCTTCTCTCCCTTCCACCTTCTCTACAACTCAGCCTGCCTCACTCACCTCTTGGATTACAAAAATTTCTTCTACTTGGGACTCTGTACGTGACTCTCTCGAAGCTTCAAAAGCTTCTCACAAATGCTTTGCTGACAGAAAATGACAACCCAATCCTACATACAAACCTGGGGATCTTGTTTACCTCTCCTCCAAAAACATTTCCTCCAATGGCCACTCCAAAAAACTCTCCCCCAAATACCTTGGTCCTTTCCCAATCAAACGTGCCATTAATGATGTCACCTTTGAACTTTCTTTGGCTGACACTTACAAACTTGTTCACCTTGTTTTTCATTCCAGCTTACTGAAACCAGCTCCTTCGAATTCTTCTTCGGAGAGTAACCCACCTACTCGACCTGCTGTTCCTGCTTCCCGGGTTTCACCAATCCATATTTAACTGCTGCATCTTGCATTTTCATTTTATTGTTCTCTTCCCCTTTTCCCCTTTCTTTTCCACTCCCCGCTACCTTTCCCTTTTCCCTATTGATCACTGCTATGCCATCTGTTCATTCATTTTTTTTGGGACAGGCAGGATGTCAGGTAGCCCTCCATATTTCAGTTATGGGACATGTAGTAGGAGTTAATTAGCAGCTTGCTTGTAAAAAGGCATGAGAACCAGAGACCCTTAGATAAACAAAGCTAGGAATGTAGTGATAAGCACTGCCAGGCTGAAACCAGAACTCCAAGGTCTCTTGAGGGTGGGATGAGAAACTCTTTGCTTTTAATGTTTTGAATTTTGCTAATTGCCTCCAGTTTGCTCACTGAAGTCCTGTACTTTGTATCACACTCTTAATAAATAGTGTATTTGCACTGTTCTATTTGTGTGTGTGAATTCAGTTCATGACAGAGTGAGTGAACTCCTCGTAAAAATATTACAATATGTATTAAAAAATTGAAGAAGAGCCTGAAGAAGAAGGAGCATCCGGCAGAGTCGTTGAAGCTCCAGGCAATGGAATCACCAAAAGAGATGAGACAGACCCCAGCCGGCCTCCTGATGCGGGCCCAAGACACAGCCCTCAATTCCTCCAACCACCCCAACCGGAGGTCAAACCTGGGCCTGGGGAGAAAGACCAGAAACTGCTCTGTGCCATCATCGCTGGGCTACAAGATGGGACACATCAATTGTTGAGACCAGCTTGATGGAACAACTTCTAGCCAGGGAAGAAGTGGAAAAACAATGAGAAGAAATTTCTAAACTGAGAGCTCAGCTACACGACAGGAGACTTCTGGTGCCTCAGGTGTGCCACCCCAGATTCCAGCAGCAGCAGCAGCTGCTCCAGCGGCTGCAGTACACGCACCTCCCAGGATACCGGCCCTACAAGTGGGCCCAACACCTTTTCAGGAACTGAAGACCACTTATGATGGTGATGGCGCCACCCTAACATACTTCCTCAACATGGCCTTTAAATATATAGTCAACTACGGGAACAGCTTCCCAGACCATCCTGCCAGAGTCAGATACCTGAGCCAGCACCTCAAAGGAGAAGCAGCGGAATGGGTCACCAGCCTGTTCGATTCACGAGCTGAAGAGACAGCCAATCTGCAGCTGTTGATGCATCGCCTCAGAAAAAGGTTTGAAGATCCTTTCTTCCAAGAACAAGCCAGATACCAACTCTGAAAACTACGCCAAGGAAAAGGGACCGTTGGGGAATACGCGCGTGAATTCAGAAAGTTAGCCACTAAGGTACCGGAATGGAAAGATGACATCCTCAAGCAATTTTTCTGAGACGGATTAAACCCCACCATACTAGATAGCTGTCTGACACAAGGAGATCCTGTCAGTCTCTTGGGATGGATGAAACTGGCTGGAGAAGTGGAAAGCATCGTGGAGAGTGTCCAGCTCGCCCAGCAGAGACAAGCCCAAGAAAGCAGTTGCTGAACCCTGACACCCCAAAAAACCACTTTCCTAAGCAGAGAAGAAAAGAAAAAACGATTCCAAGAAGGTACCTGTTTCCAATGTGGAAAAAAAGGTCACATCGCCAGCGAATGCCAGGGATCTAAGAAACCCGCTGAAGAAAAGTCGGGCACCCCCACCACCCGGCCTGCATCCTGTAAAACTGATACTCCGAAACTGCCAACCAAACGTCCCACCGGCGGAACCTCTGCTGGAGCTTGCGATGACAAGGACAGCCCACTGACCACCTCCAACTCAGTGATGAGTGGGATCCCAACCAGTCCGTGAATGTAAGTGCAACTAAAGCTTGTCATGTATATGTTACAGTAACTTTACAAGGAAATGATGGGAAACTGCGAATGTGCAGGGCCTTAATTGAGTCAGGCTGCACCACTAGTTTATTGAATTCCACAGTGGTCAAAGAACTTGCAGTAAAGTTTGAACCCCTAAATAAGGCCGTCAATTTATCTCAAATGGATGGTTTATCCACGGCAGGGGGTCTTATATGGGAAAGGACCAAACCCATCCCTGTGGGGAACTTACAGGGGCAATTATGTTTCCTAGTGCCCACCAAAATTGGGTTCCAAGTAGTTCTTGGGTACGACTGGCTGAAAAAGCACAATCCCCAAATTGGCTGGACCCAAGGATTACTCAAGCATACCCATGATGTCAATCTGGTGCCTGAGATAAAATCTCCTGAAATGGCACTTAACTTGAGTCCTGAGGAACTGCAGAAAATCCCACTAGAGTACTGGGATCTGCAGAAAGCTTTTGAAGACCTCCAAGCTGACAAACTGCCCCCACACAGAGACTTTGATTGCAAACTGAGATTGATAGATGGAACTAAAATTCCCAAACCCAAAATATACCCTATGAACAACGAAGAACTAGAGACTCTAAAAAGATTCCTGAACAAAAACCTGCAACGTGGATTCATTAAGCCCTCCTCAGCTCCCACAGCCAGTCCTATATTTTTCCATAAGAAAAAAGATGGAGGAGAGCCAAGGCTCAATGTGAACTATAATTTAATTAATCAGGCAGCATTGCCTAATGCATAGCTGATTCCTTTAACTACGGATATCCTAAACCAATTGGTTAAAGGCAAATATTTTACCAAATTGGACCTCAAAGAAGCTTTCTCTACTCCTACCAAAGAAAATACTCTTTTTTCTCCAGACACTTTTGGATTACAAGTTACTACGCAAGCACAACGAGCCCGTGCTTCAGCTTCAATGCTGCTTGACTCCGATTTCCAGCTTTCTCTAAAATCTGCTTACCCTACAGATACCTGGCTACAAACACACAAAGACTCAGTTGCCTGGTTCAATGACTTGGCTTTCTTCAGAACTAAGATCTATATCCTCCTAGCTTGCCAACCTGAAATTTTGAAGAAATATCACGACTCCAAGCCTGCTGGACATTTTGGTTTCCTTAAAACTCTACATTCAATCAGGAAACTTTTTCACTGGCCAGGTCTCACCAGACACATCCAAGAATACATAAAAAACTGTCCTGTTTGCAACACCTGCAAATCATCTACATCTAAACCACATGGCCTTCTCTAACCACTTCCTGCTCCCTCCTCACCTTGGGACACTATTTCATCACACTTCATTGTTGGTTTACCCAACTCCCGCAGTTTCCATACCATTTGGGTCGTCGTTGACCATTTCTCCAAACAATCTCACTTCATTCCCCTTAAAAAAGTACCCACCGCTGAGAAACTAGCCAACCTTTTCATCAATAACATTTGGAAACCACATGGACTCCCTTCCACAATCATCTCAGAAAGAGAACCCATAGTCACCTCCAAATTCTGGACTTCACTCCTTAAATCCCTTGGCATTTCTCAAAAACTCAGCAGGTCCTATCATCCCCAAACTGATGGACAAACTGAGCACACAAATCAGACCCTTGAACAATACCTGCGCTGCTTCATCAATTCCAACCAAAACAACTGGACCTCCTTTTTGCCTTTTGCCGGATTTGCTTACAATTCAGCTCTACACTCATCCACTGGCAAAACTCCATTTGAAGTTGTCTTCAGCACTGACCCAAAGCTGTTTCCAGCACTCCCTGATGCCATCTCTACAACTCAAGCTCCCTCTCTTGCATCTTGGATTAAAAAGCTATCATCTACTTGGACTTCTGTGCGCTCCACTCTTGAGTCTTCCAAAGCTTTTCACAAATGTTTGCAGGCAAAAAAAAAGCCACCCCACTCCTACTTACAAGCCTGGAGATCTAGTCTCCCTCTCCTTCAAGAACATTGCCACTGATGGCATTAAAAAACCTCCAAAAAACTCTCCCCCAAATACCTTGGTCCTTTCCCAGTCAAACGTGCCATTAATGATGTCACCTTTGAACTTTCTTTACCTGACACAAACTTGTTCACCCTGTTTTTCATTCCAGCTTACTGAAACCAGCTCCTTCGAATTCTTCTTCAGAGAGTGACCCAATTACACACACCGCTGTTCCTTCATCAACATTTGTACTGCTCCCTGTTTAACTAATGCTTTTCATAAGTCCATTTCAGTTATTGTCTCCCCCTTTCCCTTTCTCTTCCAAATTACCCAACCTTCTTCTTTTTCACTATTCATTGTTTGCTATGCTGATTCAAATTCCTAATTGCTGTTTCAGTTGTTGGGTTTTTTTTGGACGGGCAGGATGTTGGGTAGCCCTCCATATTTTAGTAATGGGATATGTAGTAGGAGTTAAGTAGCAGCTTCCTTGTAACAAGGTATGAGAACCAGAGACCGTTAGATAAACAAAAACTAGGAATGGACTGATAAGCATAGCCAGGCTGCACCAAGACTTCAAGGTCTCTTGTGGGCAGGAAGATGTACTCTTTGTATTTTATGTTTTGAATCCTGCTAATTGCCTCCAGTTCACTCACTGAAGTCCTGTACGATGTATCACGCTCCTAATAAATAGTGTTTAAGCACTGTTCTATTTGTGTGTGAGAATTCAGTTCATGACAACAGCCTTGCCTTGTACCTTTTTTTAAAAAAATCTTGCATGCATTTGTCTTTTCTTCATTAACTAGAATTTGTGCTTCTTGTTCTTCATGTATAGCTTCTCCCCATGATGTAAAGCTTTCCCGGAGTCCATTCTCAACAGCAACTCCTTTAAGAGAGGCCACTTGAGCATATCAAAGGTTTTTTTCTCTAGACTATCCTTCATAATACTTAACAGGCACTGTTCAGGTGTCATTATGAATTGAAAACTTTTTTTTGATCCCGTGTGTTAGTGGTAGTATGGCAGAGAGCAGCAACATGGAAGTTAAGGACTTCATGATTGAGAAGGAGTCCAAAGGGAAGTTAGAAAAGTGGGTACTCAGTAAAGGACAATGCCCCCGGAAGGACACGAGCTTCCAGACAGCAGACCCCTTTGCCACCCTCCGTGAAGTATACACAAAGGCTCGTAAGTCCAAGAACCCATTTGGACCATCCAAGGATGTGTTGGCCACATGGGGACTTTGGTTTACAGCCAGAGATGTGTCACATGCCCTGGTAGAGACCAGAGACAAGTTAGCAGAAACCGAAAAGGAAAATGCCCAGCTTCATGCCGAGATGGAGGTTCTGCGGGCAGGACAAGGTGGCGTTTCCTTCCGTCACGCAGGCCACCTTCCAAAAATTGAGTGCAGCCAATCTTCAGGCCCAGACTTGGGAGGAGAAGGCTCATGCTTTAGAAGCTGAGCTGGCCCACGCCAGGTCTGCAGTACGATTCATGGTAGGGCAAGTCAAGGAACAGCAGGAGGCTGTTAGTCACGCGGCTTGCCATAAGCAAATAGAGGCGTTGGAGAGCCAGCTTAACACCAGAAGGGCGTTGATCTCTGCGGTCTGCCCTGAACTGCTCCCATCATTCTCCCTTGAAGAGTCGCTGCCAAAGGATGCTCTGGCCACTCTTCCCCACAACCCGGACTGGAGCGACCACAGGGTCCCAGTCCAGCCAGTATAGACACTGTGAATGATGAAGAGGATTGCCCCTTCGGGAGAAGGAGGTGTAGATAGAGCAGAGGTGCGAGAGATCCAAGAAATAGAGACCCAGGTCCCCTGGAGAGCCACCAAGGCCAAGGCGATTGCGGATCAACTTCGTCCTCTAAACAAACAGACTGGGATCATGTGGCTTAATGCCGTGATCCACTCCCACCACACAGCCAACAGCCAGGACTTAACCCAGCTGGCTCAGTTGTGTATGTCCCCATCTGAGCTCCCCACATTGGAATCTGCCATGGTGGCTCGAAGATTGGTAAGACTCGAGGCCCACGAGTGGATGAGGGAGATGATAAGGATTTTCTGGCCTGGGCAGAGTGCTAGCGTTCTGTATGTCATGGAGCAACAGGGTCCCCGAGAGAACCTTGAAGCTTACGTGGCACGGAAGCAGCTTCTGGCCATACTTGTTGAGAAAGTCCCCTTGGCCCCAGCAGGGTACAATTTTAACCAGGTAGAGTTTAAGACTCTCCTTTACGGAGGTCTTGATCATGAAACCAAAATGGCCCTGGGCTTGGTGGACCCTGCAGCAACTGGATGGGAGGAATTCGGAAACAACCTCCAGCGGGTCGCAGACCTACTCCGCGAGGTTGGTTCTCTGAAGCCCCCTCCTAAGCTTCATAAGCGTGACGCCGGGAATTGGGAGCCCATACAGGAGGTTACCTACTCCAGTTATGGACCCCATTCCCAACATAGGAAAACAGCTCCGAATTCCATCCCGAAGGGGAATTGGTACTCGCGCCCTCTTTTCAGACAGGACAACAGACAGTGGCAGGCTAGGGGTTCCAGCAGTGAGCCCAACAGGACAGGGAACTTTGCTCAGCTGCCCGCAGCCCCAAAGCAGACTCCCAACCCTGCTGCTCCTAAGGAGACGTTCGGCGGTTATGACCCGACAGCCCAGACTTACTCTTCAGACAGAGTGAAGATCTGGGGCATGCTTAGAAAGTTCAAACTGGACATGAGCCAGTTCGACAAGAGGCCAACATCCAAGATCTTGGATGCCCTGGAGAAGCAGTTTCAGGCAGGAAGTAAACAGCCGGTCAGCGCTGTGACCAACGGCCCTCCCGCGGCTGGATACTATCCCAGCGTGGACCTGCAGGAATAGGGGTGCCCCCAGTCCAGGAAGCCTCCCCTCAACGTTGTGGCTCAGCTGAAGCCGGATAAGTGGGGAAGGTTCTGGGTGAAGGCAGCCATTGGGACCGAGAGGGACAAGATTCCTGCCACCCTTCTTGTGGATTCTGGTGCAGCGCTGAATGTGCTGCACCCCAAATTAGTGAGACACGGTAAGCCCACCCCTGAGACTGTCCAGTTGACTGGATATGGTGGGGGGGGGACACCAAGCTAAGGCATGGACCAATATCCCTATGTACATTAACATGTTCTGTTTTAAACTGTGGGCTTGTGAGAACTGCGGGGAAGACGAAGGCCTCTTGGTCATCGGATTCCTCTGGGGAAATAAGCTTATAGTGGACTATGCGAATGGGTTTTTGTGGCAGTTAGACCAGGGACCCCCTGAGATCTCTGTAGCACACTGCTGTGCTGCTATTAAAGCCCCTGCCCCCGTGCAGTGTGTTGCTAGTGATCCGTGGGTACAAGCGTTCCCTGAAGTTTGGATTAGAGACAAAATTGAGCGTGGTAAGGTGAAGGGTGCTTGCGTGTTAATTGAAGGCAAGGATCCCCCACCACAGAAGCAGTGCAAGTATCCTGCAGAGGCAGAGGAAGGCATAGGAAAGACGATTGAAGGACTTGTCCAGTGGGATGTAGTCACTCCTATGCAGTCCATCTGTAACACGCCCTTGTGGCCTGTGCTCAAGGCTGACGGTAAAACGTGGTGAATGATGGTGGATTTTAGAGCTTTGAACTCCGTCACTCCCCCTGTGGTGCCAGTCATGGCCAAATACAATGAGATCTTGTCTGCTTTTGAGGCTGGAACCAAATACTACAGCGTATTGGATTTGGCAAATGCTTTCCATTCAATACCGCTGCGCGAAGCATGCTGGTATAAGTTCGCCTTCACGTTCCGAGGGCAACAGTACGTCTCCAAAAGAATGCCTCAGGGTTTTCACTCAGGCCCCAGCATCTGCCATGCGCACGTGATCAAGATGTGGTCTAGGCTGCAGCCAGCCTCACGAGCCCAAGTCTTGTCCTACATGGATGACATCCTCATCCATTCTGATTTGGGAGACAAAACTAGGGACATTACCCATGAAGTACGGGCTATCTTTAGAGATACCAGATTTAAAGCCAGTAGGGAAAAGGCACAGTTGGTGACCATGGAGGTCAAGTACCTAGGACTTTGTTTAGGATCAGAAGGACGCACTCCTGATGCTCAAAAGGTTGAGGTAATTGCAAAATTACCTGCCCCTACAGACGTGCACTCTCTTCGCTCGCTCCTGGGAACCTTCAATTACTCCAGGGATTTTATCGAGTCTTTCACTGCCAAGGCAAAGCCTCTATATGCCCTGTTGAAGAAGAATGCCCAGTGGGAGTGGGGAGAGGCACAACAACAGGACTTTGCACAGTTAAAAGAGGACCTTATGAAAGCGCCAGCATTGGCACACCCGAACATGTCTAGACCGTTCCTCATACAACTAGCCACCTCGGATAGGAGTACAGGAGCAGTCCTCTCGCAGCAACTGAATGGGACTCAGTGAGTCATAGCATATGCCTCCCGTAATTTGAACTCCCATGAGGTTAAATTCACCCCCTGCGAGAAAACTTGCCTTGCACTAGTCTGGGCTCTAATGCACTGGGAATTTATGATTGGAAGCTCCCATGTGATTGTCCAGACTCCCCCCACACCGCTTAAGTACATTTTATCTGGAAAGGTCCAGAACGTCCAGATATTCAACGCACGGATAGCCAAATGGACCGTTTCCCTGGTGTCACGTGGGGTGGATTTCCAAAAACAGCCACAAGATCCACCAGCTCCCTATGGTCGAGTTGTGACCGGAGCCACACATGAGTGTCCTTTACCACCTATGTATCAGACCAATTGGCCGGTCGAATGGGGAGCTTCTCTCGAAGAGGCTCAATTGCAAGGCTTTACATGTTGGTTCTGTGATGGTTCCTCCATGCACGTGGACGGCAGCCCACGAACAGGTTTTGGAGTGATCCGTGTCACAGACTCCTTCACCCTACAGGGAAAAGCCAGGCCCCACTCTATCCAAGCAGCGGAAGTAGAAGCTCTGAAGGCTATCTTAGAGCACGAACCGCTTGACTGCCCATTAGCCATCTACACTGACTCAGATTGGACTGCTAAAGCAGCCAGTGTGTGGCTTCCAATCTGGATCCAAAATGATTTGAAAAATGCAGATGGGAAACCCATAGCCCATCTGGACAAATGGGTTCTCATTGCTGCCCAAATTGAAGAGAGGACTGCCCCTACTTGGATTGCTCATGTCCGAGGGCATCAAAAGAAGGGCATGGCTACTTGTGTTTGGAACAACGGGGCAGATGCCCTTGCCAGGGACGCGGCTTTGATGGATGATGGGGTCCCATTACAGCCATCAATGTCAATCTCAAACAGCTGTTACTTCCCCCTATGTTTGACTTGGGCACCCTTCAGAAGGGAGACCCAGAGATTTCAGAACTGGCCAGAAACGGCTCTGATGAGTCTGGCCACTTTAAGATAGAACAGCTAGATGGAGTATTTCAGGCAGTCGATGCCAGTGGCCAACGCCATTGGATAGTGCCTAAGGACCTCTGAGGAGACGTGATCCAGTTCGTTCATGAGCAGGGACACCGTGGATGAGGAGTCACATTAGACAGAGTTAGGGAAACCGGTTGGTGGCCCCAGATGAAGTAAGATGTTAACCAGTGGGTTGACAATTGCTTATCTTGCACCATGGTCAACACTGACCCCTCCGGACCCAAAGCTCCCATTCAGCACCAACGGATTGAGGGTCCCTGGACCCGAATCCAAATTGACTTTATAGGTCCTTTGCCCACCACACCTAGAGGGAGCAAGTACTGCTTGACGGTAATTAATCCCTTTAGCAAATGGGTAGAGGCATTCCCTTGCAGAGACAATACAGCTAGCACAGCTGCGCGGCTGCTGTTCAACAATGTCTGGGCTCGCTGGGGCATGTCACGTGACCTTGACTTGGATCTTGGAGTTCACTTCACTGGAGAGGTGACCCAAAAGTTGTGCAAGGCACTGGGCATATGCCAGCAATTCCACATTGCGCATCACCCACAAAGCTCCGGACAGATAGAACGTACCAACTGTTCTTTGAAGGAGGCACTCCGGAAGGTCGTGCACTCCTCGGGGAAGGATTGGGATGTCAAACTGCCCATTATCTTGATGGCATTCAGAGGCACTGTGGCATCACATGGTTTTACGCCACACATGGTTATGACAGGGCGTAGAATGATGTTGCCAGAAGCCTTCTGGATCGACACTAGTTTGCCTTCAGATTTGGAACCCGTTGTCTTGAACAACGAGTGGGTGAAGAATCTGATCCAGCATATAAGTCAAATACATAGGCAGGTAGCAGAACAACTAGGTAAGAACCTGCAAAAGATGGATAAAAGGATTGGATGTTTTCATCATCCATGCCCGTGGGCAGAAGGGTAGCTGGTCCTTTATATAAACTTCTATAAGGACAAGCACTCTCTTGCTGCTAAATGGGTGGGTCCCGTCCCCATTGTGAAAAGGATTTCCCCCACGGTCTACCAGGTCCATATACCTAGGAAGAATGGAGACTGGCTTAAATTCTTCCACGTCTCCCAGCTCAAAGAATGGAAAGGTCAGCCTGTCGATCCCGCCTCGATGGCAGTTCCCGAGCCAGAAGATCCAGGTGCCCAAAAGCCCAATGTGAGTCCAGTGATTTGTCAGACTTCCTTAAATTGCAAGGAAGTACCAGCCATTAACTTGTCCGAGATGTTTCTCTCAATTTTTGAGGCATTTGACAACGGGTAAATGAACATTGTCTGAACAGGACAGAGAGGAGTGGCGCCCCCTCTGGCTTTGCCGCTTCTGTAAATAGCCCCTGTATATAGTTATTAGATAGTGACAGACTCCTGTGTCTGTGTTCCCTACAGGGAGATGGAATGGGACCGTTCACGTGGATTGCAGTACTGTTTTCCTTGTTTAAATATGTCCTCGGAGCCTCTTCTGAATATACAACCCAATTCACCACCAATTGGCAATTCAACGTGCAGGCGGTCTGCCATTGGAATCCTTACCAGGAGGCAGAAGCCCTGCTATGAAATTCACAGCGGCTACCTTGGTTTCAGAAGAGGTACCCATTTGAATTATTTTCACAGATACAGGTACTCCCCAGAGGGAGGCTTAGCTCAGAGTTACGAATGTCCGTGGCTGGTAGCGAAGCTAAGGTCTACACTGAAATGGCCATTGCCCTGTCTCCATTGACCATCAAAATGGTCCGGAGTCGGCACCGCAATGCCTCCCTGTTTGTTATTAAGTTCACCTATGATGATTGTCACCTGGCATGGGAGTGGAAAACCTTTCTATTCACGTGCCGTAACCTCGCCCGTACCCCAACTGGTTGCAAATTCTCATGTGGCAAAATGTGGTGCCCAGATTCCCTTGCTTATACTCCTCCTTTCACTAGTTCCCCTGCCATGTATGTGGGGAACACTGTAATACGTAGGGATATACAGGTAGTCGCGTACTCGAACTCCCAACCCATTGTCCCCACTATGGTTTTAAATTTCACTGTAGTAAACACTTCAAAGGTCATTCCTGCCTGCCAGCCTTATCTAAAATTAGCAAGGACACAGTGGGAGCACTGGGAAAAGCGGTGGCTGTCTTTTTCCCACCCACACACTCACCCTAAGTGAAGTGTCCTAGGGACCGTCTTAGGAGGAATAGGAACTGGCGGCGCAATAATTAATGCTATGGACAACGAGGTATTGGCAAATAAATTAGGTACGATTGGCTCTAAGACTAAAGAAATTGGTGTATCTTCCGCCGCTGGTCTAACTAACCTGGCACGAGAAATGGATTTGGTCAGTCAATTCTTACCGCAATGGGTTGGCGCAGAGAGAGATAATAGTGTCTGACCTCGGTCATGTCTTAAAAGTCACGACACACAATATGTCAGTTGCTAGTCAGTGTACGTAACTGCAAAGCAACATAATCACCTTTGCCACTCAGGTGATTCAGGCCAGCCTCATGGGATTAATACACCCAGAGATCTTGAACCTGCTGAGAGAGCATTACCCCGAGTCCCTAGAACACCCCGCCACTTTGGTGCAGATATGGCATGCCACTTGGGAGAACCTAACCCTCAAGGTGGAGATCGTACATGAAAGAATTCTGGACCCTGTAATTTTACATCCATTATCCCATCTAGGACTACCCTTAATAGCCACTAATGCCACCTTACTCCCCCGGCAAATTTACCATTGGTCCAACGGTACGCACTCATTTGATTTATCCGGTTGTTTATTTCACCACCATTGGGTACAGTGTTTTCGCAATATTGATAGTTTTGGTTACAGCAATGTTTCTGAATATGTGGTAGCACTGGTAAACTATACAGTTATGGCACAGATCAATAAGGAGTGCTTTTGTTTAAGAACCCCGTGTTCAAATGTGACAGTATTGCCTAGTGGTGCGATCGTAAAAATCAACCGCACTGCTGGCAACCCTTGCCTTTGCTAGTAGCACATACAGGATTGTTTTGGAAACAACTTCTATCTCAGGCGGGAGATAGAAGATTATGTCCTAGAGACTGGATACGTGCTCATGGAGTCCGAACTAGTTGGATTCCACATCGAGGATGAGATTCCCATGTCTACATGGCTACGGAATCTCACTTGCCTCGCCAATAGAGTACTGGAGGTATCGCACTCCCTCCATCAGATTGCATTAACAGTCAATCACTCTGCCAAAGTAACTGTTGAATCCTCCGAAGATTTGGAGTCAACCTCCCAACAGTCATGGTGGGACACCTTCAGCTGATCGTCCACGGGGCAAGCGATCGCCCACTTTGCTTTGCACCCTTTAATAATTCTGGTTGCCTTTCAGATTATACTAGCCATATGCTTGATTGGCCTCGCACTGTGGGTCAAGAAACAAATTTTCCAGCTACAAGCTGGTCGGTTTTATTGAGAGCTCCGAGGCTTGTAGTTTGTAAATAGTTTAGTGTGAAGTGTTTTGAATAGAATGTCCCATCTGGTTTCAAAAGCCTATCCGAAGGCAACAGTCTTTCAGGACTGCCTCGGAATCCAGCTTTCTTGAGGTAGGGAAGTTGTGCACTCAGAACCTACATCTAGCTACCAGCACCGTACCTGCAGACCCCAAAGCCCTTGGTATACATCATCAGGCTTGGAGTCAGGCTCTAGGCTTGAGCAATGGGGGGGGACCTCGGCAAACCAACTGCCAAGTGGAATGTCATCCTGTTCTGGGATGACTTTGGCTATTTGTCTGCTAACTGGAACCCAATCTTGTTCCGGAATGACTTTGGATATCTCAATCCGACCTTGTTCTGGAATGACTTTGGCTAACCCAGGGCCGGCGGATTGATGCGGATTCTGAATCCACAGCTTCGCTACCTTCTTGGCCTTCCTATGGCCAAAACAGATCTATACTTCGGAGCTATTTAAATCCTCGCTCCCACATACACTTTCAAATCACAGCGAGCAAAAGTTGTTTCAACTTGAACTTCCATCAGGTGCTGAGCTGGTAATTTGTGTTTTATCTATGTATTGGATAGCCTTGTTGTTAGTTCTGTTGCCAAAATAGCTATAGGTCAACAGCTCCGGAGAACTGGGAAGACCCCCTGGACCTGACCATCTCCCCCGGGTATCGAGGGGGGGTGAAGAAGAAAATTGCAGCTCCAATCAGGAGTTGGTCCGAGGAGATGCCCAAGCCCTCTGCAGCAGCTGTGCGACCATAGGGGGGTGACCTAATCACCTCCCAACAGAGACAAAGGACTTTGGACTTAAAAACCCATTTTGAAAGACTTTTGCTTCTTGCTCACCGAAGAAGCTCTTTATGGACTATTCCTTTCTCCAAGATCTGCAAGATGCAAGCAGCTAATAATCAGCTTGCAATTGTTAGCTAGTTTGGATATATTGTAACTGCTACCATTTTTTCCTTGCTCGAGACTTGCAGTGCTTCATTGGAAGGCACGCTTTGCTTCAAAGACTCAACTGTTTTGCACTTTGCCATTTGCCTCAACTGCTCATGTACTGTCGTTTCCCAATTGAGGGGACGATTTATTGTTGTTTATTGCTATGCATTTGTGTGAATGTGTTTAGGTTTAGTTAGGAATGTTTTTATAAGATAGAAACCCTTTGCTTTCCCCCAAAATTCCCTTTCCCTATGGAGAAATACTACCTCTGAATCTGTAGACCCCTATTTGGCTCTAAAACTGTTTTCGATTTTGAATTGGAAAATGATCAATATTGTCCCCAACATCACCCATTTTCGGGGGGGGGGGATTGTTAACACTGTTTCTAGCCCAAGCTTGTGGGATATTAAGATATCATTTGATATCAATAATTTGGCCTTCTGTACCCATTCCTCTCCACGTGCTTGCGAGGCCCCTGGACAAGCATGCACACAGGCATGGACGACAATAGCCGAACCATTCAAATCCCAATCTAGGCAGGCCAGTCATTACTGAATGCAGCTTCAGGAGACCTCAAGGCAAGTATCACATTATGTATGCATGCTACTTACAAAAGATCCCCTGCCCCGCGCAGGCAGCTTGATGAGTGGACTATACAACTCTAGCACTCCGTGTTTGCATACTGGCCACTGTATTGACAACTCTGTCATAATTCAATCATCTAAAGTACTGACCTTTTGGAGGCTTTGTCTCCAGCCTGAAACTCTTTGTTATCCCCAAGTACGAACTAGCCTGCGGCAACAATTTTCCCTATAAGAACCCCTGACTTTGAGCGTCTCGTTGGATCACTCGTGACTTGCCTCCCGAATGGCTGTCTCTCCATTTGACAAGCCTCCCCTCAGCCCCACGTGCTGAGAACCCACGCTCCCCAGCTTCTTTGCTATTACCGGGCTTCAGGACAGGTATAGTATTTCCCATCTCAAAATCCCTCTATCCAACTCCTACCTTTTATTTCTATAGTTCTTCATGTGAGTGTGTTGTATACACATGTTTGACTGTATCTCAGTGAAACAACTATTATGATCAACTTCTGCCTTATCATTGACTCGGCCTGAACCCATAGACACAGGGTTCAAGATCTCGCTACGTTACCCTGCCTCTCGCATTGCCAACTAGTGCTTTTTCCTAATTCCCTCCCCATTGTCGTGAGCACATTTAGGTGTCCCTCTCGGGACCTCCAGAAATCAGGGTAACAAAGTTCTTCATTAAGTTCAGGTGGAATCTCCTTTCCTGCAGATTGAATCCATTGCACTTTGTCCTAGTCTCTGGAGCAGCGGAAATCAAGCCTGCTCTCTTCTCAATATGACATCCCTTCAAATATTTAAACATGGCTACCATGTTCCCTCTTAATCTTCTCTTCTTCGGACTAAACATACCCAGCTCCCTAAGCCGCTCCGCATTGAGCAAGGCTTCCAGACCCTTTACCATTTTGGTTGCCCTCCACTCGACAAGCTCCAACTTGTTGATATCATTCTTGAATTGAGGTGCCCAGAACTGGACACAGTATTCCAATGAGGTCTAACCAAAGCAGAATAGAGTGGTACGAATACTTCCCTTGATCTAGGCACCATATTCTTATTGATACAAACAAGAATGGTGTTGGCTTTCTTGGCTGCTGCATCACACTGCTGACTCATGTTCAGACTGTGGTCAAACAAGACTCCAAGATGCCTTTCACATGTATTGTTATCCTGCCACGTGTCCCTCATCCTATATTTGTGCATTCCATTTTTTTTTCTGCCTAAGTGTAGGACCTTACATTTCTATTTGTTGAAATTCATTTTGTTAGCTTTGGCCCTGCTCTCCAATCTTGCAAAGTCATTTTGAAATTTGATCCTGTCCTCTGGGGTATTAGCAACCCCTCTCAATTTGGTGTCATCTGCAAATTTGATCAGCATGCCCTCTATTCCTTCATCCAAAGCAATGATGAAGATATTGAATAGCACTGGGCCCAGAACAGAAACCTGTGCACCCCACTAGTCACTTCTCTCCAGGATGAAAAGCAGCCATTGGTGACCAGCAGCCATTTGGGTTTGGTCAGTCAACAGTAACCCTGTCCAACCTGCATTTTACTAGCTTCTTTGCAAGTATGTCATGGGGAACTTTGTCAAAGGCCTTACTGAAATCAATATATGTTACGTCCACAGCATTCCCTTCATCTATCAAGCTTGTAACTCTATCATAAAAAGAGATAAGATTAGTCTGGCATGACATATTTTTGAGAAATCCATGTTGGCTTTTAGTGATTACGGCACTGCTTTCTAAGGAATTGCAAACTGACTGTTTAATGTTCTGCTCTAGGATCTTTTCTGGTATTGATGTCAGGCTGACTGGGTGATAATTATTTTGGTCTTTTTTCCTCCTTTTGAAGATGGGGACGACATTTGCTCTCCTTCCGTCTGCTGGGAGTTCTCCTGTTCTCCAAGAGTTCTCCAAGACTATTGCGAGTGGTTCTGCAAGGACTTCTGCCAGTTCTTTTAATATTCTTGGATATAATTCATTTGGCCCTGGACACTTGAATTCTTTTGGTGTACTACTTCTCTACCTATTCTATGCTGCATTTCGCACTCTTCTCTACCTGCTCCCCATTCCCCAGCTTGAGTACTTCCATCCGTTTGGGAGAAAACTGAGGAAAAGGTGTTGAGTAGTTCCACCTTTTCTCCTTCCCCTGTTAGTAATTGGCCATCTTCTCCGCACAGTGACCTTACAATTTCCTTGGTTTTCCTTTTGCTGCGGACATATCTAAAAAAGTCCTTTTTATTGTTTTTGATGTCTCTGGCAAGTCTGAGTTCATTCTGCGCTTTAGCTTTTTTGACTTTCTCCCTACATCTGCTGGGTATTTGCTCGAATTCCTCTTGGGTGGTTTCACCATTCTTCCATTTCCTGTACATGTTTCTTTTAACACTTAGCTCAGCTGAGAGTTCTTTCATCAAGCATTCTGGTTTCTTCAGACACCTGCCATTTTTCCTCCTTATTGCCACAGTTTTAAATTGTGCCTTTACTATCTCACTTTTAAGAAACTCCCATCCATCATGAACTGCTTTTTCTTGACCATGGAATTTCTTCCAGGAACTCCCTAAGTTTACAGAAATCACCTTTTTAAAAGTCTGGCTATGTGATGAACCTGATGGCAGGGGGTCTTGACAATAGAGCCTCCTTGGCAATTGAGAGTGTTTAAACTGATTTGTTGGTGAAATGGAACCTTGGATAGCCCAGGAGAGGGGCTGGTGGAAAGAGGAAAATAACGGATTTTCACTGTCTCGGGGGTGTTTGAAGAAGAGTGTGATTTGTGGTGTGTTTGGAGAGGTTGGAGATTTGAAGAGCTCTGTGGGAGAGAGAACTGGGAAATTGGGTGTATGAGAGGCTTGGGTGCGCCTTTTGCACTTGGCACTGACGAGCGGTGGTTTTCCACCGCGCGTTTCAAGGCTCCGCTTAGCTTCTCCTTCCCAATGAATGAGAAATTCAAATAGAGCACAGTCTCTCCCCCTAAGGATTCCACCACCTTGCTCTCATCAACAAGGTCATTCCTGTTGGTCAGGATCAGATCTAAAATAATTGATCCCCTTGTTGCCTCTCCCACCTTCTGGACCATGAAATTGTCAACCAGGAAAGTGAGGAGCTTTTTGGACTTTGTGGTCTTGGCAGAGTTTGAATAGTTGAAATTTCCCATTACTACAGCATCTCTCCTTTTTGAATGTGTGGTCATCTGCTCCAGGAAAGCATCTTCCAAGTCCTCAGGCTGATTTGGCTGTTTATAGTAAATCCCACAATAACATACCTATTGTTTCTTGCTCCCTTAATTTTACCCAAATACTCTTGATCTGGCTTCCTGGATTTAAGTCATAGATCTCTTCACAGGTGAAAACAGTCAGAAAATAGTCTAGAAAATAGTCTAGAAAGTCAAATTAGAAAAAGTAAAGCTGGGCTTCCGTCTCAGGCTCCTCTGATAAAACCCACATCTACACCTCTGTCTGCCAAGCTCTAATTGTCAAACTTTCAGGACTGAGGCTGCTGTTATATAGTGGTTCTAGTCACTCCTGCAAACTGTCCCACTCACTTGGATGCTGTGGTCTGACAGAATGTCTCAGGAGGGCTTCAATCCAAGACACAATGCTGTCTTGGTAAACCTGTGCAGCCAAACAGGACATGCTGAAGGCAATCCTTGCTGGGAGCAATTATAAAGAGCTAATGGCTGCTAGCTCCTCCTCCTAGCTAGTCAGTTATACCCTGTGCTCAGGGAGAGCACACAGCCAGAACAAACAGAAAAAGGAATAAACAAACACCCCCCCAAAAGCCTGTAAAAACACCCAGTCAAGGATGTCTTTTCAGACACAGCACACCTTCTATTGTCTCCTCTGGAAATGAGTTTGAAGGCCGCTGGGAACAGTTATAAAGAGCTAATGGCTGCTAGCTCCTCTCCCAGGCTAGTCAGTTAGACTAGACTGTAAGCTAGTTGATCAAAACTGGGGGGTTTTATATACATTTTCCACCTGGAGGGCATGAGTGTGAATGACTCTCTGGTAGAACCATAGAATCATAGAATCATAGAGTTGGAAGAGACCACAGGGGTCATCCAGTCCAACCCCCTGCCATGCAGGAACACACATGAAATAATTCTCAACAGATGGCCATCCAGCGTCTGCTTAAAAACTTCCAAAGGAGGAGACTCCATCACACTCCGAGGCAGCATATTCCACTGCCAGTGTTGGGTGGTCCCTCCATATTCAGTAGGGGAAAGTATTTAGCATGGGATATGTAGTAGAAATATGTAGCTGATTGCTTGTAACAAAGAATGTGTTACCCTGTGTACTGGGGGTCCCAGGAGGGACACCAAAATGTGCTCAACTAAAGATGGGGAAAATTAGCTCAGAGCACTGCTTAGCAATACGAGAGGCAGGGTAACATAGCGAGATCTTGAACCCTATGTCTACAGGGTCGGGTCGAGTCAAGGAGAACACAGAAGTTGAAATAATAAATGATGTTTATTAAATACAAGCAAAACAGTGGATGTGATACACTCATACAAGATAACTAAAGAAAATAAAGGTTGGAGTGGTATAGAGGGATTCTTAGAGAGATTGCTGGTTTGGGTGAGACTTCACCTGTCCTGAAGCCCAGAAAAATACAGAGCGAGACTGGGGTGCGATGTAGCTCAGCACGTGGAGCTGAGGGGAGGCTCGCCAAGCAAAGCGGCAGCAAGGCGGGATGAAACTCGGGAGCGATCCGAGGAAGGTCTTGGAATCAAGGGTTTTTATAAAGAGAATTGTGACTGTGGGCTATGCCGTACTTGGGGGAAAACAATAGATTTGGAGTTGGAGACAAAGCCTCCAAAAGGTCAGAATCCGAATGATTGAGTTATCGTAGCGGTTCTCAATAGAGTAGCCAGTATGCAAACGCAGAGTACTTGGGTATTGCATAGTTTACCCATCAAGCTGCCATTGCGGGGCAGAGGTTCTTTTGTAAGTAGCGTGCATACTTAATTAGAGTACTTGCCTGGAGGTCTCCTAAAGCAGTGAGTCAGCTATTTCTGGCCTGCCTGTATTGTAGTTTGAATATTACGGCTATTAACGGCCGAGCTTGTTTATGTGCTTGTCCGGTGGCCTCGCAAGCACGTGGAAAGGAATAGAGAAGTGCAGCCGAATTGTGATATCAAGGGATATCTTTTAATATCCCCAAAGCTCGGACTAGCCAGGGTAGTAACAAATGTCTACCAGAGACCATTATGTAAACACCACCTGGAATTCAGCCCTGATAGTGAGTAAGTGATAGTGAGCAAAGAGACACTGATGACCATCTAAACCCATGTGCCTTTATTTTAAAAAAATTCTCAGAACCGCAACGCAACTGGCCTATCTGGGAGAAAGAAGCAATGGCCATCCATTTTGCCCTTTCATCCTGGAGACACTTACTTGAAGGAGCTAGTGTTCCCTTTCAGGTCTGGACTTCCCATCGTAATCTTGAAACACTAAAAAATGCCAACAAATTAACCCCAAAACAAGCACTCTGGGCTGAATTTTTCCAGTGCTTTAGATTCAAAATTGTATTTAAACCTGGCAAAAGGAACACTCTGGCAGATCCTCTTTCGAGGCTACCCTGCCATGAACATCTCCCCTCTCCTGTTACTCCCCCTAATAAGCCTCTGTTTTCTCCCAAAACTTTTGGATTACAAGTGACTACACGTGCACAACAAAAAGCACGTACGAATGCCTTTAACCTCCTTGATTCTACTTTTCAACAATACCTCAAATCTTCTTACCAAAATGACAACTGGCTTAACTCTTACAAAGATTCAATAACCTGGGTTAATGACCTAGCCTTCGTCAGGACCAAGATTTATGTGCCACCCCCTTGTCGTCCTGAAATTCTCCATAGATATCATGATTCCAAACCTGCTGGCCACTTTGGATTTGTAAAAACTCTGCACTCCATTAGGAAGCTCTTCTACTGGCCAGGTCTCACAAAACAAGTTCAAGATTATATAAAAAACTGTTCCATTTGCAACACTTGCAAATCTAATTCCTCCAAACCACATGGCTTACTACAACCGCTTCCTATTTCCTCCTCCCCTTGGGAAGCGATTTCTTGGAACTTTATTGTTGGTCTCCCATCCTCCTGTGGATTTCACACTATTTGGGTAGTCACTGCTCATTTCTCCAAACAATCGCACTTTGTTCCTTTAAAGAAAGTTCCAACTGCTGAAAAATTGGCTGACCTTTTCATTGCAAATATTTGGAAACTACATGGTCTACCATCTACAATCATTTCTGACAGAGAACCTATTTTCAATTCCAAATTTTGGACTGCACTCCTTAAAACCCTTGGCATCTCCCAAAGGCTTAGCAGCGCCTATCACCCTCATACTGATGGCCAAACTGAATGTACCAATCAAACTCTTGAACAATATTTATGCTGTTTTACTAACTCCAACCAAAATAATTGGGCACTTCTACTACCATTTGCAGAATTTGCATATAACTCTACATTTCACTCTTCTATTGGAAAATCTCCTTTTGAAATTGTTTCAGGAACCACTCCAAAGCCATTTCCTTCTCTGCCTACAAAACTCCCCGACTCAATTCCTCCCTCCCTCACCTCTTGGATTACAAAAGTTTCTTCCACCTGGAACTCTGTTCGAGACTCCCTAAAAACCTCTTAAGTCTCACACAAACACTTTGCTCACAAAAAATGACAGCCCAAGCCTACCTACAAACCCGGAGACCTTGTTTATCTTTCCTCCAAAAACATTTCCACCCCTGGGCCTTCAAAGAAACTGTCTCCTAAATACCTTGGCCCTTTTCCTATCAAACGTGCCATTAATGATGTCACCTTTGAACTTATTTTGCCAGACTCTTTAAAACTTGTTTACCCCATTTTTCATTCCAGCTTACTGAAACCAGCTCCTTCAAGTTCCTGTTCACAAATTAATCATCCTGGCTGACCTACTGTTCCTGCCTCCTGGAATTCTCCTATTCATTGCTGGGAATCTCTGTTTCCATTATTTTCTCTGTCCCCATTTCCCCCTTTTTTCTTTCCTTATTTCCCCTTCCTCCCCCTTTTCCCCGGTTTTTTTTTTTCTTGGGATGGGCAGGATGTCGGGTGGTCCCTCCATATTTAGTAGGGGAAAGTATTTAGTATGGGATATGTAGTAGAAACATGTAGCTGCTTGCTTGTAACAAAGAATGTCTACCAGAGACCGTTATGTAAACACCACCTGGAATTCAGCCCTGATAGTGAGTACCAGTCTCAGGTAGTTCCTCCAAGATCATTAGCTAACTGCTTACCGTGGGAAAGGATTGTTAAGCTATAACATTTTGTCTCTGCAAACTGCCTTCAGTTCGATCACTGAAGTCTTGTACCCACATCATGCTCCTAATAAATCATGCACTAGCATTGTTACTTTTGTGTGTGTGATGTCAGGACCCTGGAACTCCAGGACACAAGCTCTGAGTCTGAGCCAGAGGCCCTTTAACCTGCTGCACCCACACAGCCCTTCCCAGAGGCTGCCCCAGACACAGAGCCCTTGGCCCCAGTAGCCCCAGCAACAGAGCCAGGGGTTGCCTCAGACCCAGTCAAGCCAGAAGAGTCAGATAGTGAGAGTCAAGAGCAGGTACCTACTTACCAGCAGCATCGGGAGCAAACGAGTGCTCTCAGGAGGTCAGAGCGTTTAAATAGAAAACGCCAGGCAATCAGGTCCCAGCTGAGAGAACACCTGGAGGAGTGATCTGCCTATAAAAGCACTCACTCAGCCTTAGGTCATGGTTGGCTCACGACCGTCCCGTTTGGGGGGAATTACGTGTTGGATACCTCGAATCCCTGTCTTGCCTCCTGGAATGCTGCCTGACCCGCTGGAACATCGCCTCCTTTGGATCTCGGACCGACCCTGGTAACTTCTCTTGCTTGAGCTAACTCAGACTGTTCACTGAGAACCTGGCTGTGACGTAACAGCCAGAAAGTCTCCTTGCTGCCAGAAGCTCTTTGTTTTACGGCTGCCTTATCTTTTCATTTGCCGTTCGCCAGGAAGGCTCTTTGATTTATTGCCTCATTAGCAAGAGACTTGTAAACCGGCTTTAGGTTGCCTCTCAGGCCTAGGAGCGGACAGGTGATCTCAGTTCCTGACAGCCAGGCAGTTCCTCCTGAGGTTCAGATGGAATCTCCTTTCCTGCAGATTGAATCCATTGCTCCTTGTCCTTGTTTCTGGAGCAGCAGAAAAAAAGCCCGCACCCTCCTCAACATGACATCCCTTCTAATATTTAAACATGGCTATCATGTCCCCTCTTAACCTTCTCTTTTGCAGACTAAACATACCCAGCTCCTAAGTCGCTCTTCATAGATCACAGCTTCCAGATTCTTTACCATTTTGGTCGCCCTCCTCTGGACACACTCCAGCTTGCTGTTGCCCTGATTTCTGGGGGTCCCAGAAGGGACACCTAAATGTGCTCAAACAATGGGGAGGGAATTAGCACAGAGCACAAGTTTGCAATGCGAGAGGCAGGGTAACATAGCGAGATCTTGAACCCTATGTCTACGGGGTCAGGCCGAGTCAATGATAAAGCAGATGTTGAAAATAATAATGATTGTTTTATTGAAATATAGTCAAAGACATGTATGCAACACACTCACACAAGGAACTATAGAAATAAAAGGTAGGATGGGATAGAGGGATTTTTAGAGGAGGTTTGGTGTGGGAAATACTATACCTGTCCTGAAGCCCGGTTAAAAGCAAAGAAGCTGGGGAATGTGGATTCTCAGCACGTGGGGCAAAGCGACAGCAAGGTGGGATGGAAGCCAAGAGCGATCCGAGGAAGCGCTCAAAGTCAGGGGTTCTTATAGGGAAAATTGTGGCCACAGGCTAGTCCGTACTTGGGGAAAACAATGAGTTTTGGCCTGGAGACAAAGCCTCCAAAAGGTCAGTACTTTAGATGATTGAGTTATAGCCAGATTGTCAATAGAGTAGCCAGTATGCAAACGCGGAGTGCTTGAGAGTTGTACAGTCCGCTCATCAAGCTGCCTGCGCGGGGCAGGGGATCTTTTTGTAAGTTGCATGCATACATAATGTGGTACTTGCCTTGAGGTCTCCTGGAGCTGCATTCGGCAATGACTGGCCTGCCTAGATCAGGATGTGAGTGGTTTGGCTATTGTCGGCCATGCCTGTGTGCGTGCTTGTCCGGCCTCGCAAGCACGTGGAGAAGAATGGGTACAGAAGGCCAAATTATTGATATCAAACGATATCTTAATATCCTACAAGCTTGGGCTAGAAACAGTGTTAACAATCCCCCCCCCCCGAAAATGGGCGATGTTGGGGACAATATCGATCATTTTCCAATTCAAAATCAAAATAAAAGTTTTAGAGCCAAATAGGGGTTCAGAGGTAGTATTTCTCCATAGAAAAGGGAATTTTGAGGGAAAAGCACAGGATTTCTATCTTATAAAAACATTCCTAACTAAACCTAAACACATTCACACAAATGCATAGCAACAATAAGCAATAAACAATAAGAAATCGTCCCGACAATTGGGAAACGGCAGTAAATGAGCAGTTGAGGCAAATGGCAAAGTGCAAGACAGTTGAGTCTTTGAAGCAAAGCGTGCCTTCCAATGAAGCACTGCAAGTCTTGAGCAAGGAGAAAGTGATGGTGGTTACAATGTATCCAATTTTGCAAAACTAGCTAACAATCGTGAGCTATTAGCTGTTTGCATCTTGCAGATCTTGGAGAAAGGAATAGTCCATAAAGAGCTTCTTCGGTGAGCAAGAAGCAAAAGTCTTTCAAAAATGCGTTTTTAAGTCCAAGTCCTTTGTCTCTGTCGGGAGGTGTTTGGGTCACCCCCCCCATGGTCCCACAGCTGCTGCAGAGGGCTAGAGCTGCGATTTTCTTCTTCACCCCCCCTCGATACCCGGGGGAGATGGTCAAGTCCGGGTGGGCTTCCCTCCTCCTTCCAGAGCTGTCGACCTATAGCTATTTTGGCAACAGAACTGACAACAAGGTTATCCAATACATAGATAAAACACAAATTACCAGCTCAGCACCTGATGGAAGTTCAAGTTGAAACAATTTTTGCTCACTGTGATCTGAAAGTGTATGTGGGAACAAGGATTTAAATAGCTCCCAAAGTATAGAGCTGTTTTGGCTGTTGCAGGGCCATCCAGGCAGCGAGGTTGTGAATTCAGGACCCACATTCATCCACCAGTCCCAAGGCTGGGCTAGCCAAAGTCATGCCAGAATGAGAATGGATTGAGATATCCAAGGCCATTCCGGAACAAGATTGGGTTCCAGTTAGCAGACAAATAGCCAAAGTCATCCCAGAACAGGATGAGATCTCACTTGGCAGTTGGTTCGCTGAGATTCCCCCCATCGCTCAAGCCCAGAGCCTGACTCCAAGCCTGATGATGTATACTGAGGGCTTTGGGGTCTGCAGGTACGGTGCTGGTAGCTAGATGTAGGTTCTGAGTGCACAACTTCCCTACCTCAAGAAAGCTGGATTCTGAGGCAGTCCTGAAAGACGGTTGCCTTCGGATAGGTTTTTGAAACCAGATGGGACATTCTATTCAAAATAATTCACACTTACAATAATTTATTTACAAACTACAAGCCTTGGAGCTATCAATAAAACCGGCCAGCTTGTAGCTGGAAAATTTGTTTCTTGACCCACAGTGCGAGGCCAATCAAGCATATGGCTAGTATAATCTGAAAGGCAACCAGAATTATTAAAGGGTGCAAAGCAAAGTGGGCGATTGCTTGCCCCGTGGACGACCAACTGAAGGTGTCCCACCATGACTGTTGGGAGGTTGACTCCAAATCTTCGGAGGATTCAACAGTTACTTTGGCGGAGTGATTGACTGTTAATGCAATCTGATGGAGGGAGTGCGATACCTCCAGTACTCTATTGGCGAGGTGGGTCAGATTCCGTAGCCATGTAAACACGGGAATCTCACCTTCGATGTGGAATCCGACTAGTTCGGACTCTGTGGGCACGTATCCAGTCTCTAGGACATAATCTTTTATCTCCCGCCTGAGACAGAAGTTGTTCCCAACACAATCCTGTACGTGCTGCGAGCAAAAGCAAGGGTTGCCAGCAGTGCGGTTGATGCTTACTATCGCACCACTAGGCAATACTGTCACATTTGAACACGGGGTTCTTAAACAAAAGCACTCCTTATTGATCTGTGCCATAACTGTATAGTTTACCGGTACTATCACGTATTCAGAGACATTGCTATAACTAAAACTATCAATATTGCGAAAACACTGTACCCAATGGTGGTGAAATAAACAACCGGATAAATCAAATGAGTGCGTACTGTTGGACATTAGTGGCTATTAAGGGTAGTCCTAGATGGGATAATAGATGTAAAATTACAGGGTCCAGAATCCTTTCATGTACGACTTCCACCTTAAGAGTTAGGCTCTCCCAAGCGGCAAGCCGTATCTGCACCAAAGTGGCAGGGTGCTCTAGGGACTCGGGGTAAAGCTCTCTCAGCAGGTTCAGGATCCCCGGTTGTATTAATCCCATGAGGCTGGCCTGAATCACCTGAGTGGCAAAGGTGATTATGTTGCTTTGCAGTTGCGTACACTGACTAGCAACTGACATATTGTGTGTCGTGGTTTTTAGTACACGACTGAGGTCAGACACTATATCTCTCTCTGTGCCAACCCATTGCGGTAACAATTGACTGATCAAATCCATTTCTCGTGCCAGGTTAGTTAGACCAGCGGCAGAGGACACACCAATTTCTTTAGTCTTAGAGCCAATCGTGCCTAATTTATTTGCCAATACCTCGTTGTCCATAGCATTAATTATTGCACCGCCAGTTCCTATTCCTCCTAAGACAGTCCCTAGGACACTTCGCTTAGGGTGAGTGTGTGGGTGGGAAAAAGACAGCCACCGCTTTTCCCAGTGCTCCCACTGTGTCCATGCTAATTTCAGATAAGGCTGGCAGGCACGAATGACCTTTGAAATATTAACTACCGTGAAATTCAAAACCATGGTGGTAACAATAGGTTGGGAGTTCGAGTATGCGACTACCTCGATATCTTTACGTATTACAGTGCTCCCCACATACATAGCAGGGGAACTAGTGGAAGGAGGGGTATAAGCAGGGGAATCTGGGCACCACATTTTGCCACATGAGAATTTGCAACCAGTCGGAGTATGGGTGAGGTTACAGCACGTGAATAGAAAGGTTTTCCACTCCCATGCCGGCTAACAATCATCATAGGTGAACCTAATAACAAACAGGGAGGCATTGCGGTGCCGACTCCGGACCATTTTGATGGTCAATGGAGACAGGGCAATGGCCATTTCAGTGTAGACCTTAGCTTCGCTACCAGCCACGGACATTCGTAACTCTGAGCTAAGCCTCCCTCTGGGGAGTACCTGTATCTGTGAAAATAATTCAAATGGGTACCTCTTCTGAAACCAAGGTAGCCGCTGTGAATTTCGTAGCAGGGCTTCTGCCTCCTGGTAAGGATTCCAATGGCAGACCGCCTGCATGTTGAATTGCCAATTGGTGGTGAATTGGGTTGTATATTCGGGAGAGGCTCCGAGGACACTTTTAAGTAACGAGAACAGTACTGCAATCCACGTGAATGGTCCCATTCCGTCTCCCTGTAGGGGACACAGATACGGGAGTCCATCACTACTATAACTATGTACAAGAGCTATTTACAGAAATGGGAAAGCCAGAGGGGGTGCCACTTCTCTCTGTCCCGTCCAGACAATGTTCATTTACCCATTGTCAAAGGCCTCGTAGATTGAGACAAACATCTCAGACAAGTTAACGGTTGGCACTTCCTTGTTACTCAGACAAGTCTGCGTAATTATTGGGCATACAGGAGGCTTTTGGACGAAAGAGGGGGTTGCCCAGTCTGGGGGCTTTCCCTTCCCTTCCAGTCCTTTCAATGCGCTTGTTTGTGGGTCTCTGAAATTACTTGCAAGAGTGGCAGAGCCCGCTCATGGCTTGAGACCCTTTTGGCCAAATCAAAGTGGAGGCTGGTATCTGACCCAAGTGCCTCTTGAAGTGTTGTCTTTTCTCTTGGCATCATGGTGACTGAGACAAAGCCATGGACTGCCTTGGCTGCTCTCAAGATCACCAGAGTAAAAAGGTATTGGGTGCCACTGAATATGAATGTAAGCTGGCACCAGTATAGCTCTATGGAGGTGAAGGCAGTAGCCACATCTACCTCCGTGTGGTATTTGGGACTCACAGTCATTGAAATCTCCCCTGATGGAATGTAGTTAGGGGGAGTATGTGGTGTCAAGTTAGGTTGTGCCTTTACTAAACTGTGCTCTGGTTGGGCAGGAGCATCTAGCTGCTTGGATTCCCACTCTGACAGGAACTTCTCTTGAAAGAGGGCATGGAGAGAGTGAACTTTCTCTGCCAAGGATTCAAGGAAATTCCAGGAGCAACTGTGGGTTTCTAACCGGGGGCTCAAAGAGGGAACAATGGCAAGTTCTGGAAGCTTGGGGCTGGCTTCCCCTGCCTGTGTGCTCTCCTCCTCTCACACGAGCTGGCAATATCTTGTGCCTGGTCAAATTTGGTGGGGGCTTCCTCCTGAACCTTAGCCTGGAGCGATCCTTCTCTGTGCTCTGAAAGCACTATGGTCTCGGAGGTGGTTGGATTTGCACTCGGGGCTATGTCAGGAGGAGGGGCAATCTGTCTTGTTTTAGTGCACACTGAGCACTCATGTCCTCTGAAGGACTTATATAGGGTTCCCCCCCGCCGTACCTGGTCAAACAAATAGCGTCTGGGATGGGCTTACCCTTCCTCATCAGGTTAGGGTGCAGCACTTTTAGCACTGCACCAGAGTCTGCAGGAGGGGTGGCAGGGGTCTTTTCTCTATCGGTCCTAGTGCCTGCCTTCACCCTAGATCTACCCCACTTGTCTGGCTTCAGCCGAGCCACAACCCTTTGGGGGAGATCCCGGGACCGAGGGCACCCCTATCCTGACAGCTCTAAGTCGGGGTAGTATCCAGCTGGAGGGGGACTGTGGGTCACTGCATTCATCAGCTGGCTGTTTCCCAGCGGTAAATGCCTTTCTAGGGCATCAAGGAGCTCGCTCGTGGGTCTCCCATCGAACTGACTCATGTCCAGTCCGAACTTTCTAAGCATGCCCCAGATCTTCACTGTATCTGAAGAGTAAGTCTGGGCTATAGGGTCATAACCACCGGATGTCTCCTTAGGAGCACCAAGGTCCGGGGTCTGCTCTGGGGCTATTGGCGGCTGAGCGGAGTTGGCTGTCCTGTTGGGCTGACTGCGGGAATCCCAAGCCTGCCACTGCCTGTTGTTCTGTCTGGGAGTAGGGGGCGAGTTCCAATTCCCCTTGGGAACGGAATTCGGAGCCATCTTCCTGTGTTGGGAATGGGGTTCATAGTTGGAGTAGGTAACCTCCTGTATGGGCTCCCAATTCCCTGCATCACATCTATGAGGTTTGGGAGGGGGCTTCAGGGATCCTGCCTCGCGGAGCAGGTCAGCGACCCACCGGAAGTTGTTTCTGAATTCCTCCCATCCAGTTGTTGCGGGGTCCACTAAGCCCAGGGCCATTTTGGTTTCATGGTTAAGACCTCCGTAAAGGAGAGTCTTAAACTCTACCTGGTTAAAATTGTACCCTCCTGGGGCCAGGGGGACTTTATCAGCTAGGATGGCCAGAATCTGCTTCCGCGCCACGTAAGCTTCAAGGTTCTCTCGGGGACCCTGTTGCTCCATGATGTACAGAACACTAGCACTCTGCCCAGGCCACAAAATCCGTATTATCTCCCTCATCCACTCGTGGGCCTCGAGTCTTACCAAGCCTCAAACCGCCACGGCAGATTCCAATGTGGGGAGCGCCAAAGGGGACATACACAACCGAGCCAGCTGGGTTAAGTCCTGGCCATTGGCTGTGTGGTGGGAGTGGATCACGGCATTAAGCCACATGATCCCTGTGGACTTATTCAGAGGACCAAGCTGGTCCACGATGGCTTTGGCTTCGGAGGCTCTCCAGGGGACCTGGGTCTCAATTTCTTGGGTCTCCCGCACCTCTGCCTTATCTAAACCTCCTTCTCCTGAAGGGGCAATCCTCTTTGTCATGGAGTGGGTCTCAACGGGCTGGACTGGGACCCCGTGGTCGCTCCAGTCCGGGTTGTGGGGAAGAGTGGCCAGAGCATCCTCTGGCAGCGGCTCTTCAAGGGAGAACGATGGCAGCAGTTCAGGGCAGACCGCAGAGATCAATGCCCTTCTGGTGTTAAGCTGGCTCTCCAACGCCTCTATCTGCTTCTGGCAAGACACATGACTAACAGCCTCTTGCTGCTCTTTGACTTGTCCTACCATAAACTGTGCCGCAGACCTGGCGTGGGCCAGCTCAGCTTCTAAAGCATGAGCTCTCTCCTCCCAAGTCTGAGCCTGCAGAGTGGCAGCACTCAATTTCTGTGCGGTGGTCTGCGCGACAGACGTGAACGTTACCTTGTCCATGCACAGAGCCTCCATCTCTTTCATGAAGCCAGGCATTCTCTTTCTCAGACTCTCCTAACTTCTCTCTGGTCTCTACCAGGGTTCTTGAGGCATCTCTGGCCACCAGCCAAAGTCCCCATGCGGCCAAAGCATCCTTAGATGGCCCGAACAGGTTCCTTGACTGGCGTGCCTGAGCATACGCCTCCCTTAAAGTGGCAAAGGGATTTGCTGTCTGGAAGCTTGTCTCCTTTCAGGGGCATTTCCCCTTGCTCAATACCCACTTTTCCAATTTCCCTTTGACCTCCCTCTCTAGCATGAGGTCTTTCACTTCCATCTTACTGCCTTCAGCCATTCTAACCTTACACACGGGACCAGGACCTGGAGGGACGGGGAGGATCACCGAGACCCCTGGGGGATTCTAGGGAAATGAACTCTACAGAACTCTACTGGGAAAAAGGTGTGGGAACCTAACTCCAGCCTGCCCAAAGAAAAAGTCACTTTTGTCTGACTAAGCCTGGCCTTCCACCTCGACAACTTGGGGACAAAAGGACGAGGAAATGGTTCAGGGAAGGGGAGAGTCACCTAGACTCCAGGGAAACCTTCACGAGTACTCTGTCTGCCAATGAAGGGGGGAAACGAACCCAGTGGAACTTACAGCACTGCCTGGCCAAGCAGCAGGGAAAAAGGGGCAAGGAACCAAAACTGAACCGTCTCTAACAGTTTTTTGGGTGAGGGGCGCCTTCCTCTACCTTGGGCTAAACTTTCAGAAACCCTATTCTAGGTCGGGACTCACCACCCGCACCTACTATGCTAACAGTCGGGATGCACCCGAATTCAAACTCAGCCAGGATATGCACCCGCGCTTTAACTCACTAAACAGGACGCACCCATGTCACTCTGGGGGGGGGGATTTCTTCCCTAAGTGCTTTTGCCTTGCCTTAAGTGTTGCGTGCATGTGGACTGTTCCTAACGCCCTAGCGCTTCAGATCCCAGCCCGCAATAGACCCCAAGTTAGGGATGTGATTCCCAGGACAGCTTATGCATACCTCTTGCTATCGGACTGTGATTCACTCCCCAACAGCTAGGGACCAAGCCGGGGCAGCTGACACACACAAGCCAAGCAAGAAAGGGGGACAGATTTCCAGGCCAGATAGAGTAGCTCCTGGAACTCAAGCACACAGATTTCACACACACGTGTTCCTTCCTAACAAAGCTCTAGAGACTTGACCGGCCGTCACCTAAGTCTATACCAGCCTGATTTGAGAAGGTTCGTGACTCCCATTCAAATTAGGGGTACAGGGGCTGCCCGTGTTACTCCACCACTCTGTTACCCTGATTTCTGGGGGTCCCAGAAGGGACACCTAAATGTGCTCAAACAATGGGGAGGGAATTAGCACAGAGCACAAGTTTGCAATGCGAGAGGCAGGGTAACCTAGCGAGATCTTGAACCCTATGTCTACGGGGTCAGGCCGAGTCAATGATAAAGCAGATGTTGAAAATAATAATGATTGTTTTATTGAAATACAGTCAAACACGTGTATGCAACACACTCACACAAGGAACTATAGAAATAAAAGGTAGGAGTGGGATAGAGGGATTTTTAGAGGAGGTTTGGTGTGGGAAATACTATACCTGTCCTGAAGCCCGGTTAAAAGCAAAGAAGCTGGGGAACGTGGATTCTCAACACGTGGGGCTGAGGGGAAGGCTCGCTGGACAAAGCGACAGCAAGGTGGGATGGAAGCCAAGAGCGATCCGAGGAAGCGCTCAAAGTCAGGGGTTCTTATAGGGAAAATTGTGGCCACAGGCTAGTCCGTACTTGGGGAAAACAATGAGTTTTGGCCTGGAGACAAAGCCTCCGAAAGGTCAGTACTTTAGATGATTGAGTTATAGCCAGACTGTCAAAAGAGTAGCCAGTATGCAAACGCGGAGTACTTGAGAGTTGTATAGTCTGCTCATCAAGCTGCTTGCGCGGGGCAGGGGATCTTTTTGTAAGTTGCATGCATACATAATGTGGTACTTGCCTTGAGGTCTCCTGGAGCTGCATTCGGCAATGACTGGCCTGCCTAGATCGGGATGTGAATGGTTCGGCTATTGTCGGCAGCGTCTGTGTGCATGCTTGTCCATGGGCCTCGCAAGCACGTGGAGAGGAATGGGTACAGAAGGCCAAATTATTGATATCAAATGATATCTTAATATCTCACAAGCTCGGGCTAGAAACAGCGGTAAAATTGTCAATATCCTTCTTGAATTGAGGTGCCCAGAACTGGGCACAGTATTCCAATGAGGTCTAACCAAAGCAGTATAGAGTGGTACCATTACCTCCCTTGATCTAAACACCGTACTCCTATTGATGCAACCAAGAATTACATTGGCTTTCTTGGCTGCCTCATCACACTGCTGACTCATATTCAGCTTGTTGTCTACCAAGACTCCTAGATCCATTTCATTTATATTGTTATTCAGCCACGTGTCCCTCATCCTATACTTGTGCATTCCATTTTTTTTTCTGCGTAAGTGTAGGACCCTACATTTCTCTCTGTTGAAATTAATTTTGCTAGCTTTGGCCCAGCTCTCCAATCTTTCAAGGTCATTTTGAATTTTGATCCTGTCCTCTGGCATATTAGCAACCCTTCCAATTTGGTGTTATCTGCAAATTTGATCAGTATGCCCTCCACTCCTTCATCTGAATCATTGATGAAGATGTTGAATAGCACTGGGCCCAGGCCAAACTCAGTTTAAAGACTTCCTGAACCACTTTGTGAAACTGTTAGCAAAAATGTTCCTGCCGACGGTTGTGAGGTGCAGCCCTTCCATTTCCGGAAGACCATCTTCGTAGAAATGATTCAAAATCCCAAATAGCTCCTGAAAGCACCATCTGCAGATCCAGTTGTTGACCTCCACTATTCTTCTCTCCCTTTGTGGGCCATGTCCTCCACACAGAGAGAGGTGAAATGACAACCTGTGCATCAAAGTCCTTCAGCTTCCTACCCATAACCTCGTAATCCTTTATGATGCTCTGAGAGCTGCGCTTTGCAGTGTCGTTGGTTCCGACATGAACCAAAGGGAGGGGGTTACAGTCAATCAGCTTGACCAGTCTCATTAGCTTCTCTCTTATGTCATTGGATTTTGGCCCCAGGGAGACAGCACACCTAACAATTCATCCTGTCTGGGTTGCGAAATTGTTGACACAGGCCACTCTGTTTGAAATTGCAGACCATCTTCATTGTCACTACAGCAGAGCTGCAGTATCATGAGATATCTGATATCTGTGGAAGAACAAGTTGCTATTGCAGTCTGCTGACTTAGTAGCACCCTGATCTACAGAGAGACTGCAAGCATTTTTGCACTCGGCAACTCCACAGTGGAAGAGACCACTTTAGAGAGACATGACCAACATTACACCACTTCACTTTCAGTGAATCTCTGAAAGTTGTCCTGCTCAACTTTCCTGGTATGTTCTAATGATGTTCAATGCTGCCTATTGTTCTCTGCACCAACCCACCATTGTGGCTTTGATGACACCCATTAAAGACATCTGTGTTGTCAACTGTGGGAGACATGACTGTATGTGCTTACTGATCCAAACCTATCAGCCCCTATGCCAGGGTATTCTATGGCACCCCCCCCTTCTGTGCAAGGAATTACCTCCCAAAGAGGGTATTGTTAAGGTAGCAATTGCCGTGTACACCGCTTCTTGGTTCTTTTGGCTAAGATCTGTCAAGGATTTATGCTGAGTCAGGCGTGGTTTCCTCTAAGCAGATGACAGAAAAAGAGGTGATGTGGCCAGATGAGCAGATGCAAGGTTATCAGGTTTGTTATGATTATAACTTGTGTACTGGAGAAGGCTACATGCCAGAACACTGATTGGGTCACCCCACTTGTTCAGGGTGACAGTGAGACTTAAGAAGGCTGGGTTTTGCCTTCACAAGTCACCAGTTAGGTTTGCCTAGTTGGTCATGTCATGCTGCTGACAATTTATGCCTTGTAAGGGGAGATGCTGCCTGTTTATCTTCTGATCTTTTTCTTACTTAATTGCTTTCTGGAATGTCTGTCAAAACCTTACCTTAGTGTGCAGCAATAAATCTGCCTCTAAGCTTAACATAATGAGAATCTGGAACTTTTTTCCTGCTTCACTGAATAACTCTTCCGAGGCGAAGCCTTGCTTCACCTGCTAACTCTGACAAGTGTGCAATTGCCGTGTACATACTCACCAGCCTCAGACTTTGGTAAACTGGGGTCTGCCTCCTCGGATGCGGCTCTATCAAGGGATCTTTTCCTGAGGCCCTCATACTCTGTGTTGGGGGAAAAGTACAGTGGTCAAGCTCTCTTTCTGCAGGCTGTAGTTCACCTACATTAATCCCACATCTCCCTTGCCTCTCACCATTGGTGAAGCTGCATTGCCCACTGAACACAGGCTGGTTGGATCCCTCCACCCTCCGGTCCTCTTGAGTCAAACATCCCTGCCTCTGCCTGTGATCCTGTCAGGGAACAGATAAATGTCCACTGACCTGTGAAAAAGAAAGGAAGAAGGGCCGTCTCCCACAGAGTGATTTAAGAGACCCCCTGCTTGTCACACTGGGTGATAGGGCATCATAGCAGGTATCTTCACCATGACTCCTCTAGGAAGAGAAGTGAAACAGCTGTGCACATCTCCTGCATGCTGCAATGAAGTCAATAGGTAGCCATGTACACTCCTGCCTATAAGTTCATACCTGTAGACATTACTGAGCTCTCTCCGTGGCTCTGGGAGGCATCAATGGTCTCTAGGTCTGCCACAGCAACTCCCTTCCTTCCTTTGTCCATGCATCCCTGCACATCTAGTTTGAGGCTGCAGCACACACATTTGGGCACCACACTTGTATCTCCATGCAGAATCTTTGTATACAGGCAGGTCGCTCTGTCTCCCCCAGTCATGCTGTTGTGGTCTATGATGTGCTTATATTCTAAATGCACTACCTTCATTTTGGAAAAGGATTCTATGGCTGTGTGCTTGTGTCCTCTTTTCTGCATCTCCCTAGCAATGCCATTGAAAATGTCCATATTATGGTCAGTAGTGCATAATTCCTCTTGCACCTTATCTACCCCTAGATATCCAGAAGCTTCCTAACTTCAGCGCCTCGTCATGTTCTGCCTCCTCCTTGAATTTTTTGGGGGAAGAAGGAGGTTCTTCATCCATTCTGCTATTTCCCCTTTAAAGAAAAGGAGTTGTTTTAGTGTTCCGACTTGTTAAATTACCCAAGACAGGCTGTGCTCTCTATTGCCCCTACATGTTAGTGTTGTTGCACTGTAACAGAACAACAGCTGTCAGAAAAATGGCATCTGCCCCTGGCAGCAGCTTTGGAAACTGCCAGCCGTCACTGCACAGCTATGTTGATTGTCGCTCGTGTTGCTTCCTTATTATGTTACTGCCTGTCATCCCTGTAAGGCCTCGCTTTAGGGGTCCCTGATATCAGTATGGTTTGGAATGGGCACGACATCTAATTAGCATCATATTTAATTGGCAACACACTTTTATTGGCACTGATATCAAAATCCAACCTGAAGGTGACCAGGAGGTCAAACCAAAAGAGGAAGAAACCTGACTGTAAACATGAGGTCATAGGCAGGTCAGCCTAAAACACCCTCTTTGTATAACCTAGGTCAATTATCAGGTAAATCACCACTGTTCCAGAGAATAATAGAAGCTGGAATTTCCTGGAGAATGCCATTGTGAGAAGCCCACCAGGACACTGATTGACAGATACCTATCCCCTGTGCACCTGGACTCCTTCCTCTTGTCTCATAGCACCCACAATACAGAGCTATTACAATAGTCATCATGTCTTTGTCATCCAAGCACTGCGAACATTAGCGGGTTGATAGTCCATTGTCTGTACTGCAACTCCCTTTGTTCCATACCTGGCACTGCACATATCCTCCACTGCCACAGGCTATTTTGGGTACAAATATCTCTGATTCCAGGATGCCCAGTGCAGTCTCTCAAATGCCTACCCATCACTCTGTCCATCTGGCTCCTGAACAGGAACTGTCCTTAGGTTCTACCTAAGCTAACCACATTTCAGCTCTTCAGTACTCTTCTGGACTGATAATCACAACTCCCCCCAAACCCCTCAGCCTCTCTATCCATAATTTTTTCCTCCCTTTCTCCTTCTGTTAACTCTTGTGTGAATGTTTGACTGTTTGTATTTTGTGTGCATGCATGAGTGAATTCCCCCCCCCAATAAAAACACATTTTTAGCTTACTTTTAAATCTCTAGTTGGTTCTTTTCCTGCGTGAGCCTCTAAACATTGGTAGGAAAGGTCTTGTTAAGTTACCCCCCCTCTCGCAAGCTTCGTCTCTGAGATAATTCATTCCTTACTGGGATCATGGGGTGGCCCTTGTGGCACCCACATTTTGGGGTAACACTCTTATGCATCCTAAAGGGCAGAACAAGTCTTTTTGTGGGAAGGAACTAGAGGTGATAGTTGAGAGAGTTTTGCAAGTGGTAGGGACACTGACGGGGGAATTTTTTAGTTGGTTTGTTGCACAGTGTCACTATGTGTTTGTTTCCGTAGGAATGCCAAGAGAAGAGAACTAGTGGGGCTACAAGGTAGTGAGAGCAATGCTCTCCCTAGTTGCAGGAAGCCTGGGCCTGGAGGTGCTCATGAAGAGCACCCCCCTGCTCAACAAAGCTTTCTATGAGCAAATGGCTCCAGACCTTTCTGTGAAAAGTTTTCCCAGGACTGCTCCCCAGGTGAATGCAAAATTCAAGCTATTAAAATGCCAGTTCTTTGACATGATGGAGGCCTTTGATGGCTGGCCATCCAGGAACATTAGGCTGAAGTTTTTCTCAGTGATACTTCAGCTTTGGAAGATGGCTGCCCTAGATGGAGTGACTGCCACAAAAGAACTGAGTGTCCTAAAGGATGTCCACGAGTGCCATAGCTCTATTACCCACATGTTATGATTGTGCAATGTGTGGGGGCTTCCCATGATTCTCACACAGGTTTCTCTGGCAATATTAAGGAAAAGTAACCCTCTTCCCCACCAATGCACAATGTCATGGACTGCAGCACACTATTTACATTCTCTTGGTGGCTGTACATGTTTATACTGTATATATCTAGTACAGCTGCTGCACAAACAACTCTGCTATCACACAATTGCTGGCATGGCCAAATGTATGCAGGACCACCATGCACCAGTTGTACTTCACATGTTTCAACAGGTTGATGTAGAAGGCCCATTGATGCTCTGAAGCCTTCAGAAGAGAGTCTGCAGGATGTTGATGAGGTATGTTATACCAGAGAGACCTTTAAGCTTTTGGAGGGAAAGGGAAGGCCTCAAAATTCACATACCCACAGTGACAATGCCATGTATCTGTTACACTTCCCCCACCCGCTCAAAATGGGAAGTATTGCTTAGTGGGCCAATGTCCTGCTTGAAACCATGCTTACACGTCAGGGCAGACCAGGATGCGATTCTGCCACTTAAAAGTAATGCAATTAAAGCTCCTCACTTCTCTCCTGCAGTGGTTAAAGTTGTGGCCATACTGTTGGTGCTATTGCGTTCTGTGCCATACAGCTTTTTGCAGAGCAAGGTTCCTCTCTGACTCCTTGCTGTCTTCGGAGACCGAGATGGCAGTGAAGGTAGTGGGAATGGTTAGTGCCCCTACAGCAGGACTGAGCTACATCAGAGGTAAGTGACTGGTCTGGTGCTATGGTAGGAATGTGAACCCACAATTTCATTATGCTGTTTTATTCAGTACTGTGCTGTGCAACAACATACTTGGGAGGAAGCCCCGTCAGGGGAGGAAGAACCCAAATATGATGTGTGGTTGGGGACTGTGGGCAAGCTCCTCCATGAGAATATCCCTGTATGTGAAAAGAAGCCAGGGTGTGTTTCTGGTATTTGCAAGGAATGTAGCTCAGGCTCCCCACTTCTCCCCCAGAAAGGGAATGGAAAGGCCATGATGTTGCTGATACTGTGTCCTGTGCCCTGCAGTCCCACAAAGACCAATGCCCCAGCGACCGTCGATGTCTGAGGAGAAGGTGAATGTGTGAGGAAATGATGGTGACAGTTCACCCACTGTGGGCCCAAGCCACACTGGAAGAAAATGAAGGCCCTGATACACTATCACCCAGATCGTTGTGACAAGTTGCAAGCAATAGTTTCCCTGTGTGGGAAGAAAAAAAAAAGGAAACACACAATCTGATTATGCTGTTTCTTTCCCCTGTGAAGTAGAACAACATACCCTGGAGCTGCCAGAGGTGGTGGTAGAGGAGGAACTGTAGGAAGCCAGAGGGCCTGGGAGCCCCACATCAATGGCAGCAGCCAAGGGGGTGAGCAAAGGATAGGTTGTGCTGCCATTGCACTGAAAGGCCAGTACTTCCTTCTTCTCCAGATCAACAAGCAACCAGGATTGAGCAGCCACTTTAGCAGGTTGTGGATACTCAGTCACCTCCACCACACCCATAGCCACTCACTAACCAAATGTTCTTTCAACAGGCCTGGCCATGCCTGAAAAGCAGATTCAGACGCCCGGACTGACTGAGCAGGCCCCCAACAGGGATGCTTGGATCCTGGAATGGTCCCAGGCTTTCCAGGATCAGAGCAGGAGGGTGTATAAGTGACTGGATGGCCAAAAATAGTAATGTCACAGGGGCCCATGACCTGGGGATGGATTGTGGACTTCTATATGCTCTGCATCAACTCTCTGGTCCCACCACAGACAAAGCACTCCTACAGTCTGTGGAGGCCACCACAGCAGGACTGGCACAGGGGCTGGCCTGCCTGCAGGCCGTGGTGGCCCAACACCTTGAGTATGTGGAACGGAGCATGAGTGTCGGGCAGTCAGTAGTGCCCACCATTAGTATGGGAATTAGAATAGTAGAGTAGAGACAAGGAAGAAGATTTGAGACTGGAACTGAGGCCTGGGAAACATGCAGGGAGATAAGAGGGCTTCAGTCTGGGAAGAATGAGTGGGAGGGTCTGGGATCTTAACATTTTTGTTCTATCTTGTTCTTTTAGTCTGAGCTCTAAAGTTAGCTGAGTGTACTGCTGTTCCAATAAACTATGCTTTACTGAGAAGCCTTGCAATTGTGGTTCCTTGATTCCTGACAGAGAGCTCAGACTAAGTGAGCATACCTTGAATCCATCACTGCCTTGAGAATGTCCCAAGAGGGACAAGGCGATGAAGCGAGCAAGGCAGATGAAGCTTCTGCTACTCTAACTCAAACACCTGTTGTCCGCTCCCAGACAGAGGTGGCTAGGCTGGCCAAGACCTTGCCTGAGGTGGGGAGGACATGGTCTTGTTGGGGAGGCACCGGACGAAAAGGATGCTGGCAGGCTACTAGATAGAACTGTTACACCCCAAAGTAACCCTAAGAGAGGGCCCCTAAATTGGCATGACTTCCTCCATATTGGATATTGGCTAGCAAAGATTGGTTGTCAATAAAATTGGTTTTGAATTCAGTTCTCAAGACCAACAACGCCTTTGCTGCTGTATGGGGATGTAGACAGCATCCCTTAGGCTAAGGGACAACGACCTATTGTTCTCAGTCACGTATGTCTAGGCAGCCACCATAGACTCTCCCTTTGATTAACAAAAAGGTTGCCTCAGCCCCTAGCCACGCTGATGAACCTTGTGAGGATAGACAATCAACGTCTATCAATTTGGAATGATAATCCTATCATGTACCTGGACTTTCCCAGGAGAAACAATACCAAGGAGAGGTCGTGATATTTGGCTAACATTATATTCCGCAATCATTGCCCATTAATGCCACTATACACAGCCTGAGGACAGAAATTGGCTATAAAAACCCTCACTTTTTGAGCCTCTTTGGAGAGCCTCCCAGACTGGACAAGGGCCCGTTTCGCTGCTACCGAGGTGTCCCACTTAAGCCTCTCAGATGCTGCTGAGAGCTAAACGCGACTCGCGTGTCCTACTCACCATGAAACCCCTCTGCTTCCAGCCTTTCCAGCCTCGGGATCCAGCCTCCCCTTGGTGCTTTACACCGAGCCTTCGCTAATCTTCTTCTTCCCAGGACGCCTAGACCAAGGTCCGTATGCCCTCTCTCCCTAACTGTCTCTTATTTCCACCTTCATTCCTGTAGCCCTTGTGTGATTGTAGGATTGTCTGTTCATGTGTGTTGTGACTTTTCCTGATAGAGTTAATAAATTTACTTTAGACTGTTCCCCTGACTCTTGCTGGTTCTGACCCCGTAGACATAGGGTTAAAGATCCCTTGCCCTGACCTCTCGCAAGCTGTGAGTGTCTCTGTTAATTCCCTTAATTTGAAGTCTGTTTGGGTGTCCTTGAGATACCTCCAATTTTCAGGGTAATAGAACACCAAAGCCAGTGACATCATAGTCTGGGAATTATTAAGGATGAAGAGGTGGAAAGCCTGAAAGAGGAGCTAGCCTCATTGCACGCTATTCTGAGTGATTGGCTCACCCTGAATCCACTGCTTGTGGTGGTGCCATTACAGACAGTGGCTGGGCAGGGACCTAGAGTGGGAGCAGGTCCCCAGGATGCTGCCCCAGGCCAATAGCAACCAGTGGTGCAAGCAGAGAGAGGCCCAGTGTGTGAGCAGCTGGGACAATGACTTTTTCATGAGCTGAAGGCAACTTAGAGCAGCTAGAAGGAGACTCTCTCTTACCTCATGAATGGGATTTCCAACTTCATGCCCAGTATCACAAACAGCTTCCCGAACGACCTGGTAAAAGTGAGATATATTAGCCAGCGACTTCATGGAGAGGCAGCAGAGTGGGTGGCTTCCCTCTATGACATGAGAGCTCCAGAAATGGTGGGTCTCAACATGTTTATGACTAGTCTGTGGGAACGGTTCAAAGACCCCTTTCTGCAAGAGCATGCCCACAAGCTCCTGCAGAAACTTCATCAGGGAAGAAGGACTCCGGCTGATTATGCACATGAGTTCCACCACCTCACTGCCAAGATTCCTGAGTGGCTAGAGGCAGCTTGTAATGAATATTTTAAAGAGGGGCTGCAGCCCAATATTTTTGATAGTTGACCAAGGGCAACCCGCCTCCCTCCTAGGATGGATGTGGCTGGCTAATGAGCATGGAGAGAGACTGTGTGCAACATGTAGACAAGCTGTAAGCCAGCCTGGAGAGAAAGACACAGGAAGGAAGACAAAGCTCTTCCCTGAGCAAGCAGGAGAGGAGACACCAACTCCACGAAGGGAGCTGCCAAAAATGCAGAGAGAAGAGACACCTGGCTGCAGAATGTGAGAAGAAAAGGACCTCTGAAGTTGAGAAAAAAACCTCCCAAGCATCACCCAAGGTGGCTGCGGGGGAAAGAAGAGATCGTGAAACCCCAGGCTCACCACTCTGGCCTCAGCAGTTTTGGAAAGGCAAGTGAGAAGGGGGAAGTTAATCCTCATCTGGCAATGAACGGGACCAGGACCAGGATGACTCTTCAAATGTGAGCTAGAAAACCCCACATCAATATGTGACTGTTGAACTAGAGACTGGCAGTGAGGGTCAAATGTTTTTATAAGGAAATCATAAGGGAATCATAGATTCTGGGTGTTGTAAAAATCTGATGCACCCACACATGGCCAATCAACTGTCCCTGGGGTATGAACTCTTGAAAAAGACTGTGAATTTGACTCAAATGGTTGGAGAACCTATGAGAGGAGGGCCCCTGCACAGTCGCACCCAGCCTTTGACAGTATGCATGGGCGAAATAGAAGCGAAACTACAATCTTTAGTTCCCTAACAAATTGGCTTTTATGTGCTTGGGCATGACTGGTTGAGCAAATATAATCCAATAATAGATTGGTGATCGGGGGTGATTGCTCCAAATGGCAGGAGGAGGGCACCAGGGACCCCATGGAAACCCGCTCACAACGTAATGAATGGAGAATCTACCCCAGGGCTATCCCAAGAGGAATTAGAAGCTAAAATCCCTCCCCCCAAATATTGGGACTTAAGGCAGGCTTTTGAAGTTCAGGAGGCTAACAACCTGCTGCCACACAGGGAATTTGATTGTGAACTTAAGCTGATTGAGGGAGCCAAACTACCCAAACCAAACTCTACCCAATGTCCCTGACAGAAATGATAGCCTTGCATGAATTCATTGATAAAAACTTGCAATGTAGGTTCATTAAACCTTTGAATTCCCCTTTAGCCTCTCCTGTATTTTTCTGATGAAAAATAGACAACGATCTGAGTCTGATTGTAAATTACTCAACCCTCAATCAGGCCTGCATCTAAAATGCATATCCTATTCCTCTAACCAAGGACATTATGGCGCAGCTGGTACAGGGAAATTACCTCACAAGCTTAGGCAACAGCCTTCCACAACCCCACTCCATGCAGATACATCTCCATCTTCACTGCCCAGGTGAGATAACTCCTCTTGTTTAATCTATCCAGGGGCAGACTCACACTCCCTGTGGACGCCATCCCTGCAGCTTCTCTTGCCTTCCAGGCCCCTCCTATGCCAGGACTCTCACTTACCAAAGACTGTCCTCAAGCAGGCTCTCAGCAGGCAGCTACAAACTGGAACTGGTGCTTCACCTGGTCCACTTGACCCTCCGGCACAGCAGGAGCAGAAGTCTCATTATGTTAGGTTTAGAGGCAGATTTATTGCTGCACACTAAGATAAGGCTCTTGGCAAAACATTCTAGAAGTAATTAAGTAAGAAAAACATCAGAAGATAAACAGGCAGCATCTCCCCTTACAAGGCATAAATTGCCAGCAGCATGACATGACCAACTAGGCAAACCTAACTGGTGACTTGTGAAGACAAAACCCAGCCTTCTTAAGTCTCACTGTCACCCTGAACAAGTGGGGTGACCCAATCAGCTTTCTAGTGTGTGGCCTTCCCCAGTACACACGTTATAGTCATAACAATCCTGATAACCTTGCACCTGCTCATCTGGCCACATCACCTCTTTTCTGTTATCCACTTAGAGGAAACCATACCTGACTCAGCATATATCCTTGACAGAGGCCTTCCATCAAATTAGAATGAAAAAGGACAGCGAATGGTCAACCTGCTTTTTCACCCTCCTTGGGAACTATCAGTGGGCTATCCTCCCCTTCAGACTAAAGTCTGGCTCATCAATCTTTCAGATACTCATGAACAGAGTGTTGCATGAATTTTTGTACCAAGGAGTAGTGGTCTACCTTGATGACATACTCATCTATAGCAAAACCCTTCCAGAGCACATCAAACTGGTGAGGAAGGTGCTCTGAAAACTTATAGATAACCAATTGCATATCAAATTGTCCAAATGTGAATTCCACACCCAAACTTTTGACTATTTGGGGCATAGAGTAACGAACACCAGTTGGAGGTGGACCCAGCCAAGGTAAAAGCAGTCAGAGACTGGGACATTCCACTCGCCAAGAAACAATTGCAGTGATTTCTTGGATTTGCTAATTTTTACAGAAACTTCATACCAAATTTTGCTGAGATTGCACTGTCTTTGACTGACTTATTGAAAACAAAACAAAACAAAGACCCTGTGAAGCCCCAATGTGAAATGTCATGAATAATCTGGACTCGTGAATGCCAAGAGGCATTCAACCAACTGAAAACATTATTCACCACAGAGCTTCTTCTTAAAACATCCCAACTCCTCACAGCCTTTTGTCATACAAACAGACAATAGCAAGTTTGCTATGGCTGCAGTATTTTTGCAAAAAGATGATGGAGGGACACTATGGCCTTGTGCTTACATCTCCAGAAAATTTAACTCTATGCAGAAAAACTGGGTAGTGTGAGAAAAGAAGCAACTGCCATTCATTTTGCTTTAAGCACTTGGTGAAATTTCCTAGAGGGAACACTCTCCCCCTTTGAGGTGTAGTGTGACCACTGTAACCTAGAGGTACTTCAAAAGGAAAGGAAACTGAGCCCCAAACAGGCATGCTGGGCAGAATTCTTCCAGTGCTTCAATTTTAAAATTGTTTTCAAACAGTTGTGTATAAATCTGAAATTTTACATTAAAAAAGTCCTGAAAAATGTCACGTTTCTCACCTGTCTGGCTAAGTGGTTAGGGGGAAAATTAGTTTATGATCCATGTCTGGTGGCATTTAGAGAGTGGTAGTACAAGGGTCATCTGTCCAGTCACAACGAGTTGCACCTTGGAGTTGGCATCAGTGGGAGCATAAAAATGCTGGCCACATGCCCTCATCTGCTTCCCTCTTCTTTTAGTCCTGTGCATGCAGCATTGTGAGTAACAGCACTTACATTCTGAACAGGAAGGAAAGGAGGGGAACACAGAACAAACAAATGCACATAGCAGGCTGACAGGAGCAGTCCATGTGCATGAATTGAAAGCCCTGTATAGGTCTGGTATTGGGTAGAAAGTTAGGCATCTGATAGTCCTCACAGACTTCAACCTTGATTGATGCTGTGGTGTGATGAAGCAGACAGGAATACATACCTGGCCAGAATCTGGACTGGATGTTGGTAGAGCACCCCATGGAACATTGATGTGCACATCCCCTCGCACAAATGTCCTGGCTGCCTGTAGGAATTGAAGGAAGCAGGTCATAATAATGGAGACAATTATTGAGGGTGGGAAAGAAAGTATGGGGTTGGAATTAGGATATGTGTGCATACCACTTGAACAGCCTAGAACATTAGCAGCCCACCACAACAAAGGAAGGTCCTAGAAAAGATGCAATGGGCATGAGATAAGCCGGTTTAGAACCAGCACAAATTGGATCAAGACAAATGAATGGAGGAGCATGCCTAGGGAAAAAAAGACAACATTGGGGGATCAGAACCAGAACATGAGTGAATGTACAGATATGGTCGTGGACTGAATGAAGGGAAAATGTTGAGGGCATTTGCTATGAGCAAGCTGACCTAAACATGAAGGATCAGCAATGTATCTATCCATTCAGGTATTTTGAAACTCAGATTTCTAACCCTGCGGAAAACCTACAGGGCAATTAAACCACTGCAGTATAACAACCTGGATGACACCTGAAAGGAAACTGATGTGGGGTTCCTCCCATTGCGTACCCCCAAAAACAGCAAAAGAGAGAGAGAGACAAAGGGAAAAAGTAGTCCTCCAGGTGACCCGGGATGGTTCACAACCATTTTTCCTTTCAAGTGACATCACCTCGAGACAATGTTCCCATGCTGGTACACTATTGCATTTTTGCATTAGGAAGCCAAGGAATATATTTAAAAAATAAAAATTCTAACTCAAAAGAGAAATTAAAATAAACATGGAGTGGTGATTGGTTTCGAACTTACCACGATATATGATCCTCTCTCTGCTTCTCCTTCCATGTTTGCCCCCGGAGCACTGGAAGCGCTGTCGGCTGTTGAGCAGAAATCGCACTGGGAGTTGTTGAAAGAGGGACAACCTGAGAATGTCTCCACTATGCCCACTATGCCCAGCAATGACAGGAACTGCTATCAAGTGCTATTGAGAAACCATACTCATAAAGTTGACAGAACTGTGGCAGGAAAGAGAGACCATTACTGGATTTTTTCTAGCATTGCAAAAGGGTGGATTTCTAACACATGGGAATGCAAAGGAACCTGGTTATTGACATTGTCGCGTGATAGCATGGGTCCTGGATCGGGAACAATGATTGCTTTTGCAGTATGACAACTTCATGCAGTAAGGGCCTATATTAGAAACATGACACCACCAGGTGTTGTTGTCTGCCTTAAAGTCATTCCAGACTTACGAAACCTTAAGGCAAACCTATAACAGGGTTTTCAGAAAGAGTTTGTCTCTGCCTTTCTCTTAGACTGAGAGAATGTGGCATGCCCAAGGTCACCCAGTGGGTTTCCATGGCCAAGTGGGGAGTCAAACCGTGGACTCCAGAGTTGTAGTCCAATGCTCAAACCACAGAATCATAGAATCATAGAGCTGGAAGAGACTCTGAGTCCAATTCCTTCTTATGAAGGAACACACATCAAAGCACTCCTGACGGATAGACTGTGATGAACCTGATGGGAGGGGGTCTTGACAACAGAGCCTCCTTGGCAACTGAGAGTGTTTAAGCTGATTGGCTGGTGAAATGGTGTTACCCCACTGGAAAACCCTGTCCTGGGGTCTACAATTTTGATATTAAAATATGATTCCATGTGCCTGAGAGGTCACCATGATGAGCACGTAGGCAGCCACGGTCGATCAAAAACCAGGTCAGGCCAGTAAAATCCCCCATCACGTAGCCCCAGGAGACCTCAAGCTGTGCAAACCCACAATAGACAAAGGGTCCTCAGCTCCTGAGAAGTCGACTTGAGGGGATTATCGTGTTTGCCCCAAGTTGAGTACTGATAGCAATAAAATCCTATCAGGCAAGGACCATCTACATAAATTCACACCACAACCCAATGCAACTGAAGATCCTGAAACTTTGGCAACACCTTGTGATCTCATCATGCAAAAGGAGTTGCCATTGAGGAGCTTCTTTTCCGTTGCAACACCCATTGTTCTCCCCAGGAAAGGATTAGCCCTCCAAGTACCTTTTCTCCTACAAATAGTCCCAGTTTTTGAGTTTCTTTGGATCACTCCTGGTCATCCCAGCTGACCGTTTCTCCATCTGTTGAGTAATCCCCTCAGTCCTGTCCGTGCTGAGCTCCACTTCTCCGCTGTTTTTCCTGGACCAAGGACTTCAGGAAAAGGTGCAGTATTATCCCAGCTACAACACCTTTAATATTCCCCTATCCAGTTTCCTGTCTTTTGCTTCTTAATAGGTCTTGAGTGAGTGTATGAGTGATTGCGTTGGTGCATGAGACTTTCATTTAATAAAATCATTTATTGGACATTTTCATTTGGTTTTTGGCTTGGCCTGACCCCGTAAAAACTGGGGTTACTCCGCCAGGTTACCCTGCCTCTCTCATTGCTATTGCTTGTGCTGTGGCTAGTTTCCATTCCCCATCATGTGGAGCACATTGAGCTGTCCCCCAAGGGACCCTAGAAATCAGGTAACAATGGAACCTTGGATAGCCCAGGGGAGGGGCTGTTGGAAAGAGGAAAATAACCGGTTTTAACTGTCTGGTGTGTGTTTGAAGAAGAGTGTGATTTGCGGTGTGTTTGGAGAGGTTGGAGATTTGAAGAGCTCTGTGGGAGAGAGAACTGAGAAATTGGTGTATGAGAGATAGTGAATGAATTGAGAGAGAGAGAGAGAAGAACGGTGCACTGTTTATAAATATTTAGATACAAGACACATTTAAAGCAGCAGTGTTACAATAAATGTTTGAAGTTCTGTGTTCCTTAAAACAGTGTCACAGAGTCTTATTTTGAATCCAGGAATATACACGTTACCAATAATAACATCTTGACTTTAGTGCCAACAGTACCACAGTCTTGGAAAATATAAATCACTGCTGATCCTTACATATGGGAGAAGAGCAGATTTAGGGAAGGCAGTAATAAAGGGGGAGAGTCCTGAAAGGAAGAAGCCAAGGGGGGACAAGAGTGAGGAAGAAACTGTGTTCTCAGAGAGGGAGAACTGAGGCAGACCCGTTTGTCCTGGGCCTGGCTTGATCTAGAGATCTTCCTGACTGTTCAGTTCTGATCACAAAGAGGTGTCAGGCTGGGCAGGCCTTGAGTGCGAGATGTAACATTTTCCGCTTTACATAGACATCCAGCCTCTGCTTAAAAATCTCCAAAGAAGGACACTCCACCACACTCTGAGGCAGCATATTCCACTGCTGGACAGCTCTGACCATCAGGAAGTTCTTCCTGAGATTCAGGTGGAATCTCCTTTCCTACAGATTGAATCCATTGCTCCTTGTCCTAGTCTCTGGAACAGCAGAAAACAAGTCCACTCCCTCCTCAACATGACATCCCTTCAAATATTTAAACAGGGCTATCATGTCCCCTCTTAACTTTCTCTTCTTCAGATTAAATATACCCAGCTCCCTAAGCTGCTCGTCATAGGGCATGGCTTCCAGACCATTTTGGCAATCATTTTGGTTGCCCTTCTCTGGACACGCTCCAACTTGTTGATATCCATCTTGAATTGAGGTGCCCAGAATTGGACATAGTATTCCAGATGAGGTCTAACCAAAGCAGAATAGAGTGGTACCATTACCTCCCTTGATTTAGACACCATATTCCTATTGATGCAACCAAGAATCACTTTGGTTTTCTTGGCTGCCTCATCACACTACTGACTCATGTTCAGCTTGTTGTCTATCAACACTCCTGGATCCCTTTCATATATATTGTTATCCAGTCACATGTCCCTCATCCTATTTTAGTGCATTCCATTTTTTTTCTGCCTAAGTGTAGGACCTTACATTTCTATTTGTTGAAATTCATTTTGTTAGCTTTGGCCCTGCTCTCCAATCTTTCAAGGTCATTTTGAATTTTGATCCTGTCCTCTGGGGTATTAGCAACCCCTCCCAATTTGGTATCATCTGCAAATTTGATCAGCATGCTCTCTATTCATTCATCCAAAGCAATGATGAAGATATTGAATAGCACCGGGCCCAGAACAGAGGCCGGTACACCCCACTAGTCACTTCTCTCCAGGATGAAAAGCAGCCATTGGTGACCAGCAGCCATTGGGTTTGGTCAGTCAATGAATTACAAATCCACCTAACAGTAGCCTGTGTTACCCTGTTTACTGGGGGTCCCGTGAGGGACACCAAAATGTGCTCAATAATAGGTGGGGAAGATTAGCTCTGAGCACTGCTTCAGTGTTACGAGAGGCAGGATTACTTAGCAGGATATTGAACCCTATGTCTACGGGGTCAGGCCAAGTCAAGGAGCACACAGAAGTTGAAATAATAAATGTGGTTTTCTTAAAAACACAATCAAACAGTGTATGCGGCACACTCACACAAGATAACTAAAGAAATAAAGGTTGGAGTGGGATAGAGGGGTTTTTAGAGGAGTTGTTGGTTTGGGTGATACTTCACCTGTCCTGAAGTCCGGTTGGAAGTGGAAAAGCTGGGGAGCGTGAATCTCAGCACGTGGAGCTGAGGGGAAGGCTCGCTGGACAAAGCGACAGCAAGGCGGGATGGAAGCCAAGAGCGATCCAATAAAGCGCTCAAAGTCAGGGGTTTTTATGAGGAGAATTGTGACTGCAGGCTAGTTCGGACTTGGGGGAAACAATGGATTTGGGGGTTGGAGACAAAGCCTCCAAAAGGTCAGAATTTGAATGATTGAGTTATAGCCAAATTGTCAATAGGATAGCACGGTATGCAAACGTGGAGTACTTGAGCATTGTATAGTCAGATCATCAATCTGCCAGCGTGGGGTAGAGGATCTTTCGAAAGCTGCATGCATACTTAATGAAGATACTTGCCTTGAGGTCTCCTAAAGCTGCGGGTCGGCTATTTCTGGCCTGCCTGTATTGTGTTGTAATATTACAGTGATTATCGGCCGAGCCTGTGTGCGTGCTTGTCCGGGGGCCTCGCAAGCACGTGGAAGGGAATGGATATGTGAGGCCGAATTATTGATATCAAGAGGTATCGTTTTATATCCCCCAAAGCTCAGGCTAGCCAGGGCAGTAACAATCCCCCCCCCCCCGAAAATGGGTGATGTTGGGGACAATATCGAACATTTTCCAATTAAAAATCAAAAATCATTTTAGAGCCGAATAGGGGCTTGCAGGTTGGGTAGCTGTATTACTCCACAGGAAAGGGAATTTTGGGGAAAGGCAAAGGGTTTCTAGCTTCTAACAACATTCCTAACTAAAACCTAAACCTAAACACATACACACAAATGTCAATTAAACAACAATCAACAATTAAACAATAAGCAATGTCAAACTGTCCCGTCAATAGGGAACTATCAAAGAATGAGTAATGGTAGTAAATAGCAATTGTAATCAATGAAATCCTGTAAATCCAATGCAGGGTCTGGCAATGAAGGCAATCCAAGGAGCAATCAGTTCAATGTGGATGATGGGATGAGAGTTCGTAGTCCGGGGGAGGTGAGGTGTGAGGAAAAGTCTCTGCACCCCCCCTTGCAACAGAAAAAGTCTTGTAGCTGGGGCAAGTGAGTAGGACATAAATCCATCTGGGCAGTGGAGCAGGAACAGCAACAAAATGTGTAAGTTGGTGCAGCTTAGCTGGTTTGATGCAAGTTCAGGAACAGTGAAGCTTTGCAGAGTTTGGAGCTTGGAACAGTCCATTGGGCTTCTCGGGTTAGTAAACGGTAGCAGGAATGGCAAAAAGGTCCGTATTTGCAATCGGGAGGCTGCGTGGTCGCCTTCTCTCATGGTCTTAGCTGTCATCGAGGATGCAGGGCTCTCCAAGTACCGGCCATCAGATGGAGCGGCAACTTTTCTTCATCATCCCCCCTCCACGATACTCAGGGGCGATGGTACGACCTTGGGATCTTCCCGGTCCTCCAGATCAATTAACCTATTAGAGTTTTTAATAGAAGAACTGACATGATTAGTAGCCAATGTATACCATAAATGCAAATTGCAGGCTCAAAGCCTCCTGGGAGTTCAAGCTGAAACTGGAAATTTTGCTCACAATGATCTGGAAGGGTCTATGGGAGCGAGGATTTAAATAGCTGCCCAGTAGGAAGCAGTTTTGGCCGTAGGAAGGCCGAGAAGGGAGAGAAGCTGTGGATTCAGAACCCACATCAATCAGCCGGCCCTGCGGCAAGGTCTAACATCCCAGCACCACAAAGGAAACTTGGATTATGAAGTTCCCATTCGCACGCTGGTCCTGAGACTGGGTCACCCAGAGTCGTCCTGGAATGAGGCCAGATCTAGACATCCAGAGTAATTCCAAAACGAGGCGGGATTCCAGTTGGCAGACAAATAACCAAAGTCATCCCTGATTTGGCAGTTCGCCGAGGCCCCCCCCATCGCTCGAGCCTAAAGCCTGACTCCAAGCCTGATGATGTAACCCGAGGGCTTTGGGGAACAGTGCCAGTAGCTAGATGTAGGTTCTGAATGCACAACTTCCCTAGCTCAAGAAAGCTGGATTCCGAGGCAGGCCTGAAAGATGTTCGCCTTCGGATAGGCTTTTTAAACCAATGGGACATTCAATTCACAACAATCCACAATGAAAATAACACCACACCCCAACTATACAAATACACCAAAGGAACTATATACACGAGCGGGAAGTTGGAGAGGTTGCCACTTCTCTCCGTCCTGCGCAGACAATGCCGATTTAACCATTGTCAAACACCTCATATATGGACGCAAACGTTTTGGACAAATCAATTTCAGGAATGTCCGTGTAGTTTAGTGACACTTGGGGAGCAATTACATTAATGGGAGTCTTCCCAGTAGTTTCCTCAAGCTGGTAGGTGTCAGCAATGCCTTTCGGATTGACTGGCTGGCCCTTCCACTCTTTCAGCTGAGAGACATGGAAGAACTTCAGCCAGTCACCCTTTTTTCGGGGGATTCTCACCTGATAGACAGCTGGAGAGATTTGCTTCACAATGGGGACGGGGCCAAACCACTTGGCAGCGAGGGAGTGCTTGCCCTTATAGAAATTTCTATATAGGACTAGCTGCCTCTCCTCCCACTGGCAAGGGTGATGCACCCATCCCAGCCTTCTATCCATTTTCTGTAAGTTCTTTCCCAATTGTGCTGCTACTTGGCGGTGAACTTGCCCTATATGCTGTACAATGTTCTTCACCCATTCGTTATTTAGAACCACCGGTTCCAAATCGGAGGGGAGGCTAGTGTTTACCCAAAATGCCTTGGGCAACATCATCTTTCAGCCAGTCATCACCATGTGCGGCGTGAAGCCGTGAGATGCTGCCGTGCCTCTGAAGGTCGCCAAAATGATCACCAGCTTGGTATCCCTGTCTTTGCCAGAGGAACGCACCACCTTCCGAAGCACTTCCTTCAGAGAGTCGTTGGTCCTCTTGATTTGTCCTGAACTCTGAGGATGGTGGGCGATGTGAAAGCGTTGGTGAATGCCCACTGCCTTGCACAACTCCTGGGTAACTTCACCAGTGAAGTGTACCCATAAGTCCGAGTCAAGGTCACGTGACACTCCCCACCGCGCCCAAACATTGTTAAAGAGCAAGAGCACTGCCGTGCTTGCAGTGTTGTCTCTACAAGGGAAAGCCTCAATCCATTTGCTGAATGGATCGATGACTGTCAGACAATATTTGTTCCCACACGGGGTTGTAGGCAGGGGGCCTATAAAGTCTATCTGAATGCGAGACCAGGGACCCTTGATGTGTTGGTGCTCGATGGGCGCCTTGGGGCCGGAGGTGTCAGCGTTGACCATGGCGCAAGCCAAGCAGTTGTCTACCCACTGGTTGACATCATGCTTGATCTGCGGCCACCACCCAGTTTCCCGAACCCTTTCCAGAGTCACACTTCATCCTCGGTGTCCCTGCTCATGCACAAATTGGACGATGTTGCTGCGGAGGTCCTTGGATACTATCCAGTGGTGCTGGGCACTAGCGTCAATAGCCCAATACACTCCTTCTAGTTGGGAGATCTTCAATTGGCCAGACTCGTCCGAGCCTTTCCTGGCCAATTCCAGGATCTTGGAGTCACCTTTCTGCAACACTCCCAGGTTGAACATGGGAGGGATTAACTGTTCCTTTGGGTTGACATTAATAGCGGTGATGGGGGCCCCTTCATCCTGTAAAGCGGCATCCCAAACAATGGCGTCTGCCCTGGTGTTCCAAATACACGTAGCCGTGCCCTTTTTCTGGTGCCCTTGGACGTGAGCAACCCATGTAGGGGCAGTCCGTTCTTCAATCTGGGCTGCAATCCTGACCCATTTCTCTAGATGGGCGATGAGTTTCCCATCGGATGTTTTTAGGTCATTTTGGAGCCAGAACGGTAACCAGACGCTGGCTGCTTTGGCAGTCCAATTGGAGTCCGTATAGATGGCCAAGGGGCAGTCAAGCGGTTCATGCTCTAAAATAGCCTTTAGAGCTTCTACTTCCACCCCTTGGCTAGAGTGTGGTCGGGCTTTCCTCTGTAGGGTGAAGGAGTCTGTGACTCGGATCGTCCCATTGCCTGTCCGTGGGCTACCATCCACGTGCCTGGAAGATCCGTCACAGAACCAGCAAACAAAGCTCTGTAACTGAGCTTCCTCAAGGGAGGCTCCCCATTCCACTGGCCACTGACTATTCCGCAATGGTGGTAAAGGGCACTCATGCGTGGCTCCGGTCACAACTAGACCATAGGGAGCTGGTGGGTCCTGTGGTTGCTTCTGAAAATCCACCCCACGTGACACCAAGGAAACGGTCCACTTGGCAATCCTGGCGTTAGACACCTGGCCATTCTGGACCTTTCCCGAAAGGATGTACTTAAGTGGTGTGGGGGGGTCTGGACAATCACACGGGCACCTCCAATCATAAACTCCCAATGTGTTAGAGCCCAGATCAGTGTGAGGCATGTTTTCTCGCAGGGAGTAAATTTAATCTCGTGTGGGTCCAAATTCCTGGAGGCGTATGCTATCACACGCTGAGTACCGTTTTGTTGTTGTGACAGAACTGCTCCTATACTCCTATCCGAGGTGACTAGTTGTATGAGAAACAGCTTGGCCATATTCGGGTGCGCAAGAGCTGGTGCTTTCATCAAGTCCTCCTTAAGCTGAGCAAACGCCTGCTGTTGTGCCGGTCCCCATTCCCAGTGGGCATTCTTCTTTAGTAGGGCATACAGAGACTTCGCCTTGGCGGCGAAGGACTCTATAAAGTCCCGAGAAAAGTTGAATGTCCCCAGAAGAGAATGCAAGGAGTGCACGTCTGTGGGGGCTGGTAACTTAGAGATCACTTCTACCCGCTGTGCATCGGGAGTGCGACCTTTGCTGCCTAGACAAAGCCCTAGGTATTTCACCTCCGTGGACACCAACTGGGCCTTTTCCCGGTTGGCTTTGAAGCCGGTGTTGAGGAGGATCCCTAACACCTCATGGGTGATGTCCTTGGTCTTTTCCTCCAAATTAGAATGTATAAGAATATCATCCACGTAGGACAAGGTGTGGGCCGTTGAAGCTGGCTGCAGCTTGTTCCACATCTTGACCACGTGGGCATGACAAATGCTTAGGCCGGAATGGAAGCCCTGGGGTGTGCGTTTAAACACATACTGTTGTCCCCTGAATGTGAAGGCAAATTTGTACCAACACGCCTCGTGCAATGGGATCGAATGGAACGCGTTCGCCAAATCCAAAACACTGTAGTATTTGGCTCCTGCTGCAATGGCGGACAGGATTTCATTATATTTAGCCACAACCGGCGCCACGGGAGGGGTGACAGCATTCAAAGCTCTAAAATCTATGGTCATCCTCCAAGTTTTGCAGTCGGATTTCAGTACTGGCCATAAGGGCGCATTGCAGATGGACTGCATGGGGTGACTACGTCCCATTTGACGAGTCCCTCAATGGTCTTCCCTATGCCTTCCTCTGCTTCACCTGCGTATTTGTATTGTTTCTGAGGCGGGGGATCCTGGCCCTCTATCAAGACGCAGGCTCCCTTTACAGTCCCGCACTCAATCTTATCTTTTATCCAGACCTCCGGGAACGCTTTCACCCATGGGTCGCTGGTCACACAATGCACAGGGGCAGGAGTTTTGATGGCGGTGCAACGGTGCATGGCCAAAATCTCTGCTGGTCCCTGATCTAACTGCCATAGAAACCCATTCATGTAATCAACCGTGAGCTTGTTTCCCCGGAGAAAGCCAATGCCCAAAAGGCCGTCGTCTTCTCCCTGGTTCTTGCATACCCGCAAGTGAAAACGGAACGTCTCTATGGACATTGGTATGCCTGTCCAAGCTCGAGCTTGGTAACCCCCCCACCATATCCAGAAAGCTGGACATGCTCAGTCGTAGGTTCACCGTGTTTCACAAGTTTGGGGTGCAGCACGTTCAGTGTCACACCCAAGTCTAAAAGCAGGGTGGCAGGAGTCTTTTCCCTCTCGGTCCCAATGCCTGCCTTCACCCAGAACCTTCCCCACCTGTCTGGCTTCAACCTAGCCACAACGTTGCGGGGAACCTTCCTGGACAGAGGGCACCCCTATTCTTGCAGATCAAGGTTAGGGTAGTACCCAGCTGGAGGTGGGTTGTTGATCACGGCGCTGACCGGCTGTTTACCTCCCACCTGAAGCTGCTTCTCCAGAGCTTCCAAAAGCTCCGATGTTGGCCGTTTGTCGAACTGGCTGATATCCAGCCCGAACTTCCGGAGCATGCCCCAGATTCTTACTCTGTCTGAGGAGTACGTCTGGGCCGTGTGATCATACCCGCCAGATGTCTCTCTGGGAGCACTCAAGTCTGGGGTCTGTCTTGGGGCAGCAGGCGGGGGAGTGGAGTTCCCCGCCCGGCCGGGCTGACCTCGGGAATCTGTCCTGTCTGGGAGGAGGGCACAAGTTCCAATTCCCTCGTGGAATGGAATTCGGAGCCGTTTTCCTGTGCTGGGAATGGGGCCCATAATTCGAATACGTTACCTCGGCTATGGGTTCCCAATTCCCGGGGTCCTTCCTGTGTGTCTTGGTGAGACGTTTGAGAGAACCTGCCTCGCGTAGCAGGTCAGCGACCCACCAGAGGTTATTCCCAAACTCTTCCCAGTTGGTGGTGGCCAGATCTGCCAAACCCAGGGCCATTTTAGTCTCGTGGTTAAGACCTCCATAAAGAAGCATCTTAAACTCGAGATGGTTGAAGTCATATCCATGGGGCGTCAAGGGGACCTTTTTGGCCAGAATGGCGAGGAGCTGCTTCTGTGCCACGTAAGCCTCAGGGTTCTCACAAGGATCCTGCTGCTCCATGACATAGAGCACGCTCTCACTCTGTCCGGGCCACAAAATCTTAACTACCTGTCTCGTCCAGTTGTGTGCCTCTAGCCTAACCAAGCCTTGAGCCACCACAGCCTATTCGAGAGTCGGGAGCTCGGAGGGGGACATACAAAGCCGAGCCAGCTGGGTGAGGTCTTGGCTGTTGGCCGTGGGATGGGAATGTGATTTCTTTGAGAAATCTTGGAGGACAAGAGAAGTTCCAGCAGACTGGAAGAGGGCAAATGTTTTCCCCATCTTCAAGAAGGGAAAAAAAGAGAACCCAAATAATTATCGCCCAGTCAGCCTGACATCAGTACCTGGAAAGATTCTGGAGCAGATCATTAAGCAGTCAGTTTCTAATCACTTAGAAAGCAATGTGGTAATCACGAGAAGTCAACATGGATTTCTCAAAAATAAGTCATGCCAGACTAATCTTATCTCTTTTTATGATAGAGTTACTAGCTTTATAGATGAAGGGAATGCTGTGGATGTAGCATTTCTCGATTTCAGTAAGGCCTTTGACAAAGTTCCCCATGACATTCTTGCAAAGAAGCTAGTAAAATGTGGGCTGGACAGGGCTACTGTTAGTTGGATTTGTAATTGGTTGACCGGCCGAACCCAAAGGGTGATCACGAATGGCTGCTTTTCATCCTGGAGAGAAGTGACTAGCGGGGTGCCACAGGGTTCAGTCCTGGGCCCAGTGCTGTTCAATATCTTCATCAACGACTTGGATGAAGGAATAGAGGGCATGCTCATCAAATTTGCAGATGACACCAAATTGGGAGGGGTTGCTAATACACCAGAGGACAGGATCAAAATTCAAAATGACCTGGACAGATTGGAGAGCTGGGCCAAAGCTAACAAAATGAAATTCAACAGAGAGCAGTGTAAGGTCCTACACTTAGGTAGAAAAAATGGAATGCAGAAATATAGGATGGGGGACACGTGGCTGGATAGCAGTATGTGTGAAAGGGATCTAGGAGTTTTAATAGACCACAAGCTGAACATGAGTCAGCAGTGTGATGCGGCAGCCAAGAAAGCCAACGCAATTCTCGGCTGCATCAATAGGAGTATGGTGTCTAGATCGAGGGAGATACTGGTACCACTCTACTCTGCTTTGGTTAGACCTCATCTTGAATACTGTGTCCAGTTCTGGGCACCCCAATTCAAGAAGGACATGGTCAGGCTGGAGCAGGTCCAGAGGAGGGCGACCAAAATGGTGAGAGGCCTGGAAGCCATGCCCTATGAAGATAGACTTACAGAGCTGGGTATGTTTAGTCTGCAGAAGAGAAGGTTAAGAGGGGGCATGATAGCCATGTTTAAATATTTGAAGGGATGCCATGTAGAGGAGGGAGAGGGCTTGTCTTCTGCTGCTCCAGAGACCAGAACAAGGAGCAATGGATTCAATCTGCAGGAAAGGAGAGTCCACCTGAACCTCAGAAAGAACTTCCTGACAGTCAGGGCTGTCCGGCAGTGGAATATGCTGCCTTGGAGTGTGGTGGAGTCTCCTTCTTTGGAGGTTTTTAAGCAGAGGCTGGATAGCCATCTGTCAGGAGTGCTTTGAGGGTGTTCCTGCATGGCAGGGGGTTGGACTGGATGGCCCATGTGGTCTCTTCCAGCTCTACATTTCTATGATTCTATGATTCTATGACTGCATTCAGCCACATTATTCCCGTGGACTTATTCAACGGACCCAGCTGGTCTGCTATTGCTTTGGCCTCAGTAGCTCGCCAGGGGACTCTAGTCTCGGTGACCTGTGTCTCCTGTGTCTCTGGGCTATCGACATTGCCTTCGCCAATGGGGGTGGTCAGCCTGGTCATGGACCGTGTCTCTACAGGGTTGACTGGGACCTTAGGGTCACTCCAGTCGGGATTGTGGGGAAGGGTTGCCCGAGCATCCTCCGGCAGCGGCTCCCCAGAAAAATCCTCAGTGAACATTGGGAGCAGCTCCGGGCACACAGCCGAAATTAAGGCTCTACCCTTTTGGAGCTGGCTTTACAGCACCGCAATTTGTTGGTGGCAAGTTGCATGGCTCACAGCCTCCTGCTGCTCCTTCACTTGCCCAACCATGAACTTGGCTGCAGACCTGGCATGGGTGACCTCAGCCTCTAAGGCGTGTGCTCGTTCCTCCCAAGACTGGGCCAGCTAGGCGGCATCATTTAGCTTCTGTGCGGAGGCCTGCACAACAGATGCGAACGTTACCTTGTCCATGCGCAACGCCTCCATCTTGGCCTGAAGCCAGGCATTCTTCTTTTCTACGCTCACTAATTTCTCTCTGGTCTCTACCAGGGCAGCACTAGCATCTCTGGCCGTAAGCCAAAGTCCCCAGGTGCCCAAAACATCCTTAGACGGCCCGAATGGGTTCTTTGTCTTACGTGCCAGGGTGTACGCTTCACGGAGGGTAGCAAAGTGGTCCACCGTCTGGAAGCTAGAGTCCTTCCAGGGGCATTTCCCTTTACTTAACACCCATCTCTCTAACTTCCCTTTGACCTCCTCCTCTAGCATGAGGTCCTTAATGGTGACTTGGCTCTTCTGGGCCATTTCTACAACTACCAAAACTTCCTAACAAACATGGGACCAGGACCTGGAGTGACGGGTAGGATCACCTAGACCCCTGGGGGATTTAGGGCAACGAATGCTCAGGAACTCTGCTAGGTAAGAGGGATGAGAACCTATCTCCAACCTGCCCAAACAAAGTCACTTTTGTACACCTAAGCCCGGTTTTCCACCTCGACAGCACTAGGGACAAAAGGACGAGGAAACGGTTCAGGGACAGGGAGGTCACCTAGACCCAGGGGACCCTCAGGAATACTCCACCTGCCTGAAGGGGGGAAACGAACCCAGTGGAACTTACAGCACTTCCTGGCCAAGCAGCAGGGAAAAAGGGCAAGGAATCAAACTGAACTGTCCCTAACAGTTTTTTGAGTGAGGGGGCCCTTCCTACACCTCAGGCTAAACCTTATGAAACCCTATGCTAGGTCGGGAATCAGCACCTGCAGCTAGTTTGCTAGCAATCGGGATGCACCCGAGAATTACACTGCCAGGATGCACCCGCGCTTTCACTATACCACAACAACTACTACAAGGGGGTGGGATGCACCCACGTTTCAACTCTGGGGGGGGGAGAAAGGAGGAGGGACTCCTTTCCTAAGTGCTTTTGTCTGCCTTGCTGCTCAGGTGTTGGATGTATGTGGACTGTTCCTAACGTGCTAACACTCTAACACTTCGGATCCTAGCCCACGATAGACCGCAAGTTAGGGATATGATTCCCAGGACAGCTTGTGCACATCCCTTGCTATCGGCAGTGCCAGGGCGGCTGACATACACAAACCAAGCAAGAAAGGGGAGCAGTTTTCCACCCAGATAGAACAGCTCCTGGAGCTCAAGCACACAGATTTCACACACACACACACACACACACACACACACACACGTGTTCCTGCCTAACAGAATCTCTAGCGACTTGACTGGCCATTCCCTAAGTCAGTACCAGCCTGATTTGAGAAGGTTCGTGACTCCTACTCAAATTAGGGGTACAGGGGCTGCCCGCGTTACTCCACCACTCTGTTACACTGTTTACTGGGGGTCCCGTGAGGGACACCAAAATGTGCTCAATAATAGGTGGGGAAGATTAGCTCTGAGCACTGCTTTAGCATTATGAGAGTCAGGGTAACTTAGCAGGATCTTGAACCCTATGTCTACGGGGTCAGGCCAAGTCAAGGAGCACACAGAAGTTGAAATAATAAACGTGATTTTATTAAAAACACAATCAAACAGTGTATGCGGCACACTCAAACAAGATAACTAAAGAAATAAAGGTTGGAGTGGGATAGAGGGATTTTTAGAGGAGTTGTTGGTTTGGGTGATACTTCACCTGTCCTGAAGCCTGGTTGGAAGCGAAGAAGCTGGGGAGCATGAATCTCAGCACGTGAAGCTGAGGGGAAGGCTCGCTGGACAAAGTGACAGCAAGGCGGGATGGAAACCAAGAGCGATCCAAGGAAGTGCTCAAAGTCAGGAGTTTTTATGAGGAGAATTGTGACCGCAGGCTAGTTCGGACTTGCGGAAAACAACAGATTTGGGGGTTGGAGATAAAGCCTCCGAAAGGTCAGAATTTGAATGATTGAGTTATAGCCAAATTGTCAATAGGATAGCCGGTATGCAAACGTGGAGTACTTGAGCGTTGTATAGTCAGATCATCAATCTGCCAGCGTGGGGCAGAGGATCTTTTGAAAGCTGCATGCATACTTAATGAAGGTACTTGCCTTGAGGTCTCCTAAAGCCGTGGGTCGGCTGTTTCTGGCCTGCCTGTATTGTGTTGTAATATTACGGCGATTATCGGCCGAGCCTGTATGTGTGCTTGTCCGGGGGCCTCGCAAGCATGTGGAAGGGAATGGATATGTGAGGCCAAATTATTGATATCAAGAGATATCTTTTTATATCCCCCAAAACTCGGGCTAGCCAGGGCAGTAACACCTGTCCAACCTACATTTTACTAGCTTCTTTGCAAGAATGTCATGGGGAACTTTGTCAAAAGCCTCACTGAAATCAAGATATGCTACATCCACAACATTCCCTTCATCTATCAAGTTTGTAACTCTATGATAAAAAGAGATAAGATTAGTCTGGCATGACATATTTTTGAGAAATCTATGTTGACTTTAGTGATTACGGCATTGCTTTCTAAGGAATTGCAAACGGACTGTTTAATGATCTGCTCTAGGATTTTTTCTGGTATTGATGTCAGGCTGACTGGGCGATAATTATTTGGTTCCTTTTTACCCTTTTTGAAGATGGGGATGACATTTGCCCTCCTTCAGTCTGCTGGGACTTCTCCTGTTCTCTAAGAGTTCTTCAAGATTATTGCAAGTGGTCCTGAAAGGACTTCTGGATGTAATTTATCTGGCCCTGGACACTTGAATTCTTTTGGTGTACTACTTCTCTACCTATTCTATGCTGCATTTCGCACTCTTCTCTACTTGCTTCCCATTCCCCAGCTTGAGTACTTTCATCCTTTTGGGAGAAAACTGAGGAAAAGGTGTTGAGTAGTTGAGTAGCCTTTTCTCCTTCCCCTGTTAGTAATTGGCCATCTTTTCTACACAGCAACCTTACAATTTCCTTGGTTTTCCTTTTGCTGCAGATATATCTAAAAAAAGCCCTTTTTGTTGTTTTTAATCTCTCTGGCAGCCTGAGTTAATTGTGTGCTTTAGCTTTTCTGACTTTCTTCCTACATCTGCTGGGTATTTGCTCGAATTCCTCTTGGGTGGTTTCACCATTCTTCCATTTTCTGTACATGTTTCTTTTAACACTTAGCTCAGCTGAGAGTTCTTTCATCAACCATTCAGGTTTCTTTAGTCACCTGCCATTTTTCCTCCTTATTGCCACAGTTTTCAATCATGCCTTCAGTATCCCACTTTTAAGAAATTCCCATCCGTCATGAACTCCTTTCTCTTTCAGTATTCTTGACCATGGAATTTCTTCCAGTAACTCCCTAAGTTTATAGAAAGCGCCTTTTTAAAAGTCTAGAATGCGTGTCTGGCTACACATGGCTTCTCCTTCCCAATGAATGACAAATTCCAATAGAGCATGGTCACTCATCCCTAAAGATCCCATCACCTCCATCTTATCATGCCTGTTAGTCAGGATCAGATCTAAAATAGTTGATCCCTTTGTCACCTCTTCCACCTTCTCTACTGTGAAATTGTCTGCAAGGCAAGCGAGGAATCTGTTGGACCTTGTGGTCTTGGCAGAGTTTGACTGCCAGCATATATTAAGATAGGTTGTTGTGGGTTTTCCGGGCTTTGAGGCCATGTTCTATTAGTATTTTCTCCAGACATTTCATCTGCTTCTGTGGCTGGCATCTAGATCTAGATGCCAGCCACAGAAGCAGGTGAAACATCAGGAGAAATTACTAATAGAACACGGCCTCAAAGCCTGGAAAATCTACAACCACCTATGAATTCCAGCTGTGAAAGCCTTCGACTTTATATCAATATAGTTGAAATCCCCCATTATCACTGCATCTCTCCTTTTTGAATGTGTGGTCATCTGCTCCAGGAAGGCTTTATCCAAGTCCTCACGCTGGCCTGGAGACCTGTAGCAAACCCTCACAATCACATCCCTATTGTCTCTCACTCCCTTAATTCTTACCCAGATTCTCTCGATCTGGCTTCCTGGATTGAAGTCATGGATCTCTTCACAGGTGAAAACATCTTTGACATATAAGGCTACTCCTCCTCCTTTCTTGTTTGGTCTATTTCTGCAAAATAGGCTATACCCCCCATTCCTACATTCCAATCAGGAAACTCATCCCACCAATGATGTTTCAATGATGCCTATTTAATCATATTCATTTTGTTGTATTAAGAGTTCGAGTTCATCTTGCTTATTTCTCATGCTCTGTATATTAGTATAGAGACACTTAAGACCATGTTCCCTTCTCAGAAGTCCTGTACTAAAGTTACTTTTCCTCCCATTGTTGGTATCTAGTACTACTTGGCTTGCTCTATCTATATCATTTGGACTATTTATCCCAGCACTCGCTTAATCCTTGCCCGGAATAATACTGTCTCCCTCCCCAGCCGCACTCACTTTAAAGATCTTCTGATCCACTTTGCGAGACTGTTAGCAAAAACATTCCTGTTTAAAGTTGTGAGATGCAGCCCATCCATTGCCAGAAGACTGTCTTCATGGAAATGAAGACTGTGATCCAAAAACCAAAGTTGCTTCTGGCAGCACCATCTGCGGATCCAGTTGTTCACCTCCACTATTCTTCTCTCCCTTCGTGAGCCATGTTCTACCACAAGGATGAGAGATGAAATGACAATCTGCACACCAAGCTTCCTACTCATAACCTTGTAATCCTTTGTGATGCAGTGAAAGCTGCGCCTTGCAGTGTCGTTGGTTCTGACGTGAACCAAAAGGAGGGAGTTACAGTCAGTGGGCTTGACCAGTCTTGTTAGCCTCTCCATTACATCATTGATTTTGGCCCCAGGGAGACAGCACACCTCGTGATTCATCCTGTCCGGGTTGTAAATCGTTGGTTCCATTCGTCTCAGCAAGGAGTCCCCGATAACCAGAACTCGTCTCCTCTGAGGCTTGTCTGGGGTTACTTGACAAGCAGAATCTTCCATGGCCACCTGGACATTCTGTTCAAGCTGAGAGTGTTGATCTTTCTGCTGTTGGATTTCGTCCTGCTGGTGTTGGAGTTCCTGTTGCTGATGTTTGATTTCCTCTTAGTGATGTTCCATTACCACCTCCTGCTGTTCCGTTACCTCTTCCTGCTGTTCTACTTCATCATTAATAAAATCGAGAACCACTACACCATGCTGGCTCTTTATGGGTCTCTATCACCAGATCCAGGCCTTAATACAGATAGTATGCTAGTATGGTTTAAACTATGCTTTGTATGTGTTTATAAGACTTCACATATAACTGTTTTTTAAAAAATGACAAAGTATCCAATTTAAACCTAGGGACAGACTTCTGTTATTTCCAACTAAAGTAGACTCATTCAATAAAACATGGAAAATGAATCAACACATAGGCCCTTTCCACACCCTACCTTCTTGTGTGGTCCTCTGATGGCAATCCTGGCAGTGGTTCTGCCAGGAAGGGAGCATGATGGCAACGCTCGCCTCTGCATGGGACCAGCTCCATGTGTAAGGGGATGCAAGGGACACATTGCTTCCCTCTGCAGTGCAGCTGGGTACTTTCCTAGGCTGTGCTGGAGCAGGAAGCACTGCCATCTTGCTTCTGGGGCTTCTGCAGGACAGGTAAGTGAGGGATGGAGGCATGATTGCATGTCATTGATGGGGAAAACCCATCTATTGGAAGCCCATTCTGCAATGAGGGGAAAACCCATCAATGATTTAATCCGCAATCACACTGCCTGGGGACTGGAGAGGAATGGGACTGTCATGACATCATGCAGAAGCACTGTCGTGGTTCCACTCCTCTCCCATCCTCATGCTGGGATAGGAGGCTTTTGTGGAAAAGGCCATAGATAAATTCAAGTGATTCAGTGGATTGACTCCAGTTGAGAGTAACAACAGGATTTAGTCCTTAATAAAAACGACAACAACATACACCTTGAGTTTTGGCATACTTCATTAAGTTTAAATTTAAATTGAACCTAGAAAAGTACTATTTATTTTAAGATGCATAACACAGAAAGTGTTAGTACAAACTCTAAAGAGCACTCCAGTCCTCTTAACTAGTACAAATGAGAGTATATGCCTTAGCCACTTTGTCCTGAGCAAACTGACATACACAAGTTGCACTTCCATCGGAGGTCAACAAATATTAACACTTAATGTAACAAAGCATAAAGCAAACCTGCCACTGTTTCTTCGTAACACAATCTAGGAGCCTAGCTATTGAATATACGGAATATCACTCTGTGCTGAATTCCCATGAAAGAAGGTTGATCTATTGGAAACCCATTCTGCAACATCCCATTAAACAAAATATAATCTGCATTTGTGAAAGAAAAATCTGGAGTGGGAAGTGGCTTTAGGAACTTTTTCAATCCTGTCAGCAGGCTTGATTCTGTATAATCTGTATAGGGCTGGAGTTTCTAGCAGATGCAGTTCCAGACTCCGATTTTTCATTACTTCTGAGTAAAGTACTTCTGAGAAAAGTGGTCATCTTTCTTGCTACAGTAGCTTCTTTTAATCCATTTTTCAAGCTAGTATAATGCAAATGTTTGTCAAGTACCATTGGTGTGAGATTTACCAGTGCTAATTAGGCAGTGACTCAGTAAGTGGGGCTGAGATTAATAGCTAAATTGGTAGGAGATTTGAGCTATTTTTAAAAAACAAGATTCCCTCACCTTCCATATTTACATGCTCTCTCACAGGACTACTTGATGCTCAGAATATCATAGGAATTAAATTACTGAGTATAAAACAAAGGAGAGCTAGAACTTCCTAACTACAGTCAGATATCTTAACAGTAAAAGCCTAAAAACAAGATGCAGTTCTTCTTTCCAGATAATCTCTAGGAAGCAAATGGTATCTCCCACAAACATTAACTCTTCATTCATCACACTCTCTTTCATGTAATTTACACAGGTGTTTACAACTATTTACACTGGTACAGTATAGATACAATAGCCCTGCACTATTTCCAGCTTAGGAAGGCTTCTACAACATACCTCCTCTCATCATTAACTTGATTTGTTGTTGTGTGCCTCCAAGTCTTTTCCAACTTATTTCCAGAGGAGATAGCAGAAGGTGAGCTGCGTCTGAGAAGACGTCTTGACCGGGTGTCTTTTCCAGGCTTCTGGGGCTGTGTTTGATTGTTTGTTTGTTCATTCATTCATTTGTCTGTTTTCTCTGGCTGTGTGCTCTCTCTGAGCACACAGTCTAACTGACTAGCTACGGGGAGGAGCTAGCAGCTGTTAGTCCTAGCTGACTCACTGATGAGCTAGGGGGAGGAGCTAGCAGCTCTTTATCTCTGCTCCCAGTGGTGCGCATCAAAGCTGTGAGCACTTTCACTTTACTACCTAACCTTAGCAAGACTTAATTGCTTCTTCCTTGAACCCATCCAGACTCAATCTGCCTGTCCCCAACATCTAGGTAGAGTTGGAACTTGAGGGAGTACCTATAACAAGAATTGCACCCTCTCTCTTGACAGGTTGACAATAAGAACTTGGCAAACGGGGGTTGACATAGATTTTACCAGGAGACTTTGAAGGCAAAGCCCAGTTTTACTTTTTTCAATTTAACTATCTAAACTATCAGGTATGGAGGGGGAGGGAGCTGCTGCAATCACTTGCCACAGCTGTGGCATGTTTCTTTTCCTGCCACAAGACGTCCTTGGGTACACCTGCAGCAAATGCAAGCTGGTCACTCTCTTAGAGGAGAAAGTTCAACAGCTGGAGGCACACGTTTCAAATCTTTACATTATTAGCCAGGGAGAGGAGTTCTTGGATAGGGCTGAGAGGAACTTTTGGAAGACAGAATGCACAGAGGAGCTAGTGGACAGAGAAGTCGGTTTATGGAACAGGGAGATGAAAGCTTGGAAGAATGTGACAAGCAGGATTAGAAAGCCAAGGTGTCGTACGGAGACTCTCAAGCTACAGAATCGCTTCCAAGTTCTTGACTTTATTAATGACAAAGTGGAACAGCAGGAAGAGGTCATGGAACATCATCTGGAGGAAATCCAACATCAACAACAGGAACCCCAACACCAGCAGAATAACATCCAACAGCATCAGCACCAACACTCTCAGCACGAACAGAAAGTTCAGGTGGCTGTGAGGGAATCTACTCAACAAGTAACCCCAGATAAGCCTCAGAGGAGACAAGTTCAAGTTGTTGGGGACTCTTTGCTGAGAGGAATGGAACCGATCATTTGCAACCCAGATAGAATCAATCGTGAGATGTGCTGTCTCCCTGGGGCCAAAATCAATGACATAACAGAGAGGCTAACCAGACTGGTCAAGCCCACTGATCGTAAAACCCTCCTTTTGGTTCACTTCGGAACCAATGACATGGCGAGGTGCAGCTTTCACCACATCATGAAGGATTACAAGCTTATGGGTAGGAAGCTGAAGGATCTTCGTGCGCAGGTTGTCATTTCATCTCTTCTACTGGTGGAAGCACATGGCCCATGAAGGGAAAGAAGAATAGTGGAGATCAACAACTGGCTCCGAAGATGGTGCCACCGGGAGCGATTCGGATTTTTGGATCATGGCCTCCATTTCCACGAATATGGTCTTCTGGTAAGGAATGGCCTGCACCTTACAACCATCGGCCGGAACATTTTTGCTAACAGTCTCACAAAACAGATCAGGAGGTCTTTAAATGAGTTTGACTGGGGAGGAGGACAGTATTATTCTGGGCAAGGATTCAGTGAGTACTGTGAAAAATAGTCAAATGATATAGATAGGGCAGGCCAAGTAGAACTAGAGACCAACAGGGAGAGGGAAAATAACTTTAGTACAGGAATTCCACAAAGGGCACATCGTCTCAAGTGTCTCTACACTAATGCACAGAGCATGGGGAATAAGCAAGATGAACTCCAACTCTCAGTCCAACAAAATAAATATGATTTAATAGGCATCACTGAAACTTGGTGGGATGAATCTCATGATTGGAACATAGGAATGGGGTGGGGGGGTATAACCTATTTCGCAGAAATAGGCCAAACAAGAAAGGAGGGGTAGCCTTATATGTCAAGGATGTTTTCACTTGTGAAGAGATCCAGGACTTAAATCTGGGAAGCCAAGTCAAGAGCATCTGGGTAAGAATTAAGGGAGCGAGAAACAATAGGGATGTGATTGTGGGGGTTTGCTACAGGCCTCCAGGCCAGCGTGAGGACATGGATGAGGCCTTCCTGGAGCAGATGACCACACATTCAAAAAGGAGAGATGTCATGTTAATGGGAAATTTCAATTATCCTGATATTTGTTGGCAGTCAAATTCTGCAAAGACTGCAAGGTCCAGCAGGTTCCTCACTTGCCTTGCAGACAGTTTCATGTTCCAGAAGGTGGAAGAAGTGACAAAAGGATCGGCTATTTTAGATCTGATCCTGACCAACAGGGATGACCTAGTTGATGAGGTGGAGGTGGGATCCTTAGGAGGGAGTAATCACGCTTTTTTGGAGTTTGTCATCCCTTGGGAAGGAGAAGCCAAGTGTAGCCAGACACGCATCCTAAACTTTAAGAAAGTTGATTTCTGTAAACTTAGGGAGTTACTTGCTGAAATTCCGTGGTCAAGAATACTAAAAGAGAAAGGAGTTCATGATGGATGGGAGTTTCTTAAAAGTGAGATACTGAAGGCACAATTTAAAACTGTGGCAATAAGGAGGAAAAGTGGCAGGTGTCTAAAGAAACCAGAAACGTTGACTAAAGAACTCTCAGCTGAGCTAAGTATTAAAAGAAACATGTACAGGAAATGGAAAAATTGTGAAACCACCAAAGAGGAATTCAAGCAAATAGCTAGGAGATGTAGGGAGAAAGTCAGAAAAGCTAAAGTGCAGAATGAACTCAGACTTGCCAGAGACGTCAAAAACAATAAAAAGGGCTTTTTTTTAGATATGTCCGCAGCAAAAGGAAAAAGAAAGAAATGATAGGATCACTGTGTGGAGAAGGTGACCAATTATTAACGGGGGGAAGAGAGAAGGCAGAATTACTCAATACCTTCTTTGCCTCAGTTTTCTTCCAAAAGGATTGAAGTACCCAACCTGGGGCGTGGAGAGCAGGTGGGGAAGTGAGGGAAATGTAGCACAGAATAAGTAGAGAAGTAGTACAGGAATATCTGGCTAAACTAGATGCATTCAAGTCCCCAGGGCCAGATGAATTACATCCAAGGATATTAACAGAGCTGGCAGAAGTCTGAACCACTTGCAATAATCTTTGAGAACTGTTGGAGATCAGGAGAAGTCCCAGCAGACTGAAGAAGGGCAAAAGTCATTTCCATCTTCAAGAAGGGGAAAAAAGAGGACCCTAATAATTATCACCCAGTCAGCCTGATATCAATTCCAGGAAAGATGTTAGAGCAGATCATTAAACAGTCAGTTTGTAATTACTTAGAAAGCAATGCTGTAATCACTAAAAGCCAGCATGGATTTCCCAGAAATAAGTCATGCCAGACTAATCTTATCTCTTTTTATGATAGGGTTACAGGCTTGATAGATGATGATGATGATGGTAGTAATAATAATAATAATAATAATAATAATAATAATAATAATAATAATAATAAATTTATTTTTATCTTGCCTCTCCACAAGGATTGAGGCGGCGAACAACATAAAATACATTAAATACATTAAAAGAGATTAAAAACATACCCAATCCTCACCATCCACCAACCCACCTAAACCAACCCCTTAAAGCACAGAACAATTAACAGTCAATCAGTTGACTATTAACAAAACAAGAAGACAATTGATGGGAGGGGATGGAAATGATAGTCTTGGAAGGCCTGTTGGAAAAGATCAGTCTTGACTGCTTTTTTAAAGCAGTCCAGACTGGTAATATGCCGGGTCTCCTCCGGCAGGCCATTCCATAACTGGGGAGCGATAGAAAAAAAGGTCCTCTGGGTAACCGCAGCCAACCTAGTTCTAACTGGCTGCAGTAAATTCCTCCCAGAGGACCTTAATGTGCGGGGCGGATTATATGGGAGAAGGCGATCCCGCAGGTAGACTGGCCCCAAGCCATGAAGGGTTTTAAAGGTGAAGGGAGTGCTGTAGACGAAGCATATCTTGACCTCAGTCAGGCCTTTGACAAAGTTCCCCATGACATTCTTGCAAAGAAGCTAGTAAAATGCAGGCTGGACAGGGCTACTATTATTTGGATTTGTAATTGTTTGACCGACCAAACTCAAAGGGTGATCACCAATGGCTGCTTTTCATCCTGGAGAGAAGTGACTAGTGGGGTGCCACAGGGTTCTGTCCTGGGCCCAGTGCTATTCAACATCTTCATCAATAACTTGGATGAAGGAGTGGAGAGTATGCTGATCACATTTGCAGGTCACAGCAAATTGGAAGGGGTTGCTAATACCCCAGAGGACAGGATCAAATTTCAAAATGACCTTGACAGATTGGAGACCTGGGCCAAAGCTAACAAAATGAATTTCAACAGAGAGAAATGTAAGGTACTGCACTTAGGCAGAAAAAATGGAAAGCACAAATATACGATGGGGGACATGTGGCTGAATAGCAGTATGTGTGAAAGGGATCTTGGAGTCTTGGTAGATCACAAGCTGAACATGAGTCAGCAGTGTGATGTGGCAGCCAAGAAAGCCAACGTGATTCTTGGTTGCATCAATAGAAGTATGGTGTCTAGATTGAGGGAGGAAATGGTACCACTCTATTCTGCATTGGTTAGGCCTCATTTGGAATACTGTGTCCAGTTCTGGGCACCTCAATTCAAGAAGGATGTCGACAAGCTGGAAAGTGTCTAGAGGAGGGCGACCAAAATGGTGAAGGGTCTGGAAGCCATGCCCTATGAAGATTGCCTTAGGAAGCTGGGTATGTTTAGTCTGCAGAAGAGAAGATTAAGAGGGGACATGATAGCCATGTTTAAATATTTGAAGGAATGTCATGTTGAGGAGGGAGCAGGCTTGTTCTCTGCTGCTCCAGAGACTAGGACAAGGATCAATGGATTCAAGCTGCAGGAAAGGAGATTCCACTTGAACCTCAGGAAGAACTTCCTGACAGTTAGAGCTGTCTGGTAGTGGAATATGCTGCCTCAGAGTGTGATAGAGTCTCCTTCTTTGGAGATTTTTAAGCAGAGGCTGGATGGCCATCTCTTGGGAATGCTTTGATGGGTGTTCCTGCATAGCAGGTGGTTGGACTCAATGGTCCCTGGAGTTTGTTACCCTGTTTTCTGGGGGTCCCAGGAGGGACACCAAATTGCTATACAAGTTGGGAAAATTAGTTCAGAGCACAAGTTGGCAAAACGAGAGGCAGGGTAACTTAGCAGGATCTTGCAACCCAGTGTTTACGGGGTCAGGCCAAATCAAGAAGCAGACCGGTTTGAAAATAATCAATAGTCTTTATTAAATACAGGCACACGATGTAAGCAACACAAACACACAGATAACTAAAGAAAATAAAGGCGTAAGTAAGGTAGCGGGATTTTCAGAGGGATAGTTGGTTCGGTTGATATGAAACCTTTCCTGAAGTCTGGAAAAAAATGGAGAACGAAGCTGGGGTTCGATGTATCTCAGCACGTGGAACTGAGGGGAAGCTCGCCAAGTGATGCGGCAGCAAGGCGGTCTGGAACTCAGGAGCGATCCAAGGAAGCGCTCAAAGTCAGGGGTTTTTATAAGGAGAATTGTGACTGCAGGCTAGGTCGGACTTAGGGGAAAACAATAGATTTGGAGCTGGAGACAAAGCCTCCGAAAGGTCAGAATTTGAATGATTGAATTAGAGCCAAATTTATCAATAGAGTAGCCGGTATGCAAACGCAGAGTTCTTGAGCATTGTATAGCTCGATTGTCAAGCTGCCAGTGTGAGGCAGAGGATCTTTTGAGAGTTGCTTGCATACCTAATGGAGGTACTTGCCTTGAGGTCTCCTAAAGCGGCGAGTCGGCTGTTTTCTGGCCTGCCTGTATTGTTTCGGAATATTGCAGCGTTTATCGGCCGAGCCTGTATGCGTGCTTGTCCGGGGGCCTTGCAAGCACATGGAAGGGATATGTGAGGCCGAATTATTGATATCCAAAAATATCTTTCTATATCCCCAAAGCTCGGGCTAGCCAGGGCAGTAACAATCCCCCCCCCGAAAATGGGCGATGTTGGGGACAATATCGAACATTTTCCAATTAAAAATCAAAAATCAATTTAGAGCCGAATAGCGGCTTGCAGGTAGGTTAGCCGTATCACTCCACAGGAATGGGAATTTTGGGAAAAGCAAAAGGATTTTCTATCTTATAACAACATTCCTAACTAAAACCTAAGCCTAAACACACACACACAAATGGCAATTAACAATCAACAAATAAGCAATAAGCAATGTTACATTGTCCCGTCAATAGGGAACAGTCGAAAAATGAGCAATGGCAGTATATCAATGAAATAATCAATGAAAGACGCTAAATCCAATGCATGGTCTGGCAATGAAGGCAATCCTATGAGGAATCAGTTCAATGTGGATGATGGAATGAGAGTTCGTAGTCCAGGGGAGGTGAGGTGCAAGCAAAAGTCTTGGCACCCCCCCCCCTTGTAACAGAAAAGTCTTGTAGCTGGAGCGAATGAGCAAAACAGAAGTCCATCCAGGCAACGGAGCAGGAACAGCAACACAATGTCCAAGTTGGTGCAGCTTAGTTGGCTTGCTGCACTTTCAGGAACGGTGAGGCTTTGCAGAGTTGGAGCCCGGAAAAGTCCATTGGGCTTCTTGGGTTAGCAAACAATTGCAGGATTGGCAAAAGTCCATTTTTGCAATCGGAAGGCTGCGTGGTCACCTTCCCTCACAGTTTCAGCTGTCGTCAAGGAACCAGGAATCTCCAAGCACCGGCCATCGGATGGAGTGGCAACTTTCTTCGTCACCCCCCTCCGGTACTTGGGGGCAATGGTACAACCTCGGGATCTTCCCAGTCCTCCGGATCAATTAACCTATTAGAGTTTCAACAGAAGAACTGACATGATTAGTAGCCAATGTATACAATAAATGTAAATTGCCGGCTCAAAGCCTACTGGGATTCTGAGTGGAAATTGGAAATTTTGTTCTAGACACGTTGGTGGGAGCGAGCTGTTTACAGCCGAAGGTGCCAGGGCAGAGGTTTTAACATAGGAGGGTGCAGGGGTGACTGCAACAGACAGCGATCACCCTAACATGTTGGTTGGTCTGACCAGACGCCAGGAGACCTCGACCCTCCCTTTGGGTTATACCACTGAGTTAGATTGGGCCTGCAAAGTTCAGGGGTCAGATGGACCAACTGAGGCCACCCTGGCAAATTTTGCTCCATCCAGTATTTCACTGGATGGGTGCCGTGCTGGGGGCACCCATATAAGTTGCAGGGGTACATTCTGTAATGGTAGTGGTACACATTCTCAACATGAACTGGGCTAGGTTCTGGTCTTTTGCTCTCTGCCTGGTCAGTGGGGGCTCCCAAACTGGTGAAAAAACCCAGAATGAACCAAATCAGAGACAAGCGAGTGTACGCTTGCTCGTTGCCAGAGCGGATGCTGACTCTCTCTGTGATTGGTCAGGGTGGTTGGGTATGCAAATATTCTATCAACATATGCAAATTAGACACAATGCACCGGGGCCGAGCGTCAAGCCAATTGTGTGGGTCTCCGGCCCTTATGGGGTGTCGGAGAGTAGTTCTAAATTTGTGAATTCAAAATTGAATTGAATGACAAGTGAGGTAGCGGTGCACATTGTTCTCACCCTAACAATCCGAGCTTGCTGGTGGAATGAGGAGAGAGGTCTCTGAAGGGTGATGGTTATTCTGGGCAGTAGACCTGGATTCCAGAGTCAAACCTGGTTCCGCTGAGAGGGTTGTGAGACCCGCTTGTCTCGCCCTATCCTCCCAGAATGCCATTGCACAAGGCAATCCCTCAGAGTGAGAGAATGCCGGCGTTCTGGTCTGTTTACTGTAACTATTTACCGTAACTGGGCGCAGAGGGGTCGCCACTCCACCTCTATTCCCTTCAGACTTGGGCCGTTCACCCATTGTCGAACGCCTCGTAAATTGAGACAAACGTCTCGGACTAGTCAATCTCCAGTAAGTTAGTGTAATTTAAAGATACTTGAGGAGCAATTACATGCACAGGAGCCTTCCCGTCAGTCTCCTCAAATGGGTCAGGAACAGCTATGCCCTTCGGTTCCACTGGTTGGCCCTTCCACTCTTTCAGCTGAGAGACATGGAAGAATTTCAGCCAGTCTCCCTTCCTTCTAGGAATCCTCACCTGGTAAACAGCGGGGGAAATCCGCTTCACAATGGGGATGGGGCCAACCCACTTGGCAGCGAGGGAGTGCTTGTCCTTATAGAAATTTCTATACAGGACCAATTGCCCCTCCTCCCACTGGCAAGGGTGATACACCCATCCCAGTCTCCTATCCATCTTTTGCAAGTTCTTTCCCAACTGGGTGACCACGTGGTGGTGAACTTGCCCTATGTGCTGTATAAGGCTCCTCACCCACTTGTTATTTAGAACCACTGGTTCCAAATCAGAGGAGAGGCTAGTGTTTATCCAAAATGCCTTGGGCAGCAGCATCTTCCACCCAGTCATCGCCATATGAGGCGTGAAGCCGTGGGACGCCACCGTGCCTCTGAAGGCCATCAGAATGATCGGCAGCTTTGTGTCCCAATCTTTGCCGGAGGAACGCACCACCTTCCGAAGGGCTTCCTTCAAAGAGCGGTTCGTCCTCTCGATCTGTCCTGAACTCTGAGGATGGTGGGCGATGTGAAAGCGTTGGTGAATGCCCACTGCCTTGCACAACTCCTGGGTAACTTCACCAGTGAAGTGTACCCATAAGTCCGAGTCAAGGTCACGTGACACTCCCCACCGCGCCCAAACATTGTTAAAGAGCAAGAGCACTGCCGTGCTTGCAGTGTTGTCTCTACAAGGGAAAGCCTCAATCCATTTGCTGAATGGATCGATGACTGTCAGACAATATTTGTTCCCACACAGGGCAGTAGGCAGGGGGCCTATGAAATCTATCTGGATGCTCAACCAGGGACCCTCGATGCGTTGGTGCTGGATGGGTGCCTTGGGGCCGGAGGTGTCAGCGTTGACCATGGCTCAAGCCAAGCAGTTGTCGACCCATTGGTCTACATCCTGTCTGATTTGTGGCCACCATGCGGTTTCCCGAAACCGGTCCAGAGTCACACTTCGCCCTCGGTGCCCCTGCTCATGCACGAACTGAATAATGTCACTGCGGAGGTCCTTGGGTACGATCCAGTGGTACTGGCCACTAGCATCAATAGCCCAATACACTCCTTCTAGCTGGGAGATCTTCAATTGGCCAGACTCGTCTGAGCCCTTCCTGGCCAATTCCAGGATCTCGGAGTCACCTTTCTGCAACACTCCCAGGTCGAACGTGGGAGGGACTAATGGTTCTCTTAGGTTCACATTAATAGCGGCGATGGGGGCCCCATCGTCATGTAAAGGAGCATCCCGAGCTATGGCGTCTGCCCTGCTGTTCCAAATACAGGTAGCCGTGCCCTTTTTTTGGTGTCCTCGGACATGAGCAACCCAAGTAGGGGCAGTCCGTTCTTCAATCTGGGCTGCAATTCGGACCCATTTCTCTAGATGGGCTATGGGCTTCCCATAGGATGTTTTTAGGTTATTTTGGAGCCAGATAGGTAACCAGACTCTGGTAGCCTTGGCGGTCCAGTCAGAGTCTGTGTAGATGGCCAGTCAAGCGGTTCGTGCTCCAAAATAGCCTTTAGAGCTTCTACTTCTGCCCCTTGGCTAGAGTGTGGTCGGGCTTTCCTCTGTAGGGTGAAGGAGTCTGTGACTTGGATCGCCCCATAGAATGTCCATGGGCTACCGTCCACATGCATGGAGGATCCGTCACAGAACCAGCAAACAAAGCTCTGTAACTGACCTTCCTCAAGGGAGGCTCCCCATTCCACTGGCCATTGACTAATATTCAAAGGTGGTAAAGGGCACTCATGCGTGGCTCCGGTCACAACTAGACCATAGGGAGCTGGTGGGTCCTGCGGTTGCTTCTGAAAATCCACCCCACGTGACACCAAGGAAACGGTCCATTTGGCAATCCTGGCATTGGACACCTGGCCATTCTGAACCTTTCCTGAAAGGATGTAATTAAGCAGTGTGGGGGGGTCTGGACAATCACACGGGCACCTCCAATCATGAATTCCCAATGTGTTAAAGCCCAGACTAATGCGAGGCAGGTTTTCTTGCAGGGAGTAAATTTGGTCTCATGTGGGTCCAGATTCCTGGAGGCGTAGGCTATCACACGCTGAGTGCCGTTTTGTTGTGGAGACAGAACTGCCCCTATACTCCTGTCCGAGGTGGCTAGTTATATAAGAAACGGCTTGGTCATATTCGGGTGCGCAAGAGCTGGTGCCCTCATCAAATCCTCTTTGAGTCGGGTAAATGCCTGCTGCTGTGCTGGTCTCCAGTCCCATTGGGCATTCTTCTTTAGTAGAGCATACAAAGGCTTTGCCTTGGCAGCGAAAGACTCTATAACGTCCCTAGAAAAGTTGAATGTTCCAAGAAAGGAACGTAGGGAGTGCACATCAGTGGGGGCTGGCAACTTGAAAATCACTTCTACCCGCTGCGCATCGGGAGTGCGACCTTCGGTGCCTAGACAAAGCCCTAGGTACTTGACCTTGGTGGACACCAATTGGGCCTTTTCCCTGTTAGCTTTAAAGCCGGTGTCATGGAGGATCTCTAACACCTCATGGGTGATTTCCCTGGTCTTCTCCTCCAAATTGGAATGTATTAAAATATTGTCCACATAGGAGAAGACGTGGGACCTTGAAGCTGGTTGCAGCTTGTTCCACATCTTGACCACGTGGGCATGGCAAATGCTCGGGCTGGAATGAAAGCCCTGGGGCGTGCGTTTAAACATGTACTGTTGTCCCTGGAACGTAAAGGCAAATTTATACCAACACGCCTCGTGTAATGGGATTGAATGAAATGCATTTGCCAAATCCAAAACGCTATAATATTTGGCTCCTGCCATGATGGCGGACAGGATTTCATTATATTTAGCCACGATCAGTGCAACAGGAGGGGTGACAGAGTTCAAAGCTCTAAAATCTACAGTCATCCTCCACGTTTTGCTGTTGGATTTCAGTACTGGCCATAAGCGTGCATTGCAAATGGACTGCATAGGGGTGACTACGTCTCACTTGACGAGTCCCTCAATGGTCTTCCCTATGCCTTCCTCTGCTTCAGCCGGGTATTTGTATTGTTTCTGAAGTGGGGGGTCCTGGCCTTCTATCAAGACACAGGCTCCCTTTACAGTCCCACACTCTATTTTGTCTTTTATCCAGACCTCTGGGAAAGCCTTCACCCATGGGTCGCTAGTCACGCAATGCACAGGCAGGAGCTTTAATGGCGGCACAACGGTGCACGGCCGAAATTTCTGCTGGTCCCTGATCTAACTGCCATAGAAACCCATTCACGTAGTCCACTGTGAGTCTGTTTCCCCAGAGGACACCGATGCCCAAAAGGCTGTCATCTTCACCTAGGTTCTCGCAAGCCCACAACTGGAAACGGAACGTTTCTATGGACATCGGGATGTTGGTCCAAGCTCAGGCTTGGTGACCCCCCCCGCCATATCCAGAAAGCTGGACATGCTCAGGCGTAGGTTCACTGTATTTTACAAGTTTGGGGTGCAGCACGCTTACTGCTGCACCAGAGTCCACAAGAAGGGTGGCAGGAGTCTTATCCTTCTCGGTCCCAATGCCTGCCTTCACCCAGAATCTTCCCCACTTGTCTGGCTTCAACCTAGCCACCACGTTGCAGGGAAGCTTCCTGGACCGAGGGCACCCTTATGCTTGCAGATCCAGGTTAGGATAGTATCCAGCCGGAGGAGGGCCGTTGGTCACGGCGCTGACCGGTTGGCTACCTCCCGCCTGCAACTGCTTCTCCAGAGCCTCAATCAATTCAGATGTGGGGCGTTTATCGAACTGGCTCATGTCCAGCCCGAACTTCCTGAGCATGCCCCAGATTCTCGCTCTATCTGAGCAATACGTCTGGGCCATGGGGTGATACCAGCGCGAGGCAGAGGATCTTTTGAGAGTTGCTTGCATACCTAATGGAGGTACTTGCCTTGAGGTCTCCTAAAGCGGTGAGTCGGCTGTTTTCTGGTCTGCCTGTATTGTCTAGGAATATTACGGTGATTATCGGCTGAGCCTGTATGCGTGCTTGTCCGGGGGCCTCGCAAGCACGTGTAAGGGATATGTGAAGCCGAATTAGTGATATCCAAAAATATTTTTTTATATCTCCAAAGCTCAGGCTAGCCAGGGCAGTAACAAGTCTCTTCCAACTCTATGATTCTATGATTATGGCAACCCTAACGTGAACCTATCACGGGGTTTCCGGTACTGAGTGTATGATGCACCCAAGGTCACACAGTGCGTTTCCATGGCTGAGTGGTGAATCAAACCCTGGTCTCTAGGGTCATAGTCCAATGCTTAAACCACTACAGCAGGCTGGTATATGTGGGTGAATGCATTGGTATGTCCCTCTCTGTTGAGAAAGGCTAATATCTGAGTAACCTTGCACAGGATTCTAGATTTTGATCCTTTATCAATGACATATCTGTACGGCACAGGGACTCCGTTAGTTCACACTTTTCTCATCTGGCAAGTTTCTACTACCCCTCCCACACCATCAGAATGTTGACAGGAGATCTGCAGTGGTTATACTTGACTTTATGTAGTAAAAGATTTCCATTTATTTGAGTGGACTCAGTTGCTTTACACTTATTTAAGACCAGCCAGTGTAGGTTTCCCATATTCTACTTCCTCAGATCTGGACATATATTAAGCAAACGATGCAAGTTGTTCTATTTTGCATTCTAATTATGCAAATTCAGCACAATAATCATTGAATTCTAATTCCAATATGTTTAAATCTTTATGGTTTTTTTTTTTACAGTTACAACTGATCTGAAAGAACCAATATTGAGGAATGTTTACAGATCTGGACTTGGAACAGGAAGACACAAGTTCAAATCTCTGATCGGTTATGGAATTTACCATATGAACTTCGATCACCTTCTCTGAAAATCTACATTACAGGGTTGTTGTGGGGAGGGGAGTAGCATATCAAGTGGCATTTGCATTCCTAGTGTAGTATAAACAAAAGAATAATATTAACATTTTGTCCTGCGCAAACACTTCCAAAGGCATTTTAATCAGATCACTATTTTTTTGCCATCAATTTTTGGCAAAAAGCTCTCCATGGAAATGCTCTCCATGAAAATACTACATGAGGCCCTGGATACTGACTCCCATGATTCAAAGGGCAAAGTGCAGATCATAGTAGGCTGGTAGTCTCCCTTCCTTCCTGCCCATTTTCTTGCCCTTTCTTGCCCTATTGTGCCCTCGCAATGCATCTTTCCCTTGCTTCTAATACTAGGCAGTTCATTCCACTCACACTGCTTTCTCTCTTTTTTCCCTCCTTTATTTCATCTCAAACTCTTACAGTTCTTCCGTCCTTGCTCCTTGCAGCCTGCATTGCACTTCTCATCCTTCCTTCCATCGTTTCCCCTCCCTACCCGGCCTCATTTTCCCTTCCCTCCTTCTCACCTTCCTGCCTAACTGCTGCCTGCACTATGCATCCCTCCTTTTCTTCTTGCACTTTGACCCTTGCACTGCTCACTCTTCCTTTTCTTCTACTCCTTCTTTTACCACACCTTCCATTCCTGCAAGACATCTTTGCTCTTTGCAGCATATCACTGAACTTCTTTTTCCCTCCATTAACCTTCTACTTCGCTGCACTGTGCCTTGCTTCCTACTCTGTCTCTTACCTCATCTTATGTTCTTCCAATGTGTTCTTGCTTCTTGCACTTTGCTGATCATGCCACTCATTCTCCCCTTTCTCTCCTTCCCTTATCTCACTTCACAGTGGTTCCATCCCTTGCTTTTTCACTCTGCTGCTAAGACTGATCAGGCCTCCTTCCCTCCTTTCCTCTCTCTTTCCTGCCTCACCTTGTGTCTCCATGATGTAACCCTCCCTTGCTTATTTCACTACACCCCTCACTCTGCTTACTTTCTTTCTTCCATCCTTGCCACACTTCATATCCTTGCAGTGTGCTGTTACTGCCCTGGTTAGCCCGAGTTTTGGGGGATATAAAAAGATATCTCTTGATATCGATAATTCGGCCTCACATACCCATTCCCTTCCACGTGCTTGCGAGGCCCCCGGACAAGCACGCACACAGGTTTGACCGATAATCGCCGTAATATTCTGAAACAATACTGGTAGGCCAGAAATAGCTGACTCGCAGCTTTAGGAGACCTCAAGATAAGTACCTTCATTAGGTATGCATGCAGCTTTCAAAAGATCCTCTGCCCCACGCTGGCAGATTGATGATCTGACTATGCAATGCTCAAGTACTCCGCATTTGCATACCAGCTATCCTATTGACAATTTGGCTACAACTCAATCATTCAAATTCTGACCTTTCGGAAGCTTTGTCTCCAGCCCCAAATCTATTGTTTTCCGCAAGTCCGACCCAGCCTGCGGTCACAATTCTCCTTATAAAAACCCCTGACTTTGAGTGCTTCCTTGGATCGCTCTTGGCTTCCACCCAGCCTTGCTGTCGCATTGTCTAGCGAGCCTTTCCCCCAGCTCCACGTGCTGAGATCCACGCTCCCCAGCTTCTCCGCTTCCAACCAGGCTTCAGGACAGGTGAAATATCACCCAAACCAACAACTCCTCTAAAAACCCCTCTATCCCACTCCAACCTTTATTTCTTTAGTTATCTTGTGTGAGTGTGCCGCATACACTGTTTGATTGTGTTTTTAATAAAACCACACTTATTGTTTCAACTTCTGTGTGCTCCTTGACTCAGCCTGACCCTGTAGACACAGGGTTCAAGATCCTGCTAGGTTACCCTGCCTCTCGTAACGCTAAAGCAGTGCTCAGAGCTAATCTTCCCCACCTATTATTGAGCACATTTTGGTGTCCCTCACGGGACCCCCAGTAAACAGGGTAACTGTGCCCCTTCCTTTCTTCTTGTGCTCCACCACTTACACTGCTTACTCTCTTTCCTCCATTGCCTCACTTCATGCCCTCATGTTGTGCCCCTACCTTGCTTCTTTCACTCTGTTACTATCACCACTTACTCCTCCCCTAGTCCCTTTTCTTGCACCTGAAATTCATGGGTAGACTTGTTGCTGGCAGAATAATTTGCCAGAAGAGTGCCTATGTTACCCTGACTTCGGTGGGTCAGGTGGGGGACACCTTGATTTACTCCAAAATGTAAAGGTTAGGGAAATTAGTGGAGCACTGACAATAGCAGAATGAGGGGCAGGATAACCCAGCAGAATCTTTTACCCAATTTTTACGGGGTCAGATCCAGTGAAAAGCCAGACAAACATACAAATAACTGATTTTATTAATAACTGTGTTCTCACGCACCAATGCATTCACTCACACAAGCACGCACGCATGCACAAAAGGCCTACTGAGAAAGGAAAGAGGCGAAAATTGATACAGGATTCAGCGGAGAGGGTGTAAAAGCAGTGATACTGCACCAATCCTGAAGTCTTCAGTCTGGGAAGTGGTGAGAAGAACAGAGCTCAGCGAAGAGAAGCAGCTGAGAGGATCACTCGACTAACAGAGTGCTGGTCTGCTAGTGTAGCGGGGAGTTTTCTGAAGAGACCTTCAAAAACAGGGGCTATTTATAGGGCAGAACGTACCTCCGGGCAGGCCCTCTCCCGGGAAGAACAATGGCCAAAATACAGGGAGAAATGCCACAGAATAGCAACTGGGTAGTTTGCATGATTGGCTTATGCAGATGCAGTGAAGGGTTTACTAACATTGGAGTTGCTCAACCTGGGGAAAACCCTATAATCCCTCAAGTTGGCTCTTCCTTGGCTGAAGACCCTTTGTCTGTGTGGACGTGTTTAGCCTGAGGTCTGCTAGAGGACCGTGACTGGGGATTTTCCTGGCCTGACCTATTTTTGGTTGTTCGACCTCTTTGTCTACATACTCATTTGGGCAACCTCTCTGGCATGGTGGGCATATTTGATATCAAATTTATAGTCCCTGGGATAGGGTATGCCAGTGGAGTAACAATTCCTTCCCTGAAAATGGACGATGAGTGTATGATATTATACATTTTCCAATTAAACAAAAAAAATAGTTTTAGAGCTGAATCTGGAGTGTGAACCTAACTTAACAAACAAGGGAGTTGACCAAGGCTACAGTAAGACTGCTGGAAAGAGATAGAGAAAAGGCAAATTACTGGGCAGCAGAGGAAAGAAACCTACTATTTACAATGCTACAGTTTCTAGACACACTCACACAAACGTAAACATAATGCAAAACATAGAAATCACTTTCAGCAATTGAGAATCGGCAATGGATGGATGTTTGATAAACAACTGGATTGTAGGCAATGGAGAAGCAATAGCCCAATGTAAATGCCCAGATTGACAGTCGAGAGGTAGACGCGAGTCGTTGCACCCCCCCCACTTTTGTGCAAAAGTTCATATGGCCAAATATAAAGAGTGTATCTGCAAAGGCCAGAAAAGTCCAAGTCCTTCTGAGGCTGCGAGAGCTTTCTTAACAACAAGCTTCAATGGGAGAGAAAGCAACATGGCATACTTCTACCCCCCCGTCACTGGGGATAGCTCTGTCACAGAATCCAAAGCGCTGGCTGCTGTGTGGGGTACTTGTGAAGGCCTCCAGGATCAGTTGCTCTGCACTGGGCCGTTCCTGGTTCTGTTCCCGTGGTTGACACAGGACCTGTTTTGGTTGCAAACTAAATAGATTGATTAGCAGCAACTATGCCAATTCCAAACCAATCAGAGACACTGGGCCTGAAGAGGGGTACTTTGGGAAAATGGATTTTAGTTGGAGACAGATGTGCTCGGTGGGCCGGAAGGTGAAGCATCATCCTTGCAATGGGTGAATTTTCTATATCAGCCAGAAAACGTTTGATGGAAAGGATGTTCAATGCCGAGAGTTCATCACTATAAGGGGTCTTTACTGTGACCGATAGCTGGACAGCGGCATGAGAGACAGGCAATGCTTCTGGATGTAGATTGGGCCTGCAGATGCCAGGCGTCAAATGAATCAACCCAGTCACCAGGAAATACTTTTTCAGCATCTCCATGGGTTCTGAGCGCCACCGCCCCTTCAGCATCTCCTATAGTCTTGAGGCGATGCAATGGCAGTGGTGACTCCGTCTCAGCTCGGATTGGACTCAGCTCTGGCTTTGAGCTCCTTGCTCTGGAGAGTGGGAGCACCCTTTTACAGTTACAAAGAAAGAGATACAATTCCAAGGAAGCCTAGGCCATGCAGGCCAATCAGGGCTAGAGTTTGCCAATGCCTGCAAGTCTGATAGGGGTGGAGTAAATGGCTTGTTTTCTAATTTTTGGCTAGCAAATCCTTGCACTGCCTTAGGGGCATATGCAAATTCTTTCCAACATTCACACAAACTAGGCTAATAATTCAAAAATGCTTACTATCTAGGGGGCTATTTACAACAGAGAGTTTGGGGGAGTGTCATTCCTTACCCTTCAGCGATGTGTTACCCTGATTTCTGGTGGTCCCGTGGAGGACCCGTCACTGTGCTCAATATAATGGAGGAATGGGTATTAGCCAGAGCACAAGCTATAGCAGACGAGAGGCAGGGTAACTTAGCGAGATCTTAAAGCCCAATTTTTACGGGGTCAAGCCAAAACAAAAACCACACCGAATTGTTAAAAAGATTATTTTAATTTTAATTTTAATTTTAATTAAAAATAAGTCACTGTGCACATTCGCACTTTCACACTCACTCACTCAAGAGCTAAAAAGAAATAAAAGCGAGAAAATTGATAGGGGGTTTATAGAGGGTTGGATTTGGGAGATACTGCACCTGGTCCTGGAGTCCGGGAGTCCGAGATGGCAGCAGAGAGTGAGGAAATAGGTCTCAGCACTTGGAGGGTTGAGGGGAACGCTCGGCAAATGGAGTGATGGCAAGCAGGGAGGAAACTGGGAGCGATCCGAGGAACCACTCAAAATCAGGGTTTTTTATAGGGGAAAATGTACCTTGGGGGCTAATCCTTTCCCGGGGAGAACAATGGTTCGAGGAACTAAGACAAAGCTCCAAAATGTGCTGGATTTGGAGCACAAAGCTCCGAAATGTCAGAGTGCTTAATTTGATTGGATTTGCCGGGGTTCGTCAAAAGCCTCGGCAGTATGGAAATTGCTCTTGCTTGACAGACAGAATGTCAGGAGTGCTAATCCTGTCAAGCTATCATCTCAGGGCAGAGGATCTTTCGTGTGTTTTAACTATTTGCATGTCTGGAGGGTTCCTGGAGCTGCATGACAGATTAAGTCACTGGCCAGACCGGTTTTTTCCAAGTATCGGCCATATGGCCGCTCCTGCCTACATGGTCTTCTGGGGGACCCTGTCAGACAAGTGGAGTGATTTTTAATGTCAGACACATGGAGATCTTATCAAATATTGGAATTAATACATTGGACACCCCAGGAGAGGACCAGTTCACCGTAGTAATAGATGGTCTGGATTCAGGGCTCCAAGTTGTGCTCGCCATGATTTGAAAGGGGAACCTGGGATGTTGGGCTAGATGGTTCCTGGGAGTTTGGCTTCAGCGGGGTGAATTGGTGCTCCAGAGTTGTGCCTGATCCGCAGAGAGAGAGGATTACTCCTCGAAATCCTTTCGTGTTTGCCCCGTGGTGTCCTTGCATGTGGTCCCTCCAATTCTGGAGGTCCCGACACCATGGTAAGACCACAGCTCTCTGGGCATCGGGCCTAACTCTGGAGGCCCAATCTACCTCAGAGCACTTGGGGCTCTAATCCCACTGAGCCCTGTGTTTTTAATCTGGTCCAGGTTTTGCCTAGACCCTTAATTTTCTCAACAGCCCTTCCCCTATTTGCGAGTAAAAAAAAAGAAAGAAAGAAAGAAAAGAATTAAAGCATGGGGTTTCTACCTAATTGTCCTGCCTGGAGCCGAAGAATTTGCCTCCTAGCCTAGCAGGCTAGAATAAAAAGACATATTGCTAATATGATCTGGAAAGACAAGATGACTACTAGAGGGTGCAGTGCCAAGTGAGCAATGGCACTGTGGGTGGAAGACCATGCAAAGGTATCCCACCAGCATCCTTGTGTTACTTCTGAGATCTCGTTGGAAGTTCTGATTTGTTGGCAGTACAGTTTACCTAGATTGGAATGGTATGCAATATGTGTGAGACCTCTTGGACTTTTTTATTTAAAGTAGTTAAATTGCGAAGCCACACGGTAAGTGTAACTCATCTTCTAAATGGAACCATTCTAGCTCAGATGGCCATGATATGTAAGCGGCTTCTAGAATGTATTCTTTGATGGCCTCTTTTAAAAAGGATTCCTGACTGAAACAATCTCTAACATGTTGTCCACAAAAGCACCGATTCCCTGCTCTTCTATTGATGGTGATGGGGTGATCTCCAAGTATTATGTGCACTATGGGACATGGAGTCCTCAGGTAAAAACAGTTTTGACTAAGCTGAACTAACACCGAGGTGTTTACAGGAATTATATGGTAGTCGGTTGCGTTTTGTTGGGCTATTCCCTTTAGATCGTTAAAACAGTGAACTCATTGTCTAGTGAAGACGCAGACTGTTAAATCAAAGAAGAGTGTACCATTTGACCAATGGAAACATCAGTCTGGGAGGAGAGTAGCATTTGTCTGTGCTAAGGGGAGCCCAAGATAGAGTCCTCATGGAGGACTTCTATGTGGAGAGTTAAATTTTTCCACGAGGCTTTTCCTATTCTCGCCAGTGCAGAGCGGTGCTGCAAGGATTCTGGATATCTCTGGGTGTAAATGACCCACGAGGCTGGACTGAATTATTTGGGCGGAGAAGGCAATAACATTGCTCTGTAATTGTGTGCACTGAATTGCTACTGGCAAGTTGTGTATATTTTGTACGAGGCATTTCCCAAGATCCTCTATAATATCCTTTTCTACTCCTACCCATTGAGGCATTAACTGTCCAATTAAATCTATGCCATGTGCCAGGTTAGCTAGCCTCATGGCTAATGAGACTGCCATGTTTTTGGTCTTAGTTCCAATAACTCCCAACTTATTGCCCAAAATCTCTGTATCTATGGCATTAAGTATTACTCTGCCAGTCCCAACGCCACCTAAAATGTCTTGTTTTCTGTGGGTGCGTGGGTGAGAAAAGGAGAGCCATCGCTTTTCCCGATGTTCCCACTGGATCCATGCTAACTTAAAGGAATGGTTCACATATTGGTAGCACCCTTGATATATTTACTACTGTTAAATTAAGCATGATTGAGGTACTAACGGGTTGTGTTCAAGAGTATGCAAATACTTCGATATCTTTCTGTATTACTGTACTGACCAGGTACATGGAAGGTCAGTCCATGGGTTGTGGCTTAGCAAATGGGATGAAAGGACAACTGATGCTATTACAGGAAACATTGCAACCTGTGGGAGTTTGGGTGATATCTGAGCATATCAGAAAGGCTATTTTCCATACCCACAAGGGGCGACAGCTATTGTGACTTTTGTCACTACCAAAGGCTCCTTTTTGCTTATTCCCTCAAACTGCAGAACACTAGTAGAAGGGGGAAACCAATCTGGGAAGGTGTGAATTTGCTTTGTGAAGCCAGGCATACTCATATTTACAACTGAACTAATCCGCCCACTTGGATGTATATAAATACGGGTGTATATTTCCACCGGATACCTACTTTTGTGCCATGACAACATCCCAACTTCCCTCAGATTCTTCGCTATCCCGTCATAAGAATTCCACTGACATGTGGCATGAACGTTATATTCCCAGTCAGTGATGAACAGAGTAGGGTAAGTTCTACTCTGTGAGGCTTCGGTGACACATCCCAATAGTAGCCAGATTCATGGAGGCGTGCCTATCCTCTTTCCCTGTACATAGGTTTCCCTGTACATAGAACATAGGGTGTACAATTAAAGCTATGAGGAGTCCTTTACAGGAAAGGAGGGAGAAAAGGGGAGTGCAGGAGATTTGCATCTCCCACTATCCTTCCTAGTTCTTAACCAGTGTCAAAGGCAGAGTAAATGGATGCAAACATCTCAGACAAGTCGATTTCAGGCACCTCCCGATAATTCAGCGAGGTCTGAGGCGTCAAAACATCCACTTTAGGTTTACGCATGAGCTCCTCCGGAGGCTCGGGGAGGTTTACCTTCTTAGGGTCAACAGATCCTCCTTTCCACTCTTCCAGTTGGGAGACATGGAAGAACTTAAACCAGTCTCCCTTCTTGTGCAAGATCTGCACTTGATAGCTGGTGAAATTCTCTTTTCAATGGGGACGGGTCCTACCCACTTCACATTCAGTGAATGCTTGTCTTTATAGAAATTTCTATACAGGACTAGCTGTCCCTCTTCCCACTGGCAGGGGTGTTACGATGGGTAATCTCCTATCCATCCTTTGTAAATTCTTTCCCAGTTGGGCAGCAACTTGCCAGTGAATCTGACCTATGTGCTGGATCAGACTTCTCACTCACTCGTTGTTTAGGACAACGGGCTCTAAGTCAGAGGGGAAGCTGGTGTCAATCCAGAAGGCCTCTGGCAGCAACATTTTTCATCTGGTCATCACCATGTGTGGTGTGAAGCCATGGGATGCCACAGTGCCCCTAAACACCATTAGGATGATGGGCAGCTTAGTGTCCCAATCCTTCCCAGAAGCATAAATCACCTTGTGCAATGCTTCCTTCAGTGATCAATTTGTTCTATCTGTCTCGAGTTTTGGGGATGGTGGGCAATGTGGAATCGCTGCCTTATCCCCAAGGCTTTGCAAAGCTCTTGGGTGACTTCTCTGGTGAAATGAGGGCTCATGTCTCAATCAAGGTCATGTGAAATACCCGAGCATGACCAAAGATTGTTAAATAGCAAACGTGCTGCTGTGGCAGCTGTGTTTTTGCGGCAGGGAAAAGCCTCAATCCACTTGCTGAAGGAATCGATTACTGTCAAGGAGCACTTGTTTCCCCTTGGCATTGGTGGGAGCGGTCCAATGAAGTCTATCTGAATGCGGTGTTACCCTGATTTCTGGGGGTCCCGGGAGGGACACCTTAATGTGTTCAAAATAATGGGGAATGGGAATTAGCTAGAGCACTAGTTAGCAATGCGAGAGACAGGGCAACGTAGCAAGATCTTGAACCCAATGTCTACGGGGTCAGGCCGAGTCAATAATCAAACAGAAGTAAATAATAATTGTTGTTCTTTATTTATAAAATCACAGCAAACGTACACACTCACTCAGTTAGAGAATTAAGAAATACTGCACAATTGTGCAGCCATGCACACAGTCCTAAAGAAATGAAGGAAGGAAAATAGATAGGGGATTTTCAGGAAGAGTTTTTGGGGAAATACTACACCTGGTCCTGTAGTCCGGTATAAGCAAAGAAGCTGGGGAGCGTGGGTTCTCAGCACATGGAGACTGAGGGGAGGCTCGTCAAACGGAGAGGCAGCAAGTCAGGAGGCAAGTCACAAGCGATCCAACAAGATGCTCAAAGTCAGAGGTTCTTATAGGGGAAAATGTCCCAGCAGGCTAGCCCGTTCCCGGGGAAAACAATGGATTTTGGGCTGGAGACAAAGCCTCCAAAAGGTCAGTACTTTAGATGATTGAATTATGACAGCATTGTCAATACCGTAGACAGTATGCAAATGCGGAGTGCTTGAGAGTTGGATAGTCCACTCATCAAGCTGCCTGCTAGGGGCAGGGGATCTTTTGTAAACAGCATGCATAGATAATGTGATCTTAAAAGGTACTTGCCTTGAGGTCTTCTAAAGCTGCATTCTGCAATTACTGGCCTGCCTGGATTGTAATTTGAATGGTTCAGCTATTTTCGGCCGCGCCTGTGTGCATGGTTGTCCAGGGGCCTTGCAAGCACGTGGAGAGGAATGGGTAATGAAGGCCAAATTCTTGATATCAAATGATATCTAATATCCCACAAGTTCAGACTAGGAAACTGCAGTAACAGCGGGACCAAGGACCCTCGATTCTCTGATGCTGAATCAGGGCCAATCGATCCAATGATGCTCTGCATTTACCATGGTGCAAGCCAAACAGTTGTCCACCCACAGGGTAACATCCTGCTTGAGCTGTAGCTACCATCCTGTCTCTTGGACCCTCTCTCTAATGTGATCTCTCTTGCCCTTGCTCATGCCCTTGCTCATGTACAAATTGGATCATGTCACCACGGAGGTCCGTCGGCACGATCCAATGATGCTGACCATTTGTATCTACAACCCAAAACACTCCTTCCTGCTGTTCTATTTTGAACCGACTGGAGTCATCGGTTCCCTTGATAGCCAACCCAGCTATCTCAGGGTCTCCCTTCTGAAGCGTGGCTAAATTGAATGTGGGAGGAACAAGGGGCTGTTTGGGATTTACATGCATGGGGGCTATGGGGACTCCATCATCCTGGAGAGCAACTTCTCTGGCAAGCGCGTCTGCTCGGTTGTTCCAGAGACACATGACAGAGGTGCTTTTTTGGTGTTCTTTGACATGAGCAACCCTTGTTGGAGCAGTTCGGTCTTGGATCTGGGCAGCGATTCGGACCCATTTCTCCAGATGGGCAATGAGATTCCCATCTGAGGTTTTTAGGTTGTTTTGGAGCCAAATTGGGAGCCAAACACTCTCAGCTTTGGCTGTCCAGTCCAAATCCATGTAGATGGCTAGGAGCAGTCAAGCGGCTTGTGCTCCAGTATAGCACGTAGAGCTTCTACTTTGGCTGTATGGCTGGAATGGGGTCATGCTTTCCCTTGAAGGGAGAAGGACTCTGTCACGTGGATCTCTTCAAAACCTGTGCTAGGGTTCCAATCCATATGCATAGAGGATCTGTCGCAGAATCAACAGACGAATCCTTATAACTGCACCTCTTCAAGAGAGGCTCCCCACTCAACTGGCCAATCTACAGTCGTTGCAGGTGGTAACGGACACTCATGCATGGTTCCCGCAACAATTAGGTCATACGGAGCTAGTGGTTCTTGTGGCTGTTCCTGAAATTCCACTCCATGCAATACCAGGAAAAGAGTCCATTTGGCTATCTTGGCATTGGATACTTGGCCATTCTGGACTATCCCAGACAGAATATACTTAAGCAGTATGTGGGGCGTCTGGACGATCACATGGGCGCCTCCGATAATAAATTCCCAGTGTGTCAATGCCCATATCAGTGCGAGGCACGTTTTCTTGCATGGACTAAATTTCATTTCCTGTGGACTCAAATCCCTGGAGGCATAAGCAATGATAGCTGAGTGCCCTTCAAGGTGGCTAACTGAATGAGGAAGGGCTTGGTCATGTTCGGATGAGCTAAGACAGGCGCCTTCATCAGGTCTTCCTTTAACTGTGCGAATGCCTGTTGCTGTGTAGGACCCCACTCCCACTGGGCTTTCTTTTTCAACAGAGCATACAGAGGCCTCGCTTTGGCAGCAACAGACTTGATGAAGTCACGAGAAAAGTTGAACATGCCCAGGAGGGACCTGAGAGAGTGCACATCAGTAGGCGCTGGCAATTTGGAGATGACTTTTCTACCTGCTGGGAGTCTGGGGTACATCCTTCAGCTCCTAAGCAAAGTCCTAAGTACTTGACCCTGGTGGAGACTAGCTGTGCCTTTTCCTTGTTGACCTTGAAACCCATATCCCACAAAAGTCCCAAGACCTCTTGGTTGATGTCGCTAGTCTTTTCTTTCAAGTCTGAATGCACTAGCATGTTGTCCATGTAGGACAAGACATGGGATCGTGAGGCTGGCTCCAGCCTATCCCACATCTTAACCACATGCACATGGCAGATGCTGGGACTCGAGTGGAATCCCTGGGGGGGTTGCTTGAAGAGTACTGTTGCCCTCTAAACGTGAAGGCAAATTTATACCAGTATGCTTCATTACGCTGTAGTACCTGGCACCGGCGGCAATGGCGGTCAGGATCTCATTATACTTAGCAACTACTGGGGCCATTGGGGGAGTGGTGGCATTCAGAGCCCTGAAATCCACCGTCATCCTCCAAGTCTTCCCATCAGCTTTCAGGACTGGTCATAGGGGAGCATTGCAGATTGACTGCATGGGAGTGATCACATCCCACTTAAGGAGTCCTTCTATGGTCTTTCCTATCCTTTCCTCGGCTTCTGCAGGATACCTATACTGTTTTTGGGGTGGTGGATCCCTACCTTCAATTAACATGCGAGGCATCCTTCACCTTTCCGCATTCTATTTTGTCCTGGATCCAGACCTCTGGGAAGTCCTGCACCCAGGGGACACCAGCCATGTTCTGGATGGAGGCTGCACAACGGTGGACAACTGAAATCTCAGGGGGGCCTTGATCTAGTTTCCATAAGAGGCCATTCACGTAGTCCACTGTGAGCTTGTTTCCTCAGAGGAAGCCGATGCCCAGAAGGCCTTCATCTTCTCCCCGATTCTCAAAGCAGTCACATTAGACTGGAACATCTCTATGGAGAGGGGAATGCCTTTCCACACTTTGGCTTGGTGTCCCCCCCTTGCCATCTCTGGTCAAGCAGACAGTGTCAGGAGTGTGTTCACCATGCCTCACCAATTTAGGATGCAGTACATTCAGCGCTGCCCCGGAGTCAACTAATAAAGTGACAGGAGTCTTGTCCCTGTTGGTCCCAATGCCTGCCTTCACCCAGAATCTTCCTTATCTTTCTCTGACATCAACCGAGCCACGATGTCCTTGGAGAGAAATCTGGACTGAGGGCACCCCTATTTTAGAGCTTCCAAGTTGGGATATTGCCCAGCGAGTGGAGGGCCATTTGTTATGGCATCCACCAGCTGTGCACCTCCTGGTTGGGCATGTTTAATAAAGGCATCAAGCAGCTCCACTGTTGTCCGATGATCAAATTGGCTCATGTCAAGTCCAAATTTTCTCAAGGCCATCCACAACTTCACCCTCTTGCCTGCGTAGGCACTCTTGATAGGGTCGTAACCTCCGGACTGCGCTCAGGGAGCGTCACTGTCTGGGGTAGACTGGGGAGCCTGAGACTGGGCAGTGGAGTTTCCTGATTTGCTAGGCAGGCCTCAGGAGTCTCTGGCTCACCACGAGTCCTGCCTAGCCTTGGAGTCCTTTGGAGGGGGATGGGAGGAACTTGAGAGCCAAAGAGGTGGCTGATTTTCTATGTTGGGAGTGGGGTCCATAGTTGGAGTATGTCACCTCCTGTATGGGCTTCCAACTTCCTGGTTTCTTTCTATGTGACCTCTGAGTGGACTTCAGGGCACCACTCTCACAGAGGAGGTCCAAGACCCTCCGGAGGTTGGCATCAAAATCAGTCCATGATGTGGTCTCAGGACTTATGAGACCGAGGAGCCATCTTAGTTTCGTGGTTCAAGCCTCTGTAAAGGAGTGTCTTGAACTCCACATTGTTGAAATCCCATTGCCCCTGTGCTACCTGAACCTTGTCGGTCAACATAACCAGAAGTTGTTTTCTGGCTACGTAAGCCTCAGGGTTCTCCTTGGGGCCCTGCTGTTCTAACACATACAGGACTCCTGTGGTCCGTCCAGGACAAGATTCTGATGATTTCCCTCATCCATGCATGGGCATCTAGCCTCACCAACCCTCAGGCAGTGACAGTAGATTCCAAGGTGGGGAGCTCAGAGGGAGACATGCACAACCAGGCCAGTTGGGTCAGGTTCTGACTGTTCGCCGTGGGGTGTGAATGGATCACTGCATTCAGCTACATGATCCCAGTGGTCCTATTAAGAAAGGAGCCTAGTCTCTATCTCCTGTGTCTCTTCCTTTGCCTCATTTTCCCTAGCTGTTACCTTTCTCCTAGTCATTGATCAGGTCTCTACCGGGTGAACCGGAGTCTGGCTATCCACCCAGTCAGGGATGTACGAGTGGGATGCTATTGGTCCTCAGGCAGCGGCTCCCTGAGGGCGGCAATGGGGAGAGAAGGAAGAAACTCTGGGCAGACTGCAGAGATGACCGCCTGCTGAGTTTGCAATTCCATTTCTAACTCTTCTACCCGCTGTTGGCAAGCAGTGTGGCTCACAGCCTCCTGCTGCTCTTTGAACTGCTTCACCATGAATTTGGTGGCAGTTTTAGATTGGGCCAGTTCTTCCTCTAAAACCCTGGCCTGCTCCTTCCAAGTCTGAGCTTGAAGGGTTACCTTGCTCAACTTCTGGCTAGCAGTCTGTGCGACGGACACGAATGTTAGTTTGTCTGCCCGCACAACCTCATCCTCGACTTGAAGCCAGGCCATCTCCTTAGCCATTTCCTCAATCTGGGCTTTGGTGGCCATGAGGGTGCTTGAGGCATCCTGCACAGCAAGCCAAAGTCCCCAAGCTGCAAGGGTGTCTTTGGAAGGCCCAAAAGGGATCTTTGTAGTTCTAGCCTGGAGGTAAGCTTCCCGCAGGGTGGAAAAGGGGTCAGAAGTCTGGAAGCTGGAGTCCTTCCAAGGATATTTCCCTTTACGGAGGACTCAACGTTCCGGCTTTCTGGCTACCTTCTCTTCCTGCATGAGATTCTTCATCTTTATGCTGGTTCTAAACGCTTCTGTTTCCACTAACTCAAACAGGACCAGATCTGTAGTGATGGGGAGGATCACCGAGATCCCTGGGGAGTTTTAGGGAGATGTACTCAACAGAACTTATTCTAGGGAAGGGGGTTAGGAACTAATCTACAACCGCCCAAAGTGCCCTTTTGCCTTTTATGAGGCAAGGCTGGCTACCCGCACTCCAAACAAAAGGTAGGGATGCGATCCAGGGACAGGGAGGACAACTCCAGTCCTTTGGGGGAAAACCTTTACCTAAACTCCACCTAAGCCGAAGGAGGAACACGAACCCCATGGGAAATTTTATTGTGTCACCTGGCCAAGCAGCACAGAGAGACGGGAACGGAACCTAACTGGATCATCCCTAAGTCAGTTTTTTGGGTGAGGGGGCCCTTCTCTACCTCGGGACTAAACCTCTAGAAACCCTGATTCAGGCCAGGAATCACCACTTGTGCCTTCCAATAGGTTGGAAATCACCACCCGCACCTACAATTCCTGGCAGTCCAGGACTCACCACTCATGCTCCTGCTGTTACAGGGCTCACCACCCGTTTCAGCAAATTCTGTGGGGCTCACCACCCAGTGAGTGCGGGGTTCACCACCCGCTTTGTTTCTTGACCCTCCCTATGGTTGTATGTGGTTGTATGGTTGTATGTGCCTACTCTAACCAGTGTGCATGTGTGGGCTAACTTGGCTAGTGCCCTCAGGGTCCCACCCCACAATAGTCCCCAAGTTAGGGAGAGATTCCCAGGACAGCTTGTGTACAGCCCTTGCGATCTGCCATAATTCACTGTTATGCTAGTGACTACGTAAGGGTGGCTGCCATACACAAACCAAGATAGAAAGGGGGAAAGATTCCCAACCCCAACAGTAGCCCTGTGGCTCAACCACTTCAAAATCACATACACACATTTCCTAACACTCTAGGCTTTTGGTTGGCTGTTCTCTACATCAGCACCAACCTACTCTGCATGGGTTGACTTCCACTTAGACTAGGGGTGCCGGGGTTGCCTGTGTTACTCCACCACTTTGTTACCCTGACTTCTGGGGGTCCCGTGGGGGACACCTTGATTTGCTCCAAAATGCAAAGGTTGGGGAAATTAGCGGAGCACTGACAATAGCAGAACAAGGGGCAAGGTAACTCAGTAGAATCTTTTACCCAATTTTTACGGGGTCAGACCAAGCGAAAAGCCAGATAAACATACCAATAACTGGATTTTATTAATAACTGTGTTCTCACACACCAATGCACTCACAATGCACGCACATACACAAGGCCTATTCAGAAAGGAAAGAGGTGAAAATTGATAGAGGATTCAGCAGAGAGGGTGTAAAAGCAGTGATATTGCACCTATCCTAAAGTCTTCAATCCGGGAAGTGGTGAGAAGAATGGAGCTCAGCAAAGAAAAGCAGCTTAGGGGATCACTCGACTAACAGAGTGCCGATCTGCTAGCGTGGCAGGGAGTTCTCCAAAGAGACCCTCAAAAACTAGGACTACTTATAGGGCAGAACATACCTTGAAGGCAGGCCTTCTCCCAGGAAGAACAATGGCCAAAATAAAGGGAGTAATGCCACACAATAGCAACTGGGTAGTTTGCATGATTGGCTTATGCAGCTGCAGTGAAGGGTTTACTAACATTGAAGTTGCTCAACCTGGGAAGAGCCCTATAATCCCTCAAGTTGGCTCTTCCTTGGCTGAAGACCCTTTGTCCACACAGATGTGTTTAGCCTGAGATCTGCTAGGAGAACATGACTGGGGATTTTCCTGGCCTTATCTATTTTCGGTCGTTCAACCTCTTTGTCTACGTACCCATTTGGGCAACCTCTCTGGCATGGTGGGCATACTTGATATCAAATTTATAGTCCCAAGGATAGGGTATTTGCCAGTGGGGTAACACCTACACATTCTGGCCCATATCTTATATCCTATAAGGGCTAGAGGGTTACTATTCTTTCTTTTCTTTTCTTTTTTTTTAATGAAAGCTTGGAATCTCACCAGATGATGGTCGAGACATTGGGAGCAAGCCTTGTATCCCAGTAAAACACAACCAAACCAGGAGCATGACAAGCCTAGTATGAGAGGACTGGATACTGGATTTGGTGGGTGAATGTACTTGGGGCAATTGTCCATTTTGGAGAAAGGCAAAGATTTGTGAACTTCCAGTGCTGAGGCTTGTGGATCTTCTTATTGTACAACATCTCAGAGCCTGGGAGATAAAAAGCTGCCCATGGTCTGTTAGTTAGCCTTCCAAAAGCCCCAACAACAATGCAGGGCCTGCAAGAAACTCCCCATGTACCATGTGTCCTTCATCAGGGGCATGAATCCTAGTGGGAATAGCAAAACAAAAAATTCATTTTAGCACCTGCCCAGCTGTTGGAAAATATTGGGAGTATATTTCCAAAGAGACTGTGAGTAAGTTGAGTGTGTTTCAATACTAAGTATGCTTTTATGAGGTGTTTATCATGTTTAGTATATACCAAACATTTGTTTAACAGAAGATTGTCACAGAATCATAGAATCATAGAGCTGGAAGAGACAATAGGGGCCATCCAGTCCAACTCCCTGCCACACATCAATGCACTCCCAACAGATGGCCATCTCCATATCCATACCTTTTGAATTTTTTCAAATCAACAAACTACAGGTAAATTTTAGGTCATTATTTAATATTTGGATGGCACATATATGTATGGTATGAAAAGGTTAAAGTTAATGTCACTTTTAATAATTACTGAATTAGATGTACCTTATTGAAGATTTGGAATAAGTATAAATTGAAACTTCAGTGTGGATCTCTCCACCAGAGGCCTTTTATAGAACAGAAATGAGAGCTGACCAAAAAAATGGTTGCTATATTATGATTTATTGGAGAAAAAAGATCAAGATTATAAGATGAAGTCACTACAACAATTACAGGAGGAAGGTGTTAACTTACAATGGCTTTCATATAGACAATTATACACAAGATTTAAAAGAGAAAAGAAGGCTAAACAATTTGAAGAGTTTAAATTTGATTTGGAAATATCGTTATGTTTCGATGACTACCACTGATTGCTAAGATGTATAAGTTTTTGTTGAAAGTTGATATGGAAGATGAACAAATAAAGTAATACTGGGCAAAGAATTTTGGATATAATATACATACGGGAAAAGTTATGGGTAAAGGATATTAAAAATATATTATGTTATGATCTCAAAATCTATTATAAGACGATGTACCATTGCACCAGAGATATGTATAAAGAGATATGTATAAAGAGATAAGGGCTAAATGTTGAAAGTGTCAGGACCATGTTGGCTACTTGTATCAAATGTAGTGGACATGCAACAAAGCTAAACAGTTCTGGATGAAGATACAAAAAATGATGCAAAAGATTTTAAATCTCAAGTTCCTAAAAAGTCTGAATTGTATCTGTTAGGAATCTGGGAATACGATACAACATTAGATAAGAAGCAACATAAACCAGTACAACATATGTTGTTAGCAGCAAGATTAGTATATGCAAAGTATTAAAAAAATGTATTTACCAACTGGGGATGAATGGGTAAACTGGCTGATGGGAATTATCAAAACAGACAGGATAAAAGGCAGAACACAAAATGAATTTTTGTCTGAATGGAAGTGGTTGATTGATTTTTTAAAAAAGAATGAGGTAATCTGATAATAATAGGTTTTGAAACTTAAAAATTATATTACTACATGTAAAAAAATGTGTAAAAGTAAATTTCGAAAATGTACTCTTATTTTAAAATGTTATTTTTTTTATATAGGTGACTATTATCTTTTGATGATTGATCAGTAGTATAAACTTAGAATAAGTTAATAATGATTTATGAACTTGAGAAATTGAGTAAGTAAACTAAAGTAATCAAGTGATCAGCAATAATTAATAACTACGAGATAAAATGAATGATTCAGTCATTAGTTGTAAATGCTTAAACAATATGATTTGTCTGCAACAAGGGGGGGAACCAATTTTAGTTATGTTCTGTTAGTTTTTGTTTTAGATATATGTAAATAGGATGTTTGTTGATGTTTGTATAAATGCAATTTTTGTTGTTTTGTATGTTTGATTTGTGTTGGGTTTTTTCATCTTTATTCAATAAAAAATTAATAGAGAAAAAAAGAAGTAAAACATTACAGGTAAACAAACAAACAAACTACAGGTAAACTTAAAGGCTGGTTCAGATTCATCATTAGTAAGAGATGAAAAAAATAGTGTCCAGTGCGTATATAAGTGAATCCACAATTAATACAATTTACAGTATTTAACATGGAGGTGAAGTTCATTCATACTCCCTGATATTGTTGTTGTATAGTCATATCCTTCTACTATAAATAATCCTATACTATAAATAATCCAATGTAGCACACTTTCATTGAAATTAAGAGTCATTGTCAGATATATTTGTGAAAACAAGAAGCACTGATTGGAGTCTATTTTACACTAAACATGCACTTTCAACTCATAAATAAATGTATAATCTGACAATCAGAAAACCCTTATTCAGCCTTAATTATATCTGGCCTTTTTATATGATTGTACAACTCCTATCCAATGAGAACAAGAAATCCACTTATAACAAAGAAGAAAGGGTCTGATTTTTTTCCAGTTGCCACTTCTGTTGTAGATGACATCTTATGCTTAAAAATTGCATGAACACCGCAAGTTCGATGCTTAGCAGTTATAAAGCCTCCAGTCCTTGGGAAGGAAGTTCTAGGGCTCATTAAAACAGACTCTGTAAGATACTGGTGTCAATACTGGAACATTCCCTTTTTCGTCTTGGCAAATCAGGAATATAAGCCTAAGTTCAGCAATGAATTTTCATTATCACAATCATTTCCATATCATGATATAAAAAGGAAAATGTGAATGGTGGTAAGAAAAAATCTAGCAGCATCTTTGAGACTAAACTGGTTTATTGAGCATGACCTTTTGACGGATAGTACAGTACAGTGGTAGTAGTGGACAGATGCATAGTGTATCTGAAAAAGTGTACTAATATTCATAAAAGCTCATGCTAAGATCAACCAGCCTATTTTAAAAGTTCCCTGCTAAGATTTGTTCTGGACACCACATTTTCCTTTTTATTTTGTGCAAACTATCATGTCTGTCTCTTCCTTGGACAATTTTTCTTTTTTAAAAAAGCTCAAGGTACTAACAGTGAAATACGAAATTAAAAACAATAAAAAATATATGTAACATAGAGCCATATTTTACCTCATGAATGAATTACATAATAATCAAGTGGCCTGGGCAAATATTTTAAAATCAAACAATGATATCCCACTAAATAACAGGGAGCAGAGAAAATGTGCTGATACTGTATCATTCAATGCTCATCAGTCTTTTAGAAATCTTGACCATGTCTATATGCCTTTGCTGATCGAAAACTATAACAAGTGAATTCAGCTCACTATGTTTAGTTGAAAAACTTGATTCTTTTCTTTCTTTCTTTTTTAAAAAAATCTTTTTCATGACAGATGTGGTGGCATTTAGATACAACTTTCAAGCTTGTAACAGGTACTTATCTCAGGTTTTTAAGAATTGCTTTCATGTGATTAGGCATGAAAATGTAGTGGAAGGTGCTTCCTTTAGTTGATTATCAACTAATATACATGTGGATAAGCAAACTGTCTTGAAAAATATTTTAAGTTAGTAAGCTGTAAGTAAATTTGCAGACATTATTATCATAAAATGCAGCAGATGGGCTCCTTCATTTTTTTTCCCTTCATACATCTCCTCTGACAAAAGTCTTCATTACCACAGCTCATTTTAGGGTAGCATTGGAGTATCTTTTATCCAACAGCCAGTGTGGTAGCAGTTTGAGTATTGGACTGTGACTACTGAGATCAGGGTTCAAATCTCTGTTCAGCCATGGAAACCTACTGGCCTTGGGCAAGTCATATTCTCTCAGCCCCAGAGGAAGGCAAGGGAAAACTCCTGCTGAACAAATCTTGACACAAAAATCCTATTATAGGTTCAGTTTAGGGTCGGGATAAGTCAGAAATGACTTGAAGGTACACAACAACAACAACATTTCATCCGAAAGGGATAAAAAGCTCCTCTTCATCCTTAAATTTTGGCATCTGCAGTTGCAATTGTAACACAAAAAAGACTGTATTCCTAGGAAGAAGTCTGTATTGAATATGTAGTTCTAACTGTATTTGTAGTTCTCACTTTATGCCTGTTGCTTGTTATTTTCTTCCAGGAATGAGGACTAAAGAGTACCCAGAATTCAAAAATTAGAGGCAACTTACACAATCGGCTTAATAAAGCAAATGCAGTTTCCCCTCAGCTTCTTCCTGACATGTGGTTTTTCCAGGTGCAAGAAGTTTCAGTAACCACAGTACAACAAAAGCTGATCTTGGAAGCTAAACAGGGTGAGCTCTGGTTAGTAGTTGCATAGAAGACTGCTAACAAATACCAGATGTTGCAGGCTATATTTAAGAGGAAGGAACTGGCAAAATCTTCTGAAGATTCTTTGTCTAAGAAAACTCTATGAAATTAATGGGGTCACCATAAATGGCCAGGTGACTTGAACACACATGGGACTTCTTCCTGGAAGCTAATGACAGATCACTTTTGTAAGTTATCATTTCAACAGAAGAAAAATTTTGTGCCTCTCAAACCATTTCTGTGCTTTTATTGTGCCAAAGGTGAATTAAAGGTATCTTGATACAGGTTACTCTTTAGCTGATGTTCCCCCATACACATGAATTAAAAAGATTGCTGAATTAGATATATACTAACCTTTCTTACGGCGGTGAACTGGCCCTCTCCCGGGGTCTACAATTTATCAGTTCATAATATTTTATAAGATCTCCACGTGTCTGACATTAAAAATCACTCCACGTGTCTGACAGGGTCCCCTGGAAGAGCACGTAGGCAGAAGTGGCCATACGGCCGATACTTGGAAAAACCCGGTCTGGCCAGTGACTTAATCTGTCATGTAGCTCCAGGAACCCTCCAGACATGCAAACAGTTCAAGCACACAAAAGATCCTCTGCCCTGAGATGATAGCTTGACAGGATTAGCGCTCCTGACATTCTGTCTGTCAAGCAAGAGCAATTTCCATACTGCCGAGGCTTTTGACGAACCCCGGCAAATCCAATCAAATTAAGCACTCTGACATTTCGGAGCTTTGTGCTCCAAATCCAGCACATTTTGGAGCTTTGTCTTAGTTCCTCGAACCATTGTTCTCCCCGGGAAAGGATTAGCCCCCAAGGTACATTTTCCCCTATAAAAAACCCTGATTTTGAGTGGTTCCTCGGATCGCTCCCAGTTTCCTCCCTGCTTGCCATCACTCCATTTGCCGAGCGTTCCCCTCAACCCTCCAAGTGCTGAGACCTATTTCCTCACTCTCTGCTGCCATCTCGGACTCCCGGACTCCAGGACCAGGTGCAGTATCTCCCAAATCCAACCCTCTATAAACCCCCTATCAATTTTCTCGCTTTTATTTCTTTTTAGCTCTTGAGTGAGTGAGTGTGAAAGTGCGAATGTGCACAGTGACTTATTTTTAATTAAAATTAAAATTAAAATTAAAATAATCTTTTTAACAATTCGGTGTGGTTTTTGTTTTGGCTTGACCCCGTAAAAATTGGGCTTTAAGATCTCGCTAAGTTACCCTGCCTCTCATCTGCTATAACTTGTGCTCTGGCTAATTCCCATTCCTCCATTATATTGAGCACAGTGACGGGTCCTCCACGGGACTCCCAGAAATCAGAGTGACTTTGAGTGACTTCCATCACACCATTTCTGTGACTTGCATCACACCACTGTTGTCAGGATGCCCTCCATATTAAGTAATGGGATATGTAGTCTAGTATAATGTAACAGACAGCTCGCAGCTGAAGAAGCATTGGTACCAGGGACCATTAGATAAACATTGTTAGGAATGTGCTGATAACCACTGCTTGGCTCTCATGGCTTCAAGGTCTCTTGGCTAAGGCAAGGCAACACAGGGAATCTTAAACTCAAGTATTTCCTTTTGGAGCTCAGTCTTCTCACTAAATTCTTTTACTTGTACTTCACTCCAAATAAATAGTGCTTAAGCATTCTACTATTTGTGTGTGTGGATTCAGTTCCTTACAGAGTGGGAAGACTCAAACCAAATTTTAAACCATGTCACAAGAATTTGAAGAAGAACCACAGGAGGAGGGAGTGTCTGGTAAAGCAACTGAGACCCAAGGAAAGGAATCAGGTGAGGGAGCCAAACCAAACCCCAACTTGCCCACAGATATATGAGCAAAGGTTCATCCTGTGATTCCTACAACCATCCCTGTTGCTGGACAAACCTGGGCCTGGGGATAGCACCCTGACACTGCTCGCAGACAACACCACTGAGCCACGTGTTGGGAGATTACAACCAGTGAAATGGACCTGATGGAGAACTTTTAGCCAAAGAAGAGCAAGTGGAACTACTATGAGAAGAGATGTCTAGATTGCGAGCCCAGCTAGCTGGCTGGAGGAATCTGCTGCCTCAGTTAGGCCAAGCCCAGCAGCGCGGCCCTGCAGCAGCAACACCAATTGCTGCAACTCTAGCACCTCCAAGGGGACCAGCGCCTCAACTTGGGCCCAGACCCTTCCGAGAGATGAAAGCCACTTACAAGGGAGAGGGAGCTACTCTCAATTACTTCCTCAACGTGGCCTCCAAGTACATGGCTGACTACGGGAACAGTTTCAGTGACAACGCTGCCAGAGTGAGATATCTGAGCCAGGATCTGAAAGGTGAGGCATCAGAATTGGTTGCCACCTTATTCAAAGGCTGTAGAAACAGTGGACCTTCAACCGTTCATGAACTGTCCTTGAGAGAGATTTAAAGATCCTTTTAGACAAGAACAAGCCAGACACCAACTCAGGAAACTGTGTCAGGGAAAAGGAACCATTGGAGAGTACATCCATGAATTTAGAGGGTTAGCCACTAAGGTACCAGAATGAAAAGATGAAATACTGAAGCAGTTCTTTCAGGATGGATTGAACCCCACCATTCTGGACCTTTCCCACGGAAATCCTGCCAGCCTGCTGGGCTAGATGGAGCTTGCTGGTGAAGCAGAGAGCCTCCTGGAAAATGTTCAACTTGCCCACCAAAGACAGGCTCAAGAGAGCAGCTACAGAACCCTGGGAGCCAGAAAACCCTCCTTTCTGAGCAGCGATGAAAGGAAGAAACGGATGCACAAAGGGACCTGTTTCATATAAGGAAAAAGGGGCCACATTGCCAGTGATTGCCAAGGTCAAGGGAAGATTACAGAGGAAAAATTAACGCCTCCCTCTACTAAACCTACGACCTGTAAAACCAAGACCCTGAAGCCACAGGCCAAGTACTCAAGCATAGGGCCCTTCGTGTGCATCCGCGAGGGTGAGGATAGCCCCCAGCCTACCTTGACTCCAACAGTGACAAATGGACTCCAGAGGAGTTGGCGAATGTAAGTACAGCCAAAACTTGGCATGTGTATCTTAATGTACTTTTACAAGGGACAGATGGGGAGTTAAAACAATACAAGGCATTAGTTGATTCTGGATTAACCACAAGCTTGTTAAACCCTGTAGTGGCCAAAGAACTTGCAGTGGAATTTGAACCTCAAAAAAGCCATTCATTTGATGCAAATGGACAGTTCCCCTATGTTGGGATACCCAATCAGGGAAAGGACCAAACCCATTCCTGTTCAGGTGGGAGACATCTGGGGTGCACTTGAGGTTCCTAGTACCAAGCAAAATCGGGTTCCAAGTAGTCCTTGGGTCTGATTGGTTAAAAATACATAACCCCAAAATTGACTGGACCCGAGGCGTATTAAAACAAAAGAACAACACAGAAAAAGTGCCCCAGACACGGATCACTTCCCCTGTGAAAATAACAGAACCAAACACTGCCCTAAAGCTGAGCGCCGAATCGCTGCAGAAAATCCCAAGACCGTACTGGAACCTGCAGAAGGCTTTTGAAGAACATGAAGCAGATAAACTCCCACCCCACAGAGACTTTGACTGTAAACTAAGATTAGTAGACAGTGTCAAAATTCCAAAACCAAAAATCTATCCCATGAACAAACAAGAACTGGGGGCATTGAAGAAATTCCTAAACAAAAACCTGCAACACAGATTCATTAAACCATCTTCCACTCTGACAGCAAGCCCGATTTTTTTCCGACAAAAATGTGATGGAGGACACCCTAGACTCATTGTAAACCATAAGTTGATAAATCAGGCAGTACTCCCTAATGCTTACTCGATTCCGCTCACTGAGAATATAATAGCTCAATTAGTGCAAGGCAAATACTTCACAAAACTGGACCTCAGGGAGGCTTTTCACTGAATTAGAATGGACCCTGACAGAGAATGGCTCACCACTTTCTCAACCCCCTTGGGAAATTACCAATGGACTGTCCTCCCTTTCAGACTACAAGCAGAGCCTGCCGTGTTTCAAATGTTCCTTAATTCAATTTTGCAAGAATTCCTTTATGATGGTGTTGTGGTTTACTTAGATGACATTTTGATTTATTACAAAACCCTGCCGTAACACATGAGACTTGTTCGCCCTCTGTTACAGAGACTTATAGACAATGAATTTGTTGTAAAACTCTCTAAGTGCGAATTTCACACTCAAACATTTGATTACCTTGGATATAGAATTTGCAACAACACCCTAAACATGGACCCATCCAAGATAGAGGCGATTGTAAATTGGCCTCCTCCAAGAACGCGTAAACAGCTGCAACAGTTCCTGGGATCTGCCAACTTCTACCATAATTTTATCGAGGACTTTGCCACAATTTCTCTGCCTCTGATGGACCTCCTAAAAATGAATTCTGGAAAGAAGAAACCAAACAGAGTAACTCCGAGGAAACTTAAATGGACAAAAAATTGGCAAGCTGCATTTGACGAACTCAAACACAGGTTCACCTCTGAACCACTTCTCCCTTTCCCTGATCCAGAAAAGGAGTTCGTGGTACAAACAGATGCCTCTGACTTTGCCATGGGCAGGGTACTCCTTCAACGTGACAAAGATGGCCACCTCAAATCACGTGCCTTCATCTTGAAAAAATTCTCCTAAACCCAACAGAACTGGCTGATATGGGAGAAAGAACCCACGTCAACTCACTTTGCATTCACCACCTGGTGGCACTTCTTAGAAGGTGCCAAATTGCCTTTTGAAGCTTGGTCCAACCACTGAACCTAGAGACTGCAGGAAAATTAAGCCCTAAACAAGCATGTTGGGCTGAATTCTTTCAACATTTCAATTTCAAAATTGTTTTCAAACCAGGGAAAATCAACACACCGGCTGACTCCCTTTCTCAACTCCCATGCCCCAAATCTCCACACCATTCCTCCCCTACTAAAGAACAGACTCTATTCAGCCCCCAAATCTTGGGAATGCTAGTAACCACACCGGTGCAAGAATACATCCATTCCTCAGTCTCGTCTGCCCTCAACTCTGAATTCCTCCATGCCATTAAAACTGCCTACATCATAGATGACTGGCTAAAAAGCCACCCTGATGCAGTGACTTGGACTGATGGCATTTCCTTTATCTGAACCAAGATGTATGTTCCACTTGAGTGCAGACCAGAAGTCCTTAGGAAGTATCATGATTCCAAACCTGTGGGCCACTTTGGATTTCTCAAGACCGTTCATGTGATCAGAAAACTTTTCCACTGACCCGGCTTGACCAAATCTGTTCAAGAATACATAAAGAACTGCGCTACATGAAACACTTGTAAAACACCTAACTTGAAACCATATGGATTTCTGAAACCACTTCTGACCCGCTCTGCTCCTTGGGACACCGTTTCCTGGGATTTCATTGTCGGTCCTCCCAAGTGCCATGGATGCAATGTCATCTGGATCATTACAGATCACTTCTCAAAGCAAATCCCACTTTGTTGCTCTCAAGAAAGTCCCTACAGCAGAAAAGCTTGCTGACCTGTTCATCACTAACATCTGGAGGCTGCACAGACTGCCTTCATGCATCATCTCAGATAGAGAACCCATATTCACATTCAAATTCTGGACAGCCCTCCTCAAATCCATTGGGATGGTCCAAAAACTCAGCAGTAGTCATCATCCACAAACTGATGGACAAACAGAAAGTGTCAATCAGACCCTTGAACAATACCTTTGCTGTTTCATCAACTCCAACCAAAACAATTGGGTTCCTCTACTCCTGTTCACTGAATTTGCCTACAATTCGGCTGTCCATTCATCTACTGGAAAATCTCTCTTTGAAACTGTCTATGGAACCAAACCCAAACGGTTCCCTACTATCTCACCAACAACAAACCCCCTGTCTGTCAATGCCTGGATTCAGAAAATCTCTCAAACGTGGGAAGCTGTTCACTTTGCACTAGAAGCTTCTAAAGATTCCCACAAAAGCTTCACAGACAGAAAAAGACAATGCAACCCTAAATACAACCCTGGAGACCTCATTTAACTATCTACAAAGAACTCAACTTTTGAGGGACACTCAGAAAAGCTTTCCCCTAAATTAATCGGTCTTTTCCCAATCAAACGAGCCATAAATGAAGTCAGTTTTGAACTTTCTTTGCCTCCTAAATATAAACTCATCCATCGTGTTTTTCATTGCAGCTTGCTCAAGCCAGCCCCTTTGCGGACTTCTTCATGAACTGACTCCAGTCTTACAGAAGTGGCTGAAATCATCGACTCCAGAATCCACACTGGGAAACTCCAATACCTGATACTCTGGAAAGATCTTCCCCTCCAATTTGGTGAATGGGTTTACTCTTCTTGATTTCTTTGCTCCTGAACTTGTCTCTGCTTTTCACAAGTCTCACCCTTCAAAACCCTCTAACCCTTCATAGCTTTGCTACTACTAAATCCATTTCTATCAACTTATGTGTAACATTTTTTTTTCAGGAGAAGCAGGTTGCCAAGATGCCCTCCATATTAAGTAATGGGATATGTAGTCTAGTATAATGTAACAGACAGCTCATAGCTGAAGAAGCATTGGTACCAGGAACCATTAGATAAACATTGCTAGGAATGTGCTGATAACCACTGCTTGGCTCTCATGGTCAAGGTCTCTTGGCTAAGATGAGGCAACACAGGGAATCTTAAACTCATGTATCTCCTTTTGGAGCTCAGTCTTCTCACTAAAGTCTTTTACTTGTTTTTCATTCCAAATAAATAGTGCTCATGCATTATACTATTTGCGTGTGTGGATTCAGTTCCTGACAACTGTACTCCAAAGCAGACTGAAATTTCTATTTATGATGTAATAGGAGCTCAGCAAAAAGTAGAGGGAAACACATACAAAACCAAAGAGGTTAGTATTTTTCAGCAATAGTAGCAGCAGTGCTGGGGATGGATCTGTGATTGTGTTATTCAGATGATATCACTGCAGTTTTTATTATCCTAGCTGTATAATAAGAGTGCTGTTTGGTAAAGGTAGTTCTACATTATCATTCAGAATATCTGTACAGCAAAGATTCATCACTTTTTTTTTCTAAGTAAAGCCAGAGGTCATTTTCAGGTTCTCCGCTCCACCAATAACTCTAGAATGTAAGCCAAAAGAACTCTATTTAAGTAGCATCATTTCAATAGCCTTCTTCATTAGATTCTTTCAGAAGTATCCATTTATGAAGCATTATTGTTAAAAATAGCGAGCCAACTACTCAAATTTCTAAATTAAAAGTTGGAGGGGAGTGCATATCCAAAAGATTATCGAGTTCCAGAACATACTTGTTTGCATTCTTTGCTTACTCTTAGTACCTTTGATCTATTGTGCACTTGGATCTAACCTAATTGTTAAGAAACAATGATCTACTTTTTTTTAAAATCCTTCCAAATGGCATCTTATGAAAACTGATGATATAAACCTTTCCAGATTCCCCCCCCTGTAATAAAGAACACATTATTGGATGACTAGGAATATGATATAGTATTAAATGTATTTATTAAGAAAAGGACCTGGATTTTTAGTAAGATAACAAAAACCATCAGAATCATAGAGCTAGAAGAGACCTCCAGGGGCATCCAGCCCAATCCCCTGCCATGCAAGAATATACAATCAAAGCACTCCTGACAGATGGTCATTCAGCCTCTGTTTAAAAAGAAGGCCTGCCTATAGTAGGCTGAACACGTCACATTCACTTCATACAAGAGAAAACCAGTTTTGCACTTAAACATGGGGAATGATTTAGCTAAATATTTCTGGAGATTTCATAAATTCAAACAACTCAGAAGTGGTCTTCTGCATTTATAAATATAATCATACATATTGAAAATAGAAATATGTCAGCCTGAAAGTACAGTACCAATGAAGAATCTATATTTTTCCCATGGGAAAGGAGTTTGGATGAGAGGATTGTGACAAAAAAATGGTTTTTGAGAAACCATTTTTTTTTCTATAATAAATTATCTGCAAGCAACAACAGTTTATACTTGTTAATAACTTAAAAAGCCTTCTAGATAATGGGAGGTTTCCAGCTTAGTCTTAGATGGTTTTATAAATAGGTAACACTCCTAATGTTGTATAAAACAACATTTAAAACAAACAAACAAGAAAAAACAGCAACAACATAAATTTGCATTTCTTGGAAGTTTCTTTAAAACGGCTACCATATCTTAAAAAAATAAATACTAAGTGGTAGCCCTATTTATCCTTTCCAAATAACCCCACGAAGCTCACTCTATTTTCCTTTCAATTTAACTTGTTTTACAAGTCTGTTTCCCTGTTAGTATCCAGGCAGAGTGCATAGAGAGATCTTCTGAGATCTACACTACTTTTAGCTTTGATATTGGCCTTCTCTACAGATCTCATCACATTGTTGATCCCCTCAGCATTCTCTGAATGCACAACAGATTTGTCCAATGAATTTTTACTGGCTTGTCTGTTTAGATCCATAGCTGAATTGCCTGGAGCACTACTGGATTCATCCTTGAGGATGGCCTGCTCCTCATGGTCAGTTTCTCGGTGGTAAAAATAATTGAAGTTGGACACAATAACAGGGACAGGAAGGGCAATGGTGAGCACACCAGCAATGGCACACAAGGAGCCCACAATCTTGCCCCCCACAGTGACAGGCCTCATATCTCCATAACCCACTGTTGTCATGGTGACTACTGCCCACCAGAAGGCATCAGGGATGCTAGAGAAATGTGAGTCAGGGTCATCAGCTTCTGCAAAATACACAGCACTGGAGAAGAGAATCACTCCAATGAAAAGGAAGAAAATTAGTAGACCTAGTTCCCTCATGCTAGCTTTCAAAGTCTGCCCTAAAATTTGTAGCCCTTTGGAATGTCTAGAAAGCTTGAAGATCCTGAATACCCTGACCAGGCGGATAACTCTCAGGATAGCCAAAGACATGGCCTGTTGCTGGCCTCCATTGCTGGTATTACCTGGTTGTTCCTTCTTCTGTTGCTCCTGAGCCAGCTCAGTGCCTAAAGTGATGAAATAAGGGATAATGGCTACAATGTCAATGATATTCATGATGTTCCTGGAGAACTCAGACTTGCTGGGGCAGGCAAAGAAACGCACCAGCAATTCAAAGGTGAACCAGATGACACAGGTGGTCTCAATGATGAAGAAAGGGTCACTCAGGGTACTGGGAAGCTGCTGTCTGGGGAGGTCTCCAAGAGTGCCATTCAGTGGAAGGAGAAGGGGCACATGGAGCTCCTGTTCATCTCGGAACTCAGGCAAAGTTTCCAGGCAGAAGGTGATGATGGAGATGAGGATGACCAGCACAGAGACAATGGCTATGCCACGGGCAGAACTGGAACTTTCGGGGTATTCGAAGATAAGCCAGACCTGACGCTGGAACTCATTGGTGGGCAGCGGCTTCTCCTCCTCTTTAATGAAGCCTTCATCCTCCCGAAATCTCTCTATGGCCTCTTCACCCAGCTGATAGAAACGGATTTCGTCAGCGAAGACGTCAATGGAGACATTGACTGGTCGTCGGAGCTTGCCTCCTGACTGGTAGAAGTACAGGATGCCGTCAAAGCTGGGTCTGTTGCGGTCAAAGAAATACTCATTGCGCAGGGGATCGAAGTATCGCATACGCTTCTCGGGGTCACCCAAGAGGGTGTCTGGGAATTGGTTAAGGGTGCATAACTGAGTTTCAAACCGCAAACCGGAGATGTTGATGAGGACCCGCTGCTGGCTGTGCAGGACGCTCTCGCACTCCTCGTCGTCGATGTTTTCACCTTCGACTACAGCAGTCGCAGCAGAGGAAGGTCTGCCATCCGAGGAGGCCATGGTCATGCCGAATTGATACCCACCTTCCTCCGCTGTCAGCCTTGTCTCCTCTAAGGGGTATAAGAGGAAGCCGGGCGGCGACAACCCCGAAAACAACTCCCCGCGCAGGAGGCGGCTCCCCGCGCTTCCGGCTGCCACAGCGGACGGCGCCTCGTTGTACTTCAACTGATTTGACTGGGGGCAGCCTTCCTTGCAACCACACTCACTCGCCCAAGGTGCCGAGGTGGGCAGTTTTAGGAGGTCTCCCCTGCGCCGTGCAACTCCTTCTGCACTGGTGGTGCCATCCTCGCCTCCTCTGATGGCCGTAGCGCCTCCGTTCTCCAGTGTTACCAGAGCGACCTCCATGGATAGCGGAGGCGGCAGCAGCCATACGAAAAGACGGCGAGGGCGACCAGCATGCTGTACTCTTCTCCCACGCGGCTTCAGCCAAACCAACCACTTCCACTGCGCGCTTCTCAGGCGAGCATGAAGTACAGACTCCAGGGAGAACCCGGATCGGAGAGAGCCGCTTGTCAGCTTGCCCGTTCTTGACGTCAAAAAAGGATCTCTCTTTGACTCTATATGGTGGGCAGGGAGGGGGAAGGGGAGGTGCCTGGCTGCTCTGGTCTTCCCGACTCTTTAGTGTAACCACTGACTTGACAAATCTCTGTGCTCCAACCGTCAGCCGTGGCTCAGCCTCCTATTCCACCCCCTCCCTTCGTTTTTTAAAGCAAGAATCCTTCCATATCACGACCGCTGGAGGAGGAGAAAGAGATGTCGTCGCTTCGCGGCGGAGGGGGCGAGGGCTGGCTCTGGACGTTTTCTTTCTCGGGGAAGGACGTTGGCTCTCGGCCTGCTACAGAGCATTGAACTCATTAAATCCGTCGCTATCCTTTTGTACGTTTTCTTTCAACCAGTAATTCTGAAGTAAATGTACACTGGATTGCATGTGGAATCCCATGCAGAGAGAATGTCTTCGGAAAGTTGGCGCTAGGAAATGGAACAAGGAAGACTGCTGGAAAAATAAACCGGGCTGACTTTTGCCTTTCTTAAATACGAGGAAGGGGCAACGAGGAGGGGAACGCAGCTTCCTAAGGATAATACACGAGATTATTGCTGTTCCCTTGGGATAACTCCTCTTATCAGCTAGTACGGTAGGGAAGAAAGAGGAAAAGGAATGTTCGGTTTACATGAAGCGACTCATGCTGGTGGTTTGCCAGTGGATATGCAGCAGAGAAACGGGAGGTGAGATGAAGAGCCAGATATCTGGAAATAACCAACCTTGAAACTGGAAATGCACATAGTACCATTAATGTAGCATTTATTGAATGTTTAGAGTTTTCCACATGCGTTATCACAGTAATTCTTACTATAACCCTATATAGTAGGTTAATATTTCTGTCTCCAGATTACAAACGGGGTGACTGTCAATGAATACCAGATGCTGTAGGCTATATTTCAGAGGAAGGAATTGGCAAAACCACCTCTGAATATTCCTTGTCTAGGAAAACCCTATGAAACTCATGAGGTCCTATAAGTGAACCAGCAACTTGCAGGCAGTTACACACAGCTGACAGACAGCAGGTTAGGTAAAGGCTTCCCAACAGAGAGCTTACATTCAGACAACACAACCCTGTACATACTCATATGTATGTTCTATTCTACTGAATATGAATAGCCTGTGCAATTTACCAGCACATACTTCCAGTTTCAAGGCCCTGTGAATTTCCAGAGAATTGGACTAGAACAACTAAAGCCACCATTGCTGCTTCCCACCCCTCTTGTAATACTGAAATAGACTTTTCTCTTTCTGTTTAACATGCACACAGCCAAAAGATTACAGTGCTCTGGCCCCATTCATGGATTATTTGTTAAAAGGATTTTGTAGAGAGGGAGGCTGGCAGATATTCACTGCAACTGTAAATCCTCATTTACAGAGAATGATCAAAAATATTCAGCAGTACTAGGTAAACAGATCTGCTTTCACTTCAGGCAGTATTTGATAATGCCTTCTTAAGATGATGCTGAGGGCCTAAATGCCCCAAAGTTATCTGAAAGGCAACAGATCCCGTCTGATCATGAAAGCTAAGAAGGGTCAGCCTTGGTCCCTGGTAAAGAAAAGGTTAAGAACCACTGCTGTAGGCTATATTTTTGAAGAAAGAACTGGCAAAACCACCTCTGAGTAATCCTTGCCTAAGAAAACCGTATGAAATTCACCATAAGTCAACAAATGACTTGAAGGCATGCACAAATACATACAAGATGCTTGGGTGGCTTTGAAGATAACAATCTTTATATTAAATTTTTAACTCCTGACCTTCTCCCAATGCAGCTGTAAATGTGTTCTCTTTTAAGGTTCAGGTCCACATACAATGAATTTAAGAAATGGGACAAAACCAGTAGTCTAAGTCACCCAAGCACTACAAATGATACCAAATTGGGAGGGATTGCTAATACACCACAGGACAGGATCAGAATTCAAAATGACCTTGAAAGATTGGAAAGCTGGGCCAAAGCTAACAAAATGAATTTCGACAGAGAGAAATGTAACATCATATACTTAGGCAGAAAAAATGGAATGCACAAATATAGGATGGGGGACATGTGGCTGGAAAACAGTACATGTGAAAGGGATCTAGGAGTCTTGTTAGATCACAAGCTGAACCTGAGTCAGCAGTGTGATGCAGCAGCCAAGAAAGCCAACACCATTCTTGATTGCATCAATAGGAGTATGGTATCTAGATCAAGGGAGGTAATGGTACCACTCTATTCTGCTTTGGTTAGACCTCATTTGGAATACTGTGTCCAGTTCTGGGCACCTCAATTCAAGAAGGATGTCGACAAGCTGGAACGTGTCCAGAGGAGGGCGACCAAAATGGTGAAGGGTCTGGAAGCCATGCCCTATGAGGAACAGCTTAGGGAGGTGGGTATGTTTAGTCTGCAGAAGAGAAGATTCAGAGGGAACGTGATAGCCATGTTTAAATATTTGAAGGGATGTTAAGGAGCGAGCAGGCTTGTTTTCCACTGCTCCAGGGACTGGGACAAGGAGCAACGGATTCAAGCTGCAGGAAAGGAGATTTCACCTGAACCTCAGGAAGAACTTCCTGATGGTCAGAGCTGTCCGGTAGTGGAATATGCTGCCCCGGAGTGTGATGGAGTCTCCTTCTTTGGAGGTTTTTAAGCAGAGGCTGGATGGCCATCTGTTGGGAGTGCTTTGATGTGTGTTCCTGCATAGCAGGTGGTTGGACTGGATGGCCCCTGTGGTCTCTTCCAGCTCTATGATTTTATGATTCTATGAAATCCTGATCGAAGCTCTCTCAACAAATCACCACCCTCCATGCACTCAGTTGCTACACTACACTGTCTGAACTATCCTGTTTTCCCACCACTTTTTCTTTTTATTAAATAAAACGTGTTGCAGGAAAGATGTGGTGGCACTAAAAGCTGTTCTAGAAGTGTTCTGACTAGAAGTAGCTTCTTCCTTTTTGCGATTTGCAAGGTATTGTGATTTATGTTTTAGGATATTGAGGGAGTGTTTTGCACCATCCTTGTAGTAAAACTATTACTAGAAAAACAAGACTTACATTTATTTATTTGTGCCTTACAACATGAGTTAAAAGTTTAGAGCATAAATTAAGTTACTATACAGCCAAAATCCAGGAACTTTTATCACAAAGAACAATTATAAAGCAATTAAAGCTATCATAATAAAAACAAGTACTGAATGAAAATATTTTAAAAACAGTGTAAAGCGCAATAAGAATAGAGGACAACAACCCCACCCCCTATTAGCATATTGTTTAGCAGCAACCAAAAGCCCAAAACCTGCATGAATAAAAATACAATGCCAGAGGAAGAAGTAGAAGAATGAGGGCTACTATAGGCCATTTCTGCACTACACTGTTATAATGTTATTATTCCACATTCAACATCCTATGGAATCCTGGGGTTTGCAGTTTAGGGAGGGGTATTTAGAATTCTCAACCACGGACCTCTTTGGCCTCAGTAAACTACAAACGCCAGAATTCCACAGGATGTTGAAAGTGTAGTGCAGAAATGGCCAAACTATTCTGTGAAAGGCAGTTACACAACATAGAAGTAGCCATTTTACCACCAAATAAGCTTCTGAGGGAGATGGGGAAAATAGCCAGCCTTCCTCTGAAGCTCTCAAAACATGACCGATGGGAAAAACGGTCTTTCAGAGAATCTGGATGCAAGCTATGTAGAGGTCCTAAGTGTTCTTGTAAAGATATGTCAGTCTCCCACGTTTGCTTTTCGCTTTGCCATTGAAAAAGCAGTTAAATGTACTCCATGTGCATCTGATTGATCTAGATCCACAATCTTAACCCCACCCTGAACATTTCAAATGCATTTCAGTGCTTTCTTTCTGCTACCACTAACATCATTCTATTCATGAAAACAAACAGCAGAAAGAAATACTCATATCTCATCCTAACCCTGTCTAACTATAAACACTAGAACATTTTAACAGAAGAGATTGGGTTTGGATCAACTAGATCCAAAGCTGCTCTGTGCCTCATACTGCATCCAGTGTGGTCCGGTCAGCAATACCAGTCCAGAAGCTAATTCTGTGACTAATTCCATTCATGTTGTGTAATGCATAATTTTATTTTTTTATTTTTTTAATTTATCAATTTGTTAGTTGTTATTTTATTTCATTTTATGTAAGGCATTTCTAGTAATGGAAGAGGAGAGACTGCAGTTTTAAATCAGAAAAGTTAAGCATTATAACCTTCTGAACCAGTTTCATCTGATGCAGCATGGTGGCTGGAAGTAACATTTTTCTCCCCTTCCCCCAATGAGTTCAATAAGACCATGTAATACCCTACCCTCCAAGAATAGAGTCACACCCTCTGCAGCAACATAAACAGTATTATAGAGGGTGGGAAGGAATGGGGAAAGGTAGAGGAATCTGGTACGTAGTAGTAATGTTATTTCTAGACTTGTCTGGCTTATGAGGACAAATAATTTCCAATTTCCTAAGGATTAAGGCATTTTCATTTAACGCAAAATGCTATTTTCTATTGAAAATCTGTCCAAAGACATAAAGTGTCTCTGAGATGAAAAAAAATTAATCATGTTAACTGGTTGTCATTAGTGATTATTTTCTACCAACAGAGTAATTTTGAAATAATTTTTTCCACCAATGTCAGATTACAAGGATTGCGCACATGACCCCATTCAGTCAATGTAGATTATTTTTGCTTTGTCATCAGATGAACTAGAGATTCGTGTACTAGTGACTGGTGAATCAAGAGTCATTGAAATGCTTTTGTTGGTTATCAAGCCACAGGGGAGACAATGGGATGAAGTTCTTTTTTCATTATGGGATGAAACTAGCAAGTGCAATTAGAACAAAATGAAAGAATATTCTTTTCGTGCATCATTTTGCAGTTTGGAAGCCACAAAGGCCATTTCCATACTACACTGTTTTGTGCTATTATTCCAGTTTCAACATCCTGTGGAATTCTGGGGTTTGTAGTTTACTGAAGCCAAAGAGCTATCTGGCTGAGAATTCTAAATGCCCCTCCCTAAACTGCAAACCTTAGGATTCTGTAGGACATTGAAAGTGGAATAATAGCATTATAACAGTGTAGTGCGGAAATGGCCAAAGACAAACCTATACCATCCTGTACACAAATTTTGATTCTGTAGTCTCTCTCAGGGCCTTTCTACACTATAACAGTGTAGTGCAGAAAGACAGTGAGATTACAGAGACTGAATCCTGAACTTATATTGGGAATAAATTGAATTGTGATTCTAATGTTTTATAAGACCCATTCAATATAAAAACAAGAATTTGCACACAGTTTCACATGGAAAATGTACTGTAAATATGGAAGAAATTATCCAGTACTATCCATTAACTGGACTTATACTCTCCTTGTTATTAAAGAGAAGTTAGCAACTTGTGTAATAACGTATGGTTACTTGTTTTGATAAGCAGTACATGACCAGTGTTTCAGGAGGATATCCCTGAAGTTTATGCAGGAAGGGGCAAATTTTACAATCTCTTAATCTGGTGTAAAAATTACATGTATTCAAGATTCAAAAGTTTCAGCCATACATGGACAATAACTTCATTGGTAAAGACTTCTTAGAAACTGTATCCTGAAGGTAAAATTTTGAGCCTAGTGAATATAAATGCTCTGGTACCTTGCAGTGCTCTAATTGTACAAGCATATGTGTCATTTGCAATGTTCTGTTTGCTAAAGAATATTTTGTCTCACAGTGTGATGCAGTCTTTGAGACAGAATTCTGAATGCTTGTTGTTGACCATGTATTGATAGATTCAAATATGATATTAAGATAAGATATTAAGATAGAATCAGGTAGGATAGATTCAAGTAGGATATCAAATGACTAAAAGATGAATTGTGATCATTTGTTTGTATGACTTATATGGTTGTCAATTAGCATGGGATACTTGGGAGAAAAAAGAAGGCATAGCCAAAATGTCATTATTTGGATCCAAGCTTTGGTTTCTAGAAAGCTTGCTCTGGTTTCCAGACACTGGATTCTGGAATTTCCTAACTCCCTGTTTCCACCCCTTTTCTCTTTTGCAGATGAAAACACTTCTGTGCTCCATGGAGGCTGCCATGATGGGCATGTCACAGGTGTTGGCCTTCCTGCAGGCCATGATATCCCAGAGGCTGGATGCTCTGGACCGCGGTGTCGCCTGGCTATTGGAGAGGCAGGAGCAGTCAGATGCCCCTTGATAGGGTGGTCCAGTCTTGATGGGGAAGGGTCTTCTGTAAATAGTTCTGTTTTACATTGAACTGTTCAATAAAACCTTGTTTTGTAGCAACATCCTGTTTCTGATTTTTGTTGCTCAGTGGTTATGGGGGGAGGTCAGTGCGTGCTCGATGGAAATGTTTCACTGGTAGCATTGGGAAAGTAGCAGTATAAGGGTCCCCTGTGCAGTCAGGCCAGGTTTCACCTTGGGGTGGGGGCCTGAGGGTTGGTGGGGGCCTGAGGGTTCTGACCACCTGTCTCCCTCTGGTTCCCGCTTCTTTATGTCCTGTGCATGCAGCATGGTGAGGCCTGGCATGTGCATGCTGCACAGGAAGGGACAGGGTAAGCACACACACATAGCTGGGTGACAGGGGTGGTCCATGTGCATGCATTGGGAGCCCTCCATAGGTCTGGTCCTGGTGGGACATTGGTGTTGGGAGTGGCAACCTTTGCATGCTTAATTAACTGACTAGTTTGTTTGCATGTTTATTGTAGGCATAGAGAGATAGCCTAGAGAAAACTTCCTGTTTGGTTTGGTCAACACCTCTTCCTCCAGCACATACACATTCTTTGGTCTTAAAAAGGTTCTCTTGCCATTTACTCCTTTCCTTTTGTCTTTGCCTTTTGTCCTGAAAGCATGCCCTGAGATCTCCTAACAGGGATTATTTTCAGCAAGCATGTGAGTGCTTAATTTTCTTCCTACTTTCTTCAAGAATTGAATCTGTGTAGACTATGCACAAGATTTTGTGAGTAAATTCTTTTTATATTTTTAACCAAATTGTTTTTTGTGTTTATTTTGAGCTAGGTTAAGTGCGTTTGGGGTGGAGTGATAGAAGTGGGACTGGTAATCTGTTCAACTTCCGTTTTTGTGCAATTACTAAGATACTCTGCTGATTGAGAGTCTCATTACCAAAATCTCTCAATTCCCCAACAATTGGGGCTTCAGATGGTCCTTGCTGCCTTTGGCCTTGCCAGATGCTGTAGTGTGATGGAGTGGAGAAGACACACCTCGGCTGGAACATGGACTCGATATTGGTGGGCCACCCTATGGAACATGGATGCATGCATCCCCTCACACATATGTCCTGTGGCCTGTGGGAATGGAAGGCAGCTGGTCATCACAATGGAGCCAGTTGTCAAGGATTGGGAAGTGGGTAAATGTGAGGCTGGGATTGGGCTCTGTCTGGATCTGCATGGGAGACTACCAAAGGAATACCCTAGGCAAACTCCATGAACAGCCAACTACATCATGTGCAAGGTCCCGGGAAAGGGGTGGGGTGGCATGAGATAAGCCTGTTTGGCACCAGCATACTTGGGATCAGGGCAAATGGAGGGAGGCACATGGCCAGGGAGAGAAAAGATGCATTGGGGAAGGACCACCAGCACATGCATGCATGTGGAAATGTGGTGGTGGCCTGGGTGACAGGGAGGGATGGGGGCATTGGATGGCAGACAGGGGATCTTGATGGGATGGATCAGTGATGAATCTGTCCATACCAGCCTTCAGGACTCACAATTCTGGCCCAGGAGGAACTGACAAGCTGCTGACAGTCCTACACTGCAAGGACCTAATTATCTCCTGAATGGATAGCAATGCTGGATCCTCCCCCCCCCCGGTCAGATACCCTCCCAATGGCAAAGGATAGGGGAATAAGGGAAGAGGGCAATCCTGCAGATGACCTGGGGTGGACTCGTGCCATTTCTCCTTTCTAGTGATGCCAGTTTTGCAACCAATCCCGAATGGGAGCAGTATATCAACATAACACTGTAACGGTGAGCACCATCTAAAAAAAAACAAAACTTCCAGCTCACAAGGAACAGTGGAATGCTCCCAGAGCGGTGCTTGGTTTGCAGTTACTGAGATGTCTGTTCTTCTCTCCACTGGTCCTGCCATTTTAGCCCCTGGAGCCATGGCAGTGGCCTGTGCGTGCTTGGGTGAGGATTGTCCTGGGAGGCGGGGACGCCCACAGCCTGCCCACTGCTAAACCCTCAATAAGCAGAAGCACTATGAAGCACTATAACGGTATTGCACTGAGCCCACTGATGGGATTGAAGCGCTGTATGAGGCTCTTTATGGTTTTTTTTCTGGAAATGGAAAAGTGCGCTTCAGCAATGCTTGGGGATAGGATAGTAACTGGATAAGAATGATGTCATGTGGAAGCATGGCTCTTGGACCATTAACAATCCACTGCTATAGAGCTATAGTAAAGTAATGCAGAAATGGACCAGGTCAGCATCACAAAAACATCTTTAATGTTTTTGGTTCTTTTGAATGAAATCTGGGGCTTTTTTGATAATCTGAAATGTGTTGAATTATGTGCCAACGTGTTTTGATAGAACCCTGTAAACTGTTGGTAATATGAATGACAGTGAAACTCTAGTTAAGATGGTTGGTTTGTGGACTATCTAATTTTTTTAGGAATTCAGAGTATGGTATTTGAGGTGCCTTATGTAAACCCTGAACTACCACATCATGTGGATACACTCTGTCAGTTAGCGGATTTGTAAATACACAGTCTTCTTTACTAAAGTCACTTTCACTGGAATAGTTTTGAGTTAAAAGATCTTAGATATGACCTCACACACCAAGTACTCTTGTCTCTTAGTTTGCTTTCCATCCTGCCAATAATCACACACAGTTGCATTTATTATGTCATTTACTTTCATTCATTTTCACAGTCATTTACTTTCATTCTCTTTTGATCTTTCAGACTTCTGTCTATTTGTAATTAGATTGGATATAGAACTAGAAGTAGCATGTATCTATTCTAATAACATATTACTATCTAATGCACAAGGATTCCAGCTTCAGAGGCTTAAGATCAGCAAACACATCATCAAAGTCACTGTAGCCTGTAACACTGTGTGAAGTGAAGATATCAACCAAATATCTGAGTCCACTGAATCAGACTCTAACACTTATCATGGAACATAGCAGAATATGAAGGAAAGGGTATAGAAGAAGAAAGAATAGGAGTCTTGTAAAGAGGTTTGATATAATTTTATAGCAAGAAATCTGGGCATGTTACTGGTCTGCACAACCTCCAGATTTGTTATTTATTTATTTACTTATTATATTTGTAGGCCACCTTTCTCCCAGAAGGGGACCAAGGTGACTTTCAACAATAAATAAAAACATGGTTTAATTGGCAAAATATACCTTAATTGGCACTATGTATTAATTGGCATTGATATAAAATGGGCCCTGATGTGGCTGTAAGACCAACCTGGGTAGAGGAAAAATACTGGCTGAAGATGTGTGCTGCAAAACCGGTCAGAAGATCCCCTCTAGGTGTAACGTAGGCCATTGTCAGGATAATCACCAGGTAACTCCAATCTGTATAATCTCTGCTGTCAAACAATTGCAAAGGAAAACTCTTTTTTATTTTTACACAAATATACAAGCAGAGAAAGCAAGAAAAACCAAACCAAATTATATTAATACTTTAATACTTTAAAACATTAATCCTTTAAAACATCTAAGAAGAATAAAAGAGAGAGAGAGAGAGACAAAATACCATAACTAAACTACATATACTATTACAATTAATAAACAACAAAAAAGAAAGAAAAAAACTTCATATTTAAACTAAACAATTAAACTATACTAAACTAAACAAATTTAGACTATCCGTAATTAAAAATGGTTCCTAACCTTGTTGCAAACAGCTCCGAGTTGTACTTAACTTACACTCATTACTTACAATCACTTTTAAATTAGTTGCTCCTTATATCTATACTCCTAAGCTATTTTAATTTCTAAATTTCTTAAACTTCTTAAATTTCTATTACTAAAATCGATATTGTTAACCAGATCAGAGTATTATTTAATTCAACTATTATTTCATAACTTACACCTATTGATCAAGTCAAATCTATATTAAACATATTAACAACAAGAATTTATAATTATATATAATTTCTTAATATCTTTCTCAGGATGACAATATATCATTAACGTTTAAAAATGGCACAGTATTATGCAAATTCAAAACCCTAAAATCATTAGTTCACCCTCATTTACCCTTAAAAATTCCATTAAACATCTCCATTCTGATATAAATTCTTCTTCAGGAATTCTCTTCAATTTAGCAGACAATTTGTCCATCTCTCTAATTAACCTCAACCTATTAAGCCATTCAGTCATTATGGAATCTCTATTTTCTTTCAATATTTTGCATAAACAATTCTTGCTGCCAGTAACATATGGTGAAGTAGTTTCTGATGCTGTTTGTCAATTTTTATATCACCACTCCAAATTCCTGGTAAAAATAATTCAGTTTTCTTAATGACTTGACATTTCAAAACTCTTTGGATCAAATTCTATACTTCCATCCAACACTTTTTAGCCCTTTCACAGGTCCACCACATATGAGACAAAGATCCTATATGTTCATGACATTTCCAGCATTTATCTGTCATATCTCTATGCATTTTTGACAATTTCTCTGGTGTCAGATACCAGCGTAGCATCAACTTATAAAATTTTTCTTGAAGATCACAGCAAAATATACTTTTAATTTTTTTCCAAAGTCTTTCCCATTGATTCATAGATATATTGTATCCAAAATTCTTGGCCCAATTCATCATATATTCCTTAACTTGTTCTTCTTCCATGGCTATTTTCAGCAAAATCTTATATAATTTGGCAATCACATGGTCATCATTACGCAAAGTAGGAATTCAAATTCTGATTTCTCCATCTCAAAGTCTTTACTCTTTTTATCTTCCATAAATCTTAGATAATATTGTCTATGTGAAAGCCATTGTAGATTAAATCTTTTTCTTGCAACTGTTGTAAGGATTTCATTTCATAACCTCACTCTGTCTTCTTCAATAAATCTTCACATATCAACCAACATTATCTGCTTTCATTTCTGTTCTATAAAAGGCTTCTTGTGGAGAAATCCAAAGAGGTGTTTTTATGCACAATCTAGATTTGTATCTATTCCACAGTCTTAGAATGGCATGCCCAATACAATGACGGCTAATGGCCACTTTGACTTTAATCTTATCATAGCATCAGTATATGTGCCATCCAAATCTGAAATCATGACTTTCTAAATTCAATAACTTGTTGTATTTCAGTGTTATTTATTTTTTAATCCAGGTCAAAGATGAAGCTGGAAAGTAAATCTTTAAATTTGGCAACCTAAGACCACCCCTTTATTTTGAATCCTGCACACCTTAAGTCTTACTCTAGGTTTCTTGCCTCCCCATACAAATCTTGATAGATCTTTTTGCCAAGTTTTGAATGGTATTTCTTTAGTTATAATTGGAATCATTTGGAAAAGAAACAGCATCTTCAGAAGAACATTAATCTTCATTGCCAAGATTCTTCCTAGTAATGATAAACTCAGTTTTTGCCACTTCTCCAAGTCAATCTTAATGTTATTCCATGTTTTCATGTAATTATTTTCATATAATTGATTAATACTTCCAATTAAATAAATTTCCATATATTTAACTTTCTTTTCAATAGTAAATCCAGTTGTCCTTTGAAATTCTTCCTTATCATGGATATTCAAGTTTTTCCCCAGTACTTTGTTCTTGTTCTTATTTATCTTCAATCGTGCATGTTTTCCAAATTCTTTTATTATAACTTGTAATTTCAGTGTTGAACGTACTGGTTCGTACAACATAAGCACCAAATCATCTGCAGATGCTCTTGATTTAAGTTCTGCCTTTCTGATCTTGACGCCTTTAATTTCAGTTTCTTGTCTAATTACAGTATTCAGAACTTCTAATGCTAAAATGAATAAAAGTGGAAATAAAGGATAAACTTGTCTTGTACTTGGTTTGTGTATATTGCTTTAACCCAGGTCAACACATTAGTACCAAAGTTCCAATGTTCAAGAACTTTAAACATGAATTGCCAATTCAGATTATCAATGATTTTCAGCATCCAAAAAGATCAAAATCCCTTGTTTCTCATTGTGACTTTCAAAATACTCAATCACATCCAATTCTCATATTATCTTTCACTTGCCTTTCCGGTAAGAACCCAGCTTGGTCTTCATTAATACGCTTACTCAATATTTTCTTAAATCTTTCTACCAAGAGCAAAGCAAATAACTTATACTCATTATTCAACAAAAATATTAGTCTGTAATTCTTTGGTATTGATGAGTCCTGTCCACCCTTTGGTATCATTGCAATAGTTGCTTCTTTCCAAGTATCTGGGATTAATGCAGTTTCCAAAGCATCATTAATTACAGTCTGTAGTGGAAGCAATACTTCTTCCTTTAATGTTTTGTAGTACATCTGGTCCTGGAGTCTTTTCTAATTTTGTTTTCTGAATGGCTTGGCCATTTCCAAAGTAGTAATCATTGAATTTATATGGTCTTTTTCTTTCTCTGACAGTTTAAATAGATTTTGTTTCTTCAGGTATTCTTCGATTTTCTTTCTCATTCACCTCCTTTCCAAAATATAAATCTAAGAAATATTGATAATTTTTTTTTTTGTAAATCTTTGTCTCTAGTAAATTCTTTGTCCCCTTCTCTTAATTTCAGAATCATTTTCTCCTTTCTCTCTTTTCTTAGTTTGTATGCAAGCCACTTGCCTGGTTTGTTTGTATGTTGGAAATCTTTCTGTTTCAGAAACTTTGACAACCTTTCCATTTCTTCCATCATCAACATTAACAACTGATTTCTTAGAAGTCTTAACTTCTTGTTAAGGTCAGCATTCTCTGGAAATTTCTTTAGTTCATCTTCTTTATTTTTTATCTCATCTGAAATTTTCTGTGTTTTCTCCATTTGCTTTCCTCTAATTTCTTGATTCACTCTAATAAAATGTCCTCTCATACATGCTTTACTTGCATCTCATACAGATTTAATGTTTGTACTTTTATTTAAATTGCTTTCAAAAAAATTTCTTTAATCTCCTTTTTCCCTTTTAACACTATTTCTGTCTTTGTCATCAAAGATTCATTTAATCTCCAAAGAAATTCTTTATTTGTTTTTCTGATATGGAGCATCATAGGATTGTGATCTGAAACAGTCTTTGGGAGAATTTCCACTTTAGATATCTTATCCAATCTTGAATGAAATTTGTGTCTATCAGAAAAAAAATAGAATCATTCTCATTAGGGTATTTAAGTGTCCATATATCTTTAGTCTGTAAATTATCCATCAATTCAAAAAAATTCATTAGGTGATTGATCTTAAGTTTTCTTTATCTCTTTAGATGAAGATCTATCCATCAATGGAGACACCACTCCATTCCAGTCCCCCATCAGACAACATTTTTCATAAGACATTTCAGATACAATAATATTCACTTTCTAAATTAACATTGATCTTCATAAAATCTGAACATACACTCCCAAAGCCAACATTTTCCCCATTAACAGTAACTTCAACCACCACAAATCTTCTCTCATAATCAGAAATCACCAATTGAGGAGATAGTTTTGCTCTTACATCCATTACTGCTCATTCTTTTTATATTGTCCAGCTGAAGTAAATTCTTCTCCTAATCCTTTTTGTATCAAAAGTATCTGGTCTCTGTTGCATATATGAGTTTCTTGTAAACAAATAAGGTTGAAGTCCAACTTCTTTTAAATAATGGAAAATTTTGTTTTTCTTCTGAGGGGTATTTACCCCATTAATATTCAAAGTCAAGAATTTATAATCTTTTATAAAATTTTATAAAATTTGAATTTATAAAATCCAAATGAATTTTTATTGTGATAGGAGTCTTTCAACCTTATAATCTTCTTGTAGATATCCCAAGAGTACAGCACCTGATGTCTTTGAAGGTTCTCCATGTTGCTCTGCATCTTTAGTTATATCTCTAGTTTCATCTTGTTCCTTGTGGTTCATCTGCTTTTCCTTGTTCTTTATAACTCTGGAGCTCACTCTTAGAAGTTCTCATAAAATCATTCATCTTTTCAATAGAATTTAACCAAAACCTTTCATTCTTGAATGTAAAATTTACTCCTTCAAGCTGATCCCAAGTAAATGGGTGATTGTTTCTTCTGAAAATATTCACTATTGAAGTGTAGATCTTCCTCTTTCTAAGAATTCTCATAGGGGCCTCTTTTAAAAGAATGAACTGGGTATATTGAATCTTCCATGGTTCCTTATGATGCATTTTCAAAATCTGGTCTTGCCATCTTCTAGATGAGAATTGGATTATTGCATCTCTTGGGACTTTCATTCTTCTAGCACAAACTGAAATAAGATGATAAGCAGAGATGATATTCACTTCTATCTTATCTTAATCTTCTTCTAAAACTTTGGCCAGATTTTCTATTAATTTCATTTGCAAGTCTTCACTCTTTTCCTCAGAAAGTACACAAATTCTCAAATAACTTTCTTTGTCTCTTAATTCCATTAATACCATCTTGTTCAAATGCTTCTCAAATTCTTGCTGAATCTTCACTTCTAACTAAGAAGTTCTTACTTCCATCTCTGAGGTCTTAGATTCCAGGTGTTGTGCCTTTTGAGTCAAAGACACAATTAGCTTTTTATTCTCCTGAACTTCCAAAGTTGTTTTTTTAACATTGTTGAATTTTTTTAACTTCACCAGTCACTTGTTAAACCAGTCACTTGTTCAAGTCTAACATTATCCACAACACTGTCCACCTTTTCAGAGACAGTATTAATTGTTTCATTAACAGTATCCACTCTTGTAGCAAGAGCATTGTTTGTTTTAAATTATCTAAATTCTACCAAAAGAATAGCAAAATAGTCAGGAACCTTTGTGTCTTCCATTGAATCCTTTCTAGTTGTCATCTTTTTTTGTAGAAGAGGCCATAATAAAAAAAGAAAAAGAAAAAATAGGATAAGAGAGGAAAACTAGAATTTTAAAAAAATAAAATTTGAAAAATTAAAATTTCTTTAAAAATTTATATTTAAAAATATTTTTTTTAAAAAAATCCAAATTTATAATAGCTATTCCAAGTCCCCAGTAATCCAACAGCTCATTAATCCAATAATCCAAAAAGAAAGGCAAGAGAGCTGGGACGCAACATTCCCGTGCTTACCTGCCATGCGGCAGGGCCAGAAGCACAATGGAGGCACTTCCTGCCCCAGCGCAGCATGGGAAAGAGCCCAGCTGCTCTGTGAAAGGAATAGACTTGTCCCTCACACTCTCTTCTGCAGGGAGCTGATCGGGTGTGGAAAGGAGCATTGTCACCACATTCCCTTCCTACCAAACATGCTGCCACGATTGTGACCGAAAGATGACAGAGCAGGGTAATGTGCAGAAATGATATGCTTTTCTCATTCAGGGCTTTTCCACAGTGCACTGTTCTAGTGCTATTATTCCACTTTCAACATCCCACAGAATTCTGGGGTTTGCAGTTTGGGGGGGCATTTAGAATTTTCAGCCAGAGAGCTCTTTGACCTCAGTAAACTACAAACCCCAGAATTCCACAGGATGTTGGGAGTGGAATAATAGCATTATAACAATGTAGTGCAGAAAAGCCCTCAGTTTCCTTCATCCTCTTCCAGCCCCTTTTACATGGTATCAAGCAGGCCATGGCAGCAAACAGAAATAAGCTGGTATGATAACACACAATGAGTTACAATCTGTAAACAAAAGCAAACCTTAAAACGCTACCCGTCACATTAAGATGTATTAGGATGACATGTTAGGGAAAATGAAGCTAACCTGACAATTATACACAGATCATTTGTTTACACTTTTTCTCTCAAAGTATTTTCTTCTTATCTCTTTAGGTCAGATTGACTTCATGCCTAGAACTAGCTGGTAAGCCCACAGCCTTAATATTATGCTAGCACCTAAACAACCCACTTTTTGCTCTAAGAATACATGCTTATTTCCTTCATCTTTAGGGGCTTGAATTTGGCCAAATATATACCAGATTAGCTCTCAGCCTATAACACAACACATTTGTTGATAAAAACTGATTCAGAGAGATATTATGCTATGGTTGTTACATTATCTTTTCTCATATGCATTGTTTATCATGACATATCCAGAAAATATATCCCAATTAACCTTAAAAACTGATGAGTATTGGGAAGAATTTTGTCATGTCTGGCTCTAAACTGCCTCCACTGAGAACACACAGAAATGTGGAAACACACGTAGACAGAAATGTGTTACCCTGATTTCTGGGGGTCCCGGGAGGGACACCTTAATGTGCTCAAAATAATGGGGAATGGGAATTAGCTAGAGCACTAGTTAGCAATGCGAGAGACAGGGCAACGTAGCGAGATCTTGAACCCAATGTCTACGGGGTCAGGCCGAGTCAATAATCAAACAGGAGTTAATAATAATTGTGTTTCTTTATTTATAAAATCACAGCAAACTTATGCACTCATTCAGAAACTTAAGAAAAACTGCACATTTACACAGCCATGCACACAGTCCTAAAGAAATAAAGAGAGGAAAATAGATAGGGGATTTTCGGAGGAGGTTTTTGGGGAAATACTATACCTGATCCTGTAGCCTGGTAAAAGGAAAGAAGCTGGGGAGCGTAGGTTCTCAGCAAGTGGAGACTGAGGGGAGGCTCGTCAAACGGAGAGGCAGCAAGTCAGGAGGCAAGTCACGAGTGATCTGATGAGACGCTCAAAGTCAGGGGTTCTTATAGGGGAAAATGTCCCCGCAGGCTAGTCTGTTCCCGGTGAAAACAATGGATTTTGGGCTGGAGACAAAGCCTCCAAAAGGTCAGTACTTGGATGATTGAATTATGACAGAGTTGTCAATACCGTAGACAGTATGCAAACGCGGAGTGCTTGAGAGTTGGATAGTCTGCTCATCAAGCTGCCTGCTCGGGGCAGGGGATCTTTTGTAAACAGCATGCATAGATAATGTGATCTTAAAAGGTACTTGCCTTGAGGTCTCCTAAAGCTGCAATCGGGAATTACTGGCCTGCCTGGATTGGGATTTGAATGGTTCAGCTATTTTCGGCTGTGCCTGTGTGCGTGCTTGTCCGGGAGCCTCGCAAGCACGTGGAGAGGAATGGGAAGTGAAGGCCAAATTCTTGATATCAAATGATATCTACAAGTTAGGACTAGAAAACTGCAGTAACAAATGTCCTTTTATTGGAAATCCAGTTTGAATCCAAACATTACTTAAAGTGGCAGAAACTGACCAGCGTTCTCCCAAACAAAGAATATATAGGTCCAGACAATAATTATTTAGCTCGTCTTACATTGATTGGTTGACTCTACATGTCTCATTAATTCAAAGGTCTCTGATGTTATCCAAACCTGGCATCCTCTCCCACCATTTGTTCTCTTTTATTACCCCCACATCCTGCCTGGCTAAGGCTAATTCTCTCAGCCTATCCTCATGTTTTCCTTTGATCCCATCTGTATCCCACTCTCTCTGTTTTGAGCTAGATCATAAAACAACCTTCAAAAGCCAGTTTGAGCAGTTGGCCCTATCTAACACCCCAATGAATTGCTCTCTGTTATTACCTTCAGTTTCCCAACTTATCAAGATAAATACTATCCCCATTAAACAAGATTAATATTAAGTACTACTTATGCCTGCTCAATATATAGCAGCGCCTACTACAACAGAAGATTAATACTTACACCTACTTTCTATGCAATCAGTATACATGTACTATTGTATCTATATTCAGTCAAGCAAAGCACACAACAAACCTTCCAAATATGATCAGCAGCAATTATTAACTGGACCTGCTCACCAAATAGCAGGACAGGCAAAGTACATATAATTTCACAGTTACACAGTTACACATGTGATAGGGCATTAATTAACACTACAAATAACCTCCCAGGATCTATATTCTCTACATACACAATATCATTGTGATATACAATTCATGTAATGAGGAATGCCAACATGACAAATTTATGATCCTTGTCAGAACTATCATCTCTATTATATTTTAAAAATTCACTGCAACTCTATGTTGTTCTTTGATGTAAATTATGCTTCCTTTCCAGTGCAAAAATGACTAGCTTTTGTCTATCCACGTGCATACCTCTTGACTATTCCACTAACTAGAAACATTCTGTCTCTTAGTCTACTGAAACTATTACTTGCAGCAAATGGTAAATGGCACTGTAGCACAAAAACCTGAGAAGAAAGTTCTGCATCTATTGCCCTGTCAGTCACTAGATTATGAGGACTGGACCAGGAGCTCATAAGAGCTTTGGAGGCCACTAAACTCTTATAGCTTTCTGCATTTACTTTGCGGTTAGCAGTAGTTAGATGGATCTTTATATCACTGATGACGTTGAATTTTTTATGTCTTACCTGCCTCTCTTCAAGGATCAAGGCACGGTAGATTAAAACACAATGAAACCACATAAAACCATTTAAAACACACCAATTTAAAATTCAGAATTTAAAATTGACTGAGTAAGGCCTTCAGGAAGAGATAGGTTTTTAGTACTTTTTAAAATTCAGAGATGGTGTTTAGCTGCTGAATCTCTTCCAGCAGGTCATTCCACAATCTAGGGGCAGCCAATGAAAATGTTCTCTGAGTAAACGTTGCCATTCTAGTCTTGTCCTGGCTGGTTTAAGTAAATGGCTCTCAGACGACCTGAATATACAGAGCAGATTGTATGGGAGGAGGAAATACTACAGGTAACTGGGACCCAAACCATGTAGGTATTTAAACTTCATAATCAACACCGTACTTTGCCTGGAAACTAACTGGCAGTCAGTAGAGCAATGTTAATATTGGTGTGATATGCTCACTCCTCGATGTGTCTGTAACCAGTCTGGCTGCCATATTTTTGACCAGGTGGAGCTTCCAAACTTGGTACATATATGGGATATTAATAATATGGGATACTGATAATATGGGATATTAGGAAGTCACAAACACAAATTTCACAGAAGACATATTTGTCTCCTTTCCTTAATGATTTCATAAAATCTTTGCCTTCTACAGAATATGTAGCATTGAAAGAAGATGGATGACATTTCAGCTTAGACATTGCTTTAGATTCAAAATACACTTGAACACCTTGAGTGGTGCTGCATCTTCAGTATTTTTTCTTTTTTCTTTGCTTTCCTATATTATACACTCAGACTTTCAGAATGTAACTGTTCTGTTTTGGATACTATGTTCTTTCTGATGCTAAATTTATATGTTCCTTTTTTGATCCAGCTTATGCCTCTCCCTAAGTTTCTCTGCAACAACATAACAAGTTAAAATTGTGAAATGTTTATCTTTATTCCTTAATATAATTGTATTTGTCATGTTAGAAAGTCTACTTGGTGTAGTGGTTTGAGTGCTGGACTACACCCCAGAGACCATTCTTAGCCACAGAAACCCATTGGGTGACGTTGGGCACATTACACACACTCAGCTCCAGAAAATTCCATGATAGGTTCACCTTAGAGTTGTCATAAGTCAGAAACAACTGGAAAACACTCAACAATTTGTCATGTTGGGATAATCATAGAGTTTCTTTCTGGGTAGAAATGCATTTTTAATTCAATGTGCTGATAATAAAGGTAGAAAAGCTGGGCGTGCCTATTTATTTTACTTAAATAATCTACCAATTTGATTTAATTACTTAACTGAAGTAGCTACTAATCCATCACAGATTACAGAGACGCAAACATGTTTCCACAATTTTATATACCCTGTATTTGAATTCAAGTATGCATATCTAGTACTAAACAACTGCAGCTCCACATTTCACAGCAATCTGTACCACTGGCCATCCCCACACTTTGTAGTAACAAATTGATTATGCATTGAGTGAAGCAGTACTTGAGATATAATTGCCTTATGTTGCTTCCTGTTGTACAATGTGACAGCAGAAACAGGAGTGCCAGTACTAGGGAGACTTTTTGAACTATATTATGTGACATGTTACTTATTATAACATTATAACAGTATGCAGCAACAAAAACAGAGAATTGGTACTTCTTTTCAGAAGTAGTGGGGAAGGAATAATTTGTCATTTTATACTGTTTTACAAATGAATTTTTACCTTATTAAAATCTCTCATTCTGTTGTTCTTTGGTATTTGGCTGTACATGTGCACAATTTTGCATCACAATCTCTTTTAAAACAGAAAGAAGCACTTCTGGTGGCTGCCATGACACAGTAAAGTCACTCTTGCTACAGCTCCATGTCAAGGCGGATGCTAGTGCAACATTTAGCTGGTGAATCGGATTGAGATTTTGCTAGCAGTGTTCTCTTCACAAAGGGGAGACTGAAGCCTGTCCATGAAATCAATTTCTACTGCCCAGACTCTGATATGGTAAGTGTAGGGTTGGAAGACAAAGAGGGACAAAGATGACATCTAGCATTTTAGTCTCCATGAAAATGGGCTGGAACTTTGCATTGAAAAGACTCCACATTTCAGTTAATTAAAGGCTGTGATTGGTACTAAAAACTTGCTTGAAATTTATGTTTTTTTGTATATTTACTAATTCTAGCAAGAGAAAAACTTTGCAGCAAGTAGAAATCAAGAGAACATTTTGGAAGTACTGTTAATGAACAAAGTCGACATAGTATTTCTATCTTTCCTATGCTTCCCTCCACCACTTTTTTTTATTTTTTCACTGGACTAATTTGAAACGACACATTATTTTGCTTAACTGCATATTAAGAGGTATATCTACAACAGTCTGACACCATTTAAATTGCAAGAACAGTCAAGAAGCTGACTACGATATAAGCTTGATACAAATTACATTAGAGTCTAGTGCATTCAGGAATTTTATATTTGAGGTACCACTTTTTTCCTCCTTTTTAAATATTTTTGTACTAATATTTATCAATCAAACCTCTCCTTTTCAAATTTGTAATTTTCCTTTTCAGCCTTTTGTTGTTGTTGTTGTTATTTTGCTTTTTAAAAATACATCCTTTTTATTATTACCCTTTTCATTTTGGCTTATTGCATTTGTCACCGGAAAATGTATAACTGTTTCCCATGATAAAAGAAAAGAGGGAAACTGGAAGCCTTCCTGATTTTGTTGAAAGGACCTAATGAGAAGGTAGTTGTGTCTAGACCTTATCACTTTTTGAACAGCTGGTGTAATAATTGATCAAGGATAAGCTCAACAAGTACAGACCTAAATAAAGCCTACAGCACCACCAAGTGGAAGAGTTTGGAAGAATTTCTAAAAACTTTATTATTGAAAGGAAGGAAGGTGCATAAGAGAAGAGTGAAGAGAGAGGTAGAAGGAGAAAGAGAAAAAGAGTGTACAAAAAACCTTATAGACTTCTTGTGGTTGGGCAAAAAGCCAAGAATACCAATATTGGATTTGATAAAGAAAGGAGGATTTGCCCTACTAAATATGAAAATTTATTACAGAGCAAGTTGTTTAGTATGGATTAAAACATGGTTCACTTTGGACAGCCCAAATCTCCTAGCATTGGAAAGCCATGAGTTGCATTTCAGATAGCACCCTTATTTATGGTATCCAAAAGTCAACATATAGAAAGGATTTAATAATTAATATTAAAAAATTAATAATGCTATCCGAAGATCCTTGTACAAAATATGGATGAAATATAAAAGATATCTGTGCCCAAAGCTCCCATCTAGTCTTTCGCCAGTTGAAGCACTCTTGATCAAAGGTCTAAAAGAGATACAGAATGGATCACTTACAAAGAACTGACTTGCTCACTGGCGTATGTGATCCAGTTGAAAAACTGCCAGTGGCTACCAGTTATAATAAACTGGTTTAGATATCTCCAAATACAAGAGAGGTTCAAAAAAGATCTGAAAGAAGGGGGAACTGAAATGAACCCAATGGAATTTGAGATAGAGATAAAGAAAGGAAACCAACATTTGTTATCAAGAGTACATCAGTTACTGCTGCAGATCTTGAGGAGGAAGTAACTAAAGAATATATGGTCGATGGGGTGATTGACTTAGGTCAAAATATTAATCTAGAACTTGGGGGGAAAGCTTGGAAATTGCTTGCATTAATTTCTGCTCTTTCTCCCTCTTTTTCTTCTTCTTCACCATTAATTAGAAGTCATTCATCACTTCTTGTTGTATAAAGAATCCCCACATAACTGCTTTACTAGCCTCCCATACTACCTCTGTCAGAGTACATTTGTCAAAGAATTGCTTTAACTCTTTTTTTGGCTCTGTCAATTATTTTTGTCAGAAAAATAAGTATACTCCTTTTCAAAGCCATATTTCTGGAAATATACATCCATCAGGGAGAAAATGTCCATTATCTCAAAAATATCTTATATACTGTTTTGGTTAGACCTCATCTGGAATACTGTGTCCAGTGCTTGGCAGCACAATTCAAGAAAGATATTGACAAGCTGGAATGCATCTAGAGGAGGGTGACCAAAATAGTGAACGATCTGGAAACCATGTCCTATAAGGACTGGCTTAGAGAGTAAATTAGTATATTTAGCCTAATGAAAAGACTGTTAAGAGGGGATATGACAGCCATGTTTAAACATTTGAAGAGATGTCATGCTGAAGATGGAGCTAGCTTGTTTTCTGCTGCTCCAGAGACTAGGACATGAAGCAATGGATTCAAACCCCAGGAAAAGAGATTTCACCTTAATATCAGGAAGAACTTCTGCATGGCAAGAAGTTTTGGAACACTGCCTGAATTTCCATGATTCTGGAGCATGGCCTGAATTTCCATGAACGTGGGCTTCTGGCAAGGGATGGGCTGCACCTCACGAAACTTGGCAGGAATGTTTTTGCAAGCAGTCTTGCACGGAGGATTAAGAGGTCTTTAAACTAAGTTCTGCTGGGGAGGGAGACAATATTATTCAGGGCAAAGACTCGGCGAGTGCAGGGGGAAAAGGCCCAAATGATATTGACCAAGTAGTACAAAGCGTCCAATGGTGGGAGGAGTAGAAACTATAGTACAGGACTTGCAGGAAGGGCCCAGGGATTTAAGTGTCTCTACACTAACGTGCAGAGTATGGGAAATAAGCAAGATGAACTTGAACTCCTAGTACAACAAAATAAATATGATTTGATAGGCATCACTGAGACCTGGTGGGATGAGTCTCAGGATTGGAATGTAGGAATAGAGGGGTATAGCCTATTTTGTAGAAATAGACCAAACAAGAAAGGAGGAGGAGTAGCCTTGTATGTCAAGGATGTTTTCACCTGTGAAGAGATCCAGGACTTAAACTCAGGTCGAGAGCATCTGGGTAAGAATTAAGGGAGCGAGAAACAATACGGATATTCTGGTGGGGGTTTACTACAGACCTCCAGCCCAGACTGAGGACCTTGATGATGCCTTCCTCAACCAAATGACTGCGCATTCAAAAAGGAGCGATACAGTAGAAATAGGAGATTTCAATTACCCGGATATATGTTGGCAGTCAAACTCTGCCAAGACAGCAAGGTCCAGCAAGTTTCTTGCTTGTCTTGCAGACAATTTCATGGTCCAGAAGGTGGAAGAGGCCACAAGGGGATCAAATATTCTAGATCTGATCCTCACCAATAGGGATGACCTTGTTAATGAGGTAGACGTGGTTGGATCTTTAGGGGGGAGTGACCATGCCCTATTGGAATTTGGCATTCAGTGGGAAGGAGAAGATAAGTGTAGCCAGACACTCATCTTAGATTTTAAAAAAGCGGACTTCTGTAAACTTAAGGAGCTGCTGGCTGAAATTCCGTGGTCAAGAATAGTGAAAGGGAAAGGAGTTCAGGAGGCATGGGAGTTCCTTAAAAGGGAGATACTGAAGGCACAGTCTAAAACTGTGCCAATGAGGAGGAAAAATGGAAGGCATCTGAAGAAACCAGAATGGTTGACTAAAGAACTCTCACCTGAGCTAAGCGTTAAGAGAAACATGTACAGGAAATGGAAGAGGGGGGAAACCACCAAAGAAGAATTTAAGCAAGTAGCCAGGAGATGTAGGGAGAAGGTCAGAAAGGCTAAAGTACAGAACGAACTTAAGCTGGCCAGAGACATTAAAAACAATAAAAAGGGCTTTTTTAAATATATCCGCAGCAAAAGGAAAAAGAAAGAGGCGATAGGGTCGCTGCGCAGAGAAGATGGTGAATTACTAACAGGGGTAAGAGAAAAAGCAGAACTACTTAACACCTTCTTTGCTTCAGTTTTTTCCTAGAAGGATACAAGCACTCAACCTGGCAGTTGGGGAGCAGGTGAGGAAGCAGGGGAAATGCGGCACATAATAGGTAGAGAGGTGGTACAAGAATACCTGGCCACACGGGATGAATTCAAGTCTCCAGGGCCAGATGAATTGCATCCTAGGATATTAAAAGAACTGGCAGAGGTCATTTCAGAACCGCTTGCTATAATCTTTGAGAAATCTTGGAGGACAGGAGAAGTTCCAGCAGATTGGAAGAGGGCAAATGTTGTCCCCATCTTCAAGAAGGGAAAAAAAGAGGACCCAAATAATTATCGCCCAGTCAGCCTGACGTCAGTACCCGGAAAGATCCTGGAGCAGATCATTAAGCAGTCAGTTTCTAATCACTTAGAAAGCAATGCGGTAATCACGAGAAGTCAACATGGATTTCTCAAAAATAAGTCATGCCAGACTAATCTTATCTCTTTTTATGATAGAGTTACTAGCTTGATAGATGAAGGGAATGTTGTGGATATAGCATTTCTCGATTTCAGTAAGGCCTTGACAAAGTTCCCCATGACATTCTTGCAAAGAAGCTAGTAAAATGTGGGCTGGACAGAGCTACTGTCAGGTGGATCTGTAACTGGTTGACTGACTGTTCCCAAAGGGTGCTCACCAATGGCTGCTTTTCATCCTGGAGAGAAGTGATTAGCGGGGTGCCACAGGGTTCTGTCCTGGGCCCAGTGCTGTTCAATATTTTCATCAACAACTTGGATGAAGGAATAGAGGGTATGCTCATCAAATTTGCAGATGACACCAAATTGGGAGGGGTTGCTAATACCCCAGAGGACAGGATCAAAATTCAAAATGACCTGGTCAAATTGGAGAGCTGGGCCAAAGCTAACAAAATGAAATTCAACAGAGAGAAGTGTAAGGTCCTACGCTTAGGTAGAAAAAATGGAATGCAGAAATATAGGATGGGGGACACGTGGCTGGATGGCAGTACGTGTGAAAGGGATCTAGGAGTCTTAATAGACCACAAGCTGAACATGAGTCAGCAGTGTGATGCGGCAGCCAAGAAAGCCAATGCAATTCTCGGCTGCATCAATAGGAGCATGGTGTCTAGATCGAGGGAGGTACTGGTACCACTCTACTCTGCTTTGGTTAGGCCTCATCTTGAATACTGTGTCCAGTTCTGGGCACCCCAATTCAAGAAGGACATGGTCAGGCTGGAGCAGGTCCAGAGGAGGGTGACCAAAATGGTGAAGGGCCTGGAAGCCAAGCCCTATGAGGATAGACTTAGAGAGCTGGGTATGTTCAGTCTGCAGAAGAGAAGGTTAAGAGGGGACATGATAACTATGTTTAAATATTTGAAGGGATGCCATGTAGAGGAGGGAGAGGGCTTGTTTTCTGCTGCTCCAGAGACCAGGACAAAGAGCAATGGATTCAAGCTGCAGGAAAGGAGATTCCACCTGAACCTCAGGAAGAACTTCCTGACAGTCAGGGCTGTCTGGCAGTGGAATATGCTTCCTTGGAGTGTAGTGGAGTCTCCTTCCTTGGAGGTTTTTAAGCAGAGGTTGGATGGCCATCTGTCAGGAGTGCTTTGAGGGTGTTCCTGCATGGTAGGGGGTTGGACTGGATGGCCCATGTGGTCTCTTCCAACTCTACATTTCTGTGATTCTAAGAGCTGTTTGACAGTGGAATATGCTGCCTCAGAGTGTGGTGGAGTCTCTTTCTTTGGGGTTTTTTAAACATAGGCTGGATGGCCATTTGCTGCGGGTACTTTGAGTGTGTTCCTGTATGGCAAGGGGTTGGACTTGATGGACATTGTGGTCTCCTCCAACTCTATGATATTGCAATTCTATCTTAGGTAATTTGCCTTGCCTTGTTGTCTGTCTATCTAAATTTGAATCTAAGACAACATTCCAGTCTTTTATGACAGCATTGCTATTTGACATGGTTCATGATGATGAATGCTTGCTGCTGATGTTATACTTTCCAATATTGTATGCAACAAGCAAGTTGTAGGGATGGAGGAATGTGTTATATCTGCTTAAAGAATGTATAACAATATATGTTATTATGTAGTACTGAGTAATACCCATTACATGTGATACTGAAACCATGTAACTAAGGAAATACAGTGGACCATGGACTTTGCTGTCACAGGTTTTGCTGCATATATGCACTGAAGCTTGATTGTCAATGCGTACTGTTACCCTGATTCCTGGGGGTCCCGGGAGGGACACCTAAATGCGCTCTCAATTATATAAGTTGGGGAAATTAGCCAAGAGCACAGCTTAGCAATGTGAGAGGCAGGGTAACGTAGCGAGATCTTGAACCCTATGTTTACGGGGTCAGGCCGACTCAAGGAGCACACAGAAGTTGAAATAATAAATGTTGTTTCATTAAAAATACAATCAGTGTATGCAGCACACTCACACAGATAACTAAAGAAATAAAGGTTGGAGTGGGATAGAGGGATTTTTAGAGGAGTTGTTGGTTTGGGTGATACTTCACCTGTCCTGAAGCCCAGTTAGAATCGGAGAAGCTGGGGAGTGTGGATCTCAGCACATGAAGCTGAGGGGAAGGCTCGCTGGACAAAGCGACAGCAAGGCGGGATGGAAGCCATGAGCGATCCAAGGCAGTGCTCAAAATCAGGGGTTTTTATAAGGAGAATTGTGACCGCAGGCTAGTTCGGACTTGGGGAAAACAAGGAGTTTGGGTCTGGAGACAAAGCCTCCGAAAGGTCAGAATTTGAATGAATTATAGCCAAATTGTCAATAGGATAGCCAGTATGCAAACGCGGAGTGCTTGAGCGTTGTATAGTTCAATCATCAAGCTGCCAGCGCGGGGCAGAGGATCTTTTGAAAGTTGTGTGCATACACAATTGAGGTACTTGCCTTGAGGTCTCCTGAAGCTGCGAGTCGGCTATTTCCAGCCTGCCTGTATTGTGTTGGAATATTACAGCGATTATCGGCCGATCCTGTGTGCACGCTTGTACGGGGGCCTTGCAAGCATGTGGAGGGGACAGAAGGCCAAATTACTGATATCAAAAGATATCTTTTAACATCCCCCAAGCTCGGGTTAGCAATGGCGGTAACAGTACTCTTATGTTATGATGTCTTGTCTTTTGCTGTTTGCTTTGTCTTCCTAGCCAATGTAGTAAGATTGCTATGTATGTGTGTATGCTATGTAGATCTAGTTAGTTCTTGCTGTTAATCATGTTCAGTGGGGTTATTATATACCCTGATTGATTGAATCCATATTATATTACATATAGGTATCACTGCTTGCATAGAATCTAGAGCATAAGTAGTGCCTTGGTATATTGTATCAAGGCAGATAGTTTTGATACTGTAAGTTGCTAACGTGTGATTTGTACTTGTTCCTGGGAAGCAGGGGCAATGATGTACTATGAAGGGATGATGGGATACGAACAATTAGGCAAATAAGGCTGTGTTGTAAAGGATGCTAGGATAAGCTGAGAATTAAAGGCAATAAACAGAGCAGTTACTTGAAGATGCTTTGATGGGTAACCGGATACCAAATTAGCCTTCAAAGGTTATTTAATGATTTAGTCTAATAATAATAATAATAATAATAATAATAATAATAATAATAATAATAAAATTTATTTCTATCCCGCCTCTCCAGATGGATCAAGGCGGCGAACAACAATAATGCATTAATTACATTAAAAACGTTAAAAAACATACCCAATCCTCCCCATCCACCAACCCAGCTATAACCAACCCCCTAAAACACACAGCAATTAACAATTAATTAACTATTGAAAGAACAACAAGACGATTGGTGGGAGGTGGTGGAAGTACTAGTCTTGGAAGGCCTGTCGGAAGAGATCAGTCTTGACTGCTTTTTTAAAGCAGTCAAGACTGGTAATACGCCGGGTCTCCTCCGGCAGGCCATTCCATAACTGGGGAGCGATAGAAGAGAAGATCCTCTGGGTAACCGCAGCCAACCTGGTTCTGACTGGCTGCAGTAAATTCCTTAGTGTGCAGGGCGGATTATATGGGAGAAGGCGATCCCGCAGGTAGGCTGGCCCCAAGCCATAAAGGGCTTTAAAGGTAATAACCAACACCTTGTACTGTGCCCGGAAACTAATAGGCAGCCCATGTAAAGATTTCAGAATTGGTGTTATGTGGTCAGTTTTAGGTCTACCAGTGACCAACCTGGCTGCCATATTCTGAACTAATTGAAGTTTCCGGACTAAGCACATGGGTAGCCCTATGTAGAGCGCATTGCAGAAGTCAAGCCGTGAAGTTACCAGCGCATGCACCACTGTTTTTAGATGTTGCAGCTCCAGAAAGGGGCGCAGCTGGCGTATCAGCCGAAGCTGATAACAGGCACTCCTGGCCGCCGCATCTATTTGAGCTGTCATCTGAAGTGGTGAGTCCAGGAGCACCCCCAAGCTGCGGACACAGTCTTTCAGGGGAAGTGTGACCCCGTCTAGAACTGGTTGACAAACCTCCATACCTGGGCTAGGGCCCTTAACAGTGAGTACCTCTGTCTTATCTGGATTCAGCTTCAGTCTGTTTTTCCTCATCCAGTCCATTACTGCTTCAAGACATTCGTTCAGAGGCGAAATGCCACCATTAGTTGATGCTATTATCCGAGGCATGGAGAGATATATCTGGGTGTCATCAGCATACTGATAGCACCTTGCTCCATGCCTCCTGATGATCTCTCCCAGCGGTTTCATGTAGATGTTAAATAGCATTGGGGACAGGATTGCGCCCTGAGGGATGCCAGATTTAAGCTCCTTTTTCGAGGAGCAGCTGTCCCCAAGCATCACCATCTGGTATCTACCTGAGAGATAGGACCGGAACCACTTAAGTGCAGTACCCCCGATCCCCAGCCCCCTCAGGCGTTCCAGAAGGATACCATGGTCTATGGTATCGAAAGCCACTGAGAGGTCCAAGAGTACCAGCAGAGTCACACTTCCCCTGTCGATACCTAGGCGAAGATCATCCACTAAGGCAACCATGACAGTCTCGACTCCATATCCTGCCCTGAAGCCAGTTTGAAATGGGTCTAGATAATCTGTTTCATCCAAGACAGCTTGGAGCTGAAGACCAACAGCCCTCTCGATCACCTTGCTTAAAAATGGGAGATGGGAGACTGGTCTATAATTATTCATATCCAGGGGGTCTAGGGAGGGCTTTTTTAGAAACGTCCGTATAATCGCTTCTTTTAAACAAGCTGGAAAATTGCCCTGCCTGAGGGATGCATTAATAATGTATCTTAAATGGGTCTTAATTGCAACTCCTTCCTGGATGACCAGCCATGAAGGGCAGAGATCAAGAGGGCAAATCGTCTTTCTTATATTTCCAAGGAGCTTGTCTACGTCCTCGGTACTCACTGACTGAAACTGATCCAGTATAATCCTATTCACGGGGTCGCTGGACACTCCATTTGTAACCTCTGCTGTAACACAGGCATCCAAGTCGGCTCTTATCTGAGAGATTTTATCTGAGAAATGATTATTCAAAGCATCACAGCAAGCTTCACTAGGTTCTAACAGCGAGTTCAGGGGAGTGGGTATCTGAGTCAGATCCCTTACCACCCTGAACAGCTCTGCTGGATGAGAAGTCGCAGAAGCAATACGTGCAGAGAGGAAAGCCTTCTTCGCTGCATCTATTGCCACTCCATAGAAATGAAGGAATTCTCTATAGTGTGTCCTGTCAGATAAGAGTCCAGATTTCCGCCAGTTGCACTCTAGTCATTGTCTGACCTGCTTCATATTCCTGAGTTCTACTGTATACCAAGAATTATGATTTGAAGCAGGCCGGAAAGGATGCTTGGGAGCAATCGTGTCGATAGCCCTAGTAAGATCACAATTCCAGGTATTAACTAGGGCTTCAACAGGATCACCGGCGATACCAGCCATAAGACCCTCGAGGGCTTCCTGGAATCCAATAGATTCCATTAACTTTCGAGGGTGGACCATTCTAATAGGTCCACCACCCCTGCAGGGGCGGATAGCAGCCATAAGTCTAACCCTGACCAGGAAATGATCCGTCCATGACAATGTGGTAGCATTTATTATCTCCACCCACGGCTGTGCCTGTTCCGTACTGAAGACCGCATCGACGGTATTACCTGCACAATGTGTTGGCCCGGAGACTAATTGGGATAGGCCCATGTTTGTCATGGATGCCATGAACTCCCGAGCCGCACCTGTCAAACCGGTCTCAAACCGGATATTGAAGTCGCCCAGAACCAAAAATCTGGGCGACTCCAACACCAGCTCTGACACCAGCTCTGTCAGCTCGGCCAGGGAGTCTGATAGGCAGCGAGGTGGTCGGTACACTAACAGAATCCCTAGACTATCCCTTGCCTTCAGGCTCAGGTATATACACTTGAAGCGGTCTGTTTTCCGGACAGGTATCCTGGTCAGCGTAAGATTGTCTTTGTAAACTAAGGCTACTCCGCCCCCCCAGCCCACTTCCCCTTACCTGCTCACTGACAGAGTATCCGGCTGGTAAGGCCTGGACCCAAGTTGTACCACTATCGTCTTCCAGCCAGGTCTCGGTAAAGCATGCCAGGTCAGCTTCTTCATCCTTTAAAAGATCATGGATGATATGAGTTTTCTTTTTCATTGACCTGGCATTGCACAGGAGCAAGGAAAGGTTCTGTGGGTGGTCTGGTTCGCTCTCCAGATACCTTGGGGTAGCAGGGCGAATGGAAGGTGAGATAGGTATTAAACATTTATCTCTCCTTCCCCTGTAACGCAATTTCGCCCTGCTATCACCATATCTCCCTTTGCCCAGCACAATGCTTACTATCGCTCCCCGTTGTTCATCTATAACATCCAACCGCCCCCCATCATGAGAAAATACCCCCTGCTTGCTCACACCCCCACCCACTCCTACCCCTCCTTCCTTCCTCCCCCTCTTAATTATAAAATCAGGGTGGAGGGTGTGGCCAACGACAGTAGAGGCTGCCTTTGATGTTTCTTGCTTCCTTCCACTGTCCGTCTCCATTACAGAGACAGAGGAAGCCTCTGGTGTTCTTCTTCCTTCTACTGTCTGTCCCCTTTTATAGGAACAGGCAGGAGGGCATGGTCAGCAACAGCAAAGAAGACTCTGGTGGTGTTCTTCCTTCTACTGTCTGTCCCCTTTTATAGGAACAGGTAGGAGGGCGTGGCCAGCAGCAGCAAAGAAGCCTCTGGTAGTGATGTCCAGCAGAGAAGATTTATATCAGCTGAGATCAAAGAGAAGCAGGATGCTGGGGTGATGGGGTTGGTTATCAAGCCAGGAAGGAACAAAGGGCCATGAAAGAAGAGTAAAGGAGATAGCAATGCAGGAATATAAACAACCAAAGCAAGCCTGGGCAGGATCAGGGTGACTGATGAATTAATGGGAAATGTGAATTCTACCAATCAATGTAATGAGCACTGAATAATTATCAATTGAATCTATATAAGCTTTGTTGGGCTGATGCTCCTCAGTTTTCTTAACTGAAAGTAATGTGTGGTATCAATCTGTACTTCCTAGAATAAACAATGCTTCTGTTCACGTGCGGTTTCATGTTCTGAGTGTTCCCCCTGGGAAGCAGATTAGAGCCTGGCATCACACTTACTTTCTGCTGCTCCAGAGACTAGGACACAGAGCAGTGACTTCAAACTTCAGGAAAAGGGATTGCTAAACATTAGAGCAGTTCGACAATGAAATACACTGCCCCAGAGAGTGGTGGAGTCTCCTTCTTTGGAGGTTTTTAAACAGAACCTGGATGTTCATCTGTGTTTTCCCGAATGGCAGGGGTTGGACTTGTGGCCTCTTCCAGCTCTATGATTCTATGATTCTACAAAAGGTGCACTTTCCTCCTTAATCCTTTATAAATTTATTTATTTAACTGTATACTGATATATTTATAGCCAGCTAGTCAGGAAGAGATTCAGAATAATTTTGGAAACCATTCCTACTGAGAGTCCTATTGCAAGAGTCAGCAGTGTTCTAAGACAAGCAGTCTGCTCAGATGAATGCTGAGCTAATCTAATCACACTTGTGCAGCAAATTGTACTTGATTTAGACATCATACAAATACAAAGATAATATGATCCAAGTGGGAGATTTGCAGTAGCCTCCAGATTTTCCTTGTAGCAATTACCTGCTTTAAAACTGAGAAATAAGTATGGAAAGAATATCCAGAAGCTCAGGGAAAGCAATGAAACAGGGGCTTCTTGAGTGTCAAGAAACAGTCCTAAAGCCCCCTTTTTACCTCATCAATCTTTGAATAGACTGAGAGAACTATTCCTGCACCCCCTAGCCCACACTCTTTTTTCTGCACCTCTGCAGTATAGCCACATTCCAATTATTACAACAGACACTGCAAGAAGTCAGTGCCTGCGCCATTGTGCACCAACTGTCAAAACATCAACAGTCCTTAGATGTCATCCCCTACACAGCCATGTTTTCAGTAAGGCATTTGATAATGTCCCCATTGCACTCTTCCAGGCAAACTAGGAAAATATGGCCTTATTGCTACTGTTATGTACTAATCTGTAACTGAATTCAAAGTCTGTACACTAACATGTTACTCCAAAATGTGGGTGCCACAAGGGCTCATTAGCACTGCCAGTACCTCTGTTCAAAAGTGGGGAATAATTAACTCAAAGTCAGGAGACCTGCAAGAGGGGGGTAACTTAGCAAGATCTTTCCACCTACGTTTAGGGAGTCATGCAGGAAAGAACCAGCCAGGGATTCCAAAAATAAACTAAAATGTGTTTTATTGGAAAATGGTTCACAGAAGCACGCAAAGATCCAAACACCCCCCCCCCCGAGCTAACTGAAGGAAAAGGGAGGAAAGTGTGGATAGAGGACTTTCAGGGATAATTACCAGTCTGGAGAGCAGTGAAGAAAGCAGTGATGTGGCTTAGGTAGGCTTCTAAGGACAGTTCTCATTCGGGAATCAAATGGACAGCATGGCATTCAGAAAGGCAAGAGACTGCACTGGGCAGCTTGAAATTGGGAGTTCTTATACCTGAAAACTACCATGTGGGTACAAGTGTGAATTGCTTTTCCAGCCAAGTGGATAATGGCAGTTGCAACACAAACAATGAAGTCCTGACAGAGTTAATGGTCTTAGTGTTTATGTGACAAAAGGATAATGGCTGTTGTAATAGTAAAATATTGTGAAGAGGTGGGGAAAACAATAGGGAAACATCCAGGTATTGGGAGTCAGACTTCAATCACAATTTGGTGGAGATTTTGCCTTTCAGCTCTGAGATGTCCAGCTTGTTATCTTTAAGCCTATTGTCTTGAAAGTGGCCGTGCTATTAGCCTGAAAATGACTTGGTTTCTGCCTCAGAGCTGGGTGTGGTTGAGATGCCTTTCTATCTCATGTTTACAGTCAGTAATATGCCTCTTCCAATGTGACTTTCCAGTCACATCAGGTATCACTTATATCTATGCCAATTAACAGTGCCAATTAAATAATATTTGCCAATTAAACCATGCCAATCATGTGTGTGTGTGTGTGTGCGCGCGCAGTGCCATGACAAATGGTTCCTCATCATCCTAGAAAGAAGTGACAAGTATTATGTTCTGTTGTGGTCCTAGTTTTATACAACTTCTTTATAGTTGATGGAACAGAGAACAGTGTTCATAAAATTTGTAGATGACACCAGGTTGGGAAGCATAACTGATATTTTAGAAAACAGAATTAACATTCAAAATTATCTGAACACATTGGAAAGCTGCGCCAAAACTAGCAAAGTGAATTTCAATATGTATGTATGCATGTGTGACAGTCAGCATGAAAAGTGAATGTGGTGTAATGGTATAAGCTTTGGACTATTATCTTGGAGACCAGAGCTTGATCCCCTATTCAGCCACGGAAACCCATCAGGTGAAGAAGAAGACAAAGAAGACAAAGACAAAGACAAAGATGAAGAAGAAAAAGAAGAAGAAAAAGAAAAAGATACTACAGCCCACTCGACCCCCAAATTCTCTGGAATGTTCATGAATACCCACAAGATGCTTATTTGCCTTGTTGGTTAGAATTAGGCATAGTTTCCTTTTGGCTTGCTTGTTTGTTTCCATGCCTACTTTTTTCCTGAATCACACAGGTCTTTCTTTGTTTTGTTTTTATTTGTTGAATAAAAACACAAACACAAATTGAACAAAAAAGAGCACATAAGAGAAAAGAAAGCATATATAAAAAACAAAAATAACAATTCACAAATCAAAATAGCACATAATGATAATACCAACAAAGAACAAAACTACGAATATCAATCTAAACTAACAAATAGTTCACTGTAACACACTAAAAAATTGTTTCCCACCCCTGTTGCAAACAATGAGTAGTAATCCTACAGTAACTACTAATCCAACAAATCACAAATTATAACTAAATTTAATATTTGTTGCCTAGATTTATTTCTATAATAAAATAATGAACTTAGTAAATCGATCTATACTTTATAGTCTTAAGTAAATTATTTACTAATTCTGACTTAATTGGGAAATAGCCTTTTTTCCAAAACTTAATTACTATTTAATTGGTTATTAAAAATCAAAATTAATAATTCTTAAGTATAAAAATAATGTATTTATAACACTCATAGTAAAATTGTTCTGTTTCTTAGCTAATTCATTCTAGTTTCATTAGAATAACTTCATTTATTCGTAATATATATAAAAGAAATGTTAGTATAGCAACAAATTAAAGTCATCTATAATTTTCTTAGAATCATTCACATGATAGCAGAACAAATGAACATCTAAACATAAGAAAAGAAAGATATAAGCTGCAAGTTCAAAACTCCAAAATCATCAATTCACCTTCATTTTCTCTTAAAGAAAGCAGGCCTTTCTTTGGAAAGAATTCAATTCTTGGAATTTTAAAATTATAACATTTCAGAAAGAAGTTGCTTACCTATAACTGTGGTTCTTCAAATGATTATCTGTGAACTCACACAAGTAGAGTTAACTGCACCTGTGCAGTGCAAGATTCAAAATCTTCTAGAGCTGAGTGATCTGTTTTTGTGGGAACCAGACCCCTTTATCCTCTGCATATATAATAGGCCACCTACACTTTCCCTCATTTCCAAGTCTGTTCTGGCAGGAGAAAAAAGGCTTCACGAACAGGCAGGACTCAGAGGGTATGAGGGCAAGTTGTTTTGAGTTCTCAGATGACCCCTCAAAGAACCACAGTTTCAAAGGCAAGAGAACTTATTCTTCTTCTTTGTGGTCTCTGTGACTCATGTAAGTGGGAGACTAGCAAGCTGCTTGCCCACAGTAGTGGGAGTCATGCAAAGAGAGAGAGCAATGCAACTCATCCAAATGAAGTTCCTTCTGTGTCCTATTATCCATTGCATGCGCCCAGCTGGTTGCCCTGCAAATGTCCAGAAAGGACACTTTTTGAAGGAAAGTTGACATAGCCACTGATCTTCACACCTCTTGGCTAACTTTATGAGCTAGCTGGTAGGCTAGGGAAACTGTAGAGATCACCCAATGAGTGAAGCTTTGGGAGGGAGGGAGAGTTTCCTATGACCTGAGAATCATATAAAAAGTCTAGGTTCTTTCTGAAATCATGTAGTCCAGTCAATGTAGAAAGCCAGGTCCATCTTGATATTTGAGGAATGAAATACCATCTCCAGTGGGAGATGAAGAAATTTGGGGGATGAAGGTGAGCAAAAAAATTTCCTGGTTGAGGTAAAATTCTGGTGGACACCAAAAACACCTTGTGTTTTTGAAAATGGACATACAGGAGATCTGAATAAGGCACACACAGTTCCCTTGCCCTTCTGATAGAGGTGATGAGTGCCAGAAAGACTGTCTTCCAAGACACGAAGAGAAGACTAAAGATTGCCAAGGGCTCAAAAAGCTCTGGACATTATCTCAGTTAGGACAAGTTGGAGGTCCCAAACAAGAATAGGGCCAAGAGTTAGTAGATGTAAGTTCTTGTATCTCTGCAAGAACCTTTTTATTAGTGGGTATTGAAAATACAATGCCTATACCTTGATCTGAGATTGTGGGAGATGGCAGCCAAATAAATCTCAATTGAGGATAAGGTCATGCCATTTGTAGTAATGTGTTCAAGGAATGCAAAGATGTCACATACTGAATAATGCTGCTCACATAGACCTGAGTTCAAGAGCAATGACCTAGAAGGCAAAGCTCTACAAGGAAGAAAAGCTCTGGGAGAGCAGCAGCACATCTGCATAGCTTTTCACCATCAACTTTTGCTGATGTTGAGTGAGCAAAAATGCAGCCAGGTTGGGAGAGGCTGCACACTTTTGAACCAGCCTTGCAATGTGTGCTATTATATACCATATATCGCTTGTATATTACAGGGAGGAAGGGGAGGGAAATAACCACAGAAAGGCAGGCAGAAGGATCCATACTCATCTGCTGCAATGTATTTGTATACAGTTTTATTGAAATTCCATCATATAAAACACATGTATATATAATTGTACAATTCATTGAAATATTTCTGATAATCTTTCTCTCCTCCCTAGATTTCACGTTCTTCATTTTAATCAACATATTAAAATTAAATGTACCACACTAATTTATGCTAATATTTCATGATGGCTCCTGCAGTAAATCCGTACTAAATTTTATGTCATATTGTTCTTCTGATCACATCCTCTTGATAAAAATAGTACATTTATATCAAGCATTGTCATCTGAAAGTACCCAGCAATTATCCAACACTATTTTCCATTTTTTTTTATCTCTTCATCAGATTTACCCTTTAATCTCTGAAAGACTATATCTGCATTCCTGTTTTTAATAAAAGTTACCCACCATTGGTCTAATGTAGGTATTTGCTGATTTTTCCATGACCATATACAATATTATCTGCCAATATTTCTTTAAAACAGTACCATCCAACATATGTGTCATATTTAACAAATACATTTCAGGTGTCTTATCAAATTGCATCTTCAATATTGTACAGATCTTATTACGTATTTCCCCCCAATATTTCTTTGCTTTATTACATGACCACCACATATGAAATATCGTACCGACCTCCTTTTGACATTTCCAACATTGCCCTGTTCTTGTTTTGTAAATTTTCATCAATTTTTCAGGTGTCATGTACCATCTATGAAACATTTTATAATAGTTTTCTTTTAAATTCTGAGCTACTGTGAATTTCTGTGTTCTTTTCCAACTCTGTTCCCAGAACTCTAACTGAATTGAATGTCCTATGTTTTGAGCCCACAAATTCATTGTAGTCTTTATTGTTTCCTCTTCTCTCTCTTGTTGTAATATTTCCTGATATATATGAGATAGTAAATGTGGGGGATTTTCAAATAGCCATTTAATCACTCCTTCTTTCTCCTTTTGTTCAATTCTGTAGGTTTTTAAATCCATTTTAAACTCATCATGAGCACAGGTCAGTACCCCTTTCTCCTGTTTCATGTGGGCACCAATGACACTGCCAAGAACACCTTTGAGCAGATCACCTCAGTCTATGAAGCTTTCAGCTGGAAGTATGAGACACTGGTGGTATTGTCAATTCTGCCAGTGAAGGATAGAGGGTTAGGAAGACACTAAAAGTGAATGACTAGTTATGTAGATGGTACAGTATGTAGATGGTGCTGACCAATGGGAGAAGTTTGGCTTCTTGGAACACCGTCATCACATCTTAGAGGGCTACTGGTTACTGGTGGGTTGTACCTCACAAAGACTGCAAAGAATGGTAGTAGCATGGCAAGTCTGATCAAGAGGGCTTTAAATTAAATCCTTGGGTGGTTGGAGAAGATTCTGTCACCCTGTGTACTGGGGGTCCCAGGAGGGACACCAAAATGTGCTAAACTAAAGGTGGGGAAAATTAGCTCAGAGCCCTGCTTAGCATTACGAGAGGCAGGGTAACGTAGCGAGATCTTGAACCCTATGTCTACAGGGTCGGGTCAAGTCAAGAAGCACACAGAAGTTGAAACAATAAATGATGTTTTATTAAACACAAGCAAAACAGTGTATGCGACACATTCACACAAGATACCTAAAGGAAATAAAGGTTGGAGTGGTATAGAGGGATTTTTAGAGGAATTGCTGGTTTGGGTGATACTTCACCTGTCCTGAAGCCCGGAAAAATAGAGAGCGAAGCTGGGGTGCGATGTAGCTCAGCACGTGGAGCTGAGGGGAGGCTCACCAAGCAAAGCAGCAGCAAGGCGGGATGAAACTCGGGAGCGATCTGAGGAAGGTCTCGGAATCAAGGGTTTTTATAAGGAGAATTGTGACTGCAGGCTATGCTGTTCTTGGGGGAAAACAATAGATTTGGAGTTGGAGACAAAGCCTCCGAAAGGTCAGAATCTGAATGATTGAGTTATCGTAGCGGTTTTCAATAGAGTAGCCAGTATGCGAACACAGAGTACTAGGGTATTGCATAGTTAACCCATCAAGCTGCCAGCGCGGGGCAGAGGTTCTTTTGTAAGTTGCGTGCATACCTAATTAGAGTACTTGCCTGGAGGTCTCCTAAAGCAGTGAGTCAGCCATTTTCTGGCCTGCCTGTATTGTATTAGGAATATTACGGCAATTAATGGACGAGCTTGTTTACCTACTTGTCCGGTGGCCTCGCAAGCACGTGGAAGGGAATAGAGAAGTGAAGTCGAATTATGATATCAAGAGGATATCTTTTAATATCCCCAAAGCTCGGACTAGCCAGGGAAGTAACAATACCTGAAACATCAGCCCACAGGCAAGCACTAAACACAAGGATGTGAATTCTAGAAAAGAAGCCGAGAGAGAGAACGGGACCCATCGAAAAACTCACACTAAATGTCTACATATCAATGCATGGACAAACAAGATGAGCTGAAGTCCTAGTGCGGGAAGGTAAATACGACTTTATAGGCATAATGGAGATGATTCCAATGATTGGAATATTACAATTGAAGAGTATAACCTATTAAAAAAAAATAGACGTGGAAGAAAAGGTGAGAGAGTAGCACTATACGTCAAAGACAAATTCAGTGATCATGGATTATAGTGGAACAATTGAGAGCATTTCGGTAAAAATAAATGGAGAAATAAATAAATGCAACAGTATAGTAGAAGTTTGCTACAAGCCAGCAAACCAAGAAGAGATTGTGGATTATGCTTTTCAGAAACACATTTTGGCAATTTCAAAGATGCAAGAATTAGGGGACTTCAGTTACTCTGATATCTTCTATGCTTAGCTAAGCACAGACTCTACAATAAATTTCTGATGTGCCTTAGAGATAATTTCCTCTTTCAAAAAGTAAAGGAAGGAAGAAGGGGATTGGCAATCTGGGAATTGATCCGAATAAATAGAAATCATTCACTGCAATCAAAATAGTTGGTACTTTAGGGGGAAGTGACCATTCACAACTGTGGAAACAGTATAGTCAAACACGGGTCTTGGGCTTTCAGGAAAGTTGATTTTAACAAGTTCAGCAGAATACTTGGTGGAATCCCATGGCTAGACATGCTAAAGGAAAGACACCCAGCAAGGGTGGATATTCTTGAAGAAGGAGTTGCAAAAAGCAGATTCATAAGCAATCTCATGGGTGAAGAAAAATGGGAAACATCTAAAAAGTCAATGTGGCTGCACAGCAAACTCAAGGAGGAAGTGAAAAGAAAAAATGCATGCCAAAAGAATAAAAGGAAGGATGATCACCAAGGAAGACTTCAGATGTGAAGCCGAATGTTGCAGGTATAATATAAAGAAATGTAAAGCTCAGAATAAGCTGAGACTAAGCAAGCAAAGAGGAACTTATTTTTTTTAAGATAGATTTAATGTGAGACAATGACCAAAGAGACATTGGGGATGCTGTTCAGAAAGGATGATAAAATGCTAACAGATCTCAATGTAAAGGCAGAACTGTTATGAACGGTGATGAGTTCTGGGTTCAAGTAAATGGCTCAGAATATGATAAGAATATTATAGAAGCTTTTATTCCAAGAATAGGAAAACGAAGTGCATGCACTTAGGAAATTGCCAGGACTAAAGATCCAAAGCCCAGCACCTCTACTCCAATACAGCAGGCACTAAGCATGTTATTTGAAAACAATAAAACATATGTGTAAATGTATATATGTGTGTGTGTGTCTAATGTAACATGGAAACCTTTAAGTATGGCATAAAATAAAAACCATTAAACATGATCAACAACATGAAATGACCAAATATGCTCAAGAACATAACAGGATATTACTAAATATGGCAAGGATAGGCAAAGTGTAAAACATCAAAGCATATAACTAACCAGTGACAATTAATCCCCAATGCAGACATAAAGCAAAGCCCATTATACTCTATAGCACAGCAATAACATGGCAGGAAGCATTAGGACATATGCAGCATGGCAGTAACTCAGCACTACATAGTAACATACATGGTAACTTATTTTTAAAAGCAGATGTTAACATATTTTTCCAGCCAGGCATATAACATGTAACATATAATAATGTCGCCAGATCTAACAGAGCCCTATATCAAAAGCACGTAGGACAAAATACCTATTTCCTTCACCTCGCATATCATAGCAATATGCTCATTTCACACTTCGTAACAACCAATCAGACTGCAAACAGGGTTGAACATATGGAGACATGTAACACATGATGAGAATGAATGCATCTGGCTGTACCAGGATGATCACTCCTTAACACAGGCTAACATACACTTCCAGCACAGTATGAGTTTCTTACAAGCATTAAGTATCCAGAAACATAATAAAAACAGGCAGAATACATCATCCTGACAGGACAATATTATATAATATGGCAGACAGCAAAGCCAACCTGGCAAGAACTACTCAATACCTATTTTGCTTCAGTTTACTCACAAAAAGAGAACCGTGTGCTTCCACGGAGCTTTAAAAACATTGGTAAGGGATCTGGGATTCCAAAATTGATAGGAATCACCTAGCTAACCTAAATCAATTCAAATCTCTAGGGCCAGATCAAGTCCATCCCAGAGTACTGAGGCAACTTGTTGATGTAACTCTCTGAACCACTTGGTATCATTTCCGAGAAATCTTAGAGAACAGATGAGGTACCAGAGGACTGGAGAAGGGCAAACATTGTTCCTTAATTAAAAAAATAAAATAAAAACAAGAAAGAAGATCCATGAAACTCCAGATGAGCTCGATACCAGCAAAAATATTAGAATGGATGATCCTGGAGTCTGTCTGCAAGTATGTTGATGACAATGTAGGAACCAGCATGGGTTTGTCAAGAACAAATCCTGCCAAACTAATCATACCGTTTTTTGATCAAGTCATTACTTTCTCAGATCGTAGGAATGCTACCATCTAAATTGATGTCATTTATTTGGATTTCAGCAAAACATTTGATAAGGTACCCGTTGTTGTTATTTATATATGTGTGTGTGTATACATGTGTGTGTGTTGTATGCGTAATTTTTTCCCCAAAACTGGAACTTAAAAATGCTGTATCCAAGAAGGATTCTCCAAATTGGAGCTTAAACAATACAATTTGACAACATATAAAACCATACAAACAGTGAATATTAAAGTAGAATTAAATTGTTGATGCCAGAATTAAAACAGCTTAATAAAGAATAAAAATGCAATTAAAAGAGATAAAACATTGAAACACATCAATTGGAATTAAAACAGTACAACACCCCCCAGCCCCTTCCTTAAAAACTTTCTGTATTAAAAGCCCATCTGAATACAAATGTTTTAGCTTGCTATTGGAAAGTCAACAAGGAGCAGGCCATTCTGGTCTCCCTGGAAAGGAGTTCCAGAGTTTAGGTGCAGCCACTGAGAAGGCCCTCTCTTATGTCTCCCAGCAACTGTGTATGCGATGATGGTGGGACTGAGAGAAGAGCTTTTCCTGATAATCTCAGAGCCAAAGTTAGTTCATACAATCTGACAAATAGTGAGGAACTAAGCCATACAGGGCTTTATAAATTGTAACCAGCACTTTGAATTGTGCCTGGAAACAAACTGGTAGCCAGAGCTGCTGTTTCAACAGGGATATAGCATGGTCTCTATGACCTGCCTCAATTAACAGCTCTTTGAACCAGCTGAAGTTTTCGAACACTCTTCAAAGGCAGCCTCAAGTCGAGTACGTTACAGTACTGGAGGCACGCATTTCAAATCTTCGCATTATTAGGCAGGGAGAGAAGTTCCTGGATAGGGCTGAGAGGACCTTTTGGAAGACAGAATGCACAGAGGACAAAGTGGACAAACAAGCCGGTTTACGAAACAGGGAGACGGATGCTTGGAGGAATGTGACATGCAAGAGTAGAAAGCCAAGGCATCATATGGAGAATCTCAAGCTACAGCTTGAGTAAAATGTGGGCTGGACAGGGCTACTGCTAGTTGGATTTGTAATTGGTTGACTGACCAAACCCAAAGGGTGATCACCAATGGTTGCTTTTCATCCTGGAGAGAAGTGACCAGTGGGGTGCCACAGGGTTCTGTCCTGGGCCCAGTGCTATTCAACATCTTCATCAATGACTTGGATGAAGGAGTGGAGGGCATGCTGATCACATTTGCAGATGATACCAAATTGGGAGGATTGCTAATACACCAGAGGACAGGATCAAATTTCAAAACAACCTTGACAGATTGGAGACCTGGGCCAAAGCTAACAAAATGAATTTCAACAGAGAGAAATGTAAGGTCCTGCACTTAGGCAGAAAAAAATGGAAGGCACAAATATACGATGGGAGACACGTGGCTGGATAGCAGTACGTGTGAAAGGGATCTAGGAGTCTTGGTAGATCACAAGCTGAACATGAGTCAGCAGTGTGATAAGGCAGCCAAGAAAGCCAATGTGATTCCATAAATAGGAGTATGGTGTCTAGATTGAGGGAGGAAATGGTACCACTCTATTCTGCACTGGTTAGGCCTCATTTGGAATACTGTGTCCAGTTCTGGGTACCTCAATTCAAGAAGGATGTCGACAAGCTGGAACGTGTCCAGAGGAGGGCGACCAAATTGGTGAGGGGCCTGGAAGCCATGCCCTATGAGGATAGACTTAGAGAGCTGGATATGTTTAGTCTGCAGAAGAGAAGATTGAGAGGGGACATGATAGCCATGTTTAAATATTTGAAGGGATGTCATGTTGAGGAGGGAGTGGACTTGTTGTCTGCTGCTCCAGAGACTAGGACAAGGATCAATGGATTCAAGCTGCAGGAAAGGAGATGTCACTTGAACCTCAGGAAGAACTTCCTGACGGTCAGAGCTGTCTGGCAGTGGAATATGCTGCCTCAGAGTGTGGTGGAGTCTCCTTCTTTGGAGGTTTTTAAGCAGAGGTTGGATGGCCATCTGTCAGGAGTGCTTTGAGGGTGTTCCTGCATGGTAGGGGGTTGGACTGGATGGCCCCTGTGGTCTCTTCCAACTCTACATTTCTATGATTCTAAGAGCTGTTTGACAGTGGAATATGCTGCCTCAGAGTATTGGGAATGCTTTGATGGGTGTTCCTGCATAGCAGAGGGTTGGACTTGATGGCCCCTGGGGTCTTTTCCAATTCTATGATTCTATGATACTACTCCAGATGAGATGTAACTAAGGCATATACCACTGTGGCGAGATCCAATGTCTCAAGGAATGGGCACAGTTGGCACACAAGCTTTAAATGGGCAAAAGCACCCCCGGTCACCACTGAATGCTAGACTCCCAAGGTTCAAAGCTGAGTCCAAGAGTACATCCAAAATGTGAACCTGTGTCTTCAGAAGGTATATAACTCCATCTAGCACAGGCTGAATTCCTACTCCCTGAACTCCCTTCTAACTGACCAGAAGCACCTATCATCATCATCATCATCATCACCACCACCATCATCATCCTTTATTTATATAGCGTCATCCATGGACATGGTACTTTACAAATTTAAAATACAACAGTTGCCCTAAATAAATGAATAATAAAATGAAAATATACAATGAAAAGGATCCAGGGTACATGGAATTACAACTAGTACAACATAACATTACTATAATGGCAATAAACATTACTATAATGCCAATAAAATACAATATCTAAATAGCAATAAAACTAGTCCAATGTTCCAAAGATTTCGGAAAACAAGAAAGTTTTCATTTTACATTTAAAAACAGTAAGAGAAGGGGCAGTTCGCAAGGTCACCGGAAGGTGATTCCACACATAAGGGCCGGCAAGAGAAAAAGGGCATAACTGAGCTAACAAAGAGGAGACTATAGGCCGGGTAAGAAGGCAAGTATTTGCTGAGCGTAGGTTTCCAGCTGGCTGGTAAGAAGAGAGCAGCAAGACAAGGAGGAGATAAATTATGTAAGACCTTAAAAGTCAAAACAAGGAGCTTATAAAGGATCCTATGAGGGATAGGTAACCAATGAAGCGAAATCAGGAGAGGTGTAATGTGATCGAAATGGTGGACTAAGAAAATGATTTTAGCAGAAGAATGAAAAACAGAAACCAGAGGGGGGAGATGAGGTTGAGGAAGACCAGTAAGTAAAAGATTACAGTAATCGAGATGAGAAATAACAAGAGCATGGATTAAAGTCTTGGCAGAAGAGGGAGAAAGGAAGGGTTGGATTTTAGAGATATTATAAAGAAAGAGGTGATGTGACCTAGCAACAGTCTCAATATAGGAAGCAAAAGACAAAGAGGAGTCAAAATGAATCCAAGACTGTGAGCTTCCTTCACCAAATGGATAAGTATGTTGTTGACAGTGATAGAAAAAGTGGAAAGTAAAGAAGGTTTAAGGGGAAAAATGAGTAATTCTATTTTTGCCATGTTAAGTTTGAGATGGTGATGAAGTCCATAAAGAAATACCAGTGAGACAATCTGTAATGTGATCTTCAATATCCATAGAAAATTCAGGAAAAGAAAAGTATAGTTGAATATCATCAGCATAAAGCCATAGGAACTAATGAAACCCATAGGAACTAATAAGATTCCCTAGGGAGAGAGTATAAAGAGAAAATAAGAGAGGGTCCAGAACAGAGCCTTGAGGGACCTCCACAAAAAGAGGAAAGGAAGCAGATTTATGGTTGCCAACTTTCACATTAAATGAACAGCCAGAAAGATAGGATGAAAACCAACTAAGGACAGACCCAGTGAACCCTAAGGCATGAAGCAAATCTAACAAGAGAGCATGATCAACCATATCAAATGCAGCTGAAAGATCGAGAAGAATAAAAATAGAATATAGGCCCTGGACTTAGCTATGAGAAGAACATTGGTTAATTTGGTAAGATCCATCTCCATGGAGTGTAAAGGATGATATGCAGATTGAAAAGGATCAAGTATAGCAGCCTGAGACAAAAAGGAGAGACAACGTGTATGGACAACATGTTCTAACACTTTAGAGAGGAAAGGCAGGAGAGAAATAGGGTGATAGTTGGTGAGAGAAGAAGAATCAAGCGTAGACTTCTTAAGAATAGGGGAAACAGTGGCATGTTTGAAACCAGAGGGAAATGAACCAGAAGAAGGAGACAAATTAACAACATGACACAGAAGAGGAAGAACGGCAGGGAAAATAGTAATTAAGAATTGGGAAGGAATAGGATCCAAGGGACAGGTAGAAGGATAAGAAGATTTCAGAATTTTGGATAATTCATCTAGTGAAACAGGGAAAAAGGAAGAGAATGTAAGACAAGTGGGCAATTGGAAAGTTGGAAGTAAGGAAGAGCCAGGAACAGAAAAGGATGAGTGAATAGTTTCAATTTTAGTACTGAAGAAAGTAGCAAAGTTGTCAGCTGAGAATAATGAAGGAAGGGGCAAAGAAGGAGGTTTAAGGAGAGAATTAAAGGTAGAGAAAAAATGCTGAGGACAATAGGAATTTGCACAGATTAATGACCTGAAATATGTCTGCTTGGCAAGAGAAATGGCACTAGAAAAAGAAGAAAGAATAAACTTACAGTGAATAAAATCTGTCTGCTCTTTAGTTTTCCTCCACAGACACTCAGCAGTATGACAACAGGAGTGAAGATGCTGAGTGGAGGGAGTAAGTCAAGGTTGAGGCTTAGAAGTAGAAGCAGAACACATTGTCAAAGGGGCAAAATTATTGAGAGTTGAAGATAAGATAGAGTTCAGCAAGGAGACTGCAGGATCAAGAGAAATAAGAGAGTTAGAAGGAGGCAAGGAGGAAAGCAAAGCTTGAGAAAAGTCTTCAGGATTGACAGAATGAAGCTCATGAAAGGAGCGAATAACAGGATGATGAGGAGGGGGATTATGAGTAAGTGCAAATGAGACAAGGGGGTGATCAGATAACAGAAATTCAGTAACTGAAAAACAAGAACAAGAACAATGTTTAGAAAAACAAGATCGAGGCAATGACCGAGGGAATGAGTGGGAGAGTTAGAGCAAAGCTCAAGTCCAAAGGAGACAATAAAGAAAGAAAACATGAAATGGAGACATAGAATCATAGAATCATAGAATCATAGAAATATAGAGTTGGAAGAGACCACACGGGCCATCCAGTCCAACCCCCTACCATGCAGGAACACCCTCAAAGCACTCCCGACAGATGGCCATCCAGCCTCTGCTTAAAAACCTCCAAAGAAGGAGACTCCACCACACTCTGAGGCAACATATTCCACTGCCGGACAGCCCTGACTGTCAGGAAGTTCTTCCTGAGGTTCAGGTGGAATCTCCTTTCCTGCAGCTTGAATCCATTGCTCCTTGTCCTGGTCTCTGGAGTGGCAGAAAACAAGCCCTCTCCCTCCTCTACGTGGCATCCCTTCAAATATTTAAACATAGCTATCATGTCCCCTCTTAACCTTCTCTTCTGCAGACTGAACATACCCAGCTCTCTAAGTCTATCCTCATAGGGCTTGGCTTCCAGGCCCTTCACCATTTTGGTCGCCCTCCTCTGGACCTGCTCCAGCTTGACCATGTCCTTCTTGAATTGGGGTGCCCAGAACTGGACACAGTATTCAAGATGAGGCCTAACCAAAGCAGAGTAGAGTGGTACCAGTACCTCCCTCGATCTAGACACCATACTCCTATTGATGCAGCCGAGAATTGCATTGGCTTTCTTGGCTGCCGCATCACACTGCTGACTCATGTTCAGCTTGTGGTCTATTAGGACTCCTAGATCCCTTTCACATGTACTGCCATCCAGCCACGTGTCCACCATCCTATATTTCTGCATTCCATTTTTTCTACCTAAGTGTAGGACCTTACACTTCTCTCTGTTGAATTTCATTTTGTTAGCCTTGGCCCAGCTCTCCAATTTGACCAGGTCATTTTGAATTTTGATCCTGTCCTCTGGGGTATTAGCAACCCCTCCCAATTTGGTGTCATCTGCAAATTTGATGAGCATGCCCTCTATTCCTTCATCCAAGTTGTTGATGAAAATATTGAACAGCACTGGGCCCAGGACAGAACCCTGTGGCACCCCGCTAGTCACTTCTCTCCAGGATGAAAAGCAGCCATTGGTGAGCACCCTTTGGGAACGGTCGGTCAACCAGTTACAGATCCACCTGACAGTAGCTCTGTCCAGCCCACATTTTACTAGCTTCTTTGCAAGAATGTCATGTGGAATTTTGTCAAAGGCCTTACTGAAATCGAGATATGCTACATCCACAGCATTCCCTTCATCTATCAAGCTAGTAACTCTATCATAGAAAGAGATAAGATTAGTCTGGCATGACTTATTTTTGAGAAATCCATGTTGACTTCTCGTGATTACCGCGTTGCTTTCTAAGTGATTAGAAACTGACTGCTTAATGATCTGCTCCAGGATCTTTCCGGGTACTGACGTCAGGCTGACTGGGCGATAATTCTTTGGATCCTCTTTTTTTCCCTTCTTGAAGATGGGGACAACATTTGCCCTCTTCCAATCTGCTGGAACTTCTCCTGTCCTCCAAGATTTCTCAAAGATTATAGCAAGCAGTTCCGAAATAACCTCTGCCAGTTCTTTTAATACCCTAGGATGCAATTCATCTGGCCCTGGAGACTTGAATTCTTCCAGTGTGGCCAGGTATTCCTGTACCACCTCTCTACCTATTATGTGCCGCATTTCCCCTGCTTCCTCACCTGCTCCCCAACTGCCAGGTTGAGCGCTTGTATCCTTCTGGGGAGGTTCATCATCATCAGAGTCATCTACATGAACATTGAAATCACCCAGAACGAGGAAGGGAATATTGTCTGAAATAAAGATAGTTAACCAAGAGTCAAAATCTGACAGAAAAAAGGAAACAGGACCAGGTGGATGATAGATGACAGCAACTTGCAGATGCGGAGGTAAAAAGAGTCACATGACATGAACCTCAAATGAAGAAAAACAATGGGTGGAATGAAAGGAAAGGAGCTGAAACTGGCACAAAACAGATAACAAAAGACCTACCCCACACCCCCTACCTTCCTGACGGCCAGTGTGAGAGAAAGAGATGTTATCCTGTTTACTGGAGGCCCTGTGAGGGACACCAAAATGTGCTCAATAATAGGTGGGGAAGATTAGCTCTGAGCACTGCTTTAGCATTACGAGAGGCAGGGTAACTTAGCAGGATCTTGAACCCTATGTCTACGGGGTCAGGCCAAGTCAAGGAGCACACAGAAGTTGAAATAATAAACGTGATTTTATTAAAAACTCAATCAAACAGTGTATGCAGCACACTCACACAAGATAAATAAAGAAATAAAGGGTGGAGTGGGATAGAGGGATTTTTAGAGGAGTTGTTGGTTTGGGTGATACTTCACCCGTCCTGAAGCCCGGCTGGAAGCAGAGAAGCTGGGGAGTGTGGATCTCAGCACCTGGAGCTGAGGGGGAGGCTCACTAGACAAAGCGACAGCAAGGTGGGATGGAAGCCAAGAGCGATCCAAGGAAGCACTCAAAGTCAGGGGTTTTTATAAGGAGAATTGTGACCTCAGGTCAGACTTGGGGAAAACAATAGATTTGGGGCTGGAGACAAAGCCTCCGAAAGGTCAGAATTTGAATGATTGAGTTATAGCCAAATTGTCAATAGGATAGCCGGTATGCAGATGCAGAGTACTTGAGTGTTGTATAGTCAGATCATCAAGCTGCCAGCGTGGGGCAGAGGATCTTTTGAAAGCTGCATGCATACCTAATTGAGGTACTTGCCTTGAGGTCTCCTAAAGCTGCGAGTCGGCTATTTCTGGCCTGCCTGTATTGTGTTGGAATATTACGGCGATTATCCGCCGAGCCTGTATGCGTGCTTGTCTGGGGGCCTTGCAAGCACATGGAAGGGAATGGGTACGTGAGGCCGAATTATTGATATCAGTAGATATCTTTTTATACCCCCCAAAGCTCGGGCTAGCCAGGGCAGTAACAGAGAGTCCACCAAAAGAGAGGGCAGCAGAGGTGGCAGTGTTGTGAGCTGGCAGCCAGGTTTTGGTTAGACCAAGAAGGTGAAGATATTTAGAAAATAATAAATCATGAATGATAGTGGCTTTTGGAGCAATTGATCAGCAGTTCCTTAGAGAACAAAAAAAAAGGGGGGGGAGCTGAGAAGAAGGGAGGTGATGAATAGGTACTAAACTTGGAGAAGGACAAGGATGTAAAGAGCAAACCTAACAGTGGAAAATTTTAGGAGAAGCAGTAATTCATACCGGACTTTCAAGATTCTCAGTGGAACTGAAACAGGGACTGGAATATAGGGATAAGGGTGACAGTTTAGAATGAGATTGTTCATGTTCAATGGTTTTATTGGTCTGAGGATCCCTTGGCAATATAGATGAAAAATTACATAGAGGGATAGGGGGCTGTTGTTGACAAAAAACCTTGTTAAAACTAAACCAAGCTTTAAAAGAATTGTTTTAGCCCAAGAAATAAAACCAGCAATATTTAAAACCTTAAACAGAACAATAGCATGCACAGTTAAATTATCATTATAAAGATAGTCAACAGGCTGTTGAATGGTCTGCATTTTCTACTTGAGGACTAGTATGTAACAGACCAGTGATCACCCAAAACAGCTCTGCTGGATGGCTCCTTGCAGATGCAATGGTGGCAGCAAAAAATAACTTCTTTGCTGTCTGTTCTGCCACAGAGTAGGCCTTCAAATGGACTCTAGCCTGTGTTCAGTCAGATTTATTTTGAGTCTTCTGCCAACATCATTCTAGTCTCCACCTCACTTCATCACTGCCAACCTCCTAGAAAATTAGGGGGCTGGTTTGGCTCTACTTCCTAAGACAGAAATTCAGGAGTGATTGTGTCCACCACCCTGGCCATTTCTCTATTCCAGAGGTCATCCAGAGCTTCAACACAAGCACCTGCTGAGATGACAGGAAAATCGCAAAGAGGAATCTGTCTGGATCAAACAGCCTCCTGGGGTGGACTGTTGTAATAGGTCCTCCATCTCTCTAGAAGTTCTGAGTCCCAGTGAGTCTCAACCTGATGACAATAGGTTGATGACAACAGAACTGCAGAGAGTTTTCCATCCAGCACAGAAAACCAGGTCAAGTTGTTACCCCACTGGCATACCCTATCCTGGGGACTATAAATTTGATATCAAATATGCCCGCCATGCCAGAGAGGTTGCCCAAATGGGTATATAGAAAAGGAGGTCGAACGACTGAAAATAGGTCAGGCCAGGAAAATCCCCAGTCACGTTCCCCTAGGAGACCTCAGACTGAACACGTCCACACAGACAAAGACTCTTCAGCCAGGGAACAGCCAACTTGAGTGGATTATTGGGTTTTCCCAAGGTGAGCAACTCTGATGTTAGTAAACCCTGCACTGCAAGAGGTCCATCTGCATAAACCAATCATGCAAACTACCCATTTGCTATTGTGCGGCATTTCACCCTTTATTTTGGCCATTGTTCTTCCGGCGAGAGGGCCTGCCCTCAAGGTATGTTCTGCCCTATAAGTAGTCCCTGTTTTTGAGGGTCTCTTTGGAGAACTCCCCACCACACTAGCAGACCGGCACTCTTGTTAGTCGAGTGATCCCCTCAGCTGCTTCTCTTTGCTGAGCTCCATTCTTCTTGCCACTTCCCAGACTGAAGACTTCAGGATAGGTGCAGTATCACCATCTTTATACCCTCTCCGCTGAATCCTCTATCAATTTTCACCTCTTTCCTTTCTCAAAAGGCCTTGTGTGTGTGAGTGAGTCCGTTGGTGCGTGAGAACACATTTATTAATAAAATCCATTTATTGGTATGTTTGGTTTTTCACTTGTCTTGACCCCGTAAAAATTGGGTAAAAGATTCTGCTGGGTTACCCTGCCCCTCGTTTCGCTACAGCCAGTGCTCTGCTAATTTCCCCAACCTTTGCATTTTGGAGTGAATCATGGTGTTCTCCAAGAGACCCCCAGAAGCCAGGGTAACAGAGTGTGTGCCCAGCAACATGAGTAGGGACAGATACGACATACCTATGGTTCTCATGGAGGTCATGAATTCCTGAGACACTCTTGAGAGGGTGGTCTTAGCACAGATGTTGAAGTACCCCAGCACTATTAGCTGTGGAGACTCAACACCAGCTCTGAGAACACCCCAACTAGCTCAAGAAGGGAGACTGTAGAACAGTGGAGTAGACTGTACACCAACTGAATTCCAGTTCTGTCGCAGCTACCCACCTTTAAGTATATACACTAAAAACTTACAGATGTGAGATAGTACGTCTAGTCAGGAAAAAGATGTGTGTGTCTAAGGATAGCCTGCCACACCATCATGCTAAATGGCTACATTTTACAGTCCATGCTGCCCACTTTAAATTGCTGCTTCTACAACATTACAACCATCAGTGGTTGTGACATTGACTAATCTACATCCATTTGGTTTCATCAAGACATGACCGTAGCCCCCTCTCTATAAAGTTCCATTACCCCAGTGTTCTTTGGGATCAATTTGCATATCTTGCATAGACTTCTAGCTCACCCTAACCTAAAAAAACAGTTAATGAAAACAAAGGCTGCTGGAGACAAAAAGCCATGGTTGTATCTCACAATGGTGAAGCGATTGCAAACATTTCCAAAGAGACTGTAAATGTAGGACATCACTCATGGTGGGAAGCATTTCTTGGTTGGTCCCTTAAGGCAACACAATGCTTTAATGTAATGCTTCATCCAATTGTGATCTTGGCCTTCCAAATTGTATTATTATTTTGCCTTGCTGGCATGGTTTATTTACTGTCAGCTCATTAAATTAACAGTCCTCGCTGAATTGGCTAAGGCAGCTAAGGCTCAGTCTCTTCTTTAACTACCTTGGGAGGGAGCTTAAGAGCCTCCTGGAGTCCCAGCTGGGAATCCCCTTGCTGAGGTAGATCAGTCCGCCAAAGTCAAGATAGTTCAGTCCTAGTAAGCCAAAGCACTACCTCTATGCTGTGTAGTGATGCCTACCTCAGTGGATAAGCTCAGGCAGTGTTTACTCATTCCCTTCCTTGTAGCAAGGATCACCCTGGCCAGAGGCAGGAGTGGCAGTGAGCCCAGAGCCATCAGGGCCAGTTGACCTTTCTTTCTTTCTTTTTTTTAATATAATTTTATTAAATTTCACAACTATAAAAAAAGGATTATTTGACTTGTACTTGTTACATGAATTTTCTTCTGTTCTTCCACGCTGTTCTGGTCAACATTTCCCGCAGCTTAGTCCACTTGTTACATTAGTGCATCACAATAAATTGATTATCTTACCTGTTCGAACACACATTTCCTTCTCCTAACAATCATAATATAGTTGTTCTGGCTAGACAGTTCCCAACCATCACTCTCTTCTGCTTAACTCAAATCGTCCTGTTCCAAAATATTTCCATATCACTCTCTTGAAGCTTCTGTTTTCTCCTTATATATATATCTTTTTTTTCCCCTTTAACTCTCCATTACCTACATCGCAAAATCTCAAAATTTTTAATTATTTCTGTCATTGTGTATCTGGCAGTCTGAGAAATTATTACTGCAACAGTCCCCCATCTTCTTACCCTAAATTCCATTGTACTAAAATGTCTTGTTTCTCCTTAAGTACTTTTTAAACCCCTTCTCCCATTCAGCAATATCACAATGTTCATATTCATGAAATATATCGATATATCATCAATTGCAAGCATAATTAACAATGTCAAAATAAAAAATCCATTTGTGTAATTCAGAAGCCTGTGCAATCGTCATCTTCCCGTTCCCCTCTCTCATCTGGTGCTCTGCAGCCCGGATATTCATTTGCAAATTCTCTGTACTCTTAAAGTCGCTTATATTCCAAGCTGCACCACGCTTACGAGAGAGAGTATTTTACTCCACTTATCAAATCAGAATCCTGTGACTATATCCGCTCCTTTTCCCCCCTCCCTTCCTGGACTTTGCAGTCCGGAGTCTATTTCTGAATTTTTACTGTATTCTCCTAGTTGCTTAAGTTCCGAGCCACTCCATCCAGGAGAGTGAGGGTCTTTACTTGACTAACTTCCATCACAATCTCCCCGTTCCCCCCTCCCATCTTGGACTTCGCAACCCAAAATTCATTTCTGAAGATTATCTGTAATTTCTTTGTCGCTTAAATTCCAAGGAGCTCAGTCCATGGGAGGAAGGATCTTCCAATCAAGTCTCTTCCATCACAGGTTTCACAGTCTCAACCGTTGACATCACATTGTTTATATTACTGACAGCATATCACTTATAGTAAACTTGTTTGACATTGCTGAAATACATTGCCCCTTCTCAAATCCAGAACCCTGTGCCTTTATCCGCTTTATATTCCCTCCTGCCCTCTTGAAGCTGCCCGGAATTCATTTCAGAAGATTCATTGCATTTTCATTGTCGCTTAAGTTCCAGGCTGCTCCATCCGTGGGAATGAGGATGTTTTGGGTTAGATGACCTTCAGCACAGTCTCATAGTCTCAACGGTCCAAGAGAATCAAGAAACAAGAATCACTCCACAGGAATAAAAAAAAAGGGAGACGTGCAGCTCAATAGCTTTCAATCCCGAAATATTCCTCCAAAATCCAAAATCCAAACCCCTAATCCATGAATCAAATTCCAGATCTTCTCAGTCCAGCCAAAATATCGAAGTATTATACTGTAGAAAATTTAGTGTCCAAATGGAGATTATAACTCATTTGTAATCCATCAGTCCAAATGATCAATTATACGCTATCTTATACTTTAAGTCTCAATTATGATTCTTAAGTCTTTCTTTTTTCTTTAAAAAATATTAACTTCAATCTTCGTGAGTAAGCAGCACACCCAGCTAGCCTTTTCTTAAAATTCCAGCTGCCCCTTTAAGAAAAACTCCCAGCCATAACAAGCTCACTCAGACTCAGGGTCCCCTCCATTCTTTCGCTTCTGCCCACCGTTGCATGCCAGAACTGCTGCGATATTGACAGAATCGTGACCAGAACAGGTTAAATGACTCTTATTAAATTCTTACATGTTGTTTGATGTCTTCTTTTAAAAGTTGACAGCGGCGCTTGTGCCGCTCAGGCGGCAATCCCGCTGGCTCCATCTTGGTCCTTCGACCCCCCTGGCGCTTTCCGCTCTCCCAGCCGGGCAGAGCAAACGCCGGTTTTGGGGTCCCCGTCGGACCCGTTCCGCACCCCTCATACCGGAGGGGTGTTCTGCCGCCTCTAAGATGGCAAAAGAGGCAGCTGGAATCCAGCGGGTGGCTGCTCGGAGCTGCGCCATTGCGCAGCTTCAATCCGAGCTGCCACTCGCACCGGCCATGCAGCCGGAAGGGCCAGTTGACTTTTCTTCAGGGCACCCCACCCTCTTGAGAATGCCAGTGTAAGGGCTGTCTCAGCTTCACAGTTGAGCAGGTAGTCAATCCTGACTCTAGAGTACTGATCCAACCTCAGCTTGTCCCTGCCAGCATACGCTGGCTTAACAGTTGACTTCTGGTTTCTAAGAACTTCCTGTTGTCTCCATCCTCACTCAAACCCACAGTGAATTCGCATGGATCCAGCATGCTGGTCTACTGACCCACTGGAAACTCAAGCACCACAACCCCATGCTGCATCTCTTGCATTTTTGGGTTCCCAAACAATGGTTTTCTTCCTCTAGATACAACACCCATGAGGTATCACTGCTGAAATCTCCATAAAACACCAACGCCCCTGTGTAGCCCAGACCCCAGCTTTGACTGGCAGAGCCCAATGGCTAATCTCTCTTTCTAGTTTCTTCCCCAAAATGCAGGAACCCTGTGACTCCGCCCTAAGATCTTAAGTACCGCCCCTGAAAAAGACATTGATCCTGGTCTACTCATTCGTAAACGTGTCAGGCAACTACCCTGAGATCCAAAACCCAAAGACATATCTCTGTCCACCCTGATGACACCGTTTTCCCAGATACAACGGGGGTTAGAACTCACAAATTCACTCCTCCAAAATCCCCAAAAGACTTATGAACTCTTTCAGATCCAAAGGAGGGAGGAAACCATTGAACTTTCTGATCCAGTGTACTTATGAACTGTGCCATGAATTGCCAATGTTGGACTTTTCCCTTTTGCTTCTATTGAAGGAGTGCTACTGTGTTAGACTTTGTCATTTCATTTGGAATTTGAATTCTGATGATCCAGTTCCTGGAGTGATATTTGCATATTGCTATGTCTCTGGCATGTTAGAACTTCTTTCCTTTGTTTTCTCTCTTTCCCCTTGTTTGTAAACATGTTTGGTAACATTTTTACTAAATTGACCATCCCACCAAGTGTTTAACTCACAAGTTTATTGGAGGTAAAATAGCTCACCCTAACCCTTTCTTCTATGCGTATCCCCCAAAATTCTCCAAATTGTGTAGCATTTTTCCAAAAGAGAAAAATGTAACTTCACGGTTTCTCCACAAAAATTACCTGGGAGGATTGTTACAGCACTGCGCACCCCCCACAATAGGCATGGTTTAATTAGCAAATATTATTTAATTGGCACTATATTAATTGGCATTGATATAAATGACACATATGGTGATGGAAAGATCAAACTGAAAGAGTCAAATTACTGACTTTAAACATGAGATAGCAAGGCAGGTCATCCACAGCCACCTATTATGCAGGAACCGAGTCATTGTCAGGCTAATAGTGTGGCTGCTCTCGAGACAACAGGCTTATGCTAACAAGCCAGACTTAACTCTGAGAAATCCCTACCAAATTGTGATTGTCTGAACCCTGGTCCCCGAACACCTAGAGGCTTCCCTATTGTTTCCCCATCTCTCCACAATACTCAGCTATTAAGACAATCATTACCCTTTTGTCACATAAAACACTAAGACCATTAGCCCTATCCAGACTACATTGTGTTGCAACTCCCATTGTTCATTTGGCCAGGAGAGCAATTCATACCCATACCCACAGGATACATTTTAGGTATAAGAACCCCTGATTCCAGCCCGTCCAGTCCAGTCCCTCACCATTCTGAACACCACACTGTCCATCCGGTTCCGAAACAAGAACTGTCCTTAGGTGCCCACTTAAGCCACATTGCTGCTTCTCTTCACTACTCTCTGGACTGGTAATTATCGTCCGAATCCCTCAAAGTCTCCATCCTAATTTTTCTCCCCTTTCCTTCAGTTAGTCCTTGTGCAAGTGTGTGAATGTTTGACCTTTTGTGTGCCTGTGTGGATCTTGCTAATAAAAATACATTTTTAGTTTACCTTTCAAATCTCTGGCTGGTTCTTTCCTATGTGATCCTATAAACACTGGTAGAAAAGGTCTTGTTAAGTTGCCCCCCTCTCACAGGCCTCCTATTTTGAGCTAATTATTCCCCACTTTCAAGTGGATGTACTGGCATCATTGGTAGACCCTTGAGGGGCCTACGTTTTGGGGTAACAACACTTCAATTATGTCTTTAGATTTTCAAATATGGCACAAGTATCATAGAACAGCCTTTTGGTGAAATTCCCACCAAAGGTTTAACCTCCAGTCTAGGTCACTTTCTCGGACAAGATTCTACTAAGTTTCAGTTAACTCTTCTGCCTCTTCTTAGGCTTCAGCTGAGAACTAAACCTCCCAACAGAGCCACACTCTCTGGTTTGGGACTCTACACTCTAGCTCCATGCTAGACTCTCACTGAAGGAATAAAAATACCCACAGGTACTTGACTTTACATAACTCTTTCTCTCAGTCATAGCCTCTCCTACACACTACTGGGCTGGGTTTCTTTCCTGAGGTGCTATTCTGGTTGCCTAGCAATCTGCTTCCAAGCTGCACTTGCACTTCAGATAACCACACCTCCAGAACTTTGTCACAACAATACTACACTCCCCTCTCCCATGATGTTTTAATTGTCTCCTCCCTCTATATTTTTTTTTGTCCTGTATGACTCCAATAGTTGCTCCCTGTATCTGTGCATGCCCTTCCTTCTCTAGAAAATACATCCTTCCTGTACTGGACAAAGAAGTAGCTATTAAAATCAACCCATACAACATACAGACTGTTGATGGTAAAAGCAGGTTAACAAATTTGTAATTGGCTGACTGGCTGAACACAAAGGGTGCTCACCAATGGCTCCTCTTCATCTTGGATAGAACTGACTTGTGGGGTGCCACAGGATTCTGTTCTGGGCCCAGTGCTATTCAACATCTTTATCAATGACTTGAATGAGGAAATAGGGGGTATGCTCATCAAATTTGCAGATGACACCAAATTAGAAGGGATAGCTGATGCCCCAAAGGACAGGATCAGAATTCAACATGACCAGATTAAAGAGGTAGGCCAAAACTAACAAAACCAATTTTAACAAAGGGAAATATAGAGAACTGCACTTAGGAAGAAAGAATGAAATACACAGATATAGGATAGGAGACAGCTGGCTGGAAAACAGTACACGTGAAAAAGATCTAGGAATCTTAGTGGACCACAAGCTGAACATGAGTCAACAATGTGATGAGGCAGCCAAGAAAGCCAGTGAAATTCCAGGCTGTATAAATAGGAGTATAGCGTTCAGATCAAGGGAAGTAATAATACCACTCTGTTCTGCTTTGCTTAGACCTCATTTGGAATACTGTGTCGTTCTGGGCACCTCAATTCAAGAAGGATGTTACTGCCCTGGCTAGCCCGAGCTTGTGGGACATAAAAAGATATCCCTTGATATCAATAACTAGGCCTCACATACCCATTCCCCTCCACATGCTTGCGAGGCCCCCGGACAAGCACGCATACAGGCTCGGCCGATAATCACCATAATATTACAACACAATACAGGCAGGCTGGAAATAGCTGACTCACAGCTTCAGGAGACCTCAAGGCAAGTACCTTCATTAAGTATGCAAGCAACTTTCAAAAGATCGTCTGCCCCGCGCTGGCAGATTGATGATCTGACTATACACCGCTCAGGTACTCTGTGTTTGCATACTGGCTACCATATTGACAATTTGGCTATAATTCAATCATTCAAATTCTGACCTTTCGGAGGCTTTGTCTCCAGACCCAAACTCATTGTTTTCCCCAAGTCCGAACTAGCCTGTGGTCACAATTCTCCTTATAAAAACCTCTGACTTTGAGCGCTTCCTTGGATCGCTCTTGGCTTCCATCCCGCCTTGCTGTCGCTTTGTCCAGCAAGCCTTCCCCTCAGCTCCATGTGCTGATATCCACGCTCCCCAGCTTCTCCACTTCCAACCGGGCTTCAGGACAGGTGAAGTATCACCCAAACCAACAACTCCTCTAAAAATCCCTCTATTCCACTCCAACCTTTATTTCTTTAGTTATCTTGTGTGAGTGTGCTGCATACAATGTTTGACTGTGTTTTAATAAAACAATATTTATTGTTTCAACTTCTGTGTGCTCCTTGACTCGGCCTGACCCCGTAAACATAGGGTTCAAGATCTCGCTACATTAACCTGCCTCTCTTATTGCTAGGCAGTGCTCTTGACTAATTTCCCCAACTTATATAATTGAGAGCGCATTTAGGTGTCCCTCCCGGGACCCCCAGAAATCAGGGTAACAAGGTATCAACAAGCTGGAGCGTGTCCAGAGGAGGGCAGTTTTCATCACTGCTATCTCCAGAAGCTGGCCCCTCCCGTGAGGGACTGGGAGGGTCCTGGGAGAGGGATACTGTGATAGATGATGGTTCTGAGGCTGATGAGCAACTGATTATGCCAGGAAATGAGCCAGTGATTGACTAAACCAGCTTGCAAACAATCCTCATCAGTTGAAAAACAAGCGAAGGCAGACTTGCCCCAGCCAACTCCAGAGGGAGAAGGAACCAACAGTTATTTACATTCACCTGTGCCCCCTAGCCCCTAATCACACAGGGAGACTGAAACAAATAGCTCAGAGGGAAGCTGCTTTGACTAGATTAAGGAAACAGAACAATGATGAGTAACACCTGTTTTCAGCAGCTATTTAAGTATGTCAGTGTGGCTTGCTGTTCACTTGTAGCAAGTTACTATTCAAGCCCTCATGAACCCTGTGTTCCAGCCCTCGACCCCTCTGGATGAACCTTTGGCTTTTTGGACCTTTTGGATTTGACCTTGACTTGGTTAAGCTCAGTTTTCCACTTGTTTGTATTGGACATTCTCTGCTGCATCCTCCTCCTCTTGGGCAAGTATCTTTGCCTCCCCTCACTTGCTGGCAGAGAGGTGTTACTGCCCTGGCTAGCCAGAGCTTTGGGGATATAAAAGATATCCCTTGATATCACTAATTCGGCTTCACATATCCCTTACACGTGCTTGCGAGGCCCCCGGACAAGCACGTATACAGGTTCGGCCAATAATCGCTGTAATGCTCCTAGACAATACAGGCAGGCCAGAAAACAGCCGACTCGCTGCTTTAGGAGACCTCAAGGCAAGTACCTCCATTAGGTATGCAAGCAACTCTCAAAAGATCCTCTGCCTCACCCTGGCAGCTTGATGATCGGACTATACAACGCTCAAGTATTCCGCATTTGCATACCGGCTACTCTATTGATAAACTCGGCTCTAATTCATTCAAATTCTGACCTTTCAGAGGCTTTGTCTCCAACTCCAAATCTATTGTTTTCCCAAAGTCTGACCTAGCCTGCTGTCATAATTCTCCTTATAAAAACCTCTGACTTTGAGCGCTTCCTTGGATCGCTCCTGAGTTCCAAACCGCCTTGCTGCCACTTTGCTTGGCGAGCTTCCCCTCAGTTCCACGTGCTGAGATACATCGAACCCCAGCTTCTCTCTCCATTTTCTTCCAGACTTCAGGACAGGTTTCGTATCACCTGAGCCAATTATCCCTCTGAAAATCCTGCTATCTTACTCACACTTTTATTTTCCTTAGTTATCTGTGTGCTTGTGTTGCTTACATTGTGTGCCTGTATTTAATAAAGATCATTCATTATTTTCTAACCGATCTGCTTCTTGACTCGGCCTGACCCATAGACACTGGGTTGCAAGATCCTGCTAAGTTACCCTGCCTCTCGTTTTGCCAACTTGTGCTCTGAACTAATTTCCCCAACTTCTATAATTTTGATAGCAATTTGGTGTCCCTCCCGGGACTCCCAGAAAACAGGGTAACAGAGTGGTGGAGAATGAGGGCAACTCCAGTACCCCTAATTTGGGAAGGAGTCGCGAACCTCCTCAAATCAGGCTGGTACTGACTTAGGGAACGGCCAGTCACGGTGCTAGAATTCAGTTAGGCAGGAACACGTGTGTGTGTGAGAATTCTGTGTGTGTGAGCTCTAGGAGCTACTCTATCGGGGTTGGAATCTATCTCCCTTTCTTGATGGGTTTGTGTATGTCAGCTGTCCCGGTGTGGTCACTAGCTCTCCGCAGAGAACCATCGTCCGATAGCATGGGGTGTGCACAAGCTGACCCGGAAATCATATCCCTAACTTGGGGTCTATCATGGGCTGGGATCTAAAGTTGTAGGGTGTTAGCACCGAAGGAATCGTCTACACCCATCCAACACCATAGCAGTAAGGCACAAAAAGCACTTAAAAAAAGAGGTCCTCCTCTTTACCTCTCCCCCCCCCAGAGTTGAGAACGCAGGTGCATCCCATTCCTTGTTGTAGTAGTTGTCTAGAAAGCGCGGGCGCATCCCACTGTGTAATTTTGGGTGCGTCCCGATTGGCTAGCCAACTAGGTGTGGGTGGTGATTCCCGACCTAGCCTAGGGTTTAGAGGTTTGGCCTGTGGTAGAGAAAGGTATCCCTCACCCAGAAAACCAGTTAGGGATGGTTCGGTTTTGGTTCCTTGCCCTTTTTCCCGCTGCTTGGCCAGGCGGCATAGTAAGTTCCTTAGCGTTCGTTTCCCCCTTTCAGGCAGGCGGAGTACTCCTGAGGGTTCCCTCGGTCTAGGTAACCTCCCTGTCCCTGAACCGTTTCCTTGTCCTTTAGTCCCTTATTGAGAACAGTAAGGTCACCATCAAAGACCTCATATTGGAGAAAGAGGTCCGAGGAAAATTAGAGAGATTGGTGTTGAGTAAGGGGAAATGCCCCTGGAAGGACTCCATCTTCCAGACGGCCGATCCCTTTGCCACACTCCCTGAAGCATACACCCTGGCACTGAAATCAAAGAATCCATTTGGGCTGTTTAAGGCCTCTTTGGCCACTTAGGGACTTTGGCTCATGGTCAGAGACGCTAGTAGTGCCCTTGTAGAGACCTGAGGGAAGCTAGCTGAAACCGAGAAGGAAAATGCCTGGCTTCATGCCAAGATTGAGGTACTGTGAGTGGACAAGGTAACGTTCACATCCGTAGCGCAGGCCTCTGCCCAGAAGCTTAGTAACATCATGTTAGTGGTGCAAACTTGGGAAGAGAAAGACCACACCTTAGAGGCTGAGCTGGATCATGCCCGGTCTGCAGCCAAGTTCGTGGTGGGGCAAGTGAGAGAACAGCAGGAGGCTGTTAGTCATGTAGCTTGCCAGAAGCAGATCACTGCACTGGAAAGCCAGCTCCAAACGCGCAAAACTTTAATTTCGGCTGTGTGCCCGGAGCTGCTCCCAACTTTTGCAGAGGACTTTTTTAGGGAGACGCTGCCAGAGGATGCTCAGGCAACCGTTCCCCACAATCCAGACTGGAGTGACCCTAAGGTCCCAGTCAACCCAGTAGAGACACGGTCCATGACCAGACAGACCACCCCCCTTGGAGAAGGCAGTTCAGATAGGCCAGAGACGGAGGAGACGCAGGTTACCGAGACTAGGGTCCCCTGGCGAGTTCCTGAGGCCAAAGATATTGCGGACCAACTGGGTCCTTTAAACCGGTCCACCGGGATCATGTGGTTGAACACAGTGATACACTCCCACTCGACAGCCAATGGTCAGGACCTGACCCAGTTGGCTCGGCTTTGTATGTCCCCTTCTGAGCTCCCTACTCTTGAATCAGCTGTGGCGGCTCGAGGCTTGGTTAGACTCGAGGCCCACGACTGGATGAGGGAGGTAGTAAGGATTTTGTGGCCCGGACAGAGTGCGAGTGTGCTCTACGTCATGGAGCAGCAGGGTCCTTGTGAGAACCCTGAGGTTTACATGGCACAGAAGCAGCTCCTCACCATTCTGGCAGACAAGGTCCCCTTGACGCCCCACGGTTATGACTTTAACCATCTCGAGTTTAAGACGCTTATTTATCGAGGTCTTAATCACGAGACTAAGATGACTCTCGGTTTGGTGGATCCAGCCACCACCAACTGGGAAGAATTTGGGAATAACCTCTGGTGGGTCGCTGACCTGCTGCGCGAGGCAGGTTCTCTCAAACCTCACACCAAGACACACCGGAAGGACCCCGGGAATTGGGAACCCATAGCCGAGGTAACGTACTCAAATTATGGGCCCCATTCCCAGCACAGGAAAACGGTGCCAAATTCGGTTCTCAAGGGGAACTGGAACCAGGGCCCGCCACCCAGACAGGACAACAGGCAGTGGCAGGGACGGGATTTCCGCAGCCAGCCCGGCAAGGCAGGAAGTCCCCCACAGCAGCCAACTGCCCCCAAACAGGCCTCTGACTCAGGCTGTCCCAGGGAGACATCTGGCGGGTATCACCCCATGGCCCAGATGTATTCCTCGGATAGAGTGAGAATCTGGGGCATGCTCAGGAAGTTCGGGCTGGACATGAGCCAGTTCGATAAACGCCCCACGTCCGAATTGATTGAGGCTTTGGAGAAACAGCTCCAGGCGGGAGGTAGCCAGCCAGTCAGCGCCGTGACCAACGGCCCTCCTCCGGCTGGAGACTACCCTAACCTGGATCTGCAAGCATAGGGGTGCCCTCGGTCCAAGAAGCTTCCCCGCAACGTGGTGGCTAGGTTGAAGTGGGGAAGGTTCTGGGTGAAGGCAGGCATTGGGACCGAGAGGGACAAGACCCCTGCCACCCTTATTGTAGACTCTGGTGCAGCAGTAAGTGTGCTGCACCCCAAACTTGTGAAACATGGTGAACCTACGCCTGAGCATGTCCAGCTTTCTGGATATGGCGGGGAGGGGGTCACCCAGCCCGAGCTTGGACCAACATCCCAATGTACATAGAAACGTTCCATTTCCAGTTGTGGGCTTCCGAGAACCGAGGTGAAGACGACAGCCTTTTGGACATCGGCTTCCTCCGGGAAAACAAGCTCATGGTGGACTATGCAAACGGGTTTCTATGGCAGTTAGATCAGGGACCAGCAGAAATTTCAGCCGTGAACCATTGTGCCGCCATTAAGGGTCCTGCCTGTGCATTGCATGACTAGCGACCCATGGGTGAAGGCTTTCCCAGAGATCTGGATAAAGGACGAAATAGAGTGTGGGACTGTAAAGGGAACCTTCGTCTTGATAGAAGACCAGGACCCCCCACCTCAGAAACAATACAAATACCCAGCTGAAGCAGAGGAAGGCATAGGGAAGACCATTGAGGGACTCGTCAAGTAGGACGTAGTCACCCCATGCAGTCCATTTGCAATGCGCCCTTATAGCCAGCACTGAAATCCAACAGCAAAACGTGGAGGATGACTGTAGATTTTAGAGCCCTGAACTCTGTCACCTCTCCCGTTGCGCCGGTCGTGGCTAAATATAATGAAATCCTGTCCGCCATTGCAGCAGGAGCCAAATATTATAGCATTTTGGATTTGGCAAATGCATTCCATTCCATTCTATTACATGAGGCGTGTTGGTATAAATTTTCCTTCATGTTCCGGGGGCAACAGTATGTGTTTAAACGCACGCCCCAGGGCTTCCACTCCAGCCCGAGCATTTGCCATGCCCACGTGGTCAAGATGTGGAACAAGCTGCAACCAGCTTCAAAGTCCCACATCTTGTCCTATGTGGACGATATTTTAATACATTCCAATTTGGAGGAAAAGACCAGGGAAATCACCCATGAGGTGTTAAGAGATCCTCCGTGACACCGGATATAAAGCTAACAGGGAAAAGGCCCAATTGGTGTCCACCAAGGTCAAGTACCTAGGGCTTTGTCTAGGCACCGAAGGTCGCACTCCCGATGCGCAGCAGGTAGAAGTGATTTCCAAGTTGCCAGACCCCACCAATGTGCACTCTCTGCACTCCTTTCCTTGAACATTCAACTTTTCTAGGGACGTTATAGAGTCTTTTGCTGCCAAGGCAAAGCCTTTGTATGCCCTACTAAAGAAGAATGCCCAGTGGGACTGGAGACCAGCACAGCAGTAGGCATTTGCCCGACTCAAAGAGGATTTGATGAGGGCACCAGCTCTTGCGCACCCAAATATGGCCAAGCCATTCCTTATACAACTAGCCACCTCGGACAGGAGTATAGGGGCAGTTCTGTCTCAACAACAAAATGGCACTCAGCGTGTGATAGCATACGCCTCCAGGAATCTGGACCCACATGAGACCAAATTTACTCCCTGCAAGAAAACCTGCCTCGCATTAGTCTGGGCTTTAACACATTGGGAATTCATGACTGGAGGCACCCGTGTGATTGCCCAGACCCCCACACACACTACTTAAGTATATTTTGTCTGGAAAGGTTCAGAATGGTCAGGTGTCCAATGCCAGGATTGCCAAATGGACCGTTTCCTTGGTGTCACGTGGGGTGGATTTTCAGAAGCAACCGCAGGACCCACCAGCTCCCTATGGTCTAGTTGTGACCGGAGCCATGCATGAGTGCCCTTTACCACCTTTGAATATTAGTCAATGGCCAGTGGAATGGGGAGCCTCCCTTGAGGAATCTCAGTTACAGGGCTTTGTTTGTTGGTTCTGTGACAGATCTTCCATGCACGTGGACGGTAGCCCACGGACAGGTTATGGAGCGATCCGAGTCACAGACTCCTTCACCCTACAGGGGAAAGCCCAACCCCACTCTAGCCAAGGGGCAGAAGTAGAAGCTCTAAAGGCTATTTTGGAGCACGAACCGCTTGACTGCCCCTGGCCATCTACACCAACTCTGACTGGACTGCCAAGGCTGCCAGCGTCTGGTTACCTATCCGGCTCCAAAATGACCTAAAAACATCCTATGGGAAGCCCATCGCCCATCTAGAGAAATGGGTCCAAATCGCAGCCCAGATTGAAGAACGGACGGCCCCTACGTGGCTTGCTCACGTCCGAGGACAGTAGAAAAAGAACACGGTTACCTGTATTTGGAACAGCAGGGCAGACGCCATAGCTCGGGATGCTGCTTTACAGGATGATGGGGCCCCCATCGCCGTTATTAATGTGACCCTAAAAGAACTGTTAGTCCCTCCCATGTTCGACCTGAGAGTGTTGCAAAAAGGTGACTCCGAGCTCCTGGAATTGGCCAGGAAGGGCTCGGACGAGTCTGGCCAGTTCAAGATCTCCCAGCTAGGAGTGTATTGGGCTATTGATGCTAGTGGCCAGTGCCACTGGATCGTACCCAAGGACCTCCGCAGTGACATCATTCAGTTCGTGCATGATCAGGGGCACCGAGGGTGAAACGTGACTCTGGACTGGGTTCGGGAAAGCGGGTGGTGGCCGCAAATCAGACAGGATGTAGACCATTGGGTCGACAACTGCTTGGCTTGCGCCATGGTCAATGCTGACACCTCTGGCCCCAAGGCACCCATCCAGCACCAACGCATCGAGGGTCCCCGGTCGTGCATTCAAATAGACTTTATAGGCCCCCTGCCTACAACCCCACGTGGGAACAAATATTGTCTGACAGTCATCGACCCATTCAGCAAATGGATTGAGGCTTTCCCTTGTAGAGACAACACTGCAAGCACGGCAGTGCTCTTGCTCTTTAACAATGTCTGGGCGCGGTGAGGAGTGTCACGTGACCTTGACTCGGACTTATGGGTACACTTCACTGGTGAAGTTACCCAGGAGTTGTGCAAGGCAGTGGGCATTCACCAACGCTTTCACATCGCCCACCATCCTCAGAGTTCAGGACAGATCGAGAGGACGAACCGCTCTTTGAAGGAAGCCCTTCGAAAGGTGGTGCGTTTCTCTGGCAAAGATTGGGACACGAAGCTGCCGATCATTCTGATGGCCTTCAGAGGCACAGTGGCGTCCCATGGCTTCATGCCGCATATGGTGATGACTGGGTGGAAGATGATGCTGCCCGAGGCATTTTGGATAAACACCAGCCTCCTCTCCAATTTGGAACCAGTGGTTCTAAATAATGAGTGGGTGAGGAGCCTTATTCAGCACGTAGGGCAAGTTCACCGCCAAGTGGCCACCCAGTTGGGGAAGAACTTGCAAAAGATGGATCGGAGACTGGGATGGGTGCATCACCCTTTCCAGTGGGAGAAGGGGCAATTGGTCCTGTATAGAAATTTCTATAAGGACAAGCACTCCCTCCCTGCCAAGTGGGTTGCCCCCTCCCCATTGTGAAGCGGATTTCCCCCGCTGTTTACCAGGTGAGGATTCCTAGAAGGAAGGGAGACTGGCTGAAATTCTTCCACGTCTCTCAGCTGAAAGAGTGGAAGGGCCAGCCAGTCGATCCAAAGGGCATTGCTGATCCTGACCCACTTGAGGAGACTGGCGGAAAGGTTCCCGTGCATGTAATTGCTCCCCAAGTATATTTAAACTACACTGAAATACCGGAGATTGACTTGTCAGAGACGTTTGTCTCAATTTACAAGGCGTTCGATAATGAGTGAAAGGACCATGTCTGAAGGGAATAGAGGTGGAGTGGCGACCCCTCCACGCCCAGCTACTGTAAATAGTTCCACCATGTAAATAGTTTTGTTAGTTTTGGTAGAGTTTAAGTAATTAGTTCTTTCTTTGCACAGTTTTTGGGGAAGACCTATGGGATGGCTGTCCCGAGGTCTTCCTGAGGTAGATCGGGCCTCCAGAGTCAGCCTGGGTACCCTGAGGAAGGTACACGAGTCAGACCGGAATGCCAGCATTCTCTCACTCTGAGGGATTGCCTTGTGCAATGGCATTCTGGGAGGATAGGGCGAGACAAGGGGGTCTCACGACCCTCTCAGCGGAACCAGGTCTGACTCTGGAATCCAGGTCTACTGCCCAGAATAACCCCCACCTTTCAGAGACCTCTCTCCTCATTCCACCAGTGAGCCCAGATTGTTAGGGTGAGAACAATGTGCGCCGCTACCTCACTTGTTATTCAATTCAATTTTGAACCCACAAATTTAGAACTACTCTCCGACGCCCCATAAGGGCCGGAGACCCACACAATTGGCTCGACGCTCGGCCCCGGTGCATTGTGTCTAATTTGCATATGTTCATAGAACATTTGCATACGTACGCCCAACCACCCTGACCAATCACCAAAAGAGTCAGCATCCGCTCTGGCAACGAGCAAGCGTACACTCACTTGTCTCTGATTTGGTTCATTCTGTTTGTTTTTTTTTCACCAGTTTGGTAGCCCACGCCGACCAGGCAGAGAGCAAAAGACCAGAGCCTAGCCCAGTTCACGTTGAGAATGTGTGTACCACTGCCATTACAGAATGTACCCCTGCAACTTATACGGGTGCCCCCAGCACGGCACCCACCCAGAGAAATACTGGATGGAGCAAAATTTGCCAGGTTGGCCTCAGTTGGTCCATCTGACCCCTGAACTTCGCAGGCCTGATCTAACTCAGTGGTATAACACGAACAGAGGGCCAACGTCTCCTGACGTCTGGTCAGACCAACCAACACGTTAGGGCGATCGCGGTCTGTTGCAGTCACCCCTGCACCCTCCTATGTTAAAACCTCTGCCTTGGCACCTTCGGCTGTAAACAGCTCGCTCCCACCAACCTGTCTAGAACAAAATTTCCAATTTCAGCTCGAAATCCCAGTAGGCTTTGAGCCAGCAATTTACATTTATTGTATACATTGGCTACTAATCATGTTAGTTCTTCTGTTGAAACTCTGATAGGTTAATTGATCCGGAGGACTGGGAAGATCCCGAGGTTGTACCATCACCCCCGAGTACCGTGGGGGGGGGGTGATGAAGAAAGTTGCTGCTCCATCTGATGGCCAGTGCTTGGAGATTCCTGGTTCCTCGACGACACATGAAACCATGAGGGAAGGTGACCACGCAGACTCCCGATTGCAAAAATGGACTTTTGCCGATCCTGCAACCGTTTGCTAACCCGAGAAGCCCAATGGACTGTTCCAGGCTCCAACTCTGCAAAGCCTCACCGTTCTGGAAAGTGCAGCAAGCCAGTGAAGCTGCACCAACTTGGACATTGTGTTGCTGTTCCTGCTCCGTTGCCTGGATGGACTTCTGTTTTGCTCATTCGCTCCAGCTACAAGACTTTTCCTGTTGCAAGAGGGGGTGCCAAGACTGTTGCTTGCACCTCACCTCCCCCAGACTACAAACTCTCATTCCATCATCCACATTGAACGGATTGCTCCTTGGATTGCCTTCACTGCCAGACCATGCATTGGATTTAGCATCTTTCATTGATTATTTCATTGATTACATTTGCTATTTTACTGCCATTGCTCATTGTTTAATTGTTCAGTGTTGCTTAATTGATATTTGTGTGTATGTGTTTAGGCTTAGGTTTTAGTTAGGAATGTTTATAAGCTGGAAACCCTTGGCTTTTCCCCAAAATTCCCTTTCCTGTGGAGTGATACGGCTAACCTACCTGCAAGCCCCTATTTGGCTCTAAAATGATTATTGATTTTAAATTGGAAAATGTTCGATATTGTCCCCAACATCGCCCATTTTCGGGGGGGGGGATTGTTACTGCCCTGGCTAGCCCGAGCTTTGGGGATATAAAAGATATCCTTTGATATCACTAATTCGGCTTCACATATCCGTTACACGTGCTTGCGAGGCCCCCGGACAAGTACGCATACAGGCTCGGCCGATAATCGCTGTAATATTCCGAAACAATACAGGGAGGCCAGAAAACAGCCGACTCGCCGCTTTAGGAGACCTCAAGGCAAGTACCTCCATTAGGTATGCAAGCAACTCTCAAAAGATCCTCTGCCTCACCCTGGCAGCTTGATGATCGAGCCATACAACTCTCAAAAACTCCGCGTTTGCATACTGGCTACTCTATTGATAAATTCGGCTCTAATTCAATCATTCAAATTCTGACCTTTCAGAGGCTTTGTCTCCAACTGTCTATTGTTTTCCCAAAGTCTGACCTAGCCTGCGGTCACAATTCTCCTTATAAAAACCCCTGACTTTGAGCGCTTTCTTGGATCACTCCCGAGTTTCAGACCTCCTTGCTGCTGCATCGCTTGGTGAGCTTCCCCTCAGCTCCACGAGCTGAGATACATCAAACCCCAGCTTCACTCTCCATTTTCTTCCAGACTTCAGGACAGGTTTCGTATCACCTGAACGAACTATCCCTCTGAAAATCCCGCTATCTTACTCACACCTTTATTTTCCTTAGTTATCTGTGTGCTTGTGTTGCTTACATTGTGTGCCTGTATTTAATAAAGATCATTCATTATTTTCCAACCGGTCTGCTTCTTGACTCGGCCTGACCCCTAGACACTGGGTTGCAAGATCCTGCTAAGTTACCCTTCTTCTCGTTTTGCCAACCTGTGCTCTGAACTAATTTCCCCAATTTGTATAATTTTGATAGCAATTTGGTGTCCCTTCCAGGACTCCCAGAAAACAGGGTAACAGAGGCACAGGCAGGGAGTTGACCTCTGACACATGGGACCTAGAACCCAAAGGACAATTTAAATTTAAATTCATGAAGAGAAAGTGAGAGATTGGATAGGAGGTGCTCCTGAACCAGATATTGTATTAGGTATCATCAGGGTCTGTGGATAGGAAGAATGTGGTTTTATCAGCTGGGAAGAGTAAGGGCACAGGTAGCTTCATTTTGGCTAAATAATCCAATTTACATAATTCCTACTAATAGTGGATTTAGGTGAAACATGCCCCTGGAATCCATGATTATTAATGGCAGAAGGCCCTACCCCTGAACATTTGTGTAACTATTATATTAATAGGAAAGACCAATTTTTGGCTGAAATATTATCTAAGGCTGAAAAATAGGTGGTCAGATGCATCTTTAATTCTTCTTAACCCTTCGGATGAAGTAAGAAATGATGCACATCAGTGAATAAATTGCAGATCATTCTGTTTGGGACGCCAATCCAGCAGGTTTTGGTCTAGATACCAGTTACAATTTAAATTTCCAAAGCTGGGACTTCCGGGGGTTCATGGCGGACTGCGTGGTCGTGTAGAGGCTTCGCTGCCGAAACACGATCACCCAGTGTGGGCTTGCCGATGTTAAAGCAGAGAATCAAAGTCGGCCAGCACCCCCTCGGTAAAGGGGGTCCGCAGGGTCTCAAAGGGGGCTCAACTGAACTCGTCGGACGGAGAGATACAGCGAATTTCACTGTATCAGAGGTACGGAGATGAGAGAGCCGAAGAGATACTGCAGCCACGCTGGGCAGCCGCTTGAGGGGCAAAGGGACGCCGAAACCTTTTATTTTAAAGAAGCAAGAAAAAGACAAAGAAATATAGAACACTTAACTTTCTTTTACGAGGGATCGAAAAGACCTCAACTTGAATGGACTGAGCCTGTCAGTTAGCGGAAGAGTAAGTAAATTGTTCAACAAGGAATTGATCTGACATGTAAACAAGGATCTACAATTAAATTGGATAAAGACTGAAAAATATACAGGATTATTTAATTCATTTAAACTTTGGATTTGACTATTATAATCTGGCACAGAACGTATTTAAAAGACTGATGGGACGTTGTTAATATATAAAGACTTGATCTTTCAAAAAAAAGAGAAGACTGACTGTGGAGTATAATACATATTGAAGAGGGAGACATCGGGAAGAGTTAACTGGTTGGGAAAAAAAAAAACTAAGGGAGAGACGGAGTCAAAGACTAAAAGCCTTTGAGGAAATATTTGATGAACTATTACCGGAGAGCAAATAGACAATAAGGACTTTGAGAATAAAGACTTTAAAGAATTGGTTTGGAGAGGAGTTGAGAAAACAGGGGGAAGACGGAAAAGAGACTCTATTTAAAGGACTTATAATACGGATATCTATTGCAAAGGCACAAACAGATGAAGATATTGGAAGAAGGAGTAACAAAGACTATAATGGTGGACGACGGAATCTGGAGTGTCAAGTCCTGAATATGGAGCTGGGCAAAATAAGTTTGAAATTGTGATATAACTTGTAATAATTATAATAGTGTTATTTAGAGTGTAAACTGAAATAATTTGGAAATAAGAGGGCAGCAAAATTAAGTAAGAGGGTGATACAATTAAACCAAAGTACAATATATCTGAAGATGTTTAGTAGACTGGTGATATAGACAATTATTTACAGCTGTGGAAGCAGGGAAAGAAGAAGGGAGGGGAAGAGGGAGGATTATCAAGGAGTAAAGATCAGTAAACTGACCTTGACAGTCTTAAAAGAAAGCTAAACTTGGTGGAATATACAGTGAACTGGTTAAATGTGTTGAAAGAGCTCCATCTCCTGGGTTAAAAAGAAATTACAAGAAATATACACAACTAAGTTAATATACTTATGTTAAACTGGGTGTAAATTTTATATATATATATATATATATATATATATATATATATATATATATAAATAAATGAGAGTTTCGCTTATATAGTAAGAGTATCATAAAATTTGATTTTGTTATATTACTATATAGATGATATGACATGATGAATTGTATTTAAATCTTGATATATTCTGTTATACTAGAGAATACATTGATATACTATTGGTTGACATTCACAGAAAATTGAAAATAGAAAATAGTAATTATTTATAGAATTTATAAGGAAACAGAGATATATATAAATATATAAGTATATAAAATCACTGATATTATAATATATATAGTACTGTAAAGCATTTGAATATCATTATGACAACAAGAGAGAAAACAACCTATACACAGTCTCAAATTGCTATAGAGAGGAGGCCTTCTCTGGAACAAACTCTACCTATACCTGAGATAGGAACAAAAATACTGGAAGAATTGAGGAATTTCAAACAAGAGATAAGACATGAGTTAAAAGAGACAAGAACTGAAATTAAAGCAGACATAAGAAAGGTGATGGAAGCTTTTAATAAGAAGATGGAAAAAATAAATAGAGAGGTGAAAACAATGCAAACAGAAGTGAAAGAGATGGATACGAGAATGAAACAAGCAGAAAAAGAATGGAAGAAAATGAAAGAAGATCAAAAAAGACAGAATATAGAAATAGAGACACATGAATTGAGGTATCAGGACAGATGCTTGAAACTTCGAGGAATAGAGGAGAAGGCGGGGAGGATCTGTATGAGAGATTGATACCTGAACTTGCGGTTTATATGGACTTGTCAGAAGAAGACTTAGAAAAAGAAATAGACCAGATTTTTCGCATCAGTTCAAAAATGGCCAGGGAAAAGAACTGGCCAAGAGACATTGTTATCTGTTTCATAAGAACAAGGGTGAAAGAAAAACTGTTACAGAGAAACTATGAAGAAAGATTAACAGTGGAGGGAAAAGAAGTGAAATTTTTTAAAGACGTTCCTTATCAAATATTAAGAAGACGACAAGACTATAAGAATCTAACTACAATTTTACAGAGATATAAGATATAAGTGGGAGAGACTTGAAGGAGTGTCTTTCACCCTGAACTCAAGGAGATATAGATGTACGACTCTATCACAAGCAACTGAAGCTATCGAAAAAGTAAGAGAAATATTTGAAAATAAAAAGAAAGAATTCAGAAAAAGAAGAGAAGGAAAATGGAGATGAAAAGGAAAAAGATAAGTTAGAACAGGAAGGAGACGAAGGGGAAATTGAAGGAGAGGAAGAGGATCAAGAAGAAGAGTTAGAAATAGAACAACAAAGTTTGGGAACAGAGGAGAAATCTAAAGAAGAAGAAGAAGACGACTAAGAAATGAGTTTAAAAGGTATATCTTGGAACGTAAAAGGTCTGAATTCTAACTACAAGTGTAGACAGGTCTTCCATTATTTAGAAAAAGCAAAGGCGGATATAATATGTTTACAAGAGACCAAGATTAGAGATCGGGATGTAAAGTATTTGAAGAATCCTAAATTAGGAAATTGTTACATTTCGGCTTTTGAAAAGAAAAAGAGAGGAGTGGTATTATATGTCAATCCAAAATATCCCACAGAAGAAATATTTAAAGATAAAGAAGGACATTACATAGGAATACACGTCCAACTCCCAAATACACAGTTATTGCTACTTGGTATATACTCCCCATTGGATAACAAAAGTAAATTTTACGAAAAGATCGGCAAACAATTGCAAAATTATGTAAAAGAGAAGAAACAGGAACAAATCTTTATAATGGGAGATATGAATGGAGTTTTGGTACCAGAGGAAGATAGAACAATAAATAAAAATCAAAGAAAGAAACAAGGAAGACTTCCCAGATCTTTCTTTAGAATAATGGAAGACCTTTCATTAATGGATATATGGAGACAGAAGAGAGGAGGTGAAAGAGGATTCACATTCTATTCTGACAGTCATCAAACGATGTCTAGAATAGACTTATGTTTAATTTCGAAGTCATTACATAAAATAGGGAAAGACATCGAGATTCTGCCAAGGATATTTTTGGATCATTGCCCAATCCAAGTTAAAATAAGTATGAAAAAGCAAAGTAATTATTCAACATGGAGGGTAAATGACTTTTTATTAAGGAATGAAGAATACCTGAAAAAAATAAAACAAGAACTAAGGAATTATTTCAAAGAAAATGAAACGGAGGGAATGCCATTCAAGATTATACGGGACGCTGGAAAAGCGGTAATGAGGGGCCTGCTGATAAAGTGGAACACAGAATGGAAAAAAAAGAGGATGGAGAAGATAACAAAACTGGAAACAGAAATCAAAAAGAAAGAAGAAGAGTTAAGAAGAGACCCCGTCAATAAAAGAGACGGGAGATTAAAAAGTTACAAGAAGAAATCCGGGGAAAAAACATGGTGGAGATGGAAAAGAAGTTAAGAATATTACGATTAAAACGTTTTGAGAATGCCGATAAGCCAGGAAGATGGCTAGCATACAGATTGAGGAAAAGACAAGAGAGAAATTTAGTTCTACGAACGAAAAAAGAGAATTTAATATATACAGATCAAAAAACAATTATGGAAGTCTTCTGGAACTATTGTAAGGCTTTATATAGTAAGGACAGTAAAAAGAAAATGAAGGAAAAAATAGATAAATATTTACAAGAACAAGAAATCCCAAGGTTGACGGAGGATCAAAAAAAGAATTTGAATGCTAACATAACATTGATGGAAGTTACAGAAGCAATAAAAAGAATGAAGATAGGGAAAGCACCAGGACCAGATGGCTTCTCGACGTTATACTATAAGGAACTACAAGAAGAATTGTCCCTACCGATGCAGAAAATGTTCAATGAGATCATAATAAACGGTAAACCAGACTCATGGAGAGAAGCAAATATAACTTTGATATTAAAAGAGGATAAAGATCCGGCGGAACCAAAAAGCTACAGACCGATATTGTTATTGAATATTGATTACAAAATATTTACAAGTATAATAGCTGAAAGATTGAAGAAGATTGTACAAGAAATAATTCATGAAGATCAAAATGGCTTCCTCCCGAGAAGATACATCAGGGATAATGTTCGGACAGTAATAAATATTTTAGAATACTACGAAAGACATAATGAGAACGAAGGTGTGATGGTTTTTGTTGACGCAGAGAAGGCTTTCGACAACCTGAATCAAGAATTTATGATAGAATTATTAGACAGAATGGGATGTGGAAACAAATTCATAAATTGGATAAAACAAATATATAAAGATAACAAGCTCAATTACTCATAAATAGAGATAAGACAGCAGCAATTGAAATTAAGAAGGGAACACGACAAGGATGTCCTCTGTCACCGCTTCTTTTTATAACAACATTAGAAGTACTTTTAAGGAAGATGAGAATAGATGATACAATAAAAGGAACAAAAATAAAAGGATAGGAGTATAAAGTGAAAGCTTACGCTGATGATCTGGTGATATTCCTTGAAGAACCGAAACTAAGCATAAAAAGATTGTTAGAAATATGTAATGAATTTGGGGAAGTAGCAGGCTTTAAGATAAACAAGGAGAAAATGAAGACCTTGACCAAGAACATGAGAAAGAAAGAAGATGGAATTGCCAGTGGTTCCTCTATATCCAGCTCAAAGAAAGATTAAAAATGGAACAAAAATTAGAGGGATTGGAAACTAATATACATTTTAATGAGTTTGAAAAAATAATATTTGAGAGGAAAGATCATTTGGCGTCACAACTATATAAATTTATGCTGGAGCGAGAGCTGGAAACTGAAACTATAAAAGACACAATGATAATATGGGTGCGAAATATCGGTAAGGAAATTAAATTGGACCTATGGAAGAAGAGTTGGGAGAACACTCAGAAATTCATGGTGGCACAGAGCTTAAAAGAAAATCATCTGAAAATGTTACATAGGTGGTATTTGGATCCTGTGAAATTAAGTAAGATGTACAAAACTAAAGATAAGAAATGTTGGAAGTGTGAAAAGGAATGTGGCACCTTCTACCATATGTGGAGGCAGTGTGAAAAAGCAAAAAAGTATTGGAAGAAGATTCATGAAATAATCATGAAGGTTCTGCAAATAAAGATACCACTGACACCAGAGTTCTTTCTTTTGAACATGACTCATCAAATGGATAAGGAACAATTGAAATATGTACGTTAATATTTGTTCTTGTTTTTAAATAAAAAAAAAAAATGCAAAGCTGGAAGGGTGGTAGAATTTCACCCAGAAGAGATAACCCCATCCTTAGGGGTATTTTGGGCCGAGACTATAGAGGAAATTAGACACATACCAATAAAGAATAGTAAACATTTTATTAAGCTGATTACTGAGAGGACAGTGATACCAGAGACTGAAGTAGAATATATTTTTAATAATACTAAAGATCCTGAGTGTGTTCTGTGGCTTGTATTCTGTGGCTTTGGGACATGGCATCATATGTTTGAGGCACTACCTGCAGGACTCAAGAAAGTATGTATGAAGAAATAGTGGTAGTTTTAAGTGTTAATTGTTCTTGGGTTTTTGTATTTGTGTTATCATTGTCAAAATGTGCTCTGCTATAGGAAGCTGGGTAGTCCTGATTGTTATTCTGAATCTGGCAATGATTTACCAAGCAGCAAATGCTACCACATTCTCTTACCCTAAAATATAGCCTCACCAAAATGTATGAGTATACTTAGCTACCATTATATTGAATACCACCCATTTCTGCCTAGGAGGAGAAAACTCTGAAGAAGTTCTAAGTTCATGCTTTTGAGTTTTAGTACATTTCCCAATTGGCAACCTATTTACTCCCAGAGAAGCTCTAAGATGTTTATCATAAAGGTCTGGGCAGTTATGGATAGTAACAAAACCCATTGTGCTAGTTTTGTCAATTGCATGAAACAGTACATCAATGTAACACAAGAACCCTATTATAATTATACAATAAATTAGCTATAATTATGGTCACATCTTCTTGCTTCCAGAACGGTTTCTGCTTTGTGGCTGTGAGCATATTCCCATATTCCTGCAAATGCCATGGGAGAACCGTGTGTATTGCTAAAATGGCTTTGTTGCTACCTAGTAGGTATGATATTGCTCAACTTAGCACCCCAAGCACCATTCAGGCCAGAAGGGAAACTGAGCAGATACCAGAGGATTGTAATCCAAATGTGGTATTATATAGTAAAGCAGATATGAGAAGTGTTGTCTTCTTTTTACCTGGACTGGGTGTAACCTTTAATGCCTGACTTGTGCTTTAGTAAAAAGAGATACACTATCGCTTGAGAGGTGTAGTTTATCTTGAACAGGAGCTGAAAGAAGTTAGGGAAGTAATCCTTGAGAACAAAACATCAATAGACTACTTATTACTGAGACAAAATCATGGGTGCCAAGATCTTATGGGAATGTGTTGTTTTCATTTTATTGATAACTCCTGCTTATTTGAGGAAAGGATAAGAGGAATGAAGAATTTAGGCAAAGGAATTAAGCAACACAAAGAATGGGATTGGTCTCGGTTGATGAGTTGGTTGCCAAACCTGGGATTGTTAAAAGGATTTATAATTATACTTGCCGTAAGTGGGATATGTATTCTGTCTATATGCTGTGGTATTCATTGTTTGTCTTTTTATTTTTCATTGTGCCAGAGATCCCCCGAACAAGCAGGTGGCTAGTATGTTGTCTTTAGAGAATTGCGAATGGTGATACTTGCCAAGTCATCCCTTAGGAAAGTATCAATGAGGACTGAGTTATAGAAAAAGGTAGCTTTACTAATTATTTTTAATATTATTTTTATTAGTTTTGCTGTAATAATTAATAGGAGCTTTGCTGAAATAGTCAACATTGAAACTGCAAAAACAGATTCACAGAAAGGGCATGTAAACAGGAAGATGAGCCAACAACTATCTAAGTTAATAAGCAGTAGGCCAGCAGAGGGAAACTGGTGTGCCAAAGACAAGCCCTTTTCGCACCTTACCTGGTGCAGCTGGCATTGTGCGGGGATCGCGCAAAAAGCCTCGTTTGGGAGGCACTTGCGTCGCCTCCACTTTCCCTCCACACCAGCTCCGTGCTAGCCAGAAGGAAGCGTGAGCGCTCTGCACCTTCCTTCTGCAGCGCAGCTGGGTACTTTCTCAGGCTGTGCTGGGGGAAGAAGCGTGATGGCCATGCATCTGGAGCCTCCGCACACAAGGTAAGTGCATGTGGGGCACGGAAGGGATGCGCGATTGCACATAATTTTCAGCAATGAGCCAAAAATGATATAATGTGTGATTGCCACCTAATGGCCTTGGGAGCGTTGCGCGATTGGGAGGACATCATGTTGGAACAGTCCTCGCAATCGTGCGACACTCCCAAGGCCGTTTTGCAACTGGACTGGCGTGAGAAAAGGGCCACAATGAAGTTGTCATGTCTGGATCTACTTGCATTCCAAGAAACTCTCAGAACATGAGGACAGAAATGTTCTTTATTATAGGAAATACAAAGTGACAACAGACTTTTCTTCGGTCACTGAAGCTAATGAGTGCAAGCTACACAAAGACTTTTATACATTTGGTTGATAACGGTTTTGGCACATTTTACATTGATTGGTAGAAGACACATGTTACCTTATGTCACCAATTTCCAGATCCTTATCAGGCTCTCTACAGCTGTTTACATTCCTGCATATCTATATCCTGACTCTTTCTTAATTGTCCTGTCTTCCTGCTAGGCTTTTATAACCAAGTCTTCCTGGATTATGACTCTGTGTCCTTTTGATCTCCGCTGATATACAACCTTTCCACTAGACATCCTTGGTCCGAGGGCTTGACTATAAAACAAATCTTGAAAGCTAGTTCAAGCATTTGGTTATACATCAAAGACCATCAGATAACTTTTCTGTTTTCACTCCAGCTTATCTCATCATCCTCTTATAGTGTAGTCTTTTCCCATGCATAGCCACTATCTTCAGGAGTAAGTATAAATTAATACACATGAAGCATACAGTATCAAAATCCAGTCCTTTTACAACCTGGCAAAGCACTATACATGCTCTTATGTTCTATGTAAGCAGCAATACATACATGTAATATAATATGAATGCAATCCATATTACTATAGCAAGGACAAGCAAAGAGTACAGCAAAAGACAATATATTGTATCATGAGAGTAAGTATTGACAATCTAGCTCCTATGCTTCCATACAGCGAAGTCCATGACAGCAAAGTCCATGGTGCAGTGCAGTACAGTAGTAATACAGCATCTGTGTCACATGTAGTATGGCAGTAACACAGCACTACATAATAACATACGTGGTTAGTATACATTCTCTAAGCAGAGATAACATGTTCCTCCAGCAAGACATATATCACGTAACATAATGGCAAAATTCTAACTCAATGTTCTTACAGGACTCTGTGTAAATGCAACAGCAATACAATGATCTTTATCCAGCATTCTATGGCAAAAAACTTGCATCCCATTGCTCACTTATAACAATCGTTCAGATTATACCCGAGATGTAACATACAACATATAGTTGCATGTAAGACATGATAGTAATTTAAGCCTTTGGCCCTTCCATGATGACCACTCACTACAACATGCTTTATACCATCATACAGTATTGGAAAGCACAGCACAATCAACAAGCATTCATCATCATGACTATGTCACATTATGGGTCATGTCATGAAACAATGTCAATATGACAGAAATAATGCACTTCTGAATTAACCAATCAGGTTTGGATTTGGAGAACCAACCAAGTAGTAGATCCTAAACTTGTAACCAATCAGATAATATTTTAGTTGTTAGTAAAAAGTGTATTTAAAGGATTGTAAACTCTTTGTTTGGGTTCTGGATTTGCCTACTGGCCCAGGACCTTTGCTGCATAGTAAATCAACAAAGCTTCTGTTGAAAGATACTTAACTGCTAATCAGTCTTTTGAGCAAGCCAGGCACAAACCTAGGAGGGTCTTTGCCTGTTTGGTTGTGACAGCAGAAAACAAGCTCGCTCCATCTTCTACACTGACATTCCTTCAGGTATTTAAATATGTTTTCGTATCACCTTTTAATCTTCTCTTCTGTGTGGTAAACATTTTAAACTCAATTTTTTCTGCCAGGGTTTGTTTTCCAGATATTTTACCATCTTCCTCTCCTTTGAACATCTTCCAGCTTGTCAATATCCTTCCTGAATGGTGGTACCTGTCCAGAACTGGTCACAGTGTTGCAGGTGAGGCCTGATCAAAGCAAAACAGAATGTGACTATTAGTTCCCTCAGTTTGGGCACTATATTCCTATTGATGCAGCCTGGAATTGCACTGGCTTTTCAGCTGTCACATCTCACTGTTGACTCATTTTTCCTTTGTGGTCTACTAAGATTCCCTAGTTTCTTTACACATGTACTGGTCTCAAGCCAGTTGTCACTCATCTTGTATTTTCAAAGGAGCAGCAAGAGCACAAAGCTGACAGTGCAGTTTTAAAATACTGGACATGTGAGCTGTCAGAAGGCAAGGGACTAACTACTGCTACAAGGTAAGGGACAGGGAGAGAGAGAGATGAAGTAAACTGAGTGGAGTCGACAGCAAAATCAGTGTTGGGTGAGAGGCAATAAGGTGAGCTGTGAGAACATCACAATAATGGGGATGGGTCTCTCTTTCCACATATGACAAGGGGAGAACCCTAACAGCCTTTCATAAGTGTAACTAATATTTTTCTGGACATCCACTAGAAATTCATTATATTCCTACATCAAACAACTCATGAAAAGCAACAAATTCCATGGAACCTTAAATAACAATCAACTTTTCCCCTACTCTGTTTTATAATTTCCCTCATTCCAATTATTCCATTGTTTTCTGTGCCATCTTTGCAAGAAGCTCTGCAAAACTGATGTCAGCTAGAGTTTCTCCTCAAAGCTAGATTTTCCTTTACAGTTGTAACAATGACCCAATAAAATAGAATTTTGAACTGAGAGCCAATGTGTCATGTGTATGATTATAACTCAGTTACAACTGTGTTGTAAATGTCAAACCTAGATGTGAGAATTCAGTCATTGGCTAAACATACTCAAAGGCAGGGGGTAGGGTTGCTTCTCAAAAGGAGAGTATAGCAATTGCATATTTTGTCCTATAACATCATTGCTACAGGAGCTAGAGATCAGCCTTTAAAATAAAGAAATGGAAGCATGGAATTCAGACTAGCTGGATGGTCTAAGCAGATATATGGTGGTGTGGCCAGAATTTTGGGTAAAATTTAGCATAATGGATAATGAGATTTGTCATAATGGTAAGACCAAATAAAAGTGAAATAAAAGACTAATTTTATCCCATTGGTAGAAGCAAGACTAGAAAGGCTACCTCAAAGATGGACTCACACTTTAAAGGTAGCTAGATAGAATGTCAAACAAGCTTAATAAGAGAAATTGAATTGCAAAATGAAAAGACTATCAGATGAATATGCTTTAGGATACTGACTGAGGTTGTTTGGCATTCATTTTTTGTATTTTCCAACAAGGACATTTCTTCTTACTGGCCCACTTCCCAACCTAGGCAATTTTGGGTAAATGCTAAAATGATATATATTTCTGAGACAAAATACGAAAAGCCTGTTGAGATGTCTTGCATCTCTAAGTCAGTTTCAATCTTCCCGAACCTGTCAATGCTATATTAGAATATTAATGAATTCCAGTATGAGACTATGAGACGCTAGGTAGGATGCTGAAGGGCCTTGGGAAAAAAGCTATATATATATTGAAAAATTTATAGAAACATTGAGTATTATAAAATACATACATACAAAGATTCATCACATAAATCTTGTTAAATATTAACATATTATTATTGTTAACATTAATGGGATAAGACATAAAGTATTAAAGGCTGAAAGAAACTAGAAAACAAAGAGTAAGTTACAAAATTATGTGGTTATAAAGAATAAGAACATAGCAAAAGATTAAAAATGAGGAAAGAAATCCAAAAAGTGGAGGAACAGCTGAAACAGTAAGAGCAGAAAATGGAGAAGAAAAAAAATTAAGATAATAGAAAAATAAAATATTAGAATACAGAACTAAATAGATAAAAATAAAGAGATAGGAGAAGAGAAAAGAAGAAAAAATATATTTTAGGAAAAGGAAAAAACATAACTTGAAATACTATGACTTACCTAGCTAACCTTTCTTACCTTAATCATCCCATACATTCATTCTTCTGTTCTTCCAATCTAACTTTCTCTCAATCCAGGCTAGTTATAGATTGTTATATATCACTTAATATCTAAATTAAATAATTCTATCCTTAAATTGCAGTATCTACTTAACTCATCTCTCATGTATGTTAAGTTATTCAAACATAATTTATCCTAATCTTAGAACTCAAAATTAACCACCTTCTAATTTGCCCATGTGTTCTTAAAATATACAATAATTTTATCCTAGTCTTCAATCAATTTGTTATATTTCTCCCCGCTCAAGATAAACGTAAGTCTATCCATATGTGTTATATCCAATACTTTCGAAATCCAATAACTTATAGTAGGAAGAGTATTTTATCTCCATTTTTGGGCAACAACTATTTTTGTTGCAGCAGAAAAATAAAATAATACTTTGCCTGCTTTCTTTTCAAGATCGTCCTTGAAAAGAATAGCTCAGGTGACATTTCAAATTCTAAACCCAATATTTTTTCAATTTGTATAGGAATATCTTTCCAAAACTTTTTTAACCTTTCTACAAGACCACCATAAATAGAAAAAAGTACCTATACCAGACATTTCCAACACTTATTGCAATATTTCTTATACATTTTACATAATTTATCTGGTGTTAAGTACCATCTATAATGCATTTTATATAATTTTTCTTTAATATCTTGGCAAGCTGTATAATTGCAGGGAGAGACTTACCTCTCAGCGCCTTTGCGAAGCGGGGCGCTTGGCTGCAGCTCGTGGAGGGGCTCTGTCGCATGGCGGCAGCCATGTTTTTGGCTGGGAATGCGCAACTGTGCATGTCCGGATCTCCCGACATGTGCCCAGCCAATGAGGTCAAGGCCCCTTGCCTTGAGTTCATTGGCTGCTGGAGTGGGTGCAAGTGAAGGCACTTGGACTTCACTCAGGTCCGCTCCAGGGGTATTTACCGGGAGCTGACGTGGCAGTCAGCCAGTCTCTCTCCAGTGGCACAGTCTCTCTCCAGCAGCACGGCGAAGACGGGCGACGTGGAGGACGATCGGACGGCAGTGGCTGGAGGCGGCAGTGGTGGGAGTCAGCAGTGGCTGGTGAGGGTGGTGATGGGCAACAGTGACGGCAGTAGGAGGTGTTTTTGCTGCGGCGGCAGAGCTGCAAGCTGATCACTGTAACAGCCATTGTCAGGGCTAGCAGCTGAAATCACCAGTGCAAGCACACTGATCAGGGCCAGCCCTCGTCAGCCCGGCTGGGCCAGCACAGGGGTGGTTAAGGCAGTTCTCCAACCCTCCCTTGCTGCCCGCCCACACTTTGGACATCCCATGCCTCCCAAGAAGCAAGTTCCAGCTCCTTGCAAGCTGCTGCCTTGCACAAAGGAACAGGGCAGGTGGCCTGAAAAATCCTGGGCGTCTCTGGGCCCGGCAGGCAGCCATAGCAGGTCCAGCAGGGCTGCTGCTAGAGTGCCAGAGCAGACACTGGAGCTTACTGGCAGTGTGGCCCTCGCTGGTATTGCTCACTCACTCAAGATGCTGGTTGAAAGGATGGGATGTCTGGAATCCAGAACAGAAGCCTCAGTGCAGGAAGATGCAGGTGGGGCTCCTCAGCAGCGAGCAGCGGGCATCACTAGGCGAAGAAGGGCATCTTCCTCTTCCAGCAGCAGCACCTCCAGCTCTTCCGAGTCCGAGGTCAGTGCCTGCAGGGAGAACCAGAAGGCCAAGGGCAGAAGGGGCAGGAACAAAAGGCAAAGGAGGCAGAGCAGAGAGGCATCAGACAGTGAGGGAACCATAGGTGAGTCGGGGAGCGACAGAGAGTAGGACAAGGACTACTGGTTAGTGGCTGTTCATATCCCTGGGCTCCCTGGGTGGGCCGTGAGGAGGTGGAACAGGCCCCTGTCCAGTTGCATCACTCCCAGCAATGCTTGGGCAGGCCAAGGGTGGAGGGGGAACCTCATGGTCCAGGCTGTGTACGGCGACCATGTGGACCCACCTGGCATTCACATAGGCAGAAAAACCAGGGAACACATCCTTGATGGTTTTTTTGTGGATGTTTTTTCCTTACTTAGACCAGTCAGGGAGGAGGAGCGCATCCACAAATCTGCTCACAACTCACAAGTCAAAGAAGGAGAACAAGCCAGCTAATGATGAACACACCCTCAACAATTGGTTGGCTGGCTATGCAGTGTTCATGGGGGTGATGCAAGTAGCTTACCCCGACAGAGGCTGGCACCTCTCCAACCACCTGGGGAATGTACTCCGAGTTTGGGACTTGGTGGGCGACTCAGCGGCCATTGAGTACAATGCCGCCTTTCGCAAGAGAGCTTCCCATAACAAGTACTCTCGCTGGGACCTTATAAACAATAAACTCTGGCTTGTGCTGGTGGGACCGCATATCAACGCCAGGCCTGATGAATTGCGGTCCTTTCACTGGGCAGGGAAAAAGGACACTCACACGTTGGTCTGTTGGGAATTTAACCAGGGTAAGTGCCAGACAGTACACTGCAGCTTTATTGCTCCTGTGAATCCTGCCTCGGGACCCACCCCAGACTCTTTTGCCCACAGCCGGGAGCGGGACAGTAGGATACCCAATCCAGGAGGGCCCCCACTTCTGCCGGGGGAAAGCACGATGGTGGCAATGGCAGTGCTGGGGTCACGAGGCAATGTCTCGCTGGCCCGCACTTCTGTCTGCCTGTTGGCTCTCCTCCCCCTATTGGAGGCTTACCCGGACAGGCAGGCTGCCAACTTCATTAGCAATGGATTTGCAGCAGGTTTCAGGATTCCTACATTGGGCCCCCAGCTGCCGTTTGAATCTGGGAATCTTAAGTCCACTCGTGAGCTGCCAGGGGTGCTGGCAGACAAGATAAGCAAGGAACACCAGGCAGGCAGGATGGCAGGCCCCTTTGCAGAACCCCCCTTTCCCAACTTCAGGGTCTCCCCTCTTGGGGTGGTTCCAAAAAAGACCCCAGGTGAATTCCACCTCATCCACCACCTGTCATATCCAAGAGAGGCATCTGTGAACAAAGCCATCCCTAGTGAACCCTCATCTGTCTGCTATGTCTCCTTCGATCATGTGATCAGGTTGGTCAGGGCCTGCGGCCGAGGAGCCCTGATGGCCAAGTGCGACATTCAGTCGGCCTTCTGACTCCTCCCCATTCACCCTGATGACCACTGCTTGCTCAGGTTCAAGTTCAACGGGGCCTGGTATAACTACAAAGTCATGCCCATGGGATGCTCTGTAAGTTGTGCAGTTTTTGAGAGAACCAGCACTTTCATTGAGTGGGCTGTTAGGTTCAGGTCTGGATCATCCTTCATCACTCATTATTTGGATGATTTCCTCATGATAGGTGGGGTCGGGACAGATGACTGCACAGGCTGCTGTGCCAGTTCCAGGCCCTTGCTCTGGAATTGAGCATCCCTCTAGTGCAGGACAAGACGGAGGGCCCCCTATATCTCTAGTTTACCTGGGGATATTGACTCTGTGAAAGAAGCATCTTGTTTACCAGCAGACAAATTAAAAACGCTCAGTGAACGGCTGTCCAGGTTGTTAGGCTGTAAGAAGGCCACGCTTAAGGAAGTCCAGTTGTTACTAGGCCTCCTTAACTTTGTTTGCAGGATGGTCTCACCAGGTCAGGCCTTCTGTGCTTGCCTGGCCAGGGCCACCGCAGGGGTTCAGGCTCCTCACCATCACATCTGCATCTCTCAGGGTATAAAAGATGACTTGAGAGTGTGGCTCTGCTTCCTGGATAGGTTCAATGGGGTTACTGTTTGGCAGGATGTGTTTGTGCCCAGTGCGGACCTCCAGGTACATTTGGATGCAGCGGGAAGCCTGGGGTTCAGCGTATACTTTCAGGGGCATTGGGGTACAGCCAGGTGGCTGCAATAATGGGAGCAGAGTGGGATACTGTGAGACCTCACATTCTTGGAATTCTTTCCCATTCTGGTTGCAGTTGTGCTGTGGGTGGACTAGTTTCGTGACAGGAGGGTCTGTTTCTGGTGCGACAACCAAGCTGTAGTGGCTGTCATCAACCGTCAGTCTTCCAAATCAAGCCGAGTCATGCGCCTCATGAAGTGTTTTGTTCTGAAGTGCTTGTATGCTAACATCTCTTTCTCAGCTCATTTTGTACCAAGCTTGGACAACAGAATTGCAGGCTCTCTATCTCGATTCCAGCAGGACAGGTTTTGCTTGCTGGCTCCAGATGCAGACCCGTTGCCAAATCCATTCCCAGAGGACCTGTGGCAGCTTGGGAGCACTCCATAATCTTAGGAGTCATGCATTCTGTGGCACCAGCAACCTTCAAGGCATACTCCTGGGCTGTGGGCAAGTTCCAGGAATTCCGCGCTGTGTTGGGACTGCAGCAAATTGCCTGTCCCTCAGTCCCTGATATTCCAGTTCTTAGCACACCTGTGGGACCTAGGGTTTTCCTCCCATTCTATGTTGGTCCCCCTGGCAGGTATTGCCTTTTTCAGCAAAGTCTCATCAGGAAAGCAGTTGAAGGCTGGAGGTGTCTGCGGCCGAGAGACAAGGACAGCAGCATGCTGGTATCCTAGAGACTATAGAAAAAACTGGTCAGCCAACTCAAGGTCATATGCAGTTTCAGGTACGAGGCCAGACCGTTTAGCGCCGCATTCGTGGTGGTCTTCTTCGGAGCACTGCAGATCAGGAAGCTGGTTATGGGTTCCTCTATGGATCGGTCTGGCAAGGCCCTTCATGTGGAAAACATATCCTTTGTGGGTGGAGTGACAGACATCTCGCTGAGGAGTTCCAGTGTGACCAGCTGGGTAAAGGTGCCACTATCCGCTTCCACCCCCGCTGCTAGTTGTGAAAAGCGCGGGTGTGTCCTGCTGTATAATTTCGGGTGTGTCCCAATTGGCTAGCCGACTAGGTGCGGGTGGTGAGTCCTGACCTAGCCTAGGGTTTAGAGGTTTGGCCCGTGGTAGAGGAAGGTACCCCTCACCCAGAAAACCAGTTAGGGACGATTCAGTTTTGGTTCCTTGCCCTTTTCCCCCGCTGCTTGGCCAGGTGGCGCTGTAAGTTCCAATGGGTTCGTTTCCCCCCTTCAGGCAGGCGGAGTACTCCTGAGGGTTCCCTGGGTCTAGGTGACCTCCCTGTCCCTGAATTGTTACCTCATCCTTTGGTCCCCAGTGCTGTCAAGGTAGAAAACCGGGCTTGGGAGTACCAAAGTGACTCTGTTTGGGCAGGTTGGAGATAGGTTCCCATCCTTCTTTCCTAGAATAGTTCCGTTGAGCCCACGACTTAGAGGCTGAGCTGGATCATGCCCGGTCTGCAGCCAAGTTCATGGTGGGGCAAGTGAGAGAACAGCAGGAGGCTGGTAGTCATGTAGCTTGCCAGAAACAGATTGCTGCGCCGGAGAGCCAGCTCCAAACGCACAAAGCCCTAATTTCAGCTGTGTGCCCGGAGCTGCTCCCAATGTTTGCGGAGGACTTTTCTGGGGAGACGCTGCCAGAGGATGCTTGGGCAACCATTCCCCACAATCCTGACTGGAGCGACCCTAAGGTCCCAGTTAACCCTGTAGAGACACGGTCCATGACGAGATAGACTTGGAGAAGGCAGTTCAGATAGGCCAGAGACGGAGGAGACACAGGTCACCGAGACTAGGGTCCCCTGGTGTGCTGAGGCCAAAGCCATAGCAGACCAGTTAGGTCCACTGAACAGAACCACTGGGATCATGTGGTTGAACGCGGTGATACACTCTCACTCGACAGCCAATGGTCAGGACCTGACCCAACTGGCTCGGCTTTCTATGTCCCCCTCCGAGCTTCCTACTCTTGAATCAGCCGTGGCGGCTCGAGGCTTGGTTAGGCTCGAGGTCCACGACTGGATGAGAGAGGTAGTGAGGATTTTGTGGCCTGGACAGAGTGCGAGTGTGCTCTACGACATGGAGCAGCAGGGTCCTCAAGAGAACCCTGAGGCTTACGTGGCAGGGAAGCAGCTCCTCACCATTCTGGCTGAGAAGGTCCCCTTGACGCCCCATGGATATGACTTTAACGGCCTCGAGTTTAAGACGCTCTTGTATGGAGGTCTTAATCACAAGACTAAGATGGCTCTCAGTTTGGTGGATCCAGCCACCACCAACTGGGAGGAATTTGGGAATAACCTCCGGCGAGTCTCTGACCTGCTGCACGAGGCAGGATCCCTAAGACCTCCCCCCAAGACGCATAGGAAGGACACCAGAAATTGGGAACCTATAGCCGAGGTTACCTACTTGAACTATGGGCCCCATTCCCGGCACAGGAAAATGGCTCCAAATTCCATTCCACGAGGGAATTGGAACTCGCGACCGCCACCCAGGCAGGACAACAGGCAGTGGCAGGGACAGGATTTCCGCAGCCAGCCCGGCAAGGCAGGAAGTCCCCAACAGCAGTCAACTACCCCCAAACAGCCCTCTGACTCGGGCTCTCCCTGGAAGACATCTGGCGGGTATGATCCCATGGCCCAGACATACTCCTCGGACAGAGTAAGGGTCTGGGGTATGCTCAGAAGGTTCCGGCTGGACATGAGCCAGTTCGACAAGCGGCCAACATCGGAGCTTTTGGAAGCTCTAGAGAAGCAGCTTCAGGCGGGAAGTAAACAGCCAGTCCAGGCCGTGACCAACGGTCCACCTCTGGCTGGATACTACCCTAACCTGGAACTGCAAGCATAGGGGTGCTCTTGGTCCCGGGATCTCCCCCAAAGATTTGTGGCTCGACTGACGCTGAACAAATGGGGTAGATCTAGGGTGAAGGCAGGCACTAGGACCGATAGGGAAAAGACCGCTGCCACCCCTCCTGCAGACTCCAGAGCAGCGCTGAAGGTGCTGCTCCCTAACTTGGGAAGACAGGGTGAGCCCACCCCTGATGCTATCCGCTTGACCGGATATGGCGGAGGAGGAACCCAACCTAAGCCCTCCAGAGAACACAAGCACCCAGGGTGCACTAGAAATAGACAGATTGCCCCTCCTCATGACACATCCCTGAGTGCGAGTCCAATCATCTGAGACAGTGGTGCTTTCAGAGCACCGAGAAGGAACGCACCAGGCTAAGGTTCAGGAGGAAGCACCATTCTTTCAATTGTGAGACGTGGAAGCCCCCACCAAGTTTGATAAGGCACAGGACATTGACAGCATGTGTGAGAGCCAGGAAAGGGAGAACACACAGCAAGGGAAAGCCAGCCCCACGCTTCCAAAGTTCTCCATAGTCCCTGCTCTGAGCCCCCCGCTAGAAACCAGCAGTTTCCCCCAGGATTTCCTTGAAGCCGTGGCCAGGAGAGTCGTTCCTCTCCGTGCCATCTTTCAGGGGAATTTCACATGGAATTGGAGATTCAAACAGCAAGGGGCTCCCGCCCAGCCAGAGCACAGGCTAGCAAAGGCCCTGGCACACCCTGTGTTGACATTATGCACTCCCGTTAACTGCAGTCCAGCAGGGGAGTTTTTGATAACGGAGAGTTCTAAATGCCACATGGAGGCAGACATGGCTATTGCCTTCCCCTCCGCACGGCTGCTTTGGTGCCAGCGTGTCTTCACACTTCGAGGCACCCAATTCATTGTGACACTGGTGATCATGTTCATCATGATCATCAAGCTAGTTTACAGCTTCACCTTGGCCACCATCATACCTGGAGAGGCAGTTTTCCAGGAGGCATACGGGTCCAAGACTAGCTTCCTCCTTGACTTGGAGAAAGGGGTCCCAAACCCGGAGCAGGTGCTGCCACTCCTGCTGGTAATTCCGGAGACCCTGCAAAAGGAATGGAAGGGTCAGCCAGTTGATCCTGCATCGGTGGTCAACCCCGAGCCAGAAGATCCCAGTGCCCAAGAACCCAATGTAAGCCCAATAGTCTGTCAGACTTCCTTGAGTCGCAAGGAAATGCCAGCCGTTAACTTATCCAAGACGTTTGCTTCAATTTATGAGGCGTATGACAATGGTTAAATTGACATTGTCTGCACGGGATGGAGAGAAATGGCCAACTCTCCGACCTCCCGCTTATGTACAAAGTTCCTGGTTATATTTGGGTGATTGGGAAGTGGTGTTATTGTTGGTATAGATTGTTTTGAATTGAATGTCCCATTTGGTTGCAAAAGCCTATCCGAAGGCGACCAGTCTTGAGGTCTGCCTTCAGAGTTCAGCTATATCTGTGGGCTAGTGATACTGCTTGCTTGGGGCCAGCATTGAACCATCGGTACTAGGTTGTTAAGCCGCCCCAAGCCCTCGGGAACATCATCAGGCTTGGAGCTTCGGCTTCGGTCTGAGTGAAGGGAGGGTGCGAGTGTGCAGCTCCATGTTATATGGACCAGAGTGCGAATGGGACCTTCATAGCCATGGGTCCTCTCGTGCTGCTGGGACGTTAACATTGGCCTGTCTCCAGACCCACGAGCCGATGCAGGACCCGAACCAGCAGTCTCACTGTCCCGACAAACAGTCACCCTCCAGCCAATATAGCCTTAATCACAATCGCTATTTAAGTCCCCACAGATTCTTAGTACCCATAATTGTTCCAATTCCCAGTAGGCTTTGAGCCGGCCATTTTCATTTATGGTATACATTGGATAATGATCATGTCAGTTCTTCTGTTGAAGCTATAATAGGTCAATTGATCCAGAAGACTGGGAAGATCCCGAGGTTGTACCATCGCCCCCGAGTATCGTGGGGGTGGGGTGATGAAGAAGTCACCGTTCCATCTGATGGCTGACGCTTGGAGATTCCTGGTTCCTTGACGACGCCTGAGACTGTGAGGGAAGGTGACCATGTGGCCTTGCGCATGCTACAATGAACTTCTCCCATTCCTGCTACCATTTACTCACCCAAAAAAATCTATGGACTATTCCAGGCTCCAAATTCTGCAAAGACTCATTGCTCCTGAACGTGTAGCAAGCCAGCTAAGCTGCATCAACTTGGACATTCCCTGCTCCGTTGCCTGGATGGACTTATGTTTTGCTCGCCTGCTCCAGCTACAAAACTTTTCCTGTTGCAAGGGGGGGGTGCCAAGACCTTTGCTTGCACCTCACCTCCCCCAGACTATGAACTTTCATCCCACATTGAACTGTTTGCTCATTGGATTGCCTTCATTGCCAGACCATGCATTGGATTTACTGTATTTCATTGATTATTTCCTTAATTGCGTTCACTATTTTTCTACCATTGCTCATTCTTCGACAGTTCCCTATTGACAGGACATTGGACATTGTTTATTGTGTAATTGTTTATTATTGCATTATTGGTGTGTGTGTGTTTAGGTTTAGGTTTTAGTTAGGACTATCTTTATAAGATAGAAATCCTTTCCTCTTCCCGAAATTCCTTTTCCTGAGGAGTGATACGGCTACCAACCTGTAAGCCCCTATTTGGCTCTAAATTGATTTTTGCCTTTTTGATTGGAAAATGTCCGATATTGTCTCCAACATCACCCATTTTCGGAGGGGGGGATTGTTACTGTCCTGGCTAGTCCAAGCTTTGGGGATATTAAAAGATATCCTCTTGATATCATAATTTGGCTTATCTATTCCCTTCCACATGCTTGCGAGGCACCCGGACAAGCACGCATACAGGTTCAGTTGATTTTTGCCGTAATATTCCTAGACAATACAGGTAGGCCAGAAAATAGCCAACTCGCTGCTTTAGGAGACCTCCAGGCAAGTACTCTAATTAGGTATGCACGCAACTTACAAAAGATCCTCTGCCCCATGCTGGCAGCTTGATGGGTAAACTATGCAATACCCAAATACTCTGCGTTTGCATACTGGCTACTCTATTGAGAACCTCTGCGATAACTCAATCATTCAGATTCTGACCTTTCGGAGGCTTTGTCTCCAACTCAAAATCTATTGTTTTCCCCCAAGTACGGCATAGCCTGCAGTCACAATTCTCCTTATAAAAACCCTTGATTCTGAGACCTTCCTCAGATCGCTCCCGAGTTTCATCCCGCCTTGCTGCCGCTTTGCTTGGCGAGCCTCCCCTCAGCTCCACGTGCTGAGCTACATCGCACCCCAGCTTCGCTCTCTATTTTTCTGGGCTTCAGGACAGGTGAAGTATCACCCAAACCAGCAACTCCTCTAAAAATCCCTCTATACCACTCCAACCTTTATTTCTTTAGTTATCTTGTGTGAATGTGCCACATACACTGTTTTGCTTGTGTTTTTTAAATAAAACATCATTTATTGCTTCAACTTCTGTGTGCTCCTTGACTCAACCTGACCCCATAGACAGGTTCAAGATCTCGCTACGTTACCTTGCCTCTCGTAACGCTAAGCAGTGCTCTGAGCTGATTCTCCCCACCTTTAGTTTATCACATTTTGGTGTCCCTCCCGGGACCCCCAGTTCACAGGGTAACACCATTCTGCTTCTTTTCCTGTCATCTTGTAGGATTTTCAATTTAACTCTTGATTTTTTTCCCCTCCCAAATATAATTGGTAATATCCCTATACCATCTGATAAAAAGTTGTGTCTCCATAGATTATTGGTATTATTGGAAACAGATAAAGCATTTTTGGAAGCAGAAACATTTTAATCACCAATATTCTTCCTAAAAAAGACAGTTTCAGACTCCTCCAATTTTTAAAATCATAATTGTTCCTATATAAACTGAATTTTTACTCGTTAATTGTATTCTTAAATATTTTCCTTTTTTTGATACTTTGTATCCTGATACCTGAGCTAGTGTTAATTCTTCCTCTTGAGAAATGTTTTTAATATATTTGTTTTCTCTCCATTTACTCTCAAACCAGATATTTTCCTGAATTCTTTAAGTGTCCCTTTCAATTCTTTAATTCTCTCTAATGTATCCTGTAAGAAAACTACCAAATCCTCGGCAAATCCTTGAACTTTATATTCCTTACCTTTTAGCTTCACCCCTTTAATTCCGTTATTTTCTGTTACATTTGAGACTAATACTTCGATTACTAATAAAAATAACAAGGGAGAGAGAGGACAACCTTGCCTTGTTCCTCTTTGAATACCTATTCTTTTTAATTTTTCCCCATTTATTCTTAAAAATGCTGATTGTTTATTATATATAGCTTTGCTCCATTATAGGTATTTACCACCAACATTCACCTTTTCCATAGTTTCCAACAAGAAATCTCATTTTACCAAACTAAAGGCCTCCTCTATATCTAAAAATACGAAAGCTGCTTTTTTACCTGTATTCACATCAAAGTATTCAATTAAATTAATTACATCCTTTATATATCTTATATATCTTATATATATTTAAGTATCTTCTGGATATAAAGCCACATTGGTCATATTGTATTACATCCTTTACTACTTTTTTCAATCTATTTGAGGGAAAAGCTGTGAATTTTATACAGTAGGACCCTCGTACCTACAGGGGATTGGTTCCAGGCCCCCTGTGGATACTGAAATCCGTGGACAGGAGTGAACGCTTTGTCCCCCGCCTGCTCCCACCTGATCGAAGTGGTGAGGAGCTGCCGCAGGAGCCACTGCAGTGGGATTGTGCTCCTTGCTTCTTTCCTGCCTGCCGCCACCACGATCAGGCTCCAGGTGGGAGGCAGCGATGAGTGCAATTCCATGCCCCTCGCTTCTCTCCCACCTGCCACCACTGTGATTGGGCCCAGGGCAAGAGGCAAGAGGCGGTGATGAGCGTGATCCCATGCTCACTTCTCTCCTACCTGCCGCCGCCACAACTGCAGCAGTGGCAGGGAGCCAACCGCAGATAACTGAAACAGCAGATAATGAATATGTGGATATTCTGTAATCTGAGTTCAAGTAATGATACTGGTCTATAATTTACATCCAGTGAGTCTTTCTCTTCTTTACGAATCAAAACTACATCTGTTTCCTCCTAGCATTTTGGGATACCACCTTCCAATATCTTATTCATCATTTCCTGAAAAGGAAAAATTAATTGGTCTTGAAATGTTTTATAACATGATTGCAAAAATCCATCTGGGCCTGGTGCTTTTTCCTTTTCACTATTTCTTATTGCTTCCTTTATTTTAATAATTGTAATTGGGCAATTTAGAATCTTTTGATGCTTCTCCAAGAGTTCCATTCTTAAATGTTTTGTTAAATAATCATCAATCTGCTTTATATGTGAGCTAGTGTCTTTATAAAGTTCCAAACAGAAATTTGAGAATATACGTTTAGTTTTCATCAATTTGGTATTTTCTCTCCTGACTTAATTTTAGTAATTAAAGATTTTTCCTTCCTCTTCCAAAGTCTGTATGTTAACCATTTACCTGCTTTATATACCCGCTCAAAATTTTTCTGCTTTGCATATATTAGCTTATCATTGACTTCTTCATTCAGTTTTACTTCTATTTTTGTAACACATCTATTTCTTTTAATGTCTCTTTATCTGAGGGGTTATTATTTAATTTCCTCTTTAACTTTAATTGGTCATTTATCTTTTGTATATTTTCTCTCTTCTGCCTTGTTCTTTGGATGTTTTGCTGAATAAAGAAGCCTTGTATTGCTGCCTTACATGTGTCTCACACTATCTCAATTTTGGTTGCTTTTTTTAAATTATCTTGAAAATAATTTTGTATTATCTTTTTGCTTCTAGAACTATACTATCATCTTGAAGTAATCATTCATTTAAATGCCAATTTAAAATGGTTTTCTGGTTTTTATTGTTAGAGAAATCACATTATGATCTGACAAGTTCCTTGGTATTATTTCCATATTCTTAATGTTATTAATAATCAATTTAGACACTATGAACATGTTGATCCTGGATAGTGATGCGTGGCTCTCAGAGTAGAAAGTAAACTCTCTAGGGACAGAGTGGAGAATGGTGACTTGAGCGAGGCTTCTCAAGCCGAGATGGTGACAGCTTCTAGAAAGCTGTCAGCATCATGGCCCATGGAAAGTGGTGCCCAGGACCCAGGGCACTGAAGGATCCTGGAATAGCTGTTTTGTGCCTTCACCATCGCTGCTTGGACAGCAGCAGCAATTGTGAGGGACAGCAGCAGAAGAAGCAGAGTGGAGTTGTTGTGCTGCACAGAGGCAAGCCGCCAAACCTCTCGAGGATTGTGTGAAAAAAAAAATGGAGATAATATAAAACTCGGGAAGTCCTCTTCAGTAGTTAGAAATTTCCTCCTGAGTTGTGGGGTTCTCTTGCAGTTCTTTTTGCATTTTTTTTTTTGAGTAAAATCATTCAGTGAAGGACTAAGTCTGTTATCTGGAGGAGGTTACCTTTGTGATCTGTGAAAGACTATTAACTTAAACATTTATTATATCGATTCTGTATTGTTATTTGTGTTGAAATAACTCCCCTATATTTTGTTTGAGACGCTTTTCAGTCTCGTCACTTTTTTTTTTGTCCCTTTACTGAAAGTTGAAAATGGCTGCTGACTACTGACAGTTGAGGTAATCTCGAAAATGCTATCTTATCGCCACAGACTTATTAGTAGCACTTGAGGAATTAGAGAATTAATTTGTGACTTCATTGCCAGACCTCCTTTTTCCTTTCCTTGACTGAGGATTTTTTAAAAACTCTTTTGAAATTATTATAATTATTATTACTCATTTTTCCATATTTTTGGACATTACTTTTGATATTGATTATTTGACACTGTTGATATCACTTACCATTCCCTCCCCCCCTTGTTTTTGAATTTTTTGAATTTTTGAATTTTGGGATTTCTTTTTTCCCCCCTCTATTGTTAATTTTTTTATTCCTCTTTTTGACTTTCACTCTCCCTTTTTGGAAGATTTCCTTCTGCATTCTTGGGTTTTTTTCTTTTTCCTCTTTTTTTTCTTTTTTGAAAGAAGAAGTTAACCACTAAGTGACAGAAGGAAGAAGGAGAAGAAAGAAGGAAGGAAGAAGTTGGAGGAGTAAGGAGAGGAAGGAAGTTAAAAGTGGAGAAGCAGAGGTAAAGGAAGTAAAGAGAGATTGAGAAAGAAGAGAGTTAAAGAAGGAAATAGAAAGTAGAGGAAGGTGTGAGGAAGTAAATTTGAAAGAAGAAAAAAGAACTGAAAGGAAAGAGGAGGAAACAAGAGCAATGATAGCAGGAGTGAAGACGAGATCTCATCAGCCTCATCAGATGCAGCAGACCCAGCAGGCCCAACAAAAAAGAGGATCAACGGAAGAAGGTGTCCCTTATATGATGAAATTTATGGAGATGAGAGACTTTAGAAAAGAGACAGGAACCTTTCTTGAGGATATGAACACTAAATTCAATGCTGTACAAGGCCTTGCATCACAAATGAAGCAAGATGTGAAGGAAAATAGGGATCCAAATATTAAAGAAGGAGGCACAAGAAATGAATGAAGATATAAAAAGACAGTTAGATCGGATGTCCCTGGCAGAACAAAGGGAAAAAGAGTCCTGGTTGAGGATAAGAGGTATTGTGGAATATCCAGGAGAAAATATAAGGACTAAGATTATAAAGGACTTGGCAACAAATTTAGAATGGGATGAAGACTTTTTAGATAAACAACTTGACTGTGTATATAGGATCAATTCATCGATAGTCAAAAGAATGAAGCCACTGCGTGATGTAATAGTCCAGTGTACCCAAAAAATAATAAAGGATACATTGGAAACCTATTATAATAATCAAGATCGATGGTAAGTTTGGGTTGCTTCTGAAAGAAATCCCAACTTGAATTTTGGAGAAACGACTATGCCTTTTTTGTGGACGTCTTGAAAAGAGCAGGAATTCCTTTGAGTTGGGATAAACTTGAAGGAGTGAACTTTACATTCCAAAGAGAGAGATGCAGAATTAATATATTAGAGAAAGCTAATGATTTCCTGAAGAGATTTAGAGGGGACCTGGGAAACTCAAGCAAGGACTTAGAAGAAGCCTCAGCAGAAGTGAAGTACAGTCCAGAACATCAAGAAGATACATAGCAAGTGATACAGCAAGAGAAAGATAAGAAACAGAAGAAAGACTACAAGAAAGGAACTGAAAAGGACAAACCTCATGAAGATCTTAGTCTCCTGGATCTCGACATTTCTGATACAGATTAGAGACAAGGAAGAAGACAAGAGGGAAAGAAAGCTAGAGAGAAAGAGGTGAAGAAGGTATAAAGGAAAGGGGATATAAGCAAATGGAGGGAGGGAGGGAATAGATTAGAGAGAAGGTAAGAAATATAAGAGAATTAAGGATTGGGATACAAAGTTATTAGTAATTTATAATTCAATTTAATTTAATTAATTGTCGCAAATTTAACTTAAACCGCTGTAAAAAATTTTAATATTTGCTGTTTTGATTGAGAAGAATGTGGTGTTAGGATTATGGTGATGGATTGTCCCATGTGGAATGTGAAAGGTATAAACTCAATGAAAAAAACAGAAGCTAATTTTTCACTATCTTGGAAAATTAAAATTGGATATAATTTGTCTCCAGGAAATAAGGATAAAAGAAAAATACGGTAATTTGTTGATACAAAAAAATTTGGGGAAAGAATTTATGTCAGTAGGAACAACAAAAAGAAATGGGGTGGTGCTGTATGTAAAAGAGAATTTAGAACCGAATCTAATATCGGTAGATAAGAAGGAAAGACATGTGGGGGTAGAAATTAATTGGAATAATAATAAAATATTGATTGTTGGAATTTATGCACTGGTGAATGAGAAGATACCTTTTATAAGGAATTGAAGGATATGTTAACTCAATTGAAATATCAGAGCTAGATTTGAAGGGGAGATTTTAATGGAGTGGTAGAACTACCGATGGATAGGTGATCTAAAGATAAGAATATAAAAAAAATCAGGGGAAACTAGCTAAAGTTTTTTGAACTAGCAGAAGAACTTCAACTAGCAGATACCTGGAGATTTAAGGAAGGGAATCAAAAGAATTATACTTTCTTTTCAAATACACATAACTCCTTTTTGAAAATAGACATGATTTGGGTAACTGAAAATATGACAAATCGGATAGACACAATTGAGATTTTACCAAAAATAATTTTTTCATCAAAATCTAGTTAAATTGATTCTAAAAAGGGGAATTAAAAATTATAGCTGGAGAATTAATGAGTCTCTATTATACAAAGAGGAGATCGTTAAGAAATGTAAACATATGATCACAGAATATTTTCAATTAAGATAAGGGGACAAATGATAAAATTGTATGGGATGTGGGCAAAGCAGTGATAAGAGGTATATTTATAAAATTGAATGCGGAATGGAAAAAGAAAAAGCAAAAAAAGATAAATGAAGTTATAAAAGAGATTAAGATAAAGGAATCAGATTTTAAAAAGGATCCTAACAATGATAAAACTGCTAGTCAACTAAAACTGTTACAAAAGCAAATTACAATGCTAATGACAGAAGAGATTAAAAAGAAACTGGATTATGTAAAGCAGAAGAATTTTGACCAAGCAAATAAGCCAGGAAGATGGTTAATGTACAGATTAAGAAAGGAAAATACCAAAAGGAGAATTAACTACAAGTAGGGGATAGGATTATAACAAATGAAAAAGAATTAATTAAAGTATTTCATAATTATTTCCAGGCAATATATAAAAAACAATTAACACAAATAGATCAAATGAATTCATATTTTAGTGATTTGGTGATACTAAAATTTACAGAATTACAAAAAGAAAAACTAAATAAAGAAATATCACTTGAAGAAATTAGAGAAACAAACAATTAAAAAGAGGGAAGTCACCAGGTCTGGATGGTTTAACAAGTTTGTATTATAAGGTCTTTAGCAGTGATTTAGAAAAACCCCTTCAAAAACTGATGAACAATATATTACGGACTAAGGAAATTCTGGAAAGTTGGAAAGAATCAAATATAGCTCTAATACCAAAAGAAGATAGAGATCCACAATTAAGAATTATAGACCCATATCATTACTAAATGAAGATTATAAGATCTTTACAATTAACCTAGCCAATAGATTAAAAATAATACTACAAGAATATATTCATGAAGATCAAAATGGTTTTTTGCCAAAAAGACAAATTAGGAATAACATTAGAACAGTATTAGATGTAATAAGAGTATTTAACTTACCATAATGAAATTAAAGAGCATTGATATTTATGGATGCACACAAAGCGTTTGATAGTGTGAATTGGTTATTTTTATTAAAAACAATAGGAACAATGGAAATGGGACAAAATTTTATAAATTGGATAAGAGCAATTTATTGCTCACAAAAGGCAAAAATAACAGTGAATGGAAATATATCCGAATACTTATAAATTGGAAAAGGTACAAGACAAGGCTGCCCGCTATTACCATTGTTTATCTTGTTTATCTTATTAATAGAATGTCTAAGTAGAATAGTGAGAAATAATGAGAGATATAAAAATTAGAAAAGAAGAATTTAAATTAAAAATATTCGCAGATGATGTTTTTTCATTAGAAGACCCATTGAACAGTGTTGATCAACTGATGATAACTTTAAAAGAATTTGGGATGGTATCAGGTTTTACAGTGAATATTGATAAAACAAAGATTATAACTAAAAATATGAAGGAGAAACAGGATGTGCTTTGTGAGAAATTTGGATTTGAAATAGTTCAGAAAGCAAAATACCTGGGAATAATTATAACACCAAAAATTCAACAACTATATGAAAATAATTATGTCAGAATATGGGAAGATATGAAAAAGGATCTCAATAAATGGCAAAAGGTGAATTTATCTTTGCTTGGGAGAATAGCAGTAATTAAAATGATGGTATTACCCAAAATGTTATATTTGTTTCAAACAATCACAGTAGTGTATTCAAATTCCCCTTTCAATGTGTGGTATAAAGAGATTTCTAAATATATATGGCAAAGGAAAAGACCTAGGATAAAATGGAAAGTATTAATTGATACAAAAGAACATGGAGGATTAAGGGTACCAGATTTAAAAATATATTTTGAAGCATCTTGTTCTGTGTGGTTAAAAGAATGGATAGCATTAACGTATAAAAGATTATTAGAATTAAAGGCCACGAACTTAAATTTGGTTGGCATACATACTTATGGTATGATAAAATAAAGGTTAATGTAGGATTCAGAAGTCATATTATAAGAAGAAATTTATTTAGTGTGGGAAAAACACAAGAAAAGATTAATAAGGAGGATACCAGGATGGTAATCACCTCAAGAGGCAATACATAGAAGGGAATTGGGAAGCTTGAAGGTACGGATTCGATATACAGGTTTATTGAGGAAAGACAGTGAGGGGTGGGTAATCAAAGATATGCAAAGTCTAGAACAGGAAGGATTTAAAATGAAACGGTTAACATATTATCAACTAAGGGAGAAATATAAGCAGGATAAGATAAAATTTGGCTTGAAAATAGCAGAAATGGATTTTGAAAAATTGCTGCTAGGAGGAGACCCGCATTTAATTGCTAAAATGTATAAATTCTTACTAAGATTTAATACAGAAGATGAACAAATAAAGGAACCAATGATTTATTGGGCTCAACAAACAGGGCAAAATATAGACTTGGAACAAAGGGAAGATGCTTGGAAAAGGGACTAACATTCACTAACTGTAATGATTTGAAAGAAAATTTCTATAAAATGTTATATAAAGAGTATCTCACCCCTGAGAAATTAGCTAAGTTGTACAAAAATCTTAAAGATAAATGTTGGAAATGTAGAAACCAGGTTGGAACTTATTATCATATATGGTGGAAATGTAAAAAACCTAAGTTTTGGCTAAAAATAGGAAACATAATACAAAAGCTATTAAAAGAAAAAATAATACTAAGACCTGAATTATGTTTATTAAATATAATAGGAGTGATAAAGGGGAAAGAAAGCACAAGAATTTGATTAGATATATGGTAACAGCAGCAATAATTATATATGCAGAATATTGGAAAAATAGTAAGATGTCGAAATTAAGTGAATGGATGATTCAATTAATAGATTTAGCAGAAATGGATAAACTTACAACATTAAAAGGTGACACAATAGATTAATTTCTGAATACCTGGAAACCTTTCACAGATCACGTGGGGATTAAAAATGGGGACTTAGTAACCACAAGATTTGATTTGTAAAACAGGATAGGAGTGGTATCAGTAGAGAACAAAATAAGTAATGATTTGGAAGGAGACAGTGAAATAGCTCTAACTCTGGAACTTACAACAGAGGAGGATGGGAAGTTGTTTTAATATATTTGTATTAACTTGTATAATATTTCTCCATCTATAGTTGTGTTTGTACTTGTGTCTGTAGTCAGGTCCATAGTTGTGTCTGTAGGATGTGGGATAACAGAAACCCCCTTTTCCCCAGCATCTCCATACTAATTTTCCTTTTCTCTTCTTTTTCTTTCTTTTAATTTCTTCCCCCCTTTTCTTTTTCCCTTTTTTTTCTTATTTTTTCTATTTTAGGATGCTGTTCAAGAGATATTTACTTGTTACATTGTCTCCATACTATCGTTTTTGTCTGCATATTTGTCAATATATCAATTAATAAAGATTATTATTAAAAAAAGTAAACCCTCTAGAACAACCATATTTATACCGCCAAACATACAAAAGTTCTAAATTATTCAACATTACTTCAAATGTTTGAGAAAGCTTCCCTTGTGTTTTCTTTATAGGTTTATTAACCTTCAATGAGGAATGAATTACCCTGTTCCAATCACCCAAAATTATTGTCATAGTTGGTATTGGATAATTTAAAATCTAAGTCGTAAAATCTGCTTTGGTTACTCTGAGGGCCGTATACTCCTACCAATAATAACTTTAACCCCTGCCAAATTATTTCCACAGCTAAGTAATGCCCATTTTCATCACTAAATATTTCTTTTGTTGGTATCTTATGGTTAATAAAAAAGACCATCCCTCTTTTATTCTTCTCTGGAGATGACACAAACTCTGAACCTAGCCTTTTGTTTCTGAACAGTCTTACTTTGTCCCTTTTTGCACAAATTTCCTGTAAGCATATTATATCATATGTTTTCTTGCCTAAATAATGAAAGATTTTCTTTTTTGAGGGATGGAAATTCCCTTAAAATTCATGAAAGTATCCTTAGACCCATTTATTTTATTGGCCTATTTAAGATATAATTCTCAGATAATCTCTTCTTCCAATTCTTCAGTCTCCTCAGAGGCTTGAAGATCTATTTGCCTTTCTTCTTGGTCGGATAATTTCCCTTGTTTTCCCTCCATTTATTCATTAAATCTACTCTGTTCAGTTCTTTCCCTACTAGGACAATGTTATCCAATTCTTTTCTGCATCTTTTCAAGAATTCTTGAGCTTCTTCAATCAAATTAATCCTAAAAATCTTCCCTCTCATGCAGAAACTTAGGCCTTCTAATTTCCCCCATCTTTAAGAAATGCCTTTTCTTTTTAAACATAGAGTAAGAAATCTGTATTATTTTCTTCTCTGTTAGATTCTTCCCAGGATATCTTTGTGCGTCTGCGTGTGCGTGTGCGTGTGTATGTGTGCTTGTGTATGTGTATACATATAGTGTAACATTTCCTATAATAAATTATTTTTCATGCTTTGTTCTATATGTTCATTTTCTTCCTTGTTTGATAAACTATGATGACCTGCAGGAGATTCTTGTCTCTTGCTATTTTTGAGTCCAATCTAAAGGCTTTGTCTATTTCTCACTTGATTTTTTTCAGGGGGTTGCTTCAGAAACTCTGCAAAAGTCAGAATCAAAATTTTGTTTTGATAAGTTTTCACCTTTCTGTTCCTTCAAACCTCTAATCTTTATACAATTATCTCTCATTTTTTGATCCATTAGAGTCCTTTCATATAACTCTTTCTCATATTCCATAAACAATTCATCCATTCTTTCATCTACATTCTTCTCCTCGAGAATTTTCACTCTACTAGTAGTGCCCTTTAATTATTCTGATAGTCAAAATAGAGTTTTTGATCTCTTTCAAGTCAGCCTTGATATCCTGTTTGATTTTGGTCCTCATCTCTCTCATTTCACAGAATCACAGAATCACAGAAAGGTAGAGTTGGAAGAGACCACACGGGCCATCCAGTCCAACCCCCTGCCATGCAGGAACACCCTCAAAGCACTCCTGACAGATGGCCATCCAGCCTCTGCTTAAAAACCTCCAAAGAAGGAGATTCCACCACACTCCGAGGCAGCATATTCCACTGCCGGACAGCCCTGACTGTCAGGAAGTTCTTCCTGAGGTTCAGGTGGAATCTCCTTTCCCGCAGCTTGAATCCATTGCTCCTTGTCCTGGTCTCTGGAGCGGCAGAAAACAAGCCCTCTCCTTCCTCTACATGGCACCCCTTCAAATATTTAAACATAGCTATCATGTCCCCTCTTAACCTTCTCTTCTGCAGACTGAACATACCCAGCTCTCTAAGTCTATCCTCACAGAGCTTGGCTTCCAGGCCCTTCACCATTCTGGTCGCCCTCCTCTGGACCTGCTCCAGCCTGACCATGTCCTTCTTGAATTGGGGTGCCCAGAACTGGACACAGGATTCAAGATGAGGTCTAACCAAAGCAGAGTAGAGTGGTACCAGTACCTCCCTCGATCTAGACACCATACTCCTATTGATGCAGCCGAGAATTGCATTGGCTTTCTTGGCTGCCGCATCACATTGCTGACTCATGTTCAGCTTGTGGTCTATTAAGACTCCTAGATCCCTTTCACACGTACTGCCATCCAGCCACGTGTCACCCATCCTATATTTCTGCATTCCATTTTTTCTACCTAAGTGTAGGGCCTTACACTTCTCTCTGTTGAATTTCATTTTGTTAGCTTTGGCCCAGCTCTCCAATCTATCCAGGTCATTTTAAATTTTGATCCTGTCCTCTGGGGTATTAGCAACCCCTCCCAATTTGGTGTCATCTGCAAATTTGATGAGCATGCCCTCTATTCCTTCATCCAAGTTGTTGATGAAAATATTGAAGAGCACTGGGCCCAGGACGGAACCCTGTGGCACCCCGCTAGTCACTTTTCTCCAGGATGAAAAGCAGCCATTGGTGAGCACCCTTTGGGAACGGTCAGTCAACCAGTTACAGGTCCACCTGACAGTAGCCCTGTCCAGCCCGCATTTTATTAGCTTCTTTGCAAGAATGTCATGGGGAACTTTGTCAAAGGCCTTACTGAAATCGAGATATGCTACATCCACAGCATTCCCTTCATCTATCAAGCTAGTAACTCTATCATAAAAAGAAATAAGATTAGTCTGGCATGACTTATTTTTGAGAAATCCATGTTGACTTCTCGTGATTACCGCATTGCTTTCTAAGTGATTAGAAACTGACTGCTTAATGATCTGCTCCAGGATCTTTCCGGGTCATGATTCATTTCTAATTTCATGCTTTTTATCTCTTCTAAAATTGTTAATTAATGCATCATTTTTGAAGCTGTTTCTAAAGATGATCTTCTCTCATCACTGGTTACTGCTTACAGTGTTGGTTGTAGTTTTCCTCGTTACCCTGGACATATTCAATATACTTACCTCTATGTAGTTTCCTATTATGTACAAATTTTATCAACAATCACTTATTCTCAATAAATACAATATACCAAAGCAATTATTCATAGACAATATAACTTATTTTATCTCCAATAGTTGCCATTACTGAAATTACTGAAGTTATAAAATTTTCCCTGGGTTCTAATATTCATATATACACACACACACACACACACACACACACACACATATGCCGAATAGCCAAATTCTATTTGTTTTAAAGTATCAGGGAAAAACAAAAAACAAAACAAAACAAAAATTAAAAAAGGAGATAAGCTAGGAGTCAAAGAGGATCAATTAGAACAAGAGAGAAAACAAGGACAGAAAAGATAAGGTTTACTTTAATATAATTTTCCCCTTGGTCAAATTTTATACTACTCTATCTTAACTATTCTTTTCACACTCCAGCTTGTCTTCCTTGTTGAGCCTCGAGCTGCTGGGTTAAGCCAGGCCATCTTTTAAAGATGTATATTTTTGTATAAAGTTGCCAAAGGAAAGTTTGAGAAGCTTCATTTGGTTATCAATTTTTTCCAAACGTTCATAGACTGAGTTAACAGTATGGGCTGTTAGGAGACATTGTTTGGTCACAAAATCTGGAGAATACAAATGATGTTCTGTGGGTTGTTCGTTCTCGGTAATGAGCAATTCCTCAAGGACAGGCTCACCTGCCTCTTTTGGCTCTACAGATACTCCCTCCTGACAGACTAAGTCATTGCCAAGATTTTTAAAAGACGCAGTTAAAAACTCATCCTCATTATTCAAAGCTGAAAAACTATTGGTAATGGGAATTGTAAAGTTTGAGATACATTTCTCTCACAGGCATACAATTCATCTATCTTAAGTTGTTTGGAAGACTTGCTGTGCTTGACTGTCTCTGGGCTTGTTCTGGAGCATTTTTTCTTCCCCATTTAAAACTGTCGTGGTTTATTACAAAAATGAACAAAAGCCCAAGCGAGCTCAAAGCCCATAAAGTGTTAAATTCCCCCCCAAAAAGTAGTTCTTGGCTTTCATTTCAAACTAGAAAAAGTGCTAGTAGAGCAAAGCATCTAATAAGAGGCCCGGGGGAGGAGATAATGGGAGTGCAAAAGTTTCCCAAAACAAAGCAAATGAAGATAAGCAATGCTGCACCGCAATACGGCAACAGTCAACTAAGAAACTAAAAAACATTACATTCCAGGCAAGACACAGTGGAGGAATTAAAATTCGAGATAAAAGACTAAAAGCTAAAATTAAATAAATGGTAACAGAGCCAGTTAAAACACCGCCTCTTGTGCCGGCGCCATCTTCGGGCTCTCCCTCTCCTATCTTAACTTATATATTAACTATGTTATACCGAATATAATAACATAGGAGCAAATTAAACAATCAATCACCTTATAATTTCAATAGAGAGGAAAGGCACAAATCTTAAGTTTTTAATAAATCTAGAGAAACACACATATATAAATACCTAACCAATTGCTTAATCAAATCTATTAATTATTTTATATATATATATGTGTGTGTGTGTGTGTGTGTGTGTGTGTGTGTAATTATATATATATTCTTCCAATTAATGGTGTAATACAGAAAGAGATTCTAATGCATTCTAATTCATTTAAACAAACAAACTAATGCAAAGATTAATAATTAGAAAGAAATATTATTTATATACTATTAAATGCCAATAAACTTAAATCTAATTAATGGGATAAATTTGCAAAAAATAGATTATACATTACCAAACAGAAAATGGACTACAAGCAATTAAGTACAAAGACTTAAAACAAATTCTTATACCTAATCCAAGCATTAATGTATATACCTTAATTGTCCTGGCTTACCTATTAATAATTCCAAAACTAATATTGATAGTCTTTTATACTATTATATATGTTATATCAAACAATAATATCATATTTCATAAAAAACTATAATGTAACATTATAAACATGTAAATACATAGATATATAAAATATCTAATCCAAATACTAAGACTATAAAATATAGGATGTTTTAATGAACCACATCCTAAGTAGACTTTCCAATATCAGAGTCGTTCAAAGTCATCCAAAGTCATTCAATTGCCAGGTGGTTCTGTTCTTCTTGTCTATTTAGATGTCTGGATGTTCTCTGTTGTTGCTATTGTTCAGTCTATATAATCTGTCTCATCAACATATCAATATTAATTTTTGTTCATTTCATCTCAAATATGTATAGATATTGCAGGATCGCAGATTCAATACGTTGTTAAACCAACTTTCTACTTCCATCTGCTAGTCTCAGTTCATCAATCAGTCCCCAATCCACAATCAGACAATCAGTCCAAACAAATTCATATATCAATTGTAAATCAATCTTTTACTCTTCTATAGGTCTTGCAGCTATTTAAACTGCATGCTTCTAGTTGCACCCTCTATGCAGGATTGTTGAAAGTTTAAAAGACGCTCAACATTAACATGTATCACCTAGCACGTAGTCCTCCTTCCTAAGCAGATACAATGTTGCTTTCTTGCAGATATAATGCTGCTTTCTTAAACACTCTAATTTGATAATCCACCATGACAAGATAAAGTAAAATAAAGAGAAAAAGACTAACAGTTCAACACCTTATATATATTTTTCTTTTTTTTTCATTCTACTGGTAGATATTAGTAAATACTGTTAAGTGGGGGGGGAGGTAAAATTTTCAGTCTTGCCACTCATGACAGCATTCCAGATGTCATTATCCTTTCATACCATCATCAGAGTCCTTAAATCCACTCTATCCCTCTCGCAACTTGAGTGCAGACCAGTTATTTCAGTTCCTTATTTTATCCAATAGTCCAGCCACATGAATAGGAACAGTGATAATCAGTCACTTTCTTTCTATTGGACTTGAAATTTATTAAATCAGTTTCCTGCCCATTTCTCTCTTGAAGATCCCAGTTTAAGTATTAAAGGACAACAATGTCTGTACACCGCTTACCACCATTCAATGATGGTGATTTCATTTCTCCAATGTACAAACTCCAAATGTAGATAATTTAACATTTCCAGATCTGGATCGGGTACTTAAAAATCTGAAGGCAGAGTTTGTGCTGAGGTAATCAGCTGCAGGCTTGAAGCTCAGGCTGTCCCGATCTCCTCCGGTCCACTCGCTGCTGTCTTCAACCGATAGGCAACAGCAAGGAACTAGATTGCAGATCTCTGAGACCTCTCAATTTGTCTCTATAACCAGAAAGAAAACAGTCGACATGAATCAGATTGATCCAAATCAACTTCTGCTGTTACGCGCAAGAATCCTCTCACTGGCAACATGAAGAGATTCACCTCACTCTGCCATAGTTCAGACCGGAAGTCTGGGTCATCAGTCCTTCTTTTTCGAAGTTCATGGCCCAGGAAAAGATAAAATAATGTGGCTGCATGAATGGTATCAGCAGAAATGATATGGCCTTTTGCACAATGGTCTGTACAATCATAACGAGTTCGGGCAAGAGATGGGGTGACCCTAACTACAGTTGGAAATAATATGTTTGCTTAAAGTCTTGGAAGCATGATCAAAAGGACTTAAAATTCCTCTTACGGGGTTAACAAGGCAGTATATCAGAGAACAATAGACAAACAAAAATAGTGATGCTGGGGCAATGGTATGCCAATCTCTCAATGGGCAGCAAAAATTAGAGAATGAGGTGAAGGAAAGGTGCCATAGTTTCAGGTATCTTTATGCAAATGTACAAAAAAATGGAAATAAGATGAATTTGAACTCTTAAGCAAGAAAGGCAAAAAGTTATCAGTGAAATTGTAGAACTCTAGAGTTGGAAGGGAACATAAGGTCATTTAGTTTAACCTCCTGCAAAACAGGAATACACAACTAAAGTACTCCTGAAAGGTATCTATCCAACATTTGTTTAAAGACATCAAAAGAAGGAGAGTCCACCACCTTCTGTGGCAATCTATTCCACTGTTCAACAGCATTTAACAATAAAAAAGTCTTCCTAATATTTAGGTGGCATCTCTTTTCCTTTAACTTGAATCCATTGGTTTGGGTCCCTGGAGTAGAAGAAAAAAAATGTTCCATCTTCTACATGAGATAACTTCAAATATTTAGAGATAGCTGTCATGACACTTCTCAGTCTTGTTTTCTCCAAGCCAAATACACCTAGCTCCCTCAGTAATTTCCAGACTTTTGATCATCTTGGCTGCTCTCTTCTGGACATGTTCCAGCTTGTTGATATCATTCCTGAACTGTTGCCCAGAACTGGACAGACCATTTTGGGTGAGGTCTAACCAAAGTATAATAGAGTGGCACTACTTCCTTTGATCTGGATACTAAGCTCTTCTTGATGTAGCCCAGAATTGCATGGTTTTTTTGACTGCTGCATCACACTGTTGACTCATGGACTATTAAGACCCCTAGTTCCTTTTCACTGTACTGCTTTCAAGCCAAGTGTCACCCATCCAGACTTCTACATTTTATTTTTCCTGACTACATTTTTTTTAGAATCATACATTTTTCCCTCTTGAAATTAATTTTATTACTTTTGGCCCAGCTATCCAATCTGTCGAAGTCATTTTGAGTTCTGTTCCATTCCTCCTCCCCATCGCTGCCAATCTGGAGTCATCTGCAAATATTAAAAGCATGGCTTCTATTCCATTATTTGTAACGGTAAATTTGTAAAATTTGTAAAGATATAAACTATATTGGGCCAAGGACGTAACCCTGAGGCATTCCTTTAATCACTTCTTTCCAGGATGAAGAGTGCCATTGGTGAATACTCTCTGGGTGATCACAGATCTACCTAATTGTAATACTATCTAGCCAACACTTCACTGGCTTGCATGCAAAAACATTGTGGGAGACCTTGTCAAAAGCAGTACTGAAATCAAGACATACTACAATCACAACACTCCCCTGCTATGCCAAACTTGTAACTCTATTAAAAAAAACACATAAGATTAATTTGGCATGACTTGTTTTTAAGAAACATATGCTGACTCTTAGTAATCACAGCATTCCTTTCTAACTGTACATGGCCCAACTGTTTAATAATTTGTTCTAGAACCTTTCTTGGAATGGACATCAAACTGACTGGTTGGTAGCTGCTTAGGTTATCCTTTTCACCCTTTTTGAAGACGGGGACATTTGCCCTCCTCCAATCTACTAGGACCTCTCCTGTGCTGAAACATTCTCAAAGGTCACTGACATGGCTCTGAAATTACTTCTACAAGTTCCTTCAGTACTCTCAGATGTAGTTCATTTGGTGTCAGATCTCAAGGAACTACAATCTCAAAACTTCTTTTGAAAGCATTTTATATTGGAATTGTAGTACATGTAGATGGTTTCAGAGCTCAGACTGCCAAAGTAAAAGAGAACAAGCAATTAAGTTCCCAGCATCCTTAATCCTTCCCTACATTCCTTTCCAGCAAAACCTCATTATCTCTCATGGCAGTTGCATTCCCAGGCTTGTACTAGTCTAGCTGCGTCTTCAAGGCCACTACTTCTACTCTAAACTACATATTAACGGCAAGCACTCCAGAGTGCCCGACAGTCTGATCCTCCTGAAAAAAAATAGTGGTTAGTATGCAAAGAAAAATTTAGTCAGATGGTTTGTGAGGGTTAGCATGATGAAACTTGGAAGTTAAGTCCACTGCATAAACATGGGGTGCAGAAACCCAGTCAGCAAACTGGAGAGGAAAATCCTTCCAGAGGACTAAGTATTGAAGTTGGCCTTTGAGCATTTGGGAATCAAGGATCTCAGACACACTGCAGAGGCAGGTGGCAGCAGAGGCATGGCTAGATGCTGTACACCCTGACGGCACCATCTTGAGGAGGCTGGAATGAAAAACAGGGTTAATATGTTTGAATTCAGAAGGTAATTCTGTCACATCATTCAAAACTGTCACATCATTCGAAACCTTTATCAGGAAAGGTCCTGCAAACTTTGGTGTTAGCTTGTGAGAGGAACACAAGCAGGTCAAGTCCTTTTGGATAGATAAACAAGATCACCAGGCTTATAGCTAGGAGCTGGGGACCTTTTCTTGTCTGCCTGAGTTTTGTGAGCCTTTTTGGCTTTGTCAATGGACTGTTGTATTTGAGACCAAGTATCTATGATTTTGGATATCCAATCATTTAAGGTCCCAGGATAATCACAGGAGGAAATGAGTGGAGGAAGTGGGTTCAGTAGCTGGCCACAAACTATTTCATACAGGGCTTTTCCAGTGGAAGCATGTACAGCTGAATTGTACGAAAATTTGGCGAAAGGGAGGAGAGAGGACCAATTTAGACTGCTGGAAATTTACAAAACAGGGAAGATTCTGTTCCAGAGTTTGGTTAGCCCATTCTGCCTGGCTGTCAGTTTGTGGGTGAAATACTGTGCTCAACTTTTGTTCAATATCCAAAGACTTGAGGAAAATTTTCCAGAAATTATGCATGTGAGGGTGCCATGTAGTCTCCAAGCATTAATTTTGAACAGTCTAGCAAGTTTCTCTGCTGGGGGGACCTCCTGCAGTGGTATAAAATGGCACTGTTTGGAGAACTGACCAGTCACAACCCATATTACTTCATTGCCTTCACTAGGTGGCAGACCTAGTATGAAGTCCCAAGAGATAGAGTCCCATGGTTTTGTTCGTGTCTGCAGAGGGTGCAATAGACCTTGTGGCTTAGTCATGGGAGATTTGTTTGTGATATAAGTGGAACAGTTTTTAACATAGGTTTCCACATCTCTTCTAAGTCCAGGCCAGAAAAAGATTGCAGATGGCATGGAAGGTTTTCAAAAATCTGAAGTGGCCCGCTGTTTTTGAGTCATGATGTCTCTTTAGAATATCATCCCTGAAAGGCTGTGGCATGTAGACTTTGCCTCCCATAGTGGCCAATCCATCCACCCATGAGATGGTGGCTGTGGAATTTTGTAGCCAAGGGTCAGTAGTGTAGTGTTGTTTAATACTGTCTTTGAGGTCAGTCTATGGTGTAACTTACTGTCTTCTGAGTGTGTGCTTGTGAATGTGTGATGACCCCCAATCCCAAAGTCTCAGGAGGGAACAGTGTGGAGAAGGTAGGACATGGGGCAGTTTTCTGCTCTTCGTGTTGTGGGAAACTTGAGAGAGGGTCAGCCAAGATACTGCATTTCCCAAGTGAGAAAATTATTTTGAAATTGAACTGCTGGGAGAATTCTGTCCAATGTGCCTGTTTAGGACTCAGCTTCCTCCCTTGTTGGAATGTTTCCAGGTTTCTGTGATCACACCACACCTCGAATGGCTGGGGGGGGGGCTCCTCTAAAAAAATCGCACCAAGTACTTAAAGCAAAATGGATAGCAGTCACCTCTTTTTCCCAAACAGCATGATTTTTCTGTGTGGAGTTGAATTTCTGGGAGATGTAAGCACAGAATCTTAGTGCCCCACCATCATCCCTTTATAATAAGATAGAAGCCATAGCAAAGTCACTAGCATCCGTTTGAATTTAAAAGAGCTGCATAGGGTCTGCATGTTTTAGAATGGGCGCAGTGGTGAATAGCATTTTGAGATATTGGAACACTCTTTGGCATTCAGGTGTCCAATGGAGACGGGACGCTTTACGTCTAGATTTTGTGGAGCCAGCAGTCTGTTTTGTCTTCAATAACTCTGTCAAAGACAATACAATTTCAGCGAAATCAGGGATGAAGTTTCTGCAAAAGTTTGCAAAGCCAAGAAACTGCCGTAATTGTTTGTCTGAGGGATAGCCGAGCCCACCACTATTTTAACTTTGGCTGGGTCCATTTGTAGTCCATTGTTAGTGACTCTATATCTTAAGTAGTCAAAAGTCTGGGTGTGGAACTCACACTTAGACAATTTGACATACAGCTGATTCTCTATGGTTTTTTTCAGTAATTTGCTCACCAACACTATGTGTTCGGGAAGGGTTTTGGTGTAGATTAGTATGTCTTCCAAATAGACTACAACACCTTGATATAGGAATAGCAATAGCAGTTAGCAGTTACATTTCTATACTGCTTATCAGTGCAAAGCACTCTCTAAGCAGTTTACAAATGTGTTTAGCTAATTGCCCCCAAAAAGCTGGGTACTCATCTCACTGACCTACAGAAGGATAGAAAGCTGAGTCAACCTGTGCAAAATGCTCTTCGCTAACATTGAAATATAGCTGGCCCCGATTTAAGCCCAAATGGAAGGACAGTCCATTGATAGTTCCCAAGGGGGGAGGTAGAGAAAGCTGTCAATCATTCGCTGGTTCTCTTTCATTCTAATGTGGTGAAAAGCTTCCACCAAATCCTGTTTTGTGAAGTAACCAGCTGTGCCATAATGTCTTTGGTTAGGGGGATGAAATAAGTGTTAGAAACACATTTCTGATTAAGAAGGGAGTAATTAATGACTAACCTCAACGCTCCATCCCTTTTGGGGCGAAAGAACACAGGGGAAGCCAGGAGGGATTTTGATGGTTTTATGAATCCATGTTGAAAGTTTTTATCAATGAATTTGCTAAGAGCCTTCAATTCCGGTGGTGACATAGAGTAAAGTTTTGTCTTGGGTAGTTTGGCCCCTTTAATCAGTTTGAATTCGCAATCATATTCCCTGTGAGGCAGCAAATTGTCAACCTCTTGCCCTTCAAAGGCCTCTCTGAGGCCCCACCATTGGGGAGAATTTTCTTTTCAAATTCCTCCTGAGTCAGCCCTACTCTGGTCTTTCCACTCCTTTCTTTGTGGGTGGGATTCTGCTGGGTCCTAGTGCACCTCTGACACTCTCTTGGAGCCACCAACCCCAATTGCCAGTCTATTCGGGGGTTATGCTTACTCAGCCAATCGTGCCCCAGCACTATGCGAAAGCCAATGTTTTTAGGGACCAAAAATCTATGTTTTCCTGAAATTTTACCCAAACACACTATTATTTGTTGAGTGTGGCTGTCCAGGTGCCCTCCCCGCATGGGCTAGCCATCCATTTGAATTAAATTTATAGTTCTTTTCAAAGCTTCATGCCTAGGGCAGAGTTCTTTGGCCACTCACAGGTGCATTAGGCTTTTACAACACTCTGAATCTATTACAGCCCTGTAAGCACATTTAACCCCATTGCCAGACTGTTGCTCCACAGTTACAGACTGATGATGGGATTTCTTACCCATATTTGCCGGGTCCTCCTGGTCCCACTCTTCTTCAGAAGAGGTCCAGCTGAGTGCTTCTCCCATCTCACTTGCTTGGCCGAAATTTCTGGATCTGCTACATCGAACCTGTGGCTTCGAGGTTGGAGGTTTGGAGATCGTCTTTTTTCTTCTTGACCAACCTGGGCGGTCCTCAGGGGACTTCTTTTCAGCTTCAGCGATGCTCCTGCAATCCATGGCAAGATATCTCTTTTTCCCACATTTCAGGCAGCTTCCTTCGTGAAGTCTGTGATGGCATTCTTGCTCGCTAATGTGTGCTGTGCTTTCCCCCGGTGGCTTCTTTTCAGAACCAGATTGCAACTTTTTATATATATATATATATAATTTTATTAGGTTTCAGAAAATAAAAAAAAGGATTCTTTAACTTGTACTTATTACATGAATTATTTCTGATCTTCCACTCTGTTCTGGTCAACATTTCCCGCAGTTTACTCCACTTATTACATTAATGCATCACAATATAATGATTTTCTTAACTGTTCGAACAGACATTTCCCTCTTCTACACAATCATGATATAGTTGTTCTAGCTAGTCAGTTCCCAGCTCATCACGCCCTTCTGCTTTACTCAAATCGTCCTGTTCCAAAATATTCTCGTTTCTCTTATCACTTTAAAATTCTACTATCTCTTCATTTATCTTTTTTACTCTCCACTACTTATACCCCAAAATCTTATAGTTTTTAACTATATCTGTCCTTGTATATCTGGCAGTCTGAGCTATTATTACTGCAACGATCCCTCATCTTCTTACCCTAAATTTATGTTAAAATGTCTTGTTTCCCCTTTCTAATTAGTCCCTATTCAATCCCCTTCATCCCTTCAACAATATCTCAATGTTCATATTAACTAAAATATATCGACATATCATCAATTGCAAGCTTAATTGACAATGCCAAGGTAAAGATCAATTTATGCAATTCAGAGCCTTGTGCTTTCATCCACATCCCATTACCCTCTCTCCTTTGGGGCTTTGCTGCCTGGAAATTCATTTGGAAATTTCTCTGTATTCTTTTAGTTGCTTATATTCCAAGCTGCTCCGTCCCTAAGAGTGAGGGTATTTTACCTGAATAATCTCCCCCACAGGCTCGCCCCCCTTAAACAATATCCCAATATTTGTTTTAGTACATTTACTTATTTAAAATTACTGAGATACTTGTCAAATCATAGTCCTGTGACCATATCCACCTCCTATTCCCCCCTCCCTTCTTGGACTTTGCAGCCCGGAATCTGTTTCTGAAAGTTTCCTGTATTCTCATAGTCGCTTAAATTCCGGGCTGCTCCATCCAAAAGAGTGAGGGTATTTACTTGTACTTATTCCCAACAAAAACCTTCTGTTCCTCCCTCCCATCTTGGACTTTACTGCCCAGAATCCATTTCTGAAGATTATCTGTATTCTCATTGTCGCTTAAGTTCCAAGCCGCTCAGTCCATGGGGGTGGGGGTCTTCCAGTCGAATCACTTCCATCACAAGCTTCCCAGTCTCAAAACCCCCTTCAACCCTTGACATCACATTGTTTATATTCATGACAATATATCAATCAAATAGCAAGCTTAATTGAGATTGCTGAAGTACATTACCCCTTATCAAATTTTGAGCCACCATCTATTTCCCCCTCCCCTCCTGGAGCTACCCGGAGTTTATTTCAGAAGATTCACTGCATTCTCATAGTCGCTTAAATTCCAAACTGCTCCATCCGTGGGAATGAGGATGTTTAACTCGAATGACCTTCCAGCACAGTCTCAACAGTCTCAACAATCCAAAAAAAACAGGAAACAAGAATCACGCCACAGGACTAAAAAAGTAGGAAATGTACAACTCCATAACTTTTGCCCCCGAAGTACTCCTCCAGAATCCAAAATTCGTAGTCAATTAAGCCAAATACCTGATCGTCTCAGTTCCACCAAAATATTAAAGTAATACAGTACAGAGAGTTCAATGTCCAAATGGAGATTATAACTCTTATATAATCCATCAATCCAAATGTTCAATTTTTTGACATCTTATAGTGTAAATCCCAATTATCAATCAAAAGTCTTTCTTTTTTCTTTAAAAAGTATTAACTTCAGTCATTGTGAGAAAGCAGAGAATCCAACTCGCTCTTTCTTTAAATTCAAACTGCCCCTTTAAGAAGAACTCTCAGGCATAACAAACTCACTTTGCCTCTGGGTTCCCTCCATTCCTTCGCTCCTGCGCTCCGTTGCCTGCCAGAACTGCTGCGATATTACCGGAATCGAGACCAGAACAGGTTACATGATTTCTTGTTAAATTCTTAACTGTTTCTTGATATCTTTGTTAAAAGTCGACAGTGGCGCTTGTGACACTCGAGCGGCGATCCCGCTGGCTCTGTCACGGTCCTTCGACCCCCCTGGCTTCCTTCCGCTCCCCCAGCCGGGCAGAGCCAAACGCCAGTTGTGGGGTCCCCTTCGGACCCGTTCGGCACCCCTTGTACCGGAGGGGTGTTTGGCTGTCTCTAAGATGGCAAAAGAAGCGGCTGGAATCCAGCGGGTGGCTGCTCGGAGCCGCGCCATCGCGCAGCTTCATTCCGAGCTGCCACTCGCGCCCCGCCATGCGACCGGAAGGGGAACCAGACTGCAACTTTTGAAGGTGCTGCACACTCTCCTGTCCTGCTGCAATCTCATTTGCAAGCTGCATCCATCCCAGGAGTGAAGATCAGTATCTAATCTTCTTTTTTGGGGCAAGGCAATCAAGAAGGCAGTTGCTTTCTAATTCCAGGTAGTCTCGGATGGCACACACTTCCTTGACCCATTTCAAACTGGGTTCAGAGTAGGATATGGAGTCCCAAAGCATTCGCAACAGATGACCATCCAGCCTCTGCTTAAAAACCTCCAAAGAAGGAGACTCCACCACACTCTGAGGCAGCATGTTCTACTGCCAGACAGCTCTGACCATCAGGAAGTTCTTCCTGAGGTTCAGATGGAATCTCCTTTCCTGCAGCTCCTTGTCCTAGTCTCTGAAACAGTGGAAAACAAGCCTGCTCCCTCCTCAACATGACATCCCTTCAAATATCTAAACATGCCTATCATGTCCCCTCTTAACCTTCTCTTCTGCAGACTAAACATACCCAGCTCCCTAAGCCCCCCCCTCATAGGTCATGGCTTCCAGACCTTTCATATGATTTTGGTCTCCCTCCTCTGAACACGTTCCAGCTTGTCGATATCTTTCTTGAATTGAAGTGCCCAGAACTGGACACAGTATTCCATATGAGTCCTAACCAATGCAGAAGAGAGTGGTACCACTACTTCCTTCAATCTAGACACCATACTGCTAATAATGCAACCAAGAATCACATTGGCTTTCTTGGCTGCCGCATCACACTGCTGACTCATGTTCAGCCTGTGATCTACCAAGACTCCTAGATCCCTTTCACTCGTACTGCTACCCATCCTATATTTATGCATTCCATTTTTTCTGCCTAAATGTAGTATCTTACATTTTCTCTGTTGAAATTCATTTTGTTAGCTTTAGCCCAGCTCTCCAATCTGTCAAGGTCATTTTGAAATTTTGAAATTCGATCCTGTCCTCTGGGGTATTAGCAACCCCTCCCAATTCGGTGTCATCTGCAAATCTGATCAGCATGCCCTCTACTCCTTCATCCAAGTCATTGATGAAGATGTTGAATAGCACTGGGCCCAGGACAGAATTCTGTGGCACCCCACTGGTCACTTCTCTCCAGGATGAAAAGCAGCCATTGGTGAGCACTCTTTGGGTTCGGTTGGTCAACCATCTGGAACCTGTGTGAAAGCTAAGACCGGAGTCACTGCAACACAGTACCCCAATTCTCAATCTGCCCGGACATTTCAGAAGGATACCATTGTCAATGGTACTGAATGTCACTGAGAGCTCAAAAAGCACCAACAGGGACACATACCCCCATCAATGCTGAGACAGAGATCATCTGATAAGGGAATCATAGCAGTTTCAACTCCATATCCTACTCTGAACCCAGTCTGAAATGGGTCAAGGAAGCGTGTGCCATCCAAGACTGCCTGGAATTAGAAAGGAACTGCTTTCTTGATTACCCTGCCCCCAAAAAGAAGATTAGATACTGGTCTATAACTATTAAAATCCAGGGGTCCAGGGAGGGCTTTTTCAGGAGTGGTCTAACCACTGCCTCTTTAAAACAAAATGGAAAGTTCCCCTCCCTGAAAGATGCATTAATATTATGTTGTATTTGAAGTCTAATTGCATTTTCTCCCTGGACAGACAGCCAAGATGGGCAGGGATCAAAAAAGCAAGTCATCTTCCTTACTTGCCCTAACAACTTGTCCATATCAGCAGTACTCATCAATTGAAACTGATCCTGTATAATCCCACTCAGAGTCGCTGGACACCTCAGTATCAACTTCTGTCCCAACCATGGCATCAAAGTTGGCTCTTACGCAAGATATTTTATCTGTGAAATGATTATTAGAAGCATCACAGACAGCTACCAAAGGTCTAGAATTGGGTTTAGGGGTTGGGTGCCTGGGCTAGACCTCTCACCACCCTAAATTGCTCATCTGGACATGAATTTAGAGGCACAATAAGTGCAGAGAAGGAAGTTTTCTTTGCTGCACATACTGCCACCCTATAGAAACTAAGATGTTCTTTACATTGTGTCTTGTCGCATAGAAGTTGAGTTTTCCACCATCTGCACTCTAGTTGTCGTCCTTCCTGTTTGAGCTCCCTGAGGGTATCTGTATACCAAGCAACCCATTTACTAACAGGTCAGAGAGAGCATTTGTGGGCGACTGTGTCAATAGCCCTGGTTAGATTTTGATTCCACTTATTAACCAGAGCTTCAACAGGATCCTCAGTCTCACCAGCCTTAAACCCTCTGAGCCCTCCTGTAATCAAAAAGAATCCATTAGCCTTTGAACGAGGGCCATTTTAATAGGTCCTCCACCACTATAGGGCTAGGCTGCAGCTGTGATGACCAGAAAATGATTTGTCCATGACAACTCGGAGGTATTAATCACCTCCACCCACAGATCTATATGTTCTGGACTGAAAACCGCATCATGGATGTGATTTGCTGAACGTGTAGGTCCTGAAACCAATTGGGACAAGCTCACATTTGTCATGGATACCATGAACTCCTGAGCTACACCTGACAAACTGGCTTTCAATGGTATGTTGATGTTGCCCAGAAACAAAAATCTGGGAGACTCCAACAACAGGCCTGAGACCAGTTCCATAAGCTCAGCCAAGGGGTGTGTTAGGGAGTGGGGTGGATGGTACATTAACAAAGTTCCCAGTCTATCCCTGGTTTTCAGATTCAGGTAGACACACTCAACTGTAACTGCTAGCCCTAACCACTGAGGCATAAACACAGTGTCAACTGTTTCATTTTTCTAGCTGTCATGCTGAGGTATATACAACACAAGGTACCAGCTAAAACAAATATTTTTCCCTGGCAAATACTTCAGAGTTAATATAAATCTACAGAAAAAAATTTGCCACCATAATTATTTTGGGCTCAACTTACGCATGGTTTTTAAAGCCTCTAGAATGTGATGATCTATCCAAATCTCAAAGGGGCAAATAGCACCCTCCAAAAAAATATTGCCAAGTTGTTAAAGCCTGTTTGATGGCCACTGCTTCCTTTTTCCATACTGGTTAAAGCAATTTGGTTTCAGTGAACTTTTCTGAGAGCTATGCATATGGTCTCAAGCGTCCCTCATTGTCTGCCTGTAGCAGGATGGCTCCCAACGTGGTATCATCAGCACCCACCTGTACTACAAAAGGCCCTAGATTTGGGTACTTTAAAATGGGTTCAGTACTAAACTGTCTGTTTAATTCTTCAAATACCCTTTGCCATTTGGGTTTCCAATTGAGCTTAGAGCTTGGTTTAGATTTACTTTGCCTCTCTCCTTTAGTTGTCCCCTTTTTTAGTTTTAAACAAATCTATCACTGTTTTGTTATGGTCTTGGCTCTGTGCTCAGAGGCCCATTGTCGTTGGTCTCCTGCTGCATGGTGCCACTGCTAAAGTCAAATGGGTGACCTGGGCCCTTTTCACACCATACCTCAACTGTGGGATGTTCCAATGCCATCGCAGGATTGCCAATGGCAGATTAGGCTCTGTATGCAGCCTCTTGTCTTCCGCAGGCACCTGGGCATTCATGAGACAGCAATGGATTGCACCTGGTGCCTGTTCTATAGCTCGGCGTCCCAGGCAACTCCCAGGTCCCACCCAGTCCCTGTCCCACTGCCCGATTGGTCAGGGTTTTTTTTTTTTTTGCTAGCTACTATGCTAATGTTAGCATGATAGATTGTGCTAACCAGCGCTCATGTCAGCTCCAAGGGCAGGCCAGTAGCAGAAGCCCCCCACCACAACAGGTTACACTGGAAAAGGCGGGGACTGACAGGACAGATCGCAGCTGTGACCCAGCTTGAGGAACACCCATCCCCGCCAGTCCCATGACCTGCGATGGAGACTGAGCAGATGGAGCTCCTCGGGACACTAGCCAGGCAGCTCTACATGAGCAACATCACCACTGTCTGGGCCCGGAGTGCACAGCAGCAGTGGTGAGCGAGGGGACCCATCCTGGTGGTGGCCACCACCATCTCCACACAAGCAGCCAGCACCATCACTACTGTCATCTCAACTAATGGGGAGGACTCCGCTGACCCCAATGTCACCCTTCGTGCCTGGCTGAGAACCCTCCTGTGACCCGGGCAATGGTGGCTCAGGACCTGTGTCTGATGGGACTGGTGGATCAGAGAGGTGTTGGCAACCTGGGGTGATGAAATGTAGCTTCACCACTTCAGTATGACCCAAGCCACTCTCTTTGAGATCTGAGAGCATCTCTGCTTGCACCTACAGCGCACCCCCACCATCATGAAGGCGCCCTACTCCATGGAAGAACAGGTCATCATCGCAATCTCTTGGCTCACCACTCCCTTGATCTACAGAAAGACTGTCAACACCTTTGGGATCGGCATCTCCACAGTGGCAGAGATCACGGTTGAAGTCTGCCTCACCATCGAACAGGTCCTGCTGAGAACCATTGTCTGCCTGGGCAACCACCGCACAGTGAGTCCCCCCTACACTAGCAAGTGTGCCACAGAAAGCATGGTCATCCTGCGACTGCCCATGTCAGCCACACCTGTAGGGCAGGGCCCCCCACAGGTGAGATGCCACGCTGCTGTGATAAATGCATGGACAGGTTGGATGGTCAGTCGACACCATTTGGGGGGCAGTCATTTAAAGTGCCAGACATTCCCTGCCCTCCCCGAACCACCCAACCTCACATGCATGTCATTGATGTCCCTGCTGCACTGACGTCTCTGATCATGCCAGCTTCCCTTTCCACCATTGAAGACTTCGAATCTATGGGATTCTTGCAGTGTGTTGGCACCGTGGACGGTACTCACATCCCTGTATGTTCCCAAAAAGGATAGGAGCAGGAGTTCATCAACAGGAAGGACTCCTTCTCTATCTTGCTTCAAGGCCTCGCAGACCATATTGGGCAGTTCCTGGACACTGAGCTGGGATATACTGGAAGGAGCCATGATGCCCATGTCTTCTGTCACTCAGCCCTGTGGCAGGCCACGGAGGCCAGGCAATTTGTCCCCGGGAACCCGACCATCACCATCCATGGTGTACAGGTCAGATCTGTCATCCTGGCAGATACAGCCTAGTCCTTGAGCCAGTGGCTCATGAAGTCCTACAAGGGTCAGTTGGACCACTGGAAGATGGCCTACAACAGGGTCTTAAATCATTGCTGCAATGTGGTAGAGTGTGCCTTTGGCAGGCTGAAGACCAGATGGGGCTCCCTGTTGGCTCCAATGACTATCTCCAAGCCAAATTTCCTGCCAGTCGTCACTGTCCACGTGGTCCTGCACAACATCTGCAAAACCAAGGGCCATGCACTTCATCCAAACTTCCTCCCACCTGCACCTGTGACCATCCCTCCAGGAGCTTATGCGTACTCGGCATACAATAACAGGAGGCTCAGGGAGGGTCAGAAGATCAGGGATGCCACTGTGAGGATGATCACTGACTGACACGTGCAGGCCAGACTTGGCCTCTGCATGCCCTGCATGGTGCCGTCCACGCTTTTGGCTGCTGCTGCAGTGAGAGCGTGCCCTCTGCCACCCTATGTTCCTGAAGCTGCCAGGAATGCATGTTTCCCTGAGGGGATCCTATATCCATACCCGAAACCAAAACATGTATCTTTAATGCATCTGTCCTGCCTCTCTGTGAATAAAGTGGCACATAATTCCTCATGAACTGTGTGTGGTTCCTATCTGGCATCAGCAGAGCACACACACAATCCCATTGCCATCCATGGCCACTGTCCTCTCAGGGAAATGGGTGAGGCATGCCATGGGGGTGCTCACAGGCCAGGAAAAGCCATTCAAAGGGAGACGTGCACTGTATGCCTCCCCCTGCCACCCCCACCCCCAGCTGCTTGGCAAAGAAAGTGCAGGTATGTTGGCAGGAATGTGCTTTTATTGGATAGCCTTCCTGATAGATCACAAGCAGCCTCTAGAGAAGACAGTGGTGCATTACGATTGCCAGAAGCAGTCAGTATGTCTCCAGCAGCAAAGTTTACCTACAGCAGAGAAGCAAGTACCCATCAGGGTACCACAATTCACAAAGCAGATGTGTAGTTAGCACTCCCTTCCTGGCAGATACCATTGCCCCCTCCCAGCTGGGCCACTGCATGACAAATCATGGGCTATAGTGCTGCACCCTCATTTTCACACGCCCCTCCTTCCTAGAAGCAAATCCTCCTAGGGATGCCTCCTTGTCAGGAGCTGACTAGCAGAGGGAACCCTGCCTACCCGCTGTTGTGATGTGGAGGGGCCTACAGAGGAGGACAGAGTGGTGCCACCAGCAGAAGAGTGAGACTGCATGTTCTGCAGTATGGCTGCCATGAGCCTGTTAGTGCTCTGCATCTCCTCCACAACATCCTGCTGGTTGTCTACGTTTCTCCCCACAACCTCCCTGTATGTGTCAACCAGTTGCTTGAGAACGGCACTGGTCCTACTCAGTTCCGTCACCATCACTCTGTGCTGCTTTCTCCATATGGCTGTAGAGGCATCACACAGCTCCCGTGAGTGCTGCATGATGGCCGTGGTGATTCCCTCGCCCAGATGCCCTGTTCAGCCCCTTGCCCAAGCCTCTTTCATCCTTGAGTGGGGGAACATGGATGCAGCACTGATGGTGGTTCCAGTGGTACTCATTTGGGGGTGGCTCTGGAAGGAACACAAAGAGGTTGACAGTTCCGTAGTCACAGTACTCCCTCCCCAGCATCGCCCTGTGGAGTCCTTAGAGAACACATTCAGAGACATCCAGTTACGGGGAGGTGAACATAGCCCTCTGCTGCCATGGATGCCAAGGTGACAGCCCCTATGCTTGGGTGACTGAGGTGTTACCACAGTTTCTAGCCCGAGCTTGTGGGATATTAAGATATCATTTGATATCAATAATTTGGCCTTCTGTACCCATTCCTCTCCACATGCTTGCGAGGCCCCCGCACAAGCACGTACACAGGCGTGGCAGACAGTAGCCGAACCATTCAAATCCCAATCTAGGCAGGCCAGTCATTGCTGAATGCGGCTTCAGGAGACCTCAAGGCAAGTACCACATTATGTATGCACGCTACCTACAAAAGATCCCCTGCCCCACGCAGGCAGCTTGATGAGTGGGCTATACAACTCTCAAGTACTCCGCATTTGCATACTGGCTACTCTATTGACAACTCTGGTCATAACTCAATCATCTAAAGTTTCGGAGGCTTTGTCTCCAGCTCAAAACTCATTGGTGTGGAAGCAGCTTCTGGCCATCCTAGCTGATAAGGTCCCTCTGGCCCCAGGAGGGTACAATTTCAACCAGGTGGAGTTTAAGACTCTCCTTTATGGCGGTCTTAACCATGAAGCCAAAATGGCCCTGGGCTTGGTGGACCCCGCAACAACTGGATGGAAGGAATTCGAGAACAACCTTCAGCGGGTCGCTGACCTGCTCTGCAAGGCCGGTTCTCTGAAGCTCCCTCCTAAGCCCCATAAGCGTGACGCAGGGAATTGGGAGCCCATACAGGAGGTTACATACTCCAATTATGGACCCCATTCCCAGCACAGGAAGACGGCTCCGAATACTGTTCCCAAAGGAATTGGAATTCGCGCCCTCCTCCCAGACGGGACCAACAGACAGCGGCAGGCTAGGGATTCCCGCAGTCAGCCCAACCGAATAGGGAACTCCGCTCAGCTGCCCATAGCCCTGAAGCAGACCCAGGACCTTGGTGCCCCTAAGGAGATGTCCGGCGGTTATGACCCGACAGCCCAGACTTACTCTTCAGACAGAGTAAAGATCTGGGGCATGTTTAGAAAGTTCGGACTGGACATGAGTCAGTTCGATGGGAGACCCACGAGCGAGCTCCTTGATGCCCTAGAAAGGCATTTACCATTGGGAAGTAGCCAGCCAGTGAATGCGGTGACCAATGGTCCCCCTCTGGCTGGATACTACCCCGACTTAGAGCTGTCAGGATAGGGGTGCCCTCGGTCCTGGGATCTCCCCCAAAGGGTTGTGGCTCAGCTGAAGCCAGACAAGTGGGGTAGATCTATGGTGAAGGCAGGCACTAGGACCGATAGGGAAAAGACCCCTGCCACCCCTCCCGCAGACTCCAGCGCAGCGCTAAAAGTGCTGCGCCCCAACCAGATAAGACAGGGTGAGCCCACCTCAGATGCTATCTGTTTGACCGGGTACGGCGGGGGGGAACCCAATCTAAGTCCTTCAGAGGACATGAGCGCTCAGTGCGCACTAAAACAAGACAGATTGCCCCTCCTCCTGACATAGCCCCGAGTGCGAATCCAACCACCTCCGAGACCATAGTGATTTCAGAGAACCGAGAAGGATCGCGCCAGGCTAAGGTTCAGGAGGAAGCCCCCACCAAAGTTAACAAGGCACAGGACATTGTCAGCCCGTGTGAGAGCCAGAAAGAGGAGAGCACACAGCCAGGGGAAGCCAGCCCCAAGCTTCCAGAACTTGCCATTGTTCCCTCTCTGAACCCCCTGTTAGAAACCTGCAATTTCTCCTGGAATTTCCTTGAATCCTTGGCAGACAGAGTTCACTCTCTCCATGCCCTCTTTCAAGGGAATTTCCTGTGGGACTGGGGATTCAAGCAGCAAAATGCTCCTGCCCAGCCAGAGCACAGATCAGCAAAGGCACTCACCCGGGCACACCCTGTATTGACACTACACACTCCCTTTGACTGTATTCCATCAGGGGAGATTTCAACAACTGTAAGTCCCAAATACCACATGGAGGTGGATGTGGCTCCTGCCTTCCCCTCCACAGAGCTATACTCGTGCCAGCTTATGTTCATATTCAGCGGCACCCAATACCTCTTTACTCTGGTGATCTTGAGAGGGACCAAGACAGACCATGGCTTTGTCTCAGTCACCATCCTGCTAAGAGAAAAGACAATACTTCAGGAGGCACTTGGGTCAGATACCAGCCTCCACTTTGATTTGGCTGAAAGGGTCTCAAGTCATGAGTGGGCACTGCCACTCTTCCAAGTAATTTCAGAGATCCACAAACAAACACATTCCAAGTACTCAAAAGGAAAGCCCCCAGACTGGGCAACCCCCTCTTTTGTCCAAAAGCCTACTGTATGCCCAATGATCTCTCAGACTTCTCTGAGTCATGAGGACATGCCAGCCATTAACTTATCCGAGACGTTTGTCTCAATTTACAAGGCCTTTGACAATGAGTAAATGAACATTGTCTGAATGGGACAGAGAGGAGTGGCGCCCCCTCTGGCTTTCCCATTTCTATAAATAGCTCTTGTACATAGTTATAATAGTGACGGACTCCCGTATCTGTGTTCCCTACAGGAAGATGGAATGGGACCACTCAGGTGGATTGCGGTATTGTTTTCTTTGATTAAAAATGTCCTCGGAGCCTCTCCCGAATACACAACCCATTTCACCACCATTGGGTACAGTGTTTTCACAATATTGATAGTTTTGGTCATAGCAATGTCTCTGAATATGTTGTAGTACTTGTAAACTATACAGTCATGGCACAGATTGATAAGGAGTGCTTTCGTTTAAGAACCCTGCATTCAAATGTGACAGTACTGCCCAGTGGTGTGACTGTAAGCATCAACCGCACCGCTGGCAACCCGTGCTTTTGCTCGCAGCATGTACAGGGCTGTTTTGGAAACAACTTCTATCTCAGGCAGGAGATAAAACATTATGTCTTAGAGAATGGATACGTGCCCATGGAATCCGAGCTAGTCGGATTCCACATCGAGGATGAGATTCCCGTGTCTACATGGCTACGGAATCTCACCAGTCTAGCCAATAGAATAAAGGAGGTATCACACTCCCTCCATCAGATTGCATTAACAGTCAATCACTCTGCCAAAGTAATTGTTGAATCCTCACAAGATTTAGAGTCAGTCTCACATCAGTCATGGTGGGACACCTTCAGTTGGTCGTCCACGGGGCAAGCGATCTCCCACTTCGCTTTGCACCTTTAATAATTCTGGTTGTTTTTCAAGTTACACTAGCCATATGCTTGATTGGTTTCGCACTGTGGGTCAAGAAACAAATTTTCCAGCTACAAGCTGGCCAGTTTTACTGAGCGCTCCGAGGCTCGTAGTTTGTAAATAGCTTATTGTTAGTGTGAATTGTTTTGAATAGAATGTCCCATCTGGTTTCAAAAGTCTATCCGAAGGCGACTGTCTTTCAGGCCTGCCTCGGAATCCAGCTTTCTTGAGGTAAGGAAGTTGTGCACTCAGAACCTACATCTAGCAACCAGCACCGTACTGGCAGACCCCGAAGCTCTCAGGATAGATAATCAGGCTTGGGGTCAAGCTCTAGGCTTGAGCGATGGGGGAACCTTGGCGAACCAACTGCCAAGTGAGATCTCATCCTGTTATGGGATGACTTTGGCTATTTGTCTGCTAACTGGAACCAGACCTTGTTCCGGAATGACTTTGGATATCTCAATCCAACCTTGTTCTGGAATGACTTTGGCTAACCCAGCCTCGGGGCTGATGGATGAATGTGGGTCCTGAATTCACAACCTCGCTGCCTGGATGGCCCTGCAATGGCCAAAACAACTTTATACTTGGGAGCTATTTAAATCCTCACTCCCACATACACTTTCAAATCACAGCGAGCAGAAGTTGTTTCAACTTGAACTCCCATCAGGCGCCGAGCTGGTAATTTGCGTTTTATCTATGTATTGGATAACCTTGTTGTCAGTTCTGTTGCCAAAATAGCTACAGGTCAACAGCTTCGGAGAGCCAGGAAGACCCCCTGGACCTGACCATCTCCCTCAGGTACTGGGGGGGTGAAGAAGAAAATCGCAGCTCCAATTGGGAGTCGGTGCAAGGAGATGCCCAAGCCCTCTGCAGCAGCTGTGGGACCGTGGGGGAGGTGACCCAAACACCTCCCGACAGAGACAAAGGACTTTGGACTTAAAACCCATTTTTGAAAGACTTTTGCTTATTGCTCACCGAAGAAGCTCTTCATGGACTATTCCTTTCTCCAAGATCTGCAAGATGCAAGCAGCTAATAGCTCACGATTGTTAGCTAGTTTTGCAAAATTGGATACATTGTAACCACCATCACTTTTTCCTTGCTCAAGACTTGCAGTGCTTCATTGGGAGGCATGCTTTGCTTCAAAGACTCAACTGTCTTGCACTTTGCCATTTGCCTCAATTGTTCATTTACTGCCGCTTCCCAATTGACGGGACAATTTATTGTTGTTTATTGCTTATTATTGCTATGTATTTGTGTGAATGTGTTTAGGTTTAGTTAGGAATGTTTTTATAAGATAGAAACCCTTTGCTTTTCCCCGAAATTCCCTTTCCCTATGGAGAAATACTACCTCTGAACCTGTAGACCCCTATTTGGCTCTAAAACTATTTTTTATTTTTAATTGGAAAATGATCGATATTTTCCCCAACATCACCCATTTTCGGGGGGGGATTATTATCACCGTTTCTAGCCCGAGCTTGTGGGATATTAAGATATCATTTGATATCAATAATTTGGCCTTCTGTACCCATTCCTCTCCATGCGCTTGCGAGGCCCCCGCACAAGCACGTACACAGGCGTGGCTGACAATAGCCGAACCATTCAAATCCCAATCTAGGCAGGCCAGTCATTGCCGAATGCAGCTTCAGGAGACCTCAAGGCAAGTACTACATTATGTATGCATGCAACCTACAAAAGATCCCCTGCTCCGCGCAGGCAGCTTGATGAGTGGACTATACAACTCTCAAGCACTCCACGTTTGCATTCTGGCTACTCTATTGACAACTCTGGTCATAACTCAATCATCTAAAGTACTGACCTTTCGGAGGCTTTGTCTCCAGCCCAAAACTCACTGTTTTCCCCACGTATGGACTAGCCTGCGGCCACAATTTTCCCTATGAGAACCCCTGACTTTGAGCGTCTCGTCAGATCCCTTGTGTCTTGCCTCCCAACTTGCTGCCGCTCCATTTGACGAGCCTCCCCTCAGCCCCACGTGCTGAGAATCCATGCTCCTCAGCTTCTTTGCTTTTACCTGGCTTCAGGACAGATACAATATTTCCCATACCAAACCCCCTGTCAAAATCCCTCTATCCAACTCCTACCTTTTATTTCTATAGTTCCTTGTGTGAGAGTGTCACATACACATGTTTGACTGTGCTTCAATAAAACCATTATTATTTTCAACTTCTGCGTTATCATTGACTCGGTCTGACCCTGTAACATAGGGTTCAAGATCTCACTATGTTACCCTGCCTCTCGCATTGCAAACTTGTGCTCTGTGCTAATTCCCTCCCCACTGTTTGAGCACATTTAGGTGTCCCTCCTGGGACCCCCAGAAATCAGGGTAACAGAGGATGGCAACATCCCTGTGGGATGGATCACTTGTCCCCTGACATGGTGTTGAGGTCATTTTGATCATGCTTACCAGGGCCCTGAAGCCCTGAACTGGTGCCTGGCTCCTCCAACATGACAGCCTCCTCATCAGATCTTTCAGTGGCCTCCTCACGTGTTTGGCCCTCACCACTACCTACACTGGTCCGACCACTGGGTGGGGGTTGGCTGGAGGTTCCCATGCTGTTCTCGTCTGGCTTGATCTGCCCTGCCTCTTCCACAGACCTTGTCAGGCACTGTAAAAACTGCACCGTAAATCAGTAGGATGGATGGAGAAGGGCCCCCTGGTAAACAGTTGGAGGTGTGCTGGGGAGACATGGGCCCTCAATAGTTGTCTCTATTGACAAAGTGGCCATGTGTGCCAGGCAGACATGGCCATAGTGACAGGAAGGAGCCTGTATGCTCCACACAGGGGGCATATGGGCATGGAGGGCTTGAATTCTGTTGGTTGACCATTTACAGGTTCCCCATGGAGAGCCACAGTGACACGAGGCACACACACACGGCTGTGTGCAGAGGCAAACTCATCTGTCTGCCATGCCAGGGTGGAGCATGTCACCATACGGACTCCACTGGGAGATATCCAGCAGCAGCAGGTGCTTGGTGCTCACCTTGGTACACTGTCACAGCACTTAACACGTTAACTCCAGTCAGGATCAGAGAGAAGGGCACAGCCTCGGTTCCCCTCAGTCTCAACCCCCCTTCATATGCCTGCTAATTAGCCACTTTTTCCTTTTACCCAGTGGCCGGCCAGCTTACATTCCCCAACTTCAAGGCCTGCCAGCATGGGTGCTCCTTATCAGTGTTTGGATGCCTGCATGTTTTCCCAGACATGCACCTGCATCTGAGGCCTGGGAACTGCCCAGCTCTTGGCACAAGGCCCCAACTTGCACTCCACAACAAACCCCGATTTCCCATGGACAGCTGACAGCCCGGGGGGGGGGGAGTGCGGGCAATGAGATCACAAGTCTGGGGAGGTACTCTTAACTCCCATCACTCCCAGGGTGGTGGGTGGTCTTCAGGGAGGGCAGTTCAGCATCCCCTCCATATATTACTGCCAACAGACAGAGCTGCTCATTCCTCCAAGGGACTTCATATCTGTGGACATTGCAGCAGCCTCCCCCTGGCTCTGGTAGGCATCCATGGGCTCTCCTTCAGGCACAGTGACCCTTGCACTCACATGGCCCCTGCCTCTCTGGGGGACTACTGTGAGGCTGCGGGACACTCACCTCGGGACCACACTGGCATCCCCATACAGGATTGCATGGAGTTCTCTATAGTAGGGACAGGGGACAGGCTCCACCCCCATTAAGCAGTTATGCAAGATGACCAAGCAGTATTCCTTGTGCATCAACTTCATTTTGTTGCTACATTGCATGGCCATCCATCTGTGTCCTCTCCCTTGCATATCCACTGCGATTTCCTTGAACACCTGCATGTTCCTCTGGCTACTTTGCAGGAGCTCTTGATACCTTGGCTGTCCCCAGATCTCAAGGAGGTCCTCAATCTCTGCTGGTCACCAGGCTACACCTCTGCCTTGGACGCTCCCGGGGGAGGAGGATGCATCCATCCTGCTTTTTCGTCATGAGCGGAGGGAGCGTACTTGCCCATGCAGGAATTAGGTAGCAATCAAGGGCGAGCACAGGCCCTCATGAGCACTGGCTAATGTGCTAATGCTAGATATGACATGATCCTGGCAAGGGACTGGTGTTTGTGCCTCTGGACAACTTCAAAAACTTTCAGGAAACTCTGTCTGGGCACTCTGTCCATCGCTGGCTGATTACACCTATTTCTGTTTGCTGAAGGCCCCTGGAGGACAGAGGAAGTGCTGAGGGCAGAACGGTTAGGAGATGGCGTGGAGCTGAGTGTGCATTTGAAGGGGAGTGTGTGGGTTGCGGTGTGTGTGACTGGTTGTGTGTGTGGCTGTGTGTGCTTTGTCCATCACCATGCCTCGCAAGGGAACCTTGTGGGCCAATGACGAGGTGCAAGTTTTGCTTTCCCTCATCGCCTCCAGTGAAGGCATGGACGTGCTAATGAAGAGCATTTCACTGCCTAGCAAGGCCTTATATGAGGCCCTTGTGGCAGGCCTGACCACCAAGGGCTTCAAGCAGACGGTGACACAGGTCAATAATAAATTCAAGGCACTGAAGTGCTGTTTTTTCCAAGCCATGGACCTCTTCCATGGCCATCCGCCCCCTCCACTACCAGGCCCAAGTTCTTTGCACCGATGTTCCAGCTTTGGAAGGTGGCGGCCAAGCTGAGATGGGTTGAGTGCCATAAGGGCGGTAAGTACTGCATCACGTGCTTCAAGCTGTCCCATTCCCCCATGACACCATGGCCCTATGGGCGGGCGCCCCAACACAGAACACATGGAACTCCCAGCCACTGTTTCTGTTTCCATACATGTGCCAGCCAACCAAATTGTTGGTGTCAGGGTAGGACATCAAACAGGGTCACCCATGGGAATGACTGTTGAAGCCCAGATGCCTCACTGCTGTCTCCTTCCAATGTTTTCACAGGCACCCAGAGGTGGGTGGTCCACGTGTCGAAGCCCGCTAAGGGGTGGTAGGTGTTCTCTGGTCAACCTGCCCATGGGTCTGGCCATGCAGGGACGGGGGCAGCACCTGTTCTCAGGAGTGTTGCCATGGCTCCCAGCACTTCCCATACAATTGTAAGCCAGGTGAGGGCCACTTTGTTCTCCACCCTGCAGCTCAGCACAGATCCTCCCAGTGCTCGGAGGGAAAGGGGATGTCAGCAGGCTAGAGGTGAGCCACCCCCCACCCGCACCCATGGTAAGTAATGTGAGCATTGCACATGAATACACCCATCCTGCTGTGCGGGCCATGGGAAGCACTGGTGTCCTCTGCTTATTCTTCCTTCCCCACTAGGACTACCTGTGCTAGGCAGCCACACTGAATTCCTGCAGCTGACAGGAAATTCTGCCTGAGTTCACTGTTCTCCCCTGGGGAGGGATTGGACCGCCCAAATTGTGGCTGAGCATGTCTTCTCTGCCTTCCAGATCCATCTGAATCAACACCCCAGGGACTGACCACCATGTCTGAGGAGGATGTACATGTGGGGGATGAAGGTGGCGAGAGTTTGCCCACAGCAGGGCCAAGCCACATGCAAGGTGAGTGGGGGCAACCATGGTCTGCTGCCCCACAGACAGCCACGTGTGGTCATGCCTCCCAGCTTCCCTTCACAGGGAAGATGGGAGAGTACGACTCCCTGATCCTGTTCTGTTCTGTCATCCCTAACAGAGGAGGAACCTGTTTGTCTGCAGCAGAAGATGGCAAGCATGGGGCCTCTGGGGGCAGCTGCAGGGCGTGCGATCTCCCCACAAGTGGCAGCTGCCAAGGAAAGTGAGGGAAGAATGGGTGGTGCTGCAAGAGCAGAACACTTGCAGGACTTGCTCTTGTTCCAGGGCCATCAACAGTGATGGATTGGCACCCATGGTAGCTGACTATGGATGCCAAGCCAACTTAAGCACACCCATCGTCACTCACTAAGGCACTGCTCTTCCAACAGGTGCAGCTGAGGTTCAGCAGGGGCCAGCACTGCCTACCGCAGAAGGTTTGGCAAAGCAGATAAGACAGCTGAAGGAGCAGGTGGAGGCATCAGAGGACTGCCACAGGAGTGACTGTAAGTGTCTGGCTCAGCTAGCACTGAACCACTCCTTGGGGCCACAATCTAGGGGCTGGCTTTTGACTCATACATGGTCCGGACTGACTCCCTGTTCCCACCCCTCTTTTCTCTGCAGACAACACACTGCTGAGGTCAGTGGAGGCCATGGCTGTAGCCCTTGCTCAGCACATGGGCTACTTAGAGACCATGGTGGCCCATCACCTGATTGCACTGAAGCAGAATATAGCCCAGCTCCTCCAGTGGAAGGAGCAATTCACAGGGCACTGACGTGCTCTGTGAAGGTGCCAAAAACATCCACGTATATAGTTCTTTCAGTATTTTTTCCATCTTGTTAATAAATTATTGTTGTCTTCTACTGGTATGTGCCTTCCTTGTGTGGTGAAGGGGGGATTTGTCTGGGATGGGAGGTGGAACATCTGCTTGCAAGGTGGGCTTGCAAGGGTGGCCCAGAATCATGGGATCATGTGACTTAGCATCGTAGAGCTGGAAGGGTCCACAATGGCCATGGAGTCCAACCCTCTGCCATGCAGGAACACTCCAGATGGAGTGCAATCCAGCCTCTGTTTGCAAACTTCCCAAGAAGGAAGGTGAGTCACCTCACTCGGAGAGGTACCATAGTGCACTGTCAAATAGGTGTTCCCATCGGGAATTCTTCCTGATGTCTGGGTGAAATCTGTTTTCATTAAGTTTGACACCATTGTGCCATATCCAAGTCTCTGGAGCAGCAGAAAAAGAATTCACTCCGTATTCAACATGATGCCTCTTTGAATATGTGAGCACGGCTCTCCTGTCTGCTCTGAACCTTCTTTCCATCAGGTTAAATATGCCCAGCTCCTTAAACCTTTCCTCGCAGGGCTTCATGGTTTCTAGGCCTTTTACCATTTTGGTCACCCACCTCTGGACACGTTCCAGCTTGTCAATATCCTTGTTGAACAGTGGTGCCTAGAACTGCACACAGTATTCCAGGTGAGGTTTCTCTGAAGCAGAATGAAGTGATGTCACTACATTCCTTGATCTGGACAGCACAATCATGTTGATGCAGCCCAGAATCGCATTGGCCTTTTCAGATGTCACATCACACACACTGTTGAGTTATATTTAGCCTGTAGTCTGCTAAGACCTCTGGGTCCCTTTCACATGTACTGCTTCTGAGCCAGGTATCATCCATCCCATGTCTGTGCATTTCATTCTTCCTGCTAAAGTGTGGTTCTCGCTGGGAACATATGTGTTGACAGTTTTGGGTTAGCTCTCTAATCTGTCAAGCTCAGTAAGTTTGGAGGTGTTTGGCTGTTTCACTGATGGCCATATGGACGGGCGGTGGGGGGGAAGAGAGGCATTTCCTCTGACGGTTGCCCATCATTTCCACTTTTAGAGCTGGGCCAGCTGTCACCCACAGGGACAGGCTGGGAAGTGCTACTGTGCTAACTTGCTAATGTGCTAACAGTGGCACCGATTTTTTTTTTTTAAAGGTGAGTTGGCCGGATCCTGGGGGCTGATGTCGCAGGTGTAGGCGGCGATGTCAGCCCCGAGGTGGCCTTCCTGGGCAACATGTCCTGCAATGTTTGCCAGTATGACGAGGGCAGAGGCTGGCCTGCTGCTAGGTGGAGCTTTCCCTGGGAGTTGCTGAGTGAGGGATGGGCAGGGACTGCCCACATCCTGCCCACTCCTGGGTCATTTGTGGAAGGACGCCAGATTGAGGCTCTGCATGGCTGCAACTCCCGTGATTGCTTCAAGAAAGGCCGGTTATTTTCAGGTTTCTCCCAAAAATGAAAAAACAGAGCGAGATTAGCACTGTCTGCAGTGGAGATAGCATCTGTTTGGTGAGACTGTCATGTGGTAAGGTGGCTCCTCAAGGGGGAGCGAAACGAAGTTAATCCGATTTGAAAATACCATGTGAAAAGGGCCCTGGATCTCCCTCGGTCTTTCAACCCTGGTCCCCTCTGTTGTAGTTCCAGTGCTGCTTACCACCTGTTCAGTGTCATCTCACTCTAGGTGCTTTGTCTCCTGCTGTCTCAGTCCACCCTGGCTAGGCGCATCCACCCTCTGATTGTGGCTAGTGGGTCTTGCATCAGAGTTTAAGAACTCTGGTTTCAATCTCCCTTGGAAATACTATATTTTAATAGCCTCAGACCAGTCAGATATCTGTATTGTCAATCTCTGGATCTCTTATGAGTATTAAACCACCAAATAGTTCCCTTGCCTTATCACAGAAGGCACAAGTGGGCTTTTTCCTGGTGAAAAGGGTCTTTAAACCATCCTCTTAACAGGTTCATGAAGAGATAAAAATCAGTTAGCTCTGAGATTTCTGAAGTATAAAGGTAATCCTTCCAGTTCTGCTGACACACGTTGCACTTTGGCCTTTTTTGTTGTGGGAGTGTGGGTTCCCATTCTGCCATAAATCCAGCCACTTGTGTTTAAAAGTAAGGAAGGTGTTCAGCCTGGCCATTGAAAGTAGCCTCTCCCAATAGGTAGACTGGAGCAAGTGGTGTGGCAGGGTGCCACTGCCTGTCCTACCAGGGCCTGTGCCCTCCTCCAACGCCTACTACCAGTGGGGCCTTCCGAGCTCCATCTGGGGCACCCAGGGCTGCATCACCAATGCCCGCTCCATCCTCTTGATCAGTTTTCTATACAACAGATGCTGGATCCTCACCCAAGTCTCCCATTTGCCCTGCATGTGCTGGATTTGCCAGTTTTTGGTTTCTGCCTCCAGAGCACAGCTAAAAGTGCTGCCAATCTGGACATCTCCACTGGACCTCCATTCACCCCCAATCTCACAGTGGCTGTTCCTCACCTGGGAACCATGGTGCCTCTCCCAGTCTTGGAACAGGAGAAGCTTCGCTGCCCATTGGGCTCTCTTCAGCACCGTGCCTCAAGAATGTTCGCATTAAGCTTTTAGTCTCCCTTGATTTGGCAATTTGGCCTGTAGGCCATGCCACTCATGGGACACTTTTTTTTTGTTGTAATAAAAAAAATTAAAGAGTTTTATACATAAACACACACAAAAAACACCAATCAAAACAATACATACTAATAAAATAATAAAAAAGACTAGTTAATTGAACTAACAAATTACATACATCTTTACAATTATTCAGCACAAATCAAAACAATATTTAATCTAAACAAACACAAATAACTAAGCTAAACTAAAGAAAAAAACTACAATGAATCAGAAGTGGTTCTCACCCTTGTTGCAAATGTTCCTACTTAAATAAACATACTTAAACTCATTACTCAGAATTACTGTTAAATTTGTTGCTCATTATTACTCCTTAACAGTTTGAAATTATAAATTTCTTAAAATTTTTTTATCATAATATATATCAACTGTATTACTCACTACAAAATATTTCTATTTAATTCTAAACATTGTTGATTAATCCTCAATAAATCCATTACCTTGAGTAATGGATTTATATTTAGATGGTAGAGTAATGGATTTATATTTAGAGTAAGGCCTTTCAGTGGTTATTTAGAACCCGTTAATAGTTTTATGGTAGCATGTTTTCTGTATGACTTTAAATACTGTATACAACTCAGCTGAATCCATATTTATTTATTTTTTTAAAAAAACTCTAATGTTTATTAAGATAACATAGAATCATAGAGTTGGAAGAGACCACAGCAGCATCCAGTCCAACCCCCTGCCACACAGGAAACCACATCAAAGCACTCCCAACAGATGGCTATACAGCCTCTGCTCCAAAGAAGGAGACTCCACCACACTCCGAGGCAGCATATTGCAATGCCAGACAGCTCTGACCATCAGGAAGTTCTTCCTGAGGTTTAGCTGGAATCTTGTTTCCTGTAGTGTGAATCCATTGCTCTTTGTCCTAGTCTCTGGAGCAGCGGAAAACAAGCCTGTTCCTTCTTTGACATGACATCCTTTCAAATATTTGAACACGGCTAACATGTCCCCTCTTAACCTTCTCTTCTGCAGACTAAACATACCCAGCTCCCTAAGCTGCTCCTTGTAGGGTATGGCTTCTAGACCCTCCACTATTTTGATCACCCTCCTCTGGACACGTTCCAGCTTGTCAATATCCTTCTTCTTGAAATGAGGTCACCAGAACTGGACACAGTATTCCAGATAAGGTCTGACTAAATCAGAATAGAGTAGTACTATTACTTTCCTTGATCTAGACACCATACTCTTATTGATATAACCAAGAATCATGCTGGCATTCTTGGTTGCTGCATCATACTGCTGACTCATGTTCTGTTCATGTTGTGATCTGCTAAGACTCCTAGATCCCTTTCACACGTACTGTTGTCCAGCCAGGTATCTCCCATCCTATATTTGTGCATTTCATTTTTCCTAAGTGTAGGACCTTACATTTCTCTCCCTTGAAACCCATTTTGCTAGCTTTGGCCCAGCTCTCCAATCTGTCAAGGACATTTTGAATTTTCACCCTGTCCTCTGGCGTATTGGCAGCCCCTCCCAATTTGATGTCATCTGTAAATTTTATCAGCATTCTCTCTATTCCTTCATCCAAATCATTGATAAAGATGTTGAATAGCACTGGGACCAGGACAGAACCCTGTGGCACCCCACTAGTTACTTCTCTTCAGGATGAAAAGCAGCCATTGGTGAGCACCCTTGAGGTTCAGTCAGCCAACCAATTACAAATCCACCTGACAGTAGCCCTGTCTAGCCCACATTTTACTAGCTTCTTTGCAAGAATATCATGGGGAGCTTTATCAAAGGCCTTACTGAAGTCAAGAAATGCTACATCCACAGCATTCCCTTCATCTGTCAAGCTTGTAACTTATATCATAAAAAGAGATAAGATTAGTCTGGCATGACTTGTTTTTGAGAAACTCATGTTGACTTTTAGTGATCACAGCATCTGTGTCTAAGTAATTACAAAGGTCTGTTTAATGATCTGCTCTAGAATCTTTCTGGGTATTGCCATCAGGTTGACTGAATGACAATTATCTGGGTCTCCTCCCCTCTTTTTGAAGATAGGACAACATTTGCCCTCCTCTAGTCTGCTGGGACTTCTCCTGTTCTCCAAGAACTCTCAATGGTTAACTCCAGCAACTCTAACCAGCTCTTTTAATATTCTTGGATGTAGTTCATCTGGTCCTGGATACTTGAATTCATTTTAGAGTAAGCAGGTATTCCTGTGCTATATCTCTACCTATACTGTGTTGAGTTTCTGCCACTTTTCCACCTGCTCCCCACCCCCTGGATTGAGTACTTTTTTCCTTTTGGGAGAAAACAGAGGCAAAGAAGGTGTTGAGTAGTTCTGCTTTTTCTCTGTGTCCGTTAGTACTTGGCCATCTTCTCTATGAAGCAACCTTATCATTTCCTTCTTTTTTCTTTTGCTGAGGATATATCTTTAAAAAGCCTTTTATTGTTTTTAATGTCTCTGGCAAGCCTGAGTTCATTCTGTGCTTTAGCTTTTCTGACCTTCTCCCTACTTTTCCTATTTGTTTAAATTCCTCTTTGGTGATTTCTCCATTTTTCCATTTCTTGTACATTTTTCTTTTAACATTTAGCTCAGTTGAGAGTTTCTTAGTTACCCATTGTGGTTTCTTTGTGTTCAGCCAGTCAGCCAATTACAAATCCCCCTATCAGTAGCATTGTCTAACCCACATTTTATTACCTTGCTTGCAAGAATATTAGTTGGGGCATTCTCAAAGTCCTTACTGAAATCAAGATACACTAGATTCACAGCACTCTCTTCATCCACCTAGCTTGTAACTCTATCAAAAAGAGAGCAGATTAGTTGGACATGTCTTCTTTTTGACTTTTAGTTATCATGACTTCCCTTTGTAGGTGCTTACAGACTATTTAATTATCTGCTTTAGGACTTTTTCCTGCACCGATTTCAGGCTGACTGGGGGGGTAATTGTTTAGGTCTCTTTTTCCCCCTTTTTGAAGATGGGGACAACATTTGCCCTCCTCTGTTCTGCTGCGACTTCTCCTGATCTCCAGGAACTCTCCAAGATTATTGCCAGAAGTTTTGAAATTACTTCTGCCAGTTCTTTTAATACCCTTCAATGTGCTTCGTCTGGCCCTGGTAACTTGAATTCATTTAGAGTAGCCAGGTATTCCTGTACTACCTCTTTACCTATGCTGTGCCGCATTTCCCCTACCACATCATCTGCCCATTTTCCCCAGGTAGAGCATTCTTTTCCTTTTGGGAGAAGACCGAGACAAAGAAGATGTTGGTAGTTCTGCCTTTTTTCTGTCCCCCGTTACCGAATCTTCATCTTCTCCTTGCAGCAGCACTACCATCTCCTTGTTATCCCTTTTGCTACAGACATAACCAAAACAACAACAACAACACCCTTTTCATTGTTTTTAACCTCTCTAGTAGACCTGACTTCATTCTGCACGTAAGCTTTTCTGACTTTTCCCCAAACATGCTGCCTATTTGTTTGAATTCTTCTTTGGTGATTTCCTGCTTTTCCCATTTCTTGTACATGGCCCTTTTAAATCTTAGTTTATTTTAAAGTTCAGTAGACATTAATTCCGGTTTCTGTAGATACCTTCCATTTTTCCTCCCCAGTGAAATTGTTTGAAACTTTTCCTTCAATATCTCACTTTGCCTAACCATGGGATGACACCTAGTATTTCTCTAAGTTTATTGAAATCAGCTTTCTTAAAGCCTAGAATGCAAATCTGACTATGCTTGGCTTCCCCTTTCCACTGTATAACAAACCCCAGTCCTTGAAGAAGAAAATTACAAAGGAAGACTAGAAAGAGAAAAGCTTAATTGAATTATATTCACAAATTCCAATCCATTAGTAGAGGTATGAACAAAGACAATAGTTTCAGGGCACACTACATATATTAATATAAGAATCATAGAATCAACACACTCTTGCTTCTCTCTCACTAGTTAATTGGCTGTTTGATTGGCATTCTAATTTGGCACAATGCTCAGAGAACAGAGGAAAATGAATAATTGTAGAAGTGGGTTATGAAAACAGGAAGCAACTCTTGAAAGGAAGGTTTCTTCAGAACCTCAACTCCTTTTAACACCCTGCCTGATGCCTATTGGGTGCAGTGTAAGGAGAGGTTACTTTTTGGCTCCTTCAAAGATGCAGTGGCAGCTTGGGGTTTCTGGATGGCCTTCAGTGAAGCCACTGGCACCATTCAGGAACTCTCCAAAATGGCTGAGAGGCAGGCCACCAAATTGGATTTTTTGAGGCCCCAGAATCAAGACACATTTGGCAGACAAATTGGCCTTTCCAGTTGCAGCACAGGAGACCCCTCTAAATTAGACAGTGACTCAATCAAGATTAAGACCTTCCAGAACAGGCTGACCATTCTGAAGGACAAGTTAGCTAAGGTGCAGCATGCTGCCCAATATCTTGCCAGCCAGCACACAAAACTGAGCCATGTGGCTTGAAATTGCAGGATTGCCAGACTGAGCCAGAGGCTAGCCACACAGGAAGAGGATTAAGAGGTCTTTAAACTAAGTTCCGCTGGGGAGGGAGACAGTATTATTCAGGGCAAGGACTCCGCGAGTGCAGGGGGAAAAGGCCCAAATGATATTGGCCAAGTCGTACAAGCGTCCAATGGTGGGAGGAGTAGAAACTATAGTACAGGACTTGCAAGAAGGGCCCGGGGATTTAAGTGTCCCTACACTAATGCACAGAGTATGGGAAACAAGCAAGATGAACTTGAACTCCTAGTACAACAAAATAAATACGATTTGATAGGCATCACTGAGACCTGGTGGGATGAGTCTCAGGATTGGAATGTAGGAATAGAGGGGTATAGCCTATTTTGTAGAAATAGACCAAACAAGAAAGGAGGAGGAGTACCCTTGTATGTCAAGGATGTTTTCACCTGTGAAGAGATCCAGGACTTAAACCCAGAAAGCCAGGTCGAGAGTATCTGGGTAAGAACTAAGGGAGCGAGAAACAATAGGGATATTCTGGTGGGGGTTTACTACAGACCTCCAACCCAGACTGAGGACCTTGATGACGCCTTCCTCAACCAAATGACTGCGCATTCAAAAAGGAGAGATGCAGTAATAATAGATTTCAATTACCCAGATATATGTTGGCAGTCAAACTCTGCCAAGACAGCAAGATCCAGCAAGTTTCTTGCTTGTCTTGCAGACAATTTCAAGGTCCAGAAGGTGGAAGAGGCCACAAAGGGAACAAATATTCTAGATCTGATCCTCACCAACAGGGATGACCTTGTTAATGAGGTAGAAGTGGTTGGATCTTTAGGGGGGAGTGACCATGCCCTATTGGAATTTGGCATTCAGTGGGAAGGAGAAGATACGTGTAGCCAGACACTCATCTTAGATTTTAAAAAAGCGGACTTCTGCAAACTTAAGGAGCTGCTGGCTGAAATTCCGTGGTCAAGAATAGTGAAAGGGAAAGGAGTTCAGGAGGCGTGGGAGTTCCTTAAAAGGGAGATACTGAAGGCACAGTCTAAAACTGTGCCAATAAGGAGGAAAAATGGAAGGCATCTGAAGAAACCAGAATGGTTGACAAAGAACGCTCAGCTGAGCTAAGTGTTAAGAGAAACATGTACAGGAAATGGAAGAAGGGGGAAACCACCAAAGAAGAATTTAAGCAAGTAGCCAGGAGATGTAGGGAGAAGGTCAGAAAGGCTAAAGAACAGAACGAACTTAGGTTGGCCAGGACATTAAAAACAATAAAAATGGCTTTTTTAAATATGTCCGCAGCAAAAGGAAAAAGAAGGAGGTGATAGGGTTGCTGCACAGAGAAGATGGCAAATTACTAACAGGGGAAAGAGAAAAAGCAGAACTACTTAACACCTTCTTTGCCTCAGTTTTTTCCCAGAAGGATACAAGCACTCAACCTGGCGGTTGGGGAGCAGGTGAGGAAGCAGGGGAAATGCGGCACAGAATAGGTAGAGAGGTGGTACAGGAATACCTGGCCACACTGGATGAATTCAAGTCTCCAGGGCCAGATGAATTGCATCCTAGGATATTAAAAGAACTGGCAGAGGTCATTTCGGAACCGCTTGCTATAATCTTTGAGAAATCTTGGAGGACAGGAGAAGTTCCAGCAGACTGGAAGAGGGCAAATGTTGTCCCCATCTTCAAGAAGGGAAAAGAAGAGGACCCTAATAATTATCGCCCAATCAGCCTGACGTCAGTACCCGGAAAGATCCTGGAGCAGATCATTAAGCAGTCAGTTTCTAATCACTTAGAAAGCAATGCGGTAATCACAAGAAGTCAACATGGATTTCTCAAAAATAAGTCATGCCAGACTAATCTTATTTCTTTTTATGATAGAGTTACTAGCTTGATAGATGAAGGGAATGCTGTGGATGTAGCATATCTCGATTTCAGTAAGGCCTTTGACAAAGTTCCCCATGACATTCTTGCAAAGAAGCTAGTAAAATGTGGGCTGGACAGGGCTACTGTCAGGTGGACCTGTAACTGGTTGACTGACCATTCCCAAAGGGTGCTCACCAATGGCTGCTTTTCATCCTGGAGAGAAGTGACTAGCGGGGTGCCATAGGGTTCCGTCCTGGGCCCAGTGCTATTCAATATCTTCATCAACGACTTGGATGAAGGAATACAGGGCATGCTCATCAAATCTGTAGATGACACCAAATTGGGAGGAGTTGCTAATATGCCAGAGGACAGGATAAAAATTCAAAATGACCTGGACAGATTGGAGAGCTGGGCCAAGGCTAACAAAATGAAATTCAACAGAGAGAAGTGTAAGGTCCTACACTTAGGTAGAAAAAATGGAATACAGAAATATAGGATGGGGGACATGTGGCTAGATAGCAGTATGTGTGAAAGGGATCAGTTTTCTCCCAAAAGGAAAAAAGCACTCAAGCCAGGGGGCGGGGAGCAGGTGGAGAAGTGGCAGAAACTCAGCACAGCATAGCTAGAGAAATAGTACAGGAATACCTGGCTACTCTAAATGAATTCAAGTCTCCAGGGCCAGATTATCTATATCCAAGGATATTAAAAGAACTGGCAGAAGTAATTTCAGAATCACTGGTAATAATCTTTGAGAATTCTTGGAGAACAGGAGAAGTCCCAGCAGACTAGAGGAGCATAAATGTTGTCCCTATCTTCAAAAAGGGAAAAAAAGAAGACCCAAATAGTTATTGCCCAGTCAGCTTGACAGCAATATCCAGAAAAATTCTAGAGCAGATCATGAAACAGACAGTTTGTAGTTACTTAGACAGCAATGATGTGATCACTATAAGTCAACATGGATTTCTCAAAAACATGTCATGCCAAACTAATCTTATCTCTTTTTATGACAGAGTTATGAGCTTGATAGATGAAGGGAATGCTGTGGATGTCGCATTTCTTGACTTCAGTAAGGCCTCTGACAGAGTTCTCCATGATATTCTTGCAAAGAAGCTAGTAAAATGTGGGCTAAACAGGGCTACTGGCAGGTGGATTTGTTATTGGTTGACTGACCGAATCCAAAGGGTGCTCACCAATGGCTGCTTTTCATCCTGAAGAGAAGTGACTAGTGGGGTGCCACAGGGTTCTGTCCTGGTCCCCGTGCTATTCAACATCTTTATCAATGATTTGGATGAAGGAATAGAGAGCATGATAATCAAATTTGCAGATGATACCAAATTGGGAGGGGTTGCCAATATGTCAGAGAAGAGAATCAAAATTCAAAATGGCTTTATCAGGTTGGAGAGCTGGGTCAAAACTAACAAAATGAATTTTGGTAGAGAGAAATGTAAGGTACTACACTTGGGCAGAAAAAATGAAATGCACAAATATAGGATGGAAGACACCTGGCTGGACAACGGTATGTGTGAAAGGGACCTAGGAGTCTTAGCAGACCACTAGCTGAACATGAGTCAGCAGTGTGATGTGGTAGCCAAGAAAGCTGACATAATTCTTGATTGCATCAATAGGAGTATGGTGTCTAGGTTGAGAAAAGTAATAGTACCACTCTATTCTGCTTTGGTCAGACCTCATCTGGAATAATGTGTCCAGTTCTGGGCACCTCATTCAAGAAGAAAGATATTGACAAGCTGGAATATGTCCAGAGGAGAGCAACCAAAATGGTGGAGGGTCTGGAAGCCATGTCCTATGAGCAGTTTAGGGAGCTGGGTATGTTTAGTCTGCAGAAGAGAAGGTTAAGAGAGGACATGATAGCCATGTTCAAATATTTGAAGAGATATCATATCAAAGAGGGAACAGGCTTGTTTTCTGCTGCTCTAGAGACTAGGAAAGGAGCAATGGATTCAAGCTGCAGGAAAGGAGATCCCACCTGAACCTCAGAAGAACTTCCTGACAGAGCTGTCCGCCAGTGAAATATGCTGCCCCGGAGTGTGGTGGAGTCTCCTTCTTTGGAGGTTTTTAAGCAGAGGCTGGATGAACATCTGTTGGGAATGCTTTGATGTGTGTTCCTGCATGGCAGGTGGTTGGACTGGATGGCCCCTGTGGTCTCTTCTAATTCTATTATTTTATGATTCTATGATGGACAATGTAGAGGGTTGGGGACAATCAGTCTTTCTGTGGAAGCAGTATCGGGAGCTATTGTTTCCAAACGTTGAATTGTTGAGAGACATCTGCAAGTCCATTGTCTGGGACTTCCCTGACTATGATCTAGCCATGCCCTGAGACCTCATTCTGACCTAGTTTCATAATGCACATGTGCAGCCAGTTCCTCTTTGCCAGCAAACTGCCAGTTATAGCAGGATATAATTTCTGTTTCATGTCAATTAACTATATGTTTTGCTAGTTAAACCATATTATGGAGAAGGGCCGTACAGGCTGGTAACACCCTGGAGGACAGGATCTGCATTCAAAATGACCTTGATAGGAGAGCTGGGCCTAAATCAACAGAACGAATTTCAACACAGGTAAATATACATTTTGGGAGGAAAAATGAAATTCATAAACATAGAAATCTTAACACCACCTAACAAGTACGCATGTGAAAAGGATCTATGGGTCTTATCAGACCACAAATTAAGGATGAGTTAATAATATGACATTAAAGGCAAAAATCTCAATGCGGTTCTAGATAGCATCAACACTAAGAAGGTTATATTCTCACTCTATTATGGTTTTGTCAGACCTCACCTGGAACACTATGTCTGTTTCTGGGGACCACACAGTTCGAGAAGGATTTTGACAAGCTGGAAAATATTCAGACAAGGGCAATCGGAATGGTCAAAGATCTAGAAAGAAACCTTATGCAGAGTGACTTAGGCAGCTATGTCTACCCTGGAGAAAAAAATATTCAGAAGTGATATTACAGCCATCGTTAAATATCTAAAGGGATATTACGTGGAAGAGTATGCTTGTTTTCTGGTACTTTAGAAACCAGAACACTATAACACAACCCAATGAATTCAAATTATTTTTAAGATAATCCACATTAGAAACACTGCAAGAGCTGTGGGATCGTGAAATATCTGCCTTCTCATTGGCAGGGGAGTTGACTAGATGGTCCCTGCATTCCCTTCCAATTCAATGATTCTATGATAGTATCCTGGCACAGACCAAATATGTCTCATTACTGACAAAGCAAGGCATTCCAAGAATATTAATAAAATATAATTATTAACAGTGTCACATTAATCAGCTATCACAAACCATCTTAGTAATATTTTAAAATAATTTTTATATTTATACTTCTATTGATGTTTTTAGTTTTAAGCTGCATTGTTTTTAAATATAGTTTATTATTATTAATAACTATTAATACTAATTAAATATTGATGATGGTGATGATACTGAGTAGATCCCATATTATAATGTAGCAAGAGTGGGAATCATGTGGTTGACCAAAGGTAGCTGAACTGCAACTCCCATCATTCCCCATCATTGGCTACGGAGCTTATGGGTGCTGGATCTTGGAGTTCAACAAGATCTGGAGTGATACATGATTCCCATTCTTGCTGTAGAACATTCATCATCCTTATAATGATAGTGATAGCAGTAATAGGCATTTGCACAGTATGGAGCAATGGTTTCTAGAAATTTCCTGGAAAAAATGGACCATTATCACTTCCTTTTTTCAGAGGCTTGTAACAAATATTTGAAGCACTCTGAAATGCCAAAATTCCCCAAGTCAAACTATAGTAACACTCAGAGCAACAAAACATTAATAAATTCAAATAACACAATCTAGCTTTACAGCAATTACAGTAAAAGGAATCATTCACTTTAGCCAAAAAATTATCTAATTATCACAATGTCAGAGCACTGAAAATGAAAGAAATACAAGAAAGAAGTCTCTTCGATATAAATATTATATATTTTAGTTTCCAAAATTCAGCACACACCAGCAGATTTTCAAATCCAGCCTAATTCTGACAAGGTGCTAGTATCCAGAAGTTCAACAGGAGCTTAAGAAGCAGATGACATCCTATAGCACAGACAGTTATGATCAGATACATCTCTGAGACACACAAATTTAGTTTTCTTATCAAAGACTTTTCTTCATTCCATGAGTTTTCACACATTTCATACAAAGAATTCACAGCTGTTTGAAAATATTGTAGGTGAATCTTGGTGCCAACAGGGCAGGGAGAGCAAACGAGGGCATTGCCCTCCAAAGTAAGACTTAAGACTTCCCTATGAAATTTTCCTTCAGTTTCTAAATTTGTAGCATGTAAGTAACTTAAAACCTCATTTGACCATTTAGAAATACAGTTTAGGCATCCAAAGGTGGCAGAGGAAGATAAAGTTATCAAGGAAATGCTAACACAAAAAATGTAAGTATTACTGATTTTCACTGTCTCACATTGCAAGTACGAGGACTTCTAGTCCATGCCTACTATCCAGAACAAATAAGAGATAAAAGGCAGAGCTTACAGTTTACAAACCTTAGTCAGGTCAATTGAAGGTCAGCTGTTCCAGAGATGAACTACTCTTACAGTAAAAACGTTCTACCTAATGTTTAGGTAGAATATCTTTTCTTCTCATATGAATCCACTGAGGCAGCAGAAAAGCTTCCTCTATCTTCTGCATGATATCCCTTCAGATATTTAAAGATGGTTAATGATACAACTGGACCCAAGCTTAAAGGACATTCAGCAACTGCTGTGCTCAAGGCTAAAAGGAAAGGCCAAAGCTGCACAACACACACTATAGCAGGGGTGTCAAACTCAATTGCACAGGGGGCCAAAATCCAAAACACACTTTAGGTCGCGGGCCGAACAGGATAAACATTTATTGAACACACTAACACTAGCTTTTAAAACTTTAGAACTTTTAAAACTTAACTTTTTTGAACATAAATATGAATAAAAACAGACAGGAATACTATTCTGGAATAAATCAACTCAAACCTTAAATAACTTATAATATTTTGCTCTCCATAAAAATATATCCTGTCTAAATTATACAAGTTAGAAATAAATGTTAAAAGAACAAACATTCAAATTTCTTTACTCTTATGTCATTTTATATAAAAAATAAACTTCAATTTTAAATATCCCAAAAGATTTTGCTCTCCATAAAAATATATCCTGTCAAAATTATACAAATTCAAAATATGAACATGCTGCATAACAAAACCTGGAAATATAAATAAAATTTGTGCTTTTCAGCAATAACGAATCATATCATTCAGTTGTCTTTGCTCTTATGTCATTTTATCAGAGCTGGACGCCTGGCATCTTTTTTTGGCAACAAGTTTGTTTATGTTTGGTGTGAGGTTCTGTGTTGTGGAGATTCTCAGGATGGACTGCAGGTGCTCATCAGTGAGACGACTCCTGTGTGCTGTTTTGTTAGTCTTCATCACTGAGAAGAGCTTCTCACACAGATATGTGCTACCAAACATGCACAAGGTTCGAGCCACATGTAGACGGAGCTGGGGCATTTCTGCGGGAATGGAGTGAATAAACTGTGCGCGCCCTGCAGTGTTGTACTTTGCCTTCAGTGTGCCATTACACTGCAGCTCAATCAGCTCCATCTGAATCTGCACAGGTGCAGTTTCCACATCGACGGCAAATGGGTTGCGAAGCAACTCAAAATTCTTTTTTTGTTCTTCAAAGTCACCAAAGCGCCGTGCGAACTCAGTGCGCAGTGCGCTCAGTTTATCAGCAAAGTGCGTATTTGGGAACACCGTTGTGCCGACTTGGTTCAACATTACTTGGTAACAGGGAAAGTGGGGCAAGTTGCACTGGTGCATTTGTGTCTCCCATAAAAGCAGCTTCACTTGAAATGCCTTCACTGCGTCATACATGTCAGTGATCATGCGGTCACGTCCCTGGAGCTGGAGGTTTAAGGCGTTGAGATGAGCTGTTATGTCAGCCAGAAATGCCAACTCGCATTTCCACTTTTCATCCCTAAAATTGGTGGAGTCTTTTCCTTTACTGTCCATGACCTGACAGATTTTGTTGCTGAGCTCAAAAACTCTGTTGAGAACTTTTCCCCGACTTAGCCAACGCACCTCTGTATGATAAGGAATGTCAGCAAACTCTGAATCTATCTCCCGCATAAAGGACTGAAATTGCCGGTGATTTAAACCTTTAGCTCGGATAAAGTTTACGGTTTGTGTTACAGTGCTCATTACATTGTCCATCTTCAGGACTTTGCCACATAGTGCTTCCTGGTGTATGATGCAGTGATATGCCGTTAACTCACCAGTACAGTTCTCCTCCTGCATCTTTACTCGCATCTTTCCCACTAGTCCACTTTTTTCACTACACATAGATGGTGCTCCATCAGTTGTAAGTGCAATAAGTTTGTCCCAGGGCAGTTTCATGTCGGTTATACTTTGACATACATTTTCAAAAATGTCTTTTCCAGTCGTTGTCCCGTGCATCGATTTAATGTCCATTATTTCCTCTGTAATGCACAAATTGGAGTCCACTCCACGGATGAAGATGGCCAGCTGTGCAGTATCAGTCATGTCAGTACTTTCATCCACAGCAAGAGAGTATGCAATAAAGTCTTTGCTTCTTTCACTGAACTGTGTTCTTAAATCAGTGGCCATCTCACAAACTCGATCAGCAATCGTATTTCTACTCGGGCTTACATTTGCCAGCATCTGCTTTTTGTCTGGACATAAGACGTCAAACACCTTGATCATGCAGCTCTTCAGAAATTCTCCCTCGGTAAATGGCCTGGCTGATTTGGCGATCTCCTCTGCCACGATAAAACTTGCTTTCACAGCAGCTTCACTTTGTGATTTTGCACGGGTAAAAAACGTCTGCTGAAGTGTCAGATTCTTCTTTAACTCTTCTGCTTTCTGTATCTTCTGCTCTGCATTCAGGTCTTTCAGGTTATCCTGATGTTTTGTCTCATAGTGCCGTCTTAGATTAAATTCTTTAATTACAGCCACATTAGCTCCACAAATGAGACACACGGGTTTATCGGCGATGTCAGTAAACATATACTCAGCCTCCCATCGGTTTTTAAAGGCTCTGTTTTCAGAATCAACTTTTCTCTTCGGCATCATGAGGGCTAGCTTCGCAATAACTTGCAGCATCATAAGCTAGACTTGATTAACGCGGGAAGTGTTCGGCAAGGCAGCTGAAGCGCTGCATTATGGGATCTGTAGTTTATTGTGTTACCAGCGCTTCATATCGCCAGGCCATTAATAACAATAATATATAAAATGATCTCGCGGGCCGGATATAATTACACGCCGGGCTGGATGTGGCCCGCGGGCCTTGAGTTTGACACATATGCACTATAGGAACACAGAATGTGAGAAGGATTAATTAGGAAAAGCTAGTCATAACAAACTAAAAAATAGAACATACGAACACTGTAATACTTGGAGTGAGAGAGCTAAAGTGGACAGAACGACACATTTTCAGGCACATAACTATACTGTTTTACTCAGGAACTTAACATTTAAGAAGAAATGGGGTGGCATTAATACAGAGGACAGCAACAGCACTCAAAGGATATAACACGAAGTCTGACCAAAGATTATGAATAAGACTTCAGGGAAAACCCATCAGTCTAACCAGGTTAATGCTCCAACTACAGAGGCAGAAGAAATAGAAAGTCTGGGAGGAAAATGACCATACCAGGACAGGACTTGTTAATCACAGGCAATTGGAATGCACAAATAGGAAAGAAAACAGAACTAAACATTGTAGAATTTGGACTAGGATCAAAAAATGAAGCAGAAGAGTGACTGACTGAATTCTGTGATGTCAACAGTTTTTTCATCACAAGCATATTCTTCAAGCAAACAAACTGGAAACTATATGCATCAACTTCACGTGATCACAGAATCCACAGGGGCAACCCAGTCCAACTCCCCGCCATGTAGGAACACACATTAAAATACTTCCAACAGATGGCCATCCAGCTTCTGTTTAAAAACCTCCAAAAAAGGAGACTGCACCACACTCTGAGGCAGCATTTTCCACTGTCAAACAGCTCTGACCATCAGGAAGTTCTTCCTGACATTTTGGTGAAATTTCTCTTCCTGTAGTTTGAATCCATTGCTTGTTGTCCTAGACTCTGCTGTTACCCCAACATGTGGGTCTATGAGGGCCCACCAGCGACGCCAGTACCTCTGTTTAAGAGTGGGGAATAATTAGCCCAAAGTCAGGAGGCCTGTGGGGGGGGGTTGACTTAATGAGATCTACCATCTATGTTTATGGGGTCCTTGCAGGAAAGAACCAGTCAGAGAGTTTAAATTACAAACTAAACATTTATTTTACTGAAAGAAGTCTATGCAAGCACGCAAAGATCCAAGCACTCACACAAGGGAACAAGGACTAGCTGAAGGAAAGGGAGGAAAGTGTGATATAGCATTTTCATGGATGAGGTAATAATTACAAGTCCAGACAGCAGCAAGTAAAGCAGTGATGTGGCCTAAGTGGCACCTAATGACAGTGTCTTTTGGGAATCAAATGGACAGCATGGCATTCAGAAAGGCGAGAGACTGCACTGGGCAGCTTGAAATCAGGGGTTCATATACTCCCAAAATATCCTGTGGGTATCAGTGTGAATTGCTCTCGCAGCCAAGTGGGCAATGGGAGCTGCAACACAAACAACGAAGTCCGGTCTTAGTGTTTAGATGACAAAAGGATAATGGCTGTCGGTAATACCCCTGTATGGTGAAGAGGTGGAGAAACAATAGGGAAATGTCCAGATGTTGGGGGTCAGAGTTAAGATAATCACAAGTTGGTGGGGATTTCAGCTTTTAGCTCTGAGATGTCTGGCTCATTATCTTAAAGCCTATTGTCTTGATAGTGGCCATGCTATTAGCCTGAAAATGACTTGGTTCCTGCTTAAGAGGTAGGTGTGGCTGACCTGCCTTGCAATCTCATAGTTACAGTCAGTAATATGCCTCTTCCAGCATGACCTCCCAGTCACCTCAGGTTTTATTTATACCTATGCCAAGTAATAGTGCCAATTAAATAATCTTTGCCAATTAAACCATGCCAACTGTGGGGGGTGCACGGTGCAACAACACTGGAGCAGTGGAAAATAAGCCTGTTTCCTCCTCAATATGACATCCTTCTAAATATTTAAACATAGCTATCATGTCTCTTCTCAACCTCTTCTGCAGACTAAACATATGCAGTTCCCTCAAAGGGTACGGCTTCCAGACCGTTCATCATTTTGGTTGCCCTCGTCTGGACACTCTCCAGCTTGTCAATATAGTTTTTGAAATGCGGAAATCTGGTAACAGCCTCCTTTCCTGCCATGATCCCATCAGCTGTGGGCATGCGGTAGCAGCCAAAGCATTGATAGCACTTCCTTCTGAAATACAGCGCAGGAACAGGTGGGGAAAGGGACTCGCCATTGATGCTGTACGGTGTAAAGAAGGACAGTGCGCCTGACCCTATCCATCCGCCGGCAGCTGACTGGGTGTGGTGGGGTGTGTTCAGACCCCTATCCCATCTCGGCAGTGGCAATGCTGGGATCCTGTTGGGATGACATGCAATTAGGGCATCATTCAGTAAGGGCCTAATACTTTACAAGTACGTACAAGAAAAACATCATATGGAAAACATGAAATACATATGAAATATATAAATTAGAAAGTAAAAATAGAAAAACTATAGAGAAAGGAAAAGGAAAAAAAGAAAGAAAAAGAATTCAACTCCATCCTCCCTTTAAACAGATTATACCAGTCTACTTGATCCAAGCCTCTCGATGATAATATTTCTCTTTGTCCCCTCCCTGTCAGGATCAGACTCGTACACAGGATCAATAAACTTACATAGCAGATTTATTGAAAAGATGCAGAGCAGTGAACACAAATGTCGAAAGACAGAAGTGGCCAATATTCCCGAAGTCTCTAAGGTTAAATAGTTCAGTTTCACACGAGAGAAAAGCAAGTGCATATTTTCTCTACTGCAGGTCAGGATGACCGCCAGGTCACCACAGCTACTATCTTTTCCTCTAGCGAATGTTTTGAGAACTGCTACTGAGGAATGTACACCTGCTCTATCCGTACTACAAGGCCATTAGGAAAATCAGTAACAGTAATACAATCTACACACTAAACCATAATCCCCTCATATGGAGGGCAATCCTGACATCCTGTCTGTCTTCAAAAAGAAAGAAAGAGAGAGAAAAAACCCGAATACAGTAGCATGAGTACAGGGAACAGAAGCAAAAGCAAAAACAAGCAACGGTAAAGGAGATTCAACCAGAAAGACATGAAATAGATCAGTAGAAAATTAGCGCGGCGGAATCATGGGATTAGGCGTCGAACAGTCCAGCTTGAGCAGACCGGAATGGAAAACAGGATGGATACCTTTAAGAGATGGGGGTAATTGCCATTCAAAGGAAACACTGTTTATAGCACGCTTTACAGCAAAAGGCCCCAGGTATTTAGGAGAGAGTTTTTTTGAAGGTGAAGTAGAGGAAATGTGTTTGGAGGAGAGATAGACCAGATCACCAGGTTTGTAAGCAGGGTTCGGGGAACGATGAGTGTCAGCGAAATGTTTATGAGAGGCCTTAGAAGCAGTTAAAGATTTCGAAACAGCTTGCCAGACAGAGGAAGACTTGTCAATCCAGGCAGTGAGAGAGGAGGGTGAGACAGTGGATGGTGTGGGGAGGGGAGGAAAGGGGGTGGGGTTGAAGCCGTACACAATTTCAAAGGGGGGCTTTCCAGAGGAAGAATACACAGCAGAATTAAAAGCAAATTCAGCGAAAGGAAGAAGAGAAGACCAATTATTTTGATTAGAAGATACAAAACAGCGTAGAAATTGCTCCAGTCTGCGATTAACCCTTTCTGATTGACCATCAGTTTGCGGATGATAAGCACCACTGAGTTTTTGTGTAATGTCCAATGATTTCAAAAGAGAAGTCCAAAATTTGGAGGTGAAAACAGGGTCACGATCAGAAATAATAGTGGAAGGCAATCCGTGAAGTTTCCAAACATGTGTAATGTTTCAGCAAGTTTCTCAGCTGTGCGAACTTTTTTTAGAGGCACAAAATGGCATTGTTTTCAAAAATGGTCAGTAATGACCCAAATGCAATGGTAGCCAGAGGAGGAGGGGAGACCAAGAATAAAGTCCTATGCGATAACATCCCAAGGTCTTGAAGGGATGGGAAGGCGTTGTAATAACCCTTGCGTTCTGGAAGTAGGGGATTTACACAAATTACATGTGGCACAGTCTTTAATGGACATTTGCACATGAGAATTCAAACTTGGCCACCAAAAAAGCTTGTGAATGGAGTGTAAAGTCTTGAGAAATCATAAGTGACCAGCAGGGTTGGTGTCATGGTAGCGATGTAAAATAGCAGGGTGGGCATCAGGAGGCATGTAAATCTTAGAGCCATAAAAAGGGAGGCCATTTCCCCAGGCGATGGAGTCTTTGTGAGAAGAAAGCCAAGGGTCTTTGTGAGAAGAATTTTTAATGAGGTCTCGAAGAGTTGTATCACACAGGGTGGAAGCTGAAAGGTGGGCTTTGCTAAGCACGCGAGTGGTGGCTTGAGATGCAAGAAAGTCAGATGGAAATAAAGTTTTTTCAGGAGTTGAGGCAGAGGGCAGGGGTTTGTGACAAGGCAGACGAGAGAGCAGGTCAGCCAGAGTGTTAGATCTGCCAGGTTTGAAAACAATTTTAAAGCAGAAGCGTTGGAAGAATTCAGCCCAGCGAGCTTGCTTAGGAGTCAGCTTTTTAGCTGTTTGCAGAGCCTGCAAGTTCTGGTGATCAGTCCAAACTTGGAAAGGAACATGAGCATCTTCCAGCAAATGTTGCCAGGTTGACAAGGCAAAGTGAGTAGCCTTAGCTTCTTTTTCCCAAATTGGCCAATTCAATTGTTGAGTGGAAAACTTCTTGGAAATAAATGCGCAGGGCTTAAGGGCTCCATCAGTGTCATGCTGTAAGAGCACCGCCCACATAGCAAAATCCGAAGCATCAGTTTGGACGATAAATGGTTTAGAGGTGTCAGGTAAAAGAAGCAAGGGCTCTGAGGTAAATTTTTCTTTCAAAGTCTCAAAAGCAGTTTGGCACTCATGGGACCAAGAGAGTTTGTGGTTTTTAGTGGATTTGATCCCTTTAGGTTTTTTCAGTAAATCAGTGAGAGGTAAAACGAGAGTGGCAAAATCTTCAATGAAGTTACGATAAAAGTTGGCAAATCCAAGGAATTGTTGTAGTTGTTTAAGAGTTTTAGGAACTGGCCAGTTAAGGATTGTCTCAATTTTAGCAGGATCCATGTTGAGAGTGTTATTGGAAATACGGTAGCCAAGATATTCGAAAGACTGGGTGTCAAATTGGCATTTATTTAAGTTAGCAACCAGTCTGTTATCAATCAATCGCTGCAACACAGTTCTAACCAGCGAAATGTGTTTGTCTGTGGTTTCAGCATAAATCAAAATGTCATCCAGATAAATAACCAATCCTTCAAATAGTAAACGATGAAAAATAGAATTGAGAAACATTTGGAAAACTGAGGGTCCAGATTGTAATCCAAAAGGGTCATTAGGAAAATCACTAACAGTAATACAATCTACACATTAAACCATAATCCCCTCATATGGAGGGCAATCCCGACACTCCCCAAATTCATACTTCCCAGGGAAAAAAAAAAAGGAAAATGAACTTTCTTCTGCCAAGGTTAATATATTTAGCATAGTATCTCAACATTACTTTCTATCACATTCCATGACATATTACATTTACATGATAAATACTAAACGCTACTTAGCAATACTTGCTGACTTGACTGCATAATATTTTAGGTTAGAGCTTTGGATCTATAGCGTATTATTTAACATCTCTAAACTGAAATATTTCTTTGTTGTCGAGGTGTGTCTTCAAGTCATTTCTGACATACGGCAACCTTAAGGCAAACTTACTGTAGGGTTTTCTGGGACTGAGAGTGTGTGATGCATCCAAGGTCACCCAGTGGATTTCCATGGTTGAGTGGTAAATTGAAACCCGGTCTCCAAAGTCTGTAGTCCAGCACCCAAACCGCCACAACACACTGGCTCTCAAATATTCCTATACCATTTTATATTGCAGAATCCTTTACAGCATCATTCTAAACTCTTTTTTTGGGAGGAGGAGGTCATGGTCCCCTTAGGAGCTCTTCTCAGGTTCCAGCCCCCCCCCCCAGTCAAACAGTGATATGACACAAACAGATAGACAGAAAATAGTTTATTACTGAACACCAAGAACACTTGAACATGCTGACATACTGGATAAACGTAAAAAAAAAAAAAAAGACTATAAGATTAAAACATCTATCAGGCCTAATGCAATCTTTGAGCTTGATGCCTTTCTGCAAGTTTCAAGAGACCAGGTTCATGAAACTAAGGTTAGGCTGTGCAAGACTCACATGGCTGCTACGCTGTATCAAATATATCACAAAGCCTCAACTTTTGTGTATTTTAGCTGTTATATTGACATGTGGGAAGAACTCAAGCAATGAATTTACTGGGCACACAGAGTTCAAACAGCATGCTGGAAAGATATTAAAAATAGGAGGGAAACTATTGACCCCAACTAAGGTTGCTGCTTGGATATTTCATCAGTTGTTACCAGGGCCCCCATAACCCATGGGGTTCTAATTCTCACAGTTTTCAGCCTGTGATCCTCTTCAAATGTCCCAATGCCCCTCTCACTGAGAATGGTTGCTTTACATCATTTATTAAGCCAATCCAGTTTTATTGTCTCATGTCTATAATTTCATTTTGAATTTAATCCCCTTCTTTCCTTGTAACCATCCTATGCATGAACTTCATGCTCCCCATCTTCTCAGATTCACTATTTCAAGTTCCTTCCTACTTGATATTTTAGAATAATTGCACTGAAACTGGACCTTTTTTAAAACTATCTTTCTCTCATCCCCTTCAATCATACCAGCTAACCTAATTTTATTTCAATCAACCATTAAGGTAATATGATTATTTTTAGATTCATCTCGCCCTTCTCCACACTTTCGACTGTAAACCCCCTTTCACAAATCAAAACTTCTTGGTCATACATCTCAACCAACTCAGTAGCTTCTTCCATTAGTTTGGCTTGAATTTGTCTTTCTGTGTTCTGAACACAAATCAATAAGTGCTCAAGGCGGCAGTTTGTTGGTGTGTAGAAACAGTCAAGTAGTCATTCCAGTCCAGGTTAGTCATAGGTTATCTGAGTAAGATGAAGGGAGAAACATGAGGGTGGTTGTAGCTGGTTCAGGAGTTTTATCAGGTCAAAAGTCCAGGTACATGATCCAGCAAAGAATGAACAGAATAATTCAAATGTAAGCCAATCAAAGGTCAGTATAAAACAGGAACCCGAGCGAACACTACCAGTCAACCTTATTTGGTTATTTGATAGCTGTCAGTAATAAGGCTGAGAAAGAACTACCAGGAAATTTATCAGCAGCGCCTTCAAGAGCATAGCTGCCTTAATGCTGAAATAGGTCAGTATTTACTATTAACTGGCACTGGGCTTCGCAGTTTCCCTCTATCTCTCAATGAAGGATGGGAAAATGTCTTCAGCATGTGCAGCCTCTGCCAGGTCCTGCTGAGGAGCAGAATCCCTTACTTCCCTGGCCCCCACCTCCTTGGACTTAGAGGGAGTTTCACTTTCTTTGCAATTTGCTTCCCCATAAGCATCATTAGAATCCGCCAATGGGTGAGTTATGACCCTCCATACGATTTTCATCCTCCTTCACTTCCATATTGGTAACTTCTGTTTCCCCCTTTTGTCTTACATCTCTCTATAGTTTTTTGATCAAGCAGATCTCATTCCTCAGGGCTTCTATCATATTCCTCTTCAAAATTTTGATTTCCATACATAGCTCCTCCACCATCCATTGTAAAAAGTCCAGAAAGTATGCCTGAGAAGATTCCATCTCTCATTCAATCTAGCAATTTCAGAGTTAACTCACTTCTCTCCTGACTAACCAAAAACTACCAGCAAAACAATTTTATCAACATCAGATAAATAACATCTGTACTTTCTCACACTGTAATTTTTCCCTAATCGTTAAAATCCAATTCCATCTTGCAAATAAATTGCAATCTAGTCTACTCATAAAATACACGCACTTAAATCTCTTATTTTGCTCTTTTGAGGACATCAACCCCTACTCTTCTAATTTGTTTGTCCTGGTCTTGTGAAGTAAACATGCTTATTCAACTACTGATTGCAGAAAGAAGGCAGCTGTAGGGGCTCCCTCTTTCAATTTAATCAGAAAGACTCTTGACTTTTATAATCCAAAGGTCTAATTAAAAGTTTTTTCTTTAAAAATGCAGATTGCCAGCATGGGGCAGTCAAATCTTCGATCCAAACAGCTGTGTTTCATGACAAAGGCAAGATGTCACTCTCTCAGTCCTTCCCAGTCATAACACATTTACTCATGAGTAAGTTCAAGTAATGGGAATTCTAGACCGTAATGGGCAATACTCCACTCCCTCTCTATTCCGAGGGGAGTTTCTTCAGCCAGAGATCCTTCTGGCCAGCATTTTTACTTAGAAAGCACTTTGCTGCAGAGCTGCAGCTGGAGCATCTGTCTGGTCAGCCTGCCATTAAGACAAATCCACACAGCATTTCTTTCTAAGTGTGTACAGACTGACGCTTTAATTATCTTCTCTATCATATTTCCTGGTATCGACATCAAGCTGACTCACCAGTAGTTCACCAGGCCCTCTTTTTTTCCCTTTTTAAAGAAAGGAAAACATTTGTCCTCCTTTAGTCTGCTGGGACCTCTCCTGTTCTGCAAGAATTATCAAAAATTACTGACCATCAGGCCTCAGGTGCAGATGCTGACACAGCCAGCAACCCTTCTCAACAGCCACAACACACAAACATGAATGAGACAATACCTACCACAGCCCAGCACAGACAAGAAAGGGGGGCTAACAAGATACTCAGAACACTTATACAGGAATAGCTCATTAATCAGGCAACAGCTGAAGGAGGCTGCTAGCCAATAAATATCCCAGACTTGGCAGTGAGACGTCCATTAACAACTGCCCTTTCTGGTAGAAATAACACATTTGATCTTTTGATCCCTGGCTCATGTTCCTGAAGGATCTTGTGCTTTGTGTGCTGACTACACTACAGGATACTCCCTTGAACTGACACCCTGGATTTATTGCTGATCTAGACTGCCGGAACGAGATCAGTAAATTGTTTGACTCTGTAAAACCTCACCAACCATGGCTGCTATTATAGACTCTGTTTCAGGACTGTAAGCCATCGCTGGCTTCCTAAACAGGATACTGACAGTGGCTCTGAGATCATATAAATAAGTTCCTTCAGTACTCTTGGGTGTAGTTCAGCCAGCCGTGGAGACTTGAATTCATTTAGAGTAGCCCCATATTCCTTTAGAATTCTTTTGTTCCCATTAGCATGTCACCATCTTCTCTACAAAGTTCTCAAAGATCAGAGCAAAGTAAACCCCTTTCCTGCATTAGTGAGAGGCAGGAGAGAACTGGGTATGAAACAAACCTTAGATAGAGTCATTATTCTGCCCCTTGCTTGGAACATAGCCAACCCCTCTTTAGTCAGGTTGAACTTTACTGACTGTCCTCTTACAAGGATTGGCTATTCACCTGCATTCCCTTTTGGTGATTCTTCCTTCTTCCATTTCTTATATACAGTTCGCCCTCAACTTTTGCAGTTTAAATTCCATGAATTTGATTATTTGTGAGTTTGTAGCTGCTGCCTAACTAGCAGTGTAGATATAGGTGAAGATGGCAGTAGTACAGGAAGTCCCTTTCGATACCCCGCTATTTGATGACTTGCGTTATTGATACTTCCAAATTAAGGACAAGTTCCATTAATTCAGTAGGGGTTCTACTCTTTGATCAGTTCTTCTTTCCTATGGAGACTCACTTGGGACCATTCATGCATGTGCATGCTGCTTGCAAAATGAGCTAAGTAAGGGGCAGGGGGAAAAGGCACAAAAGCAGTTGAGAGACTTTGCAAGCAGTGTGAGTGCAGTTGGTTCCAAGTGCACCTCTGTAAGTTCTTCTGGCTCCCTAAAGTACAGTACGCGAGTTCTACTTTCAATCAATTCTTTTTTTATGACAGTGCTCTGGTACCTAACCTGTCAGAGAAGTGGGCCTATACTATACTGTAATGACAGAGAGTGGCTTTGCCTTCTTCTATCCTTCTCCTCCTACTGCTGCTGTTGGCAGGGTGGCCATGGCTGTTTCTCCTCACTCCCAGCACTTTCCTGAAGTGGGGGATAATGAAGCACTGTTCCAAAATGGACTTGTGCACATGAAAGTCAACAACGCTGCTCCCAAAAAGGGGGAGGAATCACAAAGGACTGTCCAAAGAGGACTTGTGCATGTGGAAATCAAACTTTGTGAAGATCTAGGCCTTTTATAGGGGAAGGCATGGAGACCAGTGGAGGCAAGTTCCTGGAGGCAGCCTCTAAATGAGTACCAAAGTGACAAAGATAGTAATACGCAGAGCTATTGGTTTCTGCTGCAAAAATCTCCTTCAGTGTCATCCTCCTTCCCTTCCTCCTCCTTGAAAAGGATGAGGACACTGAAGGACAATTTTACAGCAGCTGAGTCTGTGGCACCCATGTTTGGCGCTGTAATGCCTGGTCTTAGTCTAACTAAATAAGCAGTCTTCATGGATAGATCCAGAAAGCTTTTATTAAAGATTTGCTGAGCACAGACAACATTCTTGCCATAACTGTGAGGGTACAATGCATTTTTCACTTTTTAGAACACCTCTTGTTCCTCCCCAGTCTTTTCCGCTCACATCCCATTCTCCTATACTAGTCTGTACCAGTCCACTGAATGACCTTGGATCCCATGCTCCAACCCAGCTCTCCCTCCCATAACCGAAACATTGAAGGAAACACAGTACTGAAGGGATTACAATAAAATGGCTGCAGTATAGTGAAACTTGGCATGGCTAACATTGCAGAAAGGCTAGCATATCTGAGATGGTGGCGGGCCTCTGACATTCTGCCTTCCAAGCTAAACCTACCTCCAAAGTTCCCAAGCAACATGAAATACATGAAAGCAACAGACAATAATGGAATCACAGGTGACATGCAATATAATGGAATTACAGTTGACATGCAAGGCATCATGACATACAAGAAATCAGAAAATAATGAAACCATATCTATCTACCCCCTCTTGACTTGCCTGGTGATGTCACACCAGACCTTGTTTATCAGAGTACTCCTTATGAAAGTCCCAAAGCAGCTTTGGAGCCCTAACATGATGATACTCAACCCACTCAGGTTGTCTCACAGGAGAGTCCTTTCGCTAAACAAAATACTGAAGGCAGCCTGTGTGCCATCTAGAGTTCAGGATGTGCTTAACTTTGAAATGCTGCTGGACATCAATCATCACAGGGGGTGGAGCACGCTTCCTGAGGGGCCAGGCATCTGGCTTCACTGTAGGCTTTAGTGAGCTGGAATGAAAAACAGGTTGCATGTGTCCATAGGTCTTAGGTAACATCAGTCCAACAGTCACAGAATTGAGTATTTTTATGGTGAAGGTCCCACATACTTTGGACCTAACTTTTTTGACAGCTGTTGACACTGCAAGAATTTGGTTGACAGGTATACCAAGTCCCGCATCTTAAAGGCCCACTTAAAAGTCCCTCCTTTTGTTAACCTGCTTTTATAATAGTCTTTTGCATATTCCAAGGCATTTTGGGAGATGTGGTTTTAAGTCACTTAGCCAGTTTGGCCAGAGACACAAGACTCCTCTTCCTTCATTAATAAGCTTGGCAAGGACTTGAGGTCTTGCACATACACCACCTGAAATGAAGAGTGGCCCATGCTTACACAGACCACTTCAGCAAAGGGTAACAGGTCAACCCAATCATCCTGTTGAAAATTAATATAGCACTGTAGGTACTTCTCAAGGATCTGTCTGACCCCCTCAGTCTGACCATCCATTTGGGGATGATGAGCTGAGCTCAGTCCATGTTCAATAACAAATAGCTTCAGGAAAGCCTTCCAAAATTGGGAGGTAAATTCGGCCCCTTGGTCCGCGAAGATCTTATTGGGATCCCATGAAATCTATAAATGTGTTTCAGAAATAGTTTGGCCAATTGAGAAGCAGCTGGAATTGAGTTGCAGAGCACAAAATGGACTTACTTTGAAAACAAGTCAGTAGCCACCCAAATCACAGGTTTTTTCCTACTCTAAGTAAGTCCACTAAAAAGTCCACGCTCATTTCAGCCCAGCTATAAAGTAGAATAGGGAGGTGTTGCAAAAGTCCTTGTGATTTTAACTCGACTTACTTAGCTATAGCACACACTGGGCAGCTTTGGATGTTGGCTTCTATATCCTATCTTAGTCCAGGCAACCAAAAACTAGTGTCTCACCAGGTGCCTTTACATCACAGAACTGCCTTAAGATCTTAGCCTTAATCCTTCTGGTACATAAATACTGTCTCCCTTGAAGGATATCCCATCTCAGAATCATTTCTCCTTCCCCATGCTCCTTCCACCAGGCGTCTTGCTCCAGCGCCTCCTTCATGCCACACTACAGATCAGGCTGTAACTGGGTCTATGAGGTCAACTGGTTGGATTGGCTTCATGCCATTACAGTCAGACCCAGCTGCTAAGGGGTAAACATGGTATCCCTCATCTCCTTCCATTGACTGTTATGTTGGAGCAGTCTGGAAAAGTCAGGAAATATTTGCAACCCAGAAAATATTTCATCTGGAACATAAACTTATAAAAGAATTCTGCCCATCTAATTTTCTTAGGACTCAATTTCCTGGGGGGATATGAGTGCTTCCAAATTTCAAAGATCAGTCCACATCTCAAAGTGGGAGGAAACCCCTTCTAACAGATATCTTCAAGTCAATAGAGCATGCCGGATGACAGCAGCCTCCTTTTCCCAAACTGGGCAATTCCTCTCAGTCTCTGAAATCTTTTTGGACAAACAGGTGCACGGCAGTAGCTGCCCCCTATGGCAATGTCAGAGTCATCCACCTGCACCATGAAAGACTGGGACAGATCCAGGCGTTTCAGAATGGGTTTGAAGGTGAATAATTGCCTCAGGTGCTCAAATGCCTTCTAACACTGCACATCCCATTTGATTTGGGTGTGTTTTAACCATTACTAGTCTTACTTCACTTTTCCTTGCCCTCCTTTCCCTTCATCCTGAGCAAGTCAGTCAGTGGCTACACAATCTAGGGAAAGTTGAGGATAAATTGTCTATAGAAGTTAGCAAACTCCAGAAAGCTCTGGAGTTGCTTCCTTGTTTTGGGGACTTCCCACCCAACCATATCCTGAACCATCTCAGAGTCATTGCAATCTCCTTTGAAGAGGTGCAGTATCCCAAAAAGTCCAGTCTGTCTTCATGGAATGCATGCTTCAACAGTTTCACATATAAGTAGTTTTCTAGCAAAGTCTTCAGCACCTTTCTCACCAGCTCCACTTACGATTGTTAGTCCTCAGAATATACCAGAATACCAGACATTGTCCAGATGAATAAACACCCCAGATACTACACTCAGTACAAAACACATAATCAGAAATCCAAAAGACACCAACTGGCAGCAGCTAAATGCAGTTTTCCACTCACCCCTCTCCTTAATCCGCACTCAAAAGTAAGCTTTTCTCAAATCTAACTTAGTAAACACCTTCCCCTTGGCTATGTGGGTCACCATATTTTTTATTAAGGGAAAGGAATTCTTACTGATGAAACATATGGTGTTAAGACCTCTGTAATCAATGTACAGTCTCAGGGAATTATCTTTTTTGCTCTGAAATAATACTGGTGCCACCATGGGGCATATGGCAGGTCTAATAAACCCTCTGGTCAATTTTTTTAAAATTTTATTTTTATAAAAAACAAAAAAGTATGATTACAATAAACTGTAAATCTTGGGGAAAAAGAAAAAAAAACAAAAGATTCATACAATCATGATATATAAAACATAGCAAAAAATTATAACAATCGTCATATAAATGTGTTGAATTTCAATTCCCCAAAATTAAAAAAGAAAAGCTTATTGCTCTATTTGTTATTCAAGTAGAAATTTCTAATCTGTGAGTCACTAACACTAATAAAAGTCTTCTTCCTTTCCCACATACCTGAACATGGAGTGGTTTTCTACAACAAAATCTTAAAATCCATAAATAGAGAACAGTATAATCTCACGTAAATTTTGTTGGAATTTCAATTCCTCATTGCAAATAAATGATACTGCTGTCTACAATGTTGGTTATTCATGGAATATATGTTTAATAAGAAATATTAATCAACAATAAAACTCGGCCATTTTTGTCTGAGGAATATTGTTAGTGGATTCCATTCTTGTTTGACTCTATCCAACAGCCCTTTTAGATTGCACAACAGAGACTCAATTTCTTTCATTTCCAGTAATTTATACAATTCCTCTATCTCTGGAATCTTAGAGTTTTTCCAAAGTGTGGCAACCAATAATCTTGCAGCAGAAATCATGTATAATAATATTCTCCAGTACTTCCTCATAAATGTCTCATCAAGACCTTGAAATATGTTTAGGAGAAAAATTCACGACTCAACGGAAATTTTATCTTGTATATCTACAATGTCAAACTATCAAATCAAATTGCAGACTAGGATTATGAAAATATTCTGCTGATGGGAGACTGGAATGCAGTATTAGATGCAACTTTGAATAGAAAATCTGAGAAAGAGATTGGAAGATTGCAAGGGAAACTACCTAAAAACTTCCTAAATTACATGAAGGAATACACACTGATAGACGTTTGGAGATATAAAAAAGGCAAAGAAAAAGATTTCACGTATTTCTCAGAAAAGCATAAATCATGGTCTCGAATCGGCATGTTCTTTGCATTGAAAAATTTGCTTAAAGATCTTAAAAATTGAAATTCTTAAAAATTGAAATTCTTCCTCAGTCTTTTTCACACCATAACCCAATTAACCTAGCTCTCAGAGAGCATAAAGCTGAATTTTCTTGGAGAGTAAGTGACAATATTTTGAAAGCAGCAAATAAATTTATATTTTCAGGAAAATATAAATAAAGAGATTCCCATGAGTACCATCTGGGATGCTGCCAAGGCAGTTATTAGACATCCAATGATATCACAAGAAGCCCAAATTAAAAAGAAGAGGTGAGAAAACTCCACATACTTAATTTATTAAGAGACAAGGAAGATGTATTGAAAAAAGCACCAAACAATGATAGTATATTGAAAGAAATCTAAATTCTCTGGAAGCAACACGCAATATTATTGGAGTCACAAACAGATAAAAAATTGATATATATGAAACAACATCATTTTGAGTCAGCTAATAAACCAGGCAGATGGTTAGCATGAAAATTAAGAAAAGAAAAGGAAAAAAGAATAATTTCTGAAATAAGAATTGGAGAAGAAACAATGCAACATCAAGATGACATAAAACAGGCCATTCATCAATACTTTTCAAATCTCTATGCATATGAAAAACAACATGATACTTCTTCAAAAAGAATCAGTGACTATTTAAAGACACTTAATACACCACAATTATTCAAAGAACAAATAAGACTTCTTAATAGACTGATCACAATAAGTGAAATCTCTGAAACAAGTAAGAAATTGAAACCAGGGAAAGTCCCTGGTCCAGACGGGTTCTCAGCTACCTTTTACAAGGTTTTTGAACAGGAACTTGTATCTCCTTTATATGAAATTATCAATCAATTGTTGACTGGAAAGATACCCCAATCATATAAGTCAGTTAATGTGACCTTGATTCCCAAAGAGAAGGATCCAAAACATCTGCAAAGCTGTAAGCCAATCTCCTTACGTAACACTGACTATAAGACCTTTTCGAAGATTCTTGCAGAGAGTCTGAAAAAAGTTTTATCAGTTTGGATCCAAGATCATCAGGTTGGATTTCATTCCGGCCGTCAACTAAAAGATAATATTAGGATGATCATGAATGTACTCAATTATAGTGGTTCTCATAAAAAGAAGAAATTAGCTTTAATTTTCCTCAATGTGGAGAAGGCGTTAGACAATGTCTCATGGCAATTTTTGTTTGCAACCCTTCAAAAAATGAAATGCTGAAATAATTTCTTAAAGTGGATCAAGACACTATATGCTGAACAAAACGCACATATAATCTAATGAAAAAAAAACCCTTGCGAGATTAAAAGAGGTACCAGGCAGGGCTGTCCAATTTCACAGTTACACTTTTTAATTATTACAGAAATTTTGTTGATCCAGATAAGGCAAAACGATGGCATACGAGGAGTTAAGATTGATAAGACAGAATTGAAAGTTTGAGCATATGCTGATGATCTGGCCATAATACTAGAAGACCCAATGTATTCTCTCAACTGTTTGAATCAGACTTTAGAAGATTTCGGATATCTAGCAGCCCTGTTAACTAAAAACATGACATTTGGGCCCTTACCGCACCTTACCTTTTTTTGGTGCTGCGGTGTGGGGATCGCCCAAGCAGCCTCGGGTGAGAGGCTCTCGCATCCCTGCTGCTTCAGCTCTGCATGAGCTGCCTGCTCGCACGAGAGTCTCACCTCTTCCTGCCGCAGTGCAGCCTAGGAGTTTCCCAGGCTGCACTGGGGCAGGAAGCACAACTGGTGCAGCTCCGGAGGCTCCGCATGCCAGGTAAGTGCGTGCGGGGCCCGGGAGCAAAGTGCGATCACGCACCATTTTTGGCTGAAAGCTGAAAATGAAAAGGTGTGCGATTGGTGCCTGTTGGCATCGTGCAGATCGTTCCTCACAATCGTGCGATGCTCCAGGTGCCCTTTTGCATGGCAAATGCTGTGTGGAAAAGGCCTTGGAGAGGAGGAAGCATTCTCAAAGAAGACTAATCTTAAAATAGAAGAATAGAACAAGGTTAAATATTTAGAAATTTGGTTTACAAAGAAAACCAAGATCTGTTTAAAAATAATTATGAGAAGAAATGGAAAGAGATTAGAAAAGAGATGGAATCTTGGGAAAAATTAAAACTTTCGTTGCTGGGAAGAATCTCAGCCATCAAAATGGTGTTACTACCCCAAATTAACTTCCTTTTTCAGAATCTTCCATTAATAATAAAGGCTGTTTTTAAACACTGGAAGAAAGAGATTATTAATTTCATTTGGCCCAGGAAGAAACCTCAAATAAAATGGACTTCCATAAGTGACATCAAAGAAAGAGGTGGTCTTGGACTTTCTGATCTTAGATTGTATTCTCATGCAAATATCCTGCTTTGGATTACAGACTGGATAAAGCCAGATAATAGCAAGATTCTGCTCTCTGAAAGAGCAAGTATTGAAAATAGCCTACATTCATATTTGCGGTATCTGAAAAATCAACCACAGAAAGGATTTTTTGAACATTTTATAAGGAATGCTTTGTATTCCATATGGAAGAAGTATAAAGATCGAGTATTTCCCAAATTGCCCTTATGGATATCTCCTATAGAAGCTTTTCATTTAGATGAGCTTAGATCTCAGACATGCTGGACTTACAAAGAATTGCTAAAATTCAAAGACAGTAGACCTCTATTTAAGAAAAGAGAGGAACTATTAGAAGAGGGGATTGACTGTCCATGGTTTTCCCATGCATGCCTGTTTTCAAGATTTAACCAAGACTACAGGGAGGGGAAGATAGATAATGACACATTTTGGCTTAATTTTAGAGGCAGGAGATGAACAGCCAAATTTTATAAACTGTTATTAAAATGGGAATTGGAACAAGACGTTATTAAAAACATTATGATTAAATGGGCTCAGAATATTTGGCACCCTATTCAATTACAACAGTAGGAACAAACTTGGAAAAATCTAAATTTCACAAGATTTCAAACGTTTAAAGAAAATTATTACAAAATGTTCAACAGATGTTAACTAATGCCAGTGAGACTGGCTAAGATTTATAAAGGTTATAACGAGAAATGTTGGGAATGTTAAACAGAAAGAGGAACATTTTTCCACTGTTGGGGGTATTGCAAACAAGCAAAAATATTTTGAAAAAATATTCACTTAGAAATTTCAAAAATGTTTCACAAAAATTTTCCTTTGCTTCCTGAATGCTATCTGTTAAACATGGTTGAGATGGTCGAAGAAAACAAAACAAGAAAATTTTGTTGTATTTGATAACTAAAGCTGGACTGTTACTTGCCAGGGAGTGAGAAAAGGAGAAGGTGCCAGGGATAGATGACTGGCTCTATGAGATTTACACTTTGATGTAAACTGATACACTTTCTACATTGTTAAAGGATAAATCTCTGAACAGATATCAGGAGGAGTAGGAAAGTGTTTGTAATGATCTGGAAAGGAGATTGGGAACTACATCAAGTTATGGTGTTGAAAGATTAAGGTGTAGCCTCTGGATTTACAAGATGAGCCAATATTCATTTAATTAATAATTGGTAAAGATGAAGTAGTGCAAAGGGAACAAAAAACTGAGAGACAATTTTAAGGAATCGGATATGTATATATCCTGGAAATCGTTAAATGTATTGTGTTGTACTGTACCCTTCACTTTGAAATAAATTTTCTGTGATTTAAAAAAAAAAAAGGAAAAATGTACTTGTCATGGTTTGACACTTCCAACATGCATTCTTCCCTTTTTGTACATCTTGTCTAATTTTTCAGGTGTCAAGTACTATCTATATGCCATTTTTAGCTGGTTTTCTCTAAGATCTTGTAGAAGAATAAATTTATTAGTTGTTTTTCAGTCCATCTCCCAATGTTCTAGGAGAATTTCACGTCCAATATTCTTAGCCCAAGATATCATTGATTCTTTTACTGTTTCTTGCTTGAGATAATACTGAAGAAGTAGTTTATAAATTTTAGATGTTGCATGGGAAGAATCTTGGAATGCAATCTTTTCAAATGAAATCAGGTTAGTATTCAACTCAAAGCCTTCCAAATTTAAGTCCATTTTGAATCTTTCATATAGTTGTTGGTAGGGAAACCATTGTAGCTTATAGCCTGACTGGGCAAATTCTTCCCTGATCTTTGATTATTAGAATAGTTCTCATACTTTATCAAGTCTTTGTATCTCAGCCACAACTCTTTAACATTGGCCTAACATCCAAAGAAGGCTTCCTGAGGAGAAACCCATAAGGGTATTTCCTTGTAAGTTCTGTTTTTAAAGGAATTCCAAATTTTCAAGAGGGATTTTCTAATAAAATGGTTTGAGAAATCTTTATCCATTTTGACCTTATTATAACAAACATAGGTGTGCCACGTGACTCTATTGTCAGACCCCTTGAGAGCTGGAGTTCATTTATTTATTTATTTATTACTATTTTTTTTAAAGTATTTCTAACATAAAATTCTTGTAAGATAACACATACACACATACGTACCTATAGAAACAATTCACACTTAAATATGAAGATCTTTAAAGGTGAGGTTTAAATATAATAAATATAATCATAATAATAATATCTATAATATTTAACCTAATTTAACATATCTTAGAACATATTCACACACCTTTTTACCTCTTCCCTTCATTTCCAATCATTCTTCTTCCTCACTGGCTTCCTGACTAGGTTGTCCTTGAGATAGCGAATTGGCTATATAACTGAGAATCTATTTCCTTTCTTTAAATACCCCAGGGTTCTACTGATATTACCTCTTATATAACATTGAATCTTAATACTCCTATTATATAAGAATATTATTTATAATACCGATGGTTAACATAGGCTAAATAGAGTTCATATTTCTCTTCATTTATCTCGCTCTTCATCTCTCTCTCTTCAGTCTATAAAGCTCGCTACCATCAAATCTCCCCATTTGCCTTTAAAAAATTGTATAAGAGGTTCCCATTTTTTAACAAATTTCCCAAGAGAACTCCCTCTTATTAATGTCGTCATCTTATCCATAATTGCCATATCATATAGGTTTAATTCCCAATCTTCTGTGTTAGCTGTATCTGCTTTTTTCCCATTATTAGCATAGTTAATATTTGCAGCAGCAGTCAGGTAGAATAAAATTTCATCATATTTTTTTTCCAATTCCTCTTCTGGCATTCCCAGTAGATACATTTGTGGTGACATGTGAAATTGTATTCCCAAAATTTTTTCAATTCTCAAATGTATTTGGTTCCAATATTTCCTAGCTTTTGGGCATGTCCACCACATATGATAGAAAGTGCCCTCCTCACTTCTACACTTCCAACATTTGTCACTACAATTATAAATCTTTGCCAGTCTCTTGGGGGGGGGGAGGTACCACCGTAGAGTTCTTTTTTTTTTTAAAAGAAATCCTATCTAATATCCAAGTGAGTCTGTTAGCATAGTAGTAAGTCTTCAACTCAGATAAGTTACAGCCTCCCCTATTCTTATGGTCTGTCAAACGTTGCCCCTTTTCGCATGGCATTTGCCATGTGAAAGGGCTCCTTGAGCATCACATGATTGTGAGGAGCGATCTGCATGACGCACTCACAATCGAGCGACGCTCCAGGGTAGGGCAGGCACTGCTTGCGCACTTTTTCAGTTTTGGCTTTCAGCCAAAAATGGTCTGCGATCACGCATTGCTCCAGGACCCTGTGTGCACTTGCCATACGTATGGAGCCTCCGAAGCCACGGTGGTTGCACTTCCTGCGCTGCAGAAGGAAGAGGCGGGGCTCTGGTGCTGCCTGCTCGGGAGCAGGCAGCTCGTGTGGAGCTGAGGCAACAGGGATGTGAGAGCCTCTCGCTGGAGGCTGCTCGTGTGATCCCCGCACCCCAGTGCCGAAAAAAGGTAAGCTGCGGAAAGGGCCATTGCCATTTAATTTGTGGCTTTTTATCTTGCCAAATGAATTTGTAAAGTTCTTTCTTCCACTCTTGAAAAGGTTTGTAATTTTTGATTATAGGCAAATTTTGAAATAGGAAATTTGTTTTGGAGACAACATTCGTTATGACAGCTGAGATTCAGCCTAATAGTGATAGTTGTAGTTTAGATCACCTCACCTGATGTTCTCTTTCTTTCCAGATTCCTTGATAATCATTGTCGAATAGGTATTTTGCTTTGTAATCCATATTCCAAAATATTTTAATTTCTTTTGAAGCTGTAATCCAAATTTTAAAATTAATTGTTTCTCCTCGTTGGGGTATATGTTTTTTGGTAGGATTGCCAATTTATTATGAAGCCTGTTTCTTTGCCAAATTCTTCAATAATTTCCAAATTGAGTGTAGTGGATCTTCTAAAGAATATTAGGAGATCATTGGCAAAAGTTTTCAACTTGAAGGTTTGGTCTTTCACTCTAACACCTCTTATCTCAGAATCAGCTCAAATGCTTTTGTTCAGAACTTCAAGAACTATCATAGATAAAAGAGATGAAAGAGGACACCTGTCATGCCGTTATTTTTCCTAGACATGTAGAGATCTGTGGAATGGGGGTGGAAGGTGTAGAAATGCTGAAGGTAAAAGGGAATGGTGAGGTAATTGAGAATTAGTGTAGATTGGTGTGTTAGAGACCAAATGGTCAGAATTGTTTATTTGCTGTGGCAATAAATAACAATTGGCCAGCTTAGGTAAATAACATTTGGTTTTGTGCTTGGATGATAGCAATCAGAGGATGATTTATGAGGATTAGGCTGGGGAAGGCAACGGGAAGGTTGAGAATTATAATACAAAAGGCCAGGGAAGAATTTCTAAAGATCAAAGTGGCTGTAAACAGGAGTTGCCTTAACCAAACAACAACAACAACCCCATTTGGGAATTATTGGAAGGGCGGTGTAAACTTGGAAGAAACACCAATAAGCATCAGGAAGAGATGCTGATGGATTAATGTATTTTGCTATATAATATAACCTCTGAACATGGTTTTAACTCAAGCAACGTTTGTGCTACTGACCTGTTGTGTTTCCAATAAACAACATGAAAACCATTTGGGTGTTTTCTTGAGCAACACAAAGTCGCATTTTTGTATGTGGATAGACTTCGTTTTTCCCCCATTCACAATCACCTGGGCTTTTTGTTCTGAATGCTTGTAAATATCTTGTAGTCGGTATTAGAAAGTGAAATGGGCCTATAACTGCCTGGCATGGAGGGGTCTTTCCCCCTTTAAGCATTACGTTTGCTTCAGTCCAGGATTTGGGGATCCCATCTGTTAGTATTTGACTGAAAGTTTTTAACAGAGGTAAGAGTAACTCTTCCTCGAAAACTTTATAGTATAAAGCCGTGAATCTATCCAGTCCTGGAGCCTTTGATGTTTTTAGTTTTTTTAATTGCATTTGAAATTTCCATTGGGGTCATTGGGCTATTAAACATTTGTTTATAGTCTTCTGCTATCTTTGACATTGCTTGTGTATCTAAAAAAGAGAAAGAAATTTTGCTCAGATTGGGGATTTGTTTTTTCTTTATACATTGTTGAGAAGTATTTATAGAAGCTTTCTTTTATTAAATCTTGGTTAGTTGTAGTCTTTCCATGATAATTGATCTCCAAAACTTGCTTCTTTTCTCTTTCCTTTCTCAATTTAAAAGCAAGCCACTTCCTGGATTTATTTATGTGTTCAAAGTAACTAAGTCTGCAGGCTTTAATTTTTTCTCCATCTCCCACATGTTCTCAGTCTTGTATTGTTCTTGTAACAGCTTAATATCTTCTATTACCTGCTTATCTGAGAGATACCGACATAATTCCACTTCTTCTTCAGATATTATTATTATTATTATTATTATTATTATTATTATTATTATCCTTTATTTATATAGCACCATCCATGTACATGGCGCTTTACAAAATTTAAAATACAACAGTTGCCCTGAATAAATACACAATAAAATGAAAATATACAAAATGAAAAAGATCAAGGGTATATGGAATTACAACCAATACAACATAACATTACTATAATGCCAATAAAATACAATATCTAAATAACAATAAAAACTAGTCCAATGTTCCAAAGATTTTGGAAAACAAAGTTTTCAATTTAGATTTAAAAACAGTAAGAGAAGAGGCAGTTTGCAAGGTCACCGGAAGGTGATTCCACACATAAGGGGCAGCGAGAGAAAAAGGGCGTAACCGAGCTAAAGAAGAGGAGACTCTAGGCTGTGTAAGAAGACAAATATTTGCGGAGCGTAGGTTTCCAGTGGGCTGGTAAGGAGAGATAAGAGCAGCAAGATAAGGAGGAGCGAAATTATGTAAGACCTTAAAAGTCAAAACAAGGAGCTTATAAAGGATCCTACAAGGGATAGGTAACCAATGAAGGGAGATCAGGAGAGGGGTAATGTGATCGAAATGGTGGGCTGAGAAAATAATTTTAGCAGCAGAATGAAAAACAGAGACCAGAGGGGAAAGATGAGATCGAGGAACACAAGTGAGTAAAAGATTACAGTAATCGAGATGAAAAATAATGAGAGTATGGATTAAAGTCTTGCCAGAAGAGGGAGAAAGGAAAGGTCGGATTTTAGAGATGTTATAAAGAAAGAAGTGATGATGATTAATATTCATTATCCTTTCCATATTCCTTTTCTTATGATATGTGGCTAGCTTAATAAGGTGTCCCCTTATAACAGTCTTGCTGGCATCTCAGATAACTCTCACAGGGATTTCCTCCAAAGTGTTTTCTTTGAAATAATAGTTTATGGGTTTTTTTTTCCAAATCTTTGACAACAGTCTCATCTTTTAATAGACTGTCATTTAGTCTCCAATTAGATCCTCTTGACTGGTATTTTAATTCTAATAGAATAGCATTATGGTCTCAGAATGTTCATGGAAGTATTTTCATGTCTTTGATTTCTTTATGCATGTTCTTGGATAGGAGGAACATGTGTATTCCTGACAAAGAGTTATGTTGGTCAAAGTAAAATGTAAATCCTTGCAGGCCATCACATCAAAATTTCCAAACATCCAAGAGAGAGAGAAAAAAAGCTTTTAGGGAGTTTCTCTTGGTTCCTCTTTATCTCCTTGGAAGATTTTCTATCTTGGATTGGGTTTGGCACGGCATTGACGTCATCAAGAATTAAGATGTTTTCTTGATTTTTTTTGGCACAGTATGTGTTGATGTCTCTTGTAACCTTAATAAAAAATTATCTTTATTCTTTACTAGCATATATACCTGGTGTTGCCTCAGATTTTATTTTCTCACAGGTAATAATTGTCAGAAAGATTTGAGATCCCATGTCTCTAATTCCCCAAACTGTTTTGTCCAGTACCTGTAACTTTTCCCCATATTCCCCAATCCAATCTGTATTCAGAGTTATTAACATACACAGGTTGGGTTCCTGAGGGAATACACTGTTCTCCTCCTTGCTGCTAGCCTCATCTCCATAGCAACCAGCCTATTCAAGACAGTCACAGTTGACTGAGGCCCAAAGCTCTGGCTGATAATTCTAAAGGCCTGTCCCTAAACTGCAAACCCCAAGATTCCATAGAATCTTCTTAGGCAACCAATCATATGAGGTCTTCGCCTGACATAGCTAATCATATGAGGTCTTCACCTGACAGAGACAAAGAAACTTTGATTTGTATATACTAGATAGGAGTGTATAGTCCCACAATCAGCGTTTGGAAGGTCGATGACTTAATCTCAAGACCTAAATAGTGTCCGTTTGAATCACTAAAGATCTCTTCCACACAAATTTCATAGAAAACAATGCCTCTTTGCTTCTTATTATATGCTCCTTCCCAATTTGGGATTTATTAGGTATTTGATATCTTTATCTTGAATTTTCACTTCTCAGAGGCATATTAAGGCATATTGCTTTTTCCAGTTGGTAGAAAACCTGTCTTCGTTCGTAATCGGAGTTTAAACCTTTCACATTCCATGATAGTCTCTTCAACATCATCTTTTCAATCTTTGAAGTTTCTAAATAATTCCTTCCCTCTTCTTACCAATTATGTAATTGAATAATTATTCTCCAGAGTCTTCTTCAATTTCCTTCCTTCCAGAACGTCTGTGCCTTTATGTCCTCTTCTCTATTGATATGGATTTCTTCTTCATGTTCTTTCTTTGGCAGATCTTGTCGAATTGGAATGTGTTTCTTGCCCTTTTCTTCCTCTTGCTGTTTCTTCCTGCATGTCTACATATATTTGACGTCTTTCTTAAGTCTTTCATAGAATTCTTTTGCTTTGTGTACCGATGTCACATTGTACCTTCTCTGGTGTGAGTAAATGAAATATTCCCTATCCTGTTCTACTTGAAGGTTATTTGTTTTCTTATTAGAAGTTGAATCAGGAATTTATAATCCTGTCTCTTGCATAATATTTGTCCAAGGATGTCTTTAAATATTTTTATTTCATCATCATCCAGGATTAATTTAGAGTTGAAACTTTTTTCAACTCTTCAATACTGAAGAAAGTTCTTCAGTATTTATTCTGGTGAAAACCCTCTGGTCAAATTTTTATTAATGAAGTCCCTCAAAGCTATCAATTCCTTGGGAGTCATGTAACAGAGTTTAATTTTAGGCAGCTCCACCCCAGAATCAGCTCAGTAGCACAATCTGACACTCCATTACCCAATCAATATGGGAGTTGTGGTACCTTAACCAGTTTAGTCCAAGTACAATCAGATGAGAAGCTACAGGAGATACAGCAAACTGCAGGATTTCCTCATGTTCTCCTACTCTCATGTGCACTGGGGAAGACAGGTATTTGACCCCTCCAAAATAACTGAGTTTCCATCCATTTGCCCAAACTGGATGGGGATTGGCAGCTTTAAGTCCCAGCCCTGTGGCCACAGCACAGTGCATGAGACATCAGGTACACCCTGAGTCCAACATGCACACAATGTTGCCGCCCTAGCCTTTCAGTCAAAAGTGAATGAGAAAGTGGTAACAGATTCGTTCACCACTTTATTGAGGTGCCCTTTGCTTGCAGCTTGCTCCTTAGCATTGTTCAGGACAGATTGTTCTTTTTGTCCAAGAGCTTTTGGTCACTCTGGGAGTCATCCAACAACTCACCTCCTCACAAGCGGTCCACTTTTGGTTGCGTATCTGTAGTGGCAGTGCTTCCTCCTGCTGGCTTCATTGACTTCTTGGACCCCTTCCCCTTTAGAGTCTTGCTGCTAGAATGGTTAGCAGGTGTTTCCGTAGGATTTACCAGGCAGTCAGCAATGTGGTATATTCTGCCACCAACTTATTGCCTTGCTTCAGCTGTTGAATGCTGGTACAGGCTCTTTCCTGCTGGAATAGGTCTTCAAAGTGGGTGCAGAGGCTGGTCATGAATGAAAGTCATTTAGCTTCATTGCTGACATGTCATAAAGATTAACTAGTCACTCTGTCACCTCCCACTCCAGCTGTACCAATGTATAGCACATCTTGGCAGCTTCAGATCTGAAGGTGTGTTCCTTCTTTCTGCACTGGTCCCATCATTGATCACCTCTTTTGCTGACTCTCTCAACTCCCTCTCCTTGCCACTTGCACCAAGGGCTTCCACTCCTTCTGAGCACTCAATCCTCTGCTGGTCGGTGATCTGCATCTGGCTAAAGATAATCTGCCTTTGAGCTCCTTCACGTTATCCATCACTCTGTAAATCAGTCTCCAGCTCCTCCAGAGTTACCCCTCATGAACAAAAGGCAGCAAACAGTCTGCTGGGTCTTGTGCTCCTCCTCTCTTGAGTGTCGCACCCTGCATCATTCACCGTCATTGATGTCTGGTGCCCACTGCTACTGGACAGCAGAAGTAAGATCCTCAGCTCAGGGAGCACTCAGGCCAGCTCCCATTTCTCCTCGGATTGGCCACCACCCTTCTCTGAACTTGACCACCAATGCACCTTTTCCCTGGATAATCTGAGTTAGAAGGCTCTTCCTTCAAAGACATATGTGCTCGTGAAAAGTCTTCAATGCAGTCCTGACAATCTGTAATGTCTGGTCTTATCCTAACCCAATGAGCAGTTGTCATGGATAGATCCAGAAAACTTTTTATGAAAGATTTGTTAAGCACACAAACATTCTTGCCAGAACAGAGGGTATAATGCATTTTTCACTTTTTAGAACACCTCTTGCCCCTCCCCAGTCTTTCCCATTCACATTCCATTCTCATGCAGTGACCTTGGTACCCATGCTCCAACCTGGCTCTCCCTCTCATCACCCAAACATTGAAGGGAACACAGCATTAAAGGGAATACAGCAAAATGGGTACAGCAGTGTTTCTCAACTGGGGACCATATGGCCCCCTGGGGGACCCCAGGATATTCCAAGGGGGGCACAGGTGAAAATCACATAAGTGGGGGGCCATGGCACAAGACTAGGGGGGCCACAGAGGGAAGTGAGAAATGAAGACTACAGAGTGATCAACAGAGAAGGCCCCTTTCTAAACTGCAAAGCTCAGGATTCCATGGGATGTTGAAAGTGGAATAATAGCACTATAACAATCTGATGTGGACCTGATGTGCTGCGAGGCTTGTGTTTAAAACAGCCATATTTTCTCTGTCTCTGTCTCTGTCTCTCTCTCTCTCTCTGACCAAGGGAAGTCTCCCTTTCATAGCTCGAGGTGTGGCTTCCTTGTCATGTGCCTGTGTTTAGCCTCTGAAATGGCTGTCCATTGGCCTGCAGCTATCCTTGCTCCTACCCTCCCTTCTGGGAGGAATCTGTATTCTTAAAATGGCCACCAGAAGGCGCTTAAAGGCCTGAACTTAACATTTTGCTGTTCTCCTACTGCAGGGAAAACACTGATAAGCCCTTTGCCTTGCCCTTTTTCCTTTCCCCCATCCTTCTTAACTTCCTAGTCAAGCCCCATTTCAGCCACTACCATTAGTGGCTGATTATGTGTGCACAATAAAAGTGAACTTCTCTCTGTTTTGCTTTCACTTGATACAAGGAAAATCTTTCTCAAGAGTGCTCTGGAGCTGCTAGCCTGATCATCAGTCAGCCTGTCTAGGTCCACCTGATCAATAATTTTCTCTGGAGAATCACTGTCTAGTCTGCAGACCTGCAGGCTTTTGAGCTCGGACAGACTATGCCATCATGGACTGCTGCTGCTGGACTGTACTCACTAGCAGTGCCTTTAGGCTCTGAACAATCAAAGGGTACTGTAAGTACTGCTGTTATAGGCTGTTATAGCTGCACCCATTAAATCAGTGCCTGCTGCAGCTTTTGTTCTGCCCCTCTTCTTAGAACTGGTGTTTCCAACATGGCGGATTGAAGCTGCCCCTATTAATTTCTTCTGTCATCGGCAGCTCTCTTTGAATGACTGCAATATGTCTGCTCCTGCTTTTTACTTTAATCACCTGTTTGTTTGTTTGTTCTGTTTGTTTTTAAGCTTTTTACCAGGTAGACTTTCCTTTTCTTTTTTCCTTTTCTCTTGTGGGAGGGAGTTGCCACAATTCTTTTTGAATCACTCTTGCTGGAGGTTAAAAATATGCTTTTAAACTTCCTTCCTCTACCATACCAGAGCCATCCCAGGTAGCGGACATCTGGTTGCCATTTTCCTCCACCTCACCAGAGCCATTCTGGGTGGGTTGCATCACTTGCTTCTTTTTCTTGCTCTTTATTAACAACTTATCCAAAGCTTGGCTACCAAAGAACAGTTCTCCTTTACATGGTACAAAGGAAAATTGTTCCTAGACTTTTGGTCTGCATCCCAATGATGCAATAACCTTCTAGCTACCACTATTGCACCTATATTCCTGACCATAAGTCACTGAATCATTACCAGCATCCACTAACTATTTCATTCTTCTTCTTCTTCTTCTTCTTCTTCTTCTTCTTCTTCTTCTTCTGACCAACGCCTTAGCAAAAAGCTAGGACTGTATCTCTTCACACTCTACCATCTCCTGCATCCATAACACTGCTGCATGAGCAAATATTGACACAGCTACTGACACTCTTACTGCTATAGGTGAGTCCTCATGAGCTTTCTTCAATGCCAAATCTGTTCTCCTCTTGTCTGCTTCTTTCACATTAAGGAATTCCAGCTCCTTCTTTCCAAACAAATTAAGATTATTTGTACACCCTAGAAGTGTAAGGGTATTCAAGGATGCCTTCCGTACAGTCCGAATTAACTCCTCAAACATTCTGGCACTGTCATTTCTGTGACATGACACTCTTTTTTAATCACTGCTGCTACCTTGCTGTCTTTTCCTTTAGTCACCTTACTTTGTTCCTTATCCACATCCAATTCTAAAGATAAAGTCTGCAACATTCTCTTTAACACACTTCTGAATTCCCTCATATGAAACAACCTATCAGCATCCACTTCACTCTCCTCTTCCTCCTTTGAAGAACCTTCAAGTTGTTCCAGCCCTACCTGCACCATTTCTTCCTGAACATCCTCTTTATCTTCCTTATCCTGTGCATCCTACCAGCTATCATTCCTTGCCTTCTTTTGATTCTTCCTCTATCTCCCCTTCATTCCTATGCTCCAACATTGTTCTATGATGTTGCATCAATTCATTACTATTTTCTTCTTCCTTCATTTCATCAGTTTTTGATTTATAATTCTTTTCCTTTATAGGCTTTTGTGGTAACTCCATCACTTTCCCAGCCTTACCATTTTTTCAGTTCTTTTATCATTAGATATCATCTTTACCTTATTGGTATCGCTCTCATTTGATGAGAGGAAAACCTTTCTTACCACCTCCTTTTTGTCCTCCTCAGAGACACGCTAAGTGTGGCCATCTGGGAGAGTTTGCCTTTAGATCTTTCAGTCTTTCCTCTAATGTTTCTATCACTATTTGCCAGAGAAGGGCTAAAAACTGTCAGAGAAGGCAAGGAGTCTTAACTGTCACAACGGAAAAAGAACTTGGACTCTTGCCTGTTCTGGTTGGCACATGGGATTAACCCAATCATTGTGGATTACTCCTCCATGCCATCCCAAGAATAGAAAACAGAGAAGTAGAGTGCAAAGAGAAATAATCGTGCTTCTCAGTGGATGGATCACCACGTGCACTCTGCGACAATGTTGCTTCTGCTTCCTTCTTGCTTCCGCACTCACTGCTGTGCATACCAAACTATCCACATCTCATTTGTCATGAGCAAGATGCATGGCTCTAGCAGTGTTAGTATGTAGGGTGCTGTTTCTTTGTGCAAATATTACTGCAAAAGGAGGTGTGTTGCTGCATGCAAGAGTCCTGCATGTAATCTTCAGGTATTTTTAGCCATTGTGTTTGCCATTCTTTTTGTGGTTGCTGTGTTGAGTTCAAGGGGAATCTTTGATTTTGCCAGCAGTGTCTGTTCTTATTTCAACTGCCATGAACCAACATGCTCCTGAAATGATCAAATCCATCCCTTTGAGCAATTCATCAGTGTCGAGGCATATTGATGAAATGGCAGAAGATGTTGAAAACCAACTAATCTCACAGTTAAAAGTTCAGAAGTTTGCTTTGCAAATTGATGAATTGTGTTTACCAGAGAACACAGCAATATTGATGGCTTATGTTAGATATTTGCATAACAACAAATTGAAAGAAGAAATGCTATTTTCTCGAGAGCTAAAAACAGACAGGTGAAACAATTTTTGAAGAAGTAAAGAGGTACTTCAGTGAGAAAGATATCCCTCTCAAGAACATTTTGGCCTGTGCTAGTGATGGTGCTGCTTCAACAACAGGTAGATACAGAGGATTTACTGCATATTTGAAAGGTGTTGTGACATAAGTATTCTGTATTCACTGAGTAGTTCACTGACAACACTTGGTTTCAAAAACACTAGCAGGGCACTTGCATGAGTGTCTATAGACTGTAATAAAAGCAGTAAATTACATTAAATCAAATGCACTTCAAGACCGCCTGTTTTGACAGCTTTGCAAGCATAGTAACCAAGACTTCACATGCTTATTATTGCATACAGAAGTCTGTTGGTTGTCCAAAGGTAACTGCCTTTGTCATTTTGTTGCTTTGTGGGATTCTGTTGTGGCATTTTTCAGAGGCAAGGAAATTGAAGAAAAGATTACCTCTGCTAAATGTGATATATTTCACCGGGAAGATAAATCTTGTTTATTTCCCATGTTCTGGGCATTACATCTAAAGCTCTCTAAAGCTAAAGCACAGAATGAACACAGGCTTCCCACAGAGATTAAAAACAATAGAAAGGGCTTTTTAAAGGTATGTCCGCAGCAAAACGAAAAATAAGGAAATGATAGGGTCGATGCATGGAGAAGATGGCCAAGTACTAACAGGGGGCAGAGAAATATCAGAACTATTCAACACCTCCTTTGCCTCAGTTTTCTCCCAAAAGCAAAAAAGTATTCAACCCGGGGGGTTGGGAGCAGGTAGAGAAGTGGTAGAAACTCAGCGCAGGATAGATAGAGAAATAGTACAGGAATGCCTGGCTACTCTAAATGAATTCAAGTCTCCAGGGCCAGATGAACTATATCCAAGGATATTAAAAGAACTGGCAGAAGTAATTTCAGAACCATTGGTGATAATCTTTGAGAATTCTTGGAGAACAGGAGAAGTCCAAGCAAACTGGAGAAGGGCAAATGTTGTCCCTGTCTCCAAAAAAGGAAAAAAAGAAGACCCAAATAATTATTGCCCAATCAGCCTGACATCAATATCCTAAAGCAGATCATGAAACAGACAGTTTATAATTACTTAGACAGCAATGATGTGATCACTATAAGTCAACATGGATTTCTCAAAAACAAGTCATGCAAGACTAATCTTATTTCTTTTTATGATAGAGTTATAAGCTTGATAGATGAAGGGAATGCTGTGGATGTAGCATTTCTTGACTTCAGTAAGGACTTTAACAGAGTTCTCCATGATATTCTTGCAAAGAAGCTAGTAAAATGTGGGCTAGACAAAGTTACTGTTAGGTGCATTTGTAATTGGTTGACCGATGGAACCCAAAGGGTGCTCACCAATGGTTGCTTTTCATGGTGGGGAGAAGTGACAACTAGGGTGCTGCAGGGTTCTGAACTGGGCCCAATACTATTCAACATCTTTATCAATGACTTGGATGTAGGAATAGAGAGCGTGCTGATCAAATCTGCAGATGATACCAAATTGGGAGAGGTTGCTAATACCCCAAAGGTCAAGATCAAAATTCAAAATGACTTTAACATAATGAGAACAGGGTCAAAGCTAACAAAATGAATTTCAACAGAGAGAAAGGTAAGATCCTTCACTTGGGCAGAAAAAATGAAAAGCACAATATAGGATGGGAGGCACCTTGCTGGATAACAGTAAGTGTGAAAGGAATCTAGGAGTCTTAGCAGACCACAAGCTGATCAGGAGTCAGCAGTGTGCTGCAGTATCTAAAAAAGCTAATGGGATTCTGATCTGCATCCATTGCAGTATCTAGGACAAGGGAAGTGATATTACCCCTCTATTCTGCTTTGGTCAGAACTCATCTGGAATACTGTGTCCAGTTCTGGTGACTTCATTTCAAGAAGGATATGGACAAGATGGAACCTGTCGAGAGGAGGGTAACCAAAATAGTGAAGGGTCTGAAACCTATTCCCTATGAGGAGCAGTTTAACCAGCTGGGTATGTTTAGTTTGAAGAACAGAAGGTTAAGAGGCTGTTACTGCCCTGGATAGCCTGAGCTTGTGGGATATTAAAAGATATCTATTGATATCAATAATTTGGCCTTCTATCCCCTCCATGTGCTTGCGAGGCCCCCGGACAAGCACGCATACAGACTCGGCCGATAATCGCCATAATATTACAACACAATATAGGCAGGCCAGAAATAGCTCACTCACAGCTTCAGGAGACCTCAAGGCAAGTACCTTCATTAGGTATGCACGCAACTTTCAAGAGATCCTCTGTCCTGTGCTGGCAGCTTGATGATCTGACTATACAACGCTCAAGTACTCTGCGTTTGCATACTGGCTACTCTATTGATAAATTCGGCTATAACTCAACCATTCAAATTCTGACCTTTCGGAGGCTTTGTCTCCAGCCCCAAATCCATTGTTTTCCCCGAGTCCGAACTAGCCTGCGGTCACAATTCTCCTTATAAAAACCCCTGACTGAGCGCTTCCTTGGATTGCTCTTGGCTTCCATCCCGCCTTGCTCCCGCTTTGTCCAGCGAGCCCTCCCCTCAGCTCCATGTGCTGAGATCCACGCTCCCCAGCTTCTCCGCTTCCAACCGGGCTTCAGGACAGGTGAAGTATCACCCAAACCAACAACTCCTCCAAAAATTCCTCTATCCCATTCCAACCTTAGTTGGAATTTCCTTAGTTATCTGTGTGAGTGTGCTGCATACACTGTTTGCTTGTATTTTAATAAAATATCATTTATTATTTCCACTTTGGTGTGCTCCTTGACTCGGCCTGACCCCGTAAACATAGGGCTACAAGATCCTGCTACGTTACCCTTCTTCTCGTATTGCTAGGCTGTGCTCTTGGCTAATTTCCCCAACTTATATAATTGAGAGCGTATTTAGGTGTCCCTCCCGGGACCCCCAGAAATCAGGGTAACAAGGGGACATGATAGCCATGTTTAAATATTTGGAAGGATGTCATATCAAGGAAGGAACAGGCTTGTTTTCCACTGATCCAGAGACTAGGACAAGGAGCAATGACTCAAACTACAGGAAAAGAGATTCTACCTGAATCTCAGGAAGAACTTCTTGATGGTCAGAGCTGTCTGGAACTGGAATATGCTGCCTCAGCGTGTGGGGGAGTCTCCTTTTTAGGATGTTTTTAAACAGAGGCTGGATGGCCATTCATTGGGAGTGCTTTGATGTGTGTTCCTGCATGATAAGGGGTTGGACTGGATGGTCCCTGTGGACTCTTCCAATCAATTATTTTATGATTATATGATCTAATCTCTATATGATCTTCTCTGCAGTCAATTTCTTGCTGTTTTTTTTCTGCCCACTGTTGGTATCCTGTCTTATCAGCTGGATTTCATCCTGTATCACTGAGGTTATTGCCTCCAGTACTTGAGTCCCCCTGCCCTCTGGAATACTATGTCCCTCCTCCACATAACTCACTTTAAAGGCCCCTAATCAGATTTGCAAGACTCCCAGCACATGCATCCTTTCCAAGTGCTATGAAGTATGGAAGTGCTTTTTTTTATTAAAGTGCAGGTCATGGTCCAAGAAGACAAATCTTCCTGATGGCACCATCTGTGAACTGTTCACTTCTAGTATTCTTCTTACTTCTTGGCCACAAAGGAGCTATGAAATAACCTGTGACCTCAAGGTCCTTTAGATTCCTCCCCAGAGGCTCATAGTCCCTTGCTGTATCATTTGTAGATCAGAAGAAAGAAGTAATGGTTGGTAGGCCTGTCAATCTCTCTGTTACATCATGAATCTTCCTCCCTGGAGAAAACAAACATATCTGGCCCACACACCACAGATTCTGTACCTCAGAACAGAGAATCAGCTACTACCCCCCACATATCTTCCTCTGGAAATAGACACATGGCTGGATAACAATACATGTGAAAGGGAACTAGGAGTCCTGGTAGATCACAAGCTGAACTTGAGTCAGTAGTGTGATGCAGCAGCCAAGAAAGCGTGCATTCTTGGTTGCATCAACAGCAGCATGGTGTCTAGATCATGGGAGGTAATGTTTCCACTCTATTCTGCTTTGGTTAGACCCCATTTGGAATACTGTGTCCACTTCTGAGCACCTCATTTCAAGAAGGATATCGACAAATTGGAGTGTGTCCAGAGGAGGGCGACCAAAATGGTGAAGGGTCTGGAAGCCATGCCCTATGAGGAGCAGCTTCGGGAGCTGGGTATGTTTAGTCTGCAGAAGGGAAGGTTAAGAGAGCACAAGGTAGCCATGTTTAAATATTTGAAAGGATGTCATGTCGAGGAGGGAGTGGGCTTGCTTTCTGCTGCTCCAGAGACTAGGACAAGGAGCAATGGAGTCAAGCTGCAGGAAAGGAGATTCCACCTGAACCTCAGGAAGAACTTCTTGATGGTCAGAGCTGTCCATGAGTGGAATATGCTGCCTCAGTGTGTGGTGGAGTCGCTTTCTTTGGAGGTTTTTAAGCAGAGGCTGGATGGTCATCTGTTGGGAGTTTTATTGATGTGTGTTCCTGCATAGCAGGGGGTTGGACTGGATGGCCCCTGTAGTCTCTTCCAATTCTATGATTCTTCTGCTACAGGGAAACCAACTTGCACTTGCTACAGGGTATAGCATGGAAAATCCTTTGGCAAGAAGACAAACGTGCAGATAATTGCAGGTGACTGCAGCAACTCCATCACCACCCATGATTATCACCCTATATATATTTGATGGCACAGGTTTCCAGACATTCCCCTTGAAGTCCCCCACAAATTGCCTACAAAAATGACTATTTTTCTCTCCTTCTTTGCTGAGCTCCAAAGACTGGGTCAGCAGCTTAAATGTTTTCTATCCAGAGCTCCATACTGCTTGAGATGCTATTTAAAGGATAGTTTAAGATGGTTTGAAAGGACAGTTGGTGCAAATAGCAGGAGCCTCCCCTTCTAGGGCCTCATGGAATTTGACATAAAGAGACTGTTGTTTATGTTATATGTCATCAAGTCAGCTTTGATTTGTAGTGACTGTATGAATGAGAGGCCTTCAAGACATCCTGTTATTAACAGGCTTGCTCAGGCGTTGCAAAGCTGACATGGCTTCCTTTATGGAATCAATCCACCTTTAGTAAAGACTCCCTCTTTTTTTGTTCACTTCCACCCTACCAAATATTATCATCTTTCACAATGAGTCATGTTGCTTCATGTTATGTCCAAAATGTGACAGTCTCAGTTTAAACATCCTTGCTTCTAGTTCAGGCTTGGTATGCTCTAGGATGCACTCATTTACCTTTTTAGGATTCCATGCTATCTGTACAAATCTCCTCCAGCACCACATTCAAATAAGCTGATTTTCTTGTGGTTTTCTTCACTTATCAGCTTTCACACCCACAGAAACTAGAAATACTATGGCCTGGATGATTCTGACTTTGGTATTCAATGACATATTTGCAGATGAGGATCATATCTAGTTCCTTTATAACTTCTCTTGCAAGTGTTAGTCTTCTGATTTCTTGACTACAGGGTGAGCCCTGGCATTTCTTGTTTCTTCATGGTTAAAGGCATAAAATTTTGCACATTGTTTTGCTTACACTGCCGATTAATGCAATGCTCCAATGGTTACTAAAATCCCTGGTTCTCCCTTTTATAAGCACTTCCAGTTTCTTGGCTGATTTTATTTAGAATTTGAATGGATTCTGTCTCTATAGTTTGAAACAACTCTATGAACCAATTAAGCAAAATTAGACATCAAGAAAGAGAAACTGAATTGCACTATATTTTTCTCCTTTAGTAGTAGGATTACTTGCACAATTTACATGTACTTCCTACTTTTTGTTACCTACTTTACACAGGTATTTTGCATATGTGCAATATCGTATTTTAAATTGGTTTGCTTATTTGTAATCTTTGCAACATAGTTTTTTTAATTAAAATGCATTAAGGATTATTTTGATATTAATTATGAAAACACGTTTTCCACAGAAAAATCTTTTATAGTGACTGATGCCCCAACACTTCAACCCCTAATTTTTGTCTCTGCCCCCCCGTGAAAACTATCTCACTACACTTCTAACTACTGCTAAAAAAGTCAAAACCAATGAACAATACATTTTTCTCTGTTCCTGAAAAGTACAAATAACAACTATATTGTAAGATATGTTACAAACAAAACCACATCTAAATGTTACCCAAAGCAAATTTCTCATGCAAATTTTGATACTATAGTCAGCCCTCCACATTTATGGCTTTCACTTTCACAGATTTATTTGTGAGTTTCTCCAACCCTCCCCCCCCAAGTGCTTCTTTTCTTGGGGAACCTTTCCTCTCAGCAGCTCCAATCAGGCTGTGCAATCCTTTAAAAACCCACCTCTGATCTTCCGCCTCCTTCACCAGCTGCTTGCCTGCTCAGCTACAGATGGATCATAGCCTGATTTCTCACCGCCACAAACATTCTCTTGAGGCACCCCTCACATTCAAGAAAGGAGATGGGAAAGGGAAAGGAAGTACAGGGCCACCATCTCAACCCATTCCCTTTTCCTCTCCTTTCCCTGACCTAGTTTGGACCCTGGGTGCCCATTCTCTCTTCCATGCCTCACCCTGACACACAGACACAGACACATTTTGATATTTACTGTTTTCCCACTTGTGCAGCAGCCCTGTGCCCTAACCCTAGGAATGTGGAAGGCCAACAGTATTTCTCTCCTAAAATAGCCAAGGATATTTAACAGAAATCCAAAAGGTTTTGGAAACTTATCTGGCAGAACAGTTATCTTCAAATCTCAGACTAATTTAGAGATTCCTAGTTCAGCAAAACACTTAAAAAGTTTCAAGGGAAATTGAACTAGTGTTCATATCCATGAAAACTCTGTTCCACACCTAGAATAAGGATGATCTAATTTACTTTTCTACCTACCATTCCTCTAAATTCCTGAGAATGTAGCAGATACACAAAAATGTGTGAGAGAAATGAATACAGGCACAGTAATGTAACAGGGAACCTTTCTTGCAATGTTAAGCATACTTTTATCTTCCAGAAGGCAGCTCATGCTATCAACATTTAGAAAATAAAATCAAACAAAAAACCTTTAGCAACTCAAAGGAGACAAACAGAGAGAAAGATAAATGTCTTCATATATTAGCAGAAGCAACAAGCATACAAAGTATCATCCTGCTGTCTTACTTTAAGCCTGGATAGGAATAATTTAAATAAAACTACAGTCAAAAAAGAGAAGAAAATGGAATGAGACAACATTTGTCATTTGCATCTTGCCATTTTCTATACACTGGACAAGTTTCCAGTTCTACACATACACTCTACATCCTAGCAAAGATCAGGGCAAGTAAAATCTGTCTGCCATAGGCCTCCTGCTACATTTTAAAGTTCTGAGGCTTTTGTTAAAAACAAAAACAAAAACAACTGCTAACTGATCCGTTCAGCGTCATTTACAGTCACCGCTCCACTTTTGCAAATGTTTGGAAGACAGAGGCCTTGCAAAAGTAGAAAAACAGCAAATGACTCCCCTCCTTACAAGGAGGAGAATTCCCTTCCCCCCCATTCCCTTCTCTTTGGCCCTTGAGTGTGAGCTTTCCTTCTCTGCTCTCCAGAGGGGAGAAGGCACACACATGCCTTCCTCCTCCATTTCCTTGCCTTTTGCCTTGGCGTGCATTCTCAGCATTAGGACCAAAAGCAAAGGAATAGGAGGGAGAGTTATAGAGGGAAGAAGGAAGGCATGTGCATGCCTTCCCTCTGTTCCCTTGTTTTTTGCCATTGCACTCACTTTCAGTGCTAGGGCCGAAGGTGAGGGAATGAGAGGGGGAGCTCCAGAGAGGAGAAGGAAGGTGTGTGCCTTCACCCTCATTTCCTTGCCTTTTGCATCAGTGTGTGTTCTCAGCGCTGAAGCCAAAGGCAAAGGAATGGGAGAGGAGCTCTGGAACGGAGAAGGAAGATGCACCTGTGCCTTCCTCCCATTTGCCTCAGTGCACATTCTCAGCCCCGGGGCCAAAGGCAAGGGAATGGGGAGCTCCAGAGGGGAGAAAGAAGGTCTGTGCATGCCTTCTTCCCCATTCATTCCCTTGCTTTTCGCCTTCGCATATGTACTCAGCACTGGGGCCAAAAGCAAGGGAATAGAAGGGGGAGCTCTGAAGGAGAGAAGGAAGGTGCACACATGCCTTCCCCGCTCATTCCCTTGCCTTTTGCTCATGCATGCTTGCCTTACTTCTCAGTGCCTGGCAAACACAAGGGAAAGGGAGGAGGAGAACTGGGGGAGGGAAGGCACACACTTGCCTCACAAACAATCAAATTCATGAAGGTCAAATCTGTGATATGGAGGGGGGGACTGTATCTTCAGTTTTCACATGTAAGATTACTGGTTAAGATTGTGGGTACAGGGTCAATATGAATCAGCTATTGTGCTGACTTGTCTATATATATCGCTGGGTATGTGTGTGCATGAGCACATACACATGCGTGTGTGTGTGGGGGGGTCATACTGAAAATAATACCTGTGTCATTTTCTCTGAAACTATTAATCCAAATGTGATGCTATCACACCACCAGATTAAAGTAATTCTTACTGCACAATTGACATAATTTCTGTATTTCAAGGTGTTGTATTATCATGGATATGAAGTAGAAACAAAGAGCAATCATTGAGTTCTTGACCAAAGAAGGTGTACTGGTACTAACATCCACAGACGGCTCAGAAATGGGCATGATGACAGTAATGTGTGAAAATGGTTGAAAAGTTTAAAGAAGGCAAAAACAGTGTAATGAACAAACCATGTAGGTTTGAAGGTCATTGGCAGTAGTCACCGGCGAAAAACCAAACACGATGGATGACACAATTCATGATGACCAGTGTATGACTATCCAAAACCTTGTTGAGGAACTTGGCTGTGGTCACTGTGCTGTTGGGCAAATTATCTACAAACTTGCTTACAAGAAAGTGTGTGCCAAGTGTGTTCTTAGTCAATTAACAGCTGATTTGGAAAAGAAGAGACTGCATGTGTGTTCAGAACTTCTGGCAGCATTTGAAGACCATGAGGACACCTTTTTCTGGAATGGTTGCACTCATGATAAGACCTGCCATACTTGTATGATCCAAAGATGAAGAATTAGTCCATGGTATGACAGCATTCCATTTCCCCTAGGTGAAAGAAATTGAAAAGCCAACACTCAGCACAGATGATTATGATGAATGTCTTCTGGGATGACAAGAATGTGATTTTGCTTGATTTCTTCAAGCATGGGACAACAATGAACAGTGACCACTATATTACATCACTCCAGAAACTTTGAAAAGCTATCCATAAGAAAAGACCACAGAAATGTATGCAATCCAGTTACACCACAATAATGCATGATCCCAACACTTCTTTGGTGACATCACAGGCTCTTGCACAAATGGGACCGTCAAAGGTACCACATCCTCCACAATCTGGCTCCCTTAGACTTTCAATTGTTCAATCAGATGAAGGAAAGCTTTCATGGATGGTGCTTCAAAGATGTAGGCAAAGTGGAACATGCTATCAGACATTGGACCAGGGAGTGCCTGAAGGAGTTTTTCTAAGGTGGATTAGATGAGTGGACTCAAAGATGGTGCAAATGCATTGCCACTGGTGGAGACTATTTTCAATTGTACCATATTGTAGACAAAGAGTTACTTTACACATATAAGTAGCTACATATGTCTCATGTTGTTAACAAAGTAGCTACAACCTGACAGGCATTATTTTCAGTACGAGGCTCACATATATAAGCTTTTGTAAGAGAGGTGGATGAGAAATAAAATAGATGGTTTAAATATTATAAAACTAAGAAATGCAAAAGTTAGCAACACAAATATCTGTCTCCCTCTGTTCCTACTTTTTGTGTCTGTGGTTGAGAAGAAGTGTCTATGGCAATTTCTGCCTTGGGCCCCTCTCTAAACTGCAAACCCCAGGATTCCATAGGATATTGAAAGTAGAATGATGGTGCTATAACAGTCTAGTGCGGAAATGGCCTATATTATAACACTCAGACTAGGTTTCTTTCACACTACACAGTTATAGAACTTTGATGCCACTTGAAATGCCATGGTTCTATCCTGTGGAATTCTGGGATTTGCGGTGTAGGGAATGATATTTAGAATTCTGAGTAAGAGAGTTCCTCTAGCGCCTCACTAAATTACCAATCCAAGGATTCCACAGGATGCAGCAGTGGCAGCTCAAGGAGTATCAAGGTGCTATAACTGTGTAATCTGAAATAATTTCTAAATATTAAGTGATTAAGAATCAATTCATCTCCATCTGTTTGTAATGTTTCCTATTTTTATTTAAAAATTCAATATATTATTACTATTATCTTCGTCATTATTATAATTATCATGATTACCATGAAAAACATATTATGCTATTATTTAAGTCAAACCCCAACCCAGTTTATAATTCCCCCTTTCCAATCTACTCATAGTAAATCAACTTATTTAAATTACTACCTTACATTCAGGAAAACCCCCATTATATTGACTCTAAGAACTTTTATTCTTATACTTTTATTTTTATGTGGGCTCCATAAAGCCCTGGAAGAACTAGGAAAGGAACCATGAAATTTGGCAGAGAGGATCACAGAGCCCTGAAGGACTTTGAAAAGAACATACTGCAGTAGACATGAACCAGAATGTTGGGCAGGAACACAGCTGACTGACTAGGAGAAGAGATTAAGTTTTCAGCTTATTTGCAAGTTGAAAATAAATGCTAATTTCTGGAAGCAAATACATTGTCCTCTTATTTGTTTAAGGCTCTGTTATCTGTGGAAAGTAATGAATTGTCCTTTAAAACTAGTTCTCATTTGCCCCCAAAGTTCAGCAGTAGAGCATGACAGCGAATAAACAGAGGTAACATTTCAATAGGGCCTTCTTTTGGTGTGTACTGGTACATTTGACAAAATGGGACTTGAAGAATCACATTATTTCCAGCCCTTTCCTAGAAGTTGTCATGGGGGAAACAACTTTACAGTCACTCCCTTGCAGCACTCTTTCAGTGGGCCCCCAACACACTAGGGTCTGGAGCAAATGAATCGCTTGAATGATGGACAATTTTGCCCTACTTGTTACTAAGAACCAAATTAGACATTATGGGTGAATTCACAGGACATGCAAAACACGAGTCAAAACACAGCTACTTAAGAGATATTCCTGCAGACTTTACTAAATGCCAGAGATGCTACTGTGATCAAATGCATGAATAAAACATTATCCAGTATGCTGATAGTAGTACAATGAACTTTTAACTGTTGAAGTGTTATATTCCAGTAAACAATTATGTAGTACTTTCCATTATGTAAACATCATCCTGATCTAGTAGCAGAAATCCCATATAAGTGTACCTTTCTTCATTCATATGCCTTTTAAGAATGTGAATCACTCGCACAGCCAGTACAGATATAGATGAATATCAACCAGACCTCACTACACTTGCTGGGTGCATTTATTTAGACGGAGCCCAATCCAGAGCCACTTGTCATAAATAATACCTTGTTGCCTGAAGGCTGGACTGGACTTCAGGCCAGGCTGTGGTTTTAAGTATACTAACCAAACACTGCTAAGAAACTCACACCTCTTTCACATAACAAAGAAGAAAACAGGACTGTTAATCTTACAACACATACTGATTAGCTTCTTAACAACAGAAAAATTCAAATTCCTTTAGAATACTTTTTTAAAAATAGGAATACTGCTTAAGCAGAGGCTGGATGGCCATCTGTCGGAAGTGCTTTGAGGGTGTTCCTGCATGGCAGGGGGTTGGACTGGATGGCTCCTGTGGTCTCTTCCAACTCTATATTTCTATGAATCTATGATTCAAGGAAGGCCAGTTTACATAATGGAACTGGTAGGATGAGGATCTGATCTCTGCTAATTGTAAAGTGGTCATCTGATAATTCATGATGAGCCTAAGGGATAACTTAACCAGTGACAGTGGAGTGGGCTCATCCATAGTTTGTAATTTTCTACCTAGAGTTATGTGTTTATAACTGACCTGCATTCACAATCCCTGCACATTCAATAGTGTGGGGAATACACAGGGATTGTAAAAGTTCCCCAATACTGACTTACCAGCGATTAGCCACTGGGAATGATAGAGTCTGTTTCCCTGTCAGCTGGGATGTAGCTGTTCCCACCACCCCTTGAGCACTTTCTGGTGTCTGGAGAAATCTGACTGCCACACTCGAGTTCACTCGTGGGAGGGGGTGGAAATGTCAGTCTGCTCCATCCCAATTTACTGGACAACAGACCCCCCTCCATTGCTTGCAGCAGCAAAGTAGATTTCAATTGATCATTGTAAGGAATTTCTTGACAGTAAGAGCAATTCAATGATGGAAACAATTGCCTAGGGAGGTGGTGGGGCCTCCTTCTTTGGATGTCTTCAAAAAGAGGCTGCTCAGGATGCTTTAGGTGGAGATCCTGCATTGAGCAGGAGGTTGGACTTGACAGCCCATAAGGGCCCCTTTGATTCTATGACTCTAAGACTTTCCAAAGTTCAAGGAATAGTTCCTGTACAACTCAAAATACTTTAAATAGAATCAAATTTAAGTGCCATTTGGCTCAAGAGTAAGTATTCTATCTGCCTCTCTTGTGGAACACACAAAAACTACTTTAACATTATCTGCTAAAATTTTCTGTCCTTCTCATTTAAATTCCAGGAAGACTAATTTTAAGAAGTTTAGAAATATGAGAAACACCAGGAGTCTACATCCTATCTTACAATTGTATAATTGTATTGTATTATTTTACAGCAACAGTGAGAGTAAAAATGTCATATGCACATAGATGCAATTACTCAACGCATGACAGATCTATCACCACTGAATATCCTCATCAGCTCCATCAATAACCTATTCAGGAGCAGCCAACAAGTCTGTCAGAATACAGTTCAGGTGGAAAAACGGGGGGGGGGGGCAAGTAGCTCATTCTTCTTTACTACAGTCCTATGGCCAAAGATTAACATCTAATTCTAAATCTCTGCAGGCTGAAGCCACGCTGAGCTCTCCTCTCTGCCAATGCTTTCCTTCCCCTCAGACTATTCCATATGTTCATTACATCTGAGTAATAACTCAGATTTTTTGGGTTCAACACCAACTCCAAGTGCATCTCCTCCTCTCCTATACATCTTTCTGCTATCCACACACTCCCCATATTTTCCCAATTTAGCTCCCTGGTAGTGACAGAAGGAATAAGACCCCAGACAATAAATCAATCACAATATTCCTGAGTAAGATCCTCAAAAATTATCTTTAATAGATGAACAGATGATAGAAGTGACAGAAGCAAATAAAACTGCATAGAAGAAACTATGCACTTCATATGTTTTACATGTAACTCATAACATTCTTTGTCCTAAAAATTGACAAACCAAACTATTTCAGTGATAGTTAAGACAGATCAGTAATAACATGACAATCAGATACTTAACTAAAAACGTAAGCAATGTGAAAATTATGGAAATTGAGAGATCCAAATCAGGTTCAATGGTTTGTTGCCCTGATGGTGCACTGTTCGGAGAATAACCATTCCATGATCTCATTTAACACTAACGTTGGATTACTAAAGTGATATGTAAAAAAAAATCCATATACATTCCTATGCACAGCTGTTATTTACAGTGTCATACCAATGTTTTCAAAAATGAAAAGCAACTTTTAATTTTTCCTTGCTGAATTTAGTCATAAAAATATCCCTTTTTAAAACTTTTGTATAAAAGTAAAATATACATTAGACTCCAATCATATTATAGAAATGCCATTGAAAGACCAAAGTAATCAACAGTTAATGTGTTTCAAAAGAATTCATTTGTATCTGCATGAGAGCAGAGACTGGACAAAAAAGATTCTAAAACTAGTAAATCATAGGGGATTGAAGAACCATTCAACATAGACATCAATAGGGTTGTTTTCCCAAACAAAATCAGAATTAAAATTTAAAACTGAAAAAATCAAGGCATGCTGTTTGTAGAAATTGAAATCATACCATTCTGGCATCACCGAGCTTTCAGAGAGAGAACAGCAATACTTACAAATACCTTCAAAACTATTACCTAAAATAACCTAATAAGTTTGGATTAAAAATGTCTCAGGACATTGCACTGAATTCCATACCGATCTGCCTTTTTTTATTTTTTACATTGTCCAGAAAAAAACAAGAATTTTAAAAAGACATATAATAGAACTGTCTGTTCAAATTCCTCTTTGCTCTGAATGGTCCTTAAAAGGTAAAATAGGAGAATAAGAGTTAAATTTTTGGGTGATTGCCAACAATATCACAAAAATCACTCATAAAAATGTTGAAGGTTTTGTGTGTTTCTGTGTCTCATGCTTGAAACCATACTTTTCAGCTTTGTGGGAAAATTTCTCATCTGTTGTTTTAAACTTTATGAAATACATACAAATGTATTTGTGAACAGTTCCAGGATTTGCACAGTCTAACATCTGAACATTGAGAAAAGTACCCTGGAGATTATCTATATTATTTTGGAATTGTACAGTATACTTTATAATTTATAGCTAATTTTTAAAAAGTCAGGATTAAATTCAATCCACAGTAATGAACAAATGTATGATTGTCTACAGATAAGACTTTAGAGAAAGCAATGGTGATGCCACTTCAAAGGATTAAATAGCTGTTACCATTACAGTCTTACAATTACTTGGATGTGTGCTGAATTCTGTATTTATATCAATGGCTAAATAAACAAGGCAGGACTTAAAAAAAAAAGAGTTCTTAAAAGCCAGCATTAAATCTGAGGGGATGAAGAACTCAACTGGTCTTTTAAAATGACATTAGGCCCCAGTGTGAAATGGACAACTACAACCTACCTGGACAATTATAGGCTGCCTTGATTGACCTACTCCGAAGCAACGCGTCTGGACTACATAAAGAGAAAATAAAATGCTCAAACTTTTTGTGGATTGTATGATTGAACTAAATATAGAGGAATCTCATGGCTGAATATTCCTTTTTATACCCACAGAAAACTAGGGATATAATTCCTCACGAAGGCCCTTTTCACATGGCATTTGCCATGCAAAAGAGGGCCTGGAGTGTTGCGCAATTGCGAGGAGCGATCTGCACAACACACTCACAATCGCACGACGCTCCAGGGGCCGATCACACACCTTTTCATTTTTGGTGCACAATCGCGCATTGCTCCCGGGCCCCGCGCACACTTACCTGGCGTGTGGAGCCTCTGGAGCTGGGCCAGTTGCGCTTCCTGCCCCAATGCAGCCTGGGAAGGTCCCAGGCTGCACTGAGGAAGGAAGAGGTCAGGCTCTCGTGTGAGCAGGCAGCTCGTGCAGAGCTGAAGCAGCAGGGAAGGGAGAGCCTCTCAGCAGAGGCTGCTCGCGCAATCCCTGCACCCCAGCGCCGGAACAAGGTAAGCTGCGGAAAAGGCCTAAGTTTCTTCTCAAAGGCAGCAACATGTAATTTCAGCAATTTTCTTCTTACACTGCAAGAAAGTCTTTGAAACTAATGCAGTTTTTGAAGGTTATTCACAATTCAGGACTTATTTTATGAAAAAAATCCACAAAGTTATTTTGTGCAGAAATCAGCATTTTCTGCAAGGAAATAGCCTTTTCTGCATGCAAAATAATATTTCTATATTAATTCTTCACAAAAAATACTATTTTCTGCACAGAAAATACTGTAATTAGGGATCCATTCTGCACAAAATTCACAGATGGTTGATTTGCATGGAAAATAACATTTTATACACAGCGTTTTCTGAGCAGGAATTAATATTTGTTTTGAAAGTATTATTTTTCCATACAGAAAAGACTTTTTCCAGCGCAGAAAATGCTGATTTCTGTACAAAATAATCACATGCAAGTTTTGTACAGAATAAGTCAAGAACTGCAAAGATTCTTATCAGTCTAGGATTCCTCTTGTCAGTTTCTCAACACTCAGAAAACCATGTTTTTCAACCATTTTTGAATATTCTTTCCACCTCTATAGAAAGCTACAGTCCAGTTCCCACTGAGATGACAAACCTTCCCTGGGGCCCTCTTCATACTACAAAATTACAGCATTGTAATTTCAGTTTAACTACCATGTTTCCACCCTATGGATTCCTGGGATTTGAAGCTGTGGGAGGGGTATTTAGAAATCTCAGCCAGAGAGCTCTAGTGCTTCCCCTAATTATAAGCCTCAGGGTTCTGCAGGATGTAACCATGGCAGTTAAACTGGCCTTAGAATGCTATAATTGTAAAATGCCCCCTGGTTTCCAGCACTAACAACAATCTTTTAGTGTTTCTCAGTTTCCTACAAAAAAAGTCCCTGAGTATAGAAAACTATTGCATCAAAGTGAAGGTTAGCTTAGAAATGTTATCCCTAACAAGCTAACTTTATTAGTACAGGGAAATTTTGGATCATTCACTCAAATAAACATTCACCTGTATTCTGAAGTGGTACAATCCAGGCACAGGTTTACCTTTAGTGAGAACTAAGCTTTCAACATCAGAGTGGACTTCAGTAAGCTGCCTCCCAGAGATACTGTGTAGTGTTGCTGTTTGTATCAGGAGCATATAGCTCCAAGCATTCTGTACACATCATTACAACCTAGAGCCTAAAGCAGTATAATTCAGAAACAGTTGTACCACTTCATTTACAGTAAGGGTACACAAAATGTGGTTCACACAGATTACATGCAACCCCCATGCCCATGTGGCCCTCAGGGGCCCTCAGGAGTCCAAAATAATTTTTGTCTCTCAAATTCCCTCTGTGGTGCATAGGAGCATTTCTGCCATGTTTGGGGGCCTACTATGTCCTACGGAAAGCCTTACAAAAACCTGCAGTCACTTCCTGTTTTGAAAAAAGGTCACTTCTACATCCAAAATGTACAGCCTCTAGAGAGCATTTGGGGGCACTTTTTTTTTTTTTTGCAGTGGGATGTGTCATGCAGGGATACAGCCCTGCAAGGTCTCTCAAGACAGTAATGTAGACCCTTAGCTTCCAACACTTGCCCACTTCTAATCTATAAGTAGTAAAGATAAAGCCAACCCAAACAATCCTGAATTTGAATTGAAATCTACTGATATCACCTTTACAAGAAGTGAAAACCTTTAATGCCACAAGAGTGCATAATATAATAAAGTATATAAATGCAATGGGAAATAAAAGATCTCACTAAAATTCCACTGCACTTAAATTAGCTTTCTGATTTTTAAAAGAATAGTGATATGATGCAATGTAACCTATCCCTTAGCTCTTATATATGATAACGTTTATATATTTTACTACAGCAGTTATAGCAATAGCAGTTACATTTCTACATCGCTTATCAGTGCAAAGCACTTCCTAAGCAATTTACAATGCGTTTAGCTAATTGCCCCCAACAAGCTGGGTACTCATTTTACCAACCTAGAGTAGGATAGAAGGCTGAGTCAACCTGGAGCCCTGCAGCATCAAATTCACAACATTGTGGCTGCAGTACCAGCATTTAACAACTGTGCCACCAGGGCTCAGGGCTTTTACTATATTACGAATATTGTTTGGCCTTGTCTGCACTAACTGTAGATGGAGTTATGTCATTTATCTGTACTTTACCCTCTATGTGAAAACCCATATCACTGCTCAAGTTTATTATATCTGTTGCATAACAATATGGTCTAGAAAATCTACTAACTGTTCAGCTGACAGACATGATAACTGTGTTGCTACACATTTTTTTTTAATAACCCATTGTATGGGAAGGCCTACATTTTACCTCTCTTGTATGTTTCAGGTGATACTTGTTTCCTATGATGTCAACCATTCCAATTTGGTACCTGAGGCAGAAAATCCAAATAGCAACTCCTTCCCCATTAAGCCATCTGCAAAAGAGCAATACGGTGCTTTTATACACTTCTTGTTCTCTTCTTTGAGGCTTATGTAACAGAACTTCTCCGTGAATTGTGCTTCAAACGTCATACCTCTCCCTACACTACAGTCCTTAATAACATGCAAAATTAATTGTAGGAGGTGAGCACCATATGCCCTTGTGGCAAAGATATCTCTGTACCAAGGTTAAGGAAATTTCACCTAATTTCAGGTCTTATAAAATATTGCCCTTATTTAAATAAGCAACCTGCTAAGCAACTGACATCACAAACCATGAGGTTGCATCAAAGTTGCATTTGCCAATATGACAGCAAATATATGAGGCATCTTTTTTCATTTTGATTGGTCACATCCATTTTGAGACTAATTCTACTGGGGTAAGCCTCACACCTACTTTTTATAGATCATCAGTAATTAAAAAGAAGTATGGCAAAAAACAAAAAACAGATTATCCAGTAGTAGTTTAGTGCACCTTCAGGTCTACAATGATATTCAATAATACAGTGCAAAGCAAAAAGTCTGATTTTAAGGGGAGCAAAAATTTTCCTGGCAGAAATACATGCCTATACTACATGAAGTTATCCCTGACTCAATAATTACCTAGTTCCTTTGTTGTGAATTATAAATAAGTAAGCAATTATCATATTCCCCAAGACACCCACCCAAGCCCTAAAGATTTGCCCAACCCTGTCAAAAGCAAAGGGGGGGGAGCCATAAATTAAACCACTACATGCAGTACTTTCTCTTGAACATGCAGAGTACAGATCAGTCCAGCAGATAAACTAAGGTGTGAGTAATCCAACTTGTCAGTACATAAACTTACCAAGCTGCCCAACTGAGGCCTCATCCTATCTCACATGGCACCTCCTGATCAGTGATCCCACATGGCACTGACATCACAAATGCTAAGATAACTGAATATGACTTTTAAGTCAGTGAATTCTTGGGGGTAATATGCTTAAATTTTGAGTTTGCAAAGTACTGGTCAGACCATCAGATCTAGCACTGGGAAAGAAGGATTACATGGGACTAAATGACCATGTATAATGGCCCTTTTGATATATGTTTTACAATCAGAATTTAAGATTCTTTTGTCCTTTACAAAATTTCCCATAATTTGGAATCACAGAAGCCATAAAATTGAATCCCTTTGTGGATCTAGCTTATCACGTTTGTGCAAAACTACAGAATTAATGCTCTTGTTTACTGTTTAAAATGCCATATAACAATACTAACAGAGAAATAGATACTGTGGGTTAGAAGGAGACCTGGAGTCTACACAACGAAGAAAAAAGATCTGAGAGCAAGCAATTACATATTAAGCATAAAGAGATGATCTTCAACTGTGATGTTTAAAAGTAAAAATATTTCTCTCTGTATCAGTTAAAATTGACTTATTTCATGTGACTTTGTAGTGTCAATAGCTGCTTATCTAAAGAATGTGCTGCAACTTCAACAAACCAAACAGTAGTAGAATTATTACAACGGATGGGATAGTTCATGGAGATCACATTTTAAAATCAAAGGAATCCGTGAAGATTGGAACAGGACAAACCCAGGTGCTCGCCTGGAAACACAAATACCTCTGAAAGGAATCTTAAGAGATTCAGAGTACCCATTTACCCTGGCTCCCTGCACTGCTGCTATAAATGATGGTCTTTACATCCCCTTGTGTTTGGAGATAGGCTGCCAAATAGCCATCACAAAGGAAGGATGTCCCAGCTCCTTACTGCCTCTCTCCATCCAGTCCAGAAAATGGAGGGTAATAAAGTCTGTATAAACAAACTAGATAAAGGTTACATTCTGCATACTTATGATTGCAACATATTTGGTAAAGGCAAAGGCTAGGTTGCAATATCATTCTGTTGTAGAGGGGGAAAGCACCAAAGGAAACTGAGTGTGCATGAGTGCTGGTGGTTTCTTCCCTCTTATTCTGCCTCTTTGATTTGCACATTGTCTTTTCCCTCGCTGTGTCTGTGGTGCCTGTATTTGTATCAGCATACTGTCCAGCTGACTCATCCATGCCTACTCAGGATCAGCTCTTTTCATAGAGGCACTTTCAGCAGTTCAGTGGCTGTAAGGATAAAGGCACTAAGCTACTATCTAAAATCAATTAGTTGAGTCTCTTCAGAGAATTCTAAGGTAATACAAAATTCCTAAGGTTCAAATGACTGCAAAAAAATGGGTTGTAATTTGGATGCACATACTACATAGGTTTCATTTTACATTCTAAGAATGCACCAAAAGGCATGCTTCTGCATCTTTTTCTGTTCTAAGAGATACAGAATATTTAGGCATTGCTATATAAATTGAACTTGCTAATTTTTTGTTTCCCTTTAAGGGATGGGATATGTTACTTTCTAAGAAGGCCTGAACAGAAGCTAACTCATTTTCCTGTGGAATGCAGGAAAATCATCAAAGTCTCTCTCATTACTGGCCCTCAGTACCCACAAGCAATTTTCTTAAATTACTGAAATCATGCATTAAGTTTGAGCTACACCTTAGTCAAATAGACCATAATGCTGAATAGTTTAGCATGCTTTAATCTCCAAAAATATTGTTCCCATTTGTCTAACATATGCACTTAAATACAGTACTTTAAGATAATAATCCAATACTTAATAAATAAAAAGGAGTGCACTTTTGGTGAATGCAAATTGAAATAAAAAAGACCTATTTTGAAGACCATTAGTTCAAACAAAAGCTTATCTCTTATTGTCTGAGGTAATGTTCCAAGGCATGCAGTTATAAAATAGATAGTATCAAAGTCAAACATGCTTATATTAAATTCTATTGTGCTATTTTGCAACAAAGGAGCTAAAAAGGTTTACATCCAGTTGTGGAGAATGGAAAAAAATACATTAAAACCATCTGCACTTAATAAACCTTAGCAGCATTGCAGATGTTGTTTCTCTCCACCTACCCCCTACAACTCTCCAGAGAATATCTCCTCAATTTCAAAAGTGCATACAGCAAAATGAAAAGACCTGGAATATTTTTATAAGGTGCTATGTGTGGCTTTGTAGATTGAACTACAAAATCTTTCACAAAAGAAGGAAATGCGTATGTTAGTCAGTCTAAAGAGTGGCAAACACTTATTGCACACTATGATGAATATTGTTTGGATGCAATTTCTTGGATGCATTGTGCAGTGTTTTTCTGTAGATTCCCTACACACACACACACACACACACACACACACAATCCATGCATATTTTAAATATTTGTAAGAGTTATCTTGGAATTTTTAAATTAAATTGAACAACAGAAAGTAATGGCAAAATGACTAGAGCCAGAAGCATACAATTCTTATTTGTAACTAGCCTAATCCAAAGAATTATAGTAACTGTTCATACCAATTCAAAGTATCCATTTAAAACAAACCAAAATATGGATTTCTTTCATGGATCAAAAATTCTCAATGCAGCAATGCATTTACGAGGTAAAGCATTCAAAAACTATTCATAAAGCATCTATGAAGTGTGACTGCCAGTCATTTTAAAGTGTTCAAGCTGCCATTGTTTTCTTTATTACATGTTTTTAAACATCAGTAAGCAGCTTGCTTTTATTAACACAGTTTTGGTTGGCTAGGGTATAGTTGCCAGTTCTGAGGTTTGCCTCTCTAAAATTGTCTATACTATTATTCATATCCTCTTCAATCTCCATGTATTCAGATTTGCTGATTGTGGAAGAGCTACGGCGACTCAGATCACTGTCAGATGCTAAATTAGGAGAGCTAACTTTAAGTAACTGAGCCTGTTCTTCCCCTTCTGTTTCTCGGTGGTAGAAGTAGTTGAAGTTGGACACAATGACAGGTACAGGCAGGGCAATTGTCAGCACACCAGCAATGGCACACAAGGAGCCCACGATTTTGCCTCCAATTGTCACAGGGTACATGTCACCATATCCTACAGTGGTCATGGATACCACTGCCCACCAGAAAGCATCAGGGATGCTGTCGAAATGAGTGTCAGGTTCTTCAGCTTCAGCAAAATACACCGCGCTGGAGAACAAAATCACCCCAATGAAGAGGAAAAAGATTAGTAAACCTAACTCCCTCATGCTCGCTTTGAGGGTCTGTCCCAGGATCTGCAGGCCCTTAGAATGTCTTGAGAGTTTGAAGATTCTAAAGACTCTTACCAGTCTGATGACTCTCAGAATAGCCAGAGAGGTGGCCTGCTCCCCCTTTTGGGCCCCCCTCTGCTCAGCCATCTCTGTACCCAGAGTGATGAAATAAGGAATGATGGCCACTATATCAATGAAGTTCATGATGTTCTTGAAGAACTCAGCTTTGCTGGGGCAGGCAAAAAAGCGCACCACCAATTCAAATGAAAACCAAATGATGCAGAGCGTCTCCACAACAAAGAAGGGATCAGTAAAAATATTAGACTTGTAAAACATGGTAGAATTGTCACTGCGGTTTTGGGGTCCAGTATATTCCCTTTCCTGTTCTTTCAGTGCTGGCAATGTTTCCAGACAAAATATCACTATGGAGATTAAGATCACCATGACAGAGACTATTGCAATGACCCGGGCTGGCCCAGAGCTCTCAGGATATTCAAAGAGCAGCCATACTTGCCTTTGATATTCCCTTTCAGGCAATGGCCTCTCTTCCTCTTTGATGAATCCTTCATCTTCTCGGAATTTCTCCATAGCCTCCTCTCCCAGCTCATAGAACTTGATCTCCTCAGAGAACATGTCTAAGGGCACGTTAACTGGCCTACGAAGCCGCCCTCCAGACTGATAATAATAGAGGATGGCATCAAAACTGGGCCGGTTTCTATCAAAAAAGTATTCATTCCTCAGTGGATCAAAATATTGCATGCGCTTCTTTGGGTTACCCAGCAACGTGTTGGGAAACTGGGCAAGAGTTTTCAGCTGGGTTTCAAATCTCAGGCCAGCAATGTTGATCACAACCCTCTCACAGCATTCATGGTCGTCGTGAGTACCAGGCCGATAGCTGTCCTGGAGGTGGCCTGGCAAAGCAGAAGTCTCATCCATGTTATCCCCAGCCATCACAGTCATGGTGGAAAGAGGATGGGATGGGAGAAATTTTTAACAATGTGCAGGGATGCAGAAAGAGATGGGATCCAAAACACAAATCTACCAGAACTGGAAAAGCATGAAGAATGGAGGAACTCAAAGGAGAGGGCTTTATATGCAGAATTAAAACATGAGTGCAGAGGATTGATGTCCTTACTTGGTCCCCTGTTTCAAAGAGCAGGAATAGAAGTGGATATCAGGTTTGGGAAACTCAATGACAAAGAAACAGGAATGGGTTGGAGGGCACAAAGGCTGAAAAAAGGAGGGGATATTGGGTGATGGTCATTTGGGAAGGAACGGACAAACTGGTTGTGCTCAAGAACAAAGACAGGGCTTAGGATCTTTTAGAATAGACACTATGGGATCAGCTTCTGTCTTTTAACACAGTTTACTCCAGGATGTAACCATGCTGCTGCTGCTGTTGTTGCTGCTGCTGCTGCTGCTGCTGCTGTTGCTGCTGCTGTATTGCGGCTACTGTCACACACTCTCCCTCAATAAAAATAAATAAATAAATGTAGAGGCTGGGATGAGATTGCTTGAAATGTCGACTCAGCAATATCCATGGACTTCCCACTTGCTCTGGATTGACCACTTCCACTTTATTATAGTAATTTTTTTAACGAATAAAGCTCACTTCGGGAGCAACTGGTAGGTACTGTAAAGGGATAAGAAGCATATTCATAAAAAGGATACGTCTCCCTCCCCCAGTCCACACACATAGAGCAGACTGCAATAACCATCATGATACTTTAATTCCAGGAATGCTACATATCATGCAATACCTTCTTTAATGCAGTCCAACACTACTAAAGTCAAAAGAAAGATTTCCACATGTAATGATTTTTTTAAAATTAGTACTTATCATAAAATCCTATGTCTCTGGGCATCTTAATCAATCACCTTGTGTAACGGAAATTTTATTCTTTTCACAAACCACTTTATAGTCTCGATTCTACATTTATTTTGGAAAAAAGTTGCACCAATTTTAATTGGTCTAACAAATATACAAACTACACATAGGAATGTCCGCCTTCGGTTCATGCACAGCAAAGTGGGGGTGGGGGGGATACTACAAGCTTTCTTAGCAGCAATATCTGGGAGGAACAATCTGTTTAAAGTACATTGAGAGGATTCTCTACTCTCTGGCAGCATTCAAGTGTGCAGACCAGAAAGGAAAGTAAATTTTGAACCAGTAAGCATAGGCCCGGCATGTGGGTCTTTTCTCTCTGCCCGCCCCGCCATATCCAAACATTGCAATAAATAGCAAACTTTTTTTGAAGATAATTCTTTCTTACCTGCTGCCGTAGGCAGGTTGTGGGAGCAGCGAACAGAAGCAAGACCCGGTCCGAATGCGTCAAGGCGATTCGCCTTGCTGCAGCACCAGCAGCATCCCAAGTACAGCGGCGAGAATCCACCCGCCGCAACCTCCCGCACCCATTTCAATACACAGATCGCTTTACAATGCGGCCTGAGGGATGCTGAAATATTCATACAGCACCAGCTTTCGCTTCCATTACGAAGACTGGAAGTTAATTAAGTCGTGAAGAAAATCAGGGTGGTGAGGAGGAAGATAGGGTCTTCCTTCTTATGTTCCAAAAAACCCGCAACGAAACCAACCAAACAAGAGGACTTTGAGGATGGCTTCACTTTTCTAGCTCTCGTCTCTGTCTGCGTATCTTCCTCCGTACGTCAGGCTCAGGCAGAAAGTAGTCGATGCGTAATCCTGCTGCTGCTTCTGCAGCGACTTTGGCTAGAGAGAAGGCGGCAGCAGGGCAGACAAAAGCGAAGCCAGAAGGTGGCTGCTGAAAACGTGAAACGCGGACAACCAAGGCGAGCCATCTCTTGACTGCGCTGCAGTTTCAGCAGAAACCTGAGAGCTCTTTGGTGCAGGCAAGGCATTGCGGTGGAAGGAGGGGGGCGGAGAAAGAGGGGAGGTCAAGATAGCGCGTATGCCACTCGCCGTAGTCTTTCCGAGCTGTTCAAGTAGCCACCAAGAAAACCCGCCACGGCCTTTTGTCATGAGGTTCGAAGGCACTGCCTCGCCACCACCCAACCTAAGCATCATCCCACGACCTTCTCGAGGATTTCACATTGCAAACTGATGAGGTCCCTAACAGACGCAATGCAGGCAGGCAGCTTTCAAGGCACGTTGCGCGATAAATCACATTTGGAGGAGCCTTCTCGCCCCACTCCCCACTGCAAAACCAAGGGAACACCCCAGCCTCAGGCTGCAACATCACGCTCTCCTTTCTTCGACAGGAAGAAGCGAGCAGCTCTTCCGCAGCGCGTGCAACCAACCACCAACGTGAAGCAGGTTATATATCTATGCACGCGTCCCAAATTGGAATTATTTTTGAGTTGGCAAGATCGGTCTAACCACCAGTTTTATTTGCAACGCAAATAGAGCTTTTCACAAAGAAAAGCTAGTTTGACAAGTTGTTCTTCTTAGAGTATGTTTTAAGAGCAGCGGGGAGGGAGAGGCAAGATGCAGGGCAATTGAATTGGAAACTTGCAGCGATTCTCTCCATCGCAAAAACCCTGTATTATTCCGTTATATCGGGGAATTTCCTGGCAAGTTAGTGTGCTGGGATTGTAAGCAGTTTTTGGGCTGACGGTACACCATCTGTTTAGGGCCAAAAGACAAATTTATCGTCTTCCTCCCCAATCTCTAAATCTCTTGGTCTAAACCCACCACTCAACAAGGTCTCAGTAATCACTAACTGGTTCAAAATATACTTGTCAAAATGTGGGATTTGTGTTCGTTAGAACTTACAAGTTAGTGGAGCACTAGAGTAGTCTCCAGTTCGAAAAAGTTAAGGAGACTCATGTTTTCTTCCTAAACACTTTGCAGTTGCTCTACAAGGGACAGGAGAAGATGCAGAGACTGCCAGCAAAACATTTCCCCTTCCCCCACAGTAGCAGGCAGAAACTGGCAAATGTGGATGCGCCTGCAGAACAGCTCACAGTCCTACTCCTTGTTTGCAAGGAACTGCAGTAGTGGTTTTATATAGGATAATAATGCACACATTCCCCATGATGCTGTTATTTTGTTAGAGATTTTGCAGCTAGATTGAATTCTTTCATCTTGGCCAATACAGACTGCGAACCTGAGTTAAATTGTGTCATTAAAGGCGTTTTCCTTCTTACAGTGATCACTTTAGTTAAGGTCATCAGTTCTCAACTGCAGACACATTTGTCATCATGTACATTTTTCAAATGGACTGCTCCACTCATTACAGGGCGTCAGAATGGATTCGGTGAAGTTGAGGATATTTTTTGGAGTGTATGGAGGAAGATTTTATCAGTGGCAGCACTTTACAGGGGAAATTATCTTTTTGTGCTATTGTACTCATATACTCAGTTCAACGCTGAACTCATTGAATGCCAACTGGCTGTTCACCTCCAGGATCAGAGAGGAAAAAAAGGCATTTGTATCACTCTTACTTACCTCTGACATACCCTCTCCCGTGACCCACAAGGGAATGTCTTTCCTGATGGGGAAAAAAGGTTGCCTCTGCCTTCTAGTAAGAAAAGCTGAGAACTCCTCCATCTCTTGTAGAATGAGAGCATGTATGTGGAGGTGAGATGGAAGCCAGCTGTGGATAGGAACAGAGTCCCAAATGGTCACTTCTTTTTCTCTTTCTGCAGTTTCCTTTTCTCTCTCTGATGCCATCTTTCTTTTCTACCAAATGGACCATTGTGTAAAGGACTGGTTAAGGGCTTTCAAATTAGGCTGCAGTGATAGACAGATTTTGAAAATGAATTAAATTATATTAGAAATTCTGGAATTAATTACTACAAGCCATAATAACACATATAATTTAATTAATTAAATTGTTAGTTAAATTGTTATTTAAAATGTAGTGTCCAGGGCAAAGTAGGGGATTTACAGGGAATGGCATGGAAGTTGTCCCATTTGATTAGGGCATGGGTGGACATGTGGCCCGTGGACTGTATGTGGCCCTTAGTATGGCTCCTTCTGCGAAGCTTCCAAAGCCTCCCCCACAAGATTTTAAAAACTCATGGCTCAAAATTACTGCAAAATGCTCCTCAAACCCCAATACCCTAAAAAACTGCTAGAACACACCAAGTTGGCTAAAATCAAAACCAGAGCTTATGTCACTAATTTCCTGTTTCAGTTTTGACTGATTCTCTGTTTTTTGACTTTTTTCAAGGTTCTGGCATATTTTCAAAGTATGAGCGATTGCAGGACCAAACCCACTGGCATGTTTTAAGCCATTGGGGGAAGGTCAATTCCCTGGAAATTCTTTTTTTTCTTTTCCTTCCTTCCTTCCTTCCTTCCTTCCTTCCTTCCTTCCTTCCTTTCTTTTTTGTTTTTTAGAAGGCTTTAGTACACCAGTGCAGCCCACTGGAGAGGTGCATAGCTGTCCACGCCTGTTCTAGAGGTGCATTTTGTCATTGACACCTTCATCAGGAAGTTGAGAAGGCAATATACAGTACTTGTTTCATTCCTGCCTACAGAGTCACTACCAGCTGTGGAAGACGTATGTTCAGACTCCTGGCTTTTTTGTACTGTGGATTCCTACAAGACTCCATCCTCTTTGCCATGGTGTTCAGCATCCATATGAAACCACTGTATCCAAGGATATGGAACACAGTCATACAGTATACTCATCTATATCGTTCCATATTATCAACTGTATCTCTCCATACTGTCTGAACCTGGAAAGGTTGTGCAAGTGCTGAATCACTTCCTGAAGGTAGTGATGGACTAGACGAGGGTCTAACACAGTGAAACTGAATCCTGATAACGCTAAGACTCTGTGAGTAGTTTTCAGGGCTGAGATTTAGCCAAGCTATTTTGTATAGGGTAGTGGTTCCCTTGACGGAACAAGGCACGATTCCGAGCTGTAGCAGTTTGTAGAGTGGGATAATGTGGCAATAGTAATGTATGATATGATAATCCTAATTGGATCATTGCATTCCTGGACATGATCTAGGAGTGGAAACAGGAGCAAAACATTGCTATTCATATTTTTTTAAATCATTTTATTCAATTCACATATAAACAAACAAACAATTATTACTGAGCTTTACATGAATTTTCTTTGATCTTCCACGCTGATCTAGATTTCATTTTCTATATCTCTTAACTTGTTTATATTAATGTACCACATTGTATTGATCATATTACACATAAGTTCTTACAATACCATCACCACATTCCAATTTCCTGATATATATCCAATTGTCCACTCAGTAATTATCATAATCATAAATCATTCATTTCCATCTGTCAGTACCCAGCAATTACCCAGTACCATTTGCCATTCTTTCAAAATCTCATCGTCTGATTTCCCTTTTACTCTCTGAGAGACCATATCAGCATTTCGATCTTCAACAAATGTTCCCCACCATTGCTCTATTGTGGGTATTTGCTGATTTTTCCAAAGCTTTGCATATTCGATACGAGCTGTTGTTATCATATACAGTATTATTCTCCAATACTTTTTTATAGCAGTACCTTCTAGCACATCTGTCATATTAAGCAAATACAATTCCGGTAACTTAGCAAACTGAACTTTCATTGATGCACATATTTTGTTATGTATTTCATTCCAATATTTCTTAGCCTTAGGACATGTCCACCACATATGATATATCGTACCGACCTCTTTTTGACATTACCAACAAAGACCTGTACCTGTATTGTATATCTGTTTTAATTTATCTGGTGTCATGTACCATCTCTGAAACAACTTATAATAGTTCTCTTTTAAATTCTGTGCTAATGTACATTTTTGTGTTCTTTTCCAGCTCTGTTCCCAAGAGTCTAATTGGATTGAATGTCCAATATTCTGAGCCCACAAAATCATTACTGACTTTACTGTTTCTTCTTGCCTTTCCTGGTGTAGTATTTCTTAATTTAAACATGCTAATAGATGAGGAGGGTTTTCAAACAGCTGTTTAATCACTCCAGTTTTCTCTTTTTCTTCTATTCCGTATGTTTTTAGGTCCATCTGAAATCTTTCGGTTAACTGTCTGTAAGGGAACCAACTTAATGTAATTCCTTCTTGTTCCAGTTTTTCTCTTATTTTAATCTTCAGATTATTTAAAGCTGTGTTCTCTAATATATCTTTGTATCTCAGCCATTTATCTGTTTCAGTCCATCTGCCAAAAAACGCTTCTTGAGGGAACACCCAGGTGGGAAGCTGCCGTATGTTTTTAATCTTGTATTCATTCCAAATTTTCAAAAGCGATTTCCTGATATAATGATGTGTAAAGTCTTTATCTATTTTTCCTTTATCATAAAACATATAGGCATGCCACCCCATCCTCAAATCAGCACCTTCCAATGCCAGCGTTCTCGCATCTTGTAAATCAACCCAATCTTTTATCCACATGAACGCCGCTGCTTTGTAATATATCTGAAAATCAGGTAGTCCCATTCCACCTCTGTTTTTCTGATCTGTCATAATATTCCATTTTATCCTAGGTTTTTTCCCTTGCCATAAAAATATAGTTAGTTCTCTTTTTCATTGTAAAAAAGGTTTGTTGTTTGTTACAGTAGGACGGTTTTTGAATAAAAAATTCATTTTTGGAAGTACATTCATTTTTATTACAGCTATCCTCCCCATCATCAATAGACGCATAGAGGTCCAACTTTCCAGATCCTTTGTTATTTCTTTCCATTTTTTTCCATAGTTGTTTTGAAATAACTCATTGTTCCTTTTTGTTATCCAGATACCTATATATTTTGCCTTTTCCCCTCTGTTAAATCCTGATAAGTGTGCTAATTCCTTCTCTTCTCTCTCAGTCATATTTTTCGTTATTAAAACTGTTTTTTCCTTGTTAACTTTAAAGCCGGAGAATTCTCCGTATTCTTGAAGTGTTCTCATCAGATCTTTAATACTGCTCCCTGGAACATCCAGAAATAAAACCAAATCGTCAGCGAAGGCTTTTAACTTATATTGATATTTCTTAATTTGAACTCCCTTTATACCTTTGTCTTCTCTTATGACGCTATTTAGTATTTCCATTGTCATTATAAACAAAAGAGGAGACAAGGGACAACCTTGTCTTGTCCCTCTATGCAGATCTATCAATTGTGTCCTTTCACCGTTAATGACCAATTGAGCTTGTTGTTGACTATAAATTGCTTCAATCCATGAGACAAATTTGTCTCCCGCCTGCACCTGTTTAATCGCCGTCTTCATAAATGGCCAACTGATCATATCAAAAGCTTTTTCTGCATCTACAAATATCATAGCCATTTTCCGTTCGTTATGCTTTTCATAATATTCAATTATATTCAGAACTGTTCTGATGTTATTTCTTAAAGATCTTTTTGGTAAAAAACCATTCTGATCTTCATCAATGATCTCTGTCAGCACTTTTTTAAGTCTCATTGCTAGGATTGAAGCAAAAATCTTGTAATCTATATTCAAAAGTGATATTGGTCTGTAATTCTTTACATCAGTTAAATCTCTGCCTTCTTTCGGAATCAGCACCACATTAGCTTCTTTCCATGTGTCTGGTACTCCTTCCTTTATTATCTCATTTATAGTACTTTGCAAAGGTATTGAAATCTCATGTTCCATGATTTTGTAATATTTTGCAGTAAAACCATTCAGTCCTGGAGCTTTGTCATTTTTCAAGTTTCTAATAGCCTCAACCACTTCCATCATAGAAATAGATTTATTCATTATCTGTCTTTGGTCTTCATTAAATCTCATTTTATTCATTTTCTCCAAATATTCTTCCAATTCTTGTTGCTTTTTAGGTTCTGTAACTTTACTCATCAACTTCACATAATAGTTATAGAAAGCTTGTTTTATTCCATCTTGCTTTGTGATTCTTTCTTCTGCAATTCTAATCTCCGTTATCATATTTCGAGCCCTTCTTTTGCGCAGCAGGCCAGACAAAAGCTTTGAGGGTTTGTTGGCTTGTTCAAAAAAGTTATATTTCATTCTCCGTATCTGTTGTTCTATTTCATTTAAATTAAGTTGATTTAATTCCACTTGATGTATCTTCATCTGTAATCTAATCTTACTATCGGAAGGATTTTGTCTCATCTGTTTCTCAATCTCCTTCATCTTTGTCAAAATTTGTTGTTCAGTATGTCTCCTTTCTTTCTTAATCTCCGCTGCCCATCTGATAAAGTTTCCACGCATGACGGCTTTGCTTGCATCCCAAAAAGTCTTCATCGACATCTCCGGCATCATGTTTTCATTGAAATAATTGATTATCTCCTTTTTTGCCTTCTCTATGTAAATTTCCTTATTCAAAATCTCATCATTCATTCTCCATGTTCTTTCTCTGTCCTTGATATTTATCTTTAATTGTAGTGGGTTATGATCAGAACACAAGTTAGGAAGAATATCCATATCTGTAGCTTTCAACAATAGTTGCTTAGATACCAACATCATATCTATCCTTGACATTGACTTATGTCGATCAGAGTAAAACGTATGTCCATCCAATTGTCCATTCTTGTATCTCCATGTGTCATATAAGTTTAATTCATCCATCATTTTAAAGAAGCTCTTAGGAAGTTTGCTGTTGTTCCTGGGGGTTAATTTCTGTATTGTTCTATCCACTTTTGGATTGATAACTCCGTTGAAATCCACCAAAACAACAACGTTTGTGTTCCCTGTTTCATTGAGATAGTTCGAAACCACTTTATGTATTGTGGGGAAAAATTCACCGTTAGCTCCATTAGGTGCATATATTCCAACTGTTAAAATTTTATCCTGTTTCAGAGTAACTTCTACTCCTATATACCGACCGTTACTGTCCTGAAAAATTTGCTGTGCACCATATTTTGAATTTACATATATCAAAACTTCCCTTTTCTTTTTTTCAATCATGGCTGCAAAACAGCTACCCAATTTTGGATTTCGAACATGTCTCAGATCTTGAGTCCTGATTCGAGCTTCTTGCAGACATATTATATCCAATTTTTGTTTTTCCAGGTAATGAAAAATGTGTCTTCTTTTGTATTCAGAGTTAAACCCCTTAATGTTCCAAGAGTATATCTTCAAATCCATCTCGATAGATTATATTAAAATCTTATTTCTGAAAATTGACTTAGTCCTTCAATATTTCTCCTTCTAACTCCCCTTCTTCTTGTTCCAGAGCTCCTTGTTCATCTTCTACTTCTACCTCTGCTTCTCCATTGTCCTCTTCTTGTAGAAACTGTTGTTTTTCCTCCACTGGAAATTCCTGGTCCTGGTCCTTCTCCCCCTCAGGGACAGCTTTTTGTAAATCTTTCTTCAGTCTTTCCATCATTTCTTTCACTTTGTGAACTGAATTAATCCTGTATCTCTGCTGTTTATACGTAAAAGAAATGCTCTCAATTTTTAGCCTTTGGTAACTGATAGGGTATTTCATCAAAAGATTTGCCAGTGGTTGGTACTCTTATCTCTTCTTTAAAATTTGGTAAGGTGTATCTTTAAAAATCTTGACATCTTTATCTCCGATTGTCAATGATCCATCGTAGCTTTGTTGTAATATTTTGTCTCTCATCATTGTCCTTGTAAACGTTATAATAATATCTCTTGGTAATTTCCTCTCTCTTGCTACCCTGAAGGAAACTCTGAACATTCTGTAAATGTACATTTCCATCTTGTCCTCTCCAATGCCAATGAATTCTCCCAAGGCCGGTATAATTTTTTCATACAGATTCTCCACTGCGGTCTCAGGAACACCTCTGAAACAAAGACATCTTTCTCGGTATCATAATTCCTGCAGCGTGATTTGCGCCTCATCTTCCTGTTGCTTCCCTTTCACCTCCACCATCTCTTTTTCAACATTTTTAACTTGCTGTTTTATTTCCTTAGAGTCTGATTTTAACTTGGTCACATCCTTTACTTTGTTTTCTAATTTCTTCCCCAGTTTGTCCATTTCTTGTTTCATGTCCATTCTCACCTCTTTTCTTGTTTCTATTAAATCCTACCGAATGTCTTCTTTCATACTTTTCAACTCTTCCATCATCTGCAACGTAACATCTTGAGATTTCTGGGGTATATCTGTTGATATTCGCCTTACTGTCTGGGTAGTCGTTGTTGCTGCTGCAGCCGCCACTCCTCTTCTTGTTCTTTGATCCATGTTATGTCAACCTCCCAGTGACTAATCTTTCTTGTGAAACTGAAGGTTTTTCTTCCTCCCCTCTTCCTCCTCACGGCTTTACCGAACTTATTGTTTGGATATAAGTGATCTTATAAAAAAAGTCCAGTTAATACAACAGTAATTTATAATTCTTAATTCTTAATGCAAATACTTAATACTATAGGAATATAAAATTCAATTAATTGTAAATGTAATTTCTCAAAGTAGGGCTTAAAAATTATTATAAATTATAAAATTATAAAAATTATACGAACATGTAATTCAGTTCAATTCATTATATTTACAGCTTCTTCACAGGTCACAAGACATGCAAATCCCTTCCTTAAAATTTAATCACTTATGTCCCCAACCCAAATTGATTTGCCTTGCCTTGCCTTAAAATTCCCAAAACACATTCATTACTTAAAATGAAAAGGAAAAGTTAACAGTCAGTTTCTTCCTTGTAGTAAAATGTAATAAGTATCAACTATATCAGTAAAACATATGTATATTTAGTCTATGCACTTATGTATATATTCAACTAAAAGTAATAATATGAATATTAATAATATGAAATCAATCGTGTTATGTTCAGTTCATTCAATAAATTCAAGGCTGCGCCTAGGCCCAGACCTCTTCAGTTCCCCCTCCCAACCAGTGTTTATAATTCCTCCCTCCTTTGGAGCTGTTTCTAGACCTTGATAACAAGAGTCCAAGCCACTCTGCTGCGGGGGGTGGGTGGGAACCAGCCTTCCAGCTCAGCCTCAAAGTCCAGTGTCAGTTCGCAGAGACGTAAAAATGAAGTCTCAACTACGCAAATTCAAGCAGTCCAAATTTTACAAGACTCTTTAAATGCTCAGTCCACAATCCGAATTCAAACTGTCCAAGTCTTTCAAGGCACTTTGAATGCTCAGTCCACAATCGAAATGCAGTTCCAAAACTCACAATCCATTCATCAGCGCATAATTCCAACTCATCACAAAGTTCAGGAAGAAGAAAAGAGGAAAAAAACCCACTTCAATTCCAAAGTTACATAGTCCCGTTGTTCCCAAGAAAGCAACGAATAAGGAATCCGAAAATCCTCTATTTACAATTGTAAAGTCCAAGTTCCAGGGAAAAAAAAGAAAGAAAGAAAGAAATCCAGAAAGGCATAGAACAAACATGTAGTCTCAGTCTCAGTCTCTCCACTTAAAACTCTCCACTACTGTCTGATTATATTCAATTTTCAATTTACCCAAAACAGCTGGGGCAGTCTATTACAGTTCACCGAAAAACAAACTGTCTTCAAGCTGTTAATGTCTTCCTTATCAAATATCGGCCATTGCGTACTCACGATCGGCTGGGTCACTGCGCACTCCCGCTCATGCTCACTGTTGCAAGTCCAAAGTTGTTGCGGTTTCAATATAAAAAAGAAAAAACTAGATCAGGTTGCTTATTGATTCTAAATGTGTCTTCTTAGTTTAAAAGTTGGCGGTGGCGCTTGTGCCGCTTATACGACAATCCAGCTGGGTCTGTTGTGGCCCTTCGGCCCCCTAATGCCTCCCGCTCTTTCTTCGTCAGAAAGAGCTCGTCAGTTGCGGAAACCCCCCCTTCAGGCCTCTTCCGCACCCCCTTTACTGAGGGGGTGTCTAGCCGCTTTAGTTGTTTAAAAAAACAGCTGGATTCCAGCTGGTGGTAGCACGGAGATATGGAGCTTCACTCCGTGCGATTGTTCATGCGCGCCATGCGACCGGAAGGCCGCTTTTCATATTTTAACATGGCCAGAGAAAGGTGGGCTTATCACAATGGTTTTGCAACCAAGCATCCAGTGGTTTAGGACACAGTATTTTGAGGGTCATCAGCACAGGATTTCAAATTAGCTAGGGTCTGGTTTTGGTGACTTCATAGCGATGTAAGTATTCATTAATTTTGTTCTCACAGCAGGATGAATAAGCAGTTCCCACTGCTTAAAAAAAAAGTTCTCAAAAACTTCAGTTTTCAAGGAATATTTCCATTTCAGGACTTCCTGAGCAGGAAATCAATTTTCTGGATAGAAAACAACATTTCCTGAAGGAAAATGCATTTTTTTCACAAAAAGTGGATTTTTATTTATTTATTTATTTATTTATTTATTTGAGTAACCTGTGAAGATTCTTGTCATACAGGATTTTTCCTTGTCGGAGTTTCACAGCACTCTGGAAACCCTGTTTCCATCTCATGTTCACATATTTCCGAATATTCTTTCCATCGTTAACCCTCAGTTACTGTAACCTGTAGGGCAACCGCATATGGCAGTGCCTGCATCCCAGCTGCAGCCTTTCAGTGGACATCTGGTTGTCCCTGTCACTGTTGTTAGATGATCTGGTTGCCCTTCTTGCTGTTGTCAGGCACCAGTTGACAACAAATCCATTTGTCCATGTTTTCAGCACATTAGGCAAATGCTCAATTTGTTTAGTAACAGATCGCATGCTGATAGCTTTATTCTTATACATTCATAATCTTATAAATGTGATTTTAGTTATGTTTGTGTGATATACTGTAAATTACTGTATGTATGGTGCTATCCACCATAACTTCTGTATGAAGAATGGCACCATAGCATTATAAATAAATAAATTACAGATATAGACATAAATGTCCAAACACTATACATAATATAATTCTTCTAAGCAGAGTTTTGTATATTTTAAGTAAGAGCAATCAGTTTCTCTGCTCCTTTGTTTACCCTATCAAGAACTCCATATGGGAAGGTACAACTGGCCGTAAGAAGAACTCACAGGAAGGGGGAAAGTTGTCTTCATCAAGACGCAAAGCTTCCAAACAGCACTGGAAGTGGCAAAGTGGTATACTATTGCCGTGTTATCCTAGTCTGTGAACTGCTCTAGCTAGAGATATCAGAGAAGGGAAACATGCTCAGGCATGCTGTTTCTGTCGCCAGCTTTGTTTGTCGTGAAGATGAAATTTAAAATGCAGGAAAAGGGAAGAATTGGGAGGGGTGTTTTTTTAAAAAATCTTGACAAGCTTTTTAGAATTTATTGTTCTTCTTAGCCTGCCTAATGTGTTTATTTTTTCTTTTTTTAAAAAAAAACATGGTCTTACTAAACTGTTTTAATTTTATTGATAGTTTAAGTACAAGCTTTGTGTGATGTGAACTTTTATTTGTATCTGTGTTGTTGCTATTTAGGGTAAGCCTTGTGAGCTCCTCAAATTTGTTTGTTGATATCCCTCACACTGGCAAAAATAAGTACAAAATCATAACTGTCATACTTTGGATATAATTGCATGCAATATTATTGTATGGCATATATCAAATGCTATCACATACTAAATACCAAAGTGCAAACTTAAATACACAATGGTGGAATTGAGAATCATGGAATATCAAAAATTCAGTAAACATTCAGCAAGAAATTGAATATTTGAAAAATATTTGATAAATGTTCAATATCAAAGTAGATCTTGCAAAAACCATCATGTTATTGGATTTATCATCCAGATGTTTGATGGGCTGTAACGGAAAAGTGTGTGCCCGTATTGCAATGAAAAAAAGAGCAGAATTAGTTAGACAGTGAGATAGGACAAGCATGAAAGAAGGGATCAATGCAGGGATAGAGCATCCTAATCTTAAATGCATTTGGAGTGTTGAAAAGTATCGACTTCAGCTTCTGACGATAAAGCTTGCAAACTTCAAATTGAAGTTTGCAGGATTATTTGTGCTTCCATTTTCTTGATGGGTTCAAAATAAATTGAAACGACAGGAAAAATAAAAATTCCCAGAGCTTATTGTACTTGTTCAGATAAGTGGCACCACTGGCAGTATTTTTCAAATGCTGGCCAGGATTGCTGTTGGTGAATTATGTTAGTATGTCTGTCGATTATACTAATATAAAAAATTCTGTAATGGTGTACAGTGGTAGTGGGAGGATGGCAGCAACTACCATCTCTGTCAGGAGAGAAAGCTGCTCTGTCAGCTCCTGAACTGTTTGGGAGTCACTTTCTGATGAAGATGAGTTTCTTGATGAAGATGAGTTTCACTGTTTGGGGCAGTATATCTCAGTTAACCTTGTTCTCTCAGGTAACTTTGCCCCAAGCCATATAAGATTTAAGTTTTACGTAAAGGGCTCCTGGGCCCAGAGGTACTAAGGAGAGGCCCTTCTCTCAGTCTTACCACATTCATAGGCTTGTCTAGTTGGGATGTGAGATAGGGTCTTCAAGGTGGATACTGAGCTCCAAAGGGAGGGTAGAACGTCCCTCTCCTTGTTATGCCTTCCGCATAAGGCAAAGACTTTTTTTTTATTTCAAAGGATTTTTGAGAACAATGTTTTTAAAGAAGGACTTTTGAAAGGATTTCTTTTAATTGTTTTGACTATATGTTTTGAATTGTTTTAAATGTTGTTGGTTATTTAATTCCATTGTAATGTTGATTTTTTTGAAATATTTTAATTGTTTTGTGTTTTGATTAGTAACCCACCTTGAGTCCCAGTTTTACTTAAAAGGTAGTGTAAAAATAAGGGTAGAAGAACCAGCATAGTATAGTGGTTTGAGCATTGAACTATGACACTAGAGATCAAGGTTTGATTCCCTGCCCAGCCATGGAAACCCACTGGGTGATCTTGGGCATGTCACACATTCTCAGCCACAGGAAACCCTGTGATAGGGTCGCCTTAGGGTCACCATAAGTTGGAAATGACTTGAAGGCACACAGCAACAACAGCAAAAATAAAGGCAACAGTGGTGGTGGTAGTGGTAGTGGCGGCAAGAATAAGAATACCAGTAGTTAGAAATGGGCTAATAGCCGTTGCAGAGTCTGAAGCACTCGCATAATGCAATCATATTGTCTAGTCCCATTTAGCAGACTAATTTTCCTGTTTTCAAACAATTGAAATTTCTAGGCCATTTTCAAAGGCAGCTGCAGTATTACTGCCTGCAGTAGCCAAAGGAGATCTAAACAGAGTATGAATTATTCTGTCCAAGTATCAGCTTAAGCTGGTAAAAGATACTCTGACCCACTGAGCTACATGTTCCTGTATATCTAAGATCACTCAGAACCTTTGGACTTGATCATTTAAGGGGAGTACATTCTCCTCCAGAACTGGACCAGCTTAGTTAGACAGATGAAAGAATCACAGACATTGGCCAAGATCCTATGCCACACAAGTGGAATATAAATCTTTAGTTGTTTTTCAGCTGTTCCAGCTGCTTTTGAGCATGGAGAGGAGAAGGGTAAAGCTGCTGTTTCCAGTCTCAGTGCTCAAGGGCAGTTAGAACTAGCCAATCATTGGCTAGAATCTGGACTGACATTTAGCAGCCCAGAGCTATTGTTGTGCACCCTAGCTATTATTGTGCACCATGGTGGAGAACCTTGTAGAAGGAGGTACTGGATAACTCTTTCAACTAACACTGAAAAACTAAATATTCAGGTACCTTTCAGTTACACCTTATTATGTCACCAGCAGGATGCCAGCTAGTTTTACCATCTTGTTGGAATGAGTCTCATTTTTTTTGGCCCTCTTTCAGGTCATTATCATGTTCAAGCCTTGAGTCATAGAATTAAATGCCTCATCTGTATTAGATGAAAACGTAAGAAATTGCTGGGTGTTATTTGCATATTGGTGATAGCCCCTATTTGTTTTGAGTCCCAAGAAGTCAATTAGGCAGAACAATAAGACTCACCCACCACAACAACTTCTGAAATTGGCCATTCAGGTAGGAGCAGAACCCCTATAATGTCTCATATCCCAACTCAGACGGCCTATCCAGAAGGACGCAACTGCTGATGCTGTTGAAAGCTTCTAATAAGTCCAAGAAAAGAAAGTTCTCCCCTAATGCAAGAAAAGAAAGTTCTCCCCTAATACAGAACAACTAAGGTAGTTTCTTAAAACCAGATTGAAATGGATCAAGAAAGTTTCATCCAAGAGTCTGGAACTGATCAGAGACCACTTCTTCAGGCACTTTGCCTGAAGAGAGAATGCCAGCAATTAGTCTACAGTTGTCCAGGCTGTGTTTTTCAGCCTGATAACTACCTCATTTAGGCTGTTCTCTCTCCCAAAAAGGAATTTACAATCAGATGCACATTTTGAATTTTTAACTAAAATTTCATGTCCCAAATTTGAGTGATTTGTAGATTTAGGATACTTGAATACTTTCATTTCAACTTTGAATTGAATAGATACAGTACTAGTGGGAGAGGTTAACTGAATACTTAGGCAGAGATATCACCAATATACAGATGACATATTCTTTCTATTAGTTGGTAATGTATACTAACTATCTATGCTCAGATGGAAGTGACTGACAAGGAAAGAGATCTTGAGGTCATGGTGGACACTTGAATGAATGTGGGAAAAATATAGTCTTCATCAGGAGATTGTCCAACTAAGGTAAACTCCCAGTCCCTCAGTGAAGTTAGGGGGAGTCAACCTACCACTTTATAGTACAGCCTGCTTTTCCATGGACCCCTGGAATTAGTTCTAATCAATGGGTGATTGACATTATATAGTTATGCTGTTTCTAACATGATGATGCTAAAAGATGTCACAAAATATTATTTGTTTACCTTGTTCAAAAGGAGTGCCAAAATTGTGCAAAATAATGAGATATTCTTGAGCACTGTTCTAATGTTTATAGATAATAAAACAAAATTGTTTTTACTGAGCATTAATTATTATCAGCTTGCAAACACCTATGTCATGTGAAATAGATGTTATGATTAGCAGCTTATACATACCAGCTTCTGAAGATGTGTTGTTGGAAATCACTGTTTTAAAATAATTTTTGCGGTGTATAGTTTATGTTACACTTCCTTTTGGTGTGCCAGTATCATTTTGTACATCCTGCAAAGGTTTTTCTTCTACAAGAATTAATCTCATTCATAATTGATGGGCAGTTCTCTCTGCAGAATGACTATACAATTCTGATGCTCTGCAATATTTTTAGTCAGGGATATAATTAAACTTCATATTCAAGTGTAAAAGCCAATACACATACAGGTGAAGTAGTTTTCTTTTGGTCCTTACCAATGACACAATACATACAAAAGCTTGAGATGAAATATTAATTCAGTCCTACATTGGCAGTGATGGCAGAAAATCACAACTAATGACAAGTGACCAGGTTCAACACAGTGGTTTTTGTGTGGTGTAATAGAAAGTGGTATACATTTGGCATGAATTTTGTTTATGCTGCATCCCCAGCTGGAATGCAGAAGAGGCACAGAAGTCAACGGCCTGAGAATTCCTGCTTTCTAATCATTAAAGCTATAATATAAGAGATATAAGCTGGCTGCCTGAAATAGCAGGCTTGCTGCCAAAGGAAGTGACCCTATAGGCAGGAAATCATTCCTTTGGGGGAACCGCATTGGGGATACAGCCAAGACTAGTCCCCTGCTCAAGAAGACTGGAGAAGTTCTTCTTTTTTATTTACATTTCTTGGTCTTTAATAACTTGGCCTGCTTGCAGTAATAATATTTGATACAGAGGGGAAGGGAGAACAGTTAAGCCAAGAAGCAACCATAGGTATGTTTATGGGCAGAGAAGATACAGAGTAGGGGGACAGTTATATTACCATAAGAGAGGAGAGAGCCTAGTGTGTTGTTTGGCCACAAACTAGACCTCACATCAAATAATCTTGATCGCCTTGGCAACAGGTCCTCCTGGGCTGAAAATGCAGCTCAATGACAGGTTGGTGAATAGAAAACTGTGATCAAGGATCTGATCTGAACTGGACATGCTGACTTGGCTTGTATTACAGAGGCCTGGGTGGATGAAGCTGGGTGTGGGGTACAATCTCTCTCTGCTCTATCCACCTCAATTCTCTGTGCAGAAGCAGGTATGACCTGGGCGGCAGGGAGGTTGGGTTACAATCATCTTTCAGGATTCCATTTCCTTTGGCAGGTGCTTCATCTGGCAGTCTGCAGTCTTGAGTGATTTTGGAACCCCCTACCTGGTTGTATTGGGGAATTTCAACATCCATGCTGAGGCCACACTGTCAGAAACAGTTCAGGACTTCAGGTCCTCCATGATAACCATTAATCTATCCCACAAAGCTTCTGGTGTCACCCATGCTGTAGGATGCACTTTGGACCTAATTTTCTAGACTAGCTGGGATTATTGTTATCTGGATCTGGAGGAATATTCCATAGTGTTACCCTGTTTTCTGGGAGTCCCGGGAGGGACACCAAATTGCTATCAAAATTATACAAGTTGGGGAAATTAGTTCAGAACACAAGTTGGCAAAACGAGAGGCAGGGTAACGCAGCGGAATCTTGTAACCCAGTGTCTACGGGGTCGGGCCAAGTCAAGAAGCAAACCGGTTTGAAAATAATGAATGATCTTTATTAAAGACAGGCACACAATGTAAGCAACACAAGCACACAGATAACTAAGGAAAATAAAGGTGTGAGTAAGAAAGCGGGATTTTCAGAGGGATAGTTGGTTTGGGTGATACGAAACCTGTCCTGAAGTCCAGAAGAAAATGGAGAGCGAAGCTGGGGTTCAATGTATCTCAGCACGTGGAGCTCAGGGGAAGCTCGCCAAGCGAAGCGGCGGCAAGGCGGTCTGGAACTCGGGAGCTATCTGACGGAGTGCTCAAAGTCAGGGGTTTTTATAAGGAGAATTGTGACCACAGACTAGGTCGGACTTGGGAAAACAATAGATTTGGAGCTGGAGACAAAGCCTCCAAAAGGACAGAATTTGAATGATTGAGTTATAGCTGAATTTATCAATAGAGTAGCCGGTATGCAAACGCGGAGTACTTGAGCATTATATAGTTCGATCATCAAGCTGCCAGCGCTAGGCAGAGGATCTTTTGAGAGTTGCTTGCATACCTAATGGAGGTACTTGCCTTGAGGTCTCCTAAAGCGGCGAGTCGGCTGTTTCTAGCCTGCCTGTATTGTGTTGTAATATTACGGCGATTATCGGCCGAGCCTGTATGCGTGCTTGTCTGGGGGCCTCGCAAGCACGTGGAAGAGATATGTGAAGCCGAATTAGTGATATTAATAGATATCTTTTTATATCCCCAAAGCTCGGGCTAGCCAGGGCAGTACCAATCCCCCCCCCCCGAAAATGGGCGATGGTGGGGACAATATTAGACATTTTCCAATTAAAAAGCAAAAATCATTTTAGAGCCGAATAGGGGCTTGCAGGTACGTTAGCTGTATCACTCCACAGGAAAGGGAATTTTGGGGAAAAGCAAAGGGTTTCTAGCTTATAACAACATTCCTAACTAAAACCTAAACCTAAACACATACACACAGATGTCAATTAAACAACAATTAGCAAATAAGTAATAAGCAATGTTAAATTGTCCCGTCAATAGGAAACTGTCGAAGAGCGAGCAATGGCAGTAAAATAGCAAATGCAATCAATGAAATAATATAAATCCAATGCAGGGTCTGGCAATGAAGGCCATCCAATGAGCAATCACTTCAGTGTGGATAATGGGATGAGAGTTCATAGTCCTGGGGAGGTGAGGTGCAAGCAAAAGTCTTGGCAGCCCCCCCCCCTTGCAACAGAAAAGTCTTGTAGCTGGAGCGAGTTAGCAAAACATAAGTTCATCCAGGCAACAGAGCAGGAACAGCAACACAATGTCGAAGTTGGTGCAGCTTAGCTGGCTGGCTGCAAGTTCAGGAACAGTGAGGTTTTGCAGAGTTGGAGCCTGGAACAGTCCGTTGGGCTTTCTCGGGTGAGTAAATGGTGGCAGGAAGTTCGTTGTTGCAATCGGAAGGCTGCGTGATCACCTTCCCTCACAGTTTCAGGTGTCGTCGAGGAACCAGGAATCTCCAAGCACAGGCCATGAGATGGAGTGGCAACTTTCTCCGTCACCCCCACACACACACGGTACTCGGGGGCTATGGTACGACCTCGGGATCTTCCCAGTCTTCCGGATCAATTAACCTATTAGAGTTTCAACAGAAGAACTGACATGATTAGTAGCCAATGTATACAATAAGTGCAAATGGCCGGCTCAAAGCCTACTGGGATTTTGAAACATTTGGGTCATCATGACGGAGAAGACTAAGAATCTGTGGGGACTTAAATAGCGACTGCGATTGAAGCTGTATTGGCCGGAGTGGGGCCGTTGATCTGGGCAGTGAGACTGCTAGTTCGGGACCCACATTGGATCATTGGTCTAGAGAGGCCAATGTTAACACCCCAGCACTACGAGAGGACCCCAGGTTATAAAGGTCCTATTTGCACTCTGGTCCGGATAACATGGACCTGTACACTCACACACCCTCTCTCTCAGACCGAAGCTGAAGCTCCAAGCCTGATGATGTACCCGAGGGCTTGGGGCAGGCTCGCCAATATAGTACTGATGGTTCGATGCCAGCCCCGAGCAAGGAGTATCACTGCCTCACAAATATAAGCTGGACTCCGAGGGAAGGCCTGAAAGATGGTCGCCTTCGGATAGGCTTTTGGAACCAAACGGGACATTCAATTCTAAACAATTCACAACAAAAATAACACCACTATTACAACTACTTACATAGCTGAACTATTTACAGTATCAGGGGATCCAGAGGGGTCACCACTCTGCCTCTATTCCCTTCAGACAATGACCGTTCAACCACTGTCGAACGCCTCATAGATGGACGCAAATGTCTCCGACAAATTGATGGCTGGCACTTCCTTGCGACTCAAGGAAGCCTGGTAAATCATGGAGCTCACATTGGGTCTTTGGGCACCGGGATCTTCTGGCTCGGGGATGACCACTGATGCAGGATCAACCGGCTGACCCTTCCATTCTTTCAGCTGTGTCAGTTGGTGAGTCTCTGAAATTACGTGCAAGAGCGGCAGTGCCCACTCATTGCCGGAGACCTTTTCGGCCAAATCAAAGTGGAGGGTGGTATCTAATCCACGTGCCTCCCAAAGTAATGTCTTTTGTGGCATAATGGTGACCGAGACAGAGCCAAGGACTGTCTTGGCCCCTCTCAAAATCACTAGTGTCACAATGAATTGGGTGCCTCGAAGCGTGAAGACATGCTGGCACCAAAGCAGCCATGCGGAGGGGAGGGCAGTAGCCATGTCCGCCTCCGTGTGGCATTTAGAACTCTCCGTTATCGAAATCTCCCCTGCTGGGCTGCAGTTAACGGGAGTGCGTAATGTCAACACAGGGTGTGCCAGGGTGAGTGTCTGTGCTAGCCTGTGCTGTGACTGGGCAGGAGCCTCTTGCTGCTTGGATCTGCAATCCCACATGAAATTCCCTTGAAATATGGCATGGAGAGGGTGAACTCTCTCTCCCAAAGTTTCAAGAAAATCTTGGGGGAAACTGCAGGTCTCTAACAGGGGGCCCAGAGCAGGGACGATGGAGAGCTTGGGAAGCTTGGAGCTGGCTTCCTCTGGCTGCATGTTCTCCTTTTCTTGGCTCTCACATGGGCTGGCAATGTCCTGTGTCTTGTTAGATTCTGTGGGGGCTTCCTCCTGAACCTTAGCCTGGTGCGATCCTTCTTGGTGCTCTGAAAACACTATGGTCTCAGAGGTGGCTGGATTCGCACTTAGGGCTATGTCAGGGGAAGGTGCAGTCTGCCTTGTTTTATTGCGCACTGAGGGCTTGTGTCCTCCAAAGGACTTAGATTGGGTTCCCCCCGCCATATCTGGTCAAGCGGATAGCATCAGGGGTGGGCTCACCCTGTCTTCTCTGGTTAGGGAGCAGCACCTTTAGCACTGCTCCAGAGTCTGCAGGAGGGGTGACAGGGGTCTTTTCCCTATCGGTCCTAGTGCCTGCCTTCACCCAGAACCTTCCCCACTTGTCAGGCTTCAACCTAGCTACAACGTTGTGGGGAAGCTTCCTGGGCCGAGGGCACCCTTATACTTGCAGATCCAGGTTAGGATAGTATCCAGCCAGAGGAGGGCCGTTGGTCACGGCACTGACCGGCTGGCTACCTCCTGCCTGGAGCTGTTTCTCCAAAGCCTCAATCAATTCGGACGTGGGGCGTTTATCGAACTGGCTCATGTCCAGTCCGAACTTTCTGAGCATGCCCCAGATTCTCACTCTATCCGAGGAATATGTCTGGGCCGTGGGATCATACCTGCCAGATGTCTCCCTGGGAGAGCCTGAGTCAAAGGGCTGTTTGGAGCCAGTTGGCTGCTGTGGGGGACTTCCTGCCTTGTTGGGCTGGCTGCGAAAATCCCATCCCTGCCACTGCCTGTTGTCCTGTCTGGGTGGCTGGCGCGAGTTCCAATTCCCTTGCGGAATGGAATTCGGAGCAGTTTTCTTGTGCTGGGAATGGGGCCCGTAGTTCGAGTAAGTTACCTTGGCTATGGGTTCCCAGTTCCCGGGGTCCTTCCTGTGTGTCCTGGTGGGAGGTTTAAGGGATCCTGCCTCACAGAGCAGGTCAGCGACCCACCGGAGGTTATTCCCAAACTCTTCCCAGTTGGTGGTGGCTGGATCTACCAAACTGAGAGCCATCTTAGTCTCACAATTAAGACCTCCATAAAGAAGCGTCTTAAACTCGAGATTGTTAAAGTTGTAATCGTGGGGCGTCAAGGGGACCTTCTTGGCCAGAATGGCGAGGAGCTGCTTCCGTGCCACGTAAGCCTCAGGTTTCTCTCGAGGACCCTGCTGCTCCATGGCGTAGCGCATACTCTCACTCTGTCCGGGCCACAAAATCCTTACTACTTCCCTCATCCAGTTGTGGGCCTCGAGTCTAACCAAGCCTCGTGCCGCCATGGCCGATTCAAGAGTCGGGAGCTCGGAGGGGGAGATACAAAGCTGAGCCAACTGGGTCAGGTCCTGGCCATTGGCTGTCGGGTGAGAGTGTATCACTGCATTCAACCACATGATCCCGGCGGACCGGTTTAGAGGACCCAGTTGGTCCGCAATAGCTTTGGCCTCAGGAACTCGCCAGGGGACCCTAGTCTCAGTGACCTGCGTCTCCTGTGTCTCTGGCCTATCTACATTGCCTTTGCCAATGGGGGTGGTCCGCCTGGTCATGGACCGTGTCTCTACTGGGTTGACTGGGACTTTAAGGTCACTCCAGTCTGGATTGTGGGGAACGGTTGCCTGAGCATCCTGTGGCAGCGTCTCCCCAGAAAAGTCCTCCGCAAACGTTGGGAACAGCTCTGGGCACACAGCCGAAATTAGGGCTTTGCATGTTTGGAGCTGGCTCTCCAGCGCAGCGATCTGCTTCTGGCAAGCTGCATGACTAACAGCCTCCTGCTGTTCTCTCACTTGTCCCACCGTGAACTTGGCTGCAGACCGGGCATGATCCAGCTCAGCCACTAAGGCATGGGCTTTCTCTTCCCAAGTTTGTGCCACTAGAGTGATGTTACTAAGCTTCTGGGTGGAGGCCTGCGCTACGGAAGTGAAAGTTACCTTGTCCACTCGCAGTGCCTTGATCTCGGCATGAAGCCAGGCATTTTCCTTCTGGGTTTCAGCTAGCTTCCCTCAGGTCTCTACAAGGGCACTACTAGCGTCTCTGACCGTGAGCCAAAGTCCCCAAGCGGCCAAAGTGGCCTTATACGGCCTGAATGGCTTCTTTGATTTCCGTGCCAGGGTGTATACTTCACGGAGTGTGGCAAAGGGATCGGCCGTCTGGAAGATGGAGTCCTTCCGGGGGCATTTCCCCTTACTCAACACCCACCTTTCTAATTTTCCTCGGACCTCTTCCTCCAACATGAGGTCCTTGATGGTGACCTCACTATTCTCAGCCATTCTACACAAACTACAACTATCCTACCAAATTCTCTAACACAAGAGTGGGACCAGGACCTGGAGTGAGGGGAAGGATCACCTAGACCCCTGGGGGAACTGAAGGGAAACGAACACAGTGGAACTACTCTAGGAAGGAGGGATGGGAACCTATCTTCAGCCTGCCCAAACAAAGTCTCTTTAGTATACTCAAGCCCGGTTTTCCACCTCGACAGCGTTGGGGACCAAAGGACGAGGAAACAGTTCTGGGACAGGGAGGTCACCTAGACCCAGGGAACCCTCAGGAGTACTCCACCTGCCTGAAGGGGGGAAACGAACCCAGTGGAACTTACAGCGCCGCCTGGCCAAGCAGCGGGGAAAAAGGGCAAGGAACCAAAACCGAACCATCCCTAACTGATTTTCTGGGTGAGGGGTATCTTCCTCTACCACAGGCCAAACCTCTAAACCCTGGGCTAGGTCGGGAACCACCACCTGCACCTAGTTGGCTAGCCAATTGGGAGGCACCCGAAATTACACAGCGGGACACATCCGCGTTCTCTATACAACAACTACAACAAGGAGGGGGACGCAGCTGCGTTCTCAACTCTGGGGGGGGAGAGAAAAGAGGAGGGCCTCTTTTCTTAAGTGCTATTTGTACCTTACTGCTATGGTGTTGGATGGGTGTAGACTGCTAACACCCTAAGACTTCGGATCCCAGCCCACGATAGACCCCAAGTTAGGGATGTGATTCCTGGGTCAGCTTGTGCACACCCCTTGCGATCGGCAGTGCCAGGGCGGCTGACATACACAAACCCAGCAAGAAAGGGGGATAGATTCCAACCCCGATAGAGTAGCTCCTACAGCTCAGACACACAGAATTCTCACACACACACGCACGTGTTCCTGCCTAACCAAATTCTAGCAACCTGACTGGCCATTCCCTAAGTCAGTACCAGCCTGATTTGAGGAGGTTCGCGACTCCTTCTCAAATTAGGGGTACCGGGTTTGCCTGCGTTGCTCCACCACTCTGTTACCCTGTTTTCTGGGGGTCCTGGGAGGGACACCAAATTGCTATCAAAATTATACAAGTTGGAGAAATTAGTTCAGAGCACAAGTTGGCAAAACGAGAGGCAGGGTAACGCAGCGGAATCTTGTAACCCTGTGTCTACGGGGTCAGGCCAAGTCAAGAAGCAAACTGGTTTGAAAATAATGAATGATCTTTATTAAAGACAGGCACACAATGTAAGCAACACACGCACACAGATAACTAAGGAAAATAAAGGTGTGAGTAAGAAAGCGGGATTTTCAGAGGGATAGTTGGTTTGGGTGATACGAAACCTGTCCTGAAGTCCAGAAGAAAATGGAGAGCGAAGCTGGGGTTCAATGTATCTCAGCACGTGGAGCTGAGGGGAAGCTCACCAAGCGAAGCGGCGGCAAGGCGGTCTGGAACTTGGGAGCGATCCAAGGAAGCACTCAAAGTCAGAGGTTTTTATAAGGAGAATTGTGACTGCAGGCTAGGTCGGACTTGGGAAAACAATAGATTTGGAGCTGGAGACAAAGCCTCTGAAAGGTCAGAATTTGAATGATTGAGTTACAGCCTAATTGTCAATAGGATAGCTGGTATGCAAACGCAGAGTACTTGAGTGTTGTATTGTCCGATCATCCAGCTGCCAGCGCTAGGCAGAGGATCTTTTGAACGTTGCATGCATACCTAATAGAGGTACTTGCCTTGAGGTCTCCTAAAGCGGCGAGTCGGCTGTTTCTGGCCTGCCTGTATTGTCTAGGAATATTACGGCGATTACCAGCTGAGCCTGTATGCGTGCTTGTCCGGGGGCCTCGCAAGCATGTGGAAGGGATATGTGAAGCTGAATTAGTGATATCAATAGATATCTTTTTATATCCCCAAAGCTCGGGCTAGCCAGGGCAGTAACAATAGTTCCTTTGTCATAGACAGATCATCATCTGATGGTATTTAGATCCACTGGCATTCAGAGAGTCCGCAGTGATTGGTCTGTGAAGCTTATGGATTCAGATGGTTTCCTGATAGCTCATGGGGATTTTCTTGTTTCCATGGCAGGTCAAATCCTGTCAATGCTTTGGTTAATCTAGAAAATGGAGAAATGGCTAGGACAATGGGTGTGATGGATACACTGTATTTTCCGCTAACTGTTGTCTGACCCATCAGTAACTCAACACTACATAGTAACGTAGTTACATTCTAGAAGCAGATATATTTCTCCAGCAAGGCAAATAACTTGGAACATATAACAAATCTCTAACAGAACCAGCTCTAACAGGTCCTTATATCAAAAGCAATAAGAACACAATATTCCTTCCCTTCATCTAGCATAATGTGGCAATGCACTCATTTAGAATCATAGAAACATAGAATTTGAAGAGACCACAATGGCTGTCGAGTCTAACCACCTGTCATGCAGGAACGGATGCCCCCAGCAAATGGCCATCCAGCCTCTACTTAAAAACCTCCAAAGAAGATGACTCTGAGGCAGCATATTCCACTGTGGAACAGCTCTGACTGTCAGGGAGTTCTTCCTGATGTTTAGGTGAAATCTTGTTTCCTGGAGTTTGAATCCATTGCTCTGGGTCCTAGTGTCTAGTGCAGAAAACAAGATTGCTCCATCTTCAAGATGACATCCCTTCAAATATTTAAGCATGGCTATCATGTCTCCTCTTAACATTCTTTTTGTCGGGCTAAACATACCTAGCTCCATAAACTGCTCCTCACAGGGCATGGTTTCCAGATCCTTCACCATTTTCATTGCCCTCCTCTGAACATGTTCCAGGTTGTCAATATCCCTCATGAACTATGGTGCCCAGAACTGGACACACTATTCCAGGGGTAGTTAACCAAAGCAGAATAAAGTGGTATTACTACTTCCCTTGACTTCAACTCTATACTCCTGTTGATGCAGCCTAGAATTGCATTTGCTTTTTTAGCTGCCACATCACACTGTTGACTCATGTTCAGCTTGTGGTCCACTAAGATTCCTAGATCCTTTTAACGTGTACTGTTTTCAAGCCAGGTATCACCCATCCTATATCTGTGCATTTCGTTCTTTCTCCCTAAGTGTAGTGCTCTACATTTTTCCCTGTTAAAATTCATTTAGTTAGTTTTGGCCCAGCTCTAATCTGTCAAGGTCATTCTGAATTCTGATCCTGTCCTCTGGATTAACTATCCCTCCTAATTTGGTGTCATCTGCAAATTTGATGAGCATGTCCTCTATTGCATCCCTGAAGTCATTGATAAAGATGTTGAATGGCACTAGGCCCAGGAAAGAACCCTGTGGCACCCCAGTAATCACTTCTTTCCACAATGAAGAGGAGCCAATGGTGAGCACCCTTTGTGTTCATTTAATCAGCCAATTACAAATCCACCTAACAGCAGCATTGTATAACACATGTTTTGTTGTAAATAAAAAGGGAATTCAGAAGACAAATAAAGAAAGAGAAATAGTCTTTTATATATTCTAGTTAAAAATAAGCATAGTATATAGATTCTTAATATACAAAAGGTTAAAAGAGAACATGAGGAAGTTTGGCAAGTTAAAATACAAAATATATCAAAATATAATACAATACCACAATGAAGCAGGATATGATACAAAATGCAGCAACAGGAAGTAGAAGTAAATATCCACTAAAACAATGCTACTCTTATAGAGCCTTTACACCTGCTTCCAATGACAGTAGCAGGTGAAGGTCCTCTATAACACGAATAGACCAATTAACCCTATAATAACTAGAGTTGTAAGTCTTGTCAATTCCAACATGTTTTACTACCTTGCTTGCAAGAATATCAGTTGGAACCTTCTCAAAGGCCTTACTGAATTCAAGATACACAGCATTCCCTTAATCCACCAAACTTGTAACTCTATCAAAAAAAGAAATCAGATTAATCTGGTTGACTTGTTTTTGAGAAACTCATGTTGACTTTTAGTGATCACAGCATTCCTTCCTAAGTGCTTACTGACTGTCTGTTTAATGATCTACTCTAGAACCTTTCCTGGTATTGATGTCAGGCTGACTGGGTGGTAATTGTTAGCATCTTCTTTTTCCCCCATTTTGAAGATGGGGACAACATTTGCCCTCTTCCAGTCTGCTGTGACTTCTCCTGATCTCCAGGAACTCTCAAGGATTATTGCCAGTGGTTCTGAAATTACTTCTGCCAATTTTTAAATACCCTTGGATGTACAGTCATCGCTCCACATTTGGCAGGGTTGGGCACACAGGACCCCCGTGAAAGTAAAAAAAAAAAAAAAAAAAGTAAATAACTCTAGACCCTCCCAAACCATATTTAACACATAGAAAAGTATGATCACCATATTCAATCCACCATGGATTCCTTTGAGGCATCAGGGTTCCATCACAGGGCAGAAGTGGGTAGGTGGTGGAGCTTATTGCCACCTCCACTGCTGCCTCACACCAATTTTAATAGGGGCTTACAAGCCTCGTTCACATTTTCCCAGTCTCACGAGGCTATCAGTCCTATTAAAAATGGCAAAGGGAGGCAGCAGAGCTGACAGCAAATAATCCTTGAATAATCAAATCCACAAAAGTGAAACCCACTAATGTGGAGGGCTGACAGTATTTCATTTATCCCTGGTGACTTGAATTCATTTAGAGTATTCCCGTACTACCTCTTTACCTATTCTGTGCTGCATTTCACCTATTACATCATCTGTTCCATTTTCTCTGGGTTGAACACTGTTTTTCTTTTCAGAGAAGACCAAGGCAAAGAAGCTGTTGAGTAGTTCTGCTTTTTGTTACCCTGATTTCTGGGGGTCCCGGGAGGGACACCTAAATGTGCTCACAACAATGGGGAGGCAATTAGCAAAGAGCACAAGTTTGCAATGTGAGAGGCAGGGTAATGTAGCGACATCTTAAACCCTATGTCTACGGGGTCAGGCCCAGTCAATGATAAGGTAGAAGTTGAAAATAATAATAATTGTTTTATTGAAATACAATTAAACACATGTATGCAACACACTCACACAAGAACTATAGAAATAAAAGGTAGGAGTTGGATAGAGGGATTTTTAGAGGATGTTTGGTATGGGAAATACTATACCTGTCCTGAAGCCCAATTAAAAGCAAAGAAGCTGGGGAGTGTGGATTCTCAGCACGTGGGGCTGAAAGGAGGCTCGTCAAACGGAGCGGCAGCAAGTTGGGAGGCAAATCATGAGCGGTCCAAGGAGCGCTCAAAGTCAGGGGTTCTTATAGGGAAAATTGTGGCCGCAGGCTAGTCCGTACTTGGGGATAAGAATGAGTTTGGGGCTGGAGACAAAGCCTCCGAAAGGTCAGTACTTTAGATGATTGAGTTATAGCCAGATTGTCAATAGGGTAGCCAGTATGCAAACGTGGAGTGCTTGAGAGTTGTATAGTCCACTCATCAAGCTGCCTGCGCGGGGCAGAGGATCTTTTTGTAAGTAGCGTGCATACATAATGTGGTACTTGCCTTGAAGTCTCCTGAAGCTGCATTCGGCAATGACTGGCCTGCCTAGATTGGAATTTGAATGGTTCGGCTATTGTCATCCGCGCCTGTGTGCGTGCTTGTCCGGGGGCCTCGCAAGCATGTGGAGAGGAATGGTACAGAAGGCCAAATTATTGATATCAAATGATATCTTAATATCCCACAAGCTTGGGCTAGAAACAGCGGTAACATTTTTCTCTGTCCCCTATTACCACCTCTCCATCTTTCACCTGTCCATATTTCACACCTTCAATAATCAATCAGATTACACACAAGATTTAATGGATGATCACATGTCATGCATGATGCATGACCATGGATAACATGTCATGCACATGCATCCATGCACATGGCTGTTCCAAGACAATCATTCATTACAACAAGGTAACATAGATATCCAGCACAAGATAAGCTTTATATCAGCATACAATATGCAAAAGCATAAAATAATCAAGATGCATACATCATCATGACAGAGTAACACTTTGAAACATGGCAGGGAGCAAAGCTGACCTGACAGGGGTATTGATAGGGCAGGCCTAGGATGATACTAGTTAGAGTCAACCGAAAGAAATTACTACCAGTCTTCTCCCTGTCTCTGTTTCTAGAGGCTGCAAGGCTGCCTGCCTGATTAACATTTAACAAAATAAGCTCTATATTCTGCTAGCTGGATAACTCATCAGGCTTAATAACCTTGTCATTTGAAAAATCCTGGCCTGGCCTGGCCCGGCCTGGCCTGGCCTGGGAAGGAGGTACAACACAAAAGGAAAACTGTGAGAAAATGAAAGGTGTAAGATAACAGTGAAGGGCAAATGCCAGGCTTAGGAAGATGAACATAAGACATCTCTACTTTAAAGGAAACAAGCAGAAGGGTGCAAATTGCCCCAACTATTATGAGATGTTGAGTATGTGACTGGCGTAGTATGTCTGCCCTTTGACACCTGATGTTCACCAGATTTACATGGAAATGATGTAATTGTAGAAATGTATAAAGGATAGGGCCCTTTCTTTGTCTGTCATGCCTGCTTTGTGAAAATTTCATTTCCAATGCATCTTTGTTTGCTGCAGCAAAGAAAATCTACCAGTCTCTCTGCCCTGTTTTCTTTGTGTAAACTCATTGGCTGTCACACACTTGTTACCCTGTTTTCTGGGGGTCCCGAGAGGGACACCTAAATTACACAAATTGGGGAAATTAGTCTAGAGCACTAGTTGGCAAAACGAGAGGCAGGGTAACGCAGCGGAATCTTGTAATCCAGTGTTTATGGGGTCAGGCCAAGTCAAGAAGCAGACTGGTTTGAAAATAATGAATGATCTTTATTAAAGACAGGCACACAATGTAAGCAACACACGCACACAGATAACTACGGAAAATAAAGGTGTGAGTAAGATAGCAGGATTTTCAGAGGGATAGTTGATTCGGGTGGTACGAAACCTGTCCTGAAGTCTGGAAGAAAATGGAGAGCGAAGCTGGGGTTCGATGTATCTCAGCACGTGGAGCTGAGGGGAAGCTCACCAAGCGAAGCGGCGGCAAGGCGGTCTGGAACTTGGGAGCGATCCAAGGAAGCACTCAAAGTCAGGGGTTTTTATAAGGAGAATTGTGACCACAGGCTAGGTCGGACTTGGGAAAACAATAGATTTGGAGCTGGAGACAAAGCCTCCAAAAGGTCAGAATTTGAATGATTGAGTTACAGCCTAATTGTCAATAGGATAGCTGGTATGCAAACGCGGAGCACTTGAGCATTGTATAGTCAGATCATCAAGCTGCCAGCGCTAGGCAGAGGATCTTTGAAAGTTGCATGCATACCTAATGGAGGTACTTGCCTTGAGGTCTCCTAAAGCGGCGAGTCGGCTGTTTCTGGCCTGCCTGTATTGTGTTGTAATATTACGGCAATTATCGGCCGAGCCTGTATGCGTGCTTGTCCGGGGGCCTCGCAAGCATGTGTAAGGGATATGTGAAGCTGAATTATCGATATCAAAAGATATCTTTTTATATCCCCCAAAGCTCGGGCTAGCCAGGGCAGTAGGACACTGGGGAAACAGACCTGCTTTGTGGATAACATGATTGCCCCAAGTGTCCCCTCCACAGAGTAAGCCCCCTGGTTTAGTATGGAGTTGGTGAGATGGAGGCTGATGAAACAGGTAGGATGGGGCAAGAACAGCAATGGTGGAAAATCTAGAGGGTCTGTAGTGTCTGGTTTTATCCTACCATATGAGGTGAAGTAAGGAGGAGTTATAATAGTCCTTGGGGCTTTCCCTCACTAACTTAGCTATTGCTAATCATGTACCTCATTAATCAGATGCATAAACACTACAGATGTTCCACTTAACCTGAAAGGTATGACTAGGTATTTAAAAGACCCCAGCTGGCAGTTAAAAGCAGTTTTCCATTCATCCTCATCTTTATCTGCACTCAAACATATGCTTCTTGCAAATCCAGTTTAGTAAACACCTTATCCTTGGCTAGGTGAGTCAACATATCTTTCATTAAGGCCAAGGGATACTTATTAGAGGTACATTTGGTGGTAAGACCTCTGTAACCTGTGCAGAGTCACAGAGGATTGTAATTTTTGTCACAAAATAACACTGGCACCATCATGGGTGACATGCTTGGTCTAGCAAGATTTTTATCTGTGAACTACCTCAAAGCTGACAGTTCCTTGGGACTCATGGAATAGATATTAGAGTTAGGTAAGTCTGCCCCAGAATCAGTTCAATAGCACAGTCTGACATGCAATGGGATGGTTAAGGAGTCTGCCTCTTTTTCCTCAAGCACTTCTTTGAGGTCCATATACTTGGCTGGCATTTCTGGGTCTCTTGGCCTGGGAATCATCCCACAGGCTATAAATCCAACCTTTACCTCACTCCTCTGGGGCTGCACTAGTGCCTCTAGGTGGTTGGAATGGCACTTGCTGCTTGGGAACTTGGGAACTTCATCCATTGTCCAGTCAGTTTGGGGTTTGTGGTGTCTTAGCCAGTTTTCTCCAAGTAGAATTGGATAGGAGGCTGTAGTGGCCAAAACAAACTGCAGGGTTTCCTAATGTTCCCCTACTCTCACATGCCCTGGGGAAGTTTGGTATTTGATGGGCTCTCCCAACATCAGGTTTCCATACAACTGCCCAAACTGGGTGGGGTTTGGCAGCTTTTCTGCTTTATGTCCCAGTCCTGTGGCCAAGCAGTGTGCATGAGGAATGAAGTGCACCTTAAGTCCAACATTCCTACAATGTCCATGCTGCCTTCCTTCTGGCCTTTCAACACATCCAGAACTAAGAAAGGGTTAACAAATTCATTCACCACTTTATTGGTGTGCCTTTTGCTTGCAACCTGCCTCTCTGTACCATTCAGCACAGGATCTAGAGCTCTGGTAACTGTCTGACAGCTTACCTCCCCACAAGAGATCCATTTTTGGCAGCAGCACCCCCTTGTGCTGGTTTTGGGGGCTTCTTAGACCTCTTCCCCTTTGGGGTCTGACTGCAAGGCTGATCAGCAGGAGCTTTTGCCGGTTTTGTTGGGCAGTTGGTGATGCAATGCCCTTCTCCACAATGTAGACACAAACCAAACAACATTCCCCCGACTGTTGCTTTGGTGGGGCTCTGACTGGCCTTCTTTGTGCTGCTGCTGGCTGTCACTGGCTTAGCAGTCCATGACTGCCTCTGCTTGGCAAACTTCACATTCGGCTAAGTGTGAACTCCCTAAGCCGCTCCTCATAGGGCATAGCTTCTACTTCTCTGGCCAGTTGCAGGATGTCAGGATTCTTCTGTGGCAGGGGCCATTACAAAATATTGGGATTTAGGCCACCACAGAAGTACTGGATCGGGGTCATCTCCCACCAGTGAGGGATGTGTCCTGTCAGTCACTGAAGCTCAGTGGTATATTCTGCCACCATCTTGTTGCCTTGCTTCAGGAGTTGAATGCTGATGCAGGCCCTTTCCTGCTGGAATGGGTCTTCATAGTGGACATGTGGGCTGGTCACAATTGTATTGAAGTCATCTAGCTCCACTGCTGACATGTCATAAAGGTCAACTGGTCATTCCTCCACCTCCTGCTCCAACTGCATTGACACATAGAGCATCTTTGCAGTTTCTGATTTGAAGGTGTATTCCCATTCTCTCATGAAGCGCCTGATCTGAGTTAACAAGAATGGCAGCTTCTGGGGATTCTCATCAAAGACAGCCTTCAAGTCTCAATCAGTGTGAGGATGTTGGAGTAGAGTCACCAGGAATCGGGTGTGTGTGTGTGTGTCCATCTCTCCACACTGCTTCTGTGATTGGTTGCTTCTACTGATGGCTCAACTGTTGGAAAAGGTTGGCTGTGACCTTTGGTCCAATAAAATACTTGTGATGTGCATGTGAAAAGCACCTGGGGAATGACTGTGCATGTCATGATGAGGTAATCCCTGTGAGACAAAAGCTGAGTCACAGTGTAATGTAACCAGGACATCAGCCGTGGGACATGAAATCCTGGCCGGGGTTACATCAGCTACTCATGTGTATAAAAGGAGTTGGGATCTAGCCAACATTCCCCTCTCGTTTTGCCTGATTGTTGGCCGGAGGCTTTGCCAGAGTGCGTATCTCCAGTGGATGTGTTGGTGATGGAATGCTGAATCTCTGTTGGAGGATCTGCGAATCCTGTAAATATGTATATATTGGAACAGAAGATTAAATGCCTCCAAGTATCCTTGGAAGACAACACTGTGTGATAGTGTTCCTTCGTGGGTGAGTTTTGGGGTCAGAGCAGTGCTGCATATCATACTCTGCTGCACATGCTTTTGTTGCTGTGTTTATCAACTCTGGTTTATGTGTCTTGTTTTTGCACTTGACTCTGAGCCACGTTTTGGTCAGAGCTCAGTGGAATGAGGGAAGATTTATTGCGGTTTTGCATAAATCCTATCATCCACCATCCCCCCACAGGGGTTATGGGCCCAGCCTTAACCAGCTTGGACCAGTTTGACCAGTTCAGGTCTGTCTAACCCTGTTGGTTTTGTGGCAGCTGGTGAGACGGTACAGAGTCTCTGGCTGGAAACTCCAGTGTTTTGGAATGCCACGTGGGAGGATCTTTTCTGGAGCAGAGTGAGCAGCTGTTTCTTACCTGACCTGTTTTTGTTTCCCACTGGGCGAAAGTTCATCCAAGTTTTTGTTTTGACTTCAGGCTGAGCTGCCAGAGTAAGTTTTGCATTTTTGTTAAATAGCAGGCATGGCAGCTATGACAACAGCCCTAGGTTTTGACAAACTGAATGATGTCAATTACCAGACATGGAGCCTCATGATTCAAAAGTTTTTGATCAGGGAAAATCTATGGAATGTTGTTGAAAACCCTCCAGATAGTGCTGCTGGCAGAGTGACTGATCAGTAAGCGAGAGCCACTATCATCTTGAGCCTGGAACCCAACCAGCTTATTCACTCCTGAGACAAGCCCACAGCAACTGAGGTTTGGAATGCCCCCAGGAGGATCTACCAGTGTGACTCTTACCTGTCTAGAATGTTGTGGACAAAGAGGCTTTATAACACAAAGCTGCAGGAAGGGGGAGATGTGAAGTCTCACCTGGACACCATGAAAAAGCTTTTCCTGGAATTGGAAGACAGAGGTATGGTGTTTGATGAGCCACACAAATGCTATATTCTCCTGGGCAGCCTGAACAGAGACTGGGACTTTTTGCAGTACAGTCTGCAGGGCCTGGCAGAAAGAGAGTTAACTCTAGACCTGGTGACGTTGAGGGTGTTGGAGGAACAGGAGAGACAAGTCTTTAAATTGAACTCTTCTGGTTTACAGCGTGCTTCTTCAAAGAAAGCAGATAACAGCTGGGTCCAACCTCCATGTGGGGAGGAGGAAGTTGCAAAGTGCAGTTTTGCAAGGCATTGCTTTTGGTCTGGGAAACCTGGCAACCTGAAAAAGGACTGTAAAGCGGCTCTGTCCAGTGAAAAGGACAAGCAGACGCATAGAGTCCGGGGGAGGAAGAAAGCTGGCAGCTGTTTTGTTGCTGTGACAGAGGAAGCTGTTTGTCGGAACTGACTTTTGGACAGTGGGGCAGCACACCACATTGTGAACAGTCTGAGCCTGCTGAGAGATGCCAGAAAGGCTCCTGTTCGCAGCGTCAGCCTAGCAGATGGCACCCACAGTGCAGTGAGCAAGATGGGTACTGTGTTTGTGCCCTGCTTAGGGAGGAGCTTCAAGAAAGTGTTGTGTGCTGAAGGCCTTGAAAACTGTTTACTGAGTGTCTCCTGTTTAACCAATGCTGGGTATGAGATATTATTCAAGGGCAATGAATGCACAATAAACTTTGGTGGGAGAGTCTGTGCCAGGGGTGTAAAGAAAAACAGACTTTACTTTATGTTGTCAAATGCTGGGAATTCTCGGGTATCAAATGTGATAACTAATGTGCCTCTACATGATAAGTGTTCCCACTATTTGCATAGGGCGATGGGACATGCAAATTTTGGTGGGTTGGCACAATTAACAAAGGTTTGTCCCGATCTTAAGGTCAACAAATGCAATAAGTTTCTTGATTGCTCAGTTTGTAAAAGAGTGAAAGTGAAATCTTTTCCTGTGACCAAGGAAAGTAAGATTGTCACCAAGAGGCCATTGCAAGTAGTACACGCAGACTTGGCGGGTCCTTTTCCTGAAAGTGAAGGTCGGTCCAAATATATCTTTGTAATTGTTGACAGGCATACAAGGTATAGGTGCGTGTACTTGTTAAAGTCTAAGGATGAGGTTTTTGATAAGTTCAAGAACTGGGTCAACATGGTGGAAAGAGAGTTTCCACACAAAGTAGCTTTGGGATGGGAGAGCCCATCCGACTGCGGTGGTGAGTTTTGTGGCTCTAAATTCCAAAACTGGCTCAAAAAGAGGGGCATACAGCATAAGACAACTAATCCTTATACTCCTACTGAGAATGGGCTGGCAGAGAGGCAGATTGGAGTTTTACAGTGTATGAAGGATTGTATGCTGTTAGACTCCAAGACTCAACAAACTCTTTGTTTTATGCTGTGTGGGCACTCACCTAATCTGAACCATTTGAAGATATTTGGCCAGTTTGCCAATGTCCTTATTCCCAGCCAACTGAGGCAAAAAGGGCAGCCAAAATGGAGAAGGCTGTGGTTCGTTGGCTACCTGGGGACTAAATACAGGTCTCACCTGGGACATGGGAAGTTGGTATTCTCAAGGAGTGCCAACTTCGAGACTCACAGTGGTTGGGAGAATGTACACTGCAACCAAGAGGTGTTTGTTCAACTACTTACAGCCAGAGCAGGTTGAAAGCCCCAGAACTGGAGGGGCGGGACCACCTAGCACCACACCACATGCACCCAAAGCTTCTCCAGACAGTTCACCTGACACATTCAGGACACTGGACATCCCCACACCTAGGTTCCAGGTAAAGGTGGACCCGGAAATGGAGGGGGCAGCTTCTAGTGATGATGATCTATCCAAACCTGAGATCATCATACCTAGAAGAACCAGGAGAGTGAGGAAAGCTCCTGACCGGTTTGTGGTACAGGAAGCCAGGGTTTGCATGGTGGCAGGGGAGGAACCTGAGAGTTTTGAGGCCATGCTGAGATGCTCTGAGGAGGAGCAAGAGCTCTGGAATGAGACCATGGATGCCGAATTCAAGTCAATGGTAGATAAGCAGATGTTTGAGCTTGTGGAGAGGCCCAAGAACCAGAAAGTTGTTGGTTACAGGTGGGTGTAAGAAGAAGTGTTGGTAGCAAGAGGCTTTTCTCAGGAAAGATTTGAAAATTTTGATAAGACCTTTTCCCCAACAGCCAAGCCAGAGAGTCTGTGATTGGTGTTGGCACTGGCAGTGAAAAGAGACCTGGAAGTAAGACACTTTGATTTTGAGACTGCTTACTTGAATGTGAGACTGGATGAAGTTGTGTTCATGGAGCAAGCTCCTGAGTATGATTGTGCAGGAGAGAATAAGGTGTATAGATTGAAGAAGGCCATTTACGGATTAAAACAGTCAGCCAGGTGCTGGAAGCAATGTGTGCACGAGGAGCTGTGCACGCTAGGGTTTCAAAGGAGTGTGGCTGATACGTGCATTTACACCAAAGGCACTGGTGAAGAGTGTGTTGTGCTGGTGATTTACATTGATGATCTGTGTGTGGCAGCAAAGAACACAGAGCTGATAGGGTGTGTACAGAAACAGCTAGAGCACAGGTTCAGATTAAAGGACTTGGGTTGTCTCAGACAGTACATTGGCATTTAAGTGGAAAGTGCACAGGATGGTACAGTGTCCCTATGCCAAAGGAAAAAGATAGACTTAGTTGTGGAGAAGTGTGGCCTGCAGAGTGCCGAAGCAACAAGTACGCCCATGACAGTTGATTTTTCAAAGTTGGGGTCTGAACAACTGTTTGATAGGCCAGATGTATTTCACTCTGTTGTTGGCAGTCTGATGTACGTGGCAAACCACACGAGGCCTGACATCAGCTATGCCATAGGTCTGCTGAGCAGAAGAGTGGTGAAGCCCAGGGTTGTGGACTGGACAACTCTAAAGAGAGTGGTGAGATACTTGAAAGGGACCAGGGATTTGCATCTCAAAGCAGGAATGGAGTGTTATGTGGACAGCTCCTTTGCTTTAGAAAGAGATAAGAAGTCTGTCATGGGCCTGGCAATCAAGTATGCTGACTGTTTAGTAGCATGGAGATCCAGGAAGCAGAGCTGTGTAGCTCTGAGCACCACAGAGGCTGAATTTGCTGCATTGTCAGAGGTAGCTGGAGAGCTACAGTGGGTAAGACAATTGCTGTTAGATATTGGGGAGGTTTGTGAGACCCCAATAACTGTCAAGGAAGATTCTCAGGTGTTCATCGCCATGGCAGAAATGGAGAATCTGAAAAACAGGAGTAAGTACATAGGCGTGCAGTACCAAAATGTGGGGCAGTTGGTCTGGGAGGGGCTAATCAGGTTGCAGTATTGTGAATTGGAACACAACACAGCTAATATTCTCAGAAAGGCATTGCCAGTGCCCAAGCACAAGAGGTTAGTGCGGGAATTGGAGCTGGAGAGGTACAATGAAATGCACTAAGTACTGCACATGACATCAAAGTATTTTGGAGGGGACTGTTGGAAAAGGTTGACTGTGACCTTTGTTTCTTTTTTATTATTATTATTAAATTTATTTATTTATTCATTTTATTATTACACCTTAAATTACAAAAACTGATTAAAATTCAAATCAAAGACATTATTTTCCAAAACCATCTTTTCATACTCCTTCCAATCCCTGTCTAAAATCTTCTGTCATTCTTCCAATTGGTTACCACCCATCACACTCCTATCATCCATTTTCACATACTTTCTTCTTTTATTTACACCCTTCTACTTCCTTCTCTGATCTTATTAACCATCTATTTTCATTAATGTCTGTTGTATTACCTATAACACAGTCTAATCCATATTTTTCCCCACACCTCCTCCCCCCTCCCCCCAATGGCTTAGCAGAGGTTTAATTAATTCTTCTCATATAGAAAAATCTTCATTCAGAATGTGGGATATGTTAAGTATTAGGTTTCCAGTTCCCTGCCTAAAGGGTTAAGTTTGAGTCTTGTTCCTCTGCTGAGCTTGTGGTCATGGTAACTAGCAGGCCGGCTTGACCCAGCCGGTGTGATAAGAGATGTCTGGTTTGTCTCTCAGTTCCTGTGGGAACCTAAGGGGTGTTTGGAAAACAATCCCACAGTAGCTGTAACTGCTGTGAGGAATTTCTCACAGCGCTCATTCTCTCTCTGATTCACTCCCCCTTTGCTTGCTGTTTAGCATTTTAGCACGGCTCTCTCTCTTTCGTGCTGTAAGAGGAGAGAGAAACACGATGGATTTTACCTAGCTTTTGACTTCTTTATGTTCCTTAAGCTGTTTTACAATAAAGACTAGTTTAGTTTGGCCTCACCTCTGGCCTCTGGTTGTTTTTAATCCTATGCTGGTTTTTGCGTCTGCCTGTTTTGAAGCACAGGCATTCTGTGGGTCATGTTGGCATACAGCGTGTTCCCTGGAATCCCCCATCAGGTTATGGGCCCAGCACGCTTCCACTGCACCACCCTGCTGTGCCATAGTGGTTCTGAGGCCAAGTTTGTCGGATGGTGCCTGTCTGCCGCTGTGTTCTGTCTGCTGGTGATCCCCGAGGCTTCTGGTGAGTGCGGGACAACCAGAGTCAGGGGCTGAGTAGCTATGGAAACCAGATCTGAGAGCAGTTTGCCTTTGACCAAGCTGAATGGCTGCAATTATCTCACTTGGGCTGTCAAGATGGAGATGTATCTCTGGGGTGAAGGCGTCCAGGGAGCTGTTTCTGTTCTGCCAGCCCTCCCTACCGATGCGGCTGCAGCTGCCGGGATGCAGGAGAAAACCATGTCTTGTATTTTTCTAGCTGTGGATGACAACCAACTGGTTTACATCAGAGATTTGACTACTCCCCGCGTTTGCTGGGATGTCCTGCGTGCCGTGTATGTCCGTACGACCACAGGGAGCAAGCTCTCACTCATGAAGAGGCTTTTTGAAACAAAGCTAAGGCCAGGCATGTCGATTGAGGAGCATTTGCAGTCCATTGCCAATATTTTTGTTGCTCTGAGTGAGAGGGAGAAAGTACTGTCAGAAATTGACAAGGCTTATTGCATCCTGTGTTCCCTCGACCCGAGTTGGGATGTCATAGTTGCCACTGTGGAGACTGTTCCAGAGAAGACCCTGACTGTGTCCTATGTCTCCTCTCGCTTGCTGGAGGAGGAGGAGCGGCGTGCCCGGAGAGGTCCCCTGGAGGCTGCTGCTGACGAGCCAGGATCCGGGAGGAAACCTACCAAGGCTGGTGAGTCCAAGCCAGAGGGGCTAGTGAGAGCCAACGCTGCCAGGAGATGCTACAGATGTGGGTCCACTTCTCATCTCAGAAAGGACTGTCCGCTGGACAAGCAAGGAGGGAGAGGCACACGAGGCAGAGGCTCCAGAGGTGGTCATGGGAGTCGTCCACGCGTTGTCTTTGCAACAGACTGTGTGGTCTCTGAGAGCTGCCAGGACACAGATGACGCCCTTTGGCTGCTGGACAGTGGCTGCTCTCAGCATCTTGCAAACTGTAAAGGTCTGTTCAAGTCTTTAAACCAGGCCAGTGTTGCTACTGTTGCCCTGGCTGATGGGACTAAAGCAAAAGTCAAGGGAACGGGGTCTGCGTATGTTCCTGCTTTAGATATGTATCTTGACAATGTGTTATATGTGCCTTCACTTGATTTCTGCCTGCTCTCTGTTTTTCAGAGTTAACTCAAAGTGGTTTTGAGGTTTTGTTCACAAAGCGTGAGGACAAGGTTCTGAAAGGTGGGGCTGTTTGTGCTGTGGCAGAGTTGAGTGAGAAACTGTACAAACTCAAGCCCAGATTCAGTGCTTGCAATGTGTTTGATAACAAGCCGCAACATGATGAATGCATACATTTATTGCATAGAAGGATTGGACATGCTAGCTTTCCTGTGTTGAAAAAGTTGGCAGACAGCTGCAAGCGATGTTCCTTGAAATCCTATGGTACTTTTCTTGACTGTGCCATTTGCAAACAGTCAAAATCCATGCAGCTCCCTGCGCTCAGGTCCAGTTCTCAAGTTCCAGATGCTCCTTTTCAACTTGTTCATTGTGATGTGGTTGGGCCCATGTCTCAGCCCAGTGTTGGGGTAGCGAGGTTTTTTCTGTTGCTGGTGGATGACTATAGCAGGTACACGTTCTGTTATTTGCTGAAGCAAAAGTCTGAAGTGTGTCAAATAATTAAGAACTGGTGTGCGTATGTTGAGAGACAATTTGATTGCCAGGTCAAAGCTTTCCAAACAGATCGAGGCAGAGAGTTCCTGGCTGAGAGTCTGCAACACTGGTTCAAGAGTAAGGGCATTGTCCACAGGACAACCGCTTCCCATTCCAGTTTCCAAAATGGGATTGCGAAGAGGACTGCTGGTGTGTTGCAGGTCCTCATGCACTCTTTGCTTATTGATGCAGATCTGCCTCTGAAATTTTGGGGAGAGGCAGTTCTGACTACCAGTTACATCCACAACAGGCTTTGGAGTTCTGTCTATTAGACCACCCCATATGAGCATTTGTTTGGCAAGAAGCCTTCTATTTCTCACATGAAGGTCTTTGGCAGTTTTGCCTGGGTTCATATTCCAAAGAATCAAAGGAGAAAGGGAGAGCCAAAAGCTCAACGCCTGAGATTCTTAGGATGAGAACCATACTGTAAAGGGTACAGGTTTTACACAGGAGGAGGCTACTGTGTGGTGTCTAGGAATGCAACTTTTGAAGAACATGCAAACTGGTCATGTGTTCATGCTGGTTCTGAAGTCCTCCTTCCTGTCTCCCGTGAGCCAAGCATTCGACCAATGCAACCTGCCTCCTCAGTTCCTGGTCCCTTGAGGGTTAAGTCTGAGCCTGAGCCAGAGCCAGCACAGGAGGAGGGGGCTGCGGGGGGTGAAGCAGCTCTGAGCAGGGAAGTGAGAGAAAGAACTCCGAAGCAGTCTCGCAGTCCAGACGATGAGGCAAGTCAGGGAGGTCAGCCTGCACAAATTCCCAGGAGGTCAGAGAGAAGAACAAAGGGGAAGCCTCTGCGGCGTTACACTCCCACCTCACACATGGTGCGTGCTTATTCAGTAAACTGTGAGCCAAATAGTTTTGATGAAGTAAAGCAAATGTCTAAGAGTCAAGCAGCGCCATGGTGGGACACTATGCAGGAGGAGATTAATTCCATTGCACGACACAAAGTGTACACGTTGTGTCAAATCCCAAAAAAATGTAACTCCTGTTGATTGCCTCTGGGTCTATAAGTTGAAGACCACAGCAGATTGGCAAGTTAAGCACAAGGCTCATCTGGTAGCATGAGGCTTTGCCCAAGATGAGCAGTCTTATGATGAGGTCTTTGCTCCTACAGTTAAGATGCAGTCCGTACATTTGGTGTTGGCAATTGCTGCTCAGAGAAATGCCTTGGTCACACACTTTGATATCATGACTGCCTATCTCAATACTGATTTGCCAGAGGATAGCTACTTGTTACAATCTCCTGGTTTCCATGTAGAGGAGAAAATATGATATGGAAACTTGAAAAATCACTGTATGGATTGAAACAGTCTGCTCACTGCTGGAACATGTGTTTAGACAAAGCTTTGCAGGAATGTGGCTTTAAACAGAGCAAAGCTGATCCCTGTGTATATGTCAGAGGTACAGGGGAAAAACAAGAGATCCTCTTGGTGTATGTTGATGATCTGTGTTTGATTTGTGACACACAAAAGCAGGTGCAGGAGTTTGCCCATGATCTAGGCAAGAAATTTCAGATTAAAAATCTGGGGTCAATTCAAAATTACCTTGGGATAGCAATACAGAAAACCAAGGGTGGATTTTTCCTGGATCAGAAACAGAAAATTGTGAAACTGTTAGAGAAATGTAACATGACTGATTGTAAAAGTGTAAAAATGCCAATGGTCCAAGGGTTTAACAAAAACATTGGAGATACCATGTTTCCTGACAAAAAACTGTACCAATCTGTGGTTGGATCACTGCTCTATCTAGCTGAGACCTATCCTCCTGATGTTGCTCTGAGTGTAAACATTTTGGGAAGGGCCAGCTCTCAGCCAACTCAATACCACTGGCAAGTTGTGAAAAGGGTGTTAAGATACTTAAAAGGCACCATGGACTATTGCTTGTGTATTACTCCTGTTCAAACACCAGAAATTGTCTGCTATTCTGATCGTGACTTTGCAGGAGATGTGTCAGACCGCAAAAGCACAACTGACTGTGTTGTGAAGTACAGTGGTTCCCTGATTTACTGGAAAGTGAAAAAACAGCGTACCCTGGCCACTTCTACTACTGAAGCAGAATTTGCAAGCTTGTCATTCTTGTGCAATGAATTGATCTGGTTTACACAGCTCATAAAGGATTTAAACTTGCCAATTGAGATGCCTGTCAATGTGTTCTGTGATTCTCAAGCTTGTATTCAAATGGCTGTAAGTGAAAGAGTTAAATCTAGAACCAAACATGTGGACATTAAGTATCAAAATGTAAAACAGTCTGTTCAAAACAAGATTATTCTACTAACATATTGTACTTCTGATGAAAATATCACTGATGCTTTTACCAAAGCTCTTTCTGCTGTTAAACACACACAAATGCTTGAGTGTATGGTCCTGCAGTTCCAACACACGAGGCAGCTCCAGAACAAGTGGAGGAGTGTTAAGTACTGGCTTCCAGTTCCCCGCCTAAAGGTTACAGTTTGAGTCTTGTTCCTCTGCTGAGCTCGTGGCCATGGTAACTAGCAGACTGGCTTGACCCAGCCGTTGATCATAAGAGATGTCTGGTTTGTCTCTCAGTTCCTGTGGGAACCTAAGGGGTGTTTGGAAAACAATCCCACAGTAGCTGTAACTGCTGTGAGGAATTTCTCACAGCGCTCATTCTCTCTCTGATTCACTCCCCCTTTGCTTGCTGTTTAGCATTTTAGCACGGCTCTCTCTCTTTCGTGCTGTAAGAGGAGAGAGAAGCACAATGGATTTTACCTAGCTTTTGACTTCTTTATTGTTACTCTGTTTACTGGGGGTCCCGTGAGGGACACCAAAACGTGCTCAACAATAGGTGGGGAAGGTTAGCTCTGAGCACTGCTTTAGCGTTATGAGAGGCAGGATAACTTAGCAGGAGCTTGAACCCTATGTCTACGGGGTCAGGCCTAGTCAAGGAGCACACAGAAGTTGAAATAATAAATGTGGTTTTATTAAAAACACAATCAAACAGTGTATGCGGCACACTCACACAAGATAACTAAAGAAATAAAGGTTGGAGTGGGATAGAGGGGTTTTTAGAGGAGTTATTGGTTTGGGTGATACTTCACCCGTCCTGAAGCCCTGTTGGAAGCGGAGAAGCTGGGGAGCGTGGATCTCAGCACGTGGAGCTGAGGGGAAGGCTCGCTGGACAAAGCGACAGCAAGGCGAGATGGAAGCCAAGAGCGATCCAAGGAAGCGCTCAAAGTCAGGGGTTTTTATGAGGAGAATTGTGACCGCAGGCTAGGTCGGACTTGGGGAAAACAATAGATTTGGGGCTGGAGATAAAGCCTCCGAAAGGTCAGAATGTGAATGATTGAGTTATAGCCAAATTGTCAATAGGATAGCCAGTATGCAAACGCGGAGTACTTGAGCATTGTATAGTCAGATCATCAATCTGCCAGCGCGGGGCAGAGGATCTTTTGAAAGCTGTTTGCATACTTTATGAAGGTGCTTGCCTTGAGGTCTCCTAAAGCTACAGATCGGCTATTTCTGGCCTGCCTGTATTGTGTTGGAATATTACGGCGATTATCGGCCGAGCCTGTGTGCGTCCTTGTCTGGGGGCCTCGCAAGCACGTGGGAGGAAATGGGTATGTGAGGCCGAATTATTGATATCAAGAGATATCTTTTTATATCCCCCAAAGCTTGGGCTAGCCAGGACAGTAACAATCACCCCCCGAAAATGGGCGATGTTGGGGACAGTATCGAACATTTTCCAATTAAAAATCAAAAATCATTTTAGAGCTGAATAGGGGCTTGCAGGTCAGGTAGCCGTATTACTCCACAGGAAAGGGAATTTGGGGGAAAAGCAAAGGGTTTCTAGTTTATAACAACATTCCTAACTAAAATCTAAAGCTAAAGATATACACACAACAATCAACACTTAAACAATAAGCAATGTCAAACTGTCCCGTCAATAGGGAAATGTCAAAGAATAAGTAATGGTAGTAAATAGCAATGGTAATCAATGAAATCCTGTAAATCCAATGCAGGGTCTGGCAATGAAGGCAATCCAAGGAGCAATCCGTTCAATGTGGATGATGGGATGAGAGTTCGTAGTCCGGGGGAGGTGAAGTGCGAGCAAAAGTCTCTGCATGCCCCCTTGCAACAGAAAAAGTCTTGTAGCTGGGGCAAGTGAGTAGGACATAAGTCCATCTGGGCAGCGGAGCAGGAACAGCAACAAAATGTCCAAGTTGGTGCAGCTTAGCTGGCTTGCTGCAAATTCAGGAACAGTGAAGCTTTGCAGAGTTTGGAGCTTGGAACAGTCCATTGGGCTTCTCGGGTTAGCAGGATGGCAAAAAGGTCCGTATTTGCAATTGGGAGGCTGCATGGTCACCTTCCCTCACGGTCTCAGGTGTCGTCAAGAATGCAGGGTTCTCCAAGTACCAGCCATCAGATGGAGCGGCAACTTTTCTTCGTCACCCCCCCCCCCACAGTACTCAGGGGCGATCGTACGACCTCGGGATCTTCCGGGTCCTCCAAATCAATTAACCTATTAGAGTTTTTAACAGAAGAACTGACATGATTATTAGCCAATGTATACCATAAATGCAATTTGCCGGCTCAGAGCCTACTGGGATGAAATCTGGCTGAAGTTTAGGATTCTGGGGGCAAGCAGTAGACAATGGATGGTGTCAGAGCTTCAAGCCAAACCAGGAAGGGCTATGTTAATTCCACCACAGACCATGGTCACCCTAAGGCGGTGGCAGGTCTGTCAGGGCTTGGGGAGCCATATTCCCAACCACAGTTCACCTCTGAGTGCGATCGGGCCTACAAAGCTCAGGTGTCAGATGGACCAAATGAGGTCGGCCTGGCAAATTTTGCTCCATCCGGTATTTCACCAGATGGGTGCCGCGCTGGGAGCACCTGCATAAATTGCAAGGGTACATTCTGCAATGGCCATGGTACACACATGCTCAGAGTGAACTGGGTTAGGCTCTGGTCTTTTGTTCTCTGCCTGATCGGCGGGGAGCTCCCAAACAGATAAAGGAAAGAAGTAGCCAAATCTGAGACAAGCCAGCCCCAGGCTTGCTCACTGTTAACAAGGTTGCCAACATTCCTGACAGCAAGCCGGAATGGGTGGATACTGGGCTGCACTAGCCTTGGAGGCATATGCAAATAAGATATGATGCACCGGGGCAACCAGTTTTTAGATTAAGCTTGTCCCCTGCCTGTAGAGGACTGCGGAGACGATTTCTAAATGGATGGGATGATGGCCAAATCAAGCGGCAGAAGACAGGGCTGTTCTCACCCTAACATTAAAGGCTCGCGAAAGAAGTGGGGAGGAGGTCCTCGATGTGGTGAGGGGCATGTCTGGATTGTAGACCGGGAGTCCAGAGTCAGACCTGGTTCTCCTGAGAGGGTCATGAGGCCCCTTTTGTCTGGCCCTCTCCCACCAGAATGTCATTGCACACGGCGCTCCAGGCCTCGGGGGAGTACCGATGTTCTGGCTTATGCCATTCCCTTTCTCAGAGTATCAGGGCTGACTCTGTAGGCCCGATCTACCTCAGAGGACAGGAGGACCTTGGGACAGCCATCCCATGGATCCTTCTCCTTCAAAAACCCTTCTCCCTTAGAAGGTAAAGGACAGATTCAAGCACACCATACCAAATACATCTACAACAAACAACTATTTACAAGTGGGAGACCTTTTCCCTTAGTAAAAGCAAATAACTTGTAACATGAGGATCTGCTTCTTTACCCAAAATACTAAACCAACAAGACTGACTGCCAAGATGATCTGAAACACCACCAAGATAATTAAAGGGTGGAGGGCGAAATGTGCTATAGCCTGACCCGTGGAGGACCAGCTAAAGGCATTCCACCATGACTGTTCTGAGTCCACCTCCAGATCTTCCGATGAATCTACAATCACCTTGGTGGAGTGGTTAACTGTCAGAGTGATTTGGTGGAGGGAGTGTGAGGTTTCTAAAACCTTTTCTGCTAGGTGGGAGAGATTCCGGAGCCATGTAGACACCAGTATCTCGTCCTCAAGGTGGAATCCGACTAATTCGGATTCCTGAGGCGTGTAGCCAGTTTCCAGGATGTAATCTCTTGTCTCCCACTAGAGTTAGAAGTGTTGTCCATGGCAGTCTTGTACATGCTGATTGCAAAAGCAGGGATTGCCGGTGGTGCGGTTGACAGTTATGCTTGCTCCGCTCGGCAAAACGGTTAACTGTGGACAGGGTGTTCTTAAGCAGAAGCAGTCCTGAGTGAGTTGGGCCATCGCAGTGCGGTTGACTGGTGTGACCACATATTCTGAAGTGTTACCGTGAAGGTAACTCTCTATGTTTTGAAAACAACGGACCCACTGTTGTGTAAACAAGCAACTAGCTATATCAAAAGAGTGCGAACCATGTGACCAGTGGTACACTTGCTTCAGCAGCAACGAAACATTTGCACCTATGAGCGGTAGACCTAGGTGGGACATAGAGTGGAGGACTATGGGATCCAGAATCCTTTCATGTATGACTTCCACCTTCAGGGTCAAATTGTCACATGTGGCATGCCTTACACGTGCCAAAGCAGCGGGGTGTTCCAAGGATTCCGAGTAGCTCTCTCTCAGCAAACACAAGATCTCTGGATGCATCAACCCCATAAGACTGGCATGAATTACTTGGGCGGCGAATGTTATGATGTTACTGTGCAACTGGGTGCATTGAATGGCTACCGAGAGGTTGTGGGTTGTGGTCTTTAAAGACTTGTCCAGATCGGCCACTATGTCACCTTCAGCACTGACCCATTGTGGAAGCAGTTGGCTAATTAAGTCCATTCCCCTCGCCAGGTTCGTTAAACTAGCAGCGGAGGAGATACCAATTTCTTTTGTTTTAGTGCCGATGACTCCCAGTTTGTTAGCCAAGACCTCATTGTCTATGGCGTTAATAATTGCACCGCCAGTTCCTATGCCGCCTAGTAGAGTTCCAAGCACACTCCTTTTTGGCCGATTGTGTGGGTGGGAAAAGGAGAACCAACGCTTTTCCCAATGCTCCCATTGTGTCCAAGCCAGTTTCAAGTAGGGTTGGCATGCGGGAACTACCCTTGAAATGTTCACCACCATGAGGTTTAAGACTGTGGTGGTGACGATCGGTTGCAAGTTGGAATAAGCCACCACCTCTATGTCCCTGCGTATAACAGGACTTCCTACGTACATGTCCGGCACGCTAGCCGTGGGCGGCGTATGCAGAGGGGTGTTGGGACACCACATTTTAGTGCAAGAGAACATGCAGCCCGTGGGAACACAAGTAAGGTTCTGGCATGTAAATAGAAATGTTTTCATTCCCAGGCAGGAACGCAGTTCTCGTAGGTGAATCTAGCTATGAACAGTGAAGCGTCTCGCCTACGGCTCCGGACTAGCCTTACGGTCAATGGGGACGGTTCCATTGCCATTTCCACATGTATCTTGGCTTCGCTATCAGCTACAATCATAACTAAACTAGAACTCACCCTGCCGTTGGGGCGTGCCTGCACCTGGGTAAATAACCGGAAGGGATATCACCGTTGGAACCAAGGCAATAACCGGGTGTTTTGTAACAGGACCTCGGCTTCCTTATAGGGGTTCCATTGGCATATGGCCTGTACGTTGTACTGCCCATCTATATTCACCTGGGCAGTATATTCCGGAGAGGTCCCCAGCGCCAATTAAACCAGTATAAGCAACACGAATGGTCCCATTCCATCTCCCTGTAGGAAACACAGAGATGGGGCACCGTTAACGAAAGACGATAAGCTTGCGGTGGCTATTTACAAAGGAAGGGGGAAGGAGAGGGGAGCTGGAGCAACCATCTCTTCACGGGGATTGCCATCCCATGAAGGGAAGCAAAGCCAGTCCATCACACTGTGTTGCTATAAAGAGGGCATCCCCATCTGGGGGTTTCCCTTTCCACTCCTTCTTCTGGGTTCCCAGAATTACCGGCAAGAGCAGCAACGCCTGCTCCTGATTTGGAACCCTTATTCTCGATTTAAGGTGGAGGCTGGTCTTGGACCCATGTGCCTCCGGGGAATTTCTCGCGCTAGTTAAGATGGTGATCGAAATGGAGCCGTAGCTAATCTTGGCCCCCTTTACAATCACCAGCGTCACAATCAAGATGGTGCCATGGCCCTTAAGGACAAGGTGGCACCAGAATGTCTGCATGGGGGGGAAGGCGGTAGCCAAATTCACCTCTGGGTATGGGTATAGCTGTTGCTCAGTCACTATCGGGACAGGCGCAGGAGCTTTAATGGCGGCCCAACGGTGCACGGCCGAAATCTCTACTGGTCCCTGATCTAGCTGCCATAGAAACCCATTCATGTAATCAACCGTGAGCTTGTTTCCCTGGAGAAAGCCGATGCCCAAAAGGCCGTCGTATTCTCCCCAGTTCTCGCACACCCACAACTGAAAACGGAACGTCTCTATGGACATTGGTATGCCTGTCCAAGCTCGAGCTTGGTGACCCCCCCGCCATATCCAGAAAGCTGGACATGCTCGGGCGTATATTCACTGTGTTTCACAAGTTTGGGGTGCAGCACGTTCAGTGCCACACCCGAGTCTACAAGCAGGGTGGCAGGAGTCTTTTCCCTCTTGGTCCCAATGCCTGCCTTCACCCAGAACCTTCCCCACCTGTCTGGCTTCAACCTAGCCACAACATTGCGGGGAAGCTTCCTGGACCGAGAGCACCCCTATTCTTGCAGATCCAGGTTAGGGTAGTACCCAACCAGAAGTGGGCTGTTGGTCACGGCGCTGACCGGCTGTTTACCTCCCACCTGAAGCTGCTTCTCCAGAGCTTCCAAAAGCTCTGATGTTGGCCGTTTGTCGAACTGGCTCATGTCCAGCCCGAACTTCCGGAGCATGCCCCAGATTCTTACTCTGTCTGAGGAGTACGTCTGGGCCGTGGGATCATACCCGCCAGATGTCTCCCTGGGAGCACTCAAGTCTGGGGTCTGTCTTGGGGCGGCAGGCAGGGGAGCAGAGTTCCCCACCCGGCCGGGCTGGCCTTGGGAGTCCCTGGCCTGCCAGCGCTGACTGTCCTGTCTGGGAGGAGGGCGCAAGTTCCAATTCCCTTGCGGAATGGAATTCAGAGCCGTTTTCCTGTGCTGGGAATGGGGCCCATAATTCGAGTGCGTTACCTCAGCTATGGGTTCCCAATTCCCGGGGTCCTTCCTGTGTGTCTTGGTGGGAGCTTTGATAGAACCTGCCTCGCACAGCAGGTCAGAGACCCACCGGAGGTTATTCCCAGACTCTTCCCAGTTGGTGGTGGCCGGATCCACCAAACCCAGGGCCATTTTAGTCTCATGGTTAAGACCTCCATAAAGAAGTGTCTTAAACTCAAGATGGTTGAAGTCATATCCATGGGGCATCAAGGGGACCTTTTCGACCAGAACGGCGAGGAGCTGCTTCCATGCCACGTAAGCCTCAGGGTTCTCTCGAGGACCCTGCTGCTTCATGACATAGAGCACTCTCGCACTCTGTCCGGGCCACAAAATCCTAACTACCTCTCTCATCCAGTTGTGTGCCTCTAGCCTAACCAAGCCTCGAACCGCCACAGCCGATTCGAGAGTCAGGAGCTGGGAGGGGGACATACAAAGCCGAGCCAGCTGGGTCAGATCTTGGCCGTTGGCCGTGGGATCGGAATGTATGACTGCATTCACCCACATGATTCCTGTGGACTTATTCAATGGACTCAGCTGGTCCGCTATTGCTTTGGCCTCAGTAACTCGCCAGGGGATCCTAGTCTCGGTGACCTGCGTCTCCTGTGTTTCTGGTCTATCTACATTGCGTTCACCAATGGTCATGCACCGTGTCTCTACGGGGTTGACTGGGACCTTAGGGTCACTCCAGTCGGGATTGTGGGGAAGGGTTGCCCGAGCATCCTCCAGCAGCAGCTCCCCAGGAAAATCCTCAGTGAACATTGGGAGCAGCTCTGGGCACACAGCCGAAATTAGGGCTCTGCGCGTTTGGAACTGGCTCTACAGCACCGCAATTTGTTGGTGGCAAGTTGCATGGCTCACAGCCTCCTGCTGCTCCTTCACTTGCCCAACCATGAACTTGGCTGCAGACCTGGCATGGGTGAGCTCAGCCTCTAAGGCGTGTGCTCATTTCTCCCAAGACTGAGCCAGCAAGGTGGCATCATTTAGCTTCTGTACGGAGGCCTGCGTGACATACGCGAACGTTACCTTGTCCGCGCGCAATGCCTCCATCTCGGCCTGAAGCCGGGCATTTTGCTTTTCTAAGCTCACTAATTTCTCTCTGGTCTCTACCAGGCCAGCACTAGCATCTCTGACCATAAGCCAAAGTCCCCAGGTGGCCAAAGCGTCCTTAGACGGCCCAAATGGATTCTTTGTCTTACGTGCCAGGGTGTACGCTTCACGGAGGGTAGCAAAGGGGTCCGCCGTCTGGAAGCTAGAGTCCTTCCAGGGGCATTTCCCTTTACTTAACACCCAGCTCTCTAACTTCCCTTTGACCTCCTCCTCTAGCATGAGGTCCTTAACGGTGACTTGGCTCTTCTGGGCCATTTCTACAGCTACCAAAACTTCCTAACAAACACGCGACCAGGACCTGGAGGAACTCTGCTAGGTAAGAGGGATGAGAACCTATCTCTAGCCTGCCCAAACAAAGTCACTTTTGTACACCTAAGCCCGGTTTTCCACTTCGACAGCACTAGGGACAAAAGGACGAGGAAACGGTTCAGGGACAGGGAGGTCACCTAGACCGAGGGGACCCTCAAGAGTACTCCGCCTACCTGAAGGGGGGAAACGAACCCAGTGGAACTTACAGCGCCGCCTAGCCAAGCGGCGGGGAAAAAGGGCAAGGAACCAAACTGAACCGTCCCTAACAGTTTTTCAAGTGAGGGGGCCCTTCCTACACCTCGGGCTAAACCTTATGAAACCCTATGCTAGGTCAGGAATCACCACCTGCACCTAGTTTGCTAGCAATCGGGATGCACCCGAGAATTACACTGCCAGGATGCACCCACGCTTTCACTATACCACAACAACTACTACAAGGGGGCAGGACGCACCCGCATTTCAACTCTGGGGGAGGGAAGAGAAAGGAGGAGGGACTCCTTTCCTAAGTGCTTTTGTCTGCCTTGCTGCTGAGGTGTTGGATGTATGTGGACTGTTCCTAACATGCTAACACTCTTAACACTTCGGATCCCAGCCCACGATAGACCTCAAGTTAGGGAAGTGATTCCAAGGATGGCTTGTGCACACCCCTTGCTATCGGCAGTGCCGGGGCGGCTGACATACACAAACCAAGCAAGAAAGGGGAGCAGTTTTCCACCCAGATAGAACAGCTCCTTGAGCCCAAGCACACAGATTTCACACACACACACGTGTTCCTGCCTAACAGAATCTCTAGCGACTTGACTGGCCGATCCCTAAGTCAGTACCAGCCTGATTTGAGAAGGTTCATGAATCCTACTCAAATTAGAGATACAAGGGCTGCCCGCGTTGCTCCACTCTGTTACCCTGTTTATTCGGGGTCCCGTGAGGGACACCAAAGTGTGCTCAACAATAAGTGGGGAAGATTAGCTCTGAGCACTGCTTTAGCATTATGAGAGGCAGGGTAACTTAGCAGGATCTTGAACCCTATGTCTACGGGGTCAGGCCTAGTCAAGGAGCACACAGAAGTTGAAATAATAAATGTGGTTTTATTAAAAACACAATCAAACAGTGTATGTGGCACACTCACACAAGATAACTAAAGAAATAAAGGTTGGAGTGGGATAGAGGGGTTTTTAGAGGAGTTGTTGGTTTGGGTGATACTTCACCCGTCCTGAAGCCCTGTTGGAAGCGGAGAAGCTGGGGAGTGTGGATCTCAGCACGTGGAGCTGAGGGGAAGGCTCGCTGGACAAAGCGACAGCAAGGCGAGATGGAAGCCAAGAGCGATCCAAGGAAGCGCTCAAAGTCAGGGGTTTTTATGAGGAGAATTGTGACCGCAGGCTAGGTCGGACTTGGGGAAAACAATAGATTTGGGGCTGGAGATAAAGCCTCCGAAAGGTCAGAATGTGAATGATTGAGTTATAGCCAAATTGTCAATAGGATAGCCAGTATGCAAACGTGGAGTACTTGAGCATTGTATAGTCAGATCATCAATCTGCCAGCGCGGGGCAGAGGATCTTTTGAAAGCTGCATGAATACTTTATGAAGGTACTTGCCCTGAGGTCTCCTAAAGCTACAGATCGGCTATTTCTGGCCTGCCTGTATTGTGTTGGAATATTACGGCGATTATCGGCCAAGCCTGTGTGCATGCTTGTCCGGGGGCCTCACAAGCACGTGGAAGGGAATGGGTATGTGAGGCCTAATTGTTGATATCAATAGATATCTTTTTATATCCCCCAAAACTCGGGCTAGCCAGGACAGTAACATTATGTTCCTTAAGCTGTTTTACAATAAAGACTAGTTTAGTTTGGCCTCACCTCTGGCCTCTGGTTGTTTTTAATCCTATGCTGGTTTTTGCGTCTGCCTGTTTTGAAGCACAGGTGTTCTGTGGGTCATGTTGACGTACAGCGTGTCCCCTGGAATCCCCTAACAGGATATGAATTTGATTACATTTTTGATTTCACCGTACTCCATATTCTCTTTCAGTTTAATAAGTAATAGTTCCCACCCTGGTTTCCACCCCCCTTCCTTCAGTATTCCCATAAACTTTAATCTTCTTTCCCTCAAAATATCGAACAATAAATTTTCAGCCAGGTATTTATCAACTTTGTTTATATTCCAAATTGTTTTATCTTTCCATCCTAATGCTAATACAGCTTGTGCTGCTTTTAATATATTTTTAACTGCTTTTTCCTCATTATTTTTCAGCCCCTTATCCTTTAAATTTAATGTTATACAATTTTCCCTATTCAGTTGTATATCCTTAGCTATTATTCTATAAATCTCAATTTTAACCTTATCCCAAAATTTTTGAACAAAGGGACATTCCCACCACATATGTATATATATGACTTTAACCCCGCAACCGTGCCAACACTTTGAGCATATATTTTCTCTAAAAAATGCTAATTGGGAAGATGTTCTATACCATCGGCCAATCAATTTCATTTGTTGTTCTTTTATCCTAGTATTCTTATTTTTCTTTATTTCTTGTATCCATACTTGAATATCCTCCCTTTCTATTTTTAAATCCCTTTCCCAATTAACCCTTAAGCAGTCTAGGACTCTAGTCTGATTACCTAACATTCCTCTATATAGTTGTCCAATCATACATTTACCCTCATCTAACTTCTTTTTAATGATCTCCTCAAGTGGGGTTGCATTAACCTGATTTGAATTTTTAATTATTTCATGTACCAAATGATTTATTCCAACTGTGTGTCGCCAATAATTCTTATCTATTAAATTAGTAAGTCTATCTATTCCCCATGGCCTTCCTTGTTCATCAAGGAGATCTCCTAGCACTCTAATTCCTTCATTATTTAATCTCTTTAATATTCTCCCCGAATCTTCACTATTGCTTATGTTCAAACCCTCTAGAGGGTACAGTTTTGGATTTTCTATTTTCATTATTTTTTGCCATTTACCCCATATTTGATTGTTTAAACTTGTGGGGCCAATCAAATTGCCTTTTACCTTCTGCTCCATACCACAGGGTCTCATCAATGAACTACATTCCATATTACTAATTAATCTTTCTATCTTTACCCATTTTTCTTTACATTCATATTCAAATTCTAGGAATCTATTTGTCTGGGTGGCTTTGAAATAATTCTCCAAAGACAGGGCACCCCAACTCCCATCTTCTTGGTGTCCATATAATAATGCATTAATTAGTAATTCTAGTTTTCTTACTTCCTGATATCCATTGTTTAATTGTTCTGTCCCATCTTCTTATTATTTTAATGGGGATTCTTACTGGTATCGTTTGAAATAAATATAAAAATTTGGGTGGTATCATCATTTTAAACATTCTTACTCTAGTTAGCATATTACATTTTTTACTTGAACATTTATTAATGTTTATATTTATATTTTTGCATAACTGATTGCAATTCCTTTGAATAATATTATTCACATTTTTCAATATATATATACTCCTAAATACTTCATTTTTTTTATTCCTAACTTTAAATCAGTAATAAATTTTATTTTCCTCTGTTCTTTCCAGTTAGTATTTAAAAATACTATTTCTGGTTTATGCATATTTATTGTTAGGCCAGATAACTTCCTAAACTTCTCAATTATTTCTACAAGTTTATTTACACATCTGAAAGGCTCCTGTGTAGTTATCAATGCATCGTCCGCAAATAGATTCAATTTCAGTTCCTCCTTACCAAGTTTATAGCCTTTTATTTCTTTTTCATCTCTAACTTCGTTTGCCAGTGGCTCTATTTCTAATACAAATAATGAGGGGGAGAGGGGGCAACCTTGTTTCATTCCACCGTTACTATTTCTTGAATTATTCCCATTTACTATAATTTGGACTTCATTATCTCTATATATTTCCTTTATTACATCACTAATTTGGCTTCCCAACCGAAACTCAATACATATTTTATACAGATAATTATGGTTCACCGAGTCAAAAGCCTTATATATATCCAATTTGATTATTATACTGTTGGGCATGATATAATACATTAAAAACATTTCTAATTGGGTCTGCAATCGATCTCCCTTTTATAAATCCGTATTGATCTTCACCTATTAACTTTGGTGAAGAAACTTTTAATCTGTTTGCCAAAATTTTGGTGAAAATTTTATAATTCTGATTACAAAGGGTAATAGGATGATAAGATTCCAGATTTGCTGGATCCTTATTGGGTTTCAAAATTAGACTTATTTCTGCTAATTTCCAAGTTTTTGATATTTTCTTTGTACGTATTATTTCATTAAATATTTTAGTCATGTAATAAATCAGTTCTTTTTAAAATATTTTATAGAAACTGCTAGTAAAGCCATCTGGGCCAGGAGAGTTAACCCCTTTCAGACCATCAATTACTTTTTCAACTTCTTCACTACTTATTGGAGCATTCAATTGACCTCTTTGAACTTCATTTAATTTAGACTGAATATTAATTTTCTGATCTGTTATCTCCCTTTCACTATATAAATTCTCATAAAAATTCTCCATCATATTCTTAATCCTATCATCATCATATACCAATTCTCCATTGTTCCCCTGCATCTTTACAATACTTTTTTTCTGTTTTCTTCTCTTCAAATATCTTGCTCAGGCTTTCATACTTTTCATATCCCAAGCTTGGAACTCATTCCTAATATAAAGCAAATTCCTTGTATCAGTGGCCTGATCCAGATTCTCTAACTCCTTCTTTTTTTTATCCCATTGTATTTTGGTATTTATCCTTTTATGTATTTGATATTCTTTCTGCAGTGCCTCCACTTCTTTTATCAAATTCTGTCTATATAAATATTTATTCTTTTTTATTCCTATCTCTAAATTTCCCTCTTATTACTGCCTTAAAGGCATCCCATACCGTATGCATCGCCATCTCTCCATAATCATTAATTTCAAAATGATTGTATTTCTTTAATTATTTCTTGTTTATTTTCTTCTTTCTATGCTAATATGGGATTAAATTGCCACTTTTTCATCTTTTTAGCTGTTGGTATTTCTAAATTCACATGAAGGGGTGCATGGTCTGAAATCCATATCCCTTCTGTTTTAATCTCCCTTATTTGAATAGTATTATCTTTTTTAACTATAAAAAAGTCAATACACGAAAATTTCTTATGCGTAGAAGAATAATGTATATTTTCATGCATGTTTTTACCCAACTTTTCATAACGCTCTATCAATTTCCATTTTTCCAAATTTACACTATTACCTCCCTTCTTAAATTTGCGTAAATCAAAATTAAAGTCCCCTCCAACGAATAAATCCCCTTCGCAAAAATTTTCTAATTTTGAAAAAACCTTATTTATATATTTACTTTAGTTTGTATTACGTGAGTAAATGCAAGCAAAAGTGACCTTCAGATTCATTAATTTACCCATAATAAATATATATCTCCCCTCTTTATCCTTTAATATTTTATCAGCTTGAAAATTAATGTCATCTCTAATTAAAATAGCCACTCCTCTGGCTTTGTTGGTCCCTCTAGATTCATACTGTTTATTCCATTTATTATAATTGAAAAGCTTTGTTTTATCCTGTTTTTTATGAGTTTCTTGGAGCATAAGAATATCAATATTTTTTTTTCTTTTAACAGCTTATCCAATCTATATCTTTTAACTGGAGTACTCAAACCATTAGAATTTAAAGACAAAATATTAATCCCTTTCTTCTTCTCTTACCCCTTTTTTAATTATAATTTCCACTCCCCACATCCCATACCTCTTTGCAGCCATTGTCCCCTTACCCCATCAGCCCTCTGGTCCCTCCCCCATCCTGGAGGAAGTGCGTAGCAAAAAAAGCCCACCACCATTGCTGATATTCTTCTTGGGTTGTGTTCTTCATATTCCTTCCCCCTCCAACCTATACAGTCAGTCTTACTGTAATCCTCCCTAGTAAATTAATACTCAGGACCTAATGCCATATATTATTTAAATATCATACAAAACATAATCATATTAAATCCAACCATATCCATCTATCCCTTCCCCTCCCTAAAACAAAAATCAGAATTAAATAAACCTTCATAATCCATCATCTATTCCCCATTATCAGTATTCTAAATTTTCACCCTATAATACAAAATTCTATCCGTTTCCAAACTGATTTATAACCATTTATTTTTTGCCTAAATACTCCTAATGGTGTCCCACATTTTCAATTATTTAGGATTTTTCCAGTTCTTCAATATTTCAGTTATTGCCAAGTTCAAAATGTAATGTAGATCTTTAATATTGGCATTTCTCTAATGCCATTTTACTTTTCTTTTGCTCTTCTTGGTCTCCTGTCCCTGCTTTTTTTCCCAACATCCATGACTCTCCTTTCGAGGTCACTCCCTGCTCCATCGTCTTCATCCTCATGACTCTGATCATTCCTATAGTCTCTTCCTCCCTCCTTTGCAATACCCAACTGGTCCAACAGCTCCTGGCCTTCTTCCAAGTTTCTTGCTCTCAGTACCTTGCCATCTTTAAATACAATTATTGCTGTAGGAAACCCCCATGTAAACTTCTGGCCAGCGTCATTCAAACAAGTTATTATTAGTCTCAAATGTTCTCTCTGTCTTTTTGTCTCCAGGGATATGTCAGGGAATACTTTCACTTTTGTCCCCTTAAACTCTAAGTTAGGTACAGCTCTGAGTGTCTTGAAAACAAGGTTTTTAGTTTTTTCCCTGAGAAATAGCATAGTGATGTCAGAATTATATCCAAAGCCATGGTGTGCTCGCTGTATATCATCAGGTTGTAAATTTATTCCATACTCCTTCCACCAAGATGTTAAAGTCCCGATTAGCTCTGTTGACCTAATATTTGTTGGAAAGTTGATAAGCTTCAGATTTCTTCTGCGCTGCCTATCCTTCCCGACCACTAATCTTTCCTCAAGGAAAGCCAGATTCAGATTCAGAGATCTCTTTACTGTTCTATATGGCTGCCTCCTGCGCGTCATTTGCTGTTTTGTTAATTTGTCTTAAATCTTTACTAAGTTGCTGAACAGTCAAATTAACATTCTGGAAAACCTCCAAAAGTTTATGCAACTTGTTCTCTATTATATCCATTTTATTATTTAATCCGGACATCTCAGCTTTCACTTGCAAACTCACCTCTTCTGATTCACTTGCCATTTCTGCCTCAGCTAGCAGTTCACAGCAGTATGATTGGCAAGTTTAGCTTTCTTTGATGTCTTTTTGCAGTTCCGATAAAGGTAAAGCTTCCTTTGCTTGCCTAGCTTTCACGGCTTTCACAGCATTCACTCCATTCAATTAAATTACATGAAGAGATAGAGAAAGGTTGTTTTTTATTTACGGTTGGAGGAGAGAGATCTGAAGGCGTCTGTGACCTTTGTTTCAATAAAATATTTGTGATGTGCATGTGGAAAGCACCTGGGGAGTGATTGTGCATGTCATGATGAGGTAATCCCCATGAGACAAAAGCTGAGTCACAGTGTAATGTAACCAGGACAAGGGGTTACATCGGCCGTGGGACATGAAATCCTGGCTGGGATTACATCAGCTAGTCATGTGTATATAAGAAGTTGAGATCTAGCCAACATTCCCCTCTCATTTTGCCTGATTGTTGGCCGGAGGCTTTGCCAGAGTGCGTATCTCCACTGGATGTGTTGATGATGGAATGCTGAATCTCTGTTGGAGGATCTGCGAATCCTGTAAATATGTATATAGTGGAACAGAAGATTAAATGCCTCCAGGTATCCTTGGAAGACAACACTGTGTGATAGTGTTCCTTCGTGGGTGAGTTTTGGGGTCAGAGCAGTGCTGCATATCATACTCTGCTGCACACGCTTTTGTTGCTGTGTTTATCAACTCTGGTTTATGTGTCTTGTTTTTGCACTTGACTCTGAGCCACGTTTTGGTCAGAGCTCAGTGGAATGAGGGAAGATTTATTGCGGTTTTGCATAAATCCTATCATCCACCATTCCTCCACATCAACCACCTCCCCCTCCTCGATGCTGGCTCCATGGACCTCTGCTTCTTCTGAGTACCCAACTTTCTGCTGATTGACTATCTGCATTTGGCTGAATATCACTTGTAAATAGCCTTTGAGCTTCCTCACATCATCCTTTATACCGTAAATTAGCCTTCAGCTCCTACAAAGTGACCTTTCATGAACAAAAAGTGCCAAACACTCTGCTGGGTCTCACATCCCACCTCTCTGAGTGTTGACCCTTGTGTTGTTTGTGGTTGTTGATGTCCAGTGCCCACTGCCACTGGGCAGGAGGCATACCTTTCTTAGCTAAGGGAGAGCTTAGCTTGGCTCCCATTTTGCCATGAATCAGCTACTTCCCTTCTTTGAACCACCAATTCAACTTCTTCCAACAGATAATCCATGGTAGGAGGATCTTCCTCTAAAGGCATACTTGCTTGGGAGAGGTCCTCATTGGAGTTTTGTCTGTCTGTAATGCCTGGTCTTATTTTAACTCAAGAAGCAGTCTTCATACATAAATCCAGAAAGTTTTTATTAAAATCAGCTCAGCACACAAACAGCATTCTTGCCAGAACTGAGGATGCAGAGACAGTTTCAGTTTTTTAAACACCTCTCCCCTCCCATTTCTTTCCCTCTCAGATTCCATTATCATGCACTAGCCCTTGCCAAACTGTTGAAATGACCTTTCTTCCCATGCTCTGGGCTTATTGCCCCTCTCATCATCCAAACATCAAAGGAAACACAGCAAGATGGCTACAGTATGGCCAAGCTGGGCATAACAGAGATGGTGGTACTCTCGGACAAGATTCAACCCAACAAGGGCTTGAGCTCAGTGGAAAGCTTTGTCTGTGAAAATTTTAAGAGTGTAGAAATTGTACTTCTCTGCTGCCATTGCCTCTTTAAAGAGTCATCAAGCAGAGCTATTTCAAGTTGCCCTCTGTCCCAGAAGGACAGATTCCAGCTGCCAAAATCAACTAAAGCATGCCAATCAGAGAACATTGAAGCATCACAGGTCCAACAGCTGTAAACTTGGGTTCTACTTGTCCTCTGTCACTGGATATCTATCAATTTATGTAGCCTGAGAATGTGGATAAGTTTCTTGGAGAAGTGAGAGATACCGTAGATATGCTGGAACATTGCTCTTCCGGGCTCTTTAAAGCAGCTGGGAAGGATTGGGCAAGTGGGTGAGGGGTGTGGCAAATACCGCATGGCAAGAAGGCACAACTCAATCCTACTAAAAAATGATGAGGCCTTTACTTTAAAAAAAAAGGCCCAAAACTCCAACATATCAGATAATTACTGACCAGTCTACAAGCTTCTGGAGCATGTCACCACCCAGCTGCAGAGGTTCCTGGATGAAACAGATTATCTAGACCTATGTTAGTCTGGCTTCAGGCCTGGATCAAATTGGCTGACTGGCCAAACACAAAGGGTGCTCACCAATGGCTTCTCTTCATCATGGAAAGAAGTGGCTAGTGGGGTGTGTAGTCTGAATGATGACTTGCCCACCTCCCACAATGAATTCCCAGTGTGTGAGGCTCCACACTAGGGTCAGGCAGACCCTCTCACAGGAGTGGTATTTTTGTTCAGCAAACTTCAGACCATGCGAGGCATAAGCAATGACTCTGTGCTTGCCTGTGTGCAGCTGAGTGAGTGTAGTGCTGATGCTATGCTCCAAAGTAGCCAATTGGATATAAAACAATTTTGACATGTCTAGGTGAGGAAGGGCAAAGGTTTTCACTAAGCTAAGCTTCAGCTCAGCAAATGTGTTTTGTCCAGTTAGGAAGAGTAATCCCAAAATCCCATCATCCTCCTTCCTATTTTCACACATTCCTATCTTGGTGTGGAATTTCCCTACAGTGATGGCAATGTCCTCCCTGACAAGTGAGAGTGTTCAGCAGTCAGTAGTGCCCACCATTAGTGTGGGAATTAGAGTAGTTGATTAGAGACAATGTAGTAGGTGCTAGGTTAGTGCCAAGGCCTGAGAAAACATTTGCATGGAGATAACAGCTCTACAGCCTGAGAAGAATGTGCGGGTGGGCCTGGGATCCCGTCGGGTGCAGCCAGTTCCTCTTTGCCAGCAAGCTGCCAGTTATAGAAGGATATAATTTCTATCTCGTGCCAATTAACTATATGTTTTGCCAGTTCAACCATATTATGGAAAAGGGCTGTACAGGCTGGTAAAACCACCGGGGAAAAAGATCTGCATTCAAAATGACCTTGATAGTGTTGAAAAAGGATTGCTGTGATCTTTGTTCCAATTAAAATACTTTTGATGTGTCATGTGGAAAGCACCTGGGGATGACTGTGCAAGCTTGAGGTAATCCTCGTGGGACCAGAAGGCTGAGTCATAGTGATATGAAACCTGGGCAAGGGGTTTCATCGGCCATGGTGACATGAAATCCTGGCTGGGGTTACATCAGCTAGTCCCTGTGTATATAATGAGGTGGGCTCTGACAGGTTTTTTTTTCTCGGTCTCCCTGACTCTTGCTGGAGCTCTGTCCGAGCATACCTCAATCTGATGTGATGATGGAATGCTGAACCTTTGTTAGAGGATTTGAAATCCTGTACAGATGTATATATTGGAACTGAAGAATAAAGAGCCTCCAGGTATATTTTTGGATGACAACACTATGTCCTAGTGTTCTTAGTGGGTAGCTTTTTGGGGTCATAGCAGTGCTGCATATCACACTCTGCTGCACACGCTTCTTGTGACTGTGTTTTCAACTCTGCTGTATGTTTGTTTTGCTTGCCTCTGAGCCATGTTGGTCAGAGCGCAGTGGTATGAGGGAGGATTTAGTCCGGTCTGCCTAAGTCCCATGATCCGCCTTCCCTCCACAGACAGGAGAGCTGGGCCTAAATCAGCAGAATGAATTTTAACACAGATAAATATACATTTTGGGAGGAAAAATGAAATTCACAAACATAAGATTCTTAATGCCACTTAACAATACACATGTGGAATGGATCTATGGGTCTTATCAGACCACAAATTAAGGATGAGTCAATATGATCCCAGTCGCAGTCCCAGAGACTGGGCCATTTCATACGCCAAGAAAAAATTGCAGTGGTTTCTTGGTTTTGCAAATTTTTACAGAAACTTCATACCAAACTTTGCTGAGATTGCACTGCTTTTGACTGATCTATTGAAAACAAAAACACCCAAGGACCCCACGAAGCCAAGACATGATATGTCACAACTAATTTGGACTCCAGAATGCCAAGAGGCATTCTGCCAATTTAAAACACTATCACCACCAAGCCCATCTTAAAACATTCTGACCCCTTGCAGCCTTTTGTCATACAAACAGATGTGAGTGAGTTTGCTATGGCTGCGGTTCTTTTGCAGAAAGACAATGGTGGGACACTAAGGCCTTGTGCATACATCTCCAGGAAATTCAGCTCCACGTAGAAAAACTGGACTGTTCGGGAAAAAGAAGCAGCAGCCATCCATTTTGCCCTAAACCCTTGCCATCATTTCCTGGAGGTGGCTGTGATGAACCTGATGGGAGGGGGTCTTGACAACAGAGCCTCCTTGGCAACTGAGGGTGTTTAAGCTGATTGGCTGGTCAAATGGAACCTTGGATAGCCCAAGGGAGGGGCTGGTGGAAAGAGAAAAATTACAGATTTTAACTGTCTGGTGTGTGTTGGAAGAAGGGGAGTGTGATTTGTGGTGTGTTTGGGGAAGATTGGATTTTTGAAGAGCTCTGTGGGAGAGAGAGCTGAGAAATTGGGCGTACAAAAGATAGTGAATGAATTGAGATAGATAGAGAGAGAAGAATGGCGTGCTGTTTATAAACATTTAGATGCAAAACACATTTAAAGCAACAGTGTTCCAATAAATGTTTGAAGTTCTGTGTTCCTTAAAACAGTGTCCCAGAATCTTATTTTGAATCCTGGAATATACATGCTACCAATAATATCATCTTGACCTTAGTGCGAACAGTACCACAGTCTTGGAAAATATAAATAACTGCTGATCCTTACATCTGGGAGAAGGGCAGATTTAGGGAAGGCAGTAAAGGAGGAGAATCCTGAAAGGAGGAAGCAAGGGGGGACAAGAGTGAGGAAGGGACTGCGTTCTCAGAGAGGGAGAACTGAGGCAGACCCCTTTGTCCTGGCCCTGGCTTGATTCAGAGATCTCCCTGGTTATTCAGTTCTGATCACAAAGAGGTGTCAGGCTGGGCAAGACTTGGGTGTGCCTTTCACGCTTGCGTTTTGGCGTTGCGATGGGGCATTCTCCCCTTTTGAGGTGTGATGTGACCACCGTAACCTAGAGGCATTTCAAAAAGCGAGGAAACTAAGCCCCAAACAGGCATGCTGGGCAGAATTCTTCCAGCGCTTCAATTTTGAAATTGTTTTTAAAGCTGGCAAAACCAACATCCTGGCTGTTCCCCTTCTATGCTCCCACAACACAAAGATCAGCAAACCACCCCACTCTCCACTTCTAAGACTCTGTTTCCTTCTGAAACCTTGGCTGTCACCATGTACAGCCGGGCAGGCGCTGAAAAAACAATTGGCTGATCCATAGACACGGACTTCAGAGAGACTGTCAATTTTAAAACGACAGCACAATTTGAAATAGGTGGGCCACTTTGGATATCTTTGGATATCTAAAACCCTTCATACCATACATAAAAACTTCTTTTGGCCAGGGCTCCAAAAGGACGTGGAATCCTATGTTAAGAACTACACAACTTGCGTTACCAGCAAAATCCCCACAACCAAGCTGCAAGGGTTATTGCACCCTCTGCCAACACCCACAAAACCTTGAAACTCTATTTCTTGGGATTTCATACTAGGTCTTCCCCCTCTCCCCCATAAGGGTAATCAAGTTTTATGGGTGGTGACTGACCAATTTTCAAAACAATGTCACTTCATACGCCTGAAAAAGGTCCCTACTGTGGAAAAACTCACCAAGCTATTCATCACCCTTATTTGGAGATTTCATGGCATCCCCACATGCATAATCTCTGACTGAGACCCAGTTTTCTCTTCTAGGTTCTGGAAATGTTTCCTTAAATCCCTGGACATAGTTGCTTCTTTTGCAACTCCCTCATTAACTTCTGGATCTTTTCTTCTTTTTTCCTTTTTTGCAAATATCGTTGTTGGAGGAAGAAGCCTCTCATAACAGCTTTACTTGTGTCTCATATTATATGCATTTTCATGTCTTCTTTTATATTCTCGTGGAAGAAGTTTTTCAGAATTTCTTTTGCTTTTTGTATGGTTTCTTCGTCTTTTAAAAGGTTATCATTTAATCTCCAGTTAAATTGTTTTTTTAGTTCCCTAAAGATTATAATTACTGGATTGTGGTCGGACATCAATTTTGGGAGGATTTCAGCTTTCTTCACATCTTTCTGTAAATTCTTTGATACTAGTATCATATTGATCCTCGATGATGATTGGTGAACATCTGAAAGGGAGGTTAAGTCTTTATCCATCAAATGAAGAGATCTCCAAGAATCTGTTAGTGTTTGCTCCTCCATCGTTTCAAAGAAGGTTTTTGGAAGTTTCCCTTGTAGTTTCTTCTTGGTTGGTTTTGATATTTGTTTCTCGATATCTAATACCCTGCTCCAGTCACCTGCCAGAATCAAATTATCATATTCATATTCTTGAATTCTTTCATTCAATTCTTTATAATTTTTTTCTTTATTCTCATTTGGGACATAGATCCCAATAAATAGTATTTTCAAATTATTAATTGCAATTTCATCACAATAAGAAATTATCTTCATCTTATTTCACCCTTTCTTACCCTTTTTTAATTGTTCTTGTTCTTATTCAGTAATATCTGTTAATAATTCTTCTGTTCTTCTCTGTAGTTCCTCTTCTTGGTCTAAGAGATTTATAATTCCTTTCCTTTCTTGTTCTTGGCTCTCTTGTTTTTGTTCTTCTGCTTCTTGGGTGAAAGTTCCTGTTTTGCATTTACTATTCTTTATAACCCTGTCTTTTCTTTTTCCCTCTTCTCTATTTAAACTATCTTCCTGAGAATGTTTCCTACAGAATTATTAAGCTTGTTCTGCCAGTGATATCTTGTACAGTTTCTCTTTGAAATAGAAAAAAATCCCTTCTGGAAACTCTCATCTATATCTTATTCTTTATTGTTGTCTTGTTAAAAAGGAATATTCTCTTCTTTGCCTTAAAAATTGGTGCTGGAATGTCCTTAAATATTCGAATCTCAGAATTGTTTATCACCCAATTTATTTTTGTAACTTTGTTCTAATATCAGGTCTTTTGTCTTTTCTCTGGTAAAGTAAACAACTATGTCACGTGGCAATTGTTTCTTTCTTGCATTTGATGAGTCCACACGAAACAGTTTTTCTATTTCCAATTCAAATTTTCCTATTCTTTGTCCTGAGAATGTTGCCAGCGTTTCAATTACTTTATCGTAAAGGTTTTCTCCTTGTTGTTCCGGTAGTCCTCTTATTTTCAAACATTTATTTCTGCTTCTTAATTCTAATTTCATTAATGTCTCTCTATCTTTTTGTTGATCTTTTCTTATATTCGTTGTTTCTTCTTCTATTTCTTGAGTCTTCTCTTTAAATGCCTCTACTTTTTTATCTATAATTACTATGTCTTGAGTTAATTTTTTCAAATTCAGATTCATATTTTCCATTTCTCTTTTAAAATCTTGTTTAATTTCTGTTTGTGTCTCTTTTAGTTCTTTTTTTATCTCACTTCTCAGTTTTTGAATTTCGTCCACAAAAGTCTGATATTAGGATCTATTGCTTTACCTTTGAATGATGGTCTTCTCCCTTGTGCTTGAGTTTGGGTTTGTAATTGCAACTGGACTGTCTTCTTTTGTCCCGATGCCATATCTCTCCTATTTTGTATTTCTTATTTCTCCTCTATTTTAAATTCTTACTGTTGTTATTCTGTCAACCTTTAAATTCCCTCTTTCTCTTTCTGTTATCTTTATTATGTCTTTTTCTCTTCCTTGTCTTCTTCATCCCCTCTGTGTTAAACTGTATAGAATACAGCAGTGTTAAACTGTATAGAATATTATGCAAAAAAACACAGGGGAAAATTTTGCAATGGTATTTTTAGATGCCGAAAAGGCGTTGACAACATCTCTTGGAGATTTATGGAAAAAATGATAGAAGAATCTGGTTATGGTGAGAGTTTTAAAAAGTGGATAGAGATTATTTATCAAGATCAAAAGGCGAAATTGACAATCCATGGGGAATGAACAAAACAATTTGAAATATCGAGAGGGGTGAGACAAGGTTGCCCACTCTCCCCTTTACTACTTATCATATCACTGGAGATATTGAATAATAACATTCGAGAAGACCAAATAAGAGGGGTTAAAATAAAGAATGAACAAAAGATTAAAGCATTTGCAGATGATATGGTATTACTTTTAGAGGAACCAAAGAATTCACTCCACAAGATTATGGAAACTCTTGAAGAATACGGTCAAGTAGCTGGTCTCAAAATTAATAAAGATAAATTGACAATATTGACAATGAATTTGTTAAAAAACAGGATGAAGAACTTAAAGCAATATCAGGTTGCAGTGTTGAAAAAAAGATAAAGTATTTAGGAAGTTACATAATGAAGAAAAATTGAGAATTATATGATAATAATTACCAGAAAATGTGGAATCAAATAAAAACGGATTTACAGAAATGGAATAAATTCAATCTGTCATTACTGGGATGGATCAACACGATAAAGATGGCAGTATTACCCAAGCTTATCTTTCTATTTCAAAATATCCCAATAATAAATAATGATAAACTCTTCACAACTTGGAATAAAGAATCAGCAAAATTTATCTGGGCAAGAAGAAAGCCAAGAATAAAACTGAAGTTATTACAAGATAGTAAGAAATGAGTAGACCTCACTTGAAGGTCTACTATCAAGCCTGCTGCTTAGATTGGATCAGGAAATGGATCGATTTCAAAAATAATAAACTACTGGACTTAGAAGGTTGTAATATGAGATTTGGCTTGTATGGTTAACTTTGTTGTTGTAAAACAGAAGTAAATAGAGATTTTAAAGACTACTACCTTGGAAGATCCTTAATAAGTGTTTGGCAAATTATTAGTAAGAAATTCTACAATAAGCTACCAACCTGGACGTCACCACATGAAGTTTTCAAAATAATAGAAACAAAAACAGGAGAGCTGCTAAGATATAAAGACTTGATTAAATGGGAAGGAAGGAAACCAGTGATGAAAACCAAAGAAGAACTAAGTGATTAAAATCATGAATTAAACTGGTTCCCATACAGACAACTAAAAGAAAGATTTACAATGGATAATAAATTTGTTGGATTTGAAGAAAAAGAGAATAAATTAGATGAAATTCTGTTGGGAGACCAAACTAAAAGAATTTCTAAATAATATAAAGTGTTATTAAAGAGAGAATTAGAATTAGAACAGATCAAAGAACTATGATAAAGTGGGCACAGAACGTTGGACATAATATAGAATTGGCCAAATAGGAAAAAATATGGACTAAAGATATAAAATTCACCTTATACCTGAATCTGAGAGAAAACTTTTGTAAAATGATGTACCGTTGGTACATGACACCACAAAAATTGAAGAAGATAACTCATAAAGGAAGCGGGCAGTGTTGGAAATGTGGGAAAGTGATTGGAACATATTATCATATGTGGTGGACATGTCAAGTGGCAAAGAAATATTGGAAGGAAATATACAATTCAATTACAAGGATTCTGAATATAAACCATGAAATGTCTCCAGAAATATATTTGTTGAACATAATTTGTTGGACAAGAAGATTGGAGAACAAAAAAGAAAATCATACTTTACTTAGTCACAGCAGCAAGGTTATATTATGTGCAAGGTTGGAAAAGAAAAGAAGCACCCTCAGTAGAGGAATGGAAACTGAAAATGTCAGACCTATTGGAAATGTAGAAGCTGTCAGATTCAATGAAAGGAGCTTCAAACCAACAGTTTGGAAGGAATTGGAAGCCAGTTATAGAGTGGGTAAAAGGAAGATATTTACAGTAATAGGATAGATAATAAGACAAGTTTGATTTAGCGAAAAGGGGGATGAACTGAAGATGTACAGGAGTGTATTAGACAATGTGCATTAGATAATTAATAATAATCAATATATAATTAGATAAGGGAAATTTTTTTGGTTTCAAGAATTCTAAGTATATAACAACATAATCTAAAATCACAACAATAAAAAGACAGTACATAAGTTGAAGATTCAGTTGAAACATTGGAAAGCAGGTTAGACTTGAAGAAAACACAGATAAAAAGATTGTAGGTAGAGGGAAAGGGGGATGGAAAGGAAGCCTGGGGTGAGAGCGATGAAGTAAGGGAAGATTAATTTTGACATAAAAGATTAAAAGAAGGGAGGGATTTTAGAGGGAGAGGAATTGAGGTTTTATACATTCAAATATTTGATAAGATTTTAATCTCAATAATTGCATTAATTATATGTAGGAATTTGTATATTTTGATAGACGAAATTAATTGTGCAAACAATGTAATAATGGGACACATGCGATTTAATGTTTGGAACTATTTTAATAAAAATTATTTTAAAATTCCTGGACATAGAACAGAAACTAAGCACTGCCTTTCACCCACAAACTGTGGGCAGACAGACAGGACCAACCAAACCCTTGAGCAATATCTCCGCTGTTTTGTAAATTTCCAGCAGAACAATTGGACCTCTTTGATCCCTTATGCTGAATTTGCCTACAACTCTGCAGTGCACGCATCCACTGGAAAGGCCCTTTACTATATAGTCTATGGACACTTGCCAAATCCTCTTCATCCACTCCTGTTTTCTACTGAATATCTTGTGGCCTTAAATGACTGGATTTCCCATATTACCCATGCTTGGTCACAGGTACAAGCCTCTATTAAAGAAGCTAAGAAGGCTCACAAAACCCAGATGGACAAAAAACACACTCCTGTCTCTAACTACAAATGTAGGAACCTTGTTTACCTTTCTACTGATTCAAAAACATAGAATAAACATGTGAAAGCAAGTTTTATTATTGAGCATGAACAGAATACAATGACTTCAGTGATTCAAACTGAGGAAATTTCCAGAGACAGTAAGTTATAACGCTACCCTCATTCCCACAAGCCAATTACAGATGACCTTGCTTCTCTAACCTCTGAGCTGTTACCAGGTAACTATCTGGTGAGAACTCTGGATGTTTTCTTAACGGTGTCTTCAGAATGTTACTATAGTGTGCAGCTGCAGGCAAAGCTATCTAACTGCTTAGACTACATGTTACACGCATCTTACTACTACATAGCCCATCCATAACACTTTCCCAAACTAAATATGGAGGGAACCCCAACAAAAAAACTCTTCCCTCTCACAAACTGGCCCTAAAATTCATTAGACCATTCCCAATTAGATCATAAATGATGTGACTGTTCAATTGGAATTGCCTTTTGAGTTCAAATGTATTAACCCTGTTTTTCATTGCATCTTGATCAAGATGGCGCCTTCGGGGTGTGTGTCTTCAAACAGTGATCCTATCAACAGCAATGTCTGCAATATCTCAGATATCCTGGACTCCCATATTCATAAAGGCCAACTCTAATATTTGGTCTTCTAGAAAGATTTTCCACTGTAATTTGCTGAGTGCATTTCTGCTTCTGGTGTTTATGCTCCTGACTTAATTGCTAAGTTTCATCTTGCTAACCCTAACAAGCTTCCAACTAATCTTTTCCCCCTGCTTACTATTTTGTTTTGTTTTTTCTGAGGGGGCAGACTGTTGGGCAATCAGTAGTACCTGCCATTAGTATGGGAATTAGAGTAGTTGATTAGAGACAATGTAGTAGGTGCTAGGCTGGTACCTGGGAAAACATCTTCAGGGAGATAACAGCGCTACAGCCTGAGAAGAATGCGTGGGTGGGTCTGGAATCTTAATGGCTTGTTCTCTCCTATCCTATTAGTCTGAGCTCTTAAGCCCAATGAGTGTACTACAGTTCCAAATAAACTATGCTTTTGGAGAAGCTTTGAGGCTGTGGTTCCTTGAACTGTGACAGAGAGCCTCCTCTGTACCCTGACAGAGCAAGTGTTTTGGAAGTGGGCTTCCCACATGCAGCTAAATTTGGGTGCAGGACATTCCGAGCTACTCCAGTGTCAACCAGGAGTGGGGGGGGGGAGTTTTTGCCTATGCGGTCCTGATGCTCGCCTTGACCATCAGTCTCCCTCATGTCAGGTTCCAGACAAGCCGTGATACCTTGGGGAAGCTCTCTAGACCATGGACATCCCCAACATGTACTGTTTGTATGTGTGTTGGGCGTCTAGATTGTGTCTGCAGGCTGTGCATCTACAACAGGGCTATTCTGCAACTTCAGGAGTGTATTGATCAACTCAACAGTTGGATGCAGGTGGAACTGGAACATGTTGGGTCCTGCTTTTTTTAACAGTTCTTATACATGCCTTTATTCTTCACCCTGTCCCGATCACTGAGAATTCTGGCCTCCTGACTGTTGACGAGAGTTGGAGGCTGGCCCAAAGTTAGCTGCACCTTGCCATAGCCTGGACGTTGAAGAAACACTGCTCTGGCCACGACCATTGCCAGAAAGGGAGTTACCACATTGGTCTCTCTAGCCCCAACTACTAGCATTACCACCAGAAAGATTGTCCTCCCCCACAGCCACTATGAGGAGCCAGGTTTCTGCTTGCCCTGTTGTACTGGGCATGTGACCTGGCTTACTGGCTGAATGGGATCTATACCTTTCCATGGGACTCATGTACTCTTGATGATGTTTGATTCCTGGAAGAGTCTGCCACCCTTTGAATCTGACTGGCTGTGCTGCTCCAAAGAAGTATGTCTGAATTCAAGGGGCCCAAAGTCATTTTCGTCTGCGAGTTCAAACCTCCATAAGGGAGTGTTTTAAACGCTTCTGTGTCAAAAATTATGATCACTCAGATCTAAGAAAAACTGGACCTTCCATACTAGGATAGCCAGGAGCTTCTTCCTGTCAATCTAAACCTCCAGATTCTCCCCTGGAGACTGGTGCTCCATTACAAACAAGGTGTTGGCTGTCTGGCCTGGCCACAAGATCTGGATGATTTTCCTCATCCAAGGGTGCACCTCCAGCTTGCACCTCCACAAGCACCACTGACAATTCGAGAGCTGACAGATCTGCTTGGGACAGGTGGAGTCTTAGTAATTGAGTCATGTCCTGATCGTTCACGGTGGAGCATGTGTATACTATAGCACTGAGCCACATGATTCCAGTGTCCTTATCGAGTGGACCTAACTGCTCTGAGATGCCTTTTGCCTCCATAGCAGTCCAGGGGATTGTCTCTTCTACCTATTGGGTTTCTGACACTGTACAGTTTGAATTGGCCTTATGGGTGGTCACTGATTTAACTTTGAGTGGGTGGAGCAGAATGGACTCCTCCCAGTCAGGGTTGTAGAGTGCAAGGGGAAACGTGTGCTCTGGCAGAGGCTCCTCTGGAGCATACTCAAGGAACAAGGGCAGAGTCTCTGGACAGACTGTGGATATGATCGCCTCCTTTGCAGTCAGTATTTGGCTCAGCTTCGCAATCTGATGATTACAAGCCTCATGGCTTTCATTCTCATGCTGGACCTTTGCCTGGCTGGCTAAATAACTGAGCAGAATGCTACACCCAAGTATGTTTCTCCTCCAATGTGGTCACCCTGTCCTAGAGTGCCTGCATCTGCAATGAGGAAGTTTCTAATTTGGATCCGGCCTGCTGCGCAGTGGACGAGAAAGCCAATTTATCCAAGAGCAGAGTGCTGTTTTGGGTCCTGAGCTTTTCTAATTCAGCAGCCTGCCTCTCAGCCATTTTACTTAGCTCTTGGTTGGTACTTGAAGCTTCCCTTATGACCATCCAGAACCCCCAAGTAGTCATTGCTTCTTTGGAGTGGCCAAAAAGTGATCTCTCCTAATGCTGTGCATGATAGGTGTCATGCAGGGTGCCGAACGGATCCAAGGTTTTGAAGGATCCTTCCATCCATTGTTAGTTTCCTTTATTAACAACCCATTTCTTGAGCTTTTCTAATTTGCTCTGTTCCTTAAACATTTTTGCCAATTAGGTTCTACTGATTACAAATTTAGGAATGAAAATGCAAGGGTGAGTTTCTAACACGCTCACTTACACAGAATGCCTTCTGCAGCATTCAAACTGGATCGAGGACACTCACACGTATTTCCTTGAGTTTGACCAGCCAGGACGCTCCCTCAAAACTGGGGATAGAGGCCAGGTACTCAGGGATAGAGGGACCACTGAGGTCCTTAGGGAATTCCTTAGTATCTGCACCAAGCAGAGCTGCTAAGGGGGAAAATGAACTCTGAGGAACTTGCTGCTGCTTGGCCAAGCAACAGAGGATTGAGGGATCTGGGTCCTGTCTGAGTCCTGCCTTACTGCTGCTTTTTCAGCCTGTGGGGCCCATCCTCCAAGTCCAAGCAAAGCACTTAAACCCAGGGGCAGTTGTCATCACACATAACACATGAAATGCCCTACTATCAGTTGCCACCACACATTCAACATCTTCATCAATGACATGGATGAAGGAGCGAAGGGCGTGCTGATCAAATTTGCAGATGATACCAAATTAGGAGGGGTTGCTAATACACCAGAGGACAGGATCAAAATTCAAAATGACCTTGACAGATTGGAGAGCTGGGCCAAAGCTAACAAAATGAATTTCAACAGACAGAAATGTAAGGTCCTGCACTTAGGCAGAAAAAATAGAATGCACAAATATAGGATGGGGGACGCGTGGCTGGATAGCAGTACGTGTGAAAGGGATCTTGGAGTCTTGGTAAATCACAAGCTGAATGTGAGTCAGCAGTGTGATGCAGCAGCCAAGAAAACCAACACCATTCTTGGTTGCATCAATAGGAGTATGGTGTCTAGATCGAGGGAGGTAATAGTACCACTCTATTCTGCTTTAGTTATGCCTCATTTGGAATACTGTGTCCAGTTCTGGGCGCTTCAATTCAAGAAGGATATCGACAAGATGGAACGTGTCCAGAGGAGGGAACCAAAATGGTTAAGGGTCTGGAAGCCATGCCTTATGAAGAACGGCTTAGGGAGCTAGGTATTTTTAGGCTGCAGAAGAGAAGGTTAAGAGGGGACATGATAGCCATGTTTAAATATTTGAAGAGATGTCATGTTGAGGAGGGAGGGGGCTTGTTCTCTGCCGCTTCAGAGACCAGGACAAGGAGCAATGGATTCAAGCTGCAAGAAAGGAGATTCCACTTGAACCTCAGGAAGAACTTCCTGATGGTCAGAGCTGTCCGGCAGTGGGATATGCTGCCTCGGAATGTGGTGGAGTCTCCTTCTTTGGTGGTTTTTAAGCAGAGGCTGGGTGGCCATCTGTTGGGAGTACTTTGAAGTGTGTTCCTGCATAGCAGGGGGTTGGACTTGATGGCGCCAGGGTCTCTTCCAACTCTATGATTCTATGATTCTATGATATGCTGACTGCAAGTCTCTCAGGTAGCTACCCTGTACAGATCCAACACAAGAGGGCTTGGGGCTTCCTACCTGCTTTAACAAAAGGTATACTGACCTCACATGAAATGGCATGCATTCCACATGAAATGGAGGTTAGGAGGTTCTACTCATTACTCCTCCGTAATTATTGGCTCAGATTAGGAGGCCTGTGAGAAGGGAGTAAAATGTGGGTGACTCAGAGGTCCATCTTCAATGCCAGTATTTTCATGCAAATGTGGGGAATTGTTAGCTCAGTTTAGGAGGCCTGCAAGAGGGGGATGGCCTAACAAGATCTTTGACACCTATGATTATAGGGTCTCATGCAGGGAAGAACCAGTCAGAGATTCAAAAAGTAAACTAAAATGTGTTTTATTGAGGGAAATTCAATCACTCACACACAAAGATCCAAACAGTTACATACACACTCATGCAAGGCTAACCAAAGGTACAGGGAGGAAAGGTTGAAAATAAGACTTCAGGAAGTGGATGATATTTACTGATCCAGTAGAGAGCAGAGAAGAAGCGATGTGGTATAGACTTGCATCTAAGGACACAACACAATGGGGAATCAGAGTGGCAGAGTGCCTGCCAGCAATTAATGTATTGTGAGCTATTGTGAGCTAGCTGATCAAAACTGGGAGGATTTATACACAATTTCTACCTGGAGGATATGGGTGTGAATGGCTCTCTGGCTGAGTAATCAAGAATAAGCAATGACATCCGGAATGAGCTGATGGTTTTAGTTTTAGGTGACAAAGGGCTAATTTTTTTTTTTTTGGATAGCTCAGTGTTTGTGGATGGGTTTGAGGATAATGGGATAGACTGCAAAGTGAAGAGAGGAGGACTTGAGACAATCAGCAGTCTGCTGGGAAACTCCTAGTCACTATTGTTTAAGAAAGCACTCTTGTTAAAGCTAGAAGCAACCTATTATCTCAGGAATTTCCTGGTGATTTCCTGACTTTGACCTGGCTGTGCCTAGAAAGGTTCTTCTTCTTCTTTTTCTTTTTAGAAGTAATATTTATTAAAAATTGATAAGTCAATTTAAAAAAACACACACCACATTTACACCTTACAAAAACACGTACAAAAACATATATAACTTTATTTCCTCCTGAATCTCTGGGGTTACAAGTTTCCACTCGCTCTCTTCACAAATCTCGCCTTTCAACTTCTTCACTCTGCGACTCTGCCTTGCAAGACCTCCTTAAATGCTCGTGCCTTACGGACTCTTGGCTGTCTTCTCATAAAGACTCAATTTCTTGGGTAAATGGACTCCCTTTTTGTGGATCTAAAATTTATGTTCCTTTTGATGCCCACCTCGAAGTTCTCCACTGGCATTGTGGCTCCAAACCTGCTGGTCATTTTGGATTTCTGAAAACTCTCCATTCTATCCGCAAACTTTGCTACTGGCCTGGCCTCACTAAACAAGTGCAGGATTATATCAGAAACTGTCAAGTTTGCAATTTATATAAAACTTCCACTTCATAACCCCACGGATTACTCACCGCCCTGCCAGTGCCTTCCAAGCCTTGGGAAATTATCGCTTGGGATTTTATACTTGGACTTCTCTCTTCCTGGGGTTTTCACTGCATTTGGGTTGTCACCGACCACTTTTCTAAGCAATCCACTTTGTGCCTCTAAAAAAAGTTCCTACTGCTGGAAAACTTGCTGATTTCTTCATAACTCATGTCTGGCGGCTTCACGGACTCCCAACCGCGATCATCACTGATTGTGATCCTGTTTTCACTTCCAAATTCTGGACTGCTTTGCTTAAATCTCTAAACATCTCCCAAAAGCTCAGTAGTGCCTATCATCCACAGACTGATGGGCAAACTGAATGGGTTAACCAATCTCTTGAACAATATTTGCACTGCTTTGTCAACTCAAACCAATCTGATTGGACCTCCCTCCTACCCTATGCTGAATTTGCTTTCAATTCTGCTCTGCATGCTTCCACTGGCAAAACTCCTTTTGCTATTGTCTATGGATTTGATCCAACTCCTTTCCCCCCTCTCCCTGTTTCCATCCCTGATTCTCCCCCCCCCACTTACTGCTTGGATGTCGAAAGCTTCCTCTGTCTGGACCTCTGTTGCTAATTCCCTTAAATCTGCGAAGTCCTCGCACAAACGCTTTGCAGACAAAAAACGTCTTCCCAACCCCATTTACCTCCCCAGAGATTTTGTTTATTTGTCCAACAAAAACATTTCCATCTCTGCTCCCTCTAAGAAGCTTTCCCCCAGATTCTTGGGGGAAGCGTGCTATCAACAATGTCACTTTTGAACTGGTTTTACCACCCTCTCTTAAAGGTGTTCATCCTGTGTTTTATTCCAGTCTGCTGAAACTGGCTCATTTGACTTCCTCTTCGCCTCCTGAGCCTCCGTATCCAGTTCCTACTCGTCCATGAACCTGGACGCCGCATATTGCCCCTATACTGTTTTTTAACTGTTAAATTGTTCCCATATCCCCCTCTCTCTTCCTTCTCCCCTTCTCCTTCCACTTCAATCCCTTTTTCTGGGTTTTGGATATTGTGTATTTTGGGACGGGCAGGATGTCAGGGCTATCCTCCATATGTATAAGTGTGCGGCATGCTGGATGGGAATTGTAATACTCAGTTGCATTTATGATCATGTATCTGGCTTGCTAGCTGCAGATGTTCCTTGCTTACATTCCTTTCTTTGGTTCTCATAGCATTCCACCTTGAGGTGATAGTATCTTAGCAATGACGGTCAGACTGACCTGCCAAGGTCAGCCTTAATGCAATCTTTGGGAACGCTTGGATAGTTATAGTATCCTGGCTGTGAAAACTCTCATTAGTCTGACTCACTGAAGTCTGATGTCTGGTCATACTCTCAATAAACCTTGCTTTGCATGTTTATTCGTGTGTGTGTGAATCTGAACCTGACAATTACTCTTACGCTCTGATGTTTTTCACCTTGCCTCTCTTTGCCATATTTTAGTACTACCCTGCCTTGGTGAATGATATTTTCTATAATGCATTATGCCTTTCCTGGAAAAGTATTACCTTTGCTTTGGAAAAATTACTTTGCCATGATGTGTTACTGCTGTGCTTTGAAAGTCGCTGGGAGTTACTGAACTGTTAGAAGGAAGATGGGAGTAGCTTTGAATGGTGTGCTGAGGATGGAGAATGTTGTTTTAATAGCCTGTGATAAAATTCCAAGTGCTATCTGAGTAACCTGATTCCAAGGTCAGACTGTTGCCATGGCTACTGAGAATAGGAGAGTGAGCAGTAATGGCTGAGAAAAGGGGATTGTTATGAATGGCTAACAAATAGAATGCTAGAATGCTAGCCTGCATTAACTTGAAATGTTACTGTATTGTATTGTAAGTCCAATGTTGCTTTAGTCCTGGCCATTGAAAAGTGTGCTGTTGTGGCTTTGTTTGTTCTTGAAATAAAGCTTCTGCAAACCTGTGGGCTTTTTTACTTGAACTTGAAGTTAGCCTTTACATGACATGTACCAGCAATGTTGTTTTAATAACCTTGTTGGCTTAAAATACAATTATTTGATTATTTGATTATTATTGGTGACTTTAATGAAATTTTGGATTCTTTGCTAGACAGAAATATGCCTGCACCAAAGATGGTGGAACTTACTTTATAAGCGTATGTGAATGAATATGCTGTAAGGGATGCGTGGAGAACTGTACATCCAGCAGACAAGGAATATACCTTTATCTCTCTGATTTACCATAATTATTTCAGATTAAATTATTCCTTAATTTCTGCATCTTTCGTTAATAATATAAGCACATACAAAATTGAATCCTTGACAATATGAGACCATACTCTGATTTGTCTAAAATCCTTTAGTCTTTGCTGTTATGTTTCACTTCTCAGTGAAGAACAGTTTACCATATCTGACTGAATATTTTCAAATGAATGGAGGCTATGTGAGTTCATATAGTACTGAATGGAAAACATAGAATTTATATTCAAGGTAGAATCATTGCTTATTCTTCATTTCAAAAAAGACATTTTTTAAAAAAAGGAATTATTAAACAAGCAGATGAAAGCTCTGGTATCTGAGTTGGCTGTTTTTCCATCTAAACAACTTCAAGAATTACAAAAAGTTAAATATAAACTGAATAATATACTCTTGCAACAAACAGAACTGGCTTTGACATGTCTGCAGCAAGCATATTGGGAAAATGGGGAATGTCCCACCAAGATTCTGGCATATTGCCTTAAGCATCAACAGCAATACAATGTTATTTCAGTTACAAAAGTTGAACGCAATAATTTATATATGTCACCCACAGATAAAAATCTACATTTTTTCAAGTTTTATGCAGATCTTTTTAGCTTAAGTAGTACAAATTATAAAGAGGATGTGGAGACTTTCTTTTGTCATATTTGTTATCCCAAAATGTTGGTGACTCAGGGGTCCACCTACAATGCTAGTACCTCCTTTCAAAGATGAGGAATTATTAGGTCAAATTGGGAGACCTGCAAGAGGTGGGTAACCTGGCAGAATCTTTGACATCAATGTCTACAGGGTCTTCTGCAGGGAAGAACCAGCTGGAGATTCAAAAGTAAACTAAAATGTGTTTTATTGAGGGAAATTCAGTCCCACACACACAAAGGATCCAAACAGTCACACACTCACACAAGATTAACCAAAGGAAAAGGGAGGAAAGTTTAAGATAGTGAAATTTCAGGGTAAAATGGGCAATATTTACCAATCCAGAAGACCAGTGAGCAAACAGCGATGTGGCTTAGACCTGCATCTAAGGGCAGTACACACCCGGGAATCAAAGTGGCAGAGTGACATTCAGCAACTGGTGAACTGCAAAGTAACTGGTCAAAACAGAGGGTTTTTATACTCTAGTTCACTCCCTGAAGGTGTGTGAGTTAATTACTTTCTGGCAGAGTAAACAAAATGATTCTGGAATAGACTGATTGTCTCAATATCTTCATTGGGTAAGGTGACTGGGGAAGGTTTCAGTAGGAAATGCACACAGCAGGGGCGCTTGCCTGATGCATCTGGGCAGTTTGGCTATTGTTTTCTAAGGTTTGGCAGTTGAGAAGAACATATCTTAGAATTTGATTCTCTGTCTTCACCACTAAGTGATGCATATGTTACTCTGAATCTTAAACTTGGTAAAGACCAGTTCTGATTGCATGGCGCACGTGAGCGGCAGCTCGGATTGAAGCTGCACAATTGTGCAGCTCCGAACTGTCAGCCGCTGGACTCCAGCCGCCTTTTTTGACATCAAAAGCGGCTAGAAACCCCCCTGGTAAGGGGGGTGCGGAAGAGGTTCAAAGGGGACCCTAGAATTGGTGAGTGGCTCTCCCCGAAGGGAGTTTGCGCGAAGGGGAAGAGTGGAGTCACCAAGGGATCGCAAGACCACGACGGAGCCAGCGAGATGGCCGCGAGAGCAGCACAAGCGCCGCCGCCGATTTTTAAAAGAAGAAGCCTTTAAGATTACAGTAAGCATCTGATCTAAGGATTTATTTCAAATATATCACACCTGGTTTTGACTTGCAACGATGAGCAGAAGCGGAGGAATGAAGGGACCCAGAGGCGAAGTGAGTACATTTTGGCTTTGAGATTCTCTTAAAGGGGCAGCTGCCTATTTTTGAAGTGACTGCCAAAGGCCTTTTCTGCTTGTTTAACAACGATCGTGAACTGGACTGGACTGATTAAGGAACAGGTAGATCTAAGACTTTAAAAATTTTCCCTTGTTTTGAAATCATTTTTGAAGGGTTTTTTTGAAGGGTAAAGGTTTGGAAGAGAATTGTATTTGAATACTGGAACCTTGGATTTGGATTATGGTTTTTTCCTGATTTATTGGAACATTTAACTTTTTTTTTCCTCTCTATTTTTTATTTCTGGACTGTGGTGACTAAAGAATAAGATTGTTTGGACTTTTTAAGGAGCTGTTTTGCTGTGGAATTATTCTTGAGGGCAAGGACTTGGAAGATAGCAGAAGAGAACTTATTTGGGATTATAGTTCTCTGTTAATGGTCTTTATTAGACTGTGGGGGTTGTTTTCTCTGCTTTTTCTCTGCAACCTCTGAGATCTGCTTTTTTAACTTGGACTTGATTTGGATATGTTTCTGGATTTTTGGATATATTTCTGGATTTCTGGATTTTTGGATATATTTCTGGATTTTTAGCTTGGACCTGATTTGGACTTTTATTTCGAACTTGATTTGGAAATATCTTGGATTGCATAGGTTTTGAGAACTCTGGCAAGCTGATTTTTAAGAACCTAGAATTTTGATACTTGAGGGTGACGAACATTGGGAAGTGCTTTACTAGTTCCTGGTTCCTGAGAACTGTTTTTCTGCTGTGATTGTTGAGACTAGAGAACCTGTGCTGGAAGGACACTGTAAGCTGAACATCCTCACTCCCACGAGATGGAATGGCTTGGAATGTAAACGATGGCTGAGATACTGAAAGATCTTCGAGCAGCCTAGTGAAACGGGAGTACAGTGAGCCACAGTTGGGAGGGGGGAGTGGGAAGTGGGCCTAGGCACAGGGGTTTGGAATAAAGGAAGTGGATTAATTTTCTGTAATAGTAACGTGTATATAGTCTATCTCTAAGCATTTATATAGCTACATTAGTGTTTTACACATACCAGTTTACATTGATTTTGATTATATGTATTGATTTCAATAACTATTATTTAGAGTGACTTTATAGTACTAAGTATTACTATTCTTAAGCATTATTAAGTATATTTGTATAGCTTGCATATTGTCATTTATACAAGTATTTTAATAACAAGACACTGATACAATTTGTTGAATGTGATATAAGACATAAGCATTTATAGAACTCATTTGATAAGGGATAGACAAATCAGAGAATAAGATATTGTTAACAGAATGGAATCCAGGTCAAAAAGAGGAGCAGCTGCAGCGGTGACAACAATTCAAACTGCCAGACGAACATCAACTGATATACCACAGAAACCAGATTTTATGTCGCAAATGATGGAAGAAATAAAAAGTATCAGAGAAGATATCAGAACAGATTTAAAAGAAACAAGAAAGGAAATGAGAACTGATATGAAGCATGAAATGGATAAGTGGGGAAAAAAACTAGAAAACTTGACTAAAGAAGTAATTACATTGAAAAAAGACAGTAAAGAACTAAAACAATAAGTTAACTGGAAGCAGTGACCACGGAATTGAAAGATAAACACCAAGTGGAAGAAATCCAAATTACCGAACAGGAATTGAGATATCGCGAAAGATGCCTCTGCTTTAGGGGAGTCCCTGAGGGAACTGGGGAGGACTTATACGTCAAGGTGTTACCAGTATTGGCAGAATTTATTGACATTGAAGAGGAGAAATTGGAAATGTATATAGACAGAATGTCCAGAGTAACCTCCAGAGTGGCCAGAGAGAGGAAACTCCCAAGAGATATAATCATAACATTTACCAGAACAGTAATCAGAGACGAAATACTGCAAAGAAGCTACGATGGACAGTTGAAGATTGAAGATAAAGATGTGAGAATATTTAAAGATATACCGTTTCAGATCTTAAAGAAGAGACAAGAATATAAGCCATTGGCGAATCTCTTGGTAAAGTATCAGATTAATTATCGGTGGGAGAAAATCGAGGGCATCTCTTTCACGTATAAACAACAGAGATATAGAATTAATTCAATGTATAAGGTGAAGGAAATGATGGAAAGATTGAAGAAAGACTTCCAGAAGATGAGTTCGGAGGAAGGGAAAGAAGAAGAACAAACCCCAGGAGAAGAAGAGGAGAAATCACAAGAAGAAGACGATGAGGATGAAGCACAACAAGAAAAAGAAATTCAGCAGGAAGAAGGTGAATTAACAGGAGATCAAATAAAAGATTAAGCCAACATTAAAACTATAACTTTATTAACAAAAGGGACAAAATGGACAAACGGGATTTTAGGATACATTCTTGGAACATTAAAGGATTTGACTCTGAATATAAAAGAAGACAAATATTTCACTATCTGGAAAAACAAAATTTCGATGTAATTTGTTTACAAGAAGTTAGAATCAGGACTCAAGATCTGAGATACCTTCGCAACCCGAAATTAGGTAGCTGCTACGCAGCAACGATTGACAAAAAGAAGCGGGGAGTGATAATATATGTGAATGCAAGGTATGGAACTCATCAGATCTTCCAGGACAGCAATGGTCGATACCTAGGTGTAGAAGTTACAACTAGACAAAATAAGATATTGATAGTCGGAATTTACGCACCCAACGGGGCGAAGGGTGAATTTTTTCCTAAAGTACATGAGGAGATACAGAAATATATGAGTGACACTGGCAATTTGAACATTGCTGTTCTGGGGGACTTTAATGGAGTTGTCAATCCAAAATTAGATAGATCGGTACAGAAATTGATCCCCCGAAACAATGGAAAATTACCTAAGAGCTTCTTTAACATGATGGACGATTTGAACCTCTTCAATGTAGGGAGATATAAAAATGGACAATTAGAAGGATACAATTTTCCTCAGACAGACATAAATCAATGTCCAGAATTGATATGATGCTGGTATCTAAGGCATTATTGTTGAAGGCTGCAGATATAGACACTTTTCCGAATTTATGTTCAGAGCACAACCCATTGCTTCTTAAGATGAAGATTAAGGAAAGGGAAAGGACATGGAGATTAAATGATGAGATCTTTAACAAAGAGAAATACATAAATGAAGCGAAGAAGGAGTTGATTAACTATTTCAGTGAAAACATGACACTGGATTTGACGATGAGGACTATTTGGGATGCAAGTAAAGCAGTGATGCGAGGCAACTGTATCAGATGGTCTGCAGAAATTGGGAAAGAAAGGAGAAATGCTGAGCAGCAAATATTAGACAGAATGAAAGAAGTTGAGAAATGGATGAGGAAATATCCTTTTGATGAGAAAATCAGATAACAGATGAAAGTTTGCCAAGCTGAACTGAATCAACTTAACTTGAAAGAAATAGAACAACAAGTACTGAGAACAAGACATAATTATTTTGAGCAAGCAAATAAACCCTCAAAGCTTCTCTCCAATCTGTTGCGGAGAAGATGGACTAAGTATATTATATCAGAGATAAAGACTGGAGAAGAGAGAATTACTAAACATGAAGGAATAAAGCAGGAATTTTATAAGTATTATGAGAAATTGATGAGCAAGATTTCGAAAGTCAAAAAACAACAGGAACTGGAAGAATACTTGGATAGAACAAATAAATTAAGATTTACTGAAGATCACAGATTGATCCTGAATAAATCGGTTTCTATGATGGAAGCAATGGAAGCTATTAAGAACCTTAAGAATGATAAAGCTCCAGGTCCGGATGGATTTACGATAAGATATTACAAGACTTTTCAACATGAGATTTCAATTCCATTGCGAAGTACTATAAATGAGATTATAAAAGAAGGAGTACCGGATACCTGGAGGGAGGCAAATGTGGTGCTAATTCCTAAAGAAGGCAGAGACTTAACAGATGTCAAAAATTATAGACCAATCTCACTTTTGAATATAGACTATAAGATTTTTGCTTCAATCCTTGCAACGAGACTTAAAAAGATTTTGGCTGAGCTTATTGATGAAGATCAGAATGGTTTTATACCAAAAAGATATTTAAGAAATAATATAAGAACAGTATTGAACATAATTGAATATTATGAAAAGCATAATGAGAAGAAAATAGCCATGATATTTGTTGATGCAGAGAAGGCTTTTGATATGATCAGTTGGCCGTTTTTGAAAACAGTAATGAAGCAAATGCAAGCTGGAGATAGATTTCTTTCATGGATTGAAGCAATATATAACCAACAAAGAGCTCGATTGGTTATTAATGGAGATAGAACTAAGCAGATTGAATTGAACAGAGGAACAAGACAGGGATGTCCTCTGTCCCCTTTGTTATTCATATTGTCAATGGAGATATTAAATAACAACATAAGAGAAGATAATGCTATAAGAGGAGTCCAAATCAAGAATTATCAATACAAACTTAAAGCATTTGCTGATGATTTGATTCTGTTTCTTGAAGATCCTAAGAGAAGCATACAAAATCTTATTGGAATAATACAAGAATACAGAGAATTTTCAGGATTCAAGGTAAATAAAGAAAAAACAGCTTTGTTAATGAAAAACATGACAGACAAGGAGGAGAACGAATTAGTACTTGCAACTGGATTTAATAAAGTACAAAAAGCAAAATATCTAGGTGTCTGGATAGCAAAAAGGAATAATGAGCTGTTTCAAAATAACTACGAGAAAAAATGGAAAGAGATAATTAAAGACTTGGAAAGATGGACTTCCATGAAATTGTCTATGTTGGGGAGAATAGCGACTATTAAAATGAGTGTTCTGCCAAAGATGAATTTTTTGTTTCAGAATCTCCCCATAATAACAAACAGTAAACCTTTTATACAGTGGAAAAAAGACTTGACCAAATTTATATGGCAAGGGAAAAAACCAAGAATTAAATGGAATATTATGACAGACCAAATCACAGAATCATAGAATCATAGAATCATAGAAATGTAGAATTGGAAGAGACCACACGGGCCATCCAGTCCAACCCCCTACCATGCAGGAATACCCTCAAAGCACTCCCGACAGATGGCCATCCAGCCTCTGCTTAAAAACCTCCAAGGAAGGAGACTCCACTACACTCCGAGGCAGCATATTCCACTGCCGGACAGCCCTGACCGTCAGGAAGTTCTTCCTGAGGTTCAGGTGGAATCTCCTTTCCTGCAGCTTGAATCCATTGCTCCTTGTCCTGGTCCCTGGAGAGGCAGAAAACAAGCCCACTCCCTCCTCTACATGGCATCCCTTCAAATATTTAAACATAGCTATACTACGGGGAGGAATGGGAGTACCGGATTTTCAATTATATTACGAAGCTGCGGCATTCATATGGCTAAAAACTGGATTGACTTACAAGATACAAGAATGCTTGCACTGGAGGGAGCAGACCTGAGGATGGGATGGCATGCCTATATGTTTTATGATAAAGCAAAAATTGACAAAGATTTTTCACATCACTATATCAGAAAATCGCTTCTGAAGATATGGAATAAATATAAGAGTGAAAACATAAGGCAGCTACCCGTGTGGGTATCCCCCCAAGAAGCTTTCTTTGGAAGATGGAAGGCAACAGAGAAATGGCTGAGATATGAGGATATATTAGAGAAAACAATGACAAATGCTTATAAGATCAAATCAAGAGAAAAATTGGAACAGGAAGGACTGCCATTAAGTTGGTTTCCATACAGGCAGCTAAATGAGAGATTCCAGATGGACTTGAAAGCCTACGGAATAGAATCCCAAGAAAGGACAGGAGTGATTAAATGGATCTTTGACAATCCACCGCATCTGTTAGCCCATATATATCAAGAAATATTAACACAGGAGAGACAGGAGGAGACTGTGAAATCTGCAATGATTTTGTGGGCGCAGAATATTGGGCATTCAATTCAATTAGATGAATGGGAACAGAGCTGGAAAAGGACACAAAAATTTACAATGGCTCAGAATCTCAAAGAGAACTATTTTAAAATGTTTCATAGATGGTACATGACACCAGAAAAGTTAAAAAATATTTACAATACAGGTACGGGAATGTGTTGGAAATGTCAGAAAGAGGTGGGAACAATATTTCATATGTGGTGGTCATGTCCCAAGGCAAAGGAATATTGGAGTGAAATACATAAAAAGATGTGTGAAATACTGAAGGTTCAATTTGTAAAAAAAACCCTGAATTTTATTTGTTAAACATGACAAATATTCTTGAGAATACTAATATTAAGAGGCATTGGAGATTAATATTGTACATGATAACGACAGCGCGAACTGAATATGCCAAATTGTGGAAGTCTCAGCAAATACCCGCAATCGAACAATGGTGGGGGGCATTTATTGAGAATAGAAATGCGGATATTGTTTCACAAAGATTAAAGGGGAAATCGGACGATCAGATAAAAGCAGAATGGCAAATTGTAATGGGTAATTGCTGGGAACTGCCAAGTGAAAATGTCTGAATTATGGTAAATTAAAGAGGAATAACCGTAACATAACAGGAGTTGATGAGAGAAATGCAAGATCTAACACGTAAGATGAACATGGAATTTTTTATATGTGAGTAGATATCTAGAAGATGAACAATGGAATTTTTTATATGTGAGTAGATGTCTAGAAAATGAAAACTAGATCAGAGTGGAAGAACAAAAACATTACACGTAAAAGTACAATTTGAGATGATGTTTTTTTATTTGTGAAACTTAATAAAATTATTAAAAAAAAAAACTTGGTAAAGACCATACTCGCTGTGCTAACTACTACACTGTATCCTTACTTCATCTTCATATCAAAATATTGACAGCTATTTTAGCTAATAGGTTAGAAGAAGTCATTTTGTCTTTGGTAAGCCTTACTTCATTGTTGTTGTGTGCCTTCAAGTTGTTTATAAAATTATAGAATCATAGAAATGTAGAGTTGGAAGAGACCATGGCAACCTAAGGCAAACTGACCATGGGGTTTTCTGGGACTGAGAATGTGTGATGTGCCCAAGATCACCCAGTGGATTTCTATGGCTAAGTGGAGAATTGAACCATGATCTCTAGGGTTACAGTCCAATGCTCAAACTATGCTGGCTCTTAAGTCTTGACTAGGAGAGATTTCTCAAAAACAAGCAGGGAGTCAATTATGTTCTAATGGTTATGGATTTGATTGCTTTAAACTTGTATAGAACTGATCAGCCAGCTGTCATTTATTTAGATACTGAAAAGATCATTCATAGATCATTTATTGGGTGTTTACTTTTTGCAAGTTGAAACGTGTGTTCCCTGTCTACATTTCTACAATTCTTGCACCTCCTGCAAATTCCTCTCCTCCCTCCACATACCAAAAAAACCACCCACATAAACTAGCGCCCCCCCCCCAAAAAAAGAATAATTATTGTTTGCTTGGGGAAAACAGGCAAGACAGACACTCCTAAACCAACGAACAAGCGTAGTGCAAAGGGCACAGCCACTGGAACCTGCGAGGAAGACAATAGCCCTCATACAACCTCAGATTTGGATAGTGGATGTGACGAGTGGGAGTCCGCTGGGTCAGCCAACGTGAGTAATCATAAATCTAAACATGTGTTTACAACAGTGTCTCTCGTGGGAAAGGATGGCAAAATATGGATCTGCAGGGGACTAATTGACTCAGGCTGTTCCAAAAGTTTATTGCACCCTGCCTTAGCCCAAGAGCTTGTGGTGCAATTTCAACCCCTGCGAAAGGCCATCAAATTAACACAAATGGATGGCAATCCAATGGCAGGAGGACCAGTGAAACAAATAACTTCCCCCATCCCCATTCGCGTGGGTAATTATGGGGGGAAAATGCCTTTTTTGGTGCCTGCTTCTGTGCATTTTGAAATTGTGCTCGGGGTTGATTGGCTTCGAAAATACAACCCTGATATTGACTGGACTAATGGGCTATTAAGGGAAGCCAGGAAACCAGGCCAGAGACCCAAAGAAAACACCCCCCTCCCAGTACTTTCATTAACCCCTGAAGAGCTACTCAAAATTCCTTCGCACTATCGTGACTTGCAGAAGGCTTTTCAACAACAAGAAGCAGACAAACTGCCCCCACACAGGAATTTTGACTGCAAACTAAAATTGATTGACGGAGCAAAACTCCCCAAGCCAAAAATTTACCCAATGAACAACCAAGAACTTGTAGCCTTAAAGAAATTTCTAAACAAAAACTTACAACGCGGATTCATCAAACCATCCACTGCTCCCACTGCTGGTGTTCTTTCGTGAAAGGAAAGACCCGAACTCAGAACCTAAGCTGATAGTGAATTATAATCTTATTAACCAAGCCATTCTCCCGAATGTTTACCCTATTCCTCTAATTAAATCTGTCTTGGACCAGTTGTTTGAGAGTAAATATTTTACTAAGCTTGACCTTAAAGAGGCTTTTCACAGAATTTGTATGGACCCAGATAGTGAATGGCTGACTTTTCCACACCTTTGGGCAATTACCAATGGACTGTGTTGCCTTTCGGATTACAATCTGGCCCTGCTGTTTTTCAAATGTTCCTAAATTCCATCCTTCAGGATTTTTTATATGAGGGCGTTGTGGTTTATTTGGATGACATTCTTATATATGCTGACACCTTGGAGAAACATGTGCACTTGGTCAGATCAGTGCTGCAACTTCTTATTGATCATGGACTTGTTGTAAACCTTGCTAAGTGTCAATTTGACACCGAATTTGACACCCAAACTTTTGATTGCTTGGGCTATCGTGTGCTTCACAACACGTTAAATATGGACCCTGCCAAAATCGAGGCCATAATCAACTGGCCTGTGCCTAAGACTAAAAACCAGGTTCAGGTGGAATCTCCTTTCCTGCAGCTTGAATCCATTGCTCCTTGTCCTGATCTCTGGAGCGGCAGAAAACAAGCCCTCTCCCTCCTCTACATGGCATCCCTTCAAATATTTAAACATAGCTATCATGTCCCCTCTTAACCTTCTCTTCTGCAGACTGAACATACCCAGCTCTCTAAGTCTATCCTCATAGGGCATGGCTTCCAGGCCCTTCACCATTTTGGTCGCCCTCCTCTGGACCTGCTCCAGCTTGACCATGTCCTTCTTGAATTGGGGTGCCCAGAACTGGACACAGTATTCAAGATGAGGTCTAACCAAAGCAGAGTAGAGTGGTAGCAGTACCTCCCTCAATCTAGACACCATACTCCTATTGATGCAGCCGAGAATTGCATTGGCTTTCTTGGCTGCCGCATCACACTGCTGACTCATGTTCAGCTTGTGGTCTATTAAGACTTCTAGATCCCTTTCACACGTACTGCCATCCAACCACGTGTCCCCCATCCTATATTTCTGCACTCCCTTTTTTCTACCTAAGTGTAGGACCTTACACTTCTCTCTGTTGAATTTCATTTTGTTAGCCTTGGCCCAGCTCTCCAATTTGACCAGGTCATTTTGAATTTTGATCCTGTCCTCTGGCGTATTAGCAACCCCTCCCAATTTGGTGTCATCTGCAAATTTGATGAGCATGCCCTCTATTCCTTCATCCAAGTCATTAATGAAAGTATTGAACAGCACTGGGCCCAGGACGGAACCCCATGGCACCCCGCTAGTCACTTCTCTCCAGGATGAAAAGTGGCCATTGGTGAGCACCCTTTGGGAACGGCCAGTCAACCAGTTACAGATCCACCTGACGGTAGCTCCGTCCGGCCCACATTTTACTAGCTTCTTTGCAAGAATGTCGTGGGGAACTTTGTCAAAGGCCTTACTGAAATCGAGATATGCTACATCCACAGCATTCCCTTCATCTATCAAGCTAGTAACTCTATCATAAAAAGAGATAAGATTAGTCTGGCATGACTTATTTTTGAGAAATCCATGTTGACTTCTCGTGATTACCGCGTTGCTTTCTAAGTGATTAGAAACTGACTGCTTAATGATCTGCTCCAGGATCTTTCCGGGTACTGACGTCAGGCTGACTGGGCGATAATTATTTGGGTCCTCTTTTTTTCCCTTCTTGAAGATGGGGACAACATTTGCCCTCTTCCAGTCTGCTGAAACTTCTCCTGTCCTCCAAGATTTCTCAAAGATTGTAGCAAGTGGTTCCGAAATGACCTCTGCCAGTTCTATTAATATCCTAGGATGCAGTTCATCTGGCCCTGGAGACTTGAATTCATCCAGTGTGGCCAGGTATTCCTGTACCACCTCTCTACCTATTATGTGCCACATTTCCCCTGCTTCCTCACCTGCTCCCCAACCGCCAGGTTGAGTGCTTGTATCCTTCTGGGAAAAAACTGAGGCAAAGAAGGTGTTAAGTAATTCTGCCTTTTCTCTTCCCCCTGTTAGTAATTCGCCATCTTCTCTGCGCAGCGACCCTATCGCCTCCTTCTTTTTCCTTTTGCTGCAGACATATTTAAAAAAGCCCTTTTTATTGTTTCTAATGTCTCTGACCCGCCTAAGTTCGTTCTGTGCTTTAGCCTTTCTGACCTTCTCCCTACATCTCCTTGCTCCTTGTTTAAATTCTTCTTTGGTTATTTCCCCCCTCTTCCATTTCTTGTACACGTTTCTCTTAACGTTTAGCTCAGCTGAGAGTTCTTTAGTCAACCATTCTGGTCTTCCGACTCTATTATTCTGTGATTCTGTTTTTCTTTGCCTTGGTGTTCTCTCTGAAAAAAAAACAGTGTTCAACCTGGAGAAAAGGGAACAGATGATGTAATAGGGTGCAAAATAGGTAAAGCACAGAATAGATATCAGTAGTACAGGAATACTTGGCTACTCTAAATGAATTCGTCACCAGGGCCAGATAAGGGACATCCAAAAGAGTTTTTGAAGAAGTGGCAGAAATAAATCTCAGAACCACTGGCAATAATACTTGAGAGTTCCTGGAAATCAGGAGAAGTCCGAGCAGACTGGAGGAGGGCAAATATTGTCCCCTCTTCAAAAAGGGGGAAGAAGGGGACCCAGTCAGCCTGACATCAATACAATGAAAGGTCCTAGAGCAGATCATTAAAGAAACACTGTAAACACTTAGAAAGGAATGCCATAATTGCTAAAAGTCAACATGAGTTTCTCAAAACCAAGTAATACCATACTAGACTAATATGATTTTTTTTATATAGATTTACAGGTTTGGTGGATGAAGAGAATGCTTTGGATCTAGTGTATTTTGATTTCAGTAAGGCCTTTGACAAGGTCTCTTATGATATTCTTGCAAGCAAGGTAGTAAAATGTGTGTTACACAATGCCACTGTTAGGTGGATTTGTAACTGGCTGACTGGCTGAACACAAAGAGTGCTCACCAATGACTCCTCTTCATCCTGGAAAGAAGTGACTAGTGGGGTGCCACAGGGTTTTTTCCTGGGTTGAGTATTATTTAACATCTTTATCAATGACCTGGATGATGGAATAGAGGGCATGCTCATCCAATTTGCAGATGATACCAAATTAGGAGGAACAACTAATACACCCCAGGGCCAGAATCAGAATTCAAAATGACCTTGAAAGATTAAAGAGCTGGGTCCAAACCAACAAAATGATCTTTAACAGGGAGAAATTTAGGGTACTACACTTAGGAAGAAAGAATGAAATGCACAGATATAGGCTGGGTGACACCTGGCTTGAAAACAGTACGTGTGAAAGGGATCTAGAAGTCTTAACGAACCACAAACTGAACGTGAATCAACAGTGTGATGCAGCAGCTAAAAAAGACAATACAAGTCTAGGTTGCATCAATAGGAGTGTAGTGTTGAGATAAAGGAAAGTAATAGTACCACTCTAGTCTGCTTTGTTTAGACCTCATCTGGAATACTGTGTCCAGTTCTGGGCACCACAATTGAAGGAAGATATTGACAAGCTAGAACATGTCCAGAGGAGGGTGACCAGAATGGTGAAGGGTCTTGAAACCATGCCCTGTGAGGAGCAACTTAGGGAGCTAAGTATGTTTAGCTTGAGGAAAAGAAGGTTAAGTGGTGGTACAATAGCTGCGTTTAAATATTGGAAAATATGTCATGTTGAAGATGGAGCAAGCTTGTTTTCTGCTGCTCCAGAGACTAGGACCCAGAGCAGTGCATTCAAACTACAGGAAAAGAGATTTCACCTAAACATCAGGAAGAACTTCCTGATGGTAAGAGCTGTTCAACAGTGGAAGATGCTGCTTCTGAGTGTGTTGGAGTCTCATTCTTTGGAGGTTTTAAAACAGAGGTTGGATGGCCATTTGCTTGAGTTCTTTGAGTGTGTGTTCTTGCATGGTGGGGGGTTGTACTTTCTGGCTATTACTGTTTTCCAACTCTATTATTCTATGATTCTATAAATATATACAGTTAAAAACATACAAAAACCAAGATTAAAATAGGATTAAATAGTAACAGAATTAAATGTAATTGAAATCTTACTTTAAAATGGACTGTGTAAAGTGCAGCATCCAAAAGTAATTTTACTCCCCATTCCAGGCCCCTACATCTCCCCCTGCCATTGTAAATAAATGTTCTTTGCAACTACCTTGGTAAGTCTGTTTCTCCTTCCTCTTCCATATGGTGATAAAGGTAGGTTTTGACCCACATGGCATCTGCTGCATGCCTGGGTTTTCCTCAATATAGCTGGTTGACTGGGGGTTCTGATGTGCACTGGGCACCCTGATATATGTTGGAAGACCAGTGAGCAGGTTCCAATGGATATTGGGCTCAACCAACAAGCATCCAGCCCTCTTGCTGATGTCCTGTTATAGATCTTTACAATCCAGTAACAGGGTTTCATGGTGCCTTTGTTACCTCAAAAAATAGGTGCCACAAAGGCCACCCCACGATGCCAATACCTCAGAGCAAAAGTGAGGAATTAATTAGCTCAAAGTTCGGAAGCTTGTGAGAGTGGGATAACTTAGAGAGATCTGACTACCATGTGGAGTTGTGGAGTTATGCAAGAAAAGAACCAGCGAAAGAGAAATAGTAGACTAAAAACATGTTTTTGTTGAAATAAATTCACTCACATAAGCATGGTTCAAATACTCACTTACTCACACAAGGCTAACTGAAGATAAGGAAAGAAAGTGAGATAGAGGACCTTGAGGGATTTGGATAATATTTACCAGTCTGGAGAGAAATGGAGGAAGCAGCAATGTGGCTTAGGTAGAAACCTAAGGACAGTTCTCATTCAGGAATTGGATGGACATAGTGGCATTTGGACCAGTTAGAGACTGCACTACGCTGCCTGAAATTAGGAGTATTTGTACCCCAAAAATGTCCCAAGGATATGATTGTGACTCACACTCCCAGCTACACAAACAATTGAAGTTGCAACACAAACATTAAGCTCCGGACGGAGTTGATGGGTTTCGTGTTTGAATGACAAAGGGATAATGGCTGTCATAATAACCGGATTTTGTGGGGAGGTGGGAAAACAATAGGAAAACATCCGGGTGCACAGGGACTAGGGTTAAGTCAATCACAGTTTGGTGAAGACTTCCCCATTTTAGCTCTGAGAGTTCAGCTGGATGTTTTCATGTCTATTGTATTCAGAGCAACCACACTTTTGTCCTAAACTGACTCAGTCTTCTGCCTAGAGGTAGATGAAGCTGACCTTCCTTGCCATGTCATGTTTACAGTCAGGAATTTTCCTCTTCCAGTGTGATCTTACTGTCAGCTCAGGTATCACTTATATCAAAGCCAATTAATGTGGTGCCAATCTAATATTATTTGCCAATCATGGAGAGGTGCATGGGGAGCATATCAGCTTTGCTACATAGTTAACTATATGTGAAGTTATGTAATGTAAAATGTGATATAGGATTCTGGCGATAATTTTACATGTGTATTCTGTTATGGTTGCAGACATTGGCTTTAACAGAGCTAAAAAGTTGACTAAGAGAGACTACTGTATAATGAATGAAAGAAGGGGGAAATACCAAAGAGGAATACAAATGAACAGCCAATTCTTGCAGGGGAAAGGTCAGAAAACCTAAAGCTCAGAATGAGCTCAGGCTTGCTTAGACAAGTTGAAAATCACAAGAAGGTTTTTGGCAGTATTCAAAACAAGATGTAGAACAAGGGAATGGGAAGACCATTGTGTAGAGAAGATTGTGAAATGCTAACAGGAGCAGAGAGAAGGCTGAACATTTTAATACTAGAGAGCAGAAACAGATGCTTGAATATTTGTTTCTGTGGTATTGTGGATGACAAAGGAAATAAAGATTTAATAACTAATTTAAAATGGCTGCAAGAATGCTGTCCTGATTTAGAAATAAATATAGGTCACTGGGATATAAAGCACTGGGATATAAAGCACTGATGCCCAAGAGATGTTACTGCATGGTTTGCCCTTTGTGCAAAAATGGTAATGATTTATAGTGTTACAGTCATGTTGGGTTTGTTTTCCCTGCCATGTTTTTAGGTAGCTGCCTTGCTTTAATGCTTTATTGGGCTTTACTGTGCTTTGAGGGATAATGGGATCAGCTGGGAACAGTGTGCTGGGAATGAGAAAATGTTATTGTAATGAACTGCGATAAGAATACTTCTTTAATCCTGGCAGTTGCCTAGGTGTGCTGTTGTTTCTTTTGAAACTTCTTAGCCTATTCTTTGAACTTGGAGCTACCCTGTACTTCACATGTATTAAGTAATACACAAGATTTACTGTTTAATGGGCACAAGACTGTACTAGGTCTCTGGGTGCGTGTGCTTTGCCCCCCCCAAACAGAATTTTGATGTGTGGAAATCTAGTACGGCTCTCAAGTCCATTTTCACCTTCTTAATCATCTTCTATCAGTTGGACTCACTGAGGTTGTTCTCTCCTATCACATGTGGAGGGCCTGACCACCCATGTCCATATGATCAACAACACATTTATTTCTTGCCAGTGTAGATACATCTAAGCACAGGTGCCAACTCTAGCCATTTCTTGAAACATTGTCCTTTCACCCAATATACAGTATTGTGGCTGCAGATCCACACAGTCTTGACATAAGGCGCTGAAAGAAAAACAGAAACAAAACTCAATGGGAAAGACCCAGTCCTGGAGCAAATATAAGTCTCGTAAGCCCTAAACCACAAGCTCCCAATAGCCTGTATATTAGCCTCTATAAAACCCCAATGTAGCTGACCAAATTCAAAAGAAAAATCTAATGTACTTATTATCTAGTGGACCCAGCTGGGAGAAATCACCCTTAGTATGGTAATGAACTGAAGCTGGATGGGAATGGACTAGTCAACAAATAAAAGGAGTAGCCAGCAGCCATAGAGCTGAGTAAAATCCAATACTCCTTTTATTGTGTTCCATCCCCATGGTGCCATAGTTCCTCTGGGAAGGGGATTTACCTCTGGTGCCAAGAAACAGAATCTGTCTTCCTGGAATTGAGATAAAGCATATGTGATTCCATTGGACACACCTGGAATGTAACATAGTGAGATAGAGATGTTATCTGGTAGGGATAAGAGAACAAGTTGGTGGACCAGCCACATTACCCTCTTGGAGCATGAGGACTCCCTATTGATAACCTGCTTGGTTATCACACCAGAAGCAGAGCCCTTTGTTTTCAAATATTTGAATGATGGCATTAATACATGATCCCCTGGGGTAAGATAGATAATGTATAAACCTAGACTCACCACGGCCATTTGGAATCCTGAGGTGTGCAGTTTAGGGAGAGGCATTTAGAATTCTTAGAGAGCTCTTTGGCCTCAGTAAACTACAAACCCCAGGATTCCACAGGAAGTTGAAAGTGGAATAATAGTACTATAACAGTGTAGTGTGGAAAGGCCCCAGGTGTCTTCTTGGAGACTACTCTTAATTGTTATTCTCTCAGATTAGGAATGGGAAGTCTAAGAAATAGGCCCATCATTTTATATCATCCTTTGTCTCATTCCATGAAACAAATTAGTTAAGGGGAGGGAGAATAGTGGAACAGTATGGTCCAGAAGGTGGAAGAGGCCACAAGGGGATCAAACATTCTAGATCTGATCCTGACCAACAGGGATGACCTTGTTAATGAGGTAGAAGTGGTTGGATCTTTAGGGGGGAGTGACCATGCCCTATTGGAATTTGGCATTCAGTGGGAAGGAGAAGATACGTGTAGCCAGACAGTCATCTTAGATTTTAAAAAAGCGGACTTCTGTAAACTTAAGGAGCTGCTGGCTGAAATTCCGTGGTCAGGAATAGTGAAAGAGAAAGGAGTTCAGGAGGCGTGGGAGTTCCTTAAAAGGGAGATACTGAAGGCACAGTCTAAAACTGTGCCAATAAGGAGGAAAAATGGAAGGCACCTGAAGAAACCAGAATGGTTGAGTAAAGAACTCTCAGCTGAGCTAAGCGTTAAGAGAAACGTGTACAGGAAATGGAAGAGGGGGGAAACCACCAAAGAAGAATTTAAGCAAGTAGCCAGGAGAGTAGGGAGAAGGTCAGAAAGGCTAAAGAACAGAACGAACTTAGGCTGGCCAGAGACATTAAACACAATAAAAAGGGCTTTTTTAAATATGTCCGCAGCAAAAGGAAAAAGAAAGAGGCGATAGGGTCGCTGCGCAGAGAAGATGGCGAATTACTAACAGGGGGAAGAGAAAAGGCAGAACTACTTAACACCTTCTTTGCCTCAGTTTTTTCCCAGAAGGATACATGGACTCAACCTGGTGGTTGGGGAGCAGGGGAGGAAGCAGGGGAAATGCGGCACATAATAGGTAGAGAGGTGGTACAAGAATACCTGGCCACACTGGATGAATTCAAGTCTCCAGGGCCAGATGAATTGCATCCTAGGATATTAAAAGAACTGGCAGAGGTCATTTCGGAACCGCTTGCTATGGTCTTTGAGAAATCTTGGAGGACAGAAGAAGTTCCAGAAGACTGGAAGAGGGCAAATGTTGTCCCCATCTTCAAGAAGGGAAAAAAAGAGGACCCAAATAATTATCGCCCAGTCAGCCTGACGTCAGTACCCGGAAAGATCCTGGAGCAGATCATTAAGCAGTCAGTTTCTAATCACTTAGAAAGCAATGCAGTAATCACGAGAAGTCAACATGGATTTCTCAAAAATAAGTCATGCCAGACTAATCTTATTTCTTTTTATGATAGAGTTACTAGCTTGATAGATGAAGGGAATGCTGTGGATGTAGCATATCTCGATTTCAGTAAGGCCTTTGACAAAGTTTCCCATGACATTCTTGCAAAGAAGCTAATACAATGCGGGCTGGACAGGGCTACTGTCAGGTGGATCTGTAACTGGTTGACTGACCGTTCCCAAAGGGTGCTCACCAATGGCTGCTTTTCATCCTGGAGAAAAGTGACTAGCGGGGTGCCACAGGGTTCTGTCCTGGGCCCAGTGCTCTTCAATATTTTCATCAACAATTTGGATGAAGGAATAGAGGGCATGCTCATCAAATTTGCAGATGACACCAAATTGGGAGGGGTTGCTAATACACCAGAGGACAGGATCAGAAGTCAAAATGACCTGGATAGATTGGAGAGCTGGGCCAAGGCTAACAAAATGAAATTCAACAGAGAGAAGTGTAAGGTCCTACACTTAGGTAGAAAAAATGGAATGCACAAATATAGGATGGGGGACACGTGGCTGGATGGCAGTACGTGTGAAAGGGATCTAGGAGTCTTAATAGACCACAAGCTGAACATGAGTCAGCAATGTGATGCGGCAGCCAAGAAAGCCAATGCAATTCTCGGCTGCATCAATAGGAGTATGGTGTCTAGATCGAGGGAGGTACTGGTACCACTCTACTCTGCTTTGGTTAGACCTCTTCTTGAATACTGTGTCCAGTTCTGGGCACCCCAATTCAAGAAGGACATGGTCAGGCTGGAGCAGGTCCAGAGGAGGGCGACCAAAATGGTGAAGGGCCTGGAAGCCATGCCCTATGAGGATAGACTTAGAGAGCTGGGTATGTTCAGTCTGCAGAAGAGAAGGTTAAGAGGGGACATGATAGCTATGTTTAAATATTTGAAGGGGTGCCATGTAGAGGAAGGAGAGGGCTTGTTTTCTGCTGCTCCAGAGACCAGGACAAGGAGCAATGGATTCAAGCTGCGGGAAAGGAGATTCCACCTGAACCTCAGGAAGAACTTCCTGACGGTCAGGGCTGTCCGGCAGTGGAACATGCTGCCTCGGAGTGTGGTGGAATCTCCTTCTTTGGAGGTTTTTAAGCAGAGGCTGGATGGCCATCTGTCGGGAGTGCTTTGAGGGTGTTCGTGCATGGCAGGGGGTTGGACTGGATGGCCCGTGTGGTCTCTTCCAACTCTACATTTCTGTGAGTGGATCACAACCATCTGGACATCCATATGGTTTCTTCTTTTCTTTTTTTAAAAAATATTTTCATATTTTGGTTTTTTGTTTTGTTTTTTGCATTTAAATGTTTTGTAGATTTTGCACCTCTTTTTAGGCAGAGAATATTAAATTTCTCAAGCCTCTTCAATGTCTTTGGCAGCAAAGCTTTGAAAGCTTGCATGATGTATTTTGTGCTTTTTAGTAGACCCAGTAAAGGTACCAGCATTTTGTAAATTTTGAATGTTGTTGTATTTTGCTACATGGCCAACATGGCTACTCCCGAATATGTGTCTTGGATTTGAAGATACTGAATTTAGTTGCAAGAGGGGAACCTTTAATAAGAGGGAACCAATGGGACTTAACTCTTTGAGGTTTCTACCTCCAAGAAAGGTAAAACTCTTCCATTTGGACTACAATTGGCAAGTAAATCATAGTAAATCACTCATTGATTGCTATCACCTCTAAGTAAACAGAGCCATGACTTGCCAGGCTGGCTAAATACCCGTTTACAACTATCGTACAGATAGCAACCAATGTCCCAACATCAGCTATATGGTTGCTTGTAACACATTACATTCATACAAATTCATACATTAATAGCATAATCTATAGTAATACACAATTGCGGATGAGCCATACTATCCATATGGCATGTATACCCAACATGACATTCCACCCTCACAAAACTTTACTACTTCTGTTTGTGAGGGTATCTATCAAGGAATTTTTTTTACGAAATGAGGGATTCTGACGTGTTGTATATCCACCCCATTCCTTTTTGCTGTCAGGTAGGTATTTCCATTTCACAAAATACTGGAGCTTTCTTCTCCCCCCCCCCCCGAATCTGAAATCTCAGATATTTCAAAATGTTGGTCTTGCCCCACCATGATTGGTAGAGGAGGTGGTTCTTTGCTGGGTCTCAGGTTTTCCACATCCTTGGCTGTTGGTTTCAACAAGCTGAAATTGAACACAGAACGGTTTTGCTTATAAATATTTGGTAAATCCAGCTCCATTGTAACCTGATTGAATGGTCCAGCATACTTGGGCCCCAGCTTCTTTGATGGTTGGGGACATTTCAAAAATAGACTTTGGTGGATAAATAGACTTTGGTTCCTGATTCTATCTCCCACCATTTGTCTCTTTTTAGATCAGTGTATTTTTTCTAAGTAGCTTTTGCATGTTCTAGTGCATCAATGATTATGGGCCAGGTTGTTTGATTTCGTTTGCCCATTCTGATACTGGGACTTCTAGTGATGGCAAATACATCAACAATTGCCCGTAGACCACTTCAACTGAGGTATGTCTGCTGCTTTGGTATACTGTGTTATTATAAGCCATTTCAGCACCTCGCAACAACATGTTCCAGACGTTTTGCTTATGTTATGTAACATCACAAATATTGTCCTAAAATTTGATTCACACTTTCTGTCTGCCTATCTGTCTCTCAGTGGTGCACTGTGCTCGTTCCCTGCTACACCTGTAACAACCTCATGAATGCCCTTCAAAATTGTGAGGTAAACTGGGCTCCTCCATCAGTCACAATTTTGAGAGGGGTCTCGTGCATTTTATACACATGTTGTATGAACAATTTAGCCAGCTGCATAGCTGTAGGCAGTATGCCGCCCACCACAAAATGTGTGTCTTTGGAAAATATTCTGTGACCACCCAAATCACAGCTTTCTGGTTGCTCTTTGGCAGTCCATGCTAATATGTGTCCATGGGGGCGTGGGAATCGGCAGTGGTTTCAGTAAGCCTTTTTGTTCCCTCCCACCACATGTTTACCCTGAGCACACACTGTGCAACTTCTATTTAGTTTTCAACATCCGCCCTCATGTTCCCTATGCACTGCGTGTAGGGTTTTGCAAAGCCGAAGTGGCCAGTGAGCACATCATGGCACTTCTGTAGTACTTGGGCACGCATCTCTTTAGGAACATACACTTTACTTTCCGTATACTCCCCTTTCCTCTTTTCATCTAGTTCTGCTCGGTGCTCAGTCCTCCTATCATTTTGACTCATTTCTTGAAAAACCTTTGAAGAACTCTCAAAAATTTGTTCCTCTCTCTTTTGTTGACTTCTTTTGCTGTATGTAGTGATTGCTAATCCTAGCTGCTGTGTGTGTGTGTCTGTGTGTGTGTGTAAATATAGCATCTATTACTTCCAGTCTCTCACAGTCATGCTGCAGTAACCTAGGCAAAGCATCAGTCAAAAAATGTGTTTTCCTGGTAGATGTCTGATAACAAACTTGAATTTATAAAAAAAAACTTTGCCCACATCTCTTGTTTGGCTGTGAGACATCTTGGCGTTTGCAGAGCCACATGGTTATGATGGTCTGTCAAACTTCAAAGGGACATGAAGCTCCCTCCAGCAAATGCCTCCAGGTTTCTAGTGCATTTTTATGATTGCAGCTTTTATGACCAAGTAGGTAAACTCAGCTTCGCTTGATCAAATTTTTTGGACAGGTAGGCACAGGATCTCTTCTTCCCTTCTACGTCCTTTTCCAGTAACACTGCCTCCATGGCATTGCTAATTGCATCCATTTGTACTATAAAATATTGACTTGGATCTGGGTGTTTCAACATGGGTTCTGGACTAAACAATTGTTTCAATTCATCAAAGACATGTTGGCATTCCTCCATCCATTGGATTTTCATGCTAGGTTTGGGCTTGTCCCCTATTTGTCTCTTCTTCTTTTTCCCCCCTTTCCCTTTCTTAGTTTTGAGCAAATGTGTCAGAGGCAAGGCTACCTGAGCAAAGTTGAGTTTAAACTGCCTATAGAAATTAGTGAACCCCAGGAAACCTATGTGTTTTTGGAAGTTCCCAGCTCAACACACTCTTAACTTTGACTAGGTACATTTCTACACCTTTATCAGATATGCGATATCACAGATAATCTAACCTTTCTGTGTGAAATGCACATTTAGATAATCTAATGTACAGCCCATGGTCGTATTTTTCTCACTAGTGTCAGACATTCTTCCTATGTTTGGCTGTAGATCAGTACCTCGTCCAGGTAGACCAGGACCTCTTTATATAAGTGTTCATGAAAAATTCCATTCATGTTCTTCATGAACACTCCAGCGGAGCCTGATAATCTAAATGGCATCATTCTGTATTGAAACACTCCCCTCCAGGGGTATTAAATGCTATATTCATCCCCGTCCCTTATGTATATTCTGTAATACTCATCTCTTAAGTCCAGGTTTGTGAAGATCTTCCCTGTGGCTAACTATGCCAGAAGGTTTTCATCGGTGGAATAAGGCATGGGCTGGATGTATTCACAGCATTTAACCGCTTGAAGTCTGTACCCAGTCTCAATGATCCATCCTTTTTTCCTGTGGAAAACACTGGGGCTGCCATGCTTAATTAGGCTGGCATGATAAGATCTCTCTTTAAGTTCTTATCTATATCTATCTATATCTTATCTATAAACTCCCTCAGCATTTCCATCTCCTTATGTGACATAGCATACAATTTACTTTTTGACTGGGGGTGGGGGCTGTACCTCTGTTGGGCATTCTTGAATCTTTGATGCAGGGTTTCCACTTCTCCTGCTAACAACATCCATCCCATCAGTGTCTCTGGGTTGTCTCTCAATGCAGCCTATTCCAATAGTACTGGTTTCAGCCCCACTTAGATTGCCTGTAGGTTTTTTTAAAAACATTGTTGCTGCTAGTTGGGAGCATTGGGAGGGTATAGCACTACTGCCCAAGCTTACTGGCCACCATTGAGGAACCTGTTACTGCCCTGGTTAGCCCGAGCTTTGGGGGATATAAAAAGATATCTATTAATATCAATAATTCGACTTCACATAACCATTCCCCTCCATGTGCTTGCGAGGCCCCCGGACAAGCACGCATAGAGGCTTGGCCGATAATCGCCGTAATATTACAACACAATACAGGCAGGTCAGAAATAGCCGACTCGCCGCTTTAGGAGACCTCAAGGCAAGTACCTCCATTAGGTATGCACGCAGCTTTCAAAAGATCCTCTGCCCCGCACTGGCAGCTTGATGATCGGACTATACAATACTCAAGTACTCCGCGTTTGCATACCAGCTATCCTATTGACAATTTGGTGGTAACTCAATCATTCAAATTCTGACCTTTCGGAGGCTTTGTCTCCAGCTCCAAATCTATTGTTTTCCCAAAGTCCGACCTAGCCTGCGGTCACAATTCTCCATATAAAAACCCCTGACTTTGAGTGCTTCCTCGGATCGCTCCCGAGTTCCAGACCTCCTTGCTGCAGCATCGCTTGGTGAGCTTCCCCTCAGCTCCACGTGCTGAGATACATCAAACCCCAGCCTCGCTCTCCCTCTTCTTCCGGGCTTCAGGAACAGGTTTCATATCACCCGAATCAACTATCCCTCTGAAAATCTCGCTATCTTACTCACACCCTTATTTTCCTTAGTTATCTGTGTGCGTGTGTTGCTTACATTGTGTGCCTGTCTTTAATAAAGATCATTCATTACTTTCAAACCGGTCTGCTTCTTGACTTGGCCTGGCCCCGTAAACACTGGGTTACAAGATTCCGCCGCGTTACCCTGCCTCTAGTTTTGCCAACCAGTGCTCTTGACTAATTTCCCCAATTTGTGTAATTGCAAGGTTATTTAGGTGGCCCTCGTGGGACTTCCTTCCTTGGAGGTTTTTAAGCAGAGGCTGGATGGCCATCTGTCAGGAGTGCTTTGAGGGTATTCCTGCATGGTAGGGGGTTGGACTGGATGGCCCATGTGGTCTCTTCCAACTCTACATTTCTATGACCCCCAGAATACAGGGTAACAGAGTGGTGGAGCAACGCAGGCAACTCCGGTACCCCTAATTTGAGAAGGAATCGCGAACCTCCTCAAATCAGGCTGGTACTGACTTAAGGAACGGCCAGTCAGGTTGCAAGAGATTCAGTCAGGGAGGAACACATGCGTGTGTGTGAAATCTGTGTGTCTGAGCTCTAGAGCTATCTTTGTTGGGTGGTTCTGCTCCTTTTCATTCTTGGCCGTGTACGGTGACCATACCTGTGTGGTCACTTACTTCAACAGTGAATCATTGTAGATGACAGGACCGTGCAAGTGGCTGACTCCGGAAATACCTCCCTAACTTGGGGTCTATCGTGGGCTGGGATCCAAGTCTTAGGGTGTTAGCACCATAGGAACAGTCTACACCCATCCAATACCATAGCAGTAAGGCACAAAAAGCACTTAAGAAAAGAGATCCTCCTCTTTTCTCCCCCCCCCCCGAGTTGAGAATGCAGGTGCATCCCGTTCCTTGTTGTGGTAGTTGTAGAGAAAACGCGGGTGCATCCCACTGTGTGATCTCGGGTGCGTCCCGATTGGCTAGCCGACTAGGTGCGGGTGGTGATTCCCAACCTAACCTAGGGTTTAGAGGTTTGGCCTGTGGTAGAGGAAGGTACCGCTCACCCAGAAAACCAGTTAGGAACTGTTCGGTTTTGGTTCCTTGCCCTTTTTTCCTGCTGCTTGGCCAGGCGGCGTAGTAAATTCCTTGGCGTTCGTTCCTCCCCTTCAGGCAGGCGGAGTACTCGTGAGGGTTCCCTGGGTCTAGGTGACCTCCCTGTCCCTGAACTGTTTCCTCCTCCTTTGGTTCCCAACGCTGTTGAGGTGGAAAACCGGGCTTGGGTGTACAAAAGCAACTTTCTTTGGGCAGGCTGGAGATAGGTTCCCATCCCTCTTTCCTAGAGTAGTTCCACTGTGTTTGTTTCCCTTCAGTTCCCCCAGGGATCTAGGTGATCCTTCCCGTCACTCCAGGTCCTGGTCCCGCTCTCGTGTTAGAGAACTTGGCAAGATAGTTGTAGTCTGTGTAAAATGGCTGAGAATAGTAAGGTCACCATCAAGGACCTCATGTTGGAGGAAGAGGTCAGAGGAAAATTAGAGAGATGGGTGTTAAGTAAAGGGAAATGCCCCTGGAAGGACTCCATCTTCCAGACGGCTGATCCCTTTGCCACACTCCGTGAAGCGTACACCCTGGCACGGAAATCAAAGAACCCATTCTGCCCATATAAGGACGCTTTGGCTGCTTGGGGACTTTGGCTCACGGCCAGAGACGCTAGTAGTGCCCTTGTAGAGACCTGAGGGAAGCTAGCTGAAACCGAGAAAGAAAATGCCTGGCTTCATGCCGAGATCGAGGCACTGCGTGTGGACAAGGTAACTTTCGCGTCCGTAGCGCAGGCCTCCACACAGAAGCTTAGTAACATCATGTTAGTGGCGCAAACTTGGGAAGAGAAAGCCCACGCCTTAGAGGCTGAGCAGGATCATGCCCTGTCTGTGGCCAAATTCATGGTGGGGCAAGTGAGAGAACAGCAGGAGGCTGTTAGTTATGCAGCTTGCCATAAGCAGATCACTGCACTGGAGAGTCGGCTCCATACCCGTAAGGCTTTGATTTCGGTTGTGTGCCCAGAGCTGCTCCCAACGTTTGCGGAGGACTTTTCTGGGGAGACGCTGCCAGAGGATGCTCGGGCAACCATTCCCCACAATCCCGACTGGAGTGACTCTAAGGTCCCAGTCAACCCAGTAGAGACACAGTCCATGACTAGACGGACCACCCCCCTTGGCGAAGGCAGTTCAGAGAGACCTGAGATGCAGGAAACTCAGGTCACAGAGACTAGGGTTCCGTGGCGAGCCACGGAGGCCAAAGCCATTGCGGACCAACTGGGTCCTCTAAACCAGTCCACCAGGATCATGTGGTTAAACGCGGCGATACATTCTTACCCGACAGCCAATGGCCAGGACCTGACCCAGTTGGCTCGGCTTTGCATGTCCCCCTCCGAGCTCCCAACTCTTGAATCAGCCGTGGCGGCTCGAGGCTTGGTTAGGCTCGAGGCCCACGACTGGTTGAGAGAGGTAGTTAGGATTTTGTGGCCCGGACAGAGTGCTCTATGTCATGGAGCAGCAGGGTCCTCGAGAGAACCCTGAAGCTTACGAGGCACGGAAACAGCTCGTCACCATTCTGGCCGGGAAAGTCCCCTTGACACCCCACAGCTACGACTTTAATAGTCTCAAGTTCAATACGCTTCTGTATGGAGATCTTAATCACGAGACAAAGATGGCTCTCGGTTTGGTTGATCTAGCTACCACCAACTGGGAAGAGTTTGGGAATAACCTCCGGTGGGTCGCTGACCTGCTGCGTGAGGCAGGTTCTCTCAGACCTCCCACCAAGACACACAGGAAGGACCCCGGGAATTGGGAACCCATAGCCGAGGTAACGTACTCGAATTATGGGCCCCATTCCCAGCACAGGAAAACGGTGCCAAATTCGGTTCCCAAGAGAAACTGGAACCAGCGCCCGCCACCCAGACAGGACAACAGGCAGTGGCAGGGACGGGACTTCCACAGCCAGCCCAGCAAGCCAGGAAGTCCCCCACAGCAGCCAACTGCCCCCAAACAGCCCTCTGACTCAGGTTCTCCCAGGGAGACATCTGGCGGATATGATCCCATGGCCCAGACGTATCCCTTGGACAGAGTGAGAATCTGGGGCATGCTCAGGAAGTTCAGACGGGACATGAGCCAGTTTGACAAATGTCCCACCTCCAAATTGATTGAGGCTCTGGAGAAGCAGTTGCAGGCGGGAGGTAGGCAGCCAGTCAGCCCCATGACCAACAGCCCTCCTCCGGCTGGATACTACCCTAACCTGCATCTGCAAGCATGGGGTGCCCTCGGTCCAGGAAGCTTCCCCGCAACATTGTGGCTAAGTTGAAGCCGGACAGGTGGGGAAGGTTCTGGGTGAAGGCAGGCATTGGGACTGAGAGGGAAAAGACTCCTGCCACCCTGCTTATAGACTCGGGTGCGGCACTGAGCGTTCTGCACCTCAAACTTGTGAAACACGGTGAACCTACGCCCGAGCATGTCCAGCTTTCTGGATATGGTGGGGAGGGGCCACCAAGCCCGAGCTTGGACCAACATCCCAATGTACATAGAGACATTCCGGTTCCAGTTGTGGGCTTGCGAGAACCGGGGCGAAGACGACGGCCTTGTGGGCATCGGCTTCCTCCGGGGAAACAAACTCATGGTGGAGTATGCGAATGGGTTTCTATGGCAGTTAGATCAGGGACCAGCAGAAATTTTGGCCGTGCACCGTTGTGCCGCCATTAAAGCTCCTGCCCGTGTGCATTGCGTGACTAGCAACCCATGGGTGAAGGCTTTCCCAGAGGTCTGGATAAAAGACAAAACAGAGTGTGGGACTGTAAAGGGAGCCGGTGTCTTGATAGAAGGCCAGGACCCCCCACCTCAGAAACAATACAAATACCCAGCTGAAGCAGAGGAAGGTGTAGGGAAAACAATTGAGGCACTCGTCAAGTGGGTCGTAGTCACCCCTATGCAGTCCATCTGCAATGCGCCCTTATGGCCAGTACTGAAATCCGATGGCAAAACGTGGAGGATGACTGTAGATTTTAGAGCTTTGAACTCTGTCACCCCTCCCGTTGCGCCGGTCGTGGCTAAATATAATGAAATCCTGTCCGCCATCGCGGCAGGAGCCAAATATTATAGCGTTTTGGATTTCACAAATGCGTTCCATTCGATCCCATTACACGAGGCATGTTGGTACAAATTTGCCGTCATGTTCCGGGGGCAACAGTATGTGTTTAAACGCACGCCCCAGGGCTTTCATTCCAGTCTGAGCATTTGCCATGCCCATGTGGTCAAGATGTGGAACAAGCTGCAACCAGCTTCAAGGTCCCACGTCTTGTCCTATGTGGACGATATTTTAATACATTCTAATTCAGAGGAGAAGACCAGGAAAATCACCCATGAGGTGTTAGAGATCTTCCGTGACACCGGGTTTAAAGCTAACAGGGATAAGGCCCAATTGGTGTCCACCGAGGTCAAATACCTAGGGCTTTGTCTGGGCACCGAAGGTCGCACTCCCAATGAGCAGCAGGTAGAAGTGATCTCCAAGTAACCAGCCCCCACGGACATGCACTCCCTGCGCTCCCTTCTTTGAACATTCAACTTTTCTAGGGACTTTATAGAGTTTTTTGCTGCCAAGGCAAGGCCTTTGTATGCCCCACTAAAGAAGAATGCCCAATGGGACTGGGGAGCAGCACAACAGCAGACATTTTCCCAACTTAAAGAGGATTTGATGAAGGCACCAGCTCTTGCACACCCAAATATGGCCAAGCCGTTCCTTATACAACTAGTCACCTCGGATAGGAGTATAGGAGCAGTTTTGTCTCAACAACTTAACGGCACTCAGCGTGTGATAGCATACGCCTCCAGGAATCTGGACCCACATGAGACTAAATTTACTCCCTGCAAGAAAACCTGCCTCGCATTAGTCTGGGCTTTAACACATTGGGAATTCATGATTGGAGGCACCCATGTGATTGTCCAGACCCCCCACACGCCACTTAAGTATATTTTGTCTGAGAAGGATCAGAATGGCCAGGTGTCCAAAGCCAGGATTGCCAAATGGACCGTTTCCTTGGTGTCGCATGGGGTGAATTTTCAGAAGCAACCGCAGGACCTGCCAGCTCCCTATGATCTAGTTGTGACCGGAGCCACGCATGAGTGCCCTTTACCACCTTTGAATACTAGTCAATGGCCAGTGGAATGGGGAGCCTCCCTTGAGGAAGCTCAGTTACAGGGCTTTGTTTGTTGGTTCTGTGACAGATCATCCATGCACGTGGACGGTAGCCCATGGACAGGCTATGGGGCGATCTGAGTCACAGACTCCTTCACCCTACAGGGGAAGGGCCGACCACACTCCAGCCAAGCAGCGGTAGTAAAAGCTCTAAAGGCTATTTTGGAGCACGAACCGCTTGACTGCCCCCTGGCCATCTTAACAGATTGTGACTGGACTGCCAAGGCTGCCAGCATCTGGTTCCCAATCTGGCTCCAAAATGACCTAAAAACATCTGATGAGAAGCCCATAGCCCATCTAGAGAAATGGGTCCGAATCGCAGCCCAGATTGAAGAACGGACTGCCCCTACGTGGGTTGCTCACGTCCAAGGACACCAGGAAAAGAACACGGCTACGTGTATTTGGAACACCAGGGCAGATGCCATAGCCCAGGATGCCGCTTTGCTGGATGATGGGGTCCTCATCGCCGCTATTAATGTTAACCAGAAAGAACAGTTAGTCCCTCCCACGTTCGACCTGGGAGTGTTGCAGAAAGGTGATTCCGAGATCCTGGAACTGGCCAGGAAAGGCTCAGACGAATCTGGCCAGTTCAAGATCTCCTAGCTAGAGGGAGTATATTAGGCTATTGATGCCAATGGCCAGCACAACTGGATCGTACCCAAGGACCTCCGCAGTGACATCATTCAGTTCGTGCACGAGCAGGGACACCAAGGGCGAAGTGTGACTCTGGACAGGGTTCGGGAAACTGGGTGGTAGCCGCAAATCAGACAGGATGTAGACCAGTGGGTCAACAACTGCTTGACTTGCACCATGGTCAATGCTGACACCTCCGGCCCCAAGGCGGCCATCAAGCACCAACGCATCGAGGGTCCCTGGTCTCGCATTCAGATAGACTTTATGGGCCCCCTGCCTACAACCCCGCATGGGAACAAATGTTGTCTAACAGTCATCAATCCATTCAGCAAATGGATTGAGGCTTTTCCTTGTAGAGACAACACAGCAAGCATGGCAGCGCGCTTGCTCTTTAACAATGTCTGGGCGCGGTGGGGAGTGTCACGTGACCTTGACTCAGACTTAGGGGTACACTTCACTGGTGAAGTTACCCAGGAGTTGTGCAAGGCACTGGGCATTCACCAAAACTTTCACATCGCCCACCATCTTCAGAGTTCAGGACAGATTGAGAGGACGAACTGCTCTTTGAAGGAAGCCCTTCGGAAGGGGGTGCGCTCCTCTGGCAAAGACTGGGATACCAAGCTGCCAATCATTTTGATGGCCTTCAGAGGCACGGTGGCATCCTGCAGCTTCACACTGCACATGGTGATGACTGGGCGGAAGATGATGCTGCCCGAGGCATTTTGGATAAACACCAGCCTCCCCTCCGATTTGGAACCGGTGGTTCTAAATAACGAGTGGGTGAGGAGCCTTATTCAGCACGTAGGGCAAGTTCACCGCCAAGTGGCCACCCAGTTGGGGAAGAACTTGCAAAAGATGGATCGGAGACTGGGATGGGTGCATCACCCTTGCCAGTGGGAGGAGGGACAATTGGTCCTGTATAGAAATTTCTATAAGGACAAGCACTCCCTCGCTGCCAAGTGGGTTGGCCCCGTCTCCATTGTGAAGCGGATTTCCCCCGCTCTTTACCAGGTGAGGATTCCTAGAAGGAAGGGAGACCGGCTGAAATTCTTCCACGTCTCTCAGCTGAAAGAGTGGAAGGGCCAGCCAGTCGATCCGAAGGGCATTGCTGACCCTTACCCGCTTGAGGAGACTGGGGGGAAGGCTCCCGTGCATGTAATTGCTCCTCAAGTGTCTTTAAATTACACTGACTTACCGGAGATTGACTTGTTGGAGATGTTTGTCTCCATCTACGAGGTGTTCGACAATGGTTGAACGGACCATGTCTGCATGGAGCAGAGGCAGAGCGATGACTCCTCTGCGCTCCCAGTTATTGTAAAATAGTTCTACCATGTACATAGTTTTGTTAGTTTTGGTGTGGTTTAAGTAGTTAGTTCTTTCTTTGTACGGTTTTGGGGAAGACCTACAGGATGGCTGTCCTGAGGTCCTCTGATCCTCTGAGGTAGATCAGGCCTCCAGAGTCAGCCCGGGTACCCTGAGGAATGGACACGAGTCAGACCGGAACACCAGCATTCTCTCACGCTGAGGGATTGCCTTGTGCAATGACGTCCTGGGATGAAAGGGCGAGACAAGGGGGCCTCACGACTCTCTCAGCTGAACCAGGTCTGACTCTGGACTCCCAGTCTACTGCCCAGACATGCCCCTCACCACATCGAGGATCTCCTCCCCACTTCTTTCGCGAGCCTTTAATGTTAGGGCGAGAACAGTCAGGGACGCCCTGTAATCTGCCACTTGATTCGGTCATCAGCCTCCCTACTTAGAAATCATCTCTGCAGTCCCCCATGGGCAGGGGACAAGCTTAATCTAAAAACCTGTTGCCCTGGTGCATCATATCTTATTTGCATATGCCTTCAAGGCTAGTGCAGCCCAATATCCGCCCATTCCGGCCTGTTGTCAGGAATGTTGGCAACCTTGTTAACAGCGAGCAAGCCTGGGGCCAGCTTGTCTTGGATTTGGCTACTTCTTTCCTTTAACTGTTTGGGAGCTCCCCGCTGACCAGGCAGAGAGCAAAAGACCAGAGCCTAACCCAGTTCAATCTGAACAAGGGTGTACCACGGCCATTGCAAACGGGGCTTCAGCAGGGGCAACTTATGTGTGATTGTTTGAAACAAAGCGCCCTGCTCGTGTGGTCCATCTGATCCCTGAGCTTTGCAGGCCCAGTCTAACCCAGTGGTATAACGCGACGGGGGGCTGACGTCTCCTGGCGTCTGGTCAGACCAACCAACACCTTAGGGCGACCACGGTCTGTTGCAGTCACCCCTGCACCCTCCTATGATAGAACCTCTGCCCTGGCACCTTCGGCTGTAAATAGCTCGCTCCCACCAACCCTTCCAGACCATTGTGAGCAAAATTTCCAGTTTCAGCTCGAAATCCCAGTAGGCTTTGAGCTGGCAATTTGCATTTATGGTGTACATTGGCTAATAATCATGTCAGTTCTTCTGTTGAAACTCTAATAGGATAATTGATCCAGAGGACTGGGAAGATCCCGAGGTTGTACCATCGCCTCCGAGTACCGTGGGGGGGGGGGCTTAATGAAAAAATTTGCAGCTCCATCTGATGGCCGATACATGGAGATCCCCGTTTCCTTAACGACACCTGAGACTGTGAGGGAAGGTGACCATGCAGCCTTCCAATTGCAAAGACAGACCTTTTGCCATCCCTGCCACTGTTTACTAACCCGAGAAGCCCAATGGACTGTTCCAGGCTCCCAACTCTGCAAAGCCTCTCTGTTCCTGAACTTGCAGCAAGCCAGCTAAGCTGCACCAACTTGGACATTTTGTTGCTGTTCCTGCTCTGTTGCCCGGATGGACTTATGTTTTGCTCGCTCGCTCCAGCTACAAGACTTTTCTGTTGCAAGGGGGGGTGCCAAGACTTTTGCCCGCACCTCACCTCCCCCAGACTACGAACTCTCATCCCGTCATCCACATTGAACTGATTGCTCCTTGGATTGCCTTCATTGCCAGACCCTGCATTGGATTTACAGTATTTCATTGATTGCATTTGCTATTTTACTACCATTGCTCATTCTTTGACAGTTCCCTATTGACGGGACAATTTGACATTGCTTATTGTTTAAGTGTTGATTGTTGTTTAATTGACATTTCTGTGTATGTGTTTAGGTTTAGGTTTTAGTTAGGAATGTTGTTATAAGCTAGAAACCCTTTGCTTTTCCCCAAAATTCCCTTTCTTGTGGAGTGATACGGCTGCCTAACCTGCAAGCACCTATTCGCTCTAAAATGATTTTTGATTTTAATTGGAAAATGTCTGATATTGTCCCCAACATTGCCCATTTTCGGGGGGGGGGGATTGTTACTGCCCTGGCTAGCCCAAGCTTTGGGGGATATAAAAAGATATCTCTTGATATCAATAATTCGGCTTCACATACCCATTCCCCTCCACATGCTTGCGAGGCCCCCGGACAAGCACGCATACAGGCTCGGCCGATAATCGCCGTAATATTACAACACAATACAGGCAGGCCAGAAATAGCCAACTCGCAACTTTAGAAGACTTCAAGGCAAGTACCTCCATTAGGTATGCACGCAGCTTTCAAAAGATCCCCTGCCCCGCACTGGCAGCTTGATGATCTGACTATACAATGCCCAAGTACTCCACGTTTGCATACCGGCTATCCTATTGACAATTTGGCGATAACTCAATCATTCAAATTCTGACCTTTCGGAGGCTTTGTCTCCAGCTCCAAATCTATTGTTTTCCCAAAGTCCGACCTAGCCTGCGGTCACAATTCTCCTTATAAAAACCCCTGACTTTGAGTGCTTCCTCGGATCGCTCCCGAGTTCCAGACCTCCTTGCTGCAGCATCGCTTGGTGAGCTTCCCCTCAGCTCCACGTGCTGAGATACATCAAACCCCAGCCTCGCTCTCCATCTTCTTCCGGGCTTCAGGAACAGGTTTCGTATCACCCGAATCAACTATCCCTCTGAAAATCTCGCTATCTTACTCACACCCTTATTTTCCTTAGTTATCTGTGTGCGTGTGTTGCTTACATTGTGTGCCTGTCTTTAATAAAGATCATTCATTACTTTCAAACCGGTCTGCTTCTTGACTTGGCCTGGCCCCGTAAACACTGGGTTACAAGATTCCGCCACGTTACCCTGCCTCTAGTTTTGCCAACCAGTGCTCTTGACTAATTTCCCCAATTTGTGTAATTGCAAGGTTATTTAGGTGGCCCTCCTGGGACCCGCAGAATACAGGGTAACAAAGGGTAATAAATACAGGGTAATAAAGATATCAGGGGCCAGATTTCTGTCAAAGGAATATTTCTTGGAAGTGGCAAAAGAGTATAGAAGGACATCCCATAGCTACATGAATGCGAAAGGAACACATGTCTGAATCAAAACATAACTGAGGAAAATGCATATAGTATGGAGCAGTTAATCATATATACAAATAATATACAGGGGTAGAAGATTGCAATAATATACAGAAAATGCAAGCAATTTGTAGAAATATCTTACCAGCTAAGCAAAAAAAAAAAAAAAAAAAAAAAGGTTAAAATGCATCATAAAGTTTGCATAGAGGAAGAACTTGCATCAATAGAGTCTGGTGTCTAGATCGCGGGAGGTAATAGTAGCATTCTATTCTACATTGGTTAGACCTCATTTGAAATACTATGTCCAGTTTCGGGCACCTCAATTCAAGAAGGATATCGACAAGCTGGAATGTTTCAGAGGAGGGCAACCAAAACGGTGAAGGGTCTGGAAGCCATGCCCTATGAGGAGTGGCTTAGGGAGGTGGGGACGTTTAGTCTGCAGAAGAGAAAGTTAAGAGGTGACATGATAGCTATGTTTAAATATTTGAAGGGATGTCATGTGGAGGAGGGAGATGGCTTGTTTTCCACTGCTCCGGAGACTAGGACAAGGAGCAATGAATTCAAGCTGCATGAAAGGAGATTCCACCTGAACCTCAGGAGGAACTTCCTGATGGTCAGAGCTGTCCGGCAGTGGAATATGCTGCCTGGGAGTGTAGTGGAGTCTCCTTCTTTGGAGGTTTTTAAGCAGAGGCTGGATGGCCATCTGTTGGGAATGCTTTGAAGTGTGTTCCTGCATAGCAGAGGGTTGGACTGGATGGCCCCTGTGATCTCTTCCAACTCATGATTCTATGATTAACTCTAGATTTCTTCAAGTTCCACAACCACTTTCAATATGTGGCTCAGTTCAGCTTTTCAAATCTGCACTAGTTCAGTCTATACCAATTTGATCCAATCTGACTCAATCCAAATCAAAATTCAGAACTCTGAATCTTTAGCATTTACATTAATTTAAACTGGAAAACAAAAATGGCCATTTTAAAAAAAAAGTGCAAGCAATTTGGACACATTTTAGTCCTTTCAGAATAGATATACCCTACCCAACTGTAGTTTCAGTGAAATATTTGTGCTAGCTAAGGTTGCTTTTTTTCCAAAAAATGTATTAAGTTTTAAAAGCACTTGTAATCAAATGAATGCTCAGTCCTGTCAGTTCCTGCTGCTCCTGACCTTACACAATCCCTCTGGTACTGAGGGTGATGCTATATTAGAGACCCAAGGAGTGATCCTCAAGGTTTACAGTCAAGATGTTGTTGCAGTGAAGAATGCAGCAACGACCAGATGAAATGGTTAAACTTGCACTTGCACTGTTAGGTGCACGTGGCCTAAAATACCTAAAGGCACCCAACCCTTTCTGATCTTGACAGCTAAGCAGTGTCTGCTCAGATGAGTACTTGGATGGGAGACTGCCAACAAATACCAGGTGTTGTAGGCTATATTTTAGAGGAAAGAACTGGCAAAAACCATCTCTGAATTTACTTGCTTTAAGAAAATCCTATGAAATTAATGGTGCTCACTGTAAGTTGATAGGCAACTTAAAGGCATATTCACACACAATACTGGGTGAGCAGGCAGCAGCAATTGGAAGATGCAGGCAGGCAGGCATGCAGAGGGACAGAATGGAGGAGTGGATGGGAACAAAGTTAATGAAAGATGCTTTTTCAGGTAGGCGCAGTTCCCTAGTAATTGGAGGGAGCATACAAGCATGCAAGTAGACAGAACAGAGAAGCAGGCAGCTAAGTCAAAGAAAGATGCAGTCTTTCTCAATGGGCATAGTCCCCTTACTTGTGGGCTCCTCACTAAGAGTATCCCTTAGCAATGAAGAGCACAGCCAATACCATTTGGTATAGGGTAGGGAAGCATATATGCTGTATGTAGCATGTGGCCCACATGCTACATACAGCCCCCAGCCCCATTTTTGCAGCTGCAAATTTCCATTCTCATCATTTTTTTATATAGCGCCATTACTGTACATTGCACTTTACCAGTAAAAGAACAACAAAATAGTTCCCTGCTCTCAGTCTTACAATATAATTAAGACATGGCACAAAAGGAAGGGGGATGTCACTTGAGGAGGTGATTAAATCTAGCAGATACTATCTCTTCTTCTATGCCTTTGAGACCACAGCGGTGGCAGTTGGAATGGAGGGAGGGCCTTTCTGTCTGGCAGCTAGTTGTGCCCACTCTAGAATGGGATTTAGAGTAGTAACAGTGGAGACAAATGTAGAAGATTCTAGGCTGGCACCAAGGTCTGGGAAACATCTGCAGAGGGAGAGTCAGCCTGGGAAGAATGCATGGGAGGGTCTGGTGCAAAACTGCCTTGCTCTATCCTGTTCTTTTAGATTGAGCACTGAAGTTAGTGTAGTGTATTAGAGTTCCAATAAACAATGCTTTCATGCAGAGGGTTGTGACTGTGGTTTGTTCCTGACACTTTCATCTGCTTCTGGGCCTAGGCATCAGCTTCTTCTTTCCCTCCAAGGTTAGGACAGTGGCAGTTGGGATGGAGAGAGGACCTTTCATCTGATTCTTGGTCTTCCTTGGCACAACCCTAATTTTGCAGAGCCCCCTGTTATTCTGACTTCTGGGGGTCCTGTGGGGGACACCTTGATTCGCTCCAAGTTATAAAGGTTGGGGAAATTAGTGGAGCACTGGTGATAGCAAAATGAGGGGGTAGGGTAACCCAGCAGAATCTTTTACCCAACTTTACGGGGTCAGGCCAAGCCAAAAAGCCAGAGAAATGTATCGAATAAATAGATTTTATTGAATGAATATAATCTCACACACCAACGCACTCACTCACACACACAAGGCCTATTGAGAAGGTAAAGAGGTGAAAAATGGATAGGGGATATAGCAAAAGGATTGTAGAGGCGGTGATAATGCACCTATCCTGAAGTCTTTGGTCCAGGAAGGAGCAAGAAGAACAGAGTGAAGCGAAGAGACGACTGAGGGGATCACTCAACTAACAGAGTGCCGGTCTGCTAGCATGGTGGGGAGTTCTCCAAAGAGACCCTCAAAAACTAGGACTACTTATAGGGTGGAACGTACCTCAAGGGCATGCCCTCTCCCGGAGAGAACAATGGTCACAGCAAAGGAAGGAATGCCAAACAATAGCAACTTAGACATTTGCATGATTTGTTTATGCTGGGTTGCAAGTGTTCAGGGTTGCGGTTGCAAAGGGTTGCAGTGTAAGTTTATGTAGATGGACCACACTTTGTAGGATTTTTCCAGAATCACCGTTGCTCAACCTGGGGAAAACACACCAATCTCCTCAAGTTGGCTATTCTTGGCTGAGGACCCTTTGTCTATGTAGATGTGTATTGCCTGAGGTCTCCTTGGGCTACGTGACTAGGGATTTTTCTAGTCTTGACTTGTTTTCAGTTGTTCGATGTCTTTGCCTAGGTGCCCATCTGGGCAACCTCTCTGGCATGGTGGGCATATCTGATGTCAAATTTATAGTCCCCGGGATAGGGTATACCAGTGGGGTAACACTCAAATTCCGCTGGAATGGCTTTAAGTCACAGTTTTAATTTTCGGGGTCAGTATTTTGTTAGCGTTCGCAAACTGTGCAAGCCAAGGCTAACAGTTTGTACATTTCTTATCAGCTTGCTGCATTACTCTAATCTGCAGCCATCTTTCTTCTCTTTCTCTCCTCTATTACATGTTTAATGATCAACAAGAATCATGAGTAAAGCCATTTTTGCATGTTTACAAAAAGATGAATCTTGTTTCTTTTCTCTGCTACACCCTCCACCCTGAGTGTGGGTGGAGATGGCAGTCACTGAGATGTACCTTCTCAGGAAAAAATCTTTTGAAAGCATACCTTAATGACAATTTTTCTGTACCTCATGGATACAATATTAACTCAAAAAGGATTAATGAGAGAGCCTCCAAGAGAAAAGATTATTCTATGTGCTTCCATATAAGATGAAATCACAATATCAAGAGGTCCATCTTTTATATATTCTAATTTTTCTAAAGGAGTACCTCTCATAAATGACCTCTTTTTTCGCCTTCTTACATGAATTAATCCAAAATTTGGAATGATAAATTACTATCAAAATCCAGGAAGTTTGTTGAATGTTTTTTTGTTCCCTTTCCTCTGCTTTCTGGGATCTAAAAGACTAATTTCTAAGTTTTTTTTTAAAAAAATCTAGGAAGACATACAGCTAAGGAGATATGTTGTCCTCCAAAATCACATTAGGATGGGAGGAAAAGCATCACTGTCAGCAGACTAATCTGTATAACTTCTTTAGGACGTGTTACCCTGTTTACTGGGGGTCCCGTGAGGGACACCAAAATGTGCTCAACAATAGGTGGGGAAGATTAGCTCTGAGCACTGCTTTAGTGTTACGAGAGGCAGGGTAACTTAGCAGGATCTTGAACCCTATGTCTACGGGGTCAGGCCGAGTCAAGGAGCACACAGAAGTTGAAATAATAAACGTGGTTTTATTAAAAATACAATCAAACAGTGTATGCGGCACACTCACACAAGATAACTAAAGAAATAAAGGTTGGAGTGGGATAGAGGGGTTTTTAGAGGAGTTGTTGGTTTGGGTGATACTTCACCCATCCTGAAACCCTGTTGGAAGTGGAGAAGCTGGGGAGCGTGAATCTCAGCACGTGGAGCTGAGGGGAAGGCTCGCTGGACAAAACGACAGCAAGGCGGGGTGGAAGCCAAGAGCGATCCAAGGAAGCGCTCAAAGTCAGGGGTTTTTATAAGGAGAGTTGTGACCGCAGGCTAGGTCGGACTTGGGGAAAACAATAGATTTGGGGCTGGAGATAAAGCCTCCCAAAGGTCAGAATTTGATTGATTGAGTTATCGCCAAATTGTCAATAGCCAGTATGCAAACGTGGAGTACTTGAGCGTTGTATAGTCAGATCATCAAGTTGCCAGCGCGGGGCAGAGGATCTTTTGAAAGGTGCTTGCATACCTAATGAAGGTACTTGCCTTGAGGTCTCCTAAAGCTGAGTCGGCTATTTCTGGCCTGCCTGTATTGTGTTGTAATATTACGGCGATTATCGGCCGAGCCTGTGTGTGTGCTTGTCCGTGGGCCTCACAAGCACGTGGAGGGGAATGGGTATGTGAGGCCTAATTATTGATATCAATAGATATCTTTTTATATCCCCCAAAGCTCGGGCTAGCCAGGGCAGTAACAGATGCAAGGGAGGGAGAATGAACCCCTGTCAAACAGAAGAGCTGGGTTTGTGGAGAGAAAAGCTGAATTTAGGAAAGAAGAGTGTACAAGAAAAAGAGCTGAACTTTGGATAGAAGAATGGAAATGAAGGGGGGAAACAAAGGCTCTTGGAATGCAGTTATTTAGAATGAGCTGCAGTGAATACCTTTGCATTCCTTTCATGTGTTGGGTCACACAGGCTAGGCTCTTAGACAATTAAATGATATTTCTTCCCCTCAAAAATACTACCCATTTCTTACTCTCCTGGCTTCTCTTCCCTTTCTCTCTTCCATATCTGTTCCCACTCCTTTTTATCCAATCCTTATAACTATACAGATAAAGTAGGATGGGTGCAGAGAATAATGGGGCCTGATACCTGATAATTTGAACTGGAGAGTCTACTGCTTGAATTTGGGATTCCTGTTTCCTGCATGGAAAATGCCTGTAGCTCTACCACTGTTCTCTTCAGACTACATTTCTCGATTGCAAATGGGCGCCAACAAGAATGCGGCAATTCCATTGTGGGGGGAAAAAAGTTTTGCATTTGCTCAAAGGCTCTGAAAATGTTTTTGATTAAGAAATCTACACCCTTGATTCACTGACTGATTTTTGCAGCTATCCATTTTTTATTCCACTTATGGTGGATGAGTGTCCTCCAACAAAAATGCATAATTACTCTTAACAAACAAGTTATATGAAAACAGAATGAATTCTTTGCTTTTAAGTGGGGAAAAAAAGAGATGCAGATGAGAGCTAATCTGAACTGAAGTAACTGAGATTTCATACTTTAGGACAACCTTTCTCAACCTGACAGTTATCAAGCATGTTATGCTCACACCATTTCCAGGCAACAATTACCTTATGGGCTTTGTAGTCTATGTAGTTCAATAATTTTTGGTTGGAGTAGGGAAAATCAACTTATTTGAAATGTGCTGGGGAAGAAATCTATGGATAACATAGAGTGCTGAAAAGACGGATGGATGTATCTTACAGGAAATGAATCCTGAACTCTCACTAAACTGAGGCGATAGCACTTTGTATATAACATGATCATAGAATCATAGAGATGGAAGAGACCCCAGGGGCCGAGTCCAACCCCCTGCCATGCAGGAACACGCATCAAAGCATTCCCAACAGATGGCCATCCAGCCTCTGCTTAAAAACCTCCCAAGAAGGAGACTCTACCACACTCCGAGGTAGCATATTCCACTGCCAGACAGCTCTGACGATCAGGAAGTTCTTCCTGAGGTTCAAGTGGAATGATACAAAGTGACTCCTTGTAACATATGATAATGTTTTGTTAGCAGCCATATACCCCCATGCTTTGATGTGGTCTAACTGGCAAATATTAATTGGCATGACATTAAATTATATAGACTTATGGCTGAAAGACCATGTAGAGAAGGGACACTGGCTGGGAAGATATCCAAAAGTAGTTCAGAGGGGTCCTCAGAATGGCAGGTGAACAAAATCTCACCAAAAATAAAGCCCCAAACTCAGTCTATCATTCTATACTCACCATATGATTTCTTTAGTTGATGTTATTTCCTATGAGGTTGACTTCAACTTAGGACAATGCTATGGAGGGAGACCTCCAAAATTCCCAGTCATCAAGTACTCTGCTCAGTTCTTGCAAACTCAGGGCGGTCATGGCTTCCTTCATTGAATCAATCCAGCTTATTTTCCTACTGCTTTTTACTTTACCATGCATTATCATATTTTCCATTGGTTACTTTGTCCCATGATATGTCTGCAGTATAACAGCCTCAGTTTGTGCATTTCATTTCTAGTCAGAGTTCTGGATTGATTTCCTCTAGGACCCATTCATTTCTCTTTTGAAAATTCCATGGTATCTGTAGATCTCTTCTTCAACATCACATTTCAAATTAATTAATTGATTTTCTTCATGTCAACTTTATTCAATGTCCAGCTTTCACAGCCATTCATTGAAAGTGGAATGTCTAGTTACCATATATCAGTTTAATACAGTTCAATATCATCTGATTTAAACTATATAATTTATAGCTCTATGATTGTTAGAAATGTAATAATAACTGGCAATATTTTCTTAATATTATTTGAGTACCTGTACATTTGAGTAACCAATGTAATTACTGAAGAACAAACTGGGATAGGAAAGTGGGATAGAAAAGTGTGATAAATTTACGTGAGAATGAGCAATACACTTATTGTACTGTAGGGTAGTGCTTGTCTACTGTCTAGTGTATTGTCAAACAGTGCCTGCCTAGAAAGTCTAAAATGGTGTCAGGTAAAACAAGATCTGTTGACCCCTTAGGAAGGAGGGACTCAGTCAATGAGCCTCCAGACTACCAAAATAAATTTATGGAAAAGATGAGCTCTCGTATGTTAGAAATCAGGAAAGATCCGGGAACCTTAAAAACTCAAATGTCTGTTAAGCAAGACACTCTCAAGCAAGTAAAGAAAGATGTCAACAGTAACAGGAGACACATAGATGCCAATAAAAAAGATATCTCTACTATTAAACAAAGAATGGACTCCTTAGCTTTGGATATAGACAAACAGCTCGACTGGCTTGCTCTACATAAGCAAAAACAAATGGATTCCTGGATTAGGATTGGAGCCTTGAAGAGAAGTCTAATGAAGGATTAAGAAAAAGGATTGTGAACCTACTGGCTGAATTTTTGGATGTTGCAGATGAAGATATTGATGGTGAAATCGATATTGTCTATAGGGTCAACTCTTCTGCTGCAAGGGGAAAAAAACCTGCTGAGGGTAGTGCAATTTGCAAAAAAGTCAATATGGGACAAAATTTTGGAAGAACACAACAAATCCCCAATGGAAGATCGTGGTAAACAACTGATTATATTACATGAAATCCCCATAAGAATCTTGAGGAAAAGAAAAGATTATGAATTTATTGTTTCCAAATTGAAAGCCAGTCAGATAACATTCAGATGGGGTTATCTTGAAGAAATTATATTCACCTTTAACAACCAGAGACACAGATTGAACTCCATCAAGAAACCTGAAGATTTTCTGCGAAGATATCAAAAGGACCTCGAGAGAGCAAAGACACCTAATAAAGACAGAGACCCCACACAAAATTGATGAACTAACAGGTGATGAAGGAAAATTAACAGATCTGGAACCACGCTCAAGTGAGTTTGGAAATGGGAATCTAAAAGATACTAAAGGTATGGAGATGAGTCTTATTGATTTGGATCTTGAAGGACTAAATTTGATTAAAATAAAATTAATATGAAACATACAATATTAAAGTGGAATGTAAATAGCTTCAACTCAGTTGTTAAACAGAAAAAGATCTATCACTATCTTAAAAAACTCAATATATATGTGTGCTGTCTGCAAGAAACGCATATTAAAGAGAGTAAACACCTGATCAATTCACAGCTTGGAGAAGCATTTATTTCTGCAGCTCCCTCCAAAAGAAGAGGTGTGGTCCTCTGTGTGAAACCTTCACCATCTCCCAAACTAATCTTTGCTGATAATAAAGGTAGATTTATTGGTGTAGAATCCATTATTGATGGAAAAACACTATTTCTAATTGGGGTGTGTGTACCATGTGATCAAAGTAGCACCTTGTATGAAGATCTAAATACTGCTATTAAAGATCTTAACTATGACAGTGGTTGTCTCCTAGGAGATTTCAGTGTTGTAGTAAACTCAACTCTTGATAGAAGTATTAAAAAATGATCAGTGAAATCACAGAGGAAATTCCCAAAAGGATTTTTCCATCTAGCAAAGGACTACAAATCAAAGATGCCTGGAGATTTAGGCAAGTTGAGACAAGAGATTTCACCTACTTTTCCAGTTGTCATCAGTCATGGTCCAAGATTGATACGATTTGGATCTCCAAAAATCTTATTGGGAAAGTTACCAAAGCAGATATATTAGCAAGATCCTTCTCAGACCATAACCCAGTTTCCATAACTATAAGATCCTTTCCCACCCAAAGATGATGACGACTAAATAATTTACTACTACATCTACAGGAAGTAATCAAATTTTGTAAAAACGAGCTAGAGGAATTCTTAAAGGTTACTTGGGATAAGGATGTGGACAATCTAATTGTACGGGATACAGTGAAGGCAGCATGTGAGGCTTCTTTATACAAAAATTTTCCAAATGTAAAAAGAAACAAAGAGCAAAGATGGATTCCATTCTGGAAAAAAATTAAAGAATTAGAAGCAGAAATGATAAAAAATCCACACAAGGATATTTTGCAGAATATAAGACTGTTGCAAAAACAACTCTTAATGGTTTATGAAATGGGGAAAAAAAGTAAGCATGTCAGACAAAACAACTTTGAAAATGAAAATAAGCCTGGCCTATGGTTGGCTTATTAGACTGTGCAAAGAAAGGAAAAAAGGATTAATATTGAAAATCAAAGATGTGGAGAGAGAACTCACCAAAAAGAACGTGATCCAAAAACTGCTTTAGAATTACTTCTCCAGTCTGTACAAATCCCACATAGGTTCTAAGAGCCAGGAGACAGAGGCTTATTAGTCTCCCCAAAACATAGAGAGTTGTTAAACAAACCAATATCCTTGACAGAGCTGAATTAAACTGTTGATTGTACCAAATTAAGCAAGGCCCTGGACCAGATGGCTTCACTGCCAGCTACTATAAATGCTTCAAACTCTAACTACAACCAATGCAAAGCACATTAAACTCAATTTTTGCAATCTGGATGAACCCCAAAAAGCTGGAAAGAGGCAACTATGGCCTTTATCCCTAAAGAAGAAGCAGACTGCCTTACCTGTGAGAACTACAGGGCAATATCATTCTTAATGAGGATTATAAAATCTTTGCTTCGATCTTAGACTCACATTTGAAAAAGGTGCTCATAAATTACATCCATGAGGACCAAAATGTTTTTTTTCTCAGTCAACAAATATGTGATAACTTAAGAACCTTAATGAATGTCATAGAATGCTATGAGCACTACAATGAAAAGAAAGCTGCCTTGATTTTCCTCTATGCCGAAAAGGCATTCGACAATATCAATTGGGTCTTCCTGACAAAAGTGCTTGAGCACATGAAATTTGGACCAAACTTTCAAACCTGGATTAAAGCTATATATAGTGACCAATATGCCCGCTTAATTATCAATGAGGAGCAAACTGAGAGATTCAAAATAGAGAAAAGCATGAGAAAGGGCTGCCTCTTAGCTCCTCTGTTACTTTTTCTAGCATTAGGAATCTTGTTAGGTAATATCGGAAATAATTGCCACCTGCAAGGGGTGAAAATAGGAAAAGAAGAATATAAGGTGAAAGCATTTGCAGATGACGTAGTCATCTTTGTGGAAGATCCGATTCCTAAAATTGGGATACTCAATGGAGTCCTTAATAAATTTGGACAACTAGCTGGATTTAAGATTAATAAATCTAAAACTCAAATTTTGACCAAAAATATCAAGGCTAAAGAAAAAGAACTCCTTGAAAAGAAATCTGAATAGCTTATGTTAATACAGTTAAATATCTAGGTATTGAAATGTCACCTAATAATAATTGTCTCTTCCAAAATAACTATGTGAACGTATGGAAATCAATACAGGGAAAATTGAAAACTTGGCAGTCTTTAAACCTCTCCCTGTTTGGCAGAATTTCGTCATCAAAATGAAAGTCCTGCCAAAAATTCTGTATCTATTCCAGACTATTCCAATACTGACAAGCAAGTCATGGTTTACTCAGTGTAGAAAAGATATAACCAATTTCATTTGGAAGGGTGGGGGGAACCAAGAGTTAGCTATAAACCAATGACAGATAGTAGAAAGAGAGGAGGGTTTGGGTTCCATTATATAAATTTGTACTATGATGCTGCCAGTCTAGTTTGGCTGAAACCCTGGATACTGTTGAACAATTCTAAGTTTCTATCACTAGAAGGCCATGATCTATATTTTGGTTGGCATGCCTTCCTATGTTGTTATAAGGCCAAGGTCCAAAAATCTTTCACCAATCACGTGATATGCAAAGCTTTGTATAAGATTTGGGATAAGTATAAATGGTTTATATGCAATAACATGCCAAGATGGTTCACTCCCTTGAAAGCACTTTCTATAAAAGAATTGAGGAAATATGTTTTATGGCTAATGTATAAAGATCTTTTGGTCTGATGTGCAGACTCATGCTGTGTAAAAGACAGGCAACAGCTTAGGGAGGAAGGGCTTAACATCCAATGGTTTCCATACCTCCAAATAACAGAAACATTTAAAATGGATATTAAGACTATAGGTGTGGATCTCCAGACAACAGAATTTGAAAAATGCCTTCATAAAGGTGACAAACATCTACTGTCCAGACTTTATCAATTGCTTTTGAAACTTAAGTTTCAAAGAGGAAGAGACAGTAAATCACTATATGGTCAAACGGGCAAAAGATTTCAATCATAGTATTCCTTTGAAAAAATGGGAAAAATCATGACTGTACAATCTCCATTACATTAGGTCATATGGTCTGCAAGAAAATTGTCTGAAAATGATGTACAGATGGCACCTCTCCCCTGATAGGATCGCAAGGCTGCATAAAGGATCAAATAACTTTTGTTGGAAGTGTAGTAAATTCAATGGTACTTTTTTTCACATGTCGTGAGGCTGTAAAGATGTGAAGAAATTCTGGCTTATGATCAGATCTAAAATTAAAAAAATCCTTCAGGTACAGATTAACCTAGATCTGGAATTTTTCCTATTAGGTCTCTCTAAATCAGATCAAACAGAAAATAAAAAAAATTAGCAGGCTACTCTGGCACATGATTATTGTGCCAGAATGGTCTATGTATGCAAGGCACTGGCGATTTAACAACACCCCTATAGAACAAGAATGGATTGAAAAATTAGTTGAAATTGCTGAGATGGACGAACTTACTTATATCTTAGATGGCAAAACGAAAGCAGATTCTCTAGAGATTGGGAACCACTTCAAGAATATTTACAAGCATGAATGAACATAAGTGCAAATGTATTTTCTGTTTGCCTGCCTGATCAATTTTCTATGGCTATGCTACCAGAGGGGTATAAATAGAACTTTAATTGAGGTTCTCCTGACCTATTTAAGATGGAAATTATATCATTAATTAATTAATTAATTATATTATTGAGTGAGCTGTCAGCAAGTTCATAGTTTTTTTATTCAATCCAATTTAACAGAGCTTTCCATAACCTTCTTCTTTTATATAATTGATTTTTCTCTATTTCAAGGGTCAACTATTTATAATATATTGACTAAACTCAAATTAAGGTAACAAAATGAGGGAAGAGAAGATATCTCCCTATCGATTATGACCACTATTGTGGAAATTGATTTAGTATCCATAGTAAAATTTTTTATTTCTTTTCCCTTATCTTCCCTTTTTAATTTTTCCCCTCCTATATAAAGAAGGTTGATATTCTTATTTGAAATATTTAAACCTATCTACCCACCACATTGGGAAGTGTATATCTTTTGCTCCTTGCTACTATTTTTTTTCCTCTATACCTTTCCTTACCTGGTTTCTATACTCTGAATTCAACTAGTTCCCTAGTAATGTATTAACTTTCTAAGTTGAGTAGTATAACTAACTGTTTCTTTCTTCTTTGTCCAGTGTTAATTGTCTGTTGTATACCATAAAATTGTCTGTGTCATAGATTATGTTATGTATTATATCAATAAGATACATATATAAATATTTGAAGAATTGGCTTTTTAAATAAAAATAACCACACTCCAAGGCAGCACATTCCACTGCCGAACAGCTCTGACCATCAGGAAGTTCTTCCTGAGGTATAGATGGAATCTCTTTTCCTGTAGTTTGAATCCATTGTTCCTTGTCCTCGTTTCTGGAGCAGCAGAAAACAAGCCCACTCCTTCCTCAACATGACATCCCTTCAAATATTTAAACATGGCTATTATGTCCCCTCTTAATCTCCTCTTCTGCAGACTAATCATACCCATAATCATACTGGACACAGTATTCCAGATGCGGTCCAATCAAAGCAGAATACAGTCGTATTATTACCTCCCTTGATCTAGACACCATACTCCTATTGATGCAACCAAGAATTGCATTGGCTTTCTTGGCTGCTGCATCACATTGCTGACTCATGTTCAGCTTGTGGTCCACCAAGACTGCAAGATCTCTTTCACATGTACTGTTATCCAGCCACGTCTCCCCCATCCTATATTTGTGCATTCCATTTCTTCTGCCAAGTGTGGGACCTTACTCTCTCTCTGTTGAAACTCATTTTGTTGGTTTTGACCCTGCTCTCCAATCTGTTAAGGTCATTTTGAATTTTGATCCTGCCCTCTGGTGTATTAGCAATCCCTCCCAATTTGGTGTCATCTGCAAATTTGGTCAACATGCCTTCTACTCCTTCATCTAAATCATTGATGAAGATGTTGAATAACACTAGGCCCAAGACAGAACCCTGTGGCACCCACTAGTCACTTCTTTCCAGGATGAAGCCATTGGTGAGCACTGTTTGGGTTTGATCAATCAACCAATTACAAATCTATCTAACGGTAGTACTGTCCAGCCTGCATTTTACTTGCTTCTTTGCAAGAAAGTCTTGGGGAACGTTGCCTTACTGAAATCAAGATATGCTACATCCACAGCATTGCCTTTATCTATCAAGCTTGTAACTCTATCATATTGCCTCCTTCATTCTTAGCCAGATGCTCCTAACCTGGCTTCCTGGATTTAAGTCATCGATCTCTTCACAGATTATCCTTGACATATAACGCTTCACAAATATCCTTGACATATAACACTATTCTTCCTCCTTTCTTGTTTGGTCTATTTCTCTGAAATAGGTTATATCCTCTAATAACTACATTCCAATCATGAGACTCTTCCCACCAGGCTTCAGTGATACCTATTATATCATATTTACTTTCTTGTAATTAAGAGTTCCAGTTCATCTTGTTTATTTCCCATACTCTGTGCATTAGTGTAGAGACATTTAAGACTAAGTGCCCTTCCCGCAAGCCCTTTACTAAAGTTGCTTTTCCTCCCACTGTTGGCCTCTAGTACTACCTGGGCTACTCTTTCTGTAACATTTGGACTTTTTTCCCCAGCACTTGCTGAATTCTTGCCATGAATAATAGTGTCCCTCCCTGTCAGAACTCAAGTTCAAATCCCTCCTGATGAGATTTGTGAGACTCTTAGCAAAAACATTTCTCCCAACAGCTGTGAGATGCACCCCATCGCTTGCCAGAAGACCATATTTGAGAAACTAAACCATGATCCCATATCCTTCAACAGGGAGGAGACATAAAATTACGAGCTGTGCACCAAGGTTCTTCAGCTTCCTACCCATAAGTTCAGCTTCTTACCCATAATCTGATAACCCTTTGTGATATCCTGACAGCTGTGCCTTCCAGTGTTTCTTACATCTAAATTTTTGTCCCTAGCTATGGATCATCCCCATCTTGACCCCCCCCAAAAAATAACAAAAAACCCTGATAAAAAGTGTGCTTTCTTTGCTGACATCATTGCTACGGAGTACACCTGTCATGCCCTGCTTCCAAGACCTAGACTCTGACTCAGAGACTGAAACAGGAGAACCTACTGAACAGGAACACTACCACCCACCCCAGAGACAGAACAGGGGGCAGTGCCAGTCCCAGCCAAAAGCCCTGCTCCTTCTGACACAGAAGATAACTTACCGATACCCACCTTCACCTGGCATAGGCACCAAAGGGAACACTTACACCGATCCCACAGCTCAGGAGAAAAAGTTATCAAGGCTCCACCACTACCTCCAGAGCCCAAGCGAGACCCATTGCTGGTTGCAGTTGCAATCTGGGTTGCTGATGTCCAGTCAACACTTGTGGGCATCATGATTGATTCAGGGGCCTCTAACAATTTTATGGACTTAGGTTTTGCCACCAAGCACCACATACCCACACTGTGGCCTGTCAAAACTATTGATGGGTGGCTCCTGAGCTCTGGACCAGTGATGTATCAGACCCCTGAGCTAATTCTGGAAATCCAGGCAAACACAGTTTCTCCTGGCAGTGGTCCTCCACTTCCCTGTGGTCTTGGGGATGCCATGGTTGTCCAGACATAACCCCCACATCTCATGGTCCGGGTGTGAGGTGCTCTTTGCCTTGGAGCACTGCCAGGAACATTGTTGACTGGAGTGAGTGCACAATGCTCAGGAGACTGAATCCAATGAGACCTCCATGGTACTACCCTCAAAGTACCAGGACTTTGTGGATGTGTTTGATAAGAAGGAGTCAGACCATCTGCCCCCACATCTGTCATGCCCTGCCCTGGAGACCTTGGCAGTGAGGAAGAGGATTTGGAATCTGAGGAAGAGGCTTCTGCAGCGGAAGGAGTTTCCCCAGAACCTTGCTCAGGAGAAGATAACAAACAACAGCAGGGGCCTGAGCAGGGGGAACAAATATGAGCAGATGAGGCAATACAAATTGTTACCATGCAAGAGAGACAATGCCAGAAAGAGGGGCTGCTCTGCTCTGCACATTTAAGTAACAAGTGAGCCCTAATGAAGGATTACCTGTGGCAATAGCATGAGCAAGATAAAAGGCTGCCCACTGGCCCTTCCCTTTCAGGGTCAGCAACTGATCTTTCCAGTAGTTGAAGCCCTGCGCCATATTCTCTTGCATCCAGATTACCTTGAACCTCTGTCTGTTTGACAACATCTTGGGTTTGCCCTTTGGATTTGTTTGCTCTGAAAGCTGAAGTCTGTTTGGATATTTCCATTCTCTTGCCTTGTGAGTAAGCCCTGCTCTGTCACTTGTTGATTAATTGTCTGCTCTGCCCTGGACATGACAACATCATGTATATGATTGTGCCATAGACCTGGTTCCTGGAGCTCCCATCCCTGCTGGCTGCCTCTACTCTTTGTCAGAGCTGGAATTAGCCACCTTATGGGACTTCTTGGAGAAAAACCTCTGCTGGGGCTTTATTAGACCTTCCACATCCCCAGTGGGAGTGCCCGTTTTGTCAGCAAGAAATGTGGAGAACTTCATCTCTGCAATGACTACCGTGCCCTTAACTGCATCATCATTACCCTTTGCCCCTGATTCCTGAACTGTTGGAATGGTTGTGGCATAATGTGTTCACTGGGGGGGGCTTATAACCTGATTCATATCCATGCTGGGGACAAGTGGAAAACTGCGTTTCAAACCCTGTATGGCTATTATGAATATATGGTCATGCCCTTTGGCCTTTGCAATGCCCTTGCGGTTTTCCAGCATTTTGTGAATGACATATTTTGAGACTATTTGGACCAGTTTGTGATCATTTAATTGGACAATTTTTTGATTTACTCCCCGAATCAGGCCTCCCGTGATGCCCATGTCTGCACAGTCCTCCAGCATCTCAGGGAGCACCGGCTGTATGTCAAGCTAGAGAAGTGTGCATTTGACCTCCTGGCCATAGATTTCCTGGGATACCACAAGGACGTGGAGATAGAGGCCATATTCTCCTGGCAACCACCTAGAAACCAGAAGGAGGTGCAGTGTTTCCTGGAGTTAGTCAACTTCTACAGGAAGGTTATCCCCAACTTTGCTTCCCTGGTGGCTCTCATCAGCAACCTGTTGTGAGGGAAGCTCCCCTTCCAGTGGACGCCAGCCACCCAGCAGGCCTTTCAGGACTTAAAAGCCCGATTTACAACAGAACCTACTCTCCAGCACCCTGACCCCAGAATTCCATTCATAGTGGAGACCAATGCCGCAGATGTCACCATTGGAGCTGTGCTCCTGCAACCTGTCGCTTCAGGACTCCATCTATTGTGGTGCACTTACTATTCTCGTCAGCTGTCACCAGCAGAGCGCAATTATACCATCTGGGAAAAGGAGCTCTTGGCTATTAAAGCGGCATTTGAACATTGGCGTTACTTACTAGAAGGGGCAGCCCATCCTGTGCAGGTTCGTACTGATCACCGTGACCTGGAGTACCTCCAGACAGCATGGAAACTTACACAGAGGCAGATGTGGTGGTTGCAGTTCTTTGCCAGGTTTAATTTCCGCCTGCAATATGTACCCTGTGCCCAGAACTGACAAGCAGATGCACTTTCAAGGAAACTAGAATATGCCTCCTCACCAGATATGGAGACACAATCCTCCACGCAGAATACTTTGCAGTCACCCACGTAGCCTCCTCCCTAACAGACCTGATTCGGGATGGCCAGTCCCTAGACCCCTTGGACAAAGCACATTGGGAGGATGGGGGGGGCTTGTTACCTGAGCATTTTAGTGGCCACAAGTACAAGCAGAGGTAGATTGATAGGTATGGACCTGCCCCATATGCCACTGGGCCAAAGATCAATCAGGAAAGCCTGCAGGACTTCTGCATCCCTTGCCCACACTCTCGGGACCCCGGAAGATGTCCATGGACTTCATTGCTGAACTGCCTCCGGTCAAGGACCATACTGCCATACTTACGGTGGTAGATTTCTTCACCAAGATGGCCCACTTCATCCCCTGCCCCAGCGTCCCAACTGCCAGAGACAGTGTGCTTATTCTAAGACCATGTCTTCTGACTACACAGCCTCTCCGATGGGATCATATCTGATCACAACTCCCAGTTCACCGCACGGTTTTGGAGTAGTCTCCTGCACCAGCTTGACATCAAACCTTGCCCAGCATCCACAGACCGATGGGAAGACTAAACGCATGAACACCACCCGGGAGCAGTACCTGCGGTGCTATGCCAGCTACCAACAGGACAATTGGAATGACCTTCTTCCCTTGGCAGAGTTTGCCTATGACAATGCTGTACATACATCTACACAACAGACCCCTTCCTTTGCCAACTATGGCTTCCACCCATGGGCCCACAGTCTGAAGTCCCCATGGTAGACCAGTGGTTCCAAGAACTCCAGGCAGCCCAGGCACTCTTACGAGAGTAGCTGTACCTCACGAAGGAAGCCTATAAAGCGGGAGGCCAAGAAGCATCAACAACCAGGCCTTCCCTTGAAAATGGGAGATTGAGTGTGCCTGTCTAGTCGCCATCTGCCATTGCCTAGCCCTTGTCAAAAGTTAGATGCCAGATTCGTCAGTCCCTATGTGATCACTGCCCAAGTCAACCCAGTGGTTTTTTGGCTTCAGCTTCCACATTCACCCAGGTTTCCACTGGTCTCTGCTGGTTCCTGCTGGAGACATTTGGGATGCTGCTGCCCAGGGAACTCCACCAGCTCCTGTGCTGGTGGATGGGGAACAGGACTTTGAAGTAGCCCAGATCCTGGACTCTCGAAGGCATCAGGGACGCCTTCAATACATCGATTGGCTGGGGTATGGACCAGAGGAATGATCGTGAGAGGATGCTTTGGATGTTCATGCCCCTGACGGTTCAGCATTTTCATCACTGTTACCCCAACAAGCCGGATCCTCTTCATTCTGGGGGGAGGGATGATAGGGAGGGGAGTAGTGTCATGTCCTGCTTCCAGGAACTAGACTCTGACTCAGAGACTGAAACAGCAGAACCTGCTGAACAGGAGGAGGCAGTACCACCCACCCCAGACACAGAACAGGGGGCAGTGCTGAGAGCCGAAAGCCCAGCTCCTTCTGACACAGAAGATAACTTACCAATACCCACCTTCACCCAGCGTAGGCACCAAAGGGAACACTTACGCTGATCCCAGCAAATTTATAACAAACAACAGTTAATCAAGCACTAGCTGCATTGATCTCTGAACCTATAAACACTGAGCCCTTCCTCTCCAAACTTGTTGATTAACTGACCATTTCTCCTGCCATGTTTCTGCTTGTTGTTCCTGCCTTCACCTGTTTCCCTGCCATGTATTGACTGTCTTTGATTTATAGATATTGCTAGGACTGTTGTTTGCCTCATATTTATGTAAGACTGTTTCCTTAGTAGAGTAAAATAACTAATTACTTTGTTGCAAGAACTGCTTGCTGTGTGCCTCTAATCCTTATCAGCTGTCCTTTGGCCAACTGCCCAAACTGAGTGTGGACAACACCTTCCAGTGGGTTCTAACCTGTATTTGGTTGGAGCTTGCTGTCTGTCCAATCTGGCTTTTTTCTCACAGTGATTTCAGCAAAGGCTGATGGGAAAAAGTATGCAGATGAGCTTCTACTCTCTTAAAGCTTCCGCTCATCATAACTGTACAAAGGTTTCGTTCATACCCAGTATATCTGTTTTGCCCTGAAAACGTCTCTCTTTCCCATTTTGCCTTAGAGACTTTTTGCACATAAGAAACCCACGTTGTCCTTCAGATGTCCCAGAAACATACACTTCTGACTTAGATTCTTAGGATTCCTTAGCTGTTTTGTCTTACTATATGCTTATGACTCTCTTCTATCCCACCTCAGCGATAAGGACTATTTTCACTTATACCCCTTACAGTAGATTCAACTGAGGCTGGATATTTCTCAACTTCTGCTCCCCATTCTTCCCCAGTTGCTCCCCATTCTTCATCTAAAAGCTACTCTGCTACCTTTTTATTGCTATGTGCCACCAATCACATTCCATTCTGGTTCAAGTGGAGTCCATCCCTTTGTAGAGACCTGGCTTGTCCCAGGTGTTCCCTACTGCCTATCAAATCTCCCTATACCACTCTCTCCCTGCAAGGACACTTCAACTTCTGTTTTTGTTGGGCCTGTCGATGGTCAGCCATTTCCGTACTACACTGTTATAGTGTTATTATTGCTCTTTCAACATCCTGTGGAATTCTGGGTTTTGTAGTTTACTGAGAGCTCTCTGGCTGAGAATTCTAAATGCCTCTCCCTAAACTGCAAACCCGAGGATTCTATAGGATCTTAAGAGTAACAGTATAGGGCAGCAATGGCTGTACAAACAGCTAGGAACTTGGGCACTTTAGCTTCCAATCTTCTTTCTATCAACCTATATTTAGCTTCTAGGAAATCATAAATACATTTCCCAGCATGACTGATACCACAACAACTGACTCCCAAGCACTGTTTCTCAGACTGTCTAGATGACACGTGATGCCATCTTTGCAAGCTAAATGTCACTCATTTTGGTCTTTATGCCCATAAAAAAAAACTATGTTTCTAAATGAAAACATTCACTTCTACATTTAAATACATTTGAATCATGGACACTGTCACTCAAATTCCTGGCTAGCTCAATAAGGGGACCATAGATCACTTTTTATTTCTGCAAGAACACACAGTGACTGTCCTGCTAAGGTACAACTGGGAAACCTTTCACTTTACAGAAGTTTTGGAGTTTGTTCCCCCCAAACTGTGTGCAGTATAGCTTTATTTAAATAATAGATGATGGTATTATGCAAGTTGTCATCTAAAACTTATAGAGAGCTATTGTTCCCCAACCATGTGCTAAAATATAGGTAACATCCAAATATAGCATGAAGGTCACTTTAATTAGATGGAATCAAAATGTATTTCAAAAAACACAAACACATCATTTCATACACTATAAGGAAAAGTGAACAGTGTTTATAGACTAATTAATAGCTACAGCAAGTGGTTAAAAGGAAAAGAACTCACAGCTTTTCTGCCTCAGCCTTGCACATTCTGATATTTCAGATCTGGTGACCAAAACAGTAAACGTGTGCCTAATCAAGGACACTATGATATTGATTCACTTTCTAATATGCCCAAAATAGAATCTGTCTTTTTAAAATACAGCTGCACACTATGAAGCATTTACTTTCCAGCACAATCCACAATTCTCTTTCTTCATCAGCCACCACCAACAAAAATCCTTCTAGAGTATATGTGTAGTCCCCTAATATGGAGAAGAAATGCATATTCATACAGTGAGTAGCCATGTATTTCAATATATATTCAACATGTGGAGAAAAATCATATTCATATCTCATGCTTGAAAAAAAAGCACCAATGACAGCAGCAACATAAAGGTTACATGATTTATTTAGAGAATTAACTTGTATTACAGATTTCTTCATACAAGTAATCTAAATGTAATTTCAACCTGTAAAGCTCCAGAAATCAGTGATCACATGTTACTAACAGGTTTGGCTGGTTTCGCTTCTTCAAGCTCAGCTTCCAGCCAGCGATATTTACGATGGCGCCGCAGAACTTCAATGGCTTTCTGCTCTACAGGAGTAGGGACAACACCCAAGTCCTCCAATCCAGGAAGGTTAGGGAATCTCATGTCTGTGGTGTGGAACTTTAAGAGAGAAATAATAACAAATTATGAGATATAAATTAATACAACAAAGCCTTATCTTTTCCATTCAAATTATTTTAACCAAGATGATAATAATAGAAGATTATTTAAAAGGTGAAGAGGTACTATTAGGCATGGCCAACAGCTTTCATATTAAAGTGAGATGAGACTTCAACACCAACAGCTGAACTGTTAGCATGTCACATTATTATCTACTGTGCCAAAGTTTTGGCCTATGGCTTGGAAAATGGACATCTGAGCTCCTCTGGAGTTCTTTAAAGGGAGTCACAAAAAGTAGACAGAAACAAAGTTAATTTAAAACATGCAAAATAACATGTTTAACTTATATTTTGTAACTGTTACAGTAGACCAGGGCAACTACAGTAGACCAATTGGCAACTGTGAGGAGTGCTGGTGACATTTTTTCCACCCATGGCCACTCTATGAGAGGCACCAGCATGTTTGTATGCACTGGAAGTGATGTCACGCCATCATAGAATCACAGAAATGTAGAGTTGGAAGAGACCACACGGGCCATCCAGTCCAACCCCCTGCCATGCAGGAACACCCTCAAAGCACTCCCGACAGATGGGTCATCCAGCCTCTGCTTAAAACCTCCAAAGAAGTATTCAAGATGAGGTCTGCTCTGCTTAAAAACCTCCAAAGAAGTATTCAAGATGAGGTCTAACCAAAGCAGAGTAGAGTGGTACCAGTACCTCCCTCGATCTAGACACCATACTCCTATTGATGCAGCCGAGAATTGCATTGGCTTTCTTGGCTGCTGCATCACACTGCTGACTCATGTTCAGTTTGTGGTCTATTAAGACTCCTAGACCCCTTTCACACGTATTGCTATCCAGCCACGTGTCCCCCATCCTATATTTCTGTATTCCATTTTTTCTACCTAAGTGTAGGACCTTACACTTCTCTCTGTTGAATTTCATTTTGTTAGCCTTGGCCCAGCTCTCCAGTCTGTCCAGGTCATTTTCAATTTTGATCCTGTCCTCTGGCGTATTAGCAACCCCTCCCAATTTGGTGTCATCTGCAAATTTGATGAGCATGCCCTCTATTCCTTCATCCAAGTTGTTGATGAAGATATTGAACAGCACTGGGCCCAGGACAGAACCCTGTGGCACCCCGCTAATCACTTCTCTCCAGGATGAAAAACAGCCATTGGTGAGTAGTCTTTGGGAACGGTCACTCAACCAGTTACAGATCCACCTGACAGTAGCCCTGTCCAGCTCACATTTTACTAGCTTCTTTGCAAGAATGTCATAGGGAACTTTGTCAAAGGCCTTATTGAAAACTAGATATGCTACATCCACAGCATTCCCCTCATCTATCAAGCTAGTAATTCTATCATAAAAAGAGATAAGATTAGTCTGGCATGACTTATTTTTGAGAAATCCATGTTGACTTCTTGTGATTACCGCGTTGCTTTCTAAGTGATTAGAAACTGACTGCTTAATGATCTGCTCCAGGATCTTTCCGGATATTGACGTCAGGCTGACTGGGTGATAATTATTTGGGTCCTCTTTTTTTCCCTTCTTGAAGATGGGGACAACATTTGCCCTCTTCCAGTCTGCTGGAACTTCTCCTGTCCTCCAAGATTTCTCAAAGATTATAGCAAGTGGTTCCGAAATGACCTCTGCCAGTTCTTTTAATATTCCAGGATGCAATTCATCTGGCCCTGGAGACCGGAATTCATCCAGCGTGGCCAGTATTCCTGTACCACCTATCTATTATGTGCCGCATTTCCCCTGCTTCCTCACCTGCTCCCCAACTGCCAGGTTGAGTGCTTGTATCCTTCTGGGAAAAAACTGAGGCAAAGAAAGTGTAAAGTAGTTCTGCCTTTTCCTTCCCCCTTTTAGTAATTCGCCATCTTCTCTGCACAGCGACCCTATCGTCTCCTTCTTTTTCCTTTTGTTGCAGACATATTTAAAAAAGCCCTTTTTATTGTTTTTAATGTCTCTGGTCAGCCTAAGTTCATTCTGTGCTTTAGCCTTTCTGACCTTCACCCTACATCTCCTGGCTACTTGCTTAAATTCTTCTTTGGTATTTTCTCCCTTCTTCCATTTCCTGTACGTTTCTCTTAACACTTAGCTCAGCTGAGCGTTCTTTAGTCAACCATTCTGGTTTCTTCAGATGCCTTCCATTTTTCCTCCTTATTAGCACAGTTTTAGACTCTGCCTTCAGTATCTCCCTTTTAAGGAACTCCCATGCCTCCTGAACTCCCTTCCCTTTCACTATTCTTGACCACGGAATTTCAGCCAGCAGCTCCTTAAGTTTACAGAAGTCCGCTTTTTTAAAATCTAAGATGAGTGTCTGGCTACACTTATCTTCTCCTTCCCACTGAATGCCAAATTCCAATAGGGCATGGTCACTCCCCCCTAAAGATCGAACCATTTCTACCTCATTAACAGGCTCATCCCTATTGGTGAGGATCAGATCTAGAATATTTGATCCCCTTGTGGCCTCTTCCACCTTCTGGACCATGAAATTGTCTGCAAGACAAGCAAGAAACTTGCTGGACCTTGCTATCTTGGCAGAGTTTGACTGCCAACATATATCTGGGTAATTGAAATCCACTATTATTACTGTATCTCTCCTTTTTGAATGTGCGGTCATTTGGTTGAGGAAGGCGTCATCAAGGTCCTCAGTCTGGGCTGGAGATCTCTAGTAAACCCCCACCAGAATATCCCTATTGTTTCTCACTCCCTTAATTCTTACCCAGATGCTCTCGACCTGGCTTTCTGGGTTTAAGTCGTGGATCTCTTCACAGGTGAAAACATCCTTGACATACAAGGCTACTCCTCCTCCTTTCTTGTTTGGTCTATTTCTACAAAATAGGCTATACTCCTCTATTCCTACATTCCAATCCTGAGACTCATCCCACCAGGTCTCAATGATGCCTATCAAATCATATTTATTTTCTTGTACTAGGAGTTCAAGTTCATCTTGCTTGTTTCCCATGCTCTGCGCATTAGTGTAGAGACACTTAAGTCCCTGGGCCCTTCCTGCAAGTCCTGTACTATAGTTTCTACTCCTCCCACCATTGGACGCTTGTACGACTTGGCCAATATCATTTGGGCCTTTTCCCCCTGCACTCGCCGAATCCTTGCCCTGAATAATATTGTCTCCCTCCCCAGCGGAACTTAGTTTAAAGACCTCTTAATCCTCCTTGCGAGACTGTTTGCAAAAACATTCCTGCCAAGTTTCGTGAGGTGCAGCCCATCCCTTGCCAGAAGCCCATGTTCATGGAAGTTCAGGCCGTGTTCCAAAAGCCCAAACCGTTGCTGGCGGCACCATGTGCGGAGCCAGTTGTTGACCTCTGCTATTGCCCTTTCCCTTTGTGCACCATATCCTTGAACAGGGAGAAGAGACGAAATGACCACCTGTGCACCAAGGTCCTTAAGCTTTGTCCCCATAAGCTCGTAGTCCTTTGTGATGTGGTAAAAGCTGCGCCTCGCAGTGTCATTGGTTCCGACATGAACCAAAATGAGGGGTTTATGGTCAGTGGGCTTGACCAGCCTGGTTAGCCTCTCTGTTATGTGGTTGATCTTGGCCCCAGGAAGACAGCACACTTCTCGATTGAACTTGTCAGGTTTGCAAATTGCCGTTTCGGTTCCTCTGAGCGAGGAGTCCCCAACAACCAGAACTCGCCTCCTCTGAGGCTTGTCCGGGGCTCTTCGACGAGCAGGTTCTTCTAGGACTGCCTGGGCACTCTGTTGAGGCTGGGAGTGTTGATCTAGTTCCTGTTGCCGAAGTTGGATTCCTTCTTGTTGACATTCTGTTCCCTCCTCCTGGTGCTCCTCATCGTTCATAAGGCCAGGAACTTTGAAGTGATTTTGTAGGTTGAGAGTCTCTGTTTCCTTCCTGGTCCTTCTACTCCTCCGTGTGACATTCCTCCAAGCATCCGTTTCCTGGCCCAGTGTGCTGACTTCCTGATCTGGCAGCTCCCCCGCGCATTCGGTCTTCAGGAAGATCTTCTCTGCCCTATCCAAAAACTCCTCACCTTCCCTAATAAGACAAAGATTAGAAACTCGTGCCTCCAGCTGCTGAACCTTCTCCTCCAAGAAGGTCACCAGCTTGCACTTGCTGCAGGTGTACCGGACAACATCTTGTGACAAGAAAAGGAACATACCACAAGTGCTACAGGTGACCGCGGCAGCTCCCTCACCTTCCATCCTTGATACTACTATATACTACTACTATTGAGAGTAGTACAGGGAGTAGGTCTAGACAGAATAACTGGACTTTCTTTCTGAAATTCAGCTGTATAAGCTACATCTGCTCTGCTGATTGCCAAGGGTTGAATTTTAAGGATTGAAGTAGAGGGGCTCAACTCGGTGTGTGCTATTGGGAGCTCCTAATAAGACTCCTCCCCCCTAGCTGGCTCCTCCCCCTCGTTGGTCAATTAGACCGTGTGCCCAGGGAGAGCACACGGCCAGCACAAGGAGACCTAACAAAAAGAAACAAGCAAGCACAGCCCCACAAGCCTGTAAACAACACCTGGTCAAGGATGTCTTCACAGACCCAGCTCACCCTCTGCTCTCCTCTGGGAGAGTTACCATTCTTCAGTTACCATTTTTGGCTGCCTTATGTCGGTGAGAGAAGGAAACTCTCACATCTGTGGGAGTTTCAAATGTTTTGGTGTGGTTTTTTTTGTATGGAAATCTTTCAAAAAATGGTGGAAAATTTAGAGCACAGACTGACATGGGGCTTTGGGGGCTTCAAAAATAGGGTATGGGGGTCTGTACTTTCCTTATCCTGGCACCAGGCCACACATTCCAGAGAAAATAAGAGCTAAAAATGGTTTTTCACTAAACATTAATGGACTGCTAATAAAACAAGAGTGTATTTCCACTACTAGATTGCCTAAAGTCAAACCTATCCAGGAAAAAAAACACTGCCTTTCTTTACAACTGCACCCACCAGCATCAATGACAGCTTATACTCTGCGAATAAGAAGACACCTTCAAAAGGAATGTCTTTCAAAATACAAATGACTTGTTGCAACACTAAATTGCAAATTGCCCCAACCTTGTCAATATATACTTTTGATGGGGGCACCCCTTTGTGTGCAGGTAAAGCACCACCTGCCCTCTGCTCCATGTTATTCCAGAACCAACAAAGCCGGCAAGTAATGCATCAAAATTATTTTATTATGGAATCAAATTCACTTCACAAATTCACCTTCCCAGTTCAACTGAGTTACATCCACCTGTCCATCTTGACAAGGCATTAGGCACCACTGGCAACACTTTTCCACAAAATAGCACAAATATTCCAACAAATATAAAGGAAACTAAAACTTCTCTCCCCCAGATTGTCTTCCTGAGGATTTTCAAGTGGATGAAGAGAGATGGTACTCTTAGATGCTGTCAGAGCAGCTCTCTTCTTCTTTTCCCACTCACTGGGACTCCTTCTCATAGTTAGAATTTTCTCCCCTGCAGCCATATTCTATTGACTTAAAGAGCTTGGTGGGGATCTTGACAGTCCACTAGTTTGGGTGAGTCCATCTGCTTTAGGTAACCCTTTCTTCTGGTGAACAGGAAACTAGGAGGCAGAGGTTCACTCCTAAACTCCCCAGGAGTTTTGGTCTGTTCTGCCACAAGGAGAGTGACATCTCTTGGTTACTCTCTTTACAGCACTCACTGACTCAAGGCTTGACCCAGTTGTCCATCACTGATTGCTTCAGAAGCTTCTACTTCTCTGAGTTTTCCTCCAACTCCTGAATCCAACAAGACTCTTTTGTCTTTTACTTTGTCCTTGCCCTGCATTCTGCTCCTACATGTCATTCTTTGTTCCCCCCTGCTTCTCCCCTCTACCTGTCCCCTTGGTGTCCTGTCCTGTCCCATTCACTCTATTTTGTTGTCCCCTAATCTCTTCCTGCTTCCCCATTTCAATTCTCTCCCACTACTCCATCCTTCAACCCCAACCACAAAAATAGCCACTGGCTTCTGCAGTACATGTGGTGTACAAAGTGTGCAGCATGTTTCAGGTCAGCTGCTGCCAGATGCTGCTGCTTTTCTTGGACCATGGCCTGCCTCCTCCTCACATTGTCATTAAGTGAGTGTCCTGCTGCAAGTGGCTCTCTGCCATCTTGCTGGACTCATCATCATCATCTCATGTTAGGATACTAAACACCACCATGATTTTTGAATACCAAAACACTGACAAAGCACATACCTAGCAGATGGACTTGTTCTGTATTTTAATACAAAATATTGTGTGACATTGGTAATCAAGCTGATATTTTTAACTGACTGTATTTTCCATTTTGTTTTTTACGCATTTTGCTGTTATATTCACTTATACACACAAGAAAGTAAAAAAGATACATTGGTCCCTCAACTTTTGTGAGGCTTCAGCATGCAGAATCATTGCAAAAGTAAAAACACCCTGCAAATAAATTCCCCCGTCCAAGTGAGCATTTCCTCTCCCATTCCATTCCAGAGCTTCCCCCGCCCCCCATTTGCTTGCTTTTTGACCAGGCACGCTGCTTTCCTTCCAGGTGCCCTGGGCAAAAGGCAGCCTTGAGAGGGGGCAGCCACATGCTTGGAGAAGGCACGCAACAGCCTTGTACATGAACAGGGCTGCCCCTCCTATTTGCTTGGAAGGAAGGCATGCACGCCTCAGCAAAATATAGGGGAATGGGAGGAGGAGAACGTGGGGGGAATGGATGCCTCACAAATTAATTCACCCAAGGTCAAACCTGCAAATGTGGAAGGAGGACTGTACAGGTGTTCTTCTATTCTGCACCTACCCGGTCAACTTTGTCTCTTGTTGTCCAAGGCTCAAATGGAGTTGTCTCAAAGAATCTTGCAAGTAAACTGTAATTCACATATCATAAGAAATAAGTAAATCCTTATATGGGCTTATATGTAAATATGCAACATTTAAATTAGGGTATACTTTGATTTATTTTAAATCTTATTTAAGAAGTTTCAGAGTCTGTGTCCATTGATTGCCCTTCAACCTAGAAATGCTATTAAAATGACTACTTAAGGCATAAAATTGGTAATTGCAGTTGTGACAACGTACTTCCAAAATGGATGATGAAAATTTCAGAGAGAGACTGCAATCGTGCATCAAATGAGATTTGAGGAAAATGGAGAGTGCAAAGGAAGAACTTCTTGTGAACAGAATTTGACAATTCCTTAATAATATTCATTCAGCTGTAAACTGAGGGCCATTTCTCAAAACATATTAGACAAAAGCAACTGAAAGCTCTCTCCAAAACATTATCTTGTCTTGTAGTAAATATGTAGTAAGTACATCCTGTTATGCAGGGCTTTTCCCGTCATGAGAATAAAAAAACGTAGGCCGATGCATTTGGCACATCTTTTTACCAGCCATCATACTAACCCTGTGTTGGAATACAGTGGCCCCTCCACTTTCATGACAGTTTGGGGTGCAGAACCCTCATGAAACTGAAAAAAAAAACTACAAATAACTCCCTGGTGCTCCTCCTAATTCTCTTCTGAGGCTCCTCCTCATTCTCTTGCTCTTTGCCTCTGTGCTGGAGCAAAGTGTAAGAGAATGGGATGGAGGAGCTCTGGAGGTGAGAAGGAAGGTGTGTGCATACCTTCCCCTCATTCCCTGGCATTTTGCCTTGGTGTGCACACTCTGCACCAGAACAAAATGCAAGAGAATGGGAAGGAGGAACTCTAAGGTGGGGAAGGAAGGTGCTTGTGTGCCTTTCCCCTCCCCGTCCCTTGTGTTTTGCCTTGGTGCATAGGACAGGGGAGTATGATGGACTTTCTGGAGTGTGCTATCCGAGTGCCAGAGCAGCTTAGCAACAGGTTGCTATGCAACCAGAACAGCTCTTCAGGAGAGAAACCCAGCCCAATACTGTGAGGGAGGGGCTGGTGGCTTAGAAGAAAAGATATAAAAAGGAAAACACTGATTGTCACTTGTCAGTCCTTCAGCTAGAGAAGCTCTGGAATATAGTCCCTCAGTCAGCTAGGCAGTTGTCTGTGTGGGAAAGGGTTTAATTCTCAAGGAAGATAGAGAGAGGCAGTTGAGTAACTATACCATTATAGAAGCTGGTAAAAAAGTGTGACCTCAGTTGGGGGGTTGAGCCGTTGGTGAAAGTGTCGCCAAAGGGCTGTTTATGATACTTTTGCTTATATAAGAGTTTAAAGATATAAGGAAACTGACTAAAAGTATTCTGAAGAGCTGTGTTAATTTTGATCTTCATATGATCTCCAATACTTTGTTTTATATGTTTTGTGTATGAATCACTGAAACCTGGTGGGATGAGTCTCATGATTGGAACATAGTGATAGGGGGGTATAACCTATTTCACAGAAATAGACCAAACAAGAAAGGAGGAGAAGTAGCCTTATATGTCAAGGATGTTTATACCTGTGAAGAGATCCATGACTTAAATCCAGGAAGCCAGGTTGAGAGCATCTGCGTAAGAATTAAGGGAGTGAGAAACAATAGGGATGTCATTGTGGGGGTCTACTACAGACCTCCAAGCCAGACTGATAATTTGGATGATGCCCTTCTGGAGCAGATGACCACATATTTAAAAAGGAAAGATGCAGAAGTAATGAGAGATTTCGACTATCCTGATATATGTTGGAAGTCAAACTCTGCCAAGAGTTTAAGGTCCAACAAATTCCTCACTTCCTAGTAGACAATTTCATGGTCCAGAAGGTGGAAGAGGCAAAACTAGATCAACTATTTTAGATCTGATCCTGACCAACAGGGATGACCTTGTTAATGGGATGGAAGTGGTGGGATCCTTAGGAGGGAGTGACCATGCTTTATTGGAATTTGTTATCCAGTGGGAAGGGGAAGCCAAGTGCAGCCAGACACGAATTCTAAACTTTAAGAAAGCTGATTTCTGTAAACTTAGGGAATTGCTAGCTGAAATTCCTTGGTCAAGAATACTGAAAGAGAAGGGAGTTCATGATGGAAGTTTCTAAAAAGTGAGATACTGAAGGCACAATTTTAAAAATGTGCCAATAAAGAGGAAGAACGGCAGTATCTAAAGAAACCAGAATGGTTGACTAAAGAACTCTCAGAGGACCTAAGTGTTAAAAGAAACATGTACAAAAAATGGAAGAATGGGCAAATCTCCAAAGAGGAATTCAAACAAATAGCGAGGATATGTAGGGAGAAGGTCAGATAAGCTAAAGCACAGAATGAACTCAGACTTGCCAGAGGGATTAAAAACAATAAAAAAGGCTTTTTTAGATATGTCTACAGCAAAAGGAAAAACAAGTAAATTATAGGGTCACTGCATGGAGAAGATGGCCAAGTACTAACAAGGGAAAGAGAAAAGGCAGAACTACTCAACATCTTCTTTGCCTCAGTTTTCTACCTAAAAGAAAGAAGTATTCAACCATCAGGGTGCAGAGCGGGTGGGGAAGTGGGGGAAATGAAGCACAGAATAAGTAGAGGAGTAGTACAGGAATATCTGGCTACTCTAGATGAACTCAAGTCTCCAGGGCCAGATGAATTACAAGGATATTGAAAGAACTGGCAGAAATCATTTCAGAACCACTCGCAATAATCTTTGAGAACTCTTGGAGAACAGGAGAAGTCCAAACAGACTGGAAGAGGGCAAATATTGTCCCCATCTTCAAGGAGGGGAAAAAAGAGGACCCAAATATTATCACCCAGTCAGCCTGACATCAATACCAGGAAAGATTCTAGAGCAGATCATGAAACAGACAGTTTGTAGTTACTTAGAAAGCAATGCCTTAATCACTAAAAGTCAACATGGGTTTCTTAAAAACAAGTCATGCCAGACTAATCTTATCTCTTTTTTTGATAGAGTTACAAGCTTGACAGATGAAGGGAATGCTGTGGATGTAGCATATCTTGATTCCAGTAAGGCCTTTGACAAAGTTCCCCATGACATTCTTGCAAAGAAGCTAGTAAAATGTGTGCTGGACAGTGCTACTGTTAGCTGGATTTGTAACTGGTTGACTGATTGAATCCAAAGGGTGCTAACCAACGGCTTCTCTTCATCTTGGAGAGAAATGACTAGTGGGGTGCCACAGGGTTCTGTCCTGGGCCCTGTGCTATTCAACATCTTCATCAATGACTTGGATGAAGGAATAGAGGGCATGCTGATCAAATTTGCAGATGACACCAAATTGGGAGGGATTGGTAATACGCCAGAGAACAGAATCAAAATTCAAAATGAGCTGAACAGATTGGAGAGCTGGGCCAAAGCCAACAAAATGAATTTCAATAAAGAGAAATGTAAGGTCCTACACTTGGCAGAAGAAATGGAATGTACAAATATAGGATGGGGGAGACATGGCTGGATAACAGTACATGTGAAAGAGATCTAGGGATCTTGGTGGACCACAAGCTGAATATGAGTCAGCAGTGTGATGCGGCAGCCAAGAAAGCCAAAGCGATTCTTGATTGCATCAATAGGAGTATGGTGTCTGGTCAAGAGAGGTAACGGGACCATTCAATTCTGCTTTGGTTAGACCTCATCTGGAATACTGTGTCCAGTTCTGGGCACCTCATTTCAAAAATACTGAGAAGCTGGAACATGTTCAGAGAAGGGCAACCAAAATGGTGAGGGGCCTGGAAGCCATGCCCTATGAGGACAGACTTAGAGAGCTGGGTATGTTTAGTCTGCAGAAGAGAAGGTTAAGAGGCGACATGATAGCCATGCTTAAATATTTAAAGGAATGTCATGTCGAGGAGGGAGCGGGCTTGTTTTCTGCTGCTCCAGAGACTAGGACAAGGAGCAATGGATTCTAACTACAGGAAAAGGGATTCCCCCTAAACCTCAGGAATAACTTCCTGATGGTCAGAGCTGTCTGGCATTGGAATATGCTGCCTCGGAGTGTGGTGGAGTCTCCTTCTTTGGAGGTTTTTAAGCAGAGGCTATATAGCCATCTGTTGGGACGGCTCTGATGTGGTTTGCTGCATGGCAGGGGGTTGGACTGGATGGCTGCTGTGGTCTCTTCCAACTCTGTGATTCTATGTTATCTTAATAAACATTACAGTTTTTTTAAAAAAATAAATAAAAATGGACTCAGCTGAGTTGTATACAGTATTTAAAGTCATACAGAAAACATGCTACCATAAAACTATTAACGGGTTATAAATAACCAATGAAAGGCCTTACTCTTTACACAAAGTTGGTGTTATAAGGGGGAAAGCAGAGGTGTTTGTGAAGTGACAGGGCATCTTATCAGATTGGGGAGCGGCCATACTAATCTAAGAGGAGAAGAAATAGGCTCTTGTTACAGAGAACTCCAGAGACAAGAAGGAAGGTAGATGTGTGCCTTTCCCCCATTTCTTTATCTTTTGCCCAGGCATGCTTACCTTCCTTCTCCACACCTGGCAAAACAGAAGAGAATGGGAGGAAGGGAAGGGTGGGGGAAGCAAATTCAAATTCGTGAAGGTCAAGCATGTGAATGTGGAGGGAGGCCTGTAAATGCATTTATTTCCTTGTGATTAGGAAGAAATGGTTAAGCCTGGTCCCTACTCTTGGTCTCCCATGACACACTTAACCATATAGCATATAGTCCACCTATCTACTTATTCTGAAGAGTAGTTGCTGCACTGCTAGACTGAAAATTACTTTCAAAGCCCAAACATATTATATCACCCTTATTATAAAGAACATTATTTTTATTTACAAATGAATCACATACAAATTTTTCAATCCCACTAACTGCACTGAAGCTTTAACACATTTCTACAAATATGTGGCTCCATCCAGTGACTGCAGAAAAACTGAATTCAATTTCTCCCCTAATTCTCAAGGTTCAAACTAGACACATTAATCATTTTTTGCTTTTCCATTCCTATTTTACATTGAAACTAAGACCAGAGACATCCAGGTAATACTTCTAGGTCTAAAGAAAAAGGCAGCACCAGGCTGCTATCCTTTGGTTGGGCAGACTATGACAGTACTGGATATGCAAGCAGAAGACCAGGCAGAAAGCGTGCATCCGTATTTCCTAAGACTTAACCTCTATCAACCAACATGCAGTGTGGATGCTCCCTTTCTACAGTGAACAAAGAGGAATATTCATAGTTAATAATCAATACTCCATTCTCCAGTTGGGTGTGAATTCTGGCACCCACCAATTGCTGTGCACAGCAGCCTCTATCTCTGTATGATAGACTAGTTGTAGGACCCTCCTTCTATAGCAGAGATAGGAATCCCTGATACAGAAACTCATGGGCCACGTGTGGCCTGTGGGGGTGGGGGCCGAATGTGGTCTTTGGACATGGACATCCAAAGCTGCCAGCATCCCCATTTTTTTCAGTTCCCAACCCCCCATTTTTAGGCTAAAAACACTCAGAAAAGGTTAAAAACAGGTTTTAAGGGTTAACCATCCCTAAAGAACATGACTCCCTCACAAAAAAAGAAAAACCAATGGCAGTCATGATGCCATACTGTGGCCTTCCAAAGGAGCCAAAACTGGATGATATGGTCTTCTGAATTCCAGAATGTTCTTATCTTTTCTCTAAAGGCTGTCTCTGAAGATGCACATGCAACTACTATCTGGGATCTGAAAGGAGTCATGTTCTTTTGGGATGTTCTACAGATCATGGCTACTAGAACTTTAGTGTTAAATCCTGCTAGTATGGCAGCTACTCTAATGGAACCTACTGTAAAGATAGCAGGTTTGGGGAGGTGCTGAAATTGTAGGCCATGAAGATGTTTAATTTTTTCTCTTGAGGGAAGCGGGTAGAGAGATATAAAAATTGTCTAAGATGTATCATTTGCTTGAGGAGGATTTCTTTAGTGCTATGGACACATCAAGTTATGTGCCAGAGCCTCTTCAGTGGGTGGGAAATGCTGGGGCTTTTTGACTATACTAAAGATCCTCTTGTGCTGACATGATAGGAATTAAAAGCAGCAGCACCTTGATAAAAGATTATCCTTTCGAGTGGTTCACAGATAGGTTGGATGAGTACCACGAGAACTATTTGAAGTTTCCTTCTTTAAACAAACTGCCCTAGAAGCAAGTGGACTGTGTGCATTCCAGCCAATTAATGCTGTGAATAATCACATAGTTGAGCTAGAGACCTTAGACTATTTGATCTAAGGAGATGGGCTCCTCATTTTGGATTTGGATTTGTTTGTATGATGATCCTGGTTGGCTCCTACAAGGAAATGCTCCTTGAGAGATTGCCAGATTCACTGAGGATTCTCATGGTGATGAGAGAGAGTAATTCTGAGAAGACATTTGTGAAATTTCAAACTGGTAAACGAAAGGAACGATTGAGCTGGGTTGGCAAGACCAGGCAAGATGTCATAAGAAATAGAGTGTGCACTAGTCAATAACATCAGCTCGGGTTTGAAACTAGAGCCTTTGCATCTTGGGCTGCTCTCCAGAGATAAGAGAAAGTAGGTGTTTGGGAGTGTCTGAGGGGGCTCCAATGGAAAGCTGTAAATGGAGTGACCTTTCTGGACATTTTTGAGGAACAAATATTCTGTGAGACTGGAAAGCAATTCACAGAGGTCTTGATACCTCCTCCTAGGAGTGTTCTCAAAAGGAGAATATTGTCTAGATACGGGTTTGTGTTAATATACTCGAGCTAAAAGTGGTATAACTAACAAGATCATGAGTTTTGGAAAAACACAACTGATCAGGTAGAAAGAGAGAGCCTTATACTTTCATAGGTAAACTGCAGATACTACCAGTAAACAAAACTTATGGGACCATGTTAGACCAGGCCAACTGATTACCTCAGTCAGGACTACTGATATGCAGAAATCAGTCTGATGTGTAATGGCTTCTGGTGAAGCGGTGAGCAAGCTCTGGAGGCACAGTGCACCAGCCCCCACAACATATCAGGAATGAATTGGCAGCCTACTGGGACAGGAGTGGGGGATCACACAGTGCTAAAAAAAGGATCATAATTAGGAAGAACTATTTTTACCTTAAAAGCTGTTTGGCAGTGGAAAAGACTGCCTCTGAGGCTGGTGGACTCTCCATGTTTGGATGGCTTTAAAAAAAGGCTGAATGAGCATATTTCATGGTGTTTTAGTTGTGTATTCCTGCATGGCAGGAGGTCTGACTAGGTGGCCTGTGTACTTCCTCACAATTTGAAGAGGCTATGATTCTAGGACAGCTTAACCAATGTGTAAATGCAAGCGTTCACACTAGAGAATGAAAGACAAGACATGTAAGCACATGTATGAGAAACTGAATGATCATCATATATACTTCAATCCTACCAGGTAAGCATTTATCAACTAAGAAGAGTTTAGACTTACTGATATGCAGGACGAGGCAATGGATACGGGAGGAACGCTCTATGGAGCACTGCATAAACATACTCTACCAAGTCATAAAGGAGGTATCTGTTAGGGCTACAAAAACACAAAAACAAAATGAGTTCACAAAGACCTGAAAAATATGCATGAATAACTTCATGTAACAGGAAAGGTATATTTGCAACACCACGCTCCTTTGAAAAGGTCTGTAATCTTATACTAAATCCTAATTGCATTTTCACATTTGAACATGAGATGCTGGTTGTATTTCAGATATGAAATTTAGACAATCAGATAGAGAAAAACCATCAGAAAAACAGTTTATAAAAAATAATTAAATTAGAGAAGTATAATCTGATTTAATTCTCCAGTGGATATATTTTGGTACTCTAGGTTATCATCCTTCACTCGTTTTGTCATTTTTTCTATTCCACATCATCTCCTATTTGGATCAGTCATAAGACCTGGAATCAGGAGCGGCAGAAACAACATTTTCCAACAGTTTCCTTTGTAGTAGTTGAGTTATGTCACAGTTCACTTCTCATCACTTCATATATGTTTAAAAAGAACCACATCACAACACAAAAAGCTTGCAGCTTGGACACAGTAGGGTTTTGAACCAAAGCAATCCAGCCTGAGGTAGCACTTCTCTACTCACATAAATATATACTAAAAATAACAATTTGGCATTGAAAATGTAAAAGACAGGTATGCATTTGGCTTTTCGCTATTACTGTTCACTTTCTCTTCAAGTGACAAGGGTTCTTGTTTCAAATGCTGAACTAGTACCTTGAGTATAAATGAATCAGAAGATTTCCTCTCCACAGTCATCATGAAACATACTAAAAGGCAGAAGTCTGGCTCTCATTTTTTTGTTCCTATCAGCAAGAATGAAGTACAGTTGGCCTTGCACATTTGTAAGTTTGATTTTCACAGATTCAATTATTTGCAAGTTTCTCCAACCTCTGCCCTCCCCACCCCCTGCATCTCTGTTCCAGGGGAACCTTCCCTTTCAGTGGTCTGCATCAGACCTTTGGTTGTCTTCTCCTCCACCAGCACCTGCCTGGCCAGCTAAGGATGGCTCACAGTGGATTTCTCAGCCCCACAAACCCTCTCCTAATGCTTCCCCTACATCCAAGGGGCACAAGAGAGGAAGTATAAGGTGTAAAGTCAGCTGCACTCTCCTTGCCATGGTTATAGTCATAATTTAGTGCCTAAGTACTTTGCTGTGTAGGTGAAAAGGAGGGTATGTGGTGATGGTTGGGAAGCAGGGAATGTTTGGGTAACAATCTGTGATAAAAATAAACAGATGTGGCTGCAAGATCACACTGTTGGCAGGGTACATGAGAGGAGTGGATGGGGAGCCCAGGAAAAGTGTTGTTTTGATTTGTTAACAAATTGGATAGTAGCATGTATCAATTTTGAAATGTAATGCTTATATAGTACTGCAAATCCACTGGTCTGTTAGTCTTGGCAATTCCCAAGGTGTGTTATTTTTTCTTTTGAAACCTCTAAGCCTATCATCTGGACATGGAGCTAGCCTGTACATCACAGTTTGCCAAGACTGCCATTTCTCCTTCCGCTATGGAACCCTGAATCGCTGCAAAGATGCAGGTGGAAAAGGGGGAACCAGGTGCCAGGATAGAGAGAGACAGTAGAAAGCAAAGTATCTGAGGTAAGATAACACTGGATGGGGTGGCTAGCAGCACTGGAACTACAGCGGCTGGGGTGAGGGTTGAAAGAACAAGAGGGGATAAGGCCACCCATTCAGGATTAGCAGTGGTACCATGCAGTGGAAGACCAGCAATTAGAGAGCTTGCAGCATGACAACAGGACCATAACAAAGGAAAAGTGATAGATGGAAAAGAATGGAATCAGCTCTTCAATGAGACTGTGGCAAGTGGGGGCACTGCTCTGTTTTTTGTGCTAGTTAAGCTAAGACACCGGGGGGGGGCAGTATGGACTTGATGGCCAATTTGGGCTCAGGCTGTACCCCACAATTGGTTTGGGAATGGAGTTGCAATCAGAAGAAATGAACACTCCTGTTAATTTTATTCAGATGGACAGGAGTAAAATGAAAGGGGGCCTGGTGAGACACCAGGCCTCCCTGGTCAATCTGGCAGTGAGAGAACATTGGTAAACTATACAATTTGTTCTGGGAACCCACAGCCAGTTGCCTAGTAGTACTGGGACTGAACTGGCTACACTTCTACAACCTCCAGGTGGAATGGAAAGTTGAAAGGACAGGTTCCTTACTTGTAACTGTGGTGCTCTGAGTTGCTATCTGTGCCCTCACACAATGGGGTCTTTGTGACTGTGCAGGTCCTACTGGAAAGTCTGAGAGCTAAGTAGCTTGGTGCGAAACCCTCCCCCTGCTATGTACTGAGCAGGCTCAATTCCACCAAGCTACCTTCCCCTCAGTTTTGAAGTCCACCGAACAATGGGGACCTGAAAGAGGGGAGGTAGGGCATGTGAGGGCACAGATGACCACTCAAAAATCCAGTTACAGGTAAGCAACCTGTCCTTCCCCATGGTCTCTGTGTCTCACACAAAGGCTGACTGAAAAACTCATCGAAAGGATGGTGGGTCACATCCTAGAAAACTGAAGACAAGACTGCACAACTGCAAAGTAGGCATCTCGCCTGGCTCTACAGTCTGGCCTATAGTGGTGGATGAAGGTGGAAGCTTGGGAACATGTCACCACCCTACAGAGTTCAGGGAGGTCAACTGCTGCAAAGTAGTACTGCTGAAGATGAGATGGCTCTTGTAGAATGTGCTCGAAGTGAGGAAGGTAAGGGTCTGTGTGTAAATTCACAGCAATCCATATCCCCTCGATGATCCCTTCAAGAAGCACTGGGCAGAAACTTTCTGGCCTTTGCATCTGCCACCATAGCAGATGAAAAGATGAACAAACTTCATAAAAGATGCTGTCCGTTTGGTGTAAAAGGTGAAAGCACAATACATATCTAGAAAATGCAGGAAGCATTTGAGGTTAGAGCTACGCTCAGGGTATTTGAAGATAGGAACAATGATATCCTGGCCCAACTGAAAATTGGAGTTTACTTTTGGTAGAAAGATCACATCTGGTTGGACCATGACTTTGTTTCGATGGAAGTTGAGAAGGGGTTCGTCACAGTGGAGTGCTGTTACCTTGCTGGAACATCAAGCGGAGGTTATGGCAACAAGAAAGGCTGTTTTCAGAGTAAGCAGTCTTTGCTTAGCCATGGTCAAACATTCAAAAGGTTGGTGCATTAGCTGAGAGAAAATCAGCAAAAGCAAACAAAGTCCAAGTAGCGGAGCAACAGGTGGATACAGGTGTTGAAGTTATAAGTGAAAACTGAAGACCTGCCCAGACTGAGACAAGTTTTTCTGTTGCTTCTCATATTACATAATCTTGAGCAGCAAACTTAAGATTTCAAGAGAAGCATGAGCCAACTGAACGTAGGCTGAAACCACAGTGACAGCAGAGAATTACTTCTTTGCTGCTATCAATACATTTTAATGGATTCTATTTCATATTCAGTCAACCTGCTATTCAGCCAGACGTTTAAAAGCAGCTGTAATGAATTAATTTGCAATTGATATTCTAATCTAAGCCAAGAGCTCACTTTTGTCCACTTAATATGTTGTTCTTGCTTCATATCAGGGGGATTATGCTTGTCTTGGCAAGAGTGCTATTACATCCCCTCCTCATGCTCTCTTTCTCTGCTTGTCTACTTAGTGACAGGACAAAATAGCAGGGCCTAGTGACTGTTGCCCCAGAGATATATACCCATTGATTTAAGGCTTATTTGTGGCTTGTAATTCCCACAGCCTCATGATACTGCCAGACTACTCCACCTCCACCACTGCTGGCCTTCTTGTTCTATCAGACTCCAATATCAGTTGCCTCTGCTGCCAGCCTCCTCAGTCTTCTGATGCTCACCTAGCAGCTATCTTGGTGCAGCTATTCTAGAGTCAGCCAACAGTTCATCTTCTGCTATTTAACATAATGCTTTTATCTGTTAGCCAGGATAGAGCAAAGGCTGTTCTTACTTATTTCTAGTTATTTCCTTCCTGTTACGTAAAAGCAAAATGAAAAGCAGTAGTGAGAGCAGCAGTGACAATGACTTTTTCTGCTACCTCTTTGGATCAGTGAGAAGAGATAACACGAGTATTATTATTATTATCCCACTACTCCCAGAATTGGGACTCATATTGTCTCATAATTTAAAAAAGTATGCAAAGGCATTTAATTCTGTAATATACTGCATGCAACAGTGTAGTGATTTGTAGTCAGGAAAACTGTCCCCATGTGCCTGAGCAGAGAGGGGAGTGTTGATCTGAATTTGAAAACTAAATCCTGTTAATGTTTATTTAACATGGGAGAATTTTTCCTTTTTTTTTTTTAAAGAAAACCAGCCTGATGTAGCAGTTTGAGAGTCTGATGACAACCCTGAAGACCAGTGTTCAATTCCCCATTCAGCAATGGAAATCCACTGGGTTACTTTGGGCACATCACATACTCTCAGCCATAGAAAATCTTGTGATAGGTTCAGCTTAGCGTTGCTGTAAGTCAGAAACAACTTGAAGGTCCACAACAATTTTTTAAAACCTACCCAGTCAATATGTATGTTTTTCCTTTTGCATCAGGGTCCTTAATAGCATTAATGATTGCTTTGGCAACATCAACAACCTACAGAATAATATTTAAGAAGAAAAGATTAACATATCTAAGTATTTTTTAAAAAGCAAGCTCAAATATGTATAAAATGTTTTCCAACAATACTTACATAGATAGGCTGCTTCACAGTTTTTTTGCCAAATGCAATCAACGGAACTCCAACAAACCAACGCATGTCTAAATCAAAGCAAGTAATTATTGGAGAGTATAAACACTGCAGATTAAAAAATAATTACGTTCCTGCTACAAAGCAAAGCAAAATAAAAACCCCAAAGTACACCAGAAAGTGGATCGAGGATCAGTTATGTGAAATGCATATAGCTCAGCAATGCTCTTCTGCCTCTGCTGAAAAAGAACATAAGCAACTCCGGTGAATGTGTTCTAATCCTTTATCGTTTTCAAGTTCATTCACCAGATTCCAGCCAATAATTTTAACAAGTTGACAGTTTATGACTTAAAATGTAGAATTAGCATGGGACAAATCTTGCCTCTGTTGTGGACATAGGAAAGCCAATCTCTTCCAATCTCAGCCCCTTCTCCCATCTCTAATATGAGAATAAAAGTAAAACACAAAGGATGCAAAAAGAAATGTTTGCCTCACCCTTGATACATTCATTTGGAGCAGCGAAGGCACAAACATCCTTTGGATGGGTTGCTGGTCCCACCTGCTCCAAAAGGTAGGAAAGGATATCTTTTTGGTGTCTCCACCAAGAAGAGCAAACCCCAGAATAGTCAGTTGTTCTTACAGTTTGAGAAAGGAATTTTCCTCTGTCTCTTTTTAAAAAATGGAACTGAAAAATAAAAACCTGAATAACAGATGGGGGAGAACAGAAAAGGGGCTAGAGACTCCCACTCCCCCAGATAACTATCTACATATATGCTCCAATTCTACACCAGCACATTCCTAGGTGGGCAGGATGTTTGTCCCTTTGGTGTTGGAAACAAGCATTTCACAGGTGAGACTAATGTTTCTTTTCCTGGCAGTGAACCATCCTTTGGAAAGGACATACCAGAGGTCCCTAGATAAGGGTGGACTCAATAGCTTCCCTACTTGTTGTAGGGAACAGCTGCCAGAGGCTCCAACCTAGTCAAAGTCACTGAATTTATAGTGCCTTACAAATATGGAAGGTGACATCCATGTTGCTGCGCTGCAGATTTCTACAGAGGGGCACTGGTGACTAAGGCTGCCAGAGTGGCTGCACTCCTAGTTGAGTTAGGAACTTTCTTTGGTAAAGTTGCTCCCAGAGACTCAGTGCAGGCCACAAAGCAAGCCCTGATGCATCTACTAAATGCAGTTAGATACCATTTTTTCACATGGAATGTGGTTGAAAAGAGACAAATAATGACTCAGAACAGTGAAAGTTGCTTGTCCTCTTGAGACAGCTGTGGTTAGCTCTGTGGACATCCAAGGTGTGCCACATCTTGTCCAGGTCCCTCAAGCAAGCAGCACAGAAAGGGAGAGGATTACCTGCTGTGCCCTCTAGAAGGTAGAATTCACCTTGGGGTGTCCAACTGGAGCAACATGGAGTCTGCTCTGATGATGCAGAGCTACTTGTGCGCTGACAGGGCACTGAGTTCTGACACTTTGCGTGCTGAATTAATGGCAGTTAGAGAGAGCACCTTCCAGGCCAGGTGCTTCAATGAGGTCTTACACAGGGACTTGAAGTGAGAGACTGTTAAATGTCTTCAAGACTGTGTGCAGATCCCAAGAGAGAAAACAATGAACTGCAGGTGGAGCAAAGAATGGAAGTCCCTTAAGAAATATGCAAACGTGTGGGTGAGATGCAATCTTGGCTCCCTGTGCACAGGGGAGCAGTGAAATGATTGCTGTGATTTGCCTTCTGACCATATTGGGTCTGAGGTAAAGAGGAGACCCTAAAAGAAGTCTAAATCTCTAAAAGTGTATTCTTTTTTAATGACATCTTTATTAAAGTTCCTAAAAAACACTAAAATTCTACAAATACATAAAAAAACAGCGTAAAGAAAACATAAAATAGAAGAATAAGAAATGAAGACGTAATTAACAAAAAGAAAAAAGAAAAAGAAAGAAAAGGGGGCCATTTCCATTTTTCCTTTAAACGGAATATAACAGTCCAATTGCTTCAAACCTCTCAAAGATAAAGTCTAGAATTCTCTTCCTCCCCTGCCCCAGTCCATGCTTTCCAAAAAAGAAAAATGACCTTTCGTCCACCAAAGGTTAACATATCTAACAAAATATATCAATATTACTTTCTGTTACCTTCTATTACGCATTACGTTTACATGATAAATGACAGCGTTTTCTAATCTTAACAATAAATGCCACTTTCTTATAATTACATAACATTAACCTTCACTAAATCCAAATGTTTCTATATCATTTCATATTGTAGAATCCTTTACGCAGTTTATTACCGCAAATCATTTTCATTTATATCTATAACCATTTCATAACCTAGATTCATTCAAGTCTATTTCATTTTGAATTTGACTCCCCTCTTCCCTTGAATCCATCCTGTCCATGAACATTTCTCCCATCTTGTTCGGTTCCTTTTTTTTGCCATTTGTTAATATTTTCAGTTCTTTCCTGATTTGTTTGTTCGTCTGTTTTTTTCAGATATTTCTCTTGAGACAGGGTATTTTTCTTTTTTATGTTTCTCTTACCTCCTTCAGTTATACAAGCTAATTCTTTCATTAAATCAATTTTGTTTCATTCCACTACCAATGGAGATTCATTACAGATCAATTTCAGACTAGCCTCAGTTTCCGGTTTCTGGCCAGGTTAATGGCAGTTGTGGATCTAGCAATGGCTTGATAACTTCCAAACCATGACTTATTGTGCCTGTGTCTCCAGTCAAACCAGTGAACTCTCCTCTACAGGGGGCGACTGCAGGATCTCTCATCCAGCTGAATTGGAACTTGAGAAATGGCTGCTTGGGAACCAAGCTAAGGAGTCAATTGTTGGGGGATGACAGGAGTTTCAGCCCCACAGAAATGCAGCGGAAAAGCCAGAAGGCAGCGAGCCAACAGCAGCAGCCTTGTTCCCCAGTGAGGATACTCACACATGGGGGAGTTTCTTCCAAACAGGAGGCACTTTATCTTGTAGCAACGTTCCGATATGTACACAACATGGAACAGACGGACAAAGGCTTGCGCCAGACACGGGTTTGGTCAACAGACAATAACATACTGGGGATTGCTTTCTTATATACATATTTACAGCCAATCAGATAAAGGTTTGCACACCTCCCTCTACCATCTGCACACGATCCCAGTTTCTTATGCAACCTTGCAATTACCCACAGCTGGGGCATGATGCAACATCTTTGCAGTGGGCTGATCATTTTTCCAGGGTTCCCTGCCTGGAATCCCTGACAATCCCCTCCAAAATGGTCAGGCCACTGTGTAGGACATTTTCACTATCCATACATGTCATGCAATACATATTACATAATACATGCAGTACATACATTCAAGGGTACAATTCATCTTCCACCTTACACTCTGGTGGCAAGGTCCAGTTTACCTGCCAACTTCTCATGGCCTACTACTGGAAGTGCCTTTGTGAGCAGATCCACAGATGGACAATACTGCAAGCACAAAATCCCATCCTGGATCATTTGCCTCACATTTTGATACTATACCCCAGTGTAGTCCTACACTGTAAGTTTTCTGCTTCAGTCACACGGGACAACAAAATACCCTCCTCCTGACCATTTAGGGATGAGCATAACTTTGCTTCCTGACTCAGCAAGTTGGGTACTTCCTGACCCACTTTTACTGGAACCACTTCTGGAACTAGTGCTGGCCTCAGTGCGAGGCTCATGCTTGACCCTAACTGCAGGTTTAGCACTAGGTGGTGGTGTTGAACTCTTTGGTGTGACGTCAAGTGAGACTTCTGGCTTCTCCTCCTTAGTACTTTCCTCAGTACTTTCTTCATCATCAGCCATCAGCGCCCCTCCATCTTCAGAGCTTTCAAGTGTATCCGGGACACTGTCCTTTTCCTCATCAGACATCACTGCCCCTCCACTTTCAGACCACTCAAGTGTACCCGGGACACTGTCCTTTTCTTCATCAGACATCACTACCCCTCCATTTTCAGGAATTACAGGAACAATTTTCACACTTTTACCCAGGGGAATCAAAACCTCTTGATCACAGTGCAGTCTTTTCCCACTTTTCCCACTTTTCCCCAGGTTACAGTGCAGTCTATCCCATCCTGAATGGATTTCAAAATTTGCACTTCTGGAATACACTATTTTGCCAGCATGGTGTAGAAATCTATATTTGTTACCTTCGTATCCCACAAAGCGTAACCGTCTAGATTTCTCCTCTCCAGACTTTCTGAAACTTGGGGGAATATACACACGAGCAAACTGGCCCCAAACACGTAGATGCTTCAGGTTTGGTGCTCTGCCATACAATAGGTAATATGGAGTTTGCTTCACACTTGAGCTCCACATCCTGTTTATGTGGTAGTTTGCTGTCACTATTGCTTCTCCCCAAAGTCCTGCTGGGGCTTGGGCATCCTCCATCATACAGTCCTTCATTTGTTTTAACAGCCCAATTCTTCTTTCTGCAGGACCATCCTCCCCGGGAGATGCGGGGTTGGTGGTTTTATGCCTTATGCCTTTCTTACGCATCCAGGCTTGCAGGCTGTTGGACAGGAATTCTCCCCCTCTGTCTGATACAAGACTAGCCACTTTATAAGGAAATTCCCTCTCAACAGCATTCACCCACTCTTGGAACTTTTCAGCTGCTTGACCTTTCTCTTTCAGCAGATAGACATAGGAGTACCTGGTGTGTCTGTCTACAATTACCAGGACATACCTATTTTGCCTTTCAGTTGGCTTGAATGGCCCAGCCAAATCTGCACGTACAACCTCAAAAGGACATTGGGTGACACACTTGCTTTTCTTGGCAATGGGGTAAGCCTTTACCTTAAACTTTTTGCATACAGAGCAATCTAGAAAAATAGGGCAATTTCTGACTTGTAACCCAGGGCATACCTTTGTCAACTCCTGCAAACTTTTGTAGCTGACATGTCCCATCACTCTGTGGAGATAATGTACACGCTTGTCATGTAGAGGTTTGTTACACAATGGGTTAACGTTTGCCACTTTTCCTTTGGGCAACATGTGGTACAACCCCTGATTTTTCACCCCTTTTGCACAAAACATACCATTCTCAGTTATTGTACATTTCTCCCCTTCAAACATCACTTTGTAACCCTCACTGGTCAGTTGGGAGACACTCAAAATACAATTCTGCAGGTTGGTAACACACAACACATTATTGAATGATTTACCAAAGCATGGCACATATGCGGTACCCATCTTCTGCACCTTGCTTGGTGCCCCATCTGCAAGGGAAATTGCTGTTATATTTGCATTCATTACACCATTCAACAGCTTTAAATTGTTCACCATGTGGTGAGTTGCACCACTGTCTAGCAACCACACACAACTCTCAGACTGTTCTTTTGCCACAGACACATGGCCTTCAGCCTGTGACGACATGCCCCTCTGCTTCTGGGCTGTCTTCTTCCCTCTGCTCGGCGCTGGCATTCTGCAGTCCTTCTGGAGATGGCCGACTCTCTTGCATCTGTAGCAGCGTCTGGCATAGCTGCACACTCCTTCTTCCTCCGGAGCTGCCTCTCCCTCTGTTACCCCCCTATCGGCTGTCTCTTGGAAAAGCTGTTTCATCAGCATGAGGTGCTCTCTTACACAGCTTCTGGGACATAACTTTGTGTTATACAGTCTTTTCGTCCATAGCATTTTGGACAAACACAAGGAAGGTTGATGCACACACTTCAAAGCCTGCCAGAGCTGATATGCTGTGTCTGCAGCAGCAGCGTGAATCAACTGGGAAGGACTTAAAGTAAGCAAAATAACTGCTTTGGCTTTTTCGTCAGCAACTCTGAACGCTGCTATTTGAGCAGTGGTTGCTCCTGCTGGGGGCTGTCCCTCATTTTCCAAAACTGTCCACAGGTTCTCCTTCGTCAAAGCGGCTCTCACATAAATTTGCCAGCTTTGATAATTAGCGTCGGTCAATTCTTCAAAACGCAGATAATCTCCTTCAGTCATGCTGCCGCCTTTGTAGGTAAAATTCAACAAACAAAGCAGCTGGCCGCAGTGACCTTGATGAGCTCCGGACTGAAGATTAACTGCCTCTCTGCCAAAACACAGACTCCCAAGGCACCGGAGACCCAGGCAAACAGTCAAAAACAGTCCCAGTATCCAGGGGAAAACAACTACAGGTGCGCTGTGGATGCTGTGCACTCTGGGTCTGGGCCCATAACCACTGTTGGGGGATGCTTCTGGAGAGCAGGGGTTGTCTCTCTCCCCTCATAGACATTATATTGGTTTGTTAGTGGACCTCTTGGTGAAAAAAAATGTTGATATTAATATCTATTTTTAATGAAGAAAAACAAGAAGCCCCTGTCTAAAACAGGTAAGACTGCTTCCCTATTGTTAATGTGACTTCTCATGGGAGGGAGAATTAAAAAGGTCAGTACTTCAGTTAAATAGCTATTGGAGAAACAAATTAAATATATATATATAACTGCAGCCTCGTATAACTACCACCTCAGTCCTGAGAGCTTGGCGATCAGAGCTGGGCGAACAGACAAGGCTAAACAGGGGTGTTTAGGTGCGTGTGCTGAAAGAACACCATAAAGTGAACCAGCCATTGTGTGAAGGCCCACGTGCTCTGCCTGAGCACAAGGTCCCGGGGGGCAGGGCAGCTGCTGAGAGTTGAGGGAGTAGCTAGCAGCCACTACATAACTACAACCTCAGTCCTGAGAGCTTCCCAATCAGAGCTTGGTAAGGCTAACAGGGTGTTTACATTGGTGTTGAGCAGAGATGTTTAAGTGGGTGGGCAAAAATTCATAATGTAACTGAGACACTGAAAAGAACGGGTTAAGCCCACTGACCGTTACTCCTTACTTTTGGTTCACATGAGAACCAATGACACTGTAAGCTGCAGGTTTCAGGATATCACAAAGGATTATGAGGTTATGGGTAGGAAGCTGAGGGACCTGGGTGCAAAGGTTGTAATTTCATCTCTCCTCTTTGTTGAACAACATGGCCCACAAAGGGAGAGAAGAATAGTTGAGGTGAATAACTGGCTCGGCAGATGGTGCAGCCAGGAATGATTTGGCTTCTTGGACCATGGTCTGCATTTTCACAAAGATGGTCTTCTGGCAGAGGATGGTGTGCACCTCACAGCTACTGGCAGGAACGTTTTTGCTAAGAGTCTCACAAATCTCATCTTTTAAACTGAGTTCTGGGGGAGAGGGAGACAGTAGTACTCAGGGCAAGAATTCACCAAGTGGTGGGGAGAATAGCCCAAATGTTGTAGAAAGAGCAGGCCAAGTAGTACTAGAAACCAACAGTGATAGGAAAAGCAACTTTAGTAAAGGACTTATGGGAAGGGGACATGGTCTTAAATGCACAGAGCATGGGAAATAAGCAAGATGAATGTGAACTCTTAATACAACAGAATAAACATGATATAATTGGTATCACTGAAACTGGGGGAATGAATCTTATAATTGGAATGTAGTAACTGGGAATATCATCTATTTTGGAGACACAAACCAAACAAGGAAGGAAGAAGAGTAGCTTTATATGTCAAGGATGTTTACACCTCTGAAGAGACCCATGATTTAAATCCAAGAAACCAGGCTGAGAGCATCTGGGTAAGAATTAGGGGGTGAGAAACAATAGGGATGTCATTGTTGGGGTCTACTACAGACCCCCAAGCCAGCCTGATTATTTGGATTATGTTTTCCTGGAGCAGATGAGCACACATTCAAAAAGGAGAGATCTAGTAGTAATGGGAGATTTCAACTATCCTGATACATGTTGGAAGTCAAATTCTGCCAAGAGCATAAGGTCCGACAAATTCCTCACTTGCCTTGCAGACAATTTCTTTGTCCAGAAGGTGGGAGAGGCAACAAGGTGAACAACTATTTTAGATCTGATCCTAACTAACTGGGATGACTTTGTTAATGGTGTGGAAGTGGTGGGATCCTTAGGTGGGAGTGGCCATGCTCTACTGGAATTTCTTATCCAGTGGTAAGGGGAAGTCAGGTGTGGCCAGACACGAATTCTAAACTTTAAGAAAGCTGATTTCTGTAAACTTAGGGAATTACTGGTTGAAATTCCATGGTCAAGGATACTGAAAGAGAAAGGAGTTCATGACAGATGGGAATTTCTTAAAAGTGAGATACTGAAGACACAATTTAAAACTGTTCCATTAAGGAGGAAAAATGGGAGCTGTCTAGAGAAAGCAGAATGGGTGACTAAGGAACTCCCGACTGAGCTAAATGTTAAAAGAAACATGTACAACAAATGGCATAATAGGGAAATCACCAAAGAGGAATTTAAACAAATAGCCAGGATATGTAGGGAGAAAGTCAGAAAAGCTGAAGCACAGAATGAACTCAGGCTTGCCAGGGATATTAAAAACAAGAAAAGGGGCTTTTAAAGATATATCTGCAGCAAAAGGAAAAGCAAGAAAATGATAGTGTTACTGCATGGAGAGGACGGTCAAGCACTAACAGATGACAGAGAAAAAGCAGGACTCCCCACCACCTTCTTTGCTTCCATTTCCCCCCAAAATGACCTAAAAGTACTCAACCTGCTGGGTGGGGAGCTGGTGGGGAACTGCTGTGTATAAGACGCACTCCATTTTTAGAATGCTTTTTTTTGGTGAAAAATGTGTGTCTTATACACTGGCAAATATAGTAACTGAGAATTTATTGGGAATTATGGGGAAATTATGGGAAAACATGAAGACTACACTGTATATTACAGATATATTTTGAGTTAATTCTGCCTAGGAAAGAAAATTGAAAGTACCAAGAGGTTTTATAATTCCACGTACAAGCAGGAAGATGGGAGATCAAATCTTGGGGCTTCATCAGAAGGCAGGTTGGAAGATTCAGGAAAATACACTTGTTGTGAGGAAGGAAAAGGAAAAATTATGAATTATGGGTGGAAAAACTCAGAAAAAAGACCACTGCTTTCAGCTGGGACAGACTGGAAGAGGTGAGATTTACTTATAAGCTTTCTAAGAAGTTCTGAGACTTTCTGAGAACAACTAAGAAAAATTTTGATAAAGGAATGGAACAACAAGAATAAGAGGAGCCCAAAGAATTTGATGAAAAGGGAGCAACTGCATTTGGTGTCAAGATAAAGAAGATGAGGATTTATCAGTGAAAGATGCAGAGAGCAAGCCAGACTTTTCACAATCTAAAGCATAACAATGGATTCTAAATATCTGACCTGGAAAATAAATGGGGTAAACGAGCCCCTGAAAAAGAATAACATATTTTCAATACCTAAAGAAATTATACTTAGGCATTATTTGCTTACAAGAGACTCAGATTAGGACAAAGACCAAAAACAAAACAAAAACAAAAACAAAAAAAACCCAACAACAACAACTTTGAATATGGAAAGGCTAGGTGAAGAATTCATCTCAGCTGGACTCTCGAAGAAAAATGGAGTGGTTTTATACGTAAGACCTAAATTATTCCTGAAATTGATTTTCAAAGATGAAGAAGGAAGATTTTGGGGGATAGAAATGTTGGTGGTGAGGATTTATGTACCAGTGTTGCAGAAAAGAATGCTAACCCAGAAATTATATTCAATATTATCTGTAATGTCTTATGAAAATTTGTTTTTGATAGGAGACTGGAATGGGGTGGTGTCTCTGTAAGTTGATAGGACTTTTTCAAGGGATATAAAGAAAACACACATTCAATTGTTTAAAGACTTTTTTCAAGCCATGGATGCATGGAGAATGAAACATTCAAATGATAAAGATTCCACTTTTTTCTCTGATAGAGATAAATCTAATTCAAGGATTGATATGATATGAATTTCTAAGACTTGGACTGATAACATACACAAAGTTGAGACATTACTAAAACCCTTTTCTGACCACAACCTGGTGATGATGAAGATTAGAAGGAGAAGAAAAGATCTGAGATAGAGATGAAATAAGTCCTTAATTTTGAATGAAGAAAAAAAGTTTAAAAATTTTATTTGAAAGTGATTTAAATAAAGGAACTAAGATCAGTTTGGGACTCAAATTAGTTGTCTATGAGAAGACATTTTATTCAATAAAGAGTATAAAAAGAAGCAAATGGAAAAAACACAAACAATTTTGGATGAAATAAAGATTAAAGAAGATACATTAACAAAATCCAAGGAAAATGAAAGAATTGTGAAGCAATTAAAATCGAGAAGTCAATTATTGATGTTGACAATGGAGGATACTGAAAAGAAGTTGAGATTTTTTGCAACAGAAGAATTTTGAACATGCAAACAAACCAGAAAGATGGCTCATTTACAAATTTAAGAAAGACAGAACAGAATAACTTCAAAATTGAAAGGAGACATAGAATGTATTAAGAATAAAGATTTACAAAGAAATTTTCATGAATATTTCTCTAAAGTCTATAAGCCAAAAAAGTGTAAGAGATGAAGACATAAGATAGTTGAAAATACAACAATAAAAAGCAACAGAAGAGAATGAACAGGTCACTCAAAAGATTACAACATCAGAGATAGCAAAGGCTATTAAAAATTTGATGTCTGGAAGGACATCAGGACTAGATGGACTGGAGTCCTTATAAAGTCCTACAGGAAGAACTGTTATTTCCTTTACAAAATATAATGAATGACGTGATAGAAATGGGATTAATTTCTAACCTAAAGAAGCCACAATTGTACTGATTCCAAAGGAAGGATAAGATTTGACTTCATCAAAGAATTTTAGACCATTTTTTTTGTTAAATAATGATTATAAATTTTTTGCCCTGATTTTAGCAGAAAAAATGAGAACTTTATTAAACACATATATTGATGAAGATCAAAGTGGATTTTTAAGAGGGACACAAATGAACGATATTATCAGAATTGTACCCGATATGATAACAGTATTTTTCATTTCACAATAAAAAGCAAGATGCTCTAATGATTACTGGAAGCAGAAAACCTACAATAATTTGAATTGGCAATTTTTAAAAGAGAAATAACTTTAAAAGTTATTGAATTAAAGAATTTTGCTCAGAACTTTTTGACTTGGATTAAAATAATATATTCAGAACAGAAAAAATAATAGTAAATGAAGAAACAATAAAAACATTTCAGAGTTCAAGGGGACCTAACAACTATAAGAATTCGGCTTCTCCTCCATTTTATGTTTTGGATATATAATTTGGCATTTACATTATGCTTATAAAGGCAGATTATTGACTTAAGAATTTTTTTGCTTTTTATTTTTTTTTTTAACCATTATAGGGAATTTAGAAGATTGGATGATAAAATGTTCTTTTTGTTTGAGGTTATATAAAATTATTTTACCTGACTGTTTTTTTAAGAACAGTAACAGCTTTTAAAGTGTTGTGTGGACTTAAGGAATTTGGCTATATTAATTGAGACAATTTGTGTACTTTGTTTCCCTTTTTTTTTTTTAATCTTCTTTGGATGGGAACTGGACTCTGCCAGACTGCCAAGCAAGCTTCCTGAGAACTTGTGAGAGTTGGCAAAATACAGCTGCAGATTATTTTTGTTTGGGGCTGGTAGTTATAAATATTATTCTGTCTCACTATACAATTCAATGGCCTGTATTTTAATAAGAAACTTTTTCAGTGGAAATTAGAAAGTGGAGTTGGCGCTTGGAATTTTTTAATTTTTTCACTTTCACTTTCTTCTTCTGGATTCATGGATTTTTGAAATTTAATTTTTTAAAAAAAATAAAAAACTTTTTTTGTATTGTATTTCTCTTTTTTGTCTTTTTGAGAAGAAAAAAAATATTTGGCTCTACTTTTCCCCTCCTTTGTCCTTTTTTCTATTATTATGGCCTCTTCTACAAAAAAGATGACAACTAGAAAGGACTAAATGGAAGATATAAGACCAACTGATTATTTTGCCAAATTTTTGGCAGTTTAGACAATTTAAAACAAGTAATGACAACAGATTTGAAGACCTTGCTGTAAGAGTGGACATTGTTAACAAGAGATTTAATATAATTCCTGAAAAAGTGGACAGTATTGCGGAAAATGTCAGACAGGAAGCCAAACAAGTAACTGGTGAAATTAAGAAAATTAAACAGATATTGGAAAAAAACAACTGCAGAAGTTCAAAAGAATAAGAAATCAGTTGTGACCTTGACATAGAAAACACAAGATCTTGACGCAAAGTCATCACAGACGAAAGCAGGAACTTCTCATCTAGCAGTAAAGATGCAACAAGAATTTGAGAAACAGCTGGATAACACGGTATTAACAGAGTTAAGAGATAAAGAAACTTATTTGAGTATTCAGGTGCTTCCTGAGCAAAAGAGTGAAGACTTGCAATTGAAATTAATAGAAAATTTGTCCAAATTTTTGGAAGATGAAAACAAGACAGAAGGAAATCTCAACTTTATCATCTGAGTTCAGCCTAAACTAGAATGAAAGTTCCAAGGGATGTAACACTTTAATTTTCATCTAGAAGATGGTGAAACCAAATTTTGGATATGCATTGTAACACATTATGGAAGATTCAAGATATTCAGTTAATTCTTTTAAAAGAGATCCCAATGAGAATTCTTAGAAAGAGGAATGCCTATACTCCTATAGTCAATGCTCTTAGAAGAAATAATATCCCATTGATTTGGGACAGAATGGAAGGCATAATTTTTACTTTCCAACATGAGAGATTCTGCCTGAATTCTGTTGAAAAGATGAGTTTGAGTGCTTGTAAGAACAAACTTCAAAACTATAAAGACTAGAGAAGATCAGGAGAATCACAAAAATCAGAAGAAGAAATGGGAGCTACGGGTTAAGATGTGAACCAAAATGGAGATAGTGGGGATGTCTCCAAGACAGCACGAGTTGCATCTTCAGAATTTTTGTAAGATGATGAAAAGGATAAAGGACTAACTCCTGTTATGTTAAAGACTCATCTGGACTTCTCACCATCTACTACTTGATAGGGATTATAAATTTTTTACTTTGAATATTAACAGAGTAAATATCCTACAGAAGAAAACAAAAATGTTCATTATCTAAAGAAGCTGGACTTGGATCTTATTTGTTTACAAGAAACTTGTATACGCAGTAGGGACCAGAAACTTTTGATACACAAAAGATTAGGAGGAGAATTTATTTCAGCTGGACAATGTAAAAATGTATGTAAGATCAACTTTATCTCTTCAATTGGTGATCTCTGATGAGGAGGGGAGGTTTGTGGAGGTTGAAGTTACTATAAATGGTGAAAAAATGTTGGTATTGGGAATATATGCACCAATTTTACAAAAGTCAATGTTGATTCAGAAATTGAATAATATTTTATCTGAAATGTCTCATGAAAAATAATATTTAATGGGGGATTGGAATGGGGTAGGGTCAACACTGATGGATAGATTTTTATCTACAGAGATAAAGAAAACTCAAGGTTGACTACCCAATGAATTTTTTGAATTGATGGAAAATTTACAGACTACAGACATATGGAGACTTAAACACCCCATGAGAAAGATTTTAGTTTTTTTATTTAAATAATTTTTATTAAAATAATAATTTATATAAACAATATTCATTTAAACAGTATACATATACATAGTCCACACAAAGATCATATTATCATTCTGTATCTTCTACAGATGATGTAGTTCGCTTCTTCTTATTTCTTATCATATACTACTTTCTTTATTAAACAAAGTAAATTTTTTGTTTGTTACTTCCTGCTTATTTTTTCCAGGTTTATTCTATGTATTAATTTTCTTTTTTTTTTGGACAGCTATAAATCTCATTGGAGATTAGATATGCTACGGTTATCAAAGACTTTGACAGGTAAGATCTACAAAGTAGAAGTTCTCCCTAAGACGGTCTCAGATCACAATCCCATGATAATGCATATTAGAAAAATGAGTAAAGATTTGTTTGGAGATTAAATGAATCTTTGATGTTGAAGACAGAAATAGCATTAACTGCAAAAAAGGAGATTAAAGAATTTTTTGAAAGAAATTTGAACAAAGGAACAAACATTAGATCTGTATGGGAGGCAAGCAAAGTATATATGAGAGGATATTTTATAAGAGTAATCAAGAATTTGAAAGAAAATGGAGAAAGCACAAAAAATTTTAGATGAGATAAAAAGAAGATAAATTAAAGAAATGAAAGAAAGAAGTGATTTTGAAATTGAGAGAAAGTGACAAAGATTTTACCAATGATAAAGACCTCCAAAGAATTTTTTATCAGTATTTTTCACATTTATATTTGGGAAAGGGTTAACAAAAGGGTTAACAAAAAAGAAAATGAAGTGTATTTGAAGAAGCAAAGCCTATTTAGATTGTCAGAGGAAGAAAAAGATTATATAAATCATAAGATTACTACTTTAGAAATTGATCAAGCCATTCAAAAAATAAAATCAAGGAAGACTCCAGGACCAGATGGACTGAGATCACCATATTATAAAAAACTAAAGGAGGCGCTATTACTTCCACTGCAGATAGTAATGGATGATATTCAGGAAACTGGATTAATTCCAAATAATTGGAAATAAGCAAACATTGCATTGATACCAAAGGAAGGACAAGATTCAACAATACCAGAGAATTATAGACCAATATCATTGCTGAATAATGATTATAAAATATTTGCTTTGGTTTTGGCAGAAAGATTTAAGAAAATATTGAGTAAGCATATTAATGAAGATCGAAGTGGATTTTTACTGGGAAGACTAATGAAAGATAACATGAGAATTGTGTTGGATGTGATTGAGTACCTCAAAAGTCATAACAAGAAAACAAGGAATTTTGACTTTTTTTAGATGAGGAAAAGGCGTTTGATCATTTGAATTGACAGTTCATGTTTAAAGTTCTTGAATTTATGAACTTTGGTACTAATATGTTGACCTGGATTAAAGCAATATATGCAAATCAAGAGGCAAAAATAATAGTTAATAAAGAAAAAAAAACCTAATTCTCTTTCAATACAGAAGGGTACAAGACAAGGTTGCCTTTATTTCCACTCCTATTTATTTTGGCATTAGACGTTTTGAATACTAGAATCAGACAAGAAAATGAAGTTAAAAGAATCAAGATTAGAAAAGCAGAATTTAAACTGAGAGCATTTGCAGATGATTGTGTGATTATGTTACAAGAACCAATACATTCTACACTGAAATTGCAAGAGATAATAAAAGAATCTGGAAAGTATGCGGGACTGAAGATAAATAAGGATAAGACCAAAGTATTGGCGAAAAACATGAACATTCATGATAAAGATGAATTTCACAAGAAAATTGGATTTACTATTGAAAAGAAAGTTAAATACCTGGGAATTTAGTTAACTGGAAGTACCAATCAATTATATGAAAACAATTATGTGAAGACAGGGAAGGAGATTAAAGAATGATACAGAGAAGTGACAAAAACTAAATTTGTCATTACTAGGAAGGATTTCAGCAATAAAGATGAATATTCTTTCGAAGATGTTGTTTCCCAAATGATTTCAATCACAATGAAGGAAACACCGTTCAAAAATTCACAAAAAGATTTATCAAGATTTGTGTGGGGAGACACCTAGAGTAAGATTCAAGGTGTTACAGGATTCAGAAGAATGAGGTGGGCTCGGATTGCTGAATTTGAAGATTTACTTCACAGCATCACCTCTTATGTGGATTAAAAAATAGATAACACTGAAAGACAACAAATTACTGAATTTAGAAGGGCATGATTTAAGATTTGGATGGCATGTGTATTTATGGTATGATAAAGTTAAGGTCGATGTTGCCTTTAATAATCATTGTATTAGATGTGCCATGCTAAGACTTTGGAATAGATATAGAGCTAGGTTATATACAAAAACACCTCTTTTGATTTCTCCAGAAGAAGCTTTCTACAGAACAGAAATGAGAGCAGATCAATGTTGGTTGACATACAAACATTTATTAAAGAAGGTGGAATGAGGTTTTGAAGTGAAATCTTGACAACAGTTACAAGAAGAAGGTTTTAACTTGCAGTGGCTTTCATATAGATGAAGAAGACAAAATGATGAAGACAAAAAGAATAAGGACTTTGAAAAGGACAAATCAGAATTCGAAGTGTTGCTTTGCACTAGTGATGATCATGTGATTGCCAAATTATATAAGTTTCTATTGAAGATGAAGATTTGTGAGTCAATGGGAAAGATTTTGGAAAGAAACTGAAAATATACTTTGCAATGAACTTCAAGAAAATTTGTATAAGATCATGATGCGCTGGCATCTTATTCCAGAGAGATTGTCAAAAATGTCCAAACATATGATGGACAGGTGTTGTAAATGTCAAGAACATACTGAAACTTTGTATCATATGTGATGGACTTGTGAAAAGGCTAATAAGTTTTGGATGGAAATACAGGATATGATTCAAAGAATGTTGAAATGTCAAATAGTTAAGAGGCCTGAATTATTTTTACTAGGTATTTGGACTGATGATATTAAAATTGACAAAAAATATCAGAAATTAGTTCAATACTGGCAGTAAGAATTGTTTATGCAAAATATTGGAAGAAAACTGAGATCCCATCAATGACAGAATGGTTTGATTGATGTCAATTGTAGAGATGGATAAATTCTCTGCTAAACTGAAGGGAATTTCTGAAGAATTTATTTCAGATTGGAGATGTCTAATAGAATTTTTGAAGGTAAATGAGGGTGATTTGATGATCCTAGGATTTTGAACTTGCTTAATATTATGCCTTTGATGCTTAATACTGTGTCTTTGTATGTTATTATCCTGGGAAAGTTGTTTAGAGAATGTAATATGATCATAAGTTGTTGCTGTAATATATTTAAGATAGATTCAATTTGATTAACAGAACTAAGTCATGGAATAATATACTGGAATTAAATCATAGTATTTTAAAATAGTTAATAGTATTGACTTTTCAAAATAGAAGTTCATGAAATGTAAGAATTTCAACAAATTTAGAAACTAAGATAATTTAGGAATACAACTATAATAAGCAACAAATTTAAAACAGTAGAAAGAGATGAATTTAAGTTAAGTACATTTAAATAACTTGGAACACTTTGCAACAAGGGTAGGAGTCACTTTTAATTAGATGTAGGTTTTTTTTAATTTAATTTAGTTTAGTATGAATGTTAGTTTAGTTTGAATAGGGTGTGCGCGCGCGCATATATATTGTTAATGTTGATGTTAATGTATGTATGTTATGTGTTATGTGCTTTGAAGCGTTTTTGATTGGTGTGATTTAGTCTTGTTTTTGTTTCATGCATCTTTGTTAACTTTTAAAAATTTCTAATTAAAAAAAGGAGATTGCTAAGGAGACAAGGCATGGATATCCTCTGTCCCCTTTGTTGTTTATTTTAGCAATGTAAGTGCTGATTCGTGGAAATAGACAAGATACTATTATAAATGGAATTAAGATTAGAAAAACAGAATTTAAATTGAATGTTTCTGCAGATGATTCAGTGATTATTTTGGAAGATCCACTGAAATCAATACAAAAATTGAAAGAAGCATTAAAAGAATTTGGACTATTAGCTTGTTTGAAGATAAAGACAAGAATATGATTTTGACCAAGAATATGAATTGTCAAAAATTAATGAATTGCAATTAAAAACATATTTTAAAGTTGAAAAGAAATTGAAATATTTAGGCATTTATTTAACTGGAAAATCCAGACAATCATACGAGGTGGGGTACCTGGCTCTCTTCAGATTTGTAATAGCTGTGCAGGGATGTTGTGTAAATACGGGCAGACTACATGACTGTTAGAGCCTGTATTATGAATCAAGGTGATCTCTTTTCAACGCTGCTAATAAAGGAGGAATACACGCTATTCTGTTGGGCAGAAAGGAACCTGAAGTCCATAGCAGCAGTTTACTTGAAAGGGAAGCTGAACATCAGAGCAGTCTGCCTGAGTTGGAACAGCTTGCATCCAGGAGAATGGATACTACTTTTTGCAATATTTCAGCATTTGAACAAATTGGCTCCCTTTCAAATAGACTTATTTGCTTCAGTCAAAAATGCCAGCGCAAGAAGGTTCTATTTGACGGATGGGAGCAAGTATGAATAAGCAACCAAGGCTCTTGTCAGTAGCATGGCCAAAAGGATGTCATTATGCCTTCCCTCCAGTGCGGATTCTACAGAGAGATACAAGATAAAAGAGTGGTGGTGTTAATAGCATTACTGGAAAGTTGTGCTAATATTGGACCGGGAGACCTTGGTTTCCCCTTCTAACTCCAGATGTCAGTAGGTTCACCAACAGACAGTATTTTAATCCTCTGTAATATGCCGAAAGCTACACCTGGCTGTGTCATTGCTTCCCAAAAGGAACGGGTAATGGTCAGTCTTCTCAGTCTCTTTGTGACATCATTGATTTTTGCCCCAGGGAGACAGCACACCTCTCAAGTCATCTTCTCTTACAAATTACTGCTTCTGTTCTCCTTAGCAGGGAGTCCTCTACCATCACCACTCACGTCTTCTGAGGATTGGCAGGAGCCATTCCATGTCCTAAATTTTCCAAGGACACCTGTATGTCTCTGAGGACTGACATTGCTGCTCTTGGTGTTATTCTTCATAATCTCCAATAAGAAAAAGAGATTCAAATTGATTTTGTTGCTCCAAATTCATTGAACACTCTCTGGTCCTTCTACTTCTATGTGTCACATTCCTCCAAGTGTCATTCTCCTGTGTTTGGGGACTGACCTCCTTCTCAGAGACATCACCTGTGTGTTGCTCTATCAGGACAGTCTGCTCTGTTCTATCCAAGAAAACCTCATGCTCCCTAATATGCTGAAGATTAAATACATGGGCCTCAAGTTGCCTTCTCCCCCAAGATTGCCACCAACTTGCACTTGCTGCAGGTATAGCCACTCAGCTCCTCCAGCAAGAACACAATCATACCATAGCTATTGCAGGTATGGTGGCAGCTCTCTCATATTCCATATTGCGTAGTCTTACTGAACTGAAATCTGAAAGAGAAACCTAGGCCTTCTCCTCAAAACTCCCCTACCAATTACCCCCAGCCAATGCTGTTTTGCTTTCCCTGTTAACAGAGCTCCTGTTCAACTACTATAATATAACTGCTTTGTGCTGCTGGCAACAGTTCCAAAGAACAAGTGGTTGCTAGCTCCATCCCCAAGCAAATCAGTGATTTAGCAGGAGACCATTAGATCATGTGCTCAGGAAGAGCACAAGGCCAGAAACAAACATACCCACACAAGCCTTTAAAAACACACGATCATAGAATCATAGAGTTGGAAGACACCACAGGGGCCATCCAGTCCAACCCTCTGCTATGCAGGAACACACTTCAAAGCATTCCGAACAGATGGCCATCCAGCCTCTGCTTGAAAACCTCCAAAGAAAGGGACTGTACCACACTCCGAGGCAGCATATCCCACTGCCGGACAGCTCTGATCATCAGGAAGTTTTTCCTAAGGTTCAAGTGGAATCTCCTTTCTTGCAGCTTGAATCCATTGCTCCTTGTCCTAGTCTCTGGAGCAGCAGAAAACAAGCCCGATCCCTCCTCGACATGACATCCCTTCAAATATTTAAACATGGCTATCACGTCCCCTCTTAACCTTCTCTTCTGCAGACTAAACATTCCCAGCTCCCTAAGCCGTTCCTCATAAGGCATGGCTTCCAGACTCTTCACCATTTTGGTCACCATCCTCTAGACACACTCCAGCTTGTTGATATCTTTCTTGAACTGACGTGCCCAGAACTGGACACAGTATTCCAAATGAGGTCTAACCAAAGCAGAATAGAGTGGTACATTACCTCCCTTGATCTAGACACCATACTGCTATTGATGCAACCAAGAATCGCATTGGCTTTCTTGCCTGCCGTATCACACTGCCGACTCATGTTCAGCTTGTGATCTACCAAGACTCCTAGATCCCTTTCACACGTACTGCTATCCAGCCACATGTCCCTCATCTTATATTTGTGCATTCCATTTTTTCTGCCTAAGTGTAGGACCTTACATTTCTCTCTGTTGAAATTCATTTTGTTAGCTTTGGCCCAACTCTCCAATCTGTCAAGGGCATTTTGAAATTTGATTCTATCCTCTGGGGTATTAGCAACCCCTCCCAATTTGCTGTCATCTGCAAATTTGATCAGTATGCCCTTTACTCCTTCATCAAAGTCATTGATGAAGATGTTGAACAGCACTGGGCCCAGGACAGAACCCTGTGGCACCCCACTAGTCACTTCTCTCCAGGATGAAAAGCAGCCATTGGTGAGCACCCTTTGGGTTTCGTTGGTCAACCAATTACAAATCCACCTAACAGTAGCCCTGCCCAGCCCTCACTTTACTAGCTTCTTTGCAAAAATGTCATGGGGAACTTTGTCAAAGGCCTTATTGAAATCAAGATATGTTACGTCCACAGCATTCCCTTCATCTATCAAGCTTGTAACCCTATTGTAAAAAGATGTAAGATTAGTCTGGCATGACTTATTTCTGAGAAATCCATGTTGACTTTTAGTGATTACACCATTGCTTTCTAAGTAATTACAAACGGACTGTTTAATGATCTGCTCTAGGATCTTTCCTGGTATTGATGTCATGCTGACCGGGTGATAATTATTTGGGTCCTCTTTTTTTCCTTTCTTGAAAAGGGGGACATTTGCCCTTCTCCAGTCTGCTGGGACTTCTCCTGTTCTCCAAAAGTTCTCAAAGATTATTGCGAGTGGTTTTGAAATGACTTCTGCCAGTTCTTTTAATATCCTTGGATGTAATTCCTCTGGCCCTGGAGACTTGAGTTCATCTAGTTTAGCCAGACATTCCTGTACTACGTCTCTACCTATTCTGTGCTGCATTTCCCTTGTTTCCTCACCTGCTCTCCACCCCCCAGGTTGAGTACTTCTATTCTTTTGGGAGAAAACTGAGGGAAATAAGGTGTTGAGTAGTTCTGCCTTCTCTCTTCCCCCTGTTAGTAATTGGCCATCTTCTCTATGCAGCGACCCTATCATTTCCTTCTGTTTCCTATCATTTCCTTCCTATCATCTCCTGTGTCTTCCCAGACACAGCTCACCTTCTGCTCTCTTTGTAGCGACTGAGCTTGAAAGCCAATGGCAACAGTTCTATAGAGCTAGTGGCTGCTAGTTCCACCCCCAAGCAAGTCAGTAACTCAGCAGAAGCCTCACCCCCTTAGACTATTTCCTCAGGGAGAGCACACGGCCAGAAAAAAAAAAGCCATCTAAGGAATTCCCCTAAGTTGGAATTCTTTAGCTACCATCTCAACTCCATAATTGGAGTGGCAAGCTCACCACATAGTGCCTTTTCCTCCCTATGTCCTGCTAATGGGGAACCAGAAGTCTCTGAAGACTCCTGCAGTGGTACTTTCCCCATGGTACCAGCTTGGTTGAAATTAACAAACCCATCATTTTTGCCAGCACCATTGGTTCTGTAGACCTCAAAGATATCCACATCTCTATATTCTGCTTCAGTTTCACTTTTCTTTCCTCTGAGAAAAATATACATATTCCACTCTGGTGTTTATCTGAGCTCCTAGATGAGTAATTAAGATTGATGAGTGTAATTGGCTTTTCTTGTAATTGATGAAAAAGCCAAAATACTCCAGGTTCTGAATGGTCAGGTGTAAGTTCTGTACAATCTGTTCTCTAGAGCTCACCTTCACCAAAATGTCACTGAGGTACAGATAAAAGACATATCTTTCATAGCTTTCATAAACTTCATCAACACACTTGGAGCCAACACCAAACAAAAAGGCAGAACGTTGAATTAGAAATTTTTGTTCTGATATTGGAATCTGAGGTACTTCCTGTCTGACTTTGCCACTGGTACATGGAGATATGCCTCTTTCACTTGTACTGAGGCCATCCAGTCCCCCATCTGTAAATTCTCTTTGCAGCGTTTCCATCTTGAACCAGTTATTTCATGAAGCCATTGATATATCAGAAGTTCAGGTTGGGACAATAAGTCCCAATGCTTTTGGGCAAAGTGAAGAATTCAGAGTAAATTCCAGTGAATCACTGATTCTCTGGGACCTTCTCTATTGCCCCTCTATCCACTAAGTGATCTATCTTCTTCAGTTCTATCCTCTGCTTCTCCATTATCCTTCACCATGGGTGAGGAGACATACCTACTTTTCTGTATCCTGTCAAAACTATTTTGTAACCCTGTGTTACTAATCAGATCACCCATTCATCTGTTGTCACCGAAGACCACAAGACACTGAAAAGTAGAAGTCTTCCTCCCACTAGTGCTTTCCTTTTGTCAATACTGTTATCTAGCTCTTTCTGGGTAGATCTTCCTCCTCTTCCTTGCCAGTGTCTATTCATTGTTCCTGACTAACCAAAGGGAGCTCTTCATTTATATCATAGTTGTCAGTAACACCTGAAATCAGCCTGCCTATCTCCTCTTCCACCTCAAAAGAAAGAGTAACCACCAAGAAATGTCATGCTATTCATCTTCATTTTTTGTAAGGTGAGCATTACCTGCTTTTTCTCTCTGCTCCCTACCAGGACTTTCTATAAAGCTTGATCTCCAAACAACAGTTCCCTTCTGAACAACAAATGCTAAATTGTTTCTTGATTTTTGGTCTGCATCCCGGTGGTATAATCACAAAGATCTCTTCAGCAGTGCTACTGCACTTATATTTGTAGCACACAATCATGAATAGCATCTGTTGTGTACTCTTAACACTGTCAGGTCAGCTTCTCTCCCTCCTGTGTATCAAAATGTTACTCTGTCATGATCATGAATGCTTGCTGATTTTGGATACTGTATGCTGCTATAAAGCTTATCCTGTGGTGGAAGTGTACACTACCTTGTTGTAATGAGTGATAATCTCGGAGTAGCCAAATGCTTGGATTCACATCATGTATTATATGTGACCATATGTTAAGAGAAGGAGTGCAGTGCTCTTACTGCTTTTGATATAGAGTTCTTTTAGAACTGGTTCTGTTAGAGATTTATTATACATTCTATGTTATATGCCTTGCTAGAGAAATATGTTACATCTGCTTCTAGAATGTGTAACTGTGTACGTTCCTATGTAGTGCTGAGTTACTGCGATGCTGCACGTGGTCCTGGTGTTTCAAACTATGTTATTGCTGTGTACAATGGGCTTTATTGTATGTATGCCTTGAGGTTTATCATTAGGTGTTCTTATGTTTTGATGTATTACGCTTGGCTATCCTCGCTATATGTAGTAATGTCCTGACATGCAGTTAAGCAGGCCTAGGTATGCTGTTGATAATGCTTAACAGTGTTATTATATGCTATGCTTAAAGGCTTCCATATTACATTACATGTATGTTTTGCTGTTTGCATATAACATGCTTAGTGCCTTGCTGGACTGTAGGAAAGGGTGTTGGGTTTTGATTCTATATACTTTATATGTCTATGTTGTACTTTTCCCTGGAAAATCATGGCTGTACAATGATGCATCACAGGAGAGTGCTATGCCATGAAAGGATGATGGGATAGGTTCGAAATCTGTGTGTGAGAACTGAGAAGTTATCTGACAGTTTTGATGTGAAGTCAGGTGCTAAACTAGCCTTCAGGATTTGCTTGGACTGAAAGGCCTTGGATAAGGGGTGAAAGTTGGAAGGGCTGTAAATTATCTTCTGGGAACAAAAGGAGGATGATATGATAATGACATGAGAAGTCTTTACTGCTTGATCTTCAAAGACTGTGGTTATCAGAACAACAGAAGCAGGGAAAGATTGGGAAAGGGGCCTGAGACACTTAGCTGGGAAAATATTTTGTTAGTCAGTGAATTTCTGCACACTTAATTTGTATGAGTTACCTGTAATGCCTATATAAGTCTGTACAATCCTATGGACTCTAGTCCTGGGAATACCCAATGCTTTCATGCTTCCAAAATTGATGCTATCATGTGTTTTTTTGGAGGGTGGTGGTTTCTGAAATAAAGCTGTTGTCATGTTTCACAAAAAATATTCTAAGTCATTTACTTGAACCTGGAATCAGCCTCTGTTCATGACAAACACCTTCCTTATTCTAACTACTGCCTTGGCTAAAAGGGTGCTCTGTAGTTCCTTGCTATCTGTAATTTCCTGGATCAAGGCAATCACAGATGCCCTTTAGGCTAAAGGCTAAAATCTTCTGAGCCTTTTTAGTGCAGAATCAGCTTGTCTTTCCTCCACTTCCTTCAGCTTACTGCATCCTTCCCTGAGAACAATCACATGAGACCAATGAGCTACCACTGGCTCATGTACCAACAGGACCTTTAGAAAGTCTAGTTCTTTTTTTTTTTCCAAAAGGAAATCAACATACAACATCTCTTCTTGCCATTCAACTTCACCTAATTCTTCTCTTTATAATGTCACATTTTGTTTTTTTCATACATTTCTTTGGTCTATCCTCTTTAAATTCATCCTTAAGAGTCTGTTTACACCCACCCTGCCATCCTGCCTACTTAAACTCATTTCCTTCATTTGGTCTTTGTTTACTGTCCTTTGTTGAGCTGACAGTCTCTCATTTTCATTTTCAGATAGTAAATTCAATATAATCATTAAGTTCATTCCACTTAAATTCATTGCAATTAAATTTATTTGGTAATTCACTGGATTCACTACTGGGTTAAAATTCATTGTATTTATATTTCCTAATTCATTAAATTGAATTTGCCTAAATGAAAACAATAGATCCAATTCAACTGCTACAGTTTGCTTAATCATAGAACACAGCTCATCAGTATCAGAATTTCAATTCATATTACCATTAGAAAGTTTTGAATTCATTTCCAAAACTCTTTGGCCCATATTAAATACAGCTTTTAACATCAACTCTGCCCCTATCGTTGGTTTTATATCTGGCCATATGTCTTTGTTCATTAGCATACTAACTTTTATTAAGTATATCTTTAAACATACTTTTAGGTACTGAATATATCCTAGCATATTTTTAAAAGAGGAATATATATCAACCATCTCCTGCTATTGTGCCTTCTCTGCACTTAAGCAATATGAGTCTATCAATATTAAGGAAGGAAGCATTGATCATGCTTGTATTGAGGGACTACAGTCCTCTCTCCACATTCACAGGTTGACCTTCATGAATTTGATTATTCACAAGGTGCCCTCCCTCCCATTCTTCCCCTCCCATTCCCTTGACTTTTGCTCAGGTGCACTGTGGCTTCCTTTTCCCATACTCAGGCAAAAGGCAAGCAAATGGGAGGAGGGAGCCCTGCATGCAGTGAAGAGAGGCACATGCGTGGCTTCCCCCTATTCTATCCCTCCCATTTGTTTGTTTCCCAGGTGCATAGAAGGAAGGCATGTGTGCGGGGGAAAAGACAAGAGAATGGCAGGGTAAAGAATGGGGGGGGTAGCACAAACACACATTCTCTGCACCAGGCTGCAGCCTTGTCTTTTGCATGGGTACCTGGAAGGCACACATGCCTAGGGAAAATGCAAAAGAATGGAGGGAAGGCACATGTGCATTTTCTCTGTGAGCTGCCCCATTCCATTTGCTTGCCTTTTGCCCTAGCATGTGGAAAAGACACATGCGTTCCCAGGGAAAAGGCAAGAGAATGGCAGGAGAAGAATGGAGGGAGGCATACCTAAATGGGATGGGGAGTCCCAGAAAAGAATGGAAGCAGGGAGTACTCACTCAGGTGGGGAAATTATTTGCAATTTTTTTTTACTTATGTGAGGGTTCTGCACCCCCAACCCTTGCAAAAATGGAAGGGCTGCTATGCATTTTAGTGCAGCGTTTCCCATCACCTTCAAATCCTGAAATTCAAAATGTACTCTGAAGCAGCCCTTGAAGATTTCACTGCCGCTGCTACATTCTTCTCCAATACAGAGCCTGTAGTAGGACCCAATTTTAATCCAGTGTCCCATTTTTTTTTAACCTTCTGAGGTTTCTCATGCCAGACTAATCTTATCTCTTTTTATGATAGGGTTACAAGCTTGATGAGTGAAGGGAATGCTGTAGACGTAGCATATCTTGACTTCAGCAAGGCCTGTGACAAAGTTTCCCATGACATTCTTGCAAAGAAGCTAGTAAAATGTGGGCTCGACAGGGCTACTTTTAGGTGGATTTGTAATTGGTTGACCAACCGAATCCAAAGGCTACTCACCAATGGCGGTTTTTCATCCTGGAGAGAAGTGACTAGTGGGGTGCCACAGGGTTCTGTCCTGGGCGCAGTGCTATTCAACATCTTCATCAATGACTTGGATGAAGGAGTACAGGGCATGCTGATCAAATTTGCAGATGACAGCAAATTGGGAGGGGTTGCTAATACGCCAGGGGACAGGTTCAAATTTCAAAATGCCCTTGACAGATTGGAGAGCTGGGCCAAAGCTAACAAAATGAATTTCAACGGAAAGAAATGTAAGGTCCTACACTTAGGCAGAAAAAATGGAATGCACAAATATAGGATGGGGGATGCGTGGCTGGATAGCAGTACGTGTGAAAGGGATCTAGGAGTCTTGGTAGATCACAAGCTGAATGTGAGTCGGCAGTGTGATGCAGCAGCCAAGAAAGCCAACGCGATTCTTGGTTGCATCAACAGGAATATGGTGTCTAGATCAACGGAGATAATGGCAGCACTCTATTCTGCATTGGTTAGGCCTCATTTGTAATACTGTGTCCAGTTCCGGGCACCTCAATTCAAGAAGGATATCAACAAGGTGGAACGTGTCCAGAGGAGGGCAACCAAAATGGTGAAGGGTCTGGAAGCCATGCCTTATGAGGAATGGCTTAGGGAGCTAGAGATGTTTAGTCTGCAGAAGAGAAGGTAGAGAGGGGACATGACAGCCATGTTTAAATATTTGAAGGGATGTCATGTCGAGGAGGGAATGGGCTTGTTTTCTGCTGCTCCAGAGACTAGGACAAGGAGCAATGGATTCAAGCTGCAGGAAAAGAGATTCCACCTGAACCTCAGGAAGAACTTCTTGATGGTCAGAGCTGTCCAGCAGTGGAATATGCTGCCTTAGCGTGTGGTGGAGTCTCCTTCTTTGGAGGTTTTTAAGGAGAGGCTGGGTCGTCATCTGTTGGGAATGCTTTGAAGTGTGTTCCTGCATAGCAGAGGGTTGGACTGGATGGCCCCTGGGGTCTCTTCCAACTCTATGATTCTATGAGGTAACACTGCTGCCTTTTTTTGCCTTACAGCTCTTTTTCTCCCCTCCCTTCTTACTACTGAACAGGGCTGTTAATTTCTCCATATCATTTTCCTTAGAGGAAAGGAAAACTCTCTTTAATCCCTCTTTTTCTCCTCCTCAGAGACTCCCAGGTTGGCAGCAATTTGCATATACAATTTTTTTTTTTACTTATCTCTCCTCCTCTAAGAATCACAGGTTGGCAGCCATCTGAGGGGAAATGTTTTTAACTGCATCCAAGAATTTCTGCTTACCGTATCCATTATGCTTTTTCTCCATTTTATATTAATTAAAGTATATTTTTGTCTAAAGTAACGGTTTGACTAAGTTTATCACAGAAGGGCAAACATAATCAGTTAGTATGGCAGGACAGAAAAAAACCTATCAGGGAAGGGAGAGGGTCCTATCTGCCACAATGGAAAAGAACATGGACTCCTGCCTGTTCCAACTGGCACGCAGTTATAACTCAATCACGGTGGATTGATCCTCTGTGACATCTATACTTTCAGGAAGGAAATCATGCTAAGTTTTGTATTGTGGAATCACTCTGTAATGCCACAGTTCTAGTCATAATGCAGTGAAACAGCAACAAATGAACTGGATTAACTCACAAGTTGACTGCAGCCAAATTGGTTTACAGAAGACCAGCACAGCCAATGACAAGGAGTGGTAGGAATTGCAGTCAGCAAAATCTGACAGACCAGATGAATCCACTCCCTCGTTTGAAAAAGGTCACATTTCTATATGCAGTTAGTTGAGGGTAAGCTCAACTGAAACAAGGTTTACTTCTGAGCAGATATCAACAGGGAAATACTGCTACTAAAAAAACCCCTTAGACCATGTAGTTTCTAAAGCAGGAGTGGGCTATCATCAGAATATGTGGTTGCGCTGGCTCTACTAGAGACCCTCCTTTAGTACCTATCAATCCTCAAAATAAAATTTCCCCACCAGAAAGTTTTGCACCAGAATGCCTCCAATGTTCCCTAAGGATGGCTGAGGGCAATTTTGCCATGTTGTGGGGAGAGGAATTTGGCTTTTTCAGGGCTAAGAGAGGCCTTTTTCCCAGCAAGAAATGACTGGAAAGTTGATTTCCAGGTTACTTCCTGCTATAAAAGTATCTCTGGGGCCTAAAACATGACAAAACTGCCCCTCCGCATCCTCTTACACAGCATAAGGGAGCATTTGGATACAAAATAATTTACCCTTTTTTGTAAATATTTTACAGAGGGCATTTTCAGATTGTCCTGGGGATGACATGCAATCCATAGGCTACACCTTCCCCACCCTCCTGTACTGTTTGCTGGTTTGAAAATTGACTTGGTAGACATGAATGCAGCATATCTTATACGGTATTAAAAGTGATAACCCACAAATCTAAACAGATTAACAGTCATAATTCTTATCTAAGTCACAGGAAACTACCAAGCTCTAGAACAACATCTTAAAGATTACTATGCAGTTTTAAACAATATCTTAATATTCTAATATTATTATTTTAATATCTGATTATCTTAACAATATCTTACATTACTTTCACAGTAATTCTAGAACATAGAACAGATGACAAATGCACTATGAAGATATTCTATTTCTTTAAGAGTACAATTAAAACAATTAATTCACTGTATAAAAGTAAATATTAATGAAATTCTTTCATATTTCAGTGAGTGTACTTACTTGCATAATGATTGAAAAAACGATCCTCTCTCCCAAATATTTCAGAAGGTTTCAAAATAACAGCATCTGGAAATTCTTGCCTTACAACTCTCTCTCCAACAGCCTATTATCAAGTAATCAGGATGTGTTAATTTTTCTACCTGTGTACAAATTACATAGTATTTCCTAAACAAATTACATCTTTAGAGTTCTCACTTGATTAACACGTCTGAGAAGCTGTATATACCCTGAATTTGATTTTAAAATTAGTGTTCTCAAAAACATGTCCCTCACTTCCCTCCTAGAAAAGGAACAACTTCTAGCTGTTGGAAATCCAGACTGGATGCATTGTAGAGATATCCTTCCCCAGAAGCACTATGATTATATGAAAAATACAAGTAAAACCAGACAGAAGCGTAAATTAATTTTTTTAAAAAACAATTCCTATAATAGAATAAATACCCAACTCTTAGTAATAGAACCTTGACAGGTATAAACAGATCTAGGAGTCTTAGAAGAGCACAAGCTGAACAGTGTGATGTGGCAGCTAAAAAATTCAATGCAATTCTAGACTGAATCAATAGAATAGTGTCTAGGTCAAGGAGGTAATAGTGCCATTCTATTCTGCTTTGGTCAGACCCCACCTGAAATATTGTATCCAGTTCAGGGCACTACAGTTCAAGAAGGATATTGAGAAGCTGGAATGTGTCCAGAGGAAAGCAACCAAAATGGTAGAAAGCCTGGAAACCATGCCTTATGAGATGCAGCTTACAGAGCTGGGTATGTTTAACCCGGAGAAGTGAAGGTTCAGAGAAGACATGATAGCCATGTTTAAATATTTGAAGGGATGTCATACAGACGATGGAGCAAGCTTGTTTTCTGCTGCTCCAGAGACCAGGACATTAAATAATGGCTTCAAATGTCAGGAAAAGAGATTCCAATGTAGCAATAGAGGGGTATAACCTATTTCAGAGAAACAGATCAAGCAGGAAAGGAAAAGGAATAGCTCTGTAAATCAGTGACATTTACACTTGTGAAAAAATCCATGACTTAAATCCTGGAAGACAGGTTGACAGCATCTGGCAAAAATTAAGGGGGAGAGAAACAAGAGTGATGCCATTGTAAGGGTCTACTACAGACTTCCAAGCCAGACTTGGATAATGCCCTCCTGGAACAGATAAGAAAATAGCTGGGAAGGAGAGATATAGTCCTTACGGGAGATTTCAACTATCCTGATATTTTCTAGAAGTCAAACCCTGCCAAGAGTATCAGGTCCAAGAAAATTTCTCACTTGCCTTGCAGACAATTTCATAGTCCAGAATATGGTGGAAGGGAAAAAGGGGGCAGCTATTATAGATCTGATCCTAACAAAAAATAATGATCTTGTTAATGGGGGAAGCAGCTGAGATGGCGTCAGGGTCAGCAGCTCCGTCAGTCTCTGTTGCAGTTTGTTTGTTTTTCCTTGGTTTAATAGCTTGTTTTATTGTTTTGCCGTTCTCGTGTTGTCTTCCCTTCAATTTCCACTTTTTACATTTACTTTCTGTTATAATTTTTACTATCTGCCTCATACTCTGACTCCCTGCTTTGCTATCTAATGCTTATCTACAAATGCTTAGTTTCTTCAAATTGTTGTGTCTTTGGAGAATTTCGGTCAGCTGTCGACCACAGTTGTCGTCTTTGGCCGAGGAACTAACTTTGAAGGATATTTTTTGTTTGCTTGTTCGCTGTTTGTTTCGCTGTTTTGCTGGAGCTGATTCTGGTGAAAGGAGGCTGTTGTTGACTGAAACAAAACTTAATGACTGAGTGTGCAAAACTTAATGATCTAAAAGCTGTTGGGGTGAATTTTGGATACTTCAAGAGCTCTTGAGAGAATAAGCCATGCTTACTAGAAAGGCCTACAAAACTTTAGGCATTTTGCCAGCTTTTGAGAGTATCCCCTTGAATCCTAGAAAAGACCAGACGAAAATCACACAGTTTTTTGCCCCCATGGAAGCTGATGAAGTGGTGGAAGCTGAAGTGGTACTTCCTGCAAATTAGCGTTGGACTGGACTCTGGATCTTAAAGGACTATCACAAGCTCCACAGAGCCCTACTGCTGAGCTAGCTCTTTCCAACATTGCATCTGAGTTGTGCTTTGCAGAGCAAAGTTGCATCTTTGTGGAGAAAGCACAATCACCTGACCCCTGTCAATCATCAGAAAAAGCACACTGGCCACTTGAGAAGACATCAAACCTTCTGCATGATTCTGCCTCCCACCTGTCCCACATAGAGACAATTATGGACTGCCCTTTAAATCAAAGTAATATACATAAAAGGGTCAATTTTCCTGTTGAAGCCCCATCCTCTTCCGATATTAAAACTGTTCAGGATGCTGCCTGGATAGAAGAGTTCACTCAAAAACAGCTTATTGATCTTGCATGCTACAATGTGCCTAATGGTCCAAATGCTAAGTTGCAATCTACATGCGTTCAAATAGAGGATTTGGACTTTAACTCTATTCTTTTACAAGGGGGGCTTCTCATGATGTATGAGGAACTTGTACTTGTTAAAAATTTCCCCGCAGAAAGCAATAAATTGCTGACAGCTTTAGCCGAAAATTATCCAATGTTTGAGAGAAGACTAATGCCAAAAGGCCTTAGAGGAGGAGTCATGTCTGCGACAGGGTCAAGAAAACAATCCCCAAAGACCCATTCTATAAAAAACAGTAAGGCTGAGTTAAAGGAAGTTTGTAAAAAACAGAAGAAAAGCAAAAATATCAAAAATTTAAGTAAGAGGGTTAATCAATCACGATGCTACAGGAAAAGAGATTGGGTGCGTTTGTTTAAATTATTGGACGTGTACTCTCTTAAAAAATCAGATCACAAAAGTTGTTTGAAAAATTGGAGAAAAGTTAAAAAGAAGGCAAAGGAGAGTGTGCATAACTAGTAGAGCCAGCGCAACCACATATTCTGCAGTCAGTTGACGCAGGCAGTTGTTCAGGGACTTCTATGGATCTCCTAGCAGATAAGGTCTCCATGGTAGGAGAGTTGATGGACCCGTGGGAAGAAGTCTTTTGCTCTAATTGGAGGCCTAATACAGACAATGCTCAATTTCTGGTGGGGAAATTGGATTCATACACAAAAGTTTCCCAGAAGGATGCAGCGACAAGACATAAAGTCATGGACTCTGGCTGGAATTTGGTCTTGGTTCTTCAAAAGCTGTTTTTTTTTAAATTACCCTAAGCCATTTGGTTTTCTTACATTACAAAATTGTATTTTTCATTTTTTAGATGTTAATAATGAAGTTTTACCAGGTGTTTTGAAATTTAATGATGTAGTTTTAGTGAATATTTTTACTATGATGGTTTTAAAGCTCTGCTGCAATTACATTTAGAAATAGTGCTATTGCCAATGCAATATATAAGGCTAAGGATGCTTTTATAAACTTGGGTATCAATATTGTAAGATTGTTTGAAAACCAAGCCCCCACATCACCCCTAATCTACTGTTCTTATCATATGAGATTGGGTAAGGATACTATATCTGCTCATAATACTGTTAACCTGATTGATTTGAATGAGCCTCAGGTGGATCTTCATAATGATAGCCACTTAATTTCTAGGGGTTTAGACTCCCGTGCTAATGCATTTTGCCAAGCTAACCTGGTTATTTGTCAGACTCTTAATGAAAGGATGGAGCCATTTAATCTAGAGGAGAAAGGTCTCATAAATTCATTTTGGTCTTGGCCATCTCCTGTTCAAAAAGAGATTTTGGACAGACTAGATATGTTGACAAATTGTTTAGAGCATAAACCATCTTTCTCCTCAAAGATGTCAGTTGTCCCTAAAGAGAGCCGAATTACTTGTTTGCAACAAATAGATGCCAATATAGAAAGTGATGCCCAGATCTATCAGACAGTAGTTGAGCCGGGGGGCATAGCATGTACGGATACAGGCAAAAATGGGAGAACTCAGGTTGTCTCACTAGAGATAAATCACAGGCCACCTTCACTGCCCATGAATCAAGTAGAGGGAGAAATTTCTGTTTTACCTAAACTTATTGCCAATGGACAACAGAATAATAATAATTGGGTTAAAATGAGGTACCTGCATAATGATGAGTGGGGAAGAGTACCAGGTTCATGTGGGGCAAAACCCTCTGACTCAGTTGTTACTCTCCCAATAAGGTCCAATGTCAGCAAACTGAGTCCTTTGAAAGATGAACTTATTCACCTTGATTGCGAAGAGGTACAGCCCCTTATTCAGTCAGCCAGGTCAGTTAAAACTGACTGACCAAATGCGGATTATCAGGTTCAGTCTCGGGCCCCTTTGTTAGTCTATCTGGTCCCTTGTTACTCAGCACATAGTGAGACTTTAGGCTTAATCCTGAATAATGAATGTCATTGCTCCATCACCGCAGTTAATATGGTCTCCTGGGATATAGCAGGCTGGAAGGCTTCCCTTTTTGGGGAGGATTTTTTTGGATTTTTATCCAATTTTGATTTGATTGCTCTCCAGGAGACCTCGCTCCAAACTGGGGACAGGAATGTACTGTTCGGGTACAAAACCTGGTATGAACCTGCACAGAAAATTAAAAATAAGGGTAGAGCCTCTGGAGGACTATCAATTGCAGTCAAAGAAGAGTTAGGCTGGAAGGGAAAGTTGGTTTCTTTCTCTATCTTACGCAAAACTGCTTAATAGTCAAGTAGAGTTCTCCTAGTACAATCACTATCCTGGTCAACATCTATATCCCTCCAGTAAATTCCCCTTATTATTCTAAGGAAGTGTGGGCTCTCCTGGAGCAACTGTTGGATGAGTTAAGTAAGGGATTCCCAACTGTTTAATAATTTTAACGGGAGACTTTAATGCCCGAATAGGTACATCACCCCCAAAATTTGCAGATTTGGGAGGCCTCCAGGAGGAATTGCAAGATGTGTTTTGTTGGTTTTCTAGTGATAAAAAATCAAATCAAGCTGGGCAAAAATTTCTAGGGCTTTTGCTTTCATTTCATAGAATCATAGAATCATAGGAATGTAGAGTTGGAAGAGACCACACAGGCCATCCAGTCCAACCCCCTGCCATGCAGGAACACCCTCAAAGCACTCGCAACAGATGGCCATCCAGCCTCTGTTTAAAAACCTCCAAAGAAGGAGACTCCACTACACTCCGAGGCAGCATATTCCACTGTCGGACAGCCCTGACCATCAGGAAGTTCTTCCTGAGGTTCAGGTGGAATCTCCCTTCCTGCAGCTTGAATCCATTGCTCCTTGTTCTGGTCTCTGGAGCAGCAGGAAACAAGCCCTCTCCCTCCTCTACATGGCATCCCTTCAAATATTTAAACATGGCTATCATGTCCCCTCTTAACCTTCTCTTCTGCAGACTAAACATACCCAGCTCTCTAAGTCTATCCTCATAGGGCATGGCTTCCAGGCCCCTCACCATTTTGGTCGCCCTCCTCTGGACCTGCTCCAGCCTGACCATGTCCTTCTTGAATTGGGGTGCCCAGAACTGGACACAGTATTCAAGATGAGGTCTAACCAAAGCAGAGTAGAGTGGTACCAGTACCTCCCTCGATCTAGACACCATACTCCTATTGATGCAGCCGAGAATTGCATTGGCTTTCTTGGCTGCCGCATCACACTGCTGACTCATGTTCAGCTTGTGGTCTATTAAGACTCCTAGATCCCTTTCACACGTACTGCTATCCAGCCACGTGTCCCCCATCCTATATTTCTGCATTCCATTTTTTCTACGTAAGTGTAGGACCTTACACTTCTCTCTGTTGAATTTCATTTTGTTAGCCTTGGCCCAGCTCTCCAATCTATCCAGGTCATTTTGAATTTTGATCCTGTCCTCTGGCATATTAGCAACCCCTCCCAATTTGGTGTCATCTGCAAATTTGATGAGCATACTCTCTATTCCTTCATCCAAGTCGTTGATGAAAACATTGAACAGCACTGGGCCCAGGAGAGAACCCTGTGGCACCCCGCTAGTCACTTCTCTCCAGGATGAAAAGCAGCCATTGATGAGCACCCTTTGGATTTGGTTGGTCAACCAATTACAAATCCACCTAACAGTAGCCCTGTCCAGCCCGCATTTTACTAGCTTCTTTGCAAGAATGTCGTGTGGAACTTTGTCAAAGGCCTTACTGAAATTGAGAAATGCTACATCCACAGCATTCCCTTCATCTATCAAGCTAGTAACTCTATCATAAAAAGAGATAAGATTAGTCTGGCATGACTTATTTTTGAGAAATCCATGTTGACTTCTCGTGATTACCGCGTTGCTTTCTAAGTGATTAGAAACTGACTGCTTAATGATCTGCTCCAGAATCTTTCCGGGTACTGATGTCAGGCTGACTGGGCGATAATTATTTGGGTCCTCTTTTTTTTCCCTTCTTGAAGATGGGGACAACATTTGCCCTCTTCCAGTCTGCTGGAACTTCTCCTGTCCTCCAAGATTTCTCAAAGATTATAGCAAGCGGTTCCAAAACGACCTCTGCCAGTTCTTTTAATATCCTAGAATGCAATTCATCTGGCCCTGGAGACTTGAATTCATCCAGTGTGGCAGGTATTCCTGTACCACCTCTCTACCTGTTATGTGCCTCATCTCTCTGCTTCCTACCCTGCTCCCCAACCGCCAGGTTGAGTGCTTGTATCCTTCTGGGAAAAAGCTGAGGCAAAGAAGGTGTTAAGTAGTTCTGCCTTTTCTCTTTCCCCTGTTAGTAATTCGCCATCTTCTCTGTGCAGCGACCCTATCGTCTCCTTCTTTTTCCTTTTGCCATGGACATATTTAAAAAAGCCCTTTTTATTGTTTTTGATGTCTCTGGCCAGCCTAAGTTTGTTCTGTGCTTTAGCCTTTCTGACCTCCTCCCTACATCTCCTAGCTACTTGCTTAAATTCTTCTTTCATGGTTTCCCCCTTCTTCCATTTCCTGTACATGTTTCTCTTAACACTTAGGTCAACTGAGAGTTCTTTAGTCAACCATTCTGGTTTCTTCAGATGCCTTCCATTTTTCCTCCTTATTAGCACAGTTTTAGACTCTGCCTTCAGTATCTCCCTTTTAAGGAACTCCCATGCCTCCTGAACTCCTTTCCCTTTCACAATTCTTGACCACTGAATTCCAGCCAGCAGCTCCCTAAGTTTACAGAAGTCCGCTTTTTTAAAATCTAAGATGAGTGTCTGGCTACACTTATCTTCTCCTTCCCACTGAATGCCAAATTCCAATAGGGCATGGTCACTCCCCCCTAAAGATCCAACCACTTCTACCTCATTTACAAGGTCATCCCTATTGGTGAGGATCAGATCTAGAATATTTGATCCCCTTGTGGCCTCTTCCACCTTCTGGACCATGAAATTGTCTGCAAGACAAGCAAGAAACTTGCTGGACCTTGCTGTCTTGGCAGAGTTTGACTGCCAACATATATCCGGGTAATTGAAATCTCCTATTATTACTGTATCTCTCCTTTTCGAATGTGCAGTCATTTGGTTGAGGAAGGCGTCATCAAGGTCCTCAGTCTGGGCTGGAGGTCTGTAGTAAACCCCCACCAGAATATCCCTATTGTTTCTCACTCCCTTAATTCTTACCCAGATGCTCTCGACCTGGCTTTCTGGGTTTAAGTCATGGATCTCTTCACAGGTGAAAACATCCTTGACAAACAAGGCTACTCCTCCTCCTTTCTTGTTTGGTCTATTTTTACAGAATAAGCTATACCCCTCTATTTCTATATTCCAATCATGAGACTCATCCCACCAGGTCTCAGTGATGCCTATCAAATCGTATTTATTTTGTTGTACTAGGAATTCAAGTTCATCTTGCTTGTTTCCCATAGTCCGTGCATTAGTGTAGAGACACTTAAGTCCCTGGGCCCTTCCTGCAAGTCCTGTACTATAGTTTCTACTCCTCCCGCCACTGGCTGCTTGTACTACTTGTCCAATATCATTTGGGCCTTTTCCCCCTGTGCTCGCCGAGTCCTGGCCTTGAATAATATTGTCTCCCTCCCCAGCGGAACTTAGTTTAAAGACCTCTGAATCCTCCTTGCAAGACTGTTTGCAAAAACATTCCTGCCAAGTTTCGTGAGGTGCAGACCATCCCTTGCCTTGCGTTCATGGAAATTCAGGCCGTGTTCCAAAAACCCAAACCGTTCCCGGCAGCACCATGTGCGGAGCCAGTTGTTGACCTCTGCTATTGCCCTTTCCCTACGTGTGCCATATCCTTGAACAGGGAGGAGAGACGAAATAACCACCTGCACACCAAGGTCCTTAAGCTTCGTACCCATAAGCTCGTAGTCCTTTGCAATGTGGTAAAAGCTGCTCTTCACAGTGTCATTGGTTCCGACATGAACCAAAATGAGGGGCTTATGGTCAGTGGGCTTGACCAGCCTGGTTAGCCTCTCTGTTATGTGGTTGATCTTGGCCCCAGGAAGACAGCAGACCTCTCGATTGAGCTTGTCTGGTTTGCAAATTGCCGTTTTGGTTCCTCTGAGCGAGGAGTCCCCAACAACCAGAACTCGCCTCCTCTGAGGCTTGTCCAGGGCTCCTCGACGAGTATGTTCTTCTAGGACTGCCTGGGCATTCTGTTGAGACTGGGAGCATTGATCTAGTTCCTGTTGCCAAAGTTGGATTCCTTCTCGTGGACATTCTGTTCCCTCCTCCTGGTGCTCCTCATCGTTCATAAGGCCAAGAATTTTGAAGCGATTGTGTAGGTTGAGAGTCTCTGTTACCTTCCTGGACCTTCTGCTCCTACGTGTGACATTCCTTCAAGCCTCCGTTTCCTGGCACAGTGTGTTGACTTCCTGATCTGGCAGCTCCTCCGCGCATTTGGTCTTCTGGTACGTCTTCTCTGCCCTATCCAAAAACTCCTCCCCTTCCCTAATAAGATGAAGATTAGAAACTCGTGTCTCCAGCTGGCAAACCTTCTCCTCCAAGAAGGTCACCAGCTTGCACTTGGCGCAGGTGTACCCGACAATTTCTTGAGGCAGGAAAAGGAACATCCCACAAGTGCTACAGGTGACCGTGGCAGCTCCCTCACCTTCCATCCTAGATACTACAGAGAGTAGTACAAGAAGTAGTTCTAGAAAGAATAACTTGGCTTTCTTTCTGAAATTCAGCTGTATAAGCTACGTCTGCTCTACTGATTGTGAAGGGTTAAACTTGAAGGATTGAAGTAGAGGACTTGAACAATGCGCGCCAAAGGCGCGCGCCGTTGGGAGCTCCTAATAAGACTCCTCCCCCCTCCTCTTCAGATCCTTGGCCCTAGTGATTAAAGAGCACCTTATCCATTTACTTATTTTGCCCACAAGGCTGGTAGCGCTATTGATTATATATGTGTCTCAAAACATAAGAGACATCTTTTCTCAGGTATTTCTGTAAACATCTGAAAGAATAGCGATCACCAACCGATATCTACTTGGATAATGCTCGAATCTGATTTAAGAAAATCAACACAGGTAGACAGGCAGGTGACTCAGCGCTTTGACACTGTGCAAGAAAAACGACTAAGATGGCAGCAAGCGGATGTGAAGAAACTTAGCTCTTTTTATAAGTCGTAATTGGGTCCTTGGTAGTATGATTTGCTCTCCGGAGGCAAATACTACTCATGTCCTGGCCACATATCATGCCATTTGCGCTCAGATTAAACCTCTATTATTATCCCAATTAACATTAAAAGGCTGCAGGAATAAAAAGCATCCTTGGTTTGATGCTGAATGTCATAGACTGAGGACATTCTTGAGGAAACAAATAAGAAAGGTTCAAAATTCCCCTAACAGCAGTGCATATTTTTCTATGCTTATAATGAGGAGAAAATATAAAAAACTAGTTACAGTAAAAAAAACCAACTATGTTGCCAGATGTTGGGCAGATTTGGAAGCAGCGGCCATTAATAAAAATTCAGCTCAGTTCTGGCAGTTAGTAACCAGAAAATTGGGTGACTGTCGTTACGATCTTGGGACCCCCATTTCAGCTTCAACCTGGGAAGCCTTTTACTCTGACCTATATAAGGAGCCCTTAACAACGGATAACTCCTTGATGGATGAAGAGACTTTTCGGAACATAAACGACTTCCCAAAATGGCCCGCAGTTACCATGCAAGAAGTCAAAGGCCTCATTCAGTCTTTGAAGAACAGTAAAGCCCCAGGAGAGGATTTCATGCCACTTGAATTGTTTAAGAGCAATACAGATTGGTGGGCTGCCCTTTTGGCCGGCTAATTCACTCATATAAATGACATGGGATGTATGCCCAATGAATGGAAGCTTGGCATAGTTATTCCTCTTTATCAAAAAGGTGATCGAAGGGACCCTAAAAATTATAGGCAGATCAGTTTAATAGATATTGCGGCCAAAATCTATGCTAAGTCCATTTTGCAGAAACTAGAGGACTGGGCTCAACAAAATTCTATCCTAGCAGAAGAACAGGCAGGTTTTAGACAGGGAAAGAGCACCACTGATAATTGCTTCACTCTCCTGCATCTGATTTCAAAATACATGGTTAGGGGTGGACAACTTTATACTGCATTTATGGATCTAAGTGCAGCCTCTGACTCAATTAACAGGATGCTCCTTTGGAAAAAATTCATGAAGATAAACATTGATAGAAGACTTCTTCATCTAATAATGGTTCTCCACAGGGATACAAGTTTACAGATTAAAACAGGTGTAAACCAAGCTTTAACAAACAAAATTTGCACATTCAAAGAAGTGCATCAAGGCTGCATCTTGGCCCCATTCCTTTTTAATTTTTATATCAATGATGCAGTTTCCGCTATGTACAACTCTGATTTCCATATCCCTAAGGTCCTTGACAGACCAGTTAATGTGCTCCTGTACACAGATGACATGATTCTACTTTCTACAACTCTGGTAGGCCTGCGCAGACAGTTGAGAAAATTTAGTGTTTACCGTCAGCAAAATGATTTGGTAATTAATAACAGTAAATCTAAAATTGTAATTTTTGGCAAAAAGAGGACCTGTCATAAATGGTTTATTGATTCTAAAGAAATAGAACAGGTAAGAGCCTATAATTATTTAGGTATTGTCTTCTCAGCCTCAGGTTCCTGGTCTCCTCAGATAAAGAGGAATGCATTAAAAGCCTCAGCCAATGTCCATACATTGAATAAATTATGTAATTATAAATATCCTGGCTCACTTCTCCCAATTATGGAAGTGTACAAATCTAAGGTGTTGCCAGTGTTAACCTTTGGAGCAGAAATTTGGGGATTTGCTTCAATCAAGAATATTGAGAGAATCCAGAATAAATGTTTAAGATTGATACTGGGAGTGCTAAGAACTTCTCCAGCCCAGGCAGAGCTGAATTGGGTATGGTAGCCATTTCAGATCTATGTCTCCTTAGGTTATTTAATTTCTGGATTAAACTATCCCAAATGAATGATGACAGATTGCCCAAGATCTGTTTAAACGAACAAGCACTTAAGCCTACAAGTAACTCCCGGCTTTCCAACTTTTCAAAAATGCTTTCAAAGCAGGGTTTGAGCATTGAGGCTGTTAGTTTGTGCAAGTCCAATACCAGAAACGTGTTTAAACAAAGAGTGATGGACATTAGAACGCAATCAGATCTAGTTGCGCTGTCTTCCGTAAGATCCCTGAAACGATTAGCAAAGCCCAAATCTCTTTTTTAGGAAGAAAAATATTTGTCCTTTGCAATGAAAAGGGACTTGAGCATGGCCTTTATACAGCTCCGATTTGAGCAAACGGAAACTAGGATGTTGCAAGGTCGTTATCAGGGTATTCCTGTTCAAGATGGAATTTGCAAATGTGGGGCACCTGCCATTGAAGATCTTGCCCACTACTTATTGCACTGTCAGCTAAATGTTAACATTAGAGTCCACTACTTCAACCCATTTCTAGTTAGTTGGAGGGAGTGGGATGATGAGTCCAAGCTAACTTTCCTTTTGGAAGGGGTTAATCCTTTTGTGACTCAAAGAGTGGCCCTCTTTGCGTATTATGCAGCTAAACTGAGGAAGCAAGTAGTAGAAAAAGGGTCCGCCTTGCCGGCTCATGGGTAATCTCTTTTTTAATTACTTGAGGGGTGTTCTAGTGATTCAGAGGAGTTGGGTTTTTTAATCTGAAAATTGTTATTTTATCTGCATATATAGTTTTGTATTTTATATTTTATATTTTTTTTTACTCGTCCATGTGTTTCCTTGCGGATGATGCTGTTTTTGGTCTCTTTTCCATGCTTCGGGTTTTGTTCCCTCTTTTTAATTGTCTCATATAGTCTGTAGACTGATTCAATAAAGATTTGATTTTGATTTGTTAATGGGATGGAAGAGATGGGATCCTTAGGTGGAACTGACCATGTTCTCCTGGAGTTTACTATACAGCAGAAAGAGGAAGCCAAGCATAGTCAGGTATGTATTCTAGACTTTAAGGCCATTTCCGCACTAGACTGTTATAGTGCTATTATTCCACTTTCAACATCCTATGGAATCCTGAGGTTTGTAGTTTAGGGAGGGGCCAAAGGCGCCTAGTACAGAAATGGTCTAAGAAAGTTGATTTCAGTAAACTTAGGGAAATACTGGGAGAGATCTCACGGTCAAGAATATTTGAAGAGAAGGGAGTTCATGATGGATGGGAGTTACCGAAGATACCAAAGGCACAATTTCTAACAATTCCAATGCAGAGAAAAAATAGGAGGTGTTAAAGGAATCCAGGATGGATGTCTAAAGAACTTTCAATGGAGCTAAGATTTAAAAGGGACATGTACAAGAAATAGAAAAAGGAAAAAATCACCAAAGACAAATTCAAGTAAACAGCCAGCAACTGTAGGAAGAATGTCTGAAAAGCTAAAGCACAGAATGAGCTCAGGCTTGCTAGAGAGGTTAAAAGACAGTAGAAGAACAAGGAAATGATATGGCCTCTACATGGAGAGGATGGTGAAATGCTAGAATAGGACAGAGAAAAGGCAGAACTATTCAAAACCTTCTTTCCCTCGGTCTTCTTCCAAGAAGAAAAGAATACTTGGGGAAAATGGGCAGATGATGTGGTGGGGGAGATGCAGCACAACATAGGTAAAGAGGTAGCACAGGAATACGTGATGACTCTAAATGAATTCAAGTCTCCAGGAACAGATGAAATACATCCAAGGCTATCAAAAGAACTTGCAGAAGTAATTTCAGAACCACTGGTGATATCTTTGAGAGTTCCTGGAGAAGTCCCAGCAGACTGGAAGAGAGCAAATAAAGTCCCTATCTTCAAAAAGGGGGAAAAAAAAAAGAGGACTCAATTATTACCCAGTCAACTTGACATAAATATCACAAAAGATTCTAGAGCAGATCATTAAACAGACAGTCTGTAAGCACTTAGAAAGGAATGCTGTGATCACTAAAAATTAACATGGGTTTCTCAAAAACAAATGCCAGACTAATCTGATCTTTTTCTGATAAGAGTTACTATTCTGTGGATATAGCATATCTTGACATTAGTCAGGCTTTTGGCAAGGTCCCTCATGATATTCTTGTGAACAAGTTAGTAAAATGTATGCTAGACAATGATACTTTTAGGTGGATTTGTAACCAGTTGACCAGCCAAACCCAAAGGGTGCTCACCAATGGCTCTTTTTCAACATGAAGAGAAGTAATTAGTGGGGTACTACAGGGTTCTCTCCTGGGCCCAGGGCTATTCAACATCTTTATCAATCATTTGGGTGAGGGAATAGAGGGCATTCTTATCAAATTTGCAGATGACACCAAATTAGGAGGGGTAGTTAACACCCCAGAGGACAGGATCAGAATTCAAAATGACCTTAAGGGATTAGAGAGCTGCGCCTAAACTAACAAAATGAATTTCAATAGGGAGAAATGTAAGGTACTACACTACTACAGAAAAAATGAAATGGAGATATAAGATGGGTGACACCTGGGATGACTACAGTACATGTGAAAAGGATCTAGGAGTGTTAGTAGACCACAAGCTGAATATGAGTCAGCAGCGTGATGCAATAACTAAGAAAGCCAATGCGATTCAGGCCTGCATCAATAGAAGCATAGTGTCTACATCAAAGGAAGTGATAATACCACTTTATTCTGCTTTGGTTAGACCTTACCTGGAATACTGTATCTAGTTCTGGGCACCACAGTTCAAGAAGGATAATGGCAAGCCAGAGGTGGATGAACCAAATGGTGAAGGGTCTGGAAACCATGTCCTATGAAGAGTGGCTTAAGGAGGGGGGTACCTTTAGCTTGGAGAATAGAAGGCTAAGAGGTGACATGATAGCTATGTTTAAATATTTGAAGGGATGTCATATGGAGGATGGAGCAAGCCTGTTTTTTGCTGCTACACAGACCAGAACACAGAGCATGGCTTCAAACTTCAGAAAAAGAAATTCCATCTAAACATTAGGAAGAACTTCCTGATGGTAAGAGCAGTTCAAAAGTGGAATGAGCTGCCTAGGAGTGCTGTGGAGTCTTCTTCTTTGGATGTTTTTAAACAGAGGATGGATGCCCATCTGTTGGGAATGCTCTATGTGCTCCTGTGTAGCAGGAGGTTGGACTCAACGGCTCTTGTCATTTCTTTCAGCTCTATGGTTATATGAAACCTATATTGCTTGTAGAAAACAGGAAAAAAGGAAGAATTCCAGCCAATAAGAACTGGAGACAGAATTAACAATAGACTCTGGGAGTTCTTTCTTTTTGGCTTTTTGTAATAAGCGAGCATTTCAACAAAAACAAAGATGCATTCATGAACTAAAAACTATTTTTTTAAAAAAATATATTTTTATTAAGCAAAGAGAAAAAGTAACAAAATCAAGCAAAAAAAAAAAAAACTAAACCAGAACATTAAACATTACATTAATTACATACCTTAATATAACAAGATTTTTGAAAAAGAAAAAAGTAACAAACCATACAGAAGAAAAAATAAAAGGAAAAAGGAATTACAGTTAAATTACAAATACAAATGAGATTACAAACACAAATGGTCTTCTTCCTTATACCTAATTGGAGTTCTTATCCCTCAGTTATTTATTTTCAACCCTACAGCCTTAAACTTTTATTTAATTAAGTCAGTTTACTCTGCTTCTAACATCTCTTCCTCCTGTTAAATATAAAGATATATCATAAAAACAAAACATGCTTATAATAAATTACTTAATCACCAACGGTTTTTAATGGAATATTGGACTAATTTTGTGTTTAAATATTTAGTCTGTTATAACATTGCTCCATTTCTGTTTGAGGAAGTTTTTAATAGACTGCTGTTCCTTTAATACCTGTTCTGACTTCCCTTTAACATGTTGTGAAAGTACATCTATTTCCATCATATCCCAAATTTTTAATAACTATGTTTCAAGATTCAGAATCTCTGGACATTTCCAAAGTCTAGCTAGGACTATTCTAGTAGCCCTAATCATATATGTTATTCTCCAGTATTTCTTTATTACTCTTATCTCTAAAGTTTTTAGTAATATTTTAAAGAAATAATTCAGGTTTCAAAGGTATTGTTGTTGAGAGCATTTCTGACATTACTACCCTTATCTTAAACCAAATTTCCTTAATAAGTGGACATGACCACCACATACGAAAAAATGATCCAATCTCTTATTGACATTTCAACACTTCTTATTGCCTGTTTTATATGTTTTCCCAATGTAACAGGTGTTAAGTACCACTAATAAAACATTTTATAATAATTTTCTTTCAAATCCTGAGAAGCTGTGAATGAGTTTGCTTTTTTTCATGAATCCTCCCAGCTTTCAAGATCAATTTCATGCCCTATACACCTAGGCCACTTAATCATTATCTCTTTTACTGTTTCATCATGTAAATTCAACTGAATTAATAATTAAACATTTTAGAGGTCATATGTCGAGGATTTTCAAATACCAGCTTTTCAAGCTTGTTGTACTGTTGAGTCAATTCAAACCCTTCAAATTCCTAATCCTTTTTGAATCTCTCTGTCATATGTGGGAAACAGTTAAAGCCCAATTGTAGAAGTTCTTCTTTTAATTTTATTTGTATTATACTTTGCTTTTCCTGGGTAAGAAGAAGTTTATATATCAGCCAATCATTATTTCCATCAAATTTTTTCCCAAGAAAAGCTTCTTGTGGTGAGTTCCACAACGGGATCTTAAAAGTTTTATTTTTGTAATTTAGCCAAATCCTGAGGATTGATCCTCGAATGTAGTGATTTAGAAATTCTTTATGAATTTTGGCCTTATTGTACCACACATATGCATGTCAACCAAATCTATAGGAGCCCTGATGGCACAGTGGTTAAATGCTGGTACTGCAGCCACAAGGTTCTGAGTTTGACCCTGCTGGACTCCAGGTTGACTCAGCCTTCCATCCCTCCGCAGATCGGTAAAATGAGTACCCAGCTTGTTGGGGATAATTAGCTAAAAACATTGTAAACTGCTTAGAGAGCGCTTAGCTGATAAGCGGTATAGAAATACACATGCTATGCTATTGCTATTATATCAGCACCCTCTATCATCAAAATTCTAACAATTTTCAGAATTATCTAGTCTGCAATCAAAGTCAAAGTGTTTGCATAATAGCATAATTTGAAATCTGGAAGATTACATCCTCCACAGTTTTTCTGATCTATTAAATAGCTCTATCTTATTCTTGGCTTTTTCTTTTGCCATAAAAATTTTGTCAGCTCTCCATGCCAACTCAAAAAAAGCTGATTATTAGTTATAATTGGTAAATTTTGAAAAAAGAAATTTATCCTTGATAAAATATTCATTTTCAAAGCTGCCATTCTACCAAATAAAGATAACTGTAGTTTAGATCACTTCTCTAAATCGTTAATTCCTTTCCATTTCTTTATATAGCTATTATCAAACAGATTTGAATTCTGTTTTGTGATCTATTTTCCCAAGTATTTTAATTTCTTCTCAGTTTTAAAGCCCAACTTATCCATGAGTTCCTTTTCCCATTATTTCTCTGATTCTTAGTTAAAATCACAGTTTTTTTTTTCTTAATGATCTCAAACTCAGCAACTTCATTAAATTCTTTCAAGGTCTTTAATAATCTGTTTATATTCTCTACTGGAGTTCCTAAATAGATAACCAAACAGTCTGCAAAAGCACTGAGATTGTATGTTTGATTTTTAATTTTTACCCTTATGTTCCTGTTCCATACTTCTAAAACAATGATAAACAACAATGGTGAGAGAGCATCCCTGATGTGTTCCTTTATTTTTAAATGCTGTTTCTTTCACTGTTAATTATTTGTGCTTTCTGTTGAAGGTATAATTTCCCAATCCAGCTAGTAAAGTTTACTCCAAAATTCATTCTTTTTAATAATTCAGTCAGAAAAGGCCAGCTTCTCTTGTCAAAGGGCTTCCTTGCTTCAAGGAACAGCTAAGCTGGTCTCTCCTTGTTATGCTTTTCAAACTACTCTATCATATTTAATACTATTCTAATATTATTTTTTAGCTGTCTTTTTGGAATAAAATCATTTTGATCTTCATGTACAATTTCCAGCAAACTTTTAAAAGTCTATCTGCCAGTATCGATGTAAATATTTTATAATCAGTATTTAACAAAGAGATCGGTTTATAGTTATTAATAGAGATGGGCCAACTGAATCTGCGAATCCTCGAATCTTCAGTAAAGATTCAAGATTCATGATTCCAAATCTCTGTGCTAAAATAGGCAAACTGAATCTTTCCAATCCACCAACCAAATAGTTTGTTGGAGACCGGGACGCCTGAAAACCTGGGAGACCAGACACACAAGCGGAGATGGCAAGGAGGTGAATTTTTACCTTGGAGTAATAATGGTCTTTGCTAACAATTTCAGAAATTACATCTGGGGTTTTATTCTAATATATTTAAATTGAACATTTAATATTTAAGTTCAGCACTATTTTCTGTGCTGAAAATCAATGGCATGTATAATTGCAGATGTCAGTGAGTCTGACACCTATCAGAAGTAGTGGGGCAGAGGGCAAGGTCAAACAATCTCATTCAGTGATTGCCACATACCTATTAATTCAGTTGTCAGTCTACCTCCTTCCACAAACCAGTGTCTGGCTGTAAACCTATAGCTAGAATAGGATGAGAAGTGAAATGTCTGTCATGGTTTCTCATAAACCACATGACAAACCACATGTAGCAGAAAGGAAAAATGTTCTTAAAAATCCAAAGGCCTGATTGGCTGGAAGGTACAGTCTTCCTGAGATTTCAAGGACAGCTGAAAGATTCCTTTGCTTAGCTCCTTTGCAAAGCTCTTTCATGCACAATTCTGGGGTTTGTAGTTTTACAAGGTGTTATAGCCTTCTCTACCAAAATGAGCTGTGCGTCATCAAACTACAAACCCCAGGATGCCATAAGGAGCTATGCAAAGAAAATTCAGTTTTGACCTGGATTATCTCTATACTGTAGTATGTGGCCCTGTTTACACAGGCAGGAAAAGGCGGGGTTAATCCAAAGGGCCTTCATGTCATTTTCAATCTGGGGAGATCCTGAGGCAAATCTATGACAATTGTCCTGGCCAGATTTCTTCAGAGGGAGGTTTGACTTTGCCTAGGCTTTTGCTAAGCCTGAGAGAGAGTGTCTTGCCCACGATTATCCTTCTTTCCCTTGCTTTTTAAACCCATTTAACAAAAAAGGATTTGAAAGATTCAAGAGTCATGAGATTCGTGGATTCCCAGAACCTTCCAGGGATTCAGATCCAAATTCAGAAAATTTTGGATTCGTCCCATCCCTAGTTATTAAGATAATTCCTTCCCTTCTTTGGGAACCAATGTAATGTTAGCATGCGCCCGTGATTCTGGAATTCCTTATTTTTGTACGAGATTGAATTTTTTTTTAGTAAATATTATCAAATCTTCAAATATTTTATAAAATAGTGCTGTGAAGCTGTCTAGGCCAGGGGCTTTAGAAGTTTTCAACTTCTTAATCACATACAATATTTCAAATGGCGTAATAGGGCAACTAAAGTTTTCTTCTCGTCATCTGTAATTTGTAAGATAGTTTGACTCTCAAGGTAGGATACATTTCTCCTTTTTTTGAGTGTGGCTAGTTTCATGGTATAGCTCTGAGCAATATTTATGGAAGATCCGTTTTATTTTAGCTTGATCAACAATTCTCCCTTCATTATGTTGTATTTCCAAAATCTGCTGCTTTTCCTTTTCTTTCCTTAATTTGTATGTTAACCATTTCCCCATTTTGTTAGCATAGGCAAAGCTTCTCATTCAACAAGCTTTCAGTTTCTTCTCAATTTCCTGTGTATGTTCACTTTCCAGCCTTTTTTATAATATTTTCATGTTTTCATTCATTCTTTTATCTTCCAAGTATTCTTTTAACTTGTCTTCTTTGTTCTTGATCTTTCTTATAATTTCTTGTATCCATTTTATTTTCTCATCAACGCCTTGCAAATATCCCAAACAGTCTTCACAGGTAAGTCCTCGGTAGTATTCTCTTTGAAGTAATAGTTTTATATTTCCTTCACACTTCTTAACATAGTCTTATTTTCTTAACAAATATTCATTTAATTTTCAGTTAAATTCATGTCTCCTCATGTTCAGTTCCAGTTGTACTGGGTTATGGTCTGATGTTATCTTTGTGTGTGTATTTCTAATGTATTTATTGTAAAAGTGACAGTACAGAAATGGCTTCAGATGACTCCTCTTGCAGTTTAAGTTCATCCCTATAGTGGGTTGTTTAACCTGCAGGTTGGACAAGCTGCCAAAATCCAACAGCTTCAACATCTACTTGGTATCAGGGTCCACTTCAATGATCTCCTAATCCAGGGCAGAAACCTCAGGGATGTAGTTATCCTTGGTTTCCTTTTTTTCTTCCTGCAGTTTGATGGAGATGCCTCTGACTGGCCTCTTTGAATGCATTTCATTAGATGAGTGACATACCCTGCAATCTTGTTGCACAGCTTCTTGCTAGGGATGATGGAAATCTCCTCACATACTCGCTTATTTGTGTGGAAATCATTCCCAAGGCAGGTATAATATTTTTGGATTATGACCCAGGCAGCCTTTTTCACTGTCTTTATGTGCACATGTCTCATGTCAGCAGTGACTGGTCAAAAAGATGGTATCTTTGACAATATTTCCATATTTAAAAAATTTCTGAATGCATCTTTTTGGAGAGTAGAAACATGGCTATTCTAGACATGGATCTATGTCTCTCTGAATAAAAAGTATGTCCTTTCTCAGTACCATGTTTATATCTCCATACGTTTATAAGTGAAAAGTTGTCCAGTAGCTGGAAAAAAATCCTAGGAAGTTTCCCCTGGCTTTTCTTAATTTCTTTCATAGAGGATCTTTCTTCTAGTGGATTAATTACCCTGTTCATGTCCCCTACAATTAATGAATTTTCTTGATTTTTCTCATTACTATATTTTAGTAACTTTGTTGCATTTTTTTTAATTATCCTTTCCATCAACAGGAGCCTATAATCCTACAACTAATAGTTTGTAACCTATGAAGTTAACTTCAATTCCAAAATAACGACTCTATGGATTACTACATATGACTTCTGCCTTATACTTGGAATTTACCTACATTACCACTCCTCGTTTTTTCTTGTGGTATGTTGCAGCATGACAACTTCCTAATCTGGGGTTTCTTAAAAAAGTTATGTCCCTACCTTGGATACGAATTTCTTCTAAGTATATTAGATCCAAATTACATTTTTCTAAATAATGGGACACGTTTCCTCTTTACTATATTATATATTCCTTTAATATTCCAAGACAAAATCTTTATTACCATCTATAAGAAAGACACGAAAGAGTTCTTCAGGATCATCTTCAGTTACATCTTCAATTTCTTGGTCTAGGTCCTCTATATTGTCGCCAGTCTCTTCTGATGAACCTTTATTAGATGCGTCTTCTGCTGGAAGAGCTTGGTCATGTTTATCTTTTTATGGCATCGTCTGGTTTGTCACTACTTGAGAACTTTCAACATCTTTAACTTCTCCAAAATCAGTTTAGCTCTGTCCAAAGATGTTATATCTTTTCTGGTGATAGTTGAAGGAAAGGCCTTCCACGCTGTTCCACCTAAAGTTGACGTGATTTTTGAGCAGGAATTGCATCAGGAATTTGTAGTTTTGTCTTTGTTTAAGAATTTGCACAAGTATATCCTTATAAATTTTTACTTTCCTGCTTTCTATTACCAAGGTCTCCTTATAACTTCTTTGGAGTATGATTTTAGTCCTCACTTTGATAAAGGAGATAACGTCTCATGGAAAATTCTTATCTGTAGCTATTCTAGAGTTAAAACAAAAGATTCTGTCCAATTCAGCTTCCAGCTGTGTCATTGGAATATTAACATATTAAGATAAAGCTGACAGAATGTTTGTATGAATGTTTTCATCCTGTGATTCTGAGACTCCCCTCAGTTTCAGATAACTTTCCTGTTTCTCAATTCCAAACAAGCAAGGGAGACATAAATATCTCAAGCTAGCCTCATCTCAAGGTTACCAAGTATAAACAATCCCAAGTGATGATACAGCAACTGAGAGGGAGCTGCTCAGAGTACCTCTATATGTAATCCCCAAAAAGAGGGGAGGGAAGGAAAAAGAAAAGAAAAAGCATTTTGCAGATGCCAGTATCTCTAAGGCAACCCCACTTTTTCCCCCCTCTTCCTCTCTCTTAATGCAGCTCTCTTTCAGTTAAACATCAAATTTCCTATTTTGTATACCTCTTGTATAGCTTTTGTATAAGCTAAATATCACAATAAATTACTTGTCACAATAGATTAATATACAGTAAAATTACAATTATATTATATTGTTAACAGTGTTTTCTAACAATTCTGTAATTTTCTTAATTATAATAACTACTAATAAATTGATATACTATACAGATTTAATGATCACAGAATCATAGAAATGTAGAGTTGGAAGAGACCACACGGGCCATCCAGTCCAATCCCCTGCCATGCAGGAATACCCTCAAAGCACTCCCAACAGGTGGCCATCCAGCCTCTGCTTAAAAACTTCCAAAGAAGGAGACTCCACCACACTCCGAGGCAGCATGTTCCATTGCCGGACAGCCCTGACCGTCAGGAAGTTCTTCCTGAGGTTCAGGTGGAATCTCCTTTCCTGCAGCTTGAATCCATTGCTCTTTGTCCTGGTCTCTGGAGCAGCAGAAAACAAGCCCACTCCCTCCTCTACATGGCATCCCTTCAAATATTTAAACACAGCTATCATGTCCCCTCTTAACCTTCTCTTCTGCAGACTAAACATTCCCAGCTTTCTGAGCCACTCCTCATACAGTATGGCTTCCAGACTCTTCACCATTTTGGTCGCCCTCCTCTGGATTTGCTCCAGTTTGACCATGTCCTTCTTGAATTGGGGTGCCCAGAACTGTATTCAAGATGAGGTCTAACCAAAGCAGAGTAGAGTGGTACCAGTGCCTCCCTCGATCTAGACACCATACTCCTATTGATTGAACTGAGAATTGTATTGGTTTTCTTGGCTGCCGCATCACACTGCTGACTCATGTTCAGCTTGTGGTCTATTAAGACTCCTAGATCCCTTTCACACGTACTGCTATCCAGCCATCTAGCCATGTGTCCCCCATCCTATATTTCTCCATTCCATTTTTTCTACCCAAGTGTAGGACCTTATACTTCTCTCTGTTGAATTTCATTTTGTTAGCCTTGGCCCAGCTCTCCAATCTGTCCAGGTCATTTTGAATTTTGATCCTGTCCTCTGGCGTATTAGCATGATTAAACAGTTAATTAATAATGTAAGATATTTTAACACCTGATTATAACTTTTGTTACTTTAACACTTTGGCAATTAAATACAGTAACACTTTATTTCCACTAGCTCCGTCTAGATAAGCAAATTTGCTAAATAATTGAATATTTCCCTGTGATTTAATAGATATAATTAATTAGTAAGTTAATGAATTAGCTATAATAAATGAAAACATCCCAAACACACACACACAAGCACTTTAAGGAGGCACTTAGAATGAGCACTTAAAATGTACTGTTCTATTCTATTAAATGTGCACTTCAGACAAGTAATTGATTGCCACCAAAGAGGACTTAAAGTCAGTTTCTATCTTTTTAAATTGAGTATGTTTTTCTTCCCCCCCTTAAGTTATATCCAAGCTTCTCAATTACACAATTACACCATCGTGCTCCGTCTCTAGGCTTCTTTTCACAACTCCTACACATCAATGTTTTTGTTCTGCTCTCCTCGCTTCAAGGTTTTCTTTCCAAGGACAGTCTGTATTGCTCCTTTCAACCTATGGTTTTAGATCTCTAATGTCCCCATTGTTTGTCTGTATTGTTTCCGTCATCCTATTTAACAAAGTTTAAACAGCCTCCATCATCTCTTTAATCTTCCTTTGTCTTTATCTTACAGAAGTTATTTTGATTGTTCTATAGGGTTCATTTACTATTTGATGTTTTCCCTAACAGTCCGTTTACATATGTATCCATTCCATCTCTCTCCAGTCAACACTCCACTCACTGCAACAGTTAATCAAATTTGCTGATATCAGAGCTCAAGTTTATACAGTTGAGTCAATTATGTCCAATTTGGTACAGATCTATATGATCTGTATTAATCTATGTGTCAATCAAGGTGGCTCAAGTCACATCCAAGTAAACTATTAAAAAGGCTCAGTCCAGTCCTGTCTGGGTCAATCTAGTAAGTCAATCAAGTTTTTTTTTCAATGGAAGGACATTTAAGTTTCAAATTTTAATTTGGGCTCTATGGGTCTTACCACCATTACCCTCTTTGATTTTCAGTCACAGAATCTGTTCACAGTTCCATATAGTCAAAATTTCTGATTACTTTCTCCATTCTGCTCATTATGGTCCTGTCTCCCTTCTCATTCCTTCTCATTTACAAAGGGAATGTCTTTAATGAGTTCTGTTCAGTTCTGATTCTTTTTAATGTTTGGCAGAGTTTGTAGTTATGGGATTATATCCCTCTCCAATTAGCATCAAAGCTTATGGGGTTTTTTTAAGAATCCCTGGTGCTGTTTTCTGCAGCTGCGGGGCAGTTGTCTACTGGTGATTGTGGTGGCTCTGCGACCCCATTGTCACCTCCTCCATCCTCATACACAACTGAAGCCAAAGTGGTCTTGAGGACTGGACCACAGAACTCCCAGCCCCCTCTGGACCTCTCTTACTGGAAGGAGGGGGTAACTGACCAGCTTGTGATGTTCTGGAGCCGGTTAAATCACCACCAGCAGCAACTGGGCAGGAGAGCAACCCTGCGAAGCAGCCTGTCACCACATCAAGACTGGAAGATGTATTTTGTAAAGACTGTAATTATAAGTCTTATTATCTGAAGAAATAATATAACGTGTGTATGTGTATGGTAAAAGTTATTTGAGGAAAGTTTGATAGGCATCTGAAGGGGATATCACACTGAGAATGACCTTCACGTTACTGTAAACATCCTGGCTGCTTTGTCTGGAATAAGAAAACATGGTGAAAGCAGACCGCTACTGAGAAAAGTAAGTGCACATTGCCATCTGGTGTTTGCAAGAAATAAAAGAAGAAACTACAGCAGTAAAAATGGAGAGGAGTGATTCTGAATGAAATATATGAGTGCTATACACTGAAGTTTTTTCCCTTCTTTTTTTTTCCCTGGACTTGCAAAAGTGTTTTAGGATTAATGAGATTTAAGATATTAATAGTGAAAATATAAGATTGAAGCAAGACCTAGAGTAGGAGAAAGGCAAGAGAGAAAGGGGACAGTGGATACGCCCTAACACGACTACAGAGGAAACACAGAAGTTTGCTTCAGTCCTTAAAGGCACAGATATTACAAATAACAGCAAAAACAGCTCAAGTGGGAAATAAATAGAGCAGACAGGAGAAAATATGCCATTTCATTTTTACATGTAATTTAATATTAAATGCGTGTTCAATAAAGTTTTTTTTTTAAAAAAAAGATTACTGAAAATACTAAACTGCTCTTCTTATTTGTGGTGTAGGAACCTATCCCATTTCTCTCCCTGTGATTTCTGCCTCTGATACCAAAGTTTTTGTTAAAGAAGTACTTTGTTAACTGACCTCTCCCTGTATTTGTCAGTTTTTCTAATAGCGCTATTTCCCACTTTCTATTCAGCCATGTTTATTGAAAACTAAGTGCCAAAAAAAAAAAAAAAAGGCTGGTTTAGTGCCATTTACTGCCTTTTTCAAGTTAGTACAAAATTTTAATGTGAAAACCTGACTTTTTGGTTGTTATTAAAAAAACAAACACCTCATTGAAGCATTAGCACAGGAATTTACACATCCAAGTCAAAACAGATGTGACATTTTTTGCATCTATTTATTCAACCTTTTCCTCCTCTTTCATTAAATGTTGTAAGAATGCAAGCCATAGCACCCCTGACCTTTGCACATAGCTTTCTTCCTGATATTTAGAAACTCTTCTATCTTGCTGCTGTTTCAGGAATTTGTTTTTTGTTCTTGTTTTAAATCACTGTCTTTCTAGGTACGCTAAAGTACGATCTCCCTATTTTCACTCTGGGCTGAGTATAACTTTTATGTTATGCACTTGAAAACAGAGCTCCAAGGGCACTTAGACAATACAATTTCTGCTGAAATGTCTTTCAAATATAACAGAAGGTTTGTACTAACATGTGAGGGAGAACTCATGAAAAGCAAAGCCTCATATCAGTATTCTTTCGACTTCGAAGGTTTTACTTTTAGATTGTGCACATACTTAAAAGAAAATGAAAAGTGAAAACGGAGTATAAAATACTCTGAAAACGTAACTATGTAATAACTTCTATAAAACAAGTACTGATCAAAGACTTACTTTATTCCTAAGGTATTTTGAAGGACTTCTCATGTCTGCATTCAGGTGAGAAATGTGAATTAATTTTTCTACACCAGCTTCCCGAGAGAGCTGGGCAATCTGTCTAGGGATATTAACAAAGACATCTTCATACTTGAAGTTTCTGAAAGACCAAAAATGTTCAATATTACCATCAATGTTCATTGCTCAACAATTAATTAATTACAACACTGTCATGGTGGTGTATGTGGCCTGAATGTGAACACTGAGTCTCTGAAGACAGCTATTAACTCACTGTTAGACAATCTTGGTAAGTAAGCCTCTTTCAGTATCAAATTAGGCATCTGCAGTATATGCACAGTTCATTTTGCACATTGTTTTACACAGAAAATGAAAATCTAAGAAGAAATGGGGTGGCATTTATAGTCAGAAGGGGTGCAACCAAAACAGTCAAGGAATACAATGAAAAATCTAACTGAATAGTATCAATAAGACTCCAGAGAAAACCCATCAATATAACCATAATCCAAGTTTATGTTCCAACCACAGAGGCAGAAGAAGTTGAAAGATTTTATGCTGGAGTCCAAGAGGAAATACACATACGGATAATAGACACAGGTGGCAGTGACCCACTCCTCTAGAAAAAACTATCCACATATACACTTTTATCTCATATCAACACAATCTAGGGTGGTCCGGATGTTTGTCCCTTCACTGCTGGAAATGAATTTATTTCAGGTAACACCAACATTTCTTGTCCCAGCAAAGAAAGGAAGAAAATCCTCTGGATGAGACATGTCAGAGTTCCCTAGATAAGAGTAGGTAGAGCAGGGATCTCTTGGAGTCTACTGCTTAACTACTTGTGGTAGCACCTGCCCACCAAAGGAGACTTTGGCTGAATCAAAACTGTTGAGTTGATAGTGCTTTACAAACATGGAAGGTGACCATCTTGCAGATTTCTATTGGGGGGCACTGATGGCAAACTATCAACTGCAGCAAGAAGAAAAAAAGAGGTGCTCATGGCACAGGATTCACTGCTCAAGAGTATAGAGGAAACTCTTTGTCAGCTGGATAAGATGAATCAGGAAGTGTGCTGTCTTCTTGGCGTACGTATCCAGGATGTCACTGACATGCTGCCAAAGCTCATCAAGAACACAGAGCAGTATCCCTTTCTTCTGATTCACATGGGCACCAATGATGCTGCACACAACATCTCTGAGCAGATCACCTTGGACTATAAAACCCTGGGAAAGAAAGTAAAAAGTTCACAGGCCGAGGTGGTATTCTTGTCAATTCCATCAGTGAAAGATACAGGAGCTCACAGGGACAGGAAAATACTGCATGTGAATGGCTGGCTATATAGAGAGTGTCAACGAAAGAGGTTCACATATCACATCTCAGACAAAGGAAGAAAACAGATATGTAGTCCAAGCTCACAGGAATAGTGTAAGGAAACTTGAAGCTCAAAATATTGTATGCTGCCTTGGATTCTGTTTGAGAGAAAGGCAGAATATAAATTCAATAAATAAATATAAAATGAGCTGAGAGTGGCTATGGAGTCAAGTAGCAACAAAAGTGTGGTTTTTCAAATATGTTCAAAGCAAGAGAACACCAAAGAAAATAGTGGGGCCATTGCTCAGCAGGACAGGAAAATGCTAACAAAATCACAACAAAAAGGCAGAATTGCTCAATTTCTATTTTGCTACAGTTTTTTTTCCTAAAAAGAGGACTATATGCTTCATGCACAAGCAGAGACCTTGGTAAGAAATCCCAGCTGCAACCCAAGATTGATAAGGAGTCAGGAATCACCTGGTTAACCTAAATGAGTTCTAATCTGCAGGTCAGATGAGCTGCATCTGACAAAACTGAAATAACTTGCTGACATACTTGCAGAACCACTTGCCATCATTTTTTTTGAGAAATCCTGAAGAATGAGTGAGATGTCAGAAGACTGGAGATGAGAAAAAATTGTCCCTCTCTGTCATGTGCTGGCCAACTAGTTTTCCCCAAGAAACACTCAGGATTTAGCAGCAGTGCTTTATTGAGGTGTAACTAAGGCTAGCAGCTTAAAAATTGTTAGACCTGAGGCACATTGGTTAGCAATTAGTTTATATGGAAGCAAACACTTTTGCATGCAAAGCATTTCAACTGGTGAGCTCACAAATGTCATCCCATCTCCCTGACCTCAAATAGTTCCCAAGAGAAGGTGGATGTTTACATACTTTGATCTTGGAAACCTGATATCTTCCCAAGTTTTCTTATCTGTCCCCCTTAGGGCTATTTACAATGCCTTCCTGGGATCACCCATGATCTGTCCTTGATGTTCCTCCTTCCATTGACCAGATGCCCCTTGGGTATCTGACAGAAGAGTACCAAGTATATCTTCTCATCCATCCTCACACCTAGTGCCTTTGAGTTCACAAGCCAGATTTCCCCACCATTGAAATGCAGTACATTGTTACAGGTTGATTGACATTCAGTTCATTCTTACAGCCAGTAATTAGCATTAGTACTATAAAGTCATCTGTCTCTAAAGCCTAACCAAGCAAAAATATCTAGAATACTTTGATGATAGGGCTGAGTCCCTGACACTCTCTTCAAAAAAGGCGAAACAGAAAATCTAGGAAACTACAGAACAGTCAGCCTAACATCAATACTAGGGAAATACTAGAATGGATTATATTTCATGATATCATGTTTAATGGGGTTATTAATACACTATGCTTAAAGGTCTTTGTATACAACATGTTTGGTGATTTAAGCGGTAATTTTGTCTATTCTGATTAAGACTGCATTTCCCTGAATTAGTTTGGCAAAGGCAAGCAGGGCTAGCTTGACTGCTTGGGTTCCAGCCAGGTGATGTTGTGCTTGAGTTCCTCCTGGCTCCATCTGCCCTGAGCGAGGCTGGACCCGCAGTGGGCTCCACAGCCTTGCAGACTGTTATCTGTGGTGATTAGCACTTTGGACAGTTCTCAGAAAGGCTCCCCTTTCCTAATGGCAGGGGAAATCCACCATTTGAGGGAATAATGGACTGACTGGGAAACTTAATTTACAGCACTTTTTTTTAATTTTTATTGACTTTTACACTGAAACACTGTTACATTACTTCCCAGCACTTTCTCCTTTTACAGCACTTTCTGATTTCATTGACAGACAAGCAGGAGGAACTGGAAGGGTCTGGCATAGAAGTAGGGCTAAGGGACACTTTATGGGGAAGATCATGAGGCCCCTGCAGGTGTGCAAACAGGGTCACGTCTGATGGCGAAACCTCAAACTGAGGAGATGGTGATCCTGGTGGCTTGAATTCTTTTTTGGGGAAGGGAGACTGTACATGACTGGGTGATGAAGATGCTGGATTTCTTGCAACAGGGTGAGGAGGCTCCTCCTAAGATTTATTTCGATTAAAACCATGGAGTGCCGATGAATATAACACTTCTACGACATCTCTGAGGCCCTACTGGAAGGAAGCAGATCAAATAAGCATCACTTATTCAAAGGGATTAGATCAATAAATGAGCCAGAAATGCCAACTCTTATTCTAGCAATTGTATTGGAATAAAATTGCTTGATTAGAAACAGTAAGAAATTATTTATATTAATGTTGGCCAATTTATGATACAACAGGTTTCCATCAATCGAGTCCAAAGCTGCTGCTAGATCAACGAAGGCTACAAATAAGTATTTGTTAGGACCCACAATTCTTTGTTGGGCTAAGAAATAAAGAGTCAAACAATGGTCAATAGTACCCTGCCCAAAACCCAGCCTGTTCAGGGTGAATGATATGGCTAATAGATTCCCAATTCTCCAATTTGTTTAACAGACATTTACTATATAACTTAGAGTCAATATCCAAAAGACTAACAGGCTGATAATTACTGGGATCGTGGGTATCACTCTTCTTGCAAATGGAGACAACTACTCTGTTTCCAGCCAACTGGAATTATACCTATGTTGTTGATTTCAGTGAACACTTTAGCTAATATTGGTGCCCACCACTCAGGAAAGTATCTGAATATTTCTGGAAGCATCATATTTTTCTCCTGGTATACTACTATTTCTCTTGACACTCAAAGCAAGAGTCATCGTCAATTTCTTTATCTCAGATACTGATACAGGAGGCCAATAAGGCAAACCAATATTTTTTTGAAACCGTTAAACAACGGTTCCCTAAAGATGTAGTTCTATAAAGCCTGCTGTAACGTTTATACCATTGATGTGACAGAATTTACCCAACAATTACTGGTCTAACTGTAAGGATACCAAGAGAAATGATATCCCAGAACTGCTTCTCATTCTTTTCCAACACAGCAAGAGCTAATCATTTCTGCTGTGTTCAGATGTGTGCATTTTTGTTTTTGTTTTTTTCTTTTAAGAGTGTCTTATAAGATAGCCTCATAGAAACTAAAGTGTCAAGAGAAATAGCAGTACACCATTAATGATTTTCAGGCATCTCTACATTCAAAATCAAACCATCTATTGGATATTACTCTATTAGGATCAAATTGTCTGTTACAGCTCAAATTAGGTCTAAGATTCAGAATAATGGTTTGATAAGCATGTAAGATATCTAAATCAGAGTCTACAATGACTTGACAAAGAGATTTAAAAACAGTACTCTCAAATAACAGAGGCACGCAGGGTGATTGACCACCATGTTCTCTGTTCTCCCACATGAATTCCACTTACATTTATATTTTAAGAAGGACAGAACAGGTGGGTAACAGTGAAAGAGGAAAATGATCACCTTCGACCTTGTTAATTTCAGTATGCCAGAAACTGCCATATAATCTATTGCGCTAGCTCCCCTGTTGGTGAGACACCCAGCGTTATGTCATGATGGGTTACATTAAGACATTACAAATGGTGCAAAGAGAGATCCTCTAAAAGTCTCAGACCTGGCGGACTTCCGGTCGCATGGCGCGCGTGAGCGGTCGCACGGAGTGAATCCGCGAACTCCGTGCTACCTCCCGCTGGATTCCAGCCGCTTTTTTTACATCAGATTAGCGGCTTGACACCCCCCCGGTAAAGGGGGTGCGGAGGAGCTCGAAGGGGGCCCCGGAACTGAAGCCGAGCTTCCTCTGTTAAGAGGGAACGAGAGGCTTCAGGGGAGCCGAAGAGCCTAAGACGGACTCAGCTGGGACGCCGCTTGTGCGGCACAAGCGCCGCCGCCAACTTTTAAAGAAGCAGACTCAATTTTAATATCAACATCAAGCAGTTGATCTAGTTTTCCATTTTATAAATACAGCAACAATAACGTACTCACAGCAGTGAACTGGAACGGACATATAACGCGACCCAGCCGAACGTGAGTAAATAAACCTGGGGGACCTTTTTTTTCTTCTTTTTTTGCCCTCCAGCTGAACGTGTTTAAATGAAGGTGGAGGGTAGTTTTTTATAAGGCTATGATTGATTAAGAGGGACTGAAATAATTTGACAAACTTGACAGATGTTTTGACAGAATTGACAGATTTGACGGATTTGACAGATGGTTTGACAGATTTGACAGACTTGACAGATTTGACAGATGTCAATGGATTTGACAGATTTGACAGATTTGTCAGACGTGTTGGATTTCTCTATTTGATTTGACTGCTGAGCAAAAGTGGAGTTTTTAGAGACCTGATTCGAGTCCAGCCTTGTTCTTTTTTTCTATTTGTTTTTCTTGCTTCTTCTGTTTTTGCTTCTAAAGACAAGACTGACATTTGACAGACAAATTGGTTCTAATTTTTCTGCCTGGTTCTGACTTTTAAATGGACTGAGTTTTGCAATCTTGCTGAAAATCTACGATTGGTGATTCGGGACTTTATAACTTTGGGAGTGTTGGAGATGTGGTTTTAATGTAGAGGACTATAGTACTTTTTGGAAAAGAGAAGACAACTTTATAGTATTGGGTTCTTGCAGTCTCTAAACGGATGGAAGGGATCTGATCTTTGGAAGACTGTTATAATTTGGATTGTGTTTCTGGGACGGACGCGGTTTTTGGCAACTTGTGGAGTTCTGTACTGTTTGGCGATGAGAAGAGACTTTTCTAGAGTGGAGATTATTTTTTCTTTCTTCTTCTTTTTCTTCTGTTTCATGAACTAAACATTTAATATTTGGAACTAGAGGATCTTGCTTTGCTACTGAGACATTTCCGTGGAAATATAATTGCTTACAACTTTTTTTTTTTGGTGTGGCTGTGCTGGAAGGACAGAAGATAGAGAGACTTGCCCCCACGCAGAGGACTATCCAGACTCTTAATAAGCATCGCAAGGTGAAGAAGTTCTCACAGTCAAGGTCTGGGAACAGTTCCAAAGGAGAGAGAAGATTTGGTGTCTGCTGGGAGGGGGATGTGGAGAAATTGGGCCTAGGCACAGCTAGCTGAGGATTTTGAATGAGTTTACTGCATGGTATTACTGTTCAATTTGATGAAAGAAATAAGTATATTATTTACGTTCTTAAGTTGTTTTATATGATAAGGCTTCTTTATAGATATATTTCATAGAACTAATTAGTGGATTTGTATATACATATAAGTTTATTTCTTTAACTTTATATATATAGTATATAAGGAACTTTCATAACTAACAAAATATAGTAATTATTTTTATTTTCATTTTTATATTGTTGAAATGACGACTGGGACTGACTCAAATGATTTATATACGTACTGAACTGAAATAATAATATGAATTTCATGAACTGATAATATATAAATAGTGTTTTTTGACTACATTGGTAAATATATTTGACAGTGATTTAAATAATTAGCAAAGCAACTCCAACACTCAGAAGAAAAAGAAGAAGATAAATCAGAAATGGATCAAAGGACAAGAAAAGGAGCAGCAGCAGCTGCCACAACTACAGCATCTCAGGCAGTTAGACGCACATCTGTGGATATGCCACAGAAATCGCAAGATTTCATGTTACAGATGATGGAAGAGTTCAAAAGTATGAAAGAAAAGATTAGAAGTGACATAAAAGAAACAAGGAAAGAGATGTGGGCTGATATGAAACAAGAAATTGATAAATTGGGGAAGAAATTGGAAAATATATCAAAGGAAGTGACAAACTTAAAGACTGAAACTAAGGAGATAAAACAACAAGTCAAACAAGTTGAAAAGGAGATGGATGAAGTGAAGGGGAAACAACAGGAAGAGGAACTTCAAATCACACAGCAGGAGTTACGATATCGGGAAAGATGCCTTCGATTTCGAGGTGTTCCAGAGTCTTCATCAGAGAACCTTTATGAAAAAATGCTACCGGCCCTGGCAGAATTTGCAGACATGGAAGAAGAAAAGATGGAGATATACATTGATAGAATGTTCAGAGTTTCCTCCAGAGTTGTGAGAGAGCGGAAATTACTAAGAGACATTATTATAACATTTACGAGGACTATGATTAGAGACAAAATATTACAGAGAAGCTACGATGGACTATCGAAGATCGCAGATAAAGATGTGAGAATTTTTAAAGACATACCTTATCAAATCCTAAAGAAAAGACAAGAATATAAACCATTGGCCAATCTTTTGTTGAAATGTCAGATTAATTATCGATGGGAAAGGGTTGAAGGTTTGTCTTTCATTTATAGACAGCAGAGATACAGAATTAATTCAATACATAAAGCTAAAGAAATGATGGAGAGACTGAAGAAGGATTTACAGAAGGATACCTCTGAAGCGGAGAAAGAACAAGAACAGTTGCTTCAAGAGGAGGAAAGAGGACAATTACAGGGAGAAGAAGAAGATGGTGAACAAGAGGAAGCAACTGGGGAACAAGAAGAAGGGGAGGTTGATGAAGAATTGTTGAAATAAGATAAATAACATTAATAGAAACTTATTATAATTTGCAAAATGGATTTGAAGATTTGCTCTTGGAACATTAAGGGATTTAACTCTGAATACAAAAGAAGACAAATATTTCATCATTTAGAGAAACAGAATATTGATATAATATGTCTACAAGAAGCTCGAATTCGGACTCAAGACCTGAAATATGTTAGGAATCCGAAATTAGGTAGCTGCTTTGCAGCTACGATTGATAAAAAGAAGAGGGGAGTATTGATATATCTTAATTCAAAATTTGGTACAAAGCAAATATTTCAAGCCATAAATGATCGCTATATAGGAGCAGAAGTTACTCTGAAACAAGATAAAATGTTAATTGTCGGGATATATGCACCAAATGGAGCCAAAGGTGAATTTTTTCCTACATTACAGGAAGAGATATTGAAATATCTTAATGAAACTGGAAATCCTAACATGATTGTTCTTGGGGATTTTAATGGTGTAGTTAATCCTCAGGTTGATAGGACAATGCAAAAGTCATCTCCTCGAAATAATGGCAAATTACCCAACAGTTTCTTTAATATGATGGACACTTTAAATTTATATGACACTTGGAGATACAAGAATGGACAGTTGGATGGACATACATTCTATTCGGATCGACATAGGTCTATGTCAAGGATAGACATGATGTTGGTATCTAAACTACTTCTAATGAAGATTACAGGTATGGATATACTTCCTAATCCATGTTCTGATCATAATCCAATACAACTAAGGATAAAGATTAACGACAGAGAAAGAACATGGAGATTGAATGATGTGATTTGGAATAAGGAGGAATATATAATAAAAGCAAAAACAGAGATAACTAACTATTTTAAAGAGAATTTAACGACGGAACTTTCGATGAAAACTATTCTAGGATGCAAGTAAAGCTGTCATGCGCGGTAACTTTATCAGATGGATGACGGAAATCAGAAAAGAAAAGAGAAATATTCAGCAGCAAACTCTGGAAAAGATGAAAGAAATTGAACGTCAACTGAGACAAAAACCGTCAGACAAACAGATTAGATTACAGATGAAGATACTGCAAGCACAATTAAATCAACTTAACTCAGAAGAAATAGAACAACAAATAAGGAGAATGAAATATAATTTTTTTGAGCAAGCTAACAAACCGTCCAAACTATTGGCAGGAATGTTGCGTAAAAGAAGGGCTCGGAATGTTATAACTGAGATCAGAATAGGAGAAGAAAAAATTACAATACAAGAGAGATTAAAACAAGTATTTCATAAATACTATGTGAAACTGATGAGCAAGATCCCAAAAGAGAAGAATCAGCAAGAAATGGAAGAATATTTGAATAAGATGAACAGAATGAGCTTTAATGAGGACCAAAGACTAATTTTGAATAATTCTATCACTATGATGGAAGTAGTTGAGGCTATCAGGAACTTGAAGAATGATAAAACTCCTGGACCTGATGGGTTTACTGCAAGATACTATAAGATTTTGGAACATGAAATTTCAATGCCCTTGCAAAGTACTATAAATGAAATAATCAAGGATGGAATACCAGAGACTTGGAGGGAAGCCAATGTGGTTTTGATTCCGAAGGAAGGAAGAGACTTGACAGATGTTAAGAATTATAGACCAATCTCACTTTTGAATACAGACTATAAGATCTTCGCTACAATATTAGCAGAGAGGCTTAAGAAAGTTTTATCTGAGATAATTGACGAAGATCAGAATGGCTTTCTACCTAGAAGATCTTTGAGAAATAATATTAGAACAGTCCTAAACATAATTGAGTATTATGAAAAACATAATGAACGGAAATTGGCCATGGTTTTTGTTGATGCGGAGAAAGCTTTCGATATGATTAGTTGGCCATTTATGAAGACACTGGTTAAACAGATGCAACCAGGAGAGAAATTTATTGCATGGATTGAAGAAATATATAGACAACAACAAGCTCGACTGGTTATCAACGGCGAAAGAACACAAGAGATAGAACTCCATAGAGGGACGAGACAAGGATGTCCCTTGTCACCTTTGTTGTTTATTTTGACAATGGAAACACTTAACAATGCTATAAGAAATGACAAAGAAATAATAAGAGTTCAAATTAAGAAATATCATTATAAATTGAAAGCTTTTGCAGACGACCTGGTCCTTTTTTTGGATGATCCATGCAAATCTATAGAAAAACTGAATGCTATAATGCAGGAATATGGACAATTCTCAGGTTTTAAAATTAATAAGGATAAAACAGTTCTTTCAACTAAAAACATGTCTGAAAGAGAAGAGAGGAAACTAGTACAACTAACAGGATTTAAAACAGGACTAAAGGTAAAATATCTAGGAATTTGGATAGCTAAAAGAAATAATGAGTTATTTCAAAATAATTACGAGAAAAAATGGAAGGAAATAACAAAAGATCTACAAAATTGGTCTTCTTTGCAGCTTTCGTTGATGGGGAGAATTGCAGCAGTTAAGATGAATGTTTTGCCAAAAATGAACTTTTTATTCCAAAACCTGCCTATAATAACAAATATGAAACCTTTCTTACAATGGAAGAGAGAGTTAACTAAATTTATATGGCAGGGGAAGAAGCCTAGGATAAAATGGAACATTATGACAGATATAAAAAGTAGAGGAGGAATGGGACTACCAGACTTGCAATTATATTACAGAGCAGCGGCTTTTATGTGGATAAAAGACTGGATAGACCTTCAAGATATGAAAACGCTGGCATTGGAAGGTGCAGACCTGAGGATGGGGTGGCATGCCTATATGTTTTATGATAAAGCAAGAATAGATAAAGATTTCTCTCATCACTATATCAGAAAATCGCTTTTGAAAATGTGGGATGATTATAAAGTCAAAAACATGAGGCAGCTCCCCACGTGGGTCTCACCGCAAGAGGCTTTTTTTGGTAGATGGACTGATACAGATAAATGGCTGCGCTATGATGATATAATTGAGAGATCAGCGTCTAATAATTTTAAGATGAAAACAACAGAAAAACTAGAACAGGAGGGAATAAGACTGAGTTGGTTCCCTTACAGACAATTAACCAAAAGGTTTCATATGGACATAAAAACTTACGGAATTGAACTAAAAGAAAAAGTTGGAGTAGTTAAATGGATTTTTGAGAATCCGCCTCACCTTCTTGCTCAAATCCATCAAGAGATATTACAGCAGGAGAGACAAGAAGAAACAATAAAGGAAACAATGATTTTATGGGCTCAAAATATTGGTCATTCAATTCAATTAGAGTCTTGGGAGCAGAGTTGGAAAAAAACGCAGAAGTTTACAGTAGCCCAGAATTTGAGAGAGAACTATTATAAACTATTTCACAGATGGTATATGACACCAGATAAACTGAGAAGGATTTATAATACAGGTACTGGACAGTGTTGGAAATGTCAAAGGGAGGTTGGTACGATATACCATTTGTGGACATGCCCAAAAGCTAAGAAATATTGGAATGAAGTACATAATGTGATTTGTACATTATTGAAAGGTCAGTTTGCTAAGACACCTGAACTGTATTTGTTAAATATGACTGATATTATAGAGGATGTTGGTATAAAGAAGCATTGGAGAATATTACTGTATATGATAACAACAGCTCGTATTGAATATGCAAAGCTATGGAAAACTCAGCAAATACCTACAATAGAACAATGGTGGGCTACACTTATCGAAAATAAAAATGCAGACATGGTCTCCCAGAGATTAAAGGGGAAATCAGACAATGTGATACAGAAAGAATGGCAAATTGTAATGGGTAATCGCTGGGTTTTAACAGCTGGAAACACGTAATTCATGATTAAAGTTATAATACGCGTGGGCGACAGGTATATATCATGAAGCGGAAATATGATGAATGAAATGTAAGAACTATCAGATAAATTAACAGTAGAATGTTGTACAGTACCTTAAGTCTTTAGAAATCTGGAAAATGGAATCTAGATCAATGTGGAAGATCAGATATATTTCTATTGAAGCTGACAATTGAATATGTATGTATTTTTTTTATAATGAGAATTTTGAATAAAAGTCTCAGACCTGGCTAGTTGATACATATATCTTGGGAGAGCATAGCAACAGGAGTAACTTGAAAGTCTTGTCCAAAATTAGTACCCTCCACTTGTTTCAAACCAGCCCCAAGTCTAGTGTTAACATCTCCACAAAAAAGAAGCCTGGTAGATACTATTGACATTCCAGGGCAGTAAGGGTTTCAGATAAACTATTCCAGATGTTACTGGGACCTACTTTTTTTGATAACCTAGTTGGAAAAAAACCCAGAAAACCACAATATTTGCTCTTAATGAAGAGGGCCTGTATACACTGTGGAAAAGAACTAACTAAAGGTTGAATTTCAACTTAAAAATCAACAGAAATAAATATATTAAAGCTGCCACTACCATGACCTCTGGTGCAGATTTTAATAGATGGAACAGAAAATGATTGAAATCTATGGAGTGATGGTAAATTAGTTTCGGGGCCCATATCTCTTGCAAACAAAGAATTTTAAATTTTTGTAAATAAATTGCAAAATCTGCATTGTGGAACTTGTTTGTCCAGCCCATGATATTCCAAAATAGTAAGTGTAATTGTCAAACTAGTGTAATCAGGTCTATATCATCATAAGCAACCAAGGATTCTGTCTGAGTTTGGGATTTGTTTGGGAGACAAATCAAGCAAAAAGAGTATATTATTAACCCTCTTGGTTTCAAAGGTTGTACTGGAATTGTAGTTCATAGAATTGAAAAAATCAAAACATTCTCATTCATTGCTAGTAAAGAGTCAAGAGAACCCCCCTCCAGATCCCTCTCAGCAAGGGGGATCTCATCAGTGGATATTATGTTCACCACTGGTTCAGCCAAGTCATTCACAGTACAGTGTGTTCTTGAGATCCTCCAATCTAAAGTCAGTATCTTTTTCCTCTTCTTTGGTAATTAATTCACTTAGGCCCATAAGCTGCTTCTCTATTTCAATTATTATTAGAGGGGTATAGGTAAGTCTTGGAAAACCAGTGTTGACGCTATTTGAAAGCTGGGCAGAAAAGTCTTCATTTTCATCAACATGAAAGGGATTGCAGACTGTTTAAATCTAATATATAAAAGTCAAAGTTTGTCTGTGTTAGGCAAAGACCTCTCATATGATTGGCTGCCTAAGAAGATTCTATGGAATCCTGGGGTTTGCAGTTTAAGGAGGGGCCTTTAGAATTCTCAGCCAGAGAATTCTTGGGCCTCAGTCAACTGTGTCTGTCTTGAATAGGCCGGCTGCTATGGAGACAAGGCCTAGCAGCAAGGAGGAGGGTGGTGTATTCCCTCAGAAACCCAACCTCAGTATGTTAATAACTCTGAATACAGATTGGATTGGGGAATATGAGGAAAAGTTACAGGCACTGGACAGTTTAGGGAATTAGAGACACAGGATCTCAAATCTTTCTAACAAGTATTACCTATGAGAAAATAAAATCCCAGACAATACCGGGTATATATGTTAGTATTACTATAATTCTCTTGTATGCCACTACACTAGGAAGCAGTTCTACAGCAAGCAAGTCAACACAATGAGGTGTATGTATGTAAAAGTTGATTCAGAGAGAGTTCGACAGCTCTAATTGACTTCTATCTGCTATTGTTTATTCTGTTGTAGTTAATCTGCTGCACAGTTTGCTTTGCTTGCATTTTGCTTGTTTGCAGTTTGTTTGTTGTTGCAGTTTGCCTGCAGTTTGCTTGTTGTTTTGCTTGCAGTTTGTTTGCTGCAGTTTGCTTGTTGCAGTTTTCCTTTTTCCATGTGCTTTAGTTACTAATGAGCAACACCCACAGAATTCTTTATGGTGTTTTTGTTACTCCCCAGTTTTTCCTCCTTTTTCTTACACAATTAGATTGAACTCACCTCTCTTTTAGAGCTGTATGTTTCTGTATAAAAGTGTCAAAGGAGAGTTTGAGAAGCTCAAGTTGTTTAATAATTTTTTCTAAACGTTTTCTAAACAATTTTTTCTAAACGTTCATAAATGGAGATAACAATATGGGCAGTTAAAACAGTATGGGCTCTGTTTCTGTCACAAAATCTGAGGACTGTGATTGTTGTTCAGTGTGTTGTTTCTTCTCAGTAAAAAGAAAATCCTCAAGAACTGGCTCATCTGCCCCATTAGATTCTAAGGACACTCCTTCCTGATAAAAAGCAGACTATTATCAAAGTTTTCCAAGGTTTCAGATTAGAGGCTCATTTTCTATAGCCAAAGCTGAGAAGCAGTGAGCAGTAAGAAGTGCAAACACTGGGTTTAAGCTTGGGATACTCATAGTTTCCTCACAGGTAAACAAGTCATCTATCTTGAGCTGTTTGGAGACTTGATTATGTCTGGCTGTCCCTTATTCCCCATTTAGGTATTATTACTGATTGTCTCAGGAGTGAAAAAAAGGCATTCAAAAGTGTGAAGTATTGTATTCCCAAAGGTTTACAGTTCTTAGCTTCCATTTTCAGTCTAGAAGAGTTGGTAGCAGAACAGCTGATGATAAATCCAAGAGGAAGAAAAAATAGTGTAAACAAACAATACAAAGATTCCAAAACAGTAGAAAGGAAAAAGAGACAATGCTGCACAGCACTGAAGTGCAAAAGCCAGTTTAAAAAAAAAACACATACACAGCAGAATGGAGAAAAATGTAGAAACAGAGCTTACTAAAACACCTCTATCGTGCCGGCCTCAATATTTTACCAATAACTCCTATGTGTGCCTAAATTTGTATGTCAAAAGTATAAAAACTTGTACCCCTCGTACATATTTCAGCCTCAGCAACATACAAAATGTTGCTGTGTCAGTTACCTTGCTCCAATAAATGCTTCTGATTCAACTCTGAGTGAAACTTGTGAGCACCAGTTAGCCAGCACATGACAGATGAAACTCTTCAAGCAGTTAAGGACAGATGAGAAGGAAAAGAAAAAGGGAAAAAAGATAGGGTCAGAACCCTGGATGCAACTATTCAGTGACTTGTGATCAACGACAAAGAGAGTTACTATAATAATAGTAATCAGTGCAGAGAAATAGAAAATGACAACAAAAAGGGGCAAGAAAGGGAATACTATATAACCACACGGCACAATCAAGAAGAAATAAAAAGACAATGAAAACAATAAACTGAAGAACTATATAAAAGAGATGAATGGCTGGCAGATTCATTCAAGGAAGTATCATACAAAAAAAAAACCTACAATTTTAGAAAGTGAAATGGAAGTTGCACTCAAAACATTTGGGAGAAGTAAATCACCAGAATTAGACAACAAACCAGTAGAGCTGATTACAAACAAGAGAGAAGGAATCCACTCAGGTTCTAACAAAAATCTACTGATAAATATGGAAAGAAAATGGCCCATAGATTGTAAATACTCAATATACATTCCAACCTCTAAGAAAGGGGACATCACAGTTTGCAGTAACCACAGAATCATTGCATTGATTTTGCATGCAAGCAAAGAGATGCTCAAAATTTTACAACAAAGACTTTACCATATATGGGACAAGAAATGCCAGATATCTGAGATGGGTTTAGAAAAGGAAGACACACTAGATCATACTGCAAAAAAAGGTTGGATAATGGAATGCAGTAAAGAGGTGATTCTTAAACTTTTCTTTATTAGGGACCCCCTGCAAATATAATTTGTTGCCAGGGACCCCCAAGACTTAACTCAAGATTTAAATATTTCAGTTTAGACTTAAAGACTTAACTATTGTTTAAAGTTGCTCATCGGAGTCTTTAAATTAAGGAGCAGACTGGGCACATGCACACTCTTGCCACCCTGTCTCTTTCATCAGGAATGTGGCAACAAAGGGGGGCACAGTGAGGAGGCTGAAACTGTGTCCTCATTTGCAAATGAGGGAGCAGTTTGGGTGTCCGCAAAGGCCAGCCAACATGTACCTCAGCACCCAAACCTTCTGCTGCTGTGTAGAAGACACAACAAAACAAGACATCCCATGCAGCAATAGGTCACTCACTTGCATCTGTGGGAAGCCCACAAAAGGAAGGGAGAGAGGAAAGGGGATAGAGAGAATGCAGAGGCAGAAGGAAGCCAGAAAACCAGCGATTACGCGTGGTTCCCATCTATAGGTGATGAATCCGAGTGTATGCCCTGGAACTCTTTCATATGGACTGAAACTCAATGCGAAGTTATCTCTCCTTCCCTCCTCAAGGACCAAGGCACCCATCCCCTTTTCTTCCCTCCTTTCTGAAAAGAGCCAGCCACTGCTGTTAGTGTTCAGCAGCAGGGCTTTGCGGACCCCCTTGACAGCTCCACAGATCACCAGGGGTCCATAGACCCCAGGTTAAGAACCACTGCGCCAAAGAATTTTTAGGAAAAAACCACATGTGTTTATTTCTTTATTTCTTGAATTTATACCCTGGCTTTCTACCAAACAGGAATTTTACAGACTAGTTAAAGCTATTGATTATGCAGATCATGAACAGCTATGGATCACTCTTAAGGAAATGGGTGTGCCACAACACTTGAGTCTCTTGATACGTATTCTGTATCCAGGACAGAGGCTACTATCAGGACAGAATTGGAGAGAGAATGGTTTCTACTGGTAAGGGGTCAGGCAAAGCTGCATTTTATCACCCAATCTGTTTAACTTCCACACTAAATGAACCTAAAGAACCACAGCCCCTAACAATTGAAACTGATGTGAAAGACCTAATAGCCAGACCCGCTGTTTCATGAGCCTTTTTAAGTTCAGTATTTGGTCTGTGTTCATCTACTTCTTTTTGATACCATGTCTCCCTCCTTAGATAATAAAACTCCAAAAATTAGTGCTACACAGGATTTTCCACTTGGAGCACCTTGAGGGTAATCCATTATTTTCTTCTTCATCTTAGTTTTTTACTATATCCAAGTAAGCTTTTCGAGCTTAGTGGAGATTCCAACTCCATATCCACTAATTCTCTAAACATTTTTGGTAAAGGAATTCCCATTCCTTTAAGGATAGGGTTCTTTGACACCAAAATCACTCTGAGATCCTTGTCTTCTGTCTTAATTCCGAATGTCTCTGAATCCTCCTCTAATGCTAATGTTTGTACGAAACGTTTCTTAATACTTTTGCAATCATTCATTTCAAAGAACCTGCTGGAAATATTTTCTTTCCCTGAATCACACCCAGAGGAATCCTCATCATTGCCAACACCTATTACACCATAAACAAATTCTTCTTCTCCTATATCTTCCACTAACTCTGGTTCTACTTCTCATAGTCTGTTTTCCAAATGGACTTTTGAAAACATTTCTTTTCTCTGTATTCCTCACCTGATTCTATTCTAATGCCTTCACTGACATTGATTTCCTTTTTAATTGTCCTTGCTGAGCTGAATCAATTTCTCTGTATCCTCACTTCCATTTGCCATTGAAGTCATTAACTTTTGCCAGTCATTAACATTTACATTCAAGGGATTTGGCAATTCATTAGTTGGAAAAAGTACTTTAAACAATTATAAAAATAAATTTATTAATTTTGTTTGATGTAATGCATTAAATTATCAGAGCTTGGAGAACAAGCGAGGCTAACAGGGATGTTTACGTGGGTACGCTGGAAAAAACACCATATGGTGAACTTGTGCTTCTTGGGGTAAACCTCCCTAGCCCTAATGATCCTTGAGAGAGTTTCTTTGGTAAGGGTTATGTGATCTGTTGGGGGTAAGGCACTTTGTTTGTTTGTTTGATTGGATGCTTGTGTGGTTGCTCTGTTGCTTGAAGGTTGCTGGGTTGCTTGTGAGTCTCCTTCCTTCCTTAGTTTTTACTGGGTGGCTTGGGAGTCTGTTCCCTTGCTTGCCTGTTTGCTGGGTTGCTATTGAGTTTGTTTGCTTGCTTGTGAGTTTGTCTCCTTGCTGGTTTGTCTGGCTGCTTGCTTGCTTGGTAGGGAATTTGTCTCCTTGCTAGTTTGGCTGCTTGCTTGTGTGAGCTAGGTGAGGGCCTGGTTGCTCATTACTGTTCTATTGTGTTGCAGTGAGCTTGTGGGTGTTTGTCTAAGAGTGACTGGCTGAGTAGAGGCTAGCCTGAGGGTGCATTTGCACTCTATTGTATTGTATCTGCCTGACCACAAGGTCCCAAGGGGCAGGACAGCTACTGAGAGTTGAAGGAGGAACTAGCAGCCACTATATAACTACAACCTCAGTCCTGAGAGCTTCCCAACCAGAGCTTGACAAACAGGTGAAGCTAACAGGGTGTTTATGTGGGTGTTAATTAGGGGTGTTTTTTTTCTAATCGACTTTCTTAAGTCAACTAGACTTAAGAATTAGATTTGCTGCAGTTACCTGCAACAACTGTGGCATGTTTATTTTCTTGCCAAAGGATGCGGTTGGGTACACCTGCAGCAAGTGCAAGCTGCTGGCCCTGCTGGAAGAGAAGGTCCAGCAGCTGGAGGTCCATGTTTCCAATCTTTGGATTATTAGGGAGGATGAGGATTTCTTAGATAGGGCAGAGAGGACCTTCTTGAATACAGTACACATCACTGAGGAGGAAGCCAGTTCCCAAACAGTGGAGGCGTTGACTTAGGGGAATGTTATATGTAGAAGGGGCAGGAAACAGAGAGTTTGGAGCTACAGAATCAATTCCAATCTCTCTCACTTATTAGTGAAGAAATGGAACAGCAGCACAAGCAATAGTGTCAGCCTGAAGAGGATGTCCAGGTGACCCTTGAAGAATCTGCACATCAAGTAACCCCTGCCAACCCTCAGATGAGATGAGTTCTTGTAGTTGGGGACTCCTTGCTGAGAGGAACAGAAGTAACAATTTATAAACCTGACAGGATGAATTCTGAGGTATGCCGTCTCCCTGGGGCCAAAATTCACGATGTAACAGAGGTTGACAAGACAGGTTAAGCCCATTGACAGTTACTCCTTACTTTTGGTTCACATGGGAACCAATGACATTGTAAGCTGCAGCTTTCAGGATATCACAAAGGATTATGGGGTTATGGGTAGGAAGCTGAGGGATCTGGGTGCACAGGTTGTAATTTCATCTCTCGTCTCTGTTGAAGGACATGGTCCACAAAGCGAGAGAAGAGTAGTAGAGGCTCTGCAGATGGTGTCGCCAGAAATGATTTGGCTTCTTGAACCCTGGTCTGCATTTTCACAAAGATGGTCTTCTGGCAGACAATAGCCTCACAGCTATTGGTAGGAATGTTTTTGCTAAGAGTCTCACAAATCTCATCAGGAGCGATTGAAACTGAGTTCTGGGGGAGAGGGAGATCGTAGTATTCAGGGCAGGAGTTCATCAAGTGCAACAGTCCAAATGTCATAGAAAGAGCAGGCCAGGTAGTACTAGAAACCAACAGTGACAGGAAAAGCAACTTTAGTGAAGAGCTTGTGGGCAGGGCACATGGTCTTAAATGTCTTTACACCAATGCACAGAGCATGGGAAATAAGCAAGACGAATTGGAACTCTTAATACAACAGAATAAATATGACATAATTGGTATCACTGAAACCTGGTGGGATGAGTCTCATGATTGGAACGAAGTAATTGGGGAGGGGGGTATCACCTATTTCGGAGAATGAGACTAAACAAGAAAGGAGGAGGAGTAGCTTTATATATCAAAGATGTTTACACCTGTGAAGAGATCCATGGCTTAAATCCAGGAAGCCAGGTCTGGGTAAGTATTAAGGGGGCGAGGAACAATAGGGATGTCATTATGGGGGTCTACTACAGATCCCCAAGCCAGACTGTAGATTTGAATGATGGTTTCCTGGAGCAGATGACCACACATTCAAAAAGGAGAGATGTAGCAGTAATGGGAGACTTCAACTATCCTGATATATGTTGGATGTCAAACCCTGCCAAGAGCAAAAGGTTCAACAAATTTCTCACTTGCCTTGCAGACAATTTCTTTGTCCAGAAGGTGGGAGAGGCAACAAGAGGATCAACTATTTTAGATTTGATCCTAACCAACCAAATGCGTGTGTTGTGAATTAAGTCAGAAGAAACCTCCAGGTGTAGTCAGGGCACAATCAGGAAATCATCAGGAAACTCTAGCAATAATTGGCTTGCAACTTATCTTATTGGCAGAACCTTTTAGACAACAGTGTCTGGAAGATTCCCACAAGACTACTGATTGTCTTATCTCCCTTTCGTCTGACCAAGCAAGTTTTCCTTTTATCCTCAAACCTGTCTGACAATACCAAGCTATCAGAACTGCCATTGGTCTTTTGTCACCCAACGCTAAGTCCATTAGCCCATTCCAGACCTCTTTGTCTACTTCACAAACTCCATTTACTTGGCCAGAGAGCTATTAACACCCTAGCCCTCCAGGCAGAAACAGGGTATTTAAACCCCCCTTTTTTGCCAGTCAACTCGCAGTATACCAATTATTGGCTCCCACTCTGCCACTCTGATTCCTGACTGTTTACTGTCCTTAGACACAAGTCTAAGCCACACTGCTGCTGTGTTGCTGCTCTTCTGAATTGGTGAATATCACCCACTTCACCCTGAAATCTCACTTTCCAAAACTTTCCTTTTTCCTTCAGTCAGCCTTGTGTGACTGCTTGGGTCTTGTGTGTGTGATTCCCATTCCCCCAATAAAACAGATTAAGCTTACTTTTGGATCTTTCATTTGTTCTTCGCTGCAGAAGTACTAGTAAACACAGGTGTAAAAGATCTCGTTAGGTTACCTACCCCTTGCAGGTCTCCTCTTTGAGCTAATAATTTCCAACCACTTCACAGAGGTAATGGCATTAAGTCACCCACGTTTTGGGGTAACACTTTGACTTTCTCATTTTTGCTGTTAACTGTCATCAAGTTGATTTCAATTTATGTCAACTCTACAACTGAGAGACCTCCAAGTCACCCTATCATCAAAAGCCTTGCTCAGATCTTACAGACTCAGAACCATGACTTCCTTGGTTGAATCTATCTATCTGTAATTCAGTCTTCGTCATGTCTTCTCATGCTATTCCCAAAGTATGACAGCCTCAGTTTAGTCATCTTGGCTTCTAGGGAGAGTTCAAGAATTCATGCTCTGGAATTCATTTTTTTTTTTGTTAGCAGTCCACTATATCCATAGAACTCTTCTCCATTACCACATTTCAAAAGAATGGATTTTTCTCCTATCAGCTTTCTTCAACGTTCAGCTTTCATAACCATATCTAGCAACTGCAAATACCATGACACGGACAATCCTAACATTAGTATTCAATGATAGATCTTTACAATTCAGTATCTTGTATACTTCCTCCACAGCTACCCATACAAGTCCTAGTCTTCTGATTTCTTGACTACAGTCTCCATTCTGATTCTGACTTCATACTAAGCCAAGGTACGAAAAATCTTTAACTATTTCAATGTCTTCAACATTTTCTTTTGTGCTAGCTACTTTTGTGCTAGCTACTCATTTGCTCTCAAGGAAACATACAGGGTTTTCCCACTGTATTTAATGAGGTACTTGAGGCACAGTGTAGAACTGTGCTGAAGCTAACAGTCTACAACACACACTGGGTTACACAGTGATAAACAATTTTACACACTCACCATTTCCATTAGTGGATTCTCCAGGTCTTCCCCTCTCCCAAACTTTCAGTGGTTCTCGTGGGACTTTATTTCCATACTTTGACCGAACACATCTCCAGTGTTGCCTCTATCTCAGCTATTTGTGTAGCTATCTTAACACCGGCCAGACACTCTGGGGCCAGTTTCTTCCAACCTAGTCTCCTTGACCCCTCTAGGATGAGGTGCACTGATCCTTTCCTTTGACATACAATACATTGTTACATGTGGTTCTGGCCTAGGTGTTCTAAAGCTCAGACATCGTAAATCACTTGTTGATTGCTATCACTTTCAGATAAAGAGAGCCATGCCTCGACAGCCTGGCTGAATACTCACTTACAACTAACATTCACATTTTACCCAATGTTAAGCATATAATATACGGTGGCTTGTAACCAACGATATTCATTCAAGCCTTATGTTATACCAGGTACTTCCCTTCAGGCATTACCTAGTAGTTATGAAGTTTTATACTAGGATAATCTACAAGCATGCATTATTGTGGACGTATCACATTATCAATTATGTCATGGAGCACAGCTGACATGACATCCTTTAAAGTTATGTGAGTATTATAGAATTATAGAGCTGGAAGAGACCACAAGACCCACTGAATCCAACCCCCTGCCATGCAGGAATATACCATCAAAGCATTCTGGACAGATGGCCTTCCAGCCTCTGTTTAAAAATATCCAAAGAAGACTCCACCACACTCCGAGGCAGCATATTCCACTGTTGAACTGCTCCGGCCATCAGGAAGTTCTTCCTGATGTTTAAATGGAATCTCTTTTCCTGAAATTTGAAGCCATTGCTCTGGAGCAGCAGAAAACAGGCTTGCTTCATCCTTCATACGACATCTCTTCAAATATTTAAACACACCTATCACATCCCCTGTTAACTTCTCTGGGCTAAATACACCCAGCTCTCTAAGCCACTTCTCACAAGGCATGGTTTCCTAGCTTTCTACCATTTTGGTTGTCCTTTTCTGGATATGTTCCAGTGTGTCAATATCCTTCCTGAATAGTGGTGCCCAGAAGTGGGCACAGTATTCCAGGTGAGGCCAGATCAAAGCAGAACAGACTCTTGACCTAGAGACTAAATTCCTATTGATGCAGCCCAGAATCACACTGGCTTTTTTAGCTTCCAGATGGGATGAGTCTCATAAGTGGAACACAGAAAAGTATAAGTGATTCCAAAGAAATAGATCAAACAGGAAAAGAGGAGGAATAGCATTATATGTAAAGGATTGTAGACTTGTGAGTAGACCCATAACTTAGAATTTGGAAAACAGGTTGAGAGCATCTGGGTAAAAACTAAAGGAGGAAGAAAAAACATTGTAGGCTACTATAGCCCCCTAAGCCAGAGTAAAGATTTGCATGAGACTTCCATAAAATAAATGACTAAACATTCAGAAAAGGAGATACATATGGAAGACTGCAACCACATTGATACTCGGAAATCAAACTCTTGTAAGATTGTAAGGTCCGACAAATTCCTAATTTGTTTTGTAGACAATTTTATCATTCAGAAGGTAAAGGAGACAATAAGAAGATTTTGGATATGATTCTAACTGACAGAGATAAATGGTTCAAGGAGGTGGAAGGAGCGAGATCCCTGGGATTGAGTGGCCATGCCCTCTTGGACTTTATTATGAAGAAGAAAGAGAAAGCTAAACATAGTCAGATACACACTCTGGACTTCAAGCAGACTTAGTGAAAATACTGGGTGAGACTGTATGGTCAGAAATGCTCAAAGAAAAGGGAGTTCATGCTGCATGGAAGTTTCTTAAAGGGAACTATTCAACACACAGTTGCAAACAATTCTAGTGAGGAAGAAAAGTGGGAGATGTCTAAGGTAGCTGGGATGGATGCACAAATAACATTCAACTGATCTGAGATTTTAAAAAGATATGTATGCAGGAAAGGGGAAACCACCAAAGATGGATACAAACAGCTTGCACTACCTGCAGGAAGAAGCTAAAGTTCTGAATGAGCTCATGTTGGCTAGAGAGATTAAAAGTAATAAAAAGGGGTTCTGGGCTATGTTCAGAGCATTTAGAAGAATGAGGGCCATTGCATAGAGAAGATAGCTACATTTTAATAGGGAACAGGGAGAAGGCCAAGCTGTTAAATACCTTCTTTGCCTCAGTGTTCTCCTAAAAGGAAAACAACTGGTGAAAACAGAACAAATGATACCATAAGGGGAGTGTACCACAGAACATGTAAAGAGGTATTAAAGACATATCTAGGTATTCTAAACAAATTCCAGTCTACAGGGCCAGATGACCTGCATCCAAAGTACTAAAGGACCTTGCAGCTGCAATCCCAGAGTCACTGTTGATAATCGTTGAGAATTCTTGGTGAGTAGGAGAGATCCCAAGCAACCGGAAGAGGGCAAATGTTGTCTTCATTTTTACAAGGGGTAAAAAAGAGGACTCAAACAACTACTGACTAATTAATTTGATGCTGATACCAGGAAAGGATCTAGAACCGATCATTAGACAATCAATGTGTGCATATTTGAAAATGTTTGCTGTTACTACTCAAAAACAAATCATGGCAAAACAAACTTAATTCCTTTCTCCATAAAGTTACAAGGCTGGCAGAGCAGAGGAGTACTATGAATTTAATATATCTTGATTTCAGTAAGGTTTTTTTAATCAAAGCCCCTACGATACTCTTGCAGGCTGGCTGGTGAACTGTGTGCTCTTGATTCATCACTGGCTTATCAACTAAACTCAGAAAGCTCACTAATGATTGTTCTACACCCTGGAGAGAAGTGACTAGTTAGTTGTCTCTGGGTTTTGTTCCGGGTTGGTATTGTTCAACATCTTTATAAATGAATTATGATAGAATAGAAGGTACAATTATCAAATTTGCAGATGGCACTAATTTGGCAGGAGTGGGTGGCATATACCCCGGAGGAAAGGATTGGAAATCAAAATCACTGTTACAGATTCGAGATGAGGTACTACATTTAGGCAGGAAACATGCTTTGTACAAATATAAGATGGGTGACACCTGGCTTGAAAGCAGTACATGTGAAAAGGATCTAGGGGTTAAACACAAGTGAACAGGGTGATGCAGCCAAAAAAGCCAATGCAATTCAGCTGGAATGAACAGGAATACAATGTCCAGATAAAGGAAAGTAGTAGTGCCACTCTATCCTGCTTTGGTCAGACTCCATTTGCAATACTGTGCCCCATTCAGGGAACCACAGTTCAAGATCCATACTGACAACTGGAAAACGTCCAGAGAAGGGTGAGAAAGATAATCAAAGGTCTGGAAATAAAGCATTATGACGAGCAACTCATGGAGCTGGACACATTTAGCTTGGAGAGTGCTCAGAGATGACATAATAAGCATGTTTAAATATTTCAAGGAATTACATGTAGAAGATGCAGTGAGCTTGTTTTTTTCTGCTTAAAAGATTAGAACCAGAACCAATGGATTCAAATCACAAGAAAAAGATACCATCTAAACATTTGAAAGTACTTCTTTACTATCACAACTTTCTGACAATGGAATAAACTGTCTCAGAGGATGGTGGACTCTCCATCTCCATCTTTGGTGGTTTTTAAACAGAAGTTCGATGAGTATCTTTCACGAAAGCATTACTTGTGTATTCTTGCATAGCAGAGGGCTAGACTATATGGTCTTTCTGGTCCCCTCCAACTATATGATTCTGTGCCTGTCTTCTTGGTGCTAAAAAGCACTTTTTTGGTGCAGGATAAGCAATTTTCCAAGGCAGCCTCCCCAGAATACCATTCGCTTCAAAGACCCACCCAGAAGTCAGGCGACGTAGAGACAGGCTAGTTGGGAACTATAGCTATTTTGATGGATGGCAACATCTATGTCTACTCTTTTCCTCTTGTGCACAACCCTCAAATAAGTGCTCTACATCTATTCAGCATGGAGAGCCAGCGAAGTGAAGTGCAGTGCTGGACTGGGATTCAGGGAGACCAAGATTAAAATGCCCACTCAAGCCACTGAAACCCACTCAGCCTAAGAGGTAAGCAATAGTAAACTTCTTCTGAATAAATCTTGACAAGAAAACACTATGATAGGGTTGTCCTAAGTCAAAATTGACTTGAGTGCACATAACAACAACAAACACTCAGTATATATGAGTAGATCTCAGTCTTTTCAAGAGAGAAGGAAAAGTTACCTTGTTTCCCATTCTTTCCCAACAAGATTGATAACTACATTGCTGTGTTCAAGAGCTCTTCGAGTAGAATCTTTGTCACGAGAGTCCCACTCCTGATAACCAAAGCACAAATAATAACAGAAATGAAACACTGTGGAAACAACTTTCACAGAAATATTATTTAGAGACAATGATGAACTTTTTTTTTCTATCCAGCAAGTGATTAAATATGTCCTTGCTAGCTGATATCTAGCTAACAAAAGTCAGAAAGCCTACCATAAAAAGAAGCTGTCCTAGATCACCCATGGGCCGAAGGTACATGAGGTCATACTGATCACAGCGATGTGGGATGATGACTTGGGAACCAATTCGACCTAAGAATGTTCAGGGAAAAAAAATCAAATCAAATCAAAACTACTGCATAATATTGAGACAGAGCGCTGTATTTTCAGAATCCACAAAAGTTATTTTGATTTACAAAAACATTAATAGATATGTAAATTGGATGAAATCATACTCAATAACCTGAATTCTTCATATGGTATTTTTGGAGTAAAGTTTAGAAAGGCATACCATCAAGGGGTTATGCTTGCCAACCCCCTCTTCACCAGAGATTCCTCTGTTTTGCATGGATTAGGATTAGGAAATTGATTAGGAAAGGGGAAAGAGTAGTCTGCTTACAAATATAGTTATTGTTTGGGTATTTGGTGCTGAGACTGTATTTTCTGTATCTGTATGCAGTTTCTGACACTGAATATACTATTAATATATTTTCAAGCAACAAGAAGAAGAAGCCTGGAGAACTCACTCGTTTATTTTTAATTTTTTTTTAATACCATAACAAATGGATCATTTATTTTATCAAAAAAATATTTATATCCCACCACATAAATATCTGAGGGGGGTGTAGAATAAAATCATCTTGACAAATAGACAATTTAAACAGTTAAAAAAGAAAAGTTAATGAATGGCTACAGTATAGGCTAGCTAACATGACGGGGGGGGGTAGTATGGTAGAGGTGACGGAGAACCTCTGACAAAAGGCAGACAACTGTTTCTGCATGTTTTTAGCATATTCAATAAATGGAAAACACATTCCACATAATGTGTTATATTGGCTGTTTGATAATCCCCCTATGTGCCAAGTTGGCGCCATGTTCAACAATCTGTATTTCTGAGAAATTCTGAGCTTTTTCTCAAAGATTTCTCATTTCAAGTCTAGTAACCAAACAGTGAAAACCAACCAAATCCTTTCTTTTCAGTAAGCTGCAATGAAAAACAGGGTGGAGAAGCTTGTAAGAGTCACGTAAATCAAGTTCAAAGGTTGACATCATTAATGGCATGTTTGATTGGGAAAGGACCAATGTATTTAGGAGAAAGTTTCTTGGAGGGTCCAGTGGTGGAAATGTTCTTGGATGAAAGATAAACAAGGTCCCAGGTTTGTAAGCAGAGTTGGGTTGCCTCTTTTGGTCAGCAAAGCGTTTGTGTGAGGCTTTAGAGGATTTAAGGGAGTCTCGGACAAAGTTCCAAATAGAAGAAATTTTTGTAATCCAAGAGGTAAGGGAGGCGGGTTGTGAGTCAGGGAGTTTGGCAGGCAGTGAAGGAAAGGGTTTTGGGGTGGTGCCGGAGACAATTTCAAAAGGAAATTTCCCAGTAGAGGAACAGAGGGCAGAGTTGTACGCAAATTCTGCAAATGGGAGTAGAAGTGCCCAATTATTTTGGTTGGAGTTTATGAAACAGCGTAAATATTGTTCAAGGGTTTGATTGGTGTGTTCAATTTGTGGATGATAGGTGCTGCTAAGTTTTTGGGACATGCCAAAGGTTTTTAAGAGTGATTTCCAAAATTTGGAAGTGAATATAGGTTCCCTGTCAGATATGATTGTGGAGGGAAGACCATGTAGTTTCCAGATGTGTGTAATGAAAAGGTCAGCCAATTTTTCAGCGGTTGGAATCTTTTCCAGTGGAATAAAGTGGGATTGTTTGGAGAAATCAGTGACTACCCAAATAGTGTGAAAGCCGTGTGGGACAATAAAGTCCCAAGAAATTACTTCCCAAGGGGAGGAGGGAACAGGGAGCGGCTGTAGCAGACCATGCTGTTTGGAAGAACTGGATTTGCAAGTGTTGCAAATGGAACAGTTTTTTATATAATCTTGAACTTGCCTTGTGAGACCTGGCCAGTGGAACATTTTTCTAATAAAGTGCAGAGTTTTTAGAAATCTGAAATGGCCAGCAGGTTTGGAATCATGGTAACTTTGCAGAATTTCAGGTCGATATGGGGGTGGTACATAAATTTTGGTCCCGATGAAAGCCAGGTCATTAAACCAGGTGATGGAGTCTTTGTGAAAGTTACGCCAGACGTCATTTTGGTAAGCAGATTTGAGGGACTGTTGAAAAGCAGAATAAAGGAGGGTAGAAGCATTTGTACGTGCTTTTTGTTGTGCATGTGTAGTTACTTGTAATTCAAAGGTTTCAGAAGAAAACAGAGGCTTTTCAGATGATATAGGAGAAGAGGATTGAGTTTCGTAGCAGGGTAGCCTCGAAAGAGGATCTGCTAGAGTGTTACTTTTGCCAAGTTTAAAGACAATTTTGAATCTGAAGCGCTGGAAAAATTCAGCCCAGTGTGCTTGTTTTGGGGTCAATTTTTTGGCATTTTTTAGTGTTTCAAGACTGTGATGGTCAGTCGAGACTTGACAAGGAATACTAGTGCCTTCAATTAAGTGTCTCCAGGAGGAAAGGGCAAAATGGATTGCCATTGCCTCTTTTTCCCAGATAGGCCAGTTGCATGGTTGTTCTGAGAACTTTTTTGAAATAAAGATACATGGCTTCAGATGGTTATCAGTGTCTTTTTGTAGCAGAACAGTACCCATAGCGAAGTCAGATGCATCGGTTTGTATTATGAATTCTTTGGAAGAGTCAGGGAACAAGAGAAGTGGCTCAGAGGTGAATTTTTTCTTGCAAGCATCGAATGCCATCTGGCATTTATCAGACCAACCGATGTGGTTGCTTCTGCTAGCTTTGGTGTCTGTTGTTTTTTTCAAGAGGTTAGTGAGGCGGAGGGCAATTGTTGCAAAGCCTTCTATAAAGTTACGATAGAAGTTTACAAATCCAAAGAATTGTTGGAGCTGCTTTCTAGTTTTAGGGATTGGCCAATTAAGTATTCTATCAATTTTGGCAGGGTCCATGTTCAGAGTATTGTGGCAAATGCAGTATCCTAGATAATCAAAAGTTTGAGTGTTAAACTCGCATTTGGAGAGTTTAACAACAACTTCATTGTCTATGAGTCTTTGCAGTACAGTGCGTACAAGTTGGGTGTGTTGTTCTAGTGTTTCTGAATAGATTAAGATGTCATCTAGGTAAACAACAACACCCTCGTAGAGTAGATCTTGTAGCACAGAATTGAGAAACATTTGGAAAGCAGCGGGGCCAGCTTGTAATCCAAAAGGAAGAACAGTCCATTGGTAGTTTCCTAGTGGGGTTGAGAATGTAGTCAACCGCTTACTCTCGAGATCCATGTGAATTCTGTGGAAAGCCTCTTTGAGGTCTAGCTTTGTAAAGAATTTACCCTTTATCAATTGATTTAGCACATCCTTAGTCAAAGGAATTGGGTAAATGTTAGGCAGCACTGCCTGATTAATTAAATTGTAGTTTATGATACGCCTAAAATCATCTCCATCTTTTTATTACGGAAAAATATGGGACTAGTGGTCGGAGCGGATGAAGGTTTATAAATCCACGTTGTAAATTTTTGTTCAGGAACTTTTTTAAGGCAGCCAGTTCTTGTTTGTTCATTGGATATATTTTTGGTTTGGGCATTTTGGCCCCATCTATTAGCCCGAGTTTGCAATCAAAGTCTCTATGAGGGTGCAATTTGTCTGCTTCATGGTCTTCAAAAGCTTTGTGCAAATCTCGGTACTCTAAAGGGATTTTTTGCAACTCCTCAAGGGTTAAAGTGAGTGCAGACAGGGGGGCGAATTCTTCGGGCGTCTGGTTTATGTCATGGGTATGCTTGAGCAAGCCATGTGTCCAGTCAATTTGGGGGTTGTATTTCCTGAACCAGTCATACACAAGAACTAATTTAAATCCGATGGCTCTGGGCACTAGGAAATGTATTTTTCCCTGACAGTTTCCCACTTAAACAGGAATGGGTTTAGTTCTTTCCCTTACAGGGCCCCCTGCCATGAGAGTGCCATCCACTTGAGATAACTTTACGGTTCTTTTTAGGGGCTCAAACTGCGCATCAAGTTCTTTTGCCAATGCAGGATTTAATAGGCTGCGTGTGCAGCTGGAGTCTACCAAGGCCCTGCGTATCTGTAATTTGCCATCATTCCCCTGGAGAGTTACTGTTACATAAACATGTTTGGTTTTAGGGGCACTTACATTAGCAGACTCAGCGGTGTCCCAATCATCACTTTCTGAATCAGATGTAGTCAGAGAGCTGTCCTCACCATCACAAGTTCCCCAGTAGTGCCTCCAGAAGGGCATTTGGTTGATGGCTTCGGGGTGTCAGCTTTGCAAGATGGAGGTCTGGTGGAGGAAGTACTTCACTTCGTTTCAGTGAGTTTCTTTGATCCCAGGCATTCGCTGGCGATGCGTCCTTTCTTCCCACATTGAAAGCAGGTTCCTTCTTTGAGTTGTTTTTTCTTCTCCTCGCTGCTCAGGAAGGTGGTTTTCCACTGTCCAGATGTGCAGTGTCCGAATTCTTGAGCTTGCCTCTGCCAGGTGAGCTGAACACTCTCCATGATGCTTTCCACTTCCCCGGCTAGTTTCATCCATCCCAAGAGACTGGCAGGGTCCCCTTGGGTCAGGCACCGATCAAGGATGATAGGGTTCAATCCATCTCAATAAAATTGCTTGAGAATGTCATCTCTCCATTCAGGCACTTTTGCTTCTAACCTCCTGAATTCTCATGAGTAGTCTCCCAAGGTTCCTTTCCCCTGACGTAATTTTTTCGGTTGGTATCTGGTTTTTTCTTGAAATAAAGGATCCTCAAATCTTTCTTTAAGTTGGTGCATGAACAGCTGCAGGTCTGCTGTTTCTTTACCTTGTGAGTCGAACAAGCCAGCAACCCACCCCGCTGCTTCTCCTTTGAGATGCTGGCTCAGGTATCTAATCCTGGCAGCGTCATCAGGGAAACTGTTCCTATAGTCGATCATGTAGTTAGATGCCATGTTGAGGAAATACAACAATTTGGTCCCATCGCCATCATAGGTGGTCTTCAGCTCCCAGAAAAGTCAGGCCCCCACGGCCAGTGCCAGCATTCCAGGAGGGGCAGGAGCTACAGGGGCAGCGGCACCTGCTGGTGCTGGAGCTTGAGGAGGTGCTCGTCCAGCCTGAGGTACCAGAAGCCTCCAGTCATGCAGCTGAGCCCTTAGTTGGAAAATTTCCTCTCTCTGCTTTTCCACTTCTTCTTCCCTGGCCTGAAGTTGTTCCATCAGGTTGATCTCGCCTATGGATGTATCCCATCTTGTAGCTCGATGTCTGTGGCACCATGCAGTCTCTGGTCTCTCTCCCCAGGCCCAAGTCTGACCCCCGGTCGGGGTTGTTGCAGAGAGCGAAGCCCGTGTCTTGGGTCTTACATCAACAGCCTGGCTAGGGGCCGTCTCATCTCCCTCAGCGATTTCCTCGCCTGGAACTTCGACAGCTTCCTGGTCTTCTTCACTTATTTGATGCATGTTGTTAGTTTTAATTGAGTTTGATCACTCTGTCAGGAACCGAGATCACACACACAAATGTACCAATGCTAATACATGATTTATTTAGGGCGTGATGCATGTACAAGACTTCAGTGATCAAACTGGAGGCAATCTGCATAGACCAAACATTATAAGCAAGGCAATCTGTTCCCACAGTAGCAGACAGCAAATGACCTTGGAGGAACTAACTCAGCCTGGTATTTCTTATCAGTGCTGAATTCTAGGTGTTGTTGACCTAACGGTCTCTGGTTCACATTCTTGGTTACAAGCAAGCAGCTACATACCACTACTACGTATCCCATACTAAATACTATCCTATACTAAATATGGAGGGACCACCCGACACTTGTGGTATAGGGTTGCCTATCCTTCCAGGAACACTGAAAGGCCAGCAATGGAATGATTTCAGTCTTTTGCTTATCAATGGTTTTTTGCTTACTTATTTCTTTCTCTACATACGTCAAAATTATAAGCTGCAGGGGTGCAACCACGAACAAATATAAAAGTTCAGCATACCAACAACAGGCGTTTGCCCATTTTTCTTTAACTGAAATGCAACAGTGTATCCAATCAGTGATACATTATTAGATTCTTTAATTTTGCAGAAACAGAATGCATAAGAGCGATGTCCTATAGTTGTCCTCATGTTCAATCGTAAAGTGTAATATGAAGATATTTTCACGACAGTGATTTAATCCTTGAGGATCAGCCACACTGAGTTCCACTAAATACATTGTACATTTTAGATGCTAGACCCCCAAAACAACTGGTAGATTTCATTGGAAGCTCATTAAAGGGGGTGATAGGAGTGGTTGCATAAATTCTGACCAAGACGTTAAAGTGCAAAAGTTCAAAGATGTGCCACCACAGAACCAGGAGAGTACCAATATGGTCACGTATTTGTGTCCCTAATAAGATACTTGTACTTTTTCTACAAATCTTTTGGCAAGCAGAGATGGCGTGATTTCAAGTTCTTATATGACACTCATTTATCAGGGCTACGGAATAATGGACAATTAAGGAAGGGCATCACTGGAGATGGAACTGAGATTAATTTCTTTTGCCAAAACTTCTATACTGTCATGTAGGCTGTGCTCCATGCCATGATTAATAATGTGACTCATCCATGATAATGAATGTCTGTTCATTATGCTATGATCCCCCAATCAATACAGTATGCTGATATAAAACACTGTTGTAGATAGTTATCATCTTGGTGTAGTAAAATGCTTGGATTACCAACATGTGTTACAAGCCACCATATCTTACGTTAAACCTCAGGTAAAATCTGTATGATGGTTGTGTGTGTTCAACAATGTCATGAAGGTATGGCTCTGTTTACTTTGATATGATAGCAATTGACAAGTGATTTACTATGTTTGAGCTTCAGGGTACTTTATAACAATAACAGAACTCACACTAAAACTGTGGGTAACAATGCATTGTCTATCAAACGAAAGTATTACTGCATCTCGTCCTAGTGGAAAAGAATCAAAGAGGGTAGGTTGAGAGACACCTACCAGAAGGCATCAGTGTTTAGATGGATACACAAAATGCTGAGGCAGAGAAAACTCCAGAGATAGCATGTTAGGAACCAACTTAGGTGCTGATAAGGAAAACTGAGAAAGTTGGGGGGGGGGGTTGGCACAAACAAGGTCCCATGGGAACCTCTGGGAGTTTGGGAGAGGGGAAGACCTTGAGAATCCACCAATGGGAATAATGTGCACATGAATGTGTGTATCCCTATATAACCAAGTGTATATTGTAGAATGTTAGCTTCAGCTATGCTTCATATACCTCATTAAACATTGCTGGAAAAACCTCCATGTTTTCTTGAGAGTAAAAGAGCAGCTAGCACATGACAGATTGCTGAAGCTTCTCGAATTGCTGCCCAAGATCAGAACTAGTTTCTGCTGTACCTTGCAGAGTCTTCACAAAGTAACCAATCTAAACTCATACCCCCAAACTCTGGGAGGAGAGAATGGGGCTATGACACCAACAGCCAAAATAGCCAAAGGGGCAGGCAGCAGGAAAGTGACCACTACCCCATTAGCTGATTGGAATCTCATGATCCTGCTGGGCACTGAAGGCAGGCAGTGGTTCCCCAAGGGGAATCCAATGAGACACTGAGGAAAGCTGAGAGGTTTTCCAAATGGGACAGATTGACTGCCCAATGGCTCAGGTCGCTGAGGACCCAAATCTGGAAGTGGAAAAACTGGAAATCCCTCTTACAACTAAGAGGGGGAGTTGGGTGAAACCCAAGAACTGGTCAGACATATCTTGGAGGCAATGCAGATCGGAGTAGAAGAGATACCAGCAGGAATAGGAAGGGTGGTAGCCCCCCAAGCAGTTCAAAAATCACTGCCTGCAGTAAATGTAGAGCCTCACAGATGGGACTGTAGGAGAAGTGCTGCAGAGAGCTCAACCAGTTCCAATTCCCCAGGTACCAGGCAGGAAACAGCTCAAAGTTATCTTTGATGGACAAGGAGAGCATCTGTCATTTCTCCTGAGTCAGATAGCCAGCTTCATGGCAGGGTGGGAGCACACTTTCCATTCCAAAATGTTAAAGGTGAAATTCATCTCATCTGGAGGGGCGGGCATGTGATTAGCTGGTGAGGTTATATAATGCAAGGGCTCCAGAGCCGTGGAATTTCTGCCTGTTCATGAACCGGCTGAGAGCCAGCTTCGAAGACCTCTTGTGCCATGCTGAAGCAATGGTGTGCATGACGACCCTCAGGCAGGGCAATTGCTCAGTGGCTGAGTACACGGAGAAGTTTCAATAACTGGCCCCCCAAATATCTGACTAGTCAGAAACAACCAAGATCCAAAACCCCCAAGAGGGGCTGAAGCCAGAAATTTTGGAATGGGCCACACTGAGAGACAACCCAGAAACACTGATGGGATGATACTGTTAGTGAGGATGGTGGAAACCCTGAGCCAAAGAGTTAAGAATGCCCAACAGAGGAACATGACCCCAACCAAGCCCAAAAGCAATGGGAGCATCAGCCAAAGAGCACATAGGGAGCTAAGTGGTGAGAGAGCAAAGAGGATGTATTTGGGCTTGTACCTGAACTGTGGGGAAAAAAGGCATCTAATGCTGTCCAAACCTCACCAAGAGCAAGGGGAGAGAGGATCAAGGGAAGTGGAAAACAAGACAAGAAGTTGATGCTAACCCCTACAGGATCAGCCCTAAACATGGAAGCAGAGAACCTGTGTTCTGTAATCCTACAGGGGGACAGTAAGGGCTCCCTGGAAACCAGCAACTGCAAACTGTTGGGAAATAAGTCACATCTGCCCTAAGCGCCAGAGGGCAAGCTACAATGTACATGCACCCAGAGACCATAGTGAATGGCAAAACTACTCCTTTCTTTGTACCGGTTAGCTTAAGACACTCAGACAGACATGTATGGACCTTATGGCCATCACAGACTTGGGTTGTACTAAGTGTCTGACAAACTCAGCAATTGCCACAGGAATGGGGTTAACAGCTGAAGAACTGGATCAGACAGTCAAGTTTGTACAAACAGATGGCAGGCAGAAGCAAGGACTAGTGAAGCATCAAAGTGCTCCTGTAGTGCTGGGAGTAGGAGCCAATTTGTGCTAGCTCCTACTACTTAGTACCCTATAGTGCTGGGCCTCAACTGGCTAAAGTTTCATGACCCCCACATTCACTGGAGCAATGGGACAATCTGTTTCCCAGAGAAGGGGTGCCAGAAACATGTATGGGACAAATGTCAAAAGAAAGGAAAACATATCTCCCAACAAGCAATTAGAGACAAGGGCAGAGCGGAGATATTAGGGGGGATGAGTGTGAGCAGCTCCCTCCCCACTGTGAAGCAGACCACACCACTGAATCGGATCCAGGGGCTACCCTACCAAAAAGTAAATTGTATTCTATGTCACCTACAGAGATGGAAATGTTGAGAGACTTGAAAGACCAGGCCAGTGTGGTCAAGTGTGGCAGCCCTGGTGTTCTTTAGAAAAAAGAAGAACGGCTTATTGAGACTAGTCATGGACTTCAGGGGATTAAATGCTGTGAGCACATCCTATTCCACTGATAAAAGACCTGCTGGCTCAGTTAGTCACAAGCAAGATCTTCACAAAGCTAGATTTAAGAGCTGCGTGCTACAGAACATGCATATGAGATGGAGACGAATAGAAACAGTATTTAATATCCCCTGGGGGCATCTGAATTTCTCATGGTGCCTTTTGGATTAACAGGTTTGGCAAGTGTGTTCACGCAAACTATAAATGGAATTTTGCATGAACTTTTGCATATGAGGGGTTCTGGTCTACTTAGCTGACATGTTGGGCTACAGTCAAACATATGAAGAACACATGGCGCTAGTGAGGAAAATGTTAACCAAGTTGCAGGATAACAGGCTGTACATTAAGTTGTCTAAATGTAAGTTTCACACCAAAAAATTAGATTATGGGATTGGGATATGGTATATCTGATAAAGGTACAGAGGTGGACCCAGTCAAAGTTAAGAGTGCATTGGGTTGGGAACTCCTGAGGATACGCGGGCAACTGTGAAGTTTCCTAGGGTCTGCTAATTTCTATAGGCAGTTTATTCCCAATTTTACTCAGGTAGCCTTGCCACTGACCGATTTACTGAAAACTAAAAAGGGGAAAGGGAAAGAAAAGAATCAGAGACAGATGGGAGACAAGCCCAAACCTAGCACAAAAAGCCAAAGGAATGCAGAATGCCAACATGCCTTTGATGAGTTAAAGCAGTTGTTTAGTTCAGAGCCCATACTGAAACACCCATATCCAAGATGACCTTTTGTAGTACAAGTGGATGTGAGTAAAACCACCATGGGGGCAGTGTTACTGCAAAATGATGAAGAAGGGAAGGTGTGACCCTGTGCCTATCTGTCCAAAAAATCTGATCAGTCAGATCTGAGTTTGCCAGTATGGGAAAGAACACTGCAGCCATAAAAAAAGGCATTAGAAGATGGAGGCGTTTGCTGGAGAAGGCTTCATGCCCCTTTGAAGTTTGGACAGATCATCGTAACCTAGTGGCTCTGCAAATACCAAGATGCCTCACACCTAAACAGGAATGGTAGGGGAAATTTTTCTATAAATTCAAGTTCATAATAAAATACCTGCCATGAAAGAAAAATTTTTTTAGCTAACAATTTGTCTTGATTGCCATAGCATGACTGTGAGGGACCCAGAGTAATAGACACTACATTCACTCACCATCAGCTAGGATTAGCACTCACTATGCATAGCAGCAGCAGGAAGGACAAACTTTGGAGAACCCTTCAAGAGAGTTTCAGGAAGCATTGTGGCAAAACAAGGGGAGAACTGAACACCAGACGGAACTAGATGAAAAAAGGAGAAGGCTGTATAAGAAAAGTAAATGGTATATCCCTGAAGAGATGTGCACCCAAGTATTGCAGAGGTGCCATGATGCTAACTCAGCTGGCCACACTGGCTTTGTAAAAACCCTCCACCTAATGCATAGTGAACACTGGTGACGAAAACTGAGGGCAAGTGTCAAAAACTACATTAGAAATTGCCCAGTGTGTGCACAGAGCAAATGGGGAGCAGGGGGAGAAAAGGGCTTACTGCAACCGTTACTGACAACTATGGGCACATATCAGCATGGACTTCATTACTCTCTGACCTACCAGAGAGTAACCAACAAACTGTTATCTGGGTGGTCACAGACATGTTTTCCAAACAGAGAAATTTTGTGGCATGCTAAATGCTGCCTGCAGTAATGCAGCTCACTAAATTGTCCTGACAACATGTATATAAATCGCACATGATACCCCTAAAGATCATGCTTAGAAAGAGGCCCACAGTTTACCTTGCAGTTTTGGAAAGGATTCCTGAGGTTGTTAGGGATGCACAGGAATTGAGTACAGAGAACCAGCCAGAGACAGATAGATAGACAGAAAGAGTGAATCAAATATTAGAACAATATTTGCAGTGTTACATAAACTATCAACAAGAAGACTGGGATATGTTGCAGCCACTTGCAGAAATGGCTTATAACAACACATTGCATCAAAGCACAGGGCATACTCCTTTTGAAGCTGTGTATGGGCAGTCACTGAGGTACCTACTACCACTAGAGGTCACCCAGCCTGATCCCATTCCAGCATCAGAATAGGCAAACAAAATCAAAACAACCTAGCCCATTACCATCGATGCACTACCACATGCCAAAGCTACTTATAAAAAATACACAGATCAAAAAAGAGTCAAAGGGTGGAAAATAGAACTAGGGAGCAAAGTCTATTTCTCCACCAAATTTTTGAAATGTCCCCAACCATACAAGAATCTGAGGTGCAAGTATGTTGGACCATTCAAAGTAAAACACTTGGTCAATCAGCTCGCAGCAGAGCTTGAACTGATACATACAATTAGAAAGTGTTGAAGTACAATTATGAAACCAGTTTTGTTGACTTTGCTCAGTAATTTCTCAAAATCAAAATTAGAAAATTACTATACAAATATGCTGTACTTCATGTCCACACTAAGTAGTTGTGTACAGGTTAAAAGAAAGGATGAAGATTTAGAAGCATTTTCTTCAGAACTGAAATAGACATATTATTAGAAAAAACGCACACTTCAATAATAAACAAATTCTGCTCTAAGTATCTTAAAGGGTATAAAAATTTAAATATTTGTTTGTAAATACAAAGACAGCCAGCATGGTATAGTGGTTTGAGCACTGGACGACAACCCTGGAGATGAGGGTTCAGTTCCTTGCTCAGCCATGGAAACCCACTGGATGACCTTGGGTATGTCACATACTCTCAGTGCTAGAAAGCCCCATGACAGGTTCACTTTGGAGTCCCCGTAAGTCAGAAACAATATGAAGGCACACAACAGCAACAAATAATAGAAAATTAAATAAACTTTATTTAAAAATTTAAAGTAAGATTTATTATTTGAGTACATTACCCAGGCGATTGACAACATATCGACCTAGGAATCCTGTGGCTCCAAAGACAGTTGCCACGATGCCACTGACAGAGGAGCGCCCACTCCTTCCATGAGGAATCACAGAGTAATGAACCTGGTGGTCTTGGCGAAGAAGAGGCAATGCTGATAGAGAAACACCATAGCCTAAAACAGACACACGGAAAAATGAAAATACACATTAATAGACTACTATCAAATCCTTAACTGAGGAGTTCTGGTAAATCCCTCTTTTTCTCAGCTGAGGACCGAATCCCACTGTATCATTATATCAACAGCATGACACAGCTTAAGCTGAGAAATAATGAGAACGTGCACAAGCCATTTAGTGAGCTTCAGTACCTGAATCAGGATTTGGTCCCAGAATTTCCTGGTCTTCCTTCTCTGCACTCAGGCCAGAGGCAGAGGCAAGAGAAGGAGAGAGGGGAGCTCTGTAGGAGAGAAAAAAGGACCATGTGTGCCCCCCATTGCCCTACCTTTTGCCTCGGTGTAAGTTCTCAGAGTCAAGGCAGAGGCAAGGGAATGGGACAGGAGAGTTCTGGAAGGATGAAGGAAAGCATGTACACATCTCCCCCCCACCACCAAATGAGTTCTCAGTGCTTGGGCAGCAGCTAAGGGGGAATGGGAATAGGAGGGGAGAGCTCCAAAGGGCACAAAGAAAGGGCACACATGCATCTTCCCCCTGCCATTGGCTTATGTTTTGCTTCAGCACGAGTTCTCAGTGCTGAAACAGAGGCAAAGGAATGGGAGAGGAGAGCTTCAGCAGGAAGGAAAGCATATGCATGTCTCTTCCTCTCCTTGCCCTGCATTACCTTTTGCCTTGGTGTGAATTCTCAGCGCCAGGTAAGAGACAAGGGAACGGGAGGGGACACTTTCAGAGGGTACAAGGAAAGCACACACATGTCTCTCCCCACATTGCCTTACTTTTTGCCCTGGCATGCTTGACTTCTTTCTATGCACTGGCAAAATGCAAGAGAATGGCGGGGAGGCACGGGCACCTTGCAAATAATCAAATTCGCAAGAGTCAAACCCTCAAATGTAGAGGGAGGACTGTATATATTGTAGTATATATTTAGTAATGATTGTATATTCATATTTGTTGCTTTGCAACTATTAATAAACAATCTTGAACAACTGTACCATAAACTTTTCAGATTTTATTAATCATATTGAGCAAGGCTCAAATGGAAATGTGAAGTTTATGACAATTGTCATCATCTGGCCAAAAATAGAGAGTCAAACACCACATAATGCCATGAGAACCAACTGCAATTAAAATTTGTTAATGTCAAGATATACTACACAGCGAATCCTCCACGTGAATATATGCATCATTCATGTACAAATACATAGTTCCATTCAGAAAAAAGGGTATTTGACCTGTACGTAAATTTGAGTGCTTTCTTTCATAATTATTTCATTGTTACTGTGGTAATTAACCCTCTCCCGGGGTCTACAATTAATTAATATCTAATTAAATTTATATCTCCACGTGCTTGGGAGGGTCCCCCAGACGACCACGCAGGCAGGCACGGTCAAATGGCCGCAATCAGGAAAAACCCGGTCTGGCCAGTAAACAATCTGTCATGTAGCCCCAGGAGCCCTCCAGACACGCACACATTAACATAGACAAAGAGTTCTCTGCCCCAAGAAGCCAGCTTGACAGGATTAGCGATCCTGACAAACAGCCTGTCAAGCAAGAGCAATTTACGTACGGCTTTTGACAAACAACGGCAAATCTAATCAAACCAAGCACTCTGACATTTCAGAGCTTTGTGCTCCAAATCATACACATTTTAGAGCTTTGTCTTAGCTCCTCAACCCATTATTCTCCCCGGGAAAGGATTAGCCCTTCAGGTACATTTTCCCCTATAAAAAGACCCGGTTTTCAAGCGGTTCTTCGGATCGCTCCTGGTTTCCTCCCTGCTCACTGTCACTCCGTCCGCCGAGCTTTCCTCTCACCCCCACGTGCTAAGACCCGTTCTCTCTCTCTCCGCTGCCTTCTCGGATTCCCGGACTCCAGGGCCAGGTGCAGTATCTCCCCGTTATACCCCTCTAATACCTCCCTATCAATTTTCTCGCTTTTATTTCTTTTTAGCTCTTGGGTGAGTGAGTGCGTAAGTGCGAATGTGCGCAGTGACTTATTTTTAATAAAAATAAAATAAAAATCTTTTCTTCTGCAATTTGGTGTGGGCTTTGGTTTGGCTTGACCCCGTAAAAATTGGGCTTTACGATCTCACTAAGTTACCCTGCCTCTCTTGTGCTATAGCTTGTGCTCTGGCTAATTCTCATTCCTCCATTATATTGAGCACAGTGAAGGGTCCTCCACAAGACCCCTAGAAATCAGGGTAACAGCATCTTCATTCCATTTTAAAACAGGTCCTTTCCCTTATGTAGCCAAACTGGCAATCAGGCACCCACATAAAGGGTACCAATAGGGGTTTGCAAAGACAGAGGTTTGCAAAAGCACAAAAAATTTAGGGAAATGGCCAAATAACCCAATGAACACCGGCTGCAAAACAAGCACTCCTTTGAAACAAGAGAGAGGCTTTAGCAGACCCCCTGCATGAACCCCCTAAGACAACTCAATGGGCTCTGGAAGTATTCACTGGCTATGGAAAGCTGACAGATTGTAACTGCAGGTAGTAGTGATCACCATATTATAGCAAAGAAAAAGCAGACTGGCCAGAACCCTAAACAGAATAATTCTACAGTATTTACTTCTTGTTGCAAGTCCCACCCGTATATTCTTACAAGAGAAAAAATACTGATCAAATAGCACCAGCCACTTGCATGGTGGAAGTATCAGCAGGCACAGAGGAACCTGAAGTCTGTTTTTTAAAAAACAGAATCTCTAAATTAGCTTCTAATTTTCCATCCAATGAAAACTTTGCTTGTGAGAAAGACAGGACTAGGCAGGAGAAAGACTAAACACAAAATGCAGGTTGTAGAGGAGTTTCTTTGTCAATGCTCAATTTGCTTTGCATGTGTGATCCCATGGGTATGATTCCATGATCATGAATACTAAAAGAGAAGGGAGTTCATTATAGATGGAAGTTTCTTAAAAGTGAGATGTTAATGGCACAATTTCAAACAATTCTAATGAGGAGAAAAAATGAGAGGTGTCTAAAGAATCCAGGATGGATGTCTAAAGAACATTTGAAGCTAAAATGTAAAGACATATGTACAAGAGATGGAAAAAAAGGTGAAATCACTAAAAAGGAGTGGCATGGGAAAACCGACCTACTCTAAATGAATTCATGTTTCCGGGGCCAATTAAATTACATCCAAGGGTATTAAAAGAATTGGCAGAAGTAGAATCACTGACAATAATCTTTGAGAATTAGTGGAGAACAGGAGAAGTTGCAGCAGACTGAAGGAGAGCTAATATTGTCCACATCTTCAAAAGGAGAGAAAAGAGGACCCAAACAATTACTGCCCAGTCACCCCCACACCAATACCTGGAAAGTTTCTAGAGCAGATCATTAAACATTAAGCAGACACAATGTATGCACTTAGGAATGCTATGATCACTAAAAGTCAACATGGGTTGCTCAAAAAAAAAGTCAGACCAGACTAATGTTATCTTTTTAATAGATTACTAGCATGGTAGATGAAGAGACTGCTGTGGATGTAGCATGTCTTCAGTTCAGTAAGGCCTTTGATAAGGTTCTCATGATATCCTTGCAAAAAAGCTAGTAAAATGTGGGCTAGACAATGCTACCATTAGATGGATTTGTAACTGGTTGACCAACTTAATCCAAAGACTGCTCACCAATGGCTTGTCCTGGAGAGAAGTGACCAGTGGAGTGCCACAGGGTTCCTTCTTGGCCCGAAGGCAATTCAACATCTTTATCAATGACTTGGATGAAGGAATAAAGGACATTCTTACAATAAATGGCAGCAATTTACGTAATGAACAAGAAATGAACTGAGACCTGAGAACTTCTGAGAATCTCGACTCTGGTAGACAGCACTAAATACTAGAAAAAGTGGATTATAATTATCTTGGACCACAAACTTTATAAACTTTACAAACTTGGCATATTGAGCAGAGATACTCCCTCTTTTTGGGGCGGACTCTAGACTTTCAGAAGATTTTACCCAAAATACATTAAGAGTATATACTAAGATCTTGAAATTTATGATTGAAAGATTTATGATTGCAAGAACTATCTGAATGCAATAATTTAATTGGAACTGTCTGGATTTTGAACAGAAGATAGGTTTAGTATATGTATGAATTTACCATATACTTATGGTTTATATACTCAAAAGACTTCTAACTTTCTGTCTTTTTTTGTTTTCGTTTCTCTTTAATAATTTACTGGGTGTTTTAATATATATCAATTTATATCAATTCATTGTAATATATTAAATCAAGTGTCTAAATTTACTCTCTAAGTCCAACGTAATAGTTTAAAATAAGCTTAAAAATATTATAGTTGAAGCAGCTTAGATAATATTTATTACTCTCTCATTAACAGAAGATTAAGCTCCTTTTCTTTTTGTTTCTCTTAATTTTTATATATACATATATATATAATATCTGCCAATGAACTTAGACATGAATTTGTAAAGGATATAGAGTCCTATCATATAGATTGAATCGATATTATTTAATCTATTATCAAGCATAAGGTGATGTAGATTAGGTTTAAGCCATCCGTAAAGATTCTGATTTAAAATTTATCATTGAAAACAAGAAACTTGTTTTAATTATAGATGACCAATGATATGTATGCAAACATTTAATTTATTATAATAATTATTGGAATTAATTATTTTGTTGAAAGTAATCACTGATCTTAGGTCTCATCTTAAAATCACATGGAGACAAGGAAAAGGGCTGCAAAAATGACTACCTTTTCATCTACACAGAGAAAATCATCTCTTGATCCATCAAATAAATTGGATCAGATGAAACCTCAATATTTCTCATTGTTGGAGGAAATTAGGAATATCAAAGTGAAATTGTCACAAGAAATGAAAGACCTCAGAATGGAAATCAAGCATGGTTTTAAAGTAGAATTGAACGGAATAAAGACCGCCTTAGAAGGACTCCAGGAAGATATGAAGTCAACAACTAATAAGAGTAACTAATTTAGAGAGTAGAATGGAGAAAACAGAAGGAAAAGTGGAAGACCTGATTCACCAACAAGAATGTTACCTGGGCGAAAAAGCCCTAGCAGATTTAAAATTAAGAGAGAATTGTTTGAAGATAAGAGGCCTGATTGAATGCAAAGAGGAGAATTTACTTGAAAGACTAATATCAGCACTAGCAGAATTTTTGAATATATCTTCTGAAAGAATGGAGTGGGACACTGATAGACCATTCAGACTTGAATCCAGAATAGTAAGAGAGAAGAACTTGCCTCAAGATATTGTTGTATATTTCACTCGGAAGAAGACTAGAGAAGAAATAAGAAATAAATTTGAAGCAATTTAGAGGCAAACTTGATAATCGACAACAAAAAAGTGTTTATTTATAAAGATATTCCCCCAAGGATTCTATGCAAAAGAAAAGATTACTGATTTATAACAACCTACATGAAGTGTCACAACATAATCTACAGGTGGGGGAAACTTGAAGGTATTAGCTTCTGTTTTAAAGGAAGGAATGTTAGAATAGAGATAATACAAGAAGCTAAAAATTTTATGAAGAAATTTAGAAAGGAAGATTGGGAAAATATGGCTAGAAGTGAAGAAACTAAAGAAAATCCATACCAGATGAAGAACAACTTAAAGTCTTGGATCAAGAGGAAGGAGAAGGAGGAGGAGGAGTAAAAGAAGATGAGGTAGAAGAAGAAGAAGGAGCAACTGGAGGAGGAGATACGGAAATTGTGTGGAAGAAGGCCAAGAAGAAAAAGATCAATATCTACAGGAGTTGGAATTAAAAGGAGCAACAGCTAGGGCAGAACACTCCAAAATTTGAAGATATTCTTGGTCCTAATATTACAGATTACAAAGGGATTTGAAGATTTTGTCATGGAACATTGAAGGAATTTCGACCCCTCAAAAACGTAGGAAAATTTTTCATTATCTTGGAAAAAAAATATATTTTCTGCCTTCAAGAAATTAGAGTAAAACATGAAAAAATCCATTTAATTTGGAATAAGAAATTGGGAATAGAATTTGTTTCAGCCCCTAATAAAAATAAAAGAGGGGTGGTGTTCTATGTAAACCCAAAAATCCACTCCAAAGAAGTTTTCAACGATCTGGATGGCAGATATCTCGCACTGGAAATATTATGGCAAGATCAGACAATATTGTTAGTTGGTTTATATGGTCCTCATAGCAAACAAGAGAAATTTCATAAGGAATTAAACAGAAAGACCTCAGATTTGGATTATAGCAAGGTGATGATTTGTGGCGATTGAAATGGAGTTATCAATCCAAAACTTGACAGAAAATCAGAGAAATTAATCAAAAAGAATCAGGTAAAATTCCCGTATTCTTTTGACTTCATGGTAAATAACTTGGATCTCACAGACGTCTGGCAACACTTATATGGCTCCTCAAAAGATTACATTTTTTTATTCAGAACCTCATGTGTCACCCTAGAGAATCGATATGTTTTGCTTTTGAAATTCTTGACTAATATTATCTCTAAATCTGAAATTCTCCCTAGAAGTCTCTCTGACCATAGTGCAACAACATTACCTTTAAGGAATAAAACGATTGTCTTTTTAATTAGAGAACAAATGAAAGACTTCTACAAGAAAACAGGATAATAAGTAAAGCCAATGATTTGTTAAAATAGTACTTTGAGGATAATTCGAACAAAGAAACTGAATTAGCAACAGTTTGGGATGCTAGTAAAGCTGTTCTTAGAAGTTCCTTTACTCAACAGAATGCAGAGATTAATAGGAAAAAGAAAGAGTCTTCAGAAAATAAATGTTAAAAGGAGAAAAACAGTTACTTTCATGGTTGTAGAAGAGGTTGTTAACCTATAACTTAGAGGGAGAGATAGACAAAGATTGTATGATAACTTGGGTCAGAAATTTCAGCCACAATGCCCTTTTGGAAGAGTGGGAAACAATTTGGAAAAATAATATGGTATACTCCAGCTCTTATGCCCTCCAGGAAAATATGTTAAAGATGGTGTATCAGTGGCATTTGACACCCAACAGATTCCAAAAATGAATACGAACAATCACTGTTGGAAATGTGAAGATCAGGTGGGTTCTTTTTATCATATGTGGTGGGGATGTGATAGAGCAAAGAGATTCTGGTACGCCATACGAGCTAATATGCAAAAAATTTTGAAACTAAAAATTGAATTAGTTCCAGAATTTTTTTTATTGGGAATTTTTGGTGCAGATAACAGTATGGATTTCTGTACCAAAAGATTAGCTTGGCATTTCATCCTGGCAGCCAGACTTGTCTATGCTAAATACTGGAAATTGACTTACATGGTTAGAGAAAGTTATCGAAATTGCACAGATGGACAAAATGACTTATAGATTGGAGAACATAATGGATAGCAAGTTCTATAAGGCCTGGGAGTTGTTTACAGTATTTCTTCAAGACAAGGAAATTCCAACCAATGGTCTTCAGCTTTGAGTATTTAGGAGTGATTATGGGATCCCTTCTTGGACCTAGTTTATTTTAATTTCTATCTTTAGTTTTATGGGGGAATATGCTACATTTCAGTAATATGGTATGTCTTCAAAGATTAAGTACGAATGATACCATTTATTGTTAATATTTGTAATCATAAATTATTGGTGGTATTCTCCAGGTAATATTGTGGAGGGAGGTGGAAGAAGGAGAAGAAGTTTTTGATGTGATTGGTTTTTCTTTGCAAGAATAGGGATGTGAAGGAATGCCATTAATATTATGTTTGAGACAACAAGGAGTTATTGTGAATAATGGTATTGTTATTATACAACTAGAGGTTGACACAGATGTATGACAATCAGAACACCAGTTTCTCTCTTTCCTACACAGGGAGGTTTATTTCATGATATTTTTGAGAATATAATAAGGTTGTATCTCACTCAAGGGGGACGTTCTTTATGTTTTGGTCGTCAACTATGTAATTAGTATATAGTATCTATATTATTTGTATATATGTGTATTACTATGTTTGTAGGTGGTTATGTGTAGATTGTATGGTTTTTTCGTTTAGTTTTTCAATAAAAAATATTTTTTTAAAAAGAAAGAAAATAAATGAAGAACTGAGGAACAAAGAAAAGTTATTGAATGAAAACCCAACAGACAAAGCTTTACAGAAAGAAATAAAAGCACTACAGAAACAACTAGAGACACAGATTAACACAGAACTCAACAACAAACTTCTTTATAACCGACAGAGATCTTTTCAATGGGCCAACAATGCTGGTAAGCGGTTAGCCGTAAGACTGAAAAACAAGAGAGAAAGAACTTTGATTACTAAAATCAAACATGAAGAGAGAATATATACAGATCTATCCAAGATTTTAAAATTTTATTTGAATTATTATTCAGAATTATATGAAGATCAAGAAGTAAATGAAGTTAAAGAATTATATATCCCAACAAAATATCAAGCTGGTAACTGATAAGCAGAAAGAGACTTTGAACAAATCAATAACAGCAGCCAAAGTAACTGAAGCTATTCATAGAGCCAAGAGTGGAAAGTCACCAGGCCTAGATGGTTTTCCAGCATCTTATTATAAGACATTTCTGCATCAACTATCCCCAGTGTTACAAGAGGTAACGAATAAAACGTTGGATGGAGATATTCCTAAATCACGGAAAGAAGCAGACATAACATTGCTCCACAAAGAAGGAAAAGACCCACTGAATGTAAAGAATTACAGGCCAATTTCGTTACTAAATACTGATTATAAGCTTTTTGCTTCAATATTAGCAAATAGACTAAAAAAGATCTTACAAGAAGTTATTCCAGAGGAGCAAGCTGGTTTCATTCCAGGAAGACATCAGGGATAATATAAGAAATATAATTAATATAATCGAGCTGTGTGAGAAATATCCTCAGAAGAAATTAGCTGCAGTTTTTTTTTAGACATCGAAAAAGCCTTTGATACTGTCAATTGGAATTTTCTAATAAATATATGTGAGAAAATGAATCTGGGCGAACGTTATCAAACTATATATACAAGTCAATCAGCACAAATATTATTAATGGAGAAAAAACGGAGAGATTATCCATCCAGAGAGGTACACGACAGGGCTGTCCACTATCCCCGCTTCTGTTTCTATTGATAATTGAGATCTTGATTGAAAGTGTGAGAAGCAACCCCAAAACTAGGGAGATAAAATTAAAAGGCCATGAATACAAAATTAGAGCTTTCGCCGATGATTTGGTAGTGACATTAGAAGAGCAAGATGACAGTTTTAAAAAAACTAAAAGCCATTCTTGAAAACTTCAGAGAATACTCGGGACTGAGAGTAAACAAAGATAAAATAAATATATTGACCAAAAATATCTCTGTAGAAGAAGAAAAGCAATTATCACAAATATCGGGATACACTATTGCCAAGAAAGTCGATTATCTAGGTATTCAAATTACCAAGAAAAAATCAGATTTATTTAAAAACAACTATGAAGTAATACGGAAAAGCATTCAAAAGGACTTAAAAAACTGGAGTAATTTAAACTTGTCTTTCTTGGGAAGAATTGTGACAATTAAAATGTCTGTTTTGCCTAAGCTTCTCTTTTTATATCAAACAATTCCTACTATTCACAATGACAAAGTGATATATGCTTGGCAAAGTGAGATTTTTAAATATGTTTGGGGCGGAGGAGCTGAGAGTGAAACTAAAACTTTACAAGACTCGAAGGAAAGGGGTGGGTTGGGATTGCCGAATTTAATTCTATATCACCATGCAAGTTGTCTGAATTGGTTAAGAAACTGGATTAAACTGGACAAGACAAAGTTGTTAAATCTAGAAGGCATGGACGTATGGTCAGGTTGGCACTTCTATCTATGGTTTAAAAGAGCTAAGATTAATAAAGAATTTAACAATCATTATGTAAGAAAACCCCTTATGAATATGTAGAGAAGATATTTTCTAAGATGCTGTTTGAAAACATCATTATGGGCATCTCCTCATGAGGCTTATTATACAAAAAAGAACTTACTATTTGACAGACGGATAAAATATGAAGACCTCGTTCAATTACAAAATGATCAAGTTAAAATTAGAACACAACAAGAACTCAATGACAGTGGAATTAGATGTCATTGACTCCTCTACAGGCAACTTATAGAAAAATTAAAGATTGACATAAAACTAAATAGATATCAATCGAAGGAAGAACAGTTGACAGCAAACTTAACCTCAGAAAAATCTAAAACCATTTCACTAATTTATAAAACCTTATTAAAATGGGATACAGAGGATGAACCAATTAAAACTTCACTGATTAAGTGGGCGCAGAACCTTCCTCATGTGATTCCCCTAGATCAAAGGGAGAAAATCTGGAATGAAAGAATAAAATACACAGCATGCTAAGATGTTAGAGAAAATGTTTAAAAGATGTATTTTAGGTGGTATTTTAGGCCTGAACGACTATCCAAAATGCAAGTAAATTATTCAAACAAATGCTGGAAATGTGAATCTGAAGTTGGTATATTTTTTCACCAGTGGTGGTCTTGCAAAAAGGTAAAAAAACTGGAACATAATTCATACCCGGATGGGAAAAAATTCTAGGATTTCATTATGAAATGTCTCCTAAGCTTTATCTACTTTCAATAATGAGCGAAGAATTAGAAAAAAAGGCTGGAAAGTTAATATTCTATATGACAGCAGCTGCTAGAATGTTGATAGCCCAAAAATGGGAACAAAAAATTCTCCCCTCACCAGCTGAATGGGAGATGAAAATTTTTGACATTACAAATGGACAGGTTCACATATGTATTAAGAGGAGATAATTTTAAAAAATTTGCCAAAGATTGGGAATCTGTGATAATATACTTCAGAAATGTACAGGGGGATATAAAGATGGTGAATATTGACTTTTGAATAAGTGGCTGTAACACACAGGAACATGGAATTTAAAGATACGATGGACAGACATTTACAGTTTTATTTATTGGACTTATTATTACTTCCTACTTCGGGGGAAGTCAGAATGAATGTAGAATACAATTTATAAAATGGAACAAAAAACAGGTATGTCTGTACGTAGATATTCATATACCATATCTTTGTTGAGCCAGTATGAACATTATTGTTTTGTTTTACTGTTTGTAAATAAAATTTTTAAAAAAGGACATTCTTATCAAATTTGCAGATGATTCCAAACTAGGAGGGACAGCTAACATCCCAGGGGACAGGATTAGAATTCAAAATGATCTTAACAGAATAGAGAGCTGGGCCAAAACTGACAAAATGAATTTCAACAGGGAGAAATGTAAGGTACTACACTTGAGCAGGAAAAAAAATGAAATGCACAGATACAGGAAGGGTGGCAGCCAGCTTGAACACAGTACATGCGAAAGAGATCTAGGAGTCTTAGTCAATTATAAGTTGAATGCGAGTCAGCAGTGTGATGTAACAGCTGAAAAAAACCACTGCAATTCTACACTGCATCAACAAGAATATAGTGTCTAGGTCAGGGGAAGTAATAGCACCATTCTATTCTGCTTTCATCAGACCCCATCAGGAATACTTTGCCCACTTCTGGACACAATATTTCAGGAAGGATATTAAAAAGCTGGAACATGTTCAGAGAAGGGTGACCAAAATGGTAAAAGGCCTTGAAACTATGCCCTATGAGGAGTGGGTTAGGAATCTGGATATGTTTAGCCTGGAGAGGAGAAGGTTAAAAGGGAACATGACAGCTATGTTTATATATTTTAAGAGATGAAAGGATGACATATGGAAGATGGACCAAGCACGTTTTCTGCTGCTCCAGAGACACAGAGCAATGGCTTCAAATTTCAGGAAAAGAGATTCCATCTAAACATTAGGAAGAACTTCCTGATGGTAAAAGCAGTTCAACAGTAGAATATTCTGATTTGGAGTATGCTGGAATCGCCTTCTTTGGAGGTTTTTAAGCAGAGGCCAGATGGCCATTTGTCCCAAATGTTTTGATTGTGTATTCCTACATAGCAAGAAGTTGGATTGTGGTCTCTACCAGCTCTTATGAGTCTGTGGTTAGTGTGTAGATGTTTGCTGACTCAGCCTTCCTCAATTACAAAATTTCAGAAGCACAAGTGCAAGGGTTAGGGAGTTTATAGAACCATAGAGTTGGAAGAGACCATAATGGCCATCAAGTCCAACCTCCTGTCATGCAGGAATACTGTTTAAAAACCTCGAAAGAAGGTGTCTGCATCACACTCTGAGGTAGTATATTCCACTGTCAAACAGCTCTTACCTTCAGGAAGTTCTTCCTGATGTTTAGCTGAAATCTGTTTTCCTGGAGTTTGAATCCAACTCTGTGTCCTAGTCTCTGAAACACCAGTAAACAAGCTTGCTCCATATTCAATATGACATCCCTTCAAATATTTAACATGGCTATCATGTCATCTCTTAATCTTCTTTTCATCAGGCTAAACATACTTAGCTCCCTAGGCCTGTCCTCATAGGTTATGGTTTCCAGACCCTCCACCATTGTGTACGCCCTCCTCTGGTCACCCTCCAGCTTGTCAACACCTTCAACTGTGGTGCCAGAGATGGACACAGTACTCCAGGTGAGGTCTAACCAAAGCAGAATAAGAGTGGTACTATTATTTCCCTTGATCTCAATACTGTACTCCTATTGATGCTACCTAGAATTGCATTGGCTTTTTTAGCTGTCGCAGCACACTGCTGACTCATATTCAGCTTGGGGTCCACTAAGACTCCTAGATCCCTTTCATACATATTGTTTTCATGCCAGGTGTCACCCAGCCTACATCTGTGCCTTTCATTCTTTCTTCCTAAAAGTAGTACCCTACATTTCTCCCTGTTAAAATTCATTTCGTTAGTTTTGGCCCAGCTCTCTAATCTGACAAGGTCATTTTGAATTAGCTATTCCTCTTAATTTGATGTCCTCTGCAAAGTTGATAAGCATGTCCTCTATTCCATCATCAAAACCATTGATAAAAATGTTGAATAGCACTGGATCCAGGACAGAACCCTGTGACACCCCACTAGTCACTTCCTTCCAGGATGAAGAGGAGACCTTGGTGAGCACTCTTTGTGTTTGTTCGGTCAGTCAGCCAACTACAAATCCACCTAACAGCAGAATCATAGAGTTAGAAAAGACTACCGGGGCCATCCAGTCCAACCCCCTGCTACACAGGAACATCCATCAAAGCACTCCTGACAGATAACCATCCAGCCTCTGCTTAAAAATCTCCAAAGAAGGAGACTCCACTACACTCCGAGGCAGCATATTCTGCTGCCGAACAGCTCTGACCATCAGGAAGTTCTTCCTGAGGTTCAAGTGGAATCTCCTTTCCTGCAGCTTTGCTCCTTGTCCTAGTCTCTGGAGCGGCAGAGAACAAGCCTGCTCCCTCCTCAACATGGCATCCCTTCAAATATTTAAACATGGCTATCATGTCCCCTCTTAACCTTCCCTTCTGCAGAATAAACATACCCAGCTCCCTAAGCCACTTCCTATAGGGCAGTAGTACTTTCTTTTATCTTTCCTCAATTTGGCACCATTTAGCTTCCTTGAATTACCCTAAGATCTAATATTATACAGGAGAATGTTTTTTCCTAATCCACTTTTTTGCACCACGTACAATTTTGTACACACCTCTATTAGTCCTTTTTCAATAATGCTTTTCTCCACTAATTATTTACAAACACTAAATTTAATCATATTAGCAAGGAACATTGTCAAAAGTTTTTGGGAAAGTCCACGTAAACAATGTCTATCAGGTTACTAATGCCAACTTATTTATTGACATATTCTAAAAGTATAAATCAATTTAACTGTAATAAACGTTAACAAATCAGTAATTTCTTGGATCCCTCTTACAAAACAGGAATCATGTTGGGGATCACAAATAGCTTTGTTAGCTGACCAGCAATTTCATGCTTGCATGAGAACTCTTTGATGAATGCCATCTAAATCAGGTGATTTATATTTGTCTGTTTTCTGTTTCTATGTTCTAGAATGCAGTCTCATAAATGTTATTTGCCTCAGTTGCTCAGACTCCCATCCTGAATATATCAGTTCAGACAAGGTACTGCCCTACATCTTCTCCAGTGAACACTGATCAAGACAAAGTCACTCAGCTTTGCTGTCCTTTTACGTAACTTTCTTCACCTTTTAAATCTTGTCCTCTAACCCAAGGACCTCCTTGGCCAATTTCTTCCTCCTGTTCCAGTGAAATAATTTTTAAATGGTTCTATTAACAATATGCTCTTTTGCCTTTATTATCTGTTTATATTGCCTTTGCCAAGTTTTGTTCTTATCTGAGGAAGGTTCTCAGTTTCTGAAAGAAGCCTTCTTTCCTGCAATAGGTTAAATGTGGTAGAAGTGGAAGAGGATGAGAGACAGCACCAGAGGACCTCCAGAGAGAGTATTTAGAAATTTAGTGATCTGCTGCCTATGGCACCCAACTTACTGTGTATACAGGACACACTGGCTCAGATAGGAACTGGGTGGAAAGACTGAACGAATGTAAGGCACTGTTTCTTCTTTCTCCTACCTCAGAAAGGAATGCTGTAGCTATTCCAGAACGAACATACACTTAACCGGAAGAAAATATCTTTGAAAACAACGTTTACTTCCGAGTGGAAAACCGGTGCCAGGTTTTTTAGACACTAAAGCCACTTTAGAGGGTTTTTTTTTTAAAGTAGGGTAGCCCAGAAATAACCCTAAGCATAAGCAAGGGGGAATCCATCTTTCTTATGGCTGGGAAAGAAAGCCAGCTGAGCTGAAACCTGGCAAAAGCGAAAAATGAGGGTAATGGGGTAAAAAAAAGAAGGCACGCGGAGCAGCGCGAAGAAGGGACTGATGAGCCTGAGCAGAAAGCAAAATAAAGGAGTACGAAGAAGAAAGGCAGAGGGCTTACGCCCCGGAAGGGAACTAAATTGGACGCTCCGCCCCGTAAAGCGGCTGCTTCCAACCAACGAACGACTGGACACGGCGCGGGGAAAGGCAATAACGAGGGCACCAGTGGCTAGTTCCCTTGCCTCAGTTGTCGGGAAAGTCCAGGTCGTTCCTAATAGCTTGTAAATTACGGCCAGAAGTACTACGCAAAGGTAACGCAGCCGAAAAGATCGGCAGGTAAAACTTCTTTAACGCAAAATAAGCTTCTCTGGCCACAAATCCCTCCTGCAGCCTAGACTATCACGAACGCAAAGGAACCCTGTTGCAAAGTTGTCTCTGCTCCCTCGCTTACTAAGATTCCGCAAGGAGACCCACAACCATAGAGGCCGTCATAATCTTCCTCCTTATACGATCAACAGCCTTAACTCTCCAACGAGAATAATAACGATTAGGGGTCTCCGATTCTTTTCAGAACTCGAGGGCAAACAGCCACCTGTCCTGTCCCCTGGACACTTACCTGTCCTTGGTGATAGAAGGCCGCTGCACGGGACTCGGTAACAGCGAACGACACCCGCCATCTTTCCCGGATGGCTAAAAGTAGCTCCACCCCTTGTCAGCACTGAGCTACGGATATTCATCAGGCCAAACTAGTTCACAAAAGTCCACCGTTTAACCCCTCGCGGAGCTAGCATGGTATAGTGATTTGAGCCTTCGACTACCACTCTGGAGGTGCCGTGGTAGGATACCAGTAGCGTCGCTATAAGTCAGAGTTTGACAAGCTTTTTGCTATCACTGAAAAATTGAAATCAGTGAAAAATAGTGATCTGATAAGAACACGACTAGAAGTATTTGTCCAGAGCAAAATTGTTGAGAGGTAGTGGTGGCCCAAGGTCACATGGTTAATTCAATGAGCAAGCAGTGATTTGAGCTAGAACTTTTTACCCTGAGGGATGCCTGGAAATAATTTTCGATCTCTGCATAAAAATTATTTCTATAATTTATATTATGTTAACGTGATCAGTTGTAGGTATAATAGTCCAATAATAATTATTATACTCTTTTGAGTAGAGAATGATATTATTCCGTGGATCTTTTTATTTCGACCAATTTGTGTACCTTCAAATCATTTCTGACTTATTGCAACCTATTGCAGGGTTTGTTTTAGCAAGATTTGATCAGAAGGCGTTTGCCTTGGCCATTGTCTTCCTCTGATGCTGAGAGAGGATTGCCCAGTGTGTTTCCATGACTGGCTGTTCTTCTGAAAGTGGTAGTCCAAGCCTCAAACCACTATGATACACTGGATCCTTAAACATAGCACAGGAAGGCCCATGAAAGTCATGCCATCTGGTTTCCAGAGTAAGATGCAGGGAAAAGTAAGGACAAATTGCAGGAAGTGAAGCTGGGAAGGACAATCAGATTTCTTTCAGAGATACGGAATAAAGATTTTAGGATAAGTAGTAAATAGTCTGCTTTAACTGACATTCACCTATTTGACTTTTCATCAAAATGTACAAGCTAAGCAGCTCATCAGTGCTAGGTTGTCTGTGGTCTCACCCAAATATTTTTCATTTATACCTGTTAAAATAATAAGAAATGTTTGTACTTTTTAAATTTCCATTCTCTTGCACTTCACCAATTAAGATCTGATAATGGGATGGAAGTGGTGGGATCCTTGGGTGGGAGTAACCATGCTCTATTGGAATTTGCTATCCAGTGGGAAGGGGAAGCCAAGTGTAGCCAGGCATGCATTCTAGACTTTAAGAAAGCTCATTTCTGTAAACTTAGGGAACTACTCGCTGAAATTCCTTGGTCAAGAATACTGAAAGAGAATGTTACCCTGTGATCTGGGGTCCCGGGAGGGACACCAAAATGTGCTCGACTAAAGTTGGGGAAAGTTAGCTCAGAACACTGCTTAACGTTACGAGAGGCAGGGTAACTTAGCAAGATCTTGAACCCTGTCCTGAAGCTAAGAAAAATACAGAGCGAAGCTGGGGTGCGATGTAGCTCAGCACGTGGCGCTGAGGGGAGGCTCGCCAAGCAAAGCAGCAGCAAGGCGGGATGAAACTCGGGAGCGATCCAAGGAAGGTCTCGGAATCAAGGGTTTTTATAAGAAGAATTGTGACTGCAGGCTATGCCGTACTTGGAGGAAAACAATAGATTTGGAGTTGGAGACAAAGCCTCCGAAAGGTCAGAATCTGAATGATTGAGTTATCGTAGCCGTTCTCAATAGAGTAGCCAGTATGCAGACACAGAGTACTTGGGTATTACATAGTTTACCCACCAAGCTGCCATCGCGAGGCAGAGGCTGTTTTGTAAGTGGCGTGCATACTTAATTAGAGTACTTGCCTGGAGGTCTCCTAAAGCAGTGAGTCAGCTATTTCTAACCTGCCTGTATTGTACGGCTATTAATGGCCGAGCTTGTTTACGTGCTTGTCCGGTGGCCTCGCAAGCATGTGGAAAGGAATGGAGAAGTGCAGCCGAATTGTGATATCAAGGGATATCTCTTTTTTTTTATGAAATAATTTTATTAAGTTTCACAAATAAAAAAAAACACATCTCAAATTGTACTTTTACATGTAATGTTTTTGTTCTTCCACTCTGATCTAGTTTTCATTTTCTAGATATCTACTCACATATAAAAAATTATGCCTCACAATTCCATGTTCATCTTACGTGCTTGATCTTGCATTTCTCTCATCAACTCCTGTTATGTTACAGTTATTCCTCTTTAATTTCAACCATAATTCAGACATCTTCACTTGGCAGTTCCCAGCAATTACCCATTACAATTTGCCATTCTGCTTTTATCTGATCGTCCGATTTCCCCTTTAATCTTTGTGAAACAATATCCACATTTCTATTCTCAATAAATGTCCCCCACCATTGTTCGATTGTGGTTATTTGCTGAGACTTCCACGATTTGGCATATTCAGTTCGAGCTGTCGTTATCATGTACAATATTAATCTCCAATGTCTCTTAATGTTAGTATTCTCAAGAACATTTGTCATGTTTAACAAATAAAATTCAGGTTTTTTTACAAATTGAACCTTCAGTATTTCACACATCTTTTTATGTATTTCACTCCAATATTCCTTTGCCTTGGGACATGACCACCACATATGAAATATTGTTCCCACCTCTTTCTGACATTTCCAACACATTCCCGTACCTGTATTGTAAATATTTTTTAACTTTTCTGGTGTCATGTACCATCTCTGAAACATTTTAAAATAGTTCTCTTTGAGATTCTGAGCCATTGTAAATTTTTGTGTCCTTTTCCAGCTCTGTTCCCATTCATCTAATTGAATTGAATGCCCAATATTCTGCGCCCACAAAATCATTGCAGATTTCACAGTCTCCTCCTGTCTCTCCTGTGTTAATATTTCTTGATATATATGGGCTAACAGATGCGGTGGATTGTCAAAGATCCATTTAATCACTCCTGTCCTTTCTTTGGATTCTATTCCGTAGGCTTTCAAGTCCATCTGGAATCTCTCATTTAGCTGCCTGTATGGAAACCAACTTAATGGCAATCCTTCCTGTTCCAATTTTAGTCTTGATTTGATCTTATAAGCATTTGTCATTGTTTTCTCTAATATATCCTCATATCTCAGCCATTTCTCTGTTGCCTTCCATCTTCCAAAGAAAGCTTCTTGGGGGGATACCCACATGGGTAGCTGCCTTATGTTTTTACTCTTATATTTATTCCATATCTTCAGAAGCGATTTTCTGATATAGTGATGCAAAAAATCTTTGTCAATTTTTGCTTTATCATAAAACATATATGCATGCCATCCCATCCTCAGGTCTGCTTCCTCCAGTGCAAGCATTCTTGTATCTTGTAAGTCAATCCAGTCTTTTAGCCATATGAATGCCGCAGCTTCGTAATATAATTGAAAATCCGGTACTCCCATTTCTCCCCATAGTATTTCATCTGTCATAATATTCCATTTAATTCTTGGTTTTTTCCCTTGCCATATAAATTTGGTCAGGTCTTTTTTCCACTGTATGAAAGGTTTACTGTTTGTTATTATGGGGAGATTCTGAAACAAAAAATTCATCTTTGGAAGAACATTCATTTTGATAGTCGCTATTCTCCCCAACGTAGACAATTTCATGGAAGTCCACCTTTCCAAGTCTTTAATTATCTCTTTTCATTTTTTCTCATAGTTATTTTGAAACAGCTCATTATTCCTTTTTGCTATCCAGACACCTAGATATTTTGCTTTTTGTACTTTATTAAATTCAGTTGCAAGTGCTAATTCGTTCTTCTCCTTGTCTGTCATGTTTTTCATTAACAAACCTGTTTTTTCTTTATTTACCTTGAATCCTGAAAATTCTCCGTATTCTTGTATTATTCCAATAAGATTTTGTATGCTTCTCTTAGGATCTTCAAGAAACAGAACCAAATCATCAGCTTTAAGTTTGTATTGATAATTCTTGATTTGGTCTCCTCTTATAGCATTATCTTCTCTTATGTTGTTGTTTAATATCTCCATTGTCAATATGAATAACAAAGGGGACAGAGGACATCCCTGTCTTGTTCCTCTGTTCAATTCAATCCGCTTAGTTCTATCTCCGTTAATAACCAGTCGAGCTCTTTGTTGGTTATATATTGCTTCAATCCATGAAAGAAATCTATCTCCAGCTTGCATTTGCTTCATTACTGTTTTCAAAAACGGCCAACTGATCATATCAAAAGCCTTCTCTGCATCAACAAATATCATGGCTATTTTCTTCTCATTATGCTTTTCATAATATTCAATTATGTTCAATACTGTTCTTATATTATTTCTTAAATATCTTTTTGGTATAAAACCATTCTGATCTTCATCAATAAGCTCAGCCAAAATCTTTTTAAGTCTCGTTGCAAGGATTGAAGCAAAAATCTTATAGTCTATATTCAAAAGTGAGATTGGTCTATAATTTTTGACATCTGTTAAGTCTCTGCCTTCTTTAGGAATTAGCACCACATTTGCCTCTCTCCGGATGTCCGGTACTCCTTCTTTTATAATCTCATTTATAGTACTTTGCAATGGAATTGAAATCTCATGTTGTAGAGTCTTGTAATATCTTGCCGTAAAGCCATCTGGGTCCGGAACTTTATCATTCTTAAGGTTCTTAATAGCTTCCATTACTTCCATCATAGAAACCGATTTATTCAGGATCAATCTGTGATCTTCAGTAAATCTTAATTTATTTGTTCTATCCAAGTGTTCTTCCAGTTCCTGTTGTTTTTTCACTTTGTTTTTTTTTAAATCATTTTATTCAAAAATTCTCATTATAAAACATGCATATTTGATTGTCAGCTTCATTGAAATATATCTGATCTTCCACATTGATCTAGATTTCATTTTCCAGATTTCTACAAGCTTTAGGTACTGTACAACATTATACTGTTAGTTTATCTGATAGTTCTTACATTTCATTCTTCATATTTCCGCTTCTTGATTTATATCCTGTCGCCCCACGTAATATAACTTTAATCATGAATTACGTATTTCCAGCTGTTAAAACCCAGCAATCACCCATTACAATTTGCCATTCTTTCTGTATCTCATCGTCTGATTTCCCCTTTAATCTCTGGGAGACCATGTCCGCATTTTTATTTTCAATAAGTGTGGCCCACCATTGTTCTATTGTGGGTATTTGCTGAGTTTTCCATAACTTTGCATATTCAATACGAGCTGTTGTTATCATGTACAATAATATTCTCCAATGCTTCTTAATAACAATACCCTTTAGTATATCAGTCATATTTAACAAATACAATTCAGGAGTTTTAGCAAACTGACCTTTCACTAATGTACGTTTTTTCACTTTCGAAATCTTGCTCATCAGTTTCTCATAATACTTATAAAATGCCTGCTTTATTCCTTCATGTTTAGTAATTCTCTCTTCTCCAGTCTTTATCTCTGATATAATATTCTTAGTCCATCTTCTCCGCAACAGATTGGAGAGAAGCTTTGAGGGTTTATTTGCTTGCTCAAAATAATTATGTCTTGTTCTCCGTACTTGTTGTTCTATTTCTTTCAAGTTAAGTTGATTCAGTTCAGCTTGGCAAACTTTCATCTGTAGTCTGATTTTCTCATCAAAAGGATATTTCCTCATCCGTTTCTCAACTTCTTTCATTTTGTCAAATATTTGCTGCTCAGCATTTCTTCTTTCTTTCCCAATTTCTGCAGACCATCTGATACAGTTGCCTCGTATCACTGCTTTACTTGCATCCCAAATAGTCCTCATCGTCAAATCCAGTGTCATGTTTTCACTGAAATAGTTAATCAACTCCTTCTTCGCTTCATTTATGTATTTCTCTTTATTAAAGATCTCATCATTTAATCTCCATGTCCTTTCCCTTTCCTTAATCTTCATCTTAAGAAGCAATGGGTTGTGATCTGAACATAAATTCGGAAAAATGTCTATATCTGTAGCCTTCAACAATAATGCTTTAGATACCAGCATCATATCAATTCTGGACATTGATTTATGTCTGTCTGAAAAAAAGTGTATCCTTCTAATTGTCCATTTTTATACCTCCCTACATTGAAGAGGTTCAAATCGTCCATCATGTTAAAAAAACTCTTAGGTAATTTTCCATTGTTTCGGGGGATCAGTTTCTGCACCGATCTATCTAATTTTGGACTGACAACTCCATTAAAGTCCCCCAGTACAGCAATGTTCAAATTGCCAGTGTCACTCATATATTTCTGTATCTCCTCGTGTACTTTAGGAAAAAATTCACCCTTCGCCCCATTTTAATACCCCCAAAGCTCGGACTAGCCAGGGCAGTAACAAGAAGGGAGTTCATGAGAGATGGGAGTTTGTTAAAAGAGAGACACTGAAGGCACAATTTAAAACTGTTTCATTAAGGAGGAAAAATGGGTGGTGCCTAATGAAACCAGAATGGTTGACTAAGGAACTCTCAACAGAACTAAATGTTAAAAGAAACTTGTACAAGAAATGGAAGAATGGAGAAATCACCAAAGAGGAATTCAAACAAATAGTCAGGACGTGTAGGAGGAAGGTAAGAAAAGCTAAAGCATGAGATGAACTCAGGCTTCCCAGAGATATGAAAAACAGTAAAATGGGCTTTTTAGGATATGTCTGCAGCAAAAGGAAAAAGAAGGAAAGGTTAGGGTCATTGCATGGAGAAAATGGCCAAGTACTAACAGGGAGTAGGCAAAAAAACAGAACTATTCAGCATCTTCTTTGCCTCAGTTTTCTCCCAAAAGGAAATAAGCGCTCACAGAATAGGTAGAGAAATAGTACAGGAATACCTGTCTACTCTGAATGAATTCAAGTCTCCAGGGCCAGATGAATTATATTCGAGGGTATTAAAAGAACTGACAGAAGTTTTCAGAACCACTGGTGAGAAGTCTTAGAGAACAGATGAACAGGAAAAATCTCGATAGACTGCAAAAGGGCAAATGTCCCCCTCTTCAAAAAGGGAAAAAAGAGGACACAAACAATGACCAATCAGCCTGACATGAATACCCAGAAAGATTCTAGAACAGATCATTAAACAGACAGTTTATAATTACTTAGGCCATTTTCGCATTATACTCTTTATAGTGTTATTATTCCACTTTTAACATCCTATGGAATCTTGGGGTTTGCAGTTTAGGGAGGGGCATTTAGACTTCTCATCCAGAGAATTCCTCTGTAAACTCTAAACCCCAGAATTCCATAGGATGTTGAAAATGGAATAATAGCGCTATAACAGCGTAGTGCGGAAATGGCCTTAGAAACCAATGCTGTGATCACTGAAAGTCAACATGGGTTTCTCAAAAACTATTAATGCCAGACTAATCTTATCTCTCATCTCTTTTATGATAGACTTATGAGCTTGATAGATAAAGAGAATTTTGTGGATGTAGCATTTCTTGACCTCAGTAAAGCCTTAGTGCGGTGCAAAAGAGTTCTGTCCTGGGCCCAGTGCTATTCAAAATTTTTATCAATCACTTGGATGAAGGAATAGAGGACATGCTGATAAAATATGGAGATGATGCCAAATTGGGAAGGGTTGCTAATACCCAAGAGGATAGGATCAAAATTCAAAATGACCATAAGAGATTGGAGAGCTGGGCCAAAGCTAAGAAGCTAAGAATGGAAAAAAAGAGGACCCAAATAATTATCGCCCAGTCAGCCTGACTTCAGTACCTGGAAAGATCCTGGAACAGATCATTAAGTAGTCAGTTTCTAATCACTTAGAAAGCAATGCGGTAATCACGAGAAGTCAACATGGATTTCTCAAAAATAAGTCATGCCAGACTAATCTTATCTCTTTTTATGATAGAGTTACTAGCTTGACAGATGAAGGGAATGCTGTGGATCTCGATTTCAGTAAGGCCTTTGACAAAGTTCCCCACGACATTCTTGCAAAGAAGCTAGTAAAATGTGGGCTGGACAGGGCTACTGTCAGGTGGATCTGTAACTGGTTGACTGACCATTCCCAAAGGGTGCTCACCAATGGCTGCTTTTCATCCTGGAGAGAAGTGACTAGCGGGGTGCCACAGGGTTCTGTCCTGGGCCCAGTGCTGTTCAATATTTTCATCAACGACTTGGATGAAGGAATAGAGGGCACGCTCATCAAATTTGCAGATGACACCAAATTGGGAGGGATTACTAATACACCAGAGGACAGGATCAAATTTCAAAATGACCTGGACAGATTGGAGAGCTGGGCCAAGGCTAACAAAATGAAATTCAACAGAGAGAAGTGTAAGGTCTTACACTTAGGTAGAAAAAATGGAATACAGAAATATAGGATGGGGGACACGTGGCTGGATAGCAGTACGTGTGAAAGGGATCTAGGAGTCTTAATAGACCACAAGCTGAACATGAGTCAGCAGTGTGATGCGGCAGCCAAGAAAGCTAATGCAATTCTCGGCTGCATCAATAGAAGTATGATGTCTAGATCAAGGGAGGTACTGGTACCACTCTACTCTGCTTTGCTTAGACCTCATCTTGAATACTGTGTCTAGTTCTGGGCACCCCAATTCAAGAAGGACATGATCAAGCTGGAGCAGGTCCAGAGGAGGGCGACCAAAATGGTGAGGGGCCTGGAAGCCATGCCCTATGAGGATAGACTTAGAGAGCTGGGTATGTTTAGTCTGCAGATTAGAAAGTTAAGAGGGGACATGATAGCTATGTTTAAATATTTGAAGGGATGCCATGTAGAGGAGGGAGAGGGCTTGTTTTCTGCTGCTTCAGAGACCAGGACAAGGAGCAATGGATTCAAGCTGCAGGAAAGGAGATTCCACCTGAACCTCAGGAAGAACTTCCTGACAGTCAGGGCTGTCCGGCAGTGGAATATGCTTCCTCGGAGTGTAGTGGAGTCTCCTTCCTTGGAGGTTTTTAAGCAGAGGCTGGATGGCCATCTGTTGGGAGTGCTTTGAGGGTATTCCTGCATGGCAGAGGGTTGGACTGGATGGCCCCTGTGGTCTCTTCCAACTCTACATTTCTATGATTCTATGATTCTAACAAAATGAATTTCAACAGAGAGAAATGTAGCATCCTAAACCTAGGCAGAAAAAAATGAAATGCACAAATATAGGACAGGAAGACACCTATCTGGACAACGGTACATCTGAAAGGGATCTAGTAATCTTAATAGACCACAAGCTGAACGTTAGCCAGCTGTGTGATGCAGCAGCCAAGAAAGCCAACATGGTTATTGGGTGCATCAGTAGGAATATGGTGTCTAGATCAAGGAAAGTAATAGTACCACCCTATTCTGCTTTGGTCAGACCTCATCTGGAATACTATGTCCAGTTCTGGGCCCCCTATTTCAAGAAGGATATTGACAAGTGAGAATGTGTCCAGAGGAGGGCGACCAAAATGGTAAGGATCTGGAAGCCATGTCCTATAAGGAGCATCTTAGGGAGCTGGGAATGTTTAGTCTGCAGAAGAGTAGGTTAAGAGGACATATGATAATCATGTTTAAATGTTTGAAAGGATGTCACATGGATAAGGGAACAGGGTTGTTTTCCACTGCAGCAGAGACTAGGACAAGGAGCAGTGGATTCAAATTACAGGAAAACAGATTCCATTTAAACCTCAGGAAGGACTTCCTGACAGTCAGAGGTGTTTGGCAGTGGAATATGCTGCCTTGGAGTGTGATGAAATCTCCTTCTTTGGAGGTTTTAAACAGAGGCTGAATGGGCATCTGTTGGAAATGCTTTGATGTGTGTTCCTGCATAGCAGGAGGTTGGACTTGATGGCCCCTGTGGTCTCTTCCAACTCTATGATTCTATTGTTCTATATCGTTCCACTCCAAACATGTATATGGATATCTGCAAACTGAGGCAGATGTGAAGTGGGATGCAGTCCACAAAAGCCTAGTGACAAATAAAACTTGTTTGACTTTAAAAGATGAGAAGGTAAGGGTAGATATTAAATCCTGTTGTTTTTACTTAAAAGGGTTAACATAGCTGCCCCCTTCAAAACTTTAAAAGGCAGTCCTTGAGGTATGAGGAAAAAAATCAAAATGATTCCAATCCACTGCGGCACATATGTCCTCCCCAGCACCATGCTTGACCTTTTTAGCACACACATTCTCAAAGTACATACTTGCACCCTCCTCTTTTTGGCAGCTCTTGAGGGATTTAAAGAGGATAATCATGTAACCCCTCAATTTTCTCTTTTTCAAGCTGAACATGCCCAGCTCCTTCAACCTCGACATAGGTTTCCTTACTCATACCTTTTGTCATCACTGTTGCTCTGCTCTGAACCCACTCTCAGTTGTCTGTATCCTTCTTAAAATGAGGTGACTAGAATGGAATGAAGTATTCCAGATGAGGCTTGACCAGTGCAGAATATAGGGGGAACTATTACTTCCCTTGATGTGAAAACTATACTTCTATTAATGCAACCAAAAATAACATTTGCCTTCTTTGCTGCAGCATCACACTGCTGGCTCGTGTTCAACTTATGTTCAACAATAATCCTGCAGTACTGCTGAGCCAGGTATCCCCCATCCCATAGCAGTACATTTGTTTTTTGTAACCTAAATGTAGAATTTTGAATTTGTCTGTATTGAGTTTCGTGTTATTAATTTCAGTCCAATTTTTCTAGTTTATCAAAGTCATTTTGAATTTTGTTCCTATCTTCTAGTCTGCTAGCTACCACTCCCAGTTTTGTATGATCTGCACATTTGATAAGGATTCCCTCCCCGCCCTGTAATCTAAACCATTGACAAAAATATTGAAGAACGTTGGCCCTAGGATGGAACCCTGCAGCACTCCACTCAAGAATGTCTTCCAATTTGAAGCACAGCCACTAATGACAACTCTTTGATCATGGTTTTCCAAGCAATTATGGATCCAACTGATGACGTTTCTGTCTATTCCATATTTAATCAGTTTGCAAACCAAAATACTAAAATATCATGTGGGACCTTGCCAAATGCTTTGCTACAATCCAGATAAATGACATCCACAGTATTCCCACCATCTACTAAAACCCTTTCTTGTTGCTTCTTTTTTCCCTAGCCATTTTCAGTTCATTTTGAGCTGTAGTTTTGGTCATGGGCCAGGACTCAGCTTCTCCAGGTGAACAGCAGCCACAAAGGAAGACAAGCAGATGGAAGCCCCTCGGGAGCTAGTCAGGGTGGGAAGAGAGCCAGCTGGCTCCAGCCTTTTCAAGGAAGGCAAAAGGCAGTGGCCCAATGCCGGCTCTGGTCTTTGTGTGCTAAAGATTCCCTCTTCACTGTCTGCCTGGATTCTCTGAGCCTCAGACTGTCTGACCTTGCTGTCAGCTGGATTCCTGAACTCTTGGACCAACTCTTGACTATTCTTCTGCTCCATTCTGAACAGGAAAGCTCTGCTGAACTGCTAAGCTGTCTCAGTTTGTCTGCTGAATGGCCTTCTGCTATCTTTGCACTTAGTTGCCTGGCAATGGACAGCTATCGCCTATGACAATTTATTTCCAGTCCCTTTAACCCCTGCTTGCTTGGAACCAATCCACATAGCTGCCAGCTCCCATGGAGCCTGCCGCAAACTATGAACAGATGTCTGAAATAACCCAGTTGGCTCAGCAAATTGCAGACTTAACTGCTCAGCTGCAGGTTCCAACTGCTGCTGTGGCCACAGCTCCAGCCCCAGTAATACCCCACTGAAAGTGCCCCCTAGCTTGCCCTGAGAAGTTTGATGGAACTCTAGCAAACTTTCTAGCTTTTGGGGGGCAGTGTACTCTGCTTATGAGCCTGCGGGCTGGGGACTTTCCAACATACCAATATAGGATGGGGTTTGTTATCAGCTTGCTTTCTGGCAGTACCATTAGTGCGACAGCAAAGCCCCCTACTGGACAACTTTGCTGCCTTTGGCCAACAGCACCAGGCCATGTATACAGACCTTGTCCAGGCCTAGACTGCCAACTGCCAGATACAGGAGCTAAAACAGGGGAGCTGGTCAGTGGTAGAGTATGCAAATGATTTCAAGCTGCTGGCATAAGATCTAGCCTGGAATCAGGCAGCTTTAGTCAATCAATTTCAGGAAGGGCTGTCAGACCCAATCCTTGATGCTGGCCCGCACTGAGTGCCCAAGGAACTTGCAGGGCCTGATTCACTTGTGCCTCAAGATTGATGGCCGCCTGTAACAACATAAAGCCTGAGTCCAGAACCAGCCAGTTGCAGCAGTTCCACGGCATCTCTTGTGTTATACCCCAACCCACCTAACCCACTATGTCCTGAGGGTCCTAATTATTTTATATCAAACATAGTGAGCCATAGAGATCTACTGGAAGAACACGTAGGCAGTGGAGCTATGGAAATAGATAAAAGAGTAGCCTGTTTTCTGTCACGCATCCGAGGTGAATCTTGCAAATGGCTCACAGGCCGTTTGAATGGATTTTCAGCAGTGATCAGGAGACAATAAATCTCTGGGAACAAATAAACAACGTAAACAGCCTGGAATGTGACACCTTGAGGTATGCATCCCCAGATGAGAAACTCATCTTGCGGGAAACTACAAGGATGTTTGGCTGTATTTTCTTTGAACTACAAAGCTGAAATCCATCTTCATAAAAATGGAACCATCTGTTCCCCAGGACATGTTTTAGCTCTATAACTAGGCCCTTTTTCTCATTCTTTTTCAGATTTCTCCCAGATCCGCAAACCATGAAGCTGGTAAGCTCCCCTCAGCCTCAAAAGGCGTGGCTGAGATCAGCTTTTTGTTAGTTTTTCTCTCAGCTGAAGACTTCTGGATTGGTACAGTATTACTCCAAAACCCTTATGCCTCTCTCTCTCTCTCTTAATTTTCACCTCTTTCTAAATTTCTATAGTCTTGTATGCTTGTTGGAGTGAGTGCAGCTGAGTGATTGTATGGATTTTAACATCTTTGCCAATAAATTCCTAAAATTTGAACAGTTTGTGTGATTTCTGACTGAGCCTGACCCCATAAACATTGAGTTAAAGATCATTAATTACCCTGCCCTCTTTGCATTGCTAAAGCAGTGCTCAGAGCTAATTTTCCCACAAGAGACGATTTTGACAGCCTTTGGAAATCCACCTAAGGGAGCCCCAAGCAAGCAGGGTAACACCTGCCTCCACCCACTCTGGAATTTCTGCCTGCAGGGAAACCTATGAAAGTAGGGGATGTCAGGCCTTCGTTGACTTTGGTAGAGAAAGTGCAAAGATGTCAAGAGGGGTTCATTGATCAATGATCTGGTTTTGGGAGGCCACTAAACTCGTAACTGGCCTACACTGCTAGCGCACAGACAACATGTAGCACTTCTTCCAAACACCTGGTGGTGCCTGTCACTCTAACACCTCCAAGAAAACATTCGGTACAAACCTGGGCCATGATAGACTTAGGGGCTCCTGCCAATTTCATGGACATAGACTACATGGACTGACATGATATTCTCTGCCCCCCCCCTCCAGTGGTGGAGACTTTTGATGGCTGCCCTCTGGACTGGTGGGTTGAACAATGGATATACTGCAGATGTAGATGGAAACTCATGGTGAGGAGGCTCTATCTGGCCTCTGCACCTCAGCTCCCCATTGTTTGAGACCTTGAGTGGTTGGAGGCCCATGATCCCCACATTAGTTGGTCCCAGAGAGAAATTGCTTTCAGGGCTCCAGGCTGCAAGGATCATATGTGTCATGCTCTGGCAAACCTGTAAGCCAGAGTGAAGGTGGGTCTGCTTGCTGGCCTACCCACAAAGTATGCAGAGTTTGCTGATGTCTTCAGTGAAATAGTAGCTGACCAGTTGCCACCTTTTCAGCCTTATGATTGCTCCATTGACCTGATTCCCTGGGCCCAGATTCCAGAGGCTCATATTTACAGTCTGTCAGAGCAAAAATTGACAAAAAACTGAAGAGGAGTTTTATACAGCCCTCCTCGTCGCCAGTTTGTGTCCCCATGCTCATTGTCAAAAAGAAGTCTGGAGCACTGAGGCTTTGCAATGACTACTGCTGGTTAAACCAGATCACAGTCCAGAAATGGTACCATTGCCACTGATTGCAGAGATTTTGGAGAGGCTGTGAAAGGCTAAGATCTTCACCAGGCTAGATATAGGGGGGCCTACAAGCTGGTGTGTATCCAGGAAGGGGACAAATGGAAGACCACATTTTATACGCGATAGGGGTGATGCCCTTTGGCTTGACTAATGCTCCCACTGTCTTCCAACATTTTATGAATTATGTGTTCCCTGACCTCCTTTATTGCTTCACCATCATCTATTTGGATGCCATCTTGATTTATTCTGTCTCCACTGCTGGTCATGAAAGGCATGTGTGCACTGTGCTCCAGAAAATGCAGGAGCATTGTCTTTTCGCCATACTCACTAAGTGCGAGTTTGACAAGTCTACAATAACTTTCTGGGTCACTGCATCCCAGCTGATGGCGTTGCCATGGATTGCAGCAGGTGGAGGCTATTCTGTCCTGGAAACTTCCACACAATGCCAGGGATGTGCAGTGCCTGTTGGAGTTTGTGAATTACTACCATTCTTTCATCCCTCAGTTTGCCCAGGTGATGACACCATAGATTGCCCTGCTACAGAAGGTAGCCTTTGCTTGGGATGCAAAGGCTCAGGAGGTTTTGGGCATGCTGATGGCCATGTTTACCTCCCAGCCCATCCTTTGGCAACCAGACCCAGCCTGTCAGTTCATTGTGGAGACAGACACTTGTGATGCCGCCATAGGGGCTGTTTTGCTGCAGGCAGACCCACAGTCCTCAACACTCTTCCTCTGTGGGTACTATTCCCATAAACTCAAACCATTGGAAAAGAATTATGCTATTTAGGATAAAGAGCTCCTGGCCATCAAGGTGGCCTTTGAGACCTGGCAATAATTGCTTCAAGGAGCCCGACACCCAGTTGAAGTCCAGACTGACCGTCAGAACCTGGAATATCATCAGTCAGCCAAGAAACTGAACCAGAGGCAGATCTGATGGTCCCAGTTCCAACTTCAAGATCATATACACCCCCCACAGCCAGGACAAATGAGCAGATGTGCTGTCCCAGAAGCTGGAGTACACACGGCTTGACTCTGATTCCCATGGTCTTGCTCCCTGAGAGCTTTGCTGCCACCCAGATTCCAGGGACTTTTTGCAGGAGCTGTGGGACCAAGAAGGGCAGGGTCCCTATAGACAGTACTAGCAGCAGGAACTGGAGAGTGTGCCTGGACAAACACCGCGTCATGGGACAATGCATCAGGACCTACTGCACTTCCAGGACTGTTCCTGGACCTGTGTGGGGGACGGTTTTATGATTGTGCCATGACAGTCTTCTGGCAGGGCATTTGTCTGTTTCAAGACTCTTCATTTGGTTGTCAGCAGCCTCATCTCAGGGCCAAGGTGAAGTAGTATGTGGCCTCTTGCACAGACTGTTGCCAGGCAAAGGACATTCCGGGAAAGCCAGTGGAGTACCTCATCTCTGTCAGAGTCCAACTCCCTGCCTGTGCCTTTCTGCCAGCAAAGAAGGGGAGGCAAAGGTGCTTGCCCTAGAAGAAAGAGGAGGTAGTGGGGAGACAAACAACTAATGGAAATGCTGAGCCAAGCCGAGTGAAGGTCTAATCCAAAGGGTCTAGGAAGCCGAAAGTCTGTCCAGAGGGGTCAAGGGAGCTGGAGCACAAGGGTCAAGAGGCTTGTGTAGTAATTTGCTACAAGCAAACAGCAAGCCGCACTGACAGACTTAAATAGCCATTGAAAATAGGTGTTACTTGTCATTGTTTCCTTAATCTAGCCAGTGCAGCTTCCCCCTGAGCTGTCCATTTCAGCCTCCTCTGTGATTGGGGGCTGAAGGGCACAGGTGACTGTAATTCCTCCAAATCACTGCTGGTTCCTTCTCCATCTGGAGCTGGCTGGGGCAACTGTGCCTCCACTTGTCTTTCAAATGATGGGGATGTTTGCAAGCTGGTTTGGTCAATCACTGGCTCTGTTCCTGGCACAATCAGTTGCTCATCGACCTCAGAGCCATCATCTATCACAGTCCCTTTGCCAACTCCCAAGCATCCTTGGCAAGCCATGTCACTGGACTTTATAATGGAGCTGTCCCCATCCCACTGGGCAACAACCATCTTTGTTGTTGTAGACACCCTCATGAAAATGACACACTTTGTTCCCTCACAGGTCTGCCCACAGCCCGTGAGACCACCAACCTTTTCCTGAGTGATGTGTTCCACCTACATGGACTCTGAGTAAGCATCAGAGAAAGGGATACAATTCGCTGCTCGCTTTTGGCTGGTGCTCCTTAAGGGTCTGGGGAATGCAACTCCATTTCTCCTCTGTCTACATTTCCAGTTGGATAGCCAGATAGAGCGGGTGAACAGGATCCTGGAACAATATTTGTGGTGTTTTATTAACTTTCACCTGGATGACTGGATCATGCTCCTCACTGCAGCATAATTTACTTATAACAATGCCCCCTGCTGCTCGATGCAACTGATCCCATTCTTCCCCCACTTCTTCTCTTTGTGTTTACCTTCTTCCACTCTTCTGGTTGCAAACCAGTTCTTGAAGGAGTTGCAGGCTGTCCATCAGGTCCTCTGAGAGCAGCTCCAACAGGTGAAGGATGATTATAAACATTGGGTAGACCAATGCCAGCAAGCAGGAATTCTTTTTGGCAGTGGGGGACTTGGTCTGGATCTCCACCTGGCACCTGCTGGTCCAGGGCCCTTTGCAGAAACTAGGTCCATGGTTTCTCAGTCCCTTCCGGGTGGAAGCAGTGATCAACCCAGTTGTGTACTGGGTCAAGCTACTAGCATCCTTCAGGGTGCATCCAGTCTTCCATCGCTTCTTGCTGGCCCCTGCCAATCTGCACTAGCAGGATGTCCCACCTCTGCCACCTATTCTGGTGGCTGGTGAGCCAGAATACGAAGTGGTGCAAATCTGGGACTTTTGTTGGTGGGGTCGCTGGTTGCAGTACCTGATGGACTGGAAGGGCTATGGGCCTGACAAACATTCCTGGCAGGAAACCTCACATGTCCATGTCCCCCAATTGGTCCAGTAAATCCACTGCTAGTTTCCCTGGAAACTGGCACCCTGTCTAACAGGTGGGAGGTGCCTTGGGGTGGGGGATAGTGTCATGGTGTCAGCTTCTCCACGTGAACAACAGCCTCAAAGGAGGACAACAGATGTAAGTGCACTGGGAGCTAGTCAGGCTGGAATGAGAACCAGCTGGCCCCAGCCTTTTTAAGGAAGGCAAAAGGCAGTGGCCCAATACCAGATACAATTTGTGTGTTTACCAGCCTTGCCTTTGTGTTCTATGGAGTCCTCTTCACTGTTTGTCTGGATTCTCTGACCCTCGGACTGTCTGACTTTGCTGCCCGCTGGATTCCTGAATTCTTGGACTGACTCTTGACTACACTTCTGCTCCACCCTGAACAGGCAAGCTCTGCTGAACTGCTAAGCCATCTCAGTTTGTCTGCTGAATGGCCTTCTGCTATCTCTGCACTCTGTTGCCTGACAGTGGACAGCCAGTGCCTATGACAGTTTTCCTTATCCTGTTTCTGCAAACTTGGGCAACGCATCTGTATTCTTCCTTGATGATTCATCTTTCCATGGTGATTCATCCTTCCATGCTGTTTTCTCTTTCCAGTTTTTCTCAAGCTTACTGTGTAGCCACATTGGCCTTTTCAGATGTTTCTTAACTTTCTTCTTCCACTACTTGCACAGTTTGCCCACTTATTTCTTTCATTTCTCCTGTTCTCTCCTTACCTCCCTCATGGAGTATGTCTCTCGCTTATTTCATGTGCACTGACACTTGCACTGCTGGCTGTCCCATCTCTCCTACTCCTCCCACACCTCACCACATACCCTTGCTTGCTTCTTGTACTCTGCACTCACATTGCTGGCTCTCCTATCTCTCATATTTAGCTATTTTAGATCTGATCCTGAACAATACAATACAAATACAAATGAAGTAGTGGTTGGGGTGCAACTGGTGTGATCCTTGTGTGGAAGTAACACTGCCCTCTTGGAATTTGTTAAATAGAGGAAAGTGAACAAGATAAATAGTCAGACATGGATTCTAGGCTTCAAGAAAGCCAGTTTCAATAGGCTGAGGGAAATATTGGGTGAGATCTCATCATTAGAAATTCTCAAAGGGAAGAGAGTTCATTCATCATTTCTTAAAGGTGGGTTTCAAACAATTCTAATGATGAAGAAAAGTAGACAATGGCTAAAGAAGCCAGGGTAGATAAATAAAGAACTTTTAGGGGGCTGAGATTTAAAAAAGACAAATATTAAAAATGGAATAAAAAGGATATCACCAAAGAGGAATTCAAATATGTAGCCAATACCTGTACAGGGAAAGTCAAAAAAGTTAAAGCTCAGAATGAGCTCAGGCTTGCTAAAGTGGTTAAAACTTAGTAAAAAGAGATTTTGGTGATATTCATAGTAAGATAAAGAACAGGGAAATAGCAGGGCCACTGCATAGAGGAGATGGGGAAATGCTAGAAGGGCATAGAGAAGGCCAAACTGTTCAATATATTGTTTGCCTTAGTTTTCTGCTCTAACTTCTGAAAACAGAACCAGTGATGACATAAGGGGACTGCAGGCTAGTACAAGTAAAGAGGTAATTAATGAATATCCAGAAACTCTAAATGAAGTCAAGTTTTCAAGGCCTGATGAACTGTACTTGCGGAAGTACACTGAAGACCACAGCAGATCATCTTTGAGAATTCTTGGAAAATAGGAGAGAACCCAGTATACTGAAAGAATGTAGATGCTGTCCACATCTTCAAAAAGGTCAAAACAAAGGACCCAATCAATTACCAATCAGTGAGCTTGCTGTCAATATCAGAGAAGGTTCTAAAACAGTTCATTAATCAGTCATTGTGCACATACTTAGAAAATAACTCTAAGTGTGATTACGAAGAAGAGACACAAGTTTCTGAAAAACTAGTCATACCAAACAAACCTTACCTCTCTTTTTGTTAGAGTTACAAGCTTGGCAGATCAGGGGAGTGCTGTGGATGTAGCATATCTTTATTTCAGTAAAGCTTTAGACCAAATTCCCCATTCTTGCAGGTGAACTGGTGAAATGTGGGCTAGATTGTTAGGTTAATTTGTAATTGGTTGACCAGATCAAATATCAGCATAGTATCTAGGTCAAGGGAATTACTAGTGTCACTTTATTCTGCTTTGGTCAAACCACATCTGGAATACTATGTCCAGTTCTGGATACCACAGATCAAGAAGAATATTGACAAGCTGGCATGTGTCCAGATAAGGTCAACTAAGATGATCAAAGGTCTGGAAACCAAGCCTTATGAGGAATGACTAGGGACCTGTGTGTGTTTAGTTTGTAGAAGAAAAGACTGAGAGGTTGTTACCCCTAAAGGCGGGTGACTCAGGGGTCTACCCACAATACCAGTGCCTCCATGGAACGGTGGGGGATTATCAGGTCAATAGGGAGGACTGCAAGAGGGGGGTAACCTTACAGGATATTTTCTTCCTGTATATACCAATGCTAACTGAGAGATACCACTTGGGAGTTGAAGCAAAATGTTTTTATTTGGGGAAAATTCACGGTCACACATAATACTCAAGCAGTCTCACATCCATAGAAGGCTGACTGAAGGAAAGAGAGGAACAGTTGGATAGTAAAAAATTTGTGTTGAAGTATATGGTGTATACCTATTCAGAGAAAAGATACAAAGCAATGTGGCTCAGACTGAGTCTGAAGGTAGTAATATGAACAGGAATCTGGGCGACATAATGACAGGATGCCAGAACAGTACTACACATTGTCTGACTCATGGCTGGAATTTATATACCCCTTTTCTGCCCTGAGGGAACACACATTAATGGCTGTCTCAGAGAGTAGACAATGGGATCTAGAATGAGTTAATGGCTTTAGCATTACATGTCAAAGGACTGATGGGAATTGTGATAGCTCTCTAATGGTGGGACAGGTGAGAGGACAAAAGGGGAATTTCGATGGACAGGAAGAAGATGAAAGACAACCAGTAGCTTTGGAGGCAGTCTCGAGTACCATTGTTTCTGAAGATTGAGCTGTTGAGGAACATTTGCAAGTCCATTATTACTGGAGCTTCCCTGACATACCTTGAGGTCCCATCTAACCTACTTTTGTGTTGCACTTGTTCAGCCTGTCCTCTCTCACCAGCGTGGTGTTGCAGCCATAGCAGTATTTAGTTTACATCTTATGCCAATTAAATGATAAACCATATTATGGAGTGGGAGTGTATGGCCTGTAACAATCCCTCCCCCAAAAAATGGAACTTCTGAGGTAAAGCCACACGGTTTCATTTTTCCATGAAGATGCCATATGCTGATGATTGGTTAGCTTGGAGGATAGGGGACACAGGGTGATAAGGAATAAATCATGTAGGAAGGAGGGTAAGGGTGAGGAGCTTCCATCAATTTCATCAGCTAATTGCCTGGTTGTGGGGAAAACCTAACAGAAATGTAGGCTTCTTCAAAAGGGAAGAGGGAGAGAAAGGGGCATTCAACACCTTACATACCTATATATAGCATACACAATGTAGAAATACCATTCCAACAATTGGAATTAAAAGAACAAATACAAGAACATTCAAATAATTGAAGATAGGGCAATGTCCAAATAGGCAGCTGTTAAACGCGGAAAACCACTGCCTGTCAGTGCCGCCAAGTGCACTGGCATCAAAATTTTAGTATTTCCCTACTAATTACCCACACAGTTACCTCAGGAAATACTGGTTTGTTCTTTTGCTTAAACCACCTTGACAGTTTCTTAGAGAGAGATTACACAGTGTGTGCCTTTTATTCTTAGAATTGAGAAATTTTCTTTTGGGTGTTCCACAGATTCTCTTACTATGTACCTTCAAACTGTTACCTCAGGGAATCTTGCCTACCAAATCCCACTGGATTATTTCAATCAGATCCCACCAAATTTTTTTGGTCAGATCTCTACAAATTTTCTGTTCTGATCCCACCAATTTTTTGGTCAGATCCCACTGCTCTGACACCACTCTTTGTTAACATGCGCGGACGGGAAAAAAAACCCACCGCCCGTCAGTGCCGCCAAGTGCGAAAGGCTCACCCAAGCCTCGCACTCAAGGCCTGCCCAGCCTGACACCTCTTTGTGATCAGAACTGAACAACCAGGGAGATCTCTGAATCAAGCCAGGGCCAGGACAGACGGGTCTGCCTCAGTTCTCCCTCTCTGAGAATGCAGTCTTTTCCTCACTCTTGTCCCCCCTTGACTTCTTCCCTTCAGGACTCTCCCACTTTACTACCTTCCCTAAATCTGCCCTTCTCCCAGATGTAAGGATCAGCAGTGATTTATATTTTCCAAGACTGTGGTACTGTTCTCACTAAGGTCAAGATGATATTATTGGTAGCGTTTGTATTCCAGGATTCAAAATAAGACTCTGTGACACTGTTTTAAGGAACACAGAACTTCAAACATTTTTTGTAACACTGTTGCTTACATTTGTTTTGCATCTCAATGTTTGCAAACAACACACCATTCTTCTCTCCCTCTCTCAATACATTCACAATCTTTCGTACACCCAGTTTCTCAGTTCTCTCTCCCACAGAGCTCTTCAAATCTCCAACCTTCCCTAAACACACCACAAATCACACTCCCCTTCAAACACACTCTAGAGAGTTAAAATCTGTAATTTTTCCTCTTTCCACCAGCCCCTCCCCTGGGCTATCCAAGGTTCCATTTCACCAGCCAATCAGCTTAAACACTCTCAGTTACCAAGGAGGATCTGTTGTCAAAACCCCCTCTTATCAGGTTCGTCACAGCAGCACTCCATCAATAGAAGCAGCAAAGCAGGAAAGTCCTACGTGGGCAGATCATAGTGCAGTTTGGATGACTCTTTGGACTCTCTGAATTTATTTATTTTTATTTATTTTTATTAGTTTTAAACAAAACAAACAATCCAGACAAACATAATTATAAAAATCAAGTGAAAGGAATAAATGATTACAGTGTTGCTAAATCATCATAATAAGAACAAATGTTTAAGAAAAACTTAGAACTGGAAACCAACCCATAACCAATACGCTTTATCTTCTTCAATACTTATTTCTTACATTATTCATATTTCCTTTACCTTCTCCTTTCACTGATCCCTCCCCAACCCCCTCTTTGAATTTAAAGAGTCCAATGTATCAGTTGAAGAAGAGGTTCCCCCCACCAAGTCCAAAAGAGTTTGTGGAAGGTGGTCTGTTGCATATTTGGAGAGGTGGAGTGGTTCCACCCTCTGTGTCCAAACAATTATGTGCAGTGAAGAGAGTAAAGCAGTGGTCTTTGGCCTTTCATGGCTTTCCAAGCTCAGTGGTCTCCTTGCATGCTGAGGCTGCATACAGCAGTGGCAAGTGATTCTTGAGTGCATAGTAGACCGGGGTCAATATCTTTTTAAGTGGCTCATGTCTGATAGTTCCAGAGGGGGGTAGATTGGATTCCTGAATCCAATCGAATCCAAGGAGATGTAGGGAGAAGATCAGAAAAGCTAAAGCACAGAATGAACTTAGGCTTGCCAGAGAGATTGAAAGCAATAGAAAGGGCTTTTTTAGATATGTTGGCAGCAAAAGGAAAAACAAAGAATAATAGAGTCACTGCGCGGAGAAGATGGCCAATTACTAACAGAGGGAAGAGAGAAGGCAGAGCTACTCAACACCTTCTTTGCCTCAGTTTTCTCCCAAAAGGGTAGAAGTACTCAACCTGGGCAGTGAGGAATGGGTGAGGAAGGAGGGGAAATGCAGCACAGAATAGCTAAAGTAGTAGTACAGGAATATCTGGCTAAATTAAATGAATTCAAGTCTCCAGGGCCAGATGAATTACATCCTAGAATATTAAAAGAACTGGCAGAAGTCATTTCTGAACCACTCGCAATAATGTTTGAGAACTCTTGGAGAACAGGAGAAGTCCCAGCAGACTGGAGGAGGGCAAATGTCATCCCCATCTTCAAGAAGGGAAAAAAAGAGGAACCAAATAATTATCGCCTGGTCAACCTGACGTCAATACCAGGAAAGATTCTAGAGCAGATAATTGAACAGTCAGTTTGTAATTACTTAGAATCATAGAAATGTAGAGTTGGAAGAGACCACACGGGCCATCCATTCCAACCCCTTACCATGGAGGAATACCCTCAAAGCACTCCCGACAGATGGCCATCCAGCCTCTGCTTAAAAACCTCCAAAGAAGGAGACTCCACTACACTCTGAGGAAGCATATTCCACTGCCGGACAGCCCTGACTGTCAGGAAGTTCTTCCTGAGGTTCAGGTGGAATCTCCTTTCCTGCAGCTTGAATCCATTGCTCCTTGTCCTGATCTCTGGAGCGGCAGAAAACAAGCCCTCTCCCTCCTCTACGTGGCATCCCTTCAAATATTTAAACATAGCTATCATGTCCCCTCTCAACCTTCTCTTCTGCAGACTGAACATACCCAGCTCTCTAAGTCTATCCTCATAGGGCATGGCTTCCAGGCCCTTCACCATTTTGGTCGCCCTCCTCTGGACCTGCTTCAGCTTGATCATGTCCTTCTTGAATTGGGGTGCCCAGAACTAGACACAGTATTCAAGATGAGGTCTAAGCAAAGCAGAGTAGAGTGGTACCAGTACCTCCTTCGATCTAGACACCGTACTCCTATTGATGCAGCCAAGAAATGCATTGGCTTTCTTGGCTGCCGCATCACACTGCTGACTCATGTTCAGCTTGTGGTCTATTAAAACTCCTAGATCCCTTTCACACGTACTGCCATCCAGCCACGTGTCCCCATCCTATATTTCTGCATTCCATTTTTTCTACGTAAGTGTAGGACCTTACACTTCTCTCTGTTGAATTTCATTTTGTTAGCCTTGGCCCAGCTCTCCAATTTGACCAGGTCATTTTGAATTTTGATCCTGTCCTCTGGCGTATTAGCAACCCCTCCCAGTTTGGTGTCATCTGCAAATTTGATGAGCATGCCCTCTATTCCTTCATCCAAGTCATTGATGAAGATATTGAACAGCACTGGGCCCAGGACGGAACCCTGTGGCACCCTGCTAGTCACTTCTCTCCAGGATGAAAAGCAACCATTGGTGAGCACCCTTTGGGAACGGTCAGTCAACCAGTTACAGATCCACCTGACGGTAGATCTGTCCAGCCTACATTTTACTAGCTTCTTTGCAAGAATGTCGTGGGGAACTTTGTCAAAGGCCTTACTGAAATCGAGATATGCTACATCCACAGCATTCCCTTCATCTATCAAGCTAGTAACTCTATCATAAAAAGAAATAAGATTAGTCCGGCATGACTTATTTTTGAGAAATCCATGTTGACTTCTCACGATTACCACATTGCTTTCTAAGTGGTTAGAAACTGACTGCTTAATGATCTGCTCCAGGATCTTTCCGGGTACTGACGTCAGGCTGACTGGGCGATCATTATTTGGGTCCTCTTTTTTTCCCTTCTTGAAGATGGGGACAACATTTGCCCTCTTCCAGTCTGCTGGAACTTCTCCTGTCCTCCAAGATTTCCCAAAGATTATAGCAAGCGGTTCCGAAATGACCTCTGCCAGTTCTTTTAATATCCCAGGATACAATTCATCTGGCCCTGGAGACTTGAATTCATCCAGTGTGGCCAGGTATTCCTGTACCACCTCTCTACCTATTATGTGCCACATTTCCCCTGCTTTCTCCCCTGCTCCCCAACCACCAGGTTGAGTGCTTGTATCCTTCTGGGAAAAAACTGAAGCAAAGAAGGTGTTAAGTAGTTCTGCCTTTTCTCTTCCCCCTGTTAGTAATTCGCCATCTTCTCTGCGCAGCGACCCTATCGCCTCTTTCTTATTCCTTTTGCAGCGGACATATTTAAAAAAGCCCTTTTTATTGTTTTTAATGTCTCTGGCCAGCCTAAGTTCGTTCTGTGCTTTAACCTTTCTGACCTTCTCCCTACATCTCCTAGCTCCTTGCTTAAACTCTTCTTTGGTTGTTTCCCCCCTCTTCCATTTCCTGTACACGTTTCTCTTAACGCTTAGCTCAGCTGAGAGTTCTTTAGTCAAACATTCTGGTTTCTTCAGATGCCTTCCATTTTTCCTCCTTATTGGCACGGTTTTAGACTGTGCCTTCAGTATCTCCCTTTTAAGGAACTCCCATGCCTCCTGAACTCCTTTCTCTTTCACTATTCTTGACCACGGAATTTCAGCCAGCAGCTCCTTAAGTTTACAGAAGTCCGCTTTTTTAAAATCTAAGATTAGTGTCTGGCTACACTTATCTTCTCCTTCCCACTGAATGCCAAATTGCAATAGGGCATGGTCACTCCCCCCTAAAGATCCAACCACTTCTACCTCATTAATAAGGTCATCCCTATTGGTCAGGATCAGATCTAGAATGTTTGATCCCCTTGTGGCCTCTTCCACCTTCTGGACCATGAAATTGTCTGCAAGACAAGCAAGAAACTTGCTGGACCTTGCTGTCTTGGCAGAGTTTGACTGCCAACATATATCCGGGTAATTGAAATCTCCTATTATTACTGTATCGCTCCTTTTTGAATGCGCGGTCATTTGGTTGAGGAAGGCGTCATCAAGGTCCAATCTGGGTTGGAGGTCTGTAGTAAACCCCCACCAGAATATCCCTATTGTTTCTCGCTCCCTTAATTCTTACCCAGATGCTCTCGACCTGGCTTTCTGGGTTTAAGTCCTGGATCTCTTCACAGGTGAAAACATCCTTGACATACAAGGCTACTCCTCCTCCTTTCTTGTTTGGTCTATTTCTACAAAATAGGCTATACCCCTCTATTCCTACATTCCAATTCTGAGACTCATCCCACCAGGTCTCAGTGATGCCTATCAAATCGTATTTATTTTGTTGTACTAGGTGTTCAAGTTCATCTTGCTTGTTTCCCATACTCTGCGCGTTAGTGTAGAGACACTTAAATCCCCGGGCCCTTCCTGCAAGTCGTGTACTATAGTTTCTACTCCTCCCACCATTGGACGCTTGTACTACTTGGTCAATATCATTTGGACCTTTTCCCCCTTCACTTACCGAGTCTTTGCCCTGAATAATATTGTCTCCCTCCCCAGCGGAACTTAGTTTAAAGACCTCTTAATCCTCCTTGCGAGACTGTTTGCAAAAACATTCCTGCCAAGTTTTGTGAGGTGCAGGCCATCCCTTGCCAGAAGCCCACGTTCATGGAAATTCAGGCTGTGTTCCAAAAACCCAAACCGTTGCCGGTGGCACCATGTGCGGAACCAGTTGTAGACCTCTGCTATTGCCCTTTCCCTTTGTGCACCATATCCTTGAACAGGAAGGAGAGATGAAATGACCACCTGCGCACCAAGGTCCTTAAGCTTTGTCCCCATAAGCTCGTAGTCCTTTGTGATGTGGTAAAAGCTGCGCCTCGCAGTGTCATTGGTTCCGACATGAACCACAATGAGGGGTTTATGGTCAGTGGGCTTGACCAGCCTGGTTAGCCTCTCCATTATGTGGTTGATCTTGGCCCCAGGAAGACAGCACACTTCTCGATTGAACTTGTCGGGTTTGCAAATTGCCGGTTCAGTTCCTCTGAGCAAGGAGTCCCCAACAACCAGAACTCGCTTCCTCTGAGGCTTGTCCGGGGCTCCTCGACCAGCAGGTTCTTCTAGGACTGCCTGGGCGCTCTGTTGAGGCTGGGAGTGTTGATCTAGTTCCTGTTGCCAAAGTTGGATTCCTTCTTGTTGACATTCTGTTCCCTCCTCCTGGTGCTCCTCATCGTTCATAAGGCCAAGAACATTGAAGCGATTTTGTAGGTTGAGAGTCTCTGTTTCCTTCCTGGTCCTCCTACTCCTCCGTGTGACATTCCTCCAAGCATCCGTTTCTTGGCCCGGTGTGCTGACTTCCTGATCTGGCAGCTCCCCCGCGCATTCGGTCTTCAGGAAGGAAGAAAGCAATGCCATAATCACTAAAAGCCAACATGGATTTCTCAGAAATAAGTCATGCCAAACTAATCTTATCTCTTTTTATGATAGGGTTACAAGCTTGATAGATGAAGGGAATGCTGTAGATGCAGCATATCTTGATTTCACTAGGGCCTTTGACAAAGTTCCCCATGAGATTCTTGCAAAGAAGCTTAGTAAAGTGTGGCCTGGCCAGGGCTACTGTTAGGTGGATTTGTAATTGGTTGACCGACCGTTCCCAAAGGGTGCTCACCAATGGCTGCTTTTCATCCTGGAGAGAAGTGACTAGCAGGGTGCCGCAGGGTTCTGTCCTGGGCCCAGTGCTATTCAACATCTTAATCAATGACTTGGATGAATGAGTGGAGGGCATGCTGATCAAATTTGCAGATGACACCAAATTGGGAGGGGTTGCTAATACCCCAGAGGACAGGATCAAATTTCAAAATGCCCTTGACAGATTGGAGAGCTGGACCAAAGCTAACAAAATAAATTTCAACAGAGAGAAATGTAAGGTCTTACACTTAGGCAGAAAAAATGGAATGCACAAATGTAGGATGGCGGACGCATGGTTGGATAGCAGTATGCGGACGCATGGTTGGATAGCAGTATGTGTGAAAGGGATCTAGGAGTCTTGGTAGATCACAGGCTGAACATGAGTCAGCAGTGTGATGTGGCATCCAAAAAAGCCAACGCAATTCTTGGTTGCGTCAATAGGAGTATGGTGTCTAGATTGAGGGAGGTAATGGTACCACTCTATTCTGCATTGTTTAGACCTCGTCTGGAATACTGTGTCCAGTTCTGGGCACCTTCATTCAAGAAAGATATCGACAAGCTGGAATGTGTCCAGAGGAGGGCGACCAAAATGGTGAAGGGTCTGGAAGCCATGCTCTATGAGGAACAGCTTAGGGAGCTGGGTATGTTTAGTCTGCAGAAGAGAAGATTAAGAGGAGACATGATAGCCATGTTTAAATATTTGAAGGGATATCATGTTGAGGAGGGAGCGGGCTTGTTTTCTGCTGCTCCAGTGACTGGGACAAGGAGCAATGGGTTCAAGCTGCAGGAAAGGATATTCCACCTGAACCCCAGGAAGAACTTCCTGATGGTCAGGGCTGTCCGGCAGTGGAATATGCTGCCTTGGAGTGTGGTGGAGTCTCTTTCTTTGTAGGTTTTTAAGCAGAGGCTGGATGGCCATCTATTAGGAATGCTTTGATGTGTGTTCCTGCATGGCAGGGGGTTGAACTGGATGGCCCCCATGGTCTCTTCCAACTCTGTGATTCTATGTGTCTCTGGGAATTACCTTGCTGAGTTAAAATACAAGAGGGATTTGGGCTTTGCTACCTACCCTAACAAACTATAAAAGGTATACAGACCTGGAAGTGGCACACAGCCCACAGAAAATAGAGATTGGGAGGACTTACTCTTTACCTTCTTCCACAACCATAAAATCTCCTGACTTTGTTGTGTGTGTTTTCCTAATCATGTGTTATTGTAATACTTCAGATCCCACACCACTAGATCCAAGATAAGGAGCAATTCCCAGGGTAGTCACATGCAAGGTCCTTAAGATCTACTGTGGCTCTCCTGTGTTCTAGTGTCTGGAGCAGTGGAAAATGAGCCTGCTCCCTCCTCGACATGACATCCTTTCAAATATTTAAACATGGCTATCATGTCACCTCTTAACCTTCTCTTCTGCAGACTAAACATACCCAGCTCCCTAAGCTGCTCCTCATCGGGCATGGCTTCCAGACCCTTCACCATCTTGATTGCCCTCCTCTGGACACGCTCCAGCTTTTCAATATCTTTCTTGAAATGAGGTGCTCAGAACTGGACACAGTATTCCAGATGAGGTCTAACCAAAGCAAAAGAGAGTGGCACGATTAGTCTATTCTGCTTTGGTTACACCTCATAATATCAATAGTCATAGTAACAATGGACAGATGAAGGGACAATGAGGAGAAGTGTCAATGGGCTAGGAAGGAGGGCTGAAACAATCAGTGGTTTGGTGGGAACTTCCTGTCGCTATTGTATTGTTCACTCCATTTGCCTCCCCACCTTTCCTATGCATTTTCAGGCAAAACGACAGGAAGGAGGGGTGAAAGGGGCACTAGCACTAGTGCTCCTTTTGCCCCCTTCTGTTCCAATACATTTTGCCTTGGTAGGGAGTTCTCCCCACTCAGGCAAACCAGAAGGGAGAGGGCTGGGGGAAACCCTGCTGAGGCAAAACAGAAAGGAGGGGTTGGGTTGGGGAAACCTTGTGTGACCCCTCCTTTCAGTCCTCCTCCCTCTCCTATGCATTTTGCATCAGTCAGGTACAAAAAAAAAATCCTAAAAAATATGGTCTGAAAATGGGGTGCATCTTATATGCTGGTGCATCTAATATGTCGGCATATACGGTACACTGCAAATTCAAAATCCCAAAATCATCAACTCACTCTCATTTTCTCTTAAGTCATCAGTTAAGAATTTCCAGTCTTTAAGAAAATCTTCATCTGTTGCACCCTTTAGTCTAGTTGTAAGTTTGTCCATTTCCATTACTGCCATCAATTTGTTAAACCATTCATTCATAGATGGGATTTCCATTTTCTTCCGATATTTTACATTAACTATTCTCACTGCCAGTAAAATATATTGAAGTAATTTCTGTATCTGCTTATCAAAGCTGGTGTCTTCTCACCAGATTCCTGGTGGAAATAGTTCAGGAGATTTACTAATCTGACATTTCAAAAATTTCTGAATTGTATTCTGTATCATCCTTCAAAATTGTTTTGACTTATCACAAGTATATCACATATTATATAAAGATCCCATATGGTTTTGGCACTTCCAGCAATTATTATTCATTTCTTTATGTATCTTTGACAGTTTTTCTGGTGTAACATACCAGCATAGCATCATTTGATAATAGTTTTCTTGCAAATCATAGCAAAGTGTGTTTTTAATTTCTTTTGTTCATAAGTCCTCCCCATCGATTTATGGATATTGTGTATCCAAAATTCTTTTCCCAGATGATCATGTATTCTTTCATTTGTTCTTCTTCCATCTCCATTTTCAACAGTAATTTATATAACTTGGCAAATGTTCATGATTATCAAACAATTATTCAAAGTCTGATTTCTTCTTTTCAAAATCTTTATTCCTTTTATCTGCCATAAAGCTTAAGTAGAATTGTCTATGTGTAAACCATTGTATTTTATGACCTTCCTCATGAAGCTACTGTATTGGTTTCATTTCATATTCCTGATTCGTTTCTTTAATAGATCACTGTAAGTTAGCCAGTGTTAGTCAGTCTTCATTTCTCTTCTGTAAAAAGCCTCATGTAGCAAAATCCAAAGTGGTGTTCTTGGGCATTGTCTCAATTTATATTTAGTCCAAAATCCTAAAAGAGTGTGCCTTATGCAGTATTAAAGGCCACATTAACCTTAACTTTATCTTAAGATAATTTTGAATTTGGAAAGGCATGACTTAAGATTTGGGTGGCACATGTGTGCCACCCAAATCTTAAGTCATGCCTTTCCAGATTCAAAATGTTATTATCTGTTAGTGTTATCCAATTTTTAATCCAGGTCAAGCATGCAGCTGCAAAGTAAGCTTTCAAATTCAGAAATCCAAGACTCCCTCAGTCTTTTGAGTCCTGTAAGACCTTAAATCTCATTCTTTTTCTTTTTACCTCCCCAGGAAAAGGTTGATAAGTCTTTTTGTCATATTTTAAATGGTATTTATTTAGTCAAAATTTGAATGATTTGAAAAAGAAACATCATCTTCAACAGGATATTATCCTGTATCACTGAAATTCTTCCAAACAAGGATAGATTCATTTTCTGCCATTTCCCCAAGTCATTCTTAATTTCTTTCCAAGTCTTAATATGGTTGTTTTTATATAATTGACCTGTATTTTCCATTAAATTAATACCTAAGTATTTAACTTTCTTTTCAATTTGAAAACCATTTTTTTAACTGTAGTTCATTCTTCTCCTGAGTATTCATATTTTTAGTCAGTACTTTATTTATCTTCAGACCAGCTAAATATCCAAATTCTTTTATTTTTTCTTGGTAATTCAATGTTGATTCAAGAGAGTTTTGAAGCATAATCACCAAGTCATCTGCAAAAGCTCTTATTTTAAATCCTGCATTTCTAATTTTAACTCCAGCTGTTTCCACATCCTGTCTAATTGCGGGATTCAAGATTTCCATCGACAGAATAAATAAAAGCAGAGACAATGGACAGCCTTGTCTAGTCTATCTAAAAATTGGGAAAGACTTAGTCATATCTCTATCAACTATCATTCTTGCAAATTGATTGGAATAAATAGATCTAATCCAAGTCAAGAAATTAGGTATAAAGTTCATAAATTTAAACTTTATGAAACTTTAAAGAGAAAGTACCAGTTTAAATTATCAAATGCTTTGTCAGTATCCAAAAAAAATTAATACTCCTTGTTTCTCGTTATGGCTTTCAAAATATTCAATCACATCCAGCATTATTCTAATATTATCCTTCATTTGCTGTCCTGCTAAAAATCCACTTTGGTCTTCATTAATATACTTATTCAATAAATTCTTTAGTTTACCAGCTAAAACTGAGGCAAGAATCTTATAGTCATTCAACAATGAAATCAGTCTATAATTTTTGTTGAATCTTGTTCTTCTTTTGGTATTAATGAAATATTAGCTTCTTTCCAAGAATCCAGTGTTAGTCCAGTTTCTAAAACATCATTCATTAGAATTTGTAAAGAGAGTAGTAACTTCTTTCAAAATTTTATAATAAAGTATTCCAAGTCCCTCTGAACTTGGCGTCTTCACTGTTTTATTTTCTTTTTTAATACAGCTTGTTCAATCTCAGTAGTGGTGATTTTTTGGTTGATCTGTTCTTTTTCTTCTTCTGACAGTTTAGTTATATTTTGTATCCTCAATTTTTCCTCAATTTTAATGACATCTGTATCATTTCTTGAATATAGTTTAGAAAAATATTGATAAAAACTCCTTTGTAAGTCCTTATCTTTGATAAATTCTTTATCACTTTCTTTCAATTTCAAAATCATTGTCTTCTCTCTTTCATTTCTTACTTGATAGACCAGCCATTTATTTGCAAGCTCAAAATTTTTTTGTTTCAGAAATTTCAACTTCCTTTCTATTTCTGCCATCCACATTGACAATTGATTTCTTAATAATCCTAATTTTTTATGAATGTCCACATTCTTCAGAGAGGAATTCCTCCTCTTGCATTCTAATCTCATATAAGATTTTCTGCATTTTCTCCATTTGTTTTTGTCTAAATTCTCTGTTAACTGGAATAAAGTGGTCTCTCATGTAAGCTTTACTTGCATCCAAAACAGATCTAACATTTATTTCTTTTCTTAGATTTCACTCAAAAAAATTCTGTAATGGACTTCCGGCTCGGTTAGAGACAAGCGAAGATGACAGTGAGAGAGCTGTTGAGCTCTCCTGTCAATACCATAGGGGTGAAACCACGGATCGTCAATCTAAATCAGCAAGAAAGTGCCCAGGATGAGGAGCACCTCTAGAACCCTAGTAGAGTTGAAAACGCTCCCCAGTTTGCTGCTGCCTGGCATAAAACAGCAGAGCTGAGGACATCAGCTCAGGAAGCAGAGCCGCCACGTTGGTAAGCAGGTGGTGAAATTCACCCCTCCTTGCACCGCGACTGTCTCATCAAGCCTCTTGAAACAGATGAAAGAGGAGTGATTGAGATGTAAAATCAAGAAGATCTACTTAACTGCTGGGAGCTCTCCTTGAATTTAGGATTTTCTGTGACTTTTTCTATTCCCTTTTCTTTTTGAGGCCTTTTTTTCTTTTTTTTTTGAGGTGAGCATTGTAAATAAGTCTCTGGATGAGATTGCTTTGCTGAACTAACTACTTTAACTCTATGCTCCTTTGCCTAGTCTGTAAAGGGGGTTAAGAGAGTACAGGCTGTTGCCTAAATAATTTGCCTACTTATTTTTCATTTTTGCGTGTTTTGCTTGTCTACTGGTTTTTTGATCTTGTGATTATGAGACCTTGAGGTCTTTGATTTCTTCTCCCCCTTTTTCCTGATTGATTACTTTTGTTAACCTCATCCCCCCTCCCCAATTATTTAACTAGTATTTTTGGATCTCTCTTCCCTTAAATATTTGAATCTCTTTTGATTTGAACACCTAATTTAAACTTATTACTTTGTAAGCTGGAGAGAAATTAGTGATATCTGATACAGCTGTGATATCTTGCAAGCTGGCAGCAGTGTGACCTTGAAAACACTAAACTCCTTACGCAGCTGTTTTTTGTCTAACCCAACCAAATATATGGGATAATAAATAAACTACATAACTCTCTCCTTTTTTCATTTTCATTTTATTTTTATTTCACTTTTTTCTTTTTATCCTGAATTTTTGATTTTTGCTCCTTTGTTCATTTTTTAATTTTTTTTTGATATTGCTTGATATTGTTTTTCCTTTTCTTCCTCTTCCTATTTCTACAATGAGTGTTGAAGGTTGTTAGCACTTGTGCCTTTTTAAAAAAGAAAAAGAAAAAAATTCCTCTCTTGCCTCTCTCTTGATTGCTTCTTTCCTCTTTGGAGGAGCAGAAGAAGTTAATTGACTTTGCAGATTGTTTGAGAAAGAGGGAGAGAGGGAGAAGAGAGAAGAAGGAAGAAGGAGAGAAGGAGAAAGAGAGGGAAGAAGAAAGCGAGAGAGAAGAAGAGAAGTAGAAGTGGAAGAAGAGGAAGAAGTAGAAGGAGAAAAGAAGGAAAGGAAAAAAGGAAACTGGAAGAAGAAAGAAAGAAGGAAGGAAGGAAGGAAAGAAAGAAGAGAGAGAAAAAGGAAGTAAGAAGATTGAGGAAGATCAGGAAAAATAGGAAAGTAAGAAGAAGATGAGTGGAAGTTGGAAAAGGTTTGTGAAAGCAAGTATAAGTCTGAAAAGAGGAAGAAGGGAAGAAAGAAGAAATGGCAGGTGTCAAGGCAAGACTTAAAGCCCATGAACTTAAGATTTAATTGGCTCAAGGAAGAAGAGACTCAAGGGAAGAAGGAGTGCCATTTTATATGAGGACATTTCTGGAAGAAATGAGAGACTTTAGGAAGGAAACGGGGCTCTTTTTGGAAGATATGAACAAGAAATTTAATGACATTCAAGTATGTCTCCGACAATTGAAAAAAGATTTAAAGGAAAACAAGGAAGAAACTCAAGAACTGAAAAGAGAAATGCAAAATGTAAATGAAGAATTGGAGTGACAATTAGATAGAATGGCACTAGCTGAACAAAGGGAAAAAGAATCATGGCTGAGGGTGAGAGATGTGAAGGAGTTGCCAAATGAGAACATAAGGGAAAAAAAAATAATTGAAGAATTAGCAAAGAATATGGAATCTACTGAAGATTTTCTGGAAATGGAACTGGATAGGGTCTACTGAGTGAACTCTCCAATTGCAAAGAAAAGGAACCTTCCTAGAGACATAATAATCCAATGTCTGAGGAAAACTATAAGGTACCAGATTTTGGAAATTCGCTATAATAATGGTATCAAGATTGATGGAAAACCAATCATAATTCTGAAAGACGTTCCAACATGTATACTGAGAAGAAGGAAGGACTATATGTTTCTAGTTGATCTCTTGAAGAAAGAAGGCATATCCTTCAGTTGGGATAAACTCAAGGAAATTAACTTTTCTTTTAAAAGAGAAAGATATAGAATAAACACTGTTGAAAAACCTAAAGAATTTCTGAAGAGGAATAAGAAAGAATTTAAGCTATTCAGACGACAAGAAGAAGCACACTCGAACCTAAGTGATGATGAGTTATCTCAAGGAAAAGAGAAAACCCAAGAGGAAGAGACAACTCCGAAGAGAAACCAGAAGAAAAGAAGTAAGGAGAAGAAACCTCGGGAAGAAGTTAGCCTATTGGATTTGGACATTTAGGAGGGGGAGTAGGGAATTAAAAAAGGAAATAAATAGAAGTATCAGGGGGAAGAAAGAGAGGAGGGGAAAGGAGGAGGGGAGAGAAAAAGAAAGGGAAAAGGGGGGAAATATAAAGGCATTGGTGAATATTTGATAAATAAACATTTGGTAGAAGCTAAGTCATAATTAAGTAAATAATATATAAGTAAGTAAATTGTAATTTTTAGAAAGTAAGAGTAAAACAGCAAAATTTTAATAGATAGGAATCTATAGATAATAATTCATTGTGAGTGTAAATAATTTTAAAAACTGCAATTGAAAGTAGTTATAAGTAATAACAACAGTAGTAGTAATTATAAGAAAGTTAGTAATTGGTAATAGGTGATAGTATTTAATATTAATTAATTTTGTATTTTCAGAACTTGAAATTTTGAAACTTGAATTTAAATTTGAAAATTTGAATTAATTAGTTCATTACTTTAAAATTCTGATATCTGATATCTAATATTGTTAATACTATAGAAAGGAGGGGAAAAAAGTGAGAGATGGAATGTCTTACATGAAATGTGAAGGGAATTAACTCATTAAAAAAGCATACGTTAATATTCCATTATCTTCAAAAGAAAAATGTGGATTTAATATGTCCTCGAGAAATTCAAGTAAAAGACAAATATGCGAAATTGTTAATTCAGAAAAATCTAGGAGAAGAGTTATATCAGTAGGACGAGATAAGAAAAATGGAGTCATTTTATATATTAAAATACATTTGAAACCACACATGGTATTTAATGATAGAAAGGGTAGATATTTAGGTGTAGAAATTAAAATAGATAGTATTAAAGTTTTAGTGATAGGGATTTATGCACCAGTTACAGAAAAAAGTACCTTTTATGGGGAGTTGAAATAGAAATTAATGGAATTCAGATATGAATATTGGTGTTTCATGGGAGATTTTAATGGAATGGTGGACCCACAATTGGATAGACTTTCTATGAAAATAATTAAAAAGAATCAAGGGAAATTAGCAAAAGAGTTCTTTGAATTGGTGGATGAACTACAACTAGTAGATACATGGAGAGTTAAAGAAAATGAAACAGAATTTACATTTTTTTCTAATATGCACAATTCATCCTCTAGGATTGATATGATCTGGGTTTCCAGCACTATAGGGGGAAATGTAAGAAAAGTGAAAATCCTACCTAAAACTATTTCAGATCACAATCTGGTATGCCTGACCCTTCAAAAAAGAAATTATAATTTTAGATGGAGGTTAAATGAAGTATTATTATATAAAGAAGAAAATGTAGAATATTGTAAACAAGTGTTAACAGAGTATTTTAATGTAAATTTAGACAATGGGGTAGAAGATGCAATAGTATGGGATACTAGTAAAGCGGTGCTTAGAGAGACATTTATAAAATTATATGCAAGATGGAAAAGGGAAAGACAGGGAAAAAGTAAACAAAGTGCTGGAGGAAATTAAAATGAAAGAACAAGAAATGATTTAAAAAAGCCAACAAATAATAAAATTAAAAATCAGATAAAAATGCTACAGAAACAAATTACAATGATAATGGTAGACGAAATGAAGAAGAAATTGGATTATGTAAAACAACGGAATTTTGAACAGGCAAATAAACCAGGGATATGGTTATCATATAAGTTAAGAAAGGAAAAGACAAAAAGATTAATTATAAAATTAAAGCAGGGAAATAGATTGATTACTGATGAAAAAGAATTGAAAAAGGTATTTCATAACTATTTTCAAATGTTGTATAAAATACAAGAGTTCTTGGAGGAACAATTAAATGATTATATTAAGAAACATGCCATGCCAAAACTCTCAGAGATACAAACAGAGAAACTAAATAAAGAAATACCAATAGAAGAGGTTAGAGAGGCAACCAAGTTTTTAAAAAGAGGTAAATCCCCTGGTTCTGATGGATTGATGGCTTTATATTATAAAATATTTTGTACAGAGTTAGAAAAAGCCCTATGTAGAGTAATGAATAAGATTCTAAAAACTCAAAAAAAATACCTGAAAGTTGGAAAGAAATAAATGTCATTTTAATATCAAAAGAAGATAAAGACCCATTAATGATTAATAATTATAGGCCAATATCTTTATTAAACGGGGATTACAAGATATTTACACATATAGATTAAAGATTTGTTTGCAAGACTATATTCATGAAGATCAAAATGGATTTCTACCAAAATGCCAAATCAAGTATAAGAACAATAATAGATAGAATATCTAAATTATCATAATCAAATCAAAGGGGCATTGATTTTTCTAGATGCTGAAAAGGCCTTCAATAATGTAAATTGGAAATTTTTGGTTAGAATTATGGAAATGGTGAACCTAGGAGAAAATTTTTTAAATGGAATTAAGGCAATTTATACATATCAGAAGGCTAAAATAGTAGTAAATGGAAGTTTGACAAATGATATTAGTATCGAAAGAGGGACAAGACAAGGCTGTCCATTATCTCCCTTGCTTTTTATTTTAGGATTAGAATGTCTAAATAGAACTGTAAGAAATAATCAAGATATAAAAGGGATAAAGATAAGGAAGGCAGAATTTAAACTAAGGGCTTTTGCCGATGATATCGTTTTTATATTGAGTAACCCAATTAATAATATAGAATTATTGAAATCAGAAATAGAAGACTTTGGCAAAGTGGCCAGATTTAAAACTAATGTAGACAAAACAAAGATTCCAGTCAAAAATTTGAATGCAGAAGAAAAAGAACTATATAACAAATCAGGTTTTGAAATAGTTAAAAAAATTAAATATTTAGGTATAACATTAACAGGGAAAACTCAACAATTATATGAAAATAATTACCTTAAGGTATGGGAAGGGATAAAAAAAATCTTAAAAAATGGCAAAATATTAATTTATCTTTATTTGGAAGAATATCAGTGCATAAGATGATAATTTTACCGAAAATGATGTTTTTATTCCAAACAATTCCAATAATATTCTCAAATACACCTTTCCAAAATTGGCATAAAGAAATCTCTAGGTTTCTATGGGCTGGGAGAAAGCCTAGAATAAAATGGAAAATAATGACAGATGCAAAAGAAAGAGGAGGATTAGGTGTACCAGATTTAAGAATTTATTTTGAGGCTTCATGTTTAGTTTAGATTAAGGATTGTGTTACCCTGATTTCTGGGGGTCCCGGGAGGGACACCTCAATGTGCTCAAAATAATGGGGAATGGGAATTAGTGTAGAGCACTAGTTAGCAATGCGAGAGGCAGGGCAACGTAGCGAGATCTTGAACCCAATGTCTACGGGGTCAGACTGAATCAATAATCAAACAGAAGTTAATAATAATTGTTTTCTTTATTTATAAATCACAGCAAACGTATGCACTCACTCAGAAAATTAAGAAATACTGCACATTTGCGCAGTCACACACACAGTCCTAAAGAAATAAAGAGAGGAAAATAGATAGGGGATTTTTAGAAGGAGTTTTTGGGGAAATACTACACCTGGTCCTGTAGCCCGGTAAAAGGAAAGAAGCTGTGGAGCATAGGTTCTCAGCACGTGAAAGCTGAGGGGAGGCTCGTCAAATGGAGAGGCAGCAAGTCGGGAGGCAAGTCATGAGAGATCCGATGAGATGCTCAAAGTCAGGGGTTCTTATAGGGGAAAATGTCTGGCCTGCAGGCTAGTCCGTTCCCGGGGAAAACAATGGGTTTTGGGCTGGAGAAAATGCCTCCGAAAGTTCAGTACTTTAGATGCTTGAATTATGACAGCGTTGTCAATACCGTAGACAGTATGCAAACACGGAGTGCTTGAGAGTTGGATAGTCTGCTCATCAAGCTGCCTGCTCGAGGCAGGGGATCTTTTGTACACAGCGTGCATACATAATATGATCTTAAAAGGTACTTGCCTTGAGGTCTCCTAAAGCTACATTCAACAATTACTGGCCTACCTGGATTGTGATTTGAATGGTTCAGCTATTTTCGGCCGCGCCTGGGTGCGTGGTTGTCCAGGGGCCTCGCAAGCACGTGGAGAGGAATGGGTAGTGAAGGCCAAATTCTTGATATCAAATGATGTCTAATATCCCACAAGTTCAGACTAGAAACTGCAGCAACAATTGGGTCATGCTAAAAAATAAGAAATTATTAGAATTAGAAGGTCATGGGCTGAAATTTGGTTGGCATGCCTATTTATGGTATGAAAAAATTAAAGTGAATGCTGGATTCAAGAATCATATTGTAAGAAGAACAATTTTTAAAATTTGGGAAAGATGTAAGAAAAGATTCGGAATAAAATACCAGGATGGCCGTCACCACAAGAGGTGTTTTATAGAAGAGAAATGGGGAGTTTAGATTATTGGATAAAGTATAAGGATATAATAAAAACTGAAGGTAATAATTGGTATATTAAGGATAGGCAAGATTTAGAGCAAGAAGGCCATAAAGTCCAGTGGTTAACATATTTTCAATTAAAAGAGAGATTTAAAGAATGTAGTAAGAAGTTCGGTTTCGAGAATTCTAAGAATGAATTTGAAATATTATTAGAGGTAGAGAAAACTCATTTAATTTCAAAAACGTACAAATTATTACTTAGATTAAACAGGGAAGAAAAACAAATAAAGGAATGTATGATTTACTGGGCCCAAAGATTAGGATATAATATAGATACAGAGCAATGGGAGGAGGTTTGGGAAAAAGGTTTAAAATTTACCCAATACAATGATCTTAGAGAAAATTATTATAAAATGATGTATAAGTGGTATTTAACACCTAGTAAGTTGGCCCATATATATAAAGGAGTTAAAAATGAATGTTGGAAGTGCACAACCCAGGAAGGCTCTTTCTTTCATATGTGGTGGCAGTGCAAAAAAAGTGAAAAAATATTCAAGACTAATTTGCAATTGTATACAAAAAATACTAAAAGTAAAAATGATATTTAAACCAGAATTACTTTTATTGAATATGATAGATAAGGAAGACCCCCATTCAAAGACAATATAAGAAATTATTGAAATATATGGTAACAGCCACAAGAATAATATATGCAAAATATTGGAAAAGCAGAAAAATTCCAAAACTATATGAATGGTTAACTAAATTGACAGAATTGGTAGAAATGGATAAACTTACTGTTTTATTAAGAGGGTAACTGTTTGATTTTGTATTTAAAAACTTGGAAACTCTTCACAGACTATGCAAGGAGTACGGGAGGAGACTTGGTAACTATTGTTTTTGATGTATAAGTGTAAATAAATGTAAAATGGTAGGAAAATCTTTGAAAATACATAGATTAAAAAGGAGTTAATAATGGATATATGAGAACCAGCAATTAAGTTTATCAGGAAGTCATTTTTATTTTAATTGTTTGTTAAGAATTGTAGATTGTAACTTCTGTAAGTATACTTTCTTTGTGTTATTGTTTCTCTCTTCTTTCTCAGATCTTTCCTCTTTTTTTCCTCTATTTTCTTTGTTTTTTTTCTGTCCTTGTCAACTATGTTGTCTATGTGTGTATCACTATATATGTTGTATGTGTAATTTTTTTGTGTGCAATAATTTTGTATTCAATAAAGATTATTTTTAAAAAATCTGTAATCTCCTTTGCTTTTATTATTATTTCTTTTGTCATCAATGATTCATTCAGTCTCCATCTAAATTCCTTGTTAATTTTTCTTGTGTACATTATTACTGGATTGTGATCTGAAATAGTCTTTTGAAGAACTTCAGCTTTTAGTACTTTGTCAGTCCAAGTTTTTGAAAACTATATCATGCCCAATCTTGAAAATGATATATGTCTGTCAGAAAAGAAGGTATAATCTTCCTTTTGTTTGACTTTCCATATGTCTACAGTCTTTAAATTATCCATTCATTCAAAAAATATTTATAGTGCACAAACTTGAAATTTCTTAGCTTCCTAAAATGAGGATCTATCTATTTGTGGAGATACCGCCCATTCCCATCAGCCATAAAACGCCACTTATCATAAGACATTTCAGACAAAACATCATTTGATTTTTGGGGTAAAATTACCCTTTGTAAAAGAAGTACATACAATCCTAAAACCAAATTCTTTCCGCATTTACAATAATGTCAACTCCTACAAATCTGTCCTCATCATCTGAAATAACCAATTTTGATAGCAGATTTGGTCTTACATATATAACAACACCATTTTGCTTAGATAGTCCTGCAGCAATAAATTCTTCTTCCAATCTTTTTTGTACGGACAGTTTTTGATCACACTGGCAAATATGAGTCGCTTGCAAACAAATAACATCAAAGTCCAGGTTTTTTTTAGACAATGAAAGATCTTATTCTTCGTCTTAGGTGTGTTCACCCTATTAATATTCCTTGTCAAAAATTTGTAATCGATAAGTAAATGTCAATTAAAGAAAAGTCTAAATTAGTCTTAGTACCAGATGAAAGCAGTCCATCATTCTCATTTTCTACTCTGATCAATGAAACTGTAGTTACTGAGGCCAACATCAATCCTTCTTGCTGTTCTAGAACTTGAGTCTCTTTTTTAGAATCATCTACTGTCTTCTGTTGTTCAGCCATTCCTTTATCCTATTCTTCTTGAAATTCATTTCTGTGAATACTTATGAAATCATTCATCATCTCAAATGTGTTCAGATGGAACATTTCACTTCTATATGTAAAAATAACCCCCTCTAACCTGCCCCAAGTAAAAGGGATATTCTTCTGAGCATGGTTACCAAGGGGTTATACATCTTCCTTTTCCTTATGATTCTAGTTGGAGTCCCTTTCATCAAAATCAGCTGTATTTCTTGGACCTTCCATGGTGTTTTACAATGTAATTCCAAAACTCAGTCTCTCCATTTTCTAGATAAGAACTGGACTATCACATCTCTAGGAAATTTCATTCTTCTGGCATAAGCTGGGTTCATAGAGTAAGAGGTGATTTTGTTCATTTCTAGAATATCTTCATCTTGTTCCGAAAACATGGCCAGGTTTTCAATTGTTTTTAATTGCAAATTCTCTTCTTCTTATATATGTTTTGATGTATTCCTGCAATAAAATTAATGTAGGAAAGACTACATTGTGTCAAGCAACATATATCTGAACATAGGAGTAGAATCAAACATTCATGTAGAGATATTCCTCTATATTAAACTTTTTTTTCAATTTAAAAATTAGAATTCTTTTTTAAAAATTGCTATTGAAATGGTTCACACTAGAGTATCCAAAGATATGGATTTATTCCTTTCTCAAAAGGAATGTTATTGGACTTTTGCTTTAAATTCTTCTGTTCCAACAGACTTGAATAAACATTTAAATTTCAATTGTTTGCTATAAGTAACACTTTTCAAGTTGATTACCACATGGAATCACCTAGTGCTCTGCCTCTCTACTTCCTTTCCCTTGGTGAGGTTCAGGACTTATATAAATGCCTTGGTCAACACACATTTGCTGTTGAGATAGCTGGACAATGTAAGTAATTTTATAAGATTGATTTAGAGGATTCAAAAACTATTTGGTTTTGTTGAGTATATTGAATTTAACATGAGTTTGTATTATTATTGTGGTGGTTTATTTAGGAACACTGTGGTATTGCTAAGTGTTTTCATAAAACCGTAGTGGAATTGTTGATCCTAACATGGGTTTATACCTGTTAGTGACTGTATTTACCATTCACATTATGTCTTGTTGCCTGTTTTTTTTTAATATTCTTTATTAAATTTCAACAAACAAAAGTAGTAACATAAGAAATAGCTTAATATATTTGTTTTCATCAAAATTAAACAGTAACTAAACAATAAGAAAGCAGAAAAAAAAAGAAATGGAAAAAAATTACAAACATTGCATACCAGTGAAAGAAAAAATAGAAGAAAAAAGGAGTAAAAAAAAAGGACACAGTTTCAAAAAAGGTCTCTAATACACCATAGCATATCACTTATAGCTATTTTCAATCCATCCCAACTATAAAATATACTAAATGAAAAAATAAAAGATGAAAAAAGCATAGTGAAAGAAAAAAAAGAAAATAGGTAGTAGATAACATAAATTAATAAATATATAAAAGTTAAAAGGAGGAGTAAAGAGGCAATATTAGACTTACTCCTTACCCCCTTTCCTCCTCCCAGACTTTCCACACTTTCAAACATTGGTTTATTACATCAAGATAAAAAAAACCTCACTTTGAAAAATAGTAAAATCCTTATATATAATTTTATCTCTGAATTTGAGAGCTAATAATCTCTATATATCAAAACCGAATTGTTTTCTCACCAAGCCTGTCCTTCACATACTGTATAAATGGTCTCCAAATTTTTAAATATACTTGTATTGAATTATCCTTCAACCAATTAGACACTTTATCTATTTTTAGATAAAATTATTTTTTAGATAAAATTACTATTTTATCTATTTTTGCCATTTCCATCAATTTCTCCATCCATTCAGTTATTAATGGAATTGAATTCTGTTGCCAGCATCTTGCATAAGTTATCCTGGCTGCTGTAACCATATAACTTAACAATATCCTATTCTCTTTTTCTGCTTTAACTTCAAGTTTAACTCCAACATCTTTGAAAGTAATAACTCCAGTCTTAACCTAATTTTTGTTTTTGAGATTTTTGTATTTCCCCATTAACATGCATCCAAAACCTCCTGGCCTTCCTACATGTCCACCCCAAAAGATAAAATGTTCCCTCTTGTATTTTACATTCCTAACATTTATTACTGACATTTTTATAAACTTTTGCTAATTAAACAGGGGTTAAATACCACCTGTACATCATTTTAACAAAATTCTTTTTATAATCATAAGAATTTGTAAATTTTAATCCGGATTTCCAAACTTTTCCCCATTCATCTAATTGTATAGGATGTCCCACATTCCTTGCTCACTATAACATACAATCTTTAATTAGTTCATCCTCTGTTGTATGATATTAATTTGTATATTTTTGCTATTAAATTATCCTTTTCCTTACATATTAACTTCTCTGATTCAGATTCATTTATTTCAAAATCATATTTGTTTCTATCATCTTTAAATCTTTTTCTTAATTGAAAATATACTAACCATTGCATTTTAATACCTTCTTCCAATTTAGATGATTCTTTTATTTCCCAATTTCCTTGTTTATTTTCCAATAAATCTTTATATCTAATCCCCCCTTTCAAATATCATAGAATCATAGAATCATAGAAATGTAGAGTTGGAAGAGACCACACGGGCCATCCAGTCCAACCCCCTGCCATGCAGGAATACCCTCAAAGCACTCCTGACAGATGGCCATCCAGCCTCTGCTTAAAAACCTCCAAGGAAGGAGACTCCACTACACTCCGAGGAAGCATATTCCACTGCCGGACAGCCCTGACTGTCAGGAAGTTCTTCCTGAGGTTCAGGTGGAATCTCCTTTCCTGCAGCTTGAATCCATTGCTCCTTCTCCTGGTCTCTGGAGCAGCAGAAAACAAGCCCTCTCCTTCCTCTACATGGTATCCCTTCAAATATTTAAACACAGCTATCATGTCCCCTCTTAACCTTCTCTTCTGCAGACTAAACATACCCAGCTCTCTAAGTCTATCCTCATAGGGCATGGCTTCCAGGCCCCCCAGCATTTTGGTCGCCCTCCTCTGGACCTGCTCCAGCTTGACCATGTCCTTCTTGAATTGGGGTGCCCGGAACTGGACACAGTATTCAAGATGAGGTCTAACCAAAGCAGAGTGGTACCAGTACCTCCCTCAATCTAGACACCGTACTCCTATTGATGCAGCCGAGAATTGCATTGGCTTTCTTGGCTGCTGCATCACACTGCTGACTCATGTTCAGCTTGTGGTCTATTAAGACTCCTAGATCCCTTTCATACATACTGCTATCCAGCCACGTGTCCCCCATCCTATATTTCTGTATTCCATTTTTTCTACCTAAGTGTGGGACCTTACACTTCTCTCTGTTGAATTTCATTTTGTTAGCCTTGGCCCAACTCTCCAATCTGTCCAGGTCATTTTGAATTTTGATCCTGTCCTCTGGGGTATTAGCAACCCCTCCCAATTTGGTGTCATCTGCAAATTTGATGAGCATGCCCTCTATTCCTTCATCCAAGTCGTTGATGAAAATATTGAACAGCACTGGGCCCAGGACAGAACCCTGTGGCACCCCGCTAGTCACTTCTCTCCAGGATGAAAAGCAACCATTGGTGAGCACCCTTTGGGAATGGTCAGTCAACCAGTTACAGATCCACCTGACAGTAGCCCTGTCCAGCCTACATTTTACTAGCTTCTTTGCAAGAATGTCATGGGGAACTTTGTCAAAGGCCTTACTGAAATCGAGATATGCTACATCCACAGCATTCCCTTCATCTATCAAGCTAGTAACTCTATCATAAAAAGAGATAAGATTAATGTGGCATGACTTCTTTTTAAGAAATCCATGTTGACTTCTCGTGACTACCGCATTGCTTTCTAAGTGATTAGAAACTGACTGCTTAATGATCTGTTCTAGGATCTTTCCGGGTATTGACGTCAGGCTGACTGGGCGATAATTATTTGGGTCCTCTTTTTTTCCCTTCTTGAAGATGGGGACAACATTTGCCCTCTTCCAGTCTGCTGGAACTTCTCCTGTCCTCCAAGATTTCTCAAAGATTATAGCAAGCGGTTCCAAAATGACCTATGCCAGTTCTTTTAATATCCTAGCATGCAATTCATCTGGCCTTGGAGACTTGAATTCATCTAGTGTGGCCAGGTATTCCTGTACCACCTCTCTACCTATTATGTGCCTCATTTCCCCTGCTTTCTCCCCTGCTCCCCAACCAACAGGTTGAGTGCTTGTATCCTTCTGGGAAAAAACTACTTAAAAGTGTTAAGTAGTTCTGCCTTTTCTCTTCCCCCTGTTAGTAATTCGCCATCTTCTCTGCACAGCGACCCTATCGCCTCCTTCTTTTTCCTTTTGCTGCAGACATATTTAAAAAAGCTCTTTTTATTGTTTTTAATGTCTCTGGCCAGCCTAAGTTCGTTCTGTGCTTTAGCCTTTCTGACCTTCTCCCTACATCTCCTAGCTACTTGCTTAAATTCTTCTTTGGTGGTTTCCCCCCTCTTCCATTTCCTGTACACATTTCTCTTAATGCTTAGCTCAGCTGAGAGTTCTTTAGTCAACCATTCTGGTTTCTTCAGATGCTTTCCATTTTTCCTCCTTATTGGTACGGTTTTAGACTCTGCCTTCAGCATCTCTCTTTTAAGGAACTCCCATGCCTCCTGAACTCCTTTCCCTTTCACTATTCTTGACCACGGAATTTCATCCAGCAGCTCCTTAAGTTTACAGAAGTCCATTTTTTAAAATCTAAGATGAGTGTCTGGCTGCACTTGATCTACATGGATAAATTCCTGAAGATAGATTTTTGATCTATTTGCCAATATTCCTGTAAATATTTTATAATCTTGATTCAACAAAGATATAGGTCTATATTTTTTATTAGCTTGGGATCACCATCTTCTTTAGGTATTAAAATTATAACTGCTTCTCTCCAAGTTTCAGGGAGTCTTTTACTCTGTAAAATGTCATTCATTATTATTTGTAGAGGTTAAACAAGTTCTTCTACAAAGGTTTTATAATAAATGGGCACTAATCTATCCCTTCCTGTGGCTTTCTCCCTTTTAAATTTCTTAACACCTTCCCTAATCTCTTCTAAAGTAGTCTCCTTATTTAAAATATCTTTAATTTCATTTGGGACTTTTGGAATTTTCCTCTCTCGCAAGTATACTTCAATTTGGTCTTCTGATGATGACTGTTTTTTATATCATGTATTAAAGTAATTATAAAACAAATCACTTATTTCTTTCTTTTTTTATCACAATTCTCTCCCCTACCTTCAATTCTGTTATTCTTTTAGCTTTCTCCTTCCTTACTCTATATGCTAACCATCTCCCTGGTTTATTTGCCTGTTCAAAATTCCTCTGTTTCATATAATCTAATTTTTGCTTAATCTTATCTAATAACATCATATTGGCTTGTTCTCTCAATTTATGTAATTGTTTCAAACATTTATCATTAAAGGGAGACTTTTCTAACTCTATTTCTTTCAACCTTATTTCCTCAGTAATTTTTTCTAGTTTCTCTTTCTTTTTCCTTATCCATTCTACATTTTTTGCATAAAAATCCCTCTGCTAAAGGCCTTACTGGCATCCCACACTGTTCCATTATCTACCTCTTTAAGTTTAATTCAAAATATTCTTTAGTTTTCTCCTTACATTCTTGCACCACCTCTTCATTTGTAACAGTAATTTAGTAGATCTCCAATTATTATTTTTTCTCCTCTGTTTCAATCTCATTTGTATGAGATTATGGTCTGATAACATTCTACTCAGAATATCAACTTTCCCCAATCGAGTTACTAAAGATTTTGAAATCCAAATCATGTCTATTCCTGAAAATGAATGGTGCATATCTGAAAAGAATGTATATCCCTTTTTGTCACCCTCCATAGTCCTCCATACACCCACTAATTGCAATAATTCAACTATCTCAAAAGTTCCTTCATTATTTCCCCTGATTTTTTTTTCTGAATGCCTATCGATCAATGGATTTACAATTCCATTAAAATCACCTAGAACACACTCTATCATACTCTAATTCCATAATTTTATCTTTTAATTCTTTGAAGTGTGTATATTTTTTCTGTATCAGAGCATAAATTTCTCATCATTTACAACAATTTCTACTGCCACAAATCTTCCTTTATCATCTGAATAAATCAGTTTTGGTATTAAACTCTCCTTTAATTTACTACTACATTTTTCTTTTTTAGACCCAAAGAAGAAAATTCAATACCCAATTTCCTTTGTTTTAATAAATTACTGTTTTTTTTTCCTAATTCTAATTTCTTGTAAACATATAACATTTGAATTTAGTTTCTTTAAGGAATGAAATATTAACTTCCTTTTTTTCAAAGTATTAATTCCTTTTACATTCCATGTAGTAAAGCTACAATTAATCTCTCAACCCCCACCTTACTTATTAAGAAATTCTTAGGTCCAAAAGTGACACCTCTCTTTCTTTCTTTCTTCTGCTGCTTCTCATCTTTCCTAAGTGTATTCTTTTTCTCCTCCTTTTCACCTCTCTCTGAATCTCTGGTATTTCCATTCTGTTGTTCTGAAGTATCTTCATCCTCTTCAGAGACTTCTTCTTTTTGGCCCATGTGCACTTCTTCAGGGATCTCTTTCAATTTCTTCAAAAAGTTATTTGATTTTTCCATGGAATTTATTTTGTATTGGTCTCCTTGAAATGTCAAATTTACACCCTCCATTCGATCCCAACTAAATGGTATTTTATGCTTCTTTAATCTTTCCACCAGGAATGAGTAGTCCTTTCTTCTTCTCAAAAGTCTCATTGGGATCTCTTTCAAGATGATCACCAACTTTCCATCAATTGTAATTCCCTTATGGTGGTGTGCATCAAGAATAAAGTTCCTTTTATTCTTCCTAACACACTGGACAATAATGTCCTGTGGCAGGTTCTTTCTTCTTGCAAAGGCAGAATTCACATGATACACGTGATCTATTTGTCTGTCTGTTTCCTCCAAGTCTCACTCCAAACTCTTTGCCAAGTCTCTTACTATTTTTATTCTGACATTTTCTGCTGGTTTTTCAGCCACTCCTCTAAATCAAAGCCTTGATTCTTTTCCTTTTTGCTTCAGCAAGGCCAAATGGTCCAACTGCTTATTCCATGTTCAAATTTTTAGTGTCTCTTTTAAGTCCTTGAATGTCTTCTTTATTCTCTTTTACTTCTTTCTTTACTTTTTCCATAATTCCATGTACTAAATTAAATTAAACATCATATTCTCCAAGCGGGTCCCTGTTTCTTTCCTAAATTCTCTCATCTCTTCCATAAACTCAAATAAGTACTGAGGAGCTGCTTCTTCAGTTGAACCTCTTCTGTTTTGTACTACATGTGTTCCAATAATTTTCTTGTTTCTTAGCCCAGATGCCATCTTTCTTTTGGTTTTGCACCTTCTTCTGTTTTTCTTTCCACACTACTTTCTCATACTTTCTTCTACTTACTTCAGCCTTCTCTTCTCTCTTCTCTTTCTTCCGCCTTCTTTTATCTCTCTCCTTCTTTCTCTTCTTCTCCTTTTCTCTCTCCTCTCTCTTTCTTACATCTTCTTCATCTCTCTCCTTTCACCACTCCTTCCTTCTTTCCTTTCCTTCTTCTCTCTTCTTTCCTTAGGCTCCTTCTCTCCTTTTCTCCTAATCACTTACTTCTCTTCAAAATCTTCAATTCTTACTCTTCTTCCTTCTTCTTATTCAAAAGGAGATTCCACCTGAACCTCAGGAAGAACTTCCTGATGGTCAGAGCTGTCCGGCAGTGGAACATGTGTGGTGGCATCGCCTTCCTTGGAGGTTTTTAAGTGGAGCCTGGATGGCCATCTGTTGGGAGTGATTTGATGGGTGTTCCTGCATGGCAGGGGGTTGGACTGGATGGCCTCTGTGGTCTCTTCCAACTCTATGATTCTATGAAAATCCAACAGAGAAGAAAAAAAACTTCACTAAAAAGGAAAAATGGAGGGGGGAAAACAGGAAAAAGAAGGCGAGGAAAAAAGAAACTCCCCCAAAATTTCAAAAATCAAAAAGAGGAAAAAAAATAAAAAAGGAAAAAATATGAAAAATCAAAACATTTGGGGAAAAAAGGAAAAGGAAAATATTGATCAAAATGACAAAAAAAGTCAAAATATCAAAATGTCCGAAATATCAAAATGTAAACAATAAAAAATAAAAAATGTATAAAGAATGGAGAAAGAGATTAAAGTAAAAAGGAGGGGGAAAAACTCAAAAACAGGCAACTAAAACTACCCCTTACTGCCAATAAACCAGTAGCTCAATGTCAATAATTATTTGAACTCTTTAGCTTTGCAATGTTTTAGCCCAGCCTTCAGTATATTGTGTCCTTGTTAAAGTATTCAGCCTACTAATCAGACTGTCAAACTGTCAAACATCAGCTTCAAGGACAACTTAATGAAAACAACTGTAGCAAGTACTCCTTCTTTCTGCCAGCATTTACCAGCCACCTGTCCAGTAAAATTTTCAAGGATACTTTCAAAATGACAAACCTCCAGTATCTGGTAGCACCTGTTGGCACAAATAAGAAAAGGGGCTCAAAATACTATAACTTAAATTTTTCTGCCACAGTTAAACAATCCACAAAAGATAGCCAAGTAACAAAAAATATCAATCCAATATCTCAATCACAACTGTCAGAACACTACAGCTGTTCCAGTTCGGGGGGGGGCAATCAAAAATATATCATCAAAAAGGAAAAAAAGAAAAGCAGCAATCTGTATGTCAGCCCTTATCTCCCTCACTCCATTTCTCTTACACTGGAAAACCCCTTATCTCTTTTGCAATACCAAAAAACAAAAACAAAACAAAACCCAAGAAGAGGAAGAAGAAGAAGAAGAAGAAGAAAACTGAAAAATTTCCAAAAGGAGCTCCACTTTGTATAGAACAATTCCGACAAAGGGCAGAGCTGGGAAAGATTATCCAATCGTTACTTAGTACCAAATAACAAAATCAACAGGATTGGGAGTAATTACCGATGTCAAAAAAGGCTTCCTTCCTTCCCAAACACCTTCTTAAACTCCTTACTTTTGGAAGTTTGGTGGCTTGCGAGTTAAGCAGGCAGCTTCAGAAGTCACAGGGCTTCAGAGAGAGTGGCTCCCAACCATGTGCTGGCTATTGCTGCTGTCACTTCACTTTCTTTTAAGTGCCAGTCACAAAAGTCACCAAGACAAAGGACACCTTTTCCCAGTGTCCCTTCTGAGGTTTGATCTAATTTTAAACCCCCAAAAGCCACATTTCTTGTCTCTTCAAAGCTCATAGGGAGCTCTGAAGTGACTCTTCTCGTGCTGTCCCAAACAGGAAGTCCGTCTTGTTGCTTGTTTTTGATGAAGTAGAAATTTTAAAATTTGGTAGATGAGTAGTCATATTAGTTCAGAAGTGTGATTATTTCCTTATTACAAATGAGCAATATTCAGTATATATTTGTCTATTACTGTGAAGTACAATAATTGTGATAAGATAAATGAAATAATGGTTATAAAACAAACTTACAAACTTTTCCCGTCCATGTAATGATAGTGTTTTTCATTTACACTTGAAAGTAGGCAAATCTCTGTTTTACTCAAGTGTGAAAATTGCAGGTGGACAAACTGAGTGAGATTTATAAGGCCTTTACTGTTAGAAAAGGTTGGCTGTGACCTTTGGTCCAATAAAATACTCATGATGTGCATATGGAAAGCACCTGGGGGAATGACTGTGCATGTCATGATGAGGACAAAAGCTGAGTCACAGTGTAATGTAACCAGGACAAGGGGTTACATCAGCCATGGGACATGAAATCCTGGCTGGGGTTACATCAGCTAGTCATGTGTATATAAGGAGATAGGGTCTAGCCAACATTTCCTCTCATTTGCCTGATTGTTAGTCGGAGGCTTTGCCAGAGCATAATCTCCACTGGATGTGTTGATGATGGAATGCTGAATCTCTGTTGGAGGATCTGCAAATCCTGTAAATATGTATACATTGGAACAGAAGATTAAATACCTCCAGGTATCCTTGGAAGACAACACGGTGTGATAATGTTCCATCCTGGGTGAGTTTTGGGGTCAGAGCAGTGCTGCATATCATACTCTGCTGCACACACTTTCTTTGCTCTGTTTATCAACTCTGCTATTTGTGTTTTTGTTTTTGCACTTGACTCTGAGCCACGTTTTGGTCAGAGCTCAGTGGAATGAGGGAAGATTTATAGCAGTTTGCATAAGGGCCCAGACTTAGCCAGCTTGGACCAGTTTGACCAGTTCAGGTCTGTCTAACCCTGTTGGTTTTGTGGCAGCTGGTGAGACAGTCCAGAGTCTCTTGCTGGAAAACTCTGGTGTTTTGGAGTGCCATGTGGGAGGATTTTTTCTTGAGCAGAGTGAGCAGCTGTTTTTTGCCTGACCTGTTTTTGTTTCCCACTGGGCGAAAGGTCATCCAAGTTTTTGTTTTGACTTCAGGCTGAGGTGCTGGAGCAAGTTTTGCATTTTTTTGTTAAATAGCAAGCATGGCAGCTATGACGACAGCCCTAGATTTTGACAAGCTAAATGATATCAATTACCAGACATGGAGCTTCATGATTCAAAGCCTTTTGATCAAGGAAAATCTATGGACTGTTGTTGAAAACCCTGCAGAAAGTACTGCTGGTAGAGTAACTGATCAGTGAGCGAGAGCCATTATCATCTTGAGCCTGGAACTCAGCCAGCTTATTCATGTTCGAGATAACCCATGGCAGCTGAGGTTTGGAATGCCCTCAGGAGGATCTACCAGCGTGACTCTTGCCTGTCTAGAATGTTGTGGACAAAGAGGCTTTATAGCACAAAGCTGCAGGAAGGGGGAGATGTGAAGGCTTACCTGGACACCATGAAAAAGCTGTTCCTGGAATTGGAAGATAGAGGTATGGTTTTTGATGAGCCACACAAATGCTATATTCTCCTGGGCAGCCTGAATACAGACTGGGACTTTTTATAGTACAGTCTGCAGAGCCTGTCAGAAAGAGAGTTAACTCTAGACCTGGTGACTTCGAGGGTGTTGGAAGAACAGGAGAGACGAGTCTTTGAAGTGAACTCTTCTGATTTACAGTGTGCTTCTTCAAAGAAAGTAGATAACAGCCAGGTCCAGCCTCCACATGGGGAAGAAGTTGTTGCAAAGTGCAGTTTTGCAAGGCGTTGATTTTGGTGTGGAAAGCCTGGCCACCTTAAAAAGGGCTGTAAAGCAGCCCTGTCCGGGGAGAACAACAGCCAGACATGTAGAGTCCAGGGGAGGAAGAATGCTGGCAGCTGTTTTGCTGCTGTGACAGAGAAAACTGTCTGTCGGAACTGGCTTTTGGACAATGGGGCAACACATCACATTGTGAACAGTCTGAGCCTGCTGAGAGATGCCAGGAAGGCTCCTGTTCACAGCTTCAGCCTAGCAGATGGCACCCACAGCGCAGTGAGCAAGATGGGAACTGCATTTGTGCCCTGCTTAGGGAGGAGCTTCAAGAAAGTGTTGTGTGCTGAAGGCCTTGAAAACTGTTTACTGAGAGTCTCCTGTTTAACCAATGCTGGGTATGAGATATTATTCAAGGGAAATGAATGCACAATAAGCTTTGGTGGGAAGGTCTGTGCCAGGGGGTGTAAAGAAAAACAGTCTTTACTTTATGTTGTCAAATGCTGGGAATTCTCGGGTATCAAATGTGATAACTAATGTACCTCTACATGATAAGTGTTCCCACTATTTGCATAGGGTGATGGGACATGCAAATTTTGGTGGGTTGGCACAATTAGCAAAGGTTTGTTCCGATCTTAAGGTCAACAAATGCAATAAGTTTCTTGATTGCTCAGTTTGTAAAAGGGAGAAAGTAAAATCTTTTCCTGTGACCAAGGAAAGTAAGATTGTCACCAAGAGGCCATTGCAAGTAGTGCATGCAGACTTGGCGGGTCCTTTTCCTGAAAGTGAAGGTCGGTCCAAATATATCTTTGTAATTCTTGAGAGGCATACAAGGTATGGGTACGTGTACTTGTTAAAGTCTGAGGATGAGGCATTTGACAAGTTCAAGAACTGGATCAACATGGTGGAGAGAGAGTTTCTATACAAAGTATTTTGCCTCAACACTGACGACGGTGGTGAGTTTTGTGGCTCTAAATTCCAAAACTGGCTCAAAAGAGAGGCATACAGCATAAGACAACCAATCCTTATACTCCTACTGAGAACGGGCTGGCAGAGAGGCGGATTGGAGTTTTACAGTGTATGAAGGACTGTATGCTGTTAGACTCCAAGTCCCGACCTGATTTGTGGGCTGAAGCATTCAGGACACTGGACATCCCCACACCCAGGTTCCAGGTAAAGGTGGACTCGGAAATGGAGGGGGCAGCTGGCGGTTCTAGTGATGATCATCTATCCAGACCTGAGATCATCAAACCTAGAAGAACCAGGAGAGTGAGGAAAGCTCCTGACCGGTTTGTGGTACAGGAAGCCAAGGTTTGCATGGTGGCAGGGGAGGAACCTGAGAGTTTTGAGGCCATGCTGAGATGCTCTGAGGAGGAGCAAGAGTGCTGGAATGAGGCCATGGATGCCGAATTCGAGTCAATGGTAGATAAGCAAGTGTTTGAGCTGGTGGAGAGGCCCGAGAACCAGAAAGTTGTTGGTTGCAGGTGGGTGTATAAGAAGAAGTGTTTGCCAGATGGCAGTGTGAAGCACAAGGCCAGGTTGGTAGCGAGAGGTTTTTTGCAGGAAAGGTTTGAAATTTTTGATAAGACCTTTTCCCCAACAGCCAAGCCTGAGAGTCTGCAATTGGTGTTGGCACTGGTGGTGAAAAAAGGCCGGAAGTAAGGCACTTTGATTTTGAGACTGCTTACTTGAATGAGAGACTGGATGAAGTAGTATTCATGGAGCAAGCTCCTGGGTATGATTATGCAGGAGAGAATAAGGTGTATAGACTGAAGAAGGCCATTTGCGGGTTAAAGCAGTCAGCCAGGTGCTGGAGCCAGTGTGTGCATGAGGAGCTGTGCAAGCTAGAGTTTCAGAGGAGTGTGGCTGATGCGTGCGTTTACACCAGGGGCACTGGTGAAGAGTGTGTTGTGCTGGTGATTTACATTGATGACCTGTGTGTGGCAGCAAGGAACACAGAGCTGATACGGCGTGTACAGAAACAGCTAGAGCACAAGTTCAGATTAAAGGACTTGGGTTGTCTCAGACAGTACATCAGCACTGAAGTGGAAAGAGCACAGGATGGTACAGTGATCCTATACCAGAAGAAGAAGATAGACCTAGTTGTGGAGAAGTGTGGCCTGCAGAGTGCCAAAGCAACTAGTACGCCCATGACAGTTGATTTTTCAAAGTTGGAGTCTGAACAACTGTTTGATAAACCAGATGTGTTTCACTCTGTTGTTGGCAGTCTGATGTACGTGGCAAACCACACGAGGCCTGACATCAGCTATGCCATAGGTCTGCTGAGCAGAAAAGTGGCGAAAACCAGGGTTGTGGACTGGACAGCTCTAAAGAGAGTGGTGAAATACTTGAAAGGGACCAGGGATTTGTGTCTCAAAGTGACAGGTAGTGAAGCAGGAATGGAGTGTTATGTGGACAGCTCCTTTGCTTTGGAAACAGGGGGAAGAGAAAAAGTAGAACTACTTAACACCTTCTTTGGTTCAGTTTTTTCCCAGAAGGATACAAGTGCTCAACCTGGCGGTTGGGGAGCAGGGGAGGAAGCAGGGGAAATGCAGCACATAATAGGTAGAGAGGTGGTACAGGAATACCTGGCCACACTAGATGAATTCAAGTCTCCAAGGCCAGATGAATTGCATGCTAGGATATTAAAAGAACTGGAATAGGTCATTTTGGAACCGCTTGCTATAATCTTTGAGAAATCTTGGAGGACAGGAGAAGTTCCAGCAGACTGGAAGAGGGCAAATGTTGTCCCCATCTTCAAGAAGGGAAAAAAAGAGGATCCAAATAATTATCGCCCAGTCAGCCTGACGTCAGTACCCGGAAAGATCCTGGAACAGATCATTACGGAGTCAGTTTCTGATCACTTAGAAAGCAATGCGGTAATCACAAGAAGTCAACATGGATTTCTTAAAAATAAGTCATGCCAGACTAATCTTATCTCTTTTTATGATAGAGTTACTAGCTTGATAGATGAAGGGAATGCTGTGGATGTAGCATATCTCGATTTCAGTAAGGCCTTTGACAAAGTTCCCCATGACATTCTTGCAAAGAAGCTAGTAAAATGTGGGCTGGACAGGGCTACGGTCAGGTGGATCTGTAACTGGTTGACTGACCATTCCCAAAGGGTGCTCACCAATGGTTGCTTTTCATCCTGGAGAGAAGTGACTAGCGGGGTGCCACAGGGTTCCGTCCTGGGCCCAGTGCTGTTCAATATCTTCATCAACAACTTGGATGAAGGAATAGAGGGAATGCTCATCAAATTTGCAGATGACACCAAATTGGGAGGGGTTGCTAATACCCCAGAGGACAAGATCAAAATTCAAAATGACCTGGACAGACTGGAGAGCTGAGCCAAGGCTAACAAAATGAAATTCAACAGAGAGAAGTGTAAGGTCCTACACTTAGGTAGAAAAAATGGAATACAGAAATATAGGATGTGGGACACGTGGCTGGATAGCAGTACATGTGAAAGGGATCTAGGAGTCTTAGTAGACCACAAGCTGAACATGAGTCAGCAGTGTGATGCAGCAGCCAAGAAAGCCAATGCAATTCTCGGCTGCATCAATAGGAGTACGGTGTCTAGATCGAGGGAGATACTGCTACCACTCTACTCTGCTTTGGTTAGACCTCATCTTGAATACTGTGTCCAGTTCTGGGCACCCCAATTCAAGAAGGACATGGTCAAGCTGGAGCAGGTCCAGAGGAGGGCGACCAAAATGGTGAAGGGCCTGGAAGCCATGCCCTATGAGGATAGACTTAGAGAGCTGGGTATGTTCAGTCTGCAGAAGAGAAGGTTAAGAGGGGACATGATAGCTATGTTTAAATATTTGAAGGGATGCCATGTAGAGGAAGGAGAGGGCTTGTTTTCTGCTGCTCCAGAGACCAGGAGAAGGAGCAATGGATTCAAGCTGCAGGAAAGGAGATTCCACCTGAACCTCAGGAAGAACTTCCTGACAGTCAGGGCTGTCCGACAGTGGAATATGCTTCCTCGGAGTGTAGTGGAGTCTCCTTCCTTGGAGGTTTTTAAGCAGAGGCTGGATGACCATCTGTCGGGAGTGCTTTGAGGGTATTCCTGCATGGCAGGGGGTTGGACTGGATGGCCTGTGTGGTCTCTTCCAACTCTACATTTCTATGATTCTATGATTCTATGAAAGAGATAAGAATTCTGTCACGGGCCTGGCAATCAAGTATGCTGACTGTTTAGTAGCATGGAGATCTAGGAAGCAGAACTGTGTAGCTCTGAGCACCACAGAGGCTAAATTTCCTTCATTGTCAGAGATAGCTGAAGAGCTACAGTGGGTAAGACAATTGCTGTTAGATATTGGGGAGATTTGTGAGACCTCAATAACCGTCAGGGAAGATTCTCAGGTGTGCATCACCATGGCAGAAGTGGAGAATCTGAAAAACAGGAGTAAGTACATAGCAGTGCGGTACCAAAATGTGGGGCAATTGGTCCAGGAGGGGCTAATCAGGTTGCAGTATTGTGAATCGGAGCACAACACCACTGATATTCTCACAAAAGCATTGCCGGCGCCCAAGCATGAGAGGTTGGTGCGGGAATTGGGGCTGGAGAGGTACATTGAAGCGCACTAAGTACTGCACATGCCATCAAAGTATTTTGGAGGGGACTGTTAGAAAAGTTTGGCTGTTATCTTTAGTCCAATAAAGTACTTATGATGTGCATGTGGAAAGCACCTGGGGGAATGACTGTACATGTCATGATGAGCACAAAAGCTGAGTCACAGTGTAATTTAACCGAGACAATGGGTTACATCAGCCATGGGACATGAAATCCTGGCTGGGGTTACATCAGCTAGTCATGTGTATATAAGGAGATGGGATCTAGCCAACATTTCCTCTCGTTTGCCTGATTGTTGGCTGGAGGCTTTGCCAGAGCATAATCTCCACTGGATGTGTTGATGATGAAATGCTGAATCTCTGTTGGAGGATCTGCGAATCCTGTAAATATGTATACATTGGAACAGAAGATTAAATGCCTCCAGGTATCCTTGGAAGACAACACGGTGTGATAGTGTTCCTTTGTGGGTAAGTTTTGGGGTCAGAGCAGTACTGCATAAATCCCATCATCCACCATCCATCCACATTTAGTATAGAACATATATTTAACTTACTATAGAACATGCATAGAAGAAACAGAATCAAGGTAATTATATGAATAAGTCCATAAACTTATTCTTCTGTTTATATAATTACAGTAGTTTTCATTGGAACTTAAAGGTAGGATGAATTTTGGTTTTATTCAAGATGAGTGTTGAATTTGTAAGTAACTAAACGGAATGAGGATTTAAAAGGTATTTACTGTAGAACATACATTTATTTTACTAGAGAACATTTATTGTAGAATTTCATAGGAATAATAAAATCATGAAATACATAAAAAGGAAGCCCACATACCTATTGATTATTTCATCTATATAATTACAGTACTTTTCACTGGAGCCTAGAAATGGAATAAATTCTGTTTTACTCAGGAGGGGATTGAAATTGGAAGTAACCAAATTGAGTAATAATCAAAAGATTTTTCCTATGGAACATACATTCATTATATGGCTTATATCCATTAGTTATATCCATTATTATAATATTATATATTAGTTATATCCATTATACAGCTGCCACTACAAGCAGTCTTTGGGAGTGAATAAGAAAGAAGGATCCATAGCACATACATTCAAGTAAACTCACAAGCTGACGAAGACCAATCTGGTAAAAAAGTCTCACTTAAAGATCCTGGGAATTGAAGTATAATCAACATCCACTATCATTATATCTAAATATTATATTATTTGTCTAAATTGTTTTTTGTGCTACATTGTCCATTGATTCCCTATTACTAATAATAGTTCTTTGTGTTACCCTGTGAACTGGGGGTCCCAGGAGGGACACCAAAATGTGCTCAACTAAAGTTGGGGAAAATTAGCTCGAAGCACGGCTTAGCGTTACGAGAAGCAGGGTAACGTAGCGAGATCTTGAACCCTATGTCTACGGGGTCGGGTCGAGTCAAGGAGAACACAGAAGTTGAAATAATAAATGATGTTTTTATTAAATACAAGCAAGACAGTGTATGCGACACACTCATACAAGATAACTAAAGAAAATAAAGATTGGAGTGGTATAGAGGGATTTTTAGAGGGATTGTTGGTTTGGGTGATACTTCACCTGTCCTGAAGCCCAGAAAAATAGAGAGCGAAGCTGGGGTGCGATGTAGCTCAACACGTGGAGCTGAGGGGAGGCTCGCCAAGCAAAGCGGCAGCAAGGCGGGATGAAACTCGGGAGCGATCCGAGGAAGGTCTCGGAATCAAGGGTTTTTATAAGGAGAATTGTGACTGCAGGCTATGCCGTACTTGGAGGAAAACAATAGATTTGGAGTTGGAGACAAAGCCTCCAAAAGGGCAGAATCTGAATGATTGAGTTATCGTAGCAGTTCTCAATAGAGTAGCCAGTATGCAGATGCAGAGTGCTTGGGTATTGTATAGTTAACCCATCAAGCTACCATCGCAGGGCAGAGGCTGTTTTGTAAGTGGTGTGCATACTTAATTAGAGTACTTGCCTGGAGGTCTCCTAAAGCAGTGAGTCAGCTATTTCTGACCTGCCTGTATTGTAGTTTGAATATTACGGCTATTAACAGCTGAGCTTGTTTACATGCTTGTCCGGTGGCCTCGCAAGCACGTGGAAAGGAATGGAGAAGTGCAGCCGAATTGTGATATCAAGAGGATATCTTTAATATCCCCAAAGCTCGGACTAGCCAGGGCAGTAACAATCCCCCCCCCCCGGAAAATGGGCGATGTTGGGGACAATATCGGACATTTTCCAATTAAAAGCGAAAATCAATTTAGAGCTGAATAGGGCTTGCAGGTTGGTAACCGTATCACTCCTCAGGAAAGGGAATTTCAGGAAAAGCACAGGAAGACTATCTTATAAAAGACATTCCTACCTAAACCTAAACCTAAACGCACACACACCAATGTAAACAATAGCGCAATAATAAACAATTAACACTTAAGCAATAAACAATGTCCAATGTTCCGTCAATAGAGAACTGTCGAAGCATGAGCAATGGCAGTAAAATAGCAAATGCAAAATGAAGCAATCAATGAAATACAGTAAGTCCAATGCATGGTCTGGCGATGAAGGCAATCCAATGAGCCAACAGTTCAAGGTGGAGTAAAAGTTCGTAGTTCGAGGGAGGTGAGGTGCAAGCAAAAGTCTAGGCACCCCCCCCTCAACAGGAAAAAGTCTTTTAGCTGGAGCGGGCAAGCAAAACATAAGTCCATTGGAGCAGGAACGACAACCAAAATGTCCAAATCAGTGCAGCTTGGCCTGCTGCAAGTTCAGGAGCAAAAGAATCTTTGCGGAGTTTGGAGCTTTCTCGGGTCAGCAAATGATAGTAGGAATGGCAAAAAGTCCGTCTTTGCACGCGGAAGGCTGCGTTGGTCCCCTTCCCTCACAGTCACGGGTGTCGTCGAAGCACCAGGAATCTCCAAGCCTCGGCAATCAGATGGAGTGGCAACTTTCTTCACCACCACCGCCCACGGTACTTGGGGGCGATGGTACGGCCTCGGGATCTTCCCAACCTTCTGGATTAATTGACCTATTAGAGTTTTTAACAGAAGAACTGTCATATTTATTATCCAATATATACCATTAATGCAAATGGCCGGCTCAAAGCCTACTGGGAATGAATTGAAACTGGGTTATCATGACTGAAAAGACTAAGAGTCCACGGGGATATAAACAGCAACGGAGAGTAAGGCTGTATTGGCCGGAGGACGGCCGTCGGTCAGGACAGTGAGGCTGCTGGTTCGGGTCCTGCATCGGCTCATGGGTCTAGAGACGCCCATGTTAACCTCCCAGCTGCACGAGAGAAACCTCCAGCTATGAAGGTCCCATTCGCACTGTGGTCCGTATAACATGGACTTGCACTCCTGCACCCTCCTCGCTCAGACCGAAGCTGAAGCTCCAAGCCTGATGATGTTACCGAGGGCTTGGGGCGCCTTAACAACCTAGTACCAATGGTTCAATGCTGGCCCCGAGCAAGCAGTATCACTAGCCCACAGATATAGCTGAGCTCCGAAGGCAGACCTGAAGATTGGTTGCCTTCAGATAGTCTTTGCAACCAAACGGGACATTCAATTCAAAACAATCCACAACAACACTAACACCACTATTACAACTACTTACATAGTGGAACTATTTACAGTATCCAGGGATCCAGAGGGGTCGCCACTCCGCCTCTATTCCCTCTCAGACAAGGATTTAACCATTGTCAAACACCTCATAAATGGAGACAAGCGTCTTGGACCAATTAATGGCTGGCACTTCTTTGCGACTCAAGGAAGTCCGGCGAATCATGGAGCTCACATTGGGTCTTTGGGTACCAGGATCTTCTGGCTCGGGGATGACCACTGATGCAGGATCAACTGGCTGACCGTTCCATTCTTTTAGCTGTGTTAGTTGGTGGGTCTCTGAAATTACCTGTAAGAGCGGCAGTGCCCACTCCTTGCTTGAGACCCTTTCGGCCAAATCAAAGTGGAGGCTGGTATCTAATCCACATGCCTCCCGAAGTAATGTCTTGTGTGGCATAATGGTGACCGAAACATAACCACGGACTGTCATGACCCCTCTCAAAATCACTAGTGTCACAATGAATTGGGTGCCTCGAAGCGTGAAGACACGCTAGCACCAAAGCAGCCATGCGGAGGGGAAGGCAGTAGCCATGTCCGCCTCCATGTGGCATTTGGGGCTTACAGTGGTTGAAATCTCCCCTGATGGACTGCAGCAAAGGGGAGTACGTAGCGTCAATTCAGTGTGTGCCAGTGTGAGTGCCTGTGCTAGCCCGTGCTCTGGTTGGGCAGGAACCTCTTGCTGTTTAAATCCCCAGTCTCCTTTGAGATTCCCCTGAAAGATGGCATGGAGAGGAAGGACTCTCCTGGCCAAGGCTTCAAGGAAATCCCGGGGGAAACTGCTGGTTTCTAGCCAGGGGCTCAGAACAGGGACAATGGAGAGCTTCGGAAGCTTGGGGCTGGTTTCCTCTGGCTGTGCGCCCTCCCTTTCCTGGCTCTCACACATGCTGGCAATGTCAAACTTGGTGGGGGCTTCCACATCTCCCAACTGAAAGAATGGTGCTTCCTCCTGAACCTTAGCCTGGTGCGCTCCTTCTAGGTGCTCTGAAAGCACTATGGTCTTGGAGGTGGCTGGATTTGCACTCGGAGCTGTGTCAGGGGGAGGGGCAATCTGCCTGGCTTTATTGCACACTGAGCGCTTGTGTCGTCCAAAGGACTTAGATTGGGTTCCCCCCCGCCATATCCGGTCAAGCAGATAGCGTCAGGGGTGGGCTCACCCTGTCTTCTCAGGTTAGGGAGCAGCACCTTTAGCACTGCTCCGGAGTCTGCAGAGGGGGTGGCAGGGGTCTTTTCCCTATCGGTCGTAGTGCCTGCCTTCACCCTAGAACTACCCCATCTGTTGGGCTTCAGCTGAGTCCCAACCCTTTGGGGGAGATCCCGGGACCGAGGGCACCCCTATCCTGACAACTCTTAGTCGAGGCAGTATCCAGCTGGAGGGGGACCGTTGGTCACCGCATGGACCGGCTGGCTATTTCTCAGCTGTACCTGCCTGTCCAGGTCGTCAAGGAGCTCGCTCATGGGTCTCCCATCGAACTGGCTCATGTCCAGTCCAAAACTTCTGAGCAGCCCCAGACCCTTACTCTATCCGAGGAGTACGTCTGGGCCATGGGATCATACCCGCCAGACGTCTCCTGGGGAGAGCCCGAGTCAGAGGGCTGTTTGGGGGCAGTTTGCTGCTGTGTGAGGCTTCCTGCCTTGCCAGGCTGGCTGCAGAAATCTCTTCCTTGCCACTGCCTATTGTCCTGTCTGGGTGGCGGTCACGAGTTCCAATTCCCTCGTGGAATGGAATTCAGAGCCGTTTTCCTATGCTGGGAATGGGGCCCATAGTTTGAGTAGGGAACCTCAGCTATGGGTTCCCAATTCCCAGTGTCCTTTCTATGTGCCTTATTGGGAAGTTTAAGGGATCCTGCCTCGCAGAGCAGGTCGGAGACCCACCGGAGGTTGTTCCCAAACTCCTCCCAGTTAGCGGTGGCTGGATCCACCAAACCTAATGCCATCTTGGTCTCATGATTAAGACCTCCGTACAGGAGCGTCTTGAATTCGAGATGGTCAAAGTTATACCCCCGGGGCGTCAGGGGACCTTCTCGGCCAGAATGGCAAGGAGCTGCTTCCGTGCCATGTAAACCTCAGAGTTCTCATGAGGACCCTGTTGCTCCATGACACTCTGCCTTGCAAGCACGTGGAGAGGAATACAGAAGTGAAGCCAAATTATGATATCAAGAGGATATCTTTAATATCCCCAAAGCTGGGACTAGCCAGGGCAGTAACATTTGTATAACATTGTGGTCCCAGAGCCTAATCTGTAAGTTCTTTTTGTACATGTCCATGGCTGTTATTGTTGATATGTAGTTTTTCCTCTTAGCATTTCATCTTCTTTTCCACATAGTGGTCCTACCATTTCTTTATTCTTCGTTTTGCTATAGAGGTAACAAAAAAACCCTTTTTATTTTGTTTTTAACCTCCTCAGCAAGCCTGAGTTCATTCTGTGCTTTAGCTTTTCTAAAGTTCTACCTACACCCTCTGGTTATTTGTTTGAATTCCTCTTTAGTAATTTCCCCCTTTTCTCATTTCTTCTACATGTCCCCATTTAAATCTTAGCTCAGTTGAAACTTCTTTAGACATCCATCTCAAATTCTTTAGACACTTCCATTTTCCATTTGATTAGATTCAGATCTAAAATAGCTGATTGTCTTGTTGCCTCTTCCACCTTCTGGACAATGGATTTGTCTGCAAGGGAAGTGAGGAATTTGGTGGACCTTTATATTCTTGGTAGAGTTTGACTTTCAGCAAATACTAGGATGGTTGAAATCTCCCATAACTACTATATCTCTCCTTTCTGAATGCTTCATCATCTGTTGCAGAAAGGAATCATCCAAGTCCTCAGTCTGGCTTGGTGGTCTGTACTAGCCCACCACAATGATATCACTGTTCTTTCTCTCCCCCTTAATTTTTATCCAAATGCTCCTAAACTGGTTTCCTGGATTTAAGCCATGGATCTCTTCACAAGTGTAGACATCCTTGACATGTAGTCCTACACCTCCTCCTTTCCTGCTTGGTCTATTTCTCTGAAATAGATTATACACCTCTCTTGCTACATTCCAATCATTAGACTCATCCCATCCGGTTTCAGTGATGCTTATTTCATGATATTTGCTTTGCTGTGTTAAGACTTTCAGTTCATCTTATTCCCATGCTGTGTGCATTAGTGTAGAGACATCTAAGACCATGGGTCATTCCCCTGGCTGCATATTTTCCCCCTCCCATTTTTGGGTTCTTGTACCATTCAATTGGTTCTCCTTACAAAATTAGGCTGTTATCCCCAGCACTTGATGAGCTCCTGTCCTCAAGTATACTGTCTCTCTCCCTGACATAACCCAGTTTAACACCTCCCACACACCATCAAGTTTGAGAGACTCTTAGCAAAAATGTTCCTGCCAGCTACTGTAAGGTGCAACCTCCCACTTACCAGAAGTGGAAATGCATACCATGGTCCAAGAAGCCACACTGTTCCTTTGGTACCATCTTTGGAGTTGGAGGTGTGTCAACCAGTTCTGGACAGGGTTACACTGACCCTGAAAGACTGTGTTCATAGCTTGGGAGTGCTCCTGGATTGGTCCCTCCAAATGTCAACTCAGATAGATGTGATGGTCAGGAGTGCTTATCAGCTTCAGTTGATATGCCAACTGCACCCCTTCCTAGAATAGGATGACCTAAAGATGGTAGTGCATGCACTGGTAACCTCAAAGTTGGATTTCTGCAATGTGCTGTACATTGGGCTACCTTTGCACCAAGTTTGGAAACTCCAACTGGTCCAAAATATGCAGCCAGACAGATTACAGGTACACCAAGGAGAGAACATAACATACCAATATTCAAATCACTCCACTTGCTGCCAACAATTAGTTTCAAGGCAAAGTACAAAGTGTTGATTATTTCCTTTGAAGCCCTACATGGTTTGGGTCCAAGTTACCTGCAGGATCTTCTCCTCCTATACAATCTGCCCCATACACTTAGGTCTTCTGGGGGCCATTTATTTAAATAAGCCAAGACTAGACTGGCAACAGTCACCCAGAGGACTTTCTTATTGGCTGCCCCTAGACTGTGGAATGACCCGCCAGAAGAGATTTAACAGCAAAATATGCTGTCTGAATCCAAAGAAGTGCTAAAGGTCTATCTTTTCCAGCAAACCTACCCAGTCTATTTTTAATTATACTTTTAATTGTATTTTTGATTGTACTTGTACTTTTAATTGTACTTTTAATTATGATATATTTTAATTATGATATATTTGTATTTTAAATGGTTTTGTGTTTTTAGTGTATTTTAGCCATAGTTTGTTTGTTGTATCCCACCTCAAGCCTTGGGGAGAGGCAGGTAACAAACAAACGTATATCATCATCATCATCATCTTGTTACCCTGATTTCTGGGGGTCCCAAGGGGGACACCTTACTATGCCACTATCAGTGGGGAATGGAAATTGGCTGGAGCCCAAGCTGTAGCACCACAAGAGGCAGGGTAACTTAGTGAGATCTTTCCAACCCAATGTTTATGGGGTTAGGCCGAGCCAAAAAATCAGTCCTTGCGCATGTTCACTCTTATGCACTCACTCTCACAGACCCTAGAGAAAAATAAAAAGAGAGGAAAATTGATAGGGGATTTTGAGAAGGTATTTTCGGGGTATACTGCATCTGGTCCGAAGTCCGAGACAGCAGCGGAGCGAGAGAAGCGGCTTAACACGTGGATGGCTGAGGTGATACCCGGATGGAGTGGCATGAGCCAAGAAGAAACCGGAGCGATCCGAGGGACCGTTCAAAAATCGGGTCTTTTTATAGGGGAAAATGTACCTGGAGGGTTAATCCTTTCCCGGGTGGAATAATAGGTGGAGGAGCAAAAACAAAGCTCTGAAATGTGCATGATTAAGAGGACAAAGCCCCAAAATGTCAGAGTTCTTAGTTGATTAGTTTTAGTTGGGCTTGTCAAAAGCTGTGGCAGTATGCAAATTGCTCTCGCTTGACAGACTGTTTGTCAGGATCGCTAATTCTGTCAAGCTGGCTTCTTGGGGCAGAGAACTCTTTGTAAATTTTGATGTGTGCATGTCTGGAGGGCTCCTGGGGCTACATGACAGATTGTATACTGGCCAGACCGGGTTTTTCCAGATCACGGCTGTTCGGCCGTGCCTGCCTGCGTGCTCGTCCGGGGGACCCTCTCAAGCACGTGGAGATATATTTAATATTGATATTAATAAGTTGTAGACCCCAGGAGAGAGCCAACTACCGCAGTAACAATCTGCTATTTTTTTTTCTCTCTTCCTAGGCCATGTCCTTCAACTGGGAGAAGAGAAGACGTGATAACCTAGGTGTCAAGGTCCTTCAGCTTCCTACCTAGAGCCTTCTAATCCCTTATGATCTCTTGAAGGCTGTTCCTTGCAGTGTCGTTGTTTCCCATGAACGAAAAGGAAGGGGCAATGGTGGGTGAGCTTGATGAGTTTTGTCAGCCACCATGTTACATCACAGGTCTTTCACCCAGGAAGACAGCACACCTCTCAAGACATACTGTAAGGTCTACAAACCACTGCTTCTGTTACCCTCAGCAAGGAGTCCCCTATCACTACCACACATATCCTCTGGGGATTGGCAGAATCATTCCATGTACTGCATCTTCCAAGGTCACCTGCATGTCCTCTGAAGACTGACATTGTTGCTTTTGTTCCTGTTTATTGTCCTCATTAGTAAGAGAGAGAGCTTCAAATTGATTCTGTAGCTCCAAACTCACAGAAAGATCCCTGGTCTTTCTACTTCTGTCATATTCCTCCAAAGGTCTACCTGCTGTATTTGGGAACTCACTTCTTCCTCAGAGACATCCTCTGAGTGTTTCTCATCCAGAAGTGGAAAAGCCTGTGCACTAATAAATATAGAATTGAATATAAAGTAATTTTACTCCAATACTAACAATTACAAAGTGATAATATACAAATGGATTTCTCATGCAGGATAGTCTGCTCTGCTTTGTCCAAGCAAACTCTATACACCCTAATATGCTGAAGAATAGATACATGGACCTCAAGTTGCTGGATCTTTTCTTCCAACAGCACAACCAACTTGCACTTGCTCCAGCTGTAGCTACCCATATCCTCTGACAAGAACATAAACATACAACAACTGATTTAAGGTAACTATAGCAGTTATCTCACCATTTATATTCTATAATCCTAACTAGGCACTGAAAGACAACTCTGAGCTTTCCTCTCAAATCTTACCTATTAAAAGCCCCACAAAACACCTGTTGGCCTTGCTGCCTATTAGCTGAACTTCTGTTCACTGAGCTCTAGCAACTGGGGCTGCAGTTATATAGGCAGCTAGTGGCTATTAGATCCTCACCCAACCAAGTCGTTGACTCACTTCCTCTGGGCCTACACACAACAGTACAATAGAGCTCTTATGAGCACACAAGCAAACCTGCCTCAGTTCACACAAACAATCAGTTTTACTCCAACAGACACAAGCTCATCAAAACAAAATAGAACAACAAAGCCCTAATGGCACGTGAGTGAGCGAGCAAGCAAGCGAGCAAGCAAACCTCCTCCCAGCTCACACAAACAAGGAGCCTTAACCCAACAAACTCTCCACAGCTGAGGAGGTTTAATCCAGCAAACAGCAGTTCACCTTATGTTGTCTCTTCCACCACTCCCCATGCAAAACACCTGTTGGTCTTACTGTCTGTTAGCTGCTAGCTCCATCCCCAAACAAGTCAGCACCTCAGCAAAAGCCCCACTCCCTTAGACTATGTGCTCAGGAAAAGCACACAGACAAAAACAAACAAAAGCACCCACACAAGCCTCCAAACAGTGCAGGCAGTCAACCATATCTTGCCCCTAAAACTCAGCTGACCTTCTGCTTTCTCTTCAGAGATTCCCTAAGTCTTACAGAGTATTTCCCTAAGTTTGTAGAAATCAGTGTTTTTGAAATTCAGAGTGTCTATGTTTGGCCTTCTCTTTCCTCTGTATAACAAATCCCAAGAAAATATGGTCACTCTCATCCAAAGATCCATAGTTTTCCCCCTGTTGATTAGTTCATGTCTGTTGCTGAGGAAAAATAGATACCTGGAAGCACAAGCTCTTTTCTGTTTCTTTTCAACCAGCTCTTTCTGCTTCTCTCTCTCAGTTCCAGGATATCTTGCATACATCTATCCTCTCAGCTGCATGTGAGTGGTGGTGATGGTAGTGGAGATGACCTTCTGGAAGTCTACTTCGTGTGTTAGCTATTAATTGTTGACATAATAATAAAAGATATGAACACATTGTATTTATTATGAGCTTTTTACCTATGTGATCAATCCATTAAATTGGGAGTGAGTAGCAATACTTCTGCATGCTAGTGTCATTTCAAACGATACTCTTAGCAGTAGCATTCATTTAAGCATGCCTGAATGATATATGACAGAATATACTTTATCTGTCAAGCAAGCTTGGTAGCTCACTAAATGGATTTATAAGCCTCAGACTTTTGCTGTCAATATTGTCTTCACAACATTGGGTGGGGATTTCCAAGCTAGTTGGTGGGTTGTTTTTAGTTTGATAGGTCAAAGGTTCTGCAGGGTGGATTACTATGTGGTTTATCTTTAGGATATTTCATTTTACACCAGAATCATATTGTTATCCTTGAGAAGAAGAAGAAACTAGAACTTCCATAATCCATAAAACACCACTGTATTTCAGATTATTGCTTTATTTGACCTGCTGTGGCTGTTGGTCAACTAGTCCTACCGATTGTGGTGTTGCTTGTTGTCATGGAAACACCAGTGCCTTCTGGTGCTTTGTGATGTAAGGCTACATTCTGGAAGGTGAAGAGTTAAGAGTGGAGGTTACGTGTTGGCAGGTGAGAGAAGGAATTTTGCTTTTTGGTGGGGAATCCTTGGCAGGTCCTCACATTGATCCTGTAAAAGTAGGCGAAGTAACTTCATTCTCTATTCAACATTGTTGTTGTTATTGACTTCATTCTCTATTCAACATTGTTGTTGTTATTGACTATCAAGTCAACTTACAGAAACACTATGAATGAGTGAGCCGCTTGGTTATCAACTGCTTTGCCTAGCTCTTGCAAACTTGGCATCCTCGGTTAACTCAATCTACCTGTAGTGCAATCTTCCTTTTTTCTTTTTTTCTCACTGTCTTTCGCTTTACCAACCATTATCATCGTGTCCAATAAGTCATATTATCTTATGATACGTTCAAAGTATGAAAGTGTCTGTTTAGTCATCTTTGCTTCTAGGGAGAAATGGCTTGATTTGAGCTGAACTAAGACCCATCTATTTGTCTAACCATCCACAGCATCTGTAGGACCCTTCTCCTGTTCCACATTTCAAATGAATTGATCTTGTTCCTGTCAGATTTCTTCATTGTCCAGCTTTCACAATGATACGTAGAAACTGGAAATACTGCAACATGGATGATCCTGACTTCAGTATTTAATGATACATCATTATGTGTGATGATTTTATCTAGTTCCTTCATGGCTACCTTTCCAAATCTTGGTCTTCTACTGATTTCTTTACAGCAATTTTCATTTTGGTTAATGTCTGAGCCAAGGTATAGGACTTATTTAAGTATTTCAATACCTTTGCTTCCCAGTTTAAAATTATGTAAGTCATCTGTGGTCATTATTTTTGTCTTCCTAGTTAGAGGGCCAGCATGCTGTAGTGGCTTGGGCATTGTACTATAACCTTTGAGTACAGAGTTTGATTCCCTGCTTAGCCATGGAAACCCACTGGGTGACCTTGAAAATGTCACACACTCTCAGCCCCAGAAAACCCTGTGATAAGCTCACCTTAGGGTTGCTATAAGTTGGAAATGATTTGAAGGGACATGACAACAATAAAAAATGTTCAATTGTAAACCTGAAAACCTAATTTTCATCAGCAAGCACTCCAAGTCTTTGCTATTTTCTGCAGTTAATATGGTGTCTTTTGGAAATCTCAGATTTTTGTGTGTCTTCCTCCCATTTTTATGCCGGCTTTTTGTGAGTCTAATCTTGCTTTCTGTGTGATATGTTCCCCATATAAATTAAAAAGAAAGGGTCATAAAATGCACCCTTCTCTGACCCCCTTGACAACGGGAAACCATTTTGTTTCTCTACATTTTGTCCTGATAGTGACCTATTGTCCAGAACATGGGTTACTCTTCAGGCCGATCAGATACTGTAGCATTTTTGTTACTTTCAGAGTGAACCATAATTTCACCTGATCTACACAACCAAAGGCTTTATTATGGATTTTAAACACAGGCTGATCTTTTTCTGAAATGTTGGTGTGTTCTATTATTCAATATATGTTTGTAACATATTCCATAGTGCCTCTTCCTTTTCTGAAACCAGCTTCGACATCTGCTCTCTGTTACCCTGATTCCTGGGGGTCCTGGGAGGGACACCTAAATGCGCTCTCAATTATATACGTTGGGGAAATTAGTCAAGAGCACTGCCTAGCAATACGAGAGGCAGGGTAACGTAGCGAGATCTTGAACCCTATGTTTACAGGGTCAGGCCGAGTCAAGGAGCACAGAGAAGTTGAAACAATAAATGATGTTTCATTAAAACACAATCAAACAGTGTATGCAGCACACTCACACAGATAACTAAGGAAATAAAGGTTGGAGCAGGATAGAGGGATTTTTAGAGGAGTTGTTGGTTTGGGTGATACTTCACCTGTTCTGAAGCCTGGTTGGAAGCGAAGAAGCTGGAGAGCGTGGATCTCAGTACGTGGAGCTGAGGGGAAGGCTCGCTGGACAAAGCGACAGCAAGGCGGGATAGAAGCCAAGAGCGATCCAAGGAAGTGCTCAAAGTCAGGCGTTTTTATAAGAAGAATTGTGACCGCAGGCTAGTTTGTACTTGGGGAAAACAATGAGTTTGGGGCTGGAGACAAAGCCTCCGAAAGGTCAGAATTTGAATGATTGATTTATAGCCAAATTGTTAATAGGGTAGCCAGTATGCAAACGCGGAGTACTTGAGCGGTGTATAGTCAGATCATCACGCTGCCAGCGCGGGGCAGAGGACCTTTTGAAAGTTGCGTGCATACTTAGTGAAGGTACTTGCCTTGAGGTCTCCTGAAGTTGCGAGTCGGCTATTTCTGGCCTGCCTGTATTGTGTTGGAATATTACGGCGATTATCGGCCAAGCCTGTATGCGTGCTTGTCTGGGGACCTTGCAAGCACGTGGAGGGGAATGGGTATGTGAGGCCGAATTATTGATATCAAGAGATATCTTTTTATCCCACAAGCTCGGTCTAACCAGGGGAGTAACATCTATATATGGGAAAAGCTTTTGTTGTAAAACTTTCATGAGAGATCTGTGCAACAGTCTACAGTTACTACAATCCTTATGCCCCCTTTCTTGAGGACTGGGATGTATATCAAACATCTCCAGTCTGTGGGCCATTATTCTGTTTACCACATTTGTTGACAGATTTTTGTTAGAATTTTGAATGAATTCTGTTTCTACAACTTAAAACAGCTCTGTTGGTACGCCATCTGATTTATTTTTCCCAAGTCCTTTGAAAGTCTTTTCCACTTTGCTTTAAAAACTTGTGGGTTCATCTTCCTTTAAGGAATGTCCTCATTTCATCTCTTTTATGTAAGTCCTCAGTGTACTGCTTCCATTTGGTTTTTTATTTTGTCTTGATCACTTCATGTTTCCTTGTAGGTCATACAGCATCCCTTTTGTTGGTTTGAATTTCTGTTTAATTTCATGGATCTTGAGGAAGAGGTATCTTGGTCTATTTTTTTTATCTTCTATTTCTTTGCATTGATTTTTATGCTACTCTTTATCTCTACATACAAGTTGCTGAGCAGTTGCTTCTTATGCATTCTTAGCTATCTGAAAAATTTCACCTGTCATCCAGTGAGGCATTTATTTCTTTCTGTCTGCAGCGAATGTCTTTTGCATCCTTTCCTGACAATGTCTCTGGTTTCAGTCCAGTTTTCCTGCTTCTCTGTCCATTAGGCTTAGTAGTGTACTTAAATTCTACAGGCATGTTCTTTAGGTTATCTTTTGGTTATGATGATGGACTTAATGCAGTTCTTTAGCCATATCCTAATTTTTGATTTTAGCAGTTCATATTGTGTGCCACAATCTGCTCCTATTCTTGATTTTGCAGAGAGGATGCAGGTTCTCCATCTTTTACTACCAATTATATAGTCCATTTTCTATATTGGCCATCTGGTGACATCCACGTGTATAGTTGTCTCTTTGATTGCCGAAAGAAAATGTTTGCAAGAAATAACTTCTGGCCTCACACAGTTTAACAAGTCACTTTCATGCTTCATTTCTTGATCCTATGCCAAATTTTCCTACAATGTTTGGTTATCCTCTGTTTCCTATTTTTCTATTCCAATTGCATATGGTAATCAACATGTCCTGTTTTGATGTGTGATCAATTTCCTTCTGGACACCCATGTAGAATTTTTCAATTTATTTCTTATCTGCCTCTGTTGGTGGAGCATAAATGTGTATCACAATTATATTGATAGATTTTTCCCTGGGGACTTATTGATATTATTTGGTTCAATTTCATGATAGAAGTGATAGAAGTAGTAAATTATTTGCAATTCCACAGAAGGGATACCATTAAGGGAAGAAACTGGTACGTTCCTATTGCCTTTCTTCTCTGTTTCAGGTTAGGTGTTACTTTATTTGCACCTGAATAATAGTAACTGATTCTGTACACTGAATTATTGCCTTAACAAAAAGGAATTGTTTATTAGGGAGGCATGCCAAAGATACCATGTTGATAATATTGCAGTAATTTTTTAAAAATAAGTTTTATTGAAGATTTTCAAAATACATACAGACAAAACTAAAAGAAACAAGAAATTACACAAAGAAAAACAAAAAAGGGGAAAATATTAAGTAATTAGTACTAAGAATGAATGAAGAAAGTAAAAAATACTGAGGAATACTGATAAGGGAAAAAAATACACATTGATTTCCAACTTTCCTAATGCAGATTATATATGGCACGATAAAAATATCTTCTCTACTTACAAATGCCACTCAAATGTTTTAACCACTAGTTTCCCAAATATACTAATGAACAAAATCCATAATCAGCATTTTCTTGCAAAGAGCCTATTAAAGGTTTCCAGTGTTTTGAAAACATCACCACTAATTTTCTTCCTAACAACATTGTTAATTTATATGTTTCAGCTAGGTCCATTAATTTTATCAGCCAATCCTCTTTCATTAGAATTTCTGTATTCTTCCACTTCTCTGTGTCTTATGCTGCTGAGGTCATATATCACAGTATCTTTCTGTACATCTTGCCAGGTTGATCTTCTACTAATCCCAACAAATATAATTCTGGCTTCAATTGAGCATTGATTTTCAGACTTTTATATACCATAGAATGTATCTGAGTCCAGAAATATATTGCTTTTTGGCCTTGCAGCTAACATCAAGTGTGATACCTGTTTTTATCAGTTTAATCTGTCTGCACATGGAGACACTTGTATGGCTTCAGAGGCCCCTGTTGCAAGCAGAGGCATTGCACACCAGGAGAAGCCTTAGAGGAGAACACCAGCTGGATACCATGTGAGTTAGCCACAGCCAATGTCCTCTCTCTAATTCTGCCTAACCAGGAAAGGTGTGGCCCTGACAGGAGAGCCCGTCTGTACAAAAAATACCAGCCAAAAGGAGTCACCTATGCAGGATGGCTCCTCTAAAGAGAAAACCCTGGGAAAGGATTGTTACCCTGTGAGCTGGGGGTCCCGGGAGGGACACCAAAATGTGCTCGACTAAAGTTCAGGAAAATCAGCTCAGAGCACGGCTTAACGTTACGAGAAGCAGGGTAACACAGCGAGATCTTGAACCCTATGTCTACGGGGTCGGGTAGAGTCAAGGAGAACACAGAAGTTGAAATAATAAATGATGTTTATTAAATACAAGCAAAACAGTGTATGCGGCACACTCATACAAGATAACTAAAGGAAATAAAGGTTGGAGTGGTATAGAGGGATTTTTAGAGGGATTGCTGGTTTGAGTGATACTTCACCTGTCCTGAAGCCCAGAAAAATAGAGAGCTAAGCTGGGGTGCGATGTAGCTCAGCACGTGGAGCTGAGGGGAGGCTCGCCAAGCAAAGAGGCAGCAAGGCGGGATGAAACTCAGGAGCATTCCGAGGAAGATGTCAGAATCAAGGGTTTTTATAAGGAGAATTGTGACTGCAGGCTATGCCATACTTGGGGGAAAACAATAGATTTGGAGTTGGAGACAAAGCCTCCAAAAGGGCAGAATCTGAATGATTGAGTTATCGTAGCAGTTCTCAATAGAGTAGCCAGTATGCAAACACAGAGTACTTGGGTATTGCATAGTTTACCCATCAAGCTGCCATCGCGGGGCAGAGGCTGTTTTGTAAGTGGCGTGCATACTTAATTAGAGTACTTGCCTGGAGGTCTCCTAAAGCAGTGAGTCAGCTATTTCTGGCCTGCCTGTATTGTAGTTTGAATATTACGGCTATTAACGGCCGAGCTTGTTTACGTGCTTGTCCGGTGGCCTCGCAAGCACGTGGAAAGGAATGGAGAAGTGCAGCCGAATTGTGATATCAAGGGATATCTTTAATATCCCCAAAGCTCGGACTAGCCAGGGCAGTAACAAGCCCCCCCCCCCAAATGGGCGATGTTGGGGACAATATCGGACATTTTCCAATTGAAAGCAAAAATCAATTTAGAGCTGAATAGGGCTTGCAGGTTGGTAACCACATCACTCTTCAGGAAAGGGAATTTCGGGAAGAGCAAAGGATTACTATCTTATAAAGACATTCCTGACTAAAACCTAAACCTAAACACACACACACACACCAATGTCAATAATGCAATAATAAGCAGTTAAACAATAAACAATGTCCAATGTCCCATCAATAGGGAACTGTCGAAACATGAGCAATGGCAGTAAAAATAGCAAATGCAAAATGAAGCAATCAATGAAATAATCAATGGAATACTGTAAGTCCAATGCATGGTCTTGCAATGGAGGCAATCCAAGGAGCAAACAGTTCAGTGAGGATGAAAGTTCGTAGTCTGGGAAAGGTGAGGTGCAAGCAAAAGTCTTGGCACACCCCCCCTCGCAACAGGAAAAGTCTTTTGGCTGGAGCGGGCGAGCAAAACATAAGTCCATCCAGGCAACGGAACATGAACAACAACAAAAATGTCCAAATCGGTGCAACCTGGCTCACTGCAAGTTCAGGAGCAAAGAGTTTTTGCAGAGTTTGGAGTCTGGAATAGTCCATAGGTTCTCTTCGGGTCAGCAAACTGTAGCAAGAATGGCAAAAGTTCGTGGCAATCGGAAGGCTGAGTGGTCCCCTTCCCTCACAGTCACAGGTGTCGTTGAAGAACCAGGAATCTCCAAGCCTCGGCCATCAGATGGAGCGGCAACTTCCTTCGTCACCCCCCCCATGGTATTCGAGGGCGATGGTACGACCTCGGGATCTTCCCAGTCTTATGGAGCAATAGACCTAGTGGAGTTTTTAACAGAAGAACTGACATGTTTATTATCCAATGTATACCATTAATGCAAATGACCGGCTCACAGCCTACTGGGAATTCGAATTGAAACTGGGTCATCATGACTGAAAAGACTAAGAGTCCATGGGGACATTTTACCTTTTAAAGACACAAAACACGTACAAAGAAAGAACTAATTACTTAAACTCTACCAAAACTAACAAAACTATTTACATGGCCGGACTATTTACAGTAACTGGGCACAGAGGGGTCGCCACTCCACCTCTATTCCCTTCAGACAATGGCCGTTCAACCATTGTCGAACGCCTTGTAAATTGAGACAAATATCTTGGACAAATTAACAGTTGGTACTTCCTTATGACTTAAGGAAGTCTGCCAAATTATGGAGCTCACATTGGGTCTTTGGGCACCAGGATCTTCTGGCTCGGGGATGACCACCGATGCAGGATCAACCGGCTGACCCTTCCATTCTTTCAATTGTGTGGGTTGGTGGGTCTCAGAAATTACGTGCAAGAGCGTCAGTGCCCACTCATTGCTTGAGACCCTTTCGGCCAAATCAAAGTGGAGGCTGGTATCTAATCCACATGCCTCCCGAAGTAATGTCTTGTGTGGCATAATGGTGACCGAAACATAGCCACAGACTGTCTTGGCCCCTCTCAAAATCACTAGTGTCACAATGAATTGGGTGCCTCGAAGCTTGAAGACACGCTGGCACCAAAGCAGCCCTGCGGAGGGGAGGGCAGTAGCCATGTCCGCCTCCGTGTGGCATTTAGAAGTTTCCATTATCGAAATCTCCCCAGATGGACTGCAGCAAAAGGGAGTATGTATGGTCACGTCAGGGTGTGCCAGTGTGAGTGCCTGTACTATCCTGTGCTCTTGCTGGGCAGGAACCTCACACCGTTCAAATCCCCGGTCTCCTTTGAGATTCCCTTGAAAGGTGGCACAGAGAGGAAGGACTCTCCTGGCCAAGGCTTCAAGGAAATCCCGGGGGAAACTGCTGGTTTCTAGCTGGGGGCTCAGAGCAGGGACACTGGAGAGCTTCAGAAGGTTGAGGCTGGCTTCCCCTGGCTGTGCTCTCTCCCTTTCCTGGCTCTCACACATGCTGGCAATGTCAAACTTGGTGGGGGCTTCCATGTCTCCCAACTGAAAGCATGTTGCTTCCTCCTGAACCTTAGCCTGGTGCGATCCTTCTAGGTGCTCTGAAAGCACTATGGTCTTGGAGGTGGTAGGATTCGCACTCGGGGCTGAGTCGGGGGAGGTGCAATCTGTCTTGCTCTGGTGTGCCTGGGGCTCTTGGGTTTTCTCAAGGGCTTGAATTGGGTCCTCCCCCCCCCACCATATCCGGGCAAACGGATAGCGTCAGGGGTGGGTTCACCCTGTCTCATTAGGTTACAGAGCAGCACTTTTGGCGCTGCTCTGGAGTCTGCAGGAGGGGTGGCAGGGGTCTTTTCCCTATCGGTCCTAGTGCCTACCTTCACCATAGCTCTACCCCATCTGTTGGGCTTCAACTGAGCCACAATCCTCTGGGGGAGATCCCGGGACCAAGGGCACCCCTATCCTGACATCTCTAAGTCAGGGTAATATCCAGCTGGAGGGGGACCGTTGGTCACCGCATTCACAGCCTGGCTATTTCCCAGAGGTAGATGCCTGTCTAGCGCGTCAAGGAGCTCGCTTGTGGGTCTCCCATTGAACTGGCTCATGTCCAGCCCGAACCTTTTGAGCATGCTGCAGACTCTTACTCTATCTGAGGAGTACGTCTGGGCCGTGGGATCGTACCCACCAGACGTCTCTCAAGGAGAGCCTGAGTCAGAGAGTTGTTTGGGAGCAGTGGGCTGCTGTGGGCTGCTTCCTGCCTTGCAGGGCTGGCTGCGGAAATCTCTTCCCTGCCACTGCCGGTTGCCCTGCCTGGGAGCTGGGCACGGAGTCCAGTTCCCTCGGGGAACCGAATTTGGCACAGTTTTCCAGTGTTGGGAATGGGGCCCATAATTCAAGTATGTGACCTCGGATATGGGTTCCCAATTCCCGGGTTCCTTTCTATGTATCTTTGGGGGTTTGAGGGATCCTGCCTCGCAGAGTAGGTCGGAGACCCGCCGGAGGTTGTTCCCAAACTCCTCCCAGTTAGTGGTGGCTGGATCCACCAAACCTAGGGCCATCTTTGTCTCGTGGTTCAAGCCTCGGTACAACAGAGTCTTGAATTCCACATGGTCAAAGCTGTACCCGTGGGGTGTCAAGGGGACCTTCTCGGCCAGAATGGCGAGGAGCTGCTTCCGTGCCACGTAAGCCTCAGGGTTCTCACGAGGACCCTGTTACTCCATGACATAGAGCACACCTGCACTCTGTCCGGGCCACAAAATCTTAATTACCTCCCTCATCCAGGCGTGGGCCTCGAGCCTAACCAAGCCTCGAGCTGCCACTGCTGACTCAAGAGTAGGGAGTTCGGAAGGGGACATGCAAAGTCGGGCCAGTTGGTTCAGGTCCTGACCATTGGCTGTCGGGTGAGAATGTATCGCTGCGTTCAACCACATGATGCCGGTGGACCGGTTTAAAGGACCCAGTTGGTCTGCAATAGCTTTGGCCTCAGTAGCATGCCAGGAGACCCTAGTCTCGGTGACCTGCGTCTCCTGCCTCTCTTGCCTATCAGAACTGCCTTCGCCAAGGGGGATGGTCCGTCGGGTCATGGACCTGTTTTCTACCGGGTGGACTTGGACCTTAGGGTCGCTCCAGTCAGGATTGTGGGGAAGGGTTGCCTGAGCGTCCTCGGGCAGTGCCTCCCCTGAAAATCCTCCGCAAACGTTGGGAGCAACTCCGGGCACACAGCCGAAATTAAGGCTTTGCACGTTTGGAGCTGGCTCTGCAGAGCAGCTATCTGTTTCTGGCAAGCCACGTGGCTAACAGCCTCCTGCTGTTCTCTCACTTGCCCCACCATAAACTTGGCCGCAGACCGGGCATGATTCAGCTCAGCCTCTAAGGCATGGGCTTTCTCTTCCCATGTTTGTGCCACTACCGTGATGTTGTTCAGCTTCTGTGCTGACGCCTGTGCTACGGACGCAAAAGTTACTTTGTCCGCACGCAGCATCTCGACCTCGGCCTGAAGCCAGGCATTCTCTCTTTCTACACTCGCTAACTTCTCTCTGGTCTCTACCAGGGCAGTACTAGCATCTCTGACCGTAAGCCAAAGTCTCCAAGCTGCCAAAGCGTCCTTAGATGGCCCAAATGGGTTCTTTGATTTACGTGCCAGGGTGTACGCTTCCTGGAGTGTGGTAAAGGGATCGGCCGTCTGGAAGATGGTGTCCTTCCAGGGGCATTTCCCCTTACTCAACACCCATCTCTCTAGTTTCCCTTGGATCACTTCCTCCAACATGAGGTCCTTGATGGTGACCTTACTACACTCCGCCATTTTTCACACAAACCACAACTATCTCTAACACAAAATGCAAACTACAAGCTACAAACAGGACCAGGAACTGGAGTGACGGGAAGGATCACCTAGACCCCTGGGGGACTGTAGGAAAATGAACTCTGCGGAACTTCTCTAGGAAAGAGGGATGGGAACCTGTCTCCAGCCTGCCCAAACAAAGTCACTTTGGTACTCCCAAGCCCGGTTTTCCACCTCGACAGTGTTGGGGACCAAAGGACGAGGAAACGGTTCAGGGATAAGGAGGTCACCTAGACCCGGGGAACCCTCAGGAGTACTCCGCCTGCCTGAAGGGGGGGAACAAACCCAGTGGAACTTACAGTGCTGCCTGGCCAAACAGCAGGGAAAAAAGGCAAGGAACCCAAACCAAACCGTCCCTAACTGGTTTTCTGGGTGAGGGGTACCTTCCTCTACCACGGGCTAAACCTCTAGACCCTAGGCTAGGTCGGGACTCACCACCCGCACCTAGTTGGCTAGCCAATCGGGACACACCCGAAATTACACAGCGGGACACACCAGCACTTCACAACTACTAGCGGGATGCACCCGCACTCTCAAAGCTACACAACAACAACAACTGACGGGATGCACCCGTATACAACTCTAAGGGGGGAATTTCTTCCCTAAGTGCTATTTTGCCTTGCCACTATGGTGTTGGGTGAGTGTAGACTGTTCCTACCGTGCTAACACTCTAACACTTCGGATCCCAGCCCACGATAGACCCCAAGTTAGGGACGTGATTCCCAGGACAGCTTGTGCACACCCCTTGCTATTGGACGATGGTTCACCGCCTAGTGCTAGTGACCACGCCGGGGCGGCTGACATACACAAACCAAGCAAGAAAGGGGGACAGATTTCCACCCAGATAGAATAGCTCTAGAGCTCAAATACACAGACTCCACACACACGTGTTTCTGCCTAACAGCGCTCTAACGACTTGACCGACCATCACCTAAGTCAGTACCAGCCTGCTTTGAGGAGGTTCGCGACTCCTTCTCAAATTAGGGGTACCGGGGTTGCCTGCATTCTCCACCACTCTGTTACCCTATGAACTGGGGGTCCCGGGAGGGACACGAAAATGTGCTCGACTAAAGTTGGGGAAAATTAGCTCAGAGACTGCTTAGCGTTACAAGAGGCAGGGTAACGTAGTGAGATCTTGAACCCTATGTCTACGGGGTCTGGTCGAGTCAAAGAGCATACAAAAGTTGAAACAATAAATGATGTTTTATTAAACAAACACAAGCAAAACAGTGTATGCGACACATTCACACAAGATGACTAAGGAAAATAAAGGTTGAAGTGGTATAGAGGGATTTTTAGAGGGATTGCTGGTTTGGGTGATACTTCACCTGTCCTGAAGCCTAGAAAAATAGAGAGTGAGGCTGGGGCGCGATGTAACTGAGCATGTGGAGCTGAGGGGAGGCTCGCCAAGCAAAGCGGCAGCAACACGGGATGAAACTCGGGAGCGTTCCAAGGAAGGTCTCGGAATCAAGGGTTTTTATAAGGAGAATTGTGACTGCAGGCTATGCCGTACTTGGAGGAAAACAATAGATTTGGAGTTGGAGACAAAGCCTCCAAAAGGTCAGAATCTGAATGATTGAGTTATCGTAGCAGTTCTCAATAGCATAGCCAGTATGGAGATGCAGAGTACTTGGGTATTGTATAGTTAACCCATCAAACTGCCATCGCAGGGCAGAGGCTGTTTTGTAAGTGGTATGCATACTTAATTAGAGTACTTGCCTGGAGGTCTCCTAAAGCAGTGAGTCAGCTATTTCTGGCCTGCCTGTATTGGGGTAGTTTGAATATTACGGCTATTAATGGCCGAGCTTGTTTACGTGCTTGTCCGTTGGCCTCGCAAGCACATGGAAAGGAATAGAAAAATGCAGCCGAATTGTGATATCAAGGGATATCTTTAATATCCCCAAAGTTTGGACTAGCCAGGGCAGTAACAGGATTCCACCAACTCCACCTCACTAACAAAAAATGCTTCACAAAAGAGGACAGCAGCTGCTTGAGACAAGTAACCCCAAGTAAAAAATGCCATATGAAAAGCCACTTTCAGCTCTTCCCAGGAGGGTATCTCTCAGAGAACACAAGGGGAAACTCCCCCCCACTCATAACCTTAGTGCTCCTTAGGAATACCCTATAGATAAGAAAACCACTTCTGACAAAACAAATAGCATTCCTGACAGAGATGGTGCAGTTGTATAAAAACTCCAAGCAGCAGACATGCCCAAGCAGGTGAGTAGCCACCCAGCACTTGGGAGAAGATATATGAGTGAGTTATCTCCCAAGAAGAGAGATAAGTAAGCAGCCTCCTGCCATTCAGGAATATACAATCAAAGCATTCCTGACTGATTACCATCAAGCATCTGTTTAAAAACATCCAAAGAAGGTAACTTCACCACACTCCAAGGTCCGTATTCTGCTGTCAAACTGCTCTCACCATCAGGAAGTTATTCCTAATATTTAGATGGAGACTCTTTTCCTGTAGCAGGAAACAACCTTGCGCCATCTTCCATATGACATCCCTTCAAATATTTAAACTTGACTATCATGTCACCTGTTAACCTTATCTTCTCCAGGCCAAACATACCTAACTCCCTAACCCACTCCTCATAGTGCAAGGTTTCCAGGCCTTTTATCATTTTGGTCATCCTCCTCTGAATTTGTTTCATCTTGTCAATGTCCTTCTTGACTTGTGGTACCCAGAAATGGTAACAGTATTCCCGGCGAGGTCTGACCAGAGCAGAATAGAGTGGTACTGTTACTTCCCTTGGTCTGGACACTATACTCCTATTAATCACACCTAGAATCACAATGGCTTTTAAAGCTACAGCATCACACTGCTGACTCATGTTCAGCTTGTGGTCCACTAAAACCCTGAGATCTTTCAAATGTACTTTGGTCAAACCAGGTGCCACCCATCTTATATCTGTACATTTTTTCTGCCTATATGTAGTATCTTTCATTTCTGTGTGTTGAAATTTATTTTGTCAATTTCAAGCCAGCTCTCAAATCTCATCTCTAATCTACAGTCATTTTGAATTCTGATCTGGTCCTCTTGAGTATTAGCTACTCCTCCTAATTTGATGTCATCTGCAAATTTGATAAGAATGTCCTCTATTCCATCATCCAAGTCAGTGAAAAGATCGTAAATATCAGTTGTTCCAAGACAGAATCTTGTGGCACTCCGCTAGTAACTTCTTTCCATTGGTGAGCACCTTTTGCATTTGGTCAGTCAATAAATTATAAATCCACCTAACAGTAGGATTATCCATCCCACATTTTACTACCTTGTTTGTGAGAATATCATGGAGACTTTGCCAAAGGCTTTCTGAAGTCAAGATATGCTACCTTCACAACATTCCTTTCATCTACCAAGCTTGTAACTCTGTCAAAAAACAGATCAATTTAGACTGGCATGATTGTTTTTGAGAGACCCATGTTGATTTTTAGTGATCACAGCATTCCTTTATAAAACAGACTACCTGTTTCATGATCTGCCCTAGGACCTTTCCTTGTATTGATGTCAGCCTGATGAGGGGATAATTGTTTGAGTCCCCCTTTTCCCCCTTTTTGAAGATGGGGACAACATTTGGCCTCCTCCAGTCTGCTGATACTTCTCCCGATCTTTGAGAACTCTCAAGGATTATTGAGAGTTCTGGTTCTCAAATTACTTCTGCCAGTTCTTTTAATATCTTTGGATGTAGTTCATCTGGCTCTAGAGACTTGAATTCATTTAGAGTAGCCACATATTCCTGTACTACCTCTTTACTTATACTGTGCTGCATTTCCCTTACTGTATCCTCTGCCTCATTTTCCTCTGGTTGAGCACTGTTTTCCTCTTGGGAGAGGAGGGAGACAAAAGACATGTTGAGTAGTTCTGCCTTCTCTTTGTCCCCTGTAGCATTTCACCATCTTCTCCACATAGTGGCCCTACCTTTTCCTTGTTCTTCCTTTTGCTATGGACATAACCAAAAAAGGCCCTTTTATTGTTTTTAACCTCTCTAGCAAGCCTGAGGAAATTCCGTACTTCAGCTTTTCTAATTTTCTCCTTTCATGCTCTGGCTATTATCTAGATTCCTCTTTGGTGATTTCCCTTCCTTGTACATGTCCCTTTTAATTCTTAAAAGTTCTTTAGACATCCATCTTGAATTTTTTATACACCTCCCATTTTTCCTCCTTACTGGAATTGTTTGAAACTGTATCTTCCATATTGCACTCTTAAAAAACTCCCATCCATCATGAAATCGCTTCTGTTGTAGTATTCTTGACCATGGGATCAGTCCCAATATTTCCCTAAGTTTACTGAAATTAATTCTCTTAAAGTCTAGAGTGTGTGTGACTATGCTTGGCTTCTGCTTTCTGCTGCATAACAAACTCCAGGAGAACATGGTCTCTCCCACCATGGTCTCTCCCACTTCCACCCCATTAACCACATCAGCATCATTAGTTAGGATCAAGTCTAAAATAGCTGATCTCCTTGTTGCCTTTTCCACCTTCTGGATAATGGAATTGTCTGCAAGCCTAATGAGGAATTTGTTGGACTTTATATTCTTGGCACATTTTTGCTCCCAACAAATATCATGATTGAAATCTCCCATTACTACTACATCTCTCCATTCTGAATGTTTGGCCATCAATTCCAGGAAGGCATCATCCAAGTCCTTAGTCTGCTTTGGTAGGAGGTCTGTAGTAGGGTCAGAAGGGGCCTGGGGAGACATCAACCCTGTTATCCGGCTGCCACTGCTGAAAGACAGCTAAGATCCATCCACCCAATTCTTTAAAAGATGTATAAAGAAACTACATTGATTTAAAAAGCTCCTTAGAGATGGAAAAGACTGAACTTTAACAACTGAGTTATACAAAGGGATGTTAGTACACGATTGTTATTCTAAGCCAAAAACCTAAAAACAACCTTACCAGGACTGCAGCTATGGCAACGGCTGAATCAGAGATCACAACTTAAAGAGACAATATACTGAAATACGTAACAGCATAAAGAAGTATCATTTTCTGAAAAGTAAGTTTAAAAAGCCTACCATAAGAAATTGACAAGATCCAGGCCACACTGGAAAATACAATAACACAAAATGAACTGTAATTGAACTCTGACAGAATTGTGTCTAATCTTCTGGCAAAATGAAAGAGCTAGAAAGAAGGCTTGATGAGGAATGCTGACATATAGTAGTGGAAGGGGAAATAATTACCAAGAATATACTGACAGCAGTCAAATTACTGAACTAGACTTAAAAACCATAGAAAAACTGCAGAGGTAGTCAAGGCAGCTCTGACAGCAGGGAAAGCTCAAAGAATATCTTTGATCAGTCAACCTAGGGAGCTGGATTCAACTCAGATGATGCTGGAGAAGATGCAGAAAATGAAAGAGAAATTCTCTCAGTTGAGAACTGATGTTAAAGTTGATGTGAAAGAAGATAAGAGTTTCACTGACTCAGATAAAATTGAGAAGAAGCAGGTGAATGACAGAATGAATGCCATGGAAAAAAGATTCAAAAATTGGAAGAAACCGAGTTGATCAAGAAAAATCTGGATGCAATGTGCTTTTTGGAAATGAGAGGATGAGAAAAAGGTTCAAGAAAAAGGGGTGTGCCAGAGAAGCAGAATGAGAATATTTCTGCAAGAATATATGAAGTGTTGGAAGATTTTTCGAAAGTGAGGAGGAAACCATTTGCTCCAGAACTAAAGGATTGACGAATTGCTAAACAAGGAATTTGTGAAGAAATGTGATTGTGTATTTTGTGAGATGATGTACAAGAAATCAAGTGTTCCAATTCAGTAAAGGATACCAGAATGGCTGACTAAAGAAATCTTAGCTGAGCTTAGTGTTAAAGGAAACGTTCAAGAAATAGAAGAATGGAGAAATCACTAAAGAGGAATTCAAACAAATAGCCAGGATATGTAGGGAGAAGGTCGGAAAAGCTAAAGCACAGAATGAACTCAAGCTTGCCAGAGAGATTTAAAACAATAAAAGGGGCTTTTTAAAGATATGTCCACAGGAAAAGGAAAAACAAGTAAATGATAGGCTCACTGCATGGAGAAGATGGCCAAGTACTAACAGGGGGAAAAGAAAAAGCAGAACTACTCAACACCTTCTTTGCCTCTGTCTTTTGCCAAAAGGAAAGAAGTACTCAACCTGCAGGATGGAGAACAGGTGGAGAACTGGGAGACATGCAGCATGGAATAGACAGAGAAGTAGTACAGGAATATTTGGCTACTCTAGATGAATTCAAGTCTCCAGGGCCAGATGAACATCCAAGGATATTAAAAGAACTGCAGAAATAATTTCAGAAGCACTCACACTAATCTTAGAGAATTCTTAGAGAACAGGAAAAGTCCCAGCAGACTGGAGGAGGGCAAATGTTGTCCCCATCTTCAAAAAGGGGGAAAAAAGGACCTTAGTAATTATTGCCCACTCAGCCTGACATCCAGAAAGATTCTAGAGCAGATCATTAGACATTTGTAATTACTGAGAAAGCAAAGTCATGATCACTAAAAGTCAACATAGGTTTCTTAAAAACAAGTCATGCCAGAGTAATCTTATCTCTTTTTATGATAGTTACAAATTTGATAGATGAAGGGAATGCTGTGCATGTAGCATATCTTGATTTCAGTAAGGCCTTTGACAAAGTTCCCCATGACATTCTTGCAAAGAAGCCAATATAATGCAGGCTAGACAGTACTACTGTTAGTTGGATTTGTAATTGTTTGACTGATCGAACCCAAAAGGTGCTCACCAAGGGCTTGTCTTCATCCTGGAGAGAAGTGACTTGTGGGGTGCCACAGGGTTCTGTCCTTGGCCCAGTACTATTCAACATCTTCATCAATGACTTGAATGAAGGAATAGAGGGCATGCTGATCAAATTTGCAGATGACACCAAATTGGGAGGGGTTGCTAACACCCCAGAGGACAGGATCAAAATTCAAAATGACTTTGAAAGATTAGAGAACTGGGTCAAATCCAAGAAAATGAATTTCAACTGAGAGAAATGTAAGGTCCTACACTTAGGCAGAAGAAATGAATGTACAATTATAGGATGGGGGACACATGGCTGGATAACAGTACATGTGAAAAGGATCTAGGAGTCTTAGTGGACCACAAGCTGAACATGAGTCCACAGTGTGATGTGGCGGCCAAGAAAGCCAACACAATCCTTTGTTGCATCATCAGGAGTATGATGTTGAGATTGAGGAGAGTAATAATACCACTCTATTCTGCTTTGGTCAGACCTCATGTGGAATACTGTGTCCAGTTCCGGGCACCTAATTTGACGAAGGATATTGACAAGCTGGAGCATTTCCAGAGGAGGGTGACCAAAATGGTAAAGGATCTGGAAGCCATGGCCTATGAGGAACGGCTTAGGGAGCTGGGTATGTTTAGTCTGCAGAAGAGAAGGTTAAAAGGGGCAAAATAGCCATGTTTAAATGTTTGAAAGGATGTCATGTCGAGGAGGGAGCGGACTTGTTTTCTGCTGCTCTAGAGACTAGAACAAGGAGCAATGGATTCAAACGACCGGAAAAGAGATTTCACCTAAACCTCAAGAACTTCCTGACAATCAGAGCTGTTCGGCAGTGGAATATGCTGCCTTGGAGTGTGGTGGAGTCTCCTTCTTTGGACGTTTTTAAGGAGAGGCTGGATGACCATCTGTCGGAAGTGCTTTGATGTGGGTTCCTGCATAGCAGGGGGTTGGACTCGATGGGTCCTGTGATCTCTTCCAACTCTATGATTCTATCACTCTATGAATTACACTTTACAAATAAATTACAATTGAAAGGAAATACATGATAATTTTTAAAGATCTGACACTGAATTTTGAGAAAGCAGTGGGATTACATATAAAGTCGAAGGCTTCATACATTTTTTTGACCAACAAACTGAAGTGGCGTGGGATTCCATTTTGGCGGGGAGAATAACAGAATGCATGTTCCTACTGTACCGTCAGGCTGGCTTCACTCCCTGCCATGTTTCAATATGCTACTCTGTCATGACGATAAATTAGTCTTGATTGTGTTATATTTGTGGATACTGTATGCTGGTATAAAGCTGGAAATCATGTGCTGGAAATGTATGCTACATCACTGTAATGAGTGATCATCTTGGAATAGCAAAATGCTTGCATTCGCATTGTGTGTTACATGTTTTCATTTGTTAAACCTTGTGTGGAATTTGTATGACTGTTGCTGCTCTGCGATGTGGTGGTGTCTCCTTTTTTGGAGGTTTTTAAGCAGAGGCTGGATGGACATCTGTTGGGAGTGCTTTGATGTGGGTTCCTGCATGGCAGGCAGTTGAGCTGGATGGCCCCTGTGGTCTCTTCCAGCTCTTCCAGCTCTATGATTCTATGATTCTATACTCTCCATGCCATTTTGATGGATTCCAAAAAGACTGTTGCATCACTTCTAGCACCGTGGCAAAAGATTGACTTTCTCCTTCCAAGGATCAACTTTGCTCTTCAGGGGTCATCAATCCAGAAAACAGCATTCAACAGAGTTGACTGTGCAATCACCACTCTTCTTAAGGGGTAGGTCAGTCTCCCTAAACAAAGCCACAAATGACATCTTGCACTTTGGTCAGTGGCATGGAGGAAAAGGGATCCCTACGTTGAAGGACTCAGGGGACACTGCAGTCATCATTCATGCATTCCATCTTCTCACCTGCCCTGACAGGACTGTAAAATCTGTTACTTTAGGTTCTCTTAAAGAAGTTGTCCAGAGAGATATTGCAGGAATTCCACCTGCAAGAGACCTAGCAACTTAGCTCTTAGTTCTTCAGTTTACTGAAAAGTGAATTTGGACATGGTGGCAGTGATTTTCCCTCCCTCTTTACCCATATCTGGAATGCAACTGAGGTCGTGAGGCAATGGAAGTACAAGTTCTCCACTCATGCATCACTTTTTGGAGCCCTGGATGGCTAGGATCCACCAAATGAGCCTGTGCTGAAACTCTGTGGGGTTGGAAAATGCTATGCTAAATTCATGTACAAGCTAATGGTACTGGATACTGTTAGATGATCCTGAGACATTATCACTGAGGATATTTCAGGCTACCACCAGTATGAAGAGTCAGTTACTATTCCTGTAAAAAGGAAACCATAATAAACTGGGAAATAGCTTCTTTTCTTATGTATAGTATGCTGTTTGGATATGCTAGTGGTCACCTTTTTGTGATTTAAAGTAAAATATATTCTCCTACTATTACAACATGCCTGGGGCAAGAATGGAATAAAAATGTCTGGGGAATATTTGAAGGGGAAAATTAGTGAGAGGGGAAAATATTATGTTTCCTGAGCTATCCAGCTATTTTTCCTTGCAAATCTATCCAGATTTGTTGGAAACCCCACTATTATTGGAAACTATTCTGTTGGAAATCCCACATTTCTCTCATAATGGTCATTCTTAACTTTGAAGTACTTTAGTGGTGAATCATGCATACTCCTTGTATTTTCTAGAAATGAAAAGAATATCTGAAAAGGGGTTCAAAAACGTATTTCCCAAGTGTCAAGAAAAATTCTAGACTGACAAGAATATTTGTACTTCAGGACTTATCCTGTGAAAAAAAATTCACTTTTTGAGTGTGCAGAAGGCAACTTTTTCTGTGAGGGAACAATATTTTCTGTTCCCTACACAGAAAGCACTCCTTTCTGTGGAAAAAAAAAATCACATGCAAATTTTGCATAGAATAACTCCCAAACTGCAAATAGTCTTCAAAAATGGCAGGTTTTGAAAATTTTGTTGCAGTAAGAACAAGATTTCTAACATTACTTGTTGCTTGCTTCAGAAATGAAATTAGCAAAGAATTACATCACTAGTGTTTTCAAAATAAAATTCTTCAGTAAAATCTCAATATGTTAGCTGACTTCCTTAATTTTTGTGTTTGCAAATAAAACTTGGTTGTAATTTTTCTTCTTTCTCTCTATTGGAAGATAGACTTGTTATATATTTCTTAGCCTCAAAACCTAGAGCACTTTAAATCCAATTCTGATCCTAAGTTTGCACCTTTTAAGTAATGACTTGTCCAAGGATATTTAGTACATGGGTGCTCAGCAGGCCCCCCCACTGATGTCTGGGCTCTGTAAGTAGTACATGCTGGCATCCAGCATGGAATAAAGCAGGGTTCATTATACGTGTAGCTGCCAAATTTGCCCACTCCTGTTACAGATACTTGATCATTTTACTTTTATTTTAAATATGTTATCCTTTTCTGCAACAAAATTATGCTTGTGCCCAAAGAGTGGAAGTAATATACCTCCACCCTTAAGTTAGACAAATAGATAATCAGGCTTGGAAAACAATTTGTTTCGTTGATTGTTTGCACTGACATTAGTAAAGTAGAAACAACTACAGAGTGTGGAGTAGTAGGAGGAGAAGGAAGATAATTTTTTGATTATCTCCTTTATAACTGAACTAATTCACATGACTGTTTGGAGATGAAAGTGGGTACTCTCATTACATCCAGGATCTAAAATTTCCTTGCTGCACCACCTAGCAAGGCTGTTGCATCATGTGCTTTAACATCATGCTGTATGATTGAAAGGGTTTGTTTATTTCCCTTTCCAGGTTTTGACAGTATGTATACAGTTGACAAAGTAGGATAAAGAAATAGTTTATTTGACAGCCCATGGCATATTTTCTGTGTTTACAAATGTTCTTTTCAATCTAATGGAATAATATTGGACTCTACTAGTAGGTGATGTCTCCTGCAGCAAACTCTCAAAATAATCATATTTATTATTTAGATCAACACTTTAAAATTCTTTAAAAATCATAGCTTTGTTTGTACTCAGACATGTTATCTTGGGCCACATATTTTCTATACAAATATTGCATGCTTAAAACATATACTTCCTTCTGGTTATTTGAATTAAATTAGGCTGCAATCCTATACATACTACGCTGAGGTAGTCCACTTGAATGAAATACGGTTATGTTTTTGTAATTATGCATGCTTAGGACTGTACTGTTAATTTTTTGCTGGATTAAACAAAAAGGATTATGTATTTTATGCCAGAAAAAAAATCAGTGTGTGGCAAAACATTTTTACAGATTAGCAAGAAATGGAAAGTAAATCATAGAATCATAGAGTTGGAAGAGACCCCAGGGGCCATCCAGTCCAAACCCCTGCTATGCAGGAACACACATCAAAGCATACCCAACAAATGGCCATCCAACCTCTGCTTAAAAACCTCCAAAGGAGGAGATTCTACCACACTCCAAGGCAGCATATTTCACTGCCGGACAGCGCTGACCATCAGGAAGTTCTGCCTGAGGTTCAGGTGGAATCTCTTTCCCTGCAGCTTGAATTCATTGCTCCTTGTCCTAGTCTCTGGAACAGCAGAAAACAAGCCCGCTCCCTCTTTGACATGACATCCCTTCAAATATTTAAACATGGCTATCATGTCCCCTCTTAACCTTCTCTTCTGCAGACTAAACATACCCAGTTCCCTAAGCTGTTCCTCATAGGACATGGCTCCCAGACTCTTCACCATTTTGGTCGCCCTCCTCTGGACATGTTCCAGCTTGTTGATATCCTTCTTGAATTGAAGTGCCCGGAACTGGACACAGTATTCCAAATGAGGCCTAACCGAAGCAGAACAGAGTGGTACCATTACCTCCCTCAATCTATCCACCATACACCTATTGATGCAACCAAGAATCACGTTGGCTTTCTTGGCTGCCTTATCACACTGCTGACTCATGTTCAGCTTGTGATCTACCAAGACTCCTAGATCCTTTTCACACAGCCATGCATCCCCCATCCTATAATTGTGCATTCCATTTTTTCTGCCTAAGTGTAGGACCTTACATTTCTCTCTGTTGAAATTCATTTTGTTAGTTTTGGCCCAACTCTCCAATCTTTCAAGGTCATTTTGAAATTTGATCCTGTCCTCTGGGGTATTAGCAACCCCTCCCAATTTGGTGTCATCTGCAAATTTGATCAGCATGTCCTCCGCTCCTTCATCTAAGTTATTGATGAAGATGTTGAATAGCACTGGGCCCAGGACAGAACCCTGTGGCACCCCACTAGTCACCTCTCTCCAGGATGAAACCAGCCATTGGTGAGCACCCTTTGGATTCGGTTGGTCAACAAATTACAAATCCACCTAACAGTAGCCCTGTCCAGCCTGCATTTTACTAGTTTCTTTGCAAGAATGTCATGGGGAACTTTGTCAAAGGCCTTATTGAAGTCAAGATATTCCACGTCTACAGCATTCTCTTCATCTATCAAGTTTGTAACCCTATCCAGCATGACTTGTTTCTGAGAAATCCATGTTGACTTTTAAATGTAAAGTGAAATATTCAAGTTTAGAAAAGATAGCATTTCTGCTGCATAATATTTTCATTTTCAAAATATTCATACCAAGAAGTTCTCATATAAATGTTACCTGTAAAGTAGGCCCTTTCCCAGTGTATGAACAGCCGATAATCTGCACACAAGCTGGGTGATCCAGATTTCATTTGCTTCAGCAAAAGGGGCATGTGGGGATAATTTCCACAAAGTAGGCACACAAACAAAGGAATTCTCAACTACATATACATTTCTACATACTAATGAGCAAGCTTGCAAAATTACTTCAGTTCTATGTAAAATCTGCTGGGCATCAAGTGTATTGGGCCAGTCATGTATTCTACATCCCATAATATTTGGTGCAATTTGCTCTGTTATGTTCTTTCAGGTTGAGATGTTTATGTTCTCCTTCCTGAACCTGGCAATGTACTTGTCATTCCTGGCTATCAATACAATCAATTCCATTCTCTCTTTGTCAGCTCTATCCCAGGCCAGGAAGTAACAAATCAAGGCCATTAGGCTTGAGGCCTCAGGCACCAGATATCCAGGCTAACAGGCATGTTTTACAAACAGTTGTTCCATAAAACAAGCCTTCCGCTTCTGCTTAATTTACATGACTCTTGACATAACTTCCATCACTCCCAGGTATCTCCTAACATAAGCTCCATTAAAGTAAGTGGAAGTTATATAATAGCACATTTATTTCTTTTTAATGAATTGGTGAAGGAGAATTTTCTACTGGGTTTGGTCCTTAGTTTGCAGGAAGCAATTTGAAATTTGGTCCTTGGTATGTGGGAAGCAATTTGACTTGAAAAGAAGATACCACACCTCATCAACAACACTTGTTTTGATCTTCTCTTGCAGATTTTTTTCCTATATGGCAGCCTATGGAAGCCATTATTGGAAATTGTGAGCATCAGTTACAGCTTTGCAGAGCTAGGCTTTGGGCACACAAAATATATGACCAAGAATGGTGAGTTGCTGTTTTATAAAGAAAGGAAAAAGAATAACTAGCAAGTATATAAGAGACTGCAAAACTGTCATTGGGAATGAAAATGCAAATAGATATGATATTTCATATGTGCTGTGTGTTATTCTGACTTATGTGTTACTGAAGCTAACTAAAACAATCCAAAATAGCCTAGTTTTCTATGGATATTTTATCAATTTCAGTATGTTATTGAAAGGCTGTGCTGTATTATTTAACTATTTTGACAGGTTAATATGAATGTAATTTACTGAATTTGTTGCTGTTTTTGATAGTGTGGTGCTTGAGCTTGTTGTCATGTTACCCTGACTTCTGGGGGTCCTGTGAGGGACACCTTGATTTGCTCCGAGTTATAAAAGTTGGGGAAATTAGTGGAGCACTGCCATTAACAAAATGAGGGGCAGGGTAACCCAGAAGGATCTCTTACCCAACTTTATGGTGTCAGGCCAAGCAAAAAGCCAGACAAATATACCAAATAAATGAATTTTATTAAATTAATATGTTATCACGCACCAATGCACTCACTCACTCACTCACACACACTAGTCCTATTGAGAAGGAAAAGAGGTGAAAAATGGATAGGGGATATAGCAAAGGGAATGTAGAGACAGTGATACTGCACCTATCCTGAAGTCTTTGGTTCAGGAAGCGGAAAGAAGAACGGAGCTCAGCGAAGAGACAGCTGAGGGGATCACTCGACTAACAGAGTTCCGGTCTGCTAGCGTGGTGGGGAGTTCTCTGAAGAGACTCTCAAAAACTAGGACTACTTATAGGGCAGAACGTACCTCAAGGGCAGGCCCTCTCCTGGGAAGAAGAATGGCCAAAACGAAGGAAGGAATGTCATACAATGGCAAGTGGGTTGCAGTATTGTTTCAAGTAGGATTGCAGTCAAGTAGGGTTGCAGTATTGGTTTATGTAGATGGACCTCGCCTTATAGGATTTTTCCAGAGTCAAATTTGCTCAACCTGGGGAAAACATGCTAATCCTCTCAAGTTTGTTATTCTTGGTTGAGGATCCTTTATTTATGTGGATATGTGTAGCCTGAGGTCTCCTTGGACTACATGACTGGGGATTTTTCTGATCTTGACCTGTTTTTGGTTGTTCAACCTCTTTGCCTACATGCCCGCCTGGCACAGCTGGCATATTTGATATCAAATTTCTGTCTCCCTGGGAAGGGGTATGCCAGCGGAGTAACAGTTAAGTCATCTTGGGCTCTCCACAGATAGGACAAGTGGGTTATAAATACTGCTATAAAACAGACCATGTTGGTCTATGTTGGTGACTTTTGCAACATTCTTGGCTGGCTTTTTACATTCACTCACTCATTCATTTTATATGTACTGGAGCCAATATAGATTTTTCAAGGTACAGTTAAATTCCTAATAATAAAAAAATTAAAAGCGGTTAAACAAGCAAGCTGTTAAAAAACACTTCTGCAAAGCAGTTTGAAACACACTTAGGGCTCATTCATAAGAAGGCAAAGTTGCTGTATGTACTGAGAGATTTCAGTTCTTTTTACTTTAATTTTCTTGCATATTCCCAGGTTTGCATCAACAATCTTGAAATATCCCAGGTTTTCCTCACTCACCCATCCTTTGTGTTCTTCCCCCCACCCACTGCACCCAATCACATGTCATGCAACATTTCAGAAACTGATTTTCACTAAATTCCACTGAGCCTCCTTTATTTCTGTTCATCAGTTGTAGTCAAAGTGCTTTAGCAATATCACACTAGTTAAACATTAGGATCATTTTGTTTGGTATAAACATTCCTCTTCCCATCCTTTGATCTCATTGAATCTGTGTCCTGAAAACAATAGCTGTGTTTACTGGCACTGGTCATCTTAGCTAGTTCCAGGATAATACAAACAGACAACCAAGTTGAAATACATTTCATTTCAGAAAATACTGTGTTAATTTAAACAGACCTGAGGAGCATAAATGACAAGTCCTAAGATCAGTTCGTATGAGACCAAAACTTGGAACTTTCAGAGGCTTTTTCCTCCTTTGGAGGGGCTCTTAATCATAGTAAAGAAGATAAAAGTACACCACACTCCTTTGAAAGACCTTCTGCAACAAGCCACTAACAGCAAAAGGCTTCTTTACATAAAAAGTTCTTTTACATGGCCACAGTTGCTGTTGTATAATATTTACTTGCATTGCATTGTTACAGCCAGTTAGGGTTGCCATGTGAAATAAAGCACAGGACAGATACCCCTTTTATTGTTGCGGTGAAGATGAAATTTCAGCAGGTGAATGTTGTGTGACAAGAAAAACCAGCAGAATTCCCTCTTTTACCCAGGTATTAAAGAGAGAGGAGTACTATCCCATGTTTCATATGACAAGTCTGCCAACCAATCTTAAATATTTCATAGATGGTGTCACAATTTATACTAACTCAGATCCTGATTATAAACTGATGTTTGTCCACAAATATGCTTATAAAATACAGAGGAGCAAACCCTGGGGGTTTGCCAAATCACACTACATAATTTTAACATTATGATTTAACTTTAACTGTCATGGTTGTATCCTGTGGAATCCTGGGAATTACAGTTTGCTGAGGCATTAGAACTCTTTGGATGACAATTCTCCCTAAACTTCAGATCTCAGGATTGCATAGGATGAAACCACGGCTGTTAAAGTGGAATCATAGCATTGTGTGAATTACACATTGTTTAATGTAAAATGGCCCATAATGTGAACATCACAAATCAATGTAAGGAAAGTATGGAGTAGAACTTGGAAGGTCACATTTTAAACATAATTAGGTTCAGTTCTCTGAGAAAGTAACAATTACAATTGCAAACACAGTGACTTGCTAATTCAGAAGTGATGACAATTGTGATTTTTTTTAAAAAAAAATAAGCATGCTACTGCCTAATGGATTTTGGTCTAAAATACTATTAAGTAGTGAGGCCATACAAGCATAGAACCGTAGAAATTGGAAGAGACCCCAGGGGTCATCCAGTCCAACCCCCTGCCATGCAGGAACACATATCAAAGCACTCTCAACAGATGGCCATCTAGCTTCTGCTTAATAACCTCCAAAGAAGGAGACTCCACTACACTCCAAGGCAGCATATTCCACTGCTGGAAAGCTCTAACCATCAGGAAGTTCTTCCTGAGATTCGGGTGGAATCTCCTTTCCTGCAGCTTGAATCCATTGCTCCTTGTCCTGGTCTCTGGAGCAGCAGAAAATAAGCCCGCTCCCTCCTCAACATGACATCCCTTCAAATATTGAAACAGCTATTTTCTCCCCTTTTAACATTCTCTTCTGCAGACTAAATATACTCAGCTCCATGAGATGCTGCTCATAGGGCATGGCTTCCAAACCCTTTACCATTTTGGTCGCCCTTCTCTGGACACGCTCCAGCTTGTTGATATCCTTCTTGAATTGGGGTGCCCAGAACTGGACGCTGTATTCCAGATGAGGTCTAACCAAAGCAGAATAGAGTGGTACCATTACCTCCCTTGATCTAGACACCATACTCCTGATGATGTAACAAAACATTGTGTTGACTTTCTTGGCTGCCGCATCACACTTCTAACTCATGTTCAGCTTGTGATCTACCAAGACTCCTGGATCCCTTTCACACGTACTGTTATTCAGCCAAGTGTTCCCCCATCCTACAGTTATACATTCAATTTTTTCTGCCTAAGTGTAGGACCTTAGATTTCTCTCTGCTGAAATTCATTTTCTTGGCTTTGTCCCAGTTCTCCAATCTTTTGAGGTCATTTTGAATTTTGACCCTGTCCTCTGGGGTATTAGCAATCCCTCCCAATTTGGTGTCATCTCCAAATTTGGTCAGCATGCCCTCTACTCCTTCATCCAAGTCATTGACAAAGATGTTGAACAGCACAGGTCCAAGACAGAACCCTGTGGCACCCCACAATTTCTCTTCTCTCCAGGATGAAGAGAAGCCTTTGGTAAGCACCCTTTGGATTCGGTCAGTCAACCAATTACAAATCCACCCAACAGTAGTGCTGTCCAGCCAGCCTTTTACTAGCTTCTTTGCAAGAATGTCATGGGGAACTTTGTCAAAATATGCTACATCCACAACATTCCCTTCATCTATCATGCATTTAGCTCTATCTCAAGAATAGATAAGATCAGTCTGATACGACTTGTTTTTGAGAAATTCATGTTGTCTTTTAGTGATCACAGCATTGCTTTCTAAGTAATTACAAGCTGTCTGCTTAATGATGTGCTCTAGGATCTTTCCTGGTATTGATGCCAGGCTGAGTGGTTGATAATTACTTGGGTCCTCTTTCTTTCCCTTTTTGAAGATGGGGACAACATTTGCCCTCCTCTAATCTGCTTCGACTTCTCCTGTTCTCCAAGAGTTCTCAAAGATTATTGTGAGTGGTTCTGAAATGACTTCTACCAGTTCCTTGGATGTAATTCATTTGACCCTATAGACTTGAATTCATCTAGAGTAGCCAAATATTCCTGAACTACTTCTTTACCTATTCTGCACTGCATTTCCCCCACTTCTCCACCTGCTCCCCCAACTCCCTCAACTCCCCCAGTCTGAGTACTTCTATCTTTTTGGGGAAAAACTGAGGTAAAGAAGGTGTTGAGTAGTTCTGTCCTTTCTCTTCCCCCCGTTAGTACTTGGCCATCTTCTTCATGCAGGGACCCTATCATTTCCTTGTTTTTCCTTTTGCTGTGGGCATATCTAAAAAAGGCCTTTTTATTGTTTTTAATGTCTCTGGCAAGCCTGAGTTCATTCTCTGCTTTAGCTTTCCTGACCTTCTCCCTACATATCCTGGCTATTTGTTTGAATTTCTCTTTGGTGATTTCTCCATTTTTCCATTTCTTGTACATGTTTCTTTTAACACTTAATTCAGCTGAGAGTTCTTTAGTCAACCTTTCTGGTTTCTTCTGACATCTCCCTTTTTTCCCTCCTTATTGGCACAGTTTTAAATTATGCCTTCAGTATTTCACTTTTAAGAAACTCCCATCCATCATGAACTCCCTTCTCTTTCAGTATTCTTGATCATGGAATTTCCATCAGTGTTTCCCTAAGTTTACAGAAATTAGCTTTTTTAAAGTCTTGGATGCATGTCTGGCTACGCTTGGCTTCCCTTTCCCACTGAATGACAAATTCCAAACCCTGTAAATATACAAATAACCAAAATCGCACCATTTATATCATAAAAGGAGTGGCATTATTCCTTATCACTTTACAATTGTAATGTAACTATGTTAAGCCTTCTTTTTTGCAAAAACTTACTCATTATTTGTAACTACTTACTTGAACCTCTGACATGAGTTGTGAATGAGTTCTCTTCCTCTTCCTATCTCGCAGGCAACTTTTATCCCAGGAGAGGTCATTTTTAGTAATAGAGCTCAGGGATTTGCGAAAACCATGTTAGATGCAACAGAATGATTTAGCATCTTCTATGAGACTTTTAAAAATAGATCTTCCACATAATATATAATCAAGGGTTGCAATGCGGGCAGGAGAAACAACTAGAGAAATTTGCCTGAGTTGCTACAGAGCTAATCCCAACCTGCTTCAGGTCCTATGTGCAGTATTGGGTCTGTCCTCACTATAACTTCAAACATGCCTGACTTCTTTTCAGGAGCAGCAGCTGGCACCTAACATGACATCTGCCTCTGTTCACATAAACGCTTTGCATAGCACTATGAAGCTATATTTATGGAAACAGTTCTGCTGCCATCATCTCTTAACTGATCCTGAAGACTTTTTTCTATGTTGGCCCTACTTGTGTGCAAAAAAGGCTTAAGAGTTTTAATGCCCTGGTTTACTTTTTGTATTTTACCTCTCTTTCATAAAAAAGTGTTTTGATTTCACAAGAGTACTTTCTTTCCAGAAAGAAGAAGTCAGGGGATGGGGGCGGGGCTATGTCTTTCAGTGTTAAAGAAGCATCTCCCATTTAGTTGGTGGGTATGACCCTTCAACACTTGAAAACTCACAGTTAGATGAAATCAAAATACTAAACTTTGAAAGGACTGTGATGTTGTGCAAGTCCATTAGTGGTGCCATTTAAGTGGGAAAAAAGCTTCCTGTTATAGATTGTGCTTAGAAAAATTATGTGCCAAGGTCAAAACTGTGTGCACTCAGCACTGAAAGATGTAGTAGAAAGAATGCTAAAAACACCATGAAATAGTCTTCTAAAAATTAATGCAAATTATACCATTTTGAATAATATATTTTATTTTGTATAATTTATGCTCAGTTTTCTTATGGAGACAGATGAGGAAGCTCACACGGCAATGCTAGCACCATGTAGATATTATTCAGAAAGACTCCTAGTGTTTGTGTTTTCTACAGATTATTTCCAATTATTTTGAAAGCCTAAAGAATGAAAGCTTGGTTGCTGTTTCTAAAATACCCCATTATAATATATGTGCAACAAGGGATGGGATGAATCCAGAATTTTCCGAATCCGAATCTGGATCCGAATCCCTGGAAGGTTCTTGGAATCCACGAATCTCATGAATCCCGAATCTTTCGAATCCTTTTTTAAAAAAGGATTTAAAAAGTGATCATCCACTCTGCACGTCCCTGCAGGCTGCCTCCAAAGCGCTGGCACCTGCAGCAGCAGTGGTGGGGGTGAAGAGAAGGGGTGATGGCCTTCTTTTCACACATCTGCCACAGTGAGCTCAGGCTCTGGGGTGTGCAGGAAACTACTCGCCCTTGTGGGCCCGATCCTGGGCACTCATGCTCCTGCCAGTACTGGGGATTGCAGAAGCGCGGCCATGGCCAGCCCTACTCGCCCCTGCAGGCCCAATCCCGGGCACTCGCGCAGGCCTCAGGGCTTGCAGGAACACGGCCATGCCCAGCCCCTCTTGTCCCTGTGGGCCCAATCCTGGGTACTCATGCAGGCCTCAGGGTTTGCAGGACCACAGCCATGGCTAGCCCTACTCTCCCCAGCAGACCTGATCCCAGGCACTCACACTCACACAGGACTTGGGGCTTGCAGAAGTGTGGCCATGGCCAGCCCTTCTTGCCCCTGCGGGCCCAATCCCAGGTGCTCGCGCAGGTCCTGGGGCTTGTAGGAGCATGGCCATGGCCAGCCCTACTCACCCTTGTGGGCCTGATTCTGGGAAATTGTGCTAGCGCAAGTCCCAGAGCTTGCAGGACCACAGCCATTGCCAGCCCTACTCACCTCTGCAGGCCTGATTGTGGGCATTCGCGTGAATGTAGGCTCTCATTTGCCCTGCACACTGATTCTGCACAGAGGGCTGGAATGTGAGAGGGGGGAATGGGGAGCAGTGGGCATTTCCAGATTCAAAAGATTCTGTTTGCCTGTTTTGTCCTGGGGATTCAGATCCGTGAATCCTGAATCCTTGCCGAGGAGTCGAGGATTCGGTTGGCCCATCTCTACATGCAACCCTACAACTGCAGCCTCAGGACTTGACATTCTTTCCCACTATATCTCCAAAGTTTTCAGAAACTTTTAAGTATAGAAAAGAAAGATGCTCAGAAAAACACAATTAAAGGGAAAAAAACCCTATAAATTTCACTCTAGTTGGGGGAAAAAAATCCTAGATTATTATTTTTTTCTTCATCCAAGATGACCGAAAGCATTGACTGGTTACAGAGCCAGAGTGGACTCTGTAAAATTGATCGCTATACACCCAGTGATGAAGAGGAACAGAGTTGGATGGTAAGTAGTAAATTGTTATTCCAGCAGAACTTGATTTTTCAAGAAGCGATGTGGGGATCTTGTATGTCTGTGCATGTGGATGGATGGATTGTAAGTGTGTGTTGTATACATGGGAAAAAGAAATAGTAAATGTACACTGTAAAATGTGTGAATGGAAAAAGAAAGGATAGCACTTAAACTGTAGCAAGATTTTAAAACACATTTCCAAAACAAAAGAGAAGCGATATTAGTACATCATTTTCAAATATGTGCAATATAATTTGCATGTCTGGGCTTTGGCAAGGCTTGGCTCTTTAACATGCACTTGATTCTAATTATCCTCCCCCATACACACACTGAGAAGTAGGTAATTCATATGAATCAGCATGATGTAGGAGCTTGGGTTCTGGACTAGAACTGTAGGAGACCAGGGTTCAAATCCCCAGTCAGCCATGGAAACCCACTTTGGATATTGCATTCTTTCATCTTCAGAGGAAGGCAACGGCAAAACGCTCTGAACAGATCTTGCCAATAAAAGTCCATGATAGGTTCATCATAATTTGGAAATGACTTGAAGGCAAACAACAACAACAACAACTACAGAAGTCCCAGCAGGCTGGAGGAAGGCAAATGTTGGCCCCATCTTCAAGAAGGAAAAAAAAGAGGAACCAAATAATTATCACCCGGTCAGCCTGACATCAATACCAGGAAAGATCCTAGAGCAGATCATTAAACAATCAGTTTGTAATTACTTAGAAAGCAATGCCGTAACCATTAAAAGTCAACATGGATTTCTCAAAAATAAATTGTGCCGGACTAATCTTATCTCTTTTTACGATAGAGTTACAAGCTTGATAGATGAAGAAAATGCTGTGGACGTAGCTAATCTTGATTTCAGTAAGGCTTTTAACAAAGTTCCCCATGACATTCTTGTGAAGAAGCTAGCAAAATGAGGGCTGGACAGGGCTACTGTTGGGTGGATTGGTAATTGATTGACAGACCGAACCCAAAAGGTGATCATGAGTGGCTCCTTTTCATCCTGGAGAGAAGTGACTAATGGGGTGCCACAGGGTTCTGTCCTGGGCCCAATGCCATTCAACATCTTCATCAATGACTTGGATGAAGGAGTAGAGGGCATGCTGATCAAATTTGCAGATGACACCAAATTGGGAGGGGTTGCTAATACACCGGAGGACAGGGTCAAAACTCAAAATGACCTTGACAGATTGGAGAGTTGGGCCAAAGCTAACAAAATGAATTTCAACAGAGAGAAATGTAAGGTCCTACACTTAGGTAGAAAAAATGGAATGCACAAATATAAGATGAGGAACATGTGGCTGGATAGCAGTACATGTGATTTAGGAGTCTTGGTAGATCACCAGCTGAGCATGAGTCAGCAATATGATGCAGCAGCCAAGAAAGCCAACGCTATTCTTGGTTGCATCAATGGTGTCTAGATCAAGAGAGGTAATGGTACCACTCTGTTCTGCTTTGGTTAGACCTCATTTGGAATACTGTGTCCAGTTCTGGGCATCTCAATTCAAGCAGGATATCGACAAGCTGGAGTGTGTCCAGAGGAGGGCAACCAAAATGGTGAAGAGTCTGGAAGCCATGCTGTATGAGGAGTGGCTCAGAAAGCTAGGAATGTTTAGTCTGCAGAAGAGAAACTTACGAGGGGGTGTGACAGCCATGTTTAAATATTTGAAAGGATGTCATGTCAAAGAGGGACAGGCTTGTTTTCTGCTGCTCCAGAGACTAGGACAAGGAGCAATGGATTCAAGCTGCAGGGAAGGAGATTCCACCTGAACCTCAGGCAGAACTTCCTGACAGTCAGAGCTGTCCAGCAGTGGAATATGCTGCCTTGGAGTGTGGTGGAGTCTCCTTCTTTGGAGGTCTTTAAGGAGAGGCTGGGTGGCCATCTGTTGGGAGTGGTTTGATATGTGTTCCTGCATGGCAGGGGGTTGGACTGGATGGTCCTTGGGGTCTCTTCCAACTCTATGATTCTATGATTCTATAACAGAAGTAATTCATAAGTGCGACTACTGGGTCTTACTTCCACTAAGTTTATATAAATTTCAGCTTTAGACCAGTTCCTATTGCAAGAATTTAGGATTCCTTCGGTTCATTTCAGTTGGATAACGTGCCACTGTTTCCTGATGCCTGGTGCACATGAGCTGGGTTATGAGATTACTCCTTGTAAAATGCCCATAATCAGAGCTACTCTAATCAAACTAAGTTGAGGCCCAGTTTTTGAAACAGCCTTGTGAGTGGTGACTGTAAGCTGAAGTTAAATACTGAAAGTGATTCTGTCTTCCTGTATTGATTTGGATGTCTCCATCTCAAATAGAAATCAAGAAATAAGAATGGTAGCCAGGTAGCAGTGGTGAAGAGTAAATAAATGTGCTTTGTTTATACAGGCAAAATCCTGAACCTCTTCTTTCCCAGCTGAATGGGATTTTTTCTATCTCTGTTCAAGATTCTAGTCAACCACCAGTCAGAGGTAACATCAGTACAGTCAGTCCTCTTGTTATGCTGTTTTCCTTTTTCACATTGAGTTCACCTTTACCAAGTACTCTCTAATGAATCATGTCTTCTCGTGGTACATCAAGTATGATAGCCTCAGTTTAGTCATTTTAACTTCTATGAGAGTTCAGGCTTGATTTTCTTTTGGGCTTATTTGTCTTTTGGGCAGAGCATAGTATCCTCAGAACTCTCATCCAGCCTGACATTTGAAGTTACTTGATTTTGTTTTTCTTATCCAGCTTTCTTTACTGTCCAGCTTTCACAATAATACATGTAAATTCTGTCATGACAGTAGCCTCTTAATTAAAGTATATCAGGACAGTCAAATGTTTTGAAAGTCCAATTTCTTATAGAGTGACCCATGGGTTTTCATGATCTGTGAAGTCAAATGCTTTTCTATAATTTGTAGAGCATAGGCTGATTTTCTTCTGAAATTTTTTTTAATGTACTTCATTAATCACTGTAAGTTTGCAATATGACCTCTCTTCCATTTCTAACCTAGCTTGGATGTCTAGAAGTTCTCACTCCATATGTGGCAAAGTCTAAAATTCTGAGCATCGCTTTGCTTCCATGTGAGAACAATGCAATAGTCGTATGGTTACTACAATCCCTGGTGTCCTCTTTTTGGGAAACTGGAACGTACATTGAGTACTTCTAGTCAGTGAGCCGTTTTCAGTTTCCGTATTCGTTGACAGACTTTTGTTAGAATTTGAGTGAACTCTATCTCTACAGTTTGAAACAGCTCTATTGGTATACCGTCTGTTCTTGGTCATTTATTTCTCCCCAATACTTTAAGAATTTTTTCCATTTCACTTTCTGTAATGGTTCATCTTCAAATGTTTCTTCTTAGAAGGTATCTATATTGCTTACATCATCTTTTTATTTTATCTTGATCATACATATTACATGTTCACCCTTTTGTCTTATAGCACCCCTATTGTTGGTTTGAGCTTCTCTTTAATTTCTAGGATCCTTTGAAAGAGGTTTCTTGCTCTACCTCTCTTTTCTGTTGTCTTCTTCTTCTTCTTCTTTTTCTTCTTCTTCTTCCTTTTTTTTTTTGTGTTCATTATTATAATAGTTCTCTTTGTCCCTATGCATAAGTTGCATTCGGGATTCTGAGCTGTTTTTGTCACCATTTAGTTTTGCTTCTCATCTGTTCCTAACTGCTTGAAAAGTTTCATTTGTCATCCAACAAGGGTTTCCTTTCATTTTGGATACAGATGGTGTCTTCCATGACAGTGTCCTTTGTTTCAGTTCAGAGGTCTGGTTCACTGTCCATTAGGAAACTAAAAAACTTTGTGGAGTGAGAGAATGAGAGATTGCACTTTCACAAATCGCTCCTCCTAGATTGGACAGGTGGAGGCTGTTTGGAGATTTAGGGGGCCAATTTGGCTTCCCCTCAACTCTTGGCAGGCTGAATGTATTTTCTCACTGCTTGAAAATCATGGGGAGATTATTCTTCCAGTAACAACACTGGTACCAGCTTATTGGTCTCCTTCTACCCTTAGCCAGGGAAGGAAGTGAGAGAGGGAGTGCATACACAACTTTTCAGAATGCCTTGATTACTTCCAGAGGTCCTGTGAGGAAGGCACTTGGAAACAGTGACTGCCAATGCCAGAGACAATTTTCCAGCTACCCCTCCTCTGTGCTTTTTTCCCAGAGGCGTGGGGATCAAGCAAGGAATTTTGAAAAGTTCTGTAAGCTGTGCATGCCTTTCTCTTCTTTCGATGGATATTAAGCCAGGCGGGTGACGCATGGGTTGACCACAATATATGTGAAGGGCTTCTAGGGGTCTTAGTAGACTGCAAGTTGAACATGAGTCTACAGTCTGATGCTGCAGTTAAAAAAGCCAATATAATTTTAGGCTGCATCAATTAGGAATATAGTGTCTAGGTCAAGGGAAGTAATAGTACCACTCTATTCTGCTTTGGTCAGACATCACCTGGAGTATTGTGGCCAGTTCTGGGCATCACAATTCAAGAAGGATATTGACAAGCTGGAATGTGTCCAGAGAAAGGTAACCAAAATGCTAAAAAGCCTGGAAACCATTGGCCTGGAGAAGAGAAGGTTAAGACATGACATGATAGCCATGTTTAAGTATTTGAAAGGATGTCATAAGGAAGATGAGGTGAGTTTGTTTTCTGCTGCTCCAGAGAGTAGGACACAGAGCAGTGGATTCAAACTTCAGGAAAAGAGATTCCATCTATAAACATTAGGAAGAGCTTCCTGATGGTAAGAGCGGTTTGACAGAGGAATGTACTGCCTTGAAGTGTGGTAGAGCCCCCTTCTTTGGAGGTTTTTAAACAGAAGCTGGATGGCCATCTGTCAGGAATGCTTTGACTGTGTATTTCTACATGACAAAAGGGGGTTGGACTGGATGGCCCTTGTGGTCTCTTCCAACTCTATGATTCTAAGTGATGCTAGGGCTCCTGCTGCTTTCACTGTATTCCTTGTCCTTTTCTTTATGAGATTTCTGGGAAAAGGAAAATAATTGGGCAGTGAAAGGAAGAAGGCAAAAAGATGTAGCAAGGAGGAAGAAGGAGAATAGCTTTTTGTTGGTGCTGCAGTTTGTTGCTGAAATTCAGCAGCAAAGTTTGGCAACTGATTAATTAAAGTGAAGATTTTTTTTAAGAGGACATGGAGGAATTGGGTGACATTTTGGGGGGCCCAAAAGAAGGAATGGAAGCAACATGTTGGCTAAAAGTGGTATCATTATATCTCTGAAGTAACACATATCAGCCTAAAATGGTAGAAGGTGTTCAGCACACACATTCTACTGTGCTTCTAATAATTGAAATGGTTCTTCAAGGACCCCTCCCCCAAACCATGAATTTGATCCTTTAGGCCTTAAGATCCTGTTAGGAGATAGTTCTTACTCCATATTATCCTCCAAGAACAGGTTGAATACCAATCAGAACGGAAGACAGACCACCCATTACAATGCCTTCATCTTGTCTGGATCAAAGTTCAGCTAATCATTCCTCATTAATTCCTTTGGGCTCAGGAATTTATGAAAAGAAGAGTCAAATTTGTCTTTGATCAACTGATTGCAGTGTACTTTAAATCTTCAAATTGCTTACCTTCACTTTCATACAGATGTTAAATGTATGAAGGATAGAATGGAACCCTGAAGCCTAACCGCTATGAAGTCAAGCAGAAATCTCTCAGCACTGCCTTCTGAAAATGGTCATCCAAGTATTAATGGGACCTGTCTAGAGCTGTATGATCACATTCACTTCAGACACCCACCCACTCCCTATCTCCTGAGAAAAAGATAACATGGTTAGTAAAATGAAAAGCTGACAAGAGATCTCAGAGAATCAGCACAGTTTCTCCCCATGCTTCTTGGAAAAGGTCAGTCTCACAGTGTGAATTCAGTGCCAAAACAAGGCCTAAGACCCAACTGAAATGGTGGTAAAGGATCACTTTTATCCAAAAATAACAGGATCTGATTGATAAATATGAACAGGGGAGGGGAAGGAAAAAGGAATCCAGTAGTACCTTTAAGACAAATTGATTTTTATTTTAGCATGAGCTTTGACCTGTGCTGTGATGAGGTAGGAACCTGCCTGAAGTGATTGTCCAACTTCCTGCATGGGCAGTTGTGGGCAGGTAGCAGGTGGAGAGCCAGATCTGATATCCAACTGTAAGGGGGGCATTGGCTGCCAATTGACATCAGCAAGCTTCTTGTAGTCCTGCTTGGCCTGGTCCAATTGCTCCTTGAGGTGTGCCTGCACTGCCTACAGCTCCTGGAGCCGGTGATCTGACACTGGGATCGACAATTGAGGGATCACAGCTGGAAAAAGGCAAGGGTAGTAGCCATAGTTTCTAAAGAAAGAGGTCTGCTGGGTTGAGGCATGGAGGGAGTTAATGTACACAAACTCAGCCAACAGCAACAACTCTGCCCAGTTGTCCTGCTAGTAGTTTGTGAAACAATGAAGATGTTGTTCCAGCATGGCATTAACGCCCCTTATCTGCCCATCCGTCTACATCTGATAAGCAGACAACAGATGCAGCTTGATGTCGAGTCGTTGAAGCAGGCTGTGCCAGAACTGAGTGGTGAACTGAGGGCCTTAATCTGAAATTATCCCCTCAGGGAGACCGTGAAGCTGGAGGATCTCTTGAATGAACAGGTGGGTGATATCCTTGACAATGGGCATGCTCAAACATGGTATAAAATGAGCCATCTTAGAAAATAGGTCTACCACCACTGACACCATGATATAACTGACCAACTTGGGAAGGTCTGTTCCAAAATACTTGGAAACAATCCAACAAAGCCCCACAGGGGTAGGCAAGAGCTGTAGAAAACTGGCAGGTTTGCCTGGCTGGTCTTCAGTGATGGGTGGGACAAGTTACAACATAGCACTCCACCTCCTCCTGTACTCTGGGATACCAGAGTCCCAGGTGAGGAGGTATAACATTTTGTACAGCATGAAATGCCCTGCAAGTAGGCTGTCATGGCATAGCTACAACACCTCCTTCTGACACAGCCCTGAAGGCACATAGAGGCATTCCCTATGATACAGGAGCCCCTCCTGAGTGGCATAAGGGGAGGGCTCTCCCTCCTGGGTATAAGTCTATACCACTGGATCCTGCTGATGGTGCTCATGGGTTTGGTCCAGCAAAGTAGATGGCACATGGGTGACTGTCAAGCGTTCTGGGCAGAGAATGGTCAAAGGAGCTTACCCCTATGATGATGAAAAATAGTTTTCCAGGAGAGAGCATCTGCCTGCCAGCTCTGGGAGTATGGCACTTAAGACTGACAAAAATTGAACCTCATGAAGAGCAAGGACCATTGCTTTTGCCACTGGTTTAAGTTTCCAGGCCGTCTGCAAGTGTTCCAGGTTGCAATGATTTGTGTGCACCTCCACCAGGTGGGCAGCCCCTTCCAGCAGATACCTCCAGGCCTTGAAAGCTGCCTTGATGACCAGGAGTTCCTTTTCCTAGATAGTATAATTCTTCTCTGGTGGGGTCAGCTGGACGAAGTAGAGGTCACATGACAGAAGGTGTGCCACCGTTGATGCAGGCTGGAGGAGAAGTGCCCTGATCGTGATATCTGATGCATCTGCCTCCACCATGAAGGAGGTTTGGGGATCTAGATGCCGCAGGATGGGCTTGAATGCGAACTGTTCCTAGAGCTGCTGGAAAGTTTGTTGGGCTGCAGGACTCCATTGAAATGGGGCCTTTCCCCGCAGAAGGTCAGCAATGGGAGCAGCCAGGGTCGCAAAGTTGGGGATGAACTGCCGGTAGAAATTTGCAAAGCCCAGGAAGTGCTGAACCTCCTTCTGGTTCTGAGGAGGTTGCCAGGAGGTGACTGCCTCAACCTTGGTTGGGTTCATCTCTGTCCCCTTGGCTGATGTTTGATACCCCAGAAAGTCCGTTGACGAGAGGTTGAAAGCACATTTTTCCAGTTTGGTGTATAGCCAGTGCTCTTGAAGGCGCTGGAGGATGGCTCTGTTGTGGGCAAAATGAGCCTTCTGGTTCAGGGAGTAAATGAGAAAATAATCTAGATACATAACAATAAAGTGGTCTAATTAGTCCTGGAAGACATAATTGACAAAGCGCTAGAATACCGTGGGGGCATTACAAAGTCCAAAGGGTATCATCGTGTAACTGCACATCCCAGGTCTGAAAGGAAGTTTTCCATTTGTCTTCAGCCCAGATCCAAATGAAATTATAGCCCTCCCTGCAGATCCAGCTTGGTGAATACCATGACATTGCACAACTGCTCTAGCAGCTCTTGGATCAAGGGCAAAGGATGGCAGTTGTGGATGGTGATCCAGTTGAGGGCTCTGTATTCATTGCAAAGTCTCAGACCTCCATTCTTCTTGTGGACAAACAGCACTGGGGCCCCTTCAGGAGAGGTCAAGGGCCTAATAAAGAGCCTAATAAAGCCATGGCTCAAGTTTTGTTCCAGAAGGTCCTGCAAAGCAGCCAACTCCAACTCTGACAAGGAGAATAGGCAACCTGCTGGAAACAGTGTCCCTGGGACAAGGTCAATGGCACAGTCATAAGCCCCGTGGGGAGGCAGCCAGTCCCCCTCCTTCTTGTCAAAAACATCTAAAATGTCCTGGTAGTGCCACTGAAGGCTTTGAGGAGTCTGACTCTGGGGTGGCATGCATTCACTTTGGCCAATGGTGCTCCTGGCAGTACACCTCACCTCTGGACCAGGACAAGTGGGGATCATGCTGGGCCAGCCAAGGCATTCCCAGGACCAAGGGGACGTGGGGCACAGTTGCCAAGCAGAACCACATCTGCTCCAGATGCCTCTGGATCTCCTAAGTTGTCAGGGAAGTCTGGTTAGTCACTGGCCTAGAACACAAGAGCTGACCATCAGCAGTCTTGATTGGCCGAGGTACCTATAGTCACTGCACTGGAATATGGTGCTGGGTGGCAAAAGAAAAGTCCATAAAATTGTTGGAAGCCCCATAGTCTATCATGGCTTCCACCTGAACAGCCTGAACTTTGTTGTCCCATACAGTGGTAGATATGAGTAGAGGATTCCATTTGGACTCACTAGGGGTCCTAGGCAGACTCAGATTACAGACTCAGGAGCCCATGCAACCCTGAGAGAGCCCATCTCCCAGTCAGACAGGGCACATCCCTTTGCAAGACAACTCCTTGCAAAGTTGCTGGGAAGGCCACAATACATGCATAATTCAGCCTGTCTTCAACGTTCTTTTTTTCCCCTCCAGCTAGAGACAAGGTCATATGCCACCCAGCTGCACTGTTTCCTCTGAAAAGACAAAGTAGTCACAGAAGACAGGCTGGGCAGACAATAAGGGGTCTGGGGGTGGGGGTGGAAGCTCAGTACATCTGCTGATGACTTCCAGATGGCTGTTGATGTGCAGGCACTGTTCAATCAACAGCTGAAGGGTGGCAGGTGGGACAGCCTGAGCAAGTTTGTTCAAATTGTCATCTGCTAAGCCCACCCAGTACTGGTCCTGCAGAGCTGTATCATTCCAAGCCAGATCCTGGGCCAGCAGTGGTATAAGTTGCCACAGACCCCTTTCTCTGCTGCAGGTGTCTGATGCATTGATTAGCAATCTCTGCCTGCTCTGGGTCTTCCAAGCTTCCCCTGTTTTTCCTTATAAAGTTAGCAAAGTTAGTATGGAGAGGGTTGTCCTGGAGGAGACAGGGGGGTCATCCATTTGGCTGCTGGGCCGGATGATAGACTCACCACAAAAGCTACCTTGATGTGGTCATCAGGGAAATCCTCAGGCCAGACACTAATGTACAACTGGCAATGAGCCAGGAATGCTTCAAATTGGTCAGAAGTGCCTGATTGAGTCAAGCCGGAAGGTTTGCTACAGCCATAGTCAGCTATGCTACTTGGCAAACTAGGACTTGATTCTGTTTCTGAAGCTCTTCTATGGCTGTAACAGCTATAAATTAAGAGTTGTAGCCAAGCTGTCTTGTGCCAGCAGCCAGCCAAGGATTTCAGATGTCTAATTAGCCTGTTGTCAGGAGCCAGTAAGCAAAGTTTTAGTCATTTTGCAGTCCAAGTTCACAGTAAATTTGGAGAGACAGTCCAAGTTTACCATAAATCCAGAGAGAGACAGTCAGATGGCAAAATCTGTAGATGAGGTGAAGGTCAAAGGTTCTAGGGGCATGAGCAAGGAATCTGAGAGTAAGCTGGGCTGCTTTCACCATTAGGATCAGTTGGCTATAGCAGTGTCCTACCATTCTGGTTTCTCATTGTATGGGCTTACTCAGCTGTTGGCCTAATTAGTGTGTCCTATTATATAAACACTGCAAGGCAACTTAGCTTTCCTTTTTCCACTTACATGGGCTGCCATAAGTACTGTTCCTCTTATGTCTCTGGGGTGTGGCTGTTGGGAAGGGTCCTGTCTAAGTCCTGGGTGTCTCTCTCTCTCTCTCTCTCTCTCTCTCTCTCTCTATATATATATATATATATGCGTGTGTGTGCGTGTGTGTGCGTGTGTGTACAACATATATAGCATGCCATGAAACCATTATCTTTGTTCAGATCCCTGCTACTGGATTGGAATGTGTGAATACAACTCAGTTCAGATGGTTCTCCTTCCTGTCTTCTTTTGAAAAAAAAAATTTTTTTTAAAGTGCTACTTGTGAATCCTGTGTTGTACATCCAGGAAGGCTGAAATGCTCTGTGCCTAGTTTTTGAGTTTTGTCATTTATAACATCAGATTTATGTCCATTTATCATCTGATACAGAGACTGACCTCTTTGTCCAATGTAGAATGCAGAGGCGGATTGCTAACTTAGCATGAAGTCCTTCTTCACAAAAAGTGTAGACCAGGATCCTAGAAGCTAAAGCCTTCCTTATGGCACCATCTGCAGAGCCAGTTATTTTCTGGTGTTATTCTCCCTGGGCCACAAAGTCCTTTAGCTTCCTCCCCAGAGCCTCACAGTCACATCACAATAATTTTATTTTTAATTTGTTTCATCTGGAATTTAATAATACTAGCAAACCAGGAGGTAGGATAGTTAAGGCCACTGCAGTTCTTCATGTTGGGAGAAACCAGAAGAAGAGATACACCGAAGATGTTTAATAACCCTTCACCTCAACTGGCATGTAACTCCTGCAAAGTATACTCATAACTACCCAAAAAGAGATTGCTTAACCCTCATTTCCAAATTATCATCAAAAGTACATAATCCTCATTACAAATTTATAGTACAGACCAAAGCAAGCAAGCAAGCAGATACTAAATCTGTTCACAGTTTGCACAGGAGACATATCTTACTCTGGCTATCCTTCTGCTGCAGTATCTTCTCCACAGCTTCTGGAGGCAGTGGGTTGCACCAGAACTTATTTAGATCTGCCACAGCTAGGAGAGTAGATATTTACACAATTAACAAGTGCCAGCCTGTTTTTGTTTATCTAACTTTATGCTACAATAAAAGTATTTTACACTGTTAACAGTCTTGAGTATCTTGTGAACATTAAGCAGTGACAATGCCAGTTAAATCCATTTCTGTTCAGGCTTGTAGCACAACAAAATCAAAGGGTGGCAGGTGATTAATTCTGCACAGCACTGTAGTTGAACATTTTATTAGAACTAAACCATGCTTCTTAGAACGACATCCAGGCTTTACAGTGACTATTTTCTCTGAAATTAAGAATAAAAAATGTAGTGCCAAATGAATATGCGTTGATCTTGAAGCAAAACCAGAGTCAGGCAAGTTTTAGAGCTCCAGGGGCCAGTTTTCCACCTTAGGATCCACTACAGACTGCACTAACCCCCAAAATGCAAAAATTACTGGAAGAATGAAACAGGAATTGCCAGGGTATCCGATTCTGTTTTGGAGGGTGGGCATAGGGGTAGGTATTAAAATATTCTCTCATGCTCACTTTGCCCACTAAACCATTGCAAACCTCTTTTTTGTTCCAAACTATAGACCGATTCAGCTAAGTTTTTCCAACAAACTTCCTCTGATCCACTAAAAGTTTTGAGCTGGCTTCGAAAAGATCTGGAGAAGTGTGCAATTGGAGTCCAAAATGTGCTGAATGCCAGTAATAATGCTGGTGGTGCAAGATCAAGGGAGACATCTGCAGAAAGGCAAAGTATGCAGAATCGTAATGTACATTCCCCAGGTGGTTACAGTATCTGTGATGAGGAATTCAGTGTTAATGTCAGCTCCAACAGGGGCTCTCCCAACTTTCATTTGACAATGAAGGCTGCTTGTCAAAAGGGATCTAAAGATGAAGAAAGTGATGGTTCTACTTCACCAAACACAAATCCCAATCCAGATGAAGTCTCTTTTTATTGCAATAGGCTTTCTAACCTTGCTATAGCAATGGCACGCAAAGAAATGAATGATCGGTCTGATGGTAACACCACATGCATACATAAGTCCATTTTCGCTTCTGGAGATCATGGCCACAGGTCTATTGGAGTGGGTACAGATGACTACAAGCACAATCCATCGAAGTTGTGTGAATGTAAATATGAGGGAAGTCCCAGTTCTAAGAAGAAAACCTCATTTTATTACAAAGAGGAGGAAACAGAAATGCCTAGCAAAAGTGAACCTCGTAGTGATGGGACCAAAGCCTGCAACCACAGAAAGCGCTTTGGTCCAGATGAATATACCAATTCATTAAGCAAAGGAATATTGGTTTATGCTAACAATGTGGTTTCAGACATGATGGTTTCTGTTATGAAAACTATGAAAGTTAAAGTAAATGACTCTAATATAGCATGTGCAGTATTAAAAAAGGTACTGCTAAAGCATTCCAAGGAAGTTGTGTCTGACTTAATAGACTCCTGTATGAAAAACTTGCACGATGTTACTGGAACACTCATGACTGACTCTGATTTTGTTTCAGCAGTGAAACGGAGCCTTTTCACCCAAGGAAGCCAAAAGGCTTCTGAAATAGTCCAGGCCATGCTTAATCGGTTACATAATGCTTTGATTGTACAAAAACAGGTGAATGAGAAAGCCAAGTCTCAGAGCATGGCCTTTGCAACAATTAAGACAACTCCAGGAACTGATGCAAAAACTCAGAACATGAGATTTTCTGCCACAAAAACAGAAACAGTAAAGGAAAAGGAAATGACTTGTGCAGAAACAGTTGGCAATCACATCATAAAAGAAGGCCTCTCCATGTGGCACCAGAAACAACAGAATGAGAATGCAGGATCAAATCCCCAGTCAAAGATGGCCTGCAGTCCAGAAAATCAAGAACTTTGTAACTTTTCGACAGATTCCTGGGCGAGAGACTTGATTGTGACAGCATTGTTGCTGATACAGTATCATCTAGTCCAGCAGGAGAACGCCATGAAGGATGCAGGTGAAGGAGGCAGATCCAGCAAGACTGCTGGCACCACTTTTGGGTTTATGTCTCAAGATAAAAGTGGTAGCACCTCTGGGCTACCTTCCTCAAAGCAGTATGACACAATGAAAAAGAGTGACGATGAACAATCTGAAAAAAATGCTGAAAATGATATGTCAAGTGTTGTAGTAATGCTCATCCAGAAGCTCATCAACGAAACAGTCAACAAATTAGGAGGAAATACTGGAACTTTGATGGCAGATGAAACATATAAGGGTGCTTACAAATATCCTGAGGGACCTGGGCCTTCAGGCGTTTCAGAAGTAGACCATTCTTATGAAGAAGCCATATCTGGACTGACAAAAATGATTCTGGATCAGTTTGATGTGAACAAGAAGGAAGGAGGCAGTGGGCCATTCATTGACAACCTGGTGGATACAGTAACCAAGCTGTGTCTTATGATAGCCAAATATAGCAATCCTGAGTCAGGTCTTGGAGATATGGGAGATGGTGAAGGTGCCAGTGGACCTATGTATTCAAAGGACATAGAAACTGCAGAAAGTCGAATAGGCTCAGGTGAAGACACTGTGTCCCACCGCAAAATGGTTGTGACCAACCAAAATGCTCCTGAAAACATTCACAACAAACAGCTTCAAGCCATCCTTCAGTGGGTGGCAGCCTCACAATTGAACGTCCCTGTGTTGTACTTCATGGATGACGACGAAGATACCCTGAATAAGGTAAACAATGAAACATGTGAAAAAAGGGTGGGAGAATTTGAACAGTATAGTATTTAAGTTGTGTGTGGGGTTTGTGTGCATTTGTTTTACATGCAACCTTTCTCCTGTAATTGGACCCAAGGCAGTTTACAAAGAAGTTTCTGTTTCTGTCCTCTTGGATTTACTTGATGTGCTTAATTTTCAGTAAATATTCTTTCTTAGGTTAGAGATATTTGGAGGGACCTCTTTCCTTTTAAAATATTTCTCTCTTGTTCATCATCTCCATTCTGTGTTATTGTTTTCCTGTGGCAGCCCCTCTTCTGTTCCAGCTACTTCCTCGCTAGGCCTTGCAATTGTTGCTTCTGCCTGGGCTGGCCAGGGAGAGGGATGGTATGCCAGAATCTTCAGGAAAAAGCCTTCAGGAAAACAAAGAGGCAGCCAAATCCCCAACCTGTTTCTTTCTATTTGTGGTTAAAAAAAAAAAAAGTACCTAAGACTGTTAGGAATTATCTGTTTTATATGAATATATTTAAATTACTTGAACAGCAGAAGTATTGCTAGAAAGAAGGAACAGAGTATGCTCACCTTAGATGTGATACTGAAGAGCCATAATTAGTGATTGTAGTATATAGATGTGAAAAGCTGCAACTATAGCACCTATTTATTTTTTTATCATAGAGGAGTTAGTTTCAGAGTGAGTGAAAAAATATTAGTATGAGAGTTGAGTGGGAAGCTTATCGTAACTGGAGACAGCAGACAGCTCCCTCTTTTTCTCCTTTAACAAAAATGTTTTGACACCATTTGTATCACCATTCCTGCTGTGTCTTTTGTGGAAAGTGCTGCCAGTCTCCTGATTGTGGCTCCAGTTCCACTTAAAGTGGTGACAAATCTTTCTGTTAAAAAGGAAAAGGGATTTATCGTCCTTTGCCTTCTGTTATCATAGCATCCCTCCTCAAAAATATCGATCACTTTTCTCATACACCCCAAGAAGGTCATCACTAACATTCTGCCTGCCATTTTTGTGGCCTGCAAATGACCTTGTAAAGAGTTGTCCCCAGTATAAAGTTATTCATTATTGAGAAAATTCAGCTTACAAATGAGCTCCAAGGATAAAGCAATCAGTTTGGAAAACCAACACAGTCTTATAGGAAATTTTACTTTTGGAATGAAGAAACTAGATGTAAAGCCCAGTACCAATTAGGCATCATAGAATCTTAGAATTCCCATTTAGAATTCCCACCTTTCCCTGCGGTAACCCTCAAAGTAGCTTTAGCAATCATTAAAAAAAAAGTGCCCAAATGAAGAATAAAAACAACAAAGGAAAAAGCAGCTAATCTGGCAAATGAGAGCCAAGAAAAAAACACACACAAGACCATGAGGACTGACAGATAAACTGCATGGTGTGTTAAATATGTCTCATGCAGTTTAAGATCTTTTGTTTTATTTTCTAGGAAGCATGAGCAGCCTGGGACCTGTTTAGGAATGCCACTTATAGGTGTGGAAGGTTTAAATTTGTATGAATTTAAATTTACAAATGGAGAAGGTAGGGATTGTGAAAAAAAGAAATCTCATTCTCTCCCATTTTTGGTTTATGTGCAGGTGTAGGAGGAGGATGGCTTGCTATACATTTAATACAGTATAATGTATAGCTCAAGCATGAGTGTTTGTGCTAACCACATAATGCAAACTCACTGTTATGGTTCAGGAGGGGTTGAAAACTGGAATGACGTATGTTCTGACCAAGTCATGTGGTTGGTTGAGAGAAAGGCTAACTAGGTGACTTGAGAGTATAGCATTTTGTTTTAGGCCCCATTGTGTCCTCTTACCCATAACAATACAATACTCAATTTTCCAATGAAAATTGGTTGAAACTGTTTTCTGCCAAATGGTTTTCTTCTTCCTTGCCTGATGGTATTAAATAAAAACTGTGTTCCCCTTCATACTTTTTCATGGTCAGAAACGCAGGATGCAGTGATTATACTGCCTTCCTTCTTGCCATGCACATAAGGGAGAGTGTGTGTGTGTGTGTGTGAGAGAGAGAGAGAGAGAGAGTGAGAGAGTGTGAGAGTGTGAGAGAGTGTGAGAGAGTGTGTGAGAGTGTGAGAGAGTGTGAGAGTATTCCAACTGGTGTTCCTATGTATTCATATCTGCTTGCCTCAGTTTGTGCAATCTCAAGGTCCCCTTCTTTAAGGAGAAGAAGTGGGCCACTGCATGTTGGAGGACAGTGTTGCTCATTTCTTTCCCCATTAAACTAATTCCATTAACTATTTTTCCCCATTAAACTAATTCCATTAACTATCTACTATCCAAGTAGCCCTTGTAGTGTGAAGGATGATTATGCATAAATACTACATACAGTTTGCTGTCCTGAACTCCATTATGATGTTAATCTCTTGAAGGGTTATTTTTCATATTTGTTATTCTGATAGCCTGTTTGCAGAGTGTCAAAGCTTTAAGTTAATATAGAAAATACAAGCACACATTCTTACATACCTTTTAGCTCTTGGATTGTATTTCATTTTTGGTACACACCATCATTGTGCTACTGATTGTGCCTGATAGGAGATTTAAACAACTGGATCATTTTATTTTGTGATAAGACATTCCTTGCTTTCAGACTGGAATTATAGAATCACAGAATTGGAAGACACCACACAGGCCATTGAGTCCAACCCCCTGCCATGCAGGAACACACACTCAAAGCACCACCAGCAAATGGCCATCCACCCTCTGTTTAAAAACTTCCAAAGAAGGTGACTCCACCATACTTCAAGGCAGCATATTACACTGTTGAACTGCTCTTACCATCAGGAAGTTCTTCCTGATGTTTAGGTGAAATCTCTTTTCTTATAATTTGAATCCATTGCTTTGTGTCCTAGTGTCTAGAGCAGCAGAAAACAAGGTTGCTCCATCTTCAATGTGACATCCCTTCAAATATTTAAACATGGCTATCATGTCCCCTCTTAATGTTCTTTTTGTCAGGCAAAACATACTACCTCCCTAAGCTGCTCCTCATAGGGCGTGGTTTCCAGACCCTTCACCATTTTCATTGCTCTCCTCTGGACATGTTCCAGCTCGACAATATCCTTCTTGAACTATGGTGCCCAGAACTGGACACAGTATTCCAAGGGAGGTCTAACCAAAGCAGAATAAAGTGGTATTATTACTTCTCTTGACCTCGACACTATACTCCTGTTGATGTAGCCTAGAATCGCATAGGCCTTTTTAGCTGCTGCATCACACTGTTGACTCGTGTTCAGCTTGTGGTCCAATAAGACTCCTAATTCCTTTTCACATGTACTGTTTTCAAGCCAGGTATCACCCATTCTATATCTGTTCATTTCAATCTTTCTTCCTAAGTGTAGGACCATACATTTCTCCCTGTTACAATTCATTTCGCTGTTTTTGGTCCAGCTCTCTAATCTTTCAAGGTTGTTGTGATCTCTCCTCTGGGGTATTAGCTATCCCTCGTAATCTGGTGTCATCTGGAAATTTGATGAGCATGTCCTCTATTCCATCACTGAAGTCATTGATAAAGATGTTGAATAGCACTGGGATCAGGACAGAACTCTGTGGAACCCCACTAGTCACTTCTTTCCAGGATGAAGAGGAGTCTTTGGTGAGCACCCTTTGTGTTCAGCCAGTCAGCCAATTACAAATCCACCTAACAGTAGGTGTTATGCCAAAATGTGGATGAGTCAGAGGTTCACCCACAATGACAGTGCCTCCACATGACTATTGGGAATTAATTAGCTCAAAATTAGGAGGCTTGCAAGAGGGGGGTAACTTAATGAGATCTCTCACCTATGTTTATGGGGTCCTTTCAGGAAAGAACCAGCCAGAAAATCTCAAAATGTAAACTAAAATATGTTTTTATTGAAAGAAATTCACACAAGTACACCAAAAGCCTAACACTCACACACGTGCACAAGGCCTAGCTGAAGGTAAGGGGAGGAAAGTGTGGATAAGAGACTTTCAGGGTTTGGGTGGTATTTACTGGTTTGGAGAGCAGTGAGGAAAGCAGTTATGTGGCTTAGGTGGGCACCTAAGTTGTCATTCAGGAATCAAATGGACAGTGTAGCGTTCAGCAGGGTGAGAGACTGCAATGCATCACTCAAAATTGAGACTTCTTATACCTGAAAACTAACCTGTGGGAGTGGATGTGAATCGCTCTCCCAGCCAAGCAGACAATGGGAGTTGCAACACAAACAATTAAGTCCAGACAGAGCTACTAGTCTTAGTGTTTAGGTAACAAAAATGTAATGGCTATTGTAATAACCTTGTATTGTGGAGTGGTTGGGAAGACAAAGCAAGAAAGCAGCTAGGTGTGAGAGATCTGGGTTAAAACAATCACAGTCTGGTGGGGAATTTCCCCTTTGGCTCCAAAATTTCCAGCTCTTAGCATATTGTCTCTAGAGTTGCCCTGCAATCTGCCTGACAATGACTTTGGTTGTTGACTGAGAGGGGGTGTGGCTGATCTGCCTGGCTATCTCACATTTACAGTCAGTAATCTGCCTTTTTTCAACTTTACCTTCAGGTTTTCACCTCAGGTTTTTATTTTATATGAATGCCGATTAATATAGTGCCAATTAAATAATATTACCAATTAAACTATATTAATATGCGGGGTGCACAGGGCTGTAACATAGCATTGGCTAACCCACAGGTTACTCCCTTGTTTGCAAGAATATCATGGGGGACCTTGTCAAAGCCTTTACTGAAATCAAGATATACTACATCCACAGCATTCCCTTAATCCACCAAACTTGTAATTCTATTAAGAAAAAGAAATCAGATTAGTCTAGTCTAGTCGAGCAGTTGTCTGCTCCCAATTCTGTGGCACTTCCTCTGTCATTGACAACTCTTGAACATCTTGAACACCTCCTGGCTGGCTTTGACTGCTCATAATGTAGGGGGAGGAGCAGCATCCGACCCCAAAGAGTGGAGAAAGGGTGCTGGTTGTGGTTGGCAGTGACTGTGTGTCCCTGCTTCCCCACAAAGGCTCCAGAGGTCTTGAGGGAATAAGTTAACTTTCTGGGCCTGGAGAAAACATTCATGAGAGCCTGAACCTGCTCGTGGCACCCCTGTTGGTACAGGAGAACTGTTGATACCAAGGGGGACAAAACAGTATCAGTCAGTGTCAGCCTGGAATTCTTTAGAAAGATATGGGGTTTTGCAAATGGAAAGCAATGGTATGAAGAAGTCAGTTTTGGACCACCTGATCATATAGTTGGAGAATATTTTCCTAGGAATAGATTTGGAAATGAGAGATTCTCTCACAGAGGCCTTATTTGGTAAAGCTTTGAAACATGAAGCAAGTATAAATTCTGTGCTTCTCCCTCAACCAGAACAGGCATCCATGTGTGCAATCTTTCTCCATCTGAAAGTACAGTTCTTGAAGACAGCCATTGAAGATACATGGTGAAGTATCAATCCCAGCACAAATACAGCAATGAAAGATGGTACAGGCAGAAGAAAAGGAGATAATATTGAAAGAAAAAAAGTGTGTAGTCAGTAGGAGGTGTTCTGTTTAGTGACATCTGGCTTGAAACCAGTAGATGTGAAAGGGATCTAGGAGTCTTAGTGGACCACAAGCTGAACATGTATCAACAGTGTGATGAAGCAGCTTTTTAGCCAATGCAATTCTAGGCTGCATCAATAGGAGTATAGTGTCGCAATCAAGGGAAGTAATAACACAACTCTATTTTGCTTTGTTTAGTCTTGACTGGAAAATTGTGTCCAATTCTGGGTGCCACAATTCAAGAAGGATATTGACAATCTGGAATGTGTCCAGAAGAGGGCGACCAAAATGTCCTCTTTCAGGATCACTGCCTGATTCTATTATAATAGGAGTTTCTTGGACTGGAGTTGGGTGGGTATCTCATGCTACTCTGGTGGACTGGAAGTTTGACTTCACGGACAGAAAATTGTACTCCTCTGCAGTCTTTACTCATCTCCTTTCCATCAGGATATCTAGCTAGTAGGGCTGTAGGTCTACCTATCAATATTTTTTATGGGATAAAGTTGCATTATTGCTCCCACGCAGTTCAAAACATTGATTTCATATGTTTTCATCATAATGCACCCCGCCAGCCCAGTCCACAGCAAATCAACTAAAGTACCATGTCAAAATTTGGTACACTGTCACCAGTGATTCTGGGGATTTACCATCATAGAAAGAGCTACCCAAAAAGGTTAATTTCTAAGTAAGTTTTCTTAAAGACTTTTAAAGTACATACAGATGAAATAGAAAAAGAAACAACAAATGAGAAAAAGAAGAAAAAAATAATAAGTACAAAGGGTCATTAAAGGCAGTAAAACAATACTAAAACAATACTAAAAAAGAATTTTTGCTAATGTAGATTAAATATAACTCCATGAAGCAACTTCTCTAATGCAAATACACTCAAACACTTCAACTGCTACATTTCCAGATACACTAATTGTTGAAACCTACAGTCAACAAGTTATACACTTGTTACCCCAAAACGTGAGTGGGTCAGAGGTCCACCCATGATGCCAGGATCTCCATGTGACAATGGGGAATTAATTAGCTCAATAAGGAGGCCTGCAAGGGGGAAGGGTAACCTAACAGCATCTTTCCACTAATGTTTACAGGGTCTTGAAGCAAAGAACCAGCCAGAGATTCCAAAATAGGTTAAAATGTGTTTTATTGAAAGTTCACTTATGCACACAAAAGAGCCAAATACTCACACACTCATACCAGAGCTAACCAAAGGACAAAGGGAGGAAAGTTTTGTATAGAGGAGTTTTCAGGGAATGGGCAGTAATGAGCAATCTGGAGAGCAGTGAAGAAAGGAGTGATGTGGCTTAGACTAGTGCCTAAGGATAGTAATCAGTTGGAAATCAGAGCAACAGTGTGGTGTTTGGGTTTAGACCTAAAATGGGCACGAATGACTCTCTGGCTGAGCAAACAATGAAGGTTGTCACATGGGCAATGGGGTCAGGACAGGGTTACTGGTCTTCGTGTTAGGTGAGTTAAAGGTTGTTGTAATAGCTCTGTATTTATGATCAGGTAAGGGAACAAGGGAAAGGAAGATGGGTTGAAAAAATCAGTGTTTTGGTGGGAACTTCCTTTTGCCATTGTATGCTATCAGAGATGTTTCAGCTCCAGGTTGAGCCTATTATCCCCAAAGTTGCTTGGTAATCTGCATGACAATGACCTTGGCCTAGAGAGAATCTTCAGACCCACTTTGCAATCACATGTGTTCAGTCAGTAATTTTCCTTTGTCCAGCTTGATCTCAGATTCCATTTTGTATCAATGCCAATTAATGTGTTTTGCCAATTGAATCATATTTCAGCAGCTAAACCATATCAAACCTGGTGTGTGTGTGTGTGTGTGTAGGCCTGTAACATGCTTTTTCTTGCAAAAAGCCTATTTAAGGGTTCCCAATTTTTCAAAAAAGTCACCACTGATTTTTCTCTTAACAGTATCATCAATTTACCCATTTCAGCTAAGTCCATTAATTTTATCAGTCATTGCTTTTTCAATGGAATTTCTATATTCTTCTAATTCTGTGCATATAATAATCTTGCTTTGGTGTCATATATCACAGTATCTTGCCATACTTCTTCTCCAATTGATCTTCTACTAATCCTAAGAAATATAATTCTGGCTTCAATTGAACAGTAACTTTTTATGTTTAGATATTTTTTATTTATTAAAGATTTTAGACAAACTCTAAACTACATAATAACAGAACTACACATGAAAAAGCAAACACTTACATGAAAAGTAACAAGTACTACATAACACGGACTTCCAGTCAGGCGACAGAGAAAAGCAGTCTGGTTTAGGGAAGGATCCTAAGGCATTCTGCACTGAAGGCATCAGCATTTGATTCATCATTGACAAGCTGAAAAAGTTCTCTATAGACAGGGAATATTTGGAGTTAACAGTGATCAAGTTTTTGTGGCTGATCCAGGCACTAGGGTGGTGGTGGTTAATACGTCCCCTTTAGATGTGAGGAGGATTGGTAAACACTGCAGTGATCTCCTCATCGTTTCTGAAGCCATTGCTTAGGCAAACTAATATCTGTGCTACAGATTTTGTAAAGAACAATTGAAGAAGAATTTGAATTACAACACTCTCTAGATGTAGGACAAGTATAAATACTTCAGCAGGGGTCATTCTATAAAGGCAAAAAGTGAGTGACTGGATTTGCTAATTTTTAATTATAAATTAACCCTGCTGGTGTCATGACAAAGTGTCTCCCCCCCCCAAAAAAACCTTGAAGCTTAGAGAATTTAACTGAAGCTTACAAGCCTTTATAATGTTAGTGAGAACATTTTTCTTTATAATTGGAGCTAAGTGGTCCTATTTAATTAACAGAAATATAGAAGCAGTATAAACAATCTCTTACTGTGGGAAACTGAGTACAATAACACTGAAAGCCACACTGCTTCAGACAATAACAGGAAGTGAATCCCTTTTGAACCCTTTTTTACTTTTAATTTTCCTTTGACAGAGGTAGAGAGACAGAGTGGCAGGGTTTATTTAGCATGCACTTAACATCTGGTGGTGAAACCAGGAATAAATAACAAGCTTTAATAGACAATTGTAAAGCTGCATAAATTGGAAAATAGCCAGTCAGGGCTATACTGCAGCCACAAAGTGATCAAATAATTATATACATTCTGCACACAAATAAATAAAGGTGTAAACACACCATATTTAAAAATACAAACAATCTGTATTTAAATAGAACAGGCTATAATTAATTACAGATATTCTGGAGTTCTATCAATGTCTGGGTTTATTAGCCCATTCCAGTCACCCATCATGATGAGGTCATGATAATAAAATTCCAGGATTGTTTGTAGGATTTTTTCATAAAAGTTGCTTTTGTTTTCTAAAAGACCTTGGAAGGGTTTGGGTTCTTGACTGAGTATTTGCAGGATTCTGTCCACAAGGAATCTGGCCCTGACTGAGTCCCTGCAGGATTCTACCCACAAGGATCTTGGATCTGACAACAGTCTCTGCAGGATCCTGCCCTGTACCTCAGGCACACCTAACTGTTCAGATGCAGGGCACCTGGAGTGGCCAGGAGCCAGCTATATAAGGGTTGGTTTTTCTCTGCAGCCTTGGCTTCAGCAACATAGTTTTGTAGGCTGCTTGTAGTTTTTCTTGATGCTTCTGTATTCCTGGCCTTGCTGACTTTGGACCCCTTGACTTCTGACCTGGTGCCTCTTTCCTGAAGCTGTCCCTTGCCCCTGGCTCTTTGGACCCCTGATACCAGATCAGACTTCTGTTGCCTTGGACCCTTGCTGGACTCTGGTTCTTGGTCTCTGGACCCAGTGCCTGTTCCAGCCCCAGAGCCTGCACCTGATAATCCTTGCCACCCATGGCCTGGACTCTGACAGACTGTACTTTCCTACCATTAGGATCTTTAAATCTAACATTTCAACCTCCATTCCTAAAAACTTCCTTTGTACCTCTGATAACACATACTATACTTTATTCCTTTTTGCTCTTTTTCTGTTGTTGCTGAAAAGTCTTTGCCTAGCTTAAGATTCTTGAGAAATTTAATATATTTGGATCTTATATGTATTTTCTGAAGGCATATTACATCCACCTTTTGTTTTTCTAAGTAATGGATGCTGCTTTTTCTTTTACATGAAGAGTTGAGTCTTTTAATATTCTGTGAGATAATTTTTGTCTCCATATCTTTTGGCTGAATGTATCAGTGTTTAGAAATCTCCTCCTTCTCCTCCTCCTTCCTCCAGTTTGGCTGGTTGTTCTGGATCTTGTTCTTTTCCTGATTGAAGGCAGATTTCAACTATCCTGATATTTGCTGGAAGTCAAACTCTGCCAAGAATTCTTTCACTTTCCTTGCAGACAATTTCATAGTCCAGAAAGTGGAGGAGGGAACGAGGGCTATTTTACATCTGATCCTAACCGACAATGATGATCTTGTTAATGGGGTGGAGGTTGCAGGATCCTTACATGGAAGTGATCATATTCTCCTGGAGTTTACACTACAGCAGAAAGAGGAAGCCAAGCTGTACCCCAAAATGTGGGTGACTCAGAGGTCCACCCATGTTGCCACTACCTCCATGTAACGATGAGGAATTAATTAGCTCACGTTAGGAAGTCTGGGAGAGGGGGTAACCTAACGAGATCTTTCCACTGATGTTTACGGGATCTTGCAGGAAAGAACCAGCCAGAGATTCCAAAATGTAAACTAAAATGTATTTTGTTGAAAAATCAGTCACATACACAAAAGATCCAAATGCTCACACAAGAACTAACCAAAGGATAAAGGGAGAAAAGTTGTGGACAGAGGAGTTTTCAGGGAATAGGTGATAGTTACCAATACAGAGAGCAGCAAAGAAAGTAGCAATGTAGCTTTGACTAGCACCTAAGGTCAGTACGCAGTTGGAAATCAGAGCGACAGCATGGTGTTCCGTTACTGCAGTACTATATCAAACTACTCAACTTGAAGGGTTCTTATAGCCAAAATCTACCCTCAGGACATGGGTGTAAAAGGCTCTCTGGCCAAGCAAACAATGGAGGTTGCCACACTGGTCTTAGTGTTAGGTGACATAGAGCTAATGGCTATTTTAATAACCTGTAGTTGTGGAGAGGTTTGAGAACAATGCAGGGAAACATCGAAGTGTGAGCAGACAGGGTTGAAACAATCAGTATTTTAGTGGGAAATTCCTTTTGTCTTTGTATTCTGTCCAAGATGTTCCAGCTTCAGTTTAAGTCTATTATCTCCAGATTTGCCTGGTAATCTGCCTGACAATGACTTCAGCTATGCCTAGAGGGCCTTGCTGACCTGCCTTGCAATCCCATGTGGTCTGACAGTAATTTTTCCTCTGCCTAGCTTGACCTTCCAGCCACCTCAGGTTCCATTTTATATCAACTCTAAATAATGTATTTTGCCAATTAAAATATATTTAACCAATTAAGCCATATCAAGCGTGGAGGTGCATGGGCCCATAACAAAGTGTAGTCAGACATGCATTCTAGACTTTTAGAAAGCTGATTTCAGTCAACTTATGGGAACACTGGGTTAGATCCCATGGCCAGGAATGCTGAAAGAGAAGGGAGTTTATGATGGATGGGAGTTTCTTAAAAGTGAGAAGGTTAAGAGACGACATGATAACCATGTTTAAATATTTTAAGTGATGTCATATGGAGGATGGAGAAAGCCTGTTTTCTGCTGCTCCAGAGACTAGGACACAGAGCAGTGGCTTCAAACTTCAGGAAAAGAGATTCCATCTATAAACATTAGGAAGAACTTCCTGATGGTAAGAGCAGTTCGACAGAGGAATGTACTGCCTTGGAGTGTGGTAGAGCCTCCTTCTTTGGAGGTTTTTAAACAGAAGCTGGATGGTCATCTGTTGGGAATGCTTTGAGTGTGTATTCCCGCATGGCAGGGAGTTGTACTCTTTGACTTTGTGGTCTCTTCCAACTCTATGCTTCTATGACTTTAGGATCATAATTTTTTGTTTATTTTTCTTTTTCCTGCTACATACCCAAACTTTTTAAATTTTTCTAACAACATTTCTATGTCCCCAACAGGATTCTACAAGGAGATCACCAAATTATCAGCAAATGCTCTTAGTTTATACCTTTCTATCTAAATTTTTATCCCTTTAATTTTTTCATCATTCCTTATTCTTCCATTTAAAACTTCCAGGGCCAGAATAAACAATAGTGGTGAAAAAACACACACCCTTGTCTCATTCCTTTTTGAATATCACATATTTTGCTTAACTCTCCATGGATCAAAATTCATGCATGCTGGTCACTATAAATTGCCTTAATCCAGGTAAGAAAATTATGTCTAAAGCTCATCTTTGTCAAGACTCCAAATAGTAAATCTATGTTCTTTGCTTGTTGCACATTGTCTTAATCCAGGTAAGAAAGTTGTCTCCAAAACTCTTCTTCTCCAAGACTTCAAACAGAAAGTCCTAGCTCGGCATCCAAAAAGAAAAGTGGTGCCTGTTTCTCATTGTGGTTATCTAAATATTCCAAAATACTTAGCACATATCTGGTATTATCTTGTAACCATCTTTTTGGTAAAAAATTTAGCTTGGGATAAATTATTGAAAAATCTTTTTCAACCTTTGGGCTAAAACTGTCATAAAAATTTTCAATCATCATTTAACAAACTGGTCTAAAATTCTTTGTCAACGTCAAATGCTGACCTTCTTCAAAAGTAGCACAATTGTTGCCCCCACCAAGTGTCTTGAATCTTTTTTGTCCTTGAAATTGTGTTCATTAATTTTTGTAGTTGTAAAAATAATTGCCCTTCAAACCTTTTATAATAACTTGCTGACAGTCCCAATATTGGGCAAAAAGTGGGATATAGATAAAGATTGTTGTTATCCATCTGGTTCTGGAGCTTTGCTTAACTCGATCCTTTTAATGGCTTCAAAAGTTTTGCTTGCTGTTGTATGTGCATTCATTGTCTTTGGGTTTTAGAAACGTGAAGTAGGTCTTGTTTATCTAAACATCCCTCCATTTTCTTCAACAAAAAATGTTTCATGTATAACAATGAACGGCAACTGTGAAAAGCCTTCTTAATATCAGCTTTATCACTCAACCTTATTTCTCCTTTGTATCTTCAGAAAAAGTTTCTTCTTTATTTCCTTTTTTAGTCTTAAAAGCCAATCATCTTCCTGACTTATTTGCAAATTCAAAATCTTTCTGCTTCATATGGTATAGCATTTTTTCACTCTTGGCCACAGTCTTCATTGATAACTGTTTCTGTAGAATCACAATTTCATTACATACAGTGTTATTATTGAGGGGATTCTATAGTTCCTCCTCTTTCTTTTTAATCTCCTCTAAAAGAAATTGTTACCGCTGTTTCTAGCCCGAGCTTGTGGGATATTAAGATATCATTTTGATATCAATAATTTGGCCTTCTGTACCCATTCCTCTCCACGTGCTCGCGAGGCCCCCAGACAAGCATGCACACAGGGGAGGCCGACAATAGCCGAACCATTCACATCCCGATCTAGGTAGGCCAGTCATTGCCGAATGCAGCTTCAGGAGACCTCAAGGCAAGCACCACATTATGTATGCACTCTACTTTCAAAAGATCCCCTGCCCCGCGCAGGCAGCTTGATGAGCGGACTATACAACTCTCAAGCACTCCACGTTTGCATACTGGCTACTCTTTTGACAATCTGGCTATAACTCAATCATCTAAAGTACTGACCTTTCGGAGGCTTTGTCTCCAGCCCCAAACGCATTGTTTTCCCCAAGTACGGACTAGCCTGCGGTCACAATTTTCCCTATAAGAACCCCTGACTTTGAGCGCTTCCTCGGATTGCTCTTGGCTTCCATCCCGCCTTGCTGTCGCTTTGTCCAGCGAGCCTTCCCCTCAGCTCCATGTGCTGAGAATCCACGTTCCCCAGCTTCTTTGCTTTTACCGGGCTTCAGGACAGGTATAGTATTTCCCATACCAAACCTCCTCTAAAAATCCCTCTATCTGCTCCTACCTTTATTTCTATAGTTCCTTGTGTTATATCATTATCCAAAGTTTTTGAAATCCAACATATCAATTCTTGAAAGTGTTTTATGTCTTTCTGAAAAAATCTAAAATCTTCAGTGCTCACTTATTTAAATCTCCATGCATCTACCAACCCACAGTTCACCATTTCAAAAAGAAAAGGGAAAAAAAAGGCTGTTTGTAGTTTCCCCTGCCTAATCTTGATAGTTTTCTCAGTCTGGTGAGAAGTTCAGATTCACATAAATAACAATACATTTTTTCTTAACTGGGTCTGCAATAAATTCTTTGCCAATTTTTGGATAATGTAGATGTTTAATATCTCTGCTTCTAACATATGTTTCATATTTCTGCTTCTAACATAAGTTTCATACAGGCAAATTATATCTTGTTTTAATTTTCTCAAACAATGGAATATTTTTCTTTTTGTCTGGAGAATATTCAGTTCCCTAACATTCCAAGTCATGTATTTTAAATCCATGTTAATCTGTGAATTTAGAATAGTCCACTCCTGTTGCACCTTTATCTGCTTCTTCATCTGATGCTTTATCCTTATCCCTATTTTTATCTTGATCAGAGAACGTCACTCTGCTATTTTTCTCCAGAAACCCAATTGAACATTTTATACACCATAGAATGGACAAAATGTATTTGATTTCAGAATTTGTTGGCCTTTTCACAGGTCTACCACATATGATAAAAGGGTTTCTCTTGTTGCTCACATTTCCAACATGCATTAGAAGCCTTTTTATGAACTTCAGCCATTTTTTGTCTGGTGTCAAATATCAGTGATGCACCATCTTGTAAAAGTTCTCCTTAAAATCATAACATAATGTGAATTTAATTCCCTCTGACCACATTTTCTCCTTTTGTTTCAACTGTATATTCATGACCAACACTTTATGCCTACTATACAATCCTAAATGAATTCTTTCTTTATTTCTAACAAAAATGTATACATCTTAGCAATCAAATTTTTACCATCTGAGCACAAATGTTTCTCAAATTCTGATTCAGTCAACTCAGAATCATACACTTTTGTCTATTTAAGACTTTTCTATTATTTATCTATAGGAGAACTGTTGAAAACTGTAACCTTCTGACATCAATTTTTCAATTGATTTAATTCTATAGTTTGCTTGGGCCAATTCCAGTCCAGTTGCCTGTTTTTCCTTCCTATAAAAACCTATTGCAATGATAAGCACAAGTGTGTTTTAGGACATAACCTTGGTTTGTATCTATTCAATATTCTTAACAAAATGCCTCTCACGTAGTGATTATTAAAATCTGCATTCACTTTGGCTTTATCATACCACAAATAACTACACCACTCAAATCTCAGTTCACACCCTTCTAAATCTAACTATCTCTTTTCTTTAACATAATCTAGTCCTTCTGCCAAGCCAAACAACTTGAAGAAAAATACAGTTTCAAATCTGATAAACCTGATTCTTCTCTTTGTTTAGTATCTTGTAAACATTTGTATTTTACTCAAAGTTTCTTCCTATCCCATATAAACTTCAGTAAGTCACTATGCCATTGCTTAAATAAGACATTGTTAGTCACAATTAGTATGATCTGAAACAAAAACAACGTTCTCAGTAAAACATTCATTTTGATCACAGAAATTCTCCCCAATCATGAAAATTTAAGTTTTGCCCATCTTTGAAAATCCATCTTAATATCATTCCATGTCTTAATACAATTATTTCTCTACAACATGTTCTCCAAGCACCATAAAATGTGTCACCTGCTGCTGAAGCTCCAAGACTCATCAAACCTCTGTCTGGCACCTAGAATTCTTACAGTCAAAACTGAGTCTAATAAGTTTTTCTAATATGGATACATTGGGAACGTCTGCAAGATCACATCCCTGCAAGAACAAAGACATGTAATTAGCTTGGGTTTAAAAGGGGATTGTTTTCCCCCCTCAGCTTTAAAACTGAGTGCAAAGAGCAAGTTTTCAGATGTCTTATGACTGAATTTTAAGGCCATTTATGAATAGAGACTTATCAATAATGTCTGTGAATTTACATTGCAAGATTCCATGAGAACAGAGCTTTTATTTACCTCAAGTTGAGATAACAGCAAGGCTAGCCTTGAGAAGTTAAAGTGAAAGCAGCTAGATTGCTCTGTAGGTGCAGGATTGCTTTGAGAGTGGCTGCATAGAGAAGACTGATCAGAGAGTGACATTGGGTGACCAAAAGTTATTGTATATGGGTGGGTTTTTTTCTTTTGTTCTTCTTCTTGAGATTTCTTGGAATTTTTTGACAAATCTGAATTATGTCTGTGATCTCCAACATGAGATCCAAAGAAAAAGAGCCTGAAAGATCAGAAAGAAGTGGACCTATACAGGACCTAAACCTATAACATCTAAGGGTACAGAAATGCCTCAAAAATATACAGAGGAGTTTCAGCTTTTGAAAAATCAGATATCATAGACAGGATACAGATAGAGCTGATGGGAAGAAATCTGATTGTGGAGTTAAAAAGAGAATAAGAACACAGATGAAAGAAATGAAAACAAAGATGGAGGAAGTGAGATCAGAGATGAGAGAAATGAACCAGTCTATGAGAGGGAGAGGGAGAGGGGGAGGGAGAGGGAGAGGGGGAGGGGGAGGGGGAGGGAGACATGATGGATAATTTTGGGATGGGTGACACCTAGATATTTAAACGTGGAAATACTAAGGATTTTACTTTTTTTAAAGATACAAACTATTCTCAAAAATTGATAAATTTTTGATCTCAAAGACATCATCTTTATATAAAAGTTTGGATATTTTACAAAAAACTTTCTCAGACTATAATCAGTAACACTAACATTGAAGGGGAAGAGAATGGGCAGGTATTGGAAACTGGATGATGCTTTACTTCAAGATGAAAATCTTTTTTTAAAAAAATGCGGAAAAAGACTGGTTACATTTTTTTGAAGATAATATGGAAAAAGGCACTGTGATTGGAGCAGTATAGGATGGTACTAAAACATATGTGAGGGGGTTCCTTATTCAATGAAGTATGGAACTTTTAAAAATGTGACAAGAAAAATCACAGTTACTTTTAGATAAGTAAATAAGAAGACTTGAAGAAATCTCCTACTAAAAAAGGAAATCCTTGATAAAATTAAGGTTCTACAGAAACAGCTATCAATTATGACTGTTGGTGAGACTAAAAAGAAGTTACGATGTATAAAACAGAAGAACTTTGAATTTGCCAGTAGGCCAAGATAGTGCATGGCTTATAAAATGAGAAAAGAAAGGGAGAAAAAAACTTATCTTGAAAATCTGAAAAAGAGAGTGAGATCATGAGTGATAATGTAGATATTAAGAAGTCTTTTTTTATTTTTATTACACATCTTTGTATAAAAAACAAGCCTCCTAAAGAAGATAGATGAGTGCCTAGGCAAACAAGATCTTCCTGAGATTTCAGAATCACAAAAACAGATGGTAAATGCATCTATAACAGTGAATGAGATGGTTGAAGCTATTAAGAAGATCAGATCCAGTAAAGCTCCTAGACCATATGGCTTATTGGCAAGTTACTATAAAAGCTTCAAGGAACAGCTGTTTTTACCCTTGCAAAACTTATTAAATTCAACACTATTGTCCTGACTCAGCTTTAGCTCACTTACAGACTGAGAGGGAGGAGGCAATTAGCTCAGTGTTCTTGAGATAACTGCAGTTAAGGCAAAGGCCGTGAATTAGCAAAGTTTAAGGTGTGAAAGTCTGTTTGCAGACATGTGGTCAAGCCCATCCCAGTTCTGGAATAAGGCAGGGATTGTCAGTGACATGAGAGTCCAACAATCAGGCAGAGTCATCAGGGAGTCCAATGTCTAAGAGTCAAGTGATTCATAATTAGGTTCATAGATACAATACCTGGAAAGCAGACAATTGTTTCCAGCAAGAGATACAGCCACCCATAATAACGAGTGCTGCTCCCACTGTTTGGCAAGAAGCTTCATTGATCATCTCTGCTCTTCTATCCTCTCTACTCACAGGTCTGTGTACTTGGAGGCTGTGCTGCTTCCTCTGATAGTGTCACCAATCTGAACATTGTTCTTTTGGGTCCAGAGAAATGAGGACATACAGAATTAGACTATAGGACTTTCAATAAGACGCATAAGAGACCAGATCTGGGTTTAATGACTTTTGCACGGAACATTTATTTAGCATATTACAAATCACAAATCAAGAGTCCTCACACACACACACACACATCCACACAATACTCACACACTTGACCCTTCACAGAGGTTGATCAGTTCTCTGCAAGAGCATGGATGTCAGTTGCAGCTCTGTTTCTGGCACACTCGCTTTGTTTGGAAGGTCCCTTTTTAAACCTTCTCAGCAGGTGCATCTTTCTTAACGATTGACTTGTTTTTCACAGTCCATCCTTGTTCACGCCCTGGCACATTCTGGTTCTTCGGACTTCTCCTCCTGTTCAAACTAGGCAGTCCTTATCTTTAAGTTGTTTATGCACTTCTGTTTCTATCATACTGTCAAAACTCCCTTTTCTCTTGTACTATCAAAACTCAGCATTTTCAACTTTTCTCGCTTCATGTGTCAAATCTTCCATTGTATCACGCATTGCGGTTTCTCCATTTTCTTGTAAGACACATTCACACATAACAATAGGTCAGCTTGTCAGTGGTTTCTGGCTCTGTATCTCCCGAGGCCACCCTTCAACAGGGAGAGATGCAGAGCTTTCTTCAGATTCTGAGTCTGATTCCTGGCCTTGGCCCATGACAACTATTGATGAAGATCCCAGATACAGGGAAAGAAGCAATTATAGATCTAATTTCCAAAGAAGGCAAAGGTTTGGCAGTGACAAAGAACTACAGACCTACCTCTTTACTGATCAATTACAAAATTCTTACAACAGTTTTGTCAGAAAGCTTGAAAAGGATTTTTACAAGACATTATTCACAAAGATCATGTGAGATTTTTGTCAAAATCACAGCTAAAAGTTAACACTAAAGTTATTTTCACTATCTTGGGGTGCTTAAACAATCACAGTGAAAAACAGGGAGCACTTACTGGTTTTGGATTTTGAAAGCTTTTAATAACTTAAGCTGGGACTTTCTGCTTGGAGTCTTGGATGAGTTTTGGGAATACCTTTCTTACTTGGATTAAGACAATTTACAACATGCAACAAGCACAGATTCTTATTAATGGACAGCTAAGTAAGCCATGTGACATTCAAAAAGGAACGAGACAAGGTTGCCTATTTTCACCTTTATTATCTTGGCTTTGGAAGTTCTGAATAAGACAAGATGTAAGAATAAAAGGTGTTAGAATTTAAGAAGTCTACAAATTAAGAGCATTTACTGATGATTTAGTGTTTATCTTAGAAAATCCTATTGACTGCACAGAACTGTTGTTAAAAAGATTAAAAGAATTTGAGGATATGGAGGGATGAAAGATAAATAAGGAGAAACAATGATGTGGACAAAGAATATGAGAAAGGAAGAAGAAATGTATTTGATGAATATATGTTTTAAAATGGGGGAAAAAACAAGGATTTGAGTATCACTATGACAAACATGAATTTTATGTTGAAAAATAATTACATTAAATGTAGAATAGATTAAGCAGGATTTGCAAAGATGGATGAAACAAGTTTTCACTATCGGATAGAATTTCTTGTGATTGGAGGGGTCTTGTGCTGGCAGCCAGCTAGTAGAGCCTCTTATCAACAACCATGAGCAAAGTTTTAATTCGTTTGTTAGCGCATTACAGGTTGTCATTTTGCAGTCTGAGTTCACAGTAAATCCAGAGCAACAGTCCAGTGATGAAGTTTGTACACAAGGGAAAGGTCAAGGTTTCTAGGAACACAAGCAAGGCATCTAAATTAAACAGTCAGTTTGTTATTACTTAGAAAGCAATGCAGTAATCACTAAAAGTCAACAATGGTTTTCTCAGAAATAAATCAGGCCAGACTAATCTTATCTCTTTTTACGATAGGGTTACAAGCTTGATAGATGAAGGGAATGCTGTAGACGTAGCATATCTTGATTTCAGTAAGGCCTTTGACAAAGTTCCCCATGACATTCTTGCAAAGAAGCTAGTAAAGTCTGGGCTGGGCAGGGCTACTGTTAGGTGGATTTGTAATTGGTTGACCGACCAAACCCAAAGCGTGCTCTCCAGTGGCTGCTTTTCATCCTGGAGAGAAGTGACTAATGGGGTGCCCCAGGGTTCTGTCCTGGGCCCAGTGCTATTCAACATCTTCATCAATGACTTGGATGAGGGAGTAGAGGGCATGCTGATCAAATTTGCAGGTGACACCAAATTGGGAGGGGTTGCTAATACCCCAGAGGACAGGATCAAATTTCAAAATGACCTTGAGAGATTGGATAGCTGGACCAAAGCTAACAAAATGAATTTCAACAGAGAGAAATGTAAGGTCCTGCACTTAAGCAGAAAAAATGGAATGCACAAATGTAGGATGGGGACACGTGGCTGGATAACAGTACTTGTGAAAGGGATCTAGGAGTCTTGGTAGATCACAAGCTGAACATGAGTCAGAGTGTGATGCGGCAGCCAAGAAAGCCAACACGATTCTTGGTTGCATCAATAGAAGTATTGTCAGGAACCGAGATCACACACAGAAATGTACCAATGCTAATACATGATTTATTAGGCGTGTGATGCATGTACAGGACTTCAGTGATCGAACTGGAGGCAATTTGCAGAAACCAAACATTATAAGCAAAAGAATCTGTTCCCACAGCAATCAGACAGCAAGAGACCTTGGGGGCGCCCAGCTCAGGCTGGAATTTCTGATCAGTACTGCATTCCTGGGTATGTTTACCTAACGGTCTCTGGTTCACATTCTTGGCTACAAGCAAGCAGCTAATTAATACTACTAGATATCCCATACTAATAATGGAGGGCTACCCGACAAGTATGGTGTCTAGATCGAGGGAGGTAATGGTACCACTCTATTCTGCATTGTTTAGACGTCATCTGAAATACTGTGTCCAGTTCTGGGCACCTCCATTCAAGAAGGATATTGACAAGCTGGATTGTGTTCAGAGGAGGGCAACCAAAATGGTGAAGGGTCTGGAAGCCATACCCTGTGAGGAATGGCTTAGGGAGGTGGGTATGTTTAGTTTGCAGAAGAGAAAGTTAAGAGGAGACATGATAGCTATGTTTAAATATTTGAAGGGATGTCATGTTGAGGTGGGAGCAGGCTTATTTTCTGTTGTTCCAGAGACTAGGACAAAGAGCAATGGATTCAAGCTGCAGGGAAAGAGATTCCACCTGAACCTCAGGAAGAACTTCCTGATGGTCAGAGCTGTCCAGCAGTGGAATATGCTGCCTTGGAATGTGGTGGAGTCTCCTCCTTTGTAGGTTTTTAAGCAGAGGCTGGATGGCCGTCTGTTGGGAATGCTTTGCTGTGTGTTCCTGCATGGCGGAGGGTTGGACTGGATGGCCTTTGTGGTCTCTTCCAACTCTATGATTCTATGAATGTAAACTGGGTTGCTTCCCCTGGTAGGAATGGTTGACTGCAACAACTTCCTCCCATTCTGGTCCCTCTTTATATAGGCTTAGATCCTTCCACAGCTGTTTGCTTAATTAAAGAATCCTTCCTATATAAACTCTCAAAGAGTCCTTGGCTTTTCCACCTATGATGGCTGCCATAAGTATTGTCCCTCTTATGTGGAAGGAAGAGGCATGGCCACCACAGTTCCTTCATTAGGGAGCCAACCAGAACAAGTCAAAATCAAAGTCAAGGAAGTTATAGAACAAGGTGTATCAGACAATTTCACTCAGAGATTTTGGAGCAGTTGTTTGCATGAAAGAATAATCTTGGCTATGCTAATTTATAGTTAGCTGTAAATCAGCACAGGTGTTCTAATCACCGCAATGTGTTCCTTTAAGACTGATCGAGACTTCTTTTTTCTCTTTTGCAGTTGTACTTTAGTCAATTGGATGAAGTGGCTCAGTATCTAGTTCTTGCTCTTCGGCAGTAACGTGAGATGGCTCATGTTCCGTTTACTATAGCTGCAGAGCAAGAATGTCACCATCCCTTGACTCCAACTGGAGCTTGATATCTTTGCTCTCATCTGCCTTGTTTTTATTTGAGGAGTCCTCCTCCTGGTAGAACTTGACAATACCAAGCAGCAATTTCCTTTTAGTAGGTTGGATGTTCTTCTACAGGTTCATTGCTTAAAGATCAAGAGATTTCTTCAAAATTCTATCTTCTATCTGCCAGTTGACCCACCTCTTCCCACCTAGTTCTTGTCAGTTTTTCATAGATCATGCAGAATCCTTTCAATTCACTGGAAACTTGTGACTGGATGCTACTTCCTATCAAGGTTGCATTTCTAGTTGCTGTTACTTTGGCCAGCAAAGCAAGTAAAGTTTGTGTGTTTCCTTCTGATCTGCCTTATTTGGTGTTTCACAAGGATAAAGTCTCCCTATGCCCTGATTTAACGGTCTTTTTAAAGATCATCTCTCCTCTTGATTCAGTCAAGATACAGTCTTACTGACAATCTTGCTGAATTCTGTGTCTCAACTAGAACTTTCACTGTACAATGTGGATGTGGATTGCACTTTGGCCTGTTCGGTAGATTGTACTGCCTCTTTTTGACAGTCCCAAAAGCTGTTTGTTTATTATTGTGGGTCTTGAGTGAGAACACTGATATTCATACAACATTTCTTGAAAGTGGTTGTAGAACTGATCATATTGTATTATCATGTAGCCCATTTTCCTATTCTGTTGTATCATCATTGTTATTCCATCAATTTTAATAGCTCTGTTCTTTGGAATTTCATTGATTGTTCTATCCCAAATTGCCACTTAATTCCAGCTGCCTACTTTTATGATTCACTACAGACTGGAAGTCTAGTTTAGGGCAGACATTTCTTTTTGATGGACAGTTCTTTCTTCTATTTTGAAATGATGTTGCCTTCTCCCAGTAATTTATCTAGGTAATCTCCCAGCAATGTTGCTTTTTCCTAGTAATCTACCCTGCCATTTGTGTGAATCACAGAGATTATGAAAAAGAAAAACAGGTTGATTGTAGTTTTTTGAGTGGGCCTGTGTAAACTTGCACTACCCACTTCCTTCTCCAATTTCCAATGTCCTGCCTTGCCTCTTAACTTTGAAGTGCACTGCCAATGTGGTCAACATTTTTACATGGATTAAGGAGAGGTTCCATCTTGACCTTCTTTGTGTCAAACAATAAAATATCTTCAGCCAACTGTCCCAAATACTATGAAGAAACCTCAGCAGGAAACGAGAGTGTGTAGGGATACTACATTGAAAACCCCTTGTTGACAGAAACCTAACATAAAATGCCAATTTTCCAAATATTATCATGAAATCCATAATAATTCCATTTATGTCAGCCACAATTCTTCCTCTTGATGCCACTTTTAGTGTTTTTTTTAAATGGTTTTGCTGTTTCCTTTTAAAAATATGCTGTCTTATTTTGGGGATATGTGGCATATTGCATTTAAAGATATTATGTATGATATTTTTACCTAAATCACTCCCCACCACCACCAAAGATGAACTGAGTGAGCCTGTTCCTATTTGCATCTCTCCATCTATATCACTGGGAAATAAATTACCAATATCTTGCTGTAGATCCACTGCTGCAGTTATCATACAGCATGTGCTCTGAGCCTGACAGTGTATCAGAAATCCTATTCTTCTTGGAAACAGGGTTGATTAAAAAAAAGGCTTCAATTTAAAGTAAAAAAGTCTCCTTTTGAGTCATCAGGTTCAAGTTGGGTGTGGATGTGCAGGTACAGTTATCATTCCCTGACCTATGGTTTCTTTGGACTGGGTCAGAGAATCGAATTGTAATTTGTTCTTGGATGGTACCACTGCAGGCTATAGGGAAGGGGTGCATATTTAAATCCTTTCTCAGTTAAAGTAGCTCACTGCATATATAGGAGCTAATCTATGAGGAAGGAGGTAGATTAGAACTTTCTTTGTGACAAGGTATTTCCTATGTGGAATAGTTTTGTATGTGGTGAAACATAAAATACCCACATGTAGGCATACATGTATACACGCACCCTGAACTGTTAAAGTATAAGAAAAGTTTTACCACACGGTTTTGCTTGTGGCATAAATTGGCCTCAGTGCAAGAAGGGAAGGAGTGGTGGGGTAGGGGAAAATATGACAATGGAAATTTGCTATTATACATAGTAATCATAATTATAGATATGGAAGTGGATGACATGGTGAGACACTTGGTGGGTAGATATAAATTACAAAATATTAATTTAATTAATTAATTAATTAATTAATATTAATTAATTAATATTAAAATATTAATTTCTTTCTCTGAAAAAAAGTTACACTTCTGGATATTCCTTTTCAACAGCTTCAACAACTCTCCACGGTGGCAGTGGAAAGGGGCTATAGCGTAGGAGAAGTGATGCAGGCAGTTCTGAAGTATGAGAAGGAAAGGCAGCTGGGAGAGGCACTGGGCAACTTTGTACGGCTGCCAGTACTGGACTGGCTGCTTCAGAACCTATGAAGAAAACAACCTCTTCTGTACTCTCTGCTGACAGCTCCTCTTTCTTCACAGCATAGCTCTGTCAGCTTTAATTACTGCAGCACTCACTTGTCAAATATGGTATCTTGAGTTTTACTGACCCTACCCCCTGCTGAGCAGTCAGATGAATAAAAGAAGGAAATACGTAAATCTTGCTGGCGTAGTTATTTCTAGTGTTATCCTTATTTCTGTGAGTCCCTTGGGGGACACCTTGATTTGCTCCAAAAATGCAAAGATTGGAGAAATTAGCACAGCACTGGCTGTAGCAAAATGAGGGGCAAGGTAACCCAGCAGGATCTTGTACCCAATTTCAGACCAAACAAAAAGCCAGACAATCATACCAATAACTGGATTTTATTAATAAATGTGTTCTCATGCACCAGTGCACTCACTCACTCACACACACAAGGCATATCAAGAAGGGAAAGAGGTGAACATTGATAGGGGATTCAGCGGAGAGGGTGTAAAGGCAGTGATGCTACATCTATCCTGAAGTCTTCAGTCTGGGAAGCGGCAAGAAGGATGGAGCTCAGTGAAGAGAGGCAGCTGAGGGGATCACTAGACTAACAGAGTGCTGGTCTGCTAGCATGGCATTCTCTGAAGAAACTCTCAAAAACTGGGACTATTTATAGGGCAGAACGTACCTTCAGGGCAGGCCCTCTCCCAGGAAGAACAATGGCCAAAATAGAGGGAGAAATGCTACCGCACAATAACAACTTGGTAGTTTGCATGATTGATTTATGCAGATGGACCTCGCTGTGTAGGATTTTTCTAAAGTCCAAGTTGCTCAACCAGGGAAAACCCAATAATCCCCTCAAGTTGGCTGTTTTCGGCTGGGGACCCTTTGTCCATGCAGACGTGTTTAGCTTGAGGTCTCCTAGGGGAAATGTGACTAGGGATTTTCCTGGCCTGACCTAGTTTCAGTCGTTTGACCTCTTTGTCTACGTACCCACTTGAGCAACCTCTCTGGCATGGCAGACATATTTGATATCAAATTTATATTCCTCAGGATGGGGTCTGTCATCAGGGTAACACTAGGACTTTTAAGCATATAATATTTAGATGAAGAATTTTCATTTGCAAATAGTTTAAGTATTTGCAAATGAATATTGTCAGTATTGTACAACTGTGAATTAACAGCTTCTCAACAGCTGTTTCTTTCTATTTATTGTTTTGTTACATTTATATACATTTAGTCAACACATGAGTTATACAGCAGTATTGTCCAGGCATGTAAAGGTATTTGTAACCTTGAAGCCAGAAATTATATTTTGGAAGAAAACAGACAATAAAAAAAAAAGGATGAAAAAATGTAAAAGGATGAGGGAAGGAAAAGGATCAGAAGAAAGGGGTAGTGGTCCTTATTTAGCATGTGAAAATTCTTAAGAATCTTTTCAATGAAATGCATGGTTCTACTAGACCAAAAGGATTCACATCTGGAGTTCTATGTGTGTATCCCAGATGTCTGGTTATCAATCAAATCATAACAGAGACATTCGTACATTAGAAGAGCAGTCAACTCCTCAAGCGTATTGCTTGAAACAATACAATAATTCTAAGCATGCATATTACACAGAAAGAATGGCAACAAACAACTCCATCCAGTCTTAGGAAGACCATACCTTCCTTTCCTGCTTTCCAGTTTTTTGAAAAAAAAAAATCACATTTCTTGACTGCTTCCGTAGGAGACAATTTACCATGTTTTGGGACCTCTCTTGTTCCCAGGAGCGTTCATTTTCAAACAGGAAGTGATTGGAAATCACTTCTGTGTTGGGGAAAGACCTCTCCCAGCCTAAAACAGACTAGAGGGGTCAAAACACTGTGGGTGACGGGAGCCTTTCAGTCATTTCAAGGATTCAGGGAGGGATACACTTTACTCATTCGTGTTCTACAGAAAACCATTTTCCTTGCTCAAGAAGCATTAGGGCAGTGCAGAGATGTCATCACCAATGCAGTTCTGGTAAGTGCATGTCCAACCCATGGGTCAGCACCCAGGATCTATTGATTTAGGGCTTATTCTTTTATATACAGTTCAGCCTCAAATCCCGCCCTCACATATCCCTACAATATTGGCAGGTGATGATATTGGCATTAGTGTTCAACAAGTGCAGTAATAAGAAACTGAGAAATAACAGTGAAATAATAAGTGTTCAGTACCTACAATATTGGCATTGGTCTTCAAGCTGAGAAGCAACAGTCCAGCAATAAGAGACTAGCTGCAAAGCAGTAATTAAATCCAAAACATCTTACCTTTTCCCATTTCTATATGTGCTGAAAATTAGTTGTTGTGGCTGCTTCTATATTACACTTTTATTATGCAATTGCACTGCCTAATTCCTGAACTTTCATGGAAATATGAGACAATATAATCTGGTGGATTCCAATACAGACTTAGCAAGCAGGTAGCAACTGAAGGCCTCTGTAGCACCTCTTGGTCATTGTAGCCCCAAGTGAAAAGAAATATGAATTTCTTCTTTTTTAAAAAAATATTGTGCTATTCTCTCTGGAAAGTAATTACAGTACATCCATTTTGTTTGCCAGTGAAATCTGTTTGTACTCAGCTGGAATCATAGAATCATAGAATTAGAAGAGACCACAATTGCCATCAAGTCCAGCTGCTGCCACACTCTCAAAGCATGTCCAGCAAATGGCCATCCAGCCTCTGTTTAAAAACTTCCAAAAGAAGGTGACTCTACTACACTCTGAGGCAGCATAGTCCACTGTTGAATGGCTCTTACCATCCGGAAGTTTTTCTTGATGTTTAGATGAAATCTCTTTTCCTGTATTTTGAATCCATCGCTCCATGTCGGCAGCAAACATAGAATCATAGAATCATAGAAATGTAGAGTTGGAAGAGACCACACAGGCCATCCAGTCCAACCCCCTGCCATGCAGGAACACCCTCAAAGCACTCCCGACAGATGGCCATCCAGCCTCTGCTTAAAAACCTCCAAAGAAGGAGACTCCACCACACTCCGAGGCAGCATATTCCACTGCCGGACAGCCCTGACTGTCAGGAAGTTCTTCCTGAGGTTCAAGTGGAATCTCCTTTCCTGCAGCTTGAATCCATTGCTCCTTGTCCTGGTCTCTGGAGCGGCAGAAAACAAGCCCACTCCCTCCTCTACATGGCATCCCTTCAAATATTTAAACATGGCTATCATGTCCCCTCTTAACCTTCTCTTCTGCAGACTGAACATACCCAGCTCTCTAAGTCTATCCTCATAGGGCATGGCTTCCAGGCACCTCACCATTTTGGTCGCCCTCCTCTGGACCTGCTCCAGCTTGACCATGTCCTTCTTGAATTGGGGTGCCCAGAACTGGACACAGTATTCAAGATGAGGTATAACCAAAGCAGAGTAGAGTGGTACCAGTACCTCCCTCGATCTAGGCACCATACTCCTATTGATGCAGCCGAGAATTGCGTTGGCTTTCTTGGCTGCCGCATCACACTGCTGACTCATGTTCAGCTTGTGGTCTATTAAGACTCCTAGATCCCTTTCACACGTACTGCCATCCAGCCACGTGTCCCCCATCCTATATTTCCGCATTCCACTTTTTCTACCTAAGTGTAGGACCTTACACTTCTCTCTGCTGAATTTCATTTTGTTAGCCTTGGCCCAGCTCTCCAATCTATCCAGGTCATTTTGAATTTTGATCCTGTCCTCTGGCGTATTAGCAACCCCTCCCAATTTGGCGTCATCTGCAAATTTGATGAGCATACCCTCTATTCCTTCGTCCAAGTCATTGATAAAAATATTGAACAGCACTGGGCCCAGGACAGAACCCTGTGGCACCCCGCTAGTCACTTCTCTCCAGGATGAAAAGCAGCCATTGGTGAGCACCCTTTGGGAACGGTCACTCAACCAGTTACAGATCCACCTGACGGTAGCTCTGTCCAGCCCACATTTTACTAGCTTCTTTGCAAGAATGTCGTGGGGAACTTTGTCAAAGGCCTTACTGAAATCGAGATATGCTACATCCACAGCATTCCCTTCATCTATCAAGCTAGTAACTCTATCATAGAAAGAGATAAGATTAGTCTGGCATGACTTATTTTTAAGAAATCCATGTTGACTTCTCGTGATTACCGCATTGCTTTCTAAGTGATTAGAAACTGACTCCGTAATGATCTGCTCCAGGATCTTTCCGGGTACTGACGTCAGGCTGACTGGGCGATAATTATTTGGGTCCTCTTTTTTTCCCTTCTTGAAGATGGGGACAACATTTGCCCTCTTCCAGTCTGCTGGAACTTCTCCTGTCCTCCAAGATTTCTCAAAGATTATAGCAAGCGGTTCCGAAATGACCTCTGCCAGTTCTTTTAATATCCTAGCATGCAATTCATCTGGCCCTGGAGACTTGAATTCATCCAGTGTGGCCAGGTATTCCTGTACCACCTCTCTACCTATTATGTGCCGCATTTCCCCTGCTTCCTCCCCTGCTCCCCAACCGCCAGGTTGAGCACTTGTATCCTTCTGGGAAAAAACTGAAGCAAAGAAGGTGTTAAGTAGTTCTGCCTTTTCTCTTCCCCCTGTTAGTAATTCTCCATCTTCTCTGCACAGCGACCCTATCGTCTCCTTCTTTTTCCTTTTGCTGCGGACATATTTAAAAAAGCCCTTTTTATTGTTTTTAATGTCTCTGGCCAGCCTAAGTTCGTGCTTTAAGCCTAAGTTCTGTGTTTTAGCCTTTCTGACCTTCTCCCTACATCTCCTGGCTACTTGCTTAAATTCTTCTTTGGTGGTTTCCCCCCTCTTCCATTTCCTGTACACGTTCCTCTTAACGCTTAGCTCAGCTGAGAGTTCTTTACTCAACCATTCTGGTTTCTTCAGATGCCTTCCATTTTCCCTCCTTATTGGCACAGTTTTAGACTGTGCCTTCAGTATCTCCCTTTTAAGGAACTCCCATGCCTCCTGAACTCCTTTCCCTTTCACTATTCTTGACCATGGAATTTCAGCCAGCAGCTCCTTAAGTTTACAGAAATCCGCTTTTTTAAAATCTAAGACGAGTGTCTGGCTGCACTTATTTTCTCCTTCCCACTGAATGCCAAATTCCAATAGGGCATGGTCACTCCCCCCTAAAGATCCAACCACTTCTACCTCATTAACAAGGTCATCCCTATTGGTCAGGATCAGATCTAGAATATTTGATCCCCTTGTGGCCTCTTCCACCTTCTGGACCATGAAATTGTCTGCAAGACAAGCAAGAAACTTGCTGGACCTTGCTGTCTTGGCAGAGTTTGACTGCCAACATATATCCGGGTAATTGAAATCTCCTATTATTACTGTATCTCTCCTTTTTGAATGGTGGTCATTTGGTTGAGAAAGGCGTCATCAAGGTCCTCAGTCTGGGTTGGAGGTCTGTAGTAAACCCCCACCAGAATATCCCTATTGTTTCTCGCTCCCTTAATTCTTACCCAGATGCTCTCGACCTGGCTTTCTGGGTTTAAGTCATGGATCTCTTCACAGGTGAAAACATCCTTGACATACAAGGCTACTCCTTCTCCTTTCTTGTTTGGTCTATTTCTACAAACAAGCTTTCTCCATCTTCAACATGACATCCCTTCAAATATTTAAACATGGCTATCATGTCACCTCTTAACCTTCTTTACATTCATCTGAACATACCTGGCTCCCTAAACCATTCCTCATTGGGCATGGTTTTCAGACCCTTAGTCATTTTGGTTGCCCTCCTCTGGACACATTCCAGCTTGTCAATATCTTTCTTGAATTGTGGTGTCCAGAGCTGGACACAGTATTCCAGGTGAGGTCTAACCAAAACAGAACAGAGTGGTATTATTACCACCATCCTCAATGCACATGTACAATAAAGGCCATTGTACACAGAAGTACATCAATAACATAGCATGAAATATCAGGATTACATGCAGTATGGCAGTAACTTCAACACTACATGGTAACATATATGGTTATACATTCTAGAAGCAGATGTAACGTATTTCTCCTGGAAGATACATAACATGTAACATATAACAAAGCATACATCATCTTATAATAATTTTCTTGAAGATCATAGCAAAGTACATTTTTAATGTCTTTTGTCCATAACTTTTCCCATTGATTCATATGTATATTGTATCCAAAATTCCTTGTCTAGCTAATCATATACTCCTTTACTTGTTCATCTTCATCTCAAACTTCAACAGGAACTTATACATCTTTGCAATCAAATCGTCATCATCAGAACAGCAATAATTCCAAATCTGATTTGGTAACTTCAGATTGATTGGTCCTGTTGTCTTCTTTAAAGATTAAGTAAAATTGCCTGTATAACGGCTACTGCATATTAAGATCTTTCTCTTGTAATTGTTGTAATGGTTTCATTGTACAATCTTGGTCTTTCTTCTCTAATAAGTCATAATGTAGCACCATTGTTGATTGGCTCTCATTTCTGTTTTCTAAAAAGCTTCTTGTGGAGATATCCAAAAAAAGAGTTTTTGGACATAAGATCAACTTATATTTATTCCAGATTTTTAGCAGGGCATGTCTAATACAACTGTTATTAAAAGCAACATTAATTTTATTGTACCATAGGAATGTGTACCACCCAAATCTCCTTCTAAGTTCAAAAGTTTATTGTCTTTCAACACAATCCATTTCCTAATTCATGTCATACAAGAGTGAGGCCTCCTCACTCTTTCAAGTCGTGTAAGACTCTATATTTCACTCTGGTTTTTTTTACCTCCCCAAACAAATTTTAACAAGTCCTTTTGCTATTGTTTATGTGCTGTTTCTTTGGTCAATATTGGAATCATCTGGAAAAGAAGTATTATTCTTGGAAGAACATTCATCTTTATTTTTAGTATTCTCCCCAATAGGGACAAATTCAATTTCTGGCATTTATAAAAATCTTTGTTTATCTCCTTCCATATCTTCACATAATTATTTTCATAGTTAACTAGAATTTCCAGTTAAGTGAATGCCTAAGTATTTCGCTCTCTTTTCAATTTTAAAGCCTGTTTTTAGATGAAATTAATTCTTCTCTTGAAACTTCATATTCTTGGTCAAAATTTTGGATTTCTCCTTATTTTTCTTTAAACCAGCTAACATTCTGAATTGCTTTAATTTTTCTTGCAGTTTCATTATCAATTTCAATGGATTTTCCAACATAATCACCAAATCATCGACAAACACTCTCAGTTTAAATTCAGTTTTTCTAATTTTAATTCTGGTTATCTCAACATCTTGCCTAATAGATTATTCAAAACTTCCATATTCAAAACTTCCATAGTTAAAAATAAACAGCAAAGGAGACAAAGGACATCCCTGTCATGTCCCTTTATAAATATGAAATGGTTTTGTCATGTCTCCATAAACAATAATTTTCCTGATAGATTGTTTGGACCAATTCAATTACTTAAAAAAGAAATTGCCAATTCAAGTTATCAAAGGCTTTTTCTGCATCCAAAAAAATGCATCTTGATATGTCACTCAAAATATTTGATAATGTCCAACATACTTCTTATATTATCTTTCATTTGTCTTCCAGAGAAAATCCACTTTGATCTTTGTTTATATACTTCTTTAAGAAATCCTTCATTCTTTCAGTCAAAACCAAGACAAAAATTTTGTAGTCTTTATTCAGCAAAGAAATTGGTCTATCACTCTTTGGTGAAGTCAAGTCTTGTCTTTCCTTTGGAATCAAAGTAATATGAACATCTTTCCATGAATTTGGAATTAGTCCTGTTTCTAACACGTCATTCATTACAGTTTGAAGTGGGGGGACAGCAATTTCTCCTGTAAAATGTTATAATAGGGGACTCCAAATCCATCTGGACCTGGAGTTTTTCCAGACTTCATGTTTTTAATAGCCTCCCCAATTTCCAATGTGATAATCTTACAATTAATCTGTTCTTTCTCTTCATCTGTCAGTTTAGGTAGGTGTTGTCTCCACAGATAATCTTCTATTTTTATATTTTCTATCTTAATTGGATATAACTTTGGGAAACACTCATGAAAAATCCACTGTAAGTCTTTATCCTTTCTGAATTCTTTATCACCTTCTTTTAATTTCAGGATCACTGTATTCTGTCTTTCTTTACACAGTCTATATGCAAGCCATCTTCCTGGTTTATTTGCATACTCAAAGTTTTTCTGTAACAAAAACTTCAACTTCTTTTCTAACTTCTCCATGCTCTCCAAAATCTCAACTGCTTCAGAATTCCTTCATCTTTTTTTTAACTGAATTTATTTTTTCCAGATAAATACAGATAAATACAGTTCCCCATGCATATTCCAAATGTACATGAAATGAACATTGCGACAAGTACAAAATATAAATCACCAATAGATTATTAAATATTGATAATTAGTTCCTTCATCTTCTTGAGGTTTCTTCAATGCATCTTCTTTCATTCTTATCCAAAATCTTCTGTATTTTTTCCAGTTGCTTTTTTTTAATATTCTCTGTTAAATCAAATATTGTGTCCTCTAATATATGCTTTACCAGCACCCCAGACTGATCTAATATTAGTATCTTTATTTAAATTTCTTTCAAAAATATTCTTTAATATCAGTCTTTGTTTTTAAAGTCACCACTTCCTTCATAATGAAAGATTCATTTAATCTCCATTTGAATTATTTACTTGTCTTTCTAATCAAAATCATCATGGAATTATGGTCAGAAAATGTCTTTGGAAGAACTTCAGGTTATATCTTATCAGTCCAGTCTATATCCTCAAATGAAATTTATGTCTATCAGAAAAAAAAAGGTATAATCATTTTCATTTGTATATTTGAATCTCCATGTATCCACCACTTGTAAATTGTCATCTTAAAATTTTTTGGTAATTGACTTTGTGGGGTTTTTGTTGTTGTTGTTGTTATATCCTTAGAGGAAGATCTATCAACTCATAGGGACACCATCCCAGTCCAATTCCCCCATCAGACACTAGTGCTCATATGACATTTCTGATTACATTATATTTAATTTCTGAATTAACAATCTTTTCTGTAAAACTGGTACATAACCTCACCCCCACCAATATTTTATCCCCATTTATATTAATTTCCACTCCCACAAATCTACCTTCAACATTCACAAAAACCAACTTTGGAGATAATTTTGATCTTATTTATAATAGAACCCCATTTTTCTTTGATTGTCCTGTGGAAATAAACTCTTCTCCTAGTATTTTTTTGTATTAAAAGCTTTTGGTCTCTCTTCAAATGTGAATCTCTTGCAAGTAAATAATATCAAGATCTAACTTCTTCAAATAATGAAATATCTTTTTCTTCTTTTGAGATGTATTCACTCCATTTATATTCAAAGTCAAAAATTTGTAATCCGTGTTTAAGCTTCAAATGAGGAAAAGTTCAACTTAGTCTTTGTATCTCTCAGTGATGAGTCTTCATCTTTTATCCTCATGTACAGCAGCTGCCGATGTAGTTGTTGCTGTTACAGATGCTGAAGCAGATACAGATACACATGCAGCTGTTCCCTTTTCATCAGAGTCCTTGGTCTCATCTCTTGGGTCTTGTGGATCCATTGGCCATTCTTGATCTGTCTTCTCAAAATCATTTTAAAATATCTTTAGAAATTCATACACCTTATGAATGATGTTCAGTTTATATCTTTCATTTTTAGATCACACCCTCCAGTCTATCCCAGGTGAAAGGAGTATTCTTTCTGCTGTGTTTGTTCACCAAAAATTTATAATGTTTCTTTTTCCAAAGAATTTGAGCTGGGGTTTCTTTCAAAAGTATCAGCAAATTCTCCTGGTTCTTCCATGGCAAGTTCCAATTTAATTGCTAATTGGATATGTCCATCATAAAATCATAGAATAATAGAGTTGGAAGAGACCACAAGGGCCATTAAGTCCAACCCCCACCATACAGGAACACACATCAAAACACTCGCAACAGATGGCCATCCAGCCTCTGCTTAAAAACCTCCAAAGAAGGAGACTCCACTCCGAGGCAGCATATTCTACTACTGAACAGCTCTGACCATGAGGAAGTTCTTCCTGAGGTTTAATAAGTGGAATCTCTTTTCCTGAAGTTTGAAACTATTGCTCCTTGTCCTAGTCTCTGGAGCAGTAGAAACAAAGCTGTTCCTTCATCAATATGACATCCTTTCAAATATTTAAATATGGCTATCATGTCCTCTCTTACCCTTCTCTTCTGCAGACTAAACATACTCTCTTCCTCAAACCACTTCTCATAGGGTATGGCTTCAAGACCTTTCATCATTTTGGTTGCCCTCCTCTGGACATGCTCCAGCTTCTCAATATCCTTCTTGAACTGAGGTGCCCAAAACTGGACACAGTATTCCAGATGAATTCCGACCAAAGCAGATATGAGTGGTATTATTACTCTCCTCGATCTCAACACCATACTCCTGATTATGCAACAAAGAATTGTGTTGGCTTTCTTAGTTGTAACATCACACTGTTGAATCATTTTCAGATTGTGGTCTGTTAAGATTTCTACGTCCTTTTCACATGTCCTGCTGGCCAGCCAGGTGTCTCCTATCCTATATATGCGCATTTCATTTTTTTCTGCCTGGGTACAGGACCTTACATTTCTCTCAATTAAAATTCATTTTGTTGGCTTTGGCCTAGCTCTCCAATCTGTTAAGGTCATTTTGAATTTTGATCCTGTCCTCTGGGGTATTAGCAACCCCTCTCAATTTGGCATCATCTGCATATTTGGCCAGCATGCCCTCTATTCCTTTATTCAAGTCATTGATAAAGATATTGAATAATAATGGGCCCAGGACAAAACCCTGTGGCACCCCACTAATCACTTCTGTCCAGTGCCTGCTGAATCCCAGATCAAACCTGACATAGCCTGCATACACACTGGATTTCCATCTCCTGATCCTCTTGATATCCCCAGCTGGCAGGTCACAAGCAGCTGCTTTGGTAGCTGCTCCAATACAGAAGGAGTGGCTCCCATACTCAGAGGCAGAAAGCCTCAACCACTTCAAGGCCATTGTTACTGCCCTGGCTAGTCCGAGCTTTGGGGATAGTAAAAGATATCCTTTTGATATCACAATTTGGCTTCTCTTCTCTATTCCCCTCCACGTGCTTGCGAGGCCACCGGACAAGCAAGCATACAAGCTCGGCCGTTAATCGCCGTAATATTCCTGGACAATACAGGCAGGCCAGAAAATAGCTGACTCACTGCTTTAGGAGACCTCCAGGCAAGTACTCTAATCAGGTATGCACGCAACCTACAAAAGAGCCTCTGCCCCGCGATGGCAGCTTGATGGGTTAACTATACAATACCCAAGTACTCTGCATTTGCATACTGGCTACTCTATTGAGAACCTCTACGATAACTCAATCATTCAGATTCTGACCTTTTGGAGGCTTTGTCTCCAACTCCAAATCTATTGTTTTCCCCCAAGTACGGCATAGCCTGCGGTCACAATTCTCCTTCTAAAAACCCTTGATTCCGAGACCTTCCTCGGAACGCTCCCGAGTTTCATCCCGTGTTGCTGCCGCTTTGCTTGGCGAGCCTCCCCTCAGCTCCACATGCTCAGTTACATCACACCCCAGCCTCACTCTCTATTTTTCTGGGCTTCAGGACAAGTGAGGTATCACCCAAACCAGCAATCCCTCTAAAAATCCCTCTATACCACTTCAACCTTTATTTTCCTTAGTTATTTTGTGTGAATGTGTCGCATACACTGTTTTGCTTGTGTTTGTTTAATAAAACATCATTTATTGTTTCAACTTTTGTGTGCTCCTTGACTCGACCCGACCCCGTAGACATAGGGTTCAAGATCTCGCTAAGTTACCCTCCCTCTCGTAATGCTAAGCAGTGCTCTGAGCTAATTTTCCCCACCTTTAGTTGAGCACATTTTGGCGTCCCTCTCAGGACCCCCAGTACACACGGTAACACCATCTTCAGGATGGCAACAAAATGAAACCTGGAAAGTGCAGAATGGACCCTATGGATGAGCAAGGGGCTAGACCCAAGTGACTGCTTCCTGAGGAACTTAAGGAGGACCCTTACCGGGCACAAAGAATCCCCGCGAAGAGGACGGAGGTGAATGGAGGCACCCTTTGACAGCTGATTACACTTGGACCACCTAATCCAGATGTCCACTGGCTCCCCAGAGAAATAAATGTCATCCACATGCAACATCCACTCAGACAGGTCCCCCCGGACCCATCCACCAACTCCCCAACCTGAGCCCCAGAGAAAGCAACCATGAATATGGTTTTTAAAAGCTTGGCATCAGACTTGGAGTTACAAATAGCTGGGAGCTAGTGGACAAGCTTCCCCAGCAGTTGAAATGATAGGGGCCTCCTACTGTCCTTGGCAAGTAGCTGCAACCACCTCCATCCCTTAACTGCCTTCTTGATCAGAAAACTGCTATGTGGGTCTGGGAGCCCTTTTACTTTACTAAAAAATGAAATGCCTGCCAGATGAACAGACATGGATTGGGGGACCATCCCTCAATCACTTAGATGTGCCAAGAAATGGAGGACCTGGGCCTCCAGGACTGACTACCCATCCTTGTAACCTTGCCATGCACAGAAGTTCTGAAACCTGTCCACCCTCCTGGAGGAAGCTTGTGTGGAAGTTTGCAGGGGCTACCAAGTTCAGTACTCCCTGAATTATGGAGTGTTCCCAAGCTGCCACAGATCTTCTGGAAATGATGTTGATAAGGGGGCTACTTCTGGTGCCAGGGATCAAAATCTGTCCTCCTAGAAGCGAGATACTGAGTCTGCAATTCCATTATTCACAGCTGGAATGTCAAGGGCTGAGAATGTTATGTTATCAGACAAGTATTCCAACACAAACACCTGACAAGCCCCATGATGCGTCTCGACTTGGAGGACTATCTGTTGATTACTACCACCATCACTTGCTTGTCACACCAGAAACACACTGTCTTGTTGTGAAACCAGTCTGCCCAAATGATGACTGCCACCAGAATAGGGAAAAACTCTAAAAAAGTTAGGTCCTAGAGTATGTCACTCTGCATCCAATGAGGGGGGCACTTGGCAGTACATCAGTGTCCTTGGAAGTAAACCCAAACTGCAAGCTACCTGCAGCATCAGACTGAACCTGGAGGCCCACACCTGGTTCAAGCACCTCCTTCCACACAGAGATGCTGTTGTACTTGTCCAAAAAATTAAGACACACCCTCAGGTCCTCCTTAATGCCCTGGGTAATGTGAATGTGGTGACGGAGGACCTGCACACCAGCTGTAACCCTGGCCAGGCAAGCGCAAAAAGCTCTGCTTTTACCCTGATATCTGGGGTCCCTTGGGGGACACCTCAATGTGCTCCACATAATGGGGAATGAAAACTAGCCAGAGCACGAGCAATAGCAATGCAAGAGGCAGGGTATCTAGCGGGGTCTTTTTACCCAGTTTTTATGGGATCAGGTCAAGCCAAAAACCAAACAAAGATGTCCAATAAAATAGTTTTATTGAATGAAAGTCTCACGTACCAACACAATCACTCACACACTCACTCAAGACCTATTAAGAAGCAAAAGAGAGGAAATTGGATAGGGGAATATTGAAGCGGTTGTAGCTGGGATAATACTGTGCCTTTTCCTGAAGTCCTGGGTCTGGGAAAAACAGCAGAGAAGTGGAGCTCAGCATGGAGAGGGCTGAGGGGATTACTCAACAGACGGAGAAGCGGTCTGCTGGGATGACCGGGAGTGATCCAAAGAACCCTTCAAAAACTGGGACTATTTGTAGGGGGAAAAGTACCTGGAGGGCTAATCCTTTCCCAGGGAGAACAATGGGTGTTGCAACGAGAAAGAAATTCCACGATGGCAACTTCCTTTGAGTGATGAGATTACGAGGTGTTGCCAAAGTCTCAGGATCTTCGGCTGCATTGGGTTGTGGTGTGACTTCATGTAAATGGTCCTTGCCTGATAGGATTTTGCTCCTAGTTGGGGCAAACATGCTAATCCCCTCAAGTCAGTTTCTCAGGGGCTGAGGACCCTTTGTTTACTGTGGGTTTGCACAGCTTGAGGTCTCCTGGGGCTACGTGACTGGGGATTTTACTGGCCTGATCTGGTTTTTGATCGTTTGACCGTTGCTGCCTACGTGCTCATCCAGGCGACCTCTCAGACGCATGGAATCATATTTTAATATCAAAATTGTAGACCCCAGGACAGCGTTTTCCAGTGAGGTAACACTGCCTGGCAATACCACCTCACAAGCGAAGTTGAGGTGGCCCAACAATGTCTGAACATCCCTGAGTGTGGCCTTCTTACATCCCACCATCCTGCCCAGTCACTCCCTGAGAGCTTCCACATTGTCCCAGGGCAAGCAGGACTGAGTCTAGCAGAATGCCCAAGTAGACCAGGGATGTGGTGGGTCCCTCAGTTTTCTCTTGTGCCAGGGTAATGCCTAACTCAGCAGCCAATGCTTGAAAATGCCCCAGCAGCTTAGCACAATAATCCCAGTTAGCCCTACCTGGTCATGAGGAAATCATCAAGATTTCCATAATGAAAGGAGACCCTGACCTGACCCTGACTGCCCATTCAATAAAGGTGCTGAATGCCTCGAAGGCCATACAGCGGACTGAGCATCCCATAGCCATGGCTTACCAGGAGCCATTAAACTTAAACCCCAGCAAACAGTGGTCATCAGGAATCACAGGGAGCAGCCGAAAAGTGATTGGATATCACATTTGGTCATAAGGGCTCCTTGGCCACAAGTTCTGACCAATCTGATCACTTCATCATACAAGGCATAACAAACAGAGGAAAATGGTGGGATTGCATCATTGACTGATGCCCTCTTAGGATAGGACAGGTGGTGAATTAGCCTGAATTCACACGGAGTTTTCCTGGGCACCACCTCCAGTGAGGAAACCCTGAGGTAGTGAAAAGGGGCTCAGAAAGGAGGCCTGCTACCCTCCCATCCAAGCATTCTTTCTCCATCTTAGATGCAACAACATCAGGGAGCTGCCTAGCTGACTTGAGAGGGAGAAGTGCCACTAGCTGCACAGGGCTGCTGGATAGCAATCCCTTACTGTTTGGGCACCCCAGTGCTGCCAATGGTGCCACCATCTTTTTTGCCTCCTGATGAGGTGGATGCATGACTGGGGTGGGGGGCCAAGCTGGCCACTTCTTGGCCGGGGACAATTGAGTTTGGGATGAGGTCCAAGACAGGATTCACAATTGTGTTCAAACCTGCAACATGCCCTCTGGCACCTACCCTGGTTGAACTCCCAACAGACCAACCTTCTGGCATCATTTTTACCAGACCAAAAAAAAGCTGAGGGCCATCTGGTTGGCCTTTTATGTGAGATTCCACTAGAACAAGCCACAGCTTGTCATTGATGATGTCCCAACACTCTGTGAGGCCCTCTTCCTGAAAGCTGAGTCGTATTCTGTCATGGCTGAGTCATCTGCTAGGGCCTGTGCCTTAAGCACGTTCCCTAAATGGTTGGAGAGATGCCAACTTCTTTCCAGATAGGCCACCTGTACAACTCCCATAAAACCTGTGTATCCTGCTAACCAATTATTGAAAGAGTGCTCGACAGAGGCTGCCTTATCCTCCTTCTTTTGTGCTTCCTAACAGATTTTGAGATACACCCTTCATTACCCTCAGGCTTGAGCAATGAGAAGATATAAATGAAGTACCCGTTAAGGATGTGCTCCCTAGTTATCTTGTCTAGGTGAATACCAGGCAGATCCTCATGGTCACCAAAGGTAGCCCAGGAAGCAGGCCCCCCAGGCTGCCCTTGGCTCACCCAAGTGCTACTGGATGCTGAGACTCCAACCTTGCCCTGTTCCACCTCCTAATGGCCCATCTCAGGAGCCCTGGCACATGAGCAGCTGTCCTTCAACATTCTTTATCCTTCTCCCTTTCAGTCTAGTACTCACCTGAGGATCCCACGCTGTCTGAGTCCTCCCTGCTCTGCCTCCTACACTTCTTGTTCTTGTCCTTCCTCCTCTTGTTCCTCCTAACTGACCTAGGCATGTCATCTTCAGATTCAGATGAACTGCTGGTGCTGCTGTTGGACAGGGACGGAAATCTCTGTCTGTGTTTGCTCTGCCTTCTATTTGTTGCTAAGGACTATCTGGGACCTCCTTCAGAGCCATTGTAGCTGTCCTGGATTCCAAGCACTCAGTCTTCTCAGTTAACTTCTCTAAAGACTGCTTTAGCCTTCCAAGACAGAATTACTGAGTGCAGCAGATGCCTGGATGGCTGGATTTCTGTCTCCCCTCCCTCATTCTTGCTATAGACTGCTTGAGGAAGCTAAATCAGACCAGGACTTGTGAGGCTGCCCGGCTTGGCCCCTCATTCTGGATAAGGACTCCCTTGATGTTGATCCCGCTTTCTTAGGAGGTATAGCTCCCTGCAAAGAGAAGCTGAGAGAGAACGAGATAAGAACTCTAGACAAGTATCCCTCTAAAGTTCATTGTCCCAAACCCAGCAGGGAACGGGTCCAGTATGGCAGGATGGAGAATACAAGATGCTGAGGGTGAAAGTGTGGCTAACAAGAAATGGGGGCAGGGTGCTATTGGCAAGCAAGACCAAGGCCTAGTAAGGTAGGTCCCAGGAACCAGGCAAACTGCCCGTGTGTGTGTGTGTGTGAAGTAATTGTAGAGAGGGAAATGGCTGAACACAACTGTCATGCCCTGCTCCCAGGATCCAGGCATAGACTCTGATTCAGAGACTGAAACAGCAGAACCTGTGGAACAGGGCACTGATTCTGGCTCAGAAACTGTAACAGCTGAACAAGAGAAGACAGTACCACCCACCCCAGGGAGAGAACAGGAGGCTCCCCAACAGGGAGCCCTGCTCCTTCTGACATGGAAGATAACTTACCGATACCCACCTTTGTCCAGTGTAAGCACCAAAGGGAACTCCTACGGTGATCCCAACAAATTTATACCAAACAACAATTAATCAAACACCAGCTGGGCTGATCTCTGAACCTATAAGAGCTGAGCCATTCCCCTCCAGATCTTGTTGGTGATTAACTGTTTCTCCTGCCATGCTGCTACTTGTTTCCCTTAGAATCATAGAACATATCGTATTTTACAGCATATTAGATGCATTGGTGTAGAAGATGCACTCCATTTTCAGACTTTATTTTTTAGGGGAAAAAAATTTAGTACCTGACTGAGTCAAAATACATAGGAAGTGGGGGAGTGAAAGGACATGTGGCACAAGGATTTCCCCTTTCTCTATTTTCCTTTTGAGGATTCCCCTTGGGCAAATCCCATTCTCTCAGCCTCACAGGCAAGCCATAACACCCCCCATGAACAAATCTTGCCAGGAAAACTCCTCCATAAACTGGAGCTGAGTTGCAGCACTTAAGGAAAGCAACTGGAAAGGTGGAATGAAGACAGGAGCCGCTGAGCCCTGTGCAGAAAAGGAGTAGGGAGGCAGCGAAAAGAGGGGACTCAAAGCATCTGGAGGCTGCTCCTCTTCTTTCTAGGCCCCCCTCTTCTTGACTCATTTTCTTCCTCCACCTCCCTAGCAAGGTGGTGGAGGCTGGGGTAGAAAACAGGAACAAGCAGCTCCTCCGGAAGAAACCAAACCTCCCGTTCAGACTGGGAGGGAAGAAAGTGCACCCCCATCCTACTTCTTTTCCCCTACCCCAGGAACAGAAACCAACAGGGTTTTGTAGGCTGTGCTGAGCAGGAGCCAACCAACCATAGGAGGGGGGAAACTAGGAAAATGCCCTGTGCCACAGCGTAGGCAATTCCTTACTGTCCTCTGTCCCACAGGTGGTTGGCTCCAGGAAAAAGACCCAGCTGACAGGGGTGAATGGGAAGAAGGAGGGAGGGGCTGCAGCAAGGTGGGGGCTTCCTCTCTTAAAGGGGCCACTGATGTTTTCCCACTTTCTTTTTTTCCTTAAACCAAAAGAGCTTTATTCCCCACAAATCAATAGTCTACAGAAGGATTAAATGCATGAGGTAAGACTGTACAAAGTACAAGCCCCACTTTTGGTCAATTCTTTGCAGTAGTTTTCAAAGTACCATATTTACTGGTATATAAGATGCACCTCATTTTCAGAAGGTGCTTTTTAGGGGGAAAAGTGTGTCTTATATGCCAGCAAATACGGTAAACTTTATATAAACTTAGTAGAAATAAGACCCAGTAGTTGCACTTATGAATTACTTCTGTTATAGAATCATAGAGTTGGAAGAAACCACAACGGCCATCCAGTCCAACCCCCTGCCATGCAGGAAAACATGTCAAAGCACTCCCAACAGATGGCTGTCCAGCCTCTGCTTAAAAACCTGCAAAGAAGGAGACCCCACCACACTCCAAGGCAGCATATTCCACTGGTGGACAGCTCTGACCATCAGGAAGTTCTTCCTGAGGTTCAGGTGGAATCTCCTTTCCTGCAGCTTGAATCCATTGCTCCTTGTCCTAGTCTCTGGAGCAGTGGAAAACAAGCCCGCTCCCTCCTCGATATGACATCCCTTCAAATATTTAAACATGGCTATCATGTCTCCTCTTAACCTTCTCTTCTGCAGACTAAACATACCCAGCTCCCTAAGCCGTTCCTCATAGGGCATGGCTTCCAGACTCTTCACCATTTTGGTCACCCTTCTCTTCTTGAACTGAGGTGCCCAGAACTGGACACAGTATTGCAGATGAGGTTTAACCAAAGGAGAATAGAGTGGTACTATTACTTCCTTCAATCTAGACGCCATACTCCTATTGATGCAACCAAGAATTGCATTGGCTTTCTTGGCTGCCTTATCACACTGCTGACTCATGTTCAGCTTGTGATCTACCAAGACTCCTAGATCCCTTTCACACATACTGTTATCCAGCCACATGTCCCCCATCGTATATTTGTGCATTCCATTTTTTTCTGTCTAAGTGTAGGACCTTACATTTCTCTCTGTTGAAATTAATTTTGTTAGCTTTGGCCCAGCTCTCCAATCTGTCAAGGGCATTTTGAAATTTTATCCTGTCCTCTGGGGTATTAGCAACCCTTCCCAATTTTGGTGTCATCTGCAAATTTGATGAGCATGCCCTCTATTCCTTCATCCAAATCATTGATGAAGATGTTGAATAGCACTGGGTCCAGGACAGAACCCTGTGGTACCCCACTAGTGACTTCTCTCTCAGAAGAAGAGAAGCCATTGGTGAGCATCCTTAGGTTCAGTGAGTAAACCAATTATAAATCTACCTAACAGTAGCCCTGTGCATCCCACATTTTACCAGCTTCTGTCCTATCTCAGTCCTGGCACAACTTATAAATCAAACAAAACAAACTGAATATCTCCCTGCTTATTACTTACTTCCAGGCAGTAAGCAAGGAGTCATAAATAAAGTCCAACATAAACAAGGTCCAGCAGGGTTTCATGGCAAGGGAGTGTCCAAAGTCAATCCAAGCCTTTGTCAAGGCATCCAGCAAGGTAGCAAGTCAGAAAGGCTCTGAAAAATCCTGAAGGGGAAGGATGCCAGCTAAATAGACCCAAAGCCTGGCACAGCTGTGACTCGATTGATTGTTGCCAGCTATAAATTCTGAAAGAGCGATGCTGGGTCTAGGTAAGTATTCTTCTGTATCTGAAGAGGCAAGACTCTCTCTTGGAGCTGGTGCTGTCCTCTGTTCTGTTTCTGGCACTGTAACCTCTCTTGGTACAGCAGGCCCTAGCATGCCTCCTGTTTCAGTCTCTGGCGTGCCCTCTGCTTCAGACTCTGAGTCAGAGTCCATGCTCTGGAAGCAGGGCATGACAGCATCTTTGCAATAATGCCACGGAGAACTTTCTTAAAGGCCTTACTGAAATCAAGAGATGCTACATCCACAGCATTCCCTTCATATATCAAGTTTGTAACTCTATTGTAAAAAGAGATAAGATTAGTCTGGCATGACTTATTTTTGAGAAATCCATGTTGACTTTTAGTGATTATGGGTTGGCTTTCTAAGTAATTACAAACTGACTGTTTAATGAGATCCAGGATCTTCCCTGGTATTGATGTCAGGGTGACTGATCAATAATCATTTGGGTTCTCTTTTTTTCCTTTTTGAAGATAGGAACAACATTTGCCTTCCCCCAGTCTGCTGGGACTTCTTCTGTTCACCAAGAGTTCTCAAAGATTATTGCAAGTGGTTCTGAAATGTCTTCTACCAGTTCTTTCAATATCCTTGGATGTAATTCACCTGGCCCTGGGGACATGAATTCATCTAGTTTAGCCAAGTATTCTTGTAATACATCTCTACCTATCCTGTGCTGCTTTCTCTCCTCTTCCTCACCTGCTCCCCACACCCCAGATTGAGTACTTCTATCCTTTTAGGAGAAAACTGAGGCAAAGAAGGTGTTGAGTAGTTCTGCCTTCTCTCTTCCCCCTATTAGTAATTGGACATCTTCTCCGTGCAGTGACCTTATCATTTCTTTGTTTTTCCTTTTGCTGCTGACATATCTAAAAAAGCCCTTTTTATTGTCTCTGGCAAGCCTGTGCTTTAGCTTTTCTGATCTACTCCCTACATATCCTGAGTATTTGTTTGAATTTCTCTTTGCTAATTTCCTCATTCTTCCATTTTTTGTACATGTTTAACATTTTGTACATTTTGTACATGTTTAACATTTAGCTCAGTTGAGATTTCCTTAGTCAACATTTCTGGTTTCTTTAGACACATCCCATTTTTCCTCCTGAATGGAACAATTTTAAATTGTGCTTTCAGTATCTTATTACCCTGATTTCTGGGGTCCCGGGAGGGACACCTCAATGTGCTCAGAATAGTGGGGAATGGGAATTAACCAGAGCACAAGTTAGCAATGCGAGAGGCAGGGCAACGTAGCGAGATCTTTTACCCAATGTTTATGGGGTCAGGTTGAGTCAGGACCCAGACACAAGAAAGCTCAAATTATGTTCTTTTATTTATGAAGTCACAGCAAACTTACGCACTCACTCACTCGAAATTAAGAAATACTGTACAATTGTGCAGTCACGCAAGCAGTCCTAAGAAAATTAAGAGAGGAAAATAGATAGGGGGTTTTCAGGAGGATTTTTGGGGAAATACTGCACCTGATCCTGTAGCCCGGTAGGGGGAAAGAAGCTTGGGAGCGTAGATTCTCAGCACGTGGAGGCTGAGGGGAGGCTCGTCAAATGGAGCTGCAGCAAGTCGGAAGGGAAGTCACGAGCGATCCGATGAGACGCTCAAAACCAGGGGGTCTTATAGGGAAAAATGTGCCTGTAGGCTAGTCCGTTCCCAGGGAAAACAATGGGTTTCTGGCTGGAGACAAAGCCTCCGAAAGGTCAGTACTTTAGATGATTGAATTATGACAGCGCTGTCAATAGCGTAGACAGTATGCAAACGCGGAGTGCTTGAGAGTTGGATATTCCACTTGTCAAGCTGCCTGCTCGGGGCAGGGGATCTTTTGTAAATGGTGTGCATACATAATGTGATCTTAAGAAGGTACTTGCCTGGAGGTCTCCTAAAGCTGCAGTCTGGCAATTACTGGCCTGCCTGGATTTTGTTTTGAATAGTTCAGCTATTTTTGGCCGTGCCTGTGTGCGTGCTTGTCCAGGGGCCTTGCAAGCACATGGAGAGGAATGGGTAGTGAAGGCCAAATTCTTGATATCAAATGATATCTAATATACCTAAAGTTTGGACTAGAAACTCCAGTAACAACCCCCCCCCCGAAAATGGGTGATTTGGGGACAATATCAAACATTTTCCAATTAAAAGCAAAAATAGTTTTAGAGTCGAATAGGGGTCTTAAGGCACAATGGTAGTATTTCTCCATAGGGAAAGGGGAACCTTGAGGAAAAACAAAGGATTTTCTGTCTTCAAAATACATTCCTAGCTATGACTAAGCACATTCACACAAAATGTACATGAGCAATAACCAATAAGAAAATCTGGCAGCAACGGCAAATGGCATAATACATAACATATGGAATAGAAATAAAAGTGCTCCTATCAATGAGGCACTGCAAATATGAGCAAGGAAAAATGGCAATGGTTACAATGTATCGAGGTTTGCAAACTAGCTAACAATTGCTTGCTGACTATTAGCTGCTTGCATCTTGCAGATCTTGGAGAAAGGAATAGTCCATATGGAGCTTCTTCGGTGATCTGGATAGCAATAGTCTTTTAAACTGAGTCTTTGGGTCAAAAAGTCTTTTATCTCCATCAGGAGGTGTCTGGGTCACACACACCCCCATGGTCCCACAGCTATTGCAGAGGAATTGGGCATCTCCTTGTGAATGGAGCTGCAATTTTCTTCTTCACCCCCCCCCCACAATACCCGGGGGAGATGGTCAGGTCCAGGGGAATCCTCCCGGTTCTCCGGAGCTGTCAACCTGTAGCTATTTTTGCAACAGAACTGACAACAAGGTTATCCAATACATAGATAAAATGCAAATTACCAGCTCAGTGCCTGATGGGAGTTCAAGTGAAAAAGTCTTGGCTCGCTGTGATCTGGAAGTTTATGGGGGAGCGAGGTTATAAATAGCTCCCCAGACTAGAGCTGTATTGGCCTTGGCAGGGCCTATTCAGGTAGTGACGCTGTGAATTCAGAACCCGCATCAATCCGCTGGCCCTGAGGCTGGGTTAGCCAAAGTCATCCCAGAACAAGGCTGAGTTCCAGTTAGCAGACAAATAGCCAAAGTCATCCCATAACAGGATGGGATTCCACTTGGCAGATGGTTCGCCGAGGTCCCCCCCTTCGCTCAGACCCAGAGTTGGACTCCAAGCCTGATGATGTAGCCCAAGGGCTTGGGGCGCTGCAAGTATGGTGCTGGTGGTTAGATGTAGGTTCTGAGTGCACAACTTCCCTACCTCAAGAAAGTTGGACTCCAGAGGAGGCCCAAAGATTGGTTGCTCGGATAGGCTTTTTGCAAATGGACAAAACGTCATAATCAAAATTATTTAAACTAATGATAAACTATGTACAAATTACAAACCTCGGGTCTCTCAATTCTCAATAAAACCGGCCAGCTTGTAGCTTGAAAATTTGTTTCTTGACCCACAGTGTGAGGCCAATTAAGCATAGGGCTAGTATGATCTGGAAGACTACCAGTATTATGAAAGGGTACATGGCGAAGTGGGCTATCGCTTGCCCAGTGGAGGACCAACTGAAGATATCCCACCACGACTGTTGGGAGTCCGCTTCCAAATCCTCGCATGATTCGACAATCACCTTAGTGGAATGGTTAACTGTCAAGGCAATTTTGATGGAGGGAGTGTGATGCCTCCAGTACTCTGTGTGCTAGGAGGGTGAGATTCCGTAGCCATGTAGACAAGGGAATCTTGTCCTCGATGTGGAATCCAACTAGTTCAGACTCCGCGGGCACGTATCCAGTCTCTAAGACATAATCTTTTATCTCCCGCCTGAGATAAAAGTTCTGCCCAAAACAATCCTGAATGTGCTGTGCACAAAAGCAAGGGTTGCCAGCGGTGTGGTTAATTACTACGATCGCACCACTAGGCAATACTGTAATGTGTGGACAAGGATTCCTTAAACAAAAGCACTCATTGTCAATCTGAGCCATTACTGTATCATTGACCGGGACCACAATATATTCAGAAGTGGTATCATAATGGAAACTGTCTATATTCTGAAAGCACTGTACCCAATGTTGATGGAACAAACAATCGAATAAATCAAAGGAATGTGTGCCGTCAGACAAGGGGGCATCCGTCGGGGCAGTAAGGTGGCATTAGCGGCTATCATGGGCAGTCCCAGATGGGACAATGGATGTAAAATTACTGGGTCCAGAATCCTTTCATGTACGACTTCCACCTTTAGAGTTAAGCTCTCCCATGTGGCATGCCGTATTTGTGCCAAAGCGGCAGGGTGTTAAGCGATTCCAGATACCGTTCTCTCAGCAGGCTTAGGATCTCCGGGTGCATTAAACCCATGAGGCTAGCCTGGATCACTTGAGTGGTAAATGTGATTATATTGCTTTGCAGTTGCGTGCCTGGATGGCAACTGACATATTATGCATCGTAGTTTTTAGAGAGTGACCAAGGTCAGACACTATATCTCTCTCTGCTCCAACCCATTGCAGTAACAATTGACTGATCAAATCCATTCCTCTTGCCAGGTTAGTTAAACCCATGGTGGAGGATACTCCAATCTCTTTTGTCTCAGAGCCAATCATTCCTAATTTATTCGCCAATACTTCATTGTCCATTGCATTAATTATTGCGCCGCCAGTTCCTATTCCTTCTAAGACTGTCCCTAGGAAGCTTTGCTTAGGGCGAACATGTAGGTGGGAAAACGATAGCCACCGCTTTTCCCAGTGCTCCCACTGTGTCCATCCTAGTATCAAATAAGGTTGGCAGGCAGGAATCCCCTTGGAAATATTCACGACTGTAAAATTTAGGACCATGGTGGTTACCATGGGTTGAGAGTTCGCATAAGCGACTACCTCTATGTCCTTATGAACTACGGTGCTCCCCACGTACATGGCCGGGGAACTATTGGAAGGAGGGGTATAAATGGGGGTTTGGACACCACATCTTGCCACATGAGAATTTGCAAGCTGTCCGGGTACGGGTGAGGTTACGGCACATGAACAGGAAGGTTTTCCACTCCCATGCCGGGTAACAGTTGTCATAAGTAAACCTAATCACAAACAAGGAAGCATTACAGTACCGACTCCGGACCATCCTGACGGTCAATGGAGATGGTGCTGTCGCCACCCCCACTCTTCACTTCCTTTGTGAGCCATGTTCTTCAACAGAGAGGAGAGATGAAATTACAACCTGTGTGCCAATGTCCTTCAGTTTCCTACACATAGCCTCATAATCCTTTGTAATATCCTGAAGGTTGCGCTGTGCAGTTTCATTGGTTCCCACATGAACTAAAAGGAAGGGGTACTGTTCAGTGGGCTTGACCAGTCTTGTCAGCCTCTCAGTTACATTGCAAATTTTGGCCCAGGGAGACGGCACACCTCATGATTCATCTTTTCAGGCTTGCAATTTGTTGTTTCTGTTCCTCTTGGCAAGGAGTCCCCAACCACCATAACTCATGTCCTCTGAGGAGTTACATAGTGGTTGCTGGCTCCTCCCTCAACTCTCAGCAGCTGCCCTGACCCCTGGGACCTTGTGCTCAGGCAGAAGAGCTGGACTTTCACATAATGGATACAACAGAATGCTAACAAGTCATCAGTCTAGTCTCCACTCAGTTCACACACAGCCAATCACTCTTAGACAAACACCCACAAACTCACCACAACACAATAGAACACTAATGAGCAACCAGGCCCTCACCTAGCTCACACAAGCGAGCAAGCAAGCAAGCAACCAACTAACTAACCAAACAAGCAGGGAGACAAGCAAGCAAGCAAGCAAGGAAACAAACTCGACAGCAACACAGTAAACAGTAAGCAAGGAAACAGGCCCACAAGAAACTGAGCAAGCAGACCCATAAGCAACCAAGCAAACCTTCAAACAACAAAGCAACCCCACAAGCAACCAATTAAGCAAGCAAACAGAGTGCCTTACCCCCAAAAGATCCCACAGCCCTTATCCAAGAAACTCTCCCAAAGGTTCTCTAGAGCTGGAAAAGTTTACTCCAACAACCACAAGTTCACCTTATGGTGTTTCTTCCAGCATACCCATGTAAACACACCTGTTAGCTTCGCTTGTTTGCCAAGCTCTGATTTCTCTGATTTTCTAAATGAAAACTGGATTATAACATCTCTTGGAACATTCATCCTTCTCACATATGCTGAATTCATATGATATATGACAATTATGTTCAATGGTATCCTCATCTTCTCTCATAAACTTTGATAAATTTTCAATTATTTTTGCTTGCAAATTTTCGTTTGTTCTGTAAGAGTGCAAATCCACATGCAATTCTCCTTATCCCTTTGTTCAATGAGTGCCATCTTATCTAGATCTTTCTCAAATTCTTGATGTGCTCTTGTCTCCATCTGAGGCCATTTCTGCAGGAGACTGTTATAGTGCTATTATTCCACATTCAAAGTCCTATGGATTCCTGGGGTTTGCAGTTTAGGGAGAGGCATTTAGAATTCTCAGCCAGAGAGCTCTTGGGCCTCAGGAAACTACAAATCCCAGAATTCCACAGAAGGTTGAAAGTGCGATAATAGCATTATAACAATCTGGTGCAGAAATGGCCTGAGAGGTCCTAGTTTCCAAATCTTGAGTCTTCTGGGTTAAAATTCCTTTTGCTTTCTTGTTCTCTTGAACTTCAGCAGTTATCTTTTCCGGCATCTGTTGAAATGTTTTTACTTGTCCGGTTATTTGTTTTATTTCTTGTTTAATTTGTTCTACTACTTTTTCTGTTACTTCTTTAAACTTTTTGTCATTAGAAACAGTGAATTGTCTAAAATCTGCAAGAAATTTGGCAAAATAGTCAGGCACCTTGCCTTCCTCCACAGAATCTTTTCTATTTAGCATACTTTTCAAACTTGTGGCCATAATAAATTTGTAAATATAGAAAAGGAAAGAAAAGGAAGGGTGTAATGCAGCAGTTTCACTTTTCCTGAAAAATTAATTTTTTACAGCCTTTTAGGGTCAATGTGGAATCAAGGTTCTTTCTTTCTCTTTAGAAATCTTTAACTCAGCCGTGAAAAGTTATGTTCCAAAAATATAGGTAATAGCTTCAGTCTCATGTAAACTTTTCCACAGTGGTAGTAGATGGCAAAATGCCAATCAAGATAAAAAGTAACAAGGTCCCCTTGAAAACCAATCTTTGCCAATTTAAAAAAAGAAAGAAAAAGAAGGAAGGAAGGAAGGAAGGAAGGAAGGAAGGAAGGAAGGAAGGAAGGAAGGAAGGAAGGAAAGATCACAGATAAGATAACAAAGTCTTAAAAAAAGTATATAAACAAAAAAAATAATATGTAAGTAATTTATAACTCAAGTCCGAATAATAGATTCCAACAGTGTAATAATCCAATTGTCAGTGAAGGGCAAAGGAAAAAAATAATCTTCTGTCAATCCAATTTAAAATTCAAAATCTTTCTTCAGAGAAAAAATGGAAAGTTAAGCTCAAAGCTGTAAATTATGTGCTTTAATATTCAGAACGAAAACAAAAGAAAGAACCAGGGTAAAACTATTTAACTTGTCATGGAATTCCAGAACAGTTTAAAACAACACTGTCTCTTTAAATCTCTCACTGCATGAGAAGGCATATTAGCTTAAGGAAAAATTATCCAATTGCTGCAGTCAAAGGCTTCTTGACTTTCTTTAAACTCCAATTTAATAAGATCAAAATTGCTAATGCAAGCGGTGCAGACTAGGATGATGTAATGGTGGTGGTGGGGTGAAAACCTCTCCCCCGCCAGCTCCACCGAAGCAAGCAATTACCTCCACAGTGATGGAACTCCACTATGACTGCTCTCTTCCCAAGTGGACATTTGCAGGTCCCAGTCATGGCTGGTCTGGAGATCTTTGGGCTCTCTGTACATCAGGGAGCCCATTTGCTTGACAGGAGGACCCTCCCAAGTACATTGCTTCAGGGCTCACAATCTAGCACACGATCACTAGATTGTGGTTTCCAGTGCGCTGACTTGAAACCTAAATCCAGCACAGCTCTAAAAGAATTCTTCAACTAGCATACTGTGGCCATATGCTCATTTCATATTTCACACCTTCAACAATCAGTCAGATTACAACTAAGGCCCTTTCCACAGCTTACCTTTTTGTGGAGCTGGGGTGTGGGGATCACGCGAGCAGTCTCCAGCAAGAGGCTCTCATGTCTCTGCTGCTTCAGCTCCACACGAGCTGCCTGCCCCCGAGCAGGCAGTGCGAGATCTCCGCCTCTTCCTTCCGCAGCGCAGCCTGGGAGTTTCTGGGGCAGGAAGCATGACTGCCGTGGCTCTGGAGGCTCCGCACGCATGGCAAGTGCATGCGGGGACCTGGAGCAATGCGTGATCGTGCACCATTTTCAGCTGAAAGCCAAAAATGAAAAAGTGCAAGAGTGGTGCTTGTCCTACCCTGGAGCATCACACGATTGTGAATGCGTCATGCAGATCGCTCCTCACAATTGTGTGATGCTCCAGGTGCCCTTTCGCATGGCAAATGCAGTGCAAAAAGGGCCTAAGTTTTAACACATAGTGACTTGCAACAAATGATGGAAATCCAAGCATTTAGCTATTCCAGGATAATCACTCATTATAACAAGGTAGCATACACTTCCAGCACAGGCTAAGCTTTATGCCAGCATACAGTATTCCCAAGCATAAAATAATCAAGAAGCATTCGTCCTCATGACAGAATAAGCTGACCTGACAATGTTCCAATAAGGTAGAGGGCACACAGAGCTCTATGGTTTCATGAAGCAGAAAATATCTAGACAGGGCATGTAGCCATGGATATAAGTTAAACATCTGGCAGGGCATGTATCACCCAATCAGAGGATAATTCAGTATCATCCAGGTAGGGGAATCATTCCCCAATGATCCAGTGATGTAAGTTCATCTGCATCTGCCCAGAGTCATGGGAACTCCTCTGTTTCCATGCTAGCAATTATGACTTCTGCAGCTGTGGCTCCTCCAGGGTTGGACTTTGTTCCAGCACTGCCTTGGCACTGACTCCAGTAGCAATTGTGCCTATCATTCCTGCTGTTGCCCTGCTCTCATAGGCAATAAGGCCATCAGCAAACACAGTGGTCCAAGAGCTCTTGTGGGAATCTCTCTGTTTTGTTATCAGCTCCCAGCGCTGCAGGCTTACCTCCACTTCTGAATTGTGCAGCTGCAGCTCTTTCAGAAGGGCAGTTATAACTCACAGCACTTTTGGCAACTGCTTAAGTGGAAGTGATACCTATTCTTCACTCTGGCCCCTTGGCATTCAGTGGAAGGAATGACAGCTCCCACTAGTTAGTATGGCTGGGCAATAGCGTTGCAAGCAAATGGTTTGGTTCTGGATGGCACTTGACTGGTGCAAACAGGTATGCCTGTTGTGATTTCTTCCCAGGGGGCCTCAGTCCAAGCTTCATGGCCAACTAACATCTGGCCAGCAGATAATTCAGCTGTGAGATCTACAGGGTTGCTGAAAGGTGTAATGATTGCTGCCTAGGTTGGTGTGGAAATGTTGTAGCGTTCAGTCTGTGCTTCTCCCCACCCCTTTTCATCTCATACTTGGCCAGCACTGCTTCTCCTGTGGCTTTGTCATTCATGATTCAGTTCACTCATCAGTGGTCCTCTCTGCCATCCTTTCCTGGCACCCAAAGAATGTATTTGGCAACCTGCATATATTAGACTGTTTTCTCCTTGTTTTTCAGGAACCCTATTGTTGAACCTGACTAAAGTACCGCAGCAGTTTAAGTACCATAAGATAGAGAGAATTTTTTTCAAACTCAGTGATCCTACCCGTCCCTCCAGATCCTGGTCCCTTGTGTGTTAGTGTAAAAATGGCTGAGAGTAGCAAAGTAGCAGTGAAGAACCTCATGCTTGAGAGGGAGGTCAGAGGAAAGTTGGAGAAATGGGTGTTGAGCAAGGGGAAATGCCCCTGGAAGGAAGCAAGCTTCCAGATGGCAGATCCCTTTGAAATAATAATTGGTTTATTGAAATACACTCAAACACGTGTATGCAACACACTCACACAAGTAACTATAGAAATAAAGGTAGGAGCGGATAGTGGGATTTTGAGAGGAGATTTAGTGTTATCCTGTGAATTGGGGGTCCCGGGAGGGACACCAAAATGTGCTCGACTAAAGTTGGGGAAAATTAGCTCAGAGCACTGCTTAGCGTTACGAGAGGCAGGGTAATGTAGCGAGATCTTGAACCCTTTGTCTACGGGGCTGGGTTGAGTCAAGGAGCACACAGAAGTTGAAATAATAACTGATGTTTTATTAAACAAACACAAGCAAAACAGTGTATGCGACACATTCACACAAGATAACTAAAGAAATAAAGCTTGGAGTGGTATAGAGGGATTTTTAGAGGAGTTGCTGGTTTGGGTGATACTTCACCTGTCCTGAAGCCCAGGAAAATACAGAGCGAAGCTGGGGTGCGATGTAGCTCAGCACGTGGAGCTGAGGGGAGGCTCGCCAAGCAAAGCGGCAGCAAGGCGGGATGAGACTCGGGAGCGATCCGAGGAAGGTCTTGGAATCAAGGGTTTTTATAAGAGAATTGTGACTGCAGGCTATGCCGTACTGGGGGGAAAACAATAGATTTGGAGTTGGAGACAAAGCCTCCGAAAGGTCAGAATCTGAATGATTGAGTTATCGTAGAGGTTCTCAATAGAGTAGCCAGTATGCAAATGCAGAGTACTTGGGTATTGTATATTTCACCCATCAAGCTGCCATCACGAGGCAGAGGCTTTTTTGTAAGTGGTGTGCATACTTAATTAGAGTACTTGCCTGGAGGTCTCCTAAAGCAGCGAGTCAGCTATTTCTGGCCTGCCTGTATTGTAGTTTGAATATTACAGCAATAAACAACGGCTGAGCTTGTTTACGTGCTCGTCCGGTGGCCTCGCAAGCACGTGGAAAGGAATAGAAAAGTGAAGCCAAATTATGATATCAAGAGGATATCTTTTAATATCCCCAAAGCTCAGACTAGCCAGGGCAGTAACAATCCCCCCCCCCCGAAAATGGGCGATGTTGGGGACAATATCGGACATTTTCCAATCAAAACACAAAAATTAATTTAGAGCCGAATAGGGCTTCTAAGTTGGTAGCCATATCACTCCTCAGGAAAGGGCATTTTCGGGAAAGCAAAAGATTACTATCTTATAAAGACATTTCTAACTAAAACCTAAACCTAAACACACACACACAAATGTAAACAGTAGCACAATAATAAACAATTAAACAATAGACAATGTCCAATGTCCCGTCAACAGGGAACTGTTGAAAATTGAGCAAATGGCAGTAAATAGCAAATGCAATATGAAGCAATCAATGGAATACAGTAAGTACAATGCATGGTCTGGCAATGAAGGCAATCCAAGGAGCAAAAAGTTCAGTGAGGATGAAAGTTTGTAGTCCGGGGGAGGTGAGGTGCAAGCAACAGTCTTGGCACCCCCCCTTGCAACAGGAAAAGTCTTTTAGCTGGAGCGGGTGAGCAAAACATAAGTCCATCCAGGCAATGGAGCAGGAACAACAACAAAATGTCCAAGTCGGTGCAGCCTGGCTGGCTGCAAGTTCAGAAGTAATGAGTCTTTGCAGAATTTGGAGCCTGGAATAGTCCATAGGTTTTTGTAGGGTCGGCAAACAGTAGTAGGAATGGCAAAAAGTTCATCTTTGCACGCAGAAGGCTGCGTGGTTGCCTTCCCTCACGGTTACGGGTGTTGTCGAAGAACCAGGAATCTCCAAGTCTCGGCCATCAGATGGAGCGGCAACTTTCTTCGTCACCCCCCCCCCATGGTACTCGGAGGCGATGGTACAACCTCGGGATGTTCCCAGTCTTCTGGATTAATTGACCTATTAGAGTTTTAACAGAAGAACTGACACGGTTATTATCCAATGTATACCATTAATGCAAATGGCCGGCTCAAAGCCTACTGGGAATGAGATCAGTTGGAAGATGGAGATCTACTGGGATCAGCTGGGGGAACCAGGTTGGGACCAGATCTTAAAACCATACCAGGAGTGGCAATGTTAAGGCCACTGCAGGTCATGGTCACCCCAGGCTGGTGACACGTCTGCCAGAGCTTGGGGAGTCAAGTTCCTAACTTTAATTCACTCTGAGTAAGACCAGGCCTGCAACAAATATCATGATGTGATATGAGAAGAAGACCCGCTGCCCACTCAGACCGAACCAGGTTAGGCTCTGACCCTCCTTTTTTTTTTTTTTGCTCTGCCTGGTGGCGGGGCCCCCAAACTGGTGAAAAAGAATAAACCAAATCAGAGACAAGCGAATGTATGCTTGCTCATTGCCAGAGCGGACGCTGACTCCCTCGGTGATTGGTCCGTCTGGTGGGACGCACGTATGCAAATGTCCTACTTACATATGCAGATTAGACACAATGCACCGGGGCCGGGCGTCAGGCCAATTGTGTGGGTCTCTGGCCCTTATGGGGCGTCAGAGAGTGGTTCTAAATGGGTGAAGTCAAAATTGCATGAAGCCACAAACAAAATAGTGGTGCCAATTGTTCTCTCCCTAACAATCCATTCACACGAAAGATGTGGGGAGGAGGCCCTCGATGGGAGGACGGGCATACCTGGGCAGTAGACCGGGAGTCCAGAGTCAGACCTGGTTCTCCTGAGAGGGTCGTGAGGCCCCCTTCGTCCCACCCTAACCTCACCAGAACGCCATTGCACAAGGCAATCCCTCAGAGTGAGAGAATGCCGGCGTTCGGAGTGAGAGAAGGTCGGTACTCCGGTCCGACTCACCTTCCTCAGAGTATCAGGGCTGACTCTGTAGGCCCGATCTACCTCAGAGGACAAGAGGATCTTGGGACAGCCATCCCAAGAATCTGTTTCCTCCAAAAAAACAAAAACACCCTCCCTTAAAAGGTTAAAGGATAGACTCAAACACACTATACATTCTACAACAAGCAACTATTTACAAACGGGGGGACCTTTTCCCTTAATAGAAACGGACGGTTTGTAACATGAGAATCTGTTTCTTTATCCAAAATACCAAACCAACAAGACTGACTACTAAAATGATCTGAAACACCACCAAAACGACTAAAGGATGGAGAGCGAAGTGTGCTATAGCCTGGCCCATGGAGGACCAATTAAAGACATCCCACCAGGATTGTTTAGCGTCGGATCTCAAATCCTCTGAAGTGCTGACTATTATCTGAGCAGAATGATTAACAGTCAGGGCAATCTGATGGAGGAAGTGCGATACCTCCTTTACTCATTGAGACAAACGGGTGAGATTCCTCAGCCATAAAGACGCAAGGATCTCGGTTTCAAAGTGGAATCCGACTAACTTGGATTCTGTGGGTACATAGGCACTTTCAAACACATAATCTCGTATCTCCCGCTGGAGATAGAAGTTCTGGCCAAAACAGTCTTGGACCATCTGTGAACAAAAACAGGGGTTCCCAGCGGTACGGTTTACTCTTACAGTAGCACCACTAGGCAGTACTATCAAGTTGGTACAAGGAGTCCTTAAACAGAAGCACTCATGGGTAATCTGGGCGATGACTGTGTTGTTTACCGGTACTACCAAATATTCAGAGGTATCACTGAGGCCGAGACCATTAAGGTCGTGGAAACACTGAATCCAATGGCGGTTGAATAGGCAGCCAGCCAAATCAAAAGAGTTTGTACCATTGGACCAATGGGTACATCCGTGGGGGCAGCAAAGTGGCATTAGCGGCTATGAGGGGGAGTCCTAAATGGGATACTGGATGTAGAATTACCGGATCCAGAATCCGTTCATGGGCAACGTCCATCGTGAGAGTTAGGCTCTTCCACGTGGCGTGCCATATTTGCGCCAAAACCGTAGGGTGTTCCAGCGATTCTGGGTATTGCTCTCGGAGTAGGTTCAGGATCTCGGGGTGCATTAACCCCATGAGGCTGACCTGGATCACCTGAGCGGCAAAGGTGATCACGGTGCTCTGCAGTTGCGTGCACTGTATCGCTACGGACAAATTATGGGTCGTGATCTGTAGAACACGGCCAAGGTTGGATATTAGGTCTCACTCAACGCCAACCCACTGTGGGAGCAATTGACTGATTAGATCTACTCCTCTCGCTACGTTGGTTAGGCCAGCAGCGGAGGATATTCCAATGTCTCTAGTTTTGGAGCCAATTGCGCCTAATTTGTTTGCTAAAATCTCATTATCTATAGCGTTGATGAACACGCCGCCAGTTCCAATTCCATCTAAAGCGGTTCCTAAGACACTTCTCTTAGGGCGAGTGTGTGGGTGGGAGAAAGACAGCCATCGTTTCTCCCAGTGTTTCCACTGTATCCATGCTAGTTTTAGGTACGGTTGGCAAGTTGGAATTACTCTTGAGATGTTGACAAACGTAAAATTTAGTATCATTTTAGTTATTATGGGTTGGACGTTCGAGTAAGCGACCATTTCTAATTCTTTGCGAACTACAGAACTACCCACATACATAGCCGGGTGATGTTCTGGTGGAGGAAGAGTGTGAGTATCGCAATCGGAACACCACATTTTCCCGCAGGAGAACTTACAACCTGCCGGGGTCAAGGTGGCATTCTGGCAGTGGAACATGTAAGTTTTCCATGCCCATGGAGGGCGACAGTTATCAAAAGTGAAGCTGAGCACTAGTAAAGATGCATAACTGTGGTCGCCCCGGACTATTTGGGCGGTCACGGGAGCGGCTGCTGTGGCCATGCTGGGGTTGAGTTTAACCTCTTCGCTGGCAACGGCCATCCTTAACACTGCACTCAATCTTTTCTTATCGTGTATATGGAAACTTGTGGATAACTCGAAAGGGTACCTTTTCTTGAACCAGGGGAGCAGCTGTGTCCCCGTCAACAAGGCTTCTACCTCTGGATAGGGGTTCCAATAACACACTGCCTGTACATTGAACTGTCAATCTGTATAAACATGGCTAGATTCGGGCTAGGTTCCAAGGGCATTTCCCATCACAACAAACAAAACTGTAATCCTCATGAGCGGTCCCATTCCTTCTCCCTGTGGGGAACACAGAGATGGGGGCTCCGTTACTACAACAGAAAGGGTCTATTTACATGGAAAGGGGAAGGAGAGGGGAGCTGGAGCAACCACCTCTTCATGGGGGTTGCCATCCCATGAAGGGAAGCAAAGCCCATCTGCCACGCTGTCGTGCTAACAAAAGGGCGTCTCCATCTGGGGGTTTACCGTTCCAATCCTTCTTTTGGATCTCTGTACTTAACGGCAAGAGTGGCAACGCCTGCTCCTGGTTTGGGACCCACACGCTCACTTCAGTATGGAGGCTGGTCTTGGACCCACGTGCCTCGGGGGAACCTTTCTCTCCAGTCACAATGGTAATCGAAATGGAGCCGTAACTAGCCGTGGCCCCTTTTACAATTACCAGCATCACAATTAAAACGGTGCCATGGCCCTTGAAGACAAGGCGGCACCAAAGCGTCTGCATGGAGGGTGAGGCGGTAGCCAAATTCACCTCCGGGTGTGAACAAACCTGTTGCTCAATTGTTACTGGAACAGGGGCAGGGGCTTTAATGGCGGCACAACGGTGCATGGCTGAAATCTCTGCTGGTCCCTGATCTAGCTTCCATAGGAACCCGTTTGCGTAGTCAGCTGTGAGCCTGTTTCCCCGGAGAGAACCGATGCCCAAAAGACCGTCATCTTCTCCCCGGTTCTCACATGCCCACAACTGAAAATGAAACGTCTCTATGGACATTGGGATGCCTGTCCATGCCCTAGCTTGGTGACCCCCCTCCGCCATATCCAGAAAGGTGGACATTCTCAGCTGTGGGTTCACCATACCTCACAAGTTTGGGGTGCAGCACATTGACTGCTGCACCAGAGTCTACAAGAAGGGTGGCAGGAGTCTTATCCCTCTCAGTCCCTATGCCTGCCTTCACCCAGAACCTTCCCCACTTGTCTGGCTTCAACCTAGCCACCACGTTGTGGGGAAGCTTCCTGGACCGAGGGCACCCCTATGCTTGCAGATCCAGGTTAGGGTAGTATCCAGCCGGAGGTGGGCCGTTGGGCACGGCCTGGGCCGGCTGTTTACTTCCCGCCTGAAGCTGCTTATCTAGAGCTTCCAAAAGCTCCGATGTTGGCCGCTTATCGAACTGGCTCATGTCCAGCCCAAACCTTCTGAGCATGCCCCAGACCCTTACTCTGTCCGAGGAGTACATCTGGGCCATGGGATCGTACCCCCCAGACGTCTCTCGAGGAGAGCCCGAGTCAGAGAGCTGTTTGGGGGCAGTTGGCTGCTGTGGGGGATTTCCTGCCTTGCGGTCTGGCTGCGGAAATCTCTTCCCTGCCACTGCCTGTTGTCCTGTCTGGTAGCTGGGTGCGGATTTCAGTTCCCTCGAGGAACTGAATTTGGTGCAGTTTTCCAGTGTTGGGAATGGGGCCCATAATTCGAGTAAGTAACCTCGGCTATGGTTTCCCAATTCCCGGGTTCCTTTCTATGTGCCTTAGTGGGAAATTTTAGGGATCCTGCCTCAAGCAGCAGGTCGGAGACCCGTCGGAGGTTGTTCCCGAACTCCTCCCAGTTAGTGGTGGCTGGATCCACCAAACCTAATGCCATCGTAGTCTCATGATTAAGACCTCCGTATACGAGCATATTGAATTCTAGATGGTCAAAGTTATACCCACGGGGCGTCAAGGGGACTTTCTCGGCCAGAATGGCGAGGAACTGCTTCCGTGCCACGTAAGCCTCAGGGTTCTCATGAGGACCCTGTTGCTCCATGACATAGGGCACACCTGCACTCTGTCTGGGCCAAAAAATCCTCACTACCTCTCTCATCCAGTCGTGTGCCTCAAGCCTAACCAAGCCTCAAGCCACCACGGCCGATTCAAGAATAGGGAGCTCGGAAGGGGACATGCAAAGCCGGGCCAGTTGGGTCAGATCCTGACCATTGGCTGTCGGGTGAGAGTGTATCACCGCGTTCAGCCACATGATGCCGGTGGACCGATTTAATGGACTCAATTGGTCTGTAATTGCTTTGGCCTCAGTTGCACGCCAGGGGACCCTAGTCTCGGTGACCTGCGTCTCCTGTGTCTCTTGCCTATTAGAACTGCCTTCTCTAAGGGGGGTAGTCCGTCTAGTCATGGACCTAGTCTCTACTGGGTGGACTGGGACCTTAGGGTCGCTCCAGTCTGGATTGTGGGGAACGGTTGCCTGAGCATCCTCGGGCAGTGTCTCCCCAGAAAAGTCCTCTGCAAACGTTGGGAGCAGCTCCGGGCACACAGCTGAAATTAAGGCTTTGCGCATTTGGAGCTGGCTCTCCAGCACAGCTATCTGTTTCTGGCAAGCTACGTGGCTAACAGCCTCCTGCTGTTCTCTCACTTGCCCCACCATAAACTTGGCCGCAGACCGGGCATGATCCAGCTCAGCCTCTAAGGCATGGGCTTTCTCTTCCCATGTTTGCGCCACTACCTGAATGTTGTTAAGCTTCTGTGCAGACGCCTGCGCTACAGACGCAAAAGTTACTTTGTCCGCATGCAGCGTCTCGACCTCGGCTTGAAGTCGGGCATTCTCTCTTTCTACACTCGCTAACTTCTCTCTGGTCTCTACCAGGGCACTACTAGCATCTTTGGCCGTAAGCCAAAGTCCCCAAGCGGCCAAAGCGTCCTTAGATGGCCAGAAAGGGTTCTTTGATTTACGTGCCAGGGTGTACGCTTCCCGGAGTGTGGTAAAGGGATTGGCTGTCTGGAAGATGGTGTCCTTCCAGGGGCATTTCCCCTTACTCAACACTCATCTCTCTAGTTTCCCTCGGACCTCTTCCTCCAACATGAGGTCCTTGATGGTGACCTTACTACTCTCTGCCATTTTCCACACAAACCACAATTTCCTAACACTACCTACAAACTACAAACCACAAACTACAAACTGCAAACTACAGACGGGACCAGGAACTGAAGTGACGGGAAGGATCACCTAGACCCCTGGGGGACTGAAGGCAAACGAACTCTGTAGAACTTCTCTAGGAAAGAGGGATGGGAACCTATCTCCAGGCTGCCCAAAGTCACTTTGGTACTCCCAAGCCCGGTTTTCCACCTCTACAGCACTGGGGACCAAAGGACGAGGAAACGGTTCAGGGACAGGGAGGTCACCTAGACCCAGGGAACCCTCAGGAGTACTCCGCCTGCCTGAAGGGGGGAAATGAACCCTATGGAACTTACTACGCCGCCTGGCCAAGCAGTGGGGAAAAAGGGGGCAAGGAACCAAAACCGAATCATCCCTAACTGGTTTTCTGGGTGAGGGGTACCTTCCTCTACCACGGGCTAAACCTCTGAACCCTAGGCTAGGTCAGGAATCACCACACGCACCTAGTCGGCTAGCCAATCAGGACGCACCTGAAATTACACAGCGGGACGCACCCGCACTCTCAAAGCTACCCAACAACAACAACTGATGGGACGCACCCGTATTCTAACTCCTAACAAGGACGGGACGCACCCGTATACTACTCTAAGGGGGGGAATTTCTTCCCTAAGTGCTATTTTTGCATTACTGCTATTGTGTTGGATGAGTGTAGATTGTTCCTACCGTGCTAACACTCTAACACTTCGGATCCCAGCCCACAATAGACCCCAAGTCAGGGATGTGATTCCCAGGACAGCTTGTGCACACCCCTTGCTATCGGATGATGGTTCACCACCTAGTGCTAGTGACCACGCCGGGGCAGCTGACATACACAAACCAAGCAAGAAAGGGGAACAGATTTCCACCCAGATAGAATAGCTCTAGACTTCATACACACAGACTCCACACACACGTGTTCCTGCCTAACAGTACTCTAATGACTTGACCGACTGTCACCTAAGTCAGTACCAGCCTGCTTTGAGGAGGTTCGTGACTCCTTCTCAAATTAGGGGTACCGGGGTTGCCCACATTGCTCCGCCACTCTGTTACCCTGTGAACTGGGGGTCCCGGGAGGGACACCAAAATGTACTCGACTAAAGATGGGGAAAATTAGCTCAGAGCACTGCTTAGCGTTACGAGAGGCAGGGTAACGTAGCGAGATCTTGAACCCTATGTCTATGGGGTCAGATCGAGTCAAGGAGCACACAGAAGTTGAAACAAAAAATGATATTTTATTAAATACAGGCAAACAGTGTATGCGGCACATTCACACAAGATAACTAAAGAAATAAAGGTTGGAGTGGTATAGAGGGATTTTTAGGGGCGTTGCTGGTTTGGGTGATACTTCACCTGTCCTGAAGCCCGGAAAAATAGAGAGCGAAGCTGGGGTGCGATGCAGCTCAGCACGTGGAGCTGAGGGGAGGCTCGCCAAGCAAAGTGGCAGCAAGGCGGGATGAAACTCGGGAGCGATCCGAGGAAGGTCTCGGAATCAAGGGTTTTTATAAGGAGAATGTGACTGCAGGCTATGCTGTACTTGGGGGAAAACAATAGATTTGGCGTTGGAGACAAAGCCTCCAAAAGGTCAGAATCTGAATGATTGAGTTATCGTAGAGGTTCTCATAGAATCATAGAATCATAGAAATGTAGAGTTGGAAGAGACCACATGGGCCATCCAGTCCAACCCCCTGCCATGCAGAAACACCCTCAAAGCACTCCCAACAGATGGCCATCCAGCCTCTGCTTAAAAACCTCCAAAGAAGGAGACTCCACCACACTCCGAGGCAGCATATTACACTGTCGGACAGCCCTGACTGTCAGGAAGTTCTTCCTGAGGTTCAGGTGGAATCTCCTTTCCTGCAGATTGAATCCATTGCTCCTTGTCCAGGTCTCTGGAGCGGCAGAAAACAAGCCCTCTCCCTCCTCTACATGGCATCCCTTCAAATATTTAAACATGGCTATCATGTCCCCTCTTAACCTTCTCTTCTGCAGACTGAACATACCCAGCTCTCTAAGTCTATCCTCATAGGGCATGGTTTCCAGGCCCTTCACCACTTTGGTTGCCCTCCTCTGGACCTGCTCCAGCTTGACCATATCCTTCTTGAATTGGGGTGCCCAGAACTGGACACAGTATTCAAGATGAGGTCTAACCAAAGCAGAGTAGAGTGTTACCAGTACCTCCCTCGATCTAGACACCATACTCCTATTGATGCAGCCGAGAATTGCGTTGGCTTTCTTGGCTGCCGCATCACACTGCTGACTCATGTTCAGCTTGTGGTCTATTAAGACTCCTAGATCCCTTTCACACGTACTGCCATCCAGCCACGTGTCCCCCATCCTATATTTCTGCATTCCATTTTTTCTACCTAAGTGTAGGACCTTACACTTCTCTCTGTTGAATTTCATTTTGTTAGCCTTGGCCCAGCTCTCCAATCTATCCAGGTCATTTTGAATTTTGATCCTGTCCTCTGGCGTATTAGCAACCCCTCCCAATTTGGTGTCATCTGCAAATTTGATGAGCATGCCCTCTATTCCTTCATCCAAGTCATTGATGAAAATATTGAACAGCACTGGGCCCAGGACGGAACCCTGTGGCACCCCGCTAGTCACTTCTCTCCAGGATGAAAAGCAACCATTGGTGAGCACCCTTTGGGAACAGTCAGTCAACCAGTTACAGATCCACCTGACAGTAGCCCTGTCCAGCCCGCATTTTACTAGCTTCTTTGCAAGAATGTCATGGGGAACTTTGTCAAAGGCCTTACTGAAATCGAGATATGCTACATCCACAGCATTCCCTTCATCTATCAAGCTAGTAACTCTATCATAAAAAGAAATAAGATTAGTCTGGCATGATTTATTTTTGAGAAATCCATGTTGACTTCTCGTGATTACCGCATTGCTTTCTAAGTGATTAGAAACTGACTGCTTAATGATCTGCTCCAGGATCTTTCCGGGTACTGACATCAGGCTGACTGGGCGATAATTATTTGGGTCCTCTTTTTTTCCCTTCTTGAAGATGGGGACAACATTTGCCCTCTTCCAGTCTGCTGGAACTTCTCCTGTCCTCCAAGATTTCTCAAAGATTATAGCAAGCGGTTCCGAAATGACCTCCGCCAGTTCTTTTAATATCCTAGGATGCAATTCATCTGGCCCTAGAGACTTGAATTCATCCAGTGTGGCCAGGTATTGTTGTACCACCTCTCTACCTATTATGTGCCACATTTCCCCTGCTTCTTCACCTGCTCCCCAACCACCAGGTTGAGTGCTTGTATCCTTCTGGGAAAAAACTGAGACAAAGAAGGTGTTAAGTAGTTCTGCCTTTTCTCTTCCCCCTGTTAGTAATTCTCCATCTTCTCTGCACAGCGACCCTGTCGCCTCTGTCTTTTTCCTTTTGCTGCGGACATATTTAAAAAAGCCCTTTTTATTGTGTTTAATGTCTCTGGCCAGCCTAAGTTCGTTCTGTGCTTTAGCCTTTCTGACCTCCTCCCTACATTTCCTGGCTACTTGCTGAAATTCTTCTTTGGTGGTTTCCCCCCTCTTCCATTTCCTGTACACGTTCCTCTTAACGCCTAGCTCAGCTGAGCGTTCTTTACTCAACCATTCTGGTTTCTTCAGATACCTTCCATTTTTCCTCCTTATTGGCACAGTTTTAGACTGTGCCTTCAGTATCTCCCTTTTAAGGAACTCCCATGCCTCCTGAACTCCTTTGTCTTTCACTATTCCTGACCATGGAATTTCAGCCAGCAGCTCCTTAAGTTTACAGAAGTCCGCTTTTTTAAAATCTAAGACGAGTGTCTGGCTACACTTATCTTCTCCTTCCCACTGAATGCCAAATTCCAATAGGGCATGGTCACTCCCCCCTAAAGATCCAACCACTTCTACCTCATTAACAAGGTCATCCCTATTGGTCAGGATCAGATCTAGAATATTTGATCCCCTTGTGGCCTCTTCCACCTTCTGGACCATGAAATTGTCTGCAAGACAAGCAAGAAACTTGCTGGACCTTGCTGTCTTGGCAGAGTTTGACTGCCAACATATATCCGGGTAATTGAAATCTCCTATTATTACTGTATCTCTCCTTTTTGAATGGTGGTCATGTGGTTGAGGAAGGCGTCATCAAGATCCTCAGTCTGGGCTGGTGGTCTGTAGTAAACCCCCACCAGAATATCCCTATTGTTTCTCGCTCCCTTAATTTTTACCCAGATGCTCTCAACCTGGCTTTCTGAGTTTAAGTCCTGGATCTCTTCACAGGTGAAAACATCCTTGACATACAAGGCTACTCCTCCTCCTTTCTTGGTTGGTCTATTTCTACAAAATAGGCTGTACCCCTCTATTCCTACATTCCAATCCTGAGACTCATCCCACCAGGTCTCAGTGATGCCTATCAAATCGTATTTTTTTTGTTGTACTAGGAGTTCAAGTTCATCTTGCTTGTTTCCCATACTCTGCGCGTTAGTGTAGAGACACTTAAATCCCCGGGCCCTTCTTGCAAGTCCTGTACTATAGTTTCTACTCCTCCCACCATTGGACGCTTGTACTACTTGGTCAATATCATTTGGGCCTTTCCCCCCTGCACTCGCTGTGTCTTTGCCCTGAATAATATTGTCTCCCGCCCCAGCAGAACTTAGTTTAAAGACCTCTTAATCCTCCGTGCAAGACTGTTTGCAAAAACATTCTTGCCAAGTTTCGTGAGGTGCAGGCCATCCCTTGCCAGAAGCCCACGTTCATGGAAATTCAGGCCGTGTTCCAAAAACCCAAACCGTTACCGGCGGCACCATGTGCGGAGCCAGTTGTTGACCTCTGCTATTGCCCTTTCCCTTTGTGCACCATATCCTTGAACAGGGAGGAGAGATGAAATGACCACCTGCTCAGCAAGGTCCTTAAGCTTTGTCCCCTTAAGCTCGTAGTCCCTTGCGATGTGGTAAAAGCTGCGCCTCGCAGTGTCACTGGTTCTGACATGAACCACAATGAGGGGCTTATGGTCAGTGGGCTTGACCAGCCTGGTTAGCCTCTCTGTTATGTGGTTGATTTTGGCCCCAGGAAGACAGCACACTTCTCGATTGAACTTGTCGGGTTTGCAAATTGCCGGTTCAGTTCCTCTGAGCAAGGAGTCCCCAACAACCAGAACTCGCCTCCTCTGAGGCTTGTCCGGGGCTCCTCGACCAGCAGGTTCTTCTAGGACTGCCTGGACTCTCTGTTGAGGCTGGGAGTGTTGATCTAGTTCCTGTTGCCGATGTTGGATTCCTTCTTGTTGACATTCTGTTCCCTCCTCCTGGTGCTCCTCATCGTTCATAAGGCCAAGACCTTTGAAGCGATTGTGTAGGTTGAGAGTCTCTGTTTTCTTCCTGGTCCTCCTACTCCTCCGTGTGACATTCCTCCAAGCATCCATTTCCTGGCCCAGTGTGCTGACTTCCTGATCTGGCAGCTCCCCCGTGTATTCGGTCTTCAGGAAGGTCTTCTCTGCGCTATCCAAAAACTCCTCACCTTCCCTAATAAGATGAAGATTAGAAACTCGTGCCTCCAGCTGGCGAACCTTCTCCTCCAAGAAGGTCACCAGCTTGCACTTGGTGCAGGTGTACCCGACAACATCTTGTGGCAAGAAAAGGAACATCCCACAAGAGCTACAGGTGACCGTGGCAGCTCCCTCACCTTCCATCCTTGATACTACAGAGAGTAGTACAGGGAGTAGGTCTAGAAATAATAACAGGGCTTTCTTCCTAAAATTCAACTGAATCAAGTATGTCTCCTCTGCTGATGGCCAAGGGATGAATTGGAAGGGTTGAAGAAGAGGGCTTAAACTGAGGCACGTGCCGTTGGGAGCTCCTAATAAGACTCCTCCCCCCCAGCTGGCTCCTCCCCCTCGTTAGTCAGACCGTGTGCTCAGGGAAAGCACATGGCCAGCACAAGGAGACCTAACAAAAACAAGCAACAAACAGACAAACAAGCAAGCACAGCCCCACAAGCCTGTAAACAGCACCTGGTCAAGGATGTCTTCACAGACCCAGCTCACCCTCTGCTCTCTGCTCTGGGAAATGAGTCAATAGAGAAATGCTCTCTCCTCTGGGAAATGAATCAGTAGAGTAGCCAGTATGCAAACGCAGAGTACTTGAGTATTGTATAGTTAACCCATCAAGCTGCCATCGCGGGGCAGAGGCTCTTTTGTAAGTTGTGTGCATACCTAATTAGAGTACTTGCCTGGAGGTCTCCTAAAGCAGCGAGTCAGCTATTTTCTGGCCTGCCTGTATTGTACAGGAATATTACGGCGATTAATGGCCGAGCTTGGTGGCGTTCTTGTCCGGTGGCCTCGCAAGCACGTGGAGGGGAATAGAGAAGTGAAGCCGAATTGTGATATCAAAAGGATATCTTTTGATATCCCCAAAGCTTGGACTAGCCAGGGCAGTAACAATATGTCAATTTTAAATTTTTTTAATGCCCTAGCTACCAGCTCTAAGGTAGATGACGCTCTGTTGGCATGCTTAAACATTATGACTATCTTTCAAAATAAGGCTTCTTATCTTCCTAATCGCATAAAAGGTAGAGGAACTTGGTTTGATAAGAGTTGTCTCATGTGGAAACGGAACTTAAGACAAATATTCCATCAGGCTTCAGCCAGTCCAGGGGCTAATTTGGAGCCCTATTATGAAGCCCGTAAAGAATACTTTAAAAGGGTTGAGGATAAAAGGAAGCTATTTTTGGGGTTTCGTTTCCCCCACTGCTTGGCCGGGTGGCGTAGTAAGTTCCAGAGCGTTCGTTTCCCTCCTTCAGGTAGGCAGAGTACTCCTGAGGGTTTCCTGGGTCTAGGTGACCTCCCTGTCCCCAAACCGTTACCTTGTCCTTTGGTCCCCAGTGCTGTAGAGGTGGAAAACCGGGCTTGGGAGTACCAAAGTGACTTTGTTTGTGCACGCTGGAGATAGGTTCCCATCCCTCTTTCCTAGAGAAGTTCTACAGAGTTCATTTCCCTTCAGTCCCCCAGGGGCCTAGGTGATCCTTCCCGTCACTCCAGTCCCTGGTCCCATTTGTGGTTTGTAGGTTGTAGGTTGTAGGTAGTGTTAGAGATAGTTGTGGTTTGTGCCAAAAATGGCAGAGAGTAGTAAGGTCACCATCAAGGACCTCATGTTGGAGGAAAAGGTCAGAGGCAAACTAGAGAGATGGGTGTCGAGTAAGGGGAAATGCCCCTGGAAGGACTCCATCTTACAGACGACCGATCCCTTTAGCACACTCCAGGAAGCGTACACCCTGGCACGTAAACCAAAGAACCCATTCGGGCCGTCTAAGGATGCTTTGGCCGCTTGGGGACTTTGGCTTACGGTCAGAGATGCTAGTAGCACCCTGGTAGAGACCAGAGAGAAATTAGCGAGCGTAGAAAAGGAGAATGCCTGGCTTCAAGCCGAGGTTGAAACGCTGCACGCGGACAAGGTAACTTTTGCGTCCGTAGCGCAGGCATCCGCACAGAAGCTTAGCAACGTCCAGGTAGTGGGGCAAACATGGGAAGAGAAAGCCCACGCCTTAGAGGCTGAGCTGGATCATGCCCGGTCTGCGGTCAAGTTTATGGTGGGGCAAGTAAGAGAACAGCAGGAAGCTGTTAGCCACGTAGCTTGCCAGAAACAGATAGCTGTGCTGGAGAGCCAGCTCCAAATGCGCAAAGCCTTAATTTCGGCTGTGTGCCCGGAGCTGCTCCCAACATTTGCAGAGGACTTTTCCGGGGAGGCACTGCCAGAGGATGCTCAGGCAACCGTTCCCCACAATCCAGACTGGAGTGACCCTAAGGTCCCAGTAGACCCTGTAGAGACACGGTCCATGACAAAACGGACCACCCCCCTTAGAGAAGGCAGTTCTAATAGGCAAGAGACGCAGGAGACGCAGGTCACCAAGACTAGGGTCCCCTGGTGTGCTACTGAGGCCAAAGCTATTGCAGACCAGTTAGGTCCATTGAACAGAACCACCGGAATCATGTGGTTGAACACGGTGATACACTCTCACCCGACAGCCAATTGTCAGGACCTGACCCAGTTGGCCCGGCTTTGTATGTCCCCCTCTGAGCTCCCGACTCTTGAATCAGCCGTGGTGGCTCGAGGCCTGTTTAGGCTCGAGGCCCACGACTGGATGACAGAGGTGGTGAGGATTTATTGGGCCGGACAGAGTGCAGGTGTGCTCTGTCATGGAGCAACAGGGTCTTCATGAGAACCCTGAGGCTTACATGGCACGGAAGCAGCTCCTCGCCATTCTGGCCGAGAAAGTCCCCTTGACACCCCATGGTTACGACTTTAATGGCCTTGAATTTAAGACGCTCTTGTACGGAGGTCTTAACCACGAGACCAAGATGGCTTTAGGTTTGGTGGATCAAGCTACCACCAACTGGAAAGAGTTCGGGAACAATCTCCGGCGGGTCTCTGACCTGCTGTGCGAGGCAGGATCCCTAAGACCTCCCCCAAGACGCATAGGAAGGACACAGGGAATTGGGAACCTATAGCCAAGGTTACCTACTCGAGCTATGGGCCCCATTCCCAGCATAGGAAAATGGCTCCGAATTCCATTCCATGAGGGAATTGGAACTCGCGACCGCCACCCAGACAGGACAACAGGCAGTGGCAGGGACGGGATTTCCGCAGCCAGACCGGCAAGGCAGGAAGTCCCCCACAGCAGCCAACTGCCCCCAAACAGCTCTCTGACTTGGGCTCTCCTCGGGAGACGTCTGGTGGGTATGATCCCACGGCTCAGACGTACTCCTTGGACAAAGTAAGGGTCTGGGGCATGCTCAGAAGGTTTGGGCTGGACATGAGCCAGTTCGATAAGCGGCCAACATCGGAGCTTTTGGAAGCTCTAGATAAGCAGCTTCAGGCAGGAAGTAAACAGTCAGTCCAGGCCATGACCAAAGGTCCACCCCCAGCTGGATACTACCCTAACCTAGATCTGCAAGCATAGGGGTGCCCTCGGTCCAGGAAGCTTCCCCACAACGTGGTGGCTAGGTTGAAGCCAGACAGGTGGGGAAGGTTCTGGGTGAAGGCAGGCATAGGGACTGAGAGGGATAAGACTCCTGCCGCCCTTCTTGTAGACTCTGGTGCAGCAGTCAATGTGCTGCACCCCAAACTTGTGAGGTACGGTGAACCCACGCCAGAGCATGTCCAGCTCTCTGGATATGGCGGAGGGGGGTCACCAAGCTAGGGCATGGACAGGCATCCCAATGTCCATAGAGACATTTCATTTTCGGTTGTGGGCATGCAAGAACCGGGGAGAAGACGATGGCCTTTTGGGCATCGGTTTTCTCCGGGGAAACAGGCTCACAGTTGATTAGGCAAACAGGTTTCTATGGCAGCTAGATCAGGGACCAGTAGAGATTTCGGCAGTGCACCGTTGTGCCGCCATTAAAGCTCCTGCCCCTGTCCCGGTAACAAATGAGCAACATGTATGTTCCTACCTGGAGGTGAATTTGGCTACCACCTCACCCTCCATGCAGATGCTCTGGTGCCGCCTTGTCCTCAAGAGCCATGGCAGCGCCCTGATTGTGACTCTGGTAATTGTAAAAGGGGCCACGACTAGCTACGGCTCCATCGCAGTTACCATTTGGACTAGGGAGAAAGTTCCCTGGAGGCACATGGGTCCAGGACCAGCCTCCATACCGAATTGAGAGTGTGGGTCCCAAACCAGGAGCAGGCGTTGCTGCTCTTGCCGGTAGTTCCGGAGACCCGAAAGGATTGGAAAGGGAAACCCCCAGATGGGGACGCCCTTTTGTTAACACGACAGCGTGGTGGATGGGCTTTGCTTCCCTTCATGGGATGGCAACCCCCATGAAGAGGTGGTTGCTCCAGCTCCCCTCTCCTTCCCCCTTCCCTTGTAAATAGACCCTTTAGGATATTAGCTGTTGGAGTAACAGAGCTCCCATCTCTGTGTTCCCTTCAGGGAGAAGGAATGGGACCGCTCATGAGGATTGCAGTTTTCATTTTGGTGATTGGATACACCCTTGGAACCTCGCCCGAATACAGCCAAGTTTACACAGATTGGCAGTTCAATGTACAGGCAGTGTGTTATTGGAACCCCTATCCAGAAGTAGAAGCCTTGTTGATGGGGACACAGCTGCTCCTCTGGTTAAAGAAAAGGTACCCTTTCGAGTTGTCCACGAATTTCCATATCCACTCTAGAAATAGACTGAGTGCAGTGTTAAGGATGGCTGTTGCCAGCGAAGAGGTTAAACTCAACCCCAGCATGGCCACAGCAGCCGCTCCCATGACCGCCAGATTAATCCGGGGCGACCACTGCTATGCAGCCCTACTAGTGCTTAGCTTCACGTTTGAAGACTGCCACCCTACATGGGTATGGAAGACATATATGTTTCATTGCCAGAATGTCACCCTGACCCCAACAGGTTGTAAGTTCTCCTGCGGGAAAATGTGGTGCCTCGATTCCGATACTCACACCCCTCCTCCTCCTGAACGTCACCCGGCTATGTATGTGGGTAGTTCCGTAGTTCACAAGGATATAGAAATGGTCGCTTACTCGAACGTCCAACCCATAATAACTAAAATGATATTAAATTTCACGGTCGTCAACATCTCGAGAGTAATTCCAACTTGCCAACCGTACCTAAAACTTGCATGGACACAGTGGGAACACTGGGAGAAACGATGGCTGTCTTTCTCCCACCCACACACTCGCCCTAAGAGAAGTGTCTTAGGAACCGCTTTAGGTAGAATTGAAACTGGCGGCGCATTCATCAGTGCTATAGACAATGAGGTCCTGGGAAACAAATTAGCCGTAATTGGCACCAAAACTAGAGACACTGGGATATCCTCCGCTGCTGGCCTAACCAACGTAGCGAGAGGAGTAGATCTAATTAGTCAGTTGCTCCCACAGTGGGTTGGCATTGAGTGAGACCTAATATCCGACCTTGGCCGTGTTCTACAGATCATGACCCATGTTTTATCAGTAGCGATACAGTGCACGCAACTGCAGAGCACCGTGATCACCTTTGCCGCTCAGGTGATCCAGGCCAGCCTCATGGGGTTAATGCACCCCGAGATCCTGAGCCTACTCTGAGAGCGATACCCAGAATCGCTGGAACACCCTGCCGCTTTGTCGCAAATACGGCACGCCACGTGGAAGAGCCTAACTCTCACGGTGGATGTTGCCCATGAACAGATTCTGGATCGGGTAATTCTACATCCAGTATCCCATTTAGGACTCCCCCTCATAGCTGCCAATGCCACTTTGCTGCCTCCATGGATGTACCATTGGTCCAATGGCACACACTCTTTTGATTTAGCTGGCTGCCTATTCAACTAACCTTGGATTCAGTGTTTCCACGACCTTAATGGTCTCAACCACAGCAATACCTCCGAATATTTGGTAATACTGGTAAATACCACAGTCATGGCCCAGATTAACCGTGAGTGTTTCTGTTTAAGGACTCCTTGTACTAATTTGATAGTACTGCCTAGTGGTGTGACTGTAAGAGTAAACCACACCGCTGGGAACCCCCGTTTTTGTTCACAGATGGTCCAAGACTGTTTTGGCCAGAACTTCCATCTCCAGCGGGAGATACGAGATTATGTGTTTGAAAGTGCCTATGTACCCACAGAATCCGAGTTAGTCGGATTCCACTTTGAAACCGAGATCCCTGCGTCTTTATGGCTGAGGAATCTCACCCGTTTGTCTCAATGAGTAAAGGAGGTATCGCACTTCCTCCATCAGATTGCCCTGACTGTTAATCATTCTGCTCAGATAATAGTCAGCACTTCAGAGGATTTGAGATCCGACGCTAAACAATCCTGGTGGGATGTCTTTAATTGGTCCTCCACGGGCCAGGCTATAGCACATTTCGCTCTTCACCCTTTAATCATTTTAGTGGTGTTTCATATCATTTTGGTAGTCAGTCTTGTTGGTTTGGTATTTTGGATAGACAAACAGATCCTCATGTTGCAAGCCATCCATTTTTATTAAGGGAAGAGGTTCCACCGTTTGTAAATAGTTATTTGTTGATAATATAGTTAGTAGGTTTAAGTCTGTCTTTTACCTCTTAAGGGAGGAGGGTTTTTATTTTTGGAGGAGACAGATTCTTGGGGTGGCTGTCCCAAGATTCTCTTGTCCTCTGAGGTAGATCGGGCCTACAGAGTCAGCCCTGATACTCTGAGGAAGGGAAATGAGTCGGACCGGAGTACCGACCGTCTCTCACTCTGAACGCCAGCATTCTCTCACTCTGAGGGATTGCCTTGTGCAATGGCGTCCTGGTGAGGTTAGGGCGAGATGAAAGGGGCCTCACGACCCTCTCAGGAGAACCAGGTCTGACTCTGGACTCCCGGTCTACTGCCCAGGTATGCCCCTCATCACATCGAGGACCTCCTCCCCACTTCTTTCATGTGCTTGGATTGTTAGGGTGAGAACAATCGGTACTGCTATTTCACTTGTTACTCCATACAGTTTTGATTTCACCAATTTAGAACCACTCTCTGATGCCCCATAAGGGCTGGAGACCCACATAATTGGCTTGACGCCCGGCCCCAGTGCATTGTGTCTCATTTGCATATGTTAGTGGGACATTTGCATATGTACGTCCAACCATCCGGACCAATCACTGAGGGAGTCAGCGTCCACTCTGGCAACGAGCAAGCATACGCTCGCTTGTCTCTGATTGGTTTATTCTGTCTTTTTCACCAGTTTGGGAGCCCCGCCGCCAGGCAGAGCAAAAAAAAAAAAAGAGGAAAAAACAAAACAAAAGGGTCAGTCTGAGCATGTGTGTACCGCTGCCATTACAGACGGGGCTTCAGCAGGAGCAACTTAGGTGTGGTTGTTTGAAACAAAGCACCGACCTCAGTTGGTCCGTCTGACCCCTGAGCTTTGTGGGCACGGTCGCACTCAGAGTGAACTACAGTTAGGAACTCAACTCCCCATGCTCTGGCAGACTTGTCACCAGCCTAGGGTGACCACGGTCTGCAGTGACCTTAACATCGCCTCTCCTGGTATGGCTTTAAGATCTGATCCCACCAGTGTCCACCAGCTGCTCCCAGTATCTCCATCTTCAAACCGATCTCATTCCCAGTAGGCTTTGAGCTGGCCATTTGCATTTATGGTATACATTGGATAATGATCCTGTCAGTTTTTCTGTTAAAACTCTAATAGGTCAATTGATCCAGAGGATTGGGAAGATCCCGAGGTCGTACCATCGCCCCCGAGTTCCGTGGGGGGTGTGACGAAGAAAGTTGCCGCTCCATCTGATGGCTGATACTTGGAGATTCCTGGTTCTTCGACGACACCCGTGACTGTGAGGGAAGGTGACCACGCAGCCTTCCGCGTGCCACGACGAACTTTTTGCCATTCCTACTACTGTTTGCTGACCCGAGGAAACCTATGGACTATTCCAGGCTCCAAATTCTGCAAAGACTCTGCTCCTGAACTTGCAGCCAGCCAGGCTGCACCGACTTGGACATTTTGTTGTTGTTCCTGCTGCATTACCTGGATGGACTTATGCTTTGCTCACCTGCTCCAGCTAAGAGACTTTTCCTGTTGCAAGGGGGGGGGGTGCCGAGACTTTTGCTTGCACTTCACCTCCCCCAGACTACGAACTTTCAATCCACATTGAACTGTTTGCTCATTGCATTGCCTTCCTTGCCAGCCTATGCATTGGATTTACAGTATTTCATTGATTATTTCATTAATTGCTTCATATTGCATTTACTATTTACTACCATTGCTCATTCTTTGACAGTTCCCTATTGACGGGACATTGGACATTGTTTATTGGTTGTTTATTATTGCGTTATTGACATTGGTGTGTGTGTGTGTTTAGGTTTAGGTTTTAGTTAGGACTGTCTTTATAAGATAGAAATCATTTGCTCTTCCCAGAATTCCCCTTCCTGAGGAGTGATACAGCTACCAACCTGCAAGCCTCTATTTGGCTTTAAATTAATTTTTGTGTTTTGATTGGAAAATGTCCGATATTGTCCCCAACATCGCCCATTTTCGGGGGGGGGGATTGTTACTGCCCTGGCTAGTCTGAGCTTTGGGGATATTAAAAGATATCCTTTTGATATCACAATTCGGCTTCACTTCTCTATTCCCCTCCACGTGCTTGCGAGGCCACCAGACAAGCATGCGAACAAGCTCGGCCGTTAATTGCCGTAATATTCCTATACAATACAGGCAGAACAGAAAATAGCTGACTCACTGCTTTAGGAGACCTCCAGGCAAGTACTCTAGTTAGGTATGCACACAACTTACAAAAGAGCCTCTGCCTCGCGATGGCAGCTTGATGGGTGAACTATACAATACCCAAGTACTCTGCATTTGCATACTGGCTACTCTATTGAGAACCTCTACGATAACTCAATCATTCAGATTCTGACCTTTCGGAGGCTTTGTCTCCAACGCCAAATCTATTGTTTTCCCCCAAGTACAGCATAGCCTGCATTCTCCTTATAAAAACTCTTGATTCCAAGACCTTCCTCGGAACGCTCCCGAGTTTCATCCCGCCTTGCTGCCACTTTGCTTGGAGAGCCTCCCCTCAGCTCCACATGCTGAGCTACATCGTACTCCAGCTTCGCTCTCTATTTTTCCGGGCTTCAGGACAGGTGAAGTATCACCCAAACCAGCAACTCTCCTAAAAATCCCTCTATATCACTCCAAGCTTTATTTCTTTAGTTATCTTGTGTGAATGTGCCGCATACACTGTTTGCCTGTATTTAATAAAATATCATTTATTGTTTCAACTTCTGTGTGCTCCTTGACTCGACCTGACCCCATAGACATAGGGTTCAAGATCTTGCTACATTACCCTGCCTCTCGTAACGCTAAGCAGTGCTCCGAGCTAATTTTCCCCACCTTTAGTCGAGCACATTTTGGTGTCCCTCCTGGGACCCCCAGTACACAGGATAACAGTATCCTTAAGACTATTACTAATAAATTCTTCCATTTTGGGGTCCCAGTGGCTGCGCTTCACTCTTTCATAGCTATAGCCGGCCATATCATTTTGAAAAGGTATCGAAGCTGACACAGATAAATTTAGGGAGACAAGTAACTGTAGGTGATCGCTTTCAGTCCCACAACAGATATCAAAACGGGGAATTCAGCTCAACAACTCGGGACTGATTATTACATAGTCAATGGTACTTCTCCCAATTGGTGAGATATAAGTAAAACCATCAGTATTTGGGAACCCCTCAGAACTGTTTAATACTAAAAAAGAGTTACTAATACAAAAATTAGCCAGCATCGATCCATTCTCATTAACTTTGGCATCAATGCCGACCCGGGGAAGATTTAAAGAGTAAGGAGGCGAGTCCAGCTCAATCATAAGGTGATCACAAAGAAAATCATTTAAAGGCCCAATTCTTGCATTAAAATCCCCCATAAGAATGATCCTTGGAGAATCATTTCTGATGGCAATATCATCAACATAACTAGACAATTCATCCCAATAGGTGGACAGATTAGGGTCATTTGGTGTAGGAGGAATATAAACGTTAAGCAAAGCTATCTTGTCGTTACCTAATTGCAGGGAAATAGCCTGCGCTATTGGTACACAAGGCAGGAACGCTGTATATTTAAAACAACTCGATGGCTACAGGAGTATAGCCAGCCCCCCCCCATTTCTATCCCCCTTAGAAGATCTAGAAGCAGGTAAAGAAAAGGAAACATAGCTATGCAATTGGATATCATACAGATGCCATGTTTCTTGGAAACATAAAACATGGAACCGTCCAATATAGTCAATAAAGTCCATATCTGAACTTTTCCTCAGTCAACCAGCTATGTTCAATGAGAGGAATGACAATTCTGTATTACCCCCTTCTAGTCACTGCTCTGGATATGATAAGATTGCAGAGAAGGGGGTTTCTTCAGTCTGAATACATCCGTTTATAATAAAACTGGGGGGTCAGCAGTCGGAGAAGAAAAGGGTGGATTCGTTGTCATCTGGGATTGAATTATCCTCTGGAATGTATTAGTTGTATCCTCCAGCTGAGCAGGTACCAATATTTGGTTAGCAACTGAGAGGTCCTGAAGCCCCCGCAGGGTGTTCTCCTCCACGGACTCGAACGCCGGTACCACACCAGGGTCTAATGAAGGGTCCATCATCGGTAACTCCTCTGGTGGGGTGTCAGCAGGATATGAATTCTCTAGGGTTAGTTCTGCCAGTTCCCTGGCCGAGGATTTCCCCTGTACCCGATCAATCATCCCTTCCCCAATTCTTGATCTCACGTCGCTCTCATAGTCCTGTAGGAGTAGGAGGTCATCAGTTATAGGTTTCGCCCTTGGGACAGAATAGATGTTGGATGGCTGGTAGGCTGTACAAGCCCTAGCAAGGTTAGCCGAAAGTGATGCTCTATCGGTAGTAGCATCGACCTTCTCCCCCTCATCCTTTGTTAGTCCAAAAGACTGGACTAATTTTCCAGAGGTTGTTTCCCTTTAGAGGAGACTAATTCTAAAATCCCTCCCGTATGATCCAGCAGTTGTCTAAATGACTCAGACTCGAAGGTGGCCGCCATTAGGTATTGATTGTTATAGATATTTTCTAGTGCTTGCTTTAAGCTATTCCAGTCTTCTTTAAGCTGGTAAAATTCATCTGCAACATTGGGCTGACTCCGCATTGAGGGTAAATGGTGGTCCCAGCCTGCTCCTCCCAGTTTCCCTTCCTTACAGGCCACCAATGTGTTAATCATATTGTTCTTAAAAACTCTAGAACAGTGGATATCATAGTTTTTTGCCAGAATATTCCTTATAGCAAATAATGATGCAGGGCCTGAAGGTGAATCAAAGACCAATATCAATCTTTGATAATGTTGCAGAGCAGGAAGAAACTGGAAGGACTTTAGCATGATCTTTCTAGGTTCACACCTCAGAAATCTACTTAGGGAAACTTTGATGTTATAAAAATTTCCCCATTTACCTTTATTAATAGTATTTTTCCCAATAGCAATCATCACTTGCCTGCCTGTCCTATTTTTAAAATTTTTAGAGTGAACAGAGGCTTTTCTCTCAGAGGATTGTTCAACAAGTGCCTCTATTCTATTGCTAATAAGGGTACAATTTGTTAAAAGTAGTTTAAAAGTCCTGGAGATTAATAACGGCTCTCTTGCCAGAAGCTCTTTCCAAGGACATTTGGCTGACTGTCCCTCAGAGCAATCGCCGTTACTCAAAGGAGAAGCCAAGACTCCCACATTCTCGACATTCTGTGTACGGTCATTATCTGTCATTAATTGTTCGTCATGCAGGGATTCCAATGCCACATATCTATTATTTAGCTCCAAATCAGCCTGCAGAGCAGAAGCAGCTTCCTTGTTAGCAAAAAAAGAGTCTATTTTGGTCTGCTTAGAGGGTTTGCTACCCGAGTCAACGTTTGCCTTGGAGTGTCGGCATTTTCGTAACTTCATACCCACACTAATTAACTCAGCTAAGATAATAAGTTAAATTTAACTTAAATATTTATAACTTCTGACTTAAAAGTTACAGCTGGCTAGGCCCACCACAATAAAACAAAAAATGGCGAGAACAACTCACAGATAGCAGCGTTTGCTGCAACCGGACGCCATCTTCCTTAATATATAATGGTAAAAACCAACAACTGGATGTGGTTGCTTTTAAATGATACTTTTTTCTTTTAAACCAGCATTTGCCCAAGGAGGTTTCCCCAGTGATTAGGCAAGACAGGAAGTAAAATGACAGTCTGGTGATGCAGTTTTAGTATTCTACATGGAAATGTCAATTTGTAGATACTGAAATGGACATAAAGGAATGAGGATAAATTTGTGGGAATGAAATATAAAATTAATTGAATGGTGGTAGTGGTTGGGCAGTATAAATTTGGAAGTACTCTTTCTGTCTCCCAAATGAATTATTCATTTTTCTTAGCATGGTATGCTCTGTGGTGCTCAGACCTTGACTACTCAGGCAGTCACATGGAAGTCTCCCACACTGAACTGAGTTGCTCTTGGCTGATAAAATTTCATTCTGGGCAGTCATTTTAATACAATGGTAGCATATTTTTCCACATGGACAGGTGCTCTCACAATTTTCTTCTGGCATTCAATATGAGGCTTTAAAATATCTAATCTCAAAAAGCCAGTGTGATGTAGTGGTTTGAGCATTGGACTGTGATCCTGGAGACCAGGGTTCGATTTCCTGCTTGGCCATGGAAATCCACTGGGTGACCTTGGATGCATTGCACTCTCTCAGCCTTGGAAAACCCTGTGATAGGTTCACCTTTGGATCACCATAAGTCAGAAATGACTTGAAAGGACATGGCAACACAATGTTAAAGAAAGTTGACCTACTTGCCCTAGAATCATAGAATCATAGAATCATAGAAATGTAGAGTTGGAAGAGACCACACGGGCCATCCAGTCCAACCCCCTGCCATGCAGGAACACTCTCAAAGCACTCCCGACAGATGGCCATCCAGCCTCTGCTTAAAAACCTCCAAAGAAGGAGACTCCACCACACTCCGAGGCAGCAGATTCCACTGCCGGACAGCCCTGACTGTCAGGAAGTTCTTCCTGAGGTTCAGGTGGAATCTCCTTTCCTGCAGCTTGAATCCATTGCTCCTTGTCCTGGTCTCTGGAGCGGCAGAAAACAAGCCCTCTCCCTCCTCTACATGGCATCCCTTCAAATATTTAAACAGAGCTATCATGTCCCCTCTTAACCTTCTCTTCTGCAGACTAAACATACCCAGCTCTCTAAGTCTATCCTCATAGGGCTTGGCTTCCAGGCCCTTCACCATTTTGGTCGCCCTCCTCTGGACCTGCTCTAGCTTGACCATGTCCTTCTTGAATTGGGGTGCCCAGAACTGGACACAGTATTCAAGATGAGGTCTAACCAAAGCAGAGTAGAGTGGTACCAGTACCTCCCTCGATCTAGACACCATACTCCTATTGATGCAGCCGAGAATTGCATTGGCTTTCTTGGCTGCCGCATCACATTGCTGACTCATGTTCAGCTTGTGGTCTATTAAGACTCCTAGATCCCTTTCACATGTACTGCCATCCAGCCACGTGTCCCCCATCCTATATTTCAGCATTCCATTTTTTCTACCTAAGTGTAGGACCTTACACTTCTCTCTGTTGAATTTCATTTTGTTAGCCTTGGCCCAGCTCTCCAATCTGTCCAGGTCATTTTGAATTTTGATCCTGTCCTCTGGCGTATTAGCAACCCCTCCCAATTTGGTGTCATCTGCAAATTTGATGAGCATGCCCTCTATTCCTTCATCCAAGTCATTGATGAAAATATTGAACAGCACTGGGCCCAGGACAGAACCCTGTGGCACCCCGCTAGTCACTTTTCTCCAGGATGAAAAGCAGCCATTGGTGAGCACCCTTTGGGAACGGTCAGTCAACCAGTTACAGATCCACCTGACAGTAGCTCTGTCCAGCCCACATTTTACTAGCTTCTTTGCAAGAATGTCATGTGGAACTTTGTCAAAGGCCTTACTGAAATCAAGATATGCTACATCCACAGCATTCCCTTCATCTATCAAGCTAGTAACTCTATCATAAAAAGAGATCAGATTAGTCTGGCATGACTTATTTTTGAGAAATCCATGTTGACTTCTCGTGATTACCGCGTTGCTTTCTAAGTGATTAGAAACTGACTGCTTAATGATCTGCTCCAGGATCTTTCCGGGTACAGACGTCAGGCTGACTGGGCGATAATTATTTGGATCCTCTTTTTTTCCCTTCTTGAAGATGGGGACAACATTTGCCCTCTTCCAGTCTGCTGGAACTTCTCCTGTCCTCCAAGATTTCTCAAAGATTATAGCAAGCGGTTCCGAAATGACCTCTGCCAGTTCTTTTAATATCCTAGGATGCAATTCATCTGGCCCTGGAGACTTGAATTCATCCAGTGTGGCCAGGTATTCTTGTACCACCTCTCTACCTATTATGTGCCGCATTTCCCCTGCTTCCTCACCTGCTCCCCAACCACCAGGTTGAGTGCTTGTATCCTTCTGGGAAAAAACTGAGGCAAAGAAGGTGTTAAGTAGTTCTGCCTTTTCTCTTCCCCTTGTGAGTAATTCGCCATCTTCTCTGCGCAGCGACCCTATCGCCTCTTTCTTTTTCCTTTTGCTGCGGACATATTTAAAAAAGCCCTTTTTATTGTGTTTAATGTCTCTGGCCAGCCTAAGTTCGTTCTGTGCTTTAGCCTTTCTGACCTCCTCCCTACATTTCCTGGCTACTTGCTTAAATTCTTCTTTGGTGGTTTCCCCCCTCTTCCATTTCCTGTACAGGTTTCTCTTAACGCTTAGCTCAGCTGAGAGTTCTTTAGTCAACCATTCTGGTTTCTTCAGATGCCTTCCATTTTTCCTCCTTATTGGCACAGTTTTAGACTGTGCCTTCAGTATCTCCCTTTTAAGGAACTCCCATGCCTCCTGAACTCCTTTCTCTTTCACTATTCCTGACCACGGAATTTCAGCCAGCAGCTCCTTAAGTTTACAGAAGTCCGCTTTTTTAAAATCTAAGATGAGTGTCTGGCTACACTTATCTTCTCCTTCCCACTGAATGCCAAATTCCAATAGGGCATGGTCACTCCCCCCTAAAGATCCAACCACTTCTACCTCATTAACAAGGTCATCCCTATTGGTCAGGATCAGATCTAGAATATTTGATCCTCTTGTGGCCTCTTCCACCTTCTGGACCATGAAATTGTCTGCAAGACAAGCAAGAAACTTGCTGGACCTTGCTGTGTTGGCAGAGTTTGACTGCCAACATATATCCGGGTAATTGAAATCTCCTATTATTACTGTATCTCTCCTTTTTGAATGCGTGGTCATTTGGTTGAGGAAGGCATCATCAAGGTCCTCAGTCTGGGCTGGAGGTCTGTAGTAAACCCCCACCAGAATATCCCTATTGTTTCTCGCTCCCTTAATTTTTACCCAGATGCTCTCGACCTGGCTTTCTGGGTTCAAGTCATGGATCTCTTCACAGGTGAAAACATCCTTGACATACAAGGCTACTCCTCCTCCTTTCTTGTTTGGTCTATTTTTACAAAATAGGCTATACCCCTCTATTCCTACATTCCAATCATGAGACTCATCCCACCAGGTCTCAGTGATGCCTATCAAATGCAGTTACTCACCTCTTGACATGCTGGTGGTGTTTGAGTTAGGGAGGCCTACACCTGGATGACATTGTGAAAATGCATGTGAATACATCTTATCTTACAAGAGCCACAATGAACATAAACTTCGGTGAAACTATGAAGAATTCAGTGGAACTGTCTATATTCACAATCAAGTATTGCCAGGCCTAGGGATGAAGGTGCAGCTGTGGTTCCACTCATTTTAGAGAGATGAAAGATCAAAGAAGACATTTACTTCAGAAGCCTGGGAATTAGAAAATTGCTATGACTCCACCAGGAAAGGCTTAATAGGAAGTGAAGCTGAACTCACACAAAAGAAGGTAAGACAATTCAAATGAAAAAGGTCAGGAATTCTACCTACAACCTGATGGCTGTAGTTCAACATGGCCGCAAGTGATATCAAGATGTCACATCCTTGGGGTGGGAATATGCTTAACATGCAATTTTCATGGATTAGAAACAAATAAATTTAGAACTCTGGCAGTATGTGTTCTCCAAGTGTGACAGTCATTTAAATCCAGCTTCTCAATAAAAAATGAGGAATGGGCTTTAAGTGCTTTCCCTTACTAAATGAAGCTTCCTTTCTCTCTACCCCCAACCAGGGAGAAATTCTGATGTGTGGCAAACCAGACAGGAGAAACAGTGTTTCCATACATAAAGCTAAATCAATGTTTTTTAAAACAAAACAGAACAGAAACACTTGTAATAGGAAGAAGCATTCCTGCCAATTAAAGCAAGGATGTCTTATTTCAGGCACGAGGCGAGGGAATCGCTCCGTGCCATTACCTACCGCTTCTTCTGGGGTCCGAAGCAACGCGGACTGTCCCTAAAGCCCTTCCGCAGGGCTCCTCCTTGGTCCAGGGCAAATCAGAGCAGTGTGAGGTCTGTAGATCCGCACTGCTCCGGCTCCCAAAATGGCGGTTCCGGCTTCCAAACCAACTGCTGAAGCTCGCCACGCCTAAAGCCTGCCCTCCGCAGATCGCAGGCTCGCATTGGTGCGAGCCTGCGAATCTGCACAAGGGAGCAGGAACGCAATGGTGTGTTCCAGTAAAATAAAGACCTGTTTTTTGCGGTCTTTAGAAAACATGCTGGAGGACCACTTGGGGTCGTTTTGGAGAGGACTGAGGTGCGGATCTCCAGTAAGTAGTCTGCTCCTAGTCCGCTCCAAGGTGCAGATGACCTCTGTGAGAGGACACACTGCCCTGTTCTAATTGCTTGGTGTGGAAAGGGCCTCAGTCAAACTGGTTTTGGATCTTTTATGATTACCTTTTACACCTTTGAGATTTTACAGCTCCTGGTATACATCTAAAACCATAATATTTTAAAAATTAAATTAAGTGATACATCATCTCACTTGCAGAGCTGGAGCCATAAGAAAAGTCTGGGAGACAGACACAGTCCATATTCTGTCTTTGCTTTACTGAGTGAAACCTTCCACTTCCAAGTTCTGTGTTGAGCTATATTTCCATAAACTCAAAACAACAAGGCGTCCCAACCAAAGTATTAAATACTTGTTTGTAGCCCTTCAGTGTCATCCTACATACATAAAAAAATTATGTACACCATATCAAGATAGGTATACATTAAATTTCTGTACTTAAACAGTACAGTAACATGGCTTATATAAAACATACTACAAATATATGGAAAGAGAACTAATCACTGCTTGCACTTAATGACTGGCAAACTGCTTGTATTTTTTGTGCTTGATCTTCTTAGTCCTATGGTTCTTTTATTTTCCATTTTCTTGTTTGCTTGCATCCTGATTTCATTTTCATGCATTTGCTGTATCAATCACTGCTTATACTTTATGGGTGGCAAGATGCTTGTACTTTTGTGCATGACCTTCTCATTTCCATGGTCTCTTTTAGCAGCTTTGTCCATTGGCATTTCCAATTCTTTTTCTGGAGTATCTTGTTTACTTGAATCCTCGTTTTCATCTTCATTTATTTCTTGGAATGATGCAATGGGAGACAGTTTTTGATTTGTAGCAGGCACCTTTTCAGGGGGATCACATTTTACCTCTCTGGTGATGTGGTGCCAACCAATTTCATCTATAATTTTTTAAAAAAACACGAAATATTCAAGTTAAAATATGAAAGCACAGAAAGCAGTCATTCAGAAATTATTCACACAAATATCATGCCACCAATATTTCAGAGAATCACTCTCATAAACTCAGAATGCTTTCTTCCCTTAGGCAGAAAAAAGGAAGGGAGGAAGAAGTGGCTACTGTAGGTTAGTATGTAGTGGTTTAGAAAAAATGGTAGACTGAATGACAGGAGAGATGACAACTTGGAATCATAGAACTTGAAGAGACCACAAGGGCCATCATGTCCAGCCCACGGCCATCCAAGAATAAACCATCAAAGCATTCCCAACAGATGGCCATCCAGCCTCTGTTCAAAAACTTCCACGGAAGGAGACTCTATCACACTTCACAGCAGTGTATTTCACTGTCAAACTGCTCTTACCGTCAGGAAGTTCTTCCTAATGTTTAGGTGGAATCTCTTTTCCTGAAGTTTGAAGCCATTGCTCTGTGTCCTATTCTCTGGAGCAGCAGAAAACAGGCTTTCTCCATTCTCCATATGACATCTCTTCAAATATCTAAACTTACCTATCATGTTACCTCTTAACCACCTCTTCTCCAGGTGAAACATACCCAGCTCCCTAAAGCTAGTCCTCATACGGAAGGGTTTCCAGGCCTTCTACCATTTTGGTTGCCCTTATCTGACATGTTCCTGCTTGTCAATATCCTCCTGAACTGCGGTGCTCAGAACTGGACACAATTTTCCAGGTGAGGCCTGACCAAAGCAGGATAGAATGGTACTATCACTGCACTTGACCTAGACACTATACTCCTATTGATGCAGCCCAGAATTGCATTGGCTTTTTCAGCTGCTGCCTCACACTACTGACTCATGTTCAGCCTGTGGTCTGTTAAGTCTCTTAGATCCCTTTCCCATGTTGTAGACCTTATGGTCTACTAAGACTCATAGATCCCTTTCATGTTTGAAGTTATAGTGTTTCCCTTTATGGTTGCTACAATTATAACAAAAACCAATACACTTCTGACATTATATTCATTTCCAGTTGGCTGTGACAATTCCACTTGCCTTCTCCCAGTCAATAACTGGAGGAGGAGGACCTCTTAGCTCAGTTTCACCTTCTTCTTTAGTCTTTTCACAGCAGGCAGAGATAATCAACCTCCTTGCCTGAAATGACTGAAAGTGGATGGCAATTTGGCTAAGAAGAAAAGTACATCAAAAGACACCCCTTTTCTCAACACAGTTACAACCACATTAGTAACTTCAGTACCAGAGGAGGGCAGCTGTCTTCCATTTCAACAGCAATCAGCAAGTGTGTACAAGCATGGAGAAAACACCCAAAGAAAACGCTTTTACATTTACTTTCATTTCATTTTTACTTCCCAACAGTTTCTGGAGTGAGAAAGCAGCCTTGCTTGATTACTGAAGCAACTGAGACAGGAGGATACTCAGGAACATTCAGAGGTGGCAAAACCATGCTAGTACCATGGGCTGGGCTCCATGAATGTGGTTTTCCCTCTGTAAAGCCAGCTGTTCTGGTGGCAAACAGGATGGTAAGACGACTGGGTTGGAGGTACTGGGACCATACCCAGAGAGTTGTGATAAAGGTGAGTACATGCCTCTTGGCAGCTTCTTCAATGGAAAGAGAAGAAATGAGTTGCACTTTCTTTCCTCTAGTCATATCAGTTTGATTCTTTAACAGATCCATGGCTAGCTTGTGTATGCTGTTCCTGCTTCTGGGGATTGTCTGAACATATGTAACTCTCTTGCTGGATGGTTTTCAGGAGAAAGACAGGCTTGTCTTGATGCTCCCCATGCATTTGTGAAAAAAGAGGAAGCCTGATCCTCTCTTACTCTATCATGCCCTCTTCCCATCTCTTTATTCAGTCAGGATGTCTCCAACCAGATATGCCAGACAGAGAGACAGAACGCAGTGCATTAAAAAAGATCTGTTCCAAGGTAACCAAACAAATTCTGTGACATTTACAGTGCCTTACAGAGGTACTCTTCTCCCTGCTTCATTTTTCCCACATTTTGTTGCGTTACAACCTGAAACTGAAATAGAGTTAATTAGCATTATTAATATCCAACGTACACAAAATGTTCAAAACTGTGAAAGAGCTATATATTTTTATTGTGACATAGAGCTTAGCAAACAAAAGCAAGCTGACAGTTGTTGGTTGCTTTTCACCCCTTTTGCTGTGATATGCCTAAATAAGCTCTTGTGCAACCGACTTTGAAGAAGTCACATAAGTAATTAGAAACGGCGGCAAAGAAGGTGTTGAGTAGATCTGCCTTTTCTCTGTTACCCCAAAACACAGGTGCCACAAGGGCCAACCCATGATGTCAGTACCTCCTTCCAAAGGTGGGGAATTAATTAGTACAAAATCACAAAGCTAATGAGAGGGAGGCAATTTAGATATTGCCTCCCACTGTTGCTACCACTGTTTATGGGCTCACTCAGGAAAAGAACCAGCCAAAGATTCAGAAGTAAGCTAAAAATGTGTTTTTATTGGGGGAACTTCACTCATGCATGCACACAAGATACACACACTCACACATTCACACAAGAGCTAACTGAAGGAGAAAGAGAAGCAAAAAATATGTATAGAGAGGCTAAGGAGTTTGGGATGATTTATAATTACCAGTCCAGAAGAGTAGTGAATAGCAGAAATGTATTTTGGCTTAGGTAGGACCTAAGGATTTTTCTTATTCAGGAGCCAGATGGACAGAGTGACGGGTAGACCTTCAAGAGACTGTACTGGGCATTCTGAAATCAGGGGTATTTGTACCCAAAAAAACCTTGTGGCAGTGGAAGGTATATGCAGTTTCAGGTGTGGAACAATGGGAGTTGCAACACAGACAATGGACTTTCAACCCACTAATGTTCGCAGTGTTGGATGACAAAGACATGATGACTGTTGTAATAGCTCTGTATTGTGGGTGCTACAAGGAAAGAGGAAGGGGTCTAGGTGTACAGGGGATGTCAATCAGTGTCCTGGTGGGCTTCTCACAATGGCATTCTCCAGGAAATTCCAGCTTCTATTATTCTCTGGAACGGTGATTTACCTGATAACTGACCTGGGTTATACCAAGAGGTTGTTTTAGGTTGACCTCCTGTGGCCTCATGTTTACAGTCATGTTTTCTTTCTCTTTTGGTTTGACTTGCTGGTCACCTTCAGGTTGGATTTTGATATCAGTGCAAATTAAAGTGTGTTGCCAATTAAATATGATGCCAATTTGATATGGTGCCCATTCCAAACCATACTGATATCGGGAGCTCCCAAAGCGGGGCCTTACATTGCTCTGTCAGTACTTGGCCATCTTCTTCATGCAGTGACCCTGAATGGAGTATTATTTATATCTTTACAACCAGCAAGTGTCAGGGTTTTTTTTTACTTAAGTTTTGTGTCTCTATTTTGCTCTTTCACAGCACTGAACATCTTGCGTACATCATGTAGTAATAACGCCAGATAAATCCATTTCAATTCCACATTTTAACACAAAAATAGGGAAAAGTCAAATGCGATAGGAAGTCTGATGCTGCTGCTGATATGATGATGATGATTTGGCTATCTTGTGTGCTTCAGATTGAATTCTAGAGTATTAAATGTAAATGTGTAAGAATGTGTAAATGTAAATGTGTAAGAGACAATGGAAAATTCAAATGCAATAGGAATGATGACGATGATGATGATGATGATGATGATTTAGCTGTCTTGTGCCCTTCATACTGAATTCAAGAATTTTAAGTGTAAATGTGTATAGGGAAAGATTAAATGTGCAGGCTTCTAGATTTTGTGCAGCTAGCCCACTACATCCTCATAATGTAATCATGAAACTTCACAGCTGAGAACAGCAGCAAATAAACATGGTTAAGGATGGCTTGTGTAAGAGGGAAAATATAGGCAATATTATCTGCTCCAAGAAGGGACTGCCACATACGGAAGCCATGGCGGGCAGCTGGATTAAGAGTTGGTAGCTTCTAGTTCCTGACTGTTTTGAATGTAGTAAGCTTACTGTATGATAAAATAAACAAATGATAAGATATCAACAAACAAATTACTGAAGGTCAGGACCAGTCTGCCTAGTGCAACTGAGCCTAGACTACAGGAAGCTATGTGGCTGTATGCTGAATCCCAGCATGGGTGAGACCTTATTTACAATGCTTTGATTAAAAAGCTAATATAACACAATTTTATTCTCTGAATAGACAGAATGAGGAAACTCTAAGTAGTATACAGTTAAGCTGAATCAGTGCAATATATGTGTGGTGTAATGTCTCTTTAAGTTAACTGTAGTTCTACTCCAGCTGTATGGTATTTAAGGAGCTGAAGCTTCTGTGTTTGTTTGACTTTGCACTGAATAAGTCAATCTGATTTTTGAATTCAAGTGAAACAAGTTTAAGAAGGGGATTCCACCATATTTGGTAGAGAAAAAACCCTTAGCAGCGTGTCTCCAAAGACCACCAAGTTCTTTCAAAATTTTTTTTTAAAGTCCTTTAACATGTGTATTTATTAAAGAGAAGAAAACTGCAAAGCAAGCTACAAAACAGTGCAATATTAAAACCAAGCTTGAGTTTGGAGACGGGAGAATAAAAAAGACTATGAGAATAAAAAAGGAAGGAATTAAGTGTCTGATAATGCCCAGAGAAAAAGAGTGAGAAATATGTCACCAAAATGTATTTCACAAAAAAAAAATAAAAAAAATTGAACTTAAATTGAACGATTAAAAAAGTGAAACTCTTAGGAGAAACTAGAGGAGCTGCCAGATGTGCAATGCTTTGCAAAAGGAAATGCTCATTAAACAGTCAACAAACCATCTTCACCTTCCCAAGGGAAAATTTTTGCCTTCATCTCAGATTTTCCTGTTCACACCAGCCATCACAATCTGCTCTTTCCTTTTTAAACATTTTTTTCTGATATGAAGGCAAACAAATTCAGAATTAGGAACATATGTGAAGGTGGTGGTAGTGAGATAACGTGAGATCTATGATGATTACATGAGAAAGAATAATGCACGAATGTGGCATGCTAAAGAGCTCTGAAAGTTCCCCAGTTGTCACTTACAGTGGCTTTTCTAGTTTTCATAGCCTGTACTCAGGCATGTTTTAAAAAGTACTTTCAAGAAAAGGTAACTGAGAACCAGAATCAACAGACCTCTTCTTTCTTGCTGCCCATTTTTATGAACATTCTCCTTTTTCGTTTCTGGAGTGAAGAAGGATCCTTCAGTCAGCTTTGTAGCAGTCCTGGATTTTTGTTTTACTTTATGCAACCATGGATCCTGCATCCATACGTGGTGCATTGCTTCTTCTGGAGTCATACGTAAAGAAGGCTTCCATCTTGACATAAAACACAATACAAAGAAGAAATTTCTTGTTTGAAGGATGTTATATTCCTATAAATTTATGAGCATATAAGGTTTACTAAAGTTTGATGATGGATATAAAAATCCAAATAATGAGGCATTCGCAGAAAGAGTAAATCAATATATTAATATACTATTTCCTCTCTGCATGGCAAATGCCCACTTCTGTAGAAGCAGACCAAAGAGAAAGAGAGAATGAGAGAAACAGAAGTAGATACTTTTAGGAATGCCCTCACTGAGAATTTAAATCAGCCGGATTTCAGTGATAAAGAGTTTCCATGGAAATAACCACCCATATTGACATATCTATAAAAGAATGGTTCTCAGGTTAACGAAGTAAATACAGAGAACCAGTAGTCTTCTTATAATGCATCCCTCTTTGGTCTTTTTTTTTTAAATAATTGACTTTTGTTCTGTAGTCTCAGCATACAGCTTAACTTTGGTTTCAACTAGTGTCACTCTAGCTTACTAGTTAATGTCAGTAGTCATGTGGTATTTGAGCCCTGTTATTGCCATGGAAATTCGGCATTGCATAGATTTCTGGGAATTTCCAGATGATGCTTTCAAGTCAAGTTAGGTTATCTACTGAGGTTGCCAGTTCTCAGGCTGGCTAAATTATCATGCATTTTCTGTTCCAGAAAATGCATGATAATGAAAATGCTCCAGATCTCCAGAGAGGGAGATAAATCTCAGTGTGAGTGGTACTGTAGAAAAAGGAAGTTTGATTTTTATATATGAGATAACTTTACATCTGCACCCATTCCTGGCTAGTACCAGTTCTCTCTGGGTTAGTGTGATTGTGTTCGTATGTGTGTTGTGCTTGTGTGACATTGCTGAACCAAAAAGGCAGAAATAAGAGAAGAGGAATTGGGAAAGAGAAGTTGGAAGCACACAGAGAATACCAGTGTTGTGCTTCATAAGCATTCTTGATGTACAAGCTCTACAAGCAGTGAGACAGGTTCTGAGAGAAAGAAAGTCCCTGAGGGCTGTCAGCAAACTTTTTACAAACCCTAGCAGAAATGGGAGACGGGGGAAAATGGCGGAGCGAACGGCTACCTAGGACGAACGCGGTCTCTAGGTTGTCGCCACGAGGGGTTTATCTAGGCGAAAAACGGGACAGCTGTTACGAACTTGCAGCTCGCGATCGGGAGAAGATCGCAAGTTTGTGGGTTCCGAAGAGCCTAGGCAAGTACTCCCCCGGTAAAGGGAGTCCAGAGGGAGTTCGAGGGGGATCCAGAAGACCGCCAGACCGCTTATCCGAGGTGGATGCACCGAAGGCAGGCGGACAAAGGCGGAGGATCGTAGAACGTCCACGACCGCTCGTTGTGTCTGAAGAGTCAAAACTTCAACTAAGCAACGCCAAGACCCTTTTTAGAGACTGAGTGAGTACAAACAGTATTGAATTGGACTAAGAAGTGTTGATCTCTGACTTAAGAAAATAATTTCGTCATAACAGAGTGGGTACGCTGCGAGGAAAAGAAGCGACAGAGGAGGACTTCTCCATAGTGTGGGAAAGCAGCTTTATAAGAGACGTTTTGATATTTCGGGAAACAAGCAACTGGATTAAGACACGGACTGGACTGAGTAGCTTTATTCAAATATAAAAAAGTAACTACATAGTTACGAGAGACATTTGCTAAGGTTAAGACTTTATTTTTTGCCATATATATTGGGAATTAAATATTAAGAACTGTGGGGAAGGTTGGAAGCTTTCATTTCTACGGACTTTTGGTATGTGTATGGATGAATAGAATCAAGGACTGATCCGGTGATTTTCTTCTTTGCACGGACTGGACTTTTTGGTAAAGGACAAATTGGAAATAAATGAAGACAGTTAAGAGTTAAATAAATACCCACTGAAGTCTTAGTGGGAGATCTGAAGAAATGGTCAAATTTAAACCTGTCTTTGTTGGGACGAATAGCGGTAGTTAAAATGAATATTCTACCAAAATTGATCTTCATATTTCAGAATTTACCGATAGTAACAAATGATAAGCCTTTCCAACAATGGAAGAAAGACTTAACCAAATTTATATGGAGAGGTAAGAAGCCAAGGATCAGATGGAAATTGCTAACAGACCAGAAGATGAAAGGAGGATGTGATCTACCAGATATAAAAAGTTATTATCAAGCAAGCGTAATGGTGTGGCTTCAGGATTGGATAACGTTAAAAGACAGCAGAATACTACAGATCGAAGGGGCAGATTTGAGATTTGGCTTTCATGCATACCTTTGGTATGGAAAAGAAAAAATAGATAAAGAATTTAATAACCATTATTTAAGGAAAGCATTGTTGAAAGTTTGGCTTACCATTAAGAGAAACACATACAACAGAATACCATTATGGATCTCACCACAGGAAGCTTTATTCGGAAGATGGGCAGACTACAAAGACAACTGGATAAGATATGAAAATTTAATAGATCTGGGAAAGAATGTAACATTTAAAACGAGAGAAGAACTTGCCCAACAAGGAATTGTATTAAATTGGTTCCCTTATCAGCAATTAAAGGAAAGATTTAAAATTGATTTGAAATTAGAAGGATTTGCTACTCAAAGAAAATACAACGAATTAGAAACTATAGTTTTTACTAAAACTAAGCAGAAGATATCTTTGTATTATAAATACTTTTTACAGAGGCAATTGGCGGATGAGACAATAAAAGAAACAATGATAAAATGGGCAAAAAATGTCCAACACGAGATTCCGTTAGATCATTGGGAAGTAGCATGGAAGGAGACAAGTGAATTCACATGTGCACAGGATTTGAAAGAAAACTATATAAAGATGATGTATAGGTACCATTTATCTCCGGAACGTATAGATAAAATTTACCATTCAGGAAATAACAAGTGTTGGAAGTGTAAGGAGAAAGTGGGATCCTATTATCATATATGGTGGACTTGTGAAAAAGTGAAATTATATTGGAAGAAAATATATGAAAGCATAAGAGAAATGTTTGGTGTAACATTCCCAATGATACTGGAGTTTTTTCTTTTAAATATGACATTTGCACTTGAAAAAAATTTTACTAAGAAAAATAACAGAGTACTATTGAACTTGGTAACAGCGGCTAGGATAATTTTTGCAAAAATGTGGAAAAGTCCGGAAATACCCAATTTAGATCAATGGTACCTGAAAGTCTTAGAATACAAAGATTTTGATATATTTTCTCATTATGTAAAAGGTAAATCAATTAAAGAAATAGAGAAGGATTGGGAACCAGTTATTAAGTTCATTTCGGGCAGATGGAAAGTAAAATTTGAAAATAACATATAAAGTATGGAAAATCCAGAAGTGGTAACTATATGAATTTAGTGAATCTAAGAATGGAGAAGTTAATGTAGGAAAAAAATATATAAATGGACAGACAATTAAATATCGGGAAAAGTGTACCAACTTGGAGAAGTAAATATGTAAGAAATTTCTATTTAAAGGTGTAAATATAGAGTGTGTAAAGAAAGGTCAGAGAAAGGGTAAAGCGGTATAAGTTAGGTACTGAAAAATTAGTAATTATTGCACTGTATATGTAATTCGTATAGTAAATATATTCGAAAATGGGAAGAAATAATATAAAATTGTTAAGAGGAATGTATACAGTTTGCAATGGAAAAATGTCATTAGAATATTATACTATTTTTTTATTAAATTGTTTTTTTTTATAAATAAAGAATGAAAAAAAAAAAAAACCCCTAGCAGAAATGTCATCACCATCATCATATGGCCTGGAAAAACTTCCCATGTATCGTCTGGAAACCCATGTGATATCTGAGCCCTAGCATGAATAGTATGCAGTAGTTATTAAATGAAATTAGCTGAGTGACCAGCCATCAGAAAATTGTATGTTTTTCCTGGCTCTGGGTTACCATATTATTTGATTAGCTGGATTTTTCCCAGATTCTGGGCACATTGCTAGCATTCTCATTTCCAAAATCTGTAGACTCAGAAGCAGTTCCAATTCTACATCCAACTCTTATACATGCCATTTGTGCTATATCATAAGGACATTTCCCTAACTTCAGATTTTGGCCCTGAAATTTCAGTTGATGAGATGCTGTAGACCTGGAAAGCTCCGTAGCAAGCAGGGCCTCTCAATCAGCCTATGAGAACAGAAAGTGTTCTAAGAACATACCTAGCACTCCTCTCAATGCTGTACATTTCAAAGAAGATGTGAAATAGGGAACAAACCCACCCTCCCAGGAATTTTGTTCAACTTTACTGACCTTCTCATTATGAAACACCTGAAATGCCATGAGGAACAGGTTATCTGATGTCATTATACTTCTATTACTTAGTTAGGAGAGTGAATATGGCCACCAGAAAAGAGATGTACGCATAGAAAAACAAAAAGACTAGAAACCAGACTTTTGCAAAACTAATAAAAACCGTCTTACACAAGACATTTTTTAAGGAAATCCAGAAAAGAACCATCATATGTTTTCAGTATGGTGCTCAGATCCCTGGAGTTTGGATTTCTTATTCTCCCCCTACTATTTGTAATGTTCTTCGGAGTACCACTGGAATCTTGAAAAAGGAAATACAAATATTTTAAAAAGTAAACATATCATCTAGACTTGTCATGCTGAAAGGACAAGTCCACAGAAGATTTAAATCTACAAAAGCTAACAGTATCAATGCTAAATTGTGTGTAAATAGCCTGACTCTGTTTATTTATATGTTCAGCCTCCATAAAAGGTTGGTGCCATTTAGCGATCAGAAATATCTAACTGTGAACCACATGTCATCTTAGACATAACTTTGGATATAGTACTGAGATGTTGCATACAAACGTGTGTTTCAGTGTGAAATAACTTCGTGATTCTTTTCCTTAAGAGTGAAAGAAATTATCTTTCATTTCTTCCACACAAATACTAATGCGTAATCTACAGTGGGGAGGGGCTGATCAATTGTGATTGTAATGTTTACTTGGAGGAAATGTTAGTAAATAAGTTAGATGCTAAACAAGGGCCCATCAATGTACTTATTTGATCCAAATTTCCTTGTTTATGGGGGCATAGCTTCACCTATAACTTTTTGGTTTAAACCAAACATTTTTCTATTCAGCCTTTAAAAATATTTATTAAAAAACAAACAAACATATAACTACACTATCAAAGCAATATCCTGTAGTATTAAATACAAGAATATGGCACAGAATAAAAGTTAAGGAAGCAAGATAAGGATTAATGTCTTCATGTTATTTTTTGTCTTTTTGCTGTTTCCATAGGAAGTTCATGAATAATATATTACATGTCTGATTAATCAGCACAATGAAATGTTTCATTTTTATTGTTACTTTTTATTGAATAATAAAAAAATAACAACAAAGACAACAAAGTAAAAATACACACAATAATCATATATAAAACAAAATAATGCGAAAGAAAACAAACTATTGAATAACCTACACAAAAAAACTAACAAAAAACAAAACAAAACTACAAACATCAAACCAGGCTACAGAAAAACACTAAACTACATATAACTAAAAAAGTGGTTCCCGCCCCGGGTGCAAACAGTGAACTACACAGTGAACTATAGCAAACAGTAATATAACAGTAATAACTAATAATTTAGTCATAAACTAAATTTAAGGTATATACTTGTTGCCTACTAATTATTTTCGTAATAAATCTAACTTTACAATGTGTGATAATAATTAATAAGAATTAATTAAATTAGAACGGCACTGTGTAGAAATCCAACTGGGCAAATAACTTTAAAGTTTCAACTTCATGTTATCCAGCTACCGAACATGTGTGGTGAAGGAGCTGCTGTAGTCACTTCTAACACCTGTAACAGCTATGGTATGTTTGTGTTCTTGCCAGAGGATGTGGGTAGCTACACCTGAAGCAATTGCAAGTTGCTTGTCCTGTTGGAAGAGAAGGTCCAGAAACCTGAGGCCCATGTATCCACTCTTCAGCATATTAGGGAGTATCGGTTTTCTTGGACAGAGCAGAGCAGACTATCCTGGATGAAAAACACAAGGGGATATCTCTGAGGAGGATTTCAGTCCCCAGACTCAGGAGGTAGACATTTGGAGGAATGTGACACACAGTAAAAGGATCAGAGATCTTTCTGTGAGTTTAGAGCTGTAGAATCAATTTGAAGCTCTCTTATCAGTGAGGATGAGGGGCAGGAGCAGGAGCAACAGCGTCAGTCCTCAAAGAACATGTAGGGGGCCTTGCAAGATTCAGCACAAGGATTGCTCCCTACCAATTCCCAAAGGAGGTGTGTGGTGGTAATAGGGGACTTCCTGCTGAGGGGAACAGAAGCAGTGATTTATGGGCCTGATAGGATGTCTTGTGAGGTCTGACAAAGATGTGTGATATAACGCAGTGGCTGACAAAACTGGTAAAGACTACTGACTAGAATCCCTATTTTTTGGTCCATGTGGGAACCAATGACACTGCAAGTCACAGCCTTCAAGAGATCATACGGTATTACAAGGCTCTGGATAGGAAGCTGAAGGATCTTAATGTACAGGTTGTCATTTTGTCTCTTCTCCCAGTTGAAGGACATGGCCTAGGAAGAGGAAGAAAAATAGGGGAAGCGAACAACTGGTTCCACAGATGGTGCTGTGAGGAACAGTTCAGATTCTTGGATGATGGTTGACAGTTTCATGAAGACAGACTTCTGGCAAATGATGGGTTGCACCACACAACAGTTGGAGGAACATCTTTGCTAAGAATCTCAGCAACCTAATTAGGAGGGCTTTAAAGTCAGTTACAGGGGGAAGGAAAGAGTATTGAGGACAGGAATTCTTCAACTGCTGGAGATGATAGTCCTAATCTTATAGGGAGAACAGGGCAAACAGTACAAGAACTTAACAGTGTGAAGGAAAGAAACTTAAATGAGCAGCTACGGGGAGTGACACATGGTCTCTGATGCCTCTATAGTAAAACAGTGAGCATGGGAAATAAAAAGGGTAAACTGAACTTGTAGCATGTGATGGAATGAGTCTCATGATTGGGATGTAGTAATAGAGGGGGATAACCTATTTCAGAGAAATAGACCAAGCAGGAAAGGAGGAGGAGTAGCACTATAAGGAGTAGAGGGCATGCTGATCAAATTTGCAGATGACACTAAATGAGGGGGTGGGTCCTAATGCCCCAGCGGACAGGATAAAATTTCAAAATGACTTTGACAGATTGGAGAGCTGGGCCAAAGCTAACAAAATTAATTTCAACAGAGAGAAGTGTAAGGTTCTACACTTAGGCAGAAAAAAATGGAATGTACAAATATAGGATGGGGGGCGCATGGCTGGATAGCAGTACATGTGAAAGGGATCTAGGAGCCTTGGTAGATCACAAGCTGAACATGAGTCAGCAGTGTGATGCGGCATCCAAGAAAGCCAACGCGATTCTTGGTTGCATCAATAGGAGTATGGTGTCTAGATCAAGGGAGGTAACGGTACCACTCTATTCTGCTATGGTTAGACCTCATCTGGAATACTGTGTCCAGTTCTGGGCACCTCAATTCAAGAAGGATATTGACAAGCTGGAACGTGTCCAGAGGAGGGTGACGAAAATGGTGAAGGTTCTGGAAGCCATGCCCTATGAGGAACGGCTTAGGGAGCTGGGTATGTTTAGTCTGCAGAAGAGAAGGTTAAGAGGGGACATGATAGCCATGTTTAAATATTGGAAGGGATGTCATGTCGAGGAGGGAGGGGGCTTGTTTTCTGCTGCTTTAGAGACTAGGACAAGGAATAATGGATTCAAGCTGAAGGAAAGGAGATTCCATCTGAACCTCAGGAAGAACTTCCTGACAGTCAGAGCTGTCTAGCAGTGGAATATGCTGCCTCAGAGTGTGGTGGAGTCTCCTTCTTTGGAGGTTTTTAAGCAGAGGCTGGATGGCCATCTGTTGGGAATGCTTTGATGTGTGTTCCTGCATAGCAGGGGATTGGACTGGATGGCTCTTGTTGACTCTTCCAAATCTATGAGTCTATGGTTCTATGATATGTCAGGGACATTTAGACCAGTGAAGAGGTTCCGGCTCTAGCTGTAATAATCATGGACGCAATGTAGTGAGCTCCACTAAGTTGCAAGCTCTGCAGACGCTGCACTTGATAGGAGGGTTTCCTTCTATCAAGCTAGTGGACTCCCTGATCCACGGTCAGGGAGTGGTCTGAAGATTCTGAAGGTCCAGGATTAGAGTCTGCATATCATCTGTTCAGGAATGTAATGGTCAAAGCAGGCTCTGAGGATCTAGAGAAGATGCAAACCTCAGAGAAACCAGGAGAGAAGTATTCTCCCCACATGAACACTATCTTATTGTCTGGACCTCTTGCAGGTTTCAATTTTCATTCTTAATGTTTGATTCTTTGGAACACACAAGGAGCCTCTGATTTGCTGGAGCACTATCATTTGGCTATTAGCTCTACAGTAATTTTTGCACTACACTGTTATAGTGCTATTATTCCACTTTCAACATCCTATGGAATCCTGGGATTTGCAGTTTAGGGAGGGACCTTTAGAATTCCCAGCCAGAGAGCTCTTTGGCCTCAGTAAACTACAAACTCTAGAATCCCACAGAATGTTGAAGGTGGAATAATAGCACTATAACAGTGTAGTGTGGAAATGGCCTAAGACTCTTCTGCCTAGTTTTAAAGACAACTTTTCTTTTTTTCCCTTCTTTTCCTTTTTGCTTCAATATGTCACTGGATTTACTTGGGATAATTGTGTTACATATTATTAAATATATTTTAATTTTTTTAACTTTAAATTGTGGTCTATTTTTTGACAGCTAAGTATCGGACTTTACGATTGGAATACCGTATTTTTATTATATCAGGATTTTGTTTTCTTTACTGGACTGGAACCTGGCTCAATTATCTTGTTGTGATTTTTGAAGCATGGACTGTTTAGACTGAATTTTGTTGGGAATTTTACTTCATAAAGGTTGGCTCCAGTTTCTACTTCTTTTTATATGAATTATGAAGACTGGAATTGCCTTTTTTATGCATTATGACTTTCTCATCCCCCCTCCTTTTGTGGGTGGTGTGCTTCCTGGCAAATTTTGGATGTTATGGTGTTTTATCACTTGTTTTGGGAAGATTTGGTTTTGCTGACAGACACTGAGAAGAGTCTAATATGACTTCAACCATGGATTCTCTTATCCAAATTAAAAATGATTTGGATAACCTAAAGGAAATACCAAACTACTTTTTACATTTTGGGGCAGAGTTTAGAGGCAATTTCCATTAGCTACAGAACAAAAATTTGTCAGGATTACAGGAAAGCTATCTTCATTGAAACTGGATGATGGAGTAGATAGTAAAGAACAGCAGCAACAGCTGGAAGATTTGACAGTTTTTCAAGAGGAGGAAGATGGTGATGTAGCACAAGGGATTATCCCTGGCTTGGATATGACAAAGGCACAAGAAGATGTTGGCCTTAACTAGATGTTACAAGATATGACTAAAGTAGATCTGGATTGCTTGAGAAATAGAGCAGAGAATGTCCCGTCTTTCTTAATTCTCAAATCACACGTTCAAGGTTTAGCTGGAATGATGACAGCATCTGAGGAAATTTCTGACAGCTGTATATTGAAACAGGAAGTTCTTTTGTGGGAAGAACATTTCTTAAGGAGGAAGAATGAAATTAAGTTCAGGATGTATTTATTTGTGATCAGATGATTTGTTGTTAAGGGGTTTGTTTACTGGGTGATTTCTCAAATTTGGATTTCTAATTACAAGAATCCAAGACACTGTTTATTGCTGATTCAGTTAGGAACTGATTGTCTTGAGTTTGTCTAAACAGGGTTTTGCTTTTGTAAAAGGAAATCAGAAAGGTTAATAATAATAATATGTGGTTTGGAAGACAAAACAGTTATTGATTTTGTTGGTTCAGGTATAGGCTTTGAAATTTAAAGGTAATGTTCTAATGACTATGAAAATGACATGGTTTTTGACCTATGACCTATGATGATATTCAATTTTGAAGGAAAATGTAAAACTGAAATAAAATATCCAAGGTGACTCTCTTTTCCCTTGTTCAGTATTAATTATTTCACTATTGCAAGAGAAGTTACTCTGAATACTAGATTAGGTTTTATAGCCTGTTTAATGGTACTAAGGTAAAGCCAGTAGAAATGTGATTCTTACAGCTAAGGAGATGAGTAGTGAGTGGGTGATTATGATTTTAAGTTATATCATTAGAATATCTTAATGCACAATTATAACCTTTTAATAATTATGTTAGAAGTGATATCTAGAACTTAGGAATTATTAATTACATATTATTTTAATTGATTTCAGATTGAACAGCTAATATTAAATGATATATTATTCTTCAGTAGAATATTACTGTTATTAATATTATTATTATTATTAATAATAATAATATTAATATTAGAATATTAGAATATTACTATTATATTATTGTTTACTGAATGCAAGGGTGGGGACCTACTTTTCAATTAAGCGCTGTTTATTTTTGTTCATCATTTTTGTAGCTGCATTGGTTGTGTTATTGTGTTATTGTAGTTGTTTTGTTATATATTTTAATTTTATATCAAATTTATATTTTAGTTTTAATTTTCTTTCCTTTGTATATTTTTTGTTTCTGTTTTGTCTATTATTTATTCTTTTATCTCAATAAAATAAAAAGAAAGAAAATAAAAAGACCTGTGAAGAGATCCCTCACTTAAATCCTGAAAGCCAGATTGAGAGCATCTGGGTAAAAATTAAAGGAGAGAGAAACAACAGGGATGTCATTATGGGGATCTACTACAATCCTCCAAGCCAGACTGAGCACTTAGAAGATTCCTTCCTGCAGCACATGATGAACCATTCTGAAAGGAGAGATATAGTAGTTATGGGAGATTTTAGCTATCCTTGTATTTGTTGAAAGTAAGATTCTGCCAAGAATATAAGGTCCACCAGACTCCTCACTTGCCTTGCAGACAAATTCATTGTCCAGAAGGTGGAAGAGGCAACAAGGGGAACAGCTATTTTAGATCTGATCCTAGACAACAATGATGACTTGGTTAATGAGTTAGAAGTGTCAGGACCCTTAGGTGGGAGTGACCATGTTATCCTAGAGTCTATTTTGCAGTGGAAAGGGGAAGCCAAGCATAGCCAGGCACGCATTCTAGACTTTAAGAAAGTGGATTTCAGTCAGCTTATGGAGATACTAGGTGTGATCCCATGGTCAGGATATTAAAGGAGAAGGGAGTTCCATGATGAATGGGAATTTCTTAAAAGTGAGGTATTGAAGGCATAATTTCTAACAATTCCATTGAGGAAGAACAATGGACTATTTGACAAAAACTATCTGACATTTCAAAATTCTTTGAATCATATTCTGTTCTCCCATCCAAAACTTTTTAGCCCTTTCACAGGCCCACCACATATGAAACAAAGTTCCCGTATATTCTTGACATTTTCAACATCTATCTGTCATATTTTTATGCATTTTTGACAGTCTCTCCAGTGCAAGATATCAGAGTAACATCATTTTCTAAAAGTTTTCTTGAAAATCATAGCAAAGTATATTTTTAATTTCTTTCCAAAGTCCCAATGATTCATAAACATATTATATCCAAAATTCTTGGCCTAATTGCTTACATATTCCTTAACTTGTTCATCTTCCATATCTATTTTCAGCAAAAACTTATATAATCTGGGAATCATGTAATCATCATTAGCACAAAGTAACAGTTCAAATTCTAATTAGTCCTTGTCAAAATCTTTATTCTTTTTGTCTTCCATAAATGTTAAGTAATATTGTCTGTGTGAAAGCCATTGTAGATTGAAGCCTTCTTCTTGCAACTGTTGTAGAGATTTCATTTCATAACCTCACTCTGTCCTATTTGATAAATCTTCATATTTCAACCAATGTTGATCAACTCTTATTTCTGTTCTGTTAGAAAGCTTCTTGTGGCAAAATCCAAAGTGTTTTTATGCACAATCTAGATTTTTATTTATTTCAAAGTCTTAGCATAGCATGCCTAATACAATGATTGTTAAAGGTCACATTGACCTTCACTTTATCATGTCATAAGTATACGTGTCATATAAATCTTACATCATAGCCTTCTGAATTCAAGAACTTGTCTTTTAATGTTATCCATTTTTAATTCAAGTCAAAGCTGATGCTGCAAAATAACTCTTTAAGATTGGCAATCTAAGACCACCCCATTCTTTTAGATCTTGCAACACCTTAAATATTATCTTAGGTTTCTTGCCTCTTCACGTAAATCCTGATAAGTCTTTTTGCCACATTCTGAATGGTGTTTCTTTAGGTACAATTGGAAGCATTTGGATGTTCTTTGGAAGAACATTCATCTTTATTACTGAGATTCTTCCTAGTAATAATAAGTTCAGTTTTTGCCACTTCTCCAAGTCAAGATATCTTGATATCTTTCCATGGCTTCATATAATTATTTTCATATAATTGATTGGTATCTCCAGTTAAGTTAATTCCTAAGTATGTAACTTTCTTTTCAATAGTAAATTCAGTTTTCTCCTGAAATTCATTTCTGTCATGGATGTTCTTTTTTTTAAAACCAATACTTTGGTGTTATCCTTATTTATCTTCAAACCAGCTTGTTTTCCAAATTCTTTTATTATGTCTTATAACTTCAGTGTCAAGTATACTCGTTCTTGAAAAATAATCACGGACCTTTCCGCACGTTACCTTATCGTGGAGGTGGGGGGTGCCGTTCGCGGAAGCAGGCTCTTGTGCGAGGCACTCTCTTTGCTGCTCCTTCATCCCGCAGCTGGCTTCCTGGTTGCATGACTGTCGCACGAGCGCCCCGCCCCTTCCTTCCGCAGTGCAGCCTGGGACCAGCGTGCCTGGGACGATGTACCGCAGGGCAGGTAAGTGCGCGTGGGCCCCGGGAGACTTGCGCAACCGCGCAGCATTTTTGGCTTGAAGCCGAAAATAAGAAAATGCGTGCACGGTTCGTGTTAGGCTTGTGAGCGTCGTTTAAATGGGAGTATGTCGTACGGACCACCGCTCCCATTTACGTGCGAAAACGGCCTAAGTCATCTGCAAATGCTCTTAATTTAAATTCTGTTTTTCTAACCTTAACTCCTTTCATTTCAGTTTCTTGTCTGATTACAATATTCAAAACTTTTAATGCTAGAATAAATATGAGTGGAAACAGGAGAAAACCTTGTCTTCCACCCTTCTGTACTACAAAAGAATTGGTTTTATTTTTTCTCTATTAACTATTATCTTATGTTGTTGTTTTTTTCTTCCTCTGGCTGTCTAAATAGACTTTGATTTTTCAAATATTCTTCAGTTTCTTTCTTATTCACATCCTTTTCTGAATGTAGATTTGAGAAGTATTGGTAAATTATTCTTTGTAAATCTCTGTCTCTAGTAAATTATTTATCGCTGTCTCTCATTTTAAAAATCAATTTCTTCTCTCCCTCTCTTTGCTTAATTTGTATGCATTTACCTGGTTTATTTGTGTGTTCAATTTTTTTCTATTTCAAAAGTTTCAATTTCGAGGAATATCAGTGCCAACTTCTTATCCTTATGGTGTTCATAATACTGTGCAGTATTTAAGTTACTGTATTTGCTGGCATATAAAACTCACTTTTCCCCCCTGAAAAATACTGTTTGAAAATGGGATGCGTTTTATACACTGGTGTATTTGCTGGCATATAAATAGGGTGCATCTCATACACCAGTGTGTCTTATACACTGGCAAATACGGTAGTGTCAGGGTTGGTGTGAAACAGCTCCTCAGAGTTTACACAGTGCTGACAGGGAAATGTTGTCTTGCTGCGACCAGTCAACTACACTGGAGCAAAAAACAGTTCCAAAAGCTCATTTGTTAGGCTCAGGGCTTGTTAGTTTATTTTAGCACACTGAGGTTCAGATAACGGGGCCAGCTGCATACCAAAGCGGAATTAATACAGCAGTAAATCAGCAAGGATATCAGCAAGCAAACCAGCAGCATGCCGGGCAGCAAAGCATAAATCTCTCAGCAAGATTCCATGACCAGTTAGGAAAAAGCCTAAAAGGTGAAACATTAAGCAAACTCTAGCCTTTTTGAGGGCTTGCTACCACCCCAGACCTTGTGGGGTGATCCAATCACTTTCCCCCTTGGCAACCTTCACTTGGTGATGAGGCAAAAGACCTTCTGGGTCTGGCTAATCATAACAACCTTGCACCTGTGCCAAGGCCACATCACTCCACTTCTGCTGTCCACTTAGAAAACAATGCCTGCATTCACCTTGAATATCCTGACAGGTAGTTCTTGTCTCTTAATGGTCAGCCAGGTAAAGAAATCAGCTTGATCATCTTATATCCAATCTTTAGAGACCTTTTGTAGTCTTTTATCCAAAATTGATGCATAAATTTTACAATTTATATTTAATAATGAAATTGGTCTGTAATTCTTTATTTGTTGTGGATCTCTTCCTTCTTTAGGGATTGAAGACACATTTGCAATGCCCCATGACTCACCTTCTTTTCCTTTAATATTTGGTTGCTTTTTGCAATGGTAGCAACTGTTCATTTTCAAAGGTCTTGTAATATGCAGCTGTCAATCCAGAAGTTTTCTCTGGTTTCATCCTTTTAATTGCTTCTGAGATTTCTGTTGCTGTTTTTGATTGGTTAAGGTGATTTCTTTGTTCTTCTGAAAATTGGAGTATACCTATTTCTTGTAAATAGTTTTTCAATTTTGTCAGGTGGGTGACTTGTTGTGTACCTTCAGAGTATAAATTTGAGAAATATTTATGGAATATCTGTTTTATCTTTTCCTGTTGTGTAACTATTTCTGCCCCTTCTTTTATCTCAGTGATTAATTTTTTCTCTCTTTCTTTCCTTAATTTCCTGGCTTGTTTGAAAATTCAAAATGTTTTGTTTCAAGAATTTTAGATTTGCTTTTCCATTTGCAACACAATCAACAATGAATATTGTTTTTGAAGTATTTTAATCTCTTTTAACAGTTTTGTACTTGATGGAGATTTCTTTTATTCTTCTCTCTTCTTTATTTCCATTATAATTTGGTCTTCTTTTTCATGTCTCTTCTTTCTCAGTTCTGTTTCCTGTTCTATTATAAAGCCCCATGTGATGGCTTACCCACATCCTACACAATATTCATAGAGGTATCTTTATTCATATTTTCTTCAAAATAGAAATATATTTGTTTCTTTAAAGTCTGGACTACTTTCTTTTCTTTTAGAATATTATCATTAAATTTACAATTAAAATAGGATTCAAGCTTCTCATAGTTAATAAAAGCAGATTATGGTTAGACGTAGTATGGGGAAGAGTCTCAATTTTCTTGATCTTTTTCAGAAGTTTAGAAACATAAAATATATCTGTTCTCGAGCATGATTTATGTCATTCTGAATAGTAAGTATAGTCTCCTTAATTGCCATTTTTATATTTCCAAACCTCCAGAATCGACCAATAATTAATATAGTTAAAGAAATTCTTGGATAGTTTTCCTGTTTTTTCTTAATTTCTGTATCTGATTTTCTATCCTGAATGGGATCAACTACTGCCTTCCAGTCACCCATCATTAAAATCTTATCACAGTCATAATTTGAAATGGAGTTTATCCAGAAAGCTTGGTTTATTCTTGTTTGGCGTGTAAACTCCTCCCAACAAAACTTTATGATCGTGAATCATAATTTCCACATCTAAATGTCCTGAATTATCTTGAAAGACATCCTTGGCAGAAAATCTCTTATTTACATACATCACTACTTTGCTTTTTTTTCTTATCTGCTGTGACAAAATAATCCCCTTATTTAAGGTTCATTAAGTTTTTTATATCCATCTATCTTACACGTGTTTCTTGTAAACAGATGACATCTATCTTTGTTTTTCTAAATAATGAAATATCTTCTGCTTCTTTTCCAATATGTTCTGGCCTCAAACATTCTAGGTCAAAAGTTCTGTGTCCATCATAGCTTAATTCCTGATCCATTATCAATCACCTCTTTTTACAAATCTTGCTCTGCTAATCTTGTGAATTTCCTTGATTTTCATCTTCACTTTCTGTTAATATCTGTTGAGCCTTGTCTTCTTCTTCATCCTCTATCTGAATCCTCTGTGTTCATTCCCCCTGTTCCTCTCTTAAGTTCTCTTCTTCTTGTACTTAAACTTCCTCTAGTTTGCTTGAATCTTTCCTAAAGGTAGCTCCATATCTTTCAAAAATTCCTCCACTTGTTGTATCAAGGTTAAATTAAATCTTTTTTGCTTGAAGAAGAAGGGTACACCTTCTAAATTCCCCCATTTATAATTAATTAATGTCTTCCTTAGTTACTTGCTTAAGAATATGTAATCTCTTCTTTTCTGTAATATTATACCTGGTACATCCTTGAAAATTCATATCTCCTGTCCTTCTATCAATTTCTCAATATAACTCTTTTATATTATGATATCCTTGACCTATTGTCTAATTAAATAAATCACTGTAGCTCTAGGGAGTTTCTTTCTTCTGGCCTTTGATGAATTTACTTGGAACAGTTTGTCTATCTCCAAGTCAAGTTGTTCAGTTGGCCAGCCTATGAATTGCGCAAATCCCGGTATCACCCGCTCTGCCAAGTTCTCATTTTTTTTCTCTTTCAAGCCTTTCAGTTTGATGCATTTCTCTCTGTTTCTACTTTCATCTATATGAGTAGCTTTTTGAATTTGATTTTGGGTCACACTAATCTTAGATTTCATTTTTCCCCCCACATATTGTATTTGTTCCTCTAATTCTTCAGTTTTTATATTCATTATTTTCATCTCTGTAGCCATCCCTTCAAATTTTTGACCAAATGTTTCTCTTTCTTTCCTCAGGTCTCCTTTCATCTCTGCTCATGTATTCTTTGGTTTTGGGTAATCTCTAGAGTGAATTTCTTGATTTTTTGTAGTATAGGAGATTTGTTGTCTGCGGCTTGAATAGTTGTAGTTGTCTCTAGTATCTGATTCTTGTGTGTGATGGCCTGAAGTTTGGTCTGGAATCTTCTTGTTGTCATCTTGTTATTTATTGTTGTTCTTACTCTTGACCTTTTTTTGAAATTACACAGCTTATGAGTTTGTTGGTTGATTGTATTGTTCAATAAATTGTAGTAACTAATAGGTATGTGTGTGTGTCTGTGTGTGTGTATATAATCAATGTAATTCAGCATGATTAGAGGGTTTAGGATATTTTCTTTTAAAGACCACAAGGTGTCAATATTGATTCAATTTCTTCCTTTTCCCCACCCTTTTCTCTCACACTTCTCCCTTTTGCTTTCAACACTTTACTTTCAACACTTCAAGGTCTGTGAATATCACACACTACTATTCTTATCTCAGCTTAACACTGCTGGTGGCTGTTTGGCTGCTATTTGACCTTGAAGTAGTTTCAGCACTAAAATTCAGCTGAGGAAAGGGAGTTTCAATATTCCAATATTAGCTGCTTCTTTCTCAGTATGTGGGGCTGTTTATCTATTCTCTAATCACAGCTGTAATATTAGAACTAAAAATAAGACCTCTTGTTATGTATGTTCAGATACCTATTATAATTAATTTTCAAATAATCACAATCATAGTTACTATAATAAGATTAATAATGAGTATCCAACTTTAAAACTTCACTTACTCTATATATTCTGTATTCCTTATTCCACATTCTGAATTATTTTCTGTCAATCTATATCTTATCAAATTTATTCAATATATTAAATTAAGCTGACGATATAAAGAAATAAATATATACAGCAGTTAATAAAGTAAGAACAGTTAGTGCAGCAACAGTACCAATTTAAAAGGTAAGTCAGTTAAAGGGCCTTTGTTATAATTGAAATTATTTCACCTAATTTGTTTAACATAAGATTTAGTAAAGTATTTAACAACAATTCTTAAAAATAATAACAGTTCTTCAAAATATCAGGTTAAAGAGACTATTAGGTACTAATTAGTTTAAATATACTTAATTAATTTGGTAGCCTAGATATATCACAGTGTATCTTCTCAGTACTTTAATGCAAGATTTTGCAATCACTTTTGAAGCTGGTTCGAATATCTGTATTCTGTTTTTCTCTACTCCCACAGGGGTCTTATGTTTATATCTTGCCAGTTCTGTCCTGTTCGCTCTTGCAGACGTTACTAAGTCTTTTTAAAACATTATCCTCTACAGTTCAAAAAGTACACAGTTAAAAAAAAAGTATTTTATTTTGTTGTAAAGAATTGAGAGTCCAAATTAAAAAAGAAGAAAATAATTGTAACATAAAAGAGGGTCTATCTTGATTCAAGTCTAATTTGTTTTTTTCATTTTGTTTTGTTTTGGTTTTTGGTTTTAAACTTAAAGTCCATCCAGGTCATGATCGTTCATAATCTCTTTCAGCTCCAATCATGACCACTCTCATAATTCTCCACTTAGCCTTCCTTGTCACATGATATTCTTTTTTTCCCCATTTTTTTAATTGAGAAAATAAAGTAATTTTGAGAAAAACTTGAACAAATTAAACTTGAACAGAGTTATTCTTGATCAGCTAATGTCTTCTAGTAAAAATAATTAAATATTAGAGAGAAAGGAATACTTTCTGATATTGCATTACTTACGTTATTATAAAACAAAAAACAAAAAGAAAAGAAAATGAAACAAAACATATGTATACATGTTACGTTACTTCCATTAGTCAGAACTTTACCTCTTCTTGAAAAATAACATAGGTAGTCTATCACTTAAACTTTTTCTCCTTATATAACCTCTTTCTGTGTCTTCTCTGTGCTAATTAATATTATTCCTCCTATATGTCCATATATACTCACAATATATAGATAAACATATACACACACAAACATACATTGTTATGTGCACATAGACTAACCTTTTTACAAAAGTATCTGTGTCCAGTCAAACTGATGATGTCTATAAAAATCACTACAAGTCCTATGCTTGTTTGTAAGTTCATTTGTTTTTTAATCTCTCTAAAATGTATTCAAGCTTGTTTAATTTATTTGATTTATTTTATTCAATAATTGAGTTACCCCATTTTTTACGGAGAAACATCGTAATTGGGTCCCACGCCTTCAATATTGTATCAGATTTCCCCCTAATTTTACAGGTAAGCTGATCATTTTCTTTCATTTCCAATATTTTGATCATCCATTGCTCTAAAGTGGGGATTTCATTAGTTTTCCAACATTTAGCTATTAATATTCTAGCGGTAGTAATGAGACATAATAATACTCTTCAATATTTCTTTGAGATTTTTGAGTCTATATTTTGAACCATATTTAGTAAATAGATTTCTGGTATGAGGGTTATCTCGGTTTCGAATATTTCCGTCAAAGCTATACTCAGCTGTTCCCAGAATTTTTTAATTTTTGGAATGATATTCAATATGATATTCAACACTTAAATTTTTAATCTTGATTCTCTGTCACTCTCTGTCACTCTCTGTCAGTCTGTCTTATTTACTTACTTTTTCAAAGTCTTTTAAAAGTCGTTTAAAATCTGACTTCTTAGCTTAGAGTACCCCCCCCCACAAAAAAACGAATCTTATTTTAGAAAGATGTTGGCCAGTGCTGGTGCCACTTGCTGGCTCTCTATGCTTTATGCAAGCCGGTTTGTAACCGGCTTGCAAACTACAGCTTTGGCAGCTCCTGGGTTCCCTCTGCTCCTTCCATGGCCAATTTCTTCTCCTGCTTTCTCCCTTCTACAGACACCAGAGTCAGCTGGTGGGACCTTCCAAGCTTCCCAAGTTCTTTTTACTGATTACAGAATAACTTCAAGTGACTTCAGAAGTTTTAAAAGCCATTCTCTTGCTGCAGTTTTCGGTAATCATTACCTAGCACTCAGGAGTAACAGCCTGTTGCACTGCTATTACCGTAGATCCATTCTAGCTTCTCAGTCATTCTCTTTCTTTGAATGTAATGAACCCTTTTTGTTGCTCCTTGCTTGCCTAGCCAGTTGTTACTGCCCTGGCTAGTCCGAGCTTTGGGGATATTAAAAGATATCCTTTTGATATCACAATTTGGCTTCACTTCTCTATTCCCCTCCACGTGCTTGCTAGGCCACCGGACGAGCACGTAAACAAGCTCGGCCGTTAATTGCTGTAATATTCAAACTACAATACAGGCAGGCCAGGAATAGCTGACTCGCTGCTTTAGGGGACCTCCAGGTAAGTACTCTAATTAGGTATGCACACAACTTACAAAAGAGCCTCTGCCTCGCGATGGCAGCTTGATGGATAAACTACGCAATACCCAAGTACTCTGCATTTGCATACTGGCTACTCTACTGAGAACTGCTACAATAACTCAATCATTCAGATTCTGACCTTTCGGAGGCCTTGTCTCCAACTCCAAATCTATTGTTTTCCCCCAAGTACGGCATAGCCTGCAGTCACATTCTCCTTATAAAAACCCTTGATTCCGAGACCTTCCTTGGATCGCTTCCGAGTTTCATCCCGCCTTGCTGTTGCTTTGCTTGGAGAGCCTCCCCTCAGCTCCATGTGCTGAGCTACATCGCACCCCAGCTTCGCTCTCTATTTTTCCGGGCTTCAGGACAGGTGAAGTATCACCCAAACCAGCAACTCCTCTAAAAATCCCTCTATACCACTCCAACCTTTATTTCTTTAGTTATCTTGTGTGAATGTGCTGCATACACTGTTTGCCTGTATTTAATAAAATATCATTTATTGTTTCAAATTCTGTGTGCTCCTTGACTCGGCCTGACCCCGTAGACATAGGGTTCAAGATCTCGCTACGTTACCCTGCCTCTCATAACGCTAAGCAGTGCTCTGAGCTGATCTTTCCCACCTTTAGTTTAGCACATTTTGGTGTCCCTCCTGGGACCCCCAGTAAACAGGGTAACACAGTCTCTGCTCATTCTGAATTTTAGCTTTTTGTATACTACACCTATAGGCTTGGGCTATATATCTGTATTCTACCTTGGTGATTTTTCCTTCTATACAAGCTCTTATTTTTACTTCACTTCCTCCCTGAGTTTGTTTTGCACACACATTGGCTTTTCAGATATTTCTTACTTTTTGTCAAGGCTGAATCTGTCAATAGAGATGATCAACTTTTTTTGCCCTTAGGGATTTCAATTAAAATGATGTTACCCTGATTTCTGGGGTCCCTTGGGGGACACCTCAATTTGCTCCAAATAATGGGGAATGGGAATTAGCCAGAGCACAAGCTGTAGCACTACAAGAGTCAGGGTAACCTAGCGAGATCTTTAAACCCAATTTTTACGGGATCAGGCAGAGTCAGGACCATGACACAATAAAGTTATAATTATGTCCTTTTATTTGTAAAGTCACAGCGCACTTGCGTACTCACTCACACAGAACTAAGAAAATAAAGGGAGGAAAGTAGATAGGGGATTTTAAGAAGAATTTTTGGGGAAATACGACACCTGATCCTGTAGCCCAGGTAGCCAGAAGAAATTCAGTAAGTCTGAAGCGGAGATTCTCAGCACGTGGAAGCTGAGGGGAAGGCTTGGCAAACAGAGCGGCAGCAAGGCGGGATGACAACCATGAGCGATCCGAAGAAGCGCTCAAAACCAGGGGTTCTTATAGGGGAAAATGTGCCTGTAGGGTAGTCTGTTCCCGGGGAAAACAATAGGTTTCAGGTTGGAGACAAAGCCCCTGAAAGGTCAGCATTTGCACTCATTGGATTTAAGTGTAGTTGTCAATAGCGCAGACAGTATGCAAATGGGGAACGCTTGACAGTTGAGTATCCAGAAGCGCTAATCTCGTCAAGCTGGCGGTTCAGGGCAGAGATTCTTTTGTATGCTCGGTGCATACTTAATTTGGTTTAAATGTGTACTTGCCTGGAGGTCTCCTGAAGCTGCATGCTGGAAAATTACTGGCCTGCCTAGGATATTTTTCAGCCGTTTGGCCGTGTGCGTGTGCGTGCTTATCTGGGGGCCTCACAAGCACGTGGAGAGGAACAGTTTGGAATGGCCAATCTCTTGATATTAAATTATATTTAGTAAGCCCTGGGCTCGGACTATAGACCCCAGTAACAATGAGATGTCTTTATTGCTGATTGAGTAGCTTTAATACATGTTTGACAGGTTGGAGACTGCTGGGACTACACAGCCATGTTGTTAAACCATGAGACCCCCTCCTATGAGGGAAGATTTTAGTGCTTTATTCTGTTATTGTTTTATTTGAGATCTTGTTCTCTTAATTCTTTGATGGTTTTGGCTTTTATGGTTTTAATTTCATATTCATTGTGTACTCACACAGTATCTTTTTAACTAAAAAGATGGTAGAGCAATATTTATAATAAATAATGTGTAAAATTAATGTTTAAATTATTGTATATAAAACATATGAATCAATACTCATCAGACTTCATCATGTTAGGAAATAAAATCCAGGACAGGACTGGAGATAGAACTATGCAGAATAAAATGTTTTTTACTGAGTTCTGAAAAACAAATTACAGTGCGGAAGGATGAAAAATATGGCCTCAGATACTATCTAGGAAAGGGAGTAAATGCCACCTACTACTAGGAATCTCTACAACATACAAAACTATTTTACCCATAATCATTATGGACTCTCCCTGAACCAATCAATAATGACAAAAGCTTACCAAAAAACGTTCGCCTTCGTGAAGCTGTCTGAATGAAATCAGTTGGTGGGAGGCCTAATATCTTTAAAAAGAAACACAAACACATAAATCAAACACACAAGAAATAGAAAAACACAACTCTCTTTAAGGCAGTTAAATAACTAATGAATTATCTTTGTTGACATTACAGCTGGACAAACTTTTGCATTGCTCGGTGTCATTTCAAAAACTAAGAATAAACTATAAAAGAAAGTAAGAACAGCATGCTTTAGAACTCAAAGCATATTCATCAATGACTTCTCCATCAAACAGGAAGTTTCAAATGGGGTTCCAAATGATTATGTCCTAGGCCAAAATTCTTATCAGTGATTCACAAGAAGGGGTGGATGTAATCCTTGTTAATTCTGTATATAACAGAAAACTCAGAGTAGCTAACATCTCAGGGGACATAATTACATCCATAATTATATAGATTCAGAAGAAAGAAATACTTATTGGTTTGTCCACTTCTAACATGTTTTTAAACAATAAAACAATAAAAAACAATAAACTGTATACAGTAAAATATCAATTACATTAATTCCATTAAATATCAATTAAAACAATAGAAACTACACACTAAATACACAGTAAAATATTTGAAAGTACAGCACGTTCACTTTAGTAACCCCAGGCTGTAACAGGCAATCATTTACTGAAGACTTGGATGGAAAGATCTTTGCATGCTGGAGAAGGAACAGTTGGATGTTATGAAATGTTTTGGGAGATCTTGGAAGTAGCAGGAGAGGAGCATCCAGTTGGCTGGTGGGTGCATCCAGCTAAGGCAAGAATGAAGGCTTCACACCAGTTCACTCCCAGGCTATCTAAACCAGCCTCCAATGCTTTCAGTGTCAGATTGCTTCTGGCTTCATCAAGAGGTCAAGAAGAGCAAAGACAGCAGTAATGACAACTGCAGAAGCAGTGTAATGGCAGTTCCTGTTACAGCACCAGAGGTTCAGCGGAGATGAAAAATAAATTGGAGAAAGAGAGGCATCAGTAACAATGGCAGCATCCTCTGGAGCAGCAGAAGCAACTGGGAGATGCTAACAATGGCACTGCAGTCTGCCTCATTATTAATAGCATTTGTAAGTGCTAAACCTGATATCACAAGTAGTTTTAAGGGCTCCTGACCTGGTAAAGGGAAATAAGGAATTCGTGCAGTAATAGGAATGTCTCTCCAAATAGGTAAGATCATACCTGCTCCACACTGCAGGGTGGGGTTGGCTGTTCCCATCAGTTGAGGCCTCTATATTTGACCACAAGAGACCACTTTGTGAAGCCAACACTAGGCTTCCTCATCTGTGGACACTATTCGAACTATGAGTCAAACTGATCTATCATCTTTCTTTTCTATTCTTTTTTTGGGGGGGGGGCGTAAACAGGTCACTAGTTTAGCAGATGAGGGGAATGGTGTGGATGTCATTTATCTGGATTTCTGCATAGCATTTCAGGTTCCCTACAATATTTTCATTAGTAAATAGATTAAACACAGATTAATGAAATAGCATCAGATTCCTAATGGATTAGAAAATCACGCTCAAAGGGTTGTCACCAATAGTTGCCCTTCAAACTGGGTCTTTAGTGGACTGCTACAGGGTTTTCTCCATTATTCTTCAACATTTTTATCAATGACTTATATGACAGGGTGAGGGGAATCCTTATCAAATTTGCAGATGATATAAAATTGGGAAGGGTAGCTAACACCTTGGAAGATAGGAATAGAATTCAAAAGGACCTTAATAAACTAGAAAACCAGGCAGAAATTAATAAAGCAAAATTCAACAGAAATAAATACAAAATTCTATAGGTATAGGATAGAACCATGATTAACATATAAGGCTACTCCTCCTCTATTCCTGCTTGGTCTATTTCTCTGAAATCAATTGTACCCCTCTGCTTCTGTTCCCCTCAGCAGGGAGTCCCCTAGCCACCACCACTCAGCTCTTCTGACGATTAGCAGGCGCCATTCCATGTGCTGAATCTTCCAAGGAGACCTGCATGTTCTCTGGTGTTCCTCATAATCTATGATAACAGAAAGAGCACTGAACTGATTCTGTATCTCCAAACTCACTGAATGATCCCTGGTCCTTCTTCTCCTATGGCCATTTCCACATGATGGGGCCCAGATGCTTCTGGGACAGGATGGCTGCAGTCGGCAGGTCATGCTTCTGCACAGCATCATTGCCGACCTGTTGCCATCCCATCCCAAAGCATCATGCTCACACAGTTTTCACAAAACGGAAAAAATCCATTTTGCACCTGTGATTGCATGCTGCTCCCAGCACTCCCAGCAATGCAAAAGCCATGGAAGTGCAATGGCAAGACTTCCTTCTGTAGTGCAGCAATAGAAAAAGCCTGTCTGCACTGTGGAAGGAAGAGGTGGCATCATTGTGCTACTTTCTCCATGGACTGAGCAGGTGCAGAAGGGAGTGTTGCTGACGTGCTCCCTTCTGGACCTGGGACTGCAGCTTGATAATGTGGAAGAGCATTGTTGTGTGGAATTAGTCTATGTGTCACCTTCCTCTAAGTATCAGTCTCCTGTGTTTGAGAACTGACCTCTGCTCAGAGACATCTTCAGTTTGTTGCTCTATCAGGACAGTCTCCTCTGCTCTATCCAAGAAAACCTTGTGCTCCCTAACATATTAAAGAGTAGATACACAGGCTTCAAGTTGCTGGACCTTCTCTTCCAAGAGGTCCACCAACTTGCACTTGTTGCTGGATTGCAAAGAAGAAGACATTTTAGAACAAGTCCCCTGAACTGATTCATTCACCTACATAAAACTTGTTGTAACAAAAGTCAGGGTATCATAGAACCATAGAGTTGGAAGAGACCACAGGAGCCATCCAGTCCAACCCCCTGCCATGCAGGAACACCCATCAAAGCACTCCCGACAGATGGCCATTCAGACTCTGCTTAAAAAAACCCAAAGAAGGAGACTCCACCACATTCTGAGGCAGCATATTCCACTGCTGGACAACTCTGACTGTGAGGAAGTTCTTCTTGAGGTTCAGGTGGAATCTTCTTTCCTGCATTGCTCCTTGTCCTAGTCCATTGATCCTTAAAACCATTGCTCCTTGTCCTAGTCTCTGGAGCAACAGAAAACAACCCCCCTCCCTCCTCGACATGACATTCCTTGAAATATTTAAACATGGCTATCATGTCCCCTCTTAACCTTCTCTTCTGCAGACTAAACATACCCAGCTCCCTAAGCCGTTCCTCATAGGGCATGGCTTCCAGATTCTTCACCATTTTGGTTGCCCTCCTCTGGACACGTTTCAGTTTGTTGATATTCTTCTTGAATTGAGGTGCCCAGAAGTGGACACAGTATTCCAGATGAGGTCTAACCAAAGCAGAATAGAGTGGTACCATTACCTCCCTCAATCTAGACACCATACTCCTATTGATGCAACCAAGAATTGCATTGGCTTTCTTGGCTGCCACATCACATTGCTGACTCATGTTCAGCTTGTGATCCACCAAGACTCCTAGATCCCTTTTACACAGCCATGCGTCCCCCATCCTATATTTGTGCATTCCATTTTTTCTGCCTAAGTGTAGGACCTTACATTTCTCTCTGTTGAAATTCATTTTGTTAGCTTTGGCCCAGCTATCCAATCTGTCAAGGTCATTTTGAAATTTCATCCTGTCCTCTGGCGTATTAGCAACCCCTCCCAATTTGGTGTCGTCTCCAAATTTGATCAGTGTGCCCTCTACTCCTTCATCCAAGTCATTGATTAAGATGTTGAATAGCACTGGGCCAAGGACAGAACCCTGTGGCACCCCACTAGTCACTTCTCTCAAGGATGAAAAGCAGGCATTGGTGAGCACCCTTTGGATTTAGTCGGTCAACCAATTACAAATCCACCTAACAGTAGCCCTGCCCAGCCCACATTTTACTAGCTTCTTTACAAGAATGTCATGAGGAACTTTATCAAAGGCCTTACTGAAGTCAAGATATGCTACATCTACAGCATTCCCTTCATCTATCAAGCTTGTAACCCTATCGTAAAAAGATATAAGATTAGTCTGGCATGACTTATTTCTGAGAAATCCATGTTGACTTTTAGTGATTACGGCATTGCTTTCTAAGTAATTACAAGCTGACTGTTTAATGATCTGCTCTAGGATCTTTCTTGGTATTGATGTCATGCTGACCAGGTGATAATTATTTGGGTCCTCTTTTTTTCCCTTTTTGAAGATGGGGACAACAGTTGCCCTCCTCCAGTCTGCTGGGACTTCTTAGATTGAAGTCACTAGGTATGCTAGTTTAAATCTCATACATGAGAAAGGTAATTACACACTCAGTTTTGGCCACTGGCATCCAATTATGAAAATTTCTAACCTGTTGATAAAGGACGCTGCAATGTTAATGCAGGCAGAATCATTATGGGTTCACATGTATTAAAAGTGGACATGAGAGAACTAATGCTCATCCATCGTCAATGTCTTTAATGGAAGTCAGAGTATGTTTGCAAGGCTTAAATACCTCTGCTAATTTTCAAGAGTGTGCACTTCTGGTGTTTGTGTGTGTGTGTGTGTGTGTGTGTGTGTCCAAGACTAACCTTTCTCTAAGTTTCTTTCTGACAACATAGAGACCCCCTTTGACTCGACTTCACAGCAACCAATCCTAATGATGAGCCATCAGCCCAACCAACCATCAACCCGAGGACAGCAGCTGCTAGCATATGCTGCCCTGATGCACAAGAAGACCCCAGAAATCAAAGACTGATGGTTTGACTTCCAGGAAACCCTGAATTATTTTGGATACTGTGGGAGAGGGGAGGAATGTCTCCTCTACCTATTGCATCAGTCTCTTAGTCAGATTTGTATAGTTTATATTAGCTTAGTTACTTGGGTCCTGCCATGAACTACTTATACGGTATTTTTCATTATTATTACTCAAATTGCTGGCACATTGTTGTACCATTTTATGTTGTGTATCTATATGTTGTACAACTCTTTCTCTCTCTCTCTTTTTCTTTGTCTTTGCCTACACTTCTTTGGATACTTCTTTGAAGCTAGTATCGCATAGTAATGAGCCATCCTTGTCCAGGACTGATAGAATTATGGTAATCTCAAACCCTAAACTTCCTACCTGATGTGTCATCCCTTTGTAATCTGGTGTCTTTGGTCTCTCAGTCCAGTGGTGGGTATGCAGCCCCATCTTGGAAAAATGAAACCATGTGACTCTGCCAATTCAATTGTTTGTCAATTCAAATAAAATACTTTGTTTAACTTTTTAACTGGAGTCCTCCCTACAATTAGCACTGGCAAACACAGGTGAAAAGACAATGCCATCATCTTCCTCTTGCAGTCCTCCTTTGACCTATAATTCCCCCAAATTCTAAGGAGGCACTGGCATTGCAAGTGGACCCCAATGTTCCCCACCTCTTAGGGTAACATATCTGATCCCCATGAAAAGGGATTGTAGTAACCACAGGGCCATTGCATTAACCTCCCATGCAAACTAAATGATGTTCAAAATTCTACAACAAAGACTTCTACCATATATTGAGCAAAAAATGCCAGATGCCCAAGCTGGGTTCAAGAAAGGAAAAGCACTAGGAATCATATTACAAACATACATTGATAATGGAGTGCACAAAAGAATTTCAGAAGAAAATCAGCCTGTGCTTTATAGACTATAGCAAAGCCTTTGGATGTAGATTATGAAAAACTATGGATTGCTTTTCAAGGAATTACTGTACTGTTCAGGACAGAATATGGAGAAACTTGATGGCTTATAATTGGCAAGGGGGTCAGGCAAGGCTGCATTTTATCGACCTATCTGTTTAATTTGGACACTGAAGATATCATACAAAAAGCAGGAATAAGCTTGGAGAAAGGAGGCATGAAAACAGGTGGAAAATTGGTGGAAAGAACATTAACAATTTAAGATATGTAGATGACACCACAGTCTTAGCAGAAAATAGCAAAGACTTGGAACAATTACTGGAAAAAGTCAAGGTAGAAAGTGCAAAAGCAGGTTTACAGCTGAACACAAAGAAAACAAAAATAATGATCACAGATGATTTACATAACTTTAAAGTAGACAATGAAGACATTGAGATCCTGAAAGATTTCCTATACCTTGGCTCAGACATTGATTGAAATGAAGACTGAAGTCAAGAAGTCAGAAGATGACTGATCCTTAGAAGGGCAGCTATGAATGAACTAGAAAAGATCCTCAAGTGTAAATCATTGAATACTAAAGTTAGGATTCTCCATGCCATCTTATTTCTAACTTCTACGTACAGTTGTGAAATCTATACCATGAAAAAAACTGGAAAGTGAACATAGTAAAGAGTTCTACAGACACCATAGAATGCTAAAAAAACAAATAAATCAGTCCTAGAGCAACCTAAACTCTCTGTAGAAGCCAAGATGACTAAAGTGAGACTATCATATGCTGGACATATCACGAGAAGACATGACTCACTAGAAAAGACAATCACGCTTGTTAAGGCAGAAGGCAGCAGGAAAAGAGAAAAACCACATTACAGGTGGATAGACTCAATCAAAGAACCAGAGCCCTGAGTTTGTAAGACCTGAGCAGATCTCTCATTCACAGGGTCGCCACAAGTCAAGGTAAACTTGATGGAACTTAACCAGTTCACTACATTTCAAGATTATAACTAGCTATCAGCAAGTAAGTACAGTGGACCATTGGTATCTCCTTTTCATCAACTGCCCTTAGACTGTGGCATGACCTGCAGGAAGAGGTTCAACAACAAAACACACTGTGTGAATTTTAAAAAGCACTGAAGATCTATCTCTTCCGGCAGGCCTACCCATTCAATTTTTAACTATGGATTATAAATAAATAAACAAACAAACAAACAAACAAACAAACAAACAAATAAATAAATAAATGTAAACCGTTACTTTATGAATAGCACATCATAGCAGCACATCTGGGACTGCTAACAAGCTTACATTTCAGGAAACTGATGTGTAGCCCGGGGGGGCAGGGGTTGGATGCCAAGGAATTGCTCTTCTCAGAAACGGAAATTTACATCATGCCTTGCTGTGTTGAGAAAGCTTAGATATAACATTACATATATGGTGTCTGTAAATAAGTATGTTACAAATTGTACTTGATATCCAATTACTGGTGTTTAGACAGGCCAATTGCTTCATGCTGGATCTCTCACTGTGAGACTTGAAATTTGATCAAAGTAGGCTTGAAAATTGATCAAAGTGCTTGTGTGTGTATGTTTGCCTATCTTTCTCCTTTTTACCTTCCTATCTTGTGTTTGGGGTTTGTATCAGCTCCGTGTTCCACTTGGGGATACGGTGGAGGTGTGATTGATTTATCCACCCTAATATCATTGTCTCGTTATTTGGATATACCTGATGAATTGCAAGTTTATCAAACAAAAATCTGTATTTCACATTTTGTGCCTGTAAATAAGTGTGTTGGGAGCCAGTGTGGTGTAGTGGTTTGATGTAGTGGTTTGAGCATTGGACTAAGACCCTGGAAACCAGGTTCAATTCCCTGCTTGACCATGGAAGCCCACTGGGTGACCTTGGTTACATCACATACTCTCAGCCCCAGAAAAGTTCACCTTAGGGATGCTATTGGTCAGAAACAACTTGAAGGCACACAACAACAACAAATAAGTATATTATAAATTGTACTTGATATCCAATTAATGGGATTCAGACAGGTGAATTGCTCCATGCTGGACCTCTGACTATCTGATCCTCTTTGTTTGGCTATGCGTGATGCATTGTAAATTTCTCAGATAAAGATTTTTCTTCTTGAAGAAAACCTAGAACTGCTTATTGGCATCTCCAAGCTTCAGAAACCCACTGCTCAGGACAACAGGGAGAAAGAAAGATACTGCCTATGAACATGGAGGCTCCTGATTGGATTGTTGCTGCTAAGGTGAACAAAAAAGAAGCAGGGGGGAGGACAGGGGCCCAATCTAGTGATGCTCATTGGAATGAGGGCAAGTTTGTGTCTGAAATCTTTACGCTCAGCTATGGAACTCAGACTCTTTTTACGGTGCAGAACAACCAATAAATGTGAGTTACACAGAGACCAAAAAGAAGAAACAGTGAATACAGTTATTTAATCTCCTGTACCTATAATTCCTACATAGGTTGACTTTCAAGAAGGCATATTCAGCTACACTGTGAGTAGATGATAATTGACAATACTATAATTATCAATTTCTTTTTTGAAATCCAGAGAAACTAAATACACATATGACCTGTTTAAGAGTAGAATGAAGGCTATCCCATTTTGACTGAAGCTTAGACCTTAGAAAGTTACTTTTAAGATGTTAAATAATTATATGCTGAAGCTATCCATAGCTGAGTACGGATAGAATGATACTCTGGTTTCCAAAGCATCTTTTTAACCTGAGATACTGGATAAGGATATAGTGGTTCGGAAGCCTCAAAGAAAATATTACCATATTGAGATTCCCATTAGTCAGCATGCTGCGAGATCTGCTTATGCTTGTTTTTGAATCTTAGGCCTTTCCCGCAACTCACCTATTTTTGGCGCTCGGGTGCGGTGCTTGCATGAGCAGCCTCCGGAGAGAGGCTCTTGCTTCCCTGCTTCTTCGGCTTCGCAAGAGCTCCCTGCTCGCATGAGAGCCCTGCCTCTTCCTTTTGCAGTGCAGCCTGGGACATTCCCAGGCTGCACTGAGACAGGAAGCAAGACCGGCCCGGTAAGTGCGCGCCAGTACCTGGAGCGGTGCGCGACCGTGCACCATTTTTGTCTTCAAGCCAAAAATGAAAAAATGCGTGCATGGTCCATGTCAGGCCCTGGAGCGCTGCACAAATGTGAGTGCATTGTGTGGACCACTCCTCACATTAGCGCGACGCTCAAGGGGCCCTTTCGCATCTGAAATTCTGTGCGAAAAGGGCCATGGATGCCTAAAGTAGACAAAATAGGCTGACTGGATAAGGTGTTCCAGTTCCAGTTAACAAGAAATGATAAATGGAATGGTTAAGTATTCCCTCCCTTTTATATTTTTGAGTACCAATGCTTCTTGCATTCAATTTGCACATTCCCAATGTCACACTGCAGCAGAAAAATGCATAGCTGAGGTCTGTCAGCCCAACTTTCTAATGTAATACACTATAAAAGTTACTATGAGTGCATTTTAGAAGAGAACAGGTAGTAGCCTACAAGGCAATGTAGTACAAATAAATTAGCAACCTATTCCTGCCCCCAAACAGTATTTTCCCAGTAGTAGGGCAGCATAGCTCCTAAAGAAAATAATGTATGGTTTTCAGTACCTGTCAAGAATGACTTAGTGTCAGGATCTGATTCAAACACACAAAACAAACATGCGAAAAAGCAAGATTTATTAAGGAGCTAGAACAGAATACAATGACTTCAGAGATTCAGACTGGTAAGATTCTCACAGACAGTAAGTTTTAACAATTCCCTTCTTCCCATAGAAGTCATTAAGGTTGACCTTGTATCTCCAACTCTGAAGGGGTTGCTAGGAGACAATCTCATGTGAACTCAGATGTTTGGGTAATGGTAAGCAAAGGAATGCTACTACAATTAACATCTGCAGGCAAGCGGGTCAGCTACATTAACTACAGGCATCTTAGTACTACATAACCCATCCAGTATACCTCCCCACACATATAATGGAGGGAAACCCCGACACTGAGGGCTTATCAAAATGATTTATGATCCTTAAGGACCTCCCAGCTAGAAGTTTCTCCTGCAAGGATAAGGCATCTGGAACATATCATGCAACCTTTCCAGGAATCTTCCCCATCACCCAAGTGGACCAAACCTGCCAACTGGAACAGAGCATGGAGAGACAGATATTGTGGAGAGAGAATCAACCATTGTTGCTTTCACAGATATGTTCTGAGGAGACAATATGGGGGCACCAAGTGTTTCTCAGAGGCTTATAGTGCTTACTACCCTCCCAAAAGACCTGAAACCTGCTATATGAGCACATGTTCTGCTAAAGAAGATTGTCCACCAGAATTTCTATAAGAAGCAGAGTCTCAAATATGACAGGCCATGTTGGGCTCTCTTTCGGCACAGAATCCTATAATACAGGTAAAAACAATATCCCTGGAGGGTGTTGGGCTAGCTAGGTGTAGATCAAAACTAATTATCAGAGTTCTTAATTTGTAGGAGGCTGGGACATGTTATACTGATGTACTGGTTGCCAGAAAAGATGCTGAAACAAATGTCAAGAGACCAAGCTCTGTAGCTTAGCAGAGGGTGATTGAAACAGGAGAAGTATAGGTTTGTATATGTATCTGGAACCTTGTAGTGGAGAGATGTTGAGATGTTTTTAAAGTATTTTCTTTCACATTTAGAATCTACACATGTCAGAATGCCAAAGAACTTAAGCCTGGAAGCAGTACTTGTTTCACAAAAACAAACAAACAAAACAGACATCAGAATTGGGTGAGCATTTCTACAATAAATACTTCAGACAGACTATTTAGAAGATTCAAGTCAAAATGTCCACCAATGGCTTTGATGAAAAGTCTAAATATCTGAGAAACATTTGCGGAAAGATTTGCTTTAAAAATGTATTACATATGGTTCAGTTCAATTGTTACCACACCTATATACTATGTCTTGAGGAGCATAATTATTTTATATCAAATATAGTGAGCCACAGAGATCTACTGGAAGGACACGTAGGCAGTAGAGCTATGGATACATATCAAAGGGTAGCCCTGTTTCCTGTCACACATCCTAGGTGAATCTTGAAATGGTTCTCACAGACCATTTGAATGGATTTTCAGCAATAATAGCGACAACAGGAGACAAGAGGTCTCTAGGATCAAATTAACATTTCAAACAGCCAGGAATGTGACATTCTGGAGGTATGTATCCCTGGATGAGATAGCCATCTTGGAGGGAACTACAAGGATGCCTGGCTGTATTTTCTTTGAACTACAAAGCTGAGATCCACCTTCATAAAAATGCAGCCATCTGGTCCCCAAGACATATTCAGCCTACAACTAGAATCCCTTTTTCTCCTCCATTTTGGAGTTTTCCCAGACTCGAAAACAATGCCTCTGCCAGTGGAAAGCTCCCCTCGGCCCGCTCCCTGAGGCTGAGTTGGGCTTTTCACTTGTCTTTTCACAGCCGAAGACTTCTGGATTGGTACAGTATTACTCCAAAATCCTTATGTCTCTCTATCTCTTAATTTTCACCTCTTTCTAAATTTCTGTAGCCTTGTACGCTTGCGGAAGTGAATGCAGCTGAGTGATTGTATGGATTTTAACATCTATTTCAATAGAATACTTAAATTTGAACAGTTAGCCTGATTCGCTGTGATCCGACTTTGTAAACGCTGGGCTCAAGATCCTTAATTACCCTGCCCTCTTTGCATTGCTACAGCAGTGTTCATAGATAATTTTCCCCACAAGTGATAATTTTGACAAGCATTGGGAATCCCCCTAAGGGACCCCCAGCAAGCAGGGTAACACAACGAATTTCAAGGATGCACATCACTAGAAATAATCAGAACATCCTGCAGTTCAGAGGCTTATCTCCAAAGGTCTGAACTCAAAAAGATCTGATTTTAGTACCCTCTAAGGGTGCATCCAAAGCCTATGATGTGTGCCCCACTGTCTATGGAACCAGAATATCCTAGCTGAAACTGGTGTGTTACCAAAATCTGGACATTAAAGGACTTGAAGGTAATAAAAAAGACATCTTGGACAGATTGGAATTTTGAGAAGACTCGCTCAACTGGAACCAAGTCTAAGGACAGTGAGCTGATCTCCTCCCTCTTCAAGCTCTTTTTTAGGATGGCTTCTTCTTTTTTTTTTTTTTAAAATCATTTTATTCAAAATTCTCATTATAAAAAACATACATATTCAATTGTCAGCTTCATTAGAAATATATCTGATCTTCCACATTGATCTAGATTCATTTTCCAGATTTCTACAAACTTAAGGTGCTGTACAACATTATACTGTTAATTTATCTGATAGTTCTTACATTTCATTCTTCATATTTCCGCTTCATGATATATACCTGTCGCCCACTCGTAATATAACTTTAACCATGAATTACGTATTCCCAACTGTTGGAACCTAGCAATTACCCGTTACAATTTGCAATTCTTTCTGTATCTCCTCATCTGATTTCCCCTTTAATCTCTGGGAGACCATATCCGCATTTTTATTTTCAATAAATGTAGCCCACCATTGTTCTATTGTAGGTATTTGCTGAGTTTTCCATAACTTTGCATATTCAATACGAGCTGTTGTTATCATATACAGCAATATTCTCCAATGCTTCTTTATACCAGCACCCTCTATTATATCAATCATATTTAGCAAATACAATTCAGGTGTCTTAGCAAACTGACCTTTCACTAATGTACAAATCACATTATGTACTTCATTCCAATATTGCTTAGCTTTTGAGCATGTCCACCACATATGATATATCGTACCGACCTCCTTCTGACATTTCCAACACTGTCCAGTACCTGTATTATAAAGCCTTTTCAGTTTATCTGGTGTCATATACCATCTGTGAAATAGTTTGTAATAGTTCTCTCTCAAATTCTGGGCTACTGTAAATTTCTGCGTTTTTTTCCAACTCTGCTCCCAAGACTCTAATTGAATTGAATGACCAATATTTTGAGCCCATAAAATCATTGTTTCCTTTATTGTTTCTTCTTGTCTCTCCTGCTGTAATATCTCTTGATGGATTTGAGCAAGAAGGTGAGGCGAATTTTCAAAAAGCTTTTTTAGGATGGCTTCTTGTGAGCCAGCTAAGTATGTTTTTTGTGCCTGTGTCTATATACGTTTGTAAGAATTTTTTTTCTTCCCTCCCATGTTCTTCTTACATTGTGTCTTAAAAGCCCCACTTGTTATGTAAGAAAGTGTTTTGCTATATCCCCTGCTTTTTTCCCCTCTGAGTTCATCTATGCATCCTCCAACCAGATTCCCTGTGCTCATTTCTTAAGTTGTGTCTTAAAGACCCTTATAACAAGTCTTTTAACTAAGCAGTAATGGAATATGTTGAAAATATGTGATATTTGGTCACTAACCATCAACAACTTAGAAGGTGTCTCTTAAGGAGGAAAACATCACAGCTAAGATCTTCTATATCCTGGATGCTGAGGATTATTCACAGGAGTCACTTAACAAAATATAAAAAAGCTAAACAATACACAACTTTGTTTAAAAGTATTTAATTCATGTCAGACTGAAGGAAGCAGCAAAAGAGAGCCCAAATCTGATTCTACCAGGCAAACTTCTCTGATTTAGGAATTTACTGCACTATGCCCCAACAGCACATTGTCCCAGTGGGATCCCAGCATTGCCAGGATGGCACTGGGGTCTGAACACTCCTCAATGCACCCAGTTGGCTGCCGCGGATGGGTAGCGTCAGGCATACTGTTTTTCCTTCCACAATACAGAAGCACGTCCCTTTCCCCACCTCTTCTGCACCCCATAACCCATAATTGGTTGGTTCCTGTGCTATACTGCGCAAGGAAGCACTGTTGAGCGCTTTGACCCTTACTGCACGCAGGCAGCTGACTAGATTGTGCAGGAAAAGGGGACCATTACTGGATTTTCTTTTCAGTAATGAAAAAAGGTGCGTTTACATGGATGGGGACACAAGACCAGCAGGTGAGTGATGATGTCATGCAATGGAATGTATCCTGGACTAGAAGCAACATGTTGCTCTGGCAGGATGGCAGTATCATGCAGTAAGGGCCTCAGTCTTTCAAGAAGTTCTGGACAGCCTACTTGCTAGATACAATAATCCCATGAGGATACTGTTAAGTAGAATGAAGTAAAACATTCTTCATGAGATGACAAAGATGACAAAGTATATAAAGAGGAACCTGTAGTTGGCACCAATATGCTGGATCTGGTCAATGGGATCACTCATACACAACCTTTGCTAACCAAACATGCTCCAAAATCCTGGGATGTTTTCATGAGGGCCACAGCATGAGCAAATGTTCCAGTATCTATAGCAGGGAACCCTGCCAGCAGAAAAGATTTGTACAACCTAAAGAACCCCAATGATGCTATGCCAGTGCTGGGTCACACACACCCCTGTCCCATAAGGCTTTGGGGAAAAAATAAACAGAGACAGATGGGACTTTCGATGTGGCTAATGAATGGCTAAGATTTTCTCAATGGAAGCTCTGTGAAAGAGAGAATAGAAGCAGTGGCAGGCACTGGTTTGCAGGTAAGTTGTGACTGGTGCCTTTACCCCCAGGTAAGATGGGAACAGGGAGTGTGCCCATGAGTGTCTGTAAACTCCACGAAACCCCCAGGGGCTGTTGCAGCCATCTGAGAATGAGGTGGGATAGACTATAGGACAAAGCCATCAACTCTTCCTGCTGTACGCAAGATCTAATTAAGCTATAACTGCATTCTCTTTTTCAACTATTAGTCTACTGATACTGATATTTGGATCTGAGAGTTAAAAGAAACCTTCAAGCCAGTGGTTATTCAGTGCTTCAGGGACTCTTCTGCCCTTTGGTTTAATAAGAGAGATGTTGAGGGAAGCTTTTAAGTAACATTAAGGTTTTGGATTGAAAGCAAAAATCCTTTAAAAAAGTTATTAAAAAGAGTAAAGTTTTTGAATGGATAAAGATATAGAAGTTTAAATGAGAGTAACTTTTTAAAACTGGAAGACTGGCAAAAATAGATAAAGATTTCACCAATCATTACATACGAAAGGCTTTACTAAAGATATGGAACTTACATAAACCAATTCTATTAAAGCAAATACCTATGTGGATCTCACCACAAGAAGCATTCTTTGGAAGATGGTCTAACAGCACAAACAAATGGATACAATATGAAGATTTAATAGAAAAAGCCCCTACAGGAAGATTAAGTATCAAAACTAGAGAAGATCTCAAAAAAGAAGGAATCGAGCTGAACTGGTTCCCTTACCAACAGCTACTCAAGAGATTTCAGATGGATCTGAAGCTACAAGGATCTGAAGTAAGAAAAGAAACAAATCCTATAATTAAACTTCTATTGGAGAACCCACCACATTTGATGGTGAAATTATGTAAGACTTCATGAGAAGGAAGAAGAAACAGTTAAAAGAGGTGATGATAAAGTGGTCCCAGAATTTCGGACACTCAGTACAACTGGATCAATGGGAAACAAGTTGGAAAAGGATGCAGAAATTCACAACAGCGCAAAATTTGAAAGAGAACTATTTCAAAGTATTTCACAGATGGTACATGACGCCAGAAAAACTCCAATATACAAGTCCGGAACAGGGAAATGCTGGAAATGTGGTGCTCAGATTGGAACAATATACCATATGTGGTGGACCTGTCCAAAGGCATGAAAATATTGGAAGGACATGCATAAAAAGATAGAAAAAATCTTTCAAACTCAATTTACCATGACCCAAGAATTTTATTTATTAAATATACTAGATGAATTAGATACCCAGATGAATAAGAAATATTGGAGAATTCTACTTTACATGACAACAGCTGCAAGGATAAAATATGCAAGACTATGGAAAAATGAAGATGTCCCAAAAACTGAACAATGGTTACAAAGTTTACTGGAGATGAAAACAGCAGATATACTATCACAAAAATTGAGAAATCAAATGGAAGAGAACATAAAAAATGAGTGGACTCCAATAGATAATTACCTCCAATATAACGACTGAAACATTAATATGTATAATAGACATATAAGAGACAATTCTAGAATGACAAAAAAGGGAGAAAGTACGATATTAGACCTTGAGGGATCTAAAGATATATATACTTAAGTTACTGGATAGACTACTTAAAAGTTAAAGATCTGGAGTAAATGAAATTTAGCAACAAATGTAGAAGTACGTTTATAAATGAAAATATCTAAGAAAACACTATGATTTTAGGTGGAAACGTTGGAAGATTAAGAAAATGCAGTAAATTTACATGTGTAAATATTGAACTATGATAGAAAAACTTTTTTAAAGGATTTTAAAATTTATGATTTGTATAAAAATGATTTAAAAAAACCCTGGAAGACTGGTTATTTTTGTGCATATTTTGCAATTAAAATTGGACTAAGAAGGATTAAAAATAGAAAGAAACTGTTTTGTTATGAGAAAGTGAATCCTGTTTTGACTCAGTTGAAAAAGGACAAGCAAAACATCTGATAATATCATATCACCTGTTACTAAGAGCCTTGGTAGAGGCAGTTGATGGAAGGAGTTAACTCTTTATATGCCAGAACTTTGTTAAACAGAAGAAAATGCAGCCACATGATGAAGAAAAAGAAGCAGCAATTTGGCTGGAGAGCTGGGAAGAATTTAAATAGGTGAAAAACTGTTTTGAAAAAATCAGATCAACCCTTACTTGAATAGGTCCATGATGGCAGAAAGAGATCTAAAGGACGAAGTGGAAGAAGCAGTGGAATTTACTGGATCTTGGGGGGAAAAAAGATGAAGATTGAGAACCTGATACGGAAAGTGAGGACATTGCCCTGGAAGGAGTTTTGTGGCCAAAACAGGAGGATGATGGAGACTGAGAAAGGATTTTGGAGGACATGCTGCTGAAGTCACAGCGGAGGAGAAGAACACTGAACTCGGAGAGGAGAAAGATATATGAGGAAGTTTCTGGGGGAAAAATTTGGAGGTTTGGTGTGAAAACCAAATGAAGAAGAAGTAAAGGGAAAATGGACAGAAATTTCCGTATAGAAAGTTGTTTCTCCCTTAGGCTTTGTGTGGACTCTTGAAGGATACTTCTGTGGAAACTATAAGACTTGGCCAGAAAACTAAAAGGGAGATTTAAAGTGGGAGGGTGGTGGTTGAGAAAACAAGATTTAGCTTTTCTGGTTTAAGATATAGATCATTGCCCATTGCTTGACAATGTCTCAGTCTTAAGGAACGAATAAACAAAATAAAATGGAGGATTTATGAAATGATTTAAAGAAAAAAAGAGATCTATCATTAACAGATTACTAATGATAATTTTTATATTTATATAATTTCTATTTATCAGAGTGGACACATAGGGAGACGGAAAAAAGAGAGAGAGAGGCACAATAGATGCTACGTACAGAAGCAAAGATAGCTATGTTACTGCGGTAGATAACCCTATCCCGGGGTCTACAGTTTAATATTAAAAATATCTCCACGTGCTTGAGAGGTCCCCCGAACGAGCACGTAGGCAGGCAACGGTCGAATGGCTTAAAACAGGAAAAACCCGGTCAGGCCAGTAAATTCATAGTCACGTAGCCCCAGAAGACATCCAGACATGTAAAACATAAAACACAAAAAGGGTCCTCAGCACCGAGGAGCCGGCTTGAAGGGATTAACGCATCTGACAAACAACCCATCAAGCGAGGACAATTTGCATACAGCCAAGGCTTTGACAACCCTGGCGAATCCAATCCTGCAAAGGACATTGACATTTTGGAGCTTTGTTCTAGCTCATCCACGTATTGTTCTCCCCGGGAAAGGATTAGTCCTCCCCCATAAACAGACCCGGTTTTTGAGCAGTTTTTTGCTTCCCAGTAGACCGTCACTCTGTACATTGAGCTATCCCCTCAGCTCTCCATGTGCTGAGTCTCATCTCTCTCTCCGCTGCTGTCTCGGGCCTCCAGACTTCAGGACCAGGTGCAGTATTCCCCAGCTGTAACTCTCAAAAGCCCCCTATCCAATTTCCTCTCTTTTATTTCTCGCTAGGTCTTGAGAGAGTGAGTGCGTAAGTGCATACGTGTGCAAGCCTTTATTTTTAATAAAATCATTTATTTGGCAATTTGGTGTGGTTTTTGGCTTGGCCTGACCCCGTAAACACTGGGTAAAAAGACCCCCGCTAGCTACCCTGCCTCTCACATTGCTATTGCTTGTGCTCTGGCTAGTTTCCATTCCCCATCACGTGGAGCACATTGAGGTGTCCCCCAAGGGACCCCAGAAATCAGGGTAACAGCTAAGCGGCAAAATGATATGGCTTTTGTTCAACTTAGTTGAATTTCATTATTATATCTTATTAATAATTTTTAATGAATATATGGAAACAGATGGTCTTTCTGTAAAATCATTATATGCAATATTATTCAAATTTTGAGTTTGATTATTAATAATTACATCTTACAGAAAGGAGGTTGATGATTTATTATATTACAGAAGCACTGTACATATGTTCTTTTTAGATCAACAAAGTATTACCTACTGTTGAGGAGACTGGAAATTTTATCTTTTTCTTTTCTCCTTTGTTCTCTTTGTATCTATTTTCCCTTTTTTTTCTTTTCTTTGCTTCTTTTTATTGTAAGTGTTGTATTTTATATGTTTGAAAGCATTAATAACTACATTTTTTAAAAATGAAAGAAACAAAGACAGATTAGAACTCCTGCTTGGCTCCACTTTCGATTCTGCTGGTGCTTTTCAGAAACTTAAAATAAATAAATACCTGTTCTGTTGCTTATGACTGTTTTGAAGTAAAATAAATCACACACACACCACAAAACAGCCCCTTCCACCCTCTCACTGTCCAGGTAGATTGTCTCTTAGAACTTTTTAACATCTACGAAACTGAGGATTATCAAAACTTCTTTTGACACTTATTAGTAATTCAATTATCTGTTGCAACAGTGCTGGAAATACATTTGTGATTGTCACACAGCAAATTGTCGGCAACACTATTATTTCCAGCAATATGTTTCAAAGTAGGCATCTATATCCCACTTTTTAACTGATCGTATTGTTGTTGCATGACTTCGAGTTGTTTCTGACTTATGATGACCCTAAGGTGACCCTATCACCGGGTTTTCTGAAGTTGAGAGTGTGTGATGTGGCCAAGGTCACCCAGTGGGTTTCCATGGCCTACTGCTGGACTGAACCCTGGTCTCCAGGGTTGTAGTCCAACGTTCAAACCATAAGCAACAAGCAGGTATGTATCAACTCACAGGTAAGGTTCAGATGCTTAATAAGAAAATGCAGGAACATGTCATCATAAGACGTCTTTGATGGTTCTAGGCTCTCCATCATGTCCATTTGGAGATGGACTTGGAATTCTGATATGTAGGTAAAGGCAGACTAAGCTGTAACAATCCATGACATTGCACAATATCATTCCTGATCAGCAATACCTTCAAATATCCTGCCTTTGTACAGTTTGAGCAAGCCCAACACCTTCATTCTAGTCATAAACTTACAAGTTTTAGGTAAGTGAATTTTTAACCAAAGTTACCTCCATAATGCATGCCAGCTGCTCCACTTCATTCTCTCCAGGAAAAAGTGGGTGCCCTGTGTAAAGCTCAGCCATGATGCATCCTAAACTCCACATGTCAATAGGGGTTGCATAGGGATGACCAAGAATAACCTCTGGGGAACGATAAAATCGACTTTGAACATATGTATACACTAGAACAAACAGAAAAACAGAAAAGGGCATCAGAAATTAAGATGGTGCAGGCATATCTCAGTTAACAAAGCCTCTGATAAAGAAGCTCCTTTAATAAAATACTTTGACACTTCTGAACCCCACTTTTACTCCTCAGCTTTTGTCTAGCTGAAAGTTTTGTAAAAAAAATGCTAGAGGGTTTGTTAAAGCATGATAAAGAAACAAAGCTCTATAAATTTGGGCCCAAAAATGGGAATCACAAGAAATATGGAAACTGTCAAAAGAAATAGTCACCCCAGATACATTTTGAAAGATCACAGAGTCATAGAGATGAAAAGGGTCCCACTGATCATTGGGTTGAGCTCCCTGCTCAGTCCAGGATCTCTAGCTAAAATTTTCCCAGCAGGTAGCTTTCCAACCTCTTTTGAAGGTATCCAGAGACCGAGACCTCATGACCTCTCTAGGCAGTTGGTTCCACAACACATTTAAAACACTGTCAAATTCCTTTTAATGTTCAATCAAAAGGTATCCATCTGTAATTTAGAACCATTGGACCTGGTCCTACCCTCTAAGGCAGCAGAGAACAAGCTTGTACCCTTCTCTTTGTGGCAGCTCTCAAGGTATTTAAAGAGTGCAACCATGTCACCACCCCCCAGCCTTCTCTTCACAAAGCTAAACATTCCCAGCTCCTTCAAGCTCTCCTTCTATGTTATGTTCTCCATACCTTTTATCACACTTGTTGACCTTTGCTGAACATACACCAATTTTCCTATATCCAACTTAAAATGAGGCATCCAGAATTGAGCACAGCACTCCACACGAGGTCTGACCAGCACAGAATATAGTGGGACTACTACTTCCTTTGTCTTGGAAACTATGGTTCTGTTATGCAGACTAAGATAGCATTTGCCTTCTTTGCTGCAAAATCACACTTCTGGCTCATGTTCAACTTATGATCAACAATAACCTAAAGGTCCTTTTGACATGTAGCACTGATGATCCACCTGTGCATTTGGTTTTTGTGGCCTGAACGTAGAATTTTGCATTTGTCTCTCTAAACTCTCATTTTATTAATTTCTGCCCAGTTTTCTAGTTCATTGAGGTCCTTTTGGATTCTGTTCCTATTTTTTTGTCCTCCAATGTGTTAGCTATTCCTCCTAGCTTCTATCATCCAGCACTGGCTCCAGGACAGAACCCTGTAGCACTCGAGAGCTCCTTCCAGTTTGAAACACAGCCACCGATGACAACTCTTTGAGCATGGTTTTCCAAGTATGGATCCACCTGATGGTCTTTCCATCTATACCATATTTAGTGAATTTGCTATTTAAAATGTCATGGGGGACCTTATCAAATGTTTTGATGAAATCTGGCTAAATGCTATTCATAGAATTCCCACTGTCTATTAAACTAGTGACCTGATTAAACAAGATATAAAGTTAGCTTGGCAGCATTTGTTCTTGAAAACCCTTGTTGGCTTCTCCTAATTGTTACCCCCTTGGCAGACCCTGTCCTGGGGCGATATAAAATTAATATTAAAAATATATCAGCTATGCCAGAGAGGTTGCCCGGGTGGGTGCGTAGACAAATAGGTCAAGCGACTGGACATAGGTCAAGGCCAGGAAAATCCCCAGTCACATTTACCAAGGAGACGTTAGGCAAGGCACGTCCACACCAACAAAAGGGTCCTCAGCCACAAAGCCAACTTGAGGGGATTACCAGGTTTTCCCTGTTGAGCAGTACTTACTTTGACGAATCCTACAAGGGCGAGGTCCATTTACTTGAACCAATCACGCAAGCCATCAGGTTGCTATTGTGTGGTATTTTTCCTTCTATTTTGGCCATTGTTCTTCCTGGGAAAGGGCCTGCCCCTGAGGTACGTTCTGCCCTATAAGTAGTCCCCATTTTCGAGACTCTCTTCAGAGAACTCCCCGCCATGCTAGCAGACCGGCACTCTGTTAGTCGAGTGCTCCTCTCAGCTGCCTCTCTTTGCTGATCTCCTTCTATCTCGCCACTTCCTGGACTGAAGACTTCTGGGCAGGTGCAGTATCACCGTCTTTATACCCTCTCCACTTTATCTTCTGTAATTTTTCACCTCTTTCCCTTCTCATTAGGCCTTGTGTGCATGAGTGAGTGACTACGTTTGTGCATGAGAACATATTTGTTAAAAAAAATCATTCATTAGTACGATTGTCTGGCTTTTTGCTTGGTCTGACCCCGTATAAATTGGGTTGAAGGTCTCACTGGGTTACCCTGCCCCTCGTTCTGCCAAGCTAGTGCTCTGCTAATTTCCCCAATCTTTGCATTTTTGGAGCAAACCAAGGTGTCCCCCAGGGGACCCCCAGAAGTCAGGGTAACATAATCACTGTATTGTTTTCCAGATACTAGCAAACAAACTCCTGTATAATCCATTCTAATATTTTTCTTGACATTGAGATCAGGCTGACTGCCCTGTAGTTTTCTGGATCTTCTTTTTTGCCTATTTCGATGATAGGAACAATGTTTCCTTGTCTCTAGTTCTTTGACACTTGACCCATTCTCCAAGATTTCTCAGAAATGATGGCAAGTTAATCAATATTCTGGTTTGTAAGTAGTTTCTAGACGGCTCAAAATGTTTTTATTTATTAAGTTTTCAATGTTCTCCTTTATTCCCTCCTAAAAAGCCTGAGAGAGTGGTGGGACAGAGAGAAGGGCCTCTCTAAATGACCTTAGAGTTCTATTGGGCTCTTAAAGGGAGATGTGGTCCTTCCTATAGTCTGGGCCCAAGCTGTTTAGCAATTTGAATTGTACCCAGAAACAGAGTGTTCTGTTTGAACACACTCAGCTACTGTTCAGTCTTTTTGGCAAACCAGGCATGAACCTGGAAGAGCTTTCGCCTATTTAGGTGTGACAGGAGTAATAGAGCTGAGTACCATCAGCATACTGGTGATGCCTGACCTCAACGGCATGTCATGTCCACTGCAATATTGTCATAATAACAGTAGGATATCAGCAGGGGAAGAACGTCCTATTTGTAAACAGAGTGATTTGTTACCGCTGTTTCTAGCCCGAGCTTGTGGGATATTAAGATATCATTTGATATCAATAATTTGGCCTTCTTCACCCATTCCTCTCCACGTGCTTGCGAGGCCCCTGGACAACCACGCACACAGGTGCGGCCAACAATAGCCGAACCATTCAAATCCCAATCCAGGCAGGCCAGTCATTGCCAAATGCAGCTTTAGGAGACCTCAAGGCAAGTACCACATTATGTATGCACGCTACTTACAAAAGATCCCCTGCCCCGAGCAGACAGCTTGATGAGCAGACTATACAACTCTCAGGCACTCCGAGTTTGCATACTGGCTACTCTATTGACAATCTGGTCATAATTCAATCATCTCAAGTGCTGACCTTTCAGAGGCTTTGTCTCCAGCCCGAAACTCATTGTTATCCTCGAGAACGAACTAGCCGGCAGCCACAATTTTCCCTATAAGAACCCCTGACTTTGAGCGTCTCGTTGGATCGCTCGTGACTTGCCTCCCAACTTGCTGCCTCTCCATTTGACGAGCCTCCCCTCAGCCCCACATGCTGAGAACCTACGCTCCCCAGCTTCTTTGCTATTACCAGGCTTCAGGACAGGTGTAGTATTTCCCATACCAAACTGTTACTGCCCTGGCTAGCCTGAGCTTTGGGGATATAAAAAGATATCTTTTGACATCGATAATTCGGCTTCACATATTCCTTCCACGTGCTTGTGAGGCCCCCGGACAAGCATGCATACAGGCTCGGCCAGTAATCGCCGTAATATTCCAAAACAATACAGGCAGGCCAGAAACAGCCGACTCGCCACTTTAGGAGACCTCAAGGCAAGTACCTCCATTAGGTATGCACGCAACTTTCAAAAGATCCTCTGCCTAGTGCTGGCAGCTTGATGATCGAACTATACAACGCTCAAGTACTCCGTGTTTACATACCGGCTATCCTATTGACAATTTGGCTGTAACTCAATCATTCAAATTCTGACCTTTCGGAGGCTTTGTCTCCAGCCCCAAATCAATTGTCTTCCCAAAGTCCGACCTAGCCTGCGGTCACAATTCTCCTTATAAAAACCCCTGACTTTGAGCGCTTCTTTGGATCGCTACCAAGTTCCAGACCGCCTTGCTGCCGCATCGCTTGGCGAGCTTCCCCTCAGCCCCACGTGCTGAGATACATCGAACCCCAGCTTTGCTCTCCATTTTCTTCCGGACTTCAGGAACAGGTTTCATATCACCCGAATCAACTATCCCTCTGAAAATCCTGCTATCTTACTCACACCTTTATTTTCCTTAGTTATCTGTGTGCGTGTGTTGCTTACATTGTGTGCCTGTCTTTAATAAAGATCATTCATAATTTTCCAACTGGTCTGCTTCTTGACTTGGCCTGACCCCGTAAACACTGGGTTACAAGATTCCTCTGCGTTACCCTGCCTCTCATTTTGCCAACTAGTGCTCTTGACTAATTTCCCCAATTTGTGTAATTGCAAGGTTATTTAGGGATCCCTTCTGGGACCCCCAGAATACAGGGTAACAAAACCTCCTTTCAAAATCCCTCTATCCATGTCCTACCTTTTATTTCTATAGTTCTTTGTGTGAGTGTGTTGCATACACGTTTGATTGTATCTCAATAAAACAATTATTGTTATTATTAACTTCTGCTTGATCATTGACTCGGCCTGACCCCATAAACATAGGGTTCAAGATCTCACTACATTGCCCTGCCTCTCACATTGCTAACTAGTGCTCTTTGCTAATTCCCTCCCCATTGTTGTGAGCACATTTAGATATCCCTCCCGGGACCCCAGAAATCAGGGCAACAGATTTAACATCATCTTGTGCTCCATATGGTATGCTATATATCAGTGATGTAGACTCAAGTTGACTGACTTGGACTCAAGTTGGACTTAAGTCACTTCAGTGATTTGACTCAGACTCAACTCAGCAATAAATGATGCATTGACTCGAATTGACTCAAAACTTGGATAATTTGAGTGACTGACTTGCTGCCATTGGTTCAGTAACATAACATCCAGAAACCTTACAACTTTGAACAACACTTCTATCTCTTTTTGACTACTGGTCATGAGGCAATCTGTCTCAAGCCCAAAGTGTGTGGACATTTCTCAGAGGGGAAAAGCAAATGGGTTAAGCAATGAGCTTGAGGCGGGGTTGAGGTCTGCTCAGCAGCCTGTCCCCACTGCACATTGGAAGAGCCTTCTAAAACTTTTCCTAAGAGCAGAAGGCAACAGTCAGTCCCCCAGAGTGCGGAGTGTGTTTCTCAGAGGGGAACAACAAATGTATCAGACAATGGGCTTGAAGAGGAAGGATACTTCCTTCTAAAGCTTTTGAAACTTCAGTAATGAAACATCCTCCAGCTTTGGAAATGGGAAGTAAGAAAGAACCTGTTTCCCACTTCCAAAGCCGCACTCTTTTATGCCCATTGGCACAAAAGCTTCCAGGTTCACAAAGTGGGAGAAAGAAGGATCCCATTCCCCACTTCTGAAGCTAGAGATGGCAAAATCACAAATGTGGAGGGCCAACTCTGCTTAAATTGTTAAAACTGACTTTATTCGACTTTGTCCAGAAATTGTAGAATATAAGTTGGGGTATAAAGTTCACTCCCAGATTTAAGACTTAAGACTTGACTTGAAAGTATCTTCAAGAACTTGAGACTTGACTTGAGACTTGGAGTAAAAGACTTGCTGGTAAATACATCATTGCTATATATTACATATGTAAAGAAATAAATATGCGTGAATAAGAAAAACAGCCAGTGTGGAGTAGTATGTGGAGCACACAACAACAACAAATAAGAAAAACAATGTTAAATCTAATAAAGAAATTAATCTACTTGACTTTTCTGCAAACCTCTCTGATGTTCATGGCAGCTTGATCCGAAGTCAATAACCTTAAATGAAACTTGCCCAAGTTGAGGTTGGCTTATTAATATGTTCTCCTAAAAGGAGGAAAAAAGACAGAGAAATGTTTTTATAGTTGTTCTAGCAACTTTGCAAGTTAATGGGATATTTTACAGAGAGGGCATGCACAGTGGAAATAAGAGAATAGAATTTTTGCAGTGGATGGGGATTCCAGATACTTTGATATAATTTCGTCTTTCTGTCTGACTTATCCTGTGGAATGTTTTCTTTACATGTGTACAATGTGATTGATTCTATACATTTTTCAGCAAGAACTGAAAACCTGCTTTGCCCTCTCCATGCCAAATTACCATCCTGCTCTCCAAATAAATATTAGGTCTATGATTAGCAGAATATGCTTGAAAGCTGCAGTCTTTTTTGTCCCAAGTGTTTCCTTTTACAGTAAATATCTTACTATTAGTAGGTCACACACCCCATACTTTGATATGGTTTAATTGGCAATTATTAATTGACATAAATATAAATTATACCTGCTATGGCTGCATGGTCATACTGGCTAAGAGGAAAAAGCTGGCCGCACACATGCATTGCAAAAGAAGGTCAGAAGAAACCTTAAGGCATAGTCAGGTCATAGTCAGGAAATCACCAGGAAACTCCAGCAATAATGGACTTACAGTTATCTTCTAATGATTCATGTTTTAAGAGACACTAGCATCTGAAATGTTCCCACAGGATGGCCCACTCCTCTCCCTCTGACTAAGCAAGCTTCCCTTTTGTTCCCACATCTGTCTGACAATTAGAGAGCTATCAAGACTACCATTAGACCTTTGTCACCTAATGCTACGGCCATTAGCTCATTCTGGACTCCACTGTCCACTCTCTGGACTTCATTGTTTACTCTGCCAGAGAGCCATTAACACCCTTGCCCTCCAGGCAGAAAAAGAGTATTTAAACCCCAGTTTTTGGCCAGCCAGCTCAAAGTACATTGCTTGCTGGTGGTCACTCTGCAGCTCTGATTCCTGCTTGTGTATTTTCCTTAGATTTGTGTCCAAGCCACATCGTTTCTTTGCTGCTCTGCTGGATTGGTAAATATTACCCACTTTGTCCTAAAATCTTGCTATCCAAAACTTTCCTCCCTTTTCCTTCAGTTAGCCTTGCGTGACTGCTTGGATCTTGTGTGTGTGACCACAATTCTCCCAATAAAACAATTATGTTTACTTTTGGATCTCCAGCTAGTTCTTCCCTGCACTAGAACCAGCAGACATAGATCTAGAAGATCTCAAAAGGTTAACCCCTGCCAAAGGCCTCTTCTTTGAGCTAATAATCCCCAGCTTTCCATGGATGTACTGGAATCATGGGTGGACCCCTGAGTCACCCATGTTTTGGGGTAACATTACTGCACAGCACAATACCTTTCCCAATGTACATCAAAGGGCCTGTTCTAAATTCCTCTAATGTGGAAAGATTGTTGGGTACATACAACAAAAAGGGCCTTCTCAGTTCTGATGCAAGAACTTTCTGCCTCCACCTATAAAAATTAGTTTTGACACCTTGTCAAACTTAGTTATTTTGCCAAGTCTTTAAAGGAAGCTAGTGGTTTTATCAGTTCTTCTGTGCTCTGAGGCTTTATGAGAAGGCTTGCTTTGAGTAGTAGATTGTCACTGACTAGTGAACAATAACTTCCCCTCCCATTTATTTAGTCCCCATTTTAGTGTCAACTAAATAAATCCGTACTTTCCAAACCTACACATAAACTGGAACTTTTCTAAGTGATATGCTGCATTGCCAATATTTTTGTTTGTAATTAATGCATGAAATGTGAAACTATGGATAAAAAATTACTATATTAGAATATCCTATTATAATGAGGCAATTTTATAAAATGTGAATACTGGGAAAAGTGTGTGCAAAAATGTGCATATTAGGTGAAATTTATACAAAATGATGCATACATGTGATGGAAGCAAGCTAACATTAGAAAAATGAGAATCTGAACAGAGTCACACTTGACAGATGCATTCATTCCTATAACTAGTGGGTTGCTGCTAAGTGCTTCCCAGTGATGTAAACACTCCATAGGTTCCTTCTTTTAGACAAAGTAAGTACCTGAAGAGAGCAAGCAAGAAGAGGTGCTCTTTTAGTTCCAATGGGTGGAGCTAAATTATGGTAGCTAAAGGGGGAGCCTAATGAAAGAGATCATTTCCTTCTGATTTTCCTTCTTCAGGTTCATGCTTCACAACCAAGAAATTCTTGACTGATCTAGACATAATGTTAGTTTGTGCAAAGCTGTAGTTCATGTAATGTGTCCTGGAAGAACAAGCTGACCTGGAGTATGTGAATGAAAGCTGGCTGATTGAACATGGAGGTCTCACTTTGACCTAACAATACATGTTCATTTACTCTGTTCTAAGAAAAGATGCTAATAATTTTAAGTACAAAAGCAAATGAGATCTGAAGTAGCATAGTTTTATTTTACTCCTCTATTCAGTTACCCTCTGCAGCAGTCTCCAAAATTTGACAGTGTGTACCTGGTAATATGTCCATGGTGAGTCCTTAGTAGGGATAGAATGGAAATTCATTAGTTTTCTGACTGGGGTCAAATGTGGAGTTCCCGACCCTCAAGGTACTTAGGGGAGAAGACAAATGGCAAGTGGGAAGAAAAGTAGCACATAATTTGTGGGAACTTTTTTTATTCTCAGCACAAAATAAATTATGCACTTTGCAAGAATCTGTGCAAGAGTCTGAGAAACTGGTCAACTTTACAGTAAAACCTAATCTCGCTGTCTTTTCTCTACACACAGAAAACTGCAGTATTCTGAGGAAAAGAAAACACATTCACTTACATTAGCTGGAATCCTGTGTCAGCTTTTACATAACTAAGTACTTAATTAAGTAACTTCTCCCAGCATGATACTCCCCCAACAAATCTGATGGAAACATCATTCAACCATGCTCTGATCATCGGCAGATGGACTTTCTACTCCCCATGCAGCTGATAGCTGGTAAAGTAGGTGGAGGGATAAGCTACAATAGTGGCAATAATATCAAAATTGTGATTTAAGTAGTGACCATAAATAAGAAACAGTTACCTAACAGGCTTTTCCCGTGTACTTGGGAAATTGCATAAAATGCAAAATGCATACTATTCCTGTATGCAAGATAGATAGATAGATCCTTTATCTGCAGTCTTGCACAAAACACACATGGCTGTATGGAAATAGTATTTTTTGCAAAAAACTCACAATTTGAATATTGTTCAATTTGCTATCCATATTGAAAGACACACAGTTTTTAAGGAAGGCTGAGTTCTTTGGAGAAGAATATTTCTATACTGCTTATCAGTGCAAAGCACTCTCTAAATGGTTTACAATGTGTTTAGCTAATTGCCCCCAAGAAGCTGGGTACTCATTTTACCAACTACGGAAGGATGGAAGGCTGAGTCAACCTGGAGCCCTGCAGGATTCAACTCACAACATTGTGACTGCAGTACCTGTATTTAACCACTGCACCACCAGGGCTTTTATTGTTCTCAATATCAGTCAGAACTTGGGGGAAAAAAATCAAGAGTTACATCAGAGACCACGTCTTCAGTTCGTAGAGACCATGGAGGTGACTTTGCAGGGGGTTCAATTAAGTTCCAGAAGGGAGAAGACACATGTTCTCATAGTTGGTGATTCTCTGCTGACAGGAACAGAATCAATGCTATGTAAACCTGATGAGTTGTCTCAAAAAATGTGCTAACTCCCAAGGGCAAATATTCATGAGTCCATCGACCATTATTCTTCTCTTCTGATCCATTAGGAACAAATGGCATTCTAAGATATAGCCTATAAAGTATTGCAAGGAGACTATGAGGCTCTGGGTAGGAGGCTAAAGGACTTTGGGGCATAAATTATTATTTCATTGTTTCTTCCTCTTGAAAGGTGCAGTCCAGGAAGAATGAAGAACACTTGAAGTTAACAACTGGGTCTACGGGTGATGCTTTTGCGAAAGTTCTGGTCTCTTGGACCATACTCTGCCCTTTCACGAAGAAGGTTTTTTGGCAAGAGATGGGTTGCAAGTCACTTTCATCTCTAAGAATATATTTTCTAGAAGTGTAGAAGTGTAGGATGCTTTAACCTGAGTTATGTGGGGAAGCAAGACAGTATTCTGGGGAGGTAGGGAAGACCCCATGTTCTTGGCACATTAGCCTCAATCATGTAGGGAAAAAACACCCCACCAACAGCAGGAAGAGAATAGGGATGGGCCAACTGAATCCTTGAATCCTCGGCAAAGATTTGAGATTTGTGACTCCAAATCCCTGCACCAAAATAGGAAAACCAAATTTTTCAAATCCACCAACCAAATAGTTTGTTGCAGACCAGGATGCCTGAAAACCTGGGAGACCGGGACGCCTGAAAACCTTGGGAGATCAGACACACAAAGGGAGATGGCACTGAGGTGAGTTTTTCCCTTGGAGTAATAATGGCCTTTACTAACAATTTCAGAAATTACATCTGGGGTTGTATTCTAATATATTTAAATTGAACATTTAATATTTAAGTTCAGCACTATTTTCTGTGCTGAAAATCAATGGCATGTATAAATGCTGGGGTCAGTGGGTCTGACACCTATCAGAAGTAGTGGGGAAGAGGGCAAGGTCACACAATCTCATTCAGTGATTGCCACATGTAGGCCAGTGTACCTCCTTTCACAAGATATGCCTGATTGGGCTGTCTCCTTCTGCAAGGTAATAATCTCTGTTCTTTTGACTTGAGACTGGAGGGTAGGGATTGGGAATTATTGAGACTGGACTAGAGATTTGACTTGAGAATCCCTTGCAGGACTTGAGACTGGACTAGAGGCTGTTTTTTTTTTTTTAAGTGCCTTGTTGCAGGACTTGAGACTTGACTTGAGTATAGAGAATTGAGACTAGATTATAGGCTATTTTTTTAAAATGCCTTGTTGCAGTACTTGAGGCTTGACTTGGGACTGCAAGGTGCAGAACTGAGACTGGACTAGAGGCTGATGTAGTTGGGTTTTTTTTTAAGTGCCTTCCTTGTTGCAGGACTTGAGACTTGACTGGAAGGTACAGTCTTCTTGAGATTTCAAGCAGAGCTGAAAGATTTCTTTGCATAGCTCCCTTGCAAAGTTCGTTCATACACAATTCTGGGATTTGTAGTTTTACAAGGTATCACAGGCAGAGAAACAAACACAATAGGAAAGGAGGAGAAGCAATATATGTCAAGGATGTGTATACCTGTGAGGAGATCCATGATTTTAAAAAAACAGATTGCTTACCCGTAACTGTGGTTCTTTGAGCAGTCATCTGTGAACTCACATAAATGGGTTATCTGCTCCTATGCAGTGTGCTGTTCTAGAGTTTGATGACAAGCATTTTGGTGGGAACCCTGTACCCATCCCTAGAAGCTAGAAAGCTACCTTCCCACCAAAGCCATCAGTTCCATGGTGGCCAAAGGCTGCAACCGTGAGACTGAAGGACACAGCAGAACATGAAGAAGGGAGGTTGGGCAGGGTTGGGTGAGTTCACAGACGACCACTTGAAGAACCACAGTTACAGGTAAGCAACCAGTTCTTCTTCTTCATGGTCTCTGTGACTCACACAAATGGGAGACTACCAAACTACTAACCCTAGGAGGCAGGATTGTCATGCTACTGAGGAAAACAGCACTGTTCTCCCAAACACAGTATCATCTCTTAATCTACTGTCCAGTCTATAGTGAGAGATGAAAGTGGAAGGCTGTGATCATATAGCAGCCCTAATAATTTTGTGGAGTGGCACCCCTTGCAAAAAGGCCGTGGAAACAGCCAGAGCTCTGGTGGAGTGGCTTCTCAATTGTGCAGGAGGCTGCTTGCCAGATAGTTCATAAGCAAGAAGAATGCTGGATGCCACCCATTTGGACAGTCTCTGAGAGGACACTGGAAGGCCTCTCTTTGGAGACAAGTAGCACAGGAAGAGTCTTTGAGACTTCCGGAAGATAGCTGTACACTGCATATAAAAGGCTAGAGAATGATGAACATCAAGGCAATGAAAGTTGTGTTCCAGATCCAAGGATGGGTTTTGCATGAATGCGGAAAGTATAATGTTCTGGTTGAGGTGAAATGTTGAGATAACCTTTGGAAAGAAGGAGATGTCCAGTCAAAATATGATTTTCTCCTTGTGGAACCTGATATAGTGCTGGTCCATTCAAAAAGCACACAACTCTCCAGCAATCCTAGCAGAGGTCACTGCTGCCAAAAAGGCTGTCTTCCAAGACAGAAGGGGGATGTCACAGATAGACATGGGCGTGAAAGGTCTCTTTGAGAGCTGTGAAAGGACCTGCTGCAAGTTCCAGGCACACATGGGAGCAGAAGTTGGAGAATGAAGATTCTTAAAGCCCTTAAGGAGTCTTTTGATCAGGGTGTCCAGGAAGCAAGATGGTCTTCCTACCCTTTGCATGTGCATATTGCTGGCAGATAACACTTTATAGAGGATAGCAACAGGCCTCTATCTGACAATGGTACCAGGAGGTCCAGAACATGGATGGTGTCGAAAGCATGATCCACTTGATGTGCAAGGAGAAAGTCTATAAACTTGGTCCACTTGTATGAGTAGGAATGTCTAGTTGAAGGCCTGTGAGCCACTTCTATGATGTGTCTCACTGAATGGGACAATGAGGTCAGTGGAGTAAGTCCCATGCCATAAGTTTGAGGGATCAAACCCCTTGATGTCTCAACCTGGCCTTGTGTATGGGAAGCAGGTTTGGTCTGCATCAGAGCCTCTGATACCATCCCTGCAAGAGGTGCATCAATGGAGCTCTGCAAAATCTGCCACGACTTCACGTCATAGACTCTCAAGAATCTTGGTCTTCTCACCTGAAATCCCACTGCTTGGAACTGTCTCTGAAGGGTAAGGAGCAGGTGGTTGCCAGCAAAGCCTTTTTCATGGCTTCCACAACCATATTGAAGATGCACAACTCCTCAAAGGATCCTGACACTGGTACCTTCCTTGGTACCAAAGACGTCAACCTCCTAGGTATCAAAGTCTTCTTCATCTTGATTTTTGTTGCAGCCTTCTATGATTCTTTCTTCTGAGCCTGTTCAACTGACTCAGAACTGATCCATCAAGGTGATTTCTACTCCTCCACCAATGCAGGCTCCTGCCCAAAAGGATAAGTTGTCTAAGAAGCACCACAGTATGTATGATCCTGCTGCTCCGAGGTAAAATAACAAGATGATAAGGTGCCAGGGTGATTCTCATGCCCCAGTACTGTCCTCAGTACCTACAGCCTCCATCTCTTTTGGCCCCCTCAGTAAAGGGTGCTATGGTGTCAGTACCTACCCCACCTGCAATAATGCCAGCTATTCAGATGCAGACTGGATATTTGGGACCTTGCTCTCCAGCAGCCAACCTGGAAGGTTGCAGCCATGTTACCACTGCCACCTCCCACTCTGGGCCCTTGGCTCCACAAGTTTTGGGAACAGTCTCCTGCTGTGAGGGATAGACCTGCCCCTTCCCGACAGAGTTGAGATTGGTCTCCAGATCACTGGGACTGACCTGACCTTTGTCACCACTACTGCAATTTTGGCCTTTGTGAGGATTCTTCTTCCCATCAGTATCTTATTTGGACAGATACTGCAGGGAGCATCTTTGGAAAGAGCTGCCTAGATCTACTATTCCTCCTCACTGTCATACCAGGACTGCTATCACCATGATACCTGCTACTGGTTACCTTGTTGGTCAGTCTCACAGTACCAATACTGATCTCACTTTCAGTCTCAATCCTGGTCTTGATCCCCACATTGAATTGTTAATAACATCTTTCCTGGTTTCCACAACCTTGGTCTTGAATACCTCAACCTCAGTTACAACCAGAGGTTCATGGATCTCCACTAGCCTTGTGATCAACATCACCATGTCACTCTCTTCGAGTGAGGTATTTAAGTCTTTTACTCCAAGTCTCAAGTCAAGTCTCAGGTCTCTACCTTCAAGTCTCCAGTCACGTCTCAAGTCCTTGAAGATACTTTTAAGTCAAATCTCAAGTCTGGGAGCCACCTTTATACCCCAACATACATTCCAGAATTTTTGGACAGAGTTGAATAAAGTCAGTTTTCCCTATTTAAGCAGAATTGACCTTCACAACTGTGATTTTGCCATCTGCAGCTTTGAATGTGGGGAACAGAATCCTTCTTACTCCCCACTACTGATGCTTCTAAAAGCTTCAGAAGGAAGGATCCTTCCTCCTCAAGCCTGTTGCCTAACACATTTGCTGTTCCCCTTTGAGAAATGCACCCTGCACTCTGGAAGTGTGTCTTGTCTTCTATTCTTAGGAAAATTTTTAGAAGGCTCCTCTGATATACAGCAGCACAGGCTGCCTATTTACCATTCTTCTCTGAGAAATGCGCCCATACTTTGGGCTTGAGACAAACTGTCATGTGATCAATAGGCAACAAGAGATGGAGGCATTGTTCAAAGTTGTAAGATTTCTGGATGAATGTGTCATATTACTGAACCAGGGGCAGCAAGTCAGTCACTAAAAATACACAAGTCTTGAGTTGAGTCACTGCATCATTTATTGCCAAGTCGATTTTGAGCTGAGTCACTGAAATGACTTAAGTCTGACTTGAGTCCAAGTCAGTCAACTCAAGTCTACATCACTGCTCTCTTCCGCCTCCTCCAGTTCCTCCAAGATCATATTCTCTGCTCCCTAGAGATTGCCTTGTGTCTGCTCCATCTTGTGTCTTGTCTACACTTCCTCACACGATGGCCATGGTTTCAAGACTTCCTCTGTCTCCAGTACAAATATCCATAGCATCTTCTACTGTGGTTTCCACAAACACAGTAACCATCTTTTCTGATCCAGTCCTGCACCCCTCAGCACTACTTTTGGTTGCTCACCATACCGATATAGCTTCGGGTTCATCCTCTAAAAACTATGATTTGGACTTCATGTCACTGAGATCACCCTCCATCTTGTGACTCTCTACCAAATGTTGTTGATAACTCTACACCTGATTCAGCACCTGAAGATGTCAAACAATTTGTTGACATTGTTCTGAGGATGGTGAAGGCTATTGGCCTTGATGCTTCTGCACCTCCTGCTCCTGTCCATGACCCAGTCTTTCAAATAGTGGACAACCAGGCCCCCACAATGGCTACAATTCCATTTCTTCCAGCCTTACAGGAAGTCATTAAAGAGGTCTGGTCACAGTCACCTTTGCTTCCTCCTACCTCATGGCACCCAGAGCACCTTTATTATTATTCAACAACAAGATGTCTCTTACTTCTTCAACGATCCGACTTCCAATTCCATCATTGTTGAGGCATCACAGACAAAGAAAGGGAAGAAGGTCCATTCTACACCACTCGACAGAGAGGGTAGATATTTGGATATCTTTGGGCATTGCTTCTATTCAGCAGCCTCTCTTGTTGCCCACATTTCAAACACTCAGGCATATAGGGTGGTTACTAGTGCTTTTTGTGGGATAAAATTTTGTCCCTTACCCCACACCTCCCTGATGAGCACAAGACTGTGACACTGCAGTATCATCAGGAGGCACTAACTCTGTCCGCACACAAATTCAGTCCACTTGTCACTTGGCGGATAGTGCCAGCAGGGTCATGGCTGGTTCAGTGGCTTTGAGACGCTATGCATGGCTCTGGTCTATGGGCCTTTCCGAGGACACCAGGAAGAGGATCAAAGACTTTCCTTACAATGGCCAAGGCCTCTTCAGTGCTACCACAGATGACTCCACATAGCATCTTACCAAGGCCAGGTTGACAGTGAGGAAGATGAGGTTCAGAAGCCAGCAAGAACAGCACAAGCCTCATTTTTACAGGCCCTCCTGGAAATGCACCCCAGTCTCTCCCTATCATTCCCAGTCATCACATCCTCCATGTGAGGCCTACTCACTTTGGCCCTCTTCTGTGCATTGTTCCTACAACTGCCAGGCCACATCGAAGAAGTCATCTTCTACTGCAAAACCACAATTTTTACTCTCCTCACAGGGTGCCACCACTGCTGTCTTTCCGGCCCATCAGCCTGATTCTACCAAAGGCCCCAGATCTCTCCCAGCATTATTCTACCTGGCAGAACATCTTACCATCATCTGTCTGGGTTATGCCATAACATTCTTAACTACTCTTCTACTTGGTATATTTCATTCTGCATCACCTGATCTGGTCCTTTCAGAGGAAATATTCACTGTTTTACACAATGGCAGTATAGAGAAGCTACCTCCTCACTTCAAGATGACAGGATTCTTCTGTTACTTTACAGTTCCCAAGAGAGATGGTAGTCTTCAGCCCATTTTGGATCTGCAAGACATCAGTCATTACATCCATCCTCACAAGTTCAAGATGGTGATGTTGGCCTCTATTCTCTCAATCCTCAGGAAAGGTAATTGGTTTGCCTCAATAGTCCTCCAGGATGCATATTTTTACATCTCAATATGCCCACATATACAACACAAGAAGTACCTTCACTTAACTGTCAGAAATTATCTGTATCTATACAGAGTCCTCCTGTTTGGTCTATCCATGGCACTCAGAGTATTTACGAAATGCACAGTGGTTGCCATTTCTTATCTGAGGAACAAAGGGGTTATAGCATACCCCATCTGGACAATTGGTGTCCGGCAAGATGAAACTGTATTACTACATTCACTTCATCCTGTCCTTGTTACAGTATCTGAGACTCAACATAAATCCCAAGAAGTCCCAGATAGAACCTTCCTAGACTTTGGACTTTATAGGGACCACCCTGGACTCATCCATGGTGAGAGCATTTCTTCCAATCCAGAGGGGCAAGACCCTCTGCACTACAGTGTACTTGATGTTCCTGAGAGGATCTCTTGCTCGGCCCTCAAATTCAGTGCCTCCTAGGCCTCATAGCTGTGATCACATCAGTCATCTATCTGTTTCACTTGCATTTTTGTCTTCTTCAACACTGGTTTCTCTGTCATTTCGATATTTTCTTGGATGACCAGCACACATACACACAGCACGCAAACATACACACACATATATACATACTCACACACACACACACACACACACACACATATAGTATATTCTCAGGGCTCACACTTGAGAGGACTATGGAGGAAGAATGAGCTGGGAAGAATGAGAATGCAGATAGCTGTCATGTAGTTTTCTCCATGATAAAATAAAGCACATTCCCAAGGAGGAAAAAATATAGTTTTCTCCATGCCATGTGACTGTGAAATGTGTTCCATAATCAGGAAGAACTTCCTAACAGTCAGAGCCATTCGACAGTGGAATATGTTGCCTCGGAGTGTGATGGAGCCACCTTCTTTGGAGGTTTTTAAGCAGAGGCTGGATGGTTGTTTGCTGGGAGTGCTTTGAGTGTTTGTTCCTGCACGGCAGGGAGTTGAACTCGATGGCCATTGTGGTCTCTTCCACCTCTATGTTTCTATGATTCTATGTATTGTATGACAGGAGGAATAGGAATGTTAGTTCTTACTTACTTAGTTAGTTAGTTCTTAGAGACACAACGGGGAAAACAAATTGTGAACTTTGCCTGTCAGATGGGGCTGTAAATACTATTTAGCAAGCTTAATTGAGAAACTATAGTTTGTGTTAGAATGGCAGCAATTGATGGGTGATTTACAAGGGTTAGGCTGTGAGTCATTAAATAGGAACAGGGGCTAGAATATCAAAAAGACAAGGCAGGAAATTTGGAGTATCAAAGAAACTAATAGAAAGGGGTTATTTTGAAAAAACAAACAAAATTGAACTGAAAGTTGTGGGGGTGGCGGCGTGATCCTAGAGAAACTACCAGTGGGTGATGTACATGAAAGGTAATGAATTATTGTGAATTGCTAAGAGGGGTGATGTAAACTAAACTCCAGCAACAGTTGTGAAATAGCGTCCTGAATCTTCTAATAAATGCAATGGAAAGTATCAATGTGTTTTCTTGAAAGGCACAGCACAGCAAAACATGACAGTAACTTCATTTTAGTTGAGTAGCCCAGGTTATCTCACTCCTACTAGCAGGGAAATTAGGTGAAATGCCCCTCTGGAATTGGTCGTTCTCAATGGGAGGAGGGCCTTCCCCTAAACATCTGTGTAATTGTTATATCACCCAGGGAGGAAAAAAATTGGCTGAAATATTGATTAAAATTGGAAACAGGTGGCCAGGCACTCTAATAATTCTTAATTCTTAATCCTCTGGACACTATAAGAATTAGTGAAAAACAAGGAATAAAGCATAGAGCTTTCTGTTTGAAAATCCAGTCTGGCAGCTCTCACCCTACATTACAATCAAGATTTAAATCTGGAGGTAAAAAGGAACATCAGAATTTGACTCAAAAGAAACAATTCCATTTTCAGGAATACTGTGGGCAGAAATTGTTGAGAGGGTTACACATATCATACCAAACTGCCATCCTTTCTTGAGGTTTGCAGTCACAGCCATAATAAAAGGAACAGTCCTGACTGCATATCTTTACCTTTTTCTTCCACATGTAGTGAAAGAACAGTTATGGATACCTCATTTTAATTCTCAATTGGCCACTGAAGAGTCTTTTATATTGATTACCTGATGTGAGCAGTGGGATATTCGGAAATGGCTCTGTCCAGAGCATACCACCCTTTTGAACCTTGTGCTTATAATTTTAGCAGTGCAACCTCTCTGTGGGTGCAGTTAAGCAGTGATGCCACCAGAATTATTGATAGTTGTAGAGGAAGCCTTTGTGTGAGGTGTCACTGGTGTATTGGGAAGATGGTAGTACTTCTCAACCGCCGGTGTGATAATGGAGGCGTAATGTAAACCGAGTAAACACTAGCACTGCCTACTATATGGCAATAGAGCATGAGACCAAAACTCTTAGATGGGAAGTTAAGGATTGGAATTTTACTTTACCTGTAGGGCTCAATATTAGTTCTGTAGCAAAGAAGTTGTGGGAAAGTTAGAAAGTGCAAACCCAGTTAAAGGCCATATCTAGGAACAATAAGGGGATGATGTTTCAAATTCATCATGAACAAGCTGAGCTGGTCAGAGTCACCCAGGACATATAGGATTTGAGATTTGAGCAGGATTTGGGATATATTTTAAAGATGGAGCCCCATCATTACTGGTCCTTTGCATCTGGCATGGTACCCTGTGATAATCTTTTTAATCACTGTGGCAATCTTGCCTTTATTAGTATGCGCTATATATGTTATTTATGTTATATATTATATATTTTGCATTAAAAAATATCTGGAGAGCACTAGATAGTCTAGCTTCTGGAGTGCTGGTCCTGAGCCGTGCAAAGTTTACTGGATTGATTTTCTTTTCTTTTAATTAACTTTTTTATTGGAAAAAAATAAAAAAATTACAAATATATTGAATAAAAATTTACATAGCTGGAAAAACAAAATAATCAAAGTGGAAGGAAAAGAAAATGAATAATACGAAAGAATAAAAAAGAAGAACAAAGTTATCAACCTCCTCTTGCCTTCAACCAAGAGCAACGTTCTCACATTTTTTCTCAAAACTTCCTATTTACCTTTTGTTCATATGAAGTCTAAAGTTTGAATTCATCTTTTTTTCCAGTTTATCCTTACATGATATTTCTACTTTATGTACGTATACTCATATTACACTGTGTAAGGAAGTACTTTAGCAAACGTGGCATATATATATATATATATACATTTCGGTTTCTCCATATGCAGAATGTATGTTGTGTCGTATAGGAATAATAATATATAAAAGTAATTAGAATGTAAATGTACATATATATTTTACTTAAAATATTAAATCTTGACATCCCATCTCTTACTGATCTACTTTATAAGTGCCTGCCAGTCTTTTTCCAATGTATTAATTTGTTTTCCATCTAAATAATGGGTGAGTAGATCATACTCTTTCATTTCTATTATCTTTGATAACCATTGGTCTATATCTGAAATATTTTTGGTTTTCCAAAGTTTTGCAAAGTTAACTCTTGCTACAGTAACTATAAAAGGCAGGGTTCAATTATATTTTTTGAGAAAATTTTTGTCAAACATATGAGTCAGGTTTAACAAAAAGAATTCTAGACATAGAGAAAATGTGGTTTGAACTATCTCCGTTATAACTTCATGTATTTTTGTCCAGAACTTCTTTGTCACTGGACAGGTCCACCAAAAATGATAGTAAAGAGCCCATCTTTTCTTGGCATTTCCAGAATCTGTTATTCCCCGTCAGGTAGAATTTAGCAATTTTTTTCTGGAGTGAGATGGTATCTATACATCATTTTTAGAAAGTTCTCTTTCAGATCTTGTGAGCAAGTGAATTGGTTTGTATTTTTCCAAGCATTTTCCCAATGTTCTAATGGTATTTTGTGTTGCATATTGTTAGCCCAGATCACCATAGTATCCTGGACAGTTTCATCTTCTAGATGGCAAGTTAACAGGTACTTGTAAAAATGAGACATTTTTGCTTTGTCTTTGTGAAAATTATTGTTTCCAATTCATTGTAAGTTTTCTGGTGTATAAAGCCTTCTAATTTTAAGTCCATATGAAACCGTTCTTTTAACTGTAGGTAAGGGAACCAGTTTAATTTGAAACCTTCTTTTTCAAGTTCCTCTTGAATTTTCCTCCGAACCTCATCTTTAAAATCCTGCACTATCAAATCTTTATACCTAATCCAATCTTCCCGGCCATCTACCCATTTGCCAAAAAAGGCTTCTTGTGGTGATACCCAACTTGGTACGGTAATCTTATTCTTAACATCAGTCCATCAGAACCGTTATGAACAAAAGGGGAGAAAGTGGGCATCCTTGCCTTGTTCCCTTATTTATATTCAGATAGTTTGTTAAATCACCATTAATGATAAGTTTTGACTGCTGGTCCTTGTAAATCTCTTCTATACATTTCAAAATGTTGTTTCCACAATCCATTCTTTTTAACGATTCCAGCATAAAGATCCATCTCATTTTGTTGAAAACTTTTTCAGCATCAATAAACATTTCATAGAATCATAGAAATGTAGAGCTGGAAGAGACCACAGGGGCCATCCAGTCCAACCCCCTGCCATGCAGGAACACCCTCAAAGCACTCCCAACAGATGGCCATCCAGCCTCTGCTTAAAAACCTCCAAAGAAGGAGACTCCACCACACTCCGAGGCAGCATGTTCCACTGCCAGACAGCCCTGACTGTCAGGAAGTTCTTCCTGAGGTTCAGGTGGAATCTCCTTTCCTGCAGCTTGAATCCATTGCTCCTTGTCCTGGTCTCTGGAGTGGCAGAAAACAAGCCCTCTCCCTCCTCTACATGGCATCCCTTCATATATTTAAACATGGCTATCATGTCCCCTCTTAACCTTCTCTTCTGCAGACTAAACATACCCAGCTCTCTAAGTCTATCCTTATAGGGCATGGCTTCCAGGCCCCTCACCATTTTGGTCGCCCTCCTCTGGATTTGCTCCAGCTTGACCGTGTCTCCTTCTTGAATTGGGGTGCCCAGAACTGGACACAGTATTCAAGATGAGGTCTAAGCAAAGCAGAGTAGAGTGGTACCAGTACCTGCCTCGATCTAGACACCATACTCCTATTGATGCAACCAAGAATCACGTTGGCTTTCTTGGCTGCCGCATCACACTGCTGACTCATGTTCAGCTTGTGGTCTATTAAGACTCCTAGATCCCTTTCACACGTACTGCTATCCAGCCACTTGTCCTCCATCCTATATTTCTGCATTCCATTTTTTCTACCTAAGTGTAGGACCTTACATTTCTCTCTGTTGAATTTCATTTTGTTAGCCTCGGCCCACTCTCCAATCTGTCCAGGTCATTTTGAATTTTATCCTGTCCTCTGGTATATTAGCAACCCCTCCCAATTTGGTATCATCTGCAAATTTGATGAGCATGCCCTCTATTCCTTCATCCAAGTTATTGATGAAGATATTGAACAGCACTGTGGGCCCAGACAGAACCCTGTGGCATCCCACTAGTCACTTCTCTCCAGGATGAAAAGCAGCCATTGGTGAGCACCCTTTGGGAACGGTCAGTCAACCAGTTACAGATCTACCTGACGGTAGCCCTGTCCAGCCCACACTTTACTAGCTTCTTTGCAAGAATTTCACAGCATTTTTTCACTTTTCAAAATGTTCAATAAAGTTTATCAGGGTCCTGGTGTTAATCTGAAGTCGTCGATTAGGTAGGAAGCCATTTTGGTCAGAATGTATCTCTATTTGAAGAACTTTTTTTAACCTCTCTGCTAAAATGGAGGTAAAGATCTTATAGTCAGTATTTAAAAGGGAGATCGGTCTGTAATTTTCTGGTTTCATATGGTCTTTTCCTTTGGAATCAGCGTAATGTTTGTGTTTAACCAAGTTTTTAAGCCATCCGATTTAACGAGATTCAGTGTTTTCAACAGTGGGATCAACAGTTCTTGTTCAAAAATTTTATAGAAGCTAGCTGTGAATCTGTGGATGAATTTTCAAGACTCAAAAAATCATTCACATCCTAGACTATCTGTTAAGAAAAGATTCTACCGAGATGGCTGAGGCAGCCACTTATCCAACTCTGATAGGTGAGATTCAGTTTAATCAACTTGACAATGTGGACAGCATCATATTTGGTTTGGATTAACTAACATTGTCCATTTGTTTGTAATTATTGTTATTATTTATTTAGAACCATCAATTTATGGACTGCCATTTCAATGACAGTGTTAAGCTAACACAGAAAGAGAGAGAGAAGATTGATGGTGAGCAAGTCTCACTCTTTCAGCCTCAAATGAAGGCAAGCGCAAATCTCTTCTCAAGAAATCTTGCTAAGAAAACCCTGTTATAGATTCACTGATCATAAGTCAGAAATGACTTGAAGGCACATAACAAGAACAAAATGGCACACTACAGAATAATAGAACATCCTCTCCCTGGTTCACAGTAGAATACATGGAATACAAAGCAGCACAGGTGGAGTTTACATATTTTTATACTCCCCCAAATTGATAACAACCTGAAATGTGTGGGAGAATTCACAATTTTCTGCAGATGAAAGGCCTATACTAAATTAAGAACAGATTGCACCTGTAACTATGTCTTACTGCAGTTTCTAGTCCAAACTTGAGGGATATTAGATATCATTTGATATCAAGAATTTAGCCTTCACTACCCATTCCTCTTCACATACTTGCGAGGCCCCTGGACAAGCATGCACACAGGCGCGGCCGAAAATAGCTGAACCATTCAAATCACAATCCAGGCAGGCCAGTAATTGCCGATTGCAGCTTTAGGAGATCTCAAGGCAAGTACCTTCTTAAGATCACATTATGTATGCACACTGTTTACAAAAGATCCCCTGCCTCGAGCAGGCAGCTTGATGAGCAGACTATCCAACTCTCAAGCACTCCGCATTTGCATACTGTCTACGGTACTGACAATGCTGTCATAATTCAATCATCTAAAGTACTGACCTTTCGGAGGCTTCGTCTCCAGCCCGAAACCCATTGTTTTCCCCAGGAACGGACTAGCCGGCGGCCAGAATTTTCCCTATAAGAACCCCTGACTTTGAGCGTCTCATCAGATCGCTTGTGACTTGCCTCCCAACTTGCTGCCTCTCCGTTTGACGAGCCTCCCCTCAGCCTCCACGTGCTGAGAAACTACGCTCCCCAGCTTCTTTCCTTTTACTGGGCTACAGGACCAGGTGTAGTATTTCCCCAAAACTCCTTCTAAAAATCCCCTATCTATTTTCCTCTCTTTATTTCTTTAGGACTGTGTGCATGACTGCACAATTGTGCAGTATTTCTTAATCTACTGAGTGAGTGTGTATGTTTGCTGTGACTTATAAATAAAGGAAAACAAATATCATTTACTTCTGTTTGATTATTGACTCAGCCTGACCCCGTAGACATTGGGTTCAAGATCTCGCTACGTTGCCGTGCCTCCCGCATTGCTAACTAGTGCTCTAGCTAATTCCCATTCCCCATTATTTTGAGCACATTGAGGTGTCCCTACTGGGACCCCCAGAAATCAGGGTAACATATGGTTCTTCAAGTGGTCATCTGTGTTTACTGCACCTATACAGCATTTACATTTACAGAGTTTGCAGCATTTTGGTGGTAGCTCTTGCTCCACTGGTACGTATGACCAGCCATTTTCCCGCTCAAACTCTCAGTTCCACAGCCTCTGAAGTAGCAGCCCAGGAGCTAAGCATATTGAGCATGGTTGAAGTGGGGAGGAAGGATGAGTGGCGTATGAGTTCACAAATGACCACTGAAAGAACCACAGTTACAGATGAGCAACCTGCTCTTTCTGGTCTCTGTGACTCACACAAATAGGATAGTAGCAAGCTACTAACCCTGGTAGTGGCTGAGTCATGCGACAGAGGAATACAACACTGCATACACTACAACAGAGACAGCATCACCCCTCAACCTCACATCCAGCCTGTATGGTGTAATGAAGGTCAGAGGCTGAGACCAGGTATAGCTGCCCTGCAAATGTTCTCCAAAGGTACACTCTTCAAAAAGGCAGAGAAAGCAGCCACAGTCCTGGTGGAATGGCTGCACACAGCCATAGGAGGGTCTTTTTTGGTAAGTTTATATGCTAGATGAATGGCATAGGGGACCCATTTGGAAAGGCACTGGGCAGAAACCAGCAAACCTTTCTTGTGTCTGGAGTAGAAAATGAAGAGACTATGTCTGATGAATGTCAGCAGTTCTATTGATGTAGAAGGTCAATGGTCAATGCCCTTCTAACATCTAGGCAATGAAGTATCTGTTTGAATTCAGAGGACATGCACGCAGTATGATGTCCTGATGCAGGTGGAAGGCAGAGACCACTTTAAGCAAAAAGAAAATGTCTGGTCTGAAAATAACTTTGTCTTTGTGGAAACACAAATAGAGAACATTGATATGGAGCACACAGAACTCTACAGCCTATCTGGGTGACATTATCACTACCATCTTGGTAGTGGCCATCTTCCATGTCATGAGATGAATGTCACAGGTTGCCATCAGTTTGAATGGCCTCTGGGAGAGCTGCGACAAGGCAAGCTGTGGGCTTGTGGGAGATTGAACTGGACAGTGCAAGATCTTGAAACCCTTCAAGAAACGTTTGACCAGGGGGCACTGGAAGCAAGATGACTCTCCTGAGGCCTGGAACCGATGGGCTATTGTGGCAAGGTAGCATTTGATGGATGAAAGTGAGAGGCACCTTTCAGATTAAGAAAGAAGAAAGTCCAAAATGTGCTGAATGTGAGCTGCATCCAGTGGTATGTGTTCAGGAACCAGGAACAAATGGAATTTCCCCCATTCGTAGGAACAGGACTTCTGGGTAGAAGGCTTTAGAGTGGCTGCCAGAATTCAACAAAGTGGTGTTGACAAGGAGGCTAAAGACAGATCCTTCAGGATGTCAGCTTGAAGGTGTCAGCGTTGAGGATGGTAAATCCAACCATTATGAAGAGTCAGGAGATCCAGCCTTGACAGGAGCCTCCTGTAACATCCTAAGGACAGATGAAGGAGGTGGGCGAACTATGGTTGTCTCGGCCACCATGGAGTCACAAGGATGCAGTCTGCTCAATGTCTGGTCAGCTTAAAGAGGACTCTGGTGATGAGAGGGAGCAGGAAAGAAGTTTACATAGTGGCACTTCCCCAAAGATACAGGAAAGCATCTGTTACCGCTGTTTCTAGCCCGAGCTTGTGGGATATTAAGATATCATTTTGATATCAATAATTCGGCCTTCTGTACCCATTCCTCTCCACGTGCTTGCGAGGCCCCTGGACAAGCACGCACACAGGCGCGGCAGACAATAGCCGAATCATTCACATCCTGATCTAGGCAGGCCAGTCATTGCCGAATGCAGCTTCAGGAGACCTCAAGGCAAGCACCACAATTATGTATGCACGCTACTTACAAAAGATCCCCTGCACTGCACAGGCAGCTTGATGAGCGGACTATACAACTCTCAAGCACTCCGCGTTTGCATACTGGCTACTCTTTTGACAATCTGGCTATAACTCAATCATCTAAAGTACTGACCTTTCGGAGGCTTTGTCTCCAGCCCCAAACGCATTGTTTTCCCCAAGTACGGACTAGTCTGTGGCCACAATTTTCCCTATGAGAACCCCTGACTTTGAGCGCTTCCTCGGATCGCTCTTGGCTTCCATCCCACCTTGCTGTCGCTTTGTCCAGCGAGCCTTCCCCTCAGCCCCACATGCTGAGAATCCACACTCCCCAGCCTCTTTGCTTCTAACTGGGCTTCAGGACAGGTATAGTATTTCCCATACCAAACCTCCTCTAAAAATCCCTCTATCTGCTCCTACCTTTATTTCTATAGTTCCTTGTGTGAGTGTGTTGCATACACTTGTTTGATTGTGCTTAAATAAAACAATTATTATTTCAACATCTGCCTCATCCTTGATTCGGCCTGACCCCGTAGACATAGGGTTCGAGATCTCGCTACATTACGCTGCCTCTCGCGTTGCAAACTCGTGCTCTGTGCTAATTTCCTCCCCATTGTTTGAGCACATTTAGGTATCCCTCCTGGGACCTCCAGAAATCAGGGTAACACATCACCTAGTGACCTCTCCCCATTGAAGTCCTGGAGCAGAACATCATGCACTAAGCATTCTGAGGGGATGCAAAGAGACTGACCTAGGTAAAACCCCACCTGCAGAACACAGAGTGGAGAACATTGCAGTGGAGTGTCCACTCATGGCAGGACACCATTGTTCTGCTCAGAGCATCCGCCAAGGTGTTCTCTTCTCCTGAGAGATAGATTGCAGAGAGTAGGATGCCTCTGTCCAGAAACCAATCCCAGATCCGAAGGGCAAGACTGAGAAGGATTGATTACTTTGTTCCACCTTGCTTATTCAAGTAATAAACCACCATGGTATTCATGGATATTACTTGAACTGTTTGATGTCATAGTAGAGAGTCGAAGGACCAATGAGCCTTCTCCACAGCCAACATCTTGAGTGCATTGATGTGCAGCTCAGATTCATGATTTGTCTACTGACCTCTGATGGAAAGACCATCCATGTGGGTTCCCCACCCAACTTGAGATGTGTTAATCATCAGATATTTCATGCGCTGATGCAGAAGGAAGGGCATCCTGGTAAGCAGGTTGTCAGTTTGGAATCACCATTTGAGGGATCGATGAACTGACTACAGGATGGTCAATGGAGTTCATGAAGAGTCTTTGAGAATGTTGAACACTGAGTGAAACCAAGCCTGTAGCGGTCACATCAGAAGGTGTGCATTCAGTACTATAAAGGTCATGGAAGCTTAAGGCCCAGAAGAACTTGAATTACCTTGTCTGGTACATGTCTGGAGCAGTGGCAACAGAGAACAACTTGACAAAGAGCCTGAAGACCATTCAGAGGGAGGTATGCTCTCACATCCCCGGGGTTGGGCACTGGTCCAATGAATTGAATGGTGCAGGATGGTTGCAAATGGACTTGTTGAAGTTGATAAAGAGACCGAGGTAGATGATAAGTCAAGGAGTAAGACCTATATCTGAGAGGAGGCAATTGTGAGTACCTGCAGTGATGATCCAATTGTCTATGTATGGAAAGACAAAGACTCTCTGCTGATGTAACCACATTGTCACTACTGGTGTATGTTTCATGAAGATGTTTGGGGCAGTGGATAGGCCAAAGTGTAGGATGCAGAACCAGTAGGCCTTCCTTCCTACAGTGAAGCAGCAGTAGCACTGATGTGATAGTTGCATCCCAATACGAAAATACATTTCTTTGAGATCCAAGGTAGCAAACTAGGCTCCTCTTTCAGCAATGGAAAGATGGATTTCAGGGTGACCATATAGAAGTGCCTAGGAAGAATAAATTAATTCTCATCTCTTAGGCCCAAAATAGGGTGCAGCACACCATCCTTCTTCAAAACAATGAAATGGTGGGAGAAGAACCCCTGCAGGATAGAAGACAGTGTTACGGGGTTTGATGGCTCCCTCTTTAAAGAAGATACCTATTTCCTCCAGGAAAGGAACAGAAGGGACAGTGATACGAAGAACACCAATGAGTTGACATTCAGCAAATTTGATTGCATAGTCCCTGTCAAGGATGTCAAGGACCAAGAATTGGTGGTGATGGTAGACAGGCATGTTGGTACCAATGGAATCTGTTTCCAAAGTGGAGAGAGCAAGGGAAGAGTCCCTGAAAGAAGTCAAAGGTGCTGCTTATTCTCAGGAGGCAGTGGTAGGAAGGTAGATTTCTGATGCCTCAATTAAATCAAGTTGTAGGCTCTTTCTGAGGTGGAGACATGCCTTGACCAAGAGTACCTAGGCCAGGAGGACCAAGTAGACTGGGATGGTAGGCCAAACTTCTGAGCAGTTGTCCTCACCTTACGGTGTCCCAAGGTGTTGTCTGTATCCTTATGAAACAACCCAGACTCATCAAATACCAGGTCCTCAATAGTGTTCCTGACTTGATTAGACAAACCAGAGGACCACAGCCAGGCATGACAATATGAGACTATGGCTGAATCTAGAATTGTCACACTGCAGTAGCCACATGTCTTGCTGTTGTTAACTGCTGTGTCACCAGCGTGTAGGCTTTGGTCTGGAAAGCTGCTGAGAGATGACAGTCATCCTCAGAAAGTTTGGCCAAGAGAGGTATCATCTGCTCCCAAAGATGTTCCTGGTAAGCAGAAAAAGAAGCCTCATAATTGGCTATCCGAAAAGACAATGCTTCTGTAGAATTAAACTTCTTGGCCAGGACATCCAGCCTGATGCCTTCCTTGTCAGTAGGGGGTCATCACCATCTTTGAGTTGCCCTGCTTTGTCCTGCTTCGACAACTATAGAGTTGGGCTTTGGCTGCAGGGACAGTAAATCAAGAGTTGCATCAAAGATTCTATATAAGGTGTAAACCTTTTTGGCAGTGGGTCTAACAGAGGAAGGGTGTTTCCAAGAGCACTGAATGATCTTCAGAAGGGCTGGAAGTAGGGGTATATATGAAGGTGTTCACACCTTCAACTGGAGCCTCTTGAAAACTGGCTCCTCTGGTTTGGATTTGTGAGCCTGAGTGTCTAAGTTGAAGAGGTTTGGTCATTCTAACCATTAACTCTGCAAAGGTGCAGATGTTGTCCATTGGAGACACTGATTTGTGCTCATCAAGAATATGAGGAGGCAAATGACAACAGAACAGAACAGAGGAGGAGAAAGAATTCAAATCAGAATCCAGATGTGTGTCTGCAAGAAGATGGTGATGAAGTCTCAGCAAGAGGATCAATGAGTGGAGAAGTGCCACAACATGGAGAAACAAGTAAGGCCTGTGAAGGTGCCAGAATAGCCCATTGGAGACAATGGGCAGAGGTGGCATGTTAGTGGCTGCAGTTGAAGCATGAGATACATTGGTGGACAACCTGGTTGCAGGATGAGCCTGCATTTCTGTAAGCAGTGGAGACCTTTGAGGGCCATGCGAAGGATGGATCAGAGCAGGAGACTGGGACTGCAGATGGCACCAGGAAGAGCAGCATAGAGAGTCTCTATGTGTATACGGAGAGTCTCTATGAGGCACTGTACAGTGGTAATGAATCTGCTGTCCATAGTAACTATGGGATGGGCTTTGTTCTCCATAGCCATATAGGTAACAGTAGTGTGATGGGCCATAGCACCTGGAAAAATAATAATTGGGGTTGTAGTACTCTACAAGCTCTTCAGAGAGAGTCTCCACTTCTGACGGAGAAGGAGACCTTCGGTCATGATGAGAAGACTGGCAACAATGACTGTGGCCTGACCTCCCAGAATCTACAGCCTCAGAACATTGGAGTTGGATCAGTGGCGACCCGGAGAGGCATGATCTTCAGCCCTCAAATCCAGAAAACCCAAGGACCTGGATAAACTCAACAGGGACCACTGAGATGGAGGCCTACAACAGGCAGCTGGAAAAGACAGGAGCTGCATGTCTTAGAGTGTGAATCCCCTTCAGAGATGGTCTGGACTCAGAATGAACAGGAAGGCCCAGCAAGTATTGCGTCCCGCTGGACAGAGAGTCAATTATCTCACTATCTGACATTACAGCCACCTCTGCTGCTTCTGGAGAAGGACATGGTCAAGCTGGAGCAGGTCCAGAGGAGGGCGACCAAAATGGTGAAGGGTCTGGAAGCCAAGCCCTATGAGGATAGACTTAGAGACCTGGGTATGTTTAGTCTGCAGAAGAGAAGGTTAAGAGGGGACATGATAGCTATGTTTAAATATTTGAAGGGATGCCATGTAGAGGAGGGAGAGGGTTTGCTTTCTGCCTCTCCAGGGACCAGGACAAGGAGCAATGGATTCAAGCTGCAGGAAAGGAGATTCCACCTGAACCTCAGGAAGAATGTCCTGACAGTCAGGGCTGTCCGGCAGTGGAATATGCTGCCTCGGAGTGTAGTGGAGTCTCCTTCCTTGGAGGTTTTTAAGCAGAGGCTGGATGGCCATCTGTCGGGAGTGCTTTGAGGGTATTCCTGCATGGTAGGGGGTTGGACTGGATGGCCCGTGTGGTCTCTTCCAACTCTACATTTCTATGATTCTATAACACTGAGAAGGTGATTAGTGCAAAGGTCAAGCCAAAAGAGAATGAGGTGGAGAGTGGACTGGAGAAGCTGGTTTGTACATGACCTTAGAAACTGCTAAAGAAGATATCTTAGGCTGAGAAAGGTCCTTGGACCATTTCTTCTGTTTATGGTGCTTGCATTCAGTATGGTTCAAAAAAGACTTCAGGTCAAGTGAGTGGTCTGGAGTCAAAGAGACCTCAGTATGGTGGACCTCGCATTTCAATTTCCCTGTACCAATGGAAGGATTGGATGTGGGGCACTTGGCAGCCCCAGGACCAGAAACCTCATTGGATTGCTGCTTAGAAGCGGGTCTCGAAGCAGAGGAAAGAGGTGTCAGAACAGATGAAGCGCACAGAACAGAGGATTGACTAGATGTCGAAGGAGTACGCAGTCAAGTCAAGATCTACTTGTACAGTACAGCCTTCAAGTGTGAAGAGTGATTCTTTTGGGCCTGTAGAGTCATGGCCTTACAATGAGAGCAAGAGCTAATGTTGTGATTTTCTCTCAGGTTCAGAAGGCAATGGGAGTGACCATCCATATTTGGGTTCTTAGTACAGTCCCACAAGAAAAACACTTCTTAAATGACCCTGATGGCATGGTAGAAAAGTGCACTAGCTAACAATAGCAGTTGCATTTCTATATCACTTATCAGTGCAAAGCCCTCCCTAAGCAGTTTCCAATGTGTTTTAGCTAACTGCCCCCAGAAAGGCAGGTACTCATTTTACCAACCTACGGAAGGATGGAAGTCTGAGTCAACCTGGAGCCCTGAAGAATCGAACTCACAACGTTGTGGCTGCAATACCAGCATTTAACCACTGTGCTACTAAGGTACTGTGGCTGCTCATATGCACTAGCTGAGGAATATCACTGAGATCAGACAAACTGAGCAGAAACAAAGAGAAGTATGCCATCCGAATCAAAGCCAACAAAGATACCAAGCCAAATTGAATAGAAAGGTTGAGAAGAGACTAGACAGTCCGAGTCAAAAAGCCTACAATCAAGCCAAAATGTATGGTGAAATTGTTCCTTTGAGGCTGCTGTTGTGGCAGACAAAAAGGGACTGAGGGTTTGAGCAGGAAAATGGCTAGTCATATGCACCAGTGAAGGAGGGGCTACCACTGAAATGCTGTGTAACAGCTCCAGAAGGTTCCGAATTATGCACTGTGCAGGCACAGTAAACACCATTAGTGTGAATCACAGAGACCACAAAGAAGGTATACAAATGTTACAACACACTTCATAAACTGTATGATATTACAGAAATGTGAAGTAATGCTATGAAGAATGATCCTCACTAGAATGGTGATGAAATTTTACATTTAATCTTGCCTGAAGACTTTGATTATGCTTAGTTGGAAGATGTGGAAGGCATGATTTTACACTTATTTTGCACTTACTTTTGCTTACTGTCTTCTACAAAGTCACAATTAAGCAGTTTTGAAAGGTTCTTTCTTCCACTTCAATATTTAAGGTCCCAAGCATAGTGTAAAAACAGTTGAAACTTTACCAGCAACAAGAACTATACTTACAGGTTTTAGATCACAGTGGATAATCTTCTCTGTGTACAGGAGCTGTAAACATCTTAATATACACTGAGTGAATCGGTGAATTAAACCCAAGGTAAAACCTTGGAAATTATTTTTCTTGATCAATTCATACAAAGTTATACTGTGGGATAAGAAAGAATATTTCAGTTTTATATTGTGAACAATTTACTTTATACAGGTAATATAAGGTGAGCATACATGTTCTAAGTCATTTGACTACAAGTGCCAGAAGTTTTGTACATGAAACATTGCAACCACAAGATGAAGGCACGTTTACAATTAGAAGCAGTGTTGGTGTGGTGCTGGTTGATGGCATTTAGCCGCCTAAAGCAAAGGACAGAATGGAAACTTTCTCCATTATGTGTACAAAATCCAACAGGGCTGATAGAGAAAAACCAGAGAGGGTTTTGTCATGCTTTAGAGAGTTGTTTGTATGCAGGATACGAGGGTTCCCCACACCATCCGACTTCCTGGTGATTCAAATGACACACTCCTTGCCTCACTTTTACCATATTTTAAAAATCAATTGTGTTTTTTCATGCCTTATTATATCTGCTAATTTAAAAAGGAAGCAGGTTGTTCAAATGTCCTTTGTCCATGTTCCATGTCCATTTCAATTACCCGGATATATGCTGGCAGTCAAACTCTGCCAAGACAGCAAGGTCCAGCAAGTTTCTTGCTTGTCTTGCAGACAATTTCATGGTCCAGAAGGTGGAAGAGGCCACGAGGGGATCAAATATTCTAGATCTGATCCTGACCAATAGGGATGACCTTGTTAATGAGGTAGAAGTGGTTGGATCTTTAGGGGGGAGTGACCATGCCCTATTGGAATTTGGCATTCAGTGGGAAGGAGAAGATAAGTGTAGCCGGACACTCGTCTTAGATTTTAAAAAAGCGGACTTCTGTAAACTTAAGGAGCTGCTGGCTGAAATTTCGTGGTCAGGAATAGTGAAAGACAAAGGAGTTCAGGAGGCATGGGAGTTCCTTAAAAGGGAGATACTGAAGGCACAGTCTAAAACTGTGCCAATAAGGAGGAAAAATGGAAGGCATCTGAAGAAACCAGAATGGTTGACTAAAGAACTCTCAGCTGAGCTAAGCGTTAAGAGAAACATGTACAGGAAATGGAAGAGGGGGAAAACCACCAAAGAAGAATTTAAGCAAGTAGCCAGGAAATGTAGGGAGGAGGTCAGAAAGGCTAAAGCACAGAATGAACTTAGGCTGGCCAGAGACATCAAAAACAATAAAAAGGGCTTTTTTAAATATGTCCGCAGCAAAAGGAAAAAGAAAGAGGCGATAGGGTCGCTGCGCAGAGAAGATGGCGAATTACTAACAGGGGGAAGAGAAAAGGCAGAACTACTTAACACCTTCTTTGCCTCAGTTTTTTCCCAGAAGGATACAAGCACTCAACCTGGTGGTTGGGGAGCAGGTGAGGAAGCAGGGGAAATGCGGCACATAATAGGTAGAGAGGTGGTACAGGAATACCTGGCCACACTGGATGAATTCAAGTCTCCAGGGCCAGATGAATTGCATCCTAGGATATTAAAAGAACTGGCAGAGGTCATTTCGGAACCGTTTGCTATAATCTTTGGGAAATCTTGGAGGACAGGAGAAGTTCCAGAAGACTGGAAGAGGGCAAATGTTGTCCCCATCTTCAAGAAGGGAAAAAAAGAGGACCCAAATAATTATCGCCCAGTCAGCCTGACGTCAGTACCCGGAAAGATCCTGGAGCAGATCATTAAGCAGTCAGTTTCTAATCACTTAGAAAGCAATGTGGTAATCATGAGAAGTCAACATGGATTTCTCAAAAATAAATCATGCCAGACTAATCTGATCTCTTTTTATGATAGAGTTACTAGCTTGATAGATGAAGGGAATGCTGTGGATGTAGCATATCTCGATTTCAGTAAGGCCTTTGACAAAGTTCCACATGACATTCTTGCAAAGAAGCTAGTAAAATGTGGGCTGGACAGAGCTACCGTCAGGTGGATCTGTAACTGGTTGACTGACCGTTCCCAAAGGGTGCTCACCAATGGCTGCTTTTCATCCTGGAGAGAAGTGACTAGCGGGGTGCCACAGGGTCCTGTCCTGGGCCCAGTGCTGTTCAATATTTTCATCAATGATTTGGATGAAGGAATAGAGGGCATGCTCATCAAATTTGCAGATGATACCAAATTGGGAGGGGTTGCTAATACGCCAGAGGACAGGATCAAAATTCAAAATGACCTGGACAGATTGGAGAGCTGAGCCAAGGCTAACAAAATGAAATTCAGCAGAGAGAAGTGTAAGGTCCTACACTTAGGTAGAAAAAATGGAATGCAGAAATATAGGATGGGGGACACGTGGCTGGATGGCAGTACGTGTGAAAGGGATCTAGGAGTCTTAATAGACCACAAGCTGAACATGAGTCGGCAATGTGATGCAGCAGCCAAGAAAGCCAATGCAATTCTCGGCTGCATCAATAGGAGTATGGTGTCTAGATCGAGGGAGGTACTGGTACCACTCTACTCTGCTTTGCTTAGACCTCATCTTGAATACTGTGTCCAGTTCTGGGCACCCCAATTCAAGGACATGGTCAAGCTGGAGCAGGTCCAGAGGAGGGCGACCAAAATGGTGAAGGGCCTGGAAGCCAAGCCCTATGAGGACAGACTTAGAGAGCTGGGTATGTTCAGTCTGCAGAAGAGAAGGTTAAGAGGGGACATGATAGCTATGTTTAAATATTTGAAGGGATGCCATGTAGAGGAGGGAGAGGGCTTGTTTTCTGCCGCTCCAGAGACCAGGACAAGGAGCAATGGATTCAAGCTGCAGGAAAGGAGATTCCACCTGAGCCTCAGGAAGAACTTCCTGACAGTCAGGGCTGTCCGGCAGTGGAACATGCTGCCTTGGAGTGTAGTGGAGTCTCCTTCCTTGGAGGTTTTTAAGCAGAGGTTGGATGGCCATCTGTTGGGAGTGCTTTGAGAGTGTTCCTGCATGGCAGGGGGTTGGACTGGATGGCCCGTGTGGTCTCTTCCAACTCTACATTTCTATGATTCTATGATTCTATGTGTTTTCATCAGCTTCTATATATAGCTTTTAGCAAGGGGATACCCAATGTCTTGTGTGGTGATGGTGTGGCTATGGGTTCCTTTTCCATTTTGCTGCTCCCTCCTCCTATGCTCAGCCCATTTTGTACTATGATTTCCAATGCTCTTATAGGAATGATCTAATCTGACTATAGATACAATGGTTGCTGGTCAACTTCTATCCCCTGACGCTTCACTTGCCCCTCCCATAGATAACATGAATCTATCTATCTATTCCAAATCTCAGTTTGATAGTGTGGGATAACAGCAGAAGACAGGATTAAAGAGTTGTGCTATTTTACCTCATATAATGCCACAATGGCAACATTACTAGTGTAAGGCAGTTTAAAACCCTGGTCTATTGTAAACTATTACATTCCAACATTATACTTCCCACCATAGGGGAAACCAGTACACTTAAAATAGAGATAGTATAAAAAATACAGGAAGAGCTAGGTTGTCACGACATAAAGATAAGGCTATGCATCCAGAAGGTCTAATGCTATATTTGTGGGTATGATGAGGTGGTGAAAGTGTGCAATACTGCTGTTATTGCTTAAACTGAAACTGAATATAGCAGTGTATGGCAATAACAAGATAAATAGTCATTGGATGATGTGGTAAAACCAGCCACTTCCATTTTATTTTTCATGTCCTCTTCATTTCTTCCAAGAACACCTTCAGCTCCCTAATACAGCATGAACCATGAGTTGGGACAGGTGACATGCATAGGTTGAAAAGAGAGTGGTAATCATGGCAGAAGGCTGAGAGAGGTCAGGGTATGTTGACCCACTTACCCCCAGTAAAGGAAAAGGAAATCAATGTGACTACAAGAAAGAAGCTGTATATATGTTGCTGGAACATCGCAGATAACAATTGACAAAAACACCAGTCTGATTTTCTTCCTGCTTCAACATTAGTGATGATGATGAGGAAAACAGCTACATGCATAGCACGCACAAGTCTGCCCTCCATCACTTGCTCCCACCATTCCCAGCACCACTGTTTGAGCCAGTTCTGACACAGACAATTTAAAAAAAACTAGGAATTTCTCCTTTCTTTCCATGATCAATTATTCTTGATGGTCACAGAACTGGCATATATGGCACATTAAAGCAGTGGGATAAGTGTGGCCCATAAGCTACATGCAGCCCCTTGAGATTTCCTAGAGACTTCCAAAGCCAGCCTGTTAAAATATTTTTTTCAGGCCAATTTTTGTGTAATTTTTCATCCAAAAATATTCCCAAATGCCCCCAAACTACACACAAATGCAGCAGTTTATGCCTCCCATCCTCAAGAACCTCTCTAAACCACCAAAAAAAAAAAAAAAACCAGCCAAAAATAGTGACCAGAAGTGACACAACATGATCCCCAATCCAGTTGCCCAAGTCTGCATTAAAGGCTCTCCTGGAATATCTGTAGTTGAATTAATAGCAGCCAGCTACTTTTCTATTCCTTTTTCTCAATACTTTGCTTAAAATTAGATGTGATTTGAGCATCATATATTACATTTCCCACTGTATTTTTCAAAGCTTAAATAAACCTGGAGATTCAATGGACATTGACCTACCCCTTTCCTCTGTACCATTTTTCTGATAGACCTCCCCCCATCAAACATATATAATGACCTTTCTTTCCCTATCAAGTTTCATGTTTTACTTTTGTGGTATAAATACCACAATTATTATCCAGATAATTAAAAAAAAAAAAGAATTGGTTCTCACCCTTGTTCCCTCGTAGTAAATGAACAGCTACACCTAATCATTGTATATTAAATTTATACCAGTTATTACTTGTTGCTAGTCATACTTACCATCCTAATTATATACCTATTAAATTCATTAATGAATAAAATCACTTATATTCAATTATAATCAGTTATCAACTAAATCTACATTCTATATTAGTTTAAACTAACTATTCAAACTAATTATTAATCATCAAGAAATAATCATTCATAGCTTATGCTACATTCTATATTAGTTTAAAATAATAATAAAATAAAGCAAATAATGATTAAACAATAATCAAACAGATAATAATCAATCATCAAAGAATAATAACAACCTTCAGAAATTAATAATTGTCATCTATATAAAAAAAATCTTTAACTGCAACAAACAAATCACATATTTAGTTCGAATTTTATACTCCTCACAAAATTAAAATATAAGGTTTAAAAACCTATTGTCATCAGTTCACCTTTGTTCTTTTTAAAGTAATTGATCAGACACCTCCTTTCAGACAAAAAATTGATTTTTGTTCTTCCTTTAACCTGTATGTAATATTATCCATTTCAGCTATTCCCATTGTTGATTTAACTACTCATGCACTGTTGGTAAAACCATTTCTTCCAATACTCTGCATATAGTAGTGTTGGGATGCCCTCCACATAAAGTAATGGGTATGTAGTCTAGTTGTTACTGCCCTGGATAGCCCAAGCTTGTGGGATAGGAAAATATCTCTTGATATCAATAATTCGGCCTCACATACCCATTCCCCTCCATGTGCTTGCGAGGCCCCCGGACAAGCACGCGTACAGGCTCGGCCGATAATCGCTGTAATATTCCAAACACAATACAGGCAGGCCAGAAATAGCCAACTCGCAGCTTCAGGAAACCTCAAGGCAAGTACCTCAATTAGGTATGCATGCAGCTTTCAAAAGATCCTCTGCCCCGCACTGGCAGCTTGATGATCTGACTATACAACGCTCAAGTACTCCGCGTTTGCATACTGGCTACCCTATTGACAATTTGGCTATAATTCAATCATTCAAATTCTGACCTTTCGGAGGCTTTGTCTCCAGCCCCAAATTCATTGTTTTCCCCAAGTCCGAACTAGCCTGCGGTCACAATTCTCATTATAAAAATCCCTGACTTTGAGCACTTCCTTGGATTGCTCTTGGCTTCCATCCTGCTTTGCTGCTGCTTTGTCCAGCGAGCCTTCCCCTCAGCTCCACGTGCTGAGATCCACGCTCCCCAGCTTCTCCGCTTCCTACCAGGCTTCAGGACAGGTGAAGTATCACCCAAACCAACAACTCCTCCAAAAATCCCTCTATCCCACTCCAACCTTTATTTCCTTAGTTATCTGTGTGAGTGTGCTGCATACACTGTTTGCTTGTATTTTAATAAAATATCATTTATTATTTCCACTTTGGTGTGCTCCTTGACTCGGCCTGACCCCGTAAACATAGGGCTACAAGATCCTGCTATGTTACCCTGCCTCTTGTATTGCTAGGCTGTGCTCTTGGCTAATTTCCCCAACTTATAGAATTGAGAGCGCATTTAGGTGTCCCTCCCGGGACCCCCAGAAATCAGGGTAACATAGTAATATGTAACAGACAGCTGGTAGCTGAAGAAGCTAGGTACCTGGGACTGTTAGATAAACATTGCTAAGAAAGTGCTGATAACCGCTGCTTGGCTCTCACGTCTTCAAGGCTAAGGGGAGGGAATGTGGTGCTACTGCCCTGGCTTTGGGGATATTAAAAGATATCCTTTTGATATCATAATTCGGCTTCACTTCTCTATTCCCTTCCACGTGCTTGCTAGGCCACTGGACAAGCAAGCAAACAAGCTCGGCCGTTAATTGCCGTGATATTCCTATACAATACAGGCAGGCCAGGAATAGCTGACTCGCTGCTTTAGGAGACCTCCAGGCAAGTACTCTAATTAGGTATGCACGCAACTTACAAAAGAGCCTCTGCCCCGAGATGGCAGCTTGATGAGTAAACTATGCAATACCCAAGTACTCTGCGTTTGCATACTGGCTACTCTATTGAGAACCGCTACGATAACTCAATCATTCAGATTCTGACCTTTCGGAGGCCTTGTCTCCAACTCCAAATCTATTGTTTTCCCCCAAGTATGGCATAGCCTGCAGTCACATTCTCCTTATAAAAACCCTTGATTCCGAGACCTTCCTCGGATCACTCCCGAGTTTCATCCTGCCTTTCTGTCACTTTGCTTGGCTAGCCTCCCCTCAGCTCCACGTGCTGAGCTACATCGCACCCCAGCTTCGCTCTCTATTTTTCCGGGCTTCAGGACAGGTGAAGTATCACCCAAACCAGCAACTCCTCTAAAAATCCCTCTATACCACTCCAACCTTTATTTCCTTAGTTATCTTGTGTGAATGTGCCGCATACACTGTTTGCCTGTATTTAATAAAATATCATTTTTTGTTTCAACTTCTGTGTGCTCCTTGACTCGGCCTGACCCCGTAGACAAAGGCTTCAAGATCTCGCTACGTTACCCTGCCTCTCGTAATGCTAAGCAGTGCTCTGAGCTAATTTTCCCCACCTTTAGTTTAGCACATTTTGGTGTCCCTCCCGGGACTCCCAGTACACAGGGTAACAGCGGGGAATCTTAAACTCATGTAATTCCTTTGGAAGCTCAGTCTTCTCACTAAAGTCTTTTACATGTACTTCACTCCAAAGAAATAGTGCTTATGCATTGTACGTATGTTGTACCAATTTATGTTGTTTCTTTTCCACAATTATATCTTCTTCCTGGATTCCAAGCAAATATAATTGAGGCTTTTTAGGTATTTGAGACTTCAAAATCTTTTGCATTATATTTTGTATTTTCGTCCAAAGCTGTTTAGTTTTGTCACACGTCCACCATACGTAATACAAAGTCCCAACATGATCCTGATATTTCCAACACTTGTCGTTTGTCTCTTTATACATCTTTGCTAGTCTCTCTGGTGTAAGATTCCTATGGTACATCATTTTATAATCATTTTCTTTAAGGTCATAACTTAGTACATTTTTGAGATCCTTTGTCCATAACTTTTCCCATTGATTCATATGTATATTGTGTCCAAAATTCCCTGCCCAACTAATCATATATTCCTTTACTTGTTCATCTTCCATCTCAAATTTCAACAGAAACTTATACATCTTAGCAATCAAGTGGTCATCATCTGAACATAGCAATAATTCCAACTCAGATTTGGTCTCTTCAAACTGTTTGGCCTTCTTATTTTCTTGAAATCTTAAATAAAATTGTCTATATGAAAGCCATTGCACATTAAGACCTTCCTCCTGTATTTGTTGTAACAACTTCATCTTATAATCCTGGTCTTTTTGTTATCAGGCCATACATCCCCACTCCATGATATGCTCTGCCTGGTGTAGATGCTACAGATTTTCTCCTAAAGGACACCAGTGGTCTCTTTGTCACTGAGTGCCTGGATATCCTATTCCCAGTTTTGAGGCATTGTCCAGGACAGTGGAAACTGCCAATTGTGGGAATATTTTAGAAAGGCACATATTCACATTTTTGGAAAGCTGCAGAGGCACTGTGTTGCAGGAGTGTTGGACGATGCCCTCACAGTTGTTTGTAAAAACTTGAAACACTAATTCAGCAGGATGTCCAAGGAACAAAAAAATTAGATGAACTCAAGGAATGGGTTGTTAGTAAGGGGAACAACCTATGGAAAGAAGGATCTTTCAAAACCAGGGCTTTGTTTAGTACCCTGCACAATGCCTACTGTGTACAGTGCAAGGAGAGGTCACTTTTTGGCCCCTCCAAAGAAGCAATGGTGGCTTGAGGGTTCTGGATGGCCCTAAGCAAAGCCACAAGCAGTATCCAGGAACTCACTCAAAAGGCCAAAAGGTAGGCCAAAGAACTGGAATCATTCAGGGCCCAGAATAACACCCTACAGCAAAACAAATTGCCCTTTTTGACTGCTGTGCAGGAGGCCTATACTAAATTGGAAAATGCCTCAGTCAAAATACAGACATTCAAGGACAGGGTAACCACGCTAGAAGAGGACCATGTGAAGGCACAGCATGTGGCTCAGTATCTGGTTAGCCAGGCCAAGATTCAACATGAGAGTGCTAGCCGTGATGCCTGCGATCAAAGGATCACTGAGCTATCCCAGAGACTGACCACCATCATCATCGCCATAGTCCATCCTGAGACTCTTCCCCACTCCTTGCGTATACTCTGGAGGAGCTCCTGCGAGAGGAAGGGCTCTCACACTCTCCCTATAATCCTGATTAGGAAGAGTGCATGCTGCTTTTCCTAGTCAAGTGTAAGTTGCTTGTCACACACCAAGCCAGCAAGACATTGAGGAGAGGGTCCACTGCTTGGCCATGGAGGCCAAGGCCATCTCCAAACAGTTAGGCCCCCTCAACGAGGACACAGAGATCATGTGGCTCAACACAGTGGCCCAAAGCATCTGACAGCACATGGACAGGACCTCACCCAGATTGCTAGACTCTGCATTTCCCAGTCAGACCTGCCAACCCTAGAATCAGTGTTAGCCCATGATCTTGAAACTCTAGGTAAGTATCCACGGATGCAGGAAGTCATCCAGCTCTTGTGATTGGGTCAGACAGCAAATGCCCTTAATGTAATGGAGTGCCAGGCTCCAGGGGAAAATCCAGAGGTATTTGTGGCCTGGAAAAAACTGCTGGCAATTCTGGCAAGGAACCTGGCACTGAAAACTTTGAATTCAACGATGATGAGTTCAAGATTCTCCTTTTATGGAGGCTTGAACTCTCAGCCCAAAATGACTCTTGGTCCCCTTTATATGAGTCAGATCCCATGGGATAACATATAGGATTAGGAAGGTAGCATGCCTCCTCAGACAGACAGGAGCTTTGAAGAACACCCGGTAATGTGGGAAGATGTGGATCCCAAGTAGTGGGAACCTGTTCAGCCAGCGACCTATGGCCCTCACGCACACTACAACAGAACAGACAACCCAGAAACCTGGCCCTTTGTGGTAGCTAGGGGAAGAAGGACAAACATTCTGGCAGCAGTGCCAGTAGTCAGAACTGGAGAGACCAGCATGGTAACTCCATTCCTGGCAACAGCCATGGCCAAGGCAACAATCTTTGTGCCCCTGTGCAATGGCAAAGTCCAGGAAACCCGATCCAGCCCTCGAACTCTAGGTAGCAGTCCAGAGGATACAATCCCCAGAAGCTGGTTTACAGTGAAGACCAAAGGCATGTTTGCGAACTATTAAAGCAGACAGGAACTGACATGTCCCAGTTCCACATGAAGCCAATGATGGAGCTGACTGATGTACTCCTGAAGCTGCAGAACAGCTCTGTTGAAAGCATACAGCTGGTAGATGCAGTCCTACTGAGCAAAACATCAAACACAGACTTCACTTATTAGGGATACCCACAGTAGGGATACCCACAGTCCAAAATGCTTCCCGAGGGAGTCATAGCTCACTTGGAGCCTGACATATGGGGAAGGCCGATGAGCACATGGGCAGACACTTCTACCATGCCCTTGGTAGAAACCTGAGCAGCCCAAAATGTCCTGCACCCAGATTTAGCCAGCAGTGGGAAGCCTACTTCTGAGACCATTGTATTGTCAGGGTATGGAGGAGGCTTGCACCAGGCAAAGATCTGGAAGGACATTCCAATAAGGTAGGGAAACTCCATCCTAAGATTAGGGTGTGTGAGAACCTCAAGGAGGATGACGGAATTTTGGGACTACCCTTCCCTCTTGGCCATTGTTTGACTGTGGATATGGCAAATGGCTTCTTGTGGCAATTTAGCAATCCCGCCCCCCCCCATACATTTCAGCTATTTATAGATGTGCAGCCCTTAAGGCACCGTGTCTGTTCTGCCCAACTGCCAATGATCCCTGGACGTTGGAATTCCTGGTCTGGATCAAGGACAAGGCAAAATATGGTCTGGTAAAAGATGACTGGGTCCTCATCAAGGGAAAAGATCCCTGTCTGCAACAGCAGTACAAATACTTCTCAAAGCCAAGGAAGGTATTGGAAAAACCACAGAGGGCTTGCTGAAGTGGGATGTAATTACCCCCATGAAGACCATCTTCAACACATCCCTATAGCCCATCCTTAAGGTGGATGGGAGGACATGATGGATGACAGATGATGTCCAGAGGAGGGAGACCAAAATGATGAAGGGTCTAGAATCCATGCCCTATGAGGAGTGGCTTAGGGAACTGGGCATGTTTAGTCTGCAGAAGGGAAGGTTAAGAGGCGACATGATAGCCATGTTTGAATATTTGAAAGGGTGTCATATTGAAGAGGGATCAGGCTTGTTTTCCACTGCTCCAGAGACAAGGACAAGAAGCAATGGATTCAAACTACAGGAAAAGACAATCCAGCTAAGCCTCCGGAAGAACTTCCTCACAGTCAGAGCTGTTAAGCAGTGGAATATGCTGCCTCAGAGTGTGGTGGAGTCTCCTTCTTTGGAAGCTTTTAAACAGAGGGTGGATGGCCATAGAATCATAGAGTTGGAAGAGACCACAGGGACCTTCCAGCCCAACCCCCTGCTAGGCAAGAACACACATCAAAGCACTCCCAACAGATGGCCATCCAGCCTCTGTTTAAAAATCTCCAAAGAAGGAGACTTTCTAAGTAATTACAAACTGTCTGCTTAATGATCTGCTCTAGAATCTTTCCAGGTACAGCTGTCAGGCTGAATGAGTGATAATTATTTGGGTCCTCTTTTTTCCCCTTTTTGAAGATGGGAACAATATTTGCCCTCCTCTAGTCTGCTGGAACTTCTCCTATTCTCCATGAATTCAAAAAGATTAATACCAGGAGTTCTAAAATTGCTTCTGCCAGTTCTTCTAATATCCTTGGATGTAGTTCATCTGGCCCTGGAGAACTGAATTCATTTAGAGTAGACAGGCATTCCTGTACTACTTCTCCACCTATTCTGTGCTGCATTTCTCCCACTTTCCCACCTGCTCCCCACCCCTCAGATTGAGTACTTTTTTTCCATTTGGGAGAAAATGGAGGCAAATAAGATGTTGAGTAGTTCTGCCTTTTCTCTGCCCTCTGTTGGTACTTGGCTGTCTTCTCCATGCAGTGACCCAATTATTTCCTTGTTTTTCCTTCTGCTGTGGATATATCTTTAAAAGCCCTTTTAATTGTTTTTAATCTCTCTGGCAAGCCTGACTTCATTCTGTCCTTTAGCTTTTCTGACCTTTCCCCTACATTTCTTGGCTATTTGTTTGAATTTCTCTTTGGTGATTTCCCCATTCTTCCATTTCTTGTACATTCTTCTTTTAACACTTAGCTCAGCTGAGAGTTCCTTAGTCTGGTTTCTGGTTTCTGTGGACACCTCCTATTTCTCTTCCTTATTGACACAGTTTTAAATTGTGCCTTCAGTATCTCACTTTTAAGAAATTCCCATCTGTCATGAACTCCCTTCTCTTTCAGTATTCTTGACCATGGAATTTCAGCCAGTAATTCCCTAAGATTACAGAAATCAGATTTCTTAAAGCCTAGAATGCCTGTCTGGTTACACTTGGCTTCCCTTTCCCACTGAATAACAAATTCCAATAGAGCATGGTCACTCCCACCTATGGATTCCACCACTTCCACCCCATTAATGAGGTCATCCATTTTGGTTAGGATCAGATCTAAAACAGCTGATTTCCTTGTTCCCTTTCCACTTTCTGGACCATGAAATTGTCTGCAAAGCAAATGAGGAATTTGTTGGACCTCATGCTCTTGGCAGAGTTTGACCGCCAAACTATTTCAGGGAAATTGAAATCTTCCATTACTACTACATTTCTCCTTTTTGAATATGTGGTCATCTGCCCCAGGAAAGCATCATCCAAATCCTAAGGTTGGCCTGGGGGTTTGTAGTGGACCCCCACAATGACATCCTTATTCTTTCTTGCCCCCTTATTTCTTACCCAGGTGCTCTCAACCTAGTTTCCTGGATTTAAGTCATGGATCTCTTCACAGGTGTAATCATCCTTGACATATAAAGCTACTCCTCCTTTCCTGTTTAGTCTACTTCTCCAAAATAGATGATACCTTCTAATTACTACATTCTAATCATGAGACTCATCCCACCAGGTTTCAGTGATCCCAATTACACACACACACACACACACACACACACACATTGTATTAAGAGTTCCAGTTCATCCTGCTTATTTGCCATGCTCTGTGCATTGATGTAGAGACATTTAAGACCATGTGCCCTTCCCACAAGCCATTTACTAGAGTTGCTTTTCCTCCCACTGTTGGCCTGCTCTTTCTGTAACATTTGGGCTGTTTTACCCAGCACTTGCTGAACTCCTGCCCTGAATACTACTGTCTCCCTCCTCTCCCAGAACTCAATTTAAAGCCTTCCTGATCAGATTCCTCACAAAAACATTCCTGCCAAAAGCTATGAGGTGCACCCCATCCTCTGCCAGAAAACCATCTTTGTTGAAATTCAGACCATGGTCCAAGAAGCCAAATCACTCCCAGTGGCACCATCTGCAGAGCCAGTTTTTCACATCCATTTCTTTTCTCTCCCTTTGTGTGCCATGTCCTTCAATGGGGAGGAGACATGAAATTACAACCTCTGCACCAAAGTCCTTCAGCTTCCTACCCACAACCTCATAATCCTTTGTGATATCCTGAAAGCCAAGCCTTACAGTGTCATTGGTTCCTACATGAACCAAAGGTGAGGAGTAATAGTGGGCTTGTCCAGTCTTGTCAGCCTCTGTTACATCATGAATTTTGTTACATCATTAATTTTGCCATATGTTGGGAGTGTTTTGATGTGTTTTCCTGCATGTCAGGAGGTTGGACTGGATGGTCCCTGTGATCTCTTCCAACTCTATAATTCTGTGATTCTGTGATTCTGTAATGCCATGATTCCCCCAGTTGCCCCTGTGGTAGCCAAACACAATGACATTCTGTCAGCCATTTCAGTGGGCACCAAATATTATAGTGTTGTGGATTTGGCTAATGTCGTGTCCAGGGCAGAGCAGACAATTAATCAACAAGCGGCAGAACAGGGCTTACTCACAAGGCAAGAGCAGGGAAATGTCCAAACAGAGATCAGGCTTCAGAGCAAACAAATCCAAAGGGCAATTCCAAGACATTGTCAAATAGGCAGAGGTTCAATGTAATCTGGATGCAAGAGAACATGGCACAGGGCTTCAATTACTGGAAAGATCAGTTGCTGACCCTGAAAGGGAAGGGCCAGTAGGCAGCCTTTTATCTTAGTCATGCTATTGCCACAGGTGTTCCTTCATTAGGGCTTGCTTGTTACTTACACACGCAAAGTGGAACAGCCCCTCTTTCTGGCATCGTTTCTCTCACATGGTAAGAGTTTGTATTGCCTCATCCTCTGATATCTGTTCCCCTTGCTCAGGCCCCTGCTGTTGTTTGTTATCTTCTTCTGAGCAAGCTTCTGGGGAAACTCTTGCCTCTGGGGAAGCCTCTACCTTGGATTCTGAATCCTCCTCCTCACTGCCAGGGTCTCCAGAGGAGGGCATGACACCTAACACCCTCCACTCCATCAAGATCCATGATGCGTGCTCACATTCTGCGGCCAGCTGGACACCTTCAAATGTATCCTGCAGGGCTTCCATCCAAGTCCCAGCATTTGTCATGCCCACGTGGTCAAAATGTGGGAGAAATTAAGACCAGCTTCTTGCACCCATGTTCTGTCATATGTGGATGACTTTTTAAGACATGCACCAGTAGAGGAGGAGACCCACAAAATAAGTATGGAAGTCTTAGGTCTGATCAAGGCGAACCGGGAGAAGGCCCAACCTAGGTCTCTCACTGGGGACAGACAGATGCACACCAGATACATAAGTGCATGAAGGTGATCTCCAAGCTTCCTGCACCCAAAGATGTATATGCACTTTGGGCACTATTAGGCACATTCAACTTCTCACAGGACTTCATTCGGTTCTTTGTGGAGAAGGTTTGCCCCATGTATACTCTTCTCAAGAAGAATGCCACTTGGGAGTAGGGACCTACTTAGCAGAATGCCTTTGTTGAGCTGAAACACAGCTTAGTGAAAGCTGCTGCTCTTGCTCACTCAGACATGTCAAGGCCATTTTACATCCAATTAGTAACGTGGCAGCATAGCATTGGTGCTACACGCACTTAACAGCAAGCAGACATGCAAAGAGTCATTGTGTACGTCTGTTGTGGCCTAAAGCCTGCTGAACAAAAGTACATCCCTTGCAAGAAGGTCTGCCTGGCTGTGATGTGGAGTTCACTGTGGGAGGTGCATGGGTCATTGTTCAGACCATCCAACTCAAGTACATTCTATCAGGCAAGATCCAGAATGGACAAGTCTCCAATGTGCGGATTGTGAAGTGAACACTTGCCCTAGTCAACCATGGGACAGGCTACAAGAAGAATCAGAGCGAGGCTCTTGCCCCTTGCAGCCTGATAGTTACGAAAGAGCAGCATGAGTGCCCTCTTCCTTTTTTATTTTTTTTTATTATAAAGGGGAAAAAAATACATAAGAGAACAAAACAAATAACATAAATGTGAAAAAGAGAAAAATTACAACACAAATAGCTTACATTACTATTTCTCTCCAGATCCTTTATCATCATATACTTATTCAACATATTATGTATCATATTTATATATTTTGATTTCATATATCTAAATCTCATTCTCTTTATACTCATTATTGCTATAATAATTTCATTCTTAAATCTATTCTTTTCAACTATATTTAACCTATTGCTAATACTATATATGATCCAGTTATTAACCATAAACTCTAACCCTAAATGTGAGCCCATTCTCAGAGTCAATTATATTTCAGCTTACTCTGCTTTCCAAAATTGTAATTGTTCTTGTGGAGGTGTGACACTTCCTTCTTTTGTTAAAGTCTTTGCCACAAATATTTTCCATACTGCTTCACAGTCATTCCTTTTCATTATCCCTTTTTTAACCTTAATTCAACATGTTAACTTATCATTGATTGCAATTTTCCAAACTTCTTTATACCAATCCTTTATATGAAAATCTTGAGTTTTCCATTTTCTCGATATAATTAGCATTGCTGCAGTTAATAAATTTGTAATTAACTCCTTCATTGTCTCAGTACAATTAACCTTATCACATATAGGTAATAACGATATACTCGAATATATCTATAAATCAGTTCCTGTTATCTCTTTTATCTCTTTAAACACCATTTGCCAAAATTTCTGTACCCTTTCACAATTCCACCACATATGGATATATGTGCCAATCTCTTGGCAAGCCCTCCAATATAACCTTGAATGATTCTTGTCTATGTGGTTTAACCTTACTGGTGTTAGGTACCATCTCCAAATCAATTTATAATAATTCTCTTTTATCCTTACGGATAAATTTTTTAAATGATGCTGATTCCAAATATTCCCCCAGTCTTGAATATCTATTTTTTGTGCTAATACTTCCTCCCATATTTTTTTGTGATATTCATCTTCATCTTTTGACAATATTTTATATAATTCCTCTTGTGGTACCCTTCAATATTTCATTTTCTTCCATATCATCTCTTCACTTAATCATTTGTTCAAATCTAGTGTATTCTCTGAAATCTTTGTTATTACTTTTCCAATTCCTTGTCCACTGCTCCAACTGAATGTAATTAAACCATGACATCTTAGTACCCTGCAATCTCTCCTTTATTCTATCTTTATTCGTCATTATATTCATCCATTCTTTTAACTTATATATTCCTTGCTTTTTTAATTCCTTCTCTAATTCATCCCTTAAATTTATTGGGAATTTTTCCATCATCACTACTAGAGTTAATGGTGAGATAGCTGACATTAGTTTTTCTTTGTTTTTCTTCCATATTTCTAATATATTCTTTAAAAGAGGATTTTCTATTTTTTCTATTTCTCTCTTGCCTGGATTCCAAAAAAAGATATTCTCTAGTCTCCTCTCAATTCCTGTTGTTTCCATCTCTAACCATTCTAAATCCCCTTTTCCTGAGACTCTATCTATAATATATCTCAATTGATTTGCATTATAATACTGTTTGAAATTTGGGAGGCCCAATCCACCTTCTTTTTGGGATCTGTACCAAAATTTCTTATTAATCCTCACTTTCTTATCCCCATTACAAAAATTGTTCAATAATAACTGCCAATTTTTCAATTCTATTTCTGATAGTTTTATTGGTTACATCCTAAATAAAAAATTAATCTTAGGTAACATTTTCATTTTTACTAATGCAATTCTTCCAAACCATGATAACTTAATATTTTGATATTCCTCTAATTTTTGTTTTTTCTTCTAATCTTTGTAATTTTTTTTGTAATGCTTATTCCTAAATATTTAATTATTTCTTTTATTTTAATATCTGTTTTTCTTTCCTTTAAAAAGTCTTGCTCTTCTGTCTTAGTATAGTTAAACAACAATAGCTCCACTTTTGCCCAGTTTATTTATAACCCTGTCATTTCCCCAAATTCTTTTAAGTGTTCATTTACTCTATCCATTTTCTTTATCGGATCTTTTCTTTATTGTCAACAAGGTACCATCAGCAAATAAACTCATTTTATTCTTTTCCTTGGTCCCAATTCCTTCCAAATTTTCAACATTTCTAAAAACATTTGCCAAAATTTCTATAACAACCGCAAACAAAATCGGAGATAAGAGACAACCTTGTCTTGTACCTCTAACTATTTGAATTTATTTTGTTAATCCATCATTCAGCATTACCACAGCTGTATTATGTGAATATAACTGATTTATCAATCCTTTAAATTTTTCATCCAATCCCAACATTTTAAAAGTTATTTTTAATGCTGGCCATTCCACAGTCAAAAGCCTTGTATATATCCAATGCCATTATCCTTGCTTTTTTTAAATTCCTCTCACTTATATTTATTTTATTTAATACTTTACCAATTAAGTTTGACATCTGTCTTCCTTGAACAAAACCACATTGATCTTTTTGCAAATATTTATAAATAAACTTATTCATCCTTTTTGCCATTACTGCTGTCAATATCTTAGCATCTTGATTTATTAATGATATAGATCTATATAACCCTGGATCTGTCAAATCATTATCTGGTTTCGGAATCAATATTATTAAAGACTGTCCCCATGATGGTGGGATCCTATTTTCATTTATTATTTTATTATATAATACTTTCAACTTAGGTAATAATTTCTTTTTAAATGTTTTATGATATTCTGGTCCCAACCCATCCATTCCTGGTGATTTATCTCCTTTTAAATTATCTATGACTTCTTCTATTTCATTTTCCGAAACCAGTTGTTCCATCAATCCCTTATCCTCCTCAGTTATTTTTAGTTTCCAATTTTTTTCAATATATTCCTCAATATTCTTCATTGATATTTTCCCTGCTGACTATAATTCTTGATAAAATTCTTCAAATATTTTTATTTTATCTTTCATTATCCTACATAACTCATCTGTTTTATCTTTAATGAGACCAATCATACTTCTTACCTTTTTAGACTGTGCAGATCTGGCCAGCATTTTTGAATTCTTACTACTGTACTCAAAAAAATCCCTCTTCAAATATCAAATTCCTCTGAACCTCATCAACTTCTATTTTCTCCAATTCATTCCTTTTTGCTTGTAGTTCTATATAATTTTTTTTTACTTTTATCCATTACATATTTATTCTCTGATTTTTTTATTTCCATTTCTAATTTTAATTTCTTCTCTCCTTGTTTTTTTTTAAATTATATGATTCCTTAACACAGAGCCCTCTTGCAACTACTTTCATCGTGTCCCATAACACTGCTTGAGAAACGTCTCTATTATTAATATCCCAAATCTCTTGCCATTCCTTCTCAATCTTACTCACTATATCCTTATAATTAAGTATTCTAGTGTCTAGCCTCCATCTTTTTCCTTCTTTTTAATCCTTCTTAATTGCCATGTCCATATTTACCAAGGTATGGTCTGTGATTTTTATCACTCCTATCTCTGTATTTAATAACCTCGAGACTATACTCTTTGAAACAAAAATGAAATCTATCCTAGAATAGTTTTTATGAACAGATGAGTAATAAGTGTACTTCTTTTCATCTCCCTTTATCAACCTCCAAACATCTTTTAACCCATGTCTGTTCATTACTTTATTCAGAGCTGTAATATTATTCAATCTATCTCTTATTGTCGGATCAGATTTATTTTTCCACTTATCCATAACCATATTGAAATCTCCTGCCATAATTATGCGGTCTCCCTGTATATCCTCCAACTCCTTAAATATTTTATCATAAAATTCTTTTTGTTTCTTTCTTTTCTTTTCTTTCCCCTTTTTTTTTTTTTTTTGCGGAAGTGGTGGCATGATTGGTTGTCACTCGAGGATGTCTGAAAGTGACAGCCTAAACCGTGGCAGAAAAAAGGGGAAAACAACATTGAAATAACCCCACAGAGGTACCCTTTGAGAAGAAAGAGGGACCATCAGGCTCAGAAGGTTTGGGGACCCTGCCCCAGTGACCCAGAAAAAAGTTTTTGAAGCTGAAATATGAAACAAAGCAGCTGGCCACAGACGGAGCAGGGAGAACCAAGAGTGGCCGAAACTGTGGCAGGCAAGCCAGCTGATTGGCAGGAAAGCCGGCTGACTGGCAGGAAAGCCGGCATCGGCTTTAGCGCCAGCGACCGTTTTTTTTCTTTAAATAAAACCTTTTCTGATCAAGATTTTCAAAAGTAAATAAGCAAGTAAGATCCTGTTTAAATATCATGCTTCATACAGATTTACTTCATATTTAGGTTCTCTTTTTTTTAATCTCTCTGTGTTAATTATAACTTAAGGAAAATAAGGAGTTGGATCGCCGGTTTGGATTTTTTTGATCTTTCTCTTTTTTCGTTTTCCCAACGAACCTTTAATATATAGAGACTGAAAAGACTATTTACAAACATTTTCAGATTTGTGACTTTGGGCTGTACTAGCTTTGAACTTTGAAACTTTGAGGCTGAGGACTTATAAACAGTGGAATTGCGAATCTGGACTGCTATCTTGAATAAACCAGGGGAGAGCTAGATCCTTCTTATTTCCTTCTTTGAACTGGATCGAAAGCAATAATAATACAAGTCGATTGGATTGTTGCTGTCTTTTCTCTGCGTTAAAACTCTAATTCAGAATCACTGGATTTTTTTTTTCCTGCTGCAAACTGGACTGAAATTGAGAATAATATAATATGACTCATTGACTTTAATCTTCGGTTTAATCTCCTCTCTCTTTTCTCCTCTTGAACTTAAGAGCAACAAGAAAACAGGAATATTGTGTGATTTTGATATTTGAAGACATTGATAACTTATGGACATTGAGATACGTTTGAGATACATTTAGAACATTAAAGAAAGCCAAAGAATACAGGGAAATCACTAAAATAAAAAGTATTGGGTTAACAGGAAATAAGTAAGAAGATTTGACATGGATATTGGATATCATTTCTTTCTTTTGCTATATTACTCTGTTTTAGAATTTGATAACTTGTTATAACTTCATATTTATCTATTTTCATATATCTGTTCATATATCTAACTGATTTATATACTTATAATTGATTTAGATTTAGAATATATTGAGTATACTGAGTATATTGAGTATAAGGAAAATGTATACGTGAAACTAATCAGTTATTAATACAATTAATAATATCTCTCTTAATATATACCTATTGAATATATTATTTGTATGATTTCATCACACTAACAGGAATAATAATAACAATAATAGAGATAGCAATCCTACAATAAGTTATAACATTATAAGTAGGGTCTCATCTGAAAATTGAATCTATCCGACTTTCTATGTAGAGTTAACTTTGCTTGTTAGATTGGTAGGTGGCCTTGAGGAACTTGATTGTTGGGAAGATTGTGTATAGGAATATAAATGTTGAACTTTCGCTAATAATTTGAAAATTGGAAGGCTTGAAACAGATTCAGCTCCTGGAAAGCTAACACATACAAAGTTAACAACAGAGATAAGGTGCAGCTGTGCACCTTCTTCTTTGATAAGGGACAGAGGAACAGCTAAGAAGTTACTGACCTTGAAGATTGAAAGGTAATGTAGATTACAGTAGCTAACTGACAGACGTAACTTAGATATGGCAGCGACATCTGGTGGAAACAATAAAGAAGAGGAGAAAAGGAAAGGAAAGAAAAGAAACCTAACTCATTGCAACTTAAATTATATTATGACTATTACAAAAGCGAAGGCAAAACAAACTCATTTAGAAGACAATAACCAGGCACAAATGTCTAGTGTGACTACTTTAACAATAGACTCACCAACATTACGAGAAATGAAAAGATTAACCACACAGATAATGCAAGAATTTCAGAGTACAAAGAAAGAGATCAAAGCAGATTTGAAAAAGGAGATAAAGACTCTAAGTGATAAATTTGAGGTAATGACAGACCAAATCAAAAAAATTAATAGTAAAATACAAGAATTTGAGGAAAAAATACAAGAAATAGATGAAATAAAAGCAGATAATAAATCAACACAAGTACAACTCCAGAAACTGCAAGATCTATCAGAAAGCAGATACAGACAAAGATCCCTCAAACCAAGGGGTTTAAGAGAGAAAAAAATTGAAAAATTAGATGAAAGAATGATACTGACATCGGCAAAATTTCTAGGATGGCCTGCAGAACAGATGGATTTGGAGATTGATAAACTGTATTGAATATGATCACCAATGGCCAGAAAGAATAACTTAACCCACGATATAATCATCTTTTTTATCCACCAAAAGGTTAAAGATACGACAATTCAAAAGTTATATTGAAAGATTAAAAATTGAAGGACAACCGATTCGAGTTTTAAAGATGTACCTGGAGCGATACTTCAAAAACGAAAAGACTATTTATCCCTGACCCAGGAGCTTAAAAAAGCTGGAATCAACTATAAATGGGGATTTCCAGAAGGGATTTCATTTTATTTCAGAAGAAGGAGATATAATTTTGCATCTCCAGGACAAACCAAAACATTCTTAGAAGAACACAGGGAAGCACTAAAGAAGGAAATGAATAAAGAGGAGAGAGAGAACTTCCAAGAACAAGAGGGGCAAGAACAATCCGTATATAGAGAAAGACTCAAACGATCAATACTTGAAGAAACTCAAGAAAAAAGAAGAGAAGATGAAGAGATTGAAGCAGAAATAGAAGAAGAGGAGAAGGAAGAAGAAGAGGAGGAGGAGGAAAGTGAAGAGAAAGAAGAAGAAGAACAAAGGGGAAAACAGTTGGTAGAAAAGAAGAACAAAGTACATAGAATCATAGAATCATAGAAATGTAGAGTTGGAAGAGACCACACGGGCCATCCAGTCCAACCTCCTGCCATGCAGGAACACCCTCAAAGCACTCCCAACAGATGGCCATCCAGCCCCTGCTTAAAAACCTCCAAAGAAGGAGACTCCACCACACTCCGAGGCAGCATGTTCCACTGCCGGACAGCCCTGACTGTCAGGAAGTTCTTCCTGAGGTTCAGGTGGAATCTCCTTTCCTGCAGATTGAATCCATTGCTCCTTGTCCTGGTCTCTGGAGCGGCAGAAAACAAGCCCTCTCCCTCCTCTACATGGCATCCCTTCAAATATTTAAACATGGCTATCATGTCCCCTCTTAACCTTCTCTTCTGCAGACTGAACGTACCCAGCTCTCTAAGTCTATCCTCATAGGGCATGGCTTCCAGGCCCTTCACCATTTTGGTCGCCCTCCTCTGGACCTGCTCCAGCTTGACCATGTCCTTCTTGAATTGGGGTGCCCAGAACTGGACACAGGATTCAAGATGAGGTCTAACCAAAGTAGAGTAGAGTGGTACCAGTACCTCCCTCGATCTAGACACCATACTCCTATTGATGCAGCCGAGAATTGCATTGGCTTTCTTGGCTGCCGCATCACACTGCTGACTCATGTTCAGCTTGTGGTCTATTAAGACTCCTAGATCCCTTTCACATGTACTGCCATCCAGCCACGTGTCCCCCATCCTATATTTCTGCATTCCACTTTTTCTACCTAAGTGTAGGACCTTACATTTCTCTCTGTTGAATTTCATTTTGTTAGCCTTGGCCCAGCTCTCTAATCTATCCAGGTCATTTTGAATTTTGATCCTGTCCTCTGGCATATTAGCAACCCCTCCCAATTTGGTGTCATCTGCAAATTTGATGAGCATGCCCTCTATTCCTTCATCCAAGTCGTTGATGAAGATATTGAAGAGCACTGGGCCCAGGACGGCCCAGGGCCCAGGATGGCACCCCGCTAGTCACTTCTCTCCAGGATGAAAAGCAGCCATTGGTGAGCACCCTTTGGGAACGGTCAGTCAACCAGTTACAGATCCACCTGACGGTAGCTCTGTCCAGCCCACATTTTACTAGCTTCTTTGCAAGAATGTCATGGGGAACTTTGTCAAAGGCCTTACTGAAATTGAGATATGCTACATCCACAGCATTCCCTTCATCTATCAAGCTAGTAACTCTATCATAAAAAGAGATAAGATTAGTCTGGCTTGACTTATTTTTGAGAAATCCACGTTGACTTCTCGTGATTACCGCATTGCTTTCTAAGTGATTAGAAACTGACTGCTTAATGATCTGCTCCAGGATCTTTCCGGGTACTGACGTCAGACTGACTGGGCGATAATTATTTGGGTCCTCTTTTTTTCCCTTCTTGAAGATGGGGACAACATTTGCCCTCTTCCAGTTTGCTGGAACTTCTCCTGTCCTCCAAGATTTCCCAAAGATTATAGCAAGCGGTTCTGAAATGACCTCTGCCAGTTCTTTTAATATCCTAGCATGCAATTCATCTTGCCCTGGAGACTTGAATTCATCCAGTGTGGCCAGGTATTCCTGTACCACCTCTCTACCTATTATGTGCCGCATTTCCCTTGCTTCCTCACCTGCTCCCCAACCGCCAGGTTGAGTGCTTGTATCCTTCTGGGAAAAAACTGAGGCAAAGAAGGTGCTAAGTAGTTCTGCCTTTTCTCTTCCCCCTGTTAGTAATTCTCCATCTTCTCTGCACAGCGACCCTATCGTCTCCTTCTTTTTCCTTTTGCTGCGGACATATTTAAAAAAGCCCTTTTTATTGTGTTTAATGTCTCTGGCCAGCCTAAGTTCATTCTGTGCTTTAGCCTTTCTGACCTTCTCCCTACATCTCCTGGCTACTTGCTTAAATTCTTCTTTGGTGATTTCCCCCCTCTTCCATTTCCTGTACACGTTTCTCTTAACGCTTAGCTCAGCTGAGAGTTCTTTAGTCAACCATTCTGGTTTCTTCAGATGCCTTCCATTTTTCCTCCTTATTGGCACAGTTTTAGACTGTGCCTTCAGTATCTCCCTTTTAAGGAACTCCCATGCCTCCTGAACTCCTTTCTCTTTCACTATTCTTGACCACGGAATTTCAGCCAGCAGCTCCTTAAGTTTACAGAAGTCCGCTTTTTTAAAATCTAAGACGAGTGTCTGGCTACACTTATTTTCTCCTTCCCACTGAATGCCAAATTCCAATAGGGCATGGTCACTCCCCCCTAAAGATCCAACCACTTCTACCTCATTAACAAGGTCATCCCTATTGGTCAGGATCAGATCTAGAATATTTGATCCCCTTGTGGCCTCTTCCACCTTCTGGACCATGAAATTGTCTGCAAGACAAGCAAGAAACTTGCTGGACCTTGCTGTCTTGGCAGAGTTTGACTGCCAACATATATCCGGGTAATTGAAATCTCCTATTATTACTGTATCTCTCCTTTTTGAATGCGCGGTCATTTGGTTGAGGAAGGCGTCATCAAGGTCCTCAGTCTGGGTTGGAGGTCTGTAGTAAACCCCCACCAGAATATCCCTATTGTTTCTCGTTCCCTTAATTCTTACCCAGATGCTCTCGACCTGGCTTTCTGGGTTTAAGTCATGGATCCCTTCACAGGTGAAAACATCCTTGACATACAAGGCTACATTTGAGAACTGAAATCAAATTCGAAGGAGACTTAAAGGTTAACCATGACTAACATCAAAGCATTAACATGGAATGTATATGGTCTTAATGTGTTAACAAAGAAAAGGAAAATATTCCATTATTTAGAGAAACGGAAGCTAGATATTGTAAGCTTGCAAGAAACCCATGTTAAACAATCAGACATTAAACATCTGAAAAACCCCCGGTTGGGGGAATGCTTCATTTCAGCAAACAGACAAAAAAAGAAAGGTGTTGTCTTATATATAGGTAAGCATTTAGTACCAACTGAAATATTTCATGTTGATTCCAGTCACTATATCGCTGTAGAAATTAAAATACAAGACGAGAAAGTACTATTAGTGGGTGTTTATACTCCTAATGAAAACAAGTCAATATTTTTTGAAAATCTTTTTAAAACTGTAATGGGATATGAATATGAGAAAATTATTAAGATGGGGATGAATGCTGTGGTGGACCCAGTGTTAGACAGGAAATCATATAAGGAAATAAAGAAGTCACAAGGGAGCCTACCTAAGAATTTTCTTAACTATATCTCAGACCATGGCTTGTTAGATATTTGGAGATATAAAAAAGGAAGTGAGAAGGGTTTCACATACTATTCACATTGTCATAAGTCATGGTGTAGAATTGATATGTTTTTTGCATCAAAAACACTTTTGAAATTTATAAAAAGATAGAGATTCTTCCACAAACAATGTCAGATCATAATCCAGTACTGCTTTGTTAGGAGAACTGGAAGTTAGGATATCAACAGAGATGCAAAGATCAAATATTTACAGATGAGAACACAGTTAACAAGATAAAACAGCAGCTGAACCTATACTTCCAAGAAAATACGAACAAAGGTACTCCAATCAATATGGGATGGGATGCAGCTAAGGCATATATTAGAGAAATAATTATTCAACTGGAACATGAATTGAGGAAGAAAAGACTGGAAAAAGAAAACCAAATTTTAGAGGAAATCAAAGATAGAGAAGAAAAACTTTAAAAATTACCATCAAATACTAGAATAGTGAATGAAATAAAAATCCTGAAGGACCAACTCGCAGCACTTTTGAATACACAAGTAGAAAAGAAAATTAAATATTTAAAACAAAGGCACTTTGAATCTGCTAACAAGTCGGGGAAATGGCTTTCTTACAAATTGAGAAAAGAAAAAGAAAGGAGGATAATCACCGAAATTAAGATTGGAGAAGAAACCACTACGAAACAAGAGAAAATCAAACAAGTTTTTTACAAGAATTATTCTCAACTGTATGTGGACACCCAACAGCAAGATATCCAACAACAAAAAATAAAAATGTACTTAAAAAAAGCTAATATCACATGCTTGACAGATGAGCAAAGACACAAATTAAATCAACCTATTACTATAGGAGAAATATCTGAGGCAATTAAAAGGCTAAATTAGGAAAGGTCTCCGGACCTGATGGATTCCTGGCCGCCTTCTATAAAACCTTTGAAAATGAGCTTATACGGCCATTGCATGAAACACTGAACCAAGTGGTAAACAGAGAGAAACCTCAGTCTTGGAAAATGGCAAATATTACACTGATCCCTAAAGAAGGGAAAGACACAATTCCACAAAACTACAGAGCAATTTCATTTTTAAACCAAGATTATAAATTATTCATGGCCATTTTGGCAGAAAGGTTAAAAGACATTCTTGTGGATTGGATTCATGAAGACCAATCAGGCTTTTTACCCAGCCGCCATTTGAGAAACAATCTTCGGACTTTTATAAATATTATACAACATTATGAATCACATCAGAATAAGAAATTGGGACTGTTATTCTCAGATGCTGAAAAAGCATTCGATAATGTTTGCTGGCAATTCATGATTCAAGTCCTCCAAAGGATGAACACTGGGAATGATTTCATTAAATGGATTCAAGCAATTTATTCTGAGCAGGAGGCTTACATACTCATCAATTCAGAAAACACAAAGCTCCGTAAAATTGAAAAAGGAACCAGGTAGGGTTGTCATCTTTTGCCACTTCTTTTCTTAATTGTAATCGAGGTACTTAATAATGCAATAAGGAGTGATAAAGATATACAAGGCTTGAAAATTAAAGAGACGACATTTAAACTCCAGGCATATGCGGACGACCTTGTCTTAATCCTAGAAAATCCTGTCGAATCAGCACATAAACTTACCCAAATTTTGGAAGAATTTGGAGAGATGGCAAGATTTAAGATCAACCAAGAAAATCATTAATACTAACTAAAAATCTAATTGCAAAAGATGAGGAAAAATGGAAATCCAGAACAAAATTCAAAATTCAGAAGAAAATTAAATATTTAGGTATCTGGATAACTAAGAACAATTGAGAGCTTTTTGAACACAATTACTTTAGAATTTGAAAAGATATCAAAAAAGAATTGATATCTTGGAATAAATTAAAATTATCACTGTTAGGGAAAATTGCTGTTATAAAAATGAGTATATTACCTAAGATGAATTTTCTTTTTCAAAATATCCCGATTATATTCAAGCGAGATACCTTTAATCAATGGAAACAAGACTTAACAAAATTTATTTGGGCAGGGAAAAAACAACAATGAACAAAATGGAATTTAATGGCAGATCTCAGAGTAAGAGGGGGATTAGGTTTACCTGATATGCATATGCTAATCCTAACTTGGATAATGGATTGAATTTCATTAGATAACAAAAGATTTCATTAGATAACAAAAGATCTGCTCCTAGAAGGAGCATATTTAACTAATGGATGGCATTCATATGTATGGTATCTTAAAAAAAACCATGATAAAAATTTTTGTGAACATCCAATAAGAAACTCACTATTTAAAATTTGGTCCAAATACAAATCCCAGCTCTGTCCACAAATGCGGTTATGGGTGTCCCCACAAGAACGTTTTTACAATTTGGTAAGCAAACCTCTAAAGTGGTGGACATATAAAGAGCTATTAAGATTTCAAGGTAACAAACCAATTTTCAAAATTAAAGAAGAATTATCACTTGATGGGATAAACTGCCCTTGGTTTTTATACCTACAGCTATATACCAGATTTAAACAAGATAAGAATGAAGAACAATTAAGTGATTCTCCCTCGGAGTTAGATGCCATTTTGGAAGCTGGCAAAAACATATCACGGTCAAATTTTATAAGCTTATCTTAAAATGGGAATTAGGATACGAGACTGTTAAAAGCAGTATGATAAAATGGGCTCAAGATGTTGGATATCCACTTCAATTTGATGATTGGTTAAAGGCTTGGAGAAATTTAAATTTTACAGCCTGTCAAGCATTTAAAGAAAACTACTATAAGATGTTATATAGATGGCATCTAACTCCAGTTAAAATTGCTCAAATTTATAGAGAGGGGAGTGAAAATTGTTGGAAATGCAAGTCTGAAAGAGGCTCATTTTATCATTGTTGGTGGAACTGCAAGAAAACAAAAAGATATTGGAAGACAAAAAACAAAAACAGAACAAGAAATTAATACTTCATCTGATAACTAAGGCTAGAATTCTTTACATGAAAACATGGAAAAAGGAAGAACCTCCCACCATAGAAGCATGGATTATAGATATTTATGAAGTATTAGAAATGGATAAATTGACAAGCTTGGTGAAGGATAAACCACCAAACAGTGGGAAGATCTGATTACATATTTTGGTGAGAAATGGGGGGGGGACTTTTGTTATGGCTTTTAGAGAATAATTTTGATAGCATGATATTTAAATAGCATGATATATATTTATATTTGACTTTGACCTCCTTGATTTTTCTTCATTTGGGCTATATTATGTAAGCAGAATATTTAGTCTGTAATTTGTACAAGATCTTTGTAAATTTTTGTAAATAATCTTTAATTTTTGTAAATAACATTTCTTTATAAACGTTTACAACAAAATAATAATAATAAAAAAGTAAAATTCTTTTTGTTTCTCATTTGGAGCATATACATTAACCAATACATACATTTCTAACATGGTTGAAGAAACAGTGAAAGAATGCATAGTAAAATGGGCACAAGACTTGACCCATAATATTTCTTTGGAAGACTGGGGGAAATTATGGTCATATAACCAAAAATATACAAGGTCATACGATCTTCAGGAGAATTGGCTAAAAATGATGTACAGGTGGTACCTCTCACCAGACAGAATTGACAAGACGTATAAAGCGTCCAACAATCAATGCTGGAAATGTGGGAAGGCAGTAGATACTTTCTATCACATGTGGTGGGAATGCAACTGTGCTAAAAGATTTTGGTATATGATAAAATCTAAAATTCAAAAGACCTTATAGACGAAGATCAATTTAAATCCAGAAGTATTCTTATTAGGTCTTTTGAAAATTGACAACAAGCAATATAACAAGATCAGAAGACTATTCTGGCATATGGTTACTGTGGCCAGAATAGTCTTTGCAAAGTATTGGCGGGCCAGTTGCATTCCCACCGAACAAGAATGGATTGGAAAATTAATTGATATTGCAGAAATAGATAAATTAACTTATATACTGGATGGGAAAGGGAATAATAAGTTCTGTAAAGATTGGGAACTGATTAAACATTATCGCCAGCCAAAATTGGAAATGCTACCATAACTGGATTTGACAACTGAATATCCAAATTTTATAGTCTTAATTGGGAAGGATTGGAACTAAATTAATCAACTTATAATTATTGTTCCCATTCCCAGAAAGATCAATTGGATGAGGATACATAGTTGAGTGTGTGTGTGTGTGTGTGTGTGTGTGTGTGTGTAAATAAAATATATATTTGTATATTGAGATTATAAGTAAAAGTACTTACAGAGAATTACAATACTAAGATCTCTCCCTTCTTGAATTCAAAACTAGCTACAGCAATATCAAATAACCTTAAGAGAAGTAGAGAAAAGAACATGACCCATACACTAAAATGTGTACTGTGACTAAAGATTTAGGGGTGTAAAAAGGAATGGGAAATGAAGATTAATTTCTATGAGTATTGTTATTTTGGAAATAGAATAACTCTTTATGTTACTAGCATACTTAATCTTTATAGCTACACCATTCCTTTTTCTAACTAAGGAAGGCAGATATGATACAATATTCTGAAAAATCCTGTGACCTTCTTGTATGGGGAAGTGCATACCTTCTTTCTTTTCTTGTTCTTTCATTTCTAATTTGGGACAGCTTAATTATTTTACTAAACTATATATGGAACCATAACTATCTTGAATTCAACTCTTTATTTCTTCTATATATTCTATTTTTAGCAATCTTTCATGTTTTCTAAATCAATATATGTATGTACAACCGAAACTTGGATTTTTTTTGTTTTTTGTTCAGTTACTGTTTAGACTATATATCTATATTTAATCAATATTATTTGATGATACTTTTTTGCCATTAGTATGGGTAACTTAACATAAATAAAACTATAAAAAAAGAAAAAAGACAACGATTTGGCAACTTTTGGTTTTGACAATTAGTAAGATGCTGTTAGCAGAAGTGAACAATGCAGCCTTACAGAGAGAGGTTTGATTATATTATATCTACATACAACTGCAAAAAAGAAATACAGAAGCCACACTTTCTTTTGTTCTGTATGTCTTTCTATATCTTACTTTTCTTTCTTCTGTTTTCCTCCCCTCCCCCATCCACTTTTCTTCCATTTTATTGTATTTAGATAACTTTTAATTGACATCGCTTTAAAAAAATATAACACAATCCCTTTGGTGCAAGGAAAGGTGATTATGGGGGTGAAGCATCTGGTGAACATGCTAGTAATGGTCAACAGTCCAAAGAGTAAAACACACAACCAACACATCATGAAACACAGGCATTTCTGGTTATGGTCCCTGATGGAAATGCAGAAATACGCACCCTTAGGGTCTATTACTGCAAACCAGATACACTCAAAGAAAGAGGGAAAATGAAGACTAGGATGACCATCAAAAACTTTGCCATATGGGTGTACTGGTTGATTCCCCTCCGACTGAGAATGGGATGATGACCTCCACCATTTTTGGTAGCATGAAGTACCAGGAGAAGAGACCTTTGTATAAACATCTCCACTATCATGAGAGAAAATAAATGTAGTTCTACTAAGGGCTTAGTTCTACTAAGGACTTAGAAACATTACTTTTTAGGATTATAACTTTCAAAATCCTTTGAACAGAACAGTAACTAGCTATATTGGCTGGGACTTCTTCACCATAACATTTCCAAACTTTGGTTCTATAGTAGACTAGTCTAAAAAGGGACTGGCATTTGAAAGTTGGGTATATCCAACCAAATAGTTTAGAGCAAATTCTTGAATCATTAGAACATAAAAAGGTGTTAGGGACATAAACACACCCCTGCATTTCATGACGGAGATCTGGTGGGGAAGGAAACAGGATTATTCAGGGCAGGAACTCAGCAAGTGCTTGGGAGAAAAGCCTAAATGTTACAGAAAGAGCAGGGCAAGTAGCACTATAGACCAGCAGTGGGAGAAAAAGCAACTTTAGTAAAGGGTTTGCAGGAAGGGCGCACAGTCTTAAATGTCTCTACACTAATATACAGAGCATGGGAAATAAACAAGATGAATTAGAACTCTTAATACAACAAAATAAATATGATATTACAGGAATCACTAAAACCTGATGAGATGAGTCTCATGATTGGAATGTAGTAATTGGGGGGGGGGGGTATAACCTATTTTGGAGAAACAGACCAAACAAGAAAGGAAGAGGAGTAGCTTTAAAAGTCAAGTATGTTTAACCTGTGAAGAGATCCATGACTTAAATCCAGGAAGTCAGGTGGAGAGCATCTGGCTAAGAATTACAGGGGGTGAGAAAGAATAGAGATGTCATTGTGGGGGTCTACTGCAGACTCCCAAGCCAGACTGAAGATTTGGATTATGCCTTCCTGGAGCAGATGACCACACATTCAAAAAGGAGAAATGCAGTAGTAATGGGAGATTTCTTTTTTTATATATATAAATATTTTTATTAAAATTTCTAAAAAAGATATAAAACGGGAACATTTCTTTTAAATGCCCCCCAACTCCCATAACAAGTTTTCTTCTCCAGTTTTGCCCAGCTGAATCAAACAAAAGATACAATATGATACGATACAATAGAAGGAGTCCACTCCACTATACATAAAATCTTTGGCATAACAATCATAATTTGTCTTTTAACCAGTCAGTACATTTTTACCTTTTTAATCAAATTATATCATTATAATCATTAGCTTTACAATTGAAGCCACTCTTTTATTTTGCTCCATTCTCTATCAAATTGTTGAATAGGTTTGTTCTTTAATGCATTTGTCAGTTTTTCCATCTTCATCATATACATAACCTTTAATTTCCATTCATTTAAATTTATTTTAATATCTTGTTTCCAATGTTGAGCATAAGTTAATCTAGCTGCTGTAACTAGATATAACATTTTTTATGCTTTCTAATTTCTGCCTCTGATTTTATTATATTCAATAAATATAATTCCGGTATCATTTCAAAATTCATTTTGAATATTTTTTTAATTTCGTCATGTATTTCTTTCCAAAATTTCTTCGCCTTTTTACAAGTCCACCACATATGATAAAATGTTCTCTCTTTTTCTCCGCACTTCCAACATTTCGAATTTCCATTCTTTGTAATTTTTTGTAATCTCTCTGGCGTCATATACCATCTATGCAACATTTCATAATAGTTTTCTCTTAAATTTAAATTTAACGTAAATCTTAAATCTGTTTTCCATACCATTCTCCAACTCTCAATATCTATTGAGTGTCCTATATTTTGTGACCATCTCACCATCGTTTCTTTAATTTCTTCCTGTTCCATTTCTCTTTGTAATAACAATTTATAAAGTTTGGATATTCTTTTCTTTTGATTTGCTTTCATGAGTACATCCAGTTTGTTTTCCTTCTTCTCAAATCCAAATAATTTTAGGTCCATTTTGTATCTTTCTGTCAGCTGTCTCCACGGAAACCAATTCATTTCATGTCCAGCTTCCTTCATTTCTTCCAGCGTTTTCATTCTTGGTTTATTTCCATCCCAGATAAGTATGTCCTGGTATGTCAGCATTTTCCCTTCTTTTGTTGGTGAAATTTTAAAAGCTTCTTGTGATGATGTCCAAGTTGGGAGGCTGGAATAAAATCTTGAGTATAATTGTTGCCATACTTTTAATAAAGTCTTCCAGATGCAATGGTTATTAAATTCTTTGTTAACCGCTAGTTTATTATAACACAAGTAACCACGCCATCCGAATCTATTCTCATGTTCTTCTAAGTCTTTTATTGATGATTTTTGTAGCGATTTCCAATTTTGAATCCATTCTAAGCAACATGCTTGGTAATATATTTTCAAGAATGGTAGATCCAATCCCCCTCTTCTTTTAGCGTTCTGTAATGTTTTGAATCTTATTCTTGGCCTTTTACCTAGCCATATAAATTTTGATATTTCCTTTTCTCAGTCTTTAAATATTTTTCCATTTCCAATTATTGGCAATTTTGAAATAGGAACATCATTTTCGGTAATAATATCATTTTAAAAGCATTTATCCTTCCCAAGAAAGATAGATTGAATTTGCTCCATTTCTCTACTTCTTTTTTCAATTCTTTCCAAACCATTTCATAATTATTTCAGAAAAAGTCTTGATTCTATGTATTTTATCTTATTAGAGGATTGGAAACCTGATATTTCCTCTAATTCAATTTGTTCCTTTTTCAACATATTCATAGTCAACATCATTGTCTTCTCTTTATTTATTCTATATCCAGCTATCTTTCCAAATTCTGTAAGGCACTCTTGCAATTTCTGCATTGATTCCCTTGGTTCTTCCAAAATAATAATAATAATAATAATAATAATTACATCGTCTGCGAAAGCTCTCAATTTTATTTCTTTTCTCTTTATCTTCAGGCCTTTTATCTGCTGTTCCTCTTTTATCTTCATAATCAGAACATCCAAAGCCACAATAAATAGTAATGGTGATAACGGACATCCTTGTCTTACTCCTTTTGTTATATCAAATTTTCCTGTTGTGTCTCCATTAATCACCAATCTTGCTGATTGGTCTTGGTATATCTTTTCAATCCATTTACAAAACACATCTCCAAAATTGCTTTCTCTTAATATCCATTGTAGAAATTTCCATGATATATTATCAAATGCTTTCTCTGCATCCAAGAAAATCATTGCTGATTTTTTCCCTCAGCTTTTGTCATAATATTCTATTGCATCTAACAATATTCTCACATTGTTTTTCATATTTCTGCCTGGTATAAACCCAGCCTGCTCTTCTTAAATTTTTTCTTGCAATACCTTTTTTAATCATCTTGCCAGCACTGTTGCAAAGATTTTATAATCCACATTCAATAAAGAAATTGGTCTGTAATTCTTCTTCTCTCTTTTATCTTTTCCTTCTTTGGGTATCACTACTATGTTCGATGCTCCCCCTGTTTCTGGTTTTCCCTCTTCCATTAACTTTGTTATTATGGCTTGTAATGGTCTTATTAATTCTTTTGAAAGTCTCTTATAATACAATGCTGTAAATCCATCCGATCCTGGAGCTTTGTCTACTTTCAAATCTTTGATGACTTCTTCCAATTCCTTATATGTAATAGGTTCATTCAATTGTTTCTGAGCTTGGTCTAATGTTTTCCATAATTTCATATCCTTTAAATATTTTATTATGTCTCTTTCTTGTTGTTGAGGGGACTTATTTTCTTGAAATAAATTCAAAAAATACTTCTCAAATGTCTGTTTAATTTTCTCCAGTTGAGTAAGCAGTTTCTTCCCTTCTCTTATTTCTGCTATCACATTCCTTTCTTTCTTCTTTTTTATCCTGTAAGCCAGCCACTTCCCAATTTTGTTTGCTTGTTCAAATTCTGTTTGTTTCATATATTTCATTTTTTTCTCTGTCTCTTCTGTTGTTAATACTGCTATTTCTTTCTGTATTTTTTAAATATCCAATTGTATAGCTTCTCTGACCGGGTTTTCCTTAAATTTTTTTCTTTAAGTTTTTTCAATAAATTCTGGTATTTTTCATCTCTTTTCTTATTTTATAATCATCATTGTTGGATAAAAAAAATCATCTCATCACTGCTTTAGATGCATCCCAAACTGTTTTCATCTGAATCTCGTCTCGTATTTTCTTTAAAATATCTATCCAATGTCTCTTTAGCTTTTTTTATAATGTCTTCATCATTCAATAAGCCACCACTAAGTCACCACTGAAACTGTTTAATTTTGTCTCTCATTTGTAACATCACTGGATGGTGATCTGATATCACTTTGGGTAAAATTTCTGTCTGTTGTACTTCTACTAATAGAGCTTTTGACAATAAGATCATATCAATACGGGATCAAGTTTGATGTGGATCTGAGAAGAATGTGAAATCTTTGGTATTTGGGTGATTATAGTAATGGGAGATTTCAACTGTCCTGATATATGTTAGAAGTCAAACTCTGCCAAGACCATAAGGTCCAACAAATTCCTCACTTGTCTTGCAGACAATTTCATTGTCCAGAAGGTGGAAGAGGCAACAAGGGGATCAACTATTTTAGATCTGATCCTAACCAACAGGAATGACCTTGTTAATAGGGTGGAAGCGGTGGGATCCTTAAGAGGGGATGACCATGGTCTATTAGAATTTGTTATTCAATGGGAAGGAGAAGCCAAGTATAGCCAGACACACATTCTAGACTTTAAGAAAGCTGATTTCTGTAAACTTAGGGAATTACTCGCTGAAATTCTGTGGTCAGGAATACTGAAAGAGAAGGGAGTTCATGATAGATGAGAGTTTCTAAAAAGTGAGATACTGAAGGCTCAATTTAAAACTATTCCAATAAGGAGGGAAAATGGGAGGTGTCTAAAGAAACCAGAATGATTGACTAAACAACTCTCAGCTGAGCTCAGTGTTAAAAGAAACATGTACAAGAAATGAGAAATGGGGAAATCACCAAAGAGCAATTCAAACAAATAGACAGGATAGCTACAGGGAAGGTCAGAAAAGCTAAAGCACAGAATGAATTCAGGCTTTCCGGAGAAATTAAAAATTATAAAAAGAGCTTTTTAGGCCATTTCCACACTATACAGTTATAGTGCTATTATTCCACTTTCAACATCCTGTGGAATTCTAAGGTTTGTAGTTTAGGGAGGGGCATTTAGAATTCTTAGCCAGAAAGCTCTTTGGACTCAGTAACTACAAACCCCAGAATTCCACAGGATAGTGAAAGTGGAATAATAGCACTATAACACTGTAGTGTGGAAATGGCCTTAGATATGTCTGCATCCAAAGAAAAAACAAGGAAATGATAGGGTCACTGCATGGAGAAGATGGCCAAGGACTAACAAGGGGCAGAGAAAAGGCAGAACTACTCAACACCTTCTTTGCCTCTGTTTTCTCCCAAAAGGAAAAAGTTACTCAACCTGTGGGGTGGAGAGTAGGTGGGGGAGTGGGGGAAATGCAGCACAGAATAGGTAGAGAAGTAATACAGGAATTCATGTCTACTCTAAATAAATTCAAATCCATTTCCACACTACACTGTTACTGTGCTATTAATCCACTTGCAACACCCTATGGCATCCTGGGGTTTGCAGTTTTGGGAGGGGTCAGAAACTGTAAACCCCAGAATTCCATAGGATATTGAAAGTAGAATAATAGCACTATAACAGTGTAGTGCAGAAAGGACCCAAGACTCCAGAGCCAGATGAAATAAATCCAAGGAAATTAAAAGAACTGGAAGAAGTAATTTCAGAACCACTAGCAGTAATCTTTGAGAATTCTTGGAGAACAGAAGTGCCAGCAGAATGGACAAAGTTCCCCATGATATTCTTGCAAAGAAGATAGTAAAATGTTGAGTAGACAGTGCTACTGTTAGGTGGATTCTTCATCCTAGAGAGAAGTGACTAGTGGGGTGTCACAGGGTTCTGTCCTTGGCCAAGTGCAATTCAACATCTTTACCAATTACTTGGATGAAGGAATAGAGGACATGCTGATCAAATCTGCAGATAATACCAAATTGGGTAGGGTTGCTAATACTCCAGAGGACAGAATCAAAATTCAAAATGTAGCTAAGAGAAGCTGGGCCCATGCTAACAAAAGTAAGGTCCCACACTTGGGGAGAAAGAATGAAAAGCACAAGTATAGGACAGAAGACATATGGCTGGACAATGCTTCATATTTGGATGACTCACTTTTTCAGCACTTGCAAATTAAGGACAAGATCCACTAGATCTAGTTGTCTTAGTAGACCACAAGTTGAACATGAGTCAGCAGTGTAACACAGCAGCCAAGAAAGCCAACACAATTTTTGGTTGAATCAATAGGAGTATGGTGTCTAGACTGAGGAAAGTAATAGTACCACTCAATTATGCTTTGGTCAGACCTCATCTGGAATACTGCATCCAGTTCTGGGCACTTCATTTCAAGAAGGATATTGACTATGAGGAGAGGCTTAAGGAGCTGGGTATGTTTAGTCTGCAGAAGAGGAGGTTAAGAGGGGACATGAGAGCCATGTTTAAATATATGAAAGGAGGACATATCAAAGGGGGAACAGGTTTGTTTTCTACTGGTCCAGAAACTAGGGCAAGGAGCAGTGGATTAAAAGTACAAGAAAAGAGATTCCATCTGAACTTCAGGAAGAACCTCCTGACAGGCAGAGCTGTTCACCACTGGAATATGCTGCCTCAGAGTGTAGTAGAGTCTCCTTCTTTGGCGGTTTCTAAACAGAGGCTGATGGCTATCTGTTGGGAGTGCTTTGATCTGTGTGCCTGCATGACAGGAGGTCGGACTAGTTGACCCCTCTGGTCTCTTCCAACTCTATTATTCTCTGATTCTGTCACTCAATTCTGGTGAAATTTTGGTAAGAAATTTCTGTTCCTCTGCCTTTAAGCAGGCAATAACTATTAGATCAGTATTCCTTGAGAGCTGTTACGGTTTGTTTTCCTTTGGTAGAAGCTGCCAATATGGTGAGATAAAACCACACTGCATGTTGTACTGCAACTATTGGAACAAAGCAGAACCACTACTTCAATATATTTTGTTTTGATCAGAAATGTATTTTCAAGCCATGCTTTGCATGTAGAACATCTTACACTCATTACATTGCATCGCTAGTTGAAACAATCTCAAATAGCAACATGGAAAGAATAAGGCCTTAAAAAAGACCATCCCAGACAGATGGCAACTGTGCTGTCTAAAATAGATAAATGGACAGACCCAGTTCAAGGCAGCTTCATATATACAAAGGCTATGAATCTTAAGTCTTCCAAAAAGTGACAATAATACACAATAGTGATCCAGCTCATTGTTTAAGCAGGTCTCTGTCCTCTTTTTTGTGTAATGTCAACTTTTAGTAATATCCTCCCATGCTACCTATCCATTTCCAGTGTGGGTCTGATAATAATTTCCTACTATACCAGGTTACTGTAAATTTTATTGAGATTATGAGAAAAACAATTAAAACTTTTAATTTCTATAAAATTGTTTTTAAAAGAAAGCAAAAGCTGCCTTACCCCAACAGTTCAAAGGAAATGCAGAAATGATTACGGAAGTAAAAATATTCTTTCATGTGAACAACATTATACATATTGTCTTCATCCTTTTGCCGAAGAGTATTGAGAACACTGACTTCTATCAGGGCCTGATTATGAAATCTAAAAAAGGCAGCAGGAGAGAAGGGTTACAAACATTGATACAACGTTCTAGAGTAAGTTTGCAGTCTTACGACCCCAGAAATTGTTGAACTAAAAATCCCAGAAGTTCAAGCAACCCTGTTCAATGTTCATGGACTCTGGGACTTACAGTCCAACAACTGAGGAATGTAAAGTACTGGACTATGGCATTCCTATACATGTTACTGCTGTTAAAACACTGGTGGCTTTTTGTAGAGGTACTGAATATAATGCAAAGCATTGCATGTCACCAGGAGAACTGGATAGTTCTTACCCTAATTATTTAATGTGTTGGTAGTTCTCTCCTGTTTCTTTTTCTATGCTTTTTTCCCCTATTACTCCAAACTGGAACTGGAAACAACTTAGAATGGTTTTTGAGACCTTATTTTGAATTCATTTTGTTTGCTTGCTTAGCAGTACAGACATGACAATAAATTTTGCAATTTAGAGATTGTTTTGTTTTGTTGGGCTGTAAGAAAATTTTGAGATTTTTGGGATAAATTCTGACCTATCCTTGCTTTCCAAAACATGTCATAATTAAGCAAAATAATGCTCACTTATTTCGATTAAACTACACTACAAAATTTTATTTTACCAATAGATTTCTTGAAAAGTTGGAATATCATACCTCTTTTTGTTCCTTATTATTTTCACTGCCACCTTTTCACCTGTCTTGTGGTCCAAACATTTTACAACATGCCCAAATGATCCTTTCCCAATAACAGCCAGTATTTCATATCTGTAGGCAATATGATCATTTAGAACCTACAAAAGGTGACAATGAGGAAAATACATCTGTTTCTACTTCTCTCATGCAAAATGTTTCTTTCTGCACAAAACAAAATATATAGTATTCATCACCTGAATGTCCACTTCCTGGACCTGAGTTTTCCTGTTTTATTAGTTTAATTTACCCTGCCAAACCAGCTTTCTCATAAGGCATTTGCATTTCTGAACTCCATTAGGCACAGACATTGTGTAGATGTGATATAAAGAATTGAAGGCAGCAATGTGATTCACCAAATTGAACACACTCTACCAACTATGGGTTCTGGGCTGCAAAATGAAATATGATCTATTTTTAAAATCCCTCTCCCTTTTCTTCTTTGCAGTTCCAGGCAGGCAGCAAAAAATTCCTGGTGGGCCACAATACAGGGCTGTATACTAAAGACACACTGTGTTCAAACCTGGTGAATCACACCTTGAGTAGGAAAAATACACATGACCAGAAGGACAAAAACATTGTGCAGATCTGCTGTAGGATTCAATCTATGGGCAAAAACTCATTCAGCACAAGTAATTATGTAAGAAAAAGAGGGATGACACAAACAGTAACACAAATAAAACCACACGTTTCCCCTGCTCTAGACCTGAGGAAAAGCATTCAAATGGTTAAGCAGGTTATGGTATGTTATATTATGGTCTCTGTCTAATATTCTTTCAAGTTATATCAACACTAGAGAGAAATCAGGATTAGATCATACAATATATTCTTAACAAGTGGCCAACATGTAAGCTGGACTGATTCTCCCATTAGGAATCCTGGAAAGAAAACAAACAGTATATCCTTTGCTGTTTGTAGCCAAAACTGTGGGCAAGACCCCACCACCCAGGCTACGGTAAGTGTCCCCAACGCCTGGGAAATTGCCAACACTGGTCATAAATGGCTGCCACTTTAGGGTATATGTAGGCACACAGTACTTGATTACCACCTCTATTTTGAAGTCTTTGTTACCCAGTTTAAAGTTACATACATCATACATGCTCGTTATTTTTGTTTTTTTTAAATTATTTTGATTAGAATAAAACAAGCAATACATAAAAAAATACACAAAAAGAATAAACAAGACAAAAAAGAACAAACCTAAAAGAAAAGAACTAAATTGTAAGAATATCACTATAAACTAAACAAACTAAACAACTAACTTAACACCTAATTAAAATAAAATAAAATAAAGGAGGGTTCCACTCCTATAGCAACCAGCAAAATGCAAGCTCATAATAATCCTACCTATAATCCTAATATCCTAGGTAGGAAAATAATCCTATTTCAATAACCTATTGTAATATATTTTACTATTTGCTGTTTAATCGAAAATCTAAAGTCAGTTAATACATTGAAAATATTAATATTGGTAATATTCTACTAATAATATCATATGCTCATTTACCACTTCTATTACTACAAAGGATTACAATTATATATTACATCTATTCATGAAAATGTTAAATTTTAAACTATTTTCCTAATGTTACATATTAAAGCTACTTATATTACTCTGTGTATACTTATACTATTAAGCTACTCATGTAACTCTTTATCTCAAAGTAAACTCCTATCAACATTCGCAACATTCATAACATTAAACAGCCATAAATCAAATTCTACTATTCATAGTATTTTCCCTTGCTAAGTATAGCTAATCTCTTGTGAAAATTAAAAGTAACACCACTTAAGTAGATATAGACTACAACTAAAGATTATAGACTATAGATCGTTCCATAGGCATATTCCCGCTAGCTACATTTCCCTTGTACTTATCAATATATGTACTTTAACAAAAATTCATAAATCATAAACAGTATTTTCTTCCCAAAAAATCTTAACATTTCAAAGTAAACCAGAAAATGAAGAATCAGAGGCCAAATTATTCTATTATCATACCTATTGCAAACATCACCCTTTTTGATAACCTTGTACACAAAAATAATTTTGTTTGGACAAACTCAAAAAGTCAGATTCTAGCCAAATCTATATTAAATAATGCCTTGAATCTTTATAATCATTACAAATTTGAATAAACACAAGGTACATAAACCCTTTCATCACAAAAAACTCATTCCCCCCCCCCCCCAAGAGTCCTCTTTTCCTGACAAAACCTTTGGCAATTTAGTCTTTACACTATTGATTTCTACCATTGTCTTCCGACAAATATCCTGAAGCTTGTTAGTAGAAAACATTAATATCCTTTTCCAAAGACTTTTAATCATAGTCTTCTTCTTCTTGTTGTTCGAAACTGGGGTCAGAACTGAAATCTTCTTGTTTTCCTGACATATTCGAGCTTGGGAAAGTCTCCTTTATTATACCTCCTTCTTCACCTTCCTTGTCTCTTAAAACTGACAATTCATCCATCTATTTTGATGTCTCTGTTACCCAGTTTAAAGTTGTATAAATCATATGTGGTCATTATTTTTGTTTTCTTGATATTCATCTGTAATTTTGCATTTGCATTGCATTTTCTTACTTAGCTTTCCTCAACAGTTGCTTCAAGCCTTTGCTATTTTCTGCAAGTAATATGGTATCATCTGCATATTTTAAACTGTTGATGTCCTTTTCGTCTATTTTCATACCTACTTCCTCAAAGTGACATCCTGTTTTTCTGTACCTGTTCTGCATATAAATCAAACAGATATGGTAATAAAATGCAGCTGTGTCTGACCTGCTTGTCAACACAAAACTATTCAGTTTCTCCATGTCCTGACAGTGGTGTCTTGTTCAGTCTATAGGACAATCAGATGTGGCATTCCCATTTCTTTTAGAATAAACCACAGTTTCTCATGATCAACATGTTCAAAGGCTTTGCTATAAAGAATAAGCTGGTTTTCTTTTGAAATTCTTTGGTGCATTGCATTATCCAACATATGTTTGCATTATTATACCTACTGTCCCTTCCTTTTCTGAACTCAGCATGGACATCTGGCATTTCTCACTCCAAATATAGTAAAAGTTTTTTTGAAGAATTTTTAGCATCATTTTGCGTGGGGACTGGCATGTTTATTTAGTGTTTCCAGTCTGGGGAACATTATTTTGTTTTCCATTTTTCTTAGCAAATTTTTGTTAGAATTTGAATTCCATCTCTATGCCTTGAAGGAACTCTTTTGGAACGCCATCTGTTCCTGGTGATTTATTTCTCCCAGTGCTTTGAGAGTCTTTTCCCCTTTCCAAAATTGTTGGTCATCTTCAGATGGTTCTTCCTGGAAATAATCTATCATCCTTTTACTTTTTTTATATAGCTGCTCAGTGTACTGTGTCCATTGTCTTTTTCCCACTCCCCTCCCTGGTCATATAATGCATTCCTCATTGGTCATATAGCATCCCTACCCTTGGCTTGAATTTCCCTTTAATTTCTTGGATCTTGTGAAAGAGGTCTCTTTTCTATCTTTTGTTCGTTTGGTTTCTTCTTCTCTTTCTTTGCATTATTATAATAGTTCTTTGTCCCTATGCACAAATCACTTAAGATATAATCATACAATTGGAAGTGGCCTCATGGGCCATTGAATCCAAATCCCTGCTCAGGGCAGAATTGACAGCTAAAGCATTCCAGCCTCTTTATGAAGATGCCCAGAGAAGGAGAGCTATCTAGGCAAATGGTTCAATGGTTGCATTCAGATTTCTGACCCTATTTCTGTCACACACTACTTTTATTTCTCACCTGTACTTAATTTTGAAGTTTTTTCATCTTGAAGCCAATAAGACTTTTCTTTCTTTTCCATTGCAGATAGTATATTTTTGCATTCTTCCCTGACAGTGTCCCTCATTTCAATCCAGAGTTTGTCTGGCTTCTGGTCTTTTAGACCAACACAGCAAATCAGTTATTTACATGACCCTTTAAATTCTACAGGGATCTTCTCCAGGTTGTACTTTAGTATGATGGTAGATTTCCTGTACTTCTTAAGTGTTACTCTAACTTTAGATTTTAGAAATTTGTAGACTGCTCCTAGTCTTGTTTGGCAGACACAGCAGAACTTCTCCATTTTCTGCTTATGATTATATAGGCTATTTGATATCTATATTGGTCATTGGATGACTTCCACATAGACAGTTGTCTCTTTTGTCTCAGCATGTGAGAAGGAGAAGAACACCATCACCTCTACCACCCTAGGAAAGAGTTTTGGTCCCTGCCTGCTTGCTGCCCTGTATCTCTCCTAGTGGACTGCTACCTGCTCCAGACACCTGCACTTCTATAGAACCAGGCCCCAGATACTCAGCCAGTTACTGGCTAAAAAGCCTTGCAGACAAGGATAAAACCTGGGTGTCTGCTGCGGCAGGGCTACTGCTGATCAAAGGGTAGACCAAAGGGCCAATCCCCTTTGGGAGGGAGGAGCACATGGGTTTCATAGCTTATAAAATCTCCTGTTATGTTTTTTTTAATCTGCCTACTGGCAAAAGAAAGAAAACATGTTATAGTAAGAGCATGAGAGGGAAAACAACCCAGGGAGCAGTAATTTCAGCAGCAATAGCCAGAGGGAGATAAGGAGTGGGGAGACAGTCCTATAATCACAGTAGAAGGGAGAACCACAGGGTGTTAGTTATCCTCAAGCTGTTGCCCACTTCAAATAGTAAAGATAGTCTTGCCAACAGGTGCCCACGTTTAAAATGCTGCTGTTCAATGCCAGTTCTGTAAATGGAAAACATCCTTGATCCAGGATTTGATCCTAGATGAAAATGCCAACCTGGATTGTATTACAGAGACCTGGCTGGAGCAAGCTGGGTGTTCATGTTTGGTTAATCTCTCCCAGCTTTCTCCATCTGGGTTCTCTGCATAGGGGCAGGCAAGGCCTTGGCGGGGGGAGATAGAATTGCGGTGATCTATCAGGATTCCATCTCCTTCACTATATGCTCTGCACCACAGTCTGCTGGGTTGGAGTATGTATATTTGAAAGTAGGTGGCTGAGTCAAATTAGGGATTCTTTTGGTGTACCACCCACATCACTGCTCAACAGTCTCCATGCCTGAGTTTGTTTTGGTGGCAGTGTTGAAGTCCGCTTGGCTTGTTATACAGGGGAGCTTCAACATCCATCTAGAGACCTTTCTGTCAAAGCAGCTCAAGACTTCATGTCCACCATGATAACCATGGGTCTGTTCTAAGGAATACCTGGTGCCACCCGTGCTGCATTCTACTCCTATTTTCTTCTGTGCTGGATAGGATGATGGTGATCTGGATTTGGAGTAACTTTCTATAGTTCCAGCATCATGGACTGATCACTATCCAGTGAGGTTTAGATTACTAGGACTCAAAGTCTCAGCAGGGGTGGGGGCACAATTAAGATAGTCTGTCCCAGAAAACTTTGTTACCATGCTATATATCCCCACTCCATGGTATAGTCTAATTGGTGAGAAATATCATTTAATTTGTGAGCGATATCATCTCTAACATAAAAATAATACACTTATGGCTGGAAGGCCTGTGGACAAAGACTCTAATTGGAAGCCACATGCTAAAACAGATGACCTCAGCATGGCTAGGTCATAAATTCAAAAGGATTAGATGGAAAGCCTCGGCAATGACGGGCTTCCAATAATCCTCTCAGCAACACAACCTTTAAATACAATAGCAAACGAAAATGCCCCAATGAATCAACCAATGGTCATCAATCTGTAACCTCTCCCCATGGATACTCTTCTATTGTTCCTCACCTGCCCAGACATTAAGAGACTATCACAACTCCTATCAATGCTTTGTCACCCAAAATTAAGACCATTAGTCCATTATGGACCTTTTTGTTTGCTCTGCCAGAGAGCAATTAACGCATTCCACTTCAGGGCAGGAAGCAGGGTTAAACCCTGGGTCCAAGTCTGACAATTCATAGTACATTAGACATAGTATCTTGGATTTATGTAGGCATGTCACTCTGTCCATTGGCTCCCCAGTTCTTATGCCTTGTGTTACCCTCAAACTCTAGTTTGAGCCATCTCATTTCAATCTTCTACTTCTGGAATGGTAATTATCACCCACTTCACCCCAAAATCTCTTGCTATCCAACTTTTCTCTTCTCTACCTTCATTAGCCTTGTATGGTTCATGAGCATGCTTGATTGCTTGCATGCATCTGTGAATTCTCCCAATAAAAACATTATTTTGACTCTCAATTGGTGTCTCTCAGTTACTACCAGTATACACAGGTGAAAAGTTCCCATGGTTACCCCTCTCTCTCAAAGCTCCTTTGAGCTTTAATTCCCCACCTTTCTAAGGAGATACTGGCACTGCTGGACGACATCAAAGTCCCCCACCTTTTGGAGTAACAATTTATGAATTCACATAGATTCCTGATGGCTCTTGGAGTGGAATCAAGTGAAAAATGTGAGATAGAGACTGAAGTGACAATGACAGAAGACTCAAAGTGAATTCAACCAAACACAGGCTCATTGAAAGGTCTATGCCATGATGATGGTGGCAATGAAGAAATTATATAGGCTAGGATATTGACAAGCCTAATTTCTGCTGCTCCAGAGACTAGGATATGGAGCAATGGATTCAAACTTCAGGAAAAGATGTAAAGTTGAAGGTTTTCATGACCGGAATCCATAGGTTGCTGTGGGTTTTCTGGGCTTTGAGGTCGTGTTCTATTAGTATTTTCTCCTGACATTTCACCTGCGTCTGTGGCTGGTATCTTCAGAGGATCTGGTGGCATGGAAGTGAGACAGAGTATATATACTTGTGTAGTCCCTGGGTGGGAGGAAGCAATCTGCATGTGTTACAGTTGGCCTGTGTGATGGCCTATTGTTAAATGGGATATCCCCCGGAGTGTATGGTTAGCAAGCAGAGAGATCGGGTGGCCATGGGAAGCCCACTTAGCCCCGTGATAGCAAATTTTTACATGGAACACTTTGAAAAGCAAGCCTTGGAAACCGCACCAAAAAAGCCCACTTTAGAGTTTCGTTATGTGGATGACACTTTCACCATTTGGAGCCATGGAGAAGAAGAACTGATCATGTTTCTGGACCATCTGACCAACATCCACCCGATCATCTAATTTACCATGGAAAAAGAAATGAAGGAAGACTACCATTTCTGGATGTCCTGATCATCCACAAACTTAACCAACAATTGGGCCACACAGTTTACAGAAAACCTACACACACTGACAGATATCTACACAAAAACTCCAACCATCACCCAGGACAAAAAAAAGAGCACAATAAAAACTCGGGTAGACAGTGCAAAAAGAATTTGTGAACCCCACCTTCTGAAAGATGAGCTGAACCATCTAAACTGGGCTCTACGGGCCAATGGTTACTCTGGTTCAGGCATCAGAAGAGCCTCAAGACCTGGAAAAAACCACAGCAGTGAAGATGAGCAGCCAACCAAAGGGAATGTGTTTTAACCATACATCAAAGGGGTCACTGACCATATGGGGAAACTGATGAAGAAACATAACCTCCAAACAATCTACAGACCGACCAAGAAAATTCAACAAATGCTACATTGAACAAAGGACAAGAGGGATCCTCTAACTTCTGCTGGAGTTTACCGCATACCTTGCAGCTGTGGGCAGGTCTACGTAGGGACTACAAAACGCAGCGTCCAAACATGAGTCAAAGAGCATGAAAGACACTGCAGACTGATCCACCCAGAAAAATCAGCAGTAGCAGAAAATATTATAAACCAACTGGACACAGAATGCTGTTTGAAAGCACAGAAATTCTGGACCATTCTGACAACTACTATGTCAGACTACACAGAGAGGCCATTGAAATCCACAAACACATAGACAATTTCAACAGGAAAGAAGAAACTCAGAGTGTAAACAAGATTTGGCTACCACTACTGAAGAACACTAAAATCAAGACTCAAAAACATGCCAATGAACACCACCCAGACTCTGGAGGTCCCTCTATAGGGAACAATACAATGGATTGCTAATGTACTTAACGTACTGTTATGCATATCTCCTGATTAACAATACACTCTAGGGGATATCTCATTTAACAATAGGCCATCACACAGGCCAACTGTAACACATGCAAATTACCCCCTCCCACCCGGGGACTACACAAGCATATATACTCTGTCTCACTTCCATGCCACCAGATCCTCTGAAGAGGCCAGCCACAGATGCAGGTGAAATGTCAGGAGAAAATACTAATAGAACATGGCCTCAAAGCCCGGAAAACCCACAGCAACGTTCAGGAAAAGACATTTCATCTAAACATTAAGAAGAACTGACAATAAGAGCAGTTCAACAGTAGAATACACTGCCTTGGAGTGTGGTGGAGTCTCTTGTTTTGGAAGTTTTTAAACAGAGATCGGATAGTCATCTACCGGGAGTGCTTTGAATATTCCTGTATATCAGGAGGTTGAACTGGATGGCCCCTGCGGTCTTTTCCAACATAGGTTCAATACTCCTCTGTCTCTCTTGCACCTGCACAGTGTCATCCAGTGGAGCTGTCTTGAGTGGTCAGGGGCCCTTTACACTCTGGTCCACAAGAAGAAATGATTACTTCACAGCCTGCTGTGAAAAAATTACAAGATACTTTGCAGACAAAATCAGTTTGATTCATTCTGACTTGGATGCTTGGATGTAATCTTGGATGAAACAGATTCAGTAAATGTAATCTTGTCACCTGCTTGTGCTGTATTATTGGATACATTTCAGTTTGTGCACTCTGAGGTGTCAGGATGCATGGCTCCTGTCATAAGTATGCTGGCTGCATAGTAGTATATGTTATAGAATAGGTTTAACAGATGAAAGGGAGCTATAGGCTGCTAGCAGTACAATATATCAATGGCCAATTGCTGCTTGCAAACATATATCCAGTTGAGGGTTTGAAAGTATCCTAAGACACCAAATGGTTAATCGCTGCAGTGTATGATGTCACTTTGTATTCAAGGAAGGGAAAGATCAGAAGGGGGAATGTGAAACTAGTAAGAAGTATTATGGGAATGGGCATGACTAAGATAAGGAGAAAGGATCTTGTCCTGGCTCCCAGGATGAAAGATATGTAATCAACAGAAATGGACTGAGAAAATCTGGTACTGATATGGTGATGTGAAATTTATGACTTTCATCTATCACTGCTACGTGTACCTATATTTGCATCACAAAGTATAAAACTTGTAACCATCCAACATGCAGTATCCTTAACAGCTTTTCAGGAAAGTTACTGTGTTGCTTATTTGCTCCAAATAAATGCTTCTGTTCAAACTCTGAGTACTCCTTGTGAGCACAAATTGTTCAGGATATGGCAGATTGCTGAAACTCTCTTTCATTCATACTTTCAACAACAAATCTGGACTCTGAACTGCTGCAACATGCAGGCTGGAAGAGAGGCACCGGACCTGGAGAACTTAACTCAGGGAGGTGATAAGGAGAATGGGGCCAATGTTCAACCCAATGTGACTGGACCAGCCAATGCCAGGACCCCACCCCTCACCAACCTGATGTCTATGTGGACCAGTAAAATCCCATCAAGGGTCTTGGGAGGCACCTTGTTCCTGGTAAGGGACATTAAGGTGTCATTGACAACATACTGAAAGATTCTCAGAGTGGGATGTGTGATCGGGTTCACTGTGGGGTCAAAGATCCCAGCCTGGAGGTGGAGATCCTGAGGTTGTGAGGAGAATTGGATGAGGTCTGTGACATGATTTGCCAGATGTGGACTGCAATGCAGCCAGACCAGGCCAAGGGACAGGCAGCAGCAGGAGTGGCGGAGGACTGGTCCCCCAAAGCAGTTTGAGATGGCATCCCACAAGCTGGGACCCAGCTGCTTGGAGCAGCAGCCAGAGGGGCACCTCAACCAGCCCTGTCAATACCACAGATACGAGGAGGTCAGTAACTTAAGGCCACGTTTGATGGGCAAAGTGAGCGGCTGCCTTACTTCTTGACCGAAGTTGCAGAAATCATGTCTGAATGGGAACACATCTTTCCCTCCAAAGAGTCAAAGATGTGATGTTGGCCATTCAGCTGTAGAAGAGAGCCTGTGACTGGCTGATGGGCTTGTATCATGCAGGGGCACCCAAGGTCTAGCGACTTGACCGGCCGTCACCTAAGTCTATACCAGCCTAATTTGAGAAGGTTCGCGACTCCTACTCAAATTAGGGGTACAGGGGCTGTCCGCGTTACTCCACCACTCTGTTACCCTGATTACTGGGGGTCCCGGGAGGGACACCTAAATGTGCTCTCAATTTTATAAGTTGGGGAAATTAGCCAAGAGCACAACCTAGCAATACGAGAGGCAGGGTAACGTAGCGAGATTTTGAACCCTATGTTTACAGGGTCAGGCCGAGTCAAGGAGCACAGAGAAGTTGAAACAATAAATGTGGTTTTATTAAAACACAATCAAACAGTGTATGCAGCATACTCACACAGATAATTAAAGAAATAAAGGTTGGAGTGGGATAGAGGGATTTTTAGAGGAGTTGTTGGTTTGGGTGACACTTCACCTGTCCTGAAGCCCGGTTAGAAGCGGAGAAGCTGGGGAGCGTGGATCTCAGCACGTGGGGCTGAGGGGAAGGCTCGCTGGATAAAGCGACAGCAAGGAGGGATGGAAGCCAAGAGCGATCCAAGGGAGCACTCAAAGTCAGGGGTTTTTATAAGGAGAATTGTGACCGCAGGCTAGTTCGGACTTGGGGAAAACAATGAGTTTGGGGCTGGAGACAAAGCCTCCGAAAGGTCAGAATTTGAATGATTGAATTATAGCCAAATTGTCAATAGGGTAGCCAGTATGCAAACGCGGAGTGCTTGAGCGTTGTATAGTTCGATCATCAAGCTGCCAGCGCGGGGCAGAGGATCTTTTGAAAGTTGCGTGCATACATAATTGAGATACTTGCCTTGAGGTCTCCTAAAGCTGCGAGTTGGTTATTTCTGGCCTGCCTGTATTGTGTTTGGAATATTACAGCGATTATGGGCTGAGCCGGTGTGCGTGCTTGTCCAGGGGCCTCACAAGCACATGGAGGGGAATGGGTATGTAGGCCGAATTATTGATATCAAAAGAAATCTTTATATCCCACAAGCTCAGGCTAGCCAGGACAGTAACACAGTTAACTTTTCAATTCTGGAAAGCCTTTATGAAACTGTTGGGTTTGGAGCAAGAGCTGAACACAGCCCATCATCCCAAAATGAATGGACAAATGGAAAGTGTGAATCAGATGCTATAACAGTACTTGCATTGCTACATTAACTACCAGCAAAATGACTGAGACTTGTTGCCCTTTGCAAAAATGGCTTACAACAATGCAGTACATCAAAGCACTGGATATGCACCCTTTGAGATGGTGTATATGGACAGACTTTGAGACATTTGCATCCCTTGAGATCATCCAGACTGACCTCTCCTTCAGTAACTGAATGGGCAAACAAAGCAAAGGCTGCCTGGGATGCCATCATAACTGCTTTGGATTATGCTAAGACTACTTATAAAAAGCATGCCAATCGGAAAAGAATCAAAGAGTGGGACGTCAAACCAGTCCTTGGTAGACGACTCACACGGGGAACCGGTCTGGGGGAAGTAAGTCTCTGTTGGCTCTGCTGGACCTCTCAGGGGATTTCGATACCATCACCATGGTATCCATGGTATCCTTCTGTGCCACCTCTCTAGGATGGGGCTCAGGGCTCTGTTTTACAGTGAGTCCAGTCTTTTTTGGAGGGGGTGTTGGGGAATGTCTGTTCACCAGCCTTATCACTATCCTGTGGTGTCCCTTAGGGTTTGGTTGTGTCCTCCATACTGTTTAACATCTACATGAAACCACTGGAAGAGGTCATCTGGAGTTTTGGAATTCAGTGTCACCAATATGCTAATGACACTCAATTTTTTCTTTCCTTTTCATTTGATTCTAGGAAATTGCTTCTGTATTAAACCAGTGTCTGCTGTCAGGAATGGATTAGATGAGGGTGAACAAACTGAAACTTAATCCAGACAAGATAAGGGGTGCTGCTGAAGAAGGCCAACCAGGGAATAGGAATCCAAACCTCTGCTGGATAGGATTACACTCCCCCTGAAATCTCAGGTTCAAAGGTTGGGTGTGCTCCTGGACTCAGCTATGAGCCTGGATTCCCAGGTTTCAGCAGTGGTCCAGAGTGCATTTGCACAATTAGTGCACCAGATGACCCATTCCTTGAGAATTCAGATCTGGCTACAGTGACACATGGCTTGATTACACTCTATCTGAACTACTGCAACATGAGGCTGACTTTGGAAACTGTTCAGAAAATTCAGCAGGTCCAAAATGCTGCAGCCAGGCTGTTGACCAGGCTACCGGGATCATGCGACTCTCCTGTTAAAACAGCTGCACTGGCTATCAGTCCATTTCAGAGTACAATTCAAAGTGCTGGTTTTGACCTTTAAAGCCCTAAACAGCTTGGATACAGACAATATCTCCTCATAAAAAACAACACGAGTTTTAAGATCTGCAGGGGAGGGCTTTATCTTAGTATCACTACCTTTGCATGAGTGATTGGTGAGGACTTGGAGGAGAGCCTTCTCCATGGCTGCTCCTAGACTGTGAAACCTCCTTCCACAGGGGGGCTGGTTGGCCCCCTCCCTGCTCTCTTTCTGCCGCAGGTGAAGTTTTTCTTCATGCAGGCTTTTGGATCTTGGATTTTAATTATGGACCTGTACTGTGTGTGTGTAAAGTGATGTGCTATATTTTAATATGTATTTTTAATCTCTTTTGATATAATATTTTAAATATAAGTGTTTTAACTGTTTTTAAGTATATTTTAATAACTGGAATTTTTAGTTTCTTTTTATATTTTGTAAACAAAATATTTTAGCAGTATCTTTTTAGATTATTGTAAGCCTCCTTGGATATCATTTTGGAAAAAGTCAGGATATAGATTTAATGAATAAATAAATATATAAATATACTATACTCTATATGGGTCTGCTTTTGGAAACTGTTCAGAAATTTCAATGCTGCAGCCAAAATGCTGACTGGGGACAGTTACAGGGACCATGTAACTCCCTTGTTAAAATTCTGAGCACAAATGCTGACCATTACCTGCAAAGCTCAATATGGCCTAAGTCCAGACTATCAGAAAGATTGCATCTCCCTCTATAAACCTGCCAGAAACTTAAGATCTACAGGGGCGGGTTTTCTCTCAGTCCCACCTCCATCGCAGGCTAGTTTAGTGAGGACCCAGAAGACAGCCTTCTCAGTGGCTGCTTCCACCTTGTGGAATTCTGTGGAAGGCTAGGCTTCCCCTGCTCCCTGCTCTCCTCTCACTGGAAGGCAAATATATTTTTGTTTAAGCAGGCTTTTAATATGTAGTTAATCACAGGGAAGTTTCTTACTGGGGTGTGCGCTTTATTTTTAAAGTTTTGTATGCTTTTAGAAAAATTTTATACTGTTTTAAATGTCATGATTTTAATTGTTTTTAAAATTGTATTGTTGAGTTCTAGCTGATTTCTTTTGTGAGCTGCCTTGGATCCCATTCCAGGAGAAAGGTGGCATGCAAATGAAATGAAATAAATATGTATCCAGAATTTCTTGTGCTTTCTTTTCAGGTGCAATGCTATATCTGTTTTTCACCAGAGAGCTCAATAACAGTATCCAGGTTACCTCCACTCTACCCTCTCCTTTCTTAGAATACAAATTCTAGTCTCTGGAAGTCTTAGTACAATACTAAAACTACTACACTGCTCCCACTTAAATGCCTCTAGCTACTTTTTTTCTTTGTGAAGTAAAATCTCATTCCCAGAATCGAGATGTGACAATTTGATTTGGACAATCCTGATTCCCTTCCTCTCCCCTATAAGCAAGATAATTGTATAAGGTAAAATGGGTTAATTCTAAGGAATAAACTTACCTGACTTGTCTAGTTTTCTGTGGAGGAGAGGGGAAACCATAAGTAAATACTAAATTCTCCTCCATTATGCAACATTATCTGACAAACTGTCCCATTACAATATGAAGCAGAGGACAAATCCACTTTCTCTTTGTAATCCCTCATGCATTCTCTGTATCTTTAATCAGAGAAAGGCAAACTACAAAAAGACATTCATTAATATTAAAGGAATTACCACTAGAGAGGATTCATGCTGAAATATTCTTAATTCTTGGACCTTTTAACAGGGGAAAAGATATCAAATAGCTAAATAACTAAATAAATTCTTCCCATCCTTCATAAAGAAGCACATATAGAACATCTCCTTTCGACACATACTTTAAATTGTGAGAAAAATAAATTGTATATGGAGAAAAGTGTTATAGAATGACAAACAGAAAAAGAATCAGAGTTGGAAGAGACAACAAGGATTATCCAGTCCAACCCTATGCCATGCAAGAACCCACATCAAAGCACTCCCAACAGATGGCCATCCAGCCTATGCTTAAAATCCTCCAAAGAAGGTGACTCCACCCCACCCCAAGGCAGAACATGACCACTGTATACAATATGTGCTTCTTTATACAATTATGGGAAATTCTGAGAATTTTAGCAGCAGAATTTTAGCAGCAGAGTAATGTGATTACTCATTGGAAGATAAACATAGCCTTCATATATAAATCTGATTGTCACAGAATCTTATAGAGTTGGAAGAGACCACAGGGACCATACAGTACAACCCCCCGCCATGCAGGGACACACATCAAAGCATTCTCAACAGATGGCCTTGGACTTGTTTGGACTTGTATTTCCATTACTGGAAATAAAACATGCTAACATTTTGCAATTATGAGCTCAGCATCTCATCTGTTTTGATGCTTAGGCGGCAATTCTAAACATACTTAATGGAGAATAAACCCCAATAAATATAGTTGGTCTTAAATACTTAAGATTATACTATCAATTGATTTTAAAAAAACCACAATGTAAGTAGAATTATGGAGTTAGAAAAGACCACAAGGGCCATCTCATCCAATCCCCTGCCATGCAGGAATACACAACTAAAGTTGTCTTGAAAGATCCCCATCTAACCTCTGCTTAAAGGCCACCAAAGCTGTTGAATCCATCACCTTCTGAGGCAATCACTACTCCCCTGTCAAACAGCTTTTACATTTTTTTTAAAAAGGTCTTCCTAATATTTAGATGGAATCTCTTTTCTTCCACTTTGAATTCTTTAGTTTGTGTTCTAGTTTCTGAAGCAGTACAAAACAAACTCACTCCATCTTCTACATGCCATCTCTTGAGATATTTAAAGATAACTATCTTGTCATCTCTCAATTTCCTCTTCTCCAAGCTAAAATTGTTCCTCATAAGGCTTGGTTTCCAAATGTTTGATCATCTTGGTTGCCCTTCTCTGGACACTTTCCAGCTTGTTGATATCAAATGTAGTGCCCAGAACTGGACACAGTATTCCAAGTGAGGTCTAACCAAAGCAGAATAGAGCAACACTAATACTCTCCTTGGTAGGGACACTATACTCCTGTTGATGAAGCCTAGAACTGCATTGGCTTTTTTTGGCTGCTGCATCACATTGTTAACCCATGTGTAGCTTTGGGTCTGCTGATACCCCTAGATCGTTTTCACACATACTGCTTTCAAGCCAGACGTCACCCATCCTCTATTTGTGCATTTCATTTTTCTTGCCCAGAAGTACCACTTTACATTTGTTCCTGCTGTTCCACATACATTAGCAATGTATAGCCCACAATTTGCCTGCACAAATATCATGGGGGGCCTTGTCAAAAGCCTTACGGTAATAAATCATATATTATATCTACTGCTCCCCTGATTTACCAGGTGCACAACTCTATCTGAGAGAGAGAGAGAGAGAGAGAGAGAGAGAGAGAGAGAGAGAGAGAGAGAGAGAGTAGTTTGGCATGACTTGTTAATGAGGTGAAAGAGAGATCTAAGATTAGTTTGGCATGACTTGTTAATGAGAAACCAATGCAGGGCACATTTCTGACTACACTTGGCTTCCCATTTCCTCTGTATAAAAAATTCCAAGAGTACATGGACACTCTCACCCGAGGATCTCACTACTTCCACTCCATTGACCAGTTCATCTCTGTTGGTTAGGATCAAATCCAAAATAGCTCACCTTTTTGTAACCTCCTCCATCTTCCACACAATGAAATTGTCTGCAATGCTTGTAAGGAAGTTGCTGGACCTTATATACTTGGCAGAGTTTGGATTGCAACAAATATCATGGTTGAAGTCTCTCTTTACTATTGTATCTTTGGTCTTTGTTTTAGGAAGGCATCATCCATATCTTCAATACATAATAGACCCCCTCCCAATGATATCACTGTTGTTTTCCTTCCCTGTAATTTTTATTCAAATGATCTCATCCTGTTTTTTATGGTCTAAGTCATAGCTCTCCTCTCAGGTGTTATTCCTTCTCCTTTCCTGATGAATCTATTTCTTTGGAATAGGTTATATCTTCCATTACTATATTCCAATCATGAAACTCATCCCACTAGGTTTCAGTGATGCCTGCTAAATCATATCTGCCTTTCTGTGCTAAGAGTTGAAGTCCATTTTGTATATTTCCTGTGCTCCGTATGTTAGTGGAGAGATATCTAACACTACAGGTTATTCTCTCCAGCTGACAACTTGTTATTTCTTTTTCTGCCCACTATTGGGTTCTTGTACTATTGGCTCAATTCTGCCAGTATAATTGAAGTCACTTGGTGTCTCCCTGTCCTCTGGAATACTGTCTCCCTCATTCACATAACTTAATTTAAAGCCCTCCTTATTGTGTTTGTGAGTCTCCAAGTACATAAACTTTTACCAGCCATTGTGAAGTAGAAACCATCCCTTGCAAGAAGTCCTTCTTCATGAAAGTACAGACTATGCCCCAAGAAGCAAAATATTTCCTAATGGAAGCATCTATGTACCCAGTTTTTCATATCCAATAAACTTCTCTCTCTTCCTGGACCATGTCTGTTAGGTTACCCTCCATGATATGTTAATGGGATATGTAGTATGTAGTAGATATAGCTGAGAACCATTAGATAAGCAGTGCCTGGCAATGGAATGGAATTCACTGATAACAGCAGCCACATTCCCAGGGACTCCAGATGAGGGAGGGGTCTTGAGGGGGTCTTATGCTCAATCACTTTCGCTTTCCTTCAGTCTTCGCACTAAAGTCATTACAGGTACTTCACTCCAAATAAATAGTATTTTATGTATCGTACTATTTGCATGTGGATTCTGTTCCTGACAGAGTGCAAAGACTCACAATCCAACATTACAAAATGTTTCAAGACACAGTGCTAGAAACTGAAGATGCCCAGCATGAGGGAGCAGCTGGAGTGGCAGGGAGCTAAGAACCTGAGCAAGCCGAAGGAGCTGAAACACTTCCAACTTCCAACTTTTACACTGGCCGTCAGAGCTAAGTTACTGCCTTCGAATCCCATGACCGCTCCTACCACTAGGCAAACCTGGGCCTGGGGAGAATGTTCTGCACGGCAAGGTGCCAGTGCCATCGAGCCACCTGATGGGATACTACAGTGAGTGAGGCTTCCTTGATGGAACAATTGTTGGCTAAAGAAGATGAAGTGGAGCACACCAAGAGCACACACTGCACACCAAGATGCCCAAAATGCATGCTCAGATGGTCCAGGGCTCCAACTAGGCAGACTTCAGCAACAAGAAGCAGCTGTGGTGGCAGCAGTCCCACAGTGGGGGGCCCTTCCCCAACCAGGCCCAAGACCCTTTAGGGAAATGAAAGCTACTTATGATGGAGATGAAGCAACCCTCAACTACTTCCTTAATGTGGCCTCCAACTACAGGGCAGACCATGGCAACAGCTTTAACAACAACGCAGGCAGAGTAAGGTACCTGAGCCAGCATTTGAAGGGGGAGGCTTCTGAATGGGTCGCTTCCTTATTTGACATGACAGCCGAGGAAACAGCTGATTTGCAACTGTTCATGAACCAAGTCAGAGAGAGGTTTCAAGACCCCTTCATACAGGAATAGGCCAGATACGAACTGAGGAAACTGCGCGAGGGGAAAGGGACTGTGGGAGAGTATGTGTGTGAATTCAGAAGACTAGCAGCTAAAATTCCCAAATGGAACAACAAAGTCCTAAAGCAATTTTTCCAGGATGGTTTGAACCCGTGCCTATTGGACAGATGCCTTTCCCAAGGCAATCCTGCCAGCTTGCTGGGCTGGATGATGCTTGCCGGGGAAGTGGAGAGCATGCTTGAGAGTGTCCAACTTGCTCGGCTGAGGCAAGCCCAAGAAACAGGACGCAGGACCACCGGAGGCCAAAAACCTGGTGGTCTGGACTGTGAGGAGAGAAGAAGACTAATGAAGGAAGGAATCTGCTTCAACTGTGGGAAAAGGGGCCACATTGCCACAGAATGCCAGAGCAAAGGGAAACAACTAGAAGAGAAAAACAGGCTTCTACCCACACTCAAACCAGCCACCTGCAAAAGTGAGACCACAAAACTCCAGGTCAAGCGCTCAAGAGATGGATCCTTTGCTCGTGCTTGTGAGGACCACAAAAGTCCCCCGCCATCTTCTGACTCTGATAGTGATGAATGGACTCAAAATCAGACTGTAAACATAAGTGCCTCTAACTCTTGTCATGTTTTTATTACAGTACAGTTGCAAAGGAGTGATGGGACATTAAGGGACTACAAAGCCTTAGTTGACTCAGGATGCACTACAAGTTTCCTGAACTATATCGTGGCCAAAGAACTGCATGTTGAATTTGAACTGCTGAAAAGAGCCATTAATTTAACTCAAATGGACGGCCTTCTGATGGCAGGAAAACTACTCAATGTGCGCACCAATCTCATAGACGTCTGGGTGAGAAGCATGCAAGGCCCCTTACGATTCTTATACCAGATAAAATTAGATTTCAGGTGGTTCTTGGGTTTGACTGGTTAAAACTGCATAACCTTAAAATTAACTGGTCCCAAGGCTCTGTGAGACCCAGGTGGAAGGGCACTAGGACCCCATGGAACCCCTCCATTGAGACAGCTAAAGAATCCACAGCACTAGAGCTGAGTGCTGAGGAACTGCAAAAAATTCCCCAACAATACTGGGATCTGCAAAGGGTTTTCGAAGTTTGCAAGCCCAACAAACTCCCACCTCATAGAGACTTTGACTGTAAACTGAAACTTGTCAAAGGAGCTAAAATTCCAAAAGCCGAAATATACCCTATGACTAGACAAGAACTTGCAGTGTTGTGGAAGTTCCTAAGCAAAAACCTGCAATGCAGCTTCATTAAGCCATCCTCCTCCCCCACCACCACTCCAGTGTTCTTCTGACAAAAACAGGATGGGGGGGGGGACATTTAACTACCTTGGATACAGAGTTTGCAACAATACACTGAATATGAACCCCTCCAAAATTCAAGCGAACTTGAACTAGCCAGTTCCGAAAACCTGCAAACATCTTCAGCAATTCCTAGGCTTTGCTAACTTCTACTGAAATTTCATTGACAATTTTGCTACCCTTGCACTGCTGCTAACAGACCTCTTAAAGACCACATCTATTAAGAAGGACCAAAAAACATCTCCACTAAAGAAACTTGTATGGACTGAAAAATGCCAAACCGCATTTGATGATCTAAAACACACATTAACTACTGAACTGCTGCTCCTTTTCCCAGATCTGGAAAAGAAATTCATTGTGCAAATGGACACCTCCAATTTTGCAATAGGAGCAGTATTCCTGCAACATGACAACAACGGGCAACTAAAGCCATGCGCATTCATCTCATGGAAATTTACTCCAACCCAGCGCAAATGGCTAATATGGGAAAAAGAAGCATCAGCAATTCATTTTGCTCTCAACACCTGGAGACATTTCCTTGAAGGTGCCAGACTACCTCAAAACCCTAAAAACTGCCAGAAAATTAAACCCCAAATAAGCACGTTGGGTAGAATTCTTTTAATGCTTCGACTTCAATATAATCTTCAAGTCAGGGAAGTCCAACAGCCTCGACAATCCGCTTTCAAGACTCCCTAAGCATGAGACACCTGAAGGTGCTCCTGAACCCAAGAAACTGACACTTTTCACCCTGGACACACTTGTGACCACCCGTACTTAGGTGCAACTCCAATCTACCATCTCATCTAACTTTGATAATGACTTCCTCACTTCAATAAAAACCAACTACATGGGAGATGCATGGCTTAAATCACACCCTGACCTAGTCTCTTGGACTGATGGAACTGCCTTTGTTGGATCCAGATTATATGCACCACCACCATGCAGGAAAGTTGTCCTCATACAACATCACGACCTTAAGTCAGCAGGTCACTTTGGCTTTCTGAAGACACTACGTGCTGTCAGACGTAACTTCTATTGGCCTGCCCTTCACAAGGACATACAAGACTACATTAAAAATTGTCCTACCTGCAAACAGCTTTGTGAGCTAGAAGTGCTGCAAGGTTACAGGTAAGATAAAGTAGTAGGAAAAAAGAAACAACAGATAAGAGGCACATCAAGGCAAAATATATAGAAGGCTGAAAGTGACATACAAAAAGTACAAGTTAAAATAAAGAAGTAAAAGAGGGACCTCTCATGGCAAAAGTTAGTTATTAAAAGATTTTTTAATATTAAGGAATGTACAATTGAGAAATAAATAAAATTTAATAGATCAATTAATTAAGTGGGGAAAAGAAATATTAAAAAATAACAGTAGGAAAATAAATAATACAGATTAGAGAGGAGAATAAATAACTAGTTAATATTAAACAAATATAAAAATTAAAATCATTATAATTTAAAAGGTAGAAAAGAGGTAAAATAAATAAACAAATAGAAAGGGAAGAGAAGGGAAATAAATTAAGGGAAAAATAAAAATTGAGTTTTTTCTTTTTTTAATACTATATATAATAAAAGGAAATAGAACAAAACACATAAAAGGAAGGAAAGAAAGAAAGAAAATAATTGAGATGGCTACAGCAGTAGGAAGAAGAAAGTACACAGTACAAACGCAACTTCAGACCTCAACTCAAAGAAGACCTTCATTAGAAATGCAGGTAAGTAATCAAGAGCCTTATCAACTTTTGTTAGAAGAAGTGAAGAAAATGAGAGAAGATGCTAGAGCAGAGATGAAAGAATTATCCACAGAAGTAAAGAAAGAAGTCAGAGAAGTGAGGAAGGATATGGAAAACCTGGGGAAAAAATTGGAATTAGTCATGACAGATCTGAAACAAATGAATGAAAAAATAGAAGGGGTCCAAGATAAGATTAAAAGGTTGGAGATTAGAACAAAAGATACTGAAACAATGGTAGAAAGGAATGAAACGAAAATAACATTGATGGAAATCAAATATTGGGAGAAGTGTTTGAAGATAAGGGGCCTGGAGGAAACTCAAGGAGAGGATCTTTATGCTAAGCTCATCCCTGCAATAGCCCAATTTATCAATTGGCCTACAGAACAATTGGACATTGAAGTGTACTGGATTTTCAGGATTAGCTCTCTAACCGCCAGAAAAAGGAAACTCCTGCGAGACATTGTGGTATATTTTGTTAGAGAGAGGGTGAAAGAACTGATCATTCAGCAAAGCTACAATAACAACTTAATTTTGGATGGGGTGGAACTCAAGATATTTAAAGATGTGCCCTCCCAAATATTGAAAAAGAGGAAGGATTACAGTTTTCTAACCCAAGTGTTGAAAAGAAAAGGAATCATGTATAGGTGGGGAAGAACTGAAGGAATAATCCAAACATATAAACAAAGAAGATACACATTGGACTCGGTCATAAAAACCACAGAATTTCTAAGAAGATATAAAGAGGATTTGGAAAAAACAGGAAAAAAAAGAAATAAAAAAGGAAAAAAGTGAAGAAAAGACTAAAGAAAAGGTAATAAAAGGACAAGTAATAAACAGAAAGGAGGGAGCAACAAACGTATCAGAAGAATCAATACAATCAGTAGAAGATAACAACTCAGAACAAGAAGAAGAAGAGATAGACCCAGGATTAGAAGAGGAGATATTAGAAGACCCAACTAACACCTAAGGAGTAGAATCAAAATTTGAAATTTGAAATATAGAATGCAGATCAAGATAATTTCCTGGAACGTTAGAGGACTAAATTATTTACCCAAACAGGAAAAAATCTTTCATTTATTAGATAAAAATGTGGAATTACATGCCTATAAGAAACCCATATTAAAGACATTGACTCACAATTATTAATTAACCCAAAACTAGGAGATTTGTTTACAACAGCTAATAATAATAAAAAAGGGATAGCAATATATGTAAACAAAAAATATAAAGCAGAAGAAGTCTTGAATGATTCAAATGGAAGGTACCTAGGAATAGAGCTGAATTTACTAAGTAATAAAATATTGATGTTGGGAATTTATGGGCCATTAGAGAACAAAGGAGAATTCTATAGAAAATTATTACAAAAAATCTTAGGATTGGATTACGAGATAATAATGATGGGCAACTTTAATGGGGTGATAAATCCCCAATATGACAGAACAGGAAAACTGAAACCTAACAAAAAGAGAGGTAAATTACCTAAATCCTTCTTCCAGATGGTAGATATGCTATCATTGACAGATGTATGGAGAAGGTTAAATAAAAATATTGATGATTGTACATACTATTCCCAATACCACAAATCTTGGTCAAGAATTGATATGTTCTTAACATCTAAGACATTAAATTCAAAAGTAAGGGAAATGGAAATAATCCAAAGAAATATTTCAGATCATAACCCGATAATATTAACAATGGAAGATAAAAAACAAGAGTTTATATGCAGATTAAAAGAAAATTTATTAAAAAATGAGAAAATAGTACAGAGAGTCAAAAATGAATTAGAAAATTATTTTAATGATAACTTAGATAAAGGTATATCAACAAAAATAGTTTGGGAGGTGGGGAAAGCATATATAAGAGACTTCTTCATCCAACAAGAGGCTCGATGGAAAAAGGAAAAATGAGAAAAAGAAAATAAAATTACAAATGAAATTAAAAAATTAGAAGAACTTAAAAAAAACCCCAAAAAACAATTATATAGAAAAAGAAATCAAAATATTACAAAAACAAATAGATATTAAAACAACAGAGGAAACAGCAAATAAAATAAAATTCGCAAAACAGAATTTTTTTTTAATGCTAACAAATCAAATAAGTGGCTAGCATACAAACTGAAAAAAGAGAAAAAAGAATAATTCAAGAAATAAGAATAGAAGAAATACAAATCGATCAAGAGAGAATCAAAGAAGCATTTGTAAGTTATGATAAAGAACTTTATTTTGATGAGGATGTGTCTCAAGAAGGGTTAGATAAAATTAAACAATATTTAAGAGAAAATGATATACTGGAATTTACAGAAATGCAAAGAAAGGTGATGAATAACCCAATAATTAAAGAACTGTAGAAGCCATAAAAAGAATAAAATTTCAAAAAGCTCCAGGTCCAGATGGTTTCACTGCTTTATATTACAAAACATTCATGGAACAACTAGTGGATCCGTTATACAAACTAATTCAAAATTTGGAAAAAGAGGATATACCCCAAACATGGAGAGAAGCAAATATTACCCTTGTTACCCAAAGAGGGGAGAGACCATTTAGATATGAAAAACTACAGACCAATATCCTTATTAAACGTGGATTATAAAATCTTTGTATCGATATTAGTGGAAAGACTAAAGAAAATTTTACAGCAGTGGATACATGAAGACCAGAATGGATTTATTCCTAAGACACAAATTAAAAATAACACCAGAACTATAATAATATTCTAGAATACTTCCATAAACATAATGAGAAGAAATTAGCGCTAATTCTGCTAGATGCAGAAAAGGCATTTGATAACGTTAATTGGACTTTCATGAAAGAAATATTGGTTAAGATAAACACAGGAAATAATTTTATAAATTGGATCAATTTAATATATAAGAATCAAAAAGCACAAATAATAATAAATGAAGAGAGAATGGAAGTTATATCTATAAGAAAAGGAACTAGACAAGGGCGTCCATTATCTCCACTATTATTTATTATTGTATTAGAGGTATTAAATAGAAAAATTCGAGAAGAGAAATGAATCCAAGGGATTAAAATTAGAAAGCAAGCATATAAAATTAGAGCTTTCACAGATGATTTGGCAATAACATTAGAGGATCCATTGCAAGAAGTAAGTATTTTAAATGATATCCTGTATCAATATGGAGAATTATCAGGTTTTAAAAATTAATAAAGAAAAGACATATATAATAACTAAAAACATGTCTAAGACAGAAGAGCAAGAAATAAAAGCAAAAACTGACTTTAGCATAGTAAAGAAAGCTAAATATTTAGGAATAGTTATTTCAAAGAACAATAAAGAACTCTTTGATAACAATTATGGGGAAAAATGGAAAGAGATAAAGATAGAATTAGAGAAATGGGATAAATTAGACTTATCATTATTAGGCAGAATAGCCGCTGTAAAAATGAATATATTACCCAAAATGAATTTTTTATTTCAAAATCTACCAATAATAACGAATGACAGTCCTTTTTAGATTTGGAACAAAGATTTGATGACATTCATATGGAGAAAGAAAAAACCAAGAATTAAACAAAAAATATTAATGGATACAAAAGAAAGAGCAGGATGGGGATTACCAAATTTAAAATTATATTATGAAGCGAACTGCCTAGATTGGATTTCTGATTGAGTTAATTTAAGAAATCAGAGATTATTACAATTAGAGGGAGAAGATATTTATTTCAGTTGGCATGCCTATCTATGGTATGGGAAGGCCAAAATAGATAAAAATTTTACAAATCACCTTATAAGAAGATGGTTGTTAAGGGTATGGATGAAATATAAAAAGAGATTTTATCTAAAAACCCCACTTTGGATTTCAGCCCATGAGGCATTTTATAAAAGGGAAAAACCTAAGGTAGATAAATGGCTCACTTATAATGATCTTTTAAAAAGACAGGAGGGTGATATACAATTTAAATCAAGAGAGGGATTAAAAGACAAAGGTTTAGGTACTCATTGGTTACTAATAAGACAGTTAAAAGAAAGGTTTAAGATTGATGGGAAACAAGATGGATTTGAAATGAAAGAAAATAAAAGAGATGGAGTACTCAATAAAGAGGTGGAGCATAGGGTAGGGAAGATCTACAAGATATTGTTGGAATTAGAAACGGAACAAGAGGTAGTTAAAGAAAGCATGATAAAATGGACCAGGAATATAGGCCATACCATTTCACTGGAAACTTGGTCTAGGTCGTGGATAAGAACGTGGAAATTGTTGCAACTTACAAATTTAAAAGAAAATCTCTATAAAATGATTTATAGATGGCACTTAACCCCGGTGCAATTAGCAAAGATTTACAGAGGAGAGAAAGAGAAATGTTGGAAATGCGAATCTAAAGGCACGTTCTACCATATATGGTGGATGTGCATAAAAGCTAGAGAGTTTTGGGAAGAAATAAATGGGATAATTAAGGATATATTTAATATTAACTTTCTCCTAAACCCAGAGTTGTATTTATCAAACATATTGGATTTAGTACCTAAAATAGATAAGACACAACAAACGATTTTATTATACATGATCACAACAGCAAGATGAAGTTATGCACAATGATGGAAACAAAGTGAAACCCCAAAGATAAAGGATTGGGCAATGAAGTTATATGAAATGGTAGAGTATGAGAGGATTCGAATATGGACATCAGAGAGACCCGTGACTCAGTGTGAAGATAGATGGAACGTGGTATTACCTCTATGGGAACGGTTATGGGGGAAAAATGCGACCCGGGGGATTGAATGGTAAAATCAAGAATGACCAATATGAACTTTGGACTATCTAATATTGGAATGCTTAACGATGAAGATTATTTAGTAATAATAACTAATAATGATTATTAAATATTGGAAGGAAAATGAGATAAAGGAAATTGAATGAATAGATCAAATAAGAAATTATTAATAAGATAGAGTATTGATATGGTAAGAATAGAAGTTTAATTTAATGGTTTTATATACAATGAATTAGATAAAAGGAAATATGAATTGGAAGGGTATATATTTTTTTTTATATATATATATATATAAATATATAAAATACATAACAAATTTGTTGCAATGAATGTAAAATAAATAGGAATATGGTAAAAGAATGTTATGTACATAGAGAAATAGACCTGAACAGTTATAGAAGAAATCAGGGAAAATAATGGTCTCGCTAATTTAAAAAGAGAATAGAAATTTAGAGAATGAAATATATATATATTAGCACTCACTTCTTGAGGGGGGGGAGGGAAAATGGGGGGGAGAAAAGGAGAAGCTATTAAGAATATTAAGAATATTAAGAAATGTCAAGTTAAGAACATATGGCAAATCTGTGATAATAAGAAAAATATGGCAATTTAATTATGAAAAATGTTTATGATAATATTGATGATATGTCATTGTTCGTTTATCTTTGGAGGATCAATGTAACAAGGTTATACCTGAGAGGGAAATGTTATATACTGAAGCTCTCCTTTCTCTTTTAATTGTGTAATTGAAATATTTAGTAAAAATTATTTTTTAAAAAATTGTCCCACCTGCATCACTTGTAAATCTGGGAACTCTAAGCCTCATGGACTTTTGAGACCGCTCCTGACTCCTTCTAAGCCTTGGGACTCCATTTCTTGGGACTTCATCATTGCCCTGCCTAGCAGCCAAGGATGCCCTGTCATCTGGGTTGTCATGGACCAGTTCTCCAAACAATCTCACTTCATTCCCTTGACGAAAATCCCTACCATGGAGAAACTTGCCCAATTGTTTATCTCTCATATTTGATGTCTCCATGGGACAACCTTCTGCATTATATCAGATAGAGAGCCAATTTTCACTTCTAAGTTCTGGTCTTCTTTCCTGAAATCCACTGAAGTCAACCAAATTTCACTTCTAAGTTCTGGTCTTCTTTCCTGAAGTCAACCAAAAGCTAGGGAGCATCCATCATTCACAAACTAATGGACAGACTGAAAGGGTTAATCAGTCCTTTGAACAATACCTTTGATGTTTCATCAACTCCAATCAATCCAATAGGGTGTCCCTCCTCCCACTTGCCAAATTCACTACAACTCCACTACACACGCCTCAACTGGATAATTGCGTTTTGAAATTGTCTACGGAATGCAGCCAAAGTGGTTTCCTTCAATTGCTCCCTCTGACACGTATTCCCCCCTCCCTCAACAACTGGATCAAGCACATTTCTGATGCCTGGGACTCTGTACACTCTGCCATTCAATTGTCCAAGGCTTCTCACAAGCATTTCGCTGATGCGAAGTGGAAACAAAACCCTCACTACAAACTGGAGGATCTTGTCTACCTGTCTACCAAAAATTTAACTTTCAAGAGCCATCTGAAAAACTTGCTCCTAAATTTGTGGGCCCCATTCCTATCAAAAAAGTTGTGAATGAAGCAGCTTTAGAACTCACATTGCCCCCTAAGTACAAAGTGATTCATCCTGTTTTTCACTGCAGCTTACTGAAACCGGCCGCTTCTCCGGGCTCTTTTCTGACTGGCTCTAGCCTTGCCGAGGTATCTGAGATCCTCGATTCCAGGATCCATAAGGGCTAGCTTCAGTACCTGATTCTCTGGAAGAACCTCCTGCCTCAGTTGGCAGAACAGGTCTATGAAACTTACATTTTTGCTCCTCATCTCGTTGCTTCTTTTCACAAAAGTCACCCTACTAAACCTTCCTTGCCTTAGCACTAACTTTCACTCACACACCTGTTTATTGTATACACAAGACAGAAAAAAAATTTTTTTTTTCTTTTCAGGGGGGGCAGAATGTTGGGTCACCCTCCATGATATGTTAAAGGGCTATGTAGTATGTAGTAAATGTAGCTGAGAACTGTTAGATAAACAGTGCCTAGCACTAGAATGGGATGCATTGATAAAAGCAACCAGATTCCCAGGAACTCGGATGAGGGAGCGGTCTCAGGGGGATCTTAAGCTCAATCACTTTTGCTTTCCTTCAGTCTTTGCACTAAAGTCATTACATGTACTTCACTCCAAATAAATAGTTCTTTATGCTTTGTACTATTTGTGGAGGATTGGTGGATGATGGGAGCTACGTAAAACCGCAATAGCACCTCCCTCCTTGCCACTGAGCTCTGGCCAAAAAGCTGTACCAGAGTCAAGTATATCAAAAACCAACATATAGCAGGGTATGTTGACACAGCTTCAAAAGTGTGCACAGCAGAGTTTAAACTAGCAGCAAAGCTCTGACCACAAAAACTCACCCACGAAATGTTATCTTCCAACTTGGAGGCATTTAATCTTCAGTTACGATGCATACATATTTACAGGATTCTTCAAACAGAAACTCGGCATTCCTCTGACACAGCAAGTGTAGATATGGTTTCTGGCATAGCCTCCGGCCAAACACGATCAGGCAATCGTGAGCACAGTTGGCTAGAACCCAGCTCCTTATATACAACCCGCGCTGATGCAACATCTAGCCAACTTTGCATTTCCCATGTCTGATGCAACCCTCTGCCCCGGTTACATATCACCATCACTCAGCTAGAATCACACGGGATTACCTCATACACTATCATCCCCAGGTGCAATCCACAATGTACATCATTTGCACCTTATTGGACTAAGGTTATGTCCAACCTTTCCTCACACTATTTGTGTGAGGATTCCGTTCCTGACAGTGTCCTTCAACAGGAAGGAGCAAATAACAACCTGTGCCTCAAGGTCCTTTATGTTCCTCCCCATGATACCTTGCAATATGTTGAACGCTATATCTTGCATTATCATTTGTTCCAACATGTATTAGAAGGAAGGGGCAATAGTCTGTGGGCTTAATGAGTTTAGTCATTCTGTCTGTTATAGCATAGATCTTCACTCCTAGGAAACATCACATCTGTTTAGACATCTTATCAGGCCACGTATCACCACTTTTGATCCCTCTTAACGTAGAATCACCTATTGCCACTACACATCTCTTCTTCTGCTGCAAACTGACAGGAGCCCTTGCAGCCACAGAACCCTGCCAAGTCACCTCCATGCCTTCTATGGAGTCAGGTTATTGTCCCTGTTCCTGTGCCTCATACTCACTTATTAAGGGGGAGAGCTTGAAATTGATTGTATGGCTCTAAATTTGCATCATAATCCTTGATAGTTCTGCTTTTGTGTGTCATATTATTCCAAAAGTCTGTCTCCTGTGTTTGGGAGTTGTCACTATTCCACATGGTATATCCCATGCCCTGCCATTCCAGTAGGGCCTGCTTCACTCTTTCAGAAAAAGTTTCATCCTCCTTGTTATGTTGAAGTTTAGATACATGGCCCCAAGCTGCTGCAACTTCCCTTTCAATACAGTGATCAATTTGCACTTGATGCAGGTATACCCCACAAATACTCTAACAAGCAAAGAAACATGGCAGAGATGTTGCAACTTACTGTAACAACTTTGTCATCATTCATGTTCATTGTCCTATATAGGCAGCACCACAATTGTACAGACCTCTGCCTAAAAGTCCTCCATTAAATATCCACAAAAATAATTGCTTTTCTCTTCCTGTTACCCAAGCTCTGTTACCAGGTGTCAGGGGCTTCCACGACCTAGACTCAGAGTCTGAGACAGCAGAACCTGTTCTGAGCCCTGGCACACAAACTGTTACAGCAGAACCTGCAGAGCAGACAGTACCACCACCCGCGCCAGAGACAGGAGTACCAGCCCCAGCAAGGAGCACTGCTCATTCTGACACAGACAATGACCCATCCATACCTACCAGCATAGACACCAAAAAGGTCTCTTGCATCGCTTCTAGCGAATTTATGCCAAGCAACAATTAATTAAGCACCAGCTTCACTGATTTCAGAACCTATAAGAACTGAGCCTTTCCCCTCTAGCTTTTGTCGGTGATTAACTGACCATTTCTCCCATGCTTCTGTTTGCTTCCCTTGCCTCTTGCTCTTGCCTTTGACTTGTGTTTATATTGCCTGCCTCTGATTTATGAACATTGCTGGGACCGTTATTTGCTTCCCATTTGTAAGGCTGTTTCTTGCTAAAGTAAATTGTCTAATTACGTTGCTTCTTGAACCTTTTGGCCTCTGTGTTATCAGCTTCTCCTGGCTGCCAGCCCAGACCAAGCTGGACATCATGCCGTGCACTCCCACTCTAGATATGATTGGCAATGGACACTATTTAATTGGCATAAAATATAAATTATACACTGTTATGTTTGAAAAGACATGCTGGCAAAGAGGACTGGCTGAACACATGCAAAAGTAGGTCAGATAGGACCTCAGAGCATGGTTACATCATAGGCAAGGGATCAGGTGGGAAGCTCCAGTGTTCATGACCTTGCAATAACCCCCTCTATGACTCAACCTTCAAAAACAATAGCACTCAAAACTGTCTCAATAGGACAACTGATTCATTTCACCCCTTTCCTTCTCCACACCAAAATTCTCCTTTGTTTCTTCACCTGCCCAGCCACTGAGGAGCTATCACGGTTCCCATCAGTGCTTTCTCACCTAATACGAAAGCCATTAGCCCATTCAAGAACCCATTGTTTGCGCTGCCAGAGAGCCATTAACACCTTCCCCCTCATGACAGAAAAAGTATTTAAATCCTGACTCCAAGTCAGACAACTTGTAGTACTGTAGTATAAGCCATCACTCTGCTGCTCCGATTCCCATTCTGATACTACCTTTGGACTCTTAGTCTGAGCCACATCACTTCATCTCTTCTCTGCAGATAAGTAAATATCACCCACTTCACCCTAATGTAAGGCCCCACTTTGGGGGTCCCTGATAGTATGGTTTGGATGGGCACCATACCTAATTGGCATCATATGTAATTGGCAACACATTTTATTGGCTCTGATATCAAATTCAAGCCTGAGAGGTGACGGAGAGGTCAAACCGAGCAAGGGAAAGAATTTGACTGTAAATGTGAGAAGGAGAGGTCAACTCAAAACTTCCTTCAGGTAAGGCTGAGTCATCTGTCAGGCAAATACACACCATTCCTGTGGATAATAGGCTTAAATAGAAGCTGGAATTTTCCAGAGAATCCAACTGTGAGGACCCCAACAGGACACTGATTGACAGACATCCATCCCTTGTACACCTGGATTCTTTCCTCTGTCCTCACAGCACCCACAATAGATAGCTATTACAACATCCATCATGTCTTTGTCAATCAAAGCAGTAAGCCCATCAACAGGTGAAAGACTCATTGTCCACAACAGGTTCCCTTTGTCTTGCATCTGAAAATTTCACTGCCACAGGCTATTTTCAGGGTACAAATACCCCTGATTTCAGGATGCCCAGTGCAGTCTCTTGAGGGTCTACCCGTCACTCTGTCCATCTGGCTCCTGAATGAGAACTGTCCTTAGGTCATACCTAAGCCAAAACACATTTCTGCTCTTCACTACTCTTCTGGAATGGTAATTATAAATCCCCCAAACCCCTCAGCCTCTCTATAATTTTTCCTCCCTTTTTCTTTCAGTTACCTCTTGTGTGAATGTGTGATTGTGTGTATCTTGTGTGCATGCATGAGTGAATTCCCCTCAATAAAACACATTTTTAGCTTACTTTTAATCTTTGACTGGTTCTTTTCCTGTGTGTGCCTGTAAACGGTGGTAGGAAAGATCTCGCTAAGTTGTCCCCCTCTCGCAAGCCTCCTCTTTGAGCTAATTAATTCTCCACTTTTGAAAGGAGGCATTGGCATCACAGGGTGGCCCCTGTGGCACCTACGTTTTGGGGTAACACTAACTTCTCACTATCCAATTTTTCCTTCTTTTCCTTTGGTTAGCCTGCTTGAATCTTGCATGTGATTCTGACATTCCCTGAATAAAACATACTTTCAATAGCCACCTTCAACTTTCAATCTCTTCCATTAGTACTAGTACATATAGGTGGAAAGATCCTGTAAAGTTACCCGCCCCTTACAAGCCTCCTTTGAGCTAATTATTCCCCACTGTTCCATGGAGGCACTGGCACTGCGTGGATTTCTGAGTCACCCATCTTTTGGGGTAACAGCACCAGAGATTGAAGCAACAACTATACAGATCTAATGAGTGCTAGCTCCACACCAACCAACTCAGTGACTCAGCAGAAGTTCTTAGATCCTGTGCGCAGTGAAAGCACACAGCACAAAAACAATTTTTAAAACCCATACAAGTCTCCAAACAGTGCAGCCAAACAATCAACCCTTACTCCAAAAAATAAGCTCACCTTCTGCTCTTGAACAGGAGCAGGAAATTCCCCAGATTTCATTAATGCTGCCACCATCCACTGCATTAAATCCCAATCTAGCAGCACAGCAGGATGCTGCAAGGGAGCCACCAGCCTGTAAACTTAGAGATTCTTTTCTTCCTCCCACCCATCTGGGAAAGAGGGATTCTATTTATGCATATAACCAAGGCATGTGGAAATAAGAGATTTGAGAGTTTTTGAAACAGGAAAATGTTTATTCTAAGAACAGGCAATATACATAACAGAGATACCACTTACATGAGGGCTTCTTCCCCCCAGGTCCACTTAGTAGTTACAAGTTACAGTTAGTCTATGTCATTCTAGCCATAGTACTAAAAATAAACAGAAATACCCTAATGCAACTAATTTAAATTCTAGTTACTCATATTGGGGATCACAGGCTTAGATGGTATTTTTGGGGAGGGCCAAGAGGCATCCTTCGCTGCCTCTCCTGGCGTCCCTCACTCTCCTCGTGGTCTTTTTCTAAGCTTCTAGAAGTTTCTCTCCTCTCTGCCCTTTGATTGGCCAACTATATCATGTGACCTATCTCTAGCAGTCCATTAACCCTCTGTAAGTGTGAGGGAGAACTATCTCCCTTAAGCTTTGTTGTCCAGATAATAACACCCACCACACACACACAAAAGTTTACAGTACATTTAAACTATATTGGATGTTATGCTGTGATTATCAGGAAGGAAGGAAGGAGACAAATATTCTGTTCTGATTAGCTAATGTGATTACTGAATTTCAGCATGACTGGGATTGTTTCTTGAGCTGGATTGGGGTACAGAGAGTAGTTGGCAGCAAGTTAGTTAAACACAATCCTACAATGTTTACTCTGGAGTAAAATCCCCTGAAATCATAGGGCCTTATTCCTAGGTAGTCCATTTAGGATTGCAGCTCAAGTTTAGAAGCTTGACCTGAATAAACAAGAAAAAGACTTCAAGGTCTATGTCTTGCAGTACAGTGGTGAAAGACAAGGCAGTTAGTTACCATAAATCAGATGACAGATGTTTATTTTGTTTTGATTACCTTCTTACCTTAGCTGACTCTGTTCTGAGAATTAAAAAGCAGTCAGTTTCATTCAGAACAGCATTAAATACAAAGTTGCTTATCTAAGTCAAGTTATATGATATGATTCTCAACTGTAACTACTTTCATAGCAAGAATTATGTCAACACTGCACAGTTGAGAGTACAGGACAATCAAAGGAGATCCCACAAGGGCTGTGATACCACAAAAAAACCTCACAGTGCCACAGAATAGTCTGTCAGAGACGAACTGCTTTTTTGAAGCTCTACTGCTTCATGATATAAGAACAGGCTGGACGATGAGAGACCTCCTCTCTTCTTTTTTTCAATTGATATCCCTCTACTTGAGACACAGAAAGCAAGGTGGGAATGGATGAGGGACAGACATTCAAGATTCTGGTTTAATTTAAAATTTGACTCAGATGTCTCCTCCTGATCTGATTAAAATCCAGGACAGAAGAATTTGGGGGTGGTAATATTAATATTTGAAATAAAGAGCAACACATATGTTTTAAAGAAAGGATTTAAGAAGTTTAAAAAGTGCATTATTCCTCACCTGCTTTCTTTCAACAAAATATCAGCACCACAGTGGGTGGTCATAAATGCCAAAAGAGTAACAACTTCAGTCTCCCACCTTTTTATAGGAGCCATGATCATCATCATAGGAATTATTGTTCTCCAATTCAGCATATCCTTCAATCTTCTTAGCTCCCAGTCCAAGGAACCACAACTCTTTATATTCTTTAATTTCTCGTTGTTCATACAGTGTTAGTTGGTTTTTAAAATGTTTCAAGGCTTCTGTTTTGGGGATAAAATCAGTCACTAAATATAAAAACTAATGAATGCTTTATTTCCCTTTTTTCCCTCCCTTTCCAAAAGTTACTGTTTAAAGGTTAGTATTTCTGCCTTAGTACATCATCAGGTAAGCAACTATTGTTATCCACATGTTGCAAATTTGGGTGGGATAGTTGGGAAGGAAGCAGACTGAAACACAGTGGTTAGGCTAGGTTTGATAGGTAAGCTTATAATTAGGGCGATATTTGAACCATTTCCCATCTTACATCTTATATCAGCCTTTCAAATGTGTTGGACTGCAACCACTAGCATTCTCAGATAGTCTGGTCACTGGGAGTTGCAGTTCAGTAAAGTTGAAGAGATAAACAGATCATTCTCTTAAAAAGCCATAAAGTTTTTGTCATGGTGTTGTCCCCATCATTTTTCCCCTATAATTTTATTTATTGGCACATCAAGTTACCTGCTGAGGTCAATGGCAACTTCAGACTGAGAAATTTTTCTACTTCTGTCTTGCTGGAGAGTACTCTTGTACTGTTTTCAGGCAGAGATGAAGAAAATGGTTGACCTGCTCTGTTTTCCTGCCAAGAAATAAAGCAGCGTTTTTTCTTTTTAAATATACTTGTTTTTTTGGACATTCATCTTAGTTCCATCCTCTTGACTCATTTCTATACTTCTTATCTCATTTATATAAGTTTTTTTATTTAAAAAAACCTAAATCCTGAAGAGTAGCCTTATTAATCTGCTTTTAACAGAACATTGCATGTCTGTGCATTGACAGATAACAAAGAAAAACCTTTGTCATTTTCAGCTAGAGAGTTAGCATCTTCCCACCTTCATGCCACAAATAATACACGTTTGCCTCCAAATCACTCTTGGGTTTCTTCCCTACCACTTGTTCTGTGTTTCAGCCCTTTTAAATGTTTAAAAATATTTTGTAAGTATTTTGAAAGATTATCCAATTAGGAATGTTAACTTTAAAAACTCAATCATTTACATTACAAAATGTTTGAACACAGAGGGAAAAGGGTTTTTTTCTTCTGTTTTGTTGAGAACAGGCTAACAGTGTGGTATAGTTATTGGGAAAATGTGAGAGATTTAGTGGATCTCTCTGGTAGAGCCATTTAACAGCCTAGGAAGAAGTTAAACAGTTTAACCAGCCCACACTCCACCCCACACACACAGTCTAGCAGAAAAAGAAAACAAGCAAAGTGTTACTGCAGTAGTTACCCCTCTCCTGGGGTCTACAATTTATTAATATCTAACATCAAATATATCTCCATGTGCCTGAGAGGATCCCCTGGACGAGCATGCAGGCAGGCATGACCAAATGGCCGTGATCAGGAAAAACCCGGTCTGGCAAGTATACAATTGGTACATAGCCCCAGGAGCCCTCCAGACACGCACTCATTAAATCATACAAAGGGTTCTCTGCCCCGAGAAGCCAGCTTGACAGGACTAGCGATCCTGACAAACAGCTCGTCAAGCGGGAGCAATTTGCATACTGCCGCGGCTTTTGACAAGCCCGGCAAAAACCAATCAAACTAAGAACCTTAACATTGTGGAACTTTGTCCTCCTAATCATGTACATTTCGGAGCTTTGTTTTAGCTCCTCAACCCATTGTTCTCCCAGGGAAAGGATGAGCCCTCCAGGTACATTTTTCCATATGAAAAGACCCAGTTTTTGAACGGCCCCTCGGATCGCTCTGGTTTCTTCTTGGCTCCACGCCACTCCATCCACTTCACGTGCTGAGCCTCTTCTCTTGCTCCACTGCTGTCTCAGACTTCAGGCCAGGTGCAGTATACCCCGAAAATACCTCTTCAAAATCCTCCAATCAATTTTCCTCTCTTTTATTTTTTGCTAGGGTCTGTGTGAGTAAGTGCAAACATGCACAAGGACTGAATATAAAAATAATTTAATTAGCAATTTGGTGTGGTTTTTGCCTTGGCCTGACCCCGTAAACATTGCGTTGAAAAGATCTTGCTAAGTTACCCTGCCTCTTGTAGTGCTACAGCTTGTGCTCTTGCTAATTTTAATTCCCCATTGATCAAGGTATATTAAAGTGTCCCCCACGGGACCCCCAGAAATCAGGGCAACAAAAGTCTTCTCCATAAAGTACATAAAAATAGTTTACTCACAAATTCTTGTGCATAATCAAATAGAAAGAATAAGAGGCACTAAGTAGCTTTGGAAAAAAATTAATAGGCAAGGAGGAGAAAAGAGAGAGAGAGAGAGAGAGAGACCCCTAAAAACAAAGGAGTGGGTGTGGACAAATCACGCAGGAAGAGTGGGTGCGGACAAATAAAAAGGATGTGACCACAGACTTACAGAGTCTAAACTTTTAGAGTGACATGCAATTTAACTACCACTGAGTATAGGCATGCAAAGGTTGCTAATACAACAATACTCTCAATTTTGCTGGAAATTTGAAGCAGTTTTTCTTAGGCCTGATGTAGAGAATATATTTTATTAAAATAGTATGAATGAGGTTCAACTGTTGCAACAATCACTCATTATGAATATCTAACACACTCTTTCTGTGTATTTGTTTGAGGGCTCAACTCAAAATATACTCATAATGAACTCAAAATTAGCTTGAACTCAAAATGCATATACAATAAATACGCTAATAGGAGGACTATAGGGCAACACCAGTGTCTTCTACTCCAAGTCTCAAGTCAAGTCTCAAGTGTGGGAGCCAACTTTAACAGAAAAAAAGAGAGCTGGTGGTGGGGTGTATGGGGATCAATGGCTTACAAGGGTCTGCAGCTTCAAAAATGGGGAATAGGGTCCATCTTACTACCTATTCCTCAAGCTGGAGGCTTTTTGTATTGATGGGCATAAAAAAGTGTGCAGCTTCTGAAGTGGGGCATAAGATCTTTCTTACTCCTCATTACTGAAGCTTCAAAAGCTTTAAAAGGAAGGATCCTTCCTCCTTAAGCCTGTTGCCTAACACATTTGCTGTTCCTCTCTAAGACCCTTTTCGCACGCAGTTTCGAAGGCGAAAGGGCCCCTTGAGTGTTGCGTAAATGGGTGGAGCGGTCCGTACAACGCACTCCCATTAAAGCGACGCTCAAGAGCCTAAAGCGGGCTGCGTACGCATTTTTATATTTTTGGCTCTAAGCCGAAAATGCTGCGCGGTTGCGCAATGCTCCCAGGGCCTGCGCGCACTTACCTGCCCTGCGGTGCGTCAGACGAGCCGGGCCGGTTGCGCTTCCTCCTCCAGCGCAGCCTACAGCTCCCAGGTTGCGCTGCAGTAGGAAGGGGCGGGGAGTTCGCGCGGCGGTCGCGTGACCAGCAACCAGCTGCGGTAAGGAAGGAGAAACCTTGGGCAAAAGGCTGCTCGCGCGACCGCCACCGTCCACCTCCGCGAAAAGGTAAGGTGTGGAAAGGGCCTAAGAACCACACCTGCGAGTCTTGCCATCTGCTAAACAAAACAAAAATAATTTCAAAGAACATAGTTTCCCATTGCAAGCTGCTTAGAGAATCTCTGCACTCAGCAGCAGTTAGATCCATCATGTGTTACTCTCCTGATTTCAGCCTAAAAATAGAGAAATATTTGTTAGGGTTCCACTGGTTACAGAGGAAGGTGTGGCCTGATAGTACAGCTCAGGTTTCATGTACAGAATTTTGTAGGCTCAAATCCAGGAAATGATATTCGAATGCGAAAATCTGGGAAGGTTTTACTTCAACACACATCCAAGTGAATTTGGTGGTTGAAACAATTGTGGGAGTGTTCCATTAGCTGGTCCCTGGTCCCGGCACACAACACTGAGTCTCTTTTGCCTGCACTTCCCACTGATACCCAGCCTTCACCACATACATACACAGTTTGTCATCATCCCCAGCAAATATTTCTTCAAGATAAAAGTACCCAGAAATGTTTGGTCAATAATAGTAATGAATGGAGTGGAGCCCTTTATATTGACCAGTGATGAGTTTAGGTGCTTCTGGGGGTGATTACTTACCAGTGTTCCTCCTTCATAGGAGACAACACAAGGAAAAGGAAGAATTGTTTCACAATACAGTTTAGCCAAGATATAATCTTCACATATAGAAGTGAAGGCACATATGGGATATATTTACAGTCTCCCTGTCGACTCTCTTTGCTTAGGCATGTAGTATACCCACTGTTGCTTAATCCTTTCTATGAGTGGAATGTGGGTTCCTTTGGGATATTTGTCTCTTGAGCTCTCACACAGAAAACCTCTAAGAATACAGGGAAGACAAATGTGTACCCCACCTGTACTGTGATTCCAAACCGTGTCCAAAGTGTTTCTTTTTTCATAAAGCATCCTTTCTCTGTTACTCCTATCAGTAAAATTCTCACCAATAAATTGTGTTCAGAGTTGATAGCAAAGAATTAGCCAGTGGGAGTTAAAAAGACGCTGCGCCAATCCCTTATCATTGAGCAAGTTTAACCTGTCTCTTCCACAGAGAATTTATAATAAGGGCTTACGAGGTAACCATCTTTGCTTTACAGGGTACAGACTTGCCCTGTTAGTGGACACTCCTTCAGCATATGCTCATCTAGCCTAGGGAGTTCTAAACATATCAACAAAAGTCCAGCTTTTGAGGGGTGGTGGAGGTGCTTCAGATTTATTTGCACAAATGCAAAGTTTAGGAGCAACTAGTTACAAATAACTAACTACTTGAACTTGAGTCTTCTGTCAGTAACTAATGCATAAGTAAGTTAAATTATTCTATAATTTGGCAAGGGATGACTTTGTTCTTCTGTTGGTGTAACAGCAGCTTTATTATTTTTATAGTGATCGGGCATTGTAATCCCTAAACGGTGGAGTTGTAGCTTGATGCCTTATTCTCTGCTTATGGGTAATCATATGATGATAAAGTTGATGAGAGAAAAATGTAGTTTTCAAAAGTTGTCATTATGACAGTGGTGTAAAAGTAGGCTGTAACTAATTTTTTTTTCAATTTAATATGTTAAGCTCTGAGCAAAGGCAGAGAAAACAGACCTTGAGCAAAATATTATGAAATGTCTTTCCATTGCAAGAATGTGAACAACTGTGCAATTCTTCATGTACCAGGGCTTTAGCAGAAGCAAGTCCTTTCAAAACAATGCCAGCCAATATCCACATTTGTGGAGAAAGAAGAGAGAATAAGCAGATTTATTTGCACAAATGCAAAGTTTAGGAGCAACTAGTTACAAATAACTAACTACCTGAACTTGAGTCTTTCACACCTATTTGAACAATCACATTTCAGTTGCATGGCTAGATCTTCACTAGAACTTCGGGTCTTGGAACATATATATATATTTATAAAACACCTTTCAGAGATGATAGCATGAGACAGCATAATTGGTCTTCTGATTAGATGCTGCAAGGAAAACCCAGACTAAGGCCCTTTCTGTAGCTTACCTTCTAATGCTGCTGGAGTGTGGGCCTTGCGTGAAAAGCCTGGGCAGCAAGGCTCTCACAAGCCTCCTGCTTCCCTGCTGCTCAGTCTCTGCAGCTCCTTCCTGCTCCTGCGAGAGCCCTGCCTGCGCCCCGCCCGTTCCTTCCACAGTGCAGCCTGGGAGTTGTAGGCTGCACTGAGGAGATGAAGCGCTGCCGGCCTGGCTCCAGAGGCTCTGCACTGCAGGTGAGTGAGGCCCAGGCCCATGAGCTTTGTGCAAGCGCGGCTTATTTTCGGCTAAAAGCCGAAAATAAGAAAATGCGTATTTGCTGTGCTTGCGGGCCTTGAGCGTGGCGGAAATGGGAGTGCGTCATGCAGACCACTCCTAACATTTACGCAACGCTTAAGGGGCCCTTTCGCTTGAAAACTGCCATGCGAAAAGGGTATAAGAGTAAACTCTCACATTTTACAATACCCCAACAGCAATACAAGCCTCAGAGTCTACTATTTTATTTCTGATTATCCAACCAATCAGAGAACTATTTAGAGTGTAGGTCCACCTACATTATCAGTTTTTATTTCTAACTCTTGGTCAGTCTCAACTAGAAGCAACATTGTGAAAAAGGAACTTAGGGCCTTTCCGCACTACACTGTTATAGTGCTATTATTCCACTTTCAACATCCTATGGAATTCTGAGGTTTGTAGTTTACTGAGGCCACATTGCTCTCTGGCTGAGAATTCTAAATGGCCCTCCCTAAACTGCAAAACCCAGGATTCCATAGGATGTTGAAAGAAGAATAATAGCAGTATAACAGTGTAGGGTGGAGAGGCCCTTACATCCTGAGTATGTATTCAAAGGGGATTTAGGCTTATTACAGCCTCATAATGGCATTCCGAAATCCCAAGTGCTCTTGAGCTGTGCCAAAACTTCCCTTTTTAGAAAGCAACAGTGCCCCACCTCTTAACAAGTATTGTATACATGAGAGAGCACAGACTCCCTGTTTCAGAAATGTAGGCCCTATTTGCACCTTACCTGGTGTCACTGGTGTCATGTGGGGATCACGTGAAAAGCCTCTTGTGAGAGGGAATCATGTCCTCTGCGCTACCCTCCACACCAGCTCTGTGCTGGATGGAAGGAAGCGTGATAGCTCCACCCCTTCCTTCCACAGCACAGCTGGGTACTTTACCAGGCTGCACTGGGGAAGGAAGCGCGGCCATCATGCTTCCTGAGGTTCCGCATGCCAGGTAAGTGCGGGAGGAACGTGGGAGGAATGCGCAATTGTGGATCATTTTCGAGAAAACTGGAAAATGATATATGCGCAATTGCCGTAGGATTGCTACAAGAGTGCCATGCAATCGCAAGGACATCATGCAGAACCATCCTCACGATTCTGTGTTTCTCCCATGGCTATTTTGCGTTCGAAGTCGCATGCGAAAAGGGCCGTAGTCTTGTCTTCCCACCAGCTAATGTCCAACAGCTCTTCTCAGTTAAAACAAACCCCCAGTTCACTATACTGGGGTTTACATTCTGTGCACCCACTCTACCAACACAGGATTTTGTTTACTGTATATTGGAAGACATACCAGCAATAATCTACTTTTGTGCTCAGTAAACAAATCTTCTCCAGACTTTTCTAGCAGCCTAAATTAGCTGCTGTATTAACATCTCCCTCCCATTGTTAAACTTCACCTCCTATTCTTTCTGCTAAGAGCCAATAAGTAGAAATACCTAAATCATTGATTTCAATCTGCTAAGCTTGCCTAATAATATAGGCTTGGGCTGTAAGCCTCATATGCAGTCCCGCACATTCTTATTTACATGAAGAAATGCATTATCACTCCATCTTGTTGGTGCATAGATTGCCAGAAGACTGCATTCATGTGATCTAATTGTTCCTTTTGCACTAAACACACTATAGCCACCGTGGTTGTAGTTGCCTTGTTATGGGGTTATATATTTATACACTAGTGAAAGGTTAGGTGCAGATTAATGTGATATCAGGTTTTGACAATGTATCTCTATTGGAGGAAATGTATCTCAAATTTTGCTAGTGTTGCCCAGTGATGTAGACTCAAGTCAATTGATTCAGACTCAAGCTGGATGCAAGTCACTTCAGTGACTCAACTTGGATTCCCTCAACAATAAATGACTCACTAATGACTCAACTCATGACTGGTACATTTTTAGTGACTGACTTGCTGCCTTTGGTTCAGTAGCGTAACCCATTCCCCCAGAAGCTTTATGACTTCGAACAATATTTCCATCTCTTTTTCCCTACTGGTCACATGATCATCTGTCTCAAGCCCGAAGCATGGCTGCATTTCATAAAATCACAGAATAATAGAGTTGGAAGAGACCAGAGGAGCCATCCAGTCCAACACCCTGCTATGCAGGAACACACACATCAAAGCACTCCCAACAGATGGCCATCCAGCCTCTGCTTAAAAACCTCCAAAGAAGGAGACTCCATCATACTCTGAGGCAGCATATTCCACTGCTGAACACCTCTGACCATAAGGAAGTTCTTCATGAGGTTTAGGTGGAATCTCTTTTCCCATAGTTTGAATCCTTTACTCCTTGTCCTAGTCTCTGCTGCAGCGGAAACCAAGCCCACTCCCTCCTTGACATGACATCCCTTCAAATATTTAAACATGGCTATCATGTTCCCTCTTAACCTTCTCTTCTGCAGACTAAACATATCCAGCTCCCTAAGCCACTCCTCATAGGGCATGGCTTCCAGCTCCTTCACCATTTTGGTCACCCTCCTCTGGACATGTTTCTGCTTGTCAATATCCTTCTTAAAATGAAGTGACACCAGAACTGGACACAGTATTCCAGATGAGGTCTGACCAAAGCAGAATAGAGTGATACTATTACTTTCCTTGATCTAGACATCATTCTCCTACAGATGCAACCAAGAATAGTATTGGCATTCTTGGCTGCTGCATTACACTGCTGACTCATGATCAGCTTGTGGTCTACTAAGACTCCAGACCCCTTTTGCATGTACTGTTGTCCAGCCATGTGTCTCCCATCCTATATTTGTGCAATTCTTTTTTTTCTTTTCCTGCCAAAGTGTAGGACCTCACATTTCTTTCTGTAGAAATTCATTTTGTTAGCTTTTGCCCAGCTCTCCAATTTGTTAAGATCATTTTGAATTTTCATCCTGTCCTCTGGAGTATTAGCTATCCCTCCCAATTAGTTATCAACTGCAAATTTGATCAGCCTGCTCTCTATTCCTTCATCCAAGTCGATGAAGATGTTGAATAGCACTGGGTCCAGGACAGAACCCTGTGGCACCCCACTAGTCACTTCTCTCCAGGATGAAGAGGTGCCATTGGTGAGCACACTTTGTGTTTGGTCAATTAACCAATTACAAATCCGCCTAACAGTAGCACTATCTACCCCACACTTTACTGGCTTCTTTGCAAGAATATCATGAGGAACTTTGTCAAAGGCCTTACTGAAGTCAAGAAATGCTACATGCACAGCATTCCCTTCATCTGTCAAGCTTGTAACTCTGTCATAAAAAGAGATTAGATTAGTCTGGCATGACTTGTTTTTGAGAAACCCATGTTGACTTTTAGTGATTATGGCATTGCTAAGTAATTACAGACTGTCTGTTTTATAATCTTCATTAGAATCTTTCTGGGTATTGCTGTTAGGCTGACTGGGCAATAATAATTATATGTGTGTGTGTGTGTGTGTGTGTGTGTGTAATTGGGTCCTATTCTTTTTTTTTTTTTTGCTTTTGCTTTTTTGAAGATAGGGACAAGATTTGCCCTCCTCCAGTCTGCTGGGACTTCTCCTGTTCTCCAAAAATTCTCAAAGATTACTGCCAATGGTTCTGAAATTAATTCTGTCAGTTCTTTTAATATTTTTGGATGTAGTTCATCTGACTCTGGAGACTTGAATTCATTTACTCATGTATTCCTATACTGCTTCTCTACCTATTCTGTGCTGCATTTCCCCCACTTCCCCACCAGTTCCCCACCCCACAGGTTGAGTACTTTTTTCCTTTTGGGAGAAAAATTAGGCAAAGAAGGTGTTGAGTAGTTCTGCCTTTTCTCTGCCCTCTGTTAGTACTTGTTCATCTTCTCCATACAGCGACCCTATAATTTCCTTGTTTATCCTTTTGCTGTGGATATATCTAAAAAAGCCCCTTTTTATTGTTTTTAATCTCTCTGGCAAACCTGAGGTCATTCTGTACTTTAGCTTTTCTGATCTTCCCCCTACATATCCTGGCTATTTGTTTAAATTCCTCTTTGATGATTTCCCCATTCTTCCATTTCTTGTACATGCTTCTTTTAACACTTAGCTCAGCTGAGAGTTCTTTAGTCAACCATTCTAATTTCTTTAGACATCTCCCATTTTTCCTCCTTACTGGAACAGTTTTAAATTATGCCTTCAGTATCTCACTTTTAAGAAATTCCCATCTGTCATGAACTCTCTCCTCTTTCAGTATTCTTGAGCATGGAATTTCAGCAAGTAATTCCCTAAGTTACAGAAATCAGCTTTCTTAAAGTCTAGAATGTGTGTCTGGCTATACTTGGCTTCCCTTTCCTACTGAATAACAAATTCCAATAGAGCATAGTCACTCCCACCTAAGGATCCCACCACTTCCACCCCATTAACAAGGTCATCCCTGTTGGTTAGGGTCAGATCTAAAATAGCTATCTCCTTGTTGTCCCTTCCACTTTCTGGACAATGAAATAGTCTGCAAGACAAGTGAGGAATTTGTTGGACTTCATACTCTTGGCAGAGTTTGCCAACATATATCAGGACAGTTGAAATCTCCCATTACTACTGCATCTCTCCTTTTTGAATGTGTGGTCTGCTTCAGGAAGGCATCATCCAAATCCTCAGACTGGCTTGGGGGTCTGTAGTGCACCCCCACAATGACATTCTTATTCTTTTTTGCTCCCTTATTTCTTACCCAAGTGCTTTCAACCTAGCTTCCTGGATCTCTTCACAGGTGCAAACATCCTTGACATATAAAGCTACTCCTCTTTTCTTGTTTGGTCTATCTATTTCTCCAAACTAGGTTATATCCCCCAATTACTACATTCCAAGTCTCATCCCACCAGGTTTCAATGATGCCAATTATATCATATTTATTTTGTTTTGTTGTTTATCTCGTTTATTTCCCATGGTCTATGCATTAGTGTAGAGATATTTAAGACCATGTGCCCTTCCTGCTAGCTCTTTACTAAAGTTGTTTTTCCTCCCACTCTTGGTCTCTTGTATTACTTGGCCTGTTCTTTCTATAACATTTGGGCTTTTCTCCCTAGCACTTGCTGAATTCTTGCCCTGAATAATACTGTCTCCCTCCCCACCAAAACTCAGTTTAATGCCCTCCTGATCTGATTTGTGAGATTCTTAGCCAAAACGTTCCTGCCAATAGCTGTGAGGTGCACACCATGCCTTGCCAGAAGATCACTATTGTCAAAATGCAGGTACAAGGAGCCAAATTGTTTCCAGTGGCACCATACACGGAACCAGTTGTTCATATCTGTTACTCTTCTGTCCCTTTGTGGGCCATGTCCTTCAACAGAGAGGAGAGGAAATTACAACCTGTGCACCAAGGTTCTTCAGCTTCCTACCCATAACCTCATAATCCTTTGTGATATCATGAAAGCTGCACCTTATAGTGTCATTGGTTCCCACGTGAACCAAAAGGAAGGTGTAACGGTTAGTGGACTTGAGCAGTCTTGTCAGCCTCTTGGTTATATCACAAATTTTGGCCTGAAGGAAACAGCACACCTCATGATTCATCTTGTCAGGCTTGCAAATTGTTGCTTCTGTTCCTCTCAGCAAGAAGTCCCCAACCACCTCAACTTGTCTCCTTTGAGGCTTAGCAGGGGTTACTCGATGTGCAGACTCTTCCAGGATCACTTGGATATTCTTTTCAAGCTGACTCTTGCTGGTGTTCCATTTCCTTAGTAGTAAGAGAGAACTTGGAATCAATTCTGTAGCTTCAAACATTCTGTTTGGCTCCTGGCCCTTCTACTTCTACCTGTAACATTCCTCCAAGTGTCTATTTTCTGTGTTTGGGAACTGGCTTCCTCCTCAGTGATGTTTCTCATGTGTTCCATATTCAAGATGGTCCTCTCTGCCCTATCCAAGAAATCCTACCCTCCCAAATAATCTGAAGATTAGAAACACGGGCCTCCAGCTGCTGGACCTTCTCTTCCAACAGGGCCACCAACTTGCACTTGCTGCAGATTACCCAACCACGTCCTCTGGCAAGAAAAAAAAATATGCAACAGCAGTTGCAGGTGACTGCAGCAGATCCTTCACTATCCATATTCAACAATTTAGATAGTCAATTTAAAAAATAAAACTGGGCCTCCCCTCAAATTCCCCTGCTAAACACCCCTGTTAGCCTCACCAGTTCATCAAGCTCTGATCACTGAGCTTTCAGGACTGAGGTTATAGTTATATAATGGCTGCTAGCTCCTCCCCAACCTGACCTCTGACCCACTTCCTACCTCACTATCTTCCAGCATCTTCCCCCTGCCCTGGGACCTTTGCTCAGGCAGATCACCTAGGCCTTCACACAATGGATACAATAAAGCGCTAATATGCCCTCAGGCTAGCTTCCACTCAGCTCGCATGCAGTCGATCACCCTTAGACCAACACCCACAAGCTCACCCCAACACAATAGAACACTAACGAGCAACCAAGCCCTCACCTAGCTCACACAGACAAGCAAGCAAGCAACCAAACAAGCCAGCAAGGAGACAAACTACCTACCAAACAAACAAGCAAGCATGGAAACAAACTCACAAGCAACCCAGCAAACCTTCAAGCAATGAAGCAACCACACAAGCAACCAATCAAACAAGGAAACAAACAGAGTGCCTTACCCCCAACAGATCCCACAGCCCTTACCCAAGAAACTCTCCCAAAGGCTCTCTATGGTTGGGGAGGCTTACCCCTGTTACTGTAGTTTCTAGTCTGAACTTGAGGTATATTAGATATCATTTGATATCAAGAATTTAGCCTTCACTACCCATTCCTCTCCACGTGCTTGTGAGGCCCCCGGACAGGCACGCACACCGGCATGGCTGAAAATAGCTGAATATTCAAGAACAAATCCAGGCAGGCCAGTAATTGCCAGACTGCAGCTTTAGGAGACCTCCAGGCAAGTACCTTCTTAAGATCACATTATGTATGCACACAGTTTACAAAAGATCCCCTGCCCCGAGCAGGCAGCTTGACGAGCCGACTATCCAACTCTCAAGCACTCTGCGTTTGCATACTGTCTACGGTATTGACAATGCTGTCATAATTCAATCATCTAAAGTACTGACCTTTTGGAGGCTTTGTCTCCAGCCCAAAACCCATTGTTTTCCCCGAGAACGGACTAGCCTACAGGCACATTTTCCCCTATAAGAACCCCTGAGTTTGAGCGTCTCATCGGATCGCTCGTGACTTGCCTCCAGACTTGCTGGCACTCTGACAAGCCTCCCCTCAGCCTCCACGTGCTGAGAACCTACGCTCTCCAGCTTCTTTCCTTTTACTGGGCTACAGGATCAGGTGTAGTATTTCCCCGAAAATCCTCCTGAAAATCCCCTATCTGTTTTCCTCTCTTTATTTTCTTAGGACTGTGTGCATGACTGCGCAATTGTGCAGTATTTCTTAATTTCTAGTGAGGGAGTGTGTACGTTTGCTGTAACTTTATAAATAAAGGAAAACAATTATTATTTACTTCTGTTTGATTATTGACTCGGCCTGACCCCGTAGACACTGGGTGAAAGATCTCGCTACATTGCCCTGCCTCTCACATTGCTAACTAGTGCTCTAGGTAACTCCCATTCCCCATTATTTCGAGCCCATTTAGGTGTCCCTCCCGGGACCCCAGAAATCAGGGTAACACCCCAACAAGCACAAGTTCATCTTACGGTGTTTCTTCCAGCACACCGCTGTTAACCTCACCTGTTCACCGGGTCCTGTATCTGAAATGGTGAGCTAGTGGAGGCTGTTCCTGTAAGAGCAGAGACTATTGTGTGGATTCCCTTGTTTCCCATCCTGATCTTCCCTGGCCTGGCAAAGACCCTGTCTTCTCTGGAACTCATGTATCAGGGAAGCTTATGAAGTCTCAGAATCATGTGATATCTCCATTTTGCAATTCTCAAATACATCTTAAGAATTCCTGATAAATGCCAATATAATGGGCCCTCTGTATATGTAGGGGTACTGCACCAGGAACCCCCATGAATAACAGGATTTGCAAACATTCACATCCTATTGTATTCAATGGTGGCAATGTGCATGTGCACACATAGAATCATAGAGGTGGAAGAAAGGCCCATAGAGTCCAACCCCCTGTCATACAGGAATTCATAATCAATGCATATGCACATGACCATCCAAACTCTTTTTAAAAAGAAGAAGATTCTACCACACTCCAAGGCAGCATATTCCACTGTCAAATTGCTCTTACCATCAGGAAGTTCTTCTTAATGTTTAGATGGAATCTCTTTTTCTGAAGTTTGAAGCCATTGCTCCACGTCCTAGTCCTAGAAAACAAGCTTGCTCCATCATCTATATGACATCCCTTTAAATAGTTAAACACACCTATCATGTTGCCTCTTAATCTTTCCTTCTCCAGGCTAAACATACTCAGCTCCATAAGCCATTCCTCATAGAACATGGTTTCCAAGCCTTCTACCATTTTAGTCGCCCTCCTCTGGACATATTCTAGCTTGTCAATATCCTTCCTGAACTGTGGTGCCCAGAACCAGATACAGTATTCCGGGGGGCAGGAGTCTGACCAAAGCAGAATAGAGTGGTACTATCACTTCCCTTGACCTAAACACTATACTCCTATTGATGCAGCCCAAAATCTCATTGGCTTCTTTAGTTGACACATCACACTGCTCACTCATGTTCAGCTCTTATCTACTAAGACTCCTAGATCCCTTTTCACATGTACTGTGGTCAAACCAGGTGTCAACCATCTTATATCTGTGCACTTCATTTCTTTTCTGCTGAAGTATAACAACCTTACACTTCTCCCTATTTGGCCCAGCTCTCTAATCTGTGAATACCATTTTGAATTCTGATTCTATCCTCTGGAGTGTTAGATACCCCTCCTAATTTGGTGTCATCTGCAAATCTGATAAGAATGCCTCTAGTCCTCCACCCAAATCATTGATAAAGATGTTGGAATTGAATAGCGCTGGGCCCAAGACAGAACTCTGTGGCACCACATAGTCACTTCTCTCCAGGATGAAGAGGAGCTGTTGGTGAGCACCCTTTGGGTTCAGTTGGTCAACCACTTACAAATCCACCTAACAGTAGGATTGCTACCATCAGCATATCCATGCACATATCACTGCCATTTTAAGGTTAGGGATGTGATGTTTCATGCAAACACAAATTCACCCATGTAGAGGTCACAGAGGTGAAGAATGTGCAGTGTATTTGATGTTTTTTTTCACACAATGTTCTTTAGCCATTTTAGTTTTCCTAACTACAACAAAAGACAGGGAAAACAGCTTACCTGATGCAATGTATTTACCAGTTCAGCTTACCTGATGTATTGTACTTACCTTCTGCAAGTTCTTTGTGGCTATTTGTGGGAAGATAGCATCTTGTAGTTGGAGTTTTACAGCACTTGAAACCAAATTGGTCTTAGCTTGGCATTCCAGGTGAGGAAGAACACTAATGCTGCTACTTACTTTCTGATGAAAACATATAGCATAAAAGAAATGCTTGAATTTGTTTTTATAAAATATTTCAAACATTGAAAATGACAGAAAGACATACTGAAATGAAATAATTAGTAAAATGCATTTTTAAAAAGTCTGAGTCTTCGCTGTTTCTACTAACAGTTAACTATTATTTATTTATGGTTGACCATAACTGTCCTATCCTGCTCCTCCTCAGTCAATAGCTGACCTTTGTCCTACCCTGGCTGCTTCTCATCATGCCAGAGGATTTTGAAATGAATGGAGTTTCTCTCTTCTGTCCTGTACAAGAGATGTTTCCTCTCTCTTACATTCCAGTTTAAAAAAAAAATTAACATAATTTAGGTGATGGGAGAGGTCTCCAACCAATGTTGGACTGTGCACAGCTATCACCAGGTCCCAGTCATCAGTGGTGACCATATAAAAGTAAAAACACATTTTAACCATTTAGGGTTCCTTGATGAGAGAAAAGCAGGGTATAAGTAAAATTATTTAATAAATTAATTGTATTTATATTCTGCCTTTTCTGCAATATGGGACTCAAAGTAGCTTTCAATCTGTTAAAATAGAATACAGTTAAAAGAAAGCATAATACACAGTTAACAGCTTTATTAAATTTTTCTATAAACCGTAAACATCAAAATCTTAATTTACAAGTTAAAACAACAGTGAAAACATAATAACTTCAAAAAATACAGACCATCCCTGTTAAGAAGAACTTCTACAATAGCCAGTTAGTACTCAAAAGTCTGTGTTAACAGAAAGATATCTGTCTGATGGCAGAAAGAGACCAACCTAGCCACATAAGTGAGAGAATTCCCCAGGCTGGAAGCAGCTACTGAAAAGGCTCTCTCCCATGTCCTCACCAAAAATAAGGAACTCAGTCTGATAAACTTTTTATAAATAAATCGCTTTTTTGACTGGGAACTGACTGCATTTCCTTTCTTATTCATCTTCACTTGCCTTCCCCTTGTGCACCTTCTTTTTGGTGACAACATCCTGCTTTTATAGTTTCCCATGATTTAAGAACTCCAACAAATACTTTGATTTGTATCAAAGATTCTTCAACCGGTTTGGATGGCAGGTGAAAACTATGTTACTAAAGAATTACAACATCTTCAGTGAAGGCAGGCTCAGATGGGGATGAGGGAAAACAGGGGAGAACGTGCTGACATATGGCTCATTCTTGGTTCAATAAATCCTTGTTTATCAGACCAAAATCAATCACGACATCTGAATCAGGGCATAAAGTCATAGCGTGGGAAATTTTGAAAGATACCATATGGAAGTGGATTTTTAATTATGGCATTATTATGTGTGTGTGTGTGTGTGTGTGCGCGCACATGCGCACACACAAACAAAATAATTGCCCAATTGTTCCTTGATTGTTTTAGGGGTATGTAAACAATATTTTCATCAGCTTTAAATCTGAAATTATGTTAATTCATAATTTGGAGAGAAATTAGTTTTTTGAAATAAAATAGCTGCTGAAAGAGCCTTGGTAAGCATCAAAGCAATACTTTAAAATATAACAAATAGTCTCAAAAGTCAATAACTCCTTTAGATGATCCCAAAGGCTGTGCTTGGAAATATTTTGATTCTCTACCTCTTATAAGGAAATAGATTCCACATCCCCCTTTCCCTCCAGTATCATATTTTTTTCCTCCAAAAAGCCATTTCTTGTCATAGGATTCTAGGGGTGGACAGCTCTGCTTTGGAGCATACAAAGCATATGTACAAAGAAGAAACTTCTACAATGAGAGGACAGCAATAGACTCAGAGATGGCCAAAGACACCTCTATTCCTGAGACAGAAAAGCCCCCTGTAAACCCCTATTCAAATCTGATTAATATTATGTGAAGCAGTGTGATGTATCTCAAGGCTAGTACAAAGGCAGGATAAAAATAAAATAATGTCAACATTGTAACAAAACATAAAACATGTGAACAAGACATTTCCTGCATTTTATGTCTGAGACAAGAGATGGGCCATCAGAGTATTTACTGGTCAAAATACTGTGATAACAAATATTACTGGTGAACACATTATTTTCAGCACTTCCAGGTGGGCCCTTGGAAATAAAGACCAGAACCTTAGTGTTACTGCCCTGGCTAGCCCAAGCTTTGGGGATATAAAAGATATCTTTTGATACCGATAATTCGGCTTCACATATCCCTTCCACGTTTTTGCGAGGCTCCCAGAGAAGCACGCACACAGGCTCGGCCGATAATCGCCGTAATATTCCAAAACAATACAGGCAGGCCAGAAACAGCCGACACGCCGCTTTAGGAGACCTCAAGGCAAGTACTTCCATTAGGTATGCACACAACTTTCAAAAGATCCTCTGCCTAGCGCTGGCAGGTTGATGATCTGACTATACAACGCTCAAGTACTCCGCGTTTGCATACCGGCTATCCTATTGACAATTTGGCTGTAACTCAATCATTTAAATTCTGACCTTTCGAAGGCTTTGTCTCCAGCTCCAAATCTATTGTTTTCCCAAAGTCTGACCTAGCCTGTGTTCACTATTCTCCTTATAAAAACCCCTGACTTTGAGCGCTTCCTTGGATCGCTCCCGAGTTCCAGACCGCCTTGCTGCCGCATCGCTTGGCGAGCTTCCCCTCAGCTCCACGTGCTGAGATACATCGAACCCCAGCTTCGCTCTCCATTTTCTTCCAGACTTCAGGAACAGGTTTTGTATCACCCGAACCAACTATCCCTCTGAAAATCCCGCTATCTTACTCATATCTTTATTTTCCTTAATTATCTGTGTGCGTGTTGCTTACATTGTGTGCCTGTATTTAATAAAGATCAATCATTATTTTCCAACCGGTCTGCTCCTTGACTTGGCCTGACCCCGTAAACACTGGGTTATAAGATTCCGCTGCGTTACCCTGCCTCTCGTTTTGCCAATCAGTGCTCTTGACTAATTTCCCCAATTTGTGTAATTGCAAGGTTATTTAGGTGTCCTTCCCGGGACCCCCAGAATACAGGGTAACAGAGTGGTGGAGCAACGCGGGCAACCCCGGTACCCCTAATTTGAGAAGGAGTCGCAAACCTCCTCAAATCAGGCTGGTATTGACTTAGGGAATGGCCAGTCAGGTCGCAAGAGATTCAGGCAGGCAGGAACACGTGTGTGTGAGAATTCGGTGTGTGTCGGGGTTGGAATCTATCCCCCTTTCTTGCTGGGTTTGTGCATGTCAGCCGCCCCGGCGTGGTCACTGCTGGCCCTTGGGCAGTGAATCATTGTCCGATAGGAAGGGGTGTGCACAAGCTGACCCGGGAATCACATCCCTAACTTGGGGTCTATTGTGGGCTGGGATCCAAAGTTTTAGGGTGTTAGCACCATAGGAACAGTCCACACCCATCCAACACCATAGCAGTAAGGCACAAATAGCACTTAAGAAAAGAGGTCCTCCTCTTTTCTCTCCCCCCCCCAGAGTTGAGAACGTGGGTGCATCCCGCTCCTTGTTGTAGTTGTTGCATAGAAAGCACAGGTGCATCCCGCTGTGTAATTTCGGGTGCATCCCAATTGGCTAGCCAACTAGGTGCGGGTGGTGATTCCCGACCTAGCCTAGGGTTTAGAGGTTTGGCCCGTGGTAGAGGAAGGTACCTCTCACCCAGAAAACCAGTTAGGGACAGTTCGGTTTTGGTTCCTTGCCCTTTTCCCCTGCTGCTTGGCCAGGCAGCATAGTAAGTTCCTTGGCGTTTGTTCCCCCCCTTCAGGCAGGCAGAGTACTCCTGAGGGTTCCCTGGGTCTAAGCGACCTCCCTGTCCCCGAACCGTTTCCTTGTCCTTTGGTTCCCAATGCTGTCGAGGTGGAAAACCGGGCTTGGGTGTACTAAAGCGACTTTGTTTGGGCAGGCTGGAGAAAGGTTCCAATCCCTCTTTCCTAGAGTAGTTCCGCTGTGTTCGTTTCCCTTCAGTTCCCCCAGGGGTCTAGGTGAAAATTAGAAAGGTGGGTGCTGAATAAGGGCAAATGTCCCTGGAAGAACTCCATCTTCCAGATGGCCGATCCCTTTGCCACATTCCGTGAAGCGTACACCCTGGCACGGAAATCAAAGAACCCATTCAGGCCATCTAAGGTTGCTTTGGCCGCTTGGGGACTTTGGTTCACGGCCAGAGACGCTAATAGTGCCCTTGTAGAGACCTGAGGGAAGCTAGCTGAAACCGAGAAAGAAAATGCCCGGCTCCATGCCAAGATCGAGGAATTGCGAGTGCACAAAGTAACTTTCGTGTCCGTAGCGCAGGCCTCCACACAGAAGCTTAGTAACATCACGTTAGTGGCACAAACTTGGGAAGAGAAAGCCCACGCCTTAGAGGCTGAGCTGGATCATGCCTGGTCTGCGGCCAAATTCATGGTGGGGCAAGTGAGAGAACAGCAGGAGGCTGTTAGTCATGCAACTTGCCATAAGCAGATCGCTGCGCTGCAGAGTCAGCTCCATACCCGTAAGGCTTTGATTTCAGCTGTGTGACGGAGCTGCTCCCAACGTTTGCGGAGGACTTTTCTGGGGAGCCGCTGCCAGAGAATGCTCGGGCAACCATTCCTCACAATCCCGACTGGAGTGACCCTAAGGTCCCAGTCAACCCAGTAGAGACCCGGTCCATGACCAGGCGGACCACCCCCATTGGTGAAGGCAATGTAAATAGGCCAGAGACACAGGAGACGCAGGTCATCGAGACTAGGGTCCCCTGGCGAGCTACTGAGGCCAAAGCTATTGCGGACCAACTGAGTCCTCTAAACCGGTCCACCGGGATCATGTGGTTGAACGCGGTGATACACTCTCACCCGACAGCCAACGGTCAGGACCAGACCCAGCTGGCTCGGCTTTGTATGTCTCCCTCCGAGCTCCCGACACTTGAATCAGCCGTGGCGGCTCGAGGCTTGGTTAGGCTAGAGGCCCACGACTGGATGCAAGAGGTAGTAAGGATTTTGTGGCCTGGACAGAGTGCGAGCGTGCTCTATGTCATGAAGCAGCAGTGTCCTCGAGAGAACCCTGAGGCTTACGTGGCAAGGAAGCAGCTCCTCACCATTCTGGCCGAGAAGGTCCCTTTGACGCCCCATGGCTATGACTTCAACCGTCTCGAGTTTAAGACGCTCCTCTATGGAGGTCTTAATCACAAGACAAAGATGGCTCTCGGTTTGGTGGATCCGGCCGCCACCAACTGGGAAGAGTTTGGGAATAACCTCCGGTGGGTCACGTCACTGACCTGCTGCATAAGGCGGGTTCTCTCAAACCTCCCACCAAGCCAAACTGAAGGGACCCTGGGAACTGGGAACCCACAGCCGAGGTCACTTACTCGAACTATGAGCCCCATTCCCAGCACAGGAAAACGGCTCCGAATTCCATTCCGCGAGGGAATTCAAACTCATGTCTGCCACCCAGACAGGACAACAGGCAGTGGCAGGGACAGAATTTCCGCAGCCAGCCTGGCAAGGCAGGGAACTCCGCTCCCCCGCCTGCCACCCCAAAACAGTCCCCAGATTTGAGCGCTCCCAGGGAGACATCTGGAGGCTACAATCCCATTGCCCAAACTTGCTCGGCAGACCGAGTAAAACTCTGGGGCATGTTAAGACAGCTTGGACTGGACATGAACCAGTTCGATGAGAGACCCACGAGCGAGCTCCTTGATGCACTAGACAGGCATCTACCACTGGGAAATAGCCAGCCTGTGAATGCGGTGACCAACGGTCCCCCTCCAGCTGGATATTACCTTGACTTAGAGCTGTCAGGATAGGGGTGCCCTAGGTCCCGGGATCTCCCCCAGAGGATTGTGGCTCGACTGACACCCAACAAATAGGGTAGATCTAGGGTCAAGGCAGGCACTAGGACCGATAGGGAAAAGACCCCTGCCACCCCTCCTGCAGACTCCAGAGCAGCGCTAAATGTGCTGCTCCCTAACCTGAGAAGACAGGGTGAGCCCACCCCTGACGCTATCTGCCTGACTGGATATGGCGGGGGGGAACCCCATCTAAGTCCTTTGGAGGACACAAGCGCCCAGTGTGCAATAAAACAAGGCAGATTGCACCTCCTCCTGGCTCAGCCCCGAGTGCAAATCCAGCCACCTCCGAGACCATAGTGCTTTCAGAGCACCTAGAAGGATCGCACCCGGCTAAGGTTCAGGAGGAAGCACCATTCTTCCAATTGGGAGATGTGGAAGCCCCCACCAAGTTTGACAAGGCACAGCACATTGCCAGCCTGTGCGAGAGCCAGGAAAGGGAGAACACACAGCCAGGGGAAGCCAGCCCCAAGCTTCCGAAGCTCTCCATTGTCCCTGCTCTGAGCCCCCGGCTAGAAACCAGCAGTTTCCCCCGGGATTTCCTTGAAGCCTTGGCCCAGAGAGTTCTTCCACTCTGTGCCATCTTTCAGAGGAATCTCAAAGGAGACTGAGGATTTAAACAGCAAGGGGCTTCCACCCAGCCAGAGCGCAGGCTAGCAAAGGCACTCACCCTGGCACACCCTGTATGGACCATGCACACTCCCTTTGACTGCAGTCCAGCTGGGGAGATGTCAATAACTGTGAGACCTAAATGCCCCACAGAGGTAGAAATGGCTACCGCCTCCCCCGCCGTGCAGATGTTCTGGTGCTGCCTTGTCCTTAAGGATCATGGCACCATCTTGATTGCAACTCTGCTGATTGTGAGAGGGGCCAAGCTAGTTTACGGCTCCATCTTGGTCACCATCATACCTGGAGAGGCAGTTTTCCAGGAGGCATACAGGTCCAAGACCAGCCTCCTCCTTGACTTGGAGAAAGGGGTCCCTAACCAGGAGCTGGCTCCGACACTCCTGCCAGTAATTCTGGAGACCCTGCAAAAAGGAATGGAAAGATCAGCCGGTTGATCCTGCATCGGTGGTCATCCCCGAGCCCGAAGATCCCGGTGCCCAAAGACGCAATGTGAGCTCCATGATTTGCCAGGCTTCCTTGAGTCGCAAGGAAGTGCTAACCATTAATTTATCCAAGACATTTGCGTCCATCTATGAGGCGTTTGACAATGGTTAAATTGGCATTGGCTGCGCGGGACGGAGAGAAGTGGCAACCTCTCCGACTTCCCGCTCATGTATATAGTTCCTTGGGTGTATTTGTACAGTTGGGATGTGGTGTTAGTGTTGTTGTGAATTGTTTTTGAATTGAATGTCCCGTTTGGTTCCAAAAGCCTATCCGAAGGTGACCATCTTTCAGGCCTGCCTCGGAATCCAGCTTTCTTGAGGTAGGGAAGTTGTGCACTCAGAACCTACATCTAGCTACCGGCACCGTTGCTGCAGACCCCGAAGCCCTCGGGTTACATCATCAGGCTTGGAGTCAGGCTCTAGGCTTGAGCGATGGGGGGGGCCTCGGTGAACTGCCACGTAAGACCTCATCCTGTCAGGGATGACTTTGGTTATTTGTCTGCCAACTGGAATCCCATCTTGCTCCGGAATGACTTGGGATATCTCAATCTGGCCTCATTCCAGGACGATTCTGGGTGACCCACTCTCAGGACCAGCGCACGAATGGGAACTTCATAATCTGGGTTTCCTTTGTGGTGCTGGGTTATTAGACCTTGCCATGGGGCCGACCGTTTGATGCGGATTCTGAATCCACAGCCTCTCTCCCTTCTCGGCCTTCCTATGGCCAAAACTGCTTCATACTTGGGAGCTATTTAAGTCCTCACTCCCACCAACTCTTCCAGATCATTGTGAGCAAAATTTCCCGTTTCAGCTCGAGCTCCCAGTAGGCTTTGAGCCGGCAATTTGCATTTATGGTATACATTGGCTAATAATCATGTCAGTTCTTCTGTTGAAACTCTAATAGGATAATTGATCCGGAGGACTGGGAAGATCCCGAGATCGTACCATCACCCCCGAATACCGTGGGGGGGGGTGATGAAGAAAGTTGCTGCTCCATCTGATGGTCAGTGCTTGGAGATTCCTGGTTCCTCGATGACACCTGAGACCATGAGGGAAGGTGACCACACAGCCTTCTGATTGCAAAAACGGACTTTTTGCCATTCCTGCAACTGTTTGCTAACCCGAGAAGCCCAATGGACTGTTCCAGGCTCCCAACTCTGCAAAGCCTCACTGTTCCTGAACTTGCAGCAAGCCAGCTAAGCTGCACCAACTTGGACATTTAGTTACTGTTCCTGCTCCATTGCCCAGATGGACTTATGTTTCTCTCACTCGCTCCAGCTACAAGACTTTTCTGTTGCAAGGGGGCGGGGTGCAGAGACTTTTGCTTGCACCTCACATTCCCCGGACTATGAGCTCTCATTCCATCATCCATATTGAACTGATTGCTCCTGGGATTGCCTTTATTGCCATGCCTTGCATTGGATTTACAGTATTCCATTGATTATTTCATTGATTGCATTTGCTATATTACAACCTTTGCTCATTCTTCGACAGTTCCCTATTGACAGGACAGTTTGACATTGCTTATCGTTTAATTGTTAATTGTTGTTTAACTGACATTTGTGTGCTTGTGCTTAGGTTTAGGTTTTAGTTAGGAATATTGTTATAAGCTAGAAACCCTTTGCTTTTCCCCAAAATTCCCTTTCCTGTGGAGTGATACAGCTACCTAACCTGCAAGCCCCTATTCGGCTCTAAAATGATTTTTGATTTTTAATTGGAAAATGTCCGATATTGTCCCCAACATCACCCATTTTCGGGGGAGGATTGTTACTGCCCTGGCTAGCCCGAGCTTTGGGAATACAAAAGATATCTTTTGATATCGATAATTCAGCTTCACATATCCCTTCCACGAGCTCGTGAGGCCCCCGGACAAGCACGCACACAGGCTTGGCCGATAATCGCCGTAATATTCCAAAACAATACAGGCAGGCCAGAAACAGCTGACACGCCGCTTTAAGAGACCTCAAGGCAAGTACTTCCATTAGGTATGCACACAACTTTCAAAAGATCCTCTGCCTAGCGCTGGCAGGTTGATGATCTGACTATACAACGCTCAAGTACTCCGCGTTTGCATACTGGCTACCCTATTGACAATTTGGCTACAACTCAATCATTCAAATTCTGACCTTTCGGAGGCTTTATCTCCAGCTCCAAATCTATTGTTTCCCCCAAGTCTGACCTAGCCTGTGGTCACAATTCTCCTTATAAAAACCCCTGACTTTGAGCGCTTCCTTGGATTGCTCTTGGCTTCCATCCCGCCTTGCTGTCACTTTCTCCAGTGAGCCTTCCCCTCAGCTCCATTTGCTGAGATCCACGCTCCCCAGCTTCTCCGCTTCCAACCGGGCTTCAGGACAGGTGAAGTATCACCCAAACCAACAACTCCTCTAAAAACCCCACTCCAACCTTTATTTCTTTAGTTATCTTGTGTGAATGTGCCGCATACACTGTTTGATTGTGTTTTTAATAAAACCACATTTATTATTTCAACTTCTGTGTGCTCCTTGACTCGGCCTGACCCCGTAGACATAGGGTTCAAGATCCTGCTAAGTTACCCTGCCTCTCGTAATGCTAAAGCAGTGCTCGGAGCTAATCTTCCCCACCTATTATTGAGCACATTTTGGTGTCCCTCATGGGACCCTCAGTAAATAGGGTACCAATGAGCATGTCAAGCATAGGTCTATAAGTTTGCTGGCCAAAGTAGAAATCATAAGAAAAGAGAAGGCTGTTGAAAGAAAAGGGAAAAAAAACAACCTTGGATGCATCTTGGAAAAAACTTTAAAGTGATTTATAGTAGGCTCAAAATTTTCTGTTTACTTCTGCAGGGCTTACCTGCCCTGGTTGTTTCATTTCACATATGCCTATTGGTGAACTCTCATTCAATTTCCCCTTTAGAGCATTATAGCACTATTATTCCACTTTCAACATCCTGTGGAATCCTGGGGTTTGCAGTTTAGGGAGGGGCCTCAGCTTTCAGATGTGGTTGATGAAAAGGTCTGCAATGTTTTCAGCTGTGGGGTTCTCGTGTATGATTGGCTAAAAAGACACAATCCCCAAATTGACTGGACCTGAGGCTTACTTAAACATACTAATGATGCTAATCAAATGCTAGAGTGGTCAGCACCCAACATGGCAGTTAAACTGAGCCCCGAGGACCGGCAGAAAATCCCACAAGAATACTGGGACCTACAAAAAGCATTTGAGGATCATGAAGCAGATAAACTAAGATTAATAGATGGCGCCAAGATTCCCAAGCCAAAAATTTATCTCTTGAACAAACAAGAGCTAGAAGCTCTAAAGAAATTCCTGAACAAAAATTTGCAATGCGGATTTATCAAGCCTTCCTCCGCCCCAATGGCTAGCCCAATATTTTTCTGACAAAAAAAGGATGGAGGAGGCCCCAGATACATTGTGAATTACAACTTGATAAATCAGGTAGTGTTGCCTAATGCATACCCAATCCCATTAATGGTTGACATCATGGGTCAATTGATTAAGGGTGAATTCTTTACCAAACTAGACCTCAAAGAGGCTTTCCACCGAATAAGAATGGATCCTGACAGTGAATGGCTAACTACCTTCTCGACCCCGCTAGGGAATTACCAATGGACAGTCCTTCCTTTTGGATTATAAGCTGGCCCCGCTGCTTTCCAAATGTTCCTTAACTTGGTGTTGCAAGAATTCCTTTACAATAGTGTTATGGTTTACTTAGATGACATTTTAGTCTACTCAGACACACTGACAGAACACACCAAACTTGTTCGCACTGTTTTACAAAGGCTTATAGACAATGAACTTGTTGTGAAACTTTCTAAATGTGAGTTTTGCACACAAACTTTTGACTATCTAGGGTATCGCATTTGCAACAATACCCTGAACATGGACCCCTCCAAAATCAACACAGTTTTGAACTGGTCAGCCCCTAGAACCAGAAAACAACTACAACAATTCCTTGGCTTTGCCAACTTCTACCTCAGTATCATCGAAGGCTGTGCCACAATTGCCCTCTCCCTCACTGACCTTTTGAAGAAGGCTCCCGATACCAACGTGAAACCTTCCAAATGCATTGCTTGGACAAGAGAATACCAAGCTGCCTTTGACACTCTCAAACACAAATTCACCTCAGAACCCCTTCTACTGTTCCCCGATACTAAAAAGGAATTTATAATTCAAACCGACACCTCTGACTTCGCTATGGGAGCTGTACTACTCCAACACTACAATGAAGGACACCTGAAACCATGTTCTTTCATTTCAAAAAAATTATCCGAACCCCAGCGCAACTGGCCAATATGGGGAAAAGAAGCTATGGCCATCCGCTTCACCCTCACCACTTCGAGACATTTCCTCAAAGATGCCAGTTTGCCCTTTCAAGTTTGGACCGATCATTGCAACCTAGAAACTCTAAAACAGCCACAAAATTGACCCCTAAGCAGGCACGGTGGGCTGATTTTTTTCAACACTTTATATTCAAGATTATTTTTAAGCCAGGAAAGAAAAAAACTTTAGCCAACCGTCTATCCAGACTACCTTGCCACGAATCGCCTGTTGAAACCTCACCCACAAAGAACGAACTCTGTTTACCCCTGACACCCTTGGATTACAAGTCACAATGTGCACGCAAGAACGCACCCTCAACTCTGTTTCCTCTATGCTCAATTCTGCCTTCCAACGGGCCATAAAGTCTGCTTATGCATCTGACAACCGGCTTCAAAGCCACCACAATGCAGTTGCGTGGACTAATAACTTGGTTTTCTTTGGATCTAAACTTTACGTACTTTCAAGTTGCAGAACAGAAATCTTAAAAAGGTATCATGACTCCAAACCTGCTGGCCATTTCAGTTTTCTTAAAACACTCTATGCCATCAGAAAACTTTTCCATTGGCCAGGACTCACCAAATGCATTCAGAACTACATTAAAAACTGTCCTGTCTGCAACACCTGCAAGACCCCTTCCTCAAAGCCACACAGACTTCTATAACCGCTTCCTGTACCTTCATCTCCTTGGGATGTCATTTCTTGGGATTTTATTGTGGGTCTCCCCAACTCTCAAGGTTGCCATGTCATTTGGGTTGTGACAGACCACTCCTCCAAACAATCTCACTTCATTCCTCTTTAAAAAATCCCCACAGCTGAAAACCTTGCAGACCTTTTCATCAACCACATCTGAAAACTACATGGCTTACCCTCCACCATCATCTCCGACAGAGAACCTATCTTCACATCCAAATTCTGGACTGCACTACTTAAATCCATCGGTATTACCCAGAAACTCAGCAGCAGCCATAATCCCCAGACAGATGGACAGACAGAATGCATCAATCAAACCCTGGAACAATACCTTCACTGCTTTGTCATTTCCAACCCAAACAACTGGGTATCCCTCCTACCATTTGCCGAATTTGCTTACAATTCTGCATTCCACTCTTCTACTAACAAAATTCCCTTTGAAGTAGTCTATGGCACTGAACCAAAATCTTTTCCCCCACTTGCCGACACAAACCCACACAGCATTCCACCACCTGTTGCCACCTGGGCTCACAAAGTTTCAGAAAACTGGAAAGCAGTCCGTTCTGCCCTTGAGACTTCTAAAGCCTCCCACAAATGCTTCACCGATAGAAAAGGCAGTCCAAATGGCTGTTTGAAAATCCTCCTCACTTACTAGCTCAAGTGTATCAAGAAATATTACAACAGGAGAGGCAGGAAGTAACAGTGAAGACAACAATGATTTTATGGGCTCAGAATATTGGACATACAATTCAATTAGAGTCTTGGGAAAGGAGCTGGCAAAAAACACAGAAATTTACAACAGCTCAAAACTTGAAAGAGAACTATTATAAGCTTTTTTATAGATGGTATATGACATCGGACAAATTGAAAAAGATGTACAAAACAGGTAATGGGCATTGTTGGAAGTGTCAGAAAGAAGCTGGTACGATTTACCACATGTGGTGGACATGCTCAAAAGCTAAGAAGTATTGGAATGTAATACATAATAAAATTTGTGCATTATTGAAAATTCAATTTGTTAAGACACCAGAACTGTATTTGTTAAATATGACTGATATAATAGAAGATGTTGATGTTAAGAAACAATGGAGAATACTGCTCTATATGATAACAACTGCTCGGATTGAATATGCTAAGTTGTGGAAAACTCAGCAAATACCTACAGTGGAACAATGGTGGGGTACACTTATAGAGAATAAAAATGCTGATATGGTCTCTCAGAGACTAAAAGGGAAATTAGACGAAGAGATACAAAGAGAATGGCAAATGGTAAATGGAAGTGGGTAATTGCTGGGTATACAGATGGAGATTGGTTATTCATGTTGCAAGATAAGATATGAGTGGGCAGCAGGGTATATATCATGATGCGGCAATATGGGAGGGAAAGGCAAGAATCAATGAGTAAAAAATAGCTGTAAAATGTAGTACAGTATTATATATCTGAAAAATAGTTTGTAAAGCTAGATCTCTGTGGAAGATCAGAAATATGTCAAGTATACTGTCAGTTACTATGTATGTTTTTTATAATGTGAAATGGAATAAAATGATTTAAAAAAAAAAGAAAAGAAAAGGCAGTCCAACTCTACCTACAAGCCAGGAGACATAGTCTATCTCTCGACAAAACACCTTACCTCTGATGGACCCTCCAAAAGACTCTCCCCCAAATACATTGGTCCTTTCCCAGTCAAACAGGCTATTAATGATATCAGTTTTGAAATTTTTTTGCCCAAGACTTATAAACTTATCCACCCTGTTTCTCATTGCAGCTTGCTCAAGCCAGCCCCTTTGAAGACTTCTTCACTGAATGACTCTGGTCTCCATGACACCTCCACACCACTGGATAAATCCTCTTCCTCACTTTTACCTACATAACTGCTTGTATTGTCTTTTAATTTTTTGAAATTTGCTGTCCGTTCTACTCAATACTAACCCTCTTTTCTTCCTGAATTTCATGCACTGCTTATTAATTTTTTACATTTTTTTGGAGGGGATGGGAAGGATGTTGGGATGCCCTCCATATTATAGTAATGGAATATGTAGTCTAATGTAAGGTAGCAGCTTGCTTGAAACGAAAGTCTAGGAACCAGAGATCGTTAGATAAACAAATGCTGGGAATGCACTGATAAGCCCTGCCAGGTACTCATTGCTTCAAGGTCTCTTGCATGTGGGAGGGGAAAGGCTGGCAATGTTATGCACTTGCTTTTGCTTTTGAACTTTAGTTCTTTCACTGAAGTCTTGTACGATGAATCGCACTCCAAATAAATAGTGTTTATGCACTGTACCATTTGCATGTGTGAATTCAGTTCCTGACAGTCCCAGCTGTGATAGAATCATAGAATCATAGAACCATAGAGTTGGAAGAGACCACAGGAGCCATCCAGTAAAACCTCCTGCTATGCAGAAACACACATCAAAGTACTCCCAACAGATGACCATCCAGCCTCTGCTTAAAAACCTCCAAAGAAGGAGACTCCACCACACTCCAAGGCAGCATATTCTGCTAAACATCTCTGACCATCAGGAAGTTTTTCTTGAGGTTTAGGTGGAATCTCTTTTCCCATAGTTTGAATCCATTGCTCCTTGTCCTAGTCTCTGGAGCAGCGGAAAACAAGCCTGCTTCCTCCTCAGCATAACATTCCTTCAAATATTTAAACATGGCTGTCATATCCCCTCTTAACCTTCTCTTCTGCAGACTAAACGCACCCAGCTCCATAAGCCACTCCTCACAGGGCATGGCTTCCAGACCCTTTACCATTTTGGTCACCCTCCTCTGGACATGCTCCAGCTTGTTGATATCCTTCTTGGATCTATAAAGCAGTTGTGCTACTGATCTGGCTTTGAAAAGTTTGAGCACTGCAGATATATAATGGTCTCCTCTTGTCTTAAGAAATTTGAGGATAGTTGTTGAGCACCTCTGTGCATTACCAGCAACATACTGTCCATATGCTTTCCTACTACCAGTAGAGTGAAAGATTATCCTCAGATATCTGAAGGAGACCTGTTCAATCTTGTGGCCATCTATACTCCAAGTATGGTTCTTGGGCCTTTTAGCAAATGCCATGATTTTAGTTTTTTGATAATTGAGTACTAGCTGACCCTCTCTGCAGTACTGTGTTACTGCTTTTAGTGCTGTTTTGAAGCCAATGGATATTCTTGAAAGTACTGCTGCATCATCTGCATAAAGTAGAGCTGAGATATGCTTCCCCTCCAGTTTTGGAAGATGGAAGTTTGTGTTGTTGAGAAAGCCCACCATACCATTGATGTAGAAGTTGAACAAGAGTGGAGCTAGTATGCAACCTTGCTTGACACCCTTCTCAGTGATGATGGCATTGGTGAGATGACCATGGGGGTTACATCTTACTTTGAATGAGGTCCCTTTATGCAGCATACAAATTAAATGGAGTAGATGCCAATCAATTGAGGAAGCCTCCAGTTTTCCCCATAGTTTGATTCAAGATATAGAGTCAAAAGCTGCTTTAAAGTCTATAAAGGCAACATAGAGAGAAGCCGTGTTGTGGGAGGAATATTTTTCAATATGGTGGTAGAGTACAAGGCACTGATCTATGGTGGATCAGCCTTCCCTAAAGCCAGCTTGTTCCTTTGCAAGTATGTTTTCTTGTTCCAGTCAGGTCTGGAAGTTCCACTGTAAATGTTTCACGTAAAGTTTGCTGATTAGCTGAGGAGGCTAATTGGTCTACTGTTGGCAGGATAATCCTTCCTTCCTTTTTTATATATGGGGACTTGGGTGCTCAACCATAGTTGTCAATGCAGGTGAAATGTGAAGCCAGAATAGGGGCCCAGGGTTCCAGATTGTTTTTAATGGCTTCTGGAGGTTTTGAGTCTTCCCCTGGAGCCTTTGCCATTCTCTGTTAAGCTACAGGGTTCTTGATCTCTGATGCTGTCACTGGTGCCCACCTTGGGAGATTCTCTATATTTTGGCTAGCACATCCACTTTCTACATAAGTGTCCTTATAAAGTGCTTGAAAGTGATCTTCCCAAATCCCTGAGGGAATGTGGCAGTCCACTATAACTGTCGCATTATTTTGATGTACTTTGGGAGCTTGATGTAATATGTCAGAGTAAAACTGAGTTATTGGATTTGACTGCCTGAATAAGTTGTGTCCTATTATTCTTCATAGCTTCTTTGTTCTTTTTTACCAGCAGTTCTTTATAGTATCTCTTCTGTTGGAGCAGTTTTAGAGCAACTTCTCGTGTAGTATTGAATACATAAGCCTGGTAAGTAGTGATGAGAGTTTTTTTGACATTAGCACATTCCTTGTCAAACCATGTCTTTGAGTAGTGCCTTTGTTGTTGCCTCTGGTGTGCACTGTTTTGTGGTTTAGATGCCAGTGTAGCACTTGGGTAAGAGCATTGTAATTCTTCAAAAGTTCATCAGGGGACTCAGATGTGTTAAGACACTGAAGGCGATCTGAGGCCAATACCTCGCTTATTGTTTGATTTAGCTGGGGGGAGGTCCGTTTAGCTCAGTGATAAATCCTTCCTGATGGCATTAAAGAGAGTTGATAGCAGTCTTTGGTGCATGCCTCCTGAGTGAAGTCTCATAGGTGTAACTGAATTGGAAAATGATCACTTTCAAACCTGGGCATAACTTCTAGATCCTTGGCACAGGGGAGAAGGTCCCTAGAAATAATTATGTAGTCAATAGCGCTCATTCTGGACCCAGAAAGATAGGTGAATTCAACTGGACAGTCACTTTTCAGAGCACTGTTTAGGATATGAAGGTTTAGCCTGAAGACTGTTTGAGCCAGACAAAGGCCTGCAAAATTTGATTTCTTGTCTTTTGAGCAGCAGGTGAGGTAAGTTCCATCATCAAGGTTTGGAGGAGGGCATTTTTGCTGGGCATATAGGGTATGATCATTGGGGCCCAGTCTAGCATTCAAATCCCTCCCCCTACCCAGACTACAAATGCATTTGGATTCTGCAATATGAGATTAACAGTGTATGATTCCAGATGTACCCTCTGGGTTCTGATTTGGGATTTCTTCTTCATTGGAGGCATGTAGACATTTATTATCAAAAGAATGCAATGGTTGAATTGGATTAGCATTGCCATGGCATATGTTTTAAATGTGGGAAGAGGCCTTGTTATGGCATGTAGAGTGGTGGAAACCAGGACTCCTAGGCATCCCCTTGCTCTTCCGTGCTTTCTCCCTGGCTCTACCACAACTGAAAATGAATGAAAGCCACTTAATAGCAGTTTCTTGGCAGTCCATGATTCCTGAATCAGTAAAATGTCATATTGGGTGAGGAAGTCAGTTAAACAGGAGTCTCTGGCAGATGTAGCCCATCCAGCAATGTTCCATGTCATAAGGGTATCCCTGTGCTGGTCACTTGACTGTCAAGCAGTTGCACTGAAGGCTATAGGCTGGATGGGTAATGCACCCAGTGGCAGTTGGTTCACATTAGCCGATAGCTGGGATAGGTGTGGCTGTGTCTTCCTCTGTGGACAGTGGTGTAATGTATCACATTCCTGCTTTTCCTGCTCCACTTGTTCTAGTAGTGTCAGGATCAGAGTCATACACGATTCAATAAACTTGCAAACAGATTTAATGAAAGTTGAGCATTATGACTTACAGATGTTAAAAGAGCCAAGTGATGAGATTTCCCAAGCCCTGTAGTATTAAGCTTCACAGGTTCCCACAGAGATAAGGGGGTGTCTTCTTTCAACTTTCAGGTCAAGACGACCTCTAGGTGTTGCTATAGTAACTATCTCCTCTACTGGGGAATGTCATGAGAAAGGAGAGAATGGAATGTCAAGCACAACTGCTCTATAACTGTAAACTAATAAGCAAGGCGAAGCCCTAGTGCTACAACTAATTGTTACAGTACTCATTATACCATCTACCCTTATATATGTAAGACATATGGAGGGCAACCCTGACAAGTAGGGAGGCTGGAAGAATGAGCGTGGCATGGGCAGCAAAGTGTAGGTCACAAGCAAGCAAGGATGTCATCTCTTTAGCGAGGGGAGCATCCTTTGGCTTATCCAGTGAGATAGACAATGAAATAGGAGCTGGTGAGGGCATTTTTTCTGTAGGCAGGGTTTACACAGGGTTGTTTGAGTCTCCCGGAATTTAATTGTAGATGATGATACATCTTCAGTATTAAGCATTTGCGGGGGGGGGGGTATTAGGTACTCAGGATTTCATAGCTTTCTTGAGTAAAATGAGAGAGTCCTCACTTCCACTGTCACTGTCTGTATCAGAGGAATCCAAATGATGTACTGACAGCCTTTTGCAAGTCCTTGTGGAAAGGGGTGGTTTCAGTGGGGCTGAACAATGAACAACAGTGGGGTTACTGTTGGATTTTGCTGGGTTCTGGGAGTGTGTGTCCAGATATCTGTGAGTTTTTCTCTCTGTTTCAGTATTTCTTGATTTATTGCCTGAGCTTCCTCCCTTTGAGTATGCTTAGACTCTCTATCTTGGACATGGTTGGCAGATTTTGTTGGGGATGATAGGAGTTTCAGCCCCACGGAAACGCAGCGGAAAAACCAGAGTTCAGCGAACCAACAGCAGCAGCCTTGTTCCCCAGTAAGGATACTCACACACGGAGGAGTTTCTCTCAAAACAGGAGGCACTTTATCTTGCAGCAAAGTTCCGTTATATACAAAACATAGGACAGACGGACAAAAGCTTGCACCAGGCACCAGGTTTGGTCAACAGACAAATACATACTGGCATTGCTTTGTTATATACATATCTACAACCAATCAGGTAGAGGTTTGCACACCTCCCTCTACCATCTGCACACGACCCCCGTTTCTTATGCAACCTTGCATGATGCAACATCTTTGCAGTGGGCTGATCATTTTCCCAGGGTTCCCTGCCTGGAATCCCTGACAGATTTATTGCCTAAATTCTCATGGCTTTTATCTGTAGGCTTATGTCTGTGTATGCTTTCCCTGCAATGAGGTCATGGCTACCACATCTTTAAAGACTCTGATAATTTTGATATAGTGTGCTTGCCAAAGGAATTTACTCTTTTGTGTGTCAATCTGTTAGGAACAGATGCCTGATTAAAGGTCAAAAATATGTGTTTGGTTGCTCTTCAGCTGGATAAGTCATGATAGTCTTTTAAGTCAATTGTTTTGCTTTGGGAGTTTAAAAGCTGAGAAACAAATCTTACAACTGACTTGCAGCTGTTCCAAATATGGGCATTATGATGTATTTCTATGAGGAGTTGCTTTTTTTGTAGGACATGGCAGTGTTTGGCTACATCCAGGTGCCCTGATGACATTGGGTAACCTTCCTCTGTGTGACCAAAATCAGTTGCCTTTTAAACCCCGTTTGCCATGAGGGATTTGCATATCAAAGACTAGTTGGAATTTCTCCACCTTGTTTGCAATATCATTTAGTCTCTTCAATATAAGGATCAATATTTCTGCAGACAATAGGCAGACCTCTTGAAAGGGCTGAGCAATATTATTGCGGGGTATACTGCCAGCGAGTTCTGGGAGTTTGTCTCTCTTATCTCTGTTATCTCCTTGTTCCAGAGGACAGTTTATATTTAAACTTTGAAGAATTGGGGAGGCTGTTTTACTTACTTACTTACTTACTTATTCATTCATTCATTCATTTATTCATTACTTAATTTCGGTGGTGACTTAGGGAGTGAAATGGAAACTGCGGTTGCAGATCTGTTACTCAGGGATTGTGTTGTCTCTGCTGCCAGAAAAAGTGAGTCAATCCTCATTTGTTTCTTTGCTTTGAAGGATTCCTGGGTTCCAATATTATTGTTGGGACTGGTCTGGATTCTTCTCTTGACTTTGGGTGGCATTTTAAGGTGTACGGAGGTGATAGGCCAGATTACACTGGGGGGCTATTTCAATAGTTGTTAGTCAGTCACCATCTTGTCCTCTTCCCCCTTGCCAATTGGAAACCATTCTGTTTCTCAGTATTCTCTCCTAATGGTAGCCTTTTGTCCTGTATACAGATTGCACATCAGGACAAACAAATGTGGCATACCCATTTCTTTAAAACTGATACACAGTTTTTCATGAACAAAGACGTTGCTATAATCTATGAAGCACAGGCTGATTTTCTTTTGAAATTCTTGGTGCGCTCCATTATCCAATGTATGTTATCAATATGAACCTTAGTGTCTCTTCCTTTCCTGAACCCTGCTTGTTCATCTGGCATTTCTTGCTCCATATATGGTAGAACTATGTGTTGTAGAATTTTGAGTATGACTTTGTTTGCATTGGAAATCAATGGAATGGTCCTGCAGTTACTGAAGTTCCTGGAGTCCCATTTTTGGGGATTGGGATTATATTGAGTGTTTCCAATATCTGGGCCATTCTTTTATTTTCCATATTTGTTGACAGATTTTAGTTAGAACTAGAGTAGATTCTGTCACTGTAAACTGAGGCAGTTCTGCTGGTATGCTTCTGTTCTGGATAAGTTATTTCTTCGAAATGCTCTGACTGCAGGTTTTACTTCACTTGCTAAAATTGGCAGTTTTTCTTCATATGGTTCTTCCTTGAATGAATCTGTCAACCTTTCATCTCTGTTATATTGAAATGAATGAAATGAATTGTTTCCTTTGTCTTTTTATTTTTACTTGGCCATGTAACATGTTCCCCTGCTGGTCATAGAACATCTCCACTGTTAGTTTAAATTTCTTTTTGACTTTTTAGATCTTGTAGAAGAGATATCTTGTTCTTCCTTTTCATTGGAGGACACAACCATCTCTGCCATGCCTAGCTTAGCCAGACTGTAGCCATCTTCCTGTGCTTCCTTCTAGGTTTGGGTGATGGGAGAAAGAATCAGTCCAGGGCATGGAAACCAAGGTCATTTCAACAGACTGCTACAGGCTAGTGCTTGAGAATAGAATGTGAATGGAATAGAGCTGGGAGAGGTGAGGGATGTTCAAAAAAATGAACCTGGCTGTGCGTCCTCAGTTCTAGCAAGCACATTGTTTGTGTACCAAACTAATCTCTAATAAAAGCTTTCTGGAACTATCCTTGAAGACTGCTTTTTAGATTAGAATAAGACCAGACATTACAGTTTGCCAGAACTCCATTGAGAACTTTTCCCAAGCAAGCATGCCTCTGAAGAAAGATCCTTCTACCTCAGACTATCTGTCAGAAGAGGCAAAAAAGTGGTGAATGGATCTGTTAACTCTTTCTTTGTTTGGGTTTGGCTGAAAGGCCAGCAGTGGGGAGCTAGCATGGACATTATAGGAATGTTGTCAGGGTGCAAGTGGATGTCTCATGCACCCTGTTTGTGGCCACAAGACTGTGACTTAAGGTGAAAAAGCTGCCTATCCCCATCCAGTTTTCTCCAGATTGATGCAAAACTAACGCCAAAAGTGCCAAGAATGCTCATTAAGTACCAGACTTCCCTAGCACAGCCCCAGAGGAAGTAAACAGTGAGGTGATGGCAGGACTTATAGCCTGTTCGGGTGATTCCTGAACTGAGGGACCTGGAGGTGCCAGCCAAGTATATGGACCTCATGAAATTGTTTGAGGAAAAGGAGACAGACTCTTTACCATGTCATCACATATCAGACTATGCAATTGAACTGAATCCAGGGGTGGGGTTACCTAAAGCTAAACTCTGGTCCATGACTCCTAAGGAACTGTCTGCTTTGAGGGACTTCATAGATAAAAAATTGGCTAGAGGGTTTATTAGACCCGCCATATCCCCCATGGTGATGCCAGTGTTATTTTGGCAGAAAAACAGCAATTCTCTGAGACTCTGAACAGATTACAGAGGTCTGAATGCCATATGTCAGTCAGTCAGTCATTTATTTGTTACAATGCATAGATCCATCAAAGAAAGGACTTGAAGATAAAATAGAACATATACAAAATATTTGAAGGAAAAGTCAAATCAGTAAGACAATCATAATCGATTGTTGTCTAATATACAGTGAGCTCTAATCCTGGCTGCTTCTGTGAGGAATTTAGCAACAGCCAAGGTCACTTTTGGGGAGTTGTCTTCGAGGAGGAACTTAATATAAAATTGATCTGAACTTCCAGGAAATTTACTCAACAATGGGGTAATTAAATAGTGACGGATCTGATAATAGTATCTACAAGCCAAAAAAAAAATATATGCTTCATTGTGAAGATTTAAAAGGGAAAAAATAAGGAACCCCCTCCCATTCAATGCTTCCTTCTGCCTTGAACAGTAGCTAGGAATTTCCCCCAAATCTCTTAATTCTACTGCCACCACCCACTAAATTCTGAATTAATTGAGCAGCACAGTGGGACTCTGCTCTGCAAGTTGCCAATCTCTATGCTTAAGGTCCTTTCCCTTCTCTTTCCTCACCTCCCCCTTCTGAGTGAGAGAAATCCTATCTAAGTGTGTGCCAAGGAATGGCATGGGAATGGAGAGGAAATGGAGGTTTTACAGACAAGTATTTATTTTAAGGCATGCAAGTAAACTAGAAAATAATACTCATGAGAATCTCCCTCCTCTCAGGTACGCTTAAGCTACAAAAAGTTATAAAAACAGGTATATTCTCCAGATCAGTCGAACTTCCAAAATAATAAAAGAGCTAGTGCAACTAACTAGACTTATTCTAAGTACTCACAGCAAGTAGGTCAGTTTCTGAGATGCTGTGCAAGAACAGAGCCAGGAGATGTTCTACCCAGCATCCATGCCCTTTTGATGATATTTTTGGATGGCCCCTTTGTTGTCTCTCTACCACATGGTCTCTCAAGGATTTTATAACTTCTTTATCAAAGCATCTCAAAGATTCTCACCTTTCTCCCCCTGATTGGTCACCTATCTCTCGTGGCCTATCATGCTAACCCTAACAGTTCCTTAACCCTTTATATGCCTGAAGGGAGAACTATCCCCCTTCAGCACTGAAACCTAGATAATGGGAAATATTATCTTTTTTTAAAAAAATATTTTTATTAAAAATTTCACTGCATAAAAAAACAGAGTGGATATTGACAGATATTTCACGTCCTCCTCCACCCTTCCATATTATTTTTCTCCAGTTGAATCTTCTTTGCTTCCATTTACCAAAATAAAATAACAATTACATTTCCATTTACAGAAGAGAAAAGGAATTACATTATCTCTTTCGTTGGTTTCATGTACCTTTATGTTTTTATCCAATCTAAAACTCCTTTCCATTCCCTTTCAAAGTTCTGGATAGGTTTATTTTTCAATGAAAATGCTAACTTTTCTGTCTCTACCATATCTAAAACTTTTAATTTCCACTCTCCCAAATCAATATCTTTCCTTTCTTTCCAATGTTGCGTATATACCAACCTTGCAGCTGTTGTAAAATTTAACAATATCTTCTGGTGACTTCTAATCTCCCTTTGTTGTCCTAACATATTTAACAAATAAAATTCCGGTATCATTTCAAAGTTCATTTTACAAATTCTTTGAATTTCGTCATGTATCCCCTTCCAGAACTTTCTTGCCCTTCCACAAGCCCACCACATATGAAAAAAGGACCCAATCTTTTCATCACACTTCCAACATTTCGCATTCCCATTTTTAGTTATTTTTTGTAATCTTTGTGGGATCATATACTATCTATGTAACATTTTGTAAAAATTTTCTCTTAAATTTAAGTTTGGTGTAAATTTTATATCAGTTTTCCATACTTTCTTCTAAATTTCTAGTTCAATCGGGTGTCCCACATTCTGAGCCCATTTAACCATTGTACCTTTAACTACTTCTGGTTCCATTTCTCTTTTCAACAATAATTTATAGAGTTTTGAAGTTCTCTTCTTTTGATTTCTCTTCATCAGTAAATCCAATTCATTCTCTTTTCTCTCAAATCCACACAGTTTTTGATCCATTTTAAACTTTTCTTTTAGTTGTCACCATGAGAACCAATTTAACTCATATCCATCAGCCTTTAATTCTTCTACTGTACACATTCTTGGTTTATCCCCTTCCCATTTCAATATGTCTTGATATGTTAATAAATTTTCTTGTTTTGTTGGAGCAATTTTATACGCTTCTCGTGGTAAAGTCCATGTTGGAAGTTTTGTATAATATTTCCACTTTATTTGTAGCCAAACCTTTAACAGTGTCTTCCGGATGCAATGATTGTTGAACTCTTTATTCACCGCTAATCTATCGTAACATAAATATCCATGCCATCCAAATCTGTTATTTATTTCTTCCAAATCTTTCGTGGTTGTTCTCTCTAATTGAATCCAGTCTTTAATCCAATCTAGACAGCATGCGTAATAATAAATTTTCAATGATGGAAGATCAAATCCTCTTCTTTCTTTTGCATCCTGAAGCATTTTAAATTTTATCCTTGGCTTTTTCCCTTGCCAGATAAACTTTTGAAGATCCTTTCCCCATTCTTTAAATACTTTCTCTCTTCCTATTATTGGTAAATTCTGAAAAAGGAACATAAGTTTTGGTAATAAGAACATTTTGAAAGCATTTATTCTTCCCGGAAGAGATAAATTTAAGTTTTTCCATTTTCCCATATTGTTTTAATTTCTTTCTATATCTTCATATAATTGTTGTCGAATAATTCTTGGTTCCTTTTCACTAACATGATTCCTAAGTATCTCGTTTTCTTAGTTAATTGACATCCAGATCTACTCTCCAGATCAGCTTGCTCTTTTTTAGTCATATTCAATGTCATCATCATTGTCTTTTCCTTATTTATCTTATATCCTGCCACTTGTCCATATCTTTGCAAAATTTCCATCTGCGCCTGAATTGATTCTTGTGGATCCTCCAAAAATATAATTACATCATCTGCAAAAGCTTTTAATTTCACTTCCTTTTTCCTTATTTTTAGGCCTCTTATCTGTGAATCCTCATTTGTTATATGCAACAGTACTTCTGAAACAGCTATAAATAATAATGGTGATAATAGGCACCCTTGCCATACCCCTTTGTTTATTACAAAGCTTGTCGAAATATCTCCATTAATTATTACTCTCGCAGATTGTTCTTGATAGATCATCTCAATCCATTTACAAAAATCTTCTCCCATGTCATATTTTCTCAATATCGAATGTATGAAAGCCCAGTAAACATTGTCAAATGCCTTCTCTGCATCCAAAAGAATGAGTGCTGCTTTCTTCCCTGGGTTTTTATCATAGCATTCAATTACATCTAGGATTGTCCTTATGTTGCTTCTCATGTATCTACCTGGGAGAAAGCCTGTTTGACCTTCTTGGATTTTATCCTGTAATATCTGTCTCAACCGTTTTGCCAACACTGCCGCAAAAATTTTACAACCTACATTCACCAGGGAGATTGGTCTATAATTCTTGACTTCTTTTTTATTTCAATACAATGTTAAATTCTCCCCAGGATTTCAGTTTACCATATTTCTCTATTTCCTTCAAAGTTGCTTGAATTGGTTGAGTGAATTCTTTTATTAATCTCTTATAATATAACGCGGTGAACCCATCCGGTCCTGGTGCCTTATCCACTTTCAAATCCTTTATTGCTTCTTCAATTTCAGTAATTGTTATTGATTTATTCAACTGTTTTTGTGCTTCCAACAATATTTTTGAGATCTTTACTTTTTGAAAAAAATTAGACAGATTTTTCTCATATTGATGAGGCGATTTTGCTTCATAGAATAGTTTTCCAAAATATTCTTCAAATTTCTGTTTTATCTTTTCTCGTTGAGTAATCAACTTCTTTCCACATTTCAACTCATTAATTATATTCCTCTCTTTCTTCTTCTTAAGTTTATATGCTAGCCATTTCCCAATTTTATTAGCGTGTTCAAATTGAATTAATTTCATCTCTTTCATCTTTTTCTCTATACCTTCAGTTGTTATTATCACCATCTCCTTCTGTATTTTCTTAATCTCCTGCTGTAGCGATTGTTGCAATGGATTTTTTTAAAGTTCTTTTTCTTTCTTTCTTTTGGAGTTTGGTCAATAACACTTGATATTTCTCCTGCCTTTTTTTATTCTGAATTTGCAATTGCTGTATAAAAAAACCTCTCATTACTGCCTTTGATGCATCCCAAACCATTCTCATTTTCATATCTTCTTTTATATTTTCTTTAAAATAGTTTTTTAACACTTATTTTGCTTGTTTTACTATCTCTTCATCATTCAATAAACTGTCATTCAATCGCCATTGAAATTGTTTAGTCTTATCTTGGATTTGCAACATTACCGGATGATGATCAGAAATGACTTTTGGCAATATTTCTGTTTTCCTTATCTTTCGTAACAAATGTTTAGAAATAAAGATCACATCTATTCGGGACCAAGATTGACGAACTTCAGAGAAAAAAGTAAAATCTTTGAAATAGTAAATAGTTCTCCATACGTCTAAAACAGATAATTCTTCACACATCTCAAAGAAATCTTTTGGCAATCTCCCTCTCATTGCTTGATCTTCTTTATTCTGAGAGGTTGTTTTATCCATTTTAATATCCCGAACTCCATTCCAATCACCTGCTAAAATCCAATCTTCATACTCATGTGCTGATAATTTTCCTCACAATTTCTTATAAAATTCACCTTTATTTTCATTTGGGGTGTAAACACTAAACAATAAAAATTTTTAACCATTTTTTAGAATTTCAACGCCCAATATTCTTCCTTCTTCATCTTCAAAAATTTGTTTTGCTTGAATATCTTTTTCAATATAAATTGCAACCCCTCTTTTCTTCTTTACATATGAAGAGGCAAAACATTGACCTAATTTAGAGTTGTATAAATACTTTTCTTGGGTTTTCTTTATATGAGTCTCTAATAATACTGCAATTTGAGGTCTTAATCTTTCTAAATGATGAAAAATCTGTCTTCTCTTTAATTGTGAATTTATTCCTCGTACATTCCGTGAAATTATCTTCATATTTACTGTTCTTCTTTACTTCCCTTTTTTCTTTTTCTCTTCTGGTTCTACCGTTTCCACCTCTTCTTCTGACATTAGACTAGCTTCGTCTGAAGCTGCCGCTTCCATCTGTATTGGATCCCCTGTTTTTTCTAATTCCTAATCTTCAGTCTTTGCTGTTTTAGAGCCAGTTTTCAGATAATTCTCTTGGAATTCCATTGCTTGCTGCACCGAGTTTATCCTCTTTCTTCTACCTTCAAAGAAAAAGGAATGTCCTTCTGATAACTCCCATCTGTATCTTAATTCTCTTGATTGGAGAATCTTTACCAGGAATGCATACTCTCTTCTACTCCTCATCACACTTGGTGGTACATTCTTAACAATTTTAATTTCATTCTCATCCACTATTAATTTTTCTTTATAATTTTGTTCAATGATAAAATCCTGGATCTTTTCCCTGGTAAAGTAGACCACAATATCTCAAGGTAAATCCCTCTGCTTTGCCATTGCCAATTCAATTCTGAAAACCTTATCTATTTCATGCTCAAATCTCGCTCTTCTTTGGCTTATATATGATGCCAAAATATCTGTTACTCTTTGGTGTAAATTTTCCTCTTTTTATTCAGGGAGACCCCTTAACTTCAAACACCTGCTTCCTTGGCAAATTTCCAGTCTCATTATAGTTTCTTTATCTCTTTGCTGCTCTTTCTTCATCTGCTCCACCTGGTCCTCCAGTTTTTGGCTTTTGTCCCGAATATCTTCCACTTTTTGGTCTATTGTTGATAAGTCTGTAGTTAATTTCTGCAAGCTCTGATTCAGATTTTCTACTTCCTTTTTCAAATCTTGTTTTATTTCCGTTCTCATTGTTCTTATCTCTGTCCTCGTTGCTTTTACTTCTTCCATCATATCAGTTTTCATTTTTTGGAATTCTTCTAATAACCTGTTTACCTCCATTGTTTTAGAGCCTATAGATCCTCTTCTTTCCAAAACTTGTGGCTGAATTTGTGTCTGTGTTGTCTTCTTTTGACCTGTAGCCATACCTTGGCTCACTACTTTCTTTAGAACTATAATCCCCAAAATTAAAGAATCAAATTTTTAAATCAATCTAATGTTCTATCAGCTTATTCTTTAAAAAAATACTGATTAGTATATTGATTATTATAGTTTTATACAACAATAATTACTATTTTAAGAAACTTATATCTACTATACAAATCAAATTCCTACCGTTCTATTTGATTTATCCATCCATTAATGAATAAAATAGTAAAGAAAATAAAGAGAAGTTATCTCATTAATAATTAAAGATCATTAAAAACAGTTTGTATCAATTTATATTGTATCAGTTTATATCAATTGTAATCAATTATTCTTCTATTTTCAAGCTATGTTCAATCTCCATCTTCAGTCTCAAATGAGCTTACATCAAAGTCAGTACCTTCCCTTTGTTGTCTTCACCTCTCTTCCTAAGGCTAATCCATACACAAAAGTTCAAAAGCTAATCATCCAAATACTCAATCCATCAATATTCCATAAGTATAATGTCCAACAGTTAATTTATTCTTTTCGTATATTTATTCTAGTTCAGTTCAAAATTCATTCAAGAAAAAATAAAAGGGGAAAAAGCTCTATCACGTATAATCCAGTTTGGATTCACAGTATACAATTCATAAACTTTATAAACTTCTCTCTTCGCCTCTCTTGATAAGATTAATCCACAACTGTTCCATCGGAGGTTTAAAAATGGAATATAAATCCACAGATCACTCCTAGACATCATTCTTGTTAAACCAAAACAAAGGAAGACCTTTCTGTCCTCTCCAAAAAAACGCTGCCATCGCCATGTTTCCCTCCCCTTTAAGTCCTTGACTCTCTTTCTTTTTGGCTCCTCCTGCTTCCCCCCTCTACCGTCATCCATAAAAAGTATTCACTACTGAATAGGGTACTAAAGGTTTCCTCACTGTATCCAGAAACACTCGGGTAGGTACCACACCCAACCTAGAAATAGAAACTTTCCTCTTCATAAAGAGGGAAGGTATTCTAGCTGACCTAAATACTAGGATAAATTTTTGCATTTGAGAAGGGGCATATAAAAAATTGATAAATGAAAGATCAATTGCCTTAATTGGTAAATGTAGTATAGTACTAATATGCTTCCTAGCACAGCTCATTGTATTCCACCGAGGAATAGATTGTCTATAAGGGAATATACTTAAAGCAACCTGATTAACCTGAAGGGAGAGATTCATATCCTTTAAAAAACTCTTAGCTACAGGGAACGAAGGAAGCTGGCTTGTAGGAATGGTATTTGTAACTTTGATACCATCCTGCTTCTTAATGATCATTTTTGAAGGAAATGTATGACTTTCCCTTTTTATAGTGGAGGTAAGGCAGTCTAGCTTGTCTGAAATATTTCTTAATTCACTATAAATACTTTTTACAGTTACCGCCACCAGATTATATTGTTTTTCTAAAAGCATCCTATCATTAGAAGAAGAAATAATCTCCTGAAAGTCATCATGTCTACTCCCATCTACTAGGTTGCTTTTAGTTATATTGTTTCTGCCTTGTAAATACTGAGACTCTAAGCTTTCCTCTTCTAGAGCATCAAACCTATTAGAGGTAGGAATTGCAGATTTAAAAACATCTAATGGCTGCCTATCAGGTTTAAAAAACTCATCAATCTTGGGCTGCTTAACTTTAGGCGGAGAAGAGTAAGTAGGACTTCTCCGAACTCTCTTTCTAGAAGTCATATTAATTAGCTTTCCACTAAAAATAAAAAAAAACTGAATTAAGTAATTAAATAACTAAATAATTAAATAGCTAAACAAATATATACATACATATATATATACATATACATATATACATATATATATATATATATATGACTATAAAAATAAAAACATATAATCGACAAATATCTGAAAGTCTAAAAGACACGAAAAAGAAAATAAAATCTAAAAAAAAAAATACTGTTTTCACAAAAAAGGCAGTGCAGTTCAATTTTACAATCCTGAAGCAAATAGGCTGGGTAGCATATAGAACCCAGAGTGCACCTCTTGAACTCAGGTCTGCATCCAGACTGTTGTAGGTAGCAGCTGTTTTGGCTCTTCTTTCATCTTTGTTCACAGGCTTTATCAGAGTTTCATCAGAACTCCCCAGAGGTAATTCCTCATACTCAAAAACAGGGGTTATCAGCGTTTATTATTGTCAATATTCACTACTAGTTCAGTCTCTTCTCTACCAAACGCTGAAGGACCCTCAAACAAAGAGATAACAAACAGTTCGCAGTTCACAGCTTGCTGTCCCACATCATCAATCAGACCTTCATAGGATGGTAGATGGTAGATGGTAGAAGGTTCTATATCCTCCCTTCCTCCTCCTCTTTGTCCAACCAACAGGTCAATGATACAGCCTCAAGCCTCTGCTCACCACTTTAGCATTCCAGCTGTGAGTTCCAAATTATAGGCAAATAAAGATGATAGAAACAATGCCCAAATTGCAAACAGCTATGGAAAAGGACTGTAGTATATAAGCTTCTTCAACTTGGGTGAGTATACCATCAGTGGTCCACAATCCAGACGAAAACAGCAAGACAACAGATCTTAAGAAATAGTAATAAATAGAAGTGCCTTCTCTGATGTAAACAACCCAGCTGTAATTTGCCTGGGCTCTACTCTACCAGCACTCAGCTATCCCTCAGCTGGCCTTCCAAAAGCTTCAGGTAGGTTAATTGTCAAATGATCACAGCTGCCCAAATAAAGTCTTAAAATCTTAAGAATCTTAAATAATTAAAGCTCTAAGTAATAAAAACTTTGGGGTTATTAAAACCTCAGAGCTATACAATTTAATGTTTAAAAGATCCAATGTTAAAATGCTAAATGTTAAAAAGGTTAAAAGGATTAAAAAAAAAATCAGCTTGCTCACTAAAATCCGAGTTAAAAATCACCATTAAGGACTAAAAACTACCTCACACAAGTTATTCCTGCAAATCCTGATTAACAAAGGCAATGCTCTGGAAAAGGTCGAGAGTTCAGTAGCAGGACATCACTTTTCTTTAGCGGGACTGCTAAATCTAAAACCAGACAGGAGCCGAGGATAAATCAAAACCTCGACCAAAAACAAGCAAGCAGGCCAGTTATTCCATAAAAAGTATTAAAAACAAGCACCCTTTAACCCAAGTTCAGCAAAGTTCAGCAAAAGTAAATTTCATCCAAATATACAGTTCCACATCAAGTTTTTAAGCAAGTTTCATCAAAAGAATGGCTGCTTACACATACACGAGGGGGAAAGCTTGGTCTGTCGCTCTCGAGGGGGGGAATTTCCTCTCAGCAAATCCAAGCCTCATTCGCCATTGCTGCCTCCAAAAATCTCCCGTCGTCGCCTCTCCTCACGTCTCCAAACTCTGCCATCCCAGCTTGTACCAGGTCAATTTTAATTCCACTTAAGTCTTTCTTCTCTTCTCTTCTGCTTTTTACCCAACTGGATTACTTAGTCAAATCCTTCTTCATTTTAAAAAAAGGTTTTTGCCATCACTTGTCAGTTTAAAACTGGCTGCGAATCTGCAGCATTAGCTCCGTCCTCGCTTCTAACCGCTCTGGTACCTCCATCTCTTCTCTACCGGAGCCAGGACAATTCCGGACATGTGAGCTGCCCTGCACCCCCTACCTGTCAAGGGGGAATATTTCGGGGGACCCCAAGGGTCCCCAGCGGATGTTTTCCCTACGGGTTTGCAGCAGGTAGCCCTAAGCTAACAGTTCAGGCTACCAGTTGTGCCAACATCTCGGCCCCGCCCCCCAATAATGGGATTTCACTTTATAGCCTAGAAAAGAACAGAATTACTAAAATACATGCAAACAGATAACAGCACAAGATAACCATATTGCCAATAACAGGCATGAAAACTCCTCCTTCTTAACCCCCCGCCAGTTCTTTGCATGACAAGGAGTCTGCTACAACATTGGCACTTCCAGCCATGTGTTGAATGTCAAAGTCAAAGTCTTGGAGGGACAGACTCCATAGGAGTAGCTTCTTGTTAGTTCCCCAGACTGTATGGAGCCATCAAAGGGCAGCATGATCAGTCTGGAGAGTGAAGCGGCATCCCCATATATATGGTCTCAGCTTCTCTAACACATACACAATGGCATAGCATTCCTTCTGTGGTATGGACCAGTTGGACTCTCTCACAGAAAGCTTCTTGCTGAGGAACAGAATGGGATGCAAGGTGCCATCCGGACCCTCTTGCAGTAAGACTGCTTCAATGCCTCTGTCAGAAGCATCTGTAGCCACAGTGAATGGCTTGTCAAAGTCCGGAGCCATAAGCACAGGATCCGCCATCAAGGCCTGTTTCAAGGCCTCAAAGGCTTCTTGGCACTCTGCTGTCCATTTCACTGTATTAGGCTTCTTGGAACCTGTCAGATCTGTTCGAGGTGCCACCACTTGGCTGTAGTTGGGCACAAATCTCCTGTAGTACCCAATTAAGCCAAGGAAGGACTGCACCTGCTTCCTGGAATGGGGAATGAGCCAGCTATTAATAGCTTCTATCTTGACTTGCAACGGAGTGATAGTCCCTTGACCCACTTCATGGCCAAGGTAAGTCCAGTACAAATTGGCACTTTTTAGCTTTGACTGTCAGTCCAGCATCACTGATGCATTGGAAGACAATCTCAAGGTGTTTCAAGTAGTCTTCCCAGGAGTCTGAGAAGATTGCAATGTCATCTAAATAGGCAACAGCAAAATCCCCACATCCTTTTAACAAACAGTCCACCAACTTCCGGAAAGTTGCAGGTGCATTGTGTTGGATTGGAAAGTTGTGTTGCATTGGAAAGTTGCAGGTGCATCCAAAAGGAAGTACATTGAACTCAAACAGGCCCATGTGGGTTATGAATGCTGTTCGATGCTGAGACTCCTCTGCTAGGGTGATTTGCCAATAGCCTTTAGTCAGATCGAGGCTGGATAAGTACTTAGCCTGCCCCAATTTCTCCAAGAGTCCATCCACTCTAGGCATTGGATAATGTTCAGAGTGTGCCACTGAGTTATGTTTTCTATAATCTATGCAAAAGCATCTGTCCGTCCACCCTTTCTTGGGCACAAGGACAACTGGAGATGCCCATGGACTGCATGATGGGCGAATGATCCCCATGTCCAATATCTCTTTCATGTCCCTCTCTATTGCCTCTTTCCCCTTAGGTGACACTCAACACAGCTGTTCTGCCGATGGCCTGCTGTCATCTGCAGCTACCATATGTTGAGGGTCAGTGGTGTAACCTGGGATAGGAGAAAACAGGGTAGTGAAGTTGCCTATCACTTGAGAGAACTGCTTGCGTTGTTTAGCATTGTGTCTCAGGCAGGGTTTAACATCTTCCAAGCTACCACCCTCCTGGTCATAGAAAGCACCCTCAGGCCACTCTTCCTCCTCATCTTCCTGGACTGAAAGTGTGAGAAGATGACTATGCCTATCATAGAAGGGTTTCAGTGAATTCACATGATACACTTTTGACTTAACCCTAGCATCTGGAAACTCTATGAGATAGTTCACTGTCCCAATGCGTTCTTGCACTGTGGTAGGCCCTTCCCAATAAGTTTCCATCTTGTTAGACTGGATAACCTTCAGGACCATCACTTGATCTCCTTTCTTAAAACAGCGTTCTCTGGCCCACTGGTCATACCAAGTCTTCTGGTTTTCTTGTGCCTGTTGCAGATTCTCATGAGCATCTGCCCATGCTTCCTTCAGAGTATTCTGCAAGTTAGTCACAAAATCAACCACATTAGTTTCTGAAGAAGGGATAGGTCCCTCCCACTGACTTTGCACACGCTGTAATGGCCCTTTCACATCATGGCCATAAACCAGCTCAAAAGGTGAGTAACCCAGGTTTGGGTGTGGAACAGATCTATAGGCAAGCAAAAATTGCTGTAGAGCCAAGTCCCAGTCATTGGAATATTCATTCACAAACTTACAGATCATGGCCCCCAGAGTTGCATTAAAATGCTCCACCAACCCATTCGTTTTGTGATGGTAAGGGACTGACATAAGATGGTGCACACCATGTGCCTCTAATTGGCGCTGCATGACCCTGAAGTTTGAAGCTGTGTCCGTTAAAATCTCTGCAGGCCAATCTAATCTTGCAAATATGTTTATCAGAGCTTGGGCTACTGCTTTAGCTGAGATCCCACCCACTGGAATGGCTTCTGTACAACGAGTAGAAAAGTCCACAAAAGTGAGCACATACTGCTTTCCCCTAGCAATCTTCCTAGAGAAAGGTCCCGTGATGTCCACAGCCACTCTGTGGGACATCAATGATGGGAAGTGGTTGGAGAGGGGCCTCAGCCTGATCTTTGGCTTTCCCCACTCTCTGGCAAACCCCGCAGGATCAGACATAATCAGTAACATCCTTGCCCATCCCCTCCCATTAGAAGGACTTCCCCAATCTGTCCTTGGTTCGGTTCAACCCAGCATGTCCATTAGGGTAATCATGAGCCAGACTCAAGAGTTTGGTTCTGTACTTAGAAGGAACCAGCAGCTGTCTCTGAGCCCACCAGTCCTCCTTATTGCCCTTCTGACCAAGCTCACACTATAGTAGGCCCCTGATTATCACAAATCTGGGCCCTGTTGCCGCTGAAGGAGACTGGACTTCTTCCTTGGCCTTGATCCATGCAGCTTGAAGGCTCTGGTCTGCTTCCTACTCCTTCTGGAACCGCTGTTGCTCTGCCGGAACCAGCTGGTCGTCCTGGAGTGGAAAGCTTCCATCAGCTGCACTGTAGGTTCCCCAGTATCTGCCCCCTTGGCTGGAGCATCCTCTGGAATTTCCGCTGGTGCCAATTTGTTGGCTGATGTTGTAGACATCACCACCAGTGGCTTCTCCACCACACCAACCCCTTACTGCATCTTGACCAAGTTGTCCAGCACCTGACTCTGCTCGCTGCCCACCTCAGACTCTCCCACCCTGCTGGGCAGTGCAGAGTCAGGTGGTGGCTGCTAAGAACTTGCCCTAGGTTCTTCTACCTCGTCAGGCAGTCCTCCTTCAGGCGTATCAGGCAACTTGGACTGAAGGTCAAGTGCAGGCTGGTCCTCTGCCTGGGATGAAGACTGGTCCCCACTCATGCTTTGAGTGATCATGGGATGCCTTCTGGACTCTTTCAGGGCCTGACTGGCCTGGAAGACAACAAAATCATCTGAGTTTAGATGTAGAAAGCTGTATGATGTGGGTAGAGTAAGGTTGTGGCTCCAGGTCAGGTGGGGTAGCCCCTTGGGTTCCACCGAAGGCCTGATGATTGTCCCAGCACATCATCTCCATAGCAGTTTCCAGCCACCCTGAAATTTGCTGAGGCGTCAACCTGTCATGCATGAGGCATAATGCTTCCCAGAAAGCAGCAGGAGGGCACTGCCAAGGATCAGTAACACCGCTAGAGAGTCTCTGCACTGCAGTCCCTTGCAGTGCCAGATTACTACCACGAGAGGTAGCAATTTCAACAGATGAACTAGCTTCAGAAGCTTCCTGCTGTGTGGCATGGCTGCCACCAGGGGTCGCTGCTGCTGCAGATGAGCCCTCCTCTGCAACTGCCTGCTGTGTGGCATTACTGCCAGTAGGAGTTGGTGCCTCTGCTGAATCCATCCTAGTAGGTAGAACCTTGCCATTTTCTAAGTTCATACGCCAGCTGTCTATGCGCATGTGTGAGCTAATAGCCAAAATAAAAGAAAAACATACTATGGCTGGAGTGCATAGCAGTAACTGTGTAGCCTTTCTCAGAAGTGATGAAAAGAGACATATAGGACAGAGCAATTCTGAGTGCCTTTCCCTCCATCTCCTGCCCTCAATCACTCCCCCAAGGCTGAAGAAAAAAAATCTCTCCACCTCAAAGTGAACACAGCAGGGAGTCAGTGAACAAAAGAACTGTCCTCAAGGAGGAGGTAGCTTTAAAAAAAAAAAATCAGTCTGCTCACTGGATTCCAAGAGGCTGCTGAGAACTGCCAGCAAAGAACACAGACACATACACACACCAAGGCAGAAATCAGCCCCCCACCTCCCACTTCACAAGGTCTGGGAAATGGAAAAACAACAAGAACAGCCCAAAGACTGGAAGTTCTTCTCTTTACAGCAGGTGGAGAAATCCCCTTGCTTCACAGAGAAAGCAAAACTTTTTCCCTCACAGCCCAGCTGCCTCCATGGAAACAGCTACTGACAGAGGGGAAAAACTGCTCCCCTTCTCTCCATCAGGATAAAAGGACAGAGAAGGACAATGCTCCTTTGCTAATCTAAGCAAAACAAAACACAACACAGCTTCCTCCCCCCACCTCAGAAAAGGGGAAAAAACGCAGGTACTTTCCAAAGCTTGCCAGCTACTTAGAACAACACACTTGCCTTTTCGCCCTCCCCCTCCTCTTGCCTGAATTCTATTTTTCCCCCTGATTAGTCACCTGTCTCTCATGACCTATGATGCTAACCCTAACAGTTCATTAACCCTTTATATGCCTGAAGGGAGAACTATCCCCCTTCAGCACTGAAACCAGGATAAAGGGAAACTCCTTTATCACATTCATAGACTCAACTTCCAAATTATTACAAGGGCACCGTCATTCCAGATGTGACACCTGCAAATCTACCTCTAAGTAGTTCAGTAGAGAAAACATTACATCTGGCCTTTGAAAAGAATTTGCAGTACTCAATCACTGACAAGTTCTTTAAGTAGTCTGCTAGTTGGAAAGGCCTGACATAGTGGATATGCATTGCACTGGAAGAGCAAGATACATATGAGGGTGCATGCAGATCACAAAAAGCTATGTCCCACAGTCTTTGAGAGATTTAAGAACAGTATTCAGGCTCAAATTGGTGAGAAGGGAAGAAAACAGACTGATTGAAGCAGCTTTTTTGACAAGAAGCTTGTACCAACTACTTACATAGTTGCCCGGGGTCATATATAAAAGCAAACCTGGGTCTGCCTCCAAAACACTAACTTCCAACCAGAGTTTTAAAGCATACCACCAAGCTTTAATCAAAAGAGGGTTATGCCATATGTACCTCTAACAAGTATCTCTTCCCCTTAATGAAGAAAGTTCTGGCCCACCTAGCCAAGGGTAAGGTGTTTAGTAAGCTGGATTTGAGAGAAGCTTACTTCTGAGTGTGAACAAAGGAGGGGGACAATTGGAAAGCTGCTTTTAACTGTCAGCTGGGGTCTTTTGAATACCTAGTCATTGTTTTTGGACTGAGTCGAGAACCTGGGGTGTTTATGCATCTGATGCATTAATCAGATACATGAGTACATGTACCAAGGGATTCTGGTATATTCTGATGATGTCATAGTATATTTCAAGGACTATCAACCCCATGTGGAGCTAGTGTTACTGCCCTGGCTAGTCCGAGCTTTGGGGATATTAAAGATATCCTCTTGATATCATAATTCGGCTGCACTTCTCTATTCCTCTCCATGTGCTTAAGAGGCCACTGGACAAGCACGTAAACAAGCTCGGTCATTGATAGCCGTAATATTCAAACTACAATACAGGCAGGCCAGAAATAGCTGACTCACTGCTTTAGGAGACCTCCAGGAAAGTACTCTAATTAAGTATGCACGCCACTTACAAAAGAGCCTCTGCCCCGAGATGGCAGCTTGATGGGTAAATTATGCAATACCCAATTACTCTGTGTTTGCATACTGGGTACTCTACTGAGAACCGCTACGATAACTCAATCATTCAGTTTCTGACCTTTGTCTCCAACTCCAAATCTATCGTTTTCCCCCAAGTACAGCATAGCCTGCAGTCACAATTCTCCTTATAAAAACCCTTGATTCCGAGACCTTCCTCTGAACGCTCCCGAGTTTCATCCCGCCTTGCTGCCCCTTTGCTTGGCGAGCCTCCCCTCAGCTCCACGTGCTGAGCTGCATCGCACCCCAGCTTCGCTCTCTATTTTTCTGGGCTTCAGGACAGGTGAAGTCTCACCCAAACCAGCAATCCCTCTAAAAATCCCTCTATACCACTCCAACCTTTATTTTCTTTAGTTATCTTGCGTGAGTGTGTTGCATACACTGTTTTGCTTGTATTTAATAAACATCATTTATTATTTCAACTTCTGTGTTCTCCTTGACTCGACCTGACCCCGTAGACATAGGGTTCAAGATCTCGCTGCGTTACCCTGCCTCTCGTAATGCTACACCGTGCTCCCAGCTAATTTTCCCCACCTTTAGTTGAGCACATTTTGGTGTCCCTCCCGGGACCCCCAGTTCACAGGGTAACACTAGTGAGAAAGGTCCTTAGGAGATTGCTAGAAAAGGAGTTACATGTGAAAATTCCAAGTGTGAATTCCCCAAAACAAACTGGACTTTTTGGGATCTTGAATAGTATGCACCCTGAGAACCTGAGAACATGGACCCTGAGAAGATTTGGGATGTGATGGGGTGGGAAGTCCCCAAAACAAGGAGGCAACTCCAGAGCTCTCTGGAGTTTGCTAACTTCTATAGACAACTTATCCTCAACTTTTCCCAGACCATTTTGTCACTGACTGATGTGTTCAAGAGGAAGGAAATACGGAGCAGGGTGTCCCTGATCAGACCTAGGACTTCCCTAGTTATCTGGTGGGTCTCCTGCTTTGACAATGAGTGTAGTAAGATGTCATCCATGTAAGACAGAATGTGGGCACAAGAAGCTGATTTCAATTTATCCCACATTTTGACAACGTGGGCATGACAAATGCTCAGGTTTGAATGAAGTCCCTTCAGGCTACGTTTGAAGGCATACTGTGGGCCACGGATTGTGAATGCAAATTTACACCAGCACATCTCATAGAGCTTGATGGAGTGGAAGATGTTAGCCAAGTCCATGACATTGTAATATTTGATGCCTGCTGCAATGGCCAATAAGATTTTGTTATATTTGGCTACCATAGGGGCAACTGTGGGAGTCATGGCATTGAGGGCATTGGAACTGACTGTCATCCATCAAGTCTTACCCTTACTCTCATAGGGGGTGATTACATCCCACATCAGCAGAACCCCTATGATCTTTCCAATACCTTCCTCGGCTTCAAGAGGTATGTGTATTGCTATTGCAGAGGGGGATCTTTTTCCTCAGTGAAGACATAGGTGTCTTTTGCCAGACCACATTCTGCCTTGTCCTTAATTCAGCCCTGTGGGAATTCCAATTGGTCACAATGGACACAGTGCCTTAAAGGCCACACATCTAGAAATAGCCAAAATTATGGGGTGGCCATTGCTGAGTTGCCACAGCAAGCCATTTGCTATATCCACAATTAAATAGTGGCTAAAGAGGAGGGGTAATCCCCAAATGCCATCATCTTCTTGTGATTACCGCACACCCTGATCTTAGTGTGGAGTTTCCCTACAGTGACTGGAATGTCCTCCTGGATCTTCACCTGGTGTGAGCCTCTGCATACTGACAATGCAATGGTCTCAGAGGTGAGTTTCCGACTTGCATCCAGATCTGAGTGTAGGACATCTAGGTCACTTCAGTGTCAACCAGAAGTATGGGGCCTTCTGCCTGTGCAGTCCCAAAGCCCACCTTGACCATCAGCCTTCCCCACATATTAGGATTCATGCAAGCGATGACAATTTGGGGAAGCATTGTGGATGGCAGGCGTCCCTAATATATGAGGTCTGTGTTCAAGGTTTTGCCCAGTAGGACTTCATCCACTGGCTGTGAGTCTCTGACAGGATCTCTCTGTAGCTTCAGAAATGCATCAATCAACTCCATGGTCAGCCTCATGTGGAACTGGGACATGTCAGTTCCTATCTGCTTCAACATTTCCCAAATATGATGTCACACTTCACTATATACCAGCCTCTGAGGATCATAAGTCCCTAACTGCTGTCTTGAGTTGGAGGCTTGGCTTGAGTTTCCTGGACCTGGCTGTTGCACACCCTTTCTACCTTGACCATGGCCATTGATGGGAATGGAGTTACCATGCTGGTCTGTCCAGTTCTGACTACCTGCATTGCTGCTGGAGTGCTTGTCCTTCCCCATGCCCCCAGCTACTGTGAAGTGCTGAGTTTCCCGGTCCTCCTGCCCTGTTGTACTGTGTGTGGGGGTCATGGTTGCTGTAGGTCACTAGTTGAATGGGTTCCCATGACTTGGAATTTGTACATTTCCAGGTGACCTTGGTATTTCTGAGAGCTCCTGTCTCTCTAAGCAAGTCTGCCACCTTCCCAGTCCTATCAGAAAATTCATCCTGTGGGGTCTGGTCTACATCAAGGGGACCAAGTCCATTTTGGTTTGGGAGTTCAAGCCTCTGTAAAGGAGCATCTTGAACTAATTGTTATCAAAATCGAACTTTCCCAACATCAGGGCGATCTTCACCTTCCTCATCAGAATGGCCAGCAGCTTTTTCTGGGCTACAAATACCTCTAGATTCTTGCCTGGAGTCTGGCACTCAATTACGTAGTGGGCATCAGCTACCAAAGATAGGTGATCTCCCACATCCATGAGTACATGTCCAGAGTGGCCAAATCATGGGCAGCTAGTGCCAATTAACAGGCTGGCAAATCTGATGGGGAAATGCAAATTCAAGCAAGTTTAGTCAGGTCTTGACAATAGGCTATGGGATGTGTGTGGCAGAGTTGAGTCACATGTTCCCCATGTGTTTGTTGAGGAAGCCTAACTGTTTAGAGATGGCCTTGGCCTCCATGGCAGACCAGTGAACTCTCTCTTCTATGTCTTGTTGCTCCATCTGGTCATTGGTTTGGTTCATGACAAACAACTTCATCTTGACTGGGTTGAGCAGCAGAGGCTCTTCCAATAGGGGTTGTAGGGAGAGTGTGGGAACACTTCCTGTGGCGGGGTCTCCTCCAGAGTATACGCAGGGAGTGCGGGAAGGGTCTCACGACAGACTGAGGTGATGATTGCCTCCTTAGCAGTAAGTCTCTGGGATAGCTCAGTGATCCTGTGATTGCAGGTGTCATAGCTAACACTTTTGTGTTGAGCTTTGGCCTGGCTAGCCAGATACTGAGCTGCATGCTGCGCCTTTGCAAGTTCCTCTTCTAGAGTGACCACCCTGTCCGTGAGTGTCTGAACCCAGATAGAAGCATTTTCTGATTTGGTGCAGGCCTCCTCCTTGGTAGATGAAAAGGACAATTTATCTGCTAGCAGGATGCTATTTTGGGCCCTGAAAGAGTCCAGTCCCTTGACCTGCCTGTTGGCCTTTTGAGTGAGCTCCTGGATGGTGCTTGTGGCTTTGCTTGGGGCCATGCAGAACCCCCAAGCCACCATTGTTTCTTTGGAGGGTGCAAAAAGTGACCTCTCCTTGCACTGTGCACGAAAAGTATCATGCAGGGTGCTAAACAGATCCACAGTTTTGAAGGATCTTTCCTTTCATGTTTTTTTCCCTTACTCACAACTCATTTCCCTAATTTGTCCATCTCACTCTATTCCTTGAACATTTTGGACCAAATTCAAATTTCTAATCTTATCAACAAACAACTGCAAGGGTGTCTTCTTAACACATCCACAACAGAATGCCTCTGTAGCTTTGCAAAACGTGATGACATCTTTCTCTAAAACCTCCTTGTGATCAACAGTTTCCACCAGGCTTGAACACCTCAATGAACAATTTCCAACAACTTGAAACCAGGGAGAAGTGGACCAGGCATTCAATGATGGGGAGACCACTGGGGTCATTTGGAGAAGATCCCTAGTGTCTGCACTGAGCAGAGCTCCCAGGGGTGGGGGGTGGAGAATGAACTCTGTGGAACTTGCCATCATTTGACTGAGCAGTGGAGGAATGAGGGATCTGGGTCCTGTCTGAGTCCTGCTACTTTTTTGGATTGAGGGGTACCTTCTCCAGGCTTAAACCCAGAGCAGGTTGTTGCCACCATTCATGCACAAACCATTCAAATACTCAGTTGCTGCCACCAATGACATGCAAACCACTCTAACAATCGGTTGTCACCACCACCAATGCACAAACTAGGCTAACCGAAGGAAAGGAGGGAAAAATTGGGTAGTGAGAAGTTAGGGCAAAGTGGGTGATATTTACCTATCCTGCAGAGAAGGGACAAAGTGATGTGGCTCAGACTAAGGGTCCAAGGGTAGTACAAGAATGGGAATTGGAGCAGCAGAATGATGGCCTGTGTTCAGAGCACTATGAGTCTCAGTGCCAGGATTTAAATACCCTGTTTCCACCCCGAGGGAGAAGATGTTAATGGCTCTCTGGCAGAGTAGAATATGGGGCCTGGAACGAGCTAACGGTTTTAGCATTAGATGGCAAAGCACTGATGGGAATTGTGACAGCTCCTTAGTGGCTTAGCAGGTGAGGAAACAAAGGAGAATCTTGAAGGGAAGAGGAAGCAGGTTGAAGACAATCAATAGGTAGTTTTGGATGCTTTTGTTTCTGAAAATTGAGTCATTGATGGGACATTTGCAAGCTCATTAACACCAGAGCTTCCTTGCCTATGAGCTGTCTATGCCCTGAGGTCCCATCTGACCTACTTTCACATGTGTTCAGCCAGTCCTCTTTGTCAGCATGGCTTTTCACTCATAGCAGTATATAATTTATATTTTGTGCCAATTAAACATATTTGTCAATTATATCATATCTTGGAGTGGGGGGTGTACAGCATGGTCACACCTTCCCATATAGAATTCTATTAAAGAGGGAAAGATAGGGTAGCTCCACAATATTTCCTGGCTGGTATAGCTAGGAGCACTCTGTCTCAAACCAGTCTTACTATTAAATAAGAATGATACAGCTTTCACTGCTGCTTGCAGCAGTGGAAACAGTGAGCACCCTTACAATGCAGGTATAGGTAGCTTTTGCTGGCTGATAGGAGTAAACACACTAATACTTGAGATGTGTTTTGGATTCCTTTTCTAAGAAATAAAATTATCCTCATAATGGGGACTCTTTACACACACACACACACAGTCCATGCAAAGCAGAGTGAAATCCATCTCACCAAGACGTAATACTAAATTTCTGGAGAACAAGTAAGTAAGGCATGTAGACAGGGCCAGTCACATGGATTTTTCTCACTTGAAATCACAGAAATCATAGAAATGTAGAGTTGGAAGAGACCACAGGGGCCATCCAGTCCAACCCCCTGCCATGCAGGAACACCCTCAAAGCACTCCCAACAGATCCCATCCAGCCTCTGCTTAAAAACCTCCAAAGAAGGAGACTCCACCACACTCCGAGGCAGCATATTCCACTGTCGGACAGCTCTGATCATCAGGAAGTTCTTCCTGAGGTTCACGTGGAATCTCCTTTCCTGCAGCTTGAATCCATTGCTCCTTGTCCTGGTCTCTGGAGCAGCAGACAACAAGCCCATTCCCTCCTCTACATGGCATCCCTTCATATATTTAAACATGGCTATCATGTCCCCTCTTAACCTTCTCTTCTGCAGACTAAGCATACCCAGCTCCCTACACCGTTCCTCATAGGGCATGGCTTCCAGGCCCCTCACCATTTTGGTCGCCCTCCTCTGGATTTGCTCCAGCTTGACCATGTCCTTCTTGAATTGGGATGCCCAGAACTGGACACAGTATTCAGGATGAGGTCTAACCAAAGCAGAGTAGAGTGGTACCAGTACCTCCCTTGATCTAGACACCATACTTCCATTGATGCAACCGAGAATTGCATTGGCTGCCGCATCACACTGCTGGCTCATATTCAGTTTGTGGTCTATTAAGACTCCTAGATCCCTGTCACACATACTGCTATCCACAGATCAGAAACTAGAATACCATAAATATCTAAGTTTTGATCTCACCTGCTGATACCGGTCTTTATTACTTGTTAGTCCTAAGTTTCCTTTCTTGAACTTGTGCATCAGGGATGTATTCTCTTGGAGAATTAAAGAAGGTGCTTCCCAATGTCTTTGGAGTGCACTTTTGGGCTCAGGCTGTAACAATAAGCCAAGACATTCTGAGTCTTAAATTTCTGTCTCTCTCTTTTAATCAGTACTTTCAAATTTAAAAACTGCATTATTTTGTACTTGGGAAGACATGCAGGAATATATAGCTTATCAATTCAGAAAGAACATATTTATATTATCTGTAATGAATCATTATGGATAGTTGTAATTTGATTGCTTACCAGAGATACTTGGGAGAAACTTGTCTCACTTGATGCTTGATCTATCTTGGTTTTGGTTGTTGTATGGTACACCTCACCTTTAGGAGTCTTTCCTATTTGGAAAAATACAGGTTAAGAATGTATTAAACACACGTCAGTTTTGTGCAATCCTACTCATGTTCATTTGGAATCATAGAATAACAGAGCTGGAAGAGACCACAAGGGCCACCAAGTCCAACCCCCTGCCATGCAGGAATATACAATCAAAGCATTCACGACATATGGCTATCTAGCCTCTGTTTAAAAACCTCCAAAGAAAGTGACTCCACCACACTCCAAGTCAGTGTATTCCATTTTTGAACTGCTCTTACCATCAGGAAGTTCTTCCTAATGTTTAGGTGGAATCTCTTTTCCTGAAGTATGAAGCCATTGCTTCATTTTCTAGTCTCTGGGTGTCATGCCCTGGATAACTCACAATCTTCAAACTCCCCTGTGACAATGCAAGCAACACAGCACACTTCTTCCAAAGTTGCTGAGACTGAAGCATACATGATGTTCACAGGTTTTGTACCTTCACATACAAATTCAGGCACGCACAGTTGTGATTGGCGAGGAACAGACATTTAACATCACCCCACATCCTTTGGCATTTTCCAGACTCACATTTGTTTACCTGTTCGTTCAACCTTGAGGCAGGAACATGATTGTTGCCACTTATCTCTGGACAATTCAAAGTCTCACAACACCTTTTTGGTGCTTTCATTTCCCCCTACTGATCTTTGATGCCTCTACCAGATACACTGTAGCAATGAGCAATAAATGAATTAGCTGTTTGATATTATCAAATAAACATACAAGCTTCAAACAGATACATTGTTGAAATCAACCATTAGCAGTCGATACTTTGAAGCACTCTACCTAATTTACCTACACAGACTGGCTGGTATATTCTAATAACATCCAGTGGATACCTTATGACAGGAGCCAAACATCCTGACACTGGAGCAGCAGAAACAAGCTTGCTCCATCTTTGATACGCCATCTCTTCAAATATTTAAACATACCTATCATTAACCTTCTTTTCTCAAGGCTAAATATATCCAGCTCCCTAAGCTCCTTCTCACGTTTCCAGTCCTTTTTTGGTTGCATTCCTCTGGACGCAGGGTGCAGGGTTCCTGCACTGACAGAGATTGGAATAAATGACCTCTGGGATTCCTTCCTGCAATATGATTCTGTGACTCAGATCTGATCCATCAATGTCCTAAAGCCCTAAAGTATTGAAATTAACAGGCACCAGAGCATAGGTAGAATATAAATAAAATTAACGAAACTGATGAAAACACTTTGTGAATGCTATTTCTTCAAGGGTGACTGACTCACAATATTGTAGTAGGGATTTTTTTTTTCTTTAGATTTTTCTCTAGCACATGAAGTAAAAATGACTGCTGCAAGCTCTCTTGCCCCATTTTTCTACTTCAGGAGTTAAGCTCACACTTCTCTCATCTAACACCGAAGGAACATAGATTTTTCCAACAATCCCTGTGAGCAGGACAGTCTACCTCCTGCTGATATTTGGAATACTCAGTCAGGTCAGCACACCAGTTATCATAGTGCCTACTTGTCCAAAATACTTCTCTAATCCATTATCACTCAATCATCCTAACATATGAAGAATCTTACAAGTACAGTTTGTACCTAGACATCCCCTGCATGTTTCTGCCAAGCAAGTGTGCATAGGATAGATTGCATACTATTTAGGTGGGCACAGCTACAACAGCTGTCTTAGGTGTTGCGGATCTGTGTGCTTGATAATTTAGTAAACTCATGGTTGCTAATTCCTCAGGAGGCTCCACAATTTAACCTCTTAGTGGTCCAGTTTTGCCTAATCATATCTCAGGGCTCAATCGGGAGGGGGCTTAAGTCTCCCATCCCCATTTTCAGGGTCCAAAAGATGGGGCAGGAAGCCAGAAGAAAGTACCCCTGGCTGATTCCCTGATGAAGTTGAGAGGAGGGTTTGTAGGGCAGTGCTTCTTGGACTATCTGATGTCAGGAAACGGTGATTTCCCCCTTAATATATTAGGGACTTTTACCACGCTTGTGTCCCACTTCCAACTTGAAACAAGATTCCCAAGTCAGAAGATGAGGAAGCAAGAGGTATCCTGTGTTACTGCCCTGGCTAGCCTGAGCTTTGGGGATATAAAAAGATATCCATTGATATCAATAATTCGGCTTCACATATCCCTTCCACGTGCTTACGAGGCCACCGGACAAGCACGCATACAGGTTCGGCTGATTATTGCCGTAATATTCCTAGACAATACAGGCAGGCCAGAAAACAGCCCACGCGCCACTTTAGGAGACCTCAAGGCAAGTACCTCCATTAGGTATGCGAGCAACTCTCAAAAGATCCTCTGCCCCGCGCTGGCAGCTTGATGCTCGAGCTATACAACGTTCAAGTATTCCGCGTTTGCATACCAGCTACTCTATTGATAAATTCGGCTGTAATTCAATCATTCAAATTCTGACCTTTCGGAGGCTTTGTCTCCAACTCCAAATCTATTGTTTTCCCAAAGTCCGACCTAGCCTGCGGTCACAATTCTCCTTATAAAAACCCCTGACTTTGAGCGCTTCCTTGGATCGCTCCTGAGTTCCAGACCGCCTTGCTGCCGCTTTGCTTGGCGAGCTTCCCCTCAGCTCCATGTGCTGAGATACATCGAACCCCAGCTTCGCTCCCCATTTCCTTCCGGACTTCAGGACAGGTTCCGTATCACCCGAACCAACTATCCCTCTAAAAATCCCGCTATCTTACTCACACTTTTATTTTCCTTAGTTATCTGTGTGTTTGTGTTGCATACATTGTGTGCCTGTCTTTAATAAAGATCATTCCTTATTTTCAAACCGGTCTGCTTCTTGACTTGGCCTGACCCCGTAGACACTGGGTTGCAAGATCCTGTTAAGTTACCCTGCCTCTTGTTTTGCCAACTTGTGCTCTGAACTAATTTCCCCAACTTCTATAATTTTGATAGCAATTTGGTGTCCCTCCTGGGACCCCCAGAAAACAGGGTAACACCTGTGTCAAAACATTCCAGAGTCATGAAAGCAATAAATCAGAGACAGGTTTCCAGGAAGGTGGGGTAGCCAATTCTTTAAACAATCCAAGGGCTGTAAATCCATTGTAAATCCACACTTGCACAAGCCAAACTGTCAAAAGGAAGCCTTAAGTTGTACTCAGCCATATGCCTGGTGAATGTCTCCTTCTTATATAGATAGCATGTTCAGCCAACACCCTGATCCCCAGCAGTATTGAAGGAGAGCATTCCACAGCTCTGCTCCTCTTGATGCCTTGATTGTAGCTTTTTACTCTATTTGCCATGGATGGTCTGAGCCAAATGCCTGAGCCTTTGCCTTTCTCTGGGACTGGCAGGCTCCTTCAGCTCCTCTTCCTGCTCTGAACCTGACTTGACGTGCTGAAGCAAAGGAGGTCTTGGCTGGCTATTGAGCACCTCCTGCAGCTCTACAAAAGCAGATCTAGTTCACCTTCATTGTACACAAAAGCCTCAAGGGGGGCATCATATCACTCCCTTCCAGTGGCACACCGAGGCTTAACAGTACCCAGGGCAAGGGGCAGGACGAGCCGTGGCAGGTGGAGGCAGGGTGAGCATGCAGGGGAGGGGTAAGCAGAGGGTGGGGGAAGAGTGAGCAGCAGCAGGTGAGGGAGGGACAAGTGGCAGCAGGTGGAGGAGGGGCAAGCAGCGGGGGCCAGGCAGGGAGTTCCTCTTTTTTGCACCCCCCAACATTGGCGCCTGGGGCACGAACCCCCGTTGCCCCACTCTAGATCCACCTCTGCTCCCCTCCCCATAGTTCCCTTCTATGAAGCAGAGAGATCCTGCTTTTCCTTGATAGCATCAGTGAAACTGCTGCACAAAGTCTACAGTGCAGACATCTGAGGCATCTTTCCAAGACATTTCATCCCATATCCAGCCCAAACCACCAGATATTGGAGACAGCCATGATAATGGTGAGCAACCAAGATCTCAGCCACCTTGTACTCTTCCTCACCATTCACCATGATCAGTGGTCATGTCATCAGCAGATTGTTTGTAGGCCTCTTTGGCCCACTCAAGCTGCTTTTGGAGGAGGACATACACCACTTGGAGTCACTGCAGGGACTTGTCTGCTGCTGGCACTGAGGAGGGCTTACAGCCACCACAGAAGAACCTAGGGTAAAGAATGGAGTAGGTGAGTGCTGCAAATTGTTATAAACAAATTTGGCCAGAGGAAGTAATTCTGTCCAATTATTCTGCTGGTAATTTATATAGTACTGGAGGTATTGTTTCAGCTTGGCATTGGTATATTCTGTTTGCCCATTGACCATGGATGGTATGCTGAGGATAAGTGGAGATCAACATTTGACAGACAAAACTAGGCTGTGAATTGGGGACCTTGATCCAAAACAATGACCTTGGATAGGCCATGTAATCAGAAAATGTTCTGGAGAAACAGATGTGGGGTTTCCTTGGCAGAAGACATTCCTGGTATGGAATGAGTCATTTTTAAGAACAGGTCTGCTACCACTAAGATGGGAGTAGAGTCCCTTGGGAGTGGAAGGTCTATGATGAAATCAAGAGATACAGTTTTCCAAGGCCCTGCAGGAGTTGGTAGGAGTTACAGCAAACCTGCTGGCTTGCCAGGTGGATCCTTTGCTCAATGGCAGATTGGGCAGGCCTGAACATAGTGGTCAATGTCTGCACATATTTGAGGCCTTGAGAAATCCTGAGTCACAAGGAGAAGGGTTTTAAACAGACCAAAATGCCCCACAGGCCAACTATTGTAGCACTGGTACAAAACATTCATTCATAGGGAGCTGGGGGAACATAAAGGCAATTGCTACAGTAAAGAAGTCCATCCTGAACAGTGCATAGAGACTTTTCTTTTGTGGCTGGTAGAGTTCTTGACATTGGGCCTAAGCAAATGTGTTGAAGGCTTTAATTACTCCAGAGTAATGGAGGCTTTGAGTGCTGCAGAAAAGTTCTCTATATGGAGAATGGTTGTGGCTGGTTCTTGGTCTTGCAGCATTGTATATTCAGATCTGCAGGATAGAGTATCAGCTAACTGATTGTGGGACCAAGAGATATAGGTGACTTTTAAATTAAATCAGGCAAAGAACTGTCACTGATTAAGTTCTTAAGCTGTCTAGAAGGTTGCAGCCATCATTGTGAACTTCCACTGGATGCATAGCTCCCTCCAACAATTGCCTCCATGTTTCAAAAGCTGCTTTAACTACTAACAGCTTCTTAACGCAGATAGAATAATTACATTTGGCTGGGATCAGTTGACCAGACTAGTAGGCACAAGGTAGCAGCTGTTGATGAGGTTGTAACAACACTGCTCCTATGGCCACTTTTGAGACATCTCTTTCTATGGTGAAAGGAGTTTGGAGATCCGGCTGCTAGAGAATTGGCTGAGAGGTGAACTGCTGCTTCCGATACTAGAACAACTCTTAAGCCTTGGGATTCCACTGGAAACATACATGGGACAGGAGTAACTCTGCCAGGGGTGATGTGATTTGGGCAAAGTCCATGATAAACTTCCAATAATAGTTGGCAAAGCCCAAGAACATCTGCACATCCAGCACAGATCGAGGAGACTGCCAGGATTTGATGGTCTACATTTAGGCTGAGTCCATATCAATGCCTGTGGGTGAGATGTGATACCTGAGAAAGTCTACTGCTGGCAAGTTGCATGCATACTTTTCTTTCATAGACGTTACAACACACCCACACATAGCTATTATGGATTTGTCAGGGGGAAGTAGGATGTCATCAAAATGATCACAAAGCAGCACAAATGATCACAAAGCAGTTAAGTTAATCCCAAAACAGGAAATGCTTGAATACTACAGAGGCACTGCAGAGTCCAAAGGGCATACCCATAGGAAATCTAGAAGGCAGTCTTTCACTCATAAAATCATAGAATCATAGAGTTGGAAGACACCACAATGGCCATCGAGTCCAACCCCCTGCCATGCAGGAACACACACTCAAAGCACCTGCAGCAAATGGCAATCCAAACTCTGTTTAAAAATTTTCAAAGATGGTGACTCTACCATACTCTAAGGCACTGTCAACTGCTTTTACCATCAGGAAATTCTTCCTGATGTGTAGATGAATTCTCTTTTCTGTAGTTTGAATCCATTGCTCCATATCCTAATCTCTGGAGAAACATAAAACAAGGTTGCTCCATCTTCAACATGACATCCCTTCAAATATTTAAACATGGCTACGATGTCACCTCTTAACTTTCTTTTCATCAGTCTAAACATACCTAGCTCCCTAAGCTGCTCTTCATAGGGCATGGTTTCCAGACCCTTCACCATTTTGGTCACCCTCCTCTGGACATGTTCCAGAACCGGACACAGTATTCCAGCTGAGGTTTAACCAAAGCAGAATTATTACTTCTCCTAATCTCCTACTGATGCAGCCCAGAATTGCATTGGTTTTATTAGCTTGTCATCCACTAAGACTCCTACATCCTTTTCACACGTGCTGTTTTCAAGCCAGGTATCATTCATCCTATATCTGTGCATTTCATTCTTTCATCCTAAGTGTAGTTCCCAACATTTCTCTCTGTTGAAATTCATTTTGTTAACTTTGGTCTCTAATCTGTCAAGGTCATTTTGAATTTTGATCCTGTCCTCTGGGGATTAGCTATTCCTCCTAATTTGGTGTCATCTGAAAATTTGATGAGCACCCCCTCTAAGACGTTGAATAATGCTCTAAGATGTTGAATAATGCTAGGCCAAGGACAGAACCCTGTGACACTCCATGAGTCATTTCTTCCCAGGATGAAGAGGAGACATTGGTAAGCACCCTTTGCATTCAGCCGATAAGCCAATTACAAATCGACCTAGCAACAGTTTTGTCTAACCCACCATTTTACTACCTTCTTTGCAAGCATATCATAGGGGGACCTTGTCAAAGGCCTTACTGAAATTAAGATACACTACATCCACAGCCTTGCCTTCATCCACCAAGCTTGTAACTCTATCAAAAAAAAAAAAGAGAGAGAGAGAGAGAGAGAGAGTGAGAGAGATCAGATTGGTCTGGCATTACTTATTTTTTGAGAAACCCAAGTTGACTTTTAGTGATCACAGTATTCCTTTCTAAGTGCTTACAGACTGTCTCTTTAATGATCTGCCCTAGGATCTTTCCTGGTATTGATGTCAGGCTGACTGGGTAGTAATAGTTTGGGTCCTTTTTTGCCCCCTTTTTGAAGATGGGGAAAACATTTGCCTTCCTCCAGTCTGCTGGCACTTCTCTTGATCACCAGGAACTCTCAAGGATTATTGCCAGTGGTTCCGACATTACTTCTGCCAGTTCTTTTAATACCCTTGGATGTAGTTCATCTGGTCCTGGTGACCTGAATTCATTTAGAGTAGCCAGGTATTCCTGTACTACCTCTTTACCTGTTCTGTGCTGTATTTCCCCTACTACATCATCTGTTCCATTTTCTCCAGGTTGACCAGTTTTTCTTTTTGGAGAAGACCAAGGCAAAGAAGATGTTCAAGTAGTTCTGTCTTTTCTCTGTCCTCTGTTACCACTTTTCTATCTTTTCCTCTCTGTGTGTCTACCATCTCCTTCTTTTTCCTTTTGCTATAGACATAACCAAAAGAGCCCTTTTTATTATTTTTAAGCTTCCCATCAAGCCTGAGCTCATTCTCCCCTTTAGCTTTTCTGACTTTTTCAGTACATGTGCTGGCTATTTGTTTGAATTCCTCTTTGGTGATTTCCCCCTTTTTCCATTTCTTGTACATGGCCCTTTTAAATCTTAGTTCATTTGAAAGTTCTTTAGACATCTATTCTGCTTTCTTTAGACACGTCCCATTTTTCCTTCTCAATGGAATTGCTTGAAATTGTGCCTTCAATATCCCACCTTTAAGAAACTCCCATCCGTCATAAACTCCTTTCCCTTTTCGTATGCCTGACCACAGAATGACACCTGACATTTCCCTAAATTTACTGAAATCAGCTTTCTAATGAATTGTCTGCTTGCAGACAGAAGCTATATATGGTTATACTTGTTCATAATTCCAGTTTCTTAGAGGCTGATACTCTCTCAGACACAAAGAGCAAAGTAAAATCTACTATATAAAAGTCAAAGTTTGTCTGTGAGTTTGTCTGTTTGTCTGCATCAGACAGGTGAAGACTTCATACGATTGGCTGTGTGACGCGAGAAGACCTCATATGATTGGCTGGCTGTGAAGATTCTATGGAATCCTGGGGTTGGCAGTTCAGGGAGGGGTCTTTAGAATTCTTATCCAAAGAGCTCAGGCCAGTTGCTATGGAGATGAGGCCTTTATCAGCAATGCTGAGATAGTGACAGACTTACCTAATATATAAAAGTTTGTCCATTCTGTCCATTCTGATTTCTGACGGCACTAAGGCGGACCTATCAGAGAGTTTTCTGGGGCTAAGAGTGTGTAATACGCCGAGTGGGGAATTGAACTCTTGTCTCCAGGGTTATAGTCTAACACACAAACCACTACACCATGCTGGTTCTCTACCCATCTAATATTTTTGTTTATGGCTGAAGTCATTGGTGAAAAAAAAAGAGAAAGGAAAGAAGGAGGAGGGGCCTTTAGAATTCTCAGCCAGATTGCTCAGGCCACTTGCTATGGAGATGAGGCCTAGCAGCAAGGAGTGCGGTGTATTCCTTCAAGAACCCAACCTCTGTATGTTAATAATTCTGAATACAGGTTGGATTGGGGAATATGGGTAAATGTTATAGGTACTGGACACAGGATCTCAAATCTGTGTATTTCGACCGCATCTAACTCCTAAGGTAAAGTAAGGTATTTCTAACAAGTATTATGTATGAGAAAATAAAATCCCATACAATGCTGGGTAAATACACTAGTTATTATTCTAATAATGATTATCATCATTATTCTAAAGGTGCATTTTGAAAGACTTGGTATCCCTGACTGTGTTTTGTATTTTGTATTCGGGCTGTATCTGGGCTCCAGTTTGTACTTGAGAACTTTCTGTCATTTGCAAAGAATTGTGAATTTCACCAGAGATAGAGAAGTCAATAATATTAAAGAAGAAAAGAGAACCTAATTTAGCAGGAAAGGAAGAGGATATACAAAAGGAGAACAATGCAGAGAAAATAGCATGTACAGCTTTGGGGAAAAAACAGAGTACGCCCAATACATTTAATATTTGAGCTTAGCTTGGATAATTTTAGTGCCTAATTTCCTTCATAAGCACTGATAAGCAGGCTGGGTTTTTCTTGGCTAAAATTATTTGTAAAACAGGAAAAATGGGACATACCAATTTGAGAACAGGTTTCTGGGGCCACTGTTTCCAAGTGATTTCATTTTCATTGCCAATAAAACTTTTGTTATAGGCTGCATAGAAAGGGCCAGCATAGGCTCCTTTGGAAATGAATGCCATAGCCAGGGAACAGCCACCATGAAGGCTCTCTCTCATGTCCAAACCAAACATGCCTTTAAGGGTGATAGGGAGAAAAAATGTTTTCCTTAGAAGATTTCAAAACTGAGGCAGGCTTACATGGAGGGACAGTTTTTCAGATAACTTACTCTAACTCCTGTCCCACAGTTATCTAATTGTTCCCAGTTTAACATAAGAAATATTTACAATGTAAAGTATCTTGGTAGGTTTACTGTTTAGCAATCAGTCTCTCTCACACTGATCCTCACAAGACCCTGGAAACAGGATTTACATATTGTTCTGTGGGAGTCTCCTCTTAACTGGAAATGGTTTTCTTGTAGCCTCATATATCCCATCTTCCTGAAATCCAAATCCTATGGATTTCAACTCAGACAGGGTGCAACTCTTGATTGCAAATGCCACATTATGGATATCCCTTCTGAAGCCCAGCACCTACAAGCCAGGATGACGGTAAGCATGGAGTACAGTGGGCAGAGACTCAGAAACCTGTATGATTTTTGTTCACATCTTCCCAAACTATTTGGCAAAGTTTCTATTTGGAAGAAAGCTTACATTTCAAACTGAAAGAAGCTCAAAATATAATCTTTTACTTACGACAGGAATCGGGCTGACTTGATCCAATTCTAATTTTTTCTCCATCTTGTTTTGAGTTGTGAACAACAGAACTAAGTTCCCTTTCCTATGCAAAATAATAGGATGAATATATTATGAATCCATAAGAACTATAAATTAATAGAATTGGAAAATGTCACTGACTAAAGTTTGTTGAGCAATGCTTTCAGACAAGTTTTTTGTTGTTGTTGTTGTACAGTCACTTTGCCTCATTTGTGAATTTTACAAGTTCCAGGAAATGATGTTTTATTTTTGTAACCCTCTTGGATTTTCCTATGGCACCTCCTGTCCTTTTTCTAATCATAAAAGGACTGTTAAAGAAGGGAAAGACAGTAGAGTTGCTTAATATTCTTCTTTATTTATTCTTTATAGACCTTTATAATTTATAGATATAAATATATAAAATATAACATATTTGTATATATATAATTTATATTTATATATATAATTATATATATATATAGAGAGAGAGAGAGATTAAATATATCTTTATATTTATATGTTCTTTATCACTGGGAACCATCTGCCTGGAAACACACACACATCCAAAGTAATCAATTTCAAACTAAGCTTAAGGGGGAAAAAAAGCTTAAGAAAATACTGGATGAAAGCATGTGAGTGGGAATATTAAAAAAGTAGGGAGTTCATGATGAATGGAAGTATTTTAAATGTGACATATTAATATCACAAACAATTCAAATGAGAAATAAAAGTAGAAAGCATCTAAATAATCTGGGGTAGCTACATAAGGATATTTCAGGTGACCGAAAGTTTAAAAGGGACATAAATAAGAAATTAAGGAAGAGGAAAACATCAAGAAAGAATACAAATATTCTTTTATACAAATACAAATACAGACTGAATCCTGACTTCCAACAAAAGTTGCAATTAATATAAGGGGGCACGGGTCTGACTATGTTCACAGCAAGTGGAAGAACAAAGAAATGGTCAGGCCACTGAGTGAAGAAAATGATAATGTGCCAATGGGAACACAGAGTAGGCAGAACTACTCATCAGCAACTTTGTCTTGGATTTCTCCCAGAAGAAGGACAATGCAAATAGTACATATGATGCAATTAAGGACTTCCACAAAGCAAGAGGAAGAAAGGCACACTAAGTCTTCATGGAGAAGATGGAGAAACACTAATGGACGACCAAAGGAAAAGAGGAACTGCCCAGCACTCAGATTTCCCTCTGTGTACCCCTCTCCCATTTCAGTTTATTGAAAAAGATCTGCAAGGAGTAGCTTGAAACCTAAGATGGATAAATACATGATGTGGAAACACCTGGATAGTTTGAATGAATTTGAGCCATATACACTGCATCCAAGGATGCTAAAGGAAATTTCAAATGTAATAATGGACTTTGTGACTAAAATCTCTTGGTGAATAGGGTCAGGTCCCAGCAGAGTAGAAATAGCAAGTGTTGTCTCCATCTTGAAAAAAGAGGGAAAGAGGTACCTGAGCAGCTGCCAATATTTGGTCAGCTTGATGCTTATACCAGTAAAGATATCAGAACAAATAATTAATTAAACAACTGGCTTGTAAAAGAGAAGAATTCTGCTAAAAAGAGAAATAAATGGATCCTAGAGTGAATCAATCCTGAATTGTCTCTAGAAGCCAAGATGATTAAACTAAGACTGTCATACTTTGGATATATCATGAGAAGACATGACTCACTGGAAAAGAGCTTGGTAAAGTGGAAGGTGGTAGGAAAAGAGGAAGAGGGCATTACAGATGGATAGATCCAATCAAGGAAGGCAACCCTCTGAATCTGCAAGACCTAAGCAGGGCTGTTGATGATAAGGTGACAACCATAAGTTGAAGTCAATTTGATGGTGGTTAATGACAACCGTAAAAAACTTAGAAAATATTGTTGTAACTATTAAGAACCAGCATATCTTTCTCAAAAATTAGGTCACATGAGACTGTTCAGACAGTTACAATCTTGGCAGATAAGGGGAATGCTGTAGATATAGCATAGCTTGATTTCAGTAAGGATGCTTACCAATGGCTTCTTGTCATCATGGAAGGAATTCACAAATGGGATTCCACAGGACTGAGTCCTGGATCTGGTGTTGTTTAACACCTTAGTGAATAACTTGGGTGAAGGAATAGAAAGGATGCTCATAAAATCAAACCAGGAGGGGTACCTAATATCTCAGAAGATAAAATCAGGTATTAAGATGATATTAGTAATCTAGAGAACATATCCAAATCAAACAAAACAAAGTTCAAGAGGGATAAAGCTATATTCCATATTTCCAGTCCAATGCACAAATGTAAGATGTGTAGTGCCTGACTTGACAGCAGTAGCTTTTTTGTTTCTTGCTACATCATCAGATCTCTGCAGCATATCAAACAGGGTGGTGGCAAGAGACATAACTTGGCTCCAGATCTCAGATGCTGTCTATCCCTGAATTAAGGGACTGAACAATTACTGTCTAATTTACTAGTAATAGAACAGCAGTGGAGGCCTGGGTCTTCGGAGAGGAACTCTAAACTCAAAGGGACAAGAGAAAGGACATGCAAAAAGTATAAATTTGTGACATCTACATTACAGGTGAAATGTATTAAAACTATTAGTATGTAATTATTTTGTAAGTAGTGCAAATATTTACAAAGCAGTGACAGTGGATTTCAAATTTAGTGTTCTGTGCAACTTTAAAGTTTTCTAGTGTATGTGCCCAAGGAACATTTTTCCATTCAGCAGGATTCAGCAAATGGATTGGCCCCTGCCAATCCCTAGAGGAGATGTGTGGTGGAGGTAGCAGACTCCCTGCTGAAGGGAACAGAAGCAGTAGTTTGGAGGCCTGACAGGATGTCTCAACAGGTATTCTGCTTGTCTGGGGCAAATATCTGTGATGTAACAGAGAGGCTGACAAAACTCATCAAGTCCCTGACTATTACCCCTTCCTTTTGATTCATGTGGGACATAGCCATAGCCTTTAGGAGATCAAAGGAGATTATGAGGCTCTGGGTAGGAAGCTGAAGGACCTTAATGCACTGGTTGTCATTTCACCTCTTGTCTCAGTTGAAGAAGATAGCCTAGGAAGGGAGTGAAAAATAGTGAAGATGAACAACTGGTTCCACAGATGATGCTACCAGGAAAGGTTTGGCTTTTTGAACCATGGTCTGAGGCTTTATGAAGATGGACCTCTAGCAAGGGATGGGTTGCACCACACAACAGTTTACAGGAGCATTTTTGCTAAGAATCTCTCAAACTAAGAATCTCTCAAACCTGAACAGGAAGACTTTAAACTGAGTTATGGAGGGGGAGGGAGACAGTATTCTTGAGGGCAGGAGTTTATCAAGAGCTGGAGATAATAGAGCAAATGTTATACAGAGAACTGGGCAAACAGTACAAGAACCCAGCAGTGGGAGAGAAAAAAACTTACATAAAAACTGGAGGAATGATCCATAGTCTTAGATGTCTCTACACTAATGTATAGAGCATGGGAAACAAGATGAACTTGAACTCTTAACACAGCAAAGCAAATATGATATAATGGGCATCACTGAAACCTAGTGGGATGCGTCTCATTATTGGAATATAGCATTAATGGAGAAATAAACCAAACAGAAAAGGAAGAGGAGCAGTACTAGCAGTCAAGGATGCTTATACCTGTGAAGAGATCCATGATTTAAATCCTGGAAGCTAGCCTTAGTAAAATTTAAGGGGCAAAGAAACAACTGTGATGTCATTTGTGGGGGTCTACTACAGACCCCCAAGCCAGACTGAGGACTTGGATTATGCCTTCCAGGAACAAATGACTAAGCATTCAGAAAGGAGAAATGCAGCAGCAAAGGGAGATTTCAACTATCCTGATATTTATTGGAAATGAAACTCTCTCAGGAATATAAGGTCCAACAAATTCCCCACTTGCCTTGCAGACAATTTTATTGGTCAGATGGTGGAAGAGACAAAAAGGGGATCAGCTATTTTGGACCTGATCCTAGCCAACAATAATGATTGGCTTAATGGCGCAAAGTGATGAGATTCTTAGATGGAATTGACTATGTTCTCCTGGAGTTTGTTATACAGTGGAAACGGGAAACCAGGCATTCTCAGATATCCATTCTAGGTTTTAAGAATGCTGATCTCAGTAAACTTAGGGAAATACTGAGTGTAAACCTGCATTTAGTATTCCTGGGTCAGGAATACCAAAAGAGAAGGGGTTCATGATGGATGGGAATTTCTTAAAAGTGAGATATTGAAGGTACAATTTAAAATGATTCCAATGAGAAGGAAAAAAATTGGAGGTATCTAAAGAATCCGAGATGAATGTCTAAAGAACTTTCAACTGAGCTGCAGCTGAGCCCTGGTGGCGCAGTGGTTAAATGCTGGTACTGCAGCCACAAGGTTATGAGTTCAATCCTGCCGGGCTCCAGGTTGACTCAGCCTTCCATCCTTCCGCAGTCAGTAAAATGAGTACCCAGCTTGTTGGAGGCAATTAGCTAATACATTGTAAACCACTTAGAGAGCACTTAGCTGATAAGCGGTATAGAAAGGCACATGCTATTGTATAGAAAGACACATGCTATTGTAATTGAAAAGGAACATGTGCAAGAAATGGAAAAGGGAGGAAATAATCAAAGAGGAGGAATTCAAACAAGTAGCCAGCACATGTAGGGAGAAAGTCAGAAAAGCTCAAGCAAAGAATGAGCCCAGGCTTCCTAGAGAGGATAAAAGCAATAAAAAGGGCCTTTTTGTTTATGTCTGTGCTAAAATGAAGAACAAGGAAATAGTAGGGCTACTACGTGGGAAAAAATGGAAAATGCTAACAGGGAGCAGAGAAAAGGTGGAATTGCTCAACACTTTCTTTGTCTTAGTCTTCTCACAAAAGGAAAAATAGTGCTTGACCAGGGGGAAATGGAGCAAATTATGCAGTAAGGAAAATGCAGAACAGTATATCCACCAATGGTACTGTTACTCCAAAATATGAGTGACTCAGTGGTCCACCTGCGGTGTCAATGCCTCACAACAGCTCAAAGAGGAGTCCTGTGAGGGAGGGTAACCTTACAGGATCATTTACATATGTGTTTACTGGTACTAATGCAGGGAAAAAAACAAATAAACATTCAAAAGTAAGCTTGTGTGTTTTATTGGGGGAATTAACTCTCTCTCTCTCTCTCTCACACACACACACACACATGATCCAAGCACTCTTACAATCACACAAGGCTAGCTGAAGGAAAAGGGAGGAAAAGTTGGATAGCAAGAGTTTAGGGTGAAGTGGGCAATATTTACCAGTTCAGCTGAGAAGAAACGAAGCAATATGGCTTAGACTGAGAGTCCAAGGGTAGCAGAAATGGGAATTGGAACGGCAGAATGGCAGCCAGCAGGCAGAAATACTATGAGTTATCTTGTGCAGAGCCAGGGTTTAAATACTCTTTTTCCACCCTGAGAGTGGGTGTTAATGGTTCTCTGGCAGAGGAGACAATGCGGTCTGGAATGAGCTAATGTCCTTAGCATTAGGTGACAAAGGGACTGATTGGAATTGTGATAGCTTCTTAATGGTGGGACAGGTGAAGGGACAAAAGGAGAGTTTCAATGGACAAAGGGAGAAGGTCAAAGACAATCAGTCATTCCATGGAAGTAGTTTCAGGCATTATTGTTTGTAAAGATTGAGCCATTGAGGGGCATCTAGAAGTCTATTATCTCCAGAGGTTCCCTAGCAATAACTTAGTCATGCCCTGAGATCCCATTCTGACCTGGTTTTGCAATGCACAAGTGCAGCCAGTTCCACTTTACCAGAAAGCTCCCAACACAGTGAGATATAATTTATATTTCATGCTAATTAAATATTTTGTCAATTAAACCATACCATACAGTGGGGTGTATGGCATGGCAACAGCATCACCTTTCTGTGGTGGCAGGACTGTGTGCTCCTGTGAGCCAAGAGGCTATGCTGATGGCAGCAGTGCTGTGGGTACAGTTTCTCATGTCAGACAGGCTTTGGCTGAGGAGCCAGACTAAATTTGCAAAACAGCTACTGGGCAGTAGTAATAGTGCAGGATGATATTGGCAGAGGATCTCTCAGACACAAGGGCAGTGGCACGGTAGCTAACTGACATGTCTGCATTGTTCTATGACATGGTTCATGATTATTATCATAGAATCATAGAGTTGGAAGAGACCACAGGGGCCATCCAGTCCAACCCTCTGCTATGCAGGAATACACATCAAAGCATTTCCTACAGATGGCCATCCAGCCTCTGCTTTAAAACCCCCAAAGAAGGAGACTTCACCACACTCCAAGGCATCATATTCCACTGCTGGACAGCTCTGACCATTAGGAAGTGCTTCCTGAGGTTCAGGTGGAATCTCCTTTCCTGAAGCTTGAATCCATTGCTCCTTGTCCTAGTCTACGAAGCAGCGGAAAACAAGCCCGCTTGAATGCTTGTTGATTAGGTTATGCTTTCCAATATTGTATGCAGCAAGCATGTTGTAGGGAGCAGTCATCATGAACTAGCCAAAAACTTGAATTACTATCAGATTGTACCAGCTATGATACATCATATACATACATCATGCATAATCTGAAAGAGTGTTGGAAGTGGGCGATGGGACATAAGTCTATTGCTACACTATGCTGAATAAAGATCATTGTATTCATATTGCATATATATCATCAAACCATACTGCATGTATCACATGGCAAGGCTCTAACCTAGCATTCTAACCGGACTCTCCCTCTCCCTCTCTCTCTGTCTTCCCCCCTATATTTTTATATATGTATCTCTCTCTCTCTCTCTCTCTCTCTCTCTGCTTATGTTTATATATACATATATACGTAGAGAGAGAAAGCATGTCCAGTTAGAATGCTAGGTTAGAGCCTTGCCATATGATACATGTTGTATGCCTTGATGAAGGAACGTGTTACATCTGCTTAGAGAATGTGCAACAATGTATGTTATTATGTAGTGCTAAGTGATGATCTACTACATGTGATACTGAAGCCATGTAAGTAATGTACTACAGTGGGCCATGGATGTTGTTCTCATGGGTTTTGCTGTATGTATGTATTATAGTTTGATTGTTAATACTTGCTCTTATGTTATGATGTCTTGTCTTTTGATGTATGCTTTGCCTGTCCTTGCCATATGTAGCAGGTCCTGACATGTATTAAGCTGGTCTAGTTCGTACTTACTGCTAGTCTTGTTTACTGGAGTTATTATGTACATTGCTTGATTTCATCAATATTATATTACATTTATGTATCGCTGCTTGCATAGAACATAGACCTAGGTAGTATATTTCTGGATTGTGGTAGGAAGTTGGGTAGTTTTGATACTGTATGCTGCTAAGGTATAATTTGTACTTGTTCCTGGTAAATTGTGGCCATGCAGTGAAATTGTGCTGGGTTGTGAAGGGGTTATGCAATACAAACAATTAGAAGAGAAGACTGGGCTGTAAAGGATCCTGGGATAAGTTGAGAAACTGAAAACTAGAGACAAAGAAGTTGTCTGGAGGCTTTGATGTGTAACCAAATGCCGAACTAGCTTTCAAGATTTGTTTTATGTTCTAACCCTGAAAACAGGAATGACTGTGGTAAAGCTATCAACAGAGATCAAAAAGGAGTAGCGTATGTTCTGGAGATACTTGGTGATAAGGCTAGGAAGGAAGAAAGGACAATAAAAGGAGAGCAGAGGATATAGATATGCAGGAATGTATACAGCTAGGGAGACCCTGAGAAAAATCAGGATACTGATGAATTAATGCGACATGTGAATTCTACCAACCAATGTAAGGTGCACTGAATAATTATCAATTGAATCTATCGTTACCCTGATTTCTGGAGTCCTTGGGGGACACCTCAATGTGCTCCACATGATGAGGAATGGAAACTAGCCAGAGCAAAAACAATAGCAATGCGAGAGGCAGGGTAACCTAGCGGGGTCTTTTTATCCAGTGTTTATGGGGTCAGGCCAAACCAAAAACCACACCAAATTGTCTGATAAATGATTTTATTAAAAATAAAGGCTTACGCACGTATGCATTTACGCACCCACTCAAGACCTAGCGAGAAATAAAAAGAGAGGGAATTGGATAGGGGGCTTTTGAGGGTTACAGCTGGGGAATACCGCACCTGGTCCTGAAGTCTGGAGGTCCAAGACAGCAGCGGAGAGAGAGATGAGACTCAGCACATGGAGAGCTGAGGGGATAGCTCAACGGACGGACCGACGGTCTGCTGGGAAGCCAGGAGCGATCCAAAGAACCGCTCAAAAACCGGGTCTATTTATGGGGGAAAAGGTACCTGGAGGACTAATCCTTTCCCAGAGAGAACAGTAGCTGGAGGAGCTAGAACAAAGCTCCAAAATGTCAATGCTTTGCATGATTGGATTTTGCCGGGGTTGTCAAAGCCTCGGCTGTATGCAAATCGTCCTCGCTTGATGGGCTGTATGTTAGATGCATTAATCCCTTCAAGCCTGTTCCGAAGGGCTGAGGATCCTTTTTGTATTTTAAGTTTTACATGTCTGGAGGTCTCCTGGGGCTATGCGACTGTGGATTTACTGGCCTGACCGGGTTTTTCCTGTTTTCGGCCGTTCGACCATGCCTGCCTACGTACTTGTTCGGGGGACCTCTCAAGCATGTGGAGATATTTTTAATATTAAATTGTAGACCCCGGGATAGGGTTATCTACTGCAGTAACACTATATAAGCTTTGTTTGACTGATGCTTCTCAGTTTCAGCAGCTGAAAGTGATGTCTGGTATCAATCTGTACTTCCTATAATAAAAGATGTCTCTATTCATGTGTGGTTTCACATTCTGAGTGTTCCCCATTGGAAGCAGATTAGACCCTGGCATTGTAGCTAACATTTGTTAGTACGGTGCAGAAGGAGGCACGGTAAACCCCTTTTATCATGAAAACCCTAGGATGAGAAAATCCAAGATGAAACATGAGATAGTGATAGAAGATAAAATTCCTAGGTCAGATGACACTCAGCCAGCTACTGGGGAAAAGCAGAGGACAATTAAAAGTTGCAATGGCTAATGATGCAACTGGACTCAAGCCAAAAAGATGTTCAGCTGTTGACATTCGCAGAGGTGAAAGGAGAGTCTGAAGCTGCACAACACATATTATAGGAATACGGAATGCAAGAAGCATGAATTAGGGGAAGCTAGACATAGTAAAACAAGAAATAGAATGTATAACCATTGCAGTACTTCAGAGAATGAGTTAAAGTAGACAGGAGTGAGACATTTTGAATCAGATAATTACACAGTGTTCTACTCAGGAAATGAAAATCCAAAACGAAATGGGGTGGCATTTATAGTGAAGGGAGATATAGCAAAAACAGTTAAAGGACAGAATGCAAAGTCCGACTGAATCATGTCAAAAAGACTTCAGGGAAAACCCATCAATATAACCATAATCCAATTTTATGCTCCAATTACAGAAGGAAAAGAAGAAGAAAATGAAAGATTTTTTGCAGGAGTCCAGGAGGAAATTGATCACGAAAACAGAACTTCTTGTTAATCATGGCTGACTGGAATGCAAAAATAGGAAACAGCAGAATCAAAGATTGTAGGAAAATTTAGCCTAGGATCAAGAAATGAAGGAGGAGACTGACTGACTAAATATTGCGAGGCCAACAATTTGTTCACTACAACTCAAGAACCAACTGTATACATGGACGTCATCTGGTGGGCAATATAAAAATCAAACACTGCATAATCAGAAGCAGAAGATTGAGAAGCTACATTCTCTCTGCAAAAACAAGACCAGGAGCAGATTGTGGCACATACTATGAACTACTAATAACAAAAGTTAGAGTAGAGCTAAAGAAAAACAAACTACCATGCCATAAAACAACCTAAAGAACATTCTCATAGAATTTAAAGATAAAATGAAAAATAGATTTACACTATTAATCCTAATTGACAGGGAGCCAGAAGAACTCTGGACTGAAGTCAGGGAGATTATCAAGGAAGGAATGCAAAAAGAGATTATCTGTAGAAAAGAAAAAGAGAAAGAGAGAGAAGCCTCAATGGATGACAAAAGAAATTCTTCAAGCAGTTCAGGACAGACAAAAGTAAAAGATGGCAGAAATAGTGTCAGAACCCTGAATGAAACTGTTCAGTGACTTGCATGCAGGGACAAGGAGAATATAATATAATAATCAATGCAGAGAAATAGAAGATGACAACAGAAAAGGAAGAACAAAACAAGACACCTCTTCTTCAAGATCCAAAAAATGAAAGGGAAATTTAAACAGAGATTGGGGATCCTCTACAACCAGCAGGTGAACCCATTACATGACTTGGTAAGGTAGATGGCAGTAGGAAAAGAGAAAGATGACATTACAGATGGATAGACTCAAGGAAGTCACATCCCTGAATCTGCAAGGCCTGAGCAGGGCACTTGGGTCACCATAAGTCAAGATTGACTTGACAGCAGTTAACAACAACAAGAATAATAGGAAAGCATTAGTACAGGGATACCTGGCTACTCAAAATGAATTGAAATCTCCAGGGCCAGATGTGCTTTGATTGTGTATTTCTGCATGGCAAGGAGGTTGGATTCAGTGGCCTTTGTGGTATCTTTTAACTCTATGATTTTATGATTCCCAGAATTCATGGTAATGGCTGGGGATTTTATATCAGACAATAAGCTTGCATGATTGGGTTCCACATCTAATATTCGTCTTCACCAATTCAGTAGTTTGAAAATACAAATGAAAGGACAGTTCCAATTTTTCAATTTCAGAAAGTCTTGAAGTGCAAAATAATATAAAAGAAAAATTGGCATCATATATCTAAAGTTTTAGAAAAGATTATACATTTTCAGGGAAGTGCTGAAGATGGTGTTGCATATGTGAAAACCTTTGCCCCCTAAATTTCCAGAGACATATTCAATGGTAAACATGCCTGCAAAACCAAAACCCTGGTGAGTGAGAACAATTTGGAGGGAAAATTTAAATGGGAAAGGAACAGGAGAGTGATTGACCTCAAGAAATCTGGACCCCAGACTAGTTATACGTTGTAGTTGAAAAATGTGGAATTTTTCTTTACTTCCCACAGAAATGCATCACCAATTTTTGAAAATGAGGTTTCATGCCACATAACAGATAAAATAATATTCTTGCTTGTCATTAGAGATATCCTTCTTTGTAAGGTGATTTGGAATAAAAAGATGGTAACTTCCTTTACTTATTTAGAGGTACATGTAAATGATACAGATTGCTACATAAATGCTTGCTTCATTCTCATGGTATGGATCATGGTAAAGCAGAAAATCCACGTCTTCACACCCACATGATGATTAGCATAATGCAACAATGAAAATTATGTAGACTTCCACATATTTTTGGACTGCAAGTGCAAGCAGCTGAGGTGACAAAGGCTGGGAGTTGTAAACCAACATTTGGAAGGCCACATTATTTCTATCACAAGTCTAATGGGCTACATTAAGAATATCCTATCTGCTTTTACTTCTGTCAGTATCTTTTTTTCAACTCACAAAGAATAGAAAACTACTTTTAATGATTAAATTCAGAATCTGAGAAGCCATAATCCTCATTTATCACACTCCTTCCTACAAGAAAAGGAACATACAGCTACCTCAAAACCCCCTTGCTCACCTTCTGAAATACTGCACTTGTTTTTTCTCCAGGGTTTAGTATAACAGGCAGAGCACTTGATCTTCCTTTTGTTTTTTCAGATTTGGTGGCAATCTTTTTCCTGAATAAAAGAATATAGAAAATAAATCCATAGGTACAAATCCTTTGAACTTTAGGACTATAAGATGAACATACGTGTGTGGAAATTATTTAAACTAGTGCTTCTCATGCTATCTTATGTGCACGAGTGGCAATTTTTTATTTTTTTAAATTAATAATAGTTAATAATTAATAATCTTTTTTCCCCCCAAACATACCATGGACTGGCACTAAATTTATGGCCATTGGGTACAATTGTTTCTTTCTTGGAAGCTTGCCAGCAATGAGCAATGATTATATCAGGGACCCAAATCAGAGACTACCAATTGAGTAGAATCATAGAATTGGAAGAGAACACAGGGGTCATCCAGACCAACCCCCGTCATGCAGGAGTAAACAAATAAAGAACTCCTGACAGATGGCCATCCAGTCTCTGCTTAAAAACCTCCAAAGGAGACTCCACCACACTCTGAGCCAGCATATTCCACTGTCAAACTGCTCTTACCATCAATAAGTTCTTCCTAAAGTTTATGTTGAATATCTTTTCCTGTGGTTTGAATCCATTGCTCTACCTCCTAGTCTTTAGAGCAGCAGAAACAAGCATGCTACATCCTCTATATGACATTCCTTCAAATATTTAAGCATGGCTATCAAGTTACCTCTTGACATTCACTTCTCCAGACTAAACATACTCAGTTTCTGAAGCCGGTTCTCAGAGGTCATGGTTTCCAGGTCCTTTACCATTTTGGTCACCCTCCTCTGGACACATTCCAGCTTGTCAATACCTTTCTTGAACTGGACACAGTATTCCAAGTGAGGTCTGACCAAAGAAGAATAGAGTGGTACTATTACTTCTGTCAACATAGACACTATGCTCCTATTGATGCAGCCTAGAATTTCACTGGCTTTTTTAGCTGCCACATCACACTGTTGATTTGTGTTTAAAAAGTCGTCTCATCCAAATCATTGATAAGGATGTTGAAAAGCATTGGGTCCAAGACAGAACTGTGTGGCAATCCATTAGTCACTTCTTTCCAGGATGAAGAGGAGCCATTGGTTAGTAACCTTTGAGCTCAGTTGGTCAACCAGTTGCAAATCCATCTAACAACAGCATTGTCTAACCCACATTTTACTAGCTTTTTTGCAAGAATATCAAAGGGATCTCTTATTAAAGACCTTACTGAAATCAAGATGTGCTAAACTGACAGAATTTCCTTCATTTATCAAGCTTGTCACTCTATCCAAAAAAAGATAAAAGTAGTCTGGCATGACTTGTTTTTGAGAAACCTATGTTGACTTTTTTCTTTTCTTAGTGCTTACAGGTTGTCTTTTTAATGATCTGCTGAAGAATCTTTCCTTGTATTGATGTCAGGCTGACTGGGTGGTAATTGTTTGGGTTCTCTTTTTTACCCCCTTTTTGAAGATGGAAAAAACAAAGTTTTTCTCTAAGTTTCTCTTCAACTAGCTGAACATACCCAACTTCCTCAACCTTTCCTCATATGATTTGTCATCCATTTCTCTTATCATGCTTGCTGCCCTTCTCAGAACCTCCTCCAAATTTCCCTTCCCAAAATGACACTCTCAGAATTGAACACAAAATTCCAGATGGGGCATGATTTTTATATTCAGACTATTGTCTTGGAAACTACAGTTCTCTTAATGCAGGGTAAAATATTATTTGTTATCTAGGTTCGCCTTAAAAAATTATTCCAATTCCTTTTTGCAAAATGAGATTACCTCATCTTGATGCAGTAGATGCATTTAGTTGCCATCTTCTTTGGATTGCACAGGATTTAAAAGATATGAACACAGGCTTGTGGTCAGGAAATGACTTAATAAATGTATAAAGTGCAAGTATTAACTAAGAAATTCTTTAGGAATCCAAATCAAGGGAATCCTGAACCATGACTGATGACAATTTGAATAAAAAGTGAAATCTTTCATAAAGGGTTCTTTAAATCTCCAGGCATCAACCATTTGCAGTTCTTCAACTAAGTGAAAAAATTCCTTCAGGTGTTTTCCTGATTATTTCTTTTGTAGGCCTAGGGCACTCTTATCCAGGTAGGGGTCTACCACTCCATTAAGGTCACCTGAGATACAATAATTTTCATATTGAAACTCTTTGATAATATTTTTAAGTTCATTGTAGAAAGATGTGTTTTCTTTACAAGAGGCATAAATCCCAATCAAAAGAAGTGTCTTCTCATCAATTACAGATTCAACTCCAATAAATCTGCTATTATCATCAGCAAAAGCTAATTTCAGAGAGATTAAAGATTTAACATACAAGACAACACCTCTTTTTTTGACAGATGTTGCAGATATAATTGTTTCTCCAAGACAAGAATTAACAAAAAATTTTGAATCCTTCCTTTTAAAATGCATTTCTTGAAGACAGCAAACATCTAGTTTTTTTTTTTAAAGTAATGGTAATTTTTTTCCTCTTTACCAGTTCAGTCCATTCACATTCCAAGTTAAGATTGCACATTTAATCTTTTTTTAGATTTAACCAGATTCAGTTCTTCAGTGTCCAGATCTGTAAGACTGGTTTCTCTTCCCTTGGTATCTTCTGTGTTCCCATTTTCTGGTATGTATCTTTTTAATTTTAAACCCAGATTCTTTAATATTCCTTCCCTTTAAGTTGTTTCTTTATTTGTTGGAGAATCCTTGATTTTGGGCTAGGTTTTTGCCCTTTCCAAACCCGTATGATACATTCATAAAAGATCTTGGGCCTTCTCTATCAAATTTAACCTGGATCTCTTGTCTGTTAGTGAAGACTACACCTTCTAGTCAATTTTATCTAAATATTATCTGATTTGCTTTGAGTTTTGTGACTATGAAGTCATAATCTTTCCTTTTCCTAAGAATTCTTATTGGGACTTCATGTAATACAATTAGCTGTTTGCCTTTGTCTTCCAATGAATCCCTATTGTGTTCTTCTATAACTTTATCAAATGTTGACTTCTTAGTAAATTGTACAACCGGATCACTTGGTAATTTTTTCTTTTTTGCAATGGCAGAATTAACCCTGTAGGTTGTGTCAATTTCATTGTCAATGTCCTCTTCCATGATTTCCAAAAATTCAGCTAATAAACGCACAATCCTTTTCCTAACATCTTCATTAGTCTTTTCCTCTAGTCCTTGTATTCTGATCCATGATTCTATTTGTTTTTATTCAACTAGGGCAAGCTGATCAAGTTGTTTATCAGTGTCAGTATCTGCGGCTTTTATTTTCTGTTTTAAAATATGTCCTTTTATTTATCTCCATAACTTTTCTACTGTTATTTATATCTTTCTTCAGCTGTTCTAAAGTACCTTGCAGGTTATAGAGTTGATTCTTCAATTCACCTAAGTCTTATTTGATTTGAGATATATAAGATCTCATCTTCTTCATAAATTTCTTCTGATATTCAAGAAACTCACTGAATGAGTCCCTTCTCCCTTGAGGTTCAAACCTTACTAGACCTCATTTACTATATTTCTATATTTTCTATATTCTAATTAACCAAGCTTATATTAAATATTCTATCTCTGTATAAAAATACCAATTTTAAAAAAGGAGAAATATATCTTCATAATAGACACAATCTCCTTAATTACTGTCTGATCTATAATATGATTAATACAGTTAAATTAATTACTGTTCCAATCGAGTTCCCCTCAAATTCTTTTCCTAAGATTGGTAAATTTACTGACTTATTAATTAACTTAAAAAGTAATTTAGGTTAATTATTAAGGATAGTAATAATTAATAGTTAATAGTTAATTTATTATTGAACATAAGCAATTAATTCTATTTCTATTATCAGTAGGACATCACTATAACTATCTTACCAATTCACAAAAATTCATTAATATTAAAAGACAGGTGGAGGAAAAAATGTGTGTGTGTGTGTGTGTGTGTGTGTGTGAATAAATAAATGAATACTATATCAGTCACAAGGGGATATAAAATTTCCTTTCCCCTCTCTTTCTTCTTATTCTTTCATCTTCTGTCCTTTTTCTTTCTTCTTTCTACTCACTTCCTCCAAACAGCTTTGCCAAATTATTAGCCTTAATCCAAAAGCACATACTTACTTTATGCTTTCTCTTCCACTAATCCTATGCAAAATGCCAGTTCTCCTTGTTCTGAAAGCCAAGTCCCTGTTCGCCAAGTTCCAGAGACTGAGGGAGCAGCTATGTATTCTTGATGAATCTTAGTTTTATATACTATAGAAATTCATCTTCTTTGAGCAGTTTAAGTCATTGCTACCAGGAATATAGTGTATAGGGTTGGACTGGATTCTATGACTGTGACTGCACTCTTTAAATATCTAAAGGGCTGTCAAAGTGAGGAAGGTGCAGGTTTGTTCTCTGCTATCCAGAGTGTAGAACCAGGCCTAATGGTTTTAAATTACTGGAGGGTAGATTTTGATTGAATATTAGAAGGAAGTTCTTGACAGTAAGAGCAATTTGATAATGTAACCAGTTATTGAGACTTGTGGTAGGGTCTCTTTCTCAGGACATAGAATCATAGAATCATCTTCAGAAAGAGGTTAGACAGCTACCTGCTGGGGATATTGTAGCTGGATTTCCTGCACTATATGGTAGGTTGGACTAGATGGCCTATGGAACCCGTTATAACTCTGATTCTATGTCGAAGAATTTTAAGAAAGGAGAATCATCAAAAAGACATAAAAACAGCTAGTACATGGAAAGAGAGATTCAGAATAGTTGAAGTTCAGAATGAACTCATGTTTGCTAGAGAGGTTAAAATTAATGAAAACGAGAAGGGAGCAAGAAGAAAAAAAATGAAATTGCATGATGATGGTGAAATGGTAATAGGGGAAAAAGAAAAGGCAGGTGCTTGCTTTGCCTGTGTTCTCTCCTGAAAGGAAAAGAGTACTCAGCCCAATAAAAATGGAACATATGATGCAATAAGAGGACTTCAGCCCATAATAGGTAAGGAGGCAGTACAGGAATACCTAGCTACTCCAGATGAATTCCAATCTCCAGGGCTGGATGAACTGCATCAAAGGGTGTTGAAAGAATTATCAGATGCAATCTCAAAAGACTTTGCCAATAATCTTGGGGGATTATTGGAGAACAGGAGAGATACCAGTACACTGGAGAAGTATAAATATTGCCCCCATCTTCAAAAATGAGGAAAAACAAGGTAATTACTGATCAGTCAGCTTGACATCAATACCAGGAAGTCTGTGAATATTTCAAAAGAAATACTGGAATTGTGAAATCCAGCATGAACTTTTCAAAAATAAGTCATGCCAGACTCACCAATCTCTCTCTCTTTCTTTTTGATAGAGTTACAAGTTTGGTGAACCAATGGAACACTGTCAATGTAGTACACCTTTATCTAATTGTGGCTTTAGAATAGATCACAGAAGATATTCTTGCAGCCAAGCTGTTAAAATATATGTTATACAATGTTAATGTTGAATGGATTTTTAAAAGGTTAACAGAGCAGACCCAAAGCATGCTCAGCAATGGTCCCTCTTCATCTAAAAGAGAAATGATCAGTGGGGTGCCTCAGAGTTCTGCTGTGGGCCAGTGTTGTTCAACATCTTTATAAATAACTCAGATGAAGTGAGAGAGGACATGCTTATTAAATTTGCAAATGATATCAAATTAGCAGGGGTAGTCAGTGATGTAGACTTGAGTCGATTGACTTGGACTCAAGTCACTTAAGCGACTCAACTTGGACTTGACTCGGCAACAAATGACACACTGACTCAACTCATGACTTGTATAATTTTAGTCACTGACTTACTGTCCTTAATTCAGTAACATAACCCATTCATCCAGAAACGTTATGACTTTGAACAACATTTCCATCTCTTTTGCCTACTGGTCATGTGTTGATCTGTCTCAAGCCCAAAATGTGAGCACATTTAGGTAATGGGCTTGAGGCAGGGTTGAGGTCTGTTTGGCAGCCTGTTCCCACTGCATATCAGTTAGACAATGGGCTTGAAGTGGGGTTGAGGTCTGTTCAGCAGCCTCTCCCTGCTGCATATCAGAGGAGCCTTCTAGAATCTTTCCTAGAAGTCTGTCCCTGGATGTAACAGGCTAGGACCTATCTAACATCAAGGGAATGTAGAGACTGCTCCAGAGCGGAGGAAAGTTGATGGTAGAAAGTGGGGAGGATGATCAGGCACTGTTTGCAATTTATGGAAAGCTTATAAAATTATAGAATGCAAATATGCGCTGATAATAAAAGAAAGAAACAAAATTAAAGTGGGGAGGATAATATTCTGATTCAGGTGGAAATAGGATACTGGCAGGAAGGTTATATCCAGTTGGAAGACAACCTGGTCCCTGTGGAAGACTAGATTGGGGGCTTTGAATTCACTAGCTATCCTGGCTGAGGTGATGGCAACTAGCAATGCTGTTTTCCAGGGGATGAGGCACTTGCTGGCAGTTGCTGTGGGTTCAAAGGGCTTCCTGGTGAGTTGAGAGAGTGATTGAGGCAGTTGATGGCATCACTGGATGGTACAGGTGAGCCAGGCCCTTGAGGAACCTTTTGATAAGGGGGTCTGAAAAAAAGAGAGGTTGAGGAGGGAGCCCTGAATTCGTAAGCCACAATCAGGCTGAGATAGACCTTTAGGGAGGAAAAGAACAGGCCGACCTCTCAGAGATGGAGGAAGAAGTGAAGTATGGTAGAGAGGCTAGCGGGGGAGGTAGACTTGTTCCTAGAGGCAGCAAAGGAGGCAAATCTATTCCACTTGTAAGCACAGGAGCGTCTGGTTGACTCCTTCGTGGAGGCTGTGAGGTCAGCCATGGTGAACTCCTGGTGTTATCCTCCAGGCTGTGAGGTGGAGCATCCCAATATTGGGATGGAGGATCAGACCATCTGACTTTGAGAGAAGGTCTGCTCTGTGTGGGAGTCTGAGGAACCTCCCTCAGGAGAGATGAAGGAGGTGGGTGAATCAGGTTGCCTCAGCCAGTAGGGTTTGATGAGGATGGCATTAGACACATCCCTTGAGAGCTTGATGACAGCTCTTGCAAGCAGAGGAAAGGGAGGGAAGAGGTACATCAGTTCACTGATTCACGCTTTAAGAAAGACGTTGCCCAATGATTTGGGGTTCCTGCCTGAAGCAGAAGCATTGGCACATTGGTGAAGTGAAGAGGTCAATGGTCAGATGGCCCCACTAACACGTAATGAGACCAAATGCTTCCTCAGAGAGAGACCATTCATGCTGAAGGACCCAGGAGCAGCTCAGGGAGTCAGAGCCAACTATGTGGACCACTACAAGGTATAGTGTAGGTTTCTGCAGGCACCAATTCCAAACAGAGGTTGCCAGGTGGAGTAGGATGGTGGAGTGTGTGCCTCCTTGTTTGGTGATATAGCAGACTACTGTGGTGTTGTCTGACATAACTTGGACTACCTTGCCGCAGAGCTCTCTGTCAAATGCCTTAAAGGCCTTGACAACTGCTAGGAGCTCCAGGGTGCTGATGTGAAGAGAGGCATACATTGGGGACCAATAGCCTTGCACTGTCATGCCACCACATTGAGCTACCCAGCCTGTCATGGAGGCATCTGTGCTAACCATGCATTCAGGATCTGGGAGGTAAAACAGCATGCCTGTGAGAAGATTACACACTTTGGTCCATCAGAGGAAGGAATGGAAGATCTTGGGGAGAAGCATCTTCCTGAGACCCTAAGGGTGTTTCTGAGGGATGAAGTGTCAGATGAACCAGCACTACAAATCTCTGGATAAGAGGTGGGAGAGGAAGGTCACCACAGCAGTTGCTTCCACGAGACGTTTCTGGATGCAGTGAGCTGTGCACCAGGGTTATGTGAAGCGATCCCTTACAGAGGTGCATAGAGTGAGGACCCTCTGAGTCAGCAGGAACATCAAAGTTGAGCAAGAGTCCAGAGTAGTTCAGATGAAATTAGTGACTGGTGGTTTTGAGGGCCAACTTCTTCAGGTTCACACCGAGGCCAGTGTCATGGAGTAGGGTAAGGGTCAAGTGGATGTCCTGGTACAGAGCAGACTGGGATGAAGAAACTAGGAGCCAATTGCCTGGGTATGGGAGGACCTTGACATCACACATTCTTAGGAAGGAGATCACCACTGCCATGCATTTGAACATTCTTGTGGAAACAGAGAGACTGGACAGAAGCACTTGATATTGGCAGAGGGATTCCCCACTGTGAACATGAGGAATCTGTGATGTTGGGGGCAAATTATGATGTGGAAGTATTTGTCCTGGATGTCCACCTATGTGAACTAGTCTCCCCATTGAAGGAAGGGTAGGATGGTCTGGAGGGTCACCATCTTGGACTTCCTCAGCTTGATCAATCTACTTTGGTCCAAGATTGGGCAGAGACCACAATCTGTCTTTGATACCGTGAAGTAGTGAAAGAAGTAACCATATAGCATGTATGAGTCTGGGATCCTTTCCACATCTCCCTTCTTGAGGAGGGTGGAGACCTCTTCCAAGAGTGCTTCTGATGGCGCTGTGATCCCGAATACACCAATTGGAGGAGTCCTTGAGAACTCAATGGTGTAGCCAAGGGAAATGATGGTAAGGACCCAGGAGTCTGTGGTGATGTTCCATCAGGTGTAATAATGGTGGTAGAGTCTTGGCGTCCAAAGGCTGTGGGCATCTAGTAAGTGGAAGTTCAACTGAGGAGTCATGTGAGCAGAGGATTCAAAGGTGCAACCTCGGGGAGCCCACCTGTTTCTTGTGCAAAGAGTGCTGGGATCTCTGCTGCTTGAAGGGGCATTTGAGGTGAGTAGGGAAGTATTGAGATTGCATCCTATAGGATCTGGTGGGAGACTTGGAACATGTAAAGGATTCTGGTGATCTTCTCCCCAATGATCTTGACAACCTGGGTTGCTGTTTGAGGGCCCCAAATCCCATTCTCTTAGCCATGAGTTGGACTTTGACTATGTGATCCATGGCCTCATTGGCACCAGCATTGAAGAGTCCCATCTATCAAATGGGAGGCCTTTGATGCATTGCCTGATATCATTGGTGAGGCCCGTGGAGCCAGGCGTTGTGTCCTGCCATCATCTTAGCTGCACAGTCGATGGAGTGCATTGTGGAGTATATCTGTTGAGTGCTCAGAGTTGTTACTGCCCTGGCTAGTCCGAGCTTTGGGGATATTAAAAGATATCCCTTGATATCACAATTGGGCTGCACTTCTCTATTCCTCTCCACGTGCTTGCGAGGCCACCAGACAAGTACGTAAACAAGCTCGGCAGTTAATAGCCGTAATATTCAAACTACAATACAGGCAGGCCAGAAATAGCTGACTCACTGCTTTAGGAGACCTCCAGGCAAGTACTCTAATTAAGTATGCACACCACTTACAAAAGAGCCTCTGCCCCCAGATGGCAGCTTGATGGGTAAACTATACAATACTCAAGTACTCTGCGTTTGCATACCGGCTACTCTACTGAGAACCGCTACGATAACTCAATCATTCAGATTCTGACCTTTCGGAGGCTTTGTCTCCAACTCCAAATCTATTGTTTTCCCCCAAGTACGGCATAGCCTGCAGTCACAATTCTCCTTATAAAAACCCTTGGTTCCAAGACCTTCCTCGGATTGCTCCCGAGTTTCATCCCGCCTTGCTGCCGCTTTGCTTGGCGAGCCTCCCCTCAGCTCCACGTGCTGAGCTACATCGAACTCCAGCTTCGCTCTCTATTTTTCTGGGCATCAGGACAGGTGAAGTCTCACCCAAACCAGCAATCCCTCTAAAAATCCCTCTATACCACTCCAGCCTTTATTTTCTTTAATTATCTTGTATGAGTGTGTTGCATCCACTGTTTTGCTTGTATTTAATAAACATCATTTATTATTTCAACTTCTGTGTTCTCCTTGACTCGACCCGACCCTGTAGACATAGGGTTCAAGATCTCACAACGTTACCCTGCCTCTCGTAATGCTAAGCCATGCTCTGAGCGAATTTTCCCCACCTTTAGTTTAGCACATTTCAGTGTCCCTCCCGGGACCCCCAGTTCACAGGGTAACAGAGTGGTGGAGTAACGTGGGCAACCCCGGTACCCCTACTTTGAGAAGGAGTCACGAACCTCCTCAAAGCAGGCTGGTACTGACTTCGGTGACGGTCGGTCAAGTTGTTAGAGCGCTGTTAGGGAACACGTGTGTGTGGAGTCTGTGCGTTTGAGCTCTAGAGCTATTCTATCTGGGTGGAAATCTGCTCCCCTTTCTAGTTTGGTTTGTGTATGTCAGTCGCCCCGCCGTGGTCACTAGCACTAGGTGGTGAGCCATAGTTCGATAGTAAGGGGTGTGCACAAACTGTCCTGGGAATCGCATCCCTAACTTGGGGTCTATCGTGGGCTGGGATCCAAAGTGTTAGAGTGTTAGCATGGTAGGAACAGTCTACACTCATCCAACATGATAGCAGTAAGGTAAAAATAGCACTTAGGGAAGAAATCCCCCCCCAGAGTTGTATACGGGTGCGTCCCGTCCTTGTTAGGAGTTAGAGTGTGGGTGCGTCCCACTAGTAGTTGTGAAAAGCACGGGTGCGTCCCGCTGTGTAATTTCAGGTGCGTCCCCAGTGGCTAGCCAACTAGGTGCAGGTGGTGAGTCCCGACCTAGCCTAGGGTTTAGAGGTTTGGCCCGTGGTAGAGGAAGGTACCCCTCACCCAGGAAACCAGTTAGGGACGGTTTGGTTTTGGTTCCTTGCCCCTTTTTTCCCGCTGCTTGGCCAGGCGGTGCTGTAAGTTCCACTGGGTTCGTTTCCCCCCTTCAGGCAGGCGGGGGACTCCTGAGGTTTCCCTGGGTCTAGGTGACCTCCCTGTCCCTAAACTGTTTCCTCGTCCTTTGGTCCCCAGTGCTGTCGAGGTGGAAAACCGGGCTTGGGAGTACCAAAGTGACTTTGTTTGGGCAGGCTGGAGATAGGTTCCCATCTCTCTTTCCTAGAGAAGTTCCGTAGAGTTCGTTTCCCTTCAGCCCCCCAGGGGTCTAGGTGATCCTTCCCATCACTCCAGTTCCTGGTCCCGTTTGTAGTTTGCGGTTTGTAGTTTGTAACTTGTAGGTAGTGTTAGAGATAGCGGTGGTTTGTGTGGAAAAATGGCAGAAAGTAGTAAGGTCACCATCAAGGACTTCATGTTGGAGGAAGAGGTCAGTGGTAAACTAGAGAGATGGGTGTTGAGTAAGGGGAAATGCCCCTGGAAGGACACCATCTTCTAGACGGCCGATCCCTTTGCCACACTCCGAGAAGCGTACACTCTGGCACGGAAATCAAAGAACCCATTCGGGCCGTCTAAGGATGCTTTGGCCGCTTGGGGACTTTGGCTTACAGCCAGAGATGCTAGTAGCACCCTGGTAGAGACCAGAGAGAAATTAGCGAACATAGAAAAGGAGAATGCCTGGCTTCAGACCGAGGTCGAGATGTTGCGTGCGGACAAGGCAACTTTTGCGTCCATAGCGCTGGCGTCCACCCAGAAGCTGAATAACATCACAGTAGTGGCGCAAACATGGGAAGAGAAAGCCCACGCCTTAGAGGCTGAGCTGGAACATGCCCGGTCTGCGGCCAAGTTTATGGTGGAGCAAGTGAGGGAACAGCAGGAGGCTGTTAGCCACGTAGCTTGCCAGAAACAGATAGCTGCGCTGGACAGCCAGCTCCAAATGAGCAAAGCCTTAATTTCGGCTGTGTGCCCGGAGCTGCTCCCAACGTTAGCTGAGGACTTTTCTGGGGAGGCACTGTCAGAGGATGCTCAGGCAACCGTTCCCCGCAATCCAGACTGGAGTGACCCTAATGTCCCAGTCCACCCGGTAGAGACACGGTCCATGACGAGATAGACCACCCCCCTTGGAGAAGGCAGTTCAGAGAGACAAGAGACGCAGGTCACCGAGACTAGGGTCCCCTGGTGCGCTACTGAGGCCAAAGCTATTGCAGACCAGCTGGGTCCTTTAAACCAGTCCACTGGGATCATGCGGCTAAACGCGGTGATACATTCTCACCCAACAGCCAATGGTCAGGACTGGCTTGACTTTGCATGTCCCCCTCCAAGCTCCCTACTCTTGAGTAAGCCGTGGCAGCTCGAGGCTTGGTCAGGCTTGAGGTCCACGAATGGATGAGAGAGGTAGTGAGGATTTTGTGGCCCGGACAGAGTGCAGGTGTGCTCTATGTCATGGAGCAACAGGGTCCTCGTGAGAACCCTGAGGCTTACGTGGCACGGAAGCAACTCCTCGCCATTCTGGCCGAGAAGGTCCCCTTGACGCCCCGTAGATATAACTTCGACCATCTCGAGTTTAAGACGCTCTTATACGGAGGTCTTAATCATGAGATCAAGATGGCACTAGGTTTGGTGGATCCAGCCACCACTAACTGGGAGGAGTTCGGGAACAACCTCCGACGGGTCTCCGACCTGCTGCGTGAGGCAGGATCCCTTAAACTTCCCACCAAGTCACACAGGAAGGACACTCGCAATTGGGAACCCATATCCGAGGTCAGGTAATCGAACTATGGGCCCCATTCCCAACACTGGAAAACTGCACCAAATTTGGTTCCCCGAGGGAACTGGAATCCGCGCCCAGCTGCCAGGCAGGACAACAGGTAGTGGCAGGGAAGGGATTTCCGTGGCCAACCATGCAAGGCAAGAAGTTCCTCACAGCAGCCCACTGCCCCCAAACAGCTCTCTGACTCGGGCTGTCCCCGGGAGATGTCTGGTGGGTACGATCCCACGGCCCAGACGTACTCCTCGGACAGAGTAAGGGTCTGGGGCATGCTCAGAAGGTTCGGGCTGGACATGAGCCAGTTCGATAAGCAGCCAGCATCGGAGCTTTTGGAAGCTCTAGATAAGCAGCTTCAGGCGGGAAGTAAACAGACGGTTTCAGGCTGTGACCAATGGCCCACCTCCGGCTGGATACTACCCTAACCTGGATCTGCAAGCATAGGGGTGCCCTCGGTCCAGGAAGCTTCCCCGCAATGTTGTGGCTAGGTTGAAGCCAGACAGGTGGGGAAGATTCTGGGTGAAGGCAGGCATAGGGACTGAGAGGGATAAGACTCCTGCCACTCTTCTTGTGGACTCTGCTGCAGTAGTAAACGTGCTGCAGCCCAAACTTGCGAGGTACGGTGAACCCATGCCCGAGCATGTCCAGCTTTCTGGATATGGCGGGGGGGGTCACCAAGCTAGGGCATGGACAGGTATCCCAATGTCTATAGAAACGTTTCATTTTAAGCCGTGGGCATGCGAGAACCGGGGAGAAGACGACAGCCTTTTAGGCATCGGTTTTCTCTGGGGAAACAGGCTCACAGTTGCTTACGCAAACGGGTTTCTATGGCAGCTAGATCACAGACCAGTAGAGATTTTGGCAGTGCACCGCTGTGCCGCCATTGAAGCTCCTGCCCCTATTCCAGTAACAAATGAGAGATATGTATATTCCTACCCAGAGGTGAACTTGGCTGCCGCCTCACCCTCCATGCAGATGCTCTGGTGCCGCCTTGTCCTCAAGGGCTATGGCACCATCGTAAATTGTGACTCTGGTAATTGTAAAAGGGGCCACGACTAGCTACGGCTCCATCGCAGTTACCATTTGGACTAATGAGAAAGGCTCCCCGGAGCCACATGGGTCCAAGACCAGCCTCCATACCGCATTGAGAGTGTGGGTCCCAAAGCAGGAGCAGGCGTTGCCACTCTTGCCGGTAGTTCCAGAGACCCAAGAGAAGGATTGGAAAGGGAAACCCCCAGATGGGAACGCCCTTTTGTTAGCACGACAGCGTGGCGGATGGGCTTTGCTTCCCTTCATGGGATGGCAACCCCCATGAAGAGGTGGTTGCTCCAGCTCCCCTCTCCTTCCCCCTTCCTTGTAAATAGACCCTTTCTGTTGTAGTAACGGAGCCCCCATCTCTGTGTTCCCCACAGAGAGATAGAATGGGATCGCTCTTGAGTATTGCAGTTTTGTTTTTGGTGATTGGATACGCCCTTGGAACCTCACCCGAATCTAGCCATGTTTATACAGATTGGCAGTTCAATGTACAGGCAGTGTGTTATTGGAACCCCTATCCAGAGGTAGAAGCCTTGTTGACGGGGACGCCGCTGCTCCCCTGGTTCAAGAAAAGGTACCCTTTCGAGTTATCCACAATCCACAAGATTGAGTGCAGTGCTAAGAATGGCTGTTGCCGGTGAAGAGGTTAAACTCAACCCCAGCATGGCCACAGCAGCCGCTCCCATGATCGCCCGAATAGTCCGGGGCAACCACAGCTATGCATCTTTACTAGTGCTCAGCTTCACTTTTGACAACTGCCGCCCTACATGGGTATGGAAAACCTACATGTTCCACTGCCAGAATGCCACCCTGACCCCGACAGGTTGTAAGTTCTCCTGCGGGAAAATGTGGTGTCCCAATTCCAATACTCACACCCCTCCTCCACCAGACCATCACCCGGCTATGTATGTGGGTAGTTCCGTAGTTCGCAAAGACATAGAAACAGTCGCTTACTCGAATGTCCAACCCATAGTAACTAAAATGATATTAAATTTCACGGTTGTCAATATCTCTAGAGTAATTCCAACTTGCCAACCGTACCGAAAACTTGCATAGATACAGTGGGAACACTGGGAGAAACGATGGCTGTCTTTCTCCCACCCACACACTCGCCCTAAGCGAAGTGTCTTAGGAACCGCTTTAGATGGAATTGGAACTGGCGGCGCATTCATAAACGCTATAGACAATGAGATCCTAGCAAACAAATTAGGCATAATTGGCACCAAAACCAGAGACATTGGAATATCCTCAGCTGCTGGCCTAACCAACGTAGCGAGAGGAGTAGATCTAATCAGTCAATTGCTCCCACAGTGGGTTGGCGTCGAGCGAGACGTAATATCCAACCTTGGCCGTGTTCTACATATCACAACCCATAATTTGTCAGTAGAGATACAGTGCACGCAACTGCAGAGTGCCGTGATCACCTTTGTCACTCAGGTGATCCAGGCCAGCCTCATGGGGTTAATACACCCCGAGATCCTGAGCCTACTCCGAGAGCGATACCCAGAATCGCTGGAACACCCTGCCGCTTTGGCGCAAATACGGCACGCCACATGGAAGAGCCTAACTCTCACGGTGGATGTTGCCCATGAAAGGATTCTGGATCCGGTAATTCTACATCCAGTATCCCATTTAGGACTCCCCCTCATAGCCGCTAATGCCACTTTGCTGCCCCCACGGATGTACCATTAGTCCATTGACTTGGCTGGCTGCCTATTTAACCACCATTGGATTCAGTGTTTCCACGACCTTAATGGTCTCAGCCTCAGTGATACCTCCGAATATTTGGTAGTACTGGTAAACAACACAGTCATGGCCCAGATTATCCATGAGTGCTTCTGTTTAAGGACTCCTTGTACCAACTTGATAGTATTGTCCAGTGGTGCGACTGTAAGAGTAAACCGTACCGCTGGGAACCCCTGTTTTTGTTCACAGATGGTCCAAGACTGTTTCGGCCAGAACTTCTATCTCCAGCGGGAGATACGAGATTATGTGTTTGAAAGTGCCTATGCACCTACTGAATCCGAGTTAGTCGGATTCCACCTTGAGGACGAGATCCCTGCGTCTTTATGGCTCAGGAATCTCACCAGTTTGTCGCAACGAGTAAAGGAGGTATCGCACTCCCTCCACCAGATTGCCTTGACTGTTAATCATACTGCTCAGACAACAGTCAGCACCTCAGAGGAGTTGAAATCCGCCACGAAGCGTTCATGGTGGGATGTCTTTAGTTGGTCCTCCAAGGGCCAGGCTATGGCACACTTCGCTCTCCATCCTTTAGTCATTTTGGTGGTGTTTCAGATCATTTTGGTAGTCAGTCTTGTTGGTTTGGTATTTTGGATTAAGAAACAGATCCTTATGTTACAAGCCGTCCGTTTTTATTAAGGGAAGAGGTTCCCCCGTTTGTAAATACTTGCTTGCTGTAGAGTATAGTTAGTGTGTTTTAGTCTATCCTTTAACCTTTTAAGGGAGGGTGTTTTTGTTTTTGGAGGAAACGGATTCTTGGGATGGCTGTCCCAAGATCCTTTTATCCTCTGAGGTAGATCGGCCTACAGAGTCAGCCCTGATACTCTGAGGAAGGCGAGTCGGACCGGAGTGCCGACCTTTTCTCACTCCGAACGCCGGCATTCTCTCACTCAGAGGGATTGCCTTGTGCAAGGGCGTTCTGGTGGGATTAGGGTGAGACAAAGGGGGCCTCATGACTCTCTCAGGAGAACCAGGTCTGACTCTGGACTCCCGGTCTACTGCCCAGGTATGCCCCTCATCATGTCAAGGGCGTCCTCCCCTCTTCTTTCATGTGCTTGGATTGTTAGGGTGAGAACAATTGGAGCCACTATTTTGGTTGTTACTCCATTCCATTTCGATTTCACCAATTTAGAACCACTCTCCGACGCCCCATAAGGGACGGAGACCCACACAATTGGCCTGATGCCCGGCCCCGCTGCATTGTGTCTAATCTGAATATGTTAGTAGGACATTTGCATACGTGCGTCCATCCAGCCAGACCAATCACCGAGGGAGTCAGCGTCCGCTCTGGCAACGAGCAAGCGTACACTCGCTTGTGTCTGATTTGGTTTATTCTATCTTTTTCACCAGTTTGGGGGCCCCGCTGCCAGGCAGAGCAAAAAAAAAGGGGGAGTCAGAGCCTAGCCTAGTTCAGTCTGAGCATGTGAGTACCACTGCCATTGCAGATGGGGCTTCAGCAGGAGCAACTTATGTGTGGCTGTTTGAAACAAATCGCCCCGCTGATGTGATCCACAGCCACCACCCATCCAGTGAAATACTGGAGAAAAATTTGCCATCCTGACCTCAGGTTGGTCCATCTGGCCCCTGAACTTTGCAGTCCTGGTCTTACTCAGAGTGAACTACAGTTAGGCACTCGACTCCCCAAGCTCTGGTAGACGTGTCACCAGCCTAGGGTGACCATGATCTCCAGTGGCCTTAACCTAGCCTCTCCTGGTATGGCTTTAAGATCTGGTCCCATCCTGTGTCCACCAGCTGCCCCCAGTAGATCTCCATCTTCCAACAGATCTCATTCCCAGTAGGCTTTGAGCCAGCCATTTGCATTAATGGTATACATTGGATAATAAACATGTCAGTTCTTCTGTTAAAAACTCCAATAGGTCTATTGCTACAGAAGATGGGGAAAATCCTGAGGTCGTATCATTGCCCCCGAGTACCGTGTGGGGGGGTGACGAAGAAAGTTGGCACTCCATCCGATGGCCGAGACTTGGAGATTCCTGGTTCTTTGACGACACCCGTGACCGTGAGGGAAGGTGACCACACAGCCTTCCGATTGCAAAAACGAACTTTTTGCCATTCCTGTTACCGTTTGCTGACCCGAGAAAACCTATGGACTATTCCAGGCTCCAAATTCTGCAAAGACTCTTCACTCCTGAACTTGCAGCGAGCCAAGCTGCACTGATTTGGACATTTTGTTGTTGTTCCTGCTCCGTTGCCTGGATGGACTTATGTTTTGCTCACCCGCTCCAGCTAAAAGACTTTTTCCTATTGCGAGGGGGGTGCCAAGACTTTTGCTTGCACCTCACCTCCCCCACACTACGAACTTTCATTCCACATTGAACTGTTTGCTCATTGGATTGCCTTCATTGCCAGACCATGCATTGGACTTACCGTATTTCATTGATTACTTCATTTTGCATTTGCTATTTTACTGCCATTACTCATGCTTTGACAGTTCCCTATTGATGGGACATTGGACATTGTTTATTGTTTAATCGTTTATTATTGCGTTGTTGTTTACATTGGTGTGTGTGTGTTTAGGTTTAGGTTTTAGTCAGGAATGTCTTTATGAGATGGTAATCCTTTACTCTTCCCAGAATTCCCTTTCCTGAGGAGTGATACGGCTACCAACCTGTAAGCCCCTATTCGGCTCTAAATTGATTTTTGCTTTTTGATTGGAAAATGTCCGATATTGTCCCCAACATCGCCCATTTTCCGGCGGGGGGGGGATTGTTACTGCACTAGCTAGTCCGAGCTTTGAGGATATTAAAAGATATCCCTTGATATCACAATTCTGCTGCACTTCTCTATTCCTCTCCACGTGCTTGTGAGGCCACTGGACAAGTACGCAAACAAGCTCAGCTGTTAATAGCCGTAATATTCAAACTACAATACAGGCAGGCCAGAAATAGCTGACTCACTGCTTTAGGAGACCTCCAGGCAAGTACTCTAATTAAGTATGCACACCACTTACAAAAGAGCCTCTGCCCCCAGATGGCAGCTTGATGGGTAAACTATACAATACTCAAGTACTCTGCGTTTGCATACCGGCTACTCTACTGAGAACCGCTACGATAACTCAATCATTCAGATTCTGACCTTTCGGAGGCTTTGTCTCCAACTCCAAATCTATTGTTTTCCCCCAAGTACGGCATAGCCTGCAGTCACAATTCTCCTTATAAAAACCCTGGATTCCGAGACCTTCCTCGGAACGCTCCCGAGTCTCATCCTGCCTTGCTGCCGCTTTGCTTGGCGAGCCTCCCCTCAGCTCCACGTGCTGAGCTACATCGCACCCCAGCTTCGCTCTCTATTTTTCTGGGCATCAGGACAGGTGAAGTCTCACCCAAACCAGCAATCCCTCTAAAAATCCCTCTATACCACTCCAGCCTTTATTTTCTTTAGTTATCTTGTGTGAGTGTGTCGCATCCACTGTTTTGCTTGTATTTAATAAACATCATTTATTATTTCAACTTCTGTGTTCTCCTTGACTCGACCTGACCCCGTAGACATAGGGTTCAAGATCTCACTACGTTACCCTGCCTCTCGTAACGCTAAGCCGTGCTCTGAGCTAATTTTCTCCACCTTTAGTTGAGCACATTTCGGTGTCCCTCCCAGAACCCCCAGTTCACAGGATAACAGAGTATAAAGGCTTCTTGCTGGATGGCCAGGACTGTGTTGCAGTGCTCTTTTGCAGGTACAGGATGAAGGAGAGTACCTTCTCTCAGAAGAACCTCTGGTATGCCACCATGCAGGCTTGGGTTTGTGATCCTGAATGATAGTGCTGAGGAGGCGCAGAAGCACTTTGCTGAAGATGTCCAGGTATCTGCCCTCCTTGTCTACCAGGGTGGTGTGTTGTCTTTCCCCAACCCAGATTGGGGGGCCTTGACCACAATGGAGTTGGAAGGCGGATGGTTGAAGAGGAAGGGAGTGCTGTCCTGCTTGGTCTTGTAGAAATGTTCCAGTCTACAAGATGCCAGCAACAGGGAAGCAGGAAAACTTAAGGACCTCAGTTAATATCAGGAGCAGTGGGATCATTGCTGGATTCAGAGCCTGGGAGTCCACCATCATGAAGACTAGGTCATCAACTGGTGTTGCAGGTGTCATGATGTCCAATCCAATACACTTAGCCTTCTGGAGGAGGATGTCTGAGAACACTTTGATGTCTTCTGGAGGGATGACTGGCATGGTGCCCTCTACCCCTGCTGGTGGAGAGGGAGTGTGGACCAATGGTGAGTCTGGGTAGGATGGTTCAGTTTCATATTCTCCCTTGCAGGACTTTGCGGTTGGGGCCAGACAGGGGGAGTGGCAACAGTGGTAGTTGGGACCAGTTCTACAGCCGCTGCCAGAGTATGTGACAGCATTGTTGACAGGACCTTTGTGACAGTCAGCAGCATACAGGGCAGGAGGCTTGATATCAGGGTGATGTGGATGTGGATTGGAGCTGTGGTGGCCAGCAAGGTGGTCAGCACAGTGGGAGGAACAAGTGAGGAGGCCACAGAGATCAGCAAAGGTGGTCTTGACACTGTAGCAGAGGCCATTAGGTGATGCATCCTGGGAGACAGAAGCATGTGTCTAGGGAGTAGTGTAGGGGAGCAGTGGTGCAAGGCTCCTCACTGAGGGGAGATCAGTGGCTGGCAGTATGGGGTCTGGGATGGAGACTGGTATTGATGCAGTACCAGTACCAGAGAGGATTGTAGTGCTGGTAGTGCTGGTCCTGGTAGGATAGGGAGTACAAATTGTATGACCCTGGATGCTCCCTCCAGAGGTGTTCATGTCTGTAATGGTCTACGTAGAAGACCAATGTAAAGGGAGAGTCCTCATAGTAGCAGTGGTAATTATGGTAGGAGGTCTGGAAAGTCCCCCTGATGAATGGGGAATGTTCCCTCCTGGGAGAACAGGGGAGGCAACAACTCTCTGATAAATCTGATTGGGGTGAGATGGCCATGATTGTTTGTCAGACAGAGGTGCAGAGATAGGAGAGGGTTGTACAGCTAGCAGCAAGTGATTCAGAGTTGCACGCTGGAGGGGTTGGTGAGACCTTGGTGATGGCCAGAGGGTAATGTTTGTGCTTCAGCCTCTTCTTTGGCTTTGGCTCATCTTGCTCAGTCAGGTCTGAACTACTGGCTGATGTGTGCCACTTTGGGGCTGGTTTTGGATGAGTTGTCTTCTCCTTGCATTTGTTCTTGGACACGTGCGCTGTCTGGGCCTGCACGTCTGAACATGAGGTGGAGGTCATTGGTTCAGCTGTTTCCACTGATGGTGATGAGGTTGGTACTGAGACTTATGGTATCAAGGGAGCTGCCAAGCAGGAAGTGGTCCATACTGACGAGGTCTTGATTTTCAGGGCCTTGGTGAGTGATATATATGCCAAATGGAGCTGCACATCAGAGGCCACTTGAGTGGTTACCTGGAGGGACTGCTCCCAGCAATAATTCTTTAGGTGGTTTGCTCTGTTTTTAAGAGTTTGAAGGGTGAAACCTTGGCAGATAGTGCACTTGGAGACCATGTGAGTCTCACCCAGGCAATTCAGGCATCAGGAGTGGTCATCCAAGAGTATGAACTTTCTAGTGCACAAGAAGCAGATTTTGAAGACAGAGGTGGAGACCATAGATGTCAGCTTAAGGTAAGGAAGAACGGTGGAGGGAGTGCAGGAAGCATAAGAGAATTTTTTTTTTAGGCAGTAAGCTGAAAAAAAAAGGATAAAAAGTAAGGAAAACTAAAGTAGGAGTAGTAGCAAAGAACAAAAGCACAAAGAATGAAGAAGTGAGAGGTACTAAGGAAAATAAATTGGGACATATTACTGTCCCAAAAAGAAACTGAAACTGAAGGAGAATAAATTAGGTGTGAAAAGTATCTAGGAGTCTTGGTAGATCACAAGCTGAACATGAGTCAGCAGTGTGACGCAGCTGCCAAGAAAGCCAACGCAATTCTTAGTTGCATCAATAGGAGTAGAATCATAGAATCATAGAAATGTAGAGTTGGAAGAGACCACACGGGCCATCCACTCCAACCCCCTACCATGCAGGAATACCCCCAAAGCACTCCCGACAGATGGCCATCCAGCCCCTGCTTAAAAACCTCCAAGGAAGGAGACTCCACCACACTCCGAGGCAGCATGTTCCACTGCCGGACAGCCCTGACTGTCAGGAAGTTCTTCCTGAGGTTCAAGTGGAATCTCCTTTCCTGCAGCTTGAATCCATTGCTCCTTGTCCTGGTCTCTGGAGCGGCAGAAAACAAGCCCTCTCCCTCCTCTACATGGCATCCCTTCAAATATTTAAACATAGCTATCATGTCCCCTCTTAACCTTCTCTTTTGCAGACTGAACACACCCAGCTCTCTAAGTCTATCCTCATAGGGCTTGGCTTCCAGGCCCTTCACCATTTTGGTCGCCCTCCTCTGGACCTGCTCCAGCTTGACCATGTCCTTCTTGAATTGGGGTGCCCAGAACTGGACACAGGATTCGAGATGAGGTCTAACCAAAGCAGAGTAGAGTGGTACCAGTACCTCCCTGGATCTAGGCACCATACTCCTATTGATGCAGCCGAGAATTGCATTGGCTTTCTTGGCTGCCGCATCACACTGCTGACTCATGTTCAGCTTGTGGTCTACTAAGACTCCTAGATCCCTTTCACATGTACTACCATCCAGCCACGTGTCCCCCATCCTATATTTCTGCATTCCATATTGATGCATTCCATATATTTCTATTCTATTTCTATTCCTTCGTCCAAGTCATTGATGAAAATATTGAACAGCACTGGGCCCAGGACAGAACCCTAGTCACTTCTCTCCAGGATGAAAAGCAGCCATTGGTGAGCACCCTTTGGGAACGGTCAGTCAACCAGTTACAGATCCACCTGACGGTAGCTCTGTCCAGCCCACATTTTACTAGCTTCTTTGCAAGAATGTCACGGGGAACTTTGTCAAAGGCCTTACTGAAATCGAGATATGCTACATCCACAGCATTCCCTTCATCTATCAAGCTAGTAACTCTATCATAAAAAGAGATAAGATTAGTCTGGCATGACTTATTTTTAAGAAATCCATGTTGACTTCTCGTGATTACCGCGTTGCTTTCTAAGTGATTAGAAACTGACTGCTTAATGATCTGCTCCAGGATCTTTCCGGGTACTGACGTCAGGTTGACTGGGTGATAATTATTTGGGTCCTCTTTTTTTCCCTTCTTGAAGATGGGGACAACATTTGCCTTCTTCCAGTCTGTTGGAAGTTCTCCTGTCCTCCAAGATTTCTCAAAGATTATAGCAAGCGGTTCTGAAATGACCTCTGCCAGTTCTTTTAATATCCTAGCATGCAATTCATCTGGCCCTGGAGACTTGAATTCATCCAGTGTGGCCAGGTATTGTTGTACCACCTCTCTACCTATCATGTGCCTCATTTCCCCTGCTTCCTCCCCTGCTCCCCAACCGCCAGGTTGAGTGCTTGTATCCTTCTGGGAAAAAACTGAGGCAAAGAAGGTGTTAAGTAGTTCTGCCTTTTCTCTTCCCCCTGTTAGTAATTCGCCATCTTCTCTGCGCAGCGACCCAATAGCCTCTGTCTTTTTCCTTTTGCTGCAGACATATTTAAAAAAGCCCTTTTTATTGTTTTTAATGTCTCTGGCCAGCCTAAGTTCGTTCTGTGCTTTAGCCTTTCTGACCTTCTCCCTACATCTCCTGGCTACTTGCTTAAATTCTTCTTTGGTGGTTTCCCCCCTCTTCCATTTCCTGTACACGTTTCTCTTAACGCTTAGCTCAGCTGAGAGTTCTTTAGTCAACCATTCTGGTTTCTTCAGATGCCTTCCATTTTTCCTCCTTATTGGCACAGTTTTAGACTGTGCCTTCAACATCTCCCTTTTAAGGAACTCCCATGCCTCCTGAACTCCTTTCTCTTTCACTATTCTTGACCACGGAATTTCAGCCAGCAGCTCCTTAAGTTTACAGAAGTCCGCTTTTTTAAAATCTAAGATGAGTGTCTAGCTACGCTTATCTTCTCCTTCCCACTGAATGCCAAATTCCAATAGAGCATGGTCACTCCTCCCTAAAGATCCAACCACTTCTACCTCATTAACAAGGTCATCCCTATTGGTCAGGATCAGATCTAGAATATTTGATCCCCTTGTGGCCTCTTCCACCTTCTGCACCATGAAATTGTCTGCAAGACAAGCAAGAAACTTGCTGGACCTTGCTGTCTTGGCAGAGTTTGACTGCCAACGTATATCCGGGTAATTGAAATCTCCTATTATTACTGTATCTCTCCTTTTTGAATGCGCGGTCATTTGGTTGAGGAAGGTGTCATCAAGGTCCTCAGTCTGAGTTGGAGGTCTGTAGTAAACCCCCACCAGAATATCCCTATTGTTTCTTGCTCCCTTAATTCTTACCCAGATGCTCTCGACCTGGCTTTCTGGGTTTAAGTCATGGATCTCTTCACAGGTGAAAACATCCTTGACATACAAGGCTACTCCTCCTCCTTTCTTGTTTGGTCTATTTCTACAAAATAGGCTATACCCCTCTATTCCTACATTCCAATCCTGAGACTCATCCCACCAGGTCTCAGTGATGCCTATCAAATCGTATTTATTTTGTTGTACTAGGAGTTCAAGTTCATCTTGCTTATTTCCCATACTCTGCGCATTAGTGTAGAGACACTTAAATCCCCGGGCCCTTCTTGCAAGTCCTGTACTATAGTTTCTACTCCCCCCACCATTGGACGCTTGTACTACTTGGTCAATATCATTTGGGCCTTTTCCCCCTGTACTCGCCGAGTCTTTGCCCTGAATAATATTGTCTCCCTCCCCAGCAGAACTTAGTTTAAAGACCTCTTAATCCTCCATGCAAGACTGTTTGCAAAAACATTCCTGCTGAGTTTCGTGAGGTGCAGCCCATCCCTTGCCAGAAGCCCACGTTCATGGAAATTCAGGCCGTGTTCCAAAAACCCAAACCGTTACCGGCGGCACCATGTGTGGAGCCAGTTGTTGACCTCTGCTATTGCCCTTTCCCTTTGTGCACCATATCCTTGAACAGGGAGGAGAGATGAAATGACCACCTGCGCACCAAGGTCCTTAAGCTTTGTCCCCATAAGCTCGTAGTCCTTTGCGATGTGGTAAAAGCTGCGCCTCGCAGTGTCACTGGTTCTGACATGAACCACAATGAGGGGCTTATGGTCAGTAGGCTTGACCAGCCTGGTTAGCCTCTCCGTTACGTGGTTGATCTTGGCCCCAGGAAGACAGCAGACTTCTCGATTGAACTTGTCGGGTTTGCAAATTGCCGGTTCAGTTCCTCTGAGCAAGGAGTCCCCAACAACCAGAACTCGCCTCCTCTGAGGCTTGTCCGGGGCTCCTTGACCAGCAGGTTCTTCTAGGACTGCCTGGGCACTCTGTTGAGGCTTGGAGTGTTGATCTAGTTCCTGTTGCCGAAGTTGGATTCCTTCTTGTTGACATTCTGTTCCCTCCTCCTGGTGCTCCTCATCGTTCGTAAGGCCAAGAAGTTTGAAGCGACTGTGTAGGTTGAGAGTCTCTGTTTCCTTCCTGGTCCTTCTACTCGTCCGTGTGACATTCCTCCAAGCATCCGTTTCCTGGCCCAGTGTGCTGACTTCCTGATCTGGCAGCTCCCCCGCGCATTTGGTCTTCAGGAAGGTCTTCTCTGCCCTATCCAAAAACTCCTCACCTTCCCTAATAACACGAAGCTTAGAAACTCGTGCCTCCAGCTGGCGAACCTTCTCCTCCAAGAAGGTCATCAGCTTGCACTTGGTGCAGGTGTACCCGACAACATCTTGTGGCAAGAAAAGGAACATCCCACAAGTGCTACAGGTGACCGCAGCAGCTCCCTCACCTTCCATCCTTGATACTACAGAGAGTAGTACAGGGAGTAGGTCTAGAAAGAATAACAGAGCTTTCTTTCTAAAATTCAACTGAATCAAGTATGTCTCCTCTGCTGATGGCCAAGGGATGAATTGGAAAGGTTGAAGAAGAGCGCTTCAACTGCACGCGCCTTTGGCGCGCACCGTTGGGAGATCCTAATAAGTCTCCTCCCCCCTAGCTGGCTCCTCCCCCTTGTTAGTCAGACCGTGTGCTCAGGGAGAGCACACGGCCAACACAAGGAGACCTAACAAAAACAAGCAAACAGACAAACAAGCAAGCACAGCCCTACAAGCCTGTAAACAACACCTGGTCAAGGATGTCTTCACAGACCCAGCTCACCCTCTGCTCTCTCCTCTGGGAATGAGCTAGAGGGCCATTGGGAGCTCCTAATAAGACTCCTCCCCCCAGGTGGCTCCTCCCCCTTGTTAGTCAGACCGTGTGCTCAGAGACAGCACACGGCCAACACAAGGAGACCTATCAAAAACAAGCAAACAAACAGACAAACAAGCAAGCACAGCCCCACAAGCCTGTAAACAACACCTGGTCAAGGATGTCTTCACAAACCCAGCTCACCCTCTGCTCTCTCCTCTGGGAATGTACGTATGAGTATGGTGTCTAGCTCGAGGGAGGTAATGATGCACACTCTATTCTGCATTGGTTAGGCCTCATTTGGAAAATTGTGTCCAGTTCTGGGCACTTCAATTCAAGAAGGATGTTGACAAGCTGGAATGTGTCCAGAGGAGGGCAACCAAAATGGTGAAGGGTCTGGAAGCCATGCCCTATGAAGAATGCCTTAGGGAGCTGGTTTAGTCTGCAGAAGAGAAGGTTAAGAGGGGACCTGATAGCCATGTTTAAATATTTGAAGGGATGTCATGTCGAGGAGGGAGCAGGTTTGTTCTCTACTGTTCCAGAGACCAGGACAAGGAGCAGTGGATTCAAGCTGCAGGAAAGGAGATTCCACTTGAACCTCAGGAAGCACTTCCTGATGGTCAGAGCTGTCTGGCAGTGGAATATGCTGTCTCGGAGTGTGGTGGAGTCTCCTTCTGTGGAAGTTTTTAAGCAGAGGCTGGATGGCCATCTGTTGGAAATGCTTTGATGGGTGTTCCTGTATAGCAGGGGGTTGGATTTGATGGCCCCTGGGGCCTCTTCCAATTCTATGATTCTATGATTCTAAGACATATTGCTGTCCCAAAAAAGAAATGAGAAGCAGCATGGTGGACTGGAACATGTGCAGTACATGAGAGGGGCACAGCCTCCTCTAAGCTGCTCAGCAATAGAACTTTCCAGGGCAGGTCTCTGTGCAGGCGCTAATCCCATACGTGTGAGGCACAAAGATCATGATGAAGAATCCCAAGTTGGAAGGCAGGCAACAAGCTACCCAGGGAGAAGAACGGACACATATGACTAGCGATGTGTCTAATGACACAACTGAACTCATGCCAAAAGGATGTTCAGCTGCTGACATGCTCAGATGTGAAAGGAAAGCTGAAGCTGCACAGCTCTTATGATAGGAACTGATGGCAACGTCTGATGGAATAATATCAATAAGAATTCAGGAAAACCTTTCACATAAGCTAAGTATACGCTCCAACCACAGTGACAGAAAAGGAAGAAACTGAAAGACTATATGCTGGAATGCAAGGGGAAACTGATCACATTCCAAAACATATATTGATAATCACAGGTCTAGAGTGCTAAAATAAGAAACAAAGCAGGGACATTATTGGAGAATTTGACCTGAAACCGAGAAATGGAGTGGGAGAATGATTTACTGAATTCTGTGACACTAAAGGTTCTTTATGACAAACACATTCTTCAAGCAACTGAACAGATGCTATCATGCCATACTGGCCATGCTATCCTGATTTCTGGGGGTCCCAGGAGGGACACCTAAATGCGCTCTCAATTTTATGAGTTGGGGAAATTAGCCAAGAGCACAGCCTAGCAATACGAGAGAAAGGGTAACATCGCGAGATCTTGAACCCTATGTTTATGCGGTCAGGCCGAGTCAAGGAGCACACCGAAGTTGAAATAATAATAATAATAATAAATAATAATAAATGTTGTTTTATTAAAACACAATCCAACAGTGTATTCAGCACACTCACAGAGATAACTAAAGAAATAAAGGTTGGAGTGGGATAGAGGGGTTTTTAGAGGAGTTCTTGGTTTGGGTAATACTTCACCTGTCCTGAAGCCCGGTTAGAAGCGGAGAAGCTGGGGAGCGTGGATCTCAGCACGTGGGGCTGAGGGGAAGGCTTGCTGGACAAAGCGACAGCAAGGCGGGATGGAAGCCAAGAGCGATCCAAGGAAGCGCTCAAAGTCAGGGGTTTTTATAAGGAGAATTGTGACCGCAGGCTAGTTCGGACTTGGGGAAAACAATGAGTTTGGGGCTGGAGACAAAGCCTCCGAAAGGTCAGAATTTGAATGATTGAATTAGAGCCGAATTATCAATAGGGTAGCCAGTATGCAAACGCGAAGTACTTGAGCGTTGTACAGTCAGATCATCAAGCTGCCAGCGCGGGGCAGAGGATCTTTTGAAAGTTGCGTGCATACCTAATTGAGGTACTTGCCTTGAGGTCTCCTAAAGCTGTGAGTCGGTTATTTCTGGCCTGCCCGTATTGTTTTGGAATATTACGGCGATTATTGGCCAAGCCTGTATGCGTGCTTGTCCGGGGCCTCGCAAGCACGTGGAGGAGAATAGGTATGTGAGGCTGAATTATTGATATCAAGAGATATCTTTATATCCCACAAGCTCGGGCTAGCCAGGGCAGTAACAGCCAACTGGTCCAAAACCAGGGGCATTGTCATGAAAGAATACAAAAAGTCATTATAGAGGCAAAAAGTAAAGCCTCACTGAATGACAAATGAAACTTTTCAAAACATTAAGAATAGGAGAGAGGCAAAACTAAAAAGTGAGAAAAATAGGGTAGAATCCTGGGTACAACTGTTCGGCAACATGTGTGTAGCAACAAGAGGACTATTTTAATAATTAACATGAAGACATTGTACATAAGAAAAAAAGGTAAAGTAAGAGACCTCTTCCACATTCCAAGAAATCAAAGGGAAATTTAAAATAAAAGTGGGGATGCTACCTGATTAACAAGGAAACATGCTGTTATTGGAATCCTGTTGATAAGTTCAAACTAGATTAGACCCATTCAATCAACTGTTAAATGGTCAGTCAACACATAGGTAAATCCCATTGATTTCATGGGCCTGCTCTAGTTAGGACTAGCAACAGAATTCAAACCATTACAATCATGAGTCTAAGCACATTTTTAAAAAAATTAAAATCCATGCTCCTTCTGCTCCAAAATGATGCCCTTGAATTTTAATTCATTTTTAGTAAGCTGTCCAGGACATTATCATTATATTCTAAGATCCAGTACTATTGTTGCTATGCTGAACGATGTCATCCACACATGCATACTACCACCACTAACACATATGCCCAGGCACAGCAGTTTTGCATGGCCCCATTCCATATAAATGAGGGATTTTTGTCAAAAAATGCCCAATTTTGGGATGTCCAAACATGGCACCTTAAACCTACAGCTAGGTTCTTCCTTCTCCCATTTGTCTCTCCCCTCTCTCGCCTTCATAAGTTGGAATACAGTTCTCTTAGGGTGGAAACAACTGCCAAGCATTCTAAAGGAATACCCTGTACACAGTGCACGTGCATGCACACACATATGACATTTAAGCACTTAAAACCGACAGGAGATGTAAAGGGAATGAAAGTGGGTAGAAGACTGGCAGAAGGAGCAGTTGCCACAAACCTGATAGCTTGGGATGCGCCAGAACAGGCTTATAATTCTCTTACATAATCCTTGAATTATATGTAGTAGGTTCATGGAAGATTCTGTGTATGTGTCTGTGTGCACATGCACACATGTGTGTAGGTTTTATCTTATCTCAGCCGATTAATGTCAGTACTGGATCTCTGAAATATAACAATGATGCTATAATAATTTTTTAAAAATAAAACAAAAAAATGGAAGTATTTTGGGTCGCAGAAACAAAGAACAACTGCAAAATAAAGGGCCTTTCTGTACTGCATAACTATAGCACTATGATTCCACTTGAACTGCCACTGTTCTGTTCTATGGAATCCTGGGATTTGCAGTTTAGGGAGGGGTATTTAGAATTCTCAGCCAGAGAGCTCCACTACCTCTCAGGACTACGAATCCCAGGATTCCATAAGAGGAAGCCATGGTAGTTAAATTGGAATTATAGTGCAATAGTTATGTAGTGTGGAAAGGCCCATAGTTGAGGGGATTTTGACCACACACACTGAATGTCACGGTCCACTAATGAGCAAGACTACCACAAGTGTACTGGAAAATATCACTTTTTAAAAAACTTATTCTTTAGGTTGGTATAAACAAAGAAGAGGACTGATGGTTAGAACTGCAGAGTGTGACATCATTCTTTAGGGAAGCCCTCCCTAGAGATTATGTGCTTGAGGTGATTGAAGGAAGTTTGGGACATTAAAACTAGTCAAAATTGTTCCTTGGGGATAAGGGCTCAAATAACCCCACATTGGTCAGAATTCTCAATCCTGGCATGAAGGGGATGAACATTAAGTCCCCTAATGGCTATGTGGATTGGAAGGGACCTGGGGACAACATTGACCCCGTCACCATACAGCCACTGCTGAAGGATAGCTAAACTCGATCCATCCAACTTTCTTAGCCACCTGAAAGAAGATATTATGCCCATTTCTGCACTACCCTGTTATAGTGCTATTATTCCACTTTCAACATCCTGTGGAATTCTGGGGTTTGCAGTTTGCTGAGGTCAAAGATATTCCTCCCTAAATTGCAATTCTCAGGATTCCATAGGATGTTGAAAGTGGAATAACAGCACTATAACAGTCTAGTGCAGAAATGATCTATGTCTCAGAAGGCTTCTTAGAGAAGGCAGTGACCTTACTTCAACAAACAGGTTCTATAAAAATAAGTGAGTAAACAACTAAACCATCTCAGGCAAAAACTAAAAAATAACCTTGCTGTGACAGTGGCAGTGGTTGAAACAGATACTTTTATTTAAAGAGACAATTAACTTAAAATGCTTTAATGACAAAAGAACTTAATTTTAGAAAATAAGTTTACAATACTTATCGTGGGAAACTGATAAGAATCAAGGGCACACTGGAGGAGGCAACAAGGGGAAGTGAACCCTAATTAAATTGTAAACGAACTGTGCCTAATCCTCTGGCAGAGAAAGAAAGCTAAAGCAGCAGTCTGCCAAACATTGCTGATATCTAGCAGTGGAAGGAGGAATATTTACAAAAAATACACTGAATCACTTTGACTGCTGTCAAACTGCTATATTAGACTCAAAATGCAGAGGAAAGCAGCAGAGACAGCAAAAGCATCCCTCACAGCAGGTACCAAAGCAAATCAAGCTCAAAGAAAGGCTTCAATGGATTAATCATGGGCTCAAATGCTGCTAGAAGAGATGAGGAAGATGAGGGAGGAAATGTCTGAGATGTGGTCTGAAGTGAAGATGGATTTGAAGGAGATAAGACTTTTGTTTTCTCTGGTAAATACTGAGATGAAAGAGATGAATGATAGAATGGAAGCAGTGGAAAAAAAGATTCAAAACTGGAAGAAACTACTGTGAAATTGACAGTTGATTTTAAAAAATGGATATGATGGCCCTTAGAAATGAGAGAGAGCGAAAGAAATGTTTAAGGATCAGTAATATTCCAGAGAAGCAAAGGGAGAATATCCAGGCAAGAATATGTGAGGCTTTGGCAGATTTTCTACAGATGCAAAAAGAAATCTCATTAGAGACTGGATTGTACTGGATTGATCCACAGACTACTAAATAAGGGAACTTGCCATGAGATGTGATTGTGTACTTCTTGAGAAGAAGCATGAGAGATCAAGTTCTGGAACTATACTTCACATCCACATTTAGATGGAAGGAAAGGATGTGACAGTTTTTAAAGATTTGCCAGCTTGAATTATTTTCTTAATATCTTTTTTAAACACATACATCTTAGATAAAAGAACACACAATGATATATAAAAACCACACACATAAGAAAAAACACACATCAAAAAGTACACCTAGAAATAGCTAAACTAAAGTACACTAATTAACGATACAAAACTACATAGGGGTAAGACAACTATGACTTCCAGTCTCTCAAACAAGGGTTAAAAACTGAACTAGTAATAAACTTCCTCAAAGCTATTACAAAGATGTAATGGAGTTGAAATATAACACAACAAAGAAATAAGGTACTCACTATCCATATATAAAGCCTAAGTTTTAAAAACCCTCCCCAGTGGTTAGTAAGAGACGTCGCAACTCTGTCTCCATCTTTTTAAAAGTTGTTCATAGACACATTTTTCAACAATGTAATTAATTTGTCCATTTCAACCAAATCAAGAAGTTTGATCATCCAGTTTTTTTGTGTTGGAATTGCCATCTCCTTCCATCTCTTTCCATCTCTGCATCAAGAGTAGTCTATCTGTAGTGAACATATATTGTAAAATTCTACTGACAGGTATATTCTACTGTCATCCATCAGTCCCAGTAAACACATGTCCCGCTCCAGTTTAATCTTGATTTTCAAAATGTCTTCTATCAGTTGATATATCAAAACCCAAAATTTAACTTTTCCATATGTCCACCACATGTGTAAAAAGTCCTTTCTTGTTTCTTACATTTCCAACAAATTTTAGGAGAAAATTATTATACATTATACATTTTAGACAACTTTTCTGGTTTTAAATACCATCTATACATTATTTTACAAAAATTCTCTCAAGGATCATAACTCAAAGCAAATTTAATGTCTCTTGTCCACATCTTTTCCCATTGTTCTAACTGGATTTGATGACCAATATTTTGAGATTTAGCTTTAGCTTATTCATACTCTGTCTCTATTTTCAACAGTAACTTATACATTTTAGTCATTAAATGTTCATCATCAGTACATAATTGCTTCTCAAAAGCAGGTTTAGACATTTCAAACACAAGTAAGTTTTTATTCATTTCAAAATGTTCAGTCAATTGTCTGTAAGCAGATCATCTAATATCAAAACCTTCTTGAATTAATATATCATTAGCTTTCATTTGCTACTTATCAATTTCCATTAATAACAAATCATTATATGTAATCTATTTACCTGTAAAAGTTATTTCTCTTTTTTTTTCAAAAAGCTTTACTGAAAGATTGAAGATAGCAAAAGCAGTTCTACTTAAATAAAATACATTTAAGACAGATTAAAAGACATTTGCAAATTATTTTTCTAATGTATATATTATAAATGGAATCAGCATTTCCCCTTCAAATAAGCATAATTGTACTTTTTTCTTTATATCCTGTTAACAATCAGCTATATTTTCACCATTACTTAACATAACATTTAAGATAACATTCATTTATAAATAGATTAAGGTATATGTGCACTTCCAGCTTTCCTTTGTGGGGTTTGATTCCTGACTTTTAATAAAGAGGGCTCCTCTATACTCTCATATATAATTATTATAACTTTCTTACATTATTTGATTGTCTGCCATTGTTTATTTCCAAATTTCATTCACTCTTCCAGAACTTCCTGGAGAATGTAGAAAGTATTGTTTGTGAACTGCCCTTGACTTTGTTATTTCTATTAGATCAGTTGAAAAGTTATACCTTAAAGGTAAACACCTATTAGATAAGAGTTATTTCCAATTCAAACTTTTCCTTCATATGTAACATAATTGGGCTCCATTCAGTCTCAAATTCATCTCTTGTTCTTCCATTTAAAGCTCAAGTTAAAATATCACAATCTTTCATTTCAAGTAACTTTAACAACCATTCATCCATATTGAGTTGTAGGTTGTTCTCCCAGTGTCTCATGTAAACGATCCTAGTGGATGTGACCGTATACAACCTCAGTCTCCAAAGCTTTTTACTCATGGATTGCTCTGTTTTTGGGAGTATGTTTAACAAAAAGAGTTCAGGTAATAATGATATATTTGTTTTCAGGATATCAGACATGGTTTTGTGGATATCCTTCCAGCATTTTTTTGCATGAGGACACAATCGCCACATGTGGAAGAATGTCCTTTCTGCTTTATTACATTTCCAACATTTACTGTTCCCCGTCTTGTACATTTTATGTAATTTGGAGGAATTTAAGTACCACCCATAAAACATTTTTAGGAGTTTTTCCTTCAAACTTTGAGATTATGTAAATTTTGGAGCTCTACACCAACTTATCTCCCAGACCTCAAATTGAATTTCTTTCCCAATGTTTTGTGCCCACTTAATCATCACATCTTTAATAGTTTCCATTTCCAATTCATGAGCTAAAATAATTTTTATGCATCTGTGATATTAAATGGGTTGGCTTTTCAAATATAGCTATTTCAAACTCATTCTTGTCTCTTTTACTCTGGAATCCTTCTAATCTTAAGTCCATTTTGTATCTGTCTCTCAATTGCATATACAGGAACCATTGACAAGTGAAGCCTTCATTTGCTAATTCATCCTTGATTTGAGTCTGAAATTTTATTCATCAACTAAAATGCCTTTGTAATAAATCTATATTTCTTTTTGATCTTTCCACTCCCAAAGAAAGCCTGGTGGGGAGATTATCATTGTGGGATTTTGTTGTACATCTTTTTTTTTAATTTTAGCCAGACCGTTAAAAGTGATTTTCTAATTTTCTAAATTTTTTAGAAAATTTTTAGAAAATTTTAGAAAATTAGGTTTTCTAATTTTCTAAAAGCGATTTTCTCTGGAAATCTTTATCAATCTTGGATTTTCCATACCAGAGATAGGTGTACCACCCGAATCTTAAGTCTGGACCTTCTAATTTTAAAATTCTTTGGTTTTGTAAGATAATCTAATCAGCGACCCATGCAAGGCTATTTGCATAATAGTAGGTTTTTAAATCGGGTAGCCCACAGCCTTCACTTTCTTTTTTCTCATTTAGTAATTTCCATTTTATTCTAGGTTTCTTCCCTTCCCAGATAAATTTGATCAACCTTTTTGACAAATATTGAAAAATTTCTTGTTAGTGATAATTGGTATAATTTGAAAGGGAAAATTCATCTTTGGGGTTATAATTATTTTAATGACCAAAAATCTTCCCAATAAAGATAATTTCATTTTAGACCATTTTTTTAGGTCTTTTTTGATCTCTTTCCAGATTTTCATATAATCGTTTTTGAAAAGTTCTGTATTTTGCTTAGTAATCCAATTTCCCAAGTATTTAATTTTCTTCTCAGAGTTGAAGACAGACATTTCAAGCAGTTCTTGAATCTCATTATCACTGGTATTTTTTTTGGTAAGAATTTTTGTTTTTTCTTTGTAAATCTTAAAACGGATGACCTCTCTGAAAACATTCATTTTCTCCATTAACTTCTCAATACTTTCTTTGTTGGGAGATTGATTTACAGCACCTAGCACAAAGTCCTCCCAGAAACTGCTGTGCTCTGAAAAGTGTGACCCAGAGGCAAGCATTAAATATACAGCAGAGTTTCCAAACAGCAAAAACGTGTGCAGCAGCAGAGTGTAACTTACAGCATAAGCTCAGACCCCACTCTACCCACTGGTTGGTAACTCTAACACACAGAGTTGTCATCCAAAAATACCTGAAGGCTTTTCATCTTCAAGTTCCAATGTATACTCATCTGTACAATCAGGATACGCAGATCCTCAGTCATAGGTTCAGCATCACAGACATATCAGGCAGAGGTTCGCTCGGACAGAGGTTCGGTGTCATAGAGTCAGCGAATAGTCAGAGAAAGAACCGGACGGAGCTCCCCTCTTTTATACACACCAGCTAGGGACAATGGCCGATGCAAGCCCTTGCCATGATTTCACATTACCATGACTCAGCCTTACTGTCCCCTAGGGATTACATCATGACTTGCTAAGTCATTCCCCCAGTGTATCCCACATGCTCATCAAATGTATTTTCAACTGGGGCAAATGTCACAGCATTTCTATCCAACATTCTTTTGGGTCCTCTACGAAGATAACAAGGTCATCAGCACATGCTTCTTGTCATTTTATCTTCACACATTTTATTTTTGGATTAAATCATATTTCTCTTATGAGAACTTCTGGAATCATAATAAACAACAATGGGGAGAAATGGCACCATTGTCATGTGCCTTTTTCTTATTTTGAAAGGATTTGTTTTTTCACCATTTATATTAAGCTGTGCATTTTGGTCTTTGTAAATTTCTTTGTTACATTGAAGAAAGTACTGGCCGCAGTTCAGTCTGTGTAACAATTCAAACTTAAAGTCCCAATTAACATTATCAAAGGCTTTCTCAAAATCCAGCTAGTTTTTTGTATCGTGTTTTTCAATCATATATATAACTGCATGAATATTCTTCCTTACTAATCTCTTAGGTAGAAAGCCATCTTATAGAATCATAGAGTTGGAAGAGATCACAGGGGCCATCCAGTCCAACCCCCTGCCATGCAGAAACACACATCAAAGCACTCCCAACAGATGGTCATCCAACCTCTGTTTAAAATAGTCCAAAGAGGGAGACTCCACCACATTCCAAGGCAGCATATTCCACTGCCAGACAGCTCTGACCGTCAGAAAGTTTTTCATGAGGTTCAAGTGGAATCTCCTTTCCTCCAGCTTCAATCCATTGCTCCTTGTCCTAGTCTCTGGAGCAGTGGAAAACAAGCCTGTTCCCTCCTCAACATGACATCCTTTCAATGTGTTAAATATGGCTATTGTGTCCTCTCTTAACCTTTTCTTCTGCAGACTAAACATACCCAGCTCCCTAAGCCGTTCCTCATAGGGAATGGCTTCCAGACCCTTCACCATTTTGGTTGCCCTCCTCTGGACACGCTCCAGCTCGTCAATATCCTTCTTGAACTGAGATGCCCAGAACTGTACACAGTATTCCAGAGGAGGTCGAACCAAAGTAGAATAGAGTGGTACCATTACCTCCCTCAATCTAGACACCATACTCCTATTGATGCAACCAAGAATCGCACTGGCTTTCTTGGTTGCCACATTACACTGCTGACTCATGTTCAGCTTGTGATCCACCAAGACTCCTAGATCCCTTTCACATGTACTGTTATCCAGCCACATGTCCCTCATCCTATGATATTTGTGCATTCCATTTCTTCTTCCCAAATGCAGGACCTTACATTTCGCTCTGTTGAAATTCATTCTGTTAGCTTTGGCCCAGTTCTCCAATCTGTCAAAGTCATTTTGAAAGTTGATCCTGTCCTCTGGGGTATTAGCAACCCCTCCCAATTTGGTGTCATCTGCATATTTGATCAGCGTGCCCTCCACTCCTTCAGCCAAGTCATTGATGAAGATGTTGAATAGCACTGGGCCCAGGACAGAACCCTATGGCACCTCACTAGTCACTTCTTTCCAGGACAAAAAGCAGCCATTGGTGAGCACTCTTCGGATTTGTTTGACCAACCAATTACAAATCCACCTAACAGTAGCCCTGTCCAGCCCGCACTTTACTAGCTTCTTTGCAAGAATGTCATGGGAAATTTGTCAAAGGCCTTACTGAAATCAAGACATGCCATGCCCACAGCATTTAAGCTTGTAACTCTATCATAAAAAGAGATAAGATTGGTCTGGCATGACTTATTTCTGAGAAATCCATGTTGACTTTTAGTGATTACGGCTTTGCTTTCAAAATAAACCACAAAGTAATTACAAACTGACTGTTTAATGATCTGCTCTAGGATCTTTCCTGGTATTGATGTCAGGCTGACTGGGTGATAATTATTTGAGTCCTCTTTTTTTCCCTTTTTGAAGATGGGGATGACATTTCCCCTCCTCCAGTCTGCTGGGACTTCTCCTGTTCTCCAAGAGTTCTCAAAGATTATTGCGAGTGATTCTGAAATGACTTCTGCCAGTTCTTTTAATATCCTTGGGTGTAATTCATCTGGCCCTGGAGATCATCATGAATGATCACTTGGAGTACTCTTTTCAGTCTTTCAGTGATAATACAAGTAAAGATATTGTAGTCTATGTTTAATAGTGGTATTGGGTGTAATATTTATAGTTGGTTTGTGGGCTGAGACCATGTGGCAGATCTACAGATCTCATGTAGAGGAACTCCCCTGAAGAAAGCAGAAGATGCAGCCAGAGATCTGGTGGTGTGGCTTCTCAATTGAGTTGGAGGATGCTGGCCAGCAAGTTCATATGACAGTCTGATTGTGGAAGCCATCCACTTGGCACACGGAGTCCTTTTGTCATGTCAGGCTCTAAGCCATCTCCATTCTGAATACTCAGGTAAGTGAAAACACATGTGAACAGAAATGCTCTTTTGTTTGAAGTGCAGATTGAAACCAAACATTACTTAAGTGACTGAAACTGAGAAGTATGTCTTCTTAAAAAAGTATATATAGACCCAATTGATAATTATTCAGTGTGCAATTACACTGGTTGAATTCACATAACTAATTAATTCATTAGTCACCCTGATCTTGCCTAGGCCTATTTTTGTTGTATACATTTTTGCATTGCTATCTGCTCTATTTTGAGGCTCTTTCTTCCTACCTAGCTCAATTCTCCAGCTCAGTATCCTGCTCCTCTTTGATCTCAGTTGATATACAACTTCCCCTTTGGCTATCTCTGCTGTCAGGCCAGATAATAAAACAATCCCTGGAGTTTAGTGTTTTCCCAATTGATTGTATCCCATTATCCCTCCACAGCACATCACATTTCCATTGCCTGGTCCTTTTCTCCTAGGAACAAGTACAAATCATACATTAGCAATTTGCAGTATCCAACCACGTGCCTTGGTACAATATATCAAGGCACCACTTATGCACTAGGTTCTATGCAAGCAATACATATATGTAATACAATATGGATGCAATCAATCAAGGTTAACAACAGGCAATAGCTAGACCCACTTAATACATATCAGGACCTACTATACTAGCATAACAATCATAATGTAAGAAATCATAACATAACATCATAACACAAGACATCATAACATAAGAGGAAGCATTGACAATGAATGTCCGTTGACTATCCCCTACAACCTGCTTATTGCATACAGTATTAGAAAGCACAACATAATCAGCAAAACTTTTTCTTTGTGAATCATGTCACGGGGCATGCCAACATGACACCTTTCTTGTTTGAACAATAGCAAAGAAAAAGTCTCTGAGATGTCCTATAGTCAGCCGTGCACTGCACATAGAATGCAAGGGCACATCGAGCATCCAAGAAATGCAGGTTGCATTTCAAGTCCGAAGAGGGATTAGGCATAAGGGCTGGCGGAATTATGTCCTGGTTGAGATGGAACACAGAGACAACTTTCAGAAGGAAAGTGATGTCTAGCCTCAGGATGACCTTTTCTTTGTGGAACCATGGGTAAGATTGATCCACACACAGGGCACACAGTTCACCTGCCCTCCTAGCAGAGGTGATGACAATGAGAAAAGCAGTTTTGCAGGAGCGGAGTTCAAGGTTGCATTCAGCCATCGTCTTAAATGGTCGTTTAGACAGTTGAGAGAGAATGAGAAGTAAATTCCAGCCTGAGTAGGAGGCAGTACAGGAGGGTGCAGATGCTTGCATCCTTTAAGGTAATTCCTGACTAGTGGGTCCAAGAAACAGGAGAGTCTTACTTGACGCTGAAGATAGGAGGATATCACTGACAAGTAGCAGCAGATAGACGAAAGAGAAAGTCCTTTATCAGACAAGGAGAAGAGGAATTCCAGTAAGTGCACAGTACCAAAAGTGTAAATGTAGAAGTTTCAGTGTCAAATGAAGTGCAGGAACTTGATCCACTTAAAAGAACAGGAACGCACAGTGGATGGTTTTTGTGCTGCTTCTATGAAACATCTAACCAAGGTCAGCAAGGAAGCTACTGGAGTAGGTTCCAAGCTGTAAAATTGAGGTTCATGATGTCTGGACAGTGGACAGTGCTGTTGTTCATTGTTAGAAGATTCGGTCTGAGTGGAAGCCTCACATACTGATGTTTCAAGAGGAGGAGCAGAGGAGCAAACCATGGTTGTTGAGCCCACCAGGGAGTGATGAGGATTGCCAAGCTATGGTCTCAGTAGACCTTCATGATGACCTTGGTTATTAGCAAGAAGGGTAGAAAGATGTAGACTACTGGACCTCTCCAGTTGAAAAGAAATGTATCACTAAGAGATCCTCTGTGACCTGTGTACCTGGTACAGTAAGTTGGGCACTGATTGTTCCAGGGGGACACAAATAGATCAATGGTCAGTGTCTGCCACACCAAGAAGAGGTCTCTGAGGACTTCTTCATTGAGCTTCCATTCATGCCACATTAGAGGGATGCAACTCAGTGAGTCTCCAATAGTATTCTGGTCTCCCAGGAAGTGAACCGCTACAGGAAAAATGTGCCAAGGTAGGCACCAATGCCACAGGTGAAGAGTGAGACAGAGTAGGTGAGCTTGTGCAACCTTGCTTGTTGATGTAGTACGTGACAGTCATGTTGTCTGGCACCACTTGTACTACTTTTCCCCTGAGTGTGTCTTCAAAGGTGACAAAAGCCGTTATGACAGTTGGAAGCTCCAAAGTGTTGATGTGGAGAGACCCTCCTGACATTGACCACCTGCCCCTTACAGATAGATCTCCAGTGTGGGCACTCCATCCTTCTAGTGATACATCCATCATTACCAAGATTGATGGGGTGGTTGCTGGAAAGGCATTCCAGCAAAAATGTTGTGATTCAACCTCCGCCAAGACAGAGACCAGAGTACGGGGCGCTATTTCGACAGCCATTGAGTTGGATGATGCCAAATGGGATTGAAGGCATCAAGGAACCAGTTCTGAAGAGGCCTCATCTGCAATTTGGCAAATGGCATTACTGTCATTGTTGATTCCATGAGGCCTAGGAGGATCTGTACAGACTTGTCTTGGTATGATGGCTTTGTTGGAGAGTCAGTGTTGCAGTGAGGAGACAACTACCATGTTCGGGTGGAAGGGATGCAGACTGTCTATAGAATGACTCTGATGAACTGAATCTTTTGGGATGGGATGAGCTGTGACTTCTGGTAACTGATTGTGAGGTTGAGGTCACCAAGGAGGTGATTGTATCATTGAGGTCTCAGCAAAGTTGGGACTGGGATGGGGCTATGACCAACCAGTTGTCGATGTAACGAAAGAAGACAATTCCGTGTTGTCAAAGAGCTGCTGTTACCACTGCCGTGCATTTTGTGAAGACTCACGGTGCCATGCTGAGACCAATGGGAAGGACACAGAACCTGTACGCTTGTCTTCCAATCACAAAACTTAGAAATTGTTTGGGATCCAGACAAATCACAGTGTGGAACTTGGTATCCTTCAGGTCAAGAGTCACGAACCAGTCTCCTTTCTGAAGAAGCAGCAGGATGGATTTCAGAGTGACCATTTGGAACTGCTGAGGTTTGATGTAGTAATTGACTTCTCTGAGGTCCAGGATGGGGTGAACATCTCCTCCTTTCTTCCATACCAGAAAGTATTGGGAGAAAAAAAATGTACTTTAGAGCAGAGAAGGGAATTGGTTCTATGGCTCCTTTGCCTAGGAGGACATCTATCTCCTTGTTGAGAGATGTAATGGTAGGGTGACACATATTCGGCCCACAGCAGGCAGTCTGCACAATGAGTACCCAAGTGTTGATGGTGATCTGCACCCAGGCATGGAAGTGTTTCTTGAGCTTGTTTCTGGACAACAGGTCTGGAATGGTTGGTGTCAACATACAGCTGGCAATTATTGTGAAGATGGGGGGGCATGGTGTGAAGTTGTCAGACTGTTGTTTCTTCTCAAGACCGCGCGGTATCAACAGTAGCAGTACCAATATGGTTGGTGTTGAGGTTGGATGCCATACTTTTTCATGGTAGATCTCATCTTATGAGTGTGTTTGAGCCGAACATCAGCAGAAGAATTGAAGAGATCGGCATTGTCAAAGAGTACATCCTGGACCATAGATCTGGCAGATTGAGAGAAATCAGAGGATCTTAACCTCTGACAGTGGAATGACAGTGGAGTGACATAGCAGAAGTGAATGATTTAGAGGCACAGTCTGCAATGTGATGGCCTGTAGTGATTTGTTGAGTTGTCAGAAGTTGGGTCTTCAAAAGGAAAACTGAAGCCACCTTCTTTTTTCCTTCAAGGACTCTGTCAATGAAGACTTTGACTTTATCCCAGAGGAAATGATCATAGGCCACTATGCAGGCACTGCAATTGGCAATCTTGAAAAGAAAGGCAGCATTAGAATAATTTTTATGGTCTAGGGTATCCTGTCTCTTCTCTTCTCTGTCCCGAGGTGTAGAATGAAGGGCCTGAGGAGTCTTAGACCGTGCTGCATGAACTATGATAGACTTATCCTACCCTGCTTGCTGGGGGTCCCTTAGGGGGGTTCCCAACGCCTGTCAAAATTATCACTTGTGGGGAAAATTACCTATGAGTACTGCTTTAGCAATGCAAAGAGGGCAGGGTAGTTAAGGATCTTTTATACAATGTTTACGGGGACAGGCTCAGTCAGAAATCACACAAAAAGGCCTAATGAATGACTTTATTGAATAGTAATAGTTCGCACTAAAGCAAACACGCACACATACATCCAAGGGCTAATAGAAATAAAGAATGGAAATAAGATAGAGGGATTGTTGAAGGATTCGTAGCTTGGGTAATACTGCACCTCTTTCTGAAGTCCTTGGTCTGGGAAGCAGCGATCAAACACCAGCTCAGTGAAGAGACACTGAGGAGGGAGGGGGACCGGTCAGTTGGTGTGACCAGGATGCATCATACTCATTGCTTCGCCTTTCTCTCCTGCCCTAACTAGCCTAAAGACAGGGACTATTTGTAGGAAAAATTTACTTTGAAGGCAAATCCTTTCCCAGGGAAAACAAACAGGGACAGAAAAGAAAAACAACTTCACACCTGGCATTTCTCTGATATTGGAAGACAACAAGGTGTCATCCCAGTAACAGTAACTTCCTCTGCTTTGGGGCTGCGGTGTGAGTTTCTGGAGATGGATTTGATAAGGTTTTATTGCTTCCAGTGCCCAGTTCTCCAGGAACACTTTTACTCCCTTCAAGTGTACTCCTTAAAGGTTAAGGACCTTTTGTCCACCATGGGTTATCACAATATGAGGTCTCCTGTTGCTACGTGACTGGGGATTTTACTGGCCTGATCTGGTTCATTCGATCATATGACCATTATTGCCTACGTGCACATTTGAGTGACCTCTCTGGTGGGTTAGATTAATTTTATATCAAAGCTGTAGACCCCGAGACAGGATTTACCAAGGGGCAACATTTAGGTTTAGGATGCTGTTGAAGCCATTCCTCACTGGAGTTGATGATGCTGTATAGGGAACTGAGCTTTTTAGTGGTGGTTGGAACAGAAGCAAGGGAAGACCAAGATTTCTTGAATACATGGAGAAGGTAAGGAAGGAGTGGAATGGAAGCTGGTGTCAGTACCTTTTCTTGATGTTGATGGTAAATGGATTTGGCCATGGAAAGCATGTCAGAGAATGCCTGGACATCATCGCTTGGGCAGATGGGTTCACTCTGTGACATAGAAGGGTTAGGAGGTTTTTCATAAAGGTCATTTGTTGAGTCATTAGAAGTTGAGGCAGGTGACGGCAAGGCTGATGGAGAATGTTGAGAAGGGGCTTTGGGCATGTCCCTTCTGGTAGACTGTTGAGGAGTGGATCTTTGAGAGGTCTGAGTTTGGGCCTCTGGTGCCTGGACAGAAATGGAAGGAGGAGCTCAAGTGTGTTCAGTAGAAGCAGTTGCTTCTGTATCTTGTTTTATAGGTGCCAGAAGGGAAGATTGAGTCGCTGACTGCCTCAGTGTTGAAGAATGGTATCAACACTGAGAGACATACACTTCTTTGTACACATGTCCATGTCACTTGTGACGTCAATGAGGAATATAATACTCCTCAGATAAATAGTCATATTCCGAGCCAGATGGGGAATAGTACATATAGGATCTGCATCTATGGGAGCAAGAACATTCTCTGCAGCTGGATTGAGAACTTCAGCATCGACGAAGAGACCTATGGGAGGAATCTGAATAGGAGCAAGGGTGTGATCTCTGTCATCAAGATCGACAGTGTGATTTTCGATGTCAAGACAGAGAACGCAATCTTCGTTCACACCAGGATTGAGGTGGAGGAGGTGGACAATTTTCTTGAAAAGCCTCTCTGACAGTAACTATCTCAATGGGATGTTTGGAGTCCAAGTAAAGACACTCCTGCAGAGACAGTTGCCTGGCAGCTATATCCTTGAGTATCTCACCATTTGAAACTCCCATTGATGCTGATCAAGCCAGAGAAGAGGAGGACCCTGCAGTAGGAAAGAAGACTGAAGAGGCAGCTGTTGCTGGTCATGAGGTGGCAAAGACGAAGTGGTAGGACTTTGTGAGATCATCACTATCAACAGTAGTTAAAGTTGAACTGTCACCTCAAAGGACATGGGGAGTTCCTTGGATTTCTTCTTTCGCAGAAATAGACCAAACAGGAAAGGAGGAGGAGTAGCCTTATATGTCAAGGATGTTTTCACCTGTGAAGACTTAAATCCAGGAAGCCAGGTCGAGAGCATCTGGGTAAGAATTAAGGGAGCAAGAAACAATAGGGATGTGTTTGTCGGGGGGGGGTGTTACAGGCCTCCAGGCCAGCCTGACAACATGGCTGATGCCTTCCCAGAGCATATGACCACACATTCAAAAAGGAGAGATGGAGTAGTAAAGGGAGATTTCAACTATCCTGATATATGCTGGCAGTCAAACTCTGCCAAGGCCACAAGGTCCAACAGGTTCCTAGCTTGCTTTGCAGACAACTTCTTGGTCCAGATGGTGGAAGAGGCAACAAGGGGATCAACTATCTTAAATCTGATCCTAACCAACAGGGATGACCTTGTTGATGAGGTGGAGATGATGGGATCCTTAGTGGGGAGTGACCATGCTGTATTGGAATTTGTCATTCAGTGGGAAGAAGAAGCCAAATGTAGCCAGACACACATTGTAGACTTTAACAAAGCTAATTTCTGTAAACTTAGAGAGCTACTTGCCGAAATTCTGTGGTCAAGAATACTGAAAGAGAAAAGGGTTCATGATGGACGACAGTTTCTTAAAAATGAGATACTGAAGGCATAATTTAAAACTGTGCCAATAAGGAGGAAAAATGGCAGGTGTCTAAAGAAACCAGAATGGTTGACTAGAGAATACTCAGCTGAGCTAAGTGTTAAAAAAAACATGTACAAGAAATGGAAGAATGGTAAAACCACCAAAGAAGAATTCAAGCAAATAGCCAGGAGATGTAGAGAGAAGGTCAGAAAAGCTAAAGCACAGAATGAACTCAGGCTTATCAGAGACATTAAGAACAATAAAAAGGGCTTTTTTAGACATGTGTGCAGCAAAAGGAAAAAGGAGGAAATGATAAGGTTGCTGCATGGAGAAGATGGCCAATTACTAACAGAGGAAGGGAAAAGGCAGAACTACTCAACACCTTCTTCGCCTCAGTTTTCTCCCAAAAGGATAGAAGTACTCAACCTGGGGAGTGGGGAGCAGGTGAGGAGGGGGGGATGCAGCACAGAATAGGTAGAGAGGTAGTACAGGAATACTTGGCTAAACTAGATGAATTCAAATCTCTAGGGCCAGATGAATTAAGACTGGGAGAGAAATTAAAGGCTTAGGGAGAAATTAAAGCAGATGTGGAAAAACAGCAGAAACTAAATTTGTTCTACAGTAAAATGAATATACTTCTGAAGTTGATATTTCTCTTTCAAATGATTCAAATTTTAACTAAAGAAACATCATTCAAAATATGGCAAAAGAACATTTCAAAATTCATATGGGGAGGCAAAAAAACCTAGAGTGAGATTTAAGATTTTACAAGACGCTAAAGAGGGCTTGGACTGCTCATTTTTAAAGTTTCTTTTGCAGCTACTTGTTTTACTTGGGATTAAAGAACGGATAACTTTGAAAGAAAGGTAACAAGCTTTTGAATTTAGAAGGACATGATCTAAGATTTGGATGGCATGTGTACTTATGGTACAAAAAATGAAAGTTAAGGTAGCTTTTAATATCCATTGTATAAGACGTGCCTTATTAAAAATATGGACTAAATATAAACAGAGACGATATCCAAAGACTCCACTCTGGATTTCACCACAAGAAGCTTTCTATAGAACAGAAATGAAAGCAGACCAGCAGACCAAACACGGCTAACCTACTACAATTTGTTAAAGAAACGAGAGCAAGATTATGAGATGAAAACAATACACCAACTCCAGGAAGAAGGTTATTCAATACAATGGCTCTCACACAAACAATATTATTTAAGATTTCTTGAAGACAAAAAGAATAAAGACTGAAAAGACCAAATCAGACTGGGAAGTTTTGTTATAGGATAATGAAGAACACTTGATTGCCAGACTATATAAATTCTTGTGGAAAATGGAGATAGAAGAAGAGCAGGTGAAGGAATATATGATCAATTGGGCAAAAAACTGGATATTCAATATCTATGAACCAATGGGAAACACTATGGACAAAAGAAATTAAAAATCTTCTCTGCTATGATTCACAAGAAAATTATAAAATGATGCTTCACTGGTATCTTACTCCAGAAAGATTTTCTAAGATCCTTTTTGCATGGCATTTCTCATGCAAAAGGGCCTCTGGCGTGACACGTGATTGCGAGGACTGTTCCTCATAATGTCCTTGCAATCACGCAAAGCTGCCGGGGCCAGCAGGCCCCAATTATGCAATATATCATGATCGCGCATCACTCTGGGGCCCCACACACACTTACCTTGAGTGTGGAGCCTCTGGAGATGTAGCCCTCATGCTTCCTCCTCCAGTGCAGCCTGGGAAAGTACCCGGCTGCACTACAGAAGGAAGAGGCAGAGCCCTCGCGCTGCCTGCTGGCCAGCAGGGAGCTACTGCAGAGAAGGAGCAGAGGGAACACAATGCCTCTCGCAAAAGGCTGCTCACGTGATCCCCGCATGCCCATGCCGGAATCAGGTAAGCTGCGGAAAGGGTCTAAGAGGCACAAAGAGATAAATAATAATTGTTGGAAGTGTTTAGACCATGTTGGATCTTTGTACCATATTTGGTGAACTTGTGAAAAGGCTAAACAGTTTTGGAAGATGACACAGAATACAATTTTAAAAAATTTTAAATGCCAGATCACTAAGTCCCCGGAATTGTTTTAATTGGGGATTTGGCAGGAAGATACCAGCTATGACAAACAACAGTAGAGAATAACTTAATATATGTTATTAGCAGGGAGACTGATTTATGTGAAATACTGGAAGAAAACAGAAATCCTGATAATGAATGAATGGCTCGGTTGACTTATGACAATTGTGGAAATGGATAGACTGACAAACAGACTCAAAGGTTTTCCAGAAAAGGATTTTAAAAAAAATGGCAATTATTAATTGAATATTTGAGAGTACGTGTAATAGAGTCATCAGGTTTTATCTGAATTACCAGGTGAAGGTATCAGACAATTATATTCACCCTAAATATTCATATTCTTTAAATAAAATATGTAAGAAAGAAATTTCCTTACCTTGACAGAACTGGCTGAGATGTTATTAGCTGTGGAACCAAAGCATTAATCTTGTTTTCTGAACACTCCTCCATTGATCTTAGTACAGATAAAAACGTCTTCCAAGAGATTTCTAGTGACTCTCCTGTTTCTATCACAGGGACAGCAGAGAGATTTGAGTTGCATGGAGTTGGGCAAGGAATTGTTTTAGAAGTTCCTGAATACCCAGTTCTCTCCTGAAAATCACCCATCTCCAATTTATGGTCAGCAGCAGGTTTCTGTTTATTTTGCTCAAAGAGTGAAGGTTTCTTTTTGTGTGGCATTCCTGCTATACTCTGAAGTTCATCAAATAAACAGCAAACTTCACAGAAACATAGCAATATCAGCTATCAGCTAAATATTTAATGTTTAGGCTGAACAAAGCAGTAGCATCCCATTGTAACTTTTCTGTTCTGTTGGTTTTTTAAACTATTTTTTCAATATTTACAGTTTCTAGAGACAACAGGATACAATTGGTGCATGGTTGGCAAGTAGAATTTTACAGATGATTGTGTCTGTGATGTAATAATATTTGTGAAAGGTTGGAATTCTTGAGGCTACAGTGATTGGGTTCCACGGAACCACTGACTTTCCATTATAAAGTAACCAGCAAGTGAAAACCACTGTTTAATTTCTTTCTATTCATTGCCTACAATGGCTCCATTTTCCTTTGGCTGGACCATGGATATTGAAGATACTGACGGCAATTTCAAACCATTCCAGTGAGGAGTTAAAATGGGAGGTATCTAAAGAAACCTGGATGCCTGTCCAAAGAAATTTTAACTAGACTAAGATTTAAAGGAACATGTACAAGAAATGGAAAAGGGAGAAATCACCAAAGAGGAATTCAGACAAATAGCCAGCAAGAGTAGAGAGAAAGTGGGGGAAAAAAAAAGCTAAAGCCCAATACCAGATCAGGCTTGCTAGAGAGGTTACAAACAATGAAGAGGGCTTTTTGGTTATGTTTGTAGCAAAAGGAAGATCAAGGAAATGGAGAAGATGGCAAAATGATAACAGGGGACAGAGAAAAGGCACTTTTTTTGGTGAGTGTCCTCCTCCTTCTCCTCCTCCTCCTCCTCCTTCCCCCAATGTTCAACCTGGGGAAAATGGAACTGATAATGCAGTAAGGGAAATGCAGCACAGAATAGGTAAAAAGATAGTACAGGAATGCCTGACTACTCTAAATGAATTCAAGTCTCCAGGGCCATATGAACTGCATCCAAAGATATTAAAAGAGCTGGTAGAAGTAATCACAGAACTATTAGAAATAATCTTTAAAAATTCCTGGAGAAAAGGAGAAGTCCCTCCAGCAGACTGAAGGAGGCAAGTGTCCCCATCTTCAAAAAGAGAAAAAAGGGGACCTAAACAATTACCACCCAGTTAGCCTGAAAGATTCTTGAGCAGATTGTTAAAAAGACAGTCCCTAAGAATTTAGAAAGGAATGCCATGATCACCAAAAGTCAACATGTTTTTTTTCCAAAAACAAGTCATGCCAAACTAATCTTCTCTTTTTTTGGTCCAAGCTTTGCTACAAGTCTCTTACAAATTACAAGTTTGGTAGATGATAGGAATGCTGTGGATATAGCACATCTTGACTTCAGTAATGTCTTTGACAGGGTCCCCCATGAAATTCTTGCAAACAAGCCAGTAAAATCTGGGCTACACAATTCTACTGTTAGGTGAACTTGTAATTGGTTGGCCGACCAAACACAAAGGGTACTTACCAGTGGCTCCTCTTCATCCTGGGCAGGGTTTTGTCCTGGATACAGTGCTATTCAACATCTTTATCAATGACTTGGATGGGAGAATAGAGAGCATGCCAATGACACCAAATGGAGTAATAGCTAAAACCTCAGAGGATAGGATCAGAATTCAAAATGACCTTAACAGATTAGAATGCTGGGCCAAAACTAACAAAAGGAATCTCAGTAGGGAGAAATGTAAAGTACTACACTTAGACAGAAAAAGAAAAAAGAAAGAAATGTGCAGATATAGGATGAGCAACATCTGGCTTAACCACAGTACATGCCCACTGACCATAACCCCCTCCTTTTGGTTCACGTGGGAACTACATGGGAACCAACGACACTGTGAGGTTCAGCTTTCAGTGCATCACAAAGGATTACAAAGTTATGGGTAGGAAGCTGAAGGACCTTCGTGCACAGGTTATCATTTCCTCTCCCTCCCAGTTGAAGGACATGGCCCACAGAGGGAGAGAAGAATAGTGGAGGTGAACAACTGGCTCCACAAATGGTGCTACTGGGAACGATTTGGGCTTTTGGACCCCGGTCTCCATTTCTACGAAGAGGGTCTTCTGGCAATGGGCTGCACCTCACACCCATTGGAAAGAATGTTTTTGCTAACAGTCTCACAAGGTGGATCAGGAGTGCTTTAAACTGAATTTGGCTGGGGAGGGAGACATTATTACTCAGGGCAAGGATCCAGTGAGTGCTGGGCAAAAAAGCCCAAATGATATTGTTAAGTGTAACTGCCCAGTTCCCTGCCTAAAGGGTTAAGTTTCTTGTTCCTTTGCTAGCTCCTGTAGTCATGGCAACTGATAAGAAGTTTCCCAGCTGCTGTGCAGTCCGAGCTAGTCAGAGAACGAGATAAGCTGCTGAAACTTTCCCATAACAACTGCAGATGTTTTGACTAAGAATTCTGTTCTCATTCTCTTCTTGTTGTTCAGTGCCTGAAAAGTCTGCTTGTCAGCCTTGCTGTGCAGACACAAATGGAAAAATAGATTTTACCTAGCTTTGCTTTCTCGTGTATTCCAGCACTGCAATAAACACGTAGGTTAGTATATTTTTGTGGTCTCCCTCTGGTCTCTTTGGATTTATGCTGTTTTGATCGATTTTTGATGCACTGGTAAACTGTGGGTCATGCTAGCTTATAGCATGCTCCCTGGAATTCCTCAACAGATATAAATAGACCAGGCCAAGTAGTACTAGAGACCAACAGTGGGAGTAAAAGCAACTTTAGTAAAAGACTTGTGGGAAGGGCACATGTTCTTAAGTGTCTCTACACTAATGCACAAAGTATTGGAAATAAGCAAGATGAATTCAAACTCTTAATATAACATAATACATATGATTTAATAGGCATCATTGAAACCTAGTGGGATGAGTCTCATTAGAAAGCAATGCTGTAATCACTAAAAGTCAACATGGATTTCTCAGAAATAAGTCATGCCAGACTAATCTTATCTCTTTTTATGATAGGGTTACAAGCTTGACAGATGAAGGGAATGCTGTAGACATAGCATATCTTGACTTCAATAAGGCCTTCGACAAAGTACCCCATTACATTCTTGCAAAGAAGCTAGTAAAATGCGAGCTGGACAGGACTACTGTTAGGCGGATTTGTAATTGGTTAACTGACCAAACACAAAGAGTGCTCACCAATGGCTGCTTTTCATCCTGGAGAGAAGTGACTAGCGGGGTGCCACAGGGTTCTGTCCTGGGCCCAGTGCTATTCAATATCTTCATCAATGACTTGGCTGAAGGAGTGGAGGGCACGCTGATCAAATATGCAGATGACACCAAATTGGGAGGGGTTGCTAATACCCCAGAGGACAGGATCAACTTTCAAAATGACTTTGACAGACTGGAGAGCTGGGCCAAAGCTAACAACATGAATTTCAACAGAGAGAAATGTAAGGTCCTACACTTAGGCAGAAAAAAGGGAATGCACAAATATAGGACGGGGGACATGTGGCTGGACAACAGTACATGTGAAAGGGATCTAGGAGTCTTGGTAGATCACAAGCTGAACATGAGTCAGCAGTGTGATGCAGCAGCCAAGAAAGCCAATGTGATTCTTGGTTGCATCAATAGAAGTATGGTGTCTAGATTGAGGGAGGTAATGGTACCACTCTATTCTGAATTGTTTAGACCTCATTTGGAATACTGTGTCCAGTTCTGGGCACCTCAATTCAAAAAGGATATTGACAAGTGGAACATATCCAGAGGAGGGCAACCAAATTGGTGAAGGATCTGGAAGCCATTCCCTATGAGGAACGGCTTAGGGAGCTGGGTATGTTTAGTCTGCAAAAGAGAAGGTTAAGAGGGGACCTGATAGCCATATTTAAATATTTGAAGGGATGTCATGTTGAGGAGGGAACAGGCTTGTTTTCCACTGCTCCAGAGACTAGGACAAGGAGCAACAGATTCAAGCAGCAGGAAAGGAGATTCCAGCTGAACCTCAGGAAGAACTTCCTGACAGTCAGAGCTGTCTGGCAGTGGAATATGCTGCCTTGGAATGTGGTGGAGTCTCCTTCTTTGGAGGTTTTTAAGCAGAGGCTGGATGACCATCTGTTGGGAATGCTTTGATGTGTGTTCCTGCATAGCAGCGGGTTGGACTGGATGGCCCTTGTGGTCAGTTCCAACTCTATGTTTCTATGATTCAATGAAGTATTTGAAGAGATGTCATATAGAAGGTGGGGTAAGCTTGTTTTCTGCTGCTCCACAGAGTAGAACAAAGAGCAATGGCTTCAAGCTACAGGAAGAAATTCTACCTACACTTTAGGAAGAACTCTTTAAAAAAGGCTGGATGGCCATCTGTTAGGAGTGCTTTGATTCCCTATTCCTGCATGACATATGAATGATAGACAAGACAAAAGTATAATGAAAAAAGCAAAAGAGAATTTACAAGCATATTTTTCAGAAAATCAAGATAAAGGAATTAATATAGAAACTGTAGAGGACACTGGAAAAGCAGTTTTTCATGGTTTTTTAGTTCAATAACATGCCATTCTCAATAGAAAAAAGAAAAAAATGCAGAAAATAGACAAAATTAAGAACAAGAAAAAATAATTAAAGGAGAGACTTTTGAATAAAGCTATTCAAAAAGAAATCACTGCAACTGAAACAACTTGAAATGGATCTAACCATGGAAATCAGTAAAAAATTAATGTATTTGAAACAATACGATTTTGAATGGCGTAATGAAGCAGATACATGTTTGGCTTCCAGATTAAGGAAGAGAAAAGAGAACACTATACTTAAGAGAATTGAAAGTGGAAGTAAAACCCATACAGACATTGAGAAAGTTAAAAAAAATTTATGATTTTTCAAATTTGTATAAAGGTAAAAAAGCAAGTGCTGAAACCATTTATGAGTATATAAATTATTTGAAACTTAAGGAATTATTAGAAAAGCAAAGTTTGAAACTAAATCACCCAATAACTATAGCTGAAATTATGGAGGTGATCAGACGACCAAAGAAAGGGAAGGCTCCAGGCCCTGATGGCTTTTCAGCAACATATTATAAGTCACTTTAAGACTCATTGATCTTACCTATTCAAGCCACTATGAATGCAGTTCTTCAGGGGAAAGTTCTAAGATCCTGGAGAGAAGCATTCATTATTCTTATACTAAAGGAAGATTGAAATCCTACATCTGTCAGGAATTACCAACCAATTTCTCAACTTAATGTAGTGTATGAAATATTTATGTCAATAATGGCCAATAGATTTAAAAGTATTCTAAAAGATCCAATTCAAGAAGAACAAGCTGGTTTCTTACCAAATAGACATTTAAAAGTAAATTTAAGATTTATTCTGAGTGTCATTGAATACTATGATTGTGAACCAGGGAAAAAACTTTCTCTCCTATTTTTGGATATTGAAAAAGCTTTTGATAGTTTTAGCAGGGATTTCTTGTTAGAAATACTATCCACAATGAATCATTTTAGCTATATATCAAGCTATATATATATAGCTATATATATCAAGAACAGTCTGCACATATAATTGTAAATGGAGAAAGAACAGAAAAAAAATGAAATAAGTTGTGGAACAAGACAAGGGTGTCCACTTTTCCCTCTATTATTTATAACTGTGATGGAAGCATTGATAACTAACATAAAAACAAATAACTCTATAAGAGGAGCAAAAATAAAGAGGCAGGAGTTTAAAATTAGAGCCTATGCAGATGACGTAGTTGTAATGTTGGAAGAACCAGTTGAAAGTATTGTGGAATTGAAAGAAACATTAGTAAAATTTGGAGAAGACTCTGGCTTGAAGGTGAACAAGAGTAAAACTAATATCTGAACAAAAAATATGATTAAAGAAGAAGAAAATGTTTTAACATATCTGCCAGGCTTCACTGTAAATACAAAGGTGTATTATTTTGACATTCAGTTAACAAAGAAAAATTTGGATCTCTTTGAGAATAATTATGAAAAGACTTGGAGAGAGATTAATACTGATCTTCAAACTGGAGGAAATTAAAACTTTCACTTTTGGGTAGAATTGCTTTGATTAAAATGTCTTTACTCCTAAAACTACTGTTTCTATTTCAGACCATCTCTAATATAAGTAATGAATCTGTCTTCAAGAACTGGGAAAGAAAGGTATCCCAGTTTATCTGGGATGGGAAAAAACCCAAAAGTCAAGATTAAAATCTTGAATGATGCAAGAGAAAGAGGAGGTCTTGGTTTACCTAACTTAAAACTCTATTTTCACTTATGCTGTTTGGAATGGTTTAAAGAATGGACTTAAATTGAATAATAATAAATTGCTAGGGTTAGAAGGAAAAGATCTAATGTTTGGCTGGCATTGTTACTCCGATGGAAAACCCTATCCTGGGGTCTACAATTTTGATATTAAAATATGATTCTGTGTGCCTGAGAGGTCAACCGAATGAGCACGTAGGCAGGCATGGTCGAACGACCAAAAACCAGGCCAGGCCAGTAAAATCCCCAGTAACGTAGCCCCAGGAGACCTCAAGACGTGTAAACCCACAATAAACAAAGGTTCCTCAGCCCCGAGATGCCAACTTGAGGGGATTGGCATGACTGCCCCAAGTTGAGCAAATATTCCATCAGGTGAGGACCATTTACATGAAGTCACACCACAGACTAACACAGCCAAAGATCCTGAGACTTTGTTAACACCTTGCAATCCCATCACACAAAGGAAATTACCATGATGGAGCTTCGTTATCGCTCCAACATCCATTGTTCTCCCCAGGAAAGGATTAGTCCTCCAGGTACTTTTTCCCCTACAAATAGTCTCAGCTTTTAAGCATTTCTTTGGATCGCTCCCGGTCACCCCAGCAGACCATTGCTCCGTATGTCAAGTAATCCCTTCAGCCCTCTCCGTGCTGAGCCCCACTTCTCTGCTGCCTTCTCGGACCCAGGACTTCAGGACAAGGTGCAGTATTACACCAACTGCACCCCTTCAATACTCCCCTGTCCAATTTCCTCTCTTTTGCTTCTTAATAGCTCTTGGGTGCATGTGTGCATGATTGCATCGGTGCGTGAGACTTGCATTCAATAAAGTCAGTTATTGGATATCTTTGTTTGGTTTTTGGCTTGGCCTGACCCCATAAACACTGACCCCGCTAGGTTACCCTGCCTCTTGCATTGCTATTGCTTGTGCTCTGGCTAGTCTCCATTCCCACTGAAGTGCACATTGAGGTGTCCCCCAAGAGACACTCAGGTGCACATTGAGGTATCCCCCAAGGGACCCCAGAAATCAGGGTAACAGCATGCAAAATTGGGTTATGATAAAGTTCACAGAAATTTTAATAACAATTTCATTAGGAAAGTGATTTTAAAGACCTGGAAAAAGTATAAAACAAGACTATACCCCAAAACACAATTGTGGCATTCACTGAATGAGGTGTTTTATAGTAAGAACAATGTTTTTCATGGTTGCTGGATCACTTATAATGGCCTGAGGAAGCTGCAAGGGAATATATTAATGTTTAAATCTCAGGAAGAATGGAGGGAGGAGGGATTGGACTGTCATTGGTTGCTTTACAGATAATTACAGGAAAATAGAAATGAAATTAAATGACTTTCAAATGAAAAGAACTGCATATAAAGAAATATTATCTGGAGAAAAGACAAAAGTTCTTTTGAAAATCTACACTTTGTTGTTAAAAGGGGACACAGAAGAAGAGATAGATAAAGATTTGATGTTATAATGGGCTCAAGATATAGGCCACCCACTAAAATTTAAAAACCGGAAAAGAATTTGGAAAAAGAGAATTAAATATACAGCCAGCTAGAATGTAAGAGAAAATGTTTATAAAATGTATTTACGATGGTAAATCTGTAAAACTAGAGAAGATGTATAAACGTTGCAGTGATAAATGTTGGAAATGTGACAAAGAGAGTGGAAAATTTTTTCACCTGTGGTGGAATTGTCAAAAGGCCAAGAAGTACTGGAAAACAATACATCTCCAGGTAGAGAAAATATTAAACATCAATTTTCAGATGAAACCAGGGATGTATTTGTTATGCATGTTGGAGGAAAATTTAGAGAGGAATTATGGAAAACTGCTATTTTATATGACAGTTATAGTGCATATTAACTATGCAAAAGAACAGAAAAATCTAGACATCCCCCTCCCTGAAGATGACTGGTTAATAAAGCTTGGTGATTAAGTGCAAATGGATAAATTAACAATGTTGAAAAAAGGCAAACCACTAGAAGATTTTGTTAAAAACTGGCATCCACTAATTACCCATCTAAAAGGCAGATGGGGGCATTTAACGATAGCAAGCTTTATAGACTGAAGAAATTAAAGAGTTGTGGTTTAAATGATATGCATTTCTTTATTGAAGTTTGGAATTAAATAAATTTTCTGTCATCATTTATGTATAGCTTAGAATGGTAAAAATTATAAAGAGTATCTAGTGAATATATAATTTTAGGACATAATAGAATCAGAGTGACTATATGATGTTAGATAAAAATAATCTTGAGTTTATATAAGGAAGAGAATATTAAAACAAGCTTGGGGGAAAATTAACGAAAGGAAAGTATGCATGAAGAATGTAAATGAGCTACAAAGTTATCTCAGAATGTATGTTGTTGTAGGTCTAAGTGTAAGTATTGGGATTTTTTTGTAAAGTGCTTAACTGTTCTGTCTTCTGTTAAATTTCTGTTAGTAATCTTAATCTAAAAAAGAAATTTTATGAAACTTAGTCTATAAGAACATATAGCCAAATATATTCTAAAAAAAGGCTCATGCAGATATCCTTAAAAACTTCAAAAACTTCAAAAATTTAAACCAATTTAAACCAATAAGGAAAGTCAAAAGTCAAATAAATCTATTAAATCCAAAAGATATAGTCTTTAAAGTGAGAGTATTTTTCCAAGTCCATAAAACAATCCATGCAAACTACAGGCAACTAGGCTATATACACAGAACTGGTAGACCAAGGCTCCTGGATCCATAGTAAAGTAAAATAAAAAGATCCAGTTATATTTACCAGGGAATCTGGCAGATCCAAATGTAGTGTCCATTTAAGGGTATGAGGAACCCTTCACTCCATCTCCTCTGAGGCCTGCGATTGTTTTCTGCAGTCCGGGGTCTCCGCTGCCAGCATTCTGTTCCCAAGTGGCTCCTGTGGGTCCTCGATGGACTGCTGCAAAGATCTTCAGGTTCCTTGTAGACAGGGGAACCCCTCTCTTGACAGGAGAAACAACAAAGTCAAGAATGAAGTTTTAGAGTACACGATCTCGCTTGTCTTGACAAATGAGCTCTAAATCACGCTGGCCGTTGGAGAGCCAGCAATGAAACTCAAGTGCTAATGATTTCATCTGAAACCAGGAAATAAGCAAAATGTTACTTACTTCATTTACTCTCTAGAAGGCTTTAGCTGTTCCAGCAATTCCCCCAGGGAGAGGTTGCTGTAATTATTTATTGACTTGGAGGTGACTGAAGGACAACTTTCTGATTGACATTTGGAGTATGAGAGAATGAAGTACAAAAAAACCTACCTGACCAACTGACAGAAACAGGAACACAAGACTAGACAGAAACAACATTTCCCCTTAGTGCTTCCCTTTGCTAGCACTAGAGAGAATGAAATCCATATTTCTTAAAAGGGATCTTAAAATACCTTCAAAAGCTTTGTAAGCGGAATTCAATTTGGAAAGTACAAATTGCAAATGCATATTACATGTCAATGTATATGACAAAGTCACAATGTTCTGAGAAGAGGGAAAAGAGAAAAAGTTTCAAGAGGAAAAACGTGCCACAAAATAGGAGTGTGCATATGGATAGCCCTTGCTACTTTTGCCAATTCACCATTCAAATAATAGAATTATAGAATCATAGTTGGAAGTGGCTTCATGGTCCAACCTCCTATTCAGTGTAGGATCTCCAGCTAAAGCATCCCCAGCAGATTGCTGTTGAGACTTTTTTTGAACATGTCCAGAAAAGGAGACTCTACCATCTCTCTAGGCAATTTGTTCTATTGCTGAACCTCTCTTAATTTCAGAAGTTAATGTTAAACTAAAATCTACTATGCTGTTAACTTCCAAGCATTAGACTTGGTCCAACCCTGTGGGCAGCAGATAACAAGTCTGCACCCTCCTTTGTATGGGCCTTTGCCCCCTATACTGTTATAGTGCTGTTTTCTACTTTTGACCGCCTCTGGAATCCTGGGGCTTACAGTTTAGGGAAGGGAATTTAGAATTCTCAGCCAGAAAGCTCTTTGGCCTCAGTAAACTACAGACCCCAGAATTCCACTGGATGTTGAAAGTGGAATACTAGCACTATAACCCTGTAGTGCAGAAAGGCCGATACAAAGGAGGGTGCAGACTTGTTATGTGCTGCCTAGAGGGTTGGACCAAGTCTAATGCTTGGAAGTTAACAGCAGAGTAGATTTTAGTTTAACATTAACTTCTTCACATTAAGAGAAGTTCAGTAATAGAAGAAATTGCCCAGAGAGATGGTGGAGTCTCCTTTTCCGGACATGTTCAAAAAGAGGCTCAATAGCAAACCCTTGAGGTTTTTAAAGAGTGCAATCATGTCACACACACCCATCTTCTTTTCACCAAGCTGAACAAGCCCAGCTCTTTCAGCTTTTCCTTGTATGTTTTCTTCTCTGTATCTGTTTTCATCCTTGTTGCCCTTCTCTGAACCTGCTCCAAGTTGTCTATATCCTTCTGAAAACAAGGCACCCAGAAATGAATGTGGTACTCCAGATGAGGCCTGACCAGCACAGAATACATTTGGAAGATTGCTTTGCTCAATTTGGAAACTATGCTTCTACAAATGCAGGCTAAAATAGAATTCATCTTCCTTGTTGCACTGATAGCTAATGTTCAGTTTATGCTCAATAATAATCCCAAGATCCTTCCTGCATGGAGCACTGCTGTATCTCCCATCCTGTACTTCTGCATTTGGTTTTTAAATGTAGAGTTTTGCGTTTGTCTCTATTGAATTACAATTTATTAATATACGCCCAATTTTTTAGTTAGTAAGATAGGATTGAGACAATGGAGGTTGGAAACAGAGGTAGCTATTATATTGAAAATGTAATTCTATTTTGCTAAGCTGCTAAGCTGATTAATATTATTAATTTGCTGAAGTGGTTAATAGGGGCTTTACTGTAATAGTCCATATGGAAACTAAAGATGGGTTCATGGGAAGGATGTGTAGAGAAGAGAGAAGGCAAGAAAGTGAACATGGCCTTGACTAATTAAGGGATAAATAATGTTTTAAGGAAAAACATGTTTACTTTTACTAAGTGGAGCGAAATAGATATGACTGGGAGAGGAAGCCAAAAGGGTCAGTATGACCAGAGAACGTGTTATAAGTATGAACCAAGAAGGAAGAGTGAACAAAATGGCAATATATTAAACTTCTAATCTCTGACCAATCAGGTTGGGTTTTAAAGAATCAGTCAGGTGATGAATCCTAAACTTGTAATCAATCAAATAATGCTGGCAAAAATGTATTTAAAGTATTATAAACTCTTTGTCTCGGTCCTTGATTTACTTTAAGGCCTAGGACTTTTACTGTGCAGAAAATCAATAAAAGCTTCTGTTGGAAGACACTCACTGGCATTTAGTCTTTTGGGCACACCAGGTATGAACCCAGGAGAGCTTTTGTCTGTTTAGGTGTGACAGGATCATACGCCATTCACAAACAAATAAGTGCAATATAAAAATGCAACAATATAAAAAAAGACAACATGAAATACGTGGATTAAGTTGTAGCAAATTCTTATTCTCTTAGTAATTTGTAGATTTAGTTTTAGTTTTGTTAATTTAACAGAGGGCGGTGGTTAGTGTGTGTGCCATTTCTCTTTGTGTTTATGTTGTTGTAATCCTTATGTATAGTTTTACATATTAAAATGTGTGTCGTTAATAAAGATTTTTTTAAAAGAAAATATAATCAATATATCCTTCCCATAACCACTCACTCGGAGGATGTAGAGTTGGCCACAAACAGAAGTTTCTGTCTCCTGGTGCTGCAGGAACAAGAAGGGCTGCTTGCCATTGCACAGGACTTGACTTGCAGCCTCTTTGCCCTGGCTGATCCCACAGCTGCAGATGAAAGAGGTGAGTGCCAGCCTCGTGGTCAAGGAAATGGCAGTGGTGGTGGCAGCCAGGGAATTAGTAGTAGAATCACTTCCACAACCTCTCTTCCTTGGTGCTATGGCTACTTCTGCACACTCATCCACCCTGGCCACCTCCTTCTCCGGAAAGTCAATCATGTTGCCCTGGGGGAAGGGCAGAGGTGTCATCACTGTTGTTGCCTGATTGGGGGCAACAGCTGTGGGGTGCTCCCCAGAACTGTTCACTCATCTTGCGGGCACCAGGTGGCCAGATGTACTCATGGGGAGAGAGGGCAGGAAAGAGCAATCCTACTGCTGCCCCTGCACTTTTACATTCTCTGTTCACTCTCCACTCCTCCCTCACCTCAACCTTTATCTGATGGAGCTCTGAAGGCAACTTTGCATCTCTCTCAGTATGTACTACATAACCTGCATTGCAGGTAAAAAGAGGGGGAATCTTTTTTGGACTGATGGTAAGGGAAACTGTGGAAAGCAAGTCAATAGATATGGGGAAGTACTATAAGCAGCGTACAGATCTTGAATTTTTTTAAAAAAAAATTGATACAATTAAAACATATTGAATATAAACAACAATACTGTGATTAGATAAGAGCATACTCAATGTAATCAACTGTAATATCAGTGATAAATCTTGCAAAAATGTTCATTGCTGACAGGAGAAACCAGAGTCAGTATCAAGCAACAGATAGAAATTTTCTGGAATAGTATTAGAATGTAGGCAATCGGAAGATTGATACTGATGCTTCACCATTTAAACCTGAACCTCATCATCAGGGGAAGTTATTTTTATTTTTTTAAAAAACATATATCTGTTTAGACATTAATGTTAATGATGTGTTTCTTCTTTTGATATGTATTTCTTTATCTTAATATGTCTTTCTATGTTTATATAGATATGTTTGTGTATATTGTGATTTTCCCTTTTTTGTTGCTCTTTGTACATATCCAGAGTATGTTTGTGTGTATGTATATGTGTGTGTGCGTGTATGACTGTAGGTAAGACAGAATAGATTCCCATAATTTGGTTCTTTGTGCAGAATATAGTGTACAAAAGAACAAACAATGAGGAAAATCTTCACTTTCTGGAGGCCTACAAATACACAAAAAGATGGTCAAGGCGATAAATTAGGCACAAGCCCAATTTATGAGTTAAAGAGATGGAACTGCTGGTAGAGTGCAATGACAATTATGTAAACCATGAGTTTATAAGGCCAGCATGATCAACCATGAAAAATGGGCAGATGTTGAAACATTCACCAACCCTTGAGGTCATACAGACTGAGCCATGTCTCCTACAACCTGGTGAGATTGGGATGAAGGAAGACAAGTTTGGGGAGGTGGAATGTCAGGTCAGCTTTGCTCTCCCTGTTATGTTTTTAAGTAGTTGCCTTGCTTTGATGTTTAAATGGGCTTTACTGTGCTGTGAGGGGATGATGGCATCAGCTGAGGAACTGTGTGCTGAGAACGAGGAAATATTATGATAATGAAGTAAGATAGGGTACAGGTGCAGGAAGACAGATCTAGCTGCAAGGTCAAACTGTTGGTAAGCTGTATGGGAATTTGTGAAGGGGACAGAAGAGTTATGATTAGCTATCAAATAGAATGCTAGCACATGCTAATTTGAAATGTTACAGCTTATAAGGTGCTAAAAATTGAATGCTTCTTTAGGCCTGGCAGTTGCCAAGATGTGCAGTTGTTTTCTTTGAAGTTCCTGGATAAAGCTTTTGCAACCACTAAGTCAATAGAACATGATCACTTGATCATGGAGCTATCCTGTACATCACAGGTGGGCCTGCTGCTGTCACTACTGAAGAGGGCAACACCAAAGGGGGGAGCACCCTTTGGGAGAGCCACTTTGGGGATGGAGCAAGGATGAGAGCCAGTACCTTTGGCTGGGGGGGATAGGAATGCATTGTGTCTTCCCCCCCTCTCTTTCTGTAACTTTAAAGAAGCTGCCTATCATAGTAAGCTACATGTAGAGTAGAAGGGAGTAGAGAGAGGAAGTAGCCTAAGGAGCAGCCGTTACAACAACGATGCGCAGAGCAAGAGATGCCTGGGGAGACAGTCCTATTTTCATGGCAGATGGCAAAGTCACATGCTTCTGTTTACCCCCAAGCTATCCCCCACTTCAAATAGTCTGGATAGCGTTGGCAACTGATCTCTGGGCTGAAAATGCTCCTGCTCAATGCCAGGTTGCTGAACTGAAAAATATCCCTGATCCAGTTGATCCCAGATGAACATGCCAACTTGGCTTATATTACGAGACAAGTCCGGATGAAGTTTGGAGGCAGTTAGCCTCTCCCAGCTTTATCCACCTGGGTTCTCTGTACACTAGCAGACAATGCCTGGGGGCAGGGAGGTGGAGTCTCAGTAATCTATTGGGATTCCATTTCTCTCACCAGGTACTCTGTCCCACAGTCTGCTGGGTTTGAGTGTGCATGTTTGAAGGTGGATGGCCAGGACAGAGTAGGGATTCTCTTGGTGTATTGCCCACTCTGCTGTTCAACAGTCTTCGTTCCTTAGCTGGCTGAGTTGGTCTCAATGGTGGTGTCAAGAATTCTCTCACCTTGTTTTAATGGGGGACTTCAACATCCATGTGGGGGACTACTCTATCAGTAGCAGCTCAGGACTTCATGTCTGCCATGAGAACTCCATAGTGTTACTGCCCTGGCTAGCCCGAGCTTTGGGGATATAAAAAGATATCATTTGATATCTCAAATTCAGCTTCACATATCCCTTCCACGTGCTTGCGAGGCCCCCGGACAAGCACGCATACAGGCTGGGCTGATAATCGCTGTAATATTCCTAGACAATACAGGCGGGCCAGAAAATAGCCGACTCACCGCTTTAGGAGACCTCAAGGCAAGTACTCCATTAGGTATGCAAGCAACTGACAAAGGATTCTCTGCCCCGTGCTGGCAACTTGATGATCGAGCTATACAACGCTCAAGTATTCCGTGTTTGCATACCAACTACTCTATTGATAAATTCGGCTGTAATTCAATCATTCAAATTCTGACCTTTCGGAGGCTTTGTCTCCAACTCCAAATCTATTGTTTTCCCCTAAGTCTGACCTAGCCTGCAGTCACAATTCTCCTTATAAAAACCCTTGATTCCGAGACCTTCCTCGGATCGCTCCCGAGTTCCAGACCACCTTGCTGCCGCTTTGCTTGGCGAGCTTCCCCTCAGCTCCACGTGCTGAGATACATCAAACCCCAGCTTCGCTCTCCATTTTCTTCTGGACTTCAGGACAGGTTTCATATCATCCGAACCAACTATCCCTCTAAAAATCCCGCTATCTTACTCACACCTTTATTTTCCTTAGTTATCTGTGTGTTTCTGTTGCATACTTTGTGTGCCTGTATTTAATAAAGATCATTCCCGTTCCGGTCGCATGGCACACGTATGAGGTCGCACGGAGCGAAGCTCTGAAGCTCCGTGATACCTCCTGCGGGGATCCAGCCGCTTTTTTGCCAACAGAAGCGGCAAAACACCCCCTGGTAAAGGGGGTGCGGAGGAGAGCCTGAAGGGGGCTCCGATACCGGTGCTGAGCACCTTCTGCTTAAGAAGGTACGGGAGGCGTCCGGGGAGCCAAAGGGCTACACGGATCCAGCAGGGACGCCATTTTGTAAGCAGTACAAGCGCCGCCGCCGCCTTTTAAAACAAGAGGACGATATGAGCAGCAGTTAATGAGTGATCTAGTTTTATTATTTTTAAATAGAAGAAAACTACAACAACTCTGATCTTGCAGCGTGGTTAAAAGGTGCAACTTGAAGCGTCCCAGCAGACTAAGAGGCTTGGTGGACTGCTTGTTGTTTTTTTTGTCTTGTCTAAAGAAGAGGATTTTGTGGAATATAGACTTTTTTTGGATTACAGATTTTCATTGGGAGCCTATTTCTTTTTTCTTTTCTTCTTGTTTTTGGATTTGGATTATTGCTGAGATGTGCGTGTGGAATTGAAGAGGAGGCAACTTACAAAGAAGAGGTTTCAATGGACGTATGGGGATTACAGATGTTTTGGTTTTTCTTTTTTTCCCTTTTTTTCTTTGAGAACCCATTTCTTTCTACGTGGATGTTGTTTTTTTAGAAGTGGTGGCATTTGGATTTTGAGATTCTGGAAACATTTGGTGACGTGTAGGACATTGACTTTTCACGTTTGAGAACTTATTTGGTGGATCATTGAATAAACTCTATTGAGCTTTTTTAAAAAACTGTAAGCTTCGAGATGAAATAATATTGGTTCCTCGTTAATTTTCTTTTTTGGCTGGTTTAACATTTGGACTTAAAGTACAAGAATTTGTTTGGGCTGTGCTGTAAGGACAAGAATACAGAGAGACATTTCCCCCCCACGCAGTAGAGCGGTGAAGAATCTTGTTATCACAGTTGGAGGAGAATTTCTCACAGCAAAGGTCTGGGAACAGTTCCAGAGAAGAGAGGAGAAATAACTTTGGCTGGGAGGGGGAGTGGAAGAATTGGTCCTAGGCACAGCCTTTTGATTGTATTTAATGAATTCATGGTTTGATTTTATATGAAGGTTTTAGAAGGGAACAAATAGATTTTACTTGGTTTTATAAGAGGAATCATAACATATAGAATAATTTTAATATTTGCAATAATTGATTAATTGTTTATAAAACAGAAACATTTGATATTTGCATAAGGTCCTATTTTATTGTCATAAGGTCTGCAGTAAGCTTTTATTCAATTAAAATGGATCAAAGGACAAGACGAGGAGCAGCGGCGGCGGCGGCGGCGACAACAGCAACTGCACAGACAGCTAGACAGACATCTGTTGATATGCCACAGAAACCTCAGGATTTCATGGCTCAGATGATGGAAGAGTTCAAAAGTATGAAAGAGGACATAAGAAGTGACATAAAAGAAACAAGGAAAGAGATGCGAGCTGATATGAAACAAGAAATAGAAAAACTGGGGAAGAAATTGGAAAATATAACAAAAGATGTGACAAAGTTAAAAACAGAATCTAAGGAGATGAAAGAACACATAAAACAAGTTGAAAAGGAGATGCATGAGGTAAAAGGGAAGCAACAAGAGAATGAACTTCAAATTACTCATCAGGAGCTACGATATCGGGAAAGATGTCTGCGTTTGAGAGGTGTTCCAGAGACTTCAGTTGAGAATCTTTATGGGAAAATAATACCGGCTTTGGTGGAATTTATAGACATTGCAGAAGAATGGATGGAGACATATATTGACAAGATGTTCAGAGTTTCTTCCAGAGTTGTGAGAGAGCGGAAATTACCAAGAGACATTATTATAACTTTTACAAGAACCATGATCAGAGATAAAATATTGCAACAAAGTTATGATGGACTACTGAAGATTGAAGATAAAGATGTCAGAATTTTTAAAGATATACCTTATCAAGTCTTAAAGAAGAGACAAGAATACAAACCGCTGGCTAACCTTCTGTTAAAGCATCAGATTAACTATCGTTGGGAAAAGGTTGAAGGTTTATCTTTCAATTATAAACAACAGGGATACAGGATTAATTCAGTTCATAAAGCAAGACTGATAGATTGAATATGGATTGAATATGGATTGAATATGGATTGAATATGGATTGATAGATTGAAGAAAGATTTCCAAAAAGATGTCCATGAAGGAGAGAAAGAGATTAAGCCCTCACCTTCAGGGGAAGATAGAGAACAATCACAAGAGGAAGAAGAGGAAGCAGAGAAAGAGGAATTAATTGAACCTGAACATGGAGCTCATGAACAAGAAGAAGGTGAGGTGGATGGTGATATACTGAAGGATTAGGATAGGATCAAATATAAATTTAATATAATGTTAACAAAATGGATCCGAAGATTTACTCTTGGAACATTAAGGGGTTTAACTCTGAATACAAAAGAAGACAAATTTTTCATTTTATAAAGAAACAAAATTTGGGCATAATATGTTTACAAGAAGTTCGAATTAGAACGGAAGATTTGAGATATGTCAGGAATTTGAAATTAGGCAGCTGTTTTGCAGCTACAATAGATAAGAAGAAAAGGGGAGTTTTGATATATGTAAATGCAAAACTGGGTGCGCAGCAAATATTTCAAGATGTTAATGGACGATATATAGGGGTAGAAGTTACTTTGAAACAGGAGAAAATATTGATAGTAGGGGTATATGCACCAAATGGGGCCAAAGGAGAATTCTTCCCTACAATACAGGAAGAGATAGTGAGATATCTTGATGAAACAGGCAATTCTAACATTATTGTTTTGGGGGATTTTAATGGTGTAATTAGTCCTTCAGTTGATAGGACCAAGCAAAAGTTGACTCCCCGGAACAATGGTAAACTCCCCAGAAGTTTCTTTAATATGACGGACAGTTTAAATCTATATGACACTTGGAGATATAAGAACGGACAACTCGATGGACATACTTATTACTCGGACAGACATAGGTCGATGTCAAGAATAGATATGATTCTTGTGAACAAACAGCTGCTGATGAAAACTACAGATATGGATATTCTTCCCAATTTATGCTCTGATCATAATCCGCTTCAATTAAAGATGAAAATTCCAGGCAGAGAAAGAACATGGAGAATGAATGATGAGATCTGGAAAAAGGAGAAGTATATAGCAAAAGCAAAAACAAAGATAACTAATTATTTTAAAGAGAACATGACGTCGGAGCTGTCGATGAAAACCATTTGGGATGCAAGTAAGGCTGTTATGCGGGAAATTTTATCAGATGGAATGCAGAGATTCAAAAAGAGAAGAGGAAATCGGAGCAACGAATTTTGGAAAAGATGAAAGAAATCGAACAACAGATGAGACATAATCCGTTGGATAAACAATTGAGACTACAAATGAAGGTTAAGCAAGAGGAATTAAATCAACTTAATTTGGAAGAAATAGAGCTACAAATAAGGAGAATAAGATATAATTTTTTTGAACAAGCTAATAAACCTTCTAAGCTTTTGGCAAGTATGCTGCGGAAAAGAAGGACCAGAAACATAATAACAGAGATAAAAACAGGAGAAAAAAGAATTACAAAACAGGAAGGAATAAAACAAGCTTTTTATAACTACTATGTGGATTTGATGGGTAAGATTCCAAAAGGGGAAAGAAGTAAAGAAGTGGAGGAATATCTGGATAAAGTGAATACAAAGAGATGCTGTGAAGAGCAAAGAACAATTCTGAATCAAACTATAACTATGATGAAAGTGATGGAAGCCATACGTAATTTGAAGAATGATAAAGCCCCGGGCCCCGATGGATTTACAGCAAGTTATTACAAAAATATGGATCATGAGATTTCAATACCGTTGCAAAGTACTTTAAACGAAATAATAAAGGATGGAATTCCAGATACATGGAAGGAGGCTAATATAGTGCTGATTCCGAAAGAAGGAAGAGACTTGAAAGAGGTCAAGAATTACAGGCCAATTTCACTTTTGAATATTGACTATAAGATTTTTGCTTCAATTCTAGCAGCAAGATTAAAAAAAGTGCTGCCTGAGGTGATAGATGAGGACCAGAACGGCTTTCTTCCTAAAAGATCTTTGAGAAATAACATCAGAACGGTCTTAAATGTAATAGAATATTATGAAAAGCATAATGAGAGGAAAATGGCCATGATATTTGTGGATGCAGAGAAAGCTTTTGATATGATTAGTTGGCCATTTTTGAAAACTGTTGTTAAGCAGATGCAAGCAGGGGATAAATTTGCTGCATGGATTGAAGCTATATATAGCCAACAACAAGCAAGATTGGTCGTTAATGGGGAAAGAACACAAAAGATAGAACTACAAAGAGGAACGAGACAAGGATGTCCACTCTCCCCATTGCTGTTTATTATGACACTGGAAATACTTAACAATGCTATAAGAAAAGATAAAGAAATAAGAGGAGTACAGATAAAGAAATATCAATATAAGTTAAAAGCCTTCGCTGATGACTTGGTTTTCTTGCTGGAAGATCCAGGGAAATGTATTGAGAAATTGATTGCTACAGTGCAAGAATATGGAGATTTCTCAGGCTTCAAAGTTAACAAGGAAAAAACAGTTTTCTTAACTAAAAATATGAATGAAAGAGAAGAAAGGGAACTGGTGCAAAAAACAGGATTTAATAAAGGGAAAAAGATTAAATATTTGGGTATTTGGACAGCAAAAAGAAATAATGAATTATTTACAAACAATTATGAAAAAAATGGTTAGAAATAAAAAAAGATTTGGAAACTTGGACTTCGATGCGACTTTCAATGTTGGGGAGGATAGCTGTAATAAAGATGAATGTTTTGCCAAAAATGATGTTTCTGTTCCAAAATCTTCCTATAATATTGAATATGAAGCCTTTCATACAATGGAAGAGAGATCTAACCAAGTTTATATGGCAAGGGAAAAAACCCAGGATAAAATGGAACAACCTGACTGACTTAAAAAATAGAGGAGGAATGGGACTACCAGACTTTCAAATATATTACAAGGCTGCGGCATTTACGTGGATAAAAGACTGGATAGACCTACAAGATAAGAGAACGCTGGCATTGGAGGGAGCAGACCTGAGAATGGGCTGGCATGCCTACATGCTTTATGATAAAGCAAAAATAGATAAAGACTTTGCACATCACTATATCAGGAAAGCGCTTTTAAAAATTTGGGAAGATTATAAAACTAAAAACATACGGCAGCTGCCCACTTGGGTTTCACCTCAAGAGGATTTTTTTGGACGATGGACAGATTCTGATAAATGGCTGCGATATGAAGACATAACGGAGAGATCAGCGTCTAATAATTTAAAGGTAAAAACAAGAGAAAAATTAGAACAAGAGGGAATAGTTCTGAATTGGTTTCCCTATAGACAATTAGTTGAAAGGTTCCAAATGGACGCTAAAACATATGGAATAGAACACAATGAGAAAACTGGAGTGGTTAAATGGCTGTTTGAAAATCCTCCTCACTTACTAGCTCAAGTGTATCAAGAAATATTACAACAGGAGAGGCAGGAAGAAACAGTGAAGACAACAATGATTTTATGGGCTCAGAATATTGGACATACAATTCAATTAGAGTCTTGGGAAAGGAGCTGGCAAAAAACACAGAAATTTACAACAGCTCAAAACTTGAAAGAGAACTATTATAAGCTTTTTTATAGATGGTATATGACATCGGACAAATTGAAAAAGATGTACAAAACAGGTAATGGGCAGTGTTGGAAGTGTCAGAAAGAAGCTGGTACGATTTACCACATGTGGTGGACATGCCCAAAAGCTAAGAAGTATTGGAATGTAATACATAATAAAATTTGTGCATTATTGAAAATTCAATTTGTTAAGACACCAGAACTGTATTTGTTAAATATGACTGATATAATAGAAGATGTTGATGTTAAGAAACAATGGAGAACACTGCTCTATATGATAACAACTGCTCGGATTGAATATGCTAAGTTGTGGAAAACTCAGCAAATACCTACAGTGGAACAATGGTGGGGTACACTTATAGAGAATAAAAATGCTGATATGGTCTTTCAGAGACTAAAAGGGAAATCAGACGAAGAGATACAAAGAGAATGGCAAATGGTAAATGGAAGTGGGTAATTGCTGGGTATACAGATGGAGATTGGTTATTCATGATGTAAGATAAGATATGAGTGGGTGGCAGGGTATATATCATGATGCGGCAATATGGGAGGGAAAGGCAAGAAGCAATGAGTAAAAAATAGTTGTAAAATGTAGTACAGTATTATATATCTGAAAAATAGTTTGTAAAGCTAGATCTCTGTGGAAGATCAGAAATATGTCAAGTAAACTGTCAGTTACTATGTATGTTTTTTATAATGTGAAATGGACTAAAATGTTTTTTTTAAAAAATAAATAAATACAGATCATTCCTTATTTTCCAACCGGTTTGCTTCTTGACTTGGCCTGACCCCGTAGACACTGGGTTGCAAGATCCCGCTACATTACCCTGCCTCTCGTTTTGCCAACTTGTGCTCTGAACTAATTTCCCCAACTTATAGCAATTTGGTGTCCCTCCCGGGAGCCCCAGAAAACAGGGTAACAGAGTGGTGGAGCAACGCGGGCAACCCCGGTACCCCTAATTTGAGAAGGAGTCGCGAACCTCCTCAAATCAGGCTGGTACTGACTTAGGGAACAGCCGGTCAGGTTGCTAGAATTCAGTTAGGCAGGAACACGTGTGTGTGTGAGAATTCTGTGTGTGTGAGCTCTAGCAGCTACTCTATCGGGGTTGGAATCTATCTCCCTTTCTTGCTGGGTTTATGTATGTTAGCCGCCCCGGCGTGGTCACTAGCTCTCCGCGGTGAACCATCGTCCGATAGCAAGGGGTGTGCACAAGCTGACCCAGGAATCACATCCCTACCTTGGGGTCTATCGTGGGCTGGGATCCAGAGTCTTAGGGTGTTAGCACCATAGGAACAGTCTACACCCATCCAACACCTTAGCAGTGAGGCACAAATAGCACTTAGGGAAGAAATCCCCCCCCCGAGTAGTATACGGGTGCGTCCCGTCCTTGTTAGGAGTTAGAGTGTGGGTGCGTCCCTCTGGTAGTTGTGAAAAGCGCGGGTGCGTCCCGCTGTGTAATTTCGGGTGTGTCCCAAGTGGCTAGCCGACTAGGTGTGGGTGGTGAGTCCTGACCTAGCCTAGGGTTTAGAGGTTTAGCCCGTGGTAGAGGAAGGTACCCCTCACCCAGAAAACCAGTTAGGGACGGTTCGGTTTTGGTTCCTTGCCCTTTTTCCCTGCTGCTTGGCCAGGCAGCGCTGTAAGTTCCACGGAGTTCGTTTCCCCCCTTCAGGCAGGCGGGGGACTCCTGAGGGTTCCCTGGGTCTAGGTGACCTCCCTGTCCCTGAACCGTTTCCTTGTCCTTTGGTTCCCAACGCTGTCGAGGTGGAAAACCGGGCTTGGGTGTACGAAAGCGACTTTGTTTGGGCAGGCTGGAGATAGGTTCCCATCCCTCTTTCCTAGAGTAGTTCCATTGTGTTCGTTTCCCTTCAGTTCCCCCAGGGGTCTAGGTGATCCTTCCCATCACTCCAGGTCCTGGTCGCGTTCTTGTTAGAGAGTTTGGTAGAATAGGTGTAGTTTGTGTAGAATGGCAGAGAATAGTAAGGTCACCATTAAGGACCTCATGTTGGAGGAAGAGGTCCGAGGAAAATTAGAAAGGTGGGTGTTGAGTAAGGGGAAATGCCCCTGGAAGGACTCCATCTTCCAGACGGCCGATCCCTTTGCCACACTCCGTGAAGCGTACAACCTGGCACGGAAATCAAAGAACCCATTCGGGCCGTCTAAGGACGCTTTGGCCGCTTGGGGACTTTGGCTCACGGCCGGAGACACTAGTAGTGCCCTTGTAGAGACCCGAGGGAAGCTAGCTGAAACTGAGAAAGAGAATGCCTGGCTTCATGCTGAGATTGAGGTACTGCGAGCAGACAAGGTAACGTTCGTGTCCATAGCGCAGGCCTCCGCCCAGAAGCTTAGCAACATCACTTTGGTGGCACAAACTTGGGAAGAGAAAGCCCACGCCTTAGAGGCTGAGCTGGATCATGCCTGGTCTGCGGCCACGTTCATGGTGGGGCAAGTGAGAGAACAGCAGGAGGCTGTTAGTCATGTAGCTTGCCAGAAACAGATTGCTGCGCTGGAGAGCCAGCTCCAAACGCGCAAAGCCTTGATTTCGGCTGTGTGCCCGGAGCTGCTCCCAATGTTTGCAGAGGACTTTTCTGGGGAGACGCTGCCGGAGGATGCTCAGGCAACCGTTCCCCACAATCCAGACTGGAGTGACCCTAAGGTCCCAGTCAACCCAGTGGAGACACGGTCCATGATGAGATGGACCACCCCCCTTGGAGAAGGCAGTTCTAAGGATCACTCCTATAGATCTCAAAGCCACTGCTCTAGTAGCTTCTTTATGGGGCTTCCAGGAGAGATTTTCTGTTTAATGAATGCCAATCGAGTCAAAAGCTTTTCCTAAGTCGACAAAGGTAACAAATAGAATTTTGGTAGGATTGGTGATTCCTTGTTGGGCTAAACAATAAAGAATCAATGGATGGTCAATACTCTGCCCTTTCCTAAAGCCAGTCTGTTCAAGGTGAACAGCATTGTTGGTAGATTTCCCATCCTCCAATTTATTTAACAGATATTTACTATATAACTTAGTGTCACCCCCAAAACATAGGTGCCACAAGGGCCACTCCGCAATGCCAATATCTCTGTGCAAAAGTGGGGAATTAATTAGCTCAAAGTCAGGAGGCTAACGGGGAGGTGGGACTGAGACCTTTCTACCAGCGTTTATGGGCTCACACAGGAAAAGAGACCAGCCAGAGAGTAAAACGCGGACTAAAAATGTGTTTTATTGAAGTAAATTCACTCATGCACACAACAGTTCAAGCACACACACAATCACACAAGTACTAGCCAAAGAGCAGAGAGGAAAGTGGGATAGAGACTGTGAGGAATTTGGGTGATAATTACTGTTACTGTCCTGGCTAGTTCGAGCGTTGGGGATATTAAAAGATATCCTTTTGATACCACAATTCGGCTTCACTTCTCTATTCCCTTCCACGTGCTTGTGAGGCCACTGGACAAGCACGCAACCAAGCTCGGCTGGTAATTGCTGTAATATTCAAACAACAATATAGGCAGGCCAGAAATAGCTGACTCGCTGCTTTAGGAGACCTCCAGGCAAGTACTCTAATTAGGTATGCACGCAACCTACAAAAGAGCCTCTGCCCCATGCTGGCAGCTTGATGGGTAAACTATACAATACCCAAGTACTCTGCGTTTGCATACTGGCTACTCTATCGAGAACCGCTACGATAACTCAATCATTCAGATTCTGACCTTTCGGAGGCTTTGTCTCCAACTCCAAATCTATTGTTTTCCCCCCAAGTATGGCATAGCCTGCAGTCACAATTCTCCTTATAAAAACCCTGGATTCCGAGACCTTCCTCGGATCGCTCCCGAGTTTCATCCCACCTTGCTGTTGCTTTGCTTGGCGAGCCTCCCCTCAGCTCCACGTGCTGAGCTACATCGCACCCCAGCTTCGCTCTCTATTTTTCCGGGCTTCAGAACAGGTGAAGTATCACCCAAACCAGCAACTCCCCTAAAAATCCCTCTATACCACTCCAACCTTTATTTCCTTAGTTATCTTGTGTGAATGTGCCACATACACTGTTTGCCTGTATTTAATAAAATATCATTTATTGTTTCAAATTCTGTGTGCTCCTTGACTCGGCCTGACCCCATAGACATAGGGTTCAAGATCTCGCTACGTTACCCTGCCTCTCGTAACGCTAAGCAGTGCTCTGAGCTAATTTTCCCCACCTTTAGTTGAGCACATTTTGGTGTCCCTCCTGGGACTCCCAGTACACAGGGTAACATTACCGTGTCTTGAAAGAAGCAGAGAAAAGTGGTGGCATGACTTATGCAAAGAACTTAAGGACAGTTCTCAGTCAGGAAACGGACAGACATAGTGGTGTTTAGATCTCCCAGAGACTGCAACTATCTGCTTGAAATGGGGACCTTATACCCAAAAATAGCCTGTGGGCAGGACTAATGCTTGCAATCCCAGGTGGAGAACAATGGGAGTTTCAATACATACAATAAACTTCCAACTTGCTAATGTTTGCAGTGCTTGGGTGATAAAGACATAATGGGTGTTGTAATATTGTGGGTGTTACGGGAAAAGAGGAAGTCCAGGTGCACAGAAAATGGGTTGAATCACTCTGGCATCCTGGTGGGCTTCTAGCCTTTGTGTTCTCTGGGGAAACTCCAACTTCTACTTAACCTTATCATCTATAAGGCTGGATGGCAGTACGTGTGAAAGGGATCTAGGAGTCTTAATAGACCACAAGCTGAACATGAGTCAGCAATGTGATGCGGCAGCCAAGAAAGCCAATGCAATTCTCGGCTGCATCAATAGGAGTATGGTGTCTAGATCGAGGGAGGTACTGGTACCACTCTACTCTGCTTTGCTTAGACCTCATCTTGAATCCTGTGTCCAGTTCTGGGCACCCCAATTCAAGAAGGACATGGTCAAGCTGGAGCAGGTCCAGAGGAGGGCGACCAAAATGGTGAGGGGCCTGGAAGCCATGCCCTATGAGGATAGACTTAGAGAGCTGGGTATGTTCAGTCTGCAGAAGAGAAGGTTAAGAGGGGACATGATAGCTATGTTTAAATATTTGAAGGGATGCCATGTAGAGGAAGGAGAGGGCTTGTTTTCTGCTGCTCCAGAGACCAGAACAAGGAGCAATGGATTCAAGCTGCGGGAAAGGAGATTCCAGCTGAACCTCAGGAAGAACTTCCTGACGGTCAGGGCTGTCCAGCAGTGGGATATGCTGCCTCGGAGTGTGGTGGAATCTCCTTCTTTGGAGGTTTTTAAGCAGAGGCTGGATGGCCATCTGTCGGGAGTGCTTTGAGGGTGTTCCTGCATGGCAGGGGGTTGGACTGGATGGCCCGTGTGGTCTCTTCCAACTCTACATTTCTGTGATTCTGTGATATAAGAACAGCATTTATTTGCCTGACAAATGACCCAATCCTACCTGGAGGGTGTATTAGGTTGACCAGCCTTTCCTCCTCATGTTCACAGTCACAATTTTCCCTCTGTCAGTATGACCTCCCAGTCACCTTCAGGTTTGATATTGGTATCAGCGCCAATTAATGCATTTGTCAATTAAACATGATGCCAATTAGATATGGTGCCCATCCAAACCATATCAATATGGGTAGCCAATGCAGGCCCTAACATCAGAATCAATGTCCAGAAGACTAACAGGCCAACAATTATTGGCATCAGGCTTATCATGCTTCTTGTGAATTAGAACAACTACACTCTGTTTCCATCCCACTGGAATTATAATTGAATTGTTAATCTGTTAATCACTTTGGAGACTATCAGAGCCACCACTCAGGAAAGTACCTGAGTATTTGGAGGCATCATATTTTCTGCTGGGGCCTTGCCCAGAGCAAAAGTTGAAATCAACTTCTTTATCTCAGAGAATGACACAGAAGACCAGTAGGACAAACAAGTAGTTTTGGAAGCAATCGTAGGGTGACTCTTAGGAAAGGTATACCTCCATAAACCCTGCTAAAATACATATGTCATTGATATAATGAAATTTGCCCAACAATTACAGGTCTGACCATGCATACCATTAAAAAGATATCCCAAAACTGCTTCTCATTCTTTTCCTTCACAGCTAATTGTTTCTATTGTGTTCTAATATGTGTCTTTTTTCTGTTTTAAAAATGCCGTATAAGATAATGTCATAAAAATAATGATACTACTTCTCCTGACAGTTTAAGCTTCCAAGTGCCCATTGAGAGTAATCCACTGGTGCTTTTCGGGCACTACATTCAAGATCTAGCCACCTACTGGTTACTACTTTGTTGTGATTAAATTGTTACACAACAGTTTGGGTCTAAGATTTTGAATAATGGTTTGATCAGCAATGTAAGATATCTAAATTAGAGTTTAAAATTTCTTGATGAAAGGATTTAAAAGTAGTACTCTCAAAAGTGTGAACGATGAAAGTGCCAGATCGATTCTTTGTTCTCCTACAAAAATTCAATTTAGATTTTGTGACGGACATGTAGAGATAAAATATTTCAAAATTAAATAGCAGCAACAGAGGAAAATGATCAATTTCAATACTGTTGTTAATTTCAAAGCTATGAACATCAGAAAGCAAATTGGGAGAAAATATCATATTATGCTAGCTCCCCTACTGCAGGCATAAAGGTATCTAATGTTATGTCAATGGTGCAAGGTGAGGGCCTTTAAAAACCTCATACCTGGTTTGTTTATGCTTACCTCTTACGAAACCCTAGCAACAGGTTATAAAAGAATTTCTTTGCAAGTATCCAGATGACAATGCAGAGAACAGTAAAGGCCAGGATAGATTTATCAAGACCAATTCGTCTCAAACCAATCTTACATCTTTTCTTGATCAGAAAGCTACTATATTAGTTGCTGTATGACTTCAAGTCATTTCCCACTTATGGTGAAACTAAGCGGTTTTCTGGGGCTGAGAGTGTGTAAGAACCACTGTGGTGTGCAGTTGTTTAACTGATGAACTAGGAGACTAGGGCTCGATTCCCTGCTTGGTCATGGAAACCTACTGGGTGACCTTGGGTGCATCATACTCTCAGCCCCAGAAAACCCTGTGATAGGTTCACCTTAAGGTCACCATAAGTTGGAAATGGCTTGAGGGCACACAACAATAACCTACTTCAAACTGGCCCCAATTCTAGTGGAAAAATCTCCTCACAACAGGAGCCCTGTGAAAGGAAACCCTTCTGAAGGGTGATGGTTTGAGGTAAACTATTCCAAATGCTATTGGGACCATTTTTTATGAGTTAGACAGAAAATAAACATACAAATAAGAGAACCAAAATGCATGCTCTTAATGAAAAGGGCCAGCATACATTGCAGAAAAGAACTAACCAGTGCTTGAAGATTCACTTGCAGATCAGCTGAGATAAATATAGTAAGGCCACAGCTACCAGCTGAAATGGAAATTGATTGAAATTCTTGAAGAGATGGTAAATTAGTTTCAGGGGCCTATGTTTCTTGCAAACTGAAAAGTTAGTTTTTTAAAAAATAGCATTTATTGAATAAAAACAAATAACATTACAAAGTAATACAAAAACAGAAAATACAAGAATACACTACACATGGAAAAACAGAATACATAACATAACTACAAATATTAAACAAACCTACAACTCACTAAAAAGACTACAACTAACCAAAAATTGTTTCTCATCTTTGTGGCTAGCAGCACATACTAATTAAATAGTTACAACTAACTATTAAATCCTTAAATGTATATCATGGCTAGTACTTGTTGCCAATCATTCTTTTCATCCTAAATATATACCTACAAAATTGGTTAATTAATAAAAATCTCTTATAATCTAATATAATCACTTATCAACTTATTCTGTATTTTATATTAGTTTAAACTAATTATCAAACATCAAAGAATAACAAAAATAAAAAATACTAATAATTATAAGTAAATTAGTAGTAATAATTCTAACTTAATTATTAAAAATCACTTTCAATCACTTTGTAGCTCTTTGTAGCAATCACAATCATTTATCAATCACTTAAAATCATTCATCAACAAAGTTACTTATTAACTCAGCTCTTTACTTACTAACTTAACACAAATATATAAATCATCCTTAAATTATTCTATACTATTCTATACTCTATATTATTCATCCCTAATTTATTCTTATTCTAGGTTGAGATTAATAATTCTCTATGTTGGAAATGACATAAAAAGCAACAGACAGGGTTGCTTTTAACTCCAATTACACTTCTCTTGTGATAGTAATAACTCCAAGTTTAAATAATCTATCATCATCATCATCATCATCTCTCTCTCATTCTCTTCCAGATTATTCTAATTTTTAAAGGACTCTTTCTTCATCAGAATAATTCTTTTCCTTTCTTCTTTCTTTTTTTCCCCAAAACCAGGGTCATATTTAGGTATTCCTGAAAGGCCTTTTGTCGACACAGACATGTTCAAACTATGGCTTTCATTCCTATAAATAAAAATCAACTCTTTAAGTTGGTTACACCTGGAAAGAATAGTCCTTGGGTGAGTTTATCCACCATGAACTTGTGGTTCTCCTTTTCCTGAGAGAAACTGCTTCTAAAAGTACAAGCAAGTTGTCAAGCATTTTCCATAATATTTTCTGATCAGAGTCTAAAATTTGGTCTTTCCACTTTTTGACTGAAGGCTGAGTTATGACATTGCTTGAAAGCATCATTCTTCTTACATCAGCTGTATTGGCTCTTTCCAGCTCTTGCTGCATATTTAAATCAGTCTGGATAATCTTGATTTCCCAGTCTTAAATCAATTCTTGCAGGATTCTTGTTGCATCCTCTTTCTCTTACGGTTGCACGGATATCTCTTCAAACACCTGCTGATTTAATATCTTTATCTTCATCTGATCCAATGTTTAGACTCTCTTGATATCTGTTCTATAAATGCATCAAACTTATTCTCAATTGAGACTTTAAATTGCTAAAATTTCAGCCAAAAAACTCACTTTCTCATCTTCCACTGAGTCTTTTCTGATTTCATTGTTATATTCAAAAATTGGAGCTATAACTATTTCCATCCAGTATTAAGTGCATTCTCAAACAAGGCAGCTTCTATTTCCAAACATTAGAAGAAAACAAGCCTTACATAAGCTTTCTCAGGGATGTAAAAATTGGCACAGTGCCAATCAGCAAGCAGACTGACAAAGCTGTTTTGAAGAAACAATCTTCATAATGCCAAACATGACAGTCTTAAAATTAAAAACAAATCTTATTCAGTTGTTTGTGCAGACCAAGTATATGCATGATCCAAGTCTAAAAGTCCAATTAATAAACCAAATAAGACAGTTCAGTCAAGAAGAGACAAAAAAGAAATAAATTATCCGAGAGATCAAAGTCCAGTTATACAAAATCAAGCATAATCTAGTCCTAAAGTAAGGGAAGAGTCCTAAAGTAAAAGGGAAGAAAAAATGGTTTTCTTTAGCTTAATTATTGTCCAAATAATGATATAAAAAAGAAGTACTGCCACTTTAAATCCTCTGTTACACAACAAAGTTCTTAAACTTTAGGGAATGGTTTCAGCTGCTGCAAACAAAAGCTTCTTGTCTTTCACAAGCATTACTAAAAAAAGGTCGAACTATGTATATACAAGAAGTCTGAACACAGTAAATGTAATGTCCATATGGGAGTTGGGGTGGAAAACCCTCACCCCTGACTCCACTGAAGCACATGATTCTCCTTAGCTTCAGGATCCACTGTGGCTGCTCTCTTCCTGAGTGGACACATAGCCGGTCTCGAACTCGGCTGGACCAGAACCTTAGGACTCTCCATATATTGGGGGAGTCCACTAGCTTGACAGGGGAGCCCCTCATCAGGCATGACATTTCAGAAGTTAGTGATCCAGTGGAGCTTGCTAGATCGCGTCTTCCACTGATGCAACCAGAAGCCAGACTTCACCCCCAAAATTGATTTTTTTTGGTAAATAAATTCCAAAATCTCCATCATGGGACTAATTTCCCCAATCCATAATATTCCAAGAGACTAAGCGCAGTTGTCAAACTGCTATTGTCATGCCTGTATCATGACAAGTATCCAAAGATTATATTTGAACAGGGGCTTTTTATCTGGAAGACAACTCATGCAGAAGGAGTATGCATATTGTTAACTTTGTTTGATTCTAAGGGTTCAGCTGAAAATACAGTTATTAAGTTATCTTCCTTCATTGCTAATAGCACATGAATAGAGCCCCCATCCAGATCCCTCTCACCATGAGGGATCTCATCAATGGATGCTAAATTCATCAGTAGTTCAGTAGTCACTGAAAGGTCCTCATAACGCAGCATATTCTTGAGATCATCCAAAGTGGCTGGATTTTCTCATATGTCTGTACTGGATTTTTCCCATCAGTAGCTGCTTTTTTAAAAAGCATTTTTTTAAAAAAAACCACTGCAATTCTATTGCAGTCATACGTAACTTTTAGCTAGCCACTTCAAACAAGGCAACCGATTTTTTCCTAAAGTGGACATCTATGGGTGAAAATTTGTGAACTTGAGTGATTGTTTCTGTTTAATCTATGGGATACATGACCACACACTTCCTTGTACCCAACAGGAGAAGAGACCTACAAGATAGCATATTTTAGGATAAGAAGTGGACTGGGGTGGCTTACATAATGCACTGGGCGCAGCTGGGCCTTCCAGTAAGATTTCGGTAATAACAATGAGACCCTGAAGTTGGTTTCTGGGAGATCAAAAACATGCTTTGGGAAAGGGGATTGAGAAAAATGTTCATTGGCTATTACACATGAGTTCATGGAAGAGATACTGAAACAAAAGACTACAGAGCAGAGACTGCAAAGCTATTGTTTAGTATTTCTTAGATTCTCCCCCCACGTCAGCTTTCTCCTCCAAAACAGGAGTCAAAATAGCTAAATACAGGATTAAAGGTGACTCAAAGTATTTTGTAAGGGAACGTTGTCACAGAAGGGCTGACAATTTAAAAGGCAACACAAGAAATTATGATTGAACAAGTTATCTGAGGTATCCATATGGAAACAATTTAAAAAGGAGTGAACACACTTAAAAAAAAAAAACTAGGCCAAGGTGTTTAAGCAATATGCGTCTCCTGGAAAAATAGACACATTTGAGCACTATATCAAGTATTAAAAGATACCTTACAAATACATGTAATGATTACTTAAACACATTAATCAATGTCAAAGTCCAAAGGGTAGCAGGATTCACTAGATGAATGCTGTATTTTTAATTATTCTTTTATCTAACTATCTCTGAATTATAAAAATTAAATCTGAAGTCAGGCTCTGACTCTGCTCCAGGTGAGAAGCATAAAGATCCACACAGAAGAACTCCTGGCACATTTACGGACCAAAGTAGACAGGCTTCTGAATCTGAGCAAAATAAAGAGCATGCCTAACATAGGCTCCTAATTAAAAGACCTCCTCACTTACACATTTGAGTTCAAAAGCAGATTGTTAGTATTGCTAATGTCAGTGCAACTTCTTCATTCATTGACAACGCAATTTATCTTATTCCTACCATCAAACCAGGAAAGAGCTACATGTAAATGCTAGTCCAGAAGTAATGTTACTCACAAATTTGGGAACTCTCCCTTGAACTTGTATGTGCTGTAAACAAACAGCCTCTGTGGGAAAAGGAGTATTACAGCCACCATTTTTCTTTTTGAGTCAAACCTGTAACTGAATCAGTTGTATTATGTTTTCAGTCTGTCAGCATTGTGAAGCAAGTCATATTTTACAGTGGACAGAAATGGCTAACTCAAGAAATTTTTTTCATTTCTAAAAACATTTTATTTCCACAGTACATTGTATACATTTACCATTAAAATGCATACCTACATGCAAATATCAAGTAATACTTCTTACAAAGACGGGAGGAATAACATGGTCACAACACGAGCTCCTGAAAATAACAGTTCTATCAAAAATAAGTTATCATGGTGGAATATCAAAGTGGTAGAACATCACTAAATAGCCAACCTACACAGGATCTGAGGTAGCTGTCCAGAACCACATCTGTTTGCTTTATTCTCAATTTTTACTTCCATGCAGTAAAAAATGCATGACATGTCAAGTCATTATATGTTCAAACAAATGAGATGAAAGCGCCAATAATCTGAAAATTTCAGTGTCTGGGAAAAGGAGGGTCACAGCACCACCAATATTCTTTAAAAGTGTCAACAGCTTACGACAGCACAGATTTTTTTTTCTTGAAAACCAATTCTACCAATTTGGACTAAGTTTTTTGCCTGCAATATATGATTTTCTTTTTAAAAATATGATAGATTATTCAGCCAATCCTGGTCTTTTAATTTCACTCCAGAGCTTCTGAAGTTACCACAGACATTCTTAGATGTTGGCAAAACTTGGGTGCAGTGGTTTCACGTTTGCCAACCTGGAGAGGCGAAGCCTGAGACCTTGCGTGGGTGATTTCGTAGGAACTCTTCTCAGTTAATTGTGACTATATCCAGATGCATCTGAAAAGACTGTTGAAGTTACCTTAGGAAAGTAGTACAGTGTATCCTCCATATATGGAAGGGTTCCATTTCAGGTACCCCTATGTAAAGAAAAAAAATTGAGTGTTGCATCCCATTGTAGTCAATGGATGCATGTGCATGCCCATGGGCATGTGTCCATATCACATCCACTGAGTATAATGAGAGCAATCTTCACACAACTTTGCATTCAGGTATGTGGAAGTCGCATCAGAAGAGGACAAGCTGTATGCTTATTGAGCTTTCATTCATACAGCATTAACTTCCAATGACAAATAATATTTTTACTGGCTTGCATATGCTGTTTCACAAGACAGAGGCTAGTCTCTAACATATAGTTCAAAACACTCATATTTCAAGATGTTGTTACACAATGAATATTCAAGTATATGTGAGTTACAGTGGGCCCTCAGTATTCATGGATTTAACCACCTGTGGATTGAAAATGCTGAAATAGCATTAAAAAAACCAAAAACCCTGAGATCTAGTGCAACCAGGCCAAAAAGTAGTCCTAGGGCAGCAGCAGAGGTGGCAGCAAGGCCTGGGTGCCAGGTGTGCATTTTTAGGTCTTGCAAAGTGGATGGCTTGCATGCTTCCTGCAGATGGTAGATAATGAAGAATGCTTGCCTCATGGAATACTTACTGTCTCTGTTGCTACCTCCACTGGAAGCTTGAGGCTGTTCTGTACACAGAATGGCCCTCAGTGCCCTCTCCAAAAACTTCATGCACACAACAGATAGTCTGCCAGTCAGATAGGCAAGGACCAGCCACACTCTTTGTTTGTCGGGCAAGCCAGCTTGTGATCTGAACTGGATAAGGAAAGATTCCCCCACCCCACCCCAGGCGAGGCAGAGGCAGGAGCAACTGGCCAAAAGTCTCTCCCTGCATGAGGAGCTATGGGGTCTTAAAAATGAGAGAGAAGGATTAGCATCCTGGTATTGGGGCACTGAGGAATGGCATGCAATGCCTGGGAGAAGGCAAAAGAGGGCCACCGCATTTTGTTTTCTTGTTTGTGATAGGGCAAATGAATCCAGCTCTATCATCATCAGGTTGAGAGCCTCTGGGTAAAAATTAAAGGGGAGAGAAACAACAACAATCTCATTGTAGAGGTCTTACAACAGCTTCCCCCTGTCAGACTAAAGATTTGAATGTCATCTTAAAGTAATCAAATATTCAAATAGGAAAGATTTTGTAGTAATATCAATCACCCTGATATTTGTTGAAAGTCATATTGTGCCAAGACTTTAAGATTCAACAAATCCCTCATTTGCCTTGCAGACAATTTCATTGTACAAAAGGAGAAAGCAACAAGGGGATCAGCTATTTTGGGTCTGATCCTAACCAACAGATACCAATTGGTCAATGGTATGGAAACAGTGGAATCATTGGGTGGAAGTGACCATGTCCTTGTGGGATTTCTTACACACTTCGGTCTTCAAGAAAGCTGAATTCTGTAAGTTTAGGAAAATACTGGCTGAGACTCCATGGCCAGTAATGCTTAAAGGGTAGGGACTTCGTGATGAATGGGAGTTCATTAAATATGAGATACTGAAGGCACAATTGCAAACAATTACAAAGAGAAAGAAAATAGGGAGGTATCTAAGGAAGCCAGGGTGGATGTACAAAGAACTTTTAGATGAGCTGAGATTTGTAAGAGACATATATAAAGAAACAAAAGAGAAAAACAACCAAAGAGGAATACAAATGAAAAGCTAATACATGTAGAGTGCAAGTCAGAAAAGCTAAATCTCGGAATGAACTCAGGCCTGCAAGAGAGATTAAAAATAATTTTTTAAACCCCCCCCCATCCTTGGAGCAAGAGGAAGAACAAAGAAATGGTAGGGCCACTGAACAATATGATGAAATGCTAACAAGTCAGAGATAAGGCCAAACTGTTTTAATACCTTCTTTCCATCAGTCATCTTCCAAAAGGAAAACAGTCTTCTAATTAGTGAAAATGGAACCAATCATGTAGTAAGAGGGCTGCTGCCCAGAATACGTAAAAAGTAAACGAATACCTAGCCACTGTTGTCATTGTTGAGTGCCTTCAAATCATTTCAGACTTATAGCAACCCTAAGATGAACTTAGCAGAGGATTATTTGGGGCTGAGAGTATGTGATGCACCCAAGGTCAGCCAGTAGTTTTCCATGACTGAGCAAGGAATCAAACCCTGGTCTCTAGGGCTGTAGTCCAATGCTCAAACCACTACACCATGCTGGCTCGCAAGTCTCCAGGGCCAGATAAGCTGCATACACACATGACTACTAAAAGAATATGCAGGTGTAATCTCAGAGCCACTATTAATCGTTTTTGAGAATTCTTAGAGAACAGGACAGATCCCAGTAGATTAGAGGAGAGCAAACGCTGACCCCATCTTCCAAAAGTACAAAACATACCAGGCAGTGAGTGTGACATCAATAGCAGGTAAGGTTCTAAAACAGATTAAACAATCTCTGTATGCTAAGAAAGCAACACTGTGATTATTAAGAACCTGCACTGATTTCTCAGACAGACAAACACACACATCTAATGCCAAAAGCTTATCTCTCTTATTCTGATAGTTATAAGTTTGGTAGATCAAAGAATGCTACGGATATAAACTTATAAATGATTTCACTAAAGCTTTTCACAAGAACCGCCTAGATATTCTTGTAGCCAAGCTGGAGAGGCGTAGGCTAGCAGTGCTACAGTTAGGTGGAAATGTAATTGGTTGACAGACCAAACTCAAAAAATATACAACAATGTTTGCTCTTCATCCTGGAGAGAACTATCTACTGGCCCCCCGACTTTCATGAGAGTTGGGGACATAAAACCCTCAAAAAGTAATAAAACTACAAATAACTCTCCCCCACCCAAGTGAGCACTCCCTCTCCTAATCCCTTCTGGGGCTCCCCCATCCATTTGAGCGTGCCTTTGCTCCATTCTCCCTTTCCCATCTCTTGCCTTTTCCTGGGCGTACTGCCTTCCTTCTCCATGCCCAAGCAAAAGGCAAGCAAATTGGAAGGCGTGGAGAAGGTGCATGTATGCCTTTCCCCTCATTTCCTTGCTTTTTCCTCATGCACGCATGCCTTCCTCCCAGTCCGTTTTGGAAGGGTTTCGTAAGGCTACATGGTACCAAACAGGGAATGAGTTCACCCCACTACCCCCCCAACAGTTGGGGGTCAACCAGATCCTGGAGCAGTACCTACAGTGCAATATCAATTTTCAGCAAGATGATTGGGTTGATGTGTTAACCTTAGCTGAGGAAGCTTATAACAATTCTGTTCATGTAAGCATGCGCCACTCTCCATTTCAGTTGGTTTGCCAACTCTATCAGTAAAAGAAGGGGAGCCTGTACCTTTGGCTGAGAGGGCTGAGAAAGTTAAAGCTGCTGGGAACTGTAAATGCCTCACAGCATTGGTTCTTAACTGTTTCTTTACCATGGACCCCTTTTAAAGATCCTTTGTTACTGTGGACCACTAAGAGTTAACTAGGGTGCCTTCTAGCTGTATGTGTGGTAGCAAGAAATGTCACATGCTCTCTCTCAGCCACTCAGTGCTGTTAATAGCTGTACACTCCCACATTTGACATGGCTTTGTGGGGGGAAGGCGGCCACAGGCAGCATCTCAGCATCTTCAGTGCACTCATCACTTTCTCCTTTTAATTACTTGGCAGCATCTCAGCATCTTCAGAGAGCTCCTCACTTTCTCCTTTTAATTACTTTTGAAAAGATTTATTAGTTAAAAGGGTTTCTCGGTTTAATTTAGTACAGTCAAGTATAATGATAACAGTGAGTACACTGTACACACAAGGGCTGGAAGCGTCAAACTGCTTGGGGGCCAGGCTGGAGGTTTATATCTTAAAACATCTGATAAATACAGACAATTAGTGGCATTGGTGGCAATAAGGTAAGAATTAAAGAGTATAAAGGGGAAGAGGAAGATCCCTAAGGGAAAAAAAAAATAAAGGGAAAACTAGAAGGGACGGGGGGTGGAGGGAGAGAGGGGGAGAGAGAGAGAGAGAGATGGAGAGTCTGAGAAGACACAGACAGAAAAGACTAAACTTGCTGAAATTAAGAGGATTGCAGCAACTCTCAGACAATTAAGATGAGAGAATTTCTTTTAATGCAAAGATATAATAAGTAAACCCCCTTCTCTTTCCCATTCTTTCCCCCTTACAAATTCTGGTGATAAATCTTATGCTTTATCTGACTGGGAGGTGGATGGTTTCTCTCCCTCTAACAGCGAGGGCTCTTCAGGAGTCGGAGGGGAAAATATTTTAAAAGCCACAAGTAAATCAGACATGGACCTGGATTTGGTTGCTAAGAACTGTCTTCTCGCTGCTAAAACAGTTATTGCAATCTTTAAGCAGCTGTCAGATAGTAACTGGAAAACAGATGAACTTAAGGACATAATGGGAAAGTCTTGTTACTGCCCTGGCCAGCCCGAGCTTTGGGGGATATAAAAAGATATCTATTGATATCAATAATTCGGCTTCACATATCCCTTCCACATGCTTGCGAGGCCCCGGGACCAGCACGCATACAGACTCAGCCGATAATTGGCATAATATTCCGAAACAATACAGGTAGGCCAGAAACAGCCGACACGCAGCTTTAGGAGACCTCAAGCCAAGTTCCTCCATTAGGTATGCATGCAGCTTTCAAAAGATCCTCTGCCTAGCGCTGGCAGCTTGATGATCGAACTATACAACGCTCAAGTACTCTGCGTTTGCATACCGGCTATACTATTGACAATTTGGCGATAACTCAATCATTCAAATTCTGACCTTTCGGAGGCTTTGTCTCCAGTTCCAAATCTATTGTTTTCCCAAAGTCCGACCTAGCCTGCGGTCACAATTCTCCTTATAAAAACCCCTGACTTTGAGCGCTTCCTTGGATCGCTCCTGAGTTCCAGACCGCCTTGCTGCCGCTTCGCTTGGCGAGCCTCCCCTCAGCTCCACGTGCTGAGATACATCGAACCCCAGCTTTGCTCTCCATTTTCTTCCGGACTTCAGGAACAGGTTTCGTTTAAATCTTTTTATTAAAATTCACTTTCAAATTTATCCAATTTTGTTTCAAACATATTCCAAACGAACAATTCAAAAGACAAGGAAATAAATTAAAGTGTAAAGTAAATTTTACACAAAAAATACTTATTTACCATTTTACATCCCATAACAACAACTTTACTTTTATACTTAAACAACTTAAATTTCTCTCTTTTCCTTTCTTTTAATTGTCTTTTAATATATAAACTTATTTATCTAGATCAATTCAATCTCCGATCTCTCCATTTTAATCACTATACACACACACACACACACACACACACACACACATAAAAAAAACCCTTCCCTTATTTTCTTTTCCCTATACTAGTTGGTTCTTCCATAGATTTTCCAGTCCAACAATAACTTAAACATACCCTCGAGTTACTCCACTTCTTTCTAACATTCTTCTAATTCACTAAATTTCCCTATTTCCTTCCTTAAGTCCTCCTAGCCTCTATATTCCCATTTTCTCATCCTGAATCCTTTTCCCCTTCTTCCATTTTAAACTTATAGATCTAATCATTTCCTACATAGACCAAAGTTTTAACACACGCTTCACTATTACCTTGTTCCTTTAATAGCCATCGTCCCCCATTTAGTTTCCAATATGGGGATGATCAGATCCCATTCTTCATCTATCTTTTCTTTTGATTTTTGTGACAGTGCTGCCGTTAATTTTTCCATTTCCATTATTCCATATATTTTTAATAATCAATCCTCTACTTCGGGAGGTTCCTCTTTTTTCCATCTACTAGCATAGCACACTCTCGCCGCAACTATCATATAAGTTAATATCTTTTGATGTGATTGCTTTTTTAATGGTCCTACACACTCGTACATATTTAATAAATATACCTCTGGAAGTAAAGAAAAATTCCTTTGAATAATATTCCTTATATTATTATGTATTGATATCCAAAATTTCTTCGCTTTTAGAGCACGTCCACCAAAGGTGGAAGAGAGTTCCTTTCTGATCACACTTCCAGCACTTGGTTTTATCAGTTTAACTCATTTTTGCGATTTGTACCAGCGTGTAGTACCACCTATAAAAAATCTTATAATAATTTTCTTTTAAGGCTACACTCTTTAATGTTTTGTTTATTAAAAGCCAAGATCTTTCCCAACATTCCAGCTGTATCGGCCTTCCTATATTCTGAGTCCATCTTAACATATTCTCCTTTATTATCTCTTTTTCGAATTCGAAGTTTAACAGAATTGCATATAACTTTGCTATAAGGTGATCCACTCCTGGTTTAAATAGCTTATTCAACTTGTTTTCTTTACTTTCTAACCCAACCGTTTTTTGATCTAACTTAAATTTTTCCGCTATCTGTCTTTGCAATAACCAGTGGGTAGAGAGTCCACAATCCACTAATTCTTCTTTCGTTTTTAACAAAAATTCACCCCCCTGTGACTTCACTATATCCTTATAAGAAATCCATCTATTTATTTGCAGCTTCTCTCTCCCATAAAAAGCCTCATGAGGAGACACCCACAGTGGGAGTCTCCTACATATCTTCCTCTTATACAACAACCATATTCTATGTATTGATTTCTTAATAAAATGATTACTAAATTCTCTATTTATTCGAACTTTCTCATACCACAGATATGAGTGCCAGCCAAAGGGCAAATCTGCACCTTCCAAAGCTAGCAATCTCTCGTCATCCAATCTAACCCAAGCAGTCACCCAATCCAAACAACATGCATGGTAATATAGCCTCAACTCTGGTGTTCCTAAACCTCCTCTTTCTTTAGCATCTGTTAGATTACACCACTTTATTCGGGGTTTTCTGCCATTCCAAATAAATTTGGAAAGATCGCTTCTCCATTGCTTGAAAACCCCGTCATTTGTTATAATAGGTAGATTTTGGAATAAGAAAATTAATCTTGGCAAGATGTTCATCTTGATTGTAGCAATTCTTCCTAACAATGATATATCCAGGGTTGTCCACCTCCTTAAATCCTCTTTGACCGACTGCCAAATTTTCTTATAATTATTATCACATAAATCCGTATTATGTTTAGTCAAATATATTCCTAAATATTTTATTTTTTTTCTCTATTTTAAATTGGGATTCCCTCTCCAGCTCGCTTTTCTCTTGTTTATTCATATTTTTAGTTAATATAGATGTTTTATCCAAATTTATTTTAAAATCTGACACTGTCCCATAATCCTGTAAGATCTTTTTTAACCGTTTTATCCTTTGTCCCGGATTATCTAATATGATTACCAGATCATCCGCAAATGCCCTAAGTTTAAAGATCTGATTCTTTATTTGTACTCCCCTTATTTCTGTATCTTGTTTTATTTGAATATTTAAGATTTCAATCATTATTATAAAGATCAATGGGGATAATGGGCATCCCTGTCTCGTCCCTTTCATAATACTAATTTTAGATGTTTTTTCTCCATTTACCATAATATTTGCTGACTGATCTTTATAGATCATACCAATCCACTTCAAAAAATTGTCACCTATTTTTATCTTCTTTAAAGTTTCCTCAATGAAACTCCATTTAATGTTATCAAAAGCCTTCTCCGCATCGAGAAATATCATTCCTAGCTTTTTCTCATTATGTTTTTGATAATATTCTATTACATTCAAGACAATTCTCATGTTATTCTTAATAGATCTTCCCGGGAGAAAGCCACATTGATCTTCATGAATCCAATCTTTTAATACTTTTTTAGTCACAAATATCTTATAATCTGTGTTTAGCAAAGCAATCGGCCTGTAGTTCTTAACATCACGGTGGTCCTTACCTTCCTTGGGAATTAGACTAATCATAGCCTCTCTCCAAGTACTCAGACGCTCCCCCTTCTCTAACTCTTTTATCACATTATGCACGGGTTCCACCAACACATCTTGAAAGATTTTATAATAGTAAGATGTTAATCCATCAGGTCCCGGGGCTTTTCCCAATTTTAATTTCTGAATTGCATTTATAATCTCCATTCTAGTGATGGGTTTATTTAACTATAACTTCAATTCCTCTCTGATTTGCAGTATTTCAACTTTTCCCAAATATTTCTTAATGATTCTGTCCAAATCAAAATATTCCTTTTCTTCATAAAGTGTCTGATAATATCTATACAATATTAGTTTCATTTTATCTTGTTGTCTACAGATTTCACTTCCATCCTTAATTTCCAAGATTGTCCTTTTCTCTCTTTCTTTCTTAAGTTTACAAGCTAGCCATTTTCCGGTTTTATTAGAATGTTCGTAATATCTTTGCTTTATATATTTTAGTTTACTTTCCAAATCAATTGTATTCTGCATAGTAATTTGTTTTTGTAGTACCTTCAATTCATATTTTGCCCTATCATTTCGGGGATTTATCTTAAGTTCATCTTCCTTTTCCTTTATTTGTCCCATAATTTTATGTTGGAATTCTTTCTGTGTCTTACTTTTATATATCTCCTGTTCTACCAAAATCCCTCTTACTACCGCTTTTCCAGCCTCCCATACCACACTTTCTGATAATCCCTTTCCTGAATTCTCCTTAAAATAATACTCTAATCCTATTCTTACCTTATTTACAACCTTTTCATCTTTTAATAAATCTTCTTTTAATATCCAACCATATTCTTGTTTCCTTTCTTTAAATGTCAATATAAGGGGGCTATGATCAGATCATATCCTGGGCAGAGTTTCCATTTTCTGAATACTCTTTGCTAATGTTTTAGATACCAGGATCATATCTATCCTAGACCAAGATCTACACGTTTCTGAATAATATGTAAACTCCTGAGTATTCCCATAGAGATAACGCCATGCATCCAAAAGAGCAATATCTTCCATAAGATCGAAAAAGGTTTTAGGTAATTTCCTTTGTACCACTTTCTTTTCTGTTCTCCTATCCTGTTCGGGGTCTATCACCCCATTCCAATCACCCGTTATCATAACTTTCTCGTAATTATATTCTTCGATCACTTTCAACAATCTACCAAAATATCCTGATTTATTTTGCTGCGGTCCATATACCCCTACACATAAGATTTTCCCTTGCACTGTTTCTACTTCTACCCCTACAAATAATCCACCTTCATCTTTAAAGACTTCTTCAGATTTGAATTTTTCATTTACATAGATTGTAAATCCTTTCTTTTTCTTATTACACACCGATGAAAATTCAGAACCTAATTTTTTATTCTTCAAACAAATAACATCTTTTATCTCTTATATGCGTTTCTTGGAGGCAGATTACATCTGCTTTTATCTTTTCTAGATAATGAAATATTCTTTTCCTTTTAATAGGTGCATTTAAACCTCGCACATTCCAAGAAAATATTTTCATATTTCCCCTTTTTCCTTTATTTCTTGATCTATTTCTAATTCTGAATCCTCGTCTTCCTCTTCTTCATCCTCTTCCTGTCCTTCGTCCTGAATGTCCTCGTCCTCTCCATCCATCCCTGTCAAATCCTTACAATATAATTCCTTATCATCTATCTTCTTATCCCAAATTGTCTTCTCCTCTAGCTCTTTTCTTTGTTCTTTCTTTTCTCTCTCTTTCTCGTCCAGTGCCTTTTCCCTTTATCGTTTCCTTATCTGTTTTTCTTGAAATTTGATTTTTTTTTCCTTTATTGTATCCTTATCTACATCCTTTTCGGGTTCTACTGACTCTAATCTACTTTCTGCTTCCTTAATATTTAATTCCTCTTTGTAACGTTTCATAAAATCTTGCGCTTTTTGGGTGGAGTTTAACACATATCTCCTCTGTGCAAACATGAAGGTCACTCCTTCACCTTTACACCACCTATATCTAATTCCATGTCTCTTCAACGGCTGTATCAAGAAGCCATATTCCTTCCTCTTTTTTAAAACCTGAGAAGGCACATCTTTAAAAATCTGTAACTCCTTTCCCTCTATCACTAATTTATTCGTATAACTTTCTCGCACTGCTAACTCCTTTACCCTTTCTCTGAGAAAATATACAACAATATCCCTAGGGACCTTCCTTTTCTTTGCCACAAAGGAATTAATACGAAAGATTTTATCAATTCCTAGATCCAACTGTTCAAAATTCCACCTGATATATTTTGCTAAGGCCGGAATTACCCGATTACATAAATCCTCACCTTCTTCCTCCTCCAATCCTCTAATCTTCAAACACTTGTCTCTAATCTTTATTTCAGTGCTTATAGCCTGCATTTCCACTCTTCCTATCTGCTTTCTTAATTCTGGAGCCTCTTTTTCCAATTTGTTTGTTCTGTCTTCCATACTACTAATTTTTTGGTTTATTCTTTGGATTTCTTTTGTTATATTTTCCATCTCATGACCTATATTTCTCATTTCTTGTCGTACCTCTTTCATTTCTGAAAATACTTTCTGCATTTCTTTCTTGAAATCCTCCCTCATTTCCTCTAATATTGTATTCCCAAATTCTAAGAATTTGGGCTGACCTTCAATGGAACCTTTTCTCTGCTGTTGTGTTGATACTGCCTTCCTTGTACCTGTAGCCATCTCTATAATTACCTTAAGCCTAAATTTATATTTTAACAATATATTATACTATACAATATAACAATATTGCAATACAATATTACCCAACAATTTATTATGCCATATAATATAACAATATTGAAAAGATCTTGTATCTTCAATCTATTAATCCACTAAATATTATTAATTTTCAATTCCTATATTTCATTAGTATCTTAATTTCTTAATTTCTTGTAGTCTCCCAATTTACATCAAATCAAAACAATACACACTCAATACCCATCAATTCAAGCTTAACTTTCGATATCCAATATCCTTATAAATCCTTAGAATAATCAAATTTCAATATTCCATACATTAAATTAAAAAAAACAATACATTCAATACATTCAATATATTCTACTATCACTTATCTATTCAAATGTCCATACACTTCCTTACCAGATTTTCCACTCTTCACCTCTAAACCATTTAGACGTTCCTTTCTTCAATTTTTATATACTTTTACTTCTTATTTTATTTATTTTTATTTATGTATTATAAATACTTATCCTACTTCTGATCTTCTAACTCCAGCAACCAACTTATTCCTGGTCAAACAATTTGCTCCCTCCGAATCCTCAACGTCTTGCGTCTCTCCTTATTATTTCCTTCTCAATAGTCCAGTGGTCTTCTGTCTTTCTCTTGTCGTTATTTCCTTCTTAGATCTTTATTTCATCCCCTTCTTTCACTTCTTCTCTCCTTCTTCTCTCCTTTTAATAAAACCATAAATTTATTTTCCAATTCTCCAATTCTCCAATTAGCTTCCTTTCTATTTTTCTCCTGCACTTCCAGTCCTTCGTATTTATATTTGAATTAAACATTAATCCAATATCTCCGTCTCCTCCTCCTCCCACTCATCGTTCCTATTTTCTGTCTCTATACTCTTCACTCTTCAATATCTCTTATTATTCCGCCGCACGTGCGAGCTTAGTTCTAAATTTAACTTAACTTAACTTTAACTTTCTCCAAATTCTTTATTTTTTATTTTCAGTGTTTGCTCACACATTTACTTTCCTACGCTTCTCCACTTCACACACTCCCACTCGTCCGTCAGCTTTCTTGATTTCTAACTCTATAGAACTCTAGGGAACTCAACTTCCGTATGCTCCTTCCTGGGGGTTTTCCCTTAAAGGAGCCTCATCTCTTTTTCACCTTTGTGGAGTTATTTTCCGTGTTGGTTATCCCAACCTTCCAGTATAGAGAACCAAAGATTTTGAAGAAAAAAGCCTCGTCTCCCCCTCCTGTTCTTCTTTCTTCTTTACTTCTTCCACTTAACTTAAAAAAGTGGTGGCGAGGATTTAGCTCCAACGGAGCCCTTCAGAGGTAATGGCTGCTCCACGGATCCTCTCCCACGCTTCGCAGGTTCAATATTAAGATGTTAATTCTCAAACCTGGCCGTGAGGTTTCGGGTCCTCCGCTTGCGCCTCTGAACCCCCTTTACCAAGGAGGTGTTCCCCCCTCTGTTTCTTCCCCGAAACAGTGGGTTCCCGACCTCGTAGGGGATTGGCTCTACGTCGGCTCTGACGAGAGGCGACCAGACTCCTCACCGCAGCCACTGGAAGTCAGGAACAGTTCATTTCAGAGGAACAGGTTTCGTATCACCCGAATCAACTATCACTCTGAAAATCCTGCTATCTTACTCACACCTTTATTTTCCTTAGTTATCTGTGTGCGTGTGTTGCTTACATTGTGTGCCTGTCTTTAATAAAGATCATTCATTATTTTCAAACCGGTCTGCTTCTTGACCTGGCCTGACCCCGTAAACACTGGGTTACAAGATTCCGCTAAGTTACCCTGCCTCTCGTTTTGCCAACTAGTGCTCTCGACTAATTTCCCTAATTTGTGTAATTGCAAGGTTATTTAGGTGTTCCTCCCGGGACCCGCAGAATACAGGGTAACAGTCTGCAATAAAATCTCCTATGAAGCTAGCTGCTAACTCTGTAATACATCCAACGTTCCCATGTCGCATAAGATACTACATGTAGGGAAACCAACAGAGATGAATTAATATTACAGCACAGGATTCTACTCCAGGTTGCAATTAATCTTAATGAGGGGAGGTGCTACAGCAAGTGAGCAGTACATTTTACTCACTCTCACAACTCTTCCAATGAAGTGTATATAGTAGTGAGCTCATAGAAATTTCCTGGCTCTCCAGATGGCTTGGCTTTGAAAGAATAATATTCACACTTGGGTATCCTACCCTTCCTACACTGATTTTGAAAGACAGGAAATTGCTGAGGAGATTCTCAATTATGCCAACATATTTTTTTCATAATAATTACATACAGCCATTGCTAAACTCTGGAAAGAGAGCTAAGTTTGCGAGGGAGGCTGTCATTACCCTCAAAGATCATGACCTCAGTCAGCAATCCTCCATAGAGCAAACTGCCCTAACTGTTTCAAGGTCAGGACAAGGTTTACACCAGAGATATGACATGATTTATTTAAGCAAAAGGAGGATACAGGTATCAGTTGATTCTACGGAGGATGAGGAAGAACTTGCCTGATGTTTACCTACTCTCTGCACTGAGGAACAAACTGTATTGTATAAATTAGAGGCAGTTAAAACAGTATCACAGTGACTGCTGCTATGGTGTCTATTAATTCTTTGTTACCCTCTAGTTGCCCCTCTGCTGAGACATACTTCCTTGATGCTCAACTTCACTAAAGAACAAAAAAGAAAGCTCTTTAGTTTTGGGGTGCAACTATAACATCACCTAGGCAGCCAGCCAGAGATCCAGTCAACTTGATCACAGAGACGGGAGATGAGAATTACGCTTCACAAAAAGTAGAGATTGTAGGTTAGCATCTACATGATGCCACCTCAGTTACATCAAAGGATACTTGGACACTCAATCCAAGCTGCTCCAGCACAGCAACTGGTAGTATAGGAGCTGTTGGTTCACAGGAACTGTCTGTACCGATTCCCCCACCAGACGAAACTGAATGACATTCAACAAATCTTACCTCCCTGGCTTTTATTTCCTGGAATATTGCAGGGTGGAAATCCAGAAGCAGAGGCCCTTTTTTTCTGGCTTACATCGCCAAATATAATTTTTCTTCATGAAACATGGCATGCAGAAGACTTGTTTGTAGAAGAGTATAGGACAACTACATTAAATGCTGTATCGGGCATAGGATGTGGGAGGCTTTGTAGGGGTCTAGGTATTCTACATCTAATTCACCAAAGGCACAAGTAACTAGATTACCTTCATTAGATCAATATGCCCTGGCAACCTTGCTTCAATTTAATGAGAGCCAACTTCTATTGATTAATGGACATCCCACCTTTACACATTAACTCACAGACAAAAGATATTTGGGATAAACTGAATATTTATGTGGAAAATTTAATAGCTATATTATCTACAACACATATTATATTGGCTGGTGATTTTAATGCAAGTGGAGTAAATGATAGATCACTCTTTGCCAAATTTCATTGTCAGTCCTTATCTTCTGTAATTATGCCGCCTATCCTGTGCTGCCAGTCTAAGGATGTATCCAGTGATTATAGAGGATTGTTCTTAGTGCATACCTTTTCGAAACAGAATTTGGTTATTTTGAAAGGGTCTACAAGTGATGACTACCCATCCGAATACACCCACTTGGTTGGTCTTAAGCCTTCCCTGTTGGATTATGTTGGAATCTCAGTGAGTTTAATTCCTTATTTATCTAAGTTTGCAATTGCTAGTAACAATTGTGATGATTTTCCTGCTACATTGTGTATGAAAGTCTTTGATATGCAGTGGTGTCTGATGATCTTTGCCCTATCCACACTAAATGGACACCTCATCAAGCAGAAATACTAAGCTTCTTGGGAGGAAATCAGTTAAGCTCCTTCATTTGGCAATAGTGGCTAAGTCAGATGATGATGTGCTGGCTAATTTCAACATTTATTTAAAAAAAATTTTTTTATTAAAATAAAAATATAAAAAAGAAACAAATATATATGAAAAAGTTTCCATTTTTTCTTAGTATTAAAACATATTGTTATATACATTACGCATTTTATATGAATCCTAATTACACATTCCATATGGTACTGTTAAAGACTGTTATTAAGTATAGGGTGATGACATCCCAACATACTATCACATTACAAATGAAATATTGTTTATTTACAGTGAAATATGAACAGGTTGTTTACCTGTAACTGTGATTCTTCGAGTGGTCATCTGTAAACTCACACAACTGGGTAATGTGCGCCTGCGCATTACGGCTTTCGGAACCTTCTTGAGCCCTAGGGATAGGCGTTTTGGCGGTTGGCCCCTCCCCCATCCTCTGAGGGTATATAAACCCCCTCCCACTCTGTCAGTTCCTTTGCTGCCCCAAGCAGCAGTGTTAATACATATCATTAGAGCAGGACACTAAGTAGGGAGGATGGGAGGGTTTGTGTGAGTTCACAGATGACCACTTGAAGAACCAGTTACAGGGAAGCAATCTATTCTTCTTTGTGGTCTCTGTAACTCACACAATTGGGAGACTACCAAGCTGTCAAATTAGCAGGCGGGTTGTCATGCTAACAATAAACTAATATATAATCAAGAAATGTATTTTATTAATAGAACCAATCATTTGACTCAAGTTTGTTAACAACAGTAAACATTTTGAATAACTGTCAGACAATAAATGATTTCAAAACAGACCTCCCAAAACTTGCCTCAACTCTATCTCTAGTGTCTAACCTGTAATGTGAAATAAATGTTAGTGGCTCTGACCAAGCTGCAGCCTTACATATTTCATGTAAAGGTATTCCCTGCAAAAAAAAATGGAAGTAGCAACTGCTCTGGTAGAATGCCCCCTAACTTGGTTAGGAACTTCCTTCCCCGCAAGTTGATATGCTAACTTAATGGTCATAACTACCCATTTCAGTAGCCTTTGTGCTGAAACAGGCTTGCCTTGCTTTGTAACCGAATAACAAAAAAACAATCTATTAGTCGTCCTAATAGTTTATGTTCTCTGTACATGAATAGCTAAAGCATGCCGAACATCTAAACAGTGCAATTTTCTTTCAGGATCTGATGTTGGATTTTGCATAAATGATGGCAAAACAACATTTTGATTTAAACAGAAAGATGACACTACTTTAGGCAAGAAAGTGATATCTGGTCTTAACGCAACCTTTTCCTTATGAGATCTCAAATATGGAGAGTCTACTCTCAATGCACAGAGTTCACTTGCTCTCCTGGCTGAAGTTATTGCCACTAAGAATACAGTTTTCCATGTCAGCAAATCTAGATCACATGTTGCCATAGGTTCAAAGGGTTTATGAATTAATTGAGTCAATACTAATTGTAAGTCCCAACCAGGTACTGAAGGATGGATGGGAGTACGTAGATGTTTATGCCTCTGCAGAAATCTTTTAACTACAGGGTTCAAAAGACAAGATGGCCTTCCCATCTGTTGAAGATACCACGATATCACCAATAAGTAACAGCTTATTGCTGATAACAACAATCTTTCTGTTGACAGCGATATTAGAAAAGAGGGAATGTGGACTGTACTGCATGTCTCGAGATCGATTGAGTTGTCTCTAAGGTATCGAAAAAATCTATTCCACTTGTAATCGTAAGAGTTAACTGTAGATGGCTTGTGTGCTGCTAACCGAACCCTCTTTACAGTGTCAGGTAGGCTATCTATCGAAGAAGATTCCAAGTGGTCAACCTGAGAGATCGCACGTCAGGACAGAACACGGTACTGTTGTTGATGCTTAGCAGATCCAGTCTGTACTGCAACATTAGACACTGACCTCTTGACATATTCATCAATGGCGTGAACCAGGGCTTTCTCAGCCACCACGGTGTTATTAGAATTGCGCTTGCTCCGTCTCATCAGTTTTGCAAATACCTTTATGATTGGTGGAAAAGTGGGAAATGTGCACACTTCTGGTTCCATCCACCTGTATAGGAAGGCATCTCCTAACAACTCCTTGTCCTTGCTTTGTTGAGAACAATATAGATTGCATTGCTTGTTCTCCTTGGAGGCAAACAGATCTATTTCTGGTTCTGTGCATGTTGCAAACAGACCTCTGACGACCTCATTGTGAATCTTCCATTTGTGGCATGATAATGGGCTTCTGCTGAGATTGTCGGCTAGGTGATTCTCCTTTCTTGGCAGGTGAACTGCTGAGAGGGCAATGTTTCTCTTCAGGTACCAATTCCATAACTGTACTGTTAGCCTCAGAAATGTACATGACTGAGCTCCTCCCTGCTTGTTGATATAATACATCACTGTTGTATTGTCTGTCACTATCTGTACTGACTTCCCTTGAAGATGATGCTGGAATGCACAAAAAGCTTTGATCGCTGCCAAGAACTCTAGTGCATTGATATGGAGAGTTCCCATAAAATTGAGCAGGTTTCTTGCTTTAAATATCTGGGAGTAGTTTTACAAGCAAACGGTAGTTTGAAAATGCATGAGAAATATGCTGCAAATAATGCTCAAAGAAGCTCACTGGCTATTCAAAAAAATTTTAGGTCAAAAGGAGGACAATTTAGACCAGCAGCCCTCAAATTGTTTGAGGCAAAAGTGATTGCGCAACTCCTTTATGGCGCTCAGCTGGGTCCCTTTCAAAACTATGCACCATTAGAGTTTGTACAAACAAAATTCCTAAGAGTGATTTTTCAGACCCCCAAGTGTGTTTCAAATGCTACTCTAAGATTAGAGTCAGGCTGTATGAAAATAGAGTCTAGGGTGTGGGTGATTATAATAAACCATTGGCTTAGATTAGTTTCTTCTTCTACTGGCTTTGTCTCTTTGCTGCTGAAAGATGGACTCCATTCTGGATGGAATCAAACAGTGGTTGCTAAAATATAAAGCTTAGGCTACTCTCTAGAATCCTTATGTAATTTGGGCTACGATAGAGCCAAAATGGCTATTAAACAAAGGATAGTGGACATACAGCGTCAAATGGACCTTGATGTGACTCCTACTTTCATTATTAGTGATTCCAACAGATATGCTGCCATACCTATGAAGTATTTAAATAAATTGGAAATCCCTGAATATCGAAGAGCCTTTACCTTGGCACGGTGTAATGCTTTGCCATCAGCACTATTGGAAGGCAGATATCGGAAGATACCCTTTCTAGAGAGAAAATGTCCATGTAATAACGAACAAGTGGAAACTGTGGAACACGTACTTTTACAATGCCCATATTACAGAGATTTATGATTAAATCTTATCTCCCCATTCTTAATAGATTTTTAGGCCACTGGGAACAGTTTTATGTCTTACTACTACTTTCAGATCATAACTCAGAGACATCCTACAAAGTAGCTAAGTTTTGTGCAATTGCCATTAGAATCCGGCGCAAGATGGTCAGTGATGTAGATTAGACAAAGGATAGATAAACGAGAATTTTATGAGGATGATGTTGTATGTTTTATAATTATTTTTAACCAACTGACTATCTATATGTACTAATTTGTCTTTTATTGACTGATTTTATGTTTTATGAGGAAAATGATGCATGGTCTTATAGTCTTTTTTAACGAATTGAGCAATATGTACCAAATTTTAACCAATATGTACCAAATTGTTTTTTACTGATCAATTTTATATGTTTTATGAGGATGATGTTATATGGTTATATATCTTCTTCTAACCAATTGACTATTTATATGTATCTTGTTTGTTCTCGTATACTGGTCTGTGACCGTAATAAAGTTGATTGATTGATTGATATGGAGAGTTCTTTCAGTACCTGTCCAGTGCCCCATTACTTGCAGATTGTTTAGATGTGCACCCCATCCTTAGAGAGATACATCTGTTGTCACTGTCAATGCAGGAGGACAAGGTAGAAAAGGCATTTCCTTCAATACATTTTTTTGGATTTTGCCACCAAATTAATGTTTTTAGAACCGGACATGGTACCATTAGAAACTTGGATTGATGATGTTGGATTGAGTTGAAATGGTCTAGGAACCATCTCTGTAATGGCTGCATCCTTAATTTTGCATAAGGTGTTACCGTCGTCGTCGACACCATGAGACCGAGTACAATTTGTATTGTTTTTGCTCTCGTTCAGCGGTACCAAACAAGTCATCTTTTGCCATCTGTCTTCTGGAAGAAAGGTTCTCTGTACAGTTGAGTCCAACACTGCTCCTATAAACTTGATCCTCCTGGTTGGTTTCAAATGTGATTTTTTGTAATTGATCATCAAACCTAACCTTTAGATTAAATTGATAGTGTTTAAGGTTCGCAAAAGATGGTCTCTGGATGACCCCACTATCAGCCTATATAAGGGAATAGGATGATACTCTTTTGACAAAGATATGCTGCCATCACTGCCATACACTTGGTGAATCCCCTTGGTGCCATGCTGTTACTGAAGGGCAGGGCACAAAACTGGTAAACTTGTTTGCCAACTACAAATGCCAAGTACTTTCTATGATCGGGTCTTATTACAATATGGAAATAAGCATCTTTTAGATCTAGTGTTGCAAACCAATTGTTCTTCTTTAACAGAGGCAGGACCATTCAAAACCATCTTGTCTTTATATAGTAGTTTACTCCCCTGAAATCTAGTATGGGGCGAAGACAACCATCCTTCTTTGGTACCAGGAAGTACCTTGATGAAAAACTTCTTTTGAGGTTTGCATGAGTAATTCTTTCTATGGTATTTTTTTTGAGTAGTGTAGAAATCTCCTCTTCCAATTCAGAAGACGGGTTTGTATGGCGAACTCTTCCCACTAGTAGTAGAAAATGAAACTTGATAGCATAATCCTTTGATATTACACCTAGAACCCAGGCATTTGTTGTAATGGAGGACGAGACGTGGTGGAAATTTCTTAATCTGTCTCCAAACTGAGGAGAAGAGCTTGCACCGCTTTGGTTTGGAATGGTAGGAATCAAGGACGAGCTATTCCCAATCACAATAGTTCCAACAATATTGATGTCGGTACCGACATTTGGTACAGAAGCAGATATTTCTCCTAAGGTGATGGTGTTTTCTAGGTGGTAGAGAAATATTGATGATACATTATCTGTCAAATTGGTATTGTCCGGCTTGCAGTCAAACTCTACATTTGGGTTGATCAGACTGTCATTTTTTGTAAGGTGTTTGTTTATATTTGTTAGATGGAAACTTTCTTGAAGACTGTTGTTGAGGAATCAGCTGGCGTTGTTGTTGAGACTGAGTAGGATTTAATGCTGTTCTCGAAGTTAGCTGATACCAATGGTATCAGTATCTAGAGTCATATGTCGATAACTGAAACCCCTACTTTCTTGCAGTAGTGCACATTTTCTGTCCGTGTTCTAATTTTTCGTTGGTATCCACATTAAATAAACCAGCAGAACCAAAAGGGAGATCCTCAGTCATTGATCTCGCCTGTTGTGATAAGCCAGATGATCTTAGCCAAGCATGCCTTCTCAATGCAATAACACCTGCTATTGCCTTCCCACTACAGTCTGTTATATGCTTGACTATTCTAATCTGCTGTGCAGAAAGACAATAAGCCTCTTCATACACCACTGATGCTATTTTTCGATCTTCTTCGGGAAGCATATCTATGTAATTTTTATTCCTGCTCCAGAAGAATTGTTGGTGTGCTCTCATGCACAGAACCCTGAAAAGCAGAGCAGCATTTGAGTATGATTTTCTGCCCAGGTGACCTAATTTTCCCCCCTCTCTGTCTACAGGAGTAGCACGTAGCTTTTGAGACACTCTCAACTGTGCTGAATCGACCACTATGGAATTAGGTTTCGGGTAATGTACCAACTATTCTTGCTCAATGTTGACCAAGCAATACAAAGACTCTAACTTCTCAGATGTTGATGGAATCGATGAAGGAGTATATCAAGACTTTTTAACGGTCTGTAAGAAATAAGGCAATGGTGCAATCATGGTAGGAATAGGTGCCCTATCCTGCAATTCTTGGAAAACTGGATCACAAAGGTCTCTTTCCATGTTTCAGATTGTAAGTTCAATGACCGCGACATCCTCAATACTAAGTCAGCAAAAGCTCTGACGTTGTCCACTGGAGATATCATTTCTGCAAAGGAAATAAGATTTGATTTGTAGGTACCTTGTCAATACCGCTGGAATCATCTGATGATGTTGACTCAGCAATAGGAGATCCATGAGACAGTCTCTGTGCAGATGATGAGACAGGTAAGTCTTTATTTGGCCTTAATGTAGCCTTTTTAGTTTTTCCCCAACTTCTAGTTTCTGAGTCCCTTGACGATCTCAAAGCAGTAGTTGCTACAACTCGTCAACACTGTGGGGGTGAAGATTGAGTGATCAATCATACCCACAAATGGCGTCGATGTCTATCCCTCCATTTCAGTTAGCCTTGTATGGTTGTGAGACTGATTTCTTGTGTATGTTTGTGGATTTCCCTCAATAAAGACTTCTTTCTTTATTTCCACTGGTGTCCTCCAGCTAGTACTGGTATACACTGGTAAAAAGCTCCCATAAGTTTACCTCACCTTTTGCAGGTCTCCCTTTTCAGTTAATATTTTCCCACCTTTTCACAGAGGCACTGGCATCACGGGTGGACCCCTGAGTCACCCGTTTTCACATAACAATATTGGTGGAATAACATGGGCATCACTCTACACCCGACTTGTGACTTGATGCATGGAGCACATGGAAAGCAGATGTAGGGAAACATGTAAAATTCCAGTTGGACTTGTGTTAACGTGTGAGTGTGAATCTGTGTGATTGGAGCCAAAAGGGCTACTTTGGGTTGGGATCTACTCCCTCTTCTGTCTTGGGCCCTGTCTGGCAGCCACCCCTATATGGCCACTAGTTTGGTCAGCCATTAGTGAGCCACTATATACTGAAAGGACTGGGAATGTGACTGTTTCAGGAATCTCTCCCTACCTCTGGGTCTACTGTGGTGTGGGATCCGAGAGCCAAGGACTATCTGTTAGGAACATATACACATCCTCAATAAGGAACATCTAATAAAATGATCACTGAAATGATCACACATTAATCTTGACTTTATTATACCATAAGTATGCATGCCACCCAAATCTTAAGTCATGTCCTTCTAAACTCAACAATTTATTATCTATTAACATTATCCATGTTTTGATCTCAGTCATACCAGAGGCTACAAAGTAAATTTTTAAGTTTGGTAGTTCAAGACCTCCCCATTCTTTTGAGTCTTGCCAGACCTTGAATTTCACTCCTTTTGCTTTTTTGCTCCCCAGACAAATTTTGACATATCTTTTTGCCATTGCTTGAATGGTGTTTCTTTAGTCAAGACTGGGATCATCTGGAAAACAAATATCATTTTGGAAGAGCATTCATCCTTATTGCTCATATGAGAAATTCAGTTTTTGCCACTTATCCAAATAATTCTTAACCTCTCTCCATATCTTCACATAATTATTTTCATATAATTGACTTCAATCTCCAGTTAAACAGATGCCTAAATATTTCACTTTCTTTTCAATTTAAACACCAGTTTTTAACTGTAATTCATTGTTATTTACTCTTATCCTACGTCTCCATATTTTTTGTCATTTTTTTTTTTTTTTGGTCTTCTTTATCTTCAATCTAGCTAGCTTAACAAATTCTTTTATTTTTTTCTTTGTAGCTTCAATATTGATTCTAATGGGTTTTGAACCATAATCACCAGGTCATCAGTGAAGACTCTTCATTTAATTTCTGGTTTTCTAATTTTAACTCGTTATTTTTATATATATATATATTTTATTAAAAGTCCAAACATAAACAGAAAAATACCAATACCAATCAAAACAAACATCAAAGAAAAAACATAATACTAAAAATTACACATAACTCTACAATAATTAAACACTAATCAAAATGTATTTAAACTTAAACTAACAAGAGTTACCTAAACTATATATATATATATAAAAAAAACAACCCTATAACTAATTAAAAATCAGTGACAGCAGCAGCACCTATGTGCACAGCTTCAATGCTTGCCCTAGGCACTGTTGAGCCTTGGTACGCTGCTATAAATATAGGTGTGGTTTGGTTAAAAGGTTTGTTGAGTTTATAAATGATTTATAATATTAAACAATGACACTTTGACCATACTAATAGAGTTGATATATAGTTTCAAAAAATTCAAGAAATTTAGAATTTAAAATAGTTTAATCATAGATATTGGAAAAGTTTTGAATATAAAGAACATAAACATAACAGGCAACAAATTTAATAGTAATTTCAAACAATGACCTCAAGTACATTCATATCCTATGAACTGTTTGCAACAAGGGCAGGAACTGACCGTGAGCCGCCTGTGGATGTTAAGCCTAAGGTGAGACTCTCCCTCCCCTAAAAAACTGTGACTGGAAGACAGACCTGGGCCTGGGAAGAAAGAATTACGACCAGTCGCCGCCACCGTCGATGGGCCTCCAGATGGGACGCATCAGTGCGTGACTTGGACCTGATGGAAGAACTTATGGTGAAAGAGGAAGCGGAAAGACAAAAGAAAGAAATTTCACAACTGAAAGCTCTGCTTCATGACTGGAGATTGATGGCCCCAAGAATCGGCAGAGAGCAAACTGCCGCAGACGCTGGGCTGCCGGCACCCCCTGGCTTACAGCCTCCCTCAACTCCACCCCCACCCAGGCCTTTCCGAGAACTTAAGCCTTCTTTTGATGGGAACGGGGAAAAACTGTCTTTTTTCCTCAACATGGTTTCACACTATATGATTGATCATGGGAATAGTTTCCCAAATGCCGCCGCCAGGATTAGATATATCAATCAGCGCCTGAAGGGGGAAGCAGCGGATTGGGTATCCAATCTTTATTATGTTCACGCCCCTGAAACAGCCGACCTGCAACTTTTCATGAACCAACTCAGAGAAAGGTTTGAAGATCCTCACTTGCAAGAGAAAGCAAAAACCCAACTAAACAAACTGAGACAGGGGAAAAACGACGTTGGGGAGTACCCCAGAGAGTTTCGAAAATTGGCAGTGAGGGTGCCTGAGTGGCAGGATGATGATCTTAAGGAATACTATAAAGATGGTCTGAACCCTGCAATTCTAGAACGCTGCTTGAACAAAGCAGATCCCAACAGCCTCCTAGGATGGATCAAGCTGGCTGTGGAAATCAAGAGTATCTTGGAATCCATACAACTGACCCGCCAGAGGCAGGCTCAGGAGGCTGGAGGTCAGAAAATGGCATCATGCAAGACTACCTTCTTAAACAGTGAGGAGAAAAAGAAGCATCTGTGCGAGGGAAGTTGCTTCAACTGTGGGAAAAAGGGGCACCTCACCAGTGATTGTATCAGGGCCAAAGCACCTGCTGAAACAAAAGACACAACACCCAGTGCCAAGATTTCTTCACGCAAGGTAGACACCCCGAAACCTACTAACGAACGTGGCTCCAAGGGCACGGCCAGTGGAACCTGTGAGGAGGAGGATAGCTCCCCATCCGCTTCGGATTCTGGTAGTGGTAGCGAAGAGTGGGAGACCGCTGGATCAGCAGATGTAAGTACTAAGAAATCTAAACATGTGCTTACAACAGTTTCCCTGACAGGGAACGATGGCAAAATACGAATTTGCCGGGGACTAATTGACTCAGGCTGCTCAAAGAGCCTATTGCACCCTGTGTTAGCTAAAGAACTTGGAGTACAATTTGAGCCCCTGAAGAAAGCCATCAAATTGACTCAAATGGCTGGAAATCCAATGGCGGGGGGGACCAGTAAAGCAAAGGACATTTCCCATCCCCATTCGTGTAGGTACATATTGGGGGAAATTACATTTTTTGGTGCCTACGTCTGTCAGCTTTCAAGTTGTGCTCGGGATTGACTGGCTTTGTAAAAATAATCCCACTATTGACTGGATGAATGGGTTGTTGAGTGCAGTCATTAAACCAGAATTGTTGCCCAAAGATAACACCTCCCTTCTCCCAGCACTCTCATTAACTCCTGAGGAACTCCTAAAGATTCCCCCACATTACTGTGACTTGCAAAAGGCATTTAAACAAAACGAAGCAGACAAACTTCCTCCTCACAGGGACTTTGATTGCAAGCTTAAATTGATAGATGGAGCTAAGTTTCCCAAACCTAAAATTTACCTGATGAACAGACAAGAACTCACAGCATTGAAAACATTCCTTAACAAAAACTTGCAATGTGGGTTTATTAAGCCATCAACAGCCCCCGTTGCCAGTCCAGTGTTCTTCTGTAAAAGGAAAGATCCGAACTCAGAACCGAGGCTGACTGTAAATTACAATCTCATTAATCAAGCAATCCTGCCCAATATTTACCCGATCCCTCTTATTAAATATGTGCTCTACCAATTTTACAAAACTTGACCTGAAAGAGGCTTTTCACAGAATTCGCATGGATCCAGAAAGTGAGTGGCTGACTACCTTTTCTACCCCCCTGGGCAATTATCAGTGGACAGTATTGCCTTTTGGATTACAATCTGGCCCAGTAGTGTTTCAGATGTTCCTGAATTCCATCCTTCAGGATTTGTTGTACGAAGGAGTTGTATACTTGGACAATATTCTTATATATGCTGACACACTAGAGGCACACATCTCTTTAGTTAGAACAGTGCTTCAGCGCCTTATTGATAATGGGTTTGTGGTTAACCTCTCTAAGTGTGAATTTGATACGCAAACTTTTGACTACCTTGGCTATCGAGTTCATCAAAATACACTGAACATGGATCCTGCCAAAATTGAAGCTATTGTGAATTGGCCTGTACCTAAAACAAAAAAACAGCTACAACAATTCCTTGGGTTTGCAAACTTCTATCATAACTTTATAGAAGATTTTGCAACCATTACCTTGCCACTTACAAACTTGCTTAAGAAACCCAAAGGTTCAAGAGTTCCTCATGCCAATAAAATCACTTGGACCCCGGAGTGCCAAACTGCCTTTGAATCCCTCAAAGATAAATTCACCTCCGAACCTCTGTTATTGTTCCCTGACACGTCTAAGGAGTTTATAATTCAGACTGATGCCTTGGACTTTGCTATGGGTGCTGTGCTGCTTCAAAAAGACTCTGATGATAACCTGAAGCCTTGTGCCTTCATTTCTAAGAAATTTTCTCCTGCTCAAGCCGACTGGCCTATTTGGGAAAAAGAGGTCAAAGCAATACATTTTGCTCTTTCTTCCTGGTGCCACTTGTTTGAAGGTGCTCAGGTTCCATTTCAGGTTTGGACTGATCATCGCAATCCCGAGGCTTTACAGACCGCTAAAAGCTAACTCCTAAACAAGCCCGATGGGCTGAATTCTTTCAATGCTTCAGGTTTAAAATTATTTTCAAACCTGGCAAAAGCAACACTCTTGCAGATCCCCTTTCACGGCTTCCCTGCCACGAGCCTCACCCACCCGCAACCCCTCCTAACAAGCCTTTATTTTCCCCTGAAACATTTGGCTTACAAGTCTCCACTCGTGCTCTCAATAAGGCACGCCTCTCTGCTTCTTCACTGCTTGACTCTGCCTTGCAGCACCAAATTAAGACTTCTTGCAATACTGACACTTGGCTCGCCTCCCACAGAGATTTTGTCACTTGGCTTGATGGACTCCCTTTCTGTGGCTCCAAAATTTATGTACCCTCTTTTTGTAGGGCCGAAATCCTTCGCAGGCACCACGATTCCAAACCTGCGGGCCACTTTGGATCTCTTAAGACTCTTAACTCCATATGCAAACTCTTTTACTGGTCAGGACTTACTAAACAAGTTCAAGATTACATTAAAAACGGTGCCATTTGTAACACCTGTAAATCTAACACCACTAAACCTCGTGGATTGCTTCAACCACTTCCCGTCCCTTCAAAGCCTTGGGACATTATTTCTTGGGATTTTATTGTTGGTCTCCCTTCCTCCCGTGGATTTCATGCTATTTGGATTGTTACTGATCACTTTTCAAAATAGTCTCATTTTGTGCCCATCAAAAAAGTCCCTACTGCTGAAAAATTGGCTGACCTCTTCATTGCTCATATTTGGAGACTTCACAGACTACCCTCCACCACCATTTCTGACAGAGACCCTGTCTTCATCTCTAAATTCTGGACTGCTTTGCTCAAGGCTCTCGGCATATCTCAAAAACTTAGCACAGCCTATCATCCCCAAACGGATGGGCAGACTGAACTGACCAACCAGACTCTTGAGCAATATTTTTGCTGTTTTATCACCTCTAACAAAAATAATTGGGCCTTCCTTTTGCCTTATGCTGAATTTGCATTCAACTCCGCTTTACATTCTTCCACTGGCAAAACCCCTTTTGAAATTGTTTCCGGAGCCAACCCCAGGCCATTCCCTGCTATGCTGATCTCTCTTCCCAACTCCTCACCCCTCTCCCTTGACTCTTGGATTACTAATATTTCCTCCACTTGGGACTCTGTTTCTAAGTCTCTCGAGACTGCTAAGCATAAATGCTTTGCTGACAGGAAACGTCTGCCCAACCCTTTGTTTAACCCCGGTGATCTGGTTTACCTTTCTTCCAAGAACATTTCTCCAACCGGCCCCTCTAAGAAACTGTCCCTAAATACCTTGGGCCATTCCCTGTCAAGCGGGCCATCAACAATGTGACTTTTGAGCTTTTGTTGCCTCCATCACTAAAAAACATTCATCCTGTTTTCCATTCCAGCTTACTCAAACCAGCTCCTTTGAATTCCTGTTCACCGCCTGAAGATCCAGTGTCCACCGGCGCTCCTATTCCTTGATCCTGTTTTTCTGATTGTTCTACTGCCATGTTACTCTGTTACTTCCCTTCCCCCTCGTCCCTTTTTTTCCTACCTTCCCGTTCCTTCCCCTTATTCCTTCCTTTTATTGACAGTTTTTTTTTTCAGGACGGGCAGGATGTCGGGGTTCCCTCCATAATTAGTTGAGATAGTGTTGTGGATGGGATATGTAGTTGTTTAGATGCTTGTAACATGTATTCGAAGCAGTTACGTTGCCTCGCTTGCAGCTGCTAATTATAGTAACATTGTAGTGTGTGTTTGAATCGATTCCTGACAAAAATTGTTTTAACACCTGAATTCCTTCTGCTGGGCATTCTGAGATTTCATAGAAATAAGAATTGCCAAATTGAAAGATTAGCATGGCATTTGATTGTAGTGGCCAGAATAGTTCTTGCCAGGCAATTGGAAAATGTTTACCACTGTGGAAGAATAGTTGGAAAAAGTAATTGAAATTGCAGAGATGGATAAATTAACTTACAGATGAGAAAACAAGATGAATAGTAAATTCTGTAAGTCTGGGATATGCTTACAGATTTTCTTCAAAGTAAAAGGATCAGCATGTGTGGTTTCAACTGCTAAATTTACTATTACTTTTCTGTGTATAAACCAAATGGGTTTTTTTTTAACCAAATTACCAAATGGGTAATTTTTTTCTAAACAAAATGGGATGAGTAAATTAATGAAATTAACACTTTAATAAATTTTTAATTTTTTTATATGATTGACACTATTGCATGTTGATCTGCACTACATTGGAATTTCTTGGACATTTATATGCTAGAGGGATGAATGAGAAAAAAATGCAGTTTTCTTTTGAAAATAAATTTTTCATTTCTGCCTTTGTAGCAACGTATTTGAGAATACCGATACTGAAAAGTACGAGAGTCAGAGAATACTGATATTTATTGAATATTTCTAGAAACATTTATCGGATAAATGTGGAATAATATTTATTTGCCATTTATTGTTCTGGAAGTATAAAATACGAATAAATTAATTAATTATGTATCTCATATTCTATGAATTTATAGCAGTAATTAATATATAAAAGTTATAATGTATTCAACCTCTTATTTTAGAATCTACATAATCAATTGTTGCTTATTATTTATAACTAATTATAAGGAAATATAGTTTGAATTAAGTGCTTACATCAGTTACATTTTCTCACTTTGTATCTTTTCTTTTTCTCTTTTTTCTTCTTTCTTGAATAAGTCTATAAGGATGTATTAACAAACTATTGAGATTAATTATAACATATTGTGTGCTTCAGTGCCTACATAAGGTATTCTGTTACAGAAATTATTTGTGACATATAATTTGAGAATAATTATAAATGTACAAATATACAAATATATAAGGACAAAAAAGACTAAAAAATAATAAAAAGAGTACTCAATATCCTTATGGAGACAAGAAGAACCAGCTAAGACAACAACAATGTCCTCACATACTCAGAGAAGACTATCACTGGGATATGCATCGAGACCTGCAGATCAATCATCAATTCTGGAGGAAATTAGAAAGTTGAAAATGGAAATGAAATAGGAAATGAAAGACATGAGATCCGAAATTAAACAAGATATCAAGTCAGAGTTGGATCAAAAAATCAAAAATTCATTAGATTGCCTGTCAGAAGATTTAAAAGTTACTACAAACAGGGTAAAGGTCCTTGCCGATAAAATGAAAAATGTTGATGAAAGAATGGATGAAATGAGACTAGAATGTGAAAAATAGATGAAAAAGCTTTATCAGATTTAAAACTGAGAGAAAATTGCCTGAAGATTAGAGGTTTGAAGGACCAGAAAAGGGAAGATCTATAAGTACTATTAATCCCTGCATTTGCAGATCTCCTGAATCAACCCCGTGAGGGAATTGAGTGGGAAACTGACTAAGCATTTAGAACTAATTCAAGAATAGTGAAAGGAAGGAATCTCCCTTGGGATATTGTGGTGTATCTAACAAGAAAGAAAACTAGAGAAGACATTATTCAAATAAATTTAGAGTCTAACCTAACAATAGACAATAAAAAAGTATATATAGATCTAGATATACCTGGAGGAATACTGAGCAAGAGGAAAGAGTAAAACTTTCTATGTACGTTAAGGGTAAAGCGTAAGGATATATCTTACAGATGGAGAAACTGGAAGGTTTAAGCTTTCATTTTATGGATAAACCTTTCAGAATTAACACAGAAGAATTTATGCAGAAGACTTTATGAAAAGATATGGGAAGGGCCCACAGATGCATTACACAAAAAGACAATAATGAGAGAGATGATGGGAAGAATCATGCAGCACAGCCAGATAGGAAACAATGATGATGTTCTTGACCAGGAAGAGGGAGAAGTGGCTGTGTATGACATGGAAGGAAAAGGAGAAGATACTGAAGAAGATGAGGGACTACAACAAAAAAGTGAAGAAGATACACCTTCTACTGAAAATTAAAGGCTCTACCCAGAAAAGCTAGAAGACAAATAATTAATTAGGATAAAATGGATTTAAAGATTCTATCTTGCAACACTAAAGGCATTTCAACACCACAAAAAGAGAGAAAAATCATCCACTATATAGAAAAGAAAATCTATGATATTATATGTTTACAGGAAATTTAAGTGAAATGTGATAAAACAGGATTAATCCAGAATAAGAAATTTGGAACAGAGTTCATAGCAACTCCAGACAAGAAAAAAAAAAGAGGTTTGGTCTTCTATATCAACTATAAAATTCAGGTGAAGGAGATTTTCAGGGATGACCATGAATGATTTTTAGCCATGGAAATATCTTGGCAAGATCAAAAGATCCAGTTAGTGGGAATATACAGACCTCACAGGAATCAAGATGATTTTTATAAAGAATTAAACACAAAAATATCAGAAATCAGCTATGAGAGAGTTATAATCCTAGGCTACTGGAATGGAGTAATTAACCCACTATTGCACAGGAAATAAAAGATACTACAATAAGAATTGGAGTCCCAAATAAATACAGAACTTAGTAATGAACTATTATATACAAGGCAAAATTATTTTGAATGGGTGAACAATAATGTATGATGATATATGACACAAATCTGTTTTGTATCTTTAATGAATAAGTATTTCTATCTACTATATTTGCCTTTTTTGTTTTAAATGTCATTTTGTTAAAAAAATTGATTCACATTTCCAGTTAGATTAATTATTTGACTTTCTTTTCAACTGTAAATTCAGTTTTTAACAGAAGTTCATTTTTATCAAATACACTCATGTTTTTGTTAGTACTTTAGTCTTGTTCTTGTATACTTCAAGCTAGCTAGATTTCCAAATTCTTTTATTGTTTCTTGTAACTTCAAGATCAAGCTCAACAGATTCTGTAACATAATCACTAAATTATTTGCGAAACCTCTTAAATTCTGATTATGTAATTTTAACTCCTCTTATTTCAGTATCTTGTCTAATTGTAATATTCAGAACTTCCATCGCTAACATGAATAAAAGTGGGGACAGAGGACAACCATCTCTTGACCCTTTCTGGATTTCAAAGGATGTGGTTTTATCTCCATTGACTATTATTCTTGCTAGGTGATTTGAATATATAGATTTAATTCAAGTCAAAATTTTAGAACCAAAGTCCCTCAATTCAATAGTTTTAAACAGGAAATGCCAATTCAAATTGTCAAACACTTCTTCCGCATCCAGAAAAATCAAAGCCCCATGTTTCTCACTGTGACTTTCAAAGTACTCAATCACATCCTATACTGTTCTCATGTTATCTTTCATCTGTCATCCAGATGAAAACCCTCAAGCCAGTCCCAAGTAAATGGAATGTTTTTTTTTCTTTTCAGCTTGTTCATCAAGGAGGTATAGGTCTTCATCTTCCTAAGAATTCTAGTTGGTGTCTCCTTCATAAGAGTAAGTTGAGCATCTTGAATTTATATGTAATTCCAGAATTTGGTCTCTCCATCTTATAGATGAGAATTGAATTACCACATCCTTTGGTAGTGTCATTCTTCTGGCATAAGTTGAATTAACGGTTGGGAGATGACAAGAGAGCAAGAAGATGTCAGTTTTCACCATACATTATTGGATTTGACTATATCAGAATTGGATTGTCTGCAGAACAGAGGAGAAGATGCATCAATGTTTTCAACTTTCAAGCCTCAAGACTATTCAAGCGATGGCACTGTCTGAAGAAAACAACAGCTCTAATTTAAAGTCACAGGATTTTATGTGGGAAGAAGGCGACGAAGAAGAAGAAGACCATGTAGTGGGAGAAGGGAAAATTAAGTTAAAGAAAGGCATAATACTGAATAGATTTGCTGTTTTGAAAGGGTCTGCTCACATGATAATTTTACAAATTTGGATTTTTAATTATAAAAATTCAAGGGGTTGTTTAATGCAGATCTGGGTAGAGAGTGATTTTCTGAGTCTCTCCAAAGGGAATTATTTTATTGTAAAAGGTAATCAGCTAGGTTAATAGGTCTGTTATATGACTTGTCTGGCAAATTGGATTTAGGCTTTGTATTTGCTTATTTACTTTAGAATGTAATGAGATTCATCAGACAAAATGGTTGTTTTTTGGATTTAGTTACATCTGGGAAGATCTAAGAGAGAATGTTTTAGCTAATGGGAATACGATAAATGAAATATGTTATAAGAAATCTAAGATGGTGTTATTCTTTTTCACTTTTTTAATATTAATATTTACTGTGTTTGCCAGCATATAAGATGCACTTTTTTCCCTAAGAAATGCCTTCTGAAAATGGCGTGCGTCTTATGCACCAGTAAACATGGTACTGCAAAGAACTGATTTAGAGTGAGACTTGAAAGCAGAAAAACATTGGCAGCCTCTTAAAGAGAGGAAGAGCCCACCTTGCTGCAGCCCCTCCCACCTTTTTATTCACCCCTCCCGGCAGAGTCTTTGCCCTGGAGCCAGCCACCTGTGGGATGGTGGGGAGTAGGGAATTGCCTAGGCTGTGGCACAGGGCATTTTCCCAGCTTCCCCTCTTCGTACAGTTGGTTGGCCCCTGCTCAGCAAAGACATTCGAAAGAGCCCGGGAGCAGAAACAGGGAGGTGGTGGGGGAGGATGAGTGAGGTGAAGTACCTGCAAAGTCCTGTTTGTTTATGTTCCTGGAGGGGGGAAGGAGTGGAATGGAGGTGCACTTTCTTCCCTCTCTAGTCTGAAGCGGAGGTCTGGTTTCTTTTGGAGCAGCTGCTTGCTTCTTTTCCTCCTTGCAGGGTGGGGGCTGTTTTCTGCCCCAGCCTCCACCACCTTGCTAGGGGGTGGAGGAAGAAAATGAGGCAAGAAGAGGAGGGCCTAGAAAGAAGAGGAGCAGCCTCTAGACCCTTTGAGCCCCCTCTTTTTGCTGCCTCCCCATCCCTTTTCTGTACAGGGCTCAGCAACTCCTGTCTTCACTCCCCCTTCCCAGCTGCTGTTCTTAAGCGCCTCTGCAACTCAGCTCTGGTTTACGATGGACTTTGCTCAGTGAGATTTGTTCAGGGGGGGAAGTTGCCATGGCTTGCCTCTGAGGCTGAGAGAACGAGATTTGCCCAAGACAAATCCTCTAAAAGAAAAGAGGCAAAGGGGGAATCCTTGTGCCAATCCTCCTTTCACCCCCCCCCTTCCTATGCATTTTGCCTCCGCTGGGTACTAAAAAATTTTTTCCTAAAAGATAAGGTCTGAAAATGTGGTGCGTCTTATACGCCAGTGCATCTAATATGCCAGCAAATATGGTATACTACTGCAAGAGAAAATACTATGAATATTGGAGTATGTTTTACAGCTATTCAATGTGATTAAAGTATAGAACTAAGTATAGAACTAAGAAAAATAATTTTGTTTTATAATTATGGAGACTAGGATAGTACAGTTTTTAAGGTAATCAGTTTTATTATGTATACTAGTTAGATTTCAACTGTATATTGTAAAGAATATATACAATCCTTGTTTCTCTTTTTTTACTAATACATTTTTAGTATTATTAAGGATGGAAGTGATAAATAGATTTTAGCTATCGGTATTAACATTTTTAGTATTTTAATTAACTGTTGATTAAACAGCTAATTTTAAAATGATACATTAGAATATGTTAGATGGCCTAGGATTACTACTAGATTGTTATTCATTGCTTACTACAGAGGTGGGAACCTCTTTTTAATTAGGTGTTGTGTATCTTAGTTGTTTAGTTTAGTTTGTATATTTTTATAGTTTTGTCATGTGTCTAGATTTGTTGATTAGGGGTTTTTTGCCTTTTTATATTGTTGTTACATTGTTCTTGTCTATTTTTTGTTTTGTTTTTTCAATAAAATATATATTAAAAAAAACAAAAACAGCCACATTTTTCTTAGATTGTCCTGCAGAGATAAATTCTTCAGTTAGTCTTTTTTGAATTAGCAGTTTTTGGTCTCTCTTGCAAATATCTTGCAAACCAATAATCTCCAAGTCCAATTTGCTTAATGAAAAATGTTTTTCTTCTTCTGAGGTGTCTTCACCCCATTTATATTCTAAATCAAAAGTCTGTAATCTATTTTAAGTTTCAAAAAAAGGAAAGTCCAGCTTAGTCTTTGTACCTATTGATATTAATTCTTCTTCATCTTTATCATGTATGGCAGATGCAGCATTAGTTATAAAGGCAGATAAAGATGCTGTTGCTCCTTGTTGATCAGCCTTTAGTCTCATCTTTCCATTCTCTCGCATCTGTTGTTTCTCCTTGGTCCATATCTCTTGTAAACTCATTTTTAAATCTTGCTCAAATATCATTCATCTTATCAATGGTATGCAGCCAATATCTTTCATTTTTATACGTAAAACTCACTTCCTCCCAGGTAAAGGGAATATTCCTTCCTCTGAGCATATTCATCAATGGGTTGTAACCCTTCTTCTCCCTGAGAATTCAAGCTGGAGGCTCTTTGAAAAGCGTAAGCTGAGTACTCTGATCATAACTTGATCTCTCCATTTTCTGGATGATAACTGAATCATCACGTCTCTTGGTACTTTCATTCTTCTGGTATATGCTGAATTTAGACAATAGGTAGTAATTATGTTCTATTTTATCTCCATCTTCTCCCATAAATTTTGCTTACTTTTGTATTATTTTTGTTTGCAAATTTTCTGCTTGTTCCTAAGGTAATGCACAGATTCTTAATCTTCTTAGTCTCTTAGTTCCATGAGTGCCATCTTGTCTAGGTGTTTCTCAAATTCTTGATGAGTTCTTGTCTCCATCTGTGAGGCCATGGTTTTCAGCTCTTGAATCTTTTGTGTCAAAGTTGCTATTGCTTTCTTATTCCCTTATACCTCAGTGGTCTTTTCCAATATCTGTTGAATTCTTTTAACTTCTCCAATGACTTGCTTTAATTCTTGTTTGACATATTCTGTTACATTGTCCACTCTTCCAGTGACTCTGTTACATTGTACATTTTTGCAGCAAGTTCTTCAAATCTATTGTCATTGATTGTTATGACTTGTCTGAATTCCGCTAAAAATCCAGCAAAATAATCAGGCACCTTGCCTTCATTCATAGAATCTTTCTTAGTCAACATTATTTTCAAACTTGTCACCATAGTAAGTTTATAGATACAAACTTAAAACTTTAAAAATGTAAAGAGAAAATATAAAATAAAATGTTATACAATAATTTGTCCTTTAGACTTCTATTCCCAAAATTAGTATCAGAAAGCATCTATTGTTCACTGTCTAGGCCCAAGTTAGCATTCGTACCCTTTTTATCCTATTCTAGAACATAAAACAAAAAGGTTAAATATTCCAAAGCATAGATAAGGTCTTTAGTCTCCTGTAGGTTTTCCCAGGGAGTTGTGAACTGGCAGCATGCCAATCACTATACAAAGTAGCAAAGTCGTGTTGGAAGCCATCCTCAGCTAATTTTAAAAGTAACAAAAGCAAAGCTCAGAGTTACAAAGCAACAAAATCCATTTCAAAAAAGAAAAAAAGTTCTAAAGGAGTCCAAATAACAAGTGCCAAAATATAGTAAAAATCTTAATCCAATTTTGAAGTAAAAAGAAGGAAAAAAGAGAAAAAATAAAAATAAAAAAATAATAAAAAACAAGCTAAGGCAAGAAAAAACTCAGTCCATCTCATTTAAAATCAATCATATGCAAAAAAAAAAGGTACAAATAAAGTTAAAGGTCAATCTCCTTAGCTATATCCTTCAAAAACCCAGTACACTGGGGTGAAAACAAATACAAACAAATATAAATCTATTCTACTTGTTGTAAACTTCAAATTATTTAAAGGGGTACTATCAGTTTAAATTTTCAGCTCATAAGAAAGCAAAGCCGCTTTAAGGTAAACTTTCAAGCTCCTGAACAAAGGGGCTTGTCTTTCTTTAACTTTAATAAAATCCAGAATCATTTATTGCAAGTGGTCCAGTCAAAGGTAATATAATGTCCATACGGAGGCTGGAAAACCTCTCACCACCACCCCCCAGCTCCACTGAAGCTCATGATTGACTCCAACAGCCAGGGATCTCCAATACAGCTGTTCAGTTACCAAGCAAACATCTGCAAGTCCACAATCTCTGCTGCACCAGAAGTCTTCAGGTTCCCTGTGTATCAGGGAACCCCCTTTACTTGACAGGAGGATCCCCTCTTGTCAAAAACAATGCTTTCGGGCTCATGATTACATCCATCTATTCTACAAATGCTGAATCATGTCCTCCATTACCCCCACCAGAAACCAGAACCTGAGATGGTTCCTTTTTTTTTATAAGAGTTAAAAGTGTACCTTAACTTTTATCAAGAAGAACCATCTCCTTCTCTGAGTAGAGTGGTGAAAAGCCTTTTTGAATGCATGGGCAGGAAAATGGCGGTGGCAGCCAGGAGTAGCTGGTCCCAAGGTGATGCTGGCACCTTCCCCTCCGTATTGAATGAATCCTGATTTATCCATGGGTCATATCAAAATCTATAATATTGGCCATAAAACTTGCCCTCAACTTATACCTGAGGTAGACTTAAACACAAGTATATTACAATAGTATTTTTAACAATAACTTCATTCTTGTTATGCCTTGATGTTTATCTGACTTTCAGTATTTGTTTTTGCTATTCTGCTTTCTGTTGCTTTCTTCGGTTGCTTTAATTTTTTTTAATTATTATTTCTTAGCCTCTCTTAGAAACTTCAGAGCTGAAAAATATAAATACATGGACTTTCGTTTTTAATTAATTTTATTGTGATTACATCGTATAAAACAACATTTCTCACTGTACATTTTACTGAACTATTACCGCTATCTTCCACTTCTCTCTGGATTTCAATAGTGTTATTTCATTGACATATCAACATTATGCATTGCATTGCATTTGTTAAGATACAAGATAGATCCTGCTCTTCGACCCTACTTTACATGTTCCATGATATTCCACTGATTTTTACTTCCAACTACTCATGCTACCATGAATTAAGAATTATTACCTGTCAACACCCTACCCATTTCCAGAACAATTTCCCATTCTTTGTTAATGTCATCATCTGATTTTCCTTTTAATCTCTGAGAGACTATATCTGCATTCCGATTTTCAATAAAAGTTGCCCACCACTGCTCTATTGTAGGTATCTGCTCAGTTTTCCATAGCCTTGCATATTCAATACGGGCTGTCGTAATCATATACAGCATTATTCGTCAATATTTCTTTGCAACAGTTCCATCTAACACATGTGTCATATTTAGTAAGTACAGTTCAGGTTTCTTATCAATTTGAACCCTCAATATTTTACATATCATATTATGTATATCATTCCAATATTTTTTAGCCTTAGGACATGACCACCACATATGAAATAGTGTTCCAACATTCTCCTGACACTTCCAACACTGACCTGTTCCTGTATTATATATCTTCTTTAATTTTTCTGGTGTCGTGTACCATCTAGAAAAAGCTTATAATAGTTCTCTTTTAGGTTCTGAGCTGCAGTAAATTTTTGTGTCCGTTGCCAGCTCTGTTCCCAGTGCTCTAATTGAATTGGATGTCCGAGATTTTGAGCCCACAATATCATTGCTGATTTGACTGTCTCATCTTCTCTTTCTTGATTTAAAGTCTCCTGGTATACATGTGATAGTAAATGAGGTGGGTTTTCCCGCAGTAACTTCAACATTCTTCCTTGCTTTTTTTGTTCTATTCCGTAAGTTTTCACATCCATTTGGAATCTCTCAGTTAACTGTCTGTCAGGGAACCAGCTTAACTTTATTCCTTCTGATTCCAATTTTTCTCTTGATTTCATCTTAAAAAGATTCAGATTTGTCATTTCTAATATGTCATCATAACACAGCCACTTATCTGAATCAGACCATCTTCCAAAGAAGGTTTCTTGAGGAGAGACCCATGTAGGTAGTTGCCTAATGTTCTTATTCTCATAGTCAGTCCATATTTTAAGTAGTGATTTTCTTACAAAATGATGAACAAAGTCTTTGTCAACCACAGCTTTCCCATAGAACATATAGGCATGCCAACCCATCCTTAAATCAGCTCCCTCTAATGTCAGCATTCTCGTATTTTGAAGATTCATCCAGTCTTTTATCCATGTAAATGCTGCTGCCTTGAAATATATCTGTAAATCCGGTAGACCCAACCCTCCTCTTCTTATTGAGTCTGTCATGATATTCCATTTTATTCTTGTTTTTTTCCCTTGCCATATAAATTTAGTTCCATTCTATAATGGCTTAGTATTTGTATTCTATAAAAGGCTTAGTATTTGTAATAATAGGAAGATTTTGGAAAAGGAAATTCATCTTTGGAAGTATGTTCATTTTTATGACTGCCGCTCTTCCCATCAAAGATAGTCGCATTCTAGTCCATTTCTCCAAATCCTTGATTATCTCTTTCCATTTTTTTTCATAATTATTCCGAAATAGTTCATTATTTCTTTTTGTAATCCAGACACCCAGATATTTTGCTTTTTGACCTTTATTAAAACCTGTTAAATGCTCAAGTTCCTTCTCTTCTTTCTCCCTCATGTTTTTTGTTTTTTCCTTGTTTATCTTGAATCCAGAAAATTCTCCATATTCTTGAACAATATCCATCAACCTTTGAATACTGCTAAGAGGATCATCCAGAAACAAAACCATCTGCAAATGCTTTAAGTTTGTACTGATATTTCTTTATCTGAAGTCCTCTTATTGCTTTATCTTCCCTTATGGCATTATTAAGTATTTCTGATGTCATAATAAATAACAGCGGAGATAGGGGACAACCTTGTCTTGTTCCCCTATGCAATTCAATCTGTTTTGTTCTCTCTCCATTAATAATCAATCGTGCCGTTTGTTGACTGTATATTGCTTCAATCCAAGAGATAAATTTGTCTCCGGCTTGCGCCTGTTTAATGACCATCTTCAAGAATGACCAATTAATCATATCAAAGGCCTTTTCTGGATCCACAAATATCACTGCCAATTTTCTTTCATTATGTTTCTCATAATGCTCAATTATATTTAGCACTGTCCTAATATTGTCTCACATCATTCTCTTTGGTAAGAAGCCATTCTGGTCCTCATGTATATTTTCTTGAAGAACCTTTTTAAGTCTTTCAGCCAGAATTGCAGCAAAAATTCTATAGTCTGTGTTTAGTAATGAAATTGGTCTATAATTCTTGACATCTGTTAAGTCTCTTCCTTCTTTTGGTATTAGAGCCACATTAGCTTCCTTCCAGGTGTCGGGTATTCCCTCCTTTCTTATCTCATTCATTGTATTCTGCAAAGGTATCGAAACTTCATGTTCCATTATTTTGTAATATTTTGCAGTAAAGCCATCTGGTCCAGGAGACTTGTCATTCTTCAAATTCCTAATAGCTTCAACTGTCTCCATCATCAATATGGGTTTGTTCAGAATCAATTTCTGCTCCTCGGTGAATCTCATTTTGTTCATTTTTTCCAAATATTCTTCCATTTCTTTTTGTTTTTTCGTTGAGGAGATCAAACTCATTAACTTCATGTAATATTTATAAAAAGTGTTTTATCTCCTCCTGTTTTGTAGTTTTCCCGTCACCGACTCCAATCTCCGTAATAATATTTCTAACCCTTCTTTTACGAAGTAAACTGGCTAAAAGTTTAGAAGGTTTATTTGCAATACATGGAGTTTCAAAGACGTCACCAAAGAAGGTAGCTGGTTCACCAGGGTGCAAATACAGTGCTTCTGCACAAATAAGCAGCCATTTCTAACATGAGAAGAGATGCTTCTTAAAGCAAGCACTGACTCTGAGCTTCATGCAAATTGACCCAAACAGTCAGTTCTGCTTTGAAGCTATCTAATTTGAGTTTGACATTGGTCTTGAATGCTCACTACGTATTTCTGTAGAAATATTTAAGTCATCGTTCTTTTCCAAAATTTGGTGTTTGAAAAACTATCAGTAAAGAATACAGGGAACCTAAACATAGGGAACATACCTTGAATTAGAGTTTTACCTAGCTAGGTTTTACCTAGCTTCCCGGTATCACTGAATACTTCATTTGTATAGTACTGAAAAGGTCTTACTGAAAATTAAATCTGATCCCTTTTGATATCTGAGGAACAATGAATGACTTACCATCTTTCTCTGCATCTCCAAACTGAGAGTTGTCAATTGCTTTCTTATTCCGGGGAGGAAAAAACAAAACATAGAACACAAGCATCACCTTTTCATCTGTTCATGGTGATATCAAGGAATTTTTGAATTTAGCATGCAAATGTCATATGAACAATAATAATAACAATAACCAATATTCCTGAAAAGAAATTCAAAGACATGGCCATGTCAGTCTGGATCAGTATGCAAAGGTGTCTTGTACCACCTTTGAAACTAACTGAGAGAAGTTCATAGCATCAGTTTTTGTAGATCAAGTCTTCAAAACTTATGCTACCAACTTCTTTCTCTCCTGAAAACAAATAATACTTATGTTTCAAGACTAGATTGCACCATTTTCAAATGACAGCTATGTCTGTGTTGACACACGCCCATTATATTCTGTTTGGGTTCCTGAAGTGCACTCTCTGTGAGGTTATTTCTTTTTATTTATAAAATTTTTATTTACAATTTTTTTTATTTATACAATTTTTATTAAACATTAGACCAAACCAGAAATACAGAAAGAAAGAAAAAACCATACAATACCATAACAATCATACAGAAAATCATACATACAACCAAATCAAAATAAGGACAATGCAACATCAACCTATAATTAAACAACAACTAAACAAATACTTTAAAAAATTGTTCCTGCTCATATCGCAAATAGCTTCTACTAAAATAATTATACTTAACTTTCTTTTAAACTCAATAACTGAGATCTAGAATATTTACTGTTGCTCATAATATTTGTATCTAGAACAATAAATATATTTCATATAACAGCAAAGATTATAATCACAAAAACTAATAACATCACTAGCAATATTAAAATGGTGTTATTAAACTAATAATAAAAGATCTAATAAAATACATCTATCCTTGTAGAATATTATATTATACACCTTATTCTACGTATCAAATCATTAACAAACTCTTATAATCTAAAACAAGAGTATTATGTTTTGCTACTCTGTTACTCTCAAGAAAACACACAGGTATTTTCCATTATGTTTAACGAGGCACAGGATGCTAAGTTTATAACAGTTGCTGGAGCAAATAATTTACAACACACATTGGGTTATATAGGGGGTACACAGTTCCACATACGCATGATGCCCATTGGCAGATTCTCCAGGTTTACGCCTCTTCCAAACCTCCAGCTTTTTCCGAAGGCACTAATTTCACATACTTTGACCCAACGCATTTCTGCATCCCCTCTGTCATCTTTGTTTCAGTTCTTCTGAGTATCTCACTTAACATCGTTCAGGTACTTTTTGGGCCATTCTTGCCTCTACCCCCGCTCACCTCATCTCTTTGATCCTATTCATTAAACTGAGATCCCAGGCCCTTTCTCTTTGATATGCAATCCACTGCTAACTGCATTCCTAACCCTGGTAATCTGGCATTTGTTAATTGCTATCACTTCTTAAGTAAACAAAGTCTTGCCTGGCCAGTCTGGCTAAATACCGATTTACAACTACCCTACAGAAAATAAACAATTTTCAATATCGGCCATTTGGCTGCTTGTAACACATTATATCCATACAAACCTTATCTTACATTAATAGCATATTCTACATGCATTCACATGGCACAGAGGGAATGCAACATGACAAAGATACTATTCTAATCATGCAATATTACAGAATCCTCAATATTACAGAATCCTCATTAAAGCAGTGATTCTGAAAAGTTATTAGCAAATTTTAAAGTAACATTCATCTAACTAAACAATAAATATAAAATAGATATTCCAAAAAAGCTGAAATTTAAAGTAGTCTAGTATTTTCATAATACCTTTCTCATGTTAAAGTAAAAAAAAAGCCTAGCATCTCATACAAATCTAAAAACCTAGTATCAGCAATTCACACACACACACACCCAGTTTTTCTTAAATAATCAGTTAAACATTTCTATTCGGAGAAAATTTATCTTCCGTCTGACCGTTTAGTTAGTTTATCCTTTCTCCAATTTCCATCAATCAATCAAGTCATTCAGACATTTCTGTGGAGCTGTCTTTGAAGCATGTTCAGAAACTTCAGCTGGTGCAAAGGGCCACAACCAGGCTACAGGAAGCACAGAATTCCCCCACTGCAATAATTCCAATGTCTGCCAAGCCATTTCTGGGCACATTGCAAAGTGTTGGTGAATACCTGTAAAGCTCTATCCAGCTTAAGTCCAGGTTATCTGAAGAACTACATCCTCCCGTTCTCCCACTGATGCTTTGAGATCTTCTCCACAGGCCCTTCTCTTTGTCCCATCATTCTGTGTCTATTCCCAACTGCCTCCTAGAGAGATCAGACTGGCATCCTTCTCGAAATCCTTTTATAGGCATATACAGACTTTTTGGTTTCAGCAGGCCTTTGATGGCTGATTGCTCAGGAGGAAAAGGGCCTTTCAGAATGTAACTCTGTACTGTCAGCCCTCCACATCTGTGGGTTTAGCTTCCATAGATTTGTAAGTTTCTCCAACCCCTGGCGCTCCATCTCAAGAGCTTCTTTTCTAGGGCACCATTCCCTCTTGGCAGCCTTGATCAGGCCATGAAACCATTAAAAACCTCCCTCTGATCCTCCACCAGCCACTGCCTGGCCATCTATGGACAGTTTGCATCCCGATTCCTCAGCACCACAAACCCTCTCCCACTGCCCACAGCCAAAGAAGGAGATGGGCAAGAGAGAAGAAATACTGTACTGACCTACCCCCCTTTCCCTCTCCTTTCCCTGGCCTAGTTTGGACCCAGGTGTTTGTTCCTACCTTCACGCCTTGGCCCCCCTCCTCACATAGATAGAGACATAGAGAGAGAGACATACACACTCTTTGATATTTGTGTTTTTTCCACTTTTGAAGGGGTCCTGTATACATAACCCTAGCAAATAAGGAGGGCCAACTGTACTTTGGTTTTTTCCCCCTATTTATTTCTTTTTAATGGTCTTGGTTTTTCTGCTTTTAATTTTGTTTGTAAATTATATTTTTAATTTTTGTATGATATGTATCTTTTTTAAGCTCTATATGTTGCTGTGAATCCTAAAGCAGAAAAAAGGGCAGCATATAAATTAATATGATGATTCACTGACAAGAATCACAGAATGTTAGAGCTGAAAAAGACAACAAAGGCCATCTTGTCCAACCCTCTGCTATGCAAAAATACAAAACTAAAGCACCCCTCAAAGTTACCCAAAGAACTTCTTTTTAACGACCTCCAAAGATACAGTCCTTCACTCTCCAAGGCAATCTGTTGCACTATCAGCCCACTCTTACAGTAAAAAGGTTCTTCCTAATGTTTAGCTGGAATCTCTTTTCTTGTAATTCAATTCCTTTGGTTTGTGTTCTAGTCTCTCGAGCAGCACAAAACAAACTCTATCTTCTGCATGACATAACTTCAAACTTCTAAAGACAGCTCTGTCTTCTCTTCTCCAAGCTAAACATATCCAGCTTCGTACACTGTTCCTCACAAGGTTAGTTTCCAGAAATTTGATCAACTTGGTTGCCCTTCTCTGGACACATTCCAGGTTGTCAATATCTTTCTTGAACTGTGGTGCCCAGAACTCTAAACAGTATTGCAGATGGGTTCTGATCAAAGCAGAAGAGAGTGCCACTACTACTTTCTTGAGCTGGACCCTATACTCCTATTGATGCAGCCCAGAACTGCATTTGCTTTTTTGGTTGCTACACCATGCTATTGACTCATGTTCAGTTTGTGGTCTATTAAGACCACAAGATCCTTTTCACATGTACTGCTCTCAAGTCATGTGTCATGTGCATTTCCTTTTCCCTGCCTAGATATGGTACCTTACATTTACCCCTGTTGAAATTTATTTGTTAGTTTTGATCCAGTTCTCCAACTTGGCAACCTATATACATTCACAAAATCTACAGAAACAGTATAACTGAAGGACAAAAAGTCATTGCCTTCACTGTGTTCTTCAAGAACAAAGTCATCTTCATTTCTCTGGTTGTCACAATGCTGTATATTGGATATTGCCATGCATGTAAAACCATCCCTTTTACAGGCATATATGAGTTCTAAACACTACTGATTATATTGCCAGGACATTAGTTCCAGAACCGGAACATGACATCAGGGTCAATCATCCACTACACAGTGAATACCCCTGCAATCCTCAGTCCATAACTATCTGGCCAGAAATGTACTTGCTGTGGTTTTCGAGAAGCAGCATGAAAACTGTGGCATGTAAGGGTGCATATTGCTCCCTTGAGGTGCATATGCTGGAACACATCCATAATAGAACTGCACAGTAATTTGGCTCAGTCTATTTGCACTTCTGTTAAAAATAAATTACCAGATTAAGAGTAGATTATACATTTGGGTTGGATCCAGCATGTAACTAGACTGCAGGAAGTCCATTTCCCTGTTGCGCTCATTGTAGGCCTTCCAGTCCTCTGAAAATGCTGCACAAAAGATCAGAGGATACTGCAGAATGGAGTGAGCTGTGCTGTGAGAATGATAATTTTTAAGAATTAGAGAAAAAAGACTTAAAGGAATCCAGAGTAGTCAAAGAAAAGTTTAACTTGGAATCCATGTTCAGAGAGAAAAAAATACCGCTTAAATATTGCCCATTTGTGCTCAAAGAGCAATAGTGACCAAAAGAGCAGACTGAGGGTCAAAAGAGAAAAGAGAGGTATATGGCTATAATTTTGAGCTGTTGAAACAGAGGAACATCAAGAAACAAGATGTTGAAAATCAGTGGATGCCGGTATACAAAAATAATTTCAATAAAATTTTTAAAAAGCTTGCAAGATAAAATAGCAGCTACTTTTTGTCAAATACTAATAAAAGCCAGATCAAACTAAAATATATTTATATGTAACCTTACAATTATTAACAAGTAAGAGAACACTCTAGGTAGTTTTGCACTTACAACCTCCATTCCTCATTTAGTGACAGAAGGAACTCTGTACATGTCCAAGGACACATCTGTTTCTACAGCTAGTCAGAAACTGCTCGCTCAGTGATTCAAGAAAATAAGAAAACGTAATCCACACACCTCTGTGCTCGCTGTGCCATTTTCAGTCGGCCTCTAGTTTGCAGTTCACACACAGGATTGCTAAAGATTTTAGTGATGCTGGACAAAGGAGCAAGGCACTGTTTGCAGAAGCATGTACACACCACCGATGAGTCAAAGAGACTGAGAAAAGCACGATGGCCACAGAAATAAGCGCAGAGTAATACACCTTGTTGTGTGGATATGGAATTTATACTGGCAGCCTCTTTTTGTTTCCATGGGCTGGAAAAGAATGGAGAAATTTAGATTTTTAGTGTAGCTACAATTAGGCAACAGGATGTACAAGTCAGACCCCAAATACAGCAGCAAGGAGATTTTTTTCTCTTTGAACTGGATGGAACAAAGCCATGCTCATCTGTTCCAGCATAACAAAAGTTTTAAAGATGCCAAAAGACTTTTTTTTAATCAAACTGTTAGCTGAAAATTCCTCTTGAATCTAACCAAGCAATCTCACATACCAAACAACCCAGGCAGCCAGATCAGAATAAGAACTGCATCCCAAATCTGATGTAGTAAAGACACTGGCTCCACATGAATCAGAATCAGAACTTAAAAGAAGCCCAGCATTTACGAGCACTGCAGCTATTAGAAATGCTGTTTTGGGTCTTTTTTTAATATATTCTTTACACTGTGTACTAAAGAATACATAGTATGATTTGTGTTTGTAGGATTTTGTGAGTTTAATGTTTTGTCTTATATTTCTTCTATATTTGTATGTTTTTATTAATTAAAAATGAGAGTTTAAAAAAAAGAAATGCTCCTACTGGTCCTTTCCACCATGCATGTAAAAATGAAAAAGGAGCACACTCCTGCCCACAATTACCCTTAATTTCCATAAATATCAACACAGCTCCCAAAAGGGAATAAGCCTTTTAAAAATACATACTGTACTCCATGGGTAAATCTAATCATTAAGCCAATAGAGAAACTAGCCTTATTTCTATGAAGAAAAGATGGGGCACAGAGTTTGCAGTTATTGTTTCTGATGCCCGAAGCAAGCGTGGACATTCACAGGGACACTTCACCAGGAAGGACACTCAGGAAGACATACAGTGCAAATAGATCAGAGGTACTGGGTTGCAAAGTCATTTATTTATACACACACACACATACATACACACACACACACACATACATACACATATATTGATATTGATATGTTCTATTTTATTTAGACAGAGCATGTGGTTTTGGAATATTATTTACCATATGCATACACGAGGCTTGGTGGAGGACAAACTGAGTTATTTGCATTCAGTGTTCTGGGACTATAGACATCTCAAAATATTTAGAGGGTGTGAATTCTTGCAGCCCAGTTCTTGCAATCCCACAAACTGGAGGCTAGCAGTTTAGAGGTTCTTTGCAATCTAGATTTAGGCCATTTCCACACTACACTGTTTTAGTGCTATTATTCCACTTTCAACATCCTGTGGAATTCTGCAGTTTGTAGTTTACTAAAAATTCTAAATGCCTTTCCCTAAACTGCAAACCCCAGGATTCCATAGGATGTTGAAAGTGGAATAATAGCACTGCAACAATGTAGTGTGGAAATAGCCTAACTGGGAGTGCAGGAGGGTTGCAATGGGTACAAATAGGATTGTCAGTTTTCAAAACAGCAGCAAGACTGTCAAATTTCTTTATGTGTGGCACCATGGAGGCACAGTGTGCAACTGGCAAATAGGGAATGGTCATTAACTTGTTTGAGTTAATATCTCCTCAAAATTCAACTTGAGATACAAAACACTTCAGATATGATTATGCTTTTCTAATATCAAATATTTGGGAGCACAGACAACCAAGAATACAGATAAATCAAGCCATAAGAACTACTAACCAGTAATACATGGGATTAAATATAAACTTAAAAAATGAATGTCCTTCAAACTGTCCCACCGGTTGTACAGCTTTTATAAAAGCCTACGCCTTGTCTAGACTATTATTTCATTTTCCAAGTGATTTCCGTAAGTCCGTCAGGGACAAAATGATGGGTTAGCTGGAACTACTGACAAATTTATTACAGTAGGAAAGCAAATTAGATTTCTTATCAGTATCAGATATTCTCCACTTTCCACATCTCAAACCAAACTCGAAAGGCAAAACGAGTTTTCTGCCCCGATCCCCTCCGCACTTACAGCCACGCTACCTCGCCCACCTCTCCTTCGCCCCACCTGCCTCCCGGCTCCCCTTGCAGTCTTCCCCGCAGCTTTTCATACTACCTTTTGGCGCGCTCTACACCTTCCAGCTCACCTTTTCTTTAAAACATCCGCGCCCTCCGTTCTCACTCTGTCCGTTGCCCTCATTCCCCAGCAGTTGCTCGCCGCACGCCTCCTCTTGCGTCAGAAGTGTGCCACATTCATAAGGTGACGCAATGGGTAGGCGCCGCCGTCTTTCAGGGGTTGTGGCCCGCTTCTTTGCTCAGTGGTGGCTTGCTGACCCCCGTTGTATATACTCGGTGTGGTATTCTGTGCTCACCATGTAATACATAGGGCATTGTGTATTAGACAGTTTGTCTTTTCTGCGATGTGATTAGGAGCTCAAACGTTCTCCTGTACCGTTTCAGTTAATGGCGTACCAACCGATGTGGAGTAAGGCGGTCCGTTCCGGCGCAAGCAAACAAGAGGTGCCTCGTTCCTGAAACAGGCGAAAGAGGGGAGAAAGTAAGCAGGGCCAGCTGGTGATAACGGGCGCGGGCGTTGCCTGCTATCTCGGGGTTCCTCTCTGCAGGGGTTTCCCTGACCGATAAGTCTATTGCTGGGCGGTGGCGGCCTCTTGCTGAACGACGCGTGAATAACCGAGTTGCTACTATATTCTTGTAGAGGAAAGCGCTAGTTTGTCTTTTCTTTTCAGCATGTCTTTTCCTTACTTTAGCCTTATGGCCACGAAGGCCATTTCCGCACTAGACTGCTCTGGTGCTATTATTCCACTTTCAATATCCTATGGAATCCTGGGGTTTGCAGTTTGGGGAGGGCTCTCTAAACTGCAAACCTCAGGATTCCATGGGATATTGAAAGTGGAATAATAGCACTAGAACAATCTAGTGCGTAAAGGGCCGACGTTTCCCTTCCAATATGAACAGCACACTATCTGTGCTTTATGCCTGTCGGTGCCTTCTAATCTAAGTGAATAGGTGGTGGTGGTGGTGTGCCTTCAAGTTGTCTCTGATTTATGGCAGCTCTAAGCAAAAGTGCCCAAGGTTTCAGTGGGTTTCCATGTCTGACTGGTGAACTGAACCCTGGTTTCTGGAGTCATAATCCAACATTCAAACCACTGTACCATGCTGGATATCAAGTAAATGTGTATATATCTGGTTAAATATAGATCTACTTAATAAAACTGGTTAGTGTTTAAGGTGCACTGGCAGAAGTTTCTTATCTGAACTGTATTTGGCTAAATATAATTCTTCTAATAAAATTTATTCATCTTTAAGATGCTTTGATCAGTTTCTCATATTTATAACTATATTATTCCTCTCAAGGAACCTTGCCTGTCCATGTCTGCCAAATAAAATTGATTCGTTTATGAGAGGGCAACAAAGCATGGAGTAGCAGTTTTAGTGTTGGATTATGACTGGAGACCAAGAGTTGAATTCGTACTCTGCTATGGAAACCCACTGGGTGACCTTGATGGAGTCACACACTCTTAGCCTCAGAGGAAGGCAAAGGCAAACCCCCTCTGAACAACTCTTGCCAAGAAAACAATAAGTCAGAAACAACTTGGAGACACACAACTACAACTTTAAGGTAGGGCCCTGTCTCAAGAGTGTCCTCCTCTGGCTACTATTTCACAGAAGAAAAGTTCCTGCTTTTTCTTGTTTAAACATCTAAACCAGGAAATGAGGAGTTACCATGAATACTCAGTCTACCAACTGCTGCGTTTTTCCAGCAAATGTAGCAGAAGTCCAAAATGCTTTTCTCTTATGACCGCTGACACCTCTCCCTTCATGTCAGTTACATTTCAAAGCTACACCGAGGACAGAACCCTGTGGCACCCCACAAGTTAGCTCTCTCCAGGATGAAGAGGAGCCATAGCTGAGCATCCTTTAGGTTTGGTTGGTCACCCAGTTACAAATCCACCTAATAATAGCGTTGCCTAGAACACATTTTAGTAGCTTGTTTGCGAGAATATCATGGGGGTCTAGTCAAAGGCCTTACTGAAGTCAAGATATGTTATTCCCACAGCATTTCCTTCATCTACCAAGCTAGTGACTCTATCAGAAAAAAACAGATCAGATTACTCTAGCATAACTTGCTTTTGAGAAACCCATGTTGACTTTTAGTGATCATGGCATTCCTTTCTAAGTGCTCACAGTTTAATGATCTGCTCTAGGACCTCTCCCAATATTGATGTTAGGCTAACTGGGCGGTAATTGTTTGGGTCCTCTTTTTTTTCCCCTTTCTGAAGGGGTTGGGTCAATATTTGCCCTCCTCCAATATGCTGGCAGTTCTCCCATTGTCCAAGAATTCTCAAAGATTATTGCTGGGGGATCTGAGATGACTTCTGCCAGTTCTTGGAGATAGTTCATCTGGCCCTGGAGATCTGAATTCATTTAGAGTAGCCAGGTACTCCTGTATTACCTCTTCATCTATGCTGTGCATTTCCCATACCACATTATGGTCAAGTTTGACTTCAACAAATATCAGGATAGTTGAAATCTCCCATTACTACTGTGTCTTTCCATTCTGAATATTTTATCATCTGTTCTGGGAAGGCATCATCCAAGTCCTCAATTTGGCTTGGAGGCCTGTAGTACACCCCGACATGATACCAGGATTGTCTCTGTCCCCCTTAATGTTTACCCACATGTTCTCAACCTGGGTTTCAAGATTTAAGTCATGGATTTCTTCACAGGTGTAAATGTACTCTACGTACTACTACTCTTTTCCTGTTTGGCCTTCTTTTCTGAAATAGGTTATATCCCTTTATTACTATGTTCCAATCATACAACTTATTCCACCAGGTTTCATTCATAGCTATTACCATATATGCTGGTGTATTAGATGCACCCCATTTTTCAGGAAAAAAAATTAGGATCCCACCAAGGCAAAGCATATACGAAAGGGAGGGGATGAAAGGAGCACTCATGTGAGGATTCCCCCACCCTCCCTTCCTTCTGTTTTCCCCTGTTGGGGAGCGTTCCCTCAATAACATTTACATTATTATGTCTAACATTTGATGAACTCCTGCTCTCAAGAATACTGTCACCTTCCCCCATAGAACTCAGTTTAAAGCCCTCCTGATCAGGTTTGTGAGCCTCTTAGGAAAAATGTTCCTGCCAATTGCTGTGGGATGCAACCGATCACTTGCCAGTAGGTAATCTTCAGGAAACTGCAGACCGTGATCCAAGAAGCCAAACTGTTCCCAATGGCACCATCTGCGAAGCCAGTTGTTCACCTCCACTATTGTTCCCTCTCTTCCTGGGCTGTGTCCTTTAATTGGGAGGATAGATGAAATGAAAATCTGTTCATCAAGTTCCTTCAGCTTCCTTCTGAGAGCCTCGTAATCCCTTATTCATTCTTTAAAGGATCATTCAAGTCTCTGTCACTTGATGAGATGTATTTTCTTTCAAATGTTTTTTCTTTACCAACTTTAAAGTCTATGGCCATCTGTTTTTTTTTCCACTTAATTCATTTTTTCTGGGTGCAGTCTACTGGGAAGCAGTCAACAGAGCTGTTCCTGTCACTATAGTCTCTGTATCTTGCTTTCTTTTATTTTCAAATGGCTAGATACTTTGATATTATCTGATTCCTCATTCAGTGCCTTTCTTCTCTTCTCTGTGTTGTCCATTATTAATCTGATATGTTGTAGATGTTTTTGAGTGAAGGGAAAAAACATGTCTTGCTGACTAGGCAGGAAACTACAAAAACTGACATGAAGAGAGATGTTACCCTGTTTTCTAGGGGTCCCAGGAGGGATACCAAATTGCTATCAAAATTATACAAGTTGGGGAAATTAGCTCAGAGCACAAGTTGGCAAAACGAGAGGCAGGGTAACTTAGCGGAATCTTGTAACCCAGTGTTTACGGGGTCAGGCCAAGTCAAGAAGTAGACCGGTTTGAAAATAATGAATGATATTTATTAAATACAGGCACACAGTGTAAGCAACACAAACACACAGATCACTAAGGAAAATAAAGGTGTGAGTAAGATAGCGGGATTTTCAGAGGGATAGTTGGTTTGGGTAATACGAAACCTGTTTCTGAAGTCCGGAAGAAAATGGAGAGCGAAGCTGGGGTTCGATGTATCTCACCATGTGGAGCTGAGGGGAAGCTCGCCAAGCGAAGCGGCAGCAAGGTGGTCTGGAACTCAGGAGCGATCCAAGGAAGCGCTCAAAGTCAGGGGTTTTTATAAGGAGAATTGTGACCGCAGGCTAGGTCGGACGTGGGGAAAACAATAGATTTGGAACTGGAGACAAAGCCTCCGAAAGGTCAGAATTTGAATGATTGAATTACAGCCAAATTTATCAGTAGAGTAGCCGGTATGCAAACACGGAGTTCTTGAGCGTTGTATAGCTTGATCATCAAGCTGCCAGCGCAAGGCAGAGGATCTTTTGACAGCTGCTTGCATACCTAATGGAGATACTTGCCTTGAGGTCTCCTAAAGCAGCGAGTTGGCTGTTTCTGGCCTGCCTGTATTGTCTAGGAATATTACGGCGATTATTGGCCGAGCCTGTATGCGTGCTTGTCCGGGGGCCTCGCAAGCACGTGTAAGGGATATGTGAAGCCGAATTATTGATATCGAAAGATATCTTTTATGTCCTCAAAGCTCGGGCTAGCCAGGGCACTAACAGAGAGGAGTCAGTGGTCATAACGGAAACAAACTTTGGACACCGGCTGCATCTGCTGACATGCTGAGAATAAGCCAGCAGTTTGTGGATTGTTTTTGTTTTTAGAGTTTCAGCAAGGGAAGGGTTTTTTAAAATCTCTTGTCTGACATATGGCATATGATAATCAGGGCATCTTCTCTAATTATACTGGTTATAAAAAAAACCTTATATCCATAATAATCAGTGTATTCCTCCCTTCAGAGAGAAGATGGTTCTAGAACTGAAGTGCTCACTGAAAAATATGAGATGCCTGTCATCCAGTGTGATCTTAATTATTCTTAATTAACTTTGGTTTTTCAGCCCAGTCATGTCCAGACACAAGTGTCATTGAAAACTAATTCTAGTAACTTTTTAAATAAAACAATTTGTAACTTTCTATTCAGATACTTTTTAGTCACCAGTAAATTATGTGAGAAACTGTTTTATCAGAAATTTCTACATGTTGATTTTTTAAAAAGTAAATACAGAGTACTTTGCAGAGTACAGTTATTTGCATTATTATGTACTTCATAATTTTAATACATAAATGAGTCTCTGTGTGTATATGCAGAATTCTTTATATTTTATAACTCACTGGAGAAGGTCTCAGAATAAAGTACAAAAAGCATTAGGCTTTTTGTCACTAAAATCATCTTTAAGATATTGAGATGTGTCTTTTCCATTCGTAAGTTCTAGAGTATGGGACAACTTAAAATGATAGTTTGCTGCATTAGAATATGCAAAGACAATAAAATAGGAAAGAGTATCTTAAGTGAACAACACTACTAAACAATGTTTAGTCATCAAGTTTTCTAATGTGGATGTGACAATATGATTGTACTGTGTACTTTCCTAGAACTCTGAAAACTTAAAATAAAGGACAACCAAGGAAAATCTGTGATATGGAGAGAGAATTTTTGTATACATTCCACACTGGAAATTGTCGTTTTGTGCTTACGGTTCCACTGAAATTTCCAGTGCAAGAAAATGTTAGCCATTTGCTTGGGCATTTAATGCTTCTTCACAACTTGCCGTGCTTCATAGAAAATGGTAAGGATTTGTTATATGGGTAGGTAAAGTCAGTTTATTCTGAGGTAGACAACTGTTCAGCATTGTGAAAATAGGAGAAGTGCCATTAATCTGCTGTGATAATAATCTGGTTAATCTATCAACTTTATTTTGAAGAGAGTATTGTACACTCACTCCATGCTTCAGAGTTCTTGGATACTATTGTCATGTTCTAAAAATATTCTTTATAAATTCAAGGGCTAAAGACATCTATTTTTTTTAAACTGAGAAATGGGTATTGTGGCAATTACAGTAAGATTTATTTTGTTTTATATCCTATCTTTCTCACAATATGGTATCCACGGCAGCTCACACAATAGATGAATATAGTATAAAAACAAATCAAAACTGTGAAAAACAGTTTTAAAAAATGAATAACTACTACCAGAACTATCTTACTAAAATGTTTAAAAGAATGCAGTGCCCCCTATTAAAACATTCTTCTATAGAATGTTTTAATAAAGCAAGTTGATAGCCAAAAGTCCAAAAGATATGTTCGTATCTTTGCCTGCCAGTGAAGAGAAAGCAAGAGAGGTGGCTAGACTAACTTCTCATGTGAAGGAATTCCACAAGCCAGGAGGAGTCACCAAGAAAGTCTTCTGATGTGTTGTCATCAAAAAAATGCCTGTGATAGTAGTGGGAACAAGAGAAAACCCCCAAGGTTCTCCAAACTCAAGCAAGTTCAGATGAAGATGCAATCTTTCAAAGAATTTGGACCCAAGCTGTATAGGGTTTATAGGTCATAACCAACACTTTGAATTGTGTTCAGAAATGGACCAGTAGCCAGTGAAACTGCTGTAACAAGGGAATTACATGTTCCCTTTAGAAACCTCTGTAATCCAGCACAACCTGAATTCCTGTTACCTGATCTGTCTGACCAGGAGCATCTTTGTCTTGTCTGGACTGAGCTTCAGTTTGCTCACTCTCATCAGGTCCATCACTGTCAGTAGACACCAACTGAGTATCAAAGTAGCTTCCTTGACATTAGGTGGAAAGGAAAGAAAGAACTGGGTGTCACTGAGAGAGAGGTCGGTGACAATGAATCTGCAAATTATGTGTGGCCTCTCCCAGCAGTTTCGTGTATATGTTAAATATTATGGTGGACTAAACTGAATCCTGTAGGACTCCATATACCAGCAACCAGAGTGTTGCAAGGGAATCTCTGAGCACCACCTTCTGAGCTTGCCCCTTCAAAAAGAACCTGAACCACTGTAGAACAGAGCCATATTCCATCCTAGAGAAGTAGCCCAGAAGAATACCATGGTCAGTGGTAGTGAAAAGATCCAGTAGAAATAACAGGGGCACAATTCTACAATGCAGTTTCAAGAAATGAATTGAGATGATCTGTCTCACCCAGGAACTCCAAAATCATGCCCAAGAATGTGTCATTTCCTGCTCATCTCTTTATATTGTGCCTAATATTTCCTATATAACAGGAATAATCTGGAAAAGAGGCTTAATTCTTAGATACTGTCAAAAGTTGAATTATTTGATGTATTAATCGGGCCTAAGGAAACTGGGCCATTAAAAAAGTGATACTTGTAGTCCTATCCTCTGTGGGTATTCTTGGTAGTAAGTTTAAAAAATTGATTTGCAAAAGTTATAAAAGACAAATGTAATGTTGCATTTCAATTGATGATCAGTTTCTCTCCCCTTGAATATGACAGATTTAAAGGAATCTCTTAATAGATTCATTGAGGAGGAATCAATACAAGATTATGATAGAGAAGCAGAAGTAGCCCTGGAAGCAGTAAAATCTGGTAAAGTAGATTTGAACCAGCTGACAGATGCTTGGGCCAAAATGTATATGGAGGTAAGAACTGTTTTAAAACTAATTTTAGAAGACTCACTTGGAAGTTAGAATCTAACGTCTTTCAGATTTACCCAATTAGTGTCCTCACTCTTTAGAGGACATTTCAAGATAGAAATTTACAAGTCACTTGTAGATTCTGCCTAGAGCCTGAAGGAAAGAATAAAAATGTTCAGAATTGTTGCATTTGAACTGAATACTCGTAAACACAGAATCTCTAAACACCAACTTTGAGGTGGAACTTCATTTTCATAATCATTCCTTCATCAGAACCTATGTTCTCAGTCACATAATTGATTTTCAGTTTAAAATTTATTGTGGCCAATTACATTCTCACTTAGTAGGTTCGGATGGATTAGTTTATCTGTTTTACCATATAGGGCTCTTTGTGGGGAAAAGACAATCTACATTCCAGTAGGTGGAAGACAGGGAATATTCTCCAGGGAACAGAGCAGTTTGTAATACAGCTTACGTAAAACATTGCTTTTATATTATAATCTTTTAGTGCTGCTGAGGTATTGCTACTCTGCAATCAGCTGAAAGCAGAATTAAACAATTTTCATACAGTTGTTGGCAGAGCACTGTGACCAAGCCCTTCTGCATGGTCAGGGTCTCTGTATAAAACATCTGCTACATGTAAGTGGAGAATAAAGTTGATTAAAAGGGAATGCAGCATTAAAGGGGTGTTAATCAAAGGGGACTCTACAGGACTTTCACAGTTCTTAATATTAAAGTCAGGAGAAAGGTTGAAAGAACATTGTGATTTCACAAGCCATTTCTGCAGAGTTTTGAAACGTGTTATCTTCAGGAAGACTCGTAGGATTCATACATCAAAGAAACACTAAACTTCTGGGGGTAATGAAGGTTGACGCCTAAGAGAGAGATGAACAGGTTGCTTCTTCAAGTGGTCATCTGAGCCCTCATACATGGGTCTTCATGCCTGCATAGATCCATCCATGGAATGTTCTAGGGCTGATTGGCAATAATCTCACCCATCCAGGTGCTCATATAAGTAGCAGCAAGAGCTATTCCCCTCAGTTCTGACGTCCGTCAACAGGAACAGACCTGCAACAATAAGAGAGAAGGGTGAGTTACGTGAGGGCACAGATGAGGACCCATAGAACTACAATAGCAGGCAAATAACCTGTCCTCCTCCTTCGTGGTCTCTTTGTCTTACACATAGGTTATTAGTGGTGGAGCAGGTCAGTTCAGGATGGAAGACAGCACTGCCCTATGAAAGGCCACATCCTCCCAAGCTCTGCAGCCAAGATAGTAATGGTGGATGAAGGTAGTTGGTTATTCCCATGTTGCCACTTTGCACACCTCTGGGAGGGAGATTCTCCAGAGCAAGGCATAAGAGGTGGAGACAGCTCTAGTAGAATGGGAGCAGACACGCAGTGAAAGTGTTCTGTATGCCAACTGGTTAATCAAGGCCAGGTTAATCAACTCCACTACCCAGTGGGCAAGTCTTTGGGAGGACACCAGGAGAGAGCCCATGCAATATTCTGCATAGCAGAGACAAAGGGAATGTCTGATGGAAGGCACTTTGCTGATGTAAAAGGCAAGTGCCCTGCAAACATCAAGGATGTGAAGAGCCTTTTCTAATAAAAGGTTTTGGTGAAAGGCTGGCAAGTCAAGGTCCTGATTAAAGTGGAAAGGGAGACAGTCTTCAGGAAGAATTTTGGGTCATACCTGAGACCCACCTTGTCACTATGGAATATCAGGTAGGCTAATCCAGGTGCAGGGTACAGAGTTCACCAGTGCATTTGGAAGAGTTGATTGCAGCGAGGAAAACTTTTAATTGTGAGGAAATTAAGATCTGTAGTGTCCATGGGTTCTAATGGTTTGTGCATACAATGGGACAGGACAAGCAAGACATATCATGTAGACATGGGTCTGCAGAGCAAAGGATAGAGGTTGAAAGGATCCTGGAGGAACCTCTTGATGGAAGAGTGCTGCAGAAAGGTGTGTCTGCAGCTGGTGAGCTGCTATTGTCACCCAAAAGAGAGGGTGAGTCCCAGGTCTTTCATATGAAGGAGGAAGGTCATGACAGAGAAGAAAAGGGATGTTTGTGCCTGGGTGAAGGCACAAAAACAATGCCACTTGAGGGCATAGGAGCAGTGAGTGGAGGGTTTGCAAGATATGAGCAGAAGACATGGATGCAGTCATCTAGCAGTTTTGGGTGACAGTGAGATGCAGAGGCTTGAGGTCCGTGTGATGGATGGATGTTGGCATTCACCTGAGACAGAAGAGTTGAAGTGAAGGGGAGATAGAGATGCTCCCACTGAGAGAGGTGAAAAAGGGTGGTAAACCACAGTTGGTGTAGCCACCAGGAAGCAATTAGGATGCAGTTTGAGCAGTCTTCTTGGATCTTGACCAACACCTGTGTGAGAAGAGGAAAGGGCACGAAGAGATGAAAGAGGGGGCCTGTGGAGAAATGTGTCCCCTACAGAGTTGTGAATGGAACCTCCTCTGCTGCAATGTAGGTTGTTGTTGTTGTTTTTATTCATATCCAGCTTTTCTCCTTGAAAGGAGTGAAAGCAGCTTACAATAGTTTAAAAAGAAAACATGCTTAAAACTAATATATGAAAGTTAAAACACACATTAAACAAACAGTAGTAATTAAAACAACATTAAAATACATATTAAAAATAATAAACAAATCACAATTAAAATAACCAGCACCTTTCTTCGCAATAATCACTTATTAAGTATTAAATACCTGGCAAAATAAGAATGGCTGTAATTGCACTGCATATTAATTTACAAAGTGAACACATTGATTGTTAGGTGGCCCTAATGGCAGCAAATGATGGTAAAGGCCATGTTGGATAGAGTCCACATATGCAAGTCAAGTGGGATCTTGCTGAGGGAGTCTGCTTGTGTGTTGGAACGGCTCAGGATGTGAAACCCTAACGGCAGTATGGCCCAGTTGATGCACCAGTCCCAATGTTGTGTGGCCAGAATGGTCATTGTAGGTGACCTGGTACCTCCCTGTTTGTTGATGTAGAAGACTATGATCATGTTGTTTGAGAGGGCCTGGACCACTTTGTGCCTGAGAAAGGTCTCAAAAGTGCAAAATGCCTTGATTGTGTACAGTTCAAAGACACTGATGTGGACGCGTTGTTCTGTGTGAGACCACGTGTCCTGGACCTGGAGGTCATGGTAGCATGCACCCCAGCCCTGTCTGGATGCATCCAATGTGACAAGGATGGTCTGTTGAGGGGGCAGAAAGGCATCCCCTTGGAAAGGTTGGAATGGGGGAGCCACCAGCAGAGGGAGGAGCAAATGTCGTGGGGAAGTATCACTTGCACACTGGGGTGGCACTGTTGAGAATTGAAACAGCAAAGAAGTCACAGTTGAAATTTGCTGAAGCAGAGCCTGGCAGTGATTGTGATCGTGGCCATGGCTGCAAAGAGGCCTAGGAGGCACATTATAGCATGGGCTGTGATGGTCAGTCTGGAGAGTACTCAGTGGACCAGGGAGCATACCATTTGGACCCTGGATGAGGGGAGGAATGTCCTGGTGATCCTGGAGTTGAAGAGAGCACTGATGAAGGGGAGGTGTTGGGAGAGGAGTAGAGATTACTTTTCCACATTGACTCGGAGACTGAGTTTCAAGAGCAGAGCAAGAGTTCTGCTCATGTCTTTGCATAGTTGGGAATCCATTGTGGTCATGAGTAGCCAATTGTCTAGGTAGGGAAGCACCCTTATGCCTAAAGTTTGGAGTTGGGAAATGCCTAACACCATCACCTTTGCAAAAATGGGGGGAGGGGCAGATAGCGTGAAGGTCAGGACCTTTATTGGAAGATGGCTGAGCCAATGATGAAGTGAAGGTGTTTTCTGTGGTGAGGATGGATGTGAATATGGAAATAAGCCTTCCGAAGATCCAGCAAGGCAAACCAGTCCCCTGATTGGAGAAGGGGCAAGATACAGGACAGTGTGATCATCTGAAACATTTTTGGTCAGATGTTGTGGTTTACATCTTGAAGGTGTATGTTGGGTCAAAGGAGCCATTTGTTTTCATATCGTAAATACAAGGAGAAGAAGTCAGTGTGGGTGGCTGATGGAGGGAGGCGATTGATTGCACCCTTTTCAAGAAGAAATTCAACTTCTTGCCAGAGGAACTCCAGTTCCAGAGTGGGCCAAAAGACTCCTGGTGGGGGTTGTTCAATGGTGTAGCCAAAGTGAATGATGGTGAAGGCCAAGAATCTCAACATACATGTTCCCATGATGGAAGATGGACAAGAAGAAACCGAGGTACCTGGATAAGAAGATGGTGGCACAGAGAGGCAGAGAGGGTGGTAGGCTCCCAGAGTCAAAGTTGCTGTTTGTTCAGTTGGAATTTCATAGATGGAAGAGAAGTCTGGTATCAGGAGGTTTTGAAAGAGTGCTGAGATCATTCAGATTATGAGGATTTGGGGGCAACTGGGGAAGGGAGGAGTGGAAGGACGCGTAGAGAGGTGGATAGTTGACCTCCAAATAGGCTAGGTATCATAACTCATCCCTTGGAAGATTCAGACAAGGGCGAGGCAGATTTCCAGGAGGCTGCAGTTTTCTTTGGGTCGAAGGAGATGGGGGCAGAGGCAGTGAAGGATCCTGTTTCCCAACAAAACGTGGCTACAGGCACTGAAAATGACATGCCCCCATCCTTCATTAAGAGATAGAAAAACACCAAACCCAGTACAGTTCAAGTAACAAATGCTGATCTCATTACCCTAATGAGACACCTGTGACCTAGAAGGAGCTGCTTATAAATATCACAACAGTTGCCTCCCAGTCTTAGTGCTGGCAACTATCTTGTTTGGTTGCCTAGCAGTACTCTCTCACATTCATGTTTCGCTTTGACCTTGGACTGACTGTGTTCTAGACTATTCTGTGTGCTTTTTGTTGGCTCATATACCTGGACATCTGACCTGTTGATGCAACTTGTGGACTGGCTACAGGACCACTCTCATGCTTCTCCCTGCATCTTGACCTGGACTGGACTGACTACTTGGCCACTCCTACATATTGACCTGCTACTATAAGCACTTGCTGACTTCTGAGGACACCAAGTAGGGCGTAAAGATGGGCAAAGCCCATTTTCTTTGCTGTGGTCCAGGCCTTGAAGAGTGTGTCCATGCCTGCGTTGGTCTGAGCATTAAACAGGCCTTCCCCATCAAATGGGAGGTTTTCAATGAGGTTGGAAACATCTTCAGTGAGACCTGATGAATGCAGTCAGGCATACCAGTGGAATCCAGTGGAAGTGGTCATTACCTTACCAGTGCAGTCAGTGCTGTGGTGTGCCACTGTCATTCAGCAAGGGACAAGCTGGTGGCCTCTTGTTGAAAGAGGACGGCCACATTGTTCTGGTCCTCAGGGAGATGGGGAGTGAAGGAGGTGATCTTACCCACAGGAATTGTTAATAACCTGCCATTCAGGCTTGATAGTTCACAACCTGGATAGCTAAGGTGGCAGAGGCATAGAACTTCTTGCCAGAGAGATCAAGGTGGTAGCCCTCTTTGCTTGGCGGAACCAATTTTCTAGATGAAGTGGCTTGCATTGCTTGGACTAAAATAGTGTTAGGAAGTGGGTGAGTAAGTAGGAAGGAAGTGTTTCATAGTCAGGGGAACTGAGGATGGCTTCATTCCTGATTGACTACTTCCAGTAGCATTGGAAGAACTGGTAGCGTAGCTGAGATGGGGCTTTGGATTCCAACTCTTTGGAAGACGGGATCAAAGGAAGGAGCAGGTGGGACTTTTACCTCAAGCCTGAGAAACTTTGCCACCCAAGGAATGAAGTCAGTTTAGGGGTGCATATCTTCCAATGGCAGTATGTGGCCAGAAACATCTACCTCATTCTTCAGGGAGGAGATGGTCTGAGGATTCTGCAGCCTCTTCTCCAGAAAAGAAGCAAAGAGAAGGTGCCCTAGAAGGGGGCAGTTGGTCCCACAGAGAAGGAGTTGACTCTTTGAGTAGTAGTTCCTGAGGGGAAGAAGGAGCCCAGTGCTGCATAGGCACAAAGTGATCTGTGGAGGTAGATGGATGGGCCTCTGCTAGGTGTGAGTAGGTGCTAGAGGAGATTGTTGGAAATGAGATCAAGCCTGATATAGTGTTGGGGATCAATAGTGGCACTGAGGAGATACAGATGGGGACCAATATCAACAATGCTTCTCAGTCCAACAATAGCAATTTTAGTTATGATAGTGGTGGTAGTATCAGTGACAGCGAATCTCTCTTGATGAAACTGAAAGGGATGTATGGGATGGTTCCAGCCATGGAAAGTCATAAACATAGGACCCTGAAGCATTAGAAACTGAGTCCAGGAAGGGTGATCTGAACCTTTGCGGCAGTACTTCTTGTAGTGATATTGTTCACAGAGCAACGGTGATCTTTCCTGAACCAGTGGGCCCAGGGATGGTGAAGTATGAGGTGACCTTCAGCTCTTTGACCTAAGAGGTATGATGATTGGAGGGCAAGAGATGCTTGACAAGGCGGTAGAGTGGGAGCCTTCAAAGGAGGCCTGGGCTGTTGAGCAGGAAACAGGTGGCTGTCCTGCAAACTGTGAGTAGAAGGGCTCATAGAAGTTTCAGTATGGGAGTTACTCTGGCTTGCTTGCTCTGGAGAGTACAGCGTATCTCTTGTTGAAGTTGTTGGGTCTGAAGTATGATTCAGGATGATGAATGATGGACTGAAGGATCTGAAATCAATCTCAAAGTGGATGGTGGGAGGTCCTTGCCTCACACCCGCTTTGTCTTCCTGTTAGCAGCACAGTCAGCTGTGCTCCTGTTTTGCCCTTGGTCAGACTTTTGACATATATTGATGGATTTGCCTGGTGTTGGAGAGGCTGATATCAGTTCGGGATCATCTTGTATTACAGTCAGGGGCATAACTGACTAACTGAAGACATTGAGGAGATGCCATTTATTTTGAGGAAGAAGGCTGGCTGTAGATAAGTGAAATCAATGATTTGCGAAGGGAAGCAGAAACTGAGTGGAGTGGGTTATTTTGCATGGTAATGTCTGCAACTTTTAGAGATTGCTTCCAAAGGAAGAGTCGAAGGTGGGAGAGGTGGTTTTTGAGGACCTGAGTTGTGAACCTTTTAGGAACAGGAATTCATGTAGTGGCCCCCTCCAAGGCAAAAGAGGCACTCAGAATGGCCGTCTTAGTGGAGGACTTTTCCTCTTCACAACGAACAGTTATTGAAGAGGCTGTACAAAGGACTCACCACAAACCAGGTCACAGAGAAGAAGTAAGAGATGTTTGAAGGCAAAGCTACTCAGAGTTCCATTAGGAGAATCTGACAGTGGACAAAAGGGAACTGAGGTGAGTAGCTCTTGGCACTCTTTACACAGCTGCAGGGTTCCCAGCGAAAGCTACTTAGCTCTGGAATATTCCATGGATGGATCTGCAAAAGTGTGAATCCCCATGTGTGAGGCACAGAAACCATAAAGAAGAAGCCTACATATATCTAAGACAAGTGGGAAACAATGAAGAAATATAGTAAATGAATATGTGAGGCTTCACTATCAATCAACTTACTACTGAAACAACTCAGAATATGATTCAGACAGTCTAAAGGGGGTTGGCCAACCTCTGAAGTTCCAGGGCCATACTTGCCCTCACTTGGGCCTGGGAAAGCCATTCCTTGCTGATAACATTAAAAAACTTACTGAACACAAATTGTACTTTCCAGAGTCTTCTGGTGGTAAAATTCACTGTTTAAACATAATTGCTCCCCCTACCATAGGTCCACTTTAATCCTTAGGCCATTAAAAAAACCAAACAGGTAGGTTACTAGTTACAAAAGAATCTTTAAAGGCTTAAACGAAGACTGAAGTGATTGAAATTATGTACATAATTAACAAAAACTGTCTCAGGGAATATATCTTTCCTTGTTGCAAAGCTCAGCAGAGTTGGAGCTATATTAATATTAACAGTGGTACAGAAACCGAAGCTGATAAAAGGCTTTGTGTCACTTATGCCTACCCTATGAATGAGAGACCTCCAAGTCACTTTGCCATCAACAGCCCTCCTCAGCTCTTGCAAACTCAGAGACGTGCTTTCCTTAATGATTTCCATCCGTGATAAGGTCTTCCTCTTTTCCTGCTGCCTTCCACCTTACCAAGCTTTGTTGTCTTTCCTAGTGAGTCATGCTTTCTCAGTCATCTTGGCTTCTAGGCTTGATTTGGTTTAGAACTCACATATGAGGCCCTTTCTGCACGGTACTTGCTATGCAAAAGGACGCCTGGAGCGTCGCGCGATTGTGAGGAGCAATCTGCATGATGCACTCACAATTGTGTGACACTCCAGGGGCCGATTGCGCACCTTTTTATTTTCGGTTGGAAGCCGAAAATGGTGCGTAATCGTGCATTGCTCCCGGGGCCCGCGCACACTTGCCTGGCGTGCGGAGCCTCCGGAGCCACAGCAGTCGTGCTTCCTACCCCAGCGCAACCTGGGAAAGTCCCAAGCTGCACTGCGGAAGGAAGAGGCGGGGCTCTTGCATGAGCAGGCAGCTCATGCGGAGCTGAAACAGCAGGGACGCAAGAGCCTCTCGCCGGAGGCTGCTCACGCAATCCCCGCACCCCAGCACCGAAAAAAGGTAAAGTGCGGAAAGGGCCTTTGTCTTTTTAGCAATCTTTGGTATCCATAGAACTCCCCTTCAGTGCAACATTTCCAGTGAGTTGATTTTCTCAGTATCAGCTTTCTTCAGTCACTGTTCAGCTTTCACGACCATACATAGAAATTGAAAATAAAAAGACATGGACCATCCTAACTTCAATATTCAATTATATATCTTTACACTTGCCTAATTCTCTCATAGCTGCCCTTCCCTGCCCTATTCTTCTGATTTCTTGACTGCAGTCTCCATTCTAATTAATAACCAAGCCAAGGTATAGAAAATCTTGAACTAATTCAATGTCTTCATTGTCTGTGTTAAAGGTTATGTAAATCATCTGTGATAGTTGTTTTTGTTTTCTTAATGTTCAATAGTAAACCTGCATTTTCACTTTCTGCCTGGACTTTCTTCAGTAATTGTTCCAAGTCTTTGCTAATTTCTTCTAGTGATATTGTATCATCTACATATCTTAAATTGTTGGTGTTCCTTCCTTCAGTTTTCATGCCTCCTTCCTCTGAATCTCATCCTGCTTTACGTATGATATGTTCAGCATACAAGTTAAATGGATAGGGTGATAAAATGCAGCCTTGTCTGACCACCTTGCCCATTGGAAAATATTCTGTTTCACCTTACCAATCCTGATGGTGGCCTTTTGTTCTAAGTTTCTTTATGAGCGATCTATGGTTTTACAGGATCTATACAATCAAAGGCTTTACTATAATATTTAAACCGCAGTCTGGTTTTCTTTTTAAATTCTTTGGTGCACTCCATTATCCAACATTTGTTTGCAGTATGATCCCTTGTGCCTCTTCCTTTCCTAAACCCAACTTGGACATCCAGCATTTCTTGTTCCCTATATGATAAAGGTCTTTGGTGTGGATTTTTGAGCGTGACTTTGCTTTCATGGGAAATTACTGCAATTGAAATTACTGTACTTAATGCAATCCCTAGTGTCCCCTTTCTTGGGGATTGGAATGTATCTTGTGTGTTTTCAATCTGTAGGTCATTTTGTTTTCCATATTTGTTGACAGATTTTAGTTAGAACTGGAGTAGATTCCGTCTCTGTAGCCTGAAGCAGCCCTATTAGTATGCCATCTGTTCTTGGTGATTTATTTCTCCTAACTGCTCTGAGTACAGCTTCTGCTTCACTTTCTAAAATGGTAGGTTCATCTTCATATGATTCTTCCTTGAATGAATCTGTCACCCTTTTATCTTTTTTAGTTCTTCTTTGTATTCTTTCCATTGTCTTTTTTATTTTTACTTAGTCAGGTAATATGCAATATGCTGGTTGTTCCACTCTTGGTTTAAATTTTCCTTTGATTTCTTGGATCTTATGGAAGAGATCTCATGTTCTTCTGATTGTCATCTTCTGTTTCTTTGCATTAATTATTATAGTAGTTCTTCTTGTCCCTCATGCAAGTCACTGAACAGTTGCATTCAGGGTTCTGACTCTGTTTCAGTCCTCTTTTACTTTACAGCTATCCCTAGCTGCCTGAAGAGTTTCATCTGTCATCCATAGAGGCTTCTCTATCTTTTTGGTTGCAGATAATGTCTGTTTTCATTCTTCCCTGATGATGTCCCTGCCTTCAATCCAGAGTTCTTCTGGTTCCCATTCAATTAAGCTGAGTAGTGCAAACCTATTTTTTATATTATCTTTAAATTCTATAGGGATGTTCTTCAGGTTTTATTTTGGCGTGATGGTTCATTTAGTGTTGTTCTTTAGCTTTACTATAACTTTTCCTATTAACAGTTGATGGTCTGTGCCACAGTCTGCTCCTGGTCTTATTTTTGGAGAGAGAATGCTTCTCCGTCTTCTGCTTCCAATTATGTAGTCTATTTGATTTCTGTATTGGCCATCAAGCGATGTCCACTTATACATTTCTTGAAGAATGTGTTTGCGATGAACAAACTGTTGGCTTCACAGAATTCAGTCAGTTGGTCTCCTGTTTTTTTGTTTTTTGTTTTTGTTTTTGTTTTGATCTTAGGCCAAATTATCCTACACGTTTTGATTCTGCTCTGTTTCCTACTTTTGCATTGCAGTCGCCTGTGATTAACAAGAAGTCCTGTTTTGGTGTGTGGTCAGCTTCCTCCTGGACCCCCGGCATAGGATCTTTCAACTTCTTCTTCTGCCTGTGTGATAGGAGCATAAACTTGGATTATAATTATACTGATAGGTTTTTCCTGAAGTCTTATTGATATGATTTAGTCCAACTTTGACTGCTTTTGCTATATCTTATCTTTGACTGCTTTTGCTATATCTCACCTCACTATAAATGCCACCCCATCTCTTCTTAGATTTTCATTTCATGAATAGAGCACTGTTTCTGACTTAAAATGTCCCAGTCCTGTCCACTTTTGCTCACTCACCCCAAGTATTTCAGTGTTTATACATTCCATTTCTTGTTTTGCTATGTCTAGCTTCCCCTAATTCATGCTTCTCATGTTCCGTGTTCCTATAATATGTGTTGTGCAGCTTCTGACTTTCCTTTCACCTCTTAGCTTTTCAACAGTTGAGTGTACTTTTGGCATGAGTTGAGTTGCATCATTAGCAACAGTGCTACTCATAATTGTCCTCTGCTCTTCTTCAGTAGCTTGTTGAGCACCGTCTGACCTGGAATTTTCATCTTCTGGCACTCTCTTGTTTCATTTTGGATTGTATCATAATTAAGTTTTTGTCATAAAAGATATTTAAAAGGAGATTTACTGTGCCTCCTGCATGGTACTAACAAGTGTTAGCTGTGATGCCACTGCACTGAATCTGAGAGATCATCTGCCATTGTCATCCCCCACTAGTGCTGTTGCCCAGTAGCTCTTTGGCACGTTTAGTCTGGCTCCTCAGCAAAAGCCTGTCTGACATGAGAGACCCTGCCAGCAGCACTGCTTCTGTTCGCATAGCCTTTTTCCTCACAGGAGCATGCAGTCCCGCCACCATGGAAATGAAGTGTTGCAGAAAGGTTGTGTCACTAGACCCCTCTTGTTCTAGCATGTTTTGTAATCCTTTTCCAGTATCCTTACATTTCTCTGTTATTATACCTGAAAACTCTTGAAAGTCTTTTAAAAATGATTATTATTTCTATTTAACATATATGCTTATTTTTTGCTTTTTATTTTTGTAACCATACTGAGAATAGAATTCTTTTTTTTTTCTCAAAGGATGTTAATAATTACAGTACTAATTTTAAAGGTTAATGGATACTTTATTAGCCTATAGCAACTAATAAACTACTTTTTTTGTTCCTTAATATTAATAAAAATATGAATATGGAATGTTCAGATAATTGAAATGATCAAATATCTTAGTCCAATATTTTCTGATTAATAACATGACCATTTTATGAAACAACCACTGAATATCGTTTTGTCACTCAGAAAGCCAACTGAATTTCTTGTTATTGATTAATTGATCCCTAAAGTGGAAGGAAAAAAACCTGACCAGTTATTCTTAATGACGAATGTGTTCTTCTAGAATTAACTTGTAGTTTGATATTCTGCTGGCGCTGATACTAAAGATATTTGAGGGCATGCAGATTGGTTAGCCAGCCTCTTCAGTGCTCCCCAAGTGTGGCTGCACATTTTGTGGTTACGGTTAGCGTGGTTCCTCAGCCACAAATACAGCCATGCACTGCCATGCTGGCCATGTTTCCTCAGAAGCAAGCCCCACTGTGCCCAATAGGACTTACTTCCCAATAAGTGTTTATGGGATTGCAGCCTTAATGGCAATAACTAACTTTGCTTATAAAGTTATACTCAAACATCCAGAATTTAAGAAAGTCTATATTTACCAAACTTCAAAACATTGAAATTGCTGATAAAATTCTACTGAACATTCAGATATAACAATAAAGAAATGAATTTTCAGATAAAACAGATATGCTTCTACACATGTGTGGAAGGTTGTATCTGGAAGATGCACAATCCTCATAACTATTATTTTTCAGGCAATATTGGAATATGCAAGACCTGAAGACCCAAGTTGGGATGAAGATTTTGCAGATGTCTATCATGACCTGATCCATTCTCCTGCTTCTGAAACTCTCTTAAACCTGGAACACAATTATTTTGTTAGCATCTCAGAATTAATAAGTGAAAGAGATGTGGAACTCAGAAAACTAAGAGAAAGGTATTTTCTGTTTCTCTATATGCATATTATTAAGCAGCATTTTCCATTCATTCAAAAATTATTTAAAAGAGGAAAATAAAATTTGAAATGTTTTCCTTTTAAAACAACTATCTGAGATTTAGATTGCCAACAACAAAAGAGCAGCATGCCAGCCAAATGCAATGTTGCATTTAGGACCATTGAATAGTAAGCTTTACTACCAGTCTCATTATTGTGCTATAAATCTGTTTTGGTACACAGAGATTATTCTGTGTTTTTTGGATCATGCTTACTAATAGTGCAGTCAACCAATTTAATCTTGGAGTGTTACTGAAAGGAGTGACAACTATCTCTGGAAGAAGTACTTACTGCTGACTGAATGATAAATAATTGATTCTAGGCAAGGAGCTGAAATGGATAAAGTGATGCAGGAATTGGGGAAAACATTAACAGACCATGATGTAAACATGTTGGCGGCTCAGCACTTTGAATCCCAGCAGGTAAATGGAATTACTTTGGAATAAATTGGAATAACTTACTGGTAAACATTAATTTGCTGAGTTGGCATCTCTTTTTAGGTGTTGGAAAACAAATGGAATAATGAATTGAAACAAACCACAGGTATCCAGAAACAGGAGTATCAGGACTGGGTGATAAAACTTCATGAGGACTTAAAAAATCCTAACATTACGATTGGGTATACAGCTTTCTTTTTTATTTTATTTATGTAACTGTTCAATCAATCAGTTAGAAAATCCACTCTATGCAGATGACTAAAGATAGAATTCCCCTGTATACTGTCCCAGCTCCTTCTGCTAACTAGGTAGGATTATCTCAAGGAGAACACACTCAAAAAGATCTTGAACTCTCAGCGAGAAGTTTGTGTGTGAGCCTCCCTCTTCAGATCCACTGAGTGAGACTGCAGTCTGTCCTTTTTCTCTCTTGACCCAGTTAAAACTATTGCATGAGAAAACAGCTTGGTATATTATGTGTGTTTTCTGTATGGACTGGGGTGGTGGAGGCAAGAGAAAGAAAAGTAGAGACAAACAAGTTAACACTGACAGGACAGTGACAGAATACCCAATATTTTGTCATTTGCTGTGCCATCTATGACAACTGCTTTGTGACTTAACACCATATGTTAACTGTTTTGTAACTATACCCATATTGATTTTTAAAAACACTAATGCACATATGAGGCCTCCAAAATTAAGGATACTCAGATTACATTCTCAGCTGTGCATGAAAATACCTTCTTTTATAAATTTAACATTAACATGTGATGTCATATTTTTGATGTGTTTGTGTTTGTTTGTTTGTGTCAGTGAAGAAATAAAAGTTCAGCCTAATCAGTGGAGGGAATATGTAGAAGGAAATGGAAGACTTTTTGAAGACCAGAGGCAGTTAGAAGAAAGTTTCACTATCCATCTAGGTAAGTAAAATGTTGAATATTTAGCTAGAACACTATGGCTTCTTCTCACTTCTGTTGCTTTTTACATAAGCTTAAGTGCAATGCAAGATTATATATTCAGGGGTTTTCCACATTTTGTACATACGTGTATGTAGTTATATTTTTAAAAAGTGATCATTTGTGGTTTTTCTGTATGAAACCACAGAAAAGACTTAAGTCATAACCTCAGTCAGTGCTTTCCAGACATGGGTCCACAGATGTTCTTGAACTGTGGTTGCTATCAGCTACTATGCTAAATAAGATTTCTATTAGTTATAGCCTAACATTTTGAGGGCCAGGTTTGGGAAGCGCTGATCTAGACCCATACTTGGGAGACAAAATTCAGTGGACAGAAATTCGTAAAAAACTCGACTCATTCAGATCAAAACATATGTGAAAGGTTGTTTCAAACTGAGTCTCATTAAGTTTCCTTAGTTCACTACATTTCCTGACATATGAGACTTGCCTTCCAGTAAGGCCGAGCGGAAGGCAACTGTCATGTGTCAGGAAATAAACTTAACTTTAGAAACTGCTAGGACAATAATTTGTGTAGGGAGAGTTATGTAGCTCTTCATATGTTTGGCTTTCAGAGAGTTCAGCTGGTTTTTCAAGTGGAAATAAGTTTATTTCAGGTAGGCAGTTGCTAACTAAGTGAATAAATTTCACATGAAAGGTTGGAGATATTCCTAGTATATTAGAGCCTTTCTCTGTTGTTTTATAGGTTGGGTTGCCTGATAAGCCTCTGATTAGCTGGCCTATTGCTTATCCTACAAATCTCCCTGGGTTTCCTTTACTTAATGCACATAGATGCACTATTTAATTATTTGGCCATTTATACACAGCTAGTAGCTCAATTCCTTGCTTCCCAATTAAAAATATGGTATAGACGCAACTTATTATAGAAGACAGAAAGAAATATTCAGGTTCTCCCAGTTCTCGAATATTTCAGCTGCCATTTATCTTTTGAATCCCTAGCATGTAGGACAGGCATTCTTAACCATTGTTTGTGCCATGGACCCCATGACAGGCTTGTAAAGCCTATAGACACCTTTACAATAGCCAAAGGTCCATTGGCTTTTCTAGCACCAGGTCTAATAACTATAGTATAATTTCAAAACGAGGATGACTGTAAACAATATCTGCAACAGCTGTAATGTGATATGAAAATATGTATGATTTCCAGTAGTAACAAATTTACAGATGTAAATATTACTGTGATTTGTTGCCTGCATTCATAACTGAAAGAAATGCAATTTTGAGTTCAAGATATTAGTGAAAATAAAGATGTAATTTTTTCCCCACCCAAGTTTCCCAGGTTAAGAATCCTTGATAATAGCAATTGTCAGAGGAAGTGAACCCTGGTGGTGGATGCTAGAACGGTTAGATGTTAGTCATTCACAGAATGGGGCTTCCTCCCACAGGCTGCTGCTGTTTTTCACAGCTTCCAGTTGTAGTTTCAAACACAAGATGCACTTGCAGGAACATAAGTCTTCCTTTACTCCTCAGATGTTAAAACTGAACATAGCAGTTAGATAGGTAGTAAGTTAATGTTTATGTGGTACCAGAGGTTGCTGGTCTAGCTTAGGTTAAAGCCAACATATTTAGGCCTTACTTTTTGTATTCATGGACCTGTACTCACATTGTAATAACATTTATTTATTAAAATGTTTATGTCTCACCCTCTATTTAAAGATTTCAGGAATGTGTACAATAAAACGAGCCTAATTTGAGTTATTATAAACAATAACATGATTTTAAAAGGCTTAAAAATATATTAACAATATATTCAATTATTCAACGAGATAAAAAGACATATTGAAATGAGTTAAAATAGCTTAAAGCAGTTTAAAACCTTGTGCCCACTAGGTTACCTTAGACAAGTCACACACTCTCAGCCTCATGGGAAGGCAAAGGCAAATTCCCTCTGAAAAAATTTTGCCAAGAAAACCCTGTGATAGTTTGCTGTAGGATTGCCACAAATCGAAAACAACTTAAAAGCACACAACAATACAATACGATACAACACAATTTAGACCTAAAAGGCTTTAGTGAACAGCCACATTTTTACTTGGTACCAGAATGAGAGTACCATTGGTGCCAGTCAGACCTGGAAGGGAAGGGTATTCCATAACTGGGATGCCACAACAAAGGAGGCCCTCTCTCACATCCTCCCACAGCATATAGCCCTTACTGATAGGACAGAGAAGAAGGCCCCTCCAGCAAATCCCAGTTCTGGGATATCCAAAGGATTAAAAGAACTTCCAGAAGTTATTGCTAGTGGTTCTGAAATTACTTCTGCCAGTTCTCTTAATCCTTTGAATGTCCCAGAACTGAGATTTGCTGGAGGGGCCTTCTTGGAGACCAAGAGAAGTCTTAGAGGACTGGAGGACAGCAAATATTGTTCCCTTCTACAAAAATGGGGGGGGTGGGCAAACAATTACCACCCAATCAGGCTGATATCAATAGCTCAAAAGATTCTGGAGCAGATCATTAAACAAGCAGTCTGTAAGCACTTATAAAGGAATGGGATAACCATTAAAAACACGGGTTTCTCGAAAACAAGACATGCCAGACTAATCTTATCTATTTTTTTGATAGAGTTGTTAGCTTGATAGATGAAGGGAATGCTGTGAGGATAGCATATCCTGACTTCATTAAGACCTTTCACAAGGTCCCCTCTGATATCCTTGCAAACAAGCTAGTAAACTGTGAGCTAGACGATGCTGCTGTTAGGTGGATTTGTAATGGGTTGTGCTCACCAATGGCTCCTCTTCATCTTAGAAAGAATTGACTAGTGGAGTGCCACAGGGTTCTGTCCTGGGCCCAGCGCTATTCAACATCTTTATCAGTGATTTGGATGATAGAATAGAGGGCATTCTTATCAAATTTGCAGATGACACCAAATTAGGAAGGGTAACTAAAAAGATAAGATCAAAATTCAAAATTATCTTAACAGGTTAGATAGCTGGGTCCAAACGAACAAAATGAATTTCAGCATAGAGATGTATGAGGTACTACATTTGCAGGTGGGGAAGGGGAATTAAATGCAGAGATATAAGATAGGTGACACCTGGCTTCACCACAATACATGTGAAAAGCATCTGTGTGTCTTATTAGACCACAAGCTAAATATGAGTCAACAGTGTGATGTGGCAGCTAAAAAAAGCAGTGCAGTTCTAGACTACATCAATAGCATAGTGTCTAGATCGATGGAAGAAATAGTACCATTCTGTTCTACTTTGGTCAGACCCGACTTGGAGTACTATGGTCAGTTTAGGGCACCACAGCTCAGGAAGGAAATTAGCAAGCTGCATCCTGTCCTGAGTGAAGGATCTGGAAACCATGCCCTATGAAGAGAGACTTAGGGAGCTGGGTATTTTTAACCTGGAGAAAAGAAGGTTGAGAGATAACATGTTTAAATATTTGAAGGGATGTCACATGGAAGATGAGAGGAAGTTTGTTTTCTGCTGTTCCAGAAGCTAGGTTTCCAGAGACTAGGACACAGAGCGATGGATTCAAACATCAGGAAAAGAGATTTCATCTAAACAATAGGAGGATCTTTCTGACTGTAAGAGCAGTTTGAAAGTGTAATATGCTGCCTTGAAGTGTGGTGGAGTCTCCTTCTTTGGAGGTTTTTAAACAAGAGGCTGGATGGCCATCTGTTGGGAGTGCTTTGGTGTGTGTTCCTGCATAGCAGGGGATTGGACTCGATGGCCTCTGTGATCTCTTCCAACTCTATGATTCTAAGTTTTTAAATAGAGGCTGGATGACTACCTTTCAGGAATGCTTTGATTGTGCATTCCTTTGTGGCAGGGGGTGGGACTCGATGGGCCTTATGTCTCTTCCAAATTCTATGATCCTGAGGGGAAGCAGCACCTCTAAGGATTAAAGGTTAGTCGAGGCTAAGATAGAAGAAGACTGATCTTCCGTGTATGCAGACCAAGAAGCAACCTTATTTAAAGAAAGAGGTTAATTGTCCACTTGGTTGGATGTCCACTCTCTGTTTTGTGGGTGGCTTGGGTGACCATGTTCTAAGCCAGAAATATTCCTGGAGGTCTCCAGGTGCAAGAAAACCAACATTTGTGCTAAATGTATGGGGGAATATTCCATGTGTCATGGAGAGTACATTTTGCCCAACTTGGTGTAGTATTAGCAGAAGGAAACTGGTCCTTAATTTTTCCCACTGTTCCTTTAGGAGGCAAAGGAGCACTTGGATTTCCAAATGTTTCTTGTTGATCTCTTCTAAGCAAGTAAACTTTAAACAATTGCTCTAAATTAAATATTTACCTTGATCTACTCTAGTCAGTATTTAAGCCTGTGTTGATCTTTGGAAGAGGAGAGATGGGTGGTTACAGATCAAAATCTGACAGTTTTAACCCAAGAAGATTTCTAAATATATTATCATCTATTCCTGATAATAAGAATGCTTGTTGCCTTCCCAGTATTGTAAAGATAATTACTGATCTTTGTGATTCTTCTGCTGGGTGTTCCAGTAGAAAAAGCAAAGTAACAAGATACTTACATATTTCAGTCCACCAAATTATCCTTCAGATGCTTTTAGCTTCTTTTGGTCCTTTCCCATCCTTCTTACCCTGCCTAGGTGCACAACTGAAAACGATGCATAACCTGAGATTACTGAGGGCAGATATGTTGGACTTCTGCAAGCACAAACGTAATCATCGCAGTGGAGTCAAACTTCATAGGCTTCAGACAGCACTGTCACTTTATTCAACTTCTCTTTGTGGTTTAGTCTTATTAGTGGATAATCGCATCAGCTCATACAGTGGGATCAAAAGGGGTAAGTTATAGTCTTTAAAACTGAATTCTTCTTGTTGAGTTGAATCTAAAATTATGACAAAAATGTTTACTCCTTTGTCCAGTCTGAATAATTACTGTTTTGATTTGTTAGCTTTAAAATGCTATGAAGCTTTGCATAGATATGTGCTTAAGTATTTAACCATTAGATAAAACGGTGGAACAGTCTCACAGTGCAGTCAGCTTTGAAAGATTGCAGCCTTTCAGTCCTCGTGTTATTTGATAAGTATGTAATGCTTGCAAGCATACAAAAGCTTTCCCGTTCACTTCCAAGCCTGTTCTAAATTTGTTTTTTTTTGTTTTTTATTATTTCTATTAAACATACAAGATTTCACAACATAAAACTACATATAGGTTTTAGCATACACCAAAATGCAAACAGATATAACTAATAAAGTGGAAGCTGACCATATACTTAACTATGTTAACATAAACAACAAAGAAAACAAAGATGTTTGTTGCATCTACTAAGTGACTTCTAGAACTTCTTAAGATGGATATAATTATCACAGTAGTAAAATAACTTCTTCCAGATAAATCTCAAACTAAACATATTAGTACACTTGTTGTTTGTCAATAAACTATCAATTATTCAAAACCAAATGTTGACACAGTCCCCCAATGACCTTTCAAGTATTAAATCACTGCACCCCATTCTTTTTTAAATCTACTCAAGTTTCCTTCTTTAATCAAATCATTTGTTTGCCCATTTCAGCAAAATCTAACACTTTCAGCCATCTTTCTTCTATAGATGGAATCAATAGATCTTTTAACTTGGCAGCAAAAAGGAGTCTTGCAGCTGTAGTCAGGTACTGAAATATTTTTCTTGCATTTTTATCAAAATTTTTGCCACTCAGACGCAACAGAAACAGCTTGAATCTTCATCTTCAGCATCTCTTCAATCGAATGGTGTATCTTTCTCTTGTATTTCTTTGCTTTTTCACATGTCCCCCACATATGAAAAAGTCCCTTCATTATTTTTACCTTTCCAGTATCAACATCAATCTTCATACATTTTAGGGACTTCTGTACATTTAACTTTTGAGAATTAAATACTATCTATACATCATTTTGTAAATGTTCTCTCGAAGATCAAAACTCAAGGTACATTTCACATCTTTCAACCACATTCTTTCTCTTTGTTCCAAATGTATCTCATGACCCACATTTTGAACCCATTTAATCATTTAATCCCCCTCCACGTCCCATGTCAGTAACCGTTTATACATTTTTGCAATTAAATGAACATCTTCTAAACATAAAGATTTTTCAAATTTAGAGGTTTCCTACTGAAAACCATACAAATTTTTGTCCATTTTAAACATCTCTGTTAATTGTCTGTATACAAACCAGCTTATTTCAGATCCCTGAGAGAACATGGCACCTACTGTCTGGCATTTTCCCTGTCTTAAGTATTGAACTCATTAGTTCTTGAAATGGGATAAATAATTTATCCTTGAATATTTTGTAGTAGATTGATGATAGTCCATCTGGTGCTAGCACTTTGCCCAGTTTCATCTTCTTCACAGCCTTAGTTGTTGCCGCCAGCTGGGGTAATTGTTGCATTGAGTTTGAGCGTTGGACTACAACCATGGGAACTCACTAGGTGAGACCTTGGAAACATCACACTCTGAGCCCCAGAAACCACTGTGATAGGTTTGCCTTAGGATCACCATAAGTGAGAAACAACTTGAAGGCATACAACAACAGTTCTTGTATTAAAAAATTGTCTTAGTTCTTCAGAAATAAATTCTATAGGTTCAAAAATTCCTCTACCTTCTCTTTCAGGAGCATTTAATTCAAATAAACTTGAATAGTGTTTGTAAAACGTCTTTTTAATTTTGCCTGGATCTGATTATGGTCTCCTCCCATCAAAAATTTATAATATCACCCTTTTTTCCTCTCTTCCTTTTCTTAATTTATTAGCAAGTGATTTTCTAGACAAATTTGCTGATTCAAAGTATTTTTGCTTAGTATATTGCATCCTTCTTTCTTTATCATACACTATGTTCATTGAGTTTGTTTTTGTAGTATTATTATCTCCTTATGTAATAGTGAATTTGATGGATTTTGTTTAAATTATTTTTCCTTTTCATCACATCTAAAATACTTTGGTTTCTTTTAAAAAAGAGATAATAAAGAAACCGAAGTATTTTGGATGTGATGAAAAGGAAAAATAATTTAAACAAAATGAATGAATGAATGAATGAATGAATGAAAAAGCCTCTCATCATGACTTTTCTTACATCCCAAACTGCTGTGTTCAGGGCCCTTGTTCAAATTTTCTTCAAAATTTTTGAATGTATTTGTCACTTTTCGTACTACTTCCTCATATTTAAGTGGCGTCTCATTTAATCTCCAATTAAATTGAGTATTTCTATATTTCATTGTCATTGTAACTGGATTGTGGTCTGATAATGTCTTTTGTTATATCTCCATTTCTTTAATCCAACTTGAGAGAGATTTAGAAGTCAAAAACATCTATTTTTGAAAAACACTTTTGTTGTTTTGAATAAAAGGTAAATTACTTACCTTCTTCATATGAAAGTCCCCCGTGTGTCCATCAGCTCTAGATTTCCTCTTAAATTAAAAATCTGATTTTGGTAATTTCCCTTGTTTCTCTTTTCTTTCCGTCTCAGCTAATCTACCCAATTTAGGATTTATGACTTCATTCCAGTTTCCACTAATAATCATATTTTCATAATGAAATTCCAGAATTTTATCCAAAAGACTTTCATATAGTATCAGTCTATTCTCAGACGTAGCATTAACTGCTACAGTCATTTTTTTGCCCTAGGAGTTGAACTGCAATCCCAACAAACCTCCCTTCTGAGTCTTCAAAATGTTTTTGAGAAATAAAATTATAATTAAGATAAAGCATAACTCCCTTTTTCCTTCTATCCAGAGGTGAGTCAAATTCTTGTCCCAATTTAGAATTCTTCAAAAGCTTCTTATCTTTTAATATAAGTTTCCTGTAAACAGATAATGTCAATTTTTTCTTTTTCCAAATAGCAAAACTTTTTCTTCCTTTTTGGCAAAGAATTCATCCTTCTGACATTCCATGAAAGTAATTTTAATTTTGAAGCCATTTTGAAGCCTCGTCATTTAAATCCACACCCAGTTTTGTCTGTGCTAAATCACTATTCTGTTCCTTGCCTTAGCAGTTCTGTTTCTTGCTTGCATCGCTTTCTTCGTTTGAACTAAGTTCCATCACTTTGCCTTCTTCTTCTTGTCCTTCACCTTCTTATGGGTCACTTTGTTCTGGCGATTTCTTGTCTCAGAATTTTTCATATCTGGTCAGAAATTCTTTCACTTTAGCAATTGTATTTAAATTGTATCTCCTTTGTCTGTAGTGTAATAGAGTTTCTTCTGAATTGCCCCAATGAAATCAAATTCTATGTTGTTTCAACTTGCTGTCTTTTTAAAAAAAATACATAATCTTCTCAAGTCTTCTCAAGATGCGGATTGGAACACCTTTAAAAATTAACACTTTTTCCTTTGAATTTGCATCTTATCTGTATAATTTTTATTACAGTAATCTGTCTCTTATTTGTCTCCTCAGAAATAAACAATGACATTCTTTGGTAAATGTTTCTCTCTGTATTGGAGTCTAAATAGTACATTTTATAAATCTCCCATGGGAGTTTCTTCTTGGAATTTCTAGGAAGTCAGCCATTGGATCTCTCACTGTTTTATATTTGTTTTCATTCTTCTTCTCCGGAAGCCCTCAAATTCTTACGTATTTGTTTCTTTAATATCCTAAAGAGTCAGTGCATCCAGATTCTGTTTGTGCTGCAAGGATAATTTCTCTGTCTGTTTTTCCAAATGTTGGGTTTTACCTTCTGGCATCATTCATCTATTTCACTTCATTAGAAATCTTATTAGGGAAGTGTTAAATTTCTTGTAATTCTGTTTTAATCTCTCTGTAAATTTCTTTCTTTGTCTTGGTCATATTAGAGTTCCTTTCAATCATGTTAGTATTCATATCTTATTTAATTTAATTCATATTTTCTCTGATTATTCCTCCAGAATAAGTTGGTTCGAATCTCCCTCCTTAGCAGGGTCCAGAGAAGTTCTTCTCTGTTGCAATGTTTGTAAAGTTGTAGCTGTAGTTTCATAAAATCCTAGAGTTGGAAGAGACTGCAACAGCCATCAACTCCAACCTCCTACTATGCAGGAACACACACTGAAAGTACCCCCAGCAAATGGACATCCAGCCTCTGTTTAAAAACCTCCAAAGAAGGTGATTCTACCACACTCTAAAGCAGCATAGTCTACTGTCAAATGGCTCTCAACATCAGGAAGTTCTCCCTGATGTTTAGGTGAAATCTCTTTTCCTGTAGTTTGAAACCATTGCTCCATATCCTAGTCCCTGGAGCAGCAGCAAACAAGCTTGTTCCATCTTCAACATGACATCTCTTCAAATATTTAAACATGGCTATCATGTCTCTGCTTAACCTTCTTTTCATCAGGCTAAACATACAGGTGCAAACATCCTTGACATATAATGCTACTCCTCCTCCCTTCTACCCCTCTGTCACTATATTTCAGTCAGGAGATTTAGTCCATCAGGTTTCAGTGATGCATATTATATCTACTTTGTTGTGTTAAGAGTTCAGGTTCATCTTGAATGGTACTTGATATCTAAGACCAAAAATCTGAGTCATTCCCCCAGATTTTTCTCCTCCTGCAGTTGGGCTCTTATATTATTTGCTCAGTTCCCCCAATAACATTCAAATTATTATCTCTAGCACTTGATGAACCCTTGCCTTCTTTTTAAAAGGTTTTCCAGAGTGCTTACTATAAATTGGAGAAAAATAGCAATCAGTTCACGATTGTTCTGCAGAGATTAATTAACAGTGTTTAATCCATCCATCCCTTGAAGTGTGTCATAATTTGGGTAGTTGAGAAAGTTGGTTATGTGCAGCTAGGCTGCTCCTGCAGTGGTGAGACATTTCGGCTCCATTGAAACACCCGTCCTGCACCCAATCTTCTCCGTACTTCCAGAGAGCTCCAAATAGCTCTCCTGGGTGCCAGATCCATTCTCGCAAGACACAGGAGCTATCTTATAAGTTTCTCTACCCCAGGAATAATTTTGATTGGTTTCAAAGGTGGCAAAATGACTCCAGCCGCATTTCCTCCACAGGGAACATGGTGTCACCATGCCATTTTCCCAGCCTGGAAGTCCAGCCAGATTTAAATTTGAGCGGAGTCTGTTACACACATGGGCCTGATCCAGCACTAAAGTGAAAGAGACATATTTTTCTTTGTTCCAGACGCTACTTTTGGGATCTTTATTGTTAAACAAAGGGGCAAGCAGAGTCAGAATATTAAAGGTTTATGATATTAACTTATATACAAAGGGATCTTGAAGCACCTTTGAGACTAATAGAAAAAAGTTTATAGTGTAAGTTTTCATAGACTTAGTCTACGTCATATAATACATTTAGTTACAGCAGAGAAGGATATCCTTCAACGGGTTGCTGCTCTCACTTGTTCCAGTAGACATATATCAGTTCAGCTGTGCCTGTGCTCCCTGTGGAGGATTAACTTTCCATTCTGCCTAGCTCTAAGGCAGGCTGCCAGCAATTATTAAGCTTTTGCCTTCTCTGAGTGAAAGAAATTATACTACTGAAATACTAGGTTTCGAGGCAGAGATTGTCTTGTGATTGATAGTGGTGTCCTACCAGTATGTTTTTATTATATACAACAGTTTTGCAGAATAGCTATATAACCAAGCTGTTTCTTTGGCCTAGACCGCAATTAACAGACAGTTGAGAAGATTTAAGGAACAGCCTGATATAGAATCTTCTGAGAATTTTGGAGGATATCCTTTACCCAGTGGGGGTAGGCCATGTGCAAGCTAAAAAGAGCTGAAAAATTTCTAAACTTTTCATACCCAAAAGTTTCATACCCAAAAGTAAAACAACTGTACCCAAATGTGTGTGTACAACAAGGGCATGAATGTGTTGCTATAAAAGTCAAAGGTGTTTAATCAAAGGTAGCTAAAGGAACTGTAGAAGTTGAACTGCCTTATGCACTTTGAGATCAGATTAACAAAGTCAATGTAAGTGGAATAGAATACATGATAGAGAGGAGTCAAGGGCTTCTGTTTATTTTTAACATGGCTGAATGTGAACTTTAAAATGATTTTGTAACTCTGCAGCTTCTTATTATGTATCCAGAGTGAGTTGCTCCATACATATATCATCTTCATGTGATAATAACTTTTACATACGGAATAAAAATCTCCTTTCTTCCAAATTTGTTCTTTTCACCATCACTCCAATAACTGCTTGTGACACTCTACTGATATTTTATACGTTAAGGGGGAGGGGGTAGAATTCTGGAATTTCTGGAGTTTACTTCACTAGTCTTGCGAGTGATTGCTTCCGATTTCCAGAGTGGAAAATAAGTGGTAAGAGACTACCACCAATAAAAGGATGAACCCAAGGCATGAGAAGTGTTGGGAGCCTATTTCTAAAAAGGAAGATTTCTTGACATTTGCCATCAAGTCAGTTTTGTGTTATGGCTACCCTGTGAAAAATTCCTTGATTGACTGCCTTCAACTTTGTTATTGTTTTATGCCTTCAAGTCATTTCCAACTTATGATGATACTAAGGCGTACCTATCATTGGGTTTTCTGGCATTAAGAGTGTGACGCACCCAAGATTACCCAGTGGGTTTCCATGGCCGAGCAGGAAGTCAAACTCTGGTCTCCAGGGTTGTAGTCCAACGTCACACTACTGGCTCTACATAGCACTACTTCCTATACCACACTTCAACCTCACCAAGCATTATTTTGTTGTCTCTACCAGTGAGTCGTGGTATTTCATGATATGCCCAAAGTGCAATATCTTCAATTTAGTCACTTTGTTTTCTGTGGAGAGTTCTGTCTTGATATGCATTCATTTATTTGCTTTTTGTCAGTGTGCAGTATCCATAGAACTCTCTGCCAGCTCCACATTTCAGATGAGTTGATTTTCTTCCTGTCAGCTTTCTTCACTGTCCAGTTTTCCCACCCATACAAAAAATCAGAAGTACTATGACACAGATGATTCTGAATTTTATTTTTAATGAGATATTTTTAAATTTGAGGATCTTACCTGGTTTCTTCATAGCTGCTTTTCCATGTCTTAGTTACTTTTTGATTTCTTGATTACAGTCTCCATTTTGTTTAATGATTTAACCAAAGTACAGAAAGTCTTTTAACAATTTTGATGTTCACCCACTTTGAAATAATGTAAATCTGATGTAATTGTTTTTTTTCTTAATATTAAACTTCTTACACTTTTTTCTTTAGCTTTCTTCAATAATTGTTTCAACCCTTTGCTATTTTCTGTGAGTAATATAGTACCATCTGTGTTTTTAAATGATGTATGTTTCTTGCTACAATTTTTGCACCTCTTATCTCTGAATCTAGTCCTGCGTTCTAAGTGATATGTTCTGCATATAAATTAAACAGATAGAGTGATAAAACGGAGCCTTGTCTAACCTGCTTGCTCACTGGAAATCATTCTGGTTTTCCATTTTCTGTCTTGACAGTGGCTTCTTCTCACAGTGCAGGTAATGTATCAGGACAGTCAAATGTTTTGGCACTCCCAGTTCTTTTAGAACAAACCATAATTTCTCATGATTTACCTACCTTTGCTGTAACCTATAAGACTTTGCTGCAAGACATTGCTGTAACCTACGAAGCACTGGCTTTCTTCTGAAATTCTTTAGTACTCTCCATTTGCCCGTATATGTTTGCAATATGACCTCTAGTGCATTTCTCTTCTCTGGAACCAGCTTGGACATCTGTTGTTGTTGTGCTTTCAAGTCATTTAAAACTTACGGCAGGCAATCTAAGGTGAAGCTGTCACAAGGTTTTCTCAGCAAGGGTTGTTCAGAGTGGGAATTGCCTTTGCTTTCCCCAAGGCTGAAAGAATGCCACTTCAACAGGTCACCAATGGATTTCCATGGCCAAGGGAGAATTTGAGCCCTGGTCTCCAAATTTGTAGTCCTACCACATGGGCATTACTTGTTCTATATTTGTTTAATGTTTTGTTGTATAATTTAGTTTTGCTTGCATGGGAAATTATAATGGACTGACAATTACTACAATCTTTATGGTCTCTCTTCTTGGAAACTCAAATGTATATTGATCTATTATGTGGACCATTGTTTTGTTTGCTATAATTTTGGCAGATTTTTGTTAGATTTAAGTGGATTCTGTCACTGTAGCTTTAAACAGCTCTATTGATTCACCATCTGTTCTTGTGATTTATTTCTCCCAAACACTTTGCAAGCAGTTACTCCTTCACTTTCTAAAAGTAAGGATAGGGGTGAACCCAAATGGAAATTTTCTTTCTCAGACGTAGACCCAAACAGAAAATATTTTTTAACAAGTGACTCCCTTCAGGGTCTGACAAATACTTTTCAACTGACTCTCTTGTTTTCTCCACAGATAGATTATATTTTAAAGCATTCAAGAAGTTGTTTAATATATGTAAATCACTGTTGTGTAATGTACACAAATCTCTAGAGAATAGGTTTGTGGCAAAATTTTTAAAACTCTTAAATCACATTGTTGACTAAATGATCAGATATTTACTTGATAATGAGTTAAATTAAGCAAACACTTTTCCAAGAGCATTTGTAGAACAGTAATGATAGATCCCTAGTGTAGAGAATCCTTTTTGGCCCATTGATTCAAGGCATACTGAGACGTTCGTGTTTTCTGGCATTGGAACTCTTCAAATTACTGGAGTATATTTCTTACTGGAGCATATTTTTCTCCGTAGACCAGAAATTACGCAGATAATTCAGAAGTACCTCTGGAAGCAATTGTTTAAATATAATAGTGTTCCCATACCTGTCTGTTGAATCAATTGGAACTATAGTAAGGCATGTTGATGACTTGCTAAGGCAGTACTCACTATTGCAATAAAAGTATTTGTTGAATTTCATGCTTTTGTATAAAATAATGTGGTAGATCTAAATTGCCTGCATGAGTAGATCCTCCAGATTTGGTATATCACTTGATTATATTTGAGACTTAATTAATTTACTCTAGTGCAAGCTCTCACTCCAGTCCATTTCATCAAATATGTCTGGTGGACTGGAGTCCACAAAAGCTCATGCTAGTATGAACAAGGTAGTCTCAAAGGTAAACTCAAATCCTAGTCTGTATTGTTTCCGGGGTTTGGTTTTGTTGGTTTTTTTTTCTTTTGTTTTTTTTTTTCCTGCTAAAATACATATATAGTTATCTTTTTGAATGCTGCTTGATTATCTGCTAGGCTGCACAGTTTGCTTTTCTGGACCACTTTTCATTCTGATTGGTTTTAAAAAAATACTAGAGTGCATTTTAGACATGCAAGGCCAGTGTTTCCTGGGTTCCAACGCAATCTTATTCCAGTCTTCTAGGCAGGCTTATCAGGAAGAGGTGATATCAACTCATAATGGATTGGTTTGCCCAGCCATCAAACCAGGATGGCCAGATTTCTGTTCAGGTTCAGTCTAGAGGGAATAGACAGCAAAAATGTACTGTTCTTTCTTTGGGCCTTGGACTTGAATCTGATTCAAGACCTGGCTAGCAAGAGCACTTCACAGTATTTTAGGGGAGAGGGCACTTCTTAGCAAGTTAGGCATGACACTGGAATCTGATAGCACCAACATTAGAAAAGTCTCAGTCTGTTCATAGAATCATAGTATCATAAAATTGGAAGAGACCACAGAGGTCATTGAGTCCAATCCCCTGCTGTGCAGGAACACACATCAAAGCACTTCCAACAGATGGCCATCTAGCCTCTGTTTAAAAACCTCCAGAGACAGAGACCCCACCATACTCTGAGGCAGCATATTCCACTGCCAAACAGCTCTGATTGTCAGGAATTTCCTCCTGAGGTTTAGGTGGCATCTCTTTTCCTGTAGTTTGAATCCATTGCTCCTTCTCCTAGTATCTGGAGCAGTGGAAAACAACACCTCTTCGATATGACATCCTTTTAGATATTTAAACATGGCCATCATGTCCCCTCTTAATCTTCTCTTTTGCATACTGAACATACCCAGCTCCCTAAGATGGTTCTCATAGGACATGGCTTCTAGACCCTTCACCATTTTGGTTGCCCTCTTCTGGACATGTTCCAGCTTGCCAATATCCTCCTTGAAATGAGTTGCCCAGAACTGGACAAAATATTCCAGATGAGATATGACCAAAGCAGTATAGAGTGGTGCTATTTCTTTCCTTGATCTAGACACCATACTCCTATTGATACAACCAAGAATTGTGTTCGCTTTCTTGACTGCTGCATCACACTGCTGACTCATGTTCAGCTTGTGGTCTAGTAAGACTCCTAGATCTCTTTCACACATACTGTTATCCAGCCAGTGTCTCCAATCCTATATTTATGCATTTCATTTTTTCTGCCTAAGTGTAGGACCTTACATTTCTCTCTGTTGAAATTAATTTTGTTAGCATTGGCCCAGCTCTCCAGTCTGTCAAAGTCATTTTGAAATTTTATCCTGTCCTCTGGGGTATTAGCAACCCCTCTCAATTTGGTGTCATCTGCAAATTTGATGAGCGTGCCCTCTATTCTTTCACCCAAATCATTTATAAAGATGTTGAATAGCACTGGGCCCAGGACAGAATCCTGTGGCACCTCACTAGTCACTTCTCTCCAGGATGAAGCAAAGCCATTTGGGTTTGGTCAGTCAAGCAATTACAAATCCACCTAAGAGTAGCACTATCTTGTAGTACTATCCCGCATTTTACTAGCTTCTTTGCAAGAGTATCATGGGGAACTTTGTCAAAGGCCTTAGATCCACAGCATTCCCTTTACCAGTCAAGCTTATAACTCTATCATAGAAAGAGATAAGATCTGGCATGACTTATTTTTGAGAAACCCATGTTGAATTTTAGTGCTGGGACTTCTCCTGTTCTCCAAGAATTTTCAAAGATTATTGTGAGTGGTTCTGATATTACTTCTGCCAGTTCTTTTAGTATCCCTGGATGTTGTTCATCTGGCCATGGAGACTTGAATTCATTTAGAGTAGCCAGGTGTTCCTCTACTATCTCTCTACCTATTCTGTGCTGCATTTCTTCACCACCTGGTTCCCACCCCACAGGTTGAGTACTTTTTTCCTTTTTTGGAGAAAACTGGGGCAAAAAAGGCGTTGAGTGGTTCTGCCTTTTCTCTGCCCTCTGTTAGGACTTGGCCGTCTTCTCCATGCAGAAATCCTATTATTTCCTTGTTTCTCCTTTTGCTGCAGATATTTCTTTAAAAAGCCCTTTTTATTATTTTTAATCTCTCTGGCAAGCCTGAGTTCATTCTGTGCTTTAGCTTTCCTGACATTCCCCCTACATATCCTGGCTATTTGTTTGCATTCCTCTTTGGTGATTTCACCATTCTTCCATTTCTTGTTCATGTTTCTTTTAACACTTAGCTCAGCTGAGAATTCTTTAGTCAGCCATTCTGGTTTCTTTAGACACTGCCATTTTTCCTCCCTATTGACACAGTTTTAAATTGTGCCTTCAATATCTCACTTTTAAGAAACTTTTAAGAAACTCCCATCCATCGTGAACTCTTTCAGTATTCTTGATCATGGAATTTCAGTGAGTGAGTAATTCCCTAAGTTTACAGAAATCAACTTTCTTAAAGTCTAGAATGAGTGTCTGGCTACACTTGGCTTCCCCTTGCCACTGAATGACAAATTCCAGTAGAGCATGGACACTCCCACCTAAGGATCCCCCCACTTCTGCTGCATTAACAAGGTCATCCCTGTTGGTTAGGAACAGATCTAAAACAGTTCATCCACTTGTTGCTTCTTCCACCTTCTAGACAATGAAATTGTCTGCAAGGCAAGTGAGGAATTTGTTGGACCTCATGCTCTTGGCAGAGTTTGACTGCCAACATATATCGCAGTAGTTGAAATTTCTCATTACTACTGCATCCCTCATTTTTGAATGTCTGGTTATCCACTCCAGGAAGGCATCATCCAAATCCTTAGTCTGGCTTGGGGGTCTGTAGTAGACCATCATAATGACATCCCTATTGTTTCTTGCCCCCTTAATTCTTACCTGACTTCCTGGTTTTAAGTCATGGGTCACTTTGCAAGTGTAAACATCGTTAACATATAAAGCTACTCCTCCTCCTTTCTTGTATGTAGTAATTGGAGGGTATAACCTATTTTGGAGAAGTAGACAAATAAGTTATACTGCCCAATTACTACATTCCAGTCATGAGAATTATCCCACCAGGTTTCAGTGAATCCTATTATATTATATATAGAATCATAGGGTCATAGAGTTGGAAGAGACCCCAGGAGCCATCAAGTTGAACCCCTTGCTATGCAGCAACACACATCAAAGCATTCCCAACAGATGGCTATCCAACGTCTGCTTAAAAACCTCCAAAGAGAGAGACTCTACTACACTCTGAGGCAACATATTCCACTGCCGGACAGCTCTGACCATCAGGAAGTTCTTTCTGAGGTTCAAGTGGAATCTCCTTTCCTGCAGTTGGAATCCATTGCTCATTGTACTAGTCTCTGGAGCAGCAGAGAGCAGGCCCGCTCCCTCTTCAACATGGCATCCCTTCAAATATTTAAGCATGGCTATCATGTCCCCTCTTAACCTTCTGTAAACATACCCAGCTCCCTAAGCCGTTCTTCATAGGGCATGACTTCCAGACCCTTCACCATTTTGATCATCCTCCTCTGGACACATTCCAGCTTGTCAATATCCTTCTTGATTTGAGGTGCCCAGAACTGGACACAGTATTCCAAATGAGGCCTAAACAATGCAGAATAAAATGGTACCATTACCTCCCTCAGTCTAGACACCATACTCCTATTGATGCAGCCAAGAATCATGTTGGCTTTCTTGGCTGCCTTATCACACTGCTGACTCATGTTCAGCTTGTGATCTACCAAGACTCCTAGATCCCTTTCACATGTACTGCTATCCAGCCACGCGTCCCCCATTCTATATTTGTGCTTTCCATTTTTTCTGCCTAAGTGCACGACCTTACATTTCTCTCTGTTGAAATTCATTTTGTTTGCTTTGGCCCAGGTCTCCAATCTGTCAAGGGCATTTTGAATTTTGATCCTGTAGTCTGGTGTGTTAGCAACCCCTCCCAATTTGGTATCATCTGCAAATTTGATCAGCATGCCCTCCACTCCTTCATCCAAGTCATTGATGAAGATGTTGAATAGCACTGGGCCCTGTGGCACCCCACTAGTCACTTCTCTCCAGGATGAAAAGCAGCCACTCGTGATCACCCTTTGGGTTTGGTCGGTCAACCAATTACAAATCCACCTAACAGTAGCGCTGTCCAGCCCACATTTTACTAGTTTCTTTGTAAGAGTGTAATGGGGAACTTTGTCAAAGGCCTTACTGAGGTCAAGATATGCTACGTCTACAGCATTCCCTTCATCTATCAAGCTTGTAACCCTATCATAAAAAGAGATAAGATTAGTCTGGCATGACTTATTTCTGAGAAATCCATGTTGACTTTTAGTGATTACGGCATTGCTTTCTAAGTAATTCCAAACTGACTGTTTAATGATCTGTTCTAGGATCTTTCCTGGTATTGATGTCAGGCTGACTGGGCGATAATTATTTGGGTCCTCTTTTTTCCACTTCTTGAAGATGGGGACAACATTTGCCCTCCTCCAGTCTTCTGGGACTTCTCCTGTTCTCTGAGAGTTCTGAAAGATTATTGCAAGTGGTTCAGAAATGACTTTTGCCAGTTCTTTTAATATCCTTGGATGTAATTCATTTGGCCCTGGGGACTTGAATTCATCTAATTTAGCCAGATGTCCCTGTACTACTTATTCTGTGCTGCACTTCCCCTGCTTCCTCACCTGCTCCCCATGCCCCAGGTTGGGTACTTCTATCCTTTGGGAGAAAACTGAGGCAAAGAAAGTATTCAGAAGTTCTGCCTTCTCACTTCCCCCTGTTATTAATTGGTCATCTTCTCTATAGTCATATTCTGTACAAATATCATATGTGTGTGTGTGTGTGTGTGTGGTGTGTGTGTGATATATAGATATAGATATATATATCTCATACACACACACACACACACACACACACACATATATAGCTGTATTAAGAGTTCCAGTTCATCTTGTTTATTTCCCATGCTCTGTGCAATGTCAAGCTTCACCATCAACTCCAGCCAAGGATCTAGATCAGCTTTAATCCCATGGCTGCTTATTGATTAGTGAATCTGGAGTCTAACGTCTCTTGAGCTAATTTTCAGAGAATTTTTTTTTCTTTTTTAACATAAAAATGATAAAAGGTAATACTAACAGAAAAGACTCTAGCAGCCTGATATTTAAGTCACGTATACTGTTCTTCAGGTTGCATTGGGAAGGATTTTCATAGTAATATTCTGGAAGAGAAATAACATTTTTTTGTTGGACTCTTCAAGGGGCCTGTCTGGGTGTTGTGTGCGTGTTAAATAGTCTTCTCAAGAGGGATGACTCTTTCTGAAAACACCTGCAGTTCAAAAGTGTTTTCATTACTTTTCCTATTGGCAGGGTTATAGAACTGCGAGTACTATCATCTGTAAAGATTTGTTTTTTAGACAGACTCACTAAAGTTATGCCTGCACCTTCTTAAGCTCAGTTCTGTGTTTCACAGTACACAGGAGCTTATATTAACTGTTTTGGCTCCTATCTAGATAAACCCATTGAGAAGGAATAGCATAAATTGGATATACCATCAATATTTACCTCAAGGACATCAAGGGCTTTAGACCTCTGCTTATTTATTATGAGCCTATCACTATGGGATATGCAAGATTGTGCAGCCTCCAGGGGGTGGACTGCCAAGAATGGCCTCCCCTATCCACCAAAAAAAAAAAATAGAGAAAGGTCTACTTTTCATTTTGAATTTTTAAAAAATATTTAAGGGTGTAGTGGGTCCCAGTGACTTGTTTACATGCTGAGTCACTGCTGTTGAAGGCTTTCAAGTGAAGGAATAAGTTTAGGCAGATGCACAGAGCTGCACTTGCCCAACTCTGGGGTACATGGTTTCTATCTCTCACATGTCTGCATTTCACCCCGTTACAGATTGGAAATGCTCAGTATGCATTCCAGTCCTCAAGAAAGGGGACACCAGAGATTTCAGTAACCACAGGATCATTGCATTAATTTCCCATACAAGCAAAGTCATGCTCAAAATTCTACAACAAGTGGGATGTCCAAGCTGGGTTCAGGAAAGGAAGCAGCACTAGGGATCATATTGCAAACATACATTGGTTAATGGAGCACACCAGAGAATTTCAAAAGAAAATCAGATTGTGCTTTATATATTACAGCAAAGCCTTTGATTGTGGAGGTCATGAAAAACTATGGATCACTCTTAAAGAAATAGCTGTGCCACAACATTTGGTTGTCCTGATGTTTAACCCATATGCAGGACAAGAGGACAGAATATGGAGAAATGGAATTGTTTCCAGTTGGCAAAGGGGTCAGACAAGGCTACATTTTATTCTCCTATCTAAGTTTAGGCTGAACTTAACATACATAAAGCAGCATCTGACTCAGAAGAAGGAGGTGTGAAAATTGGTACATCAACAAGGAACATCAACAATTTAAAATATGCAAATGACACCATAGTCCCAGCAGAAAATAGGAAAGACTTGGAACAATTACTGAAGAAGGTTGAAGCAGAATGTGCAAAGGTAGGTTTACAACTTAACATTAAGAAAACAAATATGATGACCACAGGTGGTTTACGTATCTTTAAAGTAGAAAATGAAGACGTTGAATTAATTCAAGATTTTCTATGCCTTGGCTCAGTCATTAATCAAAATGGGAATTGCAGTCAAGAAATGAAAAGAAGACTAGGACTTGGAAGGGCAGCTATGAAGGAACGAGATAGGATCCTATCATGTAAAGATATATCACTGAATACTAAGGATTGTCCGTCCTATCATATTTCCAGTTTCTGTGTATGGTTGTCAAAGCTGGACAGTGAAGGATACTGATAGGAAGAAGATAAACTCCTTTGAAATGTGGTGCTGGAGGAGAGTTCTACAGATACTGTAGATTGCTGAAAAACAAATAAATTCCAGAGCTAAGAATCTGAATGCCTTAGCCAAAGCCTACTTTGGACAGTAGGTACTCTAACAGATGGTATAATTATTCGAGGTGTCAGAAATGAGGGGCCTGTTTTTGCTGAGTACACTATCCCGTGCAAGAATATCTTTCTCCACTTAGGAAAACAGAGTGTTGGGATTTAGCATGTTCTTTTTCTGTAATTGATGAAGGATATCTTCTCCTTCCTGCAGCAACTACTTCTCATAACTGGGTTGGGTTCAGGAGTCAATGTTTTGTGTCCAGAATAGTCTTTGCAAGATACTGGAGATCAAGTTGCATCTCCATGGAAACAGAGTGTATGGAAAAAGTGGTGGAAATAGCAAATTCACTTATATGTTAGATGGGAAAGTCAACAATAAATTTTCCAAAGATTGAGATCCGTTTAAAGAATTTCTACAATCACAAATTGGAGAACCAAACATTAATGGATTTGGTATTTGATTATTTAATAAATTTTCTTAAGGTTATGGATTAAATAAAAAGGAGTCAATGTTTGAGAAGTATATATCTCAGCCCTGTATTATGCTAGTGTGATTTTTTGTTATTACTGTGTCCAAATCATAACATTTAGTCCTGTGGTTCTGGGACCTTTGATGTTTTTTTCCTCCTTGTTTTTGGCCCTCTTACTGTGGGACCTTCTGAAACTAGAAGCATATTACTCTTCCAATAGGGAGTGCATTTCAAGCTTGATTTATTTAATTTGTTTAAATTTTATTAAACTGCTGCCTATGAGAGCAAGTGGGAGTTGCAGTCTATCCACTTCAGACAATGAACATATCAAAATTAGATCCCAGCTTTCCTTTCACTAAGAGTCATATACCTGTCCTCAGTAGCTGACACAGCCAGTTGTTATGTAACAGAGATATTTCTGCTTCTGTATGTTGCCTATATGATGGTTAAAGAGGTGTGTGCGATGCCTGTTTAAAGTATGTATTACCTTTATCTAACGCAATTCCCTACCCTCACATACAGTTATGAATTGTGTAAAGATCTTTTGCTCATCAAAGTTAAGTTTAATAAATAAAGAATACAGTGTATATATCTTAAAAACAAATTAAAATCAATTCAATTTTGTTTTCTTAACAGATCAAAGGTTCTCTTCTCATTTAGAGATCTCAAATAATCTTTCAGTTACAGAAACAGAAGTTTAGAAATACTAGAGCAAAGAATCTCATATTTAAATAGTATTTTTGAGGTCTTTGCTGTAAATAAAGATGCCATTTCCCTTCAGAATTTAATGGGCTCAGGAATTGCAGGATATCCTGAAATACGTTTAAAGCAGGGCTTTCCAAATGGTGTGCCACAACACATTAGTGTGTCACCTGAAGTGTAGGTGTGTCACCTGCAATCTTGGAAATGTATGTTATTATTTATAAATCATATATTTTTAAAAATATAGGAAAGATTTTCATAAGATATGTTGTTTCCCCATACATTTTGTTATTGCAATTTATGTATGTCTCTGTATCTCTCGCAAGGGGTTAGTGTAACTTCCGGTTTGCTAATAAAACTGAAATTACTGTGTCGCAAAATGATGCATGTCTAAAAAGTGTGTCACCAGTATGAAAAGTTTGGAAAGCTCTGGTTTAAGGTTTGGGTCTTGAGAGATGAAAATAGTATAATTCAGCTTTTCAGTTTCAAGAGATACAAAGGTACCTATAACTTCACATAGTAAAGAAACATCCTCGCCATTTCTCAAAATACTAATAATGCTATTAGTTTGCAGTGCAAATATACTTTCTTACCTTCTCTTTCAACTTTAAACTTCATTAGTCTAGTTTTTCTTCAGGCGTTCAGAAAGAAAATTAGGCTGGAAACTCACTCCCTAACACCTGCTTTGCGATAGTAGGGAACTGTCTTTGCATAAAGGAGTATTCAGCTGTGTAAGTATTTGCCTCAGTCTGCAGTGTTAAAACCATGGAAGAGGTTCAATACCTCCAGGTAAGTGACATCTGTATTTGTTTCAGATTTTGCAACGGTTTGTCAGGAATGCACAGATTTCCACTTTCCTGGGATTCAGGAGCAGCTTGAAGTTGTTCAACAGGTTGTATTTTATGCTCGAGTACAGCACAGCAATAAGTCCAGAAGGTTAACTGGTTAGTAGCAGTTGGATTTGTTCTTTCATCAAATATAAGCCCTGTGTATTTGTATATGTGTGTATGTCCATGAGAAACAGAGATTTTCTCTCTACGTAAAGTAACAGTGAATTGTACTGTTTGGAAAATGGCGTTGTTTAACTGCAATCTCCATTATTTCAGGGAGTAGCTCCTTAAAAGCATATTCTTTTGATTAATCCCATAGATCATAGAATCATAGAGTTGGAAGAGACCACAGGGGCCATCCTCTCCAACCCCCTGCTATGCAGGAACACACATCAAAGCATTCCCAACAGATGGCCATCCAGCCTCTGCTTAAAAACCTCCAAAGAAAGAGACTCCACCACACTCCCAGGCAGCATATTCCACTGCTGGACAGCTCTGACTGTCAGGAAGTTCTTGAGGTTCAGGTGGAATCTCCTTTCCTGCAGCTTGAATCCATTGCTCCTTGTCCTGGTCTCTGGAGCAGTGGAAGACAAGCCTGCTCCCTCCTTCGCATGACATCCCTTCAAATATTTTAGTATGACTGTCATGTACCCTCTTAGATGACTTCAGCTGTGTTTGGGTGTGTGGGGGGAGGCTTGCTAGGTTTTTGTCAGTGTATTCTAATAAACCTGAAGCAGAGCTCTACAAAATTTCTGAGCTTGCACAGGCTCAAAAAAAATTGGTCCACCAAATAGCATTTCTGTTTTGACCAGTAATACAATGGTGCACTACAAACCAGGTTTTGGTGTATCCAGTGGAGACTGGAAAATATGCCATGTGAACTTCTGTTTTCTGCTGAACTCCAGACATGCAGTTCACCTACAGATTTTCTTTAGCTTATTTTCTCCCACTTAATCTGAAGCCTTGGAAAGTAATATTGAACTCTCTCCCCCTTTCATGGTGATGCAGCCTTCACAGACAAGACAGAGAATATGTGTTTTCTCTCATTTCGTGTAAAAAATTACTTCAGACATTTCTAGAAGTCAGCAATAAGCTCAGATTGTAAGGACTGTTGAACAAGTGGATTGTGGATTCTATTAGACACATTTTTCTTTGGAAATAAGTTTTGATATAACTATTTAATTTTCCTGGAAATGGAATAATTTCTGAAGTGCTGTTCAGGGTTTGGTTTGATTGCTTCTGTGCAGGCAGAACATTTTCTGAACATGCTAAAACTAGTAGTAAAACAAACAAAAAACCCTGCCATTTACTTTTCCAGGAGAAGTGGTTTTGCTCTGAAATGGAACACAGGGTTCCCCTAGCCCAGTGAATCTTTAGTCAGTTCTAGCTTTTTCAACATTTCTGGCCTGAGGCAGCTTAGACTGGGTTCTAGTGCTGAAAAAATAGCCCCTCCTTTCTTGAAAATTATCCACCCTGATTTAAGTGCATATTGTAGATTCTTGTGATCACTGTCAAAACTTAACCAGGCATGCCTGTCAAAGCTTTTTAGAAATGAGTTGTCTGATTTCTGAGTCACTTTCTTGGGCACTCTTGCATTGCATTTCTTTAACTGCCTCAGCTCTTCAAATAGATCAGCTCTTGGAGTCTTCAGTCGCTGTGATGTCATCAGGCTAGTGTCTCTACCCTTATGTTTCCTAATTGTCTTTATTTCTCTATTATCATTACTGACCTTGTTAACTTTTAACAACTAAGGTCTTGTATACAAGAAGGACTTTGAGTGCAAAGCTAAAACGGTTCAGAGAATGGAAATTTTAAGGACAAGATATGCCTGTTTTCTATGATACATGATGGGACCCCTGAAGAAGTCTAAAAATGTAACAAAAATTCTCCATTGCTGGTGGTTTTACTATTCTCATCAAGTCTGTGTGCCAGCAACATCCACCCAGAAATGGGACTTAAGGCAGCTTAACCAAATTGAATCAAATACAATATAGCTAAAAATGTACAGAGCAACATGAAAATGTAATTACACCGTCTATATAATATTAAAATAAATTTAAAACATCAATGAAAAATAAAGATGAAAAGCTGTTAGTAATACTTCAGAGCACTATTAAATGCACTCCTAACCACACAGAAGTTTGGACACCCAGGGTTAGGATGGAATACATGAGTACATGTAAACTGAATTTACATCGGGGGGGGGGGTGTAATTCCTATTCCCTAATCTGACTTGACCTTGACGGATTAGAGAACTGGGCCAAAACTAACAAAGTGAATTTTAACGGAGAAATTTAGGGTACTATACTTAGGAAGAAAGAATGAAATGCACAGATCTAGGATGGGTAACACCTGTCTTGAAAACACTACATGCGAAAGGGATCTAGGAGTCTTAGTGGACCACAACCTGAACATGAGTAAACAGTGTGATGTGGCAGCTAAAAAACCGAATGTGATTCTAGGCTACATCAGTAGGTGTATAGTGTCACGATCAAGAGAAGTAATAATACCACTCTGTTTTGCTATGATTCAACCTCCCCTGGAATGCTGTGTTCATTCTGGGCACCACAGTTGAAGAAGAATATTGACAAGTTGGAATGTGTCCAAAGGAGGGTGACCAAAATGTTGAAGGGTCTGAAAGCCATGCCCTATTAGAAGCAACTTAGGGAGCTAGGAATATCTAGCCTGATGAAAAGAAGGTAGAGAGATGACATGATAGCCCTGCTTAAATATTTGAAGGGATGTCATGTTTAAGCTGGAGCAAATTTATTTGCTGCTGCTCCATAAACTAGGATATGGAGCAATGAATTCAAATTACAGGAAGAGAGGTTTCACCTGAACATCAGGAAGAATTTTCTGATGGTAAGAGCTGTTGGACAGTGGAATATGCTGCCTTGGAGTATGGTGGGATCACCTTGTTTGGAAGTTTTTAAACAGTGTGGCTGGGGATTCTTTGAGTGTGTGTTCCTGCATAGCAGGGGGGTTGGACTCAATGGCCATTGTGGCCTTTTCCAATTCCATGATTCTATGATTTACGTGGCCTATGGAAGCCATTTCTGTTTTCTTCTCTCACAACAGCAATATGGAGAAGAAGAAGTGGAAAGGTATAGTGTAATGGAGGTTTTTAAACAGAGGCTGGATGGCCATTTGCTGGGGGTGTTTTTGAGTATGTGTTCCTGCATGGCAGAAGGTTGGACTCGATGGCCATTGTGGTCACTTCCAACTATGATTCTATGACTTTTGACTGATCATAGAATCAGAAATGAACCAAAGGACCATTTAGTCCAACCCCCTTCCAGAGCAGGCATCTACCGCTAAAGCCTAACAGGTGGCCATATAACCTCTTTTTAAAAACCTCCAAGGAAGGCATGTCCTCCATCTTCCAAGGTAGCTTGTACCACTGTTGAACAGCCCTTACCATCAGAAAATTCTTCCTAATGTTAAGTCTACCCTAAGCACTGAGAGAACTGTTTCTCAACTTCTTGTATCTCTTTGGCTGAGAATTCTGGTTTTGTTTGTTTGGATATTCTACTTTTCATTTTTCTAGAGTATAAGGTGTACTAGAAGCAGAGAGGGAAGGGGCCACAACTAAGAGAAAGTGAGCCACGAACTTGGTTTGGGCAGAGCTACTAGATCTGTATAGCTTTCTGTAAGTTCATGGGTGGGAGCTCATGAACAGGATGTAAGAGCCATGGACAGCAAGAGAGCTGCTTATGTGACCAAATCTATACCGCGTTTGTGTTCCTGCTTATGAATGTGGAAGGCTGTACCTGGGACAAGAGCAAGTTGGTTTCGCTGCTGAAAGGGAAAGTAGAATAGCTTGAGGTTCACTTGTCTACATTTAGATTCGTCAAGGAAGATAGGAGAGTGGCCTCTGCTGAAGGACCAACACATTATAGATACTGCCAACACTGTCTTATCCCAAAACTCTTAATCTTACCCTGAGTACTGTGGACAGGTAGAATTCAGTTTTTGGTACATTCTCTTCCAGCAGGGCTACAAGTCCAGCCAGCAGCTACACTGTAGCTTCACTCTTAAAACCACTTTTTATTCATTTCTTTTTAGCAGGAGCCCCTCTACTGAGCCCTTGTGCTCTAGCAGACTTCTCATTCCAAAATAATAAAAACAGAATATATCAAAACAAGCAAAAGCAGTATTAACACTCCAGTGATCTCTGTCATCCTGTATAATAAGGATGTATCCAGTGATACAGGATATTCTAACAATTTGTATTGATTTATTTTTCCTTCAGATGTAGAAAATAAAAATGGTGGCAATGAAGATAAGTCAAAAAATATGGAACAAAACTTATCAAATATTTTGCCTGGTATGTTCTGTGCAATCTTTTTCAGTTAGTTATTGCTAGAATTTAAATAGTAATCTTGTAATGAAATGCCATTATCTAATTTGTGAGAGGATTAGCTTTTCTTCTGTCAATCATCTATAACACTTCATGCAACAAATGGCAAGACTGGGTCAACAAAACGTTATGCCACGTTAGATATGCTCGTATTTAAGATATCATGACATTCTTTGTCATTTTTGCTGCAACATGTAACACAGATTTGTTGTTATGGTGTGCTTCCAAGTTGTTTCTGACTTACACAGACTCTAAAGCAAACTTATCATGGGGTTTTCTGGGACTGAGTGTGTGTGACATGCTCAAATTCACCCAATGGGTTTCCATGGCTGCGTGGGGAATTGAACCCTGGTCTCCAGAATCATAGTCCAGTGCTCAAACCACTACACCACACTGGCTCTCTATTAGCACAAGAACCGTTTATATTGTTTGAAGGAGGGGGGCTAGATTTAGCCATTTAGAGTGGAAATCCTTCAGTCTCTGATATGCATGTCACATGGATTGTGGCCACAAAAGGTGATCCCGTAATACATCTGTTAGTCTTTAAGATGATGCAGCTTTTTTGCTGCTGAGTATGTTCGGTCTGTGTGCCTTCATCCATGTGTGGTCCTGAAGACAATAAAACAATTGTTTAGTTAGGACTGTGTGGTTATCTGAGAGGAGAAGAAAGATGGACAACATTTAAAGATGAAAATCTGTCACTGTTGCCATTTCTCTCTGCTACCATCACCCCTTTCTCTTCTCTGACACACACACACACTGCAAGGCTGGGTTGTGGTAAAGAGTTGGAAAAGCCCAAGCACCATTTAATGGGAGTAAGTCACATTCAGTTCCATAGGATTTTACAGTATTAAAGTAAAAAAGAAATTGCATGCATTTTCCAAACAAAACTAATGAAGGCATGTACACGTGCCATTTTGTTTTGGAAATGATTTTTTCACAAGGAAAGAATTGGATGACAATTTTTGACACATTATAATCTTTAATGTATTTACTTTTCTTATTGGAGACTCTAGAGTAAACCATTTATTACAATATGATTCCCTCAGGAGAATTTTACATCACTCGCCATTCGAATCTCTCTGAAATTCATGTGACTTTTCACCTCTGTGTGGATGATAACGTGAGATCGGGTAGTATTACTGCCAGGGATCCTGCAATCATGGGCCTCAGGAATATCCTCAAAGTGTGTTGCACTCATGATATTACTACCATTAGTATTCCTCTTCTGCTGGTACATGATATGTCTGAGGTAAGCAATTGGTCACCCCTGATTTTTTCTTCTTAAAAACAAAATGATTGTTGCTGAGTCTGTCACTTGACATTAAGGGTGGGCAACTGTGGAAAGCTAGAAGGATATAGTAGCCTTCCATGACCATGGAAAGCTGCACCATTGCCATTCCCTACCCCAAACCATTCTTTGCCCTCTAGTGGGTATTGTGGGTATTTTCAGCATTTTTAGGCCCTCCTGGGCCACTGTAAGATCAGGAGGTATTTTTTAACAATAAGATGTGAGCAGAAGTCACTTCCTGTTTTAAAAATAGGTTTCTTAAAAAATAGAGCTAAACTACTCCTGGGTACTACATATGTGCCCTTGCGGGGGGGGGGTGTATTGCCCACCTCTGCTGTACGTTAACAAAGGAGTCAGAACTTCCTGTTTCATTCCTAGCCTGTCCTATACTTCACAGCAATTTCTCATTTCTAGTGTTTCCTTGGGAATGGGAACACTTGCTGACTGGCAGCCTGGCTTTTAAATATATCTCTAGAAAACTTTGCCTTCCCCTTGGAGATGAAAGTGAATATTACAGAGTTGGAATAGCCCTCAAGGCCATCTAGACCAACCGCCTACTGCGTAGGAATACAAAGCTGAAGCACCTCCTTCTGAAGCAGTCTGTTTCTTTGCTGAACAATTCTTACCACCAGGAATCTTTTTCAGTTGCATAAGTGGAATCTCTTTTCTTGTCATTTGAATCCTTTGGTTCATGTGCTAGTCTCTGGAACAGGAGGAACCAAGCTTGTTCTATCTTTTACATGATAGTCCTTCAGTGTTTAAATATGGCTATTATGCCACCTTTCAGTCTTCTCCATGCTAAATGTGCCCAGCTGCTTAAGCTGTTTCTTGTAGAGTTTGGTTTCCAGATCTTTGATCATCTTAGTCATCTTTCTCTAAATGGGTTCTAGCTTGTCAGTATCTTTCCTTAAACTCTGGTGCCCAAAAATGGACACAATATTCCAGGTGAAGTTTTCCCAAAGCAGTAAGGAGTATCGCTGCTACTTTCCTTGATCTGGACACTATACTCCTGTTGATGCAGCCTAAGACTGGATCAGCTTATTTGGCTGCCACATCACACTGTTCAGTCATGTTTAGCTTGTGGTCTACTAAAACCCCTAGACCCTTTTTACATGTGCAGTTGTTGAGCCACAGTGTTACCTATACTATATTTGTGCATTTTATGCCCAAGAATAGTACTTTACAGTTATCCCTGTTGACATTCATTTTGTGAGTTTTGGACCAACTCTCTAATTTTTTCAAGGTCATTTTAAATTCTAAAGCCTGTCCTCTGGTGTATTAGCTATCCATTCTAATTTGGTGTAATATACCAATGCGACAAGCATGCTTTCTGTTTGAAATAGTTTATAAAGAAATTGAACTATACTGGGTCCCAGCAGAGCCATTGGTTACCCAACTAGTCATTTATCTCCACAAGGAAGAGGAAACATTGGTGAAAAATCTTTGAGTTCATTCTCCCAACCATTTAAAAATTTGTCTTAAGTGTAGCTTTATACAGCCTATATTTTACCAGCTTGGCTGCAAGCATATCATGGAGGGGTTTGTGAAAAGCCTTACTGAAATCAAGATATACTACATGTACAGCATTCCTTTGATCTACCAAGCTTGTAAGATTACATTAATCTGGCATGAATTGTTTTGAGGAAGCTATGCTCACTCTTAGTACATATGAAAGAAATCTAGGAGTCTTAGTAGACCACAAGCTAAACATGAATCAGTAGTGTGATGCGACAGCTAAACAAGCCAGTGTGATCCTGGGCTGCATCAATAGTATTGTGTCTAGGTCAAAGGAAGTAATAGTACTGCTCTATTCTAGTCCTATCTGGAATACAGTGTCCAGTTCTGGGCACCACAGTTCAGGAAGGATATCGACAAGCTGGAACATGTCCAGAGGAGGGCGACCAAAATGGTGAAAGGCCTGGTGTCATGTACCGGAGAACTCATATTCCACAAAATTCACTCTGAGGTAGACAGCTGTTTATTTTGCACGGATAGCATGAGCAACACAGCACACTTCCACAGAAGTTGCAGAAACTGGTACATACAACATATATCTTTTATAGGTTATCAGTACAAGTTTAGGCATGCAAAGCATTCATTGGTCAAAACCATCAACCCCTTCATATGTCTATTCGCCCTATGTTTTCCCAGGCTGGTGCTTGCCCCATACACTCTTGACCAAGATGACCTCTCCCCTTGCATATTTCTCTATCCCTGTCTTCACAGTACTTTGTTCTCATAACATCCTAGTACTGCCAGCCTTACTTTTCTTTTACTCCTCTTCCCTAACATGAAAATAAAGTAACAGCAAGCAGCTTTTGGATTACAAAGAAATAGCAGTTAGTAATACTTAACCCTGGATACAAAGTAACCTTTTTTTACAATGGTTAAATACAAAGGAACAGTTACCAAAAAATACACATTCAACTGGTTAGTATTTTCATAGCAGGGAGCTTAGTGAACTGACACCTGGAAACTATGTCCTACAAGGAGTGGCTTTGGGAGCTGGGTATGTTTAGCCAAAAGAAGAAGTAGGAGGTAACATGATAGCTGTTTAAATATTTGAAGGCATTTCAGATGGAGAATGGAGCAAACCTGTTTTCTGCTGCTCTAAAGACTAGGCAGAGCAATGCCATCAAACATCAGGAGAAAAAGATTCCATCTAAACATTAAAAGAAACTTCCTGACAGTAAGAGCACTTTGACAGTGGAATATGCTGCCTTGTAATGTGGTTAAGTCTCCTTCTCTGGAGGTTTTTAAACAGAGGCTGGATGGCCATCTGTCAGAGATGTTTCAGTCGTGCATTTCTACAGGGAAGGGGGCTAGACTCAATGACCTCTCTTTCAGCTCTATGATTAATGAGGCATGATATTTGATATGACAAACACTTTATATGTTTTATCTGTAGCTCAATTAACTGAAAAGGAAATAATTCACCTGCTATAACACTCAGTAATTCCCTAAAGTTGAAAAGATTCAAGGGTCATGATGATGCTCCTGAGCAAATTACCCTTGTATCTTTATACCTACTATTTTCTTTGTTTAAAATGCTATTTTTAATTATTCACATACATAAAATAACAAACATACACATTCTCATCCAAAATAGTGATCATCTGGGTATTACTTCCTGGTTTGTTTGTTTTTAGAAGATTCCTTTATAGCATCAACTGTGACCTCACTGAAGCCAGATGTGTTGCTAATTTTCCTTTCGAATGACAGGAGCTTCCTTTTTAGAGTCTGGTTGTCATCTTTGCCAAGGCACAGATCAAAACCACTAGTACACACCCACCTTGCATGTGAGCAAGAGTGTGCGTGGGCAAATAAATTACAATGGCAATCCAGTATTTCTTCCGCTAAGTCTGTGGAAAAACCCTGTAACAGTATTATGTTGCCCAGTAGTATTCTTTCTGATTCATAGATTACATAACCCAGAGAGCAACATAAATAGATACTAAGTGTTGCATCATGACAAAATTGATTTTAAATGTTTCCAGCTTAAATTTTCTGGTTTTAGCTTTCAGTTTTACTGAATCTTCATGAAAGACTTTTAGGTATTGCTATCATATTATGAGAGAATGCTGGCTATTAACCAGTCAGCATTGAAAGATGAAGTTAAATAGTTGAAATTTGGCATGAAATTAACATAACATAAATTTTATCAAATTTATATGTTGCCTTTCTGCAGTAGATGCATATCTTGGATAGCACAGTGACATCTTAAATGCAACATAAAACAATTGCCAAAGCCCAATACAACATCAGACAAAATAGATGAAACAGGACAATAAAAGCAAGAATCATTAAATTGATAAAAATGTAATGTAAAATGTAAAAAAAACCAACAAAAAACAGCAAACCATCTCAGTAGATCACAGGCTTGCTTAAACAAGTTCTCTGCCTGCTGGCAGGAAGCCAATAAGGGGAGTTAGATTGGATGAATTTCCAAAGGAAGGAGTCCAGAAGCTTAGGCACAGCTGCTGAAAAGTCTTTTTCTTGCATATATGTGCTGCAGACAATGGCGGGACATAGAGAGAGGGCTTCCCACTGAGTTCTTAAGAAGTTGTCCAGGTTCATATGGAGGAAAGTGATCTTCTGTGTTGCCTAGCATTAAAAATGTTCTTTTAAAATACAGATGTGTTTTCAATAGTATTTTTTTTTCCAACACACAACTCTAACACTTGCAGTCATCTTTTAAAAGAAAGCCCCATAGTTCTCAGACCTTGGCATCTTAAGAGTTAAAAGGATTTTATGATTAATAACAGTTGCTTAACCAAGGAGTACTTTACTGAGAAAAATTGGGGTTAAAATGCATAAAAACTGAACTCAGCAAAAGGATTAGAAATTGTATATCTAAAAACAACAAAGCACTGAGAAGGTTAAAAGAGAGCCAACATTCTAAAAATCAGTTATATAGCTAGTAAATAGCAATTAGCCCTGAAAAAGGAAAAACCAGTAGACTAAAATATCGTGGAGTAAAGTACATGCATGGTTAAGTGAAGCGTGGAGGCAAAAGAACAGGTTTCAGCATGGCATCTTGAGATCCTAAGAAAGAGTTTGAGAGAGAGAGGGAGCATATTGTTGAGAGTGTGCAAGAAGGAAGTAGCAAACGTGGTGCTGGAGGAGGTTGAAGAGAACAGGGAGAGACATTTTTAAAAGGGAAAGAGCAAGAGGGAACTGTGAGACTAACTGGTGCATGGTCTCAAGATAATGGCACCCCAATACTGAAAAGACTCAGTAGCTTCCCAGACCTAATTCAAAGTGTTAGTTTTTAAAAGTTAAAATTATATATGGTTTAGAGCCTGGATTGCCAACTTCGTTATAAACCTGACTGAATATTGTTATCCTCAGGAGAAACTTGTGGGAATATTAACACAGGTGTGGTGTTCCCATGCTATGGACTCCTCTCAGAGTTGTAATCAGTTCTCATTCTTCCAGTTTTTCAAACCTGTCTTTACTCTGTTGGTTTTAAGCTTACTTTTACTATTTTGATTATTTAATGTCTGCAGCTATTGTTATGATTCTGAAAGTTTTGTTTTCTTACTTGTTTTAGCTTTTTAAAATTGTTTCGAATGTGTTGGCCACCTTGAGTGCTCTTTTTTATGGAGAGGCGGGATAAAAATATAATACAAGATAAAGGTAGTGTGAAAGAGAATGAAGTCTGAAAATATAAAATCTTGAGATTTGAAGTACTGCTCTTACCATTCTCAAGATTAGTAACTGAAATAAAAATTAATAGCCCAGAATAACCCATTGGATTTGGGCAAATGATCTTTAAAGTGAAAAAGAGAAGGAAATAAAATTGTTATTTTATATATTTAGTTAGTTAGTTAGTTATCTATGTATCTGTCTATCTGTCCTTTCTGGTAAAACAGAGAAAAGAAGGAAGCAGAGTGCTACATTACCTTCTTGGTCATTGACAGGACCAGATTTCACAGATACAAGACAATTTCCCAATTGTCTTAAGGTTTTAGGACTTTAGATGAAGCTGGAGAATGATTTTACAGTCTGAAGCTAGATCCCGCCTCCTCATAGTCATCTGCTGGTTGGATAATGTTATGGGCCATGAAAACCCCAATGTCAAGTCAAAATGCCAGTAGAACTTTTCTGCCTGGCACTTTGCTGAGAACTAGACTCTACTCTGCCTCTTTCCCTATAAAGAGAAAGAAGCCAAAGACTAAAGTGCTCTCAGCCACCATTTCTAGGAGCTAGGAATAGCCTGCATCAGTCATCCTCCCTCTTTTCCGCACTTCTGGAAGCACTGGCTAAGTGCAGGAGTGGGCGTCCCCAGTATCTCTGGCAGGGGATAACAGTGTCAATTCCCCTGCACATTTATTTATAGAAAATTCTTTAACACTAGTCTGAAACCACTAAGTAATCAATATATTCATGCTAAACTCTTTTAACAGTATGATACTGTGTTCTTTTGATTGGATAAACTCTCATTGAATATAAATGGGACTTCTAAATGGATACATAGAGGACTGCACAATAAGACTCACTTTGTCAGTTCCAGTTCAGTTTCATGATAGGAACCAGATTGACCTTGCATTGAGATCCCAAAAAATAAATTTTTAAGAAGCTATCTGTTAGCAATCTTTTGAAATTATTTGATCCCACTTTTGGAATATGAGAACATAGCACATGAAAAAAACAGGCAGTGTAAATAGAATTAGTACATTTTGACAGTGATAGATGGAAGAAATGTTAATGGAATGGGGAAGCAGTGGTTTGGAGAAGGGGAGCAAGTAAGCATAGAGGACTACCCAGAACTGTGGTATAACACTTTAAATAATGTGAATAAACAATTTGAAATCAAAGGGCAATCAAGTTACTTGTCATAATGGCTTATTAATACTACTCTTTTGTTGCAGGTCTCAGTTCTTAAATTTATTTCTAATATTTTCTCTTTTAAGGAAATGACTATATCTTGGTGTCTTAAAAGAGCAGAGCTTGTATTTAAGTGTGTGAAAGGTTAGTGAAATTCTCTCATGTTTATTTATTAATTCTTGGATACAACAGTTTTTTTGACAGTGGGGGAATGGCCACAGTTTAGTGCTTGAGCACTGAAAGCAGATCTCGTGCTCAATCCATGGCATTTCTTGGTATACCAAAGTCAAATAGTAGAACTGGAATCAAAAACAGCTGATCCTTAGATAGCTATTACTAATTGGAACAAGTAGTGCAAAGCTAGATTGATGAGCCATATATTTATGTACCTTTGTATATTCAAACTTCAGTGTGATTTGCTTCATTGTTGCGTATTCTGAGAACCAGTATGTTGTAGCATTGAATTTAGATTAGGGAGATCTGGAGTTCAAAACCATGTCAGCCATGAAGTCCACTAGGTGACCATGGATTAATTATCAGAATTACTGTGAGGCTTAAAAAAACCCTCTCATAATAAGAACCCCAAATTTTGTCTTTGATATCTAAGAGCAACATTCTTTCACAATGAATCATTATTTCCATATTCAGTGCATCCCTCCAACCAAGATGGACTTCCTCACCAACATTAGCAGCAGTAACATTTTGATTAGACTTCTACATCTTTCATAGAAGCATAGAGTTGGAAGAGACCACAATGACCATCAAGTCCAGCCCCCTACCATGCAGGCACACAAACTCAAAGCTCCCCCAGCAAATGGCCATCCAACCTCTGTTTAAAAACCTTCAAAGAAGGTGACTCTACTACACTCCGAGGCAGCATATGCAACTGTCAAACAATTCTTACCATCAGGAAGTTCTTCCTGATGTTTAGGTGAGATCTCTCTTCTTGTAGTTTGAATCCATTGGTCCGTGCCCTAATCTCTGAAGCAACAGCAAACAAGCTTGCTCCATCTTCAACGTGACATCCCTTCGGATATTTAAACATGGCTATTGTGTCATTTCTTAACCTTCTTTTTATCAGGCTATACATACTTAGCTCCCTAAGCTGCTCCTTTATCTGTTGTTATATTTTTAAATGACATAAAAGAAAGTGAGTTACCTCTCATAATTGTTCTCTGTATGCTGTTAATGGGAACTGCTTGAACTAACTGTAAACAGTCAGCCTTTGTCATTAACCTGTTGACCTTTGCTTTCTAGGATTCATGATGGAAATGGCTTCCTGGGATGGAGGGATTTCTCGGACTGTACAATTCTTGGTACCACAGGTCTGATGATGATGATTAAAAATTAACTCATTATATAGGGTACAAGAGAACAGGCCCATTGGTTGTCTGATTTTGGGGGGGGGGGTTAATTAAAAGTTTGAAAATGTTTGTTCAGAGACTCGCAGGCCAATATTGTTACTACTAATATTCTTGACACTTTTTTTTAAAATAAAAAATAAGGACATGGAAATGTAGTCTGTTCAACAAAATGTCTAATGTGTTCAGAGTGCAGGCTCTGAACGCCCCTCCCCAGAAGCCCAGACACGCACCCCCAATATAATTCTTTCAGGCTGATTTTGTGTGATTTTTTCACTCAAAAATCTGCCAAAGCCCCCCAAACCTCCTACAAATGTACAGTTTGTTCCCCAACTCCTCAAAGAGCCCAAAGACCCCCCTCCAAAAAAAGCAGCCAAAAGTGACCAAAATTGCAACCAAAAGAGTTGTGAGGTCATTTCTGGTGTGGCCCGCTGGATAGTTGCAAGAGAAAAAAGGATCCCCACCCTCCCACAGTTGCCCACGTACGAGCTATCTGAAACTGTAGATTGTGATCTGCCTGCCTAACTTACATCACAGAATTATTGTGAGGTTGCAGAGTCACAAAGGACTCTGTAATTTGTTATCAGATGCTTAAAGAAGGGGAAAAATAAAAATGCAGCATTTCCTGTTTGTGACAAGAAATGCAAGAATTCTGAAAATGTGACTTAATCAGTTTAATAGTGGACCAGATGCATTGTGTGATGGGAATTCAGAGACACTCTGATTTTACTTAATTTTGCACAAGTTAAATCACGTTTGAAGACTCAAAATGCTGTTTTCTTGACATAGCACTGTATGATTTCTGTTACATAAAACAACAGCTTTCTCATTTCAAATGATGTTCTAATTTTAATATTGTCAAAAGAAGTTTAACATATTGTACTTGAAGTATGGTTACCGAGAAATGGATTTCTGCAATGTTGGAAACTATGTATAACCCTGAAATGGATGCCAAAATAGAAAGGACAATGGTGTTGACTGTCAAACAAACACTATCAAAAACAGAACGAGCATTGATAATTTGTAATTTCAAACAACAAATTCACAAAGAGAAAAATTGTTCCATACAGTTTAGTATATTTACACATACATTTATACTTAGTTTTCAGCAGGTGTTTCTGGGCAGATAAATAGAACATACTATTATTGTGTGAATTTACAAAGGTTGAAACTCAGATGCCTGACATGGGAAAGCTGTAGAGAAACAGCAAAATATTGCTTCTTTGTCCCTGTCTCTTCATTTTACAGAGTATCTCTGAAGAAATGTTTTACCAGCTGAGTAATATGTTGCCACAGATTTTCCGGGTCTCATCTACGCTCACTCTGACATCTAAACATTGAGGTCCTTCACATACTCTGGAATGTAACTGCAGGAAGACAACACAAGTTTAATCTTAATACATGAAACACTTCTTCAATAATAATAGCTTGAATGTGATTATAGCAGACTTTCCAACAAAAGGTGGGTCCTACATATTTACATACAGCAGCATACCTATGTAAGAAAGAGTGGGCTGTTTCTAATTTTTTCCCTTCCTACCGTATTGAATGCTGCTCTAAGAGCCCCCTCAGGGTTTAGAAGCAACTTGTGAAAAATGGTAGCAGTTGTGGTAGAAGTGGGAGAGTTTTAAAAACTTAAGTGTTTGTATTAGATACCAGAGTGTAACCTTATATCCCAGCCAACTAATATATGTAATATGTTTTAGATTTGCTTCCACTGACAAACTTTTTGTATGTCATAGTAGATGTGCTACTGATTTTTCTTACTATGTATATACACAGCAACTTATGTAGAGATTTGGTATTTTGTATATTCACATGCTTTGTGTAGAACTAATCTGCTCTTGTTCTTCCAACACAGAAGTTCCTGTCCTAAGCATATGTTGACTGGAACTAATGGTTAAGAAACACATGACTGCTTCTGTAAGCAGTAGCTTATAATTGCTCCTCCTATAAGGTTTCATGCTTCCTGTTAATTTATGTGGTACATTTTCTTACCTCCCCCCCTTATATCATTGGCTAGTGTTATCTCTGCATAGTTAGAATTAATGACAAACTAGCTAAAGCAAACCAGGCAAGATGGTGCAGTGGAATGGGTAACAGCAATAAAAACCTTGAAGTAAAAATAATGGATAAGTCTACTACAGTTATTGTCAGTAACAGGTGTGGAAATGAATGTGAAGCTTAAGCAAAAAAAGTTGTGATACCAGCTTAAACAACACTGATAACTGAATCTGGAAGATTTTTTTTTAATATTATTTGTATCCAGCCTTACTCACAATTAGCATCAAGTGAGATTGAGAACAGGGATAGAAAATTTTGGCCTCATGGATTGTATATGACAGTAGATGATGGGTCACATGACAGTGGGCATCACCAGAAGTGACAGTGGGTGGGACCTGGACTATTGAGGTAGCTGGAACCAGCATTTCCCTTGCTTACATAACATACAAACATGCGTGCTCACTTAGTCATATGCCCACATTTGCAAACACAAGATTATTCCTAATAACATAACAGAACCTGAACAGATGGTGGTGGAATGTTACAATTTACATGATAAAGAGCATGGAGGAAATAGCGACTTAAAGGAAAGGTAGTCTTTGGGGCCTATGGACAACAGGGTAACTTTGAATACATGAGGGGAAGAATGGACTGAAGCAGCTTAGTTTAAGGAAAGAAAATGGCTGAAGTAAATGCAATAGAAATAACTGTACTTCTGAGATTATCAGAGCCATGTCAGAATTGTGAGCCTGGGCCAGAAGTGAGTAAAGTGTGGCCTGCAGACCACATGTGGTCCCCAGGGCCCTTCAGGAATCCATTAAAAAAAAAACAAAACAGTTTTTCAGAAATGTTTTTTACTTCCAAAATGCCCTCCGGGGGGATATGGAGGACATTTCCATGCCATTTGGGACACCCAAAAGTCAAAAAAATGTTTACAATTAAAAAAAAATCCCCAAAATGCCCTCTGTCAGGGTGTTGGGTATTTCCCCCATGTTTTGGGGTTCCCTGGGGCCAATATATGTCCAGGAGATGCCATTTTTGAATCAGAAATTTATTTATACTCACTTCCTGTTGTTAAAAAAGGCTTCTCCTGAACCTAAAACAGCCTAAGAAGGCCCATAAAGATGGCAAAAGATGCCCCCTAGGGGCTGCTTGGGGAACAATTTTTTTAAAAAAATTCTGGGAGTGGGTGTGGTGGAGCGGGAACTAATGAAGCCCTAGCCTTCCCACCTCAGCCAAGGGCCACCCCCTGCCTATGATATCCTGGATTGCCATCTTCTGGATACTCAATGAGGTAACATGTTAATCCATAACCAACTGTGATCTTTAATCCTATTCAGACTAGGCTAATAAGGAAGATGATGTAGAAACCAAATAGCCAGTTAACCAGGTGCAGAATAACAATGTATTCTGTTATTCTTTTGATATGTGTAGTCATAGAGTTGGAACAGATCATGAGAGCCATCAGGTGCAATCTTCTTCTAGTCCAGTGCCAAAATCTACAGCTAAAGCATTCCTACCATCCCAACCTCTGTTTGAAAACTTCTAATGAAAGAGCATCTACCACCTTCCAACATAATCTATTCTATGATTGAAGGGTTCTCATTGTTAGGAAATTCTTCCTAATATTTAGTTGGAATGTCTTTTTTTTTTTTTTTTTGCAATTCAAATCCATTGGTTAAACTCCTATCGTCTGGAACAACAGAAAGCAAACTCACTTGATAGCCCTTCAGATAGTTAAAAGACAGCTATCATACCAATCATCTTTTCTGGATAAATATACTGAACTTCCTGAACCATTTCTTCACAGTTTCCAGACTCTTTGCCATCTTAGTTGCCTTTCTCTGTATATATCCCAGTCTGTTGATAGCCTTCTTAAACTGTGCTGCCCAGAGAAGGGTATGATACTCCAGATGAGATCTGGCCAAAGCAGAATAGAGTGGTGCAAGTATTTTCCTTTATTTGGGCTATGATGGCTTTAACAAATATTTCACAGATAAAATCTCTTTGATAAGAGCCAGCTTAGGCCTTGTCATTATAACAGAAGCTGACAGTAACTCTTGAGATTTGGATTTCACTAGGTCAGCTTCATTTGGTAAATACTCCATATATGCATAAGCTGCCAGAGCAAGTAAGAAACAATTTGTCCTCTTGATCCCTTTCATCCTTGTCTGGTTGTCCAGGGAGGAGATGCAGTTACATCTCAACTACAATGTATTATTAATGTATCTCTCAGAGACGTTTTCTTGTTTAAAAGAAGTGGTGGTATGAGTACTTCTAAAAGAAGCCCTGCCTTGTCCCTCAGACTTTAACAACTATAGATCTGTATGAAATCTTCCTTTTCTTGGCAAGGTGGTTTTTTTAAAGGGCAGTTGCCTTCCAGCTCCTGGCAGTCTTGGATGATATAGGTTTTATAGACCCATTTCAAACTGGCTTCAGAGCTGGGTACAGAGTTGAGACCTCTATGATTGCCTGAGTGGATGATCTTTGCCTGGAGCATTGACAGTGGGAGCATGTCCCTGCTGCTGCTACTGGATGTCTCAGTGGGGTTGGTATAGCTGAGAGGCGTTATGAATCAGGGACTGTATGATTCACTGGATCCAGTCCTATCTCTCAGGTATGGTAGTGCTTGGGGATAGTTAGTCCTCAAAAACAGAAGTATTACAGAGCATACCACAAGGCGCCATTCTATCCCCTATGCTGTTTAACATATACACAAAAATGGTGGGAGAGATCAAACAGAGGCATGAGGCAGAGAGCTATCAGTATGCTGATGACACCCAGATATATTTCTCCATACCTTCAAAAATAGCCTCAGCTAAGGATAGTGTGTCTCCTTTGAACGAATACCTGTAGGAGGTAATGGGTTGGATAAGGAAAAACAAACTGAAGCTGGATCAAGACAAGATGGATGTGTTTACTGTCAAGTATCCTAGCCTGGGTTAGGAGGTGTATCACCCAGTCCTGGACGGGATTGCACTTCCATTGAAAGACTGTGTTTGCAGCTTGGGGATACTTCTGAATCCGGCTCTCCAGATGACAGGTCAAATCAATGAGACACTTGGGCAGACAAAATGAAATGCACAGATATAAGACGAGTGACATCTAGCTTTACCACAGTACATGCAAAAGGGATCTGGGAGTCTTAGTAGACCACAACCTGAAAATGATTTGGTTGTGTGATGTATCAGCTAAAAAAATGCAATTCTAGGCTACATCAATAGCTGTATAGTATCTAGATTGAGGGATGTAATATTACCACTCGATTCTACTTTGGTCAGATCTCACTTGGAGTACTGTTTTCAGTTCTGAGCACCACAATTCAAGGAGGATATTGACAACCTGGAATACCTCCAAAGGAGGGCAACCAAGATGATAAAAATCTTGGACACTATGCTGCATGAGGAATGTCTTTGGGAGCTGGGTATGCTTAGCCTGCTACAGGGAAATCTTTCATCGGCAAGAATGCTGGCTGGAGGCACAATCCAGCCAGTGTAAAGCTCCCTCCAGAGAGGGGGATTGCAGGAGATTGTCCTCGTTTGCCCTGGAACCCTGCTCAATACTAATTTAATAAAGAGAGAAACAAAAGTGATGTCATTGTGGGGGGAATATTACAGACCTCCAAGCCAGACTGAGGACTTGAATGATGCCTTCCTGGAACAGATGACAAGACATTCAGAAAGGAGAGATGTAGTAGTAACAAGAGATTTCAACTATCCTAATACTTGTTGGAAGTCAAACTCTACCAAGAGTATCAGATCCAGCAAAAATGTCTTGCACACAATTTTATAGTTCAGAAGGTGAAAGAAGGAACAGGGAGATCAGCTGTTCTAGATCTGATCTTAACCAACATTGATGACCTGGTTAATGGGGAGAAGGTGTCAGGATTCTTAGGTGAAGTGACCATGTTTTCCTGGAGTTTATTATACAGTAGAAAGGGAAAGCCAAGCATAGTCCGACATGCACTCTTGACTTTCAGAAAGTTGATTTCAGTAAACTTAGGGAAATAACTGGGAGTGATCCCATGGTCAGGAATACTAAAAGAGAACGGAGTTCATAATGGATGAGAGTTTCTCAAAAGAGAGATATTGGGAGGTACAATTTCAAACAGTTCCAGCAAGGAGGGAAAATGGGAGCTGTCTAAAGAATCTGGAATGGATATCTAACAAACTTTCATTGGAGCTAAGATTCAAAGTGGACATGTACAAGAAATAGAAAATGGGAAAAACACCAAAGAGGAATTCAACGAAATACACAGCAAGTGAACATATAAATTCAAAAAAGCAACAGCACAGAATGAGCTCAGGCTTTCTGCATAATTATTTTGTTTTAGAAAGTGGATGACTAAACAATTACAAATCATTAATAAGCTAAAATCTGTGTTTCATTTTAAAAACCCTAAAGCAGTCTGCAATATTGTAATGTTCAAAGCCACAAAATGCAATAAAATCAAATAATAAAAGGACAGAATAGTAATAAAACAATACCATAATTCATTGAAGTCACTAGGCTGTTCGTGCAAACAGATCTTGAAAAATTGCTAAAAGCACCTTGCATTGCCAACCTGCTTGTCATCATTCCAGATAGTGGGCACCACAATGAAGGCCTTCCTCTACACTACAACCAAACAAGTTTCACTAGCTTATGGTATACTTATTCAATTTTGTTTTTGTTTTTTTAATTTATAGTAAGACTTTCAAAATTACAGAAGTGAAATTTCTATATCCACAAGAGCTTTACCAGATTTAGACCAGGCTTTCATTTGACAAAAATAAGACTCTTTTTAAGGGAACAACTTTATATTTTAATGCTACCAGAATACTTTTGATATCTGATCTTGAACTCATGTTAAGAAACACAATGTCATAAACAGATTCCTTTTGTGTATGACTTGGAGAAAATGGAGGCACAGGTTTGCTTTAGTATACTACTTGCCACTACATTTCATTTCTTGAACCCAAATAAACATTTGACATAATTTCAGCAAAAAATACTGTGACGAACCCTGGGGGGGGGGGGGGCGTGGCTGGTAGAGCAACCTAGTAACAGAGGGTGATCTAATCTGATTGGCACTGAAGAACCCAGCCTTAACCAGAGGGAGGGGCTGTATGTGGCTGAGTCAGCAGAACACATATATACCGGTGGTCTAGAAAAGAATTCCTTCAGTGAAATTCCAGGGAGAGGGAGAGTGTTGAGACAGAGCTTCAGTCAACCAGAGAGGAAAAGTCTGAGTATTAGTGTTGGTCTAGAGAGAAAGACAGAGGAGAGACCAAACTAATATTGAGTAAAGTCATAACGTTTGACCTATACTTTTGAAAATAACCCTGTAAGTGGAAGGAAAGCCAAAAGCCTGTGAATATATAAACATGTTGTGCATGTGTATATGGAGTGAAGTTCTGTGCTGTTTGAAATTATTTATCACCCAATACCTTTTCTTTTTGCTTTCTAATATCTAATATTATATAAATAAATAATTTTATTTGTTACCCGCCTCTCTCCAAGGCTCAAGGCAGAGTACAGAATAGATGGAGTTAAAAATTGTAATAAAAATATACATAGAACAGTTAATATCAATATAAAATATAGTTAAAAGCACAATTAAAATACAATTAAAAGCACAATTAAAATGACTAGGCAGGCCTGCCAGAAGAGAGAAGTCCTTATACTTTTTTTAAAGTCAGCCAGCATATTTTGCTGTTGAATCTCTTCTGGCAGGGCATTCCACAGTCTAGGGGCGGCTGACAAGAAGGTCCTCTGAGTGACAGTTGCCAATCTGGTCCTGGCTGGTTTAAGTAAATGGCCCCCTAGAGGACCTGAGTGTAGGGGGTGGATTGTATGGGAGGAGGAATTCCTGCACGTAACTTCGACCAAAACCATGTAGGGCTTTAAAGGTAATAACACTTTGTACTTTGCTCAGAAACTAATTGGCAGCCAGTGGAGTGATTTTAATATTGGTGTGATATGTTCACTCCTTGGTGTACCTGTAATCAATCTGGCTGCCATATTTTGAACCAGCTGGAGTTTCTGAACTTGGTACAAAGGTAGCCCAATGTAGAGCACATTGCAGAAGTCCAACCTTGAGGTTATCAGTATGTGCACTATCATCTTTAGATCATCCAGTTCTAGGAAGGGGCGCAGTTGGAGTATCAGCTGAAGGTGATAATAGGAACTCCTGACTGTTGCATCCATCTGAGTTGACATTTGGAGGGACGGATCGAGGAGCACTCGCAAACTGTGAATACAGTCTTTCAGGAGGAGTGTGACCCCATCCAGAACTGGTTGACACACCTCCAATCCCAGATTAGAACCCTTGATAGTAAGCACCTCTGTCTTGTCTGGATTCAGTTTCAATTTGTTTTTCTTCATCCAGCCCATTACCTCCTTCAAGCATTCATTCAGAGGAGACACACTATCCTTAGCAGAAGCTGTTTTTGAAGGCATGGAGAAATATATTTGGGTGTCATCAGCGTACTGATAGCACCCTGCCCCATGACTCTGGATGATTTCTCCAATAGCTTCATGTAGATGTTAGCATTGTGGATAGAATGGCACCTTGTAGTATGCAAAATAACAGCTCCTTTTTTGAGGAGTAGCTATCCCCAAGCAAAGCCATCTGGAACCTGCCTGAAAGATAGGTCCAGAACCACTGCAACACAGTGTCTCTGATTTCCAACTCCATTAGGCATTCCAGAAGGCTGCCATGGTCAATGGTATCAAATGCCACTGAGAGGTCTAAAAACACCAACAGGGACATACTCCCCCTGTTGGTACCAAGACAGAGATCATCCACTAAGGTGACATAGCAGTCTCAACTGCATATCCTGCTCTGAAGCCAGTTTGAAATGGGTCAAGGAAGTGTATGTCATCCAAAACCACGTGGTGTTGGAGGGCAACTGCCTTCTCAACCTTACTCAAAAAAGGAAGGTTAGAGACTGGTCTATAATTATTAAGGTCCAGGGGATCTAGGGAGGGCTTTTTCAGGAGTAGTCTAACCACAGCCTCTTTTAAACAAGATGGAAAGTTCCCCTCCCAAGAGATGTATTAATAATATGTTGTATTTGGAGCCTAATTGCATCTTCTGCTTGGACGACCAGCCAAGATAGACAGGGATCGGGAAAGCAAGTTGTCTTCCTTACTTGCCCCAGCAGCTCATCCACATCAGCTCTATTCACCAATTGAAACTGATTCCGTGTAATCCCACTGAGTTGCTAGACACCTCGGTATCAACTTCTGCTCCAACAATGGCATCCAAGTTGACTCTTACGCAAGAGATTTTATGTGTGAAATGATCATTAAAAGCATTACAGCAAGCTGCTAAAGGCTCTGACATCGGGTTCAGGGAGAAGAGTGCCTGAGTCAGACCTCTCACCACCCTGGATTGCTCAGCTGAGCATGAATTCACGGACACAATACATGCTGAAAAGGAAATTTTCTTTACTGCACATATTGCCACTCTGTAGACACAAAGATGTTCTCTATATCATGTCTTGTCGCATGAAAGTCAAGTTTTCTACCATCTGCGCTCTAGTTGTCATCCTTCCTGTTTGAGCTCCCTGAGGGTCTCTGTATACCAGGGAGCCTGTTTACTAACAGGTCAGAGAGGATGTTTGAGGATGAACGTGTCAATAGTCTATGTTATTTTTATAACCTCTGGACTCAGTGGAGTACTTTCCATTTGATTTAATTCTTTTACACCACTCTACCACAGGTTATATATTCCTTTTGCAGTCATCTTTAAGATGCTTTGCCTTTTATCCACAAAGGATGTGAGAAAGGGTTGGCCCAATAAAATACCTATGATGTGCATGTAGAAAGCACCTGGGGATGACAGTGCATGAGGTAATCCCTTGTGAGTATAGCTGAGTCACTGTGCAATGTAACCAGGGCAAAGGGTTACATCAGACATGGAAAGTGTAATGTTGGCTGAAGGTTGCATCAGCAAGAGATGTATATAAGGAGCTGAGTCCTAGTCAACGTTCCTCTCGATTGCGTGATCGTTTTGGCCGGAGGCTATGCCAGAAAGCATATCTATACTTGCCGGGTGCAGATGGAATGCTGAATCTCTGTTTGGAGGATCTGCGAATCCTGTAAATATGTATGTATTGTAACAGAAGATTAAATGCCTCCAAGTTGGAAGATAACACTGCGTGGGTGAGTTTTGTGGTCAGAGCATTGCTGCTAGTCAAACTCTGCTATGCACGCTTCTGAAGCTGTGTTTACATACTCTGCTGTATGTGTTTTTGGTTTTACACTTGACTCTGGTTCACAGTTTAGCCAGAACTCAGTGGTAGGAGGGTAGATCTATTGCGGCTTTTGCATAGATCCCGTCATCCACCAACCCTCCACAAAGGATTGGGTTTAGGGAAAGCAAGTTTAAGTATGGAGAGGGAGCCATAATGTGATATTTATTAAAAGGAGTGCTGCTTCTCCAGAGAGAGAGAGAAAAGAAAGAAGGCCTAGTCTGTTCTAGCCCTGGCTGGCCCTAGGTCTCCACAAGTACAATTACATATGACAATTTTAAGCACTGTAGGCAAAACAGGATAAATTTTTAAAATGCACTGGTAACTTAGTCGTCCCTATTGTTATTTAGGTGTAATTTCCAGTTACATCAGTGACATTTTCCTTTGTAATGGTTGAGCAATCACGGTCACATGAGGCTCTCTGCCTAAATTCATGTGATCCTTGACCAAATTCAAATTCTTCTGCAAGTGATTTGTTAGTGATCTCTCTCTCTTCCACTAGCCTGCTTGTAGGGGAAGTAAAAAGTGAGGCTAAGGAATAATAGAAAATAATGGGATGCCTTCACTAGTTCATTGAAAAACATTAGCCTAAGACAATTGTTCCCAATCTTTTTTCACTTATGTACCCCTTCACAGCCCATTTCCATAAATTGTACCCCCCTGCCTCCACCTCCTTCCTTTGAGGGGAAAAAAGCCCCATCAGGAAGATTCTGTGAGCTCTAAAGAGATGTCCCCACACTCACAGAAGGAAAGACGGTGTCAGGCCAGCCACTCTTCCTGGGCCGCTGCATCCTATCATGCCTAAACACTTTCTGTAATTTCAGGATCCAGTTTGCTCCCAGATGAAGGCACAGGGAGGAGTGACTGGTGCCAGGTGCGTGCATGCACACACCCACACACACTCCAGGGGCAGAACTTGATGCCTCTTGTTGTCATGCTCTCTCTTTGTGGAGAGGGACACAAGGAGGAGGGAGAGAAGAGCACATGTTGTAAGGTCGGAGAAGCCACCTTGTGTGGGTAGGGTAGGATCATGGCAGCTCAGATAGAAGTCTGTGTGTGCATATGCATGTGAGAAAGACTGTTCTCTTTATCTCTATGATTTTCCCTGCCGTCTCTTAAGGTTTCAGGACAGGAATACCAGTGCTGTGGACAATCAAGAACCTCATCAAGTTGTGATGTCCTCCAAAAATGGCTGATACTTCATACTTTTTCTGACATTGTTATTTTTTTCCACAGACCCCTTAATGTTCTCCTTTGTACCCTTAGGGATACATGCACCCCAGTTTGAGAATCACTGCTCTAAGAGAATGTGGCCTTCAGCAGAATAAAGATTTCCCAGTCTTCCCCAAATGCACGTAACTGATTCATTCTCCGTTATTCTACCCAACATTCTCTCTTTCTGCTGTTTTCTCCACTATCAAAACATAATTGTAAATTCCTCATGGACACTCTGCAGACTTCTAATTGAAAAGATGCAACACAAGAAGCTTTAGATAGAGCCTTAGAATAAGAAAAGTGAATTAAGAAAATAAAAACAATCACATCAATGCAAAATAAAATTTAATACTTGGGATGGCACATCATTATTTCTCCTCAGGTCTTGAGGAAATCCTCAAGTTGTTGAGTTATGCTCAGTGTCTGCAATTGCAGAGGTTTGGCAAACAACTGAAGGTTACATTTAAAATATGAATGGGTAAAGAAATAATAAGTGGGTTTATTTGATTATAACACTATTTTGTTGCTATATGTTTGAAGCTGTTCTAGTGTAGTTATAAAACAGAAATGGGGGGGCATATGAAATTCAAGAAACTGTTTAAAATGATATTGAAGTTGATTTATATGTGGGCTGGAGGGCTAGCCAATGATAAAAGACATTATAGGGATAGAGGGGTGTATTTTGTAAATAGCTATGGGAAATTCTGGGCAAGGTTCTGGAGCATGTGATGGCCTCCAAGTTCCAGGGGTTTCTGGATGAAACAGATCATCTAGATCCATTTCAATCTGGTTTCAGGCCTGGCTATGGGACTGAGACTGCTTTGGTTGCCTTGGTGGATGACCTATGCCAGTAACTAGACAGGGTGTGTGTGTCCCTCTTGGCTCTGCTGGACATCTTGGCAGCTTTCAATACCAGTGACCATGGTATCCTTCTGGGTCACCTTGTGGGAATGGGGCTCATAGGCACTTTTTTATAGTGGTTCTATTCCTTCCTGGAGAGCCAAACTGAGAAGGTGATGCTGGAGGACTCACGTTCGACCCCTTGTCTTTTGGCCTGTGGGTCCCCCATGCTATTTAACATCTACATGAAACTGTTGGGAGATTGTCTGGAGTTTTGGGGTTCAGTGGCATCAGTATGCAGATGATACCCAACTTTATTACTCCTTTCCATCACAAGCCAAGCACTGGTCCTAGACCAGTGCCTGTCATCGGTACTGGACTGGATGAGGGCAAGTAAATTGAAACTTAATCCAGGCAAGACAGAGATGCTCTTGGTCAGTCAAAAGACAGGTCAGGGAATAAGCATTCAGCCTGTATTAGATGGGGTTAGACACCCCCTGTAGACACAAGTCCACAGCCTGGGGGTGCTCCTGGATTCAACTCTAAGCCTGGAGGCCCATTTGCACTGTTGAAGCTTGTGCACAAGCCAAAAGTTAGGCATGGTCATGGTGACACATGCCTTTGTTACAATCCCAGTTGGATTATTGTAATGCATTCTATGTGGGGCTACCTTTGAAGAGTGTTCGGAAACTTCAGTTGGTCCAAAGAGCTGCAGCCAGATTGTTCACTGGGGCTGGCTACAGGGATCACAGAACCCTCTTGTTGCAACAGTTCCACTGGCTGCTGGTCTATTTCCAGGCACAATTCAAAGTGCTGGTAATGATTTTTAAAGCCCTACACAACACAAGTCCAGGTTATTTGAAGGACCATATTCTCCCTTATGAATCAGTCTGAGCTTTAAGATCTGCTGGAGAGGCCCCTCTCTCTGTCCCACTGCCTTCTTAGGCACATCTGGTAGGAACACAGGAGAGGGCTGTTACCCTGACTTCTGGGGGTCCCTGGGGGACACCTGGATTTGCTCCAAAAATACAAAAGTTTGGGGAAATTAGTGGAGCACTGCTTAGCAAAGCAGAGGGCAGGGGAATGCAGTGCGATCTTTAACCCTATGTTTATGAAGTCAGACCACATAAGAACCAGATCATATATCCAATTATCAATAGTTTATTTAGCAGGGTTTGCAAAATTTACACACAGACACACAAAGCAGTCACTCACACAAGCATACAGGAACTACTGAGTTTGAAAGACTTGAGAGTGGGAAAAACAGAGGGAAAGAAGGCAGTTGTACTGCACCTGATCCTGAAGCTGCAGTTCAGGAAAAAGCAAGCGAAGATCAGCAGACAAAGAAAAAGAACTGAAGGGAGCCTTGAACTAGCAGGATGACAGATGCTAGTCAAAGGTGAGAGTTCTCCAAAAAGAGCCCCAAAAGGGGACTCAATTATAGTGCAAAATATGCCAGGGGGGTGGATCCTTTCCTTGGAAAGGACAGAAGCTGAGTTATGCAGATGAACCTCATCTTCATAGTTCCCACAACTGCAATCACTAACCTCATCCGGGAGACACTTAGTCTCTCAAAGTGTCAAAGTTCCAGCCAGTCCATTTGATGTGTGCATGTGTGCATTCTGAGGTTTTCCTCTGGACACGTGACTGGGGGATATTTGGCCTGACCTTTGCCGGGGGGGTTCAGCCTTTAGACCCGAATGTCTACGTTTCTGTCTGGCGAACCTCTGGCTTAATAAATATAAATGTAATAAATAATTCTTTTCCCCAAGATTGGGTCTGTCAGCGGGTAATAAATATCTCACTCCCGCTGTCAGCAGATAGTGAATATTTCCCTTCCAATCTTAGCAGAGGTTACAGGGCCTTTTCAATGGCTGCTCCCAGGCTCTGGAACTCCCTTCCCAGAGAAGTCAGACTTACACCCTACCTTCCTTCCTTCTGTAGACAAGCAAAGATATTTTTATTTTGGCAGGCATTCGGTATGTGATCATTGCCTGCTGACACAAGGTGTTGACTGTTCTTAGCTGTTTGTGTTTTTAAATATGTGTTTTAACTTTGTTTTAATTACTACTGGATTGTTTAATTTGTGTTTTAACTTTGGTATGTTATGATTTTTAACAATTTTTTAAAAAAAGTATTGTAAGCTGCCTTGAGTCCTTCTAATGAAAAAAGATAACAAGAATAGAAATAGAAACAACAACTCAGACATAAGATATCGAAATAAATTAATGACCTAACTAAACAGGAAGCCAAAAAAATTGGAGATCAATAATTAATAAAAAGGCAGGATGTGAGACTCTAGACATAGCTAAGTGAAAGTGCAATGGTTTATTTAAAACAGTGCTATTATGACTCTGAGAGCCAGCCTGATGTAGTGGTTTGAGCATTGGACTACAACCTTGGAGACTAGGGTTCAATTCCCTGTTCAGCCATTACCTAGGGGACATCACACACTTTCAACCCCAGAAAACCTGTGAAAGGTTCACCTCAGGGCCACCACAAGTTGGAAATGACTTGAAGGCACACAACAACAACAACAACAACAACAATTATGAATCTGGTAATAAAAAGTTACTTAACTAGAGAATGCATAAAAAAGAAATCAAACAGGCACGTGACTAATAAACAGTAAAAATGAATTAATTTGCTCCCCTACAGCCATCAACAATGAATTTAATTAATGTTCCTCTAATCTATATTACTTCCACAATTAGATTAGATAACTTTTTAAATTCTTTTCAGCTAAAAGAACCTTAAAGAGCATCATAAAGTCTATTAAATGGCCCAATTACTCTTAAAGGAATAGTGGACATAATTTCTTTTGTTTAAGCATGCAAAATCTCCTGGAAATCCAAGATTTGGCTCAGAATTCTACAATTATTTAAAGATATTCTAGGCCTTTATCTTTGTCAATTATTCAATGAATCCTAGAGAGAAAAACACCCAGGAACTTGAAAAACTTCCAAAATCATATTCACACCCAAGCTAGGAGGAGACCCAACAGATTGTAGTGTACTGGCCAATAGGTCTCATAAATCAAGATTATAAAATCCAAACTTCTATTTTTGCAAAAAGATTGAACGTTTTTATTGAAAATTACATAGTCCCAGGTCAAACTGGTTTTATACTCTGGCCCCAGATTACATATTCAATCCAAAGAACTCTTAGCATCATCCATCTCACCAAATAAACAAATGAATAAAACCCCTAAAACATTGACTGCACTTTTGTCCCTTGATGGTCTTTGACTGCATGGGATGAAGATATTTTGGAGATAAACTTGTTTTACTTCCCACCAATTTATATATAGGATCAAAAGCTCAAACATGTACTCACAATATACAGTTTTCCTCTTTTCAGAAGTTTATCCCATGTCCTTGCCCTTTTTAACATTGCAGTTGAACCATTAGCAGGTATGATCCACTTCCATAGAACCATTAAAGGAATAAAATTAAGAGAAAAAAATCACATTATAAATTCATTTGCTGATGACATTTTGTTATTTTTAAAACAGCTGTATGAATCCACATTAGAGTTCTGAAAAATACTAGCTCAATTTCAAGAACATTCTAGACTTAAAATCAATTTTTCTAAACCCAATGTGTATACATATCACACAAGGTTCAGTACAACCTCCATAACTTTAGAAATCATACCTTCATGTTTCAGATATAACAAAAGATGATAGACAATACACAGAAATTATACACCAGTGGTACAATGGAAGAAACACAAACTCAAACACTTGTTAGATTGGGTTGTTGTGGGTTTTTCGGGCTCTGAGGCTGTGTTCTAGTAGTATTTGCTCCTAACGTTTTGCCTGCATCTGTGGCTGGCATCTTCAGAGGATCTGGAGACATGGAAGTGGAATGGAGTATATATACTTGTGTGATCTCCAGGTGGGAGGGATTTGCATTTGTGATGCATTAGTGATGCAGCTGGCCTATGAGATAGCCCATTGTTGAGTGGACTAGCCCCCAGGATTGCGTTGTTAGTCAGGGGATATGCATAACAGTTGTGTGTGCATTTAAGTACTCGTTGGCAATCCATTGTATTGTTGAACTGAATTGAACTGAAACTGGGCCACCTTGCCCAAAGTAAAAGGTGTGCTATGCCCCTAAAGAAATGGAAATGTTAAGCAAGTTCATAGACAAAAACTTGAAACAAGATTTCATTAGACAAGTGCAATCTACCATGGCTGTGCCAGTCTTCCTTCATGAAAAGAAAGATGAGTCACTGAGGTTGGTAACAGACTTTAGAGAGTTAAATACTGTCAGTACTTCAAACCAATATCAATACCTCTCATGAAAGAGTTGTTAGCTCAATTGGCTGCAAGCAAAACCTTCACCAGTTGAATTAGAGATGTGCATTGCTGAGTATGCATCAGGGAGGGGAAATGACTGGAAGATAGCATTTAATGCACTCCTGGGGGTATTTCATAGAATCATAGAATCATAGAGTTAGAAGAGACCACAGGGGCTATCCAGTCCAACCTCCTGCTATGCAGGAACACACATCAAAGTAATCCCAACAGATGGCCATCCAGCCTCTGTTTAAAAACCTCCAAAGAAGGAGACTCCACCACACTCTGAGGTAGCATATTCCACTGCCAGACAGCTCTGACCATCAGGATATCACGATAGTTGAAATATATATCAGGATAGTAGAAATCTTCCATTACTACTTCATCTTTCCTTTTTGAATGTGTGGTCATCTGCTACAGGAAAACATCATCCAGATCTTCAGTCTGGCTTGAGGATCTGTAATAGACCCACACAGTGACATCCGTATTGTTTCTCACCCACTTTATTTTTAGCCAGATGCTTCTCAGCCTGGCTTCCTGGATTTAAGTCATGGATCTCTTCACAGGTGAAAACATCCTTGACATATAAAGCTGCTACTCCTCCTTTCTTGTTTGGTCCATTTCTCCAAAATAGGTTATACCCCTCCCCCCAATTGCTACATTCCAGTCATGAGACTCATCCCACCAGGTTTCAGTGATACCAATTATATCATATTTATTCTGTTGTATTAAGAGTACCAGTTCATCTTGCTTATTTCCCATGCTCTGTGCATTAGTGTAGAGACATTTAAGACCATGTGCCCTTTCTACAAGCCCTTTACTAAAGTTTTTCCTACTACTGTTGGTCTCTAGTACTACTTGGCTTGCTCTTCCTATAACATGTGGGATGTTCTCTCCAGCACTTGCTGAACTCCTGCCTTGGGTACTACTGTCTCCCTGCCCCACCCCAGAACTCAGTTTAAAGCCCTCCTGATGACATTGCAAATTTGCTAAGGGTCTTTGCAAAAGCCAGGATATTTGAATACCTCATCATGCCCTTCAGATGATCTGGATCTCCAGGTGTGTTTATGCATCTTGTAAATGAATAATTACATAAACAAGGGGGTCCTGGTATACCTGAACAATGTGTTAATCTATAACCGCATCTATGAGGAGCACATAGCATTGGTGTGGAAGGTGTTAACCAAATTGCTGGCTAACAATCTGTATGTCAAATTGTCTAAATATGAATTTCACTTGAACAAATTAGATTACTTGGGATACCAAATCGCAGATCAGGCAATAAAAATGGACCCAGCAAAGTATAGGGAGTATTGGGATGGGAACCTCCCTCCCCAAACACAGAGGCAGCTACAAATTTTCCTGGGATTAGTCAATTTTTACAGGCAATTTATCCCCAATTCCACACTGCCATGTGCTGGTAAACTTGTGCCCCCCCACAAAAAGACAAACAATTTAAACAGAAACATTTTTTATTAGGAATTTGCAAGCGTCAACATATGTTTCATTGGTTGAGTTGGATGAATTCAGACTAGATGTAGGGTTTTATACTTTTGGTACACAACTGTTTGGTGCAGTTTGTAGTGATTGGTAGAAGTCACATGTCACATCACCCCACCAGTTCCAGAGCTTTCTGAAGCTTTTCAGATGTTTGCATTTTTGCATCTTGAGAACTCTCCCTTTATTGTGATGTGTACCTATCTGGTTTTTCTCACCATGTCTCCCTGAAGTTTTCGTACTGCATCCCTTTGTTATCTTTTGATTTATGCCTTCCATTCCTATTCCATGGTTTTAATTTGAAACAAACCCTGAAGGCTAGTTCTGCCCCTGGTTTCACATCAAAGCTATCCAAGAACCTCACTGTTCTCACATTCAGATTTCCAGCTTATCCCATTATCCTTATACAGCACAACCTTCTCCCATAGAGGTTCTTTACACATGACCTTCCAGGCAAAAGTACAAAGCATATATTTAAAATATACAGTATAAAAACCCATCATCACTGCTACAATATAGCAAGGCACTAAACATGTTCTATGCAAACAGCAATACATACATGTAATATATGAAAGTATTTAAGCAAGGTATATAACAATCCTATTAAACATTGTAAATGCATGCACTAACCAGGCCTGCTTAATACATGGTAGGAGATTACTACATATGGCAAGGATAGGCAAAGTATATAGTAAAGGGCAGTATATTAAAACATAAGAGGAAGCATTGATAATCAATCCCCAATGCACACATGCAGCAAAGCTCAACAACACAGCATCCAGATCACATGCAGTATGGCAGTAACTTAACACTGCTTAGTAACTTACATGGTTATACATTCTAGAAGCAGATACAATGTATTTCTTCTGCAAGGAATATAGCATGTAATATATAACCAAGCTTTAACATAACTAGCTTTAGCAGAACCCTAAATAAAAAGCAACAGGAATACAATCATCTTTTTCTAGCATGCTGTGGCAATGGATTCATGTCTCAATGCACACTAGCAACAATAATTCAAATCATACACAAGATATAACATATAATGGCATGCAGCACATCATTACATTTTATATTTTAACCTTTCTTGTACCTGCCTTGAGCCTTGAAGAAAGGGGGGTAACAAATAAAAATTTATCATCATCATCACCATCATCATCATCATCATCATTGTGAGAATCCAAGCCATTGGCTGTTCCAAGATGACCATTCATTATAACAATGTAGTATGCATTTGCAGCATAGGATAAGCTTTATACCAGCATACAGTATTCAAGGGCAATCTACAAACATTCATTATCATGGCAGAGTTATTACCATGCCATACATCCCCACTCCATGATATGATATAATTGGAAAATATCATTTAATTGGCATGAGTAACACATGTTTTGTTGTTTCTATTTGGCCAGAGTCACAGGGGCACATTCTGTCTGAGAAGGGGGAATTCTTATTATCAGTCCTCAAGGACAGCTGAAGGGAGAGCATGGCATCGTGCCAAAGTAAAGGCCCCCCCCCCCCCCCAGTGTTGAGGTATTTCTAGTTTTGCTAAATATGCCATAGGTGAAGCCAGATATCTGTTGGAGTCACTAGCAGTAAAGGTTGGAGCACTGGCTAGGTCCAGTTGTCACTCTATATCTACCACTCGTTGTTTAATAGCTGCTTTACTCTTATCGTATCCCAGGTGTCATGCCCTGCCTTGGAGACCCTGACAGTGAGGAGGAGGATTTTGAGTTCGAGACAGATGTTTCCCCAAAAACTTGCTCAGGAGAAGATAACAAACAATAGCAGGGGCCTGAGCAGGGAGAACAGAGACAACACTGGAGATGAGACAACACAGTCTCTTACTGTACAAGAGAGGTGATGTTAGAAAGAGAGGCTTTGCTGCTCAGTGCATTTAATTAACAGATGAGCCCTGATGAGGGAACACCGGTGGCAACAGCATTAGTAAGATAAAAGGCTGGCAGCTGATCTTTCTGTTCTAGAGTCAGCAACTGATCTTCCTGGTTGTTGAAGCCCTGCACCATGTTCTCTTGCATCCAGACTACCTTGAACCTCTGCCCACAGCTTAGATTTGCCCTGTGGATTTGTTTACTCTGGAACCTGCACTTTATTTTGGACAACCCCTGCTCTCACCTTGTGAGTAAACCCTCATCTTGCTGATTAATTGCCGGGTCTGCCCTGGACATGACACCATGCTGAGCAGAAGACCTAGAGAAAAGCCCAGTGATGAAATTTTAGTCATCACTGTCTGTTTCCGTGTAGACTGGGAATCATCATTCAAGGTTAGTGGAGCAAGGCCAGTGGAGAAGAAGGATAGTCTGAGCCAGTATCTGAGTATTGTCACTCACACTCCGGCCTTCACTTTCATAAAACCTGATTCGAGTCTCAGAGTTCCATTAGAGACACATTTTGGATCTTGGAAAGCTGATCTTAAAAATTTGGATTGCACAAATTGTAATGGTACAGAATTGGGAAAGGCCCCAGCTGAGATCTGTAAAGCAGTTATGCTATCGATTTGGCTTTGAAAAGTTTGAGCACTGCAGGTATTTAATGGTATCCCCCTGTTTTAAGAAATTCGAGGATAGCTGTTGAGCTCCTCTGTACATTACCAGCAACATACTCCCCGTGTGCTTTCCTACTATCAGTAGCATGAAAGATTACCCCCTGATATTTGAAGTAGGAGACCTGTTCAATCTTGTGGCCATCTATACTCCAGCCATGGTTCTTGGGCCTTTTAGAAAGTGCCATGATTTTTTTTTTTTGATAATTAAGTACTAGCTGACCCTCTCTGCAGTACTGTGTTAGTGCTCTTAGTGCTCTTTTTAAACCAATGGGTGTTCTTGAAAGTACTGCTGCATTATCTGCATAAAGCAGAGCTGAGATATGCCTTCCCTCTAGTTTTGGAGGATGGAAGTTTGTTTTGTTGAGATGGCCCACCATGCAGTTGATGTAAAAACTGAACAAGAGTGGGGCTAGTATGCAACCTTGCTTGACACTGGTGCCCACCTTGGGAGATTCTCTATATTTTGGCTAGCATATCCACTTTCAAGGTAGGTGTCCTTATAAAGTGTTTGAAAGCGATCCTCCCAGATCCCTCAAGGATCCACTATAGCTGATGCATTACTTTGGGAGCTTGATGTAATATGCCAGAATAAAGCTGAGTTATTGGATTTGACTGCCTGAATAAGTTGTGCCCAATTATTCTTTATAGCTTCTTTGTTCTTTTACACCAGCAATTCTTTATAGTCTCTCTTCTGCTGGAGCAGTTTTAGCACAACTTCTGGTGTAGCATTGAATACATAAGCCTGGTAAATAGTGGTAAGTGCTTTTTTAGCATTAGCACATTCTCTGTCAAACCATGGCTTTGAGTAGTGCCGTTGTTGTTGCCCAACAGTAGCCCTGGGGGGTTTTTTTGGTTTTTTTTTTTTTTTTTTTTTGTGGTTTAGATGCTGATGTAGCACTTAGGTAAGAGCATTGTAATTCTTCAAACGTTCATCACTGCTGATATCAACAAGTTCTTCGCTTGCCTTGCCAACAATTTCATGGTCCAGAAGGTGGAAGAGGCAACACGGGGATCTGATCCTAACCAACAGAGATTACCTTGTTAATAAGGTGGAAAGTGGTGGGATCCTTAGGAAAGAGTGACCATGCTCTATTGGATTTTGTGATTCAGTGGGAAGGAGAAGCCAAGTATAGCCAGACACTTATTCTAGACTTTTAAAAAGCTGATTTCTGTAAACTTAGGGAGTTACTGGGTGAAACTCCATGGTCAAGAATACTGAAAGAGAAAGGAGTTCATGATGGCTGGGAGTTTCTTAAAAGTGAGATACTGAAGGCACAACTTAAAACTGTGCCAGTAAGGAGGAAAAATGGCAGGTGTCTAAAGAAACCAGAATGGTTGACTAAAGAACTCTCAGCTGAGCAAAGTGTTAAAAGAAACATGTACAGGTAATGAAAGAATGATGAAATCACCAGAGGAATTCAAGCAAATAGCCAGGATATGTAGGGAGAAAGTCAGAAAAGTTAAAGCACGGAATGAACTCAGGCTTACCAGACACATTATAAGCAATAAAAAGGGCTTTTTTAGATCTGTCTGCAGCAAAAGGAAAAAGAAGGAAATGATAGGGTTGCTGTGTGGAGAAGATGGCCAATTACTAACAGGAAAGAGAAAAGGCAGAACTGCTCTACACCTTCTTTGCCTCAGTTTTCTCCCAAAAGGATAGAAGTATTCAGCCTGGGGGGTGGGGAACACGTGGGGAATGCGGGGGAAATGAAATGCAGTACAGAATAGATAGAGAAGTAGTACAAGAATACCTGGCTACGCTAGATGAATTCAAGTCTCCAGGGCCAGATGAATTACATCTGAAGATATTAAAAGAACTGGCAGAAGTCATTTCAGAACTCTTGGAGAACAGGACAAGTCTCAGCAGACTGGAGGAGGGCAAATCTTGTCCTCATCTTCAAAAAGGGAAAAAAAGAGGACTCAAATAATTATCACCTGGTCAGCCTGACATCAATACCAGGAAAGATCCTACAGTAAATCATTAAACAGTCAGTTTGTAATTACTTAGAAAGCAATGCTGTAAGAGTCAACATGGATTTCTCAGAAATAAGTCATGCCAGACTAATCTTATCTCTTTTTATGATAAAGTTACAAGCCTGATAGATGAAGGGAATGCTGTAGACATAGCATGTCTTGATTTCAATAAGGCCTTTAATAAAGTTCACCATGACATTTCTGCAAAGAAGCTAGTAAAATGTGGCTGGACCGAGCTACTGTTAGATGGATTTGGAATTGGTTGACTGACTGAACCCAAAGAGTGCTCACCAATGCCTGCTTTTCATCCTGGAGAGAGGTGACTACTGGGGTGCCACAGGGTTCTGTCCTGGGCCCAGTGGTATTCAACATGTTCATCAATGACTTGAATGACAGAATAGAGAGCATGCTAATCAAATTTGCAGATGACACCAAATTGGGACGGGTTGCTAATACACCAGAGGACAGGATAAAATTTCAAAATGACCTTGACAGATTGTAGAACTGGACCAAAGCCAAGAAAATGAATTTCAACAGAGAGAAATGTGAGGTCCTACACTTAGGCAGAAAAAATGAAATGCACAAATATATGATAGAGGACATGTGGCTGGATAACACGACATGTGAAAGGAATCTAGGAGTCTTGGTAGATCACAAGCTGAACATGAGTCAGCAGTGTGATGCAGCGGCCAAGAACCTCAACACGATTCTTGGTTGCATCAGTAGGAGTATGGTGTCTAAATTGAGGGAGGTAATGGTACCACTCTATTCTGCTTTGGTTAGACCTCATTTGGAATACTGTGTTCAATTCTGGGCACCTCAATTCAAGAAGGATATCAACACACTGGAATGTGTCCAGAGGAGAGCGACCAAAATGGTGAAGAGTCTGGAAGCCATGCTCTATGAGGGGTGGCTTAGGGAGCTGGGCATGTTTAGTCTGCAGAAGAGAATGTTGGGAGGGACATGATAGCCATGTTTAAATATTTGAAGGGATGTGATGTCAAGGAGAGAGGGGGCTTGTTTTCTGCTGTTCCAGAGACTAGGACAAGGACCGATGAATTCAAGCTGGAGGAAAGGAGATTCCACCTGGACCTCAGGAAGAACTTCCTGATGGTCAGAGCTGTCCGGCAGTGGAATATACTGCCTCGGAATGTAGTGGAGTCTCCCTCTTTGGAGGTTTTTAAACAGAGCCTGGATGGCCATCTGTTGGGAGTTCTTTGATGTGTGTTCTTGCATAGTATGGGGTTGGACTGGATGGCCCCTGTGGTTTCTTCCAACTTTATGATTCTATAATCAGGGGAGTCGTAAGACACTGAAGGCAATCTGAGGGCAATACCTCACTTATTGCTTGTTTTAGCTGGGGGTGGCGTCCGTTTAGGTCAGCAATGGCATTAAAGAGAGTTGATAGCAGTCCTTGGTGTGTGTCTCCTGAGTGAAGTCATTTAGGTGTAATTGAATAGGAAAATGATCACTTTCAAACCTGGGCATAACTTCTAGGTCTTTAACACAGGGGAGAAGGTCCCTAGAAATAATTGTGTAGTCAATAGCACTCATTCTGCATCCAGAAAGATAGATGAATTCAACTGGACAGTCACTTTTCAGAGCACTGTTTAGGATATGAAGGTTTACCCTGAAGACTGTTTGAGCCAGACAAAGACTTGCAAAATTTGATTTCTTGTCTTTTGAGCAGCGGGCAAGGTGAGTTGCTTTTTCTGTAGCATATGGCAGTGTTTGGTTACATGGGTGCCCTGATAGTGTTGGGCAGGCTTCCTCCATGTGACCAAAATCAGTTGCCTTTTTAAACCCCCTGTTTGCCATAAGGGATTTACCTATCAAAAGCTTGTTGGAATTTCTCCACTTTGTTGGTGTGACGAACCTGATGGGAGGGGGTCTTGACAACAGAGCCTCCTTGGCAACTGAGAGTGTTTAAGCTGATTGGCTGGTGAAATGGAACCTTGGATAGCTCAGGGGAGGGGCTGGTGGAAAGAGGAAAATAACGGATTTTAACTGTCTGGTGTGTGTTTGAAGAGGAGTGTGATTTGTGGTGTGTTTGGGGGAGGTTGTAGATTTGAAGAGCTCTGTAGGAGAGAGAACTGAGAAATTGGGTGTACGAGAGGTAGTGAATGAATTGAAAGAGAGAGAGAAAGAGAAGAATGATGTGCTGTTTGTAAACATTGAGATACAAAACAAGTTTTAAGCAACAGTGTTACAATAAATGTTTGAAGTTCTGTGTTCCTTAAAACAGTGTCACAGAGTCTTATTTTGAATCCTGGAATACACACGCTACCAATAATATCATCTTGATCTTAATGCCAACAGTACCACAGTCTTGGAAAATATAAATCACTGCTGATCCTTACATCTGGGAGAAGGGCAGATTTAGGGAAGGCAGTAAAGGGGGAGAGTCCTGAAAGGAAGAAGCCAAGGGGGGACAAGAGTGAGGAAGGGACTGCGTTCTCAGGGAGGGAGAACTGAGGCAGACCCGTTTGTCCTGGCCCTGGCTCGATTCAGAGATCTCCCTGGCTGTTCAGTTCTGATCACAAAGAGGTGTCAGGCTGGGCAGGCCTTGAGTGCAAGGCTTGGGTGCACTTTTCGCACTCGGCGGCACGGACGGGCGGTGTTTTTTCCACACGTTTTACAGTTGGCAATATCATTTAGTCTCTGCAATATAAGGATCAATGTTCCTGCAGACAATAGGCAGACCTCATGTGTCGGGTAGCCCTCTATATTTCAGTACGGGACATGTAGTAGTAGTAGTTAATTAGCTGCTTGCTTGTAACCAAGGATACGAACCAGAGACCGTTAGACAAACAAAGCCAGGAATGCATCGCTGATAAGAACTACTGGCCTGAGCTCAGCGCTTTCATGGTTTCTTGATATCTATTACTGTGGGAAATAATCTTTTGCTTATAATGTTTGGTTTCTACTAATTGCCCCCAGATCGCTCACTGAAGTCCTGTACAATTGATCGCACTCCAAATAAATGATGTATTGGCACTGTTACATTTGTGTGTGTGATTTTGGTTCCTGACATCATGGAAGGGCTGAGCAATCTTATTGTTGGGTATATTGCCAGAAAGTTCTGGGAGTTTCTCCCTGGTATCTCTCTGTTCTGAGAGTTGAAGAATTGGGGAGGCTGTTTCACTTAATTCAGATTTGTGTGGTGACTTAGGAAGTGAAATGCAGTTCTGTTACTCACAGATTGTGTTGTTTGTGCTTCCGGAAAAAGTTAGTCAATCCTCATCTGTTTCTCTGCTTTGAAGGATTCCTAGGTTCCTCTATTATTGTTGGGACTGGTCCAGATTCCCTTCTTGCCTTTGGATGGCATTTTAAGGTGTATGGGGGGTGATAAAGCCAGATTATATTGCGAGGTTATTTCTTTTTTTAAAAAAAAAATTTCTTTTAAATTTTCTTTTAAATTCTTTTTTTCTTTTTCTTTTTTAAAATTCTTTTCATTGTTAACAATACAGAAACATACAGTAGATAAACAGGAAAAGGAAAAGAATGAATAGTCTTTACAAAACATCTGAAAAACACAACAAAAACAGGAAAACAAGAGTAAACAACAAATACAATATATGTTACAATATAATAAACTGAATACATTAATATATAAAATATAATATATATAATATATGATACATATATATATGCATAAATTTTTATTTATTATATATAAAAAGAACTTTCTCCCTTAATGAAGTAACGGTCTTTCACCTCCCCAAAACTAAAAAGAGGAGGGGTAACAATTAACAATAAGGTTTCCCCTATGTAACATTCTTACCATTTATGAGATTGAACATTGCTAATTTTACCTAAATGTTATTACTATTTATTACTACATGTTATAGAAGTTTGAACTATTTTGTACATTAATAGTAATAATAGTGTCACTTCCCGATTCACCATAGTATCATCAGACATGAAACTAATTAAGAAAGAAAAAAAAATCAGAACATCATTATTCTTTTTCTCTCTTTCATCCTACTTTTAAATATTCAGGAAATTCCAACACCATACTCATTAACAAAACATTGCTTTGAATAAATTCAAAGAATATACATGAAGAGACTTTTGTGAATCAACAATTAAAGCCACATGTAGTGATATTTTTACTTTGGAGAAAATTGGTAAATCCCAGGCTTTACACATCTTACTATTCATTTTATTTTCTAATCTGTAAGTAAATTTATCCATCTCTGCAATTTCAATCACTTTTTGCAACCATCCTTCCACTGTGAGGATAGTAGACAATTTCCAATGTCTAGCTAAAACTATCCTGGCTGCAACAATCAAATGCCAAGATAGTCTACCGATTTGGCAATCCATATTTCTATCAAATTTCAAAATACCCAGCGGAAAGAATTCAGGTGTTAAATCAGTTTTCATCTTTAATATCTTCTGCATACAAGATTGAATTGCAAACCAAAACTTTTTTACTCTATCACACCCCCACCACATATAGAAGAAGGGACCAATTTGTGTAGAGCATTTCCAACACTGGTTTTTTACATCTTCATACATTTTAGCCAACTGATTGGGTGAAAGGTACCATCTGTACATCGTTTTTAATATATTTTCTTGCAAAGTATAAGATCTCAATTAAGTCATATTTCTTTTCCACATTCTTTACCACTCTTCCATCAGAATGTTATGGGCTAAATCGTTGGCCCAATGCGTCATACAATCTTTGACTGTCTCCTCTTGTAGATTAAATGTAACATGTTATACAATCTAGTATGTAAATGTTTCTCTCCTTTCAGCATATGATCCTCAAATTCCATTCATCTAAATTCTACCCCACCAGCTTGCAGATGTTTTTTATATCTGTCTCTAGTTTGGAGGTATGGAAACCACTGTATGAAAATGCCTTCATCCCATAACTGTTGTTTATCTTTCAATTGGATAGAATCTCCAACTTGATTTAAAAGATTTTTATAGTCCAGTTTCCTTGTCTCTGCAAGCCTGTTATCAAAAGAGCTTCCAGAGGTGAGATCCACGAAGGTAGTTTAGGGCACAATAACATTTTATATCTTTCCCAAGCAGAAAATAGGGCTTTTGGTCTAACCATACCACAAAAAGGCATGCCAACCAAAATGTAGATCATGCCCTTCTAAAGCATGAAGTTTTCAATCATCTAACATGATCCATGGTTTCAACCAAACAAAGCAAGCTGGGTCATAGTAAAGACTTAAGTCTGATACCACAAAGCCACCTCTTTTTCTAGTGTCCATCATTAATTTGTATCTCGTTCTAGTTTTTTTCCCCCTCCATATAAATTTAGACAGATCTTTAGTACATTCTTGAAGCCACTTTCTAAAAATTTTCACTGGAATATTGAGAGGTTATTTCAGTAGTTGTTAGCCTGTCACCATCTTGCCTTGCCTCCCCCTGGTGACTTGAATTCACATAGAGTAGCCAGGTATTCCTGAACTATCTCTTTACCTATTCTGTGCTGCATTTCCCCTATTACATCATCTGTTCCATATTTTTATAGAATCATAGAATCATAGAAATGTAGAGTTGGAAGAGACCACACGGGCCATCCAGTCCAACCCCCTGCCATGCAGGAACACCCTCAAAGCACTCCTGATAGATGGCCATCCAGCCTCTGCTTAAAAACCTCCAAGGAAGGAGACTCCACTACACTCTGAGGCAGCATATTCCACTGCCGGACAGCCCTGACCGTCAGGAAGTTCTTCCTGAGGTTCAGGTGGAATCTGCTTTCCTGCAGCTTGAATCCGTTGCTCCTTGTCCTGGTCTCTGGAGCAGCAGAAAACAAGCCCTCTCCCTCCTCTACATGGCATCCCTTCAAATATTTAAACATAGCTATCATGTCCCCTCTTAACCTTCTCTTCTGCAGACTGAACATACCCAGCTCTCTAAGTCTATCCTCATAGGGCTTGGCTTCCAGGCCCTTCACCATTTTGGTCGCCCTCCTCTGGACCTGCTCCAGCTTGACCATGTCCTTCTTGAATTGGGGTGCCCAGAACTGGACACAGGATTCAAGATGAGGTCTAACCAAAGCAGAGTAGAGTGGTACCAGTACCTCCCTCGATCTAGACACCATACTCCTATTGATGCAGCCGAGAATTGCGTTGGCTTTCTTGGCTGCCGCATCACACTGCTGACTCATGTTCAACTTGTGGTCTATTAAGACTCCTAGATCCCTTTCACACGTACTGCCATCCAGCCACGTGTCCCCCATCCTATATTTCTGCATTCCATTTTTTCTACCTAAGTGTAGGACCTTACACTTCTCTCTGTTGAATTTCATTTTGTTAGCCTTGGCCCAGCTCTCCAATCTATCCAGGTCATTTTGAATTTTGATCCTGTCCTCTGGCATATTAGCAACCCCTCCCAATTTGGTGTCATCTGCAAATTTGATGAGCATGCCCTCTATTCCTTCATCCAAGTCATTGATGAAAATATTGAACAGCACTGGGCCCAGGACAGGACCCTGTGGCACCCCGCTAGTCACTTCTCTCCAGGATGAAAAGCAGCCATTGGTGAGCACCCTTTGGGAACGGTCAGTCAACCAGTTAAAGATCCACCTGACGGTAGCTCTGTCCAGCCCACATTTTACTAGCTTCTTTGCAAGAATGTCATGGGGAACTTTGTCAAAGGCCTTACTGAAATCGAGATATGCTACATCCACAGCGTTTTCGAGGTTGAACACTGTTTTTCTTATCGGAGAAGACTGAAGCAAAGAAGGTGTTGAATAGTTCTGCCTTTCTCTGTCCTCTGTTACCACTTTTCTATCTGCTTCCTGCAGTGGCCCTACCATCTCCTTCTTTTTCCTTTAGCTCCTTTAGGTCCAAAATAGCTGATCCTCTTGTTGCCTGTTCCACCTTCTGGACAATGAACTTGTCTACAAGACCAGTGAGGAATTTGTTGGACCTGATATTCTTGGCAGAATTTGACTTCCAACAAATATCAAGATAATTGAAATCTCCCATTGCTATCTTTTCCTGAATGTGTGGTCATCCGTTGTAGGAAGACCTCATTGAAGTCCTCAGTTTGGTTTGGTGGTTTCTAGTAGACCCCCCAAATGACAACACTGTTTTTTCTCTCTTCCTTAATTTTTACCCAGATGCAATCAACATGGGGTGAATAAAGGATTTCTTCCTTTAGCTCTCCTTGACACTTAAAACTCATAAAACAAAGGAGAACTGCCATGTTAGTTATGTATGTTGATTTGTCGAGCCAAATTGAATAAAATGTTGAATTTTGCCCCATTTCAGTCACTTGGTTTTCAATATCTTCAGCCAGGTCTTCAATTCTGCACTTCTCAGTGTTAGCGGACATAGGAATTATTTTCAGTTTCTGTACAACCTGTTTCCCCAAAACCTCTTCACAGGCTCGTAACAAGCAAGGCTTAATTAATTAATTAATTAAGCCTTGTTTGTCCTCGAGCTAGGGGGAGGGGTTAGGAGCTCTTTATTTTTGCTTCCAGTGGCCCTGAAGCTCATTTCCCAGAGGAAAGAGTAGAAGGTGAGCTATATCTGAGAAGACATCTTGAATGGGTGTCTTTTACAGACTTCTGGGGCAGTGTTTGATTGTTTGTTTGCTAGCAGCTCTTTATATTTGCTCCCAGCGGCCTTCAAGCTCATTCCAGAGGAAAGAGTGGAAGGTGAGCTGTGTCTGAGAAGACATCTTGACTGGGTGTCTTTTACAGGCTTCTGGGGCTGTGTTTGATTGTTTGTTTGCTAGCAGCTCTTTATATTTGCTCCCAGAGGTGACAGAATCTGTTCATTGAGTAACCCCAGACAAGCCTCAGGAGAAATGACTTCTAGTGGTTGGGGACTCCTTGCTGAGAAGAATGGAACTGACCATTTGCAACCTAGACAAGATTGATCGTGAGGTGTGGTGCCCTCTTGGGGCCAAAATCAATGACATAAGGGAGAGACTAACAAGACTGGTCAAGCCCACTGACTGTAATCCCCTCCTTTTCATTCACATCAGAACCAATGACACTAAAAGGCACAGCTTTCACCACATCACAAAGGATTACAAGCTTACGAGTAGGAAGCTGAAGGACCTTTGAGCGCAGGTTGTCATTTCATCTCTCCTCCCTGTGGAAGGACATGGCCCACGAAGGGAGAGAAGAATAGTGGAGATCAACAACTGGTTCTGCAGATGGTGCCACCAGGAGCAATTTGAGTTTTTGGATCATGGTCTCCGTTTCCATGAAGATGGTCTTCTGGCAAGGGATGGGCTGCACCTCACAACTGTAGGCAGGAATGTTCTTGCTAGCAGTCTCGCAAAGCAGATCAGGAGGTCTTTAAACTGAGTTTGACTGGGGAGGGAGACAGTATTATTCTGGGCAATGATTCAGTGAATGCTGCAAAAAATAGCCCAAATGATATAGATAGGGCGGGCCAAGTAGAACTAGAGACCAACAGGGGGAGGGAAAGTAACTTTAGTACAGGACTTCCACGAAGGGCACATTGTCTCAAGTGTCTCTACACTAATGCACAGAGCATGGGAAATAAGCAAGATGAACTCCAACTCTTAGTACAACAAAATAAATATGATTTAGTAGGCATCACTGAAACCTGGTGGTATGAATCTCATGATTGGAATGTAGTCATAGGGAGATATAAACTATTTCGCAGAAATAGACCAAACAAGAAAGGAGGAGGAGGAGTAGCCTTATATGTCAAAGATGTTTTCACCTGTGAAGAGATCCAGGACTTAAATCTGGGAAGCCAAGTAAAGAGCATCTGGGTAAGAATTAACGGAGCGAGAAACAATAGGGATGTGATTGTGGAGGTTTACTACAGGCTTCCTGAGGACTTGGATGAGGCCTTCCTGGAGCAGATGACCACACATTCAAAAAGGAGAGATGCCGTGTTAATGGGAGATTTCAATTATTCTGATATTTGTTGGCAGTCAAACTCTGCCAAGACTGTAAGGTCCAACAGGTTCCTCGCTTGCCTTGCAGATAATTTCATGGTCCAGAAGGTGGAAGAGGCAACAAGGGGATCGGCTATTTTAGATCTGATCCTGACCAACAAGAATGACCTTGTTGATGAGGTGGAGGTGGTAGGATCCTTAGGAGAGAGTGACCATGCTGTTTTGGAGTTTGTTATTCAGTGGGAAGGAGAAGCCAAGTGTAGTGAGACACACATCCTAAACTTTAAAAAAGCTAATTTCTATAAATTTAGGGAGTTACTGGCTGAAATCCTGTGGTCAAGAATACTGAAAGAGAAAGGAGTTCATGATGGATGGGAGTTCCTATAAGTGAGATACTGAAGGCACAATTGAAAATTGTGCCAATAAGGAGGAAAAATGGAAGGTGTCTAAAGAAACCAGAATGGTTGACTGCAGAACTCTCAGCTGAGCTAAGTGTTAAAAGAAACACGTACAGGAAATGGAAAAACGGTGAAACCAACAAGAGGAATTCAAGCAAATAGCCAGGATATGCAGGGAGAAGGTCAGAAAAGCTAAAGCGCAGAATGAACTCAGGCTTGCCAGAGACATTAAAAACAACAAAAGGGCTTTTTTAGATATGTCTGCAGCAAAAGGAAAAACAAGGACATGATAGGGTCGCTGTGTGGAGAAGATGGCCGATTACTAACAGGAGGAAGAGAGACAGCAGAATTACTCAACACCTTCTTTGCCTCAATTTTCTCCCAAAAGGATAGAAGTACTCAACCTGGGGGGTTGGGAGCAGGTGAGGAAGTGAAGGAAATGCAGCCACAGAATAAGTAAAAAAGTAGTACAGGAATATCTGGCTAAACTAAATGAATTCAAGTCTCCAGGGCCAGATGAATTACATCCAAGGATATTAAAAGAACTGGCAGAAGTCATTTCTGAAGCACTTGCAATAATCTTTCAGAACTCTTGGAGAACAAGAGAAGTCCCAGCCGACTGGAGGAGGGCAAATGTCATCCCCAACTTCAAGAAGGGGAAAAAAGAGGACCCAAATAATTATTGCCCGGTCAGCCTGACATCAATACCAGGAAAGATTCTAGAGCAGATTATTAAACAGTCAGTTTGTAATTACTTAGAAAGCAATGCTGTAAGAGTCAACATGGATTTCTCAGAAATAAGTCATGCCAGACTAATCTTACTTCTTTTTACGATAAGGTTACAAGCTTGATAGATGAAGGGAATGCTGTAGACATAGCATAGCTTGACTTCAGTAAGGCCTTTGACAAAGTTCCCCATGATATTTTTGTAAAGAAGCTAGTAAAATGCGGCTGGACAGGGCTATTGTTAGGTTGATTTGGAATTGGTTGACCAACCAAACCCAAAGGGTGATCACCAATGCCTGCTTTTCATCCTGGAGAAAGGTGACTACTGGGGTGCCTCAGGGTTCTGTCCTGGGCTCAGTGCTATTCAACATCTTCATCAATGACTTGGATGAAGGAGTAGAGGACATGCTAACCAAATTTGCAGATGACACCAAATTGGGAGGGGTTGCTAATACCCCAGGGGACAGGATAAAATTTCAAAATGACCTTGACAGATTGGAGAGCTGGGCCAAAGCTAACAAAATGTATTTCAACAGAAAGAAATGTAAAGTCCTACACTTAGGCAGAGAAAGTGGAATGCACAAATATAGGATGGGGGACGTGTGGCTGGATAGCAGTACGTGTGAAAGGGATCTAGGAATCTTGGTAGATCACAAGCTGAACATGAGTCAGCAGTACGGTGCAGCAGCCAAGAAAGCCAACATGATTCTTGGTTGCATCAGTAGGAGTATGTTGTCTAAATTGAGGGAGGTAATGGTACCACTTTATTCTGCATTGGTTAGGCCTCATTTGGAATACTGTGTCCAGTTCTGGGCACCTCAGTTCAGGAAGGATATCGACAAGCTGAAACATGTCCAGAGGAGAGTGACCAAAATGGTGAAGGGTCTGGAAGCCATGCCCTATGAGAACCGCTTAGGTGACCTGGGTATGTTTAGTCTGCAGAAAAGAATGTTAAGAGGGGACATGAAAACCCTGTTTAAATATTTGAAGGGATGTCATGTCGAGGACGGAGCGGGCTTGTTTCCTGCTGTTTTGGAGACTAGGACAAGGAGCAATGAATTCAAGCTGGAGGAAAGGAGATTCCACCTGAACCTCAGAAAGAATTTCCTGATGGTCAGAGCTGTCTGGGAGTGGAATATGCTGACTGGAGTTTGGTAGAGTCTCCTTCTTTGGAAGTTTTTAAGCAGAGGCTGGATGACCATCTGTTGGGAATGCTTTGATGTGTGTTCCTTCATGGCAGGGGGTTGGACTCGATGGCCCCTGTGGTCTCTTCCAACTCTATGATTCTATGAATTCTTCTCCAATCATATAAACTTTTTACTTTTCGCAGTTTGAAGTGCTATCAAATAAGAAGCCTTTACTAGGAACTTATCTTCAACAGTCATTTTTACTAATGAACTTTATTTGCTCTTGCATATTTTCACACATCTTTTGAAAATATTCAACTGGCTTCTTAGCTAAATCTGGGTGTTTTGACTGCAAGTGCCTGCTGAGTTTCGAAGGGTTCATGGCATCATTGGATAAACTCTCAGAACACACAACACAAAGCGGGCGTGGTTCCAGCTCACTTCCAGGTTCTTGAATAAATCCAAACTTCAAGTAGTCCCCATCATATTTTCTTGACACTTTGAACTTTTTCTTCTCTCTGCCTCCAGTTCTAATGTCCTTCCTGATGGTGCCTGGTGGGGGCTGTGGAGGATCTGATCAACTCACGGTTATGTGAAGTATTACCAAAGGAATGCAAAATGCTTGGTTGCTTTTTCTCACTCATTGTGGGTTTATTGTATTTGAATCTAAAACCAAACAAGAAATGACAGTTATCAAACTCAAGTTCTTTGGTGCCTTTAATAACATTGTGCACTGTGATAACACTGTGCACAGTTAAAAATATCACTGTTCACTTACCTAAGAAGAGTATCGTGAGGAATAAACACCAGTATAGCGTTGACAGATGACAATTCACTTCAACAAAACAATTGGATGATAACCAGTATTCGCAGAGCGGTTTGACTGTTGTAATGGTAGAAGCACCACTGAAACCTGACGCATGCATACTAATGTTCACAAGCTGCATCACCAGTGGGCCGGTAGTGGCCCGACAACAAAAGCAACCCTAGACAAAAACAATAAATAATGTTGTCAGTGCGATTGTCATTGTTCATGGAATGTGAATTTGATGCAACATAATAAGGTGAAAATTGTCAGTGATCCTGTGTTGGTGACACAAAGATGAATCAGAATATAATGAAACAGTATAATAAACATAAAAATTGTAAATAATGTCCAAATTTCTCCATGGACCACCAAAATTTTCTCACAGACCATCAGTGGTCCGCGGATCACTGGTTGGCGACTGCTGGGTTAGACAATGCTACTTTTTGGTGGATTTGTAATTGGTTGACCAGATGAACACAAAGGGTGCTTACCAATGTCTCCTCTTCATCCTGGAAAGAAGTGACTAGTAGGATACCACAGGGTTATGTCCTGGGCTCAGTGCTATTCAATATCTTTATCAATGATTTGGATGAGGGAAAAGAGGCCATGTTCATCAAATTTGCAGATGATACCAAATTAGGAGGGATAGCTAATACCTAGAGGACAGGATCAGAATTAAAAATGACAGATTAGAGAGCTGGGCCAAAAGTAACAGACTGAATTTTAACAAGGAGAAATGTAGGATACTACACTTAGGAAGAAAGAATGAAGTGCACAGATATATGATGGGTGACACCTGGCTTGAAAACAGTAGGTGTGAAAGGGATCAAGGAGTCTTACTAGACCACAAGCTGGACATGAGTCAACAATGTGATACAGCAGGTAAAAAAAGTCAATGCTCTTGGTTGCATCAATAGGAATATAGTGTCGAGATCAAAGGAAGTAATAATACCACTTTATTCTACTTTGGTTAGACCTCACCTGGAATACTGTAGCCAGTTCTGGGGACCACAGTTGAACGATATTGAAAAGCTGGAACGTGTCCAGAGGAGGGCAACCAAAATCGTGAAGGGTCTGGAATCCATGCCATGCTTATGGAGCTAGGTATATTTAGCCTGATGAAAAGAAAGTTAAGCGATGACATGATGTTTAAATATTTGAAGATGAAGCAGGTCTGTTTTCTTCTGCTCCAGAGACTAAGGCCATTTCCTCACTACATGTTACAGTGTTATTATTCCATTTTCAACATCCTATGGAATCCTGGAGTTTGCAGTTTAGTAGAGAGAGCTCTTTTTGCTTCAATAAACTACAGATCCCAGAATTCCACAGGATGCTGAATGTGGAATAATAGCATTATAACAGTGTAGTATGGAAATGGTCTAAGACACAGAGCAATGGATTCAAACTACAGGGAAAGAGATTTCACCTAAATATCAGGAAGAACTTTCCCATTTTCCACCTATCTCTTTGCTTTATGCAGAAGGCATGGCAACACCAATTTCCATAAAAACTTTGGTGCTCCTGCACTGTACAGCCCACAGCTTTTAGTGGGGAGGCCCCAAAACTAACCTCTCTCCAAGTTCTGTCCTTAAAATAGAGGAACGTCCTTTCAACTGGACCCCAAGGCAACCAATCCCAATCACTGGAGAGCTGTCAACCCAATCAGTCATCAAGCCAAGGACTGTTGGCTGCTGGCATACATTGCCCCAATGTGAAAGGAAGGCCCCAAAAAGTCAAAGGCAGAAATACCTGGATGATTTTGCACACTTGTGAGGGGAACACCTTCTGCATCTAATACACTAGACTTTTCTTGCAAGAACCCCAGGACTATTTTGGACATGGTGAGGGAGGAATGTCTTCTTTGCTTGATGCACCTGGACTCTTAGCCAAATTATATGTGTATAAGCATAAACACTCATGCCCTACCATGATCTGTGTATTTTTTCTCTTTTTTTTCTGCTGATGCTCCCATTGCTGGAGCAACATTTTCTCATTTCATATTGTATAATATGTTTTTCATTGATTGCAGCCCCAATTGTTGGAACACTGTTACCCTATTAGAATATTGTATATTGTATATTGGACACCTCTCTCTCTCTCTCTCTCTCTCTCTCTCTCTCTCTCTCTCTCTCTCTGCTTACACTTTTGTTGTATCCCCAAGTACAAAGACACCCTTTTACAGAACTGATGGAAGTGTGATAATCTCTCACCCTCACTCTCCTACCTGATGTTTTATTCTTTGTAACCCTGTGCTTTGGTCCCTCAGTTTGACAGTGGGTACACAAACTCATCCTGGAAAATTGAAAGCATGATGCTCTGCCCCATCAGTTCCATTTTTGGGGAAGGATTGCTACACCATACACCCTCATATTGCAAGATATGCTGTTTTCATAATTGGACATATTTATGGCTGGAACACATAGAATTATAGAGTCATAGAATTATAGAGTTGGAAGAGATCGCGGGGGCCATCTAGTCCAACCCCCTGCTACACAGGAACATACATCGGAGCACTCCCAGCAGATGGCCATCCACCCTCTGCTTAAAAACCTTCAGAGAAGAAGACTCCATCACACTTCGAGGCAACGTATTCCCATGCTGAACAGCTCTGACTGTCAGGAAATTCTTCCAGAGGTTTAGGTGGAATCTCTTTTCCTGTAGTTTTGAATCCATTACTCCTTGTCCTAGTCTCTGAAGCAGTGGAAAACAAGGCTGTTCCCTCTTTAATATGACATCCTTTCAAATATTTAAATATGGCTATCATGCCCCCTCTTAACCTTCTCTTCTGCAGACTAAACATACCCAGCTCCCTAAAATGCTCCTCATAGGGCATGGCTTCCAGATCCTTCACCATTTTGATTGCCTTCCTCTGGACATGACCAAAATGGTGAAGAGTCTGGAAGTGTTTGAAAGTGTGGTGGCTGACAGGTCAGGATGATCAGGTCATAACTTCAGAAAGAATTAGGTGGGAAGACCCAAAAACAACAGAAGGTGAAACAATGAGGGACCCCTTTTGTGAGCATATCCTACGGAGACCCTTCCCTATTCACACAGTCTGACCAAAACATTAAGAGATTGTCAGGATTCCCATCAATGTTTTGTCACCTAGAGTTAAGACAATCAGCCCATTTTGGACTCCTTTGTCAACCCTGTGAGAAAACCATTACCACTTTGTCTATGCATCCTCCTCCAGAGCAGGATATAGAGTATAAAACCCCCAGCTCCATCCCCAGTAAACTGTAGTATGTTGGAGGTAGTACAGGGTAGTATTTTCATCATGTTATGCTGCACATGGTATCCCAAATTCCCATTCCTCTGTGCTACCCTCAGATGCACTGTCTGAGCTACTCTTTTTTGACCTCCTGCTTCAGAATTGATAACTATCACCCTTTCCACCCAGTGTCTCTCTATCCAACCTTGTACAGTTCTTGAGAGTGTCTGATTTCTTGTGTGCCTGTTAATTCCAAATAAAATACGCTGTTTAACTTTTAACTATAGTCCTTTCTACAGTTAGTACTGGTATGCACAAAAGATCGTGCTGTTCAAAGCCTGCCTCCTCTTAGGGTAAGAGCTGTAAAGTGTAGGTGACATTAGTGACCCATATGGGGTTGCCAAGTCAGAACTATCCCAATCCCTGATATTTCCAGAACCCATACTTAAGACCTAGGGGCAAGCCTTTTTGAGATCTGAGCTGGATCCTCATAAGATAAGTATCATAAGTATCATAAGATAAGATAGTATCATAAGATACTAAGCACAATATCTTAATCACTGTTGCACAGAATATGCATTCAGATCAAAATACCAACTCTAAAACAAAAATTATCTCTCTCTTTCTCTCTCACACACATATAAACACAATTTTCATGACAGCTCTCTTCCATTAAGATGTTTCGTCCTAAACCTGAGAATCAGACAAAAGAGAATCAGAACCCAAACACTCTGAAGAAAGTCCTCATATATGGGAACCTCATATAAGTTCAGTTGCATGGGTTGTTTGTTACCTTTTTAGTATCCATGAATTCAAAGATACTTTTACCTGCTCAATGCTAGCTAATTTGTAATACTCAAAGAAAAGATTGCTGAAACTGCAGTATTCTGTTGGCTTAAAAATGTTTCAGTGTTTCCCACTTTTTGGTGTACTTGCTTCCTTAGCTATCTGCTGTGACTCTAACTGCCTTCCCAATTCTTAAGCAGCAAAAAAGCCTTCTGAGTACTTTAGTAACAGAAGTGGAGAAATATATGAAAGATCTTGAATTATAGGCAATAGATTTGGCAGCCACACAGCAGATATTCCTGGCATTTATATATGAGGGACTCAAGCCCCACTGGCCTGTGTTGGTTTGATTTGATTCATGTAGGTCAGCTGAACCAGGATGTTTGCTGTGTGTGGGTTGCATGACAAAGACAGATCATCCTAAAACAGTCATTGCAGGATGTGAAACTTAACAACATCTTTGCAAGAAGCAAAGATACAAAGAATTCATGGTGCATATTGTTGACTTGGCCTGTAATTATTCCTAGAATATAACTGCTGTAGAAACAGCCCACCTTCATATTTCCACTGAGACATGAACTTCCTAGAGCCCATGATTACAACAATACTAAAAAAGACAGGAGTTGTTCTTAATGTACATCCTTCCATTTTTATTTTATTTTATTTTTTTGAGCATATTTTGGTATTTATTGATCTTAGTAGTTATGATAACTACTTTCCTAACACTCCTTTGATATATGGTAAAAACAAATGAACCTCAAGAGGTGAGGTATCTACACAAAGACTCCAACCACCACCCAGGACAAAAAAGGAGCGCAATAAAAACTCTGGTAGACCATGCAAAAAGAATTTGTGAACCTCACCTCTTGAATGAGGAACTGAATCATTAAACTGGGCTCTACAGGCTAATGGGTACTCCAGCTCAGATATCAGAAGGGCCTCAAGACCCTGAAAAAACCACAGGAGTAAGGATAAACAGCCACCTGAAGGGAATGTGTTTTTACCGTATATCAAAGGAGTCACTGACTGAATAGGGAAACTCATGAAGAAACATAACCTCCGAACAATTTACAGACCAACCAGGACAATTCAGCAAATGCTTCGCTCAGCAAGGGACAAGAGGGCTCCCCTAACTTCTGCAGGAGTTTACCGCATACCGTGCAGCTGTGGTCAGGTCTACATAGGGACCACAAAACGCAGCATCCAAACACAAATCAAAGAACACGAAAGATACTGCAGGTTGATCCAGCCAGAAAAGTCAGCAGTAGCAGAACACACTATAAACCAACCCGGACACAGAATGTTATTTGAAAGCACAGAAATTCTGGACCATTCTAACAACTACCAGGTCAGGCTACACAGAGAGGCCACTGAAATCCACAAACACTTGGATAATTTTAACAGGAAAGAGGAGATTCGGAAGGTCAACAAAATTTGGCTGCCAGTATTGAAAAACAACAAAATCAAAACATAAAAGATACTAACGAGCCCTAATGAGCCCCACCTGGGCTCAGGAAGTCTCCCTCCAGGAACAAGTATTCAATACGCACAATAGGACTATTATGCTAATTGCTCCCTCCCCTCTGGAGGAGGAGACTGGCATATATATTCTCCACTCCACTTCCAATTCACCATTTCTCTGAAGATGCCAGCCACAGATGCAGGTGAAACGTCAGGAGAAAATACAACCAGAACACGGTCTCAAAGCCCGAAAAACCCACAAGAACCAATGGATTCTGGCCGTGAAAGCCTTCGTCTCTACATCAAAATAGTTTCCATTTCAAAAGAGGGCAGACTTAGGCATCTGAGATCTACTCAAGGCTCACCAATTAAATCCAGGTACAAAATAGCTGCAATGAGGAGAAAAGAGGACATATATGTTAGATTAAGAGCTCCTCCAGGCCAGCCAAAAATCTCCAGAATTGTTGAAAATTGCAGCTGTACTTATGGTATTTTGCAAATAAACAAACTTAATGCACCTAACATTCCTCTATGTTAGGATATCCATCACAGAATGATGGAATCTGATTGTTATCTATGAAGTTATCAAATATTTCACAGGACACATGCCAGAGGACAGGATCAAAATTCAAAATGACCTTAATTAAAATTTCAAAATGACCTCTATGAGGAGTAGGGAGTTGGGTATGTTTAGTCTGCAGAAGAGAAGGTTAAGAGGGGACATGATAGCCATGTTTAAATATTTGAAGGGATGTCATGTTGAGGAGGGAGCGGGCTTGTTTTCCACTGGTCCAGAGTCTAGAACAAGGAGCAATGGATTCAAGCTGCAGGAAAGGAGATTCCACCTGAACCTCAGAAAGAACTTCCTGATGGTCAGAGCTGTCCAGTAGTGGAATATGCTGCCTCGGAGTGTGGTAGAGTCTCCTTGTTTGGAGGTTTTTAAGCAGAGGCTGGATGGCCATCTGTTGGAATGCTTTGATGGGTGTTCCTGCATAGCACGGGGTTGGACTGGATGGCCCCTGTGGTCTCTTCCAACTCTATGATTCTGTGATTCTAAATGAGTCAAATCTCATTTGTACAGCAGATGGTCAAGCAGAGAGTCACAACTTTACTCGCTAGTTTCTCTAATTAAAAAAGATCAGGTATCAGATATTGTAGAAGATATCTGCCAGAGACTGGGAAGAATCACTGCTTTGAACAGACAACACAGGGTTAGATCAAACAGTCTGACTTGATAAAAGGCAGTTTCCTATGTTGCAGTTTCCTATGTTTCCTATGTTGCATACAATAGATTGTCTTCTACTTATCTATTTTAATGCTTTATTTATGAAAGTACATAATATGCAAACGTTAAAAACCACTTCACTTCCTCCATTACTTTTACTAAGAAAGTTGGAATACTAATAACTATCAAGACTTTCCCTCTAATGTACTATCAGTGTAATAGAGTTAAGACTGTATTGAGAGAAAAAAAGAAAGAATTTTAAACATTCATCTACCTATACTTATGACAGGACCATCCTACCTCTACGGCTGGCACACTCAAGGTTGTCAAATTACTACTGGGCCCTTGCATGTGAGAGTACAGGATTATTCTTTATTCCTTCCCTCTTTTTTTTTTCTGTAATACATTCCTTTCCTACTGTAATTGGTTACAGCAAGACTGATGTAAATTTTCCTCTAGGATGAGGAGCATCCTGGGAGCAGGAGCGCTTGAGATCCTGTAGAGCCAAGGCCTCCCCTGGTTTTCCTGAACCACAACCTGTATCTATTCATTGTTTACCTCTCCCAGTTCTAATGCCAGGGGAACTAGGAGTTGCTGAATTTTCCACACAGGCAGAGTGTGTGAACTGGAGATAAGATCCCTTCTTTTAAAGCTCCATCCTTGGAGGAGGAGTTCATATGGTTTCTGGGATGCTATTCCAGAAACCATAGAATTGCAGCCTTTGTCAGCTAAAAAAATATTTGTGAGTTTCTTCTTGAGGTATTACATAGATGGATTCATTTTCTGTAATCTTCCACAAATGGTTAGAAATCCAATACACATAAAATCTTTATAATTACATAATCTCAAAACAACTGATTCTGTCAAATGTTGACTGTTGCTAGAGTAAAGAAATGGGTCAGGTGGCTTTCTTCCCAACTTTTCACTTTGCAAGTTGAAATATAATACATTAACACTGAATTATGGTGAAATGATCACCAAACCAAACACCAAAAAATTATAGTGAAAGGATCTTTAACTGCTTCTTCTATGCTGCTGCTGCTTCTACTTATTCTTCATTTTCAATTTGGGGAGGAGGAAATGTCATTCCACTGCATTATGGCCATGTTTACATACTTGTTAATTATCTTTTTCAAAGGGAGATATATGCAGTTCTCCTCCTAGACAACTAGATACATTATATGAAACCTGTGCTTTCATGATATACTAACATTTCATGACATACTAACATTTGACCAACTACATCCTCAGAAAAAAAAATGTGCAGAAGTCAAGGGAGTTCTTACATTTTTATGCCAGTGTAAATAATGAGATAATTTGTCTGGATGTTTTGCATTGTACCAATTGTTTACATCTACCATACTGGTGCCAAGTCTTGTTGCCAGATACACCTGTATACATGCCTGTCCAGTCCTCTGACATCCATGGCTGTCTTCCAAAAGTTCACCTGTATAAATTACATCATATTCTCTTGCCCTTAAATGTGACAACATAGGACACAAATTCTGACCAAAAAAACTTAATTTCCCATTTTCCCATTTTTTTCAGTTAGAGGCTCTAAGAAGTGCATGATAGACGGAGAATCAGCAGGTGTTGCTTTCTTTGCCAAAGAGAACCAGTCAATGTACTAGTTAAATTCTTGTCTAGCACACAGCACAGATTCACTGTCCACCACAGTTTGCAAAAGGTTCCTGTCGGGTCAGTGCTGCTTGTCCCAGCTTTGCTTTGCTGAGCTGTGTTTACTTAAGTTGCAATGCTAAAGTAAATTTGCTTAAAGTTTCCACTATCAAATTGTGACTATGGATGTTGCCTTTAAAGTTCTTTTTTGGTTTCCGGTTCCCCCCTCCTTTAACAACATGATGTGTGTTTTGTTAACTCTTTCCAGAAATTTTGTGAAGAAATTTCTTTTTTAAATACTTTTATAGCATAATGACTATGCTTAAATTTAAACACTAGAATTAAGCATTTTTCTAGCATTTTAGATTGTTCAAATAATTTCAGACACATTTTCTCAGTAATCCTCACAACAGCAGCAACGACAGCAGCAACAACAACATTATTAGTTTATTATTATCCTTGTAATGTAAATTAGGGGCTTCTTGGCTAGGTTTTCTGCTCAGGTGAGCAGTGTGTCAAATGTGAGAAATAATACTGTGATCTCCCATAATGTGTAGTCAGATTTTTTTAAAGGAATGCTGGTCCTTGATGAAGTAAATATGAATTTGTGAGTTGATGTGCCTATATTTTTGAAGCACAAAGCCACTTCTAATGTGGAGATCATGAGGAATTTCTTTCTCTTTTAGTGTGTGCAGGGTATGCAAAAACAGCAAACCAACGTTCTAGGAAAGAAGGATCCATTTGCCCTTTCTAGTTTTGCCTTAACTTGGTGCAAAGTTTCCATCTCAGCTCCATCTCCTCATTTCAAATCTCTGTTGAAGATCTAAGCAAGACCCATGACTAAAAATCCACCTGTGATTAAAACTCTTCTTTTTACCAGTAAGTTGGACCTCCTAGTTAATTTCAGATCCAGTTTGGTTTACTTGTTAAATTGCCAGTGAACTGCAGAGTTTCAATCCAGATATCATGTCTTGTTTCTTTATCAGACTTGCTTCTTTCAAAAACTTCCAATATCTCTCTTTCTATACATAGTACAACCCATTTCCCCTTTGCTCCAGTAAACTGCATTCATGGAGCTAAAATCAGCCTGGCAGAGCAGTTTGGGTGGTGGACTAGGACTCTGGAAACGAGGGTTCAAATCCCCTCTGGGCCATCAACTCTCTCAGTCTCAGGGAATGGAAATAGCAGCTGCCTTCTGAGCAAATCTTGCCAAAGAAACCCCATGATAAGTTTGCCTTGGGGTCACCATGAGTCAGAAATGACTTGAAGGCACTCAACAACACCATGGTCTGAATATTAATTCATGAATGTGAGAGTATAGCTGGTCTGGAGAAAAGCAGGAAGTTGTTGCAGAGCCTTGAATTCTTGCAGGTGATCTAGGAGTATTTGTTCATTTATAACAGCAATGGCTAGTCCCTGGATAGAATTTAAAGAGAATAAGTTTACATAATTTCTATGCCTGGGCCAATGATGCTGAACACAGGCCTCAACTGGAATAAACCCTATAGGCTTGCCAGGGCTGACAGGTTGTTCAGAAATGTCAGGCTTGGGGTGCCATATAATATTCTCCACTTCAGAACACCTAACAAGCTGCCTGTTGCTAGGAATGTTGTGGTGAGTGAGTGAGGAACAGTAAAACCCAATAGGGTGGGCCAGAAGGTGCAGTAGCATCTTCCCTGCCCCCTTTGCTAGGCTGTCGTAGCCAAAACATTCATTTGGATTCCCGAGTAGCCTATGGAAAATAAAAGCTTACTGAATAAGCATCTTCTCTTTATCTTCCAAAGTAGATCTATCAAGTTTTCTGTTGGAAACACCCCAGTCCATTTCTGGCAACCCTAAACTGAGTTTCTTTTCTGTTAATAACACCCCTGTGCTCAAGTGAACCTCATTGTCCTCACTCTTCCAACAATTAATAAACCCTGATTTAACTATTAGAATCATAAAATCATAGAATCATCCGATTGGAAGGGGCTTCATGGGCCATCAAGTCCAACCCCATGCTCATTACAGGATCTCCAGCTAAAGCATCCCCAGCAGGTAGCTGTTGGGTTGTCTTCTTCTTCTTCTTTTCCTCCTCCTCCTCCTCCTCCTCCTCTTCTTCTTCTTCTTCATCTTCTTCTTCTTCGTCTTCTTCTTCTGACATCCAGAGAAGGAGACCTCACCACTCCTCTAGACAATTGGTTCCACTGCTGAATTGCTCTTACTGTCAAGAAGTTCTTTCTAATGTTCAGTCAAAATCTAACCTCCTGTAACTTCAAATGATTAGACTTGGTCCTACACTCAGGGACAGCAGAGAACAGGCCTGCCTTCTTCTCTCTGTGTCAGCCCTTGAGGTATTTAAAGAGGACAATCATGTCATCCCCTCAGTCTTTACAACAGAAGAACAATAAACAAGAAGATTTTCTCTTTTATCAGTTCAAACTGGAGATCAAATACCGATTTAGGGTATCATTCAAGCTAGCTTGCTATTATCTTTTTTAACTTTCCATTTGTAGTCTTCATGCCATTTGTATCAAATAGCACCAAAACAGCCACACTATTAACTTAGGAGATATTGGAAAAAGAGCTCAGTGTTGTATTTAGTATGTAGTAGCTGCTATTGGCTAGTTAATTTCCTGTAAGGACATTTGCTTCCTAACTTTGCCTTGATCATTGGTGTAGGACATGTGCCTCAGGCCATACCACAGAGACAAAATGGCCTCAACAGACACTCAGACCCCATACTTAAAATCCCAGGTGCACAAAAACAGCTGTAGAGAAAGGGGAAGAATGAAGATGTCATTGCCTTGCAAATGAATGGGTTGCTCCTGATCTAGTCAAGTGGGAAGCACTCTGATGTCAGAGGGTTTTTTTTTTTCCCCAGATAACGTTTGAACATGTTATTTAGTGTCCAAAAGTTTACTTTGGAAACCACATAAACCAGAAAAACCTATGTGCAGCTCTCTCTCTCTTTTTTTCCTTCCTGAGTTGTTGAGTTGTTAAGGTCTCAGGACACTCCCAAAATATTGCCCCAAAAGAGCCCCCCCCCCCATCACTCAGCTGGCCTTTATAAAACTGTAGGAAGACTGTAGGGACCCTGTTTGAGGCATTACACTCCAGCAGAACGAGAGACAGAAGGAAAGAAAGGGTCATATAAGGGATCAAGTTACAAGTATTGCTGCAGCCACTAAGAGAGGAACGCTATGGTCCAAGCTACTCTGTACAGCTTCCTGAAATTCATGCTGTTTGTAGTATGCAATTGGAAAGCAGTTACTGCTTTCCCCAATGTGTCACCATTGCTCAACCTCAACTGGGGAAACTCAGACAGCCTGCTGCATTTGTACACATCCACAGCAAGAAATAGCTTCCACCTGCAAATTAACTCCAATGGCTACGTGGATGGAAGTCCTTATCAAACCATTTACAGTAAGTATTATGGAAGAAGTTTGGGGAAGAACATGATAAAGGCAGAGCCAAAAATGACAGAAATGCTGACAGGAGGATTCTGGAAATTGTAGCTCCAAAGGTAAATTTGTAAGCTCGGATAAAGGTATAGGAGGTATATGAAGGAAAACTGTAGCAAGTCTCTCTCTTAGCACTTACTGAACATAGCAGTAGATGCAGGATAGACAGAATAAAGTACTTCTGTAGCAACAAAGTCTTGTTGCACCTTTTAAAATTATGGCGTAAGTTTTTGTGGACTAGAGACCACTTTATCAGAGTCACAGTGTGTTATTTTAAGCTGACAGGTATATAAGTATTGGTGTGTATAAGAGATGTGAAAACAGAGGAAAATGAAATGAAAGATTTGATAAGAGTTAAATACCAAATGCTGGGAACAAACACAAAGTCTGTTGTCTTTATTCTGTGCTAGTGTTAATCTAGGAATAATATTGTCACAGTCCACATAGAATTTGAATTTTATAAATGGATTAGCTTAAAGGTATCCTGACTAGGATTGCCCTCTAGTCATAGCTATTAAATTTTCACCTTAAAAGACCACAAATTTAGTCCCATTTGTGAGTACCTGTATCTTGGAAAAGGCTTTCACTGAAAGCATAATTAATCTTGAATATTCAGTGTGGATGCAAAGACAGTTGTGTATATCACTGGAAGTCCTCTTGTAATTGTGGGAAAAATTCTTATTGAAGACTTGTACTCCAATTATAAAACTAACACAAATGAAAAAAAATGTTCATTTGTAAGGAGAGTTCTGAAGCTGAGATGCCACAACAAAGACTATCAGAACTAATAAGGGGGTGGGTATACCATAGGCCAACATATACCCTCGTCAACATTCTGGACCAAACTATTGTCTCCAGTTTAAAAGAATTTAACAATAGTCAAAATTGGATGGTATGGTACAGTCCAACAGCTCTAGAGGAGCTACCCAAGGTATACCTTATCCCCAACATACATTAATCACCTTGGAGAGCTCCTCTAAAGTATGGACTTTTTTATTCAGATTCACCAGACCATAAAGCCACCAGATGCCACTAAACCTATATCTTTTATCTTTCCTTAGAAATCAGTATGACTTGAGGGGGAAAAAGCCTAATTTTGTCTGGATCATTCTTTACTAAGTCCTGACTGAGCAAGAGATCTGTTTTGGGTGAGAGATTTACATAAGAGGAAAATGTTGAAACTCTTACATTAAATGCAGAAACTGCTGTTAGAAATATACCTTAATAATCCACATATCCTTACTAAAAAAAAAAAAGATAAGGAAAAATTGTGACTGAATTAGGACAGGCATTCTCCATTTTTGGACTGGGGAGTGTAGCACTGGGAGTGACAAGGAGCATCTTTTACTAATGAAAATCACTCACCATTGCTCATGTTATCCAGAATAGGACAAGTAGCTGCTTCAGATGAGGCTATTTGGTGCTGGGCTGAAAAAAACATTTAACTCCATCCCCCCAGCACTATGTTTCCAATCCAAATCAATCTCCTGCCTCTGTCCAGATGTGGGTATTGATTTATCCCTCTCCCTCTGAATTTTCCTACTGTGCCTTGTACCTCCTCTCACTGTGAAATAAGAGAAGCCCAAGAGGACTTTCATCCCTCCCCACATTTTGTATAAAATTCTTCTAAAGTAAAACCTGGCACCCTGCATATTGCAAGGGTCCACATATAGCATCACTTCTGAACTGGTAATGACTGACTAGGAATACATAGTACATTTTTTTACACATTTTTTACAGTAGATTTTCAATAAAGTAAAGTAAATTATTTGCTACTTGACTGATTGGGGAATTCATATTTTCTGCATCAGATACTGAAGTGCCTTGATGCAGCCGTAAGTCTTGGCTGCCTTAGGCCAGTCTTCATTAAGCTAGGAATTACAGGCCTAGAAAAAGGCTTGTGGTCATCTAATCCAACTTACTGCTCAATGCAGGGTCTGCAGTGCCGTACTTAACTACCCTGAGAGACCACTACCCAGCATCTGCTTAAATACCTCCAGAGAAGCAGAAGTCTTCACGTCCACTGCATAGCTCTTTACTGCTAAGAAATTTCTGCTAATGTTTAGTTGAAATTCAGCTCCCACCAGTTCTCATCTGACCATCTATAGTAACAGAGAATTCTGCTCCATCATCTCTATTTCAGCTGTTTAGATATTTGAAGACAACTATTATTTCTCCTCTTAATCTTTTCTCTTTCAGATTCCGCAAACTGATCTCTTCTAACCATAACTCATAGAGCTTGGTTTCCAACTCATTTTGGTTGCCCTCCTCTAGACATGTTTCACTCTGTTAAAGTCTTTCTCACTATGGCCTCCTGAAAAGGACCCAGTCCAAATCCAGTCTGGCCAGCACAATATAGACTGTGATCTAGACACTAGAATCCCTTATCTATTCAGTTCTTGAATATAAATGTTTATATATAAATCCTTTGTATTTATATTTGGGAGGGCTAGCTATTACCACAGAGGACAGGATCAGGATTCAAAACGACCTCAACAGATTGGAGAGTTGGGGGAAAAAAAAGAATTCCAGTGAAATGAAGTGAAATTCAGCATGAGTTTCTAAAAAACGAGTAAACAAGTCAACAAAAACAAGTCAAGCCAAACTAATCTTATCTCTATTTCTGATAGAGTTACAAGCTTGGTAGATCATGGGAGTGCCATGCATATGGTATATCTTGCTACCCTCATATATTGATTTGGCTTTTTTGGCCATCTATTAACACTGTTGACTCATGCCTACCATGTGATCTACTAAAATGCCTATATCCTCTCACAAGTACTGCTTTCAAGCCAGTTATCATCCATCCTATATATATATTCATTTCATTTTTTTTCTGCCTAGATGTAGTACTTTAGATTTATCCCCGTTAAAATTCATTTTGTTAGTTTTGGTCCAGCTCTTTGATCTGCCAAGGTCATTTTCAATTCTGATCCTGTCCTTTGTAATATTATCTATCCCTTCCTCATTTTGGTGTCATCTGCAAATTTGATAAGCACGCTTTCTGTTCCATCATGTAAGTCATTTAGAAAGATGTTGAACAACAGTGGGCCCAGGACACATCCCTAAGGCATCCCACTAGGCACTACTTTCCAGATGAAGAGCAATCATTGATGAGCACTCTGTGTTTGACTGGTCAACTAATTACAAGTCCACCTAACAGTAGCACTGTCTCGCCCACGAGTTGCTTGTTTACCTGCGAGAATATCATGGCGACCTTTTCAAAAGCCTTACTGAAATCAAGATATACTACTCCTTGATCTACAAACCTTGTGACTCTATTAAAAAAATATATAATTTGGCCTTTTTTTGGAGGGGGGGAACCCATGCTGGCTCTTAGTAAACACAGAATTCTTATCTATATGTTCACAGATTCACTGTTTAATGATCTGTTCTAGAATCTTTCCCAGTATTGACATCAAGCTAATTGGTCCATAGTTGCTTAAGTACTCATTTTTTCTACTTTTTAAAAATGAAGACAGCATTTCCTTCCTCCTCCAATCTGCTGAGAACTCTCATGTTCACCAAGAATTCTCCAAGATTGAACTTGCAAGTTTCTGGGGACTTGAATTCATTTAGAGTAGCCAGCTATTTCTTTATTACCTGTGTACCTATCCTTGGCTGTAGTGTCCTTACTGTATCATTTGTTCTATTTTCATTGTTTAGACTACTGTTTCCTTCTGGGAGAAGACTGAGGCAAAAAATTTTTTTTGAAGAGTTTGGCATTTTCTCTGTCCCTGTTAGCTTTTCACCATCTTCTCTATCGAGTGACATTATTCTTCCTCTTGCTCCAAACATAGCTTCCCTCCCACCAAACAAAAAACAGAAAACAAAAACCCTCAATAAGCCTGGTATCCATTTGATTTCTCTCTTCTTTCATTTCTTATCCATCTCTTTCTTTAATCTCAGCTCGTCTGAAAGTTTATGTAAAGGGATGTCATGTAGAAGATGGAACAAGCTAGTTTTTTGATGTTGCAAAAACTAGGATGCAAACCAGTGGATTCAAATTACAAGAAAAAAAATTCCACTTAAACTTTAGGAAGAACTTATGGTAACAGCTGTTTGACAGTGGAATATACTGCCTTGGAACACTTTAGACTCTTCTTCTCTGGAGGCCTTTAAACAGAGGTTGGATCCCTACCGCACAGGAGTACTTTTGCTGTGGATTCCCGCAGGGTCTTGGATAAGGCAAGCTTTGAGGTCCCTTCCAGCTCTATGCTTCTATTATCTCTCTTGAATTTAATCTTTTGCATCCCTGTATATGATGCCAGTTTGTGTCAGAGTGTCCAGGTTCTATATTATTGTGGCTACTTTATTCTTCAGGCAGTGATTTAATGCTGGATGTTTACTTTGGGACACAAATTCATTGCATTTAGTATTATGAATATAACATTTCTAGACCTCAAATGCTCAGGTATATACAAATATGAACATACATATTTAATGCATACAAAATCCAAAAATAGATACTTTACAACACTGCTATTTCTGTTTCCTACAACTTGAAACAAGCTCTTTATTAATGAACTTGTAAACAGGCATTCTGTTGTAACATGACTAAAATTTAATAGAACTGTCAGCCAAACAGACAAAAATATTTTGTGGTTGGGTCTGGTCTGTTTACAGCCATCATCTAGGATTTAAGTTATTAAATAATTTCCTAATATTTAGTAACGTCATTTTCAGGTGCTTTGATGATCAAATCCGAAGCTTCTGGTTATGTAGTAATAAATGGTGTGAAAAGTGGACGCTTCCTTTGTATGGACATGAATGGAGATGTCTTTGGATCGGTGAGTCTGCATATGCATATAAAATTACCTGGCATCTTTTCATCATCAGCAAGGCTTGTACCAGATACTCATTCAGTTCTATGTGTGGGAGCTGGAGTAAACAATTCTGTTGTGCTTCCCAAGAAGCTGCTGTCCTTTTCATTTCTTATGGGCTTGTCTTTATTCAGGCACTTGCTGCTCTTATGCTGCTCTTATGAGACACTAGGACCAGTGTAGCATGTCCCCTACTTCTCTCTGCATGTACATCACCATTAGTGTGCTACAGAGAATATGGAGGGAAAAAACACAGAGGGCCTAGAATATCCATAAGAACACACTGATTAGAGAAACTGACTAGGACCATATTCAAATGCTTTAAACCTGTTGGGAACCCTTCACTATTTTGGCAGGTGTCACATATCTCCAATTGTTATCTTTTTCATAAAAAGTTTGCCCTTCCAAAAGACCCTCCATCCATCCCAGTAGTCACTACTGTGGCCTCCAGAGGGAGAGAACAGGCAGACAGAGCTCTACCATGCCTAGGTCCAGCAGCTGAGAAAAAGCCCTCCCTCCATCCCAACTGCCACTGCTAAGGGAAGAACTGGCAGGCACAGCTCCATTGTGCCTGGGCCCAGGAGCTGAGGAAAGGCCCTCCACCCATCCCAACTGCTGTGGCCTTGGAGAGAGATAACAGCAGCCAACATCTGCCGAATTTAATCCCCTCTCCCACACCGTTCCCTTTTCCTTTTCCTTAGATTGATAGCCTGTGGACAGGGACCTGTCATATTAACAATTGTAAACGATTCATATAAAACACCATGTACACTGATAGTGTTATATAAATAAATGATAAGAAGAATAAGAATCAGAATTTAACATTCACAATCCAGTCTTGTCTAATACTCTTTTAACTTATAATGCAAGCTGTTAATGATGTTAGGTGACTGGCTTCCAAAACATATGCTTTCTTGCTCAATTTTAACTATGCCAAGTCTGAGGGACCTGGGTAAAAATGTCTGGGGATGGTTATTGATCAGTGGGTGATGGCAGAACACCCTTTACAAAAAAGATGATGTCAGTCTCTACCAAGGTTAGAGAGCATAGTCTCAAAGTTGTTTAATTCCTGGCATTTGATTCCCTTATGTATGAATTATACTGACAAGAAATTAAATGGTAAATTTTGGGGATTGTATAAGAGGCTTGGCACCTACTTAATAACAGACAGATCCTGCAATAGCCATACTCTGAGTAAGACTCTTTCAGGAGACTGGCACAGTGAAGGAGGGGACAATCAGCTTATAAAAGTATCTCCTGTGATAGGCCCAATATCTGTTTTCTTGGAAAAAATGATTAAAAGCTATTATGTAAGGACTTGAGTATCCTCTTGAGTTTGACAACATGGATGGAAATAGGTCTAGGATAGAAAAGTTAACTCTAGGGGGCTGGAGAAATAGGCCTTTTAGCCCTCACATTAAAAAAAAAAAAAATCTACACTTAAAAGAAAAAATACAGTTGTAAAAATGGTAAAAATACAATTTTATGATATATTGTTTCCATTTTTTAAAATACAAAAACTGCGGTATAGATCTCTTTTCCTCAAATTTCAAGCCAATTTGTGGAATAATATAATCACCTAAGTGTTTAAAATGTTTTATAGAACTTCACACTTGTGCAGCACCTAGTAAATTGGTGGGTTTTGTGTTGCTCTTTTATAGATAGATAGACAGTATCTATAGATAGATACACAGTAAATTTTGTAATAAAAGTATTAAAACATTGTATTGTAAATCAAACATGGACAAATCTCAATTTCACTGTTGCTAAATATACATTAGTTATATTATGAAATTTTAAACATTGAAATCAAATATCAAAAAGACAAATAGAAACAGATATTTGATAAAAGAATCATAGAATCATAGAGTTGGAAGAGACCACAGGGGCCATCGAGTACAACCCCCTGCTATTCAGGAACACACATCAAAGCATTCCCAACAGATGGCCATCCAGCCTCTGCTTAAAAACCTCCAAACAAGGAGACTCTACCACACTCTGAGACAGCATATTCCACTGCCAGACAGCTCTGACCATCAGGAAGTGCTTCCTGAGGTTCAAGTGGAATCTCCTTTCCTGCAGCTTGAAACCATTGCTTATTGTCCTAGTCTCTGGAGCAGCAGAGAACAAGCCCACTCCCTCCTCAACATGACATCCCTTCAAATATTTAAACATGGTTATCATATCCCCTCTTAACCTTCTCTTCTGCAGACTAAACATACCCAGCTCCCTAAGCCGTTCTTCATAGGGCATGGCTTCCAGACCCTTCACCATGTTGGTCGCCCTCCTCTGGACATGTTCCAGCTTGTCGATATCTTTCTTGAATTGAGGTGGCCAGAACTGGACACAGTATTCCAAATGAGGCCTAACCAATGCAGAATAGAGTGATACCATTGCCTCCCTCGATCTAGACACCATACTCCTATTGATGCAACCAAGAATCGCGTTTGGCTTTCTTGGCTGCCTTATCACACTGCTGACTCATGTTCAGCTTGTGATCTACCAAGACTCCTAGATTCCTTTCACATGTACTGCTATCCAGCCACACGTCCGCCATCCTATATTTGTGCATTCCATTTTTTTGTGCCTAAGTGCAGGACCTTACATTTCTCTCTGTTGAAATTCATTTTGTTAGCTTTGGCCCAGCTCTCCAATCTGTCAGGATCATTTTGAATTTTGATCCTGTCTTCTGGTGTATTAGCAACCCTCCCAATTTGGTGTTATCTGCAAATTTGATGAGCATGCCCTCTGCTCCTTCATCCAAGTCATTGATGAAAATGTTGAATAGCACTGGGCCCAGGACAGAACCTGTGGCACCCCAGTAGTCACTTCTCTCCAGGATGAAAAGCAGGCATTGGTGAGCACCCTTTGGGCTCGGTCAGTCAACGAATTCCAAATCCACCTAACAGTAGCCCTGACCAGCCCACATTTTACTAGTTCATGTAGGGATTATTTATCATGAAAACGAAGTTAAGAATCTGACCAGAATTTTCAGCTTGCATTTTAACATTTGTTCTGATTTTTGTTTTGTTTTGTGTGTGTATGTGTCTTTTTTTCCCCCTCCTGCAGCATTACTTCAGTTATGATGACTGCACTTTCAAACACTGGGCCCTGGAAAATGGTTATGATGTTTATCAATCTCCCAAATACAATTATCTTGTCAGCTTAGGAAAAGCTAAACAACCTTTGTTCCCCAGTATGAATCCACCACCTTACTCCCAGTTCTTGGCCAGAAGGAATGAAATTCCTTTAGTTCAATTCAACACACCAAAACCTCACAGATACACCAGAGATGCCAGTGCAGATCCCTGTGGTAGTATCATATCATCTGGAAATATTGCTAAAGAAAACCTACCATTGCCGCCATTAATGTTTAATAGTTTAATGAGTTCAAATGGTGAAGATGGAGATCCAAACCACACAACACTCAACAGAAGATTTTGGAGTCCTAGAACAGATGTCAGAACCTGAACCAAAATTATAACAATTTTATTCTGTAGTAGCCAGAAATAACTTGAACCATTCTTTGAAAGTCTTTGCTAACCCAAATATAACAAAATCTTAAACCACTTTTTCCAGATTATTAGTTCAGAATAAGGGTTTATAGTAATCCATATTAAATTATAGTATACTCACAGACCCCTGACCAGAATGAATTATGAGCCCATCATCCTAATCATGTGGAAGGACTTTTATACATTCTGGTTTAATCAAAGTTGCTTGGACTTATGTAATGGAAGAAGAGTGCCTTTTCATGCCAGCTTCTGTAGCAGGAAAGACTTTTCCTTTCAACCTTTAACCTGGCTTTTTTCCATCTAAAACATTTGGATACACAGTATCCTAATATATCACTGCCTCTTATGAAAGTCAGTACTATACAGCAGAATATGAATGGGAACCTAACAAGAAATTGTAATAATCTGACTGCCTAGTAGAACCAAAAATTTGACTGAATTGTGAGTGAATGTATGTCAGAAATATGTTACTGTATACTTTGATCCATATAGTGTCTCTGTAAGTCTAGTAAGTATGTGAAGCATTTGAACAATTTTTTTTAAAAAAAGTTTTCTAAGTGTGTCTTGGAAAGTTGACTAGGGTTTAAATAATATTTCAGAAGCAGAAAAAAAATAATATTTCAGGAAGCAGAAAAAAATATTCAGGTATAAGGTTTCCCTTGTAGTTTCTCTGCTTCACCATGAAACACAGCTATACATCTAATTCTAGAAGTTATTTATATTATCATTTATTAAAGCAGAATTTGCCTTCAACTTGCACCATCCTACCAACCCACCAAAGACCCAACCTGCACAATCAATAGATTACACGGTATTCCATGTTCTTCTTTAAGTCTCTTTAAACTACACACAGAACAATAAATCTACAAGATATTGGAAAGCATTCATACTTTTCCTTAGTATACTCTACTAATCTGTTGTGCCATTTCAGTTTTGCTTTTTCTTGCAGTTATGTGATTAACCAGAAAATGTGTCCAGCAGGGCACATACCTTTCTGAGGTTAGGAATGTAAGCACACAGACCATTGGGGTTATTGCAGGGAGGTTGAAGATATATATAGTTTGTATTTACTCATAGGTCAGTCGGCTGTGTTAAAGGGAGCTTCTGGTCAGGTAAATGTATATAGGATTGTATTGTAAGGCTCAATTATGTGGACATTTACTCAAGAGTAAATTTCCAAGTAAACATGTCAGTTGCAAGATTGTCTTCCCTACTCATGCTAGCAGATATTGTCTGTCATAAACTATTAATATGTAAGACTGTGTTGCCCTTTTATTACTGAAATTTGTAGAATGATTGTGTTCATAATATTATTACACACACTAAATTCAAATCTCCAAGTGCCAATCCCTGTGGCATCAGCCACACACCAAACGAAAGTACTGGCAGAATTAAGGAACTCTAAGGTTTGTAGATGTCTGGGAATGGGGAAAAAAATTGAAACGGGAAAGAGAGTGCATGTGATCCTGAACAAGACTCCACATATCAACTAAACCATGGGAGCTTCGGAGTGATGTGTTCAAAAAGAAGACCTGGCCAGCATGAACTAAGAGGAAATGTGTTTACTGCAGTTTTACATTGTTGTATTTATTTATTTATTTATTTATGTATTTATGTTAATTATTCTCACATTTCGAGATTATTTATGAATATTTATAATGATTATACATCCCCCCCCCCCCCTATTACATTTGGTAAAGGAAGGAAGAAATAAACATTTTATTTTCTCAGGAAAAAAGTCTTTTTACTGTTTTTTTACTTAGGAAATCACAGTGTGAACCTACTCTCCTAGTCTGTGCTTTTGTTCCCCAAATCACTGTCCTTAGGGAATTTTGCTCCATGGAAATTATTTCCAGGTTCAGACAAGTCTCTGTGTGTGTATGAGGGTGAGGGGGCAGGTTAGGGCATTGAAGTTACAGAACAAACAGTACAAGCCTTATCACACAAGGCTCCTCTCTCTCTACAGCTGTGTTGTCTGTAAAACTGTTATGCAATCCTGACCGCTGTCTTTCCTTGTGCACCTTCATTCCCATTCTGGGACTGCAGCAGCTGTTAACAGCAAAACCTTATTGTACACAGACTGCCTACCCAGTACCTCCTGCAACATTATTCCAGCCCATGGATAGATGGAGGGAGGAAAGGTTGGGGGAAAGAGCACAAGCAAGTGGCCTCCTGCCTGAGTGCAAGGTTAATCAAAAGGCAATAGGGAGCACTCCTGGGAGGAGTCTCCCCCATCTCCCCCAGTCCCTTCTCATGTTTTGCAGTTCTGCTGAAGGAATGAAATGTGGTTTACATTTTATAGTTACAAATTACATGAGTGTGAAGTTAGGGGATAAGAGGCACTTGGAGGTGTAACACTTACACCAGGCTCCAAGACTCTCTGTAGAAAAATGCCTTCTTGAAAGACTCATTTTCCTGGTTAAACAGCATTTTCGTAAACCTGCTAATTGCCCCCTGGCCACTCAAAATCAACATAACAGTACAACTGAACTTTTGCACAGGAAATCATAGTGCGATAGAAGCGGAAAAGGAGATCAATAAAGATTTTTTGTGTTTGTAAAAAGAATAGCTTTTAAAATGGTCTTCCATGGGGCAACAACTGAAGAGAGTCTGCCTTATGTGGGAAGCCCCAACTGAAGGCACTATTATCCAGATGCAACCGTGATTTACCTGCCCCATGTGATAAGGTCCTATAGCAGGAAGAGGGTTCAACCTGTCATCATCCAGCATGTTAAATTGACTTGGCTGGTCAATTCATAAGAGAATGAAGCACATGACTCTGCTACAGTTGTATCTTCTTTAATTAGGGTTGCCAAGTCAGAAGCATCCTGCTCTCTGTCAGTACCAAATCCTGTGCCCTAAGCACAAGCTCTATTTATGTCACAAGGGACAGAACCTGGCAACATCGTTGAACATGATAGGTGTGGTTTTCATTAAGCATCAACCACAGTCACTTAGAGTATATCATTCAAGTAAAAAATACCAAGTCTAACAAATGAGAAAATATTTCACTGAAATGTTTTCTAAGTTTTCCAAGCAAAGTTTTGAAAATATCTGTTTAAAAACCTTTCAAGCACTATTTTTAAAATAACATGGGAATTACAGTGAAACCAAAGAAAGTTGTTCATTTGACAGTTCCTGTCAGGATGCATAGCTTCTGTCATATGTTGTTCCGCTGGATGTGTACTGAAATAGTGGGTTGCAGTCAATGCAGAAATACTGCGGGAGAACTTCCTAAGCTTAGTTGTAATGCTATGAAGTATCCAGGGCTACTTGATTATTGCCTGACAGGGAAAGCAGTGAAATATGCTGCCTCAGAGTCTGATGGAATTTCTTTCTTTGGAGGTTTTTAAACAGAGCCTGGATGGTCATTGTCAGGAATGCTTTGATGGTGTATTCCTGTATGGCAGGGGGTTGGACTCATTGGGCCTCGTGGTCTTTTCCAAATCTATCATTCTAACAATGTGTCTGTTTAGAGCCTGTCTGTATTATTACAAAGTATCTATTGGATAATTGATTTATTGCCCATCACTACACTGTATCTGGTGAAGGAGAAAAGAACAGAGCGGGCAAAAACAAAAGTCTCAGAGTGAGTGTTTTGAGAACTTTGTATGTCTAAGGCCATTTCTGCACGACAGCACCGTTCCAGCATGGGGACTTGTTGAAGTTGGCCCATGATGTGTGCCATTGTGCAATGTTGTTGTGATCCTGCACCTGTTGTGTCCCCAGCCATTACAATTGTGCAGTATACCATTACTGGAAAAAATCTGGTAATGGCCTCCCTTCATGAAACAATAGCATGGTCAGTGGCCGTGTGGGAAGGGCAGAAGTGCAGCACAGGAAGAGGCCACTGCATTGCAGAAGGAAGGAGTGTGTTGTTACCCTGAAATGCTTGGGGGTCCCCGAGGGACTCCTTAATATGCTCCACGTGATGGGGAAAGTAAACTCACAAGCAATAGCACAAAAGCATAAGCAATAGTAATGCGAGAGGCAGGGTAACCTAGCAAGATCTTTTACCCAGTTTTTACAGGGTCAGGTCCAGACAGAAATCACACAAAAAGGTCCAATGAATGACTTTATTGAATGGAAATATCACACATTAATGCATACACTCACACACACACACATCCAAGGGCTAAAGAAAAATAAAGAGTGGAAATAAGATAGCGGGATTGTTAAAGGATTCGTGGTTTGGGTGATACTGCACCTTTTCCTGAAGTCCTTGGTCCGGAAAGCAGCAAAAGAAATGGAACTCAGTGAAGAGTCGCTGAGGGGATTGCGCGGCTGTCAGGAAGGGGGAGCGGTTAGTTGGTATGACCAGGAGGTATCCAAAGAACTAGTAAAAATGGGGACTATTTGTAGGAAAAATTTACCTTGAGGGCAAATCGTCTCCTGGGGAGAACAAAAGGGACAGCAAAGAAAAGCAACTTCACACCGGCACTTCTTAGATATAGGAAGATAACAAGGTGTCACCCAAGTATCAGCATCTTCCGCTGCTTTGGGTTGCAGTGTGAATTTATGTAGATGATCCTTGTCTGATAAGATTTTGTTGCTTCCAGTGCCCAACTTTGTGGGAAAAAACTCTTAATCCCTTCAAGTTGGCTCCTTAAAAGCTGAGGACCTTTTGTCCACCGTGGGTTGGCACAGCTTGAGGTCTCCTGTGGCTACGTGACAGGGGAGTTTACTGGTCTAACCTGGTTCTTCCGATCATACGACCGTTGTCGCCTACGTGCTCATCCAGGTGACCTCTCTGGTGGGTTAGATCATGTTTTATATCAAAGTTGTAGACTCCAGGACAGGGTTTACCAAGGCAGCAACAGTGTCCCAAAAGCTACCCATCCACTGGCAACCAGCTGAGCATAGGGGGGAGCGTTTGGGTCCCAATCCCAGCAGTGGCACTGCTGGGACTGCAACAGGATGACATGGGATCCAGGTATGATGCAGAAAGGGCCTAAGTGAAGAGGCAGGAAATATGTGTCTGTCTCAAGGGTGAGAAGTGGGAACAAAACGTGGGTCTGGGAACTGTCAGAAAAAGTGAGGTGATGCTAGATTTATGATCCTCCTCATTCACAGCTTTGCATACCTAAATTTTGCAATTGTACCTATAAAGGTGTGAACTCCATGTCTACGTTAGTCTCAGCAGCTTTGGAGGAAGTGTGCTGTGTTGCCTGCAATCAAAAAATATTGTCTACCTCAGAGAGAAGTTTGTGGCTTGTGGGTCATGATAGTTCCCTGCCCTCAGGTTTGCAATCTGAAAAGACACAACACATGATGAAAAGAGAATAGCATGGGCGTGGCAGGGATTAAGTCCAATAGCTACTGGCTTCTGTTCTCTTCCTCCAGGGCCACAGTGGGGGCAGTTGGGATGGAGGGAAAGTCTTTTGTCAGTTGCTGGGCTTAAGCCTGATAGAGATGTGTCTGCCTACTAACAGCCAGCATGAGTTTCTCAAAAACAAGTCATGTCAGACAAATATCTATCTCTCTGTCTCTCCCTCCCTGCCTGGTAGATCAGAAGGATACAAAGGATATACTAAACCCTGAATATTATTGTTATTAATCATTTTTATCCTGCCTTTCTCCTAATAATGGGTTTCCAGGCAGTTAACAAGATATTTAAAATAATGCAATTTTTTTGAAGAAAAAAGTAACAAAAATACAAATACCAGATTTTAAAAAAATTAAATAATATAGGAAGTCAAAATATTAAACATTAAAAATATTAAAATGCATTAAAAAATTATATGCAAAGCTTAAAAACAGAACCACACAGCTTTAAAGCCCAATCTAGCCAGCTTGTAAAAGCCTGATGGTACAAAAATGTTTTGACTTGCCAACGGAAAGAGAGCAAGCATGGGGCTATCCTGGCCTTATTAATGAGGTCGTTCCAAAGTCTGGGGGCAGTCACTGAGAAGGCCTTGTCTATTGTTCCCACCAAACGAGCCTGAGAGGGTGGTGGAACAGAGAGAAGGACCTCTCCAGATGATCTTAAAATGAAACAATGTGGGCTATACAAGGCTATTGTTAGATGGATTTGTAATTGGTTGACATCTAGACACAAAGAGGGCTCACTAATGGTTCCTCTTCACCTTGCACAGGAATGACTAGCATGTATCATAGGGTTCTCTGCTGGGCCTGGTGTTGTTCAAAGTCTTTGTAAATGTCTTGGGTAGAATAGAGGACATTTGTATCTGATTTGCAGCAAATATGACATTAGGAAGGGGAAACTAATACTCCAGAGGACAGGATCAAGGGCAGTCAAGCCAAAACTAAAAATTTGAATTCTGGAAGGGATAAATGTAAGATACTACATTCAGGGAGAAAAAATGGAAAGCACAAACATAGAATGAGTGACACATGGCTTGACAGTAATATGTACAAAAAAGATTTAAGGAGCTCGATACCAGTCTAAACATGATGTGGGAACCCAAAAAACCAATTCAATTCTAGTCTGCAGGAATATAATGTCCAGATCAATTGAAGTGTTCATGCCACACTATTCTGCTTTATTTAGACATCATCTGGAATAATGTGTCCAGATGATATTTGATAGTGATTGACAGACTGTATCAGCGGGTGGTGGATTCCCCTTCATTGAAGGTCTTTAAACAGATTGTTTAGTTGTCTGTTCCTGCATGGCAGAGGGTAGGACTACATATCTCTTACAGTTTCTTCCATCTCCACAAGTCTATGAAAGTTTTCCAAGCAAAAAGAAAGTTTTTAAAACTTTGTTTTTTATTGGCTTTTTCCCCTTTTAACCTATGCCCTTCACTGGCTGTCTTTCTCAGCAGCATCACTAGAGGTGTGCAAGGAGGTGTGCCCCATTAGCACATGGACAAATGTGCTCATGATATGGAATTCTCCTGTATTTTCCTTCAAGTACAGCAGATGGTGAAGTGTTAAATCACGCCAAAGTAAAAGCCGTCCTATACTTAGGAATTATTAAATTAGCAAGGTAATTAGAGTAGGTGAAAGGTTTTGTAGTAATTCCTAAGGTAGGATATTTGGTAATTAAGCTCAGATGATTTTGTAGCTCTATATCCCTTATACATTGTTTGATGGCAGATTTGGCGCCACTGAAGCCAAAGGCTATCAAAGCATTAGGGGTAAACCTGTATGTTAGAAGTTTCTCATATAATGCCTGTTTCCATGCAGATTGAAATCCAAACTGAAATAGAGAGGCCAGTCCAGTTGGGTAAAAAATAAGTTTTAGCCAGTAATTGATCTTAAGGATCCAGGCACGGGCCTTGATAGGCACAAACTGCATTAGGGACAGGCCTCAAGGCACAAACTGCATTAGGGACACAACAAAGAGTGGCAAATATGCTTCTAAGGGATTTAGTTTGCAGTGCTTCAAATGAATCAAAATTTTAATGGGTGCATAGTTGTGAGTCATAGAACAACCTTGTCTGTAAACACTTGAATAGCAGAAGGAATATGCTGCCCTCCTTTGGTATATGAAAATCTAAGCAGAGTTGGCATATTCTATTGCTATTTTCTTCTGGATTTTCCATGTCCCAGAAGATTGAAAGACTACACCAAACTATTTGTAATTTGTGACCTGTTCAATAGGAGTCCTGTTTATTTGCCATTTATGGAATGCCTTCTTACTTGTAAATACCATTGCCTTTGTTTTATTGCAGTTTATGATTAAGGATTCATTTTTACAATAATTGGCAAGCTCCTTCAGGAGTCTCCTTAAGCCTATTGCCAAAAATGATAAGAGCACTGCGTCATCTGCGTATAGATAAGGGTTACTTAGCTAGCTTAGGGGTGGGGGTGAAAATTGGTACCTGTTAGGCTTTTGATTGGCGAGTTAATGTAAAAGTTAAATAAAGTGGGTGCTAGAATGCAATACTGCTTAACTTCCCTAGAAGTAGGGACTAAGTTAGAGAGGTGCTCCGGGTAGTCACATCTTACCTGGAGATAAGTGTTTTCATATAGGCCATGCATAAGCATGAGCAGCCTTTTATCAATGGTGGTGTCTTCAAATTTCTTCCATATCCTGTCCCTGAGGATTAGATCAAAAGCAGACTTGAAATTGAGAAAGGCCACATAAAGAGCCTCCCTAGATGAGGATGTATATTTTTCCACCAAATGTTGAAGAACGAGACCCTGATCTATTGTTGAATATCCTCGTCTAAAGCAAGCTTGTTCCTCATCCAGTATGTTTTGCTGATCTAACCAGTCCAGCAGTTTTGAGTGCAGGTGACTTGCATACAGCTTGCTAATAATACTTAGTAATAATACTTAGCAAGCTGATCGGTTTATAATTTGCTACGTCTGATCAATTTCCTCTTTTGTAAATGGGTATAATAATTGATAACCCCCAGTCCACAGGAAAATTAGCTGAATGATCAATCCAAGTGAAAAGCTGAGCTAAAACTGGGGTCCACCAGCCTAAGGTTCCTTTAAGCAGTTCTGGAGGAATATTGTCACTTCTTGGAGCTTTACCCGATTTTAGCTGTGAAATTAATTTGGACACCTCAGCCTCTGTGACTGGAGGCCATTCAAATAGATTACTAATATCAGCTTTTAAGGATGCTGGGATATTGTTCATCTTATGGAGACAGAATTCCGATAGCCTTCTGCTATTATCCTCCAAAATGTGACTGAATCATGCATCCTGGATGCTGTTTCCCTTATTAAGATTTTATACCTCCTTTTCAGGAGAAACCAGACATTGGGGAGAGTTGATGAGTTCCGTTCTCTATACGCCCTATATTTTGCAATTAGGGAGTTCTTCATGAGGACGCATTCATGGTCACCCCAAGGTTTGGAATTGTGACTTGTTTTGTGGGTCTTTTTGAAAATTTAGAGGTCAGTGGATGTTGTAAGGATTCAATCAACATTTGGAACAGACTCATAGCTTTATTTGGAGTATCTGCTGTTAATATGGAAGAGTATAAAGAGAGATAAGACTGAGTGAAGCATCTTGTTTATAGATTTGTCTAGTGCTTCAGACCATTTGATGCAGCATGATCTTATATCTGTTGATGTATTTGGTAGTGATTTGTAGTCCACATAAATATTTTGCTCATTAAGCACCAAGAGTAGGGCCAGTGGTAAGTGGTCACTATCTGAACAACACTCCACAGTAAAGTTGATTACTGAGGCCAGCAGATTACAAGAAACTGAGATGTAGTCAATTGTGGAAGCTCCATTATTGGATAGGAAAGTGAATTCCCCATCTTTGTCTCCTTCTGTACTTCTGTTCAGAACAACAAAATCAAACTTGTTTGTGATGTGTAGAAGGCATAGCCCTGCATAATTACAACCCTCATCCTTTGATTTCCTGTTAGGTAAAAGATGAACCTCATTGCTTTCTGGGGGGATTTCATGAAAATGAGAAAAAAGTATCCCATCATTCTGTCCTGTCCATGCATTGAAATATCCTGCCATGATGACTGTGGCTTCCGGATACAGTGTAGTCAACTTAATTATATATTCCTCCAATCTTTTCCAGTCCAATTTGATTTGAATGAAAGAGTGGTGAGGGGACAGGTAAACATTAATAATCAAAAGACAAGTAGTTCTGAATCTAATAATTAATGCTGTGGATAAATGATTCAAGGGGTCAAGTTTAGTGATAAGGCCTTGAAGTCTGATGGAAACAAATATACCTAAACCACCTCTGGACCTCCCATTCTTTGTACTGGGCAACACTTTCAGTGTATGTGTGGCAAAGTTGTTTTACTCACAAACCTCACAGGCCCATATCTCTTGCAGCAGTATTAAATCAGATTTAGTGATATAATTAATGAAGAAGGGATCTGATTGTTTGTTTCACCAGCCAACAATATTCCAGCAAAGAAGAGTGAACCTGGAATTTTGCTGGAGCTGGTTTTGTCAGTCGGAGATTTGGGGAACTTCTCTACATATGAGATTACCAACTGTTGTATTTTCATTAAGTTTGGGTTTTGTTCCTGTTCCACCAGCTTGCAACTTTCTGAAGTGGCTTCAGGTTGTACACCTATGAAGGTCTTGCATTCCTGTCACTTTTGGCCCAGAGAGGCTTGTGTTGGGATTAATAAGGGTAAACTGTCCAAAGGGGTTAACTGATCTGTAGATGAGAAGAATGAGATGTACTGGGCAGGCTGCTTTACATCTTGCGAGGTCACCATCTCCATAGTAGGTTCAAGCTGTATTTAGCAACACTTCTACAAGGACTACAGTTCCAGGCCTTGAGAGGTGGGAGTTTGTTCCAGAGTTACAGCTTCAGAAGCTTCAGAAGCTCTGTTGGAAAGTGGGGAATTGAATGACTGGCTGCAGTTGTGATCTGTGACTTCCTTCCGCTGAAGTCAGATCCATTGAGCCACCTAATTTATGAAGCCCCTCAGAGAGTCATTTTCTGGGTTGGAGAATTGATGTTAAAGTGCATGAGATCAATTCTCTGGTCAGGAATATCTGCACATCCCCCCCCCCCACCTTCAGCTGTATCAGTGGGGTTGTGTGTTTATAGTTTTCCTCTTGAGTTTTCCTCTTACAGTTTTCTTCTTGAGTGTTCTTGCTGGGAGATATCAGAGTGAGCAGAGGTTCTGTAGAAGAGCTGACTGCCAACAGCATTTCTTTTAGCCCCTCCAGGCTAGTAGCAAAGCCATCTTGGTCTTTCCTGATGAAGGAAGTGAGGAAATCAGGAATTTCTTTCTCTACTGGGTCTTTCATAGTTATGTTTGCAACTTCCAGGGGATATTTACAGGAAGGTTGTTCAGGAGGGAAAGGTGATAGGAGTTGTGCTCTGGCTGCCAAGTCATGAGAGGTAGTATTATTTTGGTTTATATTAGATATTCCAAGGGAGTTTTTTGAGCTGATAAATGCACATGTTGCAAAGTCACGAAAAACTCTAACAAGGAATATTTGAAAAGAAGAGAAAAAATCTTTCAATCTGAATAACATAAACTAGGGATGGGCCAACCGAATCCACAAATCCTCAAATCCTTGACAAGGATTCAAGATTCATGGATCTGAATCCAGCTGCCAAAATGGGCAAGTGGAATCTTTCAAATCCACTACTGATCAGGCCCACAGGGGCATGTAGGGTGGGCGATCGCTGAGTCCCTGAATGCCCCAGGGCCTGAGCTCGCATGATTGTGTGGTGGCAGGCCAGGAGAAGAGTGGTGAGCATGCGATCGCACTCTGCCTATCTTCCCCCACCCACCCTGGGCACGACCATGCTGAGATTGGCAAGGAAAAAAGCAGCGATCACACCATCACGCTCCACCCATCTTCCCCCACCCACCCTGGGCATGATCATGCCAGGATGGGCAGGGAAAAAAGTTGTGATTGTGCTCTGCCCATCTTCCCCCACTCGCCCTGTATATGATCATGCTCAAACTGGAATGTGGAGGGAGAATTGGTGCCTCCCGAGCCTGCCAAAGGCCTGATTGGGCAGCAGGCCCCTGGGCATGCGAAAATCACAACATAAAGCTGCACACATGTGCTTGAGGCTGCCTGTTCTCCCTCATGTTACCTGTTCTCCCTGGTGCTGCCTATGCCCTTTGGCTTTCTGTGCCCACTGGGCTGCCTGTGATCGCTAATGTTGCCTGTGCCTGCTGGGCTGTCTGTGCCCGCTGGGCTATCAGTGCACGCTGGGCTGTCTGTGCCCGCTGAGCTGCCTGTGCCCACTGGGCTGCCTGTGGCCGCGGGCTGCCTGTGGCCGCTTGTTCTGCCTGTCCCTGTGGCTGCCTCCCTCTGCAAGGTAATAATATTCTCTATTCTTTTGACTTGAGACTGGACGGTAGGGATTGGGCATTATTGAGACTGGACTGGAGTGTTACCCTGATTTCTGGGGTCCTGTGGGAGACACCTCAAAGTGCTCCAAATAATGGGGAATGGAAATTAGCCAGAGCACAAGCTGTAGCTCTGCAAGAGGCAGGGTAACCTAGCAAGACCTTTAAACCCAATTTTTACGGGGTCAGACCATGCCAAAAACCAAGCAAAATTGTCTAATAAAATGATTTTATTGAGGGGAATTTACTCATGCATGCACATAAGATACACACAATCACACATTCACACAAGAGCTAGCTGAAAGAGAAAGGGAGGAAAAATTATAGAGAGGCTGAGGGATTTGGGGGGATTTATAATTACCAGTCCAGAAGAATAGTGAAGAGTAGAAATGTATTTTGGCTTAGGTAGGACCTAAGAGCAGTTCTCATTCAGGAGCCAGACGGACAGAGTGATGGGTAGATCTTCAAGAGACTGCACTGGGCCTCCTCAAATCAGGGGTATTTGTACCCTGAAAATGGCTTGTGGCTGTGAAGGTTCCAAATACAAGACAAAGGGAACCTGTTGTGGACAATGAGTCTTTCGCCTGTTGATGGGCTTAGTGCTTTGATTGACAAAGACATGATGGATGTTGTAATAGCTGTCTCTTGTGGGTGCTATGAGGACAGACGAAAGAATCCAGGTATATAAGGGATGGATATCTGTCAATCAGTGTCCTGGTGGGCTCCTCACAGTTGGATTCCTTAGAAAAGTCCAGCTTCTATTTAAGCCTATTATCCACAGGAATGGTGTGTATTTGCCTGACAGATGACTCAGTCTTACCTGGAGGAATTTTGGAGTTGACCTATGCTTCTCACATTTACAGTCAAATTCTTTCCCTTGCTCAGTTTGACCTCTCCGTCACCTCTCAGCTATAGCCACTTGGCCTTCGTCTGCTTCTCACCTCAAAGACATTAAAATAAAAACAAAGACAGTGCTTGGGTTTAAACACAGCTGGAATAAGTTGACTCATAGATAAGACATTGGCTTAAAATACTTTTTAAAAAAGGAAACAAAAACCAAGTGGGGGTGAGCTTTTCCTTATATATCAAACCTACACTGATACTTCATTTATTTAAATCAACTGTTATTTATCAACAATATTTGCCTAAAAATGAATTGATTCTATTTTTACCTTTCTTTTGCACAAAGAAATATAACTTCTTCTTTTATATTAATATTGCAAATAATTAATTAGCTAAAGTGCATTGTCTTATATTTCTGCTGGATAGAACTTAGCTTAAAATAGTTGAAATTTAATTATTTAGGTGAATATATAAAATATTTATATTTAAATACTTAAAAACATTTAGAAAATTTAGATAATTTTCTGAATCTGAATAAATTGTATTAAATTGTGAAAATAACTTTGCCTTTTCCCCCTCCTGTTTGTTGAACCATGATTATGAAGTATTAAATTTGGGATCTGTTATATCTTATCAAGACACATATAAAAGGTAAATATTGAAGCAATCTAGAATTAAGCAGGGTAGAAGTTAAGAAAAAAGTTAAGAAAGTTAAGAAACAAATCGTGAATGATATATTTTTGATACTGAATAGACATTAAGAAATTAATGTTACCTTATATACATAGAATCATAGAATCATAGAAATGTAGAGTTGGAAGAGATCACACGGGCCATCCAGTCCAACCCCCTGCCATGCAGGAACACCCTCAAATATACACTGATAATACATGATTGATTTGCCTGTTTACATAACTGTGCAATACTAAGTTCTTTAAGTTCTTAAAAGGGTCAATGAATTTGATATTTTACTAAATTAATTTGATAATTCTGAATATACTTAGCTCAATCTTTGAAGAAATAGAAAAAGAAAAGGAAAAATAAATAAAATACCAAGATGGCAAAGTCAAATACAAATGAGAAGACCATCTTTGGACTCAAATTCAAAATCAACTAATCCTACATTGAAAATATTGGAAGAAATGTAAAGGCTTAGATGATTATTACATGAAGAGATGAAAAGTACAAGAGTAGAATTTAAAAATGACTTTAAAAAAGAAATAGAGAATTTAAACTCAACTCGAAAGAGAATAATAAGGGATATGGCAGAACTAGACAAGAAAGTAAAAACTTTACAAGACAAGAAGTTCTTTCTTATGTTTAGGTTGAATTCTGTTTTCCTGCTACATAGGATGAAGGAGATGTTAAACAGCAGCATAACACGCGAAAAGACATTGGGATTATTGAATTTAGCCACAACAAGGGAATCCTAAACAGAAGGGAAGTAACGACTGGAACTTAATTGTTTGAGGTTTCTACCTCCAACAGACTTTTTCATTTGGACTATAATTGGTAATTTTCAACCATACGACACCTAATTTTTTCCCAAATGTACAGAGACTTCTTGAGAAATTCAATATTCTCTGCCTAAGAAAGAGGCCTGTAACTTCACAAAGGACAGAGAGAAAATAAATTGAAAACCAAATTATTTTACTGAGTACAGAGATTTAAGAGCCAGCATAGAGTACTGGTTTGTTCATTGGACTATGAACCTGGAAAGCAAGGTTCAATTCCCCACTTGGCCGTGGAAACCTACTGGGTGACCTTGGGCATGTCACATACTTGCAGCCCCTGGAAAACACTGTGACAGGTTTGCCTTAGGCTCACCATAAGTCCAAAATGACTTGAAGACACACAACAACAATGAGGTTAAAATTTTATTGCCCTTAGTCTCAGTTTCCACATGGCCAAGAAGAGGAGTGGCCTGTGCCTGCATTGAGATCCCTCCAGAACAACTGAATTTCAATAGATCTGATACAAAATATAAGACTGTGACTCTTACATCATCACTTTTCTTCTTCTGTGTGATTTTTTTAAAACATCTTTTGCCTGATGAAGAAGCCAGTGGAGCTCTGAAAGCTTGCATGATGTGTTTGTGAATTTTGGTCAGCACCTTCTGTCAGGCTGGCTTTGCCCTCCCTGCCATGCCATGCTATGCCATGTAGTGTTTTTGATGTTTGTTACCATATATACTCTGTAATTCATATACTTCATACCATGTTATTTGCTACTTGATGCCATACAATACTTGAATTGCTTTGCTTTGTACTGTGAAGGGATGATGGGAATGGCTGGAGAAACTAGTGTGCTCGCGCATGCACCCTGAGCTGTGAATCCAGGTACAGGCTAGCAGTCTCCAAGATCAAATTCATGGCAAGAGTCATGAGAACAAGAGCAGGGGAAACAAGCTTGGGAAATGGTTTTGGTTATGCTTAGCTGACAAATAGAAACATTATGCAGGCTAAATTTGAAATGTATTATTATATAATTCTGCAAATCCTTTGTTCCTTCAGTTCTACCAACTTTTGCAAGATGTTGTGATAATGGGGCTTCCCATTATCTAGACTTGGCTGAGGGGGGATACTTCCCTCTTCAGGTAAACCAAGGGTTAATGGGGCACTGGGGTTAGGTTACACTTTTTATTGTGGGTCAGCCTCACAGGTCACGGGGAGAGAATTGCCCAATCAAGCGGAAAAAGGTGAGCATCTTCGAGATGCTTCGATGGAGAAGTTATAAAAATCCTTGAGAGACCATGTGGAGAGAGACAACAAAGAAACCTCCTGGAGATGAAATCTGTGCCAGTAGTAGGCTGCAGGCCCTGGGCCTCGCCTCCTGGCCTCACTCTTCTCTTAGACCATCTAAGCCCGTGAACCAAATGTGAGTAGCGAGAATATTAGGTAGTTAGTCACATTAGGGCTTTTTATCATTTTGGAGGTTGGCTGATCTTAAGAATGTATCTGTTTTTATAACTACTTGTAACTTAAGCGTGCCTGAGAGGGGGGAGCCTCTCATGTGTATTATTGTCGTGTTTACTTGCATGCCTTAAAATAAATGCTTCTTCTGTAAAACCTCTGTTTCCTCTCCATTCCCACACCATCCTTCGACACACGCTTAGATAGGACTTCTCTCACTCAGAAGGGGGAGGTGAGGGAAGGGAAAGGTCCTTAAGCATAGAGATTGGCAATCCACTGAGCAGGGTCCCACTTTACAGTTCAGTTAATTTAGAATTCAGTGGGTGGTGGCAGCATGAGAATTAATGAACGCTGGGGAATTTCCTACTCCTTTTCAAGGGTAGAAGTCAGTCTTGGGGGGCTGGAAGTAAAACTCAGTATGACAGATGTATTTTTGCTTTCTGTTTAGGTTACTGAGTAAAGGCTTCTGAAAAAATTCTGAGCAATTTTCTTTGAACTGGGGGCTAACAGTATACGAAACCTACAGAGATGCCCAAGCCACAAAAAAAAGGGAGTGGGGGTGGGGGAAGAAGTCCTAAATAGTCCACCCCCAAACATGGTAATTTCACTCGAACTCTTGCAAGACCCACTAACAAAGTCTCAAATAAAAGAAAAAAGGCTGGAATTGGCCAAAAGTGCTGAAATAAATGTAGCCAGGAGGTGATGTATGGCCCAAAATATACAGGACACAGGATTAAAATTAGCTCTTACCATCACTTAGTGCCCCCTCCCAGTTTAAGCACACACACTTATTGGTAAATATTAAATTTACTGATCACAGTAAATGTGATAAGTAAATATAAATAATGCCATATCTCAATAATATGTCAAAAGAACCAAAGAAATTTCTAATGAGGGAATAATGGATATTCATACATATGTACATGTAAATGAACAAGTCATACTTACTTCATTTCTTGTGGCACATTTCCAAGGCCCAGGTCCACAGCCCATCATCCAGAGGGGCTTACAGAACTCTATGTCTATTAGTTGGCCTTCAGCCTACTCCTGATACTATAAAGGCAGCCCAGACCCAGACCTCTCTTATTAAAAACCCCAAAATTCCTTTTTTTAAAAATGATTTTTATTAGATTTTCATGATAAAATAGACATGCATATATATATTTTTCTGTAGGGTATTAAAAAAGAAAGAAACTGGTGATCTCAACAGCAAAGATTGAATAAGTTTAGAAAACCATGGTATAATGAGTTGAGAAAAAAGAAGACAAAAGAGAAAGAAAAAAGGAAAAAGAGAGAGAGAAAAGAAAGAAAGAAAAAAAGAGTCTTTGATAGGATTTGACTAAGAGAAAAATATTAAGACTAAATACCCTTTACCCACCCTCAACTTCCCATGTTACCTGACATCAGTTGTTTTACCCGATCAATATAAATCCCCTCACTTTGAAGAAAAGGAATTTTCCTTTGTATAAATATATTTAACTTTCTACCTTAGAGTTGTAAATCTTTTAAATTTCAAATTCTAAATGAAATTTATCACCTGATCTATTCTTCATGTAAAGTATATAAGGTTCTCAAATTTTTAAATATGGTTGCATAGATTTTCCTTTTAGCCAACCTGATAATTTATCTGTTTTAGCCACTTCCATCACTTTCCCTAACCATTCTTGTATTAATGGATTAGACTTCCGCCGCCAATATTTTGCAAATGTTATTCTTACTGCTGTTATCAAATAGTACAACAGTATTTTATTGTCCTTCTCCACCTTCTCCTCATAGTCTAACATATTTCAGAGGTATAATTCTGGCCTAAACATAATTTTTGCTCCTAACATTTTCTGTATTACCCCATTCACCCTCAACCAATATCACCTAGCTTTTCTACATGTCCACCATAAGTGGTAAAAAGTTCCTTTTTGTAAATTACACCTCCAACACTTATCATTAACTTTCTTATATATTTCCCCTATTTCAGCTGAAGTTAAGTACCACCTATACATCATTTTAAGTAAGTTTTCTTTATAATCATAACAATTTGTAAATTTAAGGCCAACTCTCCATACTCTTTCTCATCGCTCTATTTGTATAGAATAACCCACATTTAATGCCCATTTTACCATACATTGCTTAACTACTTAATCCTCGTTCACATAATATAATATTAATGTATATATTTTTGCTTTCAAATTATCATTTTCCTTACATATTACTTTCTCCATATCAGACTCTTCATATTTTTTTTTATTTTCTCTAAATCTCTCTCTAAATTGATAATGTGACAACTGTTGGATTTTAAAACTTTCCTCTTTCAATTTCTGAAAATCTTTTATTATCAAATTTCCCTGTTGATTTTCCAATAAATTTACATATCTTATCCATTTTTTAATTTTTTTGCATAACCTAATTCCCTCCTATAAAAAGCTTCCTGGGGGGATGCCCATCCAGGGATTCTAAAACCAAAATTATTTTTATACTTTCTCCAAATTCTATATAAGCCCCTTCTGACTATATGACTTTTAAATTGTGAATTCATTTTCTCTTTCTTGTACCACAGGTAGCCATGTCAACCAAACCTTAGTTCATGGCCCTCTAATTCCAGTAGTCTTTTATTATTTAACACAAACCATCCTTTATCCATGATAATCTAGCATCTTCAAAATTTGGCAGGCCCCACCCTCCTCTTTCTCTTCCTTCCATCAACAATTTCTCTTTTATCCTAAGTTTCTTACCCAACCAAATAAAATTAGATATATCTTTTTTTCAATTTTAAAATGGCTTATCTGAAAGTATAACAGGGATAACTTGAAATAAATACATTAATTTACGTAAAACACACATTTTCACTATTGTGATTCTCCCTCATATAGACAAAGATAGATTCTTCAATCTCATTAAATCTTCTTTAATTCCATCCCAAGCTCTAACATAATTATTTTCATATAACCGTTGATTGTTGGGTGTTAAATTTATACGCAAATTTCTTATTTTTTTTTAAATCATTTTATTCAAAAATTCTCATTATAAAACATACATATTTGATTGTCAGCTTCATTGAAATATATCTGATCTTCCACATTGATCTAGATTTCATTTTCCAGATTTCTACAAGCTTTAGGTACTGTACAACATTATACTGTTAGTTTATCTGATAGTTCTTACATTTCATTCTTCATATTTCCGCTTCTTGATTTATATCCTGTCGCCCCCACGTAATATAACTTTAATCATGAATTACGTATTTCCAGCTGTTAAAACCCAGCAATTACCCGTTACAATTTGCCGTTCTTTCTGTATCTCATCGTCTGATTTCCCCTTTAATCTCTGGGAGACCATGTCCGCATTTTTATTTTCAATAAATGTAGCCCACCATTGTTCTATTGTGGGTATTTGCTGAGTTTTCCATAACTTTGCATATTCAATACGAGCTGTTGTTATCATGTACAATAATATTCTCCAATGCTTCTTAATACCAATACCCTCTAGTATATCAGTCATATTTAACAAATACAATTCAGGAGTTTTAGCAAACTGACCTTTCACTAATGTACAAATTACATTATGTATTCCATTCCAATATTTCTTAGCTTTTGAGCATGTCCACCACATATGATATATTGTACCGACCTCCTTCTGACATTTCCAGCACTGTCCGATACCTGTATTATAAATCCTTTTCAGTTTATCTGGTGTCATATACCATCTGTGAAATAATTTGTAATAGTTCTCTCTCAAATTCTCGGCTACTGTAAATTTCTGCGTTTTTTTCCAACTCTGCTCCCAAGACTCTAATTGAATTGAATGTCCAATATTTTGAGCCCATAAAATCATTGTTTCCTTTACTGTTTCTTCTTGTCTCTCCTGCTGTAATATCTCTTGATGGATTTGAGCAAGAAGGTGAGGCGGATTTTCAAAAAGCCATTTAATTACTCCAACTTTCTCTTTTGATTCAATTCCATAAGTTTTTATGTCCATATGAAACCTTTCTGTTAATTGTCTGTAAGGGAACCAACTCAGTCTTATTCCCTCCTGTTCTAGTTTTTCCCTTGTTTTCACCTTCAGATTGTTGGACACTGATCTCTTGATTATATCGTCATACCGCAACCATTTATCTGTATCAGTCCATCTACCAAAAAACGCCTCTTGCGGTGAGACCCATGTGGGGAGCTGCCTCATGTTTTTGACTTTATAATCATCCCAGATTTTCAAAAGCAATTTTCTGATATAGTGATGTGAGAAGTCTTTATCTATTCTTGCTTTATCATAGAACATATAGGCATGCCACCCCATCCTCAAGTCTGCACCTTCCAATGCCAGTGTTTTCATATCCTGAAGGTCTATCCAGTCTTTTATCCACATAAAAGCCGCTGCTCTGTAATATAATTGAAAGTCTGGTAGTCCCATTCCTCCTCTACTTTTTATATCTGTCATAATGTTCCATTTTATCCTAGGCTTCTTCCCCTGCCATATAAATTTAGTTAATTCTCTCTTCCATTGTATGAAAGGTTTCATATTTGTTATTATAGGCAAGTTTTGGAACAGAAAGTTCATTTTTGGCAGAACATTCATCTTTACTGCTGCAATTCTCCTCATCAATGAGAGCCGCAAAGAAGTCCAATTTTGTAGATCTTTTGTTATTTCCTTCCATTTTTTCTCATAATTATTTTGAAATAACTCATTATTTCTTTTAGCTATCCAAATTCCTAGATATTTTACCTTTAGTCCTGTTTTAAATCCTGTTTTTGTACTAGTTCCCTCTCTTCTCTTTGAGTCATATTTTTAGTTAAAAGGACTGTCTTCTCCTTATTAATTTTGAAACCAGAGAATTGTCCATATTCTTGCAATGTAGAGTTCAATTTTTCTATAGATTTGCATGGATCGTCCAAAAAGAGGACCAAGTCGTCTGCGAAAGCTTTCAATTTATAATGATATTTCTTAATTTGAACTCCTGTTATTTCTTTATCTTTTCTTATAGCATTGTTAAGTATTTCCATTGTCAAAATGAACAACAAAGGTGACAGGGGGCATCCTTGCCTTGTCCCTCTATGGAGTTCTATCTTTTGTGTTCTTTCGCTGTTGATGACCAATCGAGCTTGTTGTTGTCTATATATTGCTTCAATCCATGCAGTAAATTTCTCTCCTGCCTGCATCTGTTTAACCACTGTCTTCATAAATGGCCAACTAATCATATTGAAAGCTTTCTCCACATCAACGAAAACCATGGCTAATTTCCATTCATTATGCTTTTCATAATATTCAATTATGTTTAGAACTGTTCTAATATTATTTCTCAAAGATCTTTTAGGTAGAAAGCCAGTCAATTATCTCTGGTAAGACTTTCTTGAGCCTCTCTGCTAATATTGAAGCGAAAATCTTATAGTCCGCATTCAAAAGTGAGATTGGTCTATAATTCTTAACGTCTGTCAAGTCTCTTCCTTCCTTTGGAATCAGAACCACATTGGCTTCCCTCCAAGTCTCTGGTATTCCATCATTCATTATTTCATTTACAGTCCTTTGCAAGGGCATTGAAATCTCATGTTCCATAATCTTATAATATCTTGCAGTAAACCCGTCAGGTCCAGGAGTTTTATCGTTCTTCAAGTTCCTAATAGCCTCAACAACTTCCATCATGGAAATGGGATTATTCAAAATTAATCTCTGGTCCTCATTAAATCTCATTCTGTTCATCTTCTCCAGATATTCTTCCACTTCTTGCTGATTCTTCTCTTTTGGGATCTTACTCATCAATTTCACATAGTATTTATGAAATACTTGTTTTAATCTCTCTTGTTTTGTAATTTTTTCTTCTCCTATTCTAATCTCCGTTATAAGATTCCGAGCCCTTCTTTTACGCAACATACCTGCCAACAGTTTGGAAGGTTTGTTAGCTTGTTCAAAAAAGTTATATTTCATTCTCCTTATCTGTTGCTCTATTTCTTCTGAGTTGAGTTGATTTAATTGAGCTTGCTGTATCTTCATCTGTAGTCTAATCTGTTTATCTGACGGATTTTGTCTCAGCTGACGTTCAATTTCTTTCATCTTTTCCAAAATTTGCTGCTCAGTTTTTCTCTTTTCTTTCCTGATTTCTGCCATCCATCTGATAAGGTTACCATGCATCACAGCTTTACTTGCATCCCAGATGGTTTTCATCGAAAGTTCCGTCGTTAAATTCTCATTAAAATAATTAGTTATCTCTGTTTTTGCTTTTGTTATATATTCCTCCTTATTCCAAATCACATCATTCAATCTCCATGTTCTTTCTCTGTCATTAATCTTTATCTTTAGTTGTATTGGATTATGATCAGAACATGGATTAGGAAGTATATCCATATCTGTAATCTTCATCAAAAGTTGTTTAGATACCAACATCATGTCTATCCTTGACATAGACCTATGTCGATCCGAATAGAATGTATGTCCATCCAGTTGTCCATTCTTGTATCTCCAAGTGTCATATAAATTTAAATTGTCCATCATATTAAAGAAGCTCTTAGGTAATTTACCATTGTTTTGGGGAGATGACTTTTGCATTGTCCTGTCAACCTGAGGATTAATTATGCCATTAAAATCCCCAAGAACAATCATGTCAGAGTTTCCGGTTTCATTAAGATATTTCAATATCTCTTCCTGTAGTGTAGGGAAAAATTCACCTTTGGCTCCATTTGGTGCATATATCCCGACGATTAATATTTTGTCTTGTTTCAGAGTAACTTCTACTCCTATGTAGCGACCATTTATGGCCTGAAATATTTGCTTTGTACCCAATTTTGAATTTACATATACCAAAACTCCCCTCTTCTTTTTATCAATCGTAGCTGCAAAGCAGCTACCTAATTTCGGATTCCTGACATATCTCAAATCTTGAGTTCGAATTCAAGCTTCTTGTAGACATATTATATCAATATTCTGTTTCTCTAGATGGTGAAATATTTGTCTTCTTTTGTATTCAGAGTTAAACCCCTTAATGTTCCAAGAGTAAATCTTCAATCCATTTTGCTAATTATATTAATTTTTTATTATTGACATTTATCTTATTTCAGCAGTTCTTCATCTACCTCCCCTTGTTCCCCATTTGCTTCCTCTTGTTCACCGTCTTCTTCTTCTCCCTGTAATTGTCCTCTTTCCTCCTCTTGAAGCAACTGTTCTTGTTCTTTCTCCCCTTCAGAGGTATCCTTTTGTAAGTCCTTCTTCAATCTCTCCATCATTTCTTTGGCTTTGTGTATTGAATTAATTCTGTATCTCTGCTGTCTATAAATGAAAGACAAATCTTCAACCCTTTCCCATCGATAATTAATCTGGCATTTTAACAAAAGGTTGGCCAATGGTTTATATTCTTGTCTTTTCTTTAGGATTTGATAAGGTATGTCTTTAAAAATTCTCACATCTTTATCTCCAATCTTCAATAATCCATCGTAGCTTCTCTGTAATATTTTGTCTCTAATCATAGTCCTCGTAAATGTTATGATAATGTCTCTTGGTAGTTTCCTCTCTCTCGCAACTCTAGAGGAAACTCTGAACATCCTATCGATGTATGTCTCCATCTTTTCTTCTTCTATGTCAACAAATTCTGCCAAGGCCGGTAGCATTTTTTCATAAAGGTTCTCTAATGAAGCCTCTGGAACACCTCGAAATCGAAGGCATCTTTCCCGATATCGTAACTCCTGCTGAGTGATTTGAAGTTCATCTTCCTGTTGTTTCCCCTTCACCTCATCCATTTCCTTTTCAACTTGTTTGACTTGTTGTTTTATCTCCTTAGTTTCAGTCTTTAACTTTGTCACTTCCTTAGATATATTTTCCAATTTCTTCCCCAATTTGTCAATTTCTTGTTTCATATCAGCCCTCATCTCTTTCGGTCGCATGGCGCACGCGAGTGGTCGCACGGAGTGAACTCGCTAACTCCGTGCTACCTCCCGCTGGATTCCAGCTGCTTTTTTAACATCTGATTTGCGGCTTGACACCCCCCTGGTAAAGGGGGTGCGGAGGAGCTCGAAGGGGGCCCCAAAACTGACACCGAGCTCCCTCTGTCAAGAGGGAACGAGAGGCTTCAGGGGAGCTGAAGAGCCAAGACGGACTCAGCAGGGATGCCGCTTTTGCAGCACAAGCGCCGCCGCCGACTTTTAAAGAAGAAGATTCACTTTAACATTAACAACAAGCTGTTGATCTAGGTTTCTACTCCATCAATACAGCAACAATAATGTACTTACAGCAGTGAACAGGAATGGACATATAACGTGACCCAGCTGACCGTGAGTAAATAAAGCTGGGGGACAGTTTTTACCCTCCAGTTGACTGTGAGTAAATAAAGATGGAGGACAGCTTTTTAAGGTTATGAATGATTAAGAGAGACTGGAACGATTTGACAGATTTGACAGACGTGATGGATTTCCCTATCAGATTTGATTGATGAGTAAAAGTGGAGAATCTAGAGACGGGATTCGAGTTCAGCTTTGCTTTTTTGTCTTTGCTCCTTTTGCTTTTTTTGTCTTTGCTTGTAAAGGCAAGACAGACATTGGACAGATAAATTGGTCCTAATTTCTCTTCCTGGCTTTGATCTTTGAACGGACTGAATGGTTTTGTGACTTTGCTATAAAGGATTGGTGATTTGGGACCTTGTAATGGTACTTTGGGAGTGTTGGAGACGTGGTTTAAAGGCTGAGGATTACAGTACTTCTTGGAGAAGAGAAGACAATTTTATAGTATCGAGCTTTTACAGTCTGGATGGAAGGGATTTGATTTTTGAATTTTGTTATAATTTGGATGGTGTTTCCTGGGATTGACGCGGCTTTTGGCAGGTTGTGGAGTACAGCATTGTTTGGCGACGAGAAGAGACTTTTACAGAGTGGAGATTATTTTTCTTCTCCTTTTCTTTTTGTTTTTTTCTGATTCATGAACTGAATAACATCTAATATTTGGAATTATAGAGGATTTTGCTTTGCTACCGGGACATCTCTGTGGAAATAAAATTGCTTACAAGGAGCTTTTTTGCTGTGGCTGTGCTGGAGGGACAGAAGATAGAGAGACTTCGCCCCCACGCAGAGGTCTATCCAGACTTTTAATATCAGCACTGCAAGGAGAAGAAGTTCTCACAGTCAAGGTCTGGGAACAGTTCCAGAGGAGAGAGAAGATTTGGTACCTGCAGGGAGGGGGAAGTGGAAAAATTGGGCCTAGGCACAGCTAGCTGACGATTTTGAATGAGCTTTTTATATGATCTTACTGGTTGAATTTTATGAATGAAACAAGCATATTATAGTCGATTTTAATTTTGTTGTATATGATAAGGCTTTGGTATAGATATATATAATCTCATAGAATTAATCAGTGGATTTGTATATACATATAAGCTTATCTTTTAACTCTACATATATAAATTGAGATATTAGGGTCTTGTTCTTTCATATGACCATTCTATATAACTCCTCATAACTAACAAAATATAGTAACTATTTTTTATTTCTATATTGTTGAAATGCTGACTGGGTAGGTGGTTCAATGTTAAGATAAATTAATCAATTGATCTTGGGAATATATGGAACTGATTTAAATGATTTATATATGCAATGAATTGAAATAATAACATGAATTTTATGAACTGATAATATATAAATAGCAAGTGCTCTTTGATTACATTGGTAAACATATTTGAGATTGATCAAAATAATTAGCAAAGCAATTCCAACGCTGAGAAGAGAGGAAGCGAGAGGAGGAGAGAGAAAGGAGGAGATAAAAAATCAGAAATGGATCAAAGGACAAGAAGAGGAGCGGCAGCAGCTGCCACAACAACAACATCCCAGGCAGTTAGACGTACATCTGTGGATATGCCCCAGAAATCGCAAGATTTTATGTTACAGATGATGGAAGAGTTCAAAAGTATGAAAGAAGAGATTAGAAGTGATATAAAAGAAACAAGGAAACAAATTTCTTATTTTTTTAATGACCTCAAATCCTTTCTTCATTTCAAAATCCTTCTGCTCCAATAATGCCATATTTTTTGTCAAAATTTTAGATTTACCAGTATGTACTTTTAAACCTGCAAATTTACCTTATTCTCTTATCACCCATAGTAAATTTACGTGTAACTGGGGATCCTCTAGCATAAACACAACATTGTTTGCAAATGCTTGGAGTTTAAACTCTTCTTTCCTTACTCTTATTCTTCTAATCTTTGTATTTGATCTAACTTCCCTACACAAAACCTCCAATGCCATAATAAATAATAAAGGGGAAAGAGGGCATCCCTGATGAGTAATTTTTTCTATTTTAAAGTAATTTGATTCACCATTATTTATTTTCAGTTTAGCTTTTTGATTATCATGTATTGTCCTAATCCAATTATAATAATTATCACCAATCCTTATTTCCTTCAATAATTCAAAAAGAAAAGTCCAATTCAAATTATCAAATGCCTTTTCTGCATCTATAAAAATTAATGCTCCTTTAGCATCATTATGAAAATTTAGGTACTCCATTACATTTATAACAGTTCTAATATTATTCTTTATATGTCATTTTGGTAGGAACCTATTTTGGTCTTCCTGTATAAACTCCTAAATATACCTCCTTTTTAATCTATTAGCCAATATTCCTGCAAATATTTTATAATCTTAATTTAAGAAAGAAATAGCTCTATAATTTTCATTAATTTTAAGTCATGATCTTCTTTCGGTACTAAAACAATGGCTGCCTCATGCCATGTATCTTGGACTTTATTACTATAAAGAATATTATTCATTACTCTTTGTAAAGCGTGAGCCAATTCATCAGCAAAAATTTTATAATAAAGGACCATTAAACCATCCATCCCTGGCACTTTCCCTCTTCTTAATGTCTTAATAGCCTCCTTTATTTCATCTAATAAGATCATTTCATTTAACCTATTTTTGACCCCTTTGACCCCTTCTGGAAATCCTACAACTCATACACCATTTCTTAGGCTTCATTTGACTCCCTGCTCTGTAGTGGTGGGACTGTGTGCTCCTGTGAGGCAAAAGACTATGCTGTTGGCGGCACTGCTGCTACTTGGGTCTCCCATGTCAGACAGGCTTTGACTGAGGAGTTAGACTAAATGTGCCAAATGGCTACTGGGCAACAGCAGTAGAGGGCAGAGACACTGGCAAGAATCTCTCAGAGACAATGGCAGTGATACAATAGGTAACACTTGTTAGTACTACACAGAAGAAGGCAATGGGAAACCATCCCTGAAGTCTTTTATCTTGAAAATCCTATATGAGAAAAATCCAGAATGAAACAAGACATAGCATCAGACGATAACACTTCCCAGTCAGGAGGCAGTCAACGAGTTGTTGAGGTACGACAGAAAACAAGTAGTGCTGTGGTTAATGATGCAACTGGACTTAAATCAAAAAGATATTCAGCTGTTGATATGTTCAGAAATGAAAGTCCAAAGCTGTACAACATGGGAATGTGAGAAGCATGGATCAGGGGAAGCCAGACACTATAAAACAACAAATGGAAGGAAGAAACATTGCAATATTTGGGTGAGTGAGCTAAAACGGACAATCAGATAATCACACAGAGTTTTACTCAGGAAATGAAAATTTAAGAAGAAATGGGATGGCATTAATAATGAGGACAGAAATAGCAAAAGCAGTCAAGGGATATAATGCAAAGTCTGAGAAAAGGACTTCAGGGAAAACCCATCAATATTTGTAGCTGCAGTGCCTTTCTCTTAGGTTGTCTTTGATGGCCGTGGCAGCTGGCATTTCCCCTTTTCTCCAGTTGGCCACATGGCCAGTGCATCTTCCCAGCATGCCTCAGGACTGGCATTGGCTTGGGTTGGCTCTGTTTTTCTGGGCCAGAGTCTGGAAGTTTTCCCTCTGGTCCAGAGGAGAAGTATTTATCCTCAGCCGGTGAGTGCTCACTTCTTCCTTGTGCATTGTTGGACAAGGAGACATGGTGCAGGAAGCAGCAATCAAAGGACATCGGACAGAACAGTGGAGGAAGACCAGGGCAGCAGAGGAAGACCAGAACAGCAGAGGAAGACTGGGGCAGCAGAGGAAGAAAAGGACAGCAAAGGAAGACCGGGACAGTGGAGGAAGACCGGGGAAACGAAAGAGTCCAGAGAAGCGAAGGGTATTGGAGCAGCTGAGGAGCAGGAGGCGTCTGCAGTTTAAGAGCAAGGGGACACTGCAGACAGTGCCTCACACTAGCTGAATCACTTACTTTATAAAAGCCCTTTTCAAGGCTACTACTCTGCTGATTCACTTTCTTTCTCTGGCTCATCATTCACCGCCCCCTTTCTGTTTGGGTCTTATCATAGGGAACCTTCTCCTTCTCCTCGTTTGTGTTGTTACTTCTGGGAGTCCAATACTGTGTGCCTACCTGCCCCTTTGGTGGGTTGCTGCATGGGGAAACACCTATATTTTCACCCACTCCCCACTCATTCTCTTTTTGGGAGCATTTGTTTCCCCCTTCCCTGAGGTCATACCACACCTGTTGTTTTTTTTAGGGCACTCCCAGTCCCTGGTTCTTCATTGGGCCCCCTACTTGCCTCTTCATACCCTCGCTGGGTCTGCACCTGGGGAGCTGTTGTCAATTTGGCATTCAGTAAGCAACTATTCCTTCATTTCTTTTAGGGTATGTGTGTTGCAGGCAAGCAAGATGCCACCAAAGAAGGTGCAGAAGCCAACATCAGAGGTGGGAACCAGAACTTGGGGCCAAGCTGGCTGCCCCTGAAAATCATGGTTGGAGCTGACACCTGTGGCAAGAAATAAGGCACCTACAACCAGTCGTGGTCAAGACCAGGCTGTGCAGGAAAGTCCAGAACTGGGCAATGCAGCGTTACTACAGAGCCTGTCTCAAATTGTAGAAAAGCTGGTAGAGAAGATGGACAAGCTGGGAGCACAGGCAGGAGAGTCAGGACAGCCCACAGAGAACAGGGAGTCAAGGAGGCAGCAGCATTCAATAAAAAAGTCTAGGAGATGCCATAGATTCCCATCTGGTAGTAGCAGCAACTCTGAGCATTCTTTAGACATAGAGGACTCAGAATCAAGTGAGGATAGGACAGCCAGAAGGTGGAAGAAGAATAATGGCTCAAAATGCAGGAGACACAGCAACCATGAGGATTCAGACAGTGAGGGATCCATAGGTGAGTCCTCATCAGAAGGGGAGCAAGACAGGAAGGTATACTGGAGGGTAGCTACCCACAAACCAGGCCTCCTGACATGGGCTATCAGGAGGAGGGAGAAGGGAACCCTGTGCAGAGGGCTATGTGTGGCCTGGAAGTGTGAAGGTAGCACAAGTGATCCTTCCCAATTCCAAAACTTCGGGGACCACGAGGACCCATTTGGCATCCACTTGGACAGATGCACCAGGGAGAGCATCTTAAATGAATATTACGTGGATATCTTTTCTTTGCTCAAGCCAGAAGGGGAAGAGAGGCAGGTGCCAGTGGGACAGAAGAGGAAGAAGGAGAAGATAGCACCAGTTGAATGTAATTTCCACAACTGGCTGGCAGGTTATGCGGTTTTTATGGGGTAGTGCAAGTTGCGTATCCTGACAGAGAGTGAGCAATGTATTAAAGGCCAGGTCACTGGCAGGCAAGATGGCCACCACTGAGTACGATGCGGCCGTTCACAAGAGAGCATCTTAGAGTGAGCAGGCTCACTGGGATCTCATCAATGATAAGTTTTAGTTAGTCCTGGTTGGTCCCTCACATTAAGGAGAGGGGTGAGGGTGCCTAGTCTTTACACTGGGCAAGGAAGAAGGACTCCAGGAGGTGGGTTTATTGGGTATTTAACCTGAGAAAATGTCAGTGTGCACATTGTAAATTCAATCACAGTTGTGAGTCTTAGCTCTTACCCCAGATCATCGCGCCCCATGTCTTGCCAGCGGGCAGACGCCCTTCCAGTCTGCATGCGCCAGTGGGGCAGCTAGTAGCAGGAAGGATGGAACCACCCCCTCTGGGACCCGTAGTGGCACCAGAAGCGTTATGTGATAGGGTAGGTCTGGGAAGGGGGGAAGGACTTGCATTCACATCTGTCAGGCTCTCCTCCCCTTCCTGGGCCTATACCCCAACAGTAGAGCAGCTTCTTTTATTAGGGATGGCTTTCCTCACAGTTCTGTCCATAGATCCCAGGTTTGCTTTTGAATCTGGCAACCTTAAATCAGCCAGAAAGCTACCGGAGGTGGAGATGGAAAGGAATTCAAGGTAGGGCTGTTGGCAGGGCCTTTTGTTCAGCCACCCTTCAGCAACCTTAGGATATCCCCACTTGGAGTGGTACCTAAAAAAATTCCAGGGGACTTCAGGCTTATTCACAACCTCTCCTTCCCAAAGAGGGCATCTGTCAATGACACTATTCCCCCAGAGCTCTGCATTGTTCGTTATGCTTCCTTCGATCAGGTTGTTCATCTGGTCAGGGCATGTGGCCCAGGGGCACTCATGGTGGCAAAATGCAACATTCACTCAGCATTCAGGTTGATCCCAGTGCATCCTAAGGATCTTTGCCTATTAGATTTCAAATTTGACAGGGCAAGGTACTATGACAAATCTATGCCTATGGGCTGTGTGGTTAGCTGTGCAGTCTTTGAGATGTTCAGCTCATTTTTAGAGTAGGCCACTAAATTTAGGATGGGGTCCCCCTTTGTCACCCACTATTTAAACACCTTTATCATGGTGAGAAGGGCTGGAAGTGGAGAGTGTGCCAGTTTACTGGGGGCATTTCAGGCGTTAGCCAAAGAACTGGGTATCCCCCTAGCAGAAGGCAAGATGAAAGGAATGTCCACTTAGCTTGCTTATCTAGGGATTACATTGGACACAGTGCGGGGTGTGCGGGGTCTGCCATAAGACAAGCTGGAGGGGCTCAGGGAATGGCTGCAATGTATGTTGGCCTGTCGCAAGCTCAAGGATGTTCAGGCCCTGTTGGGCCACCTTAATTTTGCCTGTAAGGTAGTCTGTCCTGGTTGGGCTTTTTGTGCCAGGTTGGCAATGATCATGGTGGGTGGCCGGGCTCCTCATCACAGAATTCATATCTCCCAAGGTGTCAAGGAGGATTTAGCAATCTAGGCTAAGTTTTTGAGTGATTACAATGGAATTTTCATTTGGCAGGAAGTTTGGGAACCAGGTATGGAGTTGCAGGTGCACTCGGATGTGGCTGGGAGCATTTGGTTTGGTGTTTATTTTGTAAGTCACTGGTCTGCCCAGAGATGACGACTAGCTCAGCTCCAAGGTAACATCATACGTGATCTCATGTTTTTGGAGCTTTTCCCTACAGTCATGCAGTAGTCATTTGGGCTGACCAATTTAGGCACACCAGAGGCAGATCACCTGCCAGTACCCGAGGCAGACCACCTGCCAGCAGCATTCCCAGAAGAACTTTGGAGTCTTAGGAGTGAAGTGTGATGCAGCGAGTCCTCCAGTTGGTGGGACTGGCCAGTACGTGCTCTTACTCCAGGCTGGTGTCCAGATTTACAGATTTTTGCAGAGAGCAGGGACAGAGGATGGGACAGGGATGGTTTGTTTCTGAGTGCCAGATTCTGCAGTTCATAGCACACCTGAAAGAGCGAGGATTGGCTCCACTTTCCATATCCCTGCACCTGGCAGGGATCTCCTTTTTCAGTCAGGTCAAAGGGTTTGGGGATCTTGGTGCCACCTTTCTTATTAGGAAGACTGTGGAGAGTTGGTGGAGACTGACACCCAGTAAGCGGGTCCATCACTCATGACCTAATGGGTAGGATTATAGGGCAGCTGCCAGACATCTGCCAATCCAAGTAAGAGGTGGTGTTATTCCAGGCAGCCTTCACTACAACTTTTTGGGGGGCCTTCAAAGTTGAGGAATTAGTGGCCAATTCAAAATCTGACCATTTGGGCTGGGCGTTGCAGGTAGCGGACATCTCCCTCTATAATTCACAGGTCCACATTAAGGTGAGGTGATCCGAGTGTGATCAGTTGGGAAAGTCATCCACTTATATACTACTGGGGCCCCCAGACCCTGCCCACTTAGGGTATTGCATAGGTTTTTGCCCAGACGGCCACTGGGGCCTGGATACCTAGCTGTTCACCTTGATGTTTCCCCTCTTTCTAGATTCCAGTTTATTGCTGTCTTAAGAATTGCTCTCAGGTGGCTAGGGTTGCCAGTGCTAGCATTCAATAGTAATTCCTTCAGGATTGGTGCAGCAGCTACTGCAGCTCAGTGGGGTATCCTGGTTAAAGACATTAAGAGAATAGGGAAGTGGAAGTTGAGGGCGGTTGCATCTTACATTCAGCCAGGTTTGGAGATAGGCACTGAGTAACACAACTTTGCTCAAGTTGCAGGACTCCTGGAGGTGGGAGACATGTGGAGGGGGGCAGACTCAAGAGTAGGAGAGCAAAGTGGTGGAGGCAAGCTCAGCAGAAGGGAATTTGGCAAGAGAGAACGCTAGTGATGACATAGCCAAGTGGATGGTCATGTGAGGGAGCTCCAGGCAGTGCATACACAGCAGTGTGGTGCAGAAGCAGAGCTCTAGGAATGTCACAGTAGAACTGGCAGGATGTTGGACTTGTTATTGGGCTCTCCTGGCACGCAGGAACCACTGGACTGTTCTTTTATGGTCTTGGGGACTGGCTGCATACCATCTTTTAGAGGTGCTTGTCAGCCCTATGTGGGTTCTTTTCTTTTGGGTACAGCTGTGTAGGGTTGGCAGAAGGTGGGAGTGGGCACTGCTGCCCACCTTTTTGGTGGTCAGCATGGGTCAGGGACCCGGGATGATGTTTGTGGTGCCACTGGGTTTGGAGATGTGGTATTCCTCCTCTCGGTTTCAGAAGCAGTGCAGAGGTTATATTGGTGTGGACACTACCAGTATGGGTGCACGTGTTCCCTGCACTCATGGTGGCCGGCTGGTTTTGCCAGTTGTGTCAAGAGTCTCAGCACTGTAGTGATTTGTTGGGCTCATCAGTCAACAGCCAGGTTAGCCAATGCTTGGCTCCAGACCCATGCACATGGCAACCCTTTTATCAGCTGTAACCAAATAAAGTTGTGGCCTCTTTTCTTCCGAAACTCTGTATGTGTGTTGTGGTTCTTTCCAAGCATTTCTCCTTGCTCATGAGCACACAAATAACCATAATTCAAGTTTATACACCAACTACAGAGACAGAAGAGGAAGAAATGGAAAGATTCTATGCTGGAATCCAGGAAGAAACTGATCACACACCAAAACAGGACTTGTTAATCATAGGCAATTAAAAGGCAAAAGTAGGAAATAGAGCGAACCAAACATGGTGAAAGAGTTTGGCCCAGGATCAAGAAATGAAGCAGGAGAGTGACTGATTGAATTTTGTGAGTTTATCTCAAACACATTCTTCAAACAAACCCAAGAAGCTACTGTATACATGGACATCACCTGATGGCTAATATAGAAATCAGACTACATAACTGGGAGTAGAAGATGGAGAAGTTCCATTCTCTCCGCAAAAACAAGAGTAGTGGCACAAAGTATGTACTGCTAGTATCAAAAATTAGAGTAAAGCTAAAGACTAGATCAATCTTTGTGCCGACATGCAACCTGAAGAATATTCCAGTAGAAAATTAAAGATGATGCAATTTTCAATCTCATTAATGCTCTTCCCTCTAGCTTTATTAAATATAAGTTTAAATTCCTTCACCGATTCATTCTGGATCTCTAATTTTATCAATTTATTGGATGTATCTTGACTAATAATATGGACAATTTTTTTAACTAGAAGGCTGAAAAATATAATTCCACATCAGGGATCAGTAGGGCCCCATAGTTGGGTAAAATATGCCTGACTGATTTTCAGAATCTACATTTTTTTATCATCAAAAGCAAAATTGTTTATAGTCATCTATCATGCCTTCTGACCTAATAAACTTAAACCATCTGTGCATGTGCATGTATATATGTGTGTGTGTGTGTTACATATTTTCCAAGAATCTGGCCAGAAGGTATTATTATTGTTTCATTTTATTGGTAAGCCCAGCATTCTCTTCCTAGACAAGAGTATCACATCATCTTAGTGATTAATGAAAAGCTGCAATTTTTTTCTCTGCTCTAAAACTACAGTGTCAGGAACTATCTATCCACTAGGGAAACCCTGAAGTCCTCAGAGTCATGTGGTAATTCTTATTAATTTATTTACTCAAGGACAATAGCCATATACAAGAACTATCAGGTTCTTCTGTTCCATTGCCTTTGGAAAACCTAGGAGCTTTCAATGCCTTCAAAGACTAATTCAGGAAAGTTTCTCAGTCTGAAAGAAGGACCTGTTTCTTGACTGGAAAGCTCTATAAAATTTTCCATGGTGGTGGAGATTAGAAAGTGGTTCTGGAATTCTTTCCATACTTCTCCAGATACTTTGACTGTCCCTTCTATGTCTCTCAGAAAGAAAATACTGAAACTACCTGGGTTCCTTACCAGAGAGCTTACTGTCCCTTCTATTGATGAGGTGGACAAGATAGAAGAGTCCTGGCAAAATTAATCTCTGAAGTAGTGAAATGTAGTCAATTCAAGATGTATCAATATATTAGATTTACATGTATTTTAAAGTGATTATCATATGACCCCACAACTTTCTGAGAAAAAAAGTGGGCTGACAGGTAAAGAATAGCAGATGGACGAGGGTTCCCATCTTTGTTCTATCAGAGCTAAACATGGGTTCCTTCATTTCTTACTCTAGGGGCAGAGAGCTAGCTGTCTTTTTATTGGACTCAGCAATAGGGATGCCAAGCAACTATTGCAGCCTGTAACACTCACTCACTCACTCACATATACACACACACACACTCACACACACACACACGAAGCTCTCCTATTGATGAACAGAGTGGCTGCCCTTTGTCTGAACTGTATTACAACCCATAATTTCATACTGAAAAAAATCTATTTTTTTAGAAGGTTGAGATTTTCTACCTGAATTCTACCAACTTATCACATGGGGAAGTCTACTTTTTTCTTTCTTCACTCTTTCTATTCTCTCTACTTTGTTTGTTACTTAGGTTCCAGTGGGTCAATGCCACGACAAAAGTATATGTTCCTTTTCTCCCTTTTCTTTCCTTTTTCATCTTTTTCATCTTTTTTCCTTTCTTTTCCTTTTGCTTCTCTTGCTCAATGCATAGTGTATATTCTTATTGTAAAACCTGTTTAAGTTCTGTTCTATGACAGGTTATGTTATATTTGGAAAAGTATTTTATGTAATTTTTTTAAAGAATTGACTTTTAATAAAAATAATTTAAATATTAAATATTGTTTAAAAATAATTTAAGTCTTTGTCATTGGTAGACATACATTTTATTATATATTATGTCTCTATGACATAGAATTTAACTGATCGTCAACATGATGATGTGCTACATGCTATTGCTGTTGCTAAAAGACAGTTACTCTATGGCTGGAAAGACTATTGTTCAATGGGTAAGAAGATTTCATTGCTTTAGCTACTCATGAATGTGTATTTCAAAGAAATTAATTTCAAGAAGTGTTTTTGGTCAGCTTGTATTAATGGTCAGCTTGTATCAATGTATATGTTTTGTTGAGTGCCTTAAAGTCCTTTATGACTGATGGCAACCCTAAAGAGAACGTATTACAGGGTTTTCTTGAAAGAAATTGTTCAGAGGGGGTTTGCCTTTGGCTTCCTGAGAAAATGTGACTTGTCAAGGTCACCCAGTGTGTTTCATGGCCAGTGGTATTCAAACACAGGTGTCCAGAGTTGTAATCCACTATTCACACCATTACACCACACTGGCCTCCACTGTAAACAGAAAAAATGTCTACTTCCCATTCATATACTTTGTATTTCACCAATCCTTTCCGTTTGCTCCCCACTCCCATTTCTCCATAATCATACTTTACAAAACCCAATTTAAAGATGTCCAAAATTACTTATTTCCCCTCATCATCTTGTGGTCTTTCATCCCCAGGTAAAGTGGATTGTCATCCTATAATCACCACCCTGTTATGCCAAGCCTCTGTACCATGTAAGCATATTGTTAGAAAATTAGGCTCCCAGGAAATGAGGAGACAGATAGACTACTATAAGTAAGTATTTTTCCTGGGCCACTGGACCCCTAGGAAGTATGCTTATTCTGAATGGAACAGTACAGTGGAGGGAACACTGCATGAGTCCTATCTTTTCAAAGAAAGCAAGTTTCCACCCCTGTCTCAGACAACATTTTGGTTCCCCTCTTCTAATTTTTTTTGTGCCTGATACTTGATTTGCCATGCTCTAAAAAGAAAGAAAGAAAGAAAGAAAGAAAGAAAGAAAGAAAGAAAGAAAGAAGGAAGGAAGGAAGGAAGGAAGGAAGGAAGGAAGGAGGGAAGGAGGGAAGGAGGGAAGGAGGGAGGGAAGGAGGGAGGGAAGGAGGGAGGGAAGGAAGGAAGGAAGGAAGGAAGGAAGGAAGGAAGGAAGGAAGGAAGGAGGGAAGGAAGGAAGGAAGGAAGGAAGGAGGGAAGGAAGGAGGGAGGGAAGGAAGGAAGGAAGGAAGGAGGGAAGGAAGGAAGGAAGGAAGGAAGGAAGGAAGGAAGGAAGGAAGGAAGGAAGGAAGGAAGGAAGGTGAGGAAGACTGGAAATAAGGATTAGAGGAGGCAGTCTGTAAGCAGGCTTTTGGTTCAGAGTAACCCAATCTGTGTGGATTCCTCAGAGAATGTGGCTGTCATGCTGTGTTCTCCCCAAGCCATGTGATTGGATGTGGGGAGTGGGGAAAGGTGTATTAAGGTGAGATATATTGTACGGCAGAGTTGAAAAGGGATGTTAGTTCTGGGAGACATAAGACAGTAACAAATGGTTTGTGTTGTTTGTTGAGGAGCCTAGCTGAGAAACGTTTGTGTTAGAGTGTAAGTAACTGGCAAGTGATTTACAGGGACTAGCCTGTAGGCTATCCAGTGGGGGAGTGGTTAGGACAGGACTTCAAAAAGCATAGCAGGATATTCGGAGGATTAAAGTGACTGAAATAAATAGAGGTATTTTGGCTAAAGTAAACTAACTAGAAGGGAGGGGTGCACGCACAGTGAGAACGTACCATACCTTGTACAGTATGAGTGATGTCAGAATTTTCAGGTGTTCATCCCTGGGTCAGGCCCCTTTCTGGTTCATGTGGATTAAAGTTTCAGTTCATATCTGTTATGTGGGCCATGTGGGCCACAGGAGGTCTAGAGAATGGGATTTTGGAGGACACTTGTTTCATATTGGGGCAGCAATAGCAACATCTGATTTTCGTATGTCAATAGTTCAGATTATGACATTGGAGTGGTGGAGGCCTTTCAAGGTTACATTCATGCAGGAGACAGGGGGCATAAATAGTTGTGTCGATGTTCTGTTTCCAGAGCCTCCCAGGAGAATGGTTTTCATACGTAGATGTAACATTTTCTATTGAGGAGCAACCTACATCAAGTCAAATGGCCAGGGAATGGACTTAAATAAGGGAGATCTTTTATTTATTTTTATTTTTTTATTTAGCAAAAGCAATTTATTTATTCTCATATTACATACGCTAACAAAAAGGGAAAAAAACCCACATTATGTATGTTGAGGGACTCCAGGGGGCATGCTGAACACCAACATGACCCACAGAAGGCCAGTGCTTCAAAACAGGCAGACGAAAAACCCACACAGGATTAAAAACCAGAGTTGAGGCCAAAAAAAACTAAGCTAGGTTTTATTGCAAAACAGCTTAAGTACATAAAGGCGGCAAAAGCTAGGTGAAATCCATTTTCTGCATCTCTGCTCGTCTTACAGCATGACAGAGATGTAGACTGTGACAATAAGCAGAGAAGCCAATACCACCTAATAGAGTAATAGAATACCAGAAGTACAAAAGTTACATACAATTATCAATTTCTCCTTGATGAATATCCCCAATACCAATATTAAATGAATAAAGTAAGATGAAATAGAATAGAGTCTATGATCCAGATTTGAAAGTGATAGCTATCCATTATCTCTCAGAGCGATTGCTGACAGAGCCCCCCATCTCTTTTCTAAGCAGTTACAGACATCTCCCCATTCCTCTTGGTATCTGTTCAGAGATTTATCTTTCAACAAGATAGATGCAAATTCATTCATCTATTTCTGGCACTTTCTCTTTTTTCCAGTCTCTGGCAAATAATAATCTGGCTTTGGTTATCAAATACAAAAAGATTTTTCTATTTTGCTTCCCAACATATCTTTCAATTAGCTCAATCATGTTTAGCAAGTAACATTCAGGTAACATGGGGAAATTTGTATTTAACATTTTCAAGATTTCTATATGAATGTTTTTCCAGTATGTTTTGGCTTTTTTACAGTCCCATCAACAGTGAAAGAATGTCCCTCTTTCAGCCTTACATTTCCATCATTTGTCATCATTTCCTTTATAAATCTTTGCTAGTTTTGTTGGTGTTAAATAGCATCTATTAAACATTTTATAATAATTTTCTTTAAACATTTGACAGCTTGTAACGTTTACATTTTTCCATGTTTGTTCCCAGTTTTGTAATTCAATTGGATGCTTAACATTGAGCCCATCTACCCATAGTATTTTTAATCACCTCCTGCTTAAGATCCCATTTTAATAAGTTTATAAAATTTTGAAGTTAACTGTTTATCTCCTTCATCCAAAATAACATTCAAATCTGTTTTTTTCATTATTTATCTTCCCTTCCCTACAATCCTGATTAAATCTAGAGAGCAGATGAGCATATAAGAACCATGCACAATCAAACCCGTCTTGCAGCAGTTCCTCTCTTTTCTAGGTCCACCATCTCTGTATTTTAAGCTCATCTCGGTGAAGGGCTTCTATTGGAGATAGTTTAGGCCATAATCGCTCTTTGAATTTTTTCCATGTAGAATATAAAGTTTTCCTTAAGGGATGCTCAAAGAATTCTTTCTGTGGTTGTTTTTTTGAGTGCCACAGATAATAATGCAAACCCTTATCAATATCTGCTCTTTCGAAGAGCAGAATTTTACTGTGTTCTAATCTTATCCAATCTGTGATCCAGCACAATATATTAGCAGGTAGATAGAGCCTGAGATCTGGGAGTCCTAATCTCCCTCTTTCTCTAACATCAGTCATGGAAGTCCAATTAATTCGGGGTTTCTTCCCAGCCCAAATAAAGTTAGTCACCTCTTTCTTCCATCATTTGAGAACATCAGCCTTTATTATTAAAGGTAGATCCTGAAATAAAAAGTCGATTTGAGGTAGTAACATCATTTTGATTGCCAAGATTCTTCCCAAAAGGGAGAGCTTTAGTTTCCCCCAAGATTCCATCTCTTTTTTGATCTTTTTCCATTTCTTGTCATAATTATTAAGAAACAAGTCTTGGTTATTCTTTGTTAGCCAAATTCCTAGATATTTAATCTTCTTTTCTATTTTAAATTTAATTTTGCTTTGCAGATCTTTCTCTTCACTTGTGGTCATATTTTTAGTTAACAGCGCTGTTTTTTCTTGGTTAATTTTGAAGCCTGATATGTCCCCAAAGCCTTTTAGCATCTGGTTTAAAGTATCCAAGGAACACAACAGGTCTTCTAGTATAATGATAAGGTCACTGGCGTAGGCTCATGCTTTCACTTCCGTTTTTCCAATCTTAACCCCTCTTATACTTTCATTTTGTCTTATTTGAATCAAAAGGGCTTCCATAATAATTAGAAAAAGTAACGGGGAGAGGGGGCAGCCGAATAAGGGAGATCTTTTACAAAAATTATCTGTCTCACAGTAAGTTGCAATCTATTGGTGATATATTGGCATTAGAAGGTACTGGAGGTCAGGCACTGTCTTATATAGGATTCAGAACTTTAGAACTGCATGTCCCACTTGATAGTAAAGGTATGGAGAATGAAGATGTGATCTTAGCCACTGTATGTCCTGACCAACTGGCTAGTTTTGAGTTCAGAGAATAGGCTTAGAGGGCCCAAAAGCTTTATTCAGAACAGCAAAGAAACAGCAGTACAATTTTTGGCAATTGCCAAGAAACTACTGAATTTGCTATAACATTTCAAATTAGTGCATGCTAGCATTCTATTTGACAGCTAATTAAAGCAACTCTTTTCCCATACTCTTATTTCTCTTGCCAACTATGTGATCTTGCAGCTGCATCGTTCATCCTTATCAGAGATCATTAAAATAACATTCCCTCATTCTCAGTACACTGTTTCTCATCCAATCCCATCATCCCTTAACAATACAATAACACAATAACAGAATAAAGCCCATTTTGAAACACGAAAGCGTTACATGGCAAGGAGAGCAAAGCCAACCTGACGCCAAAGTATGAATCAAAAAGTGACAGGCAATATTGGAACAAACATACTGAAAAGAATAATAGATGTCCATTCTAATCCAGAACCTCTCAGTCCTTTAGAGCAGATAGATTTGCCTTGTTAATAGAAGGTGGCTTGTGGCCATTATTTGGGAAGTCAAGGTTGGAAGTAGAAGAAGGGAGTGAGACATGATTGCAATGAATAAAACTTGTTAAAGTCTCCACTGGTGGATTATGTACTGTGTGCAGTATGGTACAGATGTCCAGTCAAGTCCAAATTGGACATCTGTAACATTATGGAAGACCCAGAGGTAATAGCTGACCCAGGAGAATTAGCTGTTCTTCCCACAGACTGAGAAGCTCATTACCACTTATACGAGGATAGGAGTCAGTATTAAAAATATAACATAAAGAGACATTACACTGGAACTTCACACAATCGTAGCCAAGCCTTGTGGGTGGAGTGGGCAAAGACACTACCTATTCAGAGTTCTGTCGCAGCAAATAAGGAAAAAAGGTGATTTCCCACTTCTTAACTTTGAAAGTTAAGCACTGAGTCTGAGCAGAGCAGAATTTCACAAACCATGGCAAGGAAGGCACCAGGCATCTTTGCAGCACATGATTTGGACTTGAGTTACACGTCAGACACACAGAATTTAACTGCCAAGTGATATGCCCTTTAAGGAAAGAACCAGAAATGTTTCACTTGCTGATTTTGCAAATTTAAGAAATCATAAACAGGAATCAGCTACAATGAAGGTCATGGAAGAAACCAGCAGCCCATATGTATGACCTATAGTGCTGATAAGAAAGAGAACCAGGACAATCAGGATTACTGAAAGTGGTGGATTACAGAAAGTTCAACAATTTATCAAAGAAAGATGCACACCCGTTACCCAGAACTGAGGAAACACTGGCACTGCTTTCATGATCTCACAGGTTCTTTGTTTTGGACCTTCAGAATGGATATTATCAAATCCCTGTAGGACCAGCAGATCACCCCAAGACAGCCTTTGCCACTTCATTTGGTAATTGGAAATTTAAAATGATGCTTCAAGGTCTGACAGCTGCTCCAACAACTTTTCAGAGAATGACGTAAAATAGTGGTTCTTAATATTTTCTTTACCAGGGACCCCTTTCAAATATCTTTTGCTGCTGTAGATCTCCAGAACTCAAGATTTAAAACCCTAAAGCATATCAAATTTATTTAGAATTGCTCATCAAGGACCTTCAAATTTGGAGAGAAGGGAGAAATGAATAAATGCACACTTCCCCTAGAGGCACAGGAGGCGGAGGAAAGACTTCTCCTGTGTTTTCCCACCAGTTGATGGCTGCAGGGTCTACCTCCAGCTGCACTGTGTCTGCTATCAGAAACCTTTTATTTGCCATCTTCACCAGGAGGGGAGAAGACCAAGATGGGTGAAAAAGGGAAGGAGGGAAAGAAAGAGCAGGCATACTAGCAATCAAAGGTCTGGCAGCCCCCCTCAGCACTGATGTCAACCAAACTCCCTCTCTCCTTCCTTCTCCCATCTCGCTTTCCTTCAAGCTGGCTGGCTGGCTGGCTGTCAGCTCTGCTGTTGCTCAGTTGCTTAGCCTGCTTCTTCCCCACAACTGAGTGGCCATGTGTCAGGTAATGTGCAGGTCTAGCCTGCCTGCCTGCTAGAACCTTGGTTCCTGTCAAGTGGCCACTCTGTTGTGGAGAGGAGATGGGCTGAACAGCCTTCAAGCCTTCACAGACCACCTGTGAGGACATCATGCCCCCCCTGAGGGTCCATGGACACAGATCATTGATGTAGATGTTATGCATGGCTTAAGTTTAACTGAAGTAGCTGTATTTTTTGATGATTTGATTGTATTTTCAGCCCCCAAGGAAGATAATGAGAAACAGGTTTTAAAGGTATTGAGGAAACTTCATGATTATGGATCGAAACTGGCCCCTTCTAAATATAAGCTATTTCAAACTTCAGTGAAGTATCTCAGCCATATAATATCTATAGCAGGGATGGAATCACATAAAGAGAAAACAGATACCATTACCACTTGACTAGTGCTTACTACTCTCAGAAAGCTCCAGAGATTTCTTTGATTTACTGGTTACAACAGAAGATTTGTATCAAAGCCAAGCCATTATATTCATTCTTAGCAGACAATACTAAAGGAAATAAAAGTCTCAGGAAATAATCTTTCAAACTTAGGTGGATTGCTAGTTGCCAGAAGACTTCTGAGTCCTTGACACAAAAATAGACTGCAGTCATCCCTCCACATTCATGGGTTTGTCCTTTGCGAATTTGATTATTTGTGAGGCGTGCACATGCCTTCCCCCCATTCTCCTCCTCCTATTCCCTTGAGTTTTGCTGGGTGAGGAGAAGGAAGACAAGTGTGCCTGGGTGAAAAGCAAGGGAATGGGGTGGTGGTGGATAGCATACACATGCCTTCTTTCTCCTCTCCTGGATCTCCCCTTCCAATTCCCATGCATTTGCCCCAGTGTGGAGAATGTGCGTCAAGGCAAAAAGCAATGGAATGGAGGCGGAGGAAGGCACGCACATGCCTTCCTTCTCCCTTCCTTGAAGCTCCACCTTCCATTCCCATGCATTTTGCCCTGGTGCAGAGAATGCACATAAAGGCAAACACAAGGGCATGGGAGGGGAAGTGCAAGGGGACGTTTTCATGGTTTATCCTCTTATGCGAGGGTTCTCTGCATGAAACCTTGCAAAAGTAGAGGGGCCATTGGACTGTACTTGTACTGGTGTTTGCTGACTAGAGGCTTCCAGATATTTTACACATAGGTGTCATACCACGAGATAGGAGCACCATTGTGTCAGATGCAGATTGGCAAACTACATGTCATTGTTTATGCCAGCAGAGGCATGAGTTACAGTGAATGTAATTAGCTAGTCCAAAAGATGGAGCTTTTGGCTTTGTCTGTGACAAATTTCATTCTTTTTCTTTATGGAACTAAGTTGAAAGGGATGGTGGATACTAATCCTTTGACATATGTGTTAACTGCAGCCAAAGTAGACCAGGGCTGGGTATCAGTCCTCTCATTATCCTATTTTGAAATTATTAACAGATCTGGGTGGAATAATGTAGATGCTTATTTCCTCTACCAAAGGCAAGATCTGGGTGGAACAGTGTAGATGCTGATTTCCTCTACCAAAGGCAAGATTCTACTGCTACGGACAGTGAGGAAGAAACTAGGCAAGCAGAATGGATGATGATAATGATGATGATGACAATGATTATGATGACGATGATGATATATATTTGTATCTTAGAGTTTTTCTTTTCAAAATTGGGACTCAAAGCAGCTCACAACGTAAAAGAATAATACAAATTAAAAACATACAAAAAGTGACTATTAATATAGAATTGAATTATTCACAGTATTAAAACAATTCAAACCTCCAGTTAAATGAATAAAATGCAATTTAAAAAGATAAAAAGCTATTAAAAACAGCTAAAAGTTAAAACAATACAGCGCCCCAGTCCATTCTTTTAAAACTTTCTGTTTTAAAATCCTGTTGAATAAAAAGTTTTTGCTTGCCAAAAGACAACAAGGAGGGGGCCATTCTAATCTCCCTGGGAAGGGAGTTAGAGTCTAAGGGCAGCCAATGAGAAGGCCTTCTCTCACATCTTCATCAGCTGTGCTTGTGATGGTGGTAGGACTGAGAGAAAGGCCTCTCCTGATGATTTCAGGGTTGAGCAGGCTCATGCAGGAAGAAATGGTCTATAAAATGGTCAGGACCTAAACCAGATAGGGCTTTGAATTGTGACGATAAACATTCTGGGGACCAGCAGGGCCATTTTAACAAGGGTGTAGTATGGTCTCTGTGATATATTCCAGTTAACAGTCTGATTGAAGCTCTTTGGACTAGCTAAACTTTCTGAACACTCTTCAAAGGCAGCCCCAAGTAGAGTACATTACAGTAGTCCAAATGGGATGGCTAGATCCAACATCTTAAAGAATGGGTGCAGTTGGTGCACAAGCTTTAAATGTGCAAAAGGACTTCTGGCCACCACAGAAATCTGGACCTCCAGGTTCAAAGCTCAGTCCAGGAATATGCCAAAACTGCAAACCCGTGTCTTCAGAGGGAGTGCAACCCCATTTAAGACAGGCTGAATCCCTGTCCCTGATCTGCCTTTTGACTGACTGATCAGGAGCACCACTGTCTTGTCCCAATTAAGCTTCAATTTGTTTGCCCCCCTCCATTACTGATGACAGACACTGGTTTAGGGCCAAGAGAGCATCCTTGCACTGGGGTGAAAAGGAGACAGTTGGGTAGAAGCAGCATACCAATGACACCCAAGTCCAAAACTCCATATAACCTCTCCCAGTAACTTCACATAGGTGGTATATAGCACAGGGAACAAAACTGAGTCCTGAGGAACCCCACAGGCCAATGGCCATGGTGTCAAGCAACAATCTCCCAAATCTATCTTCTGAGCTTTTCCCTCCAAGAAGGACTGGAACCACTGTAGAAAATTGCCCCCCATGTCCTATCCCAGAGAGGCAGCTCAGAAGGATACCACAGTCTATGATATCAAAAGCTACTAAAAGCTCCAGAAGAACCAACACTCCCCTTGTCCAATTCCCTGTGTAGGTTGTACATGAAGGCAACCAAAGCTGTCTCTGCTCCATAGCCAGGTCCAGAATCAGATTGAAATGGATCTAGATAATCTATTTCATACAGAAATCTCTAGAACTGGAAGGCCACAGCACACTGCAATACCTTGCCTCAAAAACGTATGTTCAATACTCACCATTGTTATTTAGAAGCCAAAAAGATCCTAAGATCTAGAAATCATAGGATACAGAAGTGTGCAATGCAGTCATTCATGTTCAGAGAGTCTCTCAGGACCTATCTAGGATTTAGATAGTCACTGTGAAACAGCAAAAATCTTATAAAACCCTCACCTTCTTCAGCGGAGGATATCCCAGAAGAATGTGAAAATCAAGGATGTATTGTTGCTATACACGGCCAAAGTAATCAAATATTTAGAAAGAATCTGTTAGAAAGAATCTGTAAACCTAGCTTAAATGAAGAAAGATATTAGTATGAGTTTAGACTGTATCTGAGAGAATGCCACAGTAAGGGTTCAGGTCCATGACTAAGTCCTTACAGGATTCTGCCTACAAGGATCCTGGCCCTGACTCTGTTCTTTGCAGAATCTTGTCCAGTACCTTAGACCCAGCTGGCTGCTCAGATGCAGGCCAGGTGGAGTAGCCAACTATGTAAGGACTGGGATTACTCTACAGCCTTTGCCACAGCAACATGGTCCACAGTGCTGTCTGTAGACTCTCCTGGCTCTCTGGTGTTCCTGATGCTGCTGACAGCTGACGTTTGGACCTGGACCTGGACCTGGACCTGGACCTGCCTCTTGCCTCTGATCCTATGACCCAGTAGCCTTCTACTGCCTTGAACCCTTGCTGTGCCGTGACCTGCCTCTGGTCTTGCGTATGCCTATTGCCTGGAAGGATCCTGTTGCCTTGGACTCTCATGTGCTCTGATCTCCTGCCCGTCTCCTGGACCTGCTTCTTGCCTCTGCCCGCCCTCCTCCGGACTCCTGCTACCTGGGGAACTACTTCCTTGGACTCTGGTTGGGCCCTGACCCTTGGCTTCCTGACCTACTGCTTGTCCCTAGGCCCAGTCCTGGCGCCTGCACTGGATGGCCCTTGCTGCCTATGACTTGGATGCTGACAGGCATAGACTTTTTTTTGTCAAATAGTACAGTAGCCCCTCCACATTTGCAAAGGGCGTACAACCTAGTCTGTATCAGCCAAGATGACAAGCGGAAAACGGTATTCTGGACCAGATATGGGCATTTCAAGTACCAAGTGATGCTTTTTGAGATCTGTAACATCCCGGCTACATTCCAGCACTTTATGCATGATGTGTTCCACAACTGGTTGGTTTGTCGTAGTCTACCTGGACAACATCCTGAACTTCTCAGAGAATCTCGAAGAACACTGCCACCATGTCCACGTGGTGCTACTATGCCTATGGGAGCATTGAGTTTATGCCAAACTTGAGAAGTGTGCATTCCACCAGGACAGAATGGAATTTTTGGGGTACATCATCTCCCTTGCTGGGCTCCAAATGGATCCCTGAAAGGTCCAGGTGGTGCTAGACTGGGCTCCTCCTAGGGAAGTGAAGGGAGTCAGCACTTCATTAGGTTTGCTAACTTTTATCACCGCTTCATTCTTGGATTCTTGCAGGTCATAGCTCCCCTCAAACTCTGACTGGAAAGGCACTTGGTTCCGATGGACTCCCGCAGCATAAGAGGCCTTTGACCAGCTAAAGGAGGTTTTCACCACCACTCCCATCCTGGTACACACAGATTCACAGCTCCCGTTTGTGCTTGGAGCCAATGCTTCAGATCAAGCCACTGGGGCTGTGTTATGCCAACGCCAAGGGCCCCAATTGCTCCTTCACCCCTGTGCCTACCTTTTTTTGGAAGCTCTTGGCAGCTAAACAGAACTACGACACATGGGACAAAGAACTTCTAGCCACCAAGATGGCATTTGAGGAATGGCAGCACCTGCTGGAGGGGGCATTGCATCTGGTGCAAGTGCTTACTGACCACCGTAGCCTTGAGCACCTCCGGTCCATGAAGTGTCTTAAGCTGTGCAGGCCTGCTGGGCCCTGCTTTTCTCCTGCTTTAATTTCCAGATCACCTACTGGCCGGGATCCAGAAATGGAAAGGTGGATGCGCTCTCCTGCAACAACGAGGGCACCATGGAGGAGGAAGCCCCTCTGCTACAGCTGGACAACTTCCTCATGGGAACAGAAGAGCAAGCCTTCCTGGCAGAGGCTTGCCAAGCACTATCCCTGGACCCCAATGCAGGGCCCCTTCTGACTACCAACAGCTCACCAAGGAAACAGGGGCAGCAACAGCTGGACCTCCGTGATGGTTGCCTCTACCATTGGGGCTGGCTCTACATTCCGCAGGGGAAACTTAAGACCCAGGTTTTGGTACAGTGCCATGACACAAGCACTTCTGGACATGAAGGTTATGCAAAAATGCTGTGCATTCTCTCTCAGGGTTTTTGGTGGCCCCACCTCCACTTTGGACCTGTGATAGTATGTCCATTCCTGCAAAAGCTCCACCTGGGCCAACCTTCTGCAGCAGAAGCCCCAGGGACTGCTGCTGTCACTCCTGACAACTACGAAACCCTAGTCAACCATCTCTCTCAATTTCATCACTGACCTCCTGCCTTCCCAGGGGTACTCCACCATCCCAATGGTAGTTGAGTCCCTCACCAAGATGGTGCACTTCATCCCAGCCCAGGGGTCTGCAACGCCTACCAGATGGCCCAACTGATCCTGGATCAGGTTTTCTGCATTCATGGGCTGCCCAACACTATAATCCCCAAATGAGGCCCCAGTTCACATCCCACTTCTGCACTGCATTTCTTGAGCTCCTCAGCATCAACAGGCAACTATCATTGGCCCACCACCTGGAGATGGATGGGCAAACTGAGCGGGTGAATCAGGTCCTAGAGCAGTATCTTCGATGCTTCCTCAACTACCATCAGGATGACTGGGTGGGCCTACTGCCCCTGGTCGAGTTTGCATTTAGCAATGCTAGCCATGCCTCCACAGGGCAAGGCCCCTTCTATGCAAACTTTGGACACCACCCTCGAGACCACCCGCACACGCCAGCAGCTTCCCTGGTACGAAGTGCCAATCATAGGGTCTTGTATATCCAGAAGACACAGACTGAGCTGGTACAGCATTTAGAGAAGGCCAAGGCAGTCTACAAGGTTCAAGAGGACAAGCATTGGCAGGCTGGACCTACATCTCAGGCCAGGGACAAAGTCTGGCTGTCCAGAAAACTGTAGGTCCAGCCACCCCTCTGCCAAGTTAGACTACAAGTTCCAAGTGCCTTACTCCATCCTGTGGCAGGTTAGTCCAGTGGCATATAAACTGGACCTCCTACATACCCTGAAAATGCACCCTGTGTTCCATGTCTCCCAGCTGAAGCCCTACTGTGCTACCCTATTCCCAGAACATGCCATGCCTCCCCACTCCGTGCTGGTAGATGGACATGAGGAATTCCGTGCCTGCATCTTAGACATCAAAGGGGTCTGGGGAAAGCTACACTACCTTGTCAACTGAGGGCTACGGTCCCAAGAAAAGATCTTGGGAGCCAGTGGAACACATCCATGTTCCTGCCAAGCTCCAAGCCTTCCACTGACGTTACCCAGAGAAGCCAGGCCCTTGAGTTAGAGTGGAACGCCCCTGCCCTTGGAGAGCGGGGTGTACTGTAAGGATCTGTGTCTGTGACTAAGTCATTGCAGGATTCTGCCTGCAAGGATCCTGGCCCTGACCCTGATCTTTGCAGAATCTTGTCCAGTACCTTAGACCCAGCTGGCTGCTCAGATGCAGCTATATAAAGGCTGGGGTTACTCTGCAGCCTTTGTCACAGCAACATGGTTTCCAGTGCTGTTTGTAGCCTCTCTTGATTCTTTGCTGACCCCTGGACTTGGACCTTGGCCTGGTTTCTGGACCTGCCTCTCGCCTCTGTAGACTCCTGTTACCTGGTAGGCTTCTACCGCCTTGAATCATAGAATCATAGAATCATAGAAATGTAGAGTTGGAAGAGACCACACAGGCCATCCAGTCCAACCCCCTGCCATGCAGGAACACCCTCAAAGCACTCCTGACAGATGGCCATCCAGCCTCTGCTTAAAAACCTCCAAAGAAGGAGACTCCACCACACTCCGAGGCAGCATATTCCACTGCCAGACAGCCCTGACTGTCAGGAAGTTCTTCCTGAGGTTCAGGTGGAATCTCCTTTCCTGCAGCTTGAATCCATTGCTCCTTGTCCTGGTCTCTGGAGCGGCAGAAAACAAGCCCTCTCCTTCCTCTACATGGCATCCCTTCAAATATTTAAACATGGCTATCATGTCCCCTCTTAACCTTCTCTTCTGCAGACTGAACATACCCAGCTCTCTAAGTCTATCCTCATAGGACTTGGCTTCCAGGCCCTTCACCATTTTGGTCGCCCTCCTCTGGACCTGCTCCAGCTTGACCATGTCCTTCTTGAATTGGGGTGCCCAGAACTGGACACAGGATTCAAGATGAGGTCTAACCAAAGCAGAGTAGAGTGGTACCAGTACCTCCCTCGATCTAGACACCATATTCCTATTGATGCAACCGAGAATTGCATTGGCTTTCTTGGCTGCCGCATCACATTGCTGACTCATGTTCAGCTTGTGGTCTATTAAGACTCCTAGATCCCTTTCACACGTACTGCCATCCAGCCACGTGTCCCCCATCCTATATTTCTGCATTCCATTTTTTCTACCTAAGTGTAGGACCTTACACTTCTCTCTGTTGAATTTCATTTTGTTAGCTTTGGCCCAGCTCTCCAATCTGTCCAGGTCATTTTGAATTTTGATCCTGACCTCTGGCGTATTAGCAACCCCTCCCAATTTGGTGTCATCTGCAAATTTGATGAGCATGCCCTCTATTCCTTCATCCAAGTCATTGATGAAAATATTGAACAGCACTGGGCCCAGGACAGGACCCTGTGGCACCCCGCTAGTCACTTCTCTCCAGGATGAAAAGCAGCCATTGGTGAGCACCCTTTGGGAACGGTCAGTCAACCAGTTCCAGATCCACCTGACGGTAGCCCTGTCCAGCCCGCATTTTACTAGCTTCTTTGCAAGAATGTCATGGGGAACTTTGTCAAAGGCCTTACTGAAATTGAGATATGCTACATCCACAGCATTCCCTTCATCTATCAAGCTAGTAACTCTATCATAAAAAGAAATAAGATTAGTCTGGCATGACTTATTTTTGAGAAATCTATGTTGACTTCTCGTGATTACCGCATTGCTTTCTAAGTGATTAGAAACTGACTGCTTAATGATCTGCTCCAGGATCTTTCCGGGTACCGACGTCAGGCTGACTGGGCGATAATTATTTGGATCCTCTTTTTTTCCCTTCTTGAAGATGGGAACAACATTTGCCCTCTTCCAATCCGCTGGAACTTCTCCTGTCCTCCAAGATTTCTCAAAGATTATAGCAAGCGGTTCCGAAATGACCTCTGCCAGTTCTTTTAATATCCTAGGATCCGATTCATCTGGCCCTGGAGACTTGAATTCATCCAGTGTGGCCAGGTATTCATGTACCACCTCTCTACCTATTATGTGCCGCATTTCCCCTGCTTCCTCACCTGCTCCCCAACCGCCAGGTTGAGTGCTTGTATCCTTCTGGGAAAAAACTGAGGCAAAGAAGGTGTTAAGTAGTTCTGCCTTTTCTCTTCCCCCTGTTAGTAATTCACCATCTTCTCTGTGCAGCGACCCTATCGCCTCTTTCTTTTTCCTTTTGCTGCGGACATATTTAAAAAAGCCCTTTTTGTTGTGTTTAATGTCTCTGGCCAGCCTAAGTTCGTTCTGTGCTTTAGCCTTTCTGACCTTCTCCCTACATTTCCTGGCTACTTGCTTAAATTCTTCTTTGGTGGTTTCCCTCCTCTTCCAATTCCTGTACACGTTTCTCTTAACGCTTGCTGTGCCCTGACTTTCTGCTTGTCTCCTGGACCTGCCTCTGGCCTTGTGTATGCCTGTTGCCCGGAATGATCCTGTTGCCTTGGACTCTTGTGTGCTCTGATCTCCAGCTTGTCTCCTGGACCTGCTTCTTGCCTGTGCTGCCCCTGGACTCTTGCTACCTGGAGAACTGCTGCCTTGAACTCTGGTTGGGCCCTGACCATCGGCTTCCTGACCTCGTGCTTGTCCCTAGGCCCAGTCCTGGTGCCTGTACTGGATGGCCCTTGCTGCCTATGACTTAGATGCTGACAGGCATAGACTTTTTTTTGTCAAATAGTACAGTAGCCCCTCCACATTTGCAAGGGTTTGGGAACACAGAACCCTCACAAAAGTGGAAAAAACACTAATAACTCTCCCTCCTATTCCCCTCTGGAGCTTTCCCCCCTCCCATTCTTTTGCCTCTGTCCCCAGTGTTGGGTAGAGAGAAAAAAGACAACCTGAAAAGCTTACTGGTGCTTTTCCCTCAGAAAAGAGGGGAGTTTTGGAGTTGTAATCACTTCTGGTGGCCATCTTGAGAAAGGAGGAATCGGAGCAAATCAGCAGCCGATCAGCAGCCAATTCAGAGCAGAATGTGCAACCACATGGCATAGAGGTCATGCCTTCAGCAGTGGGAGGGGGCTTTGCTCACCCAAAAAGAAAAAATGTAAATTTTAAACATGAGCCTTGCAAGCCTGGTGTGAGGAATGCAAGGGCTGGGAGGACAAAAGGGGGGGGGTCAACATGTGTCTCATGAATAATCAATTTCGTGAAGGTCAAACCCATGAATGTAAAGGAAGGATTGTATTTGTTACCAAAAAGTGCATCAGAGAGGAGAGGACATGGATCAACTGGTGATTCCTTATAGCCTTAGGAAGAGAGCATTAGAAGGAATCTACAATGAGATGGATCACTCTGGAGTGGAGAGAATTTTGGATCTGGCATGGGAAAGATTCTGCTGGCCAAGAAAAGCAGCAGTAGAGCAAAAATGCCATAATCGTGCATGCTGTATAAGAAGAAAAGCTAAGATGGAAAGAGGAGCTGAATTAATATTAAAGTGTATGCTCCCTTGAAATTAATTACTCTGGACTTCCTGATGCTACAGATGTTAAAAATATTTTAGTCATCACTGATCACTTCACAAAATATGGCCAAACTTATTCTACTAGAGATTAGACAACAAGAACAATAGCTTACACATTGTGGGAGATTCTTACACCATGAATTCCCTAGATTTCATAGTGATCCGGGACCAAATTTTGAGTCAGAGTTAGTCACAGAGTTGAATGAATTGGCTGGCGCTAAGTCACATATCACACTGTACCACTCTATAGGAAATCCTGCTGAGAGATTTAATCATACACTCTCAGACATGTTAGCAACTTTGGAAACTTGTAAGAAAATAAACTGGAGAAAGCATATAAAGCCATGGTTACAAGTGCACAAGAAATGACACTAGAAGATAGTCTCCTTATTTTTTAATATTTAGAAGGCTAACTTTGTTACCTATTAATCTATTGATGTATTAATAGTATAGCAGTATGTCTAACAGTATCAATCAAAAATTATTTTTATTAATATTTCTGACATCAGAACTATCTTTGTTAATATGACTAATAATTAGTTCCCATACATTCAACAAACTATTTTGTGTCTGACATATTAACAGATTATATTAGATTATATTTTAATTATATTCTGACACAGTGTCCCATTTTTCTACTGCATTTTTGAATGACTTAATAATGGGCTTTATGTAATACATATTTGGATATGAAAGAAAGCTGAGCAACAGCATCATTGTGCCTTCTGCTGATTCACAGTTTTTGGACTTGCACAGGAGGATATCTCAATGGATTGTGCCCCACAGGTAGGAAACCTGTCTGTTTCCTACTCTTTATGATGCCTATGTGTTTTTTCCCCCCATGTTAGTCATTTAGATATTTCATACTCTGTTCTCCTACACTGGTGAATATTCAAAAGTTTACAGGTTTAATAAAATATTGAAAGAAAGTGACAAAGGCTGAGATTATATTGTATACGTGAAGTAAAGATCCTAAATTGGAGTAACACAGAAATGAAGAAATAATTTCTACTAGAATGCAAGCAGCAGCAATGTATCTCATTCAAGGCTGTTGCCTTGCCAGCATTTACCCAGAACTATTTAAATATTGATTGTTATTAAATACTGATTAACAGTTTGCCTGAGAGCCTTTGTTGCTAAAGAGCAGGGTATAAATACTCTAAATCAATACATAAATAAAATTAACCAACAACAAGGAAATGTCTGATCTCAAAAATGAAAATAGGTTATGTTCTTGCCTTCAGTGTGTTACTGAAAGTATCATACTAAGGTCATTTTGCAGGAAGTAGCTACCTTGTCCACTGGTTTTAATAGAGCCTCCAAGAAGCAGAGCAATTCCTGTCAGCCCCCTGTTGGCAGTTGGTTCCTCAGACCTTCTTCATAAGGGAAGAGAAATGAGAAGCTTTTGGAAGCAAACACAGATATAATACAGAAGGAATTCATAATGTGATCTTCAGAGTGAGACTGGCTGCGCAGCTGAAAAACTTAAGACAAGCATACCAGTGGATTACTTACACAGTGTTTGTAACACTCAACATATTTTAGATAGACTATCTACCTTTCATTATTTTAAGAGTTCAGTATCAATGTTTACATGCTGATAATTTCCTTATTAATTTTAACAAACTACACACTACCAGAACCCTGAGGTCCCCAGTCTTAGGTGGATAACATGCATGTACAGCACTGTCAGAATGCTAAAGTTATATAGGAAGGTACAGAAATAAATACATATGGGAACAATACAGATAATACATATGGGAATAATACAAGAATTTATCTGCACACTGATATATTTTGATAGTCCAGTATTTACTACAAAAGCCAGGATAATTTCAGTGTGGAAACAATTAACCCTTGCAATTTTTTATGGCGTCAATTGCAGAAGTCAACTTTCAAGTCAAATCAATTGTAGAAGTTAACTTTCTAAAAAATGCAAATTTGCTCCATTTCTTTCCTCCTGAAGCAAAAGTCCTCTTAAGCAAAACAAGCTGTACTATTACAATAATTTAAAAGAAAATATATCTTCACACACTGCATAGATACACTTTGTCTTTTTAAAGTTTTAAAACTACATGTTTTCAGTTGTTAGACCAGCTAAATGGTCACTTCTGTTGAGACAAATACAATGCATTTGAGGTCTCATATTCTTTGTAATCTCCAATTTTATAATAAACTGACTAATTCCAGTATTGGGACTAACAGATGACAATTCAGTCTTTGTCACAGTAGCTGGTAAAATGCATTCTAAATTTGAAATAAAATAGCCAATCCAATTTCTCATGTATGCACCATGACTCACAACCAGTATGTTGGCATCCAATCCTTCATCAGTTCTATCAGAATTTGAATGAAACTCCAGCCTGCTATAGCAGCTTGTTAATGAGGTAGTAGAATTTCCTTCTGCCATTTCTTTGTCTTTTCCTTCTGTGCTTGGAGAAGATTGCTTTCTCACACATGTTTCATGGGAAATAAGGTAGCAAAGGTATTCAAAAAAATCTTTGCAACGAGCTTTTACCTAGAAGTAGGAGGAAAGGACAAAACAAAGATTTTTAAAACTCCTCTCCCTGATAGATTTTTACATGCTTAACCTCATATTTCCTTCCTGAATTCATAACACTCTTCCTCCAAACCCATCACTCCATGAAATGTTTGGCTCAACTTCTTAGTCTTCTTGCCAAAGTCAAAGAAATCTTAATTGCTTGTTCATATTATCCAGTTGTGATTCTGGCTTCTTTCTGTTCCTGTCCATCCATATCTTTTCCATTATCTTTATAAGCTAAAGGGAAGGGAGCATCACTTATCCCTGTGTTACTCTGCAAGTGCTGACACAAGAGATGATGTGATATGAAATAACAATGAAAGTGTACTGAAAATGCCATTATGAAATATTGCACATCCATTATGCAAACAAACCAAAGCACCATGAATAAATATTGCTAGATGCCTTCCCAGATGATGATTGTGAGTGAACTGATTTTTCTATAAAAGATTGCATAGGAATATTTTATAGTAAAATTAGTTCCCTCCATACAAACAATTTTTGTGATATAAAGAAACTGAATTCTACAATGAAGTTCGTATTCTATTGTTTCATGTAACCTTATGGTTGTTGAAAATATGTAGCTTTAATGTGCTATAGTTATATACACATGCATGCACACACATAGAGAAACACAGAGTTATTATAAATTTCAGAAATATATTAAAAATTTTAGAAATTATTTGTTTTATTACACTCTCTGTAAATGGCAAGTCTACTGTCCAGCTTAGACTTAATCAGCCTACTGTTACTGGATACTGAATTGCATGATTTTTTTTTTCCACTGAAGATTCCCTTGGAAACAGTGGTTTCACTGAAGAATAAATGCAAGTCTGCCTCATCAACACTGAGGCCATTTCCGCACTACACCCTTATAGTGCTATTATTCCATTTTCAACCTCCTATGGAATCCTGGGGTTTGCAGTTTAGGGAGGGGCATTAAAAATTCTCAGTGAGGGAGCTGAGTAGTAGTGTGGAAATGCTGTAAGTGTACTTTGTAAGATTTGCAAATTACTTTGCTATGTTCTGGATAGGGTGGTTGTAATGGTAACTATGAGCCCACACTATTGTTGCTTCATACTAAAATGGATGAGTGGGAGAAGTCAATTTCTACTAAAAGAAGCAGTGATGGCAGAAAATTATAATTCAGTTCATATGGATGAGAACATATTCAGGGCATGGAACAAGAGGAAGCCTCCTGACATATGAAGGCATATGGTGGACTATTAGTCCTGGCAGCAGTATGTCATGTACACGAAGTCTTAGAAGGACTCTGGCATCCAGTCCAAGGGTGCTGCTGCTTCAGAGTGATTTCGAGGCTACATACATATTTTGAATTCATAAGGTGCCTGAGATTTACGTGAAGAAAACAGTGTCACAACAAAGCAATGTCAAGAGTCCTAATAAAAGAGCTGCCTTTGGGGACATCTAGAGTATGTTTGCAGAGCAGCTTCAGAAAAACATCTGCAATACAGTAACCACTGATGAAAAGTTGATTGAGTTAGAGAGCTACATGTCTATTATGGCAATATGTGGCAAATAAACATGGGTGACCGAGGGGTGCACCTGTGATGCCAGTACCTCCATGTGACAGAGGGGAATTAATTAGCTCAAAATTAGGAGGCCTGTGAGAGGAGGGTAACTTAATGAGATCTTTCCACCTATGTTTATGGGGTCATGCAGGAAAGAACCAGCCAGAAAATCCAAAATGTAAATTAAAAATGTGTTTTGTTGAAAGGTTCACACATGTACACAAAAGATCTAAGCACTCACACACTCACACAAACAGTACTCTAAGGATAAAGGGAGGAAAGTTGTGGATAGAGGAATTTCCAGGTTTGGGTGATAATTGCTGGTCCTGAGAGAAGCAAGGAAAGTGGCACTATGGCTTAGGTAAGCACCTAAGGACAGTTCTTGTTTTGAAATCTAGGCAACAGTGTGGCGCTCAGCAAGGCAAGAGACTGCACTGAACTACTGAGGGTTTTTATACCTAAAAACTAGCCTGCGGCTATGGATGTGAATCACTCTCCCAGTTGAGTGAACAACGGGAGTTGCAACACAAACGATGAGGTCAGGACAGTGTTAATGGTCTCAGTGTTTAAGTGAGAAACAGGTAATGGTTGTCATAGTAGCTCTATAATGTGGAGGAGTTTAGGAGACAAAGCAGGGAAACATCCAGGTATGAGGGAACAGGGTTAAAACAATGACAGTTTGGTGAGAACTTCCCTTTTCTGCGCAGAGATGTCCAGCTTCATCTTATGCCTATTATCTCTAGAGTTGCCTTGTAATCTGCCTGACAGTGACTTTGCACTTAGAGGTGATGTGGGCTGACCTGCCTTGCAATCTCACTTTTACAGTCAGTAATTTTCCTCTGTTTAGCTTGACCTTCCAGTCACCTCGGGTTCCATTTTATATCAATGCCAATGGATGTAGTGCCAATTAAATAATATTTGCCAATTAAACCATATCCATCTTGGGGGCTGCATGGGGCCTTAACAAAACGAGGAAAATATGGTATAAAAAATATGATTATGTTGGAATCCTAGGATGCCATATCTCCTAAAAGAAGATGGGCAAACTTCCTGGTATTCAACATGAAACTCAGCTTGGCTACAGTATGGTTACAACACTGGCTGGGCCATATTTTCACAGTGGAAAAATATGGCAGGAAACCTTTTTTTCACTAGACTAGAACTGGTAGAAAGTTCTAATTTATGGTGGTTCCATTCAATGGAATAGGGCATACAAGACCACTAAAATGAAGGTATAACAACAAAGGCCGTCACATTCATCAATTTTTAATTTTGATGAAACACTAGTGTGGTTTATGTCCCCTCAAAATGCAGAGGTACAATTCTTGTCATTACAGATCATGACATGGTAATGTGTGAGCAACACTACAACCTTAATATCATTACACGTTATAGACAAGAAGGTGGATAATCTCAACCACCCTGCCTAGAACTACAATTGCAAGCACAAAGAAGGACAATTGTTTTCAAGTTGTTTCTGACTTATGGTGACCCTAAGGAAAAACCTATCATGGGGTTTTCTGAGGCTGAGAATATGTGGGTTTCCATGGCTAAGTGGGGAATCGAACTCTGGTTTCCAGTGTTCTAGTCCAACACTCAAAACACCACACCACACTGACTCTCAGTTGTTGTAGGGTGGTGCAAAAATGGCCCTTTATTGGGGGAAATTTCCCTTGCACAGATTAAAAAACTGTGTATGCTGATGCTAACATTAATCTATATGCAAGAAATTACAATAGCTCTTTTGTTTCATGGTTCATGTTTGCTTTTTTAATTTACTGACCTCAAAACAAAACTATTATTAATTTGAAGTGAAAATAACAGGAGTTTTTGTAATAAACAGAAATAGTGTTGGTTACACTATTTCTGAAAACAGAGGTCAAATAGATACTCAAAAGAAAATTTCCATCTCATGTGAACCTGTGTTTTTCGACTGGGTGTGTGTGTGAGGGGATTGTAGGGAAATTGATTGTATTTTGCGAAATAAGCCACTGTGATTTCAGCACAACAAGCCACTCAAAGTGGCAAGGCTTCATACAACTTCAGTAAGCTTTCTTTCTACTTGTGATAGATGATGGCTCTGAGGTCAAGGAGCAACTGATTATGCCAGGAACAGAGCCAGTGATTGACCAAACCAATTTGCAAACATTCCCATCAGTTGAAGGACAATTGGAAGCAGAGTTGCCCGAACCAGCTCCAAAGGGAGAGGGAACCAGCAGTGATTTGGAAGAATTACAGTCATCTGCGCCTCTTAGTCCCCAATCACGAAGGAGGCTGAAATGGGCAGCTCCGAGGGAAGCTGCGTTGGCTAGATTAAGGAAGCAATGACAAGTAACACCTGTTCTCTGTGGCTATTTAGGTCTGTCAGCGTGGCTTGCTCTTTGCTTGTAGCAAATTACTTGCAAGCCTCACCACCCTCGTGTTCCAGCTCCTTGACCCCTCTGGATGGACCTCTGCTTTCTAAACTGTTGGACTGGACCTTGATCAGGCTAGGCTCTGCGGTTGCCTTAGTAGTTGTTGTATCAGACATTCCTCACTGCCTCCTCCTCCTCACAGCAAGTATTCTCACCTCCTCCCCTTTGCTGGCAGTGAGGCACAGGCAGGGAGTTGGACTCTGACACTACTAATCTACTGACAGTGGTACTCTGAGAGAGGGTCGAAACACACCTGGACTCCTTTACACATTACAGGCTGCAGTTGATCCCAGAAGTTTAAGCATTGTGCAGAAAATCAATGTCATTCCTAACCTATGACTGACTATGCCAGCTTTCTTCAGTTGGGCACACTACAACTTTTTCCAACTGGGTGTCTTACAGCTCCTAGTGTAGCCCAAAATATCGGGTGGCAGGGAAAGACCATGTAGAGGGACAGGTTGCATACCTGTAACTGGAGTTCTTCGAGTGGTCATCTGTGAACTCACACACATGGGTTATCTGCACCTGTGCAGTACTGTCTCAGAAACTTCTAAAGCTCTATGCCTAGCATTTTGGTGGGAACTCCGCCCCTTCCCCTCAGGGTATATAAGGACCTGGCACGTTTGCTGTTAGTTCCTTGACCACCGCCTCACATTTGAAAGGAAGCGTGGCATGCAGAGGGGAGGTTGGGCGGGATTGTGTGAGTTCACAGATGACCACTCAAAGAACTCCAGTTACAGGTATGCAACCTGTCCTTCTTCTTCATGATCTCTGTGACTCCCACACATGGGAGATTAGCAAGCTACATGCAAGGAGGCAGGAATGACTTGTGGAAACCAGAAAAATCAGTCATCGAGAATATAGACCACCAAGAAATGCTAGGCAGGTACAAACAAGCTGAAATTTATCAAGACCAAATGCAAAAGGTAAGTTAGCAACAATATATGCTGCAACAGTTCCAGAGAATATGTACAAGAGCAACAATGATCACATGAATGATATCACTGGATTGAGGAGGAGAAAACCACCCTCCCAAACGCAGTCTCAGCAAAAGAACGCTGGTCAATTCTATAGTGGGATATAAAAGTCATGGGCTGTGACCAAATGGCTACCTTGCAAATGTCCTGCAGTGGGACACCTCTCAAAAATGCTGCTGAGGCTGAGAGGGCCCTGGTAGCGTGGCTCCTAATCTGAGAAGGAGGGTCCATCCTCGCCAGTTCATAGGCAAGCTGAATCGCTGAGGCCACCCATTTAGAGAGTCTTTGTGAGGACACGGGCAGTCCTTTCTTTGTGGAAGAATAACAAAGGAACAGTCTTTGAGATCTTCTAAATTCTGCAGTCCTTTAGTATAGAAGGCCAAAGCTCGACGAACGTCCAAAGCATGTAAAGATCCTTCCAGATCCAAGCATGGGTTCTGGAAAAAGGCTGGGAGGACAACGTCCTGATTAAGACGGAAGGCCGAGACTACTTTAGGCAAGAAAGTGATATCAAGTCGGAGAACTACTGTGTTTTTATGAAAATGAAGGTATGGATGATCAGCCTGGAGTGCACACAGTTCACTAGCCTTCCATGTAGATGTGATGGCCATAAGGAAGGCTGTCTTCCATGAGAGCAATCTGATGTCACACGTGGCCATTGGCTCGAACAGCCTCTTAGACATCTGGGAGAGCACTAAGGAAAGGTTCCAGCCAGGAACTGGTGGTTGAACTGGAGGGTACAGGTGCTTGTAGCCTTTAAAAAAGGTCTGCACCAGTGGGTCTGCAAAGCATGGGGGTCTACCCATACGCTGCAGATGAGACGAAACTGCTGACAAGTAACACCGGATCAATGAGAGGGAAAGGCCCTTCTCTGCCAACGAAGAAAGAAATTCCAGAAGGTGCACAGTATTGAAGTGGTCGATATTGAGCTGACGAAGTTGAAGGAAGCCAATAAACTTCAATAACTTATAGGAATAGGCACGAGTTGTCGATGGTTTGTGGGCCGCCTCCACAATTTGTCGAATAGTTGGGGGCAAAGAAGTCACTGGAGTAAATTCCAAGCCGTAAGCTTGAGGCTGGTGACATCCGGATGGCAAATGGTCCCTTCATTCAAGGTCAGCAAGTCCGGTCTGGGTGGAAGCCTCCGATATCGAGACTTCAATAACAGGAGTAGCGGGGCAAACCATGTTTGATGCAGCCACCATGGTGTGAGTAGAATTGCTGAGGCTCGATCTCTGAAGATCTTTTCCAGTGCCCTTGTGATGAGACGGAACTGTGGAAAGAGGTAGACAGTCGGGCCTGTCCAGTGGAACACGAACACGTCTCCTAGGGACCCCTGTCCTATTCCGCTCCTCAAGCAAAAGAGGCGGCACTGGGTGTTGGAAGGGGAAGCGAAGAGATAGATGAGTGGGGTCTTCCACATGTCAAACACTTCCCGAAGAACAGCCTTTTTGAGTCTCCATTCATGGGATATCATTGAGGTTTAACTGAGATGGTCTGCTGTTGCGTTCTCCATGCCGGGAAGGTGGAGAGCCACAGGGTGGATCCGACGAGGAAGACACCAGTTCCACAACTGGAGTGCCAATGCTAGAAGCGACCACAACTGTGTGCTGCCTTGGTATTGTCCGTTAGGACCTGCACCCTCCGGTTGATGAGTATATCCTGGAAGGCTGCAAGTGCTTTGATGACTGCCAGTATCTTGAGGGCATTGATGTGGTGCGAGCTGAGCGTGCTCGACCATCGACCCCTTACTGTTAAGTCCCCAGAATGGGCTCCCCATCCCTCCAGGGACGCATCCGTTGTGATCGATATTGAAGGATCTGGAAGATGGAATGGCATTCCAGCTAGAATGTTTTGTGGCTGTTTCCACCAGGTTAGGGACTGGAGGACTTGTCTCGAGATCGAAAGGTGACGATGTGGGCTGTCGAGAAGGAGGTCGAAGACACTCAGGAACCAACTCTGCAGGGTTCTCATGCGTAGTCTTGCGAGCAGGACCACTGCCGTCGTTGAAGCCATAAGGCCCAGGAGGATCTGGATCAATCGAGCAGAGGTTTGACAATTCCTCTGTAGTCTTGATATCAATTTGAAGAGTCGATCGACGGGGTCTTGTGGAGGGAAAGCAAGTTGACAGGTGGAGTCGAGCACCGCTCTTACGAAGTTTATGCGGCGAGTAGGGTGAAGATGCGACTTGGCCATGTTGACCGTGAGGCCCAACTTCTGAAGAAGTTGAAGAGTCAGCTGAAGGTTGCGGAGGAGTTGTGACTTGGAACTGGAGACAATTAGCCAGTCATCTATATATAGAAAGAGGACAACCCCGCACTGTTGGAGAACTGCTGCTACCACCACCATACATTTGGTGAACATGCATGGAGCCGTGTTCAGGCCAAAAGGAAGCACTTGAAACCGGAAAGCCCTCTTGCCGATCACGAAGCCAAGGAATTTCCTGTGGTTCCTTCGAATGGCAATATGAAAATATACGTCTCTGAGATCCAGCGTGGCGAACCAGTCTCCTTTCTGAAGGAGGGGAAGAATGGACTTGAACGACACCATCTGAAATTTGCAGGGTTTGATGTAGCGGTTTACCCCCCGTAGGTCCAGAATAGGACGAACTCCCCCCCTTTCTTGGGGACCTAATGGACGAGAAACTGGTTCGAAGGGCAGAGAAGGGAATTGGTTCTATGGTGCTCTTCCTCCGAAGGGCATGGATCTCTTCTGGGAGGGGAGCTGATGGAGGCGTTACGCGAATGCACCCAACTGGAGGCCTCGCAAAGACCTCAATCGCATACCCTCTTGCCATGATGTCGAGGACCCAGGCATCTGTGGTGATCGAGGACCAGACATCGAGATACTTTCTGGGCTTGGACCCGAAGGATGGGTTCGGCAGATGGTGTAGGGACGGCTCTGGTGTTCCGGCCATTCTGATGTATATGGTGGCAGGTGGACTTATAGAGAACGATTCTGTAGGATCAAAAGTGGAAAAGTCGGGATCATCCTCAAAACCATCAAACTCGACGTTTAGGTATGTCCTTCTTCTTCTTATAGACAGCCTTCTGTGGGTGTTGTGGTAGTCGACAAGAAGGTTGGCTTGGTTGAGGCTGAAAGCGGCACTGGGGTGGGTAAGGACTAAAGGAGAGGTGGATGCAGGGTCAGTAACAACAATAACGATATTTCTGGGTCTGGATCGACGGTTGCATGACATATTTCTTTACAGATGAGCACATCTTGTGTGTGTGCTCCAATTTTTCATCTGTAGCACTGTTGAACAACCCAGAAGAGTCGAATGGCAGGTCCTCGACCAAGGCTTGGTGTCAAGGTGAGAGACCCGGGCGGCAAGCCAGTCCAGAGAAGGCAGAGGGAGAGATAGCAGAGTCCCACCAGGAGGAGTCAAAGCAAGTAATTACTCATAGGCAGTCCATTTACCTAAGCCTGAGCGACAAGCAAAAGCCATAGCCAGAGTCCAAAATCCAGGGGTCAGGAGCCAGGAGATCAATCCAAGGTATCAGGAGCCGGGTGCTGGAAGCAAGGAACAGGCAAGAAGAGGGCTTGTAGAAAGTTTGCCACAAGCAAAGGAAAGCTTCCAGGCAGGCAGTTATATAGCCCAGACACAGGTGTGGCCGGTCACCGCTTCTTGAACTTAATCAAGGAAGCCTCCCTTTGCTCAGCTCTCTTGAGTCTCCGCCTTGTTTGTGGACTGATTGCCGCAGGCTCCAGGGCATCCTCAGGATCACAGCTGGATTCCTGTTGCCCTAAAGGAGCAGGCAGAGGAACGTCCAAGCCTGCTTGGTCCATGGCAGCAGAGGGAGCTCTTGAGCTGCAGGACTCATCTCCAGCTAGAGCCACAAGGACCAATAGCTGCTGCTCATCATCTCCACCCTGAGCAACAGGGACCAACAGCTGCTGCATGTCATCAGCAGCTCTGACAGGGGCTTCAGTTATCACACTTGGGATGATTGTGAGAGTCCGGAGGAACAAAGCCAAGAATGACATCGCAGAGACACTGAGGAGGCGAAGGCTTTCGACGCGCAGTCTACAATATGTCTAGCTGTCATGATTTGTTGGTTAGTTAGGCCATGAACCTCCTCCAGGAATATGATCACCACACGTTTCTCTTCCTCTGGTAGTCTGGAGACAAAGACTCTGGTCTTGTCCCAAAGCCACTGATCATATGCTGCCATCCATGCCGAGTAGTTAGCCATCTTAAATATGAGGGCTGCATTGGAATAGTTATTGCGGCCCACCGCATCTAGGAGTTTTCCCTCCTTGTCAGGCAGGGTGGCATGTAACGCATGCAAGGTCTTAGCTTGAGCCACGTCGACGATGACTGAGTTGGCTTTGGGGTAATTTTGCAGCCATGGTTCAGTTGTTTCTATAACTTTATAAAGACAGTCCAATTTCTTTGAGGTGGCCGGAGTGGAGGCAGGAGCTGACCATGGTTTCTTGAAAACATGGAGCAGGGAAGGTAGGAGCAGAATGGTCGAAAGTGAAGGGGCCTGCTCCTGAGGTTGATGATAGACGGGAGCGACTATGATCTCCTTGGAAGCCTCAATTGTGAAGTTGAGGTTCTTTGCCATCTGAGATATCAAGTCTGAAAAGGTTCGTACATCACTGGATGGGGAGATGGGTTTGCCCTGGGAAACAGTGGTATCTGGGGCTTGTTCCTCCTTATGCTCAGTGGAGTCGGTGGAGGGTATAGGGGACCTGGAAGGAGACTGCCGGGTTGGTAAGGCAGGCAATCCCATTCTCGAATTCCCCTGTGTTCGAGTGACAGGCATGGTTCTGTCCAAAGATCAAGGAGGCATCAGAGGAAGAAGTTGCTGATCAGTTGTTTCCTTGGCCATGTGCGATTGTGACTGTTTCGATGGTGGCGAGAGCCTAGAGTCAGAACCAGTCAGGGACGGGGAACGATGGTAATGCCAAGAGACAACCTCCTCATAATATCCATGATGCTTGCGACAATGTTGAGGTATGTATATCTCATCCAACGAGGACTCACATGATGATCTGGATGGTGAGTAGTATATATAAATGTGCCGGTGGCAAGAACAGGATCAGTCTTGGTAAGTATACCTCCGGCCAGAGGAGGAACATGATCTTGACTCTGCCTGCCTTCGGTGGGAGCTTCGACAGTCCTGTCAATCTTGAGTGGCCATCGATCTCAAAGATGAGCAAGATCGGATCCTCCTAGATCCATGGGTCAAGGACCTAGGAGAGGCTGTGTGGGGAGGGAGGGGGGGTGGATGGGCCTCATCTGACCTCTCTGGGGCAACTATGCTTTCTGTCTAGACGTTGTCTCCCAATTCTTGGCGAAGATCCCGAGGTGGGGTGTGTTCCACTATCTCCCCATTGGATGGGTGAGATCTTTCTGAAGGCGAGGCGGAGGGGGGCTGATCCACAAGTGCAGAGGCCCACAGAGAGGTTCGTTCTTGCGGGGGCCACTCCCGCAGGGCAGCGTCTGTTTCCGAAATAGTCACCACAGTCAGGGGTTTGATCTGTCCCTGAGTGGGGGGTCGCTCCTTATCCTTCCTCTTGCGAGATCTAGCAAGCTCCTTCTCGATGGAACAGCACTGATTTAGAGGTAGAGGACCTCGATTTGCTTGAAGTCGATGTCGGTTGCTTCGAGCGGAGGTTTGATGGTACTGAGGTCGACCGATTGGGGTTCTCCCTCGCTGAGGAATCGTGAGATGATTCCTTGGAGGTGGAACGATGAGAGGAAGTCTTCGAAATGCCCATTCTGGCAGGCCTTCTAAACGTGGTTGTGCTACTCAGAGGTATCGCAGAGGCAGCTGATGCGTACAGAGCCAATGGGAGCTTCAAAGCCTGCTCATAAAGGATGGACTTCTCTCTGGCCTCTCTAATTCTCTGAGTCTGAGGAGTGAAAGCCTGGCAATGAGAGCAGGTGGCAACGTTATGAGTCTCCCCGGGCAGACAAGGCACCTAGAGTGTCTGTCGCAATTTGGGATCTTCGCGTTGCACAAACAACAGCATTTGAAAAATGCTATCGATGCCATAAAAGGGGTCCAAAGGCGTAGTCGGTAAATGAAGCAGTGGTCGTTATCGAAGAAGCAGTATGGAAGATGTTAAATAAAAGCTCCGAAGCCAGCATACGCAGCAGAAAAAAAGGAACTAACGGCAAACGTGCCAGGGTCCTTATATACCCTGAGGGGAAGAGGTGGAGTTCCCGCCAAAATGTTAGACCTAGAGCTCTAGAAGTTTCCAAGACAGTACTGCGCAGGTGCAGATAACCCATGTGTGTGAGTCACAGAGACCACAAAGAATAGTGGTTCTCAACTATTTACCTTTGTGATCCTCTTCATATTTACATGAAGACATCGTGCCCCCACTTCACATCAGGCCCCCTGTGTCCTATGCCTGACTGTCCCTCATGGGCCCCTTGTACTACCCTCCTTCTTAACATTGAGTTCTCGTGCTCACTGCCTCCTCTCTTTATTTCCATTCCCTTCCCAACCAAACAAACTGCCTCATGGTCACTAAGGCCATGTGCCTGTTGTCGCAATGATGGAATGTTTGGAGAAGAATAAGAAAAACATTTTAAAAAAGAAAGGTAAATTTTTGCTGTGTTTGAATTGGAGGAAGGCAGAACAGTGGAATATACTTTGCACCACTCTTTTGCAGAGACCAGTCAATCCTCAATGATGCACAAACACACACACACACACACACACACACACACACACAGGACAGCCCTTCTTTTTCACTCTTTTCTGTACTTTCAGGATGACATTTCTTGTGCCCCCCCTTGAGCAACTATCACCCCCCCTTAGCATCCCATAGGGTTCTGCCCCCCCAGTTTGAGAACCACTGATGTAGAGGAAGCAGGGAATAAGAACAGGAAGGGCCAGGATCGTAACAGGGAATATTAAAAGTGAGCTAGGATGATATTTCATCCATTTTTGGTCTGGGAAAAGATTAAACATATCTTTTTGATGCCTCTGATTTTAAACTTGAAAATAACTGATGTAGATGTTTGGGAACTTCTTCTATAATGTTCATTATAGTAATTCATTATATAATGTTCTTCGATAATGTTCATTATCTGCATGTTACATTTCATGACATAATCAATAATAATTCTGCAAAATTGCTTGTTTTCATTCAGCGGAAGAATAGTTGGTTGTATTGGAAACATAGTTTTCATTCAAAAATCGCCTACCATCACCTGGCACTATGAAACATTCCCAGGAAAAGGAGACCAGCAACTGAAGATTTTACAGTTACATTTCAAATCCATACATGAATATCAGTTTTTGCCACCAATACAATTTGCTGTCATGTGTAAGGTCTACCTTTTCTTATCCACTTTTCTTCACACACAGCTTTACTTTGTACCTAAGACTCCTCTTTCTGGCTTTTCCTTCTTTTCTTACTGCTGCTTCTTCTGCTTCAATATCTCTTTTAGTTCCTTCTGCCTATTGTTCCCTAGGAACACAGCGGTTCAAGCGACTATTGCTGGAAATTTTTCAGATACCCCCCAGTCTGTACCACCAGTCCAATTCAGCCAATCAGTGCCAGAGACTTCAACAACCAACATCACCAGAAAATGCATGAGATATAGTTAGGAGACAAGATATAAGCTACTCTTGTAACATAAAAAGGCATGCTATTAATACAGTAAAGCATGACTGGACAACAAATCACAAGGAAAAAGACTACTAACCTCATCTAGTGTTTCTCCTCCAGGAGGGGTGTAAGATGGACACTGTTCCCCAGCAGCTTTTGCCATAGCTTTGAGACTACTTAGAGGTTTTCCCTCTGCCACTCCATATTTCTGTTAAAAATAGTGGTAAAATGACTGACATTGGCATAATTCAAATGCAAATCCTTGAAAGTATCCTAGGACCATTAGTTAATCTCCATTAACAAAGGCAAGGGAATTCAATAACGGCATAATGTTCTCTGTAAAAATTCCAGGCTGATTTAAAAAAGAGAAAAAACACCACAAACATAAATACACAAAAAAGATACAGTCTCCTCTCAAGTAAAGACTAGTAAAAGTCATTTTCTTCCAAGTAATCAGCACTGGGATTATGAAAAGCCACTAAATAACAGGTTCTGCCAATTGCCCTTCAAATTGTGCTAAGCTCCAGATATAAACGAACCAAATTTTTCCCTGGCCTTCTGAGTAGGTATCAACCAGTATACACTACGTCACCGCAGAAAACATGCACCTCATGTATATTATTTTCCTTCCATTTTCTCTCAAAGACAATGAGGGGAAATAGTATTGCATCACCTTTTCTTGCAATTTCAGAGGAGAAGGAAAGAAAGAAGATAGGTGAGATGGAGTGGGGAAGTTTTTGAGTGAGTTTTGAGTGAGGTGTTGGGGAGGATTGGGGAAAGCTTGAAGGGCAATTTTTGGGTAATTTTTTGCTCAAAAATCATGCAAGAACTTTTTTTTAAGTAGTCTGGTTTGGAGCCTGGGGGAACTAGGGAGGGCTTTAGAGCTACAAAAGTGGGGTCCAAGGGCTACATATATTCTGTGAGCCATACTTTACCCACTCCAGGTTTAGACAATGAAGTGTTATCTTCTTAAACAATCTACAGCAATAGAAACTTGCATCAAACCATATGGTTAGTAACTCAGGTTGGACTCCTATACATCAGGAGTGGGGAATGGGTTGGCCCTCTAGATGCTCCTGGGACCAAATTGCCATCAATCTTGATGAGAACAGCAAATCTTCAACCACGGTGGGCGATCTAGTCCTACAATATCTGGGGGGCCATAACCTCTCCATCCCTGCTGTACACATTTATCTGGGGGCAGGGACAACAGAACTCAAGGGGATACACTTCTGAATATACCTGTAAAGGATTGGACTCAAAGAGTCTTACTGGTTTAAAAAATGACAATAATGCTGAAATGGGAATATGTGATTCTGAATTCCTTTGAAAAAGCAACATCTGCAAAGAGTTCAGGTTTTTACTTAATGGGGGTAAAAAAATGACTGCAAAGCCAGAAATGCACATGGTATTAAGTACATGATCTGGCTATACCTTACTTAGTCTCTACTATGTTTACTTTAGTACCTGCATCAAAATATTTTCCATTTCTACTGATCTCTTAATTTAAATTCCTGAAAAGTTAGCATTTACATAGGAATCTGCTATAATAAAATGTCAGAGAAAAAGAATTCAAGAAATATAATTTCATTCTGTGCTGAAGCTTAACATATGTTGCATGCCTTCAAGTTGTTTCTGAATTATCGTGACCTTAAGGTGAACCTATCATGGGATTTTCTGATGCTGAGTGTGTGTGATGTGTCCAACTCAGGAGGTTTCCACGACCAAGCAGAGAATCAAACCCTGGTCTCCAGGGTCATAGGCCAACACTCAAACCACTATACCAGGCTTGGCATACCATCAGCTCTCCAAGATGTGGGAAGGATGGAGGAGTGGAATTCATTCATCATTTCTTGACTATTAAAATTAGAGATAGAAGATTCCCAACTGTTTAGAATTCACACTCTATCCTGGAAATAAATTCTCTGACAACAGCTATGGATGGATTTCACTTTATTGTATAATGAGAACAGTGTTTTCTGCACATGGTCCAGCACACTCTGTTCACCCTTTTCTCTCTTTGCCATCTATGCAGCCATAGTACAGCCCATCCTTGGTTCAAATGCGCTTACTGCCAGCTCAAACTTCCTTTAAACAGAAACAAATCCACTTATTACACTAGATAAAACAAACCTGTCTCTGAGATGGCACAGAACAGAAGCATGAAGAAACAGGATCCATCAGAAAAGCTGGAGCTTAATTTTTAGTGCATTAGGTTAAAAGGCCTAAATACCCTACCGGCACTAGATTCCATTTGATCTTGAAAGCTAAATAGAGTCAGCCCTGGTTAGCACTCAGACCGGAGACCACCAAGGAATACCAGGCGCTGAAGGTGATATTTCAGAAACAAAGAACAGAGGAAGGAATTATTATTTTAAACTAAGGCTGGACAAAGTGCAGCCTACAGGCTGCATGTGGCCCCTCAGCCCCATTTTTGCAGTTCCTGAAGCCCCTTCCTCTAAGCCCCCTGGCATGATTTTTTGGGCAATTTCCCTGCTAAAACAGAAGGATGTGAATTCTAGAGGAGAAGTTGAGGGAGAGAAACCACAGTAACACTTGCAGTAAAATAAAACATGCAAGCAAATAAGGCTTTAGATGTCTAGACTGTGAGAAACAAACAAGAAAATCTTGAAGTCCTAGTATATAAACATGACTTCAATAGGTATAATACAAATCTTGTGAGAAAACTCTCACGATTGGAATATAGCAATTGAATGATATAGTTTGTTCAAATGAATAATCAGGGGTTCCACTTCTGGTCACATCAATGGGGAATGCGATCTAGTAAGCTCCACTAGATCATGAGCCCCCAACGTGTCATGCCTGAAAGGGGAGGCTCCTCCTGTCAAGCTAGTGGACTACCCAATATACAGGCAGTCTGAGGACTCTGATTCAGCCAAGGTCAGGATCAGTCTGGTGTCTGCTCGGGAAAGAACAGCCACACAGGGTCCTGTGGCTGAGGAGAACTGCATGTTTTGGTAGAGCCAGGGGGTGAGGGCTTTCCACCACCCCCATGGACATTACATTCACTGCCTCTTGAGCTCTTGTATGTATGTAATCATCATCTTCCTCTTCTTCCACTGCTCATGGAAGACAAGAAATCTTTGTCTACAACAGCTGAAACAGTTTCCTAAAGTTTAAATGTCTTCCTGTGTGACTGAGGATTTAACGTGACAGTACTTTTTTATGGTCAATGGAATTAGCTAAGTTAAAGGACTCAAGCCTTCTTTCTTTCTTTCTTTCTTTCTTTCTTTCTTTCTTTCTTTCTTTCTTTCTTTCTCACTTTGGGAGTTATCTTAGGACTCTTAAAAAGATTTGATGACTAGCATATGTTTCATTTTGTATAACTGGATTTTGATCTGGACTTTGGACTCTTAGAAAACTGATTTCTTCTTTCTCTCTTTTTGACTGAACAGTTTTACTTGGCTTATTAACCAGATTTTTGGATTTGGATCATATCCATCTTTAGACTACATACACAACAGAATAAGATTTTGTTCTTAGTTTTAAAATTGTCATGTTTGATATTATAAAGATTGGATTTTTTTTTATAGAGAACTCTGTCAGTCTGCTTGCTGGTTGGCAATGTGCCAATTTTTACATCCCTGAGGAAGTTTATGTAAGACTTCTTTTTATCTAATGTTTGGGAACACAAGCTGCCTTGTTTGAGAATATATTGAATGCTGCATAGAAGTAGTTATGGCTCCAATTTTGAAATACAACGATCAAATTAGAAAAGACTTAGTTGAGGATGAGGATGTACCTGAGTATTTTGTGAGTTTTTTGGCTGAATGTAAGCAATTTAAAGTCTCTATTGAGAATAAGTTTGATGTACGTAAAAAACAGCTATCAAGACAGCCTAAAGATGGGTTAGAAGAAGCTGAAGCTGAAAATATTAAAATACAGCAGAGGTCTGAAAAGATATCTATGCAACTACAAGAGAAAGAGGAAGCAACAAAAATCATGCAAGCATTGCCTCAAAAATGGGAAAATAAGATTACCCAAACTGAGATAAATATACAATAAGAATTGGAGAGAGCCAATACAGTTGATGTAAGAAGGATGAAGGTTTTAAGTGATTTCATAACTCAGCCTTAAATTAAAAAGTGGAAAAGTCAAATTCTAGAGTCTGATCAGAAACCACTTGACAGCTTGTTTCTAATTTCAGATGAAATTTCTCTCAGGAGAAAGGAGAACTACAATCTCTAGATGGACAAACTAGTCAGAAAGACCGTTTTTTTCCAGCTGTGATCAACCTGGACAGTTGATTTTTTACTTATAAGAATGAAAGACGAAATATTTATATGATCTGAAGAGAAACCAGAGTACTTTAAATTTTACTTTAAAATTTACTTTAAAATACTTTAAACTTTAAATTTAAACTTGGAATTTTAGTATAACAAGAGAAATATAATTGGAGTTTATTAACAGTTTTACCTCATTTGTTGTGTTAGATGTGATTTCCTACGTAAAGGCTTATTAATCTTAATATAGAATATAGAATAAGTTAGGGATGACCAAAATTAGAATATAGAATAAGTTAAGAATTATTTACATACTTCTGTTAAGTTAGTAAGTAAAGAGTTAGAGGATTTATGTTACTATAAACTAATATATTAGATAGAATTATTTGATAAGTGATTTTAATTTTTTGAAGTTGGTGATTATTAATTAATTGATCTTGCAGGTATATCTCTATGATGATAAGAGTGAGCAGTGACAAGTATAGATTTTTGATATAGATTTAAGACTAATAGTTAGGGATAATTATTTGATTTTAACAAGCTGTTTGCTGCAAGGGCGGAAACCACCTTTTAGTTATTCATAGGGTTTTTTTTATTATTTATTACTTGTTATAGGTTTGTTAAGATATTTGCAATTGTATTATGTACTCCTTTTTTGTTTATAATGTATTATTTGTAGTTTTATGTATTGTTATGTAGTGTTTTCTCTGTTTAATAAAAATATTTTTAAAAAATTCAAAAAAAAGAAAAAGAAAAAAAATAGGAAAGAATAAGAAGGAAAGTAGCATTACCTGTCAAAGACAAATTCACTTGCACAGAAAGCCACACTAGAAATAAAACTGAACCAGCTGAGAACATTTGGGTAAAAACAAATGGTAGCAGTTTACTACAGACCACCAAACCTAGATGAGGTGGTGGATGATGCTTTTCTGAAACAAATCTCAGAAATCTTGACAATGCAAGAATTGGTAGTTATGGGGGACTTCAATTATCCTGATATTGTCATGTACAGGTTTACTCCAGTCCCAGAAAACAAGATTAGAAGTTTGCAAAGCTTTACAGCTGAGTAACAGTTGCACATTCTGGCCATTGCCAAGGCTAAAAGCTCTACTGGAATTACAACCTCTTATAAGCAGTAACATTAAACATTTGTACATGTGAGGCCCTTATTTGCCACCTAATTAAACAACTTTCCCCAGGCTGACTTTGCACCCACCAGCATCCTGACCTTGTGCTTGTGTTTGCTCTCCTCATCATCAATGTTTATTATATCAACATACCCTTATTGCCAAAATACTGGTTTCTCATTCAATTTCTACCACCCCTTTCCAGCTCCTGTCACATGGTATCAAGCAGCAAAGCACTACATGTATTAACATGGCAGTACAGCAAACAGCAAATTGCCTGGTCTGATAGTGCATTGTGAGTCACAAGTTGTTTTATGAAAGCAAACCTTAAAACACTACATGCCATTATGATGGCATGGCAGGGAGAGTGAAGCCAACCTGACGGATACCTCCTGGGAGACTAGCTCTGCTAAGCATAGGCTCTCCAAAAAAATTCCTGACGTACCCTGCAGATAATTTCCTATTTCAAAAGCTGGAGGAAAGAATACAGAGATCAGCAATCCCAGACTTGATCCTATCCAACAAGGAGTAGTAAGTCACTAAAATCAAAGCAGTTGGTACTTTAGGAGGAAGTGACCATGTAATGCTAGAATTCATGACTCTGAGACAGGCCAAGGAAGAGTATAGTCAGAACCAAACCTTGGATTTCAGGAAAGCTGATTTTATCAAGCTTGGAGAAATGCCAGGCAGAATCCCATGGCTAGAGATGTAAAAGGAAAAAAAAGACACTCAGCACTCATGGGATTTCATGAAAAACGAATTTCCAAAAGCACAATCATGAACAATTCCATAAGAGAAAAAAAAGAAAAAAAGAAAAGAAACATCTGAAAAAGCCAGTATAGCTGCACAGTAAATTTGAGGAGGAAGTGGAAATAAAAAAACAGCATGATTAAGAATGGAAGAAAGGATGAATTATCAAGGAAGAATACAGATATGTAGCACAAGTGTCATTTATCGCTCTAAACCGCCTCCATTGGGAACACTCACAAAAATGGAAATACACATAGACAGAAATGTCCTTTTATTGGAAATACAGTTTGAATCCAAACATTACTTAAAGTGGCAGAAACTGACCAGTGTTCTCCCAAACAAAGATTATATAGGTCCAGACAATAATTATTCAGCTTGTCTTACACTGATTGGTTGAATCTACATGTCTCATTAATTCAAAGGTCTCTGATGTTATCCAAACCCAGCATCCTCTGCCCACCATTTGTTTTCTCTTTTATTGCCCCCGCATCCTGCCTGGCTAAGGTCAATTCTCTCAGCTCATCCTCATGTTTCCCTTTGATCCCATCTGTATCCCACTCTCGCTGTTTTGAGCCAGATCATAAAACGACATTCAAAAGCCAGTTTGAGCAGTTGGCCCTATCTAACATCTCAATGAACTGCTCAGTGTTTATTACCTTCAGTTTCCCAACTTATCAAGGTAAACACTATCCCCATTAAACAAGATTAATATCAAGTACTACTTATGCCTGCTCAATACATAGCAGTGCCTAACAACAGAAGATTAATATTTATACCTACTTTCTATGCAATCTGTATACATGCACGATTGTATCTATATTCAATCAAGCAGTGCATACAACAACCCTTCCAAACATGATCAGCAGCAATTATTAACTGGACCTGCTCACCAAATAGCATGACAGGCAAAGTACCTATAATGTCACAGTTACATAGTTTCATATGTGATAGGGCATTAATCAGCACTACATAATAATCTCCCAGGATCTACATTCTCTACATACATACACAGTATGATTGTGACATACGGTATTGTAAAGACTAACATACTTACTAAGCAATTATCATTAAAATTCATGTCATGAGGAATGCCAACATGACACCAAGCTTGAAAGAATAGTGTAGGGAAAGCTAAGTTCAAAATGAGCTGAAACTGTCCAGATGAGCAGGAAGCAATAAAAAGTGGTTCTTTCATGTATGTTTGAACCAAGAAAATGGCCAAGAAAATGGAGCAACTACTGCTCAACAGGGGTGGCAAAATGCAAACAGATCACAAGGAAAAGGCTGAACTGCTTAATATCTATTTTGTTTCAGTTTTATCCCCCAAAATGAGGACTGTGTGTTTCCGTGCCTCAGCAGATACCTTGGCAAGGAATCTGGGTTGGAAATCAAAATCAATAAGGAGTTAGAACTACATTCCAGAGTACTGAAGGAACTTGATGACTGTGAAGGGAGGAACTGGGCAAGCCTGGTTGGTGCCAGGCAATCACAGATCAGGGCATGCTGTGAAGCAAGGTATGTGGAAGAAAATACTACATTGAGGCTTGACTTCTGTCAAATAGGAGAAAGATGGCACAGAGATAGGGAACAGACAGCATTGAAACAGGAGAGTAAGACAGCAGGAAGAACTGACTCTAGTTTGGGGGAGCTATGAATGACTGAGAGTTCCAAGGGTTAATGTGTTATTTTCTGTGCCTTAATAAACTTTTACTTGTTATTCTTTGTTTAAACAGTCTCTGGCTGCCTCTATCAAACCTGATAAACAGTCAGGTCATGCTTATCACAACGACCCCACCAAATAACAGTCATTGGTCCACAATAAGCAGGCCACCTTGAGGCCCGAATACCCAATCCAGGAAGGGATTAAAATGGGAATAGGGAGGTAAGTGACAAGGAACCAGAGATTGAACTACAGGGCCAGCCTGGCAAGGTGAATCATCACAGTGATGTACTTGCAGAACCACTAGACATCATTTTTGAGAACGGGTGAGGTGCCAAAGGACTGGAGATGGGCAAACACTGTCTATTTTTTAAAAAATGCAGAAATATGATCCAGGAATCTACAGACCAGTGAGAATACCAGGAAAAATATTAGAATGGATTAGAAAGGAGTCTGCAAGTATCTTGATGGCAATGCAGTGATCAATAGGAGCCAGCGTGGGTTGGTCAAGAACAAATGCTGCCAAACTAATGTTTACATATATATATGTGTGTATGTGTGTGTGTACGTATTTTAAATCGGGTCACTAGTTTAATAGACGGTGACAATGTTGTGAATGTCCTTTATCTAGGTTTCAGCAAAGCATTTGATAAGGACCCCCATAATATTTTGATTAGCAAACTGACTGAATATGAACAGACAGTGACACCATGAAATGGACCCATAACTGGCCGGAAAACTGTGCTTAAAGTATCTTCATCAATGGCTGCACTTCAGACTGGAAGGAGGTCTTGAGTGGAGTGCCTCAGGGTTTGGTTTGAGAGGCATTACTCTTCAACATTTTTATCAGTGACTTAGGCAATTTCTGCACTACCCTGTTATAGTGCTATTATTTCACCTTCAACATCCTGTGGAATTCTGAGGTTTGTAGTTTACTGCAGCCAAAGAGGTCTCTGGCTGAGAATTCTAAATGCCCCTCCCTAAACTGCAAACCTCAGGATTCCAGAGGATGTTGAAAGTGGAATAATAGCACTATTACCATGTAGGGCGGAAATGGCATTAGATAACAGGGTGGAGGGAATCCTTGTCAAGTTTGCAGATGATACAAAACTGGGAAAGGTGGAAGGGGACTTCCGGTGGAGGCGACGCGGCGACTGGACGGAGTTCGCGAAGTTGGTGAACTCCGTACCCTGGCGCGGTCGGTATTTCCTCGCTAAGTGCCAATATCTGGAGGAAACTGACCCCTGGAAAAAGGGGGACACGGAGGGGCTCGAAGGGGATCCGATCCAGTTCGGGGTGCGAGAAGAGAAGGAGGTGGAAAGGAGCACGAACGAACTGCAGGGATCGCGGAGCCGCCATTACCGCGCCGGGCAGCCTGAACAACAGAAAGGCTTGCCGTGTCACCACTGTTTCTTTTTTTATTTTTCTACATTTATCTTAGAAGAAAGCCGTTGGGTAAGTGAGATCCTAATGAATTTTTGCTGAGTTTGATGGGGATTGAGAGCCCTGTTCGGGGGAAAAGAAAGATGTGTCCGAAGGACTTTTAGACCCTAGGACGGAAAAGGGAGAGACGAGAGAAAGAAGTGTGAGGACTTGGAAAACTGCGCTCTGCCTAGAATCTTAAGTAAAACGTTTAATTAAGTACTCGCAAGTACGTGAAGTAGAGAGGGGAAAAGATTGAAGATTGAAGATACTACAATTACAATTGGACAGGACAAAGTATAGAAAATAACACAGACATTAAAAAAAAAATAGAAGAATTTGGGAGTTCGGAAAAAATAATCAGCGGTGGCACAAAGCGGACAGCTTTAATGTCGTAGAAGAAGTGTAGATGAAACCTATCTGTTTGACTATACTTGGATTGTTGGTTAGGATTCCTTAAAAGTAAAGAAGATATAAAGTTGGGACTTTAGGAGAAGAAAAGAGAAGGAACATTAGAACTGAACTGGATTGGATGGAAATTGTAACGGAACTCGAGAAAGTAAACCCCGCCTGTCTGATCAGAAGCGTGGATCTAACATGGCGATTTGACTGTGACCTGATTGTGGAGGAGCTGTTGTGAAGTCGCGAAGCGTGACTTTGTGCTGAAAGAGACAGTGTGGGGGAAAACAATTAGAGAAGAGCTTGTCAGTGGATTTAATCTGGTGATTTGACTGTGACCTGACTGCGGAGGTGCTGCTGTGAAGTATAAATTTGTGGTGAAAGAGACGGAGTTGGAGAAAACAAAAAATAAAAAAAAAGAAGAAGAAGAAAGAAAGAAAGAAGACAGAAGAGGGAATTGTTGATTGAGGGTTGGGATTAAATTGAATGTGAATGTGAAGTATATAGAGTTATAAGGGAATCATAAAATAAGGGGAGTTGAGAAGAGGGGTGGATAATTAAAGTGGGTGGAATAAAATTGAGATTTATGTTTGGAATAATATAGGTTTAGACCTTTGAAAATTTAAAAACAATAGACCATAAAGGGATAAAAGGTTAAGTTATTAAAAAATTGAAATTAACTGAAATTAATTAAATAAAGCAGTAATATATTGGAATTAATTGGAGTTGGAATAAATAATTTGAAGTTGAGGGGGGGGGAATAGTTACTGTTGTTAATACGGTAATCACTATTGTAGTTACACAGAATTAATTGTAACAAACTGTAATTAATTGTAATTGATTGTGACTGATTAATTAATTATTTAATTGGTTAAATAAGTATAAGTAATTGTATACTGAGGTCATAACAAGTGGAATAAGAAGTATATTTTGAGTGATTGGGGAGATTTAAAGATTGTGGATTGAGATACGAGAAAGGTAGATAATTGGTGGGTTTTGTGAGATTGTTGATGGTAATCTAGATAGGAGGGAAATATTTGGGGAAGAGGGAAGTAATTGTAACTGGCTGGAAATTGAAGGGATAAACCAGAAAGGGAGGATAACAAAGATCATATAAACAAATAAGTAAATAGAGATTAAGAAAGTAAAAAATAAAAAGTAAAAAGATTATTAATTGTAAAAGAAGGGATTAAAATATAATTAAGAGAGTTAAATAATCAAAATGATGGCAGCAGGAAAAAGAAAGGGAGGTCCAGGAACTCAAACACAGATTCAATCACTGTTACAAAGAAGGGCCTCAATAGAACTTAAAATGCCAATTTCGGAAGCAAGAGCAGCAGGAACAGAAAATCAAGGGATAAGCTCGGGAACAGATATAACTGAAGAATTACGGAAACTAACAATGACATTCAAAAATGAAATGAAAGAGACAAGAACAGAAATGAAGCAGATGAGAATGGAAATAAAGACAGATATTAAGAAAGAATTAGAAACTTTTAACACAAAGTTAGACAATATATCCAAAGAATTAATACATGTAACTGAAAAAGTGAAGCAGGCGGAAGAGAACATAATTAAGATGGAAGCGCAGGCACTAAAAACAGAGGAGAGGAATGACCAACTGGAGAGGACAACATTATTATTGGATATAAGGAACAGAAATAAATCGATCAAAATAAGAGGGCTGGGAGAAGTGGCAAATGAAGATTTGTACCAAAGACTGATAAGACCATTGGCGCAGTTTATTGGTTGGGTACCAGAGCAACTGGATCTGGAAATAGATAGGACTTTTCGGGTGAATTCGGCGGTGGCAAAACGAAAGAATGTATCAAGGGACATCGTGATATATTTCTTGCGGGAGAGGGTTAAAGATCTGGTTATACAAAGCAGTTATGTAAAGAAGTTGGTGGTGGAGGGTCAAGAAGTGAAAATTTATAAAGATGTCCATCCAGCCCTATTAAAGAGAAGAAGGGACTATAATTTTATAACGCAAGCGTTGAGAGCCCAGAATATAAGATATACTTGGGAGAGAACTGAAGGTATTTCATTCACTTGGAAACAAAAGAAAGTTATCTTGAACACCGTTATGAAAGCGAACGAATTCTGGAGAAGACATAAAGAAGAACTAAATAAAATAGAAGAAGTAATACAGGAACAGGATAGAGAGAAGAGGAAAGAAAATGGACAAAAAACACAAGGCTTGGATATAAGATTAAGAGAAGAAAATACACAGAAAAGATCAGGGAAAATACGAGAAGAGAGAGAATCAGAGAGAAGACAGGTAGAGGAAGTGATAGAACGAGAGGAAGAAGAAGAGGAAGAAGAGGAAGAAGGTGAAGATATTAATTCAATACAGGACTTAGAATTAGAAGATTTGGGAGAAGAAGGATCGGAAGATACAGAAGAGTAATTAAGTAAGTATAGAACAGGAATTTTATACTACATGAAGTTGAAACTACTGTCCTGGAATGTTCGGGGCATGAATTCCCCTCATAAAAGGAAATGTATTTTCCACCAATTGGAGAAATTAAACTTAGACGTAACCGCAATTCAAGAAACACATATAAGATCTAAAGATTTGAATTACATTAAGAATCCTAAATTAGGTCAGGCTTTCTCATCTACAATAAATAAAAAGAAAAAAGGAGTAACTGTGTATATAAATAATAGGCATGAAGCAAAACAACTATATAGTGATGATTTAGGGCACTGTGTGATAGTGGAAGTAAAAACTCAAGGGTTAAAATTTGTAATAGTAGCAGTCTATGGACCATTAGAAAATAAAAGTAAATTTTATGGAAATTTGTTAGAAAAATTACTAGATTTCAAAGATGGGAAATTAATTTTAATGGGGGACTGGAACGGGGTGTTCAATCCAATAACTGATAGATTAGGTAAAGGTAAGATAAATAACAAAATTAATCAAGGGAAGTTACCAAAAAAGTTTTTTGAAATATTAGATTATATGTCCCTAGAAGAGGTAGGAACTAGCACAAAAAAAAATAAAGAATATACTTTCTACTCGGAAAGACATAAATCCTGGTCCAGGATAGATATGTTTTTTATAACCCGGGAGTTTCTAAAAAATGTGGTGAATCTAGAAGTAATGCCAAGAACAACTTCAGAACACTGCTCAATCCTGATGACAATGCAATTTGGTAAAAATAATTTTAGTTGGAGATTAAAAGACAGTTTATTAAAAAAGGAATCGGTAGTTAGTAAAGCTAAAAAGGAGATAAGTAGGTTTTGGGAGGAAAATGAGGGTAAAGGACAATCAGTGCAGATAGTGTGGGATACGAGTAAGGCAGTTATGAGAGGCTTTTTCATTAATCAACAGGCATGGGTAGTAAAAAATAGAAAAGAAAAAGAAGAGAAAATTCGAAAAACATTACAAAGAAAAGAACAGGAACTAAGGGAAAAACCGAAAGATTTAAAGATAAATAAGGAGATAACAGTGTTGAGGAAACAATTACAATTATTAATGACGGAAGAAATAGAAAAGAAATTGAAAGTTATTAAACAAAGGCATTTTGAACATGCGAATAAACCAGGAAGGTGGCTTGCGTATAAATTAAGAAAGGAGAGGGAAAAACTAAGTATTGCTTGTTTAAAGGAGGGACAGAAGATATATTACCAACAATCAAAGATCAATAATATATTCGTAAAATATTTCGAAGAATTATTTAAGGAGAAACAATACTCACAAACACAAAAAAGTAAGTTGATAAAATATTTGGAACATATAGACACGAAACGGTTAACAACAATACAAAGAGAAGAATTAGATAAGCCAATTACAACAGAGGAAATTAGGATAGCTATAAGGAATCTAAAAGTAGGAAAAGCACCTGGTCCTGATGGTTTTACTGAGGCCTATTACAAAACTTTTCAAGAAGAATTAATACCATTTTTTGTGCAAGTAGTAAATGCAATTAAGTATCAAGGGTTACCCAATTCGTGGAAAGAATCAAATATTACACTAATCCCAAAGGAAGGGAAGGATAAGCAGGACAAAAAAAATTATAGACCAATTTCACTATTAAACATTGATTATAAAATTTTTACATCAATATTAGCAGAGAGATTGAAAAAGGTATTAGTAAATTGGATAGGGGATGATCAGAATGGATTTTTGCCAGGAAGACAATTGAAAAATAATATTAGAATAATTTTAGACACAATAGAATATTATCAAAAATCGATTCAGAAAGAAGTAACATTAATTTTTTTGGACGCGGAAAAAGCGTTTGATAATTTGAGTTGGAATTTTATATTTGAAGTAGTGAGTAAGTTAGGGATGGGTGAGAGGTATAAACAGTGGATTAGAACAATATATGATGATCAAAAAGCTTCTTTATTAATCAACGGTGAAAAATCGAAGCAATTTAAGATTAGTAAAGGTACAAGGCAGGGTTGTCCGCTTTCACCATTACTTTTTATAATGTGCTTAGAAATATTAAATACAAAAATCAGAAATAATAAGGAAATTAGAGGGATGAAGATCAAAGAGTATGAATTTAAAATTCAAGCATATGCGGATGATATGGTTGTAATTTTGGAAGACCCACTTAATGGTATTAGGTCTTTGATGGAAACCTTAAAAGACTTTGGAGAAGTAGCTGGGCTAAAAATTAATAAAGATAAATCAGTGATGATCACTAAAAATATGACTCAAAATCAAGAAACAGAATTAGTGGAATGTTCAGGATTCAAAGTTGAGAAAAAGGTAAGATATTTGGGCATAATAATAACAAAAAATAATTCGGACTTATTTGATAATAACTATAAAAGGATAGGAAAGGAAATATCGGAAGACTTAAATAGGTGGAAGAAATTGCAGTTATCCCTACTGGGGAGAATTTCTACTATAAAAATGAATATTCTTCCGAAGTTAATGTTTCTGTTCCAAAATTTACCTATTTTATTGAATGATAAAGTAATTACTAATTGGGAAAGAGAAATAAATAGATTTATTTGGGATGGGAAAAAACCAAGAATTAAGAGTAAATATTTAAAGGACACAAAAGAGAATGGAGGTTTAAATATGCCGGATCTGAAACATTACTATGAAGCCTCAACATTAATCTGGTTAAAGAATTGGATTATGTTAGAGGATACAAAACTGTTAAATTTGGAGGGATTTAATCTATATTATGGCTTTCATGCATACCTGTGGTATGATAAACATAAAAATAATAAAGTATTTTTAGATCACTATGTAAGGAAAGCAATTTTAAGGATTTGGTTTAGAGTAAAGAAAAAAATATATTTAAAACTACCATATTGGACTTCCCCACATGAGGCATTTTATAGATTAGAGAAAGTTCAACTAAAGGAATGGATATTATATAAAGATATACTTAGAAAGGAAGGGAATATGATTAAATTAAAGAATAGAGAAGAATTAATGAGAGAGGGTTATACATCGCATTGGTTATTGTATTTGCAATTAGTGGGGAAATTCAGGGAAGATATAAAGAATAAAGGGATATCGTTAGATGACACAGAATTGGATATCATAATGAAACCGGGAGTTAAAAAACCATTAAGCAAAATTTATAAGTTACTATTAAAATTAGAATTGGAAAAAGAGAGTATAAAGGAGAATATGATAAAGTGGGCCCAGGATATAGGTCATCCGATAACTTTAAAACAATGGCAACAAGCATGGAAAATTAATCAAGACTTCACAAGAAGTTATTACTTAAAGGAAAATTTTTTTAAAATGTATTACAGGTGGTATATAACCCCGATGCAAATCTCTAAAATATATAAAAATAAGAAGCTTGCAAAATGTTGGAAATGCCAGGGGGTGGGGTCTTTTTTTCACATGTGGTGGCAATGTACGAAAGCAAGTACATTTTGGTCAAAAACACATGAATTAATTGAAAGAACGTTTAATATAAAATATGATAAGCTCCCAGAAATATATTTATTAAATATTATAGATGGGATAGATTTGAAGATTAGGACTAAGTATTCAAGAATTTTATGTTATATTATTTACGCAGCCAGGATTGTTTACGCAAGATTCTGGAAAGATAAGAACACACCATCGCAGGAGGATATCATCCATAAAGTTTATGAATTGGCGGAGATGGATAAATTAACATTGATGATGCAAAATAAATCGAAAGAAAGCTTTGAACGAGAATGGGAGATCTTGAATCAGTGGTGGACAGAAATATGGAATGAACATGCCCTGACGGGATTGTATGATTAATTTCATTTAGTGAGAGATAAAATTAAGAACTTAAAATAGATATGAAAATATTGAAAGAAATGGTAAGGAATAATTTAGATTTTCTTTAGTCTGATTAGATAATGAGAAATATTTAAGAATAGAAATAGAAGTATATAAGTTAAGGATTATGATGTAAATTGAAAAGATAAATAAGAAGACGATAAGATAGAAGATTTGCGAGGAAGAAGTAAGATTGAAGAAAGTATGTTTGAAAGAAGAAGCTGTATAGATAGCCGAACAGAATATGGTATGTTTCAGTGAAATTTAAGGAAAGAATAGGTGAGTAGGATTGACTGGAAAGAGAAAAGGTTGCGCCCTTCGGTGATTGTAAAAGAAGTCAAAGTATGAATGTAGGGAGAATGTGAAGTTTGTTTGAAAGGATATTATTGTATTATTGTATTGAAATGTATTAAAATGTTGTTGTTGTTTTTTTTCTTTTTTTTCTTTTTTTTGTAATTGGGTGTTATGTGGTTATGTGTTTTGTATAATGTACTATTGAATGTATGTTATGTTATGTCTTTTTTTTGTTAAATATAATAAAATTTATATTTTAATATTAAAAAAAAAACTGGGAAAGGTGGCTAACACTCACAAAGATAGGAACAGAATTCAAAAGGACCTTGATAAACTAGAAAATTAGGCAGAAATTAGTAAAATGTAATTCAATAAGAGACAAATGCAAAATTCTGCATTTAGGCCACAGCTATAGGATGGGGGATATATGGCTCAGCAGTAGTATGTGCAAAAAGGACTTTGGAATTATTTTTAAAGAACTATTTATTCCTTTATTTTAACACAATCAAAAATAATCTGATTCAAAAATAAAATGAACAGGTTGTTCACTTGTAACTGTGGTTCTCAAAGTGGTCATCTGTGAACTCACATAAACGGGTTTACAGAACCTGCACAGTACATCATGTGGAACTTTCTAGAGCTGTTATCTAAGCCTTTGGAGGTAGTCCCTCTTCCACTTGTATGACTAGCCATATTCTCACTCAAACCCTCAGTTCCCTGACTACTGAAGCAGCAGCAAAGGGTCTAAGCATATTGAACATGACCAAAGTGGAGAAGAAGGGCAGATGTTGTGTGAGTTCATACATGACCACTTGAAAAACCACAGTTACAGGTGAGCAATCTCTTCTTCTTCTTCATGCTGTGACTCACACAAACAGGAAACTAGCAAGCAAACTCTCCTGTAGTGGATTACTTAGGAGACCTCTCCAGTGAAGTCCATTCACATCAATATATCACAGAATATGTGTCAGCAAGTCCTAAAGTGCATGGGTACAGGCCTTCTGATGGTAGAGCCTGCATGGAGGTCAAAGGGATTACACTGAACTACACTGAAGGTCAAACGGATGACATTGTGAAAAGAATTGTTTCAACAGTCTCAAAGATCTGGTGTTTGACATCTCAGACAGAAAAGAAGGGTGTTGCTCATGAGATAGTTGGGCAGCAACAAAGTATTATAAGAAATAAGCACCAGTGGACTATCCATACAAAAGAACTTGGGAAAACTCAAAAAGTTTAGGACAAGAGGGTTTAATGCTCTCCCTTATGGTTACTGAATACGGATACATGTTGGCAACATCCCTTCTCAACTGTTCTTAGTAGGACCAAGCAACTGTTCAAAATCTGCATTTGTAAAAAATATGTCGGATAATGCTCACAGCATGTCTTCTGTGTTACCTGAGAAAATTTTGTGTTGGCAACCACTGTACGAAGAAGTCATATGTAAATATCCCTTTATTAAGTTTGAGGAGGGTTTGCCTGATAAAATTGATAATGAAGATTTATTATTCCTCAATAAAAATAATTTCTTGGTGACAGATGATTTGATGCTGTCTGCCTCTGATAACAGTGAAGTTGAAAAAGCTCAGATTCAATATGTACAGCACAGGAATTTGAGGGGTTTTTTTGGCAGGGGGGGGTCACACTGAATATTTGCTGCAATGGTGCTGTTAAAAAAAACCCTAGGGATAAATTACAACTTGCTACATTAGCTTGTCAAATGTACCCAGGAAACACCAGGTTTTTCATGGAAACCTTTGCTGATGCTACAAGCAAAGCATATGGCTACCTCATCATTGATTTACAGGCTACCACGCCAGATTCTTACAGATTACAAGTCGGACTTTTCTCTCCAGACTGGTCTAGAGTGTACACTGTGAAGAAAGGTCCAGCTGCTCATGAAAGGCTACAACTAAATCGTTTCCACCTAACTGCTTCCACGTCCCCTTCAAGTCAACATGTCTGAGTATGTAAAAAGAAATTTAGGTCTTTTAGAACTTCTCATTAAGATGTCCTCAACCCAGAGGAAAGCCTTTTTATGTACAGCTTCAGATGACCTGGTCGCTGCCATCTCAGAAATAGCGCTCAATGCTTTAAAAGGCAACATTCTGCTATCTTTCCACAACGTGTATATGTATTGAGAAAGAGGCTTCATTTAATAAAAACACTGGGTAACAAGAGAGTTTCCTTGAGAAGAAAAAAATCTCTTGTTGAAGCAGTCTGGGGTTTTTCTTGGACCATGGTTAAGCTTTGCTGTCCCCCTGATAATGAGACTTTTAGCTAAGCAGTAATAGAATATACAGAAAAGATATATTTGGTCCCTAGCCATCAATCAGAACAATTAAAGGGGCCATTTCCTAAGAAGGAAAACTTCAGAACTAAGGCCTGGATGCTGAGATGCAGGATTCTTCGTAGGACTTAACGGAACGAGAAAAATCTAAGGGATATGATGCTTTGTTTCCAAAGTATTCAATTCACGTCAGGCAGAAGGAAGCAGAAAAAAGAAAACCTAAACCTGATTCTACCTCTGTGATAATGGGGCTTCCCATTATCTAGACTTGGCTGAAGGGGGATGCTTCCCTCTTCAGGTAAATCAAGGGTTAATGAGGTGTTGGGATTAGGTTACATTTTTACTTTGGGTCAGCCTCACAGGTCACAGGGGGAGAATGGCCCAATCAAGGGAAGAGAGGTGAGCATCTTCGAGATGCTTCGAAGAAGAAGTTATAAAAATCCTTGAGAGGCCATGTGGCAAAGAGACAACAAAGGAACCTCCTGGAGATGGGATCTGTGCCAGTAGTAGGCTGCAGGCCTAGGCCTCGCCTCCTGGTCTCATTCCTCTCCTAGACCATCTAAGCCTATGAACCCAAATGTGAGTAACTAGAATAAGGTACTTAGTCGCGTTAGGGCTTTTTATTATTTTGGAGGTTGGCTGATCTTAAGAATGTATTTGTTGTTATAACTACTTGTAACTTAAGCGTACCTGGGAGGGGGGAGCCTCTCATGTGTATTATTGTCTTGTTTACTTGCATGCCTTACAATAAATGCTTTTCTGTAAAACCTCCGTTTCCTCTCCGTTCCCACGCCATTCTTCGGTACACACTTAGATAGAACTTCTCTCACTCAGAAGGAGGAGGGAAAGGAAAGGTCCTTAAGCATAGAGATTGGCAATTCACTGACAGGGTCCCACTGTCCTGTTCAGCTACAAGTATATTCAGAATTCAGTGGGTGGTGGCAGCATGTGAAATTAGTGAACGCTGGGGAATTTCCTGCTCCTTTTCAAGGGTAGAAGTGAGGCTTGGGGGGGGGGGGGGCTGGAAGTAAACTGGAAGTATGACAACCTCATCCACAGGAGGCATGTGAAAATGTTTTAGAAAACCCCTCTGAGTCACTCTTTCAAGAAGTTCTGGAAAGGCTGCCTCCTAGATAAAAGAATGCAGCAAAGGTGTTGTTAAAGAAAATGAAGCAAAACCAGAGTATTTCTTCATGGGATGACAAAAGTTCATTTGTTTATGAAGGGCAACCAGTAGTTGGCTCCAATATGCTGAATTTGGTAAAGTGTATTACTCAGACACATGCCTTACCAATCAAACACATTCTAAAAGGTTGGGATGTTTTTATGAGGGCCACGGCAGAACCAAATGTTCTATCATCTGTAGTAGGGAATCCTGCCAACAGAGGAGTTTTGGACAATGTAAAGAATCCAAATGATACCACACTAGGGCTGATTCACACACCCAACCTCTCCCACTGGACTTTGAAAAAAGCAGAGACAAACTAGTACTCCTACATGGCTCCGCTTATGTTTCTGCTGGTGCTTTTCTGAAACAAAAATAAATAATTAATGAATCCTATTTTTCTGTCTATGATTGTTTTGTTTGGGATAAAATGAAAAAATACATACACAAGAAAGTTCCTCTTAGAAAGCATGTTTATTGCGAAGAATGTCTGTGAAACGCATTGTAGGTTATACATCCCAGGGTAGGTTGAAACATGTTTGAGACACGACCAGGCATGTCTGAGACAAGCCTGGACATGTTTCTCTCGCTCTCTCTCAATCTCTCTCTCTCTCTCTCTCTCTCTCTTTTTTTTTACAAATTCTACCACCATTTCATCATTTGTTTGCAAATTATAAGAATTTAATTCTGAATATTTTTAAATGTCAGTCCTTTACAGTAGTACTGCAGAAAAAAACATATAGTGGTATTCACAAGCCACAGAGTCTGGCTCTTACACCTGCCTGGATTGAAACACAGTTTTGCTGGCATTTTTTCTTAAAAATTTCATGAGTTTTAGGAAAGAGAAGGTGATCTGGAAGGTTTCCAGAGGAGTCGAAAATTGACCAGTCTCTTCTTCCATTAAGCAGATAGCAAGCCAATCTTCTCTGGGGAGCTTGTAAAGGTGGATGTTAATGACTAGATAAACAGGCCTTTGTATCAGTTTCTCTCTAGGGAGCAGGTCACAAGGGAAGGTGCAATAGAAAAGCTTCTGAGTGTAGGGATTCAAAGAAAGGATGTAGGTTAATTGCACTGTCCCTATATTGCATACGGTCAAAAAGGACTTTTCTCCTGTGATTTATCTCTACCATATTCCGAAAAACACCATATATGTTCATATTTACTGTAGTGGGCACTGGCTTGGCAAACCAGAATTCCACTCTCAGGTTTTGATCAAAGAACAGTAATCTCCACCTTCTTGATCTGGAGTAGGGTCAAATGCAAAACGTATATAACCTCTTGCATATTCTTCATGGTTGATTAAAAGAGGCCAGTCTTTCTATGCTTGCCAGCAGTCTGCACTAAACTCATGTACTCTCTAACACCGTTTCCCCGTTCAAATGGTTGAAGGTTGAAATGGTTTTGTTGAGTTCTGTTCTCCACCTAAGCATCATGTGGCAAAATTGATGTAATGATGTTTAAAATTAAAAGAGGTTTTGTTGTAAACTCCACTGAAGGCATCATTATCAACCAGACTTATAACCACTTGTTTGGGTAGTTGAGTCAAAAAGAGAGTTTCCTGATTGTAAACACGTCTTCCTCTCAGGATACTGAACACTTCCATGGTTACACAGTCCACAGGGACGTTTCTGAAGTTTCCAAAGGCAGCCTCACTTAGAGTGCATTACAGTAGCCCAACCAAGATGTAATCAAGGTGTGCGTCACTGCAGCCAGATCTGACATCTCAAGGAACGGGTGCAGTTGGCAGGCACGTTTTAACTGTGCAAAGGCACTCACAGCTACTGCTTAAATCTGGGCATCCAGGCTCAGAGTTGAGTCCAGGCTCAGAGTTGAGCCCAGGAGAACACCAAAGCTGATGAACCCCATGCTGTTTTAATAGGCTACTTACAGCATTATTTAGAAACTTCCAGCCATGATCTCTTTGTCAGGTTTTCTTCCATTTTGCCTGAAAATAGCGTTCAAGGTGTTGAATACTTCTCCACTGATTTTCTCATTTAAAGCCAAAGCTCAGACATTTTGAGACAGAATATCTATGGCTGTTAAAATATACTTATACCCTATGCTGTGCTCAGAAAACTGCTGCATGTTAACAAGATCAGGCTGCCACTAAGAATCCACTTTCGACGCAACAATCTTCTTTTAAAATCAGTTTTGGAAAAATTACAAAATCATCTATTTTGTATGCCTCTTGCTTAATTACCATCACCATTCCCATTCCCATTCCATTATAATATTGCTTATTACTTCATCCTATTCTGGAACTTTTTAGTTTTTATAGTGCCCATCTTTGCTTCAAATAATTTTTAATTGTTGCCATTTCTCTTTCATTTTTCCCTTGCATCTCCCCCCTCATTGCAAAAGTTAAGTTATCTAATGTTATAAATTCAGGATTTTTTCATGTCCTGCCGTTTTCCCAGCTAAGGTAAGTACGAACACAGGTGTAAAACAAATAACTTTTTATTGGTGAAACGACTAGAAAACATATCTACTCCTCAGGAGTAGGTGAAACATTTACAGTTTGTGAACTCTTGTCAGGTTGTTTCTCAGCACCATCTGGATACAGGTCTTCTTGTGTGAAAAACAAACTTTTTTTTTTTGGTCTCTTGGAAAACAACATATTCATCTCTCTCTTCCTCTCAACTGGTAACCCACCCATCAACACTTTTTAGAAAATAAAACTCTTTATCAGTGAGCTCTGGTAGCCTGAATTAATTCCCATGCTTTTATTCGTCATCCCTGCAATCAAATTAGGTAGGGCTGGGTTAGGATCTTCTGTCACCCCTTCAGTCACTGTGGCTGTCCCATCCACAGCACCTGTAGCATTCAAAGATGACTTTGGGCTCCGTGGAGTATTGGAAACTGCCATTTTCTCCATCTTCCGGAGAATTCCTTTCAAATTTCAACAGCAATCACACTCATATTCCAGACTACTGAGCATGCATTTTCAGGGTCTTTACACTGCAGCTGCTTTATTCCAAGGTGCAACAGGCATGGAAAAGCCCACAGAACCATCATATGTTGGGAAGGATGACCCCTTTCTGGGTTTATTTTTCTTGGGAGTGGAAAAACCTGCAAGCTTCCAAAGGGTGCTCAGTGCTTTCTTGTTGTCTCCACAAAACGTGTCTGGGCATGCTAAAAATGGCGGCTTCTTTCGCCACAATATATCTCTCTATGGACTATCTTCCTACTAACCAGTTTGGCCCATGTGATTCTGAAGGGTCCGAAATCAGTCCCTATTAGTCAAAAATGGTGGGGGTGAGCTCCTAGAGGGGTCACATGACCCTGCTGGGGCCAGTTTGTAGTGTGGATTGGAAATTGCCCGATTGGGCAGTTCAGACCTCATGATTCCGAGGGGTCCAAAACCAATTCCTCCTGGTCACGGATGGTTGAGTGAGTTCCAGGAAGGGGGGGTCACATGACTCCACTGGGGCCAATTTAAGCCCAAACTGCAAATTGATCCCATTGGACAGCTCAGATCACATGGGCCAGGAAGGGACACATGATTCATGCAGGGTGTCCTGCCCTAGTACTTCCAGATGATGGAGGAGCATTACACAGGGTAATTGGTATAAATCATTCTTGATAGGCATCAATCATTTTTGACAGGTCATAAATCAATCATTTTTGACAGGAGCTACATACCTCTACTATTGAGGCCTGTAAGCTGAGAAACAGGATTGTGGATTGGAAAAGGGAGAACCTATGATTTTGGGGATTTTTTATGCATACACACACACATTAAAATTTGAGATTGTCTAAAATTAGAGATTGTCAGATTTACATTTAATAAACACTGTTGGTTTTAACCCTTTCTCTATTACACCTGAATTGCTATCAGGCCACACCTATGAAAACTAAGAAACTCCCACAAAAACACAGCCACAAGTCCACACTAAAGGGTTTGCCCTGAGGCACCGTAACCCAATCCAGAAAGGGAATAACTGTCATAGGCAAGCAAAGACAGCCACAGTAGGATTAACTGAAGCAGAATTTCATTCTTTCCTACCTCAAATTTCATTGCACTGTTTATCGCAGACACACTATTGCAACCCAACAGTAAAAGTCTGTATTTCAGCATCCCTCCTTCACCACCCTCCTGGAGATGATGATGATGCTAAAAAAATCCAACTAGATAAAGGACAATAAGCAAAGGAGAGGGATAAGTGGATGTAAAAAAGACTTTGTAAAAGGAAGCTTCTTTGTCACAGAGTCTTTTTTGGGTGAGAAATTTCTGTATTCCTCTGTGATGGTTTCTCCCTTCTAATTTTTACACATCTCTTTTAAATATCAGCTCATCTGGAAGTTCTTTGCAGATTGACCCTGCTTTCTTTCGAGATGTCTCACTTTAGTTCGTCACTGGAATTGTTCGCAACTATCATGTGCTAGCTTCTCTTCTACTCTCAAGAATACAAAGAAGGTTTTCCCAATGTATTTAATGAGGTATATGAGGCATAACTTATAACTGTTGCTGAAGCTAATGACCTAGCTAATGACACCAGCAGAAGAGCATCCAACAGGATCAGCACGAACAGTCTCAGCACAAACAGAAAGTTCAGGCGGCCATGAGAGAATCTGCTCATCAAGTAACCCTGGACAAGCTTCAGAGGAGACATGTTCTAGTGGTTGGGGACTCCTTGCTGAGAGGAACGGAACCGGCCATTTGCAAGCTGGACAGGATCAATTGTGAGGTGTGCTATCTCCCTGGGGCCAAAATCAATGACATAACAGAGAGGCTAACGAGACTGGTCAACCCCACTAACCGTAACCCCATTTTGGTTCACGTCGGAACCAACGACATGGCGAGGCACAGCTTTCACCGCATCACGAAGGATTACGAGCTTATGGGTAGGAAGCTGAAGGACCTTTGTGCGCAGGTTGTCATTTTGTCTCTCCTCCCAGTGGAAGGACATGGCCCAGGAAGGAAAAGAAGAACAGTGGAGATCAACAACTGGCTCCGAAGATGGCGCCGCCAGGAGCGATTCGGATTTCTGGATCACGGCCTCCATTTCCACAAAGATGGTCTTCTGGCAAGGGATGGCCTGCACCTTACAACCGTCAGCCAGAACGTTTTTGCTAACAGTGTCACAAAACAGATCAGGAGGTCTTTAAACTGAATTTGACTGGGGAGGGGGATAGTATTATCCTGGGCAAGGATTCAGTGAGTAGTGTGAAAAATAGCCCAAATGATATAGATAGGGCAGGCCAAGTAGAACTAGAGACCAACAGGGAGAGGGAAAGTAACTTTAGTACAGGACTTCCACAAAGGGCACATCGTCTCAAGTTTCTCTACACTAATGCACAGAGCATGGGGAATAAGCAAGATGAACTCCAACTCTTAGTACAACAAAATAAATATGATTTAGTAGGCATCACTGAAACCTGGTGGGATGAATCTCATGATTGGAATGTAGGAATAGGGGGGTATAACCTATTTCACAGAAATAGACCAAACAAGAAAGGAGGAGGAGTAGCCTTATATGTTAAGGATGTTTTCACCTGTGAAGAGATCCAGGAGTTAAATCTGGGAAGCCAAGTCGAGAGCGTCTGGGTAAGAATTAAGGGAGAGAGAAGCAATAAGGATGTGATTGTGGGGGTTTACTGCAGGCCTCCAGGCCAGCCTGAGGACTTGGATGAGGTCTTCCTGGAGCAGATGACCACACATTCAAAAAGGAGAGATGCCGTGTTAACGGGAGATTTCAATTATCCTGATATTTGTTGGCAGTCAAATTCTGCAAAGACCGCAGGGTCCAACAGGTTCCTTGCCTGCCTTGCAGACAATTTCATGGTCCAGAAGGTGGAAGAGGCGACAAGGGGAAATGGAAGAATGGTGAAACCACCAAAGAGGAATCCAAGCAAATAGCCAGGAGATGCAGGGAGAAGGTCAGAAAACCTAAAGTGCAGAATGAACTCAGGCTTGCCAGAGACATCAAAAACAATAAAAAAGGCTTTTTTAGATATGTCCGCAGCAAAAGGAAAAACAAGGACATGATAGGATCGCTGCGTGGAGAAGATTACAGGGGGAATAACAGGAGGAAATGAGAAAGCAGAACTACTCAACACCTTCTTTGCCTCAGTTTTCTCCCAAAAGGATAGAAGTACCCAACCTGGGGCATGGGGAGCACGTGAGGAAGGGGGGAATTGCAGCACAGAATAAGTAGAGAAGGAGTACAGGAAAATCTGGCTAAACTAGATTTATTCAACTCTCCAGGGCCAGATGAATTACATCCAAGGATATTAAAAGAACTGGCAGAAGTCATTTCTGAACCACTTGCAATAATCTTTCAGAACTCTTGGAGAATAGGAGAAGTCCCAGCAGATGGAGGAGGGTAAATGTCATCCCCATCTTCAAGAGGTCATTATCGCCTGGTCAGCCTCACATCAATTCCAGGAAAGATCCTAGAGTAGATCATTAAACAGTCAGTTTGTAATTACTTAGAAAGCAATGCTGTAATCACTAAAAACCAGCAAGGATTTCTCAAAAATAAGTCATGCCAGATTAATCTTATCTCTTTTTATGATAGGGTTACAAGCTTGATAGATGAAGGGAATGCTGTGGACGTAGAATATCTTGACCTCAGTAAGGCCTTTGACGAAGTTCCCCATGACATTCTTAAAAAAGAAGCTAGTAAAATGCAGGCTGGACAGGGCTACTGTTAGGTGGATTTGGAATTGGTTGACCAACCAAACCCAAAGGGTGATCACCAATGCCTGCTTTTCATCCTGGAGAGAAGTGACTAGTGGGGTGCCACAGGGTTATGTCCTGGGCCCAGTGCTATTCCACATCTTCATCAATGACTTGGATGAAGGAGTGGAGGGCATGCTGATCCAATCTGCAGATGGTACCAAATTGGGAGGGGTTGCTAATACACCAGAGGACAGGATAAAATTTCAAAATGACTTTGACAGATCGGAGAGCTGGGCCAAAGCTAACAAAATGAATTTCAACAGAGAGAAATGTAAGGTCCTGCACTTAGGCAGAAAAAATGGAAGGCACAAGTATAGGATGGGGGACACGTGGCTGGATAGCAGTACATGTGAAAGGGATCTAAGAGTCTTGGTAGATCACAAGCTGAACATGAGTCAGCAGTGTGATGAGGCAGCCAAGAAAGCCAATGCAATTCTTGGTCGCGTCAACTGGAGTATGGTGTCTAGATCGAGGGAGGTAATGCACTCCATTCTGCATTGGTTAGGCCTCATTTGGAATACCGTGTCCAGTTCTGGCCACCTCAGTTCAACAAGGATATCGACAAGCTGGAATGTGTCCAGAGGAGGACGACCAAAATGGTGAAGGGTCTGGAAGCCATGCCCTATGAAGAACAGCTTAGAGAGCTGGGTATGTTTAGTCTGCAGAAGAGAAGGTTAAGAGGGGACATGATAGCCGTTTAAATATTTGAAGGGATGTCATGTTGAGGAGGGAGTGGGCTTGTTCTCTGCCGCTCCAGAGACTAGGACAATGAGCAATGGATTCAAGCTGCAGGAAAGAAGATTCCACCTGAACCTCAGGAAGCACTTCCTGACGGTCAGAGCTGTCCAGCATTGGAATACGCTGCCTTGGAGTGTGATAGAGTCTCCTTCTTTGGAGGTTTTTAAGCAGAGGCTGGATGGCCATCTGTTGGGAATGCTTTGATGGGTGTTCCTGCATAGCAGGGGGTTGGACTTGATGGCCCCTGTGGTCTCTTCCAACTCTATGATTCTATGATTCTATCTACAACATACATTTGGTTATATAGAGATACATACTTTTACATATTCACAATTCCCATTGGTGGATTCTCTGGGTCTTCCCCTCTCCCAAACTTTCAGTGGTTCCCATGGGACTTTATTTCCATACTTTGATCTAATGCATCTCCAGGGTTGTCTCTATCTCCATTCTTTTTGTATCTACCTTAACACTGGCGAGATACCTTGAGGCCAGCTTTTCCCAACCTATTCTCTTCACTAGCACAGACTCTTTCCTTTGATATACAACATATTTTTACTTGCAGTTCTAGCCTTTATACTCTAAAGCTCAGAGATAGTAAATCATTTGTTGACTGCTATCACTTTTAAGTAAACAGAGCCATGCCTTGACAGCCTGGCTGAACATTCACTTACAACTAACATTCAGTTTTTAATCGATATTAAACATAGAGCATATGGTGGCTTGTAACACATGACATTCATTCAAACCTTATGTTACATCAAAAGGATAACTTACTACAACAGTGTTTTATACTAGCATAATCCACAGGCATACGTTAATGTGGATGAGTCACACTGTCAATTATGTTAAGGAGCACAGCTGACACGACAGCAACAGTACCTCCAACAGTACAGTTTTAAGAAACTTCCATGCACCATGAACTCCCTTCCCTTTTACCATATCTGACCATGGGATCTCACTCAGTTTTTCCCTAAGTTCACTGAAATCAGCTTTCTTGAAATTCAGTGTGTGTATCTGATTCCCTTACCTCTGTCTAACAAATTCCAAGAGAACAAAGTCACTCCAACCCAAGGAGCACACTGCAGGTTGAGCCTCCCTTATCCAAAAACTGAATCTTTTTGCCACTAGCTGCCCACTTCCACCTTCAAGGTGGCAGCTGTGGCACTCCTGTGTCTTCCAGATATGAGGTGTGTCACAGCCACTGCCTTGAAGGTAGAACCAAGCAGCTGTGGCAAAAAGAGAGAGACTAAGAATCTATGAATGGAGGGAGTTGTAGTTTACTGCTCAAACCCTGGAAAGAAAGGTCTGAATCCCCAGTTAGCCATGGAAACCCAGTGGGTGACTTTGGGAAAGTGTCACTCTGTCACCCCCAGAGGCCATAAAAAAAAACAACAACCCTCTGAACAAATCTTGCCAAGGAAACCCCATGATAGATACACTTTAGGGTTTACATAAGTTGGAAATGCCTGATGACCTGAAAGCAACGACAACTCCCATGTAACTCAGTTTAAAGCCCTCTTGATAAGATTTCCAATACTCATGGTAAATACTTCTTTTCTAATTGCTGTGAGGTTCAACCCATCTCTTGCCAGAGGTCTTCCATGAAAGAGTAGACCATGATTCAAGAAGCCAAATCTTTCTTGATGCCACCATCTGTAGAGCCAGTTTTTCACTTCTAGTATTCTTCTCCCTCTTTCTGAGCCATGTCCTTCAGCAGGAAAGAGCAATAAAATAACGACCTGAGGCCCAAGGTCCTTTAGTTTCCTCTCCATAGTCCCACAGTCTCTTGCAATATGTTAAAGGCTTTATTTTGCAATATCATTTGTTCCAATGTTGATCAGAAGGAAAGGGTAATGGTAGGTAGGCTTGACAAGTTTTGTTAGTCTTTTTGTTACATAATGGATCTTTACCTTGGGAGAAAGCACACCTCTCTAGACATCAGGCCCACACAGCACTGCTCCTGTTCTGCACAACAGTGAGTCACTTATCACCACCACACATCTCTTTTCCTCTGAGAACTGATAGCAGCTCTTTCATCTATAGAACATGTCCAGGTCATCTCTGTGACTTCAGAGCTGTGTGGCTCTTTTCCCTACTCCTGTGTCATCTAATCCCTGATTAACGAGAGAGATGATGACACCCAACTTTCTCTCCTTTCCATCTGATTATTTCATTTGCATGCTATCTTTCTTTCAGAGTGGGACCAAAGGCAGCTTACACTAAGAATCAGTTTAAAAACCTAACAATACATTTTTTTAAAAAAATTAAGAATTAAGACAGTAAAAAATCATTTAAAAGGCATATAAAAGTTTTTTAAAAAGTGAAGTACAGACTCCAATAAGAAGCCTCCCTTGATACACATTAAAAGCCTGCTTAAACATAAAGGTCGCCTGCTGGTGAAAGAAGAGCAGAGAAGAGGACTGCTTAGCCTCTCATGGAAGAGAATTCCAGAAAGTGGGAGCAGTCTCTGAGGAAGCTCTGCCCCATGTCCTCACAAGCAAGCCTATGGTGATGGCAGGACCAAGAGAAAGCCAGGTTCATTTAGGGAGATATGTTCTTTCAGACAGTCTGGATATAAGCCATGTAGGGTTCTGTAGGCCTTTACCAGCACTTTGAATTGTGCCTGGAAACAAATTGGTAGCCAGTGAAGCTGTTGTAACAAGGGACTGAGTTTAACTGCAGACCTTGTTACATTTTTATTGATTTTTTTGAAATCTGATTTTGATTTAAAAAAAAAATTCTTCTGGTTCTTGTTTAAATTTTGTACTATCAACCTGATAAAGAGTTCTTAAAAACTTGAAAGCTTGCACAATTTGGTGACATGCTGGTTTTGCCGAACAATGGATTTCATTATTGGTAAAGGTTTACCATTATCTTAAAAAGACAATTAAGAAGACAATTCAACAAGAAACCTCACTGTACCAACCCTAAGGTTGTCAAGAATAAACCACTGAGGAGATTGGGTTTTTAACTTGGTGGTTCTTAACCTGGAGCCCTCACAGGGGGTCCATGTAGGGTTGCCATTTATCCTGGAAAATGGAGAGAATCCTGGATTTAAGGAACTTAAAAAAGTCTTGACCGGTTGTGGCCAGTTGATGCACCATGTTCTGGATTCCTCAAAGTGGACGATGGCAGTGACGATGGCAGCAGCAACAACAGTGTGCTGGCAGACATCTCATCCTGTGCTGGAGGCTTCAGGCACTACTGTACAGGTGTGCTAGAGAGCCCAGGAGGTGAGATGGTGAAAGGAGAGCTCAGAAGATGAGAGAAAATACCCATCCCAGGCCTTGTACGGTAAGTGTGGCAATGCTGCTGGAGCCCAGGGCTAGGCAGCACAGCTTTGCTTCTAAGCAGCCACAAGAATAGAAGGGAGTCCTTTTACTCCTCTGGCTACTTGGAAGTGAAACAGCAAGGGTCTCAGTGCTTCTTCAGGGGAAAGTGCAAAAGAAACGGCATCTCCCTCTGAAGGAGCACTAAGAGAGTAGAGAGGGCAGGTGTCAGGATGCGTAGACCCTGTCATGAAAAGGTGTTGGTCTGCTGGATATGTATTGAAGAAGTGTATTGTAGCCAATGTAGAAGTAAATGCTGTAGAGCTCCATTAAGCCTAGCTGCAGTTGCTACAAACTACCCAGTGTTAACTGATTATTGGGAAAAAAAACTGTTCTGAGCCTGCCTGGGGTTGTTATAAAGTATCAACAGCTAACTGCTTTATTGCCTACTGCTACCAGTGAGCGGGGGGGGGGGGGGGGCAACAGAAAATGAAAGTATAATTGGAAGAGTCTCATGTTTTGGAAACTGAGTGTCTATAAGAGAAGAGGCAAGAAACATGTGCTTAGGTCAAACTGGTCAAGAATGGTGAGAAATGGGAACCAAGCACAGGTCTGGGAACCATCTGAGAAATGGTGTGAGGCTCAGATTTATGACCCTTTCCAATCACAGTTTTAGGCACCTATATTTTGGAATTGTACCTATAAAAAGTGTAAGTTCCATGTATGCTTCAGTCTCAGCAACTTCAGAAGTGTGCTGTGTTGCTTGCATTTTTATAAAACTATTGTCTACCTCACAGTGAAGTTTGTGAAGTGCAGGTTATCTAGAATATGACAGTAGGCGCTCTCAAAAGAAGCGCTTACACTCTTATTCCCTCAGTGCTCCTTTGGAGGGAAATGGCATCTCTTTCACACTTTCCCTCAAACCAGTACCAAGATACTGCTTTGGAGAAAAGAAAGGGCAAAAGAAAAGCTGTTTTCCCAAAGGAGCACTGAGAAACTAGAAAGAGGTTAGAGAAGCACCTACCCTCGCTACTCTCCCAGTGTTCCTTTGGGGGGAAATGGCATTTCTTTTGCGTTTTCCCCCAAAGCAGCACTGCACCCTTATTTTCCAGGTGCTGTTTTAGGAGAAAAGAGAAAAGATATTATTGTTTAGGCCTGCCTCGTTTAGGAAATCCTTCTAAATTATTCTTACGCCTGCTTTCCTTTAGGAAATTCCAGTTTTTTCTACTCTACTGAAACTTGAAGAATCTCAGTATACTCCACCACAGACTAATAACAAGCCTCCTTTCCTTTGCATTGTCTACTGGAAAAATAAGTGATAAGGATGAGCAACTGATGAGCACCTTTAAACAAATATTTGATCTTTTTTGCAATTTTTTTATAATTAAGAGATTATATAAAAAATAAGAAATAGAATGATAACATAAAAGACAGACAAGAAAAAATACAGTAATAACACATGATAACTGCACCATAATCTACAACTTATAACATCCAATAAAAAATATCAAAAATAGAAACAAGAAAAATAAAAAGAAACTTAATCTGATTATAAAAAATACATAACATAAAATTACTTCCAACACTTTTGTGAGATCACAAGAGTCATTTTCTAAATGTTTGTAAAAATTCTGCTCCATTCTCCAAGGTTTCTCAATTCTTCATGTTTAAAATCCCTAAATCCTTTCAAAAGAATCCCCAAAGTGTGCAGGTACTTCTGCAGGTACTTCTTCTTGTTCAAATTAAGAAGAACAGGTCGCTTACCTGTAACTGCAGTTCTTCGAGTGGTCATCTGTGCCCTCACACAATGGGAATCTTCGCACATGCGCAGCTCTGGAAAGTTCCAGAGCTGAGCAGCTTGATGGGAACCCCTCCCCCATCCGGTACTGAGCATGCTCAGTCCTGCCAAGCTAACGGTCTCACCTCAGTTTCGAAGCCCGCTGAGGCAAGGACCTGAAAGAGGGGAGGCCAAGCAGGTATGTGTGAGGACACAGATGACCACTCGAAAAACCACAGTTACAGGTAAGCAACCTGTTCGTCTTCTTTGTGGTCTCATTTGCCTCACACAATGGGAGATTGAGTAGCTTACCGTTGGACAGCGGGTCAGGTTCTACAGGATCGAAGACAGCACCGCATGACCAAACTGAGCGTCACACCGGGCCCGGCAGTCAAGGTGGTAGTGGTGGACGAAGGTTGAGGGCTGCGACCAGGTAGCAACACGACAAAGCTCCTGCAGATCAACCCACAGAGAAGAGCTGCTGACGAACCCATGGCCCTCGTGGAGTGGGCACGGAGTGGTGGGGCTGGCGGGGACTGTCCCGCAAGTTCACAGGCTACGTGAATTGTCTGGACAACCCACTTGGAGAACCGCTGAGAGGACACCTTGTGACCCTTCCGGCGGCCACCATAACAGACGAAAAGGTGTGGAGTCTGTCGGAAGGTCGAGGTCCGTTGTAGGTAGAAGGCTAGAGCCTGATGCACGTCGAGCGAATGGAGTGAGCGCTCGAGAGGCGAAGCCGGATCAGGATAGACGGTAGGTAAGATGACGTCTTGATTCAGATGGAAGTCAGAGACGACCTTGGGAAGGAAGGACAAATCTGGATGCAAAACCACTTTGTCTCGATGGAACACCAGGAAGGGTTCATCGGACCGTAGCATGGTCAATTCTCCTGCCTGCCTGGCTGAAGTGACAGCGACCAGAAAGGCTGTCTTTATGGTAAGGAGAGGGTCATCAGACGTGCCCATCGGTTCAAAAGGATGGCGCATAAGCTGAGAGAGAACAAGCAACAATGACCAAGGCAGGAGTGGTAAGGAGACAGGAAGGTAGAGGTGTTGAAGCCCTTTAAATAATTACTTGACAGTAGCATTCCAAAAGAGGCCTGCGGAAGGAGTACCATGTGGCTGGTAGGCTATGATGGCCAAGAGGTAGACCTTCAGAGAGGAGAAGGCGAGGCCCTGTTCACTTAGCTGCAACAGGAAGTGCAGCACTGTTGACAATGAAGCCGGAGAGGATGCCTCACTTCAGGTATCCGCAGAAGCCACGAATTTCCACCACTTGTACTCATACGATCTATAAGTGGACTCCTTCCTGGTGGCCATGAGGACAGCTTGGATGGCAGGAGAGTCTAGAAGATTATCCTCCAAGAGTGGGGAAGCAGGAGAGGAAGGTTTGGATGAAGCACGCAACCGTCCAAATGGGAGAGGAGGTCTGGCGTGCAATGTAGTCGCATCTTGCGGCCCCGAGTGGCGGTGAGGAGGGGACCGAACCAGTGCTGCCTTGGCCAGTATCGGGCTACGAGGATGGTGTTTGCCTTGTTCGACAGGAGCTTGGCTACCACTCAGCCCAGGTATGGAAACGGAGGAAGGATGTAAAGAAACTCCCTGTCCCAAGGGAATTGGAATGCGTTGCCAAGAAAGCCAGGGTCCAGGACAGCTCTTGAGCAATAATGGGGACACTTCTTGTTCTGATCGCTCACAAAGAGATCGATGGACTGAGTGCTCCAACGGGACGCTATCTGCTGGAAAGCGGCATCTGAGTGGGACCATTCGTGGTGACATGCCGTGTCCCTGCTCAGCGTGTCCGCCATCACATTGTCCTGTCCTGCTAGGTGAACCGCCACGGGGTGCACACGCAGCAGTACACACCAGTCCCAGAGGCGTAGAGGCAGGTGGGGGAGAGTGGAGGAGTGGGTGCCCCCTTGTCTGTTCACTTAACAGACAGCTGTCGTATTGTCTGACAGGATCTGGACTGTCTGTCCAACGATCAGGTTCCGGAAGGCCTGCAAGGCTTTCAGGATACCTAGGAGCTCCAACGCGTTGATATGAAGACAGGTCTCCAGGCCCGCCCAATGTCCCTGCATGGCAAAACGGCCACAGTGGGCTCCCCAGCCGAGCAGGGAGGCATTGGTCGTGATAGTGAGTGTTGGGCGGGGTTCGACAAATGGCATTCCCAATAGTAGGTGGTGCAGAGACAGCCACCAGCGGAGGGAATCTCTGACCGGGCAGAGAACCTGCAGAAGGTGACATTGGTCATCAACAAGAGGGTCGAACGCCCGCAGAAACCAATGCTGTAAAGGGACAAATAGGCGACCGCCGTTGTGGATGCCACGTAGCTCAAGAGCTGTTGAATCCTTCGGGCAGAAATTGGACGGGCTGCGCAGGACAGCAATGATGGCCTGGTACAGTGTCTGAGTACGTTTCACCGGCAGGAAAGCCCTGGTGGAAGCAGAGTCCAGGGCGGCTCCAATGAAGTCCAGGGTGCACGAAGGCTCCAAGTGGGACTTCTTGGGGTTCACCCTGAGGCCAAGATCTGAGAGGAGGGAGAGAGTGAGGTGAATGTCCTCATACAACTTTTGCTTGCAGGGCACCACTAGTAACCAGTCGTCCAGATAGGGAAATACCATAACACGTTTCATGTGGAAGTAGGATATCACAGGGGCTAGGCATTGGGTGAAGACCCTGGGGGCGGTCTACAAGCCAAATGGCAGGACCTTGTATTGGTAGCAGACGCCGTCAACCGCGAACCAGACATACCTCCTGTGTTGGGACCAAATTGCGATATGGAAGTAAGCATCTTGTAGGTTGATGGAGGCGAACCAGTCCCAACGTCGCAGGAAAGGCAGGATGGAAGAGAGAGTGACCATCTTGAGTTTCCGGGGGAGGATGTAGGAATTCACCCTCTGAGGTCCAGGATAGGTCGGAGGGTGCCATCTGACTTGGACACTGTGAAGTACTGGGAGAAGAAGCCGGTCGAACTGGCTGAGGGCAGCACTATGGCCCCTTTGAGGAGGAGGGACTCAGTCTCCTCGAGGAGGGCTGGATTGGCGGGGGTGGAGTAGAAGACGCCTAGAGGTGGAATACTTTGAAACTCGATGGTGTAACCAAGATGGACGATGGAAAGAACCCAGGAGTCTGAAGTGATCTTGCGCCAGATGTTGAAGTGGCGAACCAGACCAGAGGTTCTGGAAAGATGAATGGGCAGATGGAACTACGGTAGAGGTGGCGACCTGCCAGGGAAGTCAAAAGTAGGACTTAGTGGTAGAGGAGGACTTCTTGGAGGACGGTTGGCACTGTTTGAAGGAGCGTTGGGATGAAGCTGGAAGAGGAGTCTGAACAGACACACGGCAAGGGAAGCGCGACCTATGAGAATAGGCAGAGCGCCTCCATGGGGAGCATGACGAAGATGGTCTCCTGGACTGAGGAGTGGCATGGAGACCCATCTTCTTAGCCATGAGGTGAGCCTTCACTAGGTCGTCCATGGCCTCCTCCGTGGTCGCATGGAAGAGCCCTTGGTCATCAAAGGGCAGGTCCTCAATCCTCTTCCTGCTGTCCTCTGCAAGCCCAGCAGAGCGAAGCCATGCAAAACAGCGAAGGGCGACGGCCCCCACCATCACCAGCACTGCACCCTCAACAGCATGTCAAGAGGACAGAATCTGCTGGTTAGAGAGAGCCACTGACTCATTGTAGAACTGGATGGCATTAGTCCTATGGTCATCCGGCAGATGAGAGAGCAGAGGAAAGAACCTGTCCCATAGGCAGCCAGGCAAGCCTGAGCATTCAAGATCCTGGCAATCAGCGAGGAAGCAGAGTAGAAGCGATGGCTGAAGGTGTCCAAACGGCGGCCCTTGTGGTCTAGAGGTGTCGTGTGAGCCCTCTTGCCTCCCTTTGTTTGAGAGGACTTGACAACTATTGAGTTCGGTGTGTGGTGGTTAAACAGAAAGTCGACATTCTTCTTCTGGGTCCGGTAGACATGCTCCAGATGGTGAGGGATCGGCTGGAGTGAAGCTGGCTGGGCCCAGAGATGTTTCAACACTGCCTGCAACACAGGGAGGAATGGAATCGAAGCCGTGGAAGGAGGCCAAGTGTCGACATAATGGAACATGGGGTCCTGTATCATCAGAGTGGGTCCAGAAATATCCAGGCCGAGAGCGTTGGCCATCCTGACCAGGATGTCTGAAAATTGCTTGACATCCTTAGGAGCCGAATCGGTGATTGGGTCCCCACAGACCAACAGTGAAGAGGTGTGGGAGTCAGGCGTAGAATCCGCCAAATCACTGTCAGAATCATAAGAGGCAGAGGACTGAGACAGAGACTGACGTGATCAGGGTTGATCCGGTACTGGCGCAGAGGGAATAGCCGGCAGAGCAGTAACAGAGACTGGGAACGTGACTGGGGCCAGTATCATAGCCGGTACTGGAGGCGATATCGACGCCGTTACCAACATTGGTGCCGAGGACATTGGAAGAACAGCAGGGATTGGGGTAACAACGGATTGCGTTGGTACCAAAGCCGTTAGAGATGCTGGTAGCGTAGACGAAGGGTGGGTATCCAGCGGAGGCCAAGACACCGTTGCCATCACCTGAGGAGGTGGTGAGATCAGCCTTCAACGAGGCGACCGGTCATGGGACCGGCGGTGGGCTGGTGAGCGCCGGTAATATGGAAAACGGGACTGAGAACGGGTCCTTGAGTGTCAGTATCGGCAGGGGCGTCGGTAGTGAAATGCGGAAGAGTGCAACGGAGAGCGGGAACGCCACAGACAGTAGGGAGGCCAACAAGGGATGTCGGGATGGTATCGATCACAATAGGCCAGTGAGTAAGAATAATAGGAGCCAGGTTGTTCTCTCCAGAGGTGCTCGTGGCAGTATCAAGCGATGTAAGAGGCTGAAGAGAAAGGTGAGTCGAGCCTCGCCCGTGAGGGGTCACAGGCTCCACAGTAACCGTAATCCCGATGACGCGGGGCTCTACCTCTATCACTGTGTTCCAGAGAGCGCACCATGCTAGATCGAGGGCGATCATCGGAAGGAGCCTGAGGAGCATCCAGATAGGATGGACAGTCTAACTTGGGGCCGGCAGGAGTGAGAGTTGGAGGGAATGGGGTTTGCATACCTGCTCCTCTGGTCTGGGCCGACGTGACCGCTGGAGACACAGGTGGCGAGGGCCAACGCTCCAAGTCTGAAGTCAAGTCAACAGCCACCGGGACCAAGAGCACCGGAAGCTGGACATCATCATGCTCCGGCAAAGGGTCGGGAGTGTCCACCTCCTCCACAGTAGCCATCGAAGGCTGCGTCGGAGGGGACATCAGTAAAGGAGCTGGCTGACGGCCCACAGGAGAAGGAGAGCGGCGCTTCTCCTTCTTCTTCTTAATGGAGGACTCAGCAAGGTGGGACGAAGCTCACTTATGCTGAGCCACAGTGGGAACCTTGCGAGGTTGAGCGGAAGCCAGTTGTGAGCCAGAAGAAGCTTCTCTAGAGGAGGAGGTGATAATCTGCATCCTGGAGAGCTTCCGAATCCTTGGCAACGAGGAGATTGGAGGTAAAGCTGTTGAGTACGATGTTGGTATCGGTATCAAAGCAGTCAGTACTGATACCGGTGGCAAAATTGGCGGCATCAAAGAGGGCGCTGACGAAGGCCTCGAAGCCGAAAGGCCCCGAGGAGAGCGCTGAGCCATGGAGGAGGCGCCTGCTCCTTTATCCGAAGGGCTTGCTCCCAACAATAAGACTTCAACCGCGAGGCTCTGTTTTTCAGGGTTTGAGAGGTGAAGTCTTTACAGACAGAACATGCCCGAACATTATGGGCCTCTCTGAGGCAAAACAGGCACTCGGAGTGGCCATCAGACAAGGAGACCTTGTGACCGCAAGACACACACAACTTAAACAACGACGACATGGAAAGGGGGAAGAGTTCTTACAGTCTTTTGTTGGAAAAAACAAAAAGATAGTCGAAGAATGAAGCAAAGCAAACTGCTCAGTGAAGAAGCCTTCTGAGCTGCTAACAGGTCGGCAGACAAAAAGAAACTGAGGAGAGACCATTAGCTTGGCAGGACTGAGCATGCTCAGTACTGGATGGGGGAGGGGTTCCTGCCAAGCTGCTCAGCTCTGGAACTTTCCGAAAAGCTACTGCACATGTGCGAAGATTCCCATTGTGTGAGGCACAGAGACCACGAAGAAGAATCCATTTTACTCGACAAGTCAAAACACAAAAAACACTAACTTGAAGTGCTTCTCTGTCGAAATAGAATAACATTAGATTTTTAAAAAATAGTTTTCCCAGTCAATTGCAACAGTTTCCAGTAGGTGACGTCTGGAGCTATTTCACCTAAACTAACATTAGTCCAAATTCAAATTATAAAAGTCCACAATAGAGTATTAATCAAAGTCATTCTAACAGGAATTTCATTTTAACTTTTTTTTTTAAAATATAAAAATTGGTTTCATCCCATCGTTCCAATGGAGAAAGAAATTGCGTACTCTCTCTTTAAATCTCAAGACCAGGGAAGGTATACTCAAGGGAATCAGTTTATTGTATATATCGATTGCTTCCTATTTCTTGTTTATTTCTTCTTTAAAACAATCTTCTTCAATGAAAAGAGGTCCCAGTAAGTATGTAATGTCCATTAATGGGTGGGAAAAAGTTTTTTCCCTTGGGAGCTGTTGTCTTGAATTGCCTCAATACTGCAGGTGGTCACTCCATTCCTGATCAGCTGCTCACACAGGCTGCTATCTGGCAATATATCTTAGAATCTTTATGTCTCCCATAAATCAGGAAACCTCTGCTCTGACACAAGGAGCGCTCTCTGTCAAAGGGCACACTGTAGGAAGACTGACTCAGCAGCAGCCCACTAAATCATGTTCCCATGCTTGAAACCAGATGCCTAACAAATATTTAGATATCTAAATAAATATTTGAATATTTAAATCTAAATGTAACTATTTCAATCTTGAATTAAGTCTTGAAGGTCCCTGACAACAAATTATATTTACAGGGGCTCCCAGTGAAGAAAGGTTAAGAACCACTGTGCTGTATCTTCAGTAGGCATCAAGAGGTAGGAATGAAGTTAGTAATTCTCTCTGACTATCCATTGTTAACCTGATGGTGTAATGTAAGTGCACTGAGTCCTGCAGGGTTCCTGTGGTCAGTCAAATAAGAAACCTGTGCAGGGTTTAGAAGAGGTAGTCTGCATGCAGCTCCAAAGTGAGATTGCAAAAGTTGAAAAAGTATTCTTTTTACGCTGCCCCCCGCAAAAAATGTTAAAAAAGATAAAAGTAATGTAGTTGGGACAGTAGAGTTTGTATTATTCATACAAGCAAAATGTAATGTATGTATTACAGCAACATCTATCTAAAGTTTAAGACATCAATTCAAATTCTAGTCCAACAAGAACAGACCTGCTGAATACATTTTTGGTGAAGTCTTGCCTTATTCAATTCCAGCTAGAATCAGCAACTTGATGTAGCCTCAGAATGTCAAAAACTACAGTACGACTCCCATATCTGTGGATTCATAACCCGGAGATTCAGTTATCCGCGGTTGAAAACAGCGACTGAAAACAGCAGTCCCCGCTGTTTTCCAGCCGCAGGCCCAGGGCCCACCACAATCAGGCCCGGGGCGTTCAGTACTACCCGTGGATTTCCTTATCCGCGGGGAGGCCTAGAACAAATCCCCTGCGGATACAAGTGTCGTACTATATCTCATAAGTTAGTCATCTTATTCATTATAACCACCATTTTTAAAGATGGTAGCCAAATGTCATGATCAGAACTGCATTTCAGTTAGGGATCTCAAATATTAAAAAAAAAAAGAAAAAAGAAAAAGAACAGAAAAACCTCTCTCTACTAATACACAGAATCCATCTGTACAATTAGAGTAAGATGAGCTTTTTTCTTTGTAACATCCTAGCTCTTGGACTTGCTACTCAGGGAGGCTCACCTGTGTTGAGCCTAACCACTTCCTATCACCAGTTGGAAGATATATTTCCTCAGGCTCATTAAGTTTTAAAGTTGTTTGAAATTAAAATATTGCTAATTCTATTATACAATGTATTGTTGTTGTGTTATTTATTTATTTATTTATTTATTCATTCATTCATTCATTCATTTATTCATTCATTTCATTTATATTCTACCTTTCTCCTTGCAGGACCTGAGTTTCTAGTTTTATTCTTTCATTATTTTGTGTGTCTAGTAACACACAATATATGAATATCTGTTAATATGTGCACCATCCAGGTTCTGCCAGGCAGTCATTATTACACTTCAAAATCCAAGACTCCGCTTCTGAACCCAATCTAAAGTCTAGCTCACTTTTCACATTCTCAATAGGGTTCTAGAAAATTAATTTGGTTACTTTAAGTTATTTCTAAACTGAACTGGGGGGGGGGGCAATATCTAGGCATCACTATCTGAATCTAGTGCTTCTAACAGAATTTGCTGTTGCTGTTGTTGTCGTGTGCCTTCATGTCACTTCTGGCTTATGATGACCCTAAAGCAAATCTACTGCAGGATTTGTTCAGGGGCAGCTTCCCTTTGCCTTCCTCTAAGGCTGAGAGAGTGTGATTTGCCCAAGGTCACCCTGTGGATCTCCACAGCTGAGCAGGGATTTGAACTCTGGTCTCAAGAGCTGTAGCCATACACACAAATCACGATACCTCTACTAATAGAATACAGATACATAACATATTCCCCTACTGACCAGCACAAAAATTTCAAATCATGAATTATCATTAAATGTAATTCCAACTCGAAATAATTAAATAAACCAATGCTCAAATTAATTTACACACAGTACAACAGATACAGTCCTGCTTATATATATTTACCATATCTTTGTTTAGAGACACTTTGCACAAATGAATTCAAAGACAGAGCTTCCAGAGTGCAAGAAATTTCTACAACACCACAACATGCTAGGGTTTATTGGAAGCTTTATATAACACTTACATAATGCATTTATTATCAGCTTTCTAATAAAGCACCGAATTTCAAAATACATAAAATACATTAGAACAAGGCAGAGTCTTTCTCTGGCCAGGTCTTACTTCATAGCATAGAAGTCCCACTCAGCTCCAGGGAAAGTAGGGAAAGGGCTGCCTCAATAGTTTTCTCAGCCAATCTTAGGTCTTTTCAGGAACTGATGGCATAAAACTGCATCTACTATGACATCCTCTAGTCTTCAGAATGGCACAAAACTGCATTTATTGACTTTCACACTTCTATAGAAAAAATGTAGCAATGAAAACATTTTTTGTAACTTACACGTTCCCGAAGTCTTGCATCATAGTTTACAGAAATCTCTTTGCAGAACTGATTTTTTCTAAGAATTGAGTCTGTGGTCTGAAATATTAAGTGCACAATTCATGTTCATGAATGCTCCGCATCTTATGAAACAAACTTATCTCTGGAAAGTAAATTGTAATTATAAAGTATTTTACAAATCTGCTAAATGGATTGTCTTTGTATATTTGCAGAAATACAGGAGAAAGTCAAAAGGGGTTGTTGATGTTTTTGTTTTTATTTTGTTGTTTTCCTTTCCCTTCTGTTCCAATTGATAAGTATATTTCCAAAGCAAAGCAAAGCAAAGCAAAGCAAAGCAAAGCAAAGCAAAGCAAAGCAAAGCAGGCTACCCATTTCCCTTACAATATTTTTCATTAACAATTCTTGGTAAGAGGTCGCTGCTCTTTGGCCTTCTGGTAGTTTGAGCATGTATTTTAGATGTTTTTAGTATGCAGTGCACATGTGCACACAAGAATGTCTCTAAACAGCCAGCATGCATAGTAGCTGGAACACCAGGGGATTCAAACACCAGAGGGTTTGAATCCCCGCTCACGCATGGAAACCCACTGGATGACCTTGGGCAAGTCACTTTCCTAGCCTAAGAGGAAGGCAATGGCAACCCTCCCTCTGAACAAATCCTGCCAAGAAAACCCTATGATAGGTTCACCTTAGGGTCACCAAAGTCAGAAATGACTTGAAAGCATACAGCAACAACAACATATATTTGCAGTAAAGGGCACTGTCCTTTTATCAGTTAGACCAGCTGCTAAGAGGTCAAACTACAAAGAATATTTCCACTTTCCAATTAAGTCAATAGATGGCTTTGAACTGGACACAGTTTCAGATAAAATGCAATGTCTAATGAGAGACTTTCAGCACTTGACAGGTTTTGACAGCCCCTTGCTGCCACTGACATAAGTTTGCTGGAGTGAGACTTTGTTGTTGCCAGTGTCTCCACTTGTACTATATCTTTTTGATTTGTCTCTATGTAAGTTTGTATGTGTGTTAGGCCTAGTTTGGTACATGCTTTGCCCCTGCAGTAGTACAACACTAACTTTTCTAATAAATGCAATTTGATAGGGGAGGAAATTTCAGCCTCCTGTAGCAGGATACATATTCAGATACATATATTCAGTATATGTTGCCTAGCAACAGCATTTTAATTACACAGAGAAATTCATGTGGGGTAGGAGGTGGTGCAGGCCTAAAGGTACCAGATCCCATCTGATCTTGGAAGCTAACCAAGGTCAGCCCTTGTTAGTACCTACATGGAAAACCATCAATGAATAACAGGTGCTGTGGGTTATATTTCAGAGTAAGGACTAGCAAAACCACTTCTGAATATTCTACGCCTAAGAAAACCCAGTGAAATCCAAGGAGTCACCGTAAGTTGACAAGCAACTTGAAGGCAAGCACACACAGTAGGTGATGTCAGTTATACACCAACAATTTAATCATAGAAACAGTTGAGAAAGATTTCTGTTACAGCTTTAAAATATTAAATTGTTCCCAGGGAAAGAGAAAATAAATGTACTTCAAATTTAACCTGACAAATAGCAGATTACTGCTTCTATAAGAACTGCCAAAATCTAACCAGTCCTTGCCCTCTACATGGAGAAAGGACAACCAGTGCATCTGAATAATTCAACTTGAGTTGCTAAGGTACAATGGGCCTCAACATAGGGCATAGTTCATTAGCAATGCTTAGGAGTAGTAGACAGTAGGCCCAACTCCTTCACCTTCAGCCAGGTGTCTCATAAAAAGAAAAGGCTGATGACTTTCTGATAAGGGGCAAAAGGAACAACATTTCTATTAGAAGTATGACAGAAGTGAGATAGACAGAAAACCAGTATGTACAACTTTACTTAGCACATACAGTTCAAAGCAGCAGAGATTAGAAATTTACTTTTATAATGCGAATTATTCTCTTTAGAAATGCAACATTTATTTTGTTTTGAAGACATAGACAAAAACATCCCAACCAAACTATTTCCACAGCTAGGCCAAATTTCATTAAGACCACTTCCTGGCTACTTTCCTGAGAACTCTGCACTGAAGGAACATTAGAAACAGAACAGAATGCACCCAAGCTTTCTCCCTGACAGCATCAATATCTTAGTGTAGAACTGGGCCGGCTTGCTTCGCTTTGAGACAGAAATATTTCTACAGAAAGCTGTCCAAGCCTGTCAGGTATCTGAAGGAATCGCATGGTACAAGGTCCACTCTCCCAGGTGTAAAAGAGAGTTTGTTCAGGAAATCTCCCACTATATTCATTGTGTTCTTTGCAAGCTGGACTGGTAAGGATAGTACCAATTTCAATGATCACTAGAAGAAAAGAGCTGCCTGCCAGTATACAGATTTTGAACAAGATCTCTCTTGTTTGCAAATATGTGCTCACATGGCTATGTTGCCTGTCATAACTAGAATATGTCAGTTGAGGAGTAAATATGTTGTAGGACCATCCAGCCATTTAGAGCTCTTGCCAGGTGATACTTCAGAGGATCTCAATAGTTCACCGCCATTCATATTAGGCTGGGGGAGTGGGGGCTTGAAGTGAAGCATATAATGTGACTGCAACTATCTTGGAGACCACACAGGACAAACCTCTAGCTGGAGATGTATTAGTAGCTGGCATTCTTAGGCAATGTCTACTTGGAATGGCTTTAGAAGCCATTGTACAAGTCTCCTAAGGAATCCAACTCACAGAATTATCATAATAATTGAAACTAAACGTCCAAACAATTGGCCCACCCCAACAGAATCTAGGGACCTTGAGCTCTGGCAAGAGACAAACAATCTTATATCTTCTATCCTTGGAAGAAATACCACTGATACATACATGAGTGCTGATTTATGTGTGGGTGAACTAGATGACTTTAGGTCCCTGTATTCTTTCTTACAGGAAAAAGTTCTGAAAGAGATATTGTCTAGACAGAGGTACACATGGATCAGCTTCAGTCACGGGTATGCTACAAAGACCACCAATGGTCTGGTGAATAACCAGGGTTCAGAAGCTAGGCCAGATCTTACTGCTTTGAACTGGACATGATGCTGCATCTGAGTGAGTCTGAAAAACCTTCTGTTCCTTAAGACAATTGGTATGTGTAATCCTCAATTACACCTATAAACACTAGGAAATGTTTCTCTGGAGTGCCTCCCTGATTGTGAGAAGGCTCTCTGTTCTGAATCACTCGTAAACCATGAATTAGTAAATCTGAGATCTAATTTTGATTGTTCACTTGTCTCCTTTCTTTGGAACCACAAATAACATGAAGCAAACTCCAGAGAAACAATCTGGAGATGCAACCAGTTGTATTGTACCAATGAGCAGGAGGTCTCTGATTGCTTACTCCATGATTTATGCAGAACAAGTGATTGGGAATGGCAGAAACATGTACAGAATTTGAAAGAACTCTACAGTGTACTCTTAGGTAGAATTCACCTGTCTGATTTTGTCACCCAAATCTGTAAAAAAATTTGGTTTCTGTTCCTCACTGATGATTTGTCAGAACTGTTAATCTGCAGCTGGAGTAGTTCTTCCTTCTACCAGAGAAGGAACTGAAGAAGTGTCCCGGTGCTTTCCGAGGAAACTTGGACCTTAGCTATAAAAGCTCGAATACTCCACAATCCATTATTTTTCCAAACTCAGAAAGAAGAAACATTATGCTTCCAGGCTTTATTATCTCCTTTTTCTGTTACTAGTAAAGGCTTACTTTTTATTCTTCATACTTGCAAGTACCATCTTCTGAGTATGTTCTACAAATAACTTAACACCCACTAACTCCTGAATGTAATGCTTGACTTAACCAACATGACATTCAGTTGTGAGAAATGTAGCATCGCTAGCTGAGAATGATACTGAATTGTGGATGGCATCAGCTACAACTTTGAATTTTTGATATATTTCAGGCAGGCCTCTATTTTCAGGTTCTCTGACCAAGGTGGCCACATTTTTTCTACACCAACAGAAGGACAGTTCAGTAATAGACAAGGTAAATGTTCACAAGTGCACTATGTGTTTTAATTCAAGATCTCTTAAAAAACAATTACCTACTTTAGTGCCTATAGCTGCCACTGTGGTACTTACCAGGGGCATGTTTAACTCCTCTGTATCTTGCTTACTACATGTGGAAAAAATTTGAGCTATTAAGGTAGCTCTTGCTTTGCAGTGGGTCACTAGCAGTTCATTCAGATCTAACCGTGAAAAAGCAAAAGAAAAGACTTCCCTTGCATAACTCTTTGGCTGACATAGCTCTCTTGCTCCTCTTTTCTTGACCTCTGACACCATTATCTTCTGGTTGCTTCTCTAAAAATATTTTAGCAATGGAGGAATGGGCACACAAAGTGGCATACATTTTCTGAGTTTCAAGAAGGGCCTTGCACTTGCTTCTTTAAAGGAGACTTTAAAACCCCATGCTTCCTAACCATCAGTTCCTTATTAAATAGCTTGCAGCTTACTCTTAAGATTGGTGATTCCCAAACTCTAGTCCTCCAAAACAACACAGTTTGGGAAACACTGCTTTAGGTGATGAGGATATGGGGTACCTGTATAGGGCTCATAATTTTTAGAATCATAGAACTGGAAGAGAACACAAGGGCCATTAGGTCAAAACCTTTGGTGACAGTCCACAGGCAGGAAGCAGGTTCTCTTCCAGTGGTACAGTGAGGATTCTCCGCTGCCTCGTCCTCTTTTATTTATATCCTGCCTTTCTCACAGTATGAAAACCAAGCTGATTCACAACATAGATTAAAACAAAATCTAGCGAAAAAAGAACCATAACAAAAAAAAAAACAGTTTAAAACAATTATATAAATCAGTGCTGTTTGAACAGAGTAATTTAAAACACTTTGCAACATCTGAAATAGAGCAAAAGAGCACTGTCACCCCATCATAGCAATGAGTTAGTAGTCAAAAACCTAACTAAATAATAACAAAAAAGGTCTTTCATAAATAATAATTTTTTAAAAAGTCTAGTGGCAGGAGACCAGAGAGAGGGCCAACCTAGGCTTTCATGGAAGGGAGTTCCACAGCATGGAAGAAGCTACCAAGAAGGCCTGCTTATGTGTCTTCACCAAAAGTGCTTTTGACACTAGTGGAAAGAAAGAAAACCCTCACTGAGGATTTGGGCAGGCTCAGAAAGGAAATATAGTAGGTCCCTCATATCCATGACAGCTATGTTCCCAGACTTAATGTGGATGGTGAAAAACACTACTGAACGCTGTATTTTGACCTCAAGGCTGGGCAAGCAGGTGAGGAAAGGACGCAGCTCCACCATCCAACTTCTTCATTCCTGTCTTCCTCTCTGCTGAAGCTTGGCAAGTAGCCCCCTCCTTGGAGCCAAACCCAGTGGGAAGCCTGATTGTTCAGAGCCACATGCTTTTCTGGACCAAGGAAGGAACTTTTATCTTCTTCCTCAACTGAGTGAGGCACAGAGGAAGCCATGCCAGGCTTCCCATACCTCTCTCAGATGAGAAAGTAGTGTCCATCTCTTTCCTTGACCAATAGAGGTATGGGAAGCCCAGCTGTAACTCACCATCTGCTTCTCTTGGCCTGGCTGTGCTAAGCAAGGAGTGCCGGCAGCCACAGAACTGGAGCAGATAGCAGGTAAATGAAACCATGGATACTGGTCACATGGTCAAGGGGGACTCACTGTATGGTCTTTCAGATGATCCAGACTAAGCTGTACAGACCTTTATGGTTCACAACCAACACTGTGAATTCTGTCCAGAAAGAGACCTACAATCAGTCAAACTAATGTTATAAGGGAATTATATTTAACCAGCCTTGGTCAGTCTTGGTCAGGAGTTTTGGCTCCACCATTTTGAGCCTGCTGGAGTTTCTGAACAGTTTAAGCAGGATGCATTACACTAATCAAAAAAGGATGCAATCAAAATATTTGGCACCATCGCCAGATGGCACCAGACAAGACAGAAGGACCTGTTTGGCACCATTGCGATATGTGACATCTCCAGGTGTTCCTATGCCACAAACGTGAGATCTTGGGGGAATGCAGCCCATCCAGCACAGGCTGAATCCTTATTCTCTGATCTTCCTTTTGACTGACTAGGAGAACTTCTGTCTTGTCTGAATTAATCTTCAACTTATTTACTCTCATTTAGTCCATTACTGAGGACAGATATCAGTTCCGAAACGGCTTTTCTGGAACTGGATGAAGAGACATATAGCTGAATGTCATCAGCATACTAGTGACGCCAAACTTCAAAACTCCACATAACCTTTCCCATCAGTTTCATGGGGGACAGTACGGAAGATAACAGTGAGCCCTGAGAGACTTTACTTGGCGGGTAGTGCAGAAGAATCCCCATGTTTGAGCTCCCCCGCTTTAAGGAAGGCCCAGAGCCACTGTAAAATAGTGCCCTCAACGCTCATTCCAGAAAGGTGTCACAGAAGGATGCCCTGATCAATGGCACTAAAAGCTGCTTAAGAGGTCCAACAGAACCAACAGGACACACTACCTCATCCAGCAACCAAAACGTGTCATTGAAGAGGCAACTAAATCTATATCTGACCCATAACAAGACCTCAAAAGCAGATTGAAATGGATCTAGATAATCTGTCTTCTCTAAGAGCAACTGGAGATCAAAGGCCACCCCACACTCCAGAAACCTACGTACGAAAGGTATGGTGAAAAGCTAGAAATGGGCCTTACCAAACATGGATTGGCCCATTGGAAGCCTACTGGACACTGGCCAATAATAATTACTCAGTAAGGCAGCTTTTTCAGTAAAGTGCTCATCACAGCCCTTTTTAGGCTTTTTTAGGTCTGCCTTGCTTCAGTTAGCATCCACCACTCATGTTCCAAACTCAGCCAATACCCCTCTAATTTCTTTTCTGAGACAGAAAAGGTATTGTTTCAACACACATGTGGTGGATCTCACCTCTTCAAGGATCTGTTTGCATCTCAAGGCTACACAAATTGAAACATAGCCAATAATACAGGGCAAGTAGGAGCCAAAGTTATAGCTAGTGAACCTGTATCAAATACCACATGAAAGTCAGTGATGATCTCAGTGATTTTGCCAGTAAACTGTTGCGCAAACTTTTCACAGCAGGCTGTTGAGTAGCCTGCTTTCCCCTCTTGTGTGAGAGAGTATAAAAGACCTTTGACCACTTCAGCAGCTCAGTAGGGGCTAAGGTGACCTGACTGGCCAATCAGCACAAAGTTACATGCTCTTCCCTGTTTTTTTCTGGGTGGAGACAGGCATCATTCACTTTATGTAGATTCCTCCTCTTACCAATGTGGTGCTATTTCTTCCTAGGAGATATGGTTTAAGAACTATAAGTCCTACATATAAGTCCTACAGTTCCTTAATTCAGGCTGCCATTTTTGTCTCCTTGAAAAGTCAGCAATGAAGTTAACTGGTGTCAGGGTAATGCCAGGTATGCACTTCAGAGCATGTGCAGAGTGCAGATAAGGAAGTGGTGCCCAACTGCTACCAGCTGCTCCAGACAGGGAAAAAACAGCCACATAGACTCAAGCATTAAGGCTTAGTGTTGTTTATTCAACAGAGCACCAGATAAGTGTTAGGGTTTCTGGCAGCAAGTCTAGAAGCAAAAAACATTCAGGCACAAAAGAGCAGTACAGAGGACAGACTTACATCATGGCCAGAGGCAGTACCAAAATAATTATTTACACACACACACACACACACACGCATACATATACATACACACATATACATACACACACACATATACAAACATACACACAAACACACATTATATAAAAGTCAATGTTCGTGAGTTTGTCTGCCTGCCTGCATCAGGCAGGTGAAGACCTCATATGATTGGCTGCGTGAGGCCAGAAGACCTCATATGATTGGCTGGCTGTAAAGATTCTATGGAATCCTGGGGCTGGCAGTTCAGAGATGGGCCTTTAGAATTCTCAGCTGAGAGCTCTTGGGCCTCAGGCCAGTTGCTATGGAGATGAGGCCTAACATCGATAAGGATGCCAGAAAACATTCAGGCGGTATATGTGAGAAAAATTAAAGTGACATATACAACATAGTTATAAGGTCTTCTCGCCTCACACAGTAGATTGTATGGGCTCCATATGTGAGGAATCTTAAAGTTGAAATTCAAAACAAAAACTGCTTCCAGAAAAATGTAAAGCCATTGCACAAATTCAACAGAAAACAAAAAACAAAAGTACATCAATGTTGCCAGACAACACAGATTGGATTGGGGACTATGGGGAAAAGTTACAGCTACTGGAACAAGCCAGTTGCTTTGGAGACGAGGCCTAGCAGCAAGGAGAAAGACAGTGTATTCCCTCAGGAACCCAACCTCTGTATGTTAACAACTCAGAATACAGACTGCACTGGGAAATATGGGGAAAAGATAAAGGTACAGTTGTGTGAGTTATTAAGAGGAAAATAAAATCCGAGGCAACGCTAGGTAAATAAGCTAGTAATATATAAATTAATAAATAAAAAGTGGTCTCCGTCCACTTAGAAAAACCTTTCTCGGTCACCCTGCATTCACACTCTGAATGGCCTGACAATTGGCTACAGTGGAAGAAAAAAGAACAGGCAGAGACGTAAATCCTACTAGGAATGGGCCAATTTTACTACTAAATTTACAAGTCTTAGAAGGTATGTGAATAAATAAATATTTACAAGTGTATGGAGAGCCAGTGTGGTGGTTCGAGTTTTAAAGTAGAACTCTGGAGACCAAGGTTCAAATCCCCACTCTGCCATGGAAACCCACTGGGTGAACTTGGGCAACTCACACGCTCTCAGTCTCAGAGGATGGTAAACCTTCTCTTTAACAAATCTTGCCAAGAAAACCCCATGATACACCTTAGGGTCACCATAAGTCAGAAATGACTTCAAGCCACACAACAACACAACATGGGACATGTACCTTTCTTGCCGCAAGATGTTGTTGGGTACACCTGCAGCAAATGCAAGCTCATGGCCTTCTTGGAGGAGAAGATTCAACAGCTAGAGGCTCGGGTTTCTAATCTAAGCATTATTAGGAAGGGTGAGGAATTCTTGGATAGGGCAGAGAGTACCTTCTTGAAGACGGAATATACCAAGGAGCTAGTGGACAAAGAAGTCGGTTCACAAAACCAGGAGACGGACACTTGGAGGAATGTGACATGGAGGAGTAGAAGGGCCAGGTACCAAACAGAAACTCTTGAGCTACAGAATCGCTTCCAAGTTCTCGACCTTATTAATGGCGAAGTGCAACAGCAGGAAGAGGTAATGGAACAGCGGGAGGAGGTAATGGAACGTCACCAAGAGGAAATCGAACATCAGCAACAGGAACTCCAACACCAGCAAGATGAAATCCAACAGCAGCAGGACCAACAGTCTCAGCCTGAACAGAATGTCCAGGCGGCCGTGGAAGAATCTGCTTATCAAGCCTCAGAGGAGATGAGTTCTGGTAGCTGGGGACTCCTTGCTGAGAGGAACGGAACCAACAATTTACAACCTGGACAGGATCAGTCACGAGGTGTGCTGTCTTCCTAGGGCCAAAATCAATGATGTAACAAAGAGGCTAATGAGACTGGTCAAGTCAACTGATCGTAACCCCTTCCTTTTGGTTCACGACAAAACCAATGACACTGCTAGGCACAGCTTTTACCCTACATCACAAAGGATTACGAGGTCATGGGCAGGAAGCTGAAGGACCTTGGTACACAGGTTATCATTTTGTCTCTCCTCCCTGTGGAAGGACATGGCCCACCAAGGGAGAGAAGAATAGTGGAGGTCAACAACTGGTTCTGCAGATGGTGCCGCCAGGAGCGATTTGGATTTTTGGATCACGGCCTCCATTTCCATGAAGATGGTCTTCTGGCAAGGGATGGGCTGCACCTCACAACTGTAGGCAGGAATGTTCTTGCTAACAATCTCGCAAAGCAGATCAGGAAGTCTTTAAACTGAGTTCAGCTGGGGAGGGAGACAGTACTACTCAGGGCAAAGATTCAGCGAGTGCTGGGAAAAATAGCCCGAGCGATATGGATAGAGCAAGCCAAATAGTACTAGAGACCAACAATGGGAGGAAAAGTAACTTTAGTACAGGACTTCTGGGAAGGGAACATGGTCTTAAGTGTCTCTAGACTAATGCACAGAGCATAGGAAACAAGCAAGATGAACTTGAACTCTTAATATAACAAAATAAATATGATTTAATAGGCATCACTGAAACTTGGTGGGATGAGTCTCACGACTGGAATGTAGAAATAGGGGGGTATAACCTATTTCGCAGAAATAGACCAAACAAGGAAGGAGGAGGGCTAGCCTTATATGTCAAGGATGTTCTCAGCTGTGCAGAGATCCATGACTTAAATAAAGGAAGCCAGGTCAAGAGCATCTGGGTAAGAATTAAGAGAGCAAGAAATAATAGGGACGTGATTATGGGGTTTGCTACAGGCCTCCAGGCCAGCCTGAGGACTTGGATGATGTCTTCCTGGAGCAGATGACCTCATATTTAAAAAGAAGAGACGGAGTAGTAATGGGAGATTTCAACTATCCTGATATATGTTGGCAGTCAAACTCTGCCAAGACCACAAGGTCCAACAAGGTTCCTTGCTTGCCTTGCAGACAATTTCATGGTCCAGAAGGTGGAAGAGGTAACAAGGGGATCGACTATTTTAGATCTGATCCTGATCAACAGGGATGGCCTTTTTGATGAGGTGGAGGTGGTGGGATCCTTAGTGGGGAGATACCATGCTATACGGGAATTTGTGATTCAGTGGGAAGGAGAAGCCAAGTGGAGCCAGACACACATTCTAGACTTTAAAAAAGCTGATTTTTGTAAACTTAGGGAGTTACTTGCCAAAATCCCATGGTCAAGAATATTGAAAGAGAAAGGAGTTCATGACAGATGGGATTTTCTTAAAAGTAAGATACTTAAGGCACAATTGAAAACTGTGCCAATAAAGAGGAAAAATGGCAGGTGTCTAATGAAACCAGAATAGTTGATGAAAGAACTCTCAGTGTTAAAAGTTAAAAGCTAAGTGTTAAAAGAAACATGTACAGGAAATGGAAGAATGGTGAAACCACCAAAGAGGAATTCAAGTAAATAGCCAGGTATGTACGGAGAAGGTCAGAAAAGCTAAAGTACAGAATGAACTCAGGCTTGCCAGAGACATTAAAAACAACAAAAAGGGCTTTTTTAGATATGTCCGTAGCAAAAGGAAAAACAAGGACATGATAGGGTCGCTGTGTGGAGAAGATGGCCAATTACCAATAGGAGGAAGAGAGACGGCAGAATTACTCAACACCTTCTTTGCCTCAGTTTTCTCCCAAAAGGATAGAAGTACTCAACCTGGGGGGTGGGGAGCAGGTGAGGAAGGGGGGAAATGCAGCACAGAATAGCTAGAGAAATCGTACAGGAATATCTGGCTAAACTAAATGAATTCAAGTCTCCAGGGTCAGATGAATTATATCCAAGGATATTAAAAGAACTGGCATAAGTCATTTCAGAACCACTCACAATAATATTCAACATCTTCCTCAATGACTTGGATGAAGGACTAAAGGGCATGCTGATCAAATTTGCAGATGACACCAAATTGGGAGGGGTTGCTAATATGTCAGAGGAAAGGATCAAAATTCAAAATGACCTTGACAGATTGGAGAACTGGCCCAAAGCTAATAAAATGAATTTCAACAGAGAGAAATGTAAGGTCCTGCACTTAGGTAGAAAAAATGGAATGTACAAATATAGGATGAGGAACATATGGCTGGATAACAGTATGTGTATGAATATGAGTCAGCAATGCGATGTGGCAGCCAAGAAAGCCAACGCCATTCTTGGTTGCATCAATAGGAGTATGGTGTCTAGATCGAGGGAGGTAATGGTACCACTCCATTCTGCATTGGTTAGGCCTCATTTGGAATACTGTGTCCAGTTCTGGGCACCTCAATTCAAGAAGGATATTGACAAGCTGGAGTGTGTCCAGAGGAGGGTGACCAAAACAGTGAAGGGTCTGGAAGCCATGCCCTACGAAGAACAGCTTAGGGAGCTGGGTATGTTTAGTCTGCAGAAGAGAAGGTTAAGAGGGGACATGATAGCCATGTTTAAATATTTGAAGCGATGTCATGTTGAGGAAGGAGCGGGCTTGTCTTCCACTGCTCCAGAAACTAGGACAAGGAGCAATGGATTCAAGCTGCAGGAAAGGAGATTCCACCTGAACCTCAGGAAGAAATTACTGACGGTCAGATTTGTTTCACAGTAGAATATGCTGTCTCAGAGTGTGGTGGAATCTCCTTTGGAGGTTTTTAAGCAGAGGCTGGATGGCCATCTATTGGGAATGTTTTGACTGGTGTTTCTACATAGGAGGGGGTTGGACCAGATGGCCCCTGTGGTCTCTTCCAATTCTATCATTCTATGATTCTATGATTCTAACAACAACAAATAAGCTTATGAAACATTTAATGCAATAAAAATCATTTCAGAAACTCTCGAGGTTCTTCTTTGAGTCCTCTTATTTCGATAGATTGATTTATATTTTTAATGTCAACTAATAGAGCGGACCTTTCAATCTGTTCTCTTCTATCTTCTAGATTTGTGGTGACTGACTCTATTTTTCCCTCTAGCTCTTCCACTTTGTTATTTTCGTGTTTCAGTTCTTTCGCGATATTTTCCGACTGATTTCTGAATGGTTCCAACTTTTTTCTTAAATTCACTTTAATCTCTGATCTTATACCTTTCACTTCAGTCCTTGTTACTTTCATCTCACTCAAGAATTCCATTTTTAATTTCTTGATTTCTTCTAATATCCTGGGCCAGATTCTACTGTTGCTGGTTGCAATTCTAAAGATGGTCTTGGTTGGAGTACTGTATGAATTTGTGTTTGTGCAGCCAGCTTCCTTCTTCCTGATGCCATCTTGCTTCAGTATAAAAATACTGATTATGAGAACAAAATAAATAATCTTCTCTTCTGGGAAAATTTGATAAATGGTTTATCCTTTTTTCTTCTTTTCTATTGCCCTTCCTTTATTTCACTCCTTCTTCTATAGCTTCCTATTATATCTAGTCTTTCAGATTTATTTTTATTTGTTTTATTAATTTATCAATTTACTTATTTTATTTGTAGTTTATTTTTCTTTTAGCTATCTCTTCTGGTTTGGTTAACTAAGCTATGTTGTGTTATTTACTGCCCTAGCCTACTTTTTATTATTATTCTCCTACTTCTTCTCTATCTCTATCTTTTTCTTCTTTTTATTATATTTTCTTCCTATTCTTTCTTTTGCGTGTGTTTGTGTGTGTGCATATTAAGTATATATATTTTCCCCTCTTTTCCTCCCCCTTCTTGAAGGTTCAGTCCAATACTTAGGCAATCTACTAGAAACCAATCTGTCAATTAAAGAACACTCAGTGATGCTTCTTACTCTTTTTAAAAAGAAAATCTATATATATTACATAATTTTAACTTAATTAGCTTCAATAAGTTTAGCTACTCCTAGATAGTTGATTCAGAAGAGTTTTGAAAGCTTAATTAATTTAGAACCAGTAATCAGTAACTGATATTGAGTCAAGTCACTTCCAATCAATTCAGTACAATCAAATTCAAATCTAAAGTTCCAATTACTTATTAATATCTTAAATGAGTTTAAGCCACTTTCACTATTTAGTGTGGCTCAATCAATTATAAACAGTTATATAATAACAGTGACTTAAGTAATATAATAGAAAAAAATCAATAAATCAGTTCAGCCAGTTCATTCACCAGGTTGAATCAATTCAGTCACTACAATTCAATAATGCTCTAGTCTAAATATATAAAAGTAATAAGCTGTATTTCTGAAGCCTGTTTAAGAGCTGTAAAAATTGAGCCAGCAGGTGGAGCCCTTTAATCCTCTTAAGTTTTAATAAAGAAGTCCAGAAACTGAGGGCTACTTGCTCTGAGTCAAACAATGTGTATTATGCCTGTTGGTTTACCTATTTCAAGATCAGCCTTTTCTTCAGCCTTCTTATCTTAATGAGCTACTAAACGACCTTGAAACAAGCAAATACCCCCATTCTGCTTATTTAAACCACTCCAGATATCAGAATACTATTACAATTTTATATCTAACAATACTCACAGCCCAACTAAATATGGTTAAGTTTCATTGGATTTCCATTACTTAATAAGACAATGAATTATGTATTTTACATTCAATATTCTCTGTTTCCTTAAATCTTAAGACTTCTTACTTCTTATTGTTAAATAAATAACAAATGACAAAATCAATGTTAGTAACAGTAGCATATGTTAGTAACATATAAGTTTACCAAGTATACTTAGTAAGTTTTTTGTGAATGAACAAAATCAAAACAGTTCCAATGGTGTAGCCACAACTGTGGCGGGGGGGTGGGGTGGATAGTTGACTGCGATCACTGTTTCCTTAATTATGATTTCAATATATCTCTCGTATCTGCCTCTGATTGCTTTATGGTGGACACGTTATTAAATCTCCACATGTAGATGCAAAGACTTCTCTAGATCTGCCTCTTCTTCCAAGTCCGCTCTTTCCTTTATCCCCACTGTTTCTCCCCCTGTGGATACGCAGCTGTTAAGCTCCGGAAACCCTGATTGCCTTACTTTACTTTAGTTAGTTAGTTTCCTTACAGTGTTCTTATAATGTTGATAAGTGAAGTGAAGGAACTGTTCTTATCTATTTTAAAGTTAGATTCTGAAAATTCCAGGAGTCTGTGAAATTCATGTAGCTTAAGTCTTTCAGGAACAGCCTCGATTGCCGATTTCCAAGCACAAACCCCACTCATTTCATCTGATGTAACTTAGCCAAGCACTTTCCTCTCTTATGCGGCAAGCTATTCTCCAACCTCGTGGCAACATGTTAAGCCAGATTGCTTCAATTGAAGGGTTTCACTTGCAACAAAGAAAACAGACAGGATCAGTCTTACCCAACAGTCAGGAGATTGATTTTTAACTTCTTCTTGCTGCAGTTATATTTTAAAAAGTGGTGGTAGGACTGCGCCAATTCTAGCACCTTAAATGAGGCAATGGCAGCTCCGCAACTCCTCCAGCACTGTCCGCGACCAGGTCCCCTCTACTTCATCTTCTCCTGGTACTGGCTGCTGAATTTGCATCCCCTCTTAGTCTCCTTTACCAGGGGGACAATCTATCCTCCAAGCCTAGCTAAATTATTAGGCTCCTGACCTCTCTAAGTCACTGGGGTTTCATGAGCTCCGTGAAGCCCAGCTGATTGTCACGCCGCTGCCACCAGAAGTAGCATTGCTAAATTTCTTGAAATGATCACTATATTACACTAAAATACATGCAATGCATTTTAATGTGAAACAGACTGATGTTTTTATAATAGATGATATGCTTATATATTTGCAGATGACACCAAATTAGAAAGGGGAAACCAATATCCCAAAGGACAAACTCAGTTTTCAAAATGATCTTAACTGATTGGAGAGTTGGGCCAAACTAACAAAAAGAATTTCAACAGGGATGAATGTAAGGTCAGAAAATAAAACACACCTCATTTGATAACAGCACATGTGAAAAATATTAGAGGGTCTTAATAGACCACAAGCTAAACATAAGATCACAAACTCAACATAAACAGTATAACACTGCAGCCCAAAAAGCCAATGTAATCCTACGGTGGAACTAGAATTTAGTGAAGTCACAATACCATTTGATTCAGCTCATGTGGAATAATGTGTTCAGTTTTGGCACCACTATTCAAGAAGGAAGAAGCTGGAACATTTACAGAAGAGGGTGACCAAAATGGTAAAAGGTCTGGAAAACAAGGCCTACAAGGGAGATGGACACGTTTAGCTTAGAGAAGACTGAGACCTGATACGGCAGATGATGTAATGTAATGAAGTGATATCACTGCCAATTACATGTGACTGCCTACAGTCAGAGACGTATAAGGTAGTGTGTGCATGCGGGCTGAGGCAAGGATCTATGGTTGGACCCTACTGAGGCAATACATTAGCATAACAGTTGTTATGCTAACAGTTACACTTTCTGCATAATCATGCAAGCTTGTTTTCTCCTGCCCCATAGACCAGGACATGAGCCAATGACTTGAAATTATAAGAAAAGAGATTCTACCTCAACTTTTAAGAAAAATTTCTTGACTGTCACAGCCATTACACAGTGGAATGGACTGCCTCATTGAATAGCAAACCCCCTAGATGGCTATCTCTTGGGAATGCTTTTGCCCTGTATTCCTGCATGGCCGGGGGGGGGGGGGGGGTTGGACAAAATGGCTTTTGAGGTCACTTTCAGCTCTGTGATTCTAAGCGTGCCAAAGCTTGTAGTATGTGAATTCTTACCTTCCTCAACAGTGTGGGATTTTTATTTATCTTGACATTTTTCCTTTCTTTGATGACAAATTTCTAATTTTCATGTTTAAAATTTCCTGATTAAAATGTCTTAGGTCTGGCTTTCTCAAAACACAAACTGAAATAAGAATCTTTCCATTTAAACGTGTTAAGAGCCTTCCATCGTCACTAAAGCTCTTAAGTGCCAGAAAACTGCAGCTATTAAGGGCCACACACTAAACACATGTGGACAACTTGTGGCTCTCCAGCTCGTGTTGGACTGCAGCTGTCAAAGTTCCTCACCACTGGCAATGCTTCTTAGGACTGGTGGGAGTTGCAGAACAGTATCCCAACTTCACCATTATTTTGGAGCTAGACAGCCATCAGCAGCTAAATACTGGACCTATGTTCTGGGCTGATCTTTTCCTTGATAACCATGAAGCAACATACCCAACCACATAATGCATCCATGTAGCTTAATCAATAAAATTATGGACAGAGTGCAGGATCCTCCCTGGCCCCTTTCTCTTGCCTTTTAAAGCAAATGCAGCAAAACGTGTATGATTCTAGAGGCTTCATGGCCTCTCATCAGGCACGCGGACCCTAGGAAATGAAGTGTATGATCCTCATTAGCACAGGAACATGGAAGCCATCAAAGCCTTTCAACTTCATTCAAAAGCCACCATTCAACCTGCCCACTTTTGCTGTGTCTTTTGCCTATCCTTTTTCCCTTGGCTAGTCCCATGGCAGATTTCTGGAGTTGACTATCCCCTTCTTTGCTGTCAGAAACAAGGTCACATTTACCAATAGGAAAAGTCTCATCAGTGAACTGTGGTACTGGGTGTAATGCTAGATTGGTCTCAAGAAGGAAACACACAGCACCAACCTGTGGCACAAATGCTTGAAATCTACATTATGAACACCTCAAATATGAATTCCAAAAATCAATCAAATTTATACTATACATGACACTCACCTGCTTTGCCCGAAGCAAATCACTTGAGAAGACATGGGTGAATTTTGTATTACTGAGGTATTTGCCAGCAGCACTGGCTTGTCTGAAGCCAGTCTCAGAAAGGGGTTCATCTATACCCTGCCCTGCAAGAAATGTTCAGGTCACATTATTATGGCAGATCTACTTTACTCAGCAGCAGCCTCTAATAAAGATGTATGGGTCAGATAATTCAGCTGAAATTACTAAGGCCTTGTTTGTGTGTAAGAGCTCTACTTCCAAAGTCTTTTAAGCCCTCATTTCCTAGAGGAAAAATACTATAGGTAACTAATCTACCATCTTTCATCTTGGTATCTTGTCTTTGCCATTCCTACTTCTCCACATGCCTCACCTTGTCTAAACTTTGACTGCAAACATCTCAAGACGTTTCTTTTGCTTATTCTGTAAAATACCATGTACACTAGAAGTAGGCAAATGTAGCTCTCCAGGAGCTGCCAGACTGAAATTCCCAAGACCCTTCTGTATTGGTTATACTGGCTACAGCTGCTGGGAGCTCAACATTATCTGGAAGCTCATAGTTAACCATCACTCACATACATGGATAGAAAAACAAACAGAATAAATAGGAACAATCTGCATCACATCCTATACCTGAAATGGCAGCAATGTCCACATGGACATGCTGAAGTGTCCGTGCGCACATTGCCACTGTTTAATAATATGGGACACAAGCATTTGCGATTTCCCATTCAGGGGGAAACCTGGAACAGAACCACCGCAGATACAGAAGGGACACTGTACTTGCCTTAAAGAGCTGTGGTCAGGAGACAGCACCTGTTCTGCTTGGATCCCTTACCACTTGTCCCACACACCACATAGGTGTGACCCTTAATTTGCTGTACTCAGTAAGAGATGTCACACACTCAGAGACTGTTCTAGTTGAGAATCCCTTCCCTTTAGCAAAAAATGGCCATCCTGAAGTTACGTTGTTAATGCTTCTCCTGAGCAATAACCAGGCATTAAATGGGCAGTTTAGGCAAATCCGTGAAAAGTACATGTGACTGTCTACAGTCAGGGATGTATAAAGTAATGTGTGTTTTAGGGCTGAAGCAACAATATATTGTCGAATTCTACTGAGGCAATGCATTAGTACAATAGACTTCCTCCATAGCCACGTGGAAGCAATTTTGAGAGGTGAAGACTGAACGTTCCATGATGGCTATTTCCTGAACGCTAGCATAATTTTATAAGATCAGGCCAATAATATTTCTTTACTAAATTAAGGCAGGAAAGATATAAAGCTAAAGACAGCTGTGACTTACTACTACTTTTAAGAGTTTTAGCACAAGACACAAACCTTGCAGTATCTTCTCTTTGTTGTACCTTGTTTCTCCACTGAAAGAGACAAAACATAATACAACATGTACTAAAATACTTCAGAGGAAAACTTTTAACGAAATTCTTACTAAGAACAGCATATGACAGCTGAGCAATGTAGTCCTGTATTATCTAGTTTCCTGGCATGTTAGTTTTGGGTGTTTTGGTGCAGGGGTGAAGTGTGAGGGGGGCTGTGAGGTTGATAAGCAGCACCACATTAACTCTGTGCCTGGAAGGGGTAAGATGACTTAGGTAAAGAACTGAATTTCAACCATGCAGTGAGGGAGTTTGATGTGTCAGAGGGAAACACCTTCTGCAGAAATACCATCAGGAAAAAAAAATCCAAAGACCTGGAACAACTACTGATGAAAGTTAAAGAAGAAAGTGCAAAAGCACCTACAGCTGAATATTAAGAAAATGCAAATAATGACTATAGAACATTTATTTAATTTTAAAGTGGATGATGTCAAAAAGATTTATATACCTTGGTTCAATCCCCAATCAAAATGGAAAGACGAGTCAAGAAATCAGAAGACTCAAAACCTGGAAGGTCAGCCATGAGGTAACTAGACAAGATTCTGAACTGTAAAGATACATAATCGAACACCAAAGTCAGAAATGTCAATGCCATAGTACTTCCTATTTCTATCTATGGATGTGAAAGCTGGACAGTGAAGAAAGCTGACAAGAATAGAATCAACTCATTTGAACCATGCTGCTGGAGGACAGTTCTATGTATACTATGAATCTAAAAAAGCAGGGGGAGGAGCCCAAGACCAAATCAAGTCTGAACTCTCATTAGAGGCCAAAACGACTAAACTTGAGGCCATCATATGTTAGGATAAACACTGAGAAGACATGACGGGAAAAGTCACTTATGCCTGGTAAGGTTGAAGTCAGTAGGAAACAGGGGTGTTAGGCAGAAAAAGGGACAAAACTCCTGTATCTTTAATTATTAACAGATCCTAGAGCAGGAAGGTGTAGCATGAAATCCCATCGGGCAGAACTATGAGACATCTCCTGCTTCACCTTCTCCAAATTCACTCTACCTGCTGCATTTCTGTCCGAAAATAGCCATTTACTAGCTACTGAAGTGCAAGGGAGTGGACTGTTGTCCATCCAGATACAAGAAAGAAGTAACAAATCTTGCCAAGAAACCCCTATAGTATGTTTGCCTTAGGGTTGCTGTAAGTCAGAAACAACTTGAAGGTACAGAACAACAAGAAGACTCAATCAAGGAAGCCATGTTCCTGAGTTAGCAGAACTCGAGCAGGACTTTTTTAGTAATAGGGTGTCTGGAACGTCTCCCGTTCGTGCTGTTATTGTTAATTGCTGTCAAGTTGACTTCATCTTATGGCACTCCTGTGAATGAGACAACTCCAAGTCATTCTGTTGTCAACACCTCTGGTTCAGGTCTTGCAAACTCAGGAATGTGGCTTCCTAGATTGAATCAATCCACCTGTAATGTGGTCATCCTCTTTTCCTACTACTTTCTACACAATCACGCATTGTTGTCTTCTCTAATGAGTCATGTCTTTTTGTGATACACTCAAAGTTTAATGATCTCAGTTTAATCATTTGGCTTCTAGGGAGAGTTCAGCCAAGATTTGATCTTGTACTCATTTATCTCTTTTGGGCAGTCCATGGTATCTGCAGAACTCTCCTCCAGTATCACATTTTAAATAACTTGATTATCTTCTTATCAGCTTTCTTCACTGTCTTCACTTTCTTCAACGTTTTTATTGTCTACTTTGAAGTTATGTAAATCATCTGTGTTCATTATTTTTGTTTTCTTAATTGTTCAATGGTAACTCTGCTTTTGTGTTTTCTCCACCATTCAAATGTTTTCTATTTTCTGTTGGTAACCATCCATTTAATTGTTGATGTTCCTTTCACCAATTTTCACACGTCTCTCCTCAGAATCTAAATCTGCTTTCCATATGATATGTTCAGCATATAAATTAAACAGAAGTGATAAAATGCAGCCTTGCCCAATCCCCTTGCCAACAGGAAACCATTCTGTTTCTCCATAGCCTGTCCTCATAGAGGCCTCTTGTCTGAAGGACAGGCTATGCATCAGGACAATCAAATGTTGTGACACACTTTATATCTTTAAGAGCAATCCATAGTTGTTGATTGTGGTCTACACAACCAATGGCTTTGCTATAGTTTATAAAGCACAGATTGTTTTTCTACTTAAATTCTTTGGTGAGCTACATTATTCAACACATTTTTGCAACATGATCCTTTGTGCCTCTTCTTTATCTAAATCCATCCTGGACATCTGGCGTTTCTCTCTCCCTATATGGTAAAAGTCTTTGTTGTAATATTTTGAGCATCACTTTGCTTGCATGGGAGATTAATGCAATGATCTGGTAGCTGCTGCAATCCCTGATGTCTTCCTTCTTGGAGACTGGAATGTATATTAAATATTTGCAATCTGTACATCATTTTTTTTTCCAGAGTGGATTCCATCTCTGTAGCTTGAAATAGTTATACTGACATGCCCTCTGTTCCTGGTGATTTATTCTCCCAAGTGCTTTGAGAGCCCAGCTTCCACTTCACTTTCTAAAGTAGAGTCTTCTTCAAATAGTTCTCCCTGGCATCTGGCATCTTTGCATTCCTTTTATATACATAGTTCTTCAGTGTACTACTTCCACTGTTTGTTTGCTTTTATTGTTTCTTGACCATATCATTATTGCTATCATTATCACCATAACCAGGTCTGAAATGAGATTGAATTCAATCTAGATAATCTGTCTCATTTAGAAACTCCTTGAGCTCGGAGGCTACTACATGCACCAAAACCTTGCCCAAAAATGGAATCTTAGAGACTCACCAATAATTATCCAGAAATGTGGGGTCCTAAGAGGGCTTTCTAAATAACAGTTTTATAATAGCCCCTTTCAGGCAAACAAGAAGTCTGCCTTGTTTTAGTGAAGCATTAATTATTCCCTTTACCCACTCAGCCACTCCTTCTCTAGGTGTTTTTTTTTAAGACAGGAAAGGCAAGAATCTAGCCTACATGTGGTAGTTCTCACCTCTGCAAAAATACTGTCCAAATCCTTGGGTTGCACAAACTGAAAAGCATCCATTGTCAGTGGACAAGCAGGGGCTAAAGTTATGTACATTGAATTTGTATCAATTATAGTATCCAAGCCAGGGCAGATCCAAGTGATTTTATCTGCAAAGCACTTGGCAAACTGTTGGCCTGGGGCATGGAGTGGTCTGGGTTTTCCTTTCTTGGGCCTGGGGGTGTAAAAGACCTCTGACTACTCAAAACAGCTCCACTAGCCAGCTCCCTGCAGACAGAACAGGTTCGGAGAAGAAATTTGCCTCAGCTGCCTGTATTGTTCCAGAGTAGGCTTTCAGGCAAGCTTTAGCCCTTTTTCAATCAGACTCACTCCAAATTTTCTGCCAATGTCACTCTAGGTGCCTTCTCACTTATTTTATCAGCACCACATCCCTGAAAAATCAGGGTGCCAGTTTGACTCTGCTCCATGAGAGGGGATACTCAGAAGTGATTGTGTCCACTGCCCTGGCCATTTCCCCACACCAGAGGTCAACCAGGACTTCGACAGGATCATCTGTCAAGGCAGCAGGAAACTCGGGGGGGGGGGTTGCTTTCCAGTGGGGTTAATGAAGGACATAATCTTGCGATCATGCGCAAGATCGCAAACCTTGAAGCATCACACTTGACACACTTATCAAGCAAGTGGGCTCTCCAATACACAGAGAGCCCAAAGATCAGCCATGACTGGGACCTGCAGATGCCCACTCAGAACAGAACGGTCACAGCAGTGATTTCTTGGCTATGGAAATAATTGCCTGCTTTGGTGGAGACAAGGGGTGAGTTGGTATCATCTCTTTCAGGGACACTACACTAACCCTAACTAGTCCTCTTGTATGAAAAAAACCTAATTTTACTATTATTGAGGGAAAAGAAAGGCAAGAACCCCCTGATCACAGCAATTTGGGACTGTTTCCTATTGTTAAAATGTCTTCCCACGCAACAGAGTATTACCTTTTTAGATTGCTATAGAACATAACAACAAGCTAAATGATTCTACCTTTGTTCTTTTTTCTGTTTTCTTTTTGGAATTTAAAAGACATAATCAACAGGTCCACAGTTAATTTTTTGTTACTCTGTATTATTATTTTTGGATTTTAAATTGAACTGTCAGAAGATGGATTTCCTTTTTGTTTTCCTTTTTTAAAATGGACTATTCTATCACTGGAATTATTATTTGTAATATTTTGCTTCACTTTTTGGTTTAAAAATACATTTGACAAAGACTTTGTTGCTAAATATTTTTAAGGTCTTTTTTTTCTTCTTTTTGGATTCTATGAAGAGAAGAACAAGTAAAGGAATACATGATTAGCTGGGCAAGGAATTTTGGACATAATATATATATATATGAATCAATCAGAAAAGTTATAGACAAAGAATCTCAAAAATATACTCAGCCACCTTGACAATCTATTCTTCCACTGTTGGTGCTTCAGTCTGTTTTCAGGTTTGAGAAAACAATGTCCTTGCTGCTGTTATCATCTATCAAAGTAGTATGTCCTCCATATTCACTGGCCTTCTTTTTGCAAATTTGATGATCTGTGGACTTGATTAATATGTTATCTCCAAAAATCTCTAGGTCCTCCAATATAATTACAGTGGAAGGTTGACCATAGAGTCATACTGCAACACCTAGAGATTCCTAGAAAGAACAATTCTCTAGGAATCTCTATATCCTGTAATGTACTCTCAGATTTTAAAAAAATCAACATGCATGACATTTATTTATATTCACGTTTTTTCCACTTTTGCAGGGGTCTTGATCCTTTAATCTCTGCAAAAGTGAAGGGTCAATTGTAATCCATTTTTTACTATCACATTCTATATCCATAGTATCCATCAAAAACATTTCTGGTGACGTTACAAAAGCCAGTCACCTTAAAAAGAACTGCATTTTTTGTTGAGAATTATTGATAAAGAACTGGATAGTAATAAAGAACTACTTCTTCGATGCATGACATCAGCTGCAAGAATGCTGTTTACACAAACTTGGAAATGGATTGAAGTACAGATACTTAAAAAGTTAAAGCTGTTAAAGTTGCGAGCTTGCAAAATTGCTGTGGATTTTAAAAAACAGACCAATTGAAGATTTTTTAAAAGCATGGAAACCACTATGGATTTTTTGTGTAATAAGAAACCTAATACCCTAACAAATCTGTGGTAATGATTATTAGTAATTCTAATAAGTTGAATGTATATATATTAAGGTCAGAATAAGACAGTGGATATTAACTGATTTTTTCTTTTTCTTACAGTTTGTGTAGGGAGGCCTGAGTTCCTTTGTGTTTTGATTTGTTAGTGTAGTTTGTTGTTGTTCCTGTGTGCCTTCAAGTTCTTTCCAATTTATGATGACTCTAAAGTGAACCCATCATGGAATCTTCCAGGACTAAGAGTGTGTGATGCACCCAAGGAGCTTCCATGGCTGAGCAGGGAATTGAATTCAAGGGTCACAGTCCAACTCTCAAACCACTACACCATGCTGGGATGCGCCTATGGTAACAGATTAATATTTTAGTAATCTGTTTTGCTATTACATCTTATTCTTAATACACTTCAACCTAGTTTAGTTTTGGCTTTAGTTATAAATGTACATTGTTTATATATAGCTTCTTTCTTTTTCTTTTGTTCTTTTTTTCTGCTGCTATGAATTTATTTGTATGTTCGTATTAAAATTAATAAATATTAATGAAAAACAAAAGCCCCTCCCAATTGTTTTGTTCAAAATACTAAAGGTCACCATAAAACAATAATCACCAATATTTAACCCATTCTTTCCTTAAAAAAAAAAGGCTTTATGCAGTGAGGTGGCTAACATTATCTTGGGAAAAAGTCTCTACTTGTATGTATAACAAACTCATAAAAGAGCCTCTCAAATAGAGATTTTTAAATTCAGTATGAGCCTTAATTTTATCATATAAAAAATAATCATGCTACTCAAATCCTAAATCATTATCTTCAAGTTCCAAGAGTCTCTTATCTCTAAGTAATATCCATTCCTTCAATCATACAAACAGGCCTCACAATACAACTTAATATCAGGAATTACCACACATCATACAACGTCTTAAATTTTTTTCTAGGTTTTTTTACCTGCCAAACAAGTCTGGAATTTCTTTCTGCCACTGTACAAAATGTATTCCATTTCTTGCGACAGGGATCATTTGGAAACAGAGTAAGTTCTGGCAGAAACAGTTGCTTTTATTATAGTACTTCCTTCCCAAAAGGATAAATTTAACTTTCCCCATTTTTCTATCTCTCTTTTAATTTCTTTCCGGACTTCTTCATAATTATTTGAAACAACACAATTACTCTTCACACAATTAATCCTCGTTATTGTTATTCCCAGATATTTAATCTGCCTTTTTTTCCCACTTTAAAATTGGGAAGAACAGTTAATCCATTTTCTTTTTACAAGGTCATTTTCTTAGTCAACAATTTTATCACAATTCACTTTAAACCAGGAGCGTGCCTGAAACATCTTCATTTTTTTCAAAAGAGCCTTCACTGAATCCAATGGATTTTGAATCATTATCACAAGATCATGCAGAGGCCCTCAGCTCATACCTTTTTTACCCTCATTCCACAAATTCTATCATCTTATCTCTCTCAAAAAAGTCTCCAATGCCAAAAATGAGCAGCAAAGATGAGAGAGGACAATGTTGTTTATTTCCCTTTTGTATCTCAATATGTGTTGTTGCATTACCATCTACAAAATCAAAAAATAAAGATTAAAAAAAGATATAGATAAGGGGGAAAAACAGAAGGGATAGAAAAAAATAAGAGTAACCTCCAATCTTCTCTTCAGGAGTTATTAAAGTATGCCGTTCTCCCTCCATATTTGTGAGTTTAACGGTCACAAATTTGATTGTTTGCGAAGTGTTTCCATCTATTCTCTCACCTGCTCAAGTGGGTGACAAGGTGATGGGGAGACAGAGTCAAGAGGGAAGGCACACATGCTTTCTCTTGCTTATTGGGTGGGTGACAAGATGATGGGAGGGGTAGAGCAAGGAGGTGCGTTATGCGTTCTCTTGCCTTCTCAGGCAGGTGACAAGGCAATGGTGGAAGGAACACAAGGAGGGAAAGAGCACATATGTGTTCTCATCTGCTCAGCTGGGTGACAAGGAGATGGAAGGTGGCTGATTGAGGAAAGAAGGCACATGTGTGTTCTCTTACTTGCTCAGGTGGGCAACAAGACAATGAGAAGGGGAGCGAGGAGGGAAGGCATGTGTGTGTTCTCTCACCTGCTCAGGTGGGAGACAAAGCAATGGGAGAAGGAGAGGAAGAGAAGGGAAGGCACTCATGTGCATTCTCTCACCCACTTGGATGGGCCACAAGAGGAAGGGATGGGAGAACATGAGGAGGGAAAGCACATACATGTGCTCTCTTGCCCACTCATGTGGGCAACAAGGCAATGAGAGGCTGAACAAGGAGGGAAGGTATGCATATTCCCTCCCCTGCTCATTTGGGCAGGGCAGGGGAGATATTTGTGGTTTTTCCACTTTTGGGAGGGTCCTTTACCCCAACTCTTGCAAAAGTGTAGAGGCAACTGTATAATCAATTCCATCATTCCTCATCCTCCTTTCTATAAGATATACCTACTAATATCTAAATTTAAACAATAAAATGTATATATTTTCCACAGAAAGTCAATACAGAGTTAGTACTCTAATAAATACTACCATTACTTTTTTCAACTTCTATTCTAAGCTCTGTTCTAAGCTCACTTTACTATCTGACACATGTTTGTTCAGATCTAAAATCTAGTTAGAGATCTCAGATATTGAAGGTTTCTGTTTGTTTATTTGTTTTTGAAAGCACCAGTTCAGTTTCATCCAATCCTGCTCTGGACATTTTTCTAGCAGTCACTTTTATGGCACCTTTTATGGTATTTTATAAAACACTTTCTACCTGAATTCTGCTGACAATTTTTTAAAATCTATTCCTTATTTCCAATCCAAGTTGCCACTTAAAATAAACTTAAATCTTTTGAATTCTATGCTCCCAGCACTAGGTTCAGTTTACGAGTATTTACATGATGGAGACAGGATTTTAAATATTTACTATGCAAATTTTTGTACTCACACCAACATAGTAAATCTCCATCTGCTGAGAATAGGCCATCAAAGGTCCTTTTAATCATATTATAAATTCTTGTTTGGAGAAGCTTCTGTCCAGCCGACCTTAATTAATCTTTTTATAGTTCCTCAATTTTGCAGTGGGGAGCACTGTAATTTCCAGGCACACATCTTAACCAGATAACCCCACGCTAATTACTGAGTTGGGGGGTTATCTACGAGACTGCAATTCTGCCCTTGTGGAATAATTCCTGCATAGCTTTACAAGCTTAAAGATAATAATAAATCCTACAAAGCTGGAGCAGCAAACAAATTGTGCTGCTAATGATCAATCACCTTGGCTACAGTCAGGGGCGGCTCACTTTAATGGGTCCCCCATCCCGGACAAGTTTTGAGTCCCAACAAATCAAAGCCCCACCAGGTGGCAATTTGTTTACAACAATGTAAGATCACCCCCAGCTACCTGAGGAGGGGAGACAACTGAGCAGCAAAGTGGGCAGTATGCCAACAGAATCCCTATTTTGTCCCAGACATTCATAAGTAAATCCAGAAAACTACCAGATAGGTCACCTGGTCATACAGATGGAATTTCAATAGACTACTGCAACATTACCTCCCTACACCCCTCTAGCTCTTACCCGCTGCTGAACAGAGAACCCTGCTCCACAGAGCTAAGAGAGCTGAACTCTCCTCCTAGCTCCATCGAACCACTATCTGTAATACAAGCCAGCTTGGCATGCTCATCCAAGATCAAGTTGGAAAAGAGCCAATGGTGAGACTTATACTTTAAAAAAAAAACTCCTCAAACTCCACTATACTGAATAATTTCTGACCAATTTCCAATATTATTCCTGGATACTGGACAATGTTACTACACCCTACACCCCCACTCTGTGGGATGTGCTATTCTCATTATTGAACATATCTCTGGCTGAAAAAAAAACGTGTTTAAAAGCATGCTGTCAGGTCAGGATGACCTCAGTCGTGGTCAGGTCATAAGTTCAAAGATGATTAGGTGGGAACACTTGACACTAACGGGTTTGTGATAATCCTTTCAACACCTCAGGTTACAAGCACTTTCAAGAACAATGACAGACTAACTGCCCAGACTCCCACAATCTTATCCCACGAGACTTCCCTATTCACCCTACCTGACCAAGACATTAAGAGATTGTGATGACTTCCATCAATGTTTTGTCACTTAGAGTTAAGACAATCGGCCCATTCTGGACTCCTTTGTCAACCCTGTGAAAAAGCAATTATGGCTTTGTCCAGACGCCTTCCTTCAGGGTAGGAAATATGGTATATAAACCCCAGCTTCGGCCCCAGCAAATTGTAGCACATTGGGCATATTACACTGCACGAGGTACCCTAGACTCCCATTCCTCTGTGCTACCCTCAGATGCACTGTCTGAGCCACTCTGCTTTGACCTTCTGCTTCAGGACTGGTTAACTATCACTCTTTCCACCCAACCTCTATCCAACTTTTTTGCCTCAGTTTCTAATAGCCTTGTATGGTTCTTAAGGGTGTCTGATTTCTTGTGTGTGTGTTAAATCTAAATAAAAAACTCTGTTTAACTTGTATTTGGAGTCCTCTCTACAGTCTGTACCGGTATTCACAGGTGAAAAGTTCCTGCTATTACCCTCCTCTCACATGCCTCCTTTGAGCTATAATTCCTCAAATTCTAAGGAGACACTGGCATTGCAGAAATCTCCCACCTTTTAGGGTAACAAGAAGGTCCAGAGGTCCAGTGATCCCTGGATAAAATTGAATATCTACAGCCACTGTAATTGTAATATATTAAGATAGCTTTGGCTGCCTTCTTGGGTGATCTGCACTGGAAAATGGATAAAAGGAACGTCTCCCCATTCTTATTGCTGGATCTCTCAGAGGCTTCAGATGCACTGACTGTAGCACCCTTCTGGGCCACCTTTCTGGGACAGGACTGGGGTACACTGTCTTACAGTGGCCGATATCCTTCTTGGAGAAGAGAATATTGAATATGGAATTGGAGCGCTCCTATCTGATGTTGTGACCACTGGCCCATGGATTTCCTACAAGTTCTGTTGTGTACCTCATGCTATTTAACAGATAAATGGTGCCACTGGGAGAGTCTGTTTGGAATTTTGGGCTATGGCGCCATTGGTATGCCGATTACATCCAATTCCAGTTGTCTTTTCCATCTAAATCCAAGGAAACTATACCAGTAATATGGTGAATTAGACTGAAGCTTAATGTAGACAGGTCCTTTGTGCTCATAATCAGTGAAAAGGGGTATCAAGGAATCGGGACTCATACTGTGCTGAACGGAGTCATGCTTCCCTTGAATACTCAAGTCTGCTGTTTGGTTCTACTCATGAATTGATTCCAGAAATTGAATGTTCATGTTTTCACACTGGTTAGACTCCATTTGCAAAGTTAAAGCTAGAGCACTGACCTGCATTCACTCCTGGAGATGCAGCAACATCTAATTTGGACTACTGTCGTATACTCTATACGGACTTCCACTGAGAAGGCAGTGTTATGTCAGCTTCACCAGCTGCTTCTGGTCACATCTGAAGTATAACAGGAGTTCAAACTATAAAATTCTATGTAGCTAAATGAATGTATTCTTCCATTCAGACCTGCCCATACTTTTAAAACTTTGAGGGAAACCCTTACCTTAGTTGTTCCGGCCTCAGAAGCACAATCGCATTAGTCACATCCAGATTCTGGATTTCTCTGTGAAGGAAAGCTAGACTAGCCCCTACTTGATGTGCTTCCACTGGCAGGCAAAGAGCTTCTTATCTAGGCAGGTCTTTAGCAGTAGAATTGTTCTACAAGGGAGAGTCCCGTCTTTTAAAACTGTTTTTAATTGCTTCTTTTTGAGGGAAAAGTGGGTTTGCAAACGGACAAATAAATAAAACAGTAATTAGGCTAACCGCATCCCAATGACAACTCTAACGCTAATGGCATGTTGTATGGCCTGACTTGTCCTTTTATTACATAACAATAAATTTAAAAATAAAAACTCTAACAGTTCTTGCTCCTGGAGGCTACTGAGTATATCAGTTCTCGCTGGGCTGATCTGAACTTTTTCTCTCCATTAAGTTTACAGAAGGAAGGGAGTACCACAAAATGGAGAAACCACTACCATGAGTATGGATGGTTCTGTACCCCTGTGAAACTCATAAGCATTCCATTAGCCAAGCTTGGGATTACAGGGAACAACAAAATTAGCAGATAGCTCTGTGTGAATTTCATGAAAGCTCATGATGAAATGAAAGAAACCATAATATCATATGGTATATAATGCAGACATTAAAAAGAAATAAAATAGTGCAAATTCCTTATATTCTGAATATATTCAAACTAGAGATTCTCTCTCTGTTGTACAAAAAGCCAACAATTTGATGTCGTGTTTAGGTTTGGAAATGGTAATAAAGAAACAGACACATCTGATAGATGCAAAATAAAAGCTATTATTGAGATAACAGTTAAAGGACAGGTACAGAATTGAATAAAAAGAGTACAAGACATAGGGAAGATCTTCCACAAGCAAAGGAATATTTTTAAATGGAGGTAATCAATTTCTCTTTACAGTTAAATTGTGCAATAAGGTTAGATTATTTGTTATCCCTGTGCAATTTATACCACTTTATAAAAGCAGATAAAAGTATAACAAGAACACTGTATCAACTTTTATTATCTTGATTCTCTGTAGCCCATTATTCCCATTATTGGTTTAAACCCAACACTAATCCAACTTAGTGTAGATTCACTGAAATGAATGGAACTAAGTAACTAACTATCCTTAAGAAATAACTAATTTAATTCCCATCCAATTCAATCAGTCTTCTTTAGACATAACTAATATTCTATGCAGCACATTATAATTAACCTAGATATTGCCTTTTGTTGTCCTCCTCCTCTTCCTCCCCGAGTACTAGGATTAAGACACTTCAAAGCACTTCATAGATGCATAAATAACTGTATAAGCAGTTTTGTCCTCACCCCTCAAAAAAGATTCAAGAGTTGGGCAGCTGTAGGCAATCTAGGGGCATTTTGCTCCCAGGATCCACTGTGAGCTACAACAAGCCCAGAAATGCACACATTAACACAGAGTGAGAACTGGCCATCTGCCTACATCCAGCATAACGATTTCTTGGGTGTGGCTGTGCTAACAAAAACAGCTTCTCCTTAAAAGTGAGAGTTCATTCACATTTAAAGGAACATAGGTCTTTCCTACAATAACCTCACACTGTTACATAAATTGAGGACTGGTATTTCACATATGTATTTAATCAACAAAAATGCTTATGAAGCTGATACCTCTACTAAAAAAACTGTTATGATAAATTGAATTAAGCATTTAATGTGGTCAAGAAAATAGAAAATAAACTGCAAGTAAACTGCACTTACTAGGCAAGTCTGTTAACCAGAAGCAAACCAAAACAAAACTCCTGTGCTTTTAAGAGCATTATAAAAGAATACATTTTAGTAAAAACAGGTTTTTATGTAGAAATTAGACAACAAATACTAAATGTGCAGAACTGTACATAAAGATACAGAAGCCTTTGCTTCTGTCCATCTGAGATGATCCAGCACAGTTAAGCTCTTTACATTCCATTGATGTGGTGGGATAATTCATAAATGTGCTCAATTCTTTCAGTGAGATCAATTGAATGGTACAGGACAGTGTGGCCATTATATGTATAACAGAAAAGAAATTGACTGAAGTGCTACTGTTGTGAATCCCCATCCATATTTAATGTGTGTTTCCAGTTATCTACCCATCACCAAAATGCCCTAAAATATCTTGTGCTTCATTTAAGGAAACCTTGGATCAATATTTGTACCGTTCAGAAAACTGTTTTGCAAGAATGTAACATGTGGAATCACACGCTAGGTACCACTTACTAAATTTCACTGATTAGACAAAGTTTACATAAAAAAATAGACTATGGGCCACGCTAATGTGAAATTGAGCCCAAAATCTCATGCAGATTTATTAAGGTTTAGAGCAGTGGTCCTCAAATTGTGGGACATGAGCCTAAAGGGGAATGTGATAGTTGCTCAACGAGGCACAAGAAAAGTTAGTCTGTGAGTACAATAAACATGAAAAAAGAAGGCAGGACTGTGTGTTTGTGTGTATGCACCACTGATGGTCTCTGTAAAAGAGCAATGCAAAGTGCCTTCCCCTTTCATGCCTTCCTCCAACATAGCAAAAATCAGCTTCCCTTGTTTTATGCTTTTCCACTCAACTTCTCTGAACATTCCATTGTCGGCACATCAGGCACATGGCCCTTAGCAACCACAAGAACTCAGTGCTAAGATGAAGAACATGTGTGGCAGTGGGGGGCCTGTGTGTGTGTGTGTGTGAGAGAGAGAGAGAGAGAGAGAGAGAGAGAGAGAGAGAGAGAGAGAGAGAGAGAGAAGAGGTGTAGGATAGAACACAGGGGGCACAATGTGGAACAGGAGGGCACAATATCCTCATGTAGACGTAAAAGGGGTCACAAGGGTAAAAAGTTTGAGAATCACTAGCTAGGAATCTAAGGACCTAATTCATAATAAACAAGCCATGTTATCCATATATGGGTTACAGAGAAAAGTAATTTGACAAAGGTGTACTAGGTTTATGTCTTTTTTCAGAGATTTCAGTGCAACAGTCTTGTGTCTGCTTATTTCTCACTGATGCATATGGCTGAGATAGATATTGCTGAAAAAGGATGCTTAACACTGCTGCTTTTATTTTGAAGGAAAACAGGTATGGAGAAGAAATCAAACCGTTAACAGCAGTCTCTCCCCTTTCCCACTGTTCTTTCAGCAGAAGTTGGAGCTGGGAGGAGGGAGGATCCTGCCAGGAAGCCCCTAGGTTTGTAACTGTGCTCTCCAGAGAACACAGGTGTGCACATGAGAACAGGAAGCTGATTTTTTTTTTGTTAGACCAGTCCTTTATGGTACATCATGTAGAGACAGAGGACTGGCTGGGTGAAGGTGGCTACTTATACTTTTTTTTCTACTCCTGTGTTCACCCTACTGCTATGACTCTACCATTTCTTGCCTGCATGATTCCCCACCAACCCCTAGGAGCACGTTACCCAGAGTGAGAGTGGATGAGCGAGAGAAAATAGAATTACCTCTTCCAGAAGTATCCATTTCATCTACACAGTACTCCTTCTCTCGACTGTAGGCACTGAGTGACTGCTATTGGTCCCTATGTTGGTTCAAACTCGCCCCCTCTCCTCCCCTCCCTGATTATGCATCCTGTTCCTTTGAGTGATACTAGAGTTGAGAACTGGACTTACTATCCTTAAAGATAGTACAAATAAACAGGAGGAGCAGTCATCAACTTTACTTTTATCTTCTTTCACTGAGTGGTGTGAAGGATTGGACTAGCTGAATTCAATTCCCACCACTATCAACAAACGAAGAGAGTGCAGGCAAGTCAGTGAGAAGATGGATAGACTTTTTCTGCAGTCTGTATGCTGCAGTGACTTGAGAGGGGCATGCAAGCAGGCTGAGTCAGCCACGGTGCTCAAGGAAACAAGGGTCGGAAGGAAGTAGAGATAGCCACTGACTTAATTCGCACACTTCTCTACTTTCTCTACTAGTAAAATGTGGGCTGGACAGGGCTACTGTCAGGTGGATCTGGAACTAGTTGACTGACCGTTCCCAAAGGGTGCTCACCAATGGCTGCTTTTCATCCTGGAGAGAAGTGACTAGCGGGGTGCCACAGGGTTCTGTCCTGGGCCCAGTGCTGTTCAATATTTTCATCAACGACTTGGATGAAGGAATAGAGGGCATGCTCACCAAATTTGCAGATGACACCAAATTGGGAGGGGTTGCTAATACGCCAGAGGTCAGGATCAAAATTCAAAATGACCTGGACAGATTGGAGAGCTGGGCCAAAGCTAACAAAATGAAATTCAACAGAGAGAAGTGTAAGGTCCTACACTTAGGTAGAAAAAATGGAATACAGAAATATAGGATGGGGGACACGTGGCTGGATGGCAGTACGTGTGAAAGGGATCTAGGAGTCTTAATAGACCACAAGCTGAACATGAGTCAGCAATGTGATGCGCCAGCCAAGAAAGCCAATGTAATTCTCGGCTACATCAATAGGAGTATGGTGTCTAGATCGAGGGAGGTACTGGTACCACTCTACTCTGCTTTGGTTAGACCTCATCTTGAATCCTGTGTCCAGTTCTGGGCACCCCAATTCAAGAAGGACATGGTCAAGCTGGAGCAGGTCCAGAGGAGGGCGACCAAAATGGTGAAGGGCCTGGAAGCCAAGCCCTATGAGGATAGACTTAGAGAGCCGAGTATGTTCAGTCTGCAGAAGAGAAGATTAAGAGGGGACATGATAGCTATGTTTAAATATTTGAAGGGATGCCATGTAGAGGAGGGAGAGGGCTTGTTTTCTGCCGCTCCAGAGACCAGGACAAGGAGCAATGGATTCAAGCTGCAGGAAAGGAGATTCCACCTGAACCTCAGGAAGAACTTCCTGACAGTCAGGGCTGTCTGGCAGTGGAATATGCTGCCTCGGAGTGTGGTGGAGTCTCCTTCTTTGGAGGTTTTTAAGCAGAGGCTGGATGGCCATCTGTCGGGAGTGCTTTGAGGGTATTCCTGCATGGCAGGGGGTTGGACTGGATGGCCCGTGTGGTCTCTTCCAACTCTACATTTCTATGATTCTATGATTCCCTCTTCCCGCAAAACGGCCAGACTCACAGATGTGTGGGTAAAGCTCCAGAAGCATTCAGATTAGTGAGTCTCTCTCTCCTGCACTTTTTTCGTTTCTGGTGTAAAATCACCTTTTCATTAAAGAGAGATACCTTCCAGAACTTTTATTACTGTTCACGCAGCAGGGAACGGTGTCCCAAAGCCTTTTGTCTGAGAGTCTCGTGTCGGATGGAAGGAATCTGTTTATTTCAACCCGTTTGTTTCCCGTGGAGTAACAACAGTGGTGTCCCGTCATGTGTCTCGCAAGGGTATCATTTCGAGCCCCATAACCTTTCTTTTTTAAGACCCCCACCCGATTTTTTTTCAAGCTATTCGAAAAGTGTCACTTCGCCCCTTCGTCCGTTTTGGTCAATGCGGCCTCCTTGCGGCTGCGTTTGCGGTCACGGAAGCCGTGAAGCTGCATTAAAGGGGCCTGTAAGCGCCGCAGCCACAGCTCCCCCCACTGCATCCTCCTCCTAGATCCATGCCCGGGCGAAGAGCAGAACACAGGGATTGTTACCTAATGATAGGCGACGGTGAAAGAGAAGAGAGTCGCGGAATATCTCGGGGGGAAAAGGCGGGGTATACAGTTAAGAAATAAATAATACTCACTGCCGCACGACAGTTAACCCGAATACAATCATGGCCGACGGGAACCTTTCTGTTAAGTCCCTTTCTCGCCATCCGCTGCCCCTCATCGCCGAATCACGGCACTCCCCGACTCCGCCGCGGGTCCCAGCCCGACCAAGGCCTCTCGCTCCTCGCAGGCTGATGACGTCAGCCTATGCACCTCTCTGGCTTCGCCTTACAGACAAGAACCCGAGCGCTCGGTTGAGTTTCCTGGTGTCTTGTAAGGTTGCTCAAAACCCACAAATCAGTAGTACCTTTATTGCAACAGCCAAAGACTATATTATGCAAGCTTTCGAAGCTCCACTGGCGTCTTCATCAGTCAAAGTGTTAAAAATCGTATAGGAGAAGAAAAAAATGACGATGTTAGAGTCATAGGCCAACATTTTTGCCTTAAAATGTTCTTTTGTTGTCAGTTAAAGTGGTGGAGTTTTAACACCTTTGCCTGATGAAGAAGCCAGTGGAGCTTCGAAAGCTTGCATACTATATTTTGTCCTTTTTTTGGTTGGCCCACTAAAGGTATCGCTGTTTTGTGGATTTTTGATTTTGCTGCATGGCAAACACAGCTACCTGTAAGTATGCAAAGCCCGGAGTGTGAACTACAGCTTCCCTTAGAAAGCAATGGAAAGGTTTAAGAGTTTCGCTTAACTGTTAGTTGGACAGCAGGTAGACCATAACAGCACAGACTCATAATAATACCGGCTATTCAGGTGTTCTTATTTTATTGAGTCAGTTTTAAACCACTGGAAAGAATTTAAGATGAACATGGGTGCATGCAGGTAGATCACAAGGCTTCTGAATGCAGCCAGGGGCTGCATTTGGACTGGGAGGAGGTCTGTAGAGGCAATTTAGTTGGATGGTCTCTGCTACGACTTCAAAAGATCTTTGATGTGGGGGACATTGGTTTTAAATCCTACCAGAATGTGACTTGGATAGGTTACATGGTACCATTTTCCAACTGTCACTTTCCAGCCATAGATGGGCAAATACTCTTGAGCTGGAGCACCACACTTTCTACACATATGTAGTAGAATCAACATAGCTGACTTGGGAAAACAAGTCAACCAAGCGTCTGCTTCACCAAAGAAAGACTTGGGAAACCGAGTCAACCAAGGTTCTACTTCAGCAAAGAAAGAAATAATAGCATTGAAAATAGCTAAGAGCTCTCTTTTTAGACAACAGAATTATTAGTCTAGTTTATAAGTGGACCTTTGCTGCACAAGGATAACTGCAGAAAGACTCATCCAATGAATTTCCAGATTTAAAAAAATTACTCAACTCTGGCAGAAGTGAAGCCCATGAGGGCTTGATATGGTGGGATAACAGATCTCTTGCACTCAGAAATAGAAGACTAGTACCTACCATCTGTCAGGTCTCTCTTTTGGAGAAATTATGCATAGCTGTAATGTAAGTCAGCAGAGCATGATACTTCTGCATGCAGGTAAAGTGTGGTTTTGCTTTTTTGCTTTTTGGTAACCTACAAGTAGGTTTGAAAAGGCAATTTAAATATATTTCTATTGGCAGCAACCTGGGACAGCTGGAAATCTGAACACTCATAGTTCTGCCTCTGACCTTCAATAGTAACAGTAGCCTACATTAGAAGGCTGTTGTAAGCTGTTTTTTCTCAGCTATAGCATCCAAATAAGCAGTGAAGAAAGTCCATGTAGCAGAAGCATAAATGCAGGGCTCTTGTAACTACTTGTTCACTGTGATCCTCATCCTGCAACATGAGGAATGCAGCTGTGGACAATATTGCAGGGTTATTGTAAGCTTCACTTCCAACCTGAACCCAGCCTTCAGTCTTCAACAGAGATATAATGCAATAGACTATACTGCAGGATTGTTGCAAATCTTAGCCTCCTCTCAACCTGTAATATGCAGTGTGACTTATTCTGCAGAGCAAACGTGAGCTAGTCTAGCTGTAACCTTCTTCAAATTCCATCTTCAGTATAGTAGACTCTATCTGCACTGGCAGGCATGTTTTTAAATAATTAATCTTCCCTTGAGGCCTAAATATCCTAAAGGCACCAGATCATGTATGATGCTGGAAGCTCAGCAAGGTCAGCCCTGGATAGCACTTGTATGGGACACTGCTAGGGAATACCAGGTGCTGTAGGCTGTATTTCAGAGGAAGGAGCCAGCAAAGCCACATTTGAGTATTCCTTGCCTAAGAAAATCCTGTGTGTGGTTGTGAAAGCTAGACAGTGAAGAAAGCTTCTTAGCAAGAAAATCAACTTATTCTTGAGCCATGGTTGCTTGAATCCACAGATGCAGAATCAATAGATATGAAGGGCTGACTGCTTCATGACAAGACATAACTCACTAGAAAAGACATTAATACTTGGTAAGGAAAAATAAGTAAGGCCTCAATACCCTAAAGGCACCAGATTCCATCAGATCTTGGAAGCTCAGCTCTGGTTAGTGCTTAGATGGGAAATTGCCAAGGAATACCAAGGGCAATATACTTTATTTCAGAGGAAAGAACTGGTAAAACTCTCTGATTACTCCTAAGAAAAACCAATGAAATTAATGGGGTTGCCATTAGACAAAAGGTGACTTGAAGACACGTACAAACACAACCAAGGAAACAAACTAATTATTTTTTTGTATTCACTGTTGAACCGGGCTGTGCGTGGAGGCTTAAGAATGGGAAAATAAAGAATTAACATTCTGTTCTGAAAGGCACAAATCTTGGTCACAGATCTAAGAAACTATGGAAGATAACTAAAAATATATAAATCCTGACTATCTCAGATCATAATCCAGTCCTTGTTGACTTGAGGAAACACTAAACATGAATTCAATTGGAGACTGAAGGATGTTTTGGTTAAAGATGAAAAAATAATACCCAGAATGAATTTGGTACTGAAAAAAAGAGGAAGAGAAAGAATTTGGAGGGGGAGGGGAGGAGATCAGAAACAAAGAAGAGCTGAAAAAAATCCATCAAAACCAAAACTTATTAAAGGAATTAAGATCCCACAGAAACAACTTTTAATATAGATGGTAACAGAAATAGAAAAGAACCTGAAATTTGCAAAACAAAAGCTGTTTGAGCATTCAAACAGACCTGGGAAGTGGCTGGCATGTAAATTAAGGAAACAAAGAAAAAAATTAGTCTTAGGATGGTGAAGAAATGTATAGACAACAAGAGAAGATAAAGATAGCCTTTTAAAAATATTACATGAGTTATTCAAGGAACAACCATTGACCAAAGACAAGGCAGAGAAATTGTATGGGTACCTTGATGCTCAAGATATTCCATGAATAATCGAAAACCAGAGAAAAGAATTCAGTCAACCTATATCTTTTATGGAAATATCTGAAGCAATTAAAAGATGTAAAACTGAGAAAGCTCTTGGGCCAGATGACTTTACAGCCCTATGCTACAAAACATTTGAAGAAGATCTAATTTTCCCACTCCATAAAATATTTAATCAAATTATATAAGGAAAGAGACCTGCTTCTTGGGAAATGCAAATCTTAATTTGATTTTAAAAGATGGCAGAGACCCAACTGAAACCATTTCTGCATTATACTGTTATAGTGCTATTATTCCATTTTCGTAATCCTATAGAATCCTGGGGTTTGCAGTTTAGCGAGGGGCATGTAGAATTCTCAGCCAGAAAGTTCTTTGGCTTCAGTAAATTAGAAATCCTAGAATTCCACAGAATGTTGAAAGTGGAATAATAGTACTATAAGAGTGTAGTGCAGAAATGGCCTGTGACTAAAATCTATAGGCCTATTTCACTCTTAAACCTTGATTACAATATTTTTGCTTCTATACTATCTGAAAGATTGTAAAAGATACTGAAAGAATGGATTCATGACATCAAAGCAAATACCTCCTAAGAATATTTTTATGAGAAAATATTAGAACAATTTTGAATATCTTAGAATAGTATAAGAAATATAAAGATAAGAAATTAGGATTAATATTTCTTGATGCTGAAAAAGCCTTCCACAAAGTGAATTGGCAATTTATGATCAAAGTTCTAACCTGAATAAATTTGGGATCAAATTATTCTTACTGGATTAAAACCATATCTAAAGATCAAACTGCACAAATCTTAATAAATGGTGAGAAGACTAAACCATGCACACTTGAAAGAGGAGCTAGACAAGGATGCCCACTGTTCCCGCTGATATTTCTGGTAACTATAGAAATCCTCAACAAGACACTATGATAAAGGGTGTGAATATAAAAGGGCAAAGCTATTAAATAAGAGCTTTTGTTGATGATCTGGCAATTTCATTAGAAGAACCTTTGTAGGGATGGGCCAACTGAATCCTTGGCAAGGATTTGAGATTTGCGGATCCAAATCCCTGGGCCAAAATAGGTGAACCAAATCTTTCACATCTGGAAGTGCCCGCTGCCCCCCATTCTCCCCCTCACATTCCAGCCCTCTGCGTGGCAGCAGTGTGCAGGGTACATCAGAGCCTGCACTCGTGCAGGTGCCCAGGATCAGGCCAACAGGGTCAAGCAGGGCTGGTGATCACTGTGTCCCTGCACACCTCAGGGCCTGTGCTCACGCAGATGCCAGGGATCAGGCCTGCAGGGGCATGTAGAGCTGGCAATCGCCACCTCACTGCATGTCCCAGGGCCTCTGCTGGCGTGGGCACTCTAGAGGAGGCCTGCAGGGAGGTGCAGGGCTGGTGATCACCACCCTCCTGCACATCCCAGGTCTTGCACTTGCTGCGGCAGGGGTGTGAAAAGAGGGCAATCACCCGTTCTCTGCACACCCACCACTACCGCCCGTGCGGGCATGCTGGCACCAGCTGGCAGGAGTGTGCAGAAAAGGCAATCACCCCTTCTCTGCACACCTTCCACTGCCACTGGTGTGGGCACTTCAGATGCAGCCTGCAGAGACATGCAGAGTGGGTGATCGCTTTTTAAATTCTTTTTAAAAAAATGATTCGAAAGATTCAAGATTCGTGGATTCCTAGAACCTTCCAGGAATTCGGATTCAGAAAATTCTGGATTTGTCCCATCCCTAAACTTTTGCAAAATGTTACAGTTCTTAGAAGAGTTTGTAGATGTTGCAGGATTCAAAATAAATAAGCAAAGAACAGTGATATTAACAAAGAACTTGCCTGTATCTGAAGCATTGGAATTAATTAGTAAGGTTAATTTCAAATTAGAGAAAAAAGTCAAATATTTGGGCATAATTTTCACAAAAAAGAATTTGGAATTATTTGATAACAATTATAAGAAAACTTGAAAAGAAATTAAAAGTGATCTTCAAAAGTGGAATAATCTCAAACTCCTGCTACTGGGGAAAATTTTGCTTGTCACAATGTACATTCTCCCATTTTTATTTCAAAACATACTAATCATAAATGACAACAATTTGATTAAACAAGGACTTATCCGAAGGACTTAGCCAAATTTATATGGTCAGGGGAAAAAGAGTTAGAAGAAAGAAGAGGACTGGCTGTTACCCCAAAACAATGTGAGTACTTCCATAAAAAGTAGAGAATTATTAGCTCAGTAAAGGAGGCCTTGCGAGAGGGAGATAACCTAGTAAGATATTTCCTCCTATGTTTACCAGTAGAGAAAGAGCCAGCTGGAGATCCATGAGTAAGTTTAATGTGTTTTATTGGGGGGAATTGCAATCATGCCCACAAGATCCAAGCAGTCATACAATCACACAAGGCCTACTGAAGGAAAAAGGGAGGAAAGTTTTGATAGTGAGGTATCAGGGTGTATTTACCACTCCAGGATAGCAGAAAAGAAGCAGCAATGTGGCTTGGACTTGTGTCTAAGGACAGTACACAATCAGGAATTGGAGCAGTAGCGTGGCAACCAGCAATCAGTGTACTGCGAGTTGACTGGCCAAAAACAGGGGGTTTCTGCCTGGAGCGCAGCAGTGAGAATGGCTTACCACCAAGTAAAAATGATGGGAGTTCTCAGAGTAGACAATGAGGTTCAAAATGGGCTAATGGTCTTAGCGTTAGGTGACAAAGGGCTAATGGTTGTCCTGATAGTTTGGTGTTTCTCTGACAGGTTTTAGGACAAAGGAGAGATTTGCTCAGGCAGAAGAAGAGGGATTAAGACAGTCAGCCATCTTGTGGGAATCTTCCAGACACTATTGTCTATTAAAAGGTTGAGTCATTAAGGCTAACTGTAAGCGTATTATCTCAGGAGTTTCCTGGTGCTTTCCTGACTATGACCTGGCTAAACATGGAGGGTTCTTCTGACTTAACTTGCACCACACGTTTGGTCAGGCTTTTCCTCTTATCCAGCCTAGCCATACAGCCATAGCAGGACATGTTTTATATTTATGCCAATTAATATATTTTGTCAATTAAATCATATTTCACTAATTAACCCATATCAAAGTATGGGGGTGTACAGCCTGGTAACAAGGCCTACCATGAAACTATATTTTCATGCTAGTGTGGTAGCATGGACATTAGACTAGATTATACTGAAAAATAAAAGATAATTGCAAAGAAGGATTTTATTTAGAGTTCAGGTGGCATGCTTACGTACGGATAAACAATTTAATGAATGAACCCTGCTAAGAATCTGGTTAAACTACAAATCTAGATTTTGTCCCAAAATTCCCCTATAGGTATCCCCCCACCCCCAAAATGCCTTTCACAGTAAGGAAAAAAGTACTCAAGAAAAATGACTAACATAGTGAGATTTACTGAAGAAACAAGGAGAAAATTTCCTAATGAAAACATTGTAGGAGTTATGATTGGGAGGAATTGATTGTCCTTGGTTTGTTTACATGCAAATGTTTGAGAGATTAGAGACTGATACCAAAATAGAAGAGACTGAACATAACAAACCTGAATTTGAAATACAGTCATCCCTCCATATTCGCTAGGGTTAGAGGCACAAGACCCCCATGAAAAGTAGAAAAACCATGAATAAGTCTAGGCCCCCTCAAACCGTATTTAATACCCAAAAAAGTATTATCACCATATTCAATCCACTGTGGATTCCTTTGAGGCATCAGGATTCCTTCACAAGGCAGAAATGAGTGGCTGGTGGGGCTTATTGCCACCTCCACTGTTGCCCCACACTGTTTTTAATAGGGACTTACAAGCTTTATCCACAAATTCTCAGTCTCACAAGGCTTGCAATCACTATTAAAAATGGCATAGGGAAGCAACAGAGATGACAGCAAATAATCCATGAATAATCAAATCCTCAAAAGTGAAACCCGCAAATGTGGAGGGCTGACTGCATTGCTAAACTCTGGAAAAAATCATATTATTGCCAATCTTTATAAATTACTATTAAAATAAGAAATGGAGCAAGAACTAATTAAAGATTGCATGAATAATTGGGACAAAATATTGGCCATCATTACATTTAAATCATTGGATAACATAATGGACATAAAATCTTAAATTTACAAGATGCTATAATCTAAAAGAAAATTACTACAAAATGTTTTATAGATGACATCTAACACCAGTGAAATTAGCAAAAACTTATGAAGTTTCCAACAATAAATGTTGGAAGTGCAAAAAAAAAAAGAAAGAAAGAAATGAAAAGGATCTTTTATCACATCTGATGGCAGTGTGATAAGGCTAAAAATTTTTGGCCTCAAATTCATAATAGAAGTACTAAAATTCTTTTAAAAAAACACAAATCAGATGAAACTAGAGTTCTGTTAAACATTTTGAATACTATGGAAAGCCAGATAGAGACAAAATAGTGGAAGATGTTGTTATATGTAAGAAAAACAGCTAGAATTGATTCTGTTAAAATAAATGGAAAGATGCTATTCCTAGGAAGAGTGGCTGATTAAACTATATATTATGATGGAAATGCATAAATTAACCAAACTACTAAAGGATAAGACTTTAGATAATTTTAAGGAAGACTGGAAATGCCTAATTATTTGAAAGATAAATGGGAGAGTATAGAGAGAGTTGATTGTTAGTCGTTTGAGACATGATACAATGATTGAAACACCTTCTTAAGGGATATAGGGTATAATTTAAGTTATCAATGATATTAAAAGGAAAATTTCATAATTTTGGAAAAAATATCTAAAACCTCTGGATTAATCTAAAAGCAAATAATTTTTTTAAATGGATCACTGAATCAATTTTGATATTTATCATATTTGGAAGAGATACCATGTATTAGTTAATGAACTATTCTGCTTATTATTTTGTAAGGGATGTCGAGATACTGTCTGTATTTATTTTTAAATTAAAAAAAAAAGAAATTCATGGAGTTGTCCTAAGTCAACAGGTGACTTGAAGAGACACACACACACACAGTCTCCCTGTACACTTTCATATAAAATAAAACCTGAGATTTTCCACAGGAACTCCTTCCCTTTGTACTCAACTCTTGCTGGGGGTGGGCCTTCTTGTATCCTATTATACCTACCATGTATTGCTATTTTGGGAATTCTCAGTTAATTGTTGCCAGCTCTTTCTTCTTACCCAGGGAAGATTTAGAAATGCTCTTCTAGAGCGAGTTAGGAAGCTGTTCTGAAAGCTCTGTAACGGTGAAGTTCTCCAAGCGTCTGCATTCCACTGAATGCTGACCTGGGGGCAATTTAGGAGACAATAGAGCTGGATTCGCTTTTGTTGCATTTTGTACGCGTGTAGGTGTTCGGTGGACATCGGAAACCAAGAAGGGGGGAGATGTGGAGAAATGTAGCGCGGGAATGAGAATGCATAGTAACTCTGATATTGGTGGAATGCCACTGCAAAATGATTGTAAATCGCTGCCAGTCTCCACTCCTCCAACATCATATTTAAAAAAAAATGTTTTCTCTGAAGCTCAATAACTGCGATGTAGCGGTAGGAACTGTGGACCGCTATTACGACATTGTTCAGATGCTCGCTCCGCCCGGTCTGTATGGAAATTATTACTTCTGTATTTATATTTGCAACGCATTTCTGAAGATCTTATTTCAAAGCTAAATACAATCAGATCTCAGCTTCCACACAAAATATATAAACTGATTTATAATTTTTTTTAAAAAACTTGTTTTGCTTCTACTTCTTGAGGGAATGCAGTTGCTGCTCAATCACAAGCTACGCTAAAGCCCTAGGTTTCCATATCATCTGATCACTTTCACGCAGCCCTGTTAAGAATCAGCTGCTTCACAAATTATTTAGATACCGTCGTCAAGGGCCGGAATTATCATTCTTGCATTATAAGTCTGTGGTGCGTAAACCAGAGGAAGGGCGCCATCTTTATGAGTTCTGACAGATCGAGGCGAGAGAATGCGCCTCCCTCCCCTTCCTTCAAGACGGGGCTCGGCGCACCGAGGAAAATGTTGACAGCGGCTTCTTCTGCCGCAGAGGATGCGGTGAGTGGAGAAAGGTTCTACGCCTAGCCCCTCTTTCTCCGCGGGGGCGGCTCTCGCCGGTTGCGCCTGGCTCTTGCCCCCGCCCCCGTTTCCGGTGTGCGGGCTCGGAGCGGAAAGGTTGCCGGCTCCACTGGCTCGGCCGGGAGTCTGTATTCTAAATGGGAGACGAAAGGAAGAGTAATGGGCTCTGAATGCATTTTCAACTTTGTTTTTCTTGTTCTTTCCTTTGTTGAAAGTGAAATTTTCTCTAGATAAAGATACGAACGATGCAGGCTCTGATAAAACATCCTGTACTGGCGAAGTTACTTTGCCTTTCTTTGCTGCAACACAACGTGCCTTACGTTTGGAGGCCATTCCGGGAGAAAGGCGACCTACAAATACGACACATAAATAAATAAATGTTCCCTTGTACTGAAACTAGGCTTTGTGTTAGATCGGCAGAATGTTAAAACTTATTCATCCTTAGCTTAAGCCACTGCCTTTAATTTATTTTCTTTAAAAAGCAGTTTAGTCTCCTCTCGACCAGCAAAAGGAAAGGCGCCTTTACACGCTCGTAGCTCCTGGTCCCACCAGCCTGTTCTTACGCGTTTGATAAAATCAACCTGCAGTTTCTCTGTCGCGGTGGAATAAAGAGCTTCCTTGTATGCGAACCATGTACTAAAAGGTCTAAAAGGGCCAAGAAGCGCGAAAGGTCAAGTAGGCAGTAGAGTTCTGCTGTTTAAGTGAGATGGTTGTGCCAGGAGGAAGGGTTTCAATTTGTTAGATACTGGCGGCAATTTTGAATTCAAACAGTAGTCCAGAAAATTATAATTAGTCCTAGAAACGAGCGAATGGCTTTTCTGATCGCTGAAGATATTTTTTGAGATCAGGAATAAAGTAAGATGCACCTGAAGGAAAAAAAAAACAGTTATAATGGGTGGCCTCAGCGACCTTTCATGGGCGTAGTAACACATACCTGGGTCATAAACGGAGAATTTTGCTGGATAAAATAAATGGAGTCTACTTTGCAATAATTGGTCATGATATCAAGTATAAGGGAGATGATTGTGAAATTGATTTTTATTAGCCTGGAACTTGTGCCCAAACATATTGCATCCACTTAATAAAGCTCCTTCTGTCAGCAGAATCCAGAGGAGGTGATCTTCCCTTCTTAGTGCAGTACTCTGTGCATCCCAAAAGCTTCCTGCTGTGGAGGAGGTCTCTAAGGAAGAGGAAAAGGAAGCTCTATGGCAGTGGCACTCTAGCTTGATTATAGTTTTAAGTAAGGAAGGGACAAAAATCTGACTCCCAAGGATGTTTTTGCAGTCCATGACTCCTCCAAACTGCCCTTTTGCTGGCAATAAAATAGAATAATAAATTTAAAAAATCCCCCCATATCAACGTGTCCAGGACCATCTATTTATCTTCTAATATTTATCTTTTAAGTTAATTCCTGCTCCCCAAAACAATGTTCAATCTCAAAGAACAACAACAAAACTCGCCGAGTTTTAAGTGGAGTTCTAGATTTCTTTTATATTTTCTTATTTTTAATAGTATGTTCATACCCACACATGCACTCACACACCAGATTCCCAGGGATGGAAAATTGGTTGGCATGTCCCCTGAAGCTGTCCATTCTTACCTTAAGTCATTGGTATAAAAGTCTAGCACTGCCAGAATTAGGTGAAACAGAGGAAACCTCTCAAGAATGTGGGGGCTGCTCCAAAGGAGGTAGAAAGTAGCTATCAAGAGGCAAAATGTTCTTCTAGATACTTGGAGATTACTTAAAACCACGGTAACAGATGTTAATAGATTTTTTTGGAAAGTTTTATTAAAAGTAGAAAACATACCATTAGACATCAATAGACTAACAAACCAAAGGAAAAAGAGTGCAATATAATATGAAAGTATCTATAGAAAATCCTTATGACACTACTTAGAGTAAAACAATAAAGTAGAAGGAACAAGCAATAATAAAATAAGCAATAGCTGACATTCCTACAACCTTACCCCACTATAAATAGTTAAAAATGGTTCCCAGTTTTCCCAGTGTAGAAATAAAAGCTTCTCTAAATCAAGAATAAATTCAAAAATTTCCACTGCTATTATTCTTAGTGTACTGATTATTGAATCCTTCAGTTAATACCACACTTTCTTCTTCTTGGAAAAAAAACCAAATCAATGGTTTGCACTCTTCCACAAAAGATTGAACTTTTTTTCCCCTCTCATCAATATTGTTAGTTTGCCCATCTCTGCTAAGTCCATTAGTTTAACTAACCAGTCTGCTTTTGTTGGGATCTCCATACTCTTCCATTTCTGGGCATATAGTATTTTTATAGCAGTCATTATATATTGCAGAATCTTGCCATACTTCTTTTCCAGTGGTTCCTCTATCAGTCCCAACAGATACATTTCTGGTAACTTCTGGGCATTTATCCTCAAAATCTTTTTCAACATGAGATGGATTTAGTTCCAGAATTTTTTGGCCTTATCACCTGTCTAGCACATGTGATAAAACATTCTTCCATGTTATTCACATTTCCAATATTTATTTGAGATATCTTTATTCATTTTGGTCAGTTTCTCAGGTCAAACGCCATCAACACATCATCTTATAACAATTCTCTTTCAAGTCAAGGCACAATATCAGTTTATGTCCCTCTGACCACATTTATTCTCATTGTTCCAACGTTATATTATGACCCACATTTTGTGCCCATTTTATTCTTTCACTACCTCTGTTTCCAACTCTAGTTTTAGCAAAGGTTTGTACATTTTCCCAATGAAGTGTTCATTTTCTAAACATAGCTGCTTCGCTGACCCTGAAAGGAAAAGGCCAGCTGACAGCCTTTTACCTTACTGATGCTGTTGCCACAGGTATTCCTTCATTAGGGCTCATTTGTTACTTAAACGCACCGAGCAGCACAGCCTCTCCTTCTGATGTCGTCTCTCTTGCATGGTAAGTGTCTGTGTTGTCTCATCCTCTGATATTTGTTCCCCTTGCTCAGGTCCCTGCTGTTGTTTGTTATCTTCTTCTGAGCAAACTTCTGGGGAAACTCCAGTCCCTCAGGAAACTTCTGCCTCAGATTCAGACTCCTCCTCCTCACAGCCAGGGTCTCCAAGGCAGGGCATGACAATAGCATTTGTGAAATAACTGTGGAAACCATGAGGCCAATATAATAACTTTAAATCTTCTAATTGCAACTGTATATTGGTTGTTCAATGTTCAAACCAGTAAAAGCTTTGATGGTTATAGTCTTGTTTTGACTATTTCAGGAAATGTTTCAAGGAGCAGATGAATTCTTTGAAAATGTGCCGGATCATCTTGAAGAAATGGATACTTCAGATACGCAGTGGGGATGGTTTTATTTAGCCGAATGTGGCAAATGGCATATGTTTGAGGTACTTGTTTGAGCTTTACTATCCTAAATTGCTTTATTGTCCTCTCAAAGTAGAGTCAATTATTTCCATTTTGGTTAAAATTTCTGTTTCACAGGTGAGGAGATGAGGCTGAAATTGCAATCCTTTGTTAGATTTCACAGGAGCAAGCTCAACTTCCCTTTAAAAAATGTGTATACCAAAACATTTGATTATCCTAACTTGTGTTCAGGACAAGAGTACACTGTGAGGATAGAATATGGAGAAACAGTGTTTTTTAATTGGCAAAAGCAAGTCTGCATTTTATCACCGTGTTTGTTTAACTTGTACACTGAATGTATCATATATGTAACTGGATTAGACTCTGAGGAAGGAGGTGTGAAAACTGGAGGAAGAAACAGATATGCAGATGTCACCATACTACTAGCAGAAAATGTCAAAGACTTCGGATGACTACAGGAGAAAGTCAAGGAAGAAAGTTCAAAAGGCAGTTTTACAGTTGAACTTTAAGAAAACAAAAGTAATAACTGCAGGTAATTTACGTAACATTAAAGCAGACAGTGACACAGTGAAATCTTGAGTGATGTCTCAAGATATTGAGACAATGAAAGATTTCCTATCCTTTTGGCTTAGTCATTAATCAGAAAAGAGACTGCAGTCAAGAAATCAGAAGACTAGACTTGGAAGTGTAGCTATGAAGGAACTAGGCAAGACCCCCAAGTGCAAAGTTATATCATGGAATACCACAGTCAGTGTTGTCCCTGCCCTTGTGTTTCCAGTTTCTATGTATGATTGTGAAAGCTGAACTGTGAAGGCAGCTTATAGAAGGAGAATCAGCTCATTTGAAATTTGTTGCCAGAGGAGAGTTCTGCAGAGTGAGCTGCAGAAGGCAAAGGCAAATAAGGCAAATAAATGGCTTCGAGATGAAATCAGGCTCGAGCTTTCCTTGGAAGCCAAGATGACTAACTGAGACATGGCTTAGTGGAAGAGACAATGATGCTTGGCAAGGTGGAAAGGAATAGGAAAAGAGGGAGACTGCACTGCAGTTAATAGGCTCAGGCAGGGAAGCCACAGCTCTGAGCCTGTAAGACCTGAGCAGGACTATTGATGACAGGGTAACTTGGAGGTCTCTCATTCATGGGGTCACCATAAGCTGAAGTCAACTTGATGCTGTTCCAACAGCAAAGCTATATTGAACCTGGTGTGATTTACATCTGAGTGGATATGTGTAGAAAAACACTATAACATCTTTGAGGGTTTAATATTTCAATGTCTACTAAAATAGGTATATACACAGAAATTCGTTTGATAATTTCATCTTTATTTAAGTGTTAAGCACAACATGTGAACAGTAGAAAATTTTATAACATTATTGAAAAAAATTTAAGCATTCTCAGTGTCATGTTTTTGTTTTTAGACACAAATAAAAGATTGCCAACTATTTATAATCTTTGGTGTTTTATGGTCTATTATAGTTTAGTTTATGATTTAACTTCATTTAGATAGCTTTTCTATTTGCTATATTTTCTTAGCCCTTCTATTGTTACCTTATGCCAGTTATTGCAACTGTTAATTTTGTGTCTGTAAATAAATTGGATACCAATAAGTAACGTGAATTTGATATATGTTTATGGTTGAAAAAAAAAACATCATCATCAAGAGTATAAGTTTTGGAACTGGTGGCAAAGTAGCAAATTAGAATTTGTTTATTTTATAATTGGTGACAAAGTAAAATTTGTTATTTATTTTGTAATTGTTGACTAAGATCACAATAATACCAATATGTTAAAAATTTGAAAGAGAATCATACTTCTAGTATCTGTGGCTGTTTACATGATTAATTCTGCTCAGGAATAAGATGCCATTATGTTGTTGTTAATGGCCTTCAATCTGACTTCAATTAATAAATAATCTGTGAATGAGAGACCACCAAGAGCCCTGGTCATCATCTTCCCTGTTCAAATCTTGCAGATTCACAGCTATGGCTTCCTTGATTCAGTTGATCCACCTGTGAGCTGGTCTCCTGCTTTTCCTTCTGCCTTCCTCTTTGCTGTTTTTTATTTTTATTATTATTATTATTATTACTACTACTACTACTACTACTACTACTACTACTATTACTACTACTACTACTACTGTTTTTTAGTGAGTAGTGTCATCTCATGATATATCCAAAATAGAACTCTCTCAGTTTATTCATCTTATCTTCTAGTGAGAATTCAGACTTGATTTTCTTTAGGACGCATTCATTTATGTTTTTAGTAGTCCATGGTATTCACAAAACTCTCCTCTAGCACCACATCTCAAATGTGTTGATTTTTTTCCTGCCAGCTTAGAAATTTAAAATTATGACATTATGCATAATTAAAATGAAGCATCACTGAAAAATCAGTAAGCTTTTTTTTAAAAAAAAAATCCTTCTCAGTTCTTAATATTTACAAAATTTTGTAAATAAAAATATTGAAGCCAGTGACACATTTTTGGATCCTTAGGGTAAGAACCTGTCAATCTTCTTTTTGTTTTGTAAAATACCATTTAGATAGATATTATTAACAATTTTTGCAAAGCTCACATGAGTGCAATTTTAACATATCCATAAATCTTCTTATTTCATATATTTCTTCCAAGATGGGTTATCATTCGGTATTTAAATACAAACATTATAAAATTTTTAAAAGGTAAAATTGGTACCTAAACACTTTTTGTTCATTTATTTCCTTATTTGGAATAGTGAGGCAAGAAAGGACAGTGATGTGAGTTCTTAAAAAATGTCCAGTGCCCTAAGTTGACTGAGATAAAATTTGGCATCTTTTATTCACATTTAGTAAAATAAGTAAATAATCTACGTTCTTCTCGTTGTGTCTACTATATAAATATTTTTAAAAGCTTTTTTTCCCCAATAGCCAGAAGTAGTTGAACTGAAATATTTCAGAAATAGAGCTCTGGGAAGAAGAGCAACACATCTGCATATATTTCCCAGCAGCCCTTGCTGAAACCACTATGAACAGAGGGGAAGCCAGACTGGTTGAGGAAGCAAGCTTTTGAGCCTGCAACCCAGCAGGTGGAACCCTGGGAAGAAGAGCAGTTCATCCACATATCTTTTTCTCGGTAGAGCTTATAAAATCATTGTGAGCAGAACAGAAGCTGGATTGGATGAGAAAACCAGTTTGGACCAGCAGCATGTGCAGGATCTGCAGCTGTCTGCTGCAATGTGTGTGCAATATTTGTTTTCTTGCCAGTAAACCTTTCTGAGTACACTTGCAGCAAGTGCAAACTGATGACTCACTTGGAAGTGAAAGTCAATAGACTGACACTGTTCGGTGCATCAGAGAACTTGAGGACTTCCTAGACAGAACAGAGAGAGAACCGATTTTTTCAGAATCAACAGGAAGAAGCTGGCAAGGAAAATTGAAAATGATTGTATCATTGAGGAAACACCCTGGAGGACAGTCACTGTCAGGAGCAGACCGTACACCAGGGATTCAGAACCAACTAAGCAATTGCTTCTTAAATCTTCCTGAAGATGATGGTGGTGAAAATGCTCAGAAAGGAGACCAGCAACAAGTGACACTGCAAGCTGAGGAAGAAGTCAACCTAACCACTAGCTGCAGCAAGAAGAAAAGGAAAGTGCTGTTGGTAGGGGACTCATTGTTCAGAGTATAAAGGGAACAGTTTCAGTCTGACAAGATGAATTGGGAATTGTGCTGTTTCCCTGGTCGCACATTTGGGATGTCACTGACAACCTGCCAAAGCTTATCAAGGACAAAGATCAACACCCTTTTTTCTCATTCATGTGGGCACTTATGATAGTGAAGAACACCTTTGACCAGATCACCTCAAACTATAAAGTGCTTGGAAAAGAAGGTGTGGGTGTGTTCTCACTAGTTCCACCAGGGAAAGATAGAGGATAACATAAGGTCTGGAAGGTCAGACACTGCAAGTGAATGACTGGCTACACAGATGGCATCTGTAAGGTTTGGCTTCTGGGACCATCAACTGCACTTTTTAGACAAAAGATTACTGGCTGCAGATGGACTGCATCTCATGAAAAGTAGGACGAATATGATTGGCAAAAGCATAGTGAATCTGATCAAAAGTGCTTTAAAGTAAATCTTTGGGGGGTTGGAGATGATAGTTCAAACATCTGTCCAAAAGCAAACTCTAAATATGAGGATATGAATTCTAGAGGAGAAGCTGGGGAAAAGAATGGGAGCCACAAGTAAAACTTGCAGTAAAATAAAAGATATGAATGAGCAAGGCTTTAGATGTCTATACACCAATGCACAAAGTTTGGGAAACAAACAAGACAAGCTTGAAGTTCTATTGCAGGAAGGTAAATATGATTTTATAGGTGTAATAGAGACTTGGTGGGATGACTTTCATGACTGGACTATAACAACTGAAGGATATAATATCTATTCAAAAAGAATAGATGAGGAAGAAGGGGAGAGTAGCATAATAATAATAATAATAATAATAATAATAATAATAATAATAATATAACAACAACAATACATTTTTATTTCTTACCCCCTCTCCCTAAGACTCAAGGCAGGGTGCAACATAAATTAAAATACAATTAAAAACGTTATAGGTTAAAATACACTAAAAACACATAAAACTATTTAAAATACAAATATATCATAATTAAAATACATCATAATTAAAAAAAATGACTGGATAGGCCTGCCAGAAGAGATAGGTCTTTTGTACTTTTTTGAATTTGGACAGCAAATTTTGCTGTCAAATCTCTTCTGGTAGGTCGTTCTACAGTCTAAGGGCAGCCAATGAGGAGGTCCTCTGGGTGACCTTTGCCAGTCAACAAAGATGATAAGAGGTACGGAGAGCAAACATATAAGGAAAGGTTGAAGGAGCTGGGCATGTTCAGCTTGGTGAAGATATCATTCAGTATCATCATCAGACTCTGTTTATCAGATTCAGTATAGAAGCCATAGTGTATATGTAGTATACACTGTGTTTGTTGTTGTATGCCTTCAAGTCATTTCCAACTTACAGAAACCTTAAGGCTAACCTATCACAGGGTTTTCTGGGGCTGAATGTGTGTGATGCACCCAAGTCCACTCAGTGGGTTTCCATGGCCATGTGAATAATCGAACCTCGGTCTCCTGCGTTGTAGTCTAATGCTCAAACCACAACGCTACACTGGCTCTCAGTATACGCTGTATGTAGTGTTTATTACCACTGTCCCAAGCTGTATTAGGATCAACACACTGTCAATTTCTTTTTGTCGCCTAATAATAGTTCACTGTTTAGGGTACATTTCTCCTTTTTCTACTGTTGTTGAATTTAAATAATTCAAGATTGATTAAATCAATCTTGAGGATTTAGGTAGAAATCTAGAGCATATTAGTAAGGATTTATCTATTAGACATAATCGTTTCCAGGTTTTGCAGTAAATACACACTCAGTAGCCAACAAGTTTTGTGATATGTGTGTTGATATAATATTGCATATTTGAAGCATATATTTGCAAACATCTTTGTCATAGTCAAGTGTCACATGTTTACTTGGACATGGTCAAAAACAATGAGAAAAATCTGAAAAAATGCATGAGGTTTTGAGTCTTTGAATAAGAATGGACTAGCTTTCCTTGTTTAAGCCCATCTTTTGTTAGGGAAGTAGGAAACATGAGTAGACTTTTTGTTCAAGCCTCTGAACACAGTATTTAGTGCTGGCTAACATAACCTGTGTTCAGCTAAGACAAATACGTATGTTACTTGCCATGTATGAGTTGTTTATAGCTTTCCTGGTTTTGCCAGGAAAAAGGAGCACAGAAGAAGGTTTGTTGTTGCTGCTATTATTGTTGTTGTTGTTATAATTTCATATGTAGCTGTCTTTATCCCAGTAATGGGACTCAAGGCACTTTACTGATTATTGAAATCAGTGCAGATTAAAAGCTCTTGTGGTAGACTATATTCAGCTTAACAATTCACAGTTCTGTTCTCTACTACATAACCTTTCAGAGAAGTAATTGAAATAGTTAGGTTTAAATACTTACATTCCAATCTTTGAACAGGAAGGCTTCCTCCCCCCCCACCTTTTCCTTTTTTTTTATAATACACTTTATTAAGAATGCACTACACATACATACAAAACAAAATAAAAAACATTAAACAACAAGCACATACAACTACAGAGGAAAAAAAAGAAAAAAGAGACAATACAATATGAACATATACTAAATGCTAATTAGTAAAAACTAACCCTAATCCCTCACACTAAATACAAAATACTAACACTAATGCTAACACTAACACCTAAAACAACAAAGATAGTTTCTCACTTCCCTAACACAAACTGTTATTGATTCTTTGAAAAGAAACACCTTCTCTAACTGCAAATATCTTCCCAATGCTTCCACTGCTACATTTCTCAGAATTACTAATTACAAAATCAAATTATAATATTACGATAATCTTACTCTTTCAAAAAGTTTGTTAATGATTCCTACTCTTTGGCAAACATCACCAACAATTTTTCTCTTATCAATATCATCAATTTGTCCATTTCAGCTAAGTCGAGCAATTTTAGCAACCAGTCTTCTTACACTGGGATTTCTGCATTTTTCAACTTCAGTGCATATAATAATCTTGCAGCTGTGGCTATATATCTTAATATCTTACCAGATTTCTTCTCCAACCAATCTACTAATCCCAGCAAATACAATTCTGACTTTAATGACACATCAACATTCTCAAAATACCATAACATATTGGATTCCAGAATTTTTTGGCTTTTTCATATGTCCACCACATATGATTAAAAAGTTCCCACTTTTTGTTCACATTTCCAACATCTATTTGAAGTATCTTTATGCATTTTTGGCCATTTTTCTGGTCTTAAGTACAGCCAATACATCACCTTATAAAAATTCTCTCTAAGTTCATAAAACAATGTGAATTTAATCCCTTCCAACCTCCTTTTTCACACTGTTCCAACCATATGTTGTGTCCAATATTTTGTGTCCACTTTTATCATTCAGTTTTTAACTAGTTCTTCCTCCTTTTCCAGTTTCAGCAAAAGTTTATGCATGTTACCAATCAAGTGTACATCATTCAAGCAGAACTGTTGCTCAAACTCTGATTTGGTCAATACAAAATCATGCAACTTTTTATCTACCTTGTATTTTTTTTACTCTCTGTAGGAAAACCATTGAAACTATATCTGTTGGGATTGCCCTCCATATGAGGGGATTATGGTTTAGTGTGTAGATTGTATTAGTCTTAGTGATTTTCCTAATGGCCTTGTAGTACAGATAGAGCAGGTGTACATTCCTTAGTAGCAGTTCTCAAAACATTCGCTAGAGGAAAAGATAGTAGCTATGGTGACCTGGCGGTCATCCTGACCTGCAGTAGAGAAAATATGCACTCGCTTATCTCTCATGCGAAACTGAACTGTTTAACCTTAGAGACTTTGGGAATATTGGCCACTTCTGTCTTTTGATGTTTGTGTTCACTGCTCTGCATCTTCTCAATAAATCTGCTATGTAAGTTTATTGATCCTGTGTATGAATCTGATCCTGAGAATATCCCTCAGACATTAAATCTACCATCATTTTAACTCTATACTGTTCCTGCTCAGTTTCTAAAAGATCTTGATAATGTCAACCATTGTTCGTTTTTATTCATTTCTTCCCTAGAAAAAGCTGCTTATGATGACACCCAAAGGGGTATTTGGGGCACAACCTTGTTTTATATCAATTCCACATTCTTAACAAAGGCCATTTCCACATGACTGTGCTGTCTCAGGATGGGGATGCATTGCTGCCAGTCAGACAGTTGCTTTTGTGTGACATCATCGTGGTCCCATTGCCCACACATCCCAAGCCATTGCAATCGCAGGGTATTGTTACCCTGATTTCTGAAGGTCCCGGGAGGGACACCAAATTGCTCTTAAAATTATACAAGTTGGGGAAATTAGTCAAGAGCACTGCCTAGCAATACGAGAGGCAGGGTAACGTAGCGAGATCTTGAACCCTATGTCTACGGGGTCAGACCGAGTCAAGGAGCACACAGAAGTTTAAACAATAAATGATGTTTTATTAAAAACACGGTCAAACAGTGTAGGTGACACAAACATACAGAGAAACTATAGAAATAAAGGTTGGAGTGGGATAGAGGGATTTTTAGAGGAGTTGTTGGTTTGGGTGATACTTCACCTGTCCTGAAGCCCGGTTGGAAGCGGAGAAGCTGGGGAGCGTGGATCTCAGCATGTGGAGTTGAGGGGAAGGCTCGCTGGACAAAGCGACAGCAAGGCGGGATGGAAGCCAAGAGCGATCCAAGGAAGCACTCAAAGTCAGGGGTTTTTATAAGGAGAATTGTGACCGCTGGCTAGTTCAGACTTGGGGAAAACAATGGATTTGAGGCTGGAGACAAAGCCTCCGAAAGGTCAGAATTTGAATGATTGAATTATAGCCAAATTGTCAATAGGGTAGCCAGTATGCAGACGCAGAGTATTTGAGCGTTGTATAGTCAAATCATCAAGCTGCCAGCGCGGGGCAGAGGATCTTTTGAAAGTTGCGTGCATACTTAATGAAGGTACTTGCCTTTGAGGTCTCCTAAAGCTGCAAGTCGGCTATTTCTGGCCTGCCTGTATTGTGTTGTAATATTACGGCGATTATCGGCCGAGCCTGTATGTGTGCTTGTCCGGGGGCCTCGCAAGCACGTGGAGGGGAACGGGTATATGAAGCTGAATTAGTGATATCAAGAGATATCTTTTTATATCCCCCAAGCTCGAGCTAGCCAGGGCAGTAACAGTATACCACTACTGGAAAAAAAATCCAGTAATGGCCTCCGATTGTGCAATGCTCCCATTGCTGGCGACCATGCAGAAAAGGAAGAAGTGCAATCTAGGCACTTCCTTTCCCAGTGCAGCACAGGAAGTGGCCAGCTGCACTGCGGAAGGAAGGAGCATGTCCCTCATACTACCCTTTCACAGACAGCTGGCCAGGTGCAGAGGGGAGCATTCAGGTCGCGCTCCCATCATTGCAATGGGAGATGGTAAGATGTGGAAAGGGCCAAAGATTTTCTCACATAATGGTTATTAAAATCTATATTGGCTTTAGCTTTATCATACCACAAATAACTATGCCCTCCAAACTTTAGTCCATGCCCTTCTAAATGCAACAATATCTTATTCCCCAGCAATATAAATTATTTCCATCAAATCAGACAGCATGCAGCAAAGTACGATTTCAAATCTGGCAATCCCAATCCCCCTCTTTGTTTAGCAGCTTGTAAAAATCAATGTTTTACTCTAGCTTTCTTCCCTTGTCATAAATTTTGATATGTCTGTATGCCATTGCTTAGATTAAACATCATTTGTCAAAATCAGTATGCTCTGAAGCAGAAACAACATTTTTGATAAAACATCAATTTTGATTACAGAGATTTCTACCCAGTAATGATAACTTGAGTTTTTCCCATCATACAATAACATGCAGTGCATATTTGTCATTGTGATACCCAAATCCTTTAGTTTTTTTCCTCAGTCTTAAATCCTGAGTTGTCTATCAGTAACAGTTGCTCTTCTTTCTTCATATTCTTCATCAACATCATCATTTTTTGCTTATTTATATTAAATCCTGCCATATCTCCAAACTCCTTAAGTTTCTCCAACAATGCCTGTGTGGAATCAACATGGTCTTTAAAAAAAACATCACTAGGTCATCCTCAAATGCTCCTATTTATAGATCTCATTTCTCATTCTTATGCCTTTTATTTTTTCATCTTTTGTTATTACTCTATTCAAGAGCTATTCAAGACTTCAAGAGCTAAGATAAATGGTAAAAGTGAAAGTTGGCATGCCCCCTGGCCTTGTTTCCTTGTGCATTTCACATGGCTTAGTTAATTCACCATTAATCAACATCTGTGCTGTCTGTATGTCATAGATTGTTTTTAACCAAGTGATAAAATTACTTCCAAAATTCATCTTCTTTATAACCCCAAACAGAAAGTCCCAATTCAGAGTATCAAAAGCTTGTTCAACATCCAAAAGTATAAATGCTGCTTGTTTCTCATTGTGATTCTCTAAATACTCCAGATGTTCAGAACACATCTTGTATTATCACATATCCACCTTTTTGTTTTTTTAAAAAAAGCAGACTGATCTTTGTGGATAAATTCTTGTATAGTATTCCTGTAGAGTATTTTAGTATTTCTGCCAGAATCATTACAAAAATTGTATAGTCATTTTTCGATAGTGATATAGGTCTGTAATTCTTTGTCATTGTCAAATCTTATCCTTCTTTAGGAATTAAAACAACCATAGTTTCTCTCCAAGTCTCAGGTGTCTTTTCTGTGCAAAGTATAAACTTCAGTCATTTCTGACTGGTACAAATAATTGTTCTTCAAAACTTTTCTAATATCTTACCCGTGAACCATCTGGACCAGGAGCTTTACCTGACTTGATTTTCTTGTAGTCTCTACAATCTCACACACTAAAATAGGTGAACAAGAACACTTCCAATAGTCAGTGACAGATCATCAGGACACTTTGCAACAGCCCTTCATTGTTTTTTTACCTACCAATATATACTAATTTCGCTTTTGGGTTTCTTTGTTTCATTTCATTCTGCCTTGTTCTTACCCTCACTGGTAAAGCAGAATAAATAATTCAATAGGATGCAGTGTACTTAATTTGCAGAAGTATGCAGAGTCTGGAGTTCCTTGTTGTAGAATTGAGAGGGGAAAATTAGTACATATCATGGAACTATGAACTGAGCTACGAATTCAGTAAGGATTCTTGGGCAAGTAGAAATCTCTTGACCTTAGTGCCTTCTTTGTGGAATCATAGAATCATAGGATTGGAAGGGACCATAGGGGCATCTAGTCCAGCCCCTGCCATGCAGGTACACCATTAAATTACTCTTAAGAGATAGTAATCCAACCTCTGTTTAAACACCTTCAAAGAAGGACAATCTAACATCTTCCAAGGCTGTCTATTTCACTGTTGTACAGCTCTTAATGTCAGGAAATTCTTCCTAATGTTCAGATGGCATCTCCTTTCTTGCAATTTGAAACCATTGTTTCGTGTTCTAGTTTCTGGAACAGCTGAAAGTATGTTTTCTCCATCTTCAAGATGCCATGCTTCATAGATTTAAAATGGCTATTATATCACCCCTCAGTCATCTCTAAATATTCCTAATTTCCTAAGCAGTTCCTTATAGGACACGACTTCCAGATCCCATACTATCTTGGTTTGTTACCCCAAAACGTGGATACCACGAGGGCCAACCCGCAATTTCAGTATCTCCTTGCAGAGGTAGGGAATGAATTAGCTCAAAGTTTAGGAGGCTTACAAGAGGGGGGTAACTTAGCGAGATCTTTTCTACCTATGTTATGGGCTCAGGCAGGAAAACACCAGCCAAAGAATAAAATGTAAACTAAAATGTGCCTTTTATTGAAATGAATTAACACACACACACATGCACACACACACACACACACACACACAACAGTTCAAGCATGCACACAATCACACAAGGACTAACAAAAGAGAAGGAAGGAAAGTGGGATAGAGACTGAGGGATTCAGGCAATAATTACTGTGAGAAGCAAAGAGAAGTAGTGATGAGGCTTAGATAAAGAACCTAAGGACAGTTCTCAGCCAGAAATCAGATGGATAGAGTGGTGTTTGAATCTGCAAGAGACTGCACTGGGCAGTCTGGAATCAGGGGTATTTCTATACACTCCCCCAAAAAATAGCCTGTGGCAGTGGAAGATATGTGCCGTTCCAGATGCAGAACAATGGCAGTTGTGGTGCATACAATGGACTGTCAACCCACTAATGTTTTTAGTGTTTGGGTGACAAAGGTGTGATGTGTGTTGTAATAGCTGTCTATTGTGGGTGCTATGAGGAAAGAGGAAAAAAAATCCAGGTACACAGGGGATGGGTATAAGTCAATCAGTGTCCTGGTGGGCTTCTAGCTATTGTGTTCTCTGGGAAAACTCCAGCTTCTGCTTAAGCTTATTACTCACAGGAACAGTATTTGACCTAGCCTTGCTTGGAGGGTGTCTTAGGTCAACCTGCCTTCCTTTCTCATGTTCACAGTCAGAATTTCCTCTCTGTTGGTTTGACCTCCCCCTCACCTTCAGGTTTGATTTTAATGTCTGTGCCTAATATGATGCCAATTAGATATGGCAGTTCAGACCATACCAATGTCAGACTCGCATGCAAGGCCCTTACAAGTTACCCTCCTCTGAATATGCTCCAGCTTGTCAACATTCTTGAAGTGTTGTGCCCAGAACTGGACACAGGTGAGGTCTGACCAAAGCTGAACAGAGTGGTGCTATAACAACCCTTGATCTGGGCACTATACTCTTGTTGATGCAGGCCAGAACTGCATTGGCCCTTTTGAAAGCCTCATAACACTGTTGACTCATGTTAAACTTGTAGTCTATTAAGACCCCTAATTCCTTTCCACAGGTGTTGTTTTCAAGCCAGATGTCACCCATCCTATATTTCTACATTTCATTTTTCCTGCCTAAGTGTAATAACTTACATTTATTCTTGTTGAAATTCATTCTGTTCATTTTTCCCCAGCTTTCCAATCTATTATAGAATTTTTGGATTCTAATCCTGTTCTCTAGGGTGTTATCTATTTCCCCCGATTTGGTATCATCTGCAGATTTAATAAGTATGTCCTCTATACCATGAAATAATAGAGTATGGGGGTAACAATGCTGGCCTTTAGAACTGTTGTGTAAATTACTACAGTAAGGTCTGTAAGGTACTTTATTTAATTGATCCCTGGACATGACATTTCAAAATGTGCTATCTTCTTGTTTTAAAGACCAATTCTACTACCCAGTGTTCAATTAGTAGTGAAGATATTGAAAGGAGATTCAAAATTGATCCACAAGGCTCCATTTCTTTTACAACTACAAAATTTAACTACATACTAGACTTTTCAGGTATGATATCTTTCTTCATATACATATAAACATGTCTTATGGTAAAATATGTGCAGGGCCTATTTGCAAAATGTTGGTAGCAACTAGCTCTTGCAGAATTGGAAAGTTGTCTTTTATTTTCAGAAAATTCACGTGATATTTATAGAGAACATTAAGATGCTTTAGCCTCTTTTTCTAGATAAGCACAGTATGTTACCTCAATTTTCCCAGTTGAGAAATGAAGGCTGTACAACACACAGGAACATACAAATGTCCTTCCCTTACTAAAGATTTGAATAAGAATATTACCTCTCCATTTTCCAGATCTTGACTCACTTTAGCTTTGTACACAGGGATGAAACAGACTAACCAAACAACTGGAAAAGAGCGCCCAATAAAGCGAGCTCCATTTTCTATTAGTGCCTTCAGGTAGGGCTTAAAGTGTATTCCTTGTTACATGTTGGCATTGTCTGTGAACTTACTCGTATGGAGACCTTCCATGCTAATACTGATGTCTCTTTTACCCCCATGTGTAATAAAATGCAAAAACAAAAGAAAAAGAAAAAGAAAGATGGTGAGGTGGACACTATACTTCTGTTTATGGTGTGACAAATTGCTTGTCTGATGTTTCCCAGATGTTGCAGAAATCAATTGTAGTAGGCATTTTGGAATGTCTACTGCAGTTTTAAGTCTGCAGATATGATGGGAAAAGACAGCATCAGTTTTTCATTTGCAGCACTGAAACATGGTTCATTGCAAATACTAAGAAATTTACTTAGGCCATTTCCACAGGGGGTAAGTAAAACGGTGCAGTGCGTCCTCCACGGAGGACGTCTGCACCTTGGAGTGGACTGGGTCTGGACTACTTACCGTAGATCCACACCTCAGTCCGCTCCAGAATGACCCCAAGTGGTTCTCCATCGTGTTTTTGAAAGACCTGATTTTTCAAGTCTTTCAAAATGCTGGCGCGCACCATTGCGTGCCTGCTCTCTGATGCAGATTCGCAGGCTCCCAGCAATGCAAGCCTGCGATCTGCGGAGGGCGGGCTTTAGGCTGGCGAGCTTCAGCAGTTGGTCAAGACCCACGACCAACCGGAAGCCGCCATTTTGGACGCCGGAGCAGTGTGGATCTACGACCACGCACTGCTCCTCCTCACCCTGGACCGGACCGGACCCACAGAAGATCCGGTGAGTAGTGGCAGGGAGCGATTCCCTCGCCGCGTGCGGAAATGGCCTAAGAAATTGTGACTTATATGTCCCAAAATTGCAGGTGTTTAGGGAGAAAATATTAAATTGGATAGGTCAAATTAGTTCGGTATACAACAGAGTGGCTTTATTGTTAATCCTTGTTTTCAGTTCTCTTTATCCTCAGATTTATTATGTAAACAAGTGAAGGATTCAAGCAGGAAGATGAAGGGCTGAACAAAACAGATTAGTGATCTTAGCCTTTCCAGTGTGGATTTTGAAAAATAATTTAAAACTGCTTTTTCTTTAGGCACTTCTTTTGTACATTTTTGTTATTCCAAGTTTTCTCTGAAAGACAAAACAGAGAAATAAAACAAGAGGAAGACATGTAAGCTTCTTTGTGAGAAAACTTGGGGAAGATTACTATATTATACATTATATATTATACATTATATCTGAAGCCTATAAGCCTGAGGTTCCAATTCAGCAAAGCATTAAAAAACCAGAGTAATTCTTTATATTTTTATTCGTCTGTTCCCTATATGTTCAGATGAGCTTATGGTTTAAAAAATGCAAAGCAGGGTTTTCTGGACAGTAAACACTGTTTACTGTTCAGGAAACTTATTTTCTGTTATAGGAATCATTTTTTTTTACACCAACACAAAAATCTTCCACATGTTTTTCTGCACAGAATAATTATTCCAAAATATTTTGGGGTGTTCAAATATGGGGATGCTACTGCAGAGGAATATTCATTTTCTTCCACAGTGGGCAGTAAGCTACTATAATTATTTGTTCTTGCATGCAAGGGAGAAACAGTCAAAGATTTACATCCTTGTGGTGAAATAATAACCTGAGCCCCACCAGCCACAATGCAGATCACATTTTACCTGAGCTAATGTCTCTAAAGTAAATGGTAAATAATTTGGCTTCTTTCCTATGTGGCAGACTATTTCTGTGATAGAAAGGAGGGATTGACTTTTGGTGAACATATGAACTACAGCTTTCATGTTTGGGTTAGAGTATTCCAGTTCATGAAATCTGTTTTTGTGTTATGTGTGTTGATACTTACTTTGAAAAATGAAATCATTTTAAGTCCGGTTCTGTTCACATTCCAACAGCCAATTTAAACATTTTAGAATGTATAAAGTGAAGAAAATTAAGACAGTCTCGTTATGACTCATGCATTTCATTAGGGATGACATCCCTTTTCCTACATGGTCTTTCTAATCTGTTAGAGAAGAAAATGTAAAAATGAGTGTGACAGTTTGCTTACTTCCTCTTTTGTGTTGGTAGTTATATCTGTGAAAATCAGTCCATTCCCATTCCATCACACTGGGAGAATGTAAATTCAGAAGAACCATACCAGGTAAGCCTTTCTAGTAACGTTTGCATTTGTTGAAAGCAAAGGACTAATGCATCTCTGTAAAGCTTTATGGGCATCTCTCTTTCAGCTTATTGCTTTGCAAAAGCAGACAAACGAATATAATGAAGTTGCTAGTTACTTTGGGAAAACAATGGATAGCAATCGAATAAAACGAATTCAGAGAATTCAGAACATAGACTTGTGGGAATTTTATTGCAGGTAAGAAGATAGTTTTACTTTCCACAGAAAATTTTGGAAGCCATTGCACTTGATTTTGAAGCATCCTTTTCCATAATTAGTTTGTAGCTGTTTCAGACAGCAGATGGATGAGAAACTGTATTTGCGAAATGTTTCTTTGTTGTTCTAAAAATTCCATATGAGCAGAAAGCTGTATTATTGGATCTAGCCTAGCTCTCTCTCAGCATTCAAAAATGTAATCCTCTTGATGTTTAAATTGGTCAGCCAATTCTAGTACTGCAGGATTTTACTGCTTCATTTGTACTTCATGCTGCTCCCTACGAATGAGCAACAGTTGAAGATGCAGTTTGTTTTGTGTACTTACCCTAGATGATACATAACATTATCTAAATGGCTTTCTTACCTTGGCATCTGCCAGATGCTGATTCTTATATTTCATTTCCATTATGAACAGTTTATAATCCTATCTTTTTGACAGAAAAAAGGCTCAGTTAAAGAAGAAAAGAGGAATCTCCTTTATTAATGAACATATGTTGTTTCATGGAACAAGCAATGAATTTGTGGAAGCTATTTGCGTTCATAACTTTGACTGGAGAATCAATGGCATGCATGCTGCTGTGTATGGAAAAGGCAAGGAGCTTAATGGTGTACATATTATGTTTTGGAGGTATTATTTCAGTGAAATGCTTTATTTTGAATCAGCTCTTGCTTTCATCCTTGGCATATTAATTTTTTTTTTCCCTGTTAGGTGTTAAAAGCAAAGTAGTAGACTCCTCCCAGAGCCATAGGAAACTTGATCCTCGAAGTGAGGCCCTCAGCAAATTCCTTGTCCTTGAAGAAATAATATCTCAGGCATAAAAGACAATACCAGCAGAACCTGGAATTTGAGTTAGTCTGGTATACACATTTCTAGCTTTCCAGGATGGGGAAACAAATAAGAACATGGGTCATTATATTTGCACACAGAGTCCTAAGAATTAAGCAGAGATGAAGATCAGATTAATGATGTCTAATCTATCTGCATCACTGGTGGGAAATTGTGGATGTTCAGAAGTTTTTGGACTGTAGTTCCCGTAATCCATCACCATTTGTTGTGCTGGTTAGAGCTGGTGGGAATTGTGGGTGAAGAGTATCTAAAAAGCCATAGGTGCCACCCCTAACTTAAACAAACTGCATACACACACATAGGCAGCCAACACCTCTTAGTGGCAACTTTCAGTATACTACCAGGAGCTGATCATGCTTCACAGAGTTGATTGACTAGGACCAAGTAGAAAATGAGGGACAGAAAAATCCAGCATACAAATTTTATACTGAAATTAAAGAAAATTGGAACAGATTTGCCACAAAAACTATACTGGTGTATAGGCTTCATATTCTGGGAAAGTATAACTCTGATGACCAGATATGAAGGTTAGCATTAAAGGATGGCTGTCTCTGTGATCCTCCACTTGTGAATTTTGCAGGGGTGAATAAAAGGACTGCTTCCTCACACTTTGAGAATTCTGAGTGCACATGAAGCTTCTATACATGGTCACAGAGTTTCTGTGTGATTCTCCAGTGCAGTACCTCAGCTTCATTCTTCACTGCCATTCCACATATGTAATGTTCATTCCTTCTATGGAGTGAGCTATGTGTAGGGATGCCTCTTTCAAGATATAGCATGAAAGCATGACAGAACCAGATAATCAAGTAGCTTCTTCATGTTTGTGTGATCAGCTGGTGAATTCAACATAGCAAGCAATCCAACAAGCTGAAAGTTGTTGGAATTTGCTAGTTCTTCTGTATATGAATTAGATGTATAAAGAACGGAGAATTAAGATTATTGTCCTGTCTCACTTAAGTGTAATGCATGTGGTAATACCATTTGTATTTAGCTGCTCTGAATTACATGAGAGCCACAAATATGGATCAGGAAGTACATGTCATATTATATCCTATCAGATTTGATACATTTGATACATTATTACCATTGGCACATGTGTGTTGGGAGAGCAGGGGGGACTTCATATGAAATGGCCATTTTGGGAAGTAGTTCTTCACAGCTCTGTCCTAGGACATCAATAAACCTGATAAATTTGTTTCTAGGCTATGCTCAAGTACGTCTCTTTATCTGTAGGGACTTATTTTGCAAGGGATGCTTCATACTCCAGCCGATTCTGCAAAGATGACTTGAAGCATGATAGCACATTTCAAATCCATGGCGTTGATCTGCATCATCACATCCTTACGAAGCATAGAGTGATGTTTCTTGCTCGTGTATTGACTGGAGACTACATTGTTGGGGACTCCAAATATGTGAGGCCACCTTCAAAAGATGGGAGCTTTGTAAATTTGTACGATAGCTGCGTAGACAGCACTTGGAACCCAAAGATTTTTGTTATTTTTGATGCCAACCAAATCTACCCAGAATATTTAATAGAGTTCAGCTGAGACTTGTGGATAGCTCAGTTGAATGGTAGTGTGTGTGTGTGTGTGTGTTTAAACAATTGCTTATTTTATGGGGGGGGGGTCCAACCGTTTTGTTAAAGAAAATACTTAGGGACAAAAAGGTTGCAAATAAGAAGCATAACTCACTTAGACTGAAATTATTGGTATATTACATGAAATTATGCTATAGGAACTAGAAATCTCAAGACGACAGTGGGTTTGGCTTACTTAATCCTATCACCTGTCAAAATCATGAGGTCTGTGACATCTAACCTGAATGAATACATTAGCAGTTGTGGGTTACAATAATGTAATTATTTAGTCTCCAAAATGTGTATCTTGGATATTTTTGTGGAGACACAGGGCATTCAAATAAATACCTTTTGTTCTGGCTGTATGGTAGACAATCCATAATTCTGAGAAAATAGTCTCTTGTTTCTTTGAATGAAAAGATACCTTTTTCCATTATGCCTTCGTACCAGTGGTTGATGAGATATCCTTCCTTTGTTCCAGCTGTCACTGCTGTGGCCTCTGAGGAAGAGAAGAACAGCCAGCATTGTGTATCATGTCTTAATAAATGTTAAGCCCAATGGCAGGAAACTGTCAAATTAATAATTTGTAAGCTACCCGGGAAGATGTTTTGGCTGCAGGGTAGGGTGTAAACATTCTAAATAAATAATAAATAATAATATCTTTGATGTTGTCATCAGGGAAAATACAAAGAAACATAAGCAATAGAGTGTCTCGTGCTTGAACTAATAGTTACAGTAGATATTCTATTGAAAGCAGGAGTGTTGTGTCTCATTCTTCCCCTTATTGTCCAGAGATATTCTATTTTTAACAGTTTTTTCAAAACCCCTTGGTCCAAGATGGTCTTACTGGGGATCCCATGAAGTCTACAAATGTGTTGACCAAACTTCTTGGTCAGCTGGGGAACTGTTGGAACCAAAGTGTAGGACACGAAATTGGCTTACTTTGAAAGTAGGTCAGTCACCAGTGAGATCATTGTTTTCTTTTTACTCTCAGGTAAGTCCACTACAAAGTCCTTACTAAGTTCAGCTCAGGACAAGGTGAAGTGGGAAGAGGTTGTAGCCTTGTCCTCGTAGACCCCCCTTGCTTAGCTATCACATACACTGGGCTGCTTTTGATGTAGTTTTCTACATCTTATTAAGTCCAGGTCACCAAAATTGGCACCTGACCATGTGTAAGGTTTTAAGGAATCCGAAGTGGCCTGCTGCCTTTACATTGTGGCATTGCCTTAGGATTTTGCCCTTGAATTCTGTGCCCCTTCCAAGGGATACTGTCCTTTAAAACTACTTCTCACCCATGATCCTTAAACCAGGCATCTTGCTCCAGCACCTCCTTCATAATGCACTGTAAATCAAGTTCCAAGTGGGTCTGCAGGGCCAAAGGTTTGGACTGGCTGCATGTCAACACAACCAGTCCCAACTGCTGGGGGATAAATATAGTATCTACCATCTCCTTACATAAGCTGTTGTGTTGTCACAGTGTGGACAAAGCATCAGCCAGAAAATTATTGCAGCCTGGGAAATATTTTCTCTGAAAGTTAAATTCATAAAAGAATTATGCCTGTCTAATTTATTTGGGGCTCAATAAATTATTGTCTCTACTTTTCCCAAACTGGCCAATATGTCTCAAGTCTCTGAAAACTGTCAGGATAATAGTCTCACAGCCATAGTTGACTGGCCTCATCCTCTGCAGTAAAAGCACCCCTGTGGCCACATCTGAGGCATCCCCCTGCACCATGAAGGGTTGGGAGGAGTCTATATGTTTCAAAACAGTTTCAGAGGTAAACAATTACTTCAAGTACTCAAACACCACCTGACATATAGCATTTCAAAGGGGGAAAGACCTGATCATTTGAGCGGGTGGTTACGCAAATGAAACAGCACAGTGGGCAAAATCTGAAGCCAACAAAGACCTGTCTCCTAATAGTACTTAGACAACATGGTTTTAATCTTGTGGTTCATGAGTTCCATCTTTTCGGATGACTGTGGGTGATGGGGTTGTGCAAATAATGCTAAATGCCCAAGCTTCGTGCAGGTTCCTCTAGGTCCTTGTTGACAAAGGAGGGGCCGTGGTCAGAGTTGAAGAAGAGAGGTATTCTGAATTGGGGGACAAATTATTTAAGGAGAGCACAAGCACTAGCAACTGCAGTGGCAGAATTTGTGGGGTATGCTTCCACCCACCTGGAGAGGTGGCAGATGAGTACCAGTACTGTCCTGAGAACATCCATACAGACCAGGTGAAGCTGGACTTTATAATTAGTCTGCTTACTGGTCCAGCTGCAAAGTGGGCCACCCCCTTTCTCCTTCAGTACAGCCCTCTCTTGACCAACTTGGCTGACTTTTTGAAGGGGATGAGAAAGGTATGGCGGAAGGCAGTGATGGCTGAGACTGCCATCCAAAGGATCTGCCATCTCTGCCAGGGGAAAGAATCCACGGTTTCCTACACTACTAGCTTCCAGCTACTGGTACAGGACTTGGCCTGGAACAACGTGGCACTGCAGGATCAGAATAAAGAAGGTCTGGCCGATTCTATCCTAGATGAGCTGGCCCAGAGTGACTCACCTGCTTCCCTGAAGGGACTTATCAAGTAGAGTCTGTGTATTGATGGGCAGTTGGTAATCTGTCACCAAGTTTCCCTAGCACCCACATCTAGGACTACACCTCCTTCTAGGATCCCCATCGCCGTTGATGTATGATTGGCTCCTGTGGTACATGATGCATCTGTGGAACTCTTATAGCTGGATGGGGCTCAATTTCAATTTTCCATGGAGGAGAAAGAGCATCACAAGCAGTACCACAATGAATGTGGTACTGATGGTACAAATGGTACTAATGGTAGTGTGTGTAACCCAGTGCAGCTTAAAAGAGACACTGTCTCTTGAAGCATCTTTTATAAAAAGAGATAAACATATCTTTATTAAACACGCTGTCAAGATAAAATGTATTTTATGAATCTTTAATTTATGAATTAAAGATTCATAAATTAGCATAACACATCTCTTTCAAATCTAACACTCAGCTCTCTCCATCCACTCTCTGTTCTCTACACCCACTCTGTTCTCCACCTCTACTGTCTCTTTCAGTTAAATTTCCGTTATTCTTTCCCCCAATCTAGCCCTTCCCTTTGACTATCCAGGATTCTATTTGTCCCTGCCAATCATTTTTAAATACTCTCGGTTGCTAAGGAGGCTCCGATACTATGCCCCCCTTCAGGTTCATCACACTGTTCTGCAAAAATGCATTGCCCCTCATGGCTGGGAAACAGCATATCCCAGGCCTTTAGCTGGGATACCAGAGTCTGCTGTGACCACAGTCAACTGATGAGCCCTCCCATGGTCCCCTGCTGGTAGCTGTTACCTAATGGGATACTAAAAGACAGGCTTCCCAGGTGGAAGCTATGATAGACTCAGGGGCATCCAATAACTTTATGGATGTGAATTTTGTAAAACAGAACCACATCTTGATGCAGCATTTGCAGGAACTTCACCCTGTGGAAACTATTCATGGTCATCTACTATGCTCTGGAACAATGAAACTATTGTAGTAATGCTCAAGATCCAGGGCCATGTTGAGCAGATCCAGTTCTATGTGGCAAAAGTCCTGGCAATACTGTGGCTCACCCAGCATGATTCTTATTCTCTTGGTCCAGGTAGGAGGTGCTCTTCACATCTGCATTTTGCCAGGAACATTGCTGGCCAGAACAAGTGCATGCTGCTGAAAACTCATGCAAATGGAGCCTCCTGTCATGTTGACAACCAAATATCAGGACTTTGCAGATGTTTTTGATTTTAAAAGAAAGAGGCTGACTGGCACTGTCCACACTGACCATATGATTGTCCAATCAATGTGGCCCCTGCAGCCCCCATTCCAGCAGAGTGCACCTATTTCTTATCTGAGCCAGAACTGGCCATGCTGCAGGACTTTTTGTGGGACCCCCCCCCATATTCTGTGGCTTCATCTGACCTTTGACCTGTCCATCTGGGTCCCCAATCCTGTTTGTTAAGAAGAAATGTGAGGAACTTTATCTTTGATAAAGAACCTTCAGCCAAATCACCATTCAGAATTCGTACACCCTGTCTTTGATCCCAGAATTGTTGGAGCAGCTGCATAATGCTATGATCTACATAAAACTAGACCTCAGGAGAGCCTACAACCTAGTCTGGATCTGAACTAGCAAAGAAAATGGCATTCTAGACCCATTGTGGGCACTAGGAATATACTATCATGCAACATACCTGCTGTCTTCCAACACTTTATGAATGACATCTTCTAGGAATACTTTAGTTGGTTTGTCATCATTTATTTGGATGATTTCTTGATTTTCTCCTCTAACCAGACGATCCACGATGCCCATGTAAGAGCAGTTCTCTAACAACTGGGGGAGTACCAGCTGTGTGATAAAAAAAAAAAAAAGCGCATTTGACCTCCCCACTGTGGACTTCTTGGGTCATCAGATCTCCCCAAAGGAAGTAGAGATGAATCCTGGCAGGGTAGAAGCAGTACCCTCCTAGAGGCCTCCCAGAAATTGGAATAAGGTCCGGTGTTTTCTGTGCTTTGCCAATTACTACCACTGCTTTACCCTAGACTTTGCAAAGCTGGATATACAACTGACCAATCTCCTGTGAGGTAAAACACCTTTCTACTGTCCCCACCCCACTCCTCATCCCTTCTAGAAATTTGAAGGAGCTCTTTAGCTCACTTTTGCAACATCCAGACCCCGAGACCCCTTTGTTGTAGAAGCAGATGCATATAATGTGGCCATAGGGACAGCGTTTCTCCAGCCTACAGTGTCAGGGTCTCACCTTCTTCCTTGGTGTCTACTGCTTGAAGGAAGTTGATACCTCTAGAACAAAACTAAACCATCTTGGAGAAGGAACTCCTGGCCATCAAAGCAGCATTTGAGATATGGAGACACCTACTGGTATCACAGAATCATAGTGTTGGAAGAGATCACAGCGGCCATCCAGTCCAACCTCCTGCTATGCAAGAGCACACATTCCCAACAGATGGCCATCCAGCCTCTGCTTAAAAATTTCCAAAGAAGGAGACTCCATCACATTCCAGGCCAGCATATTCCACTACCGGACAGCTCTGACCATCAGGAAGTTCTTCCTGAGGTTCAGATGGAATTTCCTTTCATGCAGCTTGAATCCATTGCTCCTTGTCCTAGTCTCTGGAGCAGCAGAAAACAAGCCTGCTCCCTCCTTGACATGATGTCCCTTCAAATACTTAAACATGGCTATCACATCCCCTCTCAACCTTCTCTTCTGCAGACTAAACATACCCAGCTACCTAAGCCACCCCTCATAGGGCATGGCTTCCAGACCCTTCACCATGTTGGTCTCCGTCCTCTGGATAGGCTCCAGCTTGTCAATATCCTTCTTAAACTGAGGCGCCTAAAACTGGACACAGTATTCCAGATGAAGTCTAACCAAAGCAGAATAGAGTGGTACCATTACCTCCCTTGATCTAGACACCATACTCCTATTGATGCAACCAAGAATCATGTTGGCTTTCTTGGCTGCCGCATCACACTGCTGACTCATGTTCAGTTTATGATCTACCAAGACTCCTAGATCCCTTTCACATGTACTGTTATCCAGCCACATGTCCCCCATCCTATATTTGTGCATTCCATTTTTTCTGCCTAAGTGTAGGACCTTATATTTTTCTCTATTGTAATTCATTTTGTTAGCTTTGGCCTAGCTCTCCAATCTGTCAAGATTATTTTGAATTTTAATCCTGTCCTCTGGCATATTAGTAACCCCTCCCAATTTGGTGTCATCTGCAAATTTGATCAACATACCCTTTACTCCTTCATCCAAGTCATTGATGAAGATGTTGAATAGCACTGGACCCAGGACAGAACTCTTGTGGCACCCCACTAACTCACTTCTCTCCAGGATGAAAAGCAGCCATTGGTGAGCACCCTTTGCGTTCGGTCAGTCAACAAATTCCAAATCCACCTAACAGTAGCCCGGTCCAGCCCACATTTTACTAGCTTCTTTACACAAATGTCATGGGGAACTTTATCAAAGGCCTTACTGAAATCAAGATATACTACTATATGCTAGTATGGAAGGGACTGTACACCTGGTTGACTGACTGATACAGATCATCAGAACCTGGAATGCCTCCAGATAGCCCAGAAGTTAAATCAGAAACAAGTGTGGTGGTCCCTGTGCTTTGCCAAATATAACTTTAAACTCATTTATATTTCCTGCTCTCAGAACCAGCAAGCAGACACCCTATCTTGAAAACTGGAATACGCCCCATTGAAACGGGAGGAGACTCATTCTACTATTCTCTGCCCAAAGCACTTTGTAGCCACATGTGTTCCCCCAACTACATTGAATCAAATATATGAGCAGCAAGGTTGGGATGTGTTTGTGGAGATCCATTTAGGGGACCAGGGACCATCACAGTACTCCATCCAGGATGGCTGTTGCACCACCATAGGCATCTCTATATTACTTGAGGATCATGTCAAGAGGCCTATAGGACAAGACTCTGCACCTCCTTATGAGGGAATTTTGGTGTCTGTATCCCTGAAGAGGGACATGGAGCACTATTTGAAGACCTGTTCCATCTGCCACAGTGCCAAGGACCATCCAGGAAGGGCCACTGGCTTACTGAAATCCCTGCCTACTCCTTGTGGGACCTGCAGAATGAACTTCATGGACTTTATTCCTGACCTATTATTATTACTGACCTATCCCTGTCAGCTGATCACACTACCATCCTGGTGGTTGTGTATTTATTTACGAAGATGGCACGCTTTGTCTCCTGTTTGGGTATGCCCTCTGCCAAGAAAACTGCCTGTCTGTTCATTCAGCACCTCTTCTGGCTTCACAGGCTTCCTGAGCGGAACATATCTGATAGAGGGCCCCAGTTCACAGCCCAGTTCTGGCTGAGTCTGCCCATCTCTCCTTCAGTTACCACCACAGTTGGATGGCCAGACGAAGTGGACCAATGCCACATTGAGAAAGTTGTTACACAGACTACCAGTAGAACAATTGAGTTGAACTGTTGCTGTTGGCAGAGTTTGCCTACAAAAACTCCCCTCACACCTTGATTCAACAGACCCACTTTGACAACTTTGGTCTTTACCCACACATGTTCCAGCTGTGTCCCCCCCTCTATGGTCAGTCAATGACTTCAGGAATTGTGAGCCATGCAGTCACTCCTGAGTGAGCAATTGGACTTGGCCAAGCGGGAGAACAAGTGCTGGGCTTACACTAAGAGACAGCCGATACTCCTATTAAAATGAGGGATCGAGTCTGGCTCTCCACTCATCATCTTCCACGTCACAATCCATGTTGGAAGCTGGATGCCTACTTCATCAGTTCCTATACTATCACAGCACAAGCAAATCTTTTGATTTTCCATCTTCAGTTCCCTGTGAGTCTTCATTTCCCCTCCTGGGGAAATTTTCCAGGAGGAGTCCCAGGAGTCTTCATTTCCCCTCCCGCTCTCTTGGTCCCTGCAATGGATGCCTGTCCTGACACAGGATTGACACCTCCACTGCCTCCAATGATGGTAGGAGGGGAGGAAGAATACGGAATAGTCCAAGTGCTGGACTACTGCATGTGCCATGGTTGACTGCACTATCTCTTTGTTTTGGCAGGTTGTGGACCAAAAGAATGCTGTTGGGAAGATGCATCAGATGCCCATGTTCCCATACTGGTGTGCCAGTTCCACCAGTGCTATCCCAGTGAGTCTGAACCCCCACACCCAGGGAATGATCTTGGAGAGGGGAATGGTGTCATAACTCATCTACTGGAGGACTCAGATAAGGAGGAGGATGAAGAAGATTGCCCAGCACGCAGAGAATTGTCAAATGTGCAGCTGGCCATCCAGCTCAGGGATGACTCAGCAAGTGAAATGACATTGGGTGGCAAAGTCTAAGGTGGTGGTGGATTCAAAAATAGGGACAAGTAGAGGGCAGAAGGGGAGGAAGCTGGAGACAAAACAGAATGCAGATAGAGTGGGGAAAAATGGTGGAAGAAATGGAAAGGATGGAGGAAGAGACAAGGGTGAAGCAGACACAGTGAGGCTACAGATACGAAACCAGAATGTAAGAGGTGAACCTGAGGACAAAAAGAATAGGACTTGAAGAAAGAGAAGACAGAAGGAGAATGTGGCAGGGAAACTGGGAGCTAGAAAAGGTGGAAAGAGAAGATATGAGATGGAGAAGGAGTGAGAATGTGAGCATAAGAGTGAGAAGGTAGATAGAAATGGAGAATGCCAAGGGAGGGAGGGGAACAGATGAAATAGGCAGAGAATTGCAGAGAAGGTGGAAAGAGAAGGAAGGTAGTGGCAGAGAGTAAGAACAGCCAATGGGGGTTGGAGGAAATAGAGGAACAAGGGGCAATAGAACCAGATGGTTCTGTGGAAGAGAATTTAGAGAAATGAGACATTTGAGTGGGAACAGACTGAAAAGAGGAGAGAGAGAAGTCAATAAGAGAAGCAGTGGAGAAAAGTAACAAGTTATGGTCCAAGGGACGCTTGCGAATGAAAGTGAATCCAAACTGTCCTAAGAGAAGGGCAATTAACAAAGGTCCCAAAGAGGGAATGGGGGGGGGTGCTTCCTAAACTTTTGTGGGGAGGAGAAGTTTTTTTCTTTTCAAAGTGTTCCTGTTAAGCTCTGGATGCAGGGGGAGTTCACAAGCATGATTGTGACTGGCTAATTCAACAAAGAAGGCAATTACTCAATTATACTACCTGGTATAACCTTCAACAAAATGATCACTTGGTGTCTCCAGGCTTTTGTCTAGTGGAATGGTTCCCAAGGTGAAGCTGGCTCTGGCCCTGCAACTGAGGGGCAGAGCCACAGTAAGAGAATAAATAAAATAGTATGAAAAAATGAAATGAAATAAATGAAACAATATGAGAATAAATCAATAAAGAAGCAAGGCATGGATGTGAATTGAAAAAAACAAAAACAGAATGGATAATTAAAGTGAAATAAGAAAGAGCAATTTCAGAATGAGCATTAAAGGATAATAAAAATAAACCTGGCAGGTCCCAGCACAAATATTCTCCATCCAAATCTCTACCTAATTTTGTTGCCAATGAGACATGTGAACAGAAAGAAACATGAAACAAACACTGGGAGGGGATTCAACAGGAGAGCATTTTAATTGCAGAACCATGATAAAACATTCCTTGTGATTCACAGTGAATCTGGCAGTCACTCAGCTACAGTTCCTTGTTCAACACACAACCTTGTTCACCCCACATTTTTCATATTCTCAAAGTAAAATTACAAAACTATGTGGAGACACAGCATGCTTGTTTCTATGGTCCTCTAAAGTGCCAACCCATTCATGAAGCTTTCTCCAGGTCTTGCTTCAGTTCTAGATACTTTGGAAGAGATCTTGCGTCATCCCATAAGGCTCAGAACTTCTTTAAAGTGACTCAATTCAGTATCCAGGATCTGGCTGAATCATGCACATTCTTAACTGAAACCTCTCAGCATCACCACTCCAGCATGTGATAACTGAAGCCCCTGTCAGAGCTTCTGATGACGAGCAGCAGCTGTTGGTCCCTGTTGCTCAGGGTGGAGATGAACGAGCAGCAGCTGTTGGTCCCTGTGGCTCTGGCTGGAGATGAGTCCTGCAGCTCAAGAGTTCCCCCTGCTGCCATGGACCAAGCAGGCTTGGACGTTCCTCTGCCTGTTCCTTTAGGGCAACAGGGATCCAATTCTGAAGATGCTTTGGAGCCTGTGTCAATTAGCCCACAAACAACGTGGAGACTCAAGAGAGCTGAGCAAAGGGAGGCTGCCTTGATTAAGTTCAAGAAGCAGTGACTAGCCACACCTGTGTCTTGGGCTATATAACTACCTGCCTGGAAGCTTTCCTTTGCTTGTGGCAAACTTTCTACAAGCCCTTTCCTTGCTTCTGGCACCTGGTTCCTGATACCTTGGATTGATCTCTTGGCTCCAGACCCCTGGCTTTTGGAACTTTGACTACGGCTTTTGCTTGTCACTCTGGCTTACGTAAATGGACTTCCCTTGACTAAGCACTTCCTTGACTCCTCCCGGCAAGACTTTGCCAGCTCTACCACTCCCTTCTCCGGGCTGTCTCGCTGCCTGGGTCTCTGACCCTGACACAGCAGATCTGAATGGAATAAATAAGAGGTTGGATAAAGAGGGGGATGGATGTTAAGTTTCACTCTCCTTGTTCTCCTTTCTATGTAAAGAGTACAATACATGTTATGTATGAATGTGTCTTATTTATATGTGTCTCTTTATAAAGAGATAAAGTGTCTTATTTTAGGAACTATTTTTGTGGCCAGAATACCTATTAAAACTGGATTTATTTATGACACACAAGGAACTGAGGTCATGATTTTAGGAATGGATGTTATGGAAAAGTATGGAATATGGTACGATCCTGGAGAGAATGTACTAATGCAACAATAGGTCTCAAAGGGGAGAACATTACAAAAGCTTTATTTGAGAAAAATAAAAGATCTAAAGACTAAGGAAGATTGGGATAAAAGAGTACCTGGAGTAAATATAATCTCTAAATATGACTGTGGAAAACATGGGGAGGCTAAGGTAGAAATTGTAGGGAAATTTGTCCCTCCACAAAAACAGTACCCCATTTCAAAAGAAACATATCAAGGAATAATGGAGACAGTAACAGAATTGATAAAGGAAGGGGTAGTTGAACCTACTGTGTCACCTTTTAATTCACCAGTATGGCCAGTAAAGAAAAGTGATGGAAAAACGTGGAGATTATTGTAGACTATCGAAGAATAAACCAGGGAACACCACAAATAGCTCCAGTTGTAGCAAATATTGTAGAAACTGTGATGGGAATAGCTGCGAATGCATGATACTATTCGGTATTGGATTTGGCAAATTGCTTTTTTGCCTTGCCACTTAAGGAAGAAAGTAAACCCCGGTTTGCTTTTTTGTTGGGGGGAAACAGTATACATTCACGTGGGTTCTAATGGGGTTCCACAATGCTCCAGCTATAGCCCATAAATATGTTACAGAAATGTTGGATAGTCTAGGACCTGAGGATAGGCCCTATGTAATTTCTTATATGGATGATATTTTGATTGTGGGAAAAACTTTGGAAGAAATAGAGGAAAGGACACAAAGAGTCTTGGAGCTAATTAGAGATACTGGATTTAAAGTAAATCTTAAAAAAGCACAAATTGCAAAAACACATGTAAAGCATTTGGGAATTAGTTTAGAGAGTGGAGGGAGAGTAATTGAACCTAGTAGAATACAGAGTTTATGTGGAATAGAACCCCTGAAAAATAACAAAGAGTTAAGAATGTTGTTAGGATCATTTGGATGTGTAAGATCTCATGTTCCTTTTTATGCTCAATTGACAAGACCAATGTATAAACTTCTGAAAAAGGGAGTTGAATGGGAATGGAATAAGGAATGTCAAACTAATTTGGAAGAATTAAAATTATGGGTAAAAAGAAGTATAAAGCTTTGGCAACCAAAAGTGGGACAGATGTTTTATATACATCCACACTGGACTGTTGACACTATGGCAGCTGGACTTTATCAAAAAAATGAAGAAAATAAACTTCAACCAGTAGTGTATGCTAGTAGGCTTTTAAAAGACCCTGAAAGAAAATACAAGTGTGAAAAAGCTGCTGCTGTAGTTATGTGGGCTTTGGAAGAGTGGGAATATCTAATAGGAATTTCTCCAATAACTATCCAAAGTAAACATGAAATTTTGAAATATATACTGCAAGAAAAATTGCCTGCAGTAAGTCCTAGTAAGCTAAATCAATGGACTGTGTTTTTGAACCAGAAAGGAATAAGTTACGAGACCATACAGAATCCAGATTTAATGTTGTCTATAATAAAAGAACAAAGTAATCATGAATGTATTGAAACTCAAGTAAAACTGACTCACAGATCAGTGGAGCTTGATTCAATAGGAAAAACTCAAGATATGTTTTTCACATCTTTTCATGATATGAATCAGGGGTTGGACAGACAGCTTGGGCATGGTATAACCCCCAAAGAAATAAAGAAAAAAGGGGAATGATGAATAATAATTTTAGAGCTCAGGAAGCTGAAGTGTAATCGAAATTTGCTGTAATCGAAATTTTAATGTTCTTGAAAGAACAAGAGGGAGAGGAGGAAGAATCTTATATTGTCATGGACAGTGAAAATGTGTATAAAGGAATAACAAACTACTTAAAATTTTGGGCTAAAAACATTTAAAAATGTGGATCAGAAAGATTTAAAACATAATGATCACTGGAAACAGATTTGGGATTTGTTAAAAGAAATACAAAAGGTAAAATTTGCCTGGATAAAAGCTCATCAAAAAGATAAACAAAATTGGCTACAAGAAGGTAATATGTAGATGAGTTAGTAAAAATAACCAAGAAAGAGATAAAAGCTTTTAAAGAAGGACAAGATAGAAAAGATCAATATCAGTTATTGAAAGATTTACATGAAATTGGACACGAAGGAATTGAGAAACTAATGAAAAGATCTGGAATATATGGAGAATGGAAGGGGAAGCGGAAAATGATAAAAGATATTGTAGACTCTTGTATATCATGTAACTTAATAAAAAGAGAGTATGAAAAACAAGAAGGAGTATTATTGCCTGTAAGAGAATGGCACCATGGGGAATTATTTATATTGACTATATAGACAAATTACCTAAAACAAAAGAAGGTTTTCAATACTTACTGGTGGTAATAGACAATTATAGTGGATGGGTGGAAGTTTTTCCGACTAAGAATAATGGAGCAAAAATTACAGAAAAAAAATTGTTTATGGAAATGTTTTCACGAACAGGAGTACCCAGTACAATAAGTTCAGATAGAGGGGCTGCCTTTATAAGTAAAGAAATGGAAGGAATGGTGCCGGGTGAAATCTTTGGGAATAAAAAAGAAATTGTATATTTCATATAGACCTCAGAGTTCTGGAAAAGTGGAAACAGTGAATCAAACTATAAAAACCATGTTAAAGAAACCAGTAAAAGACAATGGAAAGGTTGGGCTGATAAGCTACCTATTATGCTTATGGCAATGAAAAGCAGTCCAATGGGAAAATGGGGTTATTCACCATATGAAATTTTGTATGGATTAAAAATGAATTTAGGGCTGCCATATGATTTTGAAGGTGAGACTGAGGAAAATTGGCTGCAAATTTTGAAGGAAAGAGAGTCTGTAAGAGAACAGATTAAGGAAAACCTACAGGCAGAAGAAAAATTGAAGCCTGAATTAGAAAAAGAAAAGTTGCCTGTTGGAAGTGAAGTGGGGTACCTACATCTGGGTCCTAAGGAACATACCTTGAGACCTAGATGGAGAGGACCCTATCTGATAATATACTCAGTGTATCCAGTAAGTTACTTGACTGATATGGGAGAAAAACAAAAATGGGTACATTGGAATCAAATAAAATTTTGGAAAGCTGCGCAAGCGTAATTTTTTTTATCTACCTTTCTTTTTTCAGAAATGAAGTGGATACCCTACTTCTTAACAAGGATCATCATTTTGTGTTATTGCGAACGGGTAAAGGGATAGGACTTGATCCATTGACCCTGAAAGAATTTGTAAAAATAACAAATCAATATCCAGTGTTTGCTATAGGGACTAGGCTAGTCAAATATAAGTGGAAGGTCATATTCTGTAACGAAGACTACAGGACAAGGTTGGTGCCTCAAAATTAATATCGATAATGATACTAGGCGACCTACTATTATTAGATTCTGCAGGGGGATTTGAAATCACTATATATGAGGATTACCATTGTAATGTGAATGAAGGAGAGAATGGATTTAATTCTACTTTGTGGATGGAGGGGATAAAATGGGCTAAGGAAAATGGAACTAATATTGAGATAAAAGAAAACTGTATAAATAAGGTACAGTTTAATCTCCTCACAGTAAAAATATGTGGGAAAAGAGATTTGGATTGGGTAAAAGAAGTGAAAAAGTTGTTGGGACAGGTAATAACACCTACCCTGAATCTGGAAGAAAAAGTCCTAAACCAACAAACCCAACAAGCGTCTAAACTTTTGATCACAGAGAAGAATGAAGTAAAAGGGACAATATGTACATGGACAAGTAATAGGACCCAAATGAACCATAGTTTACCTGAATGGGAAAAGAAAAGCTACAAAAGAGCTTCCTATTCCTCTACCATGAATTGTACACACTCCAGTTTGATAGGAAAAGAATCAACTTTGTGGTATTATGGGGGAGTCTATAGCAGTAGGATAAGTATAAAAGGAGACAAAGGGAAAGTATTACCAATGCATATATGGAAAGGACCTATCTATATATCAAGGACCAGGTTAATACAATCTTTACAATACAAAGTAAAGTGTGTGAATAATTTTGAAGATTTGAAATTGGATGCCTGGGAAGAAATGGTACAAAGTGGTATAAAATGTGATGATTATTGTTATATTGATTTTAATTGCTCAACAAATCTTCAATTAGTAATAACAGAAAGGATATTAAAAAATACTACAGAAGGAAAATGTGAAAACCCAGAAACAAAAAGGATGAAGAATTTGGGATATGGATCATTCCAAATAATAAATAAGACCAAAAGCGTTAATAAACACACTCCCAATATAATGAAATTATGGCATTGTCCAGAAAAAGCAGTCATAAGTCCAAGGACACACAAATGGAGTATAAAGCTTGACATGACTTATTTTAATGAATCAAATTACAAGCTTCAATGTATAAAATATGCTAATCCACTGTTAGAACAATAAAGAGTAAAGAGGGGTTATGGAAAAGAAGTAAACAAGATTTGTTGGATACTATTTTGGGAGGTATTGGAATGGGAGTTGGGGTGGCAAATTCCTGGGATATTGACACAAATGATAATAAATTATTTGCTCTAGGGGATTTACAGTGGAAACTACTAAAAATGACTGGAGATGATTTCAAATCAAGTTTCAGGTTACATGTAATATCAGCAACCCTGGGGAAAGAAATGTTTGATCAATTAAACAAGACGTTATTTGCTATGAAAGAAACCCAGGGACAGACATTGAACAAGGTTTCTGAAGTGCTGTCATGCTTGACTATACAAATGTTACTACAAAGATGGAGAGATGAAATGATGATGTCTTTGTGGGGAAATCATGGAAAAATGTTTATTAAAATTTCGGTGTTGGGAAGTTGGATATATACAGACTTTCTGGGATGAGTTGAAATAATAGATACTAAATTGGAAGGAAATGATTGGAAAATAGCCTTATTAACAATTGAAAAACAAAGAAATATGGAGGAGATACTAATATGTGATGTTGAAGCTATACCAACAAAAATCGGGGCAAATTATTGGAGACCATATTTGCTATCAAATAAAGCTATCTGTATGAATTCAACTTGGTATTATGGTAAAGAAACCGTGGATGTAAAATGTTGTGAAAAATGAGAACAAGGATTTGTTTGTCCAATTGGAATAAAACAAATGGAACCCTGTGCTTTCTCTGTAGAAGATTCTATTTGCAGATCGCAAAGGATGCCTATACAAACCTTAATCTTTGACAATGGTTTACAATGTATGTGTGCAATAACAGAATCATCTGTATATTGGTCAGATGGGGAAATACAGGAAGAAGGAGAGAGACGTGAATGTAACATAACTTTTGTACAAAGTATGGTAATAGGAAAAATGTACTATGTGATTGATTTTGAAAATACTGAGCTGATGTTACAGGTAACAAAAACAGAATTACAGTTAAAGTTAGGGATAGATTTTACAAAACTGAACCAACTGTTAACAGGAAATAAACAGATAATGCAACATTTGAAACAGCATGAGCGTAATAGCAAAACTCAGTTTGTAAAAATACAGTATCACAAGGGGGAATTCCAGAGAGTTGCAAATGAAGAAAGTAGTTTTACTGAACACCATTTGTATGTTATTTTTAAAGGATATTCACCAAAAGCTTCTGCATTCCTACATATATTGATTCATCCTATTGTATGGATTGCATTATGTATGTTACATTTAATTATTTGGATGTTATTGATTATTAGAAAAGTAAGAAAATTCAGACAAGCTTCGAAAAAACTAAAATGGAGTTGCACATCTTGAAAGAATATATATAATCATATGTATCATATATTACAAACAAAATATAATTATGATCCCAAAGAATAACTTTGGTATCAAGAGGGGGTGTATGTTATGTGTGAATGTGTGTTACAAAAAAAATGGAGAAACTGCGATGCATGATAAAATGGAAGATTTGGCACACGAAGCGAGGAAAGTCGAAAATGCTGAGTTTTGACTGTATACCAAGAAAGTTCATAAACAACTTAAAGATAAGGACTGCCTGGTTCGAACAGGAGAAGACATCCCAAGAACCAGAATGTGCAAGGGTGTGAATAAGGATGGAATGTGAAAAACAAGTCAATCATTAAGAAAGATGCACCTGCTAAGAAGGTTTAAAAAGGGACTTTCCGAAGAAAGCAAGTGTGCCAGAAACAGCGCTGCAACTGACATCCATGCTCGTGTGGAGAACTGATCAATCTCTGTGAAGGGTCAAGTGTGCGAGTATTGTGTGGATGTGTGTGTGTGTGAGGGCTCTTGATTTGTGATTTGTAATATGCTAAATAAATGTTACATGCAAGGTGTGTAAACCCAGATCTGGTCTCTTATGAGTCTTATTGAAAGTCCTATAGTCTAATTCTGTATTTACTCATTCTCTGGATCCAAAAGAACAATGTTCAGATTGGTGACATACACACCCACTTTATTTTTTGTTGGAAATTCTCTAGCATTCTCTACCTCCTCCCCATTTTATGACAAATGGAACTTAGCTAGTATAGGGTTAACTTTTGTTCTGTGTTATTTTAAAATGATTGACTATAGTATCCAGACCATGTGACCCAGGATACATTCTGGTGTCAGTTACTGGTCATACTTAGAAGGCCATGCCCCCCCTCTCCCTCCCTTTAGAAATCTTGCTTCTAGCAACTTCTCTCTTTCTATGCTAGCCTCTTCACCAAGAAGTTAGTCAGTTTAAAATGAAGACACTATGTCTTCATTTTAATAAGTAATTGTAAAGTTTATTAGTAAACTTTTTAAATTTGGAACCTGAAGCTGCCTGCCTTGTTTTTCCTTTCAAGTGAGCCTCCAGTTCAGGGAAGACAGCACAGAGATTGGGAGATGCTTTTTCTGCAGCTCTGCTAAAAAAGCTCCCCAAGGGCTAACACTCTAACCCCCACATTTTTTAATATAGAAAATTTGTGATATCTTCCCTGATATTTCTAGCTTGGTCCAACAATATCCTGACTTTTCCTTGAGCATACCTGTGTGATCTAAGGGTTCCTAAAAATGTTTGTATCATTCCCACTTTGCAATTTTAGGTGCATACTAACAACAAACAAATCAGATTTTAGAGGTATACCTAAATGTGTGTGTGATGTGGTTGGAAGATCACACATCCTAATACACACTTGAATATCAGTACAGCACCATTTAAAATTAAACCAGTCTAAAACAAAACCACGTATACATACACAAACAAAATTTCACATTAGGAAAAAGAGGAAGTAGAACTGGTTAGACTCGATTCTGTCCCACCCACAGCTTCTTGTCTACCTGTTTAAATCACATGCTGACTGGGCAGCGTTTGTGAAATGCTCTGTCCAGCTCTTGTTCACTCTTTCTTCCTCTTCGGTATCTGTGTGCATACAGTTTGCCTGAGAGAATTGGTTTAGGACTCACAAGCAGACACAGCTGTATATGCATCTAACCAACAGGCATCTGCAGAAACATGATTTTTCTTCCAAGCAGTGAAAGAGGTAAGTTTTTTGTTTTCTTAAAGCACATTAGGTGGATAAAAGTTAGGTACAATAATGTTTCATAATAGATATTCAAAAATGAAACATATTAGGAGGAGCTATGACAGGTTCAAACATTTCTGTTAGTCTGTTCCCACTTCCTCTGTTCTTTGTGTGTTGAAATGTGGAAGATGCATAACTCTTTTCCTGTGGTGAAGAGGCAATGTGGGCCTGTTTTTCTTTGCGATATAGCTACTGTTAAAAAGTTATTTGAGCACAACTGAGGCAAATTCTAAAGACTATATGGATTTGTTTGTAAACTCACTTTCACAGCATGTGTAGGCCCCCCCTTCTTTTTCGCATAAGAACTATAAACAAATTTTAAACTATGGGCAGCCAACCATCCTTCTTTAAAAGAAAGAAGTTGTGCCTTTGATGTGTACAGCTAGAACAGGGAATAGAAACTATAGGCATTTATGACATAAACATATGCACATTTCCCTGGGAGTAACTGAACCGTAACTTATTTCCATGTAAGGATATAAAACATGAATGAAGTCTTGTGGATCTTAAAGGTACAAGGATAGGTTTGCTAATTTTTCACCATGGCTGGCAATGGCTAACCATTCCTCTATCCATCCCTAATTCAGCCCCAGTTCCGGAGAAAACATGCAGCTGTTGTATATGTATATTTTTGAAAAGCCAGCTGTCTGTCACTAGTGAATCATTCTGTGTGCACATTTCTCTCACTCATCTTCTCACTCTGCCATATTTTAATTTGTGCTGTATTTCAGATCTGTATTTGTGTCCTTTAAACATTTTGGGGCATCTGCCTGATCTCTGAGGACAGAAATTTGGGGAGCTAAATTACTGCTGTTATGTAGGGGCCTATTCTGGTGTACAAGGAGCTTCCTCACAGCTTGCTCTCTTTTTGCAGCCATGCCTTCCCATCTTTGATATTATAGTGTGGCAGGTTCCAACCTACCCCCTTTATTCTGTCTCAGGCCCAGTTGCAGAGGCTGAAGTGAGATATAGGAACGGTGTAATTTGTACCACAAGCCAGCAACTTGTAACATTCAGATTTTATGAAAGAAATAATTTAGTAAGTATTTATTTATAGTCCCAAGCTTCCCCCGAACCAGTTTGTTACTCTTATAGTTAAAACTTTAAAAGTAACTCTCTAATTTTCCGATTCTCAAAAGAAATTAAAACAGTTAGTTTAAATAATCTAAATGCTTTTGCTATAGGAAAAAGAAATTTGCAAAAGTTTTCTTCTTTGTAATTCATTAGTTCTAAGCTCTACTATGGTTATCACCAAGGACATCACAGGTTGGCAGGATACAGGATCCCACATGAGTATAAGCCACTGCGTTGTTCCCTTGTCACCTCGGAGTGAAGAAGGTCCAAAAGCCCCTCCCCTACAAAAGCACCTGTAAGTCTTCATTCTGAAGATGAAAACAGGCCCATAGGCTGGTTCTGTTAAAATGTATCTGTCCCAATAGTTGCAGAAGAGAAAATGTCTTGAATGTTGTTTTTGTTTTGAATGTTGACTTTGTTTTTTTAATATATAATATGGAAAATTTAAAAAAAATCTGAGGGTACCTGGCCATGCAGAAAAAAAAGAAAGAAAGAAAAAAGAGGGAAGCAGGAAGAAATCTTCTGCCAAAGCTAATATAGCTTTCGTCAAACAGAGAGTTCCACTCTGAAAGCTGAAGGCTGTCTGACTGGAAAACACTGCCAGGCAAAAGTAAATGTTTGGGTGTTGCATCCAGTAGCTTCCTGCTGCAGTTACGAAGGAACTCTCTGCCGTGCTGTCATCCTGGCTATGTCAATCTACCCAGTGATTGCATACAGTGCTCTAGGAATACTGTATGCAAACACCTTGTGAAGTTGTCTATTCTGCTATCAAAGTGTTCTTATCATCAGCAAGTTCTTCCTAATGTTGCTATTTCTTTCTTGCAGTTTGAATTAATTGATTCAGGCACTTTCGTCTGAGTAGCTGACAATAAGCTTGCTCCATGTGCTAGGATTTATTACTAGTGTGTAAATACCTTGAGACCTGGTTACCTAATTTTTCTTACATATTAGGTTTGTCCTTCAGGTCATTTGGAGAAGTTCTCCTGGACGTGTCACATGCTTCTCTTCCATAGTTATCTGCAATTTATCATGGTGGTACTCGCTATATAGAATATTGTCCCCCTTGATATTAGACATGGACCAGCAATTTTATTTTTATGTACATAGTGGAGACAAACCTATTTATGCAAAACTTCCTGGTATACTTTAGCCTAGTGAATATAGAAAGCCCTTAAAACAATTCATTACACCTTACTGTACATGTATTAAACCCTATTTTTTGGTAATTTACTATTCTTATGTAAACATTGATTTTATATATTTATTTCATTTATTTCATGTGTTATTTATATTTTATGTGTTTGATCATTTTTTTGTACTGTGTTGTAATGTTTAAATGTAGAAAGATTATAAATGCTCATAAGGAGATAAATACAGTCATCCCCCCACATTCGCTAGTGTTAGGGGCACAGGACCCCCATGAAAGTGAAAAAACTATGAATAACTCTAGGCCCTCCCAAACCATATTTTAATACACACGAAAAAGTATGATCACCATGGATTCCTTTTTAATAGGGACTTCCTAGCCTTATGTGCAGTTTCTCAGGTCCTTTTTGCACGGCATTTCTTAAGCAAAAGGGCCCCTTGAGCGTCGCGTAAATGGGAGGAGTGGTCAGCACGATGCACTCCCATTTACGCACCGCTCAAGAGCCTCATGCACAGCACATGTGCACCTTTTTATTTTCAGCTTTTAGCCGAAAATGGTGCGCGCTTGCGCACCGGTCAGGGGCCTGGGGCAAACTTACTTGCCCTGCGGAGCCTCTGGAGCTGGGCCGGTCGCGCTTCCTGTCCTCAGTGCAGCCTACAGCTCCCAGGCTGCACTGCGGAAGGAAGAGGTGGGGCGTGGGTGGGGCGCTTACGTGACCAGGAAGCTGCTGTGGAGCCCAAGCAGCAGGGACGCGAAAGCAGCCCCCCACCTCCACAAAAAGGTAAGGTGCAGAAAGGGCCTCAGTTTCATGAGGCTTGCAGTCCCTATTAAAAATGGCATAGGGAGGCAGCAGAGGTGACAGGAAATAATCCGTGAATAATCAAATCCACAAAAGTGAAACCCGCAAATGTGGAGGGCTGACTGCAACAATAAGCAAGCAACAATAAACAAGCAACAGCCTAGGGGATAGCGCTAGCTATGGAGAACTGTGGTGATGGCCCATTCTGTGGAGAAAAGTGGTAAGTAGGCTCAGTTACAATGGGTACCTAGGCTATGTTTTTCCCTACCTGGTATAACCTACAACAAAATGACACATGCCTAGGACACATCACTTACTGGCTAGGGATGTGCAATGGGCTCTCTGGCCCCGTCTCCTGCTCTTGAATAGGAGAGGATACTCTTGAAGACTAGCTAGCTGCCACCATCAGTATTTTACCCCACATGACTCAGTAATCTAGTGGGAGTTACACCTCTGACTCCTTAGAGACGCTCCCTCCCACTTCCATGGGAGATTATAACAACAACAACAACAAGAACAATAATAATGATAAATTTTTATTTGTTACCCACCTCTCCCCAGGTGGGGTACAACATAGATACAATTAAAAACAAATTACAACTAAATTACCCTAAAAGTACGAAACCACTTAAAATACAGATATACCCTAGTTAAGATACAATGTAATTAAAAGGTACAATTAAAACTACAAATTAGAAGTAGAATTAAAAATATACTTAAAATAAGAATCCTATACACATCCACACACATCCACAGAGCAAAGGCATATGAAGAAAGCATGGAAAAGAGATCTTTAAATGGAATTTTTCATTCTAAGCAAACAATCTTACATTAGCAAAAGGGTATCTTCTATATGAAGGCACCTTCCTTCAGGTGTTACCCTAAATCCTATCCAGCTGAGGTTACAATAAACACAAATCTTAACATTCTTAGCTGAACATTCCTACTCTGCTCATGAGGCAGAAGGTGCTCTGAGTCTTGGATGTTTATGGGAAGCTGGGAATCCAGACTTCTTTGTCCAGCCTATGACCAAACTTCCATAGCAAAGGTGAGGAAGGCTACACCTCCCCATCTCTCCATTAGTCCCAAAATCTCTGTTGGTCAGTGTCTTTTTGTCTCTCCATATGCTTTGTGGTACCCTGAGTTTTATAAAGTCTCATTTAGAAGCATCTAGAGGCTTCCATACTTCTCCCCTCAAACTGGTCATGCTCATTGGACAATTGTTTCATGATCTCTGTTGCTCCTCTGTGATGCTGACCCTCAATAAATGTAATTTAAAATCAATACTTCCTTTAAGCCTTTGTTTACTTGGAGGACTGACGATACCTCTCAGCTGTGTTGCCCAGATAATGGGAAAGCCATTAACAGCATGTGTTAAGATGCCGTATTGCATATTATGCTCTGATTGCTCATGGTGATGCACAATAATCAGGAACTTTTTTATCTGGTAGAATCACCCCCCTATGTAGGTATTAAGAGGTGGCAAACTGTCATGGTGAATCTTGTGAACTTTCACAAGTGGAGGCATGTAGTGGGGTGTCTGGTCCACCAAATGGGGCTGGCTGACTGTATAGTAATGTTTGTAAAGGCTTTTGATACTATCAGTCATGATATCCTACTTGGTCAGCTTCCTCAGATGGAAGTAAGATGCAGTGTGTTACAGTGGTTCCACTCCTATCTACAGAACTTGTTCCAGAGAACAGGGCTAGAGGACACCTATTCAGCCTCAAGGCCACTGTGCTGTGAGGTGGCACAGGACTCTATCTTGTGCTTCATGCTATAATAGCTATGTGGAACCTGTGTAGGAGGTCATTATTTTGAATTTGTAATTGGTTAACAGATCGAACCCAAAGGGTGCTCACCAATGGCTGCTTTTCATCCTGTAGAGAAGTGACTAGTGGGGTGCCACAGGGTTCTATCTGGGGCCCAGTGCTGTTCAACATCTTCATCAATGATTTGGATGAACGAATAGAGGGTATGCTGATCAAGTTTGCAGATGACACCAAATTGGGAGGGGTTGCTAATACTCCAGAGGACAAAATTCAAAATGACCTTGACAGATCGGAGGATTGGGCCAAAGCTAACAAAATGAATTTCAACGGAGAGAAATGTCAGGTCCTACACTTAGGCAGAAAAAAGGGAATGCACAAATATAGGATGGGGAACATGTGGCTGGATAACAGTATGTGTGAAAGGGATATAGGAGTCTTGGTGGACCACAAACTCAAGGTGAGTCAGCAATGTGATGCAGCAGCCAAGACAGCCAATGCAATTCTTGGTTGCATCAATAGGAGTACGGTGTTTAGGTCAGGGGAGGTAATGGTACCACTCTATTCTGCTTTGGTTAGACCTCAGTTGGAATACTGTGTCCAGTTCTGGGCACCTCAATTCAAGAAGGAGATTGACAAGCTGGAGCCTATCCAGAGGAGGGAGACCAAAATGGTGAAGGGTCTGGAAGCCATGCCCTATGAGGAGCAGCTTAGGGAGCTGGGTATGTTTAGTCAGTAGAAGGGAAGGTTGAGACGGGACATGATAGCCATGTTTAAGTATTTGAACGGATGTCATGTTGAGGAGGGAGCAGGCTTGTTTTCTGCTGCTCCAGAGACCAGGACAAGGAGCAACAGATTCAAGCTGCCAGAAACGAGATTCCACCTGAACCTCAGGAAGAACTTCCTGATAGTCAGAGCTGTTTGGCAGTGGAATATGCTGCCTTAGAGTGTGGTGGAGTCTCCTTCTTTGGAGTTTTTTAAACAGAGGCTGGATGGCCATCTGTCAGGAATGCTTTGATGTGTGTTCCTGCATAGCAGGCGGTTGGACTGGATGGCCCTTGTTATCAAGGTCAGAGACCCGGGCGGCCAACCAGCCCAGAGAAGGGAGTGGGAGAGCTAGCAAAGTCCTGCCGGGAGGAGTCAAGGAAGCACTTACTCAAAGGAAGTCCGTTTACCTAAGCCAGAGCAACAAGCAAAAGCCATAATCAGAGTTCCAAAAGCCAGGGATCAGGAGCCAAGAGATCAATCCAAGGTATCAGGAGCCGAGTGCTGGAAGCAAGGAACAGGCAAGGGGAGGGCTTGTAAGAAGTTTGCCACAAGCAAAGGGAAGCTTCCAAGCAGGCAGTTATGTAGCCCAAGGCACAGGTGTGCCCAGTCACCGCTTCTTGAACTTAGCCAAGGAAGCCTCCCTTTGCACAGCTCTCTTGAGTCTCCACCTAGATTGGGGGCTGATTGAAGCAGGCTCCAGAGCATCTTCAGAATCGGATTCCTGTTGCTCTAAAGGAACAGGCAGGGGAACATCCGAGCCTGCTTGGTCCATGGCAGCAGGGGGAGCTCCTGAGCTGCAGGACTCATCTCCAGCCGGAGCCACAGGGACCAACAGTTGCTGCTCGTCATCAGCAGCTCTGACAGGGGCTTCAGTTATCACACTTGTGGTCTCTCCCAACTCAATGATTCTATGATTAGGTGTTTTGGGACTGAGTGTTATCAGTATATTGATGACACTTACCTTTACTACTCCTTATGAGAGTTCACTGGAGCTAGGGTGTTGTGGGGGGGGGGGCAAATCAGGGCATTCCCCCCTCCAATAAGAATACTGCCTAACCGAATGAAATTTTCCTAGAGTCCTAACATTTTCAGCATTGCAGCATCTTAAAACTTTATTTTACTATTTAGAAACACAAATTAAGCATCCAAAGAAAGGAGCAGGCAAAGTTATTGAAGAAAACATTAGCTGTATAGGATGTCCAATGTCTTGGGCTCATTTTATCATACAGCTCTTAACCATCTCATGTTCTGTTTCCAGTTTTAGTAGGAGTTTATAAAATTTAGCAGTAATATGTTTGTTTCCATCTCCAAAATAATATCTAACTTCAAAATTGAATTATTTATTATTTCTTCTTTGTTGTCCTGCTTAAATCTAGCATACAGCTGTCTATACAGGAGCCAAGGACAATTTACTCTTTCTTCCATTATGTTGTCTTTAGATTTGAAGATAGTTTCGTTGTCTTGAAATTTTAAAAGCTCTTTGTACGTCCACCATTTTTTTTTTTTTTTTTTTGAGGTTGGTTTTCAGAACCATAAAAGGCCTCTTGCAGAAATACCCATAATGGTAGTTGTGGGCAGAGGTAATGTTTATATTTTGACCAGATCGTAAACAACTTTCTTTAAAAAATGTTCACAGAATTGTTTCCCCAGTTGATTCTTGGTATATCATATGTATGAATGGCATCCTTGTCTTAAATCTGCTCCTTCAATGAACAGTATTCTTTTGTTTTTTAATGTTATCTAATTCATAATCCATGTTAAGGCATTCTCATGTGCATATAGTTTCAAATCTGGAAGTCCTAGGCCACCTCTTCCTTTAAGGTCTGCCATCAAATTCCGTTTTATCCTCGGCTTTTCCCCAGCACAAATGAATTTAGTTAAATCTTGTTTCCACTGATTAAAGACATCACGTTTAATTATTTAATTCATTTTAGGCAGTACATTCATTTTAATAGCCAAAAGTCTCCCTAATAATAATAATTGTAGCTTGTCCCAAATCAATATTTCTTTTTTAATTTCCTTCCATGTTTTCAAATAATTGTTTTTAAATAAATCATGGTTATTTTTAGTTAGCCAAATGCCTAAAAAATTAATTTTTCATTCTATTTTAAATTTTGTCTTGTTTTGAAATTCTTCTTCTTTTGCAGTTAGATTTTTGGTTAATATAACAGACTTTTCTTGATTGTCTTTGAACCCAGAAAACTGTTCAAAGTCGCTCGGGATCTGAATGAGGTTGTCTATCAAGTTGAGAAGGTTTTCCACAATTAGAGCACGGTCATCATTGTTTTTTGAAAGTCAAGTTTTTATTCTGTGATCCTTTTATATTATTGTCTTCTCTTATCGCATTATTCAGTATTTCAATGATTATTTTAAAAAGTAATGGTGAAAGTGGACAGCCTTGTCTAGTTCCTCTTCCAACTCCTCATAATTTAGCTCACTCCAAACAGATGATTATTTGAGCTTGTATAAGATGTATAAAAATTATTTGATTGGTATAAAATGTTTTAATCCATTTAAGAAAGTTACTTCCGACGTTCATTTTCTTAAGGTTTTGGAACAAAAATTGCCATGAAACATTAAATGCTTTTTTTGCATCCAAAAATATTGGTCCCAATTTCTTATCTCTCTGGCATTCATAATATTGTGTGATATTTATAATGGTTCTAACATTGTATCTTAATTGGCGGCCCAGTAGAAAGTCTACTTAATCTTCTTCTATCCAGTCAATGAGAATCTTCTTTAGTCTTTCCACTAAGATTGATGTAAATAATTTATAATCTAGATTTAACAAAGAAATTGGCCTGTAATTTTTGAGTTGTGTTCTTTGGGGATTAAAGAAACATTTGCAATATTCTATTAGTGTGATTTCTGTTCACTTAAAATTTGGTTTAAGGTTTCTTGTAGTGGCAGTACAAGTTCTTTTTCAAAAGTCATTGCCATGAACCCAGGTCCAGGGGTTTTCCCTTTTTTTGCCCTTTTTATAGCCTCAGAAATCTCCACTATTATTATGGGTTGGTTAAGGTGACATCTTTGTTCTACAGTTATTTGTGGAATATTTATCTTTTATAGATAGCTCTCTATTCTAGTCTGTTGAGAATCTTGTTGTTGGTCTTCTGCATAAAGATTTGAGAAATATTGGTAAAACGCCTGTTTTATTTCCTCTTGCTGTGTAATAATTTCATCCCTGGTTTGTATCTTGGAGATCATTATTTTTTTCCTTTTCCTTCCTTAATTTATATGCCAGTCATTTACCTGGCTTATTAGAGAATTCAAGTTGCTTTTGTGTGAGAAATGTAACCTTTTTGTTCTACTTGTGGTTCCAACAATGCTGTGTGTTGATTTTGCAGTCTTTTAATTTCTGTCAGCAACTTAGTTTTAGTGGGGGATTTATTAAGCTTTTCCCCTCCTTCTTTTATCTTCAATAAAATTTGTTTTTCTTTTTCTTGTCTTTTCTTTCTCAACTCCATAATAGCCTTAGCTGTGTCCCATACAATATTTTTATAGGAGTTCCTTCATTCATATTCTCTTGAAACGTGTTTATAATTTGAACTATTTTCTCCTCTTTTAAAGTGTTGTCTTTAAATTTCCAGATACATTCAGACTTAAGATTTCTCATTGTTAATAAAACTGGGCTATGATCAGGTATAGTTTGAGGAAGGGTTTCCATTTTTTAAAAACCTTTTTTCAGTAGTGTTTTAGAGGCAAAAAAAAATACCGATTCCACACCATGATTTATGTCATTGCTTTAGTATGTAATATCCTTCTCATTGCCTTTTAATATCTTTTTTATATTTTTTTATCTCCAGGTATCTACCAGACCATCGTCAGAAATATATTTTAAAAAATTCTTAGGTAGCTTCCCTTGTGTTTTCTTAATTTCTTTTTGTGATTTTCTATCCAAAATTGGATCCATTACAGCGTTCCAGTCATCCATAATAATGCTTTTATCATAGTTTTGATCAGTGGTAATTTAAAAAACTCTATCAAAAAAAGATGCCTTGTTATCATTTGAGGTATAAACTCCAACTGACGAAATGTTTTCATCTTGTATTTTAGCTTCATAGAATCATAGAGATGGAAGAGACCATTGGGGCCATCCAGTCCAACCTCCTGCTATGCAGGAACACACACCAAAGCACTCCCAACAGATGGCCATCCAGCCTCTGTTTAAAAATCCCCGAAGAATACTTCCCCACACCCTGAGGCAGCCAAACAGCTCTGACCATCAGGAAGTTCTTCCTGAGGTTCAAGTGGAATCTCCTTTCATGCAGCTTGAATCCATTGCTCCTTGTCCTAGTCTCTGGAGCAGTGGAAAACAAGCCCCCTTCCTCTTCAACATGGTATGCCTTCAGATATTTAAACATGGCTATCATATCTCCTCTTAACCTTCTCTTCTGCAGACTAAACATACTCAGCTCCCTAAGCCGTTCTTCATAGGGCATGGCTTCCAGACCCTTCACCATTTTGGTTGCCTTCCTCTGGACACGCTCCAGCTTGTGGATATCCTTCTTGAATTGAGGTGCCCAGAACTGGACACAGTATTCCAAATGAGGTCTAACCAAAGCAGAATAGAGTGGTACCATTACCTCCCTTGTTCTAGACACCATACTCCTATTGATGCAACCAAAAATCGCATTGGCTTTCTTGGTTGCCGCATCACACTGCTGACTCATATTCAGCTTGTGATCTACCAAGACTCCTAGATCCCTTTCACATGTACTGTTATCTAGCCATGTGTCCCCCATCTATATTTGTGCATTCTATTTTTTCTGCCTAAGTGCAGGACCTTACATTTCTCTCTGTTGAAATTCATTTTGTTAGCTTTGGTTCAACTCTTTAATCTGTCAAGGTCATTTTGAACTTTGATCCTGTCCTCTGGTGTATTAGCAACCCCTCCCAATTTGGTGTCATCTGCAAATTTGATCAGCATGCCCTCAACAGCTACAAAATGACTAAAGTTATCTTAAAATACCTCTTTCATGGAAAAATGCTTATTTATGTATATCACCACTCCCTTTTTCTTTCTTTTTTTGGCTGACACAAGGCATTCAGCCAATTTAGGGTTAATTACGTGTTTAACATCTGTTTGCCTTATGTGTGTTTCTTGTAAAGAGATGGCATCCAATTTCTGCTTTTCCAGATAATGAAAATTCCCCCCCCCTTTTTTTTTGATAACACATTCAGTCCATGGATTTTCCAAGTTAGTACATTTACATCCATTCTAGATTAATCATTCTGTTCTTGGCTCACTCACTCCTGAGTTTTTAAATTTCAAATCTTGAGAATTTTCTTGATTTTCTTTGTCATTATCTGATATAATCTGATATATATATATGTATGTATGTATGTATGTATGTATGTATATAATCTGATATATATCTGATATAATCTGTTGCTCCTCTTCTCCTTCTTCTTGTTGGATTTCTTTCAGTGCTCCTTGCTTTAGATCTTCTCTGTACAATCTTTGTTCTTGTATTTCTTCTTCTTCCTGTTTATCTGCCTCTTTCTTCAATGCATCTCCATGTTCTTCTAGAAATATCTCTGCTTGTCTAACCAAGGTCAGATTATGTCTTCTTCATTTCAAGTAGAAGGGAACACCTATGCTTCCCCACTCTAATTGATCCCGGCTTTCTTTGATTGTTGAATCCATTCATCTACTGTCAGGAATACATTCAATTTCCATTTTTTTGCAAATGAAAACCTCACTGCTGCCATCATATAGAATATGATTTTTCCATGATTTTTTTCCCTAGATTGTCATCAGTCATATTGAAAAGATATATTTCTGGATTCACTTGAAGAGTGATTCCTAAAATCTTCTCTGTCATCAAGTGGATAACTTTGCAATATTTTCTGGTTTTATGACAAGACCAAATATGGTAGAAGGTCTCCCTCTCTGTGGCTCATTTCCAGCATCTATTGTTACCAGTTTTGTACATTTTAGACAGTTTTTCAAGAAAGGGTTATGTATCTTATAAACATTTTCTTTTCTATTTTAATTGGTGGTATATTTTGTCTTTTATTCCAGGTTTTCACCCTTTGGTCTAAATTAATTTGGTGGCCCCTATTTTGAGCCCATTTTATCATTTGTAGTTTAATTATTTTCTCTTCAGTATCCCATCTTAGTAGGATTTCATAAATTTTTGAAATGAATTTAGTATTTTCTCGCAAGGTAGTTGTCTCTAAGACTGAGCTTTCTGATTAAAATCATTTAATAAGTTCAATTCCCCACTTTTCTTTAATTTGTCTGTAGAGAAGCCAAGGGCATACTGGTCCTTCTTCATGCATTCTCTCTTGTGATTTGATTGATGGGATATTGTCTTGGAATTTTGTCAAGTCCTTGTATGGTATCCATTTGTCAAAGAAGATGTTTTCTCTTTTGTAGAATGCGTCATACAGCAAAATCCAAAGTGGAGTATATAGAAAATATTTCACTTTGATATTTTTTCAGATCTTTAACCTTCTTATGTAATGATTAGTATAGTTCTTATTTACTTCCTCCTTTTTATTCCAAAGATAGGGGTGCCAACTGAAGTATAAATCTTTGCCTCTTCTATAGTCAAAGTGTCTAAAGTCGAAGTCTAAATGTCACTATATTTTCTATTAAAGAAGAACCCTTAAACATATTTTCAGTCAATGTAATTCCATTGCTTTTGTGCTGGTACTTCTGGCATTTTGGAGCATTCTTGTTGGACTCACATTTATTAAATAAACCATTTTCATACAATTTCTCAGAAAGCAAATAACTTGTTCTGCTAATTGTGAAGGCTTGTTTTACAAAAACTTCGGCAACCATCCATTTGAAGTTTTCTGGATTTGTTGTTTTCAGAACAGCAGTCCACAAGGAACCTTGGAGACAGATCCACCTTTTAGGATTCCTTCCAAATGTGGCAAAACTCCCTACTTGCACAAAAGCCCATACTCCCATTAATTTGAAGCTTTATTTTCATTTGAGATTCTTTCCGGGTACAGTTTCTATCCGATATTCAATTTTTCTTTTATTACCCTATTTTCTCTGTTTAGAGCTCTTCTACTAACTGGGATGATCATAGTAACTGTTTAAAAATCCCCCTTTCTTCTGCAGTGCTTCAACTAATTAAAGAATGGTTGCAAAGAGATGATGAACATCATCATAGAGAAGGGTTCATCTGTGCTCTCTTTCTTTGATATTCAGGTTTGGTATTTGGAATTCAAGCTTCCTGAAATGCTTCTGCTGTCCCAGCTGTGAAGATGGATAGACAGAAAAGTGTTGCTGCTCCTCTTGGACCACAAGAAGAGGCAGAAAGCAGCAAAACATCAGATGGGGAGTTGGGAGCAAAACTGGATGTGTTGGCAAAAGCACATGAGTTCTTTCAGATCTGTGATATAGAAGGCAAAGGATTCGTTTTTCGTCATGAAATGCAGGTAAAGTTTTACAAAAAGTTTTAGATCTATTAAAATGAATTTTAAAATCACACTGTTCCATTTACTTATAAAAATTCTCTTGTAAAATTTCTGTTTTTTTATTTTTTATTTTTTACTTTTACGTTCTTAAAAATGTTATAACTGTTCTTCTAATTAACTTGCAAAATTACCCCAGGATTTCACTTTGAAGATAATATTATGGGCATGGTCTTATCCAAACTGATTGCTGCCCAGTGAGGTTCTTCATCAACTCCAATCTCCCTGTTACTGCCCTGGCTAGTCCGAGCTTTGGGGATATTAAAAGATATCCCTTGATATCATAATTCGGCTTCACTTCTCTATTCCTTTCCACATGCTTGCGAGGCCACCGGACAAGCACGTAAACAAGCTCGGCCGTTAATAGCCGTACAATACAGGCAGGCCAGAAATAGCTGACTCACTGCTTTGGGAGACCTCCAGGCAAGTACTCTGATTAAACATGCATGCCACTTACAAAAGAGCCTCTGTCCCACAATGGCAGCTTGATGGGTAAACTATACAATACCCAAGTACTCTGCATCTGCGTACTGGCTACTCTATTGAGAACTGCTACGATAACTCAATCATTCAGATTCTGACCTTTCGGAGGCTTTGTCTCCAACTCCAAATCTATTGTTTTCCCCCAAGTACGGCATAGCCTGCAGTCACAATTCTCCTTATAAAAACCCTTGATTCCAAGACCTTCCTTGGATCGCTCCCGAGTTTCATCCCACCTTGCTGCCGCTTTGCTTGGCGAGCCTCCCTTCAGCTCCACGTGCTAAGCTACATCGCACCCCAGCTTCGCTCTCTATTTTTCCGGGCTTCAGGACAGATGAAGTATCACCCAAACCAGCAATCCCTCTAAAAATCCCTCTATACCGCTCCAACCTTTATTTTCTTTAGTTATTTTGTATGAGTGCGTCGCATACACTGTTTTGCTTGTATTTAATAAACATTTCAACTTCTGTGTTCTCCTTGACTCGACCCGACCCCTTAGACATAGGGTTCAAGATCTCGCTAAGTTACCCTGCCTCTCGTAACGTTAAGCAATGCTCTGAGCTAATTTTCCCCAACTTTATTTGAGCACATTTTGGTGTCCCTCCCAGGACCCCCAGTTCACAGGGTAACATCCCAATCAAAAACATTGCTAGCCAATGTTTTTTTGAAAGTAGAGTCAATGTCGCCCTTACTTTTTTCATAAGCTGAACAGCCTCAAACATAATAACCTTTTCTCATAAAATTTTTTTGATCATTTAGCTTGGTCTTTTCTGCATCTTTCCCAGTTCTACAATATAATTTTTCAGGTGCAGTAACCAGAATTATATGCAATATTCCACATATGATTGCACCATATATTTGTGTAAGCAAAGTACAATACTGGCAGTTCTATCTTTTGTTCCTTTTCTAAAAACACCCAACGTGATTGTTAGCCTTTTTACAGCAGCTGCACATTAAGTCAACAAATCCCTTCCTTAGTTAATCACTGTCACTCAGACTCCAGCAGTGTACGTGTGAAGTTTGTATTTTTGACCTAAAATACATTGCTTTGCACATCCTTATGTCGAATCTGATTTGCCATTTCAATGCCCATTCACCTAATCTAGAATAGCAGCTACAAAGCATCTAGATAAGATTCTCAAGTGGAAAAATATATCATTGAACTGAAAAGCCAGACTCATCCATAACAGAAAAAAAAAATCAGTTCATTTGATATGTGGCACTATGGAGTGGTTCAACAGATGCTACAGGCTGCCAAAATGACAAATAAATGGATCTGTAAGCAAATCAAGCATGAGTTGTCTCTAGAAACCACAATGACTTAATCATGTTTTGGGTGTATCAGGCGATTACATGACTCATTGGAAAAGATGATAATGCTTGGTAATGTAGAAAGCAATAGGAAAAGAGGAAGACCATTTCAGACGTGGAGTGACTCAAGCAAGGAAACCACAGCCCTGGGTTTGCAAGACCTGTGCAGGGGTTTTGATGACTCTGGCTCTTGATGGTCACTCATGCATAAGGTAACCATAATATGAAATTGACTTCAGAGAATATGACAAGTCTCTAGAGTTCATACTGTCTGGGCCTGATGATTTGTTGTTGTTGTTTATTCTAATTTGCCAGTAAGGTCTAGAACTTCTTTGGTCTTCACTATTTGCTTCAGGTCCCTATTCTCCCCTCCTGGAAGCATAAGTTCAGGTGCAAGGATTTGCCTTTCATCTTCAGCAGAGAAGTCAGTTATGAAAAGATCTGCAACTGTTGTATGCAACTTCACTGCAGTCTCTTTGTTCTTCTTCGGAATATTTCTATTTCATTGCCATCTTATGAGCCAGTTGCCTCTTTGGCTGGCTTTCTCTGCCAGAATAGTGTAAAGCACATGTCGCTATGGATAGTAGTGAACTGGAAATAAATGGAATCAGTTTGGTAGACCTGTGGAGACAGCAAGAGGGGTTGAAGTTTAAAGCTAGGGAAACAGTTCAGATTGTTTCTACTGTAGGATTGCATATGTCTCCTTTGGCTGCAACACTATACACACTTAATCAGGAATAAGTCTCAATGAACTATTATTCTGGAATAAGTCTCAGTGAACAGGATTATTCTGGACAAGGATTCAGTGAGTAGTGTGAAAAATAGCCCAAATGATATAGATAGGGCAGGCCAAGTAGAACTAGAGACCAACAGGGAGAGGGAAAGTAACTTTAGTACAGGAATTCCACAAAGGGCACATTGTCTCAAGCATCTCTACACTAATGCACAGAGCATGGGGAATAAGCAAGATGAACTCCAACTCTTAGTACAACAAAATAAATATGATTTAATAGGCATCACTGAAACCTGGTGGTATGAATCTCATGATTGGAATGTAGGAATAGGGGGGTATAACCTATTTCGCAGAAATAGACCAAACAAGAAAGAAGGAGGAATAACCTTATATGTTAAGGATGTTTTCACCTATGAAGAGATCCAGGAGTTAAATCCGGGAAGCCAAGTCGAGAGCGTCTGGGTAAGAATTAAGGGAGAGAGAAACAATAGGGGTGTGATTGTGGGGGTTTGCTACAGGCTTCCGGGCAAGCCTGAGGACATGGATGTCAAAAAGGAGAGATGTACTGTTAATGGGAGATTTCAATTATCCTGATATTTGTTGGCAGTCAAATTATGCAAAGACCACAAGGCCCAACAGGTTCCTTGCTTGCCTTGCAGACAATTTCATGGTCCAGAAGGTGGAAGAGGCGACAAATAGCTAAAATGGCTATTTTAGATCTGATCCTGACCAACAGGGATGACCTAGTTGATGAGGTGGAGGTGGTGGGATCCTTAGGAGGGAGTGACCATGCTTTTTTGGAGTTTGTCATTCAGTGGTAAGGAGAAGCCAAGTGTAGCCAGACATGCATCCTAAACTTTAAGAAAGCTGATTTCTTTAAACTTAGGGAGTTACTTGCTGAAATCCCGTGGTCAAGAACACTAAAAGAGAAAGGAGTTCATGATGGATGGGAGTTTCTTAAAAGTGAGATACTGAAGGCACAATTGAAAACTGTGCCAATAAGGAGGAAAAATGGCAGGTGTCTAAAGAAACCGGAATGGTTGACTGAATAACTCTCAGCGGAGCTAAGTGTTGAAAGAAACATGTACAGGAAATGGAAAAATTGTGAAATCACCAAAGAGGAATTCAAGCAAATAGCCAGGAGATGTAGGGAGAAGGTCAGAAAAGCTAAAGCGCAGAATGAACTCAGGCTTACCAGAGACATCAAAAACAAAAAAAAAGGCCCTTTTTAGATATGTCCACAGCAAAAGGAAAAACAAGGACATGATAGGATCACTGCATGGAGAAGGTGACCAATTAATAATGGGGGGAAGAGAGAAGGCAGAACTACTCAACACCTTCTTTGCCTCAGTTTTCTCCCAAAAGGATAAAAGTACCCAACCTAGGGAGTGGGGAGTAGGTGAGGAAGGGGAGGAAATGTAGCACAGAATAAGTAGAGAAGTAGTACAGGAATATCTGGCTAAACTAGATGAATTCAAGTCCCCAGGACCAGATGAATCACGTCCAAAAATATTGAAAGAGCTGGCAGAAGTCACTTCTGAACTACTCGCAATAATCTTTCAGAACTTTTGGAGAACAGGAGAAGTCCCAGCAGACTGGAGGAGGGCAAATGTCATCCCCATCTTCAAGAATGGGAAAAAAGAGGACCCTAATAATTATCGCCCGGTCAGACTGACATCAATTTCAGGAAAGATCCTAGAGTAGATCATTAAACAGTCAGTTTGTAATTACTTAGAAAGCAATGCTGTAATCACTAAAAGCCAGCATGGAATTCTCAGAAATAAGTCATGCCATTAATCTTATCTCTTTTTATGATAGGGTAATAGGCTTGATAAATGAAGGGAATGCTGTAGACATAGCATAGCTTGACCTCAGTAAGGCCTTTGACAAAGTTCCACATGACATTCTTGCAAAGAAGCTAGTAAAATGCAGGCTGGACAGGGCTACTGTTAGGTGGATTTGGAATTGGTTGACCGACTGAACCCAAAGGGTGATCACGAATGGCCGCTTTTCAACCTAGAGAGAGGTGACCAGTGGGGTGCCACAGGTTCTGTTCTGGGCCCAGTGCTATTCAACATTTTCATCAATGACTTGGATGAAGGAACGGAGGGCATGCTGATCCAATTTGCATATGATACCAAATTGAGAAGGGTTGCTAATACACCAGAGGACAGGATCAAATTTTAAAACAAGCTTGACAGATTGGAGAGCTGGGTCAAAGCTAACAAAATGAATTTCAACAGAAAGAAATGTAAGGTCCTGCACTTAGGCAGAAAAAATAGAAGGCACAAGTATAGGATGGGGGACACGTGGCTGGATAGCAGTACATGTGAAAGGGATCTAGGAGTCTTGGTAGATCACAAGCTGAACATGAGTCAGCAGTGTGATAAGGCAGCCAAGAAAGCCAACATGATTCTTGGTTGCATCAATAGGAGTATGGTGTCTAGATCGAGGGAGGTAATGGTACCACTCTATTCTGCATTGGTTAGGCCTCATTTGGAATACTGTGTCCAGTTCTGGGCACCTCAGTTCAGGAAGGATATCGACAAGCTGGAATGTGTCCAGAGGAGGGCAACCAAAATGGTGAAGGGTCTGGAAGCCATGCCCTATGAAGAACAGCTTAGGAAGCTGGGTATGTTTAGTCTGCAGAAAAGAATGTTAAGAGGGGACATGATAGCCATGTTTAAATATTTGGAGGGATGTCATGTTGAGGAGGGAGCGGGCTTGTTCTCTGCCGCTCCAGAGACTAGGATAAGGAGCAATGGATTCAAGCTGCAGGAAAGGAGATTCCATCTGAACCTCAGGAAGCACTTCCTGACGGTCAGAGCTGTCTGGCAGCGGAATATGCTGCCTCGGAGTGTCGTGAAGTCTCCTTCTTTGGAGGTTTTTAAGCAGAGGCTGGATGGCCATTTGTTGGGAATGCTTTGATGTGTGTTCCTGCATAGCAGGGGGTTGGACTCGATGGCCCCTGGGGTCTCTTCCAACTCCATGATTCTATGATTCTAACTTGCCCTGCAAACTTGAAGAATACAGAAGAAGCAGCCTTTCCTACTCCTCTACTGTTCTCCAGCTTTCCCTGTCTCTCTTTTTAACTTCTTGCTATTCACATGCTTACACAGATCCCACCATATCTCAATAGTATCAGCACATACACACAGACACACACAGAGTCCCTCATTCATCCACACACATACACACAGGGACATACTTCCTCAGTTATTCAAATACATATAACCAGCCATTTCTACAGACCAATGCAGTCCCATCCCCAAGACTTCTCTCTCCCTCATCCCCAGGCCAGTCAACATTTCTCTGCACACCACAACCCCTTTTTTGCCATCACACTTTTCTCCAACCCATATTCCTCTATCTATATCCCCACTTTCTGATCTCCAGGTTCTCTTTATTGAATACTATTCTTCAGCTTTCCCACCACAATATTATTTCCCACCACGATATTTTCCCAATCACCCAAGGGCTTTATCACATCAGGCTCTTCTCCTGCTAAAATAGTGTTGTCTTAAAATGCTATTGAATCAGGATTTAAAAACTACTGATCTCATCAGTGCTGGGTTTCATCTGCCAGTGATTAGTTATGTCTGAAGCTAGAAGAATGTTAACAATTACTGCATTAATGAAATTTTTTTTTAAAAAAACTGTAAGATTCTTTTCCACTTGTATTTGCAGGCAGGTGTATGTATGTGTGAGAAAGAGAGAGAGAAAGACTCTAGAGTGCAACTGGAAAAGGAGGTGGGGTGAATGGCAGGGGGCAGTGAGCAAAGTTTGGGCTTCCCTGACAAGCTTCAGCTGTGTGACAGGGAGCAGTCATTTGGCAAAGTTTTTTTTTCCAATGGAGAGAAATAAGCATTTCTCAATTATTTTTGCCAGCTGAAAGGAAATTAAATTGAAAGTTCCACCCTTCTCCTTCTCTCCTGATCACTGGAGGTGGACTGACATTTCCCCACCCGCAGCCAACCCACTAAATACCGCTGACCACCCAAAATTAGTGTAAAAGAGCAATTGAACTTTCATACAGAAAATCATAGCACAATAAAAACAGGAAAGGAAAGTCATTAATGGATTTTTGGTGTTAATAAAAAAATATGCTTTATAAACGTTTTTGTCTCCCATGGGAGAACAACAGAAGAGGAATGATGTCATGTAATAAGTCTCAGACAAAAACATTATTATCCAGCTGTAAGTGTGATTTACCTGCCTCATGGTATAAAACTCCAAGACTGACTTCAGAAAAACAAACAGTATTTTAAGCTGCTACTTAAAAGTAGCTACTTTGTTGTTGTGTGTTGTGGTGAGAGCTCTCTACCGGTAGCAAGGACTGTCTCCTGCTTTAGTTTTGAGTTGCTGTGTCTGTTTTTCCTATTAAAATTCAAGCTTTAAACTTTTTACTTCAGTATTAAAAACGAGCAAATTCAGTCTGCTAAATCTCAAGTGATGAGGACTACACTAACACATTTTTTATATGAATGTGTTTAAAAAATTCCTTATTGTTGGTTGTTCTGAAGAGCTATAAATTTACTAGATAACAGAAACAACAACTTTGCATCCCTGCTAGGTGGCTTGCATTTCCTTTGTGAAAATCTGTGCTCATTTGAGCAGGACTAAGAAGTGATGAAGATTCTTTCACTTTAGTACCACAGAATCATAGGATTTAGTATCACAGAATTTCGTATTTCCTGTGAACTCCCAAGTACCATGGAGATACTCATCTGGTGTTTGTTCATCTGTCCCAGCCCAGAGTTTGAGACAGACTTAGGCAAAGCTAGATGAGCACAGACTATGTGGCCAGCAGACCAGCCAGCTAGCCAGCTAGCCAAGAGATTTCACTTCATGCTTGTTAAAGGGTTACTCCTGCTTTGTTTACTTGTTTTGTTTGTTAATGCCTACTGCTCCTTACACCACCTCTAGGCGTGCAGTCACTCAGCCTCCTATGCAGTCCATCCTTTTCTTTCTTTTGATAGACAAGGGAAGATGGATAGAGAACAGAGTGAGTTTGCCTTCCTGATGAGCCCTAGTGCCAGCTCAACCCTAGTGCTAGCTCAGGATGGAGGAAACTAACCGAGTAAACAGTCTTTGCAAGTTGAAACAACTTGATTGAAATAAATTAAGTATCGCAAAGTGCAACAAGCTGCATGACTAGCTAAAAGAGCAGTTACACACACACACACACACACACATGTTCATGGCCAGCAGAGAGTTCTCACCCAGCTAAAGATTTGCACATACCCTTCATCTACTACCCAAAACTGACACATAAAAGCCAGAGACTCTGGATCCTCTCTGGACATGTGACAAACCTATCTACAGTTATACTTGGAAAATGACTTGACAGATTGGTCTGCTTTCATGGATTGCTTGATCAAAAAGAAAGCATAACTACTGTACAATTTTAGTATTTTTTAAAACACACACACACACACACACACACACATATATTTGGTTAAAAAACCTGTATATATATTTATATAGCTATAAATGCTGTTCAGTGCGCTCTGGGTTTTTAACAGTGTACTAATATATGTATATTGATCTGAGCGTGTATATATATAGTAGAGCAGTAGTTTGGTGGCAAATATTAGCATTGATGGTGGTGGAGGATTTGTGGTGGCAAGAAAGAAAAGGCTAGAGATGCAGCACCAGTAAAGGAAGGCAGCATCAGCAGTGGGAGGAAAACTCCTGCTTCCAAGCAGAATATTTCTGCAATATTTGGCTTCTGGGTAGGTCTTTAAAGCCAGGGTGTTCTGGGAAGACTCCCTTATCAGAACCAGACCTTGGTTTCAAAATTAATTTGATAATGATAAATACTGTAAACTGGATCGTTAGTGGCACTGTTATTGCTGCCACTAATACTAAAAACTGAAATTATTTGTTTCATTTCCATCAATGAATTCATTATTTAAAATGTTAGTTCCAAAACAAAGCAGAAGATTTGCAGAGTAAAGCCTGTAGACTGTCACTACTAAACTCTATTGGCACATTTTATTATTGGCAACTTCAAAATTTCTCTATCTTTCTTTTTTCACATTGCCTTTCCTGAACATGGAATTTTTCCCAGGGGGACTACAAAGCCCATAATACAACTATTGCCTGGGGAATGATGGGAGTCCAACACATCAGGAAAATGAGATGTGAGGAAAGGCTGTCTAGAGTATAGGATCTTTCAACCTGCTCAATTAAATTCAGTCACTGTTCTACATCTCATTTCTTTCTGTCCCCATCCCAGTCCTCACCAATATGCACACTGTTCACTTACCTTTCACTTATATTTTTGCTTATTAAAAGTAAATAAGGAGTAATTTAGTAAGCGATTAAGTCATTTTTTCGGTTAGAGGAGATAATGGCCATTTCCACACTAGAGTGGAGGAGCGTTTCACTGCATTTTATGAGCGGTGTTTTTTACTCCGACTTACCCCAATTCCTATCTGCACGCCCTCCAGTTTCTGTAGAAGTAAAGTGGAGAAAATCATTTGTAGCCTCCGCATCGTCAATTCTCCTGGAACTCCTATTCCCCTCCCTCCTCCCCTCTGCCACCACTGATTGGTCAATTTAATGCCCACCTCTGTGGTGTGAATCGATGTAATGCTTCCGCATGTAAGAAAAAACACAGTGGCACCGTTGTGGTTGGTTTACATGGGAGTTTTTCCATTTTTATATTACACTGGTTTCACAATGATGTGAACTGCAATAAGAGCCGAACATGTGTGGAATGAAGTACAACGGAATGACGTCAAACTGGTTTGATGTGCAGATGTATTGCCGATGCAACGGCACTACAGCGATGTATCTCCCTTGTGTGGAAAGGGCCTAAGTCATTGTAAATGCAGCCATAAATGATAGGCTACAAAGATCAGTCAATAACTCAAAAGTGGAAAATGTTAAGTATTAGGCTTCCAGATCCCTGCCTAAAGGGTTAAGTCTAGTTCCTCTGCTGCGCTCGTGGTCATGGTAACTGGCAGGTCGACCTGACCCAGCCGGTGTGATAAGAGGTGTCTGATTTGTCTCAGTTCCTGTGGGAATCTAAGGGGTGTTTGGTAACAATCCCACGGTAGTTATGTCTGCTGTTAGGATTTCCCACGGCTCTTCCTCTCTCTTTGATTCACTCACTTTGCTTGCTGTTTTAGCCTTGCATGGCTCTCTCTCTGTCATGCTGTAAGAGGAGAGAGAAGCACAATGGATTTCACCTAGCTTTTGACTTCTTTATGTACTTAAGCTGTTTTATAATAAAAGTACTAGTTTAGTTTTGGCCTCAACTCTGGCCTCTGTCTGTTTTTAAACCTATACTGGTTTTTGCGTCTGCCTGTTTTGAAGCACAGGCGGTCTGTGGGTGATGTTGGCGCACAGCGTGTCCCCTGGAATCCCCCAACAGAAAATTCTTAATCCAAAATATTTTGAATGCTCCTGAACATGTGCATTATTTTCTGCACAACTGAATCACTGCATTCTCTCTTCCTTACTTGTCCCAATCAAGAAGCTTCTTACCTACCACAAGAAGTGGTAGAGACTATGTTCTGCATGTAGGGGCAAGTCATACCATTCTGGTATTGGCATCTCTGGTCTAAAAGATCAAGTATCTAACAACAATCATATTCTCTGTAGTCATCTTACTTTAATACTCTTTTGTTTAAGTCTCTTAACCTTGCACTGTAAGATTAATGAAATAAAGCCTTTTATAATTTGTCCAAATATTTGATATGCTTTTAATTGGTTTTATATATTTTGTATGTATGTATGTATGTATGTATGTATGTATGTATGTATTTATTTGTATTTTTATTTTTACATATTTTGCATGTATGCTGTATTGATGAGTCCGTGGACTGTAATAAAAATTGTTTGTTTGGTAAATAAAGTGATATTTGGACTTGTTTGTTTTGTTTTCTATCTGTTTTTATCATTTTGTTGTTATTATTAGCTTATGGTGACTCTGTTAATGAGACTTTCAAGAGCACTAGTCATCAACTGCCCTGCTCATGTCTTGCAAATTTAGTATTCTGGCTTCCTTGATTCAATCAACCCACCTACAATGTGGTATTCTTCTTTCCCTGAACATTATCATCTTTTCCCAGTGAGTAACATTGTTTACCACTTTGGCACTATCCTTCCATGGTGGTAGGATTTCATACTCCAGTGAAGAAAAAGGATATGCGGGTGGTAGCATTGCTGCTGATGGGATGTCCCAAGCCAGAAGGCTTAACCCATATGTGGAAATTGAGGAAGAAGAAATTGAAGTAGCCCAGGAACCAACATACATAAATAAATATTAAAACAACTCAGAAAATCTACTTTGTGGCCTCAGGGCTCCCAAATTTCTTTCCTAATTTATCACCTAATTAAAAAGAGCTTGATAGTTCTAACAAAACTCCTCAAAGCATCTACCCCACCGAAGGAGGAGTGGCTGAAAAACAAAAGGTTGGAGAGTCAGAGAGAAAGCAACACAGATGCCTTGGGAGAAAAAAATGGGGCCAAGTGAGGAAAGCTTAATTATCATAGAATCATAGGGCTGGAAGAGACCACAAAGGCCATCTAGTCCAACCCCTTGCCATGCAGGAATACCCAATCAAAGCACTCCCAATAAATGGCCATCCAGCCTCTGTTTAAAAATCTCCAAAGAAAAAGACGCCACCATATGCTGAGGCAGCATATTCCACTGTTGAACTGCTCTTACCATCAGGAAGTTCTTCCTAATGTTTAGATCTCTTTTCCTGACGTTTGAAACCATTGCTCCATACCCTAGTCTCTGGAGCAGCAGAATACAGGCTTGCTCCATCCTCTGTATGACATCCAAATATTTAAACATAGCTATCATGTCACCTTTTAACTTTCTTTTATCCAGGCTATTTTAATTTTATTTAATTTATATCCTGTTTCCAAATGGCATTCAAAGCAGCTTGCATATTTGTTTGTTTTCAATTTTCTGACTTTGTGGAGCAAACACAAGGTAACTCTAGCCTTAAACTGGTAGGCTTTTAAAAAAAAAATGAATAAATAATTTGATAATAATTACCATTAGACATTCATTGTAATGAATTCTGTTGTCTACAGCAATTTCCTCATGCTGAAATCAGAATCCGGTCAGTGCGATGTCTTCATTTGCTTTTACAGGAAGAGTAAATACAATGCAGAGCTATTCACTTCTGTTTACTGGGCTGATCCATACTGCTCAGAAATGTCATCATATATCTATTCCCACCTCTTTGGTAAACTAGGTGTTTTTCCTCTCCCTGAGTAAAGAGACCAGCTGCAAAGTCCAATAATCTGCAGGGAGTGAATTCCTTTCCCCAGCTTCCTAAGCCTCCTCTACCCAGGAGTTGAGACCCAAACACAGGAAAAAAAGTTATAGTTCGGAAACCAGCCAGACCTGTAGTAGATACGATTATACACAGACAGCCAGTGAGCAGTGGAAGATCTTATGATGCATAATTCCCAGATGCCTCCAAGCTCAATGCGGTGCCCCGCAAAAAGAAACATATTATAAAAGCACACTTGGAAGAAAACAAAAATACCATCAAAGTCACAGCAGTACTTGTCATGAAGGAGGGAATGGGAGCCCCACGCACTCTGATCCATGGCATGATTGAGGAATATGCTTAAAGTAATTGGGACACTGAGAGATGGGGGTCTTTGTCCTTGCCTCTAGCTCTTGTCTTTGCTGGTCAGATTTTTTTTTACAGCAAGATGTTAACACTTGTACTGCTGCAAACAGGCATTCACCATGGGGTTTGTTGGAAAATTATGGCATTCTCTCTTCCCACCTCAAATGGAGCTTAGCTAGTATAGGGTTAACTGTTGCTCTGTGGTTATGGTATCCAGGCCATGTGACTCACCATTCTGGTGTCAGTTACTGGTCATACTTAGAAAGCAACAACTCTTTCTATAGCAATCTTGCTTCTAGCACTTTCTCTACTATGCTAGCCTATTCACCAAGAAACTGGTGAGTTTAAAATGAAGATATTATCTTCACAAATCCTTTTATTAGTTAGTTAGGATATAGTTTCTTTAATGGATATGTAATTATAAAGTTTATTAGTAAATCTTTTGAGTTTGGAACCTGAAGCTGCATGTCTTCTTTTTGATTTCAAGTCAGCCTTCAGTTCAGAGAAGACAACACAGAAATAGGGACATGCTTTCTCTGCAACTCTGTTAAAAGAAGTCTAATTCCTTACAGCTTTAGCTTTCATAGAGTTTCCCAAGAGCTAACACTCTGAGAAACTCAAACCCCCAACAGAGATGTACCATAAATTACCATAAATCTGTCCTGTGCATGTTCTAGCTGAATATATATCATCTGTCTTTCCATCTCCTTCTCTGGAGGTTTTTAAGCAGAGGTTGGATGGCCATCTGTTAGAAATGCTTTGATGGGTGTTCCTGCATAGCAGGGGGTTGGACTTGATGGCCCCTGTGGTCTCTTCCAACTCTATGATGATTCTATGATCTATGCTGCACTTTTATCAGCTTCTCTTTTTTTCTGATCACAAAATTGTAGATTGCTTTGCATTCTTGTACATATAATCTACAGAGACAGAATCTACTCTAGTTCTAACTAGAGTAAATATGACTAAATATGAAAAATGAAAGAATGGCCCACAGATTAGAAACACTCAATATATGTTCCAGTTACCAAGAAAAGGGGCAGCAGGAGTTGTAATAACCACAGAACCATTGCATTAATTTCTCATGCAAGCAAAGTCATGCTCAAAATTTACAACAAAGATTTCTACCATATATGGGGTGAGATATGCCAGAGGTCTAAGCTAGGTTTAGGAAAGGAAGAGGCACAAGGGATCATATTGCAAACATACATTGGATAATGGAGAGCACCAGAGAATTCCAAAAGAAAACTAGCTGTTTTTTATTGATTATAGTAAAGCCTTTGATGGTATAGCTCCTGAGAAACTAGGGCTCACTCTTAAAGAAATGGGTGTGCCACAACATTTGATTGTCCTGATGTGTAACCTGTATTAGAACAAGATGCGGAAAAACAGAATGGTTTTCAGTTGAAAAGGGCCGGGGAGGCTGCATTTTATCACCCCATCTGTTTAACTTGTTTGCTGAACATGTCATAAGTAAAGCAGGATTAAACTTGGAGGAAGGAGGTGTGAAAATTGGAGGAAGCAACATCAACAATTTAAGATATGCAGATGACACCATACATCAAGCAGAAAACAACAAAGAAACAATTACTGAAGAAAGTCACGGCAGAAAGTACAAAAGGAGGTTTACAATTGAACATTAGGAAAACAATAATAATGACCACAGATGATTTACATAACTTTAAAGTTCATGATGAAGAAATTGAAATAGTAGATGATTTTTCCATACCTCGACTCATTCATTAATCAGGATGAAGACAGCCGTCAAAAAATCAGAAGACTAGGATTTGAACGGGCAGCTATGGAGGAACTAAACAAGGTCCTGGATTGTAAAGATATATCACTGAATATTGAAGTTAGGATGGTCCATACTATTGAATTTGCAATTTCTATGTGTTTCTGTGAAAGCTGGACAATGAAGAAAGCTGATGGGAAGAAAATCAGCTCCTTTGAAATGTGCTGGAGAAGAGATCTATGGATACCCTGGACTGCTAAAAAGACAAATGAATGGCTCCTAGACCAAATAAAGCTTTGACTCTCCTTATCACACTACACACTACACAGTTATAGTGCTATTATTCCACTTTAACTGCAATGGCAATATCTCATGGAATCATGGTATCTGCAGTTTAAGGAGAGGCATTTAGAATTCTCAGCCAGAGAGCCCCAGTGCCTCACCAAACTACAAACTCCAGAATCCCACAGGGTGTAGCCAGAGCAATTAAAGTAGAATAATAGTGCTATGACAGTGTAGTGTGATAGGGACCTAAACTGAGGCTGTTGTACTTTGGCCATATCATGAGAAGACATGGCTCACTGGAAAAGACAATAATGCTTGGTAAGATAGGCAGTAACAAAAGAGGAAACCCACAGTACAAATGGCAAACACCTCCCTGAACCTGCAAGACCTGAGCAGGGTGATGACAACAGAGTGACTTGAAAGTTTCTCATCCATAAGGTGACATAAGTCAAGACCAACGTGATGATAGTTAAAAACAACAACATATTAATTGAAAGGTGTAGAATAAGCAAGAGAGTTTATTATCTTTTGTACACTAAAAAGCATGTTTTCCTCCTGTTTCCTTGCCTTGTTGAGTTGGTGTTGAGAGTGGGATTATTGAGGTTCCAGGAATGTGACAGCAAATTTACATCTAGAATTATAAACTAGATTGCACAAAGGCATTGGCTGGCTACTGCAGTAAGAACCTATTAGAAAAATCCAGATGCTTAATTGCTGCTGAAACTACATATGTATGTATATGCATGTATGATGTGCACATTTTCACAGATATGTGTTTGTGTATGTTTGTGAATGCATATGCCGCTCTCAATAGGATTGTCAAGGGCGATATCTCCTAATAGATATGCGTGCATGTGTGCCCCCTATGCTGGCTCAGGGAAGAGTGTTGCAGTGGGGCAGAGGGAGGGAACAAGGAAAGTGGCATTGGGGCAATGAGGAATGGGAACTGACTGATCTTCTTCACGCAACCAACTCAGCAACTGCCTTTCCTCTGCAGTTCTGCACCAAAGTACAGAAATTTTCTTTTTTATATAAAGTTTTTGTTAAGAGTTTTTCAAGATACAATAAAAAAATTACATATATTTTGGAAAAAGAACAAAGGAAAAGGAAAAGAAGAAGAAAAGTGGGATATAAAAAGAAACCTAAACAAAAAAAGAAAGGAAAAGAAAGAAAATGGATGAATGAATGAATGAATGAATGAATGAGTGAGTGAGTGAGTGAGTGAGTGAATAGCTAAATAGTGGCTTCTGACTTTCTTTTCTGTGGTTATGTATATATAATACAATCATACCTCTCTCTCTAAAACTACATTGTTCCTTTTTGATAATCAAACCTTACTAACTGTCAAAGCCAAAAGTTACCAAATTATTTTCTTTTTTCTGTAAAAAGTCTGTAAGAAGTTCTTTATGGTCTCTGTGGCTCACACAAATGGGTTTACTGTGCCTGCACAGTGCATCCTTCATAACATTTTAGAGCTGTTATGTAAGTGATTTGGAAATAGTCCCTCTTCTCTTGGTCTGTTTGACCAGCCTATTCCTGCTTAAACCTCAGTTCCTTTTCATTTGCCACAACAGCATTGAAGGAATTGTTGGTGAGTTGACCACTTTTCTTTCAATACTTTTTCTGGCTTCTGACTTTTGGACTGTGTTCTGTCTTTACTCTTCTCATTACAATAGGGCTTGTTCTGGATAATGTTCTTAGCTTAGTGGTTTCTTTAGTTTATTGGTTTGCTTGCTATGGCTTCATCTGGGTTGCTTAAAAATGTATCTCCTGTGGGGTTGAAGTCCCTGAGAGAGACAGGCATTTGTGCTATTTGTTGTGCCTTGGCAAAGGCCGCAATCCGGGGGAATGTGTTCACTGTAAGGCATTCATCCCACAAGTGCACAAAAACTGTTCATTCAGGCTGAAAGTGCTCTTGTACAAGCAAGCCTTATCGGCCTCTGATAAGCTTTCTGATTTGGGCCGCATATCCCTACCACTTTGATTCTCTTTGGCCCCTGACTGTCTCCAGTCTGGTCTGTGTAGCAGTCAAGAGGTCCTTACAAGATTCCAGAGTCCAACTTGATAAGGCTAAGGGTGCATCAAAACAGCCTGCATCTGACCCAGCTGTTGAAATGAAAGAATGTTTGGTACCAATTCGATATGTTGATATGGAGGCTCAATCTTGTATATCCTAGACAATAGTTCAGTTTGTTGATTTAGAGGCCTCCATCTCAACGTCCAAACACAAGTCTGAGCAGAGGCAGCATAAGAAGAAAAAGAGGGCAGGGGGTTGGATTGGATGGCCCCTGTGGTCTCTTCCAAATCTATAATTCTATGATCTTCCCTGTCACATGCCTCCAATCACTTAGTCCAGCCTCCTCATCTTGAATTGGTATAGGAGAGGGAGGCATCAGTACCAATCTCCATGGGTTCACAACACTCATCCCCTGGTCAGAAAGAACAATCAAGGCCTTCTAGGGAGGAATCTCCACAGGTGGTGCAAGTTAGTACTGCTTCTAAGGGGTAGATAGTTGAATCACCTTGTGAAGCACCTCAAAGATGCCCTGAACCACTGAACGTTTGCCATTGCCTCCTCTGGAGAAAGCTCTTTCTCCTCCTCCTCCACTTCAACAGTCTGTTCAATGTGGTTGCTTGGCTTCTTCGTTGGCTTCTGCTACATCTCAAACAACAAGACCATCCTAGTCTCAGTCTGGTAGTCCCTGGTCCAAGTCTCCATCATGCAATCACTACCATTACCAATTCAAGTGTCAACAGAATGGGAGTGACTTGGGGGCTATGGCTGCATGGGTTATAAAGGATACCTATCTCATCATGAACATTCACCATACTATTGGTGTGATTGGTCCCCATTTTCAGAATTCAACTATAAGGAGTGGGAGCAGGATTGGTACTGTTCCCTTGGATTGGGTCTACTCTACCACCAAAGGGACCCACTACACTACCAATGTAGCCTGCACGTAGCCCATATTACCACCAAAGTAGCTGGTATCAAGGCTCGTACCCTGCCTTGATACCATCATCTTTGATACCAAACAGGGGCTGCCAAGCCTCCTTCAGAATGAACAAAACCTTTGGTTCAACCACTACCTTTGGTCCAGCCTTCTGAGCCTACAGATCACCAATCACCTCCATCTAAATGGGTTCAATCTTTTGTGTTGAGGACTCTGCCTCATGCATCTCCATCATTATCCTGAGTAGGCAGGTATCTTTTCGAGAAGTCAATAACATCAGAGGATTCTGATTCAGATTCTTTATCTACTTCCTCAGGCAAGCCACCAATGCATTCTCCTACCATCATCTTGGGAGAGCAAGAGTCTGTTTCACCAACAGATGATACTCTTACCTTCACAGAACAAATGCTGCAGGTGGTGTGGGCCCTAGAATTAGAGGTTAAGTAATCAGAGACTGAACTGGCTGATCTGATTTACGGATGGATTCAGACTACAATGCTGACACTAGTATTGATTCAATTGCTGCCCTCCCTTCCAGAAGTGCCATTACAAATGATGGGATACACCCTCCACTATCCAGCCTATCTCTAAAAAAGTTGACAGCTTGTACCATGTTGTGGAATTGGGTTCACATTGGCTTCTGCATCATTCAAAGCCAAACTCCATTATTGTAGAAGCTGCCCAATCCAAATCAATACAGAGAAATTTACTACTCCTTCAGATAAAGAAGACAAAAAGTTGGATTTGTTGGCCAAAAAATTCTACTCAATTTGCAGTCTTGTTTTTCAGAATTGTGAATTATGAGGCCTATATGGCCATGGCCATGGCCATATCAACAACATTGCTGTTAGAAGGCTTGGCTCCTGTCATTCTTGGTATAGAAAAAAAAAAAGAGAAGATGAAAGAGAACAGAGCTTGTTAGTGCAACAATGTATCTATTGCTAATTACAACTTCGAACAATGCATTGAATATCAATTGCTGTGTGTAACCTATATCCAGGCAACAGTTCAAAGGCTTCCAGGTGTCAGAAACAATGCCTAAGGGCATTGGTGAAAGGGTGGGGGGATCAGAGGAATAGAGTGTGAAATCCCAGGAAGACAGTGTGAGGACACCAGAAAGGAAGAGATAAGAACATAAGAAGTGTTTAGATTCCCAAGATGAAAGCGTGGAAGCACCAGGAAAACCTGGGAGAACTCGGGATCTGGTGAGGTGATGTGACATTTATGGCTTTCACCAATCAGTGCTATTCATGCCTAAATATGTATGTTGTAGTATAAAACCTTGCTCCTAACCAATGTACCTCAGTTGTAGCAACTTTTTCAAGTTGCTATGTTGCTGAGTTTACCTCAATAAACACTGCTGCTGGGTGTTTTCTTGAGAAGCAAGTTAACCAGCACATGAAACTTGTGTGACAAGATGAGCCATTTTTTGGCCAAATTCTTGGAAAATGGCAGATAATTGTCAGGTGTGCTGCAAGTGGAAGCCCACAGTGTAGCAGCTCAACAGCTTAACTCTGCATGGCACCTGGCAGATTGTAGCAGAAAGACACTTATGGGAGTAATTGCACTATGAAGGCATGCATGACTGCAGTCATCTCGTTTGTCCCGTCAAGCAACATGTGTGGCTTCTGTCAAAGATGATTAATTTATGACCTGTAAAGAATTATTGATGCTTGTCAAGAACGATTGACACCAATTAACCTGTCTGATGTTTCTCACTCACCTGGAAGTACTAGGGTGGGTCATCCTGAATGGGTCATGTGTCCCCTCCTGAATCAAGTGGTCCAAGCTGTCCAAAGGGTCAATATCCTGTTTAGGCTTCAATTGGCCCTGGTGGAGTCATGTAACCCCTTCTGGAACTCACCGCACCATCACTGATCAATAAGAACTGATTTTAAATCCCTCAAAATCGCATGGGCTAATGTTGACCAACAGGAAGACAGCCTGCAGAGAGATACATTGTGGAGAGAGAAGCAGCCATTTTTTTGCATGTGGGCTGTGGGCTAGACAGTGCTACTGGTAGATGGATATGTAACTGGTTCAAACCCAGAGAGTGTTCACCAATGATGACTAGTGAGGTATCTTGGGGTTCTGTCCTGGGCACTGCTGTTGATCAGTATCTTTCTAAATGAATTAAATGATGGAATGGAATGTATGCTTATGAAATGTGCAGATGGCACCAAATGGGGGAGAAATAGGAGTCAAAATGGGTTTAACAGATTGGAGCAATAAGTCAAGACTAACAAGATGAATTTCAGTGGGGATGATGCAGAGTGGACAATGAGGTCCGGAATGGGTTAACAATGGATGTCTTGATAGATCTATAATGGTTGGACAGGTGTGAGGATAATGGAAAGATTTGGAGGTTGGTGGGAAGAAAGGTTGAAACAATCAGCGGTTTGGTGGAAAAATCCCTGTCACTATTGTCCAAAAGGCAGAATTGTTAAGGCCAGCTTAAGCCTATTATCCCTGGAGTTACCTGGTGATTTCCTGGCTATGACCAGGCTATGCCTGGAGGGGGTCTCTGACCTACTTTGCAATGCATGTATTCAGCCAACATCTTCTTCTTGTCCCACTTGGCCATATAATCACATCAGGATATATTTTATATTAAAGCCAATTAATATATCTTGGTAATCATATTTCACCAATTAAACTAACCATATCAAAGTGTGGGAGTGAACGGCCTGGTAACAACATCATGTAGAAAATGGAGCAAGCTTGTTTTCTACTGCTGCAGAGACTAGAACATGAACCAATGAATTCATATTATAAGAAAAGAGATAGCTACCTAATCATTAGAAATAATTTCTTTACTGTAAGAGATGTTCAACAGTGGAATATACTACTATGGAGAGTGGAGGACTCTAGATATTTGGAGATCTTTAAACAGAAGCTGGATGGGCATCTTTCAGGAGCGCTTTAGTTTTGTATTCCTGCATGGCAGGAGCTTGGACTAGATTGTCCTTTTGGCCCCTTTCAACTCTAAGATTATGATTCTTGTCCCCATTACAGTAGAACTTTTGAATCAATTAAATTTACTTACATATTGAGTCATGTTCAACAATTGGCCTATTCTCATTGGGCCTAACAGACAGGATTCCAGCCATTAATGCTTCCACCAATAAAACTCCAGCAATTGGGTCTGTGCTGCTGCTTCCTGCTCCTGTGTACCATGAACCTAACTTGCAGTTGGAATAAGCTAGTTTCCACTACAATCAGCACCTCAGAGCTGGGATGGAACTATTGGGAGTGGGAGGACTGCTTCCAGCTGCTCTTCGCATGTTCTGATTGAAATCACTCAGGTCCATTCTAACTGGGATATTGGAAATGAGTTGATATTGGACCCAAGGTCTTTGAGGTATGGACAAAGATTTCTCTGGAAGTGAGGGCTACCACATGTGGGCTGGACCTTTGTCCATCCCAATTCATTAAAAGGACTGGGGCAAACTAGTCAAATGGGAAAGGAGACTGATGAGTTAGGAATGTAAGACATATAACATAGAACACCAGACTTTGACAAAGTGACAATTGCACAAGACAAGAGTTCATAGACTGTAAATGTCACTCTACTCCTGAGGAATAGATATGCTTTCTAATCTTTCTATGAATAAAAAACTGTTTGTTTTACACCTCTGTGTTCATACTTATCTTAGCTGGGAAAATGGCAGGGCATGAAAAAACTGCTTACTTCAGAAAGTGAAAAAACAAAGTGAAAAGCTAAAGAGAGAGTCTCTATTGTGAACACTCAGGAATGCGAAAACACACATGAATAGAAATGCTCTTTTGTTTGAAGCGCAGATTGAAACCAAACATTACTTAAGTGACTGAAACTGAGGCGCATGTTTTCTTAACAAAGTATGTACAGATCCAGTTGATAATTATTCAGTGCACATCACATTGATTGGCTGAATTCACATGTTTAATTAATTTATTAGCCACCCTGATCCTGACCAGGCCTGTTTTTGTTGTATACCTTTCTGCCTTGCCATCTGTTCTCTTTTATGGCTCTTTCTTCCTGCCCGACTTAATACTCCTGCTCAACATGCTGCTTCCCTTTGATCTCAACTGATATACAATTTCCCCTTTGCCCATTTCTGGTGTCAGGCCAGATAATAAAACCATCTTTGAAGTCGAAAGTTTTCCCAATTGTTCGTATCCCATCATCTCTTCACAGCGCATCACACTTCCGTTGTATGATCCTTGTCTCCCAGGAGCAAGTACAAATCATACGTTAGCGATTTACAGCATCCAACTACCTGCCTTGGTACAATATATCAAGGTACTACTTATGCTCTAGGTTCTATGCAAGCAGTAATACATATAAGTAGTACAGTATGGATGCAATCAATCAAGGTATATAATAACCCCATCAAACAAAGTTAACAGCAAGCCATAATTAGACCTGCTTAATACATATCAGGACTTACTACATTGGCATAACAATCATACCATAAGCGATCATAACATGACATAGTAACATAAAACATCACAGCATAAGAAGAAGCATTGACAATGTAACTCCAATGCAACTACTACCTCCTACAACTTGGTTATTGCATACAGTATTGGAAAGCATAACATACTCAGCAAGCCTCTTTCATAATGAATCATGTCATAGGGCATGCCAGCGTGACAGGGAAGTTTCCCTATGGCTTTCTGTTCAAGATGCTTACATACTTACAAGATAGTTGTATCTAAAGTGGAATCTAAATGGCAGACTGAACTAGTTGATATGCAGCAGTTTTCTAAGCGTAACAAAGGGTGCAAATATATTTTAATAGTCATAGATATTTTGTGTAAATATGCCTCGGCTTTGGCTTAAAAGGAGAAAACTGGGAGAGAAGTGCTCAGTGCCTTCAACACAAGATTGAGGAAAACCTGACAAATTTCAAAGAGATCATGGTTGTACGTTTCTAAATAATTCTATAAGTAGTCTATTAAAAGAGCAGAGGGTTCATCATTTTGTCACAAATAATAAAGTAAAGCAGACATTGTGGAATGATTTAATAGAACTTTTAAAAACAAAAATGTGGAAGCATTTCACATCTAATAATACCTTTAGCTATATTGATGTGCTTTCAGAGTTTCTCAATGTGGAAACCAGGATATGGAAATTCTGTCCAAACAAAAGAGGAGTTCCTCTTACTCAGAAAAGGTGACCATGCACATATTTCTAAAAGCAAGGCTGTTTTTGCCAAGGGTTGTGAACAGAATTTCACCACAAAAGTATTTACTATGGACGAAGCCATCAGAAGTTCAAAAAGAGCAGTGTTCCTGCTGAAAGCTTATCATGGAGAGGCTATAGTTGGAAATTTTAATCCTGAAGAATTACAAAAGGGTAATGATCCTGAAACGGGATCAAAAGTATCATATTTAAAAATTCTAATCACTAAAGACAGGGGTAGGAGAAAACAGCATCAAGTGATATAGTTAGACTGGCCTAGCAAGTTCAACAGTTGGGTACTTGCTTCTGAAGTTGACGAACTTGTGTAGAAGTTTGGGAAAGGAAAGACCAGGAGTGGGAATAGTGCATTTTATATTACACTCCCTAGCAATGCCTGTGCAACAGGTTTTCCACAGAATGCAATTTCAAACTTTTCTATCTCTTTAGCAAGACCTCTGGAACTTCCGGGGGCATGAGAATGAAAATAAGACATGGCCCTTCATTCTGCAATGTAGCTAAGTCAATAGTCCCTCTAGTACATTAACATATGACTATGACCAATGTGGAGCTGTAATTTAATTATTGAAATAGATTTTTTCTAGCTGTGATGAAGTACAACCCATCTCTTGTTGGAAGTCCTTCGTGAAAGCACACACCATATGAGGCTATACCTAGAAGAGAAATAGCATGCAAACATAGTTGGCTGAGAAATAAAGATTTGCTGTTAAAAGATGTAGATCAAATGAAAATAAAAATGGTGGAACAATTGAATCAAGAGGGCTAAGAAATAAGCTGGTTTGCCTACACACAATTAATAGAGCAGTTTCAAGATCACTAATTTTCCTGTCTGGATAATACTTTTTTCCCACAAGTTGGAGATCCTGAACTAGATGTAAACAGAAGGTGACTAGCGGTAATCTTAGATAGATGCAGATTAGAGGCGGATCTAGGGTGGGGCGACTGGACCACGTGCCCATGGTGCCAATGTCAGGTGGGATGCACAAAAGAGGAACCCCCTTCCTGGCCCCCTGTCACTTGCCCCCTTCCCCACTCATCCGTCCCCCACCCAGCACTGATTGCCTCTCCCCATCCACTGCTGCTTACCCCCCGCCCACCACTTTCTCCTCCACCACCCCTCGCCCCTCCCCTGCCTGCTGCTTACCCCACCTCCACCTGCCAATCATCCCTTTCCGATCTGCCGCTCACCCTTCCCCTGCCCACCGCTGCTTGCCCCACCTTCTTGCCCTTGGTGCTGTTGAGCCTTGCTTGGTATGCCACTGATGCAGATTAGCCGATGAACAGCAAAGAATTCTTAATCCCTCAGATGAAAGAAATGTGGTGGGGAAAACACACCTGTTTCAACCAGGCTTAATGTGTGTTAGAACAGCGTGTGTAGTGTACTATACAAATACATTCAAGCGCTATTAAGGACATTGTCTTTGTTTCTTGTGAATGGAACTGTGGTCTGTGGAAGCCACTGTCTTGCCTCCTCCTTTCTTGTGTGGTGCTCTTCACAGGAGGTGTAGCTGTTGATATGGAGCAGTAGAACCTTGCCATCATTGTGTCATATTTCTGAAAGCTTGTTCCAGCTGTTGGCATGGCAATCAATGCAAAAGTTGACATTCAGCCAACTCAGAACCATAATACAAGGCTGGAACGTAAAAATACAGTTTTCCTTTTCTCTTCAGAGGTGGTTCCAACCATCGCTACTGTTTGCTTCCTGTCTTGCTGTTTCTGCTCTAGTCTCAAAACACACAACCGTAGCATACTAACATTTCCTGGTTTTTTTGTTTGTTTGTTTAAAGAGGAGATACACAATGACACACAGACTTTGCTTTCTATGTGAGAGATATAGGTGGTGATTGTAATAGTATTTCCTGTTAATATCGGTATCTAAGGTAGGGCTTAATTTTCTGAATTGTAGCTTTAGGCCAAATATGTTTTTTTAAAGGGGGGAGGAATGTTAATCAAAATTATCTTGTTTTCCTGATGTTGTAAATGTAGGAGTTGATTTACATAGAATATTTATTTATCTGAAGAATGTTGTGTCATTTCAGAGGCTTCATGATGAATTACCGCTTAGTCTAGAAGAGCTGGAGAAAGTATTTGATACTCTGGATGCAGATGGCAATGGTTCACTTACTCTGAAGGAATTCACCACAGGATTCAGTGAGTTTGAAAATGCAAATGGGTGGCTCAGAAATTTCAACTAATTGTTAATTCCTTCCCCATGGGCAAATTCTCATTTTCATTTGGCTGTTTGGGGTACTATGTACCTTAACTTGGGTGAGTGGGGACACCATTTGCTGCTCTGCCTCAGGGAGAAAGACCTGCTTATGCCTAAGCAGCCATAGCTCTTGCCTCACAGTTTTTAAGAGCTAGGCAGATGTTTACCCCCTTTGCCTCAAAGCAGAGTTCATTGTATTGCTAGCTATTTTTTTTTAATGTTATCGGAATGATTATTCCTGTGTACAATCAAGGAAAACATAAACCCAGATAGTCAAAGAAATTAACTTGTTCTCTTGGATGGCAATCAACTTGCCACTTATGTTTTTAAAACCTATGAGTAAAAACTATTTTTTAAAACTTTTTAAATTGGTTTCCATGTTTTTTTTCATTGTTATCTATTTAATATTTGTCAGTAATTTCCTAAATGTATTTAAGAAAATAATATATGCACATATGCACCAGGAGGGCATCCTTTGTTACTGTTCATTTGCATGAGCAGAGCTTCAAAATAAATACCAGACAATTGAGAGCAACTTTGCAGACCTCCCCCACAATGCTTTATTCCAGGTGTTTTAGCATTCTTCAAGGTCATAATATCTCTCAGACTTCACTTATAGAAACATGGTCCCATTCTTCTGTGGCTAGGAGCATTTCTGGAGCCTTGGGCAGAACCATTTGCCATTTGGAGAGAAGAATTTAAAGATCCTCTGAATTTGGGGAGTGGAGGACATCAGAGATAACAATGGTCTTCCAGGATCCCACTAACTTCCTTTCTTCCTTCCTTCCTTGTTCGTTTATTTATTTATTTATTTTTCCAGCTTTCTTCCAGCATGGAATTCAAAACAGCTTACAAAATGGCTAAACAAGATAAACCTTAAAAACGTGGGAATAAAAATGTTAAAGCACAATTAAAAAGATTATCATAAAAACACCACTGAATTTTAAAAAGTGTAAAATCATTTTTAAAAATCACAACAAAGTTAAAAATACAGCAGACAGACTCCTTGCAGCCAATTAATCATTAATACCTATTTGAATAAAAAGATCCTTGTTTGCTGGTGAAAGGAGAGCAGAGAGAAGATGAGCCTAGCCTCCCATGAAAGGGAATCTTACAGCCTGGGAACTGAAATTGGAAAATTAGCTGCAGGAACCTTCCAGCTATTTGATTTGACTGCTAGTACCAGATACTTATAGAATATTCACTGTGCACTGTTCTATATGTATGTGTTGCAATTTTTTTTCAGTTGTCCTCCAAAATGTTAAGACCTAGGTCTTTCTCCCAGTTTGTTTGATAGGATTTATAAATACACATACTAAGAGCACATGTTACAAAATTCTGTTCCTCTTCTCCAGAAAGAATGTAAAGTAAGTATTTTTAATTTAACACTTAGTTTTCTGAGTTGTACATTTAATATCTTAAGCTGTTGGTTATATAATAATAATAATAATAATAATAATAATAATAATAATAATAATAATAAATTTTACATTCTTTTGAGTACTACATATTTGAATAAATGACATCTTTCAAAATCTGCAGGCCACTTTTTGTTTGGGAAGAAGGAATCAATTTCTGAAGTAGAAGGGTGTGAAACTGAAAATCTATATCAGCCTAAATGGGAAGGAAGCTACAAAGAAATTGATGAGGAAGAAGATCAGTTCTCGGATCTTATAGAGAGGCTTGGAGCTAGCAATATCTTTGAAGAGTAAGTACTGCCAGCAAAACATCAGAAAAACTAAAAAATTATATGGTACATCACTTTCTGCACGTAACTATTTCACCCTGCAGGTGCAGTATCACATGTTTCTTCTTCTGTAGGATCACAGAATCATAAAGTTGGAAGGGACCTCATGGACCATCAGGTCCAACCCCTTTCTCAGTGCAGGATCTCCAGCTAGACATCCCCAACAGGTAGTTGTCCAGCCTCTTTCTGAAGATGTCCAGAGAAGGAGACCCCATCACCTCTCTAGGCAAGTGGTTCCATTGCAGAACCACTCTCAATGTCAAAAAGTTCCTTCTAATGTTCAAACAAAATCCTCCTGTAACTTAAAACCATTAGACCTAGTTTTACCCTGTGAGGCAGCAAAGAACAATCCTGCATCCTCCTCTTTCTGGCAGCCCTTCAGGTGTTTAAAGAGTGTGATCTTATTGCTCCTCAGTCCTCTCTTCACCAAGCTGAACATGCCCAGCTCCTTCAACCTCTTTTCTTGTCACCTTCATTGCTCTTCCAAATAGAATTTGAAGAAATATATCTATATGTGTAAGACAGCTGAGTACAGCAGTGGTTAAAAGAATCCAGGTCAAAAAAGGACATAATTTAGGTTTCCACTTAGTTATTTGGACACTGTTGTTGTTAACTTTCATCAAGTCAACTTTGATCTCTGATGACCCGATGGATGAGAGATCTCTAAGTCACCCTATCATCAACCTCCCTGCTCAGGTCTTGCAGATTCAGGGATGTGATTGAGTCTATCCATCTGGTTAGACCTCATCTTGAATACTGTGTCCAGTTCTGGGCACCCCAATTCAAGAAGGACATGGTCAAACTGGAGCAGGTCCAGAGGAGAGTGACCAAAATGGTGAGGAGCCTGGAAGCCATGCCCTATGAGGACAGACTTAGAGAGCTGGGTATGTTTAGTCTGCAGAAGAGAAGGTTAAGAAGGGACATGATAGCCATGTTTAAATATATGAAGGGATGCCATGTAGAGGAGGGAGTGGGCTTGTTTTCTGCTGCTCCAGAGAACAGGACAAGGAACAAAGGATTCAAACTGCAGGAAAGGAGATTCCACCTGAACCTCAGGAAGAACTTCCTGACGATCAGGGCTGTCTGGCAGTGGAACATGCTGCCTCAGAGTGTAGTGGAGTCTCCTTCTTTGCAGGGTTTTTTTAAGCAGAGGCTGGATGGTCATCTGTCGGGAGTGCTTTGAGGGTGTTCCTGCATGGCAGGGGGTTGGACTGGATGGCCCCTGTGGTCTCTTCCAACTCTACATTTCTATGATTCTATGATCTGTAATGCGGTCTTCCTCTTTTCCTACTGCTGTAAAGTCAGCTGTGCTCTCCTTGACATGGTTATAGTCCTAATTTAGTGCAGAAGTGCTTTGCTGTGTATGGACCCATCTGTAACCTGTTGTCTGTCACTCTATATCCCAACTAGTCAAAGGTTTGGGTGTGGAATTTACATTTGGACAGTTTAACATAAATTGGTTATGAGTTTTTGGAGCACCTTCATCACTAATCTGATGTGTTCTGGAAGGGTTTTGCTATAGATAAGTATGTCATCAAAATAGACCATTACTCTTTGATAAGGAATTTGTGCAGCTTGCTGTTTACTAACATTTGAAAAATTGATGGACCCGTTTTGATCCCAAAAGGGAGAACAGTCCACTGGTAGTTCCCAAAGGGGGTGGAAAAGCAGGTTAATCATTTGCTGTCCTCTTTCATTCTAATACAGTGGAAATCCTCAATGAGGTAGAGCTTAGTGAAGTACTTTCTCTGAACCAGTTGCGCCATAATGTCCTTGGTTAGGGGGATGGGATATGCATTTGAAATGCAGACTTGGCTAAGGAGGGAATAGTCCACGATCAATCTCATATTCCCATCTTTTTTCTTCCGGAAAAACAGGAAAGGCTATGTAGGACTTTGAGGGTTTAATAAACCTGCATTGCAAATTTTTATCAATAACATCATGCAAGGTTGCCATTTCAGGCTGGGACATTGGATAGATTTGGGCTTGGGCGGTTCAGCACCCTCAATCAGTCTCAGTTTATAGTCAAACTCTCTATGTGGTGGCAGATTACTTACCTCCTGGACTTCAAAAGGCTGCCTTCAGTCTCAATAGTTGGGGGGAGTTTTAGCTTCCAATTCTTCTTGGATTAACCCCACTGTGACCTTTTATTTCTTTGCTGGTAGGTTTTTGGGAGATCCTAGTGCCCTCCCTTCTTCCTCTGGGGGCAACCACCCCTGAGCGCCAGTCTATTTTTTTTATTGTACCGGTATTTGCCCAGCCAGTCATACCAAAGCACCATGTAAAAGCCTATATGTTTGGGGAGTACAGACCATAGCTTCCCTTCTATTTCACCCACACACATGATCATAGGCTGAGTGTAAGTGTGCAGGGGCCCTCCTTGCATCAGTTATCTATCCATTTGAGTCTAATTCATAGTCTTTTTCATGGGTTCATACCCCAGGAACAGTTCTTTGGCCACACGTGGGCGCATCAAACTTTTACAACACCCAGAGTCAATGATTTCCTTGTGAAAGCATTCAACCCCCTTTCCAGTCTCTAGTTCTACAGTCACATAAGGATGGAGGGTTTTCTTACATTGGAAGAGTCATTCTGCTCCTTATCCCATTCATCGTTAGATGAAAATGAGCTGTGACGTGGGGTCTCCTCTTTCTCTCCGGTTTTCCCAACACTGCTGGGTCTGAAGCAGTGTGCCTGGGGTTTGGCGTGCTCTCCTTTCCCTTGTGGCCAGCCTTGGCATCATCCAAGAGGCTTTTTCTCATCTTCTGAGATTCCTTTCTGCTCACACTTGGCAGCCAGCTATGCCTTTTCTCCACATTTTAGGCAGCTCCCATCACAAAAATGGCACCTCCTCTTCAGTTTGCTCAGAGAGGAGGACCATTTTCCTTCCAGTGTCTTTCTTTCTGGTCCAGCTTACAGCTTGCGCACATGTTGCACACTCTCTTTCCAAGCCTCCACCTCATTAGCCAGTCACATCCACCTCAGGAGAGTGGTGGGTTGCTCTTGGGACCGGCAATGATCCAGAATGTCAGGCTACAAACTCTCTTTGAAGAATTCAATGTGGGTCACCTCTGGCCACTCGGGGATCTTCGCAGCGAGTCGACAGAACTCACACATGTACTTGGCCACAGTCCCTTTCCCCTGTTGAAGCTTATGCAGGAGGTTGCAAGTGTGTTCATGCAGAAAGGGGTCTTTGAACCTTTCACAAAGGCTCATCATAAACATGTTGAGATCTGCTGCCTCAGGGGCTCTTGTGTTGTAGAGGGTGGACACCCACTCAGCTGCTTCTCCTTGAAGTCACTGGCTGATGCATCTCACTTTTCTGGGTCATTTGGGAAGCTGTTCCCAAAAAACTGCCATAAAGTTGGAGATTACATTCATGAAGTAAGAAAGGGTCTCCTCATCACCACTATAGGTTTACTTCAGCTCCCTGAAGGGTCACAGTCCCAGCTGCTCGCACATGGAGTCTCTCCCTAATGGTTGTATTGGTGACTGTTGGCCCGAGACACCATCCTAGGGACCTGCTCCATCTCCCAGTCCCTGCCTGTCTACACCTGCTGCAACTTGGAGTGGAGCTGCCGCATATGGTGGGATCAGGGTAGCGTGCAATGAGGCAAGCTCCTCTTTTAGGCTCTCCACTTCTGCATCCTTGTCCCATAGCAGCTCCCAGAATATCGTGTCGCTTGCCTTGGAGTCCCATCTGGTGGCTCATCAGTGTGCTTCTTGTCCAGCATCTCCTCATCAAGATCATGTCCTCCCCACCTCAGGTGGGGACTCGGGCAGCCCTGCTGCTCCTGTCCAGGGACAGACATCTGGGGTCCAGGTTGCAGTTGAAGGAGTTTCATCTGGTTTGGTATTTTCATCACCTTGTCCCACTTGAGACATACTCAAAGTGGTGCTGGCTTCAAAGTATATTCACTGAGAGATCGAGCACTCTGTCAGGAACGAACCACAGTCACAATACTTTGCATGAAAGAATAGTTTATTGGAAACTTCTTACACTGCACCAACTCCAATGCTCAATCTAAAAGTACAGGATAGAGTAAGGCAGCTTTGCCCCAGACCCTCCTGCACATTCTTCCCAGACTGACTCTTTTTTATCTCTCTGCAGAAGTTTCCCAGACCTTGGTGCCAGCCTAGAATCTTCTACATTTGTCTCCACTATTACTACTTTAAATCCCATACTAGCAGCGGGCAGAACTAGCTGCTCAACAATACTGCTTGTCATATAATAGCTAGTATTGTGGAGAAGTGGGGAAACAATAGGGAAGCATCCAAGTGTACAGGGATCAGGGTTGAAACAATCACAATTTGGTGGGAACCTCCCCATTTCAGTTCTGAGAATCCAGCTTGGTGTTTTATGCCTATTGTACTCAGAATGGCTGTGCTATTGTCCTGAAAATGACTGGATCTCTTGCCGAAGAGGTGAGTGCCGTTGACATGCTTTGCTATGTCACATTTACAGTCTGTGATTTGTCTTTTCAAGCATGACCTTACTGCCAATTCAGATATCATTTATATCAACGCCAATTAATATAGTGCCCATCTAATATTATTTACCAATTAAACCATGCCAATCAGGGGGGGTGCACAGTGCTGTAAGAGAATCTGGGAATGTTTGGGTGACGGCCTGGGATAAGAATAAACAGATGCAGCTGCAAGATCATGCTGTTGGCAGGTTGAGTGAGAACATGGGAGGAGGGAAGAGTGAGCCCAGGAAAAAATGTTGTTTAAAATTACCAAGAAATCGGATAGTGGCACATACTAATTTTGAAATGTAATGGCTTATATAGTACTGCAAATCCAATAGTTCTTTAATTTTGACAATTGCCAAGGTCTACTATTGTTTCTTCACTGTTCTGAATAAAGCTTTTGAAACCTAACCCTATTATCTGAACTTGGAGCTAACCAGTACATTACAACTGCCTTCTACCTTACCAAGCATTATTGTCTTTTCTATAGAAGCTTGTGTTCTCATGATATGGGCAAAGTATGACTGCCTCAATTTAGGTTTCTAGAGAGAGTTGAGGCTTGATTTGGTCTAGGACCCATTCGTCTTTTTAGCAGTCTAGGCTATCTATAAAACTCTTCTCTAGCACCACTTTTTGAATGAATTGATCTTTTACATTGTCAGAGAGGAATGCAAAAAGACAGTATCTGTAGCCAAAAGAAAGAGAAGCCTCAGTGGCTGACAGATGAAACTCTTCAAGCAGTTAAAGAAAGATGAGAAGCAAAAGTAAAAAGTGTCAGAAACAGGACCCTGAATGCAATTGTTCAACCACTTGTATGCAGGGCCAAAGAGAATTAGTGTTACAATCAGTGCAGAAAAATAAAAGCTGACAACAAAAAAGAAAGAACAAGAAATCTCTTCCACAAGAGCCAACAGTGAAGCAGGAAACAAGGCAACTATGAATCATCTCATTCCTTTGTCTTTTATTTTCCTCTTCAGTTCATCTTTTGTGAAACGTGCCAAGAACCCTACTTTACTGGAGTAGAGAATAAAACAATCAGGATGAGACAGATCTGCTTGACACTTGCTGTATTTGCTATCCCTTCCATAATTTTGAGATAATTCCAGTAAAATCAATGGTTCTCAAGTATTTTTTTAATTAATTAATTTATTTATTTATTATTTTTTGTTGACATAGGCCTACACATGTTCCTGAAGGTTAGGCCAGCCACTGGGCTGAACGTAGTCCACCAGCCATTTGCTGTGGTTTGGCAATCTTGAAAACTTTACATTTTTTATACTCTCATACAGTCAACTTGAGACTGAGCTAGGATAGCTTTCAAATTAATGGGTGACTATATAGAATTGTTCTGAAGTGAGGGTAGGGCCCAAATCAATTAAGCTATCAATTGGATTTACATAAATGTCAATTTATGATTTAGAAATTGATTTAATCATCATTAATTGCATTTAGGTCTAGAAGTTGGACAAGATCTATCTTTCACTAGTACAGCATGGCTTTTAATAGCATGAATTACAAATTCTTCTATACTGTTCTCTTACAATGATGTTAAACTTGGAAACTTCTTAAGCATCAGGGGAGGCCACAGCAAATCTGCCATTAGTCTTAAGGTTGTTCCTCCTGCAACTGGTCTGAGCTCTCCTAGTGCTGAACCTCAGTTGGAAATAGGATCCATTACCTGGATTGCTCTTGTACAGCTTGAAGCTGCTGTGGGAAAAGTGGCCATAAACACCAGAATAACAGATCACTGCCTGGCCCTAGTAGCAAAGAGCTCTTTCAAACTTTATGATGGGCAACTCAGCAGTTCTAGTTTTACTATCTTTACATTTAAGGACAATTCTTTAAAATAAACAAAAAAAAACCTTTTAAAACACTTCAAAATGTTGTGCGGAATAACTTAAAATAGACTTGCATTGGGTTTTTTTTAATTAAAAACATTTTTATTAAACAGAAGAAAAGAGAAAAAGAAAAAAGAACAGACAACAGAAGTGCATAACCATACATAAAACTACAAAATGCATAACAGCAACAACAATAATAATAACAAAAACAACTACGTGCAAATAAGAAAACAACGAATACCTAACAAAACTACAGGAATCTAACAAAATTACAATAAACAAAAAAGACTACAAACAACTAAAAAGTGGTTCCCGTTCTTGTTGTGTACAGCTGCTAGTAAATACTTGTACTTAACTATTAAATCATAACTGAAAAATCTAAATTAACTTTGTCACTAATAATTTTGTAATTTTATCCTCATACTCTGAAGATAAATTTATCTAGTTAATAAAAAAATAATAAAGAATAGTAATTGTCAATCATACGCCATTACTACCATAGTTCTGTTATTCTGAATTAAATTGATTGTAAATATTGGTGTCATACCTTTATAACCAAAATATTAACATCAAACTAGTGCATCTGGCATTAAAAGTCCCCCCAGCAGCTGCTATAGGAATAATGGCTCACTCACTCTGTTGGAAGGGAGCTAGTGAATTAAACCATTGAGCTGCAAATTCCCCCCAGAGCAGCAAAGGCAACTGGGCTGCATGTGCACCTCTCTCTGTGTGTGTGAGAGAGAGGAGGAGTGCCAATTGTTAATTCTTGTAAATAATTAAATTCTTAAAGCTGATATTATGAATATGAAACTTCTAAAATAGCAACAAACTAAAATCATCATCTCTTATTTTCACATAACACTTCTCACGTAGTAGTAAAAAGAAGAGTCAGAGTTTAAAAATTCATGCAAGTTCAAAAGCCTATTATCATCAATTCACCCTCATTTTTCTTTAAATAATCATTGAGAAAAAATTCATCTTTTGTTTGGCCCTTTGTTTGACCCCATATGTAAAATTGTCTATTTCAGCTGTTCCTATCAATCTGTCAAACCATTCTTCCATTGATGGGATTTCCATTTTTTCCAGTACTTTGCAGATAGTAATCTTACTTCCAATAACATACATTGCACCAACTTGCATTGTTTCTTATCAATAGTTGCATCATTTGCCCAAATTCCTGGTTAAATATAACTCAGGATTCTTTGATATTTAGACTTTCAAAATCTTTTATCTTGTCTTGTATCTTAAACCAAAATTGTTTAGCTTTATTACAAGTCCACCACATGTGGTACAAAGATCCAGCCTGCTCTTGACATTTCCATTATTCATTCTCTGTATCTTTGTATATCTTTGTGAATCTGTCTGGTGTTAAATACCAGCAGTACGTCATTTTATGGTAGTTTTCCTGAAGATCAAAGCAAAGTACATTTTTGATATCTTTTGTCCTTAGTTTTTCCCATAGATTCCTCTGTATGTTATATTCAAAGTTTCTTGCATATCTGGTCATATATTCTTTGTCTTGTTGATCTTCCATTTCTAATTTCAACAGAAATGTATACATTTTAGCAATCAAGTGGTCATCATCAGTACACAATAGTAGTTCTAAGTCTGATTTATTCTTATCAAATCTTTATTCTTTTTATCTTCTTTAAATCTTAAATAAAGTTGTCTATATGGGAGCCATTGCATATTTTTACCTTCTTCTTCACTGCATATTATTACCTTCTTCTTGTAGTTGTTGCCGTGCATCATTATGCAATGTTGATTTCTCTAATAAATCATAGTATTAACCACAGTTAATCAGCTCTCGTTTATGTTCTGTTTCTCTTGTGGAGAAATCCAAAAAGGTATCTTTCAACATAATATTTTACATTTATTCCAAAGTTTAAATAAGGCATGCTAATACAGTAGTTAATAAAAGCAACATTAACTTTAACTTTATCATACAATAGGTTTATGGGCCACCCAAATCTTAGGCCATGTCCTTTGAAATTCAAAGGTTTATTATCTTTTAATATAATCCATTTTTAAATCCACGTCATACATGAGGCAGAAAACTAATTTTTAAAAAACGGTAGTCCAAGACCTCCCTGTTCTTTTGAATCTTGTAGAACTTTGTACTTCACTCTATATTTATTGCCTCCCCAAACAAATTTTAGCAAATCTTTTTGCCATTGTTTTTTAATTAGAAATTTTTAAAATTTTAACAGAGACAAATGAAACACACACAAATCAATACATCAAAGACAAATGAAGAAAGAAAATTAAAAAAATAAACTAAAGATTACAGATATTCCTACTCTTGTAAAATGAGAAAACAGAAAACAGAACATATTTAATCTAAACTGACAAAAATTGACTAAACTAGCCAGCAGAAACAAAAACTACGAAAACTATGGCTAAAATAGTTAAGCTAAAAATAGTTCCTGCCCTTGTTGCAAACAGCTCCTACTTATATAAGCATAGTTACCTTAAAATCATTACTTAAAATTACTAATAAATGTGTTGCTCGTTATGCTTGTACTCATTAACTATTTTTAATTCTGACTTCCTTAAGTTTCTATCTCAAACTATATATTAAAATTGTTAGTCACTACAGAGTATTATTATTTAAATCCAGAAGCCATTAATTAATTCTCAGTAAATCTGTTATCTTTATTAAAAGAGCCACACATATCTTAACAAAAAATATTGAAATAGCAACAACCTGTAGTTACATTTAATTTTTGTAGTCTCAAACTCATGATAATAGAAGTTTAAAAAGGGACAGTAGTATGCATGTTCTAAATCCTAAAATCCTAAAATCATCCTCATTATCGTTTACATAATCCATTAAAAATCTCCATTCTGAAATAAACTTTTCTGAATTTCCTTTTAATTTGGCTGACAACTAATCCATCTCTACAACTGACCTCAATCTGTTAAACCATTCGGCTGTAGTTGGGATTTCCATTTTCTTCCAGTACTTTGTGTATACAACTCTTGCTGCCAATAGCATATATTGAAGTACTTTCTGTTGTTGTTTGTCAATATTAAATATCAACACTCCAAATTGTTAGTAAAGACAAGTCAGGTTTCTTAATTATTTTATGTTTTAGAATTCTTTGAATCATAATCTGTATTTCCATCCAACGCTTTTGGGCCTTATCACAGGTCCACTACATATGAAACAAAGATCCTGTATGTTCTTGACACTTCTAGCAATTATCTTTCTTATGTTTAGGCATTTTTGATAGTCTCTCATGTGTAAGGTACGAGCATAAGATCATCTTATAGAAATTTTCTTGAAAGTCATAGCAAAGTATATTTTGAGTTTTATTCCAAAGTCTTTCCCGTTGATTCATGGATATATTGTGTCCAAAATTCTTAGTCCAGTTAATATTTCTTAACTTGTTCATCTTCCATGTCTGTTTTCAAAAGTTTATATAACTTGGCAATCAGGTGTTCATCATTTGTACAAAGTAACAATTCAAACTCAGATTAATCCTTTTCAAAGCCTTCCTTCTTATCTTCCAAAAATCTAAGATAATATTGTTTCTTCTTCGTGGTCTCTGTGACTCACATAAGTGGGCAGTCTGCACCTGTGCAAAACGTACAACGTGTCTGCCTGAACTCATTGCCAGGCTTTCACCACGCAGATCAGGAGGAAACTTCTAGAGCTTCTGGAACCCCGCCCCCTTCCCCTAAGGCCATATAAGTCTGCCTGCCACTCTCACACTCAGTTCCTTTTTTTCAGCTGCATTGATTGGCTTTGGAGCTTCCATCATCTTTGTCTTCTTATTCTTCTTCAGTATTGACTCTAGCCTTTGTTTGATGTCGACCTCAGATGTGATACTCGGCTTCATTGTTTATGGCCTCGACAGCATTCTTTAAGCACTGTCAATCGTGCAACACCAAAATCCCAGACTGCAACAGGCAGTCATCTGCCTTGGCAAAATGCACAATGTGTCTGCCTGTGCTCATTGCCAGGCTTTCACAGGAGGAACAGAGAGGTGAGACTTTGTGCCATTCTCCATGAACAGGCCCTGAAGCCTGTAACTCCCCCCTCCACCTCCACAGCCTCTGCCGTGTCTGCCGCTGCAGAGACTATGGCCCCATCATGAAGACCGTTGAGGATGGATACCTCAAAGAAAACCTCCATCGACCATCTTTGAAGGAACTGACTTGTTGGACAAAGAGACACAGCAGGATAGATTGGCATCAGTCTCAGCTTCGAGCTGCTCCTAGCACTCAGAATCACAGAATCACAGAATCACAGAAATGTAGAGTTGGAAGAGACCACATGGGCCATCCAGTCCAACCCCCTGCCATGCAGGAACACCCTCAAAGCACTCCCGACAGATGGCCATCCAGCCTCTGCTTAAAAACCTCCAAAGAAGGAGATTCCACCACACTCCGAGGCAGCATATTCCACTGCCGGACAGCCCTGACTGTCAGGAAGTTCTTCCTGAGGTTCAGGTGGAATCTCCTTTCCTGCAGCTTGAATCCATTGCTCCTTGTTCTGGTCTCTGGAGCAGCAGAAAACAAGCCCTCTCTTTCCTCTACATGGCATCCCTTCAAATATTTAAACATAGCTATCATGTCCCCTCTTAACCTTCTCTTCTGCAGACTGAACATACCCAGCTCTCTAAGTCTATCCTCATAGGGCATGGTTTCCAGGCCCTTCACCATTTTGGTCGCCCTCCTCTGGACCTGCTCCAGCTTGACCATGTCCTTCTTGAATTGGGGTGCCCAGAACTGGACACAGTATTCAAGATGAGGTCTAACCAAAGCAGAGTAGAGTGGTACCAGTACCTCCCTCGATCTAGACACCATACTCCTATTGATGCAACCGAGAATTGCATTGGCTTTCTTGGCTGCCGCATCACATTGCTGACTCATGTTCAGCTTGTGGTCTATTAAGACTCCTAGATCCCTTTCACACGTACTGCCATCCAGCCACGTGTCCCCCATCCTATATTTCTGCATTCCATTTTTTCTACCTAAGTGTAGGACCTTACACTTCTCTCTGTTGAATTTCATTTTGTTAGCTTTGGCCCAGCTCTCTAATCTATCCAGGTCATTTTGAATTCTGATCCTGTCCTCTGGCGTATTAGCAACCCCTCCCAATTTGGTGTCATCTGCAAATTTGATGAGCATGCCCTCTATTCCTTCATCCAAGTCGTTGATGAAAATATTGAAGAGCACTGGGCCCAGGACAGAACCCTGTGGCACCCCGCTAGTCACTTCTCTCCAGGATGAAAAGCAGCCATTGGTGAGCACCCTTTGGGAACGGTCAGTCAACCAGTTACAGATCCACCTGACAGTAGCCCTGTCCAGCCCGCATTGTATTAGCTTCTTTGCAAGAATGTCATGGGAAACTTTGTCAAAGGCCTTACTGAAATCGAGATATGCCACATCCACAGCATTCCCTTCATCTATCAAGCTAGTAACTCTGTCATAAAAAGAAATAAGATTAGTCTGGCATGACTTATTTTTGAGAAATCCATGTTGACTTCTCGTGATTACTGCATTGCTTTCTAAGTGATTAGAAACTGACTGCTTAATGATCTGCTCCAGGATCTTTCCGGGTACTGACGTCAGGCTGACTGGGCGATAATTATTTGGGTCCTCTTTTTTTCCCTTCTTGAAGATGGGGACAACATTTGCCCTCTTCCAGTCTGTTGGAACTTCTCCTGTCCTCCAAGATTTCTCAAAGACCATAGCAAGTGGTTCCGAAATGACCTCTGCCAGTTCTTTTAATATCCTAGGATGCAATTCATCTGGCCCTGGAGACTTGAATTCATCCAGTGTGGCCAGGTATTCTTGTACCACCTCTCTACCTATTATGTACCGCATTTCCCCTGCTTCCTCCCCTGCTCCCCAACCACCAGGTTGAGTCCATGTATCCTTCTGGGAAAAAACTGAGGCAAAGAAAGTGTTAAGTAGTTCTGCCTTTTCTCTTCCCCCGTTAGTAATTCGCCATCTTCTCTGCGCAGCGACCCTATCGCCTCTTTCTTTTTCCTTTTGCTGCGGACATATTTATAAAAGCCCTTTTTATTGTGTTTAATGTCTCTGGCCAGCCTAAGTTCGTTCTGTGCTTTAGCCTTTCTGACCTTCTCCCTACATCTCCTGGCTACTTGCTTAAATTCTTCTTTGGTGGTTTCCCCCCTCTTCCATTTCCTGTACACATTTCTCTTAACGCTTAGCTCAGCTGAGAGTTCTTTACTCAACCATTCTGGTTTCTTCAGGTGCCTTCCATTTTTCCTCCTTATTGGCACAGTTTTAGACTGTGCCTTAAGTATCTCCCTTTTAAGGAACTCCCATGCCTCCTGAACTCCTTTCTCTTTCACTATTCCTGACCACGGAATTTCAGCCAGCAGCTCCTTAAGTTTACAGAAGTCCGCTTTTTTAAAATCTAAGATGACTGTCTGGCTACACGTATCTTCTCCTTCCCACTGAATGCCAAATTCCAATAGGGCATGGTCACTCCCCCCTAAAGATCCAATCACTTCTACCTCATTAACAAGGTCATCCCTGTTGGTCAGGATCAGATCTAGAATATTTGATCCCCTTGTGGCCTCTTCCACCTTCTGGACCATGAAATTGTCTGCAAGACAAGCAAGAAACTTGCTGGACCTTGCTGTCTTGGCAGAGTTTGACTGCCAACATATATCCGGGTAATTGAAATCTCCTATTATTACTGTATCTCTCCTTTTTGAATGTGCCGTCATTTGGTTGAGGAAGGCGTCATCAAGGTCCTCAGTCTGGGTTGGAGGTCTGTAGTAAACCCCCACCAGAATATCCCTATTGTTTCTTGCTCCCTTAATTTTTACCCAGATGCTCTCGACCTGGCTTTCTGGGTTTAAGTCATGGATCTCTTCACAGGTGAAAACATCCTTGACATACAAGGCTACTCCTCCTCCTTTCTTGTTTGGTCTATTTTTACAAAATAGGCCATACCCCTCCATTCCTACATTCCAATCCTGAGACTCATCCCACCAGGTCTCAGTGATGCCTATCAAATCGTATTTTTTTTGTTGTACTAGGAGTTCAAGTTCATCTTGCTTGTTTCCCATACTCTGCGCGTTAGTGTAGAGACACTTAAATCCCTGGGCCCTTCCTGCAAGTCCTGTACTATAGTTTCTACTCCTCCCACCACTGGACGCTTGTACTACTTGGTCAATATAATTTGGGCCTTTCCCCCCTGCACTGACCGTGTCTTTGCCCTGAATAATATTGTCTCCCTCCCCAGCAGAACTTAGTTTAAAGACCTCTTAATCCTCCGTGCAAGACTGTTTGCAAAAACATTCTTGCCAAGTTTCGTGAGGTGCAGCCCATCCCTTGCCAGAAGCCCACGTTCATGGAAATTCAGGCCGTGTTCCAAAAACCCAAACCGTTGCCGGCGGCACCATGTGCGGAGCCAGTTGTTGACCTCTGCTATCGCCCTTTCCCTTTGTGCACCATATCCTTGAACAGGGAGGAGAGATGAAATGACCACCTGCGCACCAAGGTCCTTAAGCTTTGTCCCCATAAGCTTGTAGTCCTTTGCGATGTGGTAAAAGCTGCGCCTCGCAGTGTCATTGGTTCCGACATGAACCAAAATGAGGGGCTTATGGTCAGTGGGCTTGACTAGCCTGGTTAGCCTCTCCATTATGTGGTTGATCTTGGCCCCAGGAAGACAGCAGACTTCTCGATTGAACTTGTCGGGTTTGCAAATTGCCGTTTCAGTTCCTCTGAGCAAGGAGTCCCCAACAACCAGAACTCGCCTCCTCTGAGGCTTGTCCGGGGCTCCTCGACCAGCAGGTTCTTCTAGGACTGCCTGGACACTCTGTTGAGGCTGGGAGTGTTGATCTAGTTCCTGTTGCCGATGTTGGATTCCTTCTTGTTGACATTCTGTTCCCTCCTCCTGGCGCTCCTCATTGTTCATAAGGCCAAGAACTTTGAAGCGATTGTGTAGGTTGAGAGTCTCTGTTTCCTTCCTGGCCCTCCTACTCCTCCGTGTGACATTCCTCCAAGCATCCGTTTCTTGGCCCAGTGTGCTGACTTCCTGATCTGGCAGCTCCCCCGCGCATTCGGTCTTCAGGAAGGTCTTCTCTGCCCTATCCAAAAACTCCTCACCTTCCCTAATAAAATGAAGATTAGAAACTCGTGCCTCCAGCTGGCGAACCTTCTCCTCCAAGAAGGTCACCAGCTTGCACTTGCTGCAGGTGTACCCGACAACATCTTGTGGCAAGAAAAGGAACATCCCACAAGTGCTACAGGTGACCGCGGCAGCTCCCTCACCTTCCATCCTTGATACTACAGAGAGTAGTACAGGAAGTAGGTCTAGAAGAATAACAGGACTTTCTTCCTAAAATTCAACTCAATCAAGTATGTCTCCTCTGCTGACCGCCAAGGGATGAATTGGAAGGGATGAAGAAAAGGGCTTCAACTGCGCGCGCCTTCGGCAGCTCCTAATAAGACTCCTCCCCCCTAGCTGGCTCCTCCCCCTCGTTAGTCAGACCGTGTGCTCAGGGAGAGCACACGGCCAGCACAAGGAGACCTAACAAAAACAAGGAACAAACAGACAAACAAGCAAGCACAGCCCCACAAGCCTGTAAACACACCTGGTCAAGGATGTCTTCACAGACCCAGCTCACCCTCTGCTCTCTCCTCTGGGAATGAGCTAGAGGGCCGTTGGGAGCTCCTAATAAGACTCCTCCCCCCTAGCTGGCTCCTCCCCCTCGTTAGTCAGACCGTGTGCTCAGGGAGAGCACACGGCCAGCACAAGGAGACCTAACGAAAACAAGCAACAAACAGACAAACAAGCAAGCACAGCCCCACAAGCCTGTAAACACACCTGGTCAAGGATGTCTTCACAGACCCAGCTCACCCTCTGCTCTCTCCTCTGGGAATGAGCTAGAGGGCCGTTGGGAGCCCCTAATAAGACTCCTCCCCCCTAGCTGGCTCCTCCCCCTCGTTAGTCAGACCGTGTGCTCAGGGAGTATTAAACGCACTGAGTGGCGCAGCCCGTCTCTCTGACGTTGTCTCTCTTGCACAGTAAGCATCTCTGTTATCTCATCCTCTGATATTTGTTCCCCTTGCTCAGGACTCTGGGAATGAGCTAGGTGGCCGTTGGGAGCTCCTAATAAGACTCCTCCCCCCTAGCTGGCTCCTCCCCCTCGTTAGTCAGACCGTGTGCTCAGGGAGTACTGTGTGCTTACTCCTCGGTATTGACAGCCCACACTTCCAAAAAATCGAGACCTTCAACTTCAATGGCACCCTCACCTCTGGCACCTGCTACTCCAGGTCACTCCATAGATAAGAAATTGGCCATATCTTTTAGAAAGCGAGATAAGGATAAGCTGGTGCAGACCTCTCTCAACAAGCCCCCTCATCTTGGTGACCATCTCAGAATCCAATTCGGACCTGCCTCTTGAGTCACCTCACTGCCAGGCCACACTCCTGCAGGTGTCATCTCTTAGAGATCGACCCTGCTCTTGTTCAGCTGTGGCTCACTCTCAGGCCTCTGATGGCGAAATAGTTGAGCACACCCTGGCATAGGTATCTCAATGACACTCTGGGAAAGATTGTAATGCCCTGCCATGGAAACCCTGGCAGTGAGGAGGAGGATTCTGAATCAGAGGCAGAAGTTTACCCAGAGGCAGGAGTTTCCCCAGAAGCTTCTTCAGGAGAAGATAACAAACAACAGCAGGGTCCTGAGCAAGGGGAACAAATATCAGAGGATGAGATAACAGAGATGCTTACTGTGCAAGAGAGACAACGTCAGAGAGACGGGCTGCGCCACTCAGTGCGTTTAAGTGACAAATGAGTTCTAATGAAGGAACCCCTGTGGCGACAGCATCAGTAGATAAAAGGCTTTCAGCTGGTCTTTTTCTTTCAGGGTCAGCAACTGATCTTTACAGTTTACAACTGTGCTGTGTTCTCTTGTATCTGGACTACCTTGAACCTCTACCTGTTTGACTGTGACCTGGATTTTCCCTTTGGATTTGTTTGCTTCAGAACCTAAACTCTGTTTGGACATTTTTCCCATTCTTGCCTTGTGAGTAAACCCTGCTCTGCCATTTGGTGATAATTGGCTGTTCTGCGCAGGACACGACAAAGATGTAGAGATGGAGGTGGTAACAGTGGGAGATGACTCCTGGGAGCCTCGTCTCCCACCCCTGACCCCCATACTCATCTCTCCAAGTCGTCCGTTTGTGCACCTTCTCACTACTCTGTCAGGGCTCATTCCCAATCTTTGTTGAGATCGACCTTTCGACGTCGCCACCATCGTGGTAGCCCCAGTTGGCATTGCTTACAGTTTCACTCACGCTCTTCTTTGAGTCGATCCCATTGCTCTTGACATTGAAGAACCACATGCTGTGATCGATCTTGATCCCGTCGGCACTGTATGTACATGTATGACTCACCTTTGAGGTCATCCAATGACTACTCATCAGAAGATATCTATGTTCCCTGACACACCATAGATGATGCAGGTATTATGAAGAGGTTGTGATCTGTCGTCACTGACACTGGTCCTTTTCCCAACCTACTCGGATTCTTGGTCCTCACCTCTACCTAAGCAGCCTTGGACCCATATGACTTCTGATGCCCCTGAGAGACAGCCTTTGCCATCAGTGTCCGCTGCCCCCTCTGAGCATGGCCACCTCTGTCTCTCGTGACTGTGATGCCTCCAGGGAGCACTCTCCAGCAACCCCTGTACGTTGATCTCTTTCTAGATCAATGTCCATTTCTTCAGACTCTGTCAACCACATAGCCAACAGATGGCCAGACACAACTGTCTCCTACAGGGAGCCCATCTCACCTTCTGACAATGTCAAAGCCTTTTCTGACCTCACGTCTCAAATGGCAAAGAACTTCAACTTTGCCACAGAAATAACCAAAGACATCGTAGATGACCCAGTCTATCATCAGCCTCAGCCTATCATCAGCCCCACCCATAGCTGCAATTCCATTGCTGCCCTACTTACTCCATGTCTTCGAGAAGCCATGGTCTTCCCCAGCCTGTACACCGGCCATGTCCAAGAAGTTGGACTCTTTCTACAAAGTGATAGATACCAATGAGCAATGGCTCCAGAATCATCCCAAGCTTAATTCCGTTATATAGTTGACGCCACTCAGACAAAGACCTCTCAATCTCTACATGCAACTCCCCCCAACAAAGAGAGAAAGAGACTCGACTCCATCAGCCACAAAAATTATTCCAATGCTGCCCTGATTTTCAAGATGTCTAACTATTCCGCCTGGACGGCGGCATATGACCAATGGCAATGGGACAAAATGAAAATTTTCATCAACAGACTCCCTGATGAGGAGAAAAGGGTAGCAGATGTTCCTTACCGAAGCCCACCACCTCATTAATTAACAAACCATGGCATGCCACAGTCAACTGCACCTCAAAGGCCTTCGCCTCCTCAGTGACCCTATGTCAACATTCATGGCTTTGCTGTTTGGGTTTGTCACCATCGTCCCAAACCTTAGTGGAAGACCTTCCTTTTGACTCAGCCTGCCTGTTCAACAGTGCAACAGATGAAAAGCTGGAACACACTCACAAAATGTGCTCCTCAGTAAAGAAATACAGTATCCAACCTCGACAGCTGCCTCAATACCGTTACCATTGATACCGACAATCATCCCAGTGTACCTACAGTCAGTACTTACCCCAGCACTCATCTCAGCCTATCCTGAAGCAGCCTTCTCGTTGTGCACCACCTTGGCCACAGAAGGCCCCCTACAAGAAGAAACCCAACGTCCCCAAATGCCAGGTTTGATAGTTCCAAGGATGACTCCAACACATCCCTCTCTGCCACTACACAATCATCAGACGTGACTATATCCACAACCATGGGCACCACTGTGGATGGAACATCAGATGTACACCATCTGCCAGACCTGACTTTTGGGTCAAAACTCTCACAACACCTCGATACCTGGTCCTCCATAACGACCAATAGGTGGGTACTTGGTATCATATCCAGAGGGTATGCCATCGAGTTCTTCTCGATACCTTCTGTAAGGCGAATCAGAGTCACCTGTCCATAGCCTCCTCTTGTCTAAGAAATCCACGTCTTCCAAAGAAAAGGTGTGATAGAATCAATCTGCTTCCATACCCTTCAAACTAGCTTCTCCTCCAGATATTTTCTGTTGTCAAAAATGGACTGGGGTGTATGACCCATCCTGGACCTCCACAGGATAAACAAGTACGTCAAACCTTGCAAGTTCAGGATGGTGTCCCTGAAGTGCATCCTTCCTGTCCTACAAAAGGGAGACTGGTTCGCCATCCTAGACCTCAGAGACGCATATTTCCACATAGGGATTTGATGAGACCACAGGAGATTCCTGGCATTCTCTATTGGCAGGCAAGCATTCAGGTTTTGAGTACTTCCATTCACCCTGAACATGGTACCAAGGGTGTTCACCAAATGCATGGTGGTTGTAGAGAGTCATCCTCTTCCCCTATATCAATGACTGGTTGATTGTCACTCCTTCTCAAAACAAGCTGCACTTCAACATTGACCTGACTCTTCATCTCCTGACAGACCTGAGCCTCACCATCAACTTTGATAAGTCTCGCCTCCATCCGACTCATCGCATACAGTTCACCAGGCTGTCCTTGACTCGATGCAACAGCTAGCCTTCCCACCTCAGGAAAGGATTGCGCACCTCTCTGCATCGATATTGGCACTACAATGCAATTGATGCACCACCACTCAGTCGATACAGGTGCTGCTCAGTCTTATGGCTTCAACTATGGCTGTCATCTCCTTCACCAAGTTACACATGCAATCCCTACAAAACTGGTTCCTAAGGGTTTTCAATCCAATCATCGATAATCCCTATCGTTGCCTCTTGATACCGAGATGTATCCCACGGTCCCTCTCTTGGTGGAAGAACTCCCGCAACCTCCTGGCAGGTAGGCTGTTCCACCTCGTGAATCCCACGGTATCTGTCACAACCGACATGTCACTGGAAGGCTCATACCAACCAGCTTACAGTCAGAGGCCACTGGTTCAAGCCCTACAAGCCTACCATATCAACATCCTTGAGATCCTAGCCATCATCAAAGCTCTCAGAGCCTTTGAGGACATCACCAAGGGTCATACTGTACAAATCTCAACAGACAACACCACTGTTGTGTACTATGTTAACAGGCAAGGTGGCACGTGATCCAGGACTCTACTCGGGGTGGCGGTCCGCCTATGGAACTGGTGCCTTCTTCACTGAATCTTTCCCTTGGCTCTCCACCTTCCCAGTGTCCAGACTGACTAGCAGACCAACTCAGCTGGATGATATCGAACTCCCACAAAGGAAAGATCAACTCACAAGCCCTCAGTGAGCACCTGGATGACACCCATGATTGAACTCTTTGCCTTTCCACTAAACAGACAGTGTTGCCTGTTCTGCTACAGAGGTGGGGTAGGTGAGGGCTCCCTGGGAGACACATTTCTCTTCCATTGGAGAGGTCCAGTGCTCTACATTTTCCCTCCATTTCCCCCGATCACAAGGGTTATCGAGAAGATCCATCAAGATGGATCCTCGGCAATCATAATCACCCCCTGATGGCCATGTCAGTCCTGGTTTGTCCCTCTGCTCCTGCTCGCGAGAGAACAGTATCAGAGGGTGCCACAACCAGTACTGCGCAGACACAGACTACCCACTTGTGTGAGTTCACAGATGATCACTCAAAGAACTCCTGTTACAGGTAAGCAACCTGTCCCTGTATGAAAGCCATTGCATGTGGAAACTTTCCTCTTGTAACTGAGAGAAATTCAATTTTTGCCAGTTTTCTAGATCAGCTTTGATTTCTTTCCACATCTTCACACAATTATTTTAATACAGTTGATTTGTATTTCCCATTAAATTAATTCCTAAATGTTTAACTTTCTTTTCAAAAGTAAATCCAGTTTTCAGCTGAAGCTCATTTCTATCTTGTGCATTCATATTCTTCATTAACATTCTGGTCTTGTCCTTAGTTATCTTAAAACTAGCTATATGTCCAAATTCTTTCACTATTTCTTGTAGCTTCAATGTCGAATTTAATGGATCTGACAGCATGATCACCAAGTCATCTGCAAATACTCTCAGTTTGAATTCTTGTCTGATAGTAATATTCAAAACTTCTATTGCTAAAATAAATAGGAGTGGTGATAGAGGACATCCCTTCTGAATGGCAAAGGACTTGGTTTTGTCTCCATTGACTATTATCTTAACCAGTTGGTTTGAGTATATAATTCTAAGCCAAGTCAGAACATTAGAACCAAAGTTCATCAATTTGACAGTTTTGAATAAAAAAATGCCAATTCAAGTTATCAAATGCTTTTCTGTGTCCAAGAAAATCAAAGTTCCTTGTTTTTCATTTTGACTTTCAAAATACTCAATGACATCCAGAACTACTCTCATATTGTCTTTCTTCTGTCTTTTGGACAGAAATCCACCTTGGCTCTCATTTATATATTTATTCAGTAGTTTCTTGAATTGATCTGCGAGGACTAAAATAAACAGGAACAATATTGGTCTTTGGTGTAGTTAAGTCTTGTCCTTCTTTTGGTATTAGCATGATATTAGTTTCTTTCCAAGTGTCTGGGATTAATCCAGTATCTGGAATATCATTCATTATAGTCTGCAATGGAAACAATGATTCCTCCTTTAGGGTTTTATAATATAGTGTTCCCAGGGTTCTGGAGTATTCCCTGTTTTCAGTTCCTGGATACTTTGATCAATCTCTTGATTGGTAATCTTTTGGTTAATCTGATCCTTTTCTTCTTCCATCAGTCTAAATATATTTTGTCTCTTCAAATATTCTTCATTTTTTTCATGTGTATCCCTTCCTGTATACAGATCTGAGAAATAGTCAAAAATGTCCTTTGTAGATCTTTATCTTTGGTAAATTCTTTATCACCTTATTTTAATTTCAATATCATTCTTTTCTTAATTTATAAGCAAGTCTAGCCAGTTTATTCTCATGTTCAAAATTTTTCTTTTTTCAAAAATGTTTTTCAATTTTTTTTTCTTTTTGCCATTGTTTAAATGGTGTCTCTTTGGTCAAAACTGGAATCATTTGGAAAAAAACATCATCTTTGGAAGGACATTCTTTATTGCTGAAATTCTCCCCAATAGAGACAAATTCAATTTCTGCCATTCATCCAAATATTTCTTAATCCATGTCTTCACATAATTATTTTCAAATAATTCTTTTAGATTTCCCATTAGGTAAATACCTACATACTTTTAAAAAAAAATTTAAATCCTGTTTTTAATTGTAGCTCATTCTTCTCTTGAGTCTTCATGTTCTTAGTTAGAATTTTGCTCTTTTCCTAATTTATCATCATGCTGGCTAAAATTCCAAATTCTTTTATTCTTTCTTGCAACTTTGATGTTGATTCCAATGAATTTTTCAACATAATTACTAAATCATCAGCAAAGGCTCTTAATTCAGCTTTTCTGTTTTTAACTCCCCTTATCTCTGTGTCCTGTCTGATGGCTCGGTTCAAAACCTCCATTGCTAAAATAAACAAAAAAGAAGACAGAAGACATCCTTGCCTTATTCTTTTAAAAATTCCAAATAATTTAGTCGTATCTCCAACTTGATTCAAATATATTGATCTAATCCAAAGTAAAACATTAGGGCCAATTAGTTCAATAATTTAAAAAGGAATTGCCAGTTCAGGTTGCCAAACACTTTCTCTGCATTTAAAAGGATTAGTGCACCTTGCTTTTCATTATGATTTTCAAAATATTCTATAATATCCAATATGATTCTGAGGTTGTCTTTCGTTTGTCGTCCAGATGGAGATCCATTTTGGTTTTCATTTATACGTCTCCTTAATACAATCTTCATTCGTTCAACTAAGACCAAGGTGAAAATCTTGTAGTCATTATTCAGCAAAGAAATTGATCTACATCTCTTAGGTAAAGTTAAATCTTGTCCTTCCTTTGGAATCAAAGTAATGTTACATTCTTTCTATGAATCCAGAATTAATCCCTTTATTAAGGCATCATTCATTACTATTTGTAATGGTAACAGCAATTCTCTCTTCAAAGATTTGTAATAGGGAACTCCAAATCTATCCGGGCCTTCCCAAGTTTCAGTTTTTGGATAGCCTGTCCAATCTCCTCTGTTATCAGGCTTCACACCCCCATGCTTTGATATGGTTTAATTTTCAAAATGTGATTCAATTGGCAGAATATATTAATTGGCATAAATATAAAATATACTGTGCTATGGCTGCATGGCCATGAGGACAAAGAGGAAAAAGCTGGCCACACTTGTGCGTTCCAAAATAAGGTCAGGAAAGACACCAAGGCATAGTCAGGCCATACTCAGGAAATCATCAGGAAACGCCAGCAATAATGGACTTACAGTTAGCCTCTGGTGACTCAGCCTTTAAGAGACAATAGCGTCTGGGAGATTCCCAAAAGACAGCTGATTGTCTTCACTCCTCTCTCTCTGACCAAGCAAGCTTCCCTTTTGTCCCCACACCAATCCAACAATTACAGAGCTATCAGGACTACCGTTAGCCCTTTGTCACCTAAAGCTAAGGCCATTTGCTCATTCTGGACCTCATTGTCCACACTCCAGACTCCACTGTTTACTTTGCCAGAGAGCCATTAGCACATTCACCCTCCAGGCAGCAAAAGAGTATTTAAACTCCAGTTTTTGGCCATAGTAACATTATGCTTACTATTGAATCTCCTGCTGGTTTGTCCCTGCACTAGTACCAGTAAACATAGGTGTCAAACGTCTTGTAAATTTACACCTCCTCCACCCCCACAGGCTTCTTCTTTGAGCTAATATTCCCCAGCTTTTCACAGAGGTACTAGCATTGCAAGTGGACCATTTTGGGTAACTCCTCTAGTTTTGGGTAACACCTCTAATGTTATCTTCCAATTCCCCTGTTCTTTTTTCTTCTTCTGTCAGTTTAGGTAGTTGAGACTTCTGTCAGTTTAGGTAGTTGAGACAGTTTAGGTAGCTGAGAGATTTCTGAAAAGATCAGCATTCAAAAACCACCAATATCCTCATTTGAAAAGGATGTGTTAGTCTCTAGTGTAGTTGTTCACTGGAATATATGTTAGGATTGGGTGGCTGAGAGTTTTTTGTTGGAGAGAACAGACTGGTTCGTGGATAAATGTTCTTTTTCCTTTGCTAGATGTCTAGCCATGGATGAGCCCTCAATAAAACATAAAACATAACTAGTGATCTAGACATTTTGTATCATCCTCCAGGTGTTTTCAACTTCAACTGTCAGAAGTGTAAGCCAGTTTGACCAATGGTCAGATACTCAGAAGCTGGGAGATCCATGACTAAGAACCACAATATACCCTTCATATTGTACTGATCCTCAGTTCTCAGCATTCCTCACTGTTTGCTATTTTGACTAGAGATGCTGGAACTCGTGGTCCAACAACATTGGGAGGTTCATATGATTCCTACTTCTGTTCCATATTGAGAACCATAATGTGAATGTGTCACTTGTGCATTCTTTCTCCACAAAAATGGGGTGGGGGATGAGGATCAATGCAAATATAACCTCCAGATATGTGGGGGCAAATGTTTTACATAATGGTGGAACAGGTCAGACTGACAAGCACTTAAAAGCTGAGACTGTGAGATTAAGGAAGATGGGACGTAAGAAGTCAGGTATAACTTGTGAGTACCTGGTGAGGCCAATATGGGTTTAATAGCAGAAATCCCCCATTTATAGTACTATTTAGAAAACCAGTGAGAAGGGGGAATTTTAGAATGGGAGTAATAAACAGTTCCTTCACCCCAGCTTCTAACACCCTGAGATTTAATACTCTCTTTTTTAACTTCTGCAAAAGGATTTTAAGATCCTGAAATTTCAGATCATACTTCGAAGCTTAAGGATTGTCACCCTGGCTACCTAACTAATAGCCTGCTTTCTCTCAGAACTGGGGTTCATGGTGGTTCAGCATAAGATTCAATACATTTTGATTCTTGCTTTGAGTATGCTAACACTATTTTAGCCTTGAAAATATTAGGTTTTTACAAGTTTTTTTTTAATTTCCTCAGAGAGAATGGTGTGAAGAAACTCTGGTTGCACTTGAAGAGAGATGAACCTCACTTGCTTTCCAGTTTTGAAGAGTTCCTGGCAAAAGTGCTTTCTCAGCTTCAAGAAGCCAATTATGAAAAGAGTGCACTGGAATGTGCCCTTAAAAAGTTAGTGCTTCTTCCTAATAGCAACCTTCCCTTTGAAACTGATCATGTCCTTTTCAGTTTGACTTGCATCCAGAGGCTCTCTCTCTTTCCCCTCCCTCTCCCTCCTTCTTTTGTTAAGTATAGCTGGTCCCTACCTTTTGACACGAAACTATCTGACAACTTGCTTTTCTGACACATCCAAATTAAGGACAAGTTCCTGCTCTTTCGCCACTTTTACTTGCCCACAGAAGCTCTTTTGGAACCATTCATATGTGCATAGCTTGCAAAGTGAACTGAGAGAGAGGCAAAGCATTAAGCTGGCTGAGAAGCTTTGCAAGCAGTACACACACAGTCAGTAACAAGAAAGCTTCTGGAGCTCCTTCATGCTCCCTACAGTACAGTATGTAAGTTCCACTTTTCAACCAATTTTATTTTCTGACAGTATTCTGGTCCTTAACCTGTCAGATAAGTGGTGGAAGCCTGTGGCATTCTTTGGCAAAGTAATTATTTTTAGTTGACAACAGGTATTGTAAGAAAAGAAACTAACATGGTAAATGAAGCATAATTTCATTATGTGCAACACAGACATAATATATAACATTTAGCTTCACAAAATTATGACTAAGGCTGAGTTCTTCTTCAAGTAATTTCAGCACTGCCTCTGCAACTAACAGCTGCTGCCTTTGCTGAAGATATGCAGATGGCAGCATACTACTAGCAGAAAATAGCAGACTTGAAATGATTACTGAAGAAAGTCAAGGCAGAAAGTGCAAAGGCAAGCTTACAGATGAATGCTAAGAAAACAAAAATAATGGCCAGAGATTATTTACATGCCTTCTTATTTGAAATTCTCTACGGACTGGAAGCTGATGGATTGTGGACCAGCACCTGTCTGCAGACCACCACTCTGAATACTACCATTGTTCTAAAATACCACAAGTAGTATTAGTTCTGAGCAAACTGTTTTAGAGAATCCTGTTCTGTCATTAGTCTTCTTCTCACTGAAACAGTCTGATAAGTTGGTAGAATAAGGCCATCTGATCCAGGGCCACAATTACTGAAGAAAGTCAAGGCAGAAAGTGCAAAAGACAGATTTATAGTTGAACACTGAGAAAACAAAAATAATGACCACAGATGATTTACATAACCTTAAAGCAGATGGTGAAGTCTGTTGTGTTTTGCTACTCTGTTACTCTTAAGAAAACAGATAGGTATTCTCTATCATGTTTAATGAGGCATAGAGTGCTAAGTTTACAACAGTTGCTAAAGTAAATAATTTACAACACCCACTGGGTTATATAGGGGCACAAGCTTTCACTCACACACAGTGCCCATTGGCAGATTCTCCAGATTTACACCTCTTACAAACTTCCAGCTTCTTCTCAAGGCAATAACTTCACATACTTTAACTTAAAGCTTTTCTGCATCCCCTGTGTTATCTTTATTCCAATCTCTCTAAGTATCTCACCTAACATTGTACAGGTGCTTTTGGGTCATTCTTTCCCCTCCCTAGTCTCTTTGATCCATATTCACTAGACTGAGATCCAGGCCCTTTCCCTTTGATATGCTACCCATTGTTAACTGCATTCCTAACCCTGGTGATCTAAAGCCCATACATAGTAAATCACTTGTTCATTGCTATCTTTTCTAAGTAAACAAAGCCTTGCCTGGCCAATTTGGCTAAACATCCATTTACAGCTACCCCACAGATAACAAATAATGTTCAACATCGACCATTTGGTTATTTGTAACACATTATGTCTACACAAACCTTATGTTACGTCAATAGCATATTCTACATTCATTCACGTGGCATGGAGGGAATGCAACATGACAACAACATTGAAATAGCTGAGGATTTTCCATACCTTGGCTTAAATCATTAATTAGAATGGACACTGCAGTCAAGAAATCAGAAGAAGATTAAGACTTGGAAGGGGAACTATGAAGGAACTTGACAGGATCCTGAGGTATAAAGATATATCATTGAATACCGAGGTTAGAATTCTCTATTCCACTGTATCTCAAATTTCTCTGTACAGTTGTGAAAGCTGGACAGTAAAGAAAGCTGGTAGGAAGATCAATTCCTTTGATATCTGGCGCTGGAGGAGAGTTCTGTGGATACCCTGGACTGTTAAAAAGACAAATAAATGAGTCCTAGAGCAAATCAAGCCTGAACTCTCCCTAGAAGCCAAAATGTCTAAACTAAGGCTGCCATACATTGGCCATATAATGAGAAGACATGACTCACTAGAAAAAACAATAACACTTAATAAGTTGGAAGGCAGTAGAAAAGAGGAAGACTGCATTACATATGGATTGACTTAAGCCATGGCCCTGAATCTGCAATATCTGAGCAGGACAGCTGAGGATAGGGTAACTTGAAGGTCTCCCATTCAGAGGGTTGCCACAAGTCAGCTTAACAGAAGATAATAACAAACAACAAAGGAAGAGGAAAAAAACTTTGTGGCATGAGTTCTGATAGTTATCAGATTCATAGACTGATCAACTTTGAATGGAAGCAGTTCGGGGAAAGGATATAGGGTAAATAGAATAAGCCTTCCTTTCCCTCTCCTTCTGCAGCAGACAAGTTTTCTTCAGTGAGATGAAAATTGGCTTTGTTCATACATTAAAAACAACCATACTGAAGCCCAGTTGAACTTCCATTTCAGCATGCCAACATAAAATATTCCCATGGTGTAGCAGTCTGAGGGTGCCAAAAATGAATAGTACATTATTCACAAAATTAGTAATTGAATTGCTAAAAAAAAAAAAAAAAAAAGCAACAAGTTCCCAGCCTTATGTAGTAATGGAAGATGCTCAGTGGTGGCTTCTTTTAGTATTCAGCTAGTTTTCCTCAATTTAAAAAGATCCTGATTCCTACTGGGTGAAGTGGAGAACACTGCAGTATTTGGATTACTCATTTGTACAAACTGCCAAGTAGATAGAACAGGACTATCATTCCATGAAAAACAGAATTTTATGGAGATGTTACTTTGGGGGACCTGATACACTCAGGTCCCAGCCAAATTAGTTTCAAAGGTACAATGAAGCCACTGGTAATATGGAACACAGCTTGTCTGGTTATAAGCAGATTGTAAATGGATTCAATAACAGAAATAAAAGCAACATGTTCAGCTGTTGTGTACCTGGTCTCCAGGAATACCTTGAATTTCTGATGCTTCTCTGCTCACTAGATAGCCTGAACAAGGACTGAGACAAAGAGGTACCTCAACCAGTAGGCATTATATTTCTTCCCAAGGTCTTGCTTTCTAAACACTATTAGTGATGCTTTCAGTTTAGAAAGGGAAACCTTCACCCCATCTGTCAGTCATCATCTGGGAGAAAGAAAGAATCTTGTTCTCAAGGAAAGATGCATTCTTATGGGTTGAGAGGCCAACCACAACTCCACACAGCTACAAAGATATTTATGTTATTATTACCCTTTCTTGGATGGCCTTTAGGCGATTCCAAGAAGCTCAGGCAAAGAGAAAGAGGCCTACTAAACTAATGTGTATAGACCTCTAAACAACTTAGAATATACACCTACAGCCAAGCATCATAACAAATCTAAGAGTAGAATTAGAAGTGTAACAACTATACTCCCTTCACAATTTTCTTCAAGTCAAACTGGCTACAATGGATAATATAACTTTTCTTTTGAGGAATCCTTCTCATTTTCACCACTCACAGAGATTATCAAAGGAAAAATATAGGGCTGTTTTCTTTTATATGACTTCTGGTTTTTTTCTCTCTGACTAGGAAAATTGCTGCTTATGATGAAGAAATCCAGCACCTCTATGAGGAAATGGAGCAGCATATCAAAAATGAAAAAGAAGAATTCCTCTTGAAGGCAAGTAGGCATAGATTTTCCCTAGTTCACGTCTTGCCACTTATTTCTTCAGAAGTCTTCCCATATTGGAATAATAGCAAAATTATAAGATTGGCAGGGCATTCTGTTTAAGAGAAGAGTGAAGGCACCTACAAATGAACTCATGCACCAAGGGGCAAAGCATTATGCACACATAAATTCTCCAAGTAGTCATAAGTTTCAGAGGGCTCTAAAACTTAGTTTTGTTCTCCACTTTGTGTAATATCTGTGCTTGTTAAGCAGTTAGGGACAAATGGATCTCTCAGTCCTAATCTTGTGGCAGTTTTTGTTTTTCCATCACTAAACTTTTTCTGCCAGGTTGTATATCTGTAAGTGGGAGTCAAAACACAAACCATACATACATTTGGTGAGATATTGAAGACTCGGGCCAGTTCCGCAGTAGTCTTTTATAGCCCTATTACTCCACTTTTAATATTCTGTGGAATTCTGGGATTTGTAGTTTACTGAGGCTAAAGAGCTCTCTGGCTGAGAACTCTAAGTACCCCTCTCTAAACTGCAAACCCCAGGATTGCATACGATGTTGAAGTGGAATAATAGCATTATAATAGTGTAGTGCGGAAATGACTTCAGTTGCAAACAAATCCAATGAGGAAGAAAATTGGGAGGCGTCTAAAGAAACCATGGTGGGTATACAAAGAACCTCCAGATGAGCTGAGATTTAAGAGACATGTGTAAGAAATGGAAGAAGGGAGAAATCACCAGGGAGGGATACAGAGCAAAACTAAAGTTCAGAATGAACTAGAGGTTATAAACAATAAAAACAGGGTTTTAGCAATGTGCAGGACAAGAGCCAGCATGGTGTAGTGGTTCGACTGTTGGACTATTATCCTGGAAACCACAGTTCTATTCCCTGCTTGGGCATGGAAATCCACTGGGTGCTCTTAGGTACATCACACATGCTCAGCCCTCAGAAAACCCTGTGATAGGGTCACCTTACGGTCACCATAAGTCAGAAACAAAAGAGTGTATGATGTGCCCAAGGTCACCCACTGTTTTTTTATAGCTGAGCCAGGAATCAAACACTGGTCTCCAGAGCCATAATCCAATGCTCAAACTTCTACACAGTATTGGCTAAAGGCAGTATGACAGCCATATTTAAATACTTGAACGTATGCCATGTAGAAGATGAAGTGAGCTTATTTTCTGCTGCTCCAGAAACTTAACATCAGCCAGTGGGTTCAAACTACAAGAAAAGAGATTCCACCTGAACACCTATCTTTTAGTTGTGTATTCCAGCATACTGGGTCAGGACTATATGGCCTTTGCAGTCCCTTCCAGTTCTGTGAGTCAACTCACCTCTCCATGCCTACATCCATATTATTCTGTACACAGGCAAACCCATTCTTTTGTCTTTGTCAATCACTCCTCATACTTCCTTTGAAGAAATGTTGTGGGAATGTCTTACAGATAGGAGATTTACAATTATTTTGTAGCAAAATTTCCAGGTGAACTGGAATTCAAATTGTCAATGCATCCTACCTATAAAGGAGACCCTTCCAATAGGTGTGATCAAATAATTCCTTCCTTCCTTCCTTCCTTCCTTCCTTCCTTCCTTCCTTCCTTCCTTCCTTCCTTCCTTCCTTCCTTCCTTCCTTCCCTCCTTCCTTCCTTCCTTTCTTTCTTTTCAGTAAGATGGGGAATTCACAGTGCACTCATATGAGTTTGTGTGTGCAAACTTCTACTTGCATTGCTTTTAAAAAGTGTTTTGTTTCTCTGTTTCTAGTCCTAATCTGACTAGGATTCTTCTGTTCTTTCTCGTTATTTCTTCTAATTTTGTAGGACACTGCACTGTTTCAGTCCCGAAGTCAGGATCTTGAGCATCAACTTGTAACAAAAGAACGGGAACTGGAACAGCTGGTCCAGAAGCAGAAGAGAGTATGTTTATCCATTGGTGTGAAAATAGCTGGGATTTTTTTAAGCAAAACTTGTAATTGAGTGGGAGGTATGCCATGTATTATGAAATACAGCCATATCATTTTAGTTGCTTTGGGAAGGTGGTCCTCAAGTTCTGAATCATCAAGTAATTCCTACATGATGTTCTGTTTTCATTTGCATTTATTAGCTTCTTCCTGAAAAGAGAACATGATGAATTTTGCTTCTTCTGGTTCATCTGGTAGGGGAAAAAATACGCTTTTCTAGGAAACCACATGATTGCATCCATTTGCCTGGTTCCTCTGTTCTTAGCTCCTCCACTCCTTTTCATGTTAAGTCACCACTTACTTTAGAACACGGTCATCATGTACTTTAGATTTCCACAGTGGTGGCTCCTTAAGCAGAATGCAACCTGCCATCTACATGATTTGCCAGTTTCTTCCTTACCCTCTCATTTTTTTCAAGTTTCAGGCAGGCAGACGTAGCTTGTGCACTATATTTTGCCTACCAGGTCATAGACCCAAGCTTATTTTCAGTAGTGCTGCTATGCTTTTACCAAGCTTCACTGGTACTATCCTTTCAAATAAATGCCCAGTGAAGTTCTTTGCCTTATTCTTCCATCTGCTGGCTATAAAGTCCCTTGGCTCTTTACATCAGGTGGCTTGGGGTGAAAGAAGAAAAGGAAGCCAGATAAATACAAGGCTGCTGAGTTCCTTACTTCACCCAGGAATGTAAATACATGTGTTTCAGTGTCCAGGCTACGATTTATCAGGCCTATTACCATGTATTTCAGGGGTGGTCAAACTGTGGCCCTCAGGTTTTTGGACCATCAGCCATATCTAATGCAGCCAATTAGGAATTTGATAGGAGTTACAGTCCAGCAACATCCCTGTATGTGCCTATGCCTTTAAGTCACCTGTCAACTTATGTCAAACTCATGAATTTCATGGGGTTTTCTTGGACAAGAAATACTCAGAGGTGGTTTTGTCAGTTCCTTCCTCTGAAATAGCCTACATGAGCTGGTATTTGTTGCTATCTTCCCATCCAAATACTAATCAGGGCTGATTCAAGATCAGACCGGATCTGGAGGCCCACAAATAGCCTACTCTTTCCCTTAATCTACATGTTAATGTTTCTCTATTACAATAACTCAATTCTGGAAAAGCTGTACTTGTTTAATTTCTGACAGGAAAAAAACAAAAAACCACAGGAGTCCTGCTAGGAAAATTATGAGCATCCTCTCAAATATGTAGAATCATAGAATAATAGAGTTGGAAGAGACCACAAGAACCATCTACTCCAACCCCCTACCATGCAGGAAAACACATCAAAGTACTCCCAACAGATGGCCATCCAGCCTCTGTTTAAAAACCTCCAAAGAAGGAGACTCCAGTACACTCCAAGACAGCCTATTCCACTGTCGAACAGCTCTGACAGTCAGGAAGTTCTTCCTAAGGTTTAGGTGGAATCTCTTTTCCTGTAGTTTGAATCCGTTGCTCCTTGTCCTAGTCTTTGGAGCAGTGAAAAACAACCCTGTTCCCTCATCGATATGACATCCTTCCAAATATTTAAACATGGTTATCATGTCTCCTCTTAACCTTCTCTTCTCTAGGCTAAACATACACAGCTCTCTGAGCTGCTCCTCGTAAGGCATGGCTTCCAGACCCTTCACCATTTTGATCACCCTCCTCTGACTTCTGATTTCCCTCCTATGACTTCTAGTGGCCAGGATGGTCCTGTTGAGAATACTGAGAGTGAACATGTCCCTAGAGCAGGGATGGAGAACATTTTTCAGCCCAGGGATTGAATTCCAAATGTCAGCAGGTGGAAGGGTTAAGCTTACTGGATAGGCCAACAAACGGGCAGGCCCAAATCTAAGGCCTTTTCCACAGGACGGTAGTGTCCCAGCATGGGACATGAGAGGAGCAGGACCACAATGACACTTCAGCATGATGTTGTCACAGTCCTGTCCTTTTCACATCCCCAGCCAGGACGATCATGGGGTATATCGAACTCCATCAATGGCCCCCAATTGCATGAGGCTTCCATCACTGCTGGTGATGTGGAAGGGCCAGAAGAGTGACCATGTGCTTACTTCCCCACTGTGGGATGGGAAGAAGGCTGGATGCACTGCGGAAAGAAGAAATGTGTCCCACCAGTCAGGTGCAGAGGGAAGTATTGGGGTCATGCTCCCATCTCAACAAAGGCACTGCCAGGATGGTGCCTGGATGACAACAGAGCAAGGTAAGGTGTGCAAAGGGCCTCAGTCTTACCAATTCAGGCATCTTCCGGGCAAGGCACAGTTCTGTTATAAACATATGTAAGCCCTGTGCAACAGTTCCATGGGCTATAAACAGTTCCATGTGACAGCTTTCTGGGCTATGAAACAGAGCTCTTGTTCCATGCAACGGCTTCTGATCTTAATCAAAATTAAGACTGAAGTAGCTTGCAGGCAGTATGGGAAATCCATGTGAGTCCCATCACCAGCAAGATCTTCAGCAAGATCACCAGGAAGTTGGTAACGATCCCTGGCTGGTGGACTTAAATTTAAGGCAAAAAAGCTTTTGGGTGAGCATATTCCAAAAGTTACTGGTCTGCTGTCCCTTAACACTACAAACAATAACTACACTAAAATAACAATAGATGGAATATCCTCAGTTTCTGCAATCGTCAAAGGCTAGAAAGCTTTTCCAACAGGTTGCCAACAGCTTTTCCAATAGCCTTTCCAATTTCCTGCTGGAAATTATTTCTGGAAATTATAGTTTCCAGGGCTTCTGGGACCATAGAAAGGTTAATCAACAAAATGGACCTGATGTTTTTTGATTTTTGAAGTACAGGACATATTTGACCAGTTGTTATTATACTGACCCAAATTAAATATTTTACTCTGCCACAAGCTTTACAACTGCCCCTGTCTCCTTGTTACTTAGGTGTCCATTGACAAGATGTTCTGTGATCTACGTGTATGGACAGGATAACTGTAGATGTTAGTCCCATGTAACCTATTTTGGAAACTCCTAGGAATATAGGTACATCTGCCTACAGCCTACCACTCATAGACCAATGGGCAGATGGAAAAACTAATACAGGTTCTGTATTCATCACTTTTTTAAATTGTCACTGGAATAACTGACTAGGTACTTTTCCTTCCACTCACAGAATTTGCTGTTAGTAGGCTGTACACTCCCACACTCTGATATGGTTTAATTGGCAAAATATGATTTAATTGGCAGAATGTATTAATTGCCATAAATATAAAATATACCCCACTATGGCTGCATGGCCATGCTGACTAAGAGGAAAAAGCTGGCCACACATGTGAGTTCCAAAATAAAGTCAGGAAAGACACCAAGGCATAGCCAGGCCATAGTAAGGAAACCGCCAGGAAACTCCAGCAATAATGGACTTGCAGTTAGCCTCCGAAATCTCAGCCTTTAAGAGACAATAGCTTTTGGGAGATTCCCAAAAGATGGCTCGTTGTCTTCATTCCTCTCCGTCTGACCAAGCAAACTTCCTTTTATCCCCACACCTATCCAACAATTAAGAACTATCAGGACTACTATTAGTCCTTTATCACCTAACACTGAGGGCATTTGCTCATTCTGGACCTCACTGTCCATCCTCCAGATTCAATTGTTTACTCTGCCAGAGAGCCATTAACACCTGTGGCCTCCAGGCAGAAAAGGAGTATTTAAACCCCAGTTTTTGGCCAGCCAACTGGCAGTACACCAATTGCTGATTGCCACTCTGCTGCTCTGATTTCCAGTTGTGTTCTGTCCTTGGACTTGTATCTAAACCACATCACTGCTTCTTCAGCTCTCTGCTGGATTGGTAAATATTACCCACTTAGACTTAGAAATCTTGCTATCCAAAATATTCCTCCCTTTTCCTTCAGTTAGCCTTGTGTGATTGTATGACTGCTTGGATCTTGTGTGTGTGGTTGCAATTCCCCCAGTGGAACACATTAAGCTTACTTTGGATCTCCTCCTGCATCTTGCCTACACTAATACCGGTAAACATAGGTGTAAAAGATCTCATAAAGTTACCCCATTTTCATAAGCCTCTTTGAGCCAATATTCCCCACCTTTTTGCAGAGGTACTGGCATCATGGGTGGACCCTGAATCTCCTATGTTTTGGGGTAATATTGCTTACAGCGATGTCACTCATGTATTCATCCACCAGAACCAATTCTATGTTAAATATAGTTGCCATTCCCAGAATTGTCCAACCACTCCAAACTCATTTTTGGCCCTCAAGATTTGAGAAAGAATAGCTGTTATCTCTATATATCTAGCCATTGAACCATGCAAAGAAATTCCAAGGCCAGGCAGAAAAACAGCATAGGCACTTTAGTACCTTGGAAAAGATGCAGTTCTCCAATTTCCAGTCTAAACTCACATCAGTGAAATTGGGTCTCAATCAAAGTCAGGGACTATCATTACAGTGAATCCTTTCCTACCTTCTTGCAGATAAATCCAGACATGAAGATCTTGGTTCCAGTATTGGGATAAGGGCAGGATATAAATGAATAAATAATAAGGTCTATGATATCCATGACATTAGTGGAGGAACAGATAATCCTTTTTGGCTTGGAGAAAACCCACTGGATGACCTTGGGCAAGTCACTCTCTCAGCCTCAGGGCAAGGCAATGGCACACTTTCTCAGAACAAATCTTGCCAAGATAATCCCTTGGTAGAGTTGCCATAAGTTAGAAACAACTTGAAGACACATGACAACATCAACAACAGCAGCAGCAACAACAACTGAATAAATAAGTAAGATTCTGTGGTATCAATGGAGGGAGTAGAAATCCTGTTTGACCTAGAGGCCAAATACTGGTGTCACGGGACCTGCATTCTATCAGTGGGTGTGCATTTGGGGCATGGGGCATTTGGAGGAACCAAAGTAGACAGGTCCAGATGTCATTCTTATAGATTTGGGTTTTCCCCACAACGTATTTGAAACACAATGAAACGCTTGTACTATGGATGCCTGCTGAGAAGTAAGCACAGTGTAATAGTTTTCCTGCATGCAATACACAGCTCAGCACAGCTGTTACTTTAAAGTTTAAATATCTTTTTGACTCTCACTTCTTGGTTCCCTACTTACTCCAAAGTGGTGTCAGCAGCTTAGCTTCAGCAGACCTTTTGATCTCACCTTTACTCAAATGGTATTTCTTTTTGTTAATTTTCATTAAGGCCATAGTAAAAGAAAACAGTTTCTCTCTTCCTAAGGTGGACTAAAGTCCCCTTCCTTAAGTTCCTAAAGCTGCCTTGAATCTTGGGAGAAAGGTAAGCTATGCATTCAATAAATAAATAAATAAATAAAATAAGTTTTCTGGAGCCTGTTCCCTTTCTTTAGTGTTAAAATAGACTCTTCCATTTACAGAAAACGAGAACAGTGGGAGCTTTATTCAACTTTGACTGATTTGCTAGATTATGAAAAGGTAGATATACCACACTGCTTAGACGGTTGTTGTTCTTGTTGTGTGCCTTCAAGTCATTTCCAACTTATGACTACTCTACGGTGAACCTGTCAGGGAGTTTTCTTGGCAAGATTTGTCCTGAGGGGATTTGCCTTTACCATTCTCTGAGGCTGAGAGAGTGTGATTTGCCCAAGGTTGCTCAGTGGGTTTCCATGGCTGAGTGGGGATTCAAATCAGAATCATAGTCCACCACTCAAACCACTGCAGCACATTGGGACTTAAACACACACACACACTAATTCAAGCAAATTCATTCAGGCAAAGTGAATATAAATAGAGCTATTTTGACTTTCACTTTCAAACTAGACTAATGAAAAAGCACTCCGAACAATCAGATTCTTTCACTATATAGCTGGTGTGCTAATACTGTATACGTGTGGACTGCCACTTGTATTAGGAACATTTCACAGTTAGAAGACAAAGTAGATTGCTTATAAGCATAAACACTTTACTTATGGCACATGCCACGTATAAAACCAGATCTCAAAATGTCAGAAAGCACCTTTCGATACCAGTGACTTGTAGCTTAATCACCCAATATGAAATGGCCTAAATCCAACGTGACGCTCATAGTAAACAGGATTTTTAGTCCCTCCCTTTTACTTGTTGCTGTAGTTGTTGTTATGTGACTTCAAGCTGTTTCTGACTTATGGAGACCCTAAGATAAACCCATCACAGGGTTGTAGTTCAAGATTCAAACCACTACATGATACTGACCTTTTTACTTTTGTGACATTATTCAGCACTGAAAATCTGATCAAATGTATTTCTCAGTCTCCCATAGTGATTTTACTGAGTGGGGCTGGGGGTTGCAGGAAGGAGATTACAATATTTCACTTGAACCTATTAAAAGTGCTTCTGCACTCATAATGACATCATAGGATATTGGTCACCAGCTGCACACAGTAAATGACAACAGTATTTTTGCATTTGTTTTTACATCATGTCAGTTCAACTGAATTGTGTTTCCATTTACAGAAATTTATTTTTAATTGTATATGCTTCTTATTTCTTGTACAGTTGGAGGGACAATGTAAGGAGCTGCACAATGACAAGCATGATACAAAGGTAGAAAATACAAATCTGAAGCTCACAAACCAAGAGCTGCAGAATGAACTGGAAAGAACATCCCAGGCACTAGTTATTGCTCAGCAACAGTTGCAGTTACTCCAGGATGAAGCCAAAAAGCTACAGGAAGAAAAGGAAATGTGAGTAAGCTCTAGAACTACAGATTCCTGAAATGATGACGAGGTTAATTCTCTACTTCCATTCAACTAATTATTCTCAAAGCCACCAAAGTTTGAGAAATAGCTGTGGAGCTATTTCTCAAATCTGAGGGCAGAAAAAAAAAATCCATGGGGAAATGAATTTTGGGAAATATCAATTTGGCTGAAGATCATACATTTTTTCTTCTAGGTGGCTTTCCTTTCTGTGGTGTGTAAGTTAATTCTTAGTTGTTGTTGTTTAATTTCAGCATACTATAGCACCTGAAAAATCTGCGAAGTTGCTTTTATCACAGAGAATATCAGGAAGGAGGAGAAGAAGAACTTTGTACTACCACCAACTCTCTCCTAAGCTTACAGCTTTTATGAATGGTTAATCCCAAAGTACCATATTTGCTGGTGCATAAGACTCACTTTTTCCCCAAAAAAATGTCTTCTGAAAATGTGATGCGTCTTATACACTGGCAAATACAGGTAACTCCTGCCTCCTGAGGCAAAAAGGAAAGGAAAGGCATCTTTCTGTTCCTTTTTGCCTCAGCAGGGAGGTCTCTCCACCGAGGCAGAAATGACAAGAAGGAGAGAGAGAGGAACTCCTTTCACCTCTCCCTCCGCCCTTCCTGTTCTTTCTACCTTGGGAGGGAGGTCTTCTGCTGCCCCCCTGCCTCCACTCACCACCACTCTACACTCTCTGCACCAGCTTACCACCCCCTGCACCCACCACACCCACTTGCCATTCTCCCACACCTGCTCACCACCCCTGTGCCTGTTCGCCATCCCTCCACACCCACTCACCAACGACCATGCCTGCTTTCCAACCCCCTTCACCTGTTCACCATCCTCTATGACTGCTCTCCACCCCCTGGACCTGCCTGCCATCCTCTGTGCCCACTCGCCACCCCTTGCATCCCTCCATGCCTGCTCACCACCCCCCTGCACCTGCTCGCCATCCTTCACAACCTGCTTGCCGCCTCCTGTGCCCCTCTGCACCTGCTCACCCCCCGCGCCCACACCCCCACATCCCTCCAAGCCCGCTTGCCATTTTCAGTAGAGAAGATGCTGTTTACTGTGCCAGAAAGCATGAATTTAGCACAGAGTAAGTACTGAGCTACAGTAGCTTCCATGTAGCAAACAATATTTTCTATACAGAAGATAACATTTCTTCTTCTATTGGAGGTTTCATGCAAGAATTTCCTGAGAAGACAGTTTTCTGTCTACTGATTTGAGACCATTGGTCCAATTAACTTGATTCCTTTCCCCTGCCTGAAGTGTCTTTTCAGAATTTCAAACAGGTTCCATCCCAATCACATCAGCAGAGGTTTCCCCACTGAGGCAGAAAAGACAGGAACTGGGGACAGGATACTAAAAATTTTTTTCTTAAAGAATACTATCTGAAAATAAGGTGTGTCTTATATGCTGGTGTGTCTAATACACTGGCAGATACAGTATCCAACTTTTTCTTTAACATTGTCAATAGTCATTTTCATTGTCAATAGTCATTTTCAATAGTCATTGTCATTTCCCAGAGGAGAGAGCAGAGGGTGAGCTGGGTCTGTGAAGACATCCTTGACCAGGTGTTGTTTACAGGCTTGTGGGGCTGTGCTTGTTTGTTTGTTTGCTTGCTTTTGTTAGGTCTCCTTTGCTGGCCATGTGCTCTCCCTGAGCACATGGTCTAATTGACTAACGAGGGCGGGGGCCAACTGGGGGGAGGAGTCTTATTAGGAGCTCCCAATGGCGCACACCGAGTGGAATCCCTCTACTTCAATCCTTAAAATTCAACCCTTGGCAATCAGCAGAGCAGATGTAGCTTATACAGCTGAATTTCAGAAAGAAAGTCCAGTTATTCTTTCTAGACCTACTCCCTGTACTACTCTCAATAGTAGTAGTATATAGTAGTATCAAGGATGGAAGGTGAGGGAGCTGCCGCGGTCACCTGTAGCACTTGTGGTATGTTCCTTTTCTTGCCACAAGATGTTGTCGGGTACACCTGCAGCAAGTGCAAGCTGGTGACCTTCTTGGAGGAGAAGGTTCAGCAGCCGGAGGCACGAGTTTCTAATCTTCATTTTATTAGGGAAGGCGAGGAGTTTTTGGATAGGGCAGAGAAGACCTTCCTGAAGACCGAATGCACAGGGGAGCTGCCAGATCAGGAAGTCAGCACACTGGGCCAGGAAACGGATGCTTGGAGGAATGTCACACGGAGGAGTAGAAGGACCAGAAAAGAAACAGAGACTCTCAACCTACAAAATCGCTTCAAAGTTCTTGGCCTTATGAACTATGAGGAGCACCAGGAGGAGGGAACAGAATGTCAATGAGAAGGAATCCAACTTCGGCAATGGGAACTAGATCAACGCTCCCAGCCTCAACAGAATGCCCAGGCAGTCCTAGAAGAACATGCTCGTCGAAGAGCCCTGGACAAGCCTCAGAGGAGGCGAGTTCTGGTTGTTGGGGACTCCTGGCTCAGAGGAACCAAATCAGCAATTTGCAAACCTGACAAGTTCAATCGAGAAGTCTGCTGTCTTCCTGAGGCCAAGATCAACCACATAATGGAGAGGCTAACCAGGCTGGTCAAGCCCACTGACCATAAGCCCCTTATTTTGGTTCATGTCAGAACCAATGAAAGGCGCAGCTTTTACCACATCGCAAAGGACTACGAGCTTATGGGGACAAAGGCTTAAGGACCTTGGTGTGCAGGTGGTCATTTCGTCTCTCCTCCCTGTTCAAGGATATGGCGCACGAAGGGAAAGGGCAATAGCAGAGGTCAACAACTGGCTCCGCACATGGTGCCACCGGCAACGGTTTGGGTTTTTGGAACACGGCCTGAATTTCCATGAACGTGGGCTTCTGGCAAGGGATGGGCTGCACCTTACGAAACTTGGCAGGAATGTTTTTGCAAACAGTCTTGCAAGGAGGATTAAGAGGTCTTTAAACTAAGTTCTGCTGGGGAGGGAGACAATATTATTCAGGGCAAGGACTCGGCGAACGCAGGGGGAAAAGGCTCAAATGATATTGGCCAAGTAGTACAAGTGTCCAATGGTGGGAGGAGTAGAAACTATAGTACAGGACTTGCAGGAAGGGCCCAGGGACTTGAGCGTCTCTACACTAATGCACGGAGTATGGGAAACAAGCAAGATGAACTTGAACTCCTAGTACAACAAAATAAATATGATTTGACAAGCATCACTGAGACCTGGTGGGATGAGTCTCAGGATTGGAATGTAGGAATAGAGGGGTATAGCCTATTTTGTAGAAATAGACCAAACAAGAAAGGAAGAGGAGTAGCCTTGTATGTCAAGGATGTTTTCACCTGTGAAGAGATCCATGACTTAAACCCAGAAAGCCAGGTCGAGAGCATCTGGGTAAGAATTAAGGGAGCGAGAAACAATAGGGATATTCTGGTGGGGGTTTACTACAGACCTCCAACCCAGACTGAGGACCTTGATGACACCTTCCTCAACCAAATGACCACCATTCAAAAAGGAGAGATACAGTAATAATAGGAGATTTCAATTACCCGGATATATGTTGGCAGTCAAACTCTGCCAAGACAGCGAGGTCCAGCAAGTTTCTTGCTTGTCTTGCAGACAATTTCATGGTCCAGAAGGTGGAAGAGGCCACAAGGGGATCAAATATTCTAGATCTGATCCTGACCAACAGGGATGACCTTGTTAATGAGGTAGAAGTGATTGGATCTTTAGGGGGGAGTGACCATGCCCTATTGGAATTTGGCATTCAGTGGGAAGGAGAAGCGTAGCCAGACACTCATCTTAGATTTTAAAAAAGTGGACTTCTGTAAACTTAAGGAGCTGCTGGCTGAAATTCCGTGGTCAAGAATAGTGAAAGGGAAAGGAGTTCAGGAGGCATGGGAGTTCCTTAAAAGGGAGATGCTGAAGGCACAGTCTAAAACTGTGCCAATAAGGAGGAAAAATGGAAGGCATCTGAAGAAACCTGAATGGTTGACTAAAGAACTCTCAGCTGAGCTAAGTGTTAAGAGAAACACGTACAGGAAATGGAAGAGGGGGGAAACCACCAAAGAAGAATTTAAGCAAGTAGCCAGGAGATGTAGGGAGAAGGTCAGAAAAACTAAAGCACAGAATGAACTTAGGCTGGCCAGAGACATCAAAAACAATAAAAAGGACTTTTTAAAATATGTCTGCAGCAAAAGGAAAAAGAAGGAGACGATAGGGTCGCTGCGCAAAGATGGCAAATTACTAACAGGGGAAGAGAAAAGGCAGAACTACTTAACACCTTCTTTGCCTCAGTTTTTCCCCAGAAGGATACAAGCATGCAACCTGGCGGATGGGGAGCAGGTGAGGAAGCAGGGGAAATGCAGCACATAATAGGTAGAGAGTGGTACAAGAATACCCGGCCACACTGGATGAATTCAAGTCTCCAGGGCCAGATGAATTGCATGCTAGGATATTAAAAGAACTGGCAGAGGTCATTTCGGAACCGCTTGCTATAATCTTTGAAAAATCTTGGAGGACAGGAGAAGTTCCAGCAGACTGGAAGAGGGCAAATGTTGTCCCCATCTTTAAGAAGGGAAAAAAAGAGGACCCAAATAATTATCGCCCAGTCAGCCTGACATCAGTACCCGGAAAGATCCTGGAGCAGATCATTAAGCAGTCAGTTTCTAATCACTTAGAAAGTAATGCGGTAATCACGAGAAGTCAACATGGATTTCTCAAAAATAAGTCATGCCAGACTAATCTGATCTCTTTTTATGATAGAGTTACTAGCTTGATAGATGAAGGGAATGCTGTGGATGTAGCATAACTCGGTTTCAGTAAGGCCTTTGACAAAGTTCCCCATGACATTCTTGCAAAGAAGCTAGTAAAATGTGGGCTGGACAGTTCTACTGTCAGGTGGATCTGTAACTGGTTGAGTGACCGTTCCCAAAGGGTGCTCACCAATGGCTGCTTTTCATCCTGGAGAGAAGTGACTAGCGGGGTGCCACAGGGTTCTGTCCTGGGCCCAGTGCTGTTCAATATTTTCATCAATGACTTGGATGAAGGAATAGAGGGCATGCTTATCAAATTTGCAGATGACACCAAATTGGGAGGGGTTGCTAATACACCAGAGGACAGGATCAAAATTCAAAATGACCTGGACAGATTGGAGAGCTGGGCCAAGGCTAACAAAATGAAATTCAACAGAGAGAAATGTAAGGTCCTACACTTAGGTAGAAAAAATGGAATACAGAAATATAGGATGGGGGACACATGGCTGGATAGCAGTATGTTTGAAAGGAGTCTTAATAGACCACAAGCTGAACATGAGTCAGCAGCGTGATGCGGCAGCCAAGAAAGCCAATGCAATTCTCGGCTGCATCAATAGGAGTATGATGTCTAGATCGAGGGAGGTACTAGTACCACTCTACTCTGCTTTATTTAGACCTCATCTTTAATCCTGTGTCCAGTTCTGGGCACCTCAATTCATGAAGGACATGGTCAAGCTGGAGCAGGTCCAGAGGAGGGCGACCAAAATGGTAAGGGGCCTGGAAGCTATGCCCTATGAGGATAGACTTAGAGAGCTGGGTATGTTTAGTCTGCAGAAGAGAAGGTTAAGAGGGTACATGATAGCCATGCTTAAATATTTGAAGGGATGCCACATAGAGGAGGGAGAGGGCTTGTTTTCTGCTGCTCCAGAGACCAGAACAAGGAGCAATGGATTCAAGCTGCAGGAAAGGAGATTCCACCTGAACCTCAGGAAGAACTTCCTGACAGTCAGGGCTGTCCGGCAGTGGAATATGCTGCCTCGGAGTGTTGAGGAGTCTCCTTCTTTGGAGGTTTTTAAGCAGAGGCTGGATGGCCATCTGTTGGGAGTGCTTTGAGGGTGTTCCTGCATGGCAGGGGGTTGGACTGGATGGCCCATGTGGTCTCTTCCAACTCGACATTTCTATGATTCTTTGATTCTATAATAGTTTCAAAATGTGATTTTTGAGAGTGATATCATCTGAAGTGTTAATATACCTCGTGGCAGACTGACTTCATTTACCCTCAGTCATGTAACATAATCAGAACTGTTTGATCATTTCAAATCATGATATAATCCTTTCACTACATGATCAATGAATAGTCCTGTTATTATCAGTTGGCTTCATTTGCCTTAGTGGCATCATTGATAGCTATAATTAGTTGGTTACATTCTGTTATGACATCATCTTGTTTGCTTTGTGATCCTTGAGGAAGACAATGATATTGCTGTTATGAGAAGAATATTTATATCCATAATAATAGTTAATCTTTGTTACTGTTGCTATTGAAAAACAGTATCTTTGTTATTCCAAAACAGATTTTTGTAACTAGTTACTTCCAAGCTTGGCTGGTATATACATCCAGTTGTACTCTTTTTTCAAAATATATAAACAACTTTTATTGCTTATGTAAAAACACACAACACCAAATATAAACCAAATATACATACAAAACAAAACAAAATCCAATATATAATATAATATAATATAATATAATATAATATAATATAATACTAAATGATAACCACAAAACAACGAAATTATAAACATCAATCTAAAATGATAAACAAATAACCATACACAGTAAAAAAAGGTGGTTCCCATCCATGTTATCAACAACCCATAGTAACTGTATAGAAACACTAAAATTATAAATCAGAAATATCATTAAATTTAACATCTGTTGCTTAGATTTAATTCTATGATTAAAAATGCTAAACCTAATATATTTACCTTGCCTCTTTATTGCCCAAATAAACAAAATGAAATATTTATGACATTCATACTACATTCATTCTTTTTCTTAGTTCATTGATTCTAACCTCTTAAGTACCTACTTATACATGCATAGTATATCTATAAAGAAAAAAAAGTATATTTGTATAGTAACAAATTAAGGTCCTCTATAATTTTCTTTCACTCGTTCACATGATATTAGGTATCCGATCAAAGAAAAGAAAAGAAAAGCTGCAAGTTCAAAACTCTAAAATCATAATATCACCTTAATTTTCTCCTAAATAATCAATCAATAATTGCCAATTTCTTACAAAATCATCTTCTGGGAGACCGTTTAATCTAGCTGTAAGTTTATCCATTTCCATAATTGCCATCAGTCTGTTAAACCATTCAGTGATTGATGGGATTTCTGTTTTCTTTCAATAGTTTACATAAACAAGTCCTACTGCTAATTGCACATATTGAAACAGTGTCTGTCATTGTTTGTCATTGTTTATCATAGCTAGTATCTTTTTTCCAGATTCCAAGTGAGAAGAGACTGGAAATTTTTGAATTATATTGTTCAGTTTTTGAATTAAAATTGACCTCTGTAAAATAGGTACAGACACACCCACAATCAATCCCCCCCCCCATTTACAGTAATTTCATCAACCACAAATCTGCCCTCTTCATCTGAGGTAATCAATTTTTGTAACAAATTGGATCTTTCATATATATATATATATGGATATATATATCCATGCCATTTTTCTTAGACAGTACTGTAGAAATAAATTCTTCCAAATTTTTTCTGAACTAACAATGTTTGCTCCCTTCTATGAATATGAGTTTCTTGCAAACAAATAACATTCAGGTCAAGTATTTAAGGTAATGAAAAATCTTATTTTTCTTCTGGGGAGGCATTCACCCCATTAATATTCCATGTCAAAAATGTGTAATTCATGTTTAAGCTTCAGACAAAGAAAAGTCTAGATTAGTCTTAATACTAGGTGACAATAGTCCTAGATCTTTCTGTTCTTCTCCCACCAGTTGCGCACTTGCTGAAGCCAATGATGTATCTCCTTGTTTCTCTGAATCTGTGGTCTTATATTTAGGATATTCTCCTGGTTTCTGTAATTCTGCTGCTCCTTTAGCCTTTTCTTCTGGAAATTCATTCTTATGGGTTCTTATAAAATCATTCATGCTCTCAACTGAATTCAAATGGAAGCTTTCATTTCTGTATGTAAAAAGCATTCCGTCCAAATGTTCCCAGGTAAAAGGAGTATTCTTTCTTCTGAGCATATTCACCAGAGGATTGTACATCTTCCTCTTCCTTAAAATTCTGGCAAGTGCCTCTTTCATCAAGATCAACTGAGTACCTTGAACTACCCAGGGTGCTTTGCAATGTAATTCCAGTACACGATCCCTCCAATTTCTAGATAAGAACTGAACTATCAAAGAATCCCTAATACATTTTTTTATTCTCTTGCACTTCTGAAGTTGTCTTTTGCAGCATCTGTTGAATCTTCATAAATTCTCCTGTAACTTGTTTCAATTCCAGTTTAACATTATCTGAGACTGAGCTCACTTTTTCATTATCAGTATCTATTCTTGTGGCAAGGTCTTCAAATCTGTTATCATTAGTTGTTGTAAATTGCCTAAATTCATCCAGAAATCTGTCAAAGCAATCAGGAACTTTGCCTTCCTCTGTCAAATCCTTTCTAAGTGTCATTACTTTGATTCATTGACGTAATGCAAATTAAATTCCTTAGAAGCATATTTGCTGTTCTTTGTTGTGTTCTGAATGCAGCTTTGCACTTTGAGGTAGGCCTGACCTCTATTGATGCCCGTGCCTGGACTCTTGAGATCAAAAATTGGTTAAAGTTTATTTTTTGCCCAACTTGGCTGACTCCTTTAACATTAATTGGTGGCTTCCAATCTGCTTGGAAACACACTTTATATAAGAAACTTCTAACGTACGGGTTTACACCTAATGCTATGATAGCCCTTGGCTTCAGTAATGCCAAATATTCCATTATACAATGTATAAGGAATATAGAGCTACAAAATTGTCTGAGCTTAGTTGTCAGTTATCCTACTCTAGGAATTACAATAATACAATTACAATACAATAATAATACAATTACAATAATTACAATTACAATAAAACCTTTCACCTGCCCCAATTACCTTACAACTTTAACAACTCCTAACTACAGGAAAGATTTTACTTTGGCATGATTTAATGCTTTACTATCTGCTGTACAGGAAGTAAAATATAAGAGAATCTTGTACCATGAGTGCATTTGTCCTTGTGCTAATGAGGCAGTAGAAATTCTTAACCACATTTTTCTATACTGCCCTTTTGCTCTAATTACACCTATTATCCAAAATATCCCAAGCAGAATGGAAGCATTTTATCTTTCTTATCTGCTCACCAACCAGGACTCACAAATAACAAATAAAGTCACCAGATTGTGTGTGCCTACCATTGTGACTTGTAGGGAAAAGACAAACCAGTAGTAGAGAACAACAATAGAGAACCAATTAGCCATGTGAGTTTCAAAGGAGTGGAGTTCACATGTGGATTTAGAAAATGTTCTCTGATCTACATATAGGAAAGCTTATAATTGGTTTTAGCACTATTATTACCAAAAGGGAATTTTAAGTATTTATTGTATTGTATTCTATACTAGTTTGTTTTATTTATCTTATAATTTTTATCTATTTTATGGTAAAAAAAATATCTTTGTTTATGCTGGTCTCTGACCATAATAAATTATTGAATTGGAAAGTTTGTAGAGCTTAACAACCCTTCTTCCACTAGGAAGGAAGGAAGGAAGGAAGGAAGGAAGGAAGGAAGGAAGGAAAGAAGAAAGAAAGAAAGAGCTTCTTGCTTTGCTCCAGGCAAGCAGCAAATGTGGACTAAAGACAAATTCAAACAAAAAACTATTTTTATGTCCAAGTACAGTTCCCCTTCCACATTTGCAGATTTGATGTTTGTGGATTTGATTACTTGTGAGCGTGAGTGCCTTCTCCCCATTTTTCTCCTCCCATTTCCATGTATTTTGCCTCAACCAAAGAACTTGAATGAGGCAAAATGGAAAGGAAAAAGGGTGGCAAAAAGCTCACCAAGTCTTCCTTTCCCTCTCTGGTACTCCCTCCTTCCTCTTTCCATGCAAAACAGAAAGGAAAGGGGGTAGGGGAAAGCTCACATGAACTTTCCTTTCCTCCCTTTGGAGTTCCCCCTACCATTGCTGTTGTCATACCCTGCTTCCAGAGCATGGGCTCTGACTCAGAGTCTGAAGCAGAGGGCACTCCAGAGGCTGAAACAGAAGGCATGCCAAGGCCTGCTATACAGAAAGAAGTTGCAGTGCCGGAAACAGAACAGGGGATGGAGCCAGCTCCAACAGAGAGTCCTACCTCTTCAGATACAGAAGAACACCTACCTAGACCCATCTTCGCGCAGCACAGGCAGCAAAGAGAGGCTCAGTGTCGCTCTCTCAGAATTTATAACCAGCAACAACCAATCAAGGCACAGCTGTGCTAGGCGTTGGGTCTATCTAGCCTGGTGTCCTTCCCCTCCAAGAGTTGTCAGAGCTTATCTGACTTGCTACCTTGCTAGATGCCTTGACAAATGCATGGATTGATCTTGGGCACTCCCTTGCTGTGAAACCCTGCCAGACTTTGTTTATGTTGGACTTTATTTATGACTCCTTGCTTACTGCCTGGAAGTAAGTAACAAGCTGGGAGATATACAGTTTGTTTTGTTTGATTTATCAGCTGTGCCAGGACTGAGATAGGACAGCTATGCATTTTGCCCTGGTGCAGAGAACTTGTGCTGAAGCAAAATGGAAAGGACTGGAGTGGAGGGAAGGCTCTCGCAAGTTCTCAGCACCATTCATTTCGTCAGAACAGAAAAGAGTTTCCTTTTTAAATAGGTATATCAATCCCATAAATCATTCTAAAATCTTCTGCAACTCCTCCGACCCCCAATGAAGGGAAGTGATTTAATTCACACTAGTTTATAGTCTGTCACATAAACTGATAAAGCTGTTGTACCTGCGTTTCTAAAAAAATCAATATTCACCATCTTGATACCACCCCACAGATTCCTAAAATAGTTTTTGACATTATCCCAATCTTTGATAAATTTTTCAAATTTCAAATAAGTAAACCTGTCCATCTGTATCATGTCAAAATCGCTCACTTATTTGAGCAATTTTGGTGCATTTTTGATATTTTCTCAGGGGTGAGATGCCATCTAAAGTACACCTTTTATAAATTTTCTCTAATGTCCTGACAAGCAGAGTATCTCAACCTCTTTGTCCAAGTTTTTCCCCATTGCCCTGAGGATGAGCCAGTTAATATCAATGATTAAATGGGCACAAAACTCTTATCATTCATTCCCTTCCCTTTTGCATGGGAATGGGAAGGTGGGAGCCCCAGAAGGGAATGAGAGGGGGAGTGAAAGGGAGTTATTTGTGGTTTTTCCACTTTCATGAGGGTTCTGCACCCCAAACCCTTGTGAAAGTGGAGAGACTGTACACTGTGTTGTTTTTTGTCTGAACAGTAAAAATAATGTTATGAAAAATAACATTTCCTTTATATTAATTTGAAATACTACAAAAATCTTACCAAATAAGCATTTTCAACCGGGATTTACCAAGTTTTCATTGAGTTGGTGAGTCTTGTCTAGATGAGACTAGTAATAGAATTTAGATCATTAGGAATTTCACCTGTATCTCAGAAGTCCTCAGAAGAGATTGATGGGGGGGGGGGTATTTTTTTTCTTCCTGATAAGAATTTATCTCCATTCATACATTCCTTCATGAATTTGATGGAAAGAACTTGAGGTGTCAAAAATATAAATATTGCAGAAACTGAAACTGATCTATTTTTTTCCATCAAAGCCTAACTCTTAGAAGTCTGCATTTTGAATTATATTTACTAGGAATTTGGGCAGAAGGTACAACTTTTGATAAGAAGCAACACAAATTGATGCAACATATGTTACTGGCAGCAAGATTAGTATATGCAAAGTACTGGGAAAAAATGGAATTCCCATCAATGGAAGAATGGTTTAATAGATTTATGGGAATAGCTGAAATTGATAATCTTACATACAGGTTAAAGGGATGAACAAAAGTTGAATTCTGTTCTGAATGGAAATGTTTGATTACTGTAATTATTTAAAGAAAAAATGAAAGTGAATTGATGGCAATAGGTTTTTCAAATTGCATACATTTTTAAGCTTTTTACTATTACATAAGAAATGTTACATGAAAATGTTAGATGATTCTAGTTGCTAATTTAGGATATATAGTTTTAATAATAATGTTTAAGATCTATTAACAATTAATAAGAATTAGCCATTATTCTATTTACTGTTGTACACCATTGATATTTTTGGTTTAAATATTATGATGCTAATATTTAAGTCATAAAGGTATGATATCAATGTTTAGAATTAATTTAATTTAAAATAATAGAATAATGGCAGTAATTATGCATTATTGATAATAATCATTTTTTATTAACTAGGTAAACTACTTTTCAGTACGTGGATAAGATTATAAATTTTATTAAGTATTAGTATTATTAGCGACAAATTTAACTTAGATTTTAAGCAATTATTTATTAGTTAAGTACAAGTATTTACTAGAAGCTGCTTGCAGCAAGGGCACAAACCAATTATTAGTTATTTATAATCTTATAGTTGTTTTGTATTTTTGTGTAATATTTTTTCATAATGTATTATTGTATAGTTTAATTTTTTGTGTGTATTGTTTTATACTGTTTTAGTGTTATTGTATACTCTATTGTTTTTCATCTAATTTTAAAAAAGATTACATTTGAACCCCTTGTGTGTTCAAGCATATTAGTATTAAGGTGCTCATTTTTCTTACTGGAAAAAAATGCTCATTAATTTCATTCTTGAAGTAGCTGCATCTGTTGAATTTGACTGATGCGAAACGGTCAGAATTTTGTTTCAATTATATTTCAAAGCATTTGCCAAGATACACAAAGTTCTTCATACTTGAGATACAAAATTTGAATGTGGGAGAAAGCAAAAGTGACAGATTTTGCATCCATTTTCCTAGTGCAAAATGCAAATCCTTGTGGCATTTCCCCTAAGAAGTAAGGCATGTTGAGATAATTATTTTATTTCCCTTCCAGTGAGATTTACAGAGTGACAGAAACATTGCAAAGGGAGAAATCAGGGCTTCTTAAGCAACTGGATTTTTTAAGGTAAGAATTTAAAGCTGGGATTTTAAGGAAGAGAGAAAGAGAAGCTGGGGCCTGTCCAACCATTTCATAAAGTAAGACAGTGGCCTAATGTTGAGGGAACAACAATGAAGTGCTAGAAGCCTGCCATCCATTTTTTAAGCTACTTTGCTGTGGTGATGGTGGTGCTGCTGCTGTAGTAGTAGAGGATGCTCAGTCCCACTGCCAGTGTTGAAATTAAGAACTGGCTATTTCTCTGGTCAACTTCAGTAAGTGGAATGTGACAGTGTGCTGTTTTCTTTTTCTGCTCAGACAGTGAAAGGTCTTGGGTCTTTCTGACCCTGGGAGAAAGAGAGAGGGGTGGTATTATGTTGTTCTGAGTAGAAGTTTTCATTCATTCATTCATTCATTCATTCGTTCATTCATATGCTTACTTATAATATTTTAATAGTACATGAATGACTGTTTAAGCAGTTTATATGAACATGTATGTATAAGGTAAGAACAATCAATATAAATCCATTTAAAACACTATAAAATTGAAAAATGATTATAACAACCAATGCAAGTACAAAGATTTTTTTTCTTTTAAAAAAAGAGAACATCAGAACTGTGAATTGGCTGATCAATAATATATGTACCGTTTGAACTTCTGACATGTCAGATAAGCGATAGTGTTGCCTTCAGGTGAAGAACTGCAGGTTGTGAAATTTGCTTCTGAAACTGATACAATATACAGTATTAGAATACATAGATTTTGCATTGTGTTCTATTTTGATAGAAGTACAATAATTCATGTTTGCTGACCATATAGATTATGCTGCAGGGCAGATATATTTTATAACATAAGCGTGAAACATGAGTTGTACTTTGTATAAACTAGAAATAAGCAGTGCATTAAACGGTGACTGATACAAACATGAGCATTTCACACATTCTGAAACTTATACCTTTTCCTTTCTTTGGTATCTATCTACTACAGAGAAAGGAATAAATATCTGAGTGATGAACGTGACATCTGTTTATACCAGGTAAATGTGGCTCAGAATATTTTATCATCAAAGTTTTGTCTCGGGATCAAAGCTGGACTGTAGACTTATTAGGTATTTGGAAATAGTGCTCCAATGAGTGTGATAACTGCATTTCCTAGTACATACTTTTCTTCAGCTCTGTAGACTTTGTTTTGCAATTGGTCATTAGAAAGTAAACACAGGTCTGATTGCTGAAGCATATATATGTAAGGAAATCAGTTGATGAAAGAGAATTATTGCAAACAACTGGGAATATCCAATCCTCTTAATGCGAGTTTCTGCAAGGCAAAAGGCTTTGCTGATAGTAGCATTGTCCAAAGTCAGATAGGCTTTTGCTGAGAAGCCAGACTAAATGTCTCAAATGCTATAATACCTAGGGCCTTTCTGCACTACACTGCTATAGCACTATTATTCCACTTTCAACATTTTATGGAATTCTGGGGTTTATAGTTTACTGAGGTCAAAGAGCTCTCTGACTGAGAATTCTAAATGCCCCTCCGTAAACTGCAGACCCAAGACTCCATAGGATTTTGAAAGTGGAATAATAGCACTATAACAATGTAGTGTGGAAATGCCCTTACTTCAGGCAGCCAAGCAGGTGACTGTTTCAGGTGGACAGCACACAAATCAAATATGGGTATACTTCCATTAACAAAGCCTGTGACAAAGGAACTCATTTTACAAACTATTTTATACCTGCCCAACCTTTCTTTTCCTCCTTGTGTTTGGTATAGCTGAATGTTTTGTTAGCAGCATTGACCTTGTAAGAATAGCGGAAGAAGAAACACAGAATTTTAGCGTCAAGTTGCAGCAGTATGCCTACAGTAAACAATGCAAAAAAGCATGAGCAGAGAAAGAATGTGATTCTACTCTAGCTCCTACTATAGAATCATAGAAATGTAGAGTTGGAAGAGACCACATGGGCCATCCAGTCCAACCCCTTGCCATGCAGGAACACCCTCAAAGCACTCCCGACAGATGGCCATCCAGCCCCTGCTTAAAAACCTCCAAAGAAGGAGACTCCACCACACTCCGAGGCAGCATATTCCACTGCCGGACAGCCCTGACTGTCAGGAAGTTCTTCCTGAGGTTCAGGTGGAATCTTCTTTCCTGCAGCTTGAATCCATTGCTCCTTGTCCTGGAGCAGCAGAAAACAAGCCTTCTCCCTCCTCTACATGGCATCCCTTCAAATATTTAAGCATGGCTATCATGTCCCCTCTTAACCTTCTCTTCTGCAGACTAAACATACCCAGCTCTCTAAGTCTATCCTCATAGGGCATGGCTTCCAGGCACCTCACCATTTTGCTTGCCCTCCTCTGGACCTGCTCCAGCTTGACCATGTCCTTCTTGAGTTGGGATGCCCAGAACTGGACACAGTATTCAAGATGAGGTCTAACCAAAGCAGAGTAGAGTGGTACCAATACCTCCCTCGATCTAGACACCATACTCCTATTGATGCAGCCGAGAATTGCATTGGCTTTCTTGGCTGCTGCATCACACTGCTGACTCATGTTCAGCTTGTGGTCTATTAAAACTCCTAGATCCCTTTCGCACGTACTGCCATCCAGCCACATGTCCCCCATCCTATATTTCTGTATTCCATTTTTTCTACCTAAGTGTAGGACCTTACACTTCTCTCTGTTGAATTTCATTTTGTTAGCTTTGGCCCAGCTCTCCCATCTATCCAGGTCATTTTGAATTTTGTTCCTGTCCTCTGGCGTATTAGCAACCCCTCCCAATTTGGTGTCATCTGCAAATTTGATGAGTGTGCCCTCTAGTCCTTCATCCAAGTCATTGATGAAGATATTGAACAGCACTGGGCCGAGGACAGAACCCTGTGGCACCCCGCTAGTCACTTCTCTCCAGGATGAAAAGCAGCCATTGATAAGCACCCTTTGGGAACGGTCACTCAACCAGTTACAGATCCACCTGACAGTAGCCCTGTCCAGCCCACATTTTACTAGCTTCTTTGCAAGAATGTCATGTGGAACTTTGTCAAAGACCTTACTGAAATTGAGATATGCTACATCCACAGCATTCCCTTCATCTATCAAGCTAGTAACTCTATCATAAAAAGAGATAAGATTAGTCTGGCATGACTTATTTTTGAGAAATCCATGTTGACTTCTCGTGATTACCGCGTTGCTTTCTAAGTGATTAGAAACTGACTGCTTAATGATCTGCTCCAGAATCCTTCCAGGTACTGATGTCAGGCTGACTGGGCGATAATTATTTGGGTCCTCTTTTTTTCCCTTCTTGAAGATGGGGACAACATTTGCCCTCTTCCAGTCTGCTGGAACTTCTCCTGTCCTCCAAGATTTCTCAAAGATTATAGCAAGCGGTTCCGAAATGACCTCTGCCAGTTCTTTTAATATCCTAGCATGCAATTCGTCTGGCCCTGGAGATTTGAATTCATTCAGTGTAGCCAGGTATTCCTGTACCACCTGTCTACCTATTATGTGCCTCATTCCCCCTGCTTCCTCACCTGCTCCCCAACCGCCAGGTTGAGTGCTTGTATCCTTCTGGGAAAAAACTGAGGCAAAGAAGGTGTTAAGTAGTTCTACCTTTTCTCTTCCCCCGTTAGTAATTCGCCATCTTCTCTGCGCAGCGACCCTATCGTCTCCTTCTTTTTCCTTTTGCTACGGACATATTTTAAAAAGCCCTTTTTATTGTTTTTGATGTCTCTGGCCAGCCTGAGTTCGTTCTGTGCTATAGCCATGTGTGTCTGGTATAACAGGCCAAATAAAAAGCAACTGCCTCCAGAATAATTTACTCAGCATGTATGAACAGCAAAACAGAAAAAGGGGAAAGCCTGCCTCACCAGCTCCCCCAGCACTTGTTTTTTTAAAAAATAGCTCTGTAAGTTTGGCCACAAAAATGAAAATCACAAGAAATGAGGAGGGTGGTCAAAATAAAAGTCATTCCTGGATGCATGTTGGAAGCGACTTTCATGAGGCCTCTACATGGTTCATTTTGATTTTTAATCTATGTATGCCTTACCTGACTGGTTGTTTTATTTCACATATGGTTATTGTTAGAAGTGAGTAAAAAAATTGCTGAAACATATTAAACTGTTCTTCTTTTGTTTGGTATAGGAACAGCATCTGATCAGCATAGTGCCAAAAATACAATCTAAATAACATCTCTATAGAGTTTAAAAACCAGCTAAAGTACAGCTTTGTACCACTAAGCATAACTGACCAGGAAACAGAAGAATTCTGGACCTAAAGCAGGATATTATTAGGGAAGAATGCTATCTGTACTTAAAAAGAAAGAAATGCCTGACCAGAGCACTTTTGAAAACCTTTCCAAAAAAAAAAAAAAAAAAAGGCAGGGAGGATATGAATGACAGAGTTGGAAGAAATCACACTGGCCATCAAGTCCAATGCCCTGCCATGCAGGAACACACACGCAAAGCATCCCCAGCAAATAGACATCCAGCCTCTGTTTAAGAACCTCCAAATAGATGCCAGCATACTTCGAGGCAGTGGTTCTGAAATTATTTCTGCCAGTTCTTTAATACCCTTGGATATAGTTCATCTGGCCCAGGTGACTTGAATTTATTAAGGGTAGCCAAGTATTCCTGTACATTACCTTTACCTATTCTGTGCTGCATTTCCCTTATTACATAATTTTTTCCATTTTCTCTGGATTGAAAACTGATTTTCTTTCAAGAAAAGACCAAGGCAAAGAAGGTTTCGAGTAGTTCTGCCTTTTCTCTGTTCCCTGTTAAGACTTCTCTATCTTCTCCTCACAGTGGCCCTATCATCTCCTTTTTCCTTTTGCTAACCCTTTTTATAGTTTTTAACCTCTCTATCAAACTTGAGCGCATTCTGTGCTTTAGCTTTTCTGACTTTTTCCCTACATGTGCTGGTTTTTTGTTTGACTTCCTTTTTGGTGCTTTCCCCCTTTTTCCAATTCTTGTCCATGGCCCTTTTAAATCTCAGTTCAGTTGAAAGTACTTTATCCATCCTGGTTTCTTTGGACAGCTCTTATTTTTCCTCCTTAATGGAATTGTTTGAAACTGTACCTTCAATATCTCACTTTTAAGGAGCTCCCATCCATCATAAACCTCTTTCTGAACAACAGGGGAAGACATTATATGATCAGGACAAAATAAGAAGACAATAGAATCAGTACGTTGAGGAACTCTATAAAGGAGATGAAAGGATGACAGATTCAGTGAACGACAAACTTTTTTTACGATGAACACACAATTCTAGAAAATGAAGTAGAAGCTGCTGCCAAAGTTCTTGGGAGAAATAAATAGCCAGGAACAGATAGTGTACCAACAGAGCTGTATCAAGTTATAGAGACAGAATTCATCAAAATTCTAAGAAAAATCTGCAAAACAATGGTCCACAGACCAGAAACATCCAATATACATTTGAGACCCCAAGAAAGGGGACACGAAGAGTGTAATAAGCATTAGACTTTTGCACTGATCTCCCATGAAAAAGTTATGATGAAGATTTTGTGGGAAATATTTATGAGAGTTTTACCATATATGGAGAAAGAAATGCCAGACAACCAAGTTGGGTTCATAAAAGTAGGGGGCACTAGAAGTCATACTGCAAATATATGTTGGATAATATAGTGTACAAAAGAATTTAGAATAAATTCTATCTGTGCTTTAATAATTATAGCAAAGCATTTGATAGATCATGAAAAACTATGGATTGATATAAAAGAAATGGGTGTGCCACAACATTTGATTGTCTTGATATGTAACATATACTAAGCACAAGAGGTCATTGTCAGGATACAATATGGAGAAACAGAATAGTTTCCAGAAGGGTCAGACAAGTCTGTGTTTTATCACCCTGTCTGTATAACATTTTGTACAGCTCGAAGTGCCCTCCAGGTCAGCTGTCATGGCATAGCCTTAAGACTTCCTCCCAACATGGCTCCACAGGCATGTAGAGGTGTCCTCTATGATACAGAATTCCTCCTGGGTGGTATAAGGAGAAGGTGCTCCCTCCTGAGCCTGTACCACTGGATCCTGCTGGTGATGTTCACTGGTGCTCTCTGGTGATGAGGCATACTCAGGTTTCTGGGAGAGAGCATCTGCCTGCTGGGTCTGGGAGCATGGAACATAAGACTTATGGAAATTGAACCTGGCAAAAAAAGGAAGACCAATGCTTTTGCCACTGGTTTAGTTTCTGGGCCGTCTGCAAGTATTCTAGATTGCAATGCTCTGTGTGCACCTCCACGGAATATATAGCCCCTCCAGCAGGTGCCTCCAGACCTCAAAAGCTGCCTTGATGGCCAGAAGCTCCTTCTCCCAGTTGATATAACTCGTCTCTGATGAAGTCAGCTGGTGGGAATAGAAGGCACATGGCAGGAGGTGTGTTTCCATTGACGCACCTGGAGGAGCACTGCCCCGATGGTGACATCTGACACATCTGCCTCCACCACGAAGGGGGTTCAGGAATCTGGATGCTGCAGGATGAGCTCAGACATGAAACATTCTTTGAGCTACTGTGAAGGCTATTGGGCAGCAAGAGTTGACTGAAAAGTCCGTGATGGGAGCAACCAGGGTTGAAAAGTTGGGGATTAACTGGCAGCAGAAGTTTGCAAAGCCCAAGAAGTTTGCAAAGCCTAGAACCTCCTTCTGATTTTGAGGAGATTGCCAGGACGTGACTGCTTCAACGTTGACTAGATCTATTTCTATGCCCTTTGCTGATATGCAATACCCCAGAAAGTCCACTGTTGAGAGTTTGAAAGCACATTTTTCCAGTTTGGCATATAGCCAGTGCTCTCAGACATTCTGGAGTATGGCTCTGACATGGGCCCCATGAGCCTTCTTGTTCAAGGAGTAAATGAGAAAATCATCGAGATAAATAGTAACAAAGTGATCTAGATAGTCCCACATACAATAGCTGTGGCACCATTTTTGGTATTGTGCAGGAGGCGCAGTAATTCCCTTTTGAGTATCAAGTAACGATTGATGGTCTCCTGACTGCTGTTTAACAACCAGTGCTATCCAAATTTTCAGCGAAGAATCTGAGATATCATTCACCCAACAAGGACAAGCAGTCAAAACTCTGGTGCAGAGGAAAAGGAATCAGCACGCTCAGGATCATTGACTATAGATGTACTAAGCCCGGATCCAGGCCCCAACACAAAGCCTAAACAAGAGCCTATAAGACAAGAACCTGTTAGATCAGATGCCCCTGAACAGCTCCAAGAGGCAACACTCCTAAGGCAGATTTTCCCCCAGTGACCTCAAGCAAGTGGAGCACAAGCAGAGGTTGTCTGAGAAGAGATGCCAACTTTGGTTCCAAGCCAGAGCTTTAACGTTGCAATTGTTCTTGGAAACAGACAGTTATCCAATGGAACTATGTTAACAGTGGAGTCTTATGCTCTCTGTTATTAACTCTAACTAAAAGCTTGGCTGCAACTCCTTAGCTCAGTTGAAATTATTGGGCACAACATGTTTTGATCTGTTTATAAATTAATTGGCCATCTTCAAAGGCATAAAACAATCTATAACAAATTTCTGAAGGTGCTACTGCACCCTCTTTAAGAACTAGAATGATATGCAATATGCATTCTGTATTTGTTATTGTAATTTGTTCTGTTGTTGTTGTTGTTTGTATACATTTGGAACATTCTCAATAAATTTAGAATACACACACATACATACACATACACATGCACATACAAAATCAGGAAAAAAAAAGACTTGGAAGGGCAGCTATGAAGAAGCTAGGTAAGATCCTCAATTGAGAAGACATACCATTAAATTACCAATGGCAGAATCATCTACATCATGCTGTTTCTGATCCCTCTGTATGAATGTGAAAGCACGACAGTGAAGAAAGTAACAGGAAGAAAATCAATCATTTGAAATGTAACCCTTTTTTATGTTTATTTTTAGTTACCATTAACAATAATAATCAAAAGAAGAACAAAACAGTGCATAATATATTTATAGTGTGTATATATATGTGTGAGTGTGTGTGTGTAAAATGAATGAAAGAATAAATCTTTATTGCTGAGCTAAAAGCCATTGCAACTCACCACAGTCAGACAAAATACATCTAAATAACAAAATAGGACATTACAAACGATAATAGACTCATAAAAAAGCTAGCAAACAAAAACAACGTATGAGGAATAAACAATCAATGTAATGATTTTAAAAAATCGGAGCAATATAAAATATAAAATATATCTCCAAGATGATATAATGTAATCCAATATAAAATTCAACATAAAATTATATAAAATTATATAAAATATACAATTTAAAATTACACTTATATATTCTATAACACCAGGATCAATTACTTTTATCACCTCCGTATTGTTCGTGGGGATAGTTTTGATATCTAGATCTTATCTTACTTGCAGCTAACACAAAATTTGCAACCATAACAGTGACATAAGGGTCGTTATCAGCTAATAGTCCACAAATCTGCTCAAGAGGTGGTCTATTGGAAAGGGGAGAGGAGTGGAGGAAGCAATTAAGGAACTTTTGCCTGGGAGATGTATATAGAGGGCAATGTAAAAGGTAATGTTGGATGTCCTCTACATCCCCATTCTCACAGATGCAGAGTCTTTGCTGGACAGGGATATTATCATATCTTCCCTTCAAATAGGCAGATGGCATACACTGAAAGTGTAAAGCTGTGAATGCTTTTCTAAGTGGGGTGAAGGTAAGGTTTAAAAAATATTGCCCCATTCCAAAATATGTTTTATATAATGGGTACCATAAGGAATATGCTGTTCGGGAGAGCAAATGTAGGTCACCCCATTTAGAAGCAAGGTAGATTTTTTCTTTAACCAGTTGTTTAATTCTTTTGGAAGAATAGGTTGGTAAGGCTTCTAAATTGATCTCAAAATGGAGGAGTATAGGCCTTATGGAATTTGTTCACGAATTTTGGAAGGGGGACTGTAATTACTCTAGAAAGCATTTTCTGGGAAGCCTATTGTCTTTCATACTGGCCAGCTTCAGCCAATATAAAGCTAAAGCCAACTGTACTCCAGCTTGTAAAGAGGCTAACCCGGTTTCCGCTCTTAAAATAGAGGCAGGGGTACCTTTTGGGGCGGTCAACAAAGATTTCAAAAAAGCATTCTGAACTGTTTCTAAAGGAAAAGAGTTATCATATTCCCCGATCTCCGCACCATACAATAATTGGGGAGCAATTTTCTTTTGGAAGACCTCAACAGTAGGAGCAACCAAATTCCGCCCGTAAAATTTATGAAATCTCAGTAGAGAATTAATAGAATGAGTGGCTTTCAGCTTGACTGCCTGGAAGTGCGTTTTCCATGACAGTTTTGAGTTAAAACCCAAACCCAGATATTTAAAATAAGTTTGCTGTTCTATGAGGTTTCCATTAAGTCTCCAACTATGTGGTTTTTTCTTCTTCCCAAAACCCACCACTTTGGTTTTAGTATGATTTAATACTAATTGCTCTTTTAACCAAAAAGCACTCAACTTCTTTAGTAGTCTCCACATCCCAATCAGAGTGGTAACGATCAAAACTATGTCATCAGCATATAGAAGAATCGAGAGTTTAACATCTTGAATGGAAACTGGAAAACATTCTGGGCCACTCATTTCTCTGACAATATCATTTATATAAAAATTAAATAAAAAGGGCGCCAGAAGGCATCCCTGACGAACTCCTCTGTCTGTAGGGATATTATCAGACAAAAGTCCATTTGCTCCAAGTCTAACCCTGAGGGAGGTATTAGTATGTAACAGCTGGATTAGAAAAAGCAGTCTTCTGTCAATATTAGTGTCAGCTAACTTTTGCCAAAGGCGATTTCTATCAATAAGATCAAAAGCAGAGCTGAGGTCCACAAAAGCAGTGAAAAGTTCTTTTCTACCTTTTTGGGAATATTTTTGAATTACATGGTGAAGGGTGAAGCACTGATCGATCGTAGATTTGCCCTTCATAAAGCCTGCTTGTTCTTCTGCAATAATATCGTTATCAATAGCCCACAACTCCAACCTGCCCAGTAAGTACTTAGTATATAATTTGGACACTATGCTTAATAAACTAATAGGTCTAAAATTTTTTGGGTCATCCTTAGAACCTTTCTTGTGAATGGGAACAACTATGCTCACTTTCCGCCCCTGGGGGATTTTCCCATGTTGGTTAATGTAGGTGAAAAAGTGAGGCAAGGGTTGGAGACCACCAACCAGGATTTGATTTAAATAGTTCTCCAGGGAGCATATCTTCTCCAGGTGATTTTTTAATGGGGAGGGAGTTAATCAAGGAGTTAATTTCATTGGGAGATACTGGATCCCATTCAGGACAACAAGAAAGTACAAGGATGACCAGACTGTGCTTCAGAGTGGACGCAAAAATAGTATGGTTGAAGAGGGAGAAGAAGTGAGCCTGCCATTGAGCAGAGGTGATTTGATTAGCAGTTGAGTCGTGTACGCCCGTTGTCCCTTTTGCCACCATGCCCCAGAATTTAGTAGAATCCCTTTCTGCAAGTGCCTGGGCTAGCTCCATCCAAATCTGCTGTATGTATAGTGCTCTGTTTTCTTTAAGTAAGTTTTTATACTCCCTACGAAGGTGTATATAGAGCCTATAATTTTCTTGTGAATCTTCCTGTCTTAATTTTCTTATAGCTCTTGTTAAAAGACGCTTCTGAGTACCACACTGAGAATCAAACCAGCTGTGTTTAGATTGTTTACCTGGGTGCCTACATTTGGTATTAACTACAAAAGGCCTAATATCTTGGACTAGTTTATCAAAAGGATCCAGCGGATTAAGAGAGGTTAAAAGTTGGTCTCTTAAGAGAAGAATATTTGGGGACATTAAAAAAGAGTTTATAATATCCTGTACCTTCTCATTCCAGCGGACCCTTTTTTCTCCTTGAGTTGCTGGGTTTACCGGATGGACCATCGGTGTTTCAGGGGATGTTATTAAATGAAACGAGGAGCAAAGGGATAATTGGATTGGTATATGGTCACTCTCAGGTCTGGCCAAAACTTTAAAGTTTTCCAATAATGGGATGGTTGCTTGTGAGACAATTAAATAGTCAATCACACTTTTCCCTTTAGGACCTATGTATGTATAGAGGTCTGACTCAGGATCTCTGGCTGTCCCGTTACACAGGAATAGCTGATATTTAAAAATAAAGGAAAAAAGAAATTGGCCAGCCACGTTGATCCCTTGATCCTTTGAATTCCTGGTGGGGAGATGGTTCAGATCCTCGGCGCCTAAACCCAATTTCTCGGCTATTTTATAATTATTTGAACCCAATCTAGCATTCATATCTACAGCTATTATAATTAAGGGATCTGCATGCAAATTGAAAAGGGAAGTAAGAACTGACTCTAGATCAGTCCATCTAAAAGCACACTCATACTTTGAATTCAAAGGGGGGCAGTATACATTAATCACAAAGAATTTCACACCACTAGGCCAATCAATTTGAATAGTAAGTATATTACTGCAATCTCCAATGTTCATTTGTGAGATTATTGAATTAGAATCAGCAAGCACCATAGTTGCCAGGCCACCATGTGGTCGGCCTTTAACCTTTGATTTAATAGCTGGAAGAGAGTATTCTATATACCCTGGGAGTGCAGGGAAATATGGGGAGCTAACCCAGGTTTCTTGAATGCAAATTATTCCAAAATTTGCATAAAAATCTTTAAAATGAATATCGGCTAACTTAGAGGACCATCCTGCCACATTCCATGATAAAATTTTAAAAACATTCTCAGCTCTAAATTGATTTTGAAAGTCCCCTGTTGCATCTAGGTTAGGGTAAAAGAAAGTTTGGACGTGTTGAGATTCCTCAGTAAGTCCATCAAGCTCTACTATTTTGTTAAGTTTTCCTTCTTTGTCCAGGTAAACAGACCCTCCTCCAGCTGAGGGGTGTGTAAAATAAATTTCATTAACTTGCTACTTGTTATTAGAACTTGATTTTTCTTTAGAATAATAAATTATAGTAACTAATTCTATACATTATATTGTACTATTTTATACTTTTCACACCAGTGTTATTTTTAACTCAATCTAATATATTGTACAATGCAGTTCAAAATGATATCTGTCCTGTGTTACTTCGTACCTTTCCTTTGTTGGATAGTAATGTGTAATTTATTTGTACTTCTTAACTGTTCCCATCCAAGTTCTTCATGTCTCTATCTGTTATATTTTTAATCTCAATCTATGTGGGTCACCTGTTTGTCCATAGTGTTTGCCTTTATACTGCTATGAGTTCTATGTAATATTAAAAAATATTTAGAGCTTGTATTCAATTTTATAGCATAACCTTTTCTGACCCAGACCCACTCACACTGTAAAGTTTTCATTTCCCCATTTTTTTTGTCCAGAAAGGTTAATAAAGGGACTCATTCTTTTTAGCTTTCTCCAACGATTTTTCTTTAACTTGGATCATTAGAGTGTCCAACACTTTCATTTCTAATATTTCATGCAGCCATTCGTCTATGTCTGGAATTTCTTTACTTTTCCATGATTTTGCAAATATAATTCTGGCTGTGGAAGTCATATAAAGAAAAATTCTTCAGTATTTTCTTGAAAAGTTGACCTCTAGATCTTTAGTCATGTTTAACAGGTAAAGTTTAGGTGACATTTGAAAGTTATATTGAAAGATTTCTGATATAATGTTACGAATTCCAATCCAATACTTCTTCGCTAATCAGCAGAACCACCACATGTGCTAAAATGTTCCAGTCTCTTCCTGAAATTTCCAATATTTTCCCAGTTCTTGTTTTGTACATCTTATTGATATTTTCCAGCGTTTGGTACCATCTGTGGAACATCTTTAGGTGATTTTCTTTCAAATTTTGTGCTAAAGTAAATTTTTGAGTTTGCTTCTAGCAAAGTTCACAATGTTCAATTTGAATTCTTTCTCTGATATTTTGCAACCATTTAATCATTGTTTCTTTAATTCTTCTCAATCTCACAGAAATAATATCTTGTAAATTTTAGACATTAGATGTTCGGGGTTTTCAAACAAAAGTTTCTCTAGCTCTTTCTTTTCATTCTTAGTCTCAAAACCTTCTAATTTTAGATTCATTTTATACCTTTCAGGTATAATTGTTTTTAGGGGTACCAATTACATTTCATTTCTATGGCTTCACATTTTTCTCTTGTCTTCATTTTAATATTTCCCTGAGGGGGTTTGGTATCTTCATATCGCAACCATTTTTCTTTAGCATCTTTCCATTTCCCAAAGAAAGCTTCTTGAGGTGATACCCAGAGTGGAATTTTTGTGTACGTTATATTCTTATATTTAGACCAAATTCTCATAGAGCTTTTTGAATGTAATGATTTTGGAATCGTTTGTCTACTCTGGCCTCCCATACCAAATGTAAGCATGCTAGCCGAATCTTAGATCTGCTGTTTCTAAAGCAAGCATTCTCTCATTGTGTAGAGTAACCCTGTCAGCTAGCCATATCATCTTTTTGCCATTTTTGAAATGGTTTGTCATTAACAATTATAGATAGATTTTGAGATTAAAAAATCATCTTTAGTAAGATATTCATTTTAACAGTAGAAAATCTACCTAATAGCAATAGATGTAATTTCAAACATCTTTCCATATCATTTTATATTTCTTTCCATGATCTTTCATAATTGTTGTCGAAGAGTTCAGTGTTCTGTTTCAAAATCCAAATTCCTAGATATTTTACTTTCTTTTCTATTTTACATCCTGATTTTTTTTACCAATTCTTCTTCTTCTTGCCTTCTCATATTCTTAGTTAAAATTGCTATCTTTTCTTTGTTAATTTTTTAAATACTTTTTTATAAAAAGCATTTAAATAATTTTCTTTGTTAATTTTAATACCAGACATCTCTCCAAATTCTTCTAATGTTTTCATTAATTTTTCTAGGCCTTGTAAAGGGTCTTCTAAAAATACAACCAACTCGTCAGCAAAAGCTTTCAAGTTATACATATGGCCTTTTATTTGTGTCCCTTTTATTTCAGAGTTGCTAACTCTGAAATCATTATGAATAGAAGAGGTGAGAGAGGGCTGTCTGGTACCCTTTGTTCTCTTGAAAACTTTAGTCTTTTCTCTGTTTATCCGTAATTAAGCTTCCTGGTCTTCATAAATCACACCTATCCATGAAAGAAAGCTTTGCCTTGTGTCCATTCTATGCAATAGCTCTTTTAAGAATGGTCATTTCACCATTTCAAATGCCTTTTTGGCATCAAAAAATGTATTGCTGATTTTTTAATGTCTTTTGATAATGTTCTATAATGTTGAGCATGGTCCTAGTATTGTTTTTAAGAAATCTTCTCAGCAAAAAGCCATTTTGGTCTTTGAGTATTATGGCTGCGAGAACATATTTTAGTCTTTCAGCCAATATGTTAGAAAATATTCTATAATCAGTGTGTAATAACTAAATTCGTCTATAGTTTTTTGGATCCTTTGGATCTTTCGCGTCTTCTGGGATTATTGTTATGTTGGCTCTATCCCATGTTTCTGGTTTCCTTTTTTAAGTGTTTCTTTACAAGTTTTCCATAAACAGAGAATTCTTCTTCCAGAAGAAATCTTATTTGACAGACCCTCCAGGCTCTCTTCATTAGTTCAAAGCCTGTGAGATTACATCAGCTTGAGACAAGGCCTTCTAACCTGTGCATTTCTGAGCAAGAGTCATTCCTCGATATCCAACAACCTAGGCCGGAAATATATCAATCCTATCATCATCTTTTGGATGCTGGGCCCTGTATCAATACAGAATCTATAGATTTAATTAGGCCATTTCCGCACTACACTCTTAGTGCAATTATTCCACTTTCAACATCCTGTGGAATCCTGGGGTTTGCAGTTTAGGGAGGGGCCGATTCCATAGGATGTTGAAAGTGGAATAATCGCGCTATAAGAGTGTAGTGCGGAAATGGCCCCAGTTTCGATCAAGACACCCCAGGGAAATCATCTTTCATACTTTCAGAACCAAGTCTATCCTCTGTATTATCATTGATAATCCATACAAGAGCTATAATTTCTTCTCCTCTCAAACTTCACTGAGGAGGAGTCAAAACTAATCTCAAATCTGCTAGTTTGCAAAAAGTGGCTCCATAATATTGATCTTGACTCTCAGTTACTTTTGCTGATTCTCAGAGCTAAAGCTCTGGTAAATGAGTGTATTGGAAGGGATGATGATGGTCTCATAGATCAGATTTGCCCCACAGAATGATATGTAAGGCCCCAGGAAGATGCCTATCTAAGGATTATCTCCTGGTATATAGCAGATTGGGCCAGCAAAAGTGGGGATAGCTATTTTAGTCAATATAGTTCCTCTTTTGATGTGATTCTGTTGCAAAAAACTTGAGCTATGGATACTATTGTTTTAAATGGTTTGGTTACTCGTATATTGAAAGCTAGTCTGGTAAACATGAAAAGTTGTGCTAGGGTGGTTGCAAGTTTGGTGTCAACCTCACTGATGGCCAAGGCAACTATATTAGAAAAGTGTGAACATCTAGCTTTTGGAATCCATATAAGTCTTAATGGTAGGAGTTTTATTTTTGAGGATACTTGGGGCAAAGTAGGGAATTACCTTCTTTCATTATTGATAAACTTTTCCAACTTCTATCTATATATTATGGGTGATCTGAAAGCAAGGATTGGACCTAATAATACTGAGCTAGAAGACAAATGCCCAGTTTTAAGTGAACTAAGGGAAAATAGGTTTATTCCTTTCAGAAACTCAAATATCTGAAATCAAATTTTGCTGGCTTTTGTTCAGCTCAACTCTAGCTTAGATTGGACCTTTTGATTCTAAATGGGGTGGCTTCTAAGGATAGTAGGGGTGAATTCACATTCTCGGGCTGACAGGAGGAGCAATCCACAACACATGGGTTGTATCCCTCGCGCACCAGCCGAAACAGGAGCTGTCAACATTCCATTTCAAAACTACCGTTAACTGCTCCTTGTCCCCCTCCGTCAGTTCCTTTTTCTCCTGCGAACCAGCTGGATGCGTTTTTTTGGTCCCTCTCTGATTCTACTGCTAAAGCTTAATTACACTAATTTCTATATTTTCTACTGCTAAAATGGCAACAAAGGCTGTTGCCTTGATCCAAAGCGCAGTAGCACAAGGCTCGATCAAGGAAAGAAATCAACCAGTCCAGAAAACTGCTTCACAGCGGGTCACGAACGAGGTTGTGTTGAGCGGAAAACAATTTCTCGTCCAGAAAACCACAATAACGCGGGTCACGGACGAGGACATGGCCGGTGCTGGCAAGGTGAAGCCTCAAAAAATGGCTACTCATGACCACGCTGGGGATTTGAGGAAAATATTCCTAAGTTCCAGCGAAAGTGAACTTGAAGACAATAAGTTAGTGCCTGCAGTGGCAGAAGTCAAAAAATCTATTGTGAAGGACAAGCCAGAAAAGATAAAGAAAGTGAAGAAAGCTGACAAATCAGATAGCAAAAAGAATCACCAAAATGTGTCAGAGGCAGCGCAGGTACTTACTGCCGAGAGTTCAGGCCGCCATCTTGCTTTCAGCCTTTCCACAGTGAATCAGCGCAGTTCCTCCAGGGCCTCAGAGGCCTCTGAGGCAAGTGCAGTGGGCGGAGCTTCGGCTCAGGTGGCCATTTCAGCTCGCCCAATCAAAACTTCAGCCGTGGCACCAGAGGCAGAGCCGGGGTCCGTCATTTCGGACCGCCGGCAAGCCGAGTTCATAGCTTTGGCCCAAGAACAAGGCTTACCGCCAGAGTTAAAAACTTCATTTCGGAATGGATGTAGGTGGCGCCCACTCGGGCCATGGATATGGAGGCCGCGGCATGTGAGTCCCAGTGGGCCCCAGGAAATGTTCCTCTGCCGTGTCTAAATAATGAATTATTGGGAGACCTGCAGTAAATGGTTAACGAAGTGGTGCGTGCGCTAGTGCAATCTGTTGTATCACCGCAATTGCCACCAATGAATTTAAATCCAATGAATTTTAATCCAATGAATTCTGCTTTAAATGATTTGCAAAATCAATTCATGTTATGCCACCTGATGAATTTCCTAAATTCAAAAGGACAGAATCAACTTCAATACTAACTTCAATGAATTTGTGTAACAAACCAGCAGAACAAGAGGCTGCTATTAATGAATTTAATCAGCTACCATCCAAGAGAAGGTGAATTGAGTGTGATGAAGATAGCAGTGTGGGACAAATTAAAAAATCCAGCAGCTCGCAAACCATTCCTTCGGGTAGAATGGGTGGTGATAAAAACACTCAGTCTAGGAAGGAGAATAGGAAGGAGAAAAGAGATAGACAGCAGGAAATGATGCATAGTGATATAGAGGATGAGCTACAAGAGGATTTAGAAATGGATGACAAAGAATTCATTTGTACTGATGAGGAAGAGGATGAACATATGGATTCAGATAGATTGTTTGATGTGCAAATGTTTCGTAGCACTCTAAAGAGAGTGCTGCAGACATTGGGTTTAGGAAATATCAAGGAAGTAAATAGAGAGAGCAACAATAAAGAAAATCTAGTAGCTTCTGTTATTAAAAATAAGGAGGCAAGAGCCTTAGAGCCACCAATGCCAGAATTTTTTAAGGATGTAATTCTGAGTGAGTGGTCTGCACAGTGGTCAACTAAGAAATTACTGACTTATTCCCACAAGCTGTACACCCTTGTAAGGTCTGAGGTTGATTTCCTTAAAATTCCTCAGGTGGATGCCCCGATTGCAGGGTTGATTTCGGGGGCCATTGTCCCCAGAGAGGGTGACACACAGCTAAAGGAGGTGGATGAGAGGAGAGCGGAGACCTCCCTAAAAAAGGCGCATGAGGCATCTTCTTTGGCTATAAAGGCTTCAGTGGCCGCCTCTATGTTCGCGAGAGCAGGGGTACTCTGGACCCAGGATATTCTGGATAATCAGGATTTGAGTGTGCAGGAGTTAATGAAGGCTGTTGATAGGGTACAGCGAGTACTAAAACATGTGGCTGATGCTGCTCATGATGCTACTGCATTTGCAGCAAGGAATGTAAATTTGGTAACCATTGTGAGACGCTCTTTGTGGTTAAAGCATTGGGAGGCAGATCAAAAATCTCGCAATAATCTGGCCTTTGTCCCTTTTCAGGGGGAGCTTCTGTTTGGAGATAAAGCATTGGAGAAGGTCTTGGTTGAAACTAAAGAAACGAAACAGGTAATGCCCACCTTGCAGAAAAAGAAGGTGGATAAAAGGCCTTTCCGAGGCTCTAACTACTCCTTTCATGGAGGCAGATTGTACAGATTCTCTGCAAGAGGATCTGACTACAGATCTAGTGGATTTCAATGGAATAGGCAAAGGAGTCAGAATAAAAGACATTTCCAATGCTCAAGACAAGAACAAGGAAAGCTTGGAAGTAATTCCAAGTGAGGTAAACCTCAATACTGACTGTCAACACCAGGCAGTGGGAGGAAGACTTCTATCTTTCGGTCACAGGTGGTCCCAGATAACATCAGATCGTTGGGTTCTACAGGTAGTGAACCAGGGTTACAAAATACGTTTCCATACGAGACCAAAAGACAGATTTCTTCGATCCCCAGTTGCAAAGGACAGGATAAAACAGCACATAGTTCTACAAGAAGTTTTCCATCTACTACAAATAGGTGCAATCGAGAGAGTTCCCAAAGGTCAGGAATTTCTAGGGGTTTACTTGACATTTTTTGTCGTTCCCAAACCCAATGGCAAATACAGACCGGTTTTGAATTTAAGGTACCTCAACACCTTCGTGGAATACAAGAAATTCAAAATGGAGACTCTTCAGACAATCAAAGAGAATCTGTCCTTGGGGGATTATATGGCTTCCATACACCTCAAGGAAGCTTATTTACATATTCCCATGAGTGAAGAGGACAAGAGGTACCTGAGGTTCAATTACCTGGACAATCACTTCCAATTCAAAGCTCTGCCATTCAGTTTGGCATCGGCACCTCGGGTATTCACGAAGGTGCTGATTCCACTGATAGCGTTCCTCAGGGTTCAGGGGGTTCAGCTTTACCCTTACTTAGACGACATATTATTAAAAGTGGCCTTGGAGGTCAGGTTGAGGAAAGATGTGCAGTTAACCATTTGCACATTGAAGGACTACGGGTTCCTTCTCAATCTCGAGGAGTTCCTTAACACCGGTCAGAATGCTTGTGCATTTGGGAGCACAGATAGACACCTTGAAGGGGAGGCTATACCTTTCCCAAGACAGGTTAGTCAAGTTAAGGCAGGAAACTGCAGAGTTGCTGAGATGCAGGTCAGCGGATCTAATGCGGCTGGCAAGGCTGCTGGGAAAACTGGTGTCTTCCACACAGCTTGTGCAGTGGGGAAGTTTTCATGTGAAATCCCTGCAAAGACTACTGATGCCACATCAGTTGGCAATATCGGTAAAGAGACATTACCAGGTGGCTCTGACACAGCAGGTTTGGGAAGAGCTCTGCTGGTGGATGAAGGAGAGGAAGGTGGCTTCGGGAATTCCAATTAATATTTGCAACGTGGTACATGTAACAACAGATGCCAGTCTCAGCGGCTGGGGTGCACACTGCGAAGGATATTCAGTGCAAGGCATTTAGACATTCTTGGACAGGTGGCACAACATAAACTGTCTGGAGTTGAAAGCCATTTGCCTGGCACTGCAGTGGTTTCGGCACCTACTGAGTCTCCACCATGTGAAAGTGTTCACAGACAATATGACAGCCAAAGCCTACATTTGCAAACAGGGCAGTTTACATTCAGTGCCTTTGGTGGCAGAGTGAACCAGGTTGTTTTGATGGGTGGAGAGAAATCTGAGCTCACTCACGGCGGTGCATGTGAAAGGAGAGACAAATGTGCAGGCGGATTACCTGAGCAGGAATTGGCTGCTGTCAGGACCCTGGAACTCCAGGACACAAGCTCTGAGTCTGAGCCAGAGGCCCTGGAGCCTGCGGCACCAACACAGGCCGTCCCAGAGGCTGCCCCAGACACAGAGCCCTTGGCCCCAGTAGCCCCAGCAACAGAGCCAGGGTTTGCCTCAGACCCAGCCAAGCTAGAAGAGTCAGATAGTGAGATTCAAGAGCAGGTGCCTACTTACCAGCAGCATCGGGAGCAAAAGAGTGCTCTCAGGAGGTCAGAACGTTTAAATAGAAAATGCCAGGCAATCAGAGTCCAGCTGAGAGAACACCTGGAGAAGTGATCTGTGTCAGGACCCTGGAGCTCCAGGACTCAAGCTCTGAGTCGGAACCCGAGACCCTGGATACTGCTGCCCCAGACACAGAGCCCTTGGTCCCAGTAGCCCCAGCAACAGAGCCAGGGGTTGCCTCAGACCCAGCCAAGCCAGAAGAGTCAGATAGTGAGGTGCAAGAGCAGGTACCTACTTACCAGCAGCATCGGGAGCAAAAGAGTGCTCTCAGGAGGTCAGAGCGTTTAAATAGGAAACGCCAGGCAATCAGGGTCCAGCTGAGAAAACACCTGGAGGAGTGATCTGGCTATAAAAGCACGCACTCAGCCTTGGGTCGTTGTTGGCTCACAACCGTCCCGTTTGGGGAGAGTTACGTGTAGGGTCTCCTAAATCCCTGCCTTGCCTCCTGGAACGCTGCCCGACCCGCTGGAACCTCACCCCCTTTTGGACCTTGGACCGGCTCTGGTAACTTCTCTTACTTGAACTGTTCACTGAGAACTCGGCTGTGAAGTAACAGCCAGAGGGTCTCCTTGCTGCTAGAAGCTCTTTTATTTATTGCTGCCTTATCTCCTCATTTGTGTTCGCCTGGAAAGCTCTTTGATTTATTGCCTTAGTTGCGAGAGACTTGTTGATCGGCTCTTGGGCTGCCTGCCAAGCCTAGGAGCGGACAATCTGCCTATAAAAGCACTCACTCAGCCTTGGGTCGTTGTTGGCTCACAACCGTCCCGTTTGGGGGGGTTACGTGTTGGGTATCTTGGATCCCTGCCTTGCCTCCTGGAACGCTGCCTGACCCGCTGGAACATCGCCTCCTTTGGATCTCGGACCGGCCCTGGTAACTTCTCTTGCTTGAGCTAGCTCAGACTGTTCACTGAGAAGCCGGCTGTGACGTAACAGCCAGGGAGTCTCCTTGCTGCCAGAAGCTCTTTTATTTACTGCTGCCTTATGTATTCATTTGCCGTTCGCCTGGAAAGCTCCTTGATTCATTGCCTTATTTGCGAGAGACTTGTTAACTGGCTCTTGAGGCTGCCTGCCAGGCCTGGGAGTGGACAGCTGCACCGTGGAGAATGGTCTCTCAATGCAGAGGAGTTCGATGCCTTAACCACTATTTTTGGTCAGTAACTAGTGGACTTGTTCGCTTCTGCCGGGAACGCCAAATTAGAAAGATATTTTTCAATAGATGGAAGCAGAGGTGCAGAGGCACACGATGCTCTGCCAGTGAAGTGGCCACCAGGCCTGCACTATGCGTTCCCGCCAATCCAGATTTTGCAGAAGGTTCTGTCAAAGATCCGCTTGAAGAAGGCGACAGTGCTTCTGATAGCGGCTCACTGGCCAAGAAGGCCATGGTTTCCGCTGCTGCTGCAAATGGCCCAGGCACTTCCGTGGAGGTTACCACTGAGGGAGGACTTACTCACCCAGGGTCCAGGGTTTCATCAGGACCCCAAATGGTTGAATCTGGCAGCATAGAAGTTGAACGGAAGTTTCTGATACGTCAAGGGTATGCTGACAGTGTGGTCCGCACCATGTTAGGTTCAAGAAGAGAGGCCACTCAGAGGATATATGATAGAACCTGGAAGGCTTTCCAGAAGTGGTGCAAGACCAGTAAGGTGGCGGAAGAAGATGTGCAAGTCTCCCACATCTTACATTTCCTGCAAGATGGCTTGGAGAAAGGTTTGTGCCCAAACACCTTGAAAAGGCAGGTGGCGGCCTTGTCAGCTTTCCTGACTGCAGATGGGGAGTCCTCCTCTAAACATCCCCATATAAAGAGATTTCTCAGAGGTACAACCTTGACTTCTTTTCCAACAGTGCATAGGTTTCCTACCTGGGACCTTAACCTTGTGCTCAATGCCTTAACGTCGGCACCATTTGAACCACTACGGGACTCCTCATTGAGGTTCCTGACTTTCAAAACTGCATTCCTACTGGTGGTGACATCAGCCAGAAGGGTGTCAGAGTTGGCAGCTCTGTCTGTCAATGAACATTTGTGCAGATTTGAGCAGGACAAACTGACACTGGGTTTCAACCCTTCCTTCCTGCCAAAGTGTGTGTCATCAACATCTCAACCACAGGAATTACATTTGCCAACTTTCTGTCCGAAGCCGGTGCAGGCTCTGGAAAAGAAGTGGCACACGTGGGATGTAAAGAGACTAGTAAAGGCTTACATTAGGAGGACAAAAAGTTTCAGGCGTTCGGACGCCTTATTACTGTCTTTCCAGCCAAAGACTTTGGGTCAGAGAGCCAGCAAGTCAGTTATTGCTGGGTGGATTAAGTCATGTATTTACCTTTGTTATGACTATACTAAACAGCCTCGACCACAAAATGTGTGGCCGCATTCCACCAGATCGATGGCGACGTCAGTGGCATATGCATCATCTTGTTCTCTGGAGGATGTGTGCGGTGCAGCAGGCTGGAAAGAGTCTTCCACTTTTATTAGGCACAAGCTGGACAAGTATAAGTCTGCGCAAGCGGCTTTTGGCCGTCGTGTGCTGCAGGCTGTCCTTTAAGAGTGTACCCACCCAGGAAACAGCTTGGGAAGGTCCGATGTGTTGTGGATTGCTCCTCCTGTCAGCCCGAGAATGAAGAGTTGGTACTTATGTGAACGGTCATTCTGGGATGACAGGAGGAGCAATCCTCGCCCACGCGTAGGCCTAGCATTCTGAGTATAGGTCTGGGGTGGATGGAATACGAAAGGAGACAGATAAATTAAATGGCACAGCAAATGTGGATAATGCAGAAAATCAACTAGGTATGCTAGGGAATGGAACTGACGGAGGGGGACAAGGAGCAGTTAACGGTTGTTTTGAAATGGAATGTTGACGGCTCCTGCTTCGGCTGGCGCACGAGGGATACAACCCATGTGCTGTGGATTGCTCCTCCTGTCATCCCAGAATGACCGTTCACGTAAGTACCAACTCTTCATTTTCCAACCTCTTTGGTTCCAGTACAGTGGATTACGCTCTGGTTTCTAGAAATGCTTTCCAGTTAGTCCATTATTTTTTCATTGGTTCCAGAACAGATAGTGACCACCAGCCTTTAATTCTTACCATACTTGTCTCAGGATCTAAATTTTGACTAGCCCAAAGTATCTCAACAACTGCTGCCACTGGGGTGTCACATAAGATAAGAGCCAAGTGGTCAGCTAACATATGTAACATATGTAGTCTGGTGGAGGCAAGTTGGGTTTTTTTGTTTTTGTTTTATTTTTTGTTTTGAGGCAAGATTGAGGTCAGAGTCAGTAACCCTGTTAAGATCATTAATATTATTTGAGCAGCCAGCAACATCTATTATTGAGGCCTATGATGATCTAATTCATCTTTTTCAGGAAAACCTAACCTATGTTGCTAAACCAGGTTATTCTTGTGCAATTACCACCAATTCAGAGAGTCCCATTTGGCTTGACAAGGAGTGTCAACTGAAGAAAAGAGCATTAAGTGTTAAGAGACTCCTATATTTGTTATAGAAAATCAGAGTCAAGTCTCCTGCCTCCAATTTACTTTCAGTTAAAAAAGGAATATAAGATCTCATTAGCTCATAAAAAATGACAATATGAACGTAACACTTGGTCTCTATTGCTGCATGTTTCACTGAATAATGATGTTAAAACCTTTTGGCAGGTTGTATCAGGAACCTTACACTCTTACTCCCAAGTGCCTAGTTGTGTAATTCTAGCAAGGTGTGGGAAGATCATTTCAGATCTATCTTTACTGATACTAACAGCTTTGAACCAGTTTTTGATAATGCTTATGATGTAACCATTTCTGCTACCCCCATTTGGAACTTGGTTTCTGTTGATGAAGTTTTTGACTTAATTGACCAGCTTAAGAGTGGTAAGGCCCCAGACATTGACTATGTTCCTGTTGAATTAAAACAAATCAACATTGGTGAGCACCTCTTTTAGCTGTCCTTTCTACTGTGATCAATAACTCAGGTAAAATTCCCTCTAGCTGGAAGCAAACAATTGTGGTACCGGCCTGTAAGAAAGGTCCACCAAGTGAACCAGGGAACTTTAGACCTATCAGTTTGCTCTCAATAATGGGAAAACTATATGCATACTATTTGCGTAATAGACTGTCTTCCTTTTTGGAGTCAAATAGTACTATTACAGAGGCACAGGCAGCATTTAGAAAGAACTATACAACTACTGACCATTGTTTGGTTCTTTCTCATCTTGCTGAGAAGTATCATAAGTTTCTATAGGGTAAGTTGTTTGCTGCCTTCATGGATTTAAAATCAGCTTTTGATTCCATTTCCAGAACTAAATTATGGGAGAAATTGAATAAGGTTTTGGTCAATAAAAGACTCTTATGCCTTATCAAGGCCTTGTACAGTGACAGCAAGCTACAGGTTAGGTGTGGCAACCAGGGGCAGCTTTCTAGAGAAATATTTATGTCCAGAGGGGTCAAACAAGGCTGTATCCTTGCATCAACCCTGTTCAATCTATTCATAAATGATCTTAAAGATACCTTGATGGACCCCAATGGACACTTGCCCAAACTCGGTACCAGGAAAATTCCCATATTACTCTATGCTGATGGTGCTGCTATTCTTTCATTCTCTAGATCAGGCTCAAATCATTTTTTAAGGAAGTTTCTAAATTATTGTTCACAGAATGACCTAAAAATCAATTATTGGAAATCTAAGTTTTGGTTTTTGAGAATAAATTTTCCCAATGTTGATGGACATTTGATGGGCATGTTTTAGAACAAGTCAGAAACTTCCGATATCTGGGGCTGACATTTCACCACACAATGTCTTGGTCTACTCATAGATCTGTTATTCATCAGAAAGCACAAGCTAGTCAATCTGTCATTCTGTTGTTGTTTTTTTCATCAAAGGCCTGTATATACCATCTGCTGTTAAAGTATTTAATACCAAGACAGCTGCTCAACTGCTGTATGCTTCTAATATTTGGACTGGTGGACTAACTTCTGAGTTAGACAAGCAGCAGGCTGTATTTTAGAGAGCCCTCCTTCAAATCCCAAGCTGTGTTCCAAATTGTGTTCTGTTGTTAGAAACTGGGGAAAGCCCTTTGTTGACAAAAGCATTGTGGACAGCCTTAAAATTCTGACTCAAGGTTTATGTCTTCAGATTAGGCTCAGGTCTGCTTTCATATCTGTCCCAGGATGAGTACTTAAGCAGCTGATCTGAGCTTATCACTAAAAAAGCTGCTTCAATTGGACTCTCATTGTCTTTTCTATCTCACCTGGGTTTTGACCATGCTCTCAAATCAATAAAACAAAGATTGTGGGACATCGCCTTTTGTGAATTGCACACCCCTTCATACGTATCTTGCTCCCCAAGTGCTGTCTATATACACTACATCGGGCCTTTTCACATAGCTAATTATCTAAAGAATTTGACTGTTGTCAAATATTGCAGTCTGATTGCTAAGGCAAGATGTAATGTGTTTTCCTCTGAATTGCTTCAAGGTAGATTTGCAGGTGTCCCATATACTGCAAGACTCTGCCCATGTAGTAACCAGCACATTCTTTTGTCTTGTAGTCTCTATGAGCAGATTCGTCAACATACAATTAAACCATTATTGAGTAATCTGCCAGGAAAATCTGCCCAATTCTATGTCAAGTTCTTATTAGAAAACAAGTTTCCCAGTGTTACTTTGGCTGTTGCCAAGCTTCTCTCTGAAGCAGTCAGGATTAAAGAATAATTGGTATTAGATAAAGATTTGAAATAAGCCTTCTGCAATGTGTTTAGTACTTGATGTGTTTACATTTTGTATCTACATTCTGTCCAAGTATTCGATGTGCATTATCTGGTTTTATACTTCTCGTATGTATTTTAGGTTTGTATGTTTGCCATAATGTTGGGTTTTTGGACCATTTTTGGACCGTTTCCCTCGATCTAATTTCTGTATTCTATTTCTTGTTTCACTGCTCTTCTGTCAGTAAGGCAAGCAAAACAGATTTACTTGAGGTTTGTTTGTGAAATGTTCACAAGACAGGCAAAATATAGATCTTCATCTTACATGTGCTGTCATTAAAAAAAAAATATCCACAATGTTTGTGCCACTTGGAGTGGGGTCCACCACACAGCTGTGGTAGCTCTTCAGCCCCCTTGATCTCCATCCATTCTTGACACAACACCACATCAACAAGAACCTGGGATTGGCAACTGGGCCCCTTTCGAGCTTCCTCTGAACCCCCTTTTCCAGGGGAGTGATTTGGCAAGAACAAGGTATTTTGGTTCACTAGCAATCCACTGAGGTGACAGTTCAGCTTGGGACAGTCCCACTGTGCCGCCAATCATGATACCATGTGACTGGAAGTAAAAATGTAGTCCTGAAGAGTTCTACAGATACTACAGACAAACGAATGGGTTCTAGAGCAAATCAAGCATGAACCCTTATTAGAGGCCATGATGACTAAGCTGAGACTGTCATACTTTATCACACGACAACATGACTTATTCGAAGACCCCATAATGTGTAGCAAGGTGGAAGACAATAGGAAAAGAGGAAGACCACTGCATATGTGGATAGAATCAATCAAGGAGGCCATGGCTCTGACTTTGCAAGAACTGGCCAGGGCAGTTAATGACTGGTGCTCTTGGAGGTCTCTTATTCATACAGTCACAATATTGAAGCCAATTTGATGGCCAAAAAAAAAAAAAAGCAAGACCACTTCACACATCTTTGGTGGAATATGCCAATTTGCCAATACTGAGGGGTCTTAAGATACATTATCAACTTGGGTAGAAGACTTAACAAGAAACACATTTTACTATACTATGGCTTTTTGAAGCGCAAGAACGTTTTTTTAATGGAAGTTGGTGCTTATCTTAGTCTATATCAATTATTTGTATTTTGCCTGGATGTAGAGTGATACTAGCTGTGACATTAATTTCATGTCAGCAATTCACATGGGATTATGGGTGAGGGAGCTGCTCTTTGCCTCTCCATTACTATTATTTCAAATAAGAGTTTCTCTTTTGTGGCTAACAGTAGTAGGATTGTTGCAACTGCAATGAAGGAATATGCTGTGGTTTTCATTCTGCTTGTGTCCTTCCACTAGGGGTATGACATTGCTAAACCTTAGCACTTTAATTCCATACCTGCAGTTAACAGGTCCATTTTGCCCTTTTGGCCTTGCTATTTTCACATCTTTCCTTCTCCCCAAATGTTGGTACTAAGTTTTATAATCCAGTCATCTCACCTGTTTCCCCTTAGTGCACACATTCATGGGCACAAGATGCAATGTGCAGTAGTCTGTCTCAGAGAGCTCTATTCCTGTCAGAGCTTTCAGATGCTGGTATCCTGGAGACCTTAAGGCTAGAGATTTGGCCTCAAACCTAGCACTAACAGAATATCAGGATCTCAGACAGGGTAGGCAACCTCCAGATGTAATGCCTTGGTCCCAAGACCAAGGCTCAGACACTATCTATGTCAGATAGTGCAGCAGAAGGTCAGGGGGACAAGCCATTTCTTGAGACAGACAAAGAAGCAGAAGGATATGCCAGTTCTTAAGACAGACAGTGACACTCCCCAGCAGCCAAAGTACACAGACATGGAGTTGACAGTACCTACCACAGCTGAACACAGATGAGAAAAGGAGGGTTTATGACACTCAGAGCACTTAAGTAAGAGATGCTCATTAACCAGGCAATATTTGCTGGAGGCTGCTAGACCATAAATATCCAAGGACCCCTTGGGAAGCCCATTGCTGACATTTAACAACTCTGGAGGATGCAATGCTTTTGTCTCTTGATTCCTGGCTCATGTTTCCGAAGAACCTTGGACCCTGCTTTGTTCGCTGACCATGCTACTCAACATTCCTTTGGACTGATGCCTCAGATTCATTATTTTATTCTGCTGGCCTGCACAGTCTAGTCTCTGAGGACTAGGTTGTGCAGAGATCCATGCATGTGAAAAGATGCATGAATTATATCCTGGAAGCCAGGCTGAGATCATCTGGGTAAAAATTAAGGGGGAGAGAAAAAACAGGTATGTCATTTTGGGGGTCTATTACAGATCCCCAAACCAGACTGAGGATGTAGATAAGACCTTCCTAAAACAGATGACCACACATTCAGAAAAGAGAGAGAGAGTAGTAATGGGAGATTTCAATTATCATGATATTTGTTGGAAGTCTCTAGACAATTTCATTGTCCAGAAGGTGGAAGAGGCAACAAGGGGATTGGCTATTTTGTACCTGATCCTAACCAACAGGGATGACCTGGTTAAAGGGGTGGAAGTGGCAGGATCCTTAGGTGGAAGTGACCATGTTCTCTTAGAGCTTGTTATACAGTGGAAAGGGGAAGCCAAGCATAGTCAGAGTCGTATTCTTGACTTTAAGAAAGCAAATTTCAGTAAACTTAGGGAAATACTAGGTGCCATCCCATGGTCAGGCATACTAAGAGAAAGAAGTTGGATGACGGATGAGAGTTTCTTAAAAGTGAGATACTGAAGACATGGTTTCAAACAATTCCATTGAGGAGGAAAATTGGAAGATTTCTAAAAAAAATCAGGCTGGATGTCTAAAGAACTTTCAACTGAACTAAGAATTAAAAGGAGCATGGAAAAGAAATGAAACAAGGGGGAAAGCACCAAGAGGAATTCAAACAAATAACCAGCACATGTAGGGAAAAAGTCAGAAAAGCTAAAGCGCAGAATGAGCTCAAGCTTGCTAGAGAGGTTAAAAACTATAAAAAGGGCTTTTTTTTATTATGTCTATAGCAAAAGTTAAAACAAGGAAATGATAGGACCACTGTGAGGAGAAGATGGAGAAATGGTAACAGAAACAGAGAAAAGGGAGAACTACTCAAAGCCTTCTTTGCCTTGGTCTTTTCCTGAAAGAAAAATAGTGTTCAACCTGGAGAAAATGGACAAATGATGTAATAGGGGAAATGCAGCATAGAATAGATATAAAGTACAGGAATACCGGGCTACTCTTAGTGAATTCAAGTCACCCAGGCCACATGAACTACATCCAAAGGTATTAAAAGAACTGGCAGAAGTAATTTCAGAACCACTGACAGTAATCAGTGAGAGTTCCTGGAGATCAGGAGAAGTCCCAGCAGATTGGAAGAGGGCAAATGTTGTCCCCAACTTTAACAGAGAAAAATGAGCACCCAAACAATTACCACCCACTCAGCCTGACATCAATACCAGGAACAGTCCTAGAGCAGATCATTATATAGTCTCTAAGCACTTAGAAAGAGTGCTGTGATCACTAAAAGGCAACATAGGTTTCTCAAAAACAAGTCATGCCAGACTAATCTGATCTCTCTTTTTTTGATAGTGTTACAAGCTTGGTGGGTGAAGGGAATGCTGTGGAGCTGGTGTATCTTGATTTCAGTAAGGCCTTTGACAAGGTCCCCCATGACATTCTTGCAAACAACGTAGCAAAATGTGGGTTAGACAAAGGTACTGTTAGGTGGATTTGTAATTAGTTTACTGGCCAAACACAAAGGTTGCTTACCAGTGTCTCATCTTCACTTCACTTCAGGGAAAGGATATGGCTGACTGGCCAAACACAAAGGGTGCTGCCTCTTCATCCTGGAAAGAAGCGACTAGTTGTTTGCCACAGGGTTCTGTCCTGGACCGAGTGCTATTCAACATCTTTATCAATGACTTGGTTGATGGAATAGAGGGAATGCTCATCAAATTTGCACATGATACCAAATTAGGAAGGATAGCTAATATCCCAGAGGACAGGATCTGAATTCAAAATGACCTTGACAGATTAGGGAGCTGGGCCTAAATGAAAAAAAATGAATTTTAACAGGGAGAAATGTAGGGTGCTACACTTAAGAAGAATGCAATGCACAGATATAGGCTGGGTGACACCTGGTTTGAAAACAGTATGTGTGAAAGGGATCTACCGGTCTTAGTGGACCACAAGCTGAACATGAGTCAACAGTGTGATGCAGCAGCTAAAAAAGCCAATGTGATTCTGGTCTGCATCAATAGAAGTACAGTGTTGAGAACAAGTGAAGTAACAATACCACTCTATTCTGCTTTGGTTAGACCTCACCTGGAATATATGTCCAGTTCTGGGCACCACAATTCAAGAAGAATAATGACAAGCTGGAATGTGTCCAGAGAAGGGTGACCAAAATGGTGAAGGGTCTAGAATCTATGGCCTATGAGGAGAGACTTAAGGAGCTAGGTATGTTTAGCCTGATGAAAAGAAGGTTAAGAGGTGACATGATAGCCATGTTTAAATATTTGAAAAGCTGTCATGTTGAAGATCGAGCAAGTCTGTTTTCTGTTGCTCCAGAGACTAGGACACAGAGCAATGGATGCAAACTACAAGAAAAGAGATTTCACCTAAACATCAGGAAGAAATTTGACTTGTTTGACAGTTTAATATGCTGTCTTGGAGTGTGGTGGAGTCACCTTCTTTGGAGGTTTTTTAAACAGAGACTGGATGTCCATTTGCTGGGGATGCTTTGAGTATGTAGCAAGAGGTTGGACTCAACGGCCCTTGTTGTCTCTTCCAACTCTATGACTCTATGATTCTAGGACTATAATCATTTTTTCTAGGAAGCTCTTGCATATGACTGGGGCTGCTAAGATCTCCGCTGTCTGACAGATTCTAGTAGAACCTTTCCCTCAGCTGGCCTCCAAAACAGGACACCAGAGTTCCAGGAGCTAATTTTCTGCACTTGGAACCTGCTGCAGGCTGCAGGTCATCCCTCATGAAGGTGGAAGTGTTCAAAGCTCCACCAAGGAGTTTTGCAAAACCTTTTGCTAGGCTTAGGCAAAACAAGGTATATGAAGCCTTTCCCTTCATTTTGAAGGAGAATTTCCACTCCCATAGCCTTCCAGAGGTGCCAATACTCCTTTTTCAGCGGAAAAGCTCTTTTCAAGGGAAAAGTCTTTGAAAGTTTGGAAGGATCCCGGAAGCTACAAAAATGAGTAGGTAAATCATGAATGACAGGGTGGGAGTGTAGTTTTCTTTCAGTAAATTGAAATTGTGTCAGGATAAATTGTTCTGAATACTAGAATTGAATCCCCCATTTTGCTATCATTAATAACTAGGCTGAGGCAAATTTTAAAATAATATTTTTACAGAAGCATAAGAGTGTTCCATCTGCCAGCTGGAAACAAAGGTCAGGCTCAATCATTGACAAGTATGTTGACAGAAGAGGTTCACTGAAGAGGTAAGGCTTCCATTTTTTTTCATCCTGCATTTGATTTATTTATAAGATACAAAATACCAGGACACTTTCAAATTAGTGCACAAGGTAGTTCGTTCGTTCGTTCGTTCGTTCGTTCGTTCTTCCTTTCTTTCTTTCGTTCTTCCTTTCGTCCTTCCTTCCTTCCTTCCTTCCTTCCTTCCTTCCTTCCTTCCTTCCTTCCTTCCTTCCTTCCTTCCTTTCTTTCTTTCTTTCTTTCTTCTCTCTACCTGTTTGAATCATATCAATTTACTTTTTTTTCTTTTTCTTTTTTTACTATGTGTGATATCGTCTATCTGTAGCTGACTCAATATGCAGCAAAGTATTTTGTTAAAATTGATCTTGGAGTAACATCACAAGGCAAAAATATATGGATATCTGGTACCATTGACAGAAATAGACAGGTAGCTGTGCCCTAGCAGTTACAGTCCACTGACAGTTCTTCTGAACTATTGAAATATATGGGATAATTCAAATAATTTTAGCCGGCGGTTTGGTCTTTGGTTCTCTGGACAAAGAGTAAAATGTACAAACAATTAAATATTAAACAATAATTAGTTCTGTAATATAAAATCCTGTTGTCAGCCAGATATGATTGGTAATATTTTTACCCAAGTTGGTAAAGAATACTAGATCAACCTTACATGATTGATTCTATGGATACTAATTGCTGTAGGATGGTGGGAGTTCATTCTTTTCCCAATAAAATTCCAAAGCACATTGACTGTTTAGCTACCAACTAACTGGCTGTTTGTTTTACATTTACTGAAATCATAGGTCAAAGCTCATATTAAAGTAGAATCTAAGTTTCTTAAACCAATTCTAAATCTTGTGTTAAAAGCTCCCCAGATCTTTTCAAAATGCTTGAATATTTGCTGAATTTATGAACCCAAATTTCAAACTCAAAACTTTGTACTCATATTTAACACAGAAAATGTTATTGAGGCTTGAACTATTATATGCATTATTTAGTAACACTTTTCCTAATAATTTTCTAGCCAGTCTTCTGAAGATGAAGATGCATATAGTACTTCAAGAAGAAGAAATTCCATTGGCTTGAATGGGTATCTTTCATTAGATTCTGATTCTGCTGCTGGTGGGGTTGCTCATGGAAAGCGACTCCAAAGAATAATATCAATTGAAGAAGATCATCTGCCCCAACTTCTCAATAGGTCAGAGAGGCATCTACCCAAATGGTCTGAAGAAGATGAAAGTATCTTGCCAGCAGGGGGAATGAATGAAACCCAGATAGAATCACCAACTGAAAAGACACCTTCCTCTCCCAGGGAGCAACCTGTAGGAACAGAAACACAATCAAACGTAAGCCATAAAATCACATTACTTTTAATTTTTTATTTCTGTGGCAGACAGGTTTTCACACAATTGATGGATATCTTCTTTGTGTGGATTGTATTTTCCCTTTATGTGGACCTGCTAACAAACAAAGTGGCCACAATTCTACACTTGTGTCTTTAGCGCAGGACTTTGCATGTATCCTTTATTGAATGCCACCTTCAAGTTTCAGGGTATTCCAGACTATCAAGATAACTTCGAATTGTAATTCTGTCTTACTCCTTACTTCATATGATATGTGGGCCTCTAATTCTTTTTTCACATGATTTATAAAATTGTTAAATAGAACAAGGGCCAGGGACAAAACTCTCTGGCTCTCCATTTGAGGCTTCTCTTTAGATAAGTACAGATCAATTAATGAACACTCAGCAGTGGCTCCAGCTAACAGAAGAATTGTCTGGTCCACATTTTATTAAGTCAACAGTAAGAATAAAATAGGAAACTTTTTCAAAAGATGGCAACTTCTCAAAGCTAGATGTTTAAAGGAGCGTGGGAACATTACTGAACTGGGGAAATACTGTCCCTTTATGAAATCCAGGTATATTGTCTCTAATCTATTTCCATGATCTACTTATTAGTGATTTTTTTAACGGAGATAAGGTTCAGCTAATATAATTTATTATTGTTTCAACACATATTGATGCCTATTAATCAATACATTCTAGATGTATTGATACATTCTAGATGATCTCTAGATTTTGCCTGGTATAAATGTCAGGTTTTATGGTGCTGAGTGTGACTGAAATACCAACCCACTCTTGTTTCCCAAGTAGAATCACAGAGTTGAAATTGAGCCCTGAATCAGGTTGGGAAGGATTCTCACAGACTTTACTTTTGGCCAGGAGGGAATATCTTATCAGACCCTGCTGTCAGTTTGGCTGCAGGCAGTGGTCTGAGGAAGATGAACGAAGCTTCACTGAAACATCAGGATTTTTATAGAACTTCCAAAGACAGAGAAAATGTGCATGAGAATAGCTTAACATAAATTGCAAGACAGGGGAACAGCGAACAGACCATTCTAACATTTGAATTTAGGTGTCATTCTTCCAGTGAATGAATGCATGTTCTTGTTCAGTTATCTTACTGACTTTTGACACAGTTTTTACAAGAAAACAGAATAGCTTGTTTAGAACTGCTTAGGAACTGTGAAGCAAAACAGTAAATGCTCAGTAAACATTTTACCCCCAACAATAGTCTCTCAAATCTACCCCTCTAAAAGACAAGAATACTATTTACCTGTTTTCATTCTTCCAGCATTATTTCAAAACATGTTATTTAAGAATTTTCATATCTTAAGATTTCAGATAGCAGACATGAAATAATGTCTACAAATTTCTTTGGGACCCAGAGATATAATGCATCTGGCAGTCACTGAAAGCAGCTATGACTTCTCTAACCAGCTCTTTACTGTGCATTTCAAGTTCCCCCTATTGTATTTTTTTTAAAAAGGTCAAAGACATTTCTGCCAGTAGGAGAAGAACAAAGCAAAATAATCAAGTAATTCAGTATCTGTTGTTGTTGTTGTTGGTGGTGGTGTTATTCTTGGTCTCATAATGCTTCTCAACCAGTGGACCAACACCACGTTTGCTTTTCTTCTTGCTCTGATCACAGCCAAAGAATTGTTTTATATTGTTTTCAATATTACTTTTTTTTTAATTTAAATTTATGCATTAAAAACACATTACATCACACTACAACCCATACAGACACCCCAATACATCTATACAACACGTTAAACATCCCATTAAACCCATACTCCCCACATTTACATCACATTACACCCATACCACACTTTCTCCCACATTCAATTTAACATTTCCACCCGAAGTAATTTATATTTCTTATATTCTTATGTTCTTATGTTCTTCCCTTCTATCATTCCAACATCCTTCTTACTTACTTTCAACTATCTTTCTTCTTCAATTCCATTCTACCCTTCATTTCCTTCACTCATTTCTTTATGATCTCCTTCCTCTTCTAGAAAGAACAAAGATTCCCAAAATTTACTTCCTGGACTTCACTAGGTCCCATTCTTCCTGTCCCAATCAAGTTTCTCTTATTAAAATCCCCTTTTGGAGTAAAACCTTTACCTATTTCCTACTTTCTTTTTCCATTATTGTAATGTTTATTCTTTCCCTCTTGTCGGCCTGTTTTATATTCTTATAAACCTTCCATCGTTATTCGTAAATTTTAAGAATCCTTATCCCTTATTCATCAGTCTTATATCCCTCTTTTATTATATACTCCTCTACTATTTTCCAAACTTCTTCATGTTCACCTTGCATTCTACCTTGTATCATGCCAGTTAGTCTGTCCATTTCTTTAAATTCTGCCACTTTTATCAACCATTCTTCTATTTGTGGTATATATTCATTTTTCCATTTCTGTGCGTAGATTAATCTTGCCGCTGTTATCATATAAAGAATCACTTTCCAATATTTTCTTTTAATTTCTTTGCCTATTTTTTGCGCCATGTTTAATAGAAATAGTTCTGGTAATAGCGGCAGATTAATTTGTAAAATTTCCGACATTCTTCCATGAATTTTTTTCCAAAAGGTAATTGCCTTTTCACACGTCCACCACATGTGAAAATAAGTACCATTGTCCTTACTGCACTTCCAACACTTATTCTCTGTTTTGTACATCTTATTTAGTTTTACCGGATCCATATGCCATCTATAGAACATTTTAAGATAGTTTTCTTTCAGTTTTTGGGCTGCGGTAAATTTATTCGTGTCCTTCCAACTTCTCTCCCAATGTTCAAGTTGAATTTCATAACCTATATTCTTAGACCATTTTATCATTACTTCCTTTATTTGTTCCGATTCTAATTCTCTTTCCAACAGTAGTTTATATAATTTAGATATTGTTTGCTTCTTTGATTCTAATATTATATTTCCAAATAGGTCTTCTTTCGTTACCGATTCTATTCCTTCTAGTTTCTTATCCATTTGAAATCTTTCATATAATTGTCTATATAGAAACCAATGGCATTTAAGTCCCGCTACTTCAATTTCTTCTCTTGATTTTAACATAAGTACTTGATTTCGTTTTTCTATTACTATATCACTGTATCGTATCCATTTATCTTGTGGATCCTTCCATCTCCCATACAACGCTTCATGTGGTGACAACCATTGAGGTATTTTTACATAGTATTTTTTCTTAAATTGCAACCAAATTGTTAGCAGCGCTTTCCTTAAATAGTGGTTCTGGAATTCTTTATCTATTTTGTACTTCTTATACCACATATATGCGTGCCACCCGGGTCTCAATGGCGTCGCGATCGGCAGGACAGTGAGATAGCTCCCGCTGTTTTGTCACACCGAGAGGATTTGCCGAAATATCAAACTCGGCAAAGTGCCCCCCCGGTAAAGGGGGCCCAGAGGGGCTCGTCGGGGACCTTATTTTTCTCCCTAGGCTAGAGAACAATTGGGCTCGAATGCCGAAGGAGAGAGGTCGCAGAGTTCCACGTCCGCTCGGGTAGTAACTGCTATGGCAGCCTAGCGTCGTCTGAGACTTTTTAACTTGAACAGTTCGAGTTAACAGTACAAATTTGAAGAGCAGGACATCACTTAAGTCCTAAATATATTTTCTCAAAGATTGGAAGATCGGACCAAACTTTAATTCAAGGGAGAGGAGGAGAGGAGACGAAGAGGAGAATCCACGTGGAAGAGAAAGAGAAGGGAGGTAAGAAATCCCAAGAAAATAGGACTTTTATAGACACAAACAGACATTAATAGAAACGGACTGAGATAGACTGGAAACTTTGCAAATAACTAGCGAAGAATGTGGTTGAGAGGGGGAAGAATTTAAGACAAAGATATAAGGGAAAAAAAACTCAAAAGGAGATCGAGAAACTGAACGAGAGGCGACTGAAGGAGACACCGGAGCGCAGCTGGAGTTCGCGGCAACGCTTGAGCTCGCTGCTTAACAGAGACTGTGAAGTGAGAAACTGTTAACAGAAGAGAGAGACAATAAGAGGGAAAAAGAGGACTGAACAGCAATCGGGAAAATTTCTTTGGAGAGAGATTAAACAAATAGTGGACTGAATAAACAACAGAGAATTTGGTGAAGAGTGACAGAACAATAGACAATTCTGGCTTGAGCTCGCGGGAAGAACAGGGACGACCAAGGGGAACAAGTTGGAGAAGGAACAACTGAAGTCGCTAGAGCTCGCTAGTAAAGATTGCAGAAACAGCAGAGGGTGAATCAGAGTCAAAAAAGCTAAATTAAGAAGACTGAGGTCAAAAACTGAACTGTGATCTAACGGGGAGAGACAGAAGAGAGAAAAAGAGACAGAAAGATATAGGAAGAGTTAGTAAGAAAGCGTCTGAAAACAGTTGGTGTCAGCTGGTGCCGGTGGGAAGCGTGTCGGAGTTTGTCGGAAAACTGGTCAGACGGAATAAGATTGGGGGAGAGGAGTGGCAACGTTTGAATGATATTTGTTAATTACTGGAAATGTTACAGAGAATAATAGAGTCATAGTAATAAGTTGATATAATAAGTTGATATATAGCGGATTTATAAATGAATTAACTGATTGGATATATAATCGCTTTATATTTCACATAATAGATTTATAAGTGAGTGAATATATAAATGAATTAATTGAAATATTAGACTTAGACTTATTAATCAGTTTGTGAATATTGGGAAGGACATAAACTGTGTTAATACTGTGTTAATAACTGTGTGGGGTTTGAAGGACAGAGGTATAATTCAAAATAGAAACAGCTGCGAGAGAAGTCACCTTGAGTCAGCAAGATTAGAGACAACAAAGAAATCATCTTAAAATTAACTCTTGAAGAGACTGTGGGGAAGAGCAGAAGAGGCTTGCTAGCGCCATCTAGCGAAGACTAAGAGGTAATACATATAAATAAAAAAAAAACAGTGGAAGAAGAAGAAGAAGAAGAAGAAATGGCATCTGGATTAAGGAAGGGAGCCAAAACACAGACTCAATTACAATTGATTGACCCAATAAGAAGAACATCGGTGGAAATGGGACAGCAAATGGCTGAAATCTTAAATGAGATCAGAAGTTTAAAAGTGGAGATGAGACAGGAAATGAAGGATACAAGGGCGGAAATTAAAGCAGATATTCGGAAGGAATTGGACTGTATCGTAAAGAGAATGGACAACATGGGTAAAGACATTAAAATAATGAAAACGGACATTCAGGAGATCCAAGTTAAAACAAAACAGTTAGAACAAGAAAAGGAAATCATGACAGAAACTCAAAAACAGGAAGAACTGAGATTAAGACAACAAGAATTGAGATATCGAGAGAAATGTATCAAGTTGAGAGGAATAAGGGAAACTCCTGGAGAACTCTTGGAGGAGAAAGTGATCACAGCCTTGGCGAACTATACTGGGATGAAAGAAGAAGACATGGAGAGAGAAATAGATCGGATGTTTAGAGCTAATTCTAGAATCGCAAAAGAGAAGAATTGGCCGAGGGATGTGGTGGTATGTTTTACAAGAGTTAGGATTAAGGAAAAAATACTTCAAATAAACTATGAAAAACAGTTAGTGATTGAAGATAAAACAATAAAAATTTTCAAAGATATACCATTTGAAATTCTGAAAAAAGACAAGAATACAAGTTTCTGACCCAACTTTTACAGAAACATAGAATTATATATAAATGGGAGAGACTGGAGGGAATATCTTTTACATATAAACAGAGGAGATATAAGATCTCAAACACTGTAAGAGCGAAAGAAATTTATGACAAACTTAAAAGAGAGTTAGAAAGACCAGATGATCAGAAGAAAGGGAGAAAACAGGAGAAAGAACAAGGCAGTCTGGAAGAGACTTCAGAAGTTGGGGAGGAGGAACAGAATACGGAAAGGGAAGAGAGAGAAGAAAAAGAAAGTAACCCAGAATCAGAGATAGAACAAGAGGAAGAGGAAGATTCACAAAAGCCTGAATTGGAGGTTGAAGACTTATACGCAGAGGAAGAAGATATATAGGAGAAAACATAGTTGAAAAAGATGGTCACGAAGATTCTCTCCTGGAATGTAAAAGGGCTGAATTCGAACTACAAAAGACGGCAGATTTTTCATTACCTAGAGAAAATTAAAACAGAGGTGATTTGTTTGCAGGAGACAAAAATCAGAGAAAAAGATAATAAATATTTGAGAAACCCCAAGTTGGAAAAATGCTACATTTCTGCATCATCAAAGAAGAAAAAAGGAGTTGTTTTATACGTTAATCAGAAATACCCCTCTGAGATGAAATTTCATGATAAAAAAGGACATTATCTGGGAGTGGAGATACAACTTCCAGAAACTAAACTTCTTGTGATAGGAATATATTCCCCAACGGAAGAAAAAAGTAAATTTTATAAAGAGTTACAACAGGCAATATTGAGATACTCAGAAGAGGCGGACCAAGGAAATTATTTATTGATGGGAGATATGAATGGGGTGATTGACCCCAATATAGATAGATCAATATCCAGGTTGCAAGGAAAAAAATACGGAAAACTCCCACAATCGTTCTTTAAATTAGCAGAAATGTTGGCTTTACAAGATGTCTGGAGAGGGGTATATAAAGACTCTAAGGGATATACGTTTTACTCGGATGCTCATAAATCGATGTCGCGGATTGACATGTTTATGATTTCAAAAAGCTTACAACAAAAGGTAAAGGATATGGAGATACTTCCGAGGACGTTATCTGACCACAATCCTATCCAATTGGAATTAAGAAGCGTAAAGAAAGAAATAAGATGGAGGCTTAATGACTATCTTTTTCAAAATGAACATTGCGTTCAAAAGATAAAAGAGGCAATCAAAAATTATTTTGAAGAGAACATGACAGAGGATCTAAAGATGAAAACTATCTGGGATGCTAGCAAAGCAGTGATGCGTGGACATTTCATTAAATTGGGCTCGGAACTTAAGAAGAAAAGACAAGAAAAATATCAAGAATTAATGGAAAAGGTTAAATTACAAGAAGAAAAATTGAGGAGAAAACCGACGGATAAAAAGGCAAGGTTGGAATTAAAAATTTTACAAGACCAAATTAAAGCTGAAAATCAATTAGAAATAAGCAGAAAGCTAATTTGGATGAAACAAAAGTACTTTGAGCATGCAGATAAACCGGGGAGATGGTTGGCCCATAAATTAAGAAAGGAGAGAGAAAAGAGATTAATTCTGGAAATAAATACAGGGAAGAAAATAACAGCAAATCAAGCAGAAATAAAGAAAACTTTCTATAATTACTACAAAAATCTTTATAGTTTGAAAATACAAGAAAAGACACAAAAGAAATTAGATGAATATTTGGTTAATCAGAAAATACAGCAAATATCAGAAGAGAACAGACAGATGATGGACGCTAAGATTACAGTAAAGGAGATTATGGATGCGATCCAAAAATTGGATACATCAAAAGCACCAGGACCAGACGGTCTCTCCGCAACGTATTACAAGAAGTTGCAAGAATTTTTAAGAGGGCCTTTGGAAAAATTGTTCAATGAAATCACTGTGAATGGAAAACCAAATTCCTGGAATGAGGCTAATATTACATTAATTCCAAAAGAAGGGAAAGATTTAAAAGATCCAGGGAGTTATCGTCCAATCTCACTTCTCAATATTGACTATAAAATATTCACTAATATATTGGCAGAAAGATTGAAGAAAATACTACAAGAAGTGATTCAGAAAGAGCAAAATGGCTTCCTCCCCAAAAGACAGATTAGAAACAATATTAGAACAATTTTGAATATTATTGAATATTACGAAAAGAATAATGAAAAGAAATTGGCGTTGATTTTTATAGATGCTGAAAAAGCTTTCGATAATCTCAGGTGGGATTTCATGATAGAAGTGCTGGAAAAAATGGACTTTGGAAAGGCATTCCTGAACTGGATTAAAGAAATGTTTTCAATATTACTGAGCTCATTCTGGACTTTAACCTTCCTGATTCCATCCTTACAGAGTCAATCCACTCCACTATTCTTCTCCTTGGTTATATTATCAGTAGGCCATGCACACCTATGCTTTGATATGTTTAATTGGCAAATATATTTAAACTCCAGTTTTTGACCAGTCAACTTGCAGTACACTGGTTGCTGGTCCTCACTCTGCTGCTCCGATTCCCAATTGTATACTGTCCTTGGGCTCCTAGCATAAGCCAAACTGCTCTTCACTTCATTACTGGATTGGTAAATATCACTCACTTCACCCTGAACCCTTGTTATCCAAACTTTTCTTCCCTTTTCCTTCAGTTAGCTTTGCTTGATTGTGAGACCATGCAGATCTTGTATGTGTGCAATTTGTTAATTCCCAAATAAAGGAAATAAGCTTACTTTTTGAATTTCTGGCTGGTTCTTCCCTGCACTGGTATCATTATGTGTAAATGGTGTTGTAAGGTTGCCCACCCCTTGCAGTCCTCCTCTTTGAGCAAATATTTCCCACCTTTTCACAGAGGCAATGGCATTTTGGGTGGACCCCTGAGTCATCTGCATTTTGGGGTAACAAGATTCTCATTCCAGTTCCTAGAAATGCTCTTTTATGTCTCAGATCACAAGAGACCTTCATGCATAATCGCATTATCTTTGATTTTTCCCATTTTTCTTTCTTACTACAAGTGAGCTATTGATCTCCAAGTATTTCATTTTTCAGAATCTTCAATACCTCTTTAAATCTTTTCTCCCTCAGAATGTGTAGCCATTGGATCTTATGCATCTTCTCCTGAGCTTTTTCCAGTATTCAAGGTACATGTCCATGTAGGCATAGGTTTCACAAGCTTCACTATCACTTAGAGGGCTTGATCATTTTCCTCAAAGTTTCCTGTCACTTTCACTTCACCATCCAGTTCTTACCCATTGGTCTGAACTTGTCTTCTCATTCCTTCCTCTGTCTACTGAGAGAGATGAAGTTCTGACTGAGACAAGGAAATGATTTATTGTATGTACTATCATAAGTAAAGTTAATATTTCAGCTGATGGCAGGCTAGTTGAAGTCCCCCATTACAGTTATGGCCTATTTCCATTTTTTATTCTATTTCATTCGTAAGCCTAACTGTCCAACTGATTTTAGTTCAACTAAGTCTGTTCTTTAGTATCAAAATGAAGAATATATAAATGTATAAATAAAAAAGAGAAACACAGCTTTTCTTAATATTCCATGATGAATAATGCTCAAAAAGTAAACAATCCAGAGGTACAGTACAATTGACTGAACATCTTAAATCTGTGTTTGCTTGAAGGATGAACAGCTGTTTTTTGCCCCAGATTGTTTATTCAAGATTATTTTTGTGGGTGAATCAAGTGTAGGAAAGACCTCCTTTATGAGGCGGTTCTGTGAAGACCGTTTTTCCTCTGGAACTGCTGCTACTGTTGGTAAGTAATCTCAACAAGGAAGGAAATATATATTGATGCTCATGTTACTACCCTCTGTACATGTTTGTTATGTCAGGTATGCTCCATGTCATATGGATAGTATGACTCATCCACAATTATGCATGACTGTAGATTATGCTATTAACGTAACTTAAGGTTTATATGACTATAATGTGTTACAAGCAACCACATGATCAATGTTGGACATTGGTTACCATCTGTATGGTAGTTGTAAATGGGTATTTAGCCAGACTGGCAAGTCATGGCCCTGTTTACTTAGAAGTAATAGCCATCAACAAGTGGTTTACTATGTATGAGCTTTAGAGTACCTAGGTTAGACCTGTGGTTAACAGTGGGTCACATATCAAAGGAAAGTGTCTGGGAATCTCAGCCTAGTGAAAAGGGATCAAAGAAAATAGGTTGGGAAAAAATGGCCTCAAGGACAGTATTAAATGAGATACTGAGAGAACTGAAATAAATATAACACAGGAGATGAAGAAATGCTTTGCATCAAAGTATGGGAAGTTAGCTTCTTGGAAAAAACTGGAAGTTTGGGAGAGATGTAAATCCAAAGAATCTACCAATGGGCATTGTGAGTATGTAAAACTGTGTACCACTATATAACCCAGTGTGGGTGATGTAAATCATTAACCCCAGCAACCTTGGAAATTAAGCATCCTTTATCTCATTAAATAGCATGCGTTTTCCTGAGAGTAACAGAGTAGCTAAACACAACAATGTTACAATAATGTCTCATATTTAATGAGAGTCAACATATATTCATGACAAAACTGAAAAACCCAATGAACTTTAAGAATGTATGAAAACTGAATATGTAAGTATATATTAGTATATATTAATAACACTGAAAGAAATTGTCACTATTCACTATTATTACCAAAGAAATGGAAGTGGAGAAATATAAATTTTATATCTATCTATCTATCTATCTATCTATCTATCTATCTATCTATCAATCATCTATCTATCTGGCATAAGTAGTTTACGTTAAATATATCTGGAATTCTCAGCATTTACATGTGAATGTGAGTGACCAAGTTTACACATTCAACCTAATATCTCCATGGAAGCCTGACTCCAGAGCGTCAATAGACTTGATCATTACATACGCTCAACTGCAGAATATTTCATGTCATGTGATTAGGAATGGGAATTTTTTCTTAAGTTGTTATTAGCTGCGCTGGGATTATTTTTTATTATTTATCTATTTATGACGGGTCGGGTTACCTTAGATCAGTATCTAAGGGAGCAAGTGTATAGCTGGAGTGCTCTTGGGATCCCTCTTCATCACTAGAGGCTTGGAGTGGTTGGGGTTGTCACAACGTGAAAACGCGAGTGCGAAAGGTACCCAAGTCTCACACTCAAGGCCTGCCTAGCCTGACACCTCTTTGTGATCAGACCTGAACAGCCAGGGAGATCTCTGCATCAAGCCAGGGCCAGGACAAACGGGTCTGCCTCAGTTCTCCCTCTCTGAGAACGCAGTCCCTTCCTCACTCTTGTCCCTCCTTGCCTTCTTCCTTTCAGGACTCTCCCCCTTTACTGCCTTCCCTAAATCTGCCCTTCTCCCAGATGTAAGGATCAGCAGTGATTTATATTTTCCAAGACTGTGGTACTGTTGACACTAAGGTCAAGATGATATTATTGGTAGCGTGCGTATTCCAGGATTCAAAATAAGACTCTGTGACACTGTTTTAAGGAACATAGAACTTCAAACATTTTTCGTAACACTGTTGCTTTAAATGTGTTTTGTATCTAAATGTTTATAAACAGCACACCTTTCTTCTCTCTCTCTCTCTGTCTTTCAATTCATTCACTATCTCTCGTACACCCAATTTCTCAGTTCTCTCTCCCACAGAGTTTTTCAAATCTACAGCCTTCCCCAAACACACCACAAATCACACTCCTGTTCAAACACACACCAGACAGTTAAAATCTGTTATTTTCCTCTTTCCACCAGCCCCTCCCCTGGGCTATCCAAGGTTCCATTTCACCAGCCAATCAGCTTAAACACTCTCAGTTGCCAAGGAGGCTCTGTTGTCAAGACCCCCTCCCATCAGGTTCATCACAGGGGTCAACTTCAGCTGGTCCACCACCTTTGCCCTTTTTCAAATAGGGATATCTAGCTACAGTAGTTCACATACTGGTAGCCTTTTGTAATGTACCGTAATGTACTCTGTGTGGATCTGCCCTTGAAGAAGACTTGCTAGTATAAAATGCAACAGCTAGATTGCTGATCTGAGTCGCAATTTGACATCATATCATACCAGTTTTAAAGAATTGCACTGGCTGCCAGTATACTTCCAGTCTGAATTCAAGGTGTTTGTAATAACATTCAAATTCCTAAATGGCTTCAGAGGCTTCTGCAGGAAAATGGTGCAGTGATGGCCAACTTCTTTGCAGCTCTGGCAGGGAGGCAACACACTACATGGCATTTTATGGTCTAAAAGTAAGGGACCAGTGAAAATTTGTCCCCCGATAAGGGAAATGCAGAGGATTACTAAAGTTCAGTCCTGGCCTTCCTTCTTCATGAGTACGATAATTGCATAAATGGTGACTGCACATGGGAGGAGAGAAAGGAAACCACTGGTCACACCAAGGCCCATTGCATGCAGTGTAACACAGGTTGAATTAAGCCCCAAGCTCTTTCTGCATCTAGAATTGCTGTCTACCAAAAAAAAAAAAAAAAAATCAAAATAAAAGTGACTTTTCCCAACCACAATACACATGTAACTTCTGCAACCTGGGTTCCCTGCAAGACTAAGGAGTCACGAATAACTGATTTGGATTTTAAAAGGGTGATAGGGAGGATTTTCCCCGCTTTTCTCTCACTTCATATACGACTGCAAAGAGCAAGGTCTGATACTTTTCATTTATTGAAACCTTACCCCACTCCCCCCCAAAAAAGTGTTGAGATGAGGTTCACCACAGTGTAAACAGTGGTATCTGAGGGAATGGCTGTTCAGATAGTATTTCGATTTGGAATCATCAAGATGTCTAGGTATACCTACTTATTTCTCTTGAGTCTTGGACAAATCTCTGTACTTGCTTTCTTTCTGCACTTAGGGTAGGTTTGCAGACCATAATTATAGGAGAATTAAATGAAGACTGGTAGGAGATAAGAATTTTCATCTCTAAAGACTCAGATCCTTTTCACATGGCATTTGCCATTCAAAAGGGCCCCTCAAGCGTCCCGCAAGTGTGAGGAGCAGTCCACACGACGCACTCACAATCGCATGATGCTCCAGGGTCTGGCAGGCACCGCTCACGCTCTTTTTCATTTTTGGCTTTAAGGTGCAAATGGTGCACGATCACACATCGCTCCAGGGCCCCGTGCTCACTTGCCGTGTGTGCAGAGCACTGGAGCTGCGGCACTCGCACTTCCTGCCCCAGCGCAGCCTGGGAAAATCTCAGGCTGCACTGCAGAAGGAAGAGGTGGGGCTCTCGCTCGAGCACCCAGCAGCTGCAGAGCTGAAGGAACCGGGGCGTGAGAGCCTCTCGCTGGAGGCTGCTCGTGTGGTCCCTGCACCCCAGCGCCAAGAAAAGGTGAGTTGCGGAAAGGGCCTCAGATATAGAGATTATAGCTGTTCTGTGGCTTCTGCTGGCAGTAAGTACAGTGGAATACTTGCACCAATATGTTTATTGTGCTAGCCAAAGGCTATGACAAAGAAATTAAAATACATACAATACATATGCCTTTAAGATAAAAAATTAGAAAAGTATAGGAGTACAAAAATACAAAAAACACCCCCTCTATGGCATTATATGGCCAAAGTTATTACCAAGCTAATATAAAAAAGACCTATATTTCTAAAATACCAACATGAAAAACAATCAGTTTAATACTTTGAGTCTCCATGACAATTTATAGCAATTTTATCTAACTCACTCTTTCGTGTTTTTTGTTTTTTGTTTTTTGCAGCCAAGGCAAAAAGGGCCACCTTCTGTGTTACATAGTCATTTGTATCACTCAGTAAAATTTGAACTGAATCTACTACAGAGTTGCCACCTCCATTTATCAGCAAAGGTGTTAGAAGTCTCTCTCTAGAGTCATAATACGTGGGATAAGTTAGCATGTAAGGCACAATGTCTTCTACCTGTCCTTGGCTGCAAATACACAATCTGTTTTCAAATGGCACGTTATTATAGCATCCATTTAAACCTGCAGTTGGCATTTCTTGAAATTGCAGTTCTGTAAAGGCAGTTAAGATAGCTAGCTTGAGATTGATCAGATATCTGGCTCTAAAATGTTCTGTTTTCAAAAAGGCAAACCACGGTGAAAACGTTGAGGTCCTAAATGACTGTAGATCCCTTCTTCAATCTATCCAAAATAGCCAGTCTCTTAATTGCCTCTTATTTATATCCAAGGCAGAATTCAATTGTTAATTGAATTGTTAATTGATTGTTCATAATTTCCATATAACACAATTCTAGAAGGCAGGCAGTTGATAAAATGGCAATTTGTCTGAAGTAATTTAATTGGGTACAATCTACTCTCGTTTTAACTAATGGCCAGCCAGATTCAGTACACAAAAAGGCTGCAGGAGTTCCAGGCGGAAGAGAGTAAAGTTTTCAGAGAAATTTATTCTGTAGCATTTCCAAGACTTTTCTGGTATTAGTAATTGATCCCCAAATTTCTGCTCCATAAAGCATTTGTGCAATTGCTTTACTGCTAAAGATTTTTGAGGTAGATTCAGACCACTGACCACCCTGGTTGTAATAAAATTTCATCAGAGCTCCTATTGTTTTCTCAGCCGTCAGCTTCACTGCATCCCTATGCCACTTCCAAGAAAGAGACTCACTAAAAACAATGCCCGGATATCTGAATAGGTGGGTTTGTACTATAACATGTTGGTCTAAGGTCCATTTGTGTTCTAGACTGTTTCTACCAAAAGCCATTACCAAGGTCTTAGAATAATTTATAGACAATTGTTTCTGTTGACAATAAGCACTGAGTGCATTCAAAAGATTTTTGAGGCCCAAACAAGAGAGGGAAATGAGCTTTATATCATCTGCATACATCAGAATGAAAACCTTTTTGTTGCTGATTACTGGGTAAGGAGAACCAACTTGATCTAGGCATGGCATCAGATCATTCACAAAGATGTTTAAAAGGGTGGGGGCCAATAGGCATCACTGTTTCACTCCCTGTGTAGTTGTGAAAGCTTCTACAGAGAGCCTTTTAAGCCAATTATAACCTTCATTTCTGTGTGGCTATATGCTTCTTGTATCAGTCTTAATAGCCTGCAGTCAATATCGGCACCCTGTATTTTTTCCCATAGTCAAATTCTATTGGTTGAGTCAAAAGCAGCACAAAGATCAAGGAAAGCAGTGTAGATCTGTTTCTTATATTCTTTAGTATATTTCCCTATGATGTGATTTAATGTAAAGAATTGATCTGTAGTGCTATAGCCATTTCTAAATCCTGCCTGTTCTTCATGTATGATTTGCTTTTCTTGCAGCCAGTCTGTTAGTTTATGCAACAAATGTTGAGCATGTAACTTTGAAGTTATGTCGAGGGGGCTGATTGGCCAATAATTTTGTGGATCATTCCTGTTTCCTTTCTTATAAATAGGAAATATAATGCTCATTTTCCATCCACAAGGCATTTGTCTGGTATTATTTATTGTGCTAAACAGGCCTGCAAGAATGGGGAACCACCACTCAAGATGTTCTTTGAAGAGTTCAAGAGGAAGCATATCTTCTCCAGGTGCTTTCTTAGGTTTCAGAGATGCAGTCAGAGACTTTGGCCCTTTCTGCACCTTACCTGTTCATAGAGACATCCAGTGTGGGTCCTGGCATCGATTCTCCAGAGAGGGGAGTGCAACAGGAGCACTCCCCTCCACACTGGCTGCCCCCGTGTTCCAGGAAGCATGATGGTGTTACTGCCCTGGCTAGTCTGAGCTTTGGGGATATTAAAAGATATCCTCTTGATATCATAATTCGGCTTCACTTCTCTATTCCCTTCCACGTGCTTGCGAGGCCACCGGACAAGCATGTAAACAAGCTCGGCCATTAATTGCCGTAATATTCCTAATACAACACAGGCAGGCCAGAAAATAGCTGACTCACTGCTTTAGGAGACCTCCAGGCAAGTACTCTAATTAGGTATGCACACAACCTACAAAACAGCCTCTGCCCCGCGCTGGCAGCTTGATGGGTTAACTATACAATACCCAAGTACTCTGCGTTTGCATACTGGCTGCTCTACTGAGAACCGCTACGATAACTCAATCATTCAGATTCTGACCTTTCAGAGGCTTTGTCTCCAACCCCAAATCTATTGTTTTCCCCCAAGTACGGCATAGCCCACAGTCACATTCTCCTTATAAAAACCCTTGATACTGAGACCTTCCTCAGAACGCTCCCGAGTTTCATCCTGCTTTGCTGCCGCTTTGCTTGGCAAGCCTCCCCTCAGCTCCACGTGCTGAGCTACATCGCACCCCAGCCTTGCTCTCTATTTTTCCGGGCTTCAGGACAGGTGAAGTATCACCCAAACCAGCAATCCCTCTAAAAATCCCTCTATACCACTCCAACCTTTATTTTCTTTAGTTACCTTGTGTGAGTGCGTCGCATACACTGTTTTGCTTGTGTATTTAATAAACATCATTTATTGTTTCAACTTCGGTGTTCTCCTTGACTCGACCCGACCCCGTAGACATAGGGTTCAAGATCTCGCTACGTTACCCTGCCTCTCGTAACGCTAAGCAGTGCTCTGAGCTAATTTTCCCCACCTTTAGTTGAGCACATTTTGGTGTCCCTCCCGGGACCCCCAGTACACAGGGTAACAATAGCCATGCCTCTTCCTGCCACAGCACAGCCAGGTAGTCTCCTAGGCTGCGCTGGAGGAAGAAATGCAGCCATTGCGCTTCCAAGGCCTCTGCGGACAAGGTAAGTCTGTGGTGGTGGCACAATCATTGGTAATTGACAGGGAAACCCTGTCAATGATCTGCGCTGCAATTGCACTGCCTGGGGATGATAGAAGGAGGGGACCACAATGACGTTGTACATAAGCGTCGTCATGGTCACATCCTTCTCCCATCCCTATGGCAGGTTGGGAGGGTGGAGTGGAAAGGGCCTTTATCTCATTGCCAGTGACTGGTTGCCACTCACCTAGATTAGAGAAATCTCTATCCACCAAAAATATTGGAGAAGTATTTAATTCATGTGGAGGGAGTGACTGAAGCTTCCTGTTTGTGACTTACCCTTTTTAGGCCTCAAGTAACAAGTTCCCAAAATGTATCTTCTTTCCACTCTGTTCCTACAAGGTGCGGGTCCTGCCACTGAGATTTAATGTGTTCAGCTTTCTTGTCTCTGAGTAGGCTTTTATATTTCAGTCTACATTTACTTAAGTTTTCCATGTTTTCCCCCAATGGATTTTGGCGAGATTCCTCTTTTTTTGGTGGTGGGGGGGCTAGGTCTCTTTTAGCTGTCCTACATTTTGCATCAAACCAACCATATTTTGTAGGCTGAGATTTTTTTGTCTATAGCTGTTACTAGACAAGGTTCTGTGACAATTTGTTGATACATATCCAAATATTTCATTGCTTTATCACAGAATTGTTGAGGCATACTTGTCAAATAGTTACTATTTCTCCTGGACAGAACTACTCACTCTAATGGACCATTTCAGCCTCCTGTCCCTAGCAATCCTCCAGTTAGATTTGCTGTTTTAGGTAATACTGCCCGTTTTAGTATTGGTCCTAAAGATACTACTAAAGGGAAATGATCACTTTCAAAGGAGTTTACTAAGGGGAATAACAGTGGTGAGACAATTATACCATCAATGACACTGCCACTTCATTTGCTCAGATAGGTGTAATAACCCTTAGAAGCATCCACTGGGCTCCTGTGCAAAGTAAATAAATTATACTGATATATGTATTCTAAAAATTTTAATCCCTGCTGGTTATATTTGTTGTCCATGGAAGTGTGTGATGTTAAAAATATATCTTCCAGTGCTAAGCCTAAAGATTGCAAAAGACCCTCTGAAGCTGCTCCAACTTGGGCATTAAAGTCTCTGCATATAAGGATAAATGCATTGGAAGACTTCTGATTTATCTGCTCTAACAAGAAAGTTAGATTTTTCCATATCTTTGAAGTCACTGGTGGACCATTAACAGGGGGAAAATAAACATTTACACAGAATAAAATAACCCCTGTATCTGTAATAATTTGTACTGGCAAGAGATAGTTATTTTGCAGACCAACATCTACCATCTGTAGTTCTCCTGTCACTTCTATTGAAATAAAGTACACCAAACTGCCACTTCCTCGGCCTTTCTTAAATTTCATTACAAATAGCTGACTAAATGCTTTATAACTCTGGAGATATGGAGGATTAAATTGTAGGTCCAAATCTCTTGCAGGCAGATTATATTATATTTTTGAAGAGTTCCAATAAATTATTTATCTGTCACTTTATTTTCCCAACTTGACAAATTCCAGGATATAATATCAAAGCTTCTTTGTTTAGATCTAGTCAGCTACAATTTCTAACACATGGTTTGAGAGGCTCAAAGTCAGCTTTTTGCTGAGTGCCCTTGCTTCTGCTATTCTCTCTGACATTGTACCTATGGTGATCTCTCAGATATCTGGAGAAAGATATAGTTGATCTGAAAGTATATTGCTGTTTTTAGCTACCAGACTATCTCCCATTTTGCATTTGAGAGCGAGTGTATTTGTCCTTGTTTTCTTGCCTGAATGGTATTTGGATATGCAAGGAAGTGAGGGGATCTTGTAGCTCTGATTCTTCCACTCCAGTTACCATTTCCAAGCTGCCTTTCCCTTTCTCTCTCTACTTGAAGGTTTCATATTTGCCTTTATCAAAAATTTTACAGGGGTGGTAGATTTTAATAGTCCAAAAGAAGTGTTGTTTGTGTTCCATAAAATATCTAGATCATGGTCTCTCAAGACTAGGGGTAAAGTTCCCAAAGGGTCTGTGCATTCAAAAAAGACTATCATTTGTGATAAGTGACTGGAGAGCAATCTGAAAATTATCTGTTCTAGTAAACAAAAAATAGCTGCTGCTAATTAGCAAAGGAAGTCTCTTCCAAACAGATTGGATGGGCCTTCAATGAGTAAAAATGAGTGTTCTTCAGTGAGGGGTCCTTTTTGAATGGTCACATCATCAGACATGGATCAAGAAAAGGCTTCTCCTTCAACACCCATTGCAGCAATTTTCTTTTTTTGCTGGACACATCTTTTTTCTGGATTTAGACCAGAAAATATGAGTCCTGTATATAGGAGGCACTGGATTTTCTGGGCTGTAGGTGAACATAATAGGGGTTAGGTAAAGCTGAAGCTGGGCAGTAAAGTCTCCCTCCTTATTTCAGTCCTTAAGATTATCTATGCTTTCCTCATACTGATCAAAACACTGGCGCTCACTAATCATTTCTTTTTGGGGTTGGCAAGATAGCATTTTTCTAGAGTTCTTTCCCTTTATAGCTTCAAAAGATATTCCCTTTTCAAACCTCCATCTTGTTTGCAGTAATGATAGGCATCTGGGCCGTAGAGTTGGGGAGATCTTCCTAAATGCTGATTCCTTGGCATAATACCCATCTGATTCTGTCCTTTCATGACTGCCACCAGGAGATGAACTTGAAATCTTTCTTCCTGAATCCTTCATTTTTTTTCACTTCATCTCCCACTTATTGAAAACTCTAGGGGCTTTGGGCTCTCCTTCCACCTCTTCAGTGTTATTCCGAAGTTTCTCTTTATATCAGGTGCAGCTTAGCTTATAAAGGCAAGATGGAGTTTTTAAACCATGCAGAATACTGTCTTTAAAGATTTGGAGAGCAGAATGTCCTACCTGTTCATTATAATGCCAAACAGAAGCAGTTAAAGGAACATGCGGTAATAGATGGTCCTGGTGCTTGGCAACCTGTAGCTAACCAAGGTTGGTGTTACATAAAACTTGGGTCTTTTTCTCTACTGTTAATAAGCTGTACAAAAGTTGCATTACATTTAATTTGGACGGTGTGTCATAAAGACACTTCAGAATCATATATAAATTATTTCTATATCTTCATGAATCTTTGAGGAGTTCATTTTCCAGTTTGACGAATCAGTTGTTGTAAACAGTGTTTGTGTTATTTTTTTAATATATATTTTTATTAAAATTTTAAAAAGAATTAAAAAAAACCCTCCCCACTTCCATTGCAGCAGGAGAGGCACGAAGAAACAGTTAAGGCAGTAATGATTTCATGGGCGCAAAATATTGGACATACAATTCAATTAGATTCTTGGGAACAGAGTTGGAAAAAGACAAATAAATTTACGGTAGCCCAGAATCTGAAAGAGAATTATTATAAGATGCTTCATAGATGGTACATGACACCAGATAAACTAAAAAAGATTTACAATACAGGTACTGGACTTTGTTGGAAATGTCACAAAGAGGTTGGCACGATATATCATATGTGGTGGACATGTCCTAAGGTTAAGAAATACTGGACTGAAATACATAATAAAATTTGTGCAGCAATGAAATTACAGTTTGCTATGACACCGGAATTGTACTTGTTAAATATGACAGACCTATTAGAAGGTACCAGTATAAAGAAATATTGGAGAATATTATTATATATGATAACGACTGCTCGTATTGAATATGCAAAGTTACGGAAAACACAGCAAATACCTACAATAGAGCAATGGTGGGGAACTCTTATTGAAAACAAAAACACTGACATGGTCTCTCAAAGATTAAAAGGGAAATCAGATGATGAAATTCAAAAAGAATGGCAAATTGTGGGTAATTGCTGGGTATCGTTAGATGGAAATGTGTAATTCATCATATTAGATATTATTAATTAATGATTATTGAGATGACTATTGCATGGATATCATGAAGCTGGAATGTGGAGATGGAAATGCAAGAACCAACATGTAACAATAGCAGTAAAATGTGGTACAATGATATAAGCATGTTAAGAGATATTGAAAATGAAATCCAGATCAGTTTGGAAGAATCAAAAAATAATTCATGTAAAATAACAGCAACATTTGATTGTTTTATATGTGTAATTTGAACAAAATGATTAATAAAAAAAAACTCTCCCCACTTCCAAGCATCTTTTTTCCAGTTGAGTCTGTGTTTGCATTCCATACATACATTGTTTCTGTTTAACAAATGTTACACTATTACTTTTAAACATTGTTACATTACTACTTATGCTTTTTCTATAACATCATTAGTTTACATTACTCATTGTCACCAATCTTCCTTTATCCCTTCCTTTTCTTATTCTTTTATCCAATTCAAAATTTCTTGCCATTCTCTTTCAAAGTTCTGGATTGGCTTATTTTTAAGTGAAAAAGTTAACTTTTCTATCTCTACCATGTCCAGAACTTTTAATTTCCATTCTTTTATATCAATATATTTTCTTTCTTTCCAATATTGTGCATATGTCAGTCTTGTAGCAGTTATTACATATAACAATGTCTTCTGATGAGATCTTATTTCTCTTTGTTGCCCTAACATATTTAACAGATAAAATTCTGGCTTCATTTCAAAATTTAAACTATACATTCTTTGAATTTCATCATGTATTTCTTTCCAAAACTTTCTTACTACCTTACAGGTCCAACACATATGAAAAAAGGAGCCCTCCTTTTCATCACATTTCCAACATTTTCCATTCCCATTTTTTGTTATTTTTTTCAACCTTACAGGTGTCATGTACCATCCATGTAACATTTTATAAAAATTTTCTCTTAAATTTAAGCTTGGTGTAAATTTTACATCTATTTTCCATGCCCTCACCAACAGTGTTTGTGTTAGATGTTGAACCACCCTCTTATTTTCTCCTGGAAGTAGTTATTCCATTAGGGTCATTTGAAGGCTTTTCCTTGGGTGTGTGATCAAGCGTTTGATGCAACGGGACTAAAATTTGGAAACCGTGAACTCAAGTCATCTAACAATCTTGAATTGTCTGGAGAGATGGGAAAGGGACTAGAGAAACAGAAAAAGGACTCTTATCTCTGGGAAGCCCATAATCTGGAGGAGAGGCACATTCCTGGCTTCATTCAGAGGATTTGGATTCGCATGTAATGATGGCAATGGTAGATAGACTGGTCTGTACTCATGTTCCTCATATGTAGGGTAGGGGTGCAAAGTAGGTGGAGTGTTTGGATGATTTGTGTTTGTCAGAGGTGTATGGAAGTTGACAGATAGCTTAAGATTCATTTCTGCTCCAACCTCGTACATATACTAGTAACTTATCTCAGCCGGTCAATTTGTTACCCTGAAATTTTGGGGGTCGCCAAGGGATGCCTTGGTGTGCTCCAAGTGAGGGGGAATGCAAACTCAACAGACCACAAGCAATAGTACTACGAGAGGCAGGGTAACCAAACGAGATCTTTTACCCAATTTTTACGGGGTCAGGCCAAGCCAAAAACCACACCAAAAAGATCCAATAAATGACTTTATTGAACGGAAATATCATGCATCAACGCATACACTCACACACGCATTCAAGCCCTATAGAAAGGCAAAGAGTGGAAATTAGATAGAGGGATTTTTAAAGAATTTGTAGTTTGGGTGATACTGCACATTTTCCTGATGTCCTTGGTCCGAGAAAGCAGCAAAAGAAGTAAAGCTCAACGGAAGGACACTGAGGGGATTACTCAGCTGCCAGGGGGGAAAATGGTCTGTTGGTATGACCGGAAGTTATCCAAAGAGCCAGTAAAAAACAGGGACTATTTGTAGGGAAAATGTACCTTGAGGGCAAATCCTCTCCTGGGGAGAACAAAGAGAATGGCAATGGAAAAACAACACCACACTGGCATCTTCTTTGATATTAGAAGATAACAAGGTGTTACCGAAGTTTCAGGATCTTCCGCCACTTTGGGTTGCAGTGTGAGTTTATGTAGATGGTCCTTGCCTGATAAGATTTTATTGCTACCAGTGCCCAACTTGTGGGAAAGCACCTTAATCCCTTCAAGTTGGCTCCTCAAAGGCTGAGGACCTTTTGTCCACTGTGGGTTGGCACAGCTTGAAGTCTCCTGTGGCTACGTGACAGGGGAGTTTACTGGCCTGACCTGGTTTTCCAATCTTACAACTGTTACTGCCTGTCTGCTTATCTGGGTGACCTCTCGGGCGTGTTAGATTATATTTTATATCAAAGTTGTAGACCCCGGGACAGGGTTTGCCAATGAGGCAACAATTTGTCTACCAAAACATCACTTAAACCTTTCATTCTGTCCAGGTCAAATGCTTCACAACAAGACTATTGTCTTCCCAGTTAATAACATACTGGTCAGCCATACATCTTTTTGATTGACCTGAGAGGCTTGAAAACCCTTTCCAGTGTCTCTAAGACTTGTGTTAGGCAGGCAGGTCTCAAGCATTTGGAGACTGTCAGAACAATGAGTGGAATATCAAGTTGACTTCCCACAGGTCCCCCTTTAGATTTAATGCTCCAAGTCTTAGAGACAACTTCTACCCAGTGTTCATGAACCCCACATTCTCTCTTGTTTTTGAACAAGAAGCAAAGTGTGTCTTGAGTTCAGGATCCTAAGTCAGAGTTCATTATGAATAGATTTCTATCTTCCATCTGACTTTCACCTGAAGGCCTACCACCACCCTTAAAACACTTAAATGGTGGTTGGATGCACAGTTGGAGACCCTAATTTGCTTCTAGAAGCACCAAAATACTAAACAAGAATTTGCATGCACAGACTGGAAGTGTCAAAGTTACACTTTTCTGTATGTTATTTTTGGACCTGATTTATTAGTTCTAAGGGAACACTTCTCAAGACTAATTCAAGTAGATGAACTCACCTTGTGTGTGTTGAGGGTGTTGTCAGGTAGTGGTCTCCAAGTGTGCCAAGCTCGATGAGTCCCATCAGTGGTGCTAGAATTGTTAGATAAAAATGCCTCCTTTATTCACTGTATAGATGCAAAGCACTGGATGACAAGGGTAAAAGGACAGAAAAGGAAAGTCAGGCCTTTAGCAACAGGCAAGCATTACTTTTATGGTATTAAAACAGCCAGCATTTCAGAAGTTTCTTGAAATTTCTCCAACCACTCACTGTGTGAACATTCTCCTAACATGCACTGATCATGCACATGCATCTCTTAGTAACTCTTATCAAATTAGAACAAAGCTTCTAGTGATGTCATTTCAGGTGAAGCAATTTCTTTTTCTCTTTGAAGAGCTCATCTGCCTCTCTAGCACATTTAATGTTGTGAACTGTAACCTTCTTAGCAAGTATATGCTGTAATGAAGCCTGCTATTTTCCCATGATACTAATCTTTGTATTCTTAACACAAAGCTTGCAACTCAGGGCCTTTCCACTCTACATACTACTCTGTAGTATCAAGGATGGAAGGTGAGGGAGCTGCCGCGGTCACCTGTAGCACTTGTGGGATGTTCCTTTTCTTGCCACAAGATGTTGTCGGGTACACTTGCAGCAAGTGCAAGCTGGTGACCTTCTTGGAGGAGAAGGTTCGCCAGCTGGAGGCACGAGTTTCTAATCTTCATCTTATTAGGGAAGGTGAGGAGTTTTTGGATAGGGCAGAGAAGACCTTCCTGAAGACCGAATGCACGGGGGAGCTGCCAGATCAGGAAGTCAGCACACTGGGCCAAGAAACGGATGCTTGGAGGAATGTCACACGGAGGAGTAGGAGGGCCAGGAAGGAAACAGAGACTCTCAACCTACACAATCGCTTCAAAGTTCTTGGCCTTATGAACGATGAGGAGCGCCAGGAGGAGGGAACAGAATGTCAACAAGAAGGAATCCAACATCGGCAACAGGAACTAGATCAACACTCCCAGCCTCAACAGAGTGTCCAGGCAGTCCTAGAAGAACCTGCTGGTCGAGGAGCCCCGGACAAGCCTCAGAGGAGGCGAGTTCTGGTTGTTGGGGATTCCTTGCTCAGAGGAACTGAAACAGCAATTTGCAAACCCGGCAAGTTCAATCGAGAAGTCTGCTGTCTTCCTGGGGCCAAGATCAACCACATAACGGAGAGGCTAACCAGGCTAGTCAAGCCCACTGACCATAAGCCCCTCATTTTGGTTCATGTCGGAACCAATGACACTGCGAGGCGCAGCTTTTACCACATCGCAAAGGACTGCGAGCTTATGGGGACAAAGCTTAAGGACCTTGGTGCGCAGGTGGTCATTTCATCTCTCCTCCCTGTTCAAGGATATGGTGCACAAAGGGAAAGGGCGATAGCAGAGGTCAACAACTGGCTCCGCACATGGTGCCACCGGCAACGGTTTGGGTTTTTGGAACACGGCCTGAATTTCCATGAACGTGGGCTTCTGGCAAGGGATGGGTTGCACCTCACGAAACTTGGCAAGAATGTTTTTGCAAACAGTCTTGCACGGAGGATTAAGAGGTCTTTAAACTAAGTTCTGCTGGGGAGGGAGACAATATTATTCAGGGCAAAGACACGGCGAGTGCAGGGGGGAAAGGCCCAAATTATATTGACCAAGTAGTACAAGCGTCCAATGGTGGGAGGAGTAGAAACTATAGTACAGGACTTGCAGGAAGGGCCCGGGGATTTAAGTGTCTCTACACTAACGCGCAGAGTATGGGAAACAAGCAAGATGAACTTGAACTCCTAGTACAACAAAAAAAATACGATTTGACAGGCATCACTGAGACCTGGTGGGATGAGTCTCAGGATTGGAATGTAGGAATAGAGGGGTATAGCCTATTTTGTAGAAATAGACCAAACAAGAAAGGAAGAGGAGTAGCCTTGTATGTCAAGGATGTTTTCACCTGTGAAGAGATCCATGACTTAAACCCAGAAAGCCAGGTCGAGAGCATCTGGGTAAGAATTAAGGGAGCGAGAAACAATAGGGATATTCTGGTGGGGGTTTACTATAGACCTCCAGCCCAGACTGAGGACCTTGATGACGCCTTCCTCAACCAAATGACCGCGCATTCAAAAAGGAGAGATACAGTAATAATAGGAGATTTCAATTACCCGGATATATGTTGGCAGTCAAACTCTGCCAAGACAGCAAGGTCCAGCAAGTTTCTTGCTTGTCTTGCAGACAATTTCATGGTCCAGAAGGTGGAAGAGGCCACAAGGGGATCAAATATTCTAGATCTGATCCTGACCAACAGGGATGACCTTGTTAATGAGGTAGAAGTGGTTGGATCTTTAGGGGGGAGTGACCATGCCCTATTGGAATTTGGCATTCAGTGGGAAGGAGAAGATACGTGTAGCCAGACAGTCATCTTAGATTTTAAAAAAGCGGACTTCTGTAAACTTAGGGAGCTGCTGGCTGGAATTCCGTGGTCAGGAATAGTGAAAGAGAAAGGAGTTCAGGAGGCATGGGAGTTCCTTAAAAGGGAGATACTGAAGGCACAGTCTAAAACTGTGCCAATAAGGAGGAAAAATGGAAGGCACCTGAAGAAACCAGAATGGTTGAGTAAAGAACTCTCAGCTGAGCTAAGGGTTAAGAGAAACGTGTACAGGAAATGGAAGAGGGGGGAAACCACCAAAGAAGAATTTAAGCAAGTAGCCAGGAAATGTAGGGAGAAGGTCAGAAAGGCTAAAGCACAGAATGAACTTAGGCTGGCCAGAGACATTAAACACAATAAAAAGGGCTTTTTTAAATATGTCCGCAGCAAAAGGAAAAAGAAAGAGGCGATAGGGTCGCTGCGCAGAGAAGATGGCGAATTACTAACAGGGGGAAGAGAAAAGGCAGAACTACTTAACACCTTCTTTGCCTCAGTTTTTTCCCAGAAGGATACATGGACTCAACCTGGTGGTTGGGGAGCAGGGGAGGAAGCAGGGGAAATGCGGTACATAATAGGTAGAGAGGTGGTACAAGAATACCTGGCCACACTGGATGAATTCAAGTCTCCAGGGCCAGATGAATTGCATCCTAGGATATTAAAAGAACTGGCAGAGGTCATTTCGGAACCACTTGCTATGGTCTTTGAGAAATCTTGGAGGACAGGAGAAGTTCCAGCAGACTGGAAGAGGGCAAATGTTGTCCCCATCTTCAAGAAAGGAAAAAAAGAGGACCCAAATAATTATCGCCCAGTCAGCCTGACGTCAGTACCCGGAAAGATCCTGGAGCAGATCATTAAGCAGTCAGTTTCTAATCACTTAGAAAGCAATACAGTAATCACGAGAAGTCAACATGGATTTCTCAAAAATAAGTCATGCCAGACTAATCTTATTTCTTTTTATGATAGAGTTACTAGCTTGATAGATGAAGGGAATGCTGTGGATGTAGCATATCTCGATTTCAGTAAGGCCTTTGACAAAGTTTCCCATGACATTCTTGCAAAGAAGCTAATACAATGCGGGCTGGACAGGGCTACTGTCAGGTGGATCTGTAACTGGTTGACTGACCGTTCCCAAAGGGTGCTCACCAATGGCTGCTTTTCATCCTGGAGAAAAGTGACTAGCGGGGTGCCACAGGGTTCTGTCCTGGGCCCAGTGCTCTTCAATATTTTCATCAACGACTTGGATGAAGGAATAGAGGGCATGCTCATCAAATTTGCAGATGACACCAAATTGGGAGGGGTTGCTAATACACCAGAGGACAGGATCAAAATTCAAAATGACCTGGATAGATTGGAGAGCTGGGCCAAAGCTAACAAAATGAAATTCAACAGAGAGAAGTGTAAGGTCCTACACTTAGGTAGAAAAAATGGAATGCAGAAATATAGGATGGGGGACACGTGGCTGGATGGCAGTACGTGTGAAAGGGATCTAGGAGTCTTAATAGACCACAAGCTGAACATGAGTCAGCAATGTGATGCGGCAGCCAAGAAAGCCAATGCAATTCTCGGTTGCATCAATAGGAGTATGGTGTCTAGATCGAGGGAGGTACTGGTACCACTCTACTCTGCTTTGGTTAGACCTCATCTTGAATACTGTGTCCAGTTCTGGGCACCTCAATTCAAGAAGGACATGGTCAAGCTGGAGCAGGTCCAGAGGAGGGCGACCAAAATGGTGAAGGGCCTGGAAGCCATGCCCTATGAGGATAGACTTAGAGAGCTGGGTATGTTCAGTCTGCAGAAGAGAAGGTTAAGAGGGGACATGATAGCTATGTTTAAATATTTGAAGGGGTGCCATGTAGAGGAAGGAGAGGGCTTGTTTTCTGCTGCTCCAGAGACCAGAACAAGGAGCAATGGATTCAAGCTGCGGGAAAGGAGATTCCACCTGAACCTCAGGAAGAACTTCCTGACAGTCAGGGCTGTCCGGCAGTGGAATATGCTGCCTCGGAGTGTAGTGAAGTCTCCTTCTTTGGAGGTTTTTAAGCAGAGGCTGGATGGCCATCTGTCGGGAGTGCTTTGAGGGTGTTCCTGCATGGCAGGGGGTTGGACTGGATGGCCCGTGTGGTCTCTTCCAACTCTACATTTCTGTGATTCTGTGATTCTGTGATACATTGGTATAGTCCTATTATTCCACTTTCAACATTCTGTGGAATTCTGTAGTTTACTGAGGCCAAAGAGCTCTCTGGCTGAGAATTCTAAATGCCCCTCCATAAACTGCAAATCCCAGGATTCTGTAGGATGTTGAAAGTGGAATAATAGCACTATAACAGTGTAGTGCAGAAAGGCCCTCATTTCTAATTAATGGCATGCTAGTTTGATTTTGATCAATGGCACCTTTTAATTGTTACTGATCTATGACACTTGTTACTTTTTACGATACTTCTAGTGATGATTGGTAGCTTTTGTTTGTTTAAAGATTTAGCACAGGGATGGGTAACTGTGGACTAGGGGGGCTAGATTAGTGCCCTAGGAGACCTTGGAGGGCTTCATCCCCACACTCTACCTCCCTTCAAAACAAAAATAGAAACAAAACAACAACAACAAAACCCCCCCACCAAACAGCATCTAGGAGGAATGGAGCCAATTTCATCATGTTTTTACTCAGGAGAAGGCTTTTTTAACAACAGGAAGTAAACAGAAGTTATTTTCTGTTCACTTCCTGATTCAAAAAAGGCCTCTCATGGGCCTAAATTGGCTTGGGGGACCCCAGAACATGGTGAAAATGCTCCCATGCCCCCTAGACAGCATTTGAAAGCAAAAAAATAAAAAATAAAATTAAAATAAAAAATTGATCCCTGGGGGACCTGGAGGCCATATGCAGCCTGCAGCCTGCACTTTGCTCACACTTATTTTAGTGGATTGAATAAGTACAGTTTAAAGTATTGTAGACAAACTTCAATCTTTGGAAATTAAATACTTTTTTATTTCTAAGGTTATTTTGTTTCTGGGGTGTTACTTCATGAAATATTTGGAAGAATGTTAAAAATGTGTAGTAGCAATTGTTCATTACATTTATAAGTGTTATACACATTAACATATCTCAAACATTCTCTAACACCTAAAAAGCACACCTTATATTGAGGTCTGAACAATCTGCATGTCAAAAAATAATTGATTAAATCAAGATCAAGTCTGTTTCATTGAAATCAATGGGGTTTACCTCTGAGTAGATATGCATATTTCTGGATATATATAAAGAAAAATATAATACTTTTATATTCTTAAACTTCTATAATCCAGAAGGAGCACACAGAGAAAAAACAACTGGGCATTCTTTTCTTTACAGGTGTGGATTACAGTGTGAAAACAGTGGAAGTGAATAATAGCCGCATAGTTCTGCAGCTCTGGGACACTGCTGGGCAAGAAAGGTAAGGAAATGCCCTTGTGTCATACTACAACACATTTTATCTGGAAGGCAGCACTTTCAGAGCCAGCCATGGTGTCTTGAAGCCACATTTGCAGATAGTGTTTTGAATTAATTTGGAATAAGATCCTTATAAAGTGTTGGAGTGGAAGCTGAGGCATCAAAACTTTTTAACAACAGGAAGTAAACAGACCAGTCAGAGCTGTCCGGCAGTGGAATATGTTGCCATGGAGTGTGATGGAGTCTCCTTCTTTGGAGGTTTCTAAGCAGAGGCTGGATGGCCATCTGTTGGGAATGCTTTGATGTGTGTTCCTGCATGGCAGGGGTTAGACTTGATGGCCCCTGTGGTCTCTTCCAACTCTATGACTCTATGACTCTATGAAACAGAGGTCTTACAGATCCAAAGCCTGACATCTCCATCATGTGCCATTTCCACACTAGACTGTTATAGCGCTATTATTCCACTTTCACAATCGTATGGAATCCTAAGGTTTGCAGTTTAGGGAGTGACTTCAAAGGCCTCTCCATAAACTGCAAACCCCAGGATTCCATGGGATGTTGAAAGTGGAATAATAGCACTATTACAGTCTAGTGCAGAAATGACCATAGTCCCCTGTGGATACAGACAGAGACAGAAATTAGGATGAGTTGCTATGAAGTTAGTCAACAAACTGTTGGAGGAACCAGTATGAACAAAAGCTTGAGATTTAATCATAATGCCTAGAAGGAAAGGATAGGAACTAAACAACAAAACATAGAGGTACCAGACAGTCAAGGAATGTAGGGAGTGAGGAGCTATCTGCTACCTGGTAGATTGTGCCTGACATGATCCCTTGGTCAAATTGTGAGTCATTCATGTTTTCTAAATATCAAAATTTCAGTTTTGTGGCAAACTAATTGCTCTGTTGCTTTTAGCCATGATATGGTTATGGTGGTATTGAGACCATGTGTTTGTAGGTACCACAGCATCACCAAGCAGTTCTTCCGAAAAGCTGATGGTGTCATTGTGATGTATGATATAACTGCAAGAGAAACATTCATGGCTGTAAAGCGGTGGTTAGTGAGCATTGAGGTAAGTCTGGATAGATTTAAATATGGTTACATGCTCTATTGAGTAGTTCCAGTGACAAAGCTTACCCAGGTTTGATTATCTTTGGAAATAGAAGTGGCTGAAGACTTTAAGAATTTCCCTAATTCTTCGTTTATTTGCAAATAAACAAGATGGGGTGTAGCTGGAGATACACATTTTCACTGTCAAACAGAAAGCAGTTTTTCTGCCCTGTTACCAGAAAGGGGTCTAGGAAATTTCTCTTTCTCCTTCTGTTTCAATCTGCATTTTTTTCACTGACATGTGCAAAAGTAGCTTGTGGTAAGTATGCCGTTACCTTCAGGATCTATATTTCCTAGACATTCAGGACTTCTACAGCTTCTCCTAAAAAAAAAAAAAAAAAAAGTGGCCAACATGGTTGGCCATCAACTATTAAAGAGTTTCTATATTTTTGTCTAATGTACCCCTAAAGTTGTGAAGTTTGAATTAGACAAATGTGTGGTTGTAAGAATGAGCTTTGAGTAACTGTGAATCATTACTGATTACAATGCTGGCCCCCCACTGCCGAGTTCCTTCCCCAGTCAGTGGCATCCCACCCGTGATGTCATCTAACTTCTGAGGTGGCTTTGTGAGCACATAAAATTATTTTTACATATATTATTTTTAGTGCCATGGTCCTTTAAACATCTATGGAGGAGAAGAATTTTACTAAGAAAAGGTAGAATTTTATTTTACTCTGAAATAAAATTTGAAAAAGTGGGGAAACAGAAATGGGAAAAAAGTTTCCTCACTTGAAAAGGCGGGGAAACAGGAGAAGCTACTTTTAAAACACATATAACTCCTACATACCAGAGTTCAAATTCAGTACCGGGGTATGACAAGACATGTTTTGGATGGGCCTTAGCTCATAGTAGGGCATGCAAGCTTCATGTCCAAGGTCCCAAATTCAATTTTGTGGCATGCCAGGGCAGCCAAACAGCAGAACCATAGCCCATTGTCAGAGACTGAATGCATCTATTTACCCTTTTGCTAATATAGCCCTGTGAATAAATAATGTCCTTTCAAATTCTTTCAAAGAATGGCATAACCTGAACTGAGTACTTTTTTTTCTTTCCTTCATCCAAAGTTTGATCGGCTCTGTAATAAAAAAAAAATGCATTGTCTGTTGATGTCATATTGAGAGCTGAATATACTCATTGATACAGTAGTATGGGCTTTTTAAAAGATTTTCTTGGTTTTTTTTTGTTTGTTTTTTTGGATGTTAACTGCTGTTAATTTTTCATAGGAGGCAACAGAGAACATTCCTGTTCTTCTGCTTGGCAACAAAATTGATAAAGAAAAAGAACGGGAAGTCCCCCAAGGATTAGGAAAGCATCTAGCCGAGGTAAACTAACAAGGAAAAGCCTGAAGAGAACATTGTTATCACTTGGCAAAACCCTGGGAACAACTTGTTACACAATTTAGTCAGTATTACCTTTCTGTGACAAGAAGTGAAGCTAGAAAGTAATTTATTAAAAGTAATCATTATCTTTAACACAATAGATCATTATTCTTATCATCATCATCATCATCATCATCATTAGCAAACATGCATTAAGCTTTCAAAAGTCAAGGTATATTCTTAATATATTCTTGATACATTCCAGGTTCCTGAAATACCGTCTTTATCCTATATATCCTATATAGAACATCTACTTTTCAAAACATGATTTAAAATAAATTCTGACATATCTTGCAAACCAGATGCCTGTACATTAATCTTTCAGCATGACAACTGACAAGGCCCCCCCATCTTCTTTCCAAGTAGTTACAAACACCTTCCCATTCCTCCTGGTATCTATTCAAAGACTTATCCTTTAGCAGCGTAGAAAGTTTGTCAATTTGCATCAGGTCATATACCTCATACAGCCAATCATCTATTTCTGGCATCTTCTCTTTTTTCCAGTCCCTGGCATATAACAATCTAGCTTTGGTTATCAGGCATATCAAAACATTTTTGTTTTGATTTCCAACACATCCTTCAATCAGCTTGACCATTTGAACAAATAACACTCAGGTAACAAAGGGAATTTTTTGTTTAGCATTTTTGTAATTTCTAAATAGATCTTCTTCCAGAATGTTTTTGCTTGCGTGATCAGGGGCGACAGCCGCCCAAATAAAACACAGACCCGAAATTGGAGGAAAAAGGCCACAACTTTATTGGCTACAAAGACAGATGGGGTTGGTGTATGCATGGGTATGGATACGGGCATCAATCAACCTGCCTGTTGACCAATGAACCCAACATAACAGTCCAGAGCCTAGTGCCTACCCGATGGATGAGGCACTTCCACCACCAGGGGGTGCCTGATGCATGCCCACCCAAGCTTGGCATACTTGCTGCAAGATGCACTCCCTGAGCCTGATGGGGACCCAAAACGTCCCCTTCCATGTGGCAAAGCAACCAGCTGTCCTGGATCCAATATCCATGCGACCGCCTACAAGTTGTGATGAAATAAGAGCAATAACACAATATCCAAGCAGGTGGGTGGGCCAGAGTTCCGACCTGACCAGACTGGCGAGCCGCTGAAGCTTGCCTCTGCTAAATGCCGAGGGAGCGGACCTGAGGGAGACCTGCAAGCTCCATCCAGCCCCCCACTCGGTCAGCCAATGAATTCAACGCCCAGTGCCTTGAACTCATTGGCTGACCATGAGACAAAGGGGGAAAGTGTTTGAGCATGCGCAGGGACACACCTGCCTGAAAAAATAGCCGCTGCAACCACGCCGAGGATGGAGGAGCCACCCAGCCGCCCCGACACACAAGAGCGCTGAACAGTAAGTCATTCAGCGCAATTGTTTACAATCCTACCAACAATGAAAAAATGTCCTCTTTCAGTCTTACATTTCCAACATTTCTCATTATTCCCCTTATAAATCTTTGCAAATTTCACTGGTGTTAGGTACCATCTATTAAACATTTTATAATAATTTTCTTAAAATGTTTGACATCTCATAAAATTCAAATTTTTCCATGCTTGTTCCCAATGCCGTAATTGGATAGAGTGCTTGATATTTTGGGCCCATTTAATCATAGTGCTTTTAATGGTCTCTTGCTCCAAATCCCATTTTAATAGCAGTTTATAAAATTTTGCTGTTAAATGTTTGTCTCCTGCCCCCAAAATAAGATCAAGGTCTGTCTTCTCATTGTTTATCTTTCCATCTTTACTATCTTGTTTAAATCTAGAAAGCAACTATGCATATAGGAACCATGGACAATCAATCCCTTCTTCCAATAATTCCTTTGTGTTCTTAAAAATAGATAAATATTTTACAAGTCCACCATCTCTGAGATAGATACTCATCTAGATTGAAGGCTTCTATAGGGGATATCCATAAAGGCAATTTTGGACATTGTTGACATAGTTGATATTTATATTTCTTCCATTTAGAATATAGGATTTTTCTTAAGGGATGTTCAAGAAACCCTTTCACTTGTTGATTTTTCAAGTACCACAGATAAGAATGCAGGCCATTTTCAATACCTGCTCTCTCAAAGAGCAGAATTTTGCTATTATCTAGTCTTATCCAATCGATAATCCAAGACAGAATGTTTGCATGTGCATACAATCTAAGATTGGGGATTGCGAGACCACCTTTTTCTCCAACGTCAATCATGGAGGTCCATTTTATTCAAGGTGGAACATTTTGAAAGAGAAAGTTAATTGGGATAATAGCATCATCTTAATAACCAGGATTCTTCCCAATAGCAAGAGTTTTAGTTTTTCTCACGATTCCATCTCTTTTTTTAGTATCTTTCCATTTCTTCTCATAATTATTATTAAACAAGTCTTGATTATTGATTGTCAACCAAATTCTTAAATATTTAATCTTCTTTTCTCTATTTTAAATTTAGTTTCCTTTTGTAATTCTTCCTCCTCATTGGGCATTATATTCTTAGTTAACAGGACTGTTTTTCCTTGATTAATTTTAAATCTTGCTACATGTCCAAAATCTTCTAAAGTCTGGATTAGACAGTTCAAAGAATACACTGGATCTTCTAATATTATGACATCAGCATAAGCTCGTACTTTCTGTTTTTTTGATCTTAACACCTCTTATACCGTCACTTTGTCTTATCTGGATCATCAAAATTTCTATAATAATTAGAAAAAGCAGTGGCGAAAGAGGACAGCCCTGTCTAGTACCAAATTTGGTCTTTTCTGAATTAATAATCATCTGGGCGTGTTGCTCAGTATATAGTGTTTTAATCCAATTTAAAATCCAATTTAATCAAATTTTAAAAATTATTCCCACAGTTTTTTTGGAGAATTCTGAGCAGGAACTGCCATGAGACATTATCAAATGCTTTCCCTGCGTCAAGGAAGATAAAACCCAATTTCTTCTTTTTGTAAGATCCATAGTGATGAATTACATTCAAGATCATTCTTATATTATCTTTTAATTGATGCCTGGGTAAAAAACCAACCTGATCTTCCTGGTTCCAGTCTGTTAATACTTTTTTCAGCCTTTCCGCAAGAATCTTCGTAAAAATCTTATAATCAACGTTAAGTAAGGAGATTGGCCTGTAGCTTTGCAATTATTTTGGATCTTTGCCTTCTTTGGGGATCAGAGTCACATTAGCTAACCTTCATGATTAGGGTATGTTTCCAACTAGCGGTTGATTTATAATTTCATATAAAGGATGTGTGAGTTCATTTTCATAAACTTTATAAAAGGTAGCCAAGAACCCATCCGGAACAGGGGCTTTCCCTGGTTTCAATTTCTTAATTGTTTCTGAAATTTCTGAAATTTCTGAAATTTTAAGATGATCCATTTGTTCTTTTCTTAATTTTGGTATGTTATGTGTTTTTAAATAGTCATTGTTTTTTTTTTAAGTAATATTGTGCTGATTATCATCTGCATATAAATTTGAAAAATATTGGTAAAAGGCCTATTTTATATCTTCCTCTTGTTGTAACATTTCATCTTCAATTCGTATTTCTAAAATTATTCTTTTCTCTTTTTCTTTCCTTAGTTTGCATGCTAACCATCTATCTGGTTTATTAGCTGACTCAAAGTAATGTTGTCTCATATATATCAATTTTTTATCTATTTGTGACTCAAGTAAAATTGTGTGGTGTTTCTGAAGATTTTTGATATCTTTCAAAATTTTATCATTGTTTGGTGCTTTTTAAAATTCATTTTCTTTCTCTTTTAATGACTATTTGGACTTCTTTCTCTCACTGTTTCTTTTTGATTTGGGCTTCTTGTGATATAACCAAACCTCAGATAATTGCCTTAGCTGCATCTCAAATGGTGGTCATGGGGATCTCTTTGTTTAGATTTTCTTGGAAGTATAGATTTATTTGGTACTTAATTTCTTGAACTACATTATTGTCTTTCAGAATATTATCATTTAATTTCCAGGTAATTTCAGCTTTACGTTCTCTCAGTGCTAACACTACTAGGTTATGATCTGATAATAATTGAGGAGGAATTTCAATTTCTTGGGCCTCTTTGAGCAGATCTTTCAATGCAAAAAACATATTGATTCAAGACCATGATTTATGCCTCTCCGAGAAATATGTGAAATCTTTTTCTGTTCCTTTTTTGAATCTCCAAACATCTGTCAATACATATTTCTTCATGTAATTTAAGTTTTTAGGTAATTTTCCTTGTGATCTTCTATTCTCTTTCTTAGATTTCCTGTCCTAAGTAGGGTCTAACATGGCATTCCAATCTCCCATCAAGAGAATTTTTCATAGTCATAGTCAGCAATAGCAGCAAACAGTCTAACAAAGAACTGAGATTTATTCTCATTCAGGGTGTATGCACCAATCAACAAAACCTTCAGTTCTCTGAATTGGGTTTCTACCCCTAAGAAATATCCAAGTTCATCGGAAAAAACCTCTTTAGGAGACAGATGGTTATTAACGTACATCACTACCCCTCTCTTCTTTTTCTTGAATGCAGAGAAAAAACATTGACCCGATTTGGGGTTTACTAAATAGCTTGCATCTATCTGTCTAGTATGAGATTCTTGCAGATACATCATATCATATTTTCCTTTTTCCAAATAATGAAATATCTTCTTCTTCTTAGCCAGCCAGTTCAAACCACAAACATTCCAGCTTAAGATTTTAAGATCTATTTTCTTCGGATTCTTCCAGTATATCTTCTGTATTCTTCCAGTATATCATCTGAGCATTCAGCTCTAAATTCCTTTGTTCTTGTTCATCTTTGTCAGGAACTGAATCCACACATGCAAATAGTACAGTGTATAAACACTATTTATTTGGAGTGAGGTGCATTGTACAAGATGTTAGTGAGAAAACTACTGTTCAAAAGGAAATACAGGAACTTAAGATTCCCCAGCATTCCATCCCTTTTGCCAAGAGAGCTTGAAGCCATGAAAGCCAAGCAGCGCTTATCAGCACATTCCTAGCAATTGTTTATCTAATGGTCCCTAGTACCTAGGCTTCTCTAGTTACAAGCAGGCTGTTACTTATAGGCCCTTTCTGCATGTGGAGGGGGAAACGGGGGGAAACGCGCCGAAACGGAGCTTACCGGCAGCCGGGTAAGTCCGTCGCCATGCGGAGCAGCACGAACTCGCTGCTCCGCAGTCCTCCGGCGTCCAAAATGGCAGCTTCCAGCTGGCGGAAGCTCTCCACCAACCGGAGAAGCTCACCAGGCGGAAGCCCGCCCCCGGCAGATCTGCAGGCACGCACTAGTGCGCGCCTGCAAATCTGCACCGGAGCCCAACGACGGAGCTGCGCGGGGCTGCGTGCTCCGTGCTTTTTAAAAACCTCTGAAAAGAGGTTTTTAAAAAACACGCAGCGCCACCAGTTCCGGTCGCTTCAGAGCGGATTGGGGTGCAGAACTACGAAAAGTAGTCCACCCCAATCCACTCCACGGTGCAGACGACCTCCGTGGGAAGTTGCTCTGCACTGTTTTAATACCCCGGTGTGGAAAGGGCCATACTGGACTACATATGCCATTACTTTATATGGAGGGCATCCTGACATCCTTGATCTAATGAAATTGATTGCAGTGTCTGTTTATCCTCCTTTTATTTCTCTCTTATTCTTTCTTCTCTGTTTTCTTCTTCCTCCTGTTCTTCTTGATTTTCTTCACCTGAATCTTCTTCTTCTTCTCCTGTAAGTTCAATTTCCTCATCTACTTTGGTTGCTGGTTGACTCCTGAAAAATCTTCAGATCTGTCCTTTTCTGTGTTGAGTTTGCTCTTGAATTTCTTCTTCATAATACTTTCTGATTTCTTTCTTTAGAGTCTCTTGATTCTCATCCATGAATTCCTCTGCTTCCTTCCTTGAAGTTATATTAATTTGTTTTTGCTTAAAAAAGAAAGACAGGCCTTCAGGGTTTCCCCACTTATAATTAATTCCAGCTTTCCTGAGCAGCTGTGTCAAAGGAATGTAATCTTTCCTTTGTTGTAATATCTGGCCAGGAACATCTTTGAAAATTTGGATCCCTTGATCTTCAATCATGAATCTTTCAATATAGCTCTTTTGTAATATTAGATCTCTAATACGTCTCAAAAAATAAACTGCAGTGTCACAAGGTAGCTTATTCCTTCAGGCTATTGCCAAATTAACATGATAAATCTGATCTATTTCAAGGTCCAGTTGTTCCACAGGCCATCTGAAGAACTGTGCTAATTCTGGTATCACACATTCTTCCAGATTTTCAATTTTTTTCTCCTTCAGTCCTCTCAGTTTCAAACTTTTTTGTGTGTATGTAAGTTCAGATAGATTATTCACTTGGTGTAGCTGGTCTTGTGTCTCTTTAATGTCTGTTTTAATATCTTCCACCTCTTGAACCTTGTCTTCAAATTCCTGGAGTTTAGTGTCTATCCTCTTCATTTCTGCTCTCATCATTTTGAATTCTTCTCCCAGAGAATGCATTTCTCTTTTCAAATATGCCTTCTATTCTGCACGAGTTATCTTAAGTTCTTGGGTGATATGTTCTGTAAACTTCTTCATGTCCTTAAGCATTGGGGACTCCGAGGTTGAAGTAAGACCTTTAACACAATATTTTTGAGGAAGAGCTAACTAGGGCATAATGCTGTTACTTTCTCCCCAGAGTAATGAGGTCCCCTGCTCCCCACCTCTCAAGTAAGAATGGGGGTTTCCCATATTACTCTTAACAGGTAACTCTGTTAGAAAGTGGTCTACCTTCCTTTCTTCCTAAAGTCTAAGTTACACAGGCCATATGCAGATTTTCTGAAAGGCTTTGGTTGCGCCTGGAAGCCTCCTGGGAGTGCTAATAGAAGGCCAAATTCTATATTTCTTGTATTTGCTGTTTGAGCTTGTTTTCAAAAGACACATTATAATTAGTCTAGGTTTTATCAGCTGGTGACTGAAGTATTACTATAATATTTAGTGTGGTAAATACATCCCAGATTGCACTGTTCACAGCTGAACACATTTAAGCATTCCAGCAAGGTCTGCTTCATGGTTTCTGTTTTCATTCTAATTGATGTCCCTTCAGTTTAAACTGTCTTCTCAGAATCTTTTCTGCACTCTGACTGTATAGCAACATAATAACATTTTGGTTTGGTGGTAAATAACCTAATACTTCTCAAGACCAAACATGGTGCTTATGGAACCCTACTGAAGCACCTGGAGTTCTGATGTCACATTCATAACTTCCACCATACCTGGAGAATGGCAGGATATAAATTCAATCAATCAATTTGTCATTGTGGGCCTTCCTGACAGGATTTCAGTTTGTGACATTGGTCAAGTTTTCAGAAACCACTCGTCCCATTCATTCCTAACCTTTCCTTTAATGTCCCCCTTTCTTTTGTTCTTGGAGAAATTTCTATATTCTGACCAAGCGTGACTGTTAATACTTCCAAGTATGGTTGCAGCTTCCTTAACAGAACTGTCCATCCTATGAAGTGCCTTGTTGTTGTTGCTGCTGTTGTTGCTGTTGTTTGTTATTGTTGTTGTTGTTGCTATCATCATTATTATCATTCCTGGCTTTTTCTCAGTTTGGGACTCAAGACAGCTTACAAAAGTTAAAACAAATATTTCATACAAAAGTTTAAAATGTATCAGTAAAATTAAAACCAGTTAAAACATGACCATAGTAGACCAATGTTTCTTTACTGGGGACCCCCTGTAAATGTAATTTGTTTCTGGGAACCCCCAAGACTTAACTCAAGATTTAAATATTTAAATTTAGATTTAAATATGAAAATTTCTATTTAAATATGCAAATATTTATTTAAAGTTGCTCATCAGGTGTCTTCCACATTTGGAGAGAAGGGAGAAATAAGTACATGCACACTCCTATTACAGTCATCCTTCCACATTCACGAGTTCGACCTCCACAAATTTCATTATTTGTGAGCATGTATGCCTCCCCACATTCTCCTCCTCCTATTCCCTTCCATTTTGCCCCTGCATGAAGAACTTGCACCAAGACAAAACAGAAAGGAATGGGGGAGAAGGCTTATGTGAGCCTTCCTTTCCCACTCCAGAGCTCCCCCTCCCATTCCTCTGCATTTTTCCTCTGCAGAGAACTCACACTGAGACAAAATGGAAGGGAGTGGGGAGGAGCTTGGAAGGGAATGAGAGAGAAAGTGGCGTGAGAGTTATTTGAGGTTTTTCCACTTCGATGAGAGTTCTGTGCCCCAAACCCTGACAAAAGTGGAGGGGCCACTATACTCTTCTCATTAGGGAGGGGAGGCCTGTGTGCTTGTCTTTGGAGGTCCCACCTCCTCCATCAGAGAAGCACTCACCACTCCCAAGAGAAAGATCAGACAACCAAATCGCAACTGATGGCTATTGTAGAACCCACAGTAGCTCAAGTGCTCATCTCACCAGACAAGCAAGCAAGCAGGAAGCCAGACATGGCCCCAAAGAGCAGCAGCTAAAGCAGTACCCTAGCCAGGATGAAAGTATAAAAAGGAAGCCCGGTTGTTTCATGCTAGCGATTTTTCATCACACTCCACGCATTGCATTGCGAACCTGGGCGTGGCTTCTTCATGAATACTAACTATGGTAATCCTTCACAAAGGGAGGTAAGACTTACATAGATCACGTCTGGGCAAATAGTAGGGTGGAGCTTCGGCCATTCCTCAGGAGGCTTTGATATCTTTAGTGAGTAACACAGACCACCCCTCCCAATATTCATGGCACAAATTGCTTGGTTGCTGCTAAGCTTGCCCCCTTCCCCACTCTGCAACTTTATTGGGCAGTTTCAATCCAGCAACTGTGGCTGTGTTCCTATGAGATGGAGGTTCATAACAGTGTCTTTCCGTCCATGAACGCAGCTTAGAACCAGGGCATCTTGGCCACCTCATCCTGTTGGTAGGTGCCTTGGGCGCCTTTAGAGACATCCTTGATCTTTCTTATCAGTTCTTATGTCTAGACCCATGGTGTTGCTGCCACCACTGTTTGTATCAACCAACAGGGCTTCGTGGACCTCCTGGGAGGGCAAAGTAGTAGACCATGCAACCTATTCTGAAAGGCCCTTTTCCCTGAGCAATCAGTCTTCAAAGGCCTTCCAAAACAAAAAAGATCTACCAACAAAAAAAGATAGCAGGGTCTAACATCTCCTGGAAGGAAGTTCCAGAGTCTGGGAGCATCCTAACGAATGGGAGCAGTTGGTGGACAAAGCTTAATTGTGCAAAAGCATTCCAGGCCACTGTGGAACCCTGAGCTTCCAGACTCAGAGTGGAATCCAGAAGTATGCCCAAACTGCAAAACTACATTTTCTGGGGAACTGTAATCCCATCCAAAACAATCTGAATCCATATTCCCTGATTCGCCTTGTGACTGACAAGGAGCACTTCAGTCTTTACAAGATTAATTTTCAGTTTCCTTGCCGTTATCTATGCCATTACTGAGAAAAAGCACCTGTAAGACAGCTTCCTCACATTGAGGTTTGACAGTAACAGAGTTGGCTTTTATCCATGTACTGACAACCTCACTGAGAGGTTACTTGTACCTCTTCCCCCTCCTCCTTAGTATTAGGTTTGAACTTCACCTTCTTCCCAGATTGTGACTCAAGGCAACTTACAAATTAAAATGACACTATAGTTAAGAAGTCAATATTAATATATAATTAAACTGTAAACAATATTAGAACAATTTAAAACATACCTAAAATGATAAAAAGCAGGTAAAAACAGTACAATTTAAAAGAATATAGCATCATCTAGAAAGCTCATTCACCACAAACCTTTAGTTCCAAAGGGAAAAAAAAAAAATCAGAATAATAAAGTCTTCACGTGCTAATGGAAGAATAGCAAGAAGAGAGCAGTTCTAGACACCCTAGGGAGGGAGTTCCAGAGCACATCTCATGTACCCATCTACGGTACCTATGAAGGTGGTGGGGCCGAAAGAAGGACCTCTCACGAGGATTTCAGGCTCCAAGAAAGTTCATACAAGGAGATACAGTCTATCAGATAGTCTTGATCTAAGCTATAGAACCACAGAATCACAGATATAAGGAAATGCAAGGCTATCTAGTCCTATCCCTTCCATACAGGAGAACACAACCAAAGCTCTTCTGAGAGATGACCATCCAATCTCTGCATAAAAATAAAAACCTCCAAGAAGGAGAATCCACCTCCACCCACATCCAGCAAGTCCATTCCACTCTTGAAACAGTTCTTTACAGTCAAGAAGATCTTCCTTATCTTTGGAAGCAATGTCTTCTTGAAATTTAAATCCATTGGTTTATGTTCTAGTTCTGGAACATCAGAAAATAAGCTCTCTCCGTCTTCTACATGATATCCCTTCATAAATTTAACTATGACTATCTCAGTCTTTTCTCCTCCAAGTTAAACATGCCTTGCTCCCTAAGCCATTCTTTGTAAAGCTTGATTTCCAGACGTTTCCTCTCCTCTAAATACATCAGTATCCATCTTGAACAGTGGTACCCAGAAATGGATACAGCATTCCAGGTGAAGCCTGAGCAAAAGAGAATAGAATGGTACCATTACTTCCCTCCATCTGAACTCTGTACTGATGCTCATTTGGAAGGTGGCTGTTTTAAAGGGCTTGTCACAATGAAGCTTCAAGAATTAAACCCTTAGAATCATATAATCATACAATTAGAAGGGGCCCTATGGGCCATTAAGTCCAACCCCTGTTCAGTGCAGAATTTCCAGCAAGAGCACCCCCAGCAAGTAGCTGTAAAGGCTCTTTTTGAAGACATTCAGAGGAGATTCCACTCCCTCTCTAAGCAACTGGTTCCATTGCTGAACCACTTTCACTGTCAAAATGTTCTTTCTAATGTTCAACCAAAATCTACTCTCCTGTAACTTAAAGCCATTAAACCTAGTTCTACCCTTTGAGGCAGCAGAGAACAAGCCTGCACCCACTTTTTTCTGGCAGCTCTTGAGGTACTTAAAGAGTTTGATCATGTCTTCTCTTCACCAGGCTGAACATGCTAAGATCCTTAAACCTCTCCTCATATGTTTTGTTCTCTATACCTCTTATCATCTTTGTTATAGAATTGTAGAATCATAGAATAATAGAATTGGAAGAGACCACAAAGGGCATCTAGTCCAATTCCCTGCTATGCAGGAACACACATTCAAAGCACTCCCAACAGATGGCCATCCAGCCTCTGCTTAAAAACCTCCAAAGAAGGAGACTCCACCACACTCCGAGGCAGCATATTTCACTACTGGACAGCTCTGATCATCAGGAAGTTCTTCCTGAGGTTTAGGTGGACTCTCTTTGCCTGTAGTTTAAATCCATTGCTCCTTGTCCTAGTTTCTGGAGCAGCAGAAAACAAGCTCATTCTCTCTTCGATATGACATCCTTTCAAATATTTAAACATAGCTGTCATGTCCCCTCTTAACCTTCTCTTCTGCAGACTAAACATTCCTAGCTCCCTGAGACACTTCTCATAGAGCATGGCTTCCAGATCATTCACCAATTTGGTCACCCTCCTCTGGATCCTCCTCCTCCAGTTTATCAATATCCTTCCTGAAACGAGGTGCCCAGGACTGGACACAGTATTCCAAATGAGGTCTGACCAAAGCAGAATAGAATGGTACTATTACTTTCCTTGATCTGGACACCATACTGCTATTGATGCAACCCAGAATTATGTTGGCTTTCTTGACTGCGGCATCACACTGCTGACTCTGAACTCTGACTCTGACCTTCTCTGAACTTACTCCAGCTTATCTGTATCCTCCTTAAAATGACACTCCCAGAAGTGAACACAGTACTCCAGGTGAGACCTGACCGGGAACAGAATACAGGGAGACTATTACTTCCCTCAGCTTGGAAACTATGCTTCTATTAATGCAGGCCAAAACAGCGTTTGCTTTCTTTGCTGCAGCACCACATTGATAGCTCATGTTCATCAACAGTAATCCCAAGGTCCTTTTCATATGTAGTACTGCTGAGCCAAGTACCTCTCATCCTATACTTCTATACTTGATTTTTGTGGCCTGAATATAGAATTTTGAATTTGTGTCTGTGGAATTTCTGGGCACCACAATTCAGGAAGGATATTGACAAGCTGGAACATGTCCAGAGGAGGGTGACCAAAGTTATAAAAGGCTTGGAGACCATGTCCTATGAAGAGTGGCTTAGGGAGCTGGGTATGTTTAGCTTGATGAAAAGAAGGTTAAGAAGTAACATGATAGCCATGTTTAAATATTTGAAAAAATGTCACATGGAAGATAAAGCAAGCTTGTTTTCTGCTGTTCCAGAGACTAGGACACAGAGCAATGGCTTCAAAATACAGGAAAAGATATTCACTCATATATGCACACAAGATAGTCACAACATTCACACAAGAGCTGATTGAAGGATAAAGGGGGAAAAAATTATGGATAGTGAGGCTGAGGTTTTTTGGGTTACAATTACCAATCCAGAAGAGTAGTGAAGACGCAGTGGAGACCTGTGCCTAAGGGCAGACCAAATCAGAATTCTAGAGTGACATAGTGGTATCTAGCATTTTAGGTACTGCAAACTCAAACCTGGAGGTTTTTATACTCTATTTCCCTCCCTGAAGGGGTGTGAGTTAATTGCTTTCTGGAAGTGTGAACAAAAGGGGTCTGGAATAGACTGATTGTCCCAATGTTTTTGTGACTGGGGAAGGTTTCAGTAGGAAATATGCACAGCAGGGGTTCTTGCCTGCTGCACCTGGGCTTGGCTATTATTGTCTGTGGGAAGTTGAGAGGATTAGCTTAGACCATTAAGCCAGGCTTTCCCAGCTTATCCACAATGAACTTATGACATACCTTACTTACTGCCTCAGCCCCCTTCCTGCAGACACACACATACCCGTACATCCATTTTCATATTTGCAATTTTTCCACTTTTGCGAGGGTCCTGAGCTCCAACCCTAGTGAATGTGGAGGGCCAACTGTACTTCTTAGCACATATCTTGAGATTAAAAAAAGAAAAAAAATCAACTGATAGGCATTTACATATTTCCTTATTTTTTCCAGTTATAATTGTATTTATGAAATATACTCTACAATACTATATTAATCTCTATGACTCTACAGATAATTAACCTTGAATCCTATTTAAGATTAAATAAATAAAACAGTATAGTCTGATCTCTTTGTAATGTATATTATGAACGTATTTCAACGAAATTATGAGATAAAGAAAAACAATTAGATATATCTAAAAGGGTGGGGGGGGTACTTCTATATCTGTAAATACCAATTTTCCCCATCTCTCTTTCCATGCTTGGTATATACAATCCTGGTGTACTTTGTTGAAACTCTGATTGTTTATCAACATAGCTTGTCCATTTGATACATATCAAATAACTTAAGTAGCCATTCTTCTTTCATTGGTATTTCATTTTCTTTCCATTTTCTGGCATATAATAGTCAGAAATATTCTTCCATGTTTCTTTTGTTCTTTTATCTCTAGCCCTCTCAGTATGTTTAATAAATATAGTTCTGGAGACATGGAGAATTCTACCCCTGTTATCTTCATAATTAAATTGTGAATTTCTTACAGAATTTTCTCACTCTGTTGCATTTCCACATTATATGGAAATATGTGCCTTTTTTTTTCATTACATTGCCAACAGTTGCCTAGAGTATTTTTATATATTTTAGCTAGCTTGTTTGATGTAATATGCCATCTATACAGAATTTTATAATAATTCTTTTTAAAAGCAGACCATCTGATAAACTTCAGACTTGTTGTCCAAGACCTTTCTCAATCTTCTAACTGAATTGGGCATCCAATGTTTTAGACTCATTTAATCATGTTATCTTTAATAGTTTCCTGTTCCAAATTGAATTTTATTAGTATTTTATATAACTTTGTTATTACATGTTCTTTCTTTTCCAGAATTTTCCCATCAAAATCATTTACTTTCTCTTCTACACCTTCTAGCTTAATGTCAATTTTGAATTTTTCTTTCAACTGTCTGTATACGAACCAGTGACATTTGAGACTTTCTTTTTGCAATTCTTCAAGTGACTTCATCAAATCTCCTTCTAATTGTTTTTTTTTCCCAATATGTCCAATCAGCTTTCTATTTGTATACATTCTTGCTTACAAAAAACCTCATGAGTGGATATCCATAGTGATATTTTTGGATACAGATTCTTTTTATATAATTTCTACATCCTTAATGAAGCTCTCATATAGTATGTCTATTAAAATCCTTGTCTGCATTTGCTTTTTTGTACCAGATGTATCCATGACAACCATATTTAAGACTGAAACCTTCAAGATATAGTAGTCTCTTATTTTCTAGCTTAATCCAATCCAATATCCAAAAAAAAAAAAAAAAGCACATGCATAATGGTTAATCTTTAAGTTAGGGAGCCCCAGCCCTCCTCTTTCTTTTATGTCTAAAAGAACATTCCATTTGATCCTGGATTTTTCCTCTACCCAGATATTTTTTAAAAACTCTTTATGCCACTCTTGCAGAGGCTCTTCATTCTTTATAACTGGCAAGTTCTAGAAGAGGTATATCATTTGGGGAAGGATATTCATTTTGACAGTAGATACTCAGCCCATCAATAAAAGATTTAGGTTTGACCATTTTTTAAGATCTTCCTTGATTTTATTCCAGGCTGGTTTATAATTGTTCTCAAACAGATCCATATTTTTCTTCCTAATTATTGTTCCTAAATATTTAATTTTTTTCTTAATCTTGAAGTTTGTTTCTTGATTTAATTCTGATTCTTCATTACTGCAGTTTTCTTGATGCAAACCAGTTTTGTCTATCTATTCTAGGATTACAATTTAATCTTTTATGAATGCAGTGCTTTGTCAGGAGATAACACAAACAAGTCCGTACTTCACTTGGCTAGGTAAGTAAAAATAAAAGGTAGCTGTTATTAGGAACTATGATATGCCTATTTATATCTCCACAATCCTAGATCTGTAGCAATCTCTCCTCTCCCAAGTGCTATGATGTACATAGTGGGGTAGGCACAGAGTCTAGAGAAATGTGTTAAAATCAAAGTTAATTATTAATTCATTCCCTCACCCACCCAAGAAGAAAAAGGAAATACATTTAGAAATACTTGTTAATTTCTTTGTGTAACAAATACAGATGTTTGGCTTCATTATACTTGTTATTTGGGGACACTAGAGCATTTGTTGTTCATTCCCACTAAATTTGCCTTGAAATCTGCTTCCATTATGTCAGAGGAGGGCCTAAAGCTGAACTGCTTCTGCTGCTAGCTCCCATTGGTAGCTGGAGATATAGAGCCGTTTAAAATGTAGGGAGGTTTTGCATGGCACTTGTTACCCTGTTTACTGGGGGTCCCGTGAGGGGCACCAAAATGTGCTCAACAATAGGTGGGGAAGATTAGCTCTGAGCACTGCTTTAGCATTACGAGAGGCAGGGTAACTTAGCAGGATCTTGAGCCCTATGTCTACGGGGTCAGGCCGAGTCAAGGAGCACAGAGAAGTTGAAATAATAAATGATGTTTTATTAAAACACAATCAAAACAGTGTATGCAGCACACTCACACAAGATAACTATAGAAATAAAGGTTGGAGTGGAATAGAGGGGTTTTTAGAGGAGTTGCTAGTTTGGGTAATACTTCACCTGTCCTGAAGCCCGGTTGGAAGTGGAGAAGATGGAGAGTGTGGATCTCAGCACGTGGAGCTGAGGGGAAGGCTCACTGGACAAAGCAACAGCAAGGCAGGATGGAAGCCAAGAGCGATCCAAGGAAGCGCTCAAAGTCAGGGGTTTTTATAAGGAGAATTGTGACTGCAGGCTAGTTCGGACCTGGGGAAAACAATAGATTTGGAGCTGGAGACAAAGCCTCCAAAAGGTCAGAATTTGAATGATTGAGTTATAGCCAAATTGTCAATAGTATAGCCGGTATGCAAACGCGGAGTACTTGAGCGTTGTATAGTCCGATCATCAAGCTGCCAGCGCGGGGCAGAGGATCTTTTAAAAGCTGCGTGCATACCTAATGACGGTACTTGCCTTGAGGTCTCCTAAAGCGGCGAGTCGGCTATTTCTGGCTTGCCTGTATTATTTTGGAATATTACAGTGATTATCGGCCGAGCCTGTATGCGTGCTTGTCCGGGGGCCTCGCAAGCACGTGGAAGGGAATGGATATGTGAGGCCGAATTATCGATACCAACAGATATCTTTTTATATCCCCAAAGCTCGGGCTAGCCAGGGCAGTTACACACTCAAGTTCAGATGTGCAGAGTAGCTAATTTTTGTTTGGTAGCAGAGCTCTGGCTAGTACACTGGGAAAGGTTTTGCATGTTTGAAAGGTGATGCACTGGGAAAATTGGTAAGATTTGTATCTATACCCATGCATTTTGATTTGACCGTTCTTTGTACCTTTAGCTTACCTGTAGTAGAATTTTGGTTTCCAAGACCATTTTGAAATTGTAATTTGGCCTCCAGATTGAAAATGGTTCCTTACTCCTGCTCTAGGGCCCAGTGAAATGGCTCAAAAGAATGCAGATTAAAAGACGTCCAGAAGTCAACCATCATTTGGCTGCTTCATTTGGGAATTGTATGAAGTTGGACTAGATTACTCAAATTACCTGTTCTTTGGTTGAACTGTGGTAGTTCAAACCTTGAAACTGCTGCTGTTTTGAGGGACAGTCTACCCTTAGAGCTTGCCAGGTCTGAAATGAGAGATGGGTAGGTGAACAGAGGAAACAACTGAACAAGCCCTAGATGGATGGAGGGAAAGACCAGTGAGAAAGGAAAAATAATGAAAGGAGGGAAAAGGGGAAAAAAATCACAGAGGGAAAGAGCACTGGGACAGGAGATTAAGGGGTTTCTAACCCTTGCAAAGCTGGGCACTTCTGTTACAATTCTAACAGACAAAAATGATGGCTATAGCATACAGTACCTTCCAAACACTAGCTGGCAGATTTCACAAGGCATGATAGCACTATCACTCAGAACAATGGTTGCTATTAGAACAATAGCATAAATAGACACAAGTCTGACATTAGAAATGGCAACACCTAAACATTAGTGGCAAAATATGTCAGTCTTTCTGAACATGTAATCCTTCACTAAGATGACTGGAACAAAAAAAAGGGTGGTGGTGGAAAGAGCAACAGCTGAACTTCAGTATCTTCACAAATTCCAGTCCATTAAAAAAGATATGTATAGAGGTTACACTTTCTTGTCATATACCACATACGTTAATAAAAATATATCTTATTGTCACGTTCACGTAACAAAGGAATTTTCCTCAGAAAAGTCTTCTCCCTAATGAAACTAGCCTTTGGGTAAGCAGAATATATCACTTTGACTAACAAGACAACTGCATAACATCTTACACAACCCTTCGAAGGTTTATGTCCAGTGTCACCATTTGCATCTTTCTGTGTGTCAGTACACTTTGACTATATCTGTGTAACTGTCCTTAAATATTGTGGTCCATCAGTGCTAACTAACCCAAAGAAGGCTACCAACTTTTGCTATTGTGCAATGAAACTGGAGTTTTATTTCATTTTACTTGAAAAGAGCAGAAGTTGGTAAGGTCTTGGTAACTGGATTGTGCAATTGCTTATGTGAAGGTCTTTCATTCATAGGATTTTCCTAGATAGAAGCTGAATTAACAACAACAATTGCTCATCCCAAGATGAGGTGATAGGTAGTTGCTTGGTCTTTCAAAAATGTTTGGAATATTCATGGAAGACAGGTCTATCTTTGACTATTAGCCAAAATGGTTAAGCAGAATTTCCACAACGTATACAGGCAACACACTTTTACAGTTTAGATCCTGGAGGAAAACAAAAATTCCACTTCCGGTCTCCCCAGAGCCATTTGGTTAATTGTTGCTGTCAAGAGAGTGGTGGGTTACATGGCTCCTTGAGCCTGTTCAGTAAATCAATTCTTACATTTCTTTTGTAGGATTTTGAAAGAACAAGAAGATAAAGTGAAGGAAAAAACTGTTCAGTTATATCAAGACTCTAAGAAAAAAACTTGCTGTTTGAGACAGTAGAAGGCATTCTCCTCCTAATCAGGAAACCTGATGAATATATTGTCACATCTGTTTTACACTACAGTATACTGGATAATAACAACAGGGCTTTGGGTTTATGACTTATGCTGGATATAATGTTCACTGATGCATCAGCTGCATTTTACTTTTAGCTCTGTCTCTGCATGAGTGAAAATGTGTTGGAGATAAGGAAGTTTACTGACTACTTAAATTGGTGTAGTTAAACAATGATCAAGAAGCTACTCGTGATAATAAATTGTCCCCTTAGAGCACTGGTGGGAAACTGGCCCTCCAAATATTTCAGTGAAGGTAGCAACAATTTGTCTCCTACTTTTCCATTCTCTCCTGTAATGTTTAGTATTGCAAAATAGTCAGTGTAATGGATTTTTGTTGTGAATTTGCCCACCCCTGAGCCACTTCATTTGCTGCTGCATAGGAAGGCACTCCTCTTAGCTAATATGCTATACAGTTTTGATATATAACTTGCTATGCAACCTGTTTTGCAATATTAAATGTTAATGGAGAAAGGAAGAAAAAGGGATGTATGACTGATGTTTTCGGCACTAGCAATTTATTAATTATAGTATCCGAAGGATAGATATTTCTTGAATAGTCCTTGTCTTTGTAGGATATCCTTCTCTCAGCACCAGTAAAAGTTTTGTGGATTAAAGGCATAGATGTATTACCGCTTTCCTCTCACTGTTCTAAATATCAGAATAAGCCTAGAAAGGTCATATTTTCTAGTGCTAATCTAAAAAATATAATGCAAGAAAATGGTGAGAAATGGAAGTTTCAAATTATTGCAGCAGAGAAGGTTGAATGTGATTATATCAGACCAATAAATCAGAACATGCATTAATTTTATATACAATATCTTTATTACCAGTGGAGACTCCAGTTTTTGGTTTTTGATTTCAAATCAGGATAGCTAATGTTTCAGTGTTGTCATGAATAAAAGAGCAGATAGGGGACATCTCTACCAGGTACTTTTTGAAAAAATAAGCAAATATGAAATATAATAATTTGTTGCTACTTCATTTATGACTAACATAAACACATTTGATCCAGAATCTAAAAAAGGTGTAGGCAAACTGCAGCCCATGGACCTCCTCTGTGCTTTGAGTGACCCAACCACCTCATCTTCTAAAAAAATTAAACTGAAATGGTACAAAAATATATAGCAGTCAATTTGCTATGTGGGTGGAAGGCCTGTCCTGGCCTAGGCTCCTTTTCAGGCTGCGGAGTCATTTCCTGCTTTGACTTTCCTGGGCCAAAACTTGGTAAAATTGCCCTCATGACCTAGAGAGGGTTTGCAGGGGTTCCAGTATTTTTTTTTTTAAATAGGCAGGATCAGGAAAACTGTGGCTCATGTTTGTCTGATAGTGAGCTTATGTGGAGCCTGGGCCTGGAGAAATATACACATCCCTGCTCTAAATATTGGGTTTTCATTTTCACTTTCTTTCTACAAGGCCTTACTACTTGGAACAATCTTACCAGAAAGCTTTTCAGTATCTATATGGAAATGTTTCTTCTTTAGTTTGATTTGCTTTATCAATTAAATATATTTTCCTTATAATGCTAGATATTCTCCTGTTCATTAAAAATCTGTCTAAATTGTCGGAATAAATTTATATAATACTGTATTTAAGTGATTGAGTATTCTTATTTTAAATATGTTAAAATAATTATTTTTAAATGATATTTATAACAACTAGAAGTAGAATTTCTTCTAGGAATTAAAGGATAGTAGCTTCTAACTAAGCCCCGTTAGCTTAATTTTAAAGGAAAATTACACAGACATTTTGTAATAATTAGCTGTCAGATAAAGTCAGCAAGTATTATCTTGTTTCAATGGTGTAATGGCCTTATTTCTTTTATCGTAAATAACGTATGTTAATTGCTGTCTTTTTAAAAATTTTAATGCAGAGAGTAACTTTTATATTTCAAATCCATCAAGGTTATTTCTTTTAATTCAGTGTTTCTTAACCTGGAGTCCATAGACCCCCTAGGAGATCCCAAGAAGGGCTTTATGCCATCCATGAACTCGGACAAACAAGAACAAAAACAAAAACTTTGACTTCCTTCCTATCATTTTATTTTTTTCTTTCATGGTGAATCATTCCTTTAAGTGTTGTGATTATATTTTTTCTATTCCAGACTAAATTACATGAAGGAAATCAACTTCTATCTCAACAAAATAAACTCTATGCAAACTTTTGTGTCTACATGTTTATGGGGTTTTTTTTTCCCATTGGGAGGTTTATAGCATTCATTAGATTCTCAGAGACATCCATGACATCCCCAAATGTTAAGAACCACTGTTAAAATTAAATCTTTATAAGTGTCTTAATGTTCCTAAAATCCTTGCTGCATCACTGAAACCTGGTGGGATGAGACTCTTGATTGGAAGGTAGTAATAGAGGGTACACTTTATTCCAGGGAAATAGACAAAAGAGGAAGGGAGGAGGAGTAGCATTATATGTCAAGGATGTTTACATCTGTGTAGAGATCCATGACTTAAATCCCGGAAGCCAGGTTGAGAGCATCTGGGTAAAATTTAAAGGGGAGAGAAAAAAAACAGGGATGCCAATTGGAAGGTCTACTACAGCTTCCTAAGCCAGAATGAGGATTTAGAAGAGGCCTTCCTAGAACAGATGAACACAGATTCAGAAAAAAAGAGAAAGAACTGTAATGGGAGATTTCAACTATCCTGATATTTGTTGGAAGTCAAATTCTGTCAAGAATATCAGGTCCAACAAATTCCTCACTTGCCTTGCAGACAACTTTGTTGTCCAGAAGGTGGAAGAAGCAACAAGGGGATCTGCTATTTTGGACCTGATCTTAACCAACAATGATGATTAATGATTAATGAAGTGAAAGTGGCAGAATCCTTAGGTGGGAGTGACCATGTTCCTCTGGAGTTTGTTATACAGTGGAAAAGGGGAAGCCAAGCATAGTCAGACTCACATTCTAGCTTTTAAGAAAGCTGATTTCAGTAAACTTAGACCATTTCAGCATGAGATGACACCATGTGTCAAGAATGGTGTTTTATACTCCACTTCAGAAACTGTGATGTCAGCACACATCCCATTTATATCATACTACCATGGAAAACAGTGGTTACAGCATCCACAACAGCAAGTCCCTGGCCACTCCCATTCCCCTCCCTCACCCCGCACCGCCATTGCTGATTGGTCTGCTTTTTAAAGAAAAAAACACATTTTAAATGGCCGGGTCAAAAAGCAAACATCTCCAAAATCCAAGCTAAATCAAGCATCTCCGAGCGAGGGATCAGCCGTCTGTTCAGTTCGCGATGTCTAAACCATCGACATCAAGCCAACCTGTGACCACAACCTTGTCAGTTCCGGCGGCTCCCGCCCCAACGACATCGACGGTACCGGGATCGGTACCGTCATCTCGGCCCCCGATATCGGCCTTCTTGAGAATTCCGAAGATCTCTTTGGTGGCGTCGACTTCGAGGGAGGCTCCTGCGGGCTCGCAGGCAGCTAAGTCACCCAGGCCGCTTACTGCTGCTCAGCGTAAGTGTCCTGTCCCTCAAGAAGCCATTAAAGAGAAGGAAAAGGAGAAAAAGAAGAAGAGGAAGGAGAAGTGGCGCTCTCCTCCCAAGAGGCCTTCTCCTTCTACTCCTCCTCCAACCCAGCAGCCTGAAGACCCAGGCGAAGACTCAGAACCCCAGGAAATTCTGGAGGTCTCCGATAAGGAGGTGACCACTGGCTCGGCTGTGCCTTCCGGCCCACCACTACTTACTACCGCGGTGTCTCCGCTCGGTCATCCTGAAGTGGTGGACCGCCCGGAGGATGTTCTGGCCTCGCCCCGCCGTCAGGAGTCTTCCGCCAGGAGCGAGTCATGCTCCCCTGAACGTGAGACGTCGGTCCCCGCATCGTCGGGAGACCCATCTGGAATGAGCCCTGTCTCAGCCCCCATTTGATTTGCCGTAATCCTCCGCATCCCATATCGCGAGGTACGGTCGAAAACACACCTGGCGGCAGTATCTAGGATCGTACCGGTCCTATTCCCCAGCGTATAGGGACCTGTACTACCCTGACGTGAGACAGTGGTCACCTTATCGTCGCTCGCGCTCTCCATCGTGCGCCGCATACCATCCACGATATCAGCGATCACCTTCCCGCTCCTTTTCGAGATCACCACATCATGGGAGATCCTGTGAGCGCTCACCCCGTTACCGGGCTGTCTCCCCACCACCAAGGATCACCTCGACAGTGTCGTGCCCAACTTCGGAGTCTGCTCCTGTACAACCTTCGGCTTCCGCCACTACAGTCACCCAGGTGATCCAGCACCCGCGGCCTACGGTGGTGCCGATTACTATGACTCCACAGGCAACGGTTGCTCCACTGACTATGACGACGACGACTGCGCCCACGGTTACCCTGGCATTACCATCTCAGTAGCCGTCGAGAGAGAGGTCTCCTGAGAAATCTTCTGAGTCTTCCCAGACCTATGAATCCGACTCGGAATCCGATGAGTCGACACTCGCATCCCACGAATCGCCTCCCTTGGTTTTTGGAGATCCCGCACCAGAGTCGGCACCGGAGGACGTGAAGCAGTTCTCTGATATCCTCCTCCGGATGGCGACGGCATTGGGATTAAAGGTCGCGGACCCAGCTCCGGCCGTGCAGGATCCGGTTTTCCACTATGTAGATACCCGTTCACCATCGACAGCACCACTACCGTTCCTGCCAGCCTTGATGGAGGCCCTCAAACATCCATGGGCCCAGCCGGCATCTGCCCAGCCGATCCCTCACCGGTTGGAACATCTATACTGGACCCAAAAGGAGGAGGCCGAGTTCTTGTTCGCACATCTGGTACCAAACTCTGTCTTGGTTGAATCCGCCCAGACTAAGGGTGGTGGGAGAGCACACACCACCCCGCCGGACCGAGAGGGCCGCAGGCTGGACACCTTCAGCAGGAGATTTTACTCAGCTTCGTCTCTGATTGCCAGGGTGTCCAACACCCAAGCCTGCCTCGTGGCCTACCTGAGGAACCTACTGGACAGATTCTGTCCTCTCCTGTCCAACCTCCCCGAGGAGAATTGGGCGAGTGCTACGCAGTTCTTTAACGAGGCGGTAGCACTCGCCAACCAGCAGATCATCTCATCCAGGCACTCCGTGGAGGTTGCAGTGCGGGTGATGGTGGGCTCCATAGCTTTACGCTGCTACGCGTGGTTGCACTCGTCGGGTCTGCAGGAGGACACCAGAAGGAGAATCGAAGACCTCCCTTTCGACGGCCAGGGTTTGTTCAATGTGACGACCGATGAGGCGATGGACCACATCGTCAAAGCCTGCCTGATGGCTAAGAAGATGGGCATACACCAGCCCCCACAGTCCCGCTGTAGCTTCGCTTCACAGTCCTCATGGCACAGGTCGTCAGCGTCAACATTCCAGCCGTGATCGCCTCGTTCGGTCCCGTCCCGCCCGTCGACCTCATCTTCGGCACGGAGGCCTCTTCGAAGACGCCCAGCTTCCTCTTCGAAGAAGTCTTCGTCTGGGACAAAGTCTCGGTTTTGACTGTCTTTGCAAGACGCCACCACGGCCACTCTTCGACCTGCCAGCAGCCCTAGAAGACCATCCGAGCCTGGCCAGACATCTCGCCGAATGGCGCCACATCACCTCGGACTCTTGGTTTCTCTCCACCATCCATCTTGGTTACTCCATCGAGTTTGCAAGTATACCTCCGCGAGGCGTCTACTATTCCATCCCGGCCAGCTCGGCTTTGCTGGAAGAGATCCAGTCCCTGTTGGAGAAAGGAGCAATCGAAGAACTCCCGTCCTTGGCCAGTACCACTGGCTTCTTTTCCCAGTACTTCACAGTACCGAAATTGGACGGTACCCTGCGACCAATCTTGGACCCCAGAGGGGTGAACGAGTACATCTGCCCCAAAAGGTGGTAACCTTGTCTTCGATCCTCCCCTTCCTTCGACGAAGGGACTGGTTCGCCTCCATCGATCTTCGGGATGCCTACTTCCACATCTCCATTTGCCCGCAGCACAGACAGTACCTTTGATTCATAGTCTACGGCACCTGTTACCAATACAGGGTGCTGCCATTTGGACTCTCCACTGCTCCCAGGGTCTTTACCAAGTGCATGGCCCCTGTGGTATCCTACCTGCGGACGAAGGGTATCTCCATCTACCCTTTCCTCGATGATTGGCTGTTAGTGGCTTCCTGCAGACAGAAACTCTACAAGGACATCCACCAGACTCTTTCTCTTCTGACCCGTCTTGGCCTCCGGGTCAATCCGAAGAAGTCGCACCTCGAGCCGGTGAGAGTTCTCGACTTCATCGGAGTGACCCTGGACTCGGTCTCCGCCAGGGCATACCTGCCCATAGAGCAGGCACATACCCTTCGTTGGGCCACATCCACCACTTTCGATGCCCTGACAGTATCAGCGAGGACGATTCAGCAGCTTCTCGGGTACATGGCCTCGACCACGTCAGTCACCTACCTATCTCGACTCCGTGTGCACCCGCTCCAGCACTGGTTCGTCAGGGCCTTCAACCCGCTCCTAGACAACCAGAGGCTCCGCCTGCGGATTCCTCCATAGGTGCGTCGCTCTCTGCTTTGGTGGTTGTCTTACCATCACCTGCTATGAGGGATGCCATTCTGAGAGCCGACTCCCTGGCTCATGGTAACGACAGACGCCTCCCTGTTTGGGTGGGGAGTGCACTGCGGCGATCTCAGAGTCCGGGGACGCTGGATCAACGATGAGATCGGCCTTCACATCAAGGCCCTTGAGCTGCTCGCCATCTGGAAGGCTCTGAGGGCATTTCGCAACCTGGTCGCCAGCCGCACAATTCTGATCTTAACAGACAACACGACGGCCGTCTGTTATGTCAACAGACAAGGGGGGACCCATTCGACCACCCTTCTCACCATCGCGCTTCAGCTGTGGGACTGGTGCGTGTCACTTCAGGTCCACCCGATCGCTGTACACCTAGCGGGCCAAGAGAACACCACGACCGAGCCGACATCATCCTCGTAGCCCCGTACTGGCCGAGGCAGCACTGGTTTGGGCCCCTGTTTGAGGCCGCTCGCGGTTGACTCCTCAGGTTTCCGACGGCATCAGATCTCCTGTCGCACTCCGACGGTCTCATTCTCCATCCAGACCTGGCCCTCCTGGCCCTCCATGTGTGGAAGATAACACCTTAGAGGATCCGACCATCCAGGACGTTCTGACCGCAGCCAGGAAGGAGTCGACACACCGCAACTATCACTACAAGTGGCAGAAGTTTGTTGCGTTTGCTGAGGCACGAGGTGAGCCAGTATCGCCTGTTGGCCTGCGTACCATGCTCCACTTCCTTCTCCACCTTCGGCAGCAAGGACTTGCATTCCTGTCCCTGAAGGTCTACCTTGCCGTTATTGTGGCCTACCAACCTCGAGGCTCTCCATCACCAGCTCTCTTCTGGGACGCTACCATGAAGCAGTTCATGAAGGGCTTACGACATCTCTACCCATTGGTATCACCGCCGGTACCGCCCTGGTCGCTGTCCCTGGTACTATCGCAGCTGATGCAACCGCCCTTCGAGCCCATGGCTACTGCAGATGACAGACTCCTGACAATCAAAACTGCTTTCCTGGTAGCTGTCACCTCAGCTAGGTGAGCGAGTGAGCTGACAGCGCTGCGGGCTGATGAACCTTTCCTTGTCTTCCATAGGGACAAGGTAGTCCTTCGCCCTGATATTTCCTTCCTGCCCAAGGTGGTCTCACGCTTCCACCTCAGTCAGGACATCATTTTGCCGACCTCCTACCCTGACCCGACGACTCCTCTGGAGCGGTCCCTCCACTCCCTTGATGTTCGTAGGGCCTTGGCTTTTTACACAAACTGGACTGCATCTTTTCACCAGACTCTGCACCTCTTTGTGTGTTATGGCCGGCGTCGGAGAGGCCACAAGGTGTCCACCCAGAGGTTCTCCAAATGAGTGGCCCAGATCATCCTGCTGGCATATGAACTCGCCAAGCAGCCTCCGCCAGCCTTGCTCCGGGCTCATTCCACCAGAGCTGTGGCATCTTCAGCAGCTCTCCTGCGAGGAGTGGACTTGCAAGAACTCTGCCATGTGGTGACATGGTCTCGACCATCAACCTTCGTGTGCCACTACAGACTGGACTGCTGGTCCCGTAGAGATGCCCGTTTCGGACAAGCGGTGTTGGCTTCCATACTCTAGGGCCTGACCCACCGTCCTACTGGTAAGCTACAAAATCTCCTAGTGTGTGAGGCACAGAGACCACGAAGAAAAAGAACTGGTTACTTACCTGTAACTGTGGTTCTTCGAGTGGTCATCTGTGCCCACACACACACCCGCCCAGCCGTCCCCTCTTTCTCAGGTCCCTTATCGGTGGACTCTAGAACTGAGGAGAGACCGTTGCTTGGCGGCTGAGCATGCTCAGTACCGGCATGGGAGAGGGGTTCCTGCCAAGCTACTAAGCTCTAGAGTTTTCCGAATGCTACCGCACATGCGCGAAAGCTCCTAGTGTGTGAGGGCACAGATGACCACTCGAAGAACCACAGTTACAGGTAAGTAACCAGTTCTTTTTACATACAGCGGTTTCTTGTCACAGTAAACCATGCTAGGAGCTGAAAATGTGCAGCACAACAAGGAAAACTATGAAGCTAAAACGGTACAACATGCAGACATGAGGGTGAGAATTTAAGTCAACTATGATGTATTGACCTCATGCAGAAATGGCCTTAGGGGAATATTAGGTGTCATCCCATGGTCAGAATACTAAAAGAGAAAGGAATTTATGATAGATAGGAGTTTCTTAAAAGTGAGATATTGAAGACACAGTCTGAAACAATTCTATTGAGGAGGAAAAACGTGAGGTGTCTAAAGAAACCAGGATGAATGTCTAAAGAACTTGCAACTGAAGGAAGATTTAAATGGGATATGGACAAGAAATGGAAAAAGCGGAAACTCACCAAAGAGGAATTCAAACAAATAGCCAGAACATGTAGGGAAAATGTCAGGAAAGCTAAAGCACAGAACAAGCTCAGACTTGCTAGAGAGGTTAAAAACAATAAAAAGGGCTTTTTTGTTCATGTCTGTAGCCAAAGGAGAAACAAGGAGGTGGTAGGTCTGCTGCAAGGAGAAGATAGAGAAGTGGTAACAGGGACAGAGAAAAGGCAGAACTACTCAAATCCTTCTTTGCCTCAGTCTTTTCCTAAAAGAAAAATGGTGTTCAACCTGAAGAAAATGGAACAGATGATGTAATAGGGGAAATGCAACACAGAATAGGTAAAAAGGTAGTACAGCAATATCTTGCTAATCTTAATGAATTCAAGTCACCAGGGCCAGAGGAATTACATCCAAGGATATTAAAAGAACTGGCAGAAGTAATTTCAGAACCACTGGCAATTATCCTTGAGAGTTCCTGGCAATCAGGAGAAGTGCCAGCAGACTGGAGCAGGGCAAATGTTTTCCCCATCTTCGAAAATGGGGAAAAAAGAGGTTCCTAACAATTACCATCCAGTCAGCCTGACATCAATACCAGGAAAGATCCTAGAGCAGATCATTAAGGAGACAGTCTGTAAGCACTTAGAAAGGAATGCTGTGATCACTAAAAGGTAACATGGGTTTCTCAAAAACAGGTCATGCCAGACTAATCTGATCTTTTCTTGTGGATCTTGTGAAGCTTGGTGGATGAAGGGGATGCTGTGAAGGTAGTGTATCTTGATTTCAGTAAGGCCTTTAATATTCTTGCAAACAAGGTAGTAAAATGTGGGTTAGACAATGCTACTGTTGGGTGGATTTGTAGTTGGCCAGCCAAACACAAAGGGTGCTCACCAATGGCTCCCCTTCCTCCTGGAAGGAAATGACTAGTGGAGTGCCACAGAGTTCTGGGCCCAGGACAAGATCAAAATTCAAAGTGACTTTGATAGATTAGAGAGTTGGGCCCAAACTAACAAAATGAATTTTAACTGAGAAATGTAGGGTACTACACTTAGGAAGAAATAATGAAATGAATAGATATAGGATGGGTGACACCTGGCTTGAAAATGGTAAGTGTGAAAAGCATCTAGGAGCCTTAGTGGACCATAAGCTAAACATGAGACAACAGTGTGATGCAGTAGCTAAAAAAGCCAATGTGATTCTGGGCTGCATCAATAGGAGTATAATGTTGAGATCAAGGGAAGCAGTAATGCCACTCTTTTCTGTTTTGGTTTGACCTCACCTGGAATACTGTATCCAGTTCTGGGTATCACAATTCAAGAAGGATATTGACAAGCTGAAAGGTGTCCAGAGGAGGGCAACCAGAATGATGAAGAGTCTGTACACTATGCCATATGAGGAGTGGCTTAGGGAGTTAGGTTTTTTAGTTTGATAAAAAGAAGTTTAAGAAGTGACATGGTAGCCATGTTTAAATATTTGGAGGGATGTCATGTTGAAGATGGAGCAAGCTTGTTTTCTGCTGCTCCAGAGACTAGGACACAAAGCAATGGCTTCAAATTACAGGAAAAGAGATTCTATGTAAACATTAGGAAGAACTTTATGATGGTGAGAGCTATTCAACAGTGGAATATGTTGCCTTAGAGTGTAGTGGAGTCACCTTCTCTGGAAGCTTTTAAACATAGGCTGTTTGTGTGTGTTCGTGCATAGCAGAGGGTTGGATCAATGGCTATCTTGGTCTCTTCCAACTCTATCATTCTGTGATTCTGTGTCTCAGGATGAGCCTTCAAAAGCTACTGGCTCTGTTTCTTGCTCTGATCTTCTTCCTCTTTTCTCTAATATGCTAATAACTATGCATTCTATAATAGTCAGTCTGATTATTTTAAAAACATAATATTTTTAAATAATTCATTTTTTAGTGTGTTATCTCTTGCATATTCACACTTTTCCAGTGCCTTTGTAACTCATTTTAAGAGCAAAAACATATACTAGTTTTCTCATCTAACTCATAGTCTATTGATTTTTTGTTTTGGTTTAGCAATAATATAAATAATATATATCCTATAATTACAATGTAACACCTGTGAACTAGATGAAAGAACTCCTTATTATTGGCTATGCTGCCCTTGATATCATGTCTTGATATCATGTAAAATGTATCCATTCAGAATTGTTTCATTGGATAACATTCTGAGCTTTACAGCACAGCATTTGTGCAATGACCTTGCTTGGAAATTTTAGAAAGTAACATTTTTATCAGATCTATATTCATTCTAACATTTGAGGTGATAAACTCATAGGGCTAAATTTAATTCTTAATCTCAGAAACATGGATGTTGTTACAAGGAGGGCAACATAAGGACATTTCTCACTCCGTACATTTCTAGCATTGCAAAGCAAGACAAAATTGGTTACATCTCAAATGCTTATATTTGCTGTGTCTGCATTCCCATGGTAAGTTGGCCTGCCCCTTTGTTTTGGATCCTTAAACTGTATTTCTAAATGCTCAATTGAAACTATAAGTTACTGCAATCCTAGAAGTTTGGAGACTGAAAAAAATTTTATTGGGTGGGGATAAGAATTCTTATTTAGGAGTCAATGTCCACATTTTGCCCCCCCCCCAGCATAGCTATACCCCAATTAGAATGAAGTCAGCACTTATGTAGGGCCCATTTACTCTAATTGGAACTTGCAATTGGATTTAGCCCATAAAATCATGATCTTAAACTTACTTTGTTGGGCACCCAAAATTTGGACAAAAAACAAAAAATAAAACAAGAAAACATTGCTAAAACATAAGGATTGCTGAGATACGATAGGAACTAGACATACTGAAATTAAGACGTGAACACAAACCTGGTGGATGGAAAGGAGTTGACAAACCTAAAAGTTAGCAATTAGAGGAAGGAAAGAAGGAAATGAATTGTTGTGGATAGCTACAAATGTCATACAGTTAAGAACAAACACAAATACACATTAAGAAAAGTGTGTAAATAAATGCATACAGAAAATGTGTATAGAAAATACATATGAATATCCATGCAGGAAGTAAAACCAAAGCTTCACAACCTTATACAAACAAATGGATGGGAGAGGAATGCAGGTGGTCTTTAGAGAAACATAATGAAATTGAAATGGATAGGTCTATATATCCTTATCAAAAATGTATGATTTCTGTACTTAGAATACAGTTCTTGTGGAACTACAAACACACAGGTAGGCCAACACAACTGAGGTGAGATGTGGCAAGGACTGGCATGCGACATATTGGTCATTCTTCCAGTGCTAATAAAACCTTAGACTGGTTGAAATATCATAACTCCCTTATCATCCATTTATCCTGAAACATTGCAGTTTCCTTACCTAGGGACACATGGCATTTTCATTCAGAGTCTTCCCCCCCTAATGGAGGGACAGTAAGAGAAGCAATTACTCCATGCCCCTAAGTCTGAGGACTTTCTGTTCTTAAAAACATGCTGCATCAGAAGGGTGAGTGACATCACCTATGAAAATAATGGATTTTCCTTGAGCTCCTCTTAATATATATGAGAGGGAGGGAGGGAGAGACTCTGGCCAAGATAGACAATCATTAGCAGCACAATTTGTGTGCTGCCTCAGCTTTGCAGGATTTACTATGTCTAGTTTATAAAGATACAGAAGGATTCCCCAAGGGTAGAATCAAAGTCTCCTAGATTACCCCATGACTTAAGAATAAATTAGGAGCTGTTTGAGATAAGTCCCTGGAAATTACAATGCTCCTCATTGCACAGCTGAGGATCATAAAAGATTAATCTAGAAGCTAAATAGAAACTTCTCCAAACAAGGATTTACAACATGATTAATAGGACTTTTGATGGCCCACGTTAAAGAAGGAAGGAGAAACTCCTACTCAGTTGGAGATTGAGTATTTTTCAGTGTTTACAAAAAATTTGCACTATAAATATCCAAAGTCTAGTATCCATTATTTAAGTATTTTTAAGCTGAAACTAATGAGAGACAGACAGCATAGAGCTAAAAAGAACTGGACATTATCTTAAGTGCCAATTTGGACTGGAAATAAGAAACAGGTTCAGGATTTTTGTGATTCAAATAATTAGAGGACTTATGTAGAAGCCACATTTTCAAAAAGGGGAAATAAACATTGTCTCTGATGCCAGAATTCAAACAGAAAGTATTCTACAATATACCATAAAAAGTATCATAAAATGGCTCCTAGAAAAATGTCTAGAGCAGGATTGGATGAAAGTGAACTAGTGGTGACAAAAATTCAAGTCTCAATACCTGAGATAACCAGATTTTAGATTTGAACAAATGTGCGAGAGAGAGTAATGTGGGTCTAGAACAGAAGTTTGATCAGGAACTGGACTATTTCAGGAGAAATGTGCCATTTTAAGGACTCTACTGAACAACAGTTTAAAGACATCGTGGCACTCATCCAGAATCTCTCAGTCATTGATCAATTTAAAGCCAAAAGCAACACAGATTAGACTGAAATCTATACCAGAGAAGCTGGCAGTTAAAATAGGCGATTTGAAAAGCTATGGCAGATCTTATAAGCATCTCTTCTGGATGACTTGATAAAGTTGGTTGATAAAGAGATTGAAGAAACATATAGGAAAAACTCTGATTATAATCAGAGAAAAAACTTCCAAGAGTTTTTTTGCAAGATAATTTGCTTCACACAGAAAAGCATCAGAGATGAAATACTGAGAACACATTTTAAGAAAAGGCTTAAAATAAATCAGAATGAAATAATTATATTTAAAGAAATTCCAGAAAGAATGTTGAAGAATTGTAGAGAGTACAGGCTTTTGGTGGAGGTGCAAGTAATAAATGTATGATATATTTTCTACAGAGAGTGAGAAATCTGTTCAAAAAGTTGAAGGAGGAAGCCCAGAAGGATATACTCAAGAGTGACAGTTGTTAAGAAGAAATAATAATGATAATATAAGATATTTTAATAAACAACTAAAATGAATCTGAAAACATGGGCCATTTCAAGTCTTAAAAAGAAAAAGAAATTATAGTTTCTTGATTCACCTGTTGAGGAAAAAAGGTATATCATACTGCTGGGCGAAATAGAAGAAATTTAAAAGGGGCAATGGAATAAGTACATACTCTTTTTTATATTCAAGAATTTATAAGGTAATACTCTACATAAGTTGCAATGTATTGCTATCTATTTGCATACTTTATGTACTTTTTCTTCTTGTTTAGTATGCTTTTTTTGGTATTATTGTTGGTATTACTTATTTCACATTATTGTTTTTCTATATTATTGTTTTTGTTTTTAAATAATAAAATTTAATTAAAATTTTAAAAAATGAATTTGAAAATAATCTCATGGAAGGTAAATGGACTAAATTTGCCCCAGAAAGAGGGAAAAAATGGCATTTTCTTTTTTTTTTTTTAAGGTGAAGTTATTTGTCTCCAAGAGCTTCATATAAGGAAAAGAGACTGTAGGCTTATGCAGAATAGAAGTATGGGCCTAGAATTTGTGTTTTCAAGCAAGAAAAGAAATGGCATAAGATAACAGAGTTTGTGAATCGTAATGACACAAACAAACAAACCCTGAAACCATTTTCAACCTGTAGTGATCCCTGCAACAAATTATATATAGGAAGAACATCTACAGCCTTAAAAATCTATATAGGGGAACACCTTAATAATATCAGAAACAGAAAATCAGATGCCCCTTTTACAGACCATTTTCTGGAAAATGATCACTTCTTAAAGAATCTGCACTTTTGGTGCTTGAGAAACTTTTTTCCCCAGAATGAGAGGATCTTGCTTTAAAAACATGTAGATTAAATATTGAGGCTTGACATGTTAGTTCTCCATGGCCAGAGATAGATCTTGAGTACATCCATCTACTTTAAAGCTTGAGTTTTCACATGTTGCCTAACTTTTCATCTGCTGAAAAATTGAGGTGATAAAGGTGTCTTTGATTCATGTTGAAAAAAAACCCCCATATACTATAAATGCTCTGCCTCCCTACTTCTCAAACTATCAGTTGCCAGGCATAAGCTCAGAAAACATTCTTTTTGGACTCCTTGCAGACAATTATAAAGTTTCATTGTGAATTATATTTTGTTTTTGTGTATGTTTATCTGGGTTAATAAGTGGTTTTAAAACTGAGACATTTTACATGCATTTTTATGTAAGATATGGGTCAACATAACTGATATAGCAAACTGTAATTTTTCTCTTGCTACAATTTTTGCTATTTACTTACTGTCCTTTTTTCTTTTTATCTTTTATCAGCCACAGAAGAATGCCATTAAATCTTACTAGGCAGAAACGCTTTGGGCTAATTGGAAGAATAAAATCATCTTTATTTTTTAACAACCTCAGACCTTGGGCCTTTCCGCATGAGATGGCAGAAATGCCTCATGGTATCGTAGGAGCAGAGTTTATGGCTGCATTTCTGTGATGTTTCTGCAATGCAGCATTTCACACTGTCCTCTGCTTGAGGCAGTGAAGGCCACTTTCTTGTTCCGCACTACAGCATTTGTCACCACTCCCTGACTCTGCCTATGGTCCACCCCAACCCATTTCATTGGATCCCTTTTTTAAAAAAATCTTGGCAAGGACGTCCCTATGCAGACACAATGTCACATAGCTTCCGACCACACGACATTTCACTGCACCATGTCCCGGTTGTCTGTCTTTCACTCTTGACCAGCAAAATGGAGCATGAGAGGTCGCTTGCCACAGTGCTGCGAGCACTCTGTACATATATGGATATCCTCGCATTAGCTGCTGCATTCCTGCAAAGCCAATGGCAGCAATTAGACGCACCCTTTTGGATGCCAGCTGCCATACGCAACGGGCTAACCACTTTCTTGCCTCTTCTCTGGCTGCTGACCTGGATGCCAGCTATTTCACTGTCCTGCACAATGCCAGCTTTGTAAGGGTCCCCCACCCCTGGAGATGGTGGGTGCGCAAAATGAATGCACAGGACCTGGTGGACCATGGAGGTCTTGTCAATGTGGGATGATGACAGTGGCTCTACCACTTCCACATGACTCATGCCACCCTATTTGAAATCACTGAGCACCTGCGCCTCCAGCATACACCCACCATTATGCATGATCAAATTCCTGTGGAGGAGCGAGTCACCATAGCTGTATGGTGGCTCACAACCCCACTGATATACCGGAAGACTGCAAACACCTTCCACCTAGGCATCTCCACGGTGGCAGAGATTGTGATCGACATCTGCCTTGCCATTGAGCATGCTCTCCTGGCATCGATGGTGTGCTTGGGTGACTATCGCAGAGTGAGCCACTCCTGTTTCCCTCTTGATGCAGAGATGTACTCTGGGGCATGCTGGGCATATGCTGGGAGGCACGCGGCGTGGGTGCTTTCAGGGGAGTGGGTGGCTCCCTGCCCATGCCATGAGTGCACAGCACCATGGGATTTCATTTCCTCAGCCCTCCCCTCCCAGTCAATTCCCAATGGAGAAGTGGGATCTGTAGTTTGAAAGGATCTGTAGTTTCAAATCCTCATTCTAGGGCCATGTGGGCTGTCTGCCTGGGCCAGGATGGGCCCATCTCTGGCCCATAGAAGAACTTCATGGTGGGAGAAGGCAGTGTGGGAGGGTAGGGGAGTGGGAGGCTACCTGCCTGCCCGTGGCAAGAGTGCACAGCACCATGGGATTTACAGTCTTTGGCCCTGCCCTCCCAATCATTTCCTGAGGGGTGAAGTGGGATCTGCATCTGCCTGCCTAGTGCCCAACAGCTGCATGGGCGTTCTCTGGTAGCAGGATCAAACATTAGTTGTAAGCAGCATTTTGAAATTTGCCCTCTCTGGAGTGTTAATGTTTTTGCTAAGGCTGAGAGAGTATGTCTTGCCCAAGATTATCCTTCTTTCCCTTGCTTTTTAAACTTTTTTTAAAAAAGGATTTGAAAGATTCAAGATTTGTGAGATTCGTGGATTCGCAGAACCTTCCAGGGATTCGGATCCGGATTCGGAAAATTCTGGATTCGTCCCATCCCTAGTCCTAACAGTCCCAGTTGGTCGTTAGGACCAAATGGTGTTGGAGTGCCTGGAAAATCACTTGCAGCGACAACTTAGGAGGAATGATCGCCCTAGGTGGACATTCGCAGCACCATCAGACCGGAAGTCTCAGATACATACACTTCTTTAAAATACATATCTTAAAGTGCAGTATAATACAAAAGATAAAAATAGATTGAAAATAGAACAGAAAAATCCTTTCACAAGGCCTTTGAGCAGAGAATCCAAATTTAGCCATTTGCTCCGTTATTTGTGTTGGCTATATTTCAGAGGAAGGAACTGGTAAAACTCCCTATGAGTTTTCCTTGCCTAAGAAACCCCTGTGAAATTCATGTGCGACCTGAAAGAGCATACACAGACATCAGCCAGGAATTGTTCAAGATGCCATTCCCCTGTTCTTCCAAGGAATTTCCTCATAATTGGACACTTAGTAACTGTCTGCATTCAAAAACATGTGCTCCAAAGTTTTGACTACCTCATCTCCACAGGGACACAAGCCATCTTCATGTAGGATTCTATGGTACTGTCCTTCCACTAGACAGATTGCAGAAGGGAGGCAATTAAATCTAGTCTTAAGGAAAGACATAGCAATACTTGGGGATACTCAAATTATTTAGTTATCTAGCATGCTTAGGAAAGTGAAAAGTTAAGTCAAAATATGTTAGGGAGAAAGTTCTGTCAATGTTTGATCCAGAATATTGGAAATCAATATCTTTAACATATTCCATAGCACATTTTGTAAGAGCATAGACCTATCAGATTAGTTTAATATATAAAAACTTTAAACTGCAAGCCAATAAAAACCTGTTTTTATCATAGGTGGTGGTAACTGACGATGTATAGATATCAGTATATACAACAACATTTAACTAATGTCAAAAAGCAAGGGTCCAATCCTTGGCCAAAGACAGCTTCCAACTTTCAGCCGGTCACTGTTACACATGTTGGTATTCATACAGTCTTAAAGCTGGAAGAGGCCAACCCCATTCTGCTATGCAGGAATATACACTAAAGCACCCCAAAATAGGCCCATCCAACCTCTGTTTGAAGACCACCAATGATGAAGAATCCGCCACCCTCCAAGACAATCTATTCCACTGTCAGAAAGCAATCACAATGAAATACTTCTTTCTAATGTTTAGGTGGAATCTTTTTTCTAGTAATTTGAATCCATTCATTCATGTTCTAATCTCTGCAGCAGCAGAAAACAAGCTGACACTATCTTATATGTGACATCCCTTCAGATATGTGAAGACAGCTTTGAGAGAATTAGAGGTCAAAGAGAAATGTGTAACATAAAAAGATTTAAGGTTGATGGAGAACAAGTGAAAATGGAAACGATTAGGGAACAGATTGAGAGTGACTTAGATATAGGATCATTTTCTTATAGACATCTATCTGAAAGATTTGAAATGGATTAAAAATATTTGGCTTTGAGGTGCAAAAACAGAATTTGAGAACCAATGGTGTAAAACTCATGAGCGTTTAAGAGCTAAAATGTACAAAATGTTGCTGGAATTCAAATTGGAGGAAGAAGAAATAATAAAAGAACGTATGATTGAATGAGCTCAAAATGTGGGCCACCTGATTCAGATGGAGCAAAGGAAAGGATATGGCTGACCGGCCAGATACAACAAGTGCTGCCTCTTTATCCTGGAAAGAAGTGACTAGTGGGGTGCCACAAGTTTCTCTCCTGGGCCCAGTGCTATTCAACATCTTTATCAATGACTTGGATGAGAGAATAGAGGGCATCCTCGTCAAATTTGCGTATGACACCAAATTAGGAGAGATAGCTAATACCCCTGAAGACAGGATCACAATCCAAAATGACCTTGACAATTTAAAGAGCTGGGCTGAAGCTAACAAAATCAATTTTAACAGCGACAAATGTAGGGTACTACAGTTAGGGAGAAAGAATGAAATGCACAGATATAGGATGGGTGACACCTGGCTTGAAAACAGTATGTGTGAAAGGGATCTAGGAGTCTTAGGACCACAAGCTGAACATGAGTCAACAGTGTGATGCAGCAGATAAAAAACCCAATGTGATTCTGGGCTTCTTCAACAGGAGGATAGTGTCAAGATGAAGTGAAGTAATAATACCACTCTATTCTGCTTTGGTTAGACCTCACCTGGAATACTATGTCCAGTTCTGGGCACCACAAGCTAGAATGTATCCAGAGGAGGGTGACCAAAATGGGGAAGGGTCTGGAAACCATGCCCGATGAGGATAGACTTAAGGGGCTAGGTATGTTTAGCCTGATGAAAAGAAGGTTAAAAGGTGACATGATAGCCATGTTTAAATATTTGAAGGGGTGTCATGTTGAAGATGGAGCAAGCTTGTTTTCTGCTGCTGCAGAGACTAGGACACAGAGCAATGGATGCAAATTACAGAAAAATCCTAAACATCAGGAAGAAGTTCCTGGTGGTAAAAGCTGTTCAACAGTTTAATATGCTGCCTCGGGGTGTGGTGGAGTCACCTTCTTTGGAGGTTTTTAAACAGAGGCTGGATGGCCATTTGCTGGGGGTTTGAGTATGTGTTCTTGCATGGCAGGGGGTTGGACTCAGTGGCCATTGTGGTCTCTCTGATTCTATGATATGGACAGAAGATACTTACTTTAAGTTATGACTTGGAGAGAATTTTTATAAGATGATGTCTCTAACTCCAGAAGAGCTGTATAAAAAGTACAAAGGTTCCTCAAATAAATATTGGAAATTTTATCAGTCTGAAGGTCTGATTTTTTTCATATGTTGTGATATGTGATAAAGCAAAGAAATTCGGGGTGATGATATACCCTTTTATGGAGGATATTTTCAAGGTTAAAATGTAGCTGAAACCTAAACTGTTTTTATTGGGACTGATGGATGATCAGATAAATAAAAACCTTGTAAGAATTATACAATATATGACAACGGCAGCGAGAATATTGTGTGCACAAAAGTGGAACGATCTCATGATACCATCTGATGACAACTGGATGTTGATATTGCTGGACATGGCAGAGAGGGACAAATTGACAATGTTAATCAGAGAAAGTTCTTTGAAGGAATTTAAGAATCAATAGGAAAAGATTAACTTTTTAAAGAAGAATTAGGAGGAGAGATGCAATATCAGGCTTTGAATTATATTGAATTATATTAGAATTATTATTATATTAGAATATTAGAATATTCTTATTTTACAACAGTCACCTACATTTAATATAAGTAGTAGAGTAATTGTTTTATAAGTATAAATGTAGTTTAAATTTTACATGATTAGCACATTAGACGTATAAGATGGTTGTTTAGCTATACATATACCCAAATAGAATTTTGAAGTGCAATAAGCTTTTATCAGTTCTCATTCTGTGAGGAGTTGGAAGTCAAGCATGTGACCTATTTATCCCCTTTTGAATTGTTGCAGTTAGTGTGTTAGTTTAGTTAGTTGTTTGTTGTTTAGATTAGTCAGTAGATAAGTAATTGTCTTGGTGTGTTTGTTTCCTCACATCAGAGCTTTCCAGACTTTTCATGTTGGTGACATACTTTTTAGACATGCGTCATTCTGTAACACAGTAATTCAGTTTTACTAGCAAACCGGAGGTTAAACTAACTGATTTCACATGCACAGTACCCAGAGGTGTATCTAGGATGAGGAAAGGCAGCCCCCCCCATGTGATCCTGGCCTGCTGCCATTACCCTCGCTGAGGAAAGTGTGTGTTGAAGGTGTGCGGGGGTGTGCGCGCGCGGGTACGTGAAAGGAGGAATGCGTGTCAGAGACGGAAAGAGATTGTGTGTTTGTGAAGGAGAGGAGCCAGTATAAGGTATATGTTGAAAGCACATTTGTGCCTTGGAGACTGTATGAAAGAGAGGGGATGTGTCAGAGAGATGGGGAGAGAGAGAGAATGGGGGAGAAGGAGGGTCAGGCTACGGGAGGGGAGCCTTTTTTGCAAAATCCCCAAAGGACTGGGGAGGCAGGGGAAAAGTCTTGCAGAGATGTTCCCTGGTGCTGGCTGAACGTCCAGAGCAGTGAAACCCCAGAGACCTCTGCAATTGTGGTTTTGCCCATTTGTTTGTTTTAAGCGCTGCATTACTGACAGGTGGAAAAAGAAAAATACACCCTCCCACATTCTTATCCCGAAACAGACTTTGCATGCACGGACTTACGGGGCTCAGATTCTGCAAGTTCTGTTGAAATCAGTGGCCACCCAAGAAAACAAGCCCGTGTGGGTGGTACCAAGGGAGGAAGTACTGAGGCAGGAGTGCGTTCCCAGAGAACAATCCTCCAGTCCTGCCCCTCCATTGTCGAGTCAAGTCAAGTCAAATTTATTGCATTTTAGCAGCCAGCCATTGCACAAAAATAAAAAAATAAAATAAAATGAGAAAGGATAATCCAGCCAATTTACATGCAATATATAAACAACAATAGATAAATCACTTTCCATCCCCCCCCCCTTGTTCTTTATAGCACGTAACTGTAAGGCCCTGACAAGAAATTTAGATGTTCTAAAAGACACATATTTCACAGTATCAGATAGCAGAAAACAGACCTTCACAAAGAAGGAACTTCCCTTAAAAGACTTCAATAAAGGAGAAATATACTTGCTCCTAAGATCATTATAAATAGGGTACTCAAGCAGAACATGAATTAAATCTTCTACTGAAACAGAGTTGCAAACACATACTCTGTCCTTCATAGGAACATTATTGTACCTGCCCATCCGAACTGCCAGTGGGAGAACATTCAATCTAGCATGCAGAAAGGCTAACTTCATTTTAAAAGTTGGAAGATCAACCAGATAATGAGGAAGGGGTGAGTTCAGCGGAATGTAGGAAACAAAAAATGTATTAGATTGGCAGGACTTAATCTCAGTCATCTGGGATTGCATCACTATATCCTTGAGTCTTTGGAGTATAAGTAATTTTGCTTTATCATACCCTTGAGTCAGGCAAAAAGGAACCCCAAATTCATGACAACCAATTGCATTTTATGCATCCATGAATTTGGACCAGGCTCTTCAAAGGACATCAAAAGGAACTCAGATACCTGCTTAAAAATAATTTTTAACTAAAAAAGGAGGGCTAATCTAAGAGCCGCTGTTTTAATTGGCATTATACCTAACTCTGCACGGAGCAATGCTAATTTTGTGGAAGTGGGAACTGCCACAAGTCTGCGCAGAAATTTATTTTGTGCTCTCTCTAATGGATCTAGATTGGCCAGAGCCCACAGCGGTGCTCCAAACAGCAGTTTTGGCATGACTCTGAGCCAATAGAGTTCTAAAGTGGGTTGAATCATATTGCCCCCTTTTGTGCGATAGAATCTTAATAAACCATTCAATGTTCTTTCAGCTAACAGGGTACTTGATTGAACCTGCGAAGACCATTTACCAGTGCAGTGGAAAACCACACCAAGATATTTAAAGGAGGGGACTTGTTCCAATTTATTCCCGTCAAGTAGCCGGTTATAAATTTTTTTGGATTTACCAAATACCATCACTTTTGTTTTTTGATAATTGAGGGAAAGTTGCTCATTCTTACAGTATAAACTAAACTGATTCAACAATCTACGCAGGCCTACTTGAGTATAGGAAATCAGAATAGCATCATCTGCATACAATAGGATTGAATATTTCCGATTTCCAATTTTAACTGGGAATAATTGGTCACCTTTTAAGAACTCAAGTACATCATTTATAAATAAGTTGAAAAGAAGGGGAGCAAGCAGACACCCTCGTCTTACTCCTTTAGAGACAGGTATCAAGTCTGATAGGTGTGTACCATCAACTCTGACTTTCAAGAATGTATTTGAATAAAGGGATATTATACATTTTAGAAGATTCTTATCAATACCCATAGATTGTAATTTAACCCAAAGACGTTCCCGTGAAATAGAGTCGAAAGCAGCCTTCAAATCAATGAATGCCACAAAAATATGCTTTACAGTTCCTGCCAAATATTTATCAATAACATATTTCAACATAAAACAATTATCCAGAGTTGACCTGCCTGAACGGAAGCCAGCCTGTTCTGGAGCCAGCAATGCATGCTCTTCCACCCAATCCTCCAATGTGTCTAGAAGAGACCTGGCATAAATTTTTCCAGAAACATCCAAGAGACTAATGGGCCTATAATTTCCTGGATCATTTCTGGGACCCTTTTTGTAGATTGGAACTACAATAGCAGATGACCAATTAGGTGGTGTAACTCCTGCATTATTAATTAAAGAAAAAAATGAAGCAAAAATTGGAGCCCACCAGTCAGAAAATGCAATATAAAAATCTGATGGAAGGCCATCTTCGCCAGGTGCTTTACCTTTCTTTAGTCTTAGTATTAATGAATTAGCCCTATCTATAGAAATATTTTCCCAGCTATGTTCCCATCTAGGTCCAGTATAATCCTGGGGAATAATCTTAAGATGGTCTGAATCATTAAATATCTTTCCAAAATAGCCTTCCCAGTTGTTTTTAGAAATAGTTCTTTCTAAAATTGGAGATGACCTTTTTTCGAGCCTTGCAATTGTATCCCAGCATTTCGATGGATTCTTTTGCAGGAGTGCTAGGCTTAGTTCCTTCCACTGTTCCTTGTAATATATCCTTTTTTTCCTCACTAATTAATCTTTTATATTTTTTACGAAGATCATAAAAGTGTGAGGGAATTTCAGAGGAGTTAGTGGATCGGTATAATTTGATGGCTTTTCCCATTTGCCTTTTTAGATTCCTGCAGTCTTTGTCAAACCAAGCATTATCGCTTTTGGTTTGACGATTTTCTGAGTTTTTAAAAAAAAGGTCTGAGGGAGTTTGTTAATTGAGTATACAGCTGATTTGCAGACTCGACACTGGATACTTGAATCAGGTCCTTTCGTAATTTCAGAAATTCCTCAGAGTAAAGCCTCTGTTGCAAATCTGATTGCAACAAGGGATTCCATTTAATCCTTTTATCAGAGGTTAACTGGGCTTGTTCAGAATTAAGGTGGTGAGCAGTATTTGTAGAAGTACTGTTAAACCACCACAAGGAAAATCTAAGTGGCTGGTGATCACTACCAGCTACTGGGTCAACTGTAAAAGAAAGGAACAAGGATCGATGCTCATGTGAAATTAACACATAGTCAACCGTACTTGCCCTAAAATTATTTGTAAAAGTAAACTCTCCCTCGGAATTATCAAGATGGGAACCATTTATTAAAGCTAGATTTAGTTTTGTCAGTAAAGTAAAAAAAAATGAGGCCAAAATCATTAATCTTCTTATCTTTAGACTTTCGAATTTCCAAACCTTCCCACAACTCAGTTGGGCCTCCTAAAGCCCTAGCAATATCTTGGTTAGATGAACCTATGCGTGCATTAAAGTCGCCGGCAATTACCGATGGAACTAAAGGGAATTCATACTCTAACTCGCATAGATAATCTTCTAGCTTATACCAGTAGTCTGGATCATAATATGGTGAGGTGCGGGGCGGGGGGACACATAGATGTTAACAAAAATATAAGAGTGGTGTACATTTTCAATAAAAACGGCCATGGTGCATAGAACTAATCCTTTAAGAGGAATAATTGAAGCTGAAAGAGAAATAGATATCAATATAGCCAGGCCACCACTCGGTCTACCACCTTTAGAAGAAGAATGTGCGGTATTTGAGCAGGCCACATATCCAGGAAGCCAAATATCATGCTTTAGCCAGGTTTCTTGGAACAGCAGGGCCTGAAATTGCTTTATATAATCTAGAAAGTCACAATCCTCTAGTTTGTTCCTCCAGCCTGTTAGATTCCAGGACAGACAGGAAAGCCCGGATGTTGAATATATTGATTGTCATTGTTGTGTCAAAACCTGGTTTCCTCTGAAGTTACCACTGACTCATTTATTAGTAGATGAGGGTTACAATGTACCTGACGTATATCTACAAATATAATATCTTTGTTTTTGGTCTTCCTTTCATCTGATTCATGAGGCTCCAATTTCCTCATCTCTAACCAATTCGCTGTTGTTTGATGTGCTTGACTAGAGATGGTATTTCTATTACTGGGAGGGGATTCAAACGTTATCAAATCATCCTGTTCCATAGGAGCTGAGGCTAAATCCAGTTCTGTCCTACTCATCACAGATAGTCTTTCTCTTAAGACGCCCAATCTTTTTATGACGGCTTTGTTTTTCAGTCGGGGTAAACATTTATAAGAGTCTATTAGCTGCTCTTCCTCACTGACCCTAGAGGTATTAAATGGGTCTTGTGGGCAGCCTGTCTCAGAAGAATTTGTAAATACAGGGTGTTGCTGCATACAGTGGAATTCTCTATTAGGGGAGACCAAGGGTGGGACTTTTAAACTACAATGTTCAAACTTAAAAGTTGATTTAGAACCATGTTCTCCCCAAACCTTGGAATTATTCGATACTGAATGGGGTAATAAAGGTTTCTTCACTGTATCCAGAAACACTCGAGCAGGTACCACACCCAACCTAGTAACAGAAACTTTCCTCTTCATAAAGCTGACCTAAATACTAGGATAAATTTTTGCATTTGAGGAGGGGCGTACAAAAAAAAATAATAAATGAAAGATCAACTGCCTTAATTGGTAAATGTAGTATGGTACTGATATGCTTCCTAGCACAGCTCATTGTATTCCACCGAGGAATAGATTGTCTATAAGGGAATTATAGTTAAAGCAACCTGATTAACCTGAAGGGAGAGATTCATATCCTTTAGAAAGCTCTTAGCTACAGGGAATGAAGGAAGCTGACTTGTAGGAGTGGTATTTGCAACTTTGATACCATCCTGCTTCTTAGTGATCGTTTTCGAAGGAAATGTATGACTTTCCCTTTTTATAGCAGAGGTAAGGTAGTCTAGTTTGTCTGAGATATTTCTTAATTCACTATAAATGCTTTTTACAGTTACCACCACCAAATTATATTGTTTTTCTAAAAGCATCCTATCATTAGAAGAAGAAATATTCTCCTGAATGTCATCATGTCTACTCCCATCTACTAGGTTGCTTTTAGTTATATCGTTTCTGCCTTGTAAATACTGGGCTTTCCTCAGTCTAAGCTTTTCTCGTCTAGAGCATCAAACCTGTTAGAGGTAGGAATTGTAAATTTAGAAACATCTAATGGCTGCCTATCGGATTTAAAAAACTCATCAATCTTGAGCTGCTCAATTTTAGAGGGAGAAGAGTAAGTAAGACTTCCCCGGACTCTCTTTCTAGAAATCATATTAATTGGTTTTCAACTAGAAGTTAAAAGAACTGAATTAAGTAAATAATAATTAATTAACTAAATAATTAAGTAGCTAAACAGATATATACATACATATATATACATACATACATATATATATATATATATATATATATATATATATATGACTATAAAATAAAAACATATGATCAGCATATATCTGAAAGACTAAAAGAAACGAAAAGGAAAAATGAAGTCTAAAAAATACTGTTTTCACAAACAAGGCAGTGCAGTTCAGATTTACAATCCTGAAGCAAATAGGCTGAGTAGCATATAAGACCCAGGGTGCACCTTTTGAACTCAGGTCTACATCGAGACTGTAGTAGGCAGCAGCTGTTCTGGCTCTTCGTTTGTCTTCGTTCACAGGCTTTATCAAAGTTTCATCAGAACACCCCAGAGGTAATTCGTCATACTCAAAAGCAGGGCTTATCAGCGTTTGTTACTGTCAATATTCACTGCTAGTTCAGTCTCTTTTCTACCAAACGCTTCATAGGATGGTAGAAAGTTCTATATCCTCCCTTCCTCCTCCTCTTCGGCCAGCCAACAGGTCAAAGATACAACCTCAGACCTCAAGCCTCTGCTCACCACTTTAGCATTTCGACTGCGAGTTCCAAATTGTAGGCAAATGAAGATGACAGAGACAGTGCCAAAAATGCAGACAGCTATGGAAAAGGACTGTTGTATTTAAGCTTCTTCAACTTGGGTAAATATACCATCAACAGTCCACAATCCAGACAAAAACGGCAAGGCAGCAGTGCTTAAGGAATAGTAGTGAATAGAAGTGCCTTCTCTGATGTAAACAACCCAGCTGCAGTTTGCCTGGGCTCCACTCAGCTGGCCTTCCAAAAGCTTCAGGTAGGTTAATTGTCAAATGATCACAGCTGCCCAGGCAAATAAAGTCTTAAAATCTTAGAATCTTAAATAATTAAAGCCCTAAGTAATAAAAATTTTGGAGTTATTAAAACCTCAGGGCTTTATAATTTAAGAGTTCCAATGTTAAAGAGGTTAAAAAAACAATAGAAAACAGTAAAAAAAAAGCATCAGCTTGCCCACTAAAATCCGAGTTAAAAATCACCATTAAGGACTGAAAACTACCTCACACAACAAGTTATTGGGTTTCTCCTCACTCGAATAGATAAAGAGGTAGGAAAAGAATATCTTGCTAAATGAATCCAAGTGTTCAGGGCAGACGAATTCTCCGAATTTTCATTTTAGGCATGAGAAAAGGAATTTCCCTTTGGCCCTTTTGGGAAACAGATTCAGCCTAACCCTGTTCTGCTCTGTTTCATCTGTCCGTTGTCAATCAGCCTGTGGCTGCGTTGATCTCCGAAGTCTTTGGCTGAAGCTCTCTGGTGCTCTCCTTGGCTCATGCACTTCCAGGCACTCACTTGATCCTTTTTCCAGCAAAGGTCAAAATATAAAACTTGCTACTGGCCAGCACCCATTGGTCTTGCTAATTTCAAATAAGTGCTTCTGCTGAACCTCTGAGTGTTTTCTGTGAGAGCAAGTTCTCCAGCACATGACACTTCCACTCTAATGATGGTGTCTAAGTTGGCTCTTATGCAAGAGATTGTATCTGTGAAATGGTCATTAAAGGCATTATAGCAAGCTGCTGAAGGCTCTTAAGATGAGGTTTAGGGGGCAGGGGGCCTGGGTTAGACCTCTTACCACCCTAACTAGCTCAGCTGGATGTCAATTCACAAACACAATATATTCAGAGAAGGAAGCTTTCATCACTGCACATATTGCCACCCTAAAGGAACAAAGACATTCTTTGTATCATGTTTTGTACCATAGAAGTTGTGTTTTCCTCTATCTATGTTTGAGTCATCTTCTTGCTTGAGCTCCCTGAGGGTCTTTCTATACCAGGGAGCCTGAGTACAAACAGGTTGGAGAGGCCAACCACGTCAATAGCTTTGGTTAGATTTTAATTCCACTTATTAACCAGAGCTTCAACAGAAATGTAGGTGTAAATGTAAAACCCACTAAGGCCTCCTGGATTCTCAAGGGATCTATTAACATTTAAGGGTGCACCATTTTAATAGGTCCTGCACCTCACAGAGGCAGGTTGTAGCTGTAATGCTAGCCCTGCCCAGAAAATGATCTGCCCATGACAACTCGGGGGTATAAATCACCTGCACCCACAAGTCTATATGTTCCAACCGCATCAAGGGTGTAACCTGAATGTGTAGACCTGAAACCAATTGGGATAGGCTCATGTTTGTCATGGATACTAGGAACTCCTGAGCTGGCCTGCAGACAAACTGGCCTCCAGAATGTTGAAATTGCCCAGAAGCAAAAGTCTGGGAGACTCCAACAACAGACCCAAGACCAGTTCAGTGAACTTGGTCAGGAAGTCTAAATGGCAGTGGGATGGACGATTCGCTAGCAGAATCCCCAGTCTCTCCCTGGTAAACACACTTGACGTGGCTTAGGTCCCTAATATTCTGGGAATGGTATTCAGTATTCTGGCTGAGATGGTCTTTGTAGACAGACCACAGCTATCCCACTCCACACTGCCCACATTCACTCACCTTCTTACTAAAACCGTACCCAGCTAGAAGAGCCTGAGCTCATATCAGGCTGCTTTCATCACCCAGCCAAGTTTCTGTGAAGTATGCCAGACCAGCATCTTCATCCCTGATAAGATCATAGATTGAAAGTCCTCTATTTTTAACTGACCTAACATTACAAAAGAATAAGGTAAGGTTTTGTGCGTGGCCTGGTTCACTCTTCTAGTTCCCAGGGCTGGCAGGATGACTGGAAGGTGAGATAGGTTTTAAACATCTTTCTCCTTCCTCTATAAAAGCACGTGACCCTGATATCGCCATACCTCCCTCTGCCCTGTATACCTTGTATTGTCATCTTAGTTCCCCTTCCTGCCCGTTGTCACTGAGGTTGCCCTCGTTTCACCAGCCCGAATGTCCTTGGATCTTGGTGTACCTATGTCTCAGACACCTGCTGTCTGTGCCAGGCAAGTGTGCAGGGTCAGCAGGAAGCTATTCACAGTCAAACAGAGACACTAACAGTCAGTACAGCTTGCCTGTTCACAGTGGGAAGAAACATGATCCAGAAACAATCCAGAGGTCCAGGAGTCCAATGGGCAATATAATCAGACAGTCCGGGGTCAGAAGATCCAGGCAGGCATGAAGAGGGAATCCAGAGAACATAAAACAAGGGTTGGCAACATACAAACCATTTCTGGCATTGAGCTACAGCCCTGTGCTTTCCTTGAGAAGGCTGGAGCCAGCTGGCTCTCATCCCAGCCTAATTAGCTCCTGGTGTGCTTGCTTCTGCATGTCCTCCTTCAAGGCTGCTGTTAACCTGGGGAAGCTGAGACCTGGGCCACGACACTATCCCCTGCCCCAAGGCACCTCCCGCCCACCAGTCAAGGTGCCAGTTTCTGGAGAAGTCAGTGGTGGAATTGCCTGACCAACTGGGGGGACATGTGAGGCATCCTCCCAGGACTGTTCCTTAGGGCCATAGCCCTTCCAGTCCACCAGGTACTGCAAACGGCAAACCCACCAAGAAGAGTCCAGGAGCTGGGCCACCTCATATTCCAGCTTGCCAGCCACCAAAATGGGCAGTGGAGGGGGGATATCCTGCTGGTGCGGACTGGCAGGGGTCACTGGGGTCAGCAAGGAGCAATGGATGCACCTTGAAGGACGCTGGCAGCATGACCTGGTAGGCGACCAGGTTGATCACCACTTCCACCAGGAAGGGACAAAGGAACTGGGGCCCTAGTTTCTGTAAAGGACCAGCAGGTGCCGGGTGGAGAACCAGACCAAATCCCGCACTGCCAAAGAAACCCCCACTTGCCAGCATAAGTCAGCCCAATGCTTGTAATCATCCTTTGCCTGTTGGAGCTGCTTCTGGAGAACCTGAGGCCTGCAACTCCTGCAAGAACTGGTTGGTGACTGGCAGAGTAGAAGGCAAAGGCAGGGAGAAGTGGGGATGGAACTCATAATTTGCGAAAAAAGGGGTCAGTCGTATCAAGCAGTGGAGGACATTGTCATAGGCAAATTCCACTGCAGCAAGGAGTGTGATCCAGTTATACTGGTGGGCATTTGTCAAGCACCAAAGATATTGCTGCAGAATCCCATCCACCCACTCCATCTGCCCATCTGACTGGGGATGGTAGGCAGAGGAGAGATGGAGCTGCACCCCCAGCCCCTTGAGAAGGGCCCACCAACAATGAGCTGTGAATTGTGACTCCCTGTCCGACACCTGATGCTCTGCTAGTCCATGTAGATGGAACACTTCACCCAGAAAGAGATCGATGGTCTCCTGGGCCGTGGGCAGACCAGTGCAGGGAACCAAATGTGCCATCTTTGTCAAGGTGTGCACAACCACCAAGATAGCCATTGTCCCTTCGGATGGGGGCAGGTCCATTATGAAGTCCAGTGACATGGCCCGCCAGGGATGCTCGGGAGTTGGCAACGGAAGAAGCTGTCCTACTGGCTTGCCTGGGATATCCTTTGCCCAGAGACAGCCAGGGCAAGAGGCCACATATTGCTCCACTTCAGCCCTGAGCCACAGCCACCAAATGTCCCTGGCCACCAAATGAAGAGTCTTGAAGTTGCCAAAATGCCCTGCTGGGAGACTGTTGTGACACAACTGCAATACAGTCCCCCAGAACAGTCCAGGAGGGATGTAATAACAGTCTTGGAAGGACAGCAGGTCTCAATGAATCATCCAATGGTGTGGTGCATGTCCAGGCACAGCCTCCAGTTTCTGCCATCAGTTCTGTCTGACCCTTGCTGGTCTTGCAGCTCCTGTAAGAAGTCACCCAGAATCTGGGTGGCAGCAAACCTCTCCGGGAGCAAGACCATGGCTGGCTAAGGATTTGTGTTGAGCCACATATACTTTGGCTTCTGGGATAGCGTGTCCACTTGTTTGTTCTGACTGCTGGGAATGTATGCGATCCTGAAGTAGGAGAAGAATTGGGACCATCAGATCTGCCTGTGGTTCAGCTTCTTGGCTGATTGAAAATATTCCAGGTTCCAAAGGTCACTCTGGACTCGAACAGGGTGTTGGACCCCTTCCAACAGATGGCAATAGATAAAGAGGTAAGAAAAGAAGAATATCTTGCTGAATGAATCCAAGTCTTCAGGGCAGACGAATTCTCCCGATAAAAATAAAGAATCAAATGAAATGCTAGAAGACTACCAGAGAGACTTGGCAGCTCTCAGAGCAGCAATAGCAATCCCTTCTCCCCTCTCTCGCTTCCTGCATTCATCACAGGGCATTCAAGTGCTGGATTCTTCCAAAAAGCAGTTCTTTTCTTCGCTCTAACAATCAGGTAATGTGAGGCTGTCTTTCTAGTGACAGAGATAGAATCCTTACTATATAGTAGGAACAGTAGAAACGCTATAAGCAGTATAAAAGGAGAACAGTAATAACACAACCTTTCACAACAGTAACAACACAACCCTTGCAGTTTAGGCCCTTTCCTAAACTGCAAACCCCAGGATTCCATCGGATGTGGAAAGTGGAATCATAGCGCTATAACAGCCTAGTGCGGAAATGGCCATAGCTGTCAGTTTACATGACACATAACTTTTCTTAAGGCTTGGAGAAAGGAACATAATGTTGGAAGGTTCCTTGCCATCTAGCTGTGCTGTCAGCATTTCTACCCAGTTGCCCATCCCTGCCTTTGTGCCATGCAATCAGTACTTTTACACTTGCAAATAAATTTTAGAAGAACATCATTTGGGGCTCACCTCTACTGCTCCCCCCCCGCCAAACACAACAGAGGTAGAATTTTGCTTATGTGGATCCTTTAAATGCATGCCCTCATTCCTTAGGAGCTATAGTGGAAGAGAGCTTTCTTTGCCCTCACTGGCTTGCCACCTATATGCCCTGCCTGTGAGACTTCCTGGGAAAGCTGTGTCTCTGAGCCCTCTGTGGTATCCTGGTCTTCCGCACTGCTGGAAAAATTATTGTGGGCGGGACCATTGCTAATGTTGGGATTTGACCTCTCCATATTTTCAAGTATGGAACTCATGACCCTGCTGCCAACACGCAGCAGTGTCAAGACTTCCTTTCTCTCCTCTGCACTGGAGACAGGGTCCCTCTTGTGCAGTCCAACCAAGGTACTCGACATGCTGTTCCCATTCTGCATCTCCCCTAAGATCACTGTCCTATTCAGCTCTTGCTGCTCCTTCAACTGCTCCATCATTGCCACAGCGATGGCGCTTGCCTCAGATCTCCTTCCAGACCTGTCTTTTGCCCTGGCCCACCTCAGCCTGGACATTGGAGAAAGTGCTGTGAGGGCCATGTGGGTTGGGGAGCTCCTCCTGCTCTTGGACATTTCTGAAAGCAGAGCAAGGATACAAGCTGTACAAACAACTGTGCAACCTTCTGGGCAGTGTGCCTGCAACAAAGCCAGGCACTCTATCCAAAATCAACACATCATCTTGTGTTCCATCGGCATACTCGCCAACTTCAGATGAGTAGGGGCTTGTGCAAGGCTCCTCTAAAATCTCCCCTACTTGGCCTCCCTCCCCTGAATCCTCATTGTTTGGAAAGGAAAGCAGAATAGGTCTTTAGCACTGTCCCGTAATTCTTGATGTACTTGCACAAGAGCATACTCGGAGTGAACATACGAGGGAACCATTGTACACTGCACACCTACCTGAGTTCTGGATACTGGCATCAAAAATATCCATGGAGCTTGCGTCAAGCATGTCCAGAGTGTCTGTCATAATGCGAGTCATTGCTGAGGAGGCTGTGAATAAAAAGTAGAGAGTACTTAGGGTTTCTGTGTAAACCATGCCTGAGGGACCTATCCACTGCAGTCGGAGAGATGGGGGAAGCCCAGGGTAGTTTTGATTTGGGTGAGCAATTTGGAGCCCTGTTGATAATGTTAGATTGCAACCCCTTTCAGCAGTGGCTGATTGTGACTGGTGCTTGGAAAGGCATTCCAGGACCTTTAAGAAGACCAAGCCACTCCTGGGGTAGATGCTAGATTTCTCCTGCTCTGGGCGGTGTACTCTGCCATGCACAGTCTACCTGCCTCCCCCCACCCTGCAGCTACATGCCTGCAATGCCTCTCTGGAGAAGGGAGGCTTAACTGCTATGGTGGCTGGATGGGGAGGCGGTTTACAGGTAACTAACTTATCATTCCCACCAAGCTTATTGACTGCCTTTCCCCCAAAAGTGGTAAAGATGCCCATTCATACTTTACAAGATTTGCATCGCATTCAGTCCCCTACTACCTTGAATGGCAAACCAACACACCACCCAGGCTATGACGGTACATGGTCATAGCTTCGGAGGTGCTGGGACTTGCAGCTGGCATCTGCAAGGCAATGGGGACATGCAGCTCCGTAGCTGCGTTCTGATTTGCTCTCCGGGCGTCTTCATCCTTTCCTTCAGGGGCAGGGTGGAGGCTTCGGGAAACTCATTTCAGGACCACACTCGCATCCCCCTGAAGGATCCTATCCAGCTCTTGTAGTAGGGACAGCTGACCCTCTCCCTACTGGTCATGGAATTTGCGGCAATGCATCAGTGGTACTCAAAACATATTGTTTTGCTCTTGTATCGGCATTCTTTAGTGGAGTGTTCATGGCCTGTTTCTAATCTCCTGTGAAACACCTTCAAAAATATCATTGTTACACTGGATTGTCCTGGGTTCCTGTTGAATGCGCTCCTACCTCCAGATGTCTGAAAGATCCTGAATCTCTGCCACTTGCCAGGGCCTACCCCTCCCCTGGCTCCTCTCAGAACTGTCCTGCTCCATTACAACCCCAAAGCACAGCTGCGGAACGTGGAAAACTGCTGGATAAGACTGGCGCTGCAAGACCTGCTCAGTGTGGTTTGCCTATAGATACAAAATGGCGCCCATCATACCTAGTGACATGTGATGGAAGCGACAAAGCTGTGCAGAACCTCACTGGCCAGAAGTTTGTCTGGCACTTTAATTGAACCCCACTAGAGGCAGTCAAATATATCCACCACCTGTTTCTAGGGAGATTTGTTGGTGGAGGCTTGGCCCTGGGGATGGCTTTGTGCATGCTTTGGCTGACATCTTCGTTGTTTGTGTGGCTGTGTTGCAGTGTGTGTGTGTGTGTGTGTGTGTCTGTCTGTGTCTGTGTATTTCTGCCTGGTCTGTGACCGCCTTTTTTTCCTGCTTCTCTGTTCTACTTGTTTTCCCTTCCCCTGCATCTCTCCCTTTCCCATTCTCTTCCTTTCTTCCTGGAAGGTGTGTGCTGCTTGTGTGTTTTGAGTTCCATCTGTCAACAGTCTCGTGATGCCCAGGGAGGGGACTCTTTGGACAAGTAAGGAGACCCGCAGAATGCTTGCTCTCGTGGAGGCAAGCCAAGGCCTAGCCGTGCTCAAGGCGAGCACGGCAATGCCCAACAGGGCATGTGAAGAGGTGGCTGACAGGCTGACTGAGATGGGCTTTGAGAGGACAGCCCAACAAGTCATAACAAAATTCAAGCAGATAAAGTGCGAGTTCTTCAACTGCATGGAGGAATTTGATGGGCACCCTGAGACAGAACATCAGCCAAGACACTTTGGCATAATACTGAGGCTTTGGAAGAAGGTGGGTAGGCCCTCCTGGGCCATGCACCACAAGTATGGTTAGTAACTCTTCTGGACACATCCCCATTCCTACTGCCTTCTTATGCTCTCCATGCCAGCCTCCTAGCAAACACATCCCTAATGTGTTCCCCTTTTCTGTCTGCAGGCCGCCGTCACCCCCACAGCTCAACTCACAGGGACAGGGGAGAAAGGCACAGAGCTCAATAAGTACATTGGGGAGGAAGACCTTGCTTGCCACCCCACACTGCAGTTGACTTGCATTTATCAACCCATCAAAGTGGATTGATCCCCCACCCAGCCTACTGCATTCCTAAAAGGAATGCCTTGGGGATTATGAATGGAATGCTGATCTATGTTCTCCCTCTGTCATAGATGTGCAAGGGAAATGGAGAGGGAATTAAGCTCCGAGTCATTGGGAGAAGGGCCCTCTAGAGCAGTGAGGACATCAGCAGGGACACCCAGAGGATCCCCAAGAGGGGCACATGATGAGCAGCGGACATTCCCCCTGTGGTTGAACAGGGACATCATGAAAGGTAGACATAGTGGTATCCACTTTATCCCAGTGATTTCCCGCCACCCTCTGCTAATCATCATCTTTGTACATTTGCATTACACAGGGGTTCAAAGGGCCATTTCATTGGCAGTGCCCTGTGGCTCCTCTGGAGAAGAGCCCTGTAGGGTTGTAGCAGGGGCTACCATTGCCATCCTGCAAGAACCCACGGGAAAACATGGTGAGCAACATGCCAAAGCTTTTGTGAAGCAAGAGGACTGAATATGATTTGGGAATGCGAGATGTGTCTAGACAAATCTCTTGGGTGGTTGCGTGGGTTGATGAGGCCAGAAGCAATGCTAAAGTGTGCTATGTCCACTGCAGGTACACCTGCTTCTACCAAGGACCCTGTTTCCAGTCCTGAAGGTGAGCTCATAATCGATCTCTGCAGAGAGGACTTGGGCTCCTCCCCAGAAGGCCGTGGAGGTGGCATGAGAGACAGGTCTCATCTTTTCTCAGCAATGGATACCAACCCATTCCCTGTCCCCACATGTGTCAGAGAAAGCACGTTACTTCTCTCTCTCCAGCCACCATAACTACCTTTATTTTACACCCACATAGGTCAATGTGAGGATGCAAAGCAGTGCACAAAGCATAGCTGCATAGAGGTTTTGGAAAGCAGTTCCAATTCCAGACAAGGTATTAAGAGCATTTCTTTTATCATGACGAGCAGTACAAGTGAGATGGCTACACAGGGTGAGAACTCAGGAAATGCAAGTAGCGCAGGAAGGATACCTTCTCTGTGGCAGAATCAAGCAGCATCACCATAAGTACAACCATAATCATAACCAGCCCCCTAATTCACAATAAACACTGCTGTCCTTTTCAGTCCTTCCCTGGCAGCTGCCTATCCTAACCTAACTGAAATGAAATGCTGAGCTTTCTGTCCCGCAAGTGGCGTGCCCACTGCAAGTCTGAGAGTTCCCCATGCAGCAGCAGAGGAATTGCCAATCTGCAGAGGAGCATGTTCTTCAGTGTCTCTGGGAGTTTGAGGATGCGAGCCTGACACTCTGTGAGTAGAACGCTTCCCAGTTTGTGCCCTTCTTGCATGCCCTCTGGGTGTGGATGGCATCATGGTTAGTAGTTGTACCCTAACGGCCCTAAAACATGTTCTCTCCCTGCAGTTGAGAACGTAGGACGCCAGCTGGAGTCCATTCGGGAAGCGATGCTCCTGCTACGTGGTGCCTTGACAGAGGGATTTTCCATGGTGGACCGGAGTGTCTACCAGCGCTGGAGAGGCATCTGGAAAACCGTTAGCGCCACACGCAGCCCTGGCTACCCTTACAAATGTACATGATTTAGATAGCATATTCCCCTTGTTGTAATTATTGGTTGTTTACATCTCTGCTGCATGCTGTCTTCTTCGTGTTTTGTCCATGATTTAACTTGTCTGGGCATTCAGTACCTTCAACTTTGCTGGAGTCTGTGTTTATTTCCGCAGCAGGCCATCTTCCTGTGGATGTAGTAATAGCGGATGAGTACCTGTAAAGACAAAATGAATTAATGATTTTGGCAGTTGAGCAACTATATGTCCCATGAGGCTGGCAGATCATGTCCGGGTGGCCCTTTCCACGGGGGGGGCATCATTTGCGGGGAGGGAGAGGGATTCCATGGGGTGAGGGAGGCTGGAGAGTGGTTGTTGGGAGGGAGGTTGAACAACTGCAAGTCCCATGATGCTTTGAAGCCTTCAGTTGAGGAAGGCTTCAAAATTCCCCCAACAGTGTGAACAGCCCACCATTCCTCCTTAAAAATAGATGGGGATAGTGTACAGTTCCCCAAGGAATTATTAGGAAGGATTTAGTTGAATGGGAAAAAGAAATAGAAGAAGAAAATATAAAATATAAAAACCTTACCTGCAGACTTCTTCACAATGGAGGAAAATGGTAGTGACCTCCGCTCTGGTGGGCAAGGACAAATCGGGACGGGAAGTGACAGTTTGCCAAGCTGGGCCCATCCTGAACTCGCCCATTCGTGCAAGAATGCGCTTCAACAGTTCCGCATGTAGTTGTAGAAACGTAGTAGAAGCAGTCTCGGAGTTAAAATGCATTTTTTCCGTTGCTCAAATATGATGTTTTAGCAACATGCAAAGGCATGTGAGCAACTCAACATCAACTTAATAGTGACAACATCATGCGGATGCATGCCTCCTCAAGCCATTGCAGCCACTTTAGTGACTACACTGTGCAGAAAGGGTCTTTGTCTCCTCTTTATATCCCTTCTATTGGATGTTACTAGTCCTTGTTGCTTTTTGATTTCTAGGAGAGTGATATTACCGATACGGATACCCTTTTAAAATCCAGTAGGAAAGCCAAACAAATGCAACCAACTCCTTGCACCATGTACTTGCCACCCCTCCTGCCCCTTGCCTTGTGGGGGAAACAAAGATTAATATGCAGACAAACACCTTGTAAGAGACACAATTAAATACTAGGATATTATCAACTATTACTAGTTTTTAGCAGTTATTCAGTCTTTTTGGTCAGGTAACAGCTACTGCTTGGGGCAAAGAAAACTTGCCAGAGATTGAGAGAGAGAGATTGGGAGAGAGATAGAGAGGGAGTTTCTAAGGTGACTGCTGCTGCTGTTTCTCCTGCTTTGCACATGTGCTGAACAAATCTTACAGATATGCAGAGAAGAGAACTGGAAATAATGTGCTTGCACATTTTAAATGATGGACACGCATGCAATGTGATGTGTGGTGATCATTCAGAGCAACCTTAGCACCAATACAGACATAATGACACCTCTAATCATATAACTCACAGATGATTAAGTAGTCGCTACAGATCTCCTCACACTAGATGATTCTCCTGAATATAAAAATACAACCACAGGGGGAAAAAAGTAATTGTGTACAGATACAACTAGTAAAAATGGAAAATCCTTTGCAATTTTTCTTGCATACAGTATTGATGCATACTTTATTTGCCACTGACACAATAGTGAATGGAAATCATTATTTTTAATGACTGCACAGAGATCACTTGTTAATAGGGCACAGAAACGATGTTGTTGATTATATGCTACTTTCTCATTCTTTATTTAGCTTCTTCAATGACTTTTTAGTACCCCACTCTCAATCTTACCCGGTCACTATAAGAATAAATGAATGGACATTAAGGAAACAACAACTGGCAAAACATAGCAAAAAAAAAAAAAAGGAGTTTCTTTAGACCACTCTGGAAGAGCCCTGGTTGATGTGGACAACCAATATAGGAAAGAAAATTGTGCTGTCTTGCCCCGTGAGATTTGTTTCTTTTTACAAAACAGAAATATAAGATGCTACTAGATCAAAAGTAGTGATGTAATGGAAATAAACAATGTAAAATGGGTGGAAAGCATTAACAGATATATTAAAAAATAGCCACAATTATTCTGGGCACCGGCACTATGGATAATTCTTTAGGTTCATGTTAACTGTAATATTCCGTCCGATATTTGGGAATGCTACTTCTCTAAAATGTCTGTAGAATTAGGGAACACCCAACTGTTGCATAAATAAAAACAATCTGTCAGAATGCGAGTCAGTAACTCACTCTGACATGAACAACTCAAATCTTTCTCTTAAATCAGGAAGGGCCTCAGGATTGGTTGTAATAGCTTCACAATTTTTTTAGATTACAAACACAGAAACAGAACAAATGAAAAGACAAAATAATAATAGACAAAACAACATAATACATAATAGTAAACTATAAAACTAACATTACTAACAAAAAACAAAACTACAACTATCAAACTAAACTAACAAACAACAAACTATACAAAACAAAAAATTGGTTCTTGCCCCTGCTGCAAACAATTAGCAATCCAACAGCAACTACTAATCCAATAATTCACAAATTATAATTAAGTTTAATATTTGATGCTTTCAATTATTTCAGTAATAAATTATAATGAACTACTAAATCAACCTATACTTGCGGTCATAAATGGATTGTTAATATTAATAAGTAATAAGTACCTTTTTTCCCCAAAACTTAATTATTACTTATTACATATCAAAATTGATAATTCATAGGTATCAAAATAAAATATTTGTATCATTCCTAGAAAAATTGTATTATTTCCCAGCTCTTACTTACTCATTATATATAGACACAATATATATACATATATAAATTACTCTCTCTTTCTCTCTATATACATACATACATACATACATACATATATATATATACACACACACACATAATGAGTAAGTAAGAGCTAGGAAACAGTACAATTTTACTAGTATGGCAACAAATTAAAGTCATCTGTTATTTTTGTAATACAATTCACATGATAACAGAAAGGATAAACATCTGAAAATCTGAACAAGAAAAATAAGTTGCAAGTTCAAAACCAAAAAATTGTCAACTCATCCTCATTTTTTCTTAGATAATCAATTAAAAATCTCTATTCCATGACAAAATCTTTTTCACTAGAACCTTTTTAAACCATTCAGTCATGGATGGAATTTCTATTTTCTTCCAATATTTTGCATAAACTAGTCTCACTGCTAGTAACACATATTGTTAACACTGGTGTCGTCTCACCCCAAATTCCAATGAAAAATAGTTTAGTAGAGTTAATGATTTGGCATTTCAAGATTTTTTGAATCAAATTCTGTATTGTTCTTCAAAACTCTTTGGCCTTATCACAAATCCACCACATAAAATATAACGATCCAATTTGATTTTGACACTTTGAACAACTATTGTCCATCTCTGTATGTATCTTTGAGAGTCCTTCTGGTCTAAGATACCAGTGTAGCATCATTTTATTATAATTTTCTTGTAAATCATAGCAAAGTGTACAATTAATTTCCTTTGTTCATAGTCTTTTCCATTGATTTATGGAAATACTATATCCAAAATTCTTTCCCCAGTTAATCATATACTCTTTCACTTGTTCATCCTCCATTTCCATTTTTAACAAGAATTTGTATAACTTGGGAAACAAATGTTCATCATTATTACACAACAGTAATTCAAAGTATGATTTATTCTTTTCAAAATCTTTATTCTTTTTATCTTAAAGAAATCTCTGTGTGAGAGCCATTGTATTTTACAACCCTCCTCTTGTAATTGCTGTACTGATTTCATTACATAGTCCTGATCTCACTTAATAAATCATTATATATTAACCATTTTTGGTCAGTTCTCATTTCTGTTCTATAAAAGGTCTCTCGTGGGAAAATCCAAAGTAGCGTTCTTGGACATAATCTCAGTTTATATTTAGTCCAAATTCTTAACAAGGCATGTCTAATAGAGTGATTATTAAAGGCCAAATTGACCTTAACTTTGTCATACCATAAGTACGCATGCCATCCGAATCTTAAGTCATGTCCTTCCAAATTCAGGAATTCACTGTCTTTCAAAGTTATCCATTTTTTAATTCAAATCACATACGAAGCTGCAAAGTACACTTTTACATTTGGTAGTCCAACACACACACTGCCCCCAGTTCTTTTGAATCTTGTAAAACTTTGAATTTTATTCTGATTTTTTTTTAACCTCCTCATATGAATTTCAATAAGTCATTTGCCAGATTTTAAATGGTGTTTTTTAGTCAACATTAGGATCATTTGAAAAAGGAAAATTATCTTCAGGAGGATATTCATCTATATCATTGAAATTCTTCCCAGTAAAGATAAATTCAGCTTTTGCCACTTTTCCAAATCATTCTTAATCTCTTTACAAGTCTTAATGTCGGATAGCCCTCCATATTTCAGTTATGGGACATGTAGTAGGTGTTAATTAGCGGCTTGTTTGTAACAAGGTATGAGAACCAGAAACGGTTAGATAAACAAAGCTAGGAATGTAGTGATAAGCGCTGCCAGGCTAAAAACAGAACTCCAAGGTCTCTTGCGGGTAGGATGAGAAACTATTTGCTTTTAATGTTTTGGATTTTGCTAATTGCCTCCAGTTCGCACACTGTATCCCTGTATCCCTGTCCTGTATCACGCTTCTAGTAAATAGTGTATTTGCACTGTTATATTTGTGTGTGAATTTGGTTCCTAATATTTAACATAATTGTTTTCATATAATTGACTTATATTTCCAGTTAAACTGATACCTAAATATTTAACTTTCTTTTCAATTTTAAAACCAGGTTTAACGGTAATTCATGCTTCTCCTGTGTATTCACATTTTTAGTTTTTTCTTTCCAAATTTCCAAATTCCTTTATTGTTCCTTGTAATTTCAATATTGATTCAAGAGAGTCTTGGAGCATAATCACCAGCCACCCACAAAAGCTCTTATTTTAAATTCTGCTTTTCTAATTTTATCTCCAGTTATTGCAACATCTTGTCTTATTGCGGGATTCAGAACTTCCATTGCCAAAATAAATAAAAATGGAGACAACAGGCAACATAGTTTTGTCCCTCTATAAACTGAAAAAACCTTAGCCATATTTCCATTAACTATTATTCTTGCACATTGTTTGAGTATATAGATCTAATCCAAGCCAAAAGGTTTGAGCCAAAATTCACAAATCCAGTAATTTTAAAAAGAAAGTCCCAGTTTAAATTATCAAAAAAAAATTTTCATCCAAGAAAATTAATGTGCTTTGTTTTTCATTATGACTTTCAAAGTATTCAATCACATCCAGCACTATTTTAATATTGTTTTGCATCTGTAATCCTGGTAAAAATCCACTTTGAATGTCATTAATATACTTGTTTGGTAAATTATGTAATCTTTCAGCTAAAACTAAAGCAAAAATCTTGTAGTCATTATTCAACAATGAAATCAGTCTATAGTTCTTTGGTGTTGTTAAATCTTGTCCTTCTTTTGGTATTAATGAGATATTGGCTTCTTTCCAAGAATCTCGTACTAATCCAGTTTCTGAAACAGCATTCATTACAAGTTGCAAGGGAAAAAATAATTTTTTTAACATCTTATAGTAATGGGTTCAAAGTCCATTCAATCCTGGATTCTTGCCTATTTTCATTTTTTGGATAGCTTGTTCAATTCCTATAGTGGTGATCTTATGGTTAATCTGTTCTTTTTGTCCTTCTGTCAATTTAAGTAAGTTTTGTCTCCTCAGGTACTCTTCAGTTTTGGTAACATCTATATCTCTCTTTGAATATACTTCAGAGAAACGTTCATAAAAAATACTTTGTAAATCCTTGTCTTTAGTAATTTTTTTGCCACCTTCGTTCAATTTCAAAATCATTCTCTTCCATCTTCCTTTTCTAAATCTGTAAGCCAGCCATCTACCGGGCTTATTTGCGTGTTCAAAAAATTTTGTCTCAAAAATTTCAACTTCTTTTCTATTTCTTCTTTCATCAACATTGACAATTGATTTCTCAATAGTCCTAATTTTTTCTGGATATTCTTGTTCTCCAGAAATTTCTTTAATTCCTCTTCTTTAATTTTAATCTTAACTAAAATTTTCTGCATTTTCTCCATTTGTTTTCTTTTGAGTTCTGTTTTTACTCAGATAAAATGACATTTCTTGTAGGCTTTACTTGCATCCCAAACAGATCTAACATTTGTTTCTTCATTTAAATTTATCTCAAAGGATTCTTTAATCTCTTTCTTTGATTTTAACACAACTTCTTCTTTATTCATCAAAGATTCATTCAATCTCCATCTAAATTCCTTATTTATTTTTTCTTGTATGCATTATTACTGGATTGTGATCAGAAATAGTCTTTGGGAGAATGCCAACCTTATATATCCTGTCAGTCTGTAAATTTTCCATTAACTCAAAAAGTTCATTTGGTACTTGACCTTGAGACTTCTTGACCTCCTTTGATGAAAATCTGTCTATTTGTGGGGATACTACCCCGTTCCAATCCCCCATTAAACACAAATTTCCTTCTGTAAAATAGGAACATACACTCTCCAAACCAAAATTCTCTCCCCATTTACACTAATTTCATCTCCTACAAATCTACTCTCCTCATCTGAGATAATCAATTTTGGTAACAAATTTGATCTTACATATATGACTACTCCATTTTTCTTAGATTGTCCTGCAGAAATGAATTCTTCTCCCAATCTTTGTTGTATTAACAGTTTTTGGTCATAGCTGTGAATATAAATCTCTTGCAAACAAATATCATCCAGATCTATTTTTTTAAGATAATGAAAGATCTTCTTCTTCTTGAGTGTATTCACCCTATTAATATTCCATGTCAAAAATTTATAATCCATATTTAAACATCTAGTAAAGAAAAAATTAAATTAGTCTTGGTACCAGATGGAAATAATCCTTCGTTGTCAGGAACAGAATCCATACACAAATAGTACAAAGCATAAAGTTCTATTTATTTGGAGTGAAGTACATGTAATGACTTCAGTGCGAAAACTGAAGGAAAGTGAAAGTAATTGAGCTTAAGATCCCCCTGAGACCTCTCCCTCGTCTGGAGTTCCTGGGAATCTGGCTGCTGTTATCAGTGCATTCCATTCCAGTGCCAGGCACTGTTTATCTAACAGTTCTCAGCTATATTTACTACATACTACATAGCCCATTAACATATTATGGAGGGTAACCCAACATCCTGCCCCTCTCGAAAAGAAAAAAGAATATATATAGGTATGTACACACACACACACACACACACACACACACACACACACATATATATTAAAGAGGTGTGTGAGTGAAAGTTAATATTAAGGCAAGGAAGGTTTAGTAGAGTGAGTTGTGAAAAGAGGCAATGAGGTCAGGAGCAAAAACATCAGTTGCATAGACCCATTCAGTCAGCTGAGGTGGGAAGTTCTTCCAAGGAATCAGGTACTGCAGATGGCCCTTACGAATCCTGGAATCGAGGATCTCGGACACCTCTGCAAGGGCAGAGTAAGTCAGAGAAGAGCCCAGAGAAGTGGCTGTTTCAGCAAGCTGCAATGAAAAACAGAGTGAAACAGTTTGTATTTAGGGGGCAATACAAGTTCAAAAGATACCTCATTCACAGCTTTATTGATGGGAAAGGGGCCAGTGAATTTAGGAGCAAATTTTTTAAATGGTCCCTTGAAAGTTAAGTTTTTGGTAGACAGGTAGACAAGATCCCCCAGTTTGTAGTGGGGGTTTTGTTGCTGCTTCGCATCAGTGAAGCGCTTGTGAGAAGCTTTGGACAACTGGATGGCAGAGTGTACAGTCCCAGGAATCAGAAATGTGTTGGATCCAGTTATTGAGGGAAGGAGGAAATGTGTCAGAGGGAACAATAGAAAGGAACTGCTTTGGCTGCATTCCATAGACAACTTCAAAAGGCAATTTTCCAGTTGAGGTGTGCATAGCAGAGCTGTAGGCAAATTTGGCAAATGGGAGGAGGGATACCCAACTGGATTGATTGGAATTGATGAAACATCAAAGGTATTGTTCAAGGGATTGATTAACCCTTTCGGACTGTCCATCAGTTTGTGGATGATGGCTGCTCCCTAGCTTTTGGTGGACTTCAATGGATTTCAGGAAAGAGGTCCAGAACTTGGAAGTGAAAATTGGCTCTCTATCTGATATAATATAGGAGGGCATTCTGTGGAGATGCCAAATGTGAGAGATAAACAATTGGGCAAGTTTTTCTGCAGTAGGGACTTTTTTCAAGGGAATGAAATGAGACTGTTTGGAGAATTGGTCTGTGACGATCCAGATGTCATGGTATCCTTGGCTGCCAGGCAGGCCAATGATGAAATCCCATGAAATGGTGTCCCAAGGCTTAGAAGGAATCAGGAGTGGTCCCAAATGTCCATGAGATTTAGAGTTTCTAGATTTACAAGTGATGCAGGTGGGACAATTTTTAATGTAGTCTTGCATGTCCTTGTGAAAGGCAGGCCAATAGAAGTTACGTCTGACAGCATGTAGTGTCTTGAGAAAGCCAAACTGACTTGCAGATTTAAGGTTGTGATGTCGTTTGAAGACAGCTTTCCTGCAAGGCAGCGAGACATATAATTTGGAGCTGACAAAGGCAATTCCGTTAGTCCAAGAGACTAGATCAGGGTGTGATTTAAACCATGTGTCTCTGACGTAGTGGTTTTTAGCAAAGTAAAAAAGTCATTGTCAAAGGTAGAGGAGATGGTAGATTGGAGTTGCACCTGAGTACGGGTGGTTACACCAAGTCCAAGCGTGTCCAGGGTGAAAAGTGTCTGTTGCTTGGGTTCAGGAGCACCTTCAGGTATCTCGTGGTTAGGAAGTCTTGAAAGCGGATCGGCGAGGGTGTTGGACTTCCCTGGTTTGAAGATTATCTTGAAGTTGAAGTGTTGAAAGAATTCTGCCCAATGTGCTTGTTTGGGATTCAATTTTCTGGCAGTTTTTAGGGTTTTGAGGTTACAGTGATCGCAGCAAAGTTTGAAAGATAGTCTGGCATGTTCAAGGAAATATCTCCAGGTGTTGAGAGCGAAATGTGTTGCTGATACTTCTTTTTCCCATATTAGCCATTTGCATTGGGTTGGAGTAAATTTCCATGAGATGAATGCACATGGTTTTAGGTGTCTGTTGTTGTCATGTCGCAGGAGTGCTGCTCCCATCACATAATCGGAGGTATCTGCTTCTACAATGAATTTCTTTTCCAGGTCAGGGAAAAGGAGCAGTGATTCAGTAGAGAATATGTGTTTTAGATCATCAAAGATGGTTTGGCATTTTTCAGTCCACACGAGCTTCTTTGATGAAGATGTTCTTTGGCTTTTCTTAGTAGACGTGGTTTTTAAGAGATCAGTTAGCAGCAGTGCAAGGGTGGCAAAATTGTTGATGAAATTGTGGTAGAAGTTAGCAAAGTCTAGGAACTGCTGAAGCTGTTTGCGGGTTTTTGGAACTTGCAGAGGTGTATGAATGTCTACAGGACCAATGTCTCCTTGCAGCACAATCTAAAGAGAGAATTTTCCAATCTATGGATAACTTAAGGAAGGAAATCTCTGGCCTCAAAGCCAATATTCAGGTCCTAATGGGTCTAATTGAAGCAGTGGTTTTAATAACAGCCCCTGCCCCACTACAATCCAACTAAGCATTTGATAAAAATCTGACTTCCACTGACCTGCAGGCTGGTATCTCTCTCAGCAATAAGAATGACTCTGGGGGACATTTGGGTGACCCTTTGCAGGATTGGGAATATCAGATCATGGCTCCTTTAAACAAGTTATCAATAGGAGAACAGAAGGATGATATATCTGAAATCACTCATCTTACCCTTTCTGATCCCAATCTGATTATAAAAGATGTATGGCAAGAGGATCAAGTTATGGAATCTAAAGAGAAAGATATAGTCAAGGCACTAAATGGCTTGGAAGTTGAACCTGAAGACTTAAGGGTGAATATGAACCAAACAGGCAAAGACTTGGATCATATCAGGACTTCTTCTAGTAAGACACTTCAGATTTTTGTGTTTCTGTTTTTAACCGGCCGTTAAAGTGAGCAAACGGTTCATTGAAAGAAAGTACAGATGTGGTCCTTGAAATTTTAGCAATAGTTGGAATCCCTAAGAAGGAGCTAGGAGGATTGTCTTGCTTGCATTTATACCCCAAGGGGCAAAAGAGAATAAGAAGTGTTATTGAATTATCTTTTACATGCTTGGATCACTGTAAAATCTTTTGGTCCTCACTTCCAAATTTTATAAACCGCAACGTGTCTTTCAACTGAGGTAAGTACAACTTAGATCAACATTCTACTTATTTACACAAACAAGCCACTTTACAAAGAAAAAGCACTAGGCATTTTGTTTCCGGAAAGCCTAAACAGTTTCATACTTGCAAGGTATTTCCATATGAGGATACTAATGATAGTAAAACCATCCCTTCATATGTAACCTATCCAAATAATATTCTTGTCTTCTGCAAGGGTCAGGGGCATTAGGCATATCGACCCTTCAGGTCTGCATCTTGTAATCCCTTGATTACCCTCAGAATTTATGCCAGGTACTCTCAAGCCAGTTGCAAACATCCAGGCAAATTTTAGGATGGACCCAGAGAGGCTCCCCTACCAGAAAAGTTGGGATGGGTTTAAGATAAGTAGAGGGAAAACCTGAGGTATTTCTTCTGCTGCCAAGAACCAATTGGTGCACCCTTTATGACTGGACATCTCAGATTCTCAGCCTTCCTTTTTGGTTTTGTTCTGGAACATGCTGGGTGGCAAAATAAGAACATAGGCCAGGAATTTGGGAAATTTCTTTCATCATTTCATATCATATGTCTCCAGGAAACCTGGTTCTCAGAGATCTCTTTTTCTTTTCTGCAAGGATTTACCTCCTACTTGCTCCCTGTAACTAGTTTACATAAGAAGGGGAGAGCTAGGGGTGGTGTTGCCATTTTAGTCTCAGTGAAACTGGATGTTGAGTCTATAGTAATTTACCAGTCTCAGTGCAATTTTATTTTGTCTCTGCTGTTAGGAGGAAATTGGAGGGCAGTGATTCATGCTTTAATTTGTTTCAATGTATACTGTCCCCCTGATAAATCTGGGAGCTCAAGGCTCTTTGGGGAGGAATTGGAAGAGGCTTTGAATCTTTGTGAGATGAAATACCCTAAGGCAACAATAGTGGTATGAGGTGATTTTAATGCCCATGTCGGCTCTGACCCAAATGAAAAAGAAAATAATTTTGGTCTAGACAGTAATGCTTTCTATCTGATCGGTATTCACTGGACAAAATAGCAAACAAAGCAGGTCAGAAACTATTTGAGCTAATGTCCAGCCTGCAGCTGATATGCCTTCATGGCACTTCCTGTGATAATTCTAATAGATATTTTACTTTTCTTAACAGCAGGGCTTGTAGTGTTATTGATTACATTTTTTGCTCTTCACAGGTATTGTCCAATAAGATAGGCTATACCATTTTAGACCAGCCAGAAAGTGATCATTTACCTATTCTTTGGTCCATTCCTTTATTAGTCCCCCAACTGCCCCCTCCACTCACTGATCTGGCTGAGGGAACAATAATGGTAGGGAAACGTTTAAAATGGTCTCACTCTGTGGAATATTTAGTCTGAAACCACCTATAGAGCCCCAACATTCTAAATGTGCACCAGAATACTGTTAGATCCTATAAAGGTATTATGACTATTTCCATAGCCTTAAGGCCACTTCTAACTAGGAAAACCCATCAGCCTAAAATGGTTTTTGGTAAAGGGGACTGGTTTGACAATGAATCTGGCGCAGGTAAGGTAAGACGAACTCATTTGCAAGCTAACTTATAAGGATTTACTAAGAAAGAAAGAAAGGACCTTCATGATGGCTCAGTGGAAGGAGTTAGAGTTAGCAGCTTTGTAAAGGAATGAAAGATGATTTTGGAACTTGATTTCAATAGCAGACACAGGTTATAATCCTACAGTAGATGTGTCCATTTCAGTGAATACCTGGTGTACTTATTTTAGAAATATCTTCGAAAGCGATGTGTATGGGAGCTTAAATTAAACAAGTATTAATCAAGCTTTGCTAATGGCATTACCTGAACGGCCCCCAATTTCAGAACAAGTAGTGAGCAAACTTATACATGCCTTAGCAGTAGACAAAGTGCCTGGTGAGGATATGATTCTAGCAGAGGTATATAAGAACAATTCTGAATGGTGGGTCTCTATACTAGCAAAATTATTTTCCCACATAAGCTGCACAGCTACTTTTCCTGAGGGATGGAAACAGTATAGTCTTCCCAATTTGTAAGAAAGAAGATAAATCAACCCCTCAGAATTATTGCCCTATCAGTCTGTTGGATATTAGTTCTAAGGTTTTATATTCACTTCCTTCTTCAACAGCTGACTAATTGGGTGGAGGAAAATAATGTTCTTCATCAGGAACAAGTTGGATTTAGGAAAGGCTATAGCACAATGGACCAGATTTTTGTCTTACACCACCTAATTCACAAATATACCAGAGGCTCCTCTAAATGGCTTTATGCTGCATTTATTGACTTTTCTTCAGCTTTTGATACAATCAATAGGAATTGTTTATGGAGTAAACTTGCAATCACTGATATTGATAAAAGACTGCTGTTCCTAATTCAGGAATTATATACAAATATATCTATCAGGGTTAGGATCAGTACAGATGGAAGGCTGACACAGGAAATCTATCTGGATGATATCTTGATTTATTCTGGCTCTGCTGCTGACTATGAAATGCACATGTGCGCCATGCTTCAGAGGCTGCAGGAGAATAATCAGTTCACCAAGCTTGTCAAGTGTGAGTTTGAAAGTCTACAGTAGACTTTCTGGGCCACTGCAGCTCAGGTGAAGGTATCACCATGGACCCCAGCAAAGTGAAGGCTATTTTTTCATGGCAGCTTCCATGCAACCCCAAGGATGTGCAGTGCCTGTTGGGATTTGCAAATTACTACCGTTCCTTCATCCCTTAGTTCGCCCAGGTAAAAGCACCCCTGACTGCCCTGCTGTGAAAAAGGTAGCCTTTGCATAGGATGCCATGGCCCAGGAAGTGTTAGACTTCCAGGAACTGAAGGCCATATTTGCCTCCCAGCTCATCCTTTGGCAACCAGACCCCACACAGCAGTTTGTTGTTGAGACCAATGCCTCTGATGTCACCATAGGAGCTGTATTACTGCAGGGCAACCCTCAGTTTTTAACATAGATTCCTGCAGATATTACTCCTGAAAACTTAAACCAGTGGAGAGGAATTATGGCATCTGGGACAGGAAACTCCTGGCCATCAAGGTGGTCTCTGACACCTAGTGCCATCTGTTGGAAGGGGTCCAACACCCTGTTCGAGTCCAGAGTGACCTTTGGAACCTGGAATATTTTCAATCAGCCAAGAAGCTGAACCACAGGCAGATCTGATGGTCCCAATTCTTCTCCTACTTCAGGATCGCATACATTCCCAGCAGTCAGAACAAACAAGTGGACACGCTATCCCAGAAGCCAAAGTATATGTGGCTCAACACAAATCCTTAGCCAGCCATGGTCTTGCTCCCGGAGAGGTTTGCTGCCACCCAGATTCTGGGTGACTTCTTACAGGAGCTGCAAGACCAGCAAGGGTCAGACAGAACTGATGGCAGAAACTGGAGGCTGTGCCTGGACATGCACCACACCATTGGATGATTCATTGAGACCTGCTGTCCTTCCAAGACTGTTATTACATCCCTCCTGGACTGTTCTGGGGGACTGTATTGCAGTTGTGTCACAACAGTCTCCCAGCAGGGCATTTTGGCAACTTCAAGACTCTTCATTTGGTGGCCAGGGACATTTGGTGGCTGTGGCTCAGGGCTGAAGTGGAGCAATATGTGGCCTCTTGCCCTGGCTGTCTCTGGGCAAAGGATATCCCAGGCAAGCCAGTAGGACAGCTTCTTCCGTTGCCAACTCCCGAGCATCCCTGGCGGGCCATGTCACTGGACTTCATAATGGACCTGCCCCCATCCGAAGGGACAATGGCTATCTTGGTGGTTGTGCACACCTTGACAAAGATGGCACATTTGGTTCCCTGCACTGGTCTGCCCACGGCCCAGGAGACCATCGATCTCTTTCTGGGTGAAGTGTTCCATCTACATGGACTAGCAGAGCATCAGGTGTCGGACAGGGAGTCACAATTCACAGCTCATTGTTGGTGGGCCCTTCTCAAGGGGCTGGGGGTGCAGCTCCATCTCTCCTCTGCCTACCATCCCCAGTCAGATGGGCAGATGGAGTGGGTGGATGGGATTCTGCAGCAATATCTTTGGTGCTTGACAAATGCCCACCAGTATAACTGGATCACACTCCTTGCTGCAGTGGAATTTGCCTATGACAATGTCCTCCACTGCTTGATACGACTGACCCCTTTTTTCGCAAATTATGAGTTCCATCCCCACTTCTCCCTGCCTTTGCCTTCTACTCTGCCAGTCACCAACCAGTTCTTGCAGGAGTTGCAGGCCTCAGGTTCTCCAGAAGCAGCTCCAACAGGCAAAGGATGATTACAAGCATTGGGCTGACTTATGCTGGCAAGTGGGGGTTTCTTTGGCAGTGCGGGATTTGGTCTGGTTCTCCACCCGGCACCTGCTGGTCCTTTACAGAAACTAGGGCCCCAGTTCCTTTGTCCCTTCCTGGTGGAAGTGGTGATCAACCTGGTCGCCTACCAGGTCATGCTGCCAGCGTCCTTCAAGGTGCATCCATTGCTCCTTGCTGACCCCAGTGACCCCTGCCAGTCCGCACCAGCAGGATATCCCCCCTCCACTGCCCATTTTGGTGGCTGGCAAGCTGGAATATGAGGTGGCCCAGCTCCTGGACTCTTCTTGGTGGGTTTGCCGTTTGCAGTACCTGGTGGACTGGAAGGGCTATGGCCCTAAGGAACAGTCCTGGGAGGATGCCTCACATGTCCCCCCAGTTGGTCAGGCAATTCCACCACTGACTTCTCCAGAAACTGGCACCTTGACTGGTGGGCGGGAGGTGCCTTGGGGCAGGGGATAGTGTCGTGGCCCAGGTCTCAGCTTCCCCAGGTTAACAGCAGCCTTGAAGGAGGACATGCAGAAGCAAGCACACCAGGAGCTAATTAGGCTGGGATGAGAGCCAGCTGGCTCCAGCCTTCTCAAGGAAAGCACAGGGCTGTAGCTCAATGCCAGAAATGGTTTGTATGTTGCCAACCCTTGTTTTATGTTCTCTGGATTCCCTCTTCATGCCTGCCTGGATCTTCTGACCCCGGACTGTCTGATTATATTGCCCATTGGACTCCTGGACCTCTGGATTGTTTCTGGATCATGTTTCTTCCCACTGTGAACAGGCAAGCTGTACTGACTGTTAGTGTCTCTGTTTGACTGTGAATAGCTTCCTGCTGACCCTGCACACTTGCCTGGCACAGACAGCAGGTGTCTGAGACATAGGTACACCAAGATCCAAGGACATTCGGGCTGGTGAAACGAGGGCAACCTCAGTGACAACGGGCAGGAAGGGGAACTAAGATGACAATACAAGGTATACAGGGCAGAGGGAGGTATGGCGATATCAGGGTCACGTGCTTTTATAGAGGAAGGAGAAAGATGTTTAAAACCTATCTCACCTTCCAGTCATCCTGCCAGCCCTGGGAACTAGAAGAGTGAACCAGGCCACGCACAAAACCTTACCTTATTCTTTTGTAATGTTAGGTCAGTTAAAAATAGAGGACTTTCAATCTATGATCTTATCAGGGATGAAGATGCTGGTCTGGCATACTTCACAGAAACTTGGCTGGGTGATGAAAGCAGCCTGATATGAGCTCAGGCTCTTCTAGCTGGGTACGGTTTTAGTAAGAAGGTGAGTGAATGTGGGCAGTGTGGAGTGGGATAGCTGTGGTCTGTCTACAAAGACCATCTCAGCCAGAATACTGAATACCATTCCCAGAATATTAGGGACCTAAGCCACGTCAAGTGTGTTTACCAGGGAGAGACTGGGGATTCTGCTAGCGAATCGTCCATCCCACTGCCATTTAGACTTCCTGACCAAGTTCACTGAACTGGTCTTGGGTCTGTTGTTGGAGTCTCCCAGACTTTTGCTTCTGGGCAATTTCAACATTCTGGAGGCCAGTTTGTCTGCAGGCCAGCTCAGGAGTTCCTAGTATCCATGACAAACATGAGCCTATCCCAATTGGTTTCAGGTCTACACATTCAGGTTACACCCTTGATGCGGTTGGAACATATAGACTTGTGGGTGCAGGTGATTTATACCCCCGAGTTGTCATGGGCAGATCATTTTCTGGGCAGGGCTAGCATTACAGCTACAACCTGCCTCTGTGAGGTGCAGGACCTATTAAAATGGTGCACCCTTAAATGTTAATAGATCCCTTGAGAATCCAGGAGGCCTTAGTGGGTTTTACATTTACACCTACATTTCTGTTGAAGCTCTGGTTAATAAGTGGAATTAAAATCTAACCAAAGCTATTGACGTGGTTGGCCTCTCCAACCTGTTTGTACTCAGGCTCCCTGGTATAGAAAGACCCTCAGGGAGCTCAAGCAAGAAGATGACTCAAACATAGATAGAGGAAAACACAACTTCTATGGTACAAAACATGATACAAAGAATGTCTTTGTTCCTTTAGGGTGGCAATATGTGCAGTGATGAAAGCTTCCTTCTCTGAATATATTGTGTTTGTGAATTGACATCCAGCTGAGCTAGTTAGGGTGGTAAGAGGTCTAACCCAGGCCCCCTGCCCCCTAAACCTCATCTTAAGAGCCTTCAGCAGCTTGCTATAATGCCTTTAATGACCATTTCACAGATACAATCTCTTGCATAAGAGCCAACTTAGACACCATCATTAGAGTGGAAGTGTCATGTGCTGGAGAACTTGCTCTCACAGAAAACACTCAGAGGTTCAGCAGAAGCACTTATTTGAAATTAGCAAGACCAATGGGTGCTGGCCAGTAGCAAGTTTTATATTTTGACCTTTGCTGGAAAAAGGATCAAGTGAGTGCCTGGAAGTGCATGAGCCAAGGAGAGCACCAGAGAGCTTCAGCCAAAGACTTCGGAGATCAACGCAGCCACAGGCTGATTGACAACGGACAGATGAAACAGAGCAGAACAGGGTTAGGCTGAATCTGTTTCCCAAAAGGGCCAAAGGGAAATTCCTTTTCTCATGCCTAAAATGAAAATTCGGAGAATTCGTCTGCCCTGAACACTTGGATTCATTTAGCAAGATATTCTTTTCCTACCTCTTTATCTATTCGAGTGAGGAGAAACCCAATAACTTGTTGTGTGAGGTAGTTTTCAGTCCTTAATGGTGATTTTTAACTCGGATTTTAGTGGGCAAGCTGATGCTTTTTTTTTACTGTTTTCTATTGTTTTTTTAACCTCTTTAACATTGGAACTCTTAAATTATAAAGCCCTGAGGTTTTAATAACTCCAAAATTTTTATTACTTAGGGCTTTAATTATTTAAGATTCTAAGATTTTAAGACTTTATTTGCCTGGGCAGCTGTGATCATTTGACAATTAACCTACCTGAAGCTTTTGGAAGGCCAGCTGAGTGGAGCCCAGGCAAACTGCAGCTGGGTTGTTTACATCAGAGAAGGCACTTCTATTCACTACTATTCCTTAAGCACTGCTGCCTTGCCGTTTTTGTCTGGATTGTGGACTGTTGATGGTATATTTACCCAAGTTGAAGAAGCTTAAATACAACAGTCCTTTTCCATAGCTGTCTGCATTTTTGGCACTGTCTCTGTCATCTTCATTTGCCTACAATTTGGAACTCGCAGTCGAAATGCTAAAGTGGTGAGCAGAGGCTTGAGGTCTGAGGTTGTATCTTTGACCTGTTGGCTGGCCGAAGAGGAGGAGGAAGGGAGGATATAGAACTTTCTACCATCCTATGAAGCGTTTGGTAGAAAAGAGACTGAACTAGCAGTGAATATTGACAGTAACAAACGCTGATAAGCCCTGCTTTTGAGTATGACGAATTACCTCTGGGGTGTTCTGATGAAACTTTGATAAAGCCTGTGAACGAAGACAAACGAAGAGCCAGAACAGCTGCTGCCTACTACAGTCTCGATGTAGACCTGAGTTCAAAAGGTGCACCCTGGGTCTTATATGCTACTCAGCCTATTTGCTTCAGGATTGTAAATCTGAACTGCACTGCCTTGTTTGTGAAAACAGTATTTTTTAGACTTCATTTTTCCTTTTCGTTTCTTTTAGTCTTTCAGATATATGCTGATCATATGTTTTTATTTTATAGTCATATATATATATATATATATATATATATATATATATGTATGTATGTATATATATGTATGTATATATCTGTTTAGCTACTTAATTATTTAGTTAATTAATTATTATTTACTTAATTCAGTTCTTTTAACTTCTAGTTGAAAACCAATTAATATGATTTCTAGAAAGAGAGTCCGGGGAAGTCTTACTTACTCTTCTCCCTCTAAAATTGAGCAGCTCAAGATTGATGAGTTTTTTAAATCCGATAGGCAGCCATTAGATGTTTCTAAATTTACAATTCCTACCTCTAACAGGTTTGATGCTCTAGACGAGAAAAGCTTAGACTGAGGAAAGCCCAGTATTTACAAGGCAGAAACGATATAACTAAAAGCAACCTAGTAGATGGGAGTAGACATGATGACATTCAGGAGAATATTTCTTCTTCTAATGATAGGATGCTTTTAGAAAAACAATATAATTTGGTGGTGGTAACTGTAAAAAGCATTTATAGTGAATTAAGAAATATCTCAGACAAACTAGACTACCTTACCTCTGCTATAAAAAGGGAAAGTCATACATTTCCTTCGAAAACGATCACTAAGAAGCAGGATGGTATCAAAGTTGCAAATACCACTCCTACAAGTCAGCTTCCTTCATTCCCTGTAGCTAAGAGCTTTCTAAAGGATATGAATCTCTCCCTTCAGGTTAATCAGGTTGCTTTAACTATAATTCCCTTATAGACAATCTATTCCTCGGTGGAATACAATGAGCTGTGCTAGGAAGCATATCAGTACCATACTACATTTACCAATTAAGGCAGTTGATCTTTCATTTATTATTTTTTTTTGTACGCCCCTCCTCAAATGCAAAAATTTATCCTAGTATTTAGGTCAGCTTTATGAAGAGGAAAGTTTCTGTTACTAGGTTGGGTGTGGTACCTGCTCGAGTGTTTCTGGATACAGTGAAGAAACCTTTATTACCCCATTCAGTATCGAATAATTCCAAGGTTTGGGGAGAACATGGTTCTAAATCAACTTTTAAGTTTGAACATTGTAGTTTAAAAGTCCCACCCTTGGTCTCCCCTAATAGAGAATTCCACTGTATGCAGCAACACCCTGTATTTACAAATTCTTCTGAGACAGGCTGCCCACAAGACCCATTTAATACCTCTAGGGTCAGTGAGGAAGAGCAGCTAATAGACTCTTATAAATGTTTACCCCGACTGAAAAACAAAGCCGTCATAAAAAGATTGGGCGTCTTAAGAGAAAGACTATCTGTGATGAGTAGGACAGAACTGGATTTAGCCTCAGCTCCTATGGAACAGGATGATTTGATAACGTTTGAATCCCCTCCCAGTAATAGAAATACCATCTCTAGTCAAGCACATCAAACAACAGCGAATTGGTTAGAGATGAGGAAATTGGAGCCTCATGAATCAGATGAAAGGAAGACCAAAAACAAAGATATTATATTTGTAGATATACGTCAGGTACATTGTAACCCTCATCTACTAATAAATGAGTCAGTGGTAACTTCAGAGGAAACCAGGTTTTGACACAACAATGACAATCAATATATTCAACATCCGGGCTTTCCTGTCTGTCCTGGAATCTAACAGGCTGGAGGAACAAACTAGAGGATTGTGACTTTCTAGATTATATAAAGCAATTTCAGGCCCTGCTGTTCCAAGAAACCTGGCTAAAGCATGATATTTGGCTTCCTGGATATGTGGCCTGCTCAAATACCGCACATTCTTCTTCTAAAGGTGGTAGACCGAGTGGTGGCCTGGCTATATTGATATCTATTTCTCTTTCAGCTTCAATTATTCCTCTTAAAGGATTAGTTCTATGCACCATGGCCGTTTTTATTGAAAATGTACACCACTCTTATATTTTTGTTAACATCTATGTGTCCCCCCGCCCCGCACCTCACCATATTATGATCCAGACTACTGGTATAAGCTAGAAGATTATCTATGCGAGTTAGAGTATGAATTCCCTTTAGTTCCATCGGTAATTGCCGGCGACTTTAATGCACGCATAGGTTCATCTAACCAAGATATTGCTAGGGCTTTAGGAGGCCCAACTGAGTTGTGGGAAGGTTTGGAAATTCGAAAGTCTAAAGATAAGAAGATTAATGATTTTGGCCTCATTTTTTTTTACTTTACTGACAAAACTAAATCTAGCTTTAATAAATGGTTCCCATCTTGATAATTCCGAGGGAGAGTTTACTTTTACAAATAATTTTAGGGCAAGTACGGTTGACTATGTGTTAATTTCACATGAGCATCGATCCTTGTTCCTTTCTTTTACAGTTGACCCAGTAGCTGGTAGTGATCACCAGCCACTTAGATTTTCCTTGTGGTGGTTTAACAGTACTTCTACAAATACTGCTCACCACCTTAATTCTGAACAAGCCCAGTTAACCTCTGATAAAAGGATTAAATGGAATCCCTTGTTGCAATCAGATTTGCAACAGAGGCTTTACTCTGAGGAATTTCTGAAATTACGAAAGGACCTGATTCAAGTATCCAGTGTCGAGTCTGCAAATCAGCTGTATACTCAATTAACAAACTCCCTCAGACCTTTTTTTTAAAAACTCAGAAAATCGTCAAACCAAAAGCGATAATGCTTGGTTTGACAAAGACTGCAGGAATCTAAAAAGGCAAATGGGAAAAGCCATCAAATTATACCGATCCACTAACTCCTCTGAAATTCCCTCACACTTTTATGATCTTCGTAAAAAATATAAAAGATTAATTAGTGAGGAAAAAAAGGATATATTACAAGGAACAGTGGAAGGAACTAAGCCTAGCACTCCTGCAAAAGAATCCATCGAAATGCTGGGATACAATTGCAAGGCTCGAAAAAAGGTCATCTCCAATTTTAGAAAGAACTATTTCTAAAAACAACTGGGAAGGCTATTTTGGAAAGATATTTAATGATTCAGACCATCTTAAGATTATTCCCCAGGATTATACTGGACCTAGATGGGAACATAGCTGGGAAAATATTTCTATAGATAGGGCTAATTCATTAATACTAAGACTAAAGAAAGGTAAAGCACCTGGCGAAGATGGCCTTCCATCAGATTTTTATATTGCATTTTCTGACTGGTGGGCTCCAATTTTTGCTTCATTTTTTTCTTTAATTAATAATGCAGGAGTTACACCACCTAATTGGTCATCTGCTATTGTAGTTCCAATCTACAAAAAGGGTCCCAGAAATGATCCAGGAAATTATAGGCCCATTAGTCTCTTGGATGTTTCTGGAAAAATTTATGCCAGGTCTCTTCTAGACACATTGGAGGATTGGGTGGAAGAGCATGCATTGCTGGCTCCAGAACAGGCTGGCTTCCGTTCAGGCAGGTCAACTCTGGATAATTGTTTTATGTTGAAATATGTTATTGATAAATATTTGGCAGGAACTGTAAAGCATATTTTTGTGGCATTCATTGATTTGAAGGCTGCTTTCGACTCTATTTCACGGGAACGTCTTTGGGTTAAATTACAATCTATGGGTATTGATAAGAATCTTCTAAAATGTATAATATCCCTTTATTCAAATACATTCTTGAAAGTCAGAGTTGATGGTACACACCTATCAGACTTGATACCTGTCTCTAAAGGAGTAAGACGAGGGTGTCTGCTTGCTCCCCTTCTTTTCAACTTATTTATAAATGATGTACTTGAGTTCTTAAAAGGTGACCAATTATTCCCAGTTAAAATTGGAAATCGGAAATATTCAATCCTATTGTATGCAGATGATGCTATTCTGATTTCCTATACTCAAGTAGGCCTGCGTAGATTGTTGAATCAGTTTAGTTTATACTGTAAGAATGAGCAACTTTCCCTCAATTATCAAAAAACAAAAGTGATGGTATTTGGTAAATCCAAAAAAATTTATAACCGGCTACTTGACGGGAATAAATTGGAACAAGTCCCCTCCTTTAAATATCTTGGTGTGGTTTTCCACTGCACTGGTAAATGGTCTTCGCAGGTTCAATCAAGTACCCTGTTAGCTGAAAGAACATTGAATGGTTTATTAAGATTCTATCGCACAAAAGGGGGCAATATGATTCAACCCACTTTAGAACTCTATTGGCTCAGAGTCATGCCAAAACTGCTGTTTGGAGCACCGCTGTGGGCTCTGGCCAATCTAGATCCATTAGAGAGAGCACAAAATAAATTTCTGCGCAGACTTGTGGCAGTTCCCACTTCCACAAAATTAGCATTGCTCCGTGCAGAGTTAGGTATAATGCCAATTAAAACAGCGGCTCTTAGATTAGCCCTCCTTTTTTAGTTAAAAATTATTTTTAAGCAGGTATCTGAGTTCCTTTTGATGTCCTTTGAAGAGCCTGGTCCAAATTCATGGATGCATAAAATGCAATTGGTTGTCATGAATTTGGGGTTCCTTTTTGCCTGACTCAAGGGTATGATAAAGCAAAATTACTTATACTCCAAAGACTCAAGGATATAGTGATGCAATCCCAGATGACTGAGATTAAGTCCTGCCAATCTAATACATTTTTTGTTTCCTACATTCCGCTGAACTCACCCCTTCCTCATTATCTGGTTGATCTTCCAACTTTTAAAATGAAGTTAGCCTTTCTGCATGCTAGATTGAATGTTCTCCCACTGGCAGTTCGGATGGGCAGGTACAATAATGTTCCTATGAAGGACAGAGTATGTGTTTGCAACTCTGTTTCAGTAGAAGATTTAATTCATGTTCTGCTTGAGTACCCTATTTATAATGATCTTAGGAGCAAGTATATTTCTCCTTTATTGAAGTCTTTTAAGGGAAGTTCCTTCTTTGTGAAGGTCTGTTTTCTGCTATCTGATACTGTGAAATATGTGTCTTTTAGAACATCTAAATTTCTTGTCAGGGCCTTACAGTTACGTGCTATAAAGAACAAGGGGGGGGGGATGGAAAGTGATTTATCTATTGTTGTTTATATATTGCATGTAAATTGGCTGGATTATCCTTTCTCATTTTATTTTATTTTTTTATTTTTGTGCAATGGCTGGCTGCTAAAATGCAATAAATTTGACTTGACTTGACTCGACAATGGAGGGGCAGGACTGGAGGATTGTTCTCTGGGAACGCACTCCTGCCTCAGTACTTCCTCCCTTGGTACCACCCACACGGGCTTGTTTTCTTGGGTGGCCACTGATTTCAACAGAACTTGCAGAATCTGAGCCCCGTAAGTCCGTGCATGCAAAGTCTGTTTCGGGATAAGAATGTGGGAGGGTGTATTTTTCTTTTTCCACCTGTCAGTAATGCAGCGCTTAAAACAAACAAATGGGCAAAACCACAATTGCAGAGGTCTCTGGGGTTTCATTGCTCTGGACGTTCAGCCAGCACCAGGGAACATCTCTGCAAGACTTTTCCCCTGCCTCCCCAGTCCTTTGGGGATTTTGCAAAAAAGGCTCCCCTCCCGTAGCCTGACCCTCCTTCTCCCCCATTCTCTCTCTCTCCCCATCTCTCTGACACATCCCCTCTCTTTCATACAGTCTCCAAGGCACAAATGTGCTTTCAACATATACCTTATACTGGCTCCTCTCCTTCACAAACACACAATCTCTTTCCGTCTCTGACACGCATTCCTCCTTTCACGTACCCGCGCGCGCACACCCCCGCACACCTTCAACACACACTTTCCTCAGCGAGGGTAATGGCAGCAGGCCAGGATCACATGGGGGGGGCTGCCTTTCCTCATCCTAGATACACCTCTGGGTACTGTGCATGTGAAATCAGTTAGTTTAACCTCCGGTTTGCTAGTAAAACTGAATTACTGTGTTACAGAATGACGCATGTCTAAAAAGTATGTCACCAACATGAAAAGTCTGGAAAGCTCTGATGTGAGGAAACAAACACACCAAGACAATTACTTATCTACTGACTAATCTAAACAACAAACAACTAACTAAACTAACACACTAACTGCAACAATTCAAAAGGGGATAAATAGGTCACATGCTTGACTTCCAACTCCTCACAGAATGAGAACTGATAAAAGCTTATTGCACTTCAAAATTCTATTTGGGTATATGTATAGCTAAACAACCATCTTATACGTCTAATGTGCTAATCATGTAAAATTTAAACTACATTTATACTTATAAAACAATTACTCTACTACTTATATTAAATGTAGGTGACTGTTGTAAAATAAGAATATTCTAATATTCTAATATAATAATAATTCTAATATAATTCAATATAATTCAAAGCCTGATATTGCATCTCTCCTCCTAATTCTTCTTTAAAAAGTTAATCTTTTCCTATTGATTCTTAAATTCCTTCAAAGAACTTTCTCTGATTAACATTGTCAATTTGTCCCTCTCTGCCATGTCCAGCAATATCAACATCCAGTTGTCATCAGATGGTATCATGAGATCGTTCCACTTTTGTGCACACAATATTCTCGCTGCCGTTGTCATATATTGTATAATTCTTACAAGGTTTTTATTTATCTGATCATCCATCAGTCCCAATAAAAACAGTTTAGGTTTCAGCTACATTTTAACCTTGAAAATATCCTCCATAAAAGGGTATATCATCACCCCGAATTTCTTTGCTTTATCACATATCACAACATATGAAAAAAATCAGACCTTCAGACTGATAAAATTTCCAATATTTATTTGAGGAACCTTTGTACTTTTTATACAGCTCTTCTGGAGTTAGAGACATCATCTTATAAAAATTCTCTCCAAGTCATAACTTAAAGTAAGTATCTTCTGTCCATATCATAGAATCAGAGAGACCACAATGGCCACTGAGTCCAACCCCCTGCCATGCAAGAACACATACTCAAACCCCCAGCAAATGGCCATCCAGCCTCTGTTTAAAAACCTCCAAAGAAGGTGACTCCACCACACCCCGAGGCAGCATATTAAACTGTTGAACAGCTTTTACCACCAGGAACTTCTTCCTGATGTTTAGGATTTTTCTGTAATTTGCATCCATTGCTCTGTGTCCTAGTCTCTGCAGCAGCAGAAAACAAGCTTGCTCCATCTTCAACATGACACCCCTTCAAATATTTAAACATGGCTATCATGTCACCTTTTAACCTTCTTTTCATCAGGCTAAACATACCTAGCCCCTTAAGTCTATCCTCATCGGGCATGGTTTCCAGACCCTTCCCCATTTTGGTCACCCTCCTCTGGATACATTCTAGCTTGTGGTGCCCAGAACTGGACATAGTATTCCAGGTGAGGTCTAACCAAAGCAGAATAGAGTGGTATTATTACTTCACTTCATCTTGACACTATCCTCCTGTTGAAGAAGCCCAGAATCACATTGGGTTTTTTATCTGCTGCATCACACTGTTGACTCATGTTCAGCTTGTGGTCCTAAGACTCCTAGATCCCTTTCACACATACTGTTTTCAAGCCAGGTGTCACCCATCCTATATCTGTGCATTTCATTCTTTCTCCCTAACTGTAGTACCCTACATTTGTCGCTGTTAAAATTGATTTTGTTAGCTTCAGCCCAGCTCTTTAAATTGTCAAGGTCATTTTGGATTGTGATCCTGTCTTCAGGGGTATTAGCTATCTCTCCTAATTTGGTGTCATACGCAAATTTGACGAGGATGCCCTCTATTCTCTCATCCAAGTCATTGATAAAGATGTTGAATAGCACTGGGCCCAGGAGAGAAACTTGTGGCACCCCACTAGTCACTTCTTTCCAGGATAAAGAGGCAGCACTTGTTGTATCTGGCCGGTCAGCCATATCCTTTCCTTTGCTCCATCTGAATCAGGTGGCCCACATTTTGAGCTCATTCAATCATACGTTCTTTTATTATTTCTTCTTCCTCCAATTTGAATTCCAGCAACATTTTGTACATTTTAGCTCTTAAACGCTCATGAGTTTTACACCATTGGTTCTCAAATTCTGTTTTTGCACCTCAAAGCCAAATATTTTTAATCCATTTCAAATCTTTCAGATAGATGTCTATAAGAAAATGATCCTATATCTAAGTCACTCTCAATCTGTTCCCTAATCGTTTCCATTTTCACTTGTTCTCCATCAACCTTAAATCTTTTTATGTTACACATTTCTCTTTGACCTCTAATTCTCTCAAAGCTGTCTTCACATATCTGAAGGGATGTCACATATAAGATAGTGTCAGCTTGTTTTCTGCTGCTGCAGAGATTAGAACATGAATGAATGGATTCAAATTACTAGAAAAAAGATTCCACCTAAACATTAGAAAGAAGTATTTCATTGTGATTGCTTTCTGACAGTGGAATAGATTGTCTTGGAGGGTGGCGGATTCTTCATCATTGGTGGTCTTCAAACAGAGGTTGGATGGGCCTATTTTGGGGTGCTTTAGTGTATATTCCTGCATAGCAGAATGGGGTTGGCCTCTTCCAGCTTTAAGACTGTATGAATACCAACATGTGTAACAGTGACCGGCTGAAAGTTGGAAGCTGTCTTTGGCCAAGGATTGGACCCTTGCTTTTTGACATTAGTTAAATGTTGTTGTATATACTGATATCTATACATCGTCAGTTACCACCACCTATGATAAAAACAGGTTTTTATTGGCTTGCAGTTTAAAGTTTTTATATATTAAACTAATCTGATAGGTCTATGCTCTTACAAAATGTGCTATGGAATATGTTAAAGATATTGATTTCCAATATTCTGGATCAAACATTGACAGAACTTTCTCCCTAACATATTTTGACTTAACTTTTCACTTTCCTAAGCATGCTAGATAACTAAATAATTTGAGTATCCCCAAGTATTGCTATGTCTTTCCTTAAGACTAGATTTAATTGCCTCCCTTCTGCAATCTGTCTAGTGGAAGGACAGTACCATAGAATCCTACATGAAGATGGCTTGTGTCCCTGTGGAGATGAGGTAGTCAAAACTTTGGAGCACATGTTTTTGAATGCAGACAGTTACTAAGTGTCCAATTATGAGGAAATTCCTTGGAAGAACAGGGGAATGGCATCTTGAACAATTCCTGGCTGATGTCTGTGTATGCTCTTTCAGGTCGCACATGAATTTCACAGGGGTTTCTTAGGCAAGGAAAACTCATAGGGAGTTTTACCAGTTCCTTCCTCTGAAATATAGCCAACACAAATAACGGAGCAAATGGCTAAATTTGGATTCTCTGCTCAAAGGCCTTGTGAAAGGATTTTTCTGTTCTATTTTCAATCTATTTTTATCTTTTGTATTATACTGCACTTTAAGATATGTATTTTAAAGAAGTGTATGTATCTGAGACTTCCGGTCTGATGGTGCTGCGAATGTCCACCTAGGGCGATCATTCCTCCTAAGTTGTCGCTGCAAGTGATTTTCCAGGCACTCCAACACCATTTGGTCCTAACGACCAACTGGGACTGTTAGGACTAGGGATGGGACGAATCCAGAATTTTCCGAATCCGGATCCGAATCCCTGGAAGGTTCTGCGAATCCACGAATCTCACAAATCTTGAATCTTTCAAATCCTTTTTTAAAAAAAGTTTAAAAAGCAAGGGAAAGAAGGATAATCTTGGGCAAGACATACTCTCTCAGCCTTAGCAAAAGCCTAGGCAAAGGCAAACCTCCCTCTGAAGAAATCTGGCCAGGACAATTGTCATAGTTTTGCCTCAGGATCTCCCCAGATTGGAAATGGCATGAAGGCCCTTTGTATACAGGCAGGAAAATGTGGATTAATCCCACATTTCCTGCCTGTGTAAACAGGGCCACATATTACAGTACAGAACAATCCAGGTCAAAACTAGCTTTTCTTTGCATAGCTCCTTCTGGCATCCTGGGGTTTGTAGTTTGACGATGTGCCACCACACTTTGGCAGAGAAGGCTGTGACACCTTGTAAAAGTACAAACCCCAGAATTGTTTATGAAAGAGCTTTGCAAGGGAGCGATGCAAAGAAATGTTCAGCTGTCCTTGAAATCTCAAGAAGACTATACCTTCCATTCAAGTCTCAAGTCCTGCAACAAAGAAAGCACTTACACACACACACACACACACACACACACACACAAGCCTCTAGTCTAGTCAATTCTCTACCCTCAAGTCCTGCAAGGGACACTCAAATCAAATCTCTAGGTCTGTCTCAACAATTCCCAATCCCTACCCTCCAGTTTCAAACCAAAAAATAGTACAGATTAACGCATGCTCAACAAACGATTCTGGAGGCAGCTACTGTTCACCTTGTTTGTTGTAGGCAACGCAAACTCCTCCTATAGAATCAGCTAGAGTAGAATCCTACTCTTTCCCAGCTCAGGTTTTTTGGCATTCATTGTTTACCACAGACATGCTGCTGCTGCAACAGAAGACCAAAAGTCTATTTTCTCCAGCTCTCCTTTGCAACCCTTCCAACAGCAATGCTGCTTATCAACTTGCAGCTAGACAGAGGAAAAAGAGGAAAAGGGGTTGAGAAGCATAAAAAGACTTTCTAAAAGGGAGATTCAAAACAGCTTAACTGAAGTATTCATGTATTCAAGACACAGAAACTAAGAGAAGAAGTGGCATCATGACAATCTTAGTCCCAGAATTGACCAAAGAAAGCTAGTGAAGGGGTAAGTATGGCTGGCATGGAACCCCTGAACCCCTTTTTTGCAGTCTTTGGAACCCCCTGGGACATTTCCACAAGCTCCTAGACCCCCACACAAACTCAGTTCTGCTCCTCTGTCCCTTACCTCCTAATCTCTGTCCCAAAACTACCTTGCAGAGGGAGGGAGAGGCAGCGCTAGGGGCACAGGCAGCAGTAGGGAGAAATGGCGGCCTCCAGTGCATGTGAGGCTTTATGCTGGTCTGCCGACCAATCACCCGTGCCTACACGTGAGGAGCGGGATCCCATCCTGGTCCCAAATTTTCAGGCGTCTCAGTCTCCAACAAACTGTTTGAGTGGTGGATTTGAAAGATTCAGTTTGCCTATTTTGGCACAGGGATTCGTATTCCCAAATCCCTGCCAAAGATTCAAGGAGTCGAGGATCCGGTTGGCCCATCACTATTTAGGACCCTATCCTGGACGAGTTCCTTCTTTGGAAAAAGAGGTCCTGAAGGGGCTTGATGGAGACCCAGTATTGCCAGTCCAATTAACCCCAGATGTTGTCAGAGACCGATAGGGGAATCGGATGGACACGAGGGGATTGCAGAGCCACTGCGATCGCTCGTTCGTCTGCTGTTGATCTTCAACAGAAGCAGCACCAAAGGCTTTTTTAAACCAACCTGAAAAAGAAGCTAACAAGGACTTTGCAAGGTTACCCCGATCTTGAAGGAGAAGGTAACCCCAACTTTTTTCTATAGAACTAGATCTGCAGCTGGTGACATAAAAGCTAACTTCAACAGCGAGATCTCAATTTAAATTTCTCTCCTTTTCGATATTTCTAAAAGTGCTACTGACTGTTAATTGCTGATGCTTACTGCAAGGAACCTTTAAAAGACAGGGGATTTTCTTTTCTTTACATCTTCCTTCCTTCTATTTTTAGCAAGGACTAGACAAACATCAGTGATCCGCCTTGTAACTCTCCAGAATGATTTGCTACATGGATGGACACTTTGTTGCTACAAATTAACACCGACAATTGACTTTTTTCTGGAACATATTTTCTGAATGGCTGTGGACTTTTTTTTTTTTTTTCCTGAGGACTATGCTTTGTGGATTGCCTAGTAAATTGGATTTCACTGGATTTTACTTTTGAACTTTGGATTGTGACTTTGTGGCTTTATGACTTTGTGATTTTGATTCTGAGTAACATAACTAAGGGTCTATCTGGGCTTGACCATGCTTTGGTTTGGTTATTTTTCATTATTTGGACTAAGTAAATTAAACGGACTGGATTTTTTCCCTGGACAACTTCCCATTCAAGGACATTCAAAGATACTGACAAGCAAACTGTACAAAGGAAGACAACAGCACTAAGACTTTTTCCATTTTCACTAAGACCCTCCCTTTGCTTTCATCTCAGATTAATAAACAGTAAAATCGATTCAAGGATTGTCAAAACACTACAAAGGACTTTCGATTTGACAGAAGAAAAGTAAGGACCTACTTCATCACATGAAACGAACTGACAGACTAATCTTATTAGAACACTTTGCTAAGATTACTGTTCTTCCTAATTTATCAAGTGTACAGAATTATTGTTTCTTCCAATTGATTATAATATATAAAAATATATAAAACAGTTAAAATAGTACATAAAACAATTATCATAAAATAGCAATGACAGAATATACATCTTAGCATAAACTGATTTTTGATGGTGGGGTGGGCTTGGAATTTGGAAATTGAAACAGTTGGGTTCTAAATGCATTTACTCATTAATTTGCAAAATCATTTTATTATTCATTTCACATTTTAATAACTAATCAATCAATTGATTGAGCCACTTTCTCTTTAATCTCTATATCTGTTTGTACTAAATGAGACGTGCTATACGTATTTTCAGAGACAAAATCTGTTTCTCTAGGTTCTAAGATTAACTCCCTGTAACAGTTCTTAGAGATGAAGAGATTAAGGTTGACTCTGAAATTGATAGCTGTATGGCAGTACAGTAAGCTAACTAGACACAGCTGGCTGGAATTTCTAATAAAAACAAAACAAAAGAGGCACTGATAGCCTATGCGAAGAATTCATAAAGAAGATACCAAATTTTGATCTACACTGCCACCTGCTGACTAAACAGGAAAAAAATACTTTAAAGTATTCAGAAAGCTACTCTATGGCATGTGCTACAAGAAAAGCTGTGGCTTTGGCTCGAGCCCACTCACAAACCACAAGATCATCTGGCAGAAGGTCTTCCATAGACAATACAAGTAAATCAATGGAAATAATTCAAATATTGGAAGAACTGTGCAGATATAAGATGGAAATAAAACAGGAGATAAGACAAGAAATAAGAGAAGAGTCAAGAGAAACAAGGATAGACATTAAGACAGAAATCAAAAGAGAAGTCAACAGATTGGGGAAAAAAACAGACCATCTAAGTAATGATATTAGTGCAATGAAGTCTGATGCAATAACCCTGCAAGAGAAAAGAAAAGATACAGAATTGGCAACAAAGCAGATTTGTGAAGCTTAACAACATGAAGAGAGGTCACTACCGACAATGGAACTAAGATATAGACAGATCTTTGAAATTAAGAGGCTTAGCTGAGGCAGAAACAGAAAATACATATAGTAGAACAGTAATGCGACTAGCAGAATACACGGGCATATCAGAAGAGCAGTTAGAAGCATCTAGGTCTTCAGAGTTTACTCAAAAATGGCCAAAGAGAGAAAATTACTTAAACATATTGTTGTTCCCTTCACAAGGACGAAGATGAAAGATATATCTCACAGAAGAATTATACTGAGAAATTATTTAGCAGTGACCAGGAAATAAAGATCTTCAAAGACATACCATCATATATTCTAAGAAAGTGACAGGAATATAAGTTTCTGACACAATTCCTATTGAAGATTGGAATAAATTACATGTGGAACAAAAATGAAGGAATTTTTTTCAAATAGGTAATATACAATTGACACAACTCAAAAAGTGCAAGATATATGGGAGAAGCTAAAGAAAGACTTAAAGAATCCCAGCAAGAAGAAAACTTTAAAAGAAGACAAGACAGGCAGAGAAGTTGACCTACAAAGAATGGAGATCACTGAAGATGACGATAGGGACCCAGGAGAGGAAGGAAATTTGGATGAGAAAAAAGATCCTACAGATTTAATCAAAGGAAATTTGGAAAAGGAAGATGCTGAATAACCACAAGAAAGCGATCTAGAAGATAGAGAACAAGAGGAAAATTAGAAAAAAATGGCCCCAAAACTTTTATCATGGAATGTTAAAGGTCTGAACTTAATGCACAAAAGGAGATTGGTGTTTCACTACCTTGAGATGATAAAACTGGATATAATTTGTTTGCAAGAAATCTATACTTCACAGAAAGATGTAAAATACACAAGGAATCCAAAACTTGGAAATTGCTACACTGCTCTTTGTTCAAAGAAAAAAAAGAGCAGTGGCTATATATGTCAATCAGAGATATCCAATTCAAGAATTATTCTACGACAGACACTATTTGGGGCTTGAGGTTCAAATACCCAACATGACTCTTCTAATCATTGGAGTCTACTCACCAACTGAAAACAAAGGAAAATTCTATAGAAAGATAAAACGAGAGATCACCAAACATACCCTTGAAAGAAACCAAGAAAATCTACTTATTTTAGGGCACCTAAATGGTGTCCTGAATCCTTTAGAAGACCGAGCCTCAACAAAATCTATTAGACCAAATCAAGGTAAATTACCTCAAAATTTCTTTTATATGATGGATGAACTTTCTTTAATCAATGCATGGAGATTTGTACATCGCTCCAAAAAGGGTTACACTTTTTACTCACTTTACTTACTATGTCAAGGATAGATCTTTTCTTAATATCCAAATCAACTCACTCCAAAGTACAAAATGTAGAAATCCTTCCAAAGACAATGTCAGATCATAATCCAATTCTCCTTCACTTAAAGTCAGAGAAAATAAAAGACTTCAATTGGAGACTAAATGACAACTTACAAAGAAATAAAGACTATGTAAAAGAGCTCAAGTCCACTATTCAAAGTTACTTCAATGAAAACAAACCTGGGGAAGTTCTGTCAAAAACAATATGGGATGCTGTTAAGGCAGTAATAAGAGTCCATTTGATCAAAAGGGGTGCAATAACGAAGAGGAACAAGGACCTATAAGTATAAGTCCTTCTCAACACCTTGAAAGAGAAAGAATCTCAGTTCCACAAAGATATATTCAACCGTAATATAAAATTAGAAATTAGATGACTTCAAGATCAAATTGCAGCCATAAATTCTGAACAAATCAAAAAGAAAATGAGATTTTGTAGCCTTTGGCATTTTGAGCAGGCAAATAAACCTGGAAAAGGGCTTTCGTATAGGTTAAGGAAAGAAAGAGAAAAAAGATTATGAAAATCCGAAGTGGAAGAGGAGACCAGAACCCGATAAAATATGTCTTCCATAAATATTATTCATTGCTATACAAATTGAATCCAAGCCAGGAGCCAGATGACAGTCAAATGAAAGCTTACCTAGACAAACAAGATAGCACTGAAATCACTGAAGAACAGAATAACATATTGAATGGTCCAATCATGATAGCAGAAATCACTGAAGCTATTAGGAGAGTGAAGAGAGATAAACAGAGATAACCCTGATGGCTTTACAGCAACCTTTTATAAGACTTTTGAAAATGAAGCCAAGTGTAGCCAGACATGCATCCTAAACATTAAAAAAGCTGATTTCTGTAAACTTAGGGAGTTACTTGCCAAAATCCCATTGTCAAGAATACTGAAAGAGAAAGGAGTTCATGACGGATGGGAGTTTCTTAAAAGTAAGATACTGAAGGCACAATTTAAAACTATGCCAATAAGGAGGAAAAATGGCAGGTGTCTAACGAAAACAAAACAACCAGAATGGTCGATGAAAGATCTCTCAGCTGAGCTAAGTGTTAAAAGAAACATGTACAGGAAATGGAAGAATGGTGAAACCAACAAGAGGAATTCAAGCAAATAGCCAGGAGATGTAGGGAGAAGGTCATAAAAGCTAAAGTGCAGAATGAACTTAGGCTTGCCAGAGACATTAAAAACAATAAAAAGGGCTCTTTTAGATATGTCTGCAGCAAAAGGACAAACAAGGACAGGGTTCCTGCGTGGAGAAGATGGCCAATTACTAATAGGAGGAAGAGAGAAGGCAGAACTACTCAACACCTTCTTTGCCTCAGTTTTCTCCCAAAAGGATAGAAGTACCCAACCTGGGGGGTGGGGAGCAGATGAGGAAGGGGAGAAATGCAGCACAGAATAAGTAGAGAAGTAGTACAGAAATACCTGGCCTAAACTAGATGAATTCAAGTCTCCAGGGCCAGATGAATTACATCCAAGGATATTAAAAGAACTGGCAGAAATCATTTCAGAACCACTCACAATAATCTTTGAGAACTTTTGGAGAACAGGAGAAATCCCAGCAGGCTGAAGGAAGGCAAATATCATTTCCATCTTCAAGAAGGGAAAAAAAGAGGACCCAAATAATTATTGACCGGTCAGCCTGACATCAATACCAGGAAAAATTCTAGAGCCGATCACTAAACAGCCAGTTTGTAATTACTTAGAAAGCAACGCCGTAATGACTAAGTTGTGCCAGACTAATCTTATCTCTTTTTACGATAGAGTTACAAGCTTGATAGATGAAGGGAATGCTGTAGACACAGCATATCTTGATTTCAGTAAGGCCTGTGACAATGTTCCCGATGACATTCTTGCAAAGAAAGTAGTAAAATGTGGGCTGGACAGGGCCACTCTCGGGTGGATTTGTAATTGGTTGACCAACCGAACCCCAAGGGTGATCACCAATGGATGCTTTTTTCATTCTGGAGAGAAGTGATTAGTAGGGTGCCACAGAATTCTGTCCTGGGCCCAGTGCTATTCAACATCTTCATCAATGACTTGGGATGAAGGAGTAGAGGCATGCTGATCAAATTTGTAGATGACACCAAATTGGGTGGGGTTACTAAGACGCCAGAGGACAGGAACAAAATTTAAAATGACCTTGAAAGATTGGAGAGCTGGGCCAAAGCTAACAAAATGAATTTCAACAGAGAGAAATGTAAGGTAGGCAGAAAAAATGGAACCCACAAATAGAGGATGGGGGACACGTGGCTGGATAATATATATGTGTGTATATGTGAAAGAGATCTAGGAGTCTTGGTAGATCACAAGCTGAACATGAGTCAGCAATGTGGTGCGGCAGCCGAGAAAGCAATGCGATTCTTGGTTGCATCAATAGGAGTATGGTGTCTAGATCGAGGGAGGTAATGGTACCACTCTATTCTGCATTGGTTAGACTTCATTTGGAATACTGTGTCCAGTTCTGGCCACCTCAGTTCAAGAAGGATATCGACAAGCTGGAGCATGTCAGTCAGTATATCTCCTTCTTTTTAAAAAAGAATGAAAAAAAGAAAGAAGTGCATGTATTTAAATATGTGTCTGGACCCACAGAATAAAATGATGACGATGTGGCATACATAGTCATTTGCGACCATCAAATTTTGATGGTGCAGGCTGCTTCCTCTCCTAGGCCAATTTGTTCTTTCTGGGTAGTTTCTGGACATCAAGAGATTAATGAAACAGCTGCACTGAAGTGTTTCAGTACCAAATTCTCCACTGTGTCCAACTTGCAGCACCAACGTCTGTCAAAAATGCTTCCCTTCCATCATTCTTCAGAAAGACAGTTTATCCTCCTAAGTCTCTCTCGGATGCAGGGATCAGAATTGTGGGGCCTGCTTCAGATATTGCTGGATAACTTCCAGCAGCCCTTGCCAATATAGTCAGTGTTGTCGAACTAGGAAATGGTAGTCCAACAACATCAGCAGGCCACTCAGTACTGCCCCCCAATAAGGTGACCTCTGCCTCTCACAGTGCAGACAAGCAAGAGATTTGACCCCTGCCAGCTGCCCCTACGGCCAGCGTGGGATCATGGTTTGAGCGTTGGACTACTGCCCTGGAGACCAGCGGTGGATTTCCCCCTCGGCCATGGAAACTCACTGGGTGACCTTGGACGCATCACACACTCTCAGCCCCAGGAAACTCCGCGATAGGTTCGCCTTAGAGTCGCCATAAATCGGAAACGCCTTGAAGGCACGTGACAACAACCAGCTGCTCTTTGCTTTAAATACTGGGAGGGGTGGGGAACCGTGTTGCGCTCTCCCCTCACACCTGGAGCACCAGCCCCGCTCGAGGTTCCCTGAAAGCTCGCATTCCACCCCACACCGACATCGCCGGTAATTCCGTTCTCTGGGTTCTCACTAAGAACGAATTCGCTTCTTGCCTCTCTTCCTCTGCCCCTAAACAGCAAAGGCGGCGGAAGACATTCATTTGCTAGTACGCTATGGAGAGAGGGTAACATTGCAGCCCTGCAGCAAAACCCTTACCCTGGCGCGCGCCCACTCACGAACGCAAGGACAAGGGAGCGGACTGTGCGTAATCAGCCCAGAGAACCTCTCCGAGGACCCCTACAGGCAAACAGAGGGCGAGCAGCAGCCCTGGCCTCCTGGGCGGCCCCCGGCTCCGCCCCGCTCCCAATTCTCCGCGCCGCCAGCCCCAAGCCTCCCTTTGCCCGGGCAGCGGCGGCGGAGAAAGGCTGAAGAGGAGCGCGCGCGCGTGCGCGCACACACACGAGGTGGGGGTGGGGTGCTGCGTCTGTCTCTGCTGCGGTTTCGCCGGCTCCTGGCTGGGCTCGGAGCGGATCCGGGAAGGCGGTGAGTCCGGCGTAATACGGCCCTGCGCGGGATTTCATCCGCCTAGATACTGTTCGGCTTTGCAGACAGCAGATGTTTGGAAAAGATGACCGGGCAGCACTTTGTACCGGAACCTCTTTGGCACGGTGGGGCTCAAAATCCCTGGGCCAAAGAAAAAGATGGTGTCTCTGAGCCTGTGCAGAGTGCTTCCCGGTTTTCTTATTCACCACCTTACTGCCTCTAAGCATCGGAGGAGGTAGTGTATAGCTTTAAAGAAACCCGAAGGCCCACTTTGACTTCGGTGGTTTCAGAAGTGATGGAGGTGGTGTGTTGCGGGCGATGTACCCCGATGTGTGCCCAGCATCGGAGGCTGTTAACGTGCAGAATCGCGATCGGGGGCGGGGGCGAGGCGGCTGCCCGTCCTTGGGTGCAGAAGACGAAGGGACGGAGGGGCGGGGCAGCGCCACTGCCCTTAGAAGGCCCCACGGGGCAAATTCGGTCGTGGATGGAGACGCTGATGGGGCGAGGGAAGGGGCTTCCTCGGAGGAGTGGGCCATGTGGCACCGGCGGGCGCGGTTCCCCCTGGAGAGCCAAGTCGGAAGATGTTCGCCTAGAGAGCAGAGAGGGGGGCGCTCTGGAATCAGCTTTTTCGGTGGCTGCGGATGCTTCGGTGCCCCCCTCGCCTGGCGGTGAACGGGAGGCGGCAAAAACAGCCTGTGTTGCTAGGAGTTAAATAACCGTATGGCTTTCTTCAATGGCTTTCCAGACACATGAGTAGAGCTAGATGTTTCAAAAACGAGTAGAAAGAGTTGGGAGCTGGCAGCCGTGGGAGAAACCAGCTCAGCCCATTGGGCGGTTTCCAGCCAGTGCAAGAGTCCAGGAACTCTGCTTCGCTTCCCTGGTAGCGTCCTTTGATTCCTCCATTTTAATCCCAGTTTACGGCACTTCACAGGAACTGCATATTCGCGAAGGGAGGGGGGAGGGAGCAAACTCCCAGCCTATAGAGACACTTGGCTTCTGTAAGGAACGGGAACGATCTCCTTCGGGGCCTCCGGCAACTCGGCGTCAGATGATGCAGGCTCCGCAGTATGTTAGGAAAGTGATTTGGGAAAGAGTAGGGAAGGAGAGGATTTCTTTAAAGCAGGGATGGGCAACGTTGAGCCCGCAGTTGTACTGTCGTCGTAGCCAGTAGCGAGGACTGTTGGGATCTGTAGTCTAGCCACGTCTAGAGGGCTCCGTTTTCACCGTGCTTGCTGTAAAGCCTCTTCCGATTCTGAGGAGAACAAGATGAATGCTGTTTTCCACAGTTAGGCAACGCGGACAAGGAGTGGGGAGTTTGTCAGTGGCCATTTCCTCACTACACTGTTGCAGTGCTATTATTCCACTTTCAACATCCTACAGAATCCTGGGGTTTGCACTTCAGGGAGGGGCACTTAGAATTCTCAGCCACAGAGCTCCTTGGCCTCAGTAAATTCCACAGGATGCTGAAAGTGGAATAATAATAATATAACAGTGATTTAGAAAGGGCCAATGATTTAGATGAGGCTAGCGGTATAGTTAAATCTGATTTGCCACTTTCGCATGAATTCAAAAGTTACCCAAGAAAGTGTCCTTGTGCTTTGCTGAGCCTTCTGTAACTTCCTGTTAATAGAAAGTTGTGTAGTCGGAAGGAGGGGGGGGCTGGGAACTGAAGAAGAGAGCTTTGGATCAGACAGGCTTATTCTACCAAATTATCAGACTGTTTCAGTGAGAAGAGGACTAAGGACAGAACAGGATTCTCTAAAACAGTTTGCTTGGCAATAGTGATATTTTTAGCTACTACTTGTGGCACTTTAGAACAATGCTAGTGATGGTCTGCAGATTAGTGCTGGTCTGCAACCCAGCAACTTCCAGTCTGTAGTGAATTTCAAATTAGTAGACATGTAAATAATCTTTGGTCATTTTTTTCTTAGTATTCAACTGTAAACCTACCTTTGCACTTTCTTCCTTGACTTTCTTCAATAGTCGTTCCTAATCTTCACTATTTTCTCCTAGTAGTATGGTGTTATCTGCATATATTAAATTATTGATGTTCCTTCCTTCAGTTTTCATGTCTCCTTCCTCTGAATCCTCTTTTATGTTTAAGATACTAGTTTAAAAGATACTGTGATAATATGCAGCCTTGCCTGAGCCTTTTGCCAGCTGAAAACCACCCATTTTCTCTGTATTCTGTCCTAATGGTAGCCTCTTGTCCTGTGTGCAGGTTATGTTTGAACACAGTCAAATGGTGTGGCACACCTATTTTCATATCCATAATTTCTCGTGATCTACTCAATTGAAGGCTTTACGATAATCTAGGAAGCACAAGCTGATACCCTTTTGAAGTTCTTTGATATACTCTATTAGTATGTTTGCAATATGATCGCCAGTGCCTATTCCTTTCCGGAACATAACTTGGACCTCTGGTATTTCTCACTGCATGTACAGTAGAAGCCTTTGTTGCAGAATTTCGAGCATGACTTTGCTTCTATGTGTGGTGGTCTTGTGGTTATTGCAGTCCTTGGTGTCCCCTTTCTTGAGGATTGGAAAGTATATCAAGTGTTTCCAATCTGTTTTGTGTATTTGTTGTTTGTTTTTGCTGTTTTGTTTGCTGTTTGTTTTGTGTATTGGTTGACAGATTTTAGTTAGAACTGGACTGAAGACTGTCTCTGTAGATTGAAGAAGCTCTATTGGTATGCCATCTGTTCCTGAAGATTTATTTCTTCTATGCACTCTAAGTAAAGCTTTCACTTCACTTTCTAAAATTGGCAGTTCGTCTTCATATGATTCTTTCTTGAATCTGCCAACCTTTCGTCTTTTTTATGTTGTTCTTCTTTGTATTGTTTCCATTGTCTTTTTATTTCTGCTTCGTCATGTATTGTGTTGCCCTGCCTGTTCTCATTCTCATCTCATTCTTGATTTAAACTTCCTTTTGATTACTTGGATCTTGTGGGAGAAGTCTAGTGTTCTTCATTTTTCGTTGTTGTTGTTGTCACCTTCTGTTTCTTTGCGATTATTATTATAGCAGTTGTCTTTGTCTCTGTGTACAAACCATTAACAGTTGTACTCTGGGTTCTGACTATTCCTTTCACCTTTTACTTTTGATTCTTGTCTATCCTTAACTGCATGAGACTTCCATCTGTCATCGATTGAAACTTCTGTTTGTTTTTGGCTACAGATAGTGTCTTTTTGCATTTCTCCCTGACAATGTCCTGACTTCAGTCCAGAGTTCTTCTGGCTCCCTGTCAATTAGACTTAATAGTGTAAATCTGTTTTTCACATTATCATTAAATTCTATGGAGATATTCTTCAGGTTGTATTTTGGCATGACAGTTGGTTTAGCGTTCTTCTTTAACTTTATTCTAACTTTTGCTATCAGTAGTTCATGGTCTGTGCCACACTTTGCTCTTGGTCTCATTTTTGCAGAGAGAATAAAGCTTCTCCATCTTCTGCTCCAAGTATGTAGTCTGTTTGATTTCTGTATTGTCCATCAGATGATGTCTATGTATACAGTTGCTTCTTAGGTTGTTTGAAGAATATGTTTGCGATGAACAAACTGTTGGCCTCACAGAATTCAGTCATTTGGTCTTCTGTTTCATTTCTTGAACCTAGGCAAAATTTTCCTATGGTCTTTGATTCTGCTCTGTTTCCTAGTTTTGCATTCCAGTTGCCTGTTATTAACAGGAAGTTCTGTTTTGGTGTATGATCAGTTTCCTCCTGGACTCTCCTGGTATAGTTTCCCATCTTTTGCCTGTCTAAACATTGCCAACAGCTATCTGGCATTGCTGGGTTGATGGTAATGATTTTGATTATGGTTTGAATGCAACAAAATTTAGGTAGTACTTAACAATCCCTAAGTTGTGTTTTACACTAAGGGACTTTCCACACTACACTGTTATAGTGCCACTTTCAACATCCTGTGGAATTCTCGGGTTTGTAATTAGGTGTACGTAGGTTTGTAATTAGGTGATTAGGTACTGAGGCCAAAGAGCTATCTGGCTGAGAATTTTAAATGCCCCATCCTAAACTGCAAACCTCAGGATTCCATAGGATGTTGGAAGTGGAATAATAGCACTTTAATAGTGTAGTGCAGAAAGGCCCTAAAGTTTCATGCAATATGGATCAAAACCAACCATATCCTGAAAAGCAAGCAAGCAAGCAAGCTGTTTGCCACTCGATCCAGAACTTCGCAAAAATCAGTTGGGATCAATTTCAGTCTAAATATCAAAGTTGGTCAAAATCCATTTTTGCACTGTAGATCAAAAATTAAACATCAAAAACAAAAGTAGAAATCTGAAATGTTTGAGATGTGTGAAAATATCTGGTAGATTTGAGTCCTAAAACCTCACTGTTATCTTTGGTTTTGTTCATAAAATCCAAATTTGAGTACTACGATGAAGGAAATAGATTTGTCTGAAGTTCCATAGAAAATGGACCAGAGACAATAATTTCATGGAAAAAAAAGCTGGTTTATCAGCCAATCCCAAATTTGCACAAAAATATTTTGGCTGTCAGTCTAAAACTTGGTCAAAACATAGTCAAAATTGGTTCATAAATCTGCATTCTGGAGCGAAAAGTATAGAAATCCAAATAATTTGAGAGGTATCTAAAGTGGTTGATGGATTAATTCTAAAATCCTGCTGGCATGTTTCCTTTGGTACCATTAGATGTAGGAACTGAAAAACCCCACAGCCTTGTTTGTTCTAAAATCAGCTGTTAATCTCTTTGTTGTATCAAAAAATTCCAAGATTTTTATCTATTCATTGTTCTATCCTCTATCCAATGCTACATAATTTCATTCTTCTTTAGAAATAAGGGGGACTGTTTTTTTAAACTGTTCTTAGAAAAGGCTTTTAGGGGAGAAAAATAATAAAAAAAGAACATCTTTAGTGATGCAGTTGTTGTTTTGCAAAAAGACTGAATCTTTTTGATGATTTATGGTAGCCTCCTAGATTCTCTTAGAATCTATTTTTTTTCTTTTGAAGAAGAGTGTGTTATATCAAAACCCATTCCTGTACCACTTGAGTCCTTGTGACTGTATTGCTATGTCTACAACAGAGGTGAGCAACTGCTATGAGACCAGGGGCCAACTTTCAGGTTAGCAAACTGCTTAAGGGGCACAGCTTTTATTTGTTTCTTTGAAAGAGTTTGTAGTTAAAAATGCTTAATGTCAGTGCTCTCTCTGTATATATTATAGACTAGAATTAGCAAAAAGAATATTGTTAAATTCATGAATAATTCCCCATTCATCATATTAACAAAAAATTTCCATCCATACTTGATTACTATCGTTAAATTATTTTTAAGTTTCTAATTATATTTTTAACCTTAAATATACTTAAACTGTCTTAAATTGTTGTTTATTGACTTTAATAAGCACATAGTTTGTTATGATAATGGCTATTGATATCGAACTAAATGGAGTTAGAAGATTATAATAACATTGACTAATTGATTATGACCTTGAATATAGTGTGTTTAGTTCCTATTGTGCATTCAGTCATTTTCTCCATTTACTATGGTATGTTTAGTGGTTTGTTAAATTTCAAGAGCAAACTCCAACAGCAGGTTTTTTTTAAAAAATCAAATATTCTGAGAGCCCTTGGAGGCCACAAAAAGTGCATGAGGGCTGTGTATATGGCCTATGGGCTCCTCTTTCCCTAGTTTACCGTACAGGTGTTCATGACTTCGTCTCAAAGAATGAGACTATACAGGTTCAGTATTATAAGACAACGTCTGAGGTCCATAATAGGTTACTATAGAATGTTCCAGTGAACAGGAACTCAGCTAACATCTGTGATGAAATCTGATGTAAAGCATGGAAAACAGATTGAAAGCATTAGGGTAAAAATTAAACAGGAGAGAAACAACTGTGACATGGTTAATGGAGTCTGTTGTAGACCTTCAATTGAAGACATGAGTGAAACCTTTCCAAAACACATGAACAAATATTGAAAAAGGAGAGATATAGTCACAGTGGGAAACTCTAACCACCCTAAATATTAGTTGGAAGCAAAGAATGTGAAGTCTAACATATTCTTCACTTGTCTTACAGGCAATTTCATTATTTAAAAGTGGAGGAGGCAACAAGGGGATCAGATATTTCATTTCAGATTGGTTCCTAACCAAAAAGTACAAGAGCCTAAATGTAGGAGGAGAAAAAAGAACCCGAATGTAGGAGGAGTAGCTGGAGGAATGAGTAGTTCTGAATTTTCTCTGTCCCCTGTTACCACTTCTCCATCTTTTCCTTGCAGTAGCCTTAGCATTTTCTTGTCTTAGATGTCTCTACACTGGTGCACAGAGCATGGAAAATAAGACAAACCTGAAATCTAAACATAGCAAAGCAGTAATAGGCATCTTTGAAACCTAGCGTCATGTCATTATTTCTCCAAACATGTAGTTATCTGTGGAATGGGGGGCATGTGTAGGTATGTAGAATATGCTGGGTGTGGCAGGGAACCGTGGGAATATAATTGAGAATTTGTAGGGACCAAATTATTAGAGATCAAATGGTCAGTATTGTTTATTGGCTGGTGCAGTGAATAGCATTTAACCAGCTTAGGTAAATAACATTTGTTGTTGTGTTCAAATATAGCAATCGGTGGGTGATTTATGAGGATTAGGGTGGAGGTTCTGATGGTGGGGGTTAAAATCAGAATGTCAAAGACCAGGCAGGATATTCTAAAAGTCAAAGTGACTGATAGAGAGGAGTTGTTTCAGCAAAAGAAAAACAATCTTGCAGTGGTGGTGGTGCAGACCTGGAGGAATCGCCAATGGGCGTCATGAATGGATTACTGTGTATTATTATATAACCAAGCGGTTGATGCAAGGTATTAATGCCAGCAAGATTTGCTTAACTAGCCTCTTGTGTTCCAATTAACAACATAGAAATTATGCGTATGTTTTCTTTAGTAACACAGAGTAGCAGTATACAACAGATTGCTGGCATTTGAACACAACATGCTAGCAATCTGTTGTATACTCCCATGATAATCTTGCAGACAAGGCCGCAAAATGTGGCTTAGACAATGCTACTATTGGGAGGATTTATAATTGGATAACTGGGCAAACAAAAAGGATGGTCACCAATGACGCCTCTCCATCCTGGAAAGAAACGACTACTGGGGTGCCACAGAGTTCTGTCCTGTGCTGAGTGCTATTCAACATCTTTATGAATGACTTGGATGATGTAATAGAGGGCATGCTCATCAAATGTGCAGATGACACCAAATGAGGAGGGATAGCTAATACCCAGAGGACAAGATCAGAATTCAAAATGACCTTGACAGATTAGAGAGCTGGGCCAAACTAACAAAGTGAATTTTAACAGGGAGAAATGTAGGGTACTGCACTTAAGAAGTAGGAATGAAATACAGGATACAGGTTGGGTGACACCTGGCTTGAAAATAGTACACGTGAAAGGAATCTAGGAGACTCAGTTGACCACAAGCTGAACATGAGTCATAAGTGTCATGCAGCAGGCAAAAAACCCAGTGTGATTCTAGGCTGCATCAATAAGAGTATAGGAGTATAATGTTGAGATCAATGGGAATATATTGTTGAAATCAAGAGAAGTAATAACAACACTCTGTTCTGGTTTGGTTAGACCTCACCTGGAATACTGTGTCCAGTTCTGGGCATCAAAATTCAAGTAGGATATTGACAAGCTGGAACACGTCCAGAGGAGGGCAACCAGAATGGTGAAGGGTCTGGAAATCATGCCGTATGGATATTCTTGCATGGTAGGGGGTTGGACTCGGTGGCTGTTGTGGTCTCTTTCAATCCTATGATTTGAGGAAAAATAGAGAGACAGGGTGAAAGTAGTGGGATCCTTGGGTAGGGGAATCAGATTCTCTTGGACAGCAGAAGGCAATTCCATCAACAGGAACATAGTGTCTAGGCAGAGGAAAGTCATAGTACCACTCTATTCTACTTTGATAAGAGCTCACGTGGAATAAGATATACATTCTGTCTGCCAGTTCACAAGAAATATTGATAACCTGGAATGTGTTCACAGGAGGGTGACCAAGACTGTGAAAGGTCTGAAAACCAAGTGCTAAGAGGAACAGCTTAAGGAACCGGATATGGTTAGCTTGGAGGAAGGAAAACTGAGAGGTGTCATGATTGCTATCTTTAAATATCTGAAGGAATGTCATGTAGAAAATGGAACAAGCTTGTTTTCTGCAGCTACAGAGACTAGAACACAATGCAGTGGATTCAGATTACAAGAAAATACATTATACTCAAACATAAGGAAGAAATTCTTTACTGTAAGAGCTGTTCAGGAGTGGAATAGATTGCCTTGGTGGTAACGGACTCTCTTTCCTTGATGGTCTTTAAGTAGAATACTTTGTCTGTACATTCCTACCTGGCAGGGGGATGGACTACATGGTCGTTGTAATCCCTTCAAACTCCATGATTGTGTTATTCTCTTTCCCACCACCACCACACTAAATGGAATATTACTGTTTAGGGCTTCAGTCTCTTGGAGCAGGGGAGAAGAAAAAAAATAAACTTTTGGGTTGTAAATCCTCTATACTGGGAAGAGGAAGGAAGACACTCTCATTTCTTTTTATTTTCTTTGATAAGAGGCCAACAAAAGGTGAGGCTGGTTTACAGTGCTTTTCTGCTGTGGAAGAGCTTCTGATTCCAGATAATGAGGGTAGCAGGAACTTTATTCAAAAAGAAAAGCGTATTAACACCCAAATCATCAGTCAAACTGGCTAAAATTTCTGTATTTTATTGTATGTCTTCTTGAAATATTCTTTTGGCTATAGAAAAGAACAGTTAGTATGGAAGGATTGTAGGTGGTATACATCTTATGTTTTATCACCAATAGCCAATTTGCTAAAGGCTCTTCAGCTGATATGAGAATCTTACAATGGTTTATATATGTTTAAGATTTGCAAGTGGCTGCTCTATAGTTCTCAAGAGCAACAATTCTGCCAAGCACTGCAGAAATAACCATTCCTCTGCTGTAGTGCATCTTGATCTTTCTGGGACCAACTTGCCCATAGACCTGTAAACCTCACCAGAGGATCCCTATAGCCATCTAGATAAAGTGTTGTGTACTGCCCCTTTAAAAGGCAGACCCAGATGTCCTCAGTGTTCTTATGCCATGGTAGCTTTCATCTTTGGGCAAAAACTTTGGTTGAATCTGCACAAAGGTGATATCCCAACTCCACTGTGTAGTATCCTGGCCTACTTTGACTCTTTTGCTGTCACATACACGTTTTAATCCAAACCGAAAACAGTTTGGAAAACCACATGGGACTCCCCATCACATAGTCACATCAGTACAAGGAGGTGTTTCTACTGTGTCCAGGTGTTCCCCATATTGTTTTATGTCCCTATTTGTGGGCTCCAGCCATGCACGAATACATTCACAATAATCAAGCAGCCTTTCTCTGTTTTCCATTGTTCTGGCACTCCAGCTGCACTCCCACTGGATGGGTGCATATCTGGGTGGTTATGTCAGCCCTCACATGTGTTGTCTCTCCTCCCTCTAACTTCCTGCCTCATTTTTAAAATTTAATTGCCAGGAACACAGCTATAGGATTGATGGCATATGGTACAACCATATGCCGGTCTACTTGGATATAAGCCCTGCTGAAATTCAGTAGTGCTTACTCACAGAAAAGTGTTTTATAGGACTTGCCCCATGAGATCCTGCCCTGTCACCTTATGCAAAAGACATCTAAGCAAGCAAATACTCAAGGATCAAAGACTCAAAACTTCACCTATGCAAAGAAAAGAAAAGAAAAGGTGCTGACTCTTCCAACTTTCATAGATGAGCAAGAGCCTAAGAGGCACATCTCTGGTGACTCTGCTGCTTACCAGCAGCTGGTCGTCACCCACCAATCTGTACACTCCACCCCCGATTCCAGTCCAATCCCGATTCGAGAGCAAAACACACATTTTAAAAAAATGGTTCTTTCCCAAAACAGCAGAATAAATTGGAAAGTTTTTAAAATCACCTTAAAGCCGTCTGGCATTAAAAATTAATGTTTTCACATCTGAATAAGAGGAACACTGTGTGTTCCGATAGGACTGAGATCAAGGTAGGGTCATGTTATTTTTCCCTTGTAGATTCAGCCTAAAGGGAGGAGTATGGTTCTTCACTATCACATTAGAGGCCAGGAAAATAGTGGGCCTGTTCACTCAACTACTGTGTTTCTATAAGTTAGCTGTTACTCGGTATTTCATGGGAAGTTCAATAATGATTGTCAAGTGAAGACATCTCTCTTGCCCTTTATTCAAAATTGTGGTGCTAAGGATGTGACTTTTGATGCAGGGAAATAAATCTCAGAATATATTATACCATACCTTCCCACTTCTTGTTCTCCATATTGCTGCTGTGAGAGAAAAAAATAGAAATGGGAAATGGCTTTCATAGGCCACATAAATCATAGAATCATAGAGTTGGAAGAGACCACAATGGCCATTGAATCCAACCCCCCTGCCATGCAGGAACACATAATCAAAGCATCCGCAGCCACACTTATTTAAAAACCTTCAAAAGAAGGTGACCCCACCATACTCTGAGGCAGTGTATTCCACTGTTGAACGGCTTTTACCAACAGAAAGTTCTTCCTGATGTTTAGGTGAAATCTCTTTTCCTGTAGTTTGAATCTATTGTTCTGTGTCTTTGTCTCTGGAGCAGCAGAAAAAAACCTTGCTCCATAATTCAACATGACATCCCTTCAGATGTCTGAACTGTTCACATCACTATCATGTCACCTTTTAATTTTCTTTTCATCAGGCTAAACATATCTAGCTCCCTAAGCCGCTCCTCATAGCAAATGGTTTCCATACCCTTCACCAGTTTGGTCACCCTCCTCTTGACACCTTCCAGCTTGTCAATATCTTCTTGACTTGTGGTGCCCAGAACTGGACACATTATTCCAAGTGAGGTCTAACCAAAGCAGAATAGAGTGGTATTTTTACTTCCCTTGATCTTAACACTATACTATTGATACAGCCTAGAATCGCATTGGCCTTTTAAGCTGCCTCATCACACTGTTGACTCATGTTCAGCTTGTGATCGATTAAGACTCCTAGATCCCTTTTACACGTACTATTTTCAAGCCAGGTGTCACCCATCCTATATTTGTGCATTTCATTCATTCTTCTTGAATGTGATGTGATTCACTCAACCATCTTCTTGGAGTTTGCGTGCTGAAAAGCTGTCTTATTATCTAGGAGAGGATACATAGCAGAAGTAGAAATGGAACAGAATTTTGTCAGTTGCCTGACTGGGGTCAAATTTGGAATTTGGCATTCCTGACCTCTTAAGAAACTTAGCTGGGAAATAAAATGGCACATCAAAATTTCTTGCTGATTGCATTTTTCTGGGGAAGTTACACAGCTTTCATAGAAAAGCTGTGCAATTTTCTGTCACTGTGGTGAAAAAAATTCCCAAGCGTCTTGAAGCATCTTTGGACATCTGTCAGGACTTGGAGGAACCAGTATTTACCATCCCTAAATATTTGTGATTGTCCCTTCCTTCACTGTGCTTGCTTTATCAAACAGAATGGCTTGTTTTGCTAAAGGCATATTTCTTGCCAAGGCCTTCTTTGTTATCTTAGAGATGCAATTTCTTTTCGTGTGATTGCTAGGTCATTAAAACATAATTATATGGCAAAGGCTTGCCACCTTACTGAATATAATGGGGACTCCTCTGCATTGCTTTCAGTTTTCAAATCTGTAGGTGAGGTAATCACAGAGTTAACAAGTTAAAGCATTCCAGTGCTGCCTTCTCCCCCAATCAGACCTGACGTTTGCTGCTGTTCAGCTGAAGTAGAATTTTTCATGTCAGAAATTTGCCATAGTGCCTTCCACTGATGTCCACACACACTTGAAGAAAGTCAAGAATCAAAATCCAGTTAGATGAAGGTTTTCTCATTCTGGTCCCCCAAATCAAAGCAGCCTCCTTTGCATATTATGCTGATTAACTGCACATAATGAAAGGAAGCTGATTTTTCATTCCAAGTCATTCTTTCCAAATTTGCTTTAATTATAAGAATCTGAAAGTGAGTTTTGTTTGGGTTTTTTGCATGTCTCTGTGAGTACATACCTGTGGACCATAGAATCATAGAGCTAGAATGGACTACAAGAGTCATTCACTCCAGCCACCTGCAATACAGGAATAAACAACTTAAACACTTAAGCACTCTGAGAGATGGCAATCCTACCTCTTCTTAAGAACCTTCATGTGCCTCCCTCCACAGTTATGTCCCTACAGAAGTATTATTTTTTATCATTTTTTTTTATGTCTCCAGGGCCAGATGAATTGCATCCTAGGATATTAAAAGAACTGGCAGAGGTCATTTCGGAACCGCTTACTATAATCTTTGAGAAATCTTGGAGGACAGGAGAAGTTCCAGCAGACTGGAAGAGGGCAAATGTTGTCCCCATCTTCAAGAAGGGAAAAAAAGAGGACCCAAATAATTATCGCCCAGTCAGCCTGACATCAGTACCCGGAAAGATCCTGGAGCAGATCATTAAGCAGTCAGTTTCTAATCACTTAGAAAGCAATGTGTTAATCGTGAGAAGTCAACGTGGATTTCTCAAAAATAAGTCATGCCAGACTAATCTGATCTCTTTTTATGATAGAGTTACTAGCTTGATAGATGAAGGGAATGTTGTGGATGTAGCATTTCTCAATTTCAGTAAGGCCTTTGACAAAGTTCCCCATGACGTTCTTGCAAAGAAGCTACTAAAATGCGGGCTGGACAGTTCTACTGTCAGGTGGATCTGTAACTGGTTGAGTGACCGTTCCCAAAGGGTGCTCACCGATGGCTGCTTTTCATCCTGGAGAGAAAGGACTAGCGGGGTGCCACAGGGTTCTGTCCTGGACCTAATGCTGTTCAATATCTTCATCAATGACCTGGATGAAGGAATAGAGGGCATGCTCATCAAATTTGCAGATGACACCAAATTGGGAGGGGTTGCTAATACGCCAGAGGACAGGATCAAAATTCAAAATGATCTGGACAGATTGGAGAGCTGGACAAGCTGGAGAGCTTAACAAAATGAAATTCAACAGAGGGAAATGTAAGGTCCTACACTTAGGTAGAAAAAATGGAATACAGAAAAATGGGATGGGGGACACGTGGCTGGATATCAGTGCGTGTGAAAGGGATCTAGGAGTTTTAATAGACCACAAGCTGAACATGAGTCAGCAGTGTGATGCAGCAGCCAAGAAAGCCAATACAATACTTGGTTGCATCAATAGGAGTATGGCGTCTAGATCGAGGGAGTTACTGGTACCACTCTACTCTGCTTTGGTTAGACCTCATCTTGAATCCTGTGTCCAGTTCTGGGCACCCCAATTCAAGAAGGACATGGTCAAGCTGGAGCAGGTCCAGAGAAGGGCAACGAAAATGGTGAGGGGTCTGGAAGCCATGCCCTATGAGGATAGACTTAGAGAGCTGGGTATGTTTAGTCTGCAGAAGAGAAGGTTAAGAGGGGACATGATAGCCATGTTTAAATATTTGAAGGGATGCCATGTAGAGGAGGGAGTGGGCTTGTTTTCTGCTGCTCCAGAAACCAGGACAAGGAGCAATGGATTCAAGATGCAGCAAAGAAGATTCCACCTGAACTTCAGGAAGAACTTCCTGACAGTCAGGCTGTCCGGCAGTGGAATATATGCTGCCTCGGAGTGTGGTGGAGTCTCCTTGTTTGGAGGTTTTTAAGCAGAGGCTGGATGGCCATCCGTCGGGAGTGCTTTGAGGATGTTCCTGCATGGCAGGGGGTTGGACTTGATGGCCCCCGTGATCTCTTCCAACTCTACATTTCTATGATTCTATGGTTTCTATGATTATCAGCCTTTCTTTTCACAAGTCTCCTGTGCCATTAAAGCTATAGGAGGTGCAGATATTTCATACGTATAGCTTTCCTGGGAAGATGGATTCCACTAAGTTTGGACTACTGCCTGAAACATCAAAATCACTATTCGTTAAACTGGTGGCAGAAATCATATGAAAAGAATTGCACATATACATTTTAAGGCAAGGCTAATGATCAGGCCCAGACCCAAGCCACATCTCTAAAACAGATAAAAAGTGTGTATGGAACTGAGGAAAAAGGGTTTGAAAGCTCTGATTTCATAGTTGGAAAGTATTTTCAAACCTGGAGACCACAGCATACTCAGTGCATATACAGACCATTCATGCAAGTAAACAACAACATTAAAATAGTTGCAAATATTCAGAGAAGGGAAAATTTTCCTGACACAGAGGGTTGTAACATGCCCCAGAATAGAATGTACAACAATTTAGTCTCAAAAGACTAGGTTTCTGGAAGTACTAGAGTCTTGCTTTTCTAAAATGAAAGTTTGGAAATCAGGCCAGCTTGTGGTATAAACAAGCACTTTGGTGGCTTGTTTAGAATCCAGGTAAAATCTATCCGGTTGGACAATATGGTAACTCTATATTAAAGACAGAGAGCCAGTGAGAGCATTGGACTACCATCCAGGAGACCAGGGCTCAATTGCCCACTCAGCCATGGAAACTCACTGGATGACCTTGGGCATGTCATATACTTTCAGCCTCCAGAAAATCCCATGAAAGGGTAGCCTTAGGGTTGCGTAAGTCAGAAACAGGTTGAAGGCACACAAGAACAACAGTGTTAAATGCATGCAATTGCAAATGTATCAACAAGCTTAAACATTAATTCCAAATGTTGATGGATTAAATTGTTTATCACTGCAGACACCTTACTATGGTTTCCCTCCACAAGTGTTGGAATCAGTGCCTGAAGCCTAACATTGCCAGGCAGACAACAAACCCATCTTTGTATGATTGATCAAATGGGTACAGAGGGATTGGCTAACTGAAAAACTTATTGAAGTATTCAGGCCATTTTAATTTTACCTATGAACTCTTGGCCTACAGACACTATTTCTGAGGGGCATGTGTGGCTATAATTCCAGAGTAAGGACAAAGATAATTCTGAGAACTCTACTTGCTGCGTGCCCAAGTATTTTGTGTGTAAGAACACTGATACGAAGCTGTGTCTGCTGGTCTAGAATAGACACAGACATTGAATGAGTTATGAAGGAATGCAGCTCATGTCAAGCAACTTCTTGCAATCCACCTAAGGTCTCTATCTACCTGTAAGAAGTAATCCATAGAGCCCAATGATGAAACTGCATTAACTTTGCTGGATCCTTTCAGGGTGAAACCTTTCAAATTGTTCTGGACCCTTTCTTAGAGTCACTCAAAGTAACCATTATTGCAAGCCCCAAAACAGCAGCTGCTACTATAACAGCCCTCTGTCAGTATGATCAGAGTGTAATACTTCCAAATCAAGACACCTTCCTGGCTAATGTAACCACCACCACCACCACCCCACAACAACAACAAGATGGTGTTCAACATGAGTTCTTTATGCCATCTTGGCTATTAGTTCGGAAAGAGGCTTCACTAGGATGTAAGTACCTTACTTACTCTGCAACTCAAAACAGCACTGAGGGCAGATACCTCTGTCTTTAAGGTGTTTGTTCTGATACTTTGTCTAAGTATCACAGATTTAGTCCAAGAATAATAAAGCTGGATGAGAATCCAGCAGTAATCTAGTCAAATTGCCTATGCATTATAGGCTTTGTAATGCAGCATGTAGTTACAGCATTATCTAACTTCTGCTTAATTACTTCCAGTAGTGAGTACCCACCATCTACCGAGGCAATCTGTTCCACTGCCAGACAGCTCTCACTGTTAGAAAGTTTCTGCTAATATTAAGCCAAACTAGGCTTCCCAGTTGTTTTCACTCCAGTGCTGCTCTGTGGAGTTACACAGCAGCAGAGAACAAAAGTACTCCATTTTTTTTTCCATAAAAGTTGTTCAAACGTTTGAGGATCTGTATGTTGTCTCTCCTTGATCTTTTCTACACTCTACCAGATCCTGCAAGATCAAGACACTCTTCCTTGGTTATATTCTGTCAGTCATTAACATCCAAAAAGTACCACCAGCATAATGCTGTATCACTGCTCTTTGCCACTGTGCGTTGTGGTGATTGCCATCAGGACATAGGGACTTTGCTTGCACAACAAGGTCCAGGGCACCTCATTGTGCAATCAGCAGTAAGTCAGAATGTTCATGCAACTTGGTGTCGTGTTTGTAGCTTAATGCAATGGGATCCTATCCAATGTCCTTCTTAAAATGGGGCACTCAGAACTGGGCACACTACTCTAAATGTGACTGTAATATTCTGTCTTGATCTAACTCAATAACCAGGCTTCATGGATGAATCCAGAATGGTTTTATTAAAGAGTAGATGAAGTATGGAGCCACTGCTTTTGCCAGAATTGAAGATGCAATACAGGTTTCAGTTTTAAGAACTCCTTGTTCCCCATTTCAGAAGTTTGTATCCTTTTCCACACAACACATTACTAGGCTGCAAACTTCATTCCCAGGCTCTGCCCAGGTTACTCCTCCCAACACCCAAACATCAAAGCTATCTGCAACTTGACACCAGCTCAGCTAAGCTAACATGGCAGAGGAGCCTAATGTTGTGGGCCCTCTGACAGTGGCTTTACTAATTGTTTCCTCTGATCTAGACACTCTGCTTCCATTAATGCAGCCCTGGTCCCTTATCCCCCTCTAATTAAAACAATATAAGTTAGCGGGCACCATTCGTTGCAGTGCTACTTGTATATATTGACCAGGGATAGTCTCAGATTTAAGAAGTGAAACTGTAGCTATTCTCATATTAAAATAGGGAGCAAGATCTGATCTATTAAATCATCATCCATTAGCTTATTACAGTGGCCCTTTCCACAGGACAGTGACCTCCCAGCATGCGGATGCGAGAAGAGTGAGACCACAATGATGCTTCTGCATGATGTCATCACAGTCCACCCTTCTTGCATTGCCAGCCGTTGCCGTTGCGGGGTATATCTTTGACAGAAATGACCCCTGATCGCATAAGCCTTCCATCGCAGCCGGTCGGGCAGAAGGGCTGGAAATGAGATCATCATCCCGTGGAAAGGACCAGTGTCTGACCAGTTAAATTATGTATTCATGTACTCTTGGTTTGGGGAGTCCAAAACTTAAGTAAGCTGGTTAACCAAATTAAGTATTTCAGAAGCAAGTGGTGTGGATTGAGTTCTATGTGGTCTGCATTAGATATTTTTATGGTTCTGTCTTGCTGAAGTGAAAAATATTCCCAGAGAATACTCCCAGGGAATTTGCAAGGAAGACATTATTGATGTTAAAGTTGTATTTGACCTTGTTTGTAACCAATTACTATGAGAGAAGAGGTTTTTTTAAAATTCTCTACAGATAAGATTAATTTACAAATTCAAAAGTTATATGGTCTGTTTGCAAGTTAGTTGTATCTGATGGGGTACTTTATAGCCCATTTATCTCTTTCTCAGATGTGAGAAAAGGCTTTGCTTAGGTGCCTATTTTATTTAACTTAGGCCCTTTCTGCATGATGTTGCTGTCCCACAACAGCAGTGGGTTGTTTCTGGTCCGGGACTTTTGCTACTGCATGACGTTGTTGCTATCCAGCTGCTATCACATCACCAAGCATTGCAGAACCACTTTATACCATTTCTAGAAAAAAATCAAGTAAGAGCCTCCTTTAGTGCTTCAATCCTATCAGCCAGCTCAGTGTGGTACCATAATAACACTTGATAGTGCTTCCTTTTCTCCCGGATCCAGGAGCGGGCTGGGGTATGGATATACCCTCAGCTACTCCCATGGCACAATATCTTTGAAATCTGTCACCTCTCCATGTGTATTTTAAATTTCTCCTTTGAGTTAAAACTTTTTGTTTTTTTAAATACATTTTTAAGCATTATGGTACTAACATGCAATTGTGTACTGGCATGTCATGACGTTACAACATCGCTGCGCAATTACGGCTTCCCTCCCAAAAAAACCCTGCCAGTGAGGGGTGGTGGTTTGGGATGGAGGTGGGGAAAGGGACTGGCAGAAGGAATTGTAGTGCAGAAGGAACACCAGTGGAAATACTGCTACTCATCCACTTAAGGTAGAAGGGTGCGGAGAGAGCATTTCTAACCTGCTACCATTGCGCGAAGGGCAATGCTGGGATTGTAATGGAAGAATGCGCTAATGGAAAGGGCCTGACTGAGCTCCCTTATGGGAATAAGGGTGACTCCCACACCTGCAAATGTCTCCATAAAGATACCATTATTACTAAGTACTGATGATTCAGTCATATTGTGACAGCAAAGACTCAGATTTTATCTGTTTTTAAATTCTGTAACACTAATCATTTAATTAATTTTACTGAACCCAAAACTGTAGAGATTTATATCCTAGGAGACTATATAGATGGCCTTTAATGACTTTCTATCAAACAAATATGTCATCATAAGTACCTTGGTATTTATTTTGATCATAGTTTAAATTGGCATTTCCAGAGATTCTTTACTCTATAAATAGTGTGCATCTGTTCAGAATCTTTGTGAATGTTCTTTTTTGGTTTGCACAGGGCAGGCACTGAGAGTTTATAGAGATATTCCAAACAAAAATGAAACCCAGTCTTTATGAGGAAATAGTAAGTATTCAAGGTTAAAAAAAAAATAAGAGGTTGAGAGACTTAGAACAGTCACTGGTTTCCCTAAATGTATGGCTAATGTAGTATTATATCTTGAAGCAGGAATACAATCTGCAATGTGTACTGCTGAAGAAATAAATAATCTTATCTAGATGGATGAGGTTTTGCTCTGGCCCCGAGTATTCTAACTGTAGTTTCATGAGTTAGTAAGATTTGTACAGAAATATATGACTGAAGGCTGTTCACTTCCAAATCATGGATTTGAAATTTCTTGGAAATCTTGCTAAAGGATCAATCAAAGGCAAAGCTCAAACATTACATAACAAATATCATCAAAAGCAGATAGTGATATTGTCTAAATGCTGATATTCTTTTTTGGGGGGGGGGGGAGATATTGAGTACATAATTAAAAGCAATAGTGCCAATTATAATTGAAAATCAAAAAATGGTTAAGTAAAATATTTTCTTTATGTTAGCTCATATGAATATGTTACCTTTCTTTTAGAGAGATGAGCAGTTTCCCCCAGAGGCAAGCTATCCTTTTTGTCCAGGAGTCCTTGAAACCCTATTGTACTTACCTGGTAGAGAAGATGTGTGGGATGTTTTTAACTATTTAGCTGATAACTGCTGTTATTGAAAAGGTTGCTAAAATCTTTTGTATTACAAATAAGAGCTCAGAAAAGAATGTAGTTGATTTAGTATACAGTTGTCAGTTTTTTGTTCATAGTCTATTTTCTTTTTAGCTATCTGGCTTATTTAGAGGATGTGGTATATTTTATATTTTGTTTGTGAGAAGTCCATGTCTAGGCACACTGCTTTCAGTACTTGAGAAGGATCACAACTTTTTCTCCTAACTCATTAGAGGGAGAGAAGGAAAGACTCTGTGATACCTTTAAGACTAATTTATTTCAGCATAAGCTTTCATTCACGTAGTCTGTAGATGTGGAACTCATCTTTCCCAGCAGTGTTTTCTGAAGGCATGGTGAGCAAAAATGAACCCAGATTTGGTGAGACAGCAAGCATTTGAGCCAGCTGACCAGGAGGTGGAGCTGTGAGAAAAATAGCAGCTCATCTGCATGTCTTTCCTAGCAGCCTTTGCTGGAGGTTCCATGAGCATTAAGGAGGCCTTGTAGTATGTGAAGTTATATCACGTGCTGTTACTACAGTTCAAAAGGGGAGAAAAATAACTTCTGTGATGGAGACAGAAGGATCTGCTGCAGTGAATGTGCAGTGTTCATTTTCTTTCTGGGGAACCTCACTAACTACATTTGCAGCAAGTGTGCACTAGTGACTCTTTTAGAAGAGAAGGTCAGTGCACTCAGCTATATATTGAGACTTTTCTGTGTTTCAGAATATACAAGGACTTCCTGGATAGAACATAGGGATGATTGATACTACAGAACCAGCAGGAAGAAATTGACAAGAAAATTCAAGAGAACTGTAACACTATCTTTCTGGAATTCTGATGCCACTTCTCACTGAGTACCTTGAGCACGGGTGACACTTTTTCTTATCCAAAAGCAGGCACTCAGCTTATCATAGGCACTGTAGTGCACAGTTGATCCACACTGCTTATTCCTACTGGAAATTTCAATTTCTTAGTGGCGAGTTCAACTTTTCACACCACTGATGGGATGTGAAGAAATGTAAACTAGTGAGCTGACCAACAACACTCACCTCTAACCTATTTGTCAACCGGTTAATTTCCATCTCATTATGGTGCATATTCTGGAATTCCTGTTGCAACTCCAGACTGTTTCATGGGTCAGTAACCACTGTCCCTTCTTTAACATTTGACTCGTTACATCTGGGACCCCAGCTGCCAGCGATGTAGAGTTGAGTCGATTGACTCAGACTCAAGTCACTTCCGTGACTCGACTTGGACTTGACGTGACAATAAATGACACACTAACTTGACTTGACCCGTGACTTGTATATTTTTAGTGACTGACTTGCTGTCCTTGGTTCAGTAATGTAACCCATTCATCCAGAAAATTTATGATTTTGAACAATGCTTCTATCTCCTTCTGCCGATTGGACACATGCTGATCTGTCTCAAGGCTGAAGCTTGGGCAGATATCTTGGAGGGGAACAGCAAACATGTTAGGCAACAGGCTTGAGGTGGGGTTGAGGTCTGCTTAGCAGCCTTTCCCTGCTGCAAATTGGAAGAGCCTTCTAAAACTTTTCCTAATAGCAGAAGGCAAAACTCACCCCCCAGAGAGCAGGGTGCATTTCTCAGAGGGGAACAGCAAATGTGTTAGGCAGCAGGCTTAAGGAAGTATCCTTCCTTCTAAAGCTTTTGAAGCTTCAATAATGGGGAGTAAGAAGGATCCTATTACTCCACTTTCGAAAAACCCTCCTGCTTCGGAAAAAGGGAGTGAGAAGAATCGTATTCCCCACTTCTGAGGCTGCAGAGCCTTGTAAGCCCATCAACCCCTCCTCCATATGCCCCACTTTTTTGTGTGTTTAAGTTGGCTCCCACACTTGAGACTTGACTTGAGAGCATCTTGCAAGGACTTGAGACTTGACTTGAGATTTGGAGTAAGAAACTTAAATACATCACTGCTAGCTGCTACGGGTCCCTGAGTACATGAAGACTTCCTTGATAAAATACAGGGAGAATTGATACTACAGGAAAAAACAAGAAGAAACCCTCAAGAAAACAGAAGTGGTTTGTAACAGTGAGGAAGCACCTTGCAGGGCAGTCAGCATCAGAAGCAGACAATATACGAGGGATTCTGAACCACCCCAACTAAGCAATTGCTTTCTGCATCTTCCTGAAGATAATGGTGATGAAGATGAGCAAACAGAAGACCAGCAACAGGAGATGCTGCATGCCAAAGAATGAGCCAGTGTAACCACCAACTGCAAAAAGAAGAAAAGAAAGAAGCTTAGAGGGGCCTCATTGCTTGGGGTATGGATGAATCTGTGTACCAGCCTGAGAAGATGAATTGGGAAGTGCGCTGTTTCCCTGGTACACATGTCCAGGATGTCACTGACATCTTGCCAAAGCTCATCAAGGACAAAGATCAGGACCTCCTTTTCCTTATTTCTGTGGGCACTAGTCATACTGTGAAGAACAACTTTGAGCAGATCAACTCAGACTTTGAAGCTTTGGGCAGGAAGATGAAAGGTTTAGAGGTGAATGTGGTATTTTTGCCAGTTCTTTCAGTGAAAAATAGAGGGACCATACAGGGACAGGAAGATACTGCAAGTGTATGACTATCTACACAAGTATCTACAGGAGAAGCGTGGCTTCTGGGACCATGGACTTCATGTCTTATATGGAGGACTGCTTTCTACAGATGTGCTGCACCTGATAAGGACTGGGAAGAATATTTTTGGCAAAAGCATGGTGAATCTGATCAGGAGTGCTTCAAACTAAATCCTTGGGATTGGTGATCCTAAAGTTGATACTAATTAATAGAGGAGATTTAGTCAGTGGAATCAAAATAGTCAGTACTTTAGGAAGAATGACCATGTAATGCTAGAACTGACAATTGTGGGACAGGCCAGAGCAGTGTATAGTCAGCCAAGACCCTGGATTCCAGAAAAGCTGATTTTATCAAACTAAGGAAAATACTAGATAAAGTTCCATGGCTAGAGAAAAAGACTTAGCAAGGGTGGTAGGTTGTGAAGAAAAAGTTGCTAAAGTACAATCACAAACAACTCCATGGAAGAAGAGGAATGGAAAACATCTGAATAAGCCAGTGTGGCTACACAGTAAACTCAAGGAAGAACAAGAAGGAAAAAGAGCATATATAAAGAATGGAAGGAAGGATGAATCACCAAGAAAGAGTATGGATGTATAGCCCAAACTTGCACGAATAGTGTAAGGAAAGCTAAAGCCCTAAACAAGCTCAGACTGGATAGAGAAGCAGGGAGCAACAAGAATGGATTTTTTGAATATGTTAAAAGCAAGAGAATGACCAAGGTAACAGTGGGACCTCTGCTTAGTAATGATGGTTAAATGCTAAACAAATCACTATGAAAAGGCAGAACTGCTCAACACTTATTTTGTTCCTGTTTTGTTTTTCCCCCAAAAGAGAGGTGTGTGCTTCCATGCGTCAGCAGGGACCTTGGCAAGGAATTTGGATTGCAAATCAAGATGTATTGGGAGTTAGTCAGGAATCACCTAGTTAACTTGAGAAGAGTTCAAATCTGCAGGAGCAAGTGAAGTGCACCACAGAGTACTGAAGAGTACGTGCTCAACTGGTTGCTGTCATTTTTGAGAAATCTGGGAGAATGGATGAATTCCCAGAGGACTGGAGAAAGACAAGTTCCTTCTAATGTTCAATCAAAATCTACCCTCCTGTGCTTTTAAACTGTTAGCACTGGGACAAGTCTGGGGCCTAGAGGATCAGCAAGGCTTGTTTTCATCTTCTTTTTGCTGTGTTAAAACAAAAGAAAGGAGAAAACTTAACCTTCCTCTCATTAAAGGCCCTTTCATATCGATAAATTATAGTACTATGATTCCACTTTAACTGCCATAGCTGCATCCTGTGGAATCCTCAGGTTTGTAGTTTGCAGTAGTGCAACAGTTCTCTGGCTAAGTGCTGTTTTCAGAATCTGGGTTTGGTCAAGGGCAGGAGAAAAGTGGTTCCTTTGTTAGGATAATTTTATGCCTGGTTACCAAAATCATAGATCCAGAATATTGTTGTTGTTGTGTGCCTTCAAGTTGTTTCTGACTTATGGCGACCCTCAGACAAACCTATCACAGGGGTTTCTGGGGCTGAGAGTATGTGATGCGCTTAACGTCGCCCAATGGGTTTTCATGGCTGAGTGGGGAATCAAACCCTTGTCTCCCAGGTCTTGTCTCCCAGGCTCTCTAGATCCAGAATATACATTTGATTCTAGATAAGCATTTTTGTTTTTAATAACTTATATTAAAAATGGCTTTTTTTTACATTTTAAAAAGTTGAGCTACAGCTATACAGATTCAGAAGATACATCCCTGTATAGTTGTAGTCTAACTTTTTAAAGTATAAAAATAGCCATTTTCAATATAAGCCATTTAAAACAAAAATGATTAACTGGAATCAGATTACTGATATTACTTTTTGCAAATACAGTTTCTATGATATTCCAATAAGCAGAATGTTCATGCCAAATCTACACGTATTTTAATTATGTGTCCTGCTTTTATATTTCTATGTGAGTGTTTCCTTTGATAGCAGCTGAGAACAGTGGCTTGTTTAAAAGCCTTGCATTATTTTAACAACAGATGTTTGTTCAGGAGCAGTAGCTTAGAGTTGCCTGGTACCAGCCATCTATAACCAGTGGCTATGGGGTCAGGTTAAGGAAACTCAGCCAGTGTAAATAAGCCCCTATTTGTATGGGAGACTTCTCAATGGGCAGTGTGTTAGATGTGCTTTAGATATAAATTGTGAATGAATTGGAGGCTAGAAGGAGAAGTGGAAAAATTTTTAGGAGAGTTCTTTCTCTGTCTCTCTGTCTCTCTCTCTCTTTGTGAAGATTTATAATATATACTAATACAAAATTAATTTAGTAAGTGTCAGTCGTTGTATAGTATAATCCACATGCAAGAGGCAGCTAGTGGCAGAGCAGGGAAAAATTCAAGGTATGCAAAAATAGAGAAGATCTTTGTCACATGGAAACCTAAGGGGGCAGAAAACCTCCCAGAGAGCAGAAAGAAGTTTGCTGGGCATGGAAGGCTGGCTCTTTCTTAGACAGCGAAAACCCCAAGTTAGGAGGTGAAAGACAGGGATGGGACAACGTTATCTTTGGTGAACCCTAAAGAAGAGCACTCCATGCTTTGCATCTTTTGTTGTAGGTTCAACTTTTAAAGAACAATGTTAAGTATAGGATTATATTTTTACATTATGACTCTTTAAATAAGTTTTTTAAAAAAAAAATAAATTATGCTTTTGATAATCGATCAGAACAAGTATCCTCTGTACAGTGTACTTTTTTGTGCTACCAACTGGTTGATATAGCACATCTGCTGGGATGTAGGCAGCATAGTATGGTGGTCTCTTGACTCTGGAGATCAGGATTCAATTCCCTGGTCAGCCACTTGGTGACCATAGGCATGTCACACTCTCTCAGCCCCAGACAACCCTGTGACAGGTTCACCTTAGGCTCATCATAACACAAAACAACTTGAAGGCACACTGCAAGAACAACATGACTTCCTAATTTGTGTTGTATATATCTGGTTTCAAGTGAATCTGTAGATTGAAACCACGTATATACAAAGCACCATGCAAACAAACATACATAAGAACATATATTTGTTTCGACACTTAGTGTTACCCTGTATTCTGGGGGCCCCGGGAGGGACACCTAAATAACCTTGCAATTACACAAATTGGGGAAATTAGTCGAGAGCACCGGTTGGCAAAACGGGAGGCAGGGTAACGCAGCAGAATCTTGTAACCCAGTGTTTACGGGGTCAGACCAAGTCAAGAAGCAGACTGGTTTGAAAATAATGAATGATCTTTATTAAAGACAGGCACACAATGTAAGCAACACACGCACACAGATAACTAAGGAAAATAAAGGTGTGAGTAAGATAGCGGGGTTTTCAGAGGGATAGTTGATTCGGGTGATACGAAACCTGTTCCTGAAGTCTGGAAAAAGATGGAGAGTGAGGCTGGGGTTCGATGTATCTCAGCAAGTGGAGCGGAGGGGAAGCTCGCCAAGCGATGAGCCAGCAAGGCGGTATGGAACTCGGGAGCAATCCAAGGAGAGATACAGGAGAGATACAGTAATAATAGGAGATTTCAATTACCTGGATATATGTTGGCAGTCAAACTCTGCCAAGACAGCAAGGTCCAGCAAGTTTCTTGCTTGTCTTGCAGACAATTTCATGGTCCGGAAGGTGGAAGAGGCCACAAGAGGATCAAATATTCTAGATCTGATCCTGACCAATAGGGATGACCTTGTTAATGAGGTAGAAGTGGTTGGATCTTTAGGGGGGAGTGATCATGCCCTATTGGAATTTGGCATTCAGTGGGAAGGAGAAGATAAGTGTAGCCAGAGACTCATCTTAGATTTTTAAAAAGCGGACTTCTGTAAATTTAGGGAGCTGCTGGCTGGAATTCAGTGGTCAAGAATAGTGAAAGGGAAAGGAGTTCAGGAGGCATGGGAGTTCCTTAAAAGGGAGATACTGAAGGCACAGTCTAAAACTGTGCCAATAAGGAGGGAAAATGGAAGGCATCTGAAGAAACCAGAATGGTTGACTAAAGAACTCTCAGTTGAGGTAAGTGTTAAGAGAAACATGTACAGGAAATGGAAGAAGGGGGAAACCACGAAAGAAGAATTTAAGCAAGTAGCTAGGAGATGTAGGGAGGAGGTCAGAAAGGCTAAAGCACAGAACGAACTTAGGCTGGCCAGAGACATCAAAAACAATAAAAAGGGCTTTTTTAAATATGTCTGCAGCAAAAGGAAAAAGAAGGAGACGATAGTGTTGCTGCACAGAGAAGATGGCGAATTACTAACAGGGGAAGAGAAAAGGCAGAACTACTTAACACCTTCTTTGCCTCAGTTTTTTCCCAGAAGGATACAAGCACTCAACCTGTCGGTTGGGGAGCAGGTGAGGAAGCGGGGGAAATGAGACACATGATAGGTAGAGAGGTGGTACAGGAATACCTGGCCACACTGGATGAATTCAAGTCTCCAGGGCCAGATGAATTGCATGCTGGGATATTAAAAGAACTGGCAGAGGTCATTTTGGAACCGCTTGCTATAATCTTTGAGAAATCTTGGAGGACAGGAGAAGTTCCAGCAGACTGGAAGAGGGCAAAAGTTGTCCCCATCTTTAAGAAGGGAAAAAAAGAGGACCCAAATAATTATCGCCCAGTCAACCTGACATCAGTAACCGGAAAGATTCTGGAGCAGATCATTAAGCAGTCAGTTTCTAATCACTTAGACAGCTATGCGGTAATCACGAGAAGTCAACATGGATTTCTCAAAAATAAGTCATGCCAGACTAATCTGATCTCTTTTTATGGTAGAGTTACTAGCTTGATAGATGAAGGGAATGCTGTGGATGTAGCATTTCTCAATTTCAGTAAGGCCTTTGACTAAGTTCCCCATGACATTCTTGCAAAGAAGCTACTAAAATGCAGGCTGGACAGGGCTACTGTTAGTTGGATTTGTAATTGGTTGACCGACCGAACCCAAAGGGCGATCACGAATGGCTGCTTTTCATCCTGGAGAGAAGTGACTAGCGGGGTGCCACAGGGTTCTGTCCTGGGCCCAGTGCTGTTCAATATCTTCATCAATGACTTGGATGAAGGAATAGAGGGCATGCTCATCAAATTTGCAGATGACACCAAATTGGGAGGGGTTGCTAATACACCAGAGGACAGGATCAAAATTCAAAATGACTTGGATAGATTGGAGAGCTGGGCCAAAGCTAACAAAATGAAATTCAACAGAGAGAAGTGTAAGGTCCTACACTTAGGTAGAAAAAAATGGAATACAGAAATATAGGATGGGGGACACGTGGCTGGATAGCAGTACATGCGAAAGGGATCTAGGAGTTTTAATAGACCACAAGCTGAACATGAGTCAGCAGTGTGATGCGGCAGCCAAGAAAGCCAATGCAATTCTCGGCTGCATCAGTAGGAGTATGGAGTCTAGATTGAGGGAGGTACTGGTACCACTCTACTCTGCTGTGGTTAGACCTCATTTTGAATCCTGTGTCCAGTTCTGGGCACCCCAATTCAAGAAGGACATGGTCAGGCTGGAGCAGGTCCAGAGGAGGGCAACCAAAATGGTGAGAGGCCTGGAAGCCATGCCCTATGAGGACTTAGAGAGCTGGGTATGTTTAGTCTGCAGAAGAGAAGGTTAAGAGGGGACATGATAGCCATGTTTAAATATTTGAAGGGATGCCATGTAGAGGAGGGAGAGGGCTTGTTTTCTGCTGCTCCAGAGACCAGAACAAGGAGCAATGGATTCAAGCTGCAGGAAAGGAGATTCTACGTGCACCACAGGAAGAACTACCTGACAGTCAGGGCTGTCTGTCAGTGGAATATGCTGCCTCGGAGTGTGGTGGAGTCTCCTTGTTTGGAGGTTTTTAAGCAGAGGCTGAATGGCCATCCGTCGGGAGTGCTTTGAGGATGTTCCTGCATGGCAGGGGGTTGGACTGGATGGCCCGTGTGGTCTCTTCCAACTCTACATTTCTATGATTCTATGATTCTATGAAGCGCTCAAAGTCAGGTGTTTTTATAAGGAGAATTGTGACCGCAGGCTAGGTCGGACTTTGGGAAAACAATAGATTTGGAGCTGGAGACAAAGCCTCCGACATGTCAGAATTTGAATGATTGAGTTATCGCCAAATTGTCAATAGTATAGCCAGTATGCAAACGCGGAGTACTTGAGCGTTGTATAGTTCGATCATCAAGCTGCCAGCGCTAGGCAGAGGATCTTTTGAAAGTTGCGTGCATACCTAATGGAAGTACTTGCCTTGAGGTCTCCTAAAGAGGCGAGTCGGCTGTTTCTGGCCTGCCTGTATTGTTTTGGAATATTACGGTGATTATCGGCCGAGCCTGTGTGCGTGCCTCGCAAGCACATGGAAGGGATATGTGAAGCTGAATTATCGATATCAAAAGATATCTTTTTATATCCCCAAAGCTCAGGCTAGCCAGGGCAGTAACATTAGGAATCTAAGATTCACATTCTTTAAAGCCATTCTCTGGTCCTTATAACTGTATTAGTGAGATCAAAAGAGATGGATGAGTTTTGTGATCTTAGAAATCAAAAAGTACTGTGTTAAATATGTCTTTTTATGCGTGATTTTGAGAGTCAAAAATGTGATTCACAGCCAAATCTTATCTTGATTTCTTTCTAGTTTGGTGTAGCGGTTTGGCTTGGCGTGCTTTATGACTTGTTTTTCTTGGAAATTGGAGTCAGCACCATTTGTTTGTGGCTGACAAAGTCTTACGTAGATCAATCAGAAATAAACGCAGGATCTGAAACTTGCCATATTATTCTGTTTGGCTTTCCTGCCAAATGTTAATTTTAAAGATTTCACCTCAAAACATTTTTCTGCAAAATTGTACATACAATGCTGAAGGGTGCTGTTTTATTGGAAAATATATTCTTTTTTTACCTAAGGTTTCTCATGACTCAGTTTTCAACATGACAACCTCTTAAAAATTAAATTTATTCTGTGGTGTGTACGCTGGACCTAATTAAGATGTAGTCACATATTTATTTCTCCTGATAGTACAGTGGTTTAGGTATTGGATTAGGACACTGGAGACCAGAGTTTGAATCCCTGCTCAGTCATGGAAACCCACTGGGTGACCTAAGGTAAGTCACATTCTCTCACACTCAGAGGGACGCAAAGGCAAAGCCCCCTCTGAACAACCTTGCTAAGAAACCCCCATAATAGGTTCATCTTAAAATCATCATAAGTCAGAAATAATTTGAAGGCATACAACAGCAACAAATCACGATTTCCTGTTAGGTTGCTTTTGGACAGCAGCAGGTTGGCTTTCTGTTTTTGACAGTGTTTTTCAAATTTTATGAAACGTCTCCTTTTTCAAAATAGCAGAATGTTATGGCATCTTAAAAGAATGACAAATTTACCATAGTGTAAAGCAGGGTGGACAGCTGCATGGGGGCCAGAGGCCAATTCCCCCTCCCGCAATACAATGCTCCCGTGGGCAACCCTCCCAAAAGTACCACCAAACAGCTCTATATTTGTCTGAGTAATTTTCAAAATGGTGACTGGAAGTGACATTCTGTAATTTCCTGCCACCATTTTGAGAAGGATTCAGACAAAACAGTGGCATTTGGGAGGCTCTAAGATGCTTTCTATGTGGGGCTGCTAGTGTTTTGTGGGTTTTCAGGCAAAAAAGCCCTCTCAAAATTACTTAAAAAATTGGTGTTAGAAGGCTTTAGGGGACTAATGGGGGCTTCAGGGGCTGCAAAAGTAGGGTCTAGGAGCCATGTGCAGCACTGTGCTCACCCTTAGTGCAACTTCTTTTGATAGTAGGTTGGCTGGAAGTTTTGGAGGACTCTAGGGATTGGTGAACCCCTTTACACAAATGACATCACCTATTCCACTTTTAAAATCCCTTAGGAGAGTCACTGTGCAAGTCTCTTCCCAAAAGTCACTAAGGTGCAATACTGTGTACATTTTCTTGTGAGTAAATTTCATTGAACATTATAATTATGGTGATTCACGTTGGGCCTAATATTGGAAGAAGAGTGGATATATATAAACAAATAAATACTTGGTAGACGTACATAGAAATGTACTACCAAGTTCAGTTTAAACAACACTGTCAAATTGCAGATCTATTCAATACAACTAAACTGACAATGTATAGTATAGTATAGTAGTGGAAATCAGGGATGGAAATTGCCAGGGGTTAGGGGTCCACACTGAAACCCTAAAGCAGTTCAGGGGTGCCACTCCCCACCTAACTTCACAGAAGTCTTATATATAGCATTTTAAAAAACAGAAAATACTGGTTGCAAAATGAAGGGAAATTACAAGGGACACAGTATTTGGAGACAGACGAAAAAGAAGCTGAAAGAGATAGAGTAGAATTTGTACTCTCAAACTGTGTAAAGTGTATATCCAGGACAGGGTGTGAGTGAACTAATGTGAAGAAGAATTCATTCTCAATCAGGACTTCCAGGTTGGCAAATGCCACTGTGGGACTCGGTCCCTGAGTTGTCCTGATGGGGACAGAGTGTGAAGTGTGGTAAGAGTTGGTTCGGGACATTTGAAACTGGGTAGAACTGTCTGTCTTGTGAGAGGGATTCAGAGGATTGCCTATAAATTCCTGGAGAATCTAGTCTGGCCAATTAGGGGACTCTGAAGAGAGTCCCTGGATGAGCAAAGGAACAGACAGGACAGGAAAAATGGTGTAGCCTTGCCATATCTTGCCACCACTTTGTGGTAAACAATAGCACAAATCAAACTTCTAAAAGCTCCATGGATTGAATTGACCTCAGCATTTATGAAGCTGCAGCAAGAGTGTGAGTCTTTTGCTTGTACATCCCCCTGCTATTGAAGCAGTACACTTCAAAAGGCTGAAAAAGAATTTTGTATCTCAAGGAGTAGGAAAAGGAAAAATGTATTGAACATTTTTAAGGTTTAGTAAAGAATGGAAAGAGCTGTTTGTGACATAAAAAGAAATAAGGGAAGAAGCATGGGGAAAAGAACTGTTAATTGTTTATCTTAAAAAGAGATAAGGAATAAGACAATCACCATTGCTGAAGACCAAGCAGGTACTGAATTATTGAACTTAGGCTGATGTGTTATACTTTCGTATAATAGAATATATGGAATTGAATAAGAGCTCTATACAGCTCTACACTGACACCTGATGGCAAAATGTGGGTATAGCAGTCTAAAGAAATACTGGATTTTTTTTAGCAGCCCAAAAGCTGTCAGAGTGATATCTATTAGAAAACAGACTCAGTCACAAGATGGAGCTTCACAAAGAAGAACTTCTGTAAACCTAACCTAGAGAGGATGATTCTAATCAACTGATACTGGAAGAATCAGGAAAGTAAGATATTATATCAATCAGCTTAGGGGATATGAACACTAATATAGCTCCAATGTAGAAAAAAGCAAAAATGAAATATAAAGTGAACTGAAGGAAATTAAATCCTCCTTAAATCAAATTTCTAGTGAGATGAAATGATGAATGAGAAAATTGTAAGCTTAGAGGAGAAGACACAACAATTAGAAAAACAGAAATTATCAATAGAGCAAGAACAGAATACAGACTTGGTGAATCTTCTTGATCTTAAAGAAAGAGAAAGATTCATAAGAATAAGAGGGATTCTGGAATTCCAGAAGGAACATATTTATATAAGAGAGGTTGAATCATCAGCTGACTTCCTTGAAATTCCAAGAGGAGATTTTGCTTGAGAGATTTGATAAGATTTGTCATTTGAGTACTTGTATTGCCAGAGACAGAGATCAGGAGATATTATAGTATACTTTGTAAGAAGACGGGAGTTTTGCAAAAACATTACTTAAGTGATGCAAATTGATGGCAATGAAGAGATAATTTTTAAATATGTGTCTGGGCAGATTTTGAGGAAATGAAGAGAATATGCTTTCCCAATGAATAAATGGAAGCAACATGGAAATCCTTTCAGATAGGAGAAACTGGAAGGAATTGTGTTACCTTACAAACAGAGGTGATTTTATTTGAACACCATAGGAATTCCTAGACAGATATGATGAATATTGGGACAAGAGGACTTCAAACCAAAAGCAAGATCAAGAACAACAAGCTGGAAAGTAGTGGAAATGATGAAATCAAGAGTGTACTGGTCCAGGTGAAAATAGATGTGAATTTGAATGCAGAGGATTAAAAATGGCTTATTAATTTATAATATTTCTTTTTTGGGTTGTCAGAGGAATGAACTCCTGCTAAAAGGACATCTTTTCATTACTTAGAAAACAATAAGACTTAATTTGCGTGTGAGAAACTCCCATTAGGAAAAAAGATGATATGTGTTTGAAAACTTTAAATTGGGCAAAGAATCTGATTCCTCACTGTATAAAAGAAAAAGGGGACTGGTGGTATATGCAAATTTAAAAATGGATCCATAATTTTTCTTTGATGATCGGGAAGACTGTATGTTGTGGTGGAAATCCAAATTCAAGGGGGAAAAAAATCTAAGTGCACGTGCTTGCACTCCCACAGAAGATTGTGCATTTTTTTTTTTTGGAGAAACATTTAGATGAAATTCACTATGGGAAATTCATTGGAATGGCATTGCTAAGCCTACATTTACATAGACATACAGAGAAAATAAGAAAACAAGGAAAATTTCTCAAATCTTTTTTTTTTCAAATTTAGTGGACAATTTGGAATTGGTAGAGACTTGGAAATTGTTATATGGGGGTGGCTGAGAATATGCATTCTACTCAGGTACAAATTATTTTCCAGAACTGACATATTTTTAACATTGCAATCATTGTCTAGCTATATCAAAGATATAGTATTATTGAAAACACTGTCAGATCATAATCCAGTAATGATGATGATTAAACAAAACAAACAAACAAGGACAATTTAATTGGAGATTAAATGATGCTCTCTTGAAAAATGAAGTGATGGAAAAGGGAAAGAAAGTTTAATTTTTTTGCCGATAACTGAAATAGAGGCACAAAATTATCTGTGGTTTGTGATGCCATTTATGAGGAGCTTTTAAGAAGAATTAAGAAAGAGAAGATAATTAAAGGGTCAAGTGATATTGGACAATATTAAGAAGAAGGAAAAGGAACTTAAAAGAAATTCGTTAAATGCTTCAATTTTGAAGGAGACAAATATTTTACAAAAACAGCTTTCTATGAACATGGTGTGTGACATAGAAAAGAAAATAAGGTATACTAAACAAAGGTATTTTGAATCTGTAGGTAAACCTAGGGAATGGCTTGCTTATACACTAAGAAAGAAAAGAGAAAAGAAAGTGACTTAAAAAAAATCTGAAATGGGAAAGATTAACATCAGATGGTGATAAAAAATAAGTTTTTAAAAAACTTATTCAGATCTGTTTAAAGAACAAGAAACTTCAAAGGTAAAATTTGAAAAATATTTGGAGTTAAAAAATTTGATATCTGCTTCTGAAGTGCAAAGACAAATTTTGAATGCAAAAATAAGCCCAGCAGAAGTTGTTGAAGCTTTTAAAAAAATTAAACTTTGGAAGGCTTGGGCCCAGATGGACTATCTGCAGTCTGTTATAAAAGTCTCGAGGAGTATTTATTTATTCCATTGCAACAACTAATGAACTCACTATTGACTACAACTCCATTATAGGTTTGCCTTAGGGTCACTATAAATCGGAAATAACTTGAAGCCACACAATAACGGAAATACCAGAGTGTTGGTGCTATGTTAATATAACTCTTATTCTAAAAGAATGGAAAAAGAGAACAGAGAACTGTAGACCTATTTTTTTGTTGTTGATTAATATTTATAAAATACTTACAACAATTTTGGTGGAAAAAGTGAAAAAAGTATTGAATGAGAGAATTCGTGAAGATCAACATAGCTTTTTACAATGGAGAATCAGTTAAGAGATAACATGATATGTGCTACTGATGTCCTTGAATATTTAGAAGCACATAGTGAGAAACAACCAACTTTAATTTTTTGGGATGTGAAGAAATCTTTTGGCAATGTGGATTGGCTTTTTGTGGTTTGAAATGGTTACAAAAAATAAATTTTGGCCAAAACTTTATTACATGAATTGAAGTGATTTACTCATAACAAAAGGCATAGATTTTGATTAATGGAGAAAAGACAAAAAGTTGCAACATACAGAAGGGGATGAGGCAAGGTTGTCTCCTATCGCCTACTTGTTAGAAAAGGTTGGCTGTGACCTTTGGTCCAATAAAATACTTACGATGTGCACGTGGAAAGCACCTGGGGGAATGATTATGCATGTCATGATGAGGTAATCCCCATGAGACAAAAACTGAGTCACCGTGTAATGTAACCAGGACAAGGGGTTACATCAGCCATGGGACACGAAATCCTGGCTGGGGTTACATCAGCTAGACTTGTGTATATAAGGAGATGGGATCTAGCCAACATTCCTCTCGTTTGCCTGATTGTTGGCTGGAGGCTTTGCCAGATTGTATCTCTACTGGATGTGTTGATGATGGAATGCTGAATCTCTGTTGGAGGATCTGCGAATCCTGTAATATGTAATATACGTAATAATATGTATATATTGGAACAGAAGATTAAATGCCTCCAGGTATCCTTGGAAGACAACACTGTGTGATAGTGTTCCATCATGGGTGAGTTTTGGGGTCAGAGCACTGCTGCATATCATACTCTGCTGCACACGCTTTCGTTGCTGTGTTTATCAGCTCTGCTTAATGTGTGTTTTGTTTTTGCACTTGACTCTGAGCCACGTTTTGGTCAGAGCTCAGTGGAATTAGGGAAGATTTATCGCGGTTTTGCATAAATCCTATCATCCACCATCCTCCACATTCTTTTTATACTGACTTAGTGAATTTTCTACAAGATCCTTTGTACAGATTGTGTAGATGCATTTCTAAAACCTTTAAATGACTGTGGATCTTTAGCAGGTTTTAAAGTGAACAAAGACAGGACAATGCTAATTAAAAATATGACAAAGAGCAAAAATTTTTGATAGAAAACTGGTTTTCAAGTGGTCTAGAAAGCAAAATATCTAGGTGCTGCTTTTGAGAAACAGAACTCTAAACTGTTTCAGAATAACTATGCTAAGACTTGGAATGAAATAAAACAGGACTTACAGATATGGTCAAAACTTAAACTTTCACTTATGGGTCAAATCAACTATAAAAGTGAATGTTTTACCGAAGATATTTTTATTTCAAACAGTTCCTATTGTGAGTAATGATCTGCCATTCAAACAGTGCCACAAGGATTTGTCAAATTTCATATTGCAGGGGAAGAAACCAAAAGTCAGGTTCAAACTTGTAATGACTTTGAGCTTAAGATATCCTGAGACCTCTCCCTCATCTGAAGTTCCTGGGAATCTGACTGCTGTTATCAGTTTATTTCATTCCAGTACCAGGCAGTGTTCACCTAACGGTTATCAGTTACATCTACTACATACTGCATACTACATAGCCCATTAACATATTATGGAGGGTAACCCGACATCCTGCCCCTTTCAAAAAAAATGTCAAATAGGTGTGTGAGTGAAAGTTAGTATTAAGGCAAGGAAAGCTTAGTAGGGTGAGTTTTGTGAAAAGAGGCAACGAGGTCAGGAGCTGAAACATCAGTTGCATAGACCCATTCAGCCAACTGAGGTGGGAAGTTCTTCCAGAGAATCAGGTACTGAAGCCAGCTGTTTTGGAACCTGGAATTGAGGATCTTGGATACCTCAGTGAGGCCAGTGTCAGTCAGAGAAGAGTCTGAAGAAGGGGCTGGTTTCAGTAAGCTACAATGAAAAACAGGGTGAATCAGTTCGTACTTAGGGGGCAATGACAGTTTGAAAGTTACATCATTCACAACTTTTTTGATTGGGAAGGGACTAACGAATTTAGGAGCAAGTTTTTTAGATAGGCCCTTGAAAGTTAAGTTCTTGGTAGACAGGTAGAAAAAATCCGCTGGTTGGTAGTGGAGGTTTTGTTGTCACTTTGCATCAGCAAATTCCTTGTGAGAAGCTTTGGACAAGTGAATGGCAAAGCTCACAGAGTCCCAGGTACCTGAAATGTGCTGGATCCAGTCATTGAGGGAGGGGAGATGTGTGTCAGAGGGACCAATTGGAGGAAATTGTTTTGGTTCCCTTCTGTACGCAATTTCAAAGGGCGATTTTCCAGTTGAGGCACACGTAGCACAGTTGTAGGCAAATTTGGCAGATAGGAGGAGGGATACCCAATTGGTTGGAGTTGATGAAACATCAAAGGTATTGTTCAAGGGATTGATTAACCTTTTTGGTCTGTCCATCCATTTGTGGATGATGGCTGCTGCCAGCTTTTGGTTGACTTCAATGGATTTCAGGAAAGAGGTCCAGAACTTGGAAGTGAAAATTGGCTCTCTTTCTGATGTAATGCAGGAGGGTGTCCTGTGGAGACGCCAAATTTGAGAGAGAAACAATTGGGCAAGTTCTTCTGCTGTAGGAACTTTCTTCAAAGGAATAAAGTGAGACTGTTTGGAGAATTGTTCAGCAGGCCAAAATGAAGTCACATGAAATGGTGTCCCAAGGCTTAGAAGGAACGTATCCGGGGTGAAAAGTGTCTGTTGTTTGGGTTCAGGAGCACCGTCAGGTGTCTCGTGGTTAGGAAGTCTTGAAAGTGGATCGACGAGGGTGTTGGACTTCCCTGGTTTGAAGATTATCTTGAAATTGAAGTGTTGAAAGAATTCTGCCCAACGTGCTTGTTGGGGATTCAATTTTCTGGCAGTTTTTAGGGTTTCGAGGTTACGGTGATCGCAGCAAAGTTTGAAAGGTAGTCTGGCACGTTCAAGGAAATATCTCCAAGTGTTGAGAGTGAAATGTATTGCTGATGTTTCTTTTCCCCATGTTAACCATTTGCGTTGGGTTGGAATAAATTTCCATGCGATGAAAGCACATGGTTTCAGTTGTCTGTTGTTGCATTGTAGGAGTGCAGGTCCCATCGCAAAATTGGAGGCATCTGTTTGCACAACGAGCTTCTTCTCTAGGTCGGGGAAGAGGAGCATCAGTTCAGTAGTGAACATGCATTGAGTTCATCGAATGCAGTCTGGCATTTTTCTGTCCATACCAGTTTTTTTGTGGAGGTATTTTTTGGTTCTTCTTAACAGACGTGGTCTTTAAGGTCTGTTAGTGGCAGTGCGAGGGTGGCAAAATTGTCAGTGGAATTGCGGTAGAAGTTAGCAGATGCTAGGAACTGCTGACGTTGTTTGAGGGTTTTCAGAATGGGCCAGTCCAAGATTGCTTGAATTTTGGAGGGGTTCATATTCAGTGTATTGTTGCAAATTCTGTATCCAAGGTAGTCAAATATCTGTGTGTGGAATTCACACTTAGACAACTTAGCATATAGTTCATTGTCAACAAGTTTTTGCAACACTTTATGGACAAGCTCTACATGTTCTGGGAGAGTCTTCGAATAAATCAGTATGTCATCCAAATATACCACAACACTGTTGTAAAGAAATTCTTGCACAACAGAGTTCAAAAACATTTGAAACATGGCAAGCCCTGCTTGCAAACCAAAGGGAAGTACAGTCCATTGGTAGTTCCCAAGGGAGGTGGAAAAAGCAGTGAGCCATTCACTCTCAGGGGCCATCCTGATCCGATGAAAAGCCTCCCAGAGATCCAGTTTCATGAAATAGTTCCCTTGAACTAATTGTGCATTATATCTTATGAGCAGAATGGGATAGGCTTTGGGGATCAACACCTGATTAATGAGATTATAGTTTATGATGAGTCTCGGGTCCCCCCATCTTGTTTTTATTGGAAGAATACTGGACTGGCGATGGGAGAGGAGGATAGTTTAATGAAACTGTGTTGCAGGTTTTTGCTTAAGAACTTCCGCAACGCTGCCAGTTCTTGTCTGGTCATATATCTTGTCTTTTGGAATTTTAATGTGATAACTGAAGCCCCTGTCAGAGTTGCTGATGACGAACAGCAGCTGTTGGTCCCTGTTGCTCAGAGTGGAGATGACGAGCAGCAGCTGTTGGTCCCTGTGGCTCTGGCTGGAGATGAGTCCTGCAGCTTAAGAGCTCCCCCTGCTGCCATGGACCAAGCAGGCTTGGACGTTCCTCTGCTAGCTCCTTTAGGGCAACAGGGATCCAGCTGTGATCCCGAGTATGCCCTGGAGCCTGCGTCAATCAGCCCACAAACAAGGCGGAGACTCAAGATAGCCGAGCAAAGGGAGCTTCCTTGATTAAGTTCAAGAAGCGGTGACTGGCCTCATCTGTGTCTGGGCTATATAACTGCCTGCCTGGAAGCTTTCCTTTGCTTGTGGCAAACTTTCTACAAACCTTTTCCTTGCTTCCAGCACCTGATACCTTGGATTGATCTTCTGGCTCCTGACCCCTGGATTTTGGACTCAGACCATGGCTTTTGCTTGTCGTTCAGGCTTAGGTAAATGGACTGCCTATGAGTAATTGCTTGCTTTGACTCCTCCTGGTGGGACTCTGCTGTCTCTCCCTCTCCCTTCTCTGGGCTGGCTTGCCACCTTGGTCTCTGACCTTGACATTTAGCTCCTTTCACGAGTTTCAATTTACAGTCAAAATCTCTGTGAGGCAGGAGCTTGTTGGCTTTGCACACTTCGAAAACCCTTTGGAGGTCCTAGTATTGTTGGGGATTTTTTGCAGTTCCTCGGCACTAAGCTCCAGTGCTGTGGCATCTTTAGCTGTCTCTATGGAGGGGTCCTAGTGCACTTCCACCTGGGTCTCACAGAGCCTTGGGACCAGTTAACTTTAGGGTTATGTAATTTTAACCAGTCGATCCCAAGGACCACCTGGAATCCAATTTTATCTGGTACTAAAAATCGTAAGGGGCCCTGTATGCTTCCCACCCAGACATCTATAGGCTTGGTGTGCTCACTGAGTAGTTTTCCCACCATTGGAAGGCCATCCATCTGAGTTAGATGAACGTCTCTTTTCATCGGTTCAAATTCAACAAGTAGTTCTTTGGCCATTATGGGGTTCAGTAAACTCCTAGTGCTTCCTGAGTCAACTAAGGTGTTGTAGTCCCTTAATGCCCCATCGCTCCCTTGTAACTGTACTGTAACAAAAACATGATGAGAGTTGGTAGTACTTACATTACAGTCTGGTCTTGAGTCCATTCATCACTGTTGGAGTCAGAAGGTGGCAGGGGCCTTTTGTTGTCCTCGCAAGTGCCCGTGAAGGATCCATCGCCCGAGCACTTGGTCTGCTGCTTTGCGGTCTCGCTTTTGCGGCTAGTTTGGGAGTGGGTGGAGTCCTCTTTTTCTCATCTGGTTGTTTCCCCTTGCTCTGGCATTTTGTTGCAAAGTGGCCTCTTTTCCTGCAGTTAAAACAAGCTCCCTCCCTCATTTGTCTTCTTCTCTCCTCATTGTCCGGACTACCTAGTTTCCTGCCTCCGGTGGTCCTGCATCCTGTTTCTTGGGCTTGTCTCAGCTGAGCAAGTTGGACACTCTCAAGCATGCTCTCCACTTCCCCTGCAAGGCTCATCCAGCCCAGCAAGCTGGTGGGGTTGCCTTGGGAAAGGCATCTATCCAGTATGCTCAGGTTCACGCCATCCTGGAAGAACTGCTTTAGGACTTTGTTGTTCCATTTGGGGACTTTAGCTGCTAGTCTTCTGAATTCACGAGCATACCTGTCAGGAACCCAATTCACACACACAAATATAATAGTACACATACACTATTTATTAGGAGCATGATACATAGTACAGGACTTCAGTGAGCGAACTGGAGGCAATTAGCAAAATTCAAAACATTAAAAGCAAACAGTTTCTCATCCCACCCACAAGAGACCTTGGCGTTCTGGTTTTAGCTTGGCAGCGCTTATCACTACATTTCTAGCTTTGTTTATCTAGTGGTCTCTGGTTCTCATACCTTGTTACAAGCAAGCTACTAATTAACTCCTACTACATGTCCCATAACTGAAATATGGAGGGCTACCCGAAAATACCTGCCCACAGTCCCTTTCCCTGGCATAGTTTCCTCAGTTGGTGTCTGGCCTGTTCCTGTATGAAGGGGTCTTCAAACCTCTCTCTTTAGTGGATTCATGAACAGTTACAGTTTTCTCAGCTCTCGTGGCGAATTGAGAAGTGATCCATTCCAAATCCTCCCCCTTCAGATACTGGCTCAGGTACCTTACCCTGGCTGTGTCGTTGTTAAAATTGTTGCCATAGTCTGCCATGTAGTTGGAGGCCACATTAAGGAAGTAGTTGAAGGTCGCACCATCTCCATCATAACTAGCTTTAGTTTCCCTGAAGGGTCTTGGGCCTGTTTGGGGAAGCCCCCCCATGAGAAAATTCCAAACGGGGTTTCTGTGAAAGCACAAACACAGCTGTGTGAGGGCACAGATGATCAGTTGAAGAACCACAGTTACAGGTAAGCAACTTGACCTTCTCTGCCTAAGAAAGAAACAGTTAGCTTTAGATTTCAAGAAAAGTTACTTTTCAGTTGCTAATGGAGTTGGAGTTTTATTACCCCTTTTTTATTGCTTTTGCTTTTTGTCCCTAGTCCTCACAAGGCCTATGAGGGGAATGGCCTTTGCTTGTGTTGAAATCCCTCAATGACAACATCTCAGATAGAGTATAGAATTGCGACTTCATCACCATTTTTCCCCTGTATGTTTTTTTTTAACATCTTTGCCTGACGAAGAAGCCAGTGAAGCTTCGAAAGCTTACATAGTGTATTTTATGTTTTGGAATTCATCTAAAACTGGTATTGCTGCTTGTGGAGTTTGTATTTTGTTGTATTCAACTAATCATTAGAAGACATTCTATAATGATACAAGCTGTTTGGGAGGTGGTGAGTTGTCTTTTGTTGGGTATATTAAAGCAGAGACTGAATAGCTATCTGTTGGGGTTGTTGTAGTTGCAACTTGCATTGCAGATCCTGCATTTGGAAGGAGATTGGGCTAGAAGACTTCTAAGGTCCCTTACCATTTTAAGATTCTGCCAGTGTGTAACTACTTTGGAGTTTTTATCTTTCAATCAGGGTGATGCTAAAAATATTGACTCTGTAATTATTCTTTTCAATTCTCATCAGAGCTAAGAATTAAACATTCCTTTGATTTTAGTTCAGAAATAGTGTACTTTAGGCTCAAAGTTTGAGAAACTCAGCATAAAAAAGACCTCTCCAATAGCTTAGCATGGGTCATGCCACCTTCTGCACTGACTCCTATTAAAAAAGAAATGACCTATCATTTAAATTGGTCCTCTGTAACCAATACCACTGCTTTTGTGATATATGTGACTAGACTATTTCAAATCTAAGGCTAAAGTCTTTTACATCATTTAAGGTAACAGTGTAACAGTTCCATCCCTCCAAAGCATTTTCCGCTCTTCAAAACAAACATTGTAAAGGTTTTAACCTGTCATTCTCTGTCTTGCCTAGTCCTTAGTAGGGTAGGTTCTGGTGTAGCCTTTTGTGGCCTATAAATCTTGCTGCATTACCAACTGGTGTAATATTACATTTCGTTTAGAGTTTTCCTTTGAATTGAGGGAGCATGGAAGAGATGGGAATGATTCTGTTTGTTGAATTCAATAAAACCATTCACTAAAAATGAACTCTGCTCTCTATAAATTGCTTTTAATGCTGGGTCAGCTTAAGGTATAACAAATAGGGCTGCAGCTTTAGTTTTTATATTCAGTAGCATGTCAGAATTGTGTATTTCACAGTGTAAAACCTGATTAATTAATATGAATCCATAGAGTCATAGAGTTGGAAGAAACCACAAGGACCAACCAGTCCGATCCCCTGTTATGCAGGAATGAAAGCACTGCTGACAGATGCAGTTGTGTAGGGATGGGGGGGTGGGGAGGCAGTTTGCCCCAGGCAGCAATGCTTTTGGGGCATCCCAGCCAGTCGCCACGCTGCCGTGTGCCCTGGCCACGCCTCCACATGCCCTGGCCATTCCCCCCCACCGTGGCCATGCCCCTCATGCGGTAGCCCCGCCCGCTCTCATCCCCCTCCACACATTCCAAGCTCCACCACTGGACAGATGGCCATCCAGCTCTGTTTAAAAACCTCCAAAGGAGATTTCTCCACACTCCAAAGCAGTATATTCCACTGTCAAACTGCTCTTACCATGAGGAAGTTTTTCCTAATGTTTAGGTGGAATCTCTTTTGCTGTAATTTGAAGCCATTACTTTGTGTCCTAGTCTCTAAAGCGGCAGAAAACAAGCTTGTCCCACTTTCCATATGACATGCTTTCAAATATGTAAACATGGCTATCATGTCAACTCTTAACCTCCTCTTTTCCTGGCTAAACATAGCCAGCTTCTTAGTTGCTCCGTATAGGGCATACTTTCTAGACCATGCATTTTGACACATTGTACTTTTTCAAAATTCACTCGTGGAATTTTGTTTTTAGCCATACACATACACATTCTTTTTCTTCCTTGCTGCTGAAGGAAGCCAATATTTTTAGAGTTTTAATTTTTTTTATTAAGTAAAAAAACAAGAAAGAACATGATGAAAAGACAATAACAGCACACATAACAGAATAATATAAAGGAAATAAGTTATAGAAATAAGTTAAACAATGCACTATCAAGAAAAAATTACAAATATTAAACTAAACTACAAAACATCTACAAAACTACAGATAACTATAAATTTGTTCCCGTCCTTGTTGAAAACAGCAAGTAGTAATCAAGCAGTAGCAACTAATTATTAGGTCCTTAAATTTGAATTAAATTTAATCCTTGTTGCCTATTATTTATTTTCATGGTAAATATAAACTTACACAATTAGTTGATGGTTAATAATTGCAAATACAGTATTAATAATATTTCTAACTTAATTACAGTTCTCCCCCCACATTTGCAGGTTTCACTTTCGTGAATTTAATTATTCGCTTTGCCCGCTTGCCTCCCTTCCCTTCTCCCTCTGGCCCAGGTGCAGGGAGGGGAAAGATCTTCACTCCTTTGCACTCCCCCCCACTCCCACCGCCGGCAGGGCTGCACTGGCAGAGTCCAGTAGGAGGATACCGGCAGGGGGCTCTCTCTTCCCTGCATTCTCCCCACAGGCACACAGGCAGCAGCCAGCAAGAGGCTGCAGAGAGGAAGATCTTCTCTCTCCTGCACCTCCCCATCCGTAGCCTGCACTATTGTGTGGGCAGCGGCCAGTGGGAGGGTGCAGAGAGGAAGATCTTTCCTTTCCTGCATTTCCCCGCCTGTCATCTCCTGTCTTGGGGTCGTGGATGTTCATTGAAAATGCTTTTAACAATTTAAGAATGCTTTTTTAAATCTTTTCTTGCCGCCTAATTATTGCTTGACCATTTTTCCTTTGCTTTGTATATTTTCTTATCTGTTAAAATAAACTCATTAAGCTTCCTGTTAAATCAAGATTTAGTCTTCCCCAGCATCATTATAATTGGTTTATGGTCTGACATTATCTTGGTCTTTTAATAAAAGTAATTAATTAAATTAATTACTTTTAATTATCTTATTCAAAGGTTTAGATACAAAAACCCCCCAAAAACCCAATTCTTGACCAAGAACTATATCTTTCTGAAAAATATGTATGCTCTTTGCTGTTTCCATTCCTACTTAACCAAATGGCCATCAAAGACCAATTTTCTAATGATAGAAAAAAGGCTTTGGGCAATTTTCCTTGATTTTTAAAAATTACTTTGGCTGATGCTTGCTCTTGAGTTGGACCCGTTATACCATTCCAATCAATCATTATTATTACGTTTTCACAGTTAAATTCAGATAGCTTTACAAATAATTTAGTAGTAATCTTTTTTCTTTTTTTTTCCTTTTCCATTGAGGTATAGACTCTAGTCAGTAAAATTTTGAGATCATGCAGATGAATCTTTACTCCAATGTAATATCCATTTTGGTCATTAAAAATTTCTTTGGCAGGTATATTTTATATATATATATATATATATATATATATATATATATTATGATGCCTTTCATCCTTATTAATTGCTGTAACAAATTCTTCTCCAAGTTTCAAATTCTGCAAGTATTTTATATCTGTGTTTTTTATATCTGTTTCCTATAAACATATGATGTCAAGCTTTTGTTTCTCAAGATAGTGGAAGATTTGCCTTTTTTTTTTGTAAAGCAAATCAAGTATCTTCTTGAAAGTAGCAAACAGTAACTTCAGACATTTTCTTTCCTTTGCAAAAAAGACTATTCCAAAACTGGACAAAGTATTCCAGATGTGGTCTGACCAAAGCAGAATAGAGTGGTACTATTACTTTCCTCAATCTATACACCATACTCCTATTGATGCAACTAATAATTGCGTTGGCTTTCTTGGCTGCCACATCACACTGTAGACTCATGTTCAGCTTGTGGTCTACTCAGATTCCTAGATCCCTTTCACAGATACTGTTGTCCAGCCAGGTGTCTCCCATCCTGTATTTGTGCATTTCGTTTTTTCTGCCTAGGTATAGGACGTTACATTTCTCTTTGTTAAAATTCGTTTTTTTTTTTAGCTTTTACCTATTCTCAAATCTGTTAAAGTCATTTTGAATTTTGATCGTGTCCTTTGGGGTATTAGCAACTCCTCCCAATTTGGTGTCATCTGCAAATTTGATCAGGATGCCTTCTATTCCTTCATCCAAGTCATTGATAAAGATGTTAAATAGCACTGGACTCAGGACAGATCCTTGCAGCACGCCACTAGTCACTTCTCTCCAGGATGAAGAGAAGCTGTTTGGTGAGCACTCTTTGGGTTTGGTCAGTCAACCAATTACAAATCCACCTAACAGTAGCACTGTCAAGCCCACATTTTACTAGCTTCTTTGCAAGAATATCATGGGGAACTTTGTCAAACTTACTGAAATCAGGATAGGCTACATACATAGTATTCTGTTCATCTATCAAGCTCGCAACTCTATCATAAAAAGAGATAAGATTAATCTAGCATGACTTGTTTTTGAGAAACTCATGTTGACTTTTAATAATCACAGCATTCCTTTTTAAGTAATTACAAACTGTCCATTTAATGATGTGCTCTAGAGTCTTTCCAGGTATTGACATCAGGCTGACTGGGCAATAGTTATTTGGGTGCTTTTTTTCCCTTTTTGAAGATGAGGACAATATTTGCCCTCCTCCAGACTGCTGGGACTTCTCCTGTTGTCTAAGAATTCTCAAAGATTAACGCCAACGGTTCTGAAATTATTTCTGCCAGTTCTTTTAATATCCTTGGATGTAATTCACCTGGCCCTCAAGACTTGAATTCATTTTCCTGTACCACTCGTCTACCTATAGTCTGCTGAGTTCCTGCCCCTTCCTCACCTGCTCCCCAACCTGTTAAATTTTTACTATTAGTTATTTTTGGGAAATTTGTGTAGTATGTAAAAAGACTAAATATAGTCTGGCCAGAGATAATGCTATCCATTCTGTGGCAAAATGTGTAATCATAATTTCAAGTATTTTATTTTTATTTGTGTTTTCAATAAAAAATAAAATTTAATAATAGTTCTACTAAGAGTGTTCTAATTCAGTATTCAAGCAAATCCAAGTATAATTTGTCTGCCTTCAAGACATGACAAAAACAGCATAACTTTCTTCCAGTACGTCTTAAATTCATTAATAGATTTATCTCCTATTCATGTTGTCAGTTTATCAATTTTTGACATATCTAAAAGTTTCAAAACCCACTCTTCTTGAGATACTGTTGTATTATTCTTCCAGTACTTACCATCTAAGATTCATGACAGCTACTCCTCTTATGTACTGAAGAACTTTCATACATTCTTCAATAATTTTATCGTTCATTCTTCAGTAATTTTGTCATTCATAGCGCCTAACAAAAACAAATGTATCTTGATTTTTAAAACCTTTTCCATCACCTGATGTGTCATCTGCCAATATTTCTTAGCCTTTTCACAAGTCCACTACATATGAAAAAAAGATCCTGTGGGTTGAATACATTTCCAACATCTATATGATGAACTCTTATGCATTGGTGAGATTTTTTTCCATGGATAAATACTATCTATACATCGTTTTATAAAGATTCTCTTTTAAATCATATCTTGAAGTAAATTTCAAATCTTTCTTGTAAAGTTTCTCCCATTGATGCATTTGAATAGTAGGACCTATACTTTTTTATTCCCATTTAATCATACAATCTTTTACTTGTTCCTCTTCTAATTCAAATTTCAACACATTTTGTACATTTTAGCAATTAATTGTTTATCCTTACTACATAGTTGATTTTGAAAGTCTGCTTTCCCTGTATCAATTCCATATCGTATTATCCAGTTTGAATCTCTCAAGTAGTTGTCTATATGCACATTAACTTATATTTCTCCCTTCTGCCTTCAATTTATTATGAGACATCATATAAATTTGTGTCCCTGAAACTTTAATTAAATCGGCATAAGTTATATAGTTCCCAGTAAAACTTATTTGTATTGTAAAAAGAGCTTAATGTCGTGAAAACCATGAAGGAACTTCAGAACAAATTATATTTTTATATTGCAACCATACTCTCAATACATCTCATCTTGTGAAATGGTTATTAAAGATCACATTCACTTTGATTTTATCATATCATCAAAAACATGCCAACCGAATCTTAAGTCAAATCCTTCCAAAGTTAAGAGTAATTGTCTTTGTAATGTCATTCAACCTTTCAACCATTGCTACTTGTGTAGAAATATATTTTCAAGTGTGGAAGAGCCAGGCCTCCTGTTTCTTTTGCATCTTGTAAAGTTGAGAGTGACTGTTCTAGAGTGTCATCATGCCGTTCATCTGGGAGCAATAAATTTGATTTTGAAAAAGTTAGATATAAGTCCTCCATACCACTTTTTCCATTTCTATCTCCAATTGGGATCTCTAATATCTTCTCAGAATTTGTAACCAAATCATACATTATTTCCTCCAGGTGCCCCAGAAAGCTTGAGTTGTTAATGAGAAGACAGTCATCATTTTTTTTTTATTTCATCTGTTGTGGACTTTAGGCTAACTAGCTGATGATCTAGGGGAGTTTGGTGTAGGCGCTGCTTTTAAAATTCTCAGCTCTATCAAAGCTACAATAAATTGCAATTTACTTTAAAATGAGAGATGCAATTTTGACATGCAGTCTGCAATCTGTCAAAAAATTGTTGATTTACTTGTACCCAAAAGAAAGCATTGGTCTCAAATGGGTGTAGATACTTTCAGCATGCTCATTATCAAACTTGTAAGATTTTTCTTTACATCTCTCAAACAAATTTCCATTGTCAGGGATTGTAGAAGAAGAATATCCACTGAACCCCTGGTCAACCGTCCTGGATCCAAAGACCAGTTACCAGTTGTATTCTTGTGATACCATTTCACAGAACTCTGATGATCCCCTTTTATTACTTATGACCCCATGGTCCAGATTAATTAGAGTGCTTGTGGCTGGAATATTTGTGAAATTATGATTATCACGCTGTGCACTAATTTCTAAAGGAACATAATCAAGGATTGACTTTTGGGTCAAAGTCTTAGGAGTTTCATTTGCCTGTGTGGACAGTTTTGGGGCATTAATTGTTTGAGTGACTGTGAAGAAAGAACCTGGAAAGTCCCAAGTGGTAAACGAATAACTACTTTCTCCCAGAATCTAACAGGACCAGTTTTAAAACTTGCCAGAACAAATCCAAAGTTTCTTCTTGACTCAATGCAAGTCAAATAGAGTAGATGAAAGATACAATATAGCTGGATAATACTCTAGAACCGCACCTGGAACTGGTAGGGAACTGGTAGAGAGTCTCACTTCTTCCCACTCACCAGGCTGCAAATTTTCTGCTGTAAGGTTTACGCTCCACAAATATTTGTTGGTTCAAATAACTGCCCCGGTCTTTCTCCAGTTCAGCATCTTTAGCAAATTCTCTGACCCAGTGTCCTTAGTAAAGCTATGTTCTAGACTCATCCACATTTGGAATTTGCTTCAAGTTTTTTTAAAAAACAGAAGTTCTAAAACCCCTTGTGCAAAGAGTGGGATAAACACATTATCTTCAATCCTTGTTAGACTCACCGGTTGTTAAAAACTACACAGCATTTCATAGCCTTCATTGGCTGATATACCAGCCTTATAAAACAAGTCCCAGTAAACTGGTGATTAAAAAGTCACTAGTAAGTCCTCCAGAGCCTTAAGGGCAAAGAAGCCAAAATCTCCAAATTTCATAAACCCTAAATAGGTTGAATAAGAATAAAACGAAATAAAAACTTGAAATAGATACGTGAGCTCAAGCCAAGCTATGTTACATTCCACAATCTTGGATTGCTCCCAAGTCAAGGATCAGGCAAGGAATACTCAATACTCAGTTGCCAGTTGGGTTGCCTGAAATGGAAAGAGAAAACTGTTGGCATCATAAAATTAATAAGTTGCTTTCCTGCTTCATTTCTTGATCGTAGGACAAATTCTTCTGCAGTCTTTTATTTTGCTCTGTTTCCTATTTTTGCATTCCAGTTTTCCATGATTATCAATATGCCTTGTTTTGGTGTGTGACCAATTTCTCCCTGGATGTTTGCACTGAATATTTTAATTTCTTCCTGTACTGTAGTTGGAACATAAGCTTAGATTATGTTTATATTTGTAGATTTCTCCTGAAGTCTTACTGATATTACTTGGTCAGAATTTGTATTTTATTTCTGAACTGTTTTTGCTACATCTCACCCAACTAGAAATGCCACTTTGTTATTTTTTCCCCCATACATTTTCATTATACATTGGTTTAAATCATGCTCCCACACCTGTGATAGCCCTTCCATTCGGTAACCTAAATTGTCAACAAGCAATTCATATATGGCTGCAAAAGTTCCTTTCAGCAAGGGAATATGTTTTTTAGTGACTGATAAGAATTCTCTTAATTTTCAAGCTAAAATTCTGCAATAAAAACTGGAGCTACTTCTTTAACTTGTTGGCCTGAGAGATTTCTGCTTTAGGGATTAAAATCCTTCAATCTATATAACTGTACCACTTCGAAATGGATGGATTGAGGCTTATGTGTTGAACCTTGTGGCCTCATTATTATGGTAGAACAATGGATAATGGGATTAGAGGGCTGAGGTATTTTTTCCACCTATATCAGACTTTGACAGTTGAACTAGGAAAGGCTTATTTATCAAATGTTTTTACTTCTTAATCTTGGGTGAAAACAAATCTTCTAATGTGGATTGATAATTATATTGGAACCCACAATCGGTATACTTCTTTATTTACTAGTGGAATCAGTTGTCACAAATCAGAAGGCATCATGATATGCAAAAATATCTGGGAGGCCCAAATCCCCTTTTAATGTTTACTTGTATATGAGGGCCAGTATTCCGTATCAGCTACTTAGTTAAGTATACTTAGTAGTAATCAGACCACTGGTGAATGTTTCTGTCCAGTGTGGGGGGGTCAGGCCAGTTGAGATTATCAAGAATGCAGTATACCCTCTTTTGGTACAAGATCCACACACTTGAATGGAAGGTCACACAAAGTGTCACATCCCATTATAGTTAATGGATGTGGGCACTTGCCCACATTGCTGTGGGTGTGTACATGTTGCATCCATTGACTACAATGGGACTCAGCACTCATATTTTTTTCTTTTACACAGAGCTTTTTGGAACAGCAAATGCACTGTACTTAACTAAGTAATCTTTACTTGCCTGACTTCCCCACCTGACGGAAACAACTTTCACCAATGCTCTGATCATCAGCAGAATGCACCTCCTTCTCCCCTTGCAGCTGATACCTGGCAAAGTAGGCTGGATACGGGGAGTTAGGATTATGGCAATAGAGTCACCATCATGACTAAATAGCAATCATGAATACAGAACAATTACTTATGTACCCATCTGTAGTGATCACAAATACTGAGCAGTTACCTATATTTTCTTATCTGTTCCATATTCACAATTACTACACAATTACCTTAACTGCACTATGCCCTAATAGTGCGTTGTCCTGGCAAGATCCCAGCATTGCCATTGCCAGGATGGGATTGGGGTCTGAATGCTCCCCCAACAGTCTGTTAGCTGCTGTGAATGGGTAGCATCAGCATCAGGCACGCTGTTTTTCCTTCTGCAGTACAGCATCAATGGCAAATCCCTCTCCCTGTCTTTTCCCCACCCCACATTGCAGGATTGGTTGGTTCTTGTGCTGTACTGTGGAAGGAAGGCTATCAAGTGCTTTGGCCCTTACCTCACTCCTGCAGCTGATGGGATCATGGCAGGAAAGGGGGCCATTACTGGCTTTTTTTTTTCTGGTAATGGAAAAGGATCTATTTCCCATATAAGGCAACACAACAGCAGCTGGTCTCAGATGACATAGTGCGATGGCACATGTTCTGGACCAGGAGCAATGCATTGCTCTGTCAGGATGACAGTGTCTTGTCATAAGGGCCTTAGTCACAATTGTGTTACTAGTTCTATGATTGAAATTCCCCCCAAACTACCTTACTGGGCATCACCTGCATGAGAAGGAGATCCATTCTATCAGAGATCGGAGCATGATTGAATGATATTTCCATCAGGTGGAGTGGGGTGGGCCAATAGAAGTTAGTTACATAAAAGCTTTTGTGTTTGTGATTAGGTCTGTTATTTATTCTGGTGTTCCATGAGCTTCTAAGATAAAACAAAGCACTTCTGGTTTCTAAAGAAGACCTGGCTACTCACCAAAATACTTCAGCCAATGCTTCTTTGTCAGGAGCAGTAAAAAAAAGAATATAATATAATTTTCAAGTCTCTAATCATTGTACCTTTTGTTGAGGGATTTTTTTATCCTCTTAGCTAAATTAAACAATAAGAGGAACAATGGAAATCTGATTTATGCCCCTGGCCAAAAAACAAAACAAAACAAAAACAACCTAAGTGTCATGGGTATTAATTCTAATCTTCATCTAGGAATCCATATAGAGGTTTTTTAATAAAATTGTTAAATAGATCATCTATCTCTATTTTATTTTAAAACATGAACAAGGAGCCCACATTCCAGTCTGTCAAATGCTTTGTGAATATCCAAGGAAGTAACTGCAACAGATTCTTTTATTAATTTACAGTATTCATTTACAAAGAAAAATGATACAAGCATAAGCCAGGTGACTCTCCATAAGAAGCATATATATTTCTGTACACAGCAGTTCTGATATGTTAAGATTGTTTCAGTGTCTTCATTCTCTCTCTCTCTCTCTCTCTCTCTCGCTCTCTCTCTCCCCCTCCCCCCTCTCTCTCTCAGATATGGAAGGATATGCTATTGGTAAGTTTTAAAATATGTACAAGTCTGTCTGTCTGTCTATCTATCTGTCTATCTATCTATTTTGAAATAAAACTTTCTATTTGGAATTAGGGATGTGACAATCTTTCTGTCTTGATTTTTTTTGTGTTTCTCCAAATCCTGCACATGTTTTCTTTCTATCTTTGTTTTAGAACCAAAGACACTAGGGACATTGCATGGAAAAATTGGGGGATGCATGGCAATTCATGCACATTTGTATGCATTTTCCCTAGGATTTAACCAGATGTTTCAGATGTTTTTGTAGGTTATAGTATTTGTTGCTGTAATTCTCAAGGTTTTTTAAAGTGTCCAAATGATATTTCTTTTATCTTGGACTCATTTCTAGTTATTCCTGGCACCATTTGCAACTTTTTGTTCCCACTCTGAAGTGGGTTTCTTTTTAATTCTGAGACATATTGGAACAGTATATTCTCTCCTCTTTTCCTCCTTTCTTTCTTTTTAAATGAAAATTGTAGTTATGTAGTATATACACTTTTGCATTAAAAACTGTAATTCTAAAAGGAGAAAATTTTCCCTTCAGACAGTAGGACCATCTCACCAAATCTTCCCCCTATTTTTTTTATTAACTTTCCTTAATACAGATTACCTTTCTATCAATCACACTCATAAAATGAAATCATTTCCATCATGTCAAATTCCTAATTAACATTTTCAATCGTCTAAATCTGCTTTTCCTAATTTTTCCATTTCCTTTTCCATAATCATGCAATTTCTTCCCAGTCTTCTTTAGTTTGTCTTAAAAGTTTGCTATTTAATAACGTGGTTAATTTATCAATTTGATACATGTCAAGAAGTTTTAATACCCATTATTCTCCTATAGTTATCTCGCTATCTTTCCACTTTTGTTCCTAAATTAATCTGGCTGCTGTTCTCATGTGCAGCATTACTCTACAAAAGCTGTTTTCCTTCTTGACATCTGAGCCCGCCAATGTGTTTAATAAATACAACTCAGGGCACGTTGAAAAATCAGATGTTAATGTCATTATTAAAGCATGAATCTCTTTCCAGAATTTCTTTGCTTTGATACATTCCCACCATATTTGATAATAGATTCCTGTTTTGTCTCCACACTTCCAACATACATCTTTCATTTTTAAATAAATCTTTGCTAACTTGTTGGGCATTAAGTGCCATCTAGAAAACATTTTATAATAATTTTCTTTTAGGCTAGAGCATCTTGTAAAATTTCAGGTTTTTAATCCATTCATTTTTCCAGTGTTGAAGTTGAATTGTATAACCTATGTTCTGTGCCCATTTATTCATATCCTCCTTTATTATATCCTTTCCAGTTCTAACTTTATTACTATCTTATATATATCTTATATATCTTGTTATTGTATGGTCTTTATCTTTTAAAATTTAAGAATCAAATTCACTTTATTTGTCCTCTGTTCCTTCTAATTTTCAGTCTAAATTGGCCCCTCCACTTTCACAAGCATTTGGGGTGCAGAACACTCATGAAAGTGGAAAAACCTCCCATGGTCTCGCTCCCATTCTCTTCCAAGGCTCCCTCCTTGCCCTGTCACGCAAGCCTTCCCTCTTCACCCTGGGCAAAAGGCAAAGGAACGGGAGGAATGGGAGGAGCTCCAGAGGGGAGAAGGAAGGCATGCCTTTTGCCTCAGCATACATTCTTCACATTGGGGCAAAAGGTAGGGGAATGGAAAGGGGAGCTCTTATTGGGAGAAGGAATGAGAGAAGGAGAATGAGAACGAGGCACATGTGTGCCTTGCAAAGAATCAAATTCATGAAGGTCAAACCTGGAAATGTGGAGGGAGGACTGTATTTAAATCTTTCCAATCTTTTGTCTGTAAGTTAGCCAATGATTTTTAATACCCTTGGATTGCAACTATTTTCCTGATCATTATTTCCTCGTATCTTCCGCAAGTCTTTATATGTTAACCAGCCATCACTGTGTAAATTTCCTTGCTTATGGAAGGCTTCATGTGGTGATGATAAAGGGAATTTTGATAATATTTCATACAAATTCTTAATAATGAATAATGATGGAATGGTCCTTGAATTCTTTGCTCATACTGGCTTTACTGTACCAGAAGTAAGCATGCCATCAAAAAGATAAGTTAAAGTCTTCTAACTGAAGTAGCTTTTTGCTCTTTAATTTAACCCATTCCAGTATCAGTGATGGTGCAAGTGTGATGGTACAATTTTAATTTTGTTAGTCCTAACCCTTCTCTTTCTTTTATATCTTGTAGTACTGTCCAATTTATTCTGGGTTTCTTTCCCTGACAGATGAATTTTGTTAGGTGTTTATACCACTGTGTGGATTGTTTATCATTTCTGATAAATCATTAGATTTTGAAATAAAATATATCATTTTGAGGAAGACATTTATTTTAATAGTCGCTATCCTTCCCATCAACCAAAAGTTTAATGTATTCCATTTTTTGAGATCTTCTCTTATTCCAGTTTGCTTTGTAATTACGATCAGTCAGTCAGTTTATTGTATTTTAGGAACCAGCTATTATACAGAAATATGGAAAAGGTAAAGGGAAACAGTCAAATTAATTTAAATGTAACAGTCTACAATAAATGAGTCATTTTCTGTACCCCCCCTCCGCCTTATATTTTATAGCACATCATTGTAAGGCCTTAACAAGAAATTTGAATGTTCTAAAGCAGGGGTGTCAAGCTCAATTTCGTCTTGGGCCACATCAGCATTATGGTTGCCCTCAAAGGGCTGGTTGTATCTGTAAGACTGTATGAATGTATCTACTCTTTTGTCATATTAAATAATTGCCTCTGCGTTTGATTATTACTGGTTTTAGTAATAACTAGCTCAGAAACTAGAAGTCTAGGAAAAATAATGGCAAGTAGATATTCAAATGTACAACTATTGTACAATTTATTGAAAAATGAGTTTTGAAAACAGAAAGTTTTTTTTTAATCATCAGACAAATATTACCAAGCACTATTTATTATATTAACTTTGTTTAACTTTTTGGTCCCAGCTGAGACACGCAGAACAAATTATTGTGCTTTGATCTAATGTGCAGTCAGTAGCCTATGAAGTTGATAAGGCAATGTTGCCTGGCCCTGTACATTCTTGGACATTTTCGGGCTATTAGACCGTAGTTTATGGTCCCTATACCTCTGTAAAGTGACATAGAATTGATCAGTATATCCAAAGTATATCCACTTTCTGCTCTCTAGACCCTCTCTGTGCCTCTTCCTGCCCCTCTCTGTACCTGGTGAGCCCGATCTCCACTTTGCAGGCCCCTGGATTCCAGTATTCTAAAGAGGGGCCCAGCAGCCAGCACTCGCAATCTACTTCTACTTCTGACTGCTCCTCGGTCCACCTCTTGCAAGCTGTGGAGCGTTGCCATGGTAACCCACGGCAATGCTCTGACAGTCTTGGACAGAGGAGCAGTCAGAAGTAGAAGTAGATTGCAAGTGTTGGCTGCTGGGCCCCTCTTCAGAATACTGGCAGCTGGGGCCCCTGCAATGTGGGAATCGGGCCTGCAGGTGGGGGGAGTGCTGCAGCTGCACGAGAAGTGCAAGGGCCACATGAAATGGCCTGGCAGGCCACATCTGGCCACTGGGCCTCATGTTTGACACATGTGTTCTAAAGGATACATATTTCATAGCAACAGGTAACAGAAAACAGACCTTCACAGAGAGGGAACTTCCCTTAAGAGATTTCAGTAAAGGAAAAATAATTATTCCTAAGATCATTATAAATAGAGCATTCAAGCAATACGTAAGTTAAATCTTCTGTTGAGACACAGTTGCAACCACATACTCTGTCATTCATAGGAACACTCTTACATCTGCCCATCTGAGCTGCCAATGGAAGAACACTTAGCATTTAGAAAGGGTTACGTCATTTGGAAGGTCCCAGGTAACTTGGAAAAGATAGATACAGTGGGGTGAAAGAAAAAAAAAATTTGTTGGATCGGCAGGACTTAATGTCCATTATCTGAGATTGCATCTCAGTATCCTTGAGTGAGAATTAATACTTCTGTTCTCTCATATCCTTGAGTCAAAAGAAAGGAGACTGAAACCCCCAAATTCATGGCAACCAGTTGTACTTTATATATCTATGAATTTGACCCCGACTCTTTGAGAATCAGCGGAAGAAGCTCAGGTGCCTACTTAAAAATGATTTTTAGCCAGAAGAGCAGGGCTAATCTGAGAGTGTCTGCTTTAATTGGTATTTCACCTAATTCAGCATGGAGCAATGCTAATTTTGTAGAAGTGGGGACTACCAAAAGTCTATGCAAAAACTTATTTTGTGTTCTTTCTAATATATGTAAATTGGCCAAAGCCCACAGTGGTGTTCCATATAACAGTTTTGGCAAGACCCTGCTCTTATGAAATACTAAAATAGGCTGAATCATATTGCCTCCTTTTGTATGATAATATCATAGTAATCCATTTAAAGTTCTTTCAGCTAACAAGGTATTTGTGAATATCATTTACCAGTCCACTGAAAGACCACACCAAGATATTGAAAGGAGAAAACTTGCTCCGATTTGTTACCGTCAAGTAGGCAATTACAGATTTTTGGGGATTTACCAAATACTATAACTTTAGTTTTTTTGGTAATTAATGGAGAGAAGTTCATTCTTGCAGTATAAATAAAATGTTCAGCAATCTATGCAGGCCTAATTGAGTATAAGAAATCAGAATAGCATCATCTGCATACAGGAAAATCTAGTATTTCTGATTTCCAATTTTGATATTGGTTGCCTTTTAAGATGATGCTATCAGAATAGCATCATCTGCATACAGGAAAATCTAGTATTTCTGATTTCCAATTTTGATATTGGTTGCCTTTTAAGAACTCATCTACATTGTTTATCACTAGATTAGAGAGAAGGGGGAGCAAGTAAACACCCTTCTCTTACTCCTTTTGTAACAGATATCAAGCATCATGCCCTTGCTGCAGGATCCAGACAGGTTCCTTCCCAGCAGCCACGTCCCAGAAACATGAAAAGGCAGTACTTACAGCAGCCAGTACAGGAGGTGAAGAGAAACTCCAGGTCTTTGGTAGTGCTTATATGGGAAGGGCTCGTTAATTAGGACACAGCTGGCCAGAAGGCTAAGGCTATATAATCAGAGGCCTCAAAACAGAAGGTTGCTGGAATCTGATGCTATTCAGGGGTGACAGCTGTGGTGGTTCTTGGTTTCTCAACCTGTGAGCTTTGAACCTTGGACCTCGACACTGCTTGGATTATTGGTTTGGCTTTTGGACTAGTCCCATTCTGGACTGTTGTTGTGTTTTTTGGAGAATTTATTTCAGCCCTGAGGCTGCTTTGTGGAGCTGCTGTTATCTAGTTCCTTAGGCACCTGAGAAGTCTTGGCAGGCTGCCAAGCCCAGGACATCAAGTCTGATAAGTATCTTTCATCAATTCTGACTTTCAAGGATGTATCCAAATAAAAGGCCTTTGCACATTTTAAGAGATTCATCTCAATATCCATAGATTGTAATATAGTCTGAAGATGTTCCCCTTGAAATAGAATCAAAAGCAGGTTTCAAATCAATGAACGCTACAAAAACATGCTTTACAATTCCCACCAAGTATTTATCAGTAACAAGTTTCAACATAAAGCAATTACCCGGAGTTGACCTACCTGAATGAAAGCCAGCCTGTTCTGGAGCTAGCAATAAATGATTTTCCACCCAGTCCTCCACTGTACTCAGAAGAGACATGGCAAAGATTTTTCCTGAGACATCCCAAAGGCTAATTGGTCTATAATTTGCTGAATCATTTCCAGGATCCTTTATATAGACTGAGACCATGATAGCAGATGGCCAATTTGATGGTGTAATTCCAGAGTTATTAATTAAGGAAAATAATTATATAAAAATTGGAGCTCACCAGTCAGGGAATGCAATAAAGAAATCTGGTGGCAGGCCATCTCCGCCAGGTGTGTTACCTTTGTTAAATCTTAGGATTAATCATTTGGCCCTTTCTATTGAAATACTTTCCCAAGAGTGCTCCCTTTACAACCAGTACAATTCTGGGAAGCAATCCTAGGATGGTCAGGCCCATTGAATATCTTTCCAAAATTACTTTCCCAGTCATTTTTAGAAATAGTTCCCTCTTTTTTTCTAGCCTCGCAAGTTTATCCCTGAATTAGGATGGATTCTTTAGCAGGAGTGCTAGGCCTAATTCCTTCCACTGTTCCTTATACTAAGTCCTTTTATCTCATTAATCAATCTTTTATATTTTTATGCATGTCATAGAAATATGAGGGAAATAGAGGAATTAATGGAATAATATAATCTGATGATTTTTATCATTTGTCTTTCTAGATTCTTGCAATCCTTATCAAACCAGACATCTGGTTTGGCACTTTTCTGGCCAAGATAGCCTTAAAAAAAAAAAAAAGATCTGAGGAACATGTAATTGTAATTACTGTGCGTGTAATTGATTTGCAGACTCAACACTGGATGCTTGGAGAAAATAATTTCTTAGTTTCAGAAATTCATCCGAATAAATTCATCTGTTGCAAACCTGATTGCAGTGAGGGATTCCACTTAATTCATTTATCTGAGGTTGATTGTGCTTGCTCAAAATTTAGACGATAATCAGCATTTGTGAAAGCACTGTTAAACCATTGCAAAGAAAATCTGAGTGTCTTGTGAGCATTACCAACTACTGAATCAACTAAAAAAGAGAAGCAAGGATTGAAAAACATGAAAAATCAACCATGATCAACTATACTTGCTCTAAAATTAATTACTATCAAGCAGATTTGCATTTTTCTTTGCTATTTTTATTCCAAGATACTTTTCTTTTTTATTCTGAAATTTGTTTTGTTGGTGAGTTCCCATTCTTCCTTTTTATCCAAATTTTTCTTGATTATAACTGTTTCCTTTATTACCCTTAAATTCTACTAATTCTCCAGATTCTTCCAAAACTGCTATTAATAATTTTAATACTTTTTAATTTTCATACTTTTCTTTAGGTTTTCTAATAATATTATTAGGTTGTCAGGAAAAGCTCTCAGTTTATATTTTTGGCTGTTAATCTCCAAAGCTTTTATTTCTACCTTTTTCTTTATTCTCCTATTAAGGATCTGCTACACACTCAAATTAATTTGTGTAGTCTGTTCTTTATAGATAGATTTAATCCAATTTATATATTCATTGCGCAGGTTAATCTTTTCTAATAATTCTAATATGAAAGTCCAGTTGACATTGTTGAATGCCTTCTCTGCGTTTAAGAATATCATTGTCAATTTTCTCTTTTTATATTTTTCATAGTATTCTGTGGTATTTAGTATTCTCACCTTTTCTTTTAAATTTATTTTAAGAAGGAAGCCAAAGTGGTCTTTTTGAATCTGTTCTCTCAAGGATCTTTTTAGACTCTCTGCTAAGATTGTCATAAATACTTTATAAGTGACATTTAATAAATTGGTCTATAATTTTTTCATTTCCATTGGCTCTTTCCCTTCTTCCTAAATAAGTGTAATATTAGCCATACCTCATGATTCAAGTTTATTTGATCTCCTGATTTCGTTAACCATTTTGAGTAGTGGCAATGCTAACTCATCTTCAAATATTTGGCTTTTTTTTTTTTTTTGCACCTCTGTAGTTACTGGAATCTCTTCTCTTTTCAAATTTTACTGTATCTTTTTGTTGATATTTTCTTATTCCTTAGTTTCTTGCAATAGTTGAGAAGAAAAATCCATGAAAAGCTATCTCAATTTCCCTTTGAGTATTTATTTGCTGATCCTTTCTTATTTTCAATATCAATTTTTCTTTTTTTTCCTTTCTTGATTTATATGTGAGCCACTTGCCTGGTTTATTGGCATGTTCAAAGTGCCATTGCTTACTAAATCTTAATTTTATTTTGATTTCGGTATTCATTTGTAGAGATAGTTGTTTTTGTAAAGCTTTCATCTCATTTCCCAATTCCATGTTTTCTGGCTGTTTCTTCAGCTCCTCTTCTTTTTCTTTATTTCTTCTATAATCTCTTTTGCTTTTTATTTTCTTTTTTCTACATATTACATTTTGTTGGAAGAAGAAATCCCACATTACCACTTTACTTGTATCCCATACTACCTCCATCAGTGTGCATTTATCCATGGTCACTCAAAAGTATTGTTTTAGCTCCTGCTTACCATTTGCTATTATTTTTCCATTTTTCAGTAGTGTATTTTTTAGCTTCCAGATATATTCATATTTCCTATTGTTAGTAAAAATGGGTTATGGTCAGATATAATTTTGGTCAAGAGCTTTATATTATCTATTCTATTCAACATTGATTTGGACACAAAGAAAATATAAATTCTGGACCATAATTGATCTCTGTCTGAAAAAAAAGTAAAGCCCTTATTTTCTCCCTATCTCCACAAATCCACTAATTCTCCATTACCTCTGTAAATATCTTGGGGAGCTTTCCTTGATTCCTTTTTCTTTGTATCAACAGATTAACTTCTGACTGTACTGGGACCTATTACTCCATTCCTGTGTCTCATCAATATCATGTCATCATACTCTTAATGTGTATTTTTTTCCCTGACAATTTATTTTAAAAAGCTTGTTTATTATCATGAGGTGGATATATCCCTATTAATAAAATTTTTGAATTTCAAATTTGTATTTCAATTGTAATGTAACAACCTTTAGAATCTAAATATTTCTTTAACTTGGTATTTTTTTGTTCACATAAATTATAGTGATAGGATCATAGAATCACAGAGTTGGAAGAGACCACAAGGGCCATTGAGCCAACCCCCTGCCATACAGGAACACACCCTCAAAGCACCCCCAGCAAATGGCCATTTAGTCTCTGTTTAAAATCCTGGAAAGAAAGTGACTACTCTGACTACTCTGTATTCCAAGGCAACATTTTCGACTGTTGAATGGCTCTTACCATCAGGAAGTTTTTCTTGATGTTCAGCTGAATATCATGGCGGACTTTGTCAAAGGCCTTACTGAAATCATGATATACTACATTCACAACATTCTCTTCATCCACCAAGCTTGTAACTCTAGCCAAAAAAAAAAAAAAAAGGAGATAAGATTAGTTTGGCATGACTTGTTTTTGAGAAACCCACATTGACTTTTGTGATCACAGTATTCTTTTCTAAGTGCTTGCAGACTGTCTCTTTAATGATCTGCTCTAGGATATTTCCTAGTATTGATGTCAGGCTGACTGGCTGCTAATTGTTTGGGTCCTCTTTTTTCTCCTTTTTGAAGATTGGGACAACATTTGCCCTCCACTAGTCTTCTGGGACTTCTCCTGATCTCCAGGAGCTTCCAAGGTTTATTGTCAATGGTTCTGAAATTACTTCTGCCAGTTCTTTTAATAACCTTTGAATGTTATTCAAATGTTATTCATCTGGCCTGGTAATTTGAATTCATTAAGAGTAGCCTGGTTTTGCTGTACTACCTCTTTACCTATTCTGTGCTGCGTTTTCCCTATTACATCATCTGTTCCATTTTCTTCTTGGTCTTTTAGGAGAAGACCAAGTCAAAGAAGACATTGAGTAGTTCTGCTTGTCTCTGTTCCCTGTTACCACTTCTCCATCTTCTCCTCACAGTGGCCTTGCCATCTCCTTGTTTTTCCTTTTGTTACAGATATAATCAAAAAAAGTCCCTTTTACTGTTTTTAATGTGTCTACCAAGCCTGAGCTCATTCTACACTCTAGCTTTTATAATTTTTTACCTACAATATCTCACTTTTAAGAAATTCCCACCCATTATAAACTCCTTTCTCTTTTAGTATGCATGAACATGGGATGGCACCTAATCTTTTAGTAAGTTTACTGAAATCAGCTTTCTTAAAGTCTAGAATGCAAGTCTTGACTATGCTTTGCCTCACCTTTCCACTGTATAACAAACTCCAGGAGAACATGGTCACTCCTACCTAAGGATCCTGCTACTTCAGCCCATTAGCCAGGTCGTCACTGTTGGATAGGATCAGGTCCAAAATAGCCAATCCTCTTGTTGCCTTTTCCACCTTCTGGACAATGAAATTGTCTGCAAGGCAAGTGAGGAATTTGTTGGACCTGATATTACTACTATCTGTCTTTTTTCTGAATGTGCCATCATCTGTTTTAGGAAGGCCTCATCTAAGTCCTCAGTCTGGTTTGGGAGTCTGTAAGTAGACCCCCAAAATGACATCCTTGTTCCTTCTCTCCCCCTCAATTTTTACCCAGATACTCTCAACCTGGCTTCCAGGATTTAAGTCATGGATCTCTTCACAGGTGTAAATATCGTTGACATATAATGCTACTCCTCCTTCCTTCCTGTTTGGTCCATTTCTCTGGTGTTTTTTTCCCCTGGTTGATCTATAGATTGTACACCTTGATTACTGCATTCCAATTGCGAGTCTCATTCCACCAGGTCTCAGTGATGCCTTTTATATCATCTGCTTTGCTGTGTTAGGAGTTAAAGTTCATCTTTTCTCCATGCTCTGTGCATTAGTGTAGAGACATCTAAGACGATGCGTCATTTCCCCTATGTGCTTATTTAAGGTTTTTCTCCTCCTACAGCTGACTCCTGTACTGTTTGCTCAGTTTACTCAGTATCATTCAGATTATTATCTCTAGCATTTGATGAACTCCTCTCCCACATAACTCAGTTTAAATCCTGCCTGATCACGTTTGTGAGTGTCTTAGCAAAATTGTTCCTGCCAAGTGTTGTGAGATGCAACCCATCACTTGCCAGTAGTCTATGAAACTGCAGACCATGGTCCAAGAAGCCAAATCATTCCCAGTGGCACCATCTGCAGAGCCAGTTGTTCACCTGCACGATTATTCTCCCCCTTCCTGGGCCATTTCCTTTAACTGCGAGGATAGATGAAATGACAACCTATGTGTCATGTTCCTTCAGTTAACTTCCCAGAGCCCTTGTAATATGCTGAAGGCTGCACCTTGCCATGCCATTGGTTCCCATATGGGAAAGGAAGGGGCGTTGATAGTGGGCTTCACAAATCTTGTCAGCCTCTCTGTGACATCACTGATTTTTCCCCAGGGAGATGGCACATCTCTCAAGTCATCTTGTCAGGACTACAATCGACTGCTTCTTTTTCCTTCAGCAGGGAGTCCTCTACCACCACCACCACCCACCTCTTCTGAAGATTGGCAGGACACCTGCATGTTCTCTTAGAACTAACACTGCTGCTCTTGTTGTTTTTCCCCATCGTCTCTGATAAGAGAAAGAGCTTCTAATTAATTCTGTAGCTCCAGACTCACTGGATGATCCCTGGCCCTTCTACTTCTATGTGTCACATTCTTCCAAGTGTCAGTCTCATGTATTTGGGAACTGACCTCCTGCTCAGAGACATCATCTGTGTGTTCCTCTATCAGGCTAGTTTGTTCTGCTTTATCCAAGAAAACCTTGTGCTTCCTAATAGGTTGAAGAGTAGATACACAGGCCTAAGTTGCTGGACCTCTTCTTCTGAATGGACCATCAGCTTGCACTTGCTGCAGTTATAGCCACCTACCTCCTCCAGGAAGAATACAAAAATACCACAACTATTTCATGTAACTGCAGCAGCTCCCTCACATTCCATATTCAGTGGTCTTTAGTAGGCAATAAAACAGAACTCTGGGCCTCTTTCTCCGAACACTCCCACCAATTACCCAGAGCCAATGCCGTTTGGCTTTGCCTGTTAATTTTGCTCCTGTCAGCTGTTAATATAACTGTGCACACTGCTGATCCACAGAGACTACGCTGGACAGACAGAGGCAGCAGTTATATACAGCTAGCAATAGAGAACAAGCAAGTCAGTGACTCAGCAGAAGCCCCACCCTTATAGACTATATGCTCAGAGAGAGCAGACAGCTAGAAACAAACACACACACACAAGCCTTTAAACATACACGATCAAGGATGTCGTCCCAGACACAGCTCACCTTCTGCTCTCCCTTCAGGGACTGATCTTGAAAGGCAGAGGCAGCAGTTATATAGAGCTAGGGACTCTATATAATTATAACACCTATTTTCTTTTCCTCATTGCATGACATTAAACTACTTCCTAATTTATTATTCCTTAAATATTTCTGATCTTTTTCTCTTGTATGTGTTTTCTGAATATATATGATATCTAATTTTCATTTTCCTAAGTCATGTAAAACTTGTTTCCTCTTAGAGAGTTTACACTATGAATATTCCATGAAAATATTTTTATATTCTTATGTTCACATTGCTATTTCTGTTAAATCTCCCCCCCTTTTTTTTTTTAGTTTTTTAGGTTTCGTTGGTTTGTTAGTTCTTTTGGGCTAATGTCTATTCTTTTCTTCTTTTATTTGTCCTCCTGCTTTTCCCCTTCTTTTTCTTCTTCTTTAAAGCTGTCCTTCTTTTTGGTCTTTTTCCTCTTTTTATCTTGTTCCTGACTTATCAAAATTTGTCTTTGTTTCTTATCTGTTTGTTTCTGATCTGAAATTGATTTATTTGTATTTTCTTCTGTTTCTCCTAACTGCTTTTTAAAAAAATTCTTCTGCTTTTTGAATTGTATTTATTCTATATCTTCTATGTTGCATTTGAAATGATACGCCCTCAGTTTCCTCCCATCTGTATTTTATGCCTTTTTCTTTCAAATATTGTGTTAAGAAGTTATATCATTTCTTCTTTTTCAAAATTAATGAAGGAATGCCCTTATAAAACTTGATTTCTTTTCTGTCTATTACTTATTTCTATATTTTTTCTGTAAGATTAATTCTTGCACACTTTTTGTAATAAAATAAATGGCTATGTCTCTAGGAACTTTTTTTTAGCTATAATTTTAGCTATAGTATTCTAAGAACTTTATCTACTGCTAAATGCATTTGTTCTGCTTATCAAACAATAGAATTGGCAAGAGCTGGTGTTACTCTCATTATCAGGTCTTCATCATGTTGCTCCTCTAGACCCCTCATTTTAATACTCCTTTTTTCTAAATTTTACTTGGGATAATGACTTTTTGTCATATCTTGTGTTGATGTTTCCTCTAAGAATTTTGTACATTGCTCAATGTTCATATTTTTGGCCTGTAGGTCTTCTGTTTTCTTTTCTTTTCTTTTTTCTTTTCCTTCAAACAATAGGATCATCTCACCAAATGTTCCCCATTTAAAAAAAAAAAAAAGAATACTAAGACATGAAAGTGAAGGAGCTGTATTTTGAGAACTCATGCTTTCTTAGACCAGTCTGGAAGAGCCTTTAATGTACTTATTTATGTGTTTTACATCATTTAAACATTTCTCCCAGTGACTAAAATGTGTTTGAGCATAGTTTTTCAGCTGTGCGTCTTTTATCTGTTTGCATTTTAATACATGTCCTTTATTTCTCTGAAACAAACACAAAGCATGCAGATGTGTGAATTCTGCAGGTAAGGTGCATTTCTTCTCCTAATAATTTTTGAGAGATGGTGACTAGGTTATATTTTGTCAAAGAGTTTGAGTGCAATTAATTTATATGAAATTTTCCTTCTTCAAACACACACCAACCCAAGAAGGTTCTTTGATTTCCTTCCTACTCACATCCAACTGAGAGAAAAATGTAAGACTCCTACACATTCACACATAAATTTTAAAAAGTCAACTCAAATTATATGACATCCAAAATGGTAAACATGTATTAAATAGAAATGAAAATGTTTGAAAATAATTGCACTAAACCATCACTTTCTCTAGCTCAAGGTATTCAGGATTCACTTGCGTTGCAAGATGAGCTCCTTTGCCCAACAGTTTCTGATCCATTTGTAAGTAAAATGTTTATATGTACAAACTTTATGCAATTGACATTAGTCACAATAGACATTAAAGCTTTTGTTAGTGCCCACTCAGAACTTGATTACTTTCATTCAAGTCTTTCAGATTTTGTTGAACTACAACTCCTCTCACTGGCCATTGGGCATGCTGTCTGAGGTTAACTGAAGTTGGAATTCAAAAACATCAGGAGGACCAGAGGTTCCACACCCCTGCTCTCAGCACTTTTCTCAGAGGAACATATCCTTGATGACTGAAACAGTTTATACATTTTGGGGATATTTACACAACTCTCCTTTGGCATCTGGGTTTATTGGAAAATTGTGTGGGATGAGAAATGAATGTGAATTTATTCTGTTTTTCTGATTTGAGACATGCTATTGGGCTATTTATACAGAAGTTACTATCAGAATCTCCAAATGTTCATGAGTATTTGTGCTTGCATGAATTCTTTGGAACATTAATTGAATCTTGGTGTATGAAATAGCCTATGGAATGATATTCTTGTACCACATAAAGGTGACACTGCAAGACCACCTATGTGAAGACATCAGGAATCAATCTGGGCAAAATTTCTTTTTAAGTGTTTCATGGCAGTTTCAATAATTAATGAAGGAAATAAATTAATTTCATCAATTTGAGATCCATTTATTATTGTAAGAAGGCTACTGGTAGTCTTCCTCTGAAAGCTGTGAACAGTGGTATGTCAATTTATTATGCAAGTTTTATAAACCCTTTAATTTTAATAGCCAGATTTTAGGAAAGCTTATCTTAAGTTCTTGGGCATGACCTGAAAAGTTACCCAAGTATGATCAGAGTTATAAAGCCTTCTCTTTTTAAAAAACAATGGCAACCTGACACAAAGGTCACTTCTGTGCATATTGACTTGCTTTGTTTTTTTATGTTGATATACCTGTTGCTTCATGATGTGACACTTTCACCAATCTCTGTGTCCCTTAGTTTTGTGTCTTTCTACGTGTGAAACACTTGCCATCATTTTTGAGAAATTTTGGAGACCAGGTGAGATGCCAAAAGACAAGAAGAGCAAACATTCTCCTTCTTTGCAAAACAAACAAACAAACTGGGGAAATACAGGCCAATGAGACTGAGCTCAGTATTAGGAAAAATATAAATTATAAAAGAGCCTGTTTGCAAGTAGCTAAATGACAGTGCTGTGATCAGAGGAGACAGCATGTGTTTGTCAATAAAAAAAAAATCCTACCAAACTGATTTTACATCTTCTTTTGATCAGGTCACTAGTTAGTAGGTGGTAGTAAAGTTGTAGATGTTTCTCTGGATTTTAGCAAAGCATTTGATAAAGTCCTCCATGATATTTTGAGTAACAAACTGATTAAATATGGAATAGATGGAAACAATGTCAGATCAATCTATAATTGGTTGGAAACTGTCATTAATGGCCGCACATGAAACTGGAGAGGGAGATCCCAAGTGGAGTGCTGAAGGGTTCTGTCCCAAGGCCAGACTCTGCAATGGACAGATTTAGGATGAGGGCTTAGTACATGGAGAAAGGACCTTGGGAACTTCTGGTAAGGGTGAAGTTGTTGGGGGACTCCAGGGGGCATGCTGAACGCCAACATGACCCACAGAACGCCAGTGCTTCAAAACAGACAGACGAAAAAACCACACAGGATTAAAAACCAGAGTTGAGGCCAAAAAACTAAACTAGGCTTTATTGCAGCTTAAGTACATAAAAAAGGCAAAAGCTAGGTGAAATCCATCTTCTGCGTCTCTGCTCTTCTTACAGCATGACAGAGATGCAGACTGTGCCAACAAGCAAGTGGAACAGGGAGTAAAATCTAAGTGAGAGGAAGCAAACTGTGGGAAAGTCCAGGCAGCAGGTTTGTTTTCCAAACAACATGTTAGAATCCCACAGGAAATGTGAGACATACCAGATGTTTCTTGTCACCAGTGACTATGACTACGAGCGCAGCAGAGGAACAAGACACTTAACCCTTTAGGCAGGGATCTGGCAGCTTAACACTAACACTCCTCCTCTTGTTCTGGAGCTGCCTCATGTGTTGGAACTGTAGGGCCTATCGTTCCCATACGCTCAAGCATTTGTGTGTGTTTAACAGCAGACAGACTTTTGTAAATGCATCCACGAGGTCTTCATCAGAAGTACAATATGTTAGTTGGATAACCTTGTTTTGAACAGATTGCTTTACATTTTGATAGTTAATGTCCACGTGTTTGGTTCTAGATTTAACACTTCACTTACAGCCATTTGAATACAAGCTTGAGAGTCACAGAAAACGTTAACTGGTATCTCAACTGGCACGTTTAAATCTTTTACAAGCTGTGTGAACCAGACCAATTCATTACACAAGGAAGACAAGCTTGCAAATTCTGCTTCAGCCATAGAAGTGGCCAGGGTACTCTGTTTTTTAACTTTCCAGTAAACCAGAGCACCACTGTACTTCACAACACAGCCAGATGTGCTTTTCCAATCTGACACGTCCTCTGCAAAGTCACTATCAGAATAGCAGACAATTTCTGGCGTTTGAACAGGAACGATATACAAACAGTGATCCATGGTACCTTTTAAGTATCTCAACACCCTTTTCACACCTTGCCAGTGGTACTGAGTAGGCTGAGAGCTGGCCCTTCCCAAAATGTTTACACTCAGAGCGATATCGGGATGACAGGTCTCAGATAGACAGAGATCCAATCACAGATTGGTACAATTGTTTGTCAGGAAACAAGGCATCTCCACTGTTTTTGTTGAACCCTTGGACCATTGGCATTTTTACACTTTTACAATCAGTCAAGTTACATTTCTCCAACAGTTTCACAGTTTTCTGTTTCTGATCCAGTAGAAAGCCACCCTTGGTTTTCTGTATTGCTATCCCAAGGTAATTTTGAACTGGCCCCAGGTTTTTAATCTGGAATTTCTTGCCTAGCTCGTGGGCAAAATCCTGCACCTGCTTTTGTGTGTCACAAATCAAACACAGATCATCCACATACACCAAGAGGATCTCTTGTTTTTTCCCTGTACCTCTGACATATACACGGGGATCAGCTTTGCTCTGTTTGAAGCCACATTCCTACAGAGCTTTGTCTAAACACATATTCCAACAGCGAGCAGACTGTTTCAAACCATACAATGATTTTTGAAGTTTCCATACCATATTTTCTCCTCCCTCATAGAACCCGGGAGGTTGTAACATGTAAATATCTTCTGGCAAATCAGCATTGAGATAGGCAATAGTGATATCAAAGTGTGTGACAAGGCATTTCTCTGAGCAGCATGCATGAGGACCTGCAACACACCAAGAGTCCTCTCCGCTATTCCATTTTGGAAACTGGAATAGGAGGCAGTTGTCCTGTGGACAATGCCCTTGCTCTTGAACTACTGTTGCAGACTCTCAGCCAGGAACTCTCCGCCTCGATCCATTTGGAACGCTTTGACCTGGCACTCAAATTGTCTCTCAGCATACGCACACCAGTTCTTAATTATTTGACACACTTCAGACTTTTGCTTTAGCAAATAACAGAATGTGTACCTGCTGTAGTCATCCACCAGCAACAGAAAAAACCTCGCTACCCCAGTACTGGGCTGAGACATGGGCCCAACCACATCACAATGAACAAGTTGAAAAGGAGCATCTGGAACTCGAGAACTAGATCTTGGAGCAGGAAGCTGCATGGATTTTGACTGTTTGCAAATGGCACAGTCAAGAAAAGTAGCACAGGATTTCAGAGAACATCCCTTGCAGCTGTCTGCTAACTTTTTCAACACAGGAAAGCTAGCATGTCCAATCCTTCTATGCAACAAATGTATGCACTCATCATGTTGTGGCTTGTTATCAAACACATTGCAAGCACTGAATCTGCGCTTGAGTTTGTACAGTTTCTCACTCAACTCTGCCACAGCACAAACAGCCCCACCTTTCAGAACCTTGCCCTCACGCTTTGTGAACAAAACCTCAAAACCACTGTGAGTTAACTCTGAAACAGAGAGCAGGCAGAAATCAAGTGAAGGCACATATAACACATTGTCAAGATACATATCCAAAGCAGTTACATACGCAGATCCCTCTCCCTTGACTTTTGCTTTAGTCCCATCAGCCAGGGCAACAGTAACACTGGCATGGCTCAAAGACTTGAACAGACCTCTACAATTCACAAGATGGTGAGAGCAACCACTGTCCAGCAGCCAAAAGGCATCATCAGGGTCCTGGCAACTCTCAGAGACCACACAGTCTGTTGCAATGGCAACTCATGGATGACTCCCATGACTGCCTCTGAAGCCTCTGCCTCGAGCACCTCTCCCTCTGTGCTTGTCCAGCGGACAGTCCTTTCTGAGGTGAGAAGTGGACCTGCATCTGTAGGATCTCCTGGCAGCGTTGGCTCTCACTAGCCCCTCTGGCTTGGACTCACTAGCCTGGGCAGATTTCCTCCTGGATCCAGGCTCGATAGCAGCAGGCTGCAGGGGACCTCTTTGGGCATGACGTTCCTCCTCCTCTAGCAAGCGAGAGGAGAAATAGGACACAGTCAGGGTCTGCTCTGGAACGGCCTCCATGGTGGCAACTATGACATCCCAGCTCGGGTTGAGGGAACACAGGATGCAATAAGCCTTGTCAATTTCTCGCAAAACTTTCCCCCTCTCACTCAGAACAACAAAAATATTGGTCATGGTCTGCAAATGCTCCTCAATCGACACGCCTGGCCTCAGCTTCATTTCACAAAGCCTCTCCATGAGTGAGAGCTTGCTCCCTGCATTCGTACGGACATACACGGCACGCAGGGCTTCCCAGCAAGCGCGGGGAGTAGGCAAATCTCTGATGTAAACCAGCTGGTTGTCTTCCGCAGCTGGAAAAATACAAAACATGGCTTTCTCCCTCATCCTTGCAGCTTCAGCCGCATCAGTAGGGAGGGCTGGCAGAACAGAAACAGCTCCCCAGACGCCTTCCCCCCGGAGATACATCTCCATCTTGACAGCCCAAGTGAGGTAAATGCGGCCATTCAGCTTGGTCAAAGGCAAGCTGCTCATTGACCTAGCCTCGATAGTTGCTCAGCCTCCAACGCCAGGCACTCATGCACTCACCAGAAGCCTCGGGGATCACCGGCAGACGAAACACAGCAGCAGACAGGCACCATCCAACAAACTTGGCCTCAGAACCACTCTGGCACAGCAGGGTGGCACAGGAGAAGCGTGAAGCTGTGCCCCATAACCTGTTGGAGGACTCCAGGGGGCATGCTGAATGCCAACATGACCCACAGAACGCCAGTGCTTCAAAACAGGCAGATGAAAAAACCACACAGGATTAAAAACCAGAGTTGAGGCCAAAAAACTAAACTAGGCTTTATTGCAGCTTAAATACATAAAAAAGGCAAAAGCTAGGTGAAATCCATTTTCTGTGTCTCTGCTGTTCTTACAGCGTGACAGAGATGCAGACTGTGCCAACAAGCAAGTGGAACAGGGAGTAAAATCTAAGTGAGAGGAAGCAAACTGTGGGAAAGTCCAGGCAGCAGGTTTGTTTTCCAAACAACGCGTTAGATTCCCACAGGAACTGTGAGACATACCAGATGTTTCTTGTCACCAGTTACCATGACTACGAGCGCAGCAGAGGAACAAGACACTTAACCCTTTAGGCAGGGATCTGGCAGCTTAACACTAACAGAAGCTCTCTGTGGACACTGCAGAGAGACCGCTTCACTGGACCAAAGTGCCAGTGGGGAGGGAACGCCAACTGGCAGAAAAAACTCCGAAGGAGAGAGAGTTGTGTCATCACTTACATAGATTCTGGAAACTCTGTTCCTCATGATTAGGACTGCAGGAATTGCAACCCAAAGCAAGTGTGAATGGCAGGAGTCATCATTGGAAAACATCAAGCTAAGCCACTGAAGTGAGCCTTAAAGGATACTAACTTTGCTAACCTCATTTCTTAATCTTATTTTTCTAACTATTTAATTTATATTTGAAGAGAGATCTTCTGTTTCAGGATGATACTGACACCTTAGTTAGTCATTTTTTTTATTTTTAAAATTTATTTTAGCAGCAATTACAACTATTTCCATAATGTTACATTAATGTTACAATATTATTACAGCAATTTATCCCCTAATATGTTAATATGTTTCATAATACAACATAATACATTCAGTTAGGTAAATTTAGGTATAACTGCTCAAATATTTCCCCTATCTTCTTTTTTTCAAGTTTTTTCAATTATCAATTATTAATCAATTAATTATTCAATTATTTTTCAATTATTTCCCCCTTTCTCCTGTACCCCCAAGAAATGCTCTAATTATTTACTGTTATACTCATTTCCCTTTCATGTGGGATATCATCTTAATTATCTTGTTTACACCCTCATTTCCCTCTCTCTGTTTTATGTTCTCAATCAATAATCTCCAGTTTCTGAACCAAGGCCCCTCCTTCAGTTGTCCCATGGAGGTCTCTCTTTTTTCAAACAAATGATCAAATATCATATATTCAGATACATTATATTTCCATTTACTAAGGTCCCAGCTTGTGCCCCTTTTAATAAAGGCTTTATTAAATATATTAAATATTCCTCATCCTTATTTAATTCTAAGTTTTTAACATTTAAGGTTAAACATGTTTCCTTATTTAATTATTAATTTCCCCCCCAATATTCTATTTATTTCTTTATTTCTTTCCAAAAATCTTTGTAGTTTACTGCAATCCCACCACGTATGGATTCAAGTTCCTTTTCCCTCACTGTTATGCCAACATTCTGGGGATAAGTTTTTCTTTATATGTGATAGTTCTGTACCACCTTCCTATTATTTTTAACTGCTATTCTCTTACTTTGCTACTTTTATTTTTTGTTATCTCTTGTACTTACTCTCGCATTTTTTTACTTTTATGTCCTTTTCCCATAGCCCTAGTATACCTTCTAATAAATTGAATTGATTATTCAATAATCTATTAATTTTACCACCTATCCGTTTAATTCCTTCCTGTCTTAGCTTAAGTATTTCCTCTATTGGGTATTGGTTTTCTTTTTTAACTGTAACACTTTGTAAACTTTTGTTTATATAGTTGAAGCCAGTACTGTTATCATCTCAACTTGGATAATCTATTTGTCTCTATCTGATTGGCTGAACTGTCAAATAAGTCACCTATTATTTTATATCTTTTCTTTTATATTTTAATACTCCCCCTCTACAGTCTTCTCCTTCTTTGTTTAAATATTCTTTTGGATGCCAATAATAATTCTCCACCTTCAATTTTTTACCCCATTTTTTCCCATGTAGTCCATGTTGACCATAAAGAGCTGTTAATCATTTTGATTTTTTTCCTTTTTAATTTATTGCCTAAGAGTGATCTATGTTCAATATTATTTGTTTTTCTATCCTAACCCATCTTTTTTTGTTGATCATATTCCAAATCTAATAACTATTTGGAAGACATCATAATATATTTCCAAGGAGGGAAGTCCACAACTCCCGTTTTCTTGATGTGTATAGAGTAATGTATTTGAAATCCTAGATTTTTTATTTCCTCAGACCCATTCCTTAATTTTTCTATCCTATTTCCTTATTATTTTTATCGAAATTGCTTCAGGAAAGGTTTGAAATAGGTATAAAATTTTAGGAGCACCATCATTTTGAAAGCTCTAATCCTGGATAATATATTGATATATTTTTATCCATTTACTTGCTCATTTGTATTCTTCCACAATAGATCATAATTTCCTTGAACCATATTTTTTATGTTGGTCATTATATTTACTCGTAAGTATCTCAATTTTCTTAAAACTCAGTGCCTTCTTTTGTAGAGTAAGAATTGGAAAAAAAAGCTTATCTGTAACAGTTTGACTTAAAGGCAAGAAGCTGGAGATTAAAGGTGATTTAGTGAAGATTTCAATAGATAAAAGGAACAGCAGTTTTAAAAGAGTATTGAGGACTTCCTATTGGAATGTATTTTGGAAACTTGGATCTTGGAGTTAAAAGTTTAGTTCTCTGTGGGAAGACAGAAGATGGAAGGTTTTTTAAAATATGAGACTAGACAGCTTTGCTCAAACTCTGGAGTCTATATGTTGCTGTTTTTGTGATGTGGATGGAGGAACATGGCAAATACCACAGAATAACAAAAAAATAATTTTGCAGGAGTTGTTTGAGGAGATGCTGAATGAGCTTAGATTGTTGAGATGGGATATGAGGAAGCTGTCATGTACAGGATAACTCCAGTCCCACAGATTCAGCTTAGAAGTTTGCAAAATCTTTATTCAGGAACATTAGAGTAACAGCAACACATCTTGGCAATTGCCAAGACTAAAAGCTTTATTGGATTTACAGTTTACAGTTTCTTATAAGCAGTAACATATTACCAATTTGTGCACGCATGATGCCTAGTATCATATCGTAGATATTCTAGGATTTGGTTGACTTAGTTTGTGCTTGTTGCTTGTTCTACTCCCAACAGTCTTAGAAATGCTTTCCAGAACTGGGATGCAAATTTAGTGCCTCAATTGGATATTATTTTGCTAGGCACCCCATGTAAATGATATACATGCTGGAAGAATAATTTTGGCAATAACCTTCTGTAGGGATGGATTTACAAGACACAAAATATGCCTGCTTAGAAAACAAATCAATAACTGCCCAAATAGCTGTCTTGATTACTCTCCAGAACATGAAATACATACTGATATGGGCTCAAGGGTGTGTGTGTGTGGGGGGGGATAGGCAACAGCTGTAACAACCATCTTGGCTTGTCCCCCAATAAATCTAAAATATCCAGCCTATTTGACGTTATGGCAGTGTTGTAAAATCTTCCTTCTCATGGTGTCAGGGACATAATTTTTTTCTTCTTTACACCTCACTCCCTCTCTGGTAGTGAATTCTGTTTCATGCTGGCTAGCCCAGCTGCCTATCCTTGTTGCCTCCCATCGACTTTCTAACAGGGGTTCTGGAATTTTTTTGGCTTGCCTTTCCCCCAGGATTGACTGAGAGTCATGACCACTAGCCTTAACTGCTGTGAGTAAACATAGTGTCAACTGTCTTATTTTTCTGGTTATCATGCTGAGATAAACATGACAACACATCAGCCAAAAAATTCTTTTTCCCCAGCAAATACTTTAAGGTGTATTTAAACTAGGTTCCCAATCATGCTTTATGCCCAAGTATACTGAGGAGGTCTGATGTCTCACTAATCCCCCTTTCAATTCACTACTGTCCATTTGGACAAAGTTGATAGGGATGTCTAATTCCTCTCACTGCAGCCCCATGCCCAGTACAGTTGTGGGGTTCATTAAACACCATGTGCACTCTGAGTTCACAATGGCCACAAAATCCATGCTATTCCCACCCCCGGATGTCTTAATTTGACTGGAACAAAAAATGGTGTGGTATTCCCACTCATCATGGTATCCTTACACCTTAGAGAAGTTGCCTGCCCTTTGGAACTCAGAACAGCCTGGGCTTGTTTCCTGGTGGCTCCTTTGTTATAGTCTTGGTTCTGTGCTGGGAGCTCTGTCATTGCTGCTGGCTGCTGTTGCCAACACCAAATGGGTGTCCTAACTCTCCCTCAGTCTCCCAAGCCCAGTCTTCACCACTGCAGTTCTGGTGCTGCTTGTCCCCCATCCAGGGTTGGGCTCACCTCAGGTACTTTGTCTCTCACTATCTCACTCTACCTTGGTGTAAAGTTTCCTGGTAACCAATTCAAACTTATGCTTTGCCATCTTCACTTCCCTTGTTGAGCACATCCAACCTCTGAGTGGGGCTGGAAGGTCTTGCATCAGAGTCTACTCTAAGATTTTGGAGCAGAGACAAGATGGCAGCATTATGGCAGGAACTCCTGTAAAAGTCTGTTTTAACTTATGTTTTAATGCCTCCAAAAGTACTAATTAGCTTTTTAACTGCAAGCAGGACGTTTTTGTGTTTTTAGATTTATGGTTTTAGGCTTCAACGGCTTTTAGCTATAAATTTTACGTTTAGATAAGATTGACAGTGTGGTATTCTGAAGAGAAATGGCTGAAGTAGTAAAAGCAGTAAAGCAGAATTCAATTACCTCCCACACTCAAATATGAACTTTCACCCATCAAGAGTAGGATTGGAAGTATCAGTGAAAGAAACTGTCAAGATATCAAACAAGGAAACCAAAGGTCTGACATTACAGAAATAATCTGCCTGCTAGAAATGGGAAATAAGAAACTTGTCAGAGTGAGTTCTGGGTCCTTACAATCAAGTAGAGCTACAAAAAACAACTCAAGATTGAGCAACTGCTTGCACTGAAGGACACAGAAAGTAAGTCAAGTCTTATCCCTATTCCTACTACAAATAGATTCTCTTCCTCACTAACAGAAGAGTGGTTTCAGGACCTTAGTGGTGGTGGGATTAAAGAGAAAAATGTCCGTGCCTTAGAAATGCAAGAGAATTTGTTATTGTCCCCGCATTAGAAAGGGAAGGTAGTTCCTCACAGAGAAGCAACAACAAACACAACATTAGCAGGAGTTCTCATTAGATTTTGTGGCATCTCAATATTTACTGACAGCCCATATAGTCATCTCCATCAAACACCTGTCTAAAATTAATAACCACATCCATAAGACTGAACAACTATTCAAGGAATTTACTAAGATGCACAGTGAATTGCTCAGAAGAATTACTGAAAGATGTGCCTTTAACCTCAGATTAGGGGGAACAAGCCTCATGGGAGGGCAGATGTCAGGAACTGAATTCACACACACAAATAGTAAAGTGCATAAACACATTTGGAGTGAGATACATTGTACAAGACTTCAGTGAGAGGACTAAAGTTCAAAAGCAATAGCAAATACTTAAGAATCCCATCCTTCCCCCTCCCTCTTTCAAGAGACCTTGAAGCAGTGAGAGCCTGGCAGAGCTTATCAGTGCATTCCTAGCATTTGTTTACCTAACAGTCTCTGGTTCCTAGGCTTTGGTTGCAAGCAAGCTGCTACCTAACGCTGGACTACATATTCCATTACTACAATATGGAGGGCATCCCGACAGCAGAAGTTTGAGAAGACTGAGAAGGAATTAGGTAACGATATGAGGGGAATGAGACAACTTTTACCATCAAATCAGCAGACCCCAGCCCAACAAAGACTGAGAATCAAAATACTATGCGAATCCTGTTACCAAATGAAATCTTGCTACATATTGTTAATAAGAAGATTAACTGGAGGTGCTGGAACACCTTCATAGTAGTAAGGCTTTCTCTCAGTGAAATCATGAGAACAAATTCATGTTGTATTGACATTACTGATGCAGAGTGGCTTCATTGTCTGTGAGGGCATAAAATAATTTTAAGTACCTTTGGAGTAGCCACTATACCATCTATGTTATTCAAAATGGAAGACTTCCTTTCATTTTTGCAAATATTTCCGGTTAGAGTTTTTTGTGATCCAGTTGTACATCCATTATGTTAAATAGTGTGAGAGCTACTCCTGCTATCACTCAAAAATCTGGTTGCATCCAGAAATTGGATGGCACTTCACAATCTTTAGGAACAACATCAGAGAAAACTGCTTACTACTTCCTCAAAGCCCTTATCTACAGACAGTGAGGGTAATTTTGTGAGCAAAGAAAGACTGAGCAAATACCCTTATCACCTTAACACAATGCAAATGGTTATTGCCAGAAATTAGGAAGTCTGAAGGATCTGGGGTTGTCAGCTGAACTTTCTGCTAAACCATTATGTGATCTGATGTTGTCCATACATTGCCCACAGAAAGTAGATAGCAGGAGGAAGAAATTACAGATGGAAGATGAAATTTTGAACTCTTCTATATCAAAGAGATGGTCATGGGTACAGAAGACGATGCTGTTGGTCAACATTTGCATATCACAAAGGTGATCGAGAAATCTGCTCCAATAGATTTGGAAACAGAGGAGGTGATAAATCTGTCTTCTAACTCTAATGTCCTTACTGATGACCAAATGACCAATACGGCATTACTCCTGATGGATTTCAGTGATACAGTACAGGAGCAACTAATGGATTCTGTCCCGTTGCTGGATACTTTACAAACATACATCTCACATCTTTGGGAATTAAGCAGCTTCGAACTATTCCAACTCAATGAGATCAGAGTAATCCTGCATCATTGTCAGAATCCAGTGCAAGTACTAAAAAAGTAATGAGGACAATGTGTTAAATGTATCCTCTCTAGACTCAGCCTGACATGAACCATCCTGATCCTCATGCAGATGTAGTATGATTCTCAGCTCTTCTTTATATGCTGGAATATTGCTGGGTGGAAGAATAAATATCTAGACTCTTCCTTTATTAATTTTATAACTTAATGTTGATGTCCTGTTATTTCAGGAAACATGGTTCACTGAAGAGCTAAGATTAAATGACTTTACTTCATTCACATTAAAAGTCTGATCCAGTAAAAAGAAGGGAAGAGCTAGTGGTGATTTAGTAATTCTTATATCCACTAAATTACAGGTTAAAATATTTAACTTGGCCCCATTACCGCTCCAAGATTTCCAGTTCCAGTCCCTCTTGGAAATACTATATCTTAGTTGCCTCAGATCAGTCAGATAGCTGTGTCACCAATCTGTAGAACTATATTGAGTATTCTTCCACTGACTGGTTCCCTTGCCTGATCAACAGTAGGCATGAGTGGGCTTTTTGCTGGTGGAAGGAGTCTTCAGGCCATCCTCTTAAATGATTCATGGAGAAATGAAAATCAGCTCTGTGGTTCCCACATCATAAAAGTCCACTAGTCAGTCACAACCTCAACCCTCCAATTGTGCTGACAGGCACTTCACCTTGGCCTCTTGAGTAGGGACCATGGGTTCCCATTCTGCCATAAATCCAGCCTCTTGGGTTTACAAGAAAGGTAAGTGTTCAGCCTGGCCATCAAAAGTAGCCTTCAAGTTTCACTATCCAAATTGGTAGATTGGAGCAAGTGCTCTGCATGGCACTGCTGTCAGTCCCACTGGGGCTGTGTGCCCCTCTAATACTACTAGCAGGGCTGCTCAATCTTTGCCATCCAGGGTGCCTGGGGCAACATTGTCAGCATCTGCTGCATGCTCCTGATCTATTTTGTGACCCAACAAGAGATGCTGGATCCTCACTTGAGCCTCCTCCAACTTGCCCCACCTGTGCTGAATTTGTCAGTCTGTGGTTGCTACCCCCAGTATGTGGCCAAAGGTGCCCCCAATCTGGACAACCCAGTCTGTCAAACTCCTGGTTTGCCATTGTTGTCACAGTGGCTGTTCCCTGCTTGGAGACCACAATTGCTCTCCCGGTCCCAGAATAGGAGAAGCCCCACTGCTCGTTAGGCTCTCTTCACCACTGTCCCCTAGGAGTGTTTGCATTAAGCTTTTAGTCTCCCTTAATTCAACTGGCAGACTCTGCTACTCCTGGGACCTCTTTTCCAAGCCACTCATTCAGGAAGGGGTGCCCAGTGTCCCAGACTCAATGGAGGGCACTGGTGACTTCTCCAGGGCCACCAAGTTGACTGGCTGCTGCCATTCCCTACAGGATGCTCCAAGAAGCTCCTGGAAACAAAAACTTCACCCCCAGCACTAATTGGAGAGTAACTCTTTGAGCCCTCTGGTGCTCCTTCCATTGCTTTTCTGCGATGCCCCCCTCATCATGGTGATAATTTCCAAAATCCATAATTGGGGGAATGTTGCTTCCCCCAGCTCAGGCCTTGCTGGACTGCTCTTTTTCTCTGCTCTGATCACCTCACTATGTCCTGTCCAGTTCTCCTTTTCCGCTACATATTTCCAGCAATTCAGGGTTGCTAGGCAGGATGTACAATGAGGAATTCCATGAGTCTTGGTAAAATGTCACGCACAAGATAACTCCAGTCCCAGAGATTCAGCTTAGAAATTTGTGAAAGCTTTATTCAGGAACTTTAGAGGAATAGCAACATATTCAATTGCCAAAACTAGAAGCTGGATTGCATTTGCAGTGTCTTATAAGCAGTAACATTACAAATTTGTGTGTGCGTTGTGTCTGTTTGGCAGCTGAATAAAACAACTCTTTTCCTAGGCTTACTTCACACCTGCGAGGGACTTGATCTTGTAACTGCCTTTGTTCTCCTCTTATCAAGCTGTTATTAGAAGAACATCTCTTCATTCCTCAAACAGTTTTCTCATTCATTTTCCATCATCTCTGTCCAGCCCCCTTTGTTCAAAGTGTTGCATTGGCATCAAACACCAAACACTACATGATAAATAGCATGCTATGAAAATGCATGGTGAATTATATGGCATCAAAATGATGTAGTAGCTGAATGAAGAATCAATGGCGCATTGGAAGTGATAGAAAATAAAATTCAACTTACAAATAAAGAGGTGAGGCTGAATGATAAAATGATGGAAGATGAGAAACAAGGTGATCAAGCAATGGGATTGATGGAGAATAAAATTCCACTTACGGATGAAGATACGGGGAAACCCTTGGACAATTGGACATTCATACCAAAAGTGTGGTGTTGTCATGATCTGTGTTAATAAAAGATATGAGTACGTAAGAACAAGTTAAGGTGATTGATGGGTTTTGAAACTGAGAAGGTTGAATGTTGGGGTAATGTTGGGATGAAGATGAATTTTATGATGTTACAATGTGATGGAGAGGAGAAACCTGGCATTATTGGGAAAAATTTCTGTGGAAAAAGAAATATTCTGATATGGAACCAATGACACGGCAAGGCGTAACTTAGTATATTACAAGGTATTACGAGGCTCTGGGTAGGAAGCAGAAGGAACTTAACACACAGGTTGTCATTTTATCTATACTCCCAGTTAAAGAACACGGCCCAGGAAGGGAGAGAACAATAGCGAAGGTGAACAACTGGCTCTGCAGATGGTGCTAATGGGAATGATTTGGCTTCTTGGATCATGCTCTGCAGTTTCATGAAGATGGTCTACTGCAGACCTGCACAACTTGGCAGTAGGTAAGGGCCGAAATTAAATAGGCTAAACTTCTTTGGGCTGCAGATAGGTTTTAGTGCCTTACTTTCCAAATAAAGTTATAATCGTATAATAATGTTTTTTATTTGCAAAATAAATTATAGTATAATTAATGATTAACTATTTTGCAAATAAAATAAATCATATTATAAAACAGGGAAATTAGGGAAGCTTTTCCTAATGTTTAAGCGGAACTTCTTTTCCTGAAATTTGAAGGCTCCTCCTTGCCATAGGGCCTTACCACACTATACTGTTATAGTGCTTTTATTCCACTTTCAACATCCATGAAATTCTCGGGTTTGTAGTTACCTGACACCAAAGAGGTCTCTGGCTAAGAGTTCTAAATACCCCTCCCTAAATTGCAAATCTCAGGATTCCACAGGATGATGAAAGTGAAATGATAGCACTATAACAGCATAGTATGGAAAGGCCCCTAATCTCTTATGCAGCAGAAAACAGGCTTGTTCCATCTTTTACATGACATCCTTTCAAATAAGAACTTCAGAAAAGTTCCTTTTGGTGAACTACAAGCTCCCAAAACCGCAGGAGGCATGATTACAGACTGAGGAATTCTTTGAGTTATAGTCTTAAAAAATAATACTTTCGAACTCTGGGTAAGCTTCTATCTCACTTAAGTAGACTCAGTGAATTATTGCTGTTGTGTGCCTTTGAGTTGTTTCTGACTCATGGTGACCCTAAGGCAAACCTATCACTGGATTTTCTGGGGCTGAGAGTGTGTGATCTGCCCAAGGTCACCCAGTGGCTTTCCATGACTGAAAATCTTGCCTCTGCTACAAACAAACCTGGCAATCTTAGGGAGACCTCTTTCCTTAAATTTTACCCACCACCACCAATATACAACATGGGGAATGACAACACTGGCCATTTCTGCCCTACACTATTATAGTGCTATTATTCTGCTTTCAGCATCCTGTGGAATTCTGGGGTTTGTAGTTTCCTGAGGCTAAAGAGCTCTCTGGCTGAGAATTCTAAAGCCCTCTCCCTAAACTGCAAACCCCAGGATTCCATAGAATGTTGAAAGTGGAATAAGAGCGCTGTAACAGTATAGGGCAGAAATGGCCACTGTCTTGCCCTCGTGACTTGTTAGGATGACTGAGATAATGCAGATGTGGCAAGTTGTAATTACACAAAACTGGTAAATAGGATTATTGGAAAGACAAGAGAGCTATGCCTTAAGAAACGTAGCAGTGTGTAATTTGTAAAAGATTTGCAAAAGATCAAAGGGGAGGGGAACAATTTGGGGTGGCAGAAAAAAGTATTATTTATGAGGAAGGGGGAAGAAAATAGGTTTGGAGGATAAACAAGGGGAATTCCAGATGGTGTGGCGGGGGGTGGAATTTATGAGGGTGCATGCCAGAATAGGTCTAAATTGTATTTTAAAATTCAATCTTTAAATGCAATTTAATTTTTTGCAATGGAATTTAGGAGTTGAATGAGGATACTGACCTGTAATAAGCTGCTTCCCCCAGAGGGTCCCAGTTTGCCATGTAAAGGTTCATGTTGGCTTGCTCAGGGGGGAGGAGACCACCTCCAACCGGTCTTCTCCTTTTGCCAGGCACTTCCGCCCTTACTGCCCATCCAAAGGAAACAGAAAGAGAAGAAGCAACTGCCACCATCTTGTGCAAGGGCAAAAGGTAGCATCAGCTCAGCCCTTTGCTGCCCTCTGGAGGGAAGGAAAAGGGAATGGCCCAGCCGGGTTCATTCAAAATTGTCAGCAACCTAATTGCTGCAACCTTTTTCAGCCCTTGTGCTCCGGAGTGATGTGGGCTGCACAATATCCTTTGGCGGGCAGCATGCGGCCCCTGGGCCATATGTAGTGCAGGCCTGTCCTACTGGCAAGTGATGGGTTGCCCTTCACAACAGTTGGAGGAAGGTTTTTGCTAAGAGGCTCACAAACCTGATCAGGCAGGCTTTAAACTCAGTTATGTGGGGGAGGATGATGGTATTCTTGAGGGAAGGAGTTCATCAAGTGCTAGAGATCATAATCTGAATGTTATTGAGTGAACTTAGCACATTTTACAAGAGCCTGACTGTAGGAGGAGAAAAGCCTTAAATAAGCAGCTGGGGGAATTGTTACCCTGTTTTCTGGAGGTCCCGGGAGGGACACCAAATTGCTATCAGAATTATAGAAGTTGGGAAAATTAGTTCAGAGCACAAGTTGGCAAAACGAGAGGCAGGGTAACTTGGCAGGATCTTGCAACCCAGCGTCTACGGGGTCAGGCCAAGTCAAGAAGCAAACCGGTTGGAAAAAAATGAATGATCTTTATTAAATACAGGCACACAATGTATGCAACACAAACACACAGATAACTAAGGAAAATAAAGGTGTGAGTAAGATAGCGGGATTTTTAGAGGGATAGTTGGTTCGGGTGATATGAAACCTGTCCTGAAGTCCGGAGGAAAATGGAGAGCGAAGCTGGGGTTTGATGTATCTCAGCACGTGGAGCTGAGGGGAAGCTCGCCAAGCGATGCGGCAGCAAGGCGGTCTGGAACTCGGGAGCGATCCGAGGAAGGTCTCGGAATCAAGGGTTTTTATAAGGAGAATTGTGACTGCAGGCTAGGTCGGACTTAGGGGAAAACAATAGATTTGGAGTTGGAGACAAAGCCTCCGAAAGTTTAGAATTTGAATGATTGAATTAGAGCCGAATTTATCAATAGAGTAGCTGGTATGCAAACGCGGAATACTTGAGCATTGTATAGCTTGATCATCAAGCTGCCAGCACGGGGCAGAGGATCTTTTGAGAGTTGCTCGCATACCTAATGGAGTACTTGCCTTGAGGTCTCCTAAAGCAGCGAGTTGGCTATTTCTGGCCTGCCTGTATTGTCTAGGAATATTACGGCGATTATCGGCCGAGCCTGTATGCATGCTTGTCCAGGGGCCTCACAAGCACGTGGAAGGGATATGTGAAGCCGAATTTGAGATATCAAATTTATATCCCCAAAGCTTGGGCTAGCCAGGGCAGTAACAGAATGACGCATGGTCTTAGATGTCTCTACACTATTGCACAGACCATGGGAAATAAACGAGGTGAACTTTAACTCTTAACACAGCAAAGCAGATATGATATAATAGGTTTTACTGAAACCTCGTGGGATGAGACTCATGATTGCAATATGGGCCCTTTCTACACTACACTGTTATAGTGCTATTATTCCACTGTCCACATCCTGTGGAATTCTGGGGTTTGTTGTTTATTGAGGCCTCTGGCTGAGAATTCTAAATGGCCCTCCCTAAACTGCATACCACAAGATTCCATAGGATGTTGAAAGTAATATAATAGCACTATAACAGTGTACTGTGGAAAGACTGGTAATCATAGAAGGGTATAATTTGTTTCAGAGAAATAAACCAAACAGGAAGGGAGGGGGAATAGCATTACGTGTCAGGGATGTTTACACCTGTGAAGAGATCCATGATTTAAATCCTGGGCCATTTCCACACCAGAGGCTCTGGACCTGCTGCAGCTGCTCAGTTCCCGAATAGATACCTTGCAGGTCCCCATCTTGGCTTTCTTTCCTGCAGCATCACATTTCTGGGTCATGTTTAACTTATGATTAAAACAATCTCGAGGTCCTTTTCATGTTTATTACTGCTAACCCAAGCATCCCCCCCTCCTGCAAGTGTGCATTTTTTTTTTGCCTAAATATAGGATTTTGTATTTGTCTCTGTTGAATTTCATTCTATTAGTTACAGCTTACCATTCTAGTTTATCTAGGTCCTTTTGAGGATCTTGTTTCTATTTTTGAATGTGTTAGATAATCCTCCCAGTTTTGTGTCATCTGCAAAGTTGATAAGGATTTTCTCTAACTCATCATGTAAGTCACTGATCAAAATATTAAAGCACTGGTTCTGGGATAGAATCCTGCAGTGCTCTACTTAAGACTTCTCTCCAGTTTGATGTGTAGTCATTGATGATGAACATGGTTTCCAACCAATTATGGATTGATCTGACATTGTTTCCATCTGTTCCATATTTAATCAGCATGTTAATCAAAATATCATGGGAGGATTTATCAAATGTTTGCTGAAATCCAGATAATCCAGATATAGACAGCATATCCCTGAATACTTCTGGAGACCATGGAAACTCCATCATGTTCATGTCACATTTGTGACCTACCTGATGATCTAGCTAGCCACTGGTGAAAACAGAATGCTGGACCAGATGGAGCTTTGTTTTAGTCCAGCAAGGCAATTTGTATGTTCTTAAATGTATGTATTGCAAACGTGACCTATTGTCCAGGCTGTTTGTTAAGATTACTTGGATAACATATGTGATAAGCTTTGAAATTTCAGAAATGATCTCAAGAACAGTTATGATTATAATGTCATGGACTTTTTATAGAAAATAGTGTTTTATATTAAGGTTATTCATTTTGCTATGTGTTGAATAATACCGGTAATCAGGTAAAGAGCTGTTCAGAGTGGGTGAGCAAATGAGTGTGAGAGGTGATTGGGGAAATGTTTGAAGGGATTTGAATAAAGATGGTAGTTGACAGTTGGTTTGCGCAGTGAAAAAGTTAGGAGAGGGAAGATGGGTGTAGTGTGTGGGGTAAATGAATAAGTTAGATTTAGAAATTAATGAGAGAAGTTTCAGAGTTCCAATTAGTAGTTTTTATAGAGAGTGTGAGTGAGAGTGAAATGGGTTTTCAATTTTATTAATTTGTTACTATGTAACAAATAGTAACTGGTGGCATAGTGGTTAAATGCCAGTACTGCAGCCATAAGGTTGTGAGTGCAATCCTGCCAGGCTCCAGGTTGACTCAGCCTTCCATCTTTCCGCAAGTCGGTAAAATGAGTACCCAGCTTGTTGGAGACAATTAGGTAACACATTGTAAACCACTTAGAGAGCACTTAGCTGATAAGCGGTATAGAAATATACATGCTATTGCTATTATGTTATGCTTCTGTTAAGAAAGTACAATTTTGTGTATAATACACCTCCCAGTATTCCTATGAAATTCATGGGCTAGCCATAAATGGATAGATGACTTGGGGGCACGCACACACCTTATTTATATATGGATTGAGTTCAGACACAGTGTTTGTGGTGGCAGCAGCAGCGGATAAAGACATTTGGTTTCCACTGGGGATAAAATTTGCAGAATATCCCACACATGAACCTTGAGGGCATCTAGTAGGTCACCAGTGTGATGGCAACAGCAGTGGGACAGGAGGAGGCCCTTAAATTAGTGGCAGAGGTGAGGAATAAGGGAAAACCCTCACTCTTGGTGATTGCAGTGAGACTCTGGAAGTATTCACATATGGTAGCAGAAGTGGTTTAGATAGAAACTTGCACCTGGTAGGAAAAATAGTGGAATAAGGGGCAGGAGCCTCACAATGATCACCCCCCTCCCCATCATCTTTACCACCATATGGCAGTTCTAGTTTTGAAAAAAAATGTTGCCTGCTGGGCTGTATGTGGAAAATCCTTAATTTGCATTGTTACTGTAACCTGATCTCTTTCTTAGAAAATCATTCAACATCCTGCCAAGGATTTGGAAGATTACCAGGAAAAGACCATGGCAAGACAGATTTCATCATGCTGAATGTTAACACTGTTATGCATCTCAAAAATGATGGATATTGACAGCTGTGCAGCCCCCATTGTTCAGCTTGAATGACATTTAATAAATTGGAACACTTTTCTCATTTTGTAAAACAAAGCAGGACTATGTATAGTCTTATTTTAAATGCTCTCTCCTCTCACTCAGCAGACACAACTACCATCTGAATTTTCATGTGATATCTTGTGTGTGGTGTTCTATGGAAGAGCTAGTCATACATTCAAAGAAAATTATTTGATTGAATGAGAAAGAAAGCAAAAATATTCATATCAACCTGACTCAACAGCAGGTGTTACATCAGAATATTAATAGTCTAAGGATGTTAATTTTAAAATCTACTAACTCTATGCTAGTTTGCATATGCCTTTCATTCTGAAATGCTACTATACAGCTACTGTGAAAGGGGGTTTGAGATGTTTTCAAATTAAAACTTGATTGCTCAGTTTGTGGCTATAATCTGTCAAAACAACATGCACACAAGGGTGAGAACTGTGTGCACAGCTTTGATGTTTTATCTACAAATACTTTATGTTAATGTTGTTTTGCAATCAAAATCTCTGGCCTTTCTATGTGTTGATTACACCTTTCCTTCTGACTCAAACTAGAACAGAGATGGTTTAAAGTACTGGGATCCTCTTTTTTCTTTACCATCTTGATCCTTAAAAGCTGCAGAAAGGATTGAAATATTTTTTTAAGACTCCATGCCCAGGTGATTGAGAGGATAGTTGCCTTCCAACTGCAGGCAATCTTGGATGATATACGCTTCCTAGATCCATTCAAACTGGCTTCAAAGAGGGAGAGCAGAGCAGGATACAGAGTTGAGACTGTTATGGTTGTCTTAGTGGACGATCTTCACCATTGCATTAACAAGGGGAATGTCTCCCTGTTGGTGCTTTTGAATTTCTCAGCAGCATTTGATACTATTGACCATGACCTGAGTGGTTTGGGAACCAGAGGCACTGTGTTTCGTGTTTCCAATTCTGTCTCTCAGGCAGGTTCCATATGGTGCTACTTGGGGATAGTTGCTCCTCAAAAAAGGAGCTGTTAGATGGCATACCACAAGATGCCATTCTATCACCAATGCTGTTTAATATCAAAACGAAATCACTGGGAGAGATCGTCTGGAGACTTGGAGCAAGGTGCTATCAGTATTCTCATGACATCCAAATACAGTTTTCTATGTCTTCAGTAATAGCATCAGCTGAGAATAGTGTGTCTCTTCTGAATGAATGCTTGGAGGACTTAATGGACTGGATGAAGAAAGAAAAACTGAAATGGATATGGTAAGACAGAGGTGCTTACTGTCAAAGGCCCTAACCTAGGTTTGGAGGTGTGTCAACCAGTCCTAGATGGGGTTACACTCCTCTTGAAAGACAGTCTTCACATCTTTGGGGTGTGGATCAGTTTGGATGACCTCAAGAGATGACAGATATTTTACTGTCTGCCCATATATAATTCCAAAAGGGGCATGCCCCATACTTTGATGGACAGCATTGTTGTGAGCCATGTCTGCAAAGGGGAGGAGGGTCTCCTAATCATTCTCTTTATAATTTACATAGCAACACAGGTACTATTCCAAAATCTCTAATTCTCTCAGTTTGCCCATCCATCTCTGGATGGTGGACCATGCTCGTTGCTTGTTCCGCCCCTAACAGTCTCACAAATGCTTTCTAAAACTGTGTGGCAAACTGACTGCCCTAATCTAATATTATCTTACTTGGCACCCCATGTAATCTATATATTTGCAGAAGAAATAACTTTGTCAACTGTGTTGCTGTAGGGATGGATGTACAAGGCACAGGATGTGCCTGCTTTGAAAACAAGTGCATGGTCACCAACACATTTGGGGAGTTCCATTATGAAGTCTATACTGATGTGTATCCAAGGATGTGGGGAAATGAGTATCGGTTGCAGCAACCCTCTTTGTTTGCCACCCACTAGTTTATTTTGGGCACAAAATGGAACCCTTTCACATAACTCTCCACATCTGCCCTCAGTCCCAGATACCAGTTGTCCCTCTTCACAAGGTGCAGTGTTTTGACAAATCCCAAGTAGCCAGCTGATTTGACATCATGGCAGTGTTGTAAAATTCTCTTCCTTACTGCTTTTGGGACATGCATTTTCTTCCATTTTCACCCCACTCCTTCTCTATTTAGGGCTTCAGTTTCTGTTCTCTGGCCTGGCAATCTGTTCTTGTTGCCTTTCTTCCTAACAAGATTTCTGGGATCACTCTCTGCTGCCTTTCCCCAGTGCCTGCCTGCAGGATGTGACCATGAACTCTAACTGCTATGGGGTAAGCACAGTGTCAATAGTCTCCTGTCTTGGGCTGTGATGCTGAGGTAGTCATGACAGCACATCAGCTTGAAAATTCTTTTCCCCAGCAAATATTTTATAGTGAACTTAAACTTGTAGAAAAATTGTCCATCATTCTTCTATTGTATGAGGTCTGCAACACCAATAAATTGTGATGATCTGTCCAGATCTCAAAAGGACAGCTAGCACCTTCCAGAAAATGCCTCCAAGTCTCTAGCACCCATTTTATTTCTGCTACCTCTTTTTTGCAAGCTGACCAATGCAATTGTACTGAACATTCTAGAAAGGTATGCACATGGTCTCAGGCACCCCTCCTCATCTGCCTGTAGCAGGCCTACCCCTTTAAATGCAGTGTAACTAGCATCCACCTGCACTGTGAAAGGCTGTGTGGGGCCTCGGTGCTTCAAAACCAGTACTGTACGGTCTCTTTAACTCCTCAAAGACCTTCAGACACTGCAGGCTCCAACTGAACTTAGAATTCAGCTTGGGCTAAATTTGTTTTGCCCCGTTCTTAGCTCCTTGTTTCTTAGTTTTCTTTCTTTTTTTAATTAATAATGTTTATTAAAGTATTGCTATACAGCAAAAAATAATAATAACATAAACAATAATCCCAATATACAATATGCAATATACAAACCCATTTTATAAAAGAAAACAAAATATAAATAATTCAATTTAATAAATCATTTGACTTAATCAGATGTTTATGCGCACTGTTGTTTATATATTTCCCTCAATCCTCATCCCTTTTATTATCATATTTGTCACAGTATGTTTATCAATATACATATATTTCTCTTTATATTATGAAGATATTTATTCTTTTATCAATTTCTCATTTGTACCACCAACCCTTCTTTACCTTATACCTTATACATTATAATATATTGTACCATTATTTCAATTACTCTTTACCCATATAAAAACATCTCTCCATTCCCTTTCCAATTTCTGTATGGAATCATTTTTTAATGCCCAACAAGTTTGTCTGATTCCATCATACCTAAGATTTTTAATTTCCAATCATCCGAAGTTATTGTTTTTTTCTCTTTCCAATACTGAGCATATATTATTCTAGCTGCTGTCACCACACAGAGAATTATCTTCTTATTTCTCTTCATTGCTGGGTTTTGGTCCAATATATTTAATAAGTACAGTTCTGGCTTCATTTCAAAATTATACTTGATGATTTTTTTGAATTGCTTCGTGAATTCCTTTCCAGAATTTTTTTGCCATTCTGCATGTCCATCACATATGGTCATTTCTTCACATTTCCAACATATTGCATTATCTTTTTTTGTAATTTTTTGTAACTTCTCAGGTGTCATGTACCATCTATGTAGCATCTTAAAATAATTTTCTCTGAGATTTAAGTTTGCGGTAAACTTTATGTCCTCTTTCCAAACTTCAACCACTTTTCAAGTTCTGTTTGATGTCCTATGTTTTGGGCCCATTCACCATTGTATCTTTAACAATCTCCTGCTCCAAATCTCTATCTAATAACAACTTACAAATTTTTGATACAATTTTTTTGTGGGTCCCGTTCAAGATTTGATCTAATTCAACTTTAAATCTATACTAAATCTTTCTTTTAGTTGTTTCATCGGGAACCAGTTCAATTCGTGTCCCATCTGCTTCAATTCTTCCACTGTCTTGATTCTTGCTTTGTCTTTATCCCAAACAATTAAATCTTTATAACTTAATAAATTACCTTCTCTGGTACTACTTGTCTTGAAAGCCTCTTGCGGAGCCATCCAAGTTGGAAGTTCTCTATAGAATTTTGATTTTATTTTCTGCCATACCTTTAATAACAGCCTTCGCATGCAATGGTTGTTGAAATCACGGTTTACCGTAATTTTGTTATAGCACAGATATCCGTGCCACCCAAATCTTATAACATCTTTTTCTAGTTCCATCAGTGCAGAATCCTCTAGTTGAATCCATTCTTTTATCCACTCCAGGCAGCAGGCATGATGGTAAAATTTCAACATTGGTAACCCCATTCCTCCTCTCTCTTTGATATCCTGAAGCATCTTCATCTTTATTCTTGATTTTTTTCCCACCCAAATAAATTTTGAGATTTCTTTTTCACACTCCTGAAAGGGCTTCTCATTTACTATTATTGGCAGGTTTTGAAATAAGAACATAAACTTTGGAAGTACTGACATCTTAATTGCATTAATTTTTCCTAATAAGGAGATTTTAAGCTTGTTCCATTTTATCAAATCATTCCTTACCTGTTTCCAGACTTTTTGATAGTTATTTTCAAATAGCTCTTTATTTTTCTTTGTAATTATAATGCCCAAATATTTTACTTTTTTTGCAATTTGGAACCTGGAAATTCCTTTCAATTTTTCTTCCTCATCCTTCTGCATATTTATTGGTAACATTGTTGTCTTTTCCTTGTTTATTTTATAACCGGCTACTTGTCCAAATTCTTGAAGTGTTACTAACAGTTTATGCATTGAGTCCTGGGGTTCTTCTAAAATAATAATCACGTCATCTGCGAATGCTCTTATTTTTAATTCCTTTTTCCTGATCTTCAGACTTCTTAATTGCTGATCTTCCCTTATCTTTTCAATCAGAATTTCCAACACTGTGATAAAGATCAGAGGGGATAATGGGCATCCTTGTCTCACTCCTTTCGAGATGTTAACTATATTTGACATTTCTCTGTTTATTATTCTGGCTGATTGTCTTTGATAAATGGAGTCAATCCATTCAATAAAGTTTTGCCCAAAATTAGCTTCTTCCAAGGCCTTTAATAAGAACTTCCATGATACGTTATCAAACGCCTTTTCAGCATCAAGAAATATCAATCGTCTTTTTCCAGGATTTTTATTATAGTATTCTAAAACATCCAATATCGTTCTTATGTTCTGCTTCATAAATCTGCCTGGTAAAAAGCCTGATTGATCTTCTTGAATTGTTTCTCGTAATATCATTTTCATTCTTTTAGCCAGTATTGATGTAAATATTTTATAATCAATGTTTAATAATGATATAGGTCCATAGTTGTTCACCTCTCTTTTATCCCATCCTTCTTTTGGTATCATCGTAATATTTGCTTCTCCCCATGTTTGGGGTCTTCCTTGTTTTTTGATTTCTGCAATAGTAGCTAATAGTGGTTTTATTAATTCTTGTTGAAAAGTCTTGTAATAAAAGGCAGTGAACCCGTCTGGACCTGGTGTTTTTCCTTGTTTTAATTCTTTAATAGCTTCCAGAATTCCCATTTGTGTTATAGGCTTATTCAATTGTTTATTATCTGAAATTCTCAATATTTTCTGATTTTTCCGGTATTCCACTATTTTTTAATATGATTCTTTGGACGCATTTTCTTCCTGAAATAAATTTGCCAGATATTTTTCAAATATCTTTTTTATTTTTTCTTGGTAGGTGACAGTCTTCTTTCTGTCCTTTATTTCTATTATTATATTTATTTATTTATTTATTTATTTATTTATTTATTTATTTTTCAGCAATCTATATGCCAACCACCTCCCTATTTTATTTGCCTGTTCAAAGTGGCTTTGTTTCAGAAATTTCAATTTTTTCTCTGTTTCTTCTAATGTCAATTGGGCAATTTCTTTCTGGAGTACCCTAATTTCTTGTTGCACTGTTTTCTTGTGGGAGTTCTTCTTTAGCTCTTCCCCCCCCCTGTAATTCTGAAAGTAACTTTTGCTGTCTTTCATTTCTTTTTTGGTTTAATTGTTGTTGCCGTTGCATGAAAAAACCCCGCATCACTGCTTTGAACATGTCCCAAATTATATGCATCTTTGTTTCTCCATTCATGTTTTCTTTGAAAAAATAATTCAGTGTCTCTCTAGCTCGCTTAACAATGTCTTCATCATTCAGCAAATTATCATTCAATCACCAGTTATATTGTTTTCTTCTTTCTTTTAAGGTTAATAATACCGCATGATGATCTGAAAATTTTTTTGGCAATATTTCCGCTTGTTTGACATCTTTTAACATATGATTTGAGAGAAAAATCATATCTATACGTGTCCAAGATTGGTGTGTGCCAGAATAAAAAGTATAATCCTTATCCTTTGAATGAGTGTATCTCCACACATCCATAATAGAGAGGTGATCACATAATTCAAAAAATACTTTAGGTCGTTTTCCATGTGTTATTTCTTTCCTCCTTTTGGACCTTGATTTGTCTAATTTAATATCTTGTACTCCATTCCAGACACCAATTAAAATTCAATTTTCATATTCTAGACTTGCTGATTTTTCCAATAAGTCAGTATAAAATTTTTCTTTTTTGTCGTTTGATGCATACACTCCAACAACTAATATCTGCTTTCCTTCACTCTGTATTTCTATACCCAGCATCCTTCCTTCGTTATCTTTAAATATTTCTTTTGCGGGTATCTTTTTGTCGATATATAATGCTACATGAAGCATTCTCCTAATTTTGAGTTTGTCAAATATTTTTCCTGACTTTTCTTTATGTGGGTCTCTTGAAGACAAATAATTTGAGTTTTTAACTTATACAGGTGTTGAAAAATTGTCGTCTTTTATCTAATCCATGAACATTCCATGAAACGATTTTCATTTCTAATTAACTTTTTTTCCTTATTTTCTAATCCTTATTTCTTCTATTTGACGTCTTTCTATTCTATTCTATTCTGTTCTGTTTCCTCTGTTTCTAAATTAGATACGTCTTCCTCAGATGTTCCTTTGGTTTCATCTCTTGAGGTACCATCCTCCTGTCTCTGATCTGTACGTTTTCATCTTCTTTCTTTGGGTTCTTTGTCAGATTCTTTGAAATTCTTCTCTTGAAATTCCTTTGCTTGCTCTATCGAGGTCAATTTATGTCTTTTCCCATTAAAAAAAAATACAGTATCTTTGGAAATTGTTTCTTAGTTTTCAACAGGTCTGTTAGTGGTAATTCCACCTGGCCAAAATTGGGGATAAATTGCTAGTAAAAATGGGCAAATCCAAAAAACTGTGCAACTGCCTATGGGTGTTAGGGGTCTCCTAACCCAATACCCTCTGTACCTTGCTGGGGTCCTTCTCTATTCCCTGCCTAGAGTTGCAATACTCCACATGATCTAGTTCATCAGTATGACAGTCAGATTTTGACAATTTAATATATAAATTATTGTCTAACAATTTTATAACACTTTCCTCACCAATGTGACGTGTTCTTCATACACTCTGCTGTAAATCAGTGCATTGTCCAGATAAACAAAAGCTCTTTTGTATAGGTGCTCATGTGATACCTCATTAATCAGCTACATGGGTACTCCAAAGGCTCCACTCAAACTGAAAGGTACTACTAAATATTCAAAAGTTCCCAAGGGAGCGTTGAATGCTGTTTTCCACTCATCCCCCTCCTATATACTCACTCAGTAGTATGTATCTCTCAGATACAGCTTAGTGAAAATCGGAGCTTGGAGTGGTGGAGCTTGGAGGGTGTGGGCAATGGGCGGAGGGGTGGGTGTGGGGCTACAGCACACGTGGGGCTACAGCACACGAGGGGCTACAGAATGCGGGGATGGGACTATAGCATGATGGGGCAGGGCTACGGTGTGTGGAAGAGGGTTATGGTGCATGGGGCGGGGCTACAGTGCACAGGGGCGGGACTATGATGGATGGGGCATGGCTACAATGGCCAGGGTGGGGGGCTACAACAGGCAGAGAGGCAGGGCAAGCAAGGAGCCATGGCACCCCCAAAAAATTGCTACCGGGGGTACACTATCTCCATAGCCCCCCTGTCCCTATGTGATTGCCTGCCACTTGCCTTCTGCAGCAGTTTTTCACTATGTTTGGGTGGCAGTTTGCCGATGTGTGCCTTTTGAACCCTTTGAAGGGAAAGTATACAATTCCAGTTTTCCATTTTACATGTGGTTCATGGAATCAAAACCAGTTCAGTCCCAGTATTACTGGGCAATTGGCCATGGGGACTAACACAAATTGTATAGTTTGCCAATGCTCTCCCATGCCTAAGTAAACTGGAGAGGTCTGGTGTCTCACCAGCCCTCCTTTTCTTTCACTACCATCCATTTGGACAAAATTGACTGGGGTGTCTAATTCTTCTGGCTCTAACCCCATGCCCATTGCAGTGGTGGGATTCATTAAACAATGTGTGCACCCCCATCTATGATGGCCATTAGATCCATATTGCTCCTGCCCCCCCCCGGGTATCTTAACTTGGCTGGAACAAAAAACCGTATAGTACTTCCACTTACCATGTTCTCATTGTGCCTTGGATAAGCTGCCTGCCTTTCAGGGTTTAGAACATGCCAGACTCATTTCTTGCCAGCTCCTTGTTGCTTTCCTCAGCTGTCCCAGCATTGTCTTCTCCTTCTGATGGGTGGCTGCATTGTGCTTCCTCTTCTGTTAGTGCTGGGGTAGACAGGCTCACAGGAACCTTGCTTTCAAGCTCTTCTTCATTCCACTTTCACTGGCACTTTTCATTTTCCCAGGCAATTGGCAACTCAGTGCCTCTCTTGGCCGCATCACAGACATAGCCTTTGTCTTATGCGCCTCTCTCACTCACTGGATGCCCAGCCTTTGCCATCTTGTTCCACTCCTCTGCTGCTACTGTTCTTGACTGGAAGATTTGCAGCTGTGCTCTGCTTCTGCTTGGTGCACTTTGCCCAATGCCTCAGAGCCAGAAACATTCACACTATCAAGATGGGTCAGAGTTGTCCCTGACCACAGCCCATTCAAGAGTCTCTGGCTTCAGGCCCTCCTGAAAATACTGGATTTTGGTAGACTCAGACCAATCCAGAACCTAAGACATCAACTTTTGGAACTCTTTTGCATATTCCACCACTACCGATTTCTCTGCTTTAGGGACATTAGGTGCAGGTGGGCTTTGGCCTGGCAAAATGGATCTATGAACCACCATACTGCATTTAGCAAACAGCATACAGTCATTCTGTGGGTATATGGTGAAGCACAGAATATCATATGATATCATGCAGGGAAGCAAAGTGACTTGACATTGAGTTCTCTTTAAAGTAGCAAGTGCAACCTTAGAAAATGAAGGGGGGCAGAGTTGCAATGTTCTATTGTGGTTCCATTCCTTTCCCTAGACATCATGTCTAACGAGTGTGATGGTAGCTACCTGAAGAGTGCGCAGGATGGGATTCTTTAGCCTACCCTACTGCATAATAGTCACCCTCATTAGGTGAGACGGTCCTCAAGGATTATAGTGGAGTGCTCTTGGCATATTGTACTGGGGAATTCAACATCCATGTTGAGGCTACTCTGCCACCCTGTCATATCCTCAGCGACTACCGTGTGTTTATCTCAAGTGGTGTTTAGCCTCACTTATTTGGCTAGTCACATTCTGGTTTTCTGAGACAGATATAGTAATGGTGACTTTGGAGTGAAGAAACTCTTTATAGTTCTGTTGTCATTATTAAATCACCACCTAGTGGGGATTAGACTTACTAGCATTTGAAGAATTTGTAGAGATCAGGGCTAATTTAAATCATCCAGCCTAGGAGGTGGAAGGATCTGGTTATTTCCTCTGGTTGAAAGGGTATTTCCTGTTGCTGATTCTGTCAAAGCGCTGATTAATCTTGAATGGAGACATGGCCAGAGAAATAGACATGATCACTGTCTCTCACACAGAGTAGTAGTCAGACTAGTTCCCTAGTTTTCTATGGAGCTGTTGGTAACAAAATACTGTAATTCCTTGTTTCTCTTTGTTGCCCTTGTATATTTAACAGATAAAACTCTGGCTTCATTTCAAAGTTTACATTATAAATTCTTTGAATTTCATCATGTATTTCCTTCCAAAATTTCCTTGCTATCTTACAGGTCCACCACATATGATAAAATGACCCCACCTTTTCATCACATTTCCAACATCTTGTATTTCCATTTTTAGTTATTTTTTGCAATCTTTCTGGTGTCATATACCATCTATGCAGCATTTTATAAAAGTTTTCTCTTAAATTTAAACTTGGTTTAAGTTTTATATCTGTTTTCCAAGCCCTCACCCATGTGTCCAGTTCAATTGGATGTCCCATATTTTGTGCCCACCTAACCATATTATCTTTAACAACGTCTGCTTCCATTTCTCTTTGCAACAATAGTTTGTAAAATTTGGAAATTCTCTTCTTCTGGTCTCCCCTCATCAATAGATCTAATTCATTTTCTTTTCTTTCAAATACATATAATTTTTGGTCCATTTTGAATCTCTCTTTAAGTTGTCTCCATGGGAACCAGTTAAATTCATGTCCTAAAGCTTTTAATTCTTTTTCAGTATGCATTCTTGGTTCGTCCCCTTCCCATTTCAATAGCTCTTGATAAGTTAATAGATTTCCTTGTTTTGTTAGGACAATTTTATATGCTTCTTGGGGTGAGGTCCATATCGGAACCCTTCTATACAATTTATGCTTTATTTGTGTCCAGACTTACAGTAATGTCTTCCGAATACAATGATTATTGAAGTCTTTATTCACTGTTATTTTGTCGTAGCATAGGTATCTGTGCCATCCAAACCTATTATTTATTTCTTCCAATTCTTTGATTGTTGTACTTTCTACTTGTATCCAGTCTTTAGTCATATCTAAACAGCATGCTTGGTAATAGATTTTTAATGATGGCACGTCAAATCCTCCTCTCTCTTTTGCATCTTGTAATATTTTAAATCTTATTCTTGGTTTTTTCCCTTGCCAGATAAATTTTCGTAGTTCTTTTTCCCATTCTTTAAAAATCTTCTCTCTTCCTATTATTGGTAAATCCTGAAAGAGAAACAGTTTGCTTTCTGTTTTGAGCTACAGTCCTCTGTCACTGAGAGCATGCCAGAAATGGTGGCAAGGGCTAAGTCTAGGTGGTCCATTGTTTCTGTTTTGAAGGAATGGTCCTTTCCAGGGGCCTTCAAAGCAACTTTGGTCCACAGTAAGCATTGTTATATGCTTCATTCTGATGTCATTGGCCAAGTTGAAGACTCCTATTATAGATGCCTTGAGGCTGCTTTGGTGTCTGGTTTGTTTTTTCCTAAAGATGACAGTGACACCCTTAAGGACAAACGGAGTGAGTCTTTTTGGCACAAATCTCATGAGGCTTCTGTGTTGGCCATCCAGGTATTGGCTACTACTTTTTTCTTTGCTTCTACAAGATGGGCCAAAGAATTGTTGGTTGATATTCCTGCTGAAAATGTAAAACTTCACCAAGGGGTTCAAAAGTTGGCTAAAGTTGCTGTCTTTATGACAGATTTCAGCTTAGATTCTTTACAGTTTTCTCCAAGGGCTATGGCTGTTGTTATAGCTGTTCAGTTTCACCTATGATTAAAAAATTGCTCTGTTGATACCAAGTCCAAGGTCAACCTATTTGCTCTCCCCTTTGTTAAAAGGATACCGTTTGATTCTTCCTTAGACAGCATTCTGGGGAAAACAAAGGACAAGGAGAAAAAAAAAACTATGTACACTTGCTGTTTCCAGGGAAGAAGAGAAATCTTCTTTAAAGCTCTCTATGTGGTCTTCTTGTACCTTTCATCCTCAGTTCAGGAACAGGGGTGGAAGGGGATCCAGAGGCACTTGGAGTGGTTCACAATCCGAGCCCAGACAGCACCAGCTAGGATCTTTCAAAGGGGCCCCATACCTTCCCAGAATGCAGACTCTCTTGGCAGGAACAATTGCAGACAACAGTAGCAATGATTACAACAATCTTCCAGTGAGGAACAGAATGCCTATTTTTCTAGAAGTGGGAAAAAAACATCAAATGTCTGGATCCTAAAGACTATCTCAGCACTATGCTATAGAATTTCACAGTCTCCCTAATGTTTACTTATTTAGTCACAGTTTATGTAATAACCCAAACAGAAAGACAGTAGAGAAGGAAAAATTTGTCTGTCTCCTGCTGGCTATTAAGGCTTCTCGTCATGATATTTTTCCTTTCAGAACATCGCGAACAGGCCACTAATTCAGATGGCAAAGTGCTCTTTGTTCAACACTCTATAAACTATATCTATAAACTCTTATGTGATAATGGGGGTTCCCATTATCCAGGTCACATTGCTGAAGGGAGATAGTTCTCCCTTCAGGCAAACAAAGGGTTAATGAACTGCTGGGGTTAGGCTACATTTTATTGGGGTCAGCATTACAAAAACATCACAGGTCATGAGAAATAGTTGCCCAATCAGGAGGAGAAAGGTGAGAATCTTTGAAGTGCTTCAGTGAAGAAGTTTTTAAAAACCCTCAGGAGACTACGAGGGAAAAAAAAACAGAGAAAGAGAGCAAAGACATGAACCAGAGGACACATATCGCCGGTTGCAGGTAGGCCAGCTAGGCCTCACCTCCCGGCTGTACCACTGCACACCATCTCACCTGGACAATGATGTGAGTAGCTAGGATGTTTCTTAGATAGCCGAATTAGGATTTCTGTTCGTTTGAAAGCTCTGGCTGATATGATGTAACTGTCCGTAACTTGCAACTACTAAGCGAACCTGGGGAGTGGAGAGAAGAAGCTTCCCATGCAGAGTGATACCTGTTCTACATTGCCTGTTCTTAGAATAAATGCTTTCCTTTAAAGGACTCCCTGCTCTCTCTATTTTCGACGTGGTTGTCAGTGACACGCATAGATAGGATTCCTATATCCCAGAGGGGGTGGGGGCAAGGAAAGAGATCTCTAAGCTTAGAGATGGCTGTCTCCCTTGTGGCTTCCCACTGTGCTACTAAGACAAGGATTTTAAGTCAGTGGGTGGTGGTAGTGTTTAATTAATAGAACCTGGGGAGTTTCAGTCTCCTATTCAACAGCAGAAATCAACCTTTTGTGGGAGAAGGGCCCTGAGTCCATGACATCTTATCACGCAGAAAGGTATCTGTGTGTGAGAGAAAGAGGTGGGATAGAGAAAGGGAAGGGGGCGGAGAGAGAGAAAGAGAGAGATTGAGGGGGGTTGTTTGTTTATAATTTCAAGGTAGTGGAGCATTATGGATTTCATTATGGTCTCCTAGCTGAATTGATTAAGATGATCCCACAGGTACAGGTGTGGTTAGGCAGTGCGGCAGACACCTTGGGCCCCTGTAAGACTACACACTTACAGTACTGTGATTCCACTTTAACTGCCATGACAACATCTCATGCAATCCTGCAGTTCTGGGATTTGCAATGTAGGGAGGGGTATTTGGGATTCTCAGCCAGATAGCTCCTCTTCTAGTGCCTCACCAAACTCTATACCCTTTAGCAAACTGAGCTTTTGGTGGTCTTCTATGAATCTGCTACAGGGTATTGTTGTCATTGCTGTCTAGTTTATCTATGTGAACAGAACATGATGAATGAATGGTTATTACCTGTTCTTTCTCTAGAAAGATTAGAGTGGATTACAAGGGACTCCCAGAAGTCTCCCATCTATGCATTGATAATTTGATCTCATATTTAGCTTTTGCACTACTAAAGCATGGAACTTTTCATAACCAAACAAGATAGGCATGTGTCCACAGAGGTCTTACAATTTAAATTTCAGTGCAGGGAGAAGCAAAGGAACCAGCAAGGGATGAATGAGAACAAATGTGTATCCATAGGAATCATTTCAACTCAAGTATATTTATGAAATAGATGGGTTTGGGGAAAGGTTTGAAAAAAAGCAAGAAGTGGGACTTATAACTGTGAAAGGCATGGAGGGAGAATGAAGTGCTCCAGCTGGTTTTGATTTACATTTTTTTTAGCATGCTGCACTCATTTCATAGCTATCAAATGTGACGCTGTTTTATTTTTAAGACGGACTTGATAAAAATAATTAATCTGCCCAGTATTTGACATGCCTGATTTATACTTCTTAATCACTTCTTGCTGAAATATTGTAGAATGCTGGTATTAGGTATATATACTGACTTAAGTGTGTACGCTATTATTAAGCCCTGTAGGTCACACTAAGCACCCAGTCTGTAGGTGTGTATGCCTCAGTTATAGACACTTGAAGTTGGGGTGGGGTGGGGGAGTGAAGTGCCAGAGGGGCTCACTCATGGGAACTTTTTGTGAAACTCTTCTCTGCTTTACCTCCAGCTGTTACAATGGCTCCAGTCATTCCCTGCTTTTCTTCCTGCAGCTGTTGCTGTTTCATAATCTCTCCAAATACCACATTTCCCATTAGTACCCAAGGAGCCCCTTTGCTCTACAGGGAATGTTGTATGCACATTTTTGCTCAGTGACCTCTACTAACAGAAGTTCTATCTCTGGATGCCAGCAGCCTGGATTTTCTAATATGACATGTGCAAAAAATTGGGCATGCAGACGATGTGATTTGCTATCTGACCAACAATACATTTTTTTAACTTGTTTGTTTCTTTGTTTTTGTTATCCTGTACCCTATCTCTGCAAATGCAGATATTCAGTTTAGGATTGATCATTGTCTGAGCCAGTGCTAAGAATGTTGTGCCATTTTGTTTGGCTTATTTAGTATTAGGTCTCTCTCTGTGTGTATAAAAATCAGATCAAGCAGAGCTTGAGGAAGTTCGTTTTGGACTATAATTTTCATGTAGTAAAGAGTAGCCATTCCAGTAGTCAGTAGCAGAAGGAAACATGGTGACAATGTGGGCCATTCTGCATGTTTAAGAGATGTCCGAGTACAAATGAGAGACCTTAAAAGTTGTAGGAGCACTCACTGCCAGCATCTTCCTGTTTATTTCCTCTGTTGTCAGGTAGATAGCAGAAAGTGATCTTCAGTTCTGTACCTCATCATTTCTTCCAGTTTCTCTGACATGCACTTGAGTTCATACCAGATAAAGCTTTGCTTAGGAAAGGTTGTGGATGCAGTGGTAAATCCCCGCGTCCAATTCATATTATTATTTCCCTTTCTGCTTAAGAGCACTTATATTGTGGAGATGTGCAGACATTGTTAGAAATTCACCTAGTACATTTTTAGATTATAGGCTTAATTCCTTCAGAAAAAAAAAAGGTTTTCCCGGTTATCAGTAAGATGGCACATTCCCACATCTTTCCTTTCGGCTTACCACCACCACCACCACCACCACCAAGACTACACTTCAGACTGTGTTTTTGCACTCTGTCTCTAATCTTCTCAGCTTCTGGGTCAGTTGCTAACCTAAGACATCAGGAGTCACTGCTTTGCCTTCATCATTTGGTCATCATTGTTGACCAAACACTTACTCTGAAGCCTTCCATATCTAATATGGCTCGTTTCAAATCTTCAGTGTTGAGATCTCCACAACCTGGTTCCATAGCTATGGAAACATTGTGTTCCAAATACATGAGTGTCACTACTGTTCTTTTGCATCTGGTATCATTTCAGATGTTCCTTTATCATGAGAACTGGTTTCTGCTATCCATTTCCATTTAGTTGCCATACCTCAAGTATATTTCTTGCTGCCTAGATGACTTCAGGACTCTATACTTAGTATACTTAATGTGCTTTCAAAGGGACTCTTGGTGTGCTTCCAGATGAAATTTTTCTGTACAGCCACCCTGCATCATTTATGGAATTAACTGGAGAAAGTTGGTATCTGGATTATTTGCAACTCTGTTTTACCAGCCACTTCTCTTATGCTTTTTTTCCTACCATGAAAAATCCGCTAGTGAAGGAAAGACAGTGCAGTAGAGGCACAATACTTTTTGATTGGCAGTGCTAGTAGCTATTTCTTGGAGCACCCTAAGTTTAGTTTTTGTTGCAAACCCCTTCCCCGCCTACAGGTGTATACATCAAGTTGTGCTTCCTTCTATTTCCCTCTCGATTGAACGAATTTCATCCAAGTACTATAGTAGAATTTATAATAAAATCAAATAGGTAAATGGGTAATGAAAATCTTTTTCCCCTTCAGTTTGCTTGAAATTCAAACATTCATTTCATGTGAAATAGGAGATCACCTATTACTGCTAACAGTTATTCCTCAGTCTCAAGAAGTGTGGAATTTTGAAAACTTTAAATATTTGAATCATGTGTTATGTTTTCTGAGTTTTGACTCATATTTCTAAGGAAGATCTTTTCTGACTTGCAAATCAGTGTTTGGATTTCATCCTCTCCCTCCACTAAGACCCCTAACAATACAACCAGTTCAAATGTATAGATTTGATTAGCAGATTTCTCACTGTGTAATCTGCATTCTTCTCATTCTTTTCTCATAGGGAAAAAAGGCTATAAATAACTTGCTGGGTAAAATTTTAACTCTGCTGCATTTCTGATCATCCTGTGGAACATAAGTGCTTTTTACGGTAGGAGTGTGTGTAGCAAATCTCTAAAAACAACCAACTCATGACTGATGTAGTTTACATAGGTTTTTACTCTGCTCTTCACTTTATTAAAACGCTCTTATTTGCCAGTATAGTTTGCATGAGTAAATTGGAATGTTTGTGGTTGGTTGGTTCATTATTTTAAATTCAGTGTTTTGAATATAAGCCTCAAGCAATGGTGGCTGGTGGGTTTCATGTCAGTGGTGGGTTTCATGTCAGTGAATTTACTCCAGGTTTTAGTCTGAACTTTAAAAAATACATTTGAGGTACTGAACACTATCACCAAAACAAGTTCAGAATTTTGATTGCTCTTTTAAAGTTTGGAATAAAACCCATTTACTGTCCCACTGATACAGAGGCACCAGCTTGATGCCAGTCTCAACTGTTTTATTTTATAAATTTAAATGTTACTTATGGTGAGGTGGGAGAATTTTCTTTTATGTATATTTATATACATAATCATCAGTGTCCATGACACTTCACAGAATATAAGAGTAGAAGTCCATACCTCATAAGGAGTTTTAAGCTGATACAAGAGAAGTAGCAGAAGAAAAGAAGGGGAGTGGAAGTAGGGCACTTGTGGTTATTTTATCCAAATTCAGCAGGCTGATTTCTTCCTGCATGTCACAAATAAGGAATCTGTGTCACACCCAGATATGGCATGAAAGGCAGCCAGTGTGCCCTATGGCTGCAGCAACCCTATGAACCAGAAATCATGTGACATCACTTCCAATTTCCTTTGAGGCCAATTTTGATCAGTTTTGAGGGGCTGGGCTAGTCAAGACAATAAAACTACTATGTTTTCAAGCTGTTTTCAAGATGATCACTCAGTTTTGCTTCAGGGGTGTTCTTGTGAGCTTGGGAGTGGAAAATTGTACTTTGTCCCCAGTCCCCATGTAACTGAGAAGAGGAGTGGCCTCTACTTGTATTGATATCCCTCTAGGCTAGTGTTTCCCAAATTCTGGTCTTCCAGGTGTTTTGGCTTTCGGCTCTCAGAATTACTGATTATTGGCCAAGGCAGCTGAGACTTTGGGAATTGAAGTCCTAGGCCATTTCCACACTGTATTGTTATTGTGCTATGATTCCACTTTCAACATCCTATGGAATCCTGGGGTTTGCAGTTTAGGGAGGAACCTTTAGAATTCTCAGCCAGAGAGCCCTTGGGCCTCAGTAAACTACAAACCCCAGAATTCCAAAGGCTATTGAAAGTAGAATAGTAGCACTATAATAGTGTAGTATGGAAATAGCCCAAAACACTTGGAGGGAATAGAGTTTGGGAATCAGTGCTTCAGACCATCTTATTTAACAACAGAAATAACAGCTGAGACAAAATGTAGGCCTGTCTGTGAGTCTAACATTGTCATGACATTGTCTCCTGTAAGATTTTAAGCATCTTCACCTGATGAAGCAGCTTATAACATACAAGGCCACAGTTAAAATTTTTTCAAAAATGTATTGTTCTCCCTAAACCGCAGTTCTTCTATATTCTAATTGTTTTTTACTTGATTGAATGAAGCACAAATATCCCTCTACTAGATAAGTAGCATTAATTCTGGATATTTGCAAGATATTTACTGTAAATAGATTAATTCTGATTCCCTATTTTTCATCTATACCATCTGGTAAATCTCCAGGGCCAGATGGATTTCCTCTAGAATTTATTCCTTCTTTTGTTTTTGCAAGTATGTTAGCTTACCCTTTTAGAACAAAACAGAAAAGACTATTGTGGCACTCTAAAGGCTGGTACATATATTATGGCATAGGTTTTCATGGACCAAATGGACAATCTATTTGGTTTCATTTTTTATACATTCTTAAGTTCATATTGATTCCTTCCATATTTCATGATTCTGCCATTGTCTGTTTTAGATGGTGGAGTGTTGTATAGGTATTCTTTTTCAGTAGTGGCATTCTTACCATTAAACTTTTGTTAAACTCAATGTTAAAGAGTGTTCTTTAACAGATTAGAAAGGATAATTATTAAATCACAAGGACAGACTTTAGTTAATGAGGTACTGAGATAAAATTATGAGACATTTTCCAGAGTGGGATAATACTAAAATTTATCTTACTTTCCTCTCTGTTATTTCCTCTTCTCAAAATCATATTGCATGTCTTACCAGTCCCTCTGTTTTAAACTTGATGAAATAGTGACATTTGTATTTTATGCTGATAGCTTTGGTCTCTCAACTTCTCAGTTGCAGGCAGTGTCTGAGAGATTCTCAGACAGTTGAGTCACTTGTCACTGCTACCTTCCCTAGTTTTTCACATTACATCACTGTGACATGTAGATTGTTTTCTGTGGATAAACGTAATAAGGTTGCTGATCAGACCTGTTCTTAGCAGCATCCATCTAGATGTCTCTGAGGAAGGCAAAAGAAGCACAGGAACACAACAGTGGTCATTTCTGCACTACACTGTTATAGTGCTATTATTCCACTTTCAACATCCTATGGAATCCTGGGGGTTGCAGTTTAGGGAGGGGCCTTTAGAATTCTCAGCCAGAGAGCTCTTGGGCCTCAGTAAATTACAAACCCCAGAATTCCACAGGATGTTGAAAGTCGAATAATAGCACTATAACAGTGTAGAGCAGAAATGGTCAATATCTCCTTGGACCCAGCATCTGATACTTTTGGTTAGCTGTCATGGTCAGTAATCACTGATAAACAGATCCTCCACAAAGACCTATGAGAAAGGTAGTAGGATGACCTCATTTTGCTTTAAAAAATGGAGATACGTGGCAGGAAAGAAATGCAGGTGGTGGTTATTGCTGTACTACTGCTTTGAAATAAAATCTAAACTCAGTAAATTAACATTGTTCTGTACATAGTCAGAGATACTATACATTTTGACGTGTGGGTGAGGGGATTTGCTGCTTTGCCTTGGAGAAAAATGTTTGTATTGGCCATGAAGCCAGCTAAATAAAAAAAGTGTATGTGTGGTTTTTAGAAAGAGAACGAGCTGAAAGTTTTACATGGTGTATATCTGTATCTTCTTTGGATTGTTTAGATGTATTGGATTTGCTTTGATCAGTGATTTTTCACAGATGCATAGTAATAAACCAATGGATCTGTCACATCTTGCTTGATTTATGCTTGGCAAACTTACCTCTTTCTGGCTGTAGTAGCCTAGACAAAGAGGTAACTGTTTACTTAGACAATATATTATCTATGTCAGTAAAGATTGGACCAAACCTGTAGAAAATATGTTGTGATGTGGGTCGTTAAGTGCACCTGTGGAGAGCCATGTGACTTCAGCTGAATCATGCTGAGTCATGCTGATGAGCAACCAGGGGAGAAGGTTGCATCCTTCTCCCCTGGTGTGGGGAGAATGCAAAGGCTGGCAGGATTGCATCAGCTAGTGTAAGTACAAATGTAGCTGAGAGCTAGCCAGCAAGTTGCACACGGTGCCTGACGTGTCTGCAAGCAGAGGGATTCTGGAATGCCTTCTGGAGATTCTTGTAAATATGTGCACAGTGTAACTGAAGAATAAATTGCCTCCTTGATGGAAGAGAGCAATTGGCATGGGTGAGTTTTTCCTGGCTACAGCGCATTGCTGCTAAGATATTCTCTGCTGCTGGGTACGCTTCCAAAGCTGTGGGAACAATCTCTGCTATATTTTGGGCTTGACAATCTAAATCCCATGAAGTGAAGTTTTTCGATGAGTGGGAGGAAGAGTAGTCCATTTGCTTTGTGGGAGTGTACTCTTGCTGATACTGAAGTTAAGATACTGGGGTGCCAAGCTTGGAAAAACTCACTGTTCATGTGCCAACTCTTTTGTCTCCTTTTGGAAAAAAGCAATGACAACCTTCTTGCATAATCTTTTTGTTTAGCAGAACAGTATAACAGCTGGATGGGGTTGCTGCAGGCAAGGGGCAGCACTGAAGCATGCTTTGAAAGCATAGGAAAAGAAATCCTTGATAGTGATGGCTCGTGTCTCTGACTGATCCAGGGTTCCAGCCTCCTTACAGTTGGCCTCCAATGCTGTAAACAATGCTGTGAACACTTCTGTACATCTGTACTGCTTGTCACCATGACTTCAAATGTACAACACAGAGTGTATCATTCAAAAATTAGAATGTGATTAATCTTGGAATCTTGATCAGATTCTATTTACTCCTCTGGGCATTTGGGAAAAAACTGCATTCTTAACAGGATCAGCTTTTTCTGTCGCATACAAAAATATAAGAGTTCTGGATCAAAACAACAGCTGCTTACTTTGGTCTAGAATCCTGTTTTCCACAGTTTTCAGACAGGTACCTGTGTGGAGCTCACAGGCAGATGTGAGAGCAGTAGCTATCTCACTTGTTGTTCTCAAGTGACTAGTATTCAGAGGCAAGCTGCTTCTGGTATTGGGTATTGTATATAACCATGACTTTTGGAATCTTTGTATAGGATCTTTTGGAATCTTTTTTGGAATCATTTTATAGGACCAGTTCATTGGCTCTTCTGAGAGATCAAGTTCTTCCTACTCTCCCTGCACTGTTTCTATTCCATCTAGTCATTATTTAACTTCAAATATTTGTGTCTGAACTTCTTTTTCTCTTGTCCTTTTGCATTGTATCATTTAGATTGTAAACCTTTAGGCAGGGACTGTCTTGTTTTTACTGATAGTATATAAGCTTCTATGTCAGCATTTTACGCAGAAAAGCAAGGGAAAAACCTTGCAAAGAAATAAACAAGCCCCATCACAATCTTTGACAATTTCTCTAGTACAAGGCATTTTAAAAGATAATGTTACTGGGTGTCTGATTTCCCATTCTAAAAGTTCATGTGTGGAAGCTTCTACATACAGTACTGACATTTAGACTGTGTTGAAAGTATTTTTTAAAAAAGGAGAAAGTCAATACAGAGTTTCAAATACATTTCACACACCAATATGCTAGCAAGTTTTATTATCCTGGCCACCAGATGATACCTGAATTAAAAATAAGAAATAGGAAATTTCCCTAAAATTCTAAGCAAACCTTAGAAAAAGTAGTTTAAAAGTATAAGTAATCTGGAATGGCAAGAGATATATATTTGGGGATAATTTTTTATTTTTGGATTGCAGTAACTTCAGGAAGGCATTTTAGATCATCCGGTTCACTGATTAAGTTGTTTGTGTCCATTTGTCTCCACTGGGTGTCCAAAAGCCAGGACTGTGACATACAACTATTACTTTAAAGATGTCTTGACCAAGCACATTGCAGGGGGCACATTCCTGACAGCATTTCTTTTCTAAAATGCTGTTTGTTTATGCTATTGGCATTTGGGCTTTAGCAAGTGTGCTAGTGTTAAGAGTTTAAGCTCTGCCCCAGTGCAGGCCTGGTGTTGAAATTGAGGTGTTTCTATTCATCTCCCTCCTGCCATCACCACTTCTCTTCAACCGTTTCCAAACTTAGATAACTTGTCTGTTTTAATAAGAAATATTCTACTTAGTTTTCTATAAGTATGCATCTACTGTATGTATGGAATATTTCTTAAAAAACTACAGGTTTGCCTCAGTTACCAAAAAGCCTCTGGACCTTATCACACTATGCTGCAATCCTGCATCGACCCAGCAGTGCCATTGCCAGGATAGGATCAGTACCTAAATGTTCCTGTCTGCGCTGGTTGGATGCTGGTGGATGGGTAGCATTTGGGACATGCTCTTTCCTTTGGCAATACAGCCAGCCTCTTCTTGTGCTGTGCTGAGGAAGGAAGTGCTTGATAGTGCTTCTGCCTTTCCTGCATGCTCATAGCTGACGAGATTGTTGCGCAAAGGGGAGGCCATTACTGGATTTTTTTCTGGTAATAGTATATGGCGCAGTTGTGACTGTCGGGTTGCCCTCCATATTATAGTAATGGGATATGTAGTAGGTTTTGAATTAGCCGCTTGCTTGTAACAAAGATATGGGAACCAGAGACTGTTAGGTAAACAAAAGGCTAGGAATGTACTGATAAGTGCTGCCAGGCTTTTACAGCTTCAAGGTCTCTTGCGAGCAGGAGGGAAACATCTTGGTATTTTATGCTTTTGAATTTTCTAATTGCCTTTAGTTCCTTCACGATATATCTCACTCAAAATAAATAGTGTTTATTCACTGTACTATTTGTGTGCGTGGATTCAGTTCCTGACAGCGACAGCTGGGGACATTACAGCAGCAGGACCACAATGACGTCGTGTAATGGCACGCATTGCAGACCAACGCGTCCCCGTGCAGAGATGGCACTATCATGCCATAAGGGTCTCTGACACTGAAGCTCCTTTTTATAAAAAAAATTTTATACCTGCCCAACATTCTCTTTTGTCCCCTTCCTCTCTCTAGCTAAAAGCTATCTAGCAGCATCAGCATTGGGAGAATGATGAAGGAGGGCTGAGGAAACAGACTTTTGGTGTCAGGTTGCAGCAGTGTTCCTGAAGGATTAGATACATTTTTCCACTTTCTCTCTCTTTCAGGCTAACTTCCTGCTCCTCAAGTTACAAGCCTCACTGTTGCTGTATCCTTGCCCTTCCCTGATTCTGTCAGGGATGAGGGGCCTCTCTCTTGTTGGACAGGTCTTAAGGCTCAGCTGCCCAAGGTGTCAGATCACTTGTACTTTCTAACCCATGAACAACTACCCATGTGTCCTCTGACTAAATTTGTGTTTTTATGTTCTGATCTGTCTCCAACCTAATCAGGCCTCATTGTGCCTAACTGGGTCCTCTCTCCCTCCAACCCTGTATTAATTACCTCCTCAATGTTCCGGTATCACTGGCACACTTAACTTTTTGATTGTTTCAACCATGTAATTGCTGGTCCTATTTGACAGCTATTTGTGTATTTATTCTCTTTTGTACTGTGAAATCTAGTGGATTTTCTTTTTATTTTCTCCTTGTTTCTTCTCCACACTTCTTGCTGTAGCATACCATGATCCACTGAAATGTCTTTTGCCCCTGCTTTTGAGTAAGACCTGTTGCGTTGTTTTCAATGAGTAGGATTTCCAAACATTGCTCTGGAGACCACCTGACAGGTTTGCCTCAAAAGCTTGAAGAGGCTTTTAAGAGAACCATTAATAATAGGTAAAGACACCATGAGGGTTCACTTGCATTTCTGTACACAGAATGCTTGGGACTCTTAACAGGATCCTTAAAATCAATCTTTCCCTCCATATATTCACTTCTCCCTGCATCAGGAATGATGGGCTCTTGCTAGAGATTTTATATCTGGAACTTTGGGAAATAGTAAAGTTTGTATATTGATTTGAGAAAGGAAAGTCAGTGTGCCTTTTAAAACTGCAGTAACTATAGTTGGAAAGGTCAAATTCAGTACTTTCTGAAAGTAAAATAAATATTTTCCATCAGTTATCTGAATAACACCATGAAGATGTTTGAATTTTATTAAGATGCCTTGTCCAAGATTCTCTCTCAAGTACAGAAGCTAAAAAATCCATATTTAGATACCTGCGTTGATTTCAAACAGTCTGGATCTCCGAAATCTGCTTCATATCCAAATATGGACTTAAGAGCCAGCATTCATGTTCTTCATTTTTTTTTAAAAGGGATATACCTTGAAGATAGCTGACATGAAAGAAGTATCTGAAGTCCATATTTATACTGCAAAATAGAAAGCAATTAAAAAGTTGAGGACAGCTTGCAAACAAGCTATAATCCTCAAGGCAGTAGTTCCCAAGACTTTTGATACTTGGAGCACAGTGTTTTTCTGGGGAAAATTGAGGAACATTTCATTGTTATGCTAAAACAGATTTGTGTATTCATTTAATTCTTCCTCATATACTTAACATGCTTTCATGGCTCACAAAAGCACAATAAGAATTCAACATTTTTTTTAAAAAAAAAAACTGTTTGTACAATCCAGTAAAAAGGAAGGGACAGTTGCATTGCTGTCATGCTGTACAAAGGGTCGTAATTTGTCACCCTGTACCCTTGAAAAGCAACGTTTTAAAGTGGAGATCTGCCAGTAGCAGTGGAGGCTTTACATGGAATTTTTAGATCTTGGAAATCAAGGATTCCAAATCATGTGGAAACCTTCCATGCTTAGTGGGGGCTATCCCCTTCAAAAATTTGACCTTCACATGTAGGGACTGATCAAAATAATGGTGGTGGGAGGCAAAGCTAGTATGCATGTTGCATGTGTAAGCAACCTGAAAATAGAATGCCTCGAGGGGGTTGTCTACAAATGAATTGGGAACCAATGCTACCTTATGCAACATTTCCCCTTTTGTGCAATGCAGCAATAGACAGAGTAATTCTAGTAAACACAGTTGTGTCTTGCAGCAGCGGCAGGATTCTTTCATTATTCTGTTGGGAAGGGGAGGGGAAATGCACAATAAAGAAAATCCAAAAGTGACATAAAAATGGAAGTGTTCTGTGAAGCGAGGAGGTGGGCAAGTCTAGTCAGAGTCAGCCAATCACAGCTTAGGGAATGCTGTGAAGGGGGAATCTATGGGAAAGAAAGGATAAAAAAACTGAAGCTTGTCTTTGACAGAAGGTAGATAGGACAAAGTTGACACAGAGACAGGGAAAAGCTGTAATAGAGATAGGACAGTCAGTGGGGGTGGGGGAGAACTGAATAGGGATTTGGGGAGTGGCAAATGATTAAATAGTTCAGGGGTTAATGTGTTATCTAAATGTGTCCTAAATGACTGCTTGTTTGTTCTTTTTTCTACAACCATGTCTGGCAGTTCCTATTCAATTGTGATAGAGTTTGTGCTTACCACAGGACACATCCACTGGACCACATAAAGATCACCTTGAGTCTCAAGTACCCAATCCAGGGAGAGGTTCTAAGGAGAACGGGGGCAAGGTAAATGACAGATGCCCAAGGATGGAACTGTGGGGCTAGCCCGTGGGGAGGAGGATCCATCACATATACATATTACATTCAAAATAGATACAGTCTATCTACATGTGTACACAGGTTGTTGATTAGTACACAAGGTGGAGTTCTTCACGTGCAACATTTGACATGCATACACTATACACAAATTGCTACAGAATTTGGCAGGAATGTTTTTGGTAAGATTCTCACAAATCTAATCAGGAGGGCTTTAAACTAAATTATGTAGGGGAGGAGATCAAGTGTAGAAGATAATAGCCCAAATATTATAGTGAAAACTGGGCAGATAGTACAAGAACCCAACAGTGGGAAGAAAAAAAATTAAATAAACAGTTAAGGAGAATGACCCGTGGTCTTAGATTTCTCTACACTAATGTACAGAGCATGGAAAATAATCAAGATGAACTTGGAACTTTTTAAACAGCAAAGCAAGTATGTTATAACAGGCATCACTGAAATCTGGTAGGATGAGTCTCATGATTGGAATGTTGTAATAAAGGGATATAATCTATTTCAGAGAAGTAGATTTCAGAAATCCTTCACAAGTAGGAAAGGAGGAGGAGTAGCATTATGTATCAAGGTAATTCACACTGTGAAAAGATCCATAACTTAAATCCTGGAAGCCAGGTTGAGAACATCTGGGTAAAAATTACAGGGGAGAAAAAAAACGGCAATGTCATTGTGGGGGCCTATGAGAAACACACAAGTCGTGGAGCAGATGACTAAACATTCAGAAAGGAGGGTGTGGTAGTAATGGGAGATTTCAGCTATCCTGATATTTGTTGGAAGTCAAACATGTCAACAGTGTGATGTGGCAGCTAAAAAAAGCCAGTGTGATCCTAGGCTGCATCAATAGGAGTATAGCGTCTAGACTAAGGGAAGTAATAGTACCACTCTGTTCTGCTTTGGTTAGACTGCACCATGAATATTGTGTCTAGTTCTGGGTATCACAATTCGAGAAGAATATTGACAAGCTGGATTGTGTCCAGAAGAGGGAGACCAAAGTGATAAAATGTCTGGAACCAGGCCATATGAGGAGCTTCTTAGGGAGTTGGGTATGTTTACCTGCAGAAGAGAAGGTTAAGCAGGGACATGATAGCCATGTTTAAATATTTGAAGAGATGTCACATGCAGATTGGACAAACTTGTTTTCTATTGCTCCAGAGACTAGGACACAGAGCAATGGCTTCAAGCTACGGGAAGAGAGATTCCACCTAAACATTAGGAAGAACTTCCTGACAGTAAGAGCAGTTTGCTAGTGGAATACACTGCCTTGGAGTGCAGTGGTGTCTCCTTCTTTGGAAGTCTTTAAACAGAGGCTGGATGGCCATCTCTTGGGAGTGCTCTGATTGTGTATTCCTGCATGGCAGCAGGATGGACTGGATTGCCCCTGTGGTCTCTTCCAGCAATATGATTCTATGATACTGTTCTGAACACTGACAAATTATTCACATCTAGTGGAGTGTATAGTTGTTCATAGTCAGATTTCTTGGTTTATACTGCTGTTCAAATATTTGAGTTATTTATTTTACAAAAAGTAGAAATGAGGAATTTGGGAAGTTATTTAATTTGTTTTTAACTCAAGTATCATAAAAGTACTTCTTTTGCCCTACATGGAAATAAATTCCAGCCTTTTAAGTGGGGCTTGTATATGATTGCATTCTCTAGAAAAAAAAATATTTCTACATAGAGATCAAAACAAAAACATTGTCTTAAAAATGGAAGCCTCATTTCATGGAAGCCTCATTTCCCTGAATATCTGCATGATCCCAGCAGCTTCACATATTTCTGTACATTGCTCAATACACAAAGGCTTATGAGGCTTCTAGGAGTATATAGATGGTTGTGGAATGGGGCTTTCCTGCTAGAATGACTTTCTTTCATTCCACACTCCTCCTGTCTTCTTCCAGTCCCAGCTTGAGCTCATCTACTGTATGGTTAATGAACTTTTCACCCATCAAGTGAGAAAGATGATTGATGTACTTCTGGAATGATTGGCTGGACTAGGGACTGCAGTAACATAGCCTGTCAGAAAGCACACACACTGGTACCATGATTTTTTACACTAGGATAATGCCCCAACATGATTTGCTCAAATGTGTGAAACCAACTTTGTATGTTGATAACAATACTTATTTGTAAGTGATGTTTGTTCTTCATGTGTATACTCGTGTATATACTTCCTCTTCTGAAAACTATCCCTGGCATGAAAATTAAGCCTGGGGGAAGGAAGATTCAGTACCAGAAATCCAAGTTTAATTGCTCAACAAGGATATTTGGGGGGGGATTGTAGCTGCGAGAACGGTAAACTTAACCATTCTTTCCCTTGTTGGGATCTCACTGAAAGTTACCCACCTTCCTATGCAACAATTATGCTTGGGGTGGGAGTGGGGAGGGAATCTTCCTTTGGCACTAGTAGATCCTCGAGTTTCTGTGAAATAGATTTGGGATTCCAGGAAAAAGATTTGGGTCTGTGCAATATACTTGTGAGAGCCAGTGTGATGTAGTGGTTTGAATTTTGGACTATGACACTGAAAACCAGGGTTCGATTCCCCACTCAGCCATAGAAACCCATTGGGTGACACTCTCAACCCCGTAAAACCCCATGATAGATTTGCCCTAAGATCACATTAAGTTGGAAATGACTTGAAGGCAGACAACACACACAATATACCTGTGTTAGAGGTGAATTCCCCTTCATCTCTCTTCACCAAAATTCCTTTTTTTTAAAAAAAAGAAGCAGCAGCTTTCAGTGCATATGTTTGTTTTGTTTCTTACAATCTAAAGGTCTGTATTAAAACACATGTATTTTGTTTTTCATCCTAAAAATTATCATGTTGCTATATAGTTTATGTTAAATATGTCATATCTGATGGTTTTATGAAGCGAACACAGCAGTGCAGCAGCAGTGCGTGCAAGTTCCTCTGTGTTTGTTTTTAAGCTAAATAAAAGAAATGTATAGTTACTGCTAGCTTAATTGGAATGGAGGGCGGGCAAATTTCTTGGTACCCAGTTTCAGTTTCTTACAGATAGTTGTTCTTCACATTGTGGGAATATAATTGTGCACCTCACATTTCAGGCATATAAACAGTTAAACTGTGCTTGACATTTAAATGTGATTTTCTTCTTGTACACTTGTATAGTAATGATAATCCTATTAAAGATCTTATGTCATGGAGGAGGGGGTAAGTTCAATGTGTGCTAGGCGGAGGGCTTGTTTTGATTGGCTAGATGCAAAGCAGAAGGGGAGAGGCTTTTAAGAGGGAGGAGGATTTCTTACTTGATATAGTTAGAACAGGGATTTCTGTGGGAAATGCCCAGAGGTTGCGGTTCTTGATGATCTCACATTGGTGGCAGCAGCACAGTGCTGAGCGAGCAAGGGTGACCCAGTAGCTGATTGCTGAATGAGATAAAAGGAACGGCTGAAAAGACTGAAGAAGCAGCTTGCGGGAGAGCAGCAGTCAGAGTAAAGAGGGAGAAACAGAAGCTAAGAAAGAGAAAAGTGCTTGTATTGAATGCTTTCCAGGTGTACTGAAAAATCTGATTGTCTGTGGAAATGGATACAAGGATTATTTTGCTGCCTATAGATCAACGGTTGTCAACAGACTGATTTTGTGTGGGGGGTGGGGTGGAGGTGGAGGGTGGGAGCTTGACAACTCTCCTGAATAAAATGCTAAGTTATGCATAACTGATTTGGCAAGACAGCCTGAGAAATGCTGCTGCATGAAATGCTGTCATGTAAATACCAGTCACTGATGCATATAGGACAAGCTGCTCTGGTATAACGGTGGAGAAAAAAAGACAAGAGGCCATGCAGGGAATGTCGTAATAAGGGTCTGCATTGAGTCGTCTGGTTGAATATGGAGGGGCTGAAGCCAAGATAAATCAGCCTCATGTGAGAATGGTGGAATTGACATGAGGTTGTGCTGAATTCTGAGAGATGCTAGACATTAAATCTGACAACTCTGCACAGAGAGACCATGGAGAAGTCAAGTAGTGAGGATTCCTCAATTCACCGGAGTCCATCTTTGGATAGCAGGGACTCAGACTTTGCTAAACCTTCTACCTCAGGCAGGCAGTTTGGTCGAGGCTTCACTGCTGGAGCTTTCTACGGTACCGCTGGATCACGCACACAAAATCATAACACAGCTGCAACTGGGACTGGTGTAAAAAGTGACAAATGCAGTGCACCCAAAGGCAGCAAATATGTGGTCTTTTACCTGGATCTATCATTTGTTTTCCTTTTAGAATTTAAGAAGTGCAGCATGGCGAGAGGCTGCTTGTGTTGTTTGAAATACATGATGTTCCTTTTCAATCTAATATTCTGGGTAAGTAGTGCTTTTTCTATTGTCTTCATGAAGAGCCTTTTTCCTACTGCATTGTGAGCCCAGTAAATCTTTTTAAGCTTGACAGTTAAGATTACCACCACCTTTTCTTTATCTGCATGGAGTATTTATAATGTGAAATACATATTACCTGCTCAAAAGGAAAAAAAATACACAGTTCTTATACATTTTTGGCTTTTTCATGCTGTAGTTTGACTAGAGATAGTTGCAGTGGTAACTGCATTGAACAGAATTCATTAAAGAGAGCAGAGCTTTTTCTCTAGCCATACTATTTATATTAGTATAGCGGTACAGTTTGCATTCTTTTACAAATACTTTGCAATATACTAAATTTCACTTAGTATCTCAGCTGACCCCATTCATCTGACTCACTTTCTTAAAAAAGAAAATACATGAATAAGTTACTTTTCAATATGAATGAGATTTAGCCTTTTTCATTAATTGATTGTTGTTCTTTTTAAACACCCTGAGCACAGATAACAAATGATATGGACTTCATTTTAGCCTCTTTTTACGCACGTTGCTATATTAACTTGGCACACTGGAGGGGCCACAATTTGCTGTGCTGTGGGAGCACAATTGATTTTCCTTCAGTAGCTAACCAGGAGGTGTGTGGAGTTGCAACAATGCTTCAGTAAGCAAAATCTGAGAGCTCTATGTACTACTATGACCAAATTATGTCACTTGGAAGATCAAGCTGCTCATGCCAGTCAAAATAATTTTGACTTTCAAAAGATTCTGAGAAAATGAATTTATACCCATGATTCCTTTGCACTCACCCAGTTGCACATTTGTGTTTAGTTGATGAAAGCCAAGGGTCAGCAGATGTGAACGATTAAAAAAAAGCTGTAAGAATGTTCATATGTGTGCGCTTGAAGAAAAAAAAATCAAGATCTTTCTTTAGATGTAAAATATCATTAGCTTATTATTATTTTCCTTTTATAGTAAATGATCAATTTTCTGTGCTGAATTAGAGGTTAGAAGATATCTTTGTTTCTTGGCAGCTGGCTTTTCTCTCAGAGTGACCTATTTCATTTTTTGAAAACCAGATTTGCTGGGTGGGGACTGGATGGGGTATGCCAAACCCAGAATCCCAAATCTGTGAGCCTCTAGTGTTGTTGAAGTATAGGCAAATGAAGGATTCTACTTTAAACACAACTAACCAAGCTGCATGGTGCCAGCATGATGTAGTGGTTTGACTATTAGACTAGAACTCCAAGACACATGGATTTATCCCTGTTCAGCCATTGAAACTCCTGGGCAAGTCATACTCTCTCAGCCTCAGAGGAAGGCAATGGCAAACTCCTCTGAATAAATCTTGTCAAGAAAACCCCATGGTAGGTTTGCCTTCAGGTCACCCTAAGTCAGAAATGACTTGAAGGTGCATAACAGTAACAAATCCTAGTCAAGATAGTGTCTTGTTGTTGTTATAAAACATATCCTTTTGACTTTTGTGCTGCTTTTTCACCACTCATGGAATACTATAGAACTATAGGAAATGCAGAAGGCACTGTGAAAATTATAGCAAATGCCTATCTGACCCAGGTCATTGTCATATGGCAGAATAGTGTCATAGAGGGTAGTCACGGTCTAATTAAGGCTTCTTGTCCTCATCAGTTGTGCTAGAATTGGCAAACAGATAAGGGCCTCTCCTTCAGATCTTAAGGTAGAGGAGAGAATGGTTGGTAGAGGAGGAGGCTGTCCCAAAGGTATCCTGGACCTAACTATTTAGTGCTTTCAAGCTTATTATCAAGATTTTGAATTATGCCAAGAAAAGACTGGTAACCAGTTCAGCCCTTGCAGGACAGATGCAATATGGTACCCAAGCTCCTTTATCAGTTGTGGCTCTTATCCCTTTGAATAGCAGAAAATCACTGTATTCCTTTCTATGGTCATTTCATAATAGGATTTCAGATCTAAGATTTCACAGCATTAATTCATATGTTTCAAGTAGTTTTGATCTCCATTCATGTATAATCATACGAGGTGTCTTGAACTGCATGGGGATAGTCAAACATGGTGAATATAGTTTCACTGGGAACTGCTTTTCCAGTTTGCATGCTCCTTATGGGCCACCACATTTTCTTACTTGGTGTCAGCATATGAGAGAAAGGTCAAAAAGCTCCCACATTAAAATGTAGGTTCTTAAGGTTCACGCACAAAAGGGAAGATCTGTGCAAGTGGCTAGTAGGGTTCTTTGAAACTTCTGCTTAAACAGATAGCTATGTTGAAGAGGCAAATTGGTTTTCAGTTTAAATGATGCAACTCAATCAAGCCCTGCCTTTTCAGAATGTTGTCGAACTTTCAAATCAATCTGAGCCACCTGGAAACTACACAAGGGCCTACTGGTTGTCCCTGGGCTTCCATCTTGGCGCTGCTCCTTTAGCCCAATGTTTTGTACTGAACCAGGGCATACCCTTCATACTTATAAGTTATATGCTCAAAAAAATATCCATTTATTTATTATTAATTATTTTACTTACCAATATTAATGGATCATTTAGATCTGATGATTTCAGAATACTGTACAATAGTGCAAAGCAACCACCACCACAAAATGCAACATTTAGATGGTACATGACAGATAAATGGTAGATTGGATCATCTCGAATGGCTTTCACAAATAGGTATGTTTTCAACATGAATCTGAAACTACTAGTTTCTAGAGCATGTCAGATTTCTGAGGGAAGGGCTTTCCAGTCTGTGCCACATGATATCCTATTCCAGATGACTGCAGTAAAGCTTCTCCAGATGGCCTCAGTAACTGAATGGGTCTACAAGCCCACAGCATACTGTGATTAATTGCCAAGATGCTTTGCAAATATATCATTCATATCCATTCTATTTTCAGTGCACCAAAGGCACCAGAACCTGTCTGATCTTGGAAAGTAAGCAGGGTCAGCCCTGTTTAGTATTTGGATGAGAGACCACCAGGGAGTACCAGGTGCTGTAGGGCTATATTTCAGAGGAAGGAACTAGCAAACTACTTCTGAGTATTTCTTGCCTAAGAAAATCCCATGAAATTCATTGAGTCACTAAAAGTTGACAGGCAGTTTGAAAGCACATACACAGCTGATACACTTCCAGTGGGTATGACTCTATAGTCTCTGCTTGTCTAATAACAATGGATTGTTTTCAATTTGTGCAGCACCAAAATATGGACAGGATACATGAAGAAGCGAGAGACACCACACGTTACTAGACCTGTGCTTATCTTGGCTCATTAAAAGAGACCTCTTGGTGTCTCTAGATACCATGCTGTATCCAGCCTCAAGCCTTGGGGAGAGGCGGGTAACAAATAAACTACTATTACTACTACTACTACTATTTCTGCCATCAACTGTGGTAATTCTTTGGACTACCTATCTGGCATGGAACTTGGAGGCACTGTGTTACAGTAGCTCCGTTTCTTCTTGGAGGGGCAACCCCAGAAGGTAGCGTTAGGGATTCCATTTCAACTCCTTGTCCACTGAGCTGTAGCCCAACAAGAATCTAACCAAGAGTGAATAGTTAGCATATATAAGAATGGGCTCATTGCACTTTGGCAAATCATCAAATATATTCTGTAGCTCTTCCAGATTGTTGGGGCAATGGAGCAGAATACTCCCTGTACTATTGTTGTTTCCCGAGGAGCCATAGCTCTCTCTTCTGGGAGAGAATCCAGGCAATGATTCATTTTGGGTGCCATTCTTCAGTGCCTGAAAGTACATCCACAATCTCATTCTATAAACCTAGAACTCAGCATAGTAAAAGGGAATGTTTGCATGCAGACCTGTAAATGCAAATCTGATGATTCCTAAGTGATCAACCTGCCCACTGCCACATTATCACACCAGATCCTACCTTTTTCTTGGCAAACCATCATCATTAACCATCACCAGGACACTACAGGAATGTCATGTCAGATTTTAGCCAATTCACTGGTCAGTGCTATGCATATCAACACATCTTAACATGGATTTCAAAGTACACATTCCCTATAGCATCTGGGTAACTCAGGACCACCACCCAAGAAATCCAGCCAAAGTGAAATCCCATTGAAACCTTTCAAACATTCTTCCCAGATGCCTTCATGCTCTTTGATATGCAGATATGTTAGGTGAGGCACTTCAAGCTCTAGGCTAGGGTGGACAAAGTGTTCCCATGAGCTGCGTGTGGCCTCCCAGACTACTTTTATAGTCTCTCCACCCCAACCCAGTTCAAATAATTGTTTGCCCCAAATATCCTTGTGATGTAACACCACTCTAGCTTGGCTCTTTAGTTATAACCCTTGGATTTCTATCATTGGCTTTGCCTTTTTACTCTCAAGATCACTCCCTGGATCTGGTACTCAGGCTTCAAAGTAATCACTACTGTGGACAAGTGATTCTGTTGATCATTAGGTACAGTATGGTAACGCATGTCCAGTTCTCCTTAACAATCATTAGAATAAATCCTTCAGACAGATGTAGAAATAAAAGAATTAAAGATATGTCATAAAACAAATAGATTAAGCAATAACTCCCTGAACCACTGGCAGTAATCTTTGAGAATTCATGGATAATGGGAGAAGCCTGGCAGACTGGAGAAAAACAAATATTGTCCCCATCTTCAAAAAACTACTAAAATCTGGGCTAGACAATGCTACTGTTAGGTGGGTTGACTGATCAAGCACAAAGGGTGCTAACCAATGGCTCCTTTTCAACCTGGAGAGGAGTCACTAGTGAGTGCCACAGGGTTCTGTCCTGGGCCTCGTGCTATTCAACATCTTTATCAATGATTTGGATAAGGGAATAGAGGGCAAGCTTATCAAATTTGCAGATGGCACCATATTAGGAGGGGTAGTTAACATCCCAGAGGATCAGAATTCAAAAAAATCTTAACAGATTAGAGAGCTGGGCCAAAACTAAGAAAATGAATTTCAACAGGGAGAAGTGTAAGGTAAAACATTTGGGCAGAAAAGATGAAATGCTCAGATACAAGATGAGTGACACTTGGCTTGACCATAGTACATGTGAAAAGGATCTAAGAGTCTTAGTAGACCAGAAACGGAACATGAGTCAGCAGTGTGATGAGGCAGCTAAAAAAACCAGTGTAATTCTGTGCTGCATGAATAGGAGCATGGTGTTGAGGGAAGTAATAGTAACACTGTATTAACTGTGTCCAGTTCTGGGCAACACAGTTCAAGAAGGATATTGACAAGCTGTAACATGTTCACAGGAGGTCAACCAAAATGGTAGAAGGCCTGCCCATTTCCTGACTTCTTATACTCAAGGTGTTGGGCAATTCTCTGTATGTCATTACCTTCTAAATAATTTATTTGTTCTTTATTAACTCTCAGTCTTCTTTCGTAATGTAGCTTAATCCTCAATAGGGCTTCTGTTATAACTATTTACTTTGAAATTAAAGTGTATGGTCAGTGTATTTTTTATCCCTTACTAGCGTACTTACCCGGCGTTGCCCAGGGTTTTTATTTTCCTCTTAAGAACTCACCAAACTGTCTTCTCCATTTCCTCTAACTTTGCTCCATATTTCCCAATGCACTTTGTATTAAGAGTTACTTACATACACAGTTTGGGTTTCTGAGGGAGTATGCTGTCCTCCTCCTTGCTGCTAGGTCCATAGCAACTGGCCTATTTCTGTACCTGTAATTTTTCCCCATAGTCCCCAATCCAATCTTTACTCAGAATTGTTAGTATTCAAAGGTTGGGTTCCTGAGGGAATACACTCTCCTCCTCCTTGCTACTAGGCATCGTCTCCATAGCAACCAGCCTATTCCAGTGCCTGTAACTTCCCCGTAGTCCCCGATCCAATATGTGTTGTCTGGTGATGTTGATCTACTGACTTTTTTTTGGGGGGGGGGCGCTTTGCTTTGCTTTCTGTTGAATTTCTGCAATTTTTTTTACGTTTTTCTGGAAGCATTTTTTTGGTTGGAATTTCAACTTTAAGATTCCTCACATATGGAACCCATACAATATACTGTGTGAGGCGAGAAGACCTTGCAATTATGGCCATTTCTGCACTACATTTTTATAGTGCTATTCCACTTTCAACATCCTGTGGAATTCTGGGGTTTGTAGTTTATTGAGCTCAAAGACCTCTTTGGCTGAGAATTCTTAAATTCCTCTCCTTAACTACAAATCCCAGGATTCCATAGGATGTTGAAAGTGGAATAATAGCACTATGACAGTATAGTGTGGAAATGGGCTATGCTGTGTATGTCACTTTAATTTTTCTCACATATGCCTCCCAAATGTTTTCTGGCATCCTTATTGATGGTAGACCTCATCTCCATAGCAACCGGCCTGAGGCCCAAGAGCTCTTGGCTGGGAATTCTAAAGGCCCCTCCCTTTAGAATCTTCACAGCCAGCCAATCATATGAGGTCTCGCCTCACTCAGCCAATCATATGACGTCTTTGTCTACCTGATGCAGACAAACAGACAAACTGACAAACTCACAGGCAAATATTGACTTTTATATAGTAGACTAAAATCTCATTCTATCATTAATTAACCAAACTATTAAGTTGACACCATCTATGTCTATATCTATATTATATTTTATGTCCTTCTATTTATTTCTGTGTGTATGCGTATGTGTGTGCATGTAGGTATGTGTGTGTGTGTATAAGTATATATAAAGTCATATATGTTCTCAGATTTTCCAGTCTCCTCAGTTCCATTCCATTAAACTAATCTGATATACCAGTAGTTGCCATTTTACCCCACTGTGGCTCCCAAAGAGAGAGTACCACATTCTGTTCACTTCTGAATTGATTTGTTGTTGTTGTTCAGCATTGAGTTTGACATTTTGTCTAATTCCACCATATCGTATAATTTTAATAACCAGTTGTCTAATGTTGGGACTGTTGATTGTTTCCACATTTGGCCAAATGTCAATCTTGCTGCTGTGACCATATATAACAAAATCTTTGTCTGTGTTTTATTTTCTTAACCATACTAATTAGGTATAACTCAGGAGACAATGGGAAGTTTAATTTAAATGTTTTTGATATTTTTTCATGTACTTCTCTCCAAAATTTCTTAGCATATTTGCAATTCCATGTGGAAGAACGTCCCTTTTTGCTCACATTTCCAACATGTGATTTGTATTTTCCACCATCTTTGCAAATTGTGTAGGAAATAGGTGCCATCTATGAAGCATCCTGTAATAATTCTCTCTCAGACTGGCTGCTAGTAACAATTTTAGTGTTTGGTTCCAAAACTTTTCCCATTGTTCTAATAAAATGAGGTGGCCAATATTTTTGTGGCCGATATTTTGTGCCCATGTTCTCCATAATGACGTCTTGCTTCATTTTCAAAGATCTTTTGTATTGTCTTCTTGGTTTTATAAGCGTTGTTTAACCATTATTATGCCTCTGTGAAATCCCTCAACTAGTTTGATTGTGTGTTGGGGCTCCTACTCTGTTGCCAGCTCTGTTGCACCATCATTGCTGCTGCTTATGGCTTCACTTACCATATTTGTTTCAATGTATTTAATGTAATACTTGTATTTAATAATACACATCCTTTCTATTTTTCTGAGCATTTAAGCTTTTATTCCACAATAGCTAACCTCCCCAACTTAGATTCCCAAATGAGGAAGTAGATTCCAATTGTCTTTAAACTGTTTGAGAGAGTTATCAGATATAAAAGTTGTCAGTTTATCTAACTCTGCTAAATCATATAACTGCAAAGGCCAGTCATCCGTACTTGGAATTATCTTCTGTTTCCATCTTTGTGCAAAAATCATTCTAGTTACTTTGATCGTATGAATCATAACTTTACACTGAGATCTTTTCTTAATTCGTGGAATATCATCCAATATGTTTAATAAGTATATTTCAGGATTCATTGGAAATGTAATCCTAACAATTTTAACAATGTTTTCATATATTTGTCTCCAGAGGATTTTTTGCCTGTTTGTAGCTTCACCAAAGCTGGAGTAAGGCCCCCCTCTGATTATATTTCCAACAAGTATATCTTATATCTTTTTATGATAGGGTTACAAGCTTGAATAGATGAAGGGAATGCTGTCGACATAACATACCTTGACTTCAGTAAGGCCTTTGACAAAGTTCCACATGACATTCTTGCAAAGAAGCTTATAAAATGGGGGCTGGGTAGGGCTACTGTTAGGTGGATTGGTAATTGGTTGACTGACCAAACCCAAAGGGTGCTCACCAATGGCTGCTTTTCTTCCTGGAGAGAAGTGACTAGTGGGGTGCCCCAGGGTTCCATCCTGGGCCCAGTGCTATTCAACGTCTTCATTGGTGACTTGAATGAAGGAGTAGAGGGCAGATGACACCAAATTGGGAGGGGTTGCTAATACCCCAGAGAACAGATCAAATTTCAAAATGACCTTGACAGATTGGAGAGCTGGGCCAAAGCTAACAAAATGAATTTTAACAGAGAGAAATGTAAGGTCCCACACTTAGGCACAAATATAAGATGAGGGATGCGTGGCTGGATAGCAGTACATATGAAAGGGATCTGAGAGTCTTGGTAGATCACAAGCTGAACATGAGTCGGCAGTGTGATGCGGCAGCCGAGAAAGCCAACGCGATTCTAGGTTGCATCAATCGGAGTATAGTGTCTAGATCGAGGGAGGTACTGGTACCACTCTATTCTGCATTGGTTAGGCCTCATTTGGAATACTGTGTCCAGTTCTGGCCACCTCAATTCAAGAAGGACTTTGCCAAGCTGGAGTGTGTCCAGAGGATGGCAACCAAAATGGTGAAGGGTCTGGAAGCCATGCCCTATGAAGACCGGCTTAGAGAGCTGGGTATGTTTAGTCTGCAGAAGTGAAGGTTAAGAAGGGACAAGATAGCCATGTTTAAGTATTTGAAGGGATGTCATGTAGAGGAGGGAGCGGGCTTGTTTTCTGTTACTCCAGAGACTAGGACAAGGAGCAATGGATTGAAACTGCAGGAAAGGAGATTCCCCCTGAACCTCAGGAAGAACTTCCTGATGGTCAGAACTGTGCAACAGTGGAATATGCTGCCTTGGAGTGTGGTAGAGTCTCCTTCTTTGGAGGTTTTTAAGCAGAGGGTGGATGGCCATCTGTTGGGAATGCTTTGATGGGTGTTCCTGCATAGCGGGGGGTTGAACTTAATAGCCCCTGGGGTCTCTTCCGATTCTATGATTCTATAAGTCTTCTTAGTATTTTTACTTATTTTAGAAATTTGTACCAGTGTGTAGTACAATCCAAAAAAGATTTTAAAATACTGCTCTCTCAAAGATACACTTTTTAAAAAAATTTCAGTGTCTCTCCAATAATTTCCCCATCTTTTTAGTAAGATAAGGTGACCTATGTTTTGCACCCGTTTTACCATATTTTCTTTAACAACTTCTTGTTTTAATTCCAAGCTTTGTATATTTTTCCAATCAGATGGTCTACACCTGGTTTTAAAAATTTAGGAAATTCTCTCTTTTCGGGTTCTATTCCCTCTATTTTCATATTCGTCTTAAGCTTTTCTGCCAGACTTGTATAACCATAGTCCATAAAGTCTTTCTTACTTTTCAAACTTATTTTTTTTCTCCTTGAATATTTAGAAGGTCTTTATATAAAATCCATTTATTCAGTTGGGATCTTTCTTGCCTATAAATGGCTTTTTGTGTTAATACCCATAACAGGATTTTTGGATAGAATTTCTTCTTATAAAGTTGCCAATTCTTCGGAAAGGACTTCCTGTCAAAGTGGTTATTAAATTCCTTATTGAATTTTGCCTTTTCATACCACAGGTGTGCATGCCATCAAAAAAACAGATCCACCCCTTCCAGACAAAAAAGTGTCTATTTTAATTCAGTCTATTAACCAACTGAGGCAACTGGCATGTTAATAGTTTTAGATGTTTCCCTTTCAATCTCCATATCATTTAATCTTGTCGTATTTTTTGTTATCATTTTTTTCAGTATTTATTTTAAAACTGGATATCTTGCCAGATTCTTGTAAAACATGGGTTAATTTATATATGCATTGAATTGGATCATCCAGAATATCACCCTGTCATCGACAAAAACCCTAAGTTTAAATATTTGATTTTTAATTTGAACTTCCTTTATTAGAGGTTCTTGTCTTATTTGATTATTCAAAACCTCTGTAACTATCAAGAAAATAAGAGGAGAGAGCAGACACCATTGTCTTGTCCCTTTTTGAATTTCAAATTTTTCTGTTCTCTCATCATTTATTAACAGATTTGCTGATTGATTTCCATATATAGAATTTATCCAGTCTCAGAATTTCTTGCCAATATTAATCATTTTTAGTGCTTTCCTCATAAAGTTCCAATTCACATTGTCAAACACTTTCTTCGCATCAAGGAAAACCATACCAAGTTTTTTCTCATTATGTCTATGATGGTATTCAATTATATTTAAAATTATTCTCATATTATCCTTTATTGAACTTCCAGGGAGAAAACTGCTTTGATCTTCAAATATCCAATAGTACTATTTTTTTTTCAGTCTTTTGGCAAGAATGGAAGCAAATATTTTGTAGTCTGTATTCGATAGAGGAATCGGGCTATAATTTCTCATTTCCAAGGGATCCTTATCTTCTTTTGGAATCAAGCTATTTATAGCTTCTACTCATGGTACTGGTCACTCACCAGGGTCTATATCATTGATTATCTTTTGTAAAGGGCCAGCCAACTGTTCCTGAAAAACCTTGTAATATTGCACAGTATAACCATCAGGACCAGGGGCTTTGCCAAATTTAAGATTTTTAATTACATTCAGTATTTCCATATTCATTATTGGTTTGTTCACGTCTGCTCTTTGCATTTCATCTATTTGTATTATCTTCATATTTTCTAAATATTCTCAAATATTGTTCTCTTGAGTTGGTTTGTCATGTTCTTCAATATTTTCTTAAAATACTTATAAAACAGTCTTAATTCTGTTTTGTTGTCTGTGTATCTTATTTCCTTCTTTAATTTCCAAGATTAACCTTCTTTCCTTTTCTTTTTTTAATTTATGGGCCAGCCATTTACTGATTTTATTTGAATGTTCAAAATGTCTCTGTCTTACATATTTTAATTTCTTTTCAATTTCTGCAGGACTTGTGATTATGATCTGTTTCTGTAAAGCCTTTACTTTATTCTTTATTTTCAAACTTTCAGAGCCCTTTTTCAAATCCTTCTTCAAATCCTTCTCTTTCCTCTCAAGCTCTTCTTATATTTTCTGTTGGCTTTCTCTTTTCTCCTTCTTATGTAAGCATCTCGTTGAATAAAGAAGGCCCTCATACAAGCTCTTCCAGCTTTCCAGACTATGTTCTCTGGTGTTCCTTTCCCCACATTGTTTACAAGAAATTGATTTATTTCTATCTTTGCTTTTTCCTCCGGGGGTTTCATCTCTTAAAAGCTCATCTTTTAAAGTCCATCAATATTCTACTCTTTTCTCTTGTGTCCAAATCATAATAGGGTTGTGATCAGTTAATGTCATAGGGAGAACTTCCATTTTTTAAAAAAAAATTCTGTTTAATGATTTTGATGCCAGAACCATATCAATTCTTGACCAAGATTTGCGAGGTTCAGAATAGTATGTGTATTCTCTTTTGTTTTCCATAAAGATGGCACCACACATCCATTAGGGGTAAAGTATCCGTGAAATCAAAGAAGAATTTAGGTAGTTTTCATTAAGAAGTTTTTGTTTTTTTATCCACTGATCTATCCAATATAGGGTTCATACCCCATTCCAATCTCCCATTACAATTATGTCTTGATACTGCAACTTTTGTAAATAACTCCTCATAGTAATGAGTTTTATTTTCTAAAGGTCCATAAATTCCTACAATCATGGTCGTACTTCTAACCACATTTTCTCCCATTATTCCAATGGTACGTTATCACCTACATTTTGTACCCATTTCACCATGCAGTCTTTCACCACTCTTGTTCCATTTCTAATCTTAATAATATATTATATATTTTTCCAATAAAATGTTGCTTATTTCCACCCATTGGTTTTCAAAATCACTTTCAATTGTTTCAAAATCATGTAACTTTTTATCTTCCTTGTATTTTCCCACCATTTGTCTTTATGAAAACCTCTGTAAGCTGAATCTTTCATGAGTTAGCTATTCCCAAAGTTTAATTTTATGTTGTTTTGATTCAGTTTCTGATAGATCTTGGTAAGTCGCCCATCTTTCTTTGAGCTCTGTCTCTGCCCTAATAAAGGCTTCTTGGGGTGATACCCACAATGGCATTTTCATTAATGGTTTTGTTTTACATCTGTTCCATATTCTCAGCAGGCATGTCCTCACGTAATTGTTATTAAAAGTTTCATTTACTTTACTTTTTCTGTGCAACGGTATCTATGCCATTCATGCCCTTCCAATCCTAATATTCCATTATCTATTATCTGAATCCAATCTTTAATTCAAACCAAAATACATGCAGCATAGTATCATTTCAAATCTGGAAGCCCCGGCCTTCCCCTTTGTAGTAACCTTATATTTAACTTTCTTTCCTGGCCAGACAAACTTTAATATAACACGTTCGCATTGTCTCAGTAGTACATCATTTGTCAAAACTGATATCATCTGGAATAAATACGTCATTCTAGGTAAGGATGTGAAAGTTAGGTTTTGGTGGAAGTGTTACCAACAGTATAGAAAGTTTTGAAAGAAGCACTGGTACATAATTTAACACTTTATCAAATTGTCAGGCTGATCCATGGATCTTGTTTTTAAAAAACTGCTAGAGGAAGTTCTTCCTAATGTTTAAGTGGAATCTCTTCTCCTGTACTTTCAATACAGGAGTCCTAGTCTCTGGCGCAGCAGACAACAAGTTTGCTCCATCTTCAATATGATATCTTTTCAAATATGTAAACATGGCTATCATGTCACATGATGACAACAACCCTATGTGGGACTCCCATTAGAGCAGATTTGGAAGCTGCAGCTAGTGCAGAATGCCACAGTTATGTTATTAACTGAGATGTCTTCTTGTGTGTGTGAATCTGTGGTAAACAACAAACATTTGCTTCCACTCTGCTACCTAGTAATGCTTGAGGTGTTGATATTAATATACAAACCCATATGTAACACGAGCAGTTACTAAAAGAACCTCTTTCCTTATACCAATCTTCCAGGGTACTATGATCTTCCAGTTTGGCATACTTTTCTGTGCCATGATAGTGACATGGTAATGATGTGGAGATGGGCCTTCTAATTGAAGATAGCCTTCCTGGGGAATGATCCTCCTCTGCCTGACAGCAGGCCTCAATGATACATTTTATTTCTCGGTGCTTATTAAAATGTCTCTTTTTGCCCTTGTTCTCTTGCCCTTGTTCTCTTGCCTATGTTGAATCACTGTATGTTTGTTGGGTTGTTTAATCTACAAGTATACCTCGATTAACAAAGCCTCTAACAAAAAAACACCTTTAAAAAAAATGAATACTTCCTCAGTCTCTCCCTTTTCCTTTTTGTCTTCTGTATAGCTGGAAGTATTTTGTCAGTATGGGAGGATGGTGAAGGAAGGCTGGAGAGTCAAACTTTTCACATCAGATTGCAGCAGCAAATCTGCAATAAATCGTAGAATCATAGAAATGTAGAGTTGGAAGAGACTACACTCCAGACTCCAGTCCAACCCCCTGCCATGCAGAAACACCCTCAAAGCACTCCCGACAGATGGCCATCCAGCCTCTGCTTAAAAACCTCCAAAGAAGGAGACTCCACCGCACTCCGAGGCAGCATATTCCACTGCCGGATAGCCCTGACCGTCAGGAAGTTCTTCCTGAGGTTCAGGTGGAATCTCCTTTCCTGCAGCTTGAATCTATTGCTCCTTGTCCTGGTCTCTGGAGCAGCAGAAAACAAGCACTCTCCTTCCTCTACATGGCATCCCTTCAAATATTTAAACATGGCTATCATGTCCCCTCTTAACCTTCTCTTCTGCAGACTAAACATACCCAGCTCTCTAAGTCTGTCCTCATCGGGCATGGCTTCCAGGCCCCTCACCATTTTGGTCGCTCTCCTCTGGACTTGCTCCAGCTTGACCGTGTCCTTCTTGAATTGGGGTGCCCAGAACTGGACACAGTATTCAAGATGAGGTCTAACCAAAGCAGAGTAGAGTGGTACCAGTACCTCCCTCGATCTAGACACCATACTCCTATTGATGCAGCCGAGAATTGCGTTGGCTTTCTTGGCTGCCTCATCACACTGCCAACTCATGTCCAGCTTGTGGTCCATTAAGACTCCTAGATCCCTTTCACACGTACTGCTATCCAGCCACATGTCCCCCATCCTATATTTCTGTATTCCATTTTTTCTACCTAAGTGTGGGACCTTACACTTCTCTCCGTTGAATTTCATTTTGTTAGCTTTGGCCCAGCTCTCCAATCTATCCAGGTCATTTTGAAATTTGATCCTGTCCTCTGGCATATTAGCAACCCCTCCCAATTTGGTGTCATCTGCAAATCTGATGAGCATGCCCTCTATTCCTTCATCCAAGTCGTTGATGAAGATATTGAACAGCACTGGGCCCAGGACAGAACCCTGTGGCACCCCGCTAGTCACTTCTCTCCAGGATGAAAAGCAGCCATTCGTGATCACCCCCTTGGGTTTGGTCGGTCAACCAATTATAAATCCAACTAACAGTAGCCCCGTCCAGCCTGCATTTTACTAGCTTCTTTGCAAGAATAATACAGTAAAACTTGTATTGGGGAACAGCAGGATTCATTTCTGGCTGATTCTACTGTAGTCATGTGTGCTTACCTGCAACAGTCAAGGTAAACTGGAGCTGCCTCCAGAATCCCTTACCGAGCACATGTGTACAGCAAAACAGAGAAAAAAAGGGAAAACAGATAAGCTTGTTTCATCAATAGTCAAAAAGGAAAAGCTATGGGTTTTTTTGTTGGTGTTACTTTCCTTTTTCTTCTCCTTTTTCTTTTTTTCTTTTTGTTTTTTTTCCTTTCAGTATACTAAATTAATAAAGATTATATTAAAAAAAAGAAAAAAGGAAGAAATAGATCTATATGTTAGACCACAAAAATGGAAATCATAAGAATATTGGAGGCTGGTGAAAGAAAAAGTCATCCGTGGATACATTTTGGAAGAAGCTTTCAGGTGTTTTCTAGAACGTTCAATATAATGTTTATTTATGAAAGGCTTAATTGGCCTGGTTGTTTTGTTTCATATTTGTATATGGTTATTTTTGAACAAAGGGTTTGCTAGAACATATTGAACTGCTCTTCTTTTTTATGGTATAGGAAACTATTCCAATTCTTTTCATGTTATTACTTCCTCTGGTACAAATATCCTCTTAAAGAAATAATACTCAGCCACATATTCTTTGGCCCTTGCCCCACCTTACTTTGTTCCGGTGTGGGGATCGTGTGAGCAGCCTCTGCCAAGAGGCTCTCCCTTCCCTGCTGCTTCAGCTCTGCACGAGCTGCCTGCTTGCGCGAGAACCCTGCCTCTTCCTTCTGCAGTGCAGCCTGAGAGTTTCCCAGGCTGCACTGGGGCAGGACGTGTGACTGGCCCAGCTTCAGAGGCTCCACATGCCAGGTAAGTGCGCGCGGGGCCCAGGAGCAATGCACGATTGCGCACCATTTTCGCTTCTAGCTGAAAATGAAAAGGTGCGCAATCGGTTCCTGCCAGACCCTGGAGCGTCATGCGATTGTGAGTGCGTCATGCAGATCGCTGTTCAGAATTGCGCAATGCTCCAGGCCCTCTTTCGCATGGAAAATGCCGTGTGAAAGGGGCCATAGTTAACTGAGATATATCTGTATTTTGATATTCTTGTAAACTGTACACATGAGATGCAAACTAGGCATATTTCTAATGAATAAACAATTAAATAATAAATATAATCCCTATAATTTATCTTGCCATACTGGTAATGGCAGATATGCTTGACCTGGTGATAATGGATGGAGAGCTTCAAGGCCTCTGCTGTCCCTTCTTACAGTTCTTTATTTTTAACGCAGATTTGTATCAGACAGACCTTTGAACAGGGGTCTGTTTTCTGAACAGTGGGACACTGTGCAACAAGACTTAGGAGGCCCATACCTTGTAGGCCAAATGCAGCTCACAGGGCATTCCCATCTGGCCTGTGGCCTTGTTTCTACCTCCTGTCCTTACTGCAGCACTTATACTTCTAATCTAACTGGCCTGTTTCCGGGGGTGGGGGGTGGGGAGGATACCAAAGTACCATGCAGCAGTGAGACTCCATGAAGCAATAAGACTTTTGTAAATCCCCATGAGGGGTTTTCATCAGTTTAATTGCAGTTGGCAACATGGGAGATGGGGAGAATCAGTGGTGAGGAGGGAAGGGCTAAAAATCCCCCCGATAAAAACACAGCAATTAGCTTTTTAAAAAGCCTCATTAGTGACATCAGTGAAGGCTTTTTAAAGCCTAAAAGTTGGTGAGAAAGCATCTGGGACATGGAAGTATTGGAAGGAAAGAGTTAACCCTCTCTATACTCATGCTATTGTAAAACCTCCCTGATGGAACATGGATTTTTGAAAGCCTCCATTATCAGCAGTGAGGGCTTTTAAAAATCTTAAGTGCAATGTATAAGGCATTTTCTGTATGCATGCATTGAGATTCTAAAAACTTGTCTCATTCTTGTGTCCACAAAGTGAGGAACAGCAATTTTTTCTCCTCACCTATGAAAGAGTAAGATATTTTTTAATCCATCTGGATAAGGGTTTTCATATTTGCAACAATGATCTTTGCATGAATTGTTCAAATGAGAAAATACAATAGCTGCTGTCTTGTTGCATGGAAAAAAATGAGAAAGGCTGGATGTGTTATTTGCATCTTTTTGATCAATCAGCCAGTCCTTCTGACTTTGCTGTATCTGTTGTGCTTTGCTCCACAAAGGGAAAAAGCACAAGTTTTATGCAGAGACACTTTATGCGATTTGCAGAAAATTTGTGGAAACAAACAAACAAACAAAAAATATTCATTACCTCATTCTTGTGCTGGAGGAGAGGTATCTCATGAAACTGATGAACTCTCAACAGTGAGACTTCTTTACATGTCTAATATGCACATAGATGTGTAGGTGAACATGTGAGATTGTGTGTTTCTGTGTGAATGTGTGTGCATTATGTATGAGAATGGGTTTGTGCATAAAAAGATACCTTATTTCTGAAGCAAAGTTGTAGCAATGACACTGTGGAAGCCATAAGAATTTTTTGTTTATCATGGCAAATGGTAATGCTATATACAGTAAATAATATTCTCTGTTGGGTTGTGTGGTTCTTAGCAGTGGTTCTCTGGCCATCTGGCATTGCTTTCCTTAAGAGATTTTAAAAGTCTGAGCTGATGGACAAGGAAGCTTATGGTATTTAATTGTGTGGCTGGGAAGGCAATTTATGATGTTTTCTTCTTGAGTAAGGAGTATGTCTGACCAAAAAAAAAAAAAGCAGGAATCCCAGCATAACCCTGTTCTGCTTTATTTAATTTGGATCTTAGAAGGCACATATTTGCAAATGAGCAAAACTGCAATATCTCCAGTTAGCATTCTAGCAATAATGCAGTTTTGATTTTGATCACATAGATAGCAGTATATGTAAAAAGATAATGGGTAAGAATAGTCTGGTTTGTACATTAGTGCCAATAGCATTCTTCTCACTGAGCAAGTGGTATGCCTGCTACTTTCAGAATATGATATGAAGCAGCTAGGTTGTATGTATCAATCTATTGACAGGTAACTTCTACCCAGGCAGACTATCTGGACACATCGAGTCAACCTGCCAAAAGTTTGTTAACCTGCTATGAGATTTCTTGCCTCCAGCACAAGAGTGAAAGATCAAGCACTTTTTCCCATTGAAACTCTGGAATCTTTTCCCTCCATGAAATAAAATGCACATGCAGCAAGCACAGATTGGCTATCTAACTGATTAAAAAGATGCAAACAACCCATCAGATGTTTCTAATCTATAAAAGTCCATGCAACAAGGCAGCATCTTCTGCAGTTAAAGTATGCAAATTCCACAAAAAGCATTCTCACAAATGTAAAATTCTCCTGTGGTTGACATTAAATATTTCAGTGTTTTGAAGAGGAAGAGAATAATTTTCTGCTTTCATGTTCTCTCGTAGGAAAGTAAGACAAGTGTGGATTTAACATTCTTAACCCATTGTCAGTTGTGATTGGTTCTCAGGCTCATAAATTATTTTTTTCCCCTGTCTGGAAGGGCACTCACTGCAGTCATGAGAAATTCTGTCATTAGCTTTTCTCTGTAGTTAAGGAGTTACTGAAGTGCAGAGCTGAAGGCACACCACTGATTTTACTGCAAGTGCAATTCTGGAGAGCAGGTTAACAAGATATGACATGATTACTCCATGTGGTCATCTCATTGCTGAGATGAAATATGAAAAAAAAAATCAAATGATAATACTAACTCCTGTATTCTTGCAAACTTATATTTCTTTAGCTTTTGATCTTTGTACAAACACATGTTGTCTAGAATTGGCATTGTAACAGTGACCAGGGCTGTGAACCTGTATTTGTTTACCTGAGCATAAACACCATTTACCTTATTGCAGACTGAGGACAGATTAGGGTCACCACATGAAGAGAGATCCCTGGGTGGTCAAGCTAAGAAAAAGTCATTAATATAAAGGGGCTTCATTGCTGAATAATGGACGTAGCAGATATTTATAGTAGATATAAGTAACTGCATGTTCTTAGCTGATAGGGATCCAGAATCACCTTAGATGAAGTCCCTAAGCAGACTCCACCGAGATTATTCCAGGGCGAAAAGAGGTTCATTAGGCTGGTTCATGTTCCTCCCAAAGTGAGATTGAAACATGGGCAGTAGCCTAAGACTTAAGTAGCAAAGAAAGTGTTTACAAGCAGAAACCCACCTCTGTATTCTAGAAGATGTAGGAACAGAAAAAAGCAGGCAGCTTACAGAGGATTAATTTTCCCCCACCCGTTATGTAGGCCAAAGCTGGGGAAGTCTAGGCTCTGGTATTCTCATAAAAGAGAACCAGCGTGGTATAGTGGTTTGGGCATGTCACACTCTTTCACTCCAGAAAAAAAAAACATGTTAGGTTCACCTTAGTGTCACCATAAGTCTGGAGCGACTTGAAGGCGCATAGCAACAACAAAAGCCATTTGACTCTGTTGAAGGCTTTAAGAGCATCCAGCAACAATACTAATGACTTTTTAATGGTGTAGCCATGATAGATAACATTCAGAACTCATCTTATTGCATTTGGTGCTTGAGCATAAAGTTCATTTGATCTCCATGAGTGTATTGAGATAGAAATGACTGAAATGTTTTGCTAACACACCCATTAAGATTTACGACATTTATAGGTCTATAAGTAGAAACATTTATGGGATTTCCCTCTGGTTTTGGAATAGCTGTTATTCTTTTGGGGCATTCACCTTCCTGAAGGGCATTGCTGAAGAATGTTACAAAATGTGGGATGACTAATGATTTAAATACTTTATCAAATTCCCCTGGGTAACCATCAAGACTGGAGATTTGCTTGCTATTGAGATTAAGTAATATTTTCTGTTTCTTCAGCTATCACTGGACTGCTTAGATAGTTTTTATGATGATCAGAGAGGGGATACAAGTTACAAGAATTGAAGAGCTCCTTAAAGTTGGAGACAGATTTGAGTTCTGAATTTAATAAACTGGAGTAGATTCATTATTAATTTCATCTGGGGAAATTTAATAAATTTACTTGGTCCTTAGTATCTGCAGTATTTGTTCTTGTACTTTGCTTTAAAACCTAGCCAGCACTTTTGAGCTTCTATTGCCTTGTTCATAAAACAATTTTTTCCCCAAATATATAGGGGATTTTGATGCTTATTTTAGTCTAGAGCTTCTATCTTTGCACATTTGCATGGTAAAGATTATAATATTGCACTATTCCCTATTTGCTTATGCTTGAATGAGACTGTTTTAATATCATGGAAAAGTGATTCTTTTTGTTTTTTAATTCTATTAAGATGTGTGTTTTCTAAGAGGCCCTCATAAAAGAGGTTTGCATGTATCTCATAGGAAGTTTCTGTTGTTGTTGTTGATGATGATGATGATGATGATGATGATGTGCCTTTTCATACAGAATGTTAGCTTTAGCCACCATAAGAATTTCTATGTATTTTCTGATCTATAGGCCACTGTAAACACAGTTTGAATTAAACATGCATTCCAATTCAGCCAATTAAATGCTAATGATGTGTCTCTCGACCAAGTAGTGGTATAATAGTATACATCTAATAGTGATGTCTAATAGTGTGTGCAACTACCAATGGTGGTTGCTTCCCACTCTCCTGGTGCAAAGTAGCTGTTTCCAAATGGTAGTTGCTTTCCACTCTGCAAGATAAGTAAACCATTTTAAAATATGAAGTGGGATACCAGAATCCTGTCTCATCTTGGGTTGACAGGAAAATAAAAGGTCTAGGGAAAAGAAGAGAAGAGAAGGAAGTTGTTCCTTGGAATGAAGGAGAGTCAGTGAATATTCAGGAAGTTATCCCAAACTGGTATGATTTTCAAGTGCAGACAACATCTAGACCCTTGTGAAAGATATAAGATGGAAACTGTTATTCTGCTCCTTTTCTATATTACTTTCTAGTCCCAAACATTATTACTGTTATGTTAGCTCTCGGGCGTAATTTTGAGAGGTGGATGGGTTTAATTGATGAACTCAAGAAAATATTTGACTCTAAATTGATTTTTGATTTTTGATTGGAAAATGTCCGATATTGTCCCCAACATCGCCAATTTTCGGGGGGGGGGATTGTTACTGCCCTGGCTAGTCCGAGCTTTGGGAATATTAAAAGATATTCTTTTGATATCACAATTCGGCTTCACTTCTCTATTCCCTTCCACGTGCTTGCAAGGCCACTGGACAAGCACACCACCAAGCTCGGCCGTTAATCGCCATAATATTCCTAAGACAATACAGGCAGGCCAGAAAATAGCTGACTTGCTGCTTTAGGAGACCTCCAGGCAAGTACTCTAATTAGGTATGCACGCAACCTACAAAAGAAGCCCCTGCCCCGCGCTGGCAGCTTGATGGGTGAACTATACAATACCCAAATACTCTGCGTTTGCATACTGGCTACTCTACTGAGAACCTCTACGATAACTCAGTCATTCAGATTCTGACCTTTCGGAGGCTTTGTCTCCAACTCCAAATCTATTGTTTTCCCCCAAGTACGGCATAGCCTGCAGTCACATTCTCCTTATAAAAACCCTTGATTCTGAGACCTTCCTCGGATCGCTCCCGAGTTTCATCCCACCTTGCTGCCGCTTTGCTTGGCGAGGCTCCCCTCAGCTCCACGTGTTGAGCTACATCGCACCCCAGCCTCGCTCTCTATTTTTCCGGGCTTCAGGACAGGTGAAGTATCACCCAAACCAGCAACTCCCCTAAAAATCCCTCTATACCACTCCAACCTTTATTTCTTTAGTTATCTTGTGTGAATGTGTCGCATACACTGTTTTGCTTGTGTTTAATAAAACATCATTTATTATTTCAACTTCTGTGTGCTCCTTGACTCGATCTGGCCCCGTAGACATAGGGTTCAAGATCTCGCTACGTTATCCTGCCTCTCGTAACGCTAAGCAGTGCTCTGAGCTAATTTTCCCCACCTTTAGTTGAGCACAATTTGGTGTCCCTCCCGGGACCCCCAGTGCACAGGGTAACACTATCCCCCAGCACCACATTTCAAATAAGATTGTTTTCTTCCAGTCAAGTTTCTTTTTCACTGTACAGCCTTCACAGACACAACTAGAAATTGGAAATACAATGGTATGGACAATCCTAACTTTGGTATTCAATTATATATTTTTACACGTGAGGATTTTGTTTAGTTCCTTCATAGCTGTCCTCCAAATCCTAGTCTTCATCTGATTTCTTGAATGCAGTCTCTATTTTTATAAATGGTTGAACCAAGGTATGAAGATTTTTTAAAAAACTATTTCAGTGTCTTTGTGGTCTGCTTTAAAGTTATCTATATAATCTATGATCATTATTTTTGTTTTCTTAATGTTCATCTGTAACTCTGCCATTGCAATTTCTTCCTTGACTTTCTTCAGTAGTTGTTCAAAGCCTTTGCAATGTATTTTCTGCTGGTAGTATAGCATTATCTGCATATCTTAAACTGTGGATTTAACTTCCTCAGATTTTCATGTCTCGTTCCTCAGAGTCTAATCCATTTTTACGTATGACATGTTTGGCATAGAAATTAAACTGATAGTGTGATAAAATGCAGCTTTGCCTGATCCCCTTGGCCATTGTAAACCATTCCATTTCTCCATAATCTGTCCTATAGTAGCCTGACTACAGGTTACACGTCAGAAGAATCAAATGTACACCCATTTCTTTAAGAGTTATCCATAGTTTTTCATGATCTATACAGTCTGAGGCCATTTTTGCACTGCATTGTTACAGTGCTATTATTCCACTTTCAACATCTTGTGGAATTCTGGGGTTTGTAGTTTACTGAGGCCAAAGAGCTCTCTGGCTGAGAATTCTAAATGCCCCACCCTAAACTACAAACCCCAGGATTCCATAGGATGTTGAAAGTGGAATAATACCGCTATAACAATGTAGTGCAGAAATGGCCCTAAGTGTTGCTATAATCTATAAAGAATGGGCTGATTTTCTTCTGAAATTCTTTAGTGCACTCCATTATTCAGTTTATGTTTTCAAAATGAACCCTAGAGCGGTACATCCCTTCCTGCAAGCTGCCTTACTGGGGCACTGGCTTGAGCACACATGGCCTGAGGGGAGAACAACATCACTACCATGGAGTTCAGAGAGGCATTCTGCCAGCTCTTGCCTCTGCCTACATGTTTGCTGCTGCCAGGGGTTACCCCCACCCCCAGGATACTGCTGCCTGCCTGAAAAACCACCACTGCCTCCCAAACCAGGCCTCAGGTAACTGACAAACACCTGTGCCCCTTACTGCAAGGGGATATAAAATGCCAGACTAGGGTGAAGGGAGGGATGCCAAAGGATGGTTGTCATAGAGTATTGGTTTCCCCCAAATTGTCCCCCAATTCAAGTAGTCTGGATAGCCTTGACAACAGACCATCTGGGCTGAAAACGCTGTTGCTCAGTGCCAGATCAATGAATAGAAGAACACCCTTCCTTCAGGATTTGATCCTGGATGAAGATGCTGACCTCGCTTCCATTATAGAGATCTGGCTGGATGAAACTGGAGAAGGAGTTGACGTCTCCAAGCTTTGTCCACAAGGGTTCTCAGTTCAGAAGCAGGCAAGGCTGGTATCATGCCTTAGGGACCCTGACAGTGAGGAGGAAGCTTCTGATTCCGAGGCAGAAGTTTCCCCTGAGGCAGAAGTTTCCCCAGAAGCTTGCTCAGGAGAAGATAACAAACAACAGCAGGGGCCTGAGCAGGGGGAACAAATAGCTGGAGATAAGGCAACACAGACTCTTACCATGCAAGAGAGACGACATCAGAAAGAGGGGCTTTGCTGCTCAGCACGTTTAAGTAACAAATGAACCCTATTGAGGGAACACCTGTGGCAACAGCATTAGTAAGATAAAAGGCTGTCAGCTGGCCCTTCTCTTCCAGGGCCAGTAACTGATCTTCCTGGTCATTGAAGCCCTGTGCCATGTTCTCTTGCATCCTGACACCTTGAACCTCTGCCTGTTTGACAACTTGGTTTTGCCCTGTGGATTTGTTTACTCTGGAACCTGGACTTTGTTTGGACACACACACACCCCCTGCCTTGTGAGTAAGTCTGCTCTGGTGCTTGCTGATTAATTGCCTGGTCTGCCCTGGACACGACAGCCTGGGCTGGCAGGGAAGCAGAGTTGCTATGGTCTATCATGGTCTCCCTCACCAAGTGCTCAATCACACAGTCTACTGGGTTTGAATGTTTGTATCTGATGTTGAGTGGCCAGGACAGAGTAGGCACTCATCCTGCTACTCAATGATCTCACTTCCTGAGCTGGCTGAGTTGGTCTCAGCTGTAGTGCTGGAGTATCCCCAGCTTCTTGTACTGGGGAACTTCAACATTCATGCTGAAACCACTCTGTTACGAGCAGCTCAGAACTTCATGTCTTTGGTGATGACTATGGGTCTGTCACAAATAGTATGTGAGGCCATCCACAATGCAGGACACACTGTGGACCTGATTTTCTGTGCTGGGTGAGATGGTGGTGATCTTGGCATGGAGAAACTTTCTGTAGTTCTGTTGTTATTGACAGATTATTTCCTAGTGGGGCTTATATTCATTGAAACTCAGAGCCACTGTCGTGGGACTGTTTAAGATTGTTCACTCCAGGAGGTTTATGGAACAGATTAGATTCCTGATGTCTCTTAGGTAGATGTAGTTGGCTTGGCAGTTGGCCTGGTTAAAACCTTGGCTGATTCTGGAATAGGGAATGGCCAGGGTGATGGATGCAATATCTCTGAAATGTCACCTCCTATGGTGTGGAATCGGGGGAGCCCCGTGTTTCACTATGGAGCTGGCATTGATAGCAGAAGACTTGGAGCAAGTCTGATCAAACATGGGAGATTGGAAAGCCTACTTTGTGGCAGTGGTGGCAGCAAAGAAATATTCCTCACTGCCACCACTGTAGGGCGTTTTATGTCCTGCCCCACAGGAGCATCATGTAGACCACATGGCAGCTCACTGTGAGGAGTTTGCATGACACTTTGCATATAAAAATTTTTCAGTTCCAACTTGGATTCTATAGTTGATACAGGTCCAGTGGATGTAAACCTTGGCTACTGCTTGTCCTGGGTTAATGGATACATTTCCGTATGGGCAGCCTGGGGATGTGGACAGGATTCTTGTAGAGGTGAGAACCACCACATGTTCACTGGAGCTTTGCCCTTCTTAGCTTTTAAAAGCAACCAGAAGGGGCCAGGCTGAGTGGATAATGGGAGTAGCAAATGCCTTGGTTCTGCTGGTCCTATCAGCACCTTTTGATACCATTGACAATGGTATTCTTTTGAGGGATGGGACTTGGGGGCATTGTTCTGCAGTAATTCCAGTCCTTCTTGGAGGGGCAAACTCAGAATGTGGTGCTGGGGAATTCCTGTTCAATCCCCTGGCCTGTGGGGTCCCCCAAGGCTCAGTTTTGTCCCCCATCCTACTTCTACATGAAACCACTGGGAGAGGTTATCCAGAGATTTGGAGTTGGATTTCACCAGTATGCTGATGATAGCCAACTTCATGTTTCCTTTCCATCCAATTCCAAGAAGGCTGCCTCTGTACTTATCCAGTGTCTACTGGCAGTAATACACTGGATGAGGGCCAACACATTAATCCATATGAAACAGAGGTGCTCCTGGTCAGACTTAAGGCAGATTAGGAAATAGAGATTCATCCTGTGTTTTCTATCAGTGATTGCATCCCCAAAAAGGGATTTTTCCCCCTAACTGTAGTTAGTCTATATGGGTGTAAGGAACCACTGGTACACAATTTTGAACAGATTTCTTTCTTCAAGCATCCTTACCAAGAATCAAACAAAAATCATTTGAAAAAATGTACATCAAGATCAAACAGGCTTGATAGAAACTTGGAGGCTTTAGTCTAATGTAAAGAAAACAGTTGATAGCATAGAACTGAATAAGGTGGAAAAAAGTAGAAATAATTTCCTTTTTTCTGGATGTAAAAAGCTTTTGATAAAGTTAAATGGAAATTTCTCCCCGCTGATATTTGCAATTACATACTTTTTCTTTGCAGTTTTAAGAGAATATTTGGTCAATCTTCTAAGATCAAATAGAATATTAGGGGAATCAGATACGGGGACAAAAAAGCCAAAGTATATTCTAATGCTGTTGACATTGCCCTCTATCTATCTAATACAGAACAATCAATTAAAAAAATTATCAGTATAATCTACAGGTTTATCAAAGCTTCAGATGACAAGATCATGTTTCAAAATCTGAGTACTTCAGAATAAATACCCTAGCAGAACTTAGGCTGACCAGAGACATTAAAAACAATAAAAGGGCTTTTTTAAATATGTCCGCAGCAAAAGGAAAAAGAAGGAGACGATAGGGTCGCTGCGCAGAGAAGATGGCGAATTACTGACAGGGGGAAGAGAAAAGGCAGAACTACTTAACACCTTCTTTGCCTCAGTTTTTTCCCAGAAGGATACAAGCACTCAACCTGGCGGTTGGGGAGCAGGGGAGGAAGCAGGGGAAATGTGGCACATAATAGGTAGAGAGATGGTACAGGAATACCTGGCCACACTGGATGAATTCAAGTCTCCAGGGCCAGATGAATCGCATCCTAGGATATTAAAAGAACTGGCAGAGGTCATTTCGGAACCACTTGCTATAATCTTTGAGAAATCCTGGAGGACAGGAGAAGTTCCAGCATTTGCCTGGAGGAGGGCAAATGTTGTCCCCATCTTCAAGAAGGGAAAAAAAGAGGACCCAAATAATTATCGCCCAGTCAGCCTGACGTCAGTACCCGGAAAGATCCTGGAGCAGATCATTAAGCAGTCAGTTTCTATTCACTTAGAAAGCAATGCGGTAATCACGAGAAGTCAACATGGATTTCTCAAAAATAAGTCATGCCAGACTAATCTTATCTCTTTTTATGATAGAGTTACTAGCTTGATAGATGAAGGGAATGCTGTGGATGTAGCATATCTCAGTTTCAGTAAGGCCTTTGACAAAGTTCCCCATGACATTCTTGCAAAGAAGCTAGTAAAATGCAGGCTGGACAGGGCTGCTGTCAGGTGGATCTGTAACTGGTTGACTGACCGTTCCCAAAGCGTGGTCACGAATGGCTGCTTTTCATCCTGGAGAGAAGTGACTAGCGGGGTGCCACAGGGTTCTGTCCTGGGCCCAGTGCTGTTCAATATCTTCATCAACGACTTGGATGAAAGGGTAGAGGGCATGCTCATCAAATTTGCAGATGACACCAAATTGGGAGGGGTTGCTAATACGCCAGAGGACAGGATCAAATTTCAAAATGACCTTGACAGATTGGAGAGCTGAGCCAAGGCTAACAAAATGAAATTCAACAGAGAGAAGTGTAAAGTCCTACACTTAGGTAGAAAAAATGGAATACAGAAATATAGGATGGGGGACACATGGCTGGATAACAGTACATGTGAAAGGGATCTAGGAGTCTTAATAGACCACAAGCTAAAGATGAGTCAGCAGTGTGATGCGGCAGCCAAGAAAGCCAATGCAATTCTCGGTTGCATCAATGGTGTCTAGATCAAGGGAGGTACTGGTACCACTCTACTCTGCTTTGGTTAGACCTCATCTTGAATCCTGTGTCCAGTTCTGGGCACCCCAATTCAAGAAGGACACGGTCAAGCTGGAGCAAGTCCAGAGGAGAGCGACCAAAATGGTGAGGGGCCTGGAAGCCATGCCCGATGAGGATAGACTTAGAGAGCTGGGTATGTTTAGTCTGCAGAAGAGAAGGTTAAGAGGGGATATGATAGCCATATTTAAATATTTGAAGAGATGCCATGTAGAGGAGGGAGTGGGCGTGTTTTCTGCTGCTCCAGAGAACAGGACAAGGAGCAATGGATTCAAGCTGCAGGAAAGGAGATTCCATCTGAACCTCAGGAAGAACTTCCTGACAGTCAGGGCTGTCCGGCAGTGGAATATGCTGCCTCGGAGTGTGGTGGAGTCTCCTTCTTTGGAGGTTTTTAAGCAGAGTCTAGATGGCCATCTGTCGGGAGTGCTTTGAGGGTGTTCCTGGATGGCAGGGGGTTGGATTGGATGGCCCGTGTGGTCTCTTCCAACTTTACATTTCTATGATTCTATGATTCTATGGAAGAAGAAAAGTAATGGATTATTTATTTATTTATGATTATTTTATGTGTTAAGATGCTTGTTCTCAGCAAGGACAAAAAAAATTTGCAAAGTTTTATTATTTTATTTTACATCCCTGATACTAATGTTTGGACAGCTTGAGAAATGAGATAAACCACAGCTGCATGGACCACCATGGAGTGATCAGGATTGCTGTGGCACCATCTCGTCATCTTTGCTATCACCTTGGTTTTGAGAGGGAAGGGTAGAAGAACATACACTACAGGTCCTTTCCAATTGAAGAGGAGTGTGTGAGCCTTTGTGAGCTCTAATCCTAGAGGAGGATGTTGGGCATTGCTTGTTTGATGGGACATGAAGAGGTCTATTGATAAGAGTCTCCCACATTGAAAAGATTCTCTTCAGGACTCCCATCTATATCTTCCACATGTGACATGTTAGCGAGGTGCAACTGAGTGTGTCTGCCAAGGTGCTCTGGTTGCCTGGGAGATGGACCGCAATGGGGAAGATCTTTCTCAGTATGCACGAGTCCCAGAACTTGAGTGTCAGGCAAAGAAGAGTGGAGGATCAAGCGTGCAGGATCGAGTGTCCCCTTGCTTGTTGATATAGTACAATCCTTAAAGGCTGCAAAGGCTTTTATCGCTGCTAGGAAATCCAGAGCATTGATATATAGTGTTTTGTTGGACGTTGACCAACAGCCCCTTACCACGAGATCGTCCGTATGAGCTCTCCAACTGTCCAAGGAGGCATCCGTCATTGCTGAAGTTGATGGAAGTGATGGTAGGAACAGCATGCCTGCCAGAACATTCTGGCACAATTGCCACCAGGCTAGGAACCGAGCTACCAGTTAAGGTATTGAAAGCCACCGAGACTGATGGTGTCAGAGGGGAATCAAAGCTCTTCAGGAACCAGGCTTGTAGAGGTATCATTGGAAGTTTCGTGATGGATGCCATGAGACTGAGAAGAACCTCAGAAGTTCTTGCTTCAACACACCTTACTTGTTGGACCCTCAAAGCCATGGCTAGAAATCAGTCCCACGGCTTTGTCAGAAGGAAGGCTGGCTGTCTCAAGCAGTTGAGGCTTGACCCTACGAACTGGAACCTCTGGTATGGAACAAGGTGGGACTTTTGGTAGTTGATCATCAGTCCTAACTCATCCAGGAGGTTGATTGTCATGTCGATGTCCTGAAGTAGGTGCTCATGGAAATGAGACACTATCTGTCAATGGAAATAGGATCATGCCACACTGTCGAAGAGCTGCTGCTACCACTGCCATACATTTTGTGAATATTCTTGGGGCTGTGCTGAGTCTGAAGGGTAGGATTCAAAATCTGTATGCTCTCTTGCCAATTAAGAAGGACAGGAATTGTCTGTGATCAGGCCTCATAGACATGTGGAAATACACATCCCTGAGATTAAGAGTTGTCAACCAATCCCCTTTCTGTAACAGCCGAAGAATGGTGGCAAAGGTTACCATCTGAAACCAATGAAGTTTGACGTACTATTTGACTCCTTTGAGGTCCAGGATGGGGTGAAGACCTCCATCCTTCTTCAATACCAGGAAGTACCAGGACAAGAAACTGTACCTCAGGACCAACAATGGGATTGGTTCTATTGCTCCTTTCTGCAGCACAGTGTCAATCTCGTTGTTCAGGACCTGGGACAGGCGAGTCATATGGATGTGGCCTACAGGAGGAAGCCTTCAAAACTCAATGATGTATCCCCTGGCGACCATGTCCAGAACCCAAGCATCAGAGGTGATAGAGGCCCAAGCCAGGTGGCATTTGCTCAACCTGTCCCTGAAGTGACAGTTGGAGAGGCTTGGTGCCAATGCAGAAGCAGTGGCTGGTACAGGTGAGTGCACAGTAGTGATGATGGTGTCAATGATGAAAACATCTGATGACATGGAAATGGTAGCAGAGATGGTATCGGTAGCAACATGAGAGTATTTATTGGAGTAGAATCATAGAATAATAGAGTTAGAAGAGACCACAGGAGGCATCCAGTCCAATCCCCTGCTGTGCAGGACCACCCATCAAAGCATTCCCAACAGATGGCCATCCACCCTCTGCTTAAAAACCTCCAAAGAAAGAGACTCTACCACACTCCAAGGCAGCATATTCCACTGCCAACCAGCTCTGACTGTCAGGAAGTTCTTCCTGAACTTCAGGTGGAATCTCTTTTCCTGGAGTTTGAATCCATTGTTCCTTGTCCTAGTCTCTGGAGCAGTGGAAAACAAGCCTTTCAAGTATTTAAAAATGGCTATCATGTCCCCTCTTAACCTTCTCTTTGGCAGACTAAACATATGCAGCTCCCTAAGCCGCTCCTCATAGGGCATAGGTTCCAAACCCTTCGCCATTTTGGTCACTCTCATCTGGACACATCCTAGCTTGTCAAAATTCTTCTTGAAATGAGGTGCCCAGAACTGGACACAGTATTCCAGATGAGGTCTGACCAAAGCAGAATGGAGTGGTATTATTACTTGCCTCGATCTAGACGCCGTACTCCTATTGATGCAACCAAGAATCATGTTGTCTTTCTTGACTGCTGCATCACATTGCTGACTCATGTCCAGCTTGTTGTCTACTAAGATTCCTAGATCCCTTACACACGTACTCTTGTCCAGCCAGGTGTCTCCCATCCTATATTTGTGTATTTCATTTTTTCTGCCTAGGTGTAGGACCTTACGTTTCTGTCTGTTGATATTCATTTTATTAGCCTTGGCCTAGCTCTCCAATCTGTTAAGGTCATTTTGAATTTTGCTCCTGTCCTCTGGCATATTAGCAACCCTTCCCAATTTGGTATAATCTGCAAGTTTGATCAGCATGCTCTATTCCTTCATCCAAGTCATTGATAAAGATGTCGAATAGGACTGGGCCCAAGACAGAACCCTGTGGCATCCTACTAGTCACTTGTTTCCATGCTGAAAGGTAGCCATTGGTGAGCGCCCTTTGGGTTCAGTCAGTCAACCAATTACAAATCCACCTAACAGTAGCCCTCTCTAGCCCACATTTTACTAGCTTCTTTGCCATCCTCAATACCATCAATCACTGTGTTTCGAGCAGTCCAACTATTTCTTCTTGTACTGGATTGGATGGTACCTAGTCAAGGGTAATCTGTGCAAGGTGGGTTGTTGGACAGCAGGCTGGGAGGATTGTTGCATAGATGGAGCTGGACTGTAGACCCAACAAGTGGACTGTCAGTATCCTCAGTAGCCCTTCCAGTAGGCTTTTTGTTGGGGCTGGATCCCATACTTCTTTGCTGCTGTTCTCATTTTTTCCACGTGTTCTAGACTTTCGTCCATAGCCAAATTGAAGAGTCCAGTGTTGTCAAATGAAAGCTCCTCTACTGTAGTCCTTGCTGGTTCGAAAAACTCGATGACCAGAGTGAAGCGTGACAATGGAGGGGTATGGCACCAGCAAAGGCTTTGCCAGTGCAATCAGCAGTGCAGTGGGCTGTAGTAATCTGTTGGGATGTGAGACAGTGGGCTTTGTGTAAAACACATTCACCACTCGCCTGTCATCTTTGGGCAGTCAATCTACAAAGACCTTGCTCTCATTACAGATAAATTGTTGATAGGTGTCTATGCAGGCACTGTAATTAAAGATGTGAAACAGGAGGGACATGTATGAGTAAAATTTCCAGTGTTGGGAATCTAACTTCTTGCCGTCTTTGTCTGCTTGAGTAGAGTATAGGTTTTGTGATGTTCTAGCTTGGGCTGCATCTACAATAATTGAGTTAGGCTTGGGATGTTGACCAATCCATTCAGCTTCCGTCTCAACTACTTTATAGAGAGAGTCCAACTTCTTTGAAGTTGGTGAAGCAGAAGATGGAGATTCCCAGGATTTCTTGAATGCGTGGACTAAGTAGGGCAGAAGCGGTAAGGATGCAGGAGTAGAGGCCTGGTTTTGTAGTTGCTGATAAATGGGACCTTGGACATTCTCTCAGTGGTGCTTAGTTTGGAAATTTAGAGACCCCGCCATTCTCAGAAAAGGTCCTGACATCATCAGGAGGGGAAATTGGTTCACCTTGTGCTACCAACACATCTGGGAACTTAGAAGTGGTTCTTCAGCAGACTCTTTGGAGGAAGAAGATATCAAAGGTAAACTGGAACGCTGGTAATGAACCTCTGGAGTGGTGTCACATTATACAGGCTGTGAAGCCTTTTCTGGTAAGTGACAGGGAGGTAGCCGTAGCAGAGGCCTGTACAGTTGCAGGGACTGCATCATTGCATTCATAGTGATTATTCACACCACCGCCATTCTCCCTGTTCTTTTTGGCACTGTAGCTATGTTTACACCAGGTACTCCTCTTACGATACTGAGGATTATTCTGTTTCCTTTGTTGATTATTGTAGATAGCACCATCAACATCATCATTCTTGTTGTGCATATGAGAAGGAGGTCTATGTCCCCTGGCACTGAGGGCACTCCCCATGGCATCAGTGCTCACTGTTGACATCTTTGTATTCCCTGATGTCAAAGCCTCCTCCTAAAAGGTGACGTCTGAAAGGATGGTCTCAGTGAAACTCTCCCAAACCCATGCGTTAGGAAGGAGGCCTGGAAGATGCCCTGGAAGGCAGTTGTGGTACTGTCCTGCTTCCAGGCTTAGAGGCCAAAGCTGAGGCCTGCGACTTCAATTTTGACACCATGGCAGTCACACTGAGTACTCTCTCTTAAAGTAAGGCCTTAAGCCTAGCTGCTCTGTTCTGTCTCATCTGTGGTGTACAGTAAATAGTTGACAATGAGAGCAAGCACCCACATTATGGGTTTTGTCCAAGCACAGGAGGCACTTAGAATGGCCTTCTCTGTCAGGGATTTTTCCACCACAGGTTAAACAGCTGAGGCCATAAACTAGAAGACTGAAGCTGTTGGACAAAGACAAGCGAGGTTTTGAGGGAAGTGAAGACCAAGAACAAAAAGAGAAGTACTACTGCCAGAACACTGAGGCAAACTGAAAACTGTAAGCTGAAAATCAGACCAATGAGAAGTTAGACAGATGAAAAACTCCTCTTAAGAAACCTCTTAATGGTGTTGCTGCCATGGTGAACAAAAGGGAACTAGGGACTTTGGTAGAAAGCCACCTTATATAGCCTAAGAGATAGGGGGAAGGGTTACCACCAAAACACTAGTTCTAGGGCTCTAGAAGCTTCTGAAAGGCACACTACACAGGTGCAGATGACTCATTTGTGTGAGTCACAGAGACCACAAAGAAGAAACTCTTGTTACCATGTTGCTCCATGATACGATATAATTGGTAACTATAGTACAATCGAAATGTTGTCTCATGTTCTATCTCATGCTATACTGTGAGTGTCAAGACAGCAATGCTGCTCTCACTTTTTTCCATGTGAGTTCCCTGGAAGGTAGAGGACATTTGGTCACTTACAAGGGCAGTTGTGATATCAGTGTGCAGTGCAAGAGCCATGCTGTCTAGTCATTTAATGTTGTTATTTTCTGCTTTTTAAAAACAAGATGTACTGTTTAAAAAATAGTGCTGAGACCCTCTCACAAAACGATATACTTCAATAGTTTCGTATAGTTTTAAAACAGTACATAAATCAACGCGCAAACAGTGTGAAATGTAACTTCTTTTGAAGAAAAATCAGAGTGAGGTACTTCCAATTTCAAATTAATCTGTTCTTCACTTAAGGAAGGGGAAAGATACAGAGAATGCATGAATCGAGCATTCAACACACAATTATGTCAGAAGAAACATGATCTGCTGTGATTTCTGAATCAGGCCAAAGTGTTTTCAAGTGCCTTGTGGCGCAATGGTTAAATACTGGTACTACAGCCACAACACTGTGAGTTCGATCCTGCAGGGCTCCAGGTTGACTGAGCCTTCCATCCTTCCATAGATCAGCAAAATGAATACCCAGCTTGTTGGGGGCAATTAGCTAACACATTGTAAACGGCTCACGGAGTGCTTTGCACTGTTAAGTGGTATAGAAATGTAACTGCTATTGCTAGATGTATCTTGAAAGGTTCAAGGACTAGAATCTTGTTTGTCTGATTTTTTTTAAAAAAATGAAGCCAAAAGCTACTTAGATTTTAACAAGGTTGTAGGCCTGTCTATTACCTTCTTCCTGTGTTAGATAAATCAGGAGAATTAAATGTATTGTTAATATTTATTAAAGTGTAAGAAATACGATAGCACACCAATAAACAGGATTATTTTGGTATGAAAAATAATGAGACTTTCATTTCAGCAACTCTTGGCAATTCATTTTCCTGGATCTACATGTGGCAGTGGTAGCTTTGGGCATTTCTTGTATTCGTTTACTGAATTGTGGACATTACTTATTCTGTACGTTTATATCTACAAAAATCTTCTCTTAGAATTCACTTACTTCAGCAAAACCGCTTTAAATAATTTACTATTCATTGTGTTTTTTTATGGCGGTTTTATATCTGAGTCACATTTTAGGTTTTAAATTTCTATCTAGGCTTGGATGCACAGTCAGTTCAAGAAGAGAAACTATTCTTTCTATTGTTTGTCTTGTGAGGAAACTGGAGTGTGTAGTGTCTGATCTCTAGTAGAGTATATTGATTTCACACATTGCTATACAATGTAGTGCTGATCAGTATCTACCATAATGACTTGAGTATTTCTGGCCTTGTTAGAGATCTTGCTGATTAGGTGGCACTTAGTTTCCTATTTATGTGGTATTGGATTCCCTGTAAGGAATCCACTGTTCATCTAATCTACAGTATATAAACCAAGGTCTGGCAGTCCAGCAGTATTATTTGTGCCTACTGCTTCATATCAATAGTGAGTTGAGACACAAGTAATGAACAATTTGATAGCTGTGGAGGAGACATTTTGGGGCTGGTCTTGGGAGGAAGCTGCCTTTCTCCCTGGACTGTCTCTGGTATATAGACCTCCAATATTCTATTCCTGAAACAGACCCTAAACTTATCTGAACTAAATACCAGGGTCATAGTGGAACTGGAACTCACAGGGTCAGAGATCCAAGACTTTTTTTGTTTAATGATATCAACAGCTACCTCTTTCAGGCTTCCCAGTTCTCTCTCAGCTTAACTGAAATTATTACAGCAGCTATCAAAATGAGTACTCCCAGTTCCAGATTCACCACTTAGACTATTGCTACCTAGGGTGGGATCATGTGCTATGGGAAAAACAGAGATTTCCTTACTCTCTTCTTACTTACTTTATCATTTTCTTGCAATGCTAATATAGAGGCATTTTCCCAGCCTTTTAAAAATTTAGAAGTCACCACCACAGCTAATGGCAATGGAGTCCGGGAGAGACTTAGGCCATTTCCACATGACAGGGCTGTGCCATTTTGGTGACAAGATGACAGTTGTTGGCTGGTTGTGATTTTGCATGACATTGTTACTGGCCCGCTGTCATCCTGTCCCCAAGCGTCACACTCACATGGTATTCTCAAAATGGAAAAAAAAATCCATTTTGTGCCTATGATTGTGTGGTGTTCCTGTATTTACTGTCATGCAGAAGGGCAGTGAAGCACAATGATGACGCTTCCTTCCATAGTGCAGCATGGGAAAGTGCCTGGCTGCACTGTAGAAGGAAGAAGCGGGACCATCACACTCCATTCCCCAGGGAGCCAGTGAGCTGCAGAAGGGAGTGTTCCTGTTGCATTCCCTTTCCTGCTCAGACTGCCGTGGGATGACGCGCAAGGATGTTGTCATGTGGAAATGGCCATGGACAGTTCAGCAGGAAAGTATGTCCCATGGATTCAAATTACAGGAAAAATATTTCACCTAAACATTAGAAAGAACTTCCTGATGGTAAGAGCAATTGACAGTGGAATATGCTGCCTCAAAGTATGGCGGAGTTGGCTTTCTTGGAAGTTTTAAACAAAGGCTGGGTGACCATTAGTCAGGAGTGTTTGATAGTGTATTCCTACATGGCCGGGGAGGGGATTGGACTGGATGGCCCTTGTAGTCTCTTCCAGAACTTAGATTCTATGATTCTGTGATCAGGGTGAGTACAGTGCAGCCTGTGACTCCCAGGGCAATTTTTGTTGCTCCCAGGGTTGTTGTTTTTTTCCCCACCAAATTACCCATAGTGAATTTTTTGCCATGTTTTTGCCTCCCCCCCAATCCAGTATAGGCCCAGGATGGGTCTTTTAAAAAAACAGGAAGTGATTTATGTTCCCCTGAGGGGGAGCCTAAAGCATGGTGAATATGCCTCCTGCCCCTCCTAGAGAATATTGGAGACAAAAAATGCATTTTTTTGTCGGGGTATTGTGGTCTTCTAAGGCCTCCTGGAAGCTAATGCAGTCCTCTAGCCTTCCACAGTCGCCCATCGCTACATTACATATTGGATGGGTGTTAAGATCTTCTTTTTTATTAGAAGTTGACTGCTGTTTATTATCTTACATGCTGAACACATACAAAACAAAAGCTTAATTCAGACATTTGGCTTTTCTTTGTGTTGCATCTTCAATTAAATCTGTTGAGAAGAAAGATGTTTTAAGACTACCATTCTTTTCAATGACTTGCAATTTACAGGCTAATAGCTTCCACTGTGATTTGACACAATCACTCAAGTATCTTTCTTGATGAAGTGAAGGATGTAATTCCCTTAAGTAAATAAATGTGACAGTAAGACTTATTTCTTAGGCCCTTGCTGTAGTACCCTCCCATTCTGGCACAGGGACGGGAGAATGGCAGGCCCATGATGATGCTTCTGCATGATGTCATCACAATCTCGTTGTCCTGTCCCCAGGCAGTGTGATAATGCATTAAATCATTGACAGGTTTTCCCCGTTAATGACCTGTGATTGCACCACCATCCCACACTTACCTGTCCTGCAGAAGCCACAGAAACATGATGGCTGTGCTTCCTGCCCCAGCATAGCCTAGGAAATTACCTGGCTGTGCTGTGGAAGGAAGCGGTGTGGCCATCATTCTCCCTTTTGCAGGGAGCCGTCCCGTCTGGAAGGGAGTGCTACCATGGCACTCCTTTCCTGGGAGAGCTGCTGCTGGGATCATCACCAGACACCACCACAAGAAGATAAGCTGTGGAAAGGGCCATAGTTGAGTGAAATTAAAAGCAGTTAGCTTACCATCTCTTTTGGGTAAATTGGTGAAAAATATTGTTGAGTAAATTGGTGAAAAGCATTATTAAAAATAGAAATTATGTCAAGTATATAGAAGAGCAAGCCATGCTGGAAAAAGTAAAAGTTGCTTCTACATGTTTTGGGAGAGTTTCAAGAAACATGTAGAAAGTGGTAGTCAAGTGGATATTATTTCTTCAACTTTCAAGAGGCTTTTGAAAGTGTCCCTCACCAAAGAATTTTGAGGGAACTTGTCACTCCTGGGAAATCCTCAAGTCTTCAAGTCATTTCCAACTTATGGTGACCGTAAGGTGAACCTATCACAGTATTTCTGGGGCTGAGAATGTGTGATACACCTGAGGTCAGCCAGTGGATTTCCATGGCCTAGCAAGGAATCAAACGGTAGTCTCCAAGGTTGTAGTTTAAAGCTCAAACCACTACACCATGCTGGCTCTCAAGGAAGCAAAACAGTAGGAAAAAGATGGTAAGTTCTGACAAGAGAGAGTTGTGAGCAATACATTCCCATGGGATCTACATTGGTTTAGGATGTCTACGTTTGTTCACAAATGACTTGTTCAGTAATGTTTGCTAATCACACAAAATTATTTAGAGAATTGCCAACAAAAATGGCTTATGGAGAGCTCTAGAAAGTTATCTCCAAAATGTGGGAATGGGTTTTAAATGGAAAATGAAACTGAATGCAAACAAATTTGATTATGCAAATAATCCATACTAGGAGCCCCCCCCTCCCCCCAAGTCACAACATGTCTACTGGTGGGACCTGAGCTGGCAGTGATTGATCTAGGGAGAGATTTTGGGATAGTTTGATGAAAATGTTACTATAGTATGCATCTACTGAATTAAGAACAAATTTCATGCCTCAAATCATTGCAGAAAGGATCCAAATAAACTGCCAGTATCATAATGCTTTTGTACAAATCTTGTGGTACAGCCATAACTGGAAAATTGGCTATATAGTTCTAGACACCACAACTAAAAAGATGAAAAAGGAGTGAGAAAAATGGCAGATGATCAGTGAACAGCTCCCCTATGAAGACAGATTGCAAGATTTCATAAAATCATAGAGTTGAAGAATTAGACACACGCGGATCATCTAGTCCAGCCTCTGCCAATGGAGGAAATCATTAACAAATTGCCATCCCGCCTCTGTTTAAAAAGTCTAATAAAGGAGTGCCTACAACTCTCCAAGCCAGTCTGTTCCGTTGTCAAACTCTTTTAAACAGCAGAAAGTTCTTTCTGGCAATTTGAATCCATTAGTTCGGGTCTTACCCACTAGGGGAACAGAAAATAAGTTTACTCTGTCTTCCATGTGACAGCACTTTAAATATTTACTAACATATCACTTCTCAAACAGCTCTTTAGCAAAAGGATTAGTAAGGGAGTAGAATAGGGGTTTATAGCAGCATTTCTCAAACTGCGGCCTGAGGAATGCCAGTGAGAGTGAGCCCACTTTTACGTGTGCTTCAGTGCAGCAGTCCACCTGACACCTCCAATAGAAGGGAAGGATGAAAGAAGTGAACAGTGTAGTGGGATAGGTTGTGAATTAAGTGTAAAAATTAAAATGATAAATGAAGAGAGATGAGTAAATGTAGCATGTGTGGGAAGGAAGAGAACAATGTGAAATAAATTCTCCATTTTAAAATGAGAGGCAGGCGCATGATTCTTCCGAAGCCAATGTCTGTATTCAGCTTGAGGAAAAGTGGATTATGGAACTCTCTACTACAGTGAAATCACTGTGGCAAACTGGTTTTAGGTATTACTATACCCTTATATGACTCCTCCTTCATGAGCTGCCATGTTGCTCCATCATTTTGTGACTGATGGCCTCAGTCATTTTCAGCTGTCTAACGTAGACACAAAGATAGAAATGTTGAGCATTTATAGAATTATGCATGGTGTAGAAAGAGTATATACAAAAATATACTTTCATAATTTTGGAAGCTGCAATCATCTTCTGAAGCTCAATGGTGAAAGATGCAGAACAGACAAAAAAAGAGGACTTCTTCACAGAGAACATAAATTATATTTGCAACCTTAGGATTTGTTGATAGGGATTAAACAAATTCATGGAAGACAGTGATTTCAGTGGCTAATGACCATGATACTTACATTACTTCCAGGATCAGAGGCAGTTATGATTCAGCATACAGTACCGGCTTTTGGGAAACATCTACTGGAAAGGGCTGCTACAAGAAAGCCTCTGTGGTTGTGGAAAACATGACGCTCAACTAGATAGGCATTTCTTGTGTCTTTATGCATTACTGAAAGAAAAGTAGTCTTAGTAACATAGGGAGTATGTCTGCAAACAAAATACATGGGGAAACAGTCCTTGACCCATTTAACCTAAAGTGATATTAGTAGCAGTTATTCCAGAGTTAAGTGGATTTGAACTATTTGTGTTCTGACTTTATTTGCTATTAATTTCCACTGACATCTTCCAGCAGCCTCACATTAGAAGGACCAGTGACTTTATCTCTAAGCTTTTAATGATCTTACACATGAGGCTTAATTCTATGCTTGCTTTCACACCAGTTTTCGTCATAGACCTCAGTAGGACTGACCTTATTTTATGATTCTCACAATACAAGAAGTCATAGATTGCAACTGGAGAAAACTAATCAAAAATATTCAAGAAGATATTGACGTATGATAGTGTTCATTTTTAGTAAGCTGCAATGCTATATTCATTTGCCTTGGATAAATGCATTGAATTCAGGTGTAAAGGCTTTGTGTGTGTGAGGAAAGCAGGTTGAAGTTGAAGGAATTATTTAAGCTTCTTCCTTTTAGCAATACGGCAGCAGAATTCCAAAGTAACGATTTGCCACAGATGGAGAATATGATCATCATCCTCATTGTCATCATTGCCATCGTCGTCATCGCCACCAAACTACCATTGCTCCTTCTGATGAATCATATGCTTCAGTGCCTGTCAGTTTGAAGGCAACAAAAAGTAAAGGAGTGGTATTCATAAGAAATATTCTGCTGCAAAGAATATGTGAGCCTCCACAATGTTGATAGCAATTGAGCTGGGGGAGGTGCTGTCCAAAGAAGCAGAAGTCAGGCAAGCTGTATGAATTAATATGTTACTGAAAAAAGTCACTTGACTGAAACATGTTAAAGAAAGGAGGATAGAGGAAATTGGTGTACTCAGCAATTGAGAATTAATATACAGGCGTCCCCACTCATTTGACAGGTTAGAGACTAGGGCAGTGTCAAAAAGTGGAAACTACTGAAATGCGGACACTTAAATACTAGAACAGTGATGTAGACCCAAATACCCTCACATGAACACACACAAATTCAGTTGCACAACTGTATCAGGGTAGTAATCAGCAACCTGGGTATAGCATACATGTGTTGAATATTACATATTGAAAAACCCTACCAAGATCAACTCATTTGGCATCTTCCATCACTCTGATGTGCTAATTTAGCCTGGATGTGGCATGATTTCTGCTTCTCCAACCTTTCTCAGCCCAGAATACCTCAGCAACTCCCACTTCAGTGCTGCACTCACTCGCCCCTTTTCTCTCACCATTGACCCTGCAACCTTCAGGGCATATAGTAGGGTGCTCAATAGATTCCAAGTGTTCTGCAAGAAAAAGGAGCTCTGCTTGTCAGGCCCAGCATCTGAGAGGCAGGTTCCTCTATTTTTAACACAATGTACCATCCTATCCCACCCCTTTCTGGCTGGCCCTACTCATGAAGAAAGAAACATTGATGCATGTCTACTCTGAGACTGGGGTGAATGTAGCCTGCATAAGCCCTGGAGTTCCACCTCCCAATCCTCTTGATGTCCCCTGACATGAAACCAGCTGCTTCTGTGGCTACCTCTATCCTGAATGAATGGCTACCAAACTCAGCTGCCAGAAGGCCCAGTTTGCTTAGAGCCAGATGGAGGATGATGACAAGCTGGAACCGGGTAAGAGGAGAATTGTGTTGGGGGTAATAGGAGTTTCAGCCCCACGGAAACGCAGCGGAAAAACCAGAGTTCGGTGAGCCAATAGCAGCAGCCTTGTTCCCCAGTAAGGATACTCACACACGGAGGAGTTTCTTCCAAAACAGGAGGCACTTTATCTTGCAGCAAAGTTCCATTATATACAAAACATACGACAGACAGACAAAAGCTTGCGCCAGGCACCAGGTTTGGTCAACAGACAAATACATACTGGCGTTGCTTTGTTATATACATATCTGCAACCAATCAGGTAGAAGTTTGCACACCTCCCTCTACCATCTGCACACGACCCCAGTTTCTTATGCAACCTTGCAATTACCCATAGCTGGGGCATGATGCAACATCTTTGCAGTGGGCTGATCATTTTCCCAGGGTTCCCTGCCTGGAATCCCTGACAAATTGTCCCTATGGATGAAACATAGGCCTGGCCTGGTGGGGTGCTGCTGGCTACGACAACCTATGAAACACACATACCAGGCATGGACTGCCACCACAAGTTCACAGCCTAAGCACAGAGCCCTTAACTGCTAGTCACATTTGGATCTCCTGATGCAAATGCTGACCGACTCTTGAGACAGAGAGATGTTGGACACCATTAAAGCCCTCCCAGACTGGTCTCACTTGGAACTGGCCACAAGCTCAGTAACTCTGAAGGCCCCCAAAAAAGGCAGTGGCAAAGGCAGCTCTAAACAGTGCCACCTCGTATCCTGAGCTGCAAATAGCTGGCAGCTGTCAAATGACTCTCTGCAAGAACTGGAAGGAAATCAGCCTCCTGTTGTCCTTTCTGTGAAGCCCTACTTGTTTCTACCCTACCACTGCCCTCTTGACAAGAAAAGAGTCACATGGGTCCTCACACCCCAGACTCTTGCTGATAAAGGATATACCTGCCAAGTGGAGCCATGCCTGAGTCCTTAAGCTGTGCTAAAAATTGGAGGACCTGCCTCTCAGATGCGGGGACCAACAAGCAGAGCTCCTTTTTCTTGCAGAATACCTGGACTCTATTGAGCACCCTACTATATGCCCTCAAGCTTGTAGGGGCCAGGGATTGCAATATTCTTTACATTATGGTGATCTCCCAAGCTGCCATAGGTTCTCTGGGAACTGTGTTGACTGCTGGTCCCGCTCTGGTGCCAAGGATCGAAACGTCCTTTCCTGAAGTCAAGATTTCAAGACCATCAAAGTTTTCTGAGAAATTGATCCAAACTTGCAAGTCTTCCTTGGCCCCTTTAATGAGCCTAATTTGGTGGTGCTGTGCCCTGACTCCAATAGTTAGGACAGCCAGCCTGGCACAAAAGGCCCTGCCAGGAACACCACTTTGCACACAAAGTTGAGGTGACCCAGAAGTACCTGCACATTCTTGAGCGATTCTTTCTTGCGCCCCAACATGTCCGAGATGAGTTCCCTTAGGCCTGCCAGCTTCTCATGAGACAAGCAGGATACTCCCTGCACCGAATCCAGCAAGATGCCTAAGTACAGGAAACTAGATGGGCCATCCATCGTTTTGTGTGCTAGCAGAATGTCCAGTTCTTCTGCTGGAGACTTAAAAATGTTTAACAGATTGGTGCACTCCTCTCCCCCTGCTCTGCCCACCGTTAAAAAAATTATCCAAGTAATGGGTTATGTGAGGTGTTCCAGCTTGGGTCCTGCCAGCCCACTTCAGAAATGTGCTGCATGTCTCGAAGGCAGCACAACTGACAGTGCCCCCATAGGCACGGCCTTGTCATAGTACCTATTCCCTTGGAATGCCAGCTGAGTGTCGCATTTTGCCATGAGCGTGCCTGGGCCACACGCCCTCACCATGCATGCTGCTTGGTTGAAGGTAGACTAACACACCATGAAGTACTCTGGTGGGATGGCATTGTTGACCAAGGACCCTTTAGGATAGGATAAGTGGTAATGAGCCAGAATTCACCTGGCACCTTCTTCAGCACTACTCCTAAAGATGAAACCCTGAGGTTGCCTATAGGGGGCTCCAAGAATGGGCTACTCTACCAGCCCTTATTTTTTGTCAGTTTTCTGTGCCACAGCCTTTTGGAGTTCCCTGGCTGATTTGAGGTTCCCTACACAAACGCCACCCATGGGCCGTCCGCAGGGATCCTGAACCCCTTAAGAAACCCCTCCGTGATGAAGCTTGCTGCTTGCTTGTCCGGGTACTGGACTAGTAAAGGTAGTAAGGCCTGGAGTTGGACAGATAAGGGAGTGAGAGCTCCCTCCCCCCCCCCACAGCTGGAGATATCACCTCATTTGCTTCCTGCTGCCCTGGACCTGGTGGCCAAGGTGGCTCCCCCATCCCTCTTACTTGCTGCAGTTAGAAAGGAGTGTCCCCCACAAGGGTTCTGGAGGACAGCATTTGGGCATGGGCATGCCATCTTGGGGTGGGCTCCCAAGCAATTCTCGCAGAAGTGCATCTCGCAGAACTTGCATCTGGTGTGTTGGCATTTCCCCAGAAATGCTCCCAACACAGCCACTTTCTGGAGTCCTTGCCACCTCAGCAAAAAAGCTTCCCTGACCTAACCTTGGCCTTAATGTTGTGGGGGCCTATCAGAACCAACCAGAGCTTATCATTGATCAAGTCTCACTGAGCAAGTTTGCTCTGTGAAGCCTTTTTTTTAAAGGCAATGTTCTCAGTGGCTGTGGCATCGCCTGCCAGAGCATGTGCTTTAAGCACTTTGCCAAGCTGGTTTGACAGATGCCAACCCCTCTTAGGGTAAGCTGCCTGCATTCCCCACTCCACTCCCATGAACACAGTATAGCTAGCTGCCCACTTATGGAATGTGTGCTCCTCCCATATACTTGTCCTTTCCTTCTTCTTCTGCTTGGACTTGGGTGTGCACCCCTCCTCCCCTTCAAGTTTGAGAAGCGAAAAAATATCAATGTAGCAAACATTAAGAATCTTTACCCTTGGCTTCCTATCTAGAGGTATGCCAGGAGGGTCCTCATGATCCTCATAAGCCAAAGAGAGAGCAGTGGACACCTCTTCTGCATCCACAATCCAAGCTGACCTAGCTCCCCCATGTGCTGAAGCACCAAGCCTCCTTCTCCTAATGGCCCTCTCTGGAAGCCCTGGGATGTTAGCTGCTACCCACCAGTAATCCTTCCTGCTCCTGTCCCTGTCTCTGGACCCACCTCATGATCCCTCACTGGCTGAGTCCTCTGTGCATGATCACCACCTCTGCCTCTTGGTTTTCCTATGCTTGCTCCTTCTGCCATCCATATCACTGAGTGTTGTCCTCCCCTGATAAAGATGTGCTGACACTGCTGTCATTCGATGGGGAACGCCCCTGCATCTTTGATGAGCCCTTACTTCAGTCTAGTGCTGCTGAGTGGGCTCACCTCTGCTCAGCATGGTGCTGTTACGTGTAGTCACCACAGCTCTAGCCTCCAACTACTCAACCTTCTCCACCAGATTCTCAGTCGTCTGGGACAGGCCCTCCAACATAGCCATGTTTCCTGCACTTTTAATCACTGTCACCACTGATGCTATGCTAGCATTGCTCACCGCCTTCCCATGTCTGGCACCTGGTGCAGGCTCTGCTCAGAACTTCCTTGGTTTTCCTGCTTGACCCCTTTGCTAAGCCTTGGATCCTGGGGTAACAAATCACTAATAAAAGCTCCAGAAGACACAAAAAGAGGGGTGTGTGTGAGCAGATGTCTCCCAAACTGGGCAGTGGCACCTGGGGAGTGGAGGTGTACTAAATGACTTCGTAGTCCAGCTGGGGATAGATAGATGGAGGCTGATGCAGGCAAAAAGTGTACCAGGACTGGCTGGGGATGCCACAGCTGGTCCCATCACAAGTAGTGGTGAAAAGAGATGGCAGCTGGGCTGAGACCGAGCAAGGGGAGCCTGATTCCTGGTTGCTGCCATGAAAACCTGTCAGAGGTAAAGCACGAAGCAAATGGCCACTGGTGCCTAATGAGGAGATACACAGCACAGCTCCCCCAAACGCAGGCTCACCCTAATGCCCAAGGACCCCCCCCCAAGCTCCAGTGATTCAGCAGTGGAGCTCCAAAAAGAGCTATTGGTGTGTTCTACAGAAACGGAGAAGCACTCCTGCTCCTCCACCTGTAGTTGCTTGGCACATTGCCTACTCCTCATCGTTCAGTGCCTCTCACTGCTCTGCAGCACACTACTTCACTGCTCTCCTTGTCGTCACTGGTCCCGTCACCGCTTGCCATGTCATTGCTTTGTAGTCCTCGCTGGTGCTTCTCTGCCAACAACCGAACAAAGACTGATTGGGATCCAGGTGATGGGGGAATAAATACCCTCAGCACCCAGCCAGAGTGAAAACCACATCTGGGCACTCTGGTCATGTCCTGGACTTCTACCAGCCAATGAATTCAAACCAGGAGTTTGAATTCATTGGCTGTCAGGCCATACCTCCTGTTAGGCTGCTCAGGCCACATTGCCTCCCAAGAAGGAGACACGATGTCCGGCATGGCGGAATGTCCCATAGCTGCATGGCTCACCCTGAGCCGCAACCCAACAGGCCTGGTAAGTCAGGCAGCAACTGACTTACCTAATCAGGAGGGCTTTAAACTGAGTTATGTGTATGTGTTTGTGTGAGCAGGGGGAGAGTATTCTTGAGGGCAGGAGTTCGTCAAGTGCCGGAGAACTGGGCAACAGTGAACCCAACAGTGAGAGGGAAAAAAAACCTTAAGAAGCTAGAGGGAATGATCCATGGTCTTAGATGTCTCTATACTAATGCACAGAGCATGGAAAATAAACAAAGTGGACTTGAACACAGAAAGGCAAATATGATATTGTAGGCTTTACTGAAACTTGGTGGGATGAGTCTCATGATTGGAATGTAGCAATATAGGGGTATAACCTATTTCAGAAAAATAGACCAAACAAGAAAGGAGGAGGAGTAGCATTATATGTCCAGGATGTTTATACCTGTGAGGAAATCCATGACTTAAATCCTGGAAGCCAGGTTGAGAGCATCTGGGTAAAAATTAAGGGGGAGAGAAACAGCCATGATGTCAGTGTGGGGGTCTACTACCGACCCCCAAGCCGTACTGAGGACTTGGATGATGCTTTCCTGGAACAGACGGCCAAACGTTCAGAAAGTAGAAATATGGTAGTGATGGGAAATTTCAACTAGCCTGCTAATTGTTGAAATTCAGATTCTGCCAATAAAACAAAGGCTAATAAATTTCTTACTTGCCTTGCAGACAATTTCATTGTGTAGAAAGTGGAAGAGGAACAAGGGGATCAGCTATTTTAGATCTAATCCTAATTAAAAATGGGGTGGAAATTGAGGATCCTTAGGTCACAAGGTTTTGTCCTGGGTCTAGTGCTATTCAGCATCTTTATAAATTACTTGGATGATGGAATAGAGGGTCTGCTTAATAAATCTGCAGATGACACCAAATTAGGATGAGTAGCTAGCACTCCAGAGGACAAGATCAATGTCCTTCACAGATTAGAGAGCTGGGCCAAAACTAACAAAATGAATTTCAACAGGAAGAAATGTAAAGTACTACACTTGGCCAGAAAAAAAAATGCAATGTGCAGATATGAGATGGTGACACCTGACTTGACTACAGGTGAAAGGGAACTAGGAGTCTTAGAAGACCAAAACCTGAACATGAGTCAATAGTGTGGTATAGCATCTAAAAAAGCCAAAGCAATGCATCAATAGAATTATAGGGTCTAGTCAAGGGACGAAATAGTACCACTCTGTTCTGCTTTGGTCAAACCTCACATAGAATACTGGGTCCAGTTCTGGGCACCGCAGTTCAGAAAGGATATTGACAAGCTGGAATATGGCCAGAGAAGGTCAACTAAAATGGTTAAAAGAACTTGAAACCATGCCCTATAAGGAACATCTTAGGGAGCTGGGTATCCTTAGCTGGCAAAAGAGAAGGTTAAGAGAGGACATGATGATCATATTTAAATATTTGAAAGGATGTCCTATGGAAGGTGGAGCAATGGCTTCAAACTACACGAAAAGAAAAGAAAAAAAAGCTACATGTAAATATTAGGAATAACTTGCTGATAGTAAGAGGAGTGGAATATGCTGCCTCAGAATGTGGTGGAATCTCCTCTGGATATTTTTAAACAAAGGCTGGATGGCTATCTGTCAGGAGTTGTTTGATTGTGTATTCCTACATGGAAGGAAGTTGGACTGGATGGCCCTTGTGGTCTCTTCCAGATCTGTGATTCTATGACATTTCTCATCTGCTGTTATGTTATTCTAATACTGAAGTAACTGTGGAGTGAGTAATGCCCTAGAGAGGTGTTGGGGTCCCCTTCTCTGGACATCTTCAAAAAGAGGCTGGACAGCTATCTGCTGGGGATGCTTTAACTGGAGATCCTGCATTGAGCAGGGGGCTGGACTAGATGGCCCATGAAATCCCTTCCAACTTTATGATTCTGTGACTCTATTTTTGCCCAGTGGTGCCAATGCTGGTCTCTGGATAGTAGATCTGGCAGTTCAAAGTTGATTAAAAATAGTCACTTACTATATTTTACCCAGTCTACATGTTGTGTGTTCCACAACCTGCCAGGAGAGTAAGCCAATGTATGCGTTCAGCAAAGTGATGTTAAGTGTTTCCACACTTTGAATGTGACATGATTCCCTGAATATATGCCGCCTCTCTGTTTCATGGATTACATTGTCAAGAATCTACGTGAAAAGCATTTCAAAGGTTTTTACAACTGTTTCTTTCTACTTTTTTTTTTCTTTTTGTTCCCTTCTTTGATCCTGGGTGTTTCTGAATTATGGATCTCACTGCTCTGTTGTGAACCTGTCTGTCTGTGGATGCCTGTGTCATTGCCTTCTGTCCTAGCTCCTCATGATATCTGAATTTCTCTTTGGTCATTTCTGGACAGAATCAAATGAACACACATTTTGAGCAAGGGGTTTGGATTGATTCTCAGCTGAGCTCTAATATCAGATTCATATGTTTCTATTATAAAATATTACAGGATCCAACATACTGCATTGTGTGGGACAAAAAAGTAATTTAATTGCAAAATGTAACTAATATGTTGGGACAACTATCTCTGCTGCTCCCCCCCATGGAAAAAAAAAACTTATGTGGCAAACAGCCAAAACTCTGGGAATTGTTTAAAACTCCTAAGGTTACAATATCATAAAATATCTCCCTCATAGTTCTTGTTCTCTCTGAATTGTGCTGTAAAACATGACTCTGGATTACTAAAATGTTCCATCTGTTAGGATTAGGGTTTCAGGAGTTGACGGTGTACTGTTGTTGGGTTTGGAACAGACCTCCAGACAGATAGAGGCAGTGACAAACCATTTTAACAAATATGGCAAAGAAGATATGTTAGGGGAGATAGCTTTGGAAGGGACTATCACTGGGCTTCATTTACTCCTAGTAGTTCTGTCTGTCTAAAGAACCTGTCTTCCTGGTGACATTCCACTTGGGTGGAAGGTACTGCTCCTGAATGCCAGATTAGTGAACAAGAAAACAATAGCAATCCTAGACTTGATCAGGTTGGATATCTCAACCTGCTTTGAAGGAGAGAGGGAGAAAGAGAGAAAGTATTAATCTCTCCCATCTCTGTGCAGCACGATGCCTCCTGTCAGGGTAGGGAGCCTGGTGTAATGTATTATGGTTTATTCCTTTGATCAGGTGCCCCATCCTGCAGTCTTCTAGTTTTTAGTATATTTATCTGTGAATGGGTGTTTGAGACAAAATAGAGTATATCACCAACCTATTGCCAAACAGTATCCTTCCTGAACTAGATGGAAAGACTTTAACAATGGTGCTAGAGTCTTCCTGACTTGTTATGATAAGCGACTTCAGCATAGATGATGAGACTGCCATCTTGGGTATGGCTCAGGGCTTCGTGGCCTCTCTGTCAGCAGTAGACCTGCCCCAGTTGGTATCTGGTCCCAAGTCATTCAGAAGTTTACACACTGGGCTTGGGTTTCTGTGCTGAGTGGGGTGGTGACAATTTGATAGAAGAGGAAATTCATGTAGTTTTATTGCTACGGACAAATCACCATGGACTTGTAACAATCATTTCATTTTTTTTCTCTGTCATACTGTCTCCCTTGGTGTATTTTGGAATCTTGCCTGTTTCATGTCTCACTTAAAGATAAAATTGGCAGATTTATAATGATCTGCCTGATGCTTGGTTCCCTCCCCCCGCTCCTATTTACACACTTCTATACTTCTGGATATCTGCTTAGTCCTCCAGTAAAACTACCCCACCTCATTATTTGTGTTACCCTGTAACCCCATAACCACCCCATTGTTTTTGGATAGTCCTGCTTTACTTTTTCCCCTTCCTACCTCCATTTTTTATTTTCCAGGTGACATACATAGCTTTCAATGTGTCAGACTGTTCTCAGCTATAGACTTGATTGATATACTGTTCTAGCCTGTTTGACTCCTAGGATTTTTAAACCATCACAACTACCCAACTGCTGCTCACTTACTCTCTTCAAGTTAAATGGCCATATACATGTTGTTGACAGCTTCTTTTTAATTCACAAATTATGGCATTTCTGCCTTCATAGAAGTTACTACCATTTATTTGGGGTGGCTTTGTTGCATTTCCAAACTGAGAGGAGCTTTGTTAGCTAAGTTGGCTGTTAAAGGCAACAAAATGTTGCTTTGTGTTCCTGCCTAAGGGCTCCTCCAGACTGCCAAAAGCCTCAGGATTTGGCAAAAGTTACAGCTTTACTTATCAGAGTCTTTTTAAAAATGATAATTCATATGACATTCTTCATGTCTCGGTTTTTCACATGATTTTCTGGTATTTAGCTGTTCCCACTGTATTTTTGGGCAATCCTACTTCAAATGAGGCTGTGACTTTTGCTAGAAAGATTTTCTTCTGACCTTTGTTCTCGCATTACATTTCCAGTTACAGACCAAATATTTCTTTTTAGAGTTACAGTGTGCTATCACTTGAGCACTGGAACTATACAATAGGCTAAAACAATGAAACAAACATTAGAAATAGAAATAATGTGGCAGAGTGGGAATCGACCAGGACTGAATTTGCACAATTACAGCTAGTGTGCCAGCAGTGCCTGTTCCTGGAGATGTCTCATCTGGCCATGGTGACATATTGCCTGGGTTACTTGGATTAATGTAATACGTTACTTGTGCAGCTGTCTTTGAAAAGTACCAAGAAACTTCAGGCAGTCAAAAGAACTGTAACTAAACTGTTACTTGGACAGAAAGCATATAACCCCCTTGCTGAAACAGCACTGTTGACTATCAGTCCATTTCTGGTCACAATCAAAAGTGCCAGTTCTGACCTATAAAGCCCTATATAGCTCAGATTCAGTTTGTTTGAAGGGCCATGTGTGCCTATATGAGTCTGCTGATCTTCAAGATCTTTGAAGGAAGCCCTGTGCGTGTTCCCTAGGTAAGAACAAGGGAGAAGGCTTTCTCAGTGGTTGCTCCCATACTTTGGAAGTCACTCCCTAGGGATGCTAGAATGTCTCTCTCCTTGCTTTCCTTCTGCTGGCAAGTGAAAATCTTCCTGTTCCAATAAGCTTTCAAGAATTAACTGTTATGGGCTTTTAATTGTGTGTTACTTTGTTCTTTCTGCAATGGGCTTTTAATTATATGTTATTTTGTTCTGTTTTTTTAATGTCTTGTCTTTTAACAAATTTTTAAATGATTTTAATTTTACAGATTAAGTGCTTTTAAACATTACTACACACACACACACACACACACACATTTTATTTTTGTATTATTTAAGTCTGTCATTGGTTTTAATATTCTATAAATTACCTCCAGCCTCAGTTAATGGGGAAAAGATGAGATAACAACAGCCACCATAACAATTCCTTTTGTTTACCAGATTGATCTATCTTTCCTCCCTTTTATTTAGAGTTTTGGTACTAAAGTAGTTTAACCTTATAGCACTTTTGCGTTGCAACTATACAAAAAGCTTTTTTAAAAAAATAGAAAATTAAAAATAGAAAATGGGAACATGGATACTGGAGAAAAAGCATGCGGGGGGCTGTGCTCAACCACTCTTGCTCAAGCAAGTGAAGAAATGTCAAAATTGGGTTTAGTGCTACAACCGGCAATAAACCAGAGCCAGAATCCAGCATTTTTAGATGGTGACTATGTAGGAACATAATAATTGTTTCAAGACTTGGGACTATTGGGTAGTCCCAAGGAGCCCTAAGTGCCCCACTTCCTCGAAGCAAGGATGACAGCAAAGATATCTTCCATATGTACCACTGAGCCCCTCATGTCTCAAGGCTTTTCCAGACTGGCCAAAAGTCTTGGGATTTGACAGGTGTTATAGCTGTAGTTACCAGGGTTTTTTTTTCCTTGATGTCCATACAACGTTTTTCCTGTCTTGGTAGTCTTTTTGTGAGGTTCCCATATTAGCAGCAGCTTTTAAAAACCCGCAAGATATGGGTTTTTCCTTACACAGGCTGGATAAATTGCGCATGCTTCTATCAGTTGTGTCAGTTTCTTCTGCAATACTTTCTTCCTCTGCTGCTGCCGCTGCTTCTCCTCCTCCTCCTTCTTTTATTTTTTTATTTTGTATACTAAAAGCAGACCAGGAAAGAGACAAAGAAAGGTTTTTTATATATATATATATATATATATATATATATATATATATATATCTCAATACAAAGAAATAAACTATAAAACTAAACTTCACAATATAATATTTTTAAAAATTAAAAATTAAAAAAAATAATAACACTACAAATACCAAACTAAACTACAACATAATTACACATAACTAAAAAAAGGTTCTGACGTCTCCTACCAACAGAGAATAGTAATCCAGCAGTAGAAACTAACCATTGGATCCTAAAATAAAATTGGAGTTAATAATTGTTGCCTATTATTTATTTTCATAGTATATCTAAACTTACAAAATTAGTAATTAATTTAGCAATTACTATTTAGTAATTAACTAAATAGGTTGTTAATAACAGTTCTAACTTGCTTATCAGGTATCTTTTAAAAAAAATAAGTGCTTAACAGTTTGGACCATTAATACCTTATTCTATTCCATATTAAAATTAGTAATGCTTAAAATAAACATTCTCTGTATAGCAAGTAGCTTTAAAAGCAACAAAGTAAAACTATTTTCCAATTACTCTTTCTGTGATAGTAGAGATACCAAATTAAAAGTTAAGACTTTTTAAAAAAGAAACTATCTTTAGAATCATCAAGTATCTTCAGTCCTTTCATAACTTTTCCTCTAGCAAGTTATAATCATAAACCAATTTCATAAACCATAAATCATAAACCATTTTCTTCATCAGATGCCTTTTTCCTTTACATCTTTCTATTTTTTCCAAGAACTGGATCATATTTAAGTATTCCTGAGAGGTATTTGATCAAAGCAAGCATGCATAGTCTGTGTCTTTTATCATTATATGTAAAAACTAATTCTTCCAATTGTCCCAACTGAACATTTTTCCTGGGGGATCCATCCATTAGAGATCCATTAGAGATGGGGGATTCATCCATCAATATATTCTTCTCCTCTTTTCCAGGTAAAGCTTCTTGTAAACTCACAGGCCAGTTGTCATACATTCTCCAAAATGAAATCAATTCACAGTCCAAGTTACTATTCAATTTCACAACTGTAGACTTGGTTTTGACATCTCTTACATTCTTCATTTTCCCCAAATCAGCTGTGTTGATTCTCTCCCCGCCTTGCTGAGTGCTTGTCTCATTTTGTGTAGACATGATTTTCAAATCACAAGTCAGGTCTTGCAAAGATGGTGTTGTATCTTCTTTTTCCTCAAACTGCCAACATGCCACTTCAACCATCTGTTGCATTTTAAACTCCTCACCTTTTTCTAAACAATTTTAAAGCTTTTGTGATGTTCGTGACAGTTGTTCTGTAAGCTCATCAAACTTTTTCTCAGTGGATACGTTAATTTGTCTACATTCAGTTTAAAAAAAAAAGCATAAAGCATTTAGGTGTCTCTTCAGACTTTCCTAGGTCATTTCTAATTTGAATGTCACAATCCAAGACAGAAACCATAATATGTTCCATTCAGTGTGTCCTGTATTCCAAAACAGCAAGGCTGAGTTCTCAAAACATAGTAACAGGAGAATTGTAAGCTTTCCTAGAGTTGTTGAAATCAGCATAAAGCTGCGCATCAGACAAACTGGGCAAATAATTTTAAAAATTCCATCTTTGTGGTATCCAGTATGATTGTCTTAGTAATAGAAACAAAGTCTCATTGCATAATAAATATAAGTCCAGTACTAAGATCCACATCCCAAAACACAAAGTAATAGCCAAACAGTACAGACTGCTATACCTCTTTAGCACTGTGTCTATAAAAGAAGAAGAAAAAGCAAATATTCAACTGGAAATGAAAGGAGGAAAGGAAGTTCAGTGGAAAACCTCCACTGCACTAACAGTACTATAAAGCTGTGCTGGGGCTGGGGCTTCACTCCATCTCCACTATGAACTTCAGCCCCATTTGAGGGGAAAATTGGAATATAAATAATGTTATTGATGAACACCTCAGTGTTCCTTCTCTAGTATCCAGTTTTCCTGTCATGCACATTTCATTTTTCTTAAAATATTGCTTTCATTATAGTACTAAAGTACAATACCATTTTATCACAATAACTAAAAGGGGGGGGGGACATTCAATCTGGTAATCAAAAATATAATGAGGAAAGGAAAGTGAGTGGAAAACATGTGTGATAAATGTCAAACCTTCATTGCCATCAGCGGAGTACCTAAAAATATTGCAGAAGGGGTTCCAGCATCTGATCACTTTAATGGTGGACACAAGTTAGCTACCTCTGCTAGATCGTGTACCCCTGAAGCACTGTGCATGACAGCGGAGGCTTCTCCTGTCAACCAAGTGGGCTTCTTGATATACAGGGCTCCGAACGAGTCAGGATTGGGTCCCATGAAGTGTCAGCTTAGGAACAAAGCAGCCACAGTGAGTTTCGAGGCTCTAGGAGAATAGCATGCTTTGGCGGAGCCAGGGCTGTATGTGAGGCCAAAAACTCCTCCTCCTCAGTCACTAAGCCAACTGATGGGTGCAGCATTTGGGAACAGGGCAAAGGGAACATTCTGTGCCATCGTGTAAACAACCATTTTTCACCAGTTCTGTTGACTTGAACCCAGTATCCTCTTGAACCCAGTATTCTCTTGAGCTTTTGAGATGTTTAATACTGCATGAAAACTATTCTGTAATTAATAATATACACACTATACCCAAAGTCATGAGGGGAAAAGTTCTTAGGACTTGGGACTGTGAATGTAACAAAAGGTTTTGTTTTCTTAGCAAGTAACATTATGGGGAATCCCAGATGTATAACATACAAGGAATGACATCTGTCACAGACAATTTAATTTTAAGATTGGATGTGCTCCAAACCTAAAGTGGCCAGCCACATTCTCGGTCCCCGTATAAACAGTCTGTTCCAGCAGTAGATTTTTGTTTTGTTTTGTTTTTACATTTCTAAAATTACATTTAACTCACAAATGTTATCTTTTAACTAGCCAGGTTAGCTTTGTAGATATGTATCTGTTTTTTGTGATTCTAGATGTAAAGTTCTTATGAACATCATCATTTGAGTTATTTTTTATATTACAAATAAATGAAAATAAGTGCTGACCTATTTATCTGCTAGACAGATGGAAATTAGGAAGCAATAGAAGGTTCCTCCCGTTATTGCTTTAATCCCCAAACAGATTAACATACAACTGAATCCAGATGTCAGCATTTTGATTTATTAATGTATTTAAAGAGTTGGAATTATCTCTTCCTTCCAGCCCACTAGAAATTAAAGAGAGATGGGAAGTATTCTGTTGGCTAATAAAGCTGATTGAAGCTTGGAGACCACTGTAAACCACTGCTTCAAATTGCCTAGACTGAAGATGGAAAATTGTGCCCTCATGGATTAGGAGAGGTTTAGAAAAGGATCTCTGTATGCTTTTTCCATATTCTGCTTTGATTCATGCATTTCTGTTTACTTTCCTTAGCTTTGTAAAACCTATTTGATCAGGGCAATGGTGAGACAGAAGAAAATGTGAAGCCATTTTTAGCTCTTTTTAAAATATAGGGTTGTATCAAGACTTAGGACCTTTCTGTACTACACTGTTATAGTGCTATTATTCCACTTTCAACAGCCTATGGAATCCTGAGGTTTGTAGTCTAGGGAAGGGCGTTCAGAATCCTCAGCTAGAGAGCTCTTTGGCCTCAATAAACTACAAACCCCAGAATTCCACAGGATGCTGAAAGTGGAACAATAGCACTATAAAAAGTAATAGCAGATATGTCATTAGTCATGCTTAGTAGACCCATGGATGTCAGTAGGTTTTAAGTTCATCAAGAATATCTTTATTTCAATTGGTTTCTATGATAATATTGTGTGTATGATTAAGATCCAACCTAAATAAATAAAGAATATTATTTTTTATTCTTTTTGTCATCCTTAAATCTTAACTAATATTTTCTGTGTGAAAGCCTTTGTAAATTAAAGCCTTCTTCTTGCAACTGTTGTAGAGATTTCATTTCATAACCTCGATCCGTCTTCTTTAGTAAATCCTCATATGTCAACCAATGTTGATCTGCTCTCATTTTTCTTCTGTAAAAGGCATCTTGTGGAGAAATCCAAAGAGATGTTTTCTTACACAATCTAGGTGTTTTCTTACACAATCTAGATTTAGCATACCACACCTAATACAATGATTGTTAAAGGCCACATTGACCTTCAGTTTATCATGCCATTAACTAATATTAGCTACTTGATTTACATATATCGTTCTGATCCAAATCAACAGATTAGTACCAAATTTCATAGATTCAAGAACTTTAAACATAAACTGCCAATTGAAGTTATCAAACAATTTTTCTGCATCCAAGAAAATCTGAATTCCTTGTTTTTCATTATGACTTTCAGAGTACTTTCAATCATGTCTAGCACTATTCTCATACTGTCTTTCATTCACCTTCCCAGTAAGAAACCACTTTGGTCTTCATTAATATATTCACACAATATTTTCTTGAATCTTTCTACCAAGACCAAAGCAAATATCTTGTAATTGTTATTCAACCAATGATATTGGTCTGTAATTCTTCAGTATTGGTGAGTCTTGTCCTTCCTTTGATACCAATGCAATATTTGCTTTTTTCAAAGTATCTGGGATTAATCTAGTTTCCAAAACATTATTCATTATAATCTTCAGTGGAAGCAATACTTCCTCCTTTAAAATTTTGTAGTACAAAAGTCCCAATCCATCTGGTCCTGGAGTCTTTCCTAATTTCAATTTCTGAATGGCTTGATCAATTTCCAAGATAGTGATATTTTGGTTTATGTGATCTTTTTCTTCCTCTGACAGTCTAAATAGACTGTTTCTTCAGATATTCTTCAGTTTCTTTCTCATCAGAGTACCTTTGTCTTGTCAGGATTGAGCTTCAATTTGTTTGCCTTCATCCAGTCCATTATTGTCAACAGGCACTGGTTTAAGGACTCAAATAGCTTCTTTAGACTGAGGAGGAAAGGAGAGATAGAGTTTGGTATAATCAGCATTCTGATGGCATTGAATCTCAAGACTCCAGACACCCTGTCCCAGGGGTTCATGGAGATGTTGAATAGCATGGAGGACAGAGCAGAGTCCCAAGGGAATCAACAGATCAGCAGCAAAAGAGTCAAACAGAAATCTCACAACATCACCTTCTGACTTCAATTCTCCAGTAAAGAACAGAGCCACTGTAAAAATCCCAGATCCAGCAAGGTGGCCCAGAAGGATACCATGGCTGATGTTACTGAAAGGCACTGAGAGATCCAGCAGAACCAACAAGGACACACTCCCCCTGTGCAGTTCCAACTGAAGTCTATCCACTAAGCCAACCAAAGCTGTTTCGGTCCCATAACTGGACCTGACCGATCTAGATAATTCATCTCACTTAGAACCACCTGGAGATGGGCAGTAGATGCTTTCAGTTCTAGACCTGAGTGTTTTGAGGTCAGAGAATTTTTGGCATCTGGGATATAGTTTCACCTGATTTCCAAAAGACATTGACAGCACTATTTACTTCATAAGACCATAAGTAGCTTAAGAATACTGTTATTTTTTCAGCTCTAGCCCACTTTGCAATATGGAATAAAAATACTGACTTGGGCTGGAAACCTGTATCAGCTTATACTTAATTAAGTACTTAACTCAGTAACTTCTCCTGCCCTGATCCCAGAAAACCTGACAAAAACATAAGTCAACTGTGCTCTGATTGTCATCAGAATGGATCTCCTTCTCCTCATGCAGCTGATGCCCAGTTAAGTAGGTCGGGAGGCGGGGACACAAATTATGAAGTGTAAACTGATACAGGATTCCAGCCATAGTTTGCTTGCTTGCTTATTTATTTATTTATTTAATTAATTAATTAATTAGTGTCATGCCTTTCTCCCAGTATGGGACTTTAGTGTATTATTAACACAAAACACAATTAATACAAGATATAGTGCAAAAATGTAATGACCATTAAGTAACAGTCATATTAAAATACAATTTAAAATACATATAAAACACAGCACCTGATTAAAAGAACCTTCTGCCACACCTAGTTAAAGGCTGAGGCCCATTTAAATAAAAAGGCCTTGCCTGCCAGTGAAAAGAGATCCCAAAGGGAGGCCAATCTAGCTTCCCATGGAAGAGAGTTCCATAGTGTGGGCGTAGCCACCAAAAAGGCTCTTTCTCGTGTCCTGATCAGTCATAATTTTTATGGTGGCGAAGAAGAGAGAACACCCTTCCCTGAATACCTTAAATTTCAGACATGTTCATATAGAGAGGTACCTTCTTTCGGATGGTCTGCATCCAGGCTACATAAGGCTTAGTAGGTCATGTCTGACACTTTGAATAGCATCTAGAAATGGACCAGCAGCTGGTGAAGCTATTGCAGCAGGGACGTTTTTTGTTCACTGTAGTCTGCACCAGTTAACAATCTGGCTGCAACATTGTGGACTTGCTGATGTTTCTGAACAGTTCTCAAAAGAGCCCCACATTAACACATGTAATCCAAGCATGTGTCACTGGCCAGATCTGACATCCTCAGGAACGGGTGCAGTTGGCACACTAGTTTTAACTGTACTAAAGCACTCCTAGCCACAGCTGAAACCTGGCCAACTAGGCTCAGAGTTGAATCTACAAATATATTGAAGTTATGAACCTGAGATTTCAGGAGGAGTGTAACTCCATCTAGCACAGGCTGGATTCCTATGTGCTCATTTGCCTTTTGACTTATCAGGAACACCTCTGTCTTGTCTGGGCAAAGCTTCAATTTGTTCACACTCATCCAGTCCATCACTGGCAATATACGCTGGTTTAGCACTGAAAGAGCTGCCTTGGAATTGGATGATTGCATTGCCGAGATGATTGCTGAGATGGTGTATGTGAAGCACTTTGAACACTTTGAACTTCTATGTGAAGTAATAGTAGGAGATGCAACCATATCCCCCTGAACACACCTGATGTTTCTGGTTATAGAAGCCTGGCAGAGTCGTGCCTGGTTAATATGTGGATGGGAGACAAGCAGGTAATAGCAGGGATCTTCAGGCAGGGCTACGAAAGAATCGTGCCTGGAACTCTGGCAGTCAGAGTTGACAGTTCAGAGTTGATAGTACAGACAGTACAGAGGGTCCAGATCTTTATCACACAGTGCTGTTATGCTTCTAAAACCCTTCAGCTGTACTTGTAACAAATGCTGATTGATGAGACTGTGTATCATGTCCTTGCCACATTTGTGCTGTAGTAGTGTGATTTGCAGGGTTTTTTTCCATGTACACTAATACTATTATCACCACCCAATTTTCCCGGCTTTATGCTTCATGGTTGATTTGCTTCATTTTTTAAAAAATAGCTGCAATGGTATTATAGCACAAGGTCATTATTTATCAATGCCCAAATCTCTCATTGTGAGAGTTGGCACAGAGAAACAGATCACAACATCCCCTGCCATTTTTGATGACTTTCTCCTGTGAAAAATAAAAGTGTTTATCATGCTAGTCAGTTGTCTCAGATGCCCTGTTCAAAAGCCACTTCATTTTTACTCATTAAGTTATAATAACATTATTACAGCATGACATCATAGTACTATTACACTATTACCATAAACATGTAAAAATAATATTAAAAAAGTAATGCTGTGGTAGCAACACTGTGGTGTGTGGCACCACAGGAAAGCAGTGGATAAACCTTTGGGAAACATCCCCATGCAGTAAAGACATTTGAATAGTGATTTTAAATGGTTAATAAGGCAGGATCGCAGTGTTATCTTCTATATAAAAGTCAATGTTAGTCTGTGAGTTTGTCTGTTGCGTCAGGCAGGCGAAGACCTCATGTGATTGGCTGGCTGTGAAGATTCTATGGCATCCTGGAGTTGGCGGTTTAGGGAGGAGCCTTTAGAATTCTCAGCCAAGAGCTTTTAGGCCTCAGGCCGTTAGCTATGTAGATGAGACCTACCATCAATAAGGATACCAGAAAACATTTGGGAGGCATATGTGAGAAAAATTAAAGTGATGTACACAACATAGTTACAAGGTCTTCTCACCTCACATAGTAGATTGTATGGGTTCCCTGTGTGAGGAATCTTACAGTTGAAATTCAAAACAAAGAATGCTTCCAAAAAAATGTAAAGCCATTGCACAAATTCAACAGAAAGCAAAAAAAATCAAAAGCTAGTGCATCAACATCTCCAGAGAACACAGATTGGATTAGAGACTATGGGGAAAAGTTAGAATAGGCAGGTTGCTATGGAGCCAATGCCTAGCAGCAAGGAGGAGGACAGTGTATTCTCTCAGGAACCCAAACTATGTATGTAAATAACTCTGAATACAGATTGCATTAGGAAATATGGGGAAAAGTTACAGGTACTGGAGAAGACAGTTTGGTGAGTTCTTAAGAGGAAAATAAAATCCTGGGCAACCCCAGATGAATAGACTAGTTGCACTGTACAGCAAACTATTTATACTTAAAAAATAGGGAAAAAATCTGAAGAGGGTTTCAAAAGTATAGACCACAGATAATACTATTGTCTCTGGAAGTTTTGCCCAAGCACCAGAAGCAGTCTCAAGTTTTCTTGCTGAAGATTTTCTTGTGAATCCCCAAGGGAGGGACAACTAAATCACATCCACACTATGCCCACTAATCAATCATTCCCACAATGAAGTAGAATGAGACATCAACACTCAGACTGACTACTGAATCATAACATGAAAAGGAGTCACTAATGGACTATTTTCAGAATGAAAAAAAAATCACATTCCCAATGACTGCACTGTACGTCATATGATAAAACCGAGACAAAAATGAGACAAACCCAGTGCTATGATGGTATAACAGTGTGGGGTGATAAGGACCCCCGTGTAAGGCACATTCCTGTGTTGCTTTGATGTGATGCCTTGAGCGCCCTTTTGTCAGTTTTATTGAGAAGAATTCAAAAATCAATTCCAAATAGGGACTACTGAATCAGATTTATAACAAGATCTTATTTAAACTCCTTCTGAGAGTTTTGTGATCACACATGTAAGTGGAGAAAGCAGAAAATCATTTAACTATGACTATTTTGCTTGGGATTTTGGTTGCCTTGTGCTTGAGAGAACAGAGGTGTCAGGTGGAAAAAATGATTTGCCCAAGGTCACTGAGTGTCTATAGCCATCTATAGCCAGTGAGAATTGACACTGACAGCAGAAATAGAAATTGCGTGTCAGTGATAGCCTCAGGAAATGCTGGGAATAGAATTGCTAACTTCCATCCCCCATCTATAGCTGTCACCTATTTTACACAAAGGACTAACACCTATTTATTTCATTTTACACAAGGTAAAACAGATATCCATTTTCTGTGTGTGTGTGTGTTTGTGCAATAGCTGGAAAAAAGACAGCATCTAACAGCACTATTTTCAGATAGAACATGGACCTCAGAAGGACACCATAGAATTTGAAGCTGATTTAATAAAATTGATTAACAGGTATTTATAAAAAACATCAAATATTATGGCTTCCATGTGTCTTGGTTGTGTCCATTGGAATGGGAGAGATAAACAGCATCCTGTGCAGTTATAGCATTCCCATGGTCCTCAGAAGATGGTGCTGGAGGTAAAAGTGGTATTGTTCTCTAAAATTAAGGCCATACAGTGTGAAACTGTCTTCTCTTTTTTCAAGGATGGTTACATCAGGTGGTTTCTCTATTGGAAATACAGCAATGGTAGAAAGGCCCTGTCCTTCACATGAGGAACGGTCATCAATTTTACCAGTATGTATAGTCAGGTACCTTTAGAGAGATGGCCAAGTCTGTAGGTAGCAAATTGTCAAGAACAATCAATGTCAAGCAGATTATGAAGAAGTGCAAAAGAATCTCTACAAATGTAGTCACCGGACATCAAAATGTTAGAAAGGATTCAGTGAAACTTAACACGAACTGACAAATGTTAGATTCGTCTTTAGTACGTTCTATAATGTCAAATACAAGGTAGAAACATCTCTGATTTAAATACTGCAAATATTAATCTATCAAAATAATTGTATTTTCAAAAAAAGAATCTGTCTTTGTTCAGAACAGCTGTCCTAAGTGCAGTCTTTGATGCAGCCTAAAGTAATAGTATTGTATTGATGACATCTAAAATTGCATTTGCCTTTTGGCCACTTCATCACACTGTAGACTTACATTTAACTTGTGGCTTTCTAAGATCCCTACAGCTTTTATACACATACTGCTTTTAAATCAGGTGTCACAAAGCCAGCATGGTGTAGTGGCTTGAGCATTGGAACTTTGTTCCTGGAGACCCAGAGTTCAATTCCCCACTCAGCCATGGAAACCCACTGGGTGACCTGTGATGCATCACACACTCTCAGCCCCAGAAAACCCCATGATAGGTTCACCTTAGGTCGCTGTAGGTCAGAAATGACTTGAAGGCACGCAACAGAAAATACCTATTCTACATTTGTGAATCTGATTCTTCCTACCTTAATGTAGAGCCATGGGTGAGCATGCTTTAGATTCATTCCGTTGACCAGCTAAAAATCCACCTAATAGTTCTGCTCACATTCTAGCAATTTGTCCGCAAGAATATCACAGAGCTTTGTCAGATCCCATGCTTGGAGTAGCTTGCTGGCAACAGTAACTGAAGCTTGCCTACAGAATGGAAAGAAATTAGATACTGGTAGTTTGTACACAAAATTCTAAGCAAACAAGTCACTTTTGCCAATTGAAGGATATAAAAGTTTCCCATGTAGTGTCATATGAAGGAGGCCTTATCACTAGGTAGTGTTCTGCAGTATGGTTTTGAGCAGATGCAATTGTGTCAGATAAATAAATATAGATAAACAGATAAATAATTTCTCTTTGCCTGCATGACTGCCATAGATTAGACTTTCAAATGAGTGCTTGGCAGCAGGATAATAGGAATATAATGTCTATACTTGAGTAATTTCCAAATTCCACACCAGGATATCATAGAAGGAAGTTGGTCCTGAGTTTTGTGCAAACTATCAAGGTGTTTTTTTCTCAAGATATAAGAATTTGGTTTCCTAAATCATACCAATGTTATTGTTTGTTTTATGTTTTTAATTTACTTGTACACCAGGGAATTTCAGATACAGGATGGTACAAAGTATAATATTCTGTTCTATTTCCTTCAAACTCTGAGGGTCACAAACATGACACGAAGATAATAGTGTTCATCTCCACTTGTGACATTCAAAGTTGGACTGCCTCTGTTCCATTTAGTCCTTAATGACAATAGTTGTCAAAAAGTCATTCTCTTGCATTTGCCTTCTAATACTGGTTATCATTGCATCTTAAAAGAATTACCTACCAAGCTCAGACCAAGGCATTTAAAATTTGTCTTTGTTCATGAAGTTTGAGAATGTATGTTTCTTTTTTGCCAGTTGTTATCTTTGGCCTGTTGTTTTATTATCAATCATTGGATTTGAGATAGTTTTTACAACTGATAAATAAATGAAAACAAAATTAGTTATCAGTGTAGATAGAATGAGCACTTTTATAGAGGCACCAGAGGGGCTGCATCTTCCACCCCTCAACTTTGGTAGTGCGGAAACAGCAAGGAAAAATCCTACAATTTTGATGGTGAACAAATGTGGGCAATATATTTTTGTTTGTCTACTAACATCTTGCATTCTTGGTGTATGCGCTAATTTTGCAGGATTTTCTTAAAGATTTGTCCAAATGGTGAACCAGCGGATAAATTTACTAACTTAAAAAAAAAAAATCAGCTGCCACTTTTTGTAATATTTAGCCTGTTTCATTACACAGTTTCATTAAGCACTATAGTAGCTGTTGAATGCATGAAAAGTTCAACAGGGTTTGTCTGCTGATTCATATCTTTTATCAACTTACTTTATTATGAATAATTTTCACCATCTATTCTTGAATGTAAGAAAGAAAGTCCAGTTGTTTGAGGATTATTATATAATTTTATTGTTATTTCATTGTTTAATTGCCTGCCACTATTTCAGGTGGCTCAGGATTGGTAATAAAACACAATTTTAAAACTGCTAATTACAAATACCCAAAATTACAAGACAAATAACAAAAATGACAATTTATTATTATTTGAATTTTAAATATTTATGCATGCCTTTGTCTGGAAATCAACATACAAATAAGTAGTAACATAAAATAGCCTCAATACTTTCCATTCCCACTTGCATTACCATTCTAAGCATTTTGTACTACAGCTATTTCTTCTAGAATTTAGTGAAGTAGATAGGTAGGAAGTTTGATCCCACCCATCCTCCCTGTTGAAGTATTTGTGCAGAGAGAACTTGATTTAAGGTGGATGAAATTTGCAAGGGTATTAATGTCTGCCCACTTTAAAACATCTTGACAGTGTTGCTTTCACTTCGTCATGATTTAAATTGGGTGCCATATCCAGTTGCTTATTGGCGTCAATCTGTTCCTTTCGTTTCAGGGTTGATGTGCTTCCAAGATTTCATTTAAATAGTTTCTTGTGGTTCCTTTCTACAAAACAAGAATCATCATAATTGCTTTCTATTGTTCCTGAGGGCTGTTTTGTAATTTACAGTAACTACAATGATGTGAAAATATACAATTTAATAGTTCTTACAAATATTTTGGGATCATAACTTAAAACTTTATCTGCCTTGACAAAATGCAGTATCAGATTTTACCCGTGGTTACAATTAACCCTTTTGCTGCTATAAGCTTGCATGTCCCAGTGTACTTTCTGAAATGTAGTTTTACAATCTGATTTTTGTGTTTTACTGCAAAGGGCCTCTGGCGGTTCAGTTCTTCTAGGCACTGTAGTTCTGCATTAAATATGTTTTCAGTTTGTTGGAAATTCCTGAGTTGTGGTTATGGGTTCTTTTATTACTCTGGAAAATTATAATAATGATTGATATTTTAGAAATGCAGCTACAAAAAGTGGCACTTTACAACTAGGTATCTTGTATGCTATATTTTCAATTATTAATTTTAGAACAACAATATTTGACAAATTATGGTATATGTCTATATACACATAGTGTTGCTTGTTTCTTCTGTAGCAGAAGTTAAATAGAAAGGAAATCAAGGTATAGAGTGGCTATTTAAACTAAAAAGAAATAAGACATTTATATTTCTAGAGAACTGGGTGAAGCGTTAGTTGCTAAACTGCCAGATTTTAAAGCCATGACTTTTTGGACCTGACTGGTAAAATCACTATCACTTCAGTATATCTGAAAATGTTAAAATGAGTTAAATAGTGGGCACAATAAATGCAGCTCACCTGAATTGAGGAAACATCCATAAGCTGCATGTTCATCTTTTCTGGAACAAATCTCAGATTGCTCATCATCATCCTGTCTGTTTACCTGCCTGCATATTATTCAGAGCATTACTTGGTTGTCATTTACATGCTGATGACACTGAAGTTTACATACTCAGATAATTCCACCGCTGGTTGGTTGACTATTGGTTTAGTATCCTGCTTTTTTCCCCCAACGTGAGGCCCAAGCAATGGCATCAGTTAGATCGGCATCACCAGTGTGATTACTCATGGTATCACTCCCATCGATGTCCTCCAATACCAGTCTGTACAGAATCCTTAGTAATATTTTTGGTACTAATGTTATTTGTAAACTGTAATTCCTGTGCATCACTGAATGTAATGGCAACAGTAGTGACATAAACAACTAGCAAAATTAAAATTACACCTTTAAAGATTGTATAGTGCTATATAGCTAAGACTAGTATTATGAAAGTATATTGACAATGCAAAACTGGTGCAAAGAAGAGAGATGTCAAATTTAATTGGTAGAGTATTAAATAAAATAAATATAATTGAGAGGAATAAACAAAAAGCATGGATAATGGCATTGGATATATACAAGCCCTTTGACTGTCTGGAATGGCCAGCATTAAAAATAACTTTAAAAATATTCAGATTGGGTGAAAAATTTAGAGGGTTGATAAATCAGTTATATTCACATAATACAACTGTGGTAATGGTGAATGATGGATTAACAAAACAAATTCAAATAGCTAGAGGTACAAGACAAGGTTGTCCCTTATCTCTGATTTTGTTTGTGGTTGTTATAGAAATTTTAGCAAATGTTATTAGAAATGAAGAAAATTTGGAAGGAATTGGGACCAAGGAAAAGAATAAAGTGAGTTTATTTGCTGATGATACCTTGTTGACAATCCAAGATCCGATAAAGAAAATGGATAGAGTAAATGAACATTTAAAAGAATTTGGGGAAATGACAGGGTTACAAATAAACTGGGCAAAATCAGAGCTAATGTTTAACTATACTAAGACAGAAGAGCAAGATTTTTTAAAGGAAAGAAAAATAGATATTAAAATAAAAGAAATAATTAAATATTTAGGAATAAAGTTTACAAAAAATTCACAAAGATTAGAGGAAAAAAATTATAATAAATTAAGACAAGAAGTGAAATGAAAATTAGAGGAATATAAAAATATTAAGTTATCATAGTTTGGAAGAATTGCATTAGTAAAAATGAAAATATTATCTAAGATTAATTTTTTATTTAGGATGTTACCAATAAAAGTATCAGAAATAGAATTGAAAATTGGCAGTTATTATTGGACAATTTTTGTAATGGGGATAAGAAAGTGAGGATTAATAAGAAATTTTGATACAGATCCCAAAAAGAAGGTGGATTGGGCCTACCAAATATAAAACGGTATTATAATGCAAATCAATTGAGATATATTATAGATGGAGTCTCAGGAAAAGGGGATTTAGAATGGTTAGAGATGGAAACAACAGAAATTGAGAGGAGACTAGAGAATATCTTTTTTTGGAATCCGGTCAAGAGAGAAATAGAAAAAATAGAAAATCTCCTTTTAAAGAATATATTAGAAATATGGAAGAAAAACAAGGAAAAACTAATGCCGGTTATCTCACCACTAACTCCAGTAGTGATGATGGAAAAATTCCCAATAAATTTGAGGGATGAATTAGAGAAGGAATTAAAAAGGCAGGGAATATATAAGTTAAAAGAATTGATAAATATAATGACAAATAAAGATAGAATAAAGGAGAGATTGCAGGGTACTAAGATGTCATGGTTTAATTACATTCAGTTGGAGCAGTGGACAAGGAATTGGAAAAGTAATAACAAAGATTTTAGAGAATATACTAGATTTGAACACATGATTAAGCAAAGAGATGATCTGGAAGAAAATGAAATATTGAAGGGTGCTACAAGAGAAATATATAAAATACTGTCAAAAGATGAAGATGAATATCTTAGAAAAATATGGGAGGAAGAATTAGTACAAAAAATAGATATTCAAGATTGGGGGAAAATTTGGAATCAGCATCATTTAAAAAACTTATCTGTAAGGATAAAAGAGAATTATTATAAATTGGGTTGGAGATGGTATCTAACACCAGTAAGGTTAAACCATATAGGCAAGAATCATTCAAGGTCATGTTAGAGGGGTTGCCAAGAGATTGGCACATATATCCGTATGTGGTGGAAATGTGAAGGTGTACAGAAATTTTTGGAAATGGTATTTAAAGAGATAAAGGGGATAACAGGAATTGATTTACAAATATGTCCGAGTATAGCGTTATTATCGATATTTGATAAGGATAATTGTACCCAGACAATGAGGGAGTTAATTACAAATTGATTAACTGCAGTAAGGCTAATTATATCGAGAAAATGGAAAACTCAAGAAGACTTTCAAATAAAGGATTGGTAGAAGTGTGGAAAATTGCAATGATAAGTTAACATATCGAATTAAGGTTAAAAAAGGGATAATGAAAAGGAATGACTTTGAAGCAATATGGAAAATATTAGTGGAAAAGGCTTTAACCAAAGAGGGAAGTGTCACACCTCCACAAGAAGAATTACAGTTTTGGAAAGCAGAAAAACTGAAATATAATTGGCTCTGGAATGGGCTCACATTTAGGGTAGAGTCTATGGTTAATAACTGGATCATATATAGTATTAGCAATAGGTTAAATATAGTTGAAAAGAATAGATTTAAGAATGAAATTATTATAGCAATAATGAGTAAAAGGAGAATGAGATTTAGATACATGAAATAAAAATATATAATCAATGTGATATATAATATGTTAAATAAGCATATGATGATAAAGGATCTGGAGAGAAATAGTAATGTAAGCTATTTGTTTTGTAATTTTTCTCTTTTTCACGTTTACATTATTCACATGGTGTTTTTGTTTTATTCTGTTATGTATTGTTCTTTTCTCTTTATAATAATAAAAAAATTAAAAAAAAATAAAGACAATGCAAACTGACAAATTAAATGACATGCTGCACCAGAGTGCCACAATTTTCCTTACACACCCATATTTAAAGTATGGTCCAAGAACTCTTTAGAACAGAACTTTCTACAGCAAGGTTTCTCTGTATTTAACATATGAAGTGGTTTTCCACTAACATGCTTCACACCAGGAAAGGCTATACCCACATTGGTTAAATTATTGCCCGCATTGAAGTTATTAAAGGCATGGTAGCAGGGTTAGACCCAGGAACATTTCAAGATCAGGTAGGATTCTGTTCTCATTGAAGAATATCTCTGAGTGTACAGCAAGTGCATTTCTTTCAACTATTGAGTAATCTCAGGCTGTCTTCCTCCACCTGAGATTACAACTATAGCTCAGTCAGTGAAGTAGAGTTCCTGGGCATTACTTCTTTAACAGACAATTTGGTGCCATAAACAACATGGAAAGGATAGAGATAAGTTCCTATACCACAAGAAAAGAAAAAAAAAGAGCTGTTAAGCATGTTTCAATATGTATTTAATTCAAGACTGAATAGGCATATGTGAAATGAAACAACCAAGTCAGACAAGCCTTGTAAATAAACAAAAGCTTTTTGAATCTACTAGAGATCACTTGAAGGCTCCTTCCATAATGCATCCTGGGGTGACTTTTTCTTTTGCCACCTACTTTTGATTTTCACTTTGGTGATTTTCACTTTGGTGACCAAGCTTATAGATCTATGCTTCTTTAACATGCTGGGAAGTAGCTGGTGAGGCAGGCTTGCTGCTCTCAACTTTCCTCTCTGTTCCATTGTTCATGTATGCCCAGTATGGAATTCTGTAGTAGGCACGTGCACAAGCCTAATATAAGATTGTCTAGAGTAGAATCTCATTCCTTCCCAGCTCAAGTTTTACTGGATTGTTTACTGCAGATATGTCTTGTTCCTTCAGCCGTTTTTTCCCATCCTCCCAATGCTGATGCTACTAAAAATATTCCAGCTATACACAGAACTAGAAGGAAAAGGGGGCTGGGTAGATGTAAAAAGGCTTTGTAAAAAGGTGCTACTTTGTCAGAGGCATTGTTAACTAAGGTATGCCTGTAATTGCCAGATTCTAAAGTCAGAACATGCAACTTCAACACAAGATGCACCCAGGTTGCCTCCTTTCTTTCTTGTATGGGTCTTCTGGCTTCAACAAGGGTTTTGGTTTTTTTTAATCAGTCAAGACCCCCACACAATATCCATTTGGACCATTTGAGGCAATCCTCTTTATGTAATGTAAATCTATTCAACCCTATGTTCAATGGATTTGCTCACATGTAAATATGGAAAAGGACTGGTGAAATCCTAGCATACTAACTCAGAAGTCAGTTCCATTACACCCGGGGGGCTTACTTTCTAGTAAGTGCATTTACCCATGCAAGTTAAGGCTTCAGTCAAGAGTACTCTTCCTTTGGAACAATACCCCTTCCAAAGGGGACTTACTCCAGTGTAAACATGCTGAGTGAGACTAGGGCCCTTTTTGCACGGCATTTCCGAAGCGAAAGGGCCGCTTGAGTGTCGCATAAATGTGAGGAGCAGTCCACATGACGCACTCACATTTGCGCGACGATCAAGGGCCTTGAAGCCGAAAATGCTGCGCGGTCGCGTATCGCTCCAGGGCCTCGCACACACTTACCTTGCATGCCGAGCCTCGGGAGCCGGGCTGGTCACGCTTCCTGTGCAGTGCAGCCTGGGAAAGGTCCCAGGCTGCACTGCGAAAGGAAGAGGTGCAGCGCTTTTGCGACCAGGAAGCAGCTGCGGAGCCGATGGGACCGGGACACGAGAGCCTCTCGCTGGGGGCTGCTTGCGCAAGCCCCGCACCCCAGCTCCGCGAAAGGGTAAGGTGCGAAAAGGGCCTAGGTCTGTGGTCATCGCTGCTGTAGTTTCATCTCTGCTTCAAGACCCAGACCAATGAGGTGATATCCCCCAACCCCCAGATTAGTCTTTTTGTCTGAAGGCCACATCCTGTTTACCAGTGGTTCTTAGCCTGGGGTCTGGGACCTCAGAGCCCTCTCGACGGGTCCGCAAAACTCTGCTGCTGGGTACCAACAGAGTGGCAGCAACAGGGACTTGATTGTGGGTCTCTATGTGCTGAAACTGCTCCCTCATTTCCCGTTGTAAGTGACGTAGGCGCAGGAGGCGCGGGTGCCAAGGAGCACAGTGGCAGCTGTATGCATGCACCCAAACTGCTCCCTTATTTGCGAACAATGGACCAGTTTCGGTACCTGCACCCCCCTGCTGTAACTTCCTTGATGAAAGGGACATGGCAGCAGGAATGTGTGTGTGCCCAAACTCCCCCCATGTTTGCAAATGAGGGAGCAGTTTTGGCATCCCCGCAACCCCCCCCCACTGCCACATCCCTGATGAAAGGGATGTGGCAGCAGGCTTGTGTGCATGCCCAAACTGTGACTGTGAACTATGATCAGTGTTTGAATCCTCACACAGCTATGGAAACCCACTGAGTGACTTCAGTTAATTCACATTCTCTCAGCCTCAAGGAAAAGCAAAGGTAACAAATCTTGCCAAGAAAGCCGCCCTGATAGATTTGCCTTAGGCTTGCGATAAGCTAGTTTTCAAAGGGGAGGAAAATGATGGCTATCCCATCTGTGGCCCCATCCCATCATTGGCACTTTGTTATTGTGTTCCTTCAAGTCACTTCTGAGTTACGCCAACCCTAAGGTGAACAGATTACATGGGTTTTTTTTGGCAGGATTTGCTCAGGGGGGGTTGCCTTTGACTTTCTCTGAAGCTGAGACAATGTGACTTGTCCAAGGTCACCCAGCGTCTGAGTGAAGACCTGAATCCTTGTTTCCAGAAGCCTTTAATAAATAAATATATATTTGAATATGTAAATAAATATCGAAAATTTAAATTTTTAATTTTTAAATTTTGAGTTAAGTCTTAGGGGTCCCTGGGAACAAATTAGATTTACAGGGGCTCCCCGGTAAGGAAAAGGTTAAGAGCCACTGCTCTGTACTCAAAATGCCACGTTCTGATCCCAGAATCCTTGGCGCCTCTGAATTGAGCAATCACAATCTGCACATGCTCAAATTGCACCCTCTTCCTGTCGAACAAGGTTTAAGAGTCAGCTCTGGAAGAGCGTGAGCCTTGATGTTACACATTTCTCAAGACTGGTTTTAAAGGATTAAGAGCCAACATACAGAACCAGTTGCAAAAATATTTGGAAAATCGCAGAAGAAGACAAAGAAACCAACAAACGCAACAAGACAAATTATTTATTTCTAGAGAGGAAAGGGCGCAGGAGATTCCGGCAGAGCAGCGGGGGAAAAAATTGTCGTCCGAGCTTCTTTCGTGAGGCGTGCAAACAGACCGGCGAGAAAGTTATGACCGAGGAAAGCGAGGGCTCCGCGGAGTCACGGCTACCAGCTGACGGCCGCCCCGCTCGCCAGGGGCTTCACAGCTCATTCCCGGCATGCGCGTTACAGGAGCCAGATTGCTGGCTGGCTCAGCTCTTGACTCTCCCTCCCGTGGCTACAGGAGGCCTGCTTGGAAACTGAAACTAAACGGCGTCTCTTTTCCCTCCCCCCTTCCCTTCCCCCAGATAAAAACAACGGACCAAGTAGCGGCTGTCCTCCCCGCTCTCGGAGTCCAGGAGGCGTCGCCTTCGCTGCTGAAGCGCGGGGCGTTCGGGAATAGCTGGCGCCGCTGTGGGAGGAGAGCGGCGCCGAGCTCGGCTTCTGGAGCTGTGAGCGCGACTCGCCCCCGAGCTCCGGCTTAGCCGCTTCCCCACAGCCATGAAGAAGCTCCGCCTGGCCGCGGAGGGGAGGGGGTCTTCCCTGTCAGCGGTGTCCCTGGGGTCGATGTTAACCCTGTTTAAGGGTGTAACCCATTGTGCCCCATTCTCACAGCAATCCCCTAGCAACCCCACTGGGCCCCGGCAGCTTAGAGTGTAGGTTGAAACAAAACACAACTAAGACAGTGATTAGCACAAAGGTTTTTAAAAATCAAAAGATCAAGTTTAAAGAACTATTTTAAAACAGTTTTAAAAGCGTCTAAAACATGAAAGTGAACATTAAAACATGCTACATTTAATTAAAGGACCCTTCTGGAACAGCCAGTTAGCAGCTAAAGGCCAGTGTACAGTTAAATACAGTATAATCATGTTGTGGAACAAACATATCAAAGGACTTAATTGTGCTTGTCAAGTACTTGTCAATAATTTAGATTCAGCTGATATTACTTGACAGACAGAGAACCTGGGCTACTCTCCCCTGTGCAGATGAAGATATAATAATGGAGTCAAGGTCAGAAAATATGAGAACATTTGTGAATATCCAGATAAAAATGTCATAGCAGATACTGTTTATTCCAAGCCTTTCATAACAATAGACCTTAGATGAACTAATTTAATACCCAGAATAGCTGCTGAAGAAAACTAAGATGACAAAATGGTGACAGAAGAATACAACTTTTTCATCATTTTCATCATCACCACCACAAAAAATACTCCACCTCATATGTAATTTTCCTCCACTGATACTAAAGTAGTCATCCACTATGCAACAGTTCCTTGAAGATCTTCATTAGATCATGGGGAAATCATGTCTTAGGGACAAAGAAAGGACATCTGTATGCTATTATGTTTGGAACCAACATTTTGAACATAGTGGAAACAGCAAAGCAAATCGAGAGTTAGACCTAAACTACGCATACACACTGCAGTATGTCATTTCAGCATGCCAGGCATTTGGCAATGCACAGCATGGAGTCCACAGCCCTTTCCTACTACTGCTGCCGCTGTGGGTGCCCTCCACACGTACACATCACAGGTACAGTATGCAGCAATAAGATTCCAGCAGGATCAACAGCTGCCTATCAGTATGATCCAGCCCTACAAAACTGAATGTTGCATTATATTTTGAGTTACAATTCTTTATCCTTTCGGTTAAAGGTCTAGAATCTTTGACGGAGGGGGGGAGAATATTGCTTTACAGTATTTGTTAGACATGAAAGTGGATTCCATCCAGCTGTTGTTAGTTCAAAAGCCAGCTGTTCTGGTAGTGCTGAAGGGCATAACACTTTCCATCTGTAGCACATTGTGTTATGAATTTTACAAATAACCTCTTTTAATCATATTTATGAACTATTAACATTTCAATGCAGGCTGAAATTCCTAAGCTGGGAATAAAACTGAACTACAATAATGCATCAAGTCAAAAGTTTTCCCAGAAAATCAGGCATGTGCAATTTGTGCTCTCCCGATATGTTACAGAATCACAGAATCACAGAATAATAGGATTGGAAGAAATCACAGGGGCCATCCAGTCCAACCCCCTGGTATGCAGCAACCCACATCAAAGCATTCCCAACAGATGGCCATCCAGCCTCTGTTTAAAAATCTCCAAAAAAGGAGACTCCACCACACTCTGAGACAGTATATTCCACTGCCGGACAGCTCTGACCCATCAGAAAGTTCTTTCTGAGATTTAGGTGGAATCTTTTTTCCTGGAATTTGAATCAATTGCTCCTTGTCCTAGTCTCTGGAGCAGTGGAAAACAAGCCAGTTCCCTCTTCAATATGACATCCTTTCAAATATTTAAACAAGGCTATCATGTCCCCTCTTAACCTTCTCTTCTGCAGAGTAAACACAGCTTCCTTAGCCACTCCTCGTAGGTCATAGCTTCCAGACCCTTTGCCATTTTAGTCACCCTCATCTGGACACATTACAGCTTGTCAATATTCTTGTTGAAATGAGGTGCCCAGAACTGGACACAGGATTCCAGATGAAGTCTGACCAAAGCAGAATAAAGTGGTACTATTATTTTCTTCAGTCTAGATACCATACTCCTATTGATGCAACCAAGAATCACGTTCGCTTTCTTGGCTGCTATTATCACACTGCTGACTCATGTTCAGTTTGTGGTCTAGTAAGACTCCTAGATTCCTTTCATATATACTGTTGTCCAGCCGGGTGTCTCCCATCCTGTATTTGTGCATCTTATTCTTTCTGCCCAAGGGTAGGACCTTACATTTCTCTCTGTTGAAATTTGTTTTATTAGTTTTGGCCCAGCTCTCCAATCTGTAGAGGTCATTTTGAATTTTGATTCTGTCCTTAGCAACCTCTCCCAATTTGTTATCATCTGCAAACATGCAGATGATAACATGCCTGATCAACATGCCTTCTATTCCTTCATCCAAGTCATTGATAAAGACGTTAAATAGCACTAGGTCTAGGACAGAACCCTGTGGCACCCTGCTAGTCACTTCTCCCCAGGATGAAGAGAAGCTATTTGGTGGGCACCCTCTGAGCTCGGTCAGTCAACCAATTGCAAATCCACCTTAACAATAGCATTGTCAAGCTCACATTTCACTAGCTTCTTTGCAAGAATATCATGAGGAACTTGCTGAAATCAAGATCTTACTGAACTCAAGATATGCTACATCCACAGCATTCCCTTCGTCTATCAAGCTTGTAACTCTATCATAAAAAGAGATCAGATTAGTCTGGCATGACTTGCTTTTGAGAAACACATGTTGACTTTTAGTGAGCACAGCATTGTTGTCTAAGTAATTATAAACCCCTCTGTTTACGGATCTGTTTTGGAATCTTTCCAGTTATTAATGTTGGGCTGATTGGGCGATAATTATTTGGGTCATCTTTTTTTCCATTTTTGAAGATGGGGGACAACATTGGCCCTCCTCCATTCTGCTGGGACTTCTCCTGTTCTCCAAGAATTTTCAAAGATTATTGCCAGTGGTTCTAAAATTATTTCTGCCAGTTCTTTTAATATCCTTGGATGTAGTTCATCTGACCCTAGAGACTTGAATTCATTTAGAGTAGCCAGGTATTCCTGTACTACTTCTCTACTAGTCTATACTGCCTTTCCCCTACTTCACCACCTGCTCCCCACCCCCACCCCCAGGTTGAATACTTTTTTCCTTTTGGGAGAAAACTGATACAAAGAAGGTGTTGAGTAGTTCTGTTTTTTTCTTTGCTCCCTGTTAGTACTTGGCCATCTTCTCCATGCAGCAACCCTATCATTTCCTTACTTTTGTTTTTGCTGTGGAGGTATCTAAAAAAGCCCTTTTAATTGTTTTTAATCTCTCTGGCAAGCCTGAGTTGATTCTGTTATTTAGCTTTTCTGACCATTCCCCTACATATCCTGGCTATTTGTTTGAATTCCTCTTTGGTGATCTCCCCATTCATCCATTTTTTATACATGTTCCTTTTAACACCTAGCTCAAGTGAGAGTTCTTTAGCTAACAATTCTGGGTTTTTTAGACATCTCCCATTTTTCTTCCTTACTGAAACAGTTTTAAATTTTGCCTTCAGTATCTCACTTTTAAGAAACTCCTATTCGTCATGAACTCCCTTCTCTTTCAGTATTCCTTTTCTTTTTACAATAATCTTTATTAATTTTATGTATAAAAAGACAACAAACAAATACAACAATTTTTAAAAAAAGAAAGAACATTAAAAAACAAAAATATACCAAAATAGAAAAGAAAAAAATACATACATTAAACATACAACACAGTCTATAGATGCTACTGAAGAGATAAAGAAGCTACAAAAGTGTAAGGGAAAAAATTTACTAACCCCCCTCCCACATATTATATCAACCTTCAAAGATATAGACTACAGAGATACTAATACAAATATATTAAAATGACTTCCTGCTCTTGTGCTGTAAGTTCCAATTTTAAATCTATTCTGTCTATTAAATCTTCTTCCATCTTACCTTCAGTTTTACTCTGTTCTCTACCAACAATAGACCTATCTTATTTTTTAATATCAAATCCCATAATTGCTAAGTCACCATTTCTGTTCCTTACATGATCTATGAAAGGTTTCCAAGTTTTTAAATATGAATCAATTTCCCTTTCAATAAAGTTGTAAGCTTGTCCATCTCTGTCAGCCAAGTCTATAAGTTTTTTTATCCACTCACTTAATTTCAATATACTATTCTTCCAATATTTTGCAAAGATAATTCTTGCTGTTGTTATCATGTATCTTGTCAAATTTTTGTATTCTTCTTCCCACCCTATTATTCTTATTTATCATATTTAATATAAATAGCTCTGTTCTTAATGTTATTTTAACTTTTAGTATCTGTTGCATACAATCTCCTACCCTTAACCAATAATTTTTGGCCTTTTTACATTGCCACCATATATGATAAAAACATCCTACCTGATTACTACATTTTCAACATTGATTCTTAAGATTCCTATACATCTTGGCTAGCTTCTCAGGGGGTAAGATACCATTTATACATCATTTTATAAAAGCTTTCTCTCAACTCATTACACCTAGTAAATTTCAGGGGGGCCCTAGACATCTTCCCTTTGTTCCAAATCTAAGTTATGTCCTATTCATTGGACCCAATATATCATAGATTCTATTATTTGTTCCTTTTCCATGTTAAACGTTAGTAACAATTTATACATTTTAGCAATTACATGGGAATCATCTGCCAGTAATAATTTTTCAAATTCTGTTTCTGCTATCTCAAAACCAAATGTTATCTTACCCTCCTTATATTTCTCCCTTATTTGGTGATATAACATTGCATTTTAAATCCTTTTTGTTCTAAACTTTGTGTATCTTTGATAATCTACTTTCCTTTTTCCTTTATTAAATCCCTATATCAAATCCATATTTTCAGACTTCCCATTTCCCTTCTATATAAGGCTTCTTGTGGTGATAACCATCTGGGTATTTTCATTCCTAACCTTTTTTGTACTTCTCCCAAATTTTATATAGAATTCTTTTTGTAATATGGTTTTTAAAACCCACATTTGCCTTTATTTTCCCATACCAGAAGTGAGTGTGCCAGCCAAATTTAAGTTTGTGGCCCTCTAATTCCAGTAATCTTTTATTCTCTAACATCAAACTTTCTTTTAGCCATACTAAACAAGATGCTTCAAAGTATATTCTTAAATGTGAAACCCCGAATCTACCACATAACTTTGCATCCACTAAAGCTTTCCATTTTGTCCTAGTTTTTTTTCCCTAACCATATAAACTTGGAGATCTCCTTATACCAGATCTTAAAGGGTGAGTTTGAGAATATTATTAGGATTGTTTGGAACAAATGTATCGTTTTAGGTAATACCATCATTTTGATTACTGATATTCTCCCAAATAAAGACAAATTCACCTTCTGCTATTTGAAGATTGTCAGCAATTGATATATACATATGGTTTTCTAACATAAAGACCGTATTGTCCACAAAAGCTTTTAATTTGCATTCTTCTTTTCTAAACTTTATTCCTTTTATTTCTTTATTATTTCTCACTATTCTACTGAAATTTTCTAATACTAAAATAAACAATAGTGGTAATAAAGGACATTCTTATCTTGTACCCTTTTCAATATTTATATAATCAGGCATATTACCATTTATTATTATCTTTGCTTTTTGTGAATATATTTCATTTATCCATTTAATTCCATTTATCCAAGTAATAAAATTACTTCCCATATTCATTATTTCTGTTGTTATTTTAATAGGAATGACCAATTCACATTATCACATTTTTCCACATCTAAGAATATCAGTATTCCCTTAATCTCATTATGATAAGTTAAATACTCTAATACATCCAATACAATTGTAATATTATTTGTAATTTGTCTTTTTGGGGAAAAAACCATTTTGATCCTCATGAATATGTTCTTGTAAAATTGCATGTAATCTATTTACGAAAATTAATGCAAAGACCTTATAATTTTCATTAACAATGATATAGGTCTATGGCCATTTCCGCACTAGACTGTTATACTGCTATTATTCCACTTTCAACATCCTATGGAATCCTGGGGTTTGCAGTTTAGGGAGGAGCCAGCCAGCACAGAAATGGCCTATAATTTTTAGTTAATGATGGATCTCTATCTTCCTTGGGTAATAATGTTATATTCAATTTTTCCAATTTTCAGGGATTTCCCTAGTTTGAATGATATTGTTCATAACTTTTTGAAGAGGTTTTTCCAATTCACTAAAGCGAACTTTATAAAATAAAGCTATTAAACCATCTGATCCAAGTGATTTACCACCTTTTAGATATTTTATTCCTTTTCTTATTTCTTCAAGTGAGATTTCTTTATTTAATTTCTCTCTTTGTAATCTGTAAATTTTGGTGTCTCCAAATCCTTAAGATATGTATTTATTTGCTCTAATTGTATTGGTTGGTTTTTATATAACACCTGAAAATAATTGTAGAACACTTTAGTTAACTCTTTTTCATTAGTTGCAATCCTATTCCCCATTTGCAATTAATCATTCTCTTAGTGCTTTCTTTTCTTAACCTATACATTAACCATCTTCCTGGTTTATTTGCTTGATCAAAATTTGTTGTACATAAACTAGTTTGTTTAAACTGATCTGTCATTAGCGTTGTAATTTGCTTCTGTAATGTTTTTATCTGATTAGTAATTTTACCATCATTAGTCACTGACTAATTCTAACTTCTTTCGTAACTTTATGCATATTTTCCTGTCTTTTCCATTTCCATTCTGTATTCAGAATGGAATACATACCCTTTATCACTGCCTTAATGGCGTCTCGTGCAATTCTATCCTCTATTCCTCTGTCTTGATTTAATTGAGAATACTCTGTGAGTATATTTTTGCATTTCTTAACCATATTTTCTTTATTTAGTAAAGACTCATTAATTCTCCACCTATAATTCTTAATGCCAGTATTTAAAGTCAGTTTAACTGGAATTATGGTCCAAAATTGTTTTTGGTGTTATTTCTGCTTTATCAATCCCATTTACCATGTTATTACTTACCCAAATCATATCTACCCTCAATAATGAATTATGTGTATTTGAGAAAAAAGTAAATTCTCTTTTGTTCCCTTCCTTAACTCTGCATATCTATCAATTGCAATTCTTCTACTAACAAAAAATTTCTTGGCTAATTTCCCTTGATTTCAGCCAGTAATTCCCTAAGTGGACAGAAATCAGCTTTCTTAAAGTCTAGAATGCGTGCCTGGTTACACTTGGGTTCCCCTTCCCACTGAATAACAAATTCCAATCGATCATGGTCACTCCTGCCCAAGGATCCCACCACTTCCACCCAGTTAACAAAGACATCCCTGTTTGTTAGGATCAGGTCTAAAATAAATGATCCCCTTGTTGCCTCTTCTACCTTCTGGACAAAGAAATTGTCTGCAAAGCAAGTGAGGAATTCAGTGGACCTTATACTCTTGGCAGAGTATGACTGCCAACATATATCAGGATAGTTGAAATTTCCCATTACTACTGCATCTCTCCTTTCTGAATATGTGGTCATCTGCTCCAGGAAGGCATCATCCAAATCCTCAGTCTGGATTGGAGGTCTGTAATAGACCCCCACAGTGACATCTCTTTTTTCCTTTCCCCCTTAATTCTTACCCAGCTGCTCTCAACCTGGCTTCCCGGGTTTAAGTCATGAATCTCTTCACAGGTGTAAGCATCCTTGACATATAAAGCTACTCCTCCTCCCTTCCTGTTTTGTCTATTTCTCTGAAATAGATTGTACCCCCATTACTACATTGCAATCATGAGTCTCATCCCACCAGGATTCAGTGATGCCTATTATATCATATTTACTTTGTTGTATTAAGACTTTCAGTTTATCTTGTTTATTTCCCATGCTGCATTACATTACATCTGGAAGATTTCTTTCATCCACTTGTGGTTGTCCAAGACAACCAAGTCTCATGCTGCTACCACTGACTCTAGTTTGGGTAAGTCTGCGGAGGACATACATAACCAGGCCAACAAGATCAGGTCCTGACTTTTAGCTGTAGGGAATGGGCAACAGTATTTAGCCACATGGTGCCCTTATCTTTTTTTAGGAGGCTTAATTCGTTGGCAGTGGTCTTGGCCTCGGTTGCTCTCCAAGGGACGTGCACTGTCGTCACCTTGTGGACCTCATCATGATAGAGGCTTCAACCTTGCACGTAGTCATGGCCCGTGTCTTGACAGGACAGAATGGCGCTGGGTCTTCCCAGTTAGAATTAAAGGGAGTTTGGGGGTGGCATCCTCTGGAAGAGATTCTTCCAGAGAATGCACTGGGAAGAGGGGTGTTGCCTTGGGACAGACCGCAGAAATCATGGCTTCCCGGGCAACTAGCCTCTGGGTGACTTCTCTGAGCTTGCACTCACAGGACTCTTTTCTGGTTTGTTTTCACCTGGTTAGTGAGAAATTGGGCGGTGTGCTGTGACTTCATGAAATCACTCTCCAGGATGCTCATTTTTGCCTGAAGAGTTTGATTTTCTACCGTGGCATTATCCAGTTTTGTACAGGCCCCCTGTGCTGAGGCAGAAAAGGCCAATTTACCTACTATCAGTATTTGGGTTTGCACCATTACAACTTCCAATTCTTTTGGCAAATTGTCGGCCGTCTGGCCAAGATCCTTAATTAAATGGGTGGCATCATTCATAGCCATCCAGAATCCTCATGCTGCCATTGCATCTTTGGATGGGCCAAAAAATGATTTTTCTTTACTTTTGGTGGGGTAGACTTCCCACAGAGTTTGGAAGGGATCCTCAGTGTTAAAGGACCCTTCCTTCCATGGGTTATTTCCTGTCTTAACCCATTTCTCTAATTTACCTTTCTTGTCCTTGTGGCGGACATGTTAGCCAATTTAACAGAACTGCCAATTCAAAAAATGGCAAATTAGAACTGCCAATTAAGAGGGAGTGAGGGTGCATTCTAATATGCCCACTGGACACAAACGCAAACAAATTTGAAAACATTTCCAAACAACTTTTCCAATCACATTTCCCTCAAGTCCACTGGCCAGGACACACCCATGAAGCTGGGGAAATAGAGGACCAGGCAGTCAGGGATGGGAAGATCATGTGTGATCCTTTTGGGGAGATCCTTGATGCTCACCACACACAGCACTTGCCGTGGAGGAAAATGAACCCAGAAAGGGAACCTAACACTGTTTGGCCAGACAGCGGGGGAAGTGGAGTCTGAACCCTGCCTATTGCTTTTTTGAGCGAGGGGTACCTTCCTACTGCTCAGGCTAAAGACTTAACCTAGGGTCAGTGGTGGCCCCACATGGTGTTGCACACTGCCCAACTATCAGTTGACACCCCACACGGTGTACAGACCATGATCCTCGCAAGTTGCAGAAGGGATTGAAGCTTCCTACCTGCCCTAAGAATTACAAAGGCACACAAGTGCCTCCTGAAGTAATGTCTTTTCTCTTGGCATGATGGTGACTGAGACAAAGCCATGGACTGTCCTGGCCCCTCTCAAGATCACCACTGTAAAAACGTATTGGGTGCTGTTGAATGTAAACGTTACTTGGAACTAGTACAGTTTTGTGGAGGGGAGAGCCAAGGCCACCTCCCTGTGGTATTTGGGGCTTGCAGTTGCAGTTGCTGAAATCACCCCTGTGCTAAGCTGTGCCCTGGTTGGGCAGAAGCATTTTGCTGCTTGGATCCCCAGTCCCACAGGAAATTCCTTTTCTAGAGGGCATGGAGAGGGTGGACTCTTTCTGCCAAGGACTTAAGGAAGTCCTGGGAAAAACTGAGAGACCCTAGCAGGGATCTCAGAGAGGGGACCACCATGAATGTTGGAAGCTTGGGATTAGTTTCCACTTGCTGCATGCTGTCCTCTTCCTGGGTCTCATACACCCTGGTGATGTTCTGTACCTTGTCTGATTCTATGTGGGTTTCTTCCTGAACCTTAGCCTTGGGCAAGACTTCTTTGTGCTCTGAAAGCACCATACTTGACCTCGCACTTGTGGCTAGATCAGGATGAAGGACCATCTGGGTGGCTCTGGTGTCCACTGGGAGTCTAGTGGGAGGTTCTGCCTGTGAGGTCTAGATGCCCACTCTAACCATGGAGCATTTCATATCACTGTCTGTTCAACCTTTAACAATTCCTGACAGATTGTAACTCTCAGATTATTGATGAAGTTGAATCTAGTTTTTCAGACCAAAACCAAACATCCTTCCCCTTTTAGAAGCTTTATTCAGCATGTTTTTCGCTTCTGGAACCTACATACATAGCATTTGTTAAGCAGGAAAGCACTATGGAGAAATCTTCTGAACTTAACTCTGAAACCCATACCACCATTTTTTGCCAAACTGCAGAGATCCTTGTATGAAAAAAAAGGCAACACTCTGCTCATCCCAGTGGCCTCTTTGCAGCAGGAATGCTGTCACATTATCTTGACAGAAGAATGTCCTATACTGTACAAAAGATCTTTTTATTTCCTTTTTTTTATGATTAATGAATGTGTGCCTGGTACAATAGCTTTTCTTTGTAGAAAAACAAGAAACAAACATTAGCTAAGAAACATACTTTAACAGAAAACAGCTGTGTGAGTGGTATTGCTGCTCCTTTAATAGTTGATTGATTGTTGTGTGTTTTAGGGGGTTGGTTTTAGGTGGATTGGTGGGTGGGGAGAATTGGGTATGTTTTTTAATGTTTTTAATGTATTGATGTATTTAATGTTGTTCGCCGCCTCGATCCATGTGGAGAGGGGGGATAGAAATAATTTTTATTATTATTATTATTATTATTATTATTATTATTATTATTATTATTTCTTTTTATGCTGCTTAGGTGGGTTTCATGACAAAGGCCAATGATTTGTAGCATTCAGTTTAAAAACAACAATGATGAGAAGTGTCTATTTTGGAAACTTTTGAGAAATGGGAAAGTAAAGAATTATTTCTTTAAAGTTCTAGCTATAGTAGTAATAAACTACTTATTGGGATCTTATTGGGTGCTTATAAATTACAAACAAGTTCCATTAATTTGACGAGGGGTCTGCTCATTTCATAAGCAGGATATGGGACCACATGTGCGCATGCAAGCCTCTGCAGGCAAGAAGAACTGCCAAAAGAGTGGAGCCTCATTGAATTAATAGAACTGATCTGTAATTTTCAAGCATCAAAACAGTGTAGCATCGAAAAAACAAGCCACTGAAAAGCAAGAAATGTCTATAATTGGTACTTTTGGAGGAAGTGACCATGTAATGCTAGAAAGTTCATGAAGCAGGAATTGCTAAAAGCACAATCACAAATAATTTACTGGAAGAAGCAAAATGGAAAACATCTGAAAAAGCCAATGTGGCTCCACAGTAAACTCGAGGAGAAAGTGAAATCAGAGGGAGCTTGTAAAAGAATGGAAAGAAGAGCAAATCATCAAAGACGTGTAGCCCTAGCTTGTAAGAATAGTGTAAGGAAAGCTGAGGCTTTGTTAGGTCTCCTTGTGCTGGCCGTGTGCTCTCCCTGAGCACACGGTCTGACTAACGAGGGGGAGGAGCCAGCTAGGGGGGAGGAGTCTTATTAGGAGCTCCCAACGGGGCGCGCGCAGTTGAAGCCCTTTTCTTCAACCCTTCCAATTCATCCCTTGGCGATCAGCAGAGGAGACATACTTGATTGAGTTGAATTTTAGGAATAAAGTCCTGTTATTCTTCTAGACCTACTCCCTGTACTACTCTCTGTAGTATCAAGGATGGAAGGTGAGGGAGCTGCCGCGGTCACCTGTAGCACTTGTGGGATGTTCCTTTTCTTGCCACAAGATGTTGTCGGGTACACTTGCAGCAAGTGCAAGCTGGTGACCTTCTTGGAGGAGAAGGTTCGCCAGCTGGAGGCACGAGTTTCTAATCTTCATCTTATTAGGGAAGGTGAGGAGTTTTTGGATAGGGCAGAGAAGACCTTCCTGAAGACCGAATGTGCGGGGGAGCTGCCAGATCAGGAAGTCAGCACACTGGGCCAAGAAACGGATGCTTGGAGGAATGTCACACGGAGGAGTAGGAGGGCCAGGAAGGAAACAGAGACTCTCAACCTACACAATCGCTTCAAAGTTCTTGGCCTTATGAACGATGAGGAGCGCCAGGAGGAGGGAACAGAATGTCAACAAGAAGGAATCCAACATCGGCAACAGGAACTAGATCAACACTCCCAGCCTCAACAGAGTGTCCAGGCAGTCCTAGAAGAACCTGCTGGTCGAGGAGCCCCGGACAAGCCTCAGAGGAGGCGAGTTCTGGCTGTTGGGGATTCCTTGCTCAGAGGAACTGAAACGGCAGTTTGCAAACCCGACAAGTTCAATCGAGAAGTCTGCTGTCTTCCTGGGGCCAAGATCAACCACATAACGGAGAGGCTAACCAGGCTAGTCAAGCCCACTGACCATAAGCCCCTCATTTTGGTTCATGTCGGAACCAATGACACTGCGAGGCGCAGCTTTTACCACATCGCAAAGGACTGCGAGCTTATGGAGACAAAGCTTAAGGACCTTGGTGCGCAGGTGGTCATTTCATCTCTCCTCCCTGTTCAAGGATATGGTGCACAAAGGGAAAGGGCGATAGCAGAGGTCAACAACTGGCTCCGCACATGGTGCCGCCGGCAACGGTTTGGGTTTTTGGAACACGGCCTGAATTTCCATGAACGTGGGCTTCTGGCAAGGGATGGGTTGCACCTCACGAAACTTGGCAAGAATGTTTTTGCAAACAGTCTTGCACGGAGGATTAAGAGGTCTTTAAACTAAGTTCTGCTGGGGAGGGAGACAATATTATTCAGGGCAAAGACACGGCGAGTGCAGGGGGGAAAGGCCCAAATGATATTGGCCAAGTAGTACAAGCGTCCAATGGTGGGAGGAGTAGAAACTATAGTACAGGACTTGCAGGAAGGGCCCGGGGATTTAAGTGTCTCTACACTAACGCGCAGAGTATGGGAAACAAGCAAGATGAACTTGAACTCCTAGTACAACAAAATAAATACGATTTGATAGGCATCACTGAGACCTGGTGGGATGAGTCTCAGGATTGGAATGTAGGAATAGAGGGGTATAGCCTATTTTGTAGAAATAGACCAAACAAGAAAGGAGGAGGAGTAGCCTTGTATGTCAAGGATGTTTTCACCTGTGAAGAGATCCATGACTTAAACCCAGAAAGCCAGGTCGAGAGCATCTGGGTAAAAATTAAGGGAGCGAGAAACAATAGGGATATTCTGGTGGGGGTTTACTACAGACCTCCAGCCCAGACTGAGGACCTTGATGACGCCTTCCTCAACCAAATGACCGCGCATTCAAAAAGGAGAGATACAGTAATAATAGGAGATTTCAATTACCCGGATATATGTTGGCAGTCAAACTCTGCCAAGACAGCAAGGTCCAGCAAGTTTCTTGCTTGTCTTGCAGACAATTTCATGGTCCAGAAGGTGGAAGAGGTGACAAGGGGATCAAATATTCTAGATCTGATCCTGACCAACAGGGATGACCTTGTTAATGAGGTAGAAGTGGTTGGATCTTTAGGGGGTAGTGACCATGCCCTATTGGAATTTGGCATTCAGTGGGAAGGAGAAGATACGTGTAGCCAGACACTCATCTTAGATTTTAAAAAAGCGGACTTCTGTAAACTTAAGGAGCTGCTGGCTGAAATTCCGTGGTCAAGAATAGTGAAAGGGAAAGGAGTTGAGGAGGCATGGGAGTTCCTTAAAAGGGAGATACTGAAGGCACAGTCTAAAACTGTGCCAATAAGGAGGAAAAATGGAAGGCACCTGAAGAAACCAGAATGGTTGAGTAAAGAACTCTCAGCTGAGCTAAGGGTTAAGAGAAACGTGTACAGGAAATGGAAGAGGGGGGAAACCACCAAAGAAGAATTTAAGCAAGTAGCCAGGAAATGTAGGGAGAAGGTCAGAAAGGCTAAAGCACAGAACGAACTTAGGCTGGCCAGAGACATTAAACACAATAAAAAGGGCTTTTTTAAATATGTCCGCAGCAAAAGGAAAAAGAAAGAGGCGATAGGGTCGCTGTGCAGAGAAGATGGCGAATTACTAACAGGGGGAAGAGAAAAGGCAGAACTACTTAACACCTTCTTTGCCTCAGTTTTTTCCCAGAAGGATACATGGACTCAACCTGGTGGTTGGGGAGCAGGGGAGGAAGCAGGGGAAATGCGGTACATAATAGGTAGAGAGGTGGTACAAGAATACCTGGCCACACTGGATGAATTCAAGTCTCCAGGGCCAGATGAATTGCATCCTAGGATATTAAAAGAACTGGCAGAGGTCATTTCGGAACCACTTGCTATGGTCTTTGAGAAATCTTGGAGGACAGGAGAAGTTCCAGCAGACTGGAAGAGGGCAAATGTTGTCCCCATCTTCAAGAAGGGAAAAAAAGAGGACCCAAATAATTATCGCCCAGTCAGCCTGACGTCAGTACCCGGAAAGATCCTGGAGCAGATCATTAAGCAGTCAGTTTCTAATCACTTAGAAAGCAATGCAGTAATCACGAGAAGTCAACACGGATTTCTCAAAAATAAGTCATGCCAGACTAATCTTATTTCTTTTTATGATAGAGTTACTAGCTTGATAGATGAAGGGAATGCTGTGGATGTAGCATATCTCGATTTCAGTAAGGCCTTTGACAAAGTTTCCCATGACATTCTTGCAAAGAAGCTAATACAATGCGGGCTGGACAGGGCTACTGTCAGGTGGATCTGTAACTGGTTGACTGACCGTTCCCAAAGGGTGCTCACCAATGGTTGCTTTTCATCCTGGAGAAAAGTGACTAGCGGGGTGCCACAGGGTTCTGTCCTGGGCCCAGTGCTGTTCAATATTTTCATCAACGACTTGGATGAAGGAATAGAGGGCATGCTCATCAAATTTGCAGATGACACCAAATTGGGAGGGGTTGCTAATACACCAGAGAACAGGATCAAAATTCAAAATGACCTGGATAGATTGGAGAGCTGGACCAAAGCTAACAAAATGAAATTCAACAGAGAGAAGTGTAAGGTCCTACACTTAGGTAGAAAAAATGGAATGCAGAAATATAGGATGGGGGACACGTGGCTGGATGGCAGTACGTGTGAAAGGGATCTAGGAGTCTTAATAGACCACAAGCTGAACATGAGTCAGCAATGTGATGCGGCAGCCAAGAAAGCCAATGTAATTCTCGGCTACATCAAGAGGAGTATGGTGTCTAGATCGAGGGAGGTACTGGTACCACTCTACTCTGCTTTGGTTAGACCTCATCTTGAATACTGTGTCCAGTTCTGGGCACCCCAATTCAAGAAGGACATGGTCAAGCTGGAGCAGGTCCAGAGGAGGGCGACCAAAATGGTGAAGGGCCTGGAAGCCATGCCCTATGAGGATAGACTTAGAGAGCTGGGTATGTTCAGTCTGCAGAAGAGAAGGTTAAGAGGGGACATGATAGCTATGTTTAAATATTTGAAGGGATGCCATGTAGAGGAAGGAGAGGGCTTGTTTTCTGCTGCTCCAGAGACTAGAACAAGGAGCAATGGATTCAAGCTGCGGGAAAGGAGATTCCACCTTAACCTCAGGAAGAACTTCCTGACGGTCAGGGCTGTCCAGCAGTGGAATATGCTGCCTTGGAGTGTGGTGGAATCTCCTTCTTTGGAGGTTTTTAAGCAGAGGCTGGATGGCCATCTGTCGGGAGTGCTTTGAGGGTGTTCCTGCATGGCAGGGGGTTGGACTGGATGGCCCGTGTGGTCTCTTCCAACTCTACATTTCTGTGATTCTGTGATTCTGTGAACCAACTGAAACCAGGTAGGGAGGCAAGGATCAACAAAAAACCCTTTTTTCCATAAATGATCAAGGGATATGGTGGGGGACCACTGCTCAGTAAGGGTAATGAAAAAGCAGAACTACTCAAAATCTATTTTGCTTCTAGTTTTTTTTCCAAAAGGAGAAGTGCGTGTGTCAGAGAGGGTTTGTTGAGGGATCCAAAATGCAAATCAGGATTAATAAAGAGATAGACAGGATTCACCTAATTAAGCTAAATGAGTTCAAATCTACAGGGACTGACAAACTACATCCCAGAGCACTGAAGGAACTTGCTGATGCATTTTCTGAACCACTTGCCATGATTTTTGAGAAATCTTAGAGAACAGATGAATTGCAAGAGAACTGGAAAAGAACAAACATTGAGCAGTCACAGAGAGGAAGGTGTAGGTTTGTTTTCTGCTGTCCCTGAGAGTAGGACCAGGTCAAATGGTTTTAAGTCATAGATTGGTAGATTTTGAATGAATATTAAAAGGAACTTCTTGACTACAAGAATTTGAAAATGGAACCAATTCCCTAAAGAAGTAGCAGTATATCTTTCTCTGGATGACTTCAAAAAGAAACTGGATAGCTCTCTCCTATGGATGCTCTAGCTGGAGTTCCACTGAACGGGAGGCTGGCATATGGGGTCCCTTCCAACTCTGTGTGTCTGTGATTCTGTGATTTGCATGGTGCCAGGTCCACTCTTGAATGACTGACTTCAGTGTTCACATTGAAATTCGCAGAATGAAAGCTCAAGATAATCTAATGTCAAACCAGAGATCATTCCAGATAGTAGAGGAGAGAAGTCTGTAAAGCAGTGAGGTAAACAAAAAGCCTTGGTCACCTAGCTGCAGCAGAAGCATGCCTTCAAAATTGGCAGACTGCTGGAATCGTAGAATCATAGAATTGGAAGAGACCACAGGGGCCGTCCAGTCCAACCCCCTGCCATGCAGGAATCCAACCCCCTGCCTGCCTCCCCAATAGATTTTGAAACTCAGGCAGGCTCATGATTATGCACAAGATAGCTCTGAATTGAAGTAATTAGGCTTAATGGTTTCAAACGCTTTATTCAGAACATCAAAGAAACAACAGCATACTTTGTCAGTTGCCAAGACTAAGGCCCTTTCCACAGGATGTTGTCATCCTACATTGGGGACAGGAGAAGTATGGGACCTGGACGATAGTTCTGCATGACTTCGTCTGTGTCCCATCATTCTCCTATCCCCAGATGGCATGATCTTGCTGTCAATGACCGGTGATTGTGCTGCCCTCCCGCCACCCTCCTGCACTTATCAGAGCTGCAGAGTGTCAGGAAGCGCAATGGCCATACTTCTTGACTCAGCACAGCCTGAGACAGTGCCCGGCTGCGCTGCTGAAGGAAGGAAGAGGCGTGGCCATCACCCCTCCTCCATTCCCTCGGGCAGCTAGTGCGAGGGGGAGCATTCCTGTCATGCTCCCCTCCCAAGACAGGCTCTACTGGGATCTCCATGGGACACTGCAGTGATCCGGTAACCTGCAGAAGAGTCCCAACACAACATTTCATTCGCAATACATCATTGGATTTGCATTACGTCTCAAAATTAACAGTGCTGCTATCCTATTTTTTAACAAATCAAAACAACTCACCATCCACTCCTCCCATATTCCCACTCAGCCTGCCAACAGTATGACCTTGCAGCTCCATCTGTTCATTCTTATCACAGAATGTTACCCAAATATTCCAAGGCTCCCACTTTTTCATCTATGTGACTATAAACATGGTGTGAGGGGTGTGCAATCAACCTGACGCTCATGTCAAATCAAGTGCTCAGGTCCTAATTATATAGAACCTTACTTTGAAACAATAACTTACAGTCAGAATGCTGTGAGCTGTACATGTACTTGTTGCAGACATTCATTTTATACGATCCTAGTGAGCTTAAAATGTGGAAGTATGTGCTCAGGTGAGCCAGTGTGGTGTAGTGGTTTGAGCACTGGACTACAACCGTGAAGAACAGGGTTCAAATCACCATTTGGCCATGAAAACCCACTGGGTGACCTTGGGCAAGTCACACTCTCTCATCCTCAAAGGAAGACAGAGGTAAACCCCTTCTGAACAAATCTTGCCTAGAAAACCCCATGATAGGTTTAGCGTAGGTTGACCATAAGTCAGAAGTGACTTGAAAGCAACAACAACAATATGCTAAGGATATTTCACTCTGACAGTGGCTGTTTCTTCTGGATTTGCAAATAGCTCCTTTTAATTTGGTTAGGTTTCTCTCTCTCTCTCTCTCTCTCTCTCTCTCTCTCTCTCTCTAACAGAGGACATATCCAGACTGATTGAAAAATCCTAGATTCTGTTCCTGTTGTTCCCAGTTAAAATAAATCAACCCGGAGAGTTGGTATAAATAAGTCTGTGATCTTACCAGGAGCTGATAGAAAATATTCTGGGATACTAAGAAAGTTTATGGATCTCCAAAATAAAATCAGAAAGAAGAGGAATAAAACCTGGAATTTTCTGATCTTTTTAATTAGTCTGGATGTGGCCAGAGTCTGACATATCAGAAATGCAGAGGAACTTACAAAGTGTGGAATAGTTGCAAGGAGGAGGAATATGCTAGTTGTGTGTTTCACAAATTAAGAAATAGACATGGCTGTTTAACAGCAGAAAGAGAGGGTAGTAACAATGCGCACAATCTAAAATTACCTATCTGTATCAGTGGATTCAACCAAGCCAGATATTCTTTTCTGTCTGGAGAGAGTGGGCTATAGAAATTTGTAGTCTTAAGAATTGCTTCTTAAATCAGCTCAAGGGTGCATAAAATTAGCTGCTACTGCTGCTTCCTCCTCTGAAAATAATAAACAGATATAGTAGCCTCATTCTTTCCTTCTACTAATGCTTAAAGTCTTAAAGTATCCACTTACTCTTGTGGGTAGACTTCTGTTCAATCTGATGTCATTCTGCAGACATAATTGCCCATTATCAATGCACGTTGAAGCCAGATGGTGGTCTCCCAGCATTCTTCTGAAGAGGGCCATCTGGCTAGAGCTATAGTGGTGATGGGCCAACTGTACATCCCTGCAAAATTAATATTTCAAGGAGAAAATATTTCCAAAAAAACAAATAAGTTCTGTAATGCGTGTGTCTGTGTTTTGCCTTCTCTTGAAAACAGCATTGAACAGCTTGTCTTCTGGGATTGCAATGAGAGCTGTCCTCCATTTTACAGTAGACTTCTGGCCAAAATACAATTATTAGTCCCAACCAAATTCAGTGACAGAGTCAGGTACCAAATCTTAAATCAACACTTAGTAAGCCTCATTCATTCAATGAATCTACTCTGTTACAGATTAGTAATTGGATTTAAACATCTGTTCTTAATGCAATCTCAAGAAAACATCTGTGTCTCCTAGACATCTGTGTGGTTTACTTATCATACAAGTAGGAAGTGGGGTGGAAACATACTCCCCTCCATCCACTACAAACACTAATCTTAATTGATAGCAGCACTTTTTGCTTTATAGTACAGGATGATATTATTTTACAGGCTCACACATAAAAAAGCAATATTTTCAGGACAAATTGGAAAGTTGAAATGGTACTGGTTGAGTCATACTGTCCACCATAAGGGATGACAGTGAAGCTCAAAAACTAGAGATCCAGACCTCTGATTTTGTGGAAGATGAATTCCTTGTATTATTTGTTGTATAAAAACTCATTTACCACTATCTCTAATTTTAAAAAATTCTGAATATTTCAAATAAAATGATTCCATTTATAAATATTTCCAATAAAGTTGAATTCAGGACTCAGAAAAGGAAATACATCACAGAAAGCATAGTTAAACTATGCAATTCCCTACCACAAAAAAACTGTGATGGCTACAAATTTAGAATACCTTTGAAGCTGATTAAATAAATTTGGAGATTAAACAAATTTGGCTGCCAACTGGATTTTCAAAATTTGTCTGGTCCTGACTTGTACCTCAAGGATTCCAAAATCTGTTGAGAAATAGATAAGGAAAATTTTCTTCAGTGTTAAAATTTGAACATAATTTTTGTTAACTCTGTATGTTCTTCTCATACTAAAGGCTTCCTTCTTCCTGACTATTCTGTAGTTCTCTAACTGCTCTATAGATATCTAGAACCCACCATTTGTAATTGTTGAGGTTGTCAAGCAGTTGTTGAGGGTGTCAAGTCAACACTGGAGAGATACAAATTGAAATTACCATTGGACTATGTAGTTTATTGTCCTTGAAACAGCCACTATTATTCATGAAAACATAAAAGAGCCCTGTTGGATCAGACCAAACCAACATCCTTTTCACCCAGTTGTCACCAACAAGACAGAGTGAAACTGCACATCCTCCATCCCCTATTCCCTAGCAAAAAAAGCCTCTATTACTGCAGGTGATATACAGCCATAATAACTAGTAGCTTTTGATGGCCCCCTGCTCTGTGAATGTATCCAACCCTCTTTTAAAGCCATTCAAGTTGGCAGTCATCTTGTTGCAATAATTCCACAACTTAATTGTGTGCTGTGTGAAGAAGTACTTCTTTTTATCTGTCCTGAATCTCACACAATTTAGTTTCAATGGATGGCCTCGGATTCTAGTACCATGAGAGATGAAGAAAAGCTTGTATTCCTCTACTTTGACCACACAATGTATCATTTTATGCATCACTGTCATCTGCCCACTTGTATGGCTTGTGTTCCTAAGCTTAATAGTTTCAGGCATTGTGGTCTTTCCTCTCAGGGGAATTGTTCCAGACCCTTTCTGCACTCTTTCCAGCTCTACAACATCTCCCCACCCCACTCCCCAGCTTCACTTATCTCAGCATTTTTTTTCTCATCTTCATCTATCTGACAGGGTTGCAAAGATAAAAATGAGCAAGGAAGCTATGTATCTCACACTGCCTTGTGCTCTCTGTTCAGAAAATGAGGCATAAAATGAATAAGTAGTGAGGAATTCCTAAGGTGGGAAAGGTAAAGAGGCTGGTTTCATCTTATAACATTGGAATTCAGAGTCACCGAGCAAGATGATTCAAGGCAGATAAAAGAAAGTAGCTCATTTTGCACTGAACTAGAGGGATCAATGGGTTGTCTCTGCATACGGCAACATCAAATATTTGCATAACATTCCCATTAAGCATTACTTCAAACATTTCATAATTACATTGTGGAATTCACTACTACAAGACACATTGATGATTACTATTTATCAAAAATGGATTTTTAAAGGATGGTAAAAACTAATGGAGAAAAGTTCTGATAACACCTTGAGCCTTAATAGCTAGATGGGATTCCATATTCAGAGGCATTATAACTCTGAATATCACATTCTGAGGATAAGCAACAGAGAGAGCTGCTACCGTCCTGCACTGCTTGTAAAATGTCCAGAGGTATTTGGTTGGCTGCTGTTAGAAACAGAATGCTGAACAAGATGGGTCTTTGGTCTGATCCAGCAGGGCAATTCCTTATATTCTAATGTTATAGTTATATATTGATTTCCTATTGATTGTAAAGATTGTCATTATGAATGAAGATCGTTCTTCTCGAAGTGTAAAGCTTTGGAGAATAGTTCAATGAAAAGTTAAATGGATGTGTTTGCAATATCTGAAGAAATCCAGCAGGTTGTGCTAATGGAATCTGTTTCTGAGATCCGCAGTCAGGCCTTGTCCTCCTAAAATGCTGTTTTTTATTTAGACTGATAGAATGTCTGTATAAAATAAGGCAATATGAAACAGTATTTTAAAATTATATTCCTAAAGATCCTGATATTCTGCTCAGAACATCACTAATATTCTTCTTCTTTTCAAGTAATTATAATTGAAAGTTAAAATCAAATGTAGGAGGGAAGGTGCATCAGAATCAGCTATAGTCCAAGCAAACAAAGGACACTTTGAACCAGTTCGAATGACTTCTGTGGAAAAGTGGGCCTCCTCCTAAAGTCAACAGAAATTAATCCCAAGCCATCCAGAGTTTCGCTGAAGCTTTGTTTCTGGAAAGACCTAATGGCTGGTACCAAAAAAAAAAACACAAAAGTGTTTTTGTGTGGGGAGGTCCAACCTCTTTTCCAATATTACGTTTTACAAGGGACTGAATGCCAAAAGGCTGAATGTAATATATTTACCTCTAACATTATATGTAAACATAATTACTTTGATTCTTTTTACTTCAGTCGTAATTGTAGTCTCTGTAAGTGTCTCCTCTATTGTATATAGTCGAGGGAGGGATTCTGACTTTCCATTAAAATGGATGTCCTAAACTTATATTTATAATTTGCTCATTCCTGTCCCTTGCTTGTTGTTCTAGGTGCATGTAGGTGATATACATTCTTTTTATATTCCCAGTAGCATTTTGTGGCTACTATTTGTTGTGTGCCTTCAAGTAATTTTGGACTTATAATGACCCTAAGACAAACCTATCACAGGTTTTTCTTGGCAAGATTTGTTCAGAGCAGGTTTGACATTGACTTCCTTATCTTACCTCTTTTTATCTCTTATCTCTTTTTATGATAGGGTTACAAGCTTAATAGATGAAGGGAATGCTGTAGACGTAGCATATCTTGACCTTAGTAAGGCCTTTGACAAAGTTCCCCATGACATTCTTTTACTAGTTTTTTGAGTTTTGAGTTCAAAGAAACTAGTAAAATGCAGGCTGGACAGGGCTACTGAGGTGGATTGGTAATTGGTTGACAGACCGAACCCAAAGGGTGATCACGAATGGCTGCTTTTCATCCTGGAGAAAAGTGACTAGTGGGGTGCCACAGGGTTCTCTCCTGGCCCCAGTGCTATTCAACACCTTCATCAGTGACTTGGATGAAGGAGCGGAGGGCATGCTGATCAAATTTGCAGATGATACCAAACTGGGAGGGGTTGCTAATACACCAGAGGACAGGATCAAATTTCAAAATGACCTTGACAGATTGGAGAGCTGGGCCAACGCTAACAAAATGAATTTCAACAGAGTGAAATGTAGGGTCTTGCACTTAGGTAGAAAAAATGGAATGCACAATTATAGGATGGGGGACATGTGGCTGGATAGCAGTATGTGTGAAAGGGATTTAGGAGTCTTGGTAGATCACAAGCTGAACATGAGTCAGCAGTGTGATGCGGCAGCCAAGAAAGCCAACACAATTCTTGGTTGCATCAATAGGAGTATGGTGTCTAGATCGAGGGAGGTAATGGTACCACTCTATTCTGCATTGGTTAGGCCTCATCTGGAATACTGTGTCCAGCTCTGGGCACCTCAGTTCAAGAAGGATGTCGACAAGCTGGAATGTGTCCAGAGGAGGGCGACCAAAATGGTGAAGGGTCTGGAAGCCATGCCCTATGAAGACCGGCTTAGAGAGCTGGGTATGTTTAGTCTACAGAAGAGAAGGTTAAGAGGGGACATGATAGCCATGTTTAAATATTTAAAGGGATGTGATGTTGAGGAGGGAGCGGGCTTGTTTTCTGTTGCTCCAAAGACTAGGACAATGAGCAATGGATTCAAGCTGCAGGAAAGGAGATTCCACTTGAACCTCAGGAAGAACTTCCTGACGGTCAGAGTTGTCCAGCAGTGGAATATGCTGCCTTGGAGTGTGGTTGAGTCCCCTTCTTTGGAGATTTTTAAGCAGAGGCTGGATGGCCATCTGTTGGAAATGCTTTGATGTGTGTTCCTGCATAGCAGAGGGTTGGACTGGATGGCCCCTGTGGTCTCTTCCAACTGTCTGATTCTGTGATCCCCCTGAGGCTGAGGGTCACTCAGTGAGTTTCCACAGCTGAATGGAGATTCAAACAGTGGCCTCCAGAGCCATAGTCCAGTTTAGAACCACTACTTTGCTACATTCTTAACTCTTTCAACTAAAATTTTATGTAAAGTTATAATCTCCTACCCTTTAATAGTAAATACTTCTTATCCACACTCTTCTTGTCCAACTTTGGTATTTTTGTTTGTCTTCTAGGCAGATAATACTCTTATAAAGCAATAGACAGAAACATAATTAAAATAAATTTTAAAGATGCTATTTTAATAAACAGTTTATTGATGTATTCATTGATTTTATGCAAATAATAATCAGGATCAAACGAAAAACTGCGGCTTATGGGGAAAAAATTAAATGCATAAATTTCCCAGCAGCTACAAGCTTTCAAGTCTACCTACCCAGTCTCAAAACCAGATACCATCCAACATGTCAGTTTTCTCAAACTTGATCCTTTCTATGGATTGCAATCAGGACAGAAGATACTTTGTATCTTTGGCACAATTGTGTAGACTGGCCCCTAACTGCTAAAATCTAAGAGCTTTTATAGTTGTTACAAATATTTATCTGTTCCTCAACTAATTATAACTTGAGAATTTCGCTTCACAGAAGAGACTGGGGCTGTCGGGAATGTTCAGTTTAGCTTCCTGTGCAGAGGATGTTGTCCTTATATGGTATTTCCCATTATTATGTATGGTAACTACTTGTTAGAGGAACCAAAATTGTATGTATGTATGTATGTATTTGTCCAGCTTTGAGACTTCGCTGGTTGCCCATGCTCCCATTGTGCATTCTTATTCCTCATTTCTTTCTTTTCTTTTTTCTTTTTCCTAAGAGTTCTCCTATGCTGCCTCCTTACCTGGTTTTGTTTTGGCTGGATTTCGACTCAGGAGTAGAATTCAGACCTGCACATTTAGTATTTTCTTATCTTTTGCAGGGATGAGTACTGTTTTGAAATTTTGACTTCTAAAATGCAGAGTATGAAATCCAATAAACAGTTTGGATGGCCATCTGTCAGGACTGCGGTGATTATATATTTATGCATGGCAGCGATTTGGACTGGATGGCCCTTGCAATCTCTTCCAGCTCTATAATTGTGTGACTCTATGATTATATTCTTATTGTTACCAATTTAAAACAAATTCCACAAGATTTAAGAAATCCAAGGGAAATTTAAACCAAGAGTGGGGATCCTGTATAGTCAGCAAGGAAATACATTATATGATCAAGTACAAATAAAAAGCTGATAAAAACAATACACTGAAGAACAAAAAGAAAAGAGAAAAAGGATGACAGATTCATTCAAAGAAGAGTCATTTAAAGATGAATCTACAGTTTTAGAAAGAGAAGTAGCAGCTGTACTCATGGCACTTAGCAGAAATAAATCACAAGGAAAGATGGCTTAACAATAAAGTTGATTCAAGATACAGAGACAGAGTCTACTTGAATTCTAATTAAAATCTATCAACAAATATGGAAAACAAAAGAACGGCCCACAGATGGAAACACTGAATATATATTCCAGTCCCCAAGAAAGTAGATACCAACGATTGCAGTAATCAGAGGATCATTTCGTTAATCTCATGCAAGCAAAGTGATGCTTAAAATACTATAACGAGGATATTCACTGTTTCTGGAGCAAAAAATGCCAGATGTCCAAGCTTGGTTCAGGAAAGGAAGAGGCATTAGGGATCATATTGGAAGAATACATTGGATAACAGACTGTGCCGAAGAATTTCAGAAGGAAATCGGTGTATGTTTTATAGGTTATAGCAAAGCCTTTGGTTGGGTAGAGTATGAAAAACTTTGGATTAGTCTTGAAAAAATAGGTGTGCCACAGTATTTGATTGCCTTTGTGTAACTTGTATGCAGATCAAGAGATTAGTATCAGGGCAATATATATAGAAATATAACAGTTTTTAATTGCCATTTAATTTAAGATAAGGCTGCATTTTATCACCTTATTTGTTTAACTTGTATACTGAACATATCATACATTAAGCAGGATTAGACTTGGAGGAAAGAAATGTTAAAATTGGAGGAAGGAGCATCAACAGTTTTCAGATTACGCCATGATACTAGCATAAAATAGCAAAGACTTTGAAGAACTTAAAGGCAGAAAGTGCAAAGGCAGGTTTACACAGTTGAACATTAAGAAAACAAAAGTAGTGACTGTCAATGATTTATATGACTTTAAAGCAGATGATCAAGACATTGAAATAATTCAAGACTTTCCGTACCTTGGCCCAGCCATTAATCGGAACTCAAGGAATCAGAAGGAAACTAAGGACCTTTCCACACTACACTGTTATAGTTCTATTATTCCACTTTCAACATCCTGTGGAATTCTGGGAGACATAGTTTACTGAGGCCAAAGAGCTCTCTGGCTGAGAATTCTAAATGCTCCTCCCTAAAATGCAAACTCCAGGATTCCATAGGATGTTGAAAGTGGAATAATAGCACCATTACAGTGTAATGTGGAAAGGCCCTAGTACTTGGAAGACAGCGATGAAGGAACTAGATAAAATTATCAAGTATACATGATTCACTAGAAAAGACAATAATGCTTAGTAGGGTAGAAGTCAGTAGGAAAAGAGGAAAACCACATTACAGATGGATAGACTCAATTAAGGAAGCCATGTTGCTGAGTCTGCAAGACCTGAACAGGACTATAGATGACAGAGCAACTTGGATGCCTCTCATTCATAAGGTCTTGATAAATCAAAACCAACATGACTGGCAGTTAATGACAACAACAGTTTCCCATGACCTGCTAATCTGAATGTACCTCCCTACAGTTGCCATTTATCAGCTGTTACCTCATGGTAATGGGTGACTCACAGGTCCCCCACGATGCCAATACATCCATGAAAAGGTGGGGAATATCAAAGAGGTGTCCTGCGAGAGGGTGATAACCTAACAAGATCTATTACACCTGTGTTTACAAGTACTTCTGTAGGAAAGAACCAGCCAGGGATCCAAAAAGTAAGCTTAGTTGTATTTCATTGGGGGAATTACAGTCACACACAAGCTCCAACCAGTCATACAATCACAAAAGGCTAACTGAAGGAAACGACGGGGGGGATTTTGGATAGCAAGACTTCCAGGTGAAGTGGATGATATTTGCCAATTCAGAAGAGAAGCGAAGCAGCAGCAGTGTGGCTTAAGGACAAGTCTAAGGACAGTACACAATTGGGAATTTGAGTGACAGAGTGGAAACCAGCAATCCATGTACTGCAAGTTGCCTGGCCAAAACCTGGGGTTTAAGTATCCTGTTTCTGTCTGGAGGACAAGGCTGCTAATCATTCTCTGGCTTGGTAAACAGTGGAGTTGACAGAGTGGACAATGAAGTAGAGAATGGGCATAGGCTAATGGTCTTAGTGTTAGGTGACAAAAGGGTAATGGCTGCCCAAAAGCTCACCACTTCAACAGGTGTGAGGACAAAAGGGGAAGTTTGCTTGGTCAGAGGGAGAGGAGTTAAGACAATCAGCTGTCTTGTGGGAATTTCCCAGACACTATTGTCTCTAAGAGGTTGAGTTGCTAAGACTAACTGTAAGCCTGTTACTCTGGTGATTCCCTGACTATGACATGGCTGCAGAAGAGAAGGTTAAGAGGAGACATGATAGCCATGTTTAAATATTTGAAGGGATGTCATGTTGAGGAGAGAGCAGGCTTGTTCTCTACCACTCCAGAGACTAGGACAAGGAGCAATGGATTCAAGCTGCAGGAAAGGAGATCCCACTTGAACCTCAGGAAGAATTTCCTGACGGTCAGAGCTGTCCGGCAGTGGAATATGCTGCCTCGGAGTGTGGTTGAGTCCCCTTCTTTGGAGATTTTTAAGCAGAGGCTGGATGGCCATCTGTTGGAAATGCTTTGATGTGTGTTCCTGCATAGCAGGGGGTTGGATTCAATCACCCCTAGGGTCTCTTCCAACTCTATGATTCTATGATTCTATGAAATGTGAAACCAGCAATGAGGAGGACTTTTGACAGATTCCATAAAGCATGTTCAGGTCCCTGTAGAACTTGTTTCTTATCACCAAAAATGCCTTTGATATATATCCTGGTATTTTCGGTGGCAGAAAATCTGAACACAAAGGATGCTCACCAATGGCTCCTCTTCATACTGGAAAGAAGAGACTAGCGGGGTGCCACAGAGTTCTGTTCTGAGCCTAGTGCTGTTCAACATCTTTATCAATGACTTGGATTATGGAATAGAGGGCATGTTTATCAAATTTACAGTTCCAGGTACACCCTATGCCTGAGCAACTGTCACACACTGTGGGGGGAGGGGGAGGAATCTGCTTCTATTTATTGGAGGGGAGTGGGGAAGGAGACAGTTTGGACAGTGAAGCAGCAGCAACTCTCAGCTTGCAGAGAGAGAAATAACAAATGATATGCACTCTCCTTTCCTTTCCTCTTGGAGTCCAAACCAACCTCATCTGTCATCTGAATTGCCTTCCCTCTCCTTCCCTTCTCCACTGGTAATCACCAGCATTAGCAGCACATCCCAGGGTTTGACAGATGCTAGGGATGAGGTCTTGTATGGAGTGCAAAGGGCTAAAGAATAACTCCTTGCGCACTGTCAAAAAACGACATAGATATACATAAGCCACACACCTTTGTTCAGTTTGTACTGCTTCTGGTAAAGTGGGTTTGTGTCCACAAAAGCTCATGCCTTTGTGAACTTTCAAGTGATACTATTCTCAGGTTAGGATTAGATCAAGCAAAATCCATTGTAAGACAAAGGATCTTAGATATAGAAGGTCAAACTGAAATTTTAGGCACATGTTAATTTCTAAACCAGCCACATACTTGCACGATGTTACTGTACCCAAATTTAGGAGAGCTTTGTCATTGGCTAGATTCAATGTTCTCCCCACAGCGATATTGGAAGGGAAATATGGGAAGATTCCCTATGAGATCCGATTTTGCCCTTGCAACACTGATGCTATAGAAACTATAGCCCATGTACTCTTGTACTGTCAGTTTTACAGGGATATTCGCCAACAGCTGATTACTCCCCTGCTAACTCAATACCCAGGACATTCCGCTGTTTTCTGTTTAGGCTATCTGTTAGATAACCAGGAACAAACTGTCATACTTAAAGTAGCAATTTTTTTATATATTATGTGCAAGATATGCCCTCAAATGGTTAATAGTAGTTGATGTGAGTTATCAAAAATTATCTGTGTTATCTGTTTTGTTACCAGTTTCTATGACTGTATTTATTATTTTATTGGTCAGTGACCGAAATAAAGTGTCTATCTGTCTGTCTGTCACAAAAGCTCATGCTAAAAGTAAAAACTAGTTGATTGTTGTGGGTTTTCTGGGTGTTGAGACCATGTTGTACTAGTATTTTCTCCTGACGTTTTGCCTGCATCTGGGGCTGACATCTTCAGAGGATATGGTGGCGTGGAAATGAAACAGAGTATATATACTTGTGTAGTCCCCTGTGTGGAAGGGAGCAATTTGCATGCGTTACAGTTGGCCTATTGTTAAATGGGATATCCCCCAGGGTTGTATTATTCCCAGAGCGGACAACATTGCACTCATCAACTGGATTTTTCCCGAAGACGTCATAGCCCTGTTTCAACATTGCCTCACCACAAGCTACTTCCAGTGGGACAATGAATTCTACAAGCAGAGAGATGGGGTCGCCATGGGAAGCCCGCTTAGCCCCGTGATAGCAAATTTTTACATGGAACACTTTGAAAAGCAAGCCTTGGAAACCGCACCAAAAAAGCCCACTATATGCTTTCATTATATGGATGACACTTTCACCATTTGGAGCCACGGATAAGAAGAACTGATCATGTTTCTGGACCATCTGAACAACATCCAGCCGAACATCTAATTTTCCATGGAAAAAGAAAATGAAGGAAGACTACCATTTTTGGATGTTCTGGTCATCCGCAAACCGAACTGACAATTTGGCAACACAGTTTACAGAAGACCTACACACACTGACAGATATCTACACAAGAACTCCGATCATCACCCACGACAAAAAAGGAGCACAATAAAAACTCTGGTAGACCGCGCAAAGAATCTGTGAACCCCACCTCCTGAAAAAGGAACTGAACCATCTAAACTGGGCTCTACAGGCCAATGGTTACTCCAGTTCAGACATCAGAAGAGCCTCAAGAACTGAAAAAAACCACAACAGTGAAGATAAGCAGCCAACCAAAGGGAATGTGTTTTTACCATACATCAAAGGGGTCACTGACCATATAGGGAAACTGATGAAGAAACATGACCTCCAAACAATCTACAGACCGACCGAGAAAATTCAACAAATGCTACGTTGAGCAAAGGGCAAGAGGGATCCTCTAACTTCTGCTGGAGTTTACCGCATACCTTGCAGCTGTGGGCAGGTCTACATAGAGACTACAAAATGCAGCGTCCAAACACGAATCAAAGAACACAAAAGACACTGCAGACTGATCCAGCCCAAAAAATCAGCAGTAGCAGAACATGTCATAAACCAACCTGAACACAGAATGCTTTTTGAAAGCACAGAAATTCTGGACCATTCTGAAAACTACTATGTCAGACTTCACAGAGAGGCCATCGAAATCCGTAAACACATGGACAATTTCAACAGGAAAGAAGAAACTTGGAAAGTAAACAAAATCTGGCTACCAGTACTGAAGAACACTAAAATCAAGACTCAAAAACATGCCAATGAACACCACCCAGACCCTGGAGGTCCCTCTACAGGGAACAACACAATGGGCTGCTAATGTACTTAATGCACTGTTATGCATATCCCCTGACTGACAATAACAACCCTGAGGGATATCCCATTTAACAATAGGCCAACTGTAACACATGCAGATTGCTCCCTCCCACCCAGGTATATATACACTCTGTTTCACTTCCATGCCACCATAACCTCTGAAGATGCCAGCCCAGATGCAGGTGAAACATCAGGAGAAAATACTAATAGAACACGGCTTCAAGATCTGGAAAACCCACAACAACCTATGGATTCTGGCCATGAAAGCCTTTGACTTTACATAAAAACCAGTTAATCTTAAAGATGCTGCCACATTTCTTTTTCCTCCTTGTCCCTTCCTCCTTTTTATTATTGCTTTGCACGTTGCTAACAAATTCCTGTCTTTTGTATTTAATTTGTAGGTCAGGTTTTACTCCTAGATAAGTTGAAGTTCTTAAAATGAAAAACAGTTCCATGGTTATCTGTATATTTCATGTGGTAGCAATCAAGGTTTCTTCTCCAAGTAAAGAAGGTTTACTAGTTAATGTTACATCAGCCTTATCAAATCATAATACAGAATCTTTGAAGAAGTCCAAATAATAAGAATATGAATTTACTTTTTGATATTTGGTGAGCATGACTGTGCTCATTTTGCGTTTCTCCTGAGTAAACGTTAATTTTGATTAAAAAAACCCAAAAAACCAGAAGCTATAGTCCTGGTGGATGAGGTTGTGCCAGCTCATTGCATAAGAATATAAGCTTTGTTGTTGTAGAAGACTGCTTTGCGTTGCTGGACTTCTAAAATAGGGGAAGAATGTGAACTATGGTGCCAAGTTTGCATCTGGTGAAGCAAAGAAAACTTGATGCCCTCTAGCTTGCCAAGCTGCCTTTGGCCCTTTATACAGTAGTTTGTCACAATCAGATGGGAGCTTGGCTGGACTTGAGGTGACCTTTTCCTTGGTGGATGAGCATAAAACAGATAACTTTACTGTATGATCAGTTTGAAGTAGCCTGCACAAACTGCTGAATGAAAGAGATACTGAAAAGGCACAGCTGCAGCAGCCATTTGGCACAAGAGCCAGAATTAATAATGTCATTGCAGTAAAAGTCAGCTGTTCCCTAGCTGCAATGCCAAGCATTGCAGACACTGGTCCAGAAATATTTCATCCATCTGCCAAGAGTTTCAAATCAGTCTTACAAGTTTCTAATTTTAAACCCTATGAAGAGAAAATGCTCTCACACTTTTTTTACAGCAGGTCCATGCTCACAGAAAGCACTAGAAATACCTTCTCTCTAGAATATCATAATCCAGTGAACTAGATAGAAAGCACTTATCCAGTGAAATGACCCTAGGCTTATATTTTCCGGTATCATAATCCAAACTTGACAGCTTCAGCACTTATTGAAAACAGCCCATTTTGAGAATTTTGACCAAAAAAAAAAAAAAAAGGTTGCTGCAGGAATATAGGGATAGTTCTTGAATGGCACAATCCTATTCATGTTGTCTCAAAAGAGAATCCTATTGAATTCAATGGAGCGTCTTGACAGGTAAGTGGGTTGCAGCCTTAAAGTATCACATTTGATGAAAGAGTGAAGGTAGTAGAGATTGTCTTATAACTTTCTGGAATCTTTTCGGGCTATAATATTGCTTCTATTAACTTGGCTGATGACCAAGTTTATTTTAACAGATGTCCTATGTTCCAGGAATAGGCACAATGTAGATGATGTTCTTCTGACATATCTCTGGATTATATTAAGTAGATTTGCAGGGAAGAGTATCCCCACCCATCCAGACCTGTTCCAACTCCTGGAGGTTGCCCACTAATCTTTAGTCATGCCCTCTCCTTTAATCCCCACACTTCCAGTAAGAGGCATCCCTGCTGCCTTAGATCAGAGATAACAACAAGGATTTCCCTGTGCATGCAAGGGAATCCTCATTTTTGTCCTTGATCTGACCAGAGACAGTTCAGACTCCATACTGCTCTCAGCTGGTCTTTCAAGCGTCGAGGTACATCCTAATCCAGGTTACTGAAACACCAGACTATCAGATATTATCTTGTCTTCTGCACTTGTCCATGCAGAAAGGGAAGGGATGATCTTCCTGTGTCTCAACAGAGCCTCAGAGAACTCCTAGGAGCATTGGCTGAGAATAAAACCAGCCCACCTTACTTCTTGCACAGCAGTTCTCCTACCCTGTGTGGGGATAAGAAAGGGGAGTGATTCAGCTACATCTGACCACAAATTCCTAGGAACTTTATTAGCTAAGTAAAGTAAATTGAATAACTGTTCTTCCATCTCTTTCTGCATCTATTGAAGGGAAGGGGGAGAGGGCAAAAGCCAGGCACCTATTAGCAGGCAGGAACTCTGGGAGTGCCATCTGAGAATGGCATTATGATAGTTCTGTCCTGCTTCCAGTGTCATCCAGCCCATGAATCACTTCATGTGGAGGAATCTGGCATCACACACCATTCTGCATACCTATCTCACTCCAGATTATACTGCTGAAAGGGTAAAAACATTCAGCACGTGTGCCTGAATTACAGCAAGTACAGAAGGACTACTTGATTTATCAAAATGATGCAAACAACCCATTTAGTGCTTCTCCTTTTTGAAGGTCACAATTTAGCTGTGAAACATATTTGTGCAAAAGTTGTTCTTGGAAATCTGAAAACTTTCTTGAGAATGATAAAATATCCTTGCCATCTTTGCACATGCAGAGGAAAATTATGAAGTTTATTGTTCTTGCACACAAGAATGAAATGAGCATTCACATCACTAATTTCAAGTATGCACAGATTGAAAAGTTTCATTGCATGCATATAATATTTAGAATTTTCTTAAAAGGTTATTTGAGCACACTTTGGACAGTTTTTTTGGTGGAGATTATACAGGGGATGTGGAAACCATTTTTTTGGCTCCATTGCCACAGATGGATCGCTATCTGATAACATTGGACTTTGCACTATCTGTAACATCTGTCAAGGAGGAGGATAGATGTAATGGTGAGGACGAGGATGAATCTAGATGAACATCTTGAGGCTTCATGGGAATTTTCCTACTGTTTTAGCATGTAGTCCCAGCAGGAATGTTGGTTTACGTAGTGGTCCTGTCAAGTCTATATTTGAAATGCAGGCATGCATTGGTACAGTGATTCTGAAATGCCCTCAAACCAGTCATGCAGCTATGTCAGCTCCCTGGTGTTCTGAGGAACTAAAGATGATGAAATAACAGTCTCAATGATTAGAACACAAATTGCCAAATACTCATATTGAATACAGCCAAACAGAGGAAACTAAAAAAACATTTTAGCTGTTATCTTATGGTGATGGCAGCAGAGAAGAAAACTTACTTCTCTGTCAGCATGATATCTCTTCACTGTTGTCCAGTGGCCTTTTGGGTGGTGAAAGACGTTTTTGGTACAATCTCTTATGTGCAACAATTGGAACTATGCAACCAATTTGCTCCACGTTATGTAGACAAAATCAGTCTCATCTACTTCAACTTAGATGCCATAGTGTTGACAGAATCTGGTATGGATGGAGCTTGAAGGATGTGAACAGATTGCCTCAAAGGTTAAACCCTATCACGTGATTAAGATCTTATACCCATTGAGTATATTATAAATGTACACCAGTGAAGTTACCCTGGATTGTCAGATAAATAAGTTCAATAAATAAATAAAAAATAAAAATATAAAAAATAAAGTCAATAAGTAAATAAACCATACAACTGATTGTGCAACAGCTGTCATGAACTTGAGCTCATCTATTGCACAGCAGTTTATTAGATCGCTGCCCAGCAAATCACAAATAAGAAGAGAGAGCTGCATGTGTGCTTATGGACCACTTACACAACTTCTGAGAAGGCACATTCACTTGTGCTGGGTTCACGTCTGTAGAATCATAGAATCATAGAGGGGCCAGGGGCCACTGAGTCCAACCCCATGCTATGCAGAACACACATCAAAGCCTTACCAACAGATGGCCATCCAGCCTCTGCTTAAAAATCTCCAAAGAAGGGGACTCAACCACACTCCGAGGCAGCATATTCCACTGCTGGACAGCTCTGACCGTCAGGAAGTTCTTCCTGAGGTTCAAGTGGAATCTCCTTTCCTGCAGCTTGAATCCATTGCTCCTTGTCCTAGTCTCTGGAGTGGTAGAGAACAAGCCTGCTCCCTCCTCAACATCACATCCCTTCAAATATTTAAACATGGCTATCATGTCCCCTCTTAACCTTCTCTTCTGCAGACTAAACATACCCAGCTCCCTAAGCCGTTCTTCATAGGGCATGGCTTCCAGACCCTTCACCATTTTGATCGCCCTCCTCTGGACACGTTCCAGCTTGTCGACGTCCTTCTTGAATTGGGGTGCCCAGAACTGGACACAGTATTCCAAATGAGGCCTAACCAATGCAGAATAGAGTGGTACCATTACCTCCCTCGATCTAGACACCATACTCCTATTGATGCAACCAAGAATTGTGTTGGCTTTCTTGGTTGCCACATCACACTGCTGACTCATGTTCAGCTTGTGATCTTCCAAGACTCCTAGATCCTTTTCACACCTACTGCTATCCAGCCACACTTCCACCATCCTATACTTGTGACTTTCATTTTTTCTGCCCAAGTGCAGGACCCTACATTTCTCTCTGTTGAAATTCATTTTCTTAGCTTTGGCCCAGGTCTCCAATCTGTCCAGGTCGTATTGAAATTTGATCCTATCCTCTAGTGTGTTAGCAACCCCTCCCAGTTTGGTATCATCTGCAGATTTGATCAGCATGCCCTCCACTCCTTCATCCAAGTCATTGATGAAGATGTTGAATAGCACTGGGCCCAGGACAGAACCCTGTGGCACCCCACTAGTCACTTTTCTCCAAGATGAAAAGCAGCCATTGGTGATCACCCTTTGGGTGCGGTCGGTCAACCAATTACAAATCCACCTAACAGTAGCCCTGTCCAGCCTGCATTTTACTAGCTTCTTTGCAAGAGTGTCATAGGGAACTTTGTCAAAGGCCTTACTGAGGTCAAGATATGCTACATCGACAGCATTCCCTTTGTCAATCAAGTTTGTAACCCTATCATAAAAAGAGATAAGATTTGTCTGGCATGGTTTATTTCTGAGAAATCCGTGCTGGCTTTTAGTGATTACGGCATTGCTTTCTAAGTAATTACAAACTGACTGTTTAATGATTTGCTCTAGGATCTTTCCTGAAATTGATGTCAGGCTGACTGGGCGATAATTATTAGGGTCCTCTTTTTTCCCCTTCTTGAAGATGGGAATGACATTTGCCCTCCTCCAGTAGGCTGGGACTTCTCCTGTTCTCCAAGAGTTCTGAAAGATGATTGCAAGTGGTTCAGAAATGACTTCTGCCAGTTCTTTTAATATCCTTGGATGTAATTCATCTGGCCCTGGGGACTTGAATTCATCTAGTTTAGCCAGAGATTCCTGTACTACTTCTCTACTTATTCTGTGCTGCATTTCCCTCGCTTCCTCACCTGCTCCCCACTCCCTAGATTGGGTACTTCTGTCATTTTGGGAGAAAACTGAGGCAAAGAAGGTATTAAGTAGTTCTGCCTTCTCACTCCCCCACGTTATTAATTGGTCACCTTCTCCACGTAGTGATCCTATCATTTCCTTGTTTTTCCTTTTGCTGTGGACATATCTAAAAAAGCCCTTTTTAGTGTTTTGATGTCTCTGGCAAGCCTGAGTTCATTCTGTGCTTTAGCTTCTCTGACTTTCTCCCTACATCTCCTGGCTATTTGCTTGAATTCCCCTTTGGTGGTTTCACCATTCTTCCATTTCCTGTACATGTTTCTTTTAACACTTAGCTCAGCTGAGAGTTCTTCAGTCAACCATTCTGGTTTCTTTAGACGCCTCCCATTTTTCCTTCTTATTGGCACAGTTTTCAATTGTGCCTTCAGTATCTCACTTTTAAAAAACTACCATCCATCATGAACTCCTTTCTCTTTTAGTATTCTTGACCACGGGATTTCAGCAAGTAACTCCCTAAGTTTAGAGAAATCGGGTTTCTTAAAGTTTAGGATGCATGACTGTCTACACTTGGCTTCTCCTTACCACTGAATGACAAACTCCAAAAGAGCAAAGGAGGTCACTACCTCCTAAGGATCCCACCACCTCCACCTCATCAGCTAGGTCACCCCTGTTGATCAGGATCAGATCTAAAATAGCCAATCCCCTTGTCGCCTCTTCCACTTTCTGGACTATGAAATTGTCTGCAAGGCAAGCAAGGAACCTGTTGGACCTTTTAGTCTTTGCAGAATTTGACTGCCAACAAATATCAGGATAATTGAAATCTCCCATTAACCCGGCATCTCTTCTTTTTGAATGTGTGATCATCTGCTCCATGAAGGCCTCATCCAAGTCCTCAGGCTGGCCCGGAGGCCTGTAGCAAACCCGCACAATCACATCCCTATTGTTTCTTCGTCCCTTAATTCTTAGCCAGATGCTCCCAACTTGACTTCCCAGATTTAAGTCATGGATTTCTTCACAGGTGAAAACATCATTGATATATAAGGCTACTCCTCCTCCTTTCTTGTTTAGTCTATTTCTGCGAAATAAGTTATACCCCCTTATTCCTACGTTCCAATCATGAGATTCATCCCACCAGGTTTCAGTGATGCCTATTACATCATATTTTTTTTGTTGTTGTACTAATAGTTGGAGTTCATCTTGTTTATTGCCCATGCTCTGTGCATTAGTGTAGAGATACTTGAGATGATGTGCCCTTTGTGGAATTCCTCTACTAAAGTTATTTTCCTTCTCCCTGTTGGTCTTTAGTTCTACTTGGCCTGCCCTATCTATATTTTTTTGTCTATTTTTCGCAGCACTCACTGAATCCTTACCCAGAATACTACTGTCCCCCTTCCCAGTCAAACTCAGTTTAAAGACGTCCTGATCCGTTTTGTGAGACTGTTTACAAAAACATTCCGGCCAACGGTTGTAAGGTGCAGGCCATCCCTTGCCAGAAGACCAGCCTCGTGGAAATGGAGGCCGTGATCCAAAAATCTGAATCGCTTCTGGCAGCACCATGTCCTTCCACTGGGAGAAGAGATGAAATGGCAACTTGCACATGAAGGTCCTTCAGCTTCCTACCCATAAACTCATAATCCTTTGTGATGTGGTTAAAGCTGCATCTCGCCATGTCATTGGTTCTGACATGAACCAAAAGGAGGGGGTTACGGTCAGTGGGCTTGACTAGTCTGGTTAGCCTCTCCGTTTTGTCATTGATTTTGGCCCCAGGGAGACCGCACACCTCACAAGAGATTCTGTCTGGGTTGCAGATGATCGGTTCCATTCCTCTCAGCAAAGAGTCCCCAACCACTATAACTTGTCTCCTCTGAGGCTTGTCGCGGGTTACTCGATGAGCAGATTCCCTCACGGTGGCCTGAAGTTTCTGTTCATGCTGAGAGTGTTGGTACTGCTGCTGCTGTTGGATGCTGCTCTGCTGGTGTTGGGGTTCCTGTTGCTGATATTGGATTTCCTCTGAATGATGTTCCATGACCTCTTCGTGCTGTTCCACTTTGTCATTAAGCGATTCTGTAGCTCGAGAGTCTCTGTGTGGCACCTTGTCTTTCTACTCCTGCATGTCACATTCCTTCAAGCATCTGTCTCCCTGTTTCGTGAACCGGCTTCTTCGTCCTCCAGCTCCTCCGTGCACTCTGTCTTCAAAAAGGTCCTCTCAGCTCTATCCAGGAACTCCTCTCTGTCCCTAATAATGCAAAGATTTGAAACGCGTGCCTCCAGCTATTGAACCTTCTCCTCCAAGAGGGCGACCAGCTTGCATTTGCTTCAGGTGTACCCAAGGATGTCTTGCGGGAGGAAAAGAAACATGCACAGCTGTGGCAGGTGACCACAGCAGCTCCTTCCCCCTCCATACCTGATAGTCTAGATAGTTAAATTGAAAAAAGTAAAAACTGGGCTTTGCCTTCAAAGTCCCCTAGTAAAATCTATGTCAACCCTCTGTTTGCCAAGTTCTTATTGTCAACCTATCAAGAGAGGGGGTTCAATTGTATAGTGGTTATAGGTACTCCCTCAAGTTCCAACCCTAGGTAGATATTGTGAACAGGCAGATTGAGTCCGGGTGGGTTCAAAGAAGAAACAATTAAGTCTTGCTAAGGTTAGGTAGTAAAATTGAAAGTGCCAAAGGGGCGCGCAGCTGGAAGCAGAGATAAAGAGCTGCTAGCTCCTCCCCCTAGCTCATCAGTGAGTCAGCTAGGACTAACAGCTGCTAGCTCCTCCCCCTGGCTAGTCAGTTAGACTGTGTGCTCAGGGAGAGCACACGGCCAGAGAAAACAGACGAATGAGCAAACAAACAGTCAAACACAGCCCCAGAAGCCTGTAAAAGACACCTGGTCAAGATGTCTTCTCAGACACAGCTCACTTTCTGCTCTCTCCTCTGGAAATGAGCTTGAAGGCCACTGGAAGCAGAGATAAAGAACTGCTAGCTCCTCCTCCTAGCTCGTCAGTGAGTCAGCTAGGATAGTGTAATCCTTAAACAGGATTGCAGCCCTATTCCTCTTGCTTATCTTAGCTATTGGCATCTTCCAGGTCTGAATTGGAGATATGAACATTTGAAGTAGCTCATCTCCCATTGAAAGATGGTCTGTCCCAGAACTTTTTCAAGTGTTGCCAAAGCACTTGAATTCATCTCTTAGGGTGAAAGAGGTTCCTCATCCTTCCACTAATTTGTACAATGACATGGAATCAGCCATGAAGACAATCCTGATAAATGGTTCCAAAATTGGGCTTCCTTCTACTTCCTCCAAACATTATTGTTGTTGGCATGACTTCTTCTCTTATGATAAAATTAAGGCTCATGCTGAATTTAAAAATTACTGTATTAGAAAAGCTCTTTTACAAATATGGTATAAATAAAAGCGGTGACTTTGGCTGTTTCCGCACTACACTGTTATAAGTGCTATTGGTCGACTTTCAACATCCTATGGAATCCTGGAGTTTGCAGTTTAGGGAGGGGCATTTAGAGGGCTTCAGTAAGCTACAAGCCCCAGAATTCTACAGAATGTTGAAAGTGGAATAATAGCATTATAAATGGCCTTTATCCTAAGATAGTATTAGCCACTTCATCACAGGAAGACTTTTTCAGGATAGAATGGGTTAAAGATGGTTGCTTTATGATGAACTTTTACGTTTTGCACAACATAGCTGGCAGTTTAAATTAAGTGAGATGCTTCTTAAGGGAAACAAAGATCTTAAGTGGTGTGTTCATATGCAACTTAAGGATAAATTTAATCAAGATGAGACATCTCGCTGTTGAGAGTGGAAAAAATAAGTTTTGTTTAGGGTTGTGTAAATCATAGATTCATAGAATACTAGAGTTGGAAGAGACCACAGGGGGCATCCAGTCCAACATTGTGATATTGAGGAACACACATCAAAGTACTCCCAACGGATGGCCATCCAGCCTCTGTATAAAAGCCTCCAAAGAAGGAGACTCCACCACTCTCCAAGGCAGCATATTCCATTGCCGGACAGCTTAGATGCCTTTCATTTCTCCTTATTGAAATTCATTTTGTAATTTCTGGCCCAGCTCTCTAATTGTTACAGTCATTTTGAATTCTGATCCTGTCTTCTGGGATATTAGTTGTCCCTCCTAATTTGGTGTCATCTGCAAATTTGATAAGCATGCACTCTACTCTATTATCCAAGTCATTGATAAAGATGTTGAAAAGCACTGGACTCAGGCAGAACCCTGTGGCACCCCACTAGTCACTTCTCTCCAGAATGAGGAGGAGCCATTGGTGAGCTCCTTTGTGTTCAGTTAGCAAATTACAAATCCACCCAACAGTATTGTCTAGCTCCTGTATTAGCTTGTTTATAGGAATATCATGGGGGATCTTTTCAAAGTCCTTACTGAAATCAAGATATGTACTACTACAGCATTCTCTTCATCTACCAAGCTTGTAACTCTATCATAAAAAGAGATTAGATTAGTCTGGCATGACTTGTTTTTGAGGAACTAATGTTGACTTTTATTGATCACAGCATCTCTTTCTAAGTGCTTACAGACTATTTAATGACCTGCTCTAGAATCTTTTGAGGTATTGATGACAAACTGACTGAGTGGTAATTGTTTGGGTCAACTTTTTCCCCCTTTTCGAAGATAGGAGTAACATTTGCCCTCCTCCAGTCTGCTGGGACTTCTCCTCTTCTCCTGTTCTGCAGAAGTTCTCAAAGACCATTGCTGCCGTTCTGAAATCACTTCTGCCAGTTTTTTTAATACTCTGGGATGAATATAAAGGGGGACCTTGTCAAGGGCATTACTGAAATCAAGATATACTACATCCACAGCATTGCCTTCATCTACCAAGCTAGCAACTCTATAAAAAAAAAGAGAGAATAGATTAGTCTGCCTTGACTTGTGTTTGAGAAATGAATGTTTACTTTAGTGATCATGGCATTCTTTTCTAACTGCTTACATACTGTCTATTTAACCATCTGCTCTAGAATCTTTCCTGATATTGATGTCAGGGCAGTAATTGTTTGGACCTCTTTTTTTCTTTTTTTCCCTTTTTGAAGATGGGAACAACATTTGACCTCCCCCATGACAGGAGATTGATTTACAGCACTGGCACAAAATCCTCCCTGGAACCACTGCTCTCTGGACAAAGAGTGTCCCAGAGGCAAGCATAACATAGCAGAGTTTCCAAAACAGCAACAAGCGTACCAGCAGAGTACAACTACAGCATCAGCTCTGACCCCTCTACCCACTGGTTAGTAAACTCACGAACACAGAGTTTGTCATCCAGAATACCTGGAGGCTTTAATCTTCAAAGTTGCAGTATATACATCTGTACACAGGATTCACAGATCCACAGGCAGAGATTCAGCAGCAGAGTGACGGGATGCAGAGATACGGGATGCAGAGAGTCAGAGAGAGAGTAAGCATTCCATCTTCTCTTTTATACACACCTGCTTCCATGTCAGCACCCAGGACCTTTGGCTGATGCAACTCCTTGTCAAGATTTCACTATCATGACTAAACCCTTTACTCCATGCCCCTTAGGGAATGAGTCATACTTTGCCCAGTCATTCCCCAGGTGTCCCATGACATGCTCATCAAATGTATTTTCAACTGGGGCAAATGTCACCACATTTTTAATCCACACTACAGTCTGCTGGGATTTCTCCTATTCTCCAGGAATTCTCAAAGATTGTTGCCAGTGTTTCTGAAATTACATCTCCCAGGTCTCTTAATACCCATCTGCCAGTTCTCTTAATATTCTTGGATGTAGTTCAGCTGGCTGTGGAGACTTGAATTCATTTAGAATAGCTGGGTATTCCTGTACTACCACTTTACCTATACTGTGCTCTATTTCTCCTACTGCGCCATTTCCCCCAAGTTGAGCACCAAAGCAAAGAAAGTGTTGAGTAGTTCTGCCTTTTCTCTGTCCCCTGTCAGTATTTTACCATCTTCTTCTTTTTCTTTTCATTACAGTTTGACATGGGAGATTCAGAGCGCTTTTGTGTTTTAGTTACTGTTTAGTTCTAGTCAGTTAGGGTTCATTATCTGAACTTGGTGTGTTAATTCTCTCTCTCTCTCTCTCTCTCTCTCTCTCTCTCTTTTTGCATGTATATTTTTATGACTGTGATTATGATTCTGGCTGTGAATTAGATTGCTTGTTTTAAAATGGATAAATCTTGGCATATCATTTGTATTCTTTCTTGGTGGTTTGCCCCTTCTGAAAGCTCTTTACAGACCCTCCTCAGTTTCTTTAGATGCTTCCAGCTTTTCTCCAACAGTTTTGTCATCTTTGCCTTTAATAGAAGGTCCCATCAATCATGAACTGCTTTGCTTTTGAGTATATCTGACCATGGGATTTCACCCAGAGTTTCTTTATGCTTATGGAAATACTATGAGATATGAAAATGCATACCTAACACAGCTTTCCTTTTCTTTTGTATAATGAATCCCAAGAGGGCATGGTTACTCCCATCTAAGAATTCCACTACTTTCATCTCACCAACAAGTTAATCATGATTAGACCCAAGACTTCCAATCCCCTTGTTGCTTCTACTTCCTGGGAAGTTGTTTGTTTGTTTTGGCATACTTTTAATACTGATTATCATCTTGATTTACTACTTAAAAGATACTCCCAGTTAAAGACAAACAAGGAAGCTTCTTTTCTTCAGCATAAAAATTTACCCCAAACCAAGACTTGTAAGGGGCAAAAAGCAACACAGTTTTTGAGGTTATTTTGTTCTGTCTTCTCTGTCTCAAAGTCTTGCTCATCCTTTTAAAAAACTGATCGAGATTGGAATGTGGGGACAGACTAACAGCTACTGGAACAACCTCCTGATTGTAATTTGGCCTTATTCCCCTTCTGTGCCTCAAAATGCCACCCAAAGACAAGAAAAGAATCCAGACTAGTCCCAACCATGGAATTTCACCCAGAGTTTCTTTATGCTTATGGAAGTACTATCCCTTGTTCCTAATAGACTGACACAAATGAGCAAATTCAAAACCCAGGAATCCTTCAAAGGAGAGAAACAGATAAGGACTGACACACTTTTTCCTGCAGCAGAAACACCACAATCCATGAGTAAGAATATGATGCCACAGAAGCTTGAAATAAGTAAAACAGCTTTCCTAACTCTTCAAAGTTTAAATGTAAGTTATTCTCTGAAACAGGGAGATAACTGAGACAATCTCCTGGAACTTGCTGCCACTATTCCTTGCAATTATATTGCTCAAGCTTTCAATGAGTTCTACCTTCTTTCAGCATAATTTTTTTTCTTGTATTACAGAGACTAAATGATATTGCAATCAAGCTGGACAATTTCCAACAAGCCTTTAATGTGCAAATTCTTCATGGCAAACAGGGGGTTAAAATGGCAGCAGAAGCTGGTCATACTGATGACACAGCAGCTTGCCCTGCGTCATCAGGGCACCTAGATGTAACCAAACACTGTCATGTGCTACAGAAAAAGCAAATCCTTCTAGAAATACATCATAATGCTCGTATTTGTAACGGAACAATTGAATAGCGGAATGAAATGGAAGATTTTCACTATTTACCCATCCCAAAAGCAATCAAACACATATTTTTGACCTTTAATCCGGCATCTGTTCCTAATAGACTGAAAAAAATGAGCAAATTCTTATGGCCGAGTGCACTTTATCCAAACTATCAGAGTCTTTAAAGATGAATTAGGTTGTGACCTCATCATGGGGAAAGTGATAAACAGACACAACCCTGCAGATAAAAGCTGTGAGAAATCATGTGGTAAACCTGCCAACAGTATCAAAGACAGAGAATCTAAACATATGCCAATGGTGGAAGTTCAAGCTATAAACTGAGAAATTCTTAAACTGAGAGAAAAACTCAAAAATATTTGGACACACACTTTCAGTGCCCAGCAAAAATTCAACAATATTTCAGCTCTAAACAGCTCTTCTTCATAGACGTGTAGAAGTTGTCAGTACATCACTCTGATTTTTCTGCTAACAGTGGTGACAATGGAAGTGATATAGATAAAGACTCCCCACTTCTATTCAAAGAAGCTATGAAATCTAGAGTAGCTAATATTCCCTCTAAAATGCTTTGCACTGAAGATGTACCTTCACCTACAACTAAAACCCTGGAGACTCAAATGATCCTGAGAGAACCCTGCCAACAGAAAAGACAGTCTTCACCACCTCTTATCTCATTGGATAAGCCAAAGGATGCTCCCCTCACTAAAGAGATGGGATGCTTGCTTGCTTGTGACCCACATTTTGTTGCCTGTGCTGCCCTGATTCTTCTAGCCTCTCTATTAGAACAGACAGAGCAGGAAGAGCAAGAATGTGATGCACTATACCACCATCCATAGAGGAAGACACAGCTACAGCTGTTCCAGCCATCAGCTAATGTGAACCAACTGCCACCTGGTGAATCACCCACCCAGCCTTTCGTTTGCAGTGCAACTGCTTTGACTAACAAATGACAAGGTAACCCTTTTGACATGAACATGTCTGAGTGGTTTCTATCCCTGTTTTGCTGACTTCCTCACCCACCATGACATTATATTGATTCAGGAAACATAGACTGCTGAGAAATTGCTGTTAAACAGCTTTAACTCATTTTCAATTGGAACAGAGCCAGGGTTAAAGCACAGAAAAGCAGCAGGAGTCCTGGGGCTCCTGGTTTCTGTTGAGGAATTCCAGGGGGCATGCTGGAAGCTAGCGTGACCCACAGTCCACCAGTGCTTCAAAAGTAGGTCAAAACAGCATACATCCAAAAAGACCAGAAAGAGAGGCCAAAAAATATACTAAACTATATGTTTATTGCAAAGCTGAAATACGTAAGAAAGCAAAACTAGGTAAAATCCATTTTTCCAGTCTGTGTCTGCACAACAAACTGACAGGCAGGCAGACAGTGACAGTGAACAAGAAGCGAAAGAGAACAGACTTTTTAGTCGTAACACATGCAGTTGTTTTGGGAAAGTTTCAGTAGCTTATCTTGTTTTCTAATAAGCGGCTAACTAGCGGCTGGGAAATTCCTCAGCTGTTACTATGGCTACGAGGTTAGTGAAGGAACGAGAAGTTTAAACCCTTTAGGCAGGGAACTGGGCAGTTACACTTAACAGTTTCCACCACTCTGTGTGCTACAACAAGGTCTCTTCCCACATTTAGAACATATACCATGGCAGTGCTAATTCATTTCAACCATTGTACTTTGTTGATAATATATACATGCCTCCAGTGAAGAAGAAATCCCAAATGCATGGGCAGGGCCAAAGATGCTGCAAAACAAGACACAGACCGTGGAGTTGGAAGAAAAAAGACCACAACTTTATTGGTTACAGACAACGCAATGGGTTGGTGCATGCATGGGTCTGGATCCCGGCATCGGTCAACCCTCCTGTTGACTGATGAGCAAGCTTCTGGCCTGGAACTGGAATCCCAAGGAATACCAAGAGGTAGCCCACCAGCTGGGAGCCCCCTCAGGGGGTGCATGAAATGCATGACCTCCTGAGCTGGACATGCCTGCAACCACCTTGTACTCCCTGAGTCCCAGAAGGGACCCCCAAACCAATGCCCAAAGGCCCTTGGTCCCCACCAACCTGGATCCAAGACCCATTCGACCATCCCAAAGTTGTGACAAACAATACATACTATACAGCAGCAAACAAAACAAAAAGGGTGGGTGGGCATCATGCAGAAGCATTGTCATGGTCCCGCTCCTCTCCCATCCCCATGCCAGGAGAACAATGTCCTGCAGAAAGGGCCTTAATACCTCCAGAAGCCATTAAAAACAACTTGGAATTCTGGACCCCTCACTTTTCACCTGTATCAACAACTATTGTCGAGTCCCCAAGGATTGGGGGCTGATGATCTTTGTCTCTATATGTAAAAAAGGAAGAAAGACAATTCTACTAAGTATAGACCAGTTAGCCTCCTCAATATAATCAGTAAACTGACACTTAGACCCTTTGCACACCTTACCTTTTCACAGCACTGGGGCACAGGGATCGTGCAAGCAGCCTCTTCTGAGAGGCTCTCGCGTCCCCACTGCTTTGGCTTCGCAGCTGCTGCCTGCTGGCAAGCAGGCAGCATGAGGGCTCCTCCTCTTCCTTCCGCAGTGCAGCCTGGGATTTTCCCAGGCTGTGCTGGGGCAGGAAGCGCGAGCGCTGCTGCTCCGGAGGCTCCGCACGCACGGTAAGTGCCCACGGGGCCCTGGAGTGATGCACGATTGCACACCATTTTCAGGTAGAAGCTGAAAATGAAATTGTGCGCGATCAGCACCTGCCAGCCTCAGCAGCGTCACGCAATTGCGAGGACGTCATGTGGACCGCTCCTCACAATTGCGTGACACTCCAGAGGCATGGTGAATGCCATGCGAAAAGGACCTTACAGTGGAAATTCCAGAGCTGGAACAGGAGTCTGGAACAAGAAAATATACTTGGAGACGAACAAGCTGGCTTTAGGGAAGGCCAATCTATCATAGAACAGTGCTTTGTACTCCACCCTCTTATCCAAAAACATTCCTCCTGCAACACAGGCTCTCACTAAGCTACCTTTATAGATTTTAAAGTAGCTTTTAATTCTTTATCTCAAACCAAACTGTGGGAAAAACTGGAGGCTTCCTCGACTGATCGACATCTACTCCATTTAATTTGTATGCTTCATGAAGGGACCTCACTCAAAGTAAGATGTAGCCCCTATGGTCATCTCACCAATGCCATCGTTACTGAGAAAGGTATCAAGCAAGGTTGCATACTAGGTCCACTTTTGTTCAACTTTTACATCCACTGCATGGCGAACCATCTTGACAACACAAACTTTCATCCTCCAAAACTAGATGGAAGGCATATTTCAGTTCTGCTTTGTGCAGATAATGCGGCAATACTTTCAGTGACACCCATTGGCCTAAAAAGAACTTTAAGAGCACTAACACAGTACTGCAGAGAGGATTAGCTTGTGCTCAATTATCAAAAAACTAAATTCATGGCATTTGCTAAAAGGCCCAACAACCATAACTGGAGCATAGATGTCCAGAAGATCGAACAGGTCCGCTGTTTCAAATATCTGGGGGTAATCTTTCACACTACTGGTAGTAGGAAAGCACATGGGAATATGTTGCTGGTAATGCACAGAGGAGCTCAACAGCCATCCTCAAATTTCTTAAGACAAGAGGAGACCATTGTATACCTACAGTGCTCAAACTTTTTGAAACCAATTCAGTAGCACTACTGCTTTACTGAAGACAGCTGGGACTCTTTCCCAATTCTGCGCCATTGGAACTTGTGAAATCTAAACTCTTAAGATCAGCTTTCCAAGTTCCAAAATGTGTCTCTAATGCAATCCTGAGACTAGAGTCAGGCTTTATGAAAATGGAGGCCAGAGTGTAGGTGACCATATTCAGTTACTGGCTTAGACTATCTTTTTTCCCCACTGGCCTTGCTCCATTAACCCTGAGTGATGATTTCCAGTCTATGTAAAAAAAGACAGTGATGACTAAAATCTCATCACTGGGTTTTTCCCCAGATCTTTTGCTCAGTATGGGATATGATCAGGCCAAAGCAGCTATCAAACAACAAGTAGTACACATAGAGCGACTAGATCTAGCCAGCACTCCATCTTTTATTGCTAATTACTATAACAGATATCCTGCTTCACCTATAACATATTTACCAAACCTAGAAACACCGAAACATTGGAGGGCCTTATTTTAGCATGATGTCATCCCCTCCCCTCAGCTGTCCTTGAAGGCCAATATAAGAAGGCTCCTTTCTCAGACAGACTGTGCCCCATGAAACAACAGAGCACGCGTTACTAGAGGGCCCGTACTACAGGAATATTTGGCTTAACCTTATTTCACCCTTCTTGCATAAATACGAAGGGTGCACTGGAAAATTCTGTACTTTTCTGTTGCTTTCAGATACAAACCCTGATATAAAATATAATGTTACCAGATTCTGTGCAGCGGTGGTTAAAATTTGTCAGGCAATGTCCTCTGCAGTGGACTAGTTCCAGTCTTGTTCTGTTACATTGGAGCTATGCAACCTGAAGGGATGTTTTAAATACTCTTTCTAACCTGTTTTTTACTCTCTTTTTATTCTGTGTCTTTTTTTACTCATGCTGGTCTGTGACCATAATAAAGATAATAAAGATTTTACTAAGGCCAGTTCTGCACTACACTCTTATAGTGCTATTATTCCACTTTTAATATCTTATGGAATCCTGGCTTTTGCAGTTTAGGGAGGGGCGTTTAGAATTCTCAGCCAGAGAGCTCTTTGGCCTCAGTAAACCACAAACTTCAGAATTCTACAGGATGTTGAAAGGGGAATAATGGCACTATAACAGTGTAGGGCGGAAATGAACAATGAAAAAAGCTTCATGTCTGACCCACACGAAGCTTACCTGGATGATATCCAAAAGAAAACTGAACATTCTAAAGGATTGGAAGGGATCAGGGAACCATCCACCTTTCCAGGTGTGGTCCCGAAAAACTCTTTGTACTTATGAAACAACAGATGAACCCTTGACTATCTGAGGCACTTGATTCTAATGAGATTTTCATCATGAACAACGTATTCCCAATTCCATGTTTTTTTCTCAAACATGCAAAATGAAAGGGCACAGGCATGTGCAGTGAAGTACTCATTAGAAGTCTATATGAATTCAGTCCATGGTGCTTTTGCATACTTCCAGGCTATAATAGGAGCCTGCAGTGAGAAGGATAGTGGACAAACACATACACACCCCAAGTCAAAGAAGGGCCAAATTTCCTTGAGAAAGTAGGGCTGCTTTTGAGGAGACCATTGCAGAAGCATTTGATTTGGGTAGCTAACCCCTACCCCTGGCTAATGCCCCTAGAATTGTACGGTGGTATGCAAGCCCCCTACCAGAAGTTCCAGGAATGGGTGATGAGAGGACAGTGAGGCCAAGCTAATCTCAGAACTGCATGTCTTTCATACTGCCACTGGTCTGGGGTTCTGATGCCACTTTCCACTCAGCACCTGTGGGGAGAGATGACCCTTTTTCTCTCTACAAGTGTGGTGCCCAGTTTATCATACACCCCGCAGTGCACATATTAAGAAAGCATATTCAGTGGTATAGTGCACAGTTTATCCTACAAGACTTACTCTTTCTGGAGATTTCCTCAGCTTCTTGTGGGGAGTTCACCTTTTCACACCACTGATGAGCAGTGAAGAAATGCAAACTGATGAACTGAATAAATGACCTATTTCTTTGTCAAGCCAATTAATTTCTACCTCAGTGTGGGGTATATTCTGTAATTTCTGCTACAACTGCAGAGAGGTTCATAGGTCAAAGATCATTGTCCCTTCTTTACTCTAGTATTTAACCCTTTGCAGCTAGAAGTCCCTGAGTACGTGAGGACTTCTTTAACAGAACACATGGAATATTCATCCTACAGGCCCAACAGGAAGAAATTGCCAAGAAAAGGAAGGAGACAATGCAACCACCAGCTGCAGCAAGAAGAAGAAAAAAGTGCTGGTGGTAGGGGACTTATTTCACAGGAGTACAGAGGGACCTGTGTGCCAGCCTGACAAGGTGAATCAAGAGGGGTGCTATCTTCCTCGTACACATATCCAGGATGTCACTGACAAGTTGCTGAAGCTTATCAAGATCACAGATCAATACCCCTTTTTCCTTATTCATGTGGACACCAACAACAATGCAAAGAACACCTATAAGGAGATCATGTCAGACTCTGGGCTTGAAGGTAAAGGGTTGAGAGGTACAGGTGGTATTTTCACAAGTTCTACTAGGGAATGATAGGGAAGTACACAGGAATGGGAAGATACTGTACGTGAATGATGGTGTCAACAGGAGCTGTTTGGTTTCTGGGACCATGGTCGCTATTTCTTGGATGAAAGAGTGCTGCACCTCACAAAGGCCAGGAGGAATGTCTTTGGCAGAAGCATGGCAAGAGGGCTTCAAACAAAATCCTTGAGGGGGGAGTTAGAGATTGTAGCTTAAACATCTATTCAAAGACAAGTTCTAAACACAAGGATGTGAATTCTGGAGGAGAAACGGGGAGAGAGACTGAGAACCACAGTAAAACTCTCTGTAAAATAAAATATGAGAACAAGGCTTTAGATGTCTATATAACAGTTCACAGTCTGAAAGACAGTCAAGACAAGCTTGAAGTCCTAGTGCAGGAAGGTAAATATGACCTTATAGATACAATAGGGACTTGGTAGGATGACTCCTATGACTGGAATATAGTAATTGAAGGATATAAACTGTTCAAAGAGAATAGTTATGGCAAAAAGGGAGAGAAAGTAGCATGATTTGTCAAAGACAATGTTTTTTGGGCAGAAATCTATGAATGATCAGAATGGACCAGCAATGGATAAATTTAAATGAAGAAAGAAAAGAAAACAACATTGTGGTAGAAGTATAGTACAGACCACCAAACCAAGATGAGTAGGTTGATGATACTTTTCTGCAACAAATCTCAGAAATCTCCGAGATGCAAGAAATAGTAGGTTTGGGGACTTCAGTTATCCTGATATCTGCTGGGAGACTGACTCCACTAAGCATAGACTCTTCCACAAATTCATAGTATGCCTTGCAGATAATTTCCTCTCTGAGAAGGTAGAGGAAGTCACAAAGGAATGGCCAATTCTGGATTTAATACTAGCAAGGACTTGGTCATTGGAATCAAACGGCCTGAATTTCCATGAACGGGGGCTTCTGGCAAGGGATGGGCTGCACCTCATGAAACTTGGCAGGAATGTTTTTGCAAACAGTCTCGCAAGGAGGATTAAGAGGTCTTTAAACTAAGTTCCACTGCGGAGGGAGACAATATTATTCAGCGCAAGGACTCGGCAAGTGCAGGGGAAAAGGCCCAAATGATATTGGCCAAGTAGTACAAGCGTCCAATGGTGGGAGGAGTAGAAACTATAGTGCAGGACTTGCAGGAAGGGCCCGGGGACTTAAGCGTCTCTACACTAATGCACGGAGTATGGAAAACAAGCAAGATGAACTTGAACTCCTGGTACAACAAAATAAATATGATTTGATAGGCATCACTGAGACCTGGTGGGATGAGTCTCAGGATTGGAATGTAGGAATAGAGGGGTATAGCCTATTTTGTAGAAATAGACCAAACAAGAAAGGAGGAAGAGTAGCCTTGTATGTCAAGGATGTTTTCACCTGTGAAGAGATCCGTGACTTAAACCCAGAAAACCAGGTCGAGAGCATCTGGGTAAGAATTGAGAAACAATAGGGATATTCTGGTGGGGGTTTACTACAGACCTCCAACCCAGACTGAGGACCTTGATGACACCTTCCTCAACCAAATGGCTGCACATTCAAAAAGGAGAGATACAGTAATAATAGGAGATTTCAGTTACCCAGATATATGTTGGCAGTCAAACTCTGCCAAGACAGCAAGGTCCAGCAAGTTTCTTGCTTGTCTTGCAGACAGTTTAATGGTCCAGAAGGTGGAAGAGGCGACAAGGGGATCAAATATTCTAGATCTGATCCTGACCAATAGGGGTGGCTTTGTTAATGAGGTAGAAGTGGTTGGATCTTTAGGGGGGAGTGACCATGCCCTATTGGAATTTGGCATTCAGTGGGAAGGAGAAGATAAGTGTAACCAGACTCATCTTAGTTTTTAAAAAAGTGGACTTCTGTAAACTTAAGGAGCTGCTGGCTGAAATTCCGTGGTCAAGAATAGTGAAAGGGAAAGGAGTTCAGGAGGCATGGGAGTTCCTTAAAAGGGAGATACTGAAGGCACAGTCTAACACTGTGCCAATAAGGAGGGAAAATGGAAGGCATCTGAAGAAACCAGAATGGTTGACTAAAGAACTCTCAGCTGAGCTAAGTGTTAAGAGAAACATGTACAGGAAATGGAAGAAGAGGGAAACAACCAAAGAAGAATTTAAGCAAGTAGCCAGGAGATGTAGGGAGAAGGTCAGAAAAGCTAAAGCACAGAACGAACTTAGGCTGGCCAGAGACATCAAAAACAATAAAAAGGGCTTTTTTAAATATGTCTGCAGCAAAAGGAAAAAGAAGGAGACGATAGGGTCGCTGCACAGAGAAGATGGCGAATTACTAACGGGGGGAAGAGAAAAGGCAGAACTACTTAACACCTTCTTTGCTTCAGTTTTTTCCCAGAAGGATACAAGCACTCAACCTGGAGGATGGGGAGCAGGTGAGGAAGCAGGGGAAACGCGGCACATAATAGGTAGAGAGGTGTACAGGAATACCTGGCCACACTGGATGAATTCAAGTCTCCAGGGCTGGGATGAATTGCATCCTGGGATATTAAGAGAACTGGCAGAGGTCATTTCGGAACTGCTTGCTATAATCTTTAAGAAATCTTGGAGGACAGAAGTTCCAGCAGACTGGAAGAGGGCAAATATTGTCCCCATCTTCAAGAAGGGGAAAAAAGAGAACCCAAATAATTATCGCCCAGTCAGTGTGACGTCAGTACCCGGAAAGATCCTGGAGCAGGTCGTTAAGCAGTCAGTTTCTATTCACTTAGAAAGCAACGTGGTAATCATGAGAAATCAACATGGATTTCTCAAAAATAAGTCATGCCAGACTAATCTTATCTCTTTTTATGATAGAGTTACTAGCTTGATAGATGAAGGGAATGCTGTGGATGTAGCATATCTCGATTTCAGTAAGGCCTTTGACAAAGTTTCCCATGACATTCTTGCAAAGAAGGTAGTAACATGTGGGCTGGACAGTTCTACTGTCAGGTGGATCTGTAACTGGTTGAGTGACCGTTCCCAAAGGGTGCTTATCAATGGCTGCTTTTCATCCTGGAGAGAAGTGACTACTGGGGTGCCACAGGGTTCTGTCCTGGGCCCAGTGCTGTTCAATATTTTCATCAGCTACTTGGATGAAGGGATAGAGGGCATGCTCATCAAATTTGCAGATGACACCAAATTGGGAGGGGTTGCTAATACGCCAGAGGACAGGATCAAATTGCGAAATGACCTTGACAGATTGGAGAGCTGGGCCAACGCTAACAAAATGCAGTTCAACAGAGAGAAGTGTAAGGTCCTACACTTAGGTAGAAAAAATGGAATACAGAAATATTGGATGGGGGACACGTGGCTGGATAGCAGTACGTGTGAAAGGGATCTAGAAGTCTTAATAGACCACAAGCTGAACATGAGTCAGCAGTGTGATGCGGCAGCCAAAAAAGCCAAAGCAATTCTCGGCTGCATCAATAGGAATATGGTGTCTAGATCGAGGGAGGTACTGGTACCACTCTGCTCTGCTTTGGTTAGACTTCATCTTAAATACTGTGTCCAGTTCTGGGCACCCCAATTCAAGAAGGACATGGTCAAGCTGGAGCAAGTCCAGAGGAGGGCGACCAAAATGGTGAGGGGCCTGGAAACCATGCCCTATGAGGATAGACTTAGAGAGTTGGATATGTTAATCTGCAGAAGAGAAGGTTAAGAGGGTACATGATAGCCATGTTTAAATATTTGAGGGGATGCCATGTAGAGGAGGGAGTGGGCTTGTTTTCTGCTGCTCCAGAAACCAGGACAAGGAGCAATGGATTCAAGCCGCAGAAAAGGCGATTCCACCTGATGGTCAGGGCTGTCCGGCAGTGGAATATGCTGCCTTGGAGTGTAGTGGAGTCTCCTTGTTTGGAGGTTTTTAAGCAGAGGCTGGATGGCCATCTGTCGGGAGTGCTTTGAGGGTGTTCCTGCATGGCAGGGGGTTGGACTGGATGGCCCGTGTGGTCTCTTCCAACTCTACATTTCTATGATTCTATGATTTGAGGGGGAAGTGTCCATCAAATGCTAGAATTCATTAATGTGGGATAGATCAGAAAAGAGTATAGTTCAAAGGAGAGAACAAATAAACGTGTATGAAAAGTAAAAGTAAAACAGGACACAAAGCACCACATGCTGATAGATGATCACATGGTTTATTTGTTTGAAAAAGCCCAATGCTTTTCGGCTTCTAAGAGTTGGCCTTCTTCTTTGCATAATTGTACATTTCTTTGTAGACAGTATCATATAATTCCAGAAATTTCTGAGTAAATTGTAGCCCCTGAAGAAGGCCAAAATGCATTCAGCTTTTTAATGCCAATAATGCAAGTGAATATCTAGCAACATGTGAAGCTTTGTTTGCTGTTTTGCTTTTGCAGAAAAGAGCATAGTCAGCCAGAGATGGTGGGTTTCAGGAACGATGATTTTAACAAGGGATAGAATCCCATGGCTAGAGTTGCTAAAGCAAAAAGACACCCAGCAAGGATGGGAGTTCATGAAGAAGGCGTTGCATTACAATCACAAATAATCCCATGGAAGAAGATAAATGGAAATCACCTGAAAAAGCGATGTGGTTGTATGGTAAATTCAAGGAGAAAGTGAAAAGAAAAAAGAGCATGTATAAAAAATAGAAGGAAGGACAAATCACCAAGGAAGAGTACAGATGTGTAGCCCAGGCTTGCTGGAGCAATGCAAAGAAAGCTAAAACTGAAAGTGAGCTGAGTGGGTTGGGAAGCAGGAAACAACAAAAGGGAAGAGGGTGTTCAAATATGCTTGAAGCAAGAGAATGGCCAAAGAAACAATGGAACTGCATGGTTCAGCACAGGTGTTAAAATACTAAAACATGACAGTGAAAAGGCAGAACTAATCAACACCCTTCCTTTTTCCTGTTTTTCACCAAAAGAGATCTTTTTGCTTCAGTGCATCAGCAGAGACCTTGGCAGGAAATCTGGATTGCAAATTAAGATTGATAGGGAGTTAATCAGGAATCACCCAGCTAACCTGAATGGATTCAACTTTGCAGAGCCAGATGAATTGCATCCCAGAGTACTAACGGAACCTGCTGATATAATCTCTGAACCACTTTCCATCATTTTTAAGAAATCTTGGAGAATGAGTGAGGTGCCACAGTATTGGAGATGAGCAAAAATTGCCCATCTCAAAAAGGGCAAAAATGATCTAGAGAACTATAGACAAGTCAACCTGACCTCAATATCAGGAAAATAGTGGAAGAGTTTATACAGGATTCTGTCTGCAAGTATCTTGATATTGGACAGTGCAATGATCAGTGGGAGCCACTGTGAATTTGCCAAGAAAAAATCTTGGCAAACTAATCTTACCTCTTTTTTGATCTGGTAATTTAGTAGACGGCAGGAATGCTGTGGACTTCTTCTGGATTTAAGGAAAGCATGTGACAAGGTTCCCCATGGTATTTTGATAAGGAAACTGGTTAAATGTGGAATAAGTGTAAACACTTTCAAATAGATCCATAATTGGTTGGAAAACCATACTCAAAGCACTGTCATCATTGACTGTGCTTCAGAATGGAAGAAGTTCTCAAGTAGAGTGCAGCAGAATTCTGTCCTCGGCCCACCGCTCTTCAGTATTATAAAATTAGATGACAGGGTGGAGGGGATTCTTATCAAGCTTTCTCAGCCTCAGACAACTGATAAAACAGTTCTAATCCTGACTTCACTGGAATCTGACTTGTGCAAGTGCCACACTTTTGGCTTTGAGCCAGCAAGCACCACCACAGATGGAAAATAAGGAAGATTGAGGCACCACAAACCTAGCTCATATAAAATACAATTTCTCCTGTTTCAGGTCTTTTTGTCCTGAGAATTAACTCCCCATCTAGACACTTGGCAAACCATGAACTTCCCTGAGACTTCAGCCAGTGCTCTGAAACCTGGCAGGGCTAGTTATGGCTGAAGAGTCCCTCTACAGAGTACATAGAGGGGAGATTCTCCATGTAAGAGGGGATTCTCAGCCACTTGGGGTCTGTCTACCTTCATATAGGTCCTCTTTTTATGCATATTAAACATGCAGTTGGTTGGAGACATAGCTAGCAAATGGAAGAGAGCTAGGCCACACAGCCCTGTAACTGTGATTTTTTTCATGCCTGTATAAGAACAAAGTTTGTGTAAAAGAATTATTTGTTTTGTCAGATATATTGTTCCATAATCATTTTCCCCATAACACCATGTATCAATGATTACTTCATTCATTGTGAAACATCTCTAATATTTATATTAATGTAACTGTGCATTAACCTGATACAGTGATAATGCCAGTGCAGGCAATTACCAAAGATATGCATTATTTTGTTTCACATTTGTGTGTGTGTGTGTGTGTATTTAAATATTTATATCAACCTTCATAGTCTGATTTCTCTTCAGATCATATAAATCTTTCGCCTTTTACTAAAGATATCAACCTTTGTCTAACAAGTATAATCAGAGAGCCTCAGCTGTGATCCAGTGCTCAGCTGTAGAAGCTTTCTCTTCTGGGCCACAGGTGTTCTTTACATGAAGGTGACCCCAGATACTACCACAGTCTTTGTTTCCCTAACCTCTTGTGGAAACTATTTGTGTGCTTATCTCTCCATAGGAGGCATATGATTGCCTCTCTTGTATCTAATTATCAGGCATATTCATGTTCTTATTTTAGAATAAAATAGAATGGAGCAGGAAATCAACTTTCATTCTTGAGCACTCTATCATTTTTTCATTCTTTCACATCCTCTCCAGTAATTCCTTCCATGCACTGTAATCCTTGACCTTTCATGAAATGTGTCAGTCTGGGCATTCCTTTCACCATCTGCGCTTCCCTTCCTGATTTTTAAATATCTCAATACAGCTCGCATTTTAGTTAGCACTAGACACCGGCTACACATGTGGTTCAGACACCAATTCAGCAACTCATAAAGCAACCTAATTTCCCTATGACCAGTTTAATGGCCTGCTGAACTTGACTTGAGTCTGAACCTGACTCTCAGTGCAGAAATGCAAATCTTTGCATCTTTCACTGACTATTATTGGTAATCTACAAAAATTGCTATTACTACTTTTCCATTTATCAAAACATTAGCCTATTATGAGAAAATCATGCCAGCCTAATTTTATATAAATATATACAGGGCTTATTTGCACAATGTACGTCTATATTTTTGCTTTTATTTTTACAAAGGCAGTTGTCAATAATTGTTTTTTTAAAATTCATTGAGTGAGGTAATCAGAAGAAATGTTTAGGCGCAGGTATCCTAAGGATTAAGTTTGCCAAGTTGCGAAAGAACAGATGTTTAATCAGAGGAGAGGGGGATTTGCTCCCCTTGCTCTCCTCTAGGAAGTTTGCATTTTGTTTGTTTACCAGTTTGTTTCTAATGGAGTAAGTCATGCAGGTGTCCCTAAGCAAGAAATCTGTAGAACATCAGAAGGATAGTACAAGAGCTAAGGAATTGTGGTGACTGAAAAATGATTTAACATTTTGGGTTTCGTGATCCGTTTGCAACAGAGTTACAGAAAGTGCAGTAGGACAGGTGTGGTTGATCCATATTAAGGATTCTCTGGCAGAGACAGAAAGACATGAATATTCAGCATTTTTGAAACAAGCATGCTGCCTTACATGGTTCAATTTCCCACAGATTCCACAAAAAATTGTAATATTCCTATCTTTGGGAGATAAAATTAGAATAGAATCTTGAATATCAGTCCTTCAACCACCTTTCCAGAAGGAACTGGGATTGGAGAACCCTGGTAAAAATCAGTGTGATAAGAAACAAGAGCTGGTATTGTTACCCTTAGAAGTGGGGGACGTTGGGGTCCACTCGAAATGCTAGTGTCTCCTTAGACTTTAGAGGAATTATAGCTCAAAGGAGGCCAGTGAGAGAATAGTAACACCACAATCTTTTCACCTATGTATACCAGTACCAACTGTAGAGAGGACTCCAGTTAAAAGCTAAACAAAGTATTTTATTTAAATTTAACAAGCACACAGGAAATCAGAGACTCTAAGAACCATAGAAAGCTATCAAAAAGTGAGGCAAGAAAGGTTGGATAGAGAGATGAAAGTGTAAAGGGTGATAGTTACCAGTCCTGAAGAAGAAGATCAAAGCGGAGTGGCTCAGACAGTGTCTGTGGGCAGCACAGAGGAATGGAGGTCTGTGACATCGTGTGCAGCATAATACGCCCAAGGTATAACAATTTGCTGAGACCGAAGCTAGGGCTTTCCTACCCTGAAGGGGGAGTGCATAGACAAAGCAGTAATGGCTTTTCCATGGAACTGACAAAGGAGTCCAGAATGGGCTGATTGCCTTAACTCTGGGGCCATTTCCACACTACACTGTATCGTGCTATTATTCCACTTTCAACATCTGATGGAATTCTGGGGTTTGCAGTTTACTGAGGCCAAAGAGCTCTCTAACTGAGAATTCTAAATTGCCCCTCCCTAACCTGCATACCCTAGGATTCCATACAATGTCAAAAGTGGAATAAGAGCACTATAACAGTGTAGTGTGGAAATGGCCTAGGTGATAAAACATTGATGAAAGTCATGACAGCCTCTTAATGTCTTGGTCGGGCAGAGAGTATAGGGAAGATTTCCATAGGGTGAGATTATGGGGTGGTCCCTGATTGCTTCACCTGGGCAGTTTTGCCTTCCATTGTATTTCAGTGTGCAAGGAGCCTGAGGTTTTGAAAGGATCAGCATAAACCCATTAGCGTCTGGGTTTTTCTGCCAAATCTCCTCTGAACTTTCGGCCTGACCATGTCTGTGGTCACACTCTTCCAGACAGCATGCCTTCAATCATGCTTTTCAGCCATAAATATGTTCAATTATGAAAGTAGCACATTCTGAAGAATGGAGGTGTAGGGTACAGTTACAGAGTTACAGTACTCTTAAAAGTTCAACCCTTCCTCTTGTGCTTCCTTCTCCTCAATTTGATGTTTCATTTGTTTTGTTTTTTATGGAGACTTGATGAGATACTTAACAGATTTTGGGAACGTACAATATGACAATATGAATTGATATTGTTAACAACTTTTAAGGAATGTTCAGATTTAAACTGCTTTAGATGAATTCTTTAATGAAAGCATCTTCTGAATCTCTCCAGATCATCTAGATATGATTTCGGATTTATGACTTCCCAGAATACAAAGCACAGTCTTAATTTTAATATGTATTCTGTCATCTTACTGAGTGTGGCATTGTTTTAGTATTTTCTATAAGTTTCTCCCTTGAATGTAATACTAAATGTAATTTTTTCTGTTGTGGCTTCCAAGCTGGATCTAGCTTTCTGGTCTTCTGCAAAGAATCTTCTCTCAATGTGTACTGCAAAAGTTACATTTCTTTCCTCACACAGAGTTTCAGTGATACAAAATTTCATGAAAAACGTGGTCTGAACCATTACTTGACTTTTATACACTCTGTCTCTTGTTCTCTCTCTTTCTCTCTCTCTGTCTCTCTCTCGCTCTCTCTCTCTCTCACACACACACACACACACACACTGAGAGAAAGAGAGAGTGTGCAGTTAATTTTGGAAAATGTGCAAAAATAGTAATAGTGTTTTAACCCTGGCTAACAGTGGTTGAAAGATGGGGCCACAGGAACATGCTTCCTCTTGACAGCCCTATTCTAAAGCAAATCTCTCTATACATAAACATGAAAATGCCACCAGATACCCTCTTAACTATAGGTTGTTAATTGAATTCATGCCCTTATGCTAAATGCAGATGAGGTTTGTGAATATACTTCAATTCTTGTTAAGGAACAAAATAGATATAGGGGCTGAAGAATGTGGACCAGCAACCTCCTCTTTACTTCTTACATACAGTTAAGAGATTAAAGTAATTAAGTTTGCTTGAATCTTAGCAATTATACCTATATTACCTTAGGCAAGGCAGTAAGTAAAATGTTTATTAAGTCAACAGACCATATTGAAGAAAAATCTGGAATACATACAGAGTGTAATAAATTAGAAAGGAAAGGAATGGGAACCTATTATAGTACAACTTTCATTAGGCATTTTTCCTTTTCTTTTTTCCTTGAAACTGGCTGGTTTAACTGCAAAAAAGGCAACCTTCTGTGGCACTGGATGGTTAGATCCTTGCAGAAGAAAATTGAAGTTGTCGTCAAACATCTGGAGCTGGACTACAACTGGCATTCCATTAAATTGTGGGCCAGATCTTCCATATACATAGTCCATTTGATAATAGGATGCCATGGAATCTTGCTTGCTTATTGCATCACTGTGTCCATCTGCTTGAATCACGGACAAGTAAGAGCCATACATTCTTCCTGTTTAATTGAGAAGGACAAATATTTTTCTTCTTGGTGGGTGTTTTTTTTGGGGGGGGGCGATCCTTTTCCTAGACAAGCCTGATATATCCATCTGTGTTCTAATATCATATTGTTAGTCTTGGAAACACCTAAGGACTCTACACAAAAGTCATAATTTGATAGCATTTTAGAAAAGTCAGATGATAAGATTTTTCTGGTTTTGATTATTTGCTTGTTTAAGCGTTTCTTAGGGACTCTGTCTTCACCCATTTCACCCAGCTTATACCAAAAATTGAATACCTGGAGATGTATCTGGTCTGAAACAGCTGTTACTCCAAATTCAGGTCTAATTACTTGAGCTGAAAGGACTTTTGATACTTCTAATATCAAATATAGAAAATGGGTCTGAACCCTTTCAATTTTCTTATTACTGATGGAGCCCCAGATTTCTGCACTAAAGGTTAATACAGATCACATCTTTGCCTTATAAACATTCAAGGCTGGATGTAATGAACCTGAATACGTATAATTCAAAAGCCTGTATAAAATTTGGGCATAGGCAATTGCTTTCACCTCATTTCTCTTTATCTGAGGAGCCCAAGACAATATAGAAGAAAAAACTATGCCCAAATAAGTAAAAGAATTCACCTGCTCTCTTTCATTAGAGTTTAAAAGCCGTTTGTGCCATTTCCTTTTATTGTCAAATATTGAAAATTTTGATTTTGTGCTATTAAGTATTAAATTGTTCTCCTAAGAATATACACTAAAATTTCTCAGTGATCTGCACAAGCTTACCCTTGTGGTAGATAACAAAATCATGTCATCTGCATATGAAAGAACTCGTGTCATCTGGTCTGTTCAAAATCTTTGACATATGAAATTCTTGATTATGAACTGTTAAAACTACTGTTCTCCCTACACATTCATGGGTTTCACTTAAATGGATTTGATTATTTGCGAAGTGCCCGCTGCCCCCCCCCCATTCTCCCCCTCACACTCTGGCCTTTTGGCCGGGCACAGGGAGGGGGAAAGATCATCCCTTCCCTGCATTCCCTCCACACAGCCCTCACAGGCCCTCCACAGGGTGGCAGGAGCATGCAAGCCTGCAGGATTGTGCAGGGCCAGTGATCACCTGTTTTCTGCATGCCGCAAGGCCTCCGCTTGCACGGACACTCTGGAGCAGGCCCCCGGGATTGTACAGAACTGACGATCGCCACCTCCCTGCACATCCAAGGGCCTCCATCCACGCAGGCGCTCCAGAGTAGACCCCCAGGATCATGCAGGGCTGGCCCATTTCCTGCACGCCCTGGGAGCCTCCACTCATGTGGGCGCTCCAGAAGAGACCTGCAAGGTCATGCAGGGCTGGCGATTGCGGCCTACCTGCATGCTCTGGGGCCTCCGCTCGTGTGGGCACTCCAGAGAAGAGCCACCCATTCTCCGTATGCCCTGGATACAGCAGGCAGGATCCTTGAGGGAGGGTACTTGCCTATTCACAATTTTTTGACTTTCATGAAGGTTTTCTGTCTCCATCCCTTGCGCATGTGAAGGACCTATTGTACATCATTAATGTAGAAAATAAGAAATGGAGCTAAAATGGAAATTTGCCTTGTCACCAATCTGAACATTGTTCTTTTGGATCCAGAGAAATGAGTAAATAAAGAATTAGACTATAGGACTTTCAATAAGACACATAAGAGACCAGATCTAGGTTTAAACACTGCATGTAACATTTATTTAGCATTTTATAAATCACAAATCAAGAGGCCTCACACACACATATCCACGCAATACTCACACACTTGACCCTTCACAGAGGTTGATCAGTTCTCTGCAAGAGCATGGATGTCAGTTGCAGCGCTGTTTCTGGCACACTCACTTTGTTCGGAAGGTCCCTTTTTAAACCTTCTTAGCAGGTTCTTCTCCTGTTCGAACCAGGCAGTCCTTATCTTTAAGCTGGTTATGCACATTCTGTTTCTATTATAATGTCAAAACTCCCTTTTCTGTTGTACTGTCAAAACTCAGCATTTTCAACTTTTCTCGCTTCGTGTGTCAAATCTTCCATTTTATCATGCATTGCGGTTTCTCCATTTTCTTGTAAGACACATTCACACATAACAGCCTCACTGCTTTACCCGTAGCAATCTTGTTTGTCAAGGCATGATTTACACCAGTTCTAACTTTCATATTTATATTGGTATAAACAGCCGTTATAAGAAAGAGAAGTCTCCAATTTATGCTTGTTTTCAACAACTTTGCCTATAAGAAGTTTTTATTAATTGAATCAAAAGTTGCATTTAAGTCAATGAAAGCAGCATATAACTGACTGCCTTTCACTATATATTTTGTTATGAAATGAAATGTCTGTTGTCAATAATGGACTGGATGAGGACGACCAAATTGAAGTTTAATACAAACAATACAGAGGTGCTCCTAGTCCGTTGAAAAACAGATCATGGAACAGGAACTTTGTCTGTGCTGGGTGGGGTTTTACTACCCCTGAAATCTCAGGCTCACAGCTTGAGTGTTCTTCCAGACTCAGCTCTGAGCCTAGATGGCCAGGTCTGGGCAGTGATCAGGAGTGGATTTGCATAGCTGAAACTTATGCATCAGCTGTGCCTATTCCCTGAGACATCAAATCTGGCTACAATGACACATACCTTGATTAAATCTCAATTGGAGTATTGTAACACAGTCTATATGGGTCTGTCTTTGGGAACTATTTCAGAACTTCAGCAGGTCCAAAATGCTGCAGCCAGAATGTTGATCAGGGCCAGTAATAAGGAACAGAGAACTCCCATGTTAAAACAGCTTCACTGACTATACCTGTTCATTTCCACACACAGTTCAAAGTGCTGGTCATGACCTATAAAATCCTATATGGTTTAGATCAGACTATATGGAAGACTGCATCTCCCCATATGAATCTGCCAGATATTTAAGATCTTCAGGGAAAGCTTTTTCTTGGTCTCACTAACATCACAGGCTTGCTTGATGAAGACACAGGAAAGGGTCTTCTCAGTGGCTCCTCCCACCCTCTGGAACTCACTTCCGTAGGAGGTTAGGCTGACCCCCTCCCTCTTTTCCTTCAGCTGGCGGGTAAAGAGGTTTTTCTTTAATCAAGTGTTTAATGTATTATCAGGGAAGCTTTTATTGGGATGCTTTATTTATCTTATTTAACTTGTGCCTATCATTTAAATACTTTTATAATTTTTTATTTGGGGATTTTAATTGTTTCTAACTGTCTTTGTTTAGGCTATTTTTTAAAAACAAAACTGACTCTTTCTGGAAGCCACTTTGGGTCCCATTCTGGGAGAAAGGCAGAATACAAATGAAAGAAAGAAAGAAAGAAAGAAAGAAAGAAAGAAAGAAAGAGTAAAGCAATTGTCAGTCGTAGAGCTACAACCCTAGAGACCAGGGTTTTATTCCCCGCTTGGCCACGGAAATCCACTGTGTGATTTTGGGTGCATCATACACTCTCAGCCCCAGAAAACTTGGTTCACCTTAGGATTGCCATAAGTGAGAAACGGCTTGAAGGCATACAACAACAACACTATAATGCTAAGCTAAACTTCCAGTAGAAGTCCAGCCTATATTATTTCTGTGAGTGAATAGACCTGCCAGTGTTGCAGACCACAAGTCAATGATGTCCTTGAAAAGTTTGGGTGGTAAAAAGTCCTCTCCCAACCCTTTTTAGTTTTCAGTGACTGAATAACAAACTTCATTTTCTACGTGGTAACAGGGGACCATTTGGGTAAATCAGAAATATTATCCAGAAAATGTCTAATATAGGAAGTTTTATCTTCTTTTATTTCTTCCTTAAATAAGTGTCAATAGAAGTCTTCATATGATGAGGCAGATACAGATTTTTCAGAACTCTAATTCTTGTTTATTAGTGTGTATGAGAATTATCGCCAAAAGCATGCTGAATTTTTGCTTCTGGTTTTCAGTTCCAAATCAGCCCAGTATTTATTGCTGTAGGTTCCTTTCTTAGTAATAATTAGTTTTTTGTATTCTCACATAAGCGACTCATCTCTACCTATGTAGGCCTCATGCACCTTTCTCATTTGTTGGCTTTTAAATGCTTCATCTCTCTACACTCTATGTCAAGCCATGGTGCTTTTATATTTTTTGAACTGTTTGATGGAATCTGACTTAACAGTAAAGGTCTAATTTAGGAGCAAACGTCATGATATGGATTTAACATAGAGGCTATATTTGACTTAGGAGAACATGTATTATTCCCCAAAGCTCTTCCCACAAATTTGTTGTAGGAAAAATTGAGATTGATCATATCCGTTTGCTGTCATCGTAATCTTTTCTCTTATTCCATATCCAGATTATGTATCACTTGATTGTCTGCATGAGTTGTTACTCTTAAGTCAGATTCAAGAATTAGCTGTGTAGATAGAGGTTGATGGTCATTATCTTCTCTAATACCTATTGTAATGCCAGGGAACAAGTGAATATTTTGTCTAGATAAACAAATACAATCAATAATGATGCTTGCATTACATGTAAAGTAAGTAAAAGATTAAGACACACTCAGTTCACTTGGACCTAAAAATTGTAGCCTGATGGTACGCAGTAGCCTTGTAAGGTTCTTACCAGCCTTGTTTGTTTTCTTGTCCCTAGAGGATCAATAATACACTTCTTGAAGTTCATCCTGAAGGTCTCACTGTTCCACACATTTTGAGGGTGATGGCCCAATTTTGGTGTTAAAATCTCCCATCAAGATAAATAAAGCATTTGTACATTCCTTCAGCATTTGTTCCAAAACAGACCAAGCATCAGATGGTCTGTACTGATAATTTGCTGGGGACATAGAAACACACACACATTTTGATTAATTTAGTTATCAATAACAATTTGCAGATGTAATCTTACCAATCGAATGCAATTAACATGAAAGAGTAGTTCAGCAACAATGAAATTACTTATAAAAAATTAGAAATTAGTATTATATAACTATAGATAGATTAAACCTTTATTATTATCCTGCCTTTCTAAAGCCATTTCCTCACCACACTGTTACAGTGCTATTATTCCACTTTCAACGTCCTATGGAATCCTGGGGTTTGCAGTTTAGGGAGGGGCCTTTAGAATTCTCAGCCAGAGAGCTCTTTGGCCTCAGTAAACTACAAAACCCAGAATTTCACAGTATGTTGAATAATAGTACTATAACAGTGCGGTGCAGAACTGGCCATAGATTCAAGTAGAAGAAGTAAAATTAATGTGAACACGTTTTCATCTTTGAAGTCATTTAGTAGATCCCTGTTTAATTGTTTTAGTCTTTTGTAATTTTTGTTAGTCAATCTAGTTTAGTAGTAGGTTAGCTTAGTTGTTAATGCTTAGATTATTTGTTTGTATGTCTATTTATAACCAATGTATGTAATTTTACACTATTAAATTTTGTATATAAATAAAAATATTTTTTAAAAAATAGTCATGACAGTGTGTTCTCTGTGGCCACACCTAAACTGGAATTTCCTGCCCTGGGAAGCTTTCATGACACCATTTTAAATAACGTTTTGCTGTACATCAAAGACAGCCATTAGTTTTACATGTCATTTTCAACATCTTTGTTTATCCACTGCAGGTGTTTTTACAGTTTTATTATTTGTTGTTTTGAAATATTGGGAAAACAATATTTTATTATTGATTTTAACTGTTGTTACCCAAGTTGATTGGTATGTACACACCAGAAAGGTGTCATGGCCACAAAAACATATAAAACATACCTGCATAGTAGATAGCTTCTCAACTTTGAACTTTAAAAACTATTGCTAAGATTACAAAATATTAACCATATAAAAGAGGATTGCCTGTTTGTTTGTTTGTTTGTTTGTTTTTAAAATTTCTCTCTTTGTCCTGTCTTTCTTTTCAGTTATGTGGCTGCGGGCTCCTGGGTGTTGGAATATGGCTGTCAGTATCTCAAGGAAACTTTGCCACATTTTCTCCCAGCTTTCCATCTCTGTCAGCTGCCAACCTAGTAATTGCCATTGGTACTATCATCATGGTGACTGGGTTCTTGGGCTGCTTGGGTGCTATCAAGGAAAATAAGTGCCTCCTCCTCAGTGTGAGTTAAAAGCAAATTTCTTGTTCTTTTTTTGTCTATTAAGAAATTGTGCTCTCTTTCATCCCCTATCTTGTTGGTAGTAAAACAAGCTCTGACTTAAAATTTACCATGTGCTGTAGTGTGTGGTATATGTCTGGTTTCCTGGCAGGAAATGCCAGTGCTAAAGTGCAAAACACACACAATATGGGACAGCATACTTTTGTACTTTTGTACCTAGTTTCCTGGAAGTATAAAAACTTTCATATTTTGCATTAATACTTTAAACAGACAGTATTGCATTCATGCACTCACACAATGAATACTAAGATTGATATTGATCAGACATTTCTCACCCTTGTAAGCTTATTCTCACATCCACAGAGCTAGAAGATAACTTTTTAAAAGGCTGGGCAAAAATGGATAGGAAAAAGTTCATAACTGGATCTTCTGTTAATTTTAATTTTAGCAAGTAGCGTTGGGACTAAAGTTGTGTAGGCTAGTTTGTCATCACATCATTTTTTTGTAATAAAAATAGCCTTCAACTGAATGCTGATGTTTGTGATGTGAAAAACATATATGCCAAAAGTTGAAGATGGAACATACAGCTACTGATCTTCCCTCTTTTGTCTAGATTTTACCCTGAAATTCCTAAAAAGCTACTTTCTATATCCAAATCTGGTGACCTAGTGCTTTTATATCTTCCCATAATAAAGCCACATAAAATATCTGTTCTGTACAAAAGGTAAATACGCAGTTGAAAGACTAATGCTAGGGATTATGAAGTAAATTCTCCATTCCCCCCTTTTTTTAATATACAAATATTTTATATTTTGAAAATTAAAAAGAAACAGGAGTCCAGACAATCATACTAAAATAAAACTTATTAGTAAAGCACAAGAGAATGTTGAAGGATGTAAGAAAATGGGGATACAAACCTAACTATGCTGGTTAACTGCTATCAAGTGGACTTCAACTTATGGCGACCTCATGAATGGGAAGCCTCCACGTCACCCTGTCCTCAACTGCCCTTCTCAGGTCTTGCAGATTCAAGACTGTGCCTTCCTTGATTGAGTTGTTCCATCTGTAATAGTCTTCCTCTTTTCCGGCTGCCTTCCACCTCACCAAACATTATTTCCTTTTCTAGGGAGCCATGTTTTCTTGTGATATGGCCAACATAGAGCAGCCTCAGTTTAGTCATCTTGGCGTCTAGGGAGAGTTCAGGCTTGATTTGCTCTACGACCCATTTATTTGTCTCTTTAGCAGTCCAGGGTATCCATAGAACTCTCCTTCAGCACCACATTTCAAAGGAGCTGATTCTCTTCCTATCAACTGTCACTGTCCAGCTTTCACAACCATACATAGAAATTGGAAATAGGATGGCATGAACGATCCAGACTTTACTATCCAATGAAACATCAGGATCTTGTCTAGTTCCTTCATAGCTACCCTTCCTAGTTTTGGGCTTCTTCTGATTTCTTGACTGCAGTCTCCACTGAAATTACTGATCCAAGATATGGAAAATCTTGAAGTATTTCAATATCTTCATCATGTACTTTAATGTTATGTAAATCATCTGTGCTCATTATTTTTGTTTTCGTAATATTCAACTGTAAATCTGTCGTTGAACTTTCTCCCTTGATTTTCTTCAGTAATTGTTCTAAGTCTTTGCTGTTTTCTGCTAGTAATATGGTGTCATCAACATAGCTTAAATTGTTGATGTCACTTCCTCCAGTTTTCAAGCCTTCTTCCCTCAAGTCTAATCCTGCTTTAGTTATATGTTCAGTATACAAGTTAAACAAATTGGTTGATAAAATGCAGCCTTGCCTGACCCCCTTGCCAGTTGGAAACCATTCCATTTCTCTGTATTCTGTCTTAGCAGTAACCTTTTGCCCTAGGTACAGACTATGCATCAGGACAATCAAATGTTCTGGTACTCCCATTACTTTAAGAGCAATCCATGGGTTTTCATGATCTTCACAATCAAAGGCTTTGCTATAATCCATTGGTTCTTAACCTTTTTTTTTTCTTTTTTTTTTTGCTGGGGACCCTCTGTGAATGTAATTTTTTGTCAGAGACCCCAAGACTTAATGAAGATTTAAATATATAAATTTAGATTTAAATATTCTGATATTTATTTAAATATTTATTTATTTATCTATTTATTGGAGGCTTCTGAAGACTAGTATTCAAATTCCCACTCAGAAACTGGGTGACCTTGGTTAAATCATATCAGCCTCAGAGGAAGGCAAAGACAAATCCTCTGAACAGATCTGCAAATGCATACACATACAAACACACACACACACACACACACACACACAAACTGTGATAGGTTCACCTTAGGGTTGCCATTTGTCAGAAGTGACTTGAAGGCACACAACAACCAAGTGCTGGTGACAGGGAGAGGTTCTTTCTGACCGTCATGCCTCTCCCCTTTGAAACCTGACTTATGGTGACCTTAAAGTGAACCTATCATGGGGGTTTTCTTGGTAAGATTTGTTGCCTTTGCCTCTCTCTGAGGCCAAGAGAATCTGACTTGCCTGGGATCAACCATTGGGTTTCCATGGCCAAGTAGGGATTCAAACCCTGGTCCTCAGAGTCACACTTGTGTGCATGCATACATCTGCTGCTGTGTCATTTTCATCACGGACACAGCAGCAGGGGGTGTGGGCACTGATGGACATGGCAGCAGGCATGTGTGAACATCCAAAGTGCTTCCTCATTTGCAAACGCATCCCACTGTCATGTCTCTGTTGCTGACACTGCTAGTGGCGTCCAGCAGTGGGGCATTGCGAACCCTCTGCGAGGGAGTCCGCAGACACCATTAATAATCAATGCTATAATCTATAAAGCACAGGCTGATTTTCTTTTGAAATTCTTTGGTGCATTCCATTATCCAATGTATGTCTCCACTATGATCCCTAGTGCCTCTTCTTTTCCTGAACTCAGTTTGGGCATCCAGCATTTCTTGGTCCATATATGATAGAAGTCTTTGTTGTAGAATTTTGAGCATGACTTGGCTTGTATGGAAAATTAATGGGATAGTCCTGTAGTTACTGCAATCCCTGGTGTCCCCTTTCTTGGAGATTGGAATGTATATTGAGCATTTCCAATCTCTGGACCATTCTTTTGTTTTCCATGTTTCTTGACAGATTTTAGTTAGAATAAAGTAGATTCTTTGTAGAGTGAAGCAACTGTATTGGTATGCCATCTGTTCCTGGTGATTGTTTTTCCCAAGTTCTCTAAGTGCAGTTTCACTTCATTTTTTAAAATTGGTGGTTTGTCTTCATATGGTTCTTACTTGAATGAATCTGTAAATCGTTCATCTATTTCATATAGTTCTTCTGTGTATTGTTTCCATTGTCTTTTTATTTCTACTTGATCATGTAATGTGTTCCCCTGTTGCTTGTAGAGCATCCCTACTCTTGGTTTAAATTTCCCTTTGATTTCTCAGATCTTGTAGAAGAGATGTCTCGTTCTTCCTTTTTTGTTGTCATCTTCTATTTCTCTGCATTGAATATTATAGTAATTCTCCTTGTCATGCATGCAAGTCATTGAACTGTTGCACTCAGGGTTCTGACCCTATTTCTGTCACCTTTTACTTTTGTTTCTCATCTGTCCTTAGCTGCTTGAAGAATTTCATCTGCTATCCATTGTGGCTTTTTTTTTTTTTTTTTGACAATGTCCCTGGCTTCAGTCCAGAGTTCTGACTGCCAGTCATTCAAGCTTAACAGTGCAAATCTAGTTTTCACACATTATTTATATGAAAATTCTGTGGGGATGTTATTTACGCATGATGGTTGTTTTAGTACTCTTCTTTTGCTTTACTCTTTGGTATTAGTAGTTCATGGTCTGTGCCACAATCTGCTCATGGTTTTGCTTTGAGAGAGAATGGAGCTTCTCCATCTTCTGCTCCTGATTATGAAGTCTATTTGATTTCTGTATTGGCCATCAAATGATGTCCATTTAAACAGCCACTTCTTGGGTTGCTTGAAGAATGCATTTGTGATGAACAAAATGTTGGTCTTGCAAAACTCAGTCAATTGGTCTCCTGTTACATTTCTTGATCCTAGGCCAAATTTTCCTACAGTCTTTCATTCTGTTCTGTTTTCTACTTTTGTATTCCAATAACCTATGATTAACAAGAAGTCCTGTTTCCGTGTATGATCAATTTTTTTCTGGATTTCTACATAGAATCTTTCAATTTCTTCTTCTTCTGCCTCTGTAGTTGTAGTACAAACTTGGATTAAGCTTATATTGAAAGGTTTTCTATGAAATCTTGTTGACATGATTCACTCAAACTTTGTACTGTATCCTTTGACTGCTTTTGCTTTATCTCTCCTCGCTATGAATGGCTCCCCAGTTTCTCTTAGTTTTTCATTTCCTGAGTAAAACACTGTGTCATTATCTGACTCAAAATGTCCCATTCCTGTCCACTCATTCACTCACCCCAAATATTGCAATATCATATGTTCTCTTTCCTGTTTTACTATGTTTAGCTTATCTTTATTTATGCTTCTCACATTCTATGTTCCTATAATATGTATTGTGCAGCTTTGGTCTTTCTTTTCACCGCTGAACATGTCAACAGCTGAATATCCTTTTGGCTTTGGTCCACTTGCATCATTAGCTGGAGCACTACTTGTAATTGTCATCGCCATCCAACCTGAGAGTCTCATTTTCTGGCACTTTCTGTTGTTCATTTGGGATTGTCTCATCATAGGCTTTTCCTGGTGAATGACCTTCTAAAGGAGGTTTACCACACCTTTCTCTGTGCAGTGCTAAGAAGCATAAATAGTGCCACTGCCATTGTCTCTTAGAGATCTTCTGCCAGTGCCACCCCCACTATTGCCCGGTAGCTGTTTGGCACATTTAGTGTGGCTCTTCAGCAAAAGTCTGTCCAACACAGGAGACCCTACCAGCAATACTTCTGCCATCAGCTTAGCCTTCTGCCTCACAGGAATATGCAGTCCCACCACCATGGAAAGGTACTGACAATGGTGGGAACTGTGCTTGACATAAACTTTTCATAATGTGTGTTTATATAAATATATATCTCACTTATTACTTTAATTATGTTTAACTATGTTAACATTTTCATTCAAACAACTCATGATTGTTGTTTGATTGTAATGTTCCTCTTTGTTCCATTTATCTTTTCTTTCAGTTTTTCATTGTTTTGCTGATCATTCTCCTGGCTGAGCTGATATTACTAATTTTGTTCTTTGTTTATATGGACAAGGTAAGAGTTTATACGGTTTCATTCAATTATTTAGCCATTCACAGAAGTGAAGCTACTTTCTCTTTCTCCATTCTCTACATAAAATAAAGCTTAGACACATTAAGGTAGGAATGATATGGAAGAAGGCTCTGTACAAAGGTTACATTCAACAGGGTTAAAAATGGCAGCAAAATGGGAAACTAAATCGGCTCATGTGTGGTTTATGCAAGAGTAGGGATGCCAAACCCCCCTTTTTCTGGTTTTCACCCAGATTTAAGTGTGCCAACTGGTGCCCATTTATAAAATATATAACCACACCTCTAATACTTTTGGAGAAATGAGCCTGATCTATCTTTTAGTCTGTTTAAGCCAATGACTTAAGGTCATTCCCAGCACAAAGTTAATATCAGTCAAGACCCATTGCTTCTCAATACTAGTTACCAGTTTCCTGGGTCCATGTTACAAATCTGCAAGAAGTCAAATGTTTCAAGACAAGTCCATTTCAAGTCTCTTTAGCAGAACATCATGCAAAGATTGGACAGAAAGGAGAAAAGATGCAGTAAACCAGGTATTTGTAGAATCTTAAATTCTTATGGAATCTTAAATACCTGGTTTACTGCATTTTTTCTCTATTCTATCCAGTCTTTGCATGGTGTTCTGCTAAACAGACTCCAAATGGACTTTTCTTGAAACATTAGACTTTTTGCAGATGTGTGACATGAACCCAGGAAACTGCTAACTTGTACTGAGAAGCAATGGGTCTTGACTAATATTAACAAATTTAATATTGTTAATATTAGTCCATAGAGTTTGTTGTTCTTCATAACTTGTTTGATATAGAAGCATAATGTTTTTTTGATCTCCAGAAAAAAAAATCATGTTCCATTTTATGAGGGTTAGTTGGGATCCCTTTAATGCCCGAGGGTAAAAACATGAACTGAATGTGCCAGAATGGACCATTTTGAGAGAGATTGATGTATTGGGTGACTTGAGAACAATATTTTGGAATTGATACATGTGAAACATTATGCTTTTAATAACTTTCTTAATGCCTAGAAATCAAACAAAACAGAATAAAATGACCCAGAATACCAACCTCCAAGTGGGTGATTCTACCAGCTTCACAAGTTGCATGGTACTAGAGGGGCGTGATGGATGAAATCACAAAAAATTCCACAGAAACTACTGTTTTATACCCATTTTGGCCAAGACTTCTATATTGCTGAAAATGGCCAAGTATATCACCTTTTCAGATGACCATGTCACCAAATTCCTGAGTTGCCTAAGACTAGATGAGAGAGACAAGAAACAAAAAAAATTCCAAAGAAGCCACCTTCTCATGCCTATTCCAGCCAATAGATATTTTCTGAAGAATGGCACAGAATGCCAGCTTTCCAGGGAGCCATGTCCCACAGTCACCACTATTATTTCAACGGTTCTCTCCACCATACTCTGCCTCCCCACTGACCTCTGCTCCTGCTACCAACTTCCCACACCTTGTTTTATTCCCCTTTGCTCGTGTAGCACTTTGCGTGCTTGCTTTCCTGTTTAAAGCAACACTGCCAACTTTCAGCAGCCACTGTTTCCTCAAAGAGTGTAGGTGGACAGCAGCATAAAGTGAAGGAAGAATGGGAGAAAGGAAGTGAGGACTGGAGGCGCAACTGCCACTTCATGGGGGTGGGAGAGAGGGATGCTAGGAGGTGCACCCATCAGTGCAAGATGCAAGAGAAAACAGGTGTGGCGGGATAGGTGACAGGAAAGGGAGGAGGAGACATGAAGCTGTTAGAGTCCAGGAAATAAGGGAAGAAGAAATGGCAGAGTGTGCAGTGAAGCAAGGGAGAGGAAAGAGGGAAAGTAAGAATGAGAGATGCAGTGGAAAGGTGCAAGGAGCAACTGATGTTGGTGGAAGGTGGTGGAACGTACAAGAGAGGAAGGAGTGGTGATTTGTGTTGACAAGTTTTCAAAACAGCAACAAAAGACAGCTGAAATTCATGACATGCAGAGTTAACAATCAGGAAGTAGCTTTTAACAAGTTTGTGTTCTATTAAAATAAAAGTATTGGTTTCAGTTAACATAGCCATATATTTCTCTCTAAAATTAGCATATTGTCCACAGTCATGAATTACATGATGCACACATTTCTGTCTGTGTGAAGAACTCAAACCCGGAAGTAAACAAATTGTTGGCATCTTGTTCAATTTATATAAAAGGAAAAGCTTTCCAGTCTTCAGACAGAGGAGATTACTTAAAGTAAGAGACACCTGCCAGCCATATAAGGGACAAACTTTCTGGCCCTCAAATGTGGAAAGGACACCTAGCAACCCTAGTGGTGGCCCAAGGAAAGGCAAGGAAGGAAAAGAGGCTTGGAGATGGAAGCAGTGGAGTGCAAGAAGCAAGGAAGGGGAACATGGGAAAGATGCAAGGAAAGGCAAGGAAGGAAGGTGAAGGTATAATGAGGGGAGGAAGGGAGAGAGGAAGGAAGGAAGGAAGGAAGGAAGGAAGGAAGGAAGGAAGGAAGGAAGGAAGGAAGATGCAATGAGCAAAAGAAATCATCACAAGTGAAGCACAGTATAATGGAAGGAGATATAGTATATGAATGTTTCATTACTTTTCTCTGCATTTTCCCTTGGAAATCAGATGCCCACTACTTTCAGCAACTTTTGTGAGGAAAAAAAATTCTTAGTGTTCTGAATATAGGTCATTAGAACTGCCTGTGCGTAACTAAAGGCTGTTGTTATTGTTGCTGTTACTTACCACACCAAGAATATAGACAACTGCTTTAGATGGCTCCTGTCCTGCTATTAATCCCCACAGCATTCTTTCAAGGTAAATTTGGTGAGAAGTAGTCATAGCTCAAGATCACATGATAAATTCCATCGCCAAACAAGGATTTGAGCTTGAGCCTCTCTCTTCCAAGTCTAGAACTATAAACATTGCTGTATTGGTTCTCTTGTCATTGCCGTTATTTTGTTCCTTCAAGTCATTTCTGATTTGTGGAGTCCTTCAGACAAACTTATCACAGGGTTTTCTCAGCAAAATCTGTTCAGACGGGGTTTGCCTTTTTTTTTCTCTAAGACTAAGAGAGTATGACTTGCCCGAGGTCACCCAGTAGGCTTCCGTGGCTGAGCAAGGATTTGAACCCTAGTCTGGAGTCATAGTCTCTAGAGTCAGAGTTCAAACCACTATGCTATGCTGGCTCTCTAGTTCTCTTGGAAGTACAATTATTATAAAAAATAGTTGTTTTTATTCTATACTTTCAAGTCATTTCTGACTTCTGGCAACCCTAAGGTGAATCTATCACAGGATTTCCTGGGCCGAGAATGTGTGACATGCCCAATGTTGCCCAGTGGGCTTCCATGCCCAGGTGGGGAATTGAACCCTGGTCTCCAGGGTCATAGTCCAAAGCTCAAACCACTACACCTATTATATTTTGTTATTGTTTTTGTGGTAGCTTTTATTATATTCATTTGTTATATTTTTAAAACAATAATTAATAATTTGTAAGTAAAACTAGCTACCATTCAGAAAATACTGGTTCATATAAATGAATGAAGGAATGAATGTTAGAATCACAAAGCAGGACTATGCAAATATTCTATTGTTAGGTGTCTCCAAGAAATATTAGAATAAATCATTTAAATGGACGTTTTTATCCCATTCTTTTTCTGTTTATCCTCATAACAACTTTCTGAGGTAGGTTAGGTAGGGAAATCATGAGTAGATAATGATCTTTGATGCTTGTAAGTAGTTTTCTTTTTTTCAAAAAAAAAACCAACAACACTTCTGTCTATTGAAGTATATTTGGGAATATTGAAGTGATAAACATTCCTTAGGAGAATGTACTAGATCTCCTACACTCATGTTGCCTTTTCACATATTGAAGAACAATTTAAATGATATTGCAGTCCAGAACCGCTGTCATATATCAAATGGCTCTGTCTGCAACCCTGAGATCATTTTGAGCGGCAAAATGAAGAGATTCTGCTCTACTTACTTTCCTTCACATAAATGATGTCTAATGAGATCATATCAAAGGGCTACAGTTACAAATAGTGGTGACTGTAATACAATCTGATGTTACTAATGCTTGCTTTATGAAAAATAGGTTAATGAAAATGCAAAGCAAGATTTGAAAGAAGGTCTCAAGCTTTACAACACAGAGAATAATGTTGGGCTGAAGAATGCTTGGAATATCATTCAAGCAGAGGTAAATATATTAGAGTATTTCTTTGTAAAATGGCATTCTCTTCACTTCTCCACTTGTCATGACTTATTTGCCAGTGGGATTATATCACTTATATACATGTTCTTTGCCAGTTGTTTCTCAGGTCCAATTCAAAGTGTTGGTTTAATCTTTAAAGCCCTAAATAGCTTTGGGCCTGATTTTCAGTGAGATCACTTGTCTCATTGTGAACCTATCCAGTGGCTAAGATCATCAGGAGAGGCCCTTTTAAGAATACCATCACCTACAGAGGCCTGCATGGCATCCTAGACATTGGTCCTGGATTTTGGAATTTATTTTTCTCTTTGGAATTTTCTGACGTTGGGTTATACTGCATGGAGATGTGTGATGGAGATAATTTTTCTCAGATCAGCACAGGAAAAAATACATTAAAAAATATGGACCATTTCCAACTTAAATTAAGGTGAGTTTCATCTGTTCTAGAGTTAATAGTATTTCAGTGGCACTGCTTATTTGCCTTTGTCTGAAAAGCAGCCAAAATATAGAATGCAGGAGCAGAAGCTTTTTAGGCACAAATATGAATGTACTGGGAAAAGCATTTGCTTTGCAATTTCTTTGTGTTACAGAGTCCTGTTAAAGGTACAAGACCAGGGGCAATAAAACACTTAGGGACCATAATCCATGGCATGTGGAGGCTGGCTGTGGTCAGTGCTGATGGAAAAGCTCCCGCTCTCCCTTGTTTCCTCAAAGGCTTAAGAGCAAAATGATGTCAAAGTAGTATTCTTCCTCCCAGAGGTTTCATCTTTCACAAGGGACAAAATGTGGTAGAAATAAATTTTATTCTTTAAGAATAAAGCTCTACTGAGAAAGGGTTTGGAGGCTAGGAAACTGGGAGTAGGGGCTTATGACCAGCAACTGGAAACTGGAACCCAAGTCTTTGCATGAAGTCCATTCCAGATATACCTTCCTTCCACTGCATCTAAGGATTTCAAACTCGTGTGGAGCCTCAATAGCCTGAATGTCCAGTGTTTTGGAGAGCACTTTCTTGAATGTGGGTGTCAGGTTTGACTTTTTGGTTAATTTTCTACCATGGGTGGAATTTTAAAATAAATGAAGAGTCTAGTATTTTCTGTTGTTATTAATATACAGGTCTTATTTTAATAGTTAAAACTACTAGACTTTTGATGGCATTATATATGCAATATTTGAAAGGGATTGATTTAAAAGTGGTGGCATATAAGATTTTGTGTTGGCAGTATGTAAGGGTGATGCTTTTAGGAGCTTAATTTTTTTAAAAATTATAACTTTTAAAATATTCGTGTTCATTTTTTTAAAAAAAAGGATGTCAAATTCTGTAATATTATTGTGCTCTTGGTAGATCTTAGCTTGTAGCAGGAATATTTTAAAGTCTCCTTTCAGGTACAGGCTTTTCAAGGACTCCTCCCTCCCTCTTGTCTCATAGATGCACTGCTGTGGGGTTACTGATTACAGAGATTGGTACCCAGTGTTGGGTGACAACATTGTCCCTGACAGATGCTGCATGGAAAATTCCCAAGACTGTGGTCGGAATTCCACCAACACAAGTTTAGTGTGGAAAACGGTAACTCTAGCTTATATGTAACTTGCAGTTTCTCTTTAGTCTAACCCGGAAGTCAAATCTAATGTGATAAATGTTCCTGTTTATATAGAAGTGTACCAGCTTGCATGCCTTTCAATTTCACAGGTAAAGAAACATTCCAGTGGGACAGTGCAGGGCCCCAGGACCCTCAGTCACTTTCTACTTCTAAAAATAAAGTAAAATAAAACAAAATAAAAATAATATTTTTTTTAAAAAAACAGCCTTTTGGGTTCACTAAAAGGAAGCAACACCAAATGAATTGCCCCTTTGTGAGGAAGACTTCAGGAGAGATGCTTCAAGAGCTTGCTTCTCTGTTGGAAGGAGGGAGTGAAGGAGGAACAAACTGCTTCTCTTACAGTTCATTTGCCTGCTTGATTTTGATCATCTTTGGAGCTAGTGCAGCTAAAGTGTCTATCTGCTAGTGGCAAGATGTGTTTTGAAAAAAAGAAAGGGCAGAAAAATGGAGCTGCTATTATAATAATTGAGGGCATAGGCGGAAGATGTCAAGATAAGGAGTGGGGAGACATGCTGCTGTAGGAAAATGGGGAACAGCTCAGTGTTGGCTCTCCACAAGCTGTCCTTCAGTTTAAATAGCATGAATTAGCCATGGTGATAAGATCCCAGAATTGAAAATACTGCTGTTGAATGCCATGTTTGTACTTTGGATAGCAGCCTTTCAGGATATGATCCTGAATTAGGTTGCTGACCTGGAGTACATTACATAGACCTGACTGGATGAAGTTTGGGGAAGAGGCAAAATCTCTTCCACCTCTGTCTAGCTTGGGTCAGTGCAGAAGAAAGCAAAACATGGAAGTGAGGAAGTGGAACTTCAGTGGTTTACCATGATTGCATCCTTACATATCCTACAATCAATTGGGTTTGAGTATGTATATCTGCAGGTGGGTGTCTGGAGTGGACTAGGGATTCTCTTGGTGTACTGTGTGTGCTGCTGTGCAAAACTCTGCCTTCTTGTGAGTCTTGGAGATAGTATTGGAGTCCCTTTTGCTTATCGTGCTGGGGAAATTCAATATCCATCCCTCAGTGAAGCTGTTGGAGAAGCTTTGGACTTCATACCCTCTATGGCAACCATGGTTCTTTTTCAGCTGGTATCTGGCTCCACTGATTAGGCAAGCCACACTCTGGACTTGGTTTTAACTTCTGGGTAAGAATCATAGAATCATAAAGAATCATAGAATCATAGAGGTAAAAGAGACCACAAGAACCATCAAGCCCAGCCCCCTCTCATACTGAAATACATAATCAAAGCATTCCTGACAGATGGCCATCCAACCTCTGTTTAAAAATCTCCAAAGAAGGAGATTCCAACCACATTCTGAGGCAGCATATTCCACTGTTAAATTGCTTTTACTGTCAGGAAGTCCTTCCTAATATTTATATGGAATCTTTTTTTCCTGAAATTTGAAGCCATTGCTTAAAAAAACAAGCTTGCTTCATCTTCCATGTGACATCCCTCCAAATATTTAAACATAGCTATCATGTCACCTCCTAAGCTTCACTTCTCCAGGCTAATCATATCTAGCTCCCTAAACCATTCCTCCTAGGACGTGGTTTCTGTGCCTTTTACCATTTTGGTCACCCTCCTGTGGACACACCCCAGCATGTCAGTATCCTTCCTGAATTGTGGTGCCCAGAACTGGACACAGTACTCCAAGTGAGGTCTGACCTAAAGCAGAATAGCGTAGTTCTATTAATTCCCTCAATATTATACTCCTATTGATATAGCCTAGAATTGCATTGGCTTTTTTAGCTGCGGTATCACACTTTATGTCATGTTCAGCTTGCACTCCACTAAGACTTCTAGATCCCTTTCAAGGTACTGTGATCAAGCCAGATGTCACCCATTTTATATCTGTGTATTTCATTTTTTATGCACAAGTGTAGCACTTAACACTTCTCCCTGTTGAAATTCATTTTGTTAGTTCTGGTCATTTTGAATTCTGATCCTGTACTCTGGGGTATTACTAACCCTCCCAATTTGTTGTCATCTGCAGATTTGATAAGAATGCCCTCTGTTCCCTCACCCTCATTGATAAAGATGTTGAATAGCACAGGGCTCAGGAGAGAACCCTGTGGTACCCCACTAGTCACTTCCCTCCAAGATGAAGAGCAACCGTTGGTGAGCACAGTTTGAGTTCAATCAGTCAACCAATTACAAATCCACCCAACAGTAGCATTGTCTAGCTCACATTTTGGAATCATAGTCATAGAATCATAGAAACATGGAGTTGGAAGAGACCACAATGGCCATCGAGTCCAACCCCCTGTCATGCAGGAACAAACACTCAGAGCGACCCAAGGAAATGGCCATCCAGCCTCTACTTAAAAACCTCCAAAGAAAGTGACTCCACCATACTCTGGGACAGCATATGGGACAGCAGGAAAATCTCTTTTCCTGTAGTTTGAATCCATTGCTCTGTCTCCTAGTTTCTGGAGCAGCAGAAAACAAGCTTGCTCGATCTCCATTTTACTAGCTTGTTTGCAAGAATATCGTGGGGGACCTTACCAAAGGCCATACTGAAGTCAAGATCCATACTGAAGTCAAGTTATGCTGCATCCACAGCATTCCCTTTATCCACCAGGCTGGTAGCTCTATCAAAAAAAGAGAGATCAGGTTAGTTTGGCATGACTTGTTTTTGAGAAACCCATATTGATTTTAGTGATAACGACATTCCTTTCGAAGTGCTTTACAGACTGTCTGTTCAGCATTCTACTCTAGCATCTTTACTGGTAATGATGTCAGGCTGACTGTGGTAATTGTTTGGGTTCTCTTTTTTTTTCCTTTTTGAAGATTGAGAAAATATTTGTCCTCCAGTCTGCTGGGACTTCTCCCATTTTCCAGGAATTCTCAAAGATTAATGTCAGTGAGATTACTTCTGCCAGCTCTTTTAATACCCTTGGATGTAGTTCATCTGGCCCTGGAGACTTGAATTCATTTGGAGTAGCCAGGTATTCCTGTACTGCCTCTTCACCTATACTATGATACATTTCCCCTGCTCCATTTTCCCCAGGTAGAGCACCATTTTCCTTTTGGGAGAAAACCAAGACAAGCAAGGTGTGGAGTTGTTTTGCCTTTTCTCTGTCCCCTGTTAGCCTTTTATCATCTTCTCCACACATTGGCCCTGCCATTTCCTTGTTTTTCCTTTTGATACAGACAAAAGGCCCTTTGTATTGTTTTTAATCTCTCTAGCAAACCTGAGCTCATTTTACACTTTAGCTTTTCTGACTTTCTCCCTACACTTGCTGATTCTTTGTTTGAATTTCTCTTCTATGAGGTTCTTATTTTTTCCGTTTCTTGTATATGCCTCTTTTAAGTCTTAGCTCTATTGAAAGTTCTTTAGACATCTGTCCTGAATTCTTTAGAAACTTCCTATTTTTTCTCCGCACTGAAACTGTTTGAAATTGTTCCTTCAGTATCTCACTTTTAAGAAACCTATCCATCATGAGCAGCTTTCTCTTTTAGTATTCTTGACCAGGGGATTACACTGAGTATTTCCCTAAATTTATTGAAATCAGTTTTATTAAAATCTAGAATGTGTGTATGACTACACTTGGCTTCCCCTTTCTGATGTATAATAAACTCCAAGAGAACACGGTCACTTCCACCTAAGGACTCTGCCATTTCTACCCATTAACCAGGTGATTGTTGTTGGTTAGAATCAGATATAAAACAGTTGTTCCCCTTGTTGCCACGAAGATGGTGACTAATTTGTTGTTCCATTGTTGTGACCCATTGACTTCGTTACCAGCCAGTGTTTATGGCTGGGGCTTGATGTATTGGAGGTTGGAGTAATGGATCCAGATGGGAAATTTCCTGTCACTTGTGTGGGTAATTGTGTCAAAGCACATTCTTTGGAATGGTAAAATGGTGAAATGGCCAGGGCAAGAGACATAATTCCTAAGAGTCCCTTCCCATGAAGCAAAGTATTTCCTGGCTTTCTGTTCAGGTGGTAGTGAATAAATGAGTAGGATGATGTAGATGTAGAAGGAAGATTACTTGCAATACAATTACAACTACAGCGACAAAAAGAATTAGTAGTTGGACTATATGCTCCGATAGAAAATCAAGCTAAATTTTTTGATAATCTACAACACAAGGTTTTAGATTTAACAGTTGATAGAATGATTCTTTGGGAATACTTTAACAGAGTGATTAATCCAGTGATTGATAGATTATTGCAAACGAGTATAAAAGAGAAAACAGGGGAGACTTCCAAAATCTTTTTTCAATATAGTAGATAATTTGGATTTAATAGATACATGGAGAATCTTGTACAAATTATCTAAATAATATTTGTTCTACTCAGAGATGAATAAATCTTCTTCAAGAATTGCTATGTTTTTCATTTCCAAAGTACTTATACATGAACTGAAAGACATGGAAATTTTACCAAAAGTGTTTTCATCATTGAAGACTGAATGAAGATCTATTTAAAAATGACCACATCTTTAAGAAAGCAAAAGAGACTCTCAAGAACTATTCCAAAGAGAATTTAAACAAAGGAACAAACATTGGAGTAGTTTGGGATGCCAGAAAAGAGGCATGAGAGGTTTCTTTATTCAGCAAAACTCCTTATTAAAAAAAATACAGAAACAAGAGGAAATTATGAATGAAATTAAGAAAGCAGAACTGGATCTTCAAACTGATCCTCAAATGCATTGCTGTTGAAAAACCTTAAAATTCTGCAGAAACAAATCTATGAGTTAGAAAAAAAGATGAAATATTTATGACAAAACATTTTGAATTTGCTAACATGGTTTGAAAAACTGTGGAAAGAAAGAGAGAAGAAGACGATTAGACACAACTTACAACAGATAATGAAAAGATCAAAAAGATTTTTCATAGAATTTTTTGGGGGGGAGGCTCTATAATGAACAAAAGATTCCGTTCAGGGAAATACAAACCTATTTGGACTCTCAAAAATTCCCACCAATATCAGATGAACAAAGAAAGGTATTGAATGCAAGAATAAAAATGGCAGAAGTTGAAGAAGCATTTAAACGTTTAAAAAACAGACAAAGTTCCAGATCCTGATACCCTATCAGCACTTTATTATAAAGGATTGGAAGGGCAATTATATTTACCATTATATTGTCTTATGAATTCTATAATTGACACAAGAAAGGTGCCAGAAAGCTGGTCAACTGCAAATGTAACTTTGATACCTAAAGAAGATATTGATACAACTGATCCAAGAAATTATAGACTAATATCTGTTTTGAATAATGACTATTAGATTTTTGTGTGTATTTTTACTGAAAGACTTTTTAAAAAATTAAGCACATGGATTCATGAAAATCAGTGTGGATTTTTACCTAATAGGCAATTGAGAGATGATACGAGATGCTTTCAGTTATGATGGAATATTTAGAATTTCATAATGAAAAACAAGTGGCAATAATCTTAGAAGCAGAAAAGGCTTTTGTTGAACCTTTATGATTGAATAACTTAAACACTGAATTGTGGTCACAGTTTTCTGAACTGGATATCTGCAATTTATTCAAAACAAAAACTCAGATCTTTGTCAATGGAGATAAAATGGACCGGTGTGGTGTACATAAGGGTAAAAACAAGGCTGTCCTTTATCTCCACTTTTATTTATTCTAAGTCTTGAAGTATTGATTAGAACTATAAGGCAAGAAGAAAACATTAAGGCATGACAATTAATAAACAAGTATTTAAAGTGAGAGCTTTTGCTGATGATTTAGTAATTTGCTTAAGAGATCCAATAGGAAGATCAGATGCTTTTTCAGATATTATTACAAATTTTGGAGAAATGGCTGGATTTAAGTTACATTGAGATAAAACAGTTATAATCACTAAAAATAAGCCAAAAGAATATCAATTATTCTTAACAGAAAAGGCCGGTTGCAAGATAGTTAAGAAAGTGAAATATCGTAGAGTTATTTTTGAATCACATAATGCAAAACTATTTCTTTTTTTAAACATTTTTATTAAACAGAGAAAAAAAGGGAAAAGAAGCAAACAACAAAACTAAATAACAATACATAAAACTGCAAGTACATGATAATACAATACAAATAAAAAATCAGTACATAACACAGCTCAAAATCTAACCAAACTATAACAAATAATTTAAAAAAACAAAAAGAAGTAAAAGTTGGTTCCAACCCTTGTTGCAAACAGTTCACTATAACGAAATAACTATGCCTAACTATTAGGTTACTTCACACTACACTGTTATAGTGTTATTATTCCACTTTCTTTTTTTTTTATAAATTATTTTATTAGTTTCATTATGACTGTCTATAGACAAATAATGAATTAATAAAAAACTTGTCAAAAAAGGACATTGGAAGAAGCATAACATATAATCAGATAGATGGAAAACAAACAATGCATGGTTACATAAAACGAAGACACGATAAAACAAACACCTGTAATTGTACATACGTAGTTACTTCCTTCTCTGATAGGGCTACAGATTGGGTGTATTTCATTCATATAATACTACAGCTTTTCATTTTCAGTTATTAATTTTATTGTTCTGTCTTTAGAATACTCTCACATTAATTATTAATCAAAATCAGACATCTTTCTTACTATATCCTTCCAAACATCTTCATAATACCCATTGACTGATTACATGGATCATTACATTAACAGAACTGCATATAATAATGACACACATATGTTCATACCTTTATCGCAGAGCATTCTAATTTCGTACTGTCTTTCTTATCTCCTTTGCAAAAGTTATCAAGTTTTCTTTACAAAGATACTTGTTATACTCGTTCTACTCATTCTACAATTTAAATACCTTTAACTGTCACTCTTCATTTTGCTTTACCTTTTGCAAATAGCTTAGGAATGGTTGCCATGTTTGGAGAAATTTGTGGTTTGAGTTATTATCTAGAAGATAAGCGAGCTTATCTGTTTCTACCGCTTCCAATAATATCTCCATCCATTCTTCTTTTGATGGAATTGAGGCTTTCCTCCAGTGCCTAGCATAAACACTCCTAGGGCTCCTAGGAGTCCTAGGGCTCTTCTGCAATGCCTTCATCAGCATCGGTGTGACTGCCCAAGTCCACAAATCAGGGGATACCACTTCCCAGGGCTCAGAAGGCTCCACCCACTTTCCTCTCCAGCAGTTAGCTCATTTTCTCCCATCTGGTCCCTCTTTCCTTCTGCATCTTGCAGAGATTCAGGGTTCCATAGTGGAAGGTAAAATAGGAGTCTTGGCAGACTGTGATATACAGGCTTAGATCCAAGCTCAGAGAATAGGCTTAGAGGTTTCAAAAGCTTTATTCAGAACATCAAAGAAACAGCAGCATACCTTGGCAACTGCAAAAATTAAAGAACTTTTGATTAACAGTATCGTATAAACCATTACATTTCAGAATTAGCACAGAGTGCTATCCCATTTGCTAGTAGCTTAAAACAATATTTTTCCAAGGTTCACCCTTCATTCCTCCCAGGTTCTAACTCAGCCTGCCAACAGCATGACCTTGCAGCCACATCTGTTCATTCTTATCACAGATACATTACCCAAACATTCCCGGGGTCCCAGCTTTCTATCCATCACCTCATCCCATCCTTCCCCCTATACAGTAAACCACTTAAGCACTAAGGTATGACTATACACCTGGCAGGGAGACCACAGCTGACCTGACAAGGAGGGAAAGGGAATTTAAAAAATGGCTACAGGTTAGACTTATGCAGAAAAAGAGTGGATGTGGTAAGGCAAGCAGGTAGGAATTCACCATAATGCAAACTAGTGTTATGTATATATAGACATGCAAAGGTTGTTAACTCTTAACACTTACGATAATTGTGTGAAATCACTTAAATTAAATGTTAAATTGATTAAGACTAAACTAATAAAGCAACATACTAAGACTCACCATCTTGTCAACAAATAAATTAAAAAGTTTGACACACAAACCAAGAGCTTATTTAGAAAAACAAAGGATTAAGATAAGATTAGAAACTAAAAATGCCTTATATAGCGAGTAAAGTAAATTATGAAAAGTTCACTTGAATAAAAAATGTATTTGTCTTCTGACAGGTAGACAACAAAGAGGGAACTGTCCTAGTCTATCTCAGCAGGGAGTTCCAGATCATTTCTCATGTCTGCACTGGGTGTACCTGAAAAAGGATCATTATGAAGGATAGAATGGGGAGGCTCCTGGGAGAAAGTTCCTAGGAATAATAATAGTTGGACCAGTTTTTTCAAATGTTCCAAAATGATAACAAACAATAACGTAAGAAGTACAATTTTAATTCTTCCTTTATCTTGGCACAGTGCAACCAGTTAAGCACATGCTTAAAATAAATGAGCAGAGTGTTGGTTCCTTACTTAGGGCTTTATTAGAAGAAGCACGAAATCACACTTAAAGCAGGATAATAGCATCTTTGTTTGGGACTCAGCATATGACATTTTTCCTTTTCTGTTGTTCTCCTGGTAAGAGACCAATTGGAAAGTGTTTCTTTTACAAAGGAGGTAATTAACAGATCTTTTCAGTATATTCTCCCCACTAGGAGAACAATAGAAGAGGAACAAGGTCATGTGATAAGTCCTAGCTAAAGATGCTATTATTCTGTTGTAAGTGCAATTTATCTGCCTCTTTTGATAAAACCCTTGGAAGAGTGTTTCCTTCCTAGTTTCAGCACAATGCTTTAGGTCATTTTACAAGTAAGTCTTCAAAATTAAAAGCTTGAAGACATTAAGACATTAAGGGACACTTATTGTTATTAACTGTTTTATCAACATGTAAAACAAGATGTGGCAGTATTTTATATATTCATTTATTTCTTCATTTTATCACTAATATTTGTGATGTGGTCAACAGATTTATTGACACAAAAAGCCAAAATAGGTCAATATTCTATCATTATACTTAAGCAGAAGAAAAAAGTCTGCATTATATTGTGCATGTTACTCTCTTTCAGATTTTTTATTTTAATATGAGGTGATTTTTTTTTACTATGTTTGATAATTTTTCTGAGAAAATGATTTAAAATACCTTGTTTTGCCTCAGGGTTGCTATGAAAAAGTGAAGATGTGGTTTGATGATAATAAGCATATTCTTGGGACAGCAGGGATGTGTATCCTCATAATGCAGGTATGTAAACCCTAAGTTCCAAATATGGTATTGTTGAGCACACGTGGGACATTTCAAGTAGTTGTAGGAACCCCACAGCTCTGGGGCCTCATAAGGAAGGACCTCCATTTTCACAAACCCCACCCCTGAAAACTTGTATTAATAGGCCACTAAAATGACCAGTAGGCTTGTCTGGAGCCTCAGGGGAGGGAGAGGGATTCATCACTTCAGACCATTTTCCCTGGGCCTGTTTTAGGTTCTTAAGGGTCTTTCCCAAAACTGAAAATGCCCATTAAAAAATCAAAAATAAAATAAATAAAGGCTTGTCCTGTGGAGTAGAGATAGTCTGAATTGGCTAATTGCACCCCAGTCCAAAAAATTAATAACATTTTGATTTACCTTTTCTCTATTTTGAGTAGGCAAAGTGTGAATAAATGCTATCAATTTTCAAAACTTTTTTGTTTTAGTAGTGAGAGGTCTTACTGGGGCACTAGGAACATCCTTGCATGTTATCTGACTATCTTATGCACAATCGCCACAGTCAGTGTCATATCTAGTGTAAACAGCACCTAGAGCAAGTGTGGAAGTTGCGCCATACCTTCTTGCCCTGCCCCTCCCCAAATGCATACTGCATCTCAGGAAGCACTTCAGTGTATTTCTACATTTCTAAATCAGCTTTGGTAGCCACCTGTAGTGTTTTGGCGCTCCAAAGTAGTCAAAAAATCACCAAGGCTGCTCTCTTGCAGCTGAACACTCAAGGCGTTTCTCCTGTGCACTGTGATGACTGGAACTAGTTTGCCTAATCCTGGATTGATGGGTACCAGTTCTGGTGGCCATCCAATTAAGTTGGAAAGAAAGAAAGAGCTAAGTCCTGAATATGCTTATCTTAAATGTTTGGGAAAAGTCAGCAGCTAGGGGTAAGGAAGACTGAGAACAATAGAGAGAGAGAAGTTTTCTCCACCTTCCTTGGACTACATATCCCAGGAGTCTTTGGGAGAAACTGCAAAGGCCAAAGACTGGCACAAAATGTTACAGTGTGGATCTGCTCCTACCACTGCCAACACGTGGAGCTTTGGTCATGGGGAAGATCAACCCTTAAGAAGATGAGGAGGGTTCTGGAAGCAGCCAGATGCCTCCTCTTGCACTGGGACATGGGAGCAGATCCAGCTGCCCACACTGACCAGGTTGGGGTGGCCTCCTCTCCCCTCCCACTTCCCACATCTCAACAGTGCTGCATCTACATGACCAGCTGCAGCCATGAGACAGCTGATCATGAAAGAGAAGGCCACTCAGGGTGTACACACACACACACACACAGGGCATGCACGCCCACACATGCAACATTACCACCCCATTACAAAAGCAGGGGGAAAGGTTGTGGGGGGCGGATCTGCTGTTTTCCCACCAGTCAGGAGAGGGGTGTACTTGATGTCCCTCCAAGTGAGAGGTGGAAGCATCATCAGCCCAGCCTCCAGGATTTGATTCAGTCTCCACCCTCACTCCCCCAAATTACTTTTGGCTTGTTATTGCTGTGTACCAGCACAATGCTGTCTGGAGACAAAAAAGGCAGGGCATTACTGGTCAGAGGCAAAGCAGTTCTCAGGGAAGATGCCCAGCAACACCTCTCTGACGTCTCTCCCAGGAAAAGTGGCTCAAGCAGTAGTGCTCTGCTCCAGGAACCACGGAGAGCTGTGGGCATGGGCTGAGGAGAAGGTTTCCACGGGGAGGAGATTCTCCTGAGGCAGAGCCCAAGGGAAAAGGGGGGCAAGGGGTCTCCAGAGAGTGGAGGGGATTGCATTGACTGCAATGAGTTTATTGCCAAGCTGTCGATGTTCAAGAGGAGTGGGAGTGCCCTCCAGACTCAAAGTTGCCTGAACTGCCTGCTTTTCCTCCTCCTTCGGGGCTGCTTCCTCCTTCTCCTCCTCTGCTGCTGCTAAATTTTCCAGCAGGGCTTTTTGTGCCCCCCTCTGGCACTGGTGCCCAGGGCATTTACCCTACTTGCCCCACTGTAGATACATTTCTGGCCAAATTTCATAACTGTATAAGAACAAAAAATTTTATGTGAAAATGACAATATCAGAGGAATGCATTGACAACAATATAAGAGAAATGAGATCTTCTCCATTATTTTGTGCCAATAATAGAAGGCCTCACTATTTCTGAGGCTGCTTCTCTGAATGTAACAGGCAAGCTGGTGTCTAGTTTCACTTGAAGATCTGATTAATGTTAGACCATTGTCCACTATCAGGAATAGATGTCTTCTGGGATGTTTACACCATATGGGTTGTTCATCTTCTAGCCAGTTTGTTCACTGAAACAGGTAATAACCATGATATTTGAAAAATGACTTTCCTCTAGATCATCTCTAGATCATTTATTTTGAAGTGTATGCACAGACCATTTAAGTAAAGCCCCCAATTTAGTATTCCGATCTGTGATTACTGCATTAACACTGAAAAAAAAAATCACTGTCATTCTTTTCTTTGGCACAGAATTTATAAGCATCACATCATGTTCAAAGCAAAAAAGTGATTGACATTTTCAGAAAACTAATATAGGAGGCAGGACTTGACTTAGCAGAAGCCACTTTGTTTTCTGACCTTGCTTGAAAATTTTATGAATAATGTCACTTTCTATCAATTTATTTTAAGTATTGTTGGATGAATACTGTCCGGACCTGGTGATTTATTTGTTTGTAATTATTCACCTCAGAGGCAACTCCTTATTCTCCTGTCCTGGAAAATATCAGTTCAAGCATAGGTATCTGCCCAGTATCATCAACACTGAAAGCAGATGAAAACAGATGATAATTGATTTTGCATTTCTGTCACTTCTCAATCCATTCTTTATCCCATTGTCATCCAAGAGTGAGAATGCCCTAGTTACTTTCCTACTCCTCTTATATTTAAAGATCTGTTTATTGTAGGTCTTGATGCTCTTAGTGATAGGTTTCTCAAAAGCTTTTCCAGGTATCTGCTTACATTTCAGTTTTCATTGTGCAAATTTATTCTTTTTGTTTACTTCATTCTGGCAAGTTTTTCTGTAGCTGAAGGAAATCTTTCATCCCTAATAATCTCCCATCACAATTGCTTGTTAACCATGCTGATGACTTATTTGACTTTGTACTACTTTTATGACCTGTGGTGCACATTGCATTTGAGCTTCTATTATTGTGGTTTTGAGAGTTAAATGCCTGGGTATTTTGGGAGGATTTGATTCTCTTAGCTTTTTGTCTCAATTTCCTTTGTACGAGTTTGCACAGTTTAAAGAATGACTGTGTTCAAATTTCCTGGTGCTTTCTACTGACATGTAAGTGAAATTTGTTAGCATTCGTCTGACTGGGACGTCCAGATTGGTGGCACCTTTGACTACATACTAGAAGCAGAAATCAAAGACTGGGAAATCCAGCACCTGTGGGGCAAGCTGGAGGAGGATCGGGTGAGGCTCTACCATTTGTTGTTGGGCCTCAAAGCTCATCAAGAGTGTGGTAAAGAGTCTGCCTCCTTTTCCTCAAACACTTCTTTTAGGTCTGCATATTTGGCTGGCACCAGTGGGATCCGCATCTCAGAAGCCACTCCACAGACCTGCTGCTTGATTGCTATCCACCTCACTGTCATGTACTGGCTAGCTCTTGAGTTCAGCTTAGATGAGTTCAAAAACTTTATTCAGAACAGTGAAGAAAACATCAGCACACCTTGGCATTGCCAAGATTAAAGAACCGTTGCCAAGGGATTTGGAACACCTTAAAAGCTGTAGCATTACAAGTTAGTGTGTGCAAGCATTCTATTTGACAGCTAATTAAAATAAGTCTTTTCCAACAATATTGGCAAAACAATTGAGATATGCAATACAGGATAAAATACAGGAAGGACAATCAGGTTTTCTCCCAGGTAGACAAATGAAGAATAATATCAGAACATTATTGAATGCGATTGAATATTATGATAAAAACACAGGAAAGAAGATAGCTATTATATCATTGGATGCAGAAAAAGCTTTTGATAATGTTTCCTGGGGCTTTATGCATCAAACTTTAAAAGAATACGGACTGGGAGAAACATTTTGTAAATGATATACCGGGACCAATCAGCGAAGTTAATAATAAATGGAGATAAAACATCAAGCTTTGAAATCAAGAAGGGGGTACGGCAAGGGTGCCCATTATCACCATTATTATTTATAGTAGTGTTGGAGATATTACTGATTGCAATAAATGATGATCCACAGATAAAAGATTTAAAAATAAAGAAGAAGGAAATAAAATATAAAGCTTTTGCTGATGACATAATTATATTTTTGGAGGAACCACAAGAATCTATACAGAGGTTGATGCAAAAATATGGACAAATGGCAGAATATAAGATAAATAGAGAAAAGACAATGATGATGACTTTAAACATAACAAAAAAAAGAACAAGTAGACTTGGAAAAGAGATACCAAATTACAAAAAAAATAAAATGTTTAGGAATAACAATAACAAATAAAAATCAAGAGTTATTTGGCAATAACTATTTGAAGACATGGAAAGAGATTCAAAGCAAAATGGAAAAATGGATGCATATGAGCTTATCTCTCCTAGGAAGGATAAATGCTTTCAAAATGTCCTTATTACCTAAGCTAATGTTTCTCTTCCAAAATTTACCAATAATAGGAAGGGAGAAGATTTTTGAAGAATGAGAAAAAGAGTTATGGAAATTTATTTGGCAGGGAAAAAAACCAAGAATAAAATTGATAACATTACAAGATGCAAAGGAGAGAGGAGGTTTTGAGGTGCCATCCCTGAAAATCGATTATCAAGCATGCTGTTTAGAAATAATAAAAGATTGGATTCAATTGGAGAATACAGCAATAAAAGAAGTAGAAGAAATAAACAACAGATTTGGCTGGCATGGATATTTATGCTATGACAAAGCAATTGTAAATAAAGAGTTTAATAATCATTGTATACGAAAGACTTCATTGAAAGTGTGGTTACAAATAAAGCATAAATTTTACAGAAGACTTCCGATGTGGACCTCATCTCAAGAAGCTTATAAAATTGCCCCAACAAAACAAGGGGATTTATTGACATACCAAGAGCTGCTGAAATGGGATGGAGACAAGAATGCGTACAGAAGAGAAATTAAAAGAGTTAGGACATGAATTCAATTGGTTCCCATGGAGACAATTAAAAGAGAGATTTAAGATGGATCAAAAACTATATAGATTTGAAAGAAATGAAAATGAACTAGATGTATTGATGAAAGGGGACCAGAAAAAGAGAATCTCTAGGTTTTATAAAATACTGTTGCAAAGAGAAATGGAATCAGAGATTGTTAAAGATAATATGGTTAGATGGGCTCAAAATATTGGACATCCAGTTGAGTTGGATACATCCGTGAGGGCATGGAAAACAGACATAAACTTTACACCAAGTTTAAATCTAAGGGAAAATTTTTATAAAATGTTACATAGATGGTATATGACACCTGAAAGGTTGAAAAAAATAACAAAAATGGGAATGGAAAATGTTGGAAATGTGATGAAAAGGAGGCGTCCTTTTTTCATATGTGGTGGACCTGTAAGGTAGCAAGAAAATTTTGGAAGGAAATACATGATGAAATTCAAAGAATGTATCATTTAAATTTTGAAATGGGGAGAAGGCAAGAGATCATGGTTGTAACCAGAGCTCAGAGACGGCAGGGGAGAGTCACGGAATGCATTTCTTCATCCACACAAAAGACTATTCTGGACTTCTGCCAGCAAAAGGGAACCAGAGAAACATTTATGGAGAAGACCAAATGCAAGGATAGTTCCACTTCTGCTTTTTTTGTAACAGAACCTCTGAACTCTACTCTTTAGGGGGATAATAACATCAATAAAGACCTTCTGGAACTCTCAGCAGTTCCATGCGAGCAGGAACAGGAACAGGTGGGCAATTGGTCCCCATATTCAGAACTTTTATGTGAAAACTTTTATTCTGTTCCCTCTGCGTATAACACTCCATGACCTACTTCAAGCGCAGTACAAGCCCAGCCTTTGGCTAAGGATACAGATAAAGTAGGTCAGGAACTTCTTGCAGAAGTGTACATATGTTTACGGGACCAATGCCTTCTCACAGCACAATCTAATGAGAAAATCTTCCAATCCATGGATGACCTAAGAAAGGAAATTTCTGGTCTTAAAGCCAATATTCAGGTCTTAATGGGTCTAATTGAAGCAGGGATTCTAATAACAGCTCCTGCTACAACACAGTATAACCATGAATCTGATAAAAACTTTACTTCCATTGACCTGCAGGCAGAAATTTCTCTTAGCAATAAGAGTGATTTTGGGGGTTCTTCGGGTGACCTTCTGCAGGATTGGGAAAACCAGATTATGGCTCCTTTAAATAAATCATTAACTGGAGTACAGAAGGATGACATATCTGAAATCTCTCATCTTACTCTTTCTGACCCCAACCTGATTATAAAAGATGAATGGCAAGAGGATCTAACTACTGAACCTGAAGAGGGAAATGTTGTTAAGGCGTTAGATGGCTTGGAAGTTGAACTTGAGGATTCAAGGGTGGAAAAAAACCAAACAGATGAAGATTTGGACCAAATTCGGACTACCATTAGTGAGATCTTTCAGTCCAATTCTGATTTCTGTGTTTCTGTTTTTAACTGGCCGCTAAAACGAGCAGATGGTTCATGGAAAGAAAATACAGTTGTGTTACATGAAATCTTAGCAATACTTGGAACTTCTGAGGAGGAATTAGGAGGATTATCCTGTTTGTGCTTATATCCTAGGGAGCAAAAGGGAATCAGAGGTGTTATTGAATTATCCTTTTCAGATTTGGGTCACTGTAAAATCTTTTGGGCTTCACTTCCAAAATTTAGAAATAATAATGTCTCTTTTAAGTGGGGTAGGTATAACCTAGGTCAACACCTTACTCATACCTACTCACACAAACAAGCTATTTTGTATAGAAAAGATATTAGGCAGTCTGTATCTGGAAAGCCTAAGCGTATTTTTATTTTTAAGACCTCTCCTTCTAAGGGTTCAAATGATAGTAAAGCCATACCCGCATATGTTACGTATCCAAATAATATCTCTGTCCCTTATGAGGGTCAGGGGTATCGGGTATATCAGTCCTCTAGACTTGCAGTTGGTAATTCCTTGATTCCTTTTAGAACTCATGCCAGGAGTTTACAAGCTAGTGGCAAGCATGATCGACCCAGGCATAATCTTGGGATGAACCCCAAGAGGCCCCCCTATTGGAAGAGCTGGGATGGGTTTAAGGTAAGCAGGGGAAAATCCCGAGATATTTCTCCTGCTGCCAAGAATCAGTCAGTACATCCCCTATGACTAGATATTACAGACTCACAGTTTTCTCTTTTGATTTTATCTTGGAATATTGCTGGGTGGCAAAATAAGAACATAAGTCAGGAATTTGTGAAATTTCTTTCACCATTCCACATTATATGTGTCCAGGAAACCTGGGTCTCAGATACATCTTTTTCATTTTTCCAGGGATTTACATCCTATTTGCTCCCTGCTACTAGATTACACAAAAAGGGGAGACCCAGGGGCGATGTAGCCATTTTAGTCTCAGTGAAATTGGATGTTGAGTCTGCAGTAATTTACCAGTCTAGTTGTAATTTTATTATGTCTCTATTGGTAAGAGGAAATTGGGGGACAGGATTTGATGATTTAATTTGTTTCAATATATGCTGCCCTCCTGATAAATCTGGGGAGTCAAGGTTTTTTTGGGAGGAATTGGAAGAGGCTCTGAATCTCTGTGAGACAAAATACCCCAAGGCAAAAATTGTGGTGTGTGGTGATTTTAATGCCCGTGTGGGTTCTGGCCCAAATGATAAAATAATTTTGGAATGGATAGAAATGAGGTATTTCTATCTGACCGATTTTCACTGGATAAAACAGTAAATAATGCAGGTCAGAAGCTATTTGAGCTTATGTCCAGTTTGCAGCTGATCTGCCTTCATGGCAGCTTTTGGGATAATTCTTGTGGATATTTTACTTTTTTAAATAGCAGGGCTGGTAGTGTTATTGATTATATTTTCTGTTCTTCTCAGCTTTTGTCCGATAAGATTAGTTATAACATCTTAGATCACCCAGAAAGTGACCATTTACCTATTCTTCTGATTATTCCCACATTGGTTCCCCAACTGCCCCCTCCATCTAATGATTTGGCTGAGGGTACAATAATGGTGGGGAAACGACTAAAATGGTCACCTTCTGTGGAACTCTCTATCCAGAACCACTTATATAGCCCCTACCTTTTAAAAATGCAACAGAATATTTTCAGCAGACATGTGGATCCCATAGAGGGTATTGCGACCATTTCTGCAGCTTTAAGGCCACTTCTAATTAGGAAAACCAATCAGTCTAAAATGGTTTTTGGTAAGATAGGCTGGTTCGATAATGAATGTAGGCAAGCTAAAAAGAGTCTGGCACAACTAACCAGGAGGGTAAGACGAACTCATCTGCAAGCCGACATGGAGGTCTTGGCTTCTAGTCGTCAAATCTATAAGGATTTATTAAGAAAGAAAAAAAGGACCTTTATGATGGCTCAGTGGAAGGAGTTAATGTTGGCAGCTTTGGAAAGGAATGAAAGACGATTCTGGAACTTGATTTCAACACCAGATACAAGTTATATTTCCACAATAGAAGCGTGCATTCCAGCTAATACCTGGTGTACTTATTTTAGAAATACTCTGGATGGCGATGTACACGGGAGTTCTTACCAATCAAGCACTAAACAAACTCTGCAAATGGTACTACCTAAGTGGCCCCCTGTCTCTGAGGAAGAAGTTGCTAAACTTATACATGCGTTGTCAGTAGATAAAGCACCTGGTGAGGATATGATTCCAGCAGAGGTATATAAGAACATTTCTGAATGGTGGGTTCCTATTTTGGCTAAACTATTCTCCTATATAAATTCTACAGCTATCTTTCCTGAGGGATGGAAGCAGAGCATAGTTTTTCCAATCTATAAGAAAAGAGATAAATCAAACCCTCAGAATTATCGACCTATCAGTTTGCTGGATATTAGCTCTAAGATCTATACTCATTTTCTCCTCCAGCAGCTGACTAACTGGGTGGAGGAGAAAAATGTTCTTCACCAGGAACAAGCTGGTTTTAGGAAAGGTCATAGCACAGTGGATCAGATTTTTGTGTTACACCACCTAATTCATAAATACACCAGAGGCTCCGCTAAACAGCTTTATGCTGCATTTATTGATTTTTCCTCAGCCTTTGATACAATTAATAGGAATCGTCTGTGGAGCAAACTTGCAATGACTGACATTGATAAAAGACTACTGTTCCTAATTCAGGAATTATATACAAATGTATCTATGAGGGTCAGGATTAGCACAGATGGAAGGCTGACTCAGGAAATCAGTACAACAAAAGGAGTTAGACAGGGGTGCTTATTAGCACCCCTTTTGTTTAATCTTTATATAAATGACATAGTAACTCAGTTAAATTGTCCTGATCACTTCCCACCCTCCGTAGGAACACGTAAAGTAGCACTTTTAATATATGCTGATGACATCGTACTACTTTCAATGAACAAAATTGGGCTGAAGAGAAGCCTTAATAAACTCCATGAGTTCTGTCACACAGAACAGCTCAGAATTAATTATACTAAATACAAGGTACTCATCTTCGGTAAGCGATCTCCTAAAATTAAATGGTGTTTGGGTGGCAATAATATAGAACAGGTCCCTTCCTTTAAATATTTGGGAGTATACTTTGACGAGAAACTTACCTGGAGGACACAATTATACAATATTAAAACAACAGTACAGAGGTCAGCCCATGCTACTTTGAAATTCTTTTATTCCAAAGGGGGGAAACTGGTGCTTCCAGCTCGGAAAGTGTATCTAGGGAAAGTAGTGGCCCAAATGCTATATGGTATAGAGATTTGGGGGGTAAATCATAAGAATCTGAATGACCTGGAAGTCTGCAAGAATAAATTTTTTAGATCTTTGCTGACAGTACCACTAGGCACTCCAGCTGTATTCCTCAGAACAGAGTTAGGTGTACCATCTGTAAAAGCAAGGTCTGAGTTGGCAATTTTTACGTATTATAAAAGGGTCCTAGACATGACAGATGATCGTCTGCCTAAGCTGTGCTTAGCCGAGCAATGGAAGATAGGTGGATGGGCTAAGCTAGTCCAGGACCTGTTAATAACCAAAAGTCTCTCAACAGATATTTTTGTCTTTGAGGAATTTAAAACTAAAGTGAGGGACTATATTTATAAATTGGATAATGAGCAGGACCTAAGTGTAATCAAAAGATCAAAGTTTTCACATTGGTATCATATGGTGAAACCCAATCATCTGAGAGCTCAGTACCTACATACACTCACTTTTCCCTCTTTGAGAATTGCATTTACGGAACTGCGCTTTCAAATTATGCCAACATCTGTTTTAGATGGCAGATATAGAAACATTCCAAGACACTTAAGGATCTGCATTTGTGGTACGGGGGAGGTAGAGGACATTATACACTACCTACTTTTTTGCCCCCTATATCAAAATCCTCGAAAGAGATTTTTGGGACATATTTTGGGTCCCTTGCAAGGTGAGACTCCCTACATAAAACTTTGCTGGTTGCTCTTAGATTGTGATTCACTGGTTTCATATAAAACAACTTTATTTGCTAAAGCTGCTAAAAGCATTCGTGCAAATTATTTGAAAGAGATTGCCATAGACTGTGCCGGGGACTCTTTGATTTAATATTTATATGGATGTATGTATATATACTGTTATATTGGTTTTGTGGTTCTTAACTATATTTGTAATGGCTTTTAGTCAAATACGATAAATTTACTACTACTTGAAATTTTGAAATGAAGCCAGAATTTTATTTGTTAAATATGTTAGGGCAACAAAGAGAAATAAGATCTTGCCAGGAGACATTGTTATATGTGATAACTGCTACAAGATTGACATATGCACAATATTGGAAAGGAAGAAACTATGTTGATATAAAAGAATGGAAATTAAAAGTTCTGGATATGGTAGAGATAGAAAAGTTATCTTTCTCACTTAAAAATAAGCCAATCCAGAACTTTGAAAGAGAATGGAAAGAAGTTCTGAACTGGATAAAGATACAGAATAAGAAAAGGAAGGAATAAAGAAAGACTGTAGGTAATGCAGGTTAATAATGTTACAGGTAAAGTACTAAGTTGTAATGCAACAATGTTAAATGTAAAAATGTAAAAAAAATATAAAAGATTATCTTTTAAATAAAAACAGTGTTTGAATGAAATGTAAACAACAGACTCAAGTGGAAAGAAAGATAAAGCTTGGAAGTGGGGAAGGATTTTTTTTTATTTTTCAACTTAAATTTCAGTAAAAATATATTTTAAAAAAAGTCTTTTCCTGGACTCTCTTTCCTCCTGCCAGCTGCATGACCTTGCATATGCATCTGTTCATCCTTTTCAGGGATCGTTAAAATAACATTACCTTGTTCCCAGCACACTGTTTTTCACCCAGTTCCATCATCCCCTTACAACGTAGAAAAGCCCAGTTTCAAACATCAAAGCATGACATGGCATTACATGGCCAAAACAGCAAAGCCAATCTGACACTCCCTCTGCTCAAGCACCACGAACATATCTATGTGGTGGAACCAGCACCTGGAGCTCAAGACATCACTTCAGTTATCCAGTCAGTCTAGGGGTTGTATTGCCTAAGGCAGTTCAGCACAACACAACTACGTGGGAAGCTGTGGGAACCACAACAAGCTGCAGGGTTTCCTCATGTTTCCCCATCTTAATTCATACTGGGGATGTGAAATATCAGGGCCCCCCATCATCACATTGCCATCCATCTGCATGAACTAAATGGCTGTTGCCAGCTTTTCCGCTTTCAGCCATATTCCTGTGGTCACTGCGAGGTGCATGAGGCATTTACGACAGCCCAGTTTCAGCATGCCTACTGTGTCCATGCTGCCTCCCTCTCCTGGCCTCTCAACCACACTCGGACAAAGAAAGGGGTACCAGATCCACTCTCCACTATCTCAGGGCACTTTTTGCTTCCAGCCTGTCTCTCAGCACCATTTAGGACAGTCAGTCATTGTTTCCCAACACCTCTGTGTTGCTCTGGTACTCATCCAACAGCTCGTCTTCCCATGAGGGGTCCATCACTGGCTGGACATCTGTGGAGGTAGTGCTCCTTGATACTTAGTTTCTTAGGCCCCTTCCCCCTTTGAGTCTCACTGTAGATCCTGTGGATCTCTCTGGACAATTAGTGATGCAATATCCTCTCCTCCACACCACAAGCCAAGTTGTGTCCGTCTCTCCTCTCCTCCTGCCAATTTGGCAGGATTCCAGTTGGCCTTCATTGTGCTGTCTCTTCCTACTCCTGGCTTGGTCAGCCACCATTGTCTCTGCTTGGCAAACTTCACACGCATTGCCTCCATCTCTCCAGCCAGCCACACCCATCCCAGCAGAGTATCAGGGTTTCCTGCAGTAGGGATCACTCCAGTACTCCAAGACTCAGACTATCATGGAACTATTGTTATCTTGGCAATCTCCAACCACTCAGGAATGAACCCAGCCAGCTACCAAAACTCCACCAGGTATTCTATCTTGATCCCCTGTCTCAATCATTGGATAGTGGTGCACCTTTCTCCTGCCAGTATAGGTCTTCAAAGCAGATGTGCAAGCTGGTCATGAATGCATTGAAGTTGTGTAGCTCCACCACGGCATGTCATTCGAGTTGACCAACCACTTCATTGCCTCCCTTTCCAGCTGTGCTGATACATAGCACACCCTCCATCTAGATGTGTGCTCCCACTCACACATGAAGTCCTTGACTTAGGTCAAAAAGAACAGCAGCTTCTTTGTGTCCCCATTGAAGGCAGCTTTCAAGCCTCGATCAGTATAAGTGTGCAGCTCTAATGGGGCTGATCCAGCAGGAGTGCGGGGTTTCACCTTTGTCTGTGCCATACCCCTAGTGTCAGCACCTGCTCAAAGTACCAACTCAGATGCCTTCCCTTCACAGCCTTTGTTGGGGCCTTCACTTCTTCTGAGCAACTGTCTTCCTGCTGCTTGGTGATCTGCAGCCAATTTAAAATCACTTGCATCTCTCCAAGCACACTTTGCAACTCTGCCTTCGGTTTCACAGCTTCCTGTGATCAAATTGGTCTAAACAACCTGGTGGGTGTCACATCTCATCTCTCTGCATTTTGGTCTCTGTGTCAGCCATGGCCATCAGCATCTGGGGCCCAGTGTCACTGGTCGGCTGTTACCAGAGGTGCTCCTACCCTTGAGGTACTCAGCATGGCTTTATCGAATCATCTCTCTAGGCAATCTCAACCAGCTTCTTTCCTCTTATAGGTTTTATTATGATTGGTTCGGCCTCATCAGCCCAACAGTCTGAGATAGAGTCTTTCTCCAGGGACATGCTGTCTTGGGAAGGAGACCTAAATTTAGTTCAACTGTGACAATCTATAATTTTTTTAGTTTGTTTCAATCTACTGTCTCAATCTAACTCAATAACCAGGCTTCATGAATGAATCCAGAAAAGTTTTATTAAAAATTAAATGTAGCGCAGGGAAGGAGCCTTACTTGATAGGCCCTCTAACAAGTGGCAGCCCTGCTGCCACTGCTGTTTTCATTGGCTGCAACTACGATGTTCCCATCTGGAGAAGACTTGGGTAAGAAAGTCACTGACTGGGATCTGATCTTTGATGGTGGAAGCAGAGGGGAAAGGAGAGGGGAGCTATATATTTTTTTTCATGGAAATCTCTTCTAGGCAAAGGCTGGAGATGTTTGCTTGATGCTACTGCTGCTGATAGAGCTCAATGGGGTGTTGTAGTGGAGTAGCAGTAGCAACACCACATCTGCTGCTTGTGGGAAGTTTGGCTGTAAACTTGACCTCACCATCTTGCTCCCTCCTGCTCCTCTCCCCTCCCCAGAGGTGAGGGAGCCCAAAAAACACATGCCTGATGGCTGGGTCTTACCACAGCCTCTTTTGCTGCCCTATACATGGACCTTTTGTTGTGTGCCTTCAAGTCATTTCCAACTTATGGTGACCCTAAGGTGAAGCTATCACAGAATTTTCTGGGACTGAGATTGTGTGACATGTCCAAGGTCACCTCATGGGTTTCTGTGGCCAAGTAGAGAGTCAAACCCTGGTCTCCAGAGTCATACTCCAATGCTTAGACCACTATACCTTGCTGGCTATCACATGTACCTGTACCGCATTCCAAAATCTGGGGAGCAGGGAATACATAACAGTTCTAGTCCCAAGCATTTCAGATATGCCCTACTCAACCTGTGTTTCAATGTTCATATATTCCATTTCTTACTTTGCAATGTCTAGCTTCCTATGATTCATGCTTCTCACATTCCATGTTCCTGTAATATGTGTTATGCAGCTTCAGACTTTTCTTTTACCTTGAAGCACATCAAAAGCTAAGTATCCTTTTGACTTGAGTCTAGTTGTGTCATTAGCCACAGTGCTGCTCTTTCTTGTCCCTTGCTCTTCCCCAGTCTTCCAACCTGAGAGTCCAATATTCTGGCACTATGGTGATTGTTTCATCATAAAGTTTTCATGGAAAAAAGACATTCAAAAGGGGTTTACCGTGCTGCTTTCTGTGCAATAATAACAAGTGTTAACTATGGTGTAACTGCTATTTTTCTGAGAGAGCTTCTACCAGTGTTCTTCTTCGTGGTCTCTGTGCCTCACACACTAGGAGCTTTCGCGCATGCGTGGTACCGTTCGGAAAATTCTAGAGCTTAGTAGCTTGGTGGGAACCCCTCCCCCTCTGCCTGCACTGAGCATGCTCAGCCTGCTGAGCAGTGGTCTCTCCTCAGTTCTTTCTCGTCCGCCGTTCCGTACGGAGGTTCTGAGTTTAGTTCTGTCTTGGCTTGCTTCATCGTGCTTCTTTGCTGGTTTTTGACTTGGATTTGGACTTTGGACTACCCCTTTCGGATTTCGGACTTGATTTGGTGATTTTGGCTACCCGTTTTTACAGGATTTTTCACCTCTTGCCCCAACGCTTCTTCCCCGTCGTCTTCTCCATTTTCTGTGTCGGCTCTGTTTAAACCCTGCCGAACGTGTGGTCGTAAGGTTGCCCTAACTGACGGTCACAGCGAGTGCCTTTTCTGTTTGGGTGAGGCCCATAACACCAGGGCCTACCCAATCTGTAGAGACTTCACCTCCCAGACCCTGAGAAATCACCTGGCTCGCCTAAAATCTCACTGCTGGGAGCAGTCTCTACAGGCCCAGGACTGACCGTCAGTTGCTTCGGCGATGTCCAAGCCATCAACATCGGAGCGACCTTCGACCATGCCTTCGTTGGTGTCAACGGCTGTCGACCCGACCACGCCGGCGGTACCAGACTCGGTACCGCCACCTCGGACGCCTATCTCCACGTTGCCGAGAAATCCGAGGATCTCTTCGACATCGACCTCGGGAGAGTCTCCGGCGCCTTCCCAGGCACAGAGACTGACGAAGCCGTTGACCCTTGCTCAATGCAAGCGGCCTGCTCTTCCAGAAAAGGGGAAGGAGAAGGAAAGGAAGAAGAAGAGGAAGGAGAAGGAAAAGCGTGGTTCTCCAACTAAGAGGCCTGCTCCTCCCACGCCTCCTCCGACCCAACCTCTCCAAGAACCTGAGGAAGAACCGGAGCACCAGGAGATCCTAGAAGCTTCCGATGTGGAGGAGTCCACTGGCTTTGTGGTGCCCCCGGGCCCGCCTCTCTTGACTGCCGTGGTGTCTCCGCCCAGACGCCCTGAAATGGCGGCCCGCCCGGAGCATACTCTGGCCTCACCTCAGGCCTCGCTTCATCGGAGGGGATCCTCCGGGAGGAGTACATCCCAGACACCGGAGCGACGGATCAGGCAGTGCTCTCCGCGCCGCAGAGAGGCTTACCCGGAGTGGTCTCCGTACTCCTCGGCGTCGCATATTGCCAGATACGGCAGAGAGCACACCTGGAGAGAGTACCCGGGGTCTTACCGTTCGTACTCTCCAGCATATCGCAATCGGTACCATCCTGACGTAAGACGCTGGTCGCCTTACCTACGGTCCCGCTCTCCATCCCGTGGGGCCTATCACTCCCGGTACCATAGATCGCCGCGCTCCAGCTCCAGGTCACCGGCTCCCCGCCGCTCACGCGAACATTCGCCACACTACCGCGTGGTCTCTCCTCCGCCACGGGTCACCTTCACGGCGACCCATCCATCGTCAACCACCCAGGCTCCACCGTCGTCGGCTGCTGTGACCGTTACTCAGGCCATCGAACTCCCGCGACCTGCAATGGTTCAGATCACCAAAGCTTCCCAGGCATCGGTGACTACATCCTCGGCTGCGAGACCTCTCACCACCGCAGCTCCGACTGTGACGTTGGCCGTGCCATCTCACCAACCATCACGAGAGAGATCACCTGCCAAGTTATCCTCCGGGTCTTCTAACACCTATGAATCTGACTCGGATTCGAATGAGTCTACACCGGCATCCCACGAATCCCCCCCCCTTGGCGTTTGGAGACCCTGGGTCTCAAGATCGCGGAACCAGCCCCGGCTGTGCAGGATCCAGTCTTTCAATACGTGGACACCCGTTCTCCATCAACGGCCCCATTACCATTCCTGCCAGCACTGATGGAGGCCCTGAAGCAGCCGTGGGCCCAGCCGGCTTCCGCCCAGCCTATTCCACACCGGCTCGAACATCTTTATAGGACCCAGAAGGAGGACGCCGAGTTCCTCTTTAGTCATCCCCTGCCGAACTCCGTGGTGGTTGAGTCTGCCCAAACCAAGGGGGGCACGAGGGCGCACACCACCCCGCCAGACAGAGAAGGTCGGAGGCTTGACACTTTCGGGCGACGGTTCTATTCAGCCTCTTCGCTCATAGCCCAGGTGTCTAACACCCAAGCCTGCCTCGCAGCCTACCTGAGGAATCTGCTGGATAGGTTCCATCCAATCCTATCCAGCCTCCCGGAGGAGAACCGGGCGAGTGCTACCGACTTTTTAAACGAGGCGGTAGCACTCGCTAATCAGCAGATCATCTCTTCCAGGCACTCCGTCAAGGTGGCTGCACGAGTGTTAGTGGGCTCGGTCGCGTTGCGTCGGTACGCGTGGCTCCGTTTCTCCGGTCTCCAGGAGGACACCAGGAGGAGGATTGAGTATCTCCCATTCGATGGCACGGGACTCTTCAGCGCCAACACCGACGAGGCCATGGACCACATCGTAAAGGCTCGTCTAACAGCCAAAAAGATGGGGATCCACCAACCTCCGCAGCCACGCCGCAGCTTTGGTTCACGACCCTCCTGGCGCAGGTCCTCCTCCTCCACTCTTCCATCGCGCTCTCCGCGCTCCGTACCATCATGCCCGTCGGCCTCGTCTTCTGCCCGGAGACCTCCTCGAAGACACCAATCTTCTTCGACGAAGTCTTCGTGTGGGACGAAGTCTCGTTTTTGATGTGATGCGCAGGTCGCCTCCACAGCCACTCTTCCACCTGCCAGCAGCCCTAGAAGATCATCCCGGGCTGGCCAGACATCTCGCCGATTGGCGCTACATCACCTCGGACTCTTGGGTTCTCTCCATCGTCCGTCTTGGTTACGCCATCAAGTTTGCAAGTATTCCACCGCGAGGCATCTACTATTCCACCCCGGCCAGCCCGGCCTTGCTGGAAGAGATCCAGTCTCTCTTGCAAAAAGGAGCGATCGAAAGGCTACCGTCCTCGGCCACTACCACTGGCTTCTTCTCCCGGTACTTCACGGTACCAAAGTCGGACGGTACCCTGCGGCCCGTCTTGGACCTCACAGGGGTGAACGAATACATCCACCCCAGACGGTTCAAGATGGTCACCCTATCCTCGATCCTGCCTTTCCTTCGCCGAGGGGACTGGTTGACCTCCATCGATCTTCGGGATGCATACTTCCACATCACCATTCGCCCGCAGCACAGACGGTACCTTCGGTTTGCAATCGACGGCAACTGTTACCAATACAGGGTGCTGCTTTTCGGACTTTCCACTGCTCCCAGGGTCTTCACCAAATGCATGGCCCCGGTGGTATCTCACCTGCGGACGAAGGGCGTCTCGATCTACCCTTACCTCGACGACTGGCTGTTGGTCGCGTCCTGCAGACAAAAACTGTACAGGGACGTTCACAGAATTCTGTCCCTCCTGATTCGCCTTGGCCTCCGGGTCAACCCAAAGAAGCCGCACCTCGAGCTGGCGAGAGTGCTCGATTTCATCTGGGCGACCCTGGACTCGGTCTCTACCAGGGCCTATCTGCCCGTGGAGTGTGCACGCACCCTTCGTCGGGCAGCATCTGCCACTTTCTATGTGCCGACGGTAACAGCGAGGAGGATCCAGCAGCTCCTCGGGTACATGGTCTCCACCACGGCAGTTATTTACCTCTCTCGACTCCACGCGCGCCCGCTCCAGCACTGGTTCGTCAGGGTCTTCAATCCGCTCCGGGACTACCAGAGGCGCCGCCTCTGGATTCCGATGCAGGTGCGCCGCTCCCTGCTGTGGTGGCTCTCTTACCGCCACCTGCTCTCAGAGATGCCATTCCGGGAGCCGACTCCTCGACTCACGGTAATGACCGATGCCTCCCTGTTCGGATGGGGAGCGCACTGTCGCGGTCTCAGAGTTCGGGGACGCTGGACCAATGACGAGGCCGCTCTTCATATCAACGCTCTCAAGCTGCTTGCCATCTGGAAGGCTCTGAGGGCGTTTCGCAACCTGGTCGCTGGGCGCACAGTCTTGCTCTTAACGGACAACACGACGGCCATCTGTTATGTCAACAGACAAGGAGGGACCCATTCGACCACGCTCCTGACCATCGCCCTCCAACTGTGGGACTGGTGCGTGTCGCTTCAGGTCCACCTGATAGCCGTGCACCTGGCGGGCCAGGAGAACACCACTGCGGACGCCCTCAGCAGGGACACTTCCTCCCACGAGTGGTCCCTCTCGAGAGAAGCGTTCCGATTGATTCGAGACCGTTGGGGCGAACCCATGATCGACCTCTTCGCCACTGAGGCGAACGTGAAGTGCCGTCGGTACTGCTCAAGAGCCGGTCGGGGTCCGGCCTTTCTCGGCGATGCCTTTCAGTTCCGGTGGAGCGGCGGCCTCCTTTATGCGTTCCCTCCATTTCCCCTCCTAGATCGCGTGGTCGCCAAGATCCTGGCGGACCGAGCAGACGTTGTCCTCGTGGCCCCGTACTGGCTGAGGCAACACTGGTTCGGCCCCCTATTCGAGGCTGCTCGGGGCCGACTCCTCCGGTTCTGCCCAGCGCCGGACCTTCTGTCACACTCAGGCGGTCTCGTTCTCCATCCCGACCTGCCGCTCCTGGCCCTCCACGCCTGGCGGATAACGCCTTAGACGATCCGGTCATCCAAGGTATTCTGACCGTGGCCAGGAAGGAGTCGACGCGCCGTAACTACGGCTATAAGTGGCAGAGGTTCGTCGCTTTTGTTGAGGCACGGGGTGAGCCGGTATCGCCTGTCGGCCAACATACTGTTCTCCACTTCCTACTCCACCTTCGGCAGCAGGGACTGGCGTTCTCGTTCCTGAAGGTCTGCCTTGCTGCTGTTGTGGCCCATCAACCTCGCGGCTCTCCATCGGCAGCGCTCTTCCACGACGCTACCATGAAGCAGTTTATGAAGGGCCTACAGCATCTCTACCTGCCGGTATCGCCACCGTTACCGCCCTGGTCGCTCTCCCTGGTGCTGTCACAGCTGATGCGACCACCCTTCGAGCCCATGGCCACGGCGGATGATAGGCTCTTGACAATCAAGACTGCTTTCCTGGTGGCTGTCACCTCAGCCAGGCGGGCCAGTGAGCTGACAGCGTTGCGAGCCGACAAGCCCTTCCTTGTTTTCCACAGGGACAAGGTAGTTCTCAGACCTGACATCTCTTTCCTGCCCAAGGTGGTGTCACACTTCCACCTCAACCAGGACATCATTTTGCCAACCTTCTATCCGAACCTGACGATACCTCTGGAGCAGTCCCTACACTCTCTTGATGTTCGTCGGGCCTTGGCATTCTATACTAACTGGACTGCGTCTTTTCACCAGACCCCGCACTTATTCGTGTGTTATGGTCAGCGCCGCAGAGGCCACAAGGTATCCACCCAGCGCTTTTCTAAATGGGTGGCCCAGACTATCCTGCTGGCCTACGAACTTCCAAAGCAGCCTCCGCCAGCCTTGCTCCGGCCTCATTCCACCAGAGCCGTGGCATCCTCTGCAGCCCTCCTGCGAGGCGTGGACCTGCAAGAACTGTGTCGAGTGGCAACCTGGTCCAGACCGTCGACCTTCATGTGCCACTACTGATTAGACTGCCGGTCCCGTAGAGATGCCGGTTTTGGACGAGCGGTGCTGGCCTCCGTACTCTAGGACCTGACCCACCGTCCTACTGGTAAGCTACAAAGTCTCCTAGTGTGTGAGGCACAGAGACCATGAAGAAGAAGAACAGGTTGCTTACCTGTAACTGTGGTTCTTCGAGTGGTCATCTGTGCCCTCACACACATCCGCCCAGCCGTCCCCTCTTTCTCAGGTCCCTTGTTGGCGGACTTTAGAACTGAGGAGAGACCGTTGCTCGGCGGGCTGAGCATGCTCAGTGCAGGCAGAGGGGGAGGGGTTCCCGCCAAGCTACTAAGCTCTAGAATTTTCTGAACGGTACCGTGCATGCGCGAAAGCTCCTAGTGTGTGAGGGCACAGATGACCACTCGAAGAACCACAGTTACAGGTAAGCAACCTGTTCTTACCCTCCGTTGCTCTCCTCCATTCCAATAAGTATCATTTGAACAACAACAACAACAAAAAGTTCATCACCACTGCAGAAGTCTCGGCTATCACCCCATCCAAACTTGCTGAGATATTAATCAATGCATGACTTAGCTTCTCCACTTACATACTATTTTATCTTAGGGGGTAGAGGTTCATCATCTAATTATTTTTGTATGTGTGTACAGTAAAAATATTATAATTAAAAAGATAATCTGATTGGTGTTTGATACATACGAAAAGAGGAAAAATTGGAAAGCATCCTATGAAATCTGCAGGAAAGAATGCTAAATACTAAAATCTTAAAAAGATTATCCTTTCCTAATAACATAGTCTTTTCATCATGATTTTGGTTGATTTTTGTCTCTTTTAGAGCAAAATGCGCCTCCAAAAGTGATTTTTGTGACACTCACACACACACGCAACTCCCCTCTCTCAAAAAATACAGATTATTTTTCCAGAAGTGGCAATTTGCCTTTTAATAGGTTGCATTTCTGTTTCAAATTAAAAATACCTGTTCTCCAACATCAGAAATGTGTTGTAAAAACTTCTGGTTTCCTTGTTTTTAGCTTGTGTCCTTTTTAACAGTGAATGAGACACACACCTCCAGAGGCTGTCACAGGCAGAAAATTGTTTCTGGGGCCTGTTTTAGAAGATCATATTATTCTACATACCATGTGTGCTGAAACTTTTCTGTTTGTGTCAGTTGCCTTGTTTTGTTTACACTCAAACACCTAGATAACAAGTGAGCCCTGCAGTAAAACATTGCAGAATGGAGTGCTCATATTCAGTACAGTCAGTGCCAGCATTACCAGTGCCAGCATTACCCATTCCATTTTCCCTTCCATATCATTTTTCATTTTTTCCCTCAACAGTCATTCTGTTGACATGTTGTTTTTCATGAGGCAGTTATGTGGCCTTTCCAGCCCTCAGGCTCCTGCCCCTAAAGGTTTATTGTATTTCTGTAAACTTTAGGATTTTGCACACACATGCAACACCTCTGTTTAGTCAAGAGCATGGTTGGTGCTTATGTAATTTCCAGCACTCAACAGTGAAACTCAGAAATCAAAGAATCAAGAAGGTCTACAGGGAACTATGGTAATAGAACGAATAGGGTAATCTTGCTGGAGGAGGGGCAGTGGGAGAGGGAACAAATGAGAGCATTGCTGCCCCATAAGAGTTCTGTTCCCCAAATGAAATTTTACTTTAGTCCCCAAATGTCAAACATTGCGGTTGACCAATGTTGAGGTATCCAAAGAGATGGAATATAATAGAATTTTCCAAAATCCTGACATTAACACTAACTTACTAAAGTATTGTGCATGTACAAGGAAGCCTTTCCATGCATATACACTGTGTATGGCACAGTATTCACCTTTGGTTTATCTATAGCTATGTGAGAAAATTCATTCTCAGCTTCGACCTTATGTGCTGACACCATACAGTGCTTCATCAGAGAAAAGCAAATTTAGTTATCCTGGCTTTTGGAAGTAACATATTTGAAGGATTTTGATGTTGGGACTTTGTCCACAGGTTCTCAGAGAAATCATAGTGTGTTAGACTGTTCTAACAGTTTTTGCAAGTGACTTGCAAAATAGTCATTTGCTTCCTATTCATTTTTATTTAGTTTACACAACTGTGTTGCATGCACAAAATATTGTATATTTGAAAATTGACTTGCTTTTGTAAAAGATTTACAACATAAAAATATATTAATTGGGTATTATTTTAGTTATTAACTATGAAAACTTTTTCCAGTGGGAATCTATTTTATAGTGACCAATGCCAAATCTTCTGTTTCCTCAATTTTTCTCTTCCCCCCTACAAGGGAAATTGTCTTCCTATATCGCTGCCATTTTCCCATTTTTAAAATTTGTTTATTTGAAGGAACTGGGGTTAATGAAGTTCTTTGTTTGAATTTAACATCCCCCTGATTCATATTGGAGAACTATATATGATGCTCAAGTTATTTGCACAGAACAGTTACTGAATCAAAGAAGCCTTTTGACTCCTCTAAATATAAAAAAGTTAAAAAAAAAAGAAAAGATTTACAAAGTAAGGGAGAAAACTATTTAAAATACCAAAACTAACAAAAAAGTGTTTCCAGTACACAAAATTGGATTTTAAAAAAAATGTACAACTGCTGTCAAGTGAACTTTAACTTTTGGTGACCGTATGAACAAGACACCTCCACATCACCCTATCATCAACAGCCTGCTCCTGTCATGCAGACTCAGAGCCATCTTCAAACGGTACTTCCCTTGATGAATCTGTCATCTTTTCATCTCTTTTAAATAGTTCTTCCATGTATTGTTTCCATTATCTTTCTATTTCTACTTGCTTATGGAATAGATCCCTCTATTAGTTGTATAGCATCCCTATTCTTAGTTTAAATTTCTCTTTGATTTCTTAGATCTTGTGGAAGTGATCTCTTATTCTTCTTTTTTTGTTGTCATCTTATTTTTCTTTGCATTCATTATTATAGTAGTTCTCTTTGTTGCTGAGCACAAGTTGCTCAACAGTTGCATTCAGGTTTGTGATTCTATCTCATTCACCGTTTACATTTGCTTATTATCAAGTCATAACTGCTTGAAAAGTATCATCTGTCATCAGTAGAGGCTTCCCTTTTTTTTTTTTTGGTTTTAGGTAGCATCTTTTTGCATTCCTTCCCAACCATGTCCCCAGCTTTAACCTAGAGTTCTTCTGATTCCTAGTCAGTTAGGCTTAATAGTGCAAATCTTTTTTTTTTAATGTTATCTTTAAATTCTATGGAGATGTTCTGCAGGTGTTCTACAGGGATGTTCTGTATTTCAGCAAAATGGTTGGTATTGTTCTTTAGCTTTACTCTAATTTTGACATCAGCAGTTCCTAGTCTGTGCCATGATCTGCTGCTGGTCTTCTTTTTGCAGAGAGAATGGAGCTTTTCTTATCTTCTGCTTCCAATTATATAGGCCATTTCCGCACCAGGCTTTTAAAATGGTGCAGAGCGACCTCCAACAGAGGTCTTCTGCACCGTAGAATGGACTGGGTCGGACTACTTTTTGTAGTTTCGTACCTCAGTCCAGTTCTGCACGACTGGAACTGGTCGCGCAGCGTGCTTTTTAAAAACCTCTTTTTAGAGGTTTTTAAAAAGCACAGAGCGTGCGACTCCATGTCACTCCGTCACCGCGCTCCAGAGCAGATTTGCAGGCGTGCACAAGTGCACGCCTGCAGATCTTCCAGGGGCGGGCTTTCGGCTGGCAAGCTTCTCTGGTTGGTGGAGAGCCTCCACCAACTGGAAGCTGCCATTTTGGACACCAGAGCAGTGCGGAGCAAGGAGCTCGCACTTCTCCTCGTCCCGACGGACTCACCCAGACGCTCAGGAAATCCGGTGAGTCCCGTTTTCGCGCAGCCCGCCCCCCACGTCTGGAAAGGGCCATAGTCTATTTGATTTCTATATCAGGTGATATCTGTACATACCATCATTTCTTTGCTTGCTTCAAGAATGTATTTGCGATGAATAAACTAATAAATTGTTGGCCTTACAAAATTCAGTCACTCTCCATTTCTTCCTCCTAGGCCAAATTTTCCTTCAGTCTTTGCTTCTTCTCTGTTCCCTGCCTTTGCATTTCAGTCACCTATGACTAACAAGAGGTCTTGTTAGTAATTTCGTGCTGGAACCCATCATATGATCTTTCCTTCTTCTTATTCTGCCTTAGTAGTTGTGGCATAAACTTGGAATATGGTTGTATCAGTGGGTTCTCCTTAGAGTATGACTGATATGATTTGGTCAGACTTTGCATTAAATCCTTTGGCTTCTTTTGCTACATCTCTCCTCACTATTAGTTCCACCTCATTTCTTCTTAGATGTTCATTTTCTGAAGAAAACACTGTGTAATTATCTGACTCAAAATGTCCTATTCCTGTTCACTTTAGCTCACTCACCCCAAGTATTGCAATGCTTCTACATTCCATTTCTTGTTTATACATTACATTTATTGTTCTACTATCTCTAGCTTCCCATGATTCATGTTTCTCACATTCCATGGTCCGATGTGTTGTGTAGCTTTAGACTTTCCTTTCACCTCTGAGCGCATAAACATTAATCATATTGTTATTCATTTTTGTTCTCTGTTCATGCCCAGTTGCTCACTGAGTACCATCTCACGTAGGAGTCTCATCTTCTGACACTATCCCTTTTCTCATTTTGGATCATCTCATCACAGAATTTTCATGCTAAAAGACATTCAAAAGGGCTTTACCATGCTCCTTCTGTGAAATACTAACAAGTGTTAACTATGATGCTACTGCTTTTATCTCTGAGATATTCTCCAGCAGTGTTATCACACACACACCCGCATACTGCTGTTGCCCATTCTGGGTCCGACTCAATCAGCCCGGCAATCCTAAGAGGCTGAATAAGTTTTCAAAGCAGCAAAGAGAAATGATGCAGCCACAAGGATTTCCTTCTTCTGTAGCACTTTGTCCTTTTCTAAATAGAAATAGAAATAGGGACGAGGTTTGATCTGGGGAGACAGACATACCATGCTCAGAGCCTTTTGTATTTTACACAGAGTATTGGTTGATGAATGAGAATCAGGACAGCCTACAGTTTACAGTGTGCCCTAAGCTGCTACCTGAGCCAACTCAGAATCTGATACTAAAATGTGATAGATTAATATTTAGTTAATTTTCCAATGCCCAGATGTATGCTGTCCTGGTTACAACATAAACTGTATTTCCACAGATCCATTTCTGTGGGAATCTTAGCTTACTGGCATTAAACATATTAGCCAAGATTCTAGATCAGTTACTTGGTTAAGTATACTACAGTCAGAAGCATCATCCCTGTTGCAATTCCTCCTCGCATCAGATATTGCTGGATGGAGTGAGGTAGAAATATCCCTTTGGGCAGGAAAATAGACCTCAGTCACTTGCAGAGGCTGAGGTAAAGGAGGTTTTACTTTTATGTTTTAGGTGACTTTTATGATCACGGCAATAGTGCTGCAAATGTGAATGCATAGGCTTTGTGAATATAAACGTGTTACCAATCTGTAATTCTAGACTATGAATCCATAACTGCAATATTGAATTTCAGCCATTATTTTTTGATTATCATAATGTCCATATTACTGTTGCTTTCAAAGACTGGCAAACTGCTAAGTAAATGTATCGTAAGAAAAATAAACTTTCATTTGGGGCTGATAGTCTCTACATTTGTTGTGAGTACTCCTCCAGTGCCAGTTAGGCCTGAATGATGGCAATCCACATGTGACCTTGAAAAGCAGCTCTGTGAGATATAAAATTAATTTTGGAGTTCTACGTTATTATTTAATTTCACAGTAAGTTCAAGCCTCAGTTCCTTTGCACCATAGGGCCCAATGAAATCTTTGCCTTGCAGAAAAGGTGTCTTTTAAATTATTTTAGTTCCTTTTCTACACAAATTCAGGACAATCTGATAAATAAAGCAGGATTATTGAAGGGTATGTTAATGGTTCCCTGAACTCCCAGAGATTTAATGACTGGAGAGAATGAGATTAGACAACTAGATGAGGAAAGAAGAGGTGAATGCAGATTAATATGTGACTAGGTAAGATATAAGAGTCAGTGATACAAACAGTGAGAAACTGTTTAAACTAGAAAATGTCACTTAACTACCATATATGCCCATCTGGTCTTCACAGTTAGACTGGCTCTAAAGTATATTTTTGGAACCAGAAGAATTGCAGTAAACTTTTCACTCAAAGCTACTGTCTAGGACTCTTCCTATCAAGGTAACAATTCCCCCACAGGAGCAATTCAACGAAAGAAAGAAAGAAAGAAAGAAAGAAAGAAAGAAAGAAAGAAAGAAAGAAAGAAAGAGGAGTGCTGAGTGAAATTTAGAGGCTACATTGACAAGTTTTCTATTTGTAAAACCAAGATCTAATTTGGTTGATTCATATATGACTTCATATAAAATGGCAGAGTTCAACAAATCCCCTTTTAAATTACATGCCATTTAAAGTTCTTAATGAAATGCAGTCAACTTCGCTGCCATGTCATGGGATAATGATATTCTGGATTTTCTTAGGATATTTAATGTACTCTTACAGTAGGAAATTTGATATTCAACAAAAATAAACCCGTAGAGCTATTTAACTAGTGATATGGCGTTTGTGAGTGGTTTGTGGGTATGTTTCTGGGTGGAAATTGGAAATACATAGTATAGAAATGTAGAAGTATAGAAGTATAGAAATTGGAAATACATACACAGAAATAAAATCATAGAATTGGAAGAGACCACAGCATCCATCGAGTCCAACTCCCTGCCATGCAGGAACACACACTACACATTATGTATACTGTAGTAATCTCTAGGGATCCACTACAAGGTGTCCTAGTATGCAAAAAGTGAACCTGTTTTGTGACTGGTCTAGATTCAAGTTCATGGTGAGACAGAGGTTGCTGAAGTCCAGCTGGAACTTTGTCAACTACTTCTGTGGGTTCAGATAATAATGAAATCATCAATCTCTCTTGGTTCTAGAAGAGGGTTTTTTTATGACTGGCAATAAGAAAGTATTCTTCCAAGTCAGCTATGAAGATGGTAGCACATTGTGAAGCCAAGTATAAATGGTTTTTCTTCTCCTCTCTTTCAGATATTGGGCATGGCTTTTTCCATGACTCTCTTCCAGCAAATTCACAGGACTGGTAAAAAATACGACGCCTAAAACAATGCATTTTTAACCACAGCAGCACTTCTGTCTTGCCATTGGGGGGAAACCACCCTGAAAAAAAAAAAGGATCAAGCTTTGTCCTACTTGGGCCTCCATCCTATCAATCAGTCTACAGCATCTTTTCCATGCCTGATTAAAAACTGACCACGGTGTATTACTGGACTTACTTTTTGTTTCTTCTCATTCACCATTTTTGCCAAAGAAGAGAGGAAAGCTACTGAAAAGAAATAACATTAATCCACAAATCCACTGTTTAAACAACTCTGAGCATTACCTATGAAATGGCCTGTAATTCTATACAGACCTATCTGGGAGTTAGTCCCATTAAACTGAGACTTACTTTTCAAGTTGACATGCATAGATTTTCATTGCTACTATGTTAATCTCTATTAGACTTACGAGGGTAACCTGACTGAAATACATTTTAACTACTAGAAAGAGTTCTTTGAAGTTCCTCTCATAAATCAACACATTGCTTTTGCCCAACATGGTACTTTGAGGCTTGAAAAAGCTACTCAGATGGAGAGTCCTATTGGAGCTGCTTGGATTGACTTTGCGGGGAATGGGGGGGGAGGAATTGTCTTTTTCTATTTTACTGCGTATTTAGTAGCCTGATTTATAACTTTTTACTGTTTTCTTGCCTCATTTTCTCATGCTTTTCTCCAAGTTCTACTGTGCAGTTTTTGAAGGATGCCATTTTTAGAGTTTGTTATTTAGAATTAGAAAGAAAGATGTAGTAGTTTATATTACATTGAACTAATCATAGTTGTTTCAGCTGAGCCCTAATGTCGTAATGATGGACTCTGGGATGGGGCATGTGTAACCTTTTAGATATATAGGGAAGACTTCAACAGTACGCCTTGGAAATGCAATATATAAATGAAAAAACATGTCCATGCCAGAATTGGCTGCTGCTTGCTCCTGAGTAGTTTGGTAGCAAACGTTATGTGGAAAGGTCCTAAGCGCCCTCAGACATTCTTGTGCTACTTCTTCATACTTGGTGTTCTTACAACACTATTACAAGTGTATACATTTGATACTGCATACATTAGTACTAGGGATTACCCTTCTGTGCCATCCAAAACCTGGGACCGAGTAAAAGGTAACTTATAGATCCCCATAACTAACAGGCACTTCTGTGATGCTTAAAATAGCAGTTACCAAGCTTTATTCTTCTTAGATACCTTTCACATAAATAATAAATGACTTAATTAATTACTACTGTGAGCTCAACTTATCCACTCACCCTCTCAGAGCCTGCCCATTGTGGCTCTGCTTCATTCACAGCTCCCAATGAGTATAGGTTAAACTGAATTGAATGTATTTTTACTGTTCAGTCACCCACAGTTGAAGTGTTACAACAGAATTGCTTGCTCTCAGAGGAAGTTGATCACTACACCTTTACTATAGTCATTGTTTTGAAGATTTATCCACCCATTCAATAGATTTACCCACAGCCTTGTGCAGGAATGGTTTCCTCCAAAAGTGGGCCATCCTGACTTTGGCCAAGATCTGATTAGGATGGTGGTAGAGTTTTAAGCTCCACTGGTACACTTCCACCTCTACTTCAGTGCATCTTTATGGCACCAGGGGAGGGCACAAGGAACTCCCAGGCATCATTTGCTTCCTTTGGGAAAATGCTGGAGATCTAGAAAGGGGACAGCTTTTCTTTTTCTCAGTACCTAAACTGCAGCTAAATGGTGTCTGGGAGCCCCTCACCCACTCATTGGTTATTGGTGCACACACTGGTGCCATAAAACTAATCACACAAGGAACTATCACAAAATTGCATACTCTAGTATAACTTATGTCAGCATATGTATTATCTTGGTCATTGAGAGAAGAGTCATCCTTTCAATGAAATTCCAGCCTTTAAAAGTCTGTTGTGGCGTAAGAATAAGTACCATGCCAACTTTCTGATGAAGTGTTTGTCATCTGTCAGAAGGCTCTCAGATTCTAATTAAACCAGTAGAGTTTTCATGTAGACTACAAAGGCTAAGACCAAGAATCCAGACTAGTAGACAAGAGACACAGAACAGAGTCTCATTCACACTGAAGAATTATAGTGCTATTATTCCACTTTAATTGTCTTGGTTCCATCCTATGGAATCCTGGGATTTGTAGTTTGATGAGGCACTAGAGTACTTTGGCTGAGAATTTTAAATGCCCTTCCCTAAACTGACAGTTCTAGGATTCCATAGGATGCAGCCATGGCAATTGAAATGGAATAGTAGCACTATGATTCTATAATATGAATGGTCCCCAGATTTCCCTTCCCTTTTGTGCAGCCCTGGAGCTTGTATGAATGGAGCTTAAACTGCTTATAGAGCTCAGGCTCTGCTCTTTACTTACCAAACTATAGGTGTGCTGACAGGAAGCCCTAGAATCCAATCTAAGCATCTTTTTACATCTTCAGAAAGGATTAGCAAAATTCACTTGGGCAAGCCTGAGTTTGCATCTTAAAGCAAACTCACTTTCTTCAAATGTGAAAAAATAGCATCATCTCTGTCCTTAAATACACATTTTAGATGCACATTGGTTTCCAGAAGTCTCTTTTTTTAATTAAGCAGAGAGTAGCTATTATCTACATTATGTTTATTAGTTGATTCTATTCTTGAGATGACCCTGAGCATTATTTATTCCATTTCTTGCATGTCTTTTTCTTTATAAAAAGAAAAATGATTCTATGTATCTTACAAATACAATATATAAACATTTTTAGAAAAAAAACTAAGGCCAATGTTTTATATAGAACAGTTCAGAACCATTGTTAGAGACAGCCATTAGCTGAGGCTGATTATTTAAAAACAGGCCAATCATATTCCATCACATCCATCACAATACAGAAATGTATTTAGCATCTACATGAAGTTAAACCTAGTACTTGAAAGGAGCAAAGAAGTCTTGGTTGGGCTTCCCACAGCTGAAAAGTCCCTGTCCATCCTTTACACACTTGCAACCTCTGCCAGAGAAAGTACTCAGAGGAAAGCCTCTAATGATGATTGCAAGCTGTTAGTCAATTCATGATGGGAGAGAAATCTTAGCAGGTATTGAAGTCATGAGCCATGTAAAGCTTTAAACACACTATTGACATGGAAGCTGTCATCAGCCAGTGCTGCCAGACAAGCCAGAAGAACGTCATATGATCAGACCTGTAATCAATCTGGTCATTGCAGTATGTGGAATAAGCTTAGACATTACTGAACTCCAGCTGGAGAATCCATGGGGCTGACCAACATCCCCTTAACATTGCCATAAACATGAATAAGGCCATATGTTTTGCATTGTTTTGGTCTGCTGGGTGATTCAAATGTCTTCTTAGCCTTTTGCTTACAAGGTGGGAAGGTGACATGCAGAGGGTTGCCCATTCAACATTCCTATGACACACTATCCTAGCTTGCACCTCTATACTCAAAAGTGCTTTTAAAAAAAAAAGTCACAAAACTTAATCAGTATTGAAAAAAAATGAAGTCTTGCTTTATATAATCAGAAAAACCAAACAGTAAATATTTTCCTGATGTCTACCATTTCTGGCTGTAGGTGGACAAGGGGGCTGCAAGTCTGAATGCACCACCACTCTCAAAATCTGCAGGCATGACAGAAAGAAAGCTAGTCTGAATTCTAGCTCGTCTTACACTTCAAAATGTGTGTCCATATCAGATTGGAAGAATTCTTTTCTCCAATATGAACATATATATTTGATTTTCATGTGCATTTTTCAAATATGGATATGGTGAATAATGTACAGGAAAATACATATCACTCATACATACCATCTGAAAGAGTACAGTACTGGAAATTATTTCTCTGTTTTGCTGTTTGCGTAAGCGTACAGGCGCTATTAGCTTTTTGTGAGAGTAAGAATGTCACTTGTTGATTCACTGAGTTTTAAGTCACAGGTTGGGCTATGCAATATAATTTCACAAAGCTAATATAGCTTCAAAGGAAGATATCATCATCTTGCTCTTCAGTAGTGTGAATAATTTGGGTTGGGGGTTTGTTCTGTTTTGTTTTAAAAGCAGTTTCTTTCACAGTATTTGTCATTATTTGCAACTTTCAACTCCAGCAATGAGAATGAAGATGGTTACAGGCAAATAGGCTAAAGGTCTGTGACAATTCTAAATGGAAATTATTAAAGAGGATGCTTTTGCTGTTTTGTTCAGTATTATATCATCAAAACATATTGTTTATGTGTCTAGAACTTTGCACAGAGGACTACAGGGCTGCCTTCAGTTTTTCAAAGTTGTTCAGACCTACATTTCACATTGCATACTTTTTTCCCCAGCATTCCTACATGGAAACTTGAACAAACAACCTTTCCTGCTATTCACAGTTGAGGTCTTTGCTCGATCTCACTTTAGGCTTTGGTATATTATTCTGGTTCATAAAAAAGGCAATAGATAAAAAAAAATTGTGTCATTTTAATAGACTTTATAGTATAGCTTGTTTCAGTTACAGGAAGTATCTTCAGTGAATGAGGCCTTGTTCTCTTAAGAGTATTTGTGGTTCCTAAAGTAGCTGTGAAAGCTACTTTCAGTTGAACTAATGTGATGGTGTTTTAAGAGGCTAGACCCGTTCATGTAAGTTACATTTACTGCAAACCTTACTGGGAATGTCCAAAATTCTGAAAATGTAAAAGACTTCAAGGGAATATTGGAAATCCTTCACATAGCTGATGAATAATGCTGATATATACCATTAAACATGGTCATTGACAAAATTGACAATATTTACATAATTGAGAAGTGGGATTGGACTAAACCTGTGCTTATATATGGACCCAGAGATGTTTGTTATAAAAGCAAGCACTTTTTTCCTCACTTCTTAGGCTATTCTTGACTGTAACCCTTTCTGCAGGTCACCAGATCCAGGTGGTGTCCCACAGAGATCCTTGGTAGAGCTTGTCACAGGAGAGAAGCATTGTGTACCAGCTGTCTGTGGGAATGGAGGAGGCACAATGACCATGCCTCTTTCTTCTGCAGTGCAGCCAGGCACTGTCCCAGGCTGGGCTGGGGCAGGAAGCATGGCCATTGTGCTTCCTGACCCTCCATAGCTCAGGTAAGTGTGGGAGGGCAGTGCTATCGCCAGTCATTGCGGTGCAGTTGTGCTGCCTGGGGACAGGAGAACAACAGGACACGGACAACATCGTGCATAACCATTGTCCGGGTCCCATACTTCTCCCATCCCCAATGGGGGATGACAAGATCTTGCGGAAAGGACCTGTGTATTCCTCCAAGTTCTAAATTTTCAGCTTAGTCTGAAATCTATCCTACTTGCCAGTTTCCTGCTATAGGGACTGTTCTACCTCAAAGAGAGTTAGGAAAAAGCAATGGAGTGGCTTGTTGGCTTTGTCTTCTCTGCTGTCCAGGCTTCCAGCTCCTCCTCTTCTTAGCTGTTCTCCTTCTGCTTCCCATGTCTGGGGTTCTCAGCATGTATAGATATGTGGTGTGCGCCTGTATCTGTGTACAGTTCTTCCCAGGATATTGTTTAGTACTTTGCAACAGCCTAAGAATTACAGACATTTACAGTAACCCCTGTGCAAGACCTAATCATTCCCCACAGTATATCTGTAGTGATCGATATGCCCCTCTGGTAAGCCCCTAATGCCCATTCATATTTAATTTTCAAGACTTGAGATTTTCACGTAAGTGATGGTTGAAAATTACAACTCATTTACTTTTGATTTTTTTTCACCAACACAATAAGGGACCATATGTGCTAGGAGTTCTGGGTTGGATATGTTCTGGGTTGGAATATATGAACGGACAGTATTTTTGTCAAGAAGCAAATTTGCTACTATGTGTAGGAGGCTACTTGTTGAGAGTTTTGTTTTTTATTTTGAAAGAGGGAGAATATGAGTGAATGAACTTTTTTGTTTTTCATTCTTACATCTTATACCACATCTCTACTTGTACTCATTTTTGACAGACTTTTCTGCATTTGGTAAAACGAAACAAAAAAACCAAAATCCCATTCTTTGCAGAAGCACAGAAGACAGCTTTTTAAATAGTCATTTAGAAAGGCCATTTCCATCCTATGCTGTTATAGTGCTATTATTCCACTTTCAACATCCTGTGGAATCCTGGGGTTTCCAGTTTAGGGAGGAGGATTTAGAATTCTCAGCCAGAGAGCTCTTTGGCTTCAGTGAACTACAAACCCCAGAATTCCATAGGATGTTGAAAGTGGAATAATAGCACTATAACATTGTATGGCAGAAATGGCCAATGAATGAATGAGTCAAAGAAGGAAGGAAGGAAGGAAGGAAGGAAGGAAGGAAGGAAGGAAGGAAGGAAGGAAGGAAGGAAGGAAGGAAAGGTGGAAACTGCCAACATGTATATCCAGAGGCAAATCTCTCATTAACTAAAAGCAGCTCACAATACATTTCCATGTCATTTGCTGCAACCTTATTGCATTTAGACGTGTATTTCAGCGTCTCACTTATTGAGGGCTATATACATTAGATGTAGATGGAATGTTTTTCAGTGATTTCCCAGAACAGACTAGAAATTAGCACCTGTCTATGGTATGATGTAATACTTGTGCTTTAAGACAAAAGTGCAAGATAGGCTGGGTGCCACACAAAATGTGAACAGAACCTCGGTTGCATATGGTAGGTTTATGGACTGTGATACTCCCTCCCTCACACACACACAGAATAGCATGCTGATGCACATGTTGTGAGCATACTGGGCTCCTCTATCTCCCTCTTCCTCGTTCAAGGCCAGAAGCAATTCACTCTCCACCCAAGGCTTTGGCAAAGAAACACCCACTGTGATTTCAGTAGCCCACTTCTCATTATTATTTATTTTCAGAGCTCTTGTGGTCAGTAGATCAATGAACCTTTTGTGTGTATTCATCTTCAAGGAGAGGGGGAACTTATAATGAGGTTGCTGGTTTGGGCAGAAGTCTCATGCTTTTTGTCATTCACATCTAATTTCAAAATTATATGGTTGCTGATTTATGGAGTGTGTGCTCCACATTACCTGTTAGAGGAGTTATTCACATGAATGTGTTCTGTGAGCCAACTCTTGCTGTTTCTCTGTCACAGGAAAACAAGCAGCAATATATGTTAAAATCATCTCTCTCTCTCTCTCTCTCTCTCTCTCTCTCTTTTTCTCTCTCTCACACACTCACATGTTGATATAATAGATCATAGCCTTTTTTTTTCTGTGATTACTGTTGTGTGGAGTTTTGTTTTTTAAAAAGATGAAGAAATGTATTTCTGCATGTTAATATGAAGACAGAAAAAGTCTAATTTGCTGATAACCAACCAGCTCTACTCTTGTGTGGTCAACATCAATATGCTTCTGTTTCCTGCAGCAAACTCATTAATTGTGTGAACGGACTTGTGAGTCAGGGATCCCTAGTCCCTTTGGCCACAATAAGCAGAATTGTCAAGTAAAGTGTAGGTGTGGCTCTGTATTTTGATCCGTATGGTATCCTTCAGACTATCAGTTAGCAATACCTGGATAATGCCATGGGTTTTGACATTGCACTGGTATGTCAAGTCGCACATCTCACCTTAATTCTCATTGAGGTGGTTTAGGGTATCCAATTTCAGAGTGCCAACAGGTGCTTACATGGCAGAGTATATTTTTCCATACAAGAAAATCCCAGCATACATATAGGTGTCAGAGGTGTTCTAGGTATGTTAGAGATATTTTATCTGACATGGTAATTGCTGTGTAGAAGAAATTCTTTATGGACAGGTGTTTGGCTGTGAATTTCAAGCAATACCACCCACAAAAATAATTTATTCCTCACAGCTGGCCTTCGGTTCAGGTAGTAGGCTGTCTCAAACCTTATTTTTGTAGATAGAATTCAACTACATTTTAGGAATGCAGAGCACATAGATAGTTCCTTATGTATTTATTTTGAGCCTTGTATTAAATGGTTATCACTAAATCCAGACTACCAAGAGGGAAATAAGGAAATGATGTATATTGTTAATATAACAACTTCAGCGTCAACATTGGGCATGATAGGTTACACGTACTTACATGTATAACCTGCTTCACAGCCCATGGAGGAACAAGATGGTTGGCTTTACATATGGGATCTATACATATATATCACACTGAAGATAATGTCCATCTTGCATTATGTTCCTGACCGATAGGGAGAGGGAAAAGGGAAAATAGCTCTACTTCATATACAAAAAGATTGGATGCACCTCCATACAAACAGGTTGGTACCTTGGGGGAAAAAAAGCAATACTGTTCTTAAGCTGAATAAAGTCAGCTATGTCAGGTTGGGGAACTGAGTATATTTTCTGGTGTATATCATAACATACTAGTTACCCTAAATTGTTTGATAAAAGGGATATAGACTCAGTTTATCTTCAGATTGTACATTTTTGTTTTGCATTTGGTGGCTGGGTTGGTTGGTTGCTGGCTGTCTGTGTATTTTTTTCCCAAAAAAATCCAATATTGCTTTGATTATTTATCTACACATTTTTAGCATGTTTTTAAATAAAATCTGATATTGGGTAAAATATTTTAAGCATATACAAATGTTGATTTTTAGTGGTATTAAGCATTCCCATACATATATACAATTTAAGTTTAGTTAAGCTATATCAAGGTTTTCCATTTGTTTCTTTTTAAACAATGATTAAGACTACATGGTTGGTCAGTGAAGATGTGTTTTGTTATTAAATGTGTTTGGATACTTGGCAAGATGGCTGAGCACAGTCTAAATTCTGGTTTTAGGAGTGGTTCTTGGGCTTCCGTTATGAAATAAATTCAAAGAATACAAGTCAGCATATATGGGTCTGGTTTGCAAGCAAGCCAAATTCTGTGTTTGGAAAATGAACATTTTCATACTTCCTTAATCTATATATGTTGCCTGCATTACGAATTTCAGAACAAAGACTCCTGCGTATTTTCCAGAAAACTGAAGAAAACACAAAGCAGAAATACTATTGTTCCTGTAACCAATAGCTCTGGGATTCTGTCCTTTCCAAATGATGTCAAAGACTCAGTCGTGTAGGGACTTGGGGGTGGGGAGGGCGATTCGGCTGGAGCGGCAATGTTTTTGGGGTGTCCCAGCCCATAGCCATGCCCCCGCGCACCCTGGCCATGCCCTCGCACGCCCTGGCCACGCCCCCATGCACATTGGCCATGCCTCTCGCACCGTAGCCCCGTCCCGCCCCCACCCCACAGTCCAAGCTCCACCAGTGCAAAGAGTTGTTCAATTTAATTAATGCATTGTGTAATACTAATTACACACCTCACACTGAACAAAGCAACTAGTGGCTTTGACGCTTTCTTGATGCCCTCCAACTTATGCAACTAGAAATGAACCATAGTTCCAAGGAATAAAGTGCAAAGAAATCAAGAAAACCATTTCTCCAGTCTTCTGAGCCTGATACTTGCAAAAATTATATCACACTGTTCCAGTAAAAATAATGTTGAAGGCAACTAACACTAATGAAATAGAGATAAAATACAAAATTATTATTAAAACATGAGAAATAATTTCAAAGTCATCAATTAAAATCAGTTAAAAGTTTGCCCCTTTTGCAATGTACTGGCTTTGTGTCCTTTTGGTATTATAAAATTTGTATTATGTTTACTGTTATTAACCAAGATCCGTTACTGCCACAGTATACTAAAAACACCATGTTTCCATCACATTACTTATCTATACAGAGATGGGAAAGCTAGAGAAAAATCCCACTCCTTACATGTACACTAACATATTTTATAATGTATGCTAATTGCATTTATGTTGATGGAGTGTTTATTAGATTTCCATTAATTCAGAGTTAGTGTTTACGTTTATGGTACTTTATTACACTGAAATCATTTCCAGAATGTAATTTTACACATCCCTCTGCTCTTATTTTTACTTTTGCTTTGACAGAGATGAAAAGACCTGCATAAATTTTAGTAATAGGCCTTTTCTCATCAACTTGTCTACTGAAAATGAATGGCTGATATTAACAATAAATGCATGCGTACAAGAAAATTTGACCCCCGCAAAAAAAATATGTATATCTTGGGTTCCATATTAACAAAATGTGTAGGACCAAGACGGCAAAAATGGTAGTGGAGTTAGTACAAATTCCAGTCCAATCATCCAATTGCCAAGCAATGGATATAAACCCAATAAAAACACCAAAGAAAAAAAAACTCCTGACAACTCCTGACAACTCCAAAGTGATTTTTATAGATATTGCTGCATAATTAGACATAAAATAAATAAAATCAATTAACTTACTAACTGAGTTGGAAACTTGCTAATGAAAGGTAGAAACATAATTTTATTTAATTTTTAGCTAAAGCAACTGACATAATAGCTTAGAAAGCAAATGCTGAAATTTCAACAAGTTATTAATTAAATCAGCCATAATTATTAATCAAATGAACCATAAGTTTTACATTACTTAGTTTTTTATCCAAAGCCTAATTCTCTTGAATTTTTTTTAAAAACAACTTGCTTTTATTAGTCCTTCAGAGTTAGGGAATTACAAACCTTAGGATCCATATATTACTTTTTATTATCTATGTAATCAGGAGAACTCCAGAAAGATGCAGAAACAAATACAAAAGAAAAGAAAGCTTAAGAACATAATTTCAGAGAATCATCTCTTCTATAAAGCACTTGATGTCTCAAAAATATATCGCCAGAAAGAAAGAAAAAACACCAAAACACGAGTCACTAAATTTCAATTCTGCCAATGTTTTATATTTGTTTCAAAGTGAGATAAATATTCACTGAGATGTCTTTATAAGGACATATTCTTTTTCTAATTTTTGTTACGTTTAATATTAGTAACACTGCAAAATTGTACACCTGAAATTTTAAGCCAGAAGATAAATGGTTCTGAATTGAAACAGTGAAATATGTAGTATTTATCAGATTTTTGAAACGTGTGTATTTGATGTCAAAAAATAAGTTAGAGTGTTGAATTTGGCAGATCTAAATTTAGTTCCTCTACAGAACCAGCAAACTTACTGGGTGACCTTGGGGTACTTACTGTCTCTCAGTTTGATCAATCTCAAACGGTTTGGCAAAGATGTAGTATAAAGGTAAAGAGCCATGCTTATTTTCTGAAGTAAACGGGAGAAGAGCCAGCATGGTGTAGTAGTGTGAGCAGTGGACTACAACCCTGGAGATCAGCTTTCGATTCCCCACTTGACCAAGGAAACCCACTGGGTGATCTTGGTTATGTTGCACACTTTCAGCCCTGGAAAACCCAGTGATCAGTTCACCTTAGAGTTGCCGTAAGTCAGAAAACAACTTGAAAGCAGACAAGAACAAAAAGGAGAATAACCTTGAACTCAATGGAAGAACAGAAATATCAATGTAAGTAACAAATAGGCAAAAAAAAAAAAAACTCCATAGAACTATTTTTCTCCCGTTAAGTCAATTTATGGAGGACTTCAGTGCAGCAATGGCTGCATACTCAGACAAAATGGGGATTATAAATACTATTGATCCAATTAAAAATCATACATGCATAGAATCATAGAGTTGGAAGAGATCATAGAAGCCATCGAGTCCAACCCCCTGCTATGCAGGAACACATATCAAAGCATTCCAAACAGATGCCCATCCAGCCTCTGCTTAAAAACCTCCAAAGAAAGACTCCACCATACTTCGAGGCAACATATTCTACTGCTGGACAGCTCTGTCAGGAAGTTCGTCCTGAGGTTAAAGTGGAATCTCCTTTCCTGCAGCTTGAATCCATTGGTCCTTGTCCTAGTCTCTGGAGCAGTGGAAAACAAGCCTGCTCCCTCCTCGACGTGAATATTCAGGCATATCTGCCTGAATATTAATTTAACCTCTATATATTTTAATTTTGCCATGAGGTGTTATTTAATAAGTGCAAGTGGCAATGAGAATCTTTTTTAAAAATTTTAGTTTGTGCTTGGAGTATGATAATTTAGTTATTTCCAAGGCTAAAACCTTTTAAGCCAACAAATAGTAAGGAAAGCTTGAAAGACAGGTGGTCTTGTCTTCACTCTGAGGTTACCTTGTGCAATTGCATAGAGGCAATGCATAGGGACTCTTTTCTGTCCTAGGAAATTGAATTATGAAGCTCTTAACTCTAAGAATACTACTGAGATCTACATGAGAATGTGAAACCTAAAGAAAAGTAAGAAAATGAACTAGAATGCTACTACATGTATGTACCAATAGTCAGTAAAAATAAAGAAGCCGATGGTGGGAATAATGTACAGTTTCAGCTTTATCTATACTAATGAACAGAACATGGGAAATCAACAACATGAACTTGCATTCTTAGTGCAGGAAAGCAAATATGATTTAATAAGCAGTACTGAAAGCAGGTTGAGAGCATTTGGGTAAAAAATAGAGAATATGGAAATAGAAAAATCATGGTGGAGGTCTGCTACAGAATGAAAACTTGGATACTTTCTTAGAATAGATTGCCAAAAGTTCAAAAAGGAAAGATATGACACTTGATGTCTGTTGGAAGTGTAATTATGTGAAGAAAGTGGAATACAACAAATTCTTTACTTGCCCTGCTGACAATTTCATTTTCCAAAGTGGATGAAGTGATAAGACTGTCTTGGAACTAATTCTCATCAACAGAGAAGAGCAGATTAATGACACATAAGTAAAAAAAAACCTTGGGTGGAAGTGACTGTGTTATTCTGTGATTCATTGGACAGAAGTGCTGTTGATGCAAACATGAGACTTCAAGAAAGCTAATTTGGATAAACTTAAGGAAATACTAGGTGAGATCCCATAATCAGAACTACCAAAAAAAAAAAAAAAATCAAGGTTCCTTTTTTAAAAGAAGTTTTATTGTTTTATTTTGAAGCATTATTACAAAGGGGAAAATGAATGAACAAAAGAAGTATGGCCTACAAACAAACCAACAAAAGATTATCAGCCTATAATATTGCCTTATATTAATATTTTTATGCGTAAACCCAGAAATTGTTAGAGTTTGCCTGACTACACATGCTTATTCTTCCAAACATAGGTCAAATAGGAGGTCAAAGGAGAGGAGATCGCCCACATGTACTCTGCAAATTACTGTACATTATGCAACAAGAGCTCTTTAGTCAACTTATTTCATCCAATTCTGGATCCATCCATTATCTTTCATAAAAGTAACCTGGTCACCATTACCTATGATTATACTATAATCAGGGTAATTTAGTGATTTCCTTGATCCAACTCTTGTTCCATGTTACTTTTACCGATAGAGACCAGAATCTTTTTACAGATTTATATCTTCACAAGCAAACTTAGGTCTATGGGATTTGGAATTGGGCAGATCCATAATGTCTGTAAGGGCTGCTGTTACATTATGTAGGCAAGCCAGCAAAGTGACTGATGCATATCAGTCCTGTTGTCCATTGGGACAATGACTAGGAAATGCCAGTGGACATCCAGGTGCTCTTACTATTTTCCCTTTATGTGTCACTAACAGGGTTTCTTAGCATCATTGCTGTATAGCTAAATATATGTGGTGTTATATAACATACATTGTGATAGAAGATTCTGGCCTACATGTCTGAATTAGGATCACCCAGTGTGGTGTAGTGGTTTGGTGGCTGGACTAGAATTCTGAGAGACTAGGGCCCTTTTCACAGGATGTTGCCATCCTGCCATAAGGATGGGACAGTTAAGATGATTATGCATTATGTCATCCTTCTCCAGTCCTCAGGTGGTGCTATCACAGATTAAATCATTGATCAGTTTTCTCTGTCAGTGATCCATGATCAAGCCACCATCCTGTACTTACTTGGTGTGCAGAGGGTCCAGAAATGCAATGTCTGTGCTTCCTGCCCTAGCAGGAAGGCCTAGGGTTCCAGTCCCTGCTCAAACATGGAAACCCACTGGATTGTTACAGCACCATGTATCCCCCATGATTGGCATGGTTTAATTGGCAAATATTATTTAATTGGCATTATTAGTTGGAGGTGATATGAATGATACCTGAGGTGACTGGAAGGTCAAGATGGTAGAGGCAGATTACTGACTGTAAATGTGAGATAGCAAGGCAGGTCAGCCACACCCATCTCTTAGGTGAAAGCCCAAGTTATTGTCAGGCTAAGCGCAGCCACTCTTGAGACAATAGGCTTACGCTTATGAGCTGGATACCTCAGAGCCGAAAATCTGCACCAAACTGAGATTGTCTTAACTCTTGATCCCTGGATGTTTCCCTATTGTCTTCCCCACCTCTTCACAATACTGAGCTGTTACAACAGCCATTATATTTTTGTCAGCTAAACACTAAGACCATTAGCTCCGTCTGGGCTGTTTGTGTTGCAGCTCCCATTGTCTGCTTGGCTGTGGAGAGCAATTCACAGCCATACTGGCAGGGTATTTTTCAGGTATAAGAACCCCCCAATTTTGAGCAGTTCAATACAGCCTCTCACCTTTCTGAATGCCACGCTGTCTTTGATTCCTGAATGAGAACTGTCCTTGGATGCCTACCTAAGCCACGTTGCTGCTTTCCTCACTGGTCTCCAGACCAGTAAATATCACCTCATCCCTGAAAGACCTCTATCCACACTTTCCTCCCTTTTCCTTCAGTTAGCTCTTGTGTGTGTGAGTGTTTGGATCTTTGCGTGTGTGTGTGAATTCCTTCAATAAAACACATTTTATTTCATATTTGGAATCTCTGGTTCATTTTTTCCTGTAAGGACCCTGTAAATATAGGCAGTAGATCTCGCTAAGTTACACCCCTTCTTGTAGATCTCCTGATTAGCTGAGCTAACCCCAGAGTCATCCATGTTTTGGGGTAACAGAATGACCTTGGGAAAGTTACTTTCACTCAGTCTTAAGAGGAAGGCAATGGCAAACCTCTTCTGAGTTAAGTCTTGCCAAGAAAGCCCTATGGTAAGGTCTTTATAAGTTTGAGTCAACTTAATGGCACATGGCAACAATAAAGATATCTTGTGTATATTTTCCAGCAAAGAGGAGAGAGAGAGAAAGAGAGAATGAATGAGGCTATATTTTTTTCATTCATACATCTAAAATGTTTTTGTTTGGATTATTTTCTCATGTGTTCCATTTTACTTCAATATTTAACATTATCTTATCTCCATAATTCCTCTGTTTCAGACTATAGTCTGACAGGCTATGATATTAATTGTGCCAAGACAATGAGGCCAGATGCAGGATTTGGGTTAAATATTGGCCACAACTTTAATGCAAATAAAAGTAATTAATTAAATCTACATACAATATGCACATTCATGACATATGAATATAAGCAAGTAAATACCTAAATCAGGTATATCCCGATAAGTTAGAGAGGACACAGGGCCAGACAGTTACAAGAAGCAGAAAATGCTCAGGTAGAACATATAGCCAAGGATATAAGTTAGAAATCTGGCAGGTCAAGCAGTATCATCTAAAACAGGGTTAAATCCGTTATTGCCTGGTGGGGGTCATTCCCTACTGATCCACTGATGTAATGTACCTGCATCTGCCCAGACTGCAGGTCCCCTCCCTTTGCATCAATTTTAAGCTCCCTGGGATTATTTGCTCCCCTTACGATCATACCCAATGTGCCCTCTTCCCTTTGATACCTGCCACAGAAGTGGGCCAGCCAGCTTGGCTCCCCTTCCCCCCCTCCACATACGCAGAATGTAGCTTTGCTGCTCCTGGACAAGAGAGTCCAGAAAAATGTCACAACCCTCAGGACACCATCACCTCTGTAGAGGTGAGACAATTCTGCCCAAATCTCCAGGTGGGCAGTAGGGACTCTTCAATCCAAGGAAGGTTGTGGGCAATGTCCTCATTAGCATGTCAACACTCCACATTGATCACCAAAGTGAAGTGAATGCCCTGCCAATGCCATCTTTGTCCGTAGGATGCAAACATTATGAAGTGAGCACTGTATGATGTGGAGGTCTGCCATCACCATGGCGACAAGCTGACGTCTAGACATCTTTACCAGGTCGTTCTCACCAAGATGGAGCAGAATGACATCAGGTGGAGGGTTGGTTGCAGCAAGCTTGATGATGCTAGGAAACAGGGTTCCCCATAGCATGCCATGGCAAGCCCAGCAACTAATGGTTACAAGATGGGATAATCTGAAGTCTCAGCCTTTGCCAAAGTAGACTGTGTGCTTCTTGATCTAGAAGTGAGACTACGTACCATGATCCATGTGGAAACTTGGAGACCTGCATAAAAGACTGTTGTAGTTCACCCCTCCTCTAGAGGGAGGGCGACATCAAAAGTCCAAGTTTACATAGTTAACAGAAGTCCACGAAATGATGTTAAGGGTGATTTATGTACAGTTTATTACTGATAAACTCTTGGTTCAAGACTGTTTCAGTCATGGGCAATGAGACCTCTGGCCTTCATCTGGAGGAGTGTCTGTAGCTTACAGTCCTGCTAAACAGTCCTTCCAACTGCCCAATGGGGCTGAAATCACCCTCAGAGACCACCAGATGGTGCTAGAGGATAACCAATGCCACTGCTTTCTGCCTTCTATTCCTTGGCCATTTCCACACCATACCATGGTCCTGTGACATCCCAGCATCATCCTGACAATACCACTGCCAGGCTGGGAGCAAGACCCGAACACTCCCCTCCACAACCGGCCAGCTGCTGGAAGATTGGTAGCATTCGGGACATGCTCCTTCCTTCCACAGTGCAGCTGGCCTCTTCTTGTGCTGCACTGAGGAAGGAAGCACTTTCCACGCTCCCTTCATGGGCACTGGCAATGCAATTGTTGTGCAAAAGGAAGCCATTATCAGATTTTTTCCAATAATGGTATAGCACACAGGCTGTACAGAAACTGAAAGTAATTCCTATGTCCACTAACACTGTGACGTGCAGAATTGAAGACATGTCCGAAGATATTGAAAATCAAGTGATTGAAATGGTGAAAAATTCAACATTTTATTCAATTCAACTTGACAAATCAGCAGACATAATTAACAAGGCAGCTTTCCTTTGTTTTGTGAGGTTTGAGTGTCAAGCAGAGCTAAAGGAAGAACTCCTTTGTTCTGGGCTCAGGTTCTCTGACAAGAGAAAACTTCGATATATTCACCCCACCAAATGTACAAAAGGGACATGCACAAGAAATGGAAAAGGGGGAATCACCAAAGAGAAATTCAAAAAAATAGCCAGCAAGTGTAGGGAGAAAGTCAGAAAGCTAAAGCACAGAATGAACTCAGTCTTGCTAGAGTGTTAAAAACAATAGAAAAATTTTTTTGGTAATGTCTGTAGCAAAAAGAACAAGAAAATGGTAGGACCTCTGCATGGAGAAGATGGTGAAATGGTATCGGAGGACAGAGAAAAGAACTACTCAACACCATCTTTGCTTTGGTCTCCTCCAAAAGGAAAACAATGCTTTACCTGTAGAAAATGGAGCAAATGGTGCAGTAGGGGAAATTTGGCACAGTGTAGGTCTTTACCTACACTGTGCCAAATTTCCCCTACTGCATCATTGGCGGTACAGGAATACGTGGCTACTCTTTTTTTCCCCATTTATTAAATATATAAAAACACAAACACCAAGCATAACCCAACCAAACAAGAAAAATATAAAGCAAGAGAAGAGAGAAAAGAGAAAAAGAAAAAAAAGAAAGCAAACATACAAAAAAGACCAATATATAATACTAAATAATATATAATACTAAATAACAAGCACTAAACTACAAATTTATGAACGTTAATCAAAACTAATAAACAAATAATTAAACACAATTAAAAAGGAGGTACCCATTCCTGTTACTAGCAACACTTAGTAATTCTACGGATACACTGATATAATAAATAAAAAAAAAATCACTGTTTAACATTTGTTGCCTAAGTCAAATTCTATAATATAAAGGTAGTAAGCCTAATAGATTAATATATACATATGTCTGTATCTATATTCTCTCTTAATTACCCAAATAAACAAATTAATATATTTATGATATTCATATAACAATCAGTCTGTTTCTTAATCCATCAATTCTAAACTTTAAATACTGACTTACAGACATATTTTACATATATTTTATATATATATTTTTTGAATCCATCAGTTCTAAACCCTTAAATACTGACTTACAAATACATATTTTATACACACACACACACACACACACACACACACAATTCAAATATGTATTTGTCAGTCACTATTTAAGAGTTTATAATTGATGGATTCAGAAATAGAAATCATACACACACACACACACACACACACATATATATTATAATGATATGTGTGTGTTTCTATAGCAACAAATTATAGTAATCTGTAATTTTCTTTAACCCCTTCACATGGAATCACAGTAATTTAACATCTAATCAAGAAAGAGAATTCTTGCAACCAATAGCATATATTGAAGCAACCTCTGTTATTGTTTATCATAGCTAGTATCTTCTCACCAGATTCCAAGTAAAAATAATTCTGGGGACAATGATATGACATTTATGATTTTTTGAATTATATTCTGTATTTTCCTCCAAAACTGTTTCACTTCATCACAAGTCCACTACATGTGGTATAAAGATCCAAAACATTCCTGCCATTTCCATCAGCTATTGATCATCTCTTTATGCATCTTAGAAAGTCATTCTGGTGTAAGACACCAGCAGAACATCATTTGTAATAGTTTTCTCATGAATCATAGCAAGGTATATTTTTGATCTCTTTTATCCAAAGTCATTCCCATTGATTCATAGGTATATTATATCCAAAATTCTTTGCCAAAATATCACATATTCTTTCACTTGCTCATCTTCCATCTTAATTTTCAACAAAATTTTATATAACTTAGCAGTCAAATGTTTGACTATCATACAGCAATATTTCAAAATCAGATTTACTCCTTTCAAAGTCTTTATTCTTTTTATCTTCCAAAAATCTTAAGTAAAACTGTCTGTGTGAAAGCCATTGTATTTTATAACCTTCCTCTTGTAATTGCTGTAATGGTTTCATATCATAGACTTGGTCTCACTTCCTTAATAAATTGTAGTAGGTTAACAAAGATTGTTTGGACCTCATTTCTGCTTGGTAAAAGACCCCTTGTGGTGAAATCCAAAGTAGTGTCTTTGGACAGAATCCCAATTTGTATTTAGTTCATAGTTTTAGTACGGTGCATCTTATACAATGGTTATTAAAGGCCACATTGACCTTAATTTCCTCATCCCACAAGTAAACATGCCATCCAAATCTTAGCTCATGTCTTTCTAAGTTCTAAAGTTTGTTATCTTTTAATGTTGTCCAAGTCATACACACAGTTGCAAAGCAAACTTTAAGATTACGTAGTCCAAGACCACCTCATTCTTTCGTGTCCTGCAGAATGTTAAATCTCACTCTGGTTATCTTGCCTTCCCACACAAATTTCGACAAATCTTTTTACCATATTTTAAATGGTGTTTCTTTAGTCAAAATTGTAATCATTTGAAAGAGGAACATCATCTTCAGAAAGACATTCATCTTTATCATGGAAATTGTAACCAATAAAAATTAATTCAAGTTCTGCCTTTTCCCCATATCAGCCTTTATCTCTCTCCAGATCTTGGTGTAATTATTTTTGTATGATTTGCTCATATTTCCAGTTATATTAATACATAAGTATTTAACTTTCTTTTCAATTTTAAAGCCAGTTTTAACTGTAATTCATTCTTATCCTGTCTAGTCATATATTTAGTGAACACTTTGGTTTTCTCTTTGTTAATTTTCAGCCCAGCTAATTTCCCAAATTCTTTTATTTTTCCTTGCAATTTCATTATCAAATCAAGAGGGTTCTGAAACATTATTACCACATCAACTGCAACTCCTCTTATTTTAAATTCTCCTTTTCTAATTTTAACTCCTGTTTTTTCAACATCTTGTATAATTGCAGAATTCAAAACTTCCACCACCAAAATAAATAAAACCAGAGACAATGGACAACCTTGTTGTGCCCCTCTATGAATTGAAAAGGACTTGGTCAAGTCTCCATTAACTATTATGTTAGCAATTTGGTTAGAATATATAGCTTCAATCCAAGCCAGAAAACTCGAACCAAAGTTCATAAATTCAATCACCTTAAAAAAGAAAAAAAATTCCAATTCAGATTATCAAAAGCTTTATCAGCATCTTGAAAAATGCACCTTGTTTCTCATTATGGCTTTTGAAGTATTCAATCACATCTAGTACAATTCTGATATTATCTTTCATCTCTTGTCCTGGTAGAAATCCACTCTGATCTTCATGGATATATTGGTTCAATAGATTCTTTAGTCTTTCAGCTATCACTAAAGCAAAAATCTTATAATCATTATTCAACAGTGAAATCAGTCTTTAACTCTTTGGTGATGTTAGATCTTGTCCTTCTTTCAGAATCAATGAAATGGTAGCTTCTTTCCAAGAGTGTGGCATTAATCTAGTTTCTAAAACCTCATTCATAATCATTTGCAGGAGGAGGAGTAATTCTTCTTTCAACCTTTTATAAAAAGGAGTACCAAATCCATCCAAACCTGGTGTTTTTCCCACTTTCAATTTTTGAATAGTTTGTTCTATCTCTGTGATAGTAATCTTATGGTTAGTCTGTTGTTTTTCTTCCTCAGTCAAACTGGATAAATTTTTGTCTTTTCAAATACTCTTCAATCCTAGTAACTTCAGTCTCCATGCCTGAATATAATTTAAGAAAATAGTCATAAACAATCCTTTGTAGTTCCTTGTCTTTGGTGTATTCTTTGTCACCTTCTTTCAATACCATAATCATTCTCTTCTGTCTTTCTTTTCTTAATCTATAAGTTAACCATTTTCCAGACTTAGTTTCATGTTCAAAATTCTTTTGCTTGAAAAATTTCAGCTTTCTTTCTATTTCTTTTTTCATCAACATCGACTATTAGTTTCTCAGCAATCCTGTTTTTTCCTGAATATCTCCATTTTCCAGTAATTTCTTTAATTGTTCTTCTTGAATTTTAATAGCATCTAAAATTTTTGTGTTTTTTCCCATTTGTTTCCTTTTTAGTTCTCTGTTGACTCAGATAAAATATCCTCTCACATAAATTTTACTTGCATCTCAGTTCTGGTGTTTACTTCTTTGTTTAGATTTCTCTCCAAAAAAATCGTAATCTTTTTCTTTGCTTCCAGAACTATTTCTTCTTTAGTCATCAATTATTCATTTAATCTCCATTAAAATTCTTTAGACAAGTTTCTTGTATGATCTGAAATAGCCTTTGGTAAAATCTCCACTTTCTGTGTCTTATCAGTCCAAGTTCTTGATAGCCATGTCATATCAAATCTTGAAAATGAGATATCTTTTAATGGGGTGAATAACCCTTTACCCCCTGACTTCACAGAAGCTTGTGATTATCTTTTGTAGTCTGGGATCTCTTCTGCCACCACTCCATTCCCAAGTGGCTACCTGAAATAATTCAGATGAAATTTTTGAGGAAGATCTTCGCAGTCCCATACCGTGATTTAATGAAACCATAAAACTTGAGGTGGGCCTAATTTCTATTGAGGCTTGGGCCTAGATCCTTATGTGCAATTACTGGCTGAAACTCGTGTTTATTCCTTGTAGGTTGTCCCCATTGACAATTGTAGATACTTTTCATTCTTCTTGGAAACAACAATAAACAAAAAATTGCTGCTATGTGTTTTTCCCCAGAATGCTTTATTACAAATGGGATACACAAGGGCCAAATCAGCCTTGAGGGATATTGAATTGCAAAAACTTCAGAGTTTAACTAGAAGTATCCTGGTTCTGGGTAGTATGGAGGTAACATTTGATTGCCCCACCTGTCTCACTAATTTAACAGTTCCCAAATTTAGAGCTGCTTCTACTGTAGCATGTTTTAATGTGCTTCCAACAGCTGTTTTGGAAGGCAAATATAAAAAGATTCCATATGAGAAGTGTACTTGCCCATGCTCAAGTGAATCAATAGAATCTCTTAACCACGTTCTACTGTATTGTCTGTTTTACCAAGGTGCTCATTCTATAGCCCCAATTTTACAAAAATTCCCAGGGAGATCAGAAAGATCAGGAAGATCCCTTGACAGATTGGAGAGCTGGGCCAAAGCTAAGAAAATGAATTTCAACAGAGAGAAATGTAGGGTCCTGCACTTGGGCAGAAAAAATGAAAGTCACAAGTATAGGATGGGGGATGTGTGACTGGATAGCAGTATGTGTGAAAAGGATCTAGGAGTCTTGGTAGATCACAAGCTGAACATGAGTCAGCAGTGTGATGCAGCAGCCAAGAAAGCCAACATGATTCTTGGTTGCATCAATAGGAGTATGGTGTCTAAATCAAGGGAGATAATGGTACCACTCTATTCTGCATTGGTTAGGCCTCATTTAGATTACTGTGTCCAGTTCTGGTTACCTGAATTCAAGAAGGACGTCGACAAGCTGGAACGTGTCCAGAGGAGGGCGACCAAAATGGTGAAGGGTCTGGAAGCTATGCGCCATGAAGAACGGTTTAAGGAGCTGGGTATGTTTAGTCTGCAGAAGAGAAGGTTAAGAGGGGACATGATAGCCATGTTTAAATATTTGAAGGGATGTCATGTTGAGGAGGGAGCAGGCTTGTTCTCTACCGCTCCAGAGACTAGGACAAGGAGCAATGGTTTCAATCTGCAGGAAAGGAGATTCCACCTGAACTCCAAAGAACTTTCTGATGGTCAGAGCTGTCTGACAGTGGAATACACTGCCTTGGAGTGTGGTCGAGTCTCTTTCTTTGGACATGACGGATGTTGTAATAGCTGTCTATTCTGGGTGCTGTGAGGAAAGAGGAAGGAATCCAGGTGTACAAGGGACAGATCTCTGTCAATAAGTGTCCTGGTGGGCTTCTCACAGTTGGGTTTCCTGGAAAATTCCAGCTTCTATTTAAGCCTATTATCCACAGGAATGATGTGTATTTGCCTGACAAATGACTCAGTCTTACCTGGAGGAAGTTTTGAGTTGACCTGTCCTCATGTTTACAGCCAAATTCTTTCCCTCACTTGGTTTGACCTCTCCATCACCTCTCAGGCTTGAATTTGATATTAGCGCCAATTAAAGTGGGTGTTGCCAATTACGTATGATGCCAATTAGGTCTGGTGCCATCCAAACTATAATGATATCGGGGACCCTCAAAGTGCAGCTTACATCTTCTCCCACGTTAGGCTTTAGGCCCCTCCAGGCCCCAGTTAGGCCTCCCTCTATGTACTCTGGGCATCCACCCAGTGGCAGCAATCTCTTCCTGGCTGGCACACCTTCTGCTCCCTCTGTTTGTCTGATTGCTGATTGGTCTTCTTTGCTGCATAACCCTTTTGGCCTTCCTTCTCACAGGCCTGACCATGAAACATCTGTTCTGGGCTCCTTCTGTCCTTCCCTAACAGGTCTTGTTTGCCCCCCCCGTTTGCCCCCTTCTCAATACCTATTTTGCTTTGGTTCCCTCCCCTCCCCCCCAAAAAAACCCAGAGCTGTATGCATCTATGCATTATCAGAGTCCTTGGTAAGGGATCTAGAATGCAAACCAAAACTGACAGAGAAATTGTCAAGAATCATCTAGTTAATTGTACTCTCTAAACAACTTGCCAGCATTTTTGAGAAATCATGGAGAACAAGTGAAGTACCAGAGGACTGGAGATAAGAAAATATTTTTCCTCTCTTTGGAAAGGGCAAAACTGAGGATCAGAGGAATTACAATCAGTACACCTGATTTCAATACCAGGAAAATATTAGAACAGATTATAAAGCAGTCTGTTTGCAAGTATCTAGATGGCTTAGTAAGAGCCAGCATGGGTTTGTGTAGGAAGGGCGAACTTACGCAGGGAACTACCCTGGGCACAGATTGATGCTGAGTTGGTTGAATGAGGTAAGAAACAGTTGTGGAGTAGAAGTGGAAGAACACCAGTGAGATAGCCTCGGAAGGTGTGGAGAAGAGGGGGTGGGGCCATGTTGTAGGACTTCAAAAGGGAAGATGATGAGATGGAGGGGGAGAAGCAGAAGAAGGAAAAGCAGAGAGTTCTGTGGAAAGTGCAAGTCTTGAGTCAGCAAGAAAGGAGAAGGAGACAGCAGAGAACAGTCTCTAGACCTGTTGTATTGGGGATGTGGTGTCAGCAGGAGGTGAGATCAATAGGCCATTTCAGAGAGTTGAAGCTGAGGAAGGAGGGGGTAAATGCATGGAGAAAAGAAGCAGAGAAGGCCATTTGTTATCGTCTGACACCATCTAGTCTCCTTGGACTCTAATTACAGATGCCTAAAAATCCATGAAGGACTGTGGCAAACAGAGATCGGTCTGATTCTGTCAGAGCAGATGCCAGAAGAGGGTTACATGGCTTACCATTATGTATGAAGATTTGTTGCAATAAATGTTAACTCATCACTTGACTTCCTTCAGTGGACTTATTTAAGGCATGGATGCTAAAGCATTCGATGTGCCTCTCCCTATGAAGAAGATGGCCCTTGTGACAGTTTGTCAAGGACAAATACTTCCAAACTAATCTTATATTATTTTTTGATCAGATCATTAGTTTAGTAGATGGTGGGAATGCTGTAGACACTGTTTATCTGGATTTTAATAAAGCATTTGATAAAGTCTCTCATGATAGTTTGATTACCAAACTGATTAAATGTGGGATTGATGGAACACCATCAGCTGGATCCATAATTGGTTCAAAAACTGTTGAAGACATTCTGACAGCTGGTTGTGTTAGATGCGATCTAGTAAGCTGTGCTAGATCACATTCCCCAGAAGCATTGTGCCTGACAGGGGCTCTCTGACTCATGGGGAGTCAAAAGACTCCGTTGAGCTAGGGTTGGGACTGGCAATGTATCCACTCAGGAACTGAGTGGCCACAGCAGGTCCTGAAGAACTGGGAAAATTATATGTGTCAGTGGAGCCTGGAGGGGTGAGGCTGCACCCCTCCTCCCCATATGGGCATTACATTCTCTGAATCCAGACCTCTTGTTAAGTAAGCAATTTTATTTCTTCTACTTTTGCCAAGAATTCCTTTTGTTTGACAGCTAGAATCATTACCTATTTACTTTAAAGCCTTCCAGCATACTATTTAAAGGGACAGAGTGCTTTTTTGGATTGACTTCAGAACCACATATGACCTAACTTTAGATACTAAATCATTTTTCTTTTCTTTCTGCTTTGGTTTTTTTATTGGTGTTTTGGGGCTTAACTATTTCATTTTTTGTAAGTTAGAAGTGGATGTGGGTTTGAATTTCTTCTTTTTTGAATTTTTAAAGGACTGATAGTTTACTTTTGATCTTGGAGTGTCTGTGTTATTTGGTTACTAAATAACTTTGCTTCTTTTTCTAATTTGAATATTGAATAAGATTTATTCTTATTAATAAGACAATCATGTGGATAATATGAAGTTGGAACTTTTAAAGTTACTTGCCCAGTTGGATTTCTGCGTAGTATTATTCTAATTTTAACATCTACGGGGAAGTTTATAGCAAGATTTCTGATCTAATGTGTTGAGAACACAATCTTCTTAAGAAATACAGAAAATATTGAACAAAAACCATCATGGCTTCAATTGTGGATTGTGACAGTTAAACTAAAGAGGACTTAGAAACATCTGAAGACATACCCGAATACTTTTTGTATCTCTCGGATGAATTTTGACAAGTTAACACACTTACTAAAAAAAAGTTTGAAGTGCTCTTAGACAGCTGTCACAACTGTCACATGAACTAAAAGATAGATGATGAAGATGAGGATTTTAAACCACAACAAATAGATGAAATGATATGCTGGCAACCTAAGCAAAAAGAAGATGCAGTACAATTGCTACAAGAGAAGACCTCTGACACCGAAATGCTTCAGGGTGAGAGAAATACACAGAAAGTGATAGTGAGAGCTAGTACAGCTGATCTGGGAAACATGGAAAATGCAAGGAATGTCACAAGACTACAAGTAACCTTGAAGTTGGATGCCCAAATTTATGGTGACTTGACATCATTTTGGAGAATTTATGACAGTGACCTGTAAACTTTCAAGAAGTTTTCTTTGAAAGAAAGGAGAATAACAAGTCATTGATGGACTTACTGGTGGACAGACTTCCCAGGAAAATTCTTTTTTCTGCTGGATTAGATCTGAAGAATTAATGTTCATGTATAAGGACAAAAGACATGGCTCATGCATGGTTGCCTTGTTAAAAGGCCTTTTAGGATTGTTTTTTACATGACTCTGTTTTAGGGAAGAAGAAAAAACAGGAAGGAGAAAGAAAGCATTTTTGATGAAAATGGATTATGATTTTTGGCTTATTAAATGGTTAATGATTACTGATATATGATTCTGTTTTTTGAGAAAATGAAATATAGAAAGAAGTATCTGATGATGAATATGATTTATAGTTTATGAAAATATTTCATGATTATGAGTTATTAGAAATAAAAGCTATTAAGGGATTGAGGCTATTTGATGATGAGAGATAGTTTTCCTTTTTATTCTTTATTGTTAATTTTAAATTGTTATTCTTTACTATTGCAAGAAGAGTAGTTGGAAATAGTGCTACTTTCTTTGTTATTCTTTAAAAAGAATAAATACTTATATAAAAATTATTTTTTAAGAACTAATAATTTTTAGTATAAAATAGAATACGAATAAGCTAATAATGATAAAATGTTAAGTAATTATTAAGTTTTTTAAATATAATTTGTAATAATTATGTTAGAATTATTAATGTATTTAGATTTATCATTGTCACATATTGTAAGTTTAGAATTATTATGAAGATGATAGGCAACAAGTACATAACTTAAATTTAGTTTATGATTTAATGATCAGTTGGTACTGTTGGATCACTATTAACTCTTTGCAGCAAAGGCAGGAACCACTTTTCCAATTATATGTAGTTTTGTGTTATTTTAGTTTTTAGTGTAGTTTTAGCTTTTTGTGTAGTTTAGTTTGATATTTGTAATTTTGCTTTTTTGTTGTTAGTTTATTGTGGTGTAAGTTATTTCATAGTATGTTTTCCTTTGTATCATTTTGTTTTATGTATTGTTATTTTGGTATTTTTATCTTTTTTGTTATTCTTTTTATTATTCAATACAAAATACATGTTCAAGAAAGTCATCATCAATGGCTATGCCTCAAACTGGTGTGGAGTTCTTTTGTGGAGTGCCACAAAAAAGTGTCTCTCTGTCCTGAGACTAACACTCTTCAATATTTTTATCAATGACTTAGATGATACGTTAGAGGGAATTTTTATCAATTTTGTGAATGACACAAAACTGAGAGTAGCAGTTAAGACATTGGATGTTAGGACCTTGATAAACTAGAAAATTGGGCTGAAACTAATAGAATGAAATTCAACATAAACAAATGCAAAATTCTATATTTGGACCACAAAAACCAAACACACTTTTATAGGATGGGGGAAACATGGCTCAGCAATACTATGCGGAAAAGAACCTTGGATTATTGTTGATCATAAGTTTAACATAACTCAGTGGTATGATAATGTGTCAAAGAAGGCAAAAATATTTTAACCCACATTAATAGAGCCACGGTTTCCAAGTAAGGAAGTAATAGTCTCTCTATATTGTGCACGACTTCAGCCCTGGAATACTATGTTCAGTTCTGGGTGCCTCATTTGAAGAAGGATATGAACAGGATGAAGTGGGTTCAAAGAAGGGTAACAATGAGGATAAAAGATATGGAGAACAAAATATATGACGAAAAATTGAGGGAGTTGGGAATGCTCAGCCAAGTGAAGAGAAGACTGAGCATGGTTGCACTTTTTAAATATCTAAAGGACTGTCACACAGAGGAAATTGAACGAGGTCTAATGTTTTTAAGTTACAGGAAGGTGGATTTCTACTGAATATAGAAGGAAGTTCTTGATGGTAAGAGAGGTTTGGCAAAGGAACCAAGTACCTGTAGAGATGATGGGACTTCTTTCCCTGGGTATCTACAAAAAGAGGCTACACAGCTACTAGCTGGAGGTGCTCTAGTGGAGGTCCTGCACTGAGTAGCAGGTTGGACCCAAATGCCTGTGGGTCCTTTTCCAACTATGATTCTATGCTTCTGTGTTTCAAAATGTGCACTTTATTAATTGACAGTTACTCAAGTAGTCCTACTCTATTTCATCTACCAGAATGTTACCCTAATGTCGGGAGTCCCTCGGGGGACACCTCACTGTGCTCCACTTGATGAGGAATGGAAACTAGCCAAAGCACAAGCAATAGCACTGCAAGAGGCAGGATAACCTAGCGGGGTCTTTTAACCAGTTTTTATGGGGTCAGGCCAAACCAAAAACCAAACCAAATGTCCAATAAATGATTTTGTTAAATGTAAGTCTCACACACCAATGCAGTCTCGCACACATGCACCCAAGAGCTATTAAGAAGCAAAAGAGAGGAAATCAGACAGTGGGACTATTGAAGGGGTGTTGTTGGGGTAATGCTGCATCTTGTCCTGAAGTCCTGTATCTGAGAAGACAGCAAAGAAGTGGGGCTCAGCACGGAGAGGGCTGAGGGGATTGCTCAACAAACAGAGCGACGGTCGGCTGGGGTGACCGGCAGCAATCTGAAGAAATGCTCAAAAGCCAGGACTATTTGTAGGGGAAAAAGTTCCTGGAGGACTAATCTTTTCCCGGGAGAACAATAGGTGTTGCAGTGGGCACAAAGCCCACATTGGTAATTTCCTTGGTGTGATGGGATTATTAGGTGTTGCCAAAGTCTCCGGATTTTCAGAGGTGTTTGTGGTGTGATTTTGGGTCCCTGCCTGATGGAATATTTGCTTAACTTCAGGAACACATGTTAATCATCTCAAGTCAGCGTCTCGGGGCTGAGGACCCTTTGTTTATTGTGGTTTTACACATCTTGAGGTTTCCTGGGGCTACGTGATGGAGGTTTTACTGGCCTGGCCTAGTTTTCGGTCTTCCAACCATGCCTGCCTACATGCCCCTTCGGGGGACCTCTCTGGCACAAGGAGCTATATTTTAATATTAAAATTGTATACCCTGGGATAGGGTTTCTCCCTTGGAGTAACAAGAACCAGTCTCAAATCTCATGCTGGCCATTTCTACACTACACTGTTATAATGCTATTATTCCATTTTCAACATCCTATGGAATCTTGGGGTTTGCAGTTTAAGGAGCAGCATTCAGAATTCTCAGCCAGAGAGCTCTTTGGCCTCAGGAAACTACAAATGCCAGAATTCCACAGGATGTTGAAAGTGGAATAATGGCACTATAACAGTGTAGTGTGGAAATGGCCACTAACTCATCATTCACGCCTCACACTAACTGCAAAATGGAAGTACACAACAGTCACACACAAGTTTCTCCAATGCATTTCAAATTCCCAGCCCCTTATCATTTCCTTGCAGCATTCCACACACTCTCTCCCTGCTTCCCTGCTTACAATACTATGCTAACTATTCATCAACACTAACAGTACTTTATGGTAGTATGTATAATATATACATCAAAATAAATACACAAATATAGAACATCACATTCCCTCAAACCCTGAACTGATCCTATTCTTGTTCAATAAGGCCCTTTGCCCCCAAATTACAGCTGGAACCACTTCCCATTCTTAAACCTAAAAGGAATTGGAAAGAAGGAACCATTATGTGACTTTCAAAATATCCCAGCTCCTGTGTTTTGTGATTAAAATTACATTGTCACCCACAGAGACATAATGGAGACATGTCTGCATGTGGTTACTGTCACTAAAACTGCACCTGAGCAGTGACTCAACAACCCAATCAGATTCAGGGCAGACAATCAGCAGAACTATCCTGTCCAAGCAGAGGCAGATTGAAAATAAGTAAGACTAGAACTAATTGGAAATAATTAGACAGCCTCCTCATACATGTCTGTATTGGGTTCACAGAGACCTGTAATCATTTAATATCTCACAGTTCTCTTGATGCATCTGTGTGTGTCACAACACATGATTTGGAAACAAAGCCCCACTAAAGCCCTTTTCACATGGCATTTGCCATGCGAAAGGGCCCCTGGAGCATCGCGCGACTGCAAGGAGTGGTCCACACGATGCACTCACAATTGCATGATGCTCCAGGGCCTGGCAGGCGCCGATCACACACTACTTCATTTTCGGCTGCGAGCCGAAAATGGTGCGCGATCGCGCATCGCTCCGGGGCCCCGCGTGCACTTGCTGTGTGTGCAGAGCTCCAGAGCCGTGGCGCTCGCGCTTCCTGCCCCAACGCAGCCTGAGAAACTCCCAGGCTGCACTACGGAAGGAAGAGGAGGGCTCTCACGTGAGCAGGCAGCAGCTGCGGAGCTGAAGGAACCAGGACGCGGGAGCCTCTCGCTGAAGGCTGCTTGCACAATCCTCGCACCCCAGCTCCACAAAAAGGTGAGTTATGGAAAGGGCCTAAGTAGGGCTCCAATTATGTTGCTTATGTGGTACTTTGTGAAATGTCATCTCTATTGATGGCTTTATGGAAATAATAAATAGCACTCACAGTGATGGCCTTCAGAACATGACTGACATATCACAGCTAAATGTCACATTTTTATTAAAATTTTAGTAATAATACATTCCAAGCAAAAGGAAGAGCAAAGGACCAAAACAAAAAACAAAAATAACAACTCACACATGCCATCTTGCATTTATGGGTGGCAAGACCAGCACAGGCACTCAAGTTGATCCTGCAAGTGCTGTCATCATCTCTTTTCTGCTTCACTGCCTCAAAGACCAGCAATTTATTTTGGGGGCAGAATAGAAGAAAGAAGAGGAAGTGATGGCATGATGAACTTAGCTCCCAGCAGAGTGCCTTTGCTTATGGAGTTGGATTACCTGTCCCAGAACCCGGTGGGAAAAGACCCTCCATTGGAAGCTGTAGAGTGCTTGCTGTGGTGTTTTAAACTTGTACAAATGTTGCTAAATTTCTATTATAGAAACTAAGATAATATATTTCTTCTGAGTTAGGCAAAGTCATTTCAGCCAGGGCTATAGAAGAGTGCCTTCCTCATCCTTCCTTGTTTGCTAGAGGAGTTTAATTTCTGGCAACTCATTTTCCCAGGCTCTGTAGTGTCAACACTGCAGGTCTATTTTTAGTTCTACCATGACATTTCTAATGGAAATCTATTTTCAAGCCTTCCTTGCTTTTTCATTCTTTACCCTTGACCCCATTCTTTGGTATATAGTGGATAGCTGGGACTTTTGAAGATGTAAAAGCAAAATGTTAATAGGCTTCTGGAGAAAAGGCAGCCAGAAGGAATTTAAACAAACAAATTGTGTCTCTTTTGTCTCGCTGTCTGAAATTTATGACCATCAGCATTTCCTTTCCTCTTAAGAGAAAAATCCCAGACTTCTCTCTGTCACCAGTTTTTTTTAACAACTTTGCAAATATACATAATAAAATATAGTTATGTTAAAGAGCGTTCTGTTCATTTCAAATTAAGTTTCATAACATTTTACAAATCTTGGAAAAGTTTAAAAAAAATCAGTTCCCAGAATCCCCCAGCTAGCATGGTCACTGTTGTACTCCTGAAAATAATGCTTCCAGTCTTCATGTCATTTTAACTGTACAGCAGTGCTGTGCTATGGACACTATCAGAGAGCAGCAGAAATACAGCATTGAACTGAGACCTGAAAAGCAATGATATGATAGCAATGATAGCCCTTTCACGTGGATTTTTTTTGGAAGGGGGGGAGTACTTTTAGTGCAATCCAGAAATGTATTCTCAGAAAGTTCCAATGAGTTCAATGAAACTTAATCTGCACACTTATCTGGCCAAAAGCAGCACTGAACTCAAGAACACTTACTGAGGAAATACGTATAGAAGTCTCCTTCAGGACAACTTTTTTATGAAGGCAACTTAAGAAAGCCCATTCCAAGAAGATACTCCAAGAAGATACTCATTTCCAATTTTTAAAGGAGTTTAATAATGTAGCTTCTCAGTCTTTGAACAATATGAAAATTGATGATATGATACATCAGTATAAATTTTTACTGGTAGTATTTGAATTTCTATTTGTATACTGCTTGATATCAAGAAATCTCTAAGTGGTTCACATTAAAATACATATAATCTAATTTATTAAAAGATAAAGTAAATGCTACTGGTTTTATCATATTTGTTTTATGATAACTCTGCACAAATTGATTGTGGACATGGCAAATGGCTTGTTGTCGCAACTTGATGATGCCCCCCGCCCCCATTGTTTTGGTGATATATTGATGTTGCTGCCCTTAAGGTGCCACACCTGTTGTGACCAATTGAAAATGACTCTGGACACTGGAATTCCCAGAAGTCTGGATTACGAACAAGGCATAATGTGGCCTGGCAAAAGATGCCTGTGTTCTAATTGAAGAAAAAGATCCACCACCGCAACGGCAGTGCAAATACTCTCAGGAGGCTGAAGAAGGAATTGGCAAGACCAGAGAGGGTTTGTTAAAGTGGGATATGATCACCCACATGCAGTCCATCTGCAACGCACCCCTATGGCCCGTCCTTAAGGTCGATGGGAAGACGCGGTGGATGACTGTAGATTTTCATGCTCTTAACACTATGACTCCTCTGGTTGCCTGATGGTAGCTAAATACAATTAAATTCTGCTGGCCATCACTGCAGGCACCAAACTTTATAGTGTTGTGGACTTTGCTAATGCTTTCCACTCAATCAAGTTGCATGAGACATGCTGGTACAAATTTGTGTTCACATTCTGCAGCTATCAGTATGTCTTCAAGCATACCCCACGAAGTTTCCATTCCAGCCGCAACATCTGCCATGCCCATGTGGTTAATATGTGGGAAAAGTTAAAGCCAACTTCATGGCTGCACATTCTGTCCTACATGCATGACATTTTAGTTCATGCACCCACTGAGGAGGAGACCAGGGAGATAACCAAGGAGGTCCTTAGTCTGATCAGGGACACTGGGTTCAAGGCTAACTGGGATAAGGATCAGCTGGTCACGAATGGAGTGAAGCATTGGGACTCTCTCTGGGGACTGATAGACATACACCAGACACACAAAGCATGGAAATGATCTCCAAGCTTCCCACACTCATGGATGTATACACATTGAAGGCACTATTAGGTACATTCAACTTCTTCTGGGACTTAATCGTGTCCTTTTCAGAGAAGGCATGCTCCCTGTATGCACTCTTGAAAAAGGATGCTGTGTGCGAATGGGGCTCAACAGAACACTGAAGGAGCTGAAACTCAGCTTAGCAAGTGTCCCTGCCCTTCCTCACTTGGACTTGTCAAAGTCATTCTACATCCAATTGGCTACACCTGAGCATAGCATTGGTACTACACTCCATTGCATGCAGACACACACAGAGTCATTGCATATGCGTCTCGCATCCTGAAACCAGTTCAGCAAAAATACAACCCATGCAAGAAGGTTTGCCTGGTCCTAATGTGGAGCCTCACCCACTGGGAATTCATTGTGGGAGGCGGGTGAATCACTGTCCAGACTATGGATGCCAATCTCAAATACATTCTGTGATACAAGATCCAGTATGGACAAGTTTCCAATGCATAGATCACGAAATGGATTCTTGCCCTAGTAAATTGCGGTGTTGATTACAAGAAGAAGCAGAATGAGGGTCTTGCTCTGTATGGCTCGATAGTTACGGGGCAGCAATGTAAGTGTCTGTTTCCCCTGATTGTGTACATCCACTGGCCAGCAGACTGGAGAGAGTCATTCTAGGAAGCACAGCTACAAGACTTTGTATGCTGGTTCAGTGATGGTTCGTTCTTCCACATTGCTGGCACCCCAAAGACTGCTGCCTTCCCATTTGCACTGACTCGGACTGGTCTGCCAAGGCAGCCATGATCTGGCTTCCCATCTGGCTTGTGAATGACTGCAAGACTCAGACAGCGAGAACATTTTCTCCAAGGACAAGTGGCTATGCATAACCACTCAAAATCAAAACCGAACATGGCCATCAGAAAAATGCCTCTGATGCGTGCATGTAGAACAACTGTGCCAATGCACTCACACACCCCTCTCAGTGAAATCAAAATCACTGTCAGGCAGATTATGGGGCAATTCTGAAGACAATAGGCTTATGCTAAAAGCTTGACATCTCTGTGCAGAAAAGGGAAGTTCTCACCAAACTGTGATTGTTTTAACCCTGTTCCTTCACACTTGGGTTGCTTCCATGTTATGTCTTCCCAACATTTCCACAATACAGAGCTATTATGAAAACCATTATCCCTTTGTCACCTAAACGTTAAGACTATTTACACCATCTGGACCTCATTGTGTCACAACTGCCATTGTTCACTCAGCTGGGAAAGCAGTTCACATTCGCACGCTCAGAGTAGTTTTTGGGAATAAAAACCCTCAGTTTTGAGTGATTCAAAACTATTGCCTTGCTGAACACCATACTGTAGCCTAGATTTCCAAGCAAGCCACATCACCACTTTTCCTCATGTCTCTCTGGACCAGTAATTATCACCCCAACCCTAAAATTCCTCTTGTCACAACTTCCCCCACCCCGCTTTTCCTTTGGTTAGTCTTGTGTGAGTGTGTGAGTGCTTGGATCTGTTGCTTGCGTGTGTGAATATCTCAATAAAACATATTTTTAGTTTACATTTTGGATTCTCTTTCTTGCAAGCCCCTGTAAACGTTGGTGGAAAGATCTCATTAAGTTACCCCCCTCTCGCAGGCCTCCTAATTTTGAGCTAATTATTGAGTAACATACTCCTTTGGTTCCAATGTTTCTATTTAGTTCCAATGTTTCTAGTTATTTTGCAATGACAGTATCCAAGAAGTAGCTCTATATGTGATGAACAGTTGTTAGGGCACATGAAAATTAGCATGCATTTATTAGCAAATGGCAATGTGTCAGTGACCCTGGTCCTAGACCAGCTCATTATAGTGTGCCGGAAGAGATGTGTAACCAAAAGTGCCTGGAGTTACAATGTCAGGAAAATAAGAGATCTTTCTTTGGTGATTTGAGATCTAATTTCCTCCCTATAGGTTGATACTTTCTCTATGACCTGGAATAGTGAGATTCAATGTATCATATCATAGTATTGCACCCATAGTGAGTTATATCTGTTAACAGCTATTTCGTTTATCTGCAGATATTGGAATATTAGTACATAATACAGTCCGTTTTTCTAATAATCTCCCTGTGACTCTTCACTCAGACTTTTTTTTTTTGCATTTTTCCATTTCTCATTCTTCCTAAGTGCATTTTTTTATCATTGCATTTATTATAGTTAATCACAATTACAGGAGAAAAACATACATTAATACAGCAGGAATTTGTTTTTATGCCATCCAGATCCTTTAAAATGTATTAATAAAGAGTATCTTTAATGTATTCTGAGTAGTACCCCCTTACTACTTTATATGTTAGAAGCCATGATTTAAACTGGGATGGGACATTTTGGAAGTCTAGGAAGCCTCAGTAGTTCCCCAGGATACCTTGGAGGACCACAGCATCTGCTCCTGCTCTTGTGAAAAAAGAGACATGGGGACATTTTCACCATTTTTGGGGGCTTTCCTGGTAAGGGGAGGTTTGTGGGGAAAAAACACTTTCAGGATAAAGAATATTTGCTGAGATCCTACATCAGGAGATACACATTTATCACATAGCTATATCACCCATTACTAGCCTTCCAATACTCACCTCGTAAGCAATAAAGCTCTCCAACATGACCATTTCTATATTCTCAGAGAACCAATGAATGAGCAGGAAAAACCCTCTTTGGAGGTTTTTAAGCAGAGGCTGGATGGCCATCTGTTGGGAACGCTTTGATGTGTGTTCCCGCATAGCAGGGGGTTGGACTGGATGGCCCCTGTGGTCTCTTTGAACACTATGATTCTAAGTCCTGCTGGACAGGCTGTACCAGACATTCAAAGGGACCTCTAGGTTCCTTGGGAGGTCTGTGCAGATGACGTAACCTTGCAGTATGTCCAGCTACAGGAAAATAGCTAGACATATGCCCACTCATACCTCTGCTGTCCAACAACATGGAAATGGTTGTGTTGGTGGGGGATTGTACTATTTACAAGGTGGATTTGTGGCACCTCTGCAACAACCAAAGAAGTGATTTCCAGAAGGACTTACACCATTGCAATTCACTAACAAGATTTCAGCATGATTATTTATTGTATTTCTTTTATTCATGTTTGTAAATAAATAAACAAACCATGTGTTTTTGTGTGTGCATGTGCGTTTGTGCGTGAGTGTGTGTATGTGCGCCAAATCATGTTTTTTGTACAAAATATACTTTTGGAAAAATATGTTTGTAGAAAAAGTGTTCTTTCTCAAAAATTTGTGAGAGAAAAATATCCTACCATTTCCAGAAAGACACATGTGTTTTTGTGAAAAATAATGCTTTTGCACAACTCTTCTCCCACAGATGTTTGTACTGTTTTGGAAATGCAGAGGTTGGTAAAAATGTGAGTTGTGCAAATATGGATGAACACTGTGAATGAATCTTCCTTACAAGTGAGGTGTGCGGTGTTAAAAGTTGCTTATTCTCACAATGAAAAATAAATGATTTAATCAATTTCTGCCCAGTGCCACATGTCTTTAACAGCTATGCAGTTTCCAAAGAGGTCTCAAAGAGGGAAAAGTTTCTGACAGTAGGCAGGGATGTGGAACTATCTTCCCGACTGGGCTTTGTGTAATACTGGCAGGGGGAAGGTAGTGGTCAGGCAAGGATTAGGAAGCTATAGTAGTAACAGTTTCATCAGTATAGTGGCAGAAGATACTAATGTAAGCACACATATGTTAAAACAGACCAGAAATTTTACTGTTGTATAATCACTATTGAGAGCAGCTAGTGTAGTGGTTTGAGCATTGGACTAAAACCCTGCAGACCAAGGTTCAGTTCCACACTCAGTCATGGAAACCCACTGGGTGATCTTGGGTGCATCACACACTTTCAGCCGCAGAAAACCCATGATAGTGTTGCTTTAAGCTCACCATAAATCAGAAATGACATGAAGGTACACAGTGACAACATGATCATCATTATACTGGCTCATAATCATGATGAAACAATAGGCCTTAAGGCCTCTCACAGTTTCTGATCATAACTACTCCCTATACACTGAGAGAAAAGCTGTTTTGAACTCTTTCACAGAAAATTGCATTAAAAAAAATAACTTTTATCAGAAAAGGCTCTCTTACCAGCAGATAATGTTTGTAGGTATCTAATTTTATGAAGATGCTGCAGATTTTCAGAACAGCAGTTCTTATATGATTTTGAATCTATTTAAACAGTGCAGTTTCCTGCTTTTGGCTCTGTAAGTCTGAAAGATTTAAAGCTTTTTTTTTTAACCACTTCATGGGAACAGGATAAATGAGCTTATAACATCATATTTTTCATTTCTCTTCAGTTGTCATGCAAGCACATACGTAACATTCTGCAAGCATGAACACTTTTTTCACTTTTTTACGTGCATACATAATTTAAATATATGGACAAGTAGAAAAACTAGAATTCAATGTTCTGAATATGTTAATGCATGCTTAAAACTGCAGTGTTCTTTATTTTTTTTTGCAGGGGGATCTCCAGCCCAAAAGTCTAATCAGCCCCATAGAAGGTCAGTATTCGTCCCATGCAGGATGCAGATCCACTCCAATCGCCAACCCCCATAGTCCCATTCATCTTTGGAGATAACTGTGGGGATGTCTTCTGGGTGCTGCTTTCCCTCTCAGAACTAGAAAAGCATCCTGAGAACCAGTCACCCTCAGCAAGAATTTATAAGTGCTGACTGACAGTACCTTGTGCCTCTTGCCTCTCCCTTGCTCAGTTTCAGCCAAAGCAATACACAGAAAAGTTCCACAAAACATCATTTTAACTTCAGCACACTAATGTCATCCAACCCACAGAGGGTAAATAAGGCACACACCACAGTTTCCTGCTGTTGAAACTAAATGAAACCACAAAGTGGCACAGCAGAAGAGTGGACAGATTTGTGACAAGTCTTAAGCAGCAGAAAAGTGTGGCAAAACAGAGGAACTGAGCAGTTACGTAAGCAGCAGCACAACGAAAAAATTATCTCCTTTTGTTCATGATAAAGAGCAAAAGAAACTAGCAGATATAGACCTTTTCCACAAGGGGTTTTTAAAGTGGTGCAGAGCGTCCTCCAGGGAGGATGCCTGCACCTGGGAGCAGACTGGGTCGGACCTACTCAATGTAGATCCGCACCCCAGCCTGCTCTGGAACGACCCCAAGTGGTCGTCCAGTGTGCTTTTGAAAAACCTGATTTGCAGGCTTGCATTGGTCCCCGGAGCAGTGCAGAGCGGCAGCCACGCACTGCTCCAGAGCAGTGTGGACCGGACTGGGGAGCCCAAAAGTCCGGTGAGTAGTGTCACAGGGCAATTCCCTCGCCCTGTGTGGAAATGGCCATAGAGAAAGTACTAGAACACGAAAAATGAAAAATGTTTCAGCTCTACTTTTTTTTACTGTTGCTACTGTGATTGGAAAATTTCTGGTGGGGAAATTGTTGATAGAAGATGATCAAGTTGTTACCATGCCGTACACCCCTACTCAATGATAGGATATCATTGACAATAAACATTATTTAATTGGTACAAAATATAAAATCATATGGCTGAAAAGCTATTTTGGCCAAGAGGACTGGCTATACACATGCAGGATTAGGTCAGAGGGGACCTCAAGGCATGACCATGTCAGAAGTTCACTGAGGATTAGTTGAAGAACTCGACTAAATGAATTTAAGATCAACCTCTCAATAGCCCAGACCTAGAAAATAATAACCACTGAAACTCCCAGACAAAGCAACAATGAGCAATGTCCTGTAATCTCCTTCCTGCTGAACTTCCCCCTTTGTTTCCTTACCTGACCAGACATTAAGAAGTTATCACAGCTCCCATCAATGCTTTGTCATCATTAGCTCTCTCTGCCAGAGACCCATTAACACCTTTACCTTCAGGGCAGAAAAAGGGTATTTAAACCCTGGCTGACACCCTGGCTTTTTGCTAGGACTTGGGCATCACTCTGCACCCCACACTCTTATTCCTCCATGCTGTCCTCAAACTCTCATGTTTGAGCCATTTTGCCATGACTTTCTTCTCTTCAGGACTGGTAACAATCACCCACTTCATCCTAACTCCTCGCTTTCCAATTTTTGCCTCCTTACCTTCTGTTAGCCTTTTATGGTTGTGAGATTGCTTGAGTCTTCCATGTGTTTGTGATTTCCCCCAATAAAACATTCTTTTAACCTCCAACTGGAGTCTCTGCATTAGTACTACTATACACAAGTGAAAAAATTCCAAAGTTACCCCCCCCGTCCCCCCTTTTTGAGCCATAATTCCCAACCTTTCCACAGAGGAATTGACACTGCAGGTGGACCCCTGAGTCATCCACCTTTTGGGGTAACAAAGAAACTGCATGAATAGCTTTGTTAGATACCTTCATTTTATTATAAAGATTGTACAGCTTTCCATTTATCTGCTCTTTCTCTCTCTTCTGTCTTCCCCATATAGAATTGTGACCCGCACATACTGTTCTACAACTCCAATTCAAATGAATGAGTTAAGAAAGGAAAATTCATTCAGAACTCATTCAATTGAATTTCTATTTTTTCTTTTTCTTCTTTTTTTTAAAATGAAAATGAATTAATGGGGTGAAAACTAATGAGTATAAAAGATATTTTGAAGCCAATTTTCAATTCCTCATTTTTAAAGCATATGAACATCCTTGATCAACATATCAACTCAGAAATAAATGTTCGGACTGAATCCAATCTCCAAGTTCCTCTTCCCTGTACCCAGAATTCAACAGTTGTGAGAAGACATCTGGTTTTCATTTTAATTATCATAGAGAAGCTGCCTTTGCCACATTTGCTATGTAACTTGGGATAAATTGACAATGATCAGTTAAACTTACATGTCCCTCAATCACCTTTATATAATAATGTGAGCTGATTCATGCATTTTCTGAGTTGTGTGGGAGCTGTTTCCCATGACTAGCTCTCACCCATAGGGAGCAATCATGTAGGCTGGATGATTTATGCTATTTGAGATGCATTCAAAGGCTTTTACTGTGCAACTGTACTGCTTCATTCATGAAAGTTACAGGATTTTCAGAAGACATTGTTTTCAATTTACAGCCCTCTCATGATTTCCCATTTTACTTCCATCCAGAGAAAAGCCTTGAAGGAAAAAAAATGCAACAACTTCACAATGCCTTTTAATTATAAGCTCTCCAACTGGAAGAACACTATGTCTCATACCAGTATCACCTTTCCCAGTTAGCTGTTGGCATGGTAAATTGAGCTGGCAACTGAATGTTGGATATATTGGGGAACAGGCAATTAGATGTAGAGGTTAAAATGGAGTAACAAGAGAGTGCTAGCAAAGCAGTTTCAGAGCACAAAGGAATATTTCGGACAAGCTGGTGCTAAACAAAAGAAAAACTGTTCTTGTGATAAAGATCAGTTCACTAGTGACAAAATTGTCATCAAACAACTTTAATGTAGTTTGGATAACTTTTCCCTATGGCAGCGTGTCATAAATAGGGTTGTCAAAATAGTATTGGAGTAGGACTTGCCCTTTCCCAGACAGGATGCGGAAAATCTTAGCAATTTAGAGAGCAAGGTGCATGCAAAGGACAGTAGAGATGGGTATACTCATTCTGGAAGCCTTCAAACCAAGAAAGGAGAGCAAGAATTCTTAGGACTACTGATAAATGACATGATTGGGTGTCTGATAACGGCTGACTTAGAAAGACTTGAAACACATTTTTTAAAAGGATGGGGAAGTGCAAATTATGGGGTTTATTCCAGGCAGTCTTGGATGATACACGCTAGACCCATTTCAAACTGGCTTCAGAGCAGGAGACAGAGTTGAGAACGCTACAGTTGCCTTAGTGGATGATCTTCACCTGAACACTGACAAGTGGGAGTCTGTTTCTGCTGGTGATTTTTTTACTATATATTTAATATTTTTATTTGTTTTCATATACTGTATTTGCTGGTGTATGACTCGCTTTTTTCCCCCTGAAAAATACTGCTTGGAAATGGGGTGTATTTTATATGCCAGTGTGTCTTATACACAAGTGTGTCTTATACACTGGCAAATACGGTGTGTGTGTGTGTGTGTGTGTGTGTGTGTGTGTGTGTATGAAAATAATAAAAATAGCTTCTTTCAGGGAGAAGCTTGTACAAAAAAGGTAGAAAAATGTAACATAGGGAAGACAAAATTGCAACTAACATATCAACTCACTTCTTCACAATTAGGGAACCATAAACAATCCTCCTGATGAGGTGTGGTTGTAGTTTGGTTTTATATAGGGATGGGCCAACTGAATCCGCCAACTCTCAAATCCTTGAATTCTCAGCAAGGATTCAAGATTTGTGAATCTGAATCCCTGTGCTAAAATAGGCAAACTGAATCTTTCGAATCCAACAACCAAATAGTTTGTTGGAGACCGGGACACCTGAAAACCTGGGAGACAAGGATGCCTGAAAACCTGAGAGACCAAACACACAAGGGGAGATAGCAAGTAGGTAAGTTTTACCCTTGGACTGAAAACGGCCTTTGCTAACAATTTTAGAAATTAGATCTGGGGTTGTATTCTAATGTGTTTAAACTGAACATTTAATGTTCAGCACTATTTTCTGTGCTGAAAATCAATGGCATGTATAAATGCTGGGGTCAGTGAGTCTGATGCCTATCAGAAGTAGTGGGGCAGAGGGCAAGGTCACACAATCTCATCCAGTGATTGCCACATGTAGGCCAGTGTACCTCCTTTCACAAGACCAGTGCCTGATTGTAAACCTATAGTTGGAATGGGATGAGAAGTGAACCGTCTTTCGTGGTTTCTCATGAGCCACATAACAAATCACATGTAGCAGAAAGGAAAAATTGTTTTTAAAAATAGGTGCCTCCAGGGCTTTCCAAAGGCCTGATTGGCTGGAAGGTACAGTCTTCTTGAGACTTCAAGGACAGCTGAAAGATTCCTTTGCATAGCTCCCTTGCAAACCTCTTTCATACACAGTTCTGGGGTTTGTAGTTTTACAAAGTATCACAGCCTTCTCTGCCATCATCAAACTAGATGCACTAGATGGTGCATGATCAAACTAGAAACCTCAGGATGCCATAAGGAGCTATGCAAAGAAAATCCAGTTTTGACCTGGATTAGCTCTGTACTGTAGTATGTAGCCCTGTCAACACAGGCAGGAAAATGTGGGATTAATCCACATTTTCCTGCCTATATAGAAAGGGCCTTTGTGTCATTTTCAATCTGGGGAGATCCTGAGGCAAAACTAGGACAATCGTCCTGGCAACATTTCTTCAGAGGGAGCTTTGCCTTTGCCTAGGCTTTTGCTAAGGCTGAGAGAGTGTGTTTTGCCCAAGATTATCCTGCTTTTCCTTGCTTTTTAAACTGTTTTTTCAAAAAGGATTTGAAAGATTCGAGATTTGTGAGATTCATGGATTCCCAGAACCTTCCAGAGATTCTTATCTGGATTCGGAAAATACCATATCTAGTTTTACAAATTATCTAAACTGTATATTTGAAATCCATCTTTGCAGAATCTACATAATTCATCATTTTGTTAAAGTAGAAAAATACTTATTTATTTGTTTTGCAAATATCAAAAATTAGCCAACATTGCACTTCCCCAGGTGTTCTTAAGATACACTATAGCTTTATCCAATTCCTTAACAAATCTGTTGAGCTTTCTCCTCTCAACAGAAAAGTACATCTATCCAAATAAATAATATCAAATTATTTCACTATCCAGTCATTTAAAGTAGAAAGAGTTTTTGTTTCCAATTTTGAGCTAATATTATTCTTGCCACTGCCATTATATAAAACAATAATTTCTCCACTTTGTTCCCAAGGTCATCTTCTATAATATCCGAAAGATACAATTCGGGTGACATTTCAAACTGGAGTCCTAAAATTTTCTATATTTGAATGTGAATAGATTTCCAAAACTTTTTGACTTTCTTACATGACCATCAAAGATGTAAAAAGGTCCCTGTACCCAGATCACATTTCCAACACTTATTGCTATAATTCTTATACACTTTAGCTAATTTGACTGGTGTAAGGTTCCATTTTATATAGTTTTTTTCTGATATCCTGACAAGCTGTATGCCTCATCCTTTTAATCCACCCCCCCCCCCCCCATATATCTAGGCTAATTGGGTGGCCTATATTTTATGCCCACTTGATCATTGGGTCTTTAATTATTTTGTCTATTTTGTCTCAAATGAAGTTGTAGATGTCTTTTTGCCATTGGTTTTTCATTATGGATCATTGGAATGGCTTGAAATTAGAAAAAGGATCTTAGAGAGGACATACATTTCCACTGCTGAGATTCTGCCCCTGAAAGATAATTTCAAATTATTCCAGCTGTGAAAGATCTTTTATAATTTCTTTCCATACCTTCTCATAATCATTTTTGTAAAGATCTGACTTCTTCTTTGTAAGTTGTATAACTAGATATTTTGCCTTTTTTGTTATATTGTAACCAGATATTGGAGTTATAATTAATTCTTCTTTGTTGGTTATATTTTTGGTTAATATATTAGTTTTTCCTTTATTTACTTTTAAGCCTGATATTTTCCCAAATTCTATGAGAATTCTTTTCAGTTCTTTTATGCTTTCTGAGTCGTCTTCCAGTGTTATGATGAGATCATCAGCAAATGCCCTTACTTTGTATTCTTTATCTTTTAACTTTTTTATCTTGATGTTATCTCTTATATTTGTAATTAGCATCTCAATCACCAACAAAAATAGTAAGGGAGATAGAGGGCAACCTTGTCTCATGCCTCTTTGTAGGTTTACTTCCTTTGATTTTTCACCATTTACAATTACATGGGCTGATTGCTTTGTATGAATTGCTTTCATCTAGTTCTGAAATTTTTCTCCAACTTTCATCTTTCCAATAATGTTCATCATGAAGTCTCACTTCATGCAAACAAAAGCCTAAGTCTAAGAAGATAAGGGATTTTTTTTCCTGGATTTCTTTCAAAATGTTCAGTTACATTCATTATATTCCTCGTATTATCCTTTAAATATCTTCCTGGCAAAAAACCACATTGGTCTTCATGAATTGTTTCTTTCAAGACTTTTTTCAGTCTATTGGCCTATATAGTGGCAGAAATTTTGTAATCTACAATTAATAGCGATATTGATCTGTAATTTTTCTCGTTCAGTGGATCTCTGTCCTCTCTATGGATTAAAGTATTATTTGCTTCTTCCCAAGATTTGGGAATTTTATCCTCCAATGCTGCATTCATCGTTGCCTGGAGAGGCAAGATTAATTGATCTTCTAAAGTTTTGTAATAGGGCACCAGGAAGCTATCTGGATCTGGTGCTTTCTCTTTCTAGCTGTTGCCTATTGCTTCCATAGTCTCTATAATTGTAATATAATGGTTTAGTATTTCTCTATGTTTCTCTGTTAATGCCTTCACTTTTTACTGAGATAAATATTTATTAATCATTTTCTTATCTGAATTGGAGTCTTTATAGAGTTCTGAGTAGTAGTTTGAGAAAACTCTATCTTTTTTCTGTGTAGATTTTTTTCTCCTCTTTTAATTTTTGTAATTAATGATTTTTCTTTCTTTTTCTGCAGTCTATAAGCTAACCATTTCCCCACTTTATTTACCCATTCAAAATGGTTCTGTTTTGCATATAACAGTTTATTATATAGTTCTACATTTAATCCAATTGTTTTTGAAAGAAAACTATTTCCTTTTGTACTTCTCTTTTTGATGGATTTTCTTTTAATTTCATCTCTTTAATCTTTATTTGCTCATTAATCTTTTGTATGTTCTCTCTTTTCCTTCTATTTACTTTGGCATTCCGTTGGATTAAAAAAACATGCATCACTGCTTTCCTGGTGTCCAAAACTGTTTCTATTTTTGTTCCTTTGTGTAGATTTTCTTTGAAAAGAGTTGTAGGATTTTTTTTTTTTTTTTTGCTCTTGTTCTAATCTCTTCTTCTTGCAGTAGTTTTTCATTCTAAAATGTTGATTCTCTCTCCTCTAAAATAGAATAATTACATTGTGGTCTGAAAGCTTTCTGGGAAAAATTTCTATCTTATTTACATTGTTAATTATTGATTTTGAACCAGGAACATATCTAGTCGAGACAATGATGCATGGCATTTTAAGTAGAAGGTAAATTCCTTGAAGCTCTATATAAATGCTGCCAGACATTTAACAACTCCAGGTTCTTCATCATTAGCTCAAATGATTTGGGCAGTTTTCCTTGTCTGTTCTTAGTAGGATTTTCAGATTTTCTCTCTAGTAACAGATTAATTACTCTGTTCCAGTCTCCCAAAGTTATAACTTTTTCATAATTCAAATCTGATGTTTTCATATTTAATTTTTAATAAAAGTTGTCTTGATTCTTGTGGAGACTGTATTCCTGCCAGCAAAATTTTTTTGTCTTACAATGATATCTCATCTGCTTAAAAATGATCTTGATCATTGTTGAATATCTCTTTCATCTTCTTCTACATCTTCTGCTTCTGAATCATGCACTGTGATTTCTCTTTTTGATCAGAAAGCCTTCATTGTTTCCCATCAAGTCATCTGGCAGGATTCCTCAGATCTTCTTTCTCATTTTCCTCTCTTCTGTGATGTGTCTCTACACCCTTCTCATATCTCCTTATAAATTCTTTGGCTTCTTGTACTGAATTGATTCTGAAAGTCTTATATCCCAGACAAAAGCTTAATCATTCTAATTTCCCCCATCTATAAGATATGCCCTTGCATTTTAGATAAGTGGTTAAAAATTTATGCTCTTTCTTCTTGCATATTATTCTTCCAGGCATATCTGTGTATATGTAAGCTCTATTGGCTTCTATTATTAAATTAGTCTCTAAGTTTCATTGAATGATGTTCTCTCCTGTTTTCTTCCTTGTCAGATACACCACTATATCTGGTGGAGGGGGAGGTTCCTTTCTTTTGCTATTCTCAAATCAATTCTGAATATTTTATCAATTTCCCATTCAATTCTCTCATAAGGTTGTTTTAAAAATTCTGCTAATGCTGGGATTAGTAATTCATATAGATCTTCACTCTTTGGTCTTGCTGATCTTAAGGCAATTTTCTCTTAATTTTAAATCTACTAGAGCTTTTTAATCGAGATCTTTTTCATCTTCTAGCATCACTTCCTCCACCCTTTCACTGACATATAGGATGGGGGACACGTGGCTGGATGGCAGTACGTGTGAAAGGGATCTAGGAGTCTTAATAGACCACAAGCTGAACATGAGTCAGCAGTGTGATGCGGCAGCCAAGAAAGCCAATGCAATCCTCTGCTGCATCAATAGGAGTATAGTGTCTAGATTGAGGGAGGTACTGGTGCCACTCTGCTCTGCTTTGGTTAGACCTCATCTTGAATACTGTGTCCAGTTCTGGGCACCCCAATTCAAGAAGGACATAGTCAAGCTGGAGCAAGTCCAGAGGAGGGCGACCAAAATGGTGAGGGGCCTGGAAGACATGCCCTATGAGGATAGACTTAGAGAGCTGGGTATGTTTAGTCTGCAGAAGAGAAGGTTAAGAGGGGACATGATAGCTATGTTTAAGTATTTGAAGGGATGCCATGTAGAGGAGGGAGAGGGCTTGTTTTCTGCTGCTCCAGAGACCAGGACAAGGAGCAATGGATTCAAGCTGCAGGAAAGGAGATTCCATCTGAACCTCAGGAAGAACTTCCTGACAGTCAGGGCTGTCCGGCAGTGGAACATGCTGCCTCGGAGTGTAGTGGAATCTCCTTCTTTGGATGTTTTTAAGCAGAGGCTGGATGGCCATCTGTCGGGAGTGCTTTGAGGGTGTTCCTGCATGGCAGGGGGTTGGACTGGATGGCCTGTGTGGTCTCTTCCAACTCTACATTTCTATGATTCTATGATTCTATGATCTTTGCATTTCCAAACAGGTCCAGAAACCATCCCTTTTGATCTCACCCAGAGACCTTTCCAGCACCCCTCCCCTTCACCAGCCCAAACTTCAAGGGGTTATGATGATTCCCATAGATTCCCATATATTCTGTCATTCTCCTATTCCAGAACCCTTTGACCAGTCCTGTGAAAAAGTTTCAAGCTTTGCCAGAACACCTCTTCAAATGCCATTTCTGCACCGGGCTAGTAAAACGGTGCAGAGCGACCTCTAACGGAGGTCTTTTGCACCGTAGAGTGGACTGGGGTGGACTACTTTCTGTAGTTCCATACCTCAGTCCACTCCGGAGTGACCGGAACTGGTCGCTCGGCGTGTTTTTTAAAAACCTCTTTTTAGAGGTTTTTAAAAATCATGGAGCGCGCAACCCTGTGCCGCTCCGTCTCCTGGCTCCGGAGCAGATTTGCAGGTGCGCAGAAGTGCATGCCTGCAGATCTGCTGGGGGTGGGCTTCTGGCTTGCGAGATTCTCCAGTTGGTGGAGAGCCTCCACCAACCAGAAGCCGCCATTTGGGATGCCAGAGGACTGCGGAGCAGCGAACTCGCGCTGCTCCTCGTGATGATGGACTCGGCCGGCCAGAAAACAAAGCCGGTAAGCTCTGTTTTTGGCCATTCCCCCCCCCACATGCGGAAAGGGCCATAGTGTGTAAAAAGGTATTTAAACTCTAATTTTGGCCCCAGCAATCTGTAACCTTTCAGACTGTCAGCATTGGTGTCTGCCTGTATTGCCCTCAGATGTCCATCTGAATCTCTGCTCTTCATTCTATTTCTTCAGGACTGGTAATTATCACCTTCTGTCATTCCTAAATTTCTCTCTATTCATCCTTTCATGCCTTATTTTCTGAAAGCCTTGTATGACTCTTGAGAGTGTCTGTGCATGCTTGTTATTTCCAATAAAGCATTTTGTTTATTTTTAAACTGGAGCTTCTGTTACCCTGATTTCTGGGAGTCCCGGGAGGGACACCTAAATGTGCTCACAACAATGGGGAGGGAATTAGCAAAGAGCACTAGTTAGCAATGTGAGAGGCAGGGTAACGTAGCGAGATCTTGAGCCCTATGTCTATGGGGTCAGGCCGAGTCAATGATAAGGCAGGACGGAATTCGGAGCCATCTTCCTGTGTTGGGAATGGGGTCCATAATTGGAGTATGTGACCTCCTGTATGTGCTCCCAATTCCCTGCGTCACGCTTATGGGGCTTAGGAGGGGGCTTCAGAGAACCGGCCTCACGGAGCAGGTCAGCGACCTGCCGGAGGTTGTTTCCGAATTCCTCCCAGCCAGTTGTTGCGGGGTCCACCAAGCCCAGGGCCATTTTTGTTTCATGGTTAAGACCTCCGTAAAGGAGAGTCTTAAACTCCACCTGGTTAAAATCGTACCCTCCTGGGGCCAAGGGGACTTTCTCAGCAAGTATGGCCAGAAGCTGCTTCCGCACCACGTACACTTCAGGGTTCTCTCTGGGACCCTGTTGCCCCATGACATACAGAACGCTAGCGCTCTGCCCAGGCCACAAAATCCTTATCATCTCCCTCATCCACTCGTGGGCCTCGAGTCTTACCAAGCCTCGAGCCGCCACATCAGACTCCAGTGTGGGGAGCTCAGAAGGGGACATGCACAACCTCGCCAGCTGGGTTAAGTCCTGGCCTTTGGCTGTGGGGTGGGAGTGGATCATGGCATTAAGCCACATGATCCCTGTCTGTTTGTTTAGAGGACCAAGTTGATCTGCAATTACCTTGGCTTCTGTGGCTCTCCAGGGGACCCGGGTCTCTATTTCTTGGATCTCCCGCACCTCTGCTCTATCTATACCTCCTTCTCCCGAAGGTGCAATCCTCTTGGTCATTGACCGTGTCTCTACTGGCTGGACTGGGCCCCCATGGTTGCTCCAGTCTGGGTTGTGGGGAAGGGTGGCCAGAGTATCCTCTGGCAGTGGCTCTTCAAGGGAGAACAATGGGAGCAGCTCAGGGCAGACCGCCGAGATCAATGCCCTTCTCGTGTTAAGCTGGCTCTCCAACACCTCTATTTGCTTATGGCAAGCCACGTGACTAACAGCCTCTTGCTGTTCCTTGACTTGCCCTACCATGAATCGGGCTGCAGACCTGGCGTGGGCTAGCTCAGCTTCTAAAGCATGAGCCTTCTCCTCCCAAGTCTGGGCCTGAAGATTGGCTGCACTCAATTTTTGGGAGGTTGCCTGCGCGACAGAAGCAAACGCCACCTTGTCCGCCCGCAGGACCTCCATCTCAGCATGAAGCCGGGCATTCTCTTTCTCTGTTGCTGCTAACTTTTCTCTGGTCTTTATCAGGGCACGTGACGCATCTCTGGCTGTAAGCCAAAGTCCCCATGTGGCCAACACATCCTTGGATGGTCCGAACGGGTTCTTGGACTTACGCGCCTTTGAGTATATTTCACGGAGGGTGGCAAAGGGATCTGCCGTCTGGAAGCTCGTGTCCTTCCAGGGGCACTGTCCTTTACTGAGCACCCATTTTTCTAACTTCCCTTTGGACTCCTTCTCAATCATGAAGTCCTTAAATTCCATGTTGCTGCTCTCAGCCATACTAACACTTGCAGAACCAGCACCTGGAGGGACAGGTAGGATCACCGAGACCCCTGGAGGATTCTAGGGAGACGAACGCTATGGAACTCAATTGGGAAAAAGGTGTGGGAACCTAACTCCAGCCTGCCCAAAGACTTTTGTCTGTCTAAGCCCGGCCTTCCACCTCGACAGCTTAGGGACAAAAGGACAAGGAAACGGTTCAGGGACGGGGAGAGTCACGTAGACTCCGGGGAAACCTTCACGAATACTCTACCTGCCAATGAAGGGGGGAAATGAACCCAGTGGAACTTACAGCGCCGTCTGGCCAAGCAGCTGGGAAAAAGGGGCGAGGAGCCAAAACTGAACCATCCCTAACAGTTTTTTGGGTGAGGGGCGCCTTCCTCTACCTCAGGCAAAACTTTCAGAAATCCTATTCTAGGTTGGGACTCACCACCCACACCTACTTTGCTAGCAATCAGGACACACCCAAGTTCCAATTCAGCGGGGACGCACCCGCGCTTTCCTCTACTACAAACAGGACACACCTGCATTTCACACTAAGGACAGGATGCATCCATGTTACTCGGGGGGGGGGATTCTTCCCTAACTGCTTTTACTGCCTTGCTGTGAATGGGGGAGAGAGTATGGACTGTACCTAACACCCTAACGCTTTGGATCCCAGCCCACGATAGTACCCAAGTTAGGGATGTGATTCCCAGGTCAGTTTGTGCAAACCCCTTGCTATCAGTCTTGATTCACTGCCCGAGAGCTAGTGACCAAGCCAGGGCAGCTGACACACACAAACCAAGAGAGAAAGGGGTGCAGATTTCCCACCTGGATAGAATAGCTCCTGGAGTTCAAACACACAGAGTTCACGCACACGTGTTCCTAGAATCACCTTAAGATGACTACGGCCGTTGCCTAAGTCTGTACCAGCCTGACTTGAGTAGGTTCACAACTCCCACTCAAATTAGGGGTACAGGGGCTACCCGCATTCTCCACCACTCTGTTACCCTGATTTCTGGGGGTCCTGGGAGGGACACCTAAATGTGCTCACAATAATGGGGAGGGAATTAGCAAAGAGCACAAGTTTGCAATACGAGAGGCAGGGTAACGTAGCGAGATCTTGAGCCCTATGTCTATGGGGTCAGGCCAAGTCAATGATAAGGCAGAAGTTAATAATAATAATTGTATTATTGAAGCACAGTCAAACACGTGTATGCAACACACTCAGACAAAGAACTATAGAAATAAAAGGTAGGAGTTGGATAGAGGGATTTTGAGAGGAGGTTTGGTATGGGAAATACTACACCTGTCCTGAAGCCTGGTAAAAGCAAAGAACCTGGGGAGCGTGGATTCTCAGCACGTAGGGCTGAGGGGAGGCTCGTCAAACTGAGAGACGGCAATTTGGGAGGCAAGTCACGAGCGATCCGACGAGATGCTCAAAGTCAGGGGTTCTTATAGGGAAAATTGTGGCTGCAGGCTAGTCTGTACTTGGGGATAACAATGAGTTTCGGGCTGGAGACAAAGCCTCCGAAAGGTCAGTACTTTAGACGATTGAATTATGACCGCATTGTCAATAGAGTAGCCAGTATGCAAACACGGAGTGCTTGAGAGTTGTATAGTCCGCTCATCAAGCTGCCTGCGCGGGGCAGGGGATCTTCTGTAAGTAGCATGCATACATAATGTGGTACTTGCCTTGAGGTCTCCTGAAGCTGCATTTGGCAATGACTGGCCTGCCTGGATTGGAATTTGAATGGTTCGGCTATTGTCGGTCATGCCTGTGTGGGTGTTTGTCCGGGGGCCTCGCAAGCACGTGGAGAGGAATGGATAAACAAGGCCAAATTATTGATATCAAATGATATCTTAATATTCCACAAGCTCAGGCTAGAAACAGCGGTAACACTTCTCTCTGCATTAGTACCAGTATATGTACGCAAAACTATTCCACCATTACACTTCTCTCACAGGCTTCCTTTAAGCTATACTTTTCCCAAATTCCAATGAGAAGCTGTCATTGCGAGTGGATCTTAACACACACACACACACACACACACACACACCACATCTCTTAGGGCAACAAAGGAATACCTAGAATGAATTCAGGTTTCCAAGGCTGGATGAACTGCATCCAAGAATACTAATGCAATTTGCATGTGTAATCTCAGAGTCATAGCTGATCAGCTTTAAGAATTCTTGGAGAACAGGGAAAATCCTAGAAGACTGGAGGAGGTAAAATGTTGATCCCAATTTCAAAGCGGGGAAGGACCCTAGCAACTCCCAACCAGCAAGTTTGATGCTGATACCAGGAAAGGCTCTAGAACAGATCCTTAAACAGTCAGCCTGTGTGCAGTTAGAAAGAAATGCTCTAATTACTATGAGCCAGCATGAGCTTCTCAAAAGCAAGTAATGCAAAATTAATCTCACCTTTTTTTGTTATAATTACAAGTTAGGTAGATTAAGGGAATGCTGTGACTGTAGTATATCTTGATTTCAGTAAGGCCTTTGACAAGGTCCTCCAAAATATTCTAGCAAAGATGTAAAATAGACGTTGTATTAGGAGTGGCTGGCTGAGGAGAAGATGGTCGCAGGCAGTGTTTTCAACATCTCAGGGAGCTTCTGATTTTCTTATTTTAATTACTTTTTTAAAGGGTTTATTAGTTTTAAAAGGGTTTTCTTAGTCAAAATTTAGCACAGCCAAGCATAATTTGAAGTTTTAAACAGTGTGGGGCCAGGCCGGAGATTTATATTCTAAAACTTCAGGTAACTACAGATAATGAATGGTGACAATGGCAACAAAGGAAGGAATGAAAAAGAATCTTAAGAGAAAGAGGAAAATCCCAAAGGGAATAAATAAATAGAAGACTAAAAGGGGGAGAGATCTGAGAAGACACAAGGAGGAAATTCTAAGTTTATCAAAATTACAAAAGCTGCAGCAACTCTCAGACAACTAAGGTTAGAAGATTTCTTTCAGTGTGAAGATGTAATAAGCAAACTCCCTTCTTTTTCCCCTTCCTTCCGCCTTCTTACAAATTCTGCTGATAAATCGTATGCTTTATCTGACTGGGAGGTAGATGATTTCTCTGCCTCTGACAAGGGTTCCTCAGGAGTCAGAAGGGGAAATATTTTAAAAAACCATGAGTACGCCAAACATGGACCTGGATTTGGTTGCCAAGAATTGTCTTTTAACTGCTAAAATGGTTATTGCTATTTTTGAGTAACTGTCAGATATTAACCGGAAAAGAGACGAAATTTAAGGACATAATGGGAAAGTATGTAACAAAATCTCTTATGAGGTAACCACTGTTCCTGCTGAATATTCCCAACACTTATATGTTGTACAAGATACTACATGCAGGGAAAACAGTAGAGATTAATTAATATTACAGTGACACAAGATTCTGCTCCAGGTTGTACCACCCCCCCCGCATTAAGAGGATTAATAACCTCTTAATGCGGGGGGGGAGTGGTACAACAGACAAGCAGTACTTTACTCACTCTCACAACTCCTCCAACAAAGGGTATCTTCTAGTCAGCTTAAAAAATTTCCTGGCTCCCCAGATGGCTCAGCTTTGAAAGAATAATACTGACATTTAGGCATCCTATCCTCCCTACAATGATTTTGAAACATGGGAAATTGTTGAAGAGATTCTCAATTATGTGTACACATGTTTTTCACAATAATTGTGCAGACTTATCTCTCAGCGCCTTTGTGAAGCGGGGCACTTGGCTGCAGCTCCTCGTGGCAGGGCTCCCTTGCATGGTGGCGGCCATGTCTTTTCGGCCAGGCATGTGCACCTGTGCATGTCCAGATCCCTGGACATGCAGCCAGCCAATGGAGTCAGGGCGCCCCGCCTTGAACTCATTGGCTGCCGAACTGGGCATGAGTGAAGGCACACGGACTTCACTCAGGTCCGCTCTGGGAGTATTTACTGGTGTGGTGGTCAGCCAGTCTCTCTCCTGCAGCATGCGAAGACGGTCGATGGAAGGCAGCGATCTGAGAGGCGAAGCGACCTGGATTCGGCAGCGGTGGGAGTCAGTGGTGGCAGGAGTCGGCAGCGGCCAATGGTGGCGGCCAGTGACAGCAGCGGTGAGTGATGGTGGCGGCAATCAGCAGGGCTTTTCCTGCAGTGGCTGGAGCGTCGAAGAAGGGCGAGGACCTCTCCTCTTTGCAAGCTGGTCACTCTAACAGCCCTTATCAGGGCTAGCAGCTATAGTCACTAGCGCGAGTGTGCTGATCAATGCCGGCCCCTTCGCCAGTCTGGTTGGGCCAGCAGGGGGGTGGTCAGGCTGTTCTTCAACACATACCCCACCTGCAACCTGTGGTCCCACCCTTGTAGGAGCGGCCATTTGTCGGGGGCTATCGCATCAGTCCCCCCTTGGACTCTGTGCCTCCCCTTTCCCTTGTTGCCCTCACACACATCAGACCTTTCATGCCTCCCAAGAAGCAAGCTCCAGTGCCTTGCGAGCTGTTGCCATGCACGAGAGGCCAGGCTGGGTGGCTCTGGGTCTGGCAGGCAGCCGTAGCAGGTCCAGCAGGGCAGCTGCCAGAGCGCCCGCGCAGGCACCGGAGCCTCCAGGCAATGTGGCCCTCACTGGCATTGCTCGCTCGCTCGAGATGCTGGCAGAGAGAATGGGCCACCTGGAATCCAGAGCTGAAGATTTGGCACAGGAAGATGTAGGTGGGGCACCTCAGCAGTGAGCAGCGGGCAGTGTAAGGTGGAGAAGAAGGTCACCATCTTCGTCTAGCAGCAGCACCTCCAGCTCTTCCGAGTCTGAGACCACTGCCCTCAGGGAGAACCAGAAGGCTGAGGGCAGAAGGGGCAGGAACAAAAGGCAAAGGAGGCTGAGCAGAGAGGCATCAGACAGCGAGGGAACCATTGGTGAGTCTGGGAGCGACAGAGAGCAGGACAAGGACTACTGGTTAGCGGCTGCTCACACCCCAAGGCTCCCTGGGTGGACCGTTCGGAGGCGGAACAGGTACCCATCTGGTTCTGTCACTCCTAGCAACATTTGGGCAGGCCAAGGGCGGGGGGGGGCACCCGGTTCAGGCTGCATATGGTGACCATGAGGACCCACCAGGCATTCACTTCGGCAGAAAAACCAGGGAATGCATCTTTGATGGCTTTTTTGTGGATGTTTTTTCCTTACTTAGGCCAGTTGGGGAGGAGGGGCGCATCCACAAATCTGCTCGCAAGTCTAGGAAGGAGCACAGGGCAACCAATGTTGAACACACCTTCGACAACTGGTTGGCTGACTATGCAGTATTCATGAGGGTGGTGCAAGCAGCTTACCCCAACAGAGGCTGGCACCTCTCCAACCACCTGGGAAATGTGCTCTGAGCTCGGGCCTTGGTTGGTGACCCGGTGGCCATCAAGTACGATGCTGTCTTCTGCAAGAGGGTTTACCCTAACGAATACTCTCCGCTGGGACCTCATAAATGATAAACTCTGGCTAGTTCTAGTGGGGCTACATATTAAGGCCAGGCCTGATGAGCCTCAGCCCTTTAGCTGGGCAGGAAAAAAGGACACTTGCAAGTTGGTCTGTTGGGAATTCAACCAGGTCAAGTGCCAGAGAGTCCGCTGCAGGTTTGATCACTCCTGTGAATCTTGCCTCAGGTCCCACCCCAGACTCTCTTGCCTGCAGCTGAGCTCAGGCCAGGAGGGTACCCGCTCCGGGCGGGCCACCACATCCACCGGGGGAAAGTGAGATGGTGGCAATGGTGATGCAGGGGTCGCGAAGCAATGACGTCTCACTGGCCCGCAGTCCAGTCCACCTGTCGGCTCTCCTCCCCCTTTTAGAAGCTTACCTGGACAGGTGGGCTGCCAACTTCATTCGCAACTGATTTGTGGTGGGTTTCAAGATTCCAACTGTGGGTCCCCAGCTGCCATTTGAATCCAGGAATCTTAAGTCTGCTCGGGAGCTGCCCAGGGTGCTGGCAGACAAGATAAGCAAGGAATGCCAGGCAGGCAGGATGGTGGTCCTCTTCGCAGAACCCCCCTTTCCCAACCTCAGGGTCTCCCCTCTTGGAGCAGTTCCTAAAAAGACCCCAGGCAAATACTGCCTCATCCACCACCTGTCATATCCAAAAGGGGCATCTGTGGACGCCACAATCTCCCATCAGCTCTCATCTGTCTGCTATGCCTCCTTCAATCATGCGATCAGGTTGGTCAGGGTCTGTGACCGAGGAGCCCGGATTGTCAAGTGCAACATACATTCGGCCTTCCGACTTCTCCTTGTTCACCCTGATGACAACTGCTTGCTTGGGTTCAAGTTCAATGGGGCCTGGTATTATGACAAAGCCATGCCCACGGGATGCTCTGTAAGCTGTGCAGCTTTTGAGACATTCAGCACTTTCATTGAGTGGGCTGTTAGGTTCAGGTCCAGGTCATCCTTCATCACTCATTATTTGGATGATTTCCTCATGATAGGTGGGGCGGGGACAGACGACTGCCATACGCTGCTTTGCCAGTTCCAGACCCTCACTCTGGAACTGGGCATCCCCCTAGCACAAGACAAGACATTCACAAGACAAGACTAAACACATCCTTAGTTTACCTTGGGATATTAATTGACTCAGTGCGAGCGGTATCTTGTTTACTGGCAGACAAATTAAAAAACCTCAAGGAGCGGCTGTCCAGGATGTTAGGCTGCAAGAAGGCCATGCTTAAGGAAGTCCAGTCATTACTGGGCCTCCTTAACTTCACTTGCAGGGTGGTTTCACCAGGTTGGATCTTCTGTGCACACCTGGCCAGGGTCACAGCGGGGGTTCGGGCTCCTTACCATGACATCCACATGCCCCAGGGTATAAAAGATGACTTGAGGGTGTGGCTTTGCTTCCTGGACAGGTTCAATGGGGTTACTGTTGGCACTATGCATTTGTGCCCGGTGTGGATCTCCAGGTCCATTTGGATGCAGTGGAAAGGCTGGGGTTCGGCGTGTACTTTCAGGGGTGTTGGTGTGCGGCCAGGTGGCTGCAACAACGGCAGCAGAGTGGGATACTGGAGGACCTAACATTCTTGGAGTTCTTTCCCATCCTGGTTGCAGTCATGCTGTGAGTGGACTGGTTTTGTGACAGGAGGGTCTGTTTCTGGTGCGACAACCAGGCTGTTGTGGCTGTCATCAACCGTCAGTCTTCCAAATCGAGCCGGGTTATGTGCCTCGTCAGGCGTTTTGTTCTGGAGTGCTTGTATGCTAACATCTCTTTCTCAGCCCGTTTTGTACCATGCTTGGATAACGGAATTGCAGACTCTTTATCTCAGTTCCAGAAGGACAGGATTCGCTTGCTGGCACCAGATGCAGACCCCTTGTCAACTCCATTCCCAGAGAACCTGTGGCAGCTTGGGAGCACTCCATAATCCAAGGAGTCATGCATTTCATGGCACCAGCAATCTTCAAGGCATACTCCAGGGCCGTGGGCAAGTTCCAGGAATTCCATGCTATGGCAGGACTGCAGCAAGAGTGGCCTGCCCCCCAGTCCCAGATACTCCAGTTCTTAGCAGACCTGCGGGACCTGGGGTTGTCTCTCCATTCCATGTCAGTCCACCTGGCAGGAATTACCTTCTTCAGCAAAGTCAGGGGCCTCCCAGACCCATGCACTGGCTTCTTCATCAGGAAAGCAGTCGAAGGCTGGAGGCATCTGCGGCCAAGGGACAAGGACAGCAGGAGGCCAGTATCTTACAAACTGTTGAAGAAACTGGTCTGCCAACTCCAGGTTATATGCAGTTCCAGGTATTAGGCCAGGCTGTTCAGCACCGCATTTGTAGTGGCCTTCTTCGGAGCACTGCAGATTGAGGAGTTGGTTGCAAGTTCCTCAACAGACTGACCTGGCAAGGGTCTTTGGAGGACATACCCTTCGTGGGTGGAGTGGCAGGCATCCGGTTGTGGAGTTCCAAGTGCGACCAGCTGGGTAAGGGTGCCACCATCGACCTCCACCCCCTGCCAGGCAAAGGCCTGTGCCCTGTCAGAATACTTCGCAGGTTCTTAAAAAAGCACCCTCCGGGCCCGGGTCCCTTGCTCACACACAGCAACTTTCCAGGTTTCAGTTTGTGGCCATCATGCAAAAGGCACTGGGGAAGCTTGGACTCCCAGCTGCTAACTTCAGGAGCCACTCTTTCCGTATTGGGGCTGCCACTGAGGTAGTGGCATGTGGCTTGAATGCAGATGAAATAAAATGAATTGGGAGGTGGAAATCTAGAGCGTATGCCGAGTAGGTCTGCCCGGCCCTTGGGGTCTGCGAGGTATAGCGTTTTTGCAGGTGCGAGGCGGCAAGGCAGCATAGCTGCGGCTGTGAGATTGGAGTATATGTTGGTAGGTACTTTGTTGCTTGGGAGCATCTAGGGTTGGTGGTAGGCCGGTGGGCGTGTCCTGCCTGCCTTTGTGGCAGTCGCATGGCCAGGGGATCTGGGATAGTTGGTGCCTCTGCCACATGGAAGCGAACAGAGGGGTTCCCAGCTGGGATCAGGAGGTGCAGTGCATGTCAAATTACCTAGCTCAGGTGGGCAAGTAGCATGCACCTGAGGGCCACGTTCGGAGGAGCCTTCTCCACCCCTGGGCTGGACGAGTGGGCTCATTGACTAACAGGCAGGTTGGCCGACGCCTGGATCCCTACCCATGCATACGCCAACCCTGTATGCTCTGTAACCAATAAAGTTGTGGGCTTGTTCATCCATACATTGCTGTGTCTGTGTGTTCTGTTCTGCACCAGTCACCCCTCATTCCACAATAATATATAGCCACAGCTAAACTCAGGAGATGAGATTTATGATTCACAAAAAACAGAGACTGTGAGTCAGTAAGTCAGGATGCCATCTCATTTAAATCAAAGGATACTCAGACATTTGATCCAAGTTGCTCTAGCACAGCAACTGCCAGTGCAGGAGCTGTGGGTTCTCAGGAACTGTCTGCACTAACTCCCACGCCAGACCAAATGGAATGACTTTCAACAAATCCTACGTCCCTGGCTTTAGTTTCCTGGAATATTGCGGGGTGGAAATCTAGAAGCAGAGACCCTTCTTTCCTGACTTACATCTCTAGGTATGATATAATTTTTCTTCAGGAAATATGATATGTGGAAGACTTGTTTATGGAAAGATACAAGATAATTACACCAGATGCTGTACCAGGCATAGGATGTGGGAGGCTTTGTAGAGGCTTAGGTATTCTAACATTCACTTCACTACAGGCACAATTAACTAGATTACCTTCATTAGATCGTATGCCCTGGCAATCTTACTTCAACTTTTATTGATCAATGTGTATATTCCACCTTTACATGTTCACTCAGAAATAAAACATGTATGGGATAAACTGAACATTTATGTGGAAAATTTAATGGCTGCACTACCTGCAGCATATATCATAATGGCTGGTGATTTTAACACAAGAACTGGAGCAAACAATAGATCACTCTTTGCCAAATCTCATTGCCAAACATTATTTTCTGTAATTATGCCCTCTATCCTGTGCCGTCAGTCTAAGGATGTATACAGTGACTATAGAAGATTGTGCTCAGTGCAAACCTTTTCAAAATTGAACTTGGTGATTTTGAATGGGTCTACAAGTGGTGACTACCCAGCCGAGTACACCTATTGGGTTAGTCTGTTAGATTATGTTGGGATCTCAGTGAATTTAATTTCCTATCTAAGTTTGCAGTTGCTAGTCGCCCTCAGAGTGATTGTTTTCCTGTTATGTTGTATATGGAAGTCTTTGATAGGTTGTTTTTACACTCCTTCCATATAGCAACAGTGTCTGATGGTCTTTGCCCTATCTGTGCTAAATGGACACCTCATCAAGCAGAAATACTTACCAAGTTTTGGGGGAAGGAAGCAGTTAAATTCCTTCATTTGGTAATAGTGGATCAAAAGTCAGAAGATTATGTATTTGTTAATTTCAATGTTTTAATTAAATTAATTCAATCTTTGTTAACTGTTTCCCAATCTACCACAACTAGGCAAGATCCAAAAACATGGCACAAATGGTTTGACCAAGAATGACGTGAAGTCTGAAACTCTTTATAGCACCTTTTTAAATTATATAAATAGAAGTCTAATTCTTGTTCAGTTTTGGAGCTTATGAGATAGAATCATAGAATCATAGAAATGTAGAGTTGGAAGAGACCACACGGGGCCATCCAATCCAACCCCCTGCCATGCAGGAAGACCCTCAAAGCACTCCCGACAGATGGCCATCCAGCCTCTGCTTAAAAACATCCAAAGAAGAGACTCCACCACACTCCGAGGCAGCATATTCCACTGCCGGACAGCCCTGACTGTCAGGAAGTTCTTCCTGAGGTTCAGGTGGAATCTCCTTTCCTGCAGCTTGAATCCATTGCTCCTTGTCCTGGTCTCTGGAACAGGAGAAAACAAGCCCTCTCCCTCCTCTACATGGCATCCCTTCAAATATTTAAACATGGCTATCATGTCCCCTCTTAACCTTCTCTTCTGCAGACTAAACATACCCAGCTCTCTAAATCTATCCTCATAGGGCATGTCTTCCAGGCCCCTCACCATTTTGGTCGCCGTCCTCTGGACTTGCTCCAGCTTGACTATGTCCTTCTTGAATTGGAGTGCCCAGAACTGGACACAGTATTCAAGATGAGGTCTAACCAAAACAGAGCAAAGTGGTACCAGTACCTCCCTCGATCTAGACACCATACTCCTATTGATGCAACCGAGAATTGCATTGGCTTTCTTGGCTGCCGCATCACACTGCTGACTCATGTTCAGCTTGTGGTCTATTAAGACTCCTAGATCCCTTTCACACGTACTGCCATCCAGCCACGTGTCCCCCATCCTATATTTCTGTATTCCATTTTTTCTACCTAAGTGTAGGACCTTACACTTCTCTCTGTTGAATTTCATTTTGTTAGCTTTGGCCCAGCTCTCCAATCTATCCAGGTCATTTTGAATTTTGATCCTGTCCTCTGGCATATTAGCAACCCCTCCCAATTTGGTGTCATCTGCAAATTTGATGAGCATGCCCTCTATTCCTTCATCCAAGTCGTTGATAAAAATATTGAACAGCACTGGGCCCAGGACAGAACCCTGTGGCACCCCAGTAGTCACTTCTCTCCAGGATGAAAAGCAGCCATTCGTGATCACCCTTTCGGTTCGGTCAGTCAACCAATTACAAATCCAACTAACAGTAGCCCTGTCCAGCCCACATTTTACTAGCTTCTTTGCAAGAATGTCATGGGGAACTTTGTCAAAGGCCTTACTGAAATCGAGAAATGCTACATCCACAGCATTCCCTTCATCTATCAAGCTAGTAACTCTATCATAAAAAGAGATAAGATTAGTCTAGCATGACTTATATTTGAGAAATCCATGTTGACTTCTTGTGATTACCGCATTGCTTTCTAAGTGATTAGAAACTGACTGCTTAATGATCTGCTCCAGGATCTTTCCGGGTACTGACGTCAGGCTGACTGGGCGATAATTATTTGGATCCTCTTTTTTTCCCTTCTTGAAGATGGGGATAACATTTGCCCTCTTCCAGTCTGCTGGAACTTCTCCTGTCCTCCAAGATTTCCCAAAGATTATAGCAAGCGGTTCCGAAATGACCTCTGCCAGTTCTTTTAATATCCTAGGATGCAATTCATCTGGCCCTGGAGACTTGAATTCATCCAGTGTGGCCAGGTATTCCTGTACCACCTCTCTACCTATTATGTGCCGCATTTCCCCTGCTTCCTCACCTGCTCCCCATCCTCCAGGTTGAGTGCTTGTATCCTGCTGTTAAAAAACTGAGGCAAAGAAGGTGTTAAGTAGTTCTGCCTTTTCTCTTCCCCCTGTTAGTAATTCGCCATCTTCTCTGCGCAGCGACCCTATCGTCTCCTTCTTTTTCCTTTTGCTGCAAACTTATTTTAAAAAGTCCTTTTTATTGTTTTTAATGTCTCTGGCCAGTCTAAGTTCGTTCTGTGCTTTAGCCTTTCAGTATCTCCCTTTTAAGGAACTCCCATGCCTCCTGAACTCCTTTCTCTTTCACTATTCTTGACCACGGAATTTCAGCCAGCAGCTCCTTAAGTTGACAGAAGTCCGCTTTTTTAAAAACTAAGATGAGTCTCTGGCTACACTTATCTTCTCCTTCCCACTGAATGCCAAATTCCAATAGCGCATGGTCACTCCCCCCTAAAGATCCAACCACTTCTACCTCATTAACATGGTCATCCCTATTGGTCGGGATCAGATCTAGAATAGATCTTTTTGAATGTGCAGTCATTTGGTTGAGGAAGGCGTCATCAAAGTCCTCAGTCTGGGTTGGAGGTCTGTAGTAAACCCCCACCAGAATATCCCTATTGTTTCTCGCTCCCTTAATTCTTACCCAGATGCTCTCGACCTGGCTTTCTGGGTTTAAGTCACGGATCTCTTCACAGGTGAATACATCCTTGACATACAAGGCTACTCCTCCTCCTTTCTTGTTTGGTCTGTTTCTACAAAATAGGCTATACCCCTCTATTCCTACATTCCAATCATGAGACTCATCCCACGAGGTCTCAGTGATGCCTATCAAACCGTATTTATTTTGTTGTACTAGGAGTTCAAGTTCATTTTGCTTGTTTCCCATACTCCGTGCGCTAGTGTAGAGACACTTAAGTCCCCGGGCCCTTCCTGCAAGTCCTGTACTATATTCTCTACTCCTCCCACCATTGGACGCTTGTATTACTTGTCCAATATCATTTGGGCTTTTTCCCCCTGCGCTCGGCAAGTCCTGGCCTTGAATAATATTGTCTTCCTCCCCAGCGGAACTTAGTTTAAAGACCCCTTAATCCTCCTTGTGAGACTGTTTGCAAAAACATTCCTGCCAAGTTTCGTGAGGTGCAGCCCATCCCTTGCTAGAAGCCCACATTCATGGAAATTCAGGCCGTTTTCCAAAAACCCAAACCATTGCCAGTGGCACCATGTGCGGAGCCAGTTGTTGACCTCTGCTATTGCCCTTTCCCTACGTGCGCCATATCCTTGAACAGGGAGGAGAGACGAAATGACCACCTGCACACCAAGGTCCTTAAGCTTTGTCCCCATAAGCTCATAGTCCTTTGCGATATGGTAAAAGCTGCTCCTCACAGTGTCATTGGTTCCGACATGAATCAAAATGAGGAGCTTATGGTCAGTGGGCTTGACCAGCCTGGTTAGCCTCTCCGTTATGTGGTTGATCTTGGCCCCAGGAAGACAGCAGACCTCTCGATTGAGCTTGTCCAGTTTGCAAATTGCCGTTTTGGTTCCTCTGAGCAAGGAGTCCCCAACAACCAGAACTCGTCTCCTCTGAGGCTTGTCCAGGGCTCCTCGACGAGCATGTTCTTCTAGGACTGCCTGGGCATTCTGTTGAGACTGGGAGCGTTGATCTAGTTCCCATTGCCGAAGTTGGATTCCTTCTCGTTGACATTCTGTTCCCTCCTCCTGGTGCTCCTCATCGTTCATCAGGCCAAGAACTTTGAAGCTATTGTGTAGGTTGAGAGTCTCTGTTACCTTCCTGGACCTTCTGTGGTATTTGCTTGTTTTTCCATAATTTTGCATATATGATCCTGGCAGCAATGATCATGTATAGAATTATTCTCCAATATTTCAGTTTTGTAATTTTGTCTATTCTGTGAAGTATGTTTAATAGAAATAATTCAGGTAATAATGGAATATTTGTTTGCAGTATGTTGGACATTATTTCTTGTATCTTTTTCCAATACTTTTTGGCTCGTTCCCATGTCCACCATAGGTGGTAGAAGGTGCCATTATTTGTTCCGCATTTCCGGCAATTATTTCCCTTAGTCTTATATACCTTGCTCAGTTTTACTGGATCAAAATACCATCTGTGTAACATCTTTAGGTAGTCTTCTTTCACTGATTGAGCCAGTGTAAATTTCTGTGTTTCTGTCCAGCTTTTTTCCCATTGTTCAAGGAGTAGTTCATAACCAATGTTTTGTGCCCATCTAATCATAGTTACTTTAATTTGTTCAGATTCTAATTCTCTTCCTATTAACATTCTGTAGAACTTTGACGTCAGTTATTTCTGGGATTCAGATATGATTTTCTCGAATTCATTAACTTTCGAAGCAGATTCAAACCCTACCAATCTCTCATCCATCTTGAATCTTTCTTTTAATTGTCTGTACAGGAACCAATGGCATTTAAACCCTTCTTTTTCCAGTCTCTCTCTCAATTTCATTATATACTGCTGTTTGTTTTCTTCAATTAGTATATCTTTGTATCAGATCCATTTCTCTAATGGGTCTTTCCATCTACCATACAGGGTTTCGTGCGGAGATAGCCATAAAGGAATTTTTCTGTAAAATTTATTTTTGAATTTTTGCCATATCAATAACAGTGCTTTTCTTATGTGATGATTTTGAAATCCTCTGTCTATTTTTGCTTTATTGTATCACATATATGCATGCCATCCCATACGAAGATCTGAGCCTTCTAAATTCAATAACCTTTCATCTTGGAGTATTATCCATTCTTGGATCCATGTCAAATCATTTGCATAATAGCAAAGTTTTAAGTCTGGCAATCCAAAACCTCCCTTTTCTTTTTTCTCTGTCAGAATCCTCCATTTAATCCTAGGTTTTTTCTGTTCCCATATAAATTTAGTAAGATCTCTCTGCCATTTTTGAAATGGTTTTTCATTTGCTATGATTGGTAAGTTTTGAAAGAAAAAAATTAATTTAGGCAAAATATTCATTTTTATAGCAGCTATTCTTCCTAATAATGATAGTTGCAATGTATTCCAATTCTGTAAGGATTTTCTAACTTCCAACCAGGTTGATTTATAGTTATTTTCAAACAGCTCATTGTTTTGTTTTGAAATCCAGATTTTGAGATATTTAACTCTCTTTTCTAATTTGAATCCTGTATTTTTTACCAATTCTTTTATTTCTTCTTGCTTTATATTTTTGGTTAATATTCTTGTTTTTTCATTGTTAATTTTAAAACCAGCCACTTCCTCAAATAGTTTGACCTTTTCCAGTAGTTTGTTTATACTTTATCTCGGGTCGTCTAAAAAGATCACCAGGTCGTCTGCGTATGCCTTCAATTTGTATTCTTGTCTTTTTATTTTACAGCCCTTTATTTCTGAGTCTAGTCTTATTGCTCTGGTTAAAACTTCTAGGACTATAATAAATAGTAGTGGGGACAGCGGGCATCCCTGTCTTGTGCCTCTCTTTATTTCCAATTGTTTCATCACCGTTAATTAAAAGGGTAGCCTTCTTATCTTTGTAAATTTCTTTTATCCACTCAGCAAAAGAGGAGCCACAATTCATTTTGATTAAAAGTTGATGCATAAAGTCCCAGCTTATGTTATCAAATGCCTTCTCGGCATCTACAAAAATCATTGCTAGTTTCCTCTCCTTGTTTTTCTCATAGTGTTCAATTATATCTAGCACAGTTCTAATATTGTTCCGTATTTGTCCTTTTGGTAAGAAACCATTTTGGTTTTCTTGTATTATTTCTTGTAATATTCTTTTAAGTCTTTCCGCCAATATGCTTGTAAATATTTTGTAATCAATGTTAAGTAGAGAAATGGGACGGTAATTTCCTGGGTTTTTTGCGTCTTTTCCTTCTTTGTGTATGAGTGTTATATTAGCTTCATTCCATGATCTAGATTTCCCCTCTTTTATGATTTCATTGAACATTTTTTGCATTGGCGGTATTAGTTCTTCTTGTAGGTATTTGTAGTATGTTGCTGAGAATCCTATTGGGCCTGGTGCTTTTGAAGTGTTCAGTTTCTGAATTGCTTCCGTTATCTCCATGATGGTTATAGGTGCGTTCAGCATCTTCTTTTGTTCTTCTGAGATTTTTGGAATATTTTGTTTTTCCAGGTCTTCATTTATCTTGCCTTTCATTGTTCCATGAGTTTTAGTGTTATATAAATCTTTGTAGTGTTTATAAAAGGTTTGTTTTATGGACTCTTGATCTGAGACTATTTGCATAAGAACAGTTGATCTATCAAAAAATGGGGGGGGATGATATGTGAACATCTAGGGAACATCTAATAGTGGTGGCCAGTGTAAATAATCCTGCCCTTTTTTGGAGGGTGGTAACACTATCTTTCTCAAAAAAATATTTACAGTCTGTCATGTCAGATACCAGCCAATATTTGGGAAAGTGATTTTGCAATGCTATATGCTGGCTGAGCATGGAAACCAAGGTCATTCTAATGGACTGGCATGATCTGGTGTTAGAATAGAATGTGAACTGGAAGGAAGAGTTCTAAAAAGTGAAATCTGCATTGTACCCTCAGTTCTGGTAAGGACATTGTCTATATGCTGAACCTAATCTTTAATAAAACTTTTCTGGATATATCCATGGAGACTGATTATTGTCAGGATAAGATTAGATGCTGAAGATTGCCAGAGTAGTATTCAGGACTTTTCCTGAGTCAGTGTGCCCCTGGAGTAAGATACTCTTACCTCAGACTATCCATCAGACAAGGCTGAACTGGTGGTCAAGTTCAAAGAAGGGAAGTGGCTGGCCCAGGGAGAAATGAGGACCATGCTGAGTCCTCTTTCAGACAAGGCTTTTACACCCACTGGCCTGTGACATTGGTCACCAGACACTGATGACCATGAATGACACAGAGCATGACACTCAGAGAGATAGAACGTGAGACCTAGCAGAGCATTCAGTGGCTTTCATCCACAAGGGATCACTCTGGAAGAATTGCAGGCTGAATTACAGAGCATGAAGGATAGCATGAGAGACCTCAAAGGCTTTTTACAAATGATGTTCAGTTGGCTGCAGATCATTGACCAGCAGGAGACTGGGTATTCAGAAGGAGCGGAAGCCCATGGCATAAGTGGTAAGAGGTGGATGGCTTAGTCAATGCCCAGGATGATCAATAGTGGGCTCAGCACAGAGAGGACCTTCTTGCTCTCCCAGCAGCCCTGCTCCACTGGAATCATATTCTTGCACCAATCAAGACTTCAATCAATGAGGATTCCAAGAATTTGCTGTTCTTTTTATCCCAGGTCAGAGGCTTCATGTGAGAATTGGAACATAACTTCAGATCAGAAGTCTCCAAGGTGTGTTATGGGTTGGTGCAATGGGAGGTGGAGGCAGCAGAATGCCTAGTCAACCTTTACAACACATCAGTGGTGGAGCTAGATGACTTCAGTGCATTTATGACCAACCTGTGTGCCCTCTTTGAAGATCTATTCCAGCAGGAAAGGGCTCACACCAGCATCCAATGGCTGAAGTCAGACAACAACTCGGTGGCCAAATATGAAGCAGAGTTTTGGCACCTGGCAGAATGCATTCCTAAGTAGTCAGAAATGACCAAGATCAGTACTTCCATGACAGCCTGAATCCTGACATTTTGGAATAGTGATTCCTGATACCTTGATGGAATGGGTGAAGCAGGCCAGGAAAGTGGAAATAATACAGTTGAGTGTAAACTTTGTCAAGCAGAGGCAGTCATGGATGGCTAAGCTGGCAACAACTGGTGGTGGCATGGAGAAGGCCAGTGAGGGTTTTTACCAAGACAACAGGAGGGGGGAGGCAGCATGAACATTGTGGTCATGTTGAACTCAGAGTGTACCAGATGTCTCATGCACCCTGCTGTGGCCACAAGACTGGGACTTAAGGTGGAAAATCTGCCAACCTCCATCCAGTTTGTGCAGATGGATGGAAACCCAATGATGGGGTTTCCCAGTTAGGACAAAAGATCTAGATCCACACTCAAAAAGGAATGTTTGGATGTGTCTGAAGAAGATAATATGGAAGAGATTAGGAAAGCAGAAACAAGTCTTATTGATTTGACTATTGAAGAATTGAATTTGGTTAAATAGGGTGAGTTTAACTCCTCTGCTTTCATTTGCAAAAGAGTTGTTTTGTATATAGAAGCTTCTTTCTCATCTAAATTAATTTTCAGAGATGAGGCTGACTGATACATAGGTGTTGAATTTCTAATTGGTGGGAAGGCACTGCTTTTGATTGAGGCATATGCCCCTTATAAAGAAAATACATTTTTTTTGAGATCTCAAAAATACCATTAAAAACTGTCAGTATGAAAAATTTTGTATATTAGGTGATTTGAATGGAGTAGTTGACCTGTTTGGACAAAAGTGCTCAATGATTACAAAAGAAATCATAAGGGAAGTTGCCAAAGGAATTTTTTCATTTAGTTGAAGAACTAGAATTAGTCAATGCATGGAGATACTAAGAACCTAATGCTAAAGATTTTATCTTTTATTAATTAATTAGAAATAAATTTGAAGAAATATCCTAAAAATAGGGAGATTCTCCAAAATTTAAAACTTCTACAAAAAATAAAATCTTTGTCATTTAAGTGTTTAAATCTGTATAAATCTGTAGTCTGTATATTTTCCATCAATTCCATCAACTCAAAAAATTCATTAGGCAGATGAACTTGAAATTCCTTGATCTCCTTTGATGAAATTCCATTTCCAGAGACACTGTCTCATTCCAAACCCCAGTAGACACCATTTTTCATAAGACATTTCAGACAAAATAGCATTCAACTTTTGAATTAGCGTTGTTCTTTATAAAATAGGAACATAAACTCTCAATACCAAGATATTTTTCCCCATTAACAGTAATTTCAACCCCAACAAATCTCCCCTCATTATCTGAAATGACCAATTTAGGAGATAATTTTGGTCTTACATACATCACCACTCCATTCTTTTCAGATTGTCAATCAAAATGAATTATTCACCTAATCTTTTATGATCAAAAGGTTTTGGTCTCTATTGTGTACATAGGTCTCTTGTAAATAAATAAGGTCCAAGTCTATTTTTTTAAGGTAATGGAAGATCTTTCTTTAATTTGGGGGGCTATTCACCCCATTAATATTCAAAGTCAAAAATTTATAATCCATATTTAAGCACTTGATGGAGAAAAGTCTAAATTAGTCTTTGTACTAACAGGGAACAGTCCTGCATCCTTATCCTCTTCTTGTCTAGTCACTGGTGTCACAGTCCTTGACATCATTGAAGTTTCTCTCTGTTAATCACAATCTTTGCTCTAACCCCTAGACTCATTTTTTAGTCCTTGCTTATCAGTTATTTCTTCTTGGTCCTTCTCTCCTTGAAGTTCAGTCTTGTAAGTTCTTATGCAATCATTCATTTTGTTAATACAGTTCAGATGAAATCTTTCATTTCTAAATTTAAACATCACATCCTCAAGCCAGTCCCAAGTAAATGAAATATTATTTCTTCTAAGGATGTTCATCAAAGGAGTGTAAGTTTTCTTGTTCCTAAGAATTCTAGTTGGTTTCTCCTTTGTAAGAATAAGTAGCATATCTTGAATTTTCCATGGTGATTTGTGATAGGTTTCCAGAATTTGGTCTCTTCATTGTCTAGATGAAAATTGAATTATTACATCCCTTGATATTTTCATTCTTCTATCATAAGCTGAATTAAAATGATCATTCAGTTCTATTTGGTCTCCATTTTCTTTGAAAAAAATAGCTAAATTTTCTATTCATTTTGTTTGCAGATTTTCTATTTTCTAAATTTTCTATTCATTTTGTTTCCTCAGGGAGTGCCCTGATTCTTAAATAGTGTTCCCTGTCTCTTAATTTAATTAATGCCATCATGTCTAGGTGCTTCTCAAATTCTTGCTCAGTCTTTACTTCAAATTGAGAAGTTCTCATTTCCATCTGTGAAGTCTTAGATTCCAGGTCTTGGGTCTTTTGAATCAAACACAATTAGGGTTTTTTTCCCCTTGGACTTCAGAAATTGTCTTTTCCAACATCTGTTGAATTTTTTAAAACTTCTTCAGTAACTTATTTAAGCTCTTGTTTGACATTATCAATACACTATCAACTTTTTCAGTAACATTAATAGGTTTTACAGTAACAGTATCTACTCTTGCAGCAAGATCTTTAAATCTATTATCATTGATTGTTGTAAATTGTCTAAATTCTGCTAGAAATCTAGAAAAATAATCAGGCATCTCAGACAAAATGAGGTGGTAAAAGATAAAATGTAAATAGTTAAATATAAGTTAAAAGTAATAGTTTATGACTGTTGTAAAACAGAGATAATGTATGGAATGGAATGTTTATACAGAATAGAATGCTAAACTCAGATTCAACTGGAAAAATTGATGTTTTTTAAAATTTTAATAAAAATTACTTATAAAAAAAAAATAATCAGGCATCTCAGTTTCTTCCATTGAGTCCTTTCTAGTTGTCATCTTTTTGAAACTTCAGGCCATAATAGAGAAAAGGTAAGGACAATAAACTAAAAAATTGGATTCCAAAAAATTACAATTTTTTTTGTCAGCAATATGGAAAAGGTGAAAAAAATAAAAAACTACTCACAATTTAAAATGACAGTCATTATTCAAAAATCCAAAGGAAAGAAAAAAGATTTTAGAGTTCCTGCTCTAAAAAGTTTACTTGTCAAGTACAAGACTTCAGAATATGTGATCATGCTTGTCTTTGCTGATGTGTGCTAAATCACATCCTCCATGTTGCACACCAGCAACAGAACCCACAAATGATCCCTATTGTTATTACTAATACAAGTTTCATACAATGTAAAAAGGATCTCGCCAAATTCATTGGGGGAGGGTTAAAAAAAAACCCAGAATGAAATATAAACCAGTGACTGATATCAAGAACACAGGTGAATTTGCCATTGCAGATCTTAAATTATATTATGAAGCAGCCTGTATGGTGTGGATGAGACCTTGGATATTATTGAATAATCAAAAACTTTTGACATTGGAAGGCCACAATCTCCAGTTTGGATAGCATATCTGCCTATGGTGTAATAATTCTAAGGCCCCAAAATCATTTTGCAACCATGTAATCAGAAAGGCATTATGTAAAGTCTGGGGAAAAGATAAACAATTCCTACATTCAAAAATTCGTCTTTGATTATCACCATTTGAAGCACTTTCTATAAAAGAACTAGGAAGATATGGAGAATGGAAAACTTATAGAGACCTTTTAAGACAAAATGGAAACTCCTATCAAGACGAAGAAATCAATACTCAGTAGTTCCTATATTTACAAATTACAGAAAGGTTTAAAATAGATGTGAGGGATGGAGGATTCAATTTAAAAATAATAGAATTTGAAAGTCATCTATTGAAAGGGTAAAAACGTTTGATTGCCAACCTAAGCATAATGTTATTGAAATTTAATTTAGAAGAAGAGACATTAAAGAAGTGTATGATAAAATGAGCATGGGTAAAACATTGAAATGTAATGTGGTTAATACAAGATGTTATTACCTAAAGGAAAATTTAATGAAAATGATGTACCAATGGTATCTCCCACCAGACAGAACAGCAAAAATATATAAAAATACAAGTAATGAATTTTGGAAATGTGGAAAAGAAAGTGGAAGTTTTTTCATATGTGATGGAGTCTCAGATGAAGAGAATAATTTAAAAAATAGAAAGGACCATGATGCTTATTAATTTTCCAATCTTTCTTTTCCTTTTTTGGGTAAGGAGGGGATACTTTGAAGATTGTTATTATAAGCTGTTCCCTCACCATGTGGGAAGGTTATTTTAATTAATTGTTAAATGTTTTGATTTAACTATTTATATCGTTATATTTGTAATGTCAAGCATGGTCTTTCTTAAATGTATTATTTGTATTTCTTTCATTTTTTTAATTATTTGGTGTGTTTTTTCTTTGTGTTTTGTATTTTTTTGTCATTCATGTCTCCTTTTTTGTGTATATTACTAGATAGATAGATAGATAGATAGATAGATAGATAGATAGAATACTGAATTTCTCCAGTGTACATGAGAATGGGGGAGAATGAGGAAACCCATAGTATGTTTTGAACCCTACAGTTTCCCACCCAATTGTGCTGGGAATAAACCAACTGAGTCATCACAACCCCTAGATTGACTGGGTAATGGAGTAGGTGAAACTCCCAAGACCCAAGTGCCATTTACACCACATAGAGGCACTGGTTCAGCCCTAGAGGAGCAAGGTAGACAATGAGATAATGGTAGGACTAATAACCTGTGGGATTATTCCTGAGCTAAGGGATGTGGAGTTGCCAGCTAAGCATCGCATCATCATCATCATCATCATCATCATCATCATCATCATCATCATCTTTATTTGTATCCCACTGTTTTCCTTTAAAGGACTCAAAGCAGCTTACAGCACTTTTAGAAAAGAAAACATAGTTAAAAAATTATAACACACAACAGTTAAAATACAAATTAAATAATCCACTAAATGCATATTTTAAAGCACAAACAGTTGAGAATAGCCAGCACCTTTCATCAGCAGGCAATGATCACAGATTGAATGCCTGCTGAAATAAAAATGTTTTTGTTTGTGTATGGAAGGGAGGGAGGGAGGGAGGGTGCCAGTTCGACTTCTTTGGGAAGGGAGTTCCAGAGCTTGCAAGCAGCCACTGAAAAGGTCCTCTCCAGATACTGTTCCCACCAGATGCACCTATGAAGGTGATGTGACAGAGAGAAGGGCCTCTCCAGCAGATCTCAAAGCCTAGGCTGGTTTATAGGGGAGAATACAGTCCTGCAAATAGGTACCTCAAAGAGGTATTTGAGGAAAAGGAGGCAGACTCCTTACCACCCCATTGGACATCAGACTGTGCTATTAAACTGATCCCATGAGGGTACTATCTAAAACTAAACTCTATTCCGTGGCTCCCAAGGAACTGATGGCTTGGAGGGAGTTCATAGATAAAAATTTGGCTAGAGGGTTTATTAAACCAGCCACATCCCCCATAGTGGCACCAGTATTATTTCAGTGCAAAAAAGACAATTCTCTGGGACTCTGCATGGATTAAAGAGGCTTGAATGCCATATGTGCCTCTGATAAGTATCCCTTGCCCTTAATGAATGATATGCTAGCTCACTTAGCTAAGAAGAAGGTGTTTACTAAATTGGATTTGAGAGAAACATTCTTTTACCTGTGGGTTAAGGACAGAGATGAAAACTAACTGCCAGCTGGGGTCTTTTGAATATTTAGTCATGCCTTTTAGGCTGAGCAGAGCACCTGGTGTGTTTATGTATCTGATTAACAAAGTCCTTCATGATCACTTGTATCAAGGAGTGCTAATATATTTGGACAATATCCTGGTATATTCAGAGGACTACCAATCCCATATTGGTGAGAAAGGTTGTTAGTGAGAACCTTGGTGAGAAAGGTTGGTGAGAAAGGTTTTTAGACAACTAGTTATATGTAAAGTATGAATTCCATAACGACAGACTGGACTTTTGGGGATATTGTATTTCTGCAGAAGGGATTGTAATGGATACGGATGTGGTGGGATGGGAAGTCCCCAAAACAAGAAGGAATCTCAGGAATTTCCTGATGTTTGTGTTACCCTGATTTCTGGGGGTCCCAGAAGGGACACCAAAATGTGCTGAAACAATGGGGAGGGAATTAGCACAGAGCACAAGTTTGCAATACGAGAGGCAGGGTAATGTAGCGAGATCTTGAGCCCTATGTCTACGGGGTCAGGCCAAGTCAATGATAAGGCAGAAGTTGAAAATAATAGTAATTGGTTTATTGAAATACAATCAACCAAGTGTATGCAACACACTCACACAAGGAACTATAGAAATAAAAGTTAGGAGTTGGATAGAGGGATTTTGAGAGGAGGTTTGGTATGGAAAAAACTATATCTGTCCTGAAGCCCGGTAAAAGCAAAGAAGCTGGGGAGCATGGATTCTCAGCACGTGAGGCTGAGGGGAAGGTTCGCTGGACAAAGCGACAGCAAAGCGGGATGGAAGCCAAGAGCAATCCGAGGAAGCGCTCAAAGTCAGGGGTTCTTATAGGGAAAATTGTGGCCGCAGGCTAGTCCGTACTTGGGGAAAACAATGGGTTTCAGGCTGGAGACAAAGCCTCCGAAAGGTCAGTACTTTAGACGATTGAGTTATAGTCAGATTGTCAATAGAGTAGCCAGTATGCAAACGCGGAGTGCTTGAGAGTTGTATAGTCTGCTCATCAAGCTGCCTGCATGGGGCAGGGGATCTTTTGTAGGTAGCGTGCATACATAATGTGGTACTTGCCTTGAGGTCTCCTGAAGCTGCATTCGGCAATGACTGGCCTGCCTAGATCGGGATGTGAATGGTTCGGCTATTGTCGGCCGCACCTGTGTGCGTGCTTGTCCGGGGGCCTTGCAAGCACGTGGAGAGGAATGGGTACCAAAGGCCAAATTATTGATATCAAATGATATCTTAATATCCCACAAGTTCAAGCTAGAAACAGCGGTAACATTTGTTAGCTTCTATACACAATTCATCACCAACTTTGCACAGATTGCATTGCTGCTGACTGACTTGCTTAAGACAAAGGGAAAGGGGGGCAAGGAAAAGGGAGATAAGCCTGATTTAGGGGGAAAAAAACACTTCCAAATACAATGGGATGCAAAGTGTCAGGAGGTGTTTCAGCACCTACAGCAATTATTCATCTCTGAATCCATCCTGAAACACCTGGATCCATCCCAACCTTTTGTGATATAGGTGTTACCCTGTATTCTGGGGGTCCCGGGAAGGACACCTAAATAACCTTGCAATTACACAAATTGGGGACATTAGTCTAGAGCACTGGTTGGCAAACGAGAGGCAGGGTAACGCAGCAGAATCTTGTAACCCAGTGTTTATGGGGTCAGGCCAAGTCAAGAAGCAGACAGGTTGGAAAATAATGAATGATCTTTATTAAATACAGGCACACAATGTAAGCAACACACGCACACAGACAACTAAGGAAAATAAAGGTATGAGTAAGATAGTGGGATTTTCAGAGGGATAGTTGATTCGGGTGATACGAAACCTGTTCCTTAAGTCCAGAAGAAAATGGAGAGCGAAGCTGGAGTTCGATGTACGTCAGCACGTGGAGCTGAGGGAAAGCTCGCCAAGCGATGCGGCAGCAAGGCAGTCTGGAACTCGGCAGCGATCCAAGGAAGCGCTTGAAGTCAGGGGTTTTTATAAGGAGAATTGTGACCGCAGGCTGGGTCAGACTTTGGGAAAACAATAGATTTGGAGCTGGAGACAAAGCCTCCGAAAGGTCAGAATTTAAATGATTGAATTAGAGCCAAATTGTCAATAGTATAGCCGGTATGCAAACGCGGAGTACTTGAGCGTTGTATAGTCAGATCATCAAGCTGCCAGCGCTAGGCACGCCTAATGGAGGTACCTGCCTTGAGGTCTCCTAAAGCGGCGAGTCGACTGTTTCTGGCCTGCCTGTATTGTTTTGGAATATTACAGCGATTATCGGCCGAGCCTGTGTGCGTGCTTGTCCGGGGGCCTCGCAAGCACATGGAAGGGATACGTGAAGCCGAATTATCGATATCAAGAGATATCTTTTATATCCCCAAAGCTCGGGCTAGCCAGGGCAGTAACATAGGTCCATGGAAACTGTTTATTGAGTTAGGATAAGTCTAGACATTATAGTAAGTGAAGCAGTAAGTGAATAAATGATGGTGGAATAAGTAAAATATTTGTTTTAAAATGTGAAAAAATGAACTCAAAGAGTACTTAATGGAGGACTGAAAGATTTCTAGGATGCCAAATGTGGCTATCACAGCTTACATAGGTATATCTTAGCAGGGATGTTGTAAAGACTCATGTAGGTCAGTGACTGGCAATGGTGGGTGCTGGAAATTGTAGTCCAGAACATCTGAAGGAAAGCTAAATTAATTTCTTCATAAATGAACTGAAGTTCAGTGTAGGTATAACCAAGGAGAAGCTCAGGAGACAGAGTTCCATTCTCATTCCCACCCATTCATAAAATGTTCATGTTTACATAGACTTCTGTACCACTACCACTTTCTTTTTCTACTGTATTTCACCTTTTTTCACTGACCTATCTAAAGTAAGGGTGATTTCTCCGCCCTTGGTATTGCCTAAAACATCTTAGCTGACAGTTTCTCTTGCCACTGCTCACCTACTCTTAGAACATTAGTAGGAGGATTACACCTAGCATGCTTGATTTCTGTGATGGAGAAAACCATTTGAAATGAAGGGACTGCATCATTTAATAGATATGTAAAAGCAACTTCATTGAGCTAATCTCAATGAAATATATCTCATTTATAGGCTACTCACAAACTGCAAGTTATCCAACTATTCCCCAGCTATCTAGCATCTGTCCCCTAACTCCATACCAGAAATGGACAACTGTTAGGAGTTGGGTTCACATTCTCCATCCCTGTAACCTTGGAGGACCACACCACAACCACTATTACCCTCCATGCAGAGCCATTATGGCCAAAAAAAAAAAAAAGGCAAAACTGGGGGGTGATACAGAGGGCTAGGGCTTCAAAAAGCAGCCCACTGGGCACTCTTTCACCATCCCTCATCTAGACTAATGATGCTTAGCCAGGAGGAGGGGAACTCCAAATATCCATACATGTTAAACTCCTTCTAAACAGTATATTTTAATTTTGATTTTTTTGGAAACTCTTCAAGGCAGTTTAACATGATTCTCATCCTATGCTTGTATATTCCCACCCCCCCAAAAAAAATAACCCAAAATGCCCACTAGTCTAAGAGAAGCGGAGAGAAAACAAGCGTTCACATACTGTATTCAGTTGAGGCAGAATATGGTGCACAATCCACAATCAAGCCTGATAGTATCATAGAATATGAAAATGACTTGAATAGTTTGCATGTGTCCTCTTCCTTTCTAGACACCTTGGTCAATTTCTTGGTATTTTGGATTGTTCACAGCAATAAAGCAAGGAGAGAGATGCAAACTTAACTGCATGTCTGACCAGACACCAGTAAGAGTATATTACCTCTCCTTTCTGTGTCCTCTTCACTCCCCTCAGCCTTGAATGGCATGAAGGAGTATATTATTATATCTAATTTATGTTTACAGTGATGCCAGTGAAGAACGAATTCCTTTATGCCGCTACTGCATCCTCACAGGGTCATCTGGCCAAACTTTCTTAGGCAGTTCAGCACCTATTGCAATATGTCCTACCTGTGGGAGGTAATGCATGTTGACAAGTATGCAATGTACTTTGAACATCAAATTACTAGTACTTTAATGCTACGATTATAGAGAACCTAAGAAAGTGCCTAGAATGCTCACTTTGGTCTGTACTCATAGACTATATTTACTAATAGAACAACAATCTGTTGAGTATTTTGCGCTGGGTCTCCAGTTTCTTCTTGTGGATTTCATTGGATGATCCCCAGTTCCTGCTTGTTACATTCAATATTTTACCTTCTTGGCTCATAATATCAACTCAAAAGAAAGATCTGACTGGCTGGGTCAGAATGGGAGTATTGCCATACCCCTTAAAAGTGAGATTATGGTATGATTAATCCTGAAGAAATTTACCTTCAGGGAATGTCAGGTAATTATCTGGCAGTTGCTAATATCCCCTTTAATGGCAAACCCTCTCTGAATAAATTTTGCCAAGAAAATCCTGTGACAAGTTCACCTTAGGGTTGACATAAGTCAAAAATGACTTAAAGGCACTCAACAACAAATATCCTTTTTCTGGCAAGGTATTGCCTAAGCTGTCATGGCTGTACAGCTCCAAACACTCTTGGATGAGACTGTTTTTTCTGGTTCTATATGTCTGGTTTTGGCAAAGAATAGCCTTGATCACCCTTCTGATCTCTGCTGAAAGAGAGTGGGATTCTCTCATTCTTTATGACCTCTCTGTGTATGTTGATACCATTGACCAGGGCTATCATTCTAGATAGCCTAAGATAAAGATTTAATCTTATTGTGGTCATGTTCCTACTTGGGTGCTAGACTCCAGAAAATGATGTAGAGATCACTGCTCACTTCATTTGAATTAATGTTATTGAGTCTCAAAAGATTCAGTCTTGTTCCCTATACTTTTTAACACTTTTAATACTTGAAACTACTGAGTGACATCATCCAAAAATATAGGTAATGTACCATTATCTGTGAATGACACCGAGATTTCCACCACTGCCCCATCTAATCTTCTGAGAATGGAAGAGATAAACTGGTGCTTGAATACAGTAACATACAGTAATTTTCCCGCATTGACTCAATGGTCTATGAGGTTTCTTCCAACTCTGTGATTCTATGACCAGATGAATGTCAAAAAACAGCTTCAATGTATATAACATCAATTTGATATAACCTTCAAAACTACAACGAACTATGAGGCTCTGGGTAAGAAGCTAAATGACCCCGGGACACAAGTTGTTATTTCATTGCTTCTTCCTGGCCCAGGAAGAAAGAGAAAAATGTTAGAGGTGAACAACTGGCTCTACAAATGGTGCTACTGGGAAATATTTGGCTTCTTGGAGCATGGCCTCCACTTTTGTGAAGAAGAATCTCTGGCAAGAGATAGATTGCACCTTACAGCAGTTGGAAAGAACGTATTAGCTAGAAGTCTCACAAACCTGATCAGGGAGGCTTTAAAATTAGTTACACAGGGGAACGGAGACAGTATTCCAAAAGGTAGGGAACACCAACTACAGCAGTGCTTTCCAAAGGGTGTGTCGTGACACATCAGTGTGTCACGTGAAATGTGTTGGTGTGTTGCCTCCCCAGCAGAAAAAGATCCACCCACCCAAGCCTGGTCTGCTGCTGTCACTCTCGCTGGGGCCTTTCCCTGGTAAGAGCAACGGCAGCAGTCAAGGGCTGGGTGGTAGGGGGCTGCCTCTTCCCCTGCCATCACTCTCGATGGGGCCTTTCCTGGTGAGGGTGATGGCAGTGGGCCAGGATTGGGGGGATGCCTTTCCCCACCCTAGATATGCCTCTGGGTATCTCCGGTTTGCTAGTAAAACTGAATTATTGTGTCATGAAATGACGCTTGTTGAAAAATTGTGTCACCAACATTATAAGTTTGGAAAGCTCTGAACTACAGGAACAACAGACTCAGTGATACAAGGGAATTAGACTAATAATACCAGAACCCACCAGGGGACAAGAAAAAACATTAATAAAAAAACATTAACAAGGAAGCAGCTAAAGATAATGAACCATGGCCTTAGATATCTATATGCAGAGCATAAGAAATAAACAAGATGAACTTGAACTCTTGATCCAGGAAGGCAAATATGATTTAATGGGCATCACTATAACCTGGTGGGGTGACTCTCATGATTGGACTATAGCAATAGAAGGATATATCCTGTTCCAGAGAAATAAATGAAAAAGAAAAGGAGGAAGAGGAGTTTTATATGTCAAGGGTGTGTACACCTGGAAGTAGATCCATGACTTAGAGCATATCAAACAGGTTGAGAGCATTTAGATAAAAAATTAAAGATGAGAGAAACAATAGTGGGCATTTACTATACAGGTACCCCAGGCAGCCTGAAACTTTCAGTGATGCCTTCCTAAAACAAATGATCCTAAATGATCCTAAAACAAATGATTCAAAAGAGAGAGAGAGATGAAGAGAGAGAGAGAGAGAAATACAGTCGCAATGGGAGACTCATTACAGTAGCAAGGTTCAACACATTCCTCAATTATCTTGCAGGCAATTTCATTGTAGAGAGGGGAGGGAGTATTGCTAAATGTAGGTAGAATGAGAAGTGTGGAAATACCTGTGAGATATCATTTCATCTCTGCTTAAACAAAGGTAAAGAGATGTCCAGCAATCCTGGAAAACAAGGAAGCTCAAGATATTTTGTTTCTTGCCGTAGGAAATCAAAAGGTGCTCACTTAATTGTACCTCCAGATCTATTGCCTGAGACCAACCTCCTGGGGTTGTCCAAGAAGAGAAGGGCTGACTTTGTTCAGGAAGGGAGCTGTGTCAGTATGATGTGGTGCTTTAGGTCTACAGCCTGCCTGAGGCTGTGGGTGGGCTGATCCCGGCACCTGGGCTTCCCTGTCACTGCCTAAAGAAGAGGTCTTTTGAGGACAAATTTTCCTCTGAACTGTTCATTTAAATTGGAGATTATGAAAGACATGAAGTATTGTCAGTGTACCTACACAAGAGGAAGTGAAAGCTGGAAGAGAGGCAGGCAGAGTGTTATCTTAAAGGAGGAGATCACTTGCTTAAACATTTCCTTCAAAAGAAGGATAGATTTTGAAAAATGGCCTGGGACCCAAATCAAAGAAGAATGGAGAGAATGGAGTGGGTCAGATGCTTTCAGTTTGACCCGAAATAAACCCTACAGGGTTTTTTTCCCCCCTAATCCCACAATACAGCAACAGGCAGTGTAGAGTGACAGCGACGGAAAGCTAAAGCACAGAAATACAGTATCCCTCCCCTTCACCCACACATCCACCAGAAAGGCATCTTTGCTTCTGCGACTAAATCTAATAGAACAGTTGTAGAGATTTCTTTGTCGCTGTGGAGTCTTACGGAAGACCCACAGCAACCAGAGCAGCGGAGCTGATGAGACTAGGAGTTGCCACAGAGACTCCCAGATAAAGGCGAGGCGGAAGAGAACTGCGCCCAAGCGCGAGGGAGCGGGAGCGGGAGGAGTTAATGGACTGACCCACAAAATCCTCTCCAGAGAGGCCAGGTTCGACATGTGAGAGGGAAGCCTGGGACCAAATTTACCGTAGTTGTGTGTCTGAGGGGAAGGCGGAAGCAGGGGAGAGAATTTCGCGTCCTCTCTTCTTTTCCTTTTGCAGGTAAAGACTCCGAGGGAGGCAGGGACCATTCTCCGAGCCACAGAAGTCAGAAACCAAGACAGGCGCGGGGAGAAGGGACAGCCGACCGAACCCGAGCCGCGCGAAAGGGGGTCTCTGTGCTTTTTGGCGGGGGCTCCTTCTGTCGTTAACAACTTTTCTAGCAAGCGAAGCGAGGAGAGGAACCCAAAGCAAGAGAGGAGGGGATTGTGATCCCTTCTCCTCCTGGCTTTCCCTCCCTCTCCCTCTGACCCGAGAATATTAGACGTAAGAAAAACCACCTCACGCCAGCCCAAGTTCGACTGAGCTGACTCTCCCGTCCTCTGGAAGGCGACCCCGCTCCGCATCCTCAGATCGAGAGAACGCCGCAGTCCGGCAATCCCCGAAGGCGGGAGGCTGAGGTGACCTGCGCCCGCCTGCCCATCCTGAGGGCGAGCTTGCGGTGGAAGCGGAGGACAAAGCCTAGGAGACTGGAAAGTAACCGAGGGGGAAACCGAGAGCGGACTGGATGCGAGGCTGGGGAGATCTTGGGAAGACAGCAAGAAGGACCCGAGCTGACTGATTTCCGGCACTTTTTTCGCTCTGAGAGGGCGTCCGCGGTAGAGGGGGCTGAAGAGGGGAAGGCTATTTCCGGACCCCTCGGCTAGCTCTTATGGGAATGAAACACTCCTCCCGCTGTATGCTCCTAAGGAGGAAAATGGCGGAGAATGCTGCTGAGAACACCGAGGTAAGAACGCGACAACTCCAGCCCCAATGTGGGACGCGCCACGGGGCCAACAAAAGCTAAACTTTCCCAGCCCGTTCCAGTGGCCTTCTCGCCACCTGACTCCTGTAGATCTCACATTATATCCTGACAAGCTCCCTATTCCTGCACACACAAACACAGTCCGGGAAGGAGAAGACGGATAAGATTTGCGCCTCTCATCTATCCAGTTCTTGGATGAAGCGAACGCAGGGGTTTTTTTCCTCCCCCTTGGCGGAGGTTGGCGGGCGTAAGATTGAACTGGATTTGCTGCGGAAGTGGAGGCGCGGCGAGGGGCCGGGGGGATGGTGGTAGCCTTTGGGACGCCCTCTCCGCGAGTTGTTGTGGAGGGAGGCAGGGAGAGCAGAACGGCAGTGGTTGCTTTTTCTCTTCAGCATCTCCTTCGCTGGGAGCTGAAACATCTGGGCTCAACCGCGTCCTACTCTGCGTCATTTTCAGCATCTGGTCGACAGCCTTCGGCTCTGTGGCCCGTTTGGCTGAAGCAGGGAGGAAAGGCTTAAGCCCGCAGTGCTGGGCGACAGCGCTGTCCAAAGTGCTGCCCACAAAATGGGGTTTGGGAGGCAGAGAGGGGAGGGAGGAGGCGACTTCAGCGTCCTTAACGCAACTGCCTGACGAGCTCATGGCCACATGGTGAAAAGGCACCTCGGTGTGGCCAGAAACTCTTTCATACTTCCTTGCCGGGTCTCAGTAGTCAGGATCGCCTCTCCAAGGGAATGACGCTGATAATCATGGCATGCAAAAATGGGATGAACGTGTCGGAATTTGTGTGCGCGCGTGCTTGAGCTAGCAGCAAACTCCCAGCTTCTATTAATAGCTCTTCCTGGCGTTTTTTTTTTCTTTTTCTGAATACTTAACGGGGGAGTAATCTTTCCGTAGCCTAAGGCCGATATAGGCGTTGCTCTGTACTGTAGAATCCACAGTCAGTTTCTGCTGTCTATAGAAGTGGGTGCTGATCTCCATTATCTTACACTGTGCTCCTGCAGGAGGGAAGGACATTGTTTTGCAAATATTCCATTCTCCAAGCATTCTCCCTATTCCCAAGTTCTATATTTCTCTCACATAACCTTAGATGCATGAAAGGTTTCTCAGTATTGGGGAAGGTGTGGGAAGGAGAGTCATCGCAAAAGGAGGTAATTTAAGCAATAAATCAAAAGGGGAGCCATGGTGGTTGCTGCATGGTAACTCCCTCAAGAAGCATTTGTAAGAGAAGGTTCTAAAAATAGCTCAAGGCAGGCATAGCACATCTGTAAACTGTCAGTGGAGCAATGGCATCTACTGTGTCGTTAAGTATTGTGCATCTTTGCACAAACCTGAGAGTGAAGACTAAAAGTGGATTCATTGTATTGTTATTTTCTAAATTCCAATTAGTAAGAGACTAGAATTTTCTGTAAATGATCTATGGAGAAAGTACTGTAGCCTAGCAGCTTTTAAACTTTTCATGGTTGAACTACACTTTATTCACCTGTTTCTCACCCTTTTTATGACTTTTCAGTGAAGGCTCCCAGAAACATTTGAGAAGGCAAATACAGCCTGACCAAAGACAAATGGAAACATCTACATACTTCATTTGCACACCCTGGCCACATCTGGCCCTATGAACGGGGACCTCCAAGTCACCTTACTGTCAACAGACCTGCTCAGGTCTTGCAGACCCAGGGTCATGGCTTCCTTGATAAAGTCTACTCACCCATAATGTGGTCTTCAACTTTTCTTAGTGCCTATTATTATTGTTACTATAATCTTTTCCAGTAAGTCATGTCTTCTCATAATATGTCCAAAGTAGGACAATCTCAGTTTAGCCATCTTGGCTTCTAGGTAGAGTTCAGGCTTGATTTGCTCTAGGACCCATTTATTTGTCTTTTTAGTAGTCCAGGGTATCCACGGAACTCTTCTCCAGCACCACATTTCAAAGGAGCTGATTTTCTTCCTATCAGGTTTCTCCACTGTCCAGCTTTCACAACCATACACTGAAATCCGAAATACAATGGCACAGATAATCCTGATTTTAATATTCCATGATATATCTTTACGCTTAAATATCTTGTCTAGTTCCTTCATAGCTGCCTTTACAAGATTTATTGACTGCAATCTCTATTCTGATTAATGATTGAGCCAAGGCATGGAAAAATCTTTACTTTTAAAATAATGTTTACAATGATATAATAGTAAATTATCCCCTATCCTCCATTCCCCACCTCAGACAACATTCCATGATTCAAAGTATAATCAAACTATCAAGGACAATGTCCAGAAAGTACTCATCACAGTTGATTCCAGAATATCATGTGGTTCAGTGGTGGGCCATATCTAGAATTTAAGTGTATCATTTATATTATTAAACAGATGCCATGTAGTCTCAAGCTATTTCACCCCTGGCAAGGTAGAATTTACATGTCAGTTTCTTTAAAAATGCAAAGGTCCAACCAATTATTAATGGACAAATCTTGTAAATTCTTCCATGACCTTGCTATCTACATCCTTGCTGCATACAGCAAGGTAGATCTGAAATCTTCAGATAGAGCATTTGCATTTTCTTTATCATAAATTGATATAATCAGTTAGGTTATTTGAAAGTGTATGTTTTGATTAGTTATTTTGTTAATCTAGTCAAGAACTTCCAGCTAGAATGGTATTACTTTAGGGCAACTAACTCACATGTGTTCCACTGTATCAACATTCTTCCAGCATTTATCTGACAAAATGTTAGTGATACTATGTAGTCTTAAGGGGCACAGATTTAATGATGTATCACTTTATCTCCTTTTCAGTTGTAGATGACAATTTATGTGGGATAGATCTCTAAATCCAGTCCCATTTATTTTTGCTGGCCGGTATTCCAAGCTTAGCTTCCCACTGCACCTTCAGATACTTCACTGGACCCATATGTAATCTCAGTGATTGCTTTACAGAACTTAGAATCTTAATTCTTTTAGAAGTATTGAGACGATATGTCTCGAAGGTTGTAAGAGAGAAGACAGGACCCGTGTCTCTACATAACCTAGACACAAATCTGCATTCATTTACACTTTCTTCCTTGACATTCTTTAGTATTTGTTCCATCTTTGCTATTTACTCCTAGTAGTACAGTCTTATCTGCATATCTTACACTGCTAATGTTCCTTCCTTCTCTTTCTAATCATCATTCACTCGAATATAATCCTGCTTTACCCATGATATGTTAAGCATAGAAGTTAGACAGATAAGGTGAAAAAATGTACCATTATGCCTGATCCCCTTGCCAATTGGAAACCATTCTGTTTCTCTGTATTCTGTTCTAATGGTGGCCTCTTGTCCTGAATACAGGTTACATATTAAGATAATCAAATGTTGTGGTATTCCCATTTAAGAGCAATCCATAGTTTTTCATGATCTACCCAATCAAAGGCTGTGCTATAATGTAGAAGCATTCTTTGGTATATTCCATTATTGAAAGTACATTTACAATATGATCTCTAGTGCTCTCCCTTTGTTGAACCCAGCTTGGACATCTGGGATTTCTCGCTTCATATATGGTAAAAGTCTTTGTTGTAGAATTTTGAGCATCACTTTGCTTGCATGGGAAATTAATGCAATGGTCCTGTGGTTACTGCAATCCTTGGTGTCTCTTTTCTTGGGGACTGGAATATATATTGAATGTTTCCAATCTGTGGGCTATTCCTTTGTTTTCCATATTTGATGACAGATTTTCATTCTGTCTTTTTAGCCTGAAGCATCTCTGTTGGTATGCCATCTGTTCCTGGCGATTTATTTCTCCTAAGTGCCCTGAGTGCAGCTTCCACATCACTTTTTAAAATTGTAGGTTCATCTTCTAATGGTTCTTCCTTGACAGAATCTATTTTCTTTTCATCTCTGTTATATAATATTTTAGTGAACTGTTTCCACCAGCTTTTTATTTGTACTTGGTCATGTAATATGAGCCTCTGCTGCTCATATAGCATCCTCACTCTTGGTTTAATTTCCTTTTGATTTTTCAGATCTTGTGGAAGACGTCTCTTGTTCTTCCTTTTTAATCACCTTCTATTTTTCTGCATTGATTATTTTTTAAATATTTTTGAAGACACATCTAATTGATATGAAACAAGATATACAGAAACAACACACCAACATATCTACTAATTAATCTAAGCAATTAAACAACTAATTAAACTAACACACTAACTACAAATGTAACAACTCTAAAAGATATAATAAGGTCCCACACTTGACTTCTGATTCTTTAGAAAATGGAAACTAATAAAAGGTTATTATATTTCCTGTAAATTGTATTAACATCTATTCTTAAGTGATCTTTACTGCCTAATATTATAATTATGTAAAATTTAAATGACATTTATACTTATAAAATAATAGCTTGAGTACTTACGTTAAATGTAGAATACTCTTATAAATTCAAAATAATGTTCTACAATAATAATTCTATTTTTATTCAAAACCTAATGTTGCATATCTCCACCAACTTCTCTTCAACATGTTATAACCTTCTCCATTGATTCTTGAATTCCTTCAAAGAGCCTTCTCTAATTAATGTCATCTATTTGTCCATCTCAGCTATGTCCAGCAACTTCATCATCCAATGATCTTGAGATGGGATCTTTCCACTTTTGTACATACAATATCCTCGCCACCATTGTCATATACAGTTTAACTTTTACAAAGTTCTTATTTATCTGGTCATTCATTAGATCCAATAAGAACAGTTCAAGGTTTTGGATTAATTTTAGTCTTAAGAATGTCCTCCACTAAATAGTGTCTCATCACGCAGACTTTCTTTGTTTTATCACAAGTCTACCACATATGGGGGAAAAAGTCCCATATGACTAATCAGTCATTTCCAGCATTTAGTTGAGGAGTCTTTACTCATTTAAGACAATTTTTCTGAAGCCAAATACCAGCTATGCATCACCTTATAAAAATTCTCTTTTACATAATAACTTAAAGTAAAATTCAAATCTTTCTCCACATCCTTTCCCATTTTCCAACAGAATTAAGTGACCCACATTTTGAATCCACTTAATCATGCATTCTTTTACTTGCTCTTCCTCCAACTCAAATTTCAACAACGTCTTATATGGTTTAGTTATTAAATGTGCATCATCTTTACATAAGTGATCCTCAAATTCTGTTTTTCCACATCCAAACCAAATTATTTTTTGCCCATTTTAAATCTTTCAGACAATTGTCCATAAGAAGACCATCTTACATCAAATCAATCAATTCCTCATTTATTTTCATTTTTGCTTTATCTCCATCAATCTTAATCATATATGTTATCCATTTCTCTTTGACTTCAATTTTTAAAAAAAGGCTTCATGAGGAAAAACTCACATAGGCATTCTTGGACATGTTCATTGCTTATAACTAGTCTACACTCCAAATAATGCACACCTTATAAAATGATTTTTACAATTTACAGTCACATTAATTTTGTCCTACCACAAGAAGATGTGCCACCTAAATCTTAAATCAAAACCTTCTAGCTGTAGAAGTCTTTCTCTTTTAACTACACCATATGAGATGCAGAATAATACAAACTCAAGTCAGGAAGCCTGAGGCCCTCCCCTTGTTTCACATCTGTAAAATCTCCAATCAGACCCTTGGTTTCTTTTCTTGCCACATAAATCTCAAGATATCTTTTTGCCTTTGTTTAAAAGTACATCACTAATCAGGAGAAGTATTGTCTGAAACAGGAAGAGATTTTTGGCAACACATTCATTTTAATACAAGAAGTTCCTACCTTTTGATGCCCCGTTATCTGATGCCTCACTCCTTTGATGCTTCCAAATTAAGGACAAGTTACATTAATTCAATGGGAGTCCCACTCTTTCTTCAGTTCCTTTTGCCTATGGAGGTTAACTTTCAGAATGAGCTGAGATTGGGGGGGGGGGGAGGCACCAAGCCAGCTGAGAGATTTTGCAAATAGTGCATGTGAAGTTGGTCTCAAGTGAGCCTCTGTTAGTTGTTCATGCTCCCTACAGTACAGTAGATGGGTTTCACTTTTCAAACAGTTCCATTTTCTGACAGTGCTCCAATCCCTAACCTGTCAGATAATTGGAGGAAGTCTACAGTCAAGATTCTGCCTAATAAGGGCAAGTTCTTATAAAGTTTCTTCTTTTTAGAGTAGTACATTTAAGATATACTTATTAATAATAACGTATTGTAGTAAGGGCAGGAGAAAGATCATATGACATTTAAATGAGCTACAATATATTGTAAAAATTGTACTTTATTTACTGATTATGTATTTTTTTATCTACCAAATGTGTAACAAAAAGTATTTTAAAAAGTAAGGACAAGTTCTGTAAATCTTGCTTAATCCCAGACCAAGTTTTTGCATAATGATTCCGAAACAGTTTTGTATTTTAAATCTCAAAAATAACTCCTAAGTATTTTACTTTCTTCACATTTTTAAACCCAGTTTTAGATGTCAGTAACTTTTGTTTTCTTTTGCCATTTTTCTTGTCAACATAACCGTCTTTTCCATATTCAGTTTAAAACCGGCCCTTGCCCCATACTCATTGTACATCTTAAGTGAATCTTCCACACCTTCCAAGAGGTCCTGAAATATATATATTTTGCAGAACCCCTTGAAAGGTGTGGAAGATTCACTGATCACATATATCACCGCATCATTGGCAAATGCTCTTAACTTGTACTCTTATTTCTTTATCATTATACCTTTAATTTTTTCTTCTTCTTATGTAACAGCTTTCTCTAAGCTTCTAAAATTAATATAAATGACATAGGTATAAATGACACTCTGCATTGATTATTATAGTACTTCTCTAGAACTGAAGTTATTCAGCAGTTGCATTTACGGTTATGATCCTATTTCTGTCACCTTTTACTTTTGCTTCTCCTCCACCCTCAACTGTTTGAAGAGTTTCATGTGTCATCCATTGAGGCTTCTCTTTCTTTTTGGCTGCAGATAGTGTCTTTTTGTGTTCCTCCCTAACAAAGTCCCTCAGAGTTCTTTTGAATCCTGTTCAATCAGGCTTAATAGTGCAAATCTATTTTTTTAAAAAAGTCTTCTCTCTAAATTCTGTGGGGATGTTCTTCAGGTTGTATTTTGGCATGATGGTTAGTTTAGTATTCTTCTTTAACTTTACTCTAATTTTTGTATCAGCAGTTCATGGTCTATAGGTTGTTGTGGGTTTTCTGGGCTTTGAAGCTGTGTTCTGTTAGTATTTTCTCCTGATGTTTTGCCTGCATCTGTGGCTGGCCTTTTCAGAGGATCTGGTGGCATGGAAGTGAGACAGAATATATATACTTGTATAGTCTCCGGGTGGGAGGAAGCAATTTGCATATTTAACAGTTGGCCTGTGTGATGGCCTATTGTTAAATAGGATATCCCCCGGGGTTGTATTGTTAGGCGCTTTCCGCAACTTACCATCTTCCGATGCTGGGGTGCGAGGATCGTGTGAGCAGCCTCCGGGGAGAGGCTCTCGCGTCCGGGGTCCTTCGGCTCTGCACGAGCTGCCTGCTTGCGTGAGAGCCCCACCTCTTCCTTCCGCAGTGCCACCTGGGAGTTTCCCAGGCTGCACTGGGGCAGGAAGTGCAACCGGTGCAGCTCCGGAGGCTCCGCATGCCGGTAAGTGCGTGCAGGGCCCGGGAGCAAAGCGTGATCACGCACCATTTTTAGCTTCTAGCCGAATATGAAAAGGTGCGTGATCGGTGCCTGCTGGCCCCTGGAACATGGCGCGATTGTGAGTGTGTTGTGCAGATTGCTCCTCACAATCGCGGGACACTCCAGGCCCTCTTTCGCATGGAAAATGTTGTGCAAAAAGAGCCTTAGTCAGGGCATATGCATAACAGTGCATTAAGTACATTATTATATTGTTTCTTGTAGAGGGACCTCCAGAGTCTGGGTAGTGTTCATTGGCATATTTTGAGTCTTGATTTTAGTGTTCTTCAGTACTGATAGCCAAATTTTGTTTATTTTCCAAGTTTCTTCTTTCCTGTTGAAATTCTCCATGTGTTTATGGATTTCAATGGCCTCTCTGTGCAGTCTGACATAGTAGTTGTCAGAACGGTCCAGAATTTCTGTGCTTTCAAAAAGCATTCTGTGTCCAGGTTGGTTTATAATGTGTTCTGCTACTGCTGATTTTTCTGGCTGGATCAGTCTGCAGTGTCTTTCATGTTCTTTAATTCATCTTTGGATGTTGCATTTTGTAGTCCCTATGTAGACCTGCCCACAACTACAAGGTAGGCGATAAACTCCAGCAGAAGTTAGAGGATCCCTCTTGTCCTCTGCTGAACGTAGCATTTGTTGAATTTTCTTGGTCAGTTTGTAGATTGTTTGGAGGTTATGTTTCTTCATCAATTTTCCTATATGGTCAGTGACCCCTTTGATGTATGGTAAAAACACATTGATGCTCAACCATGGAATAAAGAGACCAGGCACAAAGTTGGGTTAACTATGGGCCACTTTATTTTGACCTGTATTATTTAAATTACATTAACCAGAAAGATACAAGAGAGGGAGAGCAACATGATACAGGACCAGCTGATGCCAGGGTCACAGTGTGACAACCTGCTCAGCCTACCCATGGCCGATAACACCTGAGCCCCAGGGGTAATCCAAATTGCTTTGGTTGCTCCCCAGACCAGCATCTTGGAAGGTAACCCAGGGACTCCGACCCAAGCTGCATGGCTCTAAAAGTGGGAGTCTTTTTCCCAGGTTAACCTTAAAGGTAGCCTCTTCACCAAACCCCCTGGGATGCAGGGCCCTAAAGAGGTGGTTCCAGAGCCTTACCCTACACCAAATGGGTGCCAATAGGTGATCACCAACGTTTCATTATCCCCCATTATCTGCCACAGAAAGGGGCAAGCGTCCGCTTTAGTCCCTTTCCCCTATCAGCCCGGACAACACAGCCCTCACCCTACTCTCAATTCTTCCAGGAACAACTGATTCCAATGATCAAACAGGTGCACCCCATCTGCTGAGTAAAGGTCTGGCCGCCTAAATAGGTTGCCAAGATGAGGAATAAAGTGGCCCAAATCTGATTATTCACCATTCTTTTGGTGTGGTCAATACATTTGGGGTCTTTGCCACCCTGCCAAAAAACAATGTCTTTATCACCAAGGTGAATGACCAAAATGTCAGGTGGAGGCCCATGGTGCTCCAAGGCCTTCTCCGCGAGCAAACCTAGGTCATTACCACCAAGGTGAATGACCAAAACATCAGATGGAGGCCCACGGCACTCCAAGACCTTGTCCATCAGCAAGCTTAAGTCATGGAGGCCCACGGCGCTCCAAGGCCTTGCCCTTTAACAAGCCTGGGTCATTACCACCAAGGTGAATGACCAAAACGTTAGGTGGAGGCCCGCAGTGCTCCAAGGGCTTGCCCATCAGCAAGTCTGGGTCATTACTGCCAAGGTGAATGACCAAAACATCAGGTGGAGGCCCATAGTGCTCCTCAAACACAATGGCAACTGGCCACTCTGCTGCAGGCTTTGGCCCTTTCCGCACCTTACCGTCTTCCAGTGCTGGGGTGAGGGGATCGCGCAAGCAGCCTCCAGCGAGAGGCTCTCACGTCTGGGGTCCTTCGGCTCCACACAAGCTCCCTGCTCGCACAAGAGCCCTGCCTCTTCCTTCTGCAGCACAGCCTGGGAGTTTCCTAGGCTGCACTGGGGCAGGAAGCGCGACCAGTGTGGCTCCAGAGGCTCCGCACACCAGGTAAGTGTGCACGGGGCCCGGGAGCAATGCATGATCATGCACCATTTTCGGCTTCTAGCCGAAAATGAAAAGGTGTGCGATCGGCACCTGCTGGCCCCTGGAGCTTCGCACAATTGTGAGTGTGTTGTGCGGATCGCTCCTCACAATCGTGCGATGCTCCAGGCCCTCTTTTGCATGGAAAATGCCATGCAAAAAGGGCCTTTGTTCACTAAACCACATCACAGTGGCTATGTCACCCAGCCCCAGCTGACAGCCAGCATGGTAAGTTTACGCCTGGTGCACCATCCAAAAATTATGCTGGGGCCACAAATCAGGACCTGCTGTCTTGCCACGCAGCACCTAGAATTCAACAGAGGAAACAGGAACAAAGTTAGTTGAGCAAAACAGCTTCAAAATTTGGGAGGACACATGTACATCTTTGCAGGGGAAGATTTCCAATGTTGGTAGACTGGATGTCTTGTGGGCTGAAGCCCATCCAAGGAGCAGTGGAGGCAGTTCCAATCCTAAATAAATGGGTGCCAATCTTAACTCTGTTCAGGCCCAAGCACTGTAAGGCCTTCATAGTAACTGTCTAAAATTGATACCTATAAGGGCCTGAACAAAATTTTGATGTGACAAAATAAAACAACAACCCCAGTCTAGTCCCTAAGAGCTGAACATAATTCATGAACAAGGCATAAAGCTGGGTCAGAGCACAAGCCCAACTGTACCTTTGCCCTCACCCTTTTATGATCAGGTTTGAATAACTAAAACATGAGGAGAAGGCCCAGCGTATTCCTCAAACAGAAGAAACAACTAATAAATCATACTATAACCACAAATCAGCACCTGTTGTCTTGCCAAACTGCACATGGGAACTAACTGAAAAGACACAGAACAGCAATGTTAGAGTGTTATAAAGTGTTCTGAACCTAAGAGGATGCACAGACATCTTCACAACACATGACCTCACCTCATTCAGAGCCTAAGCCTTGTGCAAAAGCCATAGAATCTAACCCACATTGGCAATCTTCCCTCTTTTCCTGGTCCACCCTTCCAGAGTCTTGTGCATGCTGAAATTACAGGTGGTATCCTCATGCCCCAGCTTTAGCAGTGAAAGCCAATGCTGACAGTCTAGTCCTGATAAACTGCAGGGCCAGATCCCTGCCTCTCAGAGAAACACAATACAGCAATATGTGGTCCACATGAATATGCCACAACACCTGCAACTTGCTAGGCACCTAATTAACCCAATCTCCCTTCCAGCCTTCTGAGAGACTAATGGTTTAGACAACCTCACCCCTCCAAGGCTCCTCAGATCTGTAGGCACAGGACAGGACTGGAGTTTGCATCTGGAGCAAGCTGTCTGAAGTGCTCCAACTGTTGGTGGGAAAGGCTTGGACCAGGTATGTGGCATGAGGGGATTTAGAGATGATCAAATTAATGACACCGACCAGGGTCATATCATAACCAAGAATGGAATGACAAATTGTGAATTCAGCAGCCCACAATTAAACTGTCCTCACATGGGGAAAATTCCAAGACACATCTCAAATGTCTGAAACCAAAACAAACAAACATGATTTCTCTGTAAAGTAAAGTGACATATGAAAGTCTCCTGCAGCTCCACTAAACTAGAGTAGAAACTCATCCCAATCATCCACATTGGCTCTTGCATCAGCTATAATGAGTCCTGCTTCACAGAAACAATGTAAGAGAGCCTCAGCAGGGCAAGGAAAATTAAGGTGACCAAATAGCTCCTGAAACTCTTGTAAAGTGACTTTCCTTAGGCCCTTTCCGCACCTTACCTTTTTCCGGTGCTGGAGTGCAGGGATCACACAAGCAGCCTCCAGCGAGAGGCTCTTGTTTCCCTGCTGCTTCAGCTCAGCAAGAGCTGCCTGCTCACGCGAGAACCCCGCCTCTTCCTTCCGCAGTGCAGCCTGGGAGTTTCCGGGAGCAATGTGCGATTGCACACCCTTTTCACCTTCCAGCCGAAAATGAAAAGGTGTGCGATCGGTGCCTGCCAGCCCCTGGAGCATCGCGCGATTGTGAGTGCGTCATGCAGATCGTTCCTCACAATCACACGACACGCCAGGCGCCCTTTCGCATGGCAAATGCCATGCAGGAAGGGCCTTAGTTTCCACAATTTGCGATTTGTGAGATGGCAAAATTGTTAAATGATATTAATTTGTATAGCTAAGCAGATAAGGCAGGTAAACAGTATAATGAACTTTCCAAAAGCAGAACAAGAGGCCAAACACTCCACTGGGTGACTAATTCATGTAGAAACCACCATCCAGTGAGAAGCCCAGCAGTTCAACAGTGCCTATGGCAACATCAGCGTTTGGTCCCATGTGGATTGTTCCTCAGGAGCTGGCAACATTAAAAAAATCTCATTAGTAATCATAAACTGTGCTGTTATGTGTTTCCCAGATGATGTGTGGGGGGGGCATAGTCAGCACTAGGAGCACCCTCCAAGCTGCCATTTGCTCTAAGACTGGGCTAGAATTACAACCCCTTTCACTTGTGGATGAAAGTGAAATAACTTGGGGGGGGGGGACAGTTAATTGGAACACTTTTTAAAAGTTTTTTATTTTATCATCTGCTCCTCATGTGAACTTCATTGTAATTTAACTAAAGGTATAATTGTTGTGTCGGAGCAAAAGTCAAAATAACCCCAAAGTGCATTGTGATATCTATACACGTACTTCAATATATTTACAACTACATGCATGTATGCAAATGTGCACACGCACACACATAGACACACACACCCCTGTATGAAACCTGCATACACACTCAAACCTTAAAGAAATCAATAAGCTATGAAGGTCTACATTCACGCATGCACATACACGTATACGCATACCTGCACAAACTCCCATAAACTGCCACTGATGCTATCACTGCAGCATTATTGTGATTGTTGTTTTAAATCAATAAGTTAGAAACCAATAAGGTAGTAAAGTCAACATGCATGTGTGCATAACACACACACCTGCATAAACCCCTCTAAACTGCCATTGATGCTAACATGCAATATTGCTGTTGTTCTCTAAATCAAATCACAGTCTACATTCATGCATACAAATGCACACACTCACACGCCTGCATAACCCCTCCTAAACTGCCACCGATGCTATCAGTGCAGCACTGTTGTTTGAAATCAATAAAGTAGCAACAGTGCATGTGTACATGCACATACACACATCTGCACAAACCCCACTAAACTGCCACTGATGCTTCCACTGCATCATCATCATCATCGTTGTTGATATTGTTGTTGTTATTACTCTAATTATTTCTAGCACCACTAACCTGCCACCTCTCAAACCCTAAAGGAGTCAAGAAGGTGGTAAAACAAGATAACAATATAAAGACTATAACTGTAGGTATCAAGGCCTAGGTATTAATCCCAGGCCCTCTAACCAACTTGTTGTTAATGCTCTATTTATTTCTTGCACCGCTAACCTGCCATCACTCAAACTTTACAAGAAACAAGAAGGCAATAAACAAGATATCAATATAAAGACTATAGCTGTAGGGATCTAGATATTAATTTCAAGCCCTCTAACTAACTCAACTAAATGGATGCCTACCTGGGAGCGGGGGGGGGAGGGGGGAAGACGCAGCAGCCCCTGATGAGCCATCTAAAATCATCATCATCATCATCACCATCGCTATCATCATAATCCAATAAAACAGAGCAAATATCCTCCACCACTAGTGGAAAATAATAGGTCATAGGCCTAGCAGAACTCTGGAACAAGGCCCAGGCCTGAGAGGCCTCTATCAAACAATGTGGCCAGCAAGGCCTGACAGAGCTCTGTCCAACCACCAGGTCTATAAACTATTAGGCCTCTAATCCCAATGAGGCCAAAGCAGGCCAAGCAGCCCCCAACTACAACTAGGTCTGATAAGCCCTTAAGCAGCCACACCAGCCAAGCAGGCCCAAAAGACACCACTACAATAGGCCCTTATTGATACTGTTCAGTCAGATTTTGTGTTAGACTGCTTTTGCTACATCTCTCCTCACTATTAATGCCACCCCATTTCTTCTAAGATTTTTATTTCCTGAGCACACAGTCTCACCACCACAAAAGGTAGTGCCATGGTAGAGTACTGTCTAGTACGCGATATCTACTAGCTTTACATCCTGTTCCCAACTGTAATATCAAAATGATATTTAATGGGGAGAGGCAAAGTAGACCAAGAGTGCATGAGATTATAGGTAGAACAGCATACATAAAAAATACAAATAATTCTTTATCAAAGAATCATAGAATCATAGAAATGTAGAGTTGGAAGAGACCACACGGGCCATCCAGTCCAACCCCCTACCATGCAGGAATACCCTCAAAGCACTCCCGACAGATGGCCATCCAGCCTCTGCTTAAAAACCTCCAAGGAAGGAGACTCCACTACACTCTGAGGCAGCATATTCCACTGCCGGACAGCCCTGACTATCAGGAAGTTCTTTCTGAGCTTCAGGTGGAATCTCCTTTCCTGCAGCTTGAATCCATTGCTCCTTGTTCTGGTCTCTGGAGCAGCAGAAAACAAGCCCTCTCCCTCCTCTACATGGCATCCCTTCAAATATTTAAACATGGCTATCATGTCCCCTCTTAACCTTCTCTTCTGCAGACTAAACATACCCAGCTCTCTAAATCTATCCTCATAGGGCGTGTCTTCCAGGCCTCTCACCATTTTGGTCGCCCTCCTCTGGACTTGCTCCAGCTTGACTATGTCCTTCTTGAATTGGGGTGCCCAGAACTGGACACAGTATTCAAGATGAGGTCTAACCAAAGCAGAGTAGAGTGGTACCAGTACCTCCCTCGATCTAGACACCATACTCCTATTGATACAGCCGAGAATCGCATTGGCTTTCTTGGCTGCCGCATCACACTGCTGACTCATGTTCAGCTTGTGGTCTATTAAGACTCCTAGATCCCTTTCACACGTACTGCCATCCAGCCACGTGTCCCCCATCCTATATTTCTGTATTCCATTTTTTCTACCTAAGTGTAGGACCTTACACTTCTCTCTGTTGAATTTCATTTTGTTAGGTTTGGCCCAGCTCTCCAATCTATCCAGGTCATTTTGAATTTTGATCCTGTCCTCTGGCATATTAGCAACCCCTCCCAATTTGGTGTCATCTGCAAATTTGATGAGCATGCCCTCTATTCCTTCATCCAAGTCATTGATGAAGATATTGAACAGCACTGGGCCCAGGACAGAACCCTGTGGCACCCCGCTAGTCACTTCTCTCCAGGATGAAAAGCAGCCATTCGTGACCACCCTTTGGGTTCGGTCGGTCAACCAATTACAAATCCAACTAACAGTAGCCCTGTCCAGCCCGCATTTTACTAGCTTCTTTGCAAGAATGTCATGGGGAACTTTGTCAAAGGCCTTACTGAAATCGAGAAATGCTACATCCACAGCATTCCCTTCATCTATCAAGCTAGTAACTCTATCATAAAAAGAGATCAGATTAGTCTGGCATGACTTATTTTTGAGAAATCCATGTTGACTTCTTGTGATTACTGCGTTGCTTTCTAAGTGATTAGAAACTGACTGCTTAATGATCTGCTCCAGAATCTTTCCGGGTACTGATGTCAGGTTGACTGGGCGATAATTAGTTATTTTCATCGTTAAATTCCAATGTGAGTGCCACCCTTATTCTACTTCTCGGGGAGTATTAATCCTCAGTCTTTTTTCAGTTCTCAGTTATGTAATAGCAATTTAGAACACAAGTAGAATTTCATTTAAAATTAACCCACCAAATTGATAGCTATTATGTCTAATAAGCATTAATAGCTCTAACCTTCATGAATTTGTCTGGTTCCATATTTTATGCCAATGGCCATCATTACATCACAAGTAGTGATAAAATTCCATAAACTAATTATCTGTTGAATCTCAGTCTTGAACCAATTGCCAGTCAATTTCATTTAGTGGCTATTCATTCTAGTATTATTAAAAAGGAAAAAAAAATATTTCTCTGTTCATTCTCTGTTCTCTTCTGCAGTTTGTTGAGATAATGTTTTATACATAAAATACAAAAAACTTCACTATGAAAACACTGGGTGTTCTTATATGCTTTTTCTATTTTTTAAGCAGAGAAAGAACTCTGCTCCACACGTCAGTAGAACCTGTTATCACTTCAATTTGTTGCTAAGGGGCTATTTTTAACTTTGAAAAAGCTTAAATGCCTACTCTTGCTTTTTGGGGCATGTTGTGTCATTTTACATGGGTTTACACACTGTAGCATTCAGGAATGGGATGGAGAGGGAGAAATCGAATCCATTAACATTCAGAAATGATTGGAATGGTTTAAACAACACAATATAGACGCCTTTAATAGGTTCTCTATATTGCTTCTGCTCTTTTTTCAGATTCTCTTGTCTACTGGAATTTCAAACAAAGGTTCTGCCATGCTTAAAATGGGATGAATAACCTGAAATGGGCTAATAACCTGAGCAAGTCTTCTAGCTGCTCGTGCTGAAGAGTATAGGAATGATTACAAGAAAAGTCAGGAAATATAGGGCCTTTCCACACTACACTGTTGTAGTGCTATTATACCACTTTCAACATCCTATGGAATCCTGGGGTTTGCAGTTTAGGGAGGCCATTTAGAAATTCTCAGCCAGAGGCCTCAGTAAACTACAAACCCCAGAATTCCACAGGATGTTGAAAGTGGAATAATAGCACTACAACATTGTAGTGCAGAAAGGCTCATAGTTTTGAAGATGCTTCCTTGCTGTCTTAGCTAGTAGTCCTATACAGGAGCTTTCTCCTTTTGCAATAGATAAGGCTAGAGGGTGACTTTTAGGGCCTTTCTGCACTCCATTGCTATAGTGCCATTATTCCACTTTCAACATCTTGTGGAATCCTGGGGTTTGCAGTTGCGGGGAGGGACATTTAGAATTCTCAGCCAGAGAGTTCTTTGTCCTCAGTAAACTACAAACCCCAGAATTCCACAGGATGTTGAAAGTGGAATAATAGCACTATAACAGTGTAGTGCAGAAAGGCCCTCAGACAAAGTGTTGAGGGGTTATTTCTTTATAAAGAAAAAAATGTGTGGGAGCTGCACCAGCAATAAAGGTTCACAAAATCTTAAACACCTTGGAGAGAGCAGGTACAAAGAAATTTTTTCCTCATATGATATTTTTGTTGTTGTTGTTGTTGTTGTGTGCCTTCAGGTTATTTCTGACTTATTGAGACCCTAAGGGGAACCTATCACAGGGTTTTCTGGGGCTGCGAGTGTGTGACACACCCAAGGTCACCCATTGGTTTCCACGGCCAAGTGGGGAATCGAACCCTGGTCTCCAGGGTCTTTGTCCAATGCTCAAACCACTACACTACGCTGGCTGTCATACTAATATATAAAATGAAATATTCAATGGTAGGCTCATAACAGACCAAAAGGGGAAGAGAGAGAAAGAGAGAGAGGACTTTTTTTCACAGTATACATAATTAAATTACTGGCATTATGGTGGCCCTTGGTTTAAATATATTAATGAAATGTAGCTCTTTCAGTGGCTATTGTTGTTGTTGTATGCCTTCAAGTTGCTTCTTATTTATAGTCACTCTGAGTGATGGGGTATTCTCAGCAAGATTTGTTCAGAGGGGCTTTGCCATTGCCTTTCTCTGAGACGGAGAGAGTGTGAGTTGCCCAAGGTCGTCCAGTATGTTTCCACGGCCAAACAGGAATCCAAGTCCTGGTCCCCTGGAGTCCTAGTCCAACATTTAAACCACTATGCAACAATGACTCTCTCGGGGGCTATTAGCCACAGTAATTAAACTGAACCTTAAGCAGAGTCAGTATACCATTCAGAACCAGGACAAACTGTTGCTTTCATGTCCTGCTTATGAGTTTTCCCGAGGTTACTCCTAAAACTGCTGAAAACAAAATGTTGGCTTAGATGGATCTTTGATTTTTATCCAACAAGACTCTATAAATTCCTATGACATTTCCCAGGGACAAGCCTTGCTACAGACTGAAGTCCTGAAATATCCCTATTATAAATGTGGTTATTGTTATACAGTGAGTCATTCTTCATAGGATCTCAGTAAGGACTCCTTTATATTTTATAGGTAGATACAAAACCCTTTCTATGTACTAAACTTGTAGTACATAAATGGGGCCAAGAAGTGTTTCTGAATATGTTTTTAAAAGAACGTCTGCAATAAAACTAAAAGTTCTGCCACTCTATTCTGCTTTGATTGATGCTGATCTATGACCGTAATAATAAAGATTCATTGATTAGACCTCACCTGGAATACTGTGTCTAGTTCTGGGCACCACAATTCAAGAAAGATATTGACAAGCTGGAACATGCCCAGTGGAAGGTTACCAAGATTATCAAAGGTCTAGTAACTATGTGAGGAATAATTAGCTGGATATGATTAAGTTTAGAGAAGACAAGATTGAGAGGTGCCATGATAGCCAGCTTTAAATAGCTGAAGGGATGTCATGTAGCAGATGGATGAAGATGGAATAAGATTGTTTTCTGCTGTACCAGAAAGTAGGACACAAACTAATCGGTTCAAATTATAAGAAAAAAGATTTCAGCTAAAGATTAGGAAGAATTTCTTTACTGTTAGAGCTGTTTGGCAACCAAAGCTCTCCTGTGAGATGGCCATCTAGATTCTGTTTAAAGACTTCCAAAGAAGGAGACTCTACTACCCTCTGAGGCAGTGAATAGTGAATCAAAGAGTGCTAGAGTCTCCTTCTTTGGAAATCTTTAGACAGAGATTGGACGGCCATCACTCAGGAGATTTTTAGTTGTATATTCCTGCATAGTGCGTGATTGGAGTAGGTGGGATTTGCAGTCTCTTCCAGTGGTATGATTCTACGATTTTATAATTTTAAATGCACACTCAGTGTCAGATGCATACATTCCTTATTATTTTACATATAAACATTCCTCTTATCCTTTAACCTCCTTAACAGCCAAAAAGAAAGTAGATTCTAAATGCCATTACATATACTTTTCTGAATTAACTCCAACTGACCCTCTGGTCCTCAACTATGTGGTTTCTCTTTCTGATGTTCCTCTCCTTCTGATGTCTCCTAGTTACTTTGGCATATGCTATCTAACAGAAACACACAAAGAGATGTTAATATTCTAGATGTGAATGGCAACAGTGGATTAACAGAGCCCCATGTACAACCTCTCTCATACTACCAGTGAAATGGAAATGCAAAGCAGTAACACTGGGTAAAAGTGTTATCAAATTGTGGTTGATGTTGTTGTTGTGTGCCTTCAAGTCATTTCTGACTTACAGTGACCTTAAGGTAAAACTATTGTGGGTTTTTCTGGGGCTGAGAGTTTGTGATGCTCCCAAGGTAACCCAGTGGGTTTCCATGGCTGAGTGGGGGAGTTGAATCCTGGTCTTCAAGGTCATAGTTCAATGCTCAAACCACTATGCATACTTTATTAATTATCCATACTGCAGGGACAAAAGAAACTGATTTATGAAAAAGTGGTTGCCTTTGTTATTTTGGAACCCTCAGGCAATGTTGCTTGCTCTCTTTTGAATGATCTCACCCTGACTCCAGACACCATAGGAATTAAATATTTACTTGGATTTAAAATCATCTGTCCATCATGGATATAGACCCAACGGGGCCCTTTGTCAGCTCCAGGGCATCCCACTAATTGCTGGTCTAAAGGCTTACCAAGGCCAAGATCTGCCATCCTCATAAGCAAGCCTGTAATGAGAGATTTGGCAATTGGAAAATCACAGACCGGTTGTAACCTGAGGAGGAGTGTTTGAAACCCAAATAACCACCTATGGCTGAACAACTTTGAAAATAATTAGGAATGATGTAGTTTTTCTTAAAGACCTATTATGGTCACAATGCTAAATTTCTCCTTAAATGATATGTCAACACCAAAAGTATAAAGGATATACACTGAAGTTTTGAAATCATCATCATCATCATCAGGCCTAAATCCAATTGTTAGTCTCAGCCTAGAACAGCCCTACTGAATCAGTACAAATGTGATTAAGTCAACACTTTTCTAAGTGTCTTTGATTCACTGGATATTGTTAGGACTAACAATTGCAGTTAGACCATGATTTGTACCCATTCATTTGCAGAAAGTATATAAGAAACTGGACTGTTTAATGTTAAGCACAACAGGAGGGCACTGGCAAATGTCCACAGTGAAGAAGAGAAACTGAGACTTGGCTTATCTCTGAATGAATGTCTGATCTGTGGCCCTTTCTGCACCTTACCTTTTTCCGGCACTGGGGTGCGGAGATTGTGTGAGCAGCCTCCGGCAAGAGGCTCTCGCGTCCCTGCTGTTTCAGCTCCGCATGAGCTGCCTGCTCAAGAAAGAACCCCGTCTCTTTCTTCCACAGTGCAGCCTGGGAGTTTCCGGGGCTGTGCTGGGGCAGGAAGTGCAACCGGTACGGCTCCAGAGGCTCCGCATGCCAGTAAGTGCATGTGGGGCCCGGGAGCAATGCGCAATTGCGCTCCATTTTCGGCTTCCAGCTGAAAATGAAAAGGTGTGCGATCAGCACCTGCCGGCCCCTAGAGCATCGCATAATTGTGAGTGTGTCATGCAGATCACTCCTCACAATCGCGCAACACTCCAGGTGCCCTTTCGCATGGCAAATACCATGCAAAAAGGGCCTGTAGGTGAAAGTGCTGTCCAGTGTCAGTCTGTGAGCCATCAGCTCACAGTCCATGGCAGGTTTCCAGCAAACTATGAGAATACAATAATATGGCCACAAATATGGTCCTTATCCTTGGCACATTGGGAAAAAAATGGTCAGCTTGAGGCCCCTCCCTAACCTGCAAACCCCATGATTCCACAGGATGTTGACAGTGCACTATAACAGTATAGCATTATAACTATATAGCACTACAATGGTCTAGTGCAGAAATGGCCTTAGATTTCTGTTGCAGAGGAGAGAATTGAAGCCTTAGAATAAGTGTTTTGAAATAAGTGGTTGGCTTCCATTAAAAGAAGAGACTTCTGCCAGTGCTTCACTTCATTCTGAGAGGAAGAGACTGAAAGAGCTTTTTGCCTCTGTCCTGGCTCACACAGAAATAAGTGAGTCTGTAAAAGCAAAGTTGCTGCTCCTTCATTTCACAAAAACTGTGACCCATGTTAAAAATTAATTGCTTGAACCAAAACAAAAAAACAGGTAAACATTACTGTAATCAAATACTATTCAGCATGTTTCCAAGTTCTCAAGTAGAAACTTTACGATACTCTTAATTATTTTCTTAATTGTTTCTCTTAATTTGTTTTCTACCTTATTTTAAAACTGAAATTAATTCTGGAAAACTGTATTCTGATCCATGGGATTAAACATTGTTCCAATATAAACAATGGTAGTAATTACAGTCATCCCTCCACATTCGCTAGGGTTAGAGGCACAGGACCCCCGTGAAAGGGAAAAAAAAGTGAATAACTTTAGGCACTCCCAAATCATATTTAACACACAAAAAAAGTATGATCACCATATTCAACCCACTGTAGATTGCTTTGAGGCATCAGGGTTCCTTCGCAAGGCAGAAGTAGGTGGCTGGTGGGGTTTACTGCCACCTCCACTGCTGCCCCACACCATTTTTAACAGGGACTTGCTAGCCTCATTTGCAGTTTCTCAGTCTCATAAGGCTTGCAGTCTCTATTAGAAATGGCATAGGGCAGCAGCAGAGCTGACAGCAAATTATCCATGAATAATCACATCTGTAAAAGTGAAACCTGCAAATGTGAAGGGCTGACTGTACAGCTCATGTCAAAAATGAATATAATCAGTCCATCAAGTTCTTATCTATAATTAGACTATTTCAATGATCATATGAATATTAATATGAATATTAACGTATGAATATTAACATATTTAATCCATATCTTCCAATAAATAAAGACTATAGCTCACATTTATCAAAGAAATGAATGCAATATATTTTTAACAGTTCCCATGTTTCAGAAAAGTTTTAGAAATCCACTATGGCTGCAATCATGTATCCACTCACATGGGTTTAAGGCCCACTCCTTCTTTGCTAAATTTTAACTATCAACAATTTAGCTGGATGCCAATAAATAAGAAATAGCTTTACAGTAGTTCTGATTTGGCTCCTAAACATACAGGAATTTGAGGGTTATCATTGTGGTTTGTTTCTTCCTTGGCAAAGCCTGTTTCTTCTCCCTATACATCCCTTCACTGGTTACCAATTCAGGACAGGGCCTGTTTCAAACTTTTGGTCTTGGTATTTAAAGCCATGCATTCTAACCTCCCTCAATACCTTGCAGCTTTGTTTTTGTGGTACGTCCCATCCAGAAATTTGGGATCTGCAGGCAAAGAATTATTGTCTGTTCCACCAATGCGTACAGCTCTGTCAAGATTGCCAGCTTTTCAAGATCTGGCTCCACATTTGTGGATCTCTGGTTGGAGGAGGATCTCACCCATTTTCATAAAAGGTTGTTGAAGACCTTCCTCTTTGTCTCTCCACCTTAAGTCACTGAGATGTGTTTAAGGTGCTGAAATGGATAGCAGCTGGTGGTGTGTTGGGGATTTCATGCGGTGTATAGTTGTGGTTTTCTGTTTTGGTATCTTTGACCCTGTTTGTATATGTCATTGTTCCGCCCTTTGGTGTAAAGGGCGTTATAAATAAACATTGTTCTTCTTCTTATTATTATTATTATTGTTGTTACTCCAAGTGACAGAAAAAGCCTGGTTATTGAATTAGATTATGACATAATTGCTAGAACTGAGCCAAGTTTAGGTCTTCTTCCCAAGACAGAATGTCCCTGTAGAGAGACTACCTCAGATTATTTGGCCAATGAGGCTGAACCACTTGTTAATCCCAGTGGAAGAAAGGAGCTGGTCAAGGCCAAACTTGAGACCACCTAGGGAGACAGTTTACTAAGGACCATGCTGAGTACTCCAAGGGCAGAGGGACCTCTGACAATAGCTGATCAGAGGCAGTGGGCCCCTGAGGCTGATGGTCATGGCCTGTGCAAAGACTGACACATAGAGAGATGGAACATGAGGTCCAGTAGGATGTTTGGTGCATTCCACCTGCTAAAAGCTGCTCCTATGGGAACTGGACATAGAGTTGCAGAGTATGTTTGGAGAGATGAGCAAAGTCAAAAGTTTTTTGCCTGTGATTATACGTTGGCTGCACAATACTGAATAGCTGGAGGCCAGTTGCTTAGATGAGGTGTAAAAAGGCAGTGAAGAAAGGGAGGAGGCTGAGTTGGTGCTTAGGGCAGGTGATGATATGAGAGGCACAGTGCAGGAAATGGAATCTCCTACACTCCTGCCTGTCCAGTCCCACTAGAACCATGCCCTTACAACAATTGAGGCTTGAGGGCTGCCTTTGATGGGGACTCAAAGAAGCTGCTGTTCTTTTTGATCCAAGTCAAAGGCTTTACGTGTGAGTGGAAACACACCTTCAGGATGGAGGCCACCAATGTGCACTATGTATCAGCACAGCTGGATGGGGAAGTGACAGAGTGGCTGCTTGTGGTGGCAGAGTTAGGCCCTTACCTGGTGCCACTGGCGTCACGCGGGGATCGTGCGAAAAGCCTCATCTGGGAGGCACTCACGTCCCCTCCACTTCCCCTCCACATCAGCTCTGCACTGACTGGAAGGAAGCGTGAGCGCTCTGCCCCTTCCTTTCATAGCGCAGCCAGGTACTTTCCCAGGCTGCACTGGGGGAGGAAGCGTGATGGCCGCACCTCCGGAGCCTCCACATGCAAGGTAAGTGCATGTGGGGCACGGGAGCGACACGAGATCACGCATCATTTTCGGCAATGAGCCAAAAATGATTTAATGTGCGATTGTCCCCTAATGGCCTCGGGAGCATCTCGCAATTGTGAGGATAACATTCGGAATGTTCCTCGCAATTGTGCGACACTCCCGAGGCCATTTCGCAACAGGACTGGCATGTGAAAAGGGCCTTAGAAGATTTCATTGCATTCATGATCAGCTTGCACATCTGCATTGAAGACTCATTCCAGCAGGAGAAGGCTCATATCAGCATCTAACAATTGAGGCAGGATGATAAGCTGGTGGCAGAATATACAGCAGAGTTTTGGTGGCTGCCAATGCACGTCCATAACTGGTTGGAGATGATGAAGATACAGTATTACCATGATGGCCTGAATCCCTGTATGCTGGAGTGGTTCATACTGCAAGGGAACCCTGATACTCTGCTGGGATGGGTTCGGCTGACTGGAGAGGTGAAGGCAATACAACTGAATGTGAAGTTTGCCAAGCAAAGTCAGTTGTGGATGATCAATATAGCAGAAGGAGGATGCAGTGCAAAGAAGGCCAATCAAAGTTCTGTCAAGCTGGAGGTGGGAGAGAAGGAGAAGCAGATGCAGCTTGGCCTGTGCCTGTGGTACAGAGGAAAGAGGCATCACATTGCTAACTGTCCAGCAAAATCCATGGAAACAATCACTGTCTGAACCTGTAGCGAGATGCAAAAGACACAAAAGGGGAAGGGGCCAACAAAGCACAAATGCAGGAAGAAGGGAGCATCACCTCTGTGGATGTCCAGCCAGTTATGGGTCTCTTGTGGGGAGAGGACCCAGCAGATGAGTCCCAGAGCAACATAAAGGTGTTAGGAAACAAGAGCCTGTCCTAAATGGTGCTGAGAGGCATGCCACAATTAGAGGGTACCCAGGTGAGTGGATCTATTACCCCCTTACTTGTGTTACCTATGTACCTTGTGTTACCTACCTTACTTACTTACCTATGTCACCCCTTTCTTTGTCCAAGGGTGGTTCAGAGGCCAGAAAGGAGGAGGCAGCATGGGCATAGTAGGCTTCCTGGACTCTTGCTGCAGTAGGTGTCTCATGCACCCTGGGATTGGGATTGAAAGCTGAAAAGCTGCTAACTCCCACTGCGTTCATGCAGATAGACAGGAACCCAATGATGGGACGCCCAGTCTAATATTACACATTCCCAGTGTACATAAAAGTGGGAGAACATGGGGAAACCTTGCAATTTATTTTGTCCCCCACAGTTTACCACCTGGTTGTTCTGGGACTGAACTGGCTTAGACATCACAACTCTCAAATTAACTGGATAACTGAGAAAATGAAGTTTTCAAACCCCAGGTGCCTGTCCCAGCACCTAGATGTTCTCATGGTGCCCAAGCAAGGTGAGGTGAACAGTGAGCTGGCAGCAAGACTAATAGCCTGTGGAATGGATCCTGAACCAGGGGCCAGAGGTGCCAGCCAAATATGCCAACCTAAAAGAGGTTTTTGAAAGGAGATAGGAGACAGAAAAGGAGACAGACTCTTTGCTGCCCCATCTCACATTGGACTGTGCAATCAAACTGATTCCAGGGGTAAAACTGCGTAAAGCTAAATTCTATCCCATGACTCCCAAGTAATCGGCAGCTTTGAGAGAATTTATAGATAAAAACTTGGCCCATGGGTTTATTAGACTCACTAAATCCTCTGTGTTGTTCCACCATAAGAAGGACAGAATTCTGAGGCTTTGCACAGAATATAGATGTCTGAACACTATATGCACTGCCAATAAGTATGCCTTGCACTTAATGAAAGACTTTCTGGTGCACCTTGCCAAAGGAAGGGTGGTACCAAACTGGACTTAAGGGAGGCATATTTTTGACTACAAATTAAGGAAAAATGCAAGTGGAAAACTGCTTTTAACTGTCAGTTGAGTTCTTTTGAATATTTAGTTGTGCCCTTTGGATTAAGTGGAGCACCAGGTATGTTTATGCACTTGATCAATGAAGTCTTTAATGTCTATTTGTATCAAGGGGTGCAGGTATATTTGGATGACATCCTGGTGTACAGAGAAGACTACCAATCTCATGTGGAGTTGGTGAGGAAGGTACTGAGGAGATTGCTATATAACTAGTTATATGTGAAGTTATCCAAATGTGAATTCCACACAGACAAACTGAACTACTTGGTGTTTCACATTTCAGCTGAGGAGGTTGAAATAGATCCTGTGAAGGTCTGGTATGTGGTGGGATGGGAAATTCCAAAATCAAGAAGACAACTCCAAAGCTTCCTTCATTTTGCCAATTTCGATAAACAGCTTATCGCCAACTTTACCCAATAGCAATGCCACTGATTGACTTGCTAAAAATAAAGAGGAAAGGGGATAACAATCATTTGAAAAAGCCCAGCTCCTGAGTCAACTGGAACTCAGTCTGTCAGGTGGCATTTTAGCACCTGAAGCAGATATTCACCTCTGAGCCTTTTCTGAAACCCTTTGTTGTGCTGGTAGATGCATCAGATATGGCCTTGGGGCCATGTTACTGCATATGATCATGGCTGATCAGCTATGGCTGTGCACCTTTTTGTCCAAAAAGTTCTCAGAAACTGGACAAAACTGTCCCATGTAGGAGAAGGAAGCTGCCACTATACAGCACACTTTGATAACTTGGATGTACCTGTTAGAAGGAGCTTCTTGCCCTTTTGAGAGGTAGACTGAACACCAAAATTTAGAGGCACTTGGTGCCCCCAGGAAACTGGCTCTCAAACAAATTAGATGCACACAGTTATTTTATTGTTTAATTTCCAGATAAAATATTTCCTGGTCTGCAAGAATTTCCTAGCTGATACCTTTCTAGATTGCCACAAGTGTGACAGCCAGCATAAGAAGGTAATAGATACTGTGTTTATCCCCCAGCAATCAAGATTAGCTGTGATGACAACAAGTCTCAGGTTTCACAACCTCCAATAAAACCTGATTTACAATACAACATGAAGAAGGTGCAGGAGTGAGGTACCAGACTGAAAGATCATGGGATGAGATAGTTTTGAAGGATGGTGTCTCCTGTAAGGGTAATAGAATTTATGTACCAGAAGCCTTAATGGGTAAAACCCTGACACAATGCCACAGTGTAATGGGTGCAGGGCATTTTGGGTTTGTTAAGACCTTACATCTGATCAGGTATCAATTTTTGTGGTCTGGACTTAGACAAGATGTAGAAGCCCACATTATAATCTGTCCAGTGTGTGCAATGGCCAAGTGAGTGGGAGGGAGACCACAAGGATTGCTGCAGCCCCTTCCTAGTCCCCCTCATCCCTGGGCTAAAATTAGCATGGACTTTATAGTAGACTTGCCTGAGAGTAGAAAAAAGACAATGATTTGGGTGGTAACCAACCTGTTTTCAAAGTAATCCCATTTTGTGCCCTGCACTTCTGTTCCAACAGCTCCTCAGCTGGCCAAGAGGTTTGTACAGCATATCAGTACACTTCATGGAGTCCTAAAAAAGAAAATTTCTGACCCAGGGGTCCACTTCACTTCCCAGTTTTGAAGAACTTTCCTAAAGCTGTTAGATATTGAGCAAGGACAGAGCTCAGTACAACATCCCCAAAGAGACGGATAAACTGAGAGTGTTAATCAGATTCTTGAGCAGTACCTAAGGGGTTACATTAATTTCCAACAAAACAATTAGGTTGACTTGTTACCCTTTGCTGAGGTGGCTTATAACAATTCTGTACCTCACAGCACAAGACACTCACCATTTCAGATGGTCTATGGACAAGACCTTAAGCCTTTACCAACTTTATCAGTGGGGAACAATGGCCCAGTAGCTTTAAATGAGTTGGTCACACAAATCAAAGCTGTATGACCTAGGATGGTAACTGCTTTGGAGCATGCTAAGGATTCATATAAAAAGCATGCTGACGAAAAGAGAGCAACTGAATGGGGACCTGGTTTACTTCTCAACTGAATTCCTGCAGTGTCAGCAACCTTTGAAGAAGTTGGGTCCAAAATATTTGGGACCCTTCCCCATAAAGAGAATAATTAATTCAATGACTGTCAAACTGGTGTTACCCAAAATCTACTGTCATGTGCACCCCAATTTCCATTCTAGCTTATTGAAGACTGTGGCTACTCTAATTTGTGGCATCTGGTGAAACCCATTCCACCTCTGTGATCATAGACGATCAGCAACATTTTGAAGTCAGACAGGTCTTAGACTTTAGATGCCACAGGGACTACCTTCAATATTGTGTCTAGTGGAAGAATTTCCATGTGGGAGGGTTTGAATGTCAACATATTCAGGCTCCAAAATTGATCTGACACTGTCACAAAAAACATCCCAATAAACTGGGTCCAGTATGACATTCAATACCATGTCTGGGAGGGGCTGATGTCTGCCATCTCTTTGTTTTCTAATGCTTTTATGTATCCTAATGCCTTTATACATATATCCAAAATAATGCCATTGCTAGAGAGCATTTGTGGAGGTAGGTTTAGCTTGTGGAGTGGAATGTCAGAGGGGCCACCAAGTTAGGCTCCTCTGCCATGCTAGTTAGACTGCTTAGTTACTCTGTCGCCATATTGCTTTGATCACTTTGCTGTTTGGGTATGGAGGGGGTATGCAGGACAGAGCCTGGGAACCAAGACAGGTGGTACAAACTGAAGTTGTGTGGGAAAGATGTGAACATGAAGCCTCTGGGAGGGGGATCAGGGAGTTCTTCAGACTGAAAGCTGTGCTGTATCTTCAGTTCTGACAAAAGCAATGTCTCTGTGTTACATCTAATCTCTACTGAAACCTTTCTGGATTTGTCCATGAAGCCTGGTTAGAGTGTCCCTTGGGTAATACAGCACCAATGTGGGGAATCTCTGCTAGTCCTAGATACTTTGGCCTTCCTGGTCTGGATTTGAGTCTGAAAGACAAAAAAAGCAAGTTGTAAGCCAGGATGTACAATGAGGATAGGTCTGGGAACCATGCTTTTTTTCCTGGGATCCTTCAGAGGTGAGAGGAACTGCCAAGAATTTTTGAAAAGCACAAACAGGCAGATGTATCCAGATGCTTTTGATGTTTAGCAGTGCAGGGCAGCTCCTGCAAAGGATGAATTGCTTTACTGGAGGCTTTCAAAAGAGGGAATCTTCCCCTTTGAGGGGAAGGAATAGGGTAGTTCAGTGAGTCTACAGAGGTTAATGATTACAAAAAAAAAAGAAAGAAAGAAAGAAAAGAAAAGAAAAGAAAAGAAAAGAAAAAACAGCTTTAAGACCTCCATCCAGATCTTCAGAATTTCTTCCATTATGCTGAAAATATTCCACTCATTACAACATGCATATCACCTGTTTAATTTATATGTTGAATATAACATATGTAAAGCTGAATTAGACTCAGAGGAAGGAGGTGTGAAAAATGGAAGGAGGAACATCAACAATTATGACAACACATTGTTAGCAAAAGCAGCAAAGACTTGGAACATTTACTGACGAACGTCAAGAAGGAAATAGCAAAGGCAGATTCACAGCTTAACATTAAGGAAAAAAATGATTTACCTAGCTTTTTAAAAATTTTCCATATCTTTGCTCAGTTATTAATCAAGGTAGAGACTATAATCAAGGAATCAGAAGATGACAAGCACTTGGAAGGGCAGCCAATAAGTAGATGAGAACCTCAATTGTAAAGATGTTACACTGAATAGCCAATATTGTCTATGACAGTTTCTATGTATGGTTGAGAAAGCTGGACAGTGAAGAAACTTGACAAGAAGAAAATCAACTCATTTGAAATACGGTATTGGAGGAGAGTTCTACAGATACTATAGACTGCCAAAAAAGTCAAATAAATGGGTCCTAGTATACCCTGTCTAAGAAAATCCTATGAAATTCATGGGGTCACCATAAGCTGATAGGCAACTTGAAGGCACATAGGCACACCCACAGAGTGAGTGAATAAACCCTGAATATTCCTTAGAAGCCAAAATGACTAAACTGAGGCTATCATATGAGATACATATTATGAGACAACGTGACTTATTAGAGAATATGACAACACTTGGCAAATTGGAAGGTTGTAGGAAAAGAGGAAGACCACACTATGGGCAGATAAACTAAATTAATAGGTGATATGCATGTTGAAGCCACAGTCCTGAATCTGCAAGATCTTAGCACAGCTGTTACTAACATGTTGTTTTGGGGGTCTCTCATTCCTAAGACTGCCTGGGAGCCACAAAAGGGTTTTAGGGGGGCACACTTTGCCCACTTCTGATGTGTCTATTCCTGCTGTTTCCTCTGGTGAAAAAGGTTGTTGCAAAAAATCAAGATGGATGGAGTAAACAGCATCCTCCTTACGATATGGTGGCTGAGATATGCCTGGATTTGAGTCCTTTTACAAATACACAAGGTACTCCAAATTTTCCTTATGGAAAGATTTTAATTACTTTAGTTTATTGTGGTCCACAGACCCATCAGTATGATCAGAACAGAAATGATACAGTATTAGATAAAAACGGCAGGACATTTAGGATTGTATAAGCACAAAAAATAGTCATATTAATTGTAGGCATTCAAAATACTCTGACCATATGAAGGAGTTGCCTTCTCTTTGATCTTAATTATCATTGACAGAAACTTGGGAACCAGCAAGGTTACACTAGGACATCTATCTTCTAATAAAATTTTAACATAAAATTTATCTGATCGACCTGGAAAATGAATCAACTGCTGGTGTACCTGATTATAACAAACAGGAGATAATAAAATGGGTGACATAGTTTCAAGCTCCTGCAAGCCACAAGGACAAAGCCTTGAAAAGAAGGGCAACCCAGCAAACCTGCAGTAAAGCAATTCTGAATGGAAAGCATTACATTTAACCTTAGCAAGTAATATACGGTAATTTGGAACCATCAAGTTCTTTATATAATCCATCAGAAGGAAAAATCCCATATTTAGTGCACTCAGTGAACATAAGGAAAGGGAGTGAGCTCAAAGATTACTAAAGGCCATATCCCGAAGTCTTTCTTTGACTGATGTTAAAGCTATTTCATAGCCCAGGTTAAGAAGAAAGGAAGATTGTGGCTGCTTTATGGGCTATATACTTAGACCAGCAACTAATATATTTGCCCTATGGGAGATAATTAAGTAGGCCCTTATTAAGCTTGAAAACAATAACCCTGAGCCAAAATTTCAGTGCTACCACCCATGCCCTGGCTCAAAGAGGTCATTCCCTAGTTTCAAGCATTAACATTAGGTTAGAAACATATCTAGGAGTTTGGAGTAGCACTCTTAAATATGGCAAAAATGAGGGAAAAATTGAAGATTAAAAATTATTATTAGCACTCTTTAGAATATTTGAATAAGAAAAAGAAGTTGGTAAAGGAATAGTATTAAGGAAACTGAGGAGTATTGGATATACGATAATAGGTGACCTATCTGATAATCTAGGTAAATAGATAGAGATAAAAGAAATACTAGATTTAATAGGTAATCAATATTGGCTTCAACTAAATGGTATATACAACAGTTTACAGGAAATAGTATCTATAAAAGATAGCCAAAATCCATTAGAAAAAATATTGAAGAAAAGACAGGAAGGCAGAAAAGGGTTAGGTGGTAAGATATACAGGATGTTATTGAATAATCAGTATAAACTTATCGAAGGTTTGTTAGGAGTTTGGGGTAAGGACATCCAACTCAATATGAAAAAATGGAACAATGCTACAGGAAATTAAAATTATCAAAAATGATAAGGTTAGAGAAAAACAGATGAAAATCATAGCAAGATGGTATAGAACACCACAACAGTTATCATATATTATTAAAAATGTATCACCTGCCTGTTGGCATGGGTGTGGGAGTAAAGGAACATATATTCATATGTGGTGGGAGTGTACCAAGGTGTAAAGTTTTTGGAATGAAATAGACCAAGAAATACATAAAATAATTTGGGGGGGGGGGATCCAATTAAATAAAGAAAAATGTATAACTTGTAATGTTACGAATACAGGATTAAAGAAGGAACAAAAATGTTTAATTAAACAATTAATTATAGCAGCACAAGCAGTAATTGCATATGGATGGAAAGAAAAAGAAAGATGGAATTGTAATGGATGTGTGCAGTATATATCGCAATATATGATGTTTGATTATATAATGGAAAAAAGAAGCGTATATGTTGGTCAAAGGAAAGAGGAGGTTTGGCGTAGCAATTGGAGATTAATGATTGAGTTTGTTCAGGAAAGGGAGGGGTATGAGAAAGTAAAGGAAACAGTTAAAATGATTTTCCACATGAGAGAGAAAAAGGAAACTAATAAGCTACACTGTTCCCTGGGTGGGTAGGGTGAGAGGGGGGGCAAAAAAAGAAGGAAATATTGTATGTATATGAGTGGTTAGTTAAATGTTGGGTATACTATCATGATATGGGTGTGTATAACTTTTTATTTTGTAAGATGTTTTATATTAATAAACTCACATATATGTATATATATATAAAAGGAGTAGCACTCTTAAAAATTTGACCTGGAAATTGTCAGAGTTACTCCCCTTCAATCCAACTGGCAACAGCAAATGGAAAGATGGAATGGAAATAGAAAGATTTAATCTTTGAAGGACAAGTTGTCCATTTACATCCTATATACAGATCCTCAAACTAATAGTTTGGAAGATTGAAGGGATCACAGTTATGACAGGGTCATAATAGAATAATAAAACATAATAAAACATAGTAATATAGTAATCAAAGTTCAGAAGCCACTCATGAGTTATTTATTTCTTTTGGATAAATGCCTGTCTTTCTCCTTGATTAAGTTCTACTTGGTGACCCTTCATGTGTTAATTTTTCCTTCACAACCATCTGCATCTCTTCTTACATTGCCTGATCATGAAGTTTCTATGAGTTCACAATTTATATCCTCAAGTACCACCTAAAGCATTGTCTTGGAGTCTCTCAGTACTGTAGTCTCATACAACCAAGTTTTGAACCACTTAATACACCATCATTAGAACATTTGTCGCAAAAAGTGGCCTTTTTGATAGCAAATACTATTACTCGATGGAACAGTGTACCACAGCCTTGAGAATTGACTCTTCATACCTCATATGGCTGAAGGACAAGTTTATTCTCCAGCCTGAGATTAACTTCTCTCCCAAAGCAGTGTCATCTTTCCATCTCCATATAGTTCTCCCAGCCTTGTCTTACAATCCATCTTTACCTGTGGATCATGCATGCTTTATATCCTTTGGATCTGAAAGAGCCTTAGCTTTCTACATTTCTCAAACTCAAATTTACAGGCAAATTTTAAGATCAGTTGTCTACCATTTTGGACCCAAGAAGAGCAAATTCTGTTTCATCAAACCCTCAGTAAACAGGGACCAAGACAATAATTTTGGCCTACAATTTGGCCAAGTTGTCTAGGCCCAACTTCATATGTGTTCATTAAACCAGAGTGATGACATATCAACTGCTTTGGTGGAATGGGTTTCAACTGTGGACTTGTAAAAGGTAGAGACTTGAACATAACCCACTCTGGTGAAATATTATCACAAAGATGCGAGATCTAGAGCTGATATCTCTGTCAGTCAAGCACTGATATTGTCAGTGCTTCTCACTGACCTAAGTCCCAGTTAATTTTGCTATTCTTTGTCATATGTGTGGTACGCAAAGATCATGACTGAAAAACAAAAACAAAACAAAAAACAGAGGTTGTTTACTTGTGACTGATGTCCTTTGGATGATTGTCTGTGCATTCACACAACCTGTCTTACCTCACTGGCACAGTACTGGCTCTCTTTTTTGTCATTGTGTCAGCTAGCCATGTGAATTGAAGGCTGTGGCCATTTCCGCACTAGACTGTTATAGTGCTGTTATTCCACTTTCAACAACCTATGGAATCCTGAGGTTGGCAGTTTAGGGACTAACCCCAGATTCCATAGGATGTTGAAAGTGGAATAATAGTGTTATAACAGTCTTGTGGAGAAATGACCTGTGTCTCATGCAGGTACTTAACTGGGAAGGGGCAAGGCTTCCACCTGTGATGTATTAGCTAGCTTTGAGTTCAGAGAACAGGCTTAGAGGGTTCAAAAGCATTATTCAGAACAGTGAAGAACAGCAACACACCCTGGCAATTGCCAAGACTAAAGAACTATTGGATTTGCAACACCTTATAAGCTGTAGCATTTCAAATTAGAGCACACTAGTATTCTTTTTGATAATTAGTTAAAATATCTCTTTCTCCAGACTCTGCTATTTCGTTCCCATTTTCTGATTCCTCCTGCCAGCTGTATGACCTTGTAACCATATCTGTTCATCCTTATCATGGATCATTACAATAACACTCCCTCATTCCTAGCACACTGTTTCTCACCTAGTCCCATCATCCTCTCACAACACAATAAAGCCCATTTGTTAAACATCAGTGCAAAGCAGCCACCTTAAGCATGGCAGGGAGAGCAAAGCTGAACTAATATTGTGCTCCCTCAGAACTGTTCCCCCATTCCCCCCTTTATCCTAGCTTATTTGGGCATGTCATGAAGCCTACAAACCGAGTGAGGGGCTTTAACATGTTGCCCATCAAGCCATTCTCTTTTGCTGGCAAGCAAGAATGCTGGAGTCATCCCTTGTGCCATCATGAATTCAAAATTTCAGAAATTTCAAAATACTGATGTTGCCCTGACAGGCTTGGTGGAAAAGGCACTGGTTGTGCAGGGTGCTACTCATCTGACACTGCTAATGGTTTGAGAAGAATGAGAAGGCTGAAATGAAACACAGGGTGGATTTGTTTGTGAGACTTGGGCAACTGTAATTCAGCAGTCATAGCATTCACTGAGCATACAATGCAAAATGTTCCTATGTATTTAGGAACCAATTTCTTAGAAGGCAGGGGCCACTTTGAAAACTTCATGAATAAATCCACTATATTCCCTGCCTTAAAGTTTCAATTCTGTGCTCTTTTCTGATTGGTGTACCTTTTGTAAGTGACCTGAGCGTAATTAAAAGCTGACACTATGGCTGGCAAGGCAACCTTAACTTTTTACACTCACTCAGCTACTAGGTATGGTTCAACCTGGATTATCTCAAGGGATGGAAAATGTTTCAATGTCTGCCCATACAAAATTTCAAAAGAGGTATGCCCAGTACTTTGATGGGTAGCATTGTTGTAGGCCATTTCAGCAAAGGAGAGCAGAACTTCCTAGTCATTCTGTTATAGTTCACATAGCATTGTAGGTATTGCTCCAACATTTACTTGATTGTCTGAGTTTGTCCATCTGTTTCTGGATGGTGGGCTGTGTGTTATTGCTTGTTATTGCTTGTTCCACCCCTAGCAGCCTTAAAAGTGCATTCCAAAACTGAGACACAAATTGGCTTCCCCAATCAGACACTAGTCACCCTGTGCAATCGATATATGTGCTGGAGAAATAGTTTTGTCAACAGTTTGGATGTGGAGATGGTTTTGCAAGGCACAAAATGTGTCTGATTAGAAAGCAAGTCCATAACCACCCAAATTACTATCTTTTGATTACTCTCAGGGATATCAGTTATGACATCCATGCTAATGTATGCCCAGAGATGCAGAGGAATAGGCAGTGACTGTAACAACCCTCTCAGCTGGCCACCTGTCCACTTATTTCGAGCACAAACAGTGCACCCTTTTACATAGTTTTCTACATTTGTTCTCAGGCCATGGCCATCAATAGTCTGTGCTCATAAGGAGTAACATTCTGACAAACTCAAAATGCCTATCCAATTTGACATTGTGATAGTGTTGTGAGATCTTTTTTCCTCAATCTCTCAGGGACATTTTTTTCCCTCCTTTACACCACATTCCTTCTCTCTCCATGAGTTCTGTTTCATGTTCTTTGGCCAAGCCATTCTCACTCGCTGCCTCACAGAGGCTATTTAATAAGGTTTCAGGGACTACTTTTGGCTTCTCTTTCCCTATGTTTGACTGTGGGTTGTAGCTGTTAGCCCTAACTGTTGAGGGGTAAATACAGTGTCAACCATCTCTTTTTTTCTGGTTGTCATGCAGAACTAAATGAGACAATACATCAGCTAAGAAATTCTTTGTCCTGGCAGGTACTTCTACATCTTCTGGAGAAGTTGCCATAACTGATTAGCATAGGCAGCCTATATCTTTTTTAGGTTATCAATACAATTCAAGTTCACAAAGCTTTCATTTGTTAGTGTAGTCACCCAAGCAGGTGTCAGCCTCTGGCTGACTTGTCCTTGAGCAATAGTCGACCCATCTACACGCCTTCTAAAGTAGTCTCCATACCACCCCTTACAGATACGGAGGTACTTAGTACCTTGCATCAAGTATTTCTTGCTTTCACTTTCCAGTCTTTTCTTCTCTCCCCCAGTCATCAAATACAAAGTAACAGCAAGTGATCCATCATATACATTGTAGCAACAGTTAGCAGTTGCTTTCATATGGGATACATAGTAGCCTTTAGCACTGGTAAATACTAGGGATGGGACGAATCCAGAATTTTCCAAATCTGAATCCGGATCCGAATCCCTGGAAGGTTCTGGGAATCCACGAATCTCATGAATCTCCAATCTTTCGAATCCTTTTTTTAAAAAAGATGTAAAAAGCAAGGGAAAGAAGGATAATCTTGGGCAAGACACACTCTCTCAGCCTTAGCAAAAGCCTAGACAAAGGCAAACCTCCCTCTGAAGAAATCTAGCCAAGACAATTGTCCTAGTTTTGCCTCAGGATCTCCCAGATTGAAAATGACAAGAAGGCCCTTTCTTCACAGGCAGGAAAATGTGGATTAATCCCACATTTTCCTGCGTGGGTAAACAGGGCCACATACTAGAGTACAGAGCTAATCCAGGTCAAAACTGGCTTTTCTTTGCATAGCGCCTTCTGGCATCCTGGGGTTTGTAGTTTGATGATGCACCAGTACACTTTGGCCCTTTTTGCAGGCATTTGCCATGTGAAAGGGCACCTGGAGTGTCGTGCAATTGTGAGGAGCAATCTGCATGACGCATTCACAATAGTACAATGCTCCAGGGGCCAGCAGGCGCCAATCACGCACCTTTTCATTTTCTGCTGGAAGCTGAAAATGATGCGTGATCGCACATTGCTCCCAGGCCCTGCACGCACTTACATGGTGTGCGGAGCCTCTGGAGCCTCACCGGTTGCACTTCCTGCCCCAGCGCAGCCTGGGAAACTCCCAGGCTGCACTGCAGAAGGAAGAGGCGGGGCTCTCATGTGAGCAGGCAGCTCATGCGGAGCTGAAGCAGCAGGGACATGCGAGCCTCTCACCAGAGGCTGCTCACAAGATCCCCGCACTCCAGTGCCGGAAAAAGGTAAGGTGCGGAGAGGGCCTTTGGCAGAGAAGGCTGTGACACCTTGTAAAACTTCAAACCCCAGAATTGTGTCTGAAAGAGGTTTGCAAGGGAGCTATGCAAAGCAATGTTTCAGCTGTCCTTGAAATCTCAAGCCTGTAGCTTCCAGTCAAGTACTGAACTTAAATATGAAATGTTCAATTTAAATATCTTAGAATACAAGCCCAGATGTAATTTCTGAAATTGTTAGCAAAGGCCATTATTACTCCAAGGGAAAAGCTCACCTGCTAGCTAGCCCCCCTTGTATGTATAGTCTCCCAGGTTTTCAGGCATCCCAATCTCCCAGGTTTTCAGGCATCCCGGTCTCCAACAATCTATTTAGTTGACGGATTCTAAAGATTCAGTTTGCCTATTTTGGCACAGGGATTCGGATTCAGGAATCTCAAATCCTTTTCAAGGATTCGAGGATTCGGTCGGCCCATCCCTAGTAAATTCCTTCTAGCCATTTTGGAAATAATACATATTTGAATACACATTCAGCCTATTGGTATCTTATTTTGATCTCTCTCTCTCTCTCTCTCTCTCTTCCACCTATTGCCATGGCAGGAAAGTTTTGCAACCTGGCATTGACTGCCTGTAGCAGGACACTCCCAAAGTAGTGTAGCTAATGTTCACCTGTACTATAAAAGGGAGCATGAGGTCTGCATGTTTTAAAATGGACACTGTATTAAGCAAGCCATTTAAGTCCTCAAACACTTTTTGGCACTCTGGGCTCCAACTGAGCTTATAGCTTGGTTTTGGTTTGTTTGAGCTCTCTTCGTTTTTTGGTCTCTTTTTTCTTGGTTTTTAGCTGGTTTGTCAGAGACAGCACAACCTGGGAAAAATTGTGAATGGACTTTCTATAAAAGTTGGCATTCCTCAGGAAGATTTCTAACTGTCCATGAGTTGTGGCATCCCAACGTAACACATCCTCCACCTTAGTGGAGTCCATCTCTATTCCTTTGTTGGATATCTGGTACCCTAAATAATTAAATTTGTCAGCATGAAACTCACATTTTGACAACTTGACATACAAATGATGGTCTAACAGTTTTTTGGTAGTTTCCTCACCAATATGACACTCTTCATAATTCTGACTATAAATCAACACATTAGGTATACAAAGACTCCTTTATACATACATGTCATTGATTAATTGCATGAATAATCCAGGGGCACCACTCAAACCAAAGGACATGTTCGCAAAGGAGAATTGAACACCATTTTCCGCTTATTCCCCCCTCCCTTATGTGCACATGGTAGTACACATCTCTCAAATCCAGTTTGGTGAAAATCCAACCTGTTGTCAACTGCACAAGCAGATCTTTCATTAAAGGCAAGGGATACTGATTGGAGATGCATATTCTGTTCAACCCTCTGAAATCTGTCACCAGTCTCAGTGACCCATCCTTTTTGTTTCCAGAAAAACACTGGCACAGCCATGGAGGATCTGGCCAGCCAAATAAAACTCCATCACAAATTTTTGTCTATGAACTGCCTGAGCACCTCTATCTCCTTGGGAGACAGAGAATACAAAGAATACAATTTAATTTTAGTTACTTTGGGTCCTGTGTCCAATTCAATTGCACGGTGTCACATTGAGGTAGGAATATGTCACATTCTTTCTCAGACTCCACTTCCCTTAAGTCCACATATTCAATTAGAATTGCTCTGCTAATCAATTTCATTGCTCCTCCTAGCTGCCCAGTGTCTGTGTCAGTTACTTGCCTCCTACAACACAGCCTTGAGCTGCTCAGGTGGCAGTTTGCTCATATGTGCCTTTGGCACCCTCCCAGAGGGAAACAGATAGTTCTAGCTTTCCATCTCACAAGGGGATTGTGGAAACACTGCCAGTTCAGCCCTAGCACTGCTGGATAGTTACCAGTGAGGGCCAGCACAAACTATATAGTCTCCCAATGGTCTCCTATTCCCAAATAAACTTGGGAGGTCTGTTTTCTCATCAGGCCCCCTTTCAGTTCACTTCCATCCATCTTGCCAAAATTGACAGGGGTGTCCAACTCTTCTGACAGCAGCCTCATGCCCACATAAATCGTGGGGTTCATTAAACTGTGAGTACATGTTGAATCCACAATGTCCATTAATTCTGTACTACTATCACCCCCTCCAGATATCTTAATTTAAAAGGTACAAAATTGGTGTTGTCCTCACCACAATTCCATTTCACCTCTGAGAAACTGCCTGCCCTTGGGATCTCAGAACAGGCTGGTCCTGTTTCCCACCAGTTCCTCATCACTCTCTTCAGCTGCAATCCTCCTCTTCCTCTACCTCTGTGCTTAGCTCTGGGGTCTTGGGACTCCCAGGGGATTTGCCTTTGACTGCCTTCTTCTTCAGTTCACTCCCACCAGTGCCTTTCATCCCCATGGAAACAACAGTCTTGAATCTAGCTTCTGCCATTGTATCCAGGCTCACTCCCTGTACCTCGAGGTCCCTGAGGTCTCCCAAGCTAAAGCTGTGAGGGAGTCCCTCATCTGATTGGCCATCTTCCCCATCAGATGCTATACCACAGCATGAATGGGGTTCTCCAGGTCCCAGTTTCAATTAGAGTCTTGGCAAATTTTGTTGAACACCAATGCAGAGTCCACCTTAAGCATGGCAGGGAGAGCAAAGCTGATCTGACACCACCAAAAATCTAGCTATCCAGAGGGCTCCAAAAAGCTGCTCTGCACCTGTGTGAATGCACAGGTGACCACATGAAGAACATCATTTACAAGGAAAGCAACATTTCTTTATATAATGAGTATATAAAAACTGACTGCTCTGTTTGTGGCTATTGCTTCTTGTCCTCCTGTGCCAGTTTTTCAGTTTAAGTGCACAATAGTAATTAGACTTGGATGGAAAGGCACTAAGATTGGGTTCAGGGGGAGGATGCCTGGGTTAGACCTCTCATCACGCTGAATGGACATGAATTCATAGAAGTGATACATGCAGAGAAGAAAGCAAAGAAAGCTTTCTTTGCTGCACATATTGCCACCCTATAGGAACAAAGATGTCCTCTATATTCTATCTACATATGTCTACATTCTCTGTATATGTCTCTGTATATTCTCTGTATATGTAGAAGTTGTGTTTTCCATCAGCTGTGCTTTAATCATCATCTTCCTGTTTGAGCTGCCTGAGGATCTCTGTATATCAAGGAGACTGTGCACTAGCAGGTTGGAGACATCAACCATGTCAATAGCCCTGGTTAGATTTTAATTCCACTTATTAACCAGAGCTTCAACAGGATCCTTGGTATCACCAGCCCCAAAGGCCTCCTGGAATCTCAAAGGATCTATTAGCCTTCCAAGGAGGACCATTTTAATAGTTTCTCTGCCCCTTCAGGGGTAAGCTGTAGCTGTGATGCTAACCCTGTTTTTTGTTTTTTGCTTTCTGTGTTAACTCCTTTGGCAACTTCTGACCACTTGGAGAACTTAGGGAAATGTATAAAACCCACACTAAACTTGCTCTGCTGTAGCTGTCCCTTGGAAAAAGGAGGAGAAGACTCCATGTCCTGAAGCAGCATCTGGTGAGAACCAGAAAGCCCTCACAGTTGTAAGCTTAAAAACTGTAAGCTTTCTTTTGCTTTCTGTGTTTATAATATATCCCCATTTTATCTCATTATAATCAATATTTTTTATTGCGCACAGGGCCCCAGAGCAATGCGCGATCACGCACCATTTTCGGTTCAAAGCCAAAAATGAAAAAGTGCATGAGTGGTGCCTGCCAGCCCCTGGAGCGTCATGCGATTGTGAGTGCATCGTGTGGACTGCTCCTCACATTCACGTGACACTCGAGGGGCCCTTTCGCATGGCAAATGCTGTGCGAAAAAGATCTTAGTCTCTGAAGCAGCAAAGAACAAGCTTGTTCTATCCTGTATATGACATCTTGTCAAATATTTAAACATGGCTATCAGGTCACCTCTTTACCTGCTCTTCTCCAGGCTAAACATACCCAGCTCCTTGAACTGCTCCTCATAGGACATGTGCCATTTCCACATTACACTGTTATAGTGCTATCATTCCACTTTCAACATCTTATGGAACCCTGGGGTTTGCAGTTTAGGGAAGGACATTTAGCATTCTCAGTCAGAGAGCTCTTTTGCTTCAGTAAACTACAAACCACAGAATTCCACAGGATGTTGAAAATGGAATAATAGCACTATAACAGTGTAGTGCAGAAATGGCCATGGTTTCCAAGCCTTTTACTATTTTGGTCATCCTCCTCTGGGCACATTCCAGCTTATCAATATCCTTCTTGATTGTGGCACCCAAAACTGGACACAGTACTCAAAGCAAGTTGTGACCCAAAGCAGAATAGGGTGGTACTATTAGTTCCCATGACACTACTCCACTTAATGCAGCCTAGAATTGCATTGGTTTTTTTGGCTTCCACATCACACACTGCCTCATGTTCAGCTGGTGGTCCACTAAGACTCACAGATCCTTTTCAATGTATTGCGCTCAAGCCAGGTGTCACCCATCTTATATCTGTGCATTTCCTCTTTTATCCTAAGTGTAGTACCTTATATTTCTCCCTATTGTAATTCATTTTGCTAGTTTTGGCCTAGCAGCCTAATCTGTTAAGGTCATTTTGAACTCTGATCCTGTCCTCCTGTGCGTTAGCTACCCCTTCTAATTTGATAAGCATGCCCACTATTCCATCATCCAAGTCATTTATAAAGATGTTGAATAGTATGAATCCAGGGCAGGACCCTGTGGCACCGCACTGGTCACTTGTCCCCAGGATAAAGAGAAGCCATTGGTGAGCAGTTGGTGACTAGTCAACCCATTACAAATCCATCCAACAGTAGCACTCTCTAGCCAGATTTTACTAGCTGGTTTGCAAGTATATCATGGGGAAACTTGTCAAAGGTCTTACTGAAGTCAACATATGTTATATCCACAGCATTCCCTTCATCTATCAAGCTTGTAAATCTATCAAAAAGAGAGATCAGATTAGTCTGGCATGACTTGTTTTTGAGAATCTCATGTTGACCTTTAGTGATCACAGCATCCCTTTCTAAATGCTTATATACTGTCTGTTTAATAATCTGCTCTAGAATCTTTCCCAATATTGATGTCAGGCTGACTAGGTGGTAATTGTTTGGGTCCTTTTTTCCCTCATTTTTGAAGATGGGGCCATTTGCTCTCCTCTAGTCTGAGGGAACTTCTCCTGTTCTCCTGGAATTTTATAAGCTGTTGAAATTCATGTTTTACAAGTTTATGAAACTCATGTTCTAAATGGATCATTATAGGAGTTCAGCAGTATTACTAGTTCAAGTCATTTCACCGTAACTATACGTCACTATATAAAAACAACAACAGGTATTGCTAAAAAAAGTTGGAAGAATATTTAGATAAACAAGAGCTGCTGGAGATTTCAGAAGAACAAAGACAGATGGTGAATGTTCTTATTGCAGTGTATAAGGCCCTTAAGAAAATCAAGTTGGGTAAAGCCCTCGGACCAGTTGGATTGCTTGCTGGATATTATCAAAGTTTTGGAGAACAATTGTTTTTATCACTTTAGAGACTACTAAGTTCAATATTTTGGCAGAAAGATTGAAAAAGATTTTACAGGAATTTATTCATAAAGATCAAAGTGTTTTTTGGGGTTTTTTACCCAAAAGACAGGTACATGATAACATTAGATGTATTTTGTACAATTTGAAGTGTTTAGAGACAGTGAGAAAGAGTAGAACGAATATTTTTGGATCCTGAAAAAGCTTTTGACAATTTAAATTGGTACATATTTTTTTTGTTTGGAGTTATGGAGAAGATGGGCTTTGAAAGTAATTTTTTTCACTTGAGTAAAGCCAATTTATGATATACAGACAGCACAGATCTTGACAATGGCAATTTAACTTAGCTGTGTGAAATTCAAAAGGGAACAAGGCAAGGATGTTCATTTTCACCTTTAATATTCTTGAAGTATTGAATGGAGCTATAAGACAGGATGTAAGAATAAAAGGCATAAGGATCAGAAAGGAGGTCTGTAAGTTAGGAGCATTTGCAGATGATTTAGTGGGGGCTTTTGGAAGGCTTTATTGACTGGATAGAAATATTCTTGGAGAGACTTATACAGTTTGGAAATATAGCAGGATTTAAGATAAATAATAAAAAAAATGATGTTGACAATATGAGAGTAGAAGAACAATAACAACTGATAGAGAAGTTGAGATTTAAGATTGAGAAAAAAGTGAAATATTTGGGTATCACAATGGCAAACATGAATTGTATGTTGCTGAAAAATAACTTTATTAAAGCTTGGAACAATATTAAGAATTATCTGCAAAGATGGGCAAAGCTTAAATTATCACAGGAAAGAATTTCTTTAATCAAAATGAATGTTCTACCAAGAATGTTATTTCTGTTCCACACTATTTTGACTAATGACATTTTATTTAAGCAATAGTATATGGATGAATCTAAGTTCATATGGCAAGGGAAGAAGCCCAGTGTAAAATTCAAAACCCTACAAGATGCCAAACAAAGAGGGGACTGAGATTACCTGGCTTGAAATTGTACTTTGCTGTGGACTGCCTGGTTTGGTTGAAAGAATGGATATTGTTTGAGAATAAGAGACTGAGCATGAAAAGTTTGGACAGCATGGCTATTGTGTTATGATAAAGCCACAGTTAACCTAGATTTTAATAATTATGTGCAAAAGGTTTTGTTCAGAGTTTGGTATAAATACAGACCAAGGTTATTCGAAAAACACCCTTGTTGGTGTCTTTAGCAAAGATTTTTTTACCGGAAAGAAATTATGTAAAAGAAAAAATGGTTGACTGATGAAGATGTTAGAAACTGAGCAGGAAAACATAGAGTTAAAACAATGGAAAATTTAATGTCTGAAGGATACACCTTTCAATGGTTTTCCTATAGGTAGTAGATAAGTACAAGATAGATAAAAGCTATATGATTTTGCATTGACAAAATCAGAATTTGAGAAACAATTGTGTTCAGATGATGAACATTTGATTGGTAAAATGTATAAATTTTGTAGAAATTTGAGAGAGAAGCTGAACTCATCAAGGATTGTATGATAAAGTGAGCAGAAAAAAATTTGGATATAACATACAGTTGGATCAGTGGGAAAGATATGGTTGAAGGTGATTAAATTCATGTCATCTTACAATCTTAAAGAGAACTTCTATAAGATGATGTATTGGTGATACTAGAGTCCAGAAAAATTGGCCAAAATGCTTGCAGATGCTCCAAATAGATGTTGGGATGTGAACAAGACGTGTTGGACATGTGAAAAGGCTGAAAAATTCTGGAATCAAATAAATGTTATGGTGCACAACATTTTGAAAATCAATGTGTTATTAAAGCCGGGACTGTATTTGTTGGAACTAGTGGCAGATATGTTAGAGAAGAAACATGGCAAAATACTAAGATATATGGCCACAGCAGCAAGATTAATATATGCACAGAAGTGGAAGAGTGCAGAAATCCCAATGAAAAAGCACTGGTTGATAAAATTGCTAGACTTAGCTGAAATGGACAAATTTGAAAACTTTATTAAGAGAAAAATTGATGGGAACTTTCACCAAGAATTGGAATCATTAACAAGCTTTTTGTGAGAAAAAAAATGTAATATTATAGTTGGATTTGATCATTAGTATTTTTGGATGAAGTAGCAGTGGAAGCAATGGAACAATATTTGCAGTTAAAGAAGGCTATCATCTTTTTATAGTACCAACAATAGTCTGCATTAGGAAAACAGGAGAAGTCCTTTATTGTGTTAGTGTTAGTGTCTAGTTTTAGTGTTAGTGTTGAGGGTTAGCTTTTAGTTTTAGTTTTTAGCTTCTAGTAATTAGTATTTAGGATATTTTTATATTGCTCTTTTTCTTTTCTCTTTGTGTGTAGTTTAATGCTTATTCTCTTCTTTGTATGTATACATTGTATATTCTTAATAAAATATATTTATAAAATTTTAAAAAACCAATATTACTAGCCTACTCAATTAGAATCAATGCATGCTGGGAAAAATGTAGTACCCGTGTCTTCCCTTAGAAAATGTCAAGGTAAAACATTTGGGACTTCCAACCACTCCAATGATTGTTGTCTGTGGACACTCAAGAATTTTGAGGGCAATGTGAGTTAGGACATACATTTAAGGTATTTGAAGGATTTGCATTCTTATCTTCCTGCATGCTGGTGCCCTCCAAGCTATGAGAAATAAAAGAAAGAAATGTAGTTCTCCTTGGGAATCTAGGCTACAGCCACTGGGAAATAAAGAACATTTCCAAATTTAGCTTCATTTCTGAGTTCTGATTTGCATTTTAGAAAGAGCAGGGTTGTTATAAGAATGCTTCAAGTGCTATAGTATTTTTTTATATTTTGGCCGCAATGATTCTCTGAATCCAAATATAACAACATCACCCATTTCTGCAGCATTCAATATGGTACTATCTCAGTGGTATAAGTCATAACAGGTAGATTGCATTTAGAAGCTGTGCAGGAGCTAAGATCTTTGTTGAAGACTCCACTTACCTGTCTGCCATTAAGATTAACAAGGTTGGCCTGAACAAGAAATAGGGTTTTTTCATGGTGATATCAGGGCAGTGAAAAATAAGGATGTGAAAAATCAATACAGTTACAATTATAAACACATACACCATAAAACAGACTGACCTGTTTGAAATGCCTTGGCAGAAAAAAAACTATAGATTCTTAATAATTAAGCTAGTGTCAGCTGACTTTCCATTTGGAGAGTGCTGGACAAATGGAGCAACACCACAAAAGAAAAGCCATATTGTAATGAGTAGGAGCCACAACCTGCCTTTACTAAAGGAGAATCTAATCCCCATTGAATAAATTTCTATCATACTCTACCATTTCTTTTCCCATCTAAACTGAAGGGCCTTGAACATTGTAATCTTTCCTGCTATCGAATTGCTCAAGTCATTTGATCATTTGGGTTATATTTTTCTGCAAATTGCCCTAGGCCCTTTCCGCACCTTACCTTTTACCGGTGCTGGGCTGCTCGGCTTGTGCATGAAGGCTTAAGAGGAACGCTCCTGTTTCCCTGCTGCTTCCCTGCTGCTCGGCCTCCGCAGCTCCTTCCTCTCGCATGAGCATCCCACCTCTTCCTTTCGCAGTGCAACCTGGGACCTTTCCCAGCCTGCACTGCCCAGGAAGTGTGACCGGCCCGGCTCCCGATGCACCACACGCCAGGTAAGTGTGCGTGGGGCACCAGGCCGACGCGTGAGCGCGGAGCATTTTCGACTTGAAGCCAAAAATGAAAAAATCCATATGCACTCCGCGTCAGCTCTTGAGCCTCGCGTAAATGTGAGTGCGTCATGCAGACCACTCCTCACAGTTACGGGACGCTCAAGGGGCCCTTTCACTTAAGAAATGCTGTGCGAAAAGGGGCCTAGTCTTAAAATCTGCTATATAAAAGTCAAAGTTTGTCTGTGAGTTTGTCTGTTTGTCTGCATCAGACAAGCGAAGACCTCGTATGATTGGCTGTGAGACAAGAAGACCTCATATGATTGGCTGGCTGTGAAGATTCTATGGAATCCTAGGGAGGGGCCTTTGGAATTCTCAGTCGAGAGTTCTTGGGCCTCTGGCCAGTTGCTATGGAGAAAAGGCCTACCAGTAAGAAGAGGGGCAGTGTACTCCCTCAGAAACCGAACCCTCTCTGTGGTAACAACTCTGAATACAGATTGGATTGGGGAATATGGGGATAACTTACAGGTCCTGGAATAGTTTGGTTGCTATGGAGATGAGGCCTAGCAGCAAGGAAGAGGATAGTGTATTACCTCAGGAACCCAAACTGTGTATGTAAATAACTCTGAATACAGATTGGATTAGGGAATATGGGGAAAAGTTACAGGTACTGGAGAAGGCAGTTTGGTGAGTTCTTAAGAGGAAAGTAAAATCCTGGGCAACACTGGATAAATATGCTAGTATCTTTATAAAATACAATTACCGGACTGTATATGGCTATATGATTGCATCGTACAATTGGAATAGTGACATTATATAACATCTCTGGTAGTCCTATTTTTCTAATCAGCCCAAACATTAAATATTAATTTTTCAAAGCTATTGCAGACAAGGGTCAATATTTTCCCTGAGCTATCTCACACAGTTCCAATATCTTTTTCCTATCAATCAACTCAGATCCTATCATCTTATATGTAAAAGATATTTTGCCATGGTGTGAATCACTTTCATCACTTAGAATCTGTTTGCTCATTTCTGTTAATCATTCATATACTTTGGAATGATCCTCTTGGAGTGAATTGCAATCCCTTTAGTTCTCACCATACTGAATATTTTTAGGTACTCTGCAGCTTTGGCACCTCACTGCTCCCTCTTAAGTCCACATCATTTATGCATAAGTTAAAAAGTTTGTTGTTGCTGCTGTGTGCCTTCAAGTCATTTCTGACTTATGGCAACCCTAAGGCAATCCTATCACGGGGTTTTCTGAGGCTGAGAGTGTATGACACACCCAAGGTCACCTAGTAGTTTCCATGGCTGAGCAGGGAATTGAACCCTGGTCTCCAGAGTCCTAGTCAAATGCTCAAACCACTACACTATGCCGGCTCTCAGTTAGAAGTATCCACACTCAATCTCTGGGGGACTCCATTTTTACTTCCCTCTATTTTAAGAAATATTTATTTATTCCTGCTCTCTTCATATTCTTTTTAACCAGTGACTGCTCTCAAAGCAGAAATATTTTTATGAAGTGTCACTGATGGACTTTGTCAAAAGCTTTTTGAAAGTCCAGGTGTACATCTACCAGATTACCCATGCCCAAATGTTTGCTGCTATTGTCAAAGATTTCTGAAAGCTTAGAGAGACAGGACATCTTTTTGCAGAAGCCACGATACATTTTCTTAAAAAAGGTTTTCTTGTATGTTTGATAGTTTTCTTCTATATGTGTCATAATTTTATCTTTAATATCTTCAATAACATTTTCAGCCAATTTATTCTGAATAGCTAGTGTATATAACTGGCCTATAATTTCCTCTGGATTACCTTTGGTGTTAGTATCTGGAATAGAGGCCAGTCTCTCATGTGCAGTTGTTAGATACACATATAGTTAGAATAGACCTCAGAAATAATTTAATCTAACCTCCTGATAATGCAGAAAATCCATAGCTTGTTTCTGATAGATGGCTATCCAGCCTCTGCTTCCTCTCAAAAGGAAGAGTTCTCCACTTCTTCGTTAACCCATCCAGGCTTGTCTCAGTCCAGACCCACAGATGATCAGTAAGAAATAAAATCAGTTTCATGAAAGAAAGATTTGGCTTCATGGACCATGGTCTGCAGTTTCATGAAGATGGACATCTGGCAAGTGATGGTTGCACCTCACCGCAGTTGGTAGGAACATTTTTGCTAAGAGATTCATAAACCAGATCAGGATGGCTTTTAACTGAGTTATGTAGGGGAGGAAGACATATTCTTGAGGACAGGAGTTCATCAAATGCTGGAAATAATAGTCCAAATGTTATAGAGGTACAAAATGGTACAAGAACTTAACAGTGGAGGAAGAAAAAAAACTTAAATAAGCAGCTATGAGGAATGACCCATGGTCTTAGATATTTCTGCACTAACACACAGAAAAAGGGAAATAAATAAGAGGAACTTGAACTCTTAACACAACAAAGCAAATATGATATAGTAGGTAACACGGACACCTGGTGGAATGAGTCTCATGATTGGAATGTAATAATAGAGGGATGCAATCTATTTCAGAGAAATAAACCAAACAGGAAAGGAGGCGGAATAGCATTATATGTCAAGGATATTTCCGGCTGTGAAGAGATCCATGATTTAAATCCTGGAAGCTAGGCATAATTTTAGCTAATTTTTCCCCCAGATTTTTCTACAAGACTGAGTACACAAGGTCAGAGAATTAAATTTGTTCTGGAAAAATGTGGTTTCTGAGAGGTTTCTCCCTAAAGCTATCAGTGATTTCTGAGAAACCATGTGTTATAACTGGGAACCTGGCAGTTAGAGGACTTTTTCTCCAGACCTGCTGCCACACATTGCCACCTAAAGCAGAGAGAAATAAGTCCAGGAAGCACTGTAATCCCCCCTCCCACATTAAATGGTGAATCCTCAATAGTTGTAATCTGACAGAAGTCAGTATTGTCAACTACAAGATCTTTCTGTGTACAGGAAGATTTCAAAAAGATCAAGTATTATCAAGCTTATACTATTATCTATCACGGATCCTGGGAGGTGGGAGACTGAGCCCCACAAACTGTTGAAATGAGACCAGGAAGACTATGTAATTAAGCCCTGTCAGGAATTATTAGAAGAATACTAAATGGTCAAGAAAAAAATGCACAAAATTTAAGTCAGCTAGTTGAACCTTCCCAAAAATACTAAATGGTGCATGCAGTCCATTCTATACATATTTACTTGGGAAGTAAGCTATACTGGACACATACAGAAGTTGTCTGAGTTCATATAGTGCTTGCAAGGGTCTTGATAGTTAAAGATAAATGGATGATAATTTGCCCTTCCCTGACTGTACTATTACTGGCCCACACACACCCAGACTTAATATGGTTTAATTGACGAAATATATGTTGGCTGGACACGTGGGCTGCAAATTAAGTCAGCAATCCCCTCTAGGCATAGTGAAGGTCATTGTCAGGACAATCACCAGGTAACTCTGGAGATAAAGGGCTTAAACTAAGCTCTAATGTCTCTGCTGTCAGACAATAGCAATGGGAAGTTCCCACCAAATCACTGATTGTTTCAAGCCCTCCTTCCTATTACCTGGGCATCTCTCTTATTGTCCCCACATCTGTCAACTGTTACAGAGCCATTATGATAGCCATTAACCTTTGTACCTAACAGTAGGATTATTAACAGTCTGGACCCCATTATCTGCACAGCAACCTCCATTGTTTATGCAACCAGAAAACCATTTACACCCTTGCCCTCCAAGCAAATTTTGAGTATAACACCCCTCAGATTTGGGCAGTCAGGCACAGTATCTCTCTTGCTGAATGCCATGCTGTCACTCTGATATCCAAACAAGTACTGTCCTTAGGTGCAAGTCTAAGCCACATCACTGGTTTCTTCACTGCTCTCCAGATTGCTTTTATCACCCATTCCCTAAACTTCACTATCAACAACTTTCTTCCTTTTTCTTTCAGTTAGCCTTGTGCAAGTGTGTGAGTACTTGGATCTTGTGCATGCATAATTGAACTCTCTTTAATAAAAACGTTTTAGCTTATTTTGGAATCTCTGGGTGGTTCTTTCCTGCAGAGACCCCATAAATATTAGTGGTAGATCTTGTTAGGTTACCTCCCCTTGCAGGGCTCCTAATTGAGCTAATTAATTCCCTGTCATCATCATGTGGAAGTACTGGCACCACGGGTCGACTCCTGAGTCCCTCCTGTTTTGGGGTAACAGTACCTTTAAACATTAAGTCAACTGTTGTGATGCCCCGACTGGAAAACTGAGATCACAACAAGAGATAGAATGTCCAGCCTTCAATGACATTAGGAAACAACTATTGTCTCTTTAAAAGTTGTTTCACTGGGCTAAAAGTCGGTTTACCTCCTAGAGCAGGAAAATGAGACAGGGGGGTTTGTATGCTAGCGAAATATCTGAAAAGAAAAGGCCAACTAGAGCACTGTGACTCAGAGTCATCTCTCTGTAGCATCCACAAAGTACCTTTTCTGTAATTTTTGCTTGTACTCTACATATGCTCTGGGGCTAGTTTATCTGAATACTTAAGGACTTTGGGACCTTGATGGTTCAGATATGTGTCATAAAATCATAGAATTAGAAGGGATACCAAGGGTCATCTAGTCCAACCTCTGGTAAGGCAGGAATCCAAAGTAAAGCATTCCTGAGATTGCTATATGGCATCTGCATTTTCCAGTGAAGGAGAGTCCCCAGTCTCCAAGGAAGTACTCTGGGTGACCTTGTTGTACATAATATAGGCAGAAGAAGGCTGTATTGTGCTTTAATAAGTTATGCATATGCCTTTAATTTCTGTAAAACATAAAATTCATTTTTGTTCTGTAGCCATAGTCCTAGGTTAACCAATACATTCCAGCAACTTATACACAGAAGCATTTGGCTTTTGATATTTGGGGTGATACATATAGGCACCCTCACAACTAGACACTGATGGTCTCTATAAATTTAACCAGTCCACTTTGAAAGCCATTCAGGTTGACAAACACCAATAGATCTTGTGACAGTAAATTCCACATTTTAACTATGATCTATACTTTTATCTGTCCTCAATCTCCTACTATTTTATTTCAGTGGATGACCTTGGGTTCTAGAATTGTATGTTCTATCATGTCTCCATTTCCTTTTTCCTGCACCAAACAGCCCTAAAAACTGTAATCTGTTCTCATAAATGAATTGTTCTAGCCCTTCTGTTATACTGCTTCTCTCTTTCTGCACATTTTCCATCTCTACAACACAGTAACCACACCAGTAAAAACTATTCCAGTTATGGTTGCACCATGGGTTTGTATAATAGCAGTATGAAATCGGCAGTCTTATTCCTGATTCCTTCTCTGATCATGCCTATCTTGGAATTTACCTTTTTTTAACAGCAGGTACACCCTGGGTTGACATTTGAGATATGAACCATAACTCCTAGATCTCTTGGTCATTTGTTGCCAGCTCATATCTCATCAGTGTATATTTGAAATTGGAATTTTCTGCTCCAGTATGCATCACTGTACACTTTTTTTAAACTGAATTTTCATTTACTATTTTAAAGACCATTTTCCCATTTAGAGACATGCTTTTAGAGCTCTTTACAACCTCTTTTTAATTCCATCACCCTAAGTAATTTATTGTTGTCAGCAAATGTAACCACCTCAAGTTCAGGGTTTGTATCATACATATCATACTTGTTCAATATATATGTTCTGAATTTTCTTTAAGTGTGTGTGACATGCCTCCACAGCTTTGGCTTTTAAAGTGGTGATGTGGCAGATTTGTTAGGAGATTTTATTAGCATCTTTTCTTTCTCTTTTTAACTTTATTTTTTATTAAGTAAAAAACACAGGAAAACACAACAGTACAGAGTAATATAAAAAAACTGTATATAACAATACACTAGAAAAGTACCATATAGTACAAAAATATAATACAAAAGAAAAAACACAGTTACAAATATTAAACTAAACTACAAAACAACTATGAAACTATAAATAACTAAAAATTAGTTCCTGCCCTTTTACCAAACAGTGAATAATAATTAAACAGTAACAACTAAGTATTAAGTTCTTAAATTTAGATTAAGGTTAATACTTGTCTATTATTTATTTTCATAGTAAATATAAACCTACAAAATTAGTTAGTTTATAGAGTAGAATATGTAAAATACAATCAAATTCCAATTCATTTTATATTTTGTATTAGTATAGAATAATTCATCAAAAACAGAAGAAAAAATTATTAGTAATAATTAATTTCTGACTTAATTATTGAAAATCAATTTTGACCACTTCATAATTACATTACTTACAAGATAACATTCAATTACTTGTCAACTTAACTCCTTAGACACTAACTTAACAATAAATAAGCCTTTCTTAACTTATTCTGCCTTATGCATAAGTCATCCCTAACTTATCATTTCCACACTACATTGCTATAGTGCTATTATTTCACTTTCAACATCCTGTGGAATCCTGGGGTTTGCAAACCCTTCATCTTCTTTGTGATCTCAGGGCCTTTGTATGGTACACTGCTATAGTGCCATTATTCCACTTTCAACATCCTGTGGAATTCTGCGCTTTGTACTTTACTGAGGCCAAAGAGCTCTTTGGCTGGGAATTCTAAATTCCCCTCCCTAAACTGCAAACCCCAGGATTCCACAGGATGTTGAAAGTGGAGTAATAGCACTATAACAGTGCAGTGCAGAGAAACCCTCAGTATGATGGAGAGAAGCAATAATGATTACCATGGCCATGAAGGCCATTTCCACACTACACTGTTATAGTGCTATTATTCCACTTTCAACATCCTGTAGAATTCTGGGGTTTGTACTTTACTGAGGCCAAAGAGCTCACTGGCTGACAGTTCTAAAGGCCCCTCCCTAAACTGCAAATCCCAGGATTCCATAGGATGTTGAAAGTGGAATAAGAGCACTGTAACAGTGTAGGGCAGAAATGGCCTGAACTGAGCAAAATTCTATTTGAATGGTAACATTAATACATGATCCCTTGGAATGAAATAGATCATGTATAAACCTGGACTCACTAGGGCCATTTGGAATCCTGGGATTTGCAGTTGAGGGAGGGGCATTTAGAATTCTCAGCCAGGGAGCTCTTTGGCCTCAGTAATCTGCAAACCCCAGAATTCCACAGGATGTTGAAAGTGGAATAATAGCACTGTGACAGTGTAGTGCAGAAATGGCCCTATTCTCATTCTATTCTATACTAAAATTAGTCATTCTTAAAATAATAATTCTCTATGTAATAGGTAACTTTTAAAAGCAACAAAGTAGAGCTATTAACTCTAATTACTCTTCTTGAGATACTAAAAAAATAGTAAATTTAGAATTAAAAGTTTAATTCTTCATCACCAAATACCCTCAGTCTTTTCATAACTTTTCTCCTCATAATCATAATCATCTTTCTTCAACAGATATCATCAGATGCTTTCTACTTCAATTTCTTCTTTCTTTCTAAGTTCTTTTTTCCAAAACTATTTAGTTATTCCTAAAAGGCTTCTTATCAGCTCAGCCATGCTGAGTTTGTGTCTTTCATCCTTGTAGGTAAAAAATCAATTCTTCAAGTCAATCTCAACTGAAAAGAGCATTTTTTCACCAGTAAATCCATCAGTAAAATATTATTCTCCTTTTTCCCAAAGAAAACTTCTTGTGAGATCACAGACCAGTTGCCATTCATTCTCCGGGGTAATGTCTGTTCAGGTTCCAAGTGTTGGCCATTCAACTTTACAGTTGGAAGTTGAGTTGTAACATCTTGTAAGCTTTTCATCTTTCTAACATCAGCTGTACTGACTGTCTCTATCTCCTGCTGTTTATCTCATCTTACATAAACATAATTTTGGAGTCTTGGGTCAACTTTTGCAAAGGTTATGTTGTGTCCTCTTTTCCCCCTGGTTGCCAATATGTCATTTCAGCCTCCTGTTCTATTTTAATATCCTCATCTGCATCTGGCCCATCTTTAAGCTGTTGTGATAGTTGTTCTATAAGTACAACAAACTTTTTCTCAGTAGATGCTTTAATTTGTCTAAATTGAACCAAAAAAATTCAAAAAATATTCAACTACATCCTCAGACTTTCCTAGGTCATTTTTAACATGAATGTCACAAACCACAGTCAGGGCCATGATGAATTCTGTCTAATAATTCCTGTATTCTTAAAGAAAAAGACTGTGTTCCCAAAACATTAGATAACAGGAGATTTCATACAAGTTTTTCAAGAGATGTTAAAATTAGCACAACACTACACAGCAAACAATCTGGCAAATACTTGTACAATCCAAGTATTTAAAAAAAAGAAAGAAAGAAAATTAGATCCCAGAACAAAGTAAGAGGAAAAAGAGGGGGGGGGAGGGAGGGATTAAATACTTAAACTCAATTCATGTATATTTCCAATGGCAATAAAAAAAGGAGGTACTGATGCTTTAAATGTACTGATACTTTATATTTAAAGACTATAGGAAAAGTCCAGCTCCTGCAGACAAAGGGTTTCTTGTCTTCTATAACAAAAGTAAGATTAGATTATATACATTACAAGAGGTAGAGATGCTGGGAATGTAGTGTCCATATGGGAGGGGGTGATACTCCATCCCCCCTGCTCCACTGAAGTGCATGATTATCCTGAAGCCTCAGGACACTCTGTGGCCACTCCATTCCTGAGCAGACACTTAGCAGGTCCCGATTCTGGCTTGAATAGAGTCTTCAGATGCCCCATGTATTGAGGACTCGACTAGCTTGAGGGGGGGGGACTAGCTTGAGAGGGGGAGCCCCCCTATCAGGTACAACACTTCTGGGTTCTGGGATCAGGAGCTTGCTAGATCACGTCTGCCATTGATGCAACCAGATACTGGAACCGCTGGCATCCTTTCATTCACTTAACAGATTGTTACATACTTTTGCCTTTGCTCAACATATTAATTGCATTTTTTATTTACTCAGGTTCGCATATTTCTGTTCTTATTTTGCCATTACAGTTATCCTCAAAGATGGGAGACCTTGGGGTCAACTTGCAATGCCAGAGTCTCCTTAGAAATAGGGAGAATTGTAACTCAAAGGAGACCTGCAAAAGGAGGGTAATGGCAGGATCTTTTCACCTGTGTCTACCAATACTAACTGCAGAAGGGATTCCAGTTAGAAGTATTTTATTGGGAATCACAGGAAAACAGACACACTTAAGAACCATACAAGGTTATAGGAAAAGGTTATAGGAAAATGAGGCAAGAAAGGTTGCATAGAGAGAGATTGGGTGGAAAGGGTAATAATAGATCGAGCAGGAAAGGAGGAGGAGTAGCACTATATGTCAGGGAAATTTACACCAGTGAGGAGATCTATGACTTTAATCCTGGAAGGCACTCTTGAAAGCATCTGGATGAAAATTAAGGGAGCAAGAAACAATGTCATTGCAGGGGTCTACTACAGATCTCCGAGCTGGACTGATGACTTGGATGATGCCTTCCTGGAACAGATTGACAGACAAATTCACAAAGGGGAGATGTAGTAGTAATGAGACTTTTCAGCTATCCTGATATTTGTTGGAAATTAAACTGTGCTAAGAGTGTCAGACCCAACAAGTACCTCATTTGCCTTGCAGACAATTTCATTGTCCAGAAGGTGGAAGAGGCAACAAGGGGAACAGTTTTTTAGTTCTGATCCTAACCAACAGTGATTACCTGATTAATGGAATGGAATTGGCAGGACCATGTTCTTTTGGAGTTTACGATACAGCAGAAAGGGGAAGCCAAGCATAGTCAAACATTCATTCTAGACTTTAAGAAAGCCAAATTCAGTAAATTTGGGGAAATATTGATAGCAAATACAAACAGCCAGCAAGTGTAGGGAGAAGGTCAGAAAAGCTAATGTACAGAATGACCTCAGGCTTGCTAGAGAGGTTAAAAACAATAAAAACGGCTTTTTTTGGTTATGTCTGTAGGAAAAGGAAGGGCAAGGAAATGGTAGGGCCACTTTGTGGAGAAGATAGCGATGTGGTACCAGGGAACAGAGAAATATGTTCTTTGCCTTGGTCTTTTCCCCAAATGAAAATAGTGCTCAACATGGGAAAAATGGGGAAGATGATGCATTAGGGGAAACATAGCATAGTTTAGGTAAAAATAGAACAGGAATACCTGGTTACTCTAAACTCATTCAAGTCTCCAAGGCCAGATGAACTACATCCAAGGCAGAAGAACTGGCAGAACTGACAGAAGTAATCTCAGAACCATTGGCAAAAAATCTTTGAGAATTCCTGGAGAACAGGAAAAGTCCCAGCAGACTGGAGGAGGGCAAATATTGTATCTGTCTTTTAAAAGGGAAAAAAAAAGAGGACTGGAACAACAACCACCCAGTCAGCCTGACATCAATACTGGAAAAGATTCTAGAGCAGATTATTAAATAGACAGTATATGAGCATTTAACCCCTTTTCGCACGGCCTTTTTGAAGCGAAAGGGCCCCTTGAGCGTCGCGTAAATGTGAGGACCGGTCTGCATGATGCACTCACATTTATGTGATGCTCAAGAGCCTGATGTGGACCGCGCACGCACCTTTTCATTTTCGGCTCAAAGCCGAAAATGCTGCGTGGTCGTGCATAGCTCCGGGGCCTCTTGTGCACTTACCTGGCACACGGAGCCTCCTGAGCAGCGCCAGTCATGCATCCACTCCTCAGTGCAGCCTGCAAGGTCCCAGGCTGCACTGCGTATGGAAGAGGCAGGGCATTTGAGCGATGAGGAAGGAGCTGCGGAGCCAAAGCAGGAGGGATGTGACAGCGTTCCTCCCAAGCCTTCTCGTGCTAAAACCCCAACCCAGCAGCGCAAAAAGGTAAGGTGCGAAAAGGGTCTTAGAAAGGAGTGGGGTTTGAAATGAATGGCAAATAATAATTAAAAAGAAAAAAGAAAGGAATGATGTGATCACTAGGGCCCTTTCTGCACAGCATTTGCCATGTGAAAGGGCGCCTGGAGCATTGCACGACTGTGAAGAGTGATCTGCACGACAGACTCACAATCGCGTGATGCTCCAGGGGCCAGCAGGGGCCAATCACGCACCTTTTCATTTTCAACCAGAAGCCAAAAATGGTGTGCAATCGCGCATTGCTCCCGGACCCCGCGTGCACTTTCCTGGCATGTGGAGCCTCCGGAACTGCACCAGTCGTGCTTCCTGCCCCAGCGCAGCCTGGGAAACTCCCAGGCTGCACTGCGGAAGAGGCGGGGCTCTTGCACGAGCAGCCAGCACGTGTGGAGCTGAAGCAGTAGAGATGCAAGAGCCTCTTGGCAGAGGCTGCTCGCACGATCCCCGCACCCCAGCGCCGGAAAAAGGGAAGGTGTAGAAAGGGCCTAAAAGTCAATATGGGTTTCTCAAAAATAGGTTATGCCAGACTAATCTCATCTCTCTTTTTGATAAATTTATAAGCTTGATAGTTGCAGGGAATACTGTGGATATAACATATCTTGACTTCAGTAAGAATTTTGGCAAGGTCCTCCATGATATACTTGCAAACAAGCTAGTAAAATGTGAGCTAGACAATGGTACTGTTAGGTGAATTTGTAATTGGTTGACTGACTGAATCCAAAGAGTGCTCACCAATGGTTCTTCTTTCTCTTGGAGAGAAGTGATTAGTGGGGCGCCACAGAGTTCTGTCCTGGGCCCAGTACTATTTAACACTTTTGTCAAAGACTTGGATGATGGAATAGAGGGCATTTTTATCACATTTGCAGATGACACCAACTTAGGGTAGCTAACATTCCAGGGGACAGGAACAGAATTCAAAACGATGTTAACAGATTAGAGAGCTGGGTCAAAACTAATAAAACCAATTTCAGCAGGGAGAAGTGAAAGGTACTACACTTGGACAGAAAAAATTAAATGCATAGATACAAAATGGGTGACACTTGCCTTGACCATAGTACATGTGAAAGGGATCTAGGGCCCTTTCCGCAGCTTACCTGATTCTGGCATGGATGCATGGGGATCAAGCAGAATCACTCGCGTCCCCTTTGCTTCTTCTCCTCAGGAGCTCCCTGCTGGCTGGCAGGCAGCATGAGGGCTCTGCCTCTTCCTTCCACAGCACAGTCTGGTACTTTCCCAGGCTGCGCTGGGGAACCTTCTCCGGAGGTTCCGCACAGAAGGTAACTGTATGTGGGGCCCTGGAGCGATGCGTGATTGCGCATCATTTTCAGCAAGAAGCCAAAATGATATATTGCGTGATCAGCACCCGCTGGCCCCAGCAGCATCGCATGGTTGCAAAGATGTCATGTGGAACGGTCCTTGCAATCGCACAACACTCCAGAAGCCCTTCTGCATGAGAAATGGCATGCGAAAAGGGCCTAGGAGTCTTAGTGGAGCACAAGCTGGACATGAGTCAATAGTGTGATGCAGCAGCTAAAAAAGTCAATGTGATTCTAGGCTTCATCAATAGGACTATAGTGCCTAGGTCAAGGAAAATAATAGTACCACTCTATTCTGCTTTGGTCAGACCCCACTTGGAATAGTCTGTTTCATTGTCTAAAAATTTATCTTACTGCTAGCTTTACATTACATGTGAGGCATTATAGATCTTACAGCATATTAGTACCTCATACAGTGTAATCACATAATCTGCAGAGAATTGCATTTTGTAAGGAATGGGTCATTAAATTCTTTCACTTTCACCTTAACCAGCATTCACTAAGAGGCACTATATATTGCTCCAACACTTGTAGGGAATTACTGTCTTTCATAATGTTGGGTCAACCTAACTTATATTCCATCTGTGGAGGAAACACACAGGCATCCATGGAAATTAATCACCTTCCTTGGGCAATGCAACTGATTTCAGCATCCATTATAATTATAGTGCACATCCAGATAGGAATTACATCATTACTATAGCCTATTTGCAAGCATATGCTCCCCCTTCCCCTCATTTAACAGAATTGCCTGAGGCTCTGTCAGTCAGGAACAACATGAAAGCTATTATAGCAGCCAGGTTCATAGGGGACTGACTTTCATCAGTCCAACTTTTCATCCTTCAAGACTTGTTTCTTGTTGTATCATCAGGCCTATTTGCCCAATCAGAGACAGATCCTCACGAGTCCCTGATAAAATTAACAATTATTATTCCATCCAATAAGAGAGGAGATTTTACTGGTCTTCTGTCATTGATACATCATTTGGAGGCCTCTGCCATCAGACTACATCTTCCATGAGATATTTGTAACAGCATAATACACATTCTTATGTTCATTATAGGTCAGCCATTTGTTTACACTTCTCTCGGGCTTTTCTTATTTATCTTTGTTTATAGGTAGGTTGGCTTTATGCCTGAAGCTAGTCTATGCCTGAGCTCTTGATATTATGCTATCCAACATGCAAGAATTCCTGCTTTATACTGTAAGCAGATTTCTTCACTGTTTAGGCTTCAGAAGCTCAAATTTGTAACAACACTAAATTAGCACTCGGCTTGTAACAATATAATACTGTGTGGTAAGTTGGAGTGTCTTGGCTTTTACTGTTTCAGCAAACTTCTCATTAGAGGCAGTACTCTTACCATCTTCTACATTAATAGAACATGGATAATCTACAGTATCTGTACTGATCACTCCTATATTCACACTATTGCTACATGAAGAACCCACTCTTCCAGAAGGATGAAGACATTTCTTCATAATATCTGCTGTTTTCTGTAAATGGTGTTCTTGCTATGTTCTGCATTTTCTGTTCTGAGCCCTAGAAAGTTAAAAAAAAATCTTCACAATACCCCAATCAAAACTTCACAATGGACAGTGATATGGAAGGTGCTAACAGTCTCGTGTTACAGAAATGGTTGGCCCAGCCATAAGGCAGTGGCTAGGCTTGGCCATGTGGTGACTGGGACTAACTTCCAGAGTTTGAAAAAAACTATCAAAAGAAGATTGAAGAAGCTACAGCCTTTGACATGTGGTGATAGAGTTCATTTAAGAAGAAATATGTCACTTCAGCAGAGGCCTAAATCTTGTATCTGTGTGCTGAAGATCAGGAAGGAGAGCTTGCAGCAAGAGTGAATTTTTGCATATACATGTACTGAACATAATAATGAATATAGGCCTACAACTACAATTCCATGAAACCTACATCTCTGTGAAGATTAATTTTTGACAGCCATACTACATGACAGAAACTTCAACTGAATCCTAGACTTGGGGCTATTTCCACATGACACTGTTATAGTGCAATTATTCCACTTTCAACTTCCTATAGAATCCTGAGGTTTGCAGTTTAGGGAGGGGCGTTCAGAATTCTCAGCCAGGGAGCTCTTTGGCCTCAATAAACTACAAACCCCAGAATTCCACAGGATGTTGGAAGTAGAATAATAGCACTATAACAGTGCAGTGCAGAAATGGCCTGGGGCAGGAATGCATTGAAAGCAAAGCAGCAAGTAATGTTGTGGTGAGTCAGTGAATTGAGACCAGCAGATCAGAAAACAAGAATTTATTATACTGCGCAGGGATCTCAGTGGAATCAATTTCCAAAAGACTGAGAGCCCCGTTTTAGGTTTCAGCACACATTTATACTTTCAAAAAAACAAGTACAGGAAATGATTACCATATATGAAAAAGTACAGGTTTAAGTTTCAAAATGATGTAGTACAGTTTCAAAAATGAAGTATCTCTGTACCAGGGAGTATTCTTCCTTGGTTGCATCGACTCCCAAACTCCCTATATCCCATGCATTGCCAAGCCGCATACCTAAGCTCTTGATAAGATAAGAGACGCATCTGCCTGACTTATTTTTCTCTATTTTTCTACTCAAGCAAGCAGTTTCTACAATTTAACCCCTTCATCAGTAAGAGAAAGCCCACTCTGGGATGCATCATAAACATTGGTGAGGAAAAACCTGGGAGGAGCAGGGTCTGTTATGCTGTTATGTTTTCCAGACCTGCATAAGACTTGGGCCATTTCCGCACTAAACAGTTATAGTGCTAATATTCCACTTTCAACATCCTATGGAATCCTGAGGGTTTGCAGTTTAAGTAGGAGCACTATAACTGTCTAGTACAGAAATGGCCTTGGTAACACTGCAAAGTTGCAAGGCTACTGGGGATATTTATTGGGGCAACTTACTGCAGGCCCCTACAAACCAGAGGAGCCCTGCCTCAGTTTCTGTATGTATCATGTCCTGACCTTGCCACTTTACTCACTAGAATTCTTAGAATAATAGAGTTGGAAGGAACCACAAGAGACATCTGATCCAATCCATTACCAGGAAGGAGTACACAACTAAAGCACTCCAGAAAGATGGCCATCCAACCATTACTTAAAAACCTCTAAAGAAGGAAAGTCCACCAGTCTCCAAGGCAGCTCTTACTAAGATCCGTAGATCATTTTCACATCAAGCCAGGCACCACCCATCCTATATTTGCACATTTCACTTTTCATATCTAACTGTGGCACTTTACATTTATCCCCTATTGAGATTCATTTGGTAGTTTCAGCCCACCTCTCCAATCTGTTAGCTTAGCTGCTAGGATAGGACAGTATCTGGTGTCTTTGTGTACTGACTTCCAAGTGTTAGTGTGCATTTATTCTGGTAAGGACAGGATGCATGTATTACTGTTTGCTGGTTTTGCTGTTTTGCTGATTTTTGGATGTTGGAAAAGAGAAGCCTGCTTTGAGAGAGCTTAGACAAATGACAGCAAGATAAAATCTTCCTCCATTTCTAAGCAGATGCTATATTCTATTTATGCAGCCCATAATAGCATTGGCTCTTTTGGTGGCCACATCACATTGTTGACTCATATTTAGCTTGTAGTCTAAAAGTTTTGAATTTTGAAGCAGTTTGAATTTGGAAGAGGTGCTCCCAAGAAGCACACCTTGATGCTTATTCTTTTTTTCCCATGTAAGAAAAAATTAGGTCATTCTGCTTGATCCCACAATAAGGCTGCCATTCTCACCTGTGGCCCTCAGGTTTGTACGTACATGCATGGATTCTTTTAGACAGCAGCAGCAGGACCCCCAAGATCCTAGCTATTCAACACTATTAAATCCCCTGGGTAGCCTTACAAACCTGAACAAGGGTGGATTGGGGGATGAAAGCACTCCTTCTCACCCAGGGAGCCACTTGCCTCACATACCTTTGCTATCAGTTTCCTAAGGAACAGACAGTTTTCTATTCAAAAACACAATAGGCAGCCATCATTCCATAGCTGGAAAAGACACTACTATGAGTGTTATGCCAGGCACAGCTTCAAACATAGAATCATAGAATCATAGAAATGTAGAGTTGGAAGAGACCACACGGGCCATCCAGTCCAACCCCCTGCCATGCAGGAACACTCTCAAAGCACTCCCGACAGATGGCCATCCAGCCTCTGCTTAAAAACATAGGGAAAGGGAATCCTAATTTTGGAATTTAGATCTATGAGACCTTTTTATTTACTTCTTTCCCTGAAAATTTAGCCAATTCTGCAATCCTGGATTCTTTCCTTCTGCCTCCCAAAGGCACTTAATTTTAGAGTCAGGAACATCAGAAAGAACGTATTGTTAAATATTTAGCGTCTTTGAAAAAAATAATCCTATTAATATTAGCAGTGATTACTAGAGATTTTATTTGTTAAACTTTTTTCAAACATACAACTCCATGTATAAAATTATGACAGGAAGAGAATGCAAAGAAAAATTAAACAGTGGATAAGCTAGGGGGAAAAGTACTGTTGTGACTATTAACTTCTATAATGATGCCTTTCTAGGTTTGCAGTGTTCCTTCTGAGCCTCCTCAACCTATAGTCATCCCAAAGCCAGTTCAATCCATCATTCATGTTCCTCTGCAACCGAATTGCCCTGGTCGAGGAAAGATGGCAAAATTCCTGAATCCAGAAGAGATGACATCAAGGGATTATTATTTTGATTCATATGCTCACTTTGGAATTCATGAGGTAATGTATTAAAATAATAAACAATTTTTTTAAAAGAAAAGTTGTATGGAACACGTATAGGTGTTGAGATTTGATAAATGCATTCTTTGTCTCAACTTACACTAAGACTAGGAAGCTTCTGAATGGATTGGAGGCAGGATATACTTGCACTGAGAAGTTCCAGAATTTGAAACTTATCATGACTTGTAAGAAGAGATAGCTGAGATTTAAGGAGTTTCTGTAATACTTAGTGCACAGGTGGACTCATACTTCTACAAAGAGCATTTCTATTTCCCTACAGCAGATTTCTGCAAAATGACAAAGTCCTTTCTAGAAATCAAAACTATCTTTCCTTCCTCTGTTTCATTCTCTCACATAGAATTAAGACAAAGCAGCGGTCTCAGGCCCTTTCCGCATGAGGCTGGTGAATCGGTTCATGCCGTTTCTTACTGGATTTTCTGGGCTCGAAAGAAGGCAGACTTTCCCTCATTTCCTTCTGCACAGCTACTGCGTATGTCCCGTTCTGATTCGGAGGAGTGTGAGTTCATGAATCCACACTGCCTCCACCATGGCCACTCCCGCTACTCCCCTCACCCTGCCCCGTTGGCTGTGATTGCCCCCCCTTTTTTTTGGCATGGTTTAGTATGTCATTGCGTACGTGCGTACGTGCGTACATGCGTAAGTCCATACTACCCCCGACCCCTCCCATGAGCCCTCTCCTGACCACCAATTGGCATTGGTGTGAATGTACATGTCTGCACCATTGTGAAAGTATGAATCAGATCGATCTGGAAAACTGGAAAACTGATTTCTTCTGGTTTTCAAATAGCATGCTTTACCACCCCATGGGGGTGCATTTAGTCGGAATTACATGCGGAACGAAGATAAATAAACCGAACCTAGTCCGCTCCAACATGCAGAAGACCTCAGTGGCAAGACGCATTGGCCCACCTTAATAACTGCGTGCGGAAAGGGCCTCAGTCTCACACAGAAATAAGACTGACCTTAAAGATCCTTGGTCATTCTGGTCATCTTAATACCCTTTTTGTATAAATCCTGAAACTCACAATATCAATGAACTTGCACCTCAGAATGAAGGAAACACCTATTTTCAGCACTAGATAGATACATCTGGATAGACATACACATTTGTTTCACTATTTTTCTGTTACTTCCTGATTTTTCTTTGTACCATCATAAGAGTTAACTCTCAGAAGAATTCACTATAGATATGACCAAGCCCAATGTAAGATAGCTGGTATATAAGAACAATTCTAGTTTTTAGCATCTATAGAAAAGAGGTGTACACACCATTGTCTTACAGAACACTGGGCTCTACTGAAGTATTTAAGGGGTTTCTTATTGAGAAGATATTAATGACAGACTTGCTTTTCCAAATATAGCTTCCTCTGGAATGTGAATCTGTAAAACAGTTCTGTGACAAATGGGAGCAACTGAGAGATTTTAAAGTTAACAGACTAGTAAAGTTTTTGAACAACATGTAAGGCAGTACATACCCCAAGGACTCTATAATAAACTTAAGACCTTGCAGTACAATTCTATGAAAGTTTACTTCAATTTTAGAATTCATGTTTGAGTTTACAATTTATGTAAACAATTTTATCCTGCTCTTCCCCCAAAGAGAGTATACGATTTTCCACATTGTATCATAACTCTGTGACCTGTGATATAAGATTTAAAACCCTGTCAAAATTTGGAGAACATGTAAGCAAAACCACTGCTTTCTGTAGATAGGATTGGGGATAAGGCACCTGGGAGTGGGACTTACAGAAGATACCTAAAAGGACTCCGTTCTAAGCTTGAGTCATTTAAAATAGCTGTATTCCAGCCTACGCACAGTAAGTTTAAATGTTTACTTCCTTTAGGTTGAGAAACTACCCTGAGTTTGGTCATACAACCTCTGGGACTGCATATTTCAGTTCCTCTCAGTGTTCAAGTTCTGCCTTGATTTTTGACAAGGACTGTAAAATTCTGAACTTCAGGTGATAGTATGAAGTATCCATACCCTCCAACATTTCACAGATGAACAATAGGACACATGTGGCCAAGCAACATTGGTGTGGTCACAATGGCATAAGTTAGTGAGGAAGAACACATACGGAGATGCTAGGAGATGCTTTTGCCTTAGCCTACTCAGAAGGGCATGATTCCTCCCCCCCTCCATCCCCTGCTAAGTTAATTGAGTGCAAACTACTTCTGCATTTTGAAATCAGGTTGTGGCAGTTGAAGTAAGATGAGGATGAAGGGGGAAAATGGGAAGAGGGGAAAAAAACTAGGACTGTCCCTGTCAAATTGGGACTGTTGAAGGATACGGGTATCATGTGGCTGGATGGCTGCTTGAATACACAGCATTTTGCTTGGATTCCATTAAGAGCAATTGAGCTAACAGGTGTGCTTAAAGGTGTGCTTTTGCTCAGCTGTCTTTGATCCCACAATGTCCAGGATCTGGGGGAAAAAAATAAATGAAACTTCAAGGAGACAGTAAAAGATATACACACACATGTGCACACATAGACAGAAGCTGCAGGCACTTTTCTATCAGAATAAAAGTGGAAAGCAAAGAGAAAAACTGTAGTTGTTCAGCTTAATGAGCCAAGGTCTTCCCCAGTCAAATCCTGCACTGGTCACTACACCACATTGCATTATGTTGCCTACCAGACAAAGGTTTATTGATCCGTGGCTCAGTGGTACTTGTTTTGTCTACAAAAGCAATGCCCAAGCTTCAATCTCTGTCTTAGGATCAAACTAGATGATACATTTAGCACATATTTAAAAGTGTTCCCACAAATGGTAAAAGATATCTAACTGTCCTCAACTGCATGTCTTGCATGCAGAGTGCTTTGTTTTGTGATTAATCATTAGAAGGTAAATACAGGCTTCTTTTGCAAGTCTAATTGTTGAAGCATATATCTGAGGAATAGCCATTCCTCTTAATGACCCCCTTGATGCTCAGAGCAGTAGATCTCCAGAGGTTGAAAGACCCTGAGGTCACATTATAGTCTAGAAGAGCCGATGTTCTCACAGAATAAGGTCAGTTATCTTGGGCCTTTCCACACTACACTATTATAGTGCTATTATTCTATTTTCAACATCCTATGGAATCCTAGAGTTTGCTGTTTAAGGAGGAGCATTTAGAATTCTCAGCCAGAGAACTCTTTGGCCTCAGTAAAGTACAAACCTCAGAATTCCACAGGATGTTGAAAGTGGAATAATAGCACTATAACAGTGTAGTGGAGAAAGGCCCCTTGTTGATATGCCAAAACGTGATAGTCAATACAAAGGGGGGAAAACAAATGAGGAGAGAAAAGTAAAATCATCTTGTCATGCCACAGTTATGGGATATGATTTTACCACTTCCCTAGGCAAGATGTCACAACTCAGAGCCAGTTGTCATCTATGCTCTTAGCTATATGATGGATGGATAACCATCTGCCATCTCCCTAGGATATCAAGATTGGTGGTCTCCCAGTTTTGTATATTTCCCCTTTCTAAAAGGTTCATCTACCTCTCCTAAAGTTTAGTGGCAGTGATGTTAAACTAAAATATACTGCTGTTTTTAGTCCTTTACTTGTGATATCATAACATTCTTAGTATGGAGTACTCAAGAATTTTTCTGAAATTGAATTTGGCCCTCTCATTGAGGGAGGTTTCTCACACATTAGCAGAGCATCAAGTGATTTACAGTTTTTGTAGTTTTCAGTGCAGTATTTTTAATCCTCTTTCGACACTGGTCCAGGGTACAGAAGTATATCTTGCTGCACACATGGACCTGCTTCTGGATGCATGGGATCTACTATCAGGTTAGCCACATGCCATTAGCAGTAAGAGATTCACAATTATGGAGCAAAAAGTAGAATTTGATTTGAAATATAAACAAGTTTAAATCTGCAGTGATATCACTCTATCCTTTTGAGATTTTATTTTACTCTAAAGCAGTGGTATCATTATAGAGACAAAGGTTCTAAAATATGAACACCACTTTGTTGTTTGTTTCTGTGTTCAATTTTATGTCCTGTTTCCAAATTTCCATCAAAGCATTTACCAGATAAAATAGACAATGTATTTCCCCAAACAAACTGAACCCTGTTTTCTTCAATAAATATGTGATTCCTTTTTCCAATTCAGGAAATGTTGAAGGATGAGGTGCGCACATTAACATACAGGAACTCCATGTATCACAATAAACACGTGTTTAAGGATAAGATTGTACTGGATGTTGGAAGTGGCACAGGGATCCTCTCAATGTTTGCAGCAAAGGCAGGAGCCAAGAAAGTGTACGGGGTAAGAGGAAAATTTTCTATCCATCCGTTCACATTTTTATCTACATTTTTACAACCTAGAAACAAGATTGCCCAGTTTGATTTCAAAAATTTGGCTGCTTGGCAAAGCCAAGAGAAAGAAGTCCACTGGACTCAGGCTGTAGAAGCCATGCAGGGAAGCAGGCATGAGAATAATCTTGGCTGCTCAGTCCTTGACCCACCTATTTGCTTCAGGTCTTTCTATGTTTCCCTCAGCTTAAAAGAACCTGTCTGTGCTGCTAAAAAGAAATATTGAAACCTGGCGCATAATTCCTGCTGGAGGCTATGTAGAAGCATGCAGCGCTTACATGCACACATAGCTCAAACAGATCCATTAGATGAAAATTCTGCTGCTGACCTTTTATATTTTAAAAAAATCAGTTTTACTAAAATAAATTCTGGAATCAGGACAAATGTCTAGCTTTAACATTAAAATTTCTGACAACTATTTTGAAGGGCAATGTTCAAATAAAACAAACAAAACAACCAGACAGTTTCTTCCCCTGCCCACTACCCTCTGGTTAGTTGGAAGAACGGCTTGGAAGAGATCAGCATTGGATAGTCTTTCCATAGTTGTTTCATTTTCCTTTGGTTTTTCTCCATGTGTCACTTACAGTGTAATCTTTACTCAGATGTATGTCCCATCATTTTCAAGAAATTTTGTTTTTAAAGTAAGAGAGTAAAGTATTCTATCCATAGGTATTATTTTGAATCAGATCATCAGCTGATTCAGTGAGGATAGGAGAAAAAAATTGTTGTGAAGTCACTCAAGGTTATCTCAATGTAATTGGTGATAAACTTGTACCAAACAGCATGCTGTGATTCCATTAAATGACATGTTGTATGAATCACACCTTGGGATGTTTTATGGGAACTGATGAGCTGTAACTTTTGCTTGGTCAGAGTTAGTCAAAACTGTGGATTTATTCCAAATTCAGAAATTTTGAGGAAAGCAAATAGCTTTTAATGAAGTTAGCAAAATTTCTCCCAATATTTTTGTACACTTGTGACTATCAAATTTTAAAGTGAAAATTTGGAGGAAACTGAAGAAGTGGAATAAAAGAAGTCTTGAGGTAAGTTTAGAGGATATCAATGATGAAGAAAAGTTCCTAGCCCTCTGCAGAGCCTTCACACAAGCAGTCATTATGGCCTTCCCTGTGCCCAAATTCCTCTCCTGCAATGCAAATCAATACCTACCTTCATCTGATAAAACAAAAGAAAAAAGATACTCATAACCCAGTTACAGTTATACTCAGTGGTGTATCAACAGTTCCTAGGCAGGCATGGAAGTTGCAACCCTAGGTGCTTCTTCTCCTGCCACAGACCGAGGATGACCCTGCAAGGAAGGCAGTGGGCCAGGCCCTCATAGAGGGGCTGCCTCTGCTGCCACTGCTGCTGCCACCCCAGAGCTGCACACTTCTATGTTTGCTTATGACACAATTCCTGGAAAGTATGACCCTCTAGTTTCTAAACCTTGCAGTTGCAACTATTGAGGAATGAAGAAAAAAACAGTGTGGCATAGTAGTTTCAGTGCTGAACCGGGACTCTGGAAGACCAGAGTTCAAATCCCCAATCGGTCATGGAAACATCACTGGGTGAACTGGGCAACTCTGTCTCTCAGCCTCAGAAGAAAGCAGTAGAAAACCAAGAATCATCAAGACTACATGTGCCATTCAGTCCAACTCCATTCTGCCAATGCAGGAAGAGACAATCATAGCACTCCCTTTGACGGCCATCCAGTCTCTGTTTAAAAACTTCCAAAGAAGGAGACACCACCACACTTCAAGGCTGCATATCCTACTGTCAAACTCCTCTCACTGTCAGGAAGATCTTTGTAATGTTTAGGTGAAATCTATTTTCCTGTAGTTTGAAGCCATTGTTCTGTGTCCTAGTCTCAGGAGCATCCAAAAACAAGCCTGTCCCATCTTCCATATGACATCCTTTCAAATTTTGAAATATGGCTATCATGTCACCTTTTAACTTTCCCATCTTTATATTAAACATACCCAGCTTCCTAAGCTGCTCCACATAGAGCTTTATGGTTTCCAGGACTCCTATGAACAAATCTTGCCAAGAAAACCCCATGGCTGTGGGTCCTCTTAGGGTTGCCATAAGTTGGCAATGACTTGAAGGCAAACAAAAGCAAGAGGTTATAAATCCCTTTGGCTGAATATTCTAAGTACCTCATAAAACTGCAAATCCCAGTATTCTATAGGATGTAACCCTAGCAGTTAAAGTGGTACCAAAGTCTGTCACTGGTGCACTGTAAAATCTCTCTGTCTCTCTCTCTCTCTCTCTCTCTCTCTGTCTCTGTCTCTCTCTCTTTGCAACTGGGTCCCACACAGCAACTTCCCACTCTCATCCCAACAGTCACTTACTGCAACATCCACAAGCGACTGGCATGTGTGAAGTTGTTAGGAACCAACCTCCTTCTCCTTTGCACAGTTTCCAGATCACCTCATCTCATCTCACCCACCACCCCCAACCACAATTCTTTTCAGTAAAGGAAGTTTGTGCATTCATCTGCCAGTCATTTGAGTGATGCAACACTGAGCAATGGGTGATGCCTCTGAATGTAATCAGTTCTTTGACACCTGTTTCTCTTCCGTATTTTGAGAACCTGAAAGCTGGGGAAAAGTATGTGCATGTGGGACTCCAACACACATCATCTACAGCTGCTGGGTTTTTTTTGAAGGCTTCAGGTTCTCGAAATGAGAAAGAGAGATAGCTGTCAAAGATCTGATTAAGTTCAAGTGCATTATTCATCATTCCTGGCCACAAGCTAGGGGATGATGGGAGCTGGAATTCCAGAGCTCCTTTGGGAGGCTAGCTGAACCTAGGGCACATACTGACAATCCAGGTGTGAAGGATGAGGTTAAACCACTGCTCATTAAAAGGGTGCCAGATGTGACCTGCAGGGCCCACTCCCCCAGGATGAGCACACTCTAACTGGAAACAGAGTTCGGATATTACCGCTATTGATTTACACAGTGTCTCTATGCTTTATACAAGTGTTGCAATTGTGTCACTAAGTAAACTCAGACAGATCTCAAACATCTGGACACAGAGAGGAAAGGTAGGCTTGGGAATTTCCTAGAGGTAGCGGTGGACTGGAAAGCCAGCATGGTATAGTTGTTTGGGTGTTGGACTAGAACCCTGGAAACTGGGGTTCGAATCCCTGCTGAGCCCTGTAGGCATCCTTGGGCAAGTCCCACTGTCTCAGCCTCAGAGGAAGGCAGTGGCAAAACCCCCTCTGAACACATCTTGTCAAGAAAACCCCATGATAGGTTCGCTTTAGGGTCACCATAAATTGGACACACATGGAAGGTTACATGGGCGGCACACAGCAACAAAGGTTGAATTGGATGGAGAAGCTGAACTTGCAGGATCTCCATAGCTCCCTGCATAAGCAAGAAAAGCTTTTATTGGGATGTTCTATTTATCTCTTTAACTTCTAACTAACTTAACTAATAGGAGATTTCAATTACCCGGATATATGTTGGCAGTCAAACTCTGCCAAGACAGCAAGGTCCAGCAAGTTTCTTGCTTGTCTTGCAGACGATTTCATGGTCCAGAAGGTGGAAGAGGCCACAAGGGCATCAAATATTCTAGATCTGATCCTGAACAATAGGGATGACCTTGTTAATGAGGTAGAAGTGGTTGGATCTTTAGGGGGGAGTGACCATGCCCTACTGGAATTTGGCATTCAGTGGGAAGGAGAAGATAAGTGTAGCCAGACACTCGTCTTAGATTTTAAAAAAGCAGACTTCTGTAAACTTAAGGAGCTGCTGGCTGAAATTCCGTGGTCAAGAATAGTGAAAGAGAAAGGAGTTCAGGAGGCATGGGAGTTCCTTAAAAGAGAGATATTGAAGGCACAGTCTAAAACTGTGCCAATAAGGAGGAAAAATGGAAGGCATCTGAAGAAACCAGAATGGTTGACTAAAGAACTCTCAGCTGAGCTAAGTGTTAAGAGAAACGTGTACAGGAAATGGAAGAGGGGGGAAACCACCAAAGAAGAATTTAAGCAAGTAGCCAGGAGATGTAGGGAAAAGGTCAGAAAGGCTAAAGCACAGAACGAACTTAGGCTGGCCAGAGACATTAAAAGCAATAAAAAGGGCTTTTTTAAATATGTCCGCAGCAAAAGGAAAAAGTAAGAGGCGATAGGGTCGCTGCGCAGAGAAGATGGCGAATTACTAACAGGGGGAAGAGAAAAGGCAGAATTACTTAACACCTTCTTTGCCTCAGTTTTTTCCCAGAAGGATACAAGCACTCAACCTGGCGGTTGGGGAGCAGGTGAGGAAGCAGGGGAAATGCGGCACATAATAGGTAGAGAGGTGGTACAGGAATACCTGGCCACACTGGATGAATTCAAGTCTCCAGGGCCAGATGAATTGCATCCTAGGGTATTAAAAGAACTGGCAGAGGTCATTTCGGAACTGCTTGCTATAATCTTTGAGAAATCTTGGAGGACAGGAGAAGTTCCAGCAGACTGGAAGAGGGCAAATGTTGTCCCCATCTTCAAGAAGGGAAAAAAAGAGGACCCAAATAATTATCACCCAGTCAGCCTGACGTCAGTACCCGGAAAGATCCTGGAGCAGATCATTAAGCAGTCAGTTTCTAATCACTTAGAAAGCAACGCGATAATCACGAGAAGTCAACATGGATTTCTCAAAAATAAGTCATGCCAGACTAATCTGATCTCTTTTTATGATAGAGTTACTAGCTTGATAGATGAAGGGAATGCTGTGGATGTAGCATATCTCAATTTCAGTAAGGCCTTTGACAAAGTTCCCCATGACATTCTTGCAAAGAAGCTAGTAAAATGTGGGTTGGACAGAGCTACTGTCAGGTGGATCTGTAACTGGTTGACTGACCGTTCCCAAAGAGTGCTCACCAATGGTTGCTTTTCATCCTGGAGAGAAGTGACTAGCGGGGTGCCACAGGGTTCTGTCCTCGGCCCAGTGCTGTTCAATATTTTCATCAATGACTTGGATGAAGGAATAGAGGGCATGCTCATCAAATTTGCAGATGACACCAAATTGGGAGGGGTTGCTAATATGCCAGAGGACAAGATCAAAATTCAAAATGACCTGGTCAAATTGGAGAGCTGGGCCAAGGCTAACAAAATGAAATTCAACAGAGAGAAGTGTAAGGTCCTACACTTAGGTAGAAAAAATGGAATGCAGAAATATAGGATGGGGGACACGTGGCTGGATGGCAGTACGTGTGAAAGGGATCTAGGAGTCTTAATAGACCACAAGCTGAACATGAGTCAGCAGTGTGATGCGGCAGCCAAGAAAGCCAACGCAATTCTCGGCTGCATCAATAGGAGTATGGTGTCTAGATCGAGGGAGGTACTGGTACCACTCTACTCTGCTTTGGTTAGACCTCATCTTGAATACTGTGTCCAGTTCTGGGCACCCCAATTCAAGAAGGACATGGTCAGGCTGGAGCAGGTCCAGAGGAGGGCGACCAAAATGGTGAAGGGCCTGGAAGCCATGCCCTATGAGGATAGACTTAGAGAGCTGGGTATGTTCAGTCTGCAGAAGAGAAGGTTAAGAGGGGACATGATAGCTATGTTTAAATATTTGAAGGGATGCCATGTAGAGGAGGGAGAGGGCTTGTTTTCTGCCGCTCCAGAGACCAGGACAAGGAGCAATGGATTCAAGCTGCAGGAAAGGAGATTCCACCTGAACCTCAGGAAGAACTTCCTGACAGTCAGGGCTGTCCGGTAGTGGAATATGCTGCCTCAGAGTGTGGTGGAGTCTCCTTCCTTGGAGGTTTTTAAACAGAGGCTGGATGGCCATCTGTCGGGAGTGCTTTGAGGGTATTCCTGCATGGTGGGGGGTTGGACTGGATGGCCCGTGTGGTCTCTTCCAACTCTACATTTCTATGATTCTATGATTCTATGATTCTGTAGGTTTTTTAATGGTTTTATATTGTTTTATGTGGGGGTTTTAATTGTTTTTAAAATGTTGTTATTCAGTGTCTTTCTTCTTGGACTCTTTCTGGAAGCTGCCTTGGGTCTCACTTTGGGAAAAAGGCAGCATTTAAACGAAATGAAGCAAACAAGTAAAATCCCTCTCCAGAGAGAGTAAAATCCAAATCCAAAAAGTCAAAACTCTGCAGGAGGGATGATCCTTCCAGGCATCAGAAACATGTAGGGGCTCAAGGCAACCCCAGAGATGTTGTGCTTTATGCCTACCAACCTTTCCTCTTATTTCCAAGTATATGTGAGTGTGCTGGAAGGTTATGTTATGCAGGCTAGGCTGCTCAGGGACTGAAGGAAAGGAACTTTGGACAAGAGGAGGGACTGAGTCTAGCTTTGCTTTTGGTGGGCCTGTTCATTTGTGGATTGGAATAGATGACCTCAGTTCTCTAGGAGAGTTCCAACCAGTGTTCTGTGGAAACATGAAGGAGACACCAAAGAGACATGAAAGGAAGGGGTTAACAGGTGAAGGGAAGAAGGAGAAAAGCCACCTTCCCTTCCTTTTTCTGTTCTTCCAGATGTGATCCTTGGGTGCAATCAATGCCTCAAGGAGGGTCAAAACAGGGGGGCAGGAAAGACCCTTGCAACCCCCAAGACCCTTCTCCACAAGATTCCCTCCCTTATCCCATCCCTCAAAGGGATTGTTCCACCCCACCGCAACTTGCCCTCTGTTGTATCTTTGATGAAGAAGCCAGAAGAATCTCTCTTTCTCCCTTCAGTCCAGAGGTTTCCTTGTCCAGAAAGACAGATGCCCTGCAGGGAGCAGAGTCCTGGCGGCAACAGTGTGGCTGCTGCTGGGCTAGTAGATCCTGAACCCCAGGAAGAAAAGGAGGGAGAGATCAATCTAATGGATCTCAATCATGGGAGAGATCCTAACCCAGACTCTCAGTAACACCGCAACAGCTGCGGTAGCACTCCATGGTCTCTGGTCATTGCAAGAGCTGAAGCAGCAGGTGAGGGGGTCAGCCAGGAGCCCAGGTGAGTGCCCACTGCTTTTGTCTGAGCTCTGCCCAGGTGGCCACTTGTCTGCCACCACCGCCCCGGGCTGAGAACAACCCCGGTGAGGGTGGCAGCAGCAATGGCGGGCAAGGGCTGGGTAGAGGGGTTGCTTCTCCTTCCACTGCCGCCCCCCCCCAGCCAGGAGTGACTCCGACACTTTTAGATATGTCCGCAGCAAAAGGAGAAACAAGGAAATGATAGGATCACTATGTGGAGAAGGTGACCAATTAATAACGGGGGGGGGGTGAGAAGGCAGAACTACTTAATACCTTCTTTGCCTCAGTTTTCTCCAAAAAGGATAGAAGTACCCAACCTGGGGCATGGGGAACAGGTGAGCAAGCAGGGGAAATGCAGCACAGAATAAGTAGAGAAGTAGTACAGGAATATCTGGCTAAACTAGATGAATTCAAGTCCCCAGGGCCAGATGAACTACATCCAGGGGTATTAAAAGAACTGGCAGAAGTCATTTCTGAACCACTTGCAATCATCTTTCAGAACTCTTGGAGAACAGGAGAAGTCCCAGCACACTGGAGGAGGGCAAATGTCATCCCCATCTTCAAGAAGGGGAAAAAAGAGGACCCTAATAATTATCACCTGGTAAGCCTGACATCAATTCCAGGAAAGATCCTAGAGCAGATCATTAAACAGTCAGTTTGTAATTACTTAGAAAGCAATGCTGTAATCACTAAAAGCCAGCATGGATTTCTCAGAAATAAGTCATGCCAGACGAATCTTATCTCTTTTTATGATAGGGTTACAAGCTTGATAGACAAAGGGAATGCTGTAGATGTAGCATATCTTGACCTCAGTAAGGCCTTTGACAAAGTTCCACATGACATTCTTGCAAAGAAGCTAGTAAAATACAGGCTGGACAGGACTACTGTTAGGTGGATTTGTAATTGGTTGACCGACCGCACCCAAAGGGTGATCACCAATGGCTGCTTTTCATCCTGGAGAGAGGTGACTAGTGGGGTGCCACAGGGTTCTGTCCTGAGCCCAGTGCTGTTCAACATCTTCATCAATGACTTGGATGAAGGAGTAGAGGGCATGCTAATCAAATTTGCAGATGATACCAAATTGGGAGGGGTTGCTAACACACCAGAGGATAGGATCAAATTTCAATACGACCTTGACAGATTGGAGAGCTGGGCCAAAGCTAACAAAATGAATTTCAACAGAGAGAAATGTAGGATCCTGAACTTGGGCAGAAAAAATGAAAGTCACAAGTATAGGATGGGGGACGTGTGGCTGGATAGCAGTCCATGTGAAAAGGATCTAGGAGTCTTGGTAGATCACAAGCTGAACATGAGTCAGCAGTGTGATAAGGCAGCCAAGAAAGCCAACATGATTCTTGGTTGCATCAATAGGAGTATGGTGTCTAGATTAATGTAATGGTACCACTCTATTCTGCATTGGTTAGGCCTCATTTGGAATACTGTGTCCAGTTCTGGGCACCTCAATTCAAGAAAGATGTCGACAAGCTGGAACGTGTCCAGAGGAGGGCGACCAAAATGGTGAAGGGTCTGGAAGCCATGCCCTATGAAGAAAGGCTTAAGGAGCTGGGTATGTTTAGTCTGCAGAAGAGAAGGTTAAGAGTGGACATGATAGCCATGTTTAAATATTTGAAGGGATGTCATGTTGAGGAGGGAACGGGCTTGTTCTCTACTGCTACAGAGACTAGGGCAAGGAGCAATGGATTCAAGCTGCAGGAAAGGAGATTCCACTTGAACCTCAGGAAGAACTTCCTGACGGTCAGAGCTGTCCGGCAGTGGAATATGCTGCCTCGGAGTGTGGTGGAGTCTCCTTCTTTGGAGGTTTTAAACAGAGGCTGGATGGCCATTTGTTGAGAATGCTTTGATGGGTGTTCCTGCATAGCAGGGGGCTGGACTCAGTGGCCCCTAGGGTCTCTTCCAACCCTATGATTCTATGATTCTAAGCACTGCAGGGAATGTTGCTGGGCCGGCTGTCCTCAGCAACAGGGCTGGGGGGAATACAGTTTTTTTGCACCCCCCTAGCATTGGCACCCAGGGCATGAACCCTCCTTGCCCCACTCTAGATCTGCCTCTAGTTATACTTGGGTTTGCCACTGAGAATTCTTGTGAGTATATCTGTAAGATAAATGTATTTAGAAGCACATAATTATTGCTGTTATCAATAATACTGGCTGAGAACATGCATCAGGAGACAGGGCTTAAAGTTCCACCAAGACAGAAGTACACCCCATCTCTTCTCACCCCTCCAATTCAATGAGAATCTTAAAATTCAGGCAGGTTCATATAGGGAGACACGGCCTTTCAGATAGTCTGGACCTAAGCCCTATAGGACTTATAGGTCATAACCAGCACTCGGAATTGTGGCAAAATATGGACTAGTAGCCAATGAAATTCAGCAAGGGAGTTATGTGTTCCCTGTAACTAGCCCATGCCAGCATTCTGGCTGCAGCATTTTGGGCCTGCTGAAATTTCTACAGAGTTTTAAAAGACAGCACCATGTACACTATTAGAAATGCATGATTTTACTTTAAAAGTAGGTGTGTATATTTGTTTCTCAGTATGATCCCTGAATCCTGCTATCATGAAATGACCAGAATCATTAATTTTCCTGCTGTAAATTCTGGATGTACATATGAAATAACAGAGTACTTCTAATGGGAGAGGACTCATTTCAGTTCTTTATTAACCATAAAAAGACATCACTGTTCTATATATTTCTAAGTAGTCTGGTAACAAAAGTAAAACAGTTCCTGATGAATCTTTAACCATTTAATTGCTCTGCCTCATTCACAGAATTTTATGTGAGTGTATTTCCCAATGATGTTATCTTTCACCTGTTTGTATTATCTTCCTGGTTCTTTTTTTTTACCACCAAAAACTGATTAAAGAAGAATGGTGATGCAAAGTCTTTAGACTGTTAATGGTAGGAGTCTCCCACTTGCAAGCAACCGAAGATTACATACAATCTTATTAAAGAAATGTCTTTTCCAGTGTCTCAAAATATTGTATGAGAGCTGGTCTACATATTACAATTTTCATTTTTTTTTTTTTTTTGTGGCAAGTTTCTGATCCACACATGATCTGCAAAAAAATTTGGCCCTCATTTCCCGATTATGTTCCATATCAATGACAGGAAAGGACAGAGCTGGTCCAAATGAGACTTCTATAATGCCTGTTCCATGCATCATTTGCTGAAGTTCAGATGATGCTGTTCTTTGCTCATAACCCTCCTTGCTTTCCCCTCTATTTTTTTATTGTGGAGAAACCATTCAAGAAAAAAAAAAGATAACGGCTGCACTGTGCTTTCTAACTGAGGATAGCCAGGAGGAGTCTGGGAATGTTGTTACAATGTGGAAATTCACCTTGGGGATGCTTATCTCAGGATCAAACTAGCCAATGAATGGAGTTCTCTTGGTGACATAGTCAGATGTAAACTGCTATTAACACCTGGTATTCTGTTTTGAGCCCATTGGGTTGGAGATCATAGACTCATAGAGTTGGAAGAGGCCTCATGGACAATACCCTGTTCAGTGCAGGAATTCCAGCTAAAGCATCCCTAGCAGGTAGCTATCCAGCCTCTTTTTGAAGATACCCAGGAAAAAAGATCCCATCACCTCTCTAGGCAATTGGTTCCATTGCTAAACTACTCTTACAGTCAAGAAGTTCCTTCTAATGTTCAATCAAAACCTACCCTCCCACAGCTTAAAACCATTATACCTGGACCTACCCTCTGGGACAGCAGAGAACAAGGTTGCACCCTCTTCTCTGTGATATCTAGTGCCTCTTAGCAAAATAAGACCCGATGTGTGCAATTGATCTGTCATCTGCCCAAGCATGCCTCCACAACCAAGTTATAGCCATGGGAAGGTAGAAGAGTTGCCCAAACAGCCTATATACATTTCTGCATTTGGGAACACAAGAAAGACATCATCCTCTCAGCTCTCTAGGAGATCCAGAGAACAATTTTTGAGGAATAAGTTCTAGATTTATTAATTTCAACAGGACATAATAGAGTATTGGAATAACTAGTTATAATAACTACATGCAATTAATTCATTTTACCAGCAGTAAACATGCATAACATTCCAAGTATGATGTCATGTACTGGTTAACTTGCTTTAAAAAAAACTACTCTGAATAGGACTGCAGCATTATATTGAGGTAAACCAAGCAATATAGCAACTTGAAAAAGTTGCTAAGACTGAGGTACATTGGTTAGAAGAACATACAAATTTAGGTGTTAATAGCATTGATTAGTGAGGGCCATAAATGTCACATCACTCCACTAGATTCTGGGTTTCTAGACTCATTGGATGTTTACATACTTTCATCTTGGGAACCTAAACTCTTCCTGCATGATAGCCATGTTTAATTTTTGAAGGGATGTCATGTTAAGGAGGGGGCGGGCTTGTTTTCTGCTGCTCCAGAGACTAGGACAAGGAGCAATGGATTCAAGCTGCAGGAAAGGAGATTCCACTTGAACCTCAGGAAGAACTTCCTGATAGTCAGAGCTATCTGGCAGTGGAATATGCTGCCTCGGAGTGGTAGAGTCTCTTTCTTTGGAGGTTTTTAAGCAGAGGCTGGAAGGCCATGTATTGGGAATGCTTTGATGTGTGTTCTTGCATAGCAGGGGGTTGGACTGGATGGCCTTTGAGGTCTCTTCCAACTCTATGATTCTATGATTCTATGCATTCTTAGCTTAACCCTTCTAGTTGTTCTCACACTGTCTTTCTGGGATTTCACACTTCATCCCTCTGAACTTCCCTGTTCCTTGCCAGACGCCCTTAGGTACCTGGAAGCCTTTGAATCCATGCCTGGATATGTGTTACATACAGCAAAAGATATTTAGTACATTGTCATGAGTCAAAATTAGCAATAGTTACACTGTTGCAATAGCGAATTCTTTCTATCTACCAGCTAAACTAAGTGGGTTTTTTTCTATACTAAACATGACAGAAGCCAAGCACTCTGACATATAACTTCCAAGGGGTAATTTTATCCCTTTTTTCCCCATGTTACTGTATCTGTTAGTTACTTTTATAGTTACAGGCTATAGACTCACTATGTGACGGGGAGAAATAGCACATTCTTCTAGTGTTTTCTCAAGCTGTTCTTCTTAGTGTTGTTTCATGCTCTGTTGCAGGTGTTGCAGTGACAATACACTAAAATGAAGGAGACTGCATTTTGTATCACAGGCTAGTCACTGTCAGCATTCAGATTTTTCAAAAGTAACTTTTAGTTACTTTGAGAAAATTAAACAGTTACCTTTAAACATCTGTAACTATAACTGTGACTGGCTACCTGTTTGGTCTTAGCACTGTAACTAATTCTTCAAAGTAAATTTCCAAAGATGCACTCTGATCCTATGCATGTTTACTCAGAGATAAATTCCACTGGACAATTGAGATCACCCATAACATTGTTTAGAGTGTTTTTCTTAGCCATTACAAAAATGCCTCATACTTAAAAATGAATAATAAGCATTTTTGTTTAGATGCCAACCTAAAATGGAACTCCTCCCCATATTGAATGTTTATGTTTTTCTAATTCAAATTCATGATAAGCAACTATAATTCCAAACAATTTCCAAAATGTTGTAGATGATTAAGACCATAACAGATTAGCATCTTTTAAAAATATCTTACCATATTAAATCTCCATTCAACTGAACTTGTCTTTTGAAAATACTCATCCTTAGATTATTTTTCTTAGCAACAGTAGAATATTTGCACCAATGTTATGTGCAATCTTATCAAAATGTTGTTCAATTCTAATTATGCAAATTAATGCTTTTAGCTTTTCCTGTTCAAATTTAGCTTTCAAACAGAGCTTGAAATATTAGCTTTGATAATGAATTCACAATAATGTTAAACATTTGAAATTGTAAAATTTCTACCATGAGCACAAATCATTTAAACTGTTTACTTAGTTAAGTTCTCATTAATTAACTCATTGATTAAAATATTAATATGGGGCTGGACCAAGAAATGTACAGAGAATGACATGGAGGTTGTCACTGTTGACCTCAAGGAAGCACATTTTGTTACTGGGGCTTTTTTTCCTCTTTTAAAGTTGCTTGTCTCCAACCTGGATTTCCCCCCACCCAGATGGGCTACAAAGCCCAGAATAAGACTGTTACCTAGCAATGGTCCTATATATCTAGAACTTTCAGGTTGAAAAAGCCTGAGCCAAAGCACAGGATCTCATCTTGCAACCTCTTCAGTTCAATTTGTCAGTCACCAACATCTCTCTTTTCTTTCCACCAATACCTACACAGGCACTTCACTCACCCTTGTTTGTTTAGGGTTAAGAAGGAGTGATTTATTTTAGTCAGAGGACACCAATCCACCACAAGTACAGCAGTAAGCAGACAGTGGCAAATATTAGTCACTGAATCAAAGGTGAGAATTCTTAATCAGAAGTGCTTTGAGAGCCCGACCATTTGCAGAATATTTTTCTGTACATCTGAATCATTTCTGTCTCCCTAGTCCCCATGAAGAAGCATGATCTGCAAAGATCAGTAGTAGCATGATGATAATGATGATGATGATGATGATGATGAAGAAGAAGATGAAAATGATGATATTATTATTATTATTATTATTATTATTATTATTACTACTACTACTACTACTACTACTACACCTTTTATGCAGTTTGGGAGTCAAGTTGGATTACAATAGAAAAAGTTAAACATTCACAAAATATAAACATTAAAAAGTGATTAAACTATCAAAAATTAAAGCCAGTTAAAAATAAATCCATTAAAAAACAGAACAACAAAAATAACAACATCACATGGTTTAGGAGGGACAGATCTTGTGCAATCATTTCTCAAAAACCTGTTGAAACAGAAAATTCTTCATCTGTGTGGAAAGAAATTAAGAAAGGTGATGGTCTCACCTCTTTGGGAAGGGCTTTCCAGAGTCTGAGGGCACCAAGAAAACTCTCTCCCCTGTTCTCACTAGTATCTGTGAGGATGGTGGGACAAAAAGAAGGAGTGTGGTGGAGTAACCTTCCTCAGAGGTTTTTAAACATCGGCTAGATGGGGTGCTTTGAGTGTGTGTTCCTGCATGGCAGAGGGCTGGACTCAATGACCATTGTGGTCTCTTTCAACTCTGTGATTCTATAAAGGCCTCCCCAACAGATTTAAAACAAAGACAGGCTTGTAAAGGACAGTGTAGTCCTTCAAATAATCTGGACCTGAGCCATATAGGACTTTATACAACAAGCTAGCACTTTGAATTGTGTCCAAAAATGGATCAGCAGGCAGTGGAACTGTTGCAACAAGGGAGTTGTGTGTTCCCTAAAGCCAGCCTTGGTTAGCAATCTGGCTGCCAATCTTTGGACCAGTGATCCAAACAGTCTTCAAAGACAGCCTCATGTACAGTGCATTTATAGCAATCCAACCTGGATATAACTAAGGCATGTGTCACCATGGCTAGATTGGATATCTCAAGGAATGAGCACAGCTGGCACACAAAGGAAATTAAAAGGAAAAGGAAAAAAGGAGGGAGGAAAAAGGTGTTTGGAGTGGGGAGAGGACCAGAGATGGCATCAGATATGGAAGATGGGAGAAGGAAAGAATGGGAAGAGGGAAGAGAAGAAAGATAAGAAAGAGAGGGTGATGGTGTTCGGGTTATGTATCAGGCCAGATGGAAGATATTAGGTTCTCCATAGACTCTCCCATGTAGTCAGTGCAGTGACAGGTGAGCCCTGAATCAGCTTGGAAAGATCCACAGCTTTGGTCAAAGGGACTCCCCTCCCCTCCCAGGAAGAAAGGGTTGAAAACCACTTCTTTATGGGCAAAGAGAATGACGCTTTATTGTTAAAAGGGGGTGGGTGGGTATAGGTTAAGGTGACAATGATCTCATAAAACATTCCACACATGTGCAAGAATCATTACTTTCTCAGGACCAAAGTTCTGTTTATTAATAAAGTAACTTCTGGTTAACTATCAACAATGAACCCTGAATGACACATGTATTTGCTCAGCAGTGAGGTATAAGAGATATTGTTACAGAGAGTAATAGAGCACCGAGAACCAGTGTTGAGGACCCAGGCATTTACTTGGCCAATTAATATCAGCATAATTTTAAATGGGCCAAGGGGATGATAACAAAAACAACTTTCCAAGCTGACTAGAATTCAAAATAGATGAATTTTAGGCCCTTTTCGAAAGGGTGCCTGGAGTGTCGCGCAATTGTGAGGAGCGATCTGCACGATGCACTCACAATCGTGCACTGCTCCAGGATAGGGCAGGTGCCACTAGCGCACTTTTTCATTTTCGGTTTTCAGCCAAAAATGGTGCATGATCGCACAGTGCTCCAGGGCTCCGCACGCACTTGCCATGCATGCGGAGCCCCCGGAGCCACGACGGTTGTGCTTCCTGCCCCAGTGCAGCTGGGAAACTCCCAGGCTGTGCTGTGGAAGGAAGAGGCGGGGCTCTCATGCTGCCTGCTCGGGAGCAGGCAGCTCGTGCAGAGCTGAAGCAGTGGGGATGCTAGAGCTTCTCGGCAGAGGCTGCTCGTGTGATCCCCGCTCCCCAGTGCCGAGAGAATGTGAGTTGCGGAAAGGGCCTTAGTTAAGCAAATCTGGGGACACAGAAAGAGAGTTCCTTTAGCTTAGACACTTATTTTTTAAAAAATCCATGTTTACAAAATAAAAAAAAAGTTGTGTTCACTCCATGCCATGCGAATGGATGTAGATTATGCTATTAATGTAACATAAGGTTTGTATGAATAACTAAGTGTGATACAAGAAACCACATGGTCAATGTTGGGTATGGGTCAATAGCTGAATGTTTGTTGTAAATGAGTATTTAGCCAGGTTGGCTAAGAATGGCTTTGTTTACTGAGAAGTGATAACAATCAAAACTGATTTATTGTGCATGAGCTTTTGAGCACCTAAGTTAGAACTGTGGTTTACAATGGATTGCATATCAAGGGAAAGCGTCTGTGAATCTCAGCCTAGGAAATGGGGATCAAAGAGAATAGGTTGAGGCAAGATGGCCTCAAGGAATCTGGCCAGAGCTAAGTGAGATACTCAGAGAAAGGAGATAAAGATAACACCAAGGATGGAGGGATGTTTTAGATCAAAGTATGGGAAGTTAATTCCTTGGTAAAATCTGGAGGTTTGGGAGAGGAGTGTGTCCAGAGAATCCACCAATCGACATCACACATATGTAATCCTACAAAACCCAGTCTGTGTTGTAAATCATTAACGCCAGCAACCATTGTAAGCTAAGCATCCCATGCAATGTCAAAAACCTGTGTGTTTTCTTGAGAGTAACAGAGTAGCCAAAAACAACAGATTACTGGAGTTAACAGATTGTTATTGAAGGGTCAAGACTACATTCTGCTGTGCCATGCAGACTGTTCATGAAGTGACCAACCTGAATTAGAATCACAAGTTCTGGAAGGGGAAAATGGCTCTGAGGGGGCCAGAAGTGCTATGCGTGAAAAGAAGGGCAAAGGAAAAGCAGCAGTTTCCCCTTTAGCCAACTGGAACCTCAAAACCCTGCTAGTTGCAGTGAGCCGGCAGTAGTTCCTAGAAGGCAATATTATGAGACATAGGAGGCAAGCCAAAGGCTTCTTCAAATGAGACATGTAGATCAGATGCCCAAGTCACCAAGGACCCAAGTTTGGAAATGGAAGTCCTGAGACTGGGAGGGGAACTGGGTGAAACCCATGAGATGATCCAGCATATCCTGGAAACATTGCAAATCAGAAGAGAAGAGAAGTCAGCAAGGGCACAGCTGGCAGAAACTTCCCCAGTGGTTCAAGTCATGAGGGTGAAAGGAGAGGTAGAACCCCAAGCAAGGGAGCTGACAACAGACAGAGCCGCGAACACCACAATACAGACGGTGCAACTGGCCATGATGCCCCTAAAGCCAAGCAGGAGACAACTCAAAGCTACTTTTGACTGCCAAGAAGAGTGCCTGCCATTTTTTCTAACCCAGGTAGCCAGCTTCATGGCAGAGTGGGAGTGCACTCTCCCCTCCAAAGAATCTAAAGTGATTCTAACTCTTTCTATCTTTTTTCTTCCCTTGATTCCTCTTCTGTTCCTTATAACCTAAAAAGAAGAAAGAGAAAAAAGAAAAAAGGCAGAAAAGACAGATTCTTAGATCTCCTGATGCTGTTGGATTTCAGGTCCCAGAATCTCCAGCTAGCATGACTAATGGGCAAGTAGTTGTAGTCCAAAACATCCAGAGGGCGAAAGCTGAGAATAATTAACTTAGAAGCTAAACGCTGCAATAACCTTGCTTAATATGTACTGGCTATTCTACTGCCATTGGCTTTCCAAGTACTTAGGAAAACATATTTCCTAGCTGTGCTTTCAAGATCTTTTGACTACTGGGGCTTAGAGTTAATAAAAATGTCATTTGAAAACAGTATTTAGGTGTATAGCTGACTCTTCCTTTTATCTCTTTTATTCTATCTTTTGGAGATGGGAGAAGACCATCTGAGTAGAGAGGAGTATCCCTCCTTGAGATCTCAGGAAAGAATAAGTTGCTTTCCAGTCCAGGTAGCCAGGCAGATGCTCAGGCTGCAGCTCTGCACTGAGGAGAGCTTTTATGGCAAAAGTGCCAGCCAGAGGGATGTTTGGCTGGAGAAACTCCCCTGGAATAAAGGGGGAGCAGAAGATTGCTATTAGGGTCCAGAATTCCAATTACTTGTATTGACTTATGAATAAACAAGTTATGAAAGGGAAGGACTTAGTGAGTAACATCTTGCCCTTGCTGTGAAATACAGTTGTTTGGATCTGAGGAGCTGACAGCCCCTTGCCTGCTTTTTAAAAGAAAAACTCCTAATTAAATCATTGGATTTATAAAAGTGAAGGATCCTTCTGATTAATACAGAACAACGGAGCCTCTGCAGCTACCTTCTTTCTGCAATCAAGAGCTGAATAAGTGTGTTCATTCCATAAGACTGAGATAAACAAATTAGAAAATTAGGGGCTTTTCTGTACAATCAGAGAAATTCTTAAAAGTTGTACACCAGACTTAATAAAACAATAGGGAGTGAAATAGGTAAACAGGCTTTTACCTATGTAATTTTTCACAACGTTAGTTAAAAATAAAATTGCAGTTGTGAAAAATTATATAGGTATTGGTTAAAATAAAATTGCAATTTAACAGATAACACATTTTAAAGAGCACCCCTCTCTCACACAAGGAGAAAAATCATCTTACACACAGAAAGGATTCGTGAATGAAATGGAAGAGACAGAAGTTTTACAAAGTACATTTATGTTGGTGTACAACTTTTAAGAATTTCTCTGCCAATACAGAAAAGCCTGTAGTGAAGCATCTGTACTGATTAAGGAGCAAAGATACCAATGGCTTAAGGAAACAAAGTGAAAAGCTTTATTATAGGAACTCCATTTTAAGATAGGAAAGTTATTGGGTGCTATCTAATCTATCCGCATTCTAGAGAAAGACTCTGGGAAGAGAACAGGAGGGTCTTCAGAAGAAGGAGGGAAACATCCTTAAGAGTATCAGTTTACATCACAGAGAGGTCAGGACAGGAAGGACACTTCAGGTCACTCAAACTACCTCTATTACTGCTGCCCACTGTGAGGCATTCTGGATTCTTCAGTGCTAAGTGTCATTACACTTCTAACAAACTGCAGTTTAACAGAGCACACATTTTAAAGAGCACCCTTTCTTCTTACACAAGGCAAAGAATAGTCTTACACAGAGAGAGAGAGAGAGAGAGAAAGGACGCATGAATTAAATGAAAGAGGAAAAATTCTTACACACAAAAAGGCACACAGAGGCTCACACAAACAAACTCACATAAAGAACATACTGCACTTAACTAGCTATCCTGGAAAGAAGTTCAATAGAGCATTTTGTTAAAGTTTCAAGCAGCACAAGATGCCTCTTTATAGTCATTAGGGACTTTGAAGTCAATATCTGGGTAAATCTACATTTTCAGCCAGGAGGTTCTGGTTCTGGAGTTTTTATTTTACCTTTTAAACTCTACCTATTTTCCTGTTTTTCAAGCCTATCTGTCATACTTCTTTTCTTTTGGCTTATCTTTCTCTTGCATAGGAAATAAATTACTAAGCATCATACTTAGGAGGCTAATCTTACAAGGAATATCAAGAAGATAAACAGAAAGTTCAGTTGAGCATCTTTTTGAATTTTCAAACAGTACAAGATGCCTCTTTATAGCCATTAGGATCTTTGAAGTCAGTATCTCGGTAATCCACATTTTCCACATTTTCACTCAGGAAGTTCTGGTTCTGGAAGAAGGTACTGGAATTTTTAAACTCTGCCTATTTTCTTGTTTTTCAAGGCCACAAAAGAGACCTAGTGAATCCTTTGCTGTATTAGAAGGAATACATATGTTATTGTTACAGCCTGCAAATTAATCCACATATTGCAAACCTATTTAGTTTTAATAATATTTTCAGGATTTTTAAAAAATATTGTGACAAATAAAGCAACAGCTTATTTGTTTTATTCAGCATTCTTTATTTACAGAGGTCAGAATCTCTGCATAGGACAACAGCAGGTTTTGTTTTTATTCAACAGTTATTTGCAGATAATAGAAACCATTTATAGCATCTCTTTTTAATAACAGCCTAACATAATCTAAATATTATTTATCAATAGGTTTCAGCAAACTGTTTAAAAATTGATAAGACTTTCAGACCTTATTATTTTCATTGAGGTATTTAAAACCTGATTCACATTTTCCAGTTTTAACTCCAGAATATTTAAACCGTATGTGACCATGATGATTTCTTGAAGTACATTTTTGCAGCATATTTTACTGCATATTCTCCTCAAATGTTTAGATATTATTTTTTATTCCACACTTGACAAGGGTGTGATTGTGGTGATTGAGCCTCACATTTTTACTGACAAGCCTAGCATTTTTTTCCTCTAACTTTTCATCAAGAACTTTTCTTATAATCCCTTAAAGAATGACTCTTGCCAAGGATTTCGTTGCTCTCCATCTTTTCTTTGGTGACATTGGTGCTCCATCTAGGTCCAAGATCCTTTGTATTCTGACATGTGCAGATTGTGTGGTCAAGGATCAAGGAACTGTGGGGAGATGTCAGACAGGAGGGGGACACAGAAGCTAGCAATATGGAAGGGAAGGAGGATGAAAATCATATGGAGGGACAAGTTCAAGCAAGGTAATGGAGGGAGCTGAAAATTGGGGGTGATGACCAAGAGGCGTTGAATTATAGCCCGGGGGCAGAAAAGGAAGGCTAATCTAAAACTGATTAGTAATAAAATTACTCTGAAGGTTGAACAAAACCAAATTGATTTAGCCTGTATGATTGAAGAGGGTGAGAAAAAGATAATTAAATGTTTGCTGTTTCAGGACAAACATTCTAAAATACTAAGTAGGAACAAATTTGAAATAGTAAGAAAGGACAAAGATGGGAATCTGAGAAGTTGAGAAGGGTAAAGTCCATGGGTAGGATGGTTACAAGAGAAGTGGGCAGTTAAATTCAAAATGAAATAGTTTTGGCTAAAATTAGGCTATGAAATGGTTACAGACACAAGAAATGAAAACTGGATTGGATGAATTAATGCTGTAAATCAGCCACTTTCAACTTTTGAACCTCCAGTTGTTCAGGATTTCAACTCCCAAAGCCTCCACTAGCCTGGCCAATAATGACAAATCCTGGGAACTGAAGTCCCAAACAGTGAGAACACCAAAGGTTGAGAATGGCTGCTGTAAAGGATTCTGCAATATAAAATGGTATACAAATATTTGGATTTAGGGATGCCATATAAAATGCAATAGATCTACAGTTTTAACTTGTGGAAATATTATGCAATCAAGTCAGCAAGTAGCACTTAGCAATTATGTCATTTGTCATGTAATGTCATTCATAATGTATATACAATATATAATAGCATGTAATATAAAATAATATTGAGGTACTATACTAGATAAGTCAACCTTTGGCAGAAGAAAGTTCATTTTATTTTCTTTTTTCTTTTTTTTCCCTTTTCTATTCTTTCTTTTTTGAGGGGGTAGGATTGGTTCATAATGGGATTCTAACTTAGAGGAAGCAAGAATTGCCAGTCTACCTACTGATCTTCCTCAGTTGCTTAGATTGAAAGCTGGAACTGTCCAAGTTTTATATCCTGGAATACTCAAATTATGTGTTTCTCCATCTGTAGTCCACATTTCTTGCAGGCATATGATGTCAAATGCCATCAAAGTCTCATAAAAGTCCCCATATTGTCTCTAGCCAGCAATATTCCATGAAATTATCACATGGCTGCTTGGTTCATTAGTGAGGGTAGACAGTCAGCAATTCCATTGATTTCCTATGAGAGGAGGAGCTCCAATGGAAGTATATTTCTCAGTGGTGACATCTTGCAGAAGGATCATAGCATTGAAATTGGAATCAATTACACCATTTTGAGGTAGACAGTTTGTCAGAAACAGACCCAAGTTGCAACAAGTACTGATCAGAATCAAACTTTATTGGCACTTGTGCAGATCATGACTTCAGTGTTATGACTGAGGAGATGTAGAAAGGAGTGAAAGAGTTATGTGGCTACTCCCCTACGCTGTTTTCAGGCTAGCAGGATTCTTATCTTACTACAGCTGCATTCTATTCAACATTCCCATCCTTCTGCGCTTAGCACCTATCTCTCTAATGGCTATTGCAAATCCCATTATTTTGGCAGGCTAACTGATTGCCTGACACAGCTGCTATTTGATTGGGCATATAGCCACGGTCCTCTTATATGTCTATTTGAATAATATTTAGATTCAGGGGTATGTCTTCTAATTTTATGGTAGGATGAATGCAATTTATAGTTTGATCTTTCTCCATAGGGCTTATATAATTTATTAGTGCCTGCTTCATGAGGGTGCCTTGATTTATCTGAGAAATTGAATTTAATACTCATAGGCTGACTTTTTAATTCTGACCTGGTATTCTTGGAGATTAATGGTTTAGCAATTATATAGCCATCCTGGATTAACAATTTGTGGTTCAGTGAGAGCAGTATATAATTCCTAACCTTTCTGCGTGATCTAACATTGTTAAAGCCTAGTTCAGTTGTTCATTTCAGGCCATTTAAGACAAAGATATTACAGAACTCAATCTCATGCTTCTGCAGTGGTAGCTGCATTATATTTTGTTGGTTTTGGAGTAACATTTGTTTTTCGAATAGGAAGCAGCATGCATCTTTCACCTGTCAGTTATGTATTGTTAGAAAAGTGAGCTAGAACAGTAGGGTGTGTAGTACCTTATAGTTCCCCCTGCTGAAATTCATTTTGTTAGTTTTGGCCCAGCTCTCTAAGGTCATTTGGAATTCTGATCCTGTCTTCCTAATTTGCTGTCATCTGAAAATTTGATAAGCATGCCCTCTGTTCCATCATCTAAGTCACTGATAAAGATGTTGAATAGTACTAGGCAGAAGGTAGAACCCTGTGGCGCTCCACTAGTCAATTCTCTCCAGGATTGGTGAGCAACCTTTGGTTCATCCAGTCAACTAATTACAAATCAACCTAACAGTAGTATTGTCTAGCCCACATTTTACTAGGTTGTATGCAAGAATATCATGAGGAACCTTATCAAAAAGGCCTTACTGAAATCAAGATATACTACATCCACAACATTCCCTTCATCTACCAAGCTTGTAACTTTATCAAAGAAAGAGATAAGATTAATTTGACATGACTTGTTTTTGAGAAACCCATTTTGAATTTTAGTGATCACAATATCCCTTTCTAAATGCTTACAAACTGTCTCTTTAATTATCTGCTCTAGAATTTTTTTCTGGTGTTGATATCAGGCTGACTGAGTGGTACTTATTTGGGTCTTCTTTTTTTTCTCTTATTGAAGATGGGGGAAACATTTGCCCTCCTCCAGTCCATCGAGACTTCACCTGTTCTTCAGCAGTTCTCAAAGATTATTGCTGGTGGTTCTGAGATTACTTCTGCCAGTTCTTTTAATAGCTTTGAATGTAGTTCATCTGGCTCTGGAGACCTGAATTTATTTAGAGTAGCCAGATATTCCTGTACTACCTCTGTACTATTTTTGGTGTGCTTCCCCTGCTGTATCATCTGCTCCATTTTCCCCAGGCTGAACACTGCTTTTCTTTTGGAAGAAGACTGTATATGTAGAAGAACATATTGAGTTGCTATGCCTTTTTTCTGTCTTCAATTAGCATTTTGCCATCTTCTTCAGCTAGTGGCCCACCATTTCCTTGTTCTTCTTTTTGCTACAGACATAACCAAAAAAGCCCTTTTTATGGTTTTTAACCTCTCTAGCAAGCCTGAGCTTGGTCTGTGCCTTAGCTTTTCTGACTTTCTCCTTACACATGCAATTTATTTGAATTTCTCTTTAGTAATTTCCCCATTTTTCCATTTCTTGTACATGTTCCTTTTAAGTCATAAGTTGAAAGTTCTTTAGACATCTATCCTGTATTCTTCAGAATCACCAAACCACTGTGAAAATCAGGATAGCAATCATATAGAATAAATTGATCAGTAGCTTCCCCACGCACACACACTTTTGCTATTCTGTTCAGTTTACCATATTATCTACTGTAATCTGTACATTCTGACTTTCATGGCCATAGACTACAGCAATATCAGAGTACAAGCTCTACAAAAGCCAACGCTCTGACAATTAAATCAGAAACATTGGCATATAACTCAGCAAAGAATGACATAATAAATCTGTGTACTATAAAACTAAGCCAACTAGTTCTAGTTTACTGCTCGAAAAATGACCGATAAGAATATGTGCCATGGATCTCTATCAGAATTCTTATCATGGGCATCAAACTGTAATTGCTGGGATTATGACAATTAAACTGAAAATAATAAACAAATATATATTGGACTTGTATTTTCAAAGGGATGGCATTCCCCTTGTGAATTCAGTTCCATACTGGTGGTTGATCACCCTCACAGAAGCCACCATTGTTCATCTTGCCATGGTAAGCTCTGTCACGCTCTCATGAGCCATCAGAATCTCAGGTTACATTCAGCCTGAAACGTGGCAGGTTTGTGTCAACTATACAGTTCTCTCTATATAACTTATGAATTCTCACATTCATAAAATCCAGCTGGAATTGTTGGCAAATGGATATCAGTGGTCACCAGCAAGATTATTTATATGTCTTGAAGTAGACAAATAAGTATTATTTCAAAAAGAGAATAAATTAGACAAAAAAAAGTGTGTGTGTGTGTGTACACAACTGATGTATATCAGTTTAAACAGACATTCTCTTTTCTAGTCCTTTATGTTCATCTGCTTTTCTTTTCGTCTCCTGTTATACATTGTAGATACAATGTCTTTCTGTACAGGCTCTGCAATCTTTAATGCAAAGTACTCTCTTTTCTCTCCCTCCCTTGTGTCCTTTAGATTGAATGTTCCAGCATATCTGACTACTCAGAAAAAATTATCAAGGCGAACCACTTGGATCACAGTAAGACATATCTAAGGAGATTGCTTGTATCTGCTATTTCTGACTAATTTCACTTTAATCAAGTTATATATCAGTGACATACTGTGCATATTGGTTTTGAGTTATTTTTTATCTATTACCTCAAGGCATCTGATGGCAATTTAAGAGTTACAGTTTTAATAATCATCTCATGATAGCATAACAGTATTTGTCTAGAAGAAAATACATTTAAAAAAATGAAAAATCCATCTAGTCTATGAGTCTGCAAACTGTGGTTTGGGAGCTACACTGTCAGCATCTATTGAAGTTAGAGAAGAATGAATAGGTTATAAATAGGCACAGTTTACAACACCGATAGTTTTGACATGGTGTAAGACATGGACTTACTTATTATGCACCTCAGCTACTTGCCAGTTCTCTGGCTCAACCCACTTGCTTGCTCATATAGAATGTAATAGATTTGGGGTTCTATCATTGCATTGATAATCACATCAATCCTAGCTATAGCCTGGGTGTGTGGCTGGTCTGCTATATACCTCAAGCATCAATCTCTGAACAATACCTCAGCTGAGCTGGAGTTCTGGCCTGAATCCTATTGTTCATCTTAGACAGAGCACATCCATTGAATAAATAGAATTTACACATGCTGATTTACCAAGTTGTCACTGATTCAATGGGTCTACTTTAGCTCTTGAGGTCCAACACATGTCTCTTGTGGAGATCTTAAGAGTGGGGTGTCTTTCACCTATATACCATCTCTGATGGATCTGGCACAATGTCCACAATGTAGTTTTGTCCACCTAACTCTGCCAAACTTGTTGAAGCTGCAAGTGGCTCTATAGTCTACTGTAAATACAGTCAAATCTCCTAGCTGCCCCCAAAGAGGTAGATGCTGTTATGTCCAAATGAGTCAGGCTGCCTAAGGAAAATGCTTGGATGTTGCTCTGCTAACTTCCCAACAGCATTGTTAATTTTTCCTCAAGCCTCATCTGCCTTCCCAGAAACCAACACTGTCAGTCACACTTGCATGTACAGCAGACAAGGCTCCACAATTGTGTGGTCCAGGAAATAGCCAAATAACTTTATAAAGTCTTCCTTGATTGTGCAGAAAAAGTGAAATCCTTCTGCTTGCTCACACCATTTTCACCAGCTGGCACAAGTCTTTCCCATAATATGCCATATTTTTCCATCAAAGTGATGGTACATCAGTTAAGCCTGGATGAGTTACACTGTGCTCAAAATTTCACACTGAATTGAATCTGGATCTTAAAACTTAGAGGAGAAAGATTGCTGGTACAGCTATCCACTGCGTGCAAATGTAGATCCTATAGGCTACAGAGCTCCACCTTCCTGTTGCTTAAATGGATGAATATTGCTTGTCCTCCCTTTCTCCTCCTTATTTGGAAAGACAGAAATGCAGCACCAGCTATTGCACAGCAGCAAAACGTGGATGAAGGAACTAAACTCAGCGCAAGCATTGTTAACTACACCAAAGTATCCAAAACTCCTCCAGGCAGGTTTCTATATTGTTCCTTGCTCTAGAATTTCTAGGATTTCTCCTCCTGAAATCCAGGAACAAAAACTCCTGACAAATGAAAAACTGAAAGGAAAAGGTTAGGTGAAGAAATACAAGTTGCCTTTCAAATCAGATTTGATGACCCAAATTGTAGTACCAAATTTTACCTTCTTCCTGGACACATCCTGTCATATCTCAACTGCCATCAAAATAGCAAAGAATTCAGAGATGGTAAGATCCATGCTAATGTCCTGAAATATCTTTGTTTGCAGCATGACAGTTCATGAAAATAAATTTTAGAGAGAGTGACAAATCTGCATGGAATTAGTGACGCTGTCCCATTTTTAGGTGTTTCTACCAAAAAGATATGCTACTAAATTCAGCTAGGAAAGAAAGCAAGACTCATATCACGTCTTTCTTCATGTCCTATCTGACCCTAATGTTAATGGTGGTAGGGAGGGAACTTGACTTATGGAAGGCTGTTGTGATGGTGGCCAGCTATAAACCTGGTGATTGAAGCATGGAAGGCCATCCCCATGCAAACTGAGGTACGCCAGATCCAGCATGATGTAGTGGTTTGTGTGTTGGACTCCGACCCTGGAGACTAAGTTTCAATTCCCCATTTGGCCATGGAAACCAACTGGGTGACCTTGGTGGTGTCACTCACCCTCAGCCCTAGAAAACCCTGTGATAGGTTTGCCTTAGAATTGCCATAAGTCAGAAACAACTTGAAGGCACACAACAAAAGGGCATCCAGTTCCCTCAGCACTCTGAGGGATTCACAGATCATTCTGGCCCACTTCAGTTCTGCCTGAAAAGTACTATCTCGAGGTTGTCTTTTGTAATTCTGCAGCACTATAGAGAATGTTGTAAGGTACCAATCATTTTCAGATGATCCTCAGGCAACTGGGTGGTGCATCAACTGTGGAAGTTGTGTGATTGGGCCCTGTTCTACCTGTCCTAAAATTATGCCTTGTTTGTACGCCAAAGCCTGAGAGGTCTGAAAATTATTCTAGTGCTCGGTAGAGATAGATAACCCACTAAAAAGGGTATCGGCCAGATAATGAGTGATATGGTAGTGTCCTAATCTAGCTTTTGTCCTAACCTGTACAGTCTTACGGTCACCAAACTCAGTATGTCAAACAAAATATCCCACTTTGCCTTGACCTTACTGGAGTTCATGGCAACGTTGTCCTGGAGTTATTACAACTGTACGCAGATTAGAGGTGGGCAACTGTGGCACAAGGGCCAAAGTTTTGACTCTGTCACTTCTTCTTACTGCACCAGACCTATAAGTGTTAAAAAAAAAAGTAAAATAAAACCAAAACTAGCTTTTGAAGGGTGTTAACCCTCCCCCCCCCCAAAAAAACTTCTAGAGTGGTTTATTACAGTTTTTAAAAAATAGCCACGGCAGCATTGGGAGTTTCAGTTCCAGAAAATGTTTTATTTTATTAGGCATTTATGTGTTGTCTCTTTTCTTGGTATTATTATTTTTATATTTTATGGGATTATAATTATTAATTATGTTTAAAAACTTGTATTTATTTCATGTTCTAATTGTGTTAAAAAGGTGGGACATGAAATTGATCTTCCATTTTGTCAAAAAAAATGCTAACCACCCTTCAATATAGCAGTATGCAAAATTCACACTTAATGTGATTCTGTTTATATTAGAATCTTGGATGTACAGATTTATATATATTATGAAAACCTTGAATTTCCTAGAAAAAAATATATATTCAGCATAGCCATGTAGCCATGCAGCAAAACACAACCAAATTCAAAATCCCCAAACATCAACTCCCCAAGCAGCAACTGGGCCAACTCCAAAGCATAAAATACATTACGCAAACTTTCAAGGGTTGACTGACTTCTTCATCAGGCAGAGATGTTAAAAATCATACAGGAGAAAAGTGGTGATGACAGGTGGTCACAAAAGTGGTCACAGGCCTCCACTCTGTCTAAGATGTTGTCAATTAAGATGATATTACAGAATTTCAGTACAGGCAGAGGCCACTCCCCTTATTGGCCACGTGAGGACTAGAGGCAAAGAGCAATAAAAGGTAATAATATTCAAACTCCATTAGCAACAAAAAAGTAACTTCTCTTGAGCTCCAGATGTCCTTGTCATCAGCAAAGCTAGTTGCTTCTTTCTTAGGCAGAGAACATTGAATTTCTGAAGCGGTCTCTGTGCTGTTACATCTGGAAAAAATCCTTTGGAGTTGAATAAAGGTATTGCTGCTTGTGGTTTTTGAATTTCCTGATCATTTTTTTTATTAGAAACTTGATAGATTCATTAAGTGAAATAATGACTATGGGCAAATCTATACACTTAGAATTGTAGAATCATAGAGTTGGAAAAGACCACAGGGGCCATCCAGTCCAGCCCCCTGCCATGCACATCAAAGCACTCCCAACAGATGGCCATCCAGCCTCTGCTTAAAAACCTCCAAAGAAGGAGACTCCACCACACTCCAAGGCAGCATATTCCACTGCCAGACAGCTCTCACCGTCAGGAAGTTCTTCCTGAGATTCAGGTGGAATCTCCTTTCCTGTATTCTCTTTTCCCACTTATAACTAGGATTTTTCTGAATACATTGTTAGCTCAAACTCATTCTCCTTTCCCACATAGAGATTCACACCTCCCTCCACAAGCTTTCTTGAGCAGCCTGATTTCAAGAAGGAACCCTTTTGCCTCTTGATGTCATAAAACCATTGGAAATCAGGCTCCACAGCAAGCAACTCACTCTTTCGCTCTCTAGATACCAGTATGAATCTAAAAAAGAGGAAAGTGACATGAATCATTGCCCAATAAGCAAACTCCCCTCCCTCCAAAATAAGATTTGCTGTGGTACCTTTCCTGAATTTTCAGTTATTTTCAAAGGCACAGTTGCTTAGCAAGTGCATGAAAAAGCTAGCTGGGTACTGAAGCTTCCTGCAACAAGAGATTAAATCATATTCTATTTATTCTTTGTTCTACTGGTCATGGATAAATTTGTGTTTAAAAAAGTATTTGACTCTATTGTTGCTTAATTATACTTATCGATTGTTACGTTTGGCTCATTCTGTTTTTGTCTTTGCTACAGCTCTAGCTTTTCGTAAATGAGTTTCAGTAATTGGTCACTGCTTTTATTTTTTTATGTATTTTTGTAAGCTGCTTTGAACAATTCCTTTCCTGGAGTGGAAAAGTAGGATATAAACATCTGCCATATACAAAAATGCACATACACAGGGTATTTACTTTGAATAATTATCATCTTCTTCTGGGAAACAGAAGGACGTGGCTAGATTTTCATGGAACAATACTACATTAATTGACATACATGTAAACAATCAGATTGCCTTTAAACAATTCAACATGTATGAACTTTCCCTTGGTCTTTCAGTTTGACATTGTGCTGGGGAAGATGGTATTTGACATTGGGCTATGGAGGCAAAAATTCTACAGAGGCAAGTTTTCCAGTCACTTGTTCTAGATGAAATGTCGGGAAACTGCATCTCCCTTTGTCTCCTGACCTTTTGTAGTTTGACATTGTGTTACACAGGGCACCCAGGTAATCAAGGGTTGGGGAGAGGAAGGGAGAAACTTCCTCGATCTTCTCATTATTGTCACTGCTGTGTTTCCTGTCCTATTCTCTGGTAGCACAGGGCTATTAATCCCATAATGATAGAGGCTAACCTAGAATGTACACTGCATATAAGGAAAGGTAATACAAAGGCCAAGATAGTGCAAAGATAGAACAAAGTCCAAGAGGTCACCAGAGTAGCATCACAGAAGCTGACGCAGAAAGAGAGAGAGAGCGAGAGGGAGAAGACTTTCTTCAGAAATAGGAAGAAGCTAACAAAAAGATGAGCTTCCACAGAGAAATTTCAAACATATAATTAAGGATACAAATGCAACTTTGAGGGAATGTTGAGAATAACATCAAAAATGAAGAATTCCTTAAATATAGTAAATCAGAAGCAGAACAGCTAGGAGGGCAATTGGACCTTCGCACAACTATTGATTCAATGAAATGCTAAAGGAAAAAAGCAGATTTTGAAAAAGCTAAATGGATTCTTTTTTATTAATAATTTTTATTAAAACTACAAAAAACACAAACGCATATTGTGCAGAATAAAACAGTATGGAAAAAAAGAAAAAAATGAAACAATACATTACTAAACATTCAAACATGAATAGAACACAAACATAAGAAAAGAAAAAAGAAAAAACCCCCCACAAAATCTATCTAATAAAAAACAAATACCTAAACATCAAACACTCTATCAGAGATTTCCCACTCCCCGGATCATGGTTGTTGTTAACTTCTGAAAGTTTTACTGCCTCAGATTTATCATCCTTTTCTTATTATATTTATTCAGACAGTTCAAAATCAATAATAAGGATATGTAGATATATTTTCATATATGTACAATAAGTAAAATAAAAAAGTAAACAAGAAATAATAGTTCTACTAAAAGTGTTCTAAATTCAGTTTTCAAACAAATCCAAGTATAGCTTGTCTGCCTTCAGTACATGACAGAAATTGCATAACCCTCTCCCAGTACTTCTTAAATTTGTTAAAGGATTCGTCTCTTCTTAGTGTTGTCACTTTATCCATTTCTGCCATATCTAAAAGTTTCAAAATCCACTATTCTTAAGATGCCATTGTATTATTCTTCCAGTAATTAGTTTCTCACTGCTGCCATCATGTGTTGGATAACTTTCACACAGTTTTTAGTAATTTTGTCATCCATCAATCCTAACAAAAATACTTCTGGGGTCAAATGTATCTTTATTTTTAAAATCTTTTGCATCACCTGATGTATTGTCTGCCAATATTTCTTAGCTTTCTCACAAGTCCACCACATATGAAAAAAGGGGCCTTCTTAATTACATTTCCAACATCTATTTGAGGAACTCTTATACATCAATGAGATTTTTTCTGAGAGAGAGACAGCTAAATGAATTCTGGTAATCTTTCTTTACTGCTGTTAACAGGATAGTGACCCATCTAACAGATGGACCTCATGTTCTGGAATGATGTATAGGGTCACCAGTCATACTTGTATGACTGGTATCCTTCATGCACTTAAAATTTTCTCTAGTCTTTCTGGCCTAAAACCAGATAGTGAGCATGAATTGCGTAAGGACCAACCAGGGTCCTCCATCATGAAGCAACTGACCGTTTTTTGCATTGCTAAAGAAACCCTTTTGTGTAGTAATGTACAGGGCCAGGACAAGGTGCTAGAATTGGACCTGAAGACTAAAGCAGCCAAAATAAAATGTGGAATAGTACCTCTCAACAAGGTTTACTTGTTGATTGTAAGACTATGCAAACTTTATATATATATATATATATTTTTGGGCTCTTTTTCCAGTAATCACCATATTTAAGGGCAAAGTGGAAGAAGTTGAATTGCCTGTGGAAAAAGTAGACATCATCATCAGTGAATGGATGGGTTACTCTCTTTTCTATGAGTCCATGCTGAACACTGTCATCTTTGCTCGAGATAAGTGGCTAGTAGGTGGTTTTTATGTCCTGCTTTTTCTGGAAGGAAGGGCCAATAGCTTGACAGTCACTGTCTTCTTCTCCTAACCAACAACATTTTATTAAGTCAGAATGTGATGTGAGATTCTGCAAAAAGACCTGCATAGAAGATGTAATAAAGGGGGGGGAATCAAATTTTGCATTTTAAAACCAAAATTTTGTATGACAGTTATAGTTGTCACATTTCTATAGATGAGATATATACCTAATGACATTGCAGTACAGCTCAGGCTCTTGAAAGACAGAGAAGATCATATCAACACACAGCACAGCAAGATCATTAGAATAAGTGACCTGGAAGTGGGTGGGGTGCTTTTCTGTTTTTTTGGATATACAGTTCAAAAATATGATGTCTTTGTCAGGTGAATAGATTAAGAGATCCATTTCCACACAATTCATCAACAGAAACCTGGAGGGCTTATGTTTCCAGACCGGGCTGCTTTGTACTTGGTGGCAATTGAAGACAGGCAATACAAGGACTTCAAAATTCACTGTAAGTATGCAGCTAATACAGTCTTTCTATGCATGTCACTTAAACACATTGACCAAAATTCTACTTCATGCTTCCATATGGTTGTGCTACATGACTCTTCTGCTGAATACTGACATTGTGTAACTGATTGTGTATTTGCAAGTGTGATGGCAAATGCACAGTGGCTGTTTGTCCAATCCCATTGAATAAAAGGGCTTATCCAAAGCACAAGAAAAATATTAGTCACTGTACAAGAATGTACAACTGCATGGCTGGAATCCTGTTGGTTGGTCCCAACTAGAGTAGGCTCACAGAATCCACATAAGTAAATCCAACTGATTTACTGGCTCTACTTTTGTCAGAAATAACAATAGGATTTAGCTTCACATGAAATCATTGTTGTTGTTATTGTTATTTTTATTTGTATCCTGCTTTTTTCCCAAAATTGAGGAACTCCACTTATGGTACTATGCACTGTGATGAGGTAAATTTAAAAAGCTGCTGTTCAAAAACTAGAGCTGAAATTAATAAACTGGAGCTGAAATAAATTTGCTCTCAAGAGCGAAACTATATACAGACATGCAGTCTGTTATGAGAAGGGCAGGTTTGGCAATGTACATAAGAGTGGATCCACAGGCTGGGCAAATCCAGTGTTCCCATTAACACTTTGGGGAGAAGTGACACTCTTCTTTAAAGGAGTAATCATACCTGGAAATGAGGCACTCACCACAAATTTCACAAATTTAAACGTTAGAAGGAACTTCTTGACAGCAAGAGCGGTTTGTCAGTGGAAGAAATTGCCTAGAGAGGTGATGGGGTCTCTTTCACTAGGTATCTTGAAAAAGAAGCTGGACTGTTTATCTGCTGGGGGCGATTTAGTTGGAAATCCTGCACTGAGCAGGTCGTTCGGCTCAATGACCCATGGGGCCGTCCTTCAACTCTACGATTCTATTATTTGATGTAGATGCAAGAACTTTTCACAAAACAAATTATGGGGAAACAGGTGAAGCGAACAAATGCTTGACCATGTCAGACTCAAAACATTTTGGTCTAAGCCTACATTATATGCTTGTTGACTATGCAGTATGTGAGGATAGCCTGCCATCTTCAATCTGGAAGGAATATTTCTAGAACAAAACTTGTTGAGCCTGATGAAATTTAGATGTAGTGTAGTTTTTAACTGCTAGTTGCAATCATGCTGGGAACATGGAAAGCTCATCCAGTGTTCTTGCACTGAAGATTCTGTATAGCTTCCTTTGTTGTCTTTTGTAAGGTTCCAATTTATGTCACTTGCTTTCATGCATAATACTATTTAGAAATACTCACATTAGATTTAGAGCCATTCTTTTACTCAGCATAAACTGAGTACATTCCTGTTGACTTTCTCTCTTTTTTCTTTTTTTTTCTTTTTTTTCATTTTAAATTTAATGGGGCATTCTGTGCTTTAATGGGTTTGACTCATTTGATATAGATTTTTTTTTTGAAAAGGGCAGTTATTTTTAAGCTATCCATTCTTTGTGTTTTATCACAAAGGTACTGAGCCAGTGTACTTTTCCCTAGGAGACTATTTGTTCAAGGATCGACATTCAGCAGGCTATAAAAGCACTTAGTACAGTCTCCAGAAAGCTTGAAAGAACCAGTGAGTGCAACTCAGCTTGGAAGCACTTTAAAAATGCACCATTTTGCTATTATGTATTTGAACCTGATGCATTGATCTTCTCTAACTTTACAGTTGAAACTAAATTTTGCCAGCTTAGTAGGTGTCTATATGAATCAGCACTTATTCCATATAAAGATTATAGTCCATTAGGAAGTCTTGCTAAATAGAGTTAAGTGTAGCCATTGCCATTGCTGATAACATCTCTTGAAACCTTGCCATACAGCCTATAAGCTTCATACAGATGTAGAAAATTATGTACATCCTAAACAGTCCACCCAATGGAAGTGAAAGAGGGATGAAAGTGAGTAGAAAGTAGAAAAACACCCAGGAACCTTCACAACTGAGAGAAGTCCAAGCAGACAGAGTTTAGCAGTGATGTATGTAAGTCTTTTACTCCAAGTCTCAAGTCAAGTCTCAAGTCTCTACCTTCAAGTCTCAAGTCGAGTCTCAAGTCCTTGCAAGATACTTTTAAGTCAAGTCTCGAGTCAAGTCTCAAGTCTGGGAGCCAACTTTATACCCCAACCTGTATTCTAGAATTTCTGGACAAAGTCGAAAGTCAATTTTAATTTAAGTAGAGTTGGTCCTCTATTTTTGTGATTTTGCCATCTGCAGCTTCAGAAGTGAGGAATGGGATCCTTCTTACTTCCCATTTGCAAAGCTGGAGGCTTTTTCAGAAGTGGGGAATAGGATCCTTCTTATTCCCCATTATTGAAGCTTCAAAAGCTTTAGAAGGAAGGATTGTTCCTCCTCAAGACCACTGCCTAGCACATTTTCTGTTCCCATCTGAGATAGGCACCCTGCAGTCTGGGCATGAGTCTTGCCTTCTGCTTTTAGTAAAAGTTTTAGAAAACTCCTCCTATATGTAGCAGGGACAGGCTGCTGTGCAGACCTCAACTCCACCTCAAGCGCATTGCCTAACCTATTTGCTGTTCCCTCTGAGAAATGTGTCCACACTATGGGCTTGAGACAAATTGTCATGTGACCAGTAAGTTGTAAGGTTTCTGAATGAATGTGTTATGTTACTGAACCAAGGGCAGCAAGTCAGTCACTAAAAATATGCAAGTCTCAAGTTGAGTCGAGTCAGTGTGTAATTTTTGCTGAGTCAAGTCCGAGTTGAGTCACTAAGGTGACTTAAGTCTGACTTGAGTCTGAGTCTATTGACTCGAATCTACATCACTGGAGTTTAGTGGTCAGAGCTGACAAGCAGAGACACCTAGGAAGAGTTTTAAATACAAAAACCAGACTAGAATCTTGCTACTGCCCATGACCAAGCTTGATCTGGAAACATATGTTGTCAGTCCATGTTAACAGGAACCACAGTGTTCTCTGAATTTGGAACAATGATGAAACCTGGATAGAAAATTTTGTCTTTACTTCCTTCTCCAGAAGTTTCTCAATTTGAGATCTGCTTGAACTTGACAATGAGACTAAGGCCCTTTTCACATGTCGGGGGGGAAACGGGCGAAAACGTCCAAAAACGGAGCTTACCTCCAGCCGGGTAAGTCCGTCGCCGCATGGAGCAGCGCGAGCTCGCTGCTCCACACTCCTCCGGCATCGCAGATGGCAGCTTCCAGTTGGTGGAGGCTCTCCACCAACCGGAGAAGCTCGCCAGCCGGAAGCCCGCCCCCGGCAGATCTGCAGGCACGCACTTGCGCGCGCCTGCGGATCCACTTTAGAGCCGGGCGACAGAGCGGCACGGGGCTGCGCGCTCCGTGCTTTTTAAAAATCTCTAAAAAGAGGTTTTTAAAAAACACGGAGCCCGGCTAGTTCCGGCCGCTCCTGAGTGGATTCTGATGTGAAGCTACTAAAAGTAGTCCACGCCAGTCCACTCTACAGTGTAGACGACCTCCGTGAGAGGTCACTCTACACCATTCCCCCCCCCCACATGTGAAAAGGGCCTAAGAGAAGTTATGTATGTTAGCCAGGCAGTTACACACTAATAACTGGAGCAGAGATGGAAATTTATTGGGTTTACATTTCCCTGCTGAAATATACAATTTGCAACTTCCAAAATTGACATTGGTGTGGAGCTTAGAGTGCATTTCTGCAGGATGGAAAAAATCACACAAAACTATGCATGCAGTTAAGCAGTACGTATGACCAGAAATGCATACATTAAAAAAAAAAAAAAAAAAGGGCACACACACAATTTGAAAAGCTGCATATAGACACACAGATTCCTGAGCAAGAAAAAGAAAAGACATTCCAGAATTCAATAGAGAAATGGGATACACCTAGAATGTCATTGGGATTCTGTGAAAGTCAATACAAATGACACCTGCAAATTTTCCCATCCCAAGGAAGAAAATGGAATTTTCACTGTTTGATCTTCTCAGACAGAAATGAGAGAATATTTTATCTTTTACAAAGAACAAAAAGAATACCTAGTCTTAAGAGCACTATTGTGACAGAAATGTTTTTCACTGAAATGGGGCACTTGGCTGAATTATACATAGCTTGAATTATAGTTAGCAGTGACTATTATTGCTATTATGCCCAGATCAAATCCCATGGTGCACTGCTGACTTTTGAGCTCAGTATTTACAAATATAAGAATAATTTTGAATTAAGAATTTGAGCTTGTACTTTAATAGTGCAAAAACAGTATTTTAAACTCTTATGAAGTAGACTTAAGTCTGCGAAAGTTTATGCTACCAAGATCTTTTCCTCAGCCTCAAAGTGCTGCAATATCCCTTTGCATACTGCTCCAGAGTAACACAGCTATGTTTCTGAATTCTAAACTCTTAAATTACTTGTTTGATAAGCATCAGTTATGAAATTTACATGCCATGTATCAGAATCTGAGATGCAATGTGGAACCACAATCCTGATCAAGACTGTGCAGGGACTGGGGAGGGTCAAAGCTTCTTACCAGTCTGTTTTGATTTCAAAATGTATCTCCCTACCATGTGAGGAGATGCCAGCTGATTTCTTCTTCTTCTTTTTTTAGCTACCACATGACAGACAACAGGTTTTGACACAAATACTGACAGAACTGAAGGTTTTAACCTCCCCCATCCCTGTACTATGATCCTGGTCAGGACTGGGGCTGCATGCACTTAACCACATTGTAAAAAATACTTTGAAAGCACACTATAGACTATAGAGTAAGTAGCTTTAGCCCTGAGATGTGGAAGATTTAAATAAATTTAAATAATTTAAATAAACTATAAATAAAATTTAATCTTATTTTCTTAGTATTTTTGGATTATTATTTTTGTTTTTGGATCACTTCTAATATTAATGTACTCTGCAAAGTTATTTATGCAAACCACAAATGTTTCTCTTTACATTTGACACCTCCATTTGCTTTGATAGGGTGGGAGAATGTGTATGGCTTTGACATGACCTGTATCAGGGATGTTGCCATGAAGGAGCCATTGGTGGACATTGTAGACCCCAAGCAAGTGGTGACCAACGCATGTTTAATAAAGGTTTGGCCATTTTTTTAAAGTATGAGCTTACACAGGTTTCTTTTAAAAGTATTTAAAAGTGTTTATGATAGTCTATCAGGTTAAAATATTTTGTGTTAGCCCCTTGTCTTTTCACACTGTCAATAAGCTGCACCTGCTCATCTATCTTGCCAATCAGTATGTCATCACATTACAGTGGCACAGGGCAAATATGCCAGTGGGTGGGATCCATAGTAGGTGTCGATATACTATTTTTTCACTCCAACTATGATATACTAGCATTGTTACTGTGGTCTCCTCAATGTTCTGCTATTAAATACTAGCTTAACAAGTGAAAAGGCAATGACTTGCCATAGTGTAGTTCAAGAAGAGCATCTCAGCCTGACTTGTCTATCAAAAACATGTCTGGATAAAGTGGGTTATGTAACTCTCTCAGATGTGTCTGCTAGGATACTGAGTGCAACAACTGGCTTAATTAGGAAAATATTAGTAACTGTAGTCCATAAAGATTCCATCTCCTCACTCAGATACTTCATCCACCAGTGTGGAATTGTGTACTTTGTGTTGGCAATCTGGAGATAGGATGCAGATTCTCAGAACTGTTGGCTGTAGGCCAATGAGTTTTTGAAATAAATGGAGAAAAATAAGTAATTAATATACTGCCCATATCACTCTAACAGTCTCCCTAACAAAGCTGGTGAAAGTGGTCTCAGAAATAGGGTTGGGCAAAATATCTATATGACAAAGCCATCTTGTCTAGTACAACTCAGGATTTCATTGTTGTCATGATAACAATGGGTCTGTCTCATATTATGTCAGGTACTGATGCCTTAGATCTTTTTTTTTTTTCTGTACTGAACTAGAAAAAGAAGATCTGTAAGTGGGAAGGTAACAATGAATTTAGAAAGGTCATGTATCTGACCAATTTTGGTCTTCATGTTAATTCTGAATACCACTGTAGTAGCAAGTATTAATGATCTTCTACCAGAAACTTACACATCCAGATAATTTCGTAAAGTTTCATTCAATGCTGGCAGCATTGTCAACATCCTAGTTTCCATTACAAATTAGGAAATGACTTGGGTCATGGTCACCATGACTTACAAACAACCTTGGACCTATAGACACATTACTTGCTCCATATACCTTGAAGATGGATGGAATAAAATGATTTGGTCAACAACTAGAATATTGGATCACAGTGTTCAATATAAGTAACCATGCTTTCAGAAGAATCTTATTTTCCTGGGAAACCAAGATGATAAGGAGTCTGGATGACAAATTCTAAGAGAAACGATTGAAAATGCTAGACATGCTTAGTCTAAAGTAGAGAAGAGTCAGAGTAATGATTCTGAAACACCTTAAGGTTTATTATACAGAAGTCAGAACATACTTGTTCTGTGTTGCTCAAATGAGTGTTCTACATTGTTCTGTGTTCACACATGCTCTATGTTGCCGAAGAACAAGCAACTAGTTAGTGGAAACTGCAAGGATGCGAGTTTAAGCTAAACAGATAGGAAGTGTTGTGTTGTGTTTTGGGAAAGCATTTAAGTAGGGGCTGGATGTGGTCAGGTAGTGTAATAGATCTCTATGATTTAAAAATGTGAAAGAATTGACACATTTTTAAGTTCTGACAGCGACAGCAGCAAAGGAACCTTAAGAACTCCTCTATTCATGTTCTCCGTTTATGATAAACAGAGCCTCTGCTTCTGGGAATATATATCCAACATGAACAATAGCCACTGATAGCATCATCCTCCATTAATTTGTTCATTCTCTTTTTAAAGGAGTCCACATTAGCCTAGATCACTGTTTTTGTAGTGATGAATTTGCTGTTTAACTGAATCCCACAGTTTAACTATGTGCTACGTATTATATGATAGTGTAGATCTCAAGATCTACTTTCTCCTAAAATGCCTAATTCTATTCACTGCTGTTATATCTCCATTTACTCATTTTTTGTCTAATCTAAAAAGCCCTCAAAGGCTGTAACTTTTCTTCACAAGGAAGTTGTTCTAGTCCTTTTATCATTTTCGTTTTCCTTTTCTGTACTTTTCCTACTTCTGCCTTTTAAGTTCAGAACAGCACACATTATTTCTATTGTGGTCTGACCATAGAATTGATAAAAGTACTATAATACTGACAGTATTATTTTCAAATTGTTTTATATGCTCAACATGGAATCAAGCTTTTTTCTTTCCTTTCACTGGGCAGACATTTTACTAAGTTATCTAAAACAATCCCAAGATTTCTTTTTTGGCCAGTTACAGTAAATCAGCAGCAAAACTCAATCACATTGTGAACAAATTCAAAACACGAGTTACAGTGCAATCTTACAATCCCTTGCATGTTAAAGAGGTTCAAAGTGGGCAGATTGATTATGTGCTATAGCAAACCATAAAATCCAAAATCCTCCCAACCTTCTTCCCATGCCCCTCACATGGTGATTCTCCAACTCAAACATAGGACAGTGCTGTCCATTAATTTTCCATCAGAACTGATATCATGGGGTATTTTTGTTTGTTTGTTTGTTTGCAGATTGAGATATTAAAATATGTTTATTAAGTTTATAGTGCATTCTTCTGCTAAAAATAAGAATCAGGAGGGTTAATAGTAAAATACGGTTAATACAAAAAGATAAAATTAAAACATTAAAACATTAATTAGAAATCACCAATTAAAAAATACATACAATCAAACCAGAAACACTTCAGTTTAAAAAAAAAGAGAAAGAAACAGCACCAACAGATTAAAAAGTCTCTGCAGCAGTAAGTCATCTTAGATGTCTGCTAAAAGCCTGCCTGAATACAATTGTATTTGCCAACTGCAGAAGGAAAGAAGGGATGGACCTCACTCAGTTCCCATGCAGATGTTCCAAAAAGCTGGGAGGAGCCATGAAGAAGGCCATATCTTATTTACGGCCAGGTGGGCCTCTGAAAGTTATGGAATACAGAGGGCAGCTGAGGTTGTAAAAAATCCATGAAATATACGCAACAAATGTATTTGAGTCCAAAGTGCATCTTTAAAGTGTGATTTTGAATATCTCTTGTATTGTAAACTGAAACAATGCCTCCTTCGGTTCTTTTTCATGTTGTTTTTCCAAAAATCCTTCTCTTAGATTGCACTGTTCTAGCTAGTAAAGCATATTTTAAAATATTCCTTAGCCTGGGTAAGTTTATGGTTGTTTGTCTAACACTCTGTTTCCCCTCCAATCACCCCCCATACAGGAAGTGGATATTTATACAGTGAAGCTGGAGGAACTGGCCTTCACTTCTGCATTTTGCCTCCAAATTCAGCGTAATGACTACATTCATGCTTTGGTCACATACTTTAATGTAGAATTTACAAAGTGCCACAAGAAAATGGGATTTTCTACAGGTAAAACCACACTTTACTTTTCCACCTGCTTTCATGCTTTTGATTCATGTCACTCATGCATGATGTGCAAATTTCCCTGGACAACCAAAGAGGTTAATTCCAGTTGATTTCTTTGCTAGGCCTTTGACAACCACATACAGTGATTACTAGGGTTTCGTTCCAGGACCCCCTGTGGATATCAAAATTTGTGGATGCTCAAGTCCCATTATGTGCAATGGTGTAGTAAAATGGCATCCTTATATAAAGTGGCAAAATCAACGTTTAATTTTTTTAATATATATATATATATATTTTCAAGCCATGGTTGATACAGAATCCATGGATATGGAGGGCTGACTGTTGTATGTAATGGTGATATGGGACATGGAGACAAGGAAGGTTTAACAATCCCAGCTGTGAGAAACATAAATCTGGATCCAATTTTTCAGCTTGCAATACAAGAAAAGAGATACTTTCCAAAATTAAAAAGCATTCTTTTTGCTGTTATTAAAAACAGTGTTGGCAGATATCTAGTACCAAGATTCTTACATTGATATATAATCAACTTATCATTTGCTGTGCTAGGTAAAATACGTAGATTGTGTGTGTGTGTGTGTATGTCTGTCTGTGTATTTGAAACCAGCATGGTGAAGTGGTTTGAGCATTGGACTATAACTCTGGAGACCAGGGTTCAAACCACATTCAGCCATGGAAACCCACTGTGTGACCTTGGGGAAGTCACACTCTCTCTGCTTCAGGCAATGGCAAACCTCTGCCAAGAAAACCCCATGATATGATTGCCTCATAGTCATCATAAGTCAGAAACAACTTGAAGGCATACAACATCAACAGCAACACAGACACACAGGAGTATATACAAGAGAGAGAGATTATATGTATGTATCTATGTGTGTGGGGAGGGAGGGAGGGAGGGGGAAGGAGGAGAGGGTATCTATAAATATGGCTATGAATCTTCATCTGGAACTACATGTGATTACTGAAAATTTTAGCTACTATATAATTGGATCATATGATACATATGTGTATGTATATTATAGGTGTGTATTACAAATGCAGAGATAGTGAGAGAGAGAGAGACTTTATGGTATTTTGTCTTTCCTTTCATAGTATGAAGTTATTATAAACTTTTTGAAGTAAATACACATAATCAACCATTATTAATTTGGGATTACACATAAGTAATATGCAAATTGTAAAGAACATAAGAATATAAGTTAAAGAGACCAGGATAGGTAGGTAATATAAAGAGGAGATTTGGCAGTCTTTTTTTTTTACTAGATAGTACAATTAACTATAGGATAGAAGATTAATTAGCATACTTTTGGAATTTATTATGTAATAAATTACTGTAGTATTATTCTTTCTCCCCTTGAGTTTTTTATTCACTTCTCTTTATTTGTATGAATTGATTGTAAAACATTTATTTGTTATTACACAACTATTAATTATTGATTATTAATTAATTGTTTGGGAAGTAAGAAACAAAGTTGACTTAGGTAAATCAAACCAGAATTGCTAAAATTGCTAGAAATTTAGGTAAATTATAAGCATAATGTCAAACAAAAAAAATTGTTACATCTCATTGAAATTTGACTGCTATATTACATTATAGTTGACAACTTTTTGTATTAAAGTATAAGTCGAGGACAGAACAAAAACAGATCCAGGAGTAGGATAGCTTGATCACCCTGAAATAAATATCCTTCTATAAAGGGAATAAACCTAAACAAATAAGCAATATAGAAATAAAAGTAAATGTTAAGAATAATTTTTTAAAATGGCCACAGGTACCAGAAGAGGCATGGCACAGGTCAAGAATCAAGCACAAATAAAAAGAAGTAATTCATTGGACTTTCAGAAGGAGTAAACAAAACCAAATTCTTCAGTAGTGGAAGAAATCAAAAATTGGGAGCTCAAATTAGATTAGAAATGAAATGTTGAAGATTTGATACACAAACAGAGTTAAGGAAGGAAGTCCAAGATATAAGAAAAAAAAATAAGAGATTATATCAAGAGGCATAACTTTGATTAATATTAAAACACAAGAGTTACATAAAAATAGAAATAGTAAAGATCAAACAAATCAGATCAAAGAATCAACAAGGTCTGAAATTTCAGCAACAAAGTTATTCTCCAAGTTTAGATACACAGAAAAATGTATAAAAATAAGGGGCCTGAAAAAACAGTTTGGAGAAGTACTGGGAAAAACAGTAATCCCAAACTTGGAAGAATTTATATGTTGGTCAGCTGAACAACTGGATTTAGAGATGCACAAACTATTCAGAACTAATGTCCACTTCTTACAAAAAAGAGTGAAAGATTTAATCATACATCAAAGCTACAAAGAGAATTTTTTCATTGATGGGAAGGAACTACAGATATTCCTTCCTGAATCTTGAACAGCAGAAAATTTCCTAATACAGTTTCTGAAAGAAAAAGAGATAAGACATAGATAGGAAAAAGTGGACGGAGTTTCCTTCATGTACCACCATATGAAACTCATAATCAACACAATTCAAAGAGCAGATTTCGTAGGAAAACAAAGAGCAAGACCAAATGAGGAAACAGACAAAAGACAGAAATCAGATAAGGAAGAAAAAGAAAAAGTGAATCAGTGCAATGCAAATGAGAGATCATAGGAAAAGGATAAGAGGGGAAAAAAGACTTGGAAACAAGGCACAGAGGAAGGGGAGCTAGGTGAGGCATCAGAAGAAGAGAATGAAGAGGAAGAGTAGACATCAAGAAAGTGAGAGGAAGAAAGTTACATAAGATACAATAATAAAAGAACAAGTAGATAGGGTCTACTAAGCCCAACCAAAAAGAAATTAGAAGACAAGTTAAGAAATGAGTTTGAAAATAATATCTTGTAATGTAAAAGGGCTTAATTGCCCAATAATTTTTTTTTCCATTTTTTAGAGAAACTAAAAGTGGGCATTCAAGACACCCATATTTTGTAAAGGGACAAAAAGATCTTTAAAAATGACAAATTAGGACAGAGTTATGCAATGTTTAATAAAAAAAGGGGGGAGGAGTGGCATTTTATGTTAAAAATAAATATCAAGTCAAAGAAATATTCAAAGATTCCGAAGGTCATTACATAGCTATAGAAGTTCAAGTACAAAGTTCTGAAATAGTACTGGTTGGAATTTATGCTCCACAGAACAATAAACACAAATTCTACAATCAAAGGAAAGAACCATAGGACTGAAATATAATGAAATGATCTGGATGGGGGATTGGAAAAGATTAACAGACACATACAAATCCCATTGATAGAAATGCTGCAACTAATCAGAAGAATAATAATCAAGGGAAACTACCAAAATTTTTCTTTAAGCTAATGGAAACGTGAACTCTATCAGATATATGGAGATAAAACATGGACAAGTCAGAGATTATATCCTCTATTCAGCCCATCATCAATCTTGGTCAAGGATAGATAAGTTCTAGTCTTGCAAAACAATGTTGTATAGGATCAAAGACATGAAAATCTTAAAGAAAACTCTATCTAACCACAAATCATTATTTTTAACTCTTAGCTACAAGCGGAAGAAATATATATGGAAATTAAAAGATAGATTGCTGAAGAAGGAAATTGTGAACAAAGCCAAAAGATAAAAGATACTTTCAAGAAAATTTAAATAAGGGTATGCTGATAAATACAGTATGAGACACACGAAAGACTGTAATGTAAAGATTCGGTATTGTAATCTACAGGACAAAAAAAAAAATAACGGAAGAAATAAGAATGAAGATAAATTGAAAAAACAGCAGGGAAATAATTCAATCAGAGAGAAAATAAAAGCACTACAAAAACATTTATACAATTGACAGTTGAAGCAGAAGAGAAGTTAAAATACTCAAAGCAAAAGAATGTTGAGCACACTAACCAGGAAAATGGCTGGCATGCAAACTAAGGGGGAAAAAAAGAGAACAGAATCCAATAGTAAAGATTTTAAAAGATGGCCATACAGTTACAAATCAAAATCGAATCAAAAAACTTTTTCAATCCTATTTTTCCACTGTTCAGAGAATCACAACTACAAAGAGACAAGGAGAACTTATTAAAATAATATTTAGATGATGGAAGGATTCCTAAAATTATGGAAGCCCAGAAGAGCAAACTAAATCAAAGAATCATGATGAGAGCGATGTTGCATGCAATAAAGATACTGAAAATAGACAAGTCACCTAGTCTGGACCTCTATGTATTATAAGACCTTAGAGGAAGAGCTAACACTCCATTTACTGAATGTGATCAATAATATAAACATAACAAATAAATCACTTTGTTAATCGGCTCTTTTCTTCTATAATTATAGATCTTGATTCTGTAGATTCCATCTGCAGGTCCCAAGGAATTAGTCCTCTTCATTTGAACTTGTATTTGAGGCTTTGCAGTAGCTCTTCTTGTAGCAGTAACTTTTCCCTCCTTCTCCTTCTCCATTTTATTTAACAGAATAGTAAGATAGATTTGTCAATATTTCTTTGGGGAAGTAAAAGAAACCTAGAGTAGGGGCCAAGGTTTACAAGATTGAAAAGAATGATGAGGTTTAGGATTGCCCAACTTGAAATTTTACTTTGCTGCCACTTGTATGACATGAATTTAAAAAATGGATTATTTTGAAAGATAATAAGGTTCTGAACTTAGATGGTCATGACTTGAGATTTGGATGGCATTCTTATTTACAGTATGAACAAGTTAAAGTTAATGTTGCATTTAATAATCATTGCATTAGGCGTGCCTTATTGAAAATTTGGAATAACTACAAATTGAGATAGATGATGTCTAAAAATTCCTTTGTGGATTTCTTCACAAGGAGCTTTTTATAGAACAGAAATGAGAGCATGTATAAAGATATAAAGTAGGAAATTCAAGACATAAGAGAGAGATCAGAATCTGTTTTAAAAAACATAACATTGATTAATGTCAGAATAGAAAGTTTACAAAATAAATAAAAAAATAGAGGAACAAACAAATCAAATAGCAGAATTAACAAGACAAGAAATTTCTGTGATAAAATTAGTTTCTGAGATAAGATACAGAGAGTAGTGTATAAAAATATGAGGCCTGAATGAACAATAGGGAAAAGAATTGGCAAGAAGAGTTTTATCACCATTGTCAGAATTCATAGGACGGTCTACTGAGTAACTGGACTTGGGAGTCGATAAAATATTCAGAATTCAGTTGACTACTGCTACAAGGAATAGATTACTGAGAGATATTGTGATATATTTTATAAGAGAACAATTAAAGGATTTAATTATACAACCAATTTACAGACACAAATTAATTATCGAAGGGAAAGAACTCCAGATATTTAAGGGCATCCCCTCTCAAATCCTGAATGGAAGAAGGGATTATAATTTCTTAACCCAGTTCCTAAAAGAAAATGAGATAAGATACAAGTGGGAAAAAACAGAGAGAATATCCTTTACATATCAACATAAGAGACATTTGATAAATACAACTCAAAGACCAAGACTTCATTAGAAGACAGAAAGAAGGTAGAAATGGAGAAATAGAGAATGGACAAACTGCAAATCAGGAAGGATGGAAAGATAAAAAAACAGCAAAGGAAAAAAAAGAAAAGACAAGGAAAAGACGAGGATGAAGAAGATGATTTGGAAAGAGGACTATTAAAGAAGAAAAGGAAGGTGAGATAGAACTTGGAACAGAAGAGGAAAAGGAGGAAGAAGAGGCAACAATAAGAAGGAAAAGAGAGGAAGGGAACTATGTAAGCATAACAATAAAAGTTCAAGTAGATAAATAACACTACGCCCCAGATTCTAGGGAATTTAGAAGATAATGAAAGGAGTCTGAAAATTATATACTGGAACATGAAAAGGCTGAATTCACTAATAAAAAGGAAGAACATTTTTCATTTACTTGAGAAATAAAAAGCAGATGTTATCCGAATACAAGAAACACAAATATAAGAAAAGAGAAAGAAATGTTTGGAAAATCATAAATTCAGAAAGAGTTGTGTAACCTCCAATGAAAAGAAGAAAAAACATGGTGTGTTTCATGTTCATAACAAATACCAAACTGAAGAAATTTTCAGAGACTCAAAAGGCCACTTTATAGCTATAGAAATTCAAGTTCAAAATTCTAAAATACTTTTGCTTGGAATTTATGCTCCCTCAGAAAATAAACAAGATTTTTAGAAGACATTAAAGGAAAGAACTCTTGAATTGAAATATGATGAAATTATCTGGATGGGGGATTGGAATGGGTGATAGACCCATCTATTGGCAGAAAAACAGCAACCAACCAAAAAAATAAAAATAAATGGAGACTCCCCAAAGCTTTCTTTGAGCTAATAGAAAATTTAATTTTATTGGATGTATGTATGTATGTATAAATATGGAGATGCTAGAGACTATACTTTTTATGCTGAGAGACACAAATCCTGGTCAAAGATAGGTATGTTTTGGGCTTCTAAAAGGCTTCTGCTAGAATTAAGAAGATAGAAATATTAAGTAAAGTATTATCAGATCACAATCCATTATTATTATTATCATTCAGAATTAAGAAAAAAGAGTATATATTAATGATTAAAAGATAGATTGCTGCAGAATGAAGAAATTCAAAATAAAACCAAACAAGAGATCCAAAGAAACTTCCAGGAAAATTTAAATAAAGAAATACCAACGAATATAGGCCAGGAATTCTGGAAAGGCCATACTGAGAGGCTTCTTTATCAAACAAGAAATAATTTACAAAAGGGAAAGGGAAAAGAAATCATGGATGAAGTAAAGAAGAAAGAAAATGAATTTAAGATACAACCAGGTAACAACAAAACTAGAGAGGAATTGAAAATATTACAAAAACAATTATCAATTCATTTGACCACTGAATTTAGAAGAGAAGTTAAAATATTAAAGTAAAGGAATTTTGAATACACTAACAAGCTGAGAAAATGATTAGCATATAAATTAAGGAAAAGAAAAGAATACAATAGTTAAGATTAAAGAGGAGCATCACATAATAACAAACCAAAATGAAATAAAAAAAAAAGTGTTTCACTCCTATTTTTCAACTTTATTTAAAGATTCTGACAAACATATTATAAGATCGTAGATATGACTTGAGATTTCTGCGGCACATATATTTATGGTACAATAAAGTTAATGTTGTTTTTAATAATCACTATATTAGACATACTATACTGAAACTTTGGGATAAACATAAAATGAGACTATGTCTAAATATACCCTTTGGGATTTCACCACAAGAAGCCTTTTGCAGAACAGAAATGAGAGCCAATCAACATTGCTTAACATATTATGATTTAGTAGAGAAGAAAGACCAATATTGTATAATGAAATCATTACAATTACAAGAAGAAGGTTTGGATGAAATCATAAAGCAATTACAAGAGAAAGATTTGAATATGCAAAGACTCTCATATAGACAGCTTTACTTAAGAATCAAGAGAGATAAAAGGAATAACCAATTTCAAGATAACAAATCAGATAAGGCATTATTGCCATGTACTGGTGATAAACATTTCATTGCTAAAATGTACAAAATTCTATTGACATTAGAGATGGAATATATGATTAGTTGGGTGAGGAACTTTGGATATAACATAAGTATGAGCCAATAGGAAAAGTTACGGACAAAGGACATTACAAATGTACATTGCTTTAATCTGCAAGAAAACTGCATATGAGATGATATATCATTGGTACCTTACACCAGAGGTACTTTCGAAGATATATAAAGAAATGAAGAATAAATGTTGGAAATGTCAGGATCAAGTTGGATCTTTGTACCACATGTGGTGAGCATGTGAAAAGGCAAAACAATTTTGGACTGAGATACAAAATGTGATGCAAAAGATCTTGAAATCCCAACTACCTAAAAATCCAGAACTATATTTGTTAGGAATTTGGGAAGACACAACTATTGACAAGAAACAACATAAACTGGTGCAACATATGTTACCAGCAGCAAGACTAGTATATCCAAAGTATTGGGAAAAAATGGAGACACTTTTAATGGAAGAATGGTTTAATAGATTGATGGGAATTGATGAAATGGGTAATCTTATATATAGGTTGAAGGGACAAAAAAAGTGAATTTTCTTCTGAATGGAAATGTCTGATTGATTATTTAAAGAAAAATGAGAGTGAACTGATGATAACAGGTTTTTAACTTGCTTAACTTTATACATTTTGATTTGTTGTTTACTGCTAAATGAGAAGTGTAATATGAAAATTAATAGATTATTTTAATTTTTTGCTGTATTAGATTATTTAAAATATTTGCAATATCTGCTTTTATTAGTAATATTGAATGTTTACTAAAAAAATCTTTGAGGAGTGCTTATAATATTATTTTGACTATGGTTTGCTTATTATTGGCCTAAATAATATGATTATAGCATTTATGATATAAGCACAGGTCTGAAGTAATTGTTTAAAAATAACCTAATCTAATATTAGAGAATAATGTTAAAAGCTGACTATTGTTGATTACAATTGTTTCTTTACTAATTAGCTATGTGTTTTTTGATACATAGATAAGACTAGAATTATAGGTAAGGCTATAGTTATCATGAGTGACAAGAGCTGACTTTGACTTTAATTATAGATTCTATAGCTATTTGTAACTGCTTATTTAGTATTAGCTGTTTGCAACAAGAGCAGGAACCTTTTTTATCATTATTTGTAGTTTTCTTTTTATGAGCTGGTTGTTGTTTAGTTAGTTAAATCAGATATTCATAGTTTTATTGTTGGGTTTTTTAAAAAAATATGTATTGCACTGTTCTGCATATTTTGTTTTGTGTATTGATTTCATTGTGTAGTTTATTTCTTATATTACTTTGTAGTGTTGTAGTGTTGTAATATTGTTGTGTTGTTGTTTGTCTATTAAATAAAAAATTATAAACAAAATTAGAATTAGCGTTGCCTTTATTAAATGTAATTAATCACATAAATAGATCAGATAAAATGTATACACGGGGCACAGTCAATATTACATTAATTCAAAAAGAAGGAAAAGATCCACTGTAGGTTAAAAATTACCGACTAATATCATTGTTAAATGTAGATTACAAAATGTACACAATGATATTAGCAGAAAGATTAAATAAAATCCTAAGCAAGTGGATCCATGAGGACCAGGCAGGCTTCCTAGAAGACATTTAACAGATAACATAAGAACTGTGTTGAATGTAATGGAATATTATGAAAGACATGCAAATGAAAAAAATAGTGATGATATTACACACCAAACAGTTATTTGACAAGGTTAATTGGACATTTATGTTTGAAGTTTTGAAAAGGATGGACTTAGGAGATAATTATATAAAATGGATCCAAGCTATATATAAAAGTCAATGTGCAAATATTATTATAAATGAATGGGGGAGAGCAAACACAAAATTCAAAAAGGAACCCATCGAGGTTGTCCCCTGTCTCCATTCTTCTTTGTGACGATAATAGAGATCCTCAATAGGAAAATCAGAAAGGATCCTCAAATACAAAGTATACAAATAAGAGATCAGAAATATAAACTAAGAGCTTTCACCAGTAATTTGGTACTGTTTTTAGAATACCCACTGAAAAGCATGAAAAAAATTAATGGAACTCTTACAAGAATATGATGACTTTGCAGGATTTAAAACCAATAGAAAAAAACATTATTGTCACAAAAGCATGCAAAAAAAGGAAGAAGAATTAGATTTAGTTCGAGAAACAATTTAAAGTGGTGAAGGAAACAAAGTATCTTGCAATAATAACAAAAAAGAATACAGTTCTCCCCCCACATTTGTGGGTTTCACTTTCGCGGATTTGATTATTCATGAAGTGCCCACTTGCTTCCCCCTCATTCCCTCCCTCCCATTCTTTGGCACAGGAAGGGGGAAAGATCATCCCTTCCCTGTACTCCCTGACCGCAGCCCTCACAGGCACTCCAGCAGTGGTGGCAGGATTTGCAACAGGGGCAGTTTTCCCTTCCCTGCATGCCCTGGGGTCTCCACACATGTGGGCACTCCAGAGGAGGTCCACAGGATTGTTCCCTGCATGCCCTGGGGCATCTGCCCATGCAGGCACTCCGGAGGAGGCCCACAGGATCATGCAGGGCCAGCAATCATGCCCTGAGGTCTCTGCCAGCATGGGCGCTCCAGAGGAGGCTGGCGGGAACATGCGAGGAGGCCAATTGCCCTTTCCCTGCATGTCCTGGGCTGCAGAAGGCACAGGCTGGCAGCTGGCAGGAGCATGGAGGGAGCATGTCCACCACAGAAATTATTCACAATTTTTTGGCATTTATGAGGGTTCTCTGTCCCTATCCCTTGTGAATGTGGAGGCCCTACTGTACAGAGCTTTTTAACAGCAACTACAGACCAATATGGAATCACATAAAAGAAGATCTTAAAAGATGGTCCAAACTTAATCTTTCTCTACTGGGGAGAATACCAGCCATCAAAATAAATGTGCTACTGAAAATGTTGTATTTGTTTCAGAACCTGCCTATTACAAGGAACGAGGAACCCTTCAAAAATGGCATAATGATCTAAAGGAGTTTGTCTAGAGAGGCAAAAAAACTAGGATTAAATGGACTTCTTTATTGGATACTAAAGAAAGAGACGAGTTAAGGTTACCTAACCTAAAAATATATCATTCTGCTTGTGCCATCTCTTGGATTTGGAATAGACTAAGTTAAAAAACAAAAGAATATTGCAGTTAGAAAGTTACAATTTAGAATATGGATGGCATGGAAATATATGGTGCTATAAGTCAAAGCTAGATAAAGAATTTAAGGGAAACATGATAGGGAAATCCCTGTTTAGAATCTGAGAACATTATAAGAAGAGACTATATTTAAAAATTCCAATGTGGTTTTCTCCACGTGAGGGTTTTCACAAGCAGAAAAAATTAGCTGTGAATAAGGTATAAGGATAAATTAAGGAATCACAGAGATAAAGTCAAGATGAAAACAATAGAAGAATTATCAAATGAAAGAATAATCTGCCATTGCATCCTATATAGACAGTTGTGAGAAAGATTTAAAGATTTCTATACTACAATTTTGGAAAATAAGGACCACATTATTGCACACTTGTAAGTTTATAATAAAAATAGAATTGAAATATGAGACCATCAAAGAAAATATTAATAAATGGGCACAAAATATAGGACACACAATCCAAAGAGTAGAATGGGAGAAAACATGGGAAGTGAAAATATTTAATAGATGTTCAGTCTTAAAACTGTTTTATAGATGATTCCTTACCCCACAAAAATTAGCTAATATTTACAAAAATATGAATAAATGAATGATGGAAATGTGATGAAGTAATAAAATCTTATTTTCATATCTGGGGGAATGCACCAAAGCAGAAATAATTTGGAAAGACATACACAGTTTAATAGCAAAGATATCTGATCCATTTTGCTCTGATCCCTGAATTTTATCTGTTAAATACATTTAAAGGAATTGATATTAAGATACAAAAAGAATATGGGAGAGCATTGTTATATATGGCAACTACTGCAAGAATAATATATGCAAAGAAAAAAGGAAAGAAAGAACGATTCCTTCTGAAACTGAGTGGTTATTAAAACTTTTTGATATGTATCAAATGGATAGATCGACAATGATGTTAAATAACAAAAATTCTAAATGTGTCAAACATGACTGGGATAAAGTAATCAAAGCGTGGGAGATGAAATGGGGAGATGTAGTTGCTAAAGATGCAGGGGAATAATGGGTAGATAGGGTTATGAATTAGGAAGATTAATTTAGACCTTGCATGTATATAAGTTAAATGTAGTATAAAAGATGAATCTAAGTAGAGGTCAATAAAAGTAGTTTGTAAATAGTTTGTAGATTAACATAATGTATTAATTTGTTGCCATAGAACCATGTATTAAGTAATTGAAGGAAGTATCTATCAATCAATCTGTTATTTAAGGTCATTGACCAAATGAATGAAGGAAATATAAATATATTACTATATTTGATTCTTGATGAAGCCATACCTAATATGTAATATGATTTCTTTAAGGGTTAATATATGCACTTATGTTATGACTGAACTACTAATATGTTTAAGAAGAAAATAATAATAATAATAATAATAATAATAATAATAATAGAATGTTAAATTTGGAAGGCCACAACTTAATACACAGTTGTATATGAAGTACAATGAGGCAACTGTAGACAAAGTATTTAATAAACATACTATAAAGAAACCTTTATTAAGAATTTTGAAACTTCTGTGTTCTGTGTACTGTGAGTTGACTGGCCAAAACCCGGCGTTTATATACTGGATTTCTGCCTGGAGAGCAAGATGGCTGTCCAGTTGAGTAAACTATGGAGTTCGCAGAATGGACAATGAGGTCCAGAAAGGGTTAATGGTCTTAGCATTAGGTGGCAAAGGGTTCATGGCTGTCCTGGTAGCTCAGTACTTGTCAGACAGGTTTTAGGACAAAGGAGAGGTTTGCACGGTCAGAGGAAGAGGAGTTAAGGCACTCTGCCATCTTGTGGGAATCTCCCAGATACTATTTGTCTAAAAGACAGAATTGTTAAGGCTAACTGCAAGCCCATCATCTTGGGAGTTTCCTGGTAATTTTCCGACTATGACCTGGTTAAGTCTGGACAGTTCTTCAGACCTAATTTGCAGTGCACAAGTTTGACCAGCCTTTTCCTCTTATCTGGCCTGGCCATACAGCCATAGCACAGCACATTTTATATCAATGTCAATTAATACATTTTGCCGATTAAATCATATCTCACCAATTAAACAATTTCAGGGTGTGGTGGTATATGGCCTAGTAACAATTCTCCCCCAAAAATGGAACTTTGTGATGAAGGCACGGAGTTTCATTCTTTTTCCAGGAAGGTGCTGTACACCTGTAACTTGTAGAATTTCAGATGATAGGATGTGGGGTGATTAGGGATAAGAATATAGGAAGGAGGGTTAGGGTGAGAGCTGTCTTGCTTCCATTAGTTTTGTCAGCTAATCACTTGGTTGTGCAAAATGTGTGCATCCAAATTTAACAAAAATGTGAGTCTTCTCAAAAGGAACAAAGAGAGAAATAGAAAGAAGGACATTCAACAACATTCACACACATATATAAGAGCAGCAATATTGTTCCAGCAATTGGAACCCTGGAGTTTCAAATGCAACAATATTCACATGGTTAGCGAAGCAACAGAGTCAGCAATGCTCTTTCAATAGCAGCAATAGGGAAAAGTCCAACATAGGCAATTTGTAGCACAGTTCATATGGCTCTAAGTTCAAAGAGTCCAATGCAACTGGTGGAGAGACGGTTCTTCCTCCCTCCCACAGAGTCCCAAAAGGTTCATGAAAAACAGTCCTTTGTGCTTGCAGAGAGATGGATTGAGGGTTCCACACACACCTCATATCCAGAACTATCGAAGTGCAGCAGGAATTGGTATAGCAGTGTTATTTGGCTTTTGGGGCTTTCCAGGATCGGTGGTTGCCTCACACATCGAAGCAGCAGATGCCAGCGGCTGGCTGTTCTTCCATGGATGGAGAACCAGGCCAATATCTTTTGGGTGCTTTGGAGTCCAAGCAAAATTGAAAGGGTTCCTGTATTTTCAGGAAGAAACAGAGAGGTAAGCCATTGGGCCCCTCCAGCCAAAGCTGGGGGCCGTGCTACACAGAGGTGTTGATGCTTTATGGATATTTTGGGTTGTGGCACCTTAGGTATATGCAACCCTGGTTGATGAAAGCCAATGCTTGGGGATTGAAAACACAGGGGATATGAGAGACAGGGAGTGGCATTTGGTATACCAGCTCACTGGTTTCCTGGGATGCCAGATTTACACAAGCCCACTGTAGCCTATGGTGTATATGAAGCATTCGTGAGTCTTGGAAAGATTGGTGAAATTCAGTTGGGGTGGGCCGGTTCTCCAGAGTCAGAAATGACCATTTGTTCCTGTTGGGACAGAGATCACCCTAGCACAGGCATTTCCATCAGGATTGCAAAGCCAGCCTAGTGATCCAGCCCAATGAGGTCTCTTGTTTCCAACAGAGTTCCAGTGCCTTCTTGCCCAGGTTGTCCTGGCCAATCTTGGTTGACTGAGGGACCTCCAATTCTGGTGCTCCAGGGGGTTTGCTTGCCCTTTTGGACTCAGAAAAGTCTCAGAGGAATCCTTCTGCAACTGCCATGCATGGGACAAGTGGCTATTCCAATTTTCCAGTGAACATAACCTGGGCTTTCCTGGTTACTCTGGTGCAGTTTTCTAGAGGAAACTTCCTTCTGTCTGGATCTTGCTGTTGTTTTGGACTCCTGAAAACTAACCTATCTCAGCAAAGGACTCCCTGCAGAGAATCCTGGGGACCTGAGGGTTCCTGAACCTGAGGACAGAAGGCTTCCAGTTAAAGAAAAGATTGAGCCTTGGCTGCCTTTGCCATTTCTCCAAGAGATCTCAAATTTAGTAGTTGGTGGCAGACATAATGTGCCAGACCAGTGAGACAGATAACCAACAAAATTTGAAAAGCCAGAATAACAATGATTGGATGGAGCATAACACTGAAGACTTCTGTTGCTTTAGGGGATGAACCAAAGAGGGACGCCCACCATGAATGGTATCTGGTGGATGCAATCTCTCTAGAAAGGTTTGCAATGGCTTCACTGTTGTAAGATAAAACCAATGTGGTGTTTTCTCCATCTTCCTTGATTTTCAATAACTGATCTTTTAGGTCAGGGTGAGTGAGGAGTTTATGCAAAACATGTAAATTGAGGCCAGAGAACACTGGGGTGATTGACTGATGTAACAGTAGGGACATGGGCATTTCTCATTGGTCCAGATCAGAAGAGAATAGTCTATGTCACAACCCCTAATGGCTGTAATGTTACAAAAGCAGAGATTTAAAGTGGGAACCATGGGCTGAATTTATGGTGATGGCATGGCAGGCTGTCCTTACATGTAATTTCCTTTTCAGTGTAGACTAGGGCCAAAGTAGAGTCGTGGGTCAGTTTATATACACACTGACTGTCCTTACTCTTAAGGGGTGTCAAGTATGGATGATGAGGTTATAGGGCATTGCCCTCACAAATAAAGCCCAGGATTTCTCAGTGCCAGCACCCTTCTACATTGACAGTTTGCCATTTGGGTTCTAGCACTGTAGTCCAATGATTTCTGTCATTGGATTACAGGATGTCTTCTGAGACTGTCTGTATTCCAAAGGGGATGACTGGATGAATGGGGAGAATGGTTCCCACAGTGACAGAAGCAAGAAGAAGCTGCAGTTGGTTTCACCATGGGATAAAGGTGGCATTTATGAGGGTCCACCATGCTTCTAGTTGCACTTCCTTAACTTTGACCTAATTAGTTCTCCAATTTCTTTTGGAATGTATCTATCATGGGCATGCTGAATTTCCTCCCTAATAGTTATCAAATTAATCATGTGCATTTGGGTGCAAGCAAAAGCCAATGAAGTGTTATAATTTACAGAACAAATTTTACAAGTATTAGTGAGTTCCTCTCCATTGTTACTTCCCAATCAATAAGCAGAGAGGTAACTGAGTGCTGCACATCAGATATGCTCTGGGCAGATTGCTGTAAAGTCTCACCCATATTAGCCATATCAGTTGTCATATAGGACAATTTTTTTGCTAAAACCTCCACATTAGCTGCATCTAACAAAGGCATGCCTGCTCCTACAGGCACAATCCAGTCTGCCTATGCCCTTTACATTCAAGTGGGACTTACTGGTCCAAAGCACAATTTCAGCCATTCTGCCCAGTCCGTTTCACCTGGATGTACATAGATGTACATAGAGTGCACGTTCTGGCTGTTGTGCTGAGGTGTTTAACTTATACAGTCTTACTTGGATCTCTTACAAGGAAACTGTCAGTTGTATTAAGATTAATTCACACCCATCTGACTTTAACATATGGGAGCCCACAATGGGGGACTCTGCCTGGATCAATGTGGCAGCGTCCCTAGTCAAGGGATAGAATGCTGCAGTGATTGAGTGCCAATGGCCAAATTGGAGGGTGTACTTGCATCCTCATAGGTGGGAGTCAGGATAAGCATTCCCCTTGACTGTAACCAAATCAAATTCTGGCTTGAATTACAAGAGGTTTGATTTAGAGGGATGAAACCAGCTTGGTGGGCTGTGCTTAGAAAGGCTTGCTTGCAGCATACTCCAGTATTGTTTCTGCCAATCTACAGCCTGGATTGTTTGATGTTTCCCTGATGGTGTAGCCAAATTGATTTCAATTGGGGAGGTGTGCCCTTAAGCAGTTCTGAGGAGCATGGAATGTACAAAGGGGTCACCAACATTCCAAGCTGCCGCTGTAACTACCACTACATCACAAGATAGAGCGGGGGATGTTGAGTACAGACTATTACATGCTGAGGTGGTCATGTCAGGACCATACTGGGTGATGAAGTCAGTCACTTTGGCTTTTGGACCTGGCAAAAGATCTCCTCATTCCAGTTCTCAGGGTACATAGACTTAGGGACTGTACAAGCCATGGCAAATTGGTGCTCGGTGAACCAAGGCTTGTGTGAATGAATAAATATGCTTTGGGTTGCTACCATCAACTGCAGGGAAGATTTTTCATTTTCTACAAATAAATATTACTGGGAAAAAAATGTTAGCAAGGAGGCAATTACTGCCACCTTTTGCCCCAAGACACTTCCCCCATTCCCCACAAATACTCCAGATGAGTCCTTAGCAGAGGCAGCAATCCCTCACACCCCATACAACCCAGATTGGGAAGAACTGAGTGAAAGAACATAGAGAAAAGGATTCACTAGTGTGTCATGGAGGCTAAGGCCATTGCAGAGCAGTTGTGCATTTCCAGCATAGACTTGCTAGCCTTCGAATCAGCACTAGCTGCCTGAGACCTAGCCACATTGAATATGTACCCATAGATGAGGGGGCTAATCCTACTCCTCTCACCAGGACAAACTGCTAACATCCTGTAGTTAATGGAGTTCCAAGCTCCCAGTGAGAATCCCAAGGCTTTCATAAGCCAGAAGAAGCTGTTGCAATCCTATCACAAAAGGCAGATATCAACCAACTGTTAGGAACTTACAATTTTGACAATCATAAATTCAAGGCACTCCTTTGTGGAAGCTTGAATTCACAGACTAAGATGGCACTTGGCCCCAGAGACACAGGACATCCTGGGATGCACTTGCCAACTAACTCAAGACTATGGCTGACCTTCTGAAGCAGTCAGGAGCCCTGAGGAATACTAAAGCCCCCTGGAAGAACATGGAGCCCAAGCCTTGGGAGCCTGTTCAGCTGGTGACTTACAGTAATCACAGCCCCTACACTCAGTACAAGAAGACAAGTGATATAGGGAATTAAGCACCTCACAGTAACAGGAGCAGGGAGAGACAAACACTCCAGCAGCAGTGCAATCAGCCAGAACTGGAGGAACCAATGCAATAGCTTCCTTCCCAGTCATAGACATGGCCAAGGTAAAGCTCCTTCTTCCCCCACAAGCCAACAAAGTCCCGGAAACACAAGTAAGGCCCTGATAGAAAGATCACAGTTGGGAGGATATGGTCCTCACTGAGCTGTTTGCAGTGAGGAGATGAGACATATGTAGGAACTGCTGAAATGCACGAATAAAGACATGACCCAGTTCAATCAGCACACACACTACCAAACTCATAGACACTCTTTTGAAGATGCAGGAAAGCCAGAACAGGGATTCCCAACCAGTGAATATGATCAGACATGAACAGGCTATGGACACACACTGCCCAAGCCAAAACTGTTCCTGCTAGGGACACCCTCAGTCCATTGCACTTCCTCAGAGAGTCATGGCTCATCTGGAGCCTGACATCTGGGGATGGCCAATGGGCATTGGGACCTTGTGGGCAAAATCCACTGCTAAGCTCCTGGTCAATGATAGAGCTTCCCAAAATATCCTCCACTCTGACTTAGCTGCAAGTGGGGACCTAACCTCCAAGACCATAGAGCTCACTGGGCATGGAAGAGACTCTCACCAGGCTAGGATAAGAGAAGGAATCCCTTTGAGTGTAAGTAGAGCATAGACCAAAATCAGTGCATGTGAGAACCAGGGAGAGGATGATACACAGCGAGGGGAAGTGATTTCCAAACACCCAGCACTTATTGATGTTTCCTCTCTGAGGAAACTTACTAAGTACCTTTAATTTCCCCTGGGACTTCATTGAGCCTTTGCTGAGGAAGCCCATCCTCTCTGTGCTCTCTGTAAAAAGAACACCACCTGGGAATGGAGACCAGCCCAGCAGAATGCTTTTGCTGAATTAAAGTGCAGTCTGGCAAGAGCACCTGCACTGGTACACCCTGATATAAAGAAACTATTTTATAGCTGTTATGAGAAGATTTGTCTAGCCCTAGTGTGGTGTCTCACTCACTTGGAAATCATAATCAGAGGTGCTAAGGTAATCATACAGATCACACACACTCCCCTCAACTTACATAGACTCTGACTGGACTTGCTAAGGCAGGAACAGTTTGGTCACCCATCCACCTGGCTGATGACTGCCAGATCTCAGACAGAAGGACCATACCCCATTTTGACAAGTGGCTGTGTGTAGCAACCAGCACACAAGACAGGACAGCCTCCATTTCTTTGGAGCAGCTGAAGAATGAGGCAACTGCTCTGATTTCCAAGGCAGCAATCTGACAGATCTCGCTAGGCAGGAGCAACACTTTTCCAATAGGCAAGTTGTCAAAACCCTTTGAGGGATGGAAACCTCCATGAAGAGGCAGTGTAGGGAAAGATCCCACAAATGTATATAGTTTTCCCCTTTTACTTTGTTAGGAGTAGAATTTTTTTTCCTAAAAGAATAAACTTTATTAAGCACTGTTGTCTCTCTCCATCATCAATAGATGAACAACACACCAAGATTTCACCAGCAAAAGACATTCCCAAAAGACACTCAAGAAGAGGAGGAGGAAGAGGAATGGAATTATTTTCCTTTCCCTGCACAGAAAATTATGAAAGCTGTTGTTAAACCTAGGCGAGGACTGCCTCAGGTCCTAACAAAGGACAAGTGGCTGTTCCTGATGCTGGAGCTCTGGCCCCTTCAACTGACGCTCCTCTCTTTCCCTTGGGCTCCCCCATTCTTTTCAGAATGCTATTAGTCACGGCAAACTTGTGTATATCTAGTGTCCAGGAAACCAACAGGCAGGTATACCAGAGCTATCGCTTTTCCACTGATCTTTTTGCTTTTTGTCATAAATGTTTGTTTCTCTCCCAGTGTTGCATACCATAAGGCACGGCAACACCAATTTCCATAAAAACTTTAGTGCTTCTGCACTGCATAGCCCACAGTTTCAGCTGGCGAGGCCCCAACACTAACCCCTCTCCAAGTTCCCTCCTCACAATACAGGAACTCCCTTTTGCCTGGACTCCAAGGCAACAGTCCTGAGAGCTGTTGGCCCTATCAGCCATTAAGCCAAGGACTGCTGGCATATGCTACCCAGATGCGAAGGAAGACCCAAAAAAGTCAAAAAATGATGTTTCAACTGTGGAAACACTTAGATTATTTTGGACACAGGGGAAGGAATGTCTTCTCCACCTCCCTGACACACAAAGACTATTGGATCCCTGGACTATTTCAGACACTGGGGTGGGGGAGCAATGTCTTCTCTGCTTGATGCACCCAGAATCTTGGCTAGTTCACTCACACGTTGCCATGATCTGCCTGTATAGTTTTTCTGCCACTCCAGTTACTGGAGTGTTATTTTATTATTTGATACTGTATTTGCATATTGTGTTTTTCATGGATTGACACTTCAATTGTTGGAGCACCTTCACCCATTTATATATTGTAAACTTTACATTGGACACCCTTCTCCTTCTTCCTCCCGCTCTCCCTCTCTCTCTATGCTTATACTTTACTCATTCCAATGGTAGGTGTGGTACTCCATTCTAGAAAAATGAAACCATGTGGCCCCACATTGTGGGGGGCATTGTTATCACACCCAACATCCCACTTTGAATGGTATGCTATTTTTCATAAATTAGACATATTTATGGCCAAAAGCATGTTTGGAGAAGCACTAACTGTACTCATGTAGGCAGGTCATAAGTTCAGAGAGGAGTAGATGGGAAAGCCCTGCACTGACAGGCTTGGGATGAGCTTTTCAAAAGGCAAGCACTCCTAGAAACAACAGAAGACAAAACTGCCCAGATGAAGCAGTCAAGCACCCCTGCTATCAGCATATCCTACAGAGACTTTTCCTACTCACCTTACCCAATGAAGACATTAAGAGATTGTCAGGACTTCTATCTATTTTTGTCACCTAAAATTAATGCAGTCTGCCCATTCCAGACTCCTCTGTCAGCTTCATGGGGAAACCATTACCGCTTTATCCATACAGCCTCCTTCAGGGTGGGAAATGGAATATAAAAACCCTAGCTCCAACCCCATAATACATATTTTTGATGTAGTATGTGGCACCTCATTTCAAGGAGGATATTGACAAGCTGAGACGTGTCCAGAGGAGGGTGACCAAAATGGTGAAGGGTCTGGAAGCCATGCTTTATGAGCAGTGGCTTAGGGAGCTGAGTATGTTTAGTCTGCAAACTAGAAGGTTAAGAAGGGACATGATAGCCATTGTTTGAATATTTGAAAGGATGTCATATCAAAGAGGGATCAGGTTGGTTTTCCACTGCTCTAGAGATTAGGACAAGGAGCAGTGGATTCAAATTACAGGAAAAGAGACTCCACCTGATGGTCAGAGCTGTTCAGCAATGGAATATGCTGCCTCAGAATGTAGTGGAGTCTCCTTCTTTGGAGGTTTTTAAACAGAGGCTGGATGGCCATCTGTTGGGAGTACTTTGATGTGTGTTCCTGCATGACCGAAGAATGGATTGGATGGCCCCTGTGGTCTCTTCCAACTCTATTATTCTGTGATTCTGTGCCCAGATCTCTGTTCCTCTGTGCTACCTTCAGACTCACTGTCTGAGACATTCCGCTCAATCTTCTGCTTCAGGATTGGTGACCATCACCCTTTCCATCCAATTACAACCTAGCCAAATGTTCTTGCTTCATTTTCCAACAGCCTTGTATGGTTCTTGAGAGTGTCTGATTCCTTGTGCTTGTTGTTTCCAAATAAAATACTCTGTTTAACTGAGTCATCTCTGCAATTTGCACTGGTATATGCAGATGAAAAGATCCTGTCATTACCCTCCTCTTGCTGGCCTCTTTTGAGCTGTAATTCCCCAAATCCTAAGGAGACACTGGCACTGCAGGTGGACCTCAAAGTCACTACCTTTTAGGATAACAACAGACTATAGAAGTGCTGCTGCTATAGTGAGGTGGGGCAAAATGCAGTAGGAAGGGATAGCGGGGGGGAGGATAGCAAAAATGATGTGGCAACAGTGGCAGTGCTGTTTCTTCTGCCATGTCAGGCAGTGAGAAATTTCAGGGCATCTCTATCCTTATCTCACTTGGACATGTCCCATGTCACGTGACCACCAACACTGATTGTGGGAGAGGAGACCTCAGTAGAGTTGTGAGAGTCCATCACATTTGTAAAATGATTGTGTGACTGTGACTGTGATTATATACTTTTGTATATAATATTTTTATTAACACAATATTGATATAATGTACACAACATATAAGGAAGACAAACTATCTTACTAAACTGACTACAAACTAACAGACTAAATTAAAGTAGAACAAACATCAACTACAAAGGATATAAATCTGACTTCTGAGTCCTTATTAAAATGTTTGGTGTCGTTATTATAGTATACCACATCCAAAATCATACTTGTGTATATAGAAGTGTTGAGAAAAAAAAGGAAGTGAACTTCCATCTTAATATAACATTACATAATATTAAAATTACTAAATTAAAAGAAAACTTACATCCTATTACATTTCTATAACTTAGTAGTATTATTAAATACTGATCCTCTTCTACCAAAAAGTCACATTCCTAACCTTTACCATTAATCAAAAAGCTCTTGTAGCCTGTTTTCCTTCATTTTTTCTTATATTATGATCCTCTCCCATTGTTGCTAGTAAAGAGAGCAATCTCTTATTAAAATCATTAACATGTCCATTTCTGCCAGTGACAGGTAGATTACAAAATAGGGCTGAGCTTCCAAAGTGGAAATTATTCTGGGTGAACCAACCTAGTAATGATCAAAGTTGAGCAAATGGCTCAATTTGCAGACTGCACAACAACTTTGTTTTTCATTTGTTATGAAAAATACTACAATTAGCCATTCAAGCATTCGTTTACCATGGAAAGGGGAGTAGTTGTAACAGCTAAGAGAGACTGCACCACAATGAGTTTTCCAGTTACCTTAGACCAATAAGTAACTCAACATGGCTTCAATTAACTTTTTTGCATAGTGTGTTACCTACATTTAATTTTGTGCTTTGCTGACACAGAGACTGTCATGTTTCTCTGATCCTCTGCTCTAATGCATTTCAGGAGTCTGTGAGCTTCAAAATAAGTTCAGCAGTTTGCAGAGTATTAGACAGTTCGCTGCCTTGTGGGGATGGATGCATTAACTATACTTCTCAGCAAGTTGAAGCTGGTACTTTAATATCTCTTAACTTCCCTGAGGCCACAGTAACCATGTTGCAACTGTAGAGAGACACAATGGCAAGTCCACCAGGCCAAATTTTTTTAAAAAAATCTTGCTATAGCTGTTTTAACTTTTGTAAGTCAGACTGGGGAAAAGGCAGGATATAAATAAACACAACAGCAGTACTAATAATCTTTTCTCCACCACCTGATTTTTATACCATTGTGCCTGATACTCAACTGCAATTTTTGTAAAGAAAGCAAGCTCTGGGAGAAGGCTTTCTCAGTTGTGACCTTGTGTTTGTGCACATTAAATGAAACAGAATTCCACAAAGTCCCATCATTACAGTCTTTAGAGTAGAATATCAAGACTTACTTTACCCACACTCTCCACTTCTGGTACTGATACAGGAGTATGGTAATATCCCTCCAGCCGCCTCCCTTGTTTACTGGGAGTTAAATTTGAAATTCTCTTTCATGGTAGACCTCTTGCTCTTGCCTTGGGAAGCTAGCACAAGTGCCAGTTGGAGACCTTCTTACTGTCAGATGACTTCCTAGTCTCTGGACATTGAATTCTTTCTTTTTTGAAAAAAGGTGATTTTTATTAGCAAAAGAGAGGTGCATGCATGTGAACAGTTGTTGCTAGATGTTGCAAACACCCACAGTAAATTTCATGAGCATACATTTTGGCAGATTGCAAAAGAATACCTTTGCAAAGAAAAAAAATGGATGTAAAAACAACAGAACTCCAAGCAAAAAATTAACATCTTACCTCTAATTGCTTCCAATTGCATATTCACTGGTAACGAATGCTGCCAAGAACACACAGACACAGAAAGAGAGGGAAAAGGCTACAACTTTATTGGCTACAGTTGCCAATAGGGTAGGCATATGCATGGGTCTGGTTAAAGGCATCGACCAACCCATCTGTTGATCAGTGAGCCCAACCTTGTGGCCTGCCATTGGAACCAATATGATAACCAGAGAGACAACCCTCCTAAGGGGAAGAGCCCCCAAGCCAAAGCCATGCCTGGAATCCCCAGAACTGAATTCTTATATCCATGGCCCATGCTACCACCAACCGACAAGTTGTGATAAGGAACAACCATTACATGCATTTCTGAACATGATACATTGCCTGCCCATACAAGAGCAATACCAATCCCCACTGTCCCGATTTTCATGTGGTGCGCTGTTGCCCCCTGTATACAAGGTAATCCCTGTGGCATCCAGTGAGTGGGTGATGGTTGACAACGATCTGGTCAGGAGCTGGGAACTCAGGCTAATATGTACCCCAGAACCCAATCTGAGTGAACATTTTTCATCCAGGCACTCAGGTCAGACCTGACCCAGACAATGAATTCAAACCAGAGGTTTCAATTCATTGGCTGGCTGGCTCCTTCCTTCCCAGGAGGCTGTGAAGCCATAGTCTCTCAGTCCACCATAGCCAAATGAGCCACAGCAGCGGGCCCACCCCAAGCCACAACCCATCCGCCCAATAAGTTGGGCAGCTGCCTTGCATACTCAGAGGTGATGAATGCTGCCAAGAACACACAGACTTAAAAGTGGAAGAAAAAGGCCACAACTTTATTGGCTACACTTGCCCAATAGGGTTGGCATATGCATGGATCCAGATACAGGCACCAGCCAACCTGCCTATTGATCAATGAGCCCAACATTCCAGCTTGCCACCAGAACCAGCGGGCAGAGAAAAAGCACAGGGGGCAGTGAAAAAGCAGAACTACTCAACATCTTCTTTGCCTCAGTTTTCTCCAAAAAGGAAAAAAGTACTCAACCCGGGGAGTGGGGAGCAGGTGGGGAAGTGGCAAAAACTCAGCACAGTATAGGTAGAAAAAGTAGTATACTCTAAATGAATTAAAGTCTCCAGGACCAGATGAACTACATCCAAGGAGCTTAAAAGGACTGGCAGAAGTAATTTCAGAACTGCTGGTGTTAGTCTTTGAGAATTCCTGGAGAATAGGAGAAGTCCCAGCAGACTGAAGGAGGGCAAATGTTTTCAAAAAGGAAAAAATGCAAATATCCCTTCAAAAAGGGAAAAAAAGAGGACCCAAATAATTATCGCCCAATGAACCTGGTGTCAATACCTGGAAAGATTCTAGAGCAGATCATTAAGCAGAGTTTGTAATTACTTAGAAAGCAAAATGCAACATGGGTTTCTCAAAAACAAGTCATGCCAGACTAATCTTATCTCTTTTTATGCTAGATGTACAAGCTTGATAGATGAAGGGAAAGCTGTGGATCTAGCATTTCTTGACTTCAGAAAGGCCTTTGACAAAATTCTTCTTCTTGCAAAGAAGCTAGTAAAATATGGGCTAGACAGGGGTACTGTCAGGTGGCTTTGTAATTGGTTGACTGACTGAACCCAAAAGGTGCTCACCAATGGTTTTTCTTCATCCTGGTGAGAAGTGACTAGGGGGGTGACACAGGGTTCCGTCCTGGGTCCAGTGCTATTTAACATCTTTATCAATGACTTGGATGAAGGAATAGAGAACATGCTGATCAAATTTGCAGATGATACCAAATTGGGAGGGGCTGCTAATACGCCAGAGGACAGGATCAAAATTCAAAATGACCTTGACATATTGGAGAGTTGGGCCAAACCTAACAAAATGAATTTCAGCAGAGAAAAATGTAAGATCATACACCTAGGCAGAAAAAATAAAATGAACCAATATAGGATGGGAGACACCTGGCTGGACAACAGTACATGTGAAAGGGATCTAGAAGTCTTAGTAGACAACAAGCTGAACATGAGTCAGCAGTGTGATGCAGCACTCAAGAAAGCCAGTGTTCAGCAGTGGAATATGCTGTCTCAGAGTGTGGTAGTCTCTCCTTCTTTGGAGGTTTTTAAACAAAGGCTGGATAGCTATCTGTTGAGAGTGCTTTGATGTGTGTTCCTGCATGGCAGGGGGTTGGACTGCATGTCCCCTGTGATCTCTTCCAACTCTGTTATTCTATGATTCTATGGTAACTGGAGAGGCTCCCCTCCCAGAAGAAGGTCCCCAAACCAAAGCCATGAAAGCCATGCCTGGAATCCCTGGAACTGAATTCCTGTATCCAGGACCCATTCTACTGCCAAAAAGGTAGTCCATCCAGCTCACCTTCCACCAACCCCTAGGCATCTGCTGCCAATATGCAAATACCCCACTTCAATGTCCCCAAAGTCTTCAGTTCTTGACACAGAAGTGCGACCGATTCCAACGCTGATCCACTCTTGGCCCATGGTCCCTACAGTGCTGTCCTTGCTAGGCTTGCTTCCAATGCTCCACTCTGTCAGACTGGCTCCTCTCCCCCAACTGTCACTTGTGGTGATCTGTCTACTTGCTTCAGCACTGATCCAGATGTTTTTGTTCCTCCTTTCACCATCCTTCAACATATTCAACTAGCTAGTCCTCCTTGTGAAAAGAGAAATGATTAGCTTGTCTCTAGCCTAGGCCTAGAGCAAATATACCCTGCACATTCCCCAGATTTCCACCAACCAATCTTTTTTTTATCACCCCTTCATGTAAACCACACGTAGCCACCTCTGTGGCTGCACCAATCCTGAAGGAATGGCTTCCAAACTTGGCTGCTGGGAGACCCAGCCTCTCTAAGGGGCAGCCAGAGAACAGCCACAAATTGGAACCTAGTGGAACAGACAAGTCCTTGTAGATAAAACACACACCCAGCCCAGGAGGCTGCCGATGCATAATCTTCCTTAGCATCCATCACACAGCTTAACCATAGCAATCTTTCCAACCTGGTCACATCTGGATCACCTGATGACAATGCTGACCAAATCGTCCTTCAAGATGATGTTATTCTCCATTAAGGCTCTAACAGACTAGTCCCACTTGGCAGCAGCCACCAGCTCATTGACCCTGAGGGCTCCCCGAAAAGCTATGGCAAACACTGCTCTGCACAATGTCTCCTTGTAGTCAGAACTGCAAATAGCTGGCAGTAGAGTGACTAGATTCCCTAGCAATACGAATGAAATAGGCCATCTCTTGCTGGGCCTTCTAACTGATAACTATCTTCCTACAGAAGTTTTGACACTTTCCCACTGCCCTACTACATGCCCTAAAGACTACAAGGGCCATTGGGTGCAGTACTCCCTACATTATGCTGATTTCTTAAGATTCAGAGATTGTCTGGAAATACTGCTGGCTCTCGGTCTGCCTCTGGGGCCAAGGATCAAATTCTGCTTTCCTGAAAGTGACATAAAGAATCTGCAATTCTGTTATCCAAGCCTGGAACATAACAAGCTGAGAATGTTATGTTAGCAGATAAACAGACCAGTACCAGCCTCCTGACCAACCTCATAACCTTCCCCAAAGTGAGAATATTGCCTGTTTGAAGACACCGACAACAGCCTGGTTGTCACAGCAAGAACACACTTTTTTATTCTGGAGGTGCTCTGTCAAGATGGAGATCACCACAACAATTGGGAGCATTTCCAGGACAGTGAGGATCTCAAACTATATTGCCCTATAACTAGTTGTTGGGCCATCCCTGAGCACGCCAGTGTGTGTGGAAATACACCCCAAAACATATGCCCCCCACCACATCCAAACGTACTTGCAACTCAATCCCAGGTTCAAGCCTGTCCTGCCACTCCTGCCACAGAGACACTTCATTGTAACTTTCCAGGAAACTGCCCCACATCCTCAAGTCCTCCTTTACCCCATTTGTGAGCCATATGCACTGATGCAGAGCTGACCCCCATCATCATGGCAGCTAACCTGGCACAAAAGGCCCTGCAAGCAAAGTTGAGATGCTCTAGCAAAACCTGCACCTCCCTGAGTGTTGCCTTCCTACATTGTAGGATGTCGCTGATCCAATTCCTGAGACCTACCAGCTTATACTGTGGCAAGCAGGACACCCTCTGCACTGAGTTCAGCAAAATACCCCAAGTACACCAGCAAATTGGAAGGACCCTCAGTTTTTTCATGCACTAACAAGATGTTAATGGCTTAATGGATTGCCACACTCTATTCCCCCAACTCTTCCCTCCATTTAAAGATCATTTGGATAATGAGTTACAAATGGTCTTGACTGCCTACTCCAGGAACATACTGAATGTCTCAAAGGCTGCACAACTTAGAGTGCATCCCATAGGCATGGCCTTATCATAATACTGCTTGTCCTTGAACTTGAAACCCAATAAACAAAAATCCTCAGGGTGAACCGGCAGTAACTGAAATGCTAACTGAATGTCACATTTCGCCATAAAAGCACCAGGCCTGCATGGCCTCACCAGGTTCTCCGCTTGGTTGAAAGAAGAACAATGTGCCAAGTAGAAGAATAGTCCTTCTGGGATTTCCCACCTATATCTGATGTTCAGTCTTTGTAAATTCCTTGTTAGGAAGGAGTATTCCCTTCTTTGTCTTAGAACTTGTGATGAAATATCTTTAAGGATTTTAATCTCCAAATCTTCTACCACCAGCCTTTCTTTATAACTTTGTTCCAATATCAACATAGTACTCAACTAATTTTTTTCCCATGTCTTTTGGTCCAGGTGGATGCCCAGAGTGTCTCTGGGGTTCCATAAGCAGATGGGCACACGCTAGACTCTTCCTGATTATCCGCCACCCAAGTTGACCTGGCTCCCTTACCTGCCTGACCCCATTCTCCTTTCTCCCAATGGCCCAACTGAGGAGCCCAGGACCATGTGCTGCTGCATCCAATAACTCTTCTTATCTTTCCCCCATCAGAGGACTCACCTGATGATGCTTCACTGTCCTTTCTGTCTGAACGCCTCCTCCATTTTTTGGTTCTCTTATTGCCTGCTTCTCCTGCTATCCCGATTCTCAAGTGCTGAGTCCCTTTCTGATCCTGACATGCTTGTGCTGCTGTCACTTGATGAGTAACACCACCTGTGCCTATGACGATGTGACCTAGTGACTGCCACTCTGTTCCATTCCCACAGCATGGAGCACACCCAACATGACAGTCAGAAGATCAGAAACTGGCGTGGTCATCGTGTCTTCCTGCTAACTTTTCACAAAGCAAGCCCAGACTATAGAATCATAGAATCATAGAGTTGGAAGAGACCCCAGGGGCCATCAAGTCCAACCCCCTGCTATGCAGGAACACCCATCAAAGCATTCCCAATAAATGGCCATCCAGCCTCTGTTTAAAAACCTCCAAAGAAGGAGACTCAACCACACTCCGAGGCAGCATATTCCACTGCCGGACAGCTCTGACCGTTAGGAAGTTCTTCCTGAGGTTCAAGTGGAATCTCCTTTCCTGCAGCTTGAATCCATTGCTCCTTGTCCTAGTCTCTGGAGCTGTAGAGAACAAGCTTGCTCCCTCCTCAACATGACATCCCTTCAAATATTTAAACATGGCTATCATGTCCACTCTTAACCTGCTCTTCTGCAGACTAAACATAACCAGCTCCCTAAGCCATTCTTCATAGGGCATGGCTTCCAGACCCTTCACCATTTTGGTCGCCCTCCTCTGGACATGTTCCAGCTTGTCGACATCTTTCTTGAATTGAGGTGCCCAGAACTGGACACAGTATTCCAAATGAGGCCTAACCAATGCAGAATAGAGTGGTACCATTACCTCCCTCGATCTAGATACCATACTCCTATTGATGCAACCAAGAATCGCGTTGGCTTTCTTGGCTGCCGTGTCACACTGCTGACTCATGTTCAGCTTGTGATCTACCAAGACTCCTAGATCCTTTTCACATGGACTGCTATCCAGCCACACGTCCCCCATCCTATACTTGTGACTTTCATTTTTTTTGCCCAAGTGCAGGATCCTACATTTCTCTCTGTTGAAATTCATTTTGTTAGCTTTGGCCCAGCTCTCCAATCTGTCCAGGTCATATTGAAATTTGATCCTATCCTCTGGTGTGTTAGCAACCCCTCCCAATTTGGTATCATCTGCAAATTTGATCAGCATGCCCTCTACTCCTTCATCCAAGTCATTGATGAAGATGTTGAACAGCACTGGGCTCAGGACAGAACCCTGTGGCACCCCACTAGTCACCTCTCTCCAGGATGAAAAGCAGCCATTGGTGATCACCCTTTGGGTGCGGTCGGTCAACCAATTACAAATCCACCTAACAGTAGTCCTGTCCAGCCTGCATTTTAATAGCTTCTTTGCAAGAATGTCATGTGGAACTTTGTCAAAGGCCTTACTGAGGTCAAGATATGCTACATCTACAGCATTCCCTTTGTCTATCAAGCTTGTAACCCTATCATAAAAAGAGATAAGATTCGTCTGGCATGACTTATTTCTGAGAAATCCATGCTGGCTTTTAGTGATTACGGCATTGCTTTCTAAGTAATTACAAACTGACTGTTTAATGATCTGCTCTAGGATCTTTCCTGGAATTGATGTCAGGCTTACCAGGTGATAATTATTAGGGTCCTCTTTTTTCCCCTTCTTGAAGATGGGGATGACATTTGCCCTCCTCCAGTCTGCTGGGACTTCTCCTGTTCTCCAAGAGTTCTGAAAGATGATTGCAAGTGGTTCAGAAATGACTTCTGCCAGTTCTTTTAATATCCCTGGATGTAGTTCATCTGGCCCTGAGGACTTGAATTCATCTAGTTTAGCCAGATATTCCTGTACTACTTCTCTACTTATTCTGTGCTGTATTTCCCCTGCTTGCTCACCTGTTCCCCATGCCCCAGGTTGGGTACTTCTATCCTTTTTGGAGAAAACTGAGGCAAAGAAGGTATTAAGTAGTTCTGCCTTCTCAGCCCCCCCCCCCCCCCGTTATTAATTGGTCACTTTCTCCACATAGTGATCTATCATTTCCTTCTTTTTCCTTTTGCTGTGGACATATCTAAAAAAGCCCTTTTTATTGTTTTTGACATCTCTGGCAAGCCTGAGTTCATTCTGTGCTTTAGCTTCTCTGACTTTCTCCCTACATCTCCTGGCTATTTGCTTGAATTCCCCTTTGGTGGTTTCACCATTCTTCCATTTTTTGTACATGTTTCTTTTAACACTTAGCTCAGCTGAGAATTCTTCAGTCAACCATTCCGTTTCTTTAGACATCTGCCATTTTCCCTCCTTATTGGCACAGTTTTCAATTGTGCCTTCAGTATCTCACTTTTAAGAAACCCAATGGTTTCTTAACCATGGTTTCCTGGCTCTTCCTGCCTGACCCCTGGTCTTAGGATCAAATCCTTTGCAGGCTTCTGCACCTTCTTTGGAGGTATCCTTAGAGACAATTAGAAAAAACACAATACATAGAGTGACCAGCTGTTTTTGTTGTTGACTGGACACCTGGATCCAGTGAAAGGGTGGCTGGGCCTGGGGAGAAAATGGAAGAAGAAAGAGGTACAAGTTCCAGCAGAAGGGCAGGAGGCTAGACAACCTCCAAGTATTCAAGTTGGTGGGGGAAAAAACAGGCAAGAGGATGAGCAAGGATGGATGAAGGAATAGACAAAAGAGGCCCTGCTGGCTAGGCAATGCCTGACCCAGAGCAGACTGCCCACTCTATAGCCCAAGAATGAAACTGCCTGAAGAAAGGGCTGCCAGCTGAGGAGCTGACAGCGTGGACAAAGACTCCCCTAGTGGTAAGCAAGGAAAAAAGGGGGGTGTTCTAGCAAGTGATTCAGCTAATGGAGTGATTCAGCAAAGCCCTCAGTGAGTTAGATATAGCAATCCAGCAAAAGCCCCCACCAGGTAGTGGGGGGGGGGCAGATGAGAGATGTTGCAGAAGTCAGGCCAGATGGTGTCTATGACAGCCTCGGGAATAAGGGAGCCTGACACACTTAGCCACTGGTGGTGCCTGGCACTGGAAAGCCCTTGGCCCCCTGAGCCTGAGGCTGTTGCTCCTTCCCACACCCAAGGGATTAACTCTATGGCAGCCCTGAAAAGGGCTTTTTGTTTACAGCACTTCTGCTACTACCACTGACATGTTGCTCACTATCTCACACACCATTCACATGCAAGCCTGCTTACTGCTCTCTTGTAGCTGCTTGCCTCTCCTCTTCTGCCAATGCCTCCACCAAAGTTGCTCCCTCAACAGTCAACAATGATCTGGCCAGAAGCCAGGAGCTCGGGGTAATGTGTACCCCAGGATCGAACCTGAGTGAAAACTTCCCATCCAGTCACTCAGGTCAGGTCTGGTCCAGCTATTACTCAGTCAATGAATTCAAACCAGCAGTTTGAATTCACTGGCTGACCAGTTCCTTCCCCCGCAAGAGGCTATGTGGCTGCACAGCCCCTTGGGTAGGAGACATGAGGTCTGTCATGGCCGGATAAGCGGCAGCAGAGGGCCCAGCCTGAGCTGCAACCAATCCATGCGGTAAGCTGGGCAACCGCCTTAACACTGTCCTATAGACACTCTATTTGTTTTTTTATTTTTAATTTTACATTTATTAAACAATATTACAATATCACTATTACAAGTTTTCCCCTTGTTAGAAATGAGCCTACCACCTCCCTTCCCTCTCTCCATTCATAATACACAAGAAGACCCCACTCCTTCATACCTCTTGCAACAATAATTTGTTCTATTTCATTGCATATTAGTACATAATATTTATCTAATTATTAATCCAAAATTTCACTTGAAAATTTGGTGGTTTAAATTCATCATTGCTTTGACACATAAAACTAATAAATGGTTTCTGTACAATCTTAAAATGATCTTCTTTTATATCTCCATTTGCTAATCTTAATTTATAAATTGATAGGCTTATTGCCAATATCCTGTTTTTATCAATTGCTAGCACATTTACCCAGCATTGCTCAGGGGTCTTATTTTCCTCTTAAGAACTCACCAAACTGTCTTCTCCATTTCCTGTAACTTTGCTCCATATTTCCCAATGCAATCTGTATTCAGAGTTATTTACATACACAGTTTGGGTTCCTGAGGGAGTACACTGTCCTTCTCCTTGCTACTACGCTTCAAGTCCATAGCAAGCAGCTTATTTCTGTACCTGTAAATTTTCCCCATATTCCCCAATCCAATCTTTATTCAGAGTTAACATAAAGAGTTTGGGTTCCTGAGGGAATACACTGCCCTCATCTTTGCTGCCACGCCTCACCTCCATAGCAGCCAGCCTATTCCAGCACCTGTTACTTTTCTCCATAGTCCGCAATCCAATCTGTGTTGTCTGGTGACGTTGATGTACTAGCTTTTTTTTCTTTCTGCTGAATTTATGCAATGGCTTTACATTTTTCTGGAAGCATTTTTTGTTTTGAATTTCAGCTTTAAGATTCCTCACATATGGAACCCATACAATCTACTGTGTGAGGCGAGAAGACCTTGCAACTATGGCCATTTCTGCACTACACTGTTATACTGCTATTATTCCATTTTCAACATCCTGTGGAATTCTGGGGTTTGTAGTTCACTGAGCCTCTCCTTGAACTACAAATCCCAGGATTCCATAGGATGTTGAAAGTGGAATAATAGCACTATGTCAGTGTAGTGTTGAAATAAGCTATGTTGTGTATGTCACTTTAATTTTTCTCACATATGCCTCCCAAAAGTTTTCTGGCTTTCCTATTGATGGTAGGCCTCATCTCCATAGCAACGGGCCTGAGGCCCAAGAGCTCTCAGCTGAGAATTCTAAAGGCACGTCTCTGAACTGCCAGCCCCAGGATTCCATAGAATCTTCACAGCCAGCCAATCATATGAGGTCTTCTCCTGGTTGACGCAGACAAATGGAGAAACTCACAAACTGGCAAACTTTGACTTTCATATGGTAGATCAAATGGATTTTCTACTTTTTCTTGTAACTTCCATACTTTATCTACAAACATACTCACCATGCTAAATTTTGATATTTTACTTCTTTCTATCTCCCCCCAAGTGATTGAATTATTGTCCTTAACAAATTTTCCTATTTGAACTAGTTGGCAAGCATCATAGTACAATTCCAAATTTGCAGGTGCCAAATCTACCTTTTGATGAATGTGCCTATTTAGATGTGTTAGCAAACATCAGAGCTTTCCTTCCTGCTATAAAATGTGTTTTTTCTTTTTTCTTTTCTTTTGTGTACACAAAGAGATTGTACTAAATAAAAACAAAGACTGGAAAATATGAGATTTAACAGCTGCTATTCTGCCCACCAATGATAGCTGCAGTTCAGTCCATTCTTTTACTTTTTGTGTGTATATTGATATATTATTTTATAATTTATATAAACCATGTGAGATAAAATTTTTGTCAAGAGAATGTCTAAATATTTAAAACCAGAGAAGCTTATTGAAAAATTGAGTATCTTCTTCAGCTCTAGCTGGTCTTCTCTGTGCATATTTATATTCTTTTTTTTTTTAATTTTTCATCAATTATTTGAGGCTTGAATAAGTTTGAAATTTCTTTAAAATTTGTATCACCTGCTCTATACATTTGATTGGATTTGATAAAAATAACAAAGCATCATCTGCAAATAGATTTTATGATCTATATTCAAAAACATTATACCTTGAATTCGAATATTTCTTCTAACTAGCTCTGTTAACAGTTCTATCCTTATTACGAATAGGATCAGAGAAAGCGGACATCCTTGCTAAATTCCTGTGAGCAAAGGAATTATTGTAGAATATATTCTATTCACATACACTGTTGCTTTTGAATTTTCATACAACTTCTTAATGATAGCTATAAATCTATTACCTGTATTCATTTTCTTTAAAAGTTCTAACACACATCTGTGTTCTAGGTGATCCAAAGCTTTCATGGCATCCAATAATATCATAGATACTGGGCCCTTCTTAGCTTGACTTTCATAAATAATATTTAGAACTCTTCTTACTGAATCAGCTAATGTCTGGTTCAACAAGTTTGATCTAATAGATATCATTATAAATTTATTCAATCTTTGAACCATAATTGAAGTAAATATTTTCTGGTCTTGATTAAATAATGAGATAGGTCATTAAGCAGATAAGGACTGAGGATTCCTTCCTGATTTTAATATTGCTATTTTTTTAGCTTTGTTCCAAGATTCAGGAATCTTTCCTCCAAAAAATATCCCGTTAACCAATCTATACTTACAGGGGATCAATTCATCTGCAAATTTTTCATAGAAATTTGAGCTAAAATCATTCAGCCTAGCACTTTATCCATGTTTAGGTTATCAGCTGTCCTCTTTATTTCTTCAAAAGTTATAGGAGCATTTAGTGCTTCTCTGTGTTCATTTTGAATATGATTTATGAGAAGAGTTCTCACAAACTCTTCTACATTTATTTTCTTTTATAGTTCTGATAAATATAGAAATGCATAAAATTATTTTAAAAAATTATTTATTTTTTCAAATTGGTACTAACAGTATCATTTCAATTTCTAATTCTGCCAACTCCCTTCTTGATGACTCTCATTTAAAGACATGTTTTCATGTTTTTATTACCATATTCATGATAACGTTCTTTTCAAACAGGCCAAAGAAAAGCGTACTTAGTCTAGTTCCAAGGACTCCAATTCAGACCCTCTTTGGAATAACTCTATCCAGATTGTGTCAGTTCCTGTCCTTGTATGTATTTTTTACAGTTCTTCAGTTCTTTTCTATAACTCTTCTATTAATCTGTTTTTCTCACTTTTCAACCTTGAACTCTCTCTTATAAAGTTTCCCCTAATAATTGCCTTCATAGTGTCCCATACAAGTTTTGGACTATAGTCTGCTCTGTTTTTTCACTCAAAAAATATATTTTGTCTCATATTTTCTGCTATCTGCTTATTCAAAAGTAGTATATTGTTTAGCCTCCATATTCCATTAATCACCTTTCTTATTTCTGATACCCCATCTTACTATTATTAAGGAATGGTCTGAACAAAAAAAAAATGGGAAAAGACATCTAATATTTCTGGAATAATATTCTCTGTTGTTAGAATGTGATCAATTCTAGAATAGCAGGTATGCCTTCCAGAATAAAAGGTATTCTTGCTTTAGAATGTAATCTTCTTGAAATATCTCTTAAATTAGCTTTGTTTAGGGGAGAAAGTATTTTATGTTCCTCATTATCACATCTTTTAGTCCCTGCAGATCTATCTAGTTTCTTGTCTATTATGCAATTAGTATTTCCTCCTATAATTATTAGTGCCTCTGCAAATTTTCTCAGTTTTTCCAACATTTGCTCAATGAACAATGCTTGGAGGGTTTTTTCCTTTCATAATATGATCCTAGCATTGCAGTTCTTCTCTTTATTTTTCTCTTTCCAAATATATATCTGCCTTCTATGTCTTTCAAATATTCAATTACTTCAAAACTGCAAAACTTGGATAATAGTACCGCAATCCCTCCAGAATATCTATTCCAATCTGAGCTAAATTTTTCAGTAAAATATGATTGAGCTAGTAATTTTTTAGTCTTCTTTTTCATATGTGTCTCTTGAAAAAAAGACAATATCTGGCTTCAAATTCTTCATGGCGTTCCAAACACTGTACCCTTTAGATGATGAACCCAATCTATTAACATTTAAAGAAACCAATATGACATTTTCTAGATAAAATTTTGTTTATATTTACCACTTGAATTTTCTTACTTAATCTAAGTCTATGACTTACCACGCTAGTCCCATTACTAAACAGTTTCCACATCTCAATTAATGGCAGGCTATTCTTTATTAGTTCTTTACTCATCCTTTCCCCTCCCCTCTTCTTCCCCACCTCCCTCCTCTCCAACACAGCTAAGAAGACTTCAGCCTTCCCACCTTGTAAGACTACATGTGCAGCCATGTCAACTTGTGGTGAGTGCCAAGAGATTTGTGTCTCTTGAAGTGATTGCCATCCTTTCCCCTCCTCCCTTACTGATTCCCATTTCAGAACAAACAAAGAAAAGAAAACAAAGAGAGAAACTGGACTTTCGACTTCTGTCTTACCTTTTCCAGTGGCTAGGTATCTATATTTTGATTAAAATTATTTAACATCTTATACTAAACAGTTTCAGCAGCTTATATTCCCACTTGAACTGTAACTCAGCTTCTTAGATTTATAACAACACAGTTTCTGTGATTTCCCTTCCAGCACAGCTGCCCTGATCTGTTACATATTGTATACCTTATTTTTGCTTCCATGGCTTTGAGAGTTGAAATTGTCTGTAAATTTTCAGTCAATGGCTGTCTTTTTTTTTCACCTTCCTCCAGCCTTCAACTGTTGATTGATTGTTCTCTTGTTGCATTTGCGCTTCTGTTCTGGCACTCTCAGAATCTTAACTTCCAGTGTGTTGCGAATTTCAGTCAGATTTTCCTCTGTCACAGCAAATAGATTCCCATTCTTACACCATATCACTATTTTAAAAGGCAAACATATAGCCTGTCCCCCTGCTTCCTTCCTGACAGATTCAGCTGCCAAGTCCTGATATAAACCTCAGTATTTTTTGTTTGTTTTTTTGTATATTAGGTACATATTATTGCTGAGGACTTGACTTGTATTTTGAGGGCTATTTGGCAAAGCTTCTAATCATATCTCTGACACATCTCTACTTATTAAGCTGTTTAATCTCCCAATTCAAAGAATTCTTTTGATATCATCTGCCTCGAATGATATGTCTGGCTGGATTTCTTTATACCAAGTCAAATATCTCTAAGGGTGTCATGAACAATGGCTAGTTCTAGGTTCAAATAAATTACTCAGAATATTTCTAGAATATTATGATAGCTTTATTGCAGGAGCCCCCTGCCCCCCCCCCAAAAAAAACAACAACACAGCAGCTTGAACTTTGGAAGCATGAAAGCTTCAGGTGTCACCAGGACTGAAGTCCTTAGCATTGTACAGGCTTATATAGGCATTACACATAACTCATACAAATTAAACATGCACAAATTCCTCATTCGCTAACAATAAGTTTCCCAACTAAGTGTCTCAGGCCACGTTCCCTGGTTTTCCTTCTTTTTGTTGTTATGCCACCCGGGCCTTTGAGATCTAGCTGTAAAGCCTTCTCACAGTCCTTACTGTACTATTCTCCATACATTCTCAGAAGATTATTTACCACCCTTCAAATGGACACTCCTTAGCCCAGGCCTTTTAGATCAAGCAAACCTTGAAGGCTAGCTTAGCACCTGGCTTCACAGCAAAACTATCAGATAATCTCTCTGTTCTCATACACAGATTCCCAACCTATCCTATCATTCTTTTATATAGCATAGCATTCTCCCATAATGCCTTATTACATAGCCATGATTTTCCATGCAAGTGTACAAAGCCTATATATAAAGTATACAGTAACAAAACCCAGCACCCCTCCTACAATACAGCAAGGCACTAAACAGCAAAACTAAAAAATCTAGACAAGACTAAACATGCAGTACTTTTGTTTGACCACTAGATGATAGTGTCACGCAAGAAAACCTCCTCCAACTACATGGATACAGCTCCAGTTTAATCTTTATTTTTATGACTTCCTGATAAACCCTTTGATTTTGCTTTACCCATTTCTTAATAAGTCCTAGTCTTTTTATTTTTTCCAAATTCAAATAAAGCCTTTAGAAACAGTCCTCCGTTACTCACTCCTAGTTGCATTAAGAAGGCATTTCTCTAGGATCCTTGTATCGCCACCAGTTCAAATGCCTCTATTAAGTTACAATCCATGCATTAATTTAAGAGATTAAGAAAGTGAGGCTGCAGATTCAAAGTCCATTTCAAATGGCTTTGCTTTTCATGACTGAGCTTGACCTTCCTCCCAGTGCCTCACCTGCCCTATGCTTCAGTCAGCAAGTATCCCAGAAAGCTGTGGTTGGAACACAAAAGCTAACAGGTGGTTAAGCCAATCCAGGTCATTCACAGATTATCCAATAGGGTGAAAGGGAAAGCAAGAGCGTGGTCATCAGCTGGTCCAGAAGTTGTATAGCAAATCAGGAATGCAAACAATCAAAGCCAGCAAGAAGAAAACAGTCATAAATAGTAGTCCAAGATCTAGGGATGGCGAAGTACCAAAGAGTACTGCCAATCACCAAGATAGACATTTGTAAGCAACAAAGCCTTTACCAAACTGCTTAAGCCAGGTGTCTCAAGATATCAGTTGCTTAATTAGCATCTCCCATCTAAGAGTCTGTGGGACCAATGTAACTTCTCCTTATCTCTCCTACACTCAGCAAATGGCTGTATCGCATCTTCAATCACCTGCTGGGAAGTAGTGCCTCCCCTTCACCTCATTCTCCAGCAGCTGTGACTCAGAGATATCACCAACACGAGGAGTTATAATTTCCTGACATTTCTCACACTCTGACTCTATGTCTGAACCCTCCAACTCCAGAGGGTTAGTTATGACACTTCAACCCACACTAGAATGCAACAGATTTCATAGAATCATGGAGTTGGAAGAGACCACAAGGGCCATCCAGTCCAACCCTCTGCTATGCAGGAACACACATCAAAGCATTCCCAACAGAAGGCCATTCAGCCTCTGCTTAAAAACCTCCAAAGAAGGAGATTCCACCACACTCCGAGGCAGCATATTCCACTGCTGGACAGCTCTGACCATCAGGAAGTTCTTCCTGAGGTTCAGGTGGAATCTCCTTTCCTGCAGCTTGAATGCAGTGCTCCTTGTCCTAGTCTCTGGAGCAGCAGAAAACAAACCCAATCCCTCCTTGACATGACATCCCTTCAAATATTTAAACATCACTATCATGTCCCCTCTTAACCTTCTCTTCTCGTTCTCCACACAAGGATCCAGGTTTTGAGGTTCAGTTAGGCAGTCTCCTGCACTCCCCTTAATCCAAGAGATTTCTGCCAGCTGGATCATGTTTCTCAGCAGGCAATCTTACCAACAGCTTTCCCTGCTGTGCAGCTTCACTGGGGCACCTACCCAGTGGAGCCCTGGTGGCACAGTGGTTCAATGCTGGTACTGCAGCCACAATGCTGTGAGTTCAGTCCTGCAGGGTTCCAAGTTGACTCAGCCTTCCATCCTTCCACAGATCAGTAAAATGAGTACCCAGTTTATTGGGAGCAATTAGCTAAACACATTGTAAACCGCTTAGAGAGTGCTTAGCACTGATAAGCGATATAGACATGTAACTGCTATTGCTGCTAACTGCTACTCACTATGGATCTCCTCTCTCAAAAGTCAGTTTGTCAAATAGCAAAAGAATACCTCTACAAAGAAAAAAGAATATATTTGCAAATAGAAATCCAAACAAGAAAATAAAGCCTTATCCCTTATTGCCTCTAAATAATGCTGACACTTTTGTAGATTCCTCCCCACATCAAATATCCTGGCCTCATTGTTGTTCAACAATTTTCTTTCTAGCCTATCCTAGAAAAATTGAGCTCACACAAGTTGAAGCTGTCTAATTTACAGCTCCCATAAAGATCCTAATCAGCTACTTCTTGTCTCTTTTCCCAAACTCATTCCTGTGATCTCAATACCTTGTAGGCTGTGGCTGCCTGGCTAGTTCATCACAATGTCTAGGCAAAAACTGTTATCCCCTCTCTCCTCATACACAGACAAGGTTAAGAAAACCCAGATTGTGTGGGTTCACACTGCAATTTCTTCCAGCAGAGCTAATGGTTAGAAATTCTGGGAGTTCCAATCCAACAATATCTGGATGATCATGAGAATCCATTGTTGTGTGCTTTCAAGTCACTTCCAACTTACAGCAGCCCTAAGGCAAACCTATCATGGGGTTTCTTTGCAAGATTTGTTTGGGGGGTGGCTACCTTTGCTTTCTTCTGAGAATGAGACAGTGTGATTTGCTCAAGGTCACCCACTCGGTTTCTATGGCTGAGTCTGGATTTGAATGTTGGTATCCGAAAATCCTAATCCAGCACTTAAACCACTACATCGCACCAGTTAAAATGCTAACAGCAACATCTGTAAAATTCTCATGAAAACAAGCATAAACTACTTTGTTAAAAGCTCTAGAAATAACCTGTACCTCACAATCAAAGTTGTGGAGTACCAAAGAATTTTTTTGGAACTTTCTGGTCTTTGGCCAAAAAACTGTGTGAATTTCCAAGCTCAATGTACATTTCAATTCTGCTGCTACTGTACAGTCTAAGCTTCTCCTGGATCCAGAAAAAAAATTACTTACAGGTGCTGATGGGAGTGATCTTGTCATTTCTTCTTTCCTACTGTCTCCCCAGTTATAATAGAGAGCTTCAGGTGACTTAAAGCTCTCAATTTCCTAATAGTGAATTGAAGAACCAGATACTCTCAGGTGTAAAAAGGTGATAAATAATTAGCATCATATACTTTTGTTTCTGGTTAGCAGGTGGAAATTCTATGACGTAATTCACTAAATCAGCTAGCTTTTGAATTGTAAATAGTCTTTCCTTTCTAAGACACTTCCATAGTATTGGTTTGGCAGTAAGGTTGCCAGAGTGAAAAGTTCAAGAATGAAAAGTGGAGAGAGCTCCTATACCTTTAATGGTTGTGTAGAAAGAAACCTGGAAACCATGCCCTGTGAGGAGTGGCTTAGGGAGATGGGTATGTTTAGCCTGGATAAGAGAAGGTTGAGAGGGAACATGATAGCCATGTTTAAGTATTTGAAGGGATGTCATATTGCAGATGGAGAAAGCTTGTTTTCTGCTGCTCCAGAGACTAGGACATGAAGCAACAGCATCAGGCTACAGAAAAATAGATTCCACTTAAACATTAGGAAGAAGTTCCTCATAGTAAGAGCAGTTCAATAGTGGAATACACTTCTTCAGAGTGTGGTAGAGTCTCCTTCTTTGGAGGTTTTAAAAAAGAAGCTAGATGGTCATCTGTTGGGAGTGATTTGATTATGTATTCCTGCATGGCAGGGGCTTGGACTCAATGAACCTTGTGATCTCTTCCAACTCTACCATTCTGGGATTCTAAGAGGGAGTTTCAGCAGGTGCTGCTTGTTACCTAGTTGCATGACAAGCAATACCTATTGAAATTCTCTCTTCTACTCATCCATTAAAGGTATAGGAGCTCTCCCTGGTTTTAATTCCGGTAACGCTATTTAGATGGCCTTATGACTATGATCTGATTGCTTTTGCTAAAGCACTAGTGTGTTTATCATACTAAGCCTTTTGCTCCTTTTGTGAACTCTGCAGGCTCTCTTCAACAACAGAAGGGGTAGACCCCATCCCCTGTTGCTTGACTACCTTTTGATCTTGTGACCATAGACAAGTTTGGAAGATGAATATCTATACATAAACAGTAGCTGCTGTAATAGCACATTGGTTGTTAGAATTTTTGTTCTCAGATGTGTATCATGGTATCAAGAAGGCAGTTAGATGTCTCCACTCAGTTGCTGTTTTGTCAGCAGTAAGGAGTTGCAGCTAAATGATTTATCATGTAGCTTTTCCAAATACATGGAAAGCCTCCATGAAATTAGTTATAGAATCAATATGGACCTTTAATGGACAAACCCACCTTGGCAAAAATTAGTTATAGCCTTGTAAAAATGCTTAGCCATGATATTTCCCACTGCTTAGGTCACCCAGTACCAAATCTGCATGTATCTACACTGCCTCTCTCGGGATGTTTTCTTAGAAAAGGGCCTCAGAAAATCTACAGATCCATGTTTTTTTTTAAAAAAACATTTTTGACAGAGATCAGCTGGGGAGGGGCAATGCTTTCCCTGCCCTCTAGCACAAGACAGGAACAGCTAGCAGTGCCCTTATGGCCTATACCCTTCAAGTGCTCATGGCGCCCTCCCCATTTTAAGCCCTCAGACACTAATGGGTTTTATACACTAGAAATGGTTAGATAATCTTGAAGTGATTATCTAATTTGGAGCTTCCTCCACCCCCAAAAAAGTCTTGGCTTTCAAATAATCATAAAATGGAGGTTCACATCACTTGGAGCCTTACAGGGGTATATTTCTCCATTTGGGTATCTTTTTTAGCAAAGAGCACTGGGTGGGGCTTGGTGGGTCACATATTGCCAACAGTTGTCACCACTCTCTTTAAAAAAATACTTCTTATTCCCTTCGAATTGCTTGGAGGATCTCATCTACATTTTGCTTTCTCTAGAACTACTCCCTTAAAGCAGGGGTTGTCTGCTCCTCATATGGTGGTCTGAGTTCTCTATATGTGATAGAGGTACTATGGATGTCTCTGTTGGGTGGGGACTGGCCTCCTACTTATGATCTGGATTACACTATATGTACTGACAAGTCTCTGATGCAGGTCCAGCTGTTTCTGCAGGTGAAGATACAGAGCTTCTTGCTTGTGCTTGTTCTCTTTGCTGCTCTACCTTTAATATACAGTGGTAAGGCTGTCAAAGTAGAAGCTTCTCCCTATAATTCATTCCCTTTCCTTCCCTCTGTGGGTTTTCATCCGTGATTCATTGCTTGATAATCCAACTTGCAAATTAAATTAAACCAGTATTTACCTTCCAAGGTAACGTTCACAAAACAGCATGTTAAATGCATGATACGTAGGTGCAAAATGCAAATGAATTGGCAGAGGACCTCTACAAAATGTACTAGGTATATCTTCTGCTGAACCCTCACTTTACGGCTGGGCAAATGACATCTCATTGCTCCAATATGTTTATTTTAATACTAAGAAATATTTTCTTTTAAAAAACACTCATTAGGGTGAATTTTTAGGCCAATACATTTTATTGTTTCAGCATTCTTTAATTAAAACAGAGATGAGAATCCTCATATGTTGTTGGACTGTCAGTCTTGGGAGCCCTAACTAGCATAGCCAGTACTGAGGAGTAAGTACTGGGAGCTGTACTCCAACAGCATCTGGAGGACTATGTAATTCCCAGTGCTAGTTTAAAACAGCTATGGTGTACTGATGATAGGAGGTGGTAGATGTCAGAGCACAAGAAGTCATGAAAGAAGCATATGAAAAGAAAGTCTATTGATATATGTTGATGTGGCAACTGTGAAGTCAAACATTTTCCTCTGTAGTTCTTTCTGATAATTAATCAGTATCTCTCAGCATAAGGAACACACTCAATGAGTAAAATGAGAATTTAAGTAGTTTCTCCTGCTGATGGGAAATACCTTGAGGGCTCTTTTCAACAGAAACAACTCATTTTTAATGACATTCTTTCTGTATGTTCCTAATTGCTATGACTGAGGGAATACTAAGGAGAAAGGAGTCTCATAATCCTACTCAGAATCATATTTATGCACAAAATAATTCTCTCCAACAGCCCTGTGACTGACAAACTTTGTTCGAGGATAAATGTTTCTGTCATCCATAATGACAACCATGCTACCATGAGTGGCAAAATAAGCAAACTTTTTATTGTGATAGCCATTTTTATTTTCTCAAAGTCCATCTCAAGATGAAGTATTCAGAGAAAGAAACAAAAATGAGTTTGACTCCCCAAGAAAGAAGTAGAATCTATCCAAACCAAAGAAGTCAAGATTGGAGAAACATTTTCTTTCACCAGCACTTCCCTGTTCTTCATTCCAGCTCACCAATCTTAGCCATCCCCTGCATTCTCTCCTATATGCCTGGTAACCAATGAGAATAACTTCCAATCTTTGTCCTCCCTGGTGAGTACTCAGTCATCAGCACTGAGCATACAATTTCATTTCATACCATTTCTAATTCCATATCAGAAAATGAGCTGGCAAAAACAACATTTTAATAAAAGGCTGAAAACTTACTATGCTACTATAAGAGTAAAGCCTGTATTAGACATTCCCCTGGGCCCAACACAACAGACCATTTTCTGGAAGAAACTGTACAAATAGAGCAATCAGCTGATAAAATTTAACCATAGCAAAGTCTAGTGAGGGTGGGGGGGATATAGTAGCTGTCAAATTGCTGAAGGTCACTCAACAATTTTTTTTTTCTTTTTCTTTTTTTTTTTATTAATAATAAAGATGCATAAGTAAACAGAAATATCTCTATATATACAACAATAAACATTATACAAATAAGATACAAAGTACTATATAATAGTAATTATATATACAATATTTTTTTTGTAATATTAATGTCCATATAAACATTGTACTTTTAAAGAAAAATCTTCTCATATCTGTCTATTTTCTTTTACTTATTTCATATTATGTATACTTTACATTCCACTTCCTAACTTCCCTAGAGTTAATTCTTAATAATGCGGTCGAGAAAACGGGACTTACTATCATGTATGGTGGACCTGTGATAAAGCTAAAATATATTGGAAAAGAATACAAGAAATAATTTCAGATATATTACAGTTTAATATTCCTCTGATACCTGAACTATTTCTACTAAATATGACTGAGAAAATACAAAAAGAGTACAGGAAGAAATTTTGGAGAATAATTCTCTATATGATTACAGCCGCAAGAATAGAATATGCGCGAAAGTGGAAAAAAGACTCAACAATTTTTTTTAAAATAATTTTATTAGAATTCCTTCTTATAAAACACACACACACATATATATATATATATAATTGTACAGTTCATTGAAATCTTTTTGATAATTTTCCTCTCCTCCCTAGATTTCATAATCATCAGTGTAATCAGCATGTTAAATTTAAATGTACCACATTAATATATGTTATTATTTCATGTTAGCTCCTGCAATAAATCAGTAAAAATTTTATATCATGTTATTCATCTGGTTACAGCTTCTTGGTAAAAATTTGTACACTTTTATCAAGCAATGTCATCTGAAAGTACCCAGACAATTTCCCATTCTTTTTTTATCTCTTCATCAGATTTACCCTTTAATCTCTGAGAGACTGTGTCTGCATTTCTGTTTTCAATCAAAGTTGCCCACCATTGGTCAGTTGTAGGTAATTGCTGGTTTTTCCATAGTCTTGCATATTCTATTTGAGCTGTCGTGACCATATACAATATTATCCGCCAATATTTCTTTAAGACAGTACCGTCCAACATATGTGTCATATTTAACAAGTACATTTCTGGTGTCTTATTAAATTGCATCTTCAATATTGTACAGATCTTATTATGTATTTCCCCCCAATATTTCTTTGCTTTGTTACATGACCACCACATATGGAAAATTGTACCAACCTCCTTTTGACATTTCCAACATTGTCCTGTTCCTGTTTTGTAAATTTTCATCAATTTTTCTGGTGTCATGTACCATCTATGAAACATTTTGTAATAGTTTTCTTTTAAATTCTGGGCTACTGTAAATTTCTGTGTTCTTTTCCAACTCTGCTCCCAGAACTCTAACTGAATTGAATGTCCTATATTTTGAGCCCATAAAATCATTGTAGACGTTATTGTTTCCTCTTCTCTCTCTTGTTGTAGTATTTCCTGATATATATGAGATAGCAAATGTGGGGGATTTTCAAGTAGCCATTTTATCACTCCTTCTCCCTCTTTCTGTTCAATTCCGTAAGTTTTTAAATCTATCTGAAATCTTTCAGTTAGTTGTCTATAGGGGAACCAGTTCAGTATTATTCCTTCTTCTTCCAATTTCTCTCGTCTTGATCTCAATTACATTTGAAACTGTTTTTTCTATTATATCCTCGTATTGAAGCCATTTTTCTGTTTCAATCCATCTTCCAAAAAAAGCCTCTTGAGGGGACACCCATGAGGGGAGCTTCCTAATGTTTTTAGTCTTATATTCGTTGGTCACTCAACAAATTTTTAAGAGGTCACTTCCTCAAAAGTGGCAGGGACTATCCTCAAGCCCACTTCAGAATTGCCAAATCTCTGTGTACTTAGTACAAGCCATAGAACTAATTCCCCCATTCCCTTTTCTTGCTATAACAGTGGAATGTGATTTACCCAACCTGTCCATAGGTCTGCTCCAATTGCTCTATATAGACTTACCAAAAGGACAAGAGAGTAGCAATTCAGAGTGGTCATCTGAATTGCCCAGAAGAACATAAATTGGATGGTGAAAAGACACAGACTCACTTCTGGCATGCCACTGACTGCTATAGAATCTAAGAGAACTTTCATATCCTGGTTCCATTATTGTCAGTTCAGGATGGAAAACTGCAATTATCATTTTCTAATACACTGATTGAGCAAACTCAGGTTTAAATTTGTTGAATGTTGCAATTTTTAGAGGGCACTTGGTACTTCTAAGAATTTTGCTTTGAAGACCAGCAAATGTCATAACACAAAAATTACCTTTCCAGGTAGCTGTGACAGCTGGGAACGGGAGCCACTCTTTCCACTCAGGGACACTAGCTTCATTTCACAACTGTTATCAGTCAACAGGTGGTGAAAAAACTGATCTGTCTTGATCTAGATTTAGAACTGAACCATTTAGAACCACTCTTGGAAATGAAATTGTCACCCTGAGGATTCCTGCTGTTAAGAGCCAGATAGTGGAAGCATCTGTCTGTTAACTAATGTAGACCTCTCAATAGTTTTTGATTCCAGTCAGCATGTTTGTCTTCTAAACAAGCAGTCAGAGCTGGATATTATAAGAGATTTTGCAATAGTTCTATTTTTATTTAGGTAGTTGACTCCACAAAGTGGTGCTAAAAGTAATCTTGGCCTCTGTGTTTTGGGTCTATAAGATTCCACCATGTTGTTGACATCTACATGAAATCACTAAGCAAGTGCATCTAGAGACCAAGACTATGAGCGGCCATCAATATTCAGAGGATAGTCAACTCTTATCTCTTCTTTTCTGACAAATCAAGGACCGGCAGCAGGTATTCTGAATGTGCTGGTGCAATAAACTCAGAGAAGAAGGACACACTGTTAGTCCATGATTCATCTGCCTAGTCAAGTGATATCCAGCCCATTCTAGAAGGATCTGGTTTACAGATTACAAGCTGAAAGTATTCATTGATCCATCATTGTCAGTGAAGGCACTATTAGCGGCCGTACACCCCCACACATTGATATGCTGTAAGCCAGCATGCTGTAGTGGTTTGATTGTTGGACTATGGCCCTGGAGATTAGGGTTCGATCCCCACCCCCTCAGTCATAGAAACCCACTGGGTGACCTTAGTAACATCACATACTTAGTCCCAGAAAATCCCATAATAGTTTCACCCTAGGGTCACAATAAGTCAGAAACAATTTGAAGGCACACAACTGTTGGAAAAAGCAGGGGGGCATGCTGTAGATCTTTAGCATGACCCACAATTAAACCGTCCTTAAAAGCAAGACAAAATACTTGTTCGGGCCCATAAAACTGCCAGTGAATGAGGCCAGCCGGTTTGACTAAAACCTACTCAGTTTATTGAAGAGAAGCATGAGTACATATTCAGCAAATCTATGTAAAATCCATGTCTGAACACACAGACAGCAACAGCTAAGAGAATACATGAAGAGAAAAAAATACAGAAAGAAACACTGCCTGTTTTCAGGCTGCTCTTAAGTAGAATCATGTCAACAAGTTTTCACACCATGGGACAGGGAAGTTCGTTAGACTAAACACACCTTTGTTATGAGAGAAGCGAAGCTGCAGAGATTCTCAGGCAAAACCTTATCTACTTGAGCTGGGAACAGGGACCTCAGCAGACAGAGGACAGCGGAGTAAACAAGAACACAGTTAACCCTTAACACAGACAGAACTGTCTTGGCCTGCAAATGCCAACAACAACAGGGATAGATGTGTCATAAGTGAAACGGAACTTTCTGGGGGCATGTGTACAATAATTGGCCCAGAACAGGGCTGCAGAGTTGTTAAATGGGGCTGGTTGATTCATCTGAACATAATTAAATTTACAAAGCAATTAAGGTTAATATGATTAATTATGACCCTAAGTGTCCTTAATGAATCACTTCATGTACAGTTTAAAAATCAGTTTTTACTATTCTTGCTGCTTAAAATATCAACCTGGTAATTTTAACCTCATAACTGTATTGTTGTTGTCTATGATCTTGTACAGTTTATAAGAAATAGGTTTGAAATATGAATTATAGCCACTCCTGCCAAATCTTGTTCCTTAGTCTTGTTTTTGAATAGCTACTTTTTCTTAATCATCCTGTTGAAACAAGTTAGACTAGATTTTATTCACGTGTCCTACACATATTATAGTCCTAATTCAGGATGAACTTTGCAAGAGTTCTGGAAGAAGAGGACAGTGCAAGGAACCTAATTCAGCTACTCTCACTAATATTTAAGGCATATTATTACACACATATACTGAAGCTGTTTTTGGAATTCCAAAACACGTACATAGGCTAGGGAGAAGCAAGGCATGGGTTGTTTCCCCAAAACATGGGTGACTCAGGGATCTACCCGTGATGCCAGTTCCTCTGTGAAAAGGTGGGAAATACTAGTTCAAAGAAGAGGCAAGGAGAGGGTAACCTAATGAGATCTTTCACACCTACATTTATCAGTACTAGCATAGGAAAGAACCAGTTGGAGAAACCAAATAGGTTTAATTATTTTATTGGGGGGAATTGCAATCACACACACAAGATCCAAGCAGTCACATAATCACACAAGGCAAACTGAAGGAAAAGAGAGGAAAGTTTTGGAAAGCAAGAATTCAAGGTGAAGTAAGTGATCTCTACGAATCCTGTAGAGAAGCAAAGAGGTGATATGGTTTAGATGCAAGTCTAAGGACAGTACACAATCAGAAATCAGAGCAGCAGAGTGGCAAACAACAATCGGTGTACTGCAAGCAAACTGGCCAAAAACTGGGGTTTAAATATTCTTTTTCTTCCTGGAGGACTAAGGTGTTAATGGGTCTCTGGCAGAGTAAACAATGGAGTCCAGAGAGTGGGCAATGAGGTCCAGAATGACAAAGGGCTAATAGCAGTCCAATAGCTCTGTAATTGTTGGACGTGTGTGGGGACAAAAGAGAAGCTTGCTTGGTCAGGGGGAGGTGAGTTAAGACAATCAGCCATCTTGTGGGAATCTCCCAGATGCTATTGTCTCTTTAAGGTTGAGTCATCGCAGGCTTACTGCAAATCCATTATTGCTTGTGTTTCCTGGTGACTGGCCATGCAGCCATAGCAGGGAATATTTTATATTTATGCCAATTAATATATTCTTCCAATTAAATATTTCATCAATTAAAGCATATCAAAGCAGGGGGTGTACAGCCTGCTAACAGGATCAAAGAGGAAACTCAAACATGACTCAGTCAAGGGTTTTCTTTTGAACCATAGTGTAAAACTCATTAAGAGATGCTGACAAACATTATTGTTAATATTTGATGATAAACTTTATTTTTAAGTAATGCCTTGAAGTTCATTGTGTAAGTGTGAAGATCAGAAACATTTTTCCAGTGAGAAAATTCTATAAGCTAATAATATTTTACTATATATATCAAAGTCAAACTTTAGTTTACGGTCCATAGACCCAGCATAGCAATAGTACAGTACAGATAAAATATACCTACTAAAAATAGGATACAAATATATAAATAGTGTTAAAAATCTCAATTTGAGTATTTTGGTAAGTTCTTATTTTTAAAAATCCCAGATGAAATTCTTCACCATTTGAACTGGCTAAGTGCAATAGATATAGCTATTCCCAGCATGGTGGACAGTTGTACCTGCCTGCTAGATAAATTTTAAAAAGAGGAGCTCATCAGAGAGAAGAGTTACAGCTAAGCACTACAGACAGTGGCCATTTCTACATTGTACTGTTATAGTGCTATTATTCCATTTTCAATATCCTGTGGAATTCTATGGTTTGTAGTTTCTCTGGCTGAAAATTCTAAATGCCCCTCCCTAAACTGCAAACCCCAGGATTCCATAGGTTGTTGAAAGTGGAATAACAGCACTAAAACAGTGTGGTGCAGAAATGGCCAGTGATTCAAAGTCAGACTTTTAATTACTGAATGCCTTTGATTCACGAGATAAATCTGTCCATTTTGCTTCTTGTCATGTTCAATTTTACGAAACTCTAAGGTTCTTTCCATCATATTTACAGAATAATTTGTGAATTTTAGAAATTTCTTATCAAAAAACAAATGAACCTGATATTCTCACCCATTCTCACTCTATAACCAATACAAAGGAAGCTAAAACAGTAGACAGAATCCTCTGTGAAAACCTCCTTTTAGTCTTCATCAGCGTATCTTGACTACTTTTGGAGCAGCTCCAAAATTCAATATATGAGTGGAAAGATTTTGATTTTTATAAGACTGACTCCTCCAGCATTCTTAGAAAGTTTTTGAAATGTTTCTTGTTTGTCAAATCTAATACTTAAAAAACTTCCAAGCTCTCATGGCATATCTTCTTGTTTTGTAAATAATGCTTTATAAGAAATTGTTATTTCTTTAGAGATTATAGAAGTATTGTTATTTTTCCATAAAATAAACTGAGTTTTTATAAACATCTCTCACTTATTTACTCTATATTTATTATTTATTCAAATTATTTCAAATTCCACAGAGCAATCTTTCTGCGTAATCCTTACACATCCTGGTTAGCATAGATAATTCATGGTATGTTTAGCAACTCAAATGTGAGAATGTATTTATCCCTTACTGATTTCCAGTGCAAAACCAACTCAGGGTGCTTGTTTTAACTTCAGAGTTCTAAACAGCTTGTGGCCAGTTCACATGAAGAATGGCTACCTCTGATCTTTACTTACCCAGAGCTTGAGGTCAGTATCTGAGGCTCTTCTCTGAGGGCATCCTCCATTGTCTGCCTGCTTTTTAATAGCACCTTTGCTTTGGAATAGCCTCTCCACATGGATTCATATGGCATCTATTTTTTTTAATCTACCTATCTATGTATCTGTCTATCTATTTATCTATCTATCTATCTAGGATTATTTTCAGCAGCAGGGAACTGTTTCGGTAAGGAGTGCACATGCGTAGTTAAAGCTAAGGTATCAGGTGCACATGTTCCTGGAGTTCTCTCTTCTGGTCATGGTGATGCATGCCTTGGACATCAAGTTTATATTATAGTAATGAATGTCCGATTGGGTTGCCTAGAAACAGTGTTCAGAAACTTAAGCTGGTTCAAAGTGCTATGGTCAGATTGTTAACTGGGGCCAGTTACAAGGAGCACACAACTACCAGTCTTATTTCCAGTCACAATTCAGTGCTGGTTGTTCCATATACAACCTGGAACCAGCCTGTCTGAACACTCTAATTCTGCCATGTGAGTCTACCCAGGATTTGTGATCTTCAAGAGAAGCACTTCTCCCCTTCTCACTGGCAGAGACCTATAATTATAATAGAAACAGAACCATAGATTCATGTTAGTGAGTATGGTCCCATCTAACTGTAAAAACGTGTTGTCACAATTGATCGACAGATAACCTTAGAAACTGCAGCTAGCTGTTTTCCATAAAAATATATAACATCTATATATTGTTTAACTCCTTCATCCCCTTTCTCAGCAAAATGTGACCTGATTTACAATATTAATGTTTGTTTATCAATTAAACTAATGCTTCCTGGATAGAGCTGCATATTGTAGATATATTTACTAAACTGCTATCCAAGGAGCAATATTTTATTGTATTTTAAATGAACATTGTAGATTAAGTGACATTTTGCTGAGAAAAGTACTGAGGAACAGTGCTGAAAATTAGTAATTCATTGTCCCTGCAAGAGCTGATAGTTTAAACCAGCATGTTTCATCTGAGGATTAATTTTTTTCTCTCCTTTTTGGTTGCTTTCATCCATTTCTTGGCTTTTGTTTAAGGCAAAAATGAAATAACCTCCCAACATGCTTATTCATGTACTTTTCTTGTCTTTGCAGTATAAGATAGTTTCCAAAGTAGTATCCTTTTCGTAAGTCTATTGTATCTCCTAGTTTCCATTTTTCTGATAAGACAAATGCTTATCCACCATAATTCTAGCAATATTTTTCGTTTGCTAAATCATCCAGACGTACATTTTGAATTGGACTGTAAGCCCTTTGCTTGTTGTGTACTTGAAAGATAAAAGAGTTTCTTCGGATTCTTTAATGAACATATAACACATATTGGACGTGTGTCACATGTACTTGTCCCAGTGCATAAGTGTGTGTGCATGTGCCTTCAAATCACCTCTCAACTTATGTAATCCTATGAATTCCACCGGATTTTCTTAGGCAAGGAATATTCAGAGGTGGTTTTGCCAGTTTCTTTCTTTGAAATATAGCTTACAGCACCTGGTATTCATCAGTGGTGTCCCATCCAAGTACTAACCAGAGCTGACCCTCCTTAGCTTCCAAGATCAGATGGGATCTGGTGCCTTTAGGGTTCAAAAATTGTTGAACTCAGTTTTTTTAAAAAAAAAAGTTCAAAAAATCATGGCCATTTCCTTCTTCTGATATACTTCTTCCATCTGCAAAATATATTTCTTCGTCGTCGTCTCTGTGCCCTCACACAATGGGAATCTTCACACATGTGCAGTAGCTTTCGGAAAGTTCCAGAGCTGAGCAGCTTGGCGGGAACCCCTCCCCCATCCAGTACTGAAGCATGCTCGGTCCTGCCAAGCTAATGGTCTCTCCTCAGTTTCTTTTCGTCCACCGACCTGCTAGCAGCTCGGAAAGCCTTTTTCTCGCTGAGGAGTTTGCTTTGCCTTTATTTCTTCGTTTGTTCATGTTTTCTTCTGGAGAAAATCTGTAAGAACTCTTCCCCCTTTTTCTTCTATGTCTTCTTTGTTCAAATTTTGTGCATCCTGAGGTCACAAGGTCGCTTTGTTGGACAGCCACTCCAAGTGCCTGTTCTGCCTCGGAGAGGCCCATAACATCCAAGCGTGTCCCATTTGTAGAGACTTCACGTCTCAGACCCTGAAAAACAGGGCCTCCTGCCTCAAATCCCACTGTTGGGAACAAGCCCTACAGATTAAAGAACAGGCGGCATCCAACACTGCCCTTTTCACCTCCACTATGGCTTCCTTTTGGCCACCCGCGTCTTTGAGGCCTGCGTCCACGCCTTCTTCATCAGTATTGACCTCATCGGTACCGACGGCATCGGTATCGATCTCGGCACCGCCTCTGGCATCCTTGCCCCTGATTTCTTCATTGCCTAGGATTCTGAAGCTTTCTAGGACACTGATCATCACCTCCTCTTCTGGAGAAGCTTCGTCAGGCTCTCAACCAGCCTCGGCTCAGCTCCACAATGCCCCTTCAGTGGCCCAACGGAAGCGATCTTCTTCTCACCTGGTGGATACTCCTGCTAAGGATAAGAAGAAGAAAAAGAAGAAGTGCCGCTCTCCTTCTTTTGCCAACGCCCTCTCCGAAGCAGCCTCCTATGGCTACCCTGGAGGAAGAGGATGCTTCCGACATATCAGCGGAGCATGAGGATGTCCGGCTCCCAGTACTTTCTATTCCAGTGCCAATGGAGCACGCTTCAGATTCTGACCGCCGGCCCTCGCTGCTGTTGTCTTCTCAGCCAGCGTCGGCCCAAACAGTGGTGGCAACTATGCAAACTCCATTGCCTCCGTCGCTTGCTCCAGTGGGGTCCGTCCTCGACCGTCCGGCCTGTTTGGACACTCCTCAGGCTTCTTCCCATGACCGCACCCAACCTAGTGTGGTGCACTCTCCAGGAAGCAGAGATAGAGCCAGATCCCCATGTTGCCGGGATTTCTGCGCTGATCGTGGCCCATCGCGGACTAGGCTTGATTCGCCTTTTTCTTCCGTCTCATACATCGCTCGTTATGGCCATAAACACCTGTGCAGGGAGCATCCCGGCTCGTATTATTTGTACTCTCCGACCTATCGGGACCGCTACTATGCTGACATTCACCACTGGTCTCCATATCATCCATGGCAATCTAGGTCTCCATCACGTTCATCTGCATCTCGTTACTGACCTACGCCCCGGTACCATCATTCGAGGTCTCATTCCCAGCCCCGCTTGCCTTATTATCGAGGCTCTCTGGCTCACCATCGCTCCCATGACCACTCGCCTCGCCGTAGGCCATCTCGCCGCCTCCTCAGGTGATGGCAACAGTTTCTCACCCACCACCTGATACTCACCTGCAGTCGTTGTTACCAACTTTGTCAACGGCCCCAGTACCGATGCAGTCCGTGCTTCGACCTATCCCGGTAGTTATTCTGGTATCCTTGACATCGGCGTTGACATCGACATCCGTACCAGCTATGATACCGGCTTCTACTGGAGCTCCTCCCATTGCTCCCTGCGTCACAGTACCAGAGTTGCCTTGATCCCATGGGCCCCCTTCTCAGTCGTCGGCTTCTTATAATTCCGACACTGATTCTGCCAATTCTACGTTGGACTCCCACACCTCTCCACCATTGGCGTTTGGTGAACCGTCGCCGGATTTGGCTCCAGAAGATGTGAAGCAATTTTCCAACATTTTGATCTGGATGGCCAATGCTCTTGGCTTTGATATTTCTGGGCCTGCTCCAACAGTGCAGGACCCAGTATTTCACTATGTTGATACACGCCCTCCTTCAGCGACTCCAATACCGTTTCTTCCAGTGTTGCAGGAAGTGCTGAAGCACCCTTGGGCCCTGCTGGCTTCCGTCCAGCCGATACCTCACCCTCTTGAGCATCTTTATCAGACACAAAAAAAGGACATTGATTTTCTTTTCAATCACCCGGTGCCCAATTCAATAGTGGTTGAATCCTCGCAAACCAAGGGTGGCAAGAGGACCCATACTACCCCTCCTGACTGTGAAGGCCGCCGTCTGGACACATTCGATCGATGCTTCTATTCTGCGTCTTCCCTGATTGCCAGGATTTCGAACATGCAGGCGTTCCTGGCTGCGTACCAGCAAAACATTTGGGACAGGTTCTATCCTTTGCTGGCCCATCTGCCAGACAATCACAGAATGAGCACCATCCCATTCTACAATGAATCTGTGGCCTTATCCAACCAACAGATCCTGTCCTCCCATCATATTGTTGAGGGCGCGGCTCGTATGATGGTTGGGGCTGTCGCCCTTCGTCGTTTTGCGTGGCTCCGTTTGGCTGGGCTTGCTGAGGACAGCAGGAAGAGGATTGAGGACTTGCCCTTTGATGGTCAACGGCTCTTCCATGCTACCACGGATGAGGCCATGGATCATCTAGTGAAAGCTGGCCTTACAGCTAAGAAGATGGACCTACATCCCATGCCTCAGCCTAGAAGGACACCTTCATCACGTTCTTCTTGGAGGCGCTCCGCTTTTGCTTTTAGATCGCGTTCTCCTTGCCGTGCATCTACACAGTCCTCTCTTCCTGCTTCATCATGACGCTCTTTTAGATGACAACAACCATCTTCTAAGAAGTCTTCTTCCACTGAGAAGTCTCACTTTTGACTTTCCCTGCAGGTTGCCACCATTTCCTTTGTTTCACCTGCCCACCCACCTTTCCAGAAACCCGGGTCTCACTCGCCACTTCAACATCTGGCACGAGATCACTTCGGACTCTTGGGTTCTTTCTATCGTCCGTCTTGGTTACACCATCTAGTTTCAAAGTATTCCACCACTAAACGTCTTCTACTCCACCCCCATCAGCCCAGCCCTCCTCAAGGAGGTCGAGTCCCTCCTCCTCAAAGAGGCCATAGAGCAGGTGCCGCCCTCGGCCAGTTCCACCGGCTTCTTCTCCTGGTACTTCACAGTACCCAAGTCAGATGGCACCCTCTGACCGATCCTGGACCTCAGGGGGGTGAATTCTTACATTCTCCCCCAGAAATTCAAGATGGTCACTCTTTCTTCTATCCTGCCTTTCCTCAGGCGTTGGGACTGGCTCACCTCTCTTGACCTACAAGACGCCTACTTTCATATCGCAATTCGGCCCCAGCACGGGAGATACCTCCGATTCGCAGCCGATGGTGTCTGTTACCAGTACAAAGTCCTACCTTTCAGCCTGTCCACCGCTCCCAGGGTCTTCACCAAATGCCTGGCTCCTGTGGTGTCATATCTCTGCACGAAGCGCGTTATGGTTTACCTGTACCTGGACAACTGGTTGTTGGTGATGCCCTGCAAACAAAAGTTGTATGAGGACATTCTCCTCACTCTTTCTCTCCTCTTGGACCTCGGCCTCAGGGTGAATCCCAAGAAGTCTTACCTGGAGCCGTCGCACACCCTGGACTTCATTGGTGTCACACTGGATTCCACTTCTGCCAGAGCCTTTCTGCCGGTGAAGTGGGCCCGAACGCTTCATCAAGCCTTCGGCGCTGTCCTATGCGCCCCATAAGTTTCTGCGCAAAGGATCCAGCAGCTTCTGGGCTACATGGCAGCCACGACGACTGTGACTTACCTCTACCGTCTTCGGGCTCACCCTCTGCAGCACTAGTTCGTCAGAACCTTAAACCCCCTTCTGGATGACCAACGTTGACTCTTGCAGGTTCCCCAACCAGTGAAGAAATCCTTCCACTTGTGGCTCTCGCCCTGGCACCTGCTGCCAGAAATGCCATTTGTTGAACCTCACCCAACAATTACCATCACTACAGACACCTACCTCCTGGGCTGGGGAGCTCATTGCGGGTGCCTGGCAGTGCAGGGCCATTGGACCAGCTTAGAAGCGTGCCTCCACATCAATGTGTTAGAGCTCCTGGCCATCCTGAAAGCCCTGTGGGCCTTCCACAACCTGGTAATCGGTCAGACAGTCCAGATCTTGGTGGACAACACAACAGCCATTTGTTATGTGAACAGGCAAGGAGGCACTCATTCCTCCACCCTTCTCCACCTGGCTCTGCGCCTTTGGGATCGGTGTGTTCTGCTGCATGTTCACCTCGTTGCAGTTCACCTGGCGGGATGGGACAGTGTCATGGTGGACACACTGAGCAGAGACACAGAGTGTCACCATTAGTGGTCGCTCTCCAATGCTGCCTTCAACAAGATAGTGTTCCATTGGGGCACTCCGTCCATCGATTTCTTCGCGAGCAGTTAGAACAAGAAGTGTTCCCGCTATTGTTTGAGGGCCGGCCTGGGCCCCAGCTCACTTGGAGATGCTTTCCAGTTCCCGTGGGACAAAGACTTTCTGTATATTTTCCCCCGTTCCCACTCCTGGGCCGAGTGGTAGCCAAGATCATGACAGACAGGTCGAACGCCATCTTGATAGCCCCGTTTTGGCTGAGGCAACACTTGTTCGGTCCCCTCCTTGCAGCCGCTCGGAACCGCAAGATGAGACTGCCTTGCATGCCGGATCTCCTCTCCCACTCAGACGGTCACGTGCTGCATCCGGACTTGCCGCTCCTGTGTCTCCATGCATGAAGGATAACTTTCTAGATCCTGCCATCCAAGCTGTTCTCACAGCTGCTAGAAAGGAGTCCACTCATAGGTCTTATGACTACAAATAGCGGAGATTTTTGGCCTTCGCAGATACCAGGCATAAGCCATCATCTCCGGCCACGTTATCAACTGTACTGCATTTCCTTTTGCACCTACGTGAACAGGGTCTAGCATTTTCGTCCCTAAAAGTCTACCTGTTGGCCATCAGCTGTGTGGTACGCCTTCTGTGGCCCTTTTTCGAGATGCCACGCTTAAACAATTTCTTAAAGGCCTGCAGCATCTCTATCCACCCCTTCCGTCTTTGTCGTTGTTGCTTGTGCTTTCTCAGCTGACTCGACCCTCCTTCGAGTCGATGGTGACTTCGGATGACCGTCTCCTTACCTTGAAGACAGCCTTTCTGGTGGCTGTCACCTCAGCTAGGTGGGCAGGAGAACTCACAGGGCTGAGATCAGATGAGCCATCCCTGGTGTTCCACCGAGACAAGGTGGTGCTGCGCCCAGATGTTTCCTTCCTCCCCAAGGTCATCTCGGACTTCCATCTGAATCAAGATCTAGAATCATAGAATCATAGAAATGTAGAGTTGGAAGAGACCACACGGGCCATCCAGTCCAACCCTCTGCCATGCAGGAACACCCTCAAAGCACTCCCGACAGATGGCCATCCAGCCTCTGCTTAAAAACCTCCAAAGAAGGAGACTCCACCACACTCCGAGGCAGCATATTCCACTGCCGGACAGCCCTGACTGTCAGGAAGTTCTTCCTGAGGTTCAGGTGGAATCTCCTTTCCTGCAGCTTGAATCCATTGCTCCTTGTTCTGGTCTCTGGAGCAGCAGAAAACAAGCCCTCTCCTTCCTCTACATGGCATCCCATGTAGTCTTACTGAAGTCTTACTGAAGTCAAAACATCATCTTACCTACCTTCTATCCTGATCTGGCTTCACCTTTTGAGCACTCACTTCATTCGCTCGACATCCGTTGGGCGCTAGCCTTCTACCTGCAGCAGACCTCAACCTTCTGACAGACCCCACACCTTTTTGTCTGTTATGGTGGCCGCCAGAAGGGTCACAAGGTGTCCACTCAGCGTTTCTCTAAGTGGATGGTCCAGACTATCCAGCTGGCCTACGAACTTGCGGGACAACCTCCGCCAGTTCTGCCGCTCCATACCCACTCCACAAGGGCCGTGGCTTCCTCAGCAGCTCTCCTCCATGGTGTGGATCTACAAGAGCTTTGCCGTGTGGCTACCTGGTCGCAACCCTTGACCTTTGTCAGCCACTACCACCTTGACTGCCGGGCCTGGCGTGATGCTCGCTTTGGTCATGCGGTGCTGTCTTCGATCCTGTAGGACCTGACCCACCGTCCAATGGTAAGCTACTCAGTCTCCCATTGTGTGAGGCACAGAGATCATGAAGAAGAAGAACAGGTTTCTTACCTGTAACTGTGGTTCTTCGAGTGGTCATCTGTGCCCTCACACACACCCGCCCAGCCTCCCCTCTTCAGGTCCTGCTTCTTTGGACTTCGAAACTGAGGAGAGACCATTAGCTTGGTGGAACTGAGCATGCTCAGTACCGAATGAGGGAGGGGTTCCCACCAAGCTGCTCAGCTCTGGAACTTTCCAAAAGCTACTGCACGTGTGTGAAGATTCCCATTGTGTGAGGGCACAGATGACCACTCGAAGAACCACAGTTACAGGTAAGCAACCTGTTCTTTCTTCTTCACGATTAAATTTAAGTGTTTGAAAAAATATTAGGGATGGGCCAACTGAATCCTCAGATTCTTGGCAAGGATTCGAGATTCATGAATCCAAATCCCTGTACCAAAATAGGCAAACCGAATCTTTCGAATCCACCAACCAAATGGTTTGTTGGAGACTGAGACACCTGAAAACCTGGGAGACTGGGATTTTTCCCATGGAGTAATAATGGCCTTTGCTAACAATTTCAGAAATTACCTCTGGGGTTGTATTCTAATATATTTAAATTGAACATTTAATATTTCAGTTCAGCACTTGACTGGAAGCTACAGGCTTGAGATTTCAAGGACAGCTGAAAGATTCCTTTGCATAGCTCCCTTGCAAAGCTCTTTCATACACAATTCTGGGGTTTGTAGTTTTACAAGGTGTCACAGCCTTCTCTGCCAAAGTGTGCTGGTGCATCATCAAACTACAAACCCCAAAAGGAGCTATGCAAAGAAAAGCCAGTTTTGACCTGTATTATCTCTGTACTGTAGTATGTGGCCCTGTTTGCACAGGCGGGAAAATGTGGGATTAATCTACATTTTCCTGCCTGTGTAGAAAGGGCCTTCATGTCGTTTTCAGTCTGAGGAGATCCTGAGGCAAAACTATGACATTTGTCCTGGCCAGATTTCTTCAGAGGGAGGTTTGCCTTTGCCTAGGCTTTTGCTAAGGCTGAGAGAGTGTGTCTTGCCCAAGATCATCCTTCCTTCCCCTACTTTTAAACCCTTTTTTAAAAAAGGATTCAAAAGATTCAAGATTTGTGAGATTCATGGATTCCCAGAACATTCTAGGGATTCGGATCCGGATTCGGAAAATTCTGGATTCATCCCATCCCTAAAAAAATATCCATCGCTTGTCAATGCACTCACCCCGGGAAGTGTTATTTTGTGTAACTTGAATGCAATTGTTCTAACTTTCTTCAAAGTCATGTATTAAAGTTAATAGCATTTAAGAATCAAAGCTTTCCATACATAAGAATTAGATTTTTAACACTTTCTTACAGCCAAAACATTCTCTGGCTTTTTCTTTTGTGTACATTTGTCTTACATTTGTGTACATAGCTTCTTTAACCTTGCCATAATCTTCATCACCTCCCATTTTTTCCCCTCTGGTTAAATTAATCAATGAGCCAACTATTTATCAGGTCCCATGTTAATCATTTTTAACCTGTTGACAGGACTTCAGAATATTCTAGTGGAGTACTCAAACCACACATAACAGGCATACTGTTGCTACTCCAGCAAGTACATGGGTCCAGCCTGTCTGAAGGGCCATATACTGCCATAGAAATCTACCTGGCAGGTGGCCTCTTTATGTCCTACCACCTGCAGAGGCGGAGATAAGAGGGAGACTCTTTTCAGTGGTGGCTTCCAGGCTGCAAAGTTCCCTTCAAGGGAAACTAAGCTGCTGCTGTTGTTGTTGACAACTATATTTATATCCTGCCTTTTTCCACAAGACCACAAGACTGAGACATTAGGCAGCTTACACATTAAAAAGATTAAAATTAGAAACGTATAAAAAGTCAACATTAAAACCAAAATTAAACTATAACCGTATTAAAAACATATACATTAAAAAGATTTTAAAAGTTACACAATGTAATTTAAAATACAACACTTAACAGCCCTTTGTTAAAAGCCTGTTTGAATAAAAAAGTCTTCACCTGCCACTGGAAGGACTGTGAGGAGGAAGCAATTCTAGCCTCCCTAGCAAGGGAACACCAAGAACACAGGTGCTGCCACTGAGCAGGCCATCTCTTGTGTTTCCTCCTGTCACCCTTTTCTAGACTCATTCCCACTTGTCAATATCCTTCTGGAGCTGTGGTGCCCAGAAGGATATTAAGGACTGTATTCCAGGTGGGGTCTGATCAAACAGAATAGAGTAGTACTGCTACTTCCCTTGAACGAGACACTATACTTCTGTTGTTGCAACCTAGAATCACATTAGCTTTTTTTAGCTGCCACAACATAGATCTGACTCATGTCCAGCTTGTGCATCTGCAGATTTACAAGAATGCCCTTTATTCCCTCATTGAAATCACTGATAAAGATGTTGGATAGCACTGAGTTCAGGACAGAACCCTGTGGCACCCCACTAGCCACTTCTCTCCAGGATGAAGAGGAGCCATTGGTGAGCACCCTTTGAGTCTGGTCAGTCAACCAGTTACAAATCCACATTTTACTAGCTTGTTTGCAAGAATATCATGGGGCACCTTGTTAAAGGTCTTACTGAAGTCAAGATATGCTATATCCACAGCATTCTCTTCATCTAACAAGCTCTGTCAAAAAATATTAGTCTGGCTTGACTTGTTTTTGAGAAACCCATGTTGACTTTTAGTGATCACAACATTTCTTTCCAAGTGCTTGACACTGTCTTTTTAATGATCTGCTCTAGCATCTTTCTCAGTAATGATGTCAGGATGATAATTGTTTGGATCCCTTTCTGAAGATGGGGACAATATTTGCTGTTCTCTAGTCTGCTGGGACTTCTCTTGTTCTCCAAGAATTCTCAAATAATATTGCCTGTAGTTCTGAGATTACTTCTGCCAGTTCTTTCAATACTCTTGGATGTAGGTCATCTGGCCCTGAAGGCTTGAATTCATTTAGAGCAGCCAGATGTTCTCACATGGACCAAACGGAAGGGGTAACAGTCAGTGGGCTTGACTAGTGTTGTCTACCCCTGTGTTACATTATGGATCTTTGCCCCCAGGAGACAAGACACCTCTTGAGACATCCTGTCAGGCCCACAAATCACTGCTTCTGTTCCCCTCAGTAGGGAGTCTCCTATCATCACCCCATACCTCCTTTGGGGATTGGCAGGGGCCAATCCGTGTTCTGATTCTTTCAAGGTCCCCTACACATTCTCTGAGGACTGACACTGTTGTTCCTGATCCTGTCCTTCATCATCACTGGTAAAGGAGAAAGATTTGAATTGATTCTGTAGCTCCAAACTAATGGAAAAATCCACGATCCTCAAAGTGTCTACCTCCTGTGTTTGAGAACTGACTTCCTCCTCAGAGACATCCCCTGTGTGTTCCTCATCCAGTACAGTCTGCTCTGTTCTGTCCAAGAAAACCTCATACTCCCTAATATGCTGAGGAATGGATATATAGGCCATCTTTTCCAACAGGGCAACCAACTTGCACTTGCTGCACATGTAGCAACCCATATTCTCTGACAAGAGAAACATACCACAGCTGCTACAGGTGACTGCTGCAGCTCTCTCAGCATGCATATTCAGTAGTCCTTTTGGGCACTGAAACAGAACTCCAGGCCTCCCCTGCAAAACTCTCACACTAAACACCCATGTGAAATGGCTGTTGGTCTTGCTGCCTGTTTGCTAGCAACTCTTACTTCCCTTACTGCTATTCCACAGATCTCTAAACAACACACAGATTGAGCAAATGGAGTTGTACATAATGCAACATTTATTATTTGCTAACTGAAAGCTTTTAAGTCATTTAGACTCATTGGGTCTATAAACATCATGATAATTGGCATCTGAATTTCTAAGACACTTACAATTTCTGAAAGACACTTCCTTTTATATATCTCCTTGTGTAGCTCCCAATGCACCTTACACACACTGGAAGCAAACAGTATTTTATCTGGAGGACTACCTAACTGTAAGGAGAGGTGAAGAAATCTATGGAACCATATCCATGAAACCAAATGAAAAGAATGAGGTAAGTTGGTATTTTATATTTGAGTGGACATGGGGTGGCTCTGGACAGCCTTATAATAACTATTTTTCCAAACATAGAATTAATGGAGTAAATGTACTTGAAACTGCATTTGGACTAAATACATACACTCATTTTTATTGCAGCTGTCTACCGTGGGAATACATGGATTCCTAAATCCAGCATACCAGTGGCTCTTAAACTTTTCTTTATCAGAGACTTCCTTTAAATAGCTTTTGTTGATGTAGATAACCAAGGCTTAACTCAGAATTTAAAACCCTAGAGTGCATCAAATAATTCCATACAAATTTGAAACCATCATCATACCTGAACACAGAACCATGGCCTAACATTATGTGTTGATTTTAATTAATGAGAAAGCCAGTGCAACAGTTCATGTACAAACCTTGTTATAGTGTTATGTGTTCTGCATCAACTCACAGCTCAGATAGTTTCTATCAATTATGCTGGGGGCATAATGGAGTAGCACAGAACAACTCTTAAGCATTGCTTGTCTCCAAAAACAAAGGCAGCTTCTTCAAACGGTAACAACATTGCCTCCCTCCAAAGAACTTTAAAACTCTTCAGTACAGGACAAGCATTTGATTGGACCTAAGAGCTGCAAATTATTCCCAGGAAACAGAAGGTGACAGGGAATACAGCGAATATAGACAAGCCAGGCAATTTGCAGTGGGAAGGGAGGCAAGGTGGTGGCCACAACTCACACTTTTGTCAATTTACAGTTGTAGCTTTTTCTGAGGCCATTTCCACACTATGCTCTTATAGTGCGATTATTCCACTTTCAACATCCTATGGAATCCTGGGGTTTGCAGCAAACTGCAAACCCAAGGATTCCATAGGATGTTTAAAGTGGAATAATTGTGCTATAAGAGCATAGTACGGAAATGGCCTGAGAGATACTTTTCTGGATCTTCTTGCTAAAGGAGGCATTGCTAGCTGGGCAGACTCACCGGTCCCCAGTGTAGATGAGACAGCAGTTTTGTCTGGAAAAAATGTGGGGAGGAGGCATCCCAGTTGTCTTCCTTTGTGCTGAAACTATTCATCGCGGCCTCCCACCAGTTCTAGTGATCAGGTGACGAAAGAGGCAAGCCTCCGAAAAGACAAACAATCTTGCCTTTATAATAAAAATCAACTTATTCTCTGGGATTTGTAGAACTGTCTTCCACCTTCTTCAAGCACATCCTTAAAGGCTTTTCCCTGAATAGCCCACCCCACCTGGGCCAAGCCTATTGGATCCTGCACTGCCCACCCTCTGCCTTAAGGAGACATCTGGGAAACTTTGAAAAGCAGCCTCTCAGCCAGACAAGAACACCAACTTCTTCCTGGCCAACACTTCCACCTTCAGGGGTAGTTCTCCCCATCTCTTCTCCCCTGGAAATCTCAGTGTCCTCCCTCCCTATACACCATGCCATTCCAGTAGCACCCCCCCCCCCGCCCAAACAGTCTTGGTGAGCCAGCTCCCCTGCCATCCGAGCACACTCCTGTCAGGAAAATCTCTTCCCCCACCCCCACCAGATTTCCAAGACTCACTGCCATCCCCGCCTTTCCAGGCCCAGCGCCTCTCCGAGCATCCTCAAGACTGCCTTATCTTCCCTGGAGGAAGAAAGCAGTAGCAGTGGCGGTGCGGAGGTCTGGAAGGGCTTGTGAGGGAGGAGAAAGAGGGGTCCTCCCTTTCTTGCACCACCTGGCCCTCCACCACTGCCTCACAGCTTTCAGGTGATTTCTACCTCCCCCCCCCGCCACAGCCACGCACTCTCCTACCAACCCTTGACTATGAAGAGCTTCCTGATGGTCAGAGCTGTCCAGCAATGGAATGTGCTGCCTCGCAGTGTGATAGTCTCATTCTTTGGAGGTTTTTAAGCAGAGGCTGGGTGGCCATCTGTTGGGAATGCTTTGATATGTCTTCCTGCATAGCACAGAGTTGGACTGGATGGCCCCTGGGGTCTCTTCCAACTCTATGATTCTATGACCACCACCACCACCACCACCACCACCACCACCACCACTCCCAGAAAGGTGCCCATCTTTCCAAGCTTCTCAGCCTGGAGCCCATGGAGATGGCAGCCCGGTACGTGCCCCTGTACCCGACTGCCAGCCCCTTCCGCTGATCCCATCATAAGGATACAACCTACTTGCCCTTCCTCTGCCCAGAGAGGACACCAGGCCAAGGAGCAAGGCACCTTGGCCCCATCTCTCCCCTAAACGTAGGTGCTTCCTCATCCTCCTGATGCATCCTTCCCTGCTCTCCTCACTCTCTCACACACATATTCACACACAAGACCTGCTGGCTCCACCGCCTTCATTCCAGGCAGATGTCCTGTCTTGAAGTAGCCAAGTAACTTCATCTTCATCCCACTCTGCCAGTGTGAAGGAGTCCACTGGACATTTCTAAAGTCTGCAGAAGGCTAATAAGGAGACACTTGGAACCTGGCAACCCTGGTGGCAGGAGTAAGAATACTGGGCTTTATATTTCATTTTTGGCCCAACATTCATAAGGGTTCTGAAATATTGCATGTAAACATTAGAGGTATACCTCAGTTAACAAAGTGGTTGTACACCTAAGCATTATTTATTCAACAGAAGATATGGTACTAGACACAGAAATAACATGGAAAGGAAGGTGTAGGTCCCTACACCATAAAACAGAAGAACAGCTCACCACTTCTACCCAAAATTGACAAAATGCACATATGAAATAAAACACCTCGGTTAGGTAAGCATTGCACAAGTATAAGCCTTTCATAAGTAAACAAAAACATTTTGAACCTTCTAGTTCATTTTGAACTTGAAGGTTTCTTCTAAATGCATCTAGGAATGATTATTATTTTTCTTTCACGAACCTCCAGTTTTTTAATTATTCTAATTTTGGTAGCCAGAGTTATAGGTCTATGCTTTTTTAATGTGTGGAGGGAAGGAAAACTGATGAAACAGGTTGAATTTATTTTCCTCTTTGCTTTCTGTGGTGCTGTTTAGGCATGCTCAAGTAAAAGATTCAGGAGGAAACTGCTTGGCTGCCTTAGCTATTGTGGACAGACACACACAGCACTGGCTAGAGTAGAATCCCATTTTTTTCCAACTCAAGTTTTATTGCATTGTTGTTGCATTGTTTACTACAGACATACTGCTGCAACCTAATACTGAAAGTCTGTTTTTCTCCAGCCCTCCTTCACCATCCTTCCAGCTAGGCAGAGGAGAAGAAAAATGTGGGGTTGCACAGGCCTCAAAGGCTTTGTAAAAAAGAAAAAAAAACGGCATTTTGTTAGAGGCTTTGTTATGTGAAGTATACCTGTTGTCGTTGAGTGCCTTCAAGTCATTTACAACAGACGGTGACCCTAGGAGAATCTATCATTAGGTTTTCTGGGGCTGAAAGTGTGTGACACACCTAAGGTCACCCAGTGGGTTTCTATGTCCAAGCAGGGAATCGAACCCCGGTCTCCAGGGTCTGTAGTCCAATATTCAAACCAGTGCATCACACTGACTCTCAATGAAATACACCTGTACTGGATCAAAAGTCTTTCCTAATACCACTTTTTTTCTAAGGGCACACTTAAAATATTGCTATTGCTATTACTTAGTACTTTAAAAAGTCCTTGAATATTCAGAGCATTTTACACACACTACTTTGTAACAGTAAAGCCAGCATGGTGCAGTAGCTTGAGCGTTGGACTGCTACCCTGGAGACCAAGGGTTAGATTTCCCGCTTGGCCATGGAAATGCACTGCAAACATATTCTCAGCCCCAGAAAACTCCAGCATAGGTTTGCCTAGGATCGCCATAAGTCAGAAATGACTTGAAGGCACCCAAAAACAACAAGATTATAACAATATTGTTTGCATGTTTGTAACGTGTTTTCCTATATTGTAGATGTATAGACACAGATTTAAGGCCATCTACTGAATGTATAGTAGGGGCAAGCTCTGAGCCAGAGTCTTCTTAGTTCATAGTTTCTCTAGTTCATTAAAATAGTTCAGTACTGTCCAGAAAAACTTATATCTATATCTTTATTACAGCGTGACCTGGATTTCACAATAGACTTGGATTTTAAAGGGCAACTTTGTGAAGCTTCTGTGTCTAATGAATATAAAATGCGCTAACAGTCAGCCCTCTTACAAGGAGAAGAAACGAACAGCACTTCTGGATCTGTCCAATGTGAACTGGATAACGATTACAGCTATCCAGAAAGGTTTATGATGTTATTGTGATGGAAAGTTGGTAGGCTTTCCTCCTTGCAGCACAAAGTGCCAAGTAGGCTCTGTATGTGTTTGTGTGTGGACTAACATGAATGTACTGTATAATAATATATACATATAGTTTTTCCCTAGACAAACTAAAGGAGCTGTCCTTTCTTGTTAGTTTTAAGATGTTGTAAGACAGAACAAAAATCCATATGAAATATGGGTACAGAGAAAGACCTATTACATTACTATCAAATATCAGTTTTTTCCCTAAGCTTTGCATGCTATTTTTCTTACTAGGATGACCTCTTAGCACCACCTGTTGTGAATACATAACTGAGATTATATTGAGTTTTAAAATAAAATTACATTGTCTATAAAAAAAAACCTATTATGTAAAATATGAATTTATTTGTGATTGTTTTCCATTTATGTGTGATTGTTTTCCATTTATGTCTAACTGGAACAGCATTGAATACAATCTTGCTCACATATTCCTGTCAAATCAAGAGAATGTACATGAGCAAAATCTTTCAATGAGGCCAGGGATCTTGCTTTGTCATTTACTGGACTTTTGGAGAAACTTCTTTGTGGAAGCTAGGAGGTGATTTAAAATAAATAAGCCTTGCTCTTAACTAAATGTATGGAATGTATTTACATTTGATCTTTTTCTGTAAACGTGGATTTTGTTTCCTGATTTCATTACATTTGATAACTGTCTCTAACCCACTGGTGAGCTTTTTGGAAAACAATAACAACAATTGAACTATACATCATTCCTAGTTGCTGTGATTAGAAATTGCATGGAACCCTCTCAGAGTCGCTGTCTGGCTTTTAAATATTATGCATAGAAAGAGTCTTGCTTTTAAAAATGGTGTGTTAATTTCTTGCTATATACTTCTTGATAAATAAAAGCTTTGTATTTATTGATCAGTGGTCTTTATTTTTCTTCATATAAAAAAGCACTTTTTTCCTCAAATTACCATATTGAAATAGAATATAGAATTCAGCCTTTCTTGGTGTAACGTTGGCTGGGTAATAGGATTTTAAGTTAACAACAGCAGGTGGCTTTCTACAAATGGGGCTACCTATGGCCAATTCTTAAGGAAGGAATGGTGATAAATTGATGTTTGTCAAATGGAAGTACAGTTCAAATTTTATAGATGCCAGATGATATCTGAACTACATGGTAGAGTATCAGCTTAAAGGGAATTGGTCCTTCTAAATAATTTAATTATGTAGCTTTGCTTGAACGCTAAGCTTTCAAGAATGTGAAACCTAGCCATTTCTTTTATTTATGTAAAGGATTTGGGAATGATAAACCACAGCTTGAAAATCATTCAGTTTATTGTTGAAATATTATATATCTTCTTTTTAAAATAAATTTTATTAAATTTCACATACATACAATAAAGGTTTGTGCAACATACACTGAAAGAAAAATCAGAAAAGTAAGTATGGAAGAAAACACACACCAAAAACAGATAAGAAACAAAACATCTACAATTTAAACTACTAACATACATGAAGGGACTACTACCAAAATGCTATTCTCACCTCTAAATGTTTCTGACAGCTCTGTATAGGTGCAGAACAAACCTTTTTGTGTGAATTGACAAAAGACTACTTGAAGAACCACAGTTACAAGTTAGCAGCCTCTTTGAGTTCACACAGCTTATACAATCTGCCATTAGTAGCTGATGCACACTGAAGCTGATAAGGAGGGACAGATACCTAAGGTGGAGCCAAGGGATCACCAAAGTCAAACAGATATATTATACTTCCCATGCTTCTCTCTTCCAAAGACCCTAAGCACAATTAAGCAATGTATTACAATTATAGGGAAAGCATGCATATCTATTTCAGTTCTGAAATTCTGGGAATAAGATTCTCTAGAATAAAACAAAACAAGATTTCATATATACCAGTTTAAACAGCAGGATTAAGTAGCAGTACTTTCCCTTAGCTGAACTATTGAAAAGCATATTTGCACATAGAAAGCTTTTGTGTCAGTGTGCCAGCATTGACTACAATAGGTATAGCTGGACAGAGTCAAAAGATTAAAATTGGAGATAGTCCCTGGGCTATCAAAGGAGGCTGTCTTAGGACAGGGCTGGCCAAATTTGGCCAGTCTAATAACCCAAGCCTAGATAGCAGAGGATGAGGGTTCAGGCTCTGATCATGCCCAAATCTGGGATGTGGCCAGTATTTCCTGTACACACATGGTGGCTTGGCAACAGGATGATTCCTTATTGACAGCAGCTTTAAGTCAGGCTCAGGCTGCAAGAGAAAACCCCTTATGTATACCCCAATTTGAACTTGAGGGGGACCAACTATACCAAGTTACTGAGAGAGGACAGAGGGGAGAATAGGAAGCAGTTAGTGATTTCTCAGGCTCTACAAAAAATTATGCAGCTAACCCATGATATCCCCAGTGCAGGGCATTTGGCCTGACAGAAAACACAAGGCCAAATACTGCAACAGTTTTATTGGCCAGAAATTTATAACAAAGTGCAGCATTATGATCAGTCATGTCCCAAGTGTCAAAAAAAAAAAAAAAAAAAACCAGGTCCTAATGACGGCCCCTATCCCATTGGTTCTGCTTCCTGTCATAGATGTTCCTTTTGAGAGCATCACCTTGGACCCGGTAGGACCTCTAGAAAAATAAAATATGGAAAATACCCATATCTTGGTGATTATAGATTATACTTCTAGATACCCTGAAGCTCTTCCTTTATGGATGACAAGCCATTGCTATTGCCTATCTTCTAAAGAATTGGCTTTCTTAAGGAAATGCTAATAAAGGAACTTTTAATTTTGTAAGCTGTGTAATGCAATGAATATATGAGACTTTAACAGGCAAACCCTTAAAGATCTCAGAATATCACCCCAAGTTCATTTAATTTTGACTTCCTTGCAACTTTCTGTGGTAATGCACTCATGCATTACCTAATGCTATAATCAAGTTCAATGAGCTGGTAGAAAGATTCAAGCATATTTAAAACATGTTTTAAAAACATCAGTAGGAACTAGGCTCAGGGAATGGCACAAGTTATTGCCTGCCTTGTTGTCTGCAGTTAGGGAAGTACCTCAAGCACTAAGACTTTCTCCCTTCAAGCTTGTATTTAGCCAACAACCCTGGGGAAAGGTAGTGGTATTAGATCTTGCTAGGAAATGACTTGAAGGCACACAACAACAAAAGGTTGGGAAGAAGAAACCCCATCTACCCACTCCGTACTCTAGTATGTGCTGGATATGTGGCAGCATCTTAAATTGGCCTCGCATATAGCCCAGGAGCATTTAAGAAAAGCATAGGCAGTACAGATATCATACTATGACCAAAAAGCACAGCTCCAAGTCTTCCAGCCAAGGCAACAAGTTACATTTAGCTCCTCAGGAGCTAAACAGTTTACTCAGTGGCAAGGGTCCTTGAAAGTGGTATGAGGGTGGGACCTATGGATAATGGGGTCCAGTTAGGAGATCAAAGGTGCACTACTCAGTTCTTCGATGTCAATCTACTGAAGAAATGGAAGGAATGAGAATCCATGTTGGCTGGTGTTGAAGAAGAGGCTTTTGGGCCTGAGATAGAAGACACAGAAAAAACATCCCCACTTACCCTAGAGGAGCATTTGATTCCTACTCAAACCACAAGGTAAGAGCCTTGGAAAAGGCATACTCAGATATCTTTTCCACCACTCTGGGGCAAAGACACCTTACATAGCATAGTTACACACTTAACACACCATAGTAATACACAGTTCTAGTAAGCTGTGGCCACAACAGTTGAAAACCATAATAAACAATCATAGACACTTAGAATCATAGAGTTGGAAGAGACCTTTGACATATAATGCCACTCCTTCTCTCTTCCTGTTTGATCTATTTCTCTGAAATAGATTGTACCCCTCTATTACTACATCTAAATAGGACTTTTAGTCTTGGCAATTGCCAAATGTATTGCTGTTACTCTTCAAGTTCCTGAATAAAGCCTTTGCAAACTTCTAAGGTGACTTTCTGGGACTGAAGTTATCTTGAACGTGACAAAGTCAAAAGCACTCTGAAGCTTAACAGAGAGTTGAAATTTTGTGTAATCAGGATAAAATAATGTTTCTCCTGGAGCATCCTCCTCCAGACATGACTTAGAAAGTTGAAAAGTTAAAGAAACAGATTTCATTCCAAAGACACCTTGGAACCAAGAACCAGCGAGCGGAACATAACACCCTCTACTAAAATGGTCCCTTGCCACTTACAGAAAGGTAGACCTTCTGTTCTCTGATTTTTTTCATGTCTAAGGAAGCAGGATTCTGACCCTTCTGAGGTCAGCCTCTGCCAACCTTTCTCCTACTGTCAGAATCCCAACAGGAGAGCTTGAAAGAACAAACCTACAGCCCCTTGAGAACAAAAGCAGTAAAACTTTTATACTCCTGACATCTTAAGGTTTTAGAAGTTTTAGCACTTCTCTCCCCATGTGAAGCCTGAGTTGCAAAGGTACTGGCGAAGATCCCCTGATCTTACATAACTACTTTAAGGGTGTATTCTTGCATAGCAGGGGCTTGGCCTTGTGGTCTCTTCCAGGTCTATGATTCTATGAACCTTGTGCCATCCTAAGTAGTAAATTAATCCCTTGTTAACAGGATGTACCTTTGTTTATAGCACTAGGTAATGCATGAGTGCATTATCACAGAAGGTTGCAAGGAAGTCAAAATTAATTTCTGTCTCCACACTTATGGAGAAAAGGGGCATGGTGTATTTGTTCTATGTACAAATTAGGGGAGCAGCTGTGTGAGCTTCAGAAAAACAATAAAGGCCTTATTCCATAGAATGTCACTATTCTGAAGTGATTAATTATATTACTTATTTGAGCATACCACACCTGCCATCCTGAAGACACACCTTATCTGATTTTGAAAGCTATACCTAATTTTAAAAGGCCCCAATTAGTACTTGAATTAGAGACTACCAGGCAATATGAAGAAACTTTAGGAAGCGCTGCTAAGACAAAGGCCTGCCTGAAATCCTAGACAGCCATTGCTATCAGTCAGAGTTGAAAATACAAGGCTAGATGAATAGCTTCCTATGCTCCTGTGAGCTAAACAAGAAAGAATTCATAATGTTATGCATGCTCTGTTACAGTTTTGGCATGGGCAGGAAGGGTTGCATATTTTATTTTACCTTTAAACAAGGATCCTGAATTGCTGAGATCAGTACAGGGCCATGCTGCTGCATGCTTTTATATCACCCACTGCAAAATGATACTGCAGACTGATGTGTCACAAGAGGAAGTATGGCAGTCACACTTGCTAGACTGGCTGTCCTTTAGTCACACCTCTTGTCCTGATCCGGTCTGGCTGCAAATGCTACCACAGCACCAAAGTCTTTTCAGTGGGATAGAATAATGAAGCTCCAAAATTAATTTCACCAAGATGCATTCAGGAAACTTGGATCAAGAAGCAAGATTTCTTATTTGGAACAAATCACTTGAAATTAACAACAGACTAAGTAGAATGTTAGTCACTCTGAGCGTTTATGAGGAAGGGCAGGTTATAAATTATGACAACAATGATTGAAACAATATTACTAATATGAATAATAAAGTTTTGGATTAATATAAAATAAACACAAGTTTTTTTGTTCCTAAAAATATGCATATATGCCATTTTTGTATTTGTATTTAAGCAAAAAACAGCATTTAATATTATTTTAATGCATATTTATCCAAAATATGTATGGGTATTCCCATCAGTCACTGTGTAATAGTGAAAGAAAGAAAAAAAAATCTGTTACAAAATTGAAAGGAAAAAGAATACATACAACAGAAAATGTTGAACAAGTCAAAGATTTCCCTACACACCAAAATGCATCCCTGGCCTAGTAAAATGAGTGCCACGTTTCTTTAAAAAAAAAACTTCCCAAAATTAATGAAATTTAATTTAAAACAAAACAGATAGACAGAAAAATGGTCACTGAATCAGAGATTTAGACTGCAATCCTAAGTGGCCAAGATGATTAAGGGCCAAGTTTTGCTGAATCCAAACTTCCTCAGCTGAAGGTTATTGAAAATCACTTAAGACTATCCTGGCTCCAGCCCAATTAGTGTTGGTCGTGATTCTGTCTCTGGACTAAACATTTAGATCTGGCGTAATTCAGCTTCTTCCTTTCTTGCCCATTCTCTGCTCCTTCTTTGTTCTTCCTCCTGTAGACCTTGACTGGCACAGCAGTTGTCAGAAGAATGCTAGCAGAAGAGGGTAGTTCCTAATTCTAACCACCAACCACTGGCAAATTTTTGAGTTAAGGTTTCACTGTTAAACATTCTGATATGCCTGGTTAAATCTGCAAGACATTCCAGAGATATTCCAATCATCTTTTTAAATTTTCATGAATATATCTCAAGAGGAGGCACATTGGCAAACTCACAAAACACTTGCCAAGCTTCTGCTTCTCAATTCTTGTACTTGGAGAATGTAATACAATAGTAAATACCCCTTTCAGATAGACAAAAAACAGCAGAGCAATAAGCAAAAGCAGAGACCCCTGATTTTTTTTTAAACTGGGTTCCAGCATAGTAAGACATCCAAAATGTTTCCTTTTACAGTAATACAATTATGATAGAATTAGCATTAAGAATACAGTAAGACTTTTGAGACAAATGGATTTAGATCTCAATTAATGTGATTCCTCAGCCCAGCATCTAGATTTTTAGCCAGTTTGATGCTCAGCTATCCTGAAGGCAGAATTCAATACCGGTTTCTTTTCTAGAGAGAGTCTCAGGATTATTAACAATGACAACAGAAATATTTTATTGGGGTGTATACACAGTTCTCCGTTTCAGAAAGGTGGCCTTGCATGTTCCCTGTTTTCCCGCCTCCATGTCAACATTTCTGCACCATATTTAGATTATTATTCAAGGAGATTTTTCAGTGCCAGCTGTTAAGCAGCATAAGTTCTCTTGTAAGCGTTCTTTCCTTAATTTTGATGTTATTTTGAGGAAAAACTAATATTAGCCCTAATAGTAATCACAACACTTTCCAGAAATATAAACTGAAGAAATACAAAATAGCAGCTAAATCAAATTTATACATGTTATGAAAGCAATACATGGAATTAAATGATTCATAGTTTAAGTACATAAATCAGATCTCTGTGAGAGTGCAAAGCTGGCAAAATGAAAATTTAAACATCAAGAACAGCTGCAAAACCATCACATCCAAATCATAACCAAAACATGACTATCACGTTATAATAAGAACCATTAAACATTCATGTTGTTTTTACATCTGTGTTTATGCATGTTAAACATTTCTGTTGAAGAGGCAAGATTCCATGACCACTTTATATGTGCTTCCTTGAAGTTTTAATACAATCTATACTTACAGCATAAAAGACTGTGGGTTACGTGCAGTACAAACTGTACTTCAAGGGAGTATTTTTAAACTGCTGTTATCTCCACTACTTCTCAAACGTTACAATATTTGGCTCCCTCATAGTTCACTTTACACAGATATGCACATTTTAGTTTTAATAGAAATGATGAAGCCATAAGATTGCAACAGTGTAGCTGCTGCAAAAGGGCATAATTTGAGAAAGTGTTTTTTAATTAGATATTTTTTTTTTTTGTATTATTTTGCAGTATTATTTCTATCTAATAAAAAAAAAGAGAAAGTGTGTTGAAGTACAGGTTCCATAGTCCTTCTATGAACAGCTCTAAGTGAGAGCAGAGCGGACAACTGAATAAAATCAGGAGGATTCTCTTCACACAGTGGTGAAACATGAATATTCTAGCACAATTGTCCAAGCAGATGATTCTTTCTGAACATTTTACTCATAATAAGATCAAGAATATTTGCTTTTCAGAAAACTTATAAAGACATTGTGTTATGTGCAAATTCCAGCTTTTCCTTTTGGTATTTTAGATTCTGATAGTATTTTACAGATTGCTGTCTGACTGCTGTAGTGGTCACATAATCCTATAACTTCTAGTACAGTGGTTCTTAACCTTTTCTTTACCAGAAACCCCCTTTAAATATGTTTTGTTGCTGTGGACCCCAAAGATTTACCTCAAGATTTAAAGTCCCAAAGCTCACTTTATTTAAAATTGCTCCTTAAGGGTCTTCAAATTGGGACAGAAGTCAAGTGATAATAGCGTCATGTCTGATTGTCTCTCTCAGAAGCTGATGAGCCCCTTGACAGAGGTGACAGAGTAACCAAGAGGTGCCAAATTGTCCCAAAAGTCCTGCTGGTAAAGGGGATCTCAGGAAACCTAATCTTGACACAATGCCAGTCTCCAGTGTCCAATAATTTCAAAGAAGACCAGAGGTTGCAGATCAGGCACAGACAGAGCTGAGGGGGTTGGAAGGGCTACCATCACCATGTCAAGGCACTTGAAAGAAAAGCAAGTTATTACCTTAAGGATTCTTTAATTCTCAAGACTGTCTAAACTTATTTGACTTTAAATCATCTAATTTACTTCATATAACTCAATGTCTTAGTACTGGGACTTTAATATAAAGAGAAGAGATGGGAACAGAGATGGAGAGTCAAATTTGACAGGAACAACTGAAGTGAAGCTGAGAGACTTTAAAGAGCCAATAGGACAACAGCATTCAATATTAAAGAAAAGAGAATTGAAAGAGAACAAAACATTCTGGAAGAGATCAAAATGGAAGAAGAAGAACTGAAAAAATATCCTTCAGAAACAAAACTTGTTCTACTAAAAAAGAAACTTACAACAGAAATCAAGATTTCATAGAAACAGTTATCAATTGAAATGGTGTCAGAGATAGAACAGAACCTGAACTTTTCAAAAGAAAAGTTTTTTACACATTCAAACAGACCTGGGAAATGGCTGCTGTACAGAGTCAGAAAACAAAGAGAAAAAAAATAATTTTAGAAATAAAGGAACATGAAACAACCTACAGAAATCAAGAAAAGATAAAGATGGCCTTTTTCAAATATTAAGATTATTTCAGGAATGATCTCAGACTACAGATATGAGAGAAATTGTATAAATACCTTCATGACCAAGATATTTACCAATATCTGAAAATCAGAGAAAAGTTTTAAATCAACCCATTTCCATCATGTAAATATCTGAAGCAATTAAACAATGAAAAATTGGAAAAGCTCCTGGTTTTGGATTGTGTCATAGCCTTAAATTACAAAATCTTTGAAGATGAACTAATTGTTCCATTCCATAAAACATTTAACCAAATTATCACAGGAAGCAAACATGCTTCTTGGGGAAACACAAATGTAATTTTAAAAGATGGTAGAGATCCAACAGAGACTAAAAATTATAGGCTTATTTCATTATTAAACTTAAAACTAAACATTTTTTGCTTCTATATTAGCAGAAATATATTAAAAGATACTCAAATATTGGATCCATGATGATCACAGTGGATTCGTTCCAAACAGATTATTACAAGATATCAGAACAACACTGAATATCATGGAATACTATGAGAAAAATAAAGGAAAAAAATAAGTTTAATATTCCTGGACGCCAGAAAAGTTTTCGACAACATCAACTGGCATTTTATTATAGAAGTCTTAACAAGAATGAATCTGGGAATAAATTACTGTAGTTGGATCAAAACTATATATAAAGATCAAACAGTTCAAATTACAATAAAGAGAGAAAAGACCAAATCATATACAGTTAACAAGGGAACTAGATGAGGATGTCCACTGTATCCATTGTTATTCTTGATTATAGAAATCTTAATTAAGAAAGTAAGAAACAATAGTAGGATACAAGGTATGAATACAGAAAAAGCAATATCATTGGTTGACCCTTTACAAAGTATTGAAACATTGTTACAGGCACTAGAAAAATTTGGAGACTTTGCTGGTTTCAAAATAAATTAGGAGAAAACAGTGGCATGAACAAAGATCTTGTCTACATCAGAAGAGCTTGAGGTAATGCAAATAACTAACTTCAAATTATTTGATAACAATTACAAGAACGTTTGGAAAGAAATACAAAGAGATCTTTTAAAATAGATGAATCTCAAGCTCTTGCTGTTAGGGAAAATATCAGATATTAAAATGAATGTTCTCACAGAAATGATTTTTTTTTATTTCAAAATGTATCAGTTATAAATAATGAAAATTGGATTAAACAATGGCATAAAGATCTATCTAAATTTACATGGTAAGGGAAAAAAATCCAGAATTAGATAAAAAATGTTACAGGATGCCAAAGAAAGAGGAGGATTAGGTTTATCTGACCTGAAACTATATTTTCATGCTAGTGCAATATCATAGCTACTAAACTGGACTATGCTAAAAAAGTAACAGATTATTGCAATTAAAAGGATTTAATTTGAAATTTGGCTGGCATGCTTATATACGGTATGGCAAGAATGCAACAGATAAAGAATTTAATAAACTTTATGTAAGAAGATCCAGTTTAAGAGTTTGGTTACATTATAAATCTAGGCTCTGCCCAAAATTTCCTTTATGGACATCTCCACAAGAAGGTTTTCATAATAAAGAAAAAAATATTCTAGAGAACTCATTGATTTACAAAGATTTATTGAGAGATCAAGGAAAGACCCCCAAAATGAAAACACTAGAGGCCAACAGATTGAAAAGAGTTCTCAAAGAAGTAATCCCAGATGACTAAACTGGCTTTATCCCATGATGACACCTAAAGGACAATATGAGAAATATAATAAACGTATTTAGTTCTGTGAAAGACATCCTGAGAGGAATACGGCTGCTAATTTTTTAGATATTTAAAAAGCTTTTGATATGGCTACGAGGGATTTCATGATGAATGTCTGCCAAAGAATGAATGTAGGAAAAAGATTTCTGAAATGGATAAGGACACGATACACAAAAAAATCTGCCCAAATTATTGTAAGTGGTGAAAAATCAAATAAATTAAATATTCAAAAAGGTACAAGGCAGGGCTGTCTGCTATCTCCTCTATTATTTCTGATAGTAATCGAGGTTCTGATTGAAAATATTAGAAATAATCCCAGATTTAAAAGTTAATGAAGACAAAACTAATAAATTAACAAAGGATATCTCCTCAGATGAAGAAATAGTACTATCAAAGAGTACAGGATATAATACAACAAAGAAAGCAAAATATTTAGGCATTCTACTTACAAAGAAAATTCTGATGTCTTTAAGAACAATTATGAAAAAATATGGAAAGACATTTTGAAACGTCTTCGCAATTAGAATAAAGTTATCTTTTATGGGCAGAATCTCAGCAGGGAAAAAGTCAGTATCACATAAACTCTGTTTGTTTCAAACAATTCCAGTGATCCATAATGACAAAATATTTCAGAATTGGCTAAGGAAATTTCTAATTTCATCTGGGGAGGGAAGAAATCCAGAGTAAAACTGAAAACCCTGCAAGACACAAGAGAAAGATAGTTCAGGCCTATTTTTGTTGTTGTTGTATTACTATGCTTGTTGTTTAAATTGGATTCAAGATTGGATCAGTTGAGAAAACATAAAACTGTTAAATTTAGAAGGAGCAGATTTGTGATCAGAGATGGCATTTCTATTTATGGTTCAGTAAGGCCAAAAACAAATAAATAATTTAACAATCATTATATAAGAAAAGCCTAATTAAATGTGTGGAGAAAGTATTTCTCAAGATGTTGCTGGAAAACACCTCGCTAGGTGTCTCCCCATGAGGTTTAATACAAAAAGGAAAATATACTATCTGAGAGATGGATCAAATATAAAGATTTGACAGACTTATAACATGAATCAATAAAAATTAAATCACAGGAAGAGCTTAACAAAAGTAGAATAAAATACCATTGGTTGCTATACAGGCAACCCAGAGAAAAATTAAAAGTAGATATTAAATTAAATGGGCTCCAAATACCAGAAGAAGACATGACTGCAAATCACTGCTCAGGGAAACCTAAATCTATTTCTTCAATTTATAGATTTTTATTAAGATGGATAACAGAAAATGAACCAGTCAAGAATTCAATGGTTAAATGGGCATAAAATGTATCTAATCCAGCTTGTCACGATCAGAGGGAAAGAAATTGGCCTAAGACATTGAGATACACAGCATGCTAAGATATTAAAGAAAATGTTTATAAGATGTACTTTAGTTGGTACCTCACACCCCACAAACTGTCAAAAATGTACCGAAACCGCTCAAATTGGAAATATTAGCTGGATATTGGTTCGTTTTGCCACATTTGTTGTTCATGTAAAAAAGTGAAAAAATTCTGGAATGCTATATATACTCAAATAGAAAAAAAATTAGGTTTTCAATTTGAAATGACTCCCAAATAGTATTTGTTAACTATTATGAAAGATGATTTCGAGAAAAAGGCAGGAAAGCTATTGTTTTACATGACAGCTGCTGCTAGAACAATTTTAGCACAGATGTGGAAAGGGAAAACTCTCCCCTCAATAATGGATTGGGAATTGAAATTGTTCAACATGATTCAGGTGGATAGATTTACTTATATTTTAACAGGGGAAAAGACTGAAAAAATTATCAAAGATTGGGACAATTATATTTTAAAAACATCTGGCGTAGTATCAATATGGTAAATACTGATTTTTGATCAATGATTGAAATATGCAGATACAGTAGCTATAATATTATAAATTACGGGCAATGTGATTTATAGAACGGCCTGTTTGCCCTTCAATCAGGGGGAAGTTTGTGTGAATGAAGCATGATTAAGAAGAACAATTGAGAAGGAAAGAGGGTGATGAAATCATGGACTAACTACATAATTTTTATGTTCGAAACATCTCTGTTTATCTCGATTGTATAGTCACACAGAATGTTTTTCTTTTTCTTTTGGTTAAATGTAAAATACTTGTTTGTATTAATTATTTAAAATAAAATAAAATAAAATAAAATAAAATAAAATAGGCAAGAAAGAGGAATTAAGATTTGAAGGAATCAACTGTCCTTGGCTTCTCTACAGCCAAATGACTGAAAGATATAAAACTGATATCAGAATAAATGGAATAGAATACAATAAAACTGAATTTGAAACAATACTAAATTCTGAAAACAAGCATATTATTGCTAAACTGTACAAATTACAATTAAAAATGGGAAATGGAGCCAGATGTAATTAAAGATTATATGAACAAATGGGCACAGAATATTGGTTACCCTTTACAATTAGACCGTTGGATAAGATCATGGACACTAGATCTTAAATTTACAAGATTTTTATGATTTAAAAGAAAATTACTACCAAATGTTCTACACATGGTAGTTAACATCAGAGAAACTAGCTAAAATATATAAAGGTTCCAAGAACAAATGTTGGAAATTGTACAAATAACAAAGGAACTTTTTACCACATTTGGTGGCTGTGTGACAGAGCGAAAGAAACTTTGGGCTTGAATCAGAAGTAAATCATAAAAATTTAAAAAATGAACTTTCCAATGAAATCTGAGTTTTTACCTCCTTAAACTGTTAAATATTACAAACAACCAGACTGTGATGAAACATTTGCAGATCTTATTATATATGATTACAGCCAAAACAGTATATGCCCAAAAATGGAAAGATACTAAGGCCCTTTTCACAAGACAACTGCATCTCCGCATGGGGATGTGAGAGGAGCAGGACTGCAATGATGCTTCTGCATGACGTTGTTGCTGTCCTGCCCTTCTCCTACCACCAGCCGGTGCAATCACAGGATAAATCATTGGCAGAGTTTCTCCGTCAATGACCCCTGATTATGCAATGCTCCCGTCCCTCCTGGCCATGCAGAAGGAAGTGCGATGGAGGCGCTTCCTGCACCAGTGCAGCATGGGAAAGAGCCTGGCTGCACTGTAAAAGAAACAGGCGTGTCCCTGGCACTCCCCTCCTCAGGGAGCTGGTCAGGTGTAGAGGGAAGCCTTCCCATCACACTCCCTTCCTGCCAAAGGTGCTGCTGGGATCGCATCAGGAAGACGACAGAGCAAGGTAATATGCCGAAAGGGCCCTTGATTCCATTAGAGGGAGAATGGTTAAGTGAAATATACGATATGATGGAAATAGATAGATTAACTACATTAATAAATGATAAGACTTTAGATAACTTTAGGAATAACTGCAAATGCCTAATCAGTTATTTAGAAGAGAAATGGGGTAAAATGTCAGTGATAAGTACGATTGTTGCACGATTGTTGGTTATTAAGAATAATGACATAAAAATATAAGGATACGATATGATGTGATGTAATGATTGTATTCTATTACAAATTAGAGAATGTAGGAATATATACAATCTAAGTAATGTAATTAATAGCATTAGACTCAAATAATAAGATTTTTGAAGAACTATTGAAAGGAGATATATAATATAAATGTAACAAAATTTCAGATTTAGGAGATACGATGATATTATCCTCTTTTGAAGAGGTATTATGTATTGGTCAATGGGTTTTTTATGTTTATTTTTCAAGAGTCACATCAATGTTGCATGCAAAAGTTTTATTTTATAATAAAAAAATGAGAGGGAAGGGAGAAATAAGTAAATGCACAATTTCCTAAGAGGTACTGGAGGGGAAGATAAGACTTCCTCTTGTTTCTTCCAACAATTGTTAGGCTGGAGTGGATTGAACAGCAATGCACAGGCCCAGCCAGCCTTTCTCTCTCTCTCCCTTTTCAGTCATCCAGTCAATCATAAATGCTCATGGATTCTGTTGTTTTTTCTTCTTCACCAGGAGGAGAGGAGACCAAGATGAGCAAAGGAAAGAGGGAGGGGAAAAGACAAACAATGGGATTTGAAGCAACCGCCTATAAAAGACCCTGAGTGTACCTCCTCACTTCTATTCATAAATGTGTGTGCTTTCATCTGAATCAAGTAATGGCTTACTTTGCCAACAGTGATCCGTCACTCCAACTTCCAGTGTCCTGTCAGAGGGTGGCACCTGCTGCAGCAGCACCCCCTCTTCTCATTTGGCTCACTCCAAGTAGGATCCTTGATAGAGTGTGGCACCCAACTCTGAAAAAGGATAGCCAAGAGGGTCCATGGACCATAGGCTAAGAACCACTGTTCTAGAATATTCTCCAGTATATCATCTAATTATCCTATATTCTTAGTATATCCTCTATATAAATATTTAACATGTTGATATAAAAAACAGATATATAAAAACATGTAAATTTTAAATAGTTCTAAAGTAATCTGTGTTGCTATTTCTGTAAATTTAAACATTTTGTAATTGTTATTACAAAATGAAGCCCACATTTAATTTTAACAGACATGCAATGATTTTCATAGTTATTCTGGATTTTGAACTTTCATTTTTTTCAGCACCACAGAAGCCTCATGTACACACCAATGTATGTGTAACAAAGTGTTTTACTACTCACAATTGGATTTATAATACATGTTTTCCAGATTTTGTGCTACCAACTGAACTAAAATTTAAAATGGCCAAACTTCATAATTTTTCAGCTTAAGCTTCAAAGATTTGATGCTACTATAAAGTCTACCATTAGCTCATTTTCAAAATTCATTTCATTCATTTGACAATAAAAAGTTTTCCTAGTAAAGTCATCTGAAGTCCAACCTAGATTTAGTTATACTTAGGCACAGACAGCTTTTAATTCAGCACTTCAAAAACCATAAGGAACACTCAGGCAATCAAATTTCTCTCAATAGCTGCAAAATGTGGGAAAACATCCTCACTGTAATATATATTTTTATTCACAAATATTAGCACAGGGATAAAAATAAAAGACAGCCTTCATGTAGCGTATCTATCATTCGCATGCGAGTTTGCTATCAAAGCTGGAGAGTCCAATGGCAAAGGCCTGAAGGGCACACAGTGGGTAATTAAAGTCCAAGGTGAATATGTCCTCTGCTACACGACCAAACTGCATCACGATATAGTCAGCTGGAGGAAGTGGAATAAGAAGAGAGAGAGGGAAAGAGAGTCATACACTTATTACATCATATAGAAGCAGTAGTGAGTTGGAATCATCCAATCTATCTGTGACAGATATGTTAAGTTTATTGCCCGTTACACTTTACAAAATAGCATCCAACACTGCCTGTTTCATCCAGGTTAAAAATTATGTGTTATTCCACCTTTCCTCCTCCCCCGCCCCAGTTCCCAGCCTGCTAGCATATGGTCCTGAGGCAGAATTTCTCTGTTCATGATAAATAGACCCCCTCCCCAACTCCCAGGAACCTTCCTGCCTTTCTTGACAAGTGGCTGCCCATCTTTCCAGTCTATGAGATCAGGGCATTCAAACTGGAAGTGCATGCTAGTGACTGGACTAACTTGAGAGCTACCAGCAAAAGCTTTTTATACAAGCTATTTGATGTTTGGGAGGGCACATCAGAACCGGAGAAGAGCATGTCTGCTAGGATACCTGCAGCTTACTTTTGTCAATTTCTGAACCCCTGAAGATCCACAGCCTCATGCATCTTTTTGTTTTTCTGTTAAAAGAAGAAGATGAATCCTGACCCTGAAACACAATGAAGGTCACTGCCTCCTGCCAGAGGGATCCCCAAAGTGTCCTTTCTACACTCAGCCCCAAGGGCTGTGCCCAGACAATCTCAAGCCATTTGCTACAGTTGCTCTGTCATATTCAACATCAGGCTCTTCTCTCTTCTACTAAAATTCAGCAGCAAGGAGTCTGCAAATGTTTTACATTCAAGGGGATCTGGAATGGATGGCATTAAATGTGATGTTTAAATTAGCTCAGAGACATATGTACTGTTAATGCAAGAGTTTTGGAAGAGAAAGCAGTCAAGCATGAGAAGGAGGCTTAGATAGGTGTGTGGGATACAGCAATTCAGGATGGCTATCATGCTAATGAAAGGATTTTAGAAAGCTAGATGGGAATGTGTGACTTACTAGGACAGCCTGCCAGTGACATTTTTTTTTTTTTAGAAAATAATCAGTATTAAATCCCATGTCTGTCCTTCTCCCCATCAAATCTAGAAATGTTTGGTGAAAATTGTGAATGTACTTCCCACCTCAACACTGGCCCCTACTGAAGGGGCAGTTTGACCCTCTAACCACAGCTTTAACTCTTACGGTCATTTTCATGGACAATCTGGAAATTCTTCACAGACGCCTGGGTGACTCTTCCATGGAAATTCAAAACATATGACTGGGTATCATCATTCCATACTGGAGCTTTGTTGTGCAACTCAATCAGGTTCTCCATGTCTTTATTTTGCCATTTTGACAGCAAACTCTCACGTTCCTGTGCAACAGAATAAGAGGTAGGGGTGCAGACACAGGTTTTCCATCTCCTTCTCTCAGGTTTGGTCTGCAAAACTAGTAGTAAATGTTCTTCAACTTCACACTCACAACTCCTTTTTATTAGAAAAGCCTGTGTTCTCTTTTCACATCCACAAAGAAACACACCTACCTTCATGGAGAAAATAGCCCGATGTTCCCATACTTCTTATTCCCAATACAGAACAAATTCAGCTTAATATATCTACTTGTTATCATCCTTTCTAATTAATGCATAATTTGCTTCATGCTGCTTATAAATTGTGATATTTTTAGTTAGAAAAATGGAGTGTTGTTATTTTTACATGATGAATGTATACTTTGCAGTTCAAGTTATGAAGGAGACATGATTCTGGATCAATGGGCAATTCGTATGCTGCAATATTTATATGTTGGTGTTAATCACAGAATCATAGAAATGTAGAGTTGGAAGAGACCACATGGGCCATCCAGTCCAACCCCCTGCCATCCAGGAATACCCTCAAAGCACTCCCGACAGATGGCCATCCAGCCTCTGCTTAAAAACCTCCAAAGAAGGAGACTCCACCACACTCCGAGGCAGCGTATTTTACTGCCGGACAGCCCTGACTGTCAGGAAGTTCTTCCTGAGGTTCAGGTGGAATCTCCTTTCCTACAGCTTGAATCCATTGCTCCTTGTTCTGGTCTCTGGAGCAGCAGAAAACAAGCCCTCTCCTTCCTCTACATGGCATCCTTTCAAATATTTAAACATGGCTATCATGTCCCCTCTTAACCTTCTCTTCTGCAGACTAAACATATCCAGCTCTCTCTGTCTATCCTCATAGAGCATGGCTTCCAGGCCTCTCACCATTTTGGTGGCCCTCCTCTGGACCTGCTCCAGCCTGACCATGTCCTTCTTGAATTGGGGTGCCCAGAACTGGACACAGTATTCAAGATGAGGTCTAACCAAAGCAGAGTAGAGTGGTACCAGTATCTCCCTCGATCTAGACACCATACTCCTATTGATGCAGTTGAGAACTGCGTTGGCTTTCTTGGCTGCCACATCACACTGCTGACTCATGTTCAGCTTGTGGTCTATTAAAACTCCTAGATCCCTTTCACAGATAGTGCTATCCAGCCACGTGTCCCCCATCCTATATTTCTGTGTTCCATTTTTTCTACCTAAGTGTAGGACCTTACACTTCTCTCTGTTGAATTTCATTTTGTTGGCTTTGGCCCAGCTCTCCAATCTATCCAGGTCATTTTGAATTTTGATTCTGTCCTCTGGCATATTAGCAACCCCTCCCAATTTGGTGTCATCTGCAAATTTGATGACCATGCCCTCTATTCCTTCATCTTCTGATCTACACTAATCTTCTCCCTCATTTTGAAATCCATCTTTCCTTATTTTCTACCTCCCTCCTGCCCTCGCAACTTCTGACTAAATGTATTTCCTTTCTCTCCTGCTGTCATATTTCACCTTTTCCTCTCTTTCATCTACAACCCTGGCTGAACATCATCTTCTTCCTTTCATTCTCTCTCTCTCTTTCTCCTTCTTAACCCACACTAATAGCGTCGCTTCAAGAGCTATTTCAAACTTACATTTCGTGGTCTGATAGGAATTCGTTCATGATTCAGATTCATTCCTGGAATTATAACTGACATTTTCCTGGGCCCCTTGAATCCTAGTACATTGGTTTCCTTTGAAAAAGGAGATAGAAATTAAAGAAGACAAAGTAAAGTTAAGAATATAAATCAACAGGTTGCTTACCAGTAACTGTGGTTCTTCGAGTGGTCTTCTATGAAGTCACATAATGGGGGTATTTTGCGCCTGTGCGATACAGCATTCGGAACCTTCTGGAAGCTTAAAATCAGGCTTTTTGGCAGTTGGCCCATCCCCCACATCCCCAGGGTATATAAGGCCCCTCCCCGAGTAATGGTCAGTTCCTTTGCCACCATGGTAGCAGCTATGGAAACAAACCAAATAGACATCAAGTGGGGAGGCTGGGTGGGTTTGTGTGACTTCACAGAAGACCACTCGAAGAACCACAGTTACAGGTAAGCAACCTGTTCTTCTTCTTCGTGATCTCTGTGAATTACACAATGGGGAGATTGGCGAGCTGTCAAAGATGGAGGTGGGAGACACTGAATTGTCAATATACACCAGTGATAACAAAGCAACATCAGATTTTCCTTTTTTTTAATTGTAATAAATATTATAAATATTATTAGCATAATAAATAAACATAAGTAAATAAATATATATTTAGATTACAACCAATCATGTTGTGTTTCTTGAATTCATTCAAAAATTTTTTTTTGTCCCCCCCCTTTCTTTCATGCAACTGCAAAAAACAAAACAGCCCTACCAAAGGATGCATCGCTCCTTTCCCTTTGATCTACCCTATAGTGAGAAATAAAGGTCAACGGCTGCAACCACATAGCGGCCTTGCATATTTCCTCCAATTGTACACCATGCATGAAAGCAGCCGAAATTGACACTGATCTTCTGGAGTGCGCCCTTACATTTACTGGCAGCTTTCTTTTAGTAATCTCATAACACAACTTTATCGAGGAAACAACCCATTTAGATATCCTTCGGGAAGAAACAGGCTCCCCTAGTTTCTGACTCAAATAACAGACAAATAACTGCTTAGTTTTCCTTACAGATGCAGTGCTTTGAACGTAGAAGGCTAGCGTCCTTCTGACATCAAGGCAATGCAACTTCTTCTCCAAACCAGTTTCTGGATTCTGCATGTAAGCTCGCAAAACAATGTCCTGGTTCAGATGAAAAAACGATACCACTTTCAGTGAGAAGGTAATATCTGGTCTTAGTACTACCTTCCCTCTATGAAATCTCAAAAAGGGTGCATCTACCCTTACGGCTGCCAATTCACTCGCCCTTCTTACAGAAGTTATAACTACCAGGAACAGTGTTTTCCAAGATAACAGCCTCATATCACAGGTTGCCATTGGTTCAAATGGCTTACGTGTGAGTTGCAACAACACAAAACATAAATCCCAACCTGGTACCCAAGACTGGGTTGGAGGGTACACATGCTTATAGCCCCATAAAAATCTTTTAGCAGTCAGACTAGAGAAACAGGAAGGTCTTCCCTTAGCCTGTAGGTAAAAAGAAATAGCTGCAAGATAACACTTAACTGAAGATAATGAGAGACCCTCAGTACCGAGGTGTGTCAGAAAGGAAAGTATGTCTGCGGTACCACAGCTCCAAGGTTGGGTACCGTGATCTCTCAGGTACCGGCAAAATCTGTCCCATTTGTATCCATATGACTTAATAGTCGATGGTTTGTGAGCCGTTCTCAATATGCAGGTAACTTCCTCTGGGAAAGCAGAATCTATAACATCTTCCATGCAATCAACCGAAGTTTCTGCACATCTGAGTGAAACAGTGTACCTAAATTCACCTCTCTAATTTTCTGCCACAGAAGTTAAAATGGTACTTCTGGAAATGCTGACCATTGCAATGAGGGCAAAATTTCCCTTGCTTTCATGAAACTGGGTGACCAAGTAAGATGACGGAACATGACATTCCTCTCCTTCATCATATGCCCCACTTTAGAGAACATGCCCCTATATACCAAACAATCTGCACAATACATAGATCCTCTTTATATGTATAGACATATGCATACACAAATACATAGCACCTGTCATAATGGCAGGCAGTTTGCATGTTAACAATGAAAGAGAATAACATTATGAAACGAAAATGCAGAATTTGGGAAGCAAATATGATTATGTTGAAGATCTAGCACAGGAAGATAAAATATAGGTATAATGTAGACATAGTGGGATGCCTTCTATGATTAGAATATTACGATTGAAGAGTATAACATGTTCAAATAGAATAGATGAGGCAGAAAAGAAGGGAGAGTAGCATTATATATCTTAAGTCAAGTTCACATGCACAGAAATCCATGAGACTGATCAGGACTGACCAACAGAGAGTATATTTGGATAAAAATAAATATTTATGTTTATGCAACAATGGCATTAGGGCTGCATGCTGCCCTTTCGCCACAATGTTCCCATCATTACTTCCTGTTTTAGTGTGGTCCCAATAACAGCAAGATCACAAGTTCAAGCACCTATAGACCAAGAAGTTTGTGTGCACATGTGTGGGTGTATTTAAAAAAACACTCGGCACAGTAAATTTCCATTTGTGTGAGTCACAGACACCATGAAGAACACCTTTGTTTCACCTTCTCTCTCTTTCTCTTCAGCCCATTACTTCAAATATCAGTCGCCCTCCCTCCCACCCTCCCACCTATGCAAGAATCTTCTATACAAAGCCAATGAGGTTCATCCATCCCAAACTTTTCAGTACAAACACAGGACACTGTCATGTACAATAACCCCAGTGTTGCAGATCAGTCCTTCCTCCGTGGGGAGCGGGACATCAAAAGCCCCAGCCTGCATGGTTTACAGAGAACTTCAGATCACCATTGGTAGTGAGTTAGATGGTTTGTTGTTGACAAATCACTTCCTTTAAGGTTAGTCCCTTCTAACTACAAGTAAAACAGCCTTTTATCCCTCCTCCATGGGGGAGCACTTTAGATCAAGCTTGATGGTATACAGGAAGGCCCTGCCCTTGCCGTGTCATCTGACAACTCACTCTTTCAATGCTTCCAAATTAATTCAATGGGAATTCCACTGTTTCAGCAGTTCTTCTTGTCTACAGAGGCTCACTTGGGACTGCTCGCACACACATGCTGCTCATAAAGTGAGCTGAGAAGAGGTAATGGGTGCCAAGCTGGCTGAGAACCTTTGCAAACAGTGCATACGCGGTCAGTCCCAAATGAGCCTCCCTAAGTCCTTCATGCTCCCTACAGTATAGTACATGGGTTTGCTTTTCAATTAATTCCATTTTCTGACAGTGCTCCAGTCCCTAACCTGACAGATAAGTAGGGGAAGGCTGTATATAAGTGCAGTTCATGAAACATTTATACTTGAGCTACTATAATCTGAGATCACTAGATGGTGCTAGCATCAAGGCAATTCCACTGCATTCTCTTTTAAGAGTGTTTTCCAGACAAAAGACAGCTGCCTCTACTCATTTGGCTGGATTGTTGTGGGCCACACTGTCTAGCTGATAAATCTAGTGGTTGAGATAAGGCTGTCAGCTCCATCTCCTCACAATTCGTGCCCAGCTGTTTCTTGTCTTGGTTTTTGTTGTTCCTCTCCTATCTCCCTTCCTCTTCCTGCTTGGTGTCCTGCATTTTGAAGAGCTGCTCTATGGCCTCACCCTCTCCACCCCACACCTCGCAAGCTTTTATCAGAGCCAAGCTGCAGATGTTTCCCATTAAGTCCAAAGAGTTCTTACATATCTCAGTGGCCTCAGCTTCAATATGCTCCTGGGCAGTTTCCTCAGTAAGTTATCCCAGTTACATCCTGCCAATGGGACATATTACCATACTCTTCTGGCATATGTGTGTTAGGAAGGGGGACAGATTCACAAAACTAATCGTTCATTCTTTTCTTCTCATTTTAGCTATTGCTGACAGTACCCTGTCTCCTGTTCAAAAAAGCTTTGGGCTGGACAGTACCCATTACCATCCCATAAAGGTGCACTCCTAGTTTATCATTTGAGGCTGGTTTAAAAGGTTATTGTGGGGTTTGGATCTCCATTTTTTTATTTATAACTCATCTGCAACCACCCACATGTATTTAAAAAATGACAGTTTTAATGGGAGATAATTATTGTTCATCTAGTCTCCCATCCACAAAAATATATGACACAGGATTTTTCTAACTTTAGGCTGTGTAAAAGAATTTACATCTTTATTTAATTTACTAATTGAATGAATAAATAAATAACTGATTTACAGTTGCAGTCAGTGGGCACAAATATAGTGCAGATCCCTGGCATATTGGGAAAAACACCCCCAGATCAGATAGCTTAATAAGTAGTTCTCTAACCATCTCTTTCAGGCAAGGTCCTACTACCCTGAGTTATATTTTCTTTGGAATTCACTTTCCCATATATGAATTTACCAACAGTGCCATGCAGAGGCTCTCTTCTATGTTCCTTACTTGCTGAGGCAGTGAGAAGTCTGGCACAAGAAAACTGGCCCTTCTCAGTTGTTTCAACAACTATGTACATTTGGTCTTCTCTTGTTTTATTACAGTATATGTTCAATTTTTTAAATTACTGCTATTTTATTGTTGGCATGTATTTACAAATCACTTTTGATGTAAGCCATCTCGACTAGAAAGATATACCAAGGCTGGACAGAAACTGCTGTAACAAGAAAAGATCTATGAAAAACCATATCAAGAAAATTTTCCTAGTTTATCTGCAGAGAAAAAGACATTTACCACACTTTGGTTTCAGCCCAAATAGGATTTCATCTCAACATGGCTGTGGCTACAATAACTTTTCTATTGCTTCTCTTTCTTCCCTCCTCTCCAACTTATATCCCCATGAGGTATAATTTAGCATGATATAAACATTTCTATTACCTCCCTCTGACCCCAGCCAACATTCGTAAGTCACTTACGTAGCAAATAGCAGCCAGCTCATGCCGAGTGTGAGCTTTTTCAACCAGCCCCTGTGCCTTGATTGGACTAACACCATGATCGTAGACAGTAAATTTAGTCCCCATAAGATTTGATCTAGGATTAAAGAATACAAATCACATAGAAGATTTCCTTTCTCTTGAAATACAGCTGTCATCTTATTACTTTTTTTGCCTACAGTTTGTATCAGTCTTGTTATGCCCTGGGAAAAGTATGGAAATCCACCTCATCCTCTTTCTTGGATCCTAAACTCCGTGGGTTTCAATGCGATTCTCCACCTACACAAATATAAAGAGGCTGATCTGTCTAGTATGTACTGTCTAACCATCAGGTTATGATGCACAATATAAATCACAACATACAGCACAAAAAGAAGCCACAGCGAAAGCCATAAAATGCAGACATACTCAGCAAGGCATACTCAGCCTAAATTAGGATAGACTTAATTGGTGTGGTATGGAGTGAAGAAATCATGTCAGACTGTCCTCCTTCCCCAACCTTCAGCAAGGCAAGAACATCACTGAGCATAGCTAAGTAGTAAACCACACGCTTTAACTACAGAAATCTTCCAATTCAATCTTTTGCATTTTCACATAAAAAGAATAGGAAAGGCCTCTGTCTAAAATCTTGGAGCAGTGCTACTACTTAAAGCAAATGGTCTTGACAGCATAAGGCAGCTTTAAACATTTATTAATTTTGCAAGTCTTACCTGAGTTTTCCAATGAAACTTTCTCCTTCTCTAGATAAATCTGTTGGATCAATTGAAATGAGATAATTTGATGTTTTGCTTTTTTTCCTTTTTCTCCCCGCAAGAAGGAATACCTAGAGATATTTCAAAAAATGACTGAAGCTTTGAGATAAAATATTTTGAATCAGCTCTAGAACCTATATTTTTAAAAATTCTGTCTCTAAACCCTGCTGAGTATTTAGACTGAATTTTAGAGGAATAAATATCCAGCATTAAAAAGTTTCACAGATGCAAGATTTGTTCAGGAGGGAGGAATTTCATTTGCCACGTACAGGATATTTTAATGAGTGCAGAGAGGCCTGCAGCATCTGCCAGCAGCAATGTTTAAACCTTTCTTGCTCCTATACTTGCGATGTATTTATTACATCCAATAGTTTCAATAGATAGATATTCAATTGTTGACCATCTTTCAATAAGAGGAAATTACCCATATGTTTTCTTAAAGTTCCAGTGCACATGAATGATAGTTTACTTCTGTTTATTACAAATGAATTTTAGATGTTTTTATTTTTTCTACTGATGGATCTCCAATGATTATTTCAAATTGGCCAACATAACAGTGCTGAAAAATGTTTGATTTATGTTGATCTTGGGACCCTGGGATCTTGGGACCACTACCATGCAGGAATTCCTTCATGTGCTCCAGCATCATATACAAAGATTGTTGTAATATCATTGTCAATGAAAATTTATTAGTTATCATTCTTTCTGGCTTTTCATTCTTTTTTGAGTGGTTGGTAAACTTTGACTGTGTGGGGCTTTGTGCCATGCAACTTTTATGTTGCATCTATGAATTCAAGATTGTATGTCACAATTATATGAAATGCGAAAACCATGTTGGATCTTTATATCATATGTGGGGGACATGTGAAAAAGCTAAGCAACTCTGTATGAAAATACAGTTTATGTGATGCAAAAAATTCTGAAATGTCAAATTTGTAAGAATCCTGCGTTATTTTTACTAGGAATTTTGGAAGAAGATACTGCCAACAACAAAAAGCAATAGAAATTGCTACAACGCATGATATTGGCAGTGAGATTATTTTATGCAAAGTACAGGGGAAAAAATGGAGATCCCATCAATGACTGAATAGTTTAATAGATTGCTGGGAATAGTGGACATAAACACACTTATACCTAGAGTAAAGGGTCAAGCAGAAGGTGAATTTGTTTCTGAATGGAAATGTCTAATTGATAACTTAAGGCAAAATGAGGGTGAATTGATGTTAATAAGGTTTTGAACTTGCCTATTATTCTAAGTTCAGATTTTTCTCTTCTTCTACTGTTACATGAGAAAGGTACTATGAAAATACTAGATGAGTTTAATTTGTTGCAGTTTTGGAATACTTGTTATCATATGTAATGCTTAAAAGAATACTGCTTAAAATTTACTAATCACTTTTAAGAGCTAATGATTATTTTGATTGGTATTGTATATTAATGTATCATTGAAATAATTTCTGGCTTAAATAATAGATTTTACTAGCTATGTTATAAATATAGAAGTTTGAGATTAATATTAAGAACAAACTTAGCTTAGAATAATAGAATTATATTAATAATTTAGTATTATTTACAGTAATTGTTAGTTTTTGTTGTTATAATCTACTAAGTAATTTTTTTATTGGGTACTTGGTTAAAGGTACACATACTATGAGCAACAAAAGTTTATGTAATGATTTGTAAAGTTAAATGTTACTGCCCTGGCTAGTCCGAGCTTTGGGGATAGTAAAAGATATCCTTTTGATATCATAATTCAGCTTCACTTCTCTATTCCCTTCCATGTGCTTGCGAGGCCACCGGACAAGCACGTAAACAAGCTCGGCCTTAATCGCCGTAATATGGACAATACAGGCAGGCCAGAAAATAGCTGACTCACTGCTTTAGGAGACCTCCAGGCAAGTACTCTAATTAGGTATGCACGCAACTTACAAAAGAGCCTCTGCCCCGCGCTGGCAGCTTGATGGGTTAACTAGGTAATACCCAAGTACTCTGCATTTGCATACTGGCTACTCTATTGAGAACCTCTGCAATAACTCAATCATTCAGATTCTGACCTTTCGGAGGCTTTGTCTCCAACTCCAAATCTATTGTTTTCCCCCAAGTACGGCATAGCCTGCAGTCACATTCTCCTTATAAAAACCCTTGATTCCAAGACCTTCCTCTGATCGCTCCCGAGTTTCATCCCGCCTTGCTGCCGCTTTGCTTGGCGAGCCTCCCCTCAGCTCCACGTGCTGAGCTACATCGCACCCCAGCTTCGCTCTCTATTTTTCTGGGCTTCAGGACAGGTGAAGTATCACCCAAACCAGCAATCCCTCTAAAAATCCCTCTGTACCACTCCAACCTTTATTTTCTTTAGTTATCTTGTGTGAATGTGTTGCATACACTGTTTTGCTTGTGTTTAATAAAATATCATTTATTGTTTCAACTTCTGTGTGCTACTTGACTCGACCCGACCCCGTAGACATAGGGTTCAAGATCTCGCTACGTTACCCTGCCTCTCATAACGCTAACCAGTGCTCTGAGCTAATTTTCCCCACCTTTAGTTGAGCACATTTTGGTGTCCCTCCCGGGACCCCCAGTACACAGGGTAACATAAATATAACTATTTAGTAGGCACTGTTTGCAACAAGGGCAAGAACCAACTTTTGAATAGTTGTAGTTTTTTGTTAGTCATAGTTTAGTCTTGTTAGGTATTACAGTTTGGTTATGTAAGATTTGTTGTCTTGTATGTGTTGTATTTTCCCCCCTTGGTTTTATGGTTGTGTATTGTTTATGTGTGTTTTTTCAGTTTAACGTTTAATTTTTTTTTTTTAAAAAAGATCATAGGTTCTGCCATTCTTCTCAGTACCTTTCTGTCATCATCTCGTTCCAGGTGCATATAGTAAGTAGGAAACAGACCTCGATCCATCCCTTTTTTATCTCTTGTGATCCGACACTTCACTGTAATGCCACGTGGTGCAGGGCAGAGCACAAACTCCTCCAAGTTTTCAATTTCTCCCAGTTGCATATCTGTCTGAGGCATTAACACACTAGAAGCACCTATTTCCTGCATAAAAAAATCATTTCTCTTCAAAAACAAGCCAGAACATATCTCCCTTTTCCAGAAACCACATACAGAATAAAGGCCTATTGCCTCCCAAAATATCTTAAATTTATGAAAATTAATTCATGGTAGGTGAGAGGAAGCTCGCAAAGAAAAGAATAGTTGCTTAACTAAAAGTCACTCTGCCGGTGGTTGCCTCTGCAAGTAAATATATGGGATCCTGTGCCAGTCCAGAACAACATCCTCAAACCTTCTAGAGCTAAACAGTCAGAGCTCCTCAAAATGAAATCTAAACAGGCTGTACATTGCCTCAAGGGATAGGCAAAAGCCTTCTAATTCAGTTACATCTTGATCACTGCAGAGATGACTCTATCGGGACCTAGGATGTATGTATATTTATTTAATTTATTTCCTACTTTTCTCTCAGTGTAGGAGTCAAGGTGACTTACAACATTAAAACAAGCTACAGCTAAAAATCTGTTAATAACTTTTCTAAAACAATTGAATAAATTTTTGTATTAAAATATTGGTGATTTAAAACCACATAAAGCATTTTAAAAACAAGATGGATAAAAGTACAATGCGCACACACTCCATTAAAAGGTTCTTCTGCACAGTTAAATAATCACCAAATGCCTGTTTAAATGAAAAGCTCTTTACATGCTGACAAAAGGAAGCAGGGAGTGGCTTGCTTAGTCTCCTGTGAAAGAGAACAAAACCACTGAGGTCTCTCCTAATGCCCCTAGCAGATGGGCCTCAGCGAACCTAGAGGATGCTCTTCCCCAAAGATCTTAAGACCTGGGCAGGCTCACATAGAGACATATGGTCTTTCACACAGTCTGGATTTAAACTTTACAGAATTTTAGAGAGTGAAAGAATTGAGCCCTCAAGGACCCCACAAGCTAGCAGCATGTTGTCAGACAGAAATCCATCAACACCCGCTTTTGAGTTTGCCTCTCAAAGAAGGACCAGAACCATGGTAAAACAGTGCCCCTGCATCCCATCCCAGAGAGGATACCATAGTTGAAGGTATAGAAAACCATTGAGAGGTCTAGCAAAACCACTCCCTCCCAGGTCTGGTTTCTGGCATAGATCATCCACCAAGGTTACCACAGCTGTCTCCATCCTATAATGAAGACGGAAGCCAGACTGAAATGGATCTAGATCAGCAATTCCCAACCTGGGGTATGCAAATGAGAACATTTAGGGGCACCAAAAAAAAAAAAAAGAATGACAGAAAAAGTATAAAGCGTAAGCCATTCTTGGAGGATGTCACAACTCGATATAGTTCTTGATTGCCCATGGTGTTGGCATTCCTGTCCCAGAACTTTAAGGGATGTAGAGGTAAAGAGAAGAGTGGCACACAAGCTGAACTTCCAGGTACTATTGGCCCACAAACTTAAACAAAAAGAGTCTTTCTTTCACACATATGCACACACAGTCTTCTATTTGAATTGCCATGACTCTAGCTCTTTCCACACTAGGTGGCTTCTTGAGCCATATGTTCAAGCATTCTTCTCTCCCTCTTCCTTGTGTCCCTCTCCATGAGGAGGGTGCACAGCTGGTGGAACATCCAGTTTGGCCCCAAATCCATCTGAGGGAGGGACACGTAACAACAGTCACTTCTCCTTGTGCTCTCCGTTGGGAGCAAACTAGATCCTGAGACATGGAGAGCATCTAGGTGGGTAATGGGGCATGATTCAATGAAGAGGCATCCAAGTTACATTTTAAGTAATATAACATATAAAAGCAAAGTTATTTTACAGATGTAATGAGTAACAGTTTTGAGTTATTTTCAAAAGTTACTTTTCAGAGAAATTTATGGGGCACTTTGGCACAAATTTTTCAAGTTTTATTCCATTCTGTTATCAATCCTAAGAGGTTTTTTCCCCCTCAGAAAAGTATCAGAAAGTAATGGCCAAGTAACAAGCAGTGGGATAAGAAACGTAGTAAGTTTTCATCATTGTAATGAATGGCAGGAACTGTTTATTATCGTGAGTAACAAATTTCTTTTGAAAAGTAACTTTCCAAGTTTGAAATAAATATACGTGGTCCATACAAAATGTGTCATCTTGAAAAGGCAGAATGAATATGCTGTCTGCACATTCAAGTGTGAGAGGAGTACATACTGCTATTTAAGTATCTGGGAAGAATAATCATAGGACTAGATCCTGATTGAGATGAAAGTCATAAACCCACTTTCTGAAAAAATTCAGCATGCTTCCAAATAGTTTTAAGATTTGAAGGGGAAGACTTTCCCTTAGTCCCGCTACCATCCCAGACTTGCTTAGTAAAGACACAGGAGACAGCCTTCTCAGTGACTCCTCCCTGCCCTCTGGAACTCTCTTCCATGGAAGGCTAGGCTAGCTCCTTCCTTGCTTTCCTTTCCTTATCATGCAAAGACATTTTTGTTTAAGCAGGCTTTTAGTATGTGAGGAAAGCTTTTTACTTTTATTGAGATGTCTTACTGATTTTTAAAACTTTTTTTAAGTTTTAAATATGATTTTATCCTGTTTTATGTGTTTGATTTTAACAGTTTTTAAATTTTATTGTAAATGTTCTTTTAATTGACTATTCTGGAAGCTGCCTTGGGTCCCACTCTGGGAGAAAGGTGGCATATAAATGCAATCGATCAAGCAAGCAAGCAATCAATTGCAACAGAGTTTAACAACCTGAGCACACATGATGGCTACTAGGTAAGCTGTTTTGAACTAAAGAAGATGCCAATCACAATTGGTTTTGAACAGACGATTTATCAGCTGAGTGAGGACGTGGAAGAAGTTTCAAACTGATTCAATGTAGACTGCTGAGCCCCTTAAATCTTGTTTTATTAACAAATATAAGAAAAAATAAATAGCTTTCAACAGATGGGCAACAGACCAAGATGGAAGATTTCGAAGCCTTGGGAGGGAATATTTTTTCCTGGGGTTTTCCAGGGGAAAAAAGGAAAATTTTCAGAAAAATTGAAACAAACACAATATTAGCCCCCTTTTTGACTTATGATGACCCTGGGTGAACCTATCGCAGGGTTTTCTGGAGCTGAAAGTGTGTCATATGCTCAGGATCGCCCAGCAGGTTTCCATGGCTAAGTGGGGAACTTAACCCTGGTCTCCAGAGTTGTAGTCCAATGCTCAAACAACTATATCATGGTGGCTCTGCTCTTACAATATAGTGAGTGTAAAATGCTTGGAACATTTAAGGACTTGTTAAGTGCTAAGTAATAACAATATCTATAACTTAAGTGTTCCCTTAGAAAGGAAAAAAGTGGTAGCAGGAAGGCCTTTTTACCACACCTTACACCCCTGTCCCACTGGATAGCAAAATTTCCAATAATTGATGGAAATCCTGACAGTTTTTTTCACTTTCATACAATACGAAACAGCCAGTTTCATACAATATTGTCCATTTGTGGCTGGGAAACATGTGGTAGCAGGACACAGGCTGTAAGCATGTGCTAGGTCAGGATGACCTCAGCATGGCCAGGTCATAAGTTCAAGAGGATCAGATGGAAAACCCTGATGTTAATACTTTGGGATAATCTCAATGACCCAACCTCCAAATACAATAAAAAATGAAACTGCCTAGGTAGGGCAGGCAAGCACAACTGCTTGCACATGTCCTACAGATACCTTCCCCAACCAAGATATTAAAAGGTTATCAGGACTCCCATCAATGTTTTGTCACCTAAAGATAAAACAATCAGCCTGCTCAAGACCCGCTTTGTTTGCTCTGCCAGAAAGCAATTAACACACACTCCTTCAGGGTGGGAAATAGAGTATAAAAATCCCAGCTCCAGCCCAGGTCATTTGCTAGCATTTTTGGGTATCACACTGCATGGCAGACTATTGTTCCTCCATGTTGCCCTCAAACTCCTGTTAGAGCCACTCCTCTTCAGTCTTCTGCTTCAAGACCAATAAATATCACACCTTCCACTCAAAATCTCTCTCTATCCAGTCTTTCTTGCCTTTTTCTTCAACAGCCTTGTACGGTTCGTGAGATTGCTTGATTTCTTGTGTGTGTCTATTGATCTCCAATAAAATACCCCTTTTAACTTTTAATTGGAGTCATCTCTACAGTTAGTACTCGTATATACAGTTAAAAGATCCTGCCATTACTCTCCTCTTACAGACCTCCTTTGAGCTAATAATATCCCAAATTATAAGGAAACACTGGCACTGCTGGAGGACCTCAAGGTCCACCACCTTTTAGGGTAACAGAGTAGCACTGCAAATTTTCCTGGTTGATATAAGCACTTTTAATTAACAAGAAAAGATAAAATAAAACTGTTGGTACCTTGACTTAATTATGACGTTGTTTATTTTGGAGAATTTAGTTCTGGAGTATTATTGTAATAGTAAGCAAAGACAAAAATATTGAACAGTTTTATCTTCTTTCAAGCAACACACACTGGCATAAAGAAGTTTCAATGTGAGAGAATTTTCTTTTCCACCCTGTCCCTCCCTGCTGCCCCCAAAAACTGGATCTGGAGGATTTCCCAGTCCACTAAAGTATATTTTGGGGGTGCAGGAAGGACTGCAGGAAGGATAGGAAATCTCCCCCTTTCAAAATCCACAGACAGAAGCATTTTCTTCAGTGGAATATATACAAATAGATGCTGGCCATTTTAGCATACTATAATGATTTTTTTCACTTCCTTCAATACCATAAACTTATATTTACCTATCGAAGGGTTTTGGTAAGAATTATATTTAATCAGATAGGTTAAAATGCAGCTGATTAACCAGCTAAAAAGACTTCAGATTACTAACAGGCAAGTTAATGTAATAGTGTGCTTTGGTCACTAGTGCAAATTTATTTATTTGAATGTTTCTATACTATGAAACTGTTCCAAACTGGCTGTGAACAAACATAGCAGTTGGAAAGTCTCTGTATATCTAAAACAATTGTATATTCAACGTACAATTGTTCGTTATGGGAAAAAGAATGGGAAGCTGGGAATTTGATCAAACTTGGGCTCCAGTCTCCACCTAGCCATAAAGCTCAGTCACCCGCTTTGAGCCTTACCTACCTCACAAGATTGCCTGAAAGAGAGAGTTAAGAATCACACAAGCTACTTTGAGCTTGTTGAAAAGTTAAATAGAAATGAAATAATTAAAGTAATTCCATATGTAACAATTGTAAGAAAAATTATGATGCTGCCAGTCAACCTGAAAAATTGTAGAAAGTTGCTAGGTAGACTTTTTTGTTAGAATTTGTAGATAAGCACGCCAGCCACTCTCCATAGAATGAATCTGGCAAAGTTAATACTGGGAACACCACAAGATAGTCATGAGTGGACAGATTTGTCCTAAGAGAAATGACTCTGTGCTTACTTTAGTGGAATTCTGGCTGTTTGCAGAATCAGGCCTCTGAGATTCTAAATAAGGTGAATGGGATCCTGACTGCTTCTCAATTTCTTCTTCATCCTCAGTGTCCTCCTCATCAAAATTCAGGCTTCCAGAGATACCTGTCAGAATGACATAGTAACTAGATAACCTAACCAGCTAATTTTGTTTCCAAAGAAGCAACCATAAATACATGATCTATCAACAAACATATAGAGCTTAGAAGTAGCACATAACAAGCAATGTACTTATCTATAACAACCTACTTTCTTCTTTCTCCCCGTTTTTCTCTAATGGGCATAACAAAACCACATCTCAAAACTAAAACAGCAAGTGTTATTTACTGGGATAACAAGTAATACAGGTTACTTTTTAAGGGTATTTTTAGAAGCATCTTTAACACAAAATGTTAAGTTTTATATTGTTCTATCATTATCATCATCATCATCATCATCACCATCATCATCACAACATTTATTTATAACACCCTTTGCACCAAAGGGCGGAACAATGACATATACAAATAGGGGCAGAGACAACAAAACAGAAAACCACAACAATACACAGCATGGAATCCCCAGCACCCTACCAGTCGCTACCCCTCTCAGCACTTTAAACACATCTCAATGACTTAAGATGCAGAGTCAAAGAGGAAGGTCTTCAACCATTTACGGAAACGGGTGGGATACCCCTCGAGCTGGGGGTCCAAAGGAAGACCGTTCCACAAATGCGGAGCCAGATCTTGAAAGGCTTGCAGCCTTGACAGAGCTGTATGTATTGGTGGAACAAACAATAATCCTTTGCCTACAGATCTCAAATTCCTGGATGGAATGTACCAAACAAGGTGAGCTGCAAGGAATTCAGAGAAGTTAAAGTGCAAAGCTTTAAATACCAGGACCAAAAGTTTGAAACAGGCCCTGGCTCAAACTGGTAGCCAGTGAAGGATCTACAGGGAGAAGAAACAGGTGAATATTTTGGCAGATTTAAGACCTAAGGTCTCCTTGAAGCAATGAAAAGAAAGAAAAAATAACCAATGCAATGTGCTAGTTTTAAAAAGTACCAATAATATGTTTCTTTTTAAATACTGTAATGACCAAGGGATGCAAAATATATTTAAAAACTAACTTTGCAAAGTCTGTAGATAACCATCCCATTGTTGCTGCAGATCTGAATCACAACACAACTATGGATCCACACAGGAAGTCCATGGCTAGCCCTACCAGCTAGCAGCTAGGTTCCAGAAACAACAAATTACACTGCTCCCTCCAACCCTATCAGCAGAGTGCCTGCTGCTGATTCAACTACCTTCTATCCAACATCATTTTTGGACATCAGTCTCACCTGGAAAAAAGATGGCAGTGGTGCTATTGGTAGCAAGCCACAAAAAGTAGATGCCACAACCAGCAGGTGGCAGTTCAGCAGCTACCTTACCTTGCCTTTCCTGCTTTCCAGATGCAAGCTGGTGGCAGATAACAGCCACTTGCTTACCCCAGAAGCCACTGAGTAAAGCAAGAGAGTCAAAGTGAAAGCGTGTAAGCTTCCTAACTCAGTCTTACACACTCTTGTGGCTTTGCTTTGCATTGTAGAGGAAGCAGCTGGTGAGTGGGAACAGGCGGGGACAGCACTGAAAGCACCCTCATTGCCCCACTTTGCTCATTTCCTATTTCTCTGCTTTCCCAAAAGCCCTCTTTCTGTCATTCTGTCACTCCAAATAATTGCACAGTGCTTTCTTGCCACACCTCCCACCTTCTGTATAAGGAAAGACTAGCCTTTTTCATTTTCTTTTCAAGGCCAGGGAAAAGTCAAGTACAGATAGCATAGAGGTGGGGCATGTGAATACATGAACAGGGAATAGCTGCATAAATAGGGCAGGGGTAGTGCATCCCTTCTTGCTTCAGGTGACTGGAAGGTTTATGAAATCAAATCATTAATTGCTATCAGAACATTAAAACCTGAATGAATGATGTCAAGCATCCATATAATATCTTTACCACCTCTAAAAAATATTGAACTTTAGAAAATATCAAAATGTAAACTGCTCAGAGTGTGCTTTTAGCAGGAAGGCTGGGGAAAATACACTGGAATTAAAAATTGAACAAAGAAACTGTAGGTTTAAGGTTTAGGTTGAAGAGGAATATGCTGCCTCAGAGTGTGGTGGAGTCTCCTTCTTTGAGGTTTTTAAGCAGAGGCTGGATGGCCATCTGTTGGGAGTGTTTTTAGGTGGGTTCCTGCATGGCAGGGGGTTGGACTGGATGGTCCCTGTGGTCTCTTCCAATTTTATGATTCTACGATTCTAAAAATCTAATTAAATATTTCTTAGCTGCAGTCAGACTGAAAATTGGAGTGTAGCATAAAAAACGCTGGGGTACTATTACTAGAAGGTGGCTGGAAAAGATATAGAAATATGCCCTTTCAGAGAAACCCCAGTCCCTTTCATACTGCATAGTTATAGCACTTTGATTCCACTTTAACTGCCATAACAACATTCTGTGGAATCCTGGGATTTGTAGTCCATGGAGTATTTAGAGTTCTCAGCCAGAGCTCTTATGCCTCCTCAAAGTGCCATTCTCAAGATTCTACAGGATGGAAGCAGGACAGTTAAAATGGAATCAAAGTCCTACTAGTGTGCCTGGGCTCTCAGAGAAACGGCCTCTGTGAGACAAGATAAACAACAATCAACTTGTTAAAAACATGACACTCCTTTATTTTGTTTGCAAACGAGAATTCAATTTCACATTGGCCTCCTGCAGCTCAACTTAAATTCTGGAAAAATGAATTGTAAAGATTCCTGGATGCACCTTATCTTGGCATTGACATCCTCTATCCAATAAGATGGTATTAGTAAGGAACAACAGCAGCAGCAGCAGCTGCAACAACAGTTATTGTTACTATTCCTTTATCCCACCTCCTTCCCAACCCTCAGACTCTGGGTTCTCTCATTTTACTGTGTGACTTTAGAATAGAAACAATACAAAAATAAATCAATTACATAAAATATGCAATACAAAAAAATAAGCAAACAATAAAAACAGCAAAAGATAATCAACCTAAACAAAAACACACAACTAATAATACCCTATAACACACATAACTAAAAAAAATTGGCTCCTGTTACTGTTGCAGATAGCAAACAGTCATCTAATAGTAACCTTAGCCATTAGATCTAAACAATAAAATAGAGTTTGTTGCTTAGCATAAAATCTAAAAAAATTTTTTTTAAAAAAAAATACCATATTTGCCAGCATATGAGACACACGTATGTATGAGATGCATCCCATTAATACATTGGCAAATACTTTTTGTTGGTGTATAAGACACACCAGAGTATAAGATGCACCCCATTTTCAAACAGTATTTTTCAGGAAAAACAGTGAGTCTTATATGCCAGCAAACACAATAATAATAATAAATGACTGTTAGACATTAAAGACATTAGAAATATTAATGGAGAAATCCCACTATTTCTAAACTCATTATTAATTGATAAAAAGAAAAAGAAAATACATAACTATAGTAAAGTTTAATATTTCTTAAAACTAGTTCTGTATTCTAGAAGAGCAACAAATAAAGCATAAACTAATATCTAATGTATTCTTTCTACAATAAAAAAGCCAAAACAACAAGTACCTAACCAGCAAAAAACAAAAAGAAGAGAAGGATAATAAATATCATTTATACCTTTCCATTTGTACCTGCTAATGATTCATACTATTTTTTTTTTACTTTAGCAGCCATTATCAACTCTTAATTTCAATCCTATGCTCCAACTACCTTTAGAAGTGAGCCAGTTGTGAATGCTTCTATTCCAAAGAGATTACCATCACCTCTTTTTCAAATTTTACCCAATCTAGTGGGTCCCCAGAACTATGAGTGAGTCAACTGCTAGAACGGCAGTTGTGACTATGTTATTACGGACAAATAGCCTGATTTCTTCCCATTTTCCTTTCAATACAGACAGGAAATGTTTAGACTGATACGGTTATGGGAACTGGGAGAGACATGCTGTCTTAAAAAAAAAATAGAAGCTCACTCAGGTTTAAAAGTAAAGATTTTTTAAAAATATATAAAAAGGATACAAAGAAGGAAAACAGAAGAGGTACTTTGCAAATAATCAATTCATAAAATATTGCTAACTTACAGGTGCAGGTGTCACCTTGGGAGCTGTAACCCATAAAATCTCTTTGGATGGATAGGGGACACAAAGGAATAAAGAAATATATTCTATATAATAAGAACAACAAAATATAATGTAACACATATAATAACAACAAAAATATAAATGAATTCAAATCCCCATTAAATCATTCTATGTAACTAGTTATCACCTCGTTTCTGTAAGATGTCTTGCAGATCCATCTTAGAAACTACATCTATTTGAGTTTCCTCATTCTTTTCTGGTTCAGTGTCATTCTCTGCTGTGGATGATCCAACTGAAGTGATCTGCTGTTTGTCCCCCAGTTCCTGTACTACTCGATTCAGAAACACAGCTGGGCTATCAAAACCTGTAGAACAGAATGAAACAGGTCGCTGAAGCATAGGGCATACAATAATTTTATAATATACAAATAAGTCTATATGTAGGCAATAGGTTACATATATTTACATCATTCCATCAAAAAAAAATATTACCAGCAATTTGTATACAGGCATACCTCAGTTAACAAAGTGGGTATGTTTCTGTGCATTACTTCATTAATAGAAAATTTGATACCTGGCAGAAATAACATACATGACAAAAAAGAAAAATAATTCAACAAGTTTCAGGATGTTCATACACCACAAAAAAGCAAAATAGTTCAACATGTTTCAGCAAACTTTTTATTATCAATCAATCAATAGTTTATTAATGCTTGAGCCATAGGCTATTTGCATACTTAGTAATAAAATCAATAAATACAATCAAGATACAACAATAAAAACACAGCAATACAAAAATACAACATAAAATAAACAGCATATGGGTCTTATAAACTATAAAAAAGGGGCATCCCATAGAATTAAGATACATTAAATATAACCAGCAATTGTAAAATTAGTGAAGAGCATCCCCTGAGCAATCAACTGCAATTATCAGTAATGAATCTTGCCCTAATTTTCATTGCTGCCAGGGCAAAAAGAGAAACCTTGTGAGTTACTGTTGAGTCAATATTGGACAAAAGACAGAAGATCTTCTCTGAGACTGTATTCATATGTAAGCAAAACAGAATAGCTCCCAAAAATTTAGTTCTTGGTTCTGAATATGGTGAACAGGAGAACAAGTAGTAACTTTTTATTAAAACCCAACATTATGCACACGTGAAATGAAACAATCAGGTTAGGTAAGTCTTGCAGAAGCACACAAAGGTATTCTGTACCTTCTAGAGGCCACTTGAAAACTTCTTCCAAAATGCATCTAGGATTCTTTCTTTTTTTTTACTTTTTACCAGCTTCTGCTTTTCTTCTGATTTCTTCTGGTCTACAGATCTGTGCTTTTTTAACACATGGGGAAGCTGCTGAGGCATCTGCCTTCCCCTTATCTCTCTGTTTTATCTCTCTGAGCAAGGAATTCCAGAGGCTAGTGCTATTTACCTTGTCTGTTGTAGGAAGGCACACACAGCTACAATAGGATTTGTTGGAGTAGAATCACATTATTCCCAGCTCAGGCTTTTACTCCATAGTTTACCGAACATATTGCTGCAACCTGATTCAGAAGGTCTGTGTTTCTCCAACCCTCCTCCACCATTCTCCCATTCCTGATGCTGCTAAGAACCAAGGAATAAAATGGGGCTGGGCAAATATAAAAAGACCTTGTAAAAAGGAGTGTCTTTGTCAGAGATTTTGTTAATGGGGGTATGCCTGCATCCAGTTTAAAAGAATTTTATTTAAAAATATAAAATGTTTTACCCCAAATATAAAAATGCATTCCATGTATACAAAAATATTGTTCAATTTTAAAGTATTATATATAAAATATTACATACAAAAAGAAAAAAATGACACATTTCAGCATGAAACACTGATTCCAATCATTAGTTCATATTATTGGCTTATAAATCACAGGAAGGAGAATAATGAACATCACCTGTTCCCCACAACCACTTAAAACTCTATTTGATAAGCATCATAACACAGTTTAAGACAAAAAAACATGAAACTTACTGTGTAAAATATGGTAGTCTTCATGACCTCTTCCGGATCTAATAAATCTGCACGTTTCATTCCATTCTGCACAAAGCTATAGGCTCTTATGAATTTCCTGTGCTAGTTAATGGGAGGGATGTACCTTCAGATTTTAAAATCTCACTTCAGATTTGATTCCAAAGTAGGGCTGCTAGCAGAAATATAGGTTAGGTCTCCTGTACCTTTAATAGCTGTGAAGAAAAGGGAGTTTCAGCAGGTACTACAAGCCTGAAAAGCAACAGCCATTGAAATTCCCTCTTCTGCATGAGTATTAAAAGCACAGGAGCTTTGTCTCATTTTTCACTTGGCAACCGTAGTTCAGTGTCAGTTGGGACAGCCTACAAATTTGTCTGAGATGGAAAGAAAAACATTTTTTAAAAAGTAAAAACTAAAACTAAACTCCTAAAATAATGCAAGGAGAATGCCTGTAAACTCTATTAGAGTTTACATTAAGTTCTGGAAACAATTTTGTGACATGTGGTAGCTTTCAAAACTGTTACCTAGTGGTCCTGCATTTGTTCTACAGAGTGAGCTATTATAACACACACCAATAGTGACAGCAAATGGATGCATACCTGGATTCCTAAATCTTTTTAAGGCAACAGTAACAAATAGCAACACAGAATACTAAAACAATTTCAGCAAGAAAACATGACAGGAAACCAGACTTTTTGAGGAAACAATAGAAAATGAGACAGGCAATTAAGCTGTCTGTTAAAATGCTTAACAATATGTCTTTAAAAATCCTCTGATTTGCTCCCACTCCAAAATACGACATTATACAAACTATGGCAGATTTGTGTGGTTTCTTCAGGAGCATCAGACATTAAAGGTACTATTTCTAGACATACTAACCCACACTTCCTCTTGTCCTCCACCTTGATTCATTCCTTCAGGTACCACTGATCCTTCAAGTCAAATATTAGAATCTAAAGTAATGGAAATGCTATCTCATTTACAATCTTCTAGGTCTCAATCTTCTAGGTCATTTACCATCTTCTAAGTCTAGGAAAGGTTTTTTTTAAGAAGTGGTCAATACCACCATTTCTTTAAATAAGATGAGAAACTTCTCTTCCTGAGAGATGCATTAACAATACATTGTTGCTGAGATCTAGCTGCATCTCCTCTTAGATGACCAGACAAGAAGTACAGAGAACAAGAAGGTAAGTCGTCTACCTTACTTGTTCTGGCAGCTTGTCCACCTCTGTGGTACTCACCAACTGAGACTGAGCCAGCGTAATCCTACCCATGAAGCTGACGGACACTCAGCTGTCAACTTCTGCTAGAATGACAGTGTCCATCTTGACTCTTACCAAGAGAGTATGGCCATTTCTGCACTAGACTCTTATAGTGCTATTATTCCACTTTTAACATCCTATGGAATCCTGGGGTTTGCAGTTGACTGCAAATCCCAGGATTCCATAAGATGTTGAAAGTGGAATAATAGCACTATAACAGTCTAGTGCAGAAATGGCCTATATGTGAATTGATCCATTAAAGGTATCACAGTGATTTTCTGAGTAGTCTAGAAGAATGTAATTCAGGTGGGAAGGTGTCTGAGTTAGACCCCTTGCCACCTTGAAAAGTTTAGCTGGACATGAATTCACAGAAACAATACATGGCAAGAAGAAGGCTTCCTTGATGCACATGTTGCTACCTCATATGAAAGAGGATATTCTCTATATTGTGTCTCCTCAGATATATGTCAAGTTAATGAAGACTTAGCAAACAGAAGACTTCTATGTTACCCTGTTTACCGGGGGTCCCGTGAGGGACACCAAAATGCGCTCAACAACAGGTGGGGAAGATCAGCTCTGAGCACTGCTTTAGCATTACGAGAGGCAGGGTAACTTAGCAGGATCTTGAACCCTATGTCTACGGTGTCAGGCCGAGTCACGGAGCACACAGAAGTTGAAATAATAGATGATGTTTTATTAAAAACACAAACAGTGTATGCGGCACACTCACACAAGATAACTAAAGAAATAAAGGTTGAAGTGGGATAGAGGAGGAGTTGTTGGTTTGGGTGATACTTCACCTGTCCTGAAGCCCAGTTGGAAGCGGAGAAGCTGGGGAGCGTGGATCTCAGCACATGCAGCTGAGGGGAAGGCTTGCTGGACAAAGCGACAGCAAGGCGGGATGGAAGCCAAGAGCGATCCAAGGAAGCACTCAAAGTCAGGGGTAAAAACTAAGGAAAAACTAATTCTCTAAGGAGAATTGTGAATGCAGGCTAGGTCGGACTTGGGGAAAAGAATGGATTTGGAGCTGGAGACAAAGCCTCCGAAAGGTCAGAATTTGAATGATTGAGTTACAGCCAAATTGTCAATAGGATAGCTGGTATGCAAACGCGGAGTACTTGAGCATTGTATAGTCAGATCATCAAGCTGCCAGCACGGGGCAGAGGATCTTTTGAAAGCTGTGTGCATACTTAATGAAGGTACTTGCCTTGAGGTCTCCTAAAGCGGCAAGTCGGCTATTTCTGGCCTGCCTGTATTGTGTTGGAATATTATGGCGATTATCGGTCATAATATCCGGGGCCCTTGCGAGCACGTGGAAGGGAATGGGTATGTGAGGCCGAATTATTGCTATCAAGAGATATCTTTTTATATCCCCCAAAGCTCAGGCTTGCCAGGGCAGTAACATCTAGGTATGTGTACTGTGCCAATTCAAGAGTCATACAGGAAGGTCATGGCTCACAGACCCATCAAATGTCAGTCTCTTCAAGCTATGCTTAAGAGTAATAAGATCCAGTTTGGAGAAGGATGTTTACTTTTAGGGAACAAGATATTATAATCACTGTTGCAACAGATGTTTAGGGAATAAGATATTATATACATTGTTGCATTCATTGTTGCAACACTGTTGTCAGACTGTCAGTTCTGCATCACTTTCCCTGCCATGACAGCCTAAAGCCATGTAGTGCTTTGAGGTTTGTTTTCATCTACCTGGTTATTTGCTATTTGATTCAATATAAAACTGTAGTGTTTGCTGTGTGATGCCATGTAATACTTGTAATGCTTTGCTGTTTGATGACATATAAAAAGGGGCTGGAAGGAGATGATGGAAACTGAATGAGAAACCAGTGTTTTGGGAATGAGGGTATGTTGTTCTAACACACCTTGATAAGGAGGAAAACAAAGGCAAACACAAGGTCAGGATGCTGGTGGGCAAGAAGCCAAGCTGGGAAAAGGAGTTGTTTTAATTAGCTGACAAATAAGAGCCTTGTACATGCAAATTTTTAATGTTACTGCTTATAAGACCGCTTACATACTGCTTATAATTCCAATAAAGCTTTGCAAACTTCTAAGCCTATTTTCTGGGACTGGAGTCATCCTCTACATGACACTATTTTTTACAAGATTGGTAGATGAAGGGAATGTTGTAGATGTAGGATATCTTGCTTTCAGTGAGGCATTTGACAAGGCCCTCCATGATATTATTGCAAAGAAGCTAGTAAAATCTGGGCTACACAATGCTACTGTTAGTTGGATTTGTAAATGGTTGACCAACAAACCCAAAGCTGCTCACCAATGGCTCCTCTACATCCTGGAAAAAAGTGACTAGTGGGGTGCCACAGCATTCTGTTCTGGGCCCAGTGCTATTCAACTTCTTCATCAATGACTTGGACGATGGAATAGAGGGCATGCTCATCAAAATTTGCAGATAACACCAAATTAGGAGGGATAGCTAATACCCCAGAGGACAGGATCAGAATTCAAAATGACCTGGACAGATTAGAGGGCTGGGCTAAAACTAACAAAAGAAATTTTAACAGGGAGAAATGGAAGGTATCTCATTTAAGTAGAAAAAAATTAAATGCACAGACATAGGATGTATGATGTCTGGCCTGAAAACAGTATGTGTGAAAAGGATCTAGGAGTCTTATTTGACCACCAGTTGAACATGATTCTAGGTTGCATCAATAGGAGTGTAGTGTCAAGGTCAAGGTAAGTAATAATACCACTCTATTCTGCTTTGGTCAGACTGTGTCTAGTTCTGACGACCATAATTCAAGACAGATATTGACAAGCTGGAATATGTCCAGAGGAAGGCAACCAAAACAGTAAGAGGCCTGAAAACCATACCCTATCAGGAATGGCTTGGGGAGCTAGGTATGTTTAGCCTGATGAAAAGAAAGTTAAGAGGTGATACGATAGCCATGTTTACATAACTGAAGGAGTGTCATGTTGAAGATGGAGCAAGCTTGTCTTCTGCTGCTCCAGAGATTAGGACATGGAGCAATTAATTCAAAGTGTAGGAAAAAAGATTTCACCTAAACAGAACTTCATGACAGTAAGAGCCATTCAACAGCAGAATATATTGCCTTGGAGTGTAGTGGTCTCACACTGTTTGGAGGCTTTTAAACAAAGGCTAGATGACCATCCATCAGGACTTCTTTGATTATGTATTCCTGAATGGCAGGGGGTTGGACTGGATGCCCCTTCTCATATCTTCCAATTCTACGATTCAATGAAATCTCTTATTCTCCAGTGTAACCTGGTATGGTTGGAGTTTATCAGTTTTTCTCCCTATAATACAGATGTTTCACTTTCTCTTTGTTTTTATGTGTTGAAAAGTTAGCATTTTGGAATTCTGAAGGTCAGATAACAAATTTGCTATTTAATTTTCTATATGCAGTTGTGGTGGGATACACAATTTAATATGCATTTTGGTTCATCAATTTGCTTTAAGCAATGGAATAAGTATTTATGTTCATATATTTTTACCTTACTTGACCTATTGCCTCTATATAAATATTTCATGTTAGTTGTTGATTGCCTTGATGAAGGAAATGCACTGGGCAAGTTCTAATACTAATAATAATTAGAAGTTCAAATAACCAATCAGTGAGGGAACTAGACGTGTTTGACTTTGACCAAGAATTAAATATGTACTTTGCTACGTTTTGGTTACCACATCCTAGAAAACTTAGTGATACAGTGGACAGTCAGCTGCTCCTGAATTTTTGGTAGGGTATCTTTTTTTTTTCAGGGAGGATTATTCAAAGAAAGAAAGAGTTTCATCAAATAAAATACTTTACTTACCATGGAGGACAACACTATTGTAGGTGGAGGCAGTGCATCCTACTAAGGGAGTCTGTTCTTCACCTACTTTAGGTTTCAACTTGTACAACTTTGCTTCTGGATTTGGCTGCACCATCAGAGGTTCAAGACGCTTTCTCCTTTGCTTCTTCTCCAAAAGAGTTCTCTGTTGAAGAATAATCATTTACTTAGTCAAGGCAGAGATTCTTAGCAACTGTTGCAAGGCTAGCACTAGTTAAACTAAGTAGTTCAACAACAGTTAAGCTAAGACAGTGGGGCTTCATTGTTAGCAATACTACTATTGATTAATCCGCTACATAGCAAATATTATTTTAATCAATACCATATTGCAGGGTTCATTGTAGGAGTTTACTACTTAACCCACCACTTTTCCATCACATCTGAGACTCTCCCTAAACCTCTGCTTACCACCTAATGTGAAGACTTCCATAAATCTCACAGTTATCACCAAGAATGAGGGCCTTCCCTTGTGCTTACCTCTGCCACCAACATAATGACCTTCTCTTGTCCTACTGCTGTGGCCACCAACTGTGGTTGGACAAGATATGAAGGCTTTACATTCTAAAAATTGGGAGGATTTTGTATCCCTAAAAAAAAACCACATTAGACTTATATGCTTCCAAGTTAGCAAAATAGTGCTATTCCTTAGAATTAAAAAAAATATATATACCTTAAAATTTTTAAAAAATCCTGAACGTTTTCCTTTTGATTCTCCATTGAAATCAAAATGGGCTTCCATTTGAAACTAGCACTCATTTGATCCAATATTATTAATAATAGATCAACTTAATTTGGAATTAAGAAACATTCAACTTAAAATTGAGGAAATATCCAATTGGAAAACAAGGTAGACACTGGTCAAAATCTACAAAAATTCTATAATGACTTGAAAACTTTTAAAATCAAAAAATCTAAAAGGGATGGATTATATTAAGCTAATGGTGTAGTGGTTTGAGCACTGGACTACCACCCTGAAGAAAGAATTTCTTCCAACAATAAGATTTTACCCAAGCGGCTCTGTTCCTTAGGGTTTGGAAGGTAAACTGTCTGCAGATCTTGCACTGGTGAACATTATGTGTGTTACTGGATATGTAGTAGCCCCTCCACATTCACGAGGGTTCAGGGCACAGAACCCTCATGAAAGTGGAAAAACCGCGAACAACTCCCTCTCCACTATTCTTTTCCCATTCCCCTCTGGAGCCTCCTCCCTCCCATTTCTTTGCCTCAAGTCCCAGCATTGGGAGGGGGGCAGGAGGAAATAAAATAGCCTAAAAGGCTTACCAGTACTTTCCCCTCAGACAGAGAAGAGGGGAGTTATTGAGTTCTAATTACTTCCAGGGGCCAACTTGAGAAAGGAAGAATAGTAGCAAAAAGAGCACCTGACCAATCAGCAGCCAATACACAGCAGAATGTGCATCCGCATGACAGAGAGGTCCTGCCTTCAGCAGTGAGAGGGGGTGTTGCTCACCCAAAAGGAAAAAAAATTCAATTTTAAACTCAAGCTTTGCAAGGAATGCAAGGGAAAAGAGGAGGAAAAGGGGAGGGGCAAGCATGTGCCTCACAAATAATCAAATTTGTGAAGGTCAAACCCACAAATGCGGAGGGAGGACTGTATTTCAATTTGTGCAACCGGAAGATGTGGACAGGATCCTTGGAAAAGTTAAAGTCACCACATGCATACTGGACCCATGTTATTCCTAGCTGTTAAAAGCAGCCTGAAGAGGACTGGTGGATTGGGTAAGGGGAGTAGTGAATGCCTCACTACAGCAAGCCAGCTTTACATCTTGCTTTAAAGAGGCTGTAGTGAGGCCACTATTGAAAAAAAATATCCTCCCTGGATCCCACCTAACTGGAGAATTATCAACCAGTATCCAACAATCCTTTCTTGGGCAAATTTCCAGAGCATGGTATCTTTCCTGGGTCACCTCTCTGGAATGGCATTCAGGGGCACTATTTTATAGCATCTCTACTTCTTCTGGAGGGGAACAAGCTTACAATGAAGTGCTGTGGAATGCCTGTTCAACACTCTGGCTGTTGGCCTGCGGTGTCCCTTAGGGCTCGGTTGTGTCGCCCGTGCTTTTTAATATTTACGTGAAATAGCTGAGAGAGGGGATCTGGAGTTTTGGAGTTCAGTGTCCCCAGTATGCTAATGACACACAGCTCTAGCTCTCCTTTTAACCCCATTCCAAGGAAGCTGTTTCTGTAATAAACCAATGTCTGCTGTCAATGATGAACTGGATTAGGGAGAACAAACTGAAACTTAATCCAGACAAGATAGAAATGCTCCTAGTAAGCCAAAAGGCAAATCAGGAAATAAGGATTCAGCATGTACTGGATGGAGCTACACTCCTAAAATCTTAGGTTTGCAGCTTGGGCATGCTCCTGGACTCAGAGCTGAGCCTGGATGCCCAGATTTAGGTAGTGGCCAGGAGTGCATTTACACATTTAAAACTAGTGCACCAGCTGCATTCATTTCCTGAGAAGTCAGATCTGGCTACTGTGACACACACCTTGATTACATCCCATCTAGACTACTGTATCACACTCCATGTGGGGCTGCCTTTGGAAACTGTTTGGAAACTTCAGAGGGTCTGAAACACTGCAGCTAGTCTGCTGACTGGGGCTGGTTACAGTTATCATATGATTACCCTACTGAAACAGCTTCATCAGTTATCACTCGGTTTCAGGGCAGAATTGAGAGTGCTTGTTTTGAATTTTAAAGCCCTGCATGGCTTGGATCCATATCTGAAAGACTGTATCTCCTCATGCAACCCACTCTGAGTTTTCAGATCGGCAAGGGAGGGCTTTCTCTCAGTTCTACCACCTTTGCAGGCATTTGGTAAGCACTCAGGAGAAAGCCCTCCCAGTGACTTCTCCCAGGCTATGGAACTCCCTTCCACAAGAGGTCTGGCTGTCTCCCTCCCTGTTCTCTTTTCACCAGCAAGTGGAGATATCTTTATACAGATGGGCCTTTGAAAGTTTATGGAACAGTAGTGTCCATGAGAAGCGTTACGTTGTATTTTGAATCTTTTTATTTTATATGCTTTAAACTATTTTTAACCATGTTTTTAAAATAATATTGTAATATACTTTTTTTTTAACTTTTGCACATTAATATTTTAGCTTGATCATTTTTAAATTATTGTAAGCTGCCTAGAAGCCCATCTCAGGAGAAAAGCAGGATATACATTCAGTAAATAAATGGTCAAGACTACAGTTAAATTCCATCAAAAACTCTCATCTGTGGGTGGGCTGTTGCTAAACACAGAAAATAAATTCTGCGGTATATATAATTTATCCTGAACAAGGTAATACCTCTCTTCACTCTAGCACTATGAGGCCTCATGCTAATTCATAACAATTCTGCAGAACTGTATTATTCTGTTTGCATAGAGTCCACAGAAGTATACTATCCCCTCGAGAATACCTTGAAACACAAAGTCGCTTTGATGTGCCTACCCTATCCATCTTAATGATGAGCATCATTGTTACTCCTGAATATTCTTAGTCAGCCACCAAATGTAAAGGATGCATAACTGTACAAATTTATAGTTGAAATCATGACCAACTACTCTCTTACCAATGATATTTTGATTAGCAAACCGACTAAATACAAATAGATGGAAATACCATTAGATGCATTCATAATTGGCTGGAAAACTGTGGTCAAAGATTTGTTATCACGACAGATCTTCAAATTGGAAGGAACTCTCAAGAGGAGTGGCACAGGGTTCTGTCCTGGGGCTGATGCTCTTCAACATTTTTATCAAGGATTTTCCTGACAGGGTAGAGGGAATCCTTATTAAAATCATGGATAATACAAAACTGGGAGGGGCAGCTAACACATTGGAATATAGGATCAGAATTCAAAAGAACCTTGATAAACGAAAAACCTGGGATGAAATTAATAAATGAATGAATAAAATGAAATTCAACAGAGACAAATTTAAAGTTGTACATTCAGGCCACAAAAACCAAATGCACCAGTACAGTCAACACCTGGCTCAGCCATATTACATGTGAAAAGGACTCTGGCAGTATTGTTGATCATAAGCTGAACATGAGCAGCAGTGTGATGCTGCAGAAAAGAGGGCAAGTGCTATCTTAGCCTGCATTAACAGAAGTGTAGATTCCAAGTTGGGAAAAGTAATAATCCCACTATATTCTGTCCTGGTCAGTCCTCATCTGCAGTACTACATTCAGTTCTTTGTGACTAATTTTAAGAAAGATGTAGACAAGATAGAGAAGTTCAGAGAAGAGCAATGAGGATGAAAAGAGGTATAAAGAAAAAAACAAATAAAGAGAAGTTGAAAGATCTGGTCATGTTCATCATGGTGAAGCTTGGAGACTGAGGGATGACATAACCACAAACTGAAAACCTCAAGGGTTGCCACAAAGAGGAAGATGCATGCTTGTTCTCTGCTGTCTCAAAGGGTAGAACTACATCTAATGGTTTTAAGTTACAAGAGGGTAGATTTCAACCGAACAGTGGAAGGAACTTCTTGACAGTGAGAGTGGTTCAGCAATGGAACCAAACGTGTAGAGAGATGATGAGGTCTCCTTCTCATGACGTCTTCAAAAAGAGCTACAGGCTGGGATGCTCTAGTTGGAGATCCTGCCCTGAGCAGGGGGTTAGACCTGATGGCACATAGGGCCTCTTCCAGGTCTATGGTTCCATGACCCTAACATAATACTCATAAGCACCATCTTAAGGATTTGATTACCTGGTTCTCTAGCTTCAGTTTCCACAATTTCAACGTTTCATCATCAAAGCTACTGAAAAAGAAATGAAGTATTAGATATTCAAGTTAAGAAAAACCACCCATCATGTAATAATTGTACCAAATTCAAATGACAGAGGTTCAGAGACAACTTCTAATTGCCAACACATTTTTTTAATGATATTGGCTGTCTGTTGCTCTTTTCCTGCCTTTAACAATTCTTGTAATGTGTACTTTTATCTAACCTGTATTTTTATTATTTACATTTATTGGTTGCCTCTTTACCCTCTTTTGGTGCACTTGACGTTGGTGGACTGAATCTCCCAACCATCCCTAGTCAGCAAAAACAATGGTACAGAATGCTGCTAGCTGTAATCTAAGAACATATGAAGTCCTATCTGGTTTCTATCCCTGCTCTAAACAACGTACAATCTGGTCAACAAAAATTAGCATCTATCTAATAGGTCAATAAAATATCAAATGAAGTACAGCATAAGAATAAAAATTAAATTCAGCCAAGAAGCTAAAGGACATGGATTATCAGCTGAAGAGAGAAAAAACTGCCTGGTTTACAACACCTGCACCTGTTTATGAAGGGCCAGATAAAACTAACAGAATAATGGCATTGATCTGAGTCAGTTCCCCCTGAAGACATAGTGTTTGCCGGAAGTGCACTTGCACAGTTAAAGCCAGTGCACCAGCTGCACCCATTCTTGGAGATGTCTGATCTGGCCACAGTAACACATGCCTTAGTTATATCTTGTTTGGGTGAACGCAATGTGCTGCACATGGGGCAGCCTTTGACAAGTACTCAAAAACTTTAGTTGGCATAAAGAGTTGCACACACACTGTTAAGCTGGGACTGCCTGCAAGGAGCACATAACTGTCTTGTTGCAACAGCTCCATTGACTGCTGACCTATTTCCAGCCACAATTCATCATCCAGTCTTTCTTCCTTACGATCTATAAAGCTCAGATCCAGCCTGTTTGAAGGAACATATCTCCTTATATGAGCCTGCTAGAGGCCTTCTCTGGGTTCCACCACTGTCCCAGTGATGCCTGGTGGGGGCCTTCTCTGTAGCTGCTCTCAGACTTTGGAACTCCCTTCCTAGGGAGGCTAGGATGTCTCCCCCCCTGCATGGGCTTTTAATGATGTACTGTTTTGTTGATTTTTATATTCTGTCTTTTAAAGATTTTTTTATATGGTTTTAATTCTATAGCTTATTTCATTGCATTTTAAAACAGTGTGTGTATGTGTGTGTGTGTGATGTTTTATATGTTTTTAATCGGTACTGATTTTAATATTTTGTAAGTCACCTTGAGTAGAGGGGGGAATGGCATGATATAAATGAAAAGAAGAAAAAGACCTTCAGGGCCTTATTATTTTAATGTTAAATGTATTTGAAAAGTGTTATTTAATGCTCTTTCTTTTGTTTTGAAAGAAAAATTAGTTGTGTTTAGGTGAAGAGAAGCAATCAAAGAGCAAATGAAAAACAGCAGTGTCTTCTCCTCTACACTACCCCTCCAAGATAAAGAAAACAAGTGACTCCCAATCATGAAGCAATCTGCCTTCCATATACCTCTCTCGATTTTCTTGTTTATGGGAGCAAGCAAGAAAGTATGCAAGCAAAAAAAAAGGGGGGGGGACTGCTCCCATCTCTTCTCTTTCTCTCACCCACTGTAGACATCAATGCAGGCAGGAATGGGCCCATAATGCAGTCTTCGGTGAGTATGAGCAGCTAGTACTGCCTCCTCACTTACCCTCTCTCTTTCTGGGCAATGCATCATAGAAGGCTGGCCACTGAAGAGCCTTCACTCGTCTTTTCACTCACTTGCTTGCTTGCTCGCTCGCCTGCACTCTCCATGAGTCCTGTGCTGCTACTTCCTATCATCCTGCTTTAAGAGTCAGAGAAGCAGACAGACCACTGCAAAGGGAGTGAGCAAATGATCAATCTGATACAGCCGCAACCATCACTTGCTCAAGCCCAGCTGCTAAAAGGAAGAGAGGCCAGATGATTATGAGGATGAAGCAGCTCTTCCTGTAAATACTCTCAAGATTCCAGATCCTGTCTGATCTCTGAAGCTAAGCAGGGTCAGACCTGGTTAATATTGGATGGGGCAATGCCACGGAATACTAGGTGAGGCAAGATATAATTTCAGAGGAAGGCGCAACGGCAAACCATGTCTGAGTATCCCTTGCCTAAGAAAACTCTACGGTGTTCATGAGGTAACATAAGCTGACAGGTGATTTGAGGGCACATACACACTGCAGTTCTTCCAGCAAAACACAGTTGCTGCCTCTCCAGAAATGGGCAGCAAGATGAGCAAGCAGCTCTTATTCATTCCCACCCCACACTCAGCACAGCATGAAGATACGAAGTGGCTGCTCCTTCCATGATCTGCCACTGAAACTGCACTTCCTGGGAACAAAATAAGAGTAAGCAGATACAGGCAGGTAAACCCTGCAGGACCGGGACAGTACCAGCACAGATACATTCCAACCTTCTAGGCTGCCCAAAAGGGTAAGTAAGAGGGAGGAGGGGGAAGCAGAAACTGTTTGGGTATTTTTCGACACACTCCAGAACCATACCATTCACAGAAACGAGCAAAAGAAAGCAGAGGTGCACTCTCAGAGGAGCTGCCACTGGTACCATACAATGGTCCAGTTTTTTCTTCTCTTAGTAAGGACTAGACAAGTGGTGGCTGCCATGGACGGCTCTGTTGCCCTCTTCCTTTGCAATGCTCTGACGCCTTAGGCATCCTGTCCCTTCCACTGAAAAACGGGGCTCCTATACCGAAAAATATCAAGGAAGCAGGAAAAAGAGGCTGTTCCCTGAAGGCACAGCCCGCAGCACCTTCTCACCGCATACGGTGTGAAGGATCAAGCCAGTCGGGTTCAATCCCCACTACCACGCAATTCGGACAGCGTGTGCAAGGAGGGAGTGGCTGAAGAGGCTGCTCCTGCGCTGACAGACCTCCATGGTGCCCCGCCGGCAGAGAGGGCCAGCAAACCAGCAGAGGCACCGCCCTGTGGAGCCAGCCCTCCATGTCGGGACGCTTCTCCACCCCCACCCCCACCCCCACCCCCACCCCCCGCCGGTGAATGGAGGCAACTTTGTTCTCGTTTCCATACTTCTTCGGTCTGCTTCTCCACACTCCGCGCCCAGCAACACAACTCAAGACAAGGAGGCACTCGTGCGGCTGCCCGGCGGGGGGGGGGTGAGCCCAGGAACCTTCCAGGCGGGAGGCCGCCCTCCTCGGCTTCTTTCCAACCTTTGCTGAGATGGCTCTCTTGGCGGACACTCTTCACCGGCTGCCTCGCTACCAGTTTATCCTCCACTGAGAGTTAAGAGTCTGCCTCTTCCTTAACAGAGCTGCCGCCAGCACAGTGCCCAGACGCCCCGAGCGAGGCAGGGTCCGTCCCGGCAACCGCAGAGGACCAAGACCGAGGAAAGGAACGGAGGGAAGCGACGGCCGCCCGGCCGGGTTCCTGCTACTAAGTAAGGACCACAAGCCTCGTTCCTTACCTGGTTCCCATGCTGGGGCAAGCCAGCCCGCTCCAGTTGGCCATCCTACCATCACTATGGAAACAAGAGGGGGTGCCGCTCCCTCCCAGGGTAGCAACCGCTCCTCGCCTTCCTTGGCAATCGTTCTCGACCCTGACACTCCGCACCATTGGGCAAAGCTTTCAAACATCGCGTCGTCTTATTGGACACAGTAAAAGGGGTGGAGAGAAAAAAATATAAAGGAGCTATCACCGTAGACCCAGTAGGCGGCTTGCTTAGGCTGCGGACTTCGGAGTTTCTTTCAATAGTGTGTGTGTGCGTAGTTTTCTTTTGTGTGTTTTTCATTATTAAATATTCAAAAATACCACGTGCCTTCATGCACCCCAAGCAGTGCACTGCATGTAATCAGTTACAGGATTTTTGCTGGAAGTTGCTCTAACAGTAAAATTTAAGGGAAATGTCCTTAGCTGCCACTTATTTTGCATCGAATGTATGAATCTGATAATGCATATCTGCATCATTTACAATATAACAAACTGTAGGGTGGCTGGAAGTAACTCTCTCAGCCTCCAAAAACACAAGGTATAAAGCATATAGCTCCCCCGCAACACACAGAGCTTAAAATTATAGGGTAGGAGAAACTGAGAGCAAGGTTACTTCATTTTCTGAAAGACACGTTTAGAGCTATATGAAGCCCACTGTCCCCTTAATCAAATATATACCTTATAAGACTTGGTTTCCAGACTTGTCCGTTCTGATAACTTTCATCTGAACAGGATCCAGTTTGTCAGTGCACCAAGAACTGGGCGTGTACTCCAGATGCAAAATAGAGTGGAACTGTTACTTTCCATGATTTGGACACTATGCTTCAAAAAAAAAAAAAAAAAAAAGCCTAGGATTACATTGGCTTTTATAACAGCTGCATTGCCCTGCCGGGTCATCTTGTAAGATGAACGCTTTTTACATACACAATACTTTCAACCCAGATCTCTCTCTACTTTTCAGGGGGCTTTTATTTATATAAATATAAATATCTCTCTCTCTCAGCACAGAACTTTCCATTTCTTCCTGTGAATTCCATCTTGTTGGTTTCACTCAACACTGCAAACCTGCCCAAGATCGTTCAAACTCCTGATTTTGTCTTTTATGGCAACTCCTCAATTCCTTTACAGGGTACCATACCTAAATAGTACAGGCTGTTCGGTAAAATGCATAAAGCACGCTTGAATGTAAATGTTTTAATGCAGTGTGAGCTGAGTCTACAGAAGGACACACTGACACACCACTACAGGAACTTCTATTTTTTAAAAGAAATAGTTGTAGTAAGGAAAAGGCAAGCAAGCAACAGAATCTAAGGACAAAGGACCAGACCTCTATGGGGGATACCTTTGACAGACCAAGGGTGACAAGAGTACTTACAAAAGGAACAGTAGACAGGAACAGAAATTATGATTTCCTGAATCACTCATGAAGGAAACAAAGGCTGTTGTCATCAGCTATTTCAGTGAAGGGGGCTGTATGCTCACTTACTTACACGCCTACCTAGACATAACCTTCACTACGAGCCCTTTCACACTATACAGTTCCAGCACCAATTCCACTTTAATGGCCATGGTTATAGCCTGTGGGTCCTGGGATTTGAAGTCTGGTCAGACTTTAGACCTCTCTCGTTGAGAATTCTAAATTTGTTGTTGCTATTTGCTGCAATGTGGACTTTGACGTGACAGGGATCCCACCAACATCGTCCCTAAGCTGCAAACCCCAGGGTTTTATACAATAGAACCATGGAATTTAAAGTGGAATCATAGCGCTGTAGTTATGTAGTGTGAAAGGATCCTAGGCCCAATCTGCAGTACTTCTCTAGCCTTAGGCTGCAGTCATGGGTATCCTGAGGACACATGGGCCACAGCGACCTTTATTTCTCACCGAACAGGGAGGGGTAACACTGTTAATCAAAAATAAGCCAGGAAACTAAAAACAGGCACTAAATAAATAAACTAAAGGCATCAGATCCCGTCTGACCTTGGAAGCTAAGCAAGGTCAGCTCTGATTAGTACTTGCATGAGAGACCGCCAACTAATACCAGATACTCTGGGCTATATTTCAGAGGAAGGAACTGGCAAAACCGCCTAGGAAAACTCTTTGAAATTCCCGGGGTCCCCGTAAGTCGCCAGGCGACTTGAAATACATACACAAATCCTAAGCACCCGATCTCAACGCGTCTGGACCTAACGTGCCAACGCAACGGAACTTCCCAGACGGTCTCCCCACCCGCTCCTCCCGGGCATTAGAAAGAGGCCCAGCCCGGGTGGCAACCCGACCAACTCCCCTCCGCCCGCCACCACGGTCCCCCCTTCCAGACTCCGCCCCCAGGATCACCCTTCCACCCACTGGCGGCTGTGCCGCGGACCTCATCCTAGAGACTGAGCAGGCCGCTCCCCTGCCAAGTGTTGATTGGGGCGATGCTGTCACGTGGTGCCGAACGACCCTGCCGGGCGCCAAATTCAAACAACCAAGGAGAGGAAGAGGGTACGGATCGCTGGGGAGACTGGTGGCCAGTTATCCACTTTCTCCCTTAACCGGGAGAGGGTGGAGCTTGCGGCCAGGCCTCCCCCCGCCCCGGAGTCCACTGCTTGCTGTGTTCCGTCGGGTCCCCGCCGCTGCAGCCCCGAGAATAGGTGAGAGAGGAGGAAAGGGGGTGCTCAAGGGTGCAGATCAGATTGGCTTTTGCCGAGGGGGCTCTCCGCGTTGCTGGGGCCGGACAGGCTGGCAAAGAGATGGTAGTGAGAAGAGCCGATCCGTCTAAGCATGAATAGCTGCTGGTTTTAGTGAAACTCCCAGTTAAAAGGGCCATCCTGTGCAGAGTTTTTGGGAAGAAATTCGAACAGGGACGGAGCACTCATTGCAACAGTGTAGCGGGTCTCTTGCAGTTCAAAGGGCTGGTGTGCAGACTAGGACTCATTCATGTGATAAGCTGCCATCTATCTTGTTCCTGCGTGAGAGCGCCGGCCGGCGCTGTTCTGCATAAATTGACGTTGTCTAATTTAAACCAGTATATAATACCCCATTATGTAAGCCGGGGTTCGTCTATAGCATATCTAAAGAAGTGTGCGATGGTGTTATTCATCGAGCCTGTTGACGAATAATACCTTTGGGCCAGTCTCCGTTCGGCTCAGCAAGGAAAAATTGTGTCTTAAAAAGTGCTGTACAAGTCTCGGTTGTTTTTCCGCAGCACGGCTGCTCTCTTGAAAGTTAATTGGGAAGTCGGACAAGAGCAAGTTAAGTCAGACTGAGGAGAATTCTGTGCTGCCCTTACCAATCCCGAAATGTAAAAATATTGCTGTCTAAACTTCCAGGAAAACGATATTATGATCATTTTATTTACCTTTAAAAGACTTCAGGCAAAACGGCAGAGGTGCTTCTTATAAACCACTATTTTAAAGGCACGTACTAACAGCAGTGTACTAGAGTAGCTGTGTTACAGCGGAAGTCTTACAGCACCTTTAAGACTAATATCAAGGTTAATATTTAGTAGGCTTTCCCAACACTGCCACCTATGCAGCCAATTGTTCTCTTCTAGTGTTCTCTCTTTTCTTGTGCCCTCTCATTTTGACAGGACAGAGTGATAAAATAACAGCCTGTATCTTTCAGCTCTCTACATAGAACTTCATAGTCCTTTGCAATAGGATGAAAGTTTTATCTTCCCATATATTTGGTTCCCATGTGAATTAGAAGGAAGGGGTAACTGTAAGTAGGCTGGATGAGTCTTGTCCGGCCTATGTAATATCAAAAGATCTTCACCCCTGGGGGACAACACATCATTCAAGACATTCTGTCAGGCATGCATTCCACTGCTACCGTTTCTCTTGCCTCGTCACATATCTAGTCCATCTTTGGGAATGAGCAGGAATCCTTTCATCCCCAAAGTTATTTTACAAGCAAAACTCTAAAGAAGACTGATAATACTTCCCCCCCCCCCAATTGTTCCAAACCTGTCCATTTTTTTCTGGGAGAAAAAGCAGGAAAAGACTTCTTCTCTTGGCTTCAGAATTTCCAAAAATTTTACATCTCTAGCCATTCAGCAACCAGGCTGCCATAACAAAGAAGCCCCGCTTCCCTATCTTTACCCAGTGTGTTGAGCCCATTGGTGGGATACAGAGTAGGCCTTTCCAGCAGGTATATATGAAGAATTGTTCTTCAAGTATTGCTGTCCCAAGACAATGAAGGCTTTTGGTGTTGTCACAGACATCTTGAATAAGATTGGAAGTATATTGGCAGGCAGTATAATTCCAATATTACATCATTACTATAAGATGTCAGCCACTGGGTTTTGCTTCTGTTCGCTCTCCTGTTCATGAGTTTACAGAGACTTAAGCACAGCTTTACAGAAATACAGTCCTCCCTCTACATTTGTGGGTTTCATCTTTGCAAATTCGCTCATTGATGAGGTGCCCACTTGCCTTTTGCCCAGGCACACTGCCTTCCTTCTCTGTATCCCAGCAAAAGGGAAACAAATGGGAGGGCGCAAGCCTTTCCCCCTCCATTCATTTGCTTTTCACTGGGGTGGGCATGCAGAAAGAAGGCAGCACACATGGGCAACAGGCAAAAGAATGGAGGGGGGAGTGGCATGCACACCTTCTCTGCCCTGTGGGGCTGCCCCCTCCCCTTTTGCCCAGCTGCAGAGAAGGAATGCACACCTACCCAGGCAAAAAGAAAGAGAATGGGAGGGGGAGCACCCAGTCAGGTAGGGGGAGTTATTTGTAGTTTTTTGATTTTCATAAGGGTTCTGTGCCCTGAACCCTTGCAAAAGTTGAGGGGCCACTGTAGTGGTTGCAAGCTCCACCCCCAATAAAACCAATGATTCACTTCTACTTAGTACTCCCTTTCTCTCAATAGTAGCCCCTCTCTCCTAGAATATGTGTGCACATGGCTCAAAACACACAAAAATACACACGAGGAGGAAGAGGATCAACAAGCTTGAATTTGTCCAGAGAAGACTGATCAAGGTGATAAGAGGTCTGGAAAACAAGCCTTATGAAACTTAGGGAGCTTGAGGATGTTGGTGAAGAGAAGATTGAGAGGTGATGCGATGGCCATCTTTATTTATCTGAAGGGATGTCATGTAAAAGATGGAGAAAGCTTGTCTTCTGCTGCTCCATAGACTAGCACACAAGTCAATATATTCAAATTACAAGAAAAGATGTCCTTGTAAATGTTAAAAAGAAATTTTTACTGTAATAGCTGTTTGACAGTGGAATAGACTGCCTCAGAGGGTGGTGGACTTTCTGTCCTTGCAGGTCTTTAAACAGAGGCTGGATAGGCATCTTTCTGGGGTGCTTATTTGTTTATTCCTGCATGGCAAAAGGTTGGACTATATGGCTTTTTGGGGTCCCTTCCAACTCTAAGATTTGAGGAGGGGGATGGGGAATAGAAATGAAATTACTTGCCGACTTTCCCCAAAGTGTTTAATGGCCTCTTTTATTTTGATGTTGTTTCATCTTTGTTTGGTAGGAAAAATAATGTTAATAATATACAGTTTTCTCAGCACTGTAATTATCTCTGCTGATATTACATCCTCTTATAGCAGGAACAGGAGACTGCACAAAAGTTTTGTAAACACATTGGATTAGATTTAGAATTAAGCTCCCACAGATGAAAGGCTTCCTTGTTCCTGCAATCAGCTTCTGCTTCAGTAGGTGAATTCGTCTCCTTTCTTTATATTGCTACATCTTCCAAATTCTCAGATATGCTCTTTTAGTTAAAAACAGTCCATTTTATCAAAGTAATTACAATAAGCAATAGTCATTTATAACATTTCTTGGCTGATCCATTGCCAAATGAGCTGACCAAGCAATCTTCACTGGTAGCACTGTAGTGGTATACTACCTGGTGTGGAATGTTGCTTTATAAAGTGCTCTCAGTTCTTCTGAGTCCTCATAGCGAAATAATCCTACTCATCCCAAAAAATTCTTCTTACTTCATGGGAACAGGGCTACCATCTATTGCAGTAGTGGTATGGAACACAGTACAACTTCTTTAGATGATTAATAATAAGATATTCTGGACTGTGCTTTCTGCTACACTGTCCCTCTTTCTCACCAGTGTGTGCTAACTGCACTAGTTATTTGCTGGCATATCATTAGCAGTAATTTTTCATAAGCAGCTCATCTTACTTTCCAGAAAGATTATGTTCAAATAGTAACATTTCCATCCTTGATTTAACGGGTTACAGTAAACCAGAAGTGGGAGATAAAAGTGATTGAAGAAAGAGATAAACATCTCTAGATCTGCTATAGTTCTGCCGCTTGTGCTTTTGATCCTAAAATGACTGTTTCTTTCAGTAGCAGGCACTGATAAATGCAAAAGTGTGAAGTTTAAAGCTGAAAGTGCTACCTCTGTTTGAAATCCACACTTCATGCTTTGTCCAGATTACAACCTAAAAGCTTAAGAGAAAGTTATTTGAGACTCCTTTGTAGTATTTTTATTAAGTTAATTCAGAGCTTTGACTGTTAGAGAAATCCTCAGCTATGGTCAGATTTACATTGAGGTGTGTGTGTGTGAGAGAGAGAGAGAGAGAGAGACAGAGGGAGGGGGATGTCATATAGCCATAAAGCTACAATAGGAGGAAACACTTCTACTATAAAAGGCCTGCTGAAATTAATGTGGACAGCATCCAAGTAATGTTTCTGTGCTGCTACTCTTACTCTTCCAAGGGAACACAAATAGGAGAACTTCCACCGAGTTGCACCTTGTTGTTGCTGTGTGCCTTCAAGTCATTTCTGACTTATTGCGACCCTAAGGCAAACCTATCACAGAGTTTTCTTGGCAAGATTTGTCCAAAGAGGGTTTTGCCTTTGCCTTCCCCTGAGACTGAAAGAATGTGACTTGTCCAAGGCCACCCAGCGGGTTTCCATGTCTGAACAGAGATTTGAACCCTTGTCTCCAGAGTCATAGCTCAATACTCAAACTACTACATCACATTGAACCTCAGAGATGCACTTTATATTTATAAGATGCACTTCATCATAAATCTTTCCATGTAATTTTTTAACAAACTCTGAAAGTTACAGTATTTATAAATCATGAATGGGTAGTTCAGTTTAAAAAAAAAGGGTATTGATCTGTAAATTGGCAAGATTTACAAGAAAATCTTATGGTCACTATTACCTAGCATTTGTGCCCCATCATCAAAATGAAGAGGCATCCTGCACATCAGTGGTTCTGTGAAGTCACCTACTCCTCCCCAGTACAATTCTACAATGTGAGGAGGCAATAATACCTGATTTTTAATGTGAAGAGGTTTCAAGGACTGTTTCATGTGATACAGAAAACCTCTTATCCCCTTGTATGCTGATTCAGGAGGAACAGTAATTATAACCTCCATGGAATGTTGGGAAGTCCTACTGGTTGCCCTCTATAACAGCTACAGAGAGGTCAAGACTGGTCACAATTGTCACAGAGGATCTTGGTAAGACAGGGTTTATCTGTAAGTTTGAGGGCTATACCTGTGAAGGAATCCTATTAGTAATTGTTCCATTACCTGCAACTTTGGGGGACTCCCCAGGGGTGGGCGAAGTGAGGTGGTGGGACTGTTTACGTTTCAGCCTTATTTCTGTACTTTGAGATAAAGCAAATCTATAAATCTGTATGGTCCTCATTTAAAGACTGAAAGAAGCAGTTGCATAGATTTTTGAAAAATGGTTTGTGTTTTCTGATTGATTGGATTCAGGAAAGGGTTTCCTCTTCTACTCTGTAGGATTTGTTACCGCTGTTTCTAGCCCAAGCTTGTGGAATATTAAGATAACTTTTGATATCAATAATTTGGCCTTCTTTACCCATTCCTCTTCACGTGCTTGAGAGGCCCCCGGACAAGCACGCACCCTGGCACGGCCGACAATAGCCGAACCATTCAAAGCCCAATCCAGGCAGGCCAGTCATTTCCGAATGCAGCTTCAGGAGACCTCAAGGCAAGTACCATATTATGTATGCATGCTACTTACAAAAGATCCCCTGCCCCGAGCAGGCAGCTTGATGAGCGGACTATACAACTCTCAAGCACTCTGCGTTTGCGTACTGGCCACTCTGTTGACAACTCTGTCATAATTCCATCATGCAAAGTATTGACCTTTCGGAGGCTTTGTCTCCAGCCCGAAACTCATTGTTATCCCCAAGAACGGACTAGCCTGTGGTCACATTTTCCCCTATAAGAACCCCTGACTTTGAGCGCTTCCTCGGATCGCTCTTGGTTTCCATCCCGCCTTGCTGTCCCTTTGTCCAGCAAGCCTTCCCCTCAGCTCCTCGTGCTGAGAATCCTCACTTCCATGGACTTTGTCTTCAGACTACCCGGGCTTCAGGACAGGTGTAGTATTTCCCATACCAAACCTCCTCTCAAAATCCCTCTATCCAACTCCTACCTTTTATTTCTATAGTTCTTCGTGTGAGTGTGTTGCATACACGTGTTTGACTGTATCTCAATAAAACAATTATTATTATTAACTTCTGCCTTATCATTGACTCGGCCTGACCCCGTAGACATAGGGTTCAAGATCTCACTACGTTGCCCTGCCTCTCGCATTGCTAACTAGTGCTCTTTGCTAATTCCCTCCCCATTGTTTGAGCACATTGAGGTGTCCCTCTCGGGACCCCCAGAAATCAGGGCAACAGATTCCCCCATTCATCCTGGTTTTTCTAGGCCGTAGATTTCAAACTGGTATTGGAAACCCTGGTGTTCCTCTATAAAACAACCAACAGTGGCCAAATTTGCTCACCATTACTGATCTCTGCTTGCCATTCATGTTTGCCGGAACGTTTTGGTGCATTCTAAAGTGCACCCTGTTTCTACTTATATGGGGATACCGCAAACTGTAAAATGCCTAGTCAGCACTTTACACGAACCCAGAGTTGGTCAAGTTCTAGGTTGCAGCAAACTGTACAGAGGCATTTGCAGGATACTTTTAAGTCTGAAAATTACTACTGTGAAACATTATGTGGGATATCATCAACTACCATGGAAAACAGAGGAACTGGACATATGGAATTGCATACAGTAAAATTTTCTTTGAGATAATTTGGTTGCTGTGTTTTTATCCCAGTCTGATTAATATTTGGACTTATTTTATTCACTTACAAGTTCAGACATTTTCCACAGAAAAACTAGTTTTAAATGGAATAGTAGTTTTTATAAATTCTCTCGAGTATTTGTGCAGGAAATAGAGACACAATAATAATACACCAATGCAAAGTTTTGCATTTGGTAATAATTTTGCACAAATATACCGTGCATCTGTTAAATGAAATAAAGTAAAAGTCTCCCTCTGAGGCTGCGTAATATTACTTTGTCTGCCTCAAAACAGAACTGAAAATAAGCTTCTAAGTTAATGGATTTTTGGTTTAATAATGCAAATAATCTGAGACAAAATTAAGGAGAATATTTAGATTTACTCCATATCTACCCTCACAGAGCGGAGTAAAATTCCAGCAAATAATGTGACTGTAGTGAATCAAGCCAAAATAATTCCATTTTCAGTGTAAGGAATGGTACAAGGCAAATATTTTAAGAAAGTTCCTGTATATTCCTTATTTATCATGATTTATAAACTGTGCCATAAACTGTAATAGGCATAGGAATTTTGTTGAATTTTCAGCAGAAGAGATTTCCCACATTGAGAACTGAGAGTATCTCTTTCCACGCACCCATCAGTATTTGCTAATGCACAGATGGTACGCTGAACAGCATTCAAGTCCATCTTAAACATTGTAATGAAACATAGGGATGGGGATGGTATTCTAGGATATTTTGACCTAGGCCATGTTATTTATTCATAGACAATCTTTTAAGCCATTGAAAATTATTATAACCATGAAGGAATTCTATCATCAAAAGTCTTCTGATTTCATAGTGGTTGATGTTATACTCCAGGAGGGATGAAGGACAAGCAGGAAAATGTAAACATCATCTATATCCTCATCACTGAATTTTATTCAAGAAAATGAGACGATACGGTGACTTTGAATACATTCAAACAAGACTTTTGTTCCTCTGACTGTTCTGCAGAAGTAGTAGTATCTAAATCAAAATGGATAATTTAGCTGATTTTATGTAAGTCAAGCAGTTACATTGAAACTGAGGTGGATATTGTTTTCAAAGTCAACAGGAATTAAGTCAGGCTATCTAGTTTCCCAGAGTTTCTTCATATCACTACAGTGGGCCCTCGGTATCCACTAGGGTTTGCCTCCACGACTCCCCATGGATACCAAAATTTGTGGATGCTCAAATCCCATTATGCACAATGGTGTAGTAAAATGGTGTCCCTTATATAAAATGGCAATACCAAATTTACTTTTTGGATTTTTTTTTTTAATATTTTCAAGCCACGGTTTGTTGAATCCATGGATACAGAATCCACAGATATGGAGGGCTGACTATACAGCACTAAACAGCATTGCAAACATGTGGACGTGATCAAAAAGTTATAAGATCAGCTCAGACTGGCTTTGAGTTTCCCTGTAGTGGAGGAAGACATCCTCACAATGGGTTGTTTCTCTCATTTGCTCTGATGAGCAGGAAGACAGATCAATAAGGTTCAAGCTGCCCCCTCTGGTGGGAAAGCAACTTTCTAGGTCCCCAGAGCATTTTCCTGATGTTGCTTGAATAGGATTGTTTGTACAACTGAACCCATTTCTATCTGCTATTTAAAAAAAATAACACTTTCCATTTTCCTTCTTCCCTCTTCTCCCTGACTTCAGCACTGGCTACACATTGCAGGGAGGCAGAGGACAATGCTGGTTTGTCAGGGGGCTCCTGATCCTTTCCCTCAAACTAAGACACCAGAATATGAAAAGTCAGCTCAGTGCAGGGAGCCAGGACCAAGAACATTTACAATCCCCTTGAGTGGATTTTTCCACTTCCCCTTCCAGCTGCCAGCAGTGGCAATGAGATAGCAGCCACAATGGGTGTTAGAGTCCCTTCCCCAAATCCCATGACTATAGCCCCACTCATGATAGGAGGCCAAGCTGTCCACCCAAAGCTAGCAAATTGGATCTGGACACCAGCTTCATCTGAAATAGTGTCAGACTAGGACCCTTTCCACACCTTACCTTTTTCCAGCCCTGGGATATGGGGATTGTGCGAGCAGCCTCCAGCGAGAGGCTTTCGAGTCCATGTTCCTTCAGCTGCACACACGTTGCCTGCTCGCGCGAGAGCCCCGTCTCTTCCTTCCGCAGCCCAGCCTGGGAGTTTCCCAGGCTGCACTGGGGCAGGAAGCACGATCAGCGTGGCTCCGGAAGCTCCACACACCAGGTAAATGTGCGCGGGACCCTGGAGCAATGCGATCACGCACCATTTTCGGCTTCCAGCCGAAAATGAAAAGGTGCGTGATTGGCACCTGCCAGCCCCTAGAGCATTGTGCAATTGTGAGTGTGTTGTGCAAATCACTCCTCACAATTATGCGACACTCCAGGGGCCCTTTCGCATGGCAAATGCCACGCGAAAAAGGCCTAGGACAGCAGGACAGGAAAGAGTGGCACACTTTTTGGTGTAAGGGAGGCACAGATAACACTATGATACCACTATGAAGGAGATCTCACAGCCAGGTTGGGGGGGGGGTTTCCTCCTCCTTTTCTCTTCCTTTCTCCCCTAATAAGAATGAGTATACAAGAAGCCTCTACCTTTTAACACTCCATTATCTTATGATTTGTTGTTTTGATGCTTCCAAATTAAGGACAAGTTCCATTAATTCAATTGAGGGTTCCACACTTTCACCAGTTCTTCTTGTTTATGGAGGCTCACACATATACACCCCTCACACATGCACACTGCTTGCAAAGCAAGCTGAGAGGGAAAAAAAGTTTGGCATGGCAGGTGATGGAGTCCTCCCCACTGAATAAGACAGTGCAGATCATCTCTAAAGGAGGTAAAAATGGTGCCACCTGCAGTAGATTTAGTTGTATAGAACCTTCTGCTTCCTGAATGGCTGCCTCTTCATTTTCTGAGTCAGGTCCTGCAGGAAGGGCAGGAATGGCAAGGAAAATCACCTGTGTTGTGGCATAGGCAATTTTCTTAGTCACCACTGCCACTTTCTCAGAATATGGCTCTTATAACTAAGAGCCATGTGTTCTATACAGCAAGTTGGTTACTGGCAGGAACAGTGTTTTGTAGGTCGCGGTTGAGAGAAAGAGAGAAGGACAAAATTTTGCCATCAGATTATGCTGCCAAACTGTGACAATGAGTCCTTTTTCTTTTATTTGATATTCAGGGTTTTGGGAATCTTGGGGAGTCACAAAAAAGAACTTGGGGCCACACTTTGCCCAGCCCTGCTTTATTCCTGTCTAGTCACACTTATAGGCCATTTCTGCACCACACTGTTATAGTGCTATTATTTCACTTTCAACATCCTATGGAATTCTGAGGTTTGTAGTTTACTGAAGCCAAAGAATTCTTTGGCTGAGAATTCTAAATGCTCCTCCTTAAACAGCAAACCCCAGGATTCCATAAGATGTTAAAAGTGGAATAATAGCACTATAACAGTGGATTGCAGAAATGGCCATAGAATGAGTTCCTTCCTGGCCATCTCTGCAGTCCTCTGAAGTTCAAGGTGTTTTCACTGGGTGTCTCTTGAACTGTGGCTTAGGTACATAGTTCTTATATGCAATTATTTTAGGCTGTGAGATATGGATATAGATGTCAGTCATTGTTTATTTTTGTTTCACTGCATCTATTTTTACAGTGTAAGTCGCTCTAAGAGGATTGTACTTTTCTAAGATGTTTTTAAAAAAAAATAAATTAAAAAAACCATAAATTAAATAAAAGCAGCACATACGCCATTCCTCTAGCACATACTTGCTCCTATACACACATAAGCACCCATCCTCCCTCCTATTTCAGTCTGGTTTTTCCTGTGCTTTCCACAAGCTTTCCCATCCCTCTGTCTCTTCTTTCTAAACTCTCCATTCTCTAGGCCATTCATGAGGCACCAGCCAACTCTTAATCCCCTTTCCTTTCCTTCTTCCTTCCCCGCTTCCATCTCAGACCATTTTGTTAATTAAAACTTCTTTTGAATGTTGGAAAAAAAATAGAATTCTGGAAAGTGGGCCACAAGGCTCCAGTCAGAAGCACTAGGGAGAAATAAAATAGCAGGCTGCTGCTGGAGATAGGCATTTGGCTTTTCAGTCTGTCCAGATTTCCTTTAAAAAAAAAAAGCTAAGTGAAAATTGGGCCTCATGAGCACCATGTGAGTTGTTGCTGGCCCCATGGCACTTATGCTACAGAAATTTCTCATTTCCCTGCACACTATCCAGGTGAGGAATGGATGAGGTCCATGGTTCAACAGTTCAGAGTGATTCATCTACTTTTCCTTCTGAATGGCTCTCTCTTTTACAACTACCCTATTTGCTGGTGTATAAGACTCACTTTTTTCCCCAAAAAAATACTGTTTGAAAGTGGGATGCATCTTATATGCCGGTGTGATTTATATGTCAGCGAATACAGTATTCAAGTTGTGACCTAGTAATATGTCAAACAAGGATTGCTTCATATTGAATGTATGCTGGTGACTCATTTTTTCATTTGAACTGTTCTATCTATTAAATGTTGAAATGTGATATTTAAAAGGAATGACTTTCTTTAAGAAAAGAACTGCATCTGGTGGAGAGATAATGTTCCCTCTGGGCTAAAGGCTTCTTGTGGAATGACTTCACAAAGTGACTTATTTTTTGTCTGAGAAGCAACATGGCCCAGTAGCCACACGTTGTAAATCAAGTTGGAGAAAGGTTGTTGTTTTTGTTATTGTTAAATCAATTTATTTCTACATTTTAATTAAAATTGAGGTAGGGTTCAAGTCTACACTAAGCCACAGAAACCTACTGGGTCACCTTGGGCAACAACAATCTTATCTGTATTATCGTTGTTAGCTGGCCTGAGCACTATTTTTGAGTGAAAGGGTAGACAGAAATTTAATTAATAAGCAAATAAATAAGAAAATACTATTTTCCTATCAAAAAGGAAAGCGGTTCCTCGTTAGCATCTTTATGTACTACATATGCAAAAAGTCTGGTCTCTTTCCCTCTCTAAGCTTTACTTCATCTTAAAAAGAGTTACTGGGAAATTAGAGTTCTACTGAGTTTAGTCTGCTTGTAGATTTAGGCCTGTGCTGGAGATGGCTTTGATCACTTTCGTGGGTGACCTAGGCTGGAAACTGGACAATGAAAGTGTGTCCCTGTTGGTTCTGCTGGACCTCTCAGTGGCTTTGGAGACCACTGACTATGGCATCCTGAGTTGCCCTTCTAGGATGTGACTTGGGGACACTTTTTCAAAGTAGTTCTAGTCATTCGTGGGCGACTAGTGACCCAGTTGCACTTGCGTCTGGAAATGTCAGATCTGGACACAGTAACACATCCACATCCATAGTGACGCATCCATTCATCAATCTCATTTTGATTACTGTAACATATTATATGTGGCATTGTCTTTTTGGAAACTTCAGTGGTTTGAAAAAGCTGTGGTTGGACGGGTAACATATAATGTTGAAATAGCTTCTGTGGCTACCAATTCATGTCTTGGCACAATTCAAAGTGCTAGTTACGACCTATAAACACTATTTGGCTTGGGTCCAGACTGTCCAAAAGACTATATCTCCCAGATCAGTCTGCCCAGGTTTTAAAATCCTCAGGGGAGGATTTTTCTCTTAATCTTGCCACAATCATAGGCATGTTTGGTAAGACACAGGAGACTGTCTTCTTAGCAGCTGCTCCCAGAATACAGAATTCCATTCCACAGGGAGCTAGTTGGTCTGCTCTCTGTTCTCTTTTTGCGAGCAGAAAAAAACTTCTTGTTTACTCAGGCCTTTGGTTATTAACTACCTATTGAGAAAGTCTTTTAATTGGGATGTGCTGTATTGGTGTCATTATTATTATGTTTTAATTATCTTTTTTAACTGTTTTAAATGAATGCTTTTAATATGAATATTTATTTAATTGGTTTTTTTTAACTTTTGCATAATTTTTGTGAGCCAGTCTGGGTGCCATGTTCCTGCCTAAAAAATCTAGTGAAGGAAAAGAACCTGCTTATTTTCAAGAGGTTCCACTGCAATATGTCATGTATACTCATAGCTGTACTATAATGCTCTTCTTTGTGTTTTGTAGGATCCACTATTTTCCTGATGGAGTTTGATTGCACTGACCAAGGATGACGAGCAGCTCACGCAGGCCCCTGATTCTCAAGAGACGAAAACTATCTCTTTCACACAGTGATTCATCTAGCATCCAAGTAAGAGATGAACCAAGTAGGGGATCTCCTGAAAAGGAACAAGCAAGAACCAGTGAACTTGACACAAACAGACAGGAACATGTAGTTCAGAGAATCCTTCCAGGAATTGAGATCATTGACCATCCCACCATGACAAATGCACAGGTGGTAGATATTCCTGCTAGTGCAGGCATCCAAAATATTCTTGAGACTCTGATGACCAGAGGGAAAGAATCTGTTGGTCATGGGCCTAACAAGTTTATTCTCATCAGTGGTGAGAGCAGTAATCCCCAAATGGATTCAAGAGCATTTTACTCGGAAAATCAGCACATCCTTGCCAATAATGAGCGACAGAGAGAGGAAAAGTACAGCAGGCAAAGCTCTGTAACAATGGAAGAGTCAATCTTTTGTGGCTCAGAGTCACTATCTTTGGAGAGACAAGAAAAGGATGGAAATGGTATGTAGACCTTTTCCTGGTGAAAAATGTACTTTTTATTCTGGAGAACAATGGAGGCATCCTTTTCTAGGTCTATCGTTTGCAGCAGAAAATGTAATTGTTGAAAACAGAAGTTCTTCATTAGTTGAATGCAATACTCTAGTACATGCAATGACAGGAACCAAATGCTTAATAGTTGCTGTGGGTCCCTGGTATCCACTAGGGTTTGGCTCCAGGACCCCCCGTGGATACCAAATTTCATGGATGCTCAAGTCCCATTATGTACAATGGTGTGGTAAAATGGTATCCCTCATATATAATGGCAAAATCAAAGTTTCCTTTTTGAAATTTTTAAGAAATATTTTCAAGCCATGGTTGGTTGAATTCATGGATTCAGAATCCGCAGATATGGAGGACCAACTGTATACCAAAACTGTACAAGGGGATGCTAGTGGCCCTTGAGAAAACTTCTGATGTGTCACGAGAAAAAATTAAAGACTGATGGAGAGCAAAGCATCCATGCATGAAGGGAACTGCCCACTACATAAATCACTAGCCTGGGCTTGCTTCCTTCTAAGCAGGAGGTGTTGTTACCCTTAAAGGTGGGGAACCTTGAGGTTCTCTAGCAGTGCCAGTGTCTCCTTAGAAAGGTGGGGAATTAAAGCTCAAAGGAGGCCTGCAAGACAGGGGTAACCATGGGATCTTTTCACCTGTGTATACTGGTACTAACTGTGAGACACCAGCTGAGAATCAAAAGAATGCTTTTATTGCAGGATTCACAGACACACACGAACGATTAAGCAGTCTTATGAACTATACAAGACTAGTGAAGGGAAAGGAGAGAAAGGATGGATAGTGGGAAATTTTGGGGTGAAGTGGGTGATCGTTACTGTTCTAGAAGCAGAAGATCAGAGCAAGATGGCTCAACCAAGAGTCTGAGGGTAGCACAGAGCACAAGAATCTGGGAGCCAATGTACAGAGTAACATGCCTACATGTGCCCAAGCTTCTAGGAACTGTTGGGCTTGGGGCCAGGGTTTAAATACCCTATTTTCCACCCTGAAGGAGAATATGTTGATTGTTCTCTGGCAGACCAAACGAAAGGGGTCCGAAATGTACCAATGATCTTAACTTCAGGTGACAAAGCATCCATGGGAATTGTGATAATCTCTTAATGTTTGGACAGGTGAGGGAGCAAAAGAGAACTTCCGTGGGAAGAGGTTACACGATGTTACCCTGACTTCTGGGGTCCCTTGGGGGACACCTCAATGTGCTCCATGTGATGGGGCATGGAAACTAGCCAGAGCACAAGCAATTGCAATGCGAGAGGCAGGGTAACCTAGCGGGGTCTTTTTACCCAGTTTTTACAGGGTCAGGCCAAGCCAAAAACCAAACAAAGATGTCCAATAAATGATTTTATTGAATGAAAGTCTCATGCACCGACGCAATCATTCACACACTCACTCAAGACCTATTAAGAAGTAAAAGAGAGGAAACTGGATAGGGGAATATTGAAGGGGTTGTAGCTGGGGTGATACTGCACCTTTTCCTGAAGTCCTTGGTCCAGGAAAAACAGCAGAGAAGTGGGACTCAGCACGGAGAGGGCTGAGGGGATTACTCAACGGACGGATAAACAGTCTGCTGGGATGACTGGGAGCGATCCAAGGAAACGCTCAAAAACTGGGACTATTTGTAGGAGAAAAAGTACCTGGAGGGCTCATCTTTTCCCGGGGAGAACAATGGGTGTCGCAACGAGAAAGAAGCTCCACAATGGTAACTTCCTTTGCATGATGAGATTACAAAGTGTTGCCAAAGTCTCAGGATCTTCAGCTGCATTTGGCTTTGGTGTGCCTTCATGTAAATGGTCCTCACCTGATAGGATTTTTGCTCAACTTGGGGCAAACACGCTAATCCCCTCAAGTCAGCTTCTCAGGGGCTGAGGACACTTTGTCTACTGTGGGTTTGCACAGCTTGAGGTCTCCTGGGGCTAAGTGACTGGAGATTTTACTGGCCTGGCCTGGTTTTCGATCATGCAACTGTTGCTGCCTATGTGCTCATCTGGGTGACCTCTCAGGCACACGGAATCATATTTAATATCAAAATTGTAGACCCCGGGATAGGGTTTTTCCAGTGGAGTAACAAGGATGTTTGGCATTAGTTGTTTCACTGGGGCAGTCTGATTTGCTATTGTATTTGAAGGTTGGGTTGTTGAGAGGATTATCACAAGCTCATCAGCACTGGGGCTTTCTCATCTAATCCTCTTGCTGAGGTCATCTGTCTTAGCACATGGCTTCCAACTAGAGTCCTTTTCCACATACCTTCCAGCCATAATTGTGTGATTTTTATATTAGAAATGATATCTCTAGCCAATTAAATGATATTTCTTGCCAGTTATACTATACCATGGAATGGGTGTGTACGGCATGATAACAGGGTGCCCTGGTCAGCATAGATAAACAATTAGAAGCACAGGGGGTGCGTTTGTCCAAAGTGAGGTAATTCTTACTTCTTTGTGGTCTCTGTGAACTCACACAAATGTGTCTTCTGTGCCTGTGCAATGCGACATTCAGAACCTTCTAGAGCCTAGTGACAAGTGTTTTGGTGGGAAATCCACCCCCATCCCCAGGGACGATAAAGCCACTTTCCCACCTAAACCGTTAATTCCTTTTGTTCTGCTGTGACAGTAGTGTCAGAGAAGCCTTTCTTCAGAGTTTTCCTCTCAGACTTCAGATTTGAGCTCGGATTTCTCCCTAGACTTATGATTTTCCCTAGCATTTTGGCTTGTTCTTTCATTGTCTTCTCAGTTTCTTTGGACTTTGGATTGGATTTCGATTCTGATATCTCTGTTTGTTGTATGGCCTCTGCAGTCGTTTGTAAGGGTTGTTCATCCTGCACTGGTAAGAGTCCCAATAAAAATGGCTACTTAAAATGTCTCCAATGCTTAGGTGAGGGACAAACATTGGGTCTTGCACATATTGTCAATTGTTTTCCCCTAAAATGACATGAAACAGAGGGGGAAGACTTAAGACCCTTCTTTGGGAGCAGGTTTTGGGCACCTCTGACATGGCTGCCCAAAACAGGCCTCTTTACACTGCTTCTGTTACACTAGCACAGACTTTGAGCTGTCCTCCTGTAAGATTTTGCACTTTAGTGACCTCTGCAGCAAGATCAGGAGCCTCTTCTCCACCGCTATCTTTGAGAGAATCCCAGTGGTCTCATTCTGCCTCAGGATCTGGAGAGCACTTCCTTCAATCTGTTACCCTGTTTTCTGGGGGTCCCAGGAGGGACACCAAATTGCTATCAAAATTATAGAAGTTGGGGAAATTAGTTCAGAGCGCAAGTTGGCAAAACGAGAGGCAGGGTAACTTGGCAGGATCTTGCAACCCAGTGTCTACGGGGTCAGGCCAAGTCAAGAAGCAAACTGGTTGGAAAATAATGAATGATCTTTATTAAATACAGGCACACAATGTATGCAACACAAGCACGCAGATAACTAAGAAAATAAAGGTGTGAGTAAGATAGCGGGATTTTCAGAGGGATAGTTGGTTCGGGTGATATGAAACCTGTCCTGAAGTCCGGAAGAAAATGGAGAGCGAAGCTGGGGTTCGATGTATCTCAGCACATGGAGCTGAGGGGAAGCTCGCCAAGCAAAGCGGCAGCAAGGTGGTCTGGAACTCGGGAGCGATCCGAGGAAGGTCTCGGAATCAAGGGTTTTTATAAGGAGAATTGTGACTGCAGGCTAGGTCGGACTAAGGGGAAAACAATAGATTTGGAGTTGGAGACAAAGCCTCCCAAAGGTCAGAATTTGAATGATTGAATTAGAGCCAAATTTATCAATAGAGTAGCCGGTATGCAAACACAGAATACTTGAGCGTTGTATAGCTCGATCATCAAGCTGCCAGCGCGGGGCAGAGGATCTTTTGAGAGTTGGTCGCATACCTAATGGAGGTACTTGCCTTGAGGTCTCCTAAAGCGGCGAGTCGGCTATTTTCCGGCCTGCCCGTATTGTCTAGGAATATTACGGTGATTATCGGCCGAGCCTGTATGCGTGCTTGTCCGGGGGCCTCGCAAGCACGTGGAAGGGATATGTGAAGCTGAATTATCGATATCAAAAGATATCTTTTATATCCCCAAAGCTCGGGCTAGCCAGGGCAGTAACAAATCCCAACCCATGCTCAACACTCTTCGCTGTCTGAGCATCAAACTCGACAGTCTCTTACACCCCACAAGACTAAACACTCATCTTGTAAAGATCAAAAATGGGCCCCTAGCACAAGCAGGAAGGTGGCTGGCTTCTCCTCCTTGAAGAAATACAAATAGAAGAAATCTATGGACCTTCCTTCTTGTCTCTCATCTTGTGAGTTACCACAAGAGCAGCAATGTCTCCTGGTCAGACATTCTTCAGAGGTGTGACCACTCACACCTCTCTTCAGGAGGTTCCCACATCAGTACTGCAGCGAGATCCTTCACCACTTCTACAGGGCCCTGTTCTTTCTCCATGCCTTGTTGAGACACATGCAGCCTCAGATGAGGAGATTGTACACTCCTCATTTGTGCAGATGGCAACACCATCTCCAGAGCACTCCCATCCTCAGCACTCACCACTGCAGAACTGTTGTGGCATATCCCAATCTTCTGGGTCTCTCCAATGGCATCATCCTGTTCCCTCTCCAGCTTTGTCATCTTGGGAATCGAGATCCAGGAGTCAATCATCTCAACCACAATGTTGAAGCTCTGATCACGCTGTTCATTGGCATCAATCTCTTCAGCACTCTGTTCGGGAACACTCCTATTTGCAGTACAGGATTTCTTCATATGATTCTCCAGACCTCTCTCATTATTTAGAGGACTGCTATTTTCAAAGACACCACTGTCATTGTCAATATTATTATTTGGAAAACCCATACTATTGCCCTCATTGTTCCTGGTACTCCCCTTCCATTCCTTTGCCTTCAAGTTCTCCTTAGTGTAGACATCAAGTTGACACCAAAACTTGTCAAGTCAATGCCAAGGATTGCCCACTCAACACCAAATTTTGTCCAGCAGACACTGGCGCTCACCAAACTGCATCTAAAACCACACCTATAGCATCAATGCATCCACCTCAGGAGCGACCTTGGGAAGATACACTGGTCTCTCCAGTCCACCAAAGATACCATCAGCAGTCTCCTTCGAACTTCTCTACTTCATCTTCAGAGTTGGCTGGTGATGTCACTGATGGGTTTCCTCGAAGTCAAGTGGCACAGTGTGATCCAGTCTCTCCCACAGATGATATATTTGTATTTGCTGACCAGATGCTTCAAATGGCATGCTCCTTGAATCTCCAGGTGCAATGCCAATGGGAAGATGTACAAGACTCCATCTTCCAGCAGATGCAGGACCAAGCTCCAGTTCCAGCTTCTCTTCCACTGCTACCATTTCCTCTGCATGTCGTCAAGAAGTCATGGGCCTCACCTTCTTCCATCCCTTCCACCTTGAAAAAGTTGGAATCTTTATACAAACTAGTCAAGTCTGGATTAGAGTGGGTAGTCCACCATTCTAAACCCAAGTCAATCATCATTGATGCAACCCAATCCCATGTCTCACATCTGTGGACAAAGAAGGAAAGAAATTGGATGCCATGGGGAGGAAATTTTACTTCAGTGCCACTTTACTATTCCACATTTTGAACTATGTTACCTGTATGGGAGCTTATCAACAGTTCTCTGGAATAAAATCAAGCCATACTTAGATCGGCTTCCTGAGGAGGACAGGAGGGTTATGTCTGTATTGTATGGCAAAGCACACTCTCTAGCATCACAACAGATAACAACAGCTTACCACATTACAGACTGCAGTGGAAAAACACTGGCTGGTGCTATCTCTCTCTGCTGTTATGCATGGCTACATTCCTTTGGTCTATCTCAGCAGGTTAGGGCAATGTGATAAAAGATCTTCCTTTCTATGATGCTGGTCTCTTCAATTCATCTACAGATGACAAACTCAAGGATGCCCAAAAAATGAGGTCTATGGTGAAAAAGTATTGCCTTCAACCAAATATAGGTACTGTCACTATTATCCATTTACCAGACATGCCTACAGCACCTCTCCAACCCACCAGCAGAGACAGTCTCAACCAGCACAGCAGCCATCAGGATGTAAGCTGTCATCTTTTAAATACAGATCCTCCGAGTATAAGAAGCGCCAGTCAGACCCATCTAAGCACTGTGTTTGGTTGTCACCAGGATGATACCCTCCATCACAACACATCCTTGATCACCTCTTTTTTTTTTCCAGTGACTTTGAAAGATCCATGGTTTCTCCCATTTCCAATACCACCATCTTCAATACTGCTTCTTCCTCAACATCTCTATCAACACTGATGACTCATCTGCCATCACTGCCTCGTCGACCAACACCTTGTCTCCCCCATTCAGAGACAGGTTAAGCGAATACCATCCTGCTTGGGCCTGTATCACAAAGGACTCTTGAGTGTTAGACATCATTGCCAGGAGGTACACCATAGAGTTTCAAAAGCTTCTCCTGACTGGTTGTGTTTGTGTCACTCGCACCTCACTTTTGCTCAATGAAGAGATCAATACACTACTTCAGATGGGAGCCATAGAACTGATACCCTTCTCTCTTCAAAACAGCTTCTCCTCACAATAGTTCTCGATATTGAAGAAGGACGGAGGCCCGCATCCCATTCTGGATCTACAGGGCATAAATTACTACATCCATCTGAATTGTTTCTGCATCATAACTCTTGTGTCCATCCTACCCTTGCTGCACAAGAAAGACTGATTTGCCACATTGGAACTGAAGGACTCCTATTATCACATCTCCTTACAGAAGTCATACTGCTTTCGGATCCTTCCCTTTGGTCTCAGCATGTCACCACCGCAAGTATTTGCCAAATGTATGGCTGTGATAGCAGCAGTGTTGCTTCAGAAGGGTATCGTCCTCTTCCCCTATATTAACAATTGGCTTCCTATTGCTCCATCCCATTCTTGTCTTCTCCATGACCCCAACCAGACGATCAGTCTACTTCACTCTCACAGTCTCATCATCAATATCCAGAAATTGCATCTAGTCCCATGCAAATGAGTCAAGTTTATAGGCATCCTTCTGGACTGTTGAGTGGAGGGGGCCTTTCTGCTGGACAAGAGGTGGCAGACCATGCTGAACATAGTCTCCTGTCTTTCCAGACTCAGGAATATCAGGGCAAGGTCAATACAAGTTCTTCTTGGTCTCATGGCATCGACCATGGCAGTCAGTCCCTTTGCCAAGCTCAGGATGAGACTGCTGCAGGCCTGATCTCTGGCCAACTTCGACCCTTTTCAATAACAACTTTCAAGGTTCCTTACGGTACCGCAACTGGTCCTTCACTCCCTGGAATGGTGAAAGAGCATTCAAAACGTCCTTGTGGCATGCCCTTTCTACTTCATCAACCTTTGATAGCAGTTACCATGGATACCTCTTTGGACGTTTGGGGGGGAGCTCACTTGTCTGGTTTGATGATCAGAGGATGATGAGCCAGCGTGGTATAGTGATTTAAGTGTTGGACTACAACCCTGGAGGCTGGGGCTCAATTCCCTACTCAGCCATGGAAACCGACTGAGTGACCTTGGGTACATCACACACTTTCAGCCCCAGAAAACCCCATGATAGGTTCATCTTAGGATCACTGTAAGTCAGAAATTACTTGAAGGCACACAACAACAACAACAGCAGCAGATACAGATACAGATATAGATATGATGACCTACCATGCATTCCAACCTTGATGTCCATGCTGCTGCCCATATGATAGAAAAGACTATGGCACTCATCTTGCTCAAAGAGGGCCACAGACCTTCATTACTGCATTCTTCAGCATATCACTGGGAGAATCAGATAGCAGCATCTTAGATTCAACAGTCTCCAGGCAGTGGACAATCATATAAATAGGAAAACTACCTCAGTTCATTAAATTGGCTGTGAGGAGTATCCACATTTCTCACTCTGGGCACCTTCCTGGCAGGGGCTGGATTTGGGCCATCTTGTCATCATTTGGTGGCAGGGCCAGCTCCTCCTGCACATCCAAAGCTTGGCCCTACTTGGTTACCTACACTGGCCTTGACACTGTGCTGAAACAGTTTACTGATTCTATTTATGCTGCCAAAATAAGGACCTAGATGGTATTCACAAGTGTCACAAAGTCTGTATAACTACCTCCCATCCCATTTAATGTAATACACTTATCATGGAATGGTTTCCACAATCACAGCTTCAGTCATCTTCCACTAGATGTCATGGACAACATGCTTCTTATGAAAAGAACATTTAGTAGCCTCTTTAACAAACACTCTGTATCTGCTCAGATGACAGATGGTGTCCTTCACAGCATAAGAGACATACAATCCTTCTTATGGGTGCCCAGGTGTGTCAGAGTCTGGGGGAGTGGTTCCTAAGTGGTAGAAAAGCTGCCTAGCAACAGGCTGCTAGACAACCAGAATGGTCACTCCAGAAGAAAAGTCAGGCCCTTTAGTGTGAAGGACGGTTGTAGGCCTGAGTGAGACTGTATTTATAGCAGGCACAGTGATTTCATTGGAGTCAGACTTCAGGAGAGAGAGGGCTGAGAGTCCTTAGCCAGAGAGAGTTCTCACTCAACCAAGGGGGTTGAATGAGAGGGGGTGTTTTCTCAAGGAAAGCTTAGAGAGAGGGACAGAAGAGAAATCAACCCACTTTTGAATCTGATCAGAGAGAGTGACCTAGATTTGGGAACAGCCTTTGGCAAAAGGGTAGCCAGGAAGCTATGTGTACGTGTGTGTGTGAGCACACAACCTGTGTCTTTATGCTTTTGTAAAGATACAAGAAAATGTTTAAACTCTTTCTGTAAATCTGAAATTAGAACAAAAAAGGAAAAGACTCACTTAATTCGAAATAAAAAATTTTGCAATGAATTCGTATCAGCACCTAATAAGAAGAAAAGAGGAGTTATATTCTACGTAAAAGCTAAATATCCAAGCGAGAGAAGTAATTACTGATATAGATGGAAGATACATAGCAATTGAATTAGTTTGGCAAGATCAAAAAATATTACTGATAGGAATATATGGCCCACACAGCAAACAAGAAAATTTCTATAAGGAACTGAATAGTAATATCTCGGACCTCAATTATGATCGGATAATGATATTAGGAGATTGGAATGGAATTATCAATCCAAAACTTGATTGAAAATTGGAAAAAGTAATTAAAAAGAACCAAGGAAAACTCCCCCAAACATTTGACCAAATGGTAAATAATCTGGATTTGATAGATCCTTGGCGACATCTCTATGGGCATTCCAAAGATTATACTTTCTACTCAGAACGCCATACTTCACTCTCATGAATTGATATGTTCTTGGTCTCAAGAACCTTGATCAATAATGTCATCAAATTAGAAATCCTCCCTAGAAGCCTTTCAGACCATAACGCGATTACACTCCTTTTAAGAGATAACTCTAAATGAAATTTTAACTGGAGACTAAATGAAAGACTATTACAAGAGGAAAAGATAGTAAAGAAGGCTAATGAGTTAATAAAAAGATATTTTGAAGAAAACTTAAACAAAGGAACAGATACAAAAATGGTATGGGATGCTGCTAAAGCTGTTTTCAGAGGATTTTTTATACAACAGAGTGCAGAAATAAATAAGAAAAGGAAACAGAATCTACAACTGATAAATGAAGAATTGAGGAGTAAAGAAAAAAATCCTCAACAAGAAACCAGATAAATCTTTGCAGCAAGAAATAAAAGTATTGCAGAAACAATTGGAGACACAAATGAACACAGAGCTGAATAACAAATTGCTCTATTCCCGTCAGAAAACTTTTCAATGGGCTAATAAAGCTGGCAAATGGCTTACACTAAGGCTGAAAAAGAGGAGAGAGAAAACAATGATTACTAAAATTAAACATGAAGAAACTATATATATTGAATCTACAAAAATTAAGAAACTCTTTACAAACTACTATTCGGAACTGTATAAAATACAAGGAGTAACTGAAGACAAGATTAAGACCTATCTATCCCAACAAAATATTAAAATGATATCTGATAAACAGAGAGAAATTCTGAATGCTCCGATAACAATAGCAGAAATAGTCGAAGCTATCCGCAGAGCCAAAAGTGGGAAATCACCAGGACCAGATGGCTTCCCAGTATCTTTTTATAAAACTTTCCAATCTCAGATCTTATTGACTGTACATGAAATTATGAATAAAGCTCTGGAAGGAAATATACCAAACTCATGGAAAGAGGCAGATATAACATTGCTACAAAAGGAAGGAAGAGATCCTCTGAATGTAAAAAATTATAGGCCGATATCATTATTAAATACAGATTACAAATTATTTGTATCCATATTGGCTAATAGGCTTAAAGGAGTGCTTCTTGAAATAATCCCAGAAGAACAAGCGGGTTTCATTCCAGGAAGACAAATAAGTGATAATATAATAAACATAATAAACATAAAAAAACTATGTGAGAAATATCCTCAGAAGAAATTGCTTGTGGACTTTCTGGATATTGAAAAAGCCTTTGACACCGTGAATTGGAAATTTATGTTGAATATATGTGAGAGAATGAATATGGAGGAAAATTTTACGAAATGGATCCAAGCAATATATACCAATCAATCAGCTCAAATTATTATAAATGGGGAAAAATCTGAAAGATTGAATATCCAGAGGGGTACAAGACAAGGCTGCCCTTTATCTCCCCTTTTGTTTTTATTACTTATCAAAGTGCTGATTGAAAATATCAGAAATAGCCCAAAAATAAAGGGAATTAAACTGAAAGGATACAAATATGAAACCAGAGCATTTGCAGACAACCTAGTGGTAACCCTAGAAAATCATGAAAATAGCTTAAAAGAATTGAAAACCACTCTTCAAGCATTTGGAAAGCACTCTGGTTTGAAAGTGAATGAAGATCAGACAAATATCCTGACAAAACATATCCCACCAGAAAAAGAAAAACAAATTTCACAAATATCGGGATATAAAACTGTTGAAAAAGTTAAATATCTGGGTATCAAATTAACAAAAAAAAGTACAGAACTATTTAAGAACAATTATGGAATATTATGGAAAAATATCCAAAAAGATCTTAAAAATTGGAATAATCTTAATTTCTCCCTGTTGGGTAGAATTGCTGAGGTAAAAATGTCAGTTTTGACCAAATTTTTATTCTTGTTTCAAATAATGCCCATCATCCATAACAACAAAGTTATCCCTGTATGGGTAAGAGAGATTACTAAATTTAAAAGGGGGGGGGGCCAGAATAAAATTAAAGACTCTTCAAGACTCGAAAGAAAGAGGTGGTTTGGGCTTGCCCAGTTTATTGCTGTATTACCACGCATGTTGCCTGAGTTGGATGAGAGACTGGATCAAGTTGGAAAAGATGACATTATTAAACTTGGAGGGGGTTGACCTGTGGTCGGGCTGGCACTACTATATGTGGTTTAACAAAGCAAAACCCAATAAGGAATTTAACACTCACTATGTGAGGAAGGCCTTACTAGTGGTGCGGAGAAAATATTTTCCAAGAAGTTGTCAGAAAACACTCCGGTGGATCTCCCCCCACAAAGCATATTATAAAAAAGAAAATATCTTGTTCAACAAATGGATTAAATATGAAGATTTGGTCAAAACTCAAAATGAACAAATAATAATTAGGTCTCAACAAGCACTGAACGAGGATAGAATAAACTGTCATTGGCTCCTTTACAGACAATTAAGAGAAAAATTAAAGATTGATTTAAGTCTAAATGGATATCAAGTAAAAGAAGAAGAACTAACATCAATATTGACAACAGAAAAATCTAAATATATTTCACACATTTACAAAACCTTGTTGAATTGGGATACTGAGGAAGAACAGATTAAAATGCCAGTGATAAAATGGGCACAAAATGTTTCACGTTCCATCCCTATGGATCAATGGAAAAAAACCTGGAATAAAAGAATGAAGTATACAGCATGTCAGGATGTTAGAGAGAACTTATATAAGATGATCTACAGATGGTATCTTACGCCTGAACGGTTATCAAAGATATATCAGAACTGCTCAAATAAATGCTGGAAATGCGAGAGAGAAATAGGAACATTTTATCATCAGTGGTGGCAATGCAAAAAAATTAAAAAAAATCTGGATTACAATACATACCCAAATAGAGAAAATTCTAGGAATTCAATTTGAAATGTCCCCTGAAACATATATATCATCAATGATGAATGAAGACTTAGAGAAAAGTGCAGGGAAATTAATTTTTTATATGTCAGCCGCAGCTAGAATGCTAATCGCCCAAAATTGGAAACAAAAAACTCTCCCTTTAGTAAAAGATTGGGAATTGAAACCATTTGACATGATGCAAATGGACAGATTTACATATATACTGAAAGGAGTCAATTTAGAAACATTTGTCAAAGATTGGGAAAAAGTAATAATATATTTTAGGAATCAATGGTCTGACACCAAGGTGGTTAATGTTGATTTTTAAATCAAGGATGCAATAAGCAGGGAAATGTAAATATAATTTGACTACAGACAGTTGAATTACATTTCAGGAATTTTAATACCTCTTATTCAGGGGGAAGCTAGACTGAAAGGAAAAGGCAAGATGTATATATAATGTTATATATAAGAAGAAATGACTTTGTACAAGATGCTTGAATGTAAGCTTTGTTTGTGTGTTTTAATAATAATAAAATAAATAAAATAAAATAAATGCATACTAACCAATTGAGAAATACCTGTAAACCATCAAATTCATGCTCTGCAGAAGTGGGCTCAGTATGAAATCTACCATCTTTTCTGAATTTTTACAAGATGAAGGGGTTTTGCTATCATTGCCTGATTGTATTGATTCTAATGGATCTAATTTATTCTTCTTTCCCTAGGGTGCAATCTTATATTGTAGTTATCCTGGCTAAGAGCATGAGGCAAACTGGCTAACCAGCTATATCATCACTGTAACACATACGCCAGTAGCAGACCTCAGAACCCTCCACCAAAGCAGCTGCTGTGTAAATGACAGTGAATAAGCAGAATGGCTAAAATGGGGCACAATGGAACATACTATCAGGCAGGGGGCACGGGAGAAGCACATTTTCACCATATCCTATACTTACTCAGATCACAAATGTGTTTCCATTAATGGGAAACAACCCTCTTCCCTCACCTCTGTGCATAATCAAGCATAGAGTTGTGGAGCCATGAGTTCACTAAATGGTGGAGGAGGAATATTGCATGGCTCAAATGTTGGCCCATGCTGTTGCCTTGTGCTCTGTTGCAAGCGCTGAGGCAATGGCAAGGTGAACATACAGCATTCAAATACTTTTCAAAGGCCGTAACCTACCAAAGGGTAACTCTTTTACTTAATTTTAGAACAGGGAAAGCAAAGATTTTTAAAAAATCTGACAGCAGTTTCTGAACTGGAGGGGGCTTAGAACTACAACTTGTAACTAATCACTTTTCAAAGTAATTTTTCACACTATTTTAAATGTCATGGAGAGGGCATTTTCTTGGGTAAGAGTGGAGAGGCCTGTCATTCTTGTGAGTTATAAAAGTTTATGTAAATATAAGAGCCATTCTTTTGCAAATATGTTAGCCACTGACTTTTAATCTTCTGCAAATATCTGACTCTATCCTAGAGCAGTTTTCTGTTTTTATTGGATAGCTTAGACCTGCCTTCTTCAGTGCTACGCTTATGAAATTATGTGTGTACCTATGTTAGCAAGTGTCTAACATTTGTTGGTATTTTAATTTTGCCAGAATACTGGGATGGGAGATTGAGAGAAGGGTGTATGTGCGATGATGTCTTCTGTGAAATAAGTGTTTTGTTAAGCTGTTAACTTTCATTGGGTTTTAAATTACCTACAAAGAAAGCCACTCAGAACAGTACTGTCTGTTTCAAACTCATTAGTGATATTTTCTGAAAAATACCAAAAGTCAAAACTAAGTTGTGATAAGAAATAGGGTGAAGTAATTCTAATCTCATGTACAGTTCTCCATCCACATTTGCAGGTTTCGCTTTCATGAATTTGATTATTCGTGAGCTGCCTGCTTGCCCCCCATTCTCCCATTCCCACCCCACCTGCTCCTCCCATTTTTCTTGCCCCTGGTGTGGATGCACCCCACGCAGGCAGCAGGAAGGCCCAGGGAAGCTGATCGCTGTTTCCCTGTGCTCCTCGCACCGCCCTGCTGCCTCCACAGGTACAGGCATGGCCTACGCGGGCAGCACAAAGGTCCAGAAAGGCCAATCACCAGTTCTCTGCCCTTGCCTGGGTGGGTGCACTGGCTGGGCAGAAGTCTGTAGGGGGGCACCCTGTTACTGCAGTTTCTAGTCCAAACTTGAGGGATATTGGCTATCATTTGATATCAAGAATTTGGCCTTCACTACCCATTCCTCTCCACATGCTTGCGAGGCCCCCGGACAAGCATGCACACAGGCGCAGCCGAAAATAGCTGAACCATTCAAATCACAATCCAGGCAGGCCAGTAATTGCTGATTGCAGCTTTAGGAGACCTCAAGGCAAGTACCTTCTTAAGATCACATTATGTATGCACACTGTTTACAAAAGATCCCCTGCCCCGAGCAGGCAGCTTGATGAGCAGACTATCCAACTCTCAAGCACTCCGCGTTTGCATACTGTCTACGGTATTCACAACGCTGTCATAATTCAATCATCTAAACTACTGACCTTTCAGAGGCTTTGTCTCCTGCCCAAAATCCATTGTTTTCCCTGGGAACGGACTAGCCTGCGGGCACATTTTCCCCTATAAGAACCCCTGAGTTTGAGCGTCTCATTGGATCGCTCGTGACTTGCCTCCCGACTTGCTGCCGCTCCATTTGACAAGCCTCCCCTCAGCCTCCACGTGCTGAGAACCTTCGCTCCCCAGCTTCTTTCCTTTTACCGGGCTACAGGACCAGGTGTAGTATTTCCCCAAAAACTCCTCCTGAAAATCCCCTATCTATTTTCCTCTCTTTATTTCTTTAGGACTGTGTGCGTGGCTGCGCAATTGTGCAGTATTTCTTAATTTTCTGAGTGAGTGCGTACATTTGCTGTGATTTTATAAATAAAGGAAAACAATTACTATTAACTTCTGTTTGATTATTGACTCGGCCTGACCCTGTAGACACTGGGTTCAAGATCTCGCTACGTTACCCTGCCTCTCGCATTGCTAACTAGTGCTGTAGCTAATTCCCATTCCCCATTATTTTGAGCACATTGAGGTGTCCCTCCCGGGACCCCCAGAAATCAGGGTAACAACGCTATTGCAATTATTTGACATTCGTGAGGGATTTGTGTCCCTATCTCTTGCGAATGTGGAGGGCCTACTGTAATGTTTAATGGCTTTATCCTTAATTGTGTTTGTAATGGGCACCATGTTGGTGAAGGCAAATTTTGACATGCATAAATTAAGCAGATGAGCTTCCTGGCATGTAAATAAACAATAGGAAGAGCTTCATTTGCTAAAACTCTGTCTGCCAGACTGTTCTTTATAGTACAGGTGCAGAGCCAGTAAAATGCTATTAGCCTTAGCTATAAATAGGACAGAGTAGCTTGGGCATACAATCAAGTTCTGTTTCAACTTAAGTCTATACTTCAGGTGACGCTGCCGAAACTTCCCTGTGTGCCTTCCCACCTCCAAGATACTGGGTCTCTGATCGTAGCAAAAGCTGCTGTTGGGTCTAGCTACTCTGTTAGTCTCAAGAAAACACACAGGTTTTTCCCATTACACTTAATGAGGTACAGAATGCTTAGCTTATAATCATTGCTGGAGTTAACCATTTATAACACACACTAGGTTATATAGTCTTACACGCTTTTACACACTTGCAATGCCCATTGGTGGATTCTCCAGATATGATCCTCTCCCAAACTTCCAGTTTTTCCCAGGGAATTGACTTCCCATACTTTGATCTAAAATGTTCCTCCTCCATCTCCAGTGTTTATCACCTTTCTCTGAGCATCTCACTTAGCATTGGCCAGATGCCTAGAGGCCATCTTGTCCCAACCTATTCTTTTTGATCCCTTTTTCCTAGGTTGAGATTCCCAGACTCTTTCTTTTGATATGCAACCCATTGTAAACTACAGTTCTAACTTAAGTACTCAAAAGTTCAAGCATAGTAAATCACTTGTTGATTGCTATCACTTCTAAGTAAACAGAGCCATTCCTAGCCAGACTGGCTAAATACCCCTTTACAAGTAACATTCAGTTATTAACCCATATCCAACATTGACCGTATGGTTTCCTGTGTCACACTTACTTATTCACACAAACCTTACATTTCTTTAATAACATAATCTACATTCATTCATGGCACAGAGTATACCCAACATGATACTAGAACTGTTCTTGAGGTCTCAAGTTGCAGAATGAGGACTATGAGTTTGTGTTCATATAGGCAGCGAGGAGAAAAGTTGCAGCCTGGATAGCAGTCTGACTAACATCCAATGGCTGGGAAAGATGAGCTCCAGTGAACTCAGCCCTTGCAGTGTGAAAAAAGAAACAGAGAAGGAGAACCAAACACCAAAGCACAAAACAATTAAGGTAAGCAAAGTTCATAGCCGAACACTGCTCAGGACCACATGAAATTCCAGGATGTAGTCCAGAGTTTGACTTGTAACTTTCAATCTTCTGCTGCTGCCTCTGCAAATACTGCTCCCACCTTTTTCCTTCCCAATGTTTTGATATTTTGATATACTCCTGTCTTCTATCCATAATAATAGGCAAGGCTCCAGGTGTGGGCATATGAGAGACAGAAAAAGTGTCTGTTGAATCTTCCCTGGAAGCAGTGAAGAATTATAGTTTGGGGAGAGTGATCCCTGAGTTGCAACTTGGCAACCATGCATAGGCAAAAGGTTATACTGGGAACAGACTTAACAAACTAGATAATCGCAGAGTTGGACTGCCCATCTATTAATTGTGGACACTGTGTAAAATTGCTTAGATTGTAGTTGCTTGTGGTTTTACTTAATAGCAAAGGGCTACTTGTTCCATGTCTCCAACTGGTGACCTCTATAGGAAGATGCTTCAGGTAAGAGCAACCCTTCCCCTATACTGTAACATAGAGACGTCTAAAAACACTCGAATCTTTCAAAGGCCGTTTGCAAGTAATTTTTATTTGTGCACCACAGTTGTGAATAATATTTGATTCCAATTATTAAGAAATGCCATTATCTTTTGAATTTGAATCCCACCCTTCCCACATCAGACTCTGGTACTCGTCCCTCACCAAAACAGTGCAAAGTTGATTCACTGGAAGAAAACTAGCTGGGCCAGGGTTCTCAACAAGCTTCTTGGCCAAGAAAGAATTTAAACTCAATTTAACACTGTTCTCTACATCAAACTGAATCTGGAGTATTTCTGGGGTTGCCTATGCCCATTTTATTGGCCCTCAGCCTGTTCAGATTCCCCAAACTACCTTTTTTTTTTTCTTGAGGGCAAATTTCCTCCTGGAAACATCTAAGCAGGGCAATGTACCTTTTAAGTTGATTGCAGATTTTGTCTGGGGGTATATTTCATTTTGGGGTTTGTTGTTTTGTTTTGTTTTGGCATTCTTGACAGTCAGTGCAGCCCTCAGATGTTCCCAGGGAAGAAAACTAACCTCTGAGCCTACTGCAGTTGCCCACCTCTATTTTAAACATTTAACCAGCTGAGCAGCTACTCTTATCATAGTCAGTGTTTCCATGTTCGGCACACCAAGATTCAGAAGTCCTTTGCATAATGTTCTATAGGTCTTGTTTCATTCAGAGTGTTTTCTCCTCTTTTCTACTTGACAGGTTGAGGGAAGTTCTGTGGCTTCTTCCTCTACTTCCTCATGGCAGGAGTCCTTCACCGAACGACCTCCCTACTCCTATATGGCCATGATCCAGTTTGCCATCAACAGCACTGAAAAGAAGCGCATGACGTTGAAAGACATCTATACCTGGATTGAGGATCATTTCCCTTATTTCAAGCATGTCGCCAAACCAGGCTGGAAGGTAATGAATCTTTTGGCCTATAAAGGAGAAAAAAAAATGGTTATGCAAACAGTTATTCATTTCCTGCCTTCAGCAGTTAGATGTTGCTTCAAAACAACTGTCACCACATTTCAGTTCAAAAGTAAAATAAATTCAGTGGAGCTATGTGATTCAATGACGCCCCCCCCCCATCAATGTGCTGAGTCGTTTAATTATGTGAATGCATTCCTGAATCAGACCTGGAATAAATAGGAATAGGAGACCGTAGGCCATACAAACTAGGCCATAAAACAGGTTTCCTTCAGACTGCAGGAAAGCAAACTACATGACTGAATACATTCCCCTATATTATTCTTTATTTATGCATAGCTCATCTATTTTCTTTGTTAGCATCTCCTTGGTAACTTTGCCTGCTCCTTTTCTTTGAATGCCTAACCTGCATTTCTAAATGATCAAACAAAGTTTTAAATTGCTGCAATGCTAGTAATTTTGGAGACTGAAAGAAAATCTCATGTCAGGGCAGAATTCTTATTTAAGTACTTGCCATTTTAAGTCCTATGCATAGAAAACAGTATACTAATTCTGTTAGCCTCCATTATGAGCCTTCTCCTTTGTATAATGCTTTTATATGCACAGAGAATTTTTTCCCTCCCGGTGATACATTCAGTTGTAAAGGTAGATACTTGATTTTACTGTTGCTATCTGCTGATTATATGTACTAGACTAGTCTGGGGAATATATGGCCCTTCAGATACTGCTGGACTTCAATTCCTCTGAGCATAGGCAATGATGAGGTTGAATTGGAGCTGAAGTCTGTGCTTACAAAGTTTGAAAGTCAATGTCTTAGTGGGTTTTCAGTTTGGGTTTCATTTTGCCTGAAGAATCCGTAGGTGTTCTGTAACTGAAAACAACAAAAGTTTCTCATGTTCTATCCAGAATACCGTTCGACACAATCTTTCCCTTCATGACATGTTTGTTCGGGAGACATCTGCCAATGGCAAAATCTCCTTCTGGACTATTCAGCCAGAAGCTAACCGCTATTTGACAATAGACCAAGTGTTCAAGGTGAGTACAAAGAAAAAAAGAAAAAAAGTTTGGCTCCCCAGTTCCTCAACTCTCAAATGATTTTGTTTGTATTCTATGAATGAGAGGAAGCAATGCTGATATGAAGCTGATCTTTTGTAGAATCAAGGGTAAGAGTCATTATTGTGAGGTGATAACATTTCAGAAAACAATTATGGTGGTTATTTTCACATCAAGTTCAAGTTTATTGCATTTTAGCAGCCAGCCATTGCACAAAAATGAAAAAATAAAATAAGATAAAATGAGAAAGAATAATCCAGCCAATTTACATGTAACACATAATCAACAATAAATGAATCACTTTCCATACCCCTCCTTGTTCTTTATAGCACGTAACTGTAAGGCCCTAACAAGAAATTTAGATGTTCTGAAAGACACATATTTCATAGTATCAGATAACAGAAAACAAACTTTCGCGAAAGAGGAATTTCCCTTAAAAGACTTCAATAAAGGAAAAATATACTTGCTCCTGAGATCATTATAAATAGGGCACTCAAGTAGAACATGAATTAAATCTTCTATTGAAACAGAGTTGCAAGCACATACTCTGTCCTTCATAGGAACATTATTGTACCTGCCCATCCGAATTGCCAGTGGGAGAACATTCAATCTAGCATGCAGAAAGGCTAACTTCATTTTAAAAGTTGGAAGATCAACCAGATAATGAGGAAGGGGTGAATTCAACGGGATGTAAGAAACAAAAAATGTATTAGATTGGCAGGACTTAATCTCAGTCATCTGGGATTGCATTGCTATATCCTTGAGTCTTTGGAGTATAAGTAATTTTGCTTTATCATACCCTTGAGTCAGAAAAAAAGGAACAGAGAACCCCAAATTCATGACAATCAATTGCATTTTATGCATCCATGAATTTGGACCAGGCTCTTCGAAAGACATCAAAAGGAGCTCAGATACCTGCTTAAAAATAATTTTCAACCAGAAAAGGAGGGCTAATCTAAGAGCCTCTGTTTTAATTGGCATTATACCTAACTCTGCACGGAGCAATGCTAATTTTGTGGAAATGGGAACTGCCACAAGTCTGCGTAGAAATTTATTTTGTGCTCTCTCTAATATATCTAAATTGGTCAGAGCCCACAGTGGTGCTCCAAATAGCAGTTTAGGCAGGACTCTGAGCCTATAGAGTTCTAAAGTGGGTTGAATCATATTGCCCCCTTTTGTGCGATAGAATCTTAATAATCCATTTAATGTTCTTTCAGCTAACAGGGTACTTGATTGAACCTGTGAAGACCAATTACCAGTCCAGTGAAAGACCACACCAAGATATTTAAAAGAGGGGACTTGTTCCAATTTATTCCCGTCAAGTAGCCAATTATAAATTTTTTTGGATTTGCCGAATACCATCACTTTTGTTTTTTGATAGTTGATGGAAAGTTGTTCATTCTTACAATATAAACTAAACTGATTCAACAATCTACGCAGGCCTACTTGAGTATAGGAAATCAGGATAGCATCATCTGCATACAATAGGATCGAATATTTCCGATTTCCAATTTTAACTGGGAAAAATTGGTCACCTTTTAAGAACTCAACTACATTGTTTATAAATAAATTGAAAAGAAGAGGAGCAAGCAGACACCCTTGTCTTACTCCTTTAGAGACAGGTATCGAGTCTGACAGGTGTGTACCATCAACTCTGACTTTCAAGGATGTATTTGAATAAAGGGATATTATACATTTTAGAAGATTCTTATCAATACCCATAGTTTGTAATTTAACCCAAAGACGTTCCCGTGAAATAGAGTCAAAAGCAGCCTTCAAATCAATGAATGCTACAAAAATATGCTTTACAGTTCCTGCCAGATATTTATCAATAACATATTTCAACATAAAACAATTATCCAAAGTTGACCTGCCTAAACGGAAGCCAGCCTGTTCTGGGGCCAGCAATGCATGATCTTCCACCCAATCCTCCAATGTATCTAAAAGAGACCTGGCATAAATTTTCCCAGAAACATCCAAGAGACTAATGGGCCTATAATTTCCTGGATCATTTCTAGGACCCTTTTTGTAGATAGGAACTACAATAGCAGATGACCAATTAGGTGGTGTAACTCCTACATTATTAATTAAAGAAAATAATGAAGCCAAAATTGGAGCCCACCAGTCTGAAAATGCAATATAAAAGTCTGATGGAAAGCCGTCTTCACCAGATGCTTTACCTTTCTTTTGTCTTAATATTAATGAATTGGCCCTATCTATAGAAATATTTTCCCAGCTATGTTCCCATCTAGGCCCAGTATAGTCTGGGGGAATAATCTTAAGATGGTCTGAATCATTAAATAGCTTTCCAAAATAGCTTTCCCAGTTGTTTTTAGAAATAGTTCCTTCTAAAATTGGAGATGACCTTTTTTCAAGCTTTGCAATTGTATCCCAGAATTTCGATGGATGGTGGTTATTAAAAAAGGATTTTCAGAGCTTCATGTTATAACATAATGTACTTTGCCAGATTGCGAGTATTTAAAGATGGAGGAAGAGTATAACTCCTTTTCCCTCTGGACTGCCAAGATGGAAAGGAATTGGGACAGTGATTTTTTCCTGTGTCTGATGGGTTAGAAACCGAGGACAGCATTAGCAGGTTGCTAATCTAAAGTCAGGGCTTCAATTTGTGAGATACTACAGGATCTTCTTCCTATGCTCTTTAACCTCTCTCCTGCAACCTCTAGATAACAGCACTCTGGAATGTGTCATCATCTTACTGGTATCAACTAGTTTGGTTTTTCATTCTCAACAAATATGGGAGGAGTGGCTTAATTCCTAAAGATGTGCCTGAATGCTAAGGATTTGGTTCTCAAATTGAAGCTTAATCCAAACAAAATAGAGATAGCAATTGCTAGTTTGGTTTGCTTTCAGTTCTGTTTGTTGTGAATGGATTACACTTACCCATAGGGAACAATGCACACAGTCTGTGGGTTCTGCTTTACTTCTGAATTCTCAGATGGTGGGAGTGATGACATTTATTAGCTTCAAAAGAACCTGCTTTTCTTTATCAAAGAGAACCTGGTCACAGTTATCCATATTTTGATAGCTTGCTGTATTACTGCAATGTACTTTATGCCTTTGAGGACAGTTCATAAGTGTAGTTTATGCTAGTTTGATGGGCATCAGGGACACATTCCTATTTTGATTTAGTTACAGGAGTTAGCTTTATATTTCTCTCCCCAGTTCAGATTGCACCTGGATACACTAGCAGCACCCTGTTCCCTGTCTTCTCTAATCCCTCAAAATGGCAAGGAAGTTGTGCTGTCTCATTATTTATGAAGCTACGCTCACATCTTGTTTTGGAGACCATATTTTGGAATATGCTTCCATTGGAAGTGTATTTGTTACCGCTCTGGTTACACTCTGCTCTTTAAAAAAGTCGTTTAGAACTGAATGGAATCCTTATGCTTGTTTTTTCCTCTCTCTCTCTCTCTCTCTCTCTCTGTCTCTCTCTCTCTCTCTCTGATGTCATTTGTTAAAGTTTCTGTGTATTTAATTGTATTTTATGACTTTATAGTTATAATTTATATGGTTTTATTGTTTTACATTTTTTAGCATAGCAGACAATACAGACATTTTAAAATAATAACACAAATGTAATGCTGAACTTCAGGTGGTATGAGTACAAATCTCAGGCTCATATTCTCCCTTAGAAGTGATGATTAGAAGCTGCTGTTTCTAGTTTCCTATTTCATCTGAACTCAGGAAAATACAGTTCGCCACTAAACAAGGAACAAAACTGTTTTATCATCATACATGAGGAGAGAAAAGAGTAGATGATTTCAGCAAGTTTTTTTACTATAACTGAGCACATAGACAGTCCAGGGAGAAGCAGGAGTTACTAGTCTTACAAACAGACCATCAGTAAATTCCTTAGTTAATACCGTAATTATTGCTTGTCACAACCCCAGTGATCCTTCTTTTGCCCTCTAGACATTTTGTCATGCCTCATTTTGTTATATAAAATCAAAACATCTGACTGTCCAGTCGTCTATGGTACACGATAAGATTCACGAAAAACATGATTATTGTTAGGAAACACATCACTTAGAAGTCAATCACAGGAAAACCTCTAGAGGTGTATGTCTCCTAACTACTGTAAAGGTACCAGATCCCATCTGATCTTGGAAGCTAAGCAGGTCAGCTCTGCTTAGTACTTGGACGAGAGACCACCAATGAGTATCTGGTGCTATAAGCTGTATTTCAAAGGAAGGAACTGCAAAATCACCTCTGAGTATTCCTTGCCTAAGAAAACACTATGAAATTTATGGATTCACCATAAATTGAAAGGCAACTTGAAGACACACACACACATAATAAGGATACACTCCTTTTTGTGTTACAAACTTCTGTGTGTCCATTTTCCAGAGCCATGTTCCAACGCATAGGAGTTAGCCAGGAATACACAAAAAAGCAAAGAAGAAATTTTACCACGTGCAACCTGGGAGAAGGGCCTATATGAATTTCTAAGTAAATCTGGAGTTCTCCCCCTTATAGCTAATTCTTAGATGGGCTGAAGGAGCAATCCATGCATTTGGGCTCATTCCTTGCAGCAACCTGGTCAGAGGAGGCCAGAGTTCTAAAAGCATTGTGACAGTTGCCTCTCCTCTCTTCCCCTCAGCTTTTTCTCCCTACTTTGCCAACCAGTTGAACTTTCTGTTTCTCTTCCTGTCCTATCTCAGTCCCAACATAGCTGATAAAACAAACAAAACAAACTGAATAACTCCCAGCTCATTATTTACTTCCAGGCAGTAAGCATAGACTCATAAATAAAGTCCAACTGTGTTCCAAGGCAAGGGAGTGTCCAAGGTCAGTCCAAGTATTGAACAAGGTATTCAGCAGAGTAGAAGGTCAGACAAGCTCTGACAACTCCTGGAGGGGAGGGACATCAGCTATATAGGTCTGAAGCCTAGCACACCTATGGCTTGATTAATTGTTGCTGGTTATAAATTATGAGAAAGCGATGCCAGGTCTCTCTTTGCTGTCTGTGCTCTGCAAAGCTGGGTACAAGTAAGTGCCCTTCTATGTCTGAAGAGGCAGGACTCTGTGCTGGAGCTGGCACTTCCCTCTGTTCTGTTTCCGACACTGTAACCTCTTCCTATACAGCAAGTCTTGGCATGCCCCCTGTTTCAGATTCTGAGTTAGAGTCCATGTTCTGGAAGCAGGGCATGTCACTTCCTTTCTATCTATCTATCTTTGTTAAATTAATTTACGGGCTAGTTGGTTAGGATAAAAGATGGCAATGCTAAAAGGTGAGGTAGTGAAGAAAAAGCACAAGGAGGGTGAATCTGATTTAAAAAATGAGGAAACCTGTGTGCCATCCGAGAAGCAAAGGTGACAAATGGAGGAGGAAACAGCAAAAAATACTCCCTTGAAGCCACAAATATGTTGGCTAAAGAAGACAAGATGTCCAATCAGTTGGGCACAAAAAGCCAGTTGGTCTCACAGAAAGGTGCCTCAGAGGCAATCGCAGACTCAGTGCTGAAGAAAATATTCATTTCATCAAGCAAGAGTGAAGCCAAAAACCACTTGCCACAGCAGCAAGCAATTGCAGTACCAGCAAAGAGCTTAGGAGTCATTAGACAGGTAAACCTAAGAAATGAAAAAGTAAGTCTAAAATTAAGGTTATCTTAGCACCAAGGAAGAATTCCAGTGATGAGAAGGGACTAGCAGAGCTCATAAGCACAGGTGCAACAGATTCCAAGTTGGGAGGCAGAATGGATGAAAGCGTTCCAAACAGCCAATCAGACAGAGCCACACAGTCTGTCAGGCAGGCAGTCACAATGACTGAGACTCCGCCTGTGCACAAGCAGCCAGTTCAGCGTAACAAGAAAGAGAAGACCATGTCACCATATTTAGATCAAGAAATGGGAATCAAAACAAAAGTTTCTTCAATATTTGCCCTCTGCTATGTCAGCAAATACAACAAGGATGCAGGAAAATTTAATCAATTTAGAGGAATCTAAGCCAATGAAGATAAATCCATAAGTTAATATTAATATGGTGCAAAGTGCTTTGAAGGAATTAGTAGCGTCTGAGGTGCAGGCAAAAATTCAGCACCTGTTAAACAACCAAAATGTATTTAGTGGAATGAATTTAAATAACATGAATTAATTATTTAATATGTTTAATTTATTTAATACAAGGAATAATTTAGGGAATATTTCTAATTTAATTAATTTTATAACTCAGTTAAATGCAATTTTTCACTTTTCATTTTTCACTAAATGAAAACAATAAAATTAGAACAATTGAATAGTAGTGAAAATATAATGAATTCTATTAGGGATGGGACAAATCCAGAATTTTCCGGATCTGAATCCCTGGAAGGTTCTGGGAATCCACGAATCTCACAAATCTCAAATCTTTCAGATCCTTTTTTTAAAAAGAGTTTAAAAAGCAAGGGAAAGAAGGATAATCCTGAGCAAGGCACACTCTCTCAGCCTCAGCAAAAGCAAAGGCAAACCTCCCTTTGAAGAAATCTGGCCAGGACAATTGTCATAGTTTTGCCTCAGGATCTCCCCAGATTGAAAATGACATGAAGGCCCTTTCTACATGGGCAGGAAAATGTGGATTAATTCCACATTTTCCTTCCTGTGTAAACAGGGCCACATACTACAGTAGAGGGATAATCCAGGTCAAAACTGGATTTTCTTTGCATAGCTCCTTCTGGCATCCTGGGGTTTGTAGTTTGATGATGCACCAGCACACTTTGGCAGAGAAGGCTGTGACACCTTGTAAAACTAGAAACGCCAGAATTGTGTACGGAAGAGCTTTGCAAGGGAGCTACGCAAAGGAATGTTTCAGCTGTCCTTGAAATCTCAAGCCTGTACCTTCCAGTCAAGTGCTGAACTGAAATATTAAATGTTCAATTTAAATATCTTAGAATACAAGCCCAGATGTAATTTCTGAAATTGTTAGCAAAGGTCATTATTACTCCAAGGGAAAAATTCACCTACTTGCCATCTCCCCTTGTGTATCTGGTCTCCCAGGTTTTCTGGTGTCTCAGTCTCCAACAAACTATTTGGTTGGTGGATTCGAAAGATTTGGTTTGCCTATTTTGGCACAGGGATTCGGATTCGCGAATCTGGAATCCATTGGCCCATCCCTAAGTTCTATAATAACTAATGAAAATGCAATTAATTCAGAGCAATTCATTAATGTAAAGCAGGGACAAATATCAGATAAGAGTGCTGAGAAGCACAAATAAACAGAATTAAATGCTACTCAGGGAAATGAAAGAACTGTCCTGGAACCAAGTAATATGCCAAGTAAATGTGTTGAAAAAATTAAGCATGTAAAGGGAGCAGAAAAAACAAATGCCAGAGACAGAACCCAAGAGATTATGGAGAATTCAGATATAGGGTCAGATATGGATAGTGAGTCTGATAGGTTGAAAAGAAGAGGGATTTTGAGGTAGAGGAGGTAAAGGAGCCTGGTAGGAACAGACTGTTTGAATTGGACAGTTTCAAGGGTTTATTAAAGAACGTATTAATGACTTTAGATTTAGATACAGGAAGCAATCTAGGGCAAGGAAGTGAGAAGAGCAACAAAAGGCTAATAGGGTGGCTGCAATATTGCAGCAGGCAACATGACAGAACACTTGAATTCCAATGCCTGGGTTGTTTAAAGATCTAATTACTACTGAATGGGACAGGCAATTAAACAATAAGCGGCTTACTAATTACAGTAGAAAGCAGTACATGTATGAGAAAGACATAGTGGATCTACTTTCTTCCCTCTAGTGGATAGTCTCATCTCAGCCCTAGCTTCTCATTCAGTTCTCCCTAAATAGGGAGACACATTGCTGAAAGATGCTTATGAGAAGAGGATAATTTCAGTGCCCAAGAAAGCCCATGAAGTGTCTGCTTTAGCTTTCAGAGCCTCTGTGGCATTCTTGATGTTTACAAGGGCAGGCATGTTATGGCTCCAGGAGATTCTGGACTTGGAAGACATAAGTGCTCACACCTTGCAAAAAGTGCTGCAAAAGTTAGAAAAGGTATTTTAGTTTGTTGCTGATGCGAGTTGTGACATACATCAATGGCCAGTTCTGCATTCCAACCTATCCTGGCTGAAGTTAATTTCTGGGAGATTGAGTGGAGATTGTTAAAGCAGCAATGTTACTCAGAGGCAGTGGCTAGTACCATATTGGCCTTGAGAAGAAAATCTACTCAGTGTACAGAGAATGCAGTTAGTTCTGAGACTGCAGGAATCAAACAAGTGCCAGCATTTTTGCAAGCAGAACTACATAAAGGCTTATGTCCAAATACCTTGAAAAGACAGGTATCCACATTAGCTACAATTAATGAATTCAAGAGGAAGTTGTTAACATCCTAACCTCATATTTAAAACTTTCTTAGAGGGGCAATACTGGAGGCATCACCAACGCTGCACAGGTTTCCCTTGTGGGAATTAGTGTTGAATACTTTCACTAAATTGCCATTCAGACCATTAAAAGAGTCTTCATTGACAATGCTATCTTTCAAAGTTATATTTTTAGTAGCAATAACATCAGCCATAAGAGTATTGGAACTGGCTTCCTCTGTCCATTAGCCTGAATCTGTGCAGCTTTGACAAGGAAAAGTTGTCTAACTATTCATCTATTTTTCTTAAGCAGAGCAGAAATGCAATCCTTAATATTAAAGAAATGTTTATTATCTTCAAGTGAAAGCAAGGCAGAAAGCACAGTATAACCAAAGAAAAATGGCATGGAGCACTGTCGAAGTTTAGTAAAGATAAGGTTAAACTTGAATTAAAAACTAAAGTTGTACCTGAGAAGGGACATGCAAAGACTACAAGCACAGTTGCTACTACTGGCCTGCCATCTTGAGCTTATACATTCTGAACAAAGAGGCAGGGCAGAAACTAAGATAGCAGTTGCCCAACCAGGAAAACCATTTCAATCAAACATGCAATCACTCAATGATTGACATACAGACCAGCACAGCAAAATAAATGAAGCATAGTGCAAAGAAAAGAAGTGTCTTTTAAAACTCAAGCTGAGACTTAAATGCACAAGATCAAGTTCTACAATAGTTTTCATGTCTGCTGGCTGAGAATTCTTCACTGGTGCAAGACAATCCAATTAATATTGATGAGCCGGCAGCAGCACTGCAAAATCCTCAGTTGAATATATCTGTAATTATAAACACCATGAGAAACCTAGTGAATGCAGAAGTGCAAGCAAAATTCTAGCCATAGTTCAATGCTCAAAATTTAATAGCTTCAATGAATTTATCTAATTTACAGTCATTAGATAATATGAATAATTTAAGTAACTTCCTGAATTCATTGAATTTTATTAATCAGCCGGATCTGTTAAAATCAATTATCGAGCATTAATGAAAATAGAATAACAATGAATTCATCACATTTGAAGGCTTTTAATAGTCAAAGTAAAACTAGGTCTCAAGAGAAAGAAAGAAAGTAATGCACTGATGGAAATACAGAGAAAAAATAAGGCATGTAATTGAAGTCTGTGAATCCTAGGAACAAAAATTCATTGGATTTTAGAGCTGATTTTTCTGACTTGGATTCCAATTCTGGGGGCAGTAGGGTTGAATCAAAGTCAGAAAATGAGAAGAATTCAGATTTAGAAGCAGAGAAAGAGCAGTAAGAGGTGTTGGTCAAGGCTGGTCATTTCAAGAGGTTGCTTAAGAAGTTCTGATTACTTTACGTCTAGAATCAGATCTAAATTCAGGTCAGAAGACTTAGGAGAGCAGTAGAGAACTTGCAGTTAGCTGCAGTCTTGCAAAAAGCAACATCCCAGGACATTCAGTTCTTCTTTGTGGTCTCTGTGACTCACTCAGTTGGGTTTCTGTGCCTGCGCAGTATAACATTTGGAACCTTCTTGAGCCCTATGAATAGGCATTTTGGCGGTGGTCCCTCCCCCATCCTCTGACGGCATAAAGACCCCCTTCCGCTTATAACAGTCAGTTCCTTTTCTTCTGACATGGCAGCATCATCAAAGGAGACTTTCTCTTACTCTTGGTCAGATTTAACGGTTTTTGAATAATTTTTCCAAATACTTACAATTCTTTTGGCATTTTGGTCTGGTTTTGGCATGTTCGAACATTGACTGTAATATTTCTTGTTTATCGGATTGGCTTGTATGGCAGCTTGTTTCTTCAAACATTGTATGGAGTGCAGAGGCAAAATTCCAGAAAAGGACAGACACTCTAAGTGCCTCCTTTGCCTGGATGAGGGCCATAACATTGGGTCTTGTGGGCATTGCCAGCTGTTTCCCCCACAGACTAGGCATAATAGGGCAGCTCGTCTAAAAGCCCTATTGTGGGAGAAAGTTTTGACTGCTTTGGATCCTCTATCCAAGCTAAAGTCTACCCACCATACATCTAAGATGGCCTAATCTTCAACTGCCTCTTCATCTCAGTGCCATGCACTAATGATACCATCTCCAAGATCTAGATCTACTTCACTAGCTCAAGACCCGAAGTCTTCAGTATCAAAAAGCTACAAAGCTGATCGTAAAGATCAAACCTCTTTCACATCTTCTGTGAAAGTAGGAAAGGAAAAAGAAGAGGAATGCTAAAGATTCAATATCAGTAGAGTCTTCTAAAAGACAGAAGAATAAGGATGGCCTGCAAACATCTACTTCTGTTTGATCAATGCAACAAAAATCACTTTACAAACAAGAAAGTGATTCAGTTCCTCAGTCAAAAGAGGGAAAGTCGCTTACTCCACAAGGACAACTCGATATTGATCTGATAACTACCACCGATATTGAGGAGGTACAAGTGGCGTCAAATATGGAATCTTCTCCTCAAGTGTCAGTGGGCTCACACAACAAGAGCCACTGCCAGAAGTCCTACAAGTCTTCAAGAAGTCTTCAAGAGGATGCAAGACCATCTAGAGGTTGTAAAAGAACCCTATCATCTCCACCTCGATCTCTGCATCGAAGTTCTGAGACACATAGTTGGTCTCTGTCACCGTACCGACAATACAGAGATAGATCCATCTCTAGACACCATGACTGTTACCTGGATGAAAGATCTATTGATTCCAGGGTCATCTCTCCTTATCATGATGATTACTACTATTACAGGAGATCTCCTTGGTACCATGCAGATTCCATGGATAGATACCGCTGTTCTGCTTACCTACGTTCAAGATCTCGGTCATCATCACCACAGTGTTGATGAGTAATCACAATTGTCTAAAGAACAAAAAGATTCTAAACTTCTGGAAGCAGGACATTCTGACATAACACAAAGGGATTCTTCTTCACTAGAGAGAGGTTGACAAAAGTATCAATCTCAACATCATAGATCTTTCCACTCTCTGTCAGCTTCACTATCCACATCTTCACAATAGTCACATGGGATCAAAAAACCCCAAACAAATTTGATGTCAACTGCGGAGATGATATCTTCTACTGATGATGTGAGAACCTTTACAGACTTGGTATTGAGAATGTTCAGATCATTAAATCTGCAAACTGAGCTACTGAGGGAATATTTAAGAGATCCAATCTTTCAAGAAATGCAGGATAGAGCACCTATCTCTACCATGATTGATCCTCTGCCATACCTCCTGCATACTGTAAAAAAATCAGGGTCTGCTCCATCTTTGAAACCTTCAACTTCGAAGAAAATTGAGTCTCTATAGTGACTGATAGAGACCGACCAAGACTGGCTAACACAACATCCCAAACCAAGTTCTATAGTTGTTGATGCCACACAGACAAAACAGTTCCAAAGGCTGCATGTCATGCTGTCAGATAGAAAGGGAAAGAAACTAGACAGTCTAGGAAGAAAGTCATACTCTAATATGGCTTTGTTGCTCAAGATCTCAAATTACACAGCCTGTATGAGGACATACCAGCAATTTCTATGGACCAGGATGAAGCATTACACAGAGATGCTTCCTGATGAAGAGCGTAAAACAGCTTCATCACTTTATGGAGAAGCCTACCGATTGGCATCACAGCAAATTACCACAGCAAAACACATCTCTGGTTGCAGTGGTAAGGCAATAGCTGGAACTGTTGGTTTACGACGTCTCGCATGGCTCTGATCTTCTGGTTTGTCTCAGCAAGCAAAATCTATGATTGAAGACTTACCTTTCAACTCTGTAGGCCTATTCAATTCAAATACAGATGACAAACTGGGGCAACAGCCAAAAAGTATGGTTTTCCAGCAACAACTTATTCATCAAAGTTCGGATACTGACAGTACCAACCTATGTCTAGGAGAGTGGTGAGCCCAACGCTTCCTCGTCAACATCAAAGACAAGTAACTCCCTAGCAGCAGTCATTGAGGAAACTGCCTTTTCCAAAATATAAAACTTCACAATATATGAAGAAACAGCCAGAGTCAACTAAGTGAAGAGTTTGACTACTAGTCGGACAATACCCTTTTGATCGATACTGCTCATCAACCTAAATCCATCATATTAGACAATGCTTGGTACCGAAGAAGATCTTATGCCATCACTGTCAGTACTGATGGATCCACTGAGGCAAGCATCAGAGACAGTTCCTCAAACAATGCAGTTTCTTCTTCTGTCTTTGGAGACAGACTAAAAGAGTTCTACCAGGCGTGGAGAAGCATCACAACAGATGCTTGGATATTAGACTTTATATAAGGGGATTACACTACAGAATTTTATTGTCTTCCACTGACTGGAAAGATTCTCAAGATTCCTCCATCACCAGAGCTGAAAGAAGAAATTGCAACTGTAGTTCAGAAGGGAGCTATAAAGAAGATTTTCATGGTACAACTCAAAAGAAGTTATTCATCAAAGTGCTTCCTTGTGCTAAAGAAGGATGGTGGCCTTCAGCCCATTCTGGATCTAAGAGGGGTCAACCATTATATCAATGCCAAGTATTTTCGAATGGTAACTCTTGCGTCTATACTACCACTGTTGAAAAAGAATGACTGGTTTATAACCTTAGACCTGAAGAATGCATATTTCCATACAGTAATAAGACCTGAACACAGAAGGTTTCTAGCGTTTGTGGTAGGCAAAAAGGCTTATCAGTTTCAAGTGCTTCCATTCGGTATAAGCACGGCACCAAGGGTCTTTACAAAATGTATGGTGGTTGTGGCAGCTTTACTCCGTCAAAGGGGTGTCATCCTATTCCCTTATATAGATGACTGGTTGATAGTGACAGCATCAAAGGAAAAACTTCTCATACATTTGAGATCAACAACCACTAGGTCTAATGATCAGTTACAAAAAATCAGACTTAAAACCTACCCAAAGAATCAAATTTATAGGGGCAATAATAGACTTTGTAAAACAACAAAGGTTTTTTGCTGCAAGACAGGTGGCAGAAGATGTTATGCTGCCTAACAAAACCCTTTTGAAATCGTTGAACATGTGCAAGGACAATTCAGATAGCATTAGGCTTAATGGCATCAACTGCAATGGTAACGCCCTATGCCAAACTGAACATGAGAACATTTCAAAGATGGTTTCTGGACAAGTTCAATCCTTTCCTTCACCATCAATCCAAATTTCTAACTGTTCCAAGGTCTGTAGTTCAGTCCCTAAATTGGTGGAAAACTCCAAAAAATGTTGCAATTTTTCTTCTTGCTTCTATCGCCTTCATTGTCAATAATGACAGATGCATCGCCCAAAGGGTGGGGAGCACATATGAAGAGTCTAACAGTACGAGGTCAGGGAACTGAAAAGAATCTCCATATAAACATCTTGGAGTTCTAAGAAAAAACAATTTTACTGGTGGCTTAATGATAGTTTATTAAATGATGAAGAAATTGTAAAAAAAAAAGAAGGCAAAAGAGGTTCTAAATGCTTATTTTAAAGAAAATGTTAATGAGGAAACAAAGATGAAAACAGTATGGGATGCATCCAAGGCGGTAACGAGAGGCTTTTTTATTCACTGATGACAGATTCAAAATAAAAAAAGGAGAGAAAGACACCAAATTTTACTAACTAAGCTTCAAGAAAAGGAAAAAGAATTCAAGGAAAACCCTTCTTAGCCCTTGATACAACAAGAGATTAAGAAAATACGGAAAGAAATGGGAATACTTACAACCGAAGAGGTAGAGAAGAAAATGAAGTATGTGAAACTAACTCAGTTTGAACAAGCAAACAAAATTGGGAAATGATTGGCATGTAGACTTAAGAAGAGAAAAGAGAGACATTTGGTTTCAGAATTGAAAGATGGTAAGAAGCTGATTACCCATCATGATAAAATAAAACAAATATTTTAAAAGTATTTTGCCAAATTGTTTCAAGAAAAAAACTCTTCCCAGCAATATGAAAAAGATTTGACTGGATAGTTAAAGGAACTAGAAGTATGGAAAGCATCTGAAGAAGCACAGAACCAGTTGAATAAACCAATAACAGTTAAGGAGTTGGAAGAGGCTATTAAAGATTTAAAAGTTGATAAAGCACCTGGTCTGGATGGTTTTACATCGTTATATTACAAGAAATTTTTGAATGAATTGATTAAACGATTACAAGCAACTATAGCAGACATAAAGAAACATGGTAAGACAGAAACATGGGGAGAATCAAATATTGTTCTGATTCCTAAAGAAGGAAAAGACATACGAAAAGTTAAGAATTACTGACCTATTTTCTTGTTAAATACAGATTATAAAATTTTTGCAACAGTGTTGGCAAAACATTTGAGGAAAATATTGCAAGATAAGCTTAACGAGGAACAAACAGGCTTTTTACCAGGCAGACTTATGGGGAACAATGTGAGAATAATACTCAATGCAATTGAATATTATGGTAACAATCCTAGGAAGAAAGCTGCACTGATTTTTCTTGATGCAGAAAAAGCATTTGATAATGTCTCGCGGTTATTCATACAGCAGATATTGAAAAAGTGTAATTTGGGAGATGATTTTTGTACTTGGATTGAAATGATCTATCGAGATCAGTCTGCAAAATTATTAATAAATGGAGATATTTCGGCAAGCTTCCCCATATCTAAAGGGGTAAGACAAGGATGTCTGCTGTCACTATTAATATTTATTGCTGTCTTGGAAGTATTGCTAAATAAGATAAAAGAGGATTCAGAGATAAAAGGTTTGAAAATAAAAAAGAGAGAATTGAAATTTAGAGCTTTTGCAGATGATGTGGTAATTTTATTTTATAATCATTTTATTCAAATTCACATATAAAACAAACAATTGTAACTGTCAGCTTCATTGAAATATTTCTGATCTTCCACACTGATCTAGATTTCATTATCAATATTTCTCAACATGCTTAAAATATTGTACTATATTTTACTGCTAATATTACTTATTGATTCTTGCATTTCCATCTCCATATTCCCGCTTCATGATATATATCCTGTAGCCCCCTCATAATTTATTCTTAGATCATGAATTACAGATTTCCATCTGATAGTACCCAGCAATTATCCGTTACAATTTGCCATTCTTTTTGTATCTCATCGTCTGATTTCCCTTTTAATCTCTGAGAGACCATGTCAGCATTTTTGATTTCAATAAGTGTACTCCAACATTGTTCTATTGTGGGTATTTGCTGAGTTTTCCACAACTTTGCATATTCAATACGAGCTGTTGTTATCATATACAGTAATATTCTCCAATACTTCTTTATACCAGTACCTTCTAATATATCAGTCATATTTAACAAATACAATTCTGGTGTCTTAGCAAACTGAACTTTCATTAATGCACAAATTTTGTTATGTATTTCACTCCAATATTTCTTAGCTTTTGGACATGTCCACCACATGTGATATATCATACCGACCTCATTCTGACATTTCCAACAATGTCCAGTACCTGTATTATAAATCTTTTTTAATTTGTCTGGTGTCATGTACCATCTATGAAATAGCTTATAATAGTTCTCTTTCAAATTCTGAGCTACTGTAAATTTCTGTGTTTTTTCCCCAGCTCTGCTCCCAAGTCTCTAGTTGAATTGAATGTCCAATATTTTGAGCCCATGAAATCATTGTTTCCTTTACTGTTTCTTCTTGTCTCTCCTGGTGTAGTATTTCTTGATGCATTTGGGCTAGTAAATGAGGCGGATTTTCAAACAGCCATTTAATTGCTCCAGTTTTCTTTTTTAGTTCAATTCCGTATGTTTTTATGTCCATCTGAAACCTTTCTGCTTACTGTCTGTAAGGGAACCAGCTTAATGTTATTCCTTCTTGTTCTAATTTTTCTCTTGTTTTAATCTTACGATGGTTGGTCATTGATCTCTCAATTATATCATCATATCGCAACCATTTATCTGTATCTGTCCATCTGCCAAAAAAAGCCTCTTATGGTGAGACCCAGGTGGGGAGCTGCCGTATGTTTTTAGTTTTATAATCATCCCAAATTTTCAAAAGCGATTTTCTGATATAATGTTGTGTAAAGTCTTTAGCTATTTTTGCTTTATCATAAAACATATAGGCATGCCACCCCATCCTCAAGTCTGCTCCCTCTAATGCCAACATTCGCGTATCTTGTAGGTCTACCCAATCTTTTATCCACGTAAAAGCCGCTGCCTTATAGTATATTTGAAAGTCAGGTAGTCCCATTCCACCTCTACTTTTTAGGTCTGTCATAGTATTCCATTTTATCCTAGGTTTTTTCCCTTGCCATATAAACTTGGTTAGTTCTCTCTTCCATTGTATGAAAGGTTTCATATTCGTTATTATGGGATGATCACAGAATCACAGAAATGTAGAGTTGGAAGAGACCACACGGGCCATCCAGTCCAACCCCCTGCCATGCAGGAACACCCTCAAAGCACTCCCGACAGATGGCCATCCAGCCTCTGCTTTAAAACCTCCAAAGAAGGAGATTCCACCACACTCCGAGGCAGCATATTCCACTGCCGGACAGCCCTGACCGTCAGGAAGTTCTTCCTGAGGTTCAGGTGGAATCTCCTTTCCCGCAGCTTGAATCCATTGCTCCTTGTTCTGGTCTCTGGAGCAGCAGAAAACAAGCCCTCTCCTTCCTCTACATGGCACCCCTTCAAATATTTAAACATAGCTATCATGTCCCCTCTTAACCTTCTCTTCTGCAGACTGAACATACCCAGCTCTCTAAGTCTATCCTCATAGGGCATGGCTTCCAGGCCCTTCACCATTTTGGTCGCCCTCCTCTGGACCTGCTCCAGCTTGACCATGTCCTTCTTGAATTGGGGTGCCCAGAACTGGACACAGTATTCAAGATAACCAAAGCAGAGTAGAGTGGTATCAGTACCTCCCTCGATCTAGACACCATACTCCTATTGATGCAGCCAAGAATTGCATTGGCTTTCTTGGCTGCCGCATCACATTGCTGACTCATGTTCAGCTTGTGGTCTATTAAGACTCCTAGATCCCTTTCACACGTACTGCCATCCAGCCACGTGTCTCCCATCCTATATTTCTGCATTCCATTTTTTCTACCTAAGTGTAGGACCTTACACTTCTCTCTGTTGAATTTCATTTTGTTAGCTTTGGCCCAGCTCTCCAATCTATCCAGGTCATTTTGAATTCTGATCCTGTCCTCTGGTGTATTAGCAACCCCTCCCAATTTGGTGTCATCTGCAAATTTGATGAGCATGCCCTCTATTCCTTCATCCAAGTCGTTGATGAAAATATTGAAGAGCACTGGGCCCAGGACAGAACCCTGTGGCACCCCGCTAGTCACTTTTCTCCAGGATGAAAAGCAGCCATTGGTGAGCACCCTTTGGGAACGGTCAGTCAACCAGTTACAGATCCACCTGACAGTAGCCCTGTCCAGCCCGCATTGTATTAGCTTCTTTGCAAGAATGTCATGGGAAACTTTGTCAAAGGCCTTACTGAAATCGAGATATGCTACATCCACAGCATTCCCTTCATCTATCAAGCTAGTAACTCTATCATAAAAAGAAATAAGATTAGTCTGGCATGACTTATTTTTGAGAAATCCGTGTTGACTTCTCGTGATTACTGCATTGCTTTCTAAGTGATTAGAAACTGACTGCTTAATGATCTGCTCCAGGATCTTTCCGGGTACTGACGTCAGGCTGACTGGGCGATAATTATTTGGGTCCTCTTTTTTTCCCTTCTTGAAGATGGGGACAACATTTGCCCTCTTCCAGTCTGCTGGAACTTCTCCTGTCCTCCAAGATTTCTCAAAGACCATAGCAAGTGGTTCCGAAATGACCTGTGCCAGTTCTTTTAATATCCTAGGATGCAATTCATCTGGCCCTGGAGACTTGAATTCATCCAGTGTGGCCAGGTATTCTTGTACCACCTCTCTAGCTATTATGTACCGCATTTCCCCTGCTTCCTCCCCTGCTCCCCAACCACCAGGTTGAGTCCATGTATCCTTCTGGGAAAAAACTGAGGCAAAGAAGGTGTTAAGTAGTTCTGCCTTTTCTCTTCCCCCTGTTAGTAATTCGCCATCTTCTCTGCGCAGCGACCCTATCGCCTCTTTCTTTTTCCTTTTGCTGCGGACATATTTAAAAAAGCCCTTTTTATTGTGTTTAATGTCTCTGGCCAGCCTAAGTTCGTTCTGTGCTTTAGCCTTTCTGACCTTCTCCCTACATCTCCTGGCTACTTGCTTAAATTCTTCTTTGGTGGTTTCCCCCCTCTTCCATTTCCTGTACACGTTTCTCTTAACGCTTAGCTCAGCTGAGAGTTCTTTACTCAACCATTCTGGTTTCTTCAGGTGCCTTCCATTTTTCCTCCTTATTGGCACAGTTTTAGACTGTGCCTTCAGTATCTCCCTTTTAAGGAACTCCCATGCCTCCTGAACTCCTTTCTCTTTCACTATTCCTGACCATGGAATTTCAGCCAGCAGCTCCTTAAGTTTACAGAAGTCCGCTTTTTTAAAATCTAAGATGACTGTCTGGCTACACGTATCTTCTCCTTCCCACTGAATGCCAAATTCCAATAGGGCATGGTCACTCCCCCCTAAAGATCCAACCACGTCTACCTCATTAACAAGGTCATCCCTGTTGGTCAGGATCAGATCTAGAATATTTGATCCCCTTGTGGCCCCTTCCACCTTCTGGACCATGAAATTGTCTGCAAGACAAGCAAGAAACTTGCTGGACCTTGCTGTCTTGGCAGAGTTTGACTGCCAACATATATCCGGGTAATTGAAATCTCCTATTATTACTGTATCTCTCCTTTTTGAATGCGCGGTCATTTGGTTGAGGAAGGCGTCATCAAGGTCCTCAGTCCGGGCTGGAGGTCTGTAGTAAACCCCCACCAGAATATCCCTATTGTTTCTCGCTCCCTTAATTCTTACCCAGATGCTCTCGACCTGGCTTTCTGGGTTTAAGTCATGGATCTCTTCACAGGTGAAAACATCCTTGACATACAAGGCTACTCCTCCTCCTTTCTTGTTTGGTCTATTTCTACAAAATAGGCTATACCCCTCTATTCCTACATTCCAATCCTGAGACTCATCCCACCAGGTCTCAGTGATGCCTATCAAATCGTATTTTTTTTGTTGTACTAGGAGTTCAAGTTCATCTTGCTTGTTTCCCATACTCTGCGCGTTAGTGTAGAGACACTTAAATCCCCGGGCCCTTCCTTCAAGTCCTGTACTATAGTTTCTACTCCTCCCACCATTGGACGCTTGTACTACTTGGTCAATATAATTTGGGCCTTTCCCCCCTGCATTCGCCCTGTCTTTGCCCTGAATAATATTGTCTCCCTCCCCAGCAGAACTTAGTTTAAAGACCTCTTAATCCTCCGTGCAAGACTGTTTGCAAAAACATTCTTGCCAAGTTTCGTGAGGTGCAGCCCATCCCTTGCCAGAAGCCCACGTTCATGGAAATTCAGGCCGTGTTCCAAAAACCCAAACCGTTTTTGGAACAAAAAGTTCATTTTTGGCAAAACATTCATCTTTATTGCAGCTATCCTCCCCATCATTGACAAACGCATAGAAGTCCAGCTTTCCAAGTCTTTTGTTATTTCTTTCCATTTTTTTTCATAATTATTTTGAAATAACTCATTGTTTCTTTTGCCTATCCAAATACCTAGATATTTTACCTTTTGTCCTCTATTGAATCCTGTTTTTTGTACTAACTGCATCTCTTCTCTTTCAGTCATATTTTTGGTTAAGAAGACTGTTTTTTCCTTATTAACTTTAAAACCAGAGAATTCTCCATATTCTTGAACTGTAGTAATCAATTTTTCAATACATTTCCCTGGGTCATCCAGTAAGAAGACCAGATTGTCAGCGAAAGCTTTTAACTTGTAATGATATTTCTTAATTTGGATTCCTCTTATTTCTTTATCTTCTCTTATAGCATTGTTAAGTATTTCCATTGCCATGATAAACAGCAGAGGAGACAGGGGACACCCTTGTCTCGTACCTCTGTGCAGTTCTGTCCTTTGTGTTCTTTCACCGTTTATGACCAGTCGAGCTTGTTGTTGGCGGTAAATTGCTTCAATCCATGCAACAAATTTTCCTCCTGCCTGCATCTGTTTGACCGCCGTCTTCATAAATGGCCAACTGATCATGTCAAAAGCTTTCTCCGCATCTACAAATATCATGGCCATTTTCCGTTCATTATGCTTTTCATAGTATTCAATTACATTTAAGACCGTTCTGATGTTATTTCTCAAAGATCTTTTTGGTAGAAAGCCATTCTGGTCCTCATCAATTACCTCTAACAGCACTTTTTTAAGCCTCGCTGCTAGAATTGAAGCAAAAATCTTGTAGTCTGTATTCAAAAGTGATATTGGTCTGTAATTCTTTACATCTCTCGGATCTCTTCCTTCTTTCAGGATCAGCACAACATTGGCTTCTTTCCAGGTATCTGGTATTCCTTCCTTTATTATTTCATTTATAATACTTTGCAAAGGTATTGAAATCTCATGTTCCATAATCGTATAATATCTTGCAGTAAAGCCATCAGGTCCTGGAGCTTTGTCATTCTTCAAATTCCTAATAGCCTCAACTACTTCCATCATAGTAATAGATTTGTTCAAGATTGATCTTTGGTCTTCATTAAATCTCATTTTATTCATTTTCTCCAAATATTCTTCCACTTCTTGTTTTTTTTTTCCCCCTTTGAGATCTTACTCATCAGCTTCACGTGGTAATTATAAAAAGCTTGTTTTATTCCCTCTTGTTTTGTAATTCTTTCTTCTCCTGTTCTGATCTCGGTTATGATATTTCTGGCCCCTCTTTTACGCAGCAAACCAGCCAAAAGTTTTGAAGGTTTATTAACTTGTTCAAAGAAATTATATTTCATTCCCCTTATCTGTTGCTCTATTTCTTCCAAATTAAGTTGATTTAATTCAGCTTGCTGTACCTTCATCTGTAATCTAATCTGTTTATCCGATGGATTTTGTCTCATCTGTCTTTCAGTTTCTTTCATCCTTTCCAAAATTCGCTGCTCAGTGTTTCTCTTTTCTTTTCCAATCTCTGCGGTCCATCTGATAAAGACGCATCACAGCTTTACTTGCGTCCCAAATGGTTTTCATCAACAGCTCCGACGTCAAGTTCTCATTAAAATAATTAATTATCTCTGTTTTTGCTTTTGCTATGTACTTCTCCTTATTCCAAATCTCATCATTCATTCTCCATGTTCTTTCTCTGTCTTTGATCCCTATCTTTAATTGTATCGGGTTATGATCAGAGCATAAATTGGGAAGAATGTCCATATCTGTAGTTTTCAACAAGAGTTGTTTGGATACCAACATCATATCTATCCTTGACATTGACCTATGTTGATCCGAATAAAATGTATGTCCATCCAATTGCCCATTCTTGTATCTCCAAGTGTCATATAAATTTAGATTGTCCATCATATTAAAGAAGCTCTTAGGAAATTTACCGTTTTTTCGGGGAATTAACTTTTGCATTGTCCTGTCGACTTGGGGACTGATTACTCTGTTAAAATCCCCCAACACAATAATGTTAGAATTTCCTGTTTCATTAAGATATCTCAATACCTCTTCCTGTATTGTAGGGAAGAATTCACCTTTAGCTCCATTTGGTGCATATATTCCAACTATTAATATTTTATCCTGTTTCAAAGTAACTTCAACTCCTATATAGCGACCATTGCTATCCTGAAAAATTTGCTGTGCACCTAATTTTGAATTTACATATATCAAAACTCCCCTCTTCTTTTTATCAATCGTAGCTGCAAAACAGCTACCTAGTTTCAAATTCCTGACATATCTCAAATCTTGAGTTCTAATTCGAACTTCTTGCAGACATATTATATCTAAATTCTGTTTCTCTATATAGTGAAAAATTTGTCTTCTTTTGTATTCAGAGTTAAACCCCTTAATGTTCCAAGAGTAAATCTTCAAATCCATTTTGTTAGGTTATATTAATATTTTATTTCTGAAGTTTGGCTTACTCCTTCAGTATATCTCCGTCTACCTCCCCTTCTTCTTGTTCCAAAGTTCCTTGTGCTGCTTCTATTACTTCCTCTTGTTCTCCATCATCTTCTTCTTCTTCTTGTAGTTGTTTTCTTTCCTCCTCTGGAGGTAGCTGTCCGTGATCTTTCTCTCCTTCAGAGGTGTCTTTTTGTAAGTCTTTCTTCAATCTGTCCATCATTTCTTTTGCTTTGTGTACTGAGTTAATCCTATATCTCTGCTGTCTATAAGTGAAGGACAAGCCTTCAACCTTTTCCCATCGATAATTAATCTGACGCTTTTGCAGAAGGTTAGCCAACAGTTTATATTCTTGTCTTTTCTTTAGGATTTGATAAGGTATATCTTTAAAAATTCTGATGTCTTTATCTTCAATCTTCAGTAGTCCATCGTAGCTTTGTTGTAATATTTTGTCTCTAACCATGGTCCGCGTGAAAGTTATAATAATGTCTCTTGGTAATTTCCTCTCTCTCGCTACTCTGGAGGAAACTCTGAACATTCTGTCAATATATGTCTCCATCTTTTCTTCTTCAATATCAATGAATTCTTCCAAAGCCGCTACAATTTTTTCATACAAATTCTCTGCTGAAGCCTCTGAACACCTCTAAATTGAAGACATCTTTCCCGATATCGTAACTCCAGCTGAGTAATTTGAAATTCATCTTCTTGTTGCTTCCCCTTCATCTCAGTCATCTCGTTTTCAACTTGTTTAACTTCTTGTTTTATCTCCTTTGTTTCTGTTTTTAGCTTTGTCACATCCTTTGTTATATTTTCCAATTTCTTCCCCAGTTTGTCTATTTCTTGTTTCATGTCAGCTCTCATCTCTTTCCTTGTTTCTTTTATATCACTTCTTATATCATCTTTCATACTTTTAAACTCTTCCATCATCTGAAACACGAAATCTTGAGGTTTCTGGGGTATATCCACTGATGTCTGTCTGGTTGTCTGGGAAGTTGTTATTGTCGCCACTACCACTGCTCCTCTTCTTGTCCTTTGGTCCATTTTTGATTATTTGTAGTACCTAATGCTGAATGCTTATTGTTTAGCTTAATCAATGTTCAATATAATGTTCAATATAAAGTTCAATTCATTATACTTATGTTTTTTACAGTTACCACATAAAAATGCTTACTATTTATAATCTTGTAATTTTCACATTCTTATAAAGTTCAAATTATTATATCTATAATTCCTTCACATTAAATCCAATTCATTTCATGTAAAACTCAATCACATATATCCTTAGCTTGAATTAATTACTTTAAATTGAAATTAGCACTACCCAGTCACTATACCAATGAAATAAAAATAAAAATAGCTGTATATATGTAGATTATGCAAATATCTTATGTATCAATTTATATAAGTACAATTTATATAGATATATGGATTTATTCTATAAGATTGTATATAGCTAACTAAGGGCTTTTTCGCACTTGGCGAATAAAACGCCCTGTTCTGTTACTACCAGACTGGCATGCTCCCTCGGAGGATCCAGGCTGATCCAGAGCAGTGCGTGGCCGCGCTACACACTGCTCCAGGGACGAAAATGGCGGCTTCCGGTTGGTGGAGGCTCTCTTTGCCAGCCTAAAGCCTGCCCCCGGAAGATCTGCAGGCTCGCGCTGGTGCGAGCCTGCAAATCTACACTGGAGCACAGCCATGGAGTGAGGCGCGCCTGTTTTAAGCGGTCTTTCAATAGCACGGCAAGCAACCACTTCTGGTCGTTCCGGAGCGGGCTGAAGTCCGGAACTACAGAAAGTAGTCCGGACCCAGTCCGCCCCCAAGGGCAAACGTCCTCGCTGGAGGACGCTCTGCCCCGTTGCAAATACAAAGTGCGGAAAAGGCCTAAGAAAGACCACTTATATTGGAATCTAGTACACTGTATTCAATTCATTCAGCAAATTCATTCAATAAAATCATACAGTGAGTTCATTCAATAAAATCAGTGGGCTGTGCCTAGGCCCAATTCTTTCACTTCCCCCTCCCAGCGAATGCTGTATCTCCTCTCTCTTCTGGAACTGTTCCCAGACCTTAACTGTGAAAACTTCTCCTCCGATGTTGATAACAGGAATCTGAACTGCTCTGCTGCGTGGGGGCAAGAGTTTCTCTGTCTTTCCTGTCCTTCAAGCACAGCCTCAAAAAACACTTCCTTGTGAATATTTTTAAATCCTCAAATTGCTCTCAAAAGCGAAACAGACAAAAAATAAAGAGAACAAACGTAGCTACAAAGCACAGTTCGCAGTTTTGAAAATCATACCACAATCCAAATGTCACAGTCCCGAATTTCAATATTCAATGTTTCATTGTTCCGAGTTCAATGTTCAATGCTCAATAATCCAAAAGGAAAAAAATCCAAAAGGAAATACCGTTGTCCTGTCTCGTCACGAAAAAAGCACTATAATCCACAAGAATCCGTTGTGGCCACTTCTTAACTCCAATACTCTCGAAAACACAGATGTAGGGTCCCAAACAAACACAGACTAATTATGTACCAAAATTCCAAGTCAGTTCAGTCAAAGGGCAAGGAAAACCAAAAGGCAAAAACTTAAGTTTGAACCAAGGATAACCATATTCTCAGTCCGGTCTCTTCATACCAACCAAAGACAAAAAAAGCACAAACTTCAATCTCATCTCTGTAACTCTCCGCTTATGCTCTTTTAATCAAAACAAGTCTCATCTAATGTCATTTACCATGTCTTCTTAAAAAAACTACTAGTGAAATCCATTACGTTCTTAGTATACAGTCTATCTTCAGAATGTTATAGTCTTCTAAAAAAAAGATTATCCACCATTTCGTACTCACATTCTGCTGGGTCACTTCATATTGCCACTCCTGTTCACTGCTGCTAGTTCCAAATTGTTACAGTATCAATGGAATAAAAACTAGATCAGATGCTTACTGTCTCAAATCGTGTCTTCTTTTCTCAAAAAGTCGGCGGCGGCGCTTGTGCCGCGAATACGGTGTCCCTGCTGGATCCGTCGTAGCCCTTCAGCCCCCCTGACGTCTCCCGCTCCTTCTTGTCAGAAGGAGCTCGGCACCAGTTACAGAGCCCCCTTTGAGCAATCTTCCACACCCCCTTTACCGGGGGGCGTCTAGCTGCTTATCCGATGGAAAAAAGCGGCTGGATTCCAGCAAGAGATAGCACGGAGTTGTGGAGCTCAGTCCGTGCGACCACTCACGCGCACCATGTCTCCGGAAGTCCGATGTGGTAATTTTTTTGGAAGACCCAAAAGAATCAATTCAGAGGTTGATGGAAATTCTACAAGGATTTGGTCAGGTGGCTGGATATAAGATTAATAAGAAAAAGATCATGTTAATGACATTGAATATGTTGAAAAAAGAGCAAATAGAGTTGGAAAAAAATATCACAAAGAAGAATCATGAATTATTTGGTAATAATTATCAAAAAACATGGAAAGACATTAAAAATGATATGGGAAAATGGAGTAAATTAAATTTGTCTTTCTTGGGGAGGATTAATGCTTTTAAAATGACTTTACCTAAATTTATGTTTCTTTTCCAAAATTTGCCAATAATTGGAAATGAAGAAGTGTTTAAAGAATGGGAAAAAGAAGTTCAAAAATTTGTTTGGTTAGGCAAAAAAGCCAAGAATAAGATTTAAAATGTTACAGGATGCAAAAGAGAGAGGCGGATTAGACCTACCATTGCTTAAGGTATACTACCGTGCCTGTTGCTTGGATTGGATTAAGGACTGGATTTTGTTAGAAAAATCATTGACAAAATATTTGGAGGAATTTGACAATAGATTTGGATGGCATGGTTATTTGTGTTACAATAAGTTAGCGGCAAATAAGGAATTTAGTAATCATTGCATCCGGAAATCCTTATTGAAGGTTTGGCTACAGATAAAACAGAAATATTATATAAAACTCCCAATTTGGACACCACCTCAGGAAGCATTGAAAATTACCCCAACAAAACAAGGAAAATTATTAATATATTATGATATACTGAAATGGAAGGGAGACAATCCAAGAATGAAGATGGCGGAAGAGCTGAAAGTTGATGGACATGAATTAAATTGGTCCCCTTGGTGACTATTAAAAGAAAGGTTTAAAATGGACCAAAAATTATAGGGATTTGAGAGAAAAGAAAATGAATTGGACTTACTGTTGAAAGAACGTGAAAAGAAGAGAATCTGTAAACAATATAAACTACTATTAAAGAGGGAAATGGAACCAGATATAATAAAAGGCATGATGATTAAATGGGCTCAGAATGTAGGTCATCCAATTGAATTAGATGATTAGGAAAAAGTATGGAAAACAGATATAAAATTTACTCTGAATTTAAATTTAAGAGAAAACTTCTATAAGATGATGCATAGATGGTATATGACTCCGAAGAGGTTGCAGAAAATAACAAAAAATGGAGATACGAAGTGTTGGAAATGTGGGGAGAAGGTGGGAACCTTTTTTCATATGTGGTGACTTGTCAAAATGCAAAGAAATTTTTGGAAGGGGATTCATGATGTAATTCAAAAACTTTGTAAAGTGAATTTTACCAGCATTTTATTTGTTGAATATATTAGGTCAGAATCGAGAGATTAGAAGACATCAAAAGATAATATTGTATTTGATTACCAGCGGCACAGTTGACATATGCTCAGCATTGGAAAGAAAAAATAGAAATTAATTTAGAAGAATGGAAACTAAAAGTGTTGGATATGGTTGGGACTGAAAAATTAGCATATTCTTTAAAAAACAAATCTGTTCAGAAATTTGAGAGAGAATGGAAAGGGATAATGGATTGGTTAAAAATATAAATACATGTGATGATTAGGTAAAAATGTTTTTGTGTAAAAATGGAGGATCCTTTATGAAAAAGATAGTATAGAATAATATAGGGAAGTGTGTGTGGGGGGAAGGACATACTAGACATGGTGATGTATGTCTCTTTTTTTATGTGTTGCCAAAAACTAATTAAAAATATTATTAAAAAAAATAAACATCCTAGAGTTCATGATGGTCATGAAATCGTTTCGTACGTTCCAACAACGTCTTCTGGGACGTTCAGTACAGATAGTAGCAGACAACACTACGGTGATGTAAAATATCAAGGAACAAGGAGGGACTCAATCCTGCACTCTTCTCAATCTAGCAGTCCAATTTTGGACATGGTGCCTGAAACATAAGATCATGCCCCCGGCAATTCACTTACCAGGGAAAGAAAATCTTTTGACGGACACTCTCAGCAGAACCCCGCTGTCTTGTCACAAATGGAAAATGAACAGTAATGTCCTGAGACAACTTTTCCAGCAATGGGTTGTTCCACAGATAGATCTGTTTGCATCAGAGGAAAACAACCAATGTGAGATGTACTGTTCTTGTCAATGGTCAGACATCCATTCTCTAGGGGATGATTTTCTGTTCAACTGGTCAGGTCCAATATTCTATGCATTTCCACCATTCCCACTCATCACAAAAGTCATTGCAAAGATTAGACAAGACAGATCAAGAGCGATACTCTTAACCTCTTGATGGCCCAGACAGCCATGGTTTGCTCCCCTGATCCAGCTGTCCAAAGGACGATATCAGATGCTGCTGTGTAGACCAAATTTAATAAATATCCACGGCAGTACAGTTTACCATCCCAGTGTCAGATCTCTCCAACTGACCACATGGTTTCTTCTGAAGTGGATGACTTACCTTCACCTGTCAAAAGGATTGTGTCAGCTGCTCATAAGCCATCCACATCTAAATCTTATGCATAGAAATGGGAGAAATTTTGTCAATATCTTGAAGATAATGGTATCAACCCTACCACTTACAATACAATTCATATTCTATCTTTTCTCTCTTTGTCCTCTATAAGAAATTATTTATCAGCAATCTCATGGAATCTACAAAAGGAGGGTAAACCATCTTGTTTTACTGATCCTCTAGTTAAAAGGTTCTTACAAGGCTACAGGCATTTACATCCACCTAGTCAACCTCCAGTACAAGGTTGGGATTTGAGACTAGTTTTGTTACAGTTTACACGCAAACCATTTGAACCTATGGCAAGCTGTGACATATACCTCTTATCGTGGAAAACTGTGTTTCTCATAGCAGTAACATCAGCCAGAAGAGTGAGCAAACTATATGCACTACAAGTGGACCCACCATATTTAAAATTTCATAAGGAGAAGGTGGTCCTTAGACCAGATATTACATTTTTACCAAAGGTTGTTGCATCATTTCACATTAATCAGGACACAGTGCTTCCTCCTTATATGCAAAATCCATCAATGGATATGGAAAAGACTTTGCATTGCCTAGATGTGCACAGAGCTTTGGCTTTTTATGTTCAATGTACTTCACCTGTTAGAACATCAAACAGACTTTTTTGTGTGTTATTCTGATTTGAAGAGGGGCAAGCCAGTTTCAACCCAAAGACAATCAAAATGGGTGGTTTCAACTATTAATTTAGCATATGAGCTTGCTAAGCAGGAACTTCCTCATCACATAAGGAGTCATTCCACTAGAGCTATGGTAACCTCAGCAGCTTTCCTTCATGGTGTACCATTATAGGAAATATGTAGAGCTGCCACATGGTCTCAACCATTAACTTTTATTACTCATTATAGGGTGGATAACAGGGCTAGGAATGATGCCAGTTTTGGCAGAGCAGTTCTTCATACTTTTATTATATTAAAGAAAATGACAAAAGAGAAGGAAAACACATAGAGAAATGATAAAAGAGTTGTCCTATCTCAGTCCTGCACAGCTGATAAATCAAACAAACAAACTGAATATCTCCCAGCTTGTTACTTACTTCCAGGCAGTAAACAAAGAGTCATAAATAAAGTCCAACATAAACAAAGTCCAGCAGGGTTTCACGGCAAGGGAGTGTCCAAGGTCATTCTGAGCATTTGTCAAAGCATCCAGCAAGGTAGCAGGTCAGATAAGCTCTGACAACTCCTGGAGGGGAAGGACGCCAGCTAAATAGACCCAAAGCCTAGTGCAGCTGTGCCTTGATTGATTGTTGCCAGTTATAAATTCTGAGAGAGTGACACTGAGTCTTTTTTTGCTGCCTGTGCTGTGTGGAGCTGGGTCTAGGTAAGTGTTCCTCTATATCTGAAGAGGCAGGATGCTCTGTTGGAGCTGACACCATCCCCTGTTCTGTTTCTGGCACTGTAACCTCTTTCTGTACAGCAGGCCCAGGCATGCCTTCTGTTTCAGCCTCTGATGTGCCCTCTGCTTCAGACTCTGAGTCAGAGTCCATGCTCTGGAAGCAGGGCATGATGAGAGTTTTTCATTAAGTTTATTTCTTGTGGTAATAAAAGTTACAGTTCTTTAAGCATACAACCAATATGGTAAACTTTGCTTACTTTTTGTTGTGTGTTTGATATTATTCTCCGACTTGCAGAAATGACACTCCCACCTTCCTTTATAAACGTTACTAGTCTCCCAATTGTGTGAGTCACAGAGACCACAAAGAACAGGTTGCTTACCTGTAACTGTGGTTCTTCGAGTCGTCATCTGTGAACTCACACAGCCCCTCCCATCATCACCACACTGTGTCCTGCTGAGAAGTTGGTTTTAAAACAGCGGCCTATGCAGCAAAGGAACTGATTGTTATAAGTGGGAGGGTGTGTTTATACGCTCAGGGGATGGGGGAGGAGTCAACAGCTAAAATGCCTATTTATAGGGCTCGAGAAGGTTCCAAATGCTGTACTGCACAAGTGCAGAAACCTAATTGTGTGAGTTCACAGATGACCACTCAAAGAACTACAGTTACAGGTAAGCAACCTATACCAGAAATGTTTAAAGACTTAACTGATTCTGAGTGAGATACTCCTTTGGATACTAAGAAATTCACTTGTTACAGTAAAAAATTGTATGTGTATTGCAATATGATTCACACATTCTCTGTGCCTTTGGTTGATGATCCTATTGCTGCTCTGATTTCAAATTTGGTATTCCTGAAAGAGGGTGATACAGTATTAAGTGATATAGATGGGGAGAAAAATAGCTGCAGCACTAAGGGAAGCACACGAGGCTGCAGTGTTAGCAATTAGAGCTTCAGTGGCATCATCAATGTTTGCAAGACCAGGCATATTGTACGTCCAGGAAATCTTGGCTGCACAGGACATAAGTGTATGTGTGTTGCAAAAAGCATTATAGAGATAAGACAGAATGTTACAATTTGTAGCAAATACTGGTTCTGATGCAACAAGTTTGGTACAGCAGTGGAAAGAAGTTCTTTATGGCTTAAACATTGAAAGGTAGGGCAAAAGTCTAAGGCTAATTTAGTAAATACACCTTTTAAGGGGAAGTGGCTTTTTAGTGAGAAAGCACTGGAGAAAGTGCCAGTGGAAGGAAAAGATAAGAAGCAAGTTCTTCTAACAATTCAAAAAATAGAAGTGGATGGATAAAAATAAATAAATAAATAAATAAATAAAAGCGCTATCTTACAGTGGACAGAATTTCAGGAGCGTAACCTATTCCTTTCAAAGAGGAAGAGGGTTTCAAAGAAAAAGAGAATATAGGGTCTGTAAATCTCAATGGAACAAGCCTAGATTCTAGTTCTGGCAGCTGGATGTACAGTAATCAAGAAGAGGAACCAGCCAGTCCAATGGGGTGAAAAGTTTTAGTCTTGACTCAAGTGAACTTCTGGTGGGAGGAAGACTCCTTCACTTTAGTCATTTGTGGAGTTTGATAACATCAGACAAATGGGTCCTTGAAGTGAAAGGGGTGCACCATCCAATTAAAAAAAAACTGAAAGGAAGATTCCTTCCATCTCCTGTTTCAAACACATTGTACAAAGGGAGACAGATCAGCAAGGAATACATCATTTACTGAAATAGGAGCAATCGAGCAGATGCCTCAGAGTCAAAGGTTCTGGGGCATTTATTCCATTTTTCAAAGCCATTACTACTAATTCAAAGTCCTTCCATTTAGCTTGGCATTAGCTTCCAGGTTTTTTTCACCAAAGTGCTGGTTCTAATAATAGTTTGGTGAAGGCGGGGAGCTAATCCAAGGCAGAAGATGATCTCAGAAGGACTTGTGGATTATCTGGAATACCAGGGATTCATGGTGAACTGCAAAAAGAGCCCTCTTCAATCAACAAGGAGTTTGACTCATTTGGGAGCAAAAATAGACACGAAGGGCTGTGTATTTCTGTCTGAGGAAAGAAAAAAATGAAAGAAAATAACATTTACTTCAAGTGAAAGAAGGAAATCTAATGCATCTGGCAAAAGGAATGATGCCTTTCTGTCATGTTGGCTTTGCTCTACCTGCCACGTAATGCCAGCTAATGTTATATAAAGCCCTGTAATGCTTTGATGTTTAAAATGGGCTTTATTATGTTGTAGGGGGATGATGAGTTCAAGTGAGAAACAGTATGCTGAGAATGCAGGAATGTGGGCCTACATGGCTGGGAAGCGCATTGCAGTGACCAATCTGACAGCTGAGAGTCAAATTTTGGATCTGCCCACTTTCTATCCAAAGCCTGTGCATCCTCTAGGGGAAAAGTGGCAATAACTAGATATTCAGACAGCAGTCAAGATTTACCTTCAGAGAACAAAAAGGATTAAACATATGGAAGCCTTGTTGTCTTCTTCTACTGAAGGGCTTTGGGTCATGAGACAACTAAATCAATGTCTAGTTGGATAAAAGGTTGCATCTGTTCGTGCTAAGACTATGCTAACATGCTTAGGCCTCAGTCTGTTTGGGCACATTCTACATGATCCATGTGAACAACTACTGATTTCAGGGTGACAGCATGACTAGAAAAGATCTGTAGAGCACCAGGCTGGAAGGCGCCATCCATGACTATAAGGCATTATAAGGTCAACAAGTACAAATCAAGTTTAGCAGTATTTGGAAGAACTGTCCTGCAGATAGCAATAAGAGAGAATAGGAGGCAGTTCCACCCTTGAGGTATATCCCACTGGTTGTGGATTGCTCCTTCAGCCTCTCTGAGAATAATCATTCTAGGAAGGTTGAAGGAACAATCCACCCCCACACCCAGGGAATACAAAAAAGGGGGAGGAACAATACTACAGATTCTATCTGTTTTCTAGCTGTCTGGTCTATCAATTTTTATTATCTAATGGTCAGCAAGGCTATGTAATTAAACTGAAGTGGGAAAGAAAAGAAGTCAACAGTTAAACGGATCTACCTTGATTGTCTTGTGCAAAGGATTAACCCACTGGTTGTGGATTGCTCTTTCAGCCTACCAGAGAAAGACTTACTACCTATATGAAGTATATTGCAGTCTTAGGGGAGTCATTAGGAGCAGATTCACACCCACCCACCTTGCCACTTCTTTTTCTCAATGAACAAGCAAAGCTCCTCTTTGTCTCCTTCAGATTATGTTTGCTTATAGTTTTTCTTCCTCAGTCACTTCAGTTGCCATTTTAAACCTTTCACCTTACACCTTACGTAATCAGGAAATTTAAGAAATTTGTTTTAAAATTAAAAACAGAGGAAGACAGATCTTGAAAGCTTCAACTGATTGGCAAGACAGGAAAAATGAAACTGGGACGTTCTGGCTGAAAATGGAGAAGGGACGAGAATTAGTTAGGAAGATCTCCCTGCAGTCATAATCCAGGCTCATCAGGGGCTTCAATTCCACAATGAACCAGGTGGATCGGAGGCAACCAGAGTTACCATCCCCCACTGCTTCAGTGTTGCTGCTTTTAGCAGCTCCTTCTCTGTCCTTCAGCTTCTTAAATATCCTTAATCAGGATTGAAGCAATCAAAGATACTCCTCAGAGATGGGTTGACTTAACTTCAACACTATCAAATCAACAAGTGAGGGCCTTATTTGCAGTTCTGAGTGGAAACAATTGCGGGCTAAATGTATTTTAAATCATACATTCAGTTGTCATACCAGGCAGCACCAGAAAAGAAGCATTTAGTCTTTTGTTGGCATTTCTCCTCCACTTATAAAATGAAATAAACAGACAAACAGCTAAGATCAATACAGAGTATTGATTGCTCCTCATACTACAAATGCATATCAAAATTCACATTTAATTTATCCACTACCTTCAAATATGTTGGAGAACAAGATATTTTTCCTAAAGAGACAGGCCTCTTTGGGAATGTACTCTCAAGTGCAATGCCATATTGAATAAATGATGATGATGATGATGATGATGATGATGATGATGATGATGATGTGTGGCTTCATGTCATTTCCAGCTTATAGTGACCCTAAGGTGAACCTATCACAGGGTTTTCTGAGGGCTGAGAATGTGTGATGCAGCCAGGGTTGCCCAGTGTGTTTTCATGGCTGACTGGGGAATCGAACCCTTGCCTCTAGGGTCACAGCCCAATGCTCAAACCACTGCACCACACTGGCTCTCTAATTCAAAAGTACAGAGTAATAAAGAGTCTACAGGGTCATCTCATAGTCCAGATAATCATTTTCTTGTTGCCATTGGGAAACCATTTTCAAACGTCTCCCAGATGTTTCCCATAGAATATTTCCCATAGAAATCAGTACATAAATCCAAGGTTTTTAACACTAGCATGGTCACTCCAAACAAAAGGTATCCACAGAATAGACTTTGTGCTCTAATTCAGATGTTTGTGTGAAAATCTGAGTTTTCCATAATTTTTTTAAAAAAAATGTATTTTTTTTTTAAAAAAGGCTCTTATCAGTCCAGATCCAAAAGCAATAGAGATGATTCCCAGATTACACTTTTGACTCCTCAATACCAGGTTGCAGCATGCCTCGCTACCACCAAGTGTTGGATGGAGAGTTACCAGTATCACTTCAGCAGTTGGAATCAGTCTTGGCCTTCTCTTTTTCCACTTTGGTTGCTGCAGATACATAGATGATATTTACCTGTACTGGACTCAACATGAAGCTACTGCTTCCCTCTCTTTCTCACAAGTCTAGCATCTGGGAGGAAGTGAGACAGGGCAGGCTCAATTACCAGCAGTTTAGTACTTGGAATGAGAGACTGGTGCTTATGTTTATTCATTCTGTATTGCCTTAGGGGCCAATAAAACAGTTAGTCAAAAAGTGGGTTTTAATTTAAGTGCATAAAGTTTTTAATGTCTGTGCTACATTTTTAGATTTATTTCCATTGTACCAACTGGATTAAATACCTCTAACTTTTCTTTCTTTTTCTCAACCCACAATTAATACAGCAGCAAAAACGGCACACTGTGGATCTGCAGAAGAATGCAGGAGGGGTTAGTAGCTGTAAAACTGAGCCAAGGACTACAGGTGAGTGTATATTCTGCATCTCTGTGAAACCCAGAGAAAAGGCCAGTCTTCTCGTTCCTCAAACAAACATCTGCCCCCTCAAATATAATGTGTAGTATGACAAGAAAATTGTTTACACTTGTTGAAGGCTTTCAGCTGGTGTGCATAGAAGGGCTAGATCATAAAATAATAGAGTTGGAAGAGACCCCAGGAGCCATCAAGTCCAACCCCCTGCTATGCAGGAACATCAAAGCATTCCCAACAGATGGCCATCCAGCCTCTGCTTAAAAACCTCCAAAGAAGGAGACTCTACCACACTCCGAGGCAACATATTCCACTGCCGGACAGCTCTGACCATCAGGAAGTTCTTCCTCAGGTTCAAGTGGAATCTCCTTTCCTGCAGCTTGAATCCATTGCTCCTTGTCCTAGTCTCTGGAGCAGCAGAAAACAAGCCGCTCCCTCCTCGACATGACATCCCTTCAAATATTTAAACATGGCTATAGATGATCAGGCCTGAATGCTGAAGCAAGCTAGAAAGCAGAAACACACTTCAGATTCCTAGGGAGCTTCTGCCAATCAGAATTGACAGGACTAGGCTGTCTCAGTAGAAAGCATTTTCATAAGGTAAGACTTTTCCAAGCTCCTACGCCACCACTATGAGAATGTTACACATCCCATTACATATGGAAAGATCAAAGCATGGGAATGCTCTAAAGTTTTCTTAATTTGAAATGAATTCCCCATGTACAAACTCTTCAAAGTGCATTGTTGATGGTCCCTACTTTCTAATAAAAGGCAGTGATTGTGCACTCAATGAAACCTTCTGGTAGCTGCTTTCCAATATAGTAAGCAAGCCTTCCTTAACTGGTGCTTCTCAGGCATTTTGCGCTATAGTTCCCATCAGACTCAGCTTCTGTGATCAGTGGTGAAGGATCATGGAAGTCCAAGACATTTTGAGGGCATCAAATTGGGTTGGACTGGCTTAATTTGATCTCTTGAATAACTTTACACTTGGACCTGTTGCTGACAATTAATGCAGTGCCTTCATGGCCTCACAGGTCAAATATGTTGCTGACTCTGGGCTCAATGGGCATTTTATCAGGGTTGGCAAAGCTTTTTATCTCAATATACAAGGTAAACCACCTCTCTGGACAGACAAGTCAATAAGATGTGCAAAGCAAATGCAAGGGGAAACTCTGGACTGAGAAACACAGGCTGGATGGCAGAACAGATCAGAGAATCACACTAGGATAGTCACTCAAGCACAGAGGAATTCAAGAATGGGATCGCCTGCCTTACCAACCTGGCAGTCTCCTTCCAGATCCCCTACACCCTCCACTGACTTCACTGAGCATAAGGAGGAACAAGCCCCGGATACTGCTGTTTCCCAGGGTAAACCCATCTCCCTGTCCAATGATGTACGAGCCTTTTCAGTCTTGATATCACAGATGGCAAAGAACCTCAACTTCACAACTGAGGCTTCCAAGGAGACCATAGACGATCCCATCTATCATCAACCTCAGGAGCAGGCCCCTTCACTTCCAGCCATCCCACTCCTACCTTACCTGCTCCATGTTTTCAAGAAACCATGGTCAGCTCCTGCCTCCACTCTGGCCACCTCAAAGAAATTGGACTCTCTTTATAAAGTTATAAACACGACCAAGTCATGACTGCCAAACCATCCCAAAGCCAACTCAGTCATCATCAACGCGGCTCAAGCTGAGACCTCCCAAGCGTTACATGCCACCCCACCTGACAAGGAGGGAAAATGCCTAGATGCAGCCTTCAAGGATATACTCACCAACCAGAGGGTGCAGGGCGTAACAGACAATACCATGGTCACCTACTACATAAACAAACAGGGCAGCACACAGTTGTGGTCGCTTCTAGCATTGACACTCCAGTTGTTGAACTGGTGTCTTCCTCGTCAGATCCACCCTGTGGCTCTCCACCTTCCCGGCACAGAGAACGTGACAGCAGACCATCTCAGTCAAACCCCAATGATATCCCACGAATAGAGACTCAAAAAGTCTTCTTCGGGAAGTGTTCAACATGTGGAAGACCCCACTCATCTATCTCTTCGCTTCCCTGTCCAACGCCCAATGCCACCTCTTTTGCTCATAGGACAGAGGTCCCTACGAAACACATTCGTGTTCCTCTGGACAGGCCCGACTGTCTACCTCTTTCCACCGTTCCCTCTCATCGCAAGGGCACTGGAAAAGGTCTTCAAAAATCAAGCCTCAGCAATTCTAATCACACCATGGTGGCCGCATCAAATGTGGTTTGCCCTGCTACTCCTGTTATCGAAGTCTCGATATTGGAGGCTTCCACCCAGACCAGACTGGCTGACCTTGAACAAAGGGACCATCCGTCATCCAGATGTCACCAGCCTCAAGCTTACGGCTTGGAATTTACTCCAGTGACTTCTTTGCCCCCTACTGTTCGATGAATTGTGGAGGCGGCCCACAAACCATCGACAACTCGTGCCTATTCCTATAAGTTATCGAAGTTTATTGACTTCCCTCAACTTCGTCAGCTCGATATCGACTGTTTCGATACCATGCACCTTCTGGAATTTCTTTTTTCATTGGTAGAGAAGGGCCTTTCCCTCTCATCGATCCAGTGTTACTTGTCAGCAATTTAGTCTCGTCTGCAGCATATGGGTAGACCCTCATGCTTTGCAGACCCGCTGGCACAGGCCTTTCTTAAAGGCTATAAGCACCTGTACCTCCAGTTCGACCACCAGTTCCTGGCTGGAACCTTTCCTTAGTGCTCTCCCAGCTGTCTAAAAGGCCCTTCGAGCCAATGGCCACGTATGACATCAGCCTGCTTTCATGGAAGACAACCTTCCTCGTGGCCATTGCATCTGCACGTAGGGCTAGTAAACTGTGTGCACTCCGGGCTGATCATCCATACCTTCGTTTTCATAAAAACAAAGTAGTTCTCTGACCTGATATCACTTTCTTGCCTAAAGTAGTCTCAGCCTTCCATCTTAATCAGGACATTGTCCTCCCAGCCTTTTTCCAGAACCCATCCTCGGATCTGGAAAGATCTTTACATGCTTTGGACGTTCATCGAGATTTGGCCTTCTATACTCAAAAGACTGCAGAATTTAGAAGGTCTCAAAGACTGTTCCTTTGTTGTTCTTCCACAAAGAAAAGACTGCCCGTGTCCTCACAAAGACTCTCTAAATGGGTGGCCTCAGCGATTCAGCTTGCCTATGAACTGGCGAGGATGGACCCTCCTTCTCAGATTAGGAGCCACGCTACCAGGGCCCTCTCAGCCTCAGCAGCATTTTTGAGAGGTGTCCCACTGCAGGACATTTGCAAGGCAGCCATTTGGTCACAGCCCATGACTTTTATATCCCACTATAGAATTGACCAGCGTTCTTTTGCTGAGACTGCTTTTGGGAGGGCGGTTTTGTTCTCCTCAATCCAGGGATATCATTCATGTGGTCATTGTTGCTCTTGTACATGTTCTCTGGAACTGTTGCAGCATATGTTGTTGCTAACTTACCTTTTGCATTTGGTCTTGATAAATTTCAGCTTGTTTGTACCTGCCTAGCATTTCTTGGTGGTCTATATTCTCAGTGACTGGTTTTCCTGGTTTCCACATGGCATTCCCACCTCCTTGCACATAGCTTGCTAATCTCCCATGTGTGTGAGTCACAGAGACCACAAAGAAGAAGGACAGGTTGCAAACTTGTAACTGGAGTTCTTTGAGTGGTCATCTGTGAACTCACACAATCCCGCCCAACCTCCCCTCTGCCTGCCATGCTTCCTTCCTGGCACCAAATGTGAGGCGGCGGTCAAGGAACTAACGGCAAACACACCAGGATCCTTATATACCCTGAGGGGAAGGGGCAGCGTTCCCTCCAAAATGCTAGACCTAGAGCTCAAAGTTTCCAAGACAGTACTGCGCAGGCGCAGATAACCCATGTGTGTGAGTTCACAGATAACCACTCGAAGAACTCCAGTTACAGGTATGCAACCTGTCCTTATCCATCCTACCACCTTGAGTGCCTTCTCCTGCAAAGAACAGTCAAAATATTCCCTTGTTTTCAAGAAAAAGAGAGTGATTTAGCAAACTGGAAGCCAGCTATGGCACTGTTGGCTGAGAACTTGGTGGACTAGAGCATAGATAGAGTCCATTTGAAAGTCCACATGGCAGTAACAGAGTAGTATATTTCTTCTTCTCTACAGAGTAATCAAACTTCTTCATCTGGCCAAAGGCCTATTATATTCTGTCCCATGAGAAAAAAAATACCCAATTGTGGCAAATTTGCACAATAGTTTACTGATAAAATTGCTTTTGTCCATGCCAACTTGGCTATCATAGTTTGTGCAGAACAATTTGATGTACTCTTAATCTCTGGATATCACATTATAATGGGTAATTTTCATCTTGTACAGTTCGGATGTGGACAGGAGCCATACAAAAGCAACTAAGGGGCAAGTTCTATGGATAGATATGAATGGTGATGAAAACTTTTTTACAACAGGGCATGAGTTTGGCATGTTTAAAAAGTAGTGGTGATAACCTTCTTTAAAAAAAATAGTTTGTGCCATCTGTTTGCATGATCTTTACAGAATATAAAAGATTAGGTCCCCACCCCCATGAAATTTTCACTGTAAAGCTCCACATAGGGGAGACAACAGATGAAAGGCAGGACAGGGAAGCTAGAGGTAAAGAGGAAAGGAAAATATCGTTGTTTCAATTGGATGTTATTGGTTTTAGTCACAGAGCTTAGTTTTAGTAGGACATGATGAGTGGGGAAATTTTTTTCAGACTTTCCTGAATTCCATCATTGGTGAATTTCCAGTAAGTTTCCAGTATTCCATTCTGGGGTAAAGTGGATATGTAGAGATCAAAGTCAATTAACATAGTTATCAATTATAACATCAAAACCAATGCAGATACAATTGGTTGGTGTCATCTTATGTTCCTGGTATTTTTGAATGAAATGGGTTATCTGATTTATGGGCAGAGACTGCTTTGGTGGGAGATCAACACCAGGAAGTGGAAGCTTGTCCCTATTTTTTCTTCTTTGTGTCTTTCAATATCACTGAGCACAGTATCTTTCTAGACTACTTAGCTAGGATGGAACTTGAAGGCACCATTTTACAGTGGCCTGATGCTTTCGGGTGGGAGATTTCTATTCAGCAGCACAGCTGTTGACCTTAGTGTCCGTATCCCATCCTGTCCCCCATGCTATTTAACGTACGGTCAAAAAGTTGGGAGAGGTGTTTACTGTTTGAGGATTCCGTGCCACCTGTATATTTATGACACCCCATTCTATCTTTTCCATGTAAATTCAAGTAAATAGTTGAAGTTCTGAATTAGTGCCTGATGGACCTTAGGAAAGGAAACAATGAAGTCTAATCTGATCAGGACAGAGAGTTGCTTTTGATCAATTGCTTTTTTTATCAGTCAATAGGTAGATTAGACAACAGAAATGCAAGCTGTCTTTAATGGGATTAAAGTCTCCTTCTCAGCAGCTAAGAATGTATTTGCACATCTCCAGATTTTCTCAGACTCCATCTGTTACTGGAAATGTCAGACATAGGCAAAGGAACAAAGCATTTAGTTTTATTCTTTTTGGACTACTGTAGAGTTCTCTGTATGGAACTGCCTTTAAAAAGTATTTGGAAATTTCAACTGGTCTAGGGTACACTAAGATTACTGAGCTTGGTGAGTTACTGAGAATATATAATTCTCTTGTTGCAGGAGTCTCAATAGCTGTTTGTCTGTTTCTGGTCATAATCCAAAGTGCCAGTTATAAAACTCTTATGTGACTTAGGACCAAGTTATTTAAACAACTGGACATATGAGCTTGTCCAGTTGTTAAACTCCTTGAGAAGGACTTTCTCTCTGTCCTGTCACTGTCTGAGTCACATTTGACAGGAACATGAGAGCGGACTCTTGGCAATTGCTTTCATATGATAAAGTTCCTCCTGTATTGCTGTGCTATTTGTCCACTAGTGTGCTCTTAAATTAACAATTTTCAGCCAAATGTGTATATCAGTACAGCAAAGTGATATGTGATAACTGTTCAAAGCATGAAACAGCCACACTGACTGATCTGTTAACTCCTCAATTCTGAATACTGAACCAATAAATCTTTTCTCTTTCTAGGCCGAAAAATGAAGCCATTGTTGCCACGTGTCAATTCCTACTTAGTTCCAATCCAGTTCCCAGTGTGTCAGTCCCTCATATTTCCACCTTCTTCAAAGATGTCTGTGCCTACAGCTAATGGTGCTTCTGAGACAATGAAGAAAGGCAAGCAGGTGCGCATTGCTCCTAAGGTCAGTTGTAGACCTGGATTATTCTTGTCATCACTTTTGAGACTTTACCATATTTGCCGGCATAGAAGATGCACTTTTTTTTCCTGGAAAATGACCTTTGAAAATAGAGTGCGTCTTATATGCCGGTGGAGGCAAAACAGATGGGGATGGAGGGGAATTCGCAAGAGACTTCCTCCTCCCCTAATCTCCTCCTTCCCTTCCCGTCATCTGTTTTGCTTTGGCAGGAGAAATCCTGCAAGGATTTCTCCTGCTTCTCTGCTGAAGCAAAGCAGACGTGAAACAAAACAGAGCCCAGGCAGGGGTCTGCCCTTCCCATACCTTCTGCCTGCAAGGCAACTTCACCAGAAACCCCCTCCACTGTTCCGCCCATTCTCCACTTCCCCTGCCTGGGTCTGTTTTGCTTTGTGTCTTTTTTGCTTCAGCAGAGAAGCAGGAGAAATCCAGCAAGGCAACAGGTATGAGAAGGGCAAGGGTTAAAACTTCACCAGAAATCCCCTCTGCTCTGCCCGTTCTCCACCTCCCTTGCCTGGGGTCTGTTTTGCTTCATGTCTGCTTTGCTTCAGCAAAGAAGCAAGAGAAATCCAGCAAGGCAAAAAGGATGGAAAGGTTGAGGGAACTTTGCCAGACCAATATAATAGATTAGAAATATACTGGTACTAAAAAAAAAAATTTCCTGGAAAATGACATATAAAATGGGGGTGCATCTTATATGCAAGTGCATCTTATATGCCGGCAAATATGGTAAATGTTTTAAGACACATTTATATCTGAGCTTTTTTTCTGCTTCAGTGTGTATAGGACTGCAGCCTCAAAGCCAGGACATAGGGGATCATAAGTACTATTAGAAGCTTGAGAAGACAGAATGAAATTTGCCTGGCACCTAAACAGACCTGGGCAATCAACTTCCACCCTGGCAGTTTCTTCTTCCGTTCCCCACCCACTTTTCCTAACCTATGTAAGGGAAAGCTCTTATCTTCAGTCAACAGCTGATTTTTCCCTGTTCTGCACTGAGAACGGCTACCTGCCAGCATTCCATACCAATTAAGAATCTGTCCAGGTTTTGTTGAAGTTTATGAAAACTTCTCAAAAGTGGACCCATATGCAATGCATTACATTAGTATAGCCTGAATTGTATCACAGCATCAATTACTGTGCCAAAGTTATCTGTTTCCAAGAACACAGGGAGCCCTCAACTATAGCTGGTGAAAGCACTGAGTCATAGATGTCATTTGCATCCATCTAGTCAAAAGGTTTACCTTTGGACAAGTAGATTCTCTTGAGAATGACTGCTCAACCATAGGTGGAGGCAGGGCAAAATAGAACATGCAACAAGGAAAAGGAGCAGCCTCCTACCCTACGCTGGTCCAGGCCAGGTCATTCTCCAAAGGCTGGCATGAGATAAGAGGATGCTTCTTTCTCACTGGTATTAGTGGAACCATTGTTCAATTTGCACTGAACTGGGATACGCTTAGTACCAGGAACAATCTCTGTTATAGTTTCAGTAGGCTTCCAAGCAGTAGAAACGAGAGTCTGGTCCCTTTGTGCAGGGAAGGCCAGAATTTTTTACTCCAATCACATTAGGCTGGAAGATTTGTCACCTAGCACTGAATGAATTAACTACTCTGCCTCTGTGACACCCCTCCCAATTGTGGGTCATCTTTAATCACCCCATGCTATGATCCTACTTCAGATCTCCACTTGGCTGACAAAATGGCGAACCCAAATACTTTCTCACACTTTTCCTAGGGCATTGCCAGGACCATTCCATATCCATTTCCACTAAATTCCCTGAGAGAAAGGATCCGTTTCAGAGATATCCCTGGAACATCAGACAATAGACTGTGCCTCAGTCTGATCCTAAGCACTTGAGAAAGATCCTCAAAGATTTAGAGAAGCAGATTTTTTTTCTCTTGCACAAGAATGGGGAACATGCGAGCATTCTCTATACCTTTGTATAATGAACTTTGTTGATTATATTTAGCTGTGGGGATATATATCCCTATTAATGGAAAGGATATATTTTTGATAAGATTACACGAGAATTACAGTAATGAAAGAAATCAAGAAAACTTGTTGATCTTGGGGGATATGAATGGGGTCATAAATCCAAGAGAAGATAGATTGTCTCTTAAAGAAATCAAGAAGAATCAAGAGAAGTTACCCACGAGCTTTTTCAGGTTAATGGATCACTTCTCTTTTAATAGATATATGGAGATACGAGCACGGTTATACAAAAAATTACACGTTTTACTCAGAGAGGCATAGATCCATGTCAAGAATTGATATGATTTTACTTTCAAAAAATATGCATATGAAAATTAAAAGTATAGAGATTTTGCCAAAAATTACTTCTGATCGTAATCCAATTCAATTGGAACTAACTACAAGAAAATTGGAATTCAGCTGGAAATTGAACGATAATTTAGTAAGAAAAGAATATATTAGGAAAACAAAAGAAATACCAAAATATTACTTTAAAGAAAACATGACAGAAGAAGTAAGGGTAAAATCTGTTTGGGATGCCAGTAAGGCACTGATTAGAGGGTATTTTATAAAATAGGGGTCTGAAAATAAAAAATAGAAAATTGGAATATATGCAAGAAATTTGAGGGAAGACTAAGGAAAAGGAAGAACAGTTAAGGAAATGTCCTAAAGATAAGAAAATCATTGAAGAGATTAAAATTTTACAAAAACTTTTGGAGATGGAAAACACTCAGGAAATAGAAAAGAAAATCAAAAAATGTTGAATGAAAAGCTTTGAATATGCTAACAAACTGAGAAAGTGGTTAGCATATAAATTAAAAAAAGAAAGGCAGAACAATCAGATCTTAGAAATACATTACAAGGGTAAGAGAATCACAGACCAGGCCAAAATAAAAAAGGCATTTCATAATTATTATACAGATTTATATCAGGAAAATTGTCCTTCACAGCAGACAGAAACATGCATTTTAGCATATTTAGAGAAACAAGATATATTACATATTACTGAAGAACAAAAAAAAACTTAGAAACTCCTATCACACCTTTTGAAGTATCGAATGCAATTACGAAATTAAAAACATCTAAAGTATCTGGATAGATTTACGGCTTTATGCTATAAAACCTTTGAAGAGGAATTAATAACTCCTCTTCAAAAGATGTTTAATTACATACCAAAAAAAGGAATTCCAGATTCATGGGTTTCAGCTAATGTTACACTTATCCCCAAGGAAGGGAAAGACCTGACTCAATTAAGTAATTATCAGCTGATTTCTTTATTAAGCATGGATTACAAAATTTTCACATCAATCTTGGCGGAGAGACTTAAAAAAAATTTACAGAAAATAATTCACTATGCTCAAAATAAGTTTATACCAAAAAGACAATTAAGAAATAACATTAGGACTGTTTTGAACATGATTGAATATTTTGAAAGACATAACAAAAAAAATAGCCATGCCGTTTCTCAATGCAGAAAAGGCATTTGATAAGGTGAACTGGCTTTTTATGCCAGTTTTTTTTTATTTCTATTGGAAAAAATGAATTTTGGAGGTTATTTCTTAGGATGGATTAGGGAAATATACTGACAACAAAAAGCCCAAATGATTATCAATGGTGAAAAAACAAAAAGTTTAGATATCAAGGAAGACACCCATCAAGGGTGCCCCCTCTCCCCCTTACTATTTATTATAGTTTTAGAGGTTTTAAACAGAAATATAAGGTCAGATTTTGAAATACGGACAGTGAGAATTAAAAATCAAATTTACAAACTCAACGCATTTGCAGATGATCTGGTTATATATTTAGAAGATCCAACAGAAAGTATAGATAAACTATTAAATACCTTAAACAAAGAAAAAAACAGTGATTTTAACAAAAAAATTTGAGGTATAGTGAGGAAAATGAACTTAAAATTTAATTGGGTTTCAAAATTGAGAAAAAAATAAGATATTTAGAGATTTGGATCACAAAACAGAATACACATCTCTTTGAAAACAATTACCACAAGAGTATGGAAGGAAATAAAACTGGATTTAGAGAGGTATTCTAAATTAAAACTTTCACTACTGGAAAGAATGGCAATTTTGAAAATGCATATCTTACCAAGAATCATTTTTTTATTTCAAAACCTACTGATCGTCATTAACAATAAATCCTTTACACAGTGGTGAAAGGAGCTGACAAAATTTTTGTGAGAGAAGAAAAAGCCAAGAAAACATTGGAAATATTTAACCAATCATAAAAATTGGGGTGATGTAACCTTCCAGACCTGAAATTATACTTTAATACAAGTGCTCTAACTTGGGTTATAGATTAGATAACTCTTAAGAATCCAAGAATTTTGAAAATAGAGGGAGCAGATATAAGACATGGATGGCACACATATATGTTACAATAAAAATAAAACTGATGAAGGGTTTACAAATCATTTTATCTGAAAAGCAATCCTTAGAGTTTGGCGAAAATACAAAAACCTTTGCTAAAATTCCATTTTGGGTTTCCCCACAAGCAGCTTTTCAGATAAAAAGAGCTGATGAAGATAACAAATGGTTAACATACAAGTTATTGCTTTTAATGAGGATAAGCAAAATAAATTATGACTAAAATCTAGAGAAGAGCTCTTACAATTAGGTTATAAGTGTAACTCATTCCCATATATGCAATTGACAGAAAGATTTAAAAGAGACCACAAAACAGAAAGATTTGACTCATCAGCACAATGAGTTTGAGAAATTGATATTTGGGGACACTAGACATATGACCTCTAAGATGTATAAATTACTAATTCGGTTGGATTTGCAACAGGAGTTAAAGAAACAATGATTAAGTGAGCTAAAAGTATAGGATATGAAATCGAATTGGTAAATTGGGAAGACTCATGAAAAATACAAACGGTCTCCCAAGACTTAAAAGAAAATCAACTCAAAATGTTTTAAATGTAGTACTTCTCTGGTTAAATTGGGTAAAACTTATAAGATTGGTAATGACAAGTGTTGGAAATGCCACCTAGAAAGGGGTATCTTTTTCACATGTGGTGGTCATGTCCAAAAATTAAAACATTTTGGAAAAATGTGCAAGCAAATATGTCAGAAATGTTTCAAACTACATTAGCTTTAAAACAAGAATTATTCTTATTAAATATTACTAAATGTTTAGAGATAACATCAATAAAGAAATATTGGAGAATTGTACTGTGTTTAGTTACAGTTGCCAGAATAGTTCTGGCTAGGAGTTGGAAATGTTCAGATGTTTCAGATTTAGATAGGTGGCTTTTGAAATTTTTTGACATGATGGAGATTGATGTACTGTCATTACGAATTAAAAGGAAGACAGGTAGAGTATTAAAAGAATGGCTACCAATTAAGAAAATTTCTTAAACAGATATGGTGTGATACTATACTAGAATGAAGCTACGTGACATTATATTAAAACAGAAGAGAATTAGGAAAATAAGATCAAATAGCAAAAAAAAGCAAGAGTAAGATTAACAATAGGAGGTTAAGAACTTTACAGCAGGATTAAAGTGAAATCTTGGGTAATAGAGGGTTTTGTATTAACCTAATGGAGAGAATAACTCTAATTAGGGGTAGAGAGGAAATCCTAAATTTATTTTTTGTAATCTATATCTCTTTTCTCCACTTCTCCCTTTCTTTCTACTTTTCTTTCTTCTTTTTTTTACACTTTATTGCTTTTTATTTTTCCTCCTTTTCCTTTGGTTTTTTTCTTTTTCTTTACTTAAGATGTTGCTTTTTTATATTATACTTGTATTTACACTTTGTGATAATTCTATTATGTTCTATCTTTATTAAAAATTAATTTAAAAAAATCTGTATTCAAACCTCATTTAACTTACCTCAGGAAAAGTTTCTTTTGAACAGTTTAGGATGATCTCCTCTTTTTATGTGCCAACAGTCCAAGTGGATATTAAATATAAGGACTGGCAAGAAAAGTGGAAGGTGGCTATCTGTTCTAACTTCTGACTCAATGTCTAACTGGCAATGATCTTGTCAGACATGTAAAGCATGCCTGTGTAACTACCTGCCACCAAAACCAGCAAGAATTCCTGCTCACTCTGAGGTGGTTAGGGGGGGATAAGTCCATTGAGAGAAATTCTACTTTAGTGGATAGTCAAGTCATTGGCTTGATGCACAAGAGGATGCTGAACAAGAGGATTTTATTATAATTTGTTCATTCATTGAACAAAACTCATCTGAGTTTGCAAAGGAACAAAAATTGGATGAGGGTTTAAAACCTTTGTTTGAAATGGCTAATTCAAATCCACCTGAACTGAGAAGAGAAAATCCAGTTAGCTACCCAGTGGTGCAGGACAAGTTGAATAGAGAGTCCCTTAGAAGGCAACACAACACACAATGGTAGAAACAACAACAGTTAGTTGTGCCTAAAATACACAGAGAGAAACTAATGGATATAGCATGTGTAAGTTCATTTGGTGGACGTTTGGGAATCACCAGAACTACAAAACAATGGAATTGTTACTGGCTCAAAGTAGGTCAGCAGATAAGTCAAATCTATAAAACCTGACACATGTCAGAAAATGGGATCTGCAAGGAACAAAACTAAAGCAGAGCAAAACAATGCGACTGTGATAGGTCAGCCCTTCAAATGTGTAGGCATACACATCATGGGTCCCTTGCCAAAAGATACACAAAGAGAGAACAAGTACCTTCTTACTTTAGCAGTTTATGCCACAAGATATCCAGAAGCAGTTGCATTAAGCAATATGGGGGCTACCACTATTGCAAATACCTTAGTAAACATATTTTGTAGAGTGGGTTTCCAAGCAAAATTGTTTCAGATTTAAAAATGTCTTTCACTTCCAAATTGATGCAATGATTATGGGAAGTATGTGGAATTAGACATCATTTGGTGGAAAGATTTAATGGAACATTAAACCGTATGTTAAAGGCATATGTGGCAAATAGTCCAAATGATTGGGATGTTAACTTACAACATCTACTGTATGCTTACCGAGATGTTCCCCCAAGTCAAAAGGGAAAGGATGGACAACTTCATCCAGTTCTGTTTTCAAGTGAGAACGTGTTGCCACAAGGAAAGCATTGGCCACAGTAGAGAAGTAATGTTTAGTGATGGTGTGGGCCTTAATCAAACTAAAATCATATATGGGGAAGAAAATTTGCTGAGAACTGATCACTTGCCTTTGTTGTGGTTAAATTGCACAAAGGGCAAAATGGTAAATTGATATGATGGAGTCTTTTACTCCAGGATTTTGATTTTGATTTTGATTTTTTACACATAAGAGGCCAGGAAAATGTTATGGCCGATGCATTGTCCAGAGAACGTGAGGATTGAATGGATGCAGGTATTGATGTGTAATGTAAAACTGCTGTTTGGTATTGAAATAGATAAGTATGTTTGTGGTCACAGAAGGGACTGAAGAAAGGGGGTCCAGAGATAATATGTTAAGTATAGTGCAAATTTAACATATGATGTCTTTGGATCTCACTGCTGTTTGTTGAGACCCATTTGAGGCCTCAGCAGAACAATGATTTCTAAGAGGGGAGGTATGATGAATTTGCTTTGGGAGTCAGCTGTTTGGAACACAAGTGCAACCTGATGGTGGGTTGCTAGACAATGGGAGTAGTATCTTAAGTGAAACCCAGCACGATGATGTGTGTGGGAAAGGCTTACAGATGAGAGGAATTATATAAGGCAGAGATTCTGTTTGAAAGAGAGTCTTCAGTGAGATCTTGGCCAGAGAGGGTGGTTAAGGTGTGTTTAAGCAGTGAGGAAAAGACATAGAGTACTGGTGTCTAAGGCTGGGAGTTATTGGCACAGATTGTCAGAAGTTTCAGCTATAATGTAACAACACTATACCTTGCCAAGAACCTTGACAAGATACTTTATTTCTAATGTTACTACAATAAAGGATACAATTTGTTTTTTAACTACTGAATTGGCCTTAGTTACCTAAAGTCACTGATAACAAAGAACACACTACTATAAATAAACTCTTCGGTTCTGAGGGAACATTTATGTCCCTAGCCTTTTGACAAAAAGGCAGTGTTTAAAGGGTGGAGTTAGGCTAAATGAAATTGTCAGGGTGTTTTGTTAGGTAGGAACTGCAAGAGCAATCTAATGAGAAATAAGGGCCCATCACAGTAAGTTTCCAAAAAAAAAAAATCCTCTTCAATAACAGCAAACTAGGAAACACAACTTTGAAAGTTTGGTTACCAATTTTGTTTAAAATACTTAACAGAGGCAGTATAAAAATATAATTGTAAACAATTGAATGTAATATCTTTAATCTTCCTCTGATACTTCCTGACTGATGGTTTTTATACAGTTACTTTGCTCTGAACTATACTGACACTTCACACTTTCTATGCTTCTATTGCAGATGTTACCATCCGCTGAAGAGCCGGCCCTGTTCTCATCTGCAAATTCCATAAAGGAGGAGATTTGCTCTAGTGACAGCTTGTCTCCATTTACCTCTGATCATTCCACAAAGGATGATTCCTGTCAGATCAGCAGAGCATTCCCTTCAGCCATAACTATTAAAGAAAAGAATGATACCTTTTATTCCAAGGAATGGGTCTTCCCTCCAGCATTGTCCGTAAAAGAAGAATCAACACAACTTCCTGAAGAACTGAATGTATGCCTTCCAGATCCATCTGTAGAGCAGAATAGACAGTTTTCAGCTCTCAAGTTGACACCCCAGAATACGTTGGACACAATGCTTATAAAGAGGCGAGAAAGACATAAAACTGGTAAATCCAGAAGGAAGCAGCATTTATCCCAGCCTTGCTCAGAGGGACCAGTTATTCAGTCATCCACTGCTAGTTCAGATTCATTCAAACATAACCTTTCATTTGGGCAGGAGACTCTTGCTTTGGGAAACATGTCTCAGCTAAGTTGCTTTCAAGGGGAAGACGGTCCTTTTAAAACTCCAATAAAAAAAATGTTAAACAAACTACCAGCTGCTTCTACCCCCAGTAGAACATCTGTAGCTACTCCATCATTCCTAGCATTTACTGACACCCAGAAACTGGCACCCTTTGGCAAGGAAACTACTGATCTGGATTTCAGCCCTGTGAGAACCCTTCCTTTACTGTCCCTCCATGAGAATGTAGATCTTTTGGGACTCCAACACTCCCCCAACACTCCCCCAAGACAATCCCTCTGTGATTCCTCACATGTGCCACTTCTAAATGAAGAACCTAATGCTATGGTCTCCAGGCCCTTGACAAGCTTTCCCAGCAAGCACTCACCCTCAGAGCTTCAGGCCTCTGTTCTTTCAGAAAACCGCTCACTCATGGAAGGTCTAGTCCTGGATACTATGAATGACAGTCTGAGCAAAATCCTACTTGATGTCAGTTTCCCTGCCCTTGAGGATGACAGCCTTGGTACTGATCTCAGCTGGTCACGTCTCATTTCTGAGCTGAAATGACCAATGTTGGCTCATCAATTTTGAAACTGCTCACAACAAATAATTAAGAAGCACAGATAGTGTTTTGTTAACTGAGCCCTACATTGTGGTACATACTATGATAACTTTTTTATAGAACTGCTGATAAACTGGCCCAAATGTTGCTTGGCATTCCAGTGGATATTGCTCTTGCATATTCAGAGGGCCAATACACTGATTTGAATAATCAAGGAAATCTAAGTTAGTTCTTTATGAAATGCTGTAGAGAAAAGTCTAAATTCCATGTGAGGGTTTTCAAGTTTACTAATACCATCCTCGTAAATTTGATTTTTGTAAATATGTTTATATGCTGTATGGCCTTTTACAATTATAAATAGAAAAACCAAATGCAGAGGACTGAACTTTTGTATTTTTAAGAGTGGCAGAGGAAATTTTGACAGGTTTGGCCTGGAACAAGATGAGAAAGAAGAAGAATTCTTTCTACTACACAAATAATAAGTACAGGAACTCCCAACACCTTAGATGGCTTCTAATAACTTGAAATACGAATAGCTATATTCTATACCTTTAGGGCTCACACTTTCTTCCAGGTCTTGTTTTGGTGCCCTTAACAGAAGAATAAGTAATTTAGCAGCTCAAATATTTTCCATCCATATGTTCCTTTCATGAAAACTTTGAGCTGCTCAAGACTTTTCATCTGGCTCTTTTTAAAGGTACAGGAGTGAAGTCAGAAAAAGTATAAATGGCAACCCTATCCAGAATCCATACAACAGCAGTCTGAAGTGCCTTTTACCTAAACAAGAAGAGAGTCTTTAATGACCCTGTCAAATATCTCTAAGGCATAGCTGGAATTTGTCTGGCTACAAGCTGTTGCCTTTTATTTCTAGATGTAAGTTTATGTTAATTTTCCCTATAACTTTAAAAAAAAAAAAGGAAAACTGTATGAAGTGTAATTTTGTCTTATGTAATGCCTAAAAAAAGGAGACTGTTGTTTAAATTAAAAATATGTGGAACTTGATAAAGGTACTTCAACAATAGTTGGTGCCTGTTTTCCTTGTAACCAGCTGTGCAATAAAGTCCAAGCAGAAGTGTAATTCCGATTGGTGTTTCCTTAGAATACTATTTGATTTCCTATCTACTTCTTATTTACAAGCAAGGTATCATTCTAACTCACATTGTTTCCTCATTTCTGTTTTTAGAAATTAATTTTCTTTTCTATAGATAGTTCTTAACAATTCCTATTACTCTTTCCTGGAAATAAATACCTGCCTTGCCCCCAATTCAGAAGCAGAAACTGTTGACCAAAGAACTTCAAAAGATGTTTGTTACCCTTGACCATCAATGTTATAGTTTCTTTGTTTGCTAGAATGCAATCTGCAACAGCCCCAAATTTTTGACCAAATTCCTTTAGATCACAATGAATAAGGGTGTGTTCTGGATGTCTTATTGTGACAGGCACCCAAGCTGGCCCTGCAGTTCCAAACCTTTGGGCTCCTGTCACTCACCTTGCCCTTTTCCCCCTCAAGAGCCCTCTCTGGATCAGGTACTTGGGCCTCAAGGTAATCCCAAATGGACCAGGGGATGTTGTGTTCTGTGGAGTGAGTGTAGCAAGCGTGATCAGACTCTCTATCATAACAAAACGCCAGGCTCAATTGTAAAAAAGAATAAAAAGTTTAATACACAATTAGATCAGACACTAACCCCTGAACTATTCAATCATTCACAGCACCCTCAAACCCTGTTCTCTCCCCAGCTGACTTTGTTACAGCTTTTTCCCTATCTTTATGCCATCTTTCTCCTATTTTCCTTCTGTCAGAGACAAGTCTCAGTTTTGTATCCTCTCCCCAACAGGGCCTCATTCATAGCATTCTCAGATTTGTAATTGGCTGCTACCCAACGGGCTTGCCTAGCTCCTCTACACGCCTCTTCAGAAAAATACAACAAAATGCAGGAGCAGTGATACATTTTTGGTGATACATGACCCTTCCAAAGCATAAACTAGATTGTGCAGGCTTTTGAAGTGTCACTGCCTTCTTCATCAAACAAAGATGTTTAAAATCATACTGTCGGGGTTCCCTCCATAATTAGTTTGGGAAAGTATTATGGATGGGCTATGCAGTAGTAAGATGCTTGTAACATGTAGTCTAAGCAGTTAGATAGCTTTGCCTGCAGCTGCACACTATAGTAACATTCCTAAAGCACCATTGAGAAAACATCCAGAGTTCTCACCAGATAGTTACCTGGTAACAGCTCAGAGGTTAGAGAAGCAACGTCATCTGTAATTGGCTTGTGGGAGTGAGGGTAGCGTTATAACTTACTGTCTCTGGAAATTTCCTCAGTTTGAATCACTGAAGTCATTGTACTCTGTTCATGCTCAATAATAAAACTTGCTTTCATATGTTTATTCTGTGTGTTTGAATCAGTTCCTGACACATACAGAAGAAAAATGATGATTTTACAGTCATGGGCCTACATTCTATCTGAGATGTTGTTGATTAAAGATAGTATTGAGAGATTTCAGTACAGGCAGGCACCACTCGTTGGTCTTGTGAGGAGTAGGAACAATTTGCAGTAAAAGGCAGGTAATAAAATTTCAACTACATTAGCAACAGAAAAGTAACTTCCCTCTTTCAGAAGTCATTGCTCTGCTGAGGCTTCCATGTGGCTCAATCAAAAGCAATAATATCTACCACCTTAATACAGATTTAACAATACCTACCATACTTCTTTTATGATCTCATAGGTTACATATTGGCACAATTTTCTTAACACTCAAATGTGCCAGGTATTATCTGTTCACATTAAAATACTTACAATTCATTATATTTTGTATTTTGTCTTGTAATTTTAAGCATACATCATAGTATTTTTATTCATTTATATTTATTTATTATATTTGTATGCCGCCTTTCTCCCGGCATATGAGACCCAAGGCAGTAATAGTAATACTTCAGACCATTCACATACAGTTTCAAACATACACTTCAGATGTTAAAACACTAAAACTATATAAGTTAGACATCACAAACACTTTTGTCTTTTTTTAGAAATACTTTATTGTAACTAACGTAAAGCATACACAACACATGTAAAAAGAAAAAAAACCAATTCTACTGACAAACATACTACGAACTAGACTACCATACTACAGTTACTTCAACTAACAACTTTATTTTTTTTAAAAAGTTACCTTACTTCCAAACCTTCACTAAAAAAATTATAATGTATGTTACAGTATACAGCCCCAAAGGTCATTTGTATGTATACAGAAAATGTTAAACAGGGAATAAAGGAACAAAAGGCACTAGTATCATATATCTTAATCTTCTTTAATAGTAACATACTCATTAAACACAGTTAATTATACTAATTTAAGAAGAAAAAAGTAACAATTACTTTACATATCCAGTACTTATTATTCACATAAAATATTATTCATACTACTAAAAATACCATATTGCTAATCTTTATTATTAATCAAAACCATTTACAAGTTGTTTCCACACAATTGGTCTTAAATGTATTATAATAGTCTCCCGTTGTTGTTTATAATCAGTAAGTGAAACTTCTTTCATCAAAATCGTTAATTTATTTGTTTCCACCATATCTAATAATTTAATAATCCAGTTTTCTTGCGATGGAATCACTGAACCCTTCCACTTCTGAGCATATACTATTCTTGCCACCGTTGGTATGTATTGTAAGACAGTTATATATATGGTCATCTATTAATCCTAAAAGGAACAAATCCAGCTTCATTTGAAACTTAAAATCTTCTCTTTCATTCTATGTATCACCACCCAGAATTTCTTAGCTCGCTCACATATCATAAAATGTCCCTTCAAATAATTTGCATTTCCAACATTTCAGTGTACAATCTTTATATATTTTAGAAATCTTTTTCAGGAGTGGGGTACCATCTATACATCAACTTATAAAAATTTGCTTTCAAATCATAATGTAAATTTCAAACTTTAACCTACATCTTCTTCCAATGGTCAAGTGGAATTGCATAACCTACATTTTGAGCCCATTTAGTCATGCAGTCTTTAACTTGTTCATTCCTCCTTTTCAAACCTTAACAACATCTTATATATTTTTGCTATAAAATGTTCATTATCACTACAAGTTGAATTTCAGATTCAGTCTTTTCAGTGTCACAATTATATAATCTTTTATTCATTTTAAATCTTTCAGATAACTGTCTATATGCAAACAACTTATGTCATTACCATTTAATTTCTATTCCTTTTTTGATTTCAATTGTATTATATTGCCCTCTTTGTTAATCAAATATTGATACATTAACTATTTATCTTTTACTATCATTTCTCTTGTGAAAAGAGCCTCATGTGGTGACAGCCACAATGGCAATTCAGGATGCCATCATTCTTTATACTTTGCCCAATTAATCATGTAATTCTTGACTTGTCCATCTTCTATCTCCATCTTCAATATAAATGTATATAACTTAGCAATCGGATGTTCATTGTTAGTGCATAGGAATAATTCAAAATTTATTTTACTCTTCGAAATCTTTGTCCTTTTTAATCTTCAATTAATCTTAAATAGAATTGTCTATTTCTTCTTCTTGTAATTGCTGTACTGATTTCTTTTCATAATCTCAATCAGTCTTCTTTAATAAATCACTTTCTGTTAACCAGCATTGGTCCGTTTTCATTTCTGTTCTGTAAAAAGCTTTTTGCAGAGAGATCCAAAGAAGTGTTCTTCAGTACAATCTTGGTTTATATTTATTCCAAAGTCATTATTAAATGCATGTCTATTATGATGGTTATTAAAGGCCACACTGACCTTAACTTTATCATACATGTGTCATCTGAATTTTAAATCATGTCTTTCTAAATTCAAAACCTTATCTTTTAATGTGATCCATTTTTTCAGTCAAAATCATACATGAAGCTGCAAAGTAAATTTTTAAGTTTTGTAACCTTCCCCATTCTTTTAAATCTTGTAGGACTTTAAATCTTGCTTTAGGTTTTTTGCCTCCCCAAACAAATTTCAGTAAATCTTTTTGCTGTATTTTGAATGATGCTTCTTTAGTCAAAATTGGGATCATTTGGAAAAGAAACATCTTCAGAACTGCATTCATCTTTATTGCTGAAATTCTTCCCAATAGAGATAAATTCAATTTTTGCCATTTTCCCAAATCATTCTTAACATCTCTCCAAGTCTTTATATAATTATTTTCATATAATTGGGTTATATTTCCAGTTAAATTAATATCTAAATGTTTAACTTCCTTTCAATTTTGAAACCAGTCTTTAACCGTAATTCATTCTTGTCATGTGTATTCATATTTTTTGTCAGCATTTTGGTCTTTTTCCTTGTTTATCTTCAAATCAGCTAGATTTCCAAATTCTTTCATTTTTTTCTTGTAATTTCAGTGTAGAATGTAATGGATTTTTAAGCATAATCACCAAATCATCAGAGAAAGCTCTTAGTTTAAATTCTGATTTTCTAATTTTCACTCCAGTTATTTTGACATCTTTTCTAATTGCAGAGTTAAAAACTTCCATTACTAAAATAAACAACAGTAGGGATAAAGGATATCCTTGTCTTGTTCCTTTCTGAATTACAAAAGATTTAGTCATATTTCCATTAACTATTATTCCTGTTAGCTGCTTTGAATATATAGATCTAATCCATGTCAGAACATTGTGACCAAAATTCATCAGTTCAATAACTTTGAAAAGAAGATGCCAATTCAAATTTTGAATGTTTTTTCCATGTCCAAAAAAATTAAAGGATCTTGTTTTTCATTATGAGTTTCAAAATATACAGAATCCAATACTATTCTAATATTGTCTTTCATCTGTTGTCCAGGTAAAAATCCACTTTGGTCTTCATTTATGTACTTATTCAGTAATTTCTTAAATAATTTCATGCCAAGTTTCGACATAATTATTTTGAAATAATTTCATATTTTGTGTTTCAAAAACATCTTTTTGAACTATTTTGAGACCTGTTTTCTTCAATTTAGTCTGATCTTCCTCCATCAAATTCTTATGTATCGCTATAGTTTACTCCTTATTTAATTTAAAACCTGCTAAAGAACCATATTTTGTCAAAATCCATAACAAATCTTCTGAACCCTCAAGAAGGCTCTGTTGAAAAATCACAACATCTTGTGCAAAAGCTACTAATTTGTATATCTGATTCTTAATTGTAATTCCTCTGATATTTGCAACTTCCAGTAATCAATGGCTGAGGGTAGAGGACTTCTTAGGGATGCACCCGAGAAGTCCTGTATGCGAGGTGCATTATGCTGGTATGGGATATTGAAGACCAGCAAAAATTGCTTCCCGGGGACAGGAAGCTCAGAGGAGTCCACTCAAGTCATGCTAATCGGATATAGGTGCTTTTAGCACTAGGTGGATCTGTGAAAACTAAGGGCTGCCATCATTCCAACACCTCACCATCGCTACTGTTGTTAGGAAATGAAGGAAAGAGAAAAATGCCTGAGGATAAGAGGCATATCAGAGTGAAGTGATGACAGTATCAGAGTCCAATTATGTGAAGCCTTGGCCTTTCTACAGATGCAGGGAAGAAATGGCAGCACAGATTGATTTGGTGTACTAAATTGTTTCAAGAATGGCTAAACAACAGTATTTACCAAGAGACATGAGAGTTCATTTTTTGAAATGTACAAAAGATCAAGTCTTAACAACAGCACTTCAAATCTAAGTTACAGATTGATGAATAAGAGATGATAATTTTTAAAGATATTCTAGCCTGGATTTTGAGAAAATGATGAGAATACACCTCTTTTACATCAGACTTGAAGCAATATGGAATCCCTTTTAGCTGGGCTAATATAGAAAGCTTAACTTTGAGATTCAGATAATGGAAGTTTATTTTGAATACACTTCAAGACATAAGAGAATTCTTAATGAAGTTTGGGAAGGATTTAGGAGAAGAAGGATCAATGGAGGAAGAGACTACTAAACCATCTGATCAGGATGCAGAAAGAAGAGAGGTAGAGGGAGGTGAAGAAGAAGATGAAGAAAAAGCGATTTGGCCCGGGTGAACCTAGTCTCAACTGAAAAAATTTAAAGATAATTATGAGGTTTTTATCCTGGAATATTCAGGGGATTCATTTGGTTGGTAAAAGTAACAAAATGATTCACTATCTGGAAAAGCAAAAGCTGGACTTAATATGTTTATCTGGGACTCATATTAGGAAAGAACATGTAAAACATTTGCAAAATTGGAAATTAGAGAAAGAATTTAACGCTTCAATTAATAAAAAGAAAAGAGGAGTGGTGATCTATGCAAAAACAACCTTAAACCCAGAAAAAAATTTGAAGATACAGGAGGCTGGTTAGTTGGAGTTCAGATTCAGTTACAAGGCGAAAAAGTATTGGTGGTGGGGGTCTACTTGCCAACAGAAAAGCATATTTTTAAGGCACATTTTATCAAAATATACAACAGAGTATTTTAGATATTGTCTTAGGAGATTTTGATGGGGTGTTGGACCTGGCAGTTGATAGATTACCTGAAAGAAGTAAAAGATAGAACATAAAATTAAATACATTAAGCAGAATCACTTTGAGTTTGCAAATAAACCAGGACAATATCTCCAGGATGTTTACAATGCAAATTCTAAAGAAGATGAACATTGGGAATAATGTTTTAAATTAGATTAAAGAAATATATGTGAAACAGAAGATCTGAAACTTGATCGATGGGAATAAAACAGATTTTTGGAAATACAAATGGAATGAGGCAGGGTTGTCCATTTGTCACCTTTATCTGGAAGTACTTTTATAACGGATTTGTCTGGAAGTACTTTTATAATGGATTAGGCAAAACAACTTTGTCAAAAGCACGTTTACTCTTTGAATTTTCCCTCAAATCCATGTTATAACAGTTGTAACTCACATATATGAACACACAGAATTTTAAATCAATTGCAAACAGAGCAATTGATTTAACAGCATCCAGAACACATGGTGGTACCTTTAACAAATCTTCTCTATTATCACAACATCTATCCACATAATAAGCTTCTTCCTGGTAGTCCCTCTGGTGCAGTGTCTATTTATTTCCAGCGAGTAGGAGCTGTCCAGTCGACGGAGACAGTTCCCCTCTCTGGATTCAGATTACCAATAGTGTACACTTCAAGACTGTCCTGATAGTATATGGATGCCACTTTATCTGGTTGAGCCCTGCAGACATTCCTTTGGGCTTTCTTTTCACCTCTTTCATCCTTGCTCTTTTCTTTCTCTTTGCAATCAGTATCTTCTGTGTTTCCAGCTTCCTCAGGCAAGGCTATCCCATTAGAATTCATATCTGCAGCAAATTTCCAAAATCTTTAAGAACTCCATTTCAGAAGTTAATGGCAAACTCTCACAATCTCTGCACCACTGTTAACATTTCCAGAGTCTACATCCTGGTTGTCTTTGAAGTCTGCCATCTGGAACAATGTTCCCTTGCAGAGTTCTTTCATTTCTGATATCACCTCTTCTGGGCCACTCAGCAGTGTTTCCACTAAGATACTTGTTTTTACATTGCTTTCAGGACTGCCTACACGACCACTGGTTTGCCCATTTACAGTTTGGGTTGCCTGTTCACTCAGTTCTGTCCTTTTCTTTCATTATTGCATTTCTTTGAACTGATTCCTTAACAATAGTGGGGAAACTCCAGCTTGGGCATCAAAGCCTTCCGGTGTGAAGTTGTAACAACCGGGGGCATCTGGCCAGTAGAAAGGGGAAACATCAAAGACAAAGAAATGTGTGATCTCAAGAAGGTATTATAAAACAATCCAAATGGCAGATAATTAATCGGGGAAGATTTTAGGCTCCCAACATCAAAGTATGCAAACATCCACCTTTTCTGGGAACCATTCAAGATTTGGGAAATGAGATCACACTTATGGCCTCATGAATTGAAACTGCACACAAAAGTTCACGCTTCTATTGCAATTAGCGGGGAAATTTAGGGAAGATATAAAGAATAAAGGGATATCGTTAGATGACACAGAATTGGACATCATAATGAAACCGGGAGTTAAAAAACCATTAAGCAAAATTTATAAGTTACTATTAAAATAAGAATTGGAAAAAGAGAGTATAAAGGAGAATATGATAAAGTGGGCCCAGGATATAGGTCACCCGATAACTTTAAAACAATGGCAACAAGCATGGAAAACTAATCAAGACTTCACAAGAAGTTATTATTTAAAGGAAAATTTTTTAAAAATGTATTACAGGTGGTATATAACCCCAACACAAATTTCTAAAAAATATAAAAATAAGAAGCTTGCAAAATGTTGGAAATGCCAGGGGGTGGGGTCTTTTTTTCACATGTGGTGGCAATGTACAAAAGAAAGTATATTTTGGTCAAAAACACATGAATTAATTGAAAGAATGTTTAATATAAAATATGATAAGCTCCCAGAAATATATTTATTAAATATTATAGATGGGATAGATTTGAAGATTAGGACTAAGTATTCAAGAATTTTATGTTATATTATTTATGCAGCCAGGATTGTTTACGCAAGATTTTGGAAAGATAAGAACACACCATTGCAGGAAGATATCATACATAAAGTTTATGAATTGGCTGAGATGGATAAATTAACATTGATGATGCAAAATAAGTCGAAAGAAAGTTTTGAATGAGAATGGGAGATTTTGAATCAGTGGTGGACAGAAAAATGGAATGAACATGCCCTGACGGGATTGTATGATTAATTTCATGTAGTGAGAGGTAAAATTAAGAACTTAAAATAGATATGAAAATATTGAAAGAAATGGTAAGGAAATAATATTGGTAAGTACAAATAATATAATATTGATAAGTACAAATAATATAAATATAAACAGGAATGTTTTAGGTATTAGGATGAATAATTTAGATTTTCTTTAGTCTGATTAGATAATGAGAAATACTTAAGAATAGAAATAGAAGCATATAAGTTAAGGATTATGAAGGATTGAATAGAGAAGAAGAATGAAGAGGGAAGAGGGATGGAGAGGTCGATAAGTGATATTAAAAGATAAGAATAAAAGTGTTAAGAGAAATAAAAGAAGAATATAATAGAGAATAGGTAAGTGCTTCAACACGGAGTGGTAGATGATTAGATGTAAATCGAAAAGATAAATAAGAAAATGATAAGATAGAAGATTTGCGAGGAAGAAGTAAGATTGAAGAAAGTATGTTGGAAAGAAGAAGCTGTATAGATAGCCAAACAGAACATGGTATGTTTCAGTGAAATTTAAGGAAAGAATAGGTGAGTAGGATTGATTGGAAAGAGAAAAGGTTGCGCCCTTCGGTGATTGTAAAAGAAGTCAAAGTATGAATGTAGGGAGAATGTGAAGTTTGTTCGAAAGGATATTATTGTATTGAAATGTATTAAAATGTTGTTGTTGGGTTTTTTTTCTTTTTCTTTTCCTTTTTTGTAATTGGGTGTTATGTGGTTATGTGTTTTGTATAATGTACTATTGAGTGTATGTTATGTTATGTTATGTCTTTTTTTGTTAAATATAATAAAATTTATATTTTAATAATAAAAAAATTAAAAAAAAAAGTTCACGCTTCTATATAACCTGATTGCTAACTGATGTACCTCAGCCTTAGCAATTTTTCAAGCTGCAATGCATTAGTTGTACCTCAACTAATGCATAGCAGCTTGAAAAACTGCTAAGGCTGAGGTACATCAGTTAGCAAAAACACTGCTGCTAAACTAAGAGTGTTTCTTGGGGAAAACTAGTTAGCCAGCACATGACAGATTGCTAAGTGTCCTCATGGAAACCGGCTGCTGAGTAATCCTTTATGAATTGCAAATAGGGGCTGAAATGATCCAGCAGCCGGAACAAACTTTTCCTTTTTCCAATAGAGTCCTGTGTGGCAGAAAGCTGATAGGTGAAGGAGAATATGGTACCAGATCTGAGGGGGAGGTCCACACAACCCTGCATGACCAGGAGATCCAAGGCAGAGATGCCTGATGCTGTGTGTCAGAGACAGAAGCCCCATTGCTTGTAGGCAGGATGCAAGAGTCCCTAGGTGGGGAATGAGCCCAAGGACAACAGCTGAGGTGCTCTGATGGCATTTCCCAGATCACCAGTGTATTTGTGCAGTGTGATGCAAGACATATGGAGTAGACCAACTTTTTAATGCTAAGGAACAGCTTGGAGAGGAAGGTTGAAATTTTTTTCCAGTGGAAGCCAACAAGAAGCCAGAGAGTCATAAGCATGCAAGGGAAAGGCAGAGGCCAAACAAAGTTACTCTCCCTGAAGTCTTGGGAGGTCAAGCATTCATTTCCAAGAGCTCTTATGTGGTGGGGCTGAAATGGAGAGGCAGCAGCTGAAATCCACAGGAGTGATAAAGGAGTCTGAAGCACCTCCCCCAGAACAAGAAGAGGTGGCGAATGCCTTTACAAAATGATTCCAGCAGTTGGGGGGTGGGCAAGCTGCAGGCTAAAAAGGCTATGTGTCAGAGTGGTGATTGTCTGCATGAAGTGGAGTGGCCAGAGGAAGATGGTGGAGACAGCACATCTCACCCAAAACCTATATCATATGGGGCCCAGTGTTACCCTGATTTCTGGGGTCCAGTGAGGGACACCTCAATGTGCCCAAAATACTGGGAATGGGAATTAGCAAGAGCACAAGCTAAGCAATGCAAGAGGCAGGGCAACCTAGCGAGATCTTGAACCCAATGTCAGGCCGAGTCAATAATCAAACAGAAGTAAATAATAATTGTTTTCCTTTATTTTGAGATACAGTCAAAACATATGTATGCAGACACTCATGCAGACCTAGTGAAAGAAAGGTAGGAGTTGGACAGAGGGTTTTGATAAGGATTTTTAAGGGGAAGTACTACACCTGATCCTGAAGCCCGGTTTATCAGAAGAAAAGTCTGTTATATCGAAGATTCTCAGGACGTGGGAGCTGAGAGGAAGGCTTGTCGAATGGAGCGACAGCAAGGCAGGATGGAAGTCAGAGCAATCCGAAGACACGCTCAAAATCAGGGGTTCTTATAGGGGGAAATGTGCCTGTAGGCTAGTCCGTTCCCGGGGAAAACAATAGGTTTCAGGCTGGAGACAAAGCCTCCAAAAGGTCAGTACTTTAGATGATTGAATTATGACAGCATTGTCAATAGCGTAGACAGTATGCAAACGCGGATTGCTTGACAGTTGGATATTCGGCTCATCATGCTGCCTGCTCGGGGCAGGGGATCTTTTGTAAACGGCGTGCATACATAATGTGATCTTAAGAGAGTACTTGCCTGGAGGTCTCCTGAAGCTGCAGTCTGGCAATTACTGGCCTGCCTGGATTTGTTTTGAATAGTTCAGCTATTTTCAGCCGTGCCCGTGTGCGTGCTTGTCCGGAGGCCTTGCAAGCACATGGAGAGGAATGGGTAGTGAAGGCCAAATTCTTGATATCAAATGATATCTAATATACCACAAGTCCGGACTAGAAACTACAGTAACACCAGGACAAGGGGCCAAGCAGAAGCCAAGTCACCTAGGTGACCCAGGCAGCAGCACCAGGCAGTGGGAGGCAAGAGGCAAGTGCGACCACATGCAAGCTAGAAAGAGGGCTGATAAAATATCAGAACCCTCTGATCTACTGGGGGATAGAAACCCACTGGGAAGAGATGCTGTTTGTATTAGCACCCACCGCCAAATACCCAGTGATTTTGAGACTGAAATGGCTTGTCCAGGAGAAGATTGGGACAGTGTGTTGTTATTCAGCAAATTGTTATGAGTAGTTGTGGGCAGATTGTTAATTTAACTGCACAGGGCCTAACAGTGAGAGACGAGAGACTATGTCAGCGAAACGTGTGAAGGGAGGTAGTTGGTCACTAGTGAAACTTTGTCAAAGAATGCAGGTTTGTGCAATGTGCTCCTGGAAATTTATGGGGGACAAAAAAGGGCAAGAGGCTAAGTTGCCTGGTTCATGTTTTGACACAATGCAAAGGTTGCAAAAGTCCCCAAATAACTAGATTGTTGATGTGGATGTCAGCCTAGCTCAATCGGTTGTGGCAGCTTCAAGTGCTGACCATAAACAGGGAAAAATACGGATTATCAAACCTATGGTCTATGACCCACTGGCCACTGACAGTCAGGTAAAATGTGAGTTTAACAGGCCAGTCAAACAGCCTCACAGATGTTGTCTCCTGAGGTTATCCAGCCTGACCTACTGATGTTGAGCCCAGAGGTCATGCATACTGTTCTGCATTTGTTAAGTGATGAGTACGTTCAAACTGATGTTGGTCAAACTCTGAGATTCTTCAGATTGACCCAAAAGAGTCACACACTACAGGCTAGGTGGGGGAAGGAGACAGTTGGGGGGGGCAAATGTCAGGTTGGCTTCACTCCCTGCCATTATTTAAAATGTTATGCTATCATAATGAGGAATATATCTTGATTATTTTATGCTTTGGGATATTGTATGCTGGTATGAGGCTTATCCTACACTGGCAATGTATTCTACATTGTTGTATTGAGTGATCCTTTGGAAATAGTCAAAGGCTTGCATTCCCATTATATGTTCCACATCATCAAACGTCGAACCTTGTGTATATTTTGAATGATTGTTGCCAGTGTGCAATGAGACGTGAGTCTATTGCCACAGTATGCTAGATGAAGATGAAGAGGAAAATTTTTGTATTCTTATTGCTTTTGTTACAGGGTTTTGTTAGAGCTTTGTTGTATGCTACATGTTTTATGCTTTGCTAAGGAAATATGTTATATCTGCTTCTGGAATGTATAACTATGTATGTTACCATGCAGTGTTGAGTTACTGCCATACTGAATGTGATCCTGATGTTATTGCTGTACCACAGTATACAATGGGCTTTGCTATATATGTGCATTGAAAATTCATTATCATAGGTAACCCTTCTGTTTTGATATATTACCCTTCACTATACACTTTGCCTATCCTTGCTATATATAATAATGTACTGCCACATGTTAAGCAGGCCTAGTTAGTGCATGCTGTTAATCATGTTTAATGGGATTATTATATATTATGCTTAAAGGTCTCCATATTACATTACATGCATGTATTGCTATTTGTATAGAACCTGTTTAGTGCCTTGCTGTATGGGGGGGGGGGTGCACTAGGTTTTGATACTGTATATTTTGTATAGTACTTTTGTCTAGAAAACCCGGCTGTGCAATGATGCAATATGGAGGAATGGTGTCCAGTAAAGGAGGCAGGGAATCTGGGTGTGAGAAGAGAGAAATTTGATTTCTTCTTCATGGTTTCTGTGACTCACACATATGGGATTATCTGCGCCTGTGCAGTACTGTCTCAGAAACTTCTAAAGCTCTAGGCCTAGCATTTTGGCGGGAACTCTGCCCCTTCCCTTGAGGGCATATAAGGCCCCTGGTGCACTTGCCGTTAGTTTCTTTCTTTCCACCACGTCTGCTGGCTTTGGAGCTTCTATTGAGCGTCTTACCTACTACTTCTTCAATACTGACCCTGCTTCACCTTATCGACCACAACTTTGGATCTCCCTTTTATGGCAATGACTTCATTTATCAAACATTGTCATTCGTGCAACACGAAGATCCCAGATTGCGATGGGCACTCCAGGTGCCTCGTCTGCCTTGGGGAAACTCATAACATTGCTGCCTGCTCTCACTGCCAGGCATTCACCCCACAAACTCAGAGGAACAGAGAGGCAAGGCTTTGAGCCAGCCCCTATGAGCAGGCTCTGAAACCTCCGTTGGCTGCATCCGCATCAGCCGCATCGGCAGCCTCAACTTCTCTGAGTAGCAAGACCAAGTCTAAGAGATCTTCTGGAATGGGCCTTTCGAAGACTCCCTCTCATTGTTCCTCCTCCAAAGAACCATCTTAAGACCCTTCGTCAAAGGAGGCTCAACCTGATCGATCGACCTTGGTACCATCGACCTCCTGCTCAGAACGCCTTATGGTATCAACTTTTAGCAAATCAAGGGCCCCTGACCTCCAAATCAGTACCAGTGGAAGTACCCCTTACTCCACTTCATCGAGAAGGATCTTGCTAGTTTCTGTAGGAGAAAAGACAAAGAAAGACCCCCCCCACCAAGGGACAGACCGAACCCCTGACAGTGGTGACTATCTCAGAGACAGGCACCGCTCTATGGGAGCAGACCCTGCAAAAGCAAACCCCCCTGCAGGCTTCTGCACTCGAGGATCGACCTCCCTCCTCCTCACCTTCAGAGAAATCTCAACCCTCAGACAGGGAAATAGTGGAACACACCCCACCCCAGGACTGTTGGGGGATTCTAGGGGACACGCTGTATGCCAACATGACCCACAGAACATCTGGGCTTCAGAATAACGAGCAGAGTCCAGAGTTGAGGCCAAACTAAACTAGAACTTTATTGCAAAACAGTTTAAGTAACATAAAGAAGTCAAAGCTAGGTAAAATCCATTGCGCTTCTGTCTCCTCTTACAGCATGACAGAGAGAGAGCTGTGAAAATGCAAAACAGCAAACAGACAAAGGGGGAGACAAAAGAAAGAGAGCGCAGTGAGAAATTCCTCACTGCTGTTATAGCTACTGTGGGATTGTTTTTCCAAACATCCCTTAGGTTTCTCACAGGAACTGAGAGACAAACCAGATAGCTCTTATCACACTGGCTGGGTCAAACCGACCTGCAAGTTACCATGACCACGAGCACAGCAGAGGAACAAGACTCAAACTTTAACCCTTTAGGCAGAGGACCGGAAGACTCCCTCGAGAATTGGGAGTCAATGTCCAGACAGAGAGCATAGTTGCCCAAGAGAGATCAGCGGAGGCCTGTCCACCTCCCCTTCCTCCCCGTACAGCCTTTCCTAGATCATTGGCCCACGGGTCTAGGAGGGGCCAATTTCACTCCTCTTTGAGATCGACGACTGTCTGACATTGACGGGAACACTGGAGCTCTCATTGAAGACGATCGGAGTCCAGATTGCATTCCTCCCCCAGCTGGTCCCCGCACTTGTGTCACCAGAGGTATACCTACCAAGACCAATATCACTCTCACCACCATCACCCTTATGTGTACTATTCACCATCGAAATCATCTGGTGAGTCCTCCCTGGAGGAAATATACCTACCTTGACGTTGCCACAGACACCAGGGATACTACGAGGAGGTTGTCTGTCAGTGTCGTTCCTCGACCCTGTCTGATTCTGACTCCAGGCTCTCGCTGCCTCCCAAATGGCCACAATCTCACATGGCCAGGGAAACAACTGCCCAGCAACCTTTACCTCTATCTCCTCCACGTTCTTCGGACAGAACCATGCCTGTCACTCAGGCATGAGGGGAATTGAGAGCAGGATCTCCTGACTTACCAAGTCGTCAGTCCCCCTCCAGATCCCCTACTCCTTCCACTAACTCCATAGAGCATAGGGAATAGCAGGCCCTGGACACCGCTGTTTTCCAGGGCGAGCCCATCTCCCCATCTGATGATGTACGAGCTGTTTCTGACCTTATCTCTCAGATGGCAAAGAACCTCTAATTCACCACTGAGGTGTCCAAGGAGACTATAGATGATCCCATCTACCATCAGCCACAGGAGCAGGCCCTGTCAGTTTCAGCCATCCCACTTCTGCCTTACCTGCTCCATGTTTTCAAGAAACCGTGGTCAGCCCCTGCATCCGCTCCAGCTACCATGAAGAAATTGGACTCTCTCTACAAGGTCATTGACACGACTGAACCCTGGCTGCAAAACCACCCCAAAGCCAACTCTGTCATTGTTGACGTGGCACAAGCACAGGCTTCACAAGCATTACATGTGACTCTGCCAGATAAGGGAGGAAAATGACTAGATGCCATAGGCCGCAAGAACTATTCCAACGCAGCCCTCATATTTAAGATGGCAAATTACTTGGCATGGATGGCAACATACGATCAGTGGCTTTGGTACAAGACCAGGGTCTTTGTCTCCAGATTACCTGAGGATGAAAAATGTGTGGCGGTCATATTTCTGGAAGAGGCTCGACACCTCACCGACCAACAAATCACGACAGCAAAGCATATCATCGACTGCGCTTCGAAAGCCTTCAACTCCTCAGTGCCTCTCTGATGCCACTCATGGCTTTGTTCCTCCGGACTCTCACAATCATCCCAGACCATGGTTGCGGATCTGCCCTTTGACTCCACCAAACTGTTCAACAGTGCAACAGATGAAAAATTGGAGCACACACACAAAATGCACTCCTTCATAAAGAAATATGGCATGCAAGAACAGCTCCAGACCCAGAAATATTGTTATCGTCAATATTGTCTCTCGATCCATTGCACTTATAGCCCTTATCCATCCCAACGATCCTCTCAGCTTCAACCAGGTCAATCTTCCCGTCGACTGCCCCAGCATCCGCAGAAGGCTGTCTACAGGAAAAAAACGACCTCTCTAAATGTCGAGTTTGACAGTTCAAAGACGATCCTGACCTTCCCGATGCTGCCTCTATGGAATCGTCTTCTTTAGGTCCATCCACCACTGCAGGCACCAGGATGGTTGTAACACCATAGCCACCTATACACCATCTGCCCAACCCATTCTTTGGGTCCAAGCTCAGAAAGCACCTTGATGCCTGGTCTTTGATCACCACAGACACTTGGGTCCTCGACATCGTGGCAAGAGGGTACGCGATTGAGTTCTTCACAAGGCCTCCAATCAGGCACATTCGCATAACACCTCCATCAACTCCCCTGCTAAAAGAGATCCACACCCTTCGCAGGAAGGGTGCCATAGAACCAATCCCCTTCTCTACCCTTCGAACCAACTTCTCACCCAGGTACTTCCTGGTCTGCAAGAAAGGAGGAGGAGTTTACCCCATTCTGGATCTACGGGGAGTAAATCACTACATCAAACCCCACAAGATTTGGATGGTGTCCCTCAAGTCTATTCTTCCCCTCCTTCAGAGAGGAGACTGGTTTATCATGCTGGACCTCAAAGATGTGTATTTTCATATTGCCGTTTGGAGGGACCACAGAAAATTTCTTGCTTTCATGATGGGCAAGAGGGTGTTCCAGTTTCGAGTACTCCTCTTTGTCCTGAACACAGCCCTATGTGTGTTCACCAAAAGTATGACGGTGGTAGCGGTGGCTCTCCGACAATGCGAGGTCATCCTCTTCCCACATATAGACAATTGGCTAATTTTCTTCAGTTCCAGGTCGCAGCTTCTCCATGATCTTCAGATAACTCTTCGATTTCTCAAGAAACTGGGCCTCACAGTCAATCTGGACAAGTCAAATCTGACAGGAGATGATTTACAGCACCAGCACAAAATCCTCCCTGGAACCACTGATCTCTGGGCAAAGAGTATCCCAGAGGCAAGCATAAACATAGCAGAGCTTCAAAACAGCAACAAGCGTGTGCAGCAGAGTACAACTACAGCATCAGCTCTGACCCCTGTATCCACTGGTTAGCGAACTCACGCACACAGAGTTTGTCATCCAAAACACCTGGAGGCTTTAAGCTTCATAGTTGCAGTATATACATCTATACGCAGGATACACAGATCCACAGGCAGAGATTCAGGATCAGAGATTCAGGAGCAGAGTGACAGGATGCAGAGAGTCAGCAAGCATTCCTGCCCCTCTTTTATACACACCTGCTTCCATGTAATCACTCAGGGCCATTTGCATGATGCAACCTCTTGCCATGATTTCACTATCATAACTCAGCCCTTTACTCCATGTCCCCTAGGGAATGAGTCATACTTTGCCCAGTCATTCCCCAGGTGTCCCATGACATGCTCATCAAATGTATTTTCAACTGGGGCAAATGTCACCGCATCTTTAATCCAACAATCTTCACCCAACTCGACGCATAAGCTTCATTGGAGCAGTTCTCGACTCCATCTGTCAACTCGCCTTTCCGCCACAAGACCGCGTCACTCAACTCTTCAACTTGATATCGAAACTGCAAAGAAACTGGCTAACCTCTGCTTGGTTGATCCAGGTCCTTCTGGGCCTTATGGCCTCGACAACCGCTGTGGTCCCACTCACAAGGCTACACATGAAACCTCTGCAGAGCTGGTTTCTGAGTGTATTCAACCCTCTTCTCAACAGCCCATATCTCCATCTTTAGGTCCCGAGACAAGTTCTCTGGTCCTTGTCTGGTGGAAGGAACCACGGAACATCCTGACCAGCATGCCATTCCATCTTCCAGAATCCTCAATGTCGATTACAATGGATGCTTCCCTAGAGGGCTGGGATGCCCACTCCCAGGACCTAACAGTAAGAGGTCAATGGTCAAGTGTGTTCAGCACATGCCACATCAATGAACTCAAGATGCTAGCAGTCATCAAGGCACTCTTAGCCTTCCAGGACGTACTCACCAGCCGGCTGGTACAGATATTAATGAACAACACCACGGTCGCCTATTACATAAACAAACAGATCGCGGTCGAAGTCTCTTCTAACATTGGCTCTCCAACTATCGAAATGATGCCTTCCCCGTCGGATCCATTCTGTGGCCCTCCACCTTCCTGGCACACAGAACACGACAGCAGACCACCTCAGTCGAACCCTGATGATATCCCATGAATGGAGGCTCAAGGAATCAGTTCTTCGGGAAATATTTGACATGTAGAAAACCCCGCTCATCAATCTCTTTGCCTCCCCATCCAACGCCCAGTGCCAGCTCTTCTGCTCAAGGAGTGGACTGCGACAGGGATCCCTGGGGGATGCATTCGTGTTCCAATGGACAGGCCCAACTGTCTACCTCTTTCCTCCATTCCCTTTCATCACAAGAGTACTGGAAAAGGTCTGCTAAGACCGAGCCTCAGCAATCCTAATCACCCCGTGGTGACCATGTCAAACTTGGCTTGCCCCACTACTGCTGTTATTCAAGTTTTGGTATCGGAGGCTTCAACCCAGACCAGACTTGTTGACCCTGAACGAAGGGACCATCTGCCATCCAGATGTCACCAACCTCGAGCTCACAATGTGGAATTTACTTCTGTGACATCTCTGCCTCCAGCCATTCAATGAGTAGTAGAGGCAGCCCACAAACCATTGACAACCCATGCTTACTCCTATAAGGTATCGAAGTTCATCAATTTCCTTAGACTCTGCCAACTCAATATCGACCAGTTTGATACCATGCACCTTCTGGAATTTCTTTCCTTGCTAGCTGAGAAAGGTCTTTCCCTTTCATCAGTCTGATGCTACTTATTGGCAATTTCATCTCACCTGCAGCGTATGGGTAGATCCTCATGCTTTGTGGACCTGCTGTTGCATACATATCTTAAAGGGTACAAGCACCTATACCCCCCAGTACAACCACCGGTCCCTGGTTGGAACCTCTCCTTGGTACTTTCCCAGCTGTCCAGAAGACCCTTCAAGCCTATGGCCTCGTGTGACATCAGACTGCTCTCATGGAAGACGGCCTTTCTCATGGCCATCTCAACTGCATAGAGAGCTAGTGAACTATGCGCACCTAGGGCCAACCATCCATACCTTCGTTTTCATCGGAACAAGGTGGTTCTCGGGCCTGATATCACATTTTTGCCTAAAGTAGTGTCTGCCTTCCACCTTAATCAGGACATTGTCCTCCCAGCCTTCTTCCAAAACCCATCCTCTGATCTGGAAAGATCTTTACATGTTCTGGACATTCATCAAGCCCTGGCCTTCTATACTCAAAGGATTGCAGAATTTAGGAAGTCTCAGAGACTCTTTGTTATTCTTCTACAAAAAAAGGACTGCCTGTTTCTTCACAAAGAGTCTCTAAATGGGTGGCCTCCATGATTAGACTTGCTTATGAACTGGCAAGGAAGGATCCCCCTCCTCAGATTAGGAGCCACACCACCAGAGCCCTCGCAGCCTCAGTAGCCTTTCTGAGAGGAGTTCTGCTACAAGACATTTTTAGGGCTGCCATTTGGTCACAGCCTGTCTTTTATCTCTCATGATAGCACTTGTAGACCCATTCAAAATCACCAAGTTCAATTTTGAAAAGGTTTGCACTAAGCACAATCCTCAATAGTCACTGTATACATCCTTTGACTGATGGCACAAGGTAGGGGGGATAATTACAGAAGATAATGGCTGGTAATGAAATTTGGCATAGAGAATTCTATTTTTTTTTTCCAGTTCTTGCATTAAAATCACCAGCCATTATAATATATGCTGCAGGTAGTTCAGCCATTAAATTTTTCACATAAATGTTCAGTTTATCCCATATATGTTTTATCTGTGAGTGAACATGTAAAGGTGGAATATACACATTAATCAATAAAAGTTGGCTCTTGTTAAATTGAAGCAAGGTTGCCAGGGCATATTGATCTAATGAAGGTAATCTAGTTAGTTGTGCCTATTGTGAAGTGGATGTTAGAATACCTAATACTCCCATCTCCTATGCCCAGTACAGCATCTAGTGTAATTGTCTTGTACACTTCTACAAATAAATCTTCTGCATACCATATTTCGTGAAATAAAATTATATCATATCTGGAAAAGTAGGGATTTCCATCCTGCAATATTCCAGGAAATTAAAACTAGGGAGGTAAGATTTACTGAATGTCATTCAGTTTGATCTGGCAGGGGAGTTAGTGCAAACAATTCCTGAGAACCCATAGTTCCAACACTGCCAGTTGCTGTGCTAGAGCAACTTGAATCAAATGTTTGAGTATCCTTTGATGTAACTGAGATGGCATCTTGTGAGTGCTGACCTACATTCTCTATTTTTTGTAAAGCACAAGTCTCATTTCCCATCAGTGTGGTCAGGACTACTGAGGTCATAATCTTTGAGGGTTATGACAGCGTCCCTCACAGACCTGGCTCTCTTCCTGGAGTTTAGTACTGGCCCTACAATATTATTACGGAAAAGACGTGTAGGCATAATTGAGAATCTCCTTAGCAATTTCCTATTTTTCAAAATCAGCATAGCAAGGGTAGGATCCCTACATATCAATATCATTCTTTCAAAGCCAAGCCATATCGAGAGCCAGGAAATTTCTGTAAGCTCAGTAGACTAAACCCTTTTTTGGAGGAGTTGTGAGAATGAGTAAAGTACTGCTTGTCGGTTGTACCACCTCCTCTCATTAAGAGGATTATTGCAACCTGGAGCAGAATCCTGTGTTGCTGTAATAGTAATTCATCTCTATTGGTTTCCCTGCATATAGTATCTTGTACAACGTACAAGTGTTGGTAATTGTCAGCAGGATCAGTCGCTAGCTTTGTATGGGATTTTGTTACATGCTTTCCCATTATGTCCTTAAATTTATCTATTTTCGGATTAATATCTAACAGCTGCTCAAAGATTGCAATAACCATTCTAGCAGTTAAAAGAGTATTCTTACCAACCAAATCCAGGTCCATGTTTGACTTACTCATGGTTTTTAAAATATTTTTCTCTCTGAATCCTGAAGAACTTTCATTATCAGAGGGAGAGAAATCATCCACCTCCCAGCAGATAAGGCATAGGATTTATGAGCAAAATTTATAAGTTGGGGGGAAGAATGGGAAAAAGAAGAAGGTTTACTTATTACATCTTCACATTGAAAGAAATCCTCTAACCTTAGTTGTTTGAGAGTTTCTGCAGCCTTTGTAACTTCAGTAGGCTTAGAATTTCGTCTCTGTGTCTTCTCAGACTCTCTCCCCCCTTCAGTCTTCTCTTTATTTTTTTTTTCTCTTTGGGATCTTCCTCTTTCTCTTTAGACTGTTTTTCATTCCTGTCTTGTTGCCATTATCACCACTCATAATCCGTAATTAAAATAAGAAAGTCACTGAAGATGCTGAAAATGCTGCCTACAGCCATTGTCCCCTCAGCCAGTCATTCCTCCCCTACAGTTCCCAGAACTCTTAAGACTCCATTTCATCAGTCAATTTTTCCACTCATCCACTGTAGGTAAATCTATTTTTCCCAATATTTGCATATAATACCCTTGCTACTAATAACACATGTTGCATCAATTTATGTTTTTTTCTTATCCACAATTGTATCCTCTTCCCAGATTCCCAGCAAATATAATTCAGGTTTTTAAGGTATTTAAGACTTCAAAATCTTTTGCATCATATTTTGCATCTTCATCCAAAACTGTTTAACTTTGTCACATGTCCATCATGTACAATACAAGGTACCAACATGATCCTGATATGTCCAACATTTGTCTTTTGTCTCCTTATATATCTTTGCTAGTCTCTCTGGTATAAGATACCAATGGTACATCCTTTTATGATAATTTTCTTTAAGGTCATAGCATAGTACATTTTTAAGATCCTTTGTCCACAACTTTTCGCATTGATTCACATGTATGTTGTGTCCAAAATTCCTTGGCCAGCTAATCATATATTCCCTTACTTGTTCATCTTCCATCTCAAATCTCAACAGAAACTTATACATCTTAGCAATCATGTGGTCATCATCTGAACACAGCAATAATTCCAACTTAGATAAAGTTTCTTCAAACTGCTTAGACTTCTTGTCTTCTTGAAATCTTAAATAAAATTTTCTACATGAGAGCCATTGCACATTAAGACCTTCTTCCTGTAATCATTGTAGTGACTTCATCTTATAATCTTGGTCTTTTTTCTCTAATAAATCTTTTTCCAGGAAAAATCCATTAAGTTCCTCCTTTGGTGCTTCAATCCCATACCGTAATAGCACTTGATAGCACTTCCTGTTGTCGTGGATTCAGCAGTGGGTGGGGTATGGGTGTGCCCAGCTTGTCCCTCCCTCCTTGACATCCATGGTGTGATAGCTTCAAAATCTATAACCTCTCCGTGTTTTTTTAAAGTTCTCCTTTGAGTTACAAGTATTTTTTAAAATACATTTTTAATCATTATAGCATGAAAATTGAGTAGTATGTTGGCTTATCGTGCAGTTAGAAGAGTATTCCCAACAGATGGCCATCCAGCCTCTGTTTAAAAACCTCCACAGAAGGAGACTCCACCATACTCCAAGACATCATATTCCACTGCCTATTATCTATGGAGTTACCTGATGATTATCCTGACAATGACCTTGGCTACACCTAGAGGGGATCTTCTGACCTACTTTGCAGCACATGTGTTCAGCCAATATATTTCCTCTGCCCAGCCTGGCCTTATAGTCATCTCAGGGTCAATTTTGTGTCAAATCGAATTAACATATTTTGCCAATTAAATCATATTTTGCCAGTTAATCAAACCTGGGGGTTGTGCAGGCTGGTCACTCCCCTTGGAAATGTGGAACCTGTTTGACTGGCTTATTCCTTTGGTGTGTGGCCACAGATTCACTATTTAATGACAGTGGTTTAATACCTGGAATATGCCAATGACAAGCAATGAGATAAATTAAAGTGTCTGTGCCATAACGGCCACTCTAGTGGTGACAGCAGTGGATGTAGATAGTCTTGAGAAGGTAGGCTAAGTAAAGATCAGTAAGCAAAGTTGTACCCAGATGCTTCCAGCACTTGATTTCAGATGGACATATCTGGAAAGAGACAGCTGACAGGATGAAAGTGGGGAAAATCATGGTCAGTAGGGGGACACTCAATGTAAGGTGTGCAGTCTCTTTGGTGGCAGCATCAGCCAAAGCATTCCTTTTAGCTATAGAGAACTGGTCCTTAGGATGGGCCTTGTAATGAACCATGCCCAACTTGGTAGGCAACAACAGGGCATCAAGTAGCCTTTGTATTAAAAATAGACAAATGACTTTTTCTGCTGCTGTCTTAAATCCCTTTGCCATGAGCAAGCTGGTGAACGCCTGGCAAAATGTAGATACCTGCAGCCTGCCCCCCTCACTGCTGCTAAGGAGCTGAGACTGATTCAAACATGTCTTATTCAGTGGTGATTGTATATCTCATCACTCTCTTACTTTCCAAATAAGCAATAGCAACCACCTGTGAATAAGATAAGGCCTGGGGAGCAGGCAATTCCTTACAGTACCCCTGAAGGGGGAAGGCAGGAAGTGAGAGTAGTGAAACTAGGAAGGGGTTTCCTGAGGAGAGTAAGCAGCAAGCCCACTCTGTCAGGAGTACAGGTGAGTCTGGCCCCAAGTTTACACAAAAGGTATCTGCCCATTTACGTGCTTTTGAGCATACAAGGCAAGAGGTGTTTAATGACCTGAGTATGACAAGCACTCTCAATACTAAAGTGCAAAACTGTAGGGTTTCCTTCCATGCCTGTGGCAGTCTGAATCTGGCAGACATCTATTCTGGTGCAGTATGAGTTAGAAGAGAAAAGGTGGCACCAGTATCTTTGAGGAGATTTATGAAGAGAGAAAATAACCCTCCCCCCCCCCCAATGTATACAGTCACTAAAAATTCAACAGCATATATGACAAAATTTGCCACAGTCATTAAAAACAAACTAGCAGTCTGGACTTAGAGTTCCTGGTTGCATCCGCTTACCATCAGATCCTGATGAATTGGCTGGTCTGGTTAGTGACACATGAAAGTAGGATCTTGAGTCATCTGAAGAGAAAACTTCCTCTCCTTCTATATTCCCTCAGTTCTACTCACTCATCCATGAATTCCACAGGCACTCTCTCTCAAGGTGACTTAACTGACCACAAAAAACCCAAATTTAATCTCTTGCCATTCCTCCTTTCCCCTTATATCACCAGAATCTTCACTGCCTCTGGTTGTACCTCCTCTACCATGGCCACCCCCCTGACCCCAGCCTTCTCTCACACCACTGCTAGATCCCTATCAACAAAAGCCAGGGTTTTCAACTACAGGTATGGTTTTCTAAATGCAAAAGGGTGTTGCTTAGGCTAAGTAGCAGGTACAACTTAAGGATACAGGCTTATGCTTATGTAACAACCTGAGGCACTTGCCTCTCCCTTCAGGCAGTTGTTCTGCCTTTATTTTTAAAACGTTTTCCATGACTCTCTATTGTTTCCATACAACATGGTAACATTGCTCTTTCTGTGTTGTCATTGTACTTTACTATTTGGATTTTACACTACTGCTTTATTCCTTTCATTCTGAAGATGACTCCTAAGCTCTGAAGAATGAAAGATACCATTTTCTTTCTTTAAAGCCTTGACTGAAGTCATAGTCCTCAATACATGACATCACAACTTGTTGCTGTGGTAATTTAGCAGAGATATGTGCGTGGGGAAGCCATCTTTGAAAACTAAATTACATAAGGATAAGAACCCAGAGTGCAGAGAGAAGAAAAAGAGAAATGGAACTTGTAGAGTAAAGGCAAGCTGTACCATGAGTAAGTTTGCCATAAAGTAGTTTAATTTTTCCTTTTCAATGACATATGACATTGTTTAGGTTCTTTAAAATATACAAGACAGCATAATTGTTCTATGTAGAAACATCTTCCGAAGGAAAACTGACCTATGCAGACATGTATTTAAAATTATATTGGATGATCATATGTAACACAGTATAGCGATTTACTCCTGCTAGTGTTTGTGACTGTTTCCATGTTTGTGAGAATCTCTGTACCTGTTGGCTTAAAATATACATGAGGGTTGCTAGAAGATTCTCAAGTACCCTCTTATTAGTATGATTATCAAAATAAATGATTAAGTGCTTCTATTGATATTGCATATGACTATACTCTGTTTTGTTAACTTCTGTATGAAATTATTATTGCTGAAATTGGGAGTGCATTTGTTACATCAGTAATAGCCTTGTGAACATTATGATAGTTACACACTGCCCTGTTCATCCAGACAGCTGAAGGAAAAATTAGATAAGAAATAACAAGCAGTCAGTCTTGAGGGAAGTACTAACCTTGCTGATGTATGTTTTTTTCTGCTTCCTAATCAAGAAAATAGTTATAAAATATGAAGCTTAAAGAATAAAGTTATCCTTCTGGATCACTACTGCTGGTAGGTTGGACTGAACGCAACTCTGATTATCACTGGGATCCTTTGGCCAAAGAAAACTCTTTTGTGTGTTTGCTTTGCATTCTGCCTCACTTCCTAGCTGGTTTTAGGTTCATCCCAGCTCCGTGTCCAACCTGTTCAGATACGGTGGGGGTGAGATTTCAACCCATTCACACAGAATCATAGAATCATAGAGATGGAAGAGACCCCAGAGGCCATCCAGTCCAACCCCCTGCTATACAGGAACACACATCAAAGCATTCCAACAGATGGCCATCCAGCCTCTGCTTAAACACCTCCAAAGAAGGGGACTCAACCACACTCTGAGGCAGCATATTCCACTGCTGGACAGCTCTGACTGTCAGAAAGTTCTTCCTGAGGTTCAGGTGGAATCTCCTTTCCTGTAGCTTGAATCCATTGCTCCTTGTCCTAGTCTCTGGAGCAGCAGAAAACAAGCCCACTCCCTCCTTGACATGACATCCCTTCAAATATTTAAACATGGCTATGATGTCCCCTCTTAACCTTCTCTTCTGCAGACTAAACATACCCAACTCCCTAAGCTGTTCCTCATATGGCATGGCTTCCAGACCCTTCACCATTTTGGTCGCCCTCCTCTGGACACGTTCCAGCTTGTCAATATCCTTGAATTGAGGTGCCCAGAACTGGACCCAGTATTCCGAATGAGGCCTAACCAATGCAGAATACAGTGGTACCATTACCTCCCTCGATCTAGACACCATACTCCTATTGATGCAACCAAGAATCGCGTTGGCTTTCTTGGCTGCTGCATCACACTGGTGACTCATGTTCAGCTTCTGATCTACCAAGACTCCCAGATCCCTTTCACATGTACTGCTATCCAGCCACACGTCCCCCATCCTATATTTGTGCATTCCACTTTTTCTACCTACCTATATTCATTCCCGATTTATGCCCAGGCATAAGAATCATCTTAAATTCAGAGTATAGACCACATGTACAGCTGTACTTGGATAGAATTAACATGATGTTTGTGTGAATTGCTGAACCCATGTTTATTATATGTAAGCACATAAGAGTTTCTCTCCCTATACCTTGCATAGGATACAATTCTTTCCTCCTCCCCAAGGAGCTGCCATAGGAGATTCTGAAGAGGATATTTTATATGTGTGTGCATGAAGCAATTCTGAGGAGAGTGAAAGATAGAAGAGACCGAAAAGATCATGTGAGAGTATGTGAATGCAAAGTGCCAACTAAAAAAGTGTAGAAAGAACTGCAAATAACACCCTCAATGTAGCCTTCATCCAGTAGCAGTTTGGAAGCCATGGAGTGACTCCAATGAAATTTTCCTTTAGTCTCCAAATTTCTAGCATTGAAAATTGAAAATTGTTCACTCCTAGAACTCTTATATTTGCTGTGCTTGCCTGTCCCTTTTCTTTGAATGTGTAAACTGCATTTCTAGAAGTTTTAAGTTGCAACAATGCTAGAAATTTGGGAACTAAAGAAAAAATTCTGTAGCTACACCCTTGGATAGACTTAGTAACTTGTCAAGACCGCACAATCCCATGCAAGTTCCTTTGAAATGCTGGGACCTGTCTCTATGTAGAGTGGTCACAGTACTTTATGAATAATTGGTTAAATTTTTAAAAACACAATTGTCACAAGACTCAAACATCTATTATTTCTACTGTTAGCTGTTCAACTATCCAAGCATCTTAATGAAATATGTAAATCTAGAAGCCCATCTGTGAATATATGTGCTATTTACCTTTCATGTGAATAATCAGAGGTGTTCACACATTACACTCTACATATGTTCAGATTGTTTGTACACATGTATAAATATCTGTGAGAATCTCTGTACTTGTGTTCATTCTTGACTTGTACTCATGCACAACCATCCTCTCAAACTGAGAGTACAGATGAAGAGTATAGCATAAAGACATAAAAAGCCTCTCCACAAAAATGACTTGACACTGCATCCTACTTGCATGTTTGTTTAAATTAGTTGGAATACAGCTATAAGGTTTGTTACATGGGTGATCTGTTACTCCAAAAGGTGGGTGACTCAGAGGTCAACCCATGGGAAATTATTAGCTCAAAAAGGGAGGCTTGCAAGAGGAGGTAACCTTATAGGATCTTTCCACCTCTGTATGCTGTTATTAATGCAGAGACACCAGCTGGAGAGTGAAATAATATTTTATTGGGGGAAATCACAAACACACACAAGATTCAAGTAGTCTCACACCCATATGAAGCTAACCAAAAGAAAGGAAGGAAATTTGGATAGCAAGGAATTAGGATGAAGTGGGCAATATTTATCTATCCCGAAGAGAAGAGACAAAGTGAAGTGGCTCAGACTAGGGGTCCAAGGGTAGCACAAGAATGGGGATCTAAGCAGCAAAGTGGTGACCTATGTCCAGTGCACTATGGACTGTCTGGCTTAGGACCATGTTTTAAACACCTTTTTTCTGCCCTGAAGGGGAAGGTGTTAATGGCTGTCTCGCAGAGCAAACAATGGGGTCTGGAAAGGGCTAATGATCTTAGCATTAGTGACAAGGCATTGGTAGAAAACATGATGGCTTCTTAATGTCTGAGCAGGTGAGGAAACAAAGGGGAATTTCAGCAGGAAGAGGGAAGAGGTTGATGACCATCAGTTGCTTTATTGAGACAGTTTCATTCGCTATTGTTGTTGTTTTTTAGTTTTAATTAATTTTTACTAATAGATATAAACACAGAAAGACAAATACCAGTCAAAATAATACATCCAAAAAGAACAAAAGATAAAAAAAGAAATTAAACTAAGAATTATACACAATTACAAATCATCTTACAATTATTAAACAATAAATAATATATATTTAAACTAAACTAACAAAATTAGATTACAAATAATTAAAAATGGTTCTTGCCCTTGTTGCAAACAGCTCCTGTTTATATAATTGTATATAACTCAGAGTCATTACTTAAAATTGCTATTAAATTTGTTGCTCATTATCATTATACTCTTTAACGATTTCAAATTCTAAATTTCTTACTTTTCTATTTTATGTTAAATATCATAAATATAATCATTAAGTTACTAAAAGATATTAATATTTAAATCCAAAAATCATTAATCAGTCCTCAAAAAGGCTATTACCTCCATTTAAACACATCATGCTTAGCTTAATATTAAAATAGCAACAACCATAATCTAATTTAGTTTTCATATACCATTCTCATGATAACAATAGCATTAAAAATTAAAAGGAAGAGTACTATTCAAGTTCAAAACCCAAAAATCATCAATTCACCCTCATTTTCACTTAGATAATCCATTAACCATCTCCATTCTGAAATAAACTCTTCATCAGAATTTCCCGTTAGTCTAACTGACAACTTATCCATCTCAACAATTGTCATGAAATTATCGAGCCATTCAGCCATTGTTGGGATCTCCAATTTTTTCCAGTGCTTTGCACAGATGAATCTCGCTGCTGATAACATATATTGAAGTGATTTCTGCTGTTGTTATATCAACATTGATAAACAACAAGTTATCTCTCCAAGTTCCTAATAAGAACAGTTCAAGATTCTTTGGACCATATTCTGTATTTCCTTCAAAAACTTTTTAGCCTTATCACAGGTCCACCATATATGAAACAAAGATCCAGTATGTTCTTGACATTTCCAGCAACTATCCTTCATATCTTTATACATCTTTTTAAAGATATTTTTTATTGAATCAGTGAAAAATAAAAGGAAAAAAAGCAGAAAAAAAGAAAAAAACAACGAAGATACATGTATATACAGTACAAGATAATATTATATCTACATATTCCAGTCGCGTAGTTTTCTATCAGAATAACAGTATAACACCAATGAATAAATGAATAAAAAAGCTAAAAAACCCAAAACAAACCCAAATCTGTCTATGTAGATCATGTTGTTTTTGAAAGAAATTTCTTCAGGCCTTCCTAGAACCTTTTTTGAATTCAAAGTAATATGTACTAGTAGCTTTGTTCATGTACTTCTATCTAACTATATAAAGATATGTTCTTTCTGTTACTCCTGAAGCATAATAGAAAATTACATTGTCAGATTGAATATCACAAAGTTTGTCCACACACATTTCAGATGCGCGCGCACGCGCGCACACACACACACACACACACACATATATCCATCCATCCACATATACATGTGTACACACATGAAGACACATATACGCTACCATATATATGCATGTTTGCATGTACATTGACACTTATCTATGACTTTGCCTATATTCGCATGGGTGCATTTCTGTTAGTGAGCATTTAAAGATCTCTTAATCTGTCTTGGCACTAACTGTACGTCATTATTTTTTATCAGTTATCAGGTTGAGTATTTACTTGATTTTTTCTTCTTCTAACCATTCCTTTATTTCTCTGATCCTATAAAATACTCAATCACTGGGGCCCATTCCTCTTTAACTTTCTCCTCATCTTTCCCTTTAATTTTATGAGTGAGTATATCCAAAGATTTCACTTCTAGAAGTTCTTGATGCCACTCTTTCTATCTCTAGGATATCGTTCTTTTTCCATTTTTTAGCAGTCTGGCAGCCGTAGCCATATATAACAATGTTCTCCAATGTTTTTTGGTCAACATCTGGTCAAGATCATGTAATATATTTAGAAGATAGGATTTCAGTGATATATGAAACTCATGATGAAACATTTTCATTATCTTATTATGATAGTATTTCATGGCTTTCTTGTATGACCACCAGATGTGGAAGAAGGTCCCAACCCCTTGATGACATTTCCAGCATATGGTCAAGATGGATTTATATATCTTATTCAATTTGCCAGGTGTTAGGTGCCAATGGTGAAGCATCTTCAGTTCTCCCTCAGATTTTGAGCTACAGTAAATTTATTCATCTGTTTCCAACTCTTCTCCAATAATTCCAAAGTGATAGGTCCACCAAGATCCCGAGACCACTTAATCATGAGGTCTTTGACTGTTTCTTCTTCCCTCTGCCGAAGTATCAGATCTTTGTATATTTTTGACATCAAGTAGTTTGAGTTCTCGAAAATAATTCTCTCAAGATTCATTTTTCCTTCCTCTGATGAAAAGCCCTCTATTTCAAAGCTATCTTAAATCTTAAATCTAATGATAGCTGTCAATAGGGGAACCAGTTGCATTTAATTCCCTCTTTTTCTAATTCATTGCACGTTTTGAGTCTGAAAATATTCACAGCAGTGGGAATGAGTATGTCCTTGTAGCGTAACCATTTGTCTGAGAGATTTTTCCATCTACCAAAGAAGGCCTCCTGCAGAGGAACCCAGAGTGGTATTCTACAGTAGGTTGATTTCTTGTATTTATTCCAATTATACAGTAGCATTTTACAGACAAAGTGATTCATGAATTCCTTATCAACTTTTGCCTTGCTGTACCATAGGTAGGCATGCCAGCCAAACCTTATGTCATCACCTTCCAAGGCAAATAATCTTTCATTATGTAGCGTTATCCAGTCCGAAAGCCATGTTAGACTATTAGCTAAGTAATAGGTTTTAAGGTCTGGCACTCCACAACCCCCTCAAGTTTTCAATTCAGTCAATGTCTTCCATTTTATTCTTGGTTTGTGCCCTGACCATATAAATTTAGTAAGATCTTTTTTCCAGAGTAGAAATGATTTGTCACTAGTAATTATAGGAGCATTCTCATCTTTTGTCCAGGAAGCAATGGAGGGAGTAGAGGTGAGAGAGTGCCGGAGGACGGAGCAGGGTGTCCTGAACCCGGCAGCAGCAGTGGCTACAGCCGCACAAGCGAACGGGGCGGCAGGGGATGTGACATAGGGGCCCCCGCTCTCTGAGACATCTTACTTGCTGGACATCTGGCTCATGATCCTCTTCAACTTGGTTATTTCCTGCCCTAAAGTTGGATGCAGCCCCAGGGGGGCAACCAGACTCTACTCCAGAAAACCTATCAGTGTTACTCTTTGAGCAGCACTTCTATACATGACAAAAATAAGAACACAGGAAAACTGTTATACTCCAGGAAGCGAATGCCTGATTACCTGTTTTGGAACTGATTGCACATTTGTTTAAAGACTGCAAGATGTGGAGCTTCGCTAATGAACTTGGAGCAGACACCATATGATGACATGTATACTTCACCTGTGAGTAATATGCCTTACATTAAATGATGAGTGATGCCTTACATTAAATGTTAGTGAAGTGGTTAAAGTTTTTCAACTATGTTGAAGTGCTTCATTTTCAGTAATTGACTACAAACTTCACTCTCTAATAAAGAGAGGGAAAAAATAATTATAGGAGCATTCTGAAATAAGAAATTAATTCAGGGTAAGACATTCATCTTTAAAGTAGCAAATCTTCCTGAAATAGACAATTTCAGCTTGTTCTTTTTCTCTAAATCTTGCTTTATCTCTTTCCAGGTTTTGGAATAGTTATTTTTGGAATAGTCAACATGGATTTCTCAAAAATAAGTCATGCCAGACTAATCTTATCTCTTTTTATGATAGAGTTACTAGCTTGATAGATGAAGGGAATGCTATGGATGTAGCATTTCTCGATTTCAGTAAGGCCTTTGACAAAGTTCCACATGACATTCTTGCAAAGAAGCTAGTAAAATGCGGGCTGGACAGGGCTACTGTTAGTTGGATTTGTAATTGGTTGACCGACCGAACCCAAAGGGTGATAACGAATGGCTGCTTTTCATCCTGGAGAGAAGTGACTAGCGGGGTGCCACAGGGTTCTGTCCTGGGCCCAGTGCTGTTCAATATCTTCATCAACGACTTGGATGAAGGAATAGAGGGCACGCTCATCAAATTTGCAGATGACACCAAATTGGGAGGGGTTGCTAATATGCCAGAGGACAGGATCAAAATTCAAAATGACCTGGATAGATTGGAGAGCTGGGCCAAAGCTAACAAAATGAAATTCAACAGAGAGAAGTGTAAGGTCCTACACTTAGGTAGAAAAAATGGAATACAGAAATATAGGATGGGGGGCACGTGGCTGGATAGCAGTACGCGTGGAAGGGATCTAGGAGTCTTAATAGACCACAAGCTGAACATGAGTCAGCAGTGTGATGCGGCAGCCAAGAAAGCCAATGCAATTCTGGGCTGCATCAATAGGAGTATGGTGTCTAGATCGAGGGAGGTATTGGTACCACTCTACTCTGCTTTGGTTAGACCTCATCTTGAATACTGTGTCCAATTCTGCACACCCCAACTCAAGAAGGACATGGTCAGGCTGGAGCAGGTCCAGAGGAGGGCAACCAAAATGGTGAGAGGCCTGGAAACCATGCCCTATGAGGATAGACTTAGAGAGCTGGGTATGTTCAGTCTGCAGAAGAGAAAGTTAAGAGGGGACATCATAGCCATGTTTAAATATTTGAAGGGATGCCATGTAGAGGAAGGAGAGGGCTTGTTTTCTGCTGCTCCAGAGACCAGGACAGAGCAATGGATTCAAGCTGCAGGAAAGGAGATTCCACCTGAACCTCAGGAAGAACTTCCTGACAGTCAGGGCTGTCTGGCAGTGGAATATGCTGCCTCGAAGTGTGGTGGAGTCTTCTTCTTTGGAGGTTTTTAAGCAGAGGCTAGATGGCCATCTGTCGGGAGTACTTTGAGGGTGTTCCTGCATGGCAGGGGGTTGGACTGGATGGCCCGTGTGGTCTCTTCCAACTCTACATTTCTATGATTCTATGATTCTATTTTCAAAAAGTTCATTATTGTGTTTTGATATCCAGATTCTGAGATATTTGATTTTTCTTTTCAGTCTATAACCTGATAGCTTCACCAATTCTTTGTCTTCCCCTTCTCTCATATTCCTAGTCAGTATCGAAGTTTTATCTTCATTAACTTTGATTCCAGAATGCTCACCAAACTCTTTCAGCGTTTGGATCAGCTTTGCAAACTTAAGATGGTATCTTCCAAAAAGAACACTAAGTCATCTGCGAACACCTTTAACTTGTAGCTATGACCCTTTATTTGAAGACCTCTTATTCCAGGGTCCTTGCGAACATTGTTGTTAAGAATTTCTAGAACTGTAATGAAAAGCAGGGGGGGAATGGGGCAACCCTGACAGGTGCCTTTTTTGATCCTGGATGACTTCGTCTTTTCTCCATTTATCAGTACTTCAGCATTTATCAGTACTTGAGCATCTTGCTTGTCATAAATTGAATCTAACCAAGTCACAAAGTTTTCCCTCCACTTCTATTCTTCAGAATATTTCTTTTAGAAAGGGTCGTTTCACAGAGTCAAAAGACTTTTCCACATTGACAAAGACCAATGACTTCTTCATTTGATTGTGTCTTTCATAGAATTCAATTATGTTCAAGACTGTTCCTATATTGTGTCTTAGCAGTCTTTTCAGAAGGAATCTGTTCTGATCTTCATGAATCTGTGATGTAAGTACTTTTTTCAATCTCTCTGCCAAAATCGATGAAAAGAGTTTATAGTCTACGTTCAGCAGGGAAACAGGGCAGTAATTCCTAATGTCAGTGAGATCTTTCCCTTCCTTTGGAATTAAGACTATATTTGCATTCTTCCAAGTTTCAGGTATACCATTTCTAAGAATTTCTTCACACGTTTTCAAAAATGGTAAAGCAATCTCATCTTCAAAGATTTTATAGAATTTTGGCATGAAACCATCTGGTCTGGGTGCTTTTGAGGGTTTTAGCCTCTGAATTGCCTCAACAATTTCCCCAAACACAATGGGGTGGTTCAAAATTTGCCTTTGTTCTTCAGTGAATTTCTTGAGTTTTTGATCATCTAAATATTTATGCAACTTATTTTGTTCTTTTAGTGAAAGTGGTTTTGAATCATATAGGTCTTTGTAACCTTGCAAGAACACAGCTTTTATATCTTCTTGATTAATGAGGCATTTAGATCCTTTTTTGATCCCAATGATCTGTCTCAGCTCTTTATGTTTCCACAGCTTGCAGGCCAGCCATTTGCCCAGTTTATTTGCAGATTTGAAATGTTTTTGCTTTGCTTGTTTTAGATTATGGTCTATTTCTACTAGGTTTACCTCATTTAGCTGGCTCTGAAGAATCTTGAATTCTTTTAGAAGTTTGAAGTTTGTTGGGTCTTTTTTCATCTCCTTTTCTTTCTTGATCAAATCTTCTAGTCATTTATGAGTTTTTTTTTTCATTTCTTTTCTTTTTGACTTCTGAGCACTATTTAATGAAATGACCCCTGAAGACAGCTTTACCGGTGTCCCATACTGTTTTCATCAAAATCTGATTTGAAATGTTCTCTTTAAAGTAGGACTTTAGTACTCCTTTTGCTTTTTGCACTTATGTTTGGTGGTGAAGTAAGAAATTGTCCAGTTTCCAGCTTAATTCAGTTCCTCTTGACTTTAATTGTAGTTGAATTGGGTTATGATTGTAGACTATTTTGGGAATTATTTCCATCTTGTCTATATTTGGATTTGGATACCAAAAAGAGGTCAATCCTGGACATGGATTTATGTTGATCTGAATAAAAAGTATAACCCTGAATATCCCCACTTTTGAGTCTCCAGACATCTAGAAGAGTCAGATTCTCCATCAAAGTGAAAAAGTTCTTCAGAAGCTTACCTTGATTTTGTTGGTTTTTACTTTGGGATGATCTATCTAATATTGGGTTGATAACACCATTCATGTCACCCATCAATATGACATTCTGTTGGAATTTGTTCTCCTAGTGTTTAGATATATCGCTGGAAATTTTATTAAAGAAGCCCCCTTTGCTTCCCACAGGCACATAGATACCTACTATCAGCAGCTTCATTTTATGTATACTTACTTCTAGACCAATATAATGGCCTTGTATGTCTTTAAAGATTTCTTGAGCATCATATTTAGAGTTGACATAGATAAGAACTCCTTTTTTCTATCATTTGTCGATGCAAAACATTGACCTCGCTTGGGATGTCTTATAAACTTTAAATCCTGACATCGTAAATACACTTCCTGTAGATAAATAATACCTAAATGTGTGTTTTTCCAAAATACGAAATATCTGTCTGCATTTATATTCTGAGTTTAATCCTTTAACATTTCAAGATTGGCTTTTGACAGTCATGTCTTCTACAATATCATCAGTCGGTTTCAATTAGTATCTTCCTCTTTTTCTTTCTCTGATTTTTTTGTACTGCCTCTTCTTCCTCTTCTTTTCAGTTTTTGTCCAGTTGTTGCACTTCTGGTGTATCTGCATTGATGATAACATCTTACTTTTCCTGCTCGTTCCTATTTATCCCATCGCCTTCTCGTTCCAAGTTGTTGCACTCTTGGTCATCTTTACCAAGACTTGTCTTATCTTTTGCTTTAGCTCTCTCTAGGTCACCTTTGATTTTCCCCATAACTTCTTTAGCTTTAGACAATGAGTTTACTCTATAACTTCTTTGACTGTAGGAAAATGAAAGACCTTCTAGTTGCTCCCATTTATAGTTGATTTGACACTTCAACAGTAATTGCGCCAATGGTTTGTAATCCTGCCTCTTAAGAATGTGGAAGAGGACATTTTTGAATATTTTGATTTCTCTGTCATCAATCCACAGTTGTTTTTTATAGCTAGTCTAGAGAATCCCTTCTTTCATAACAGTCCTGTTCAAAGGTGATTACTATGTCCCTGGGTAGGTTACATTCTCTTGCTGCTCAAGAGTTAAGTCTGAAGATCTTGTCTATACTCAATTCAATTCTCCCCAGAGATTCAAAAAATCTGCTAACACCAGGATCAATTTCTCATATAAGTTCTCATCAGTTATTTCAGGAAGACCTCTTAGCTTTAAGCATTTCTTTCTGTAGCGTATCTCTAATAAATCAATTTGAGCGTTTTCCTCCTCTTGGTGTTGAGTTATATCTTTAGAAGCGCTTTCAAGTTATGAGGTATGTTCTTGGAGATTTTTTACTTCAATTTTTAATTCTGAAATAACATCTCAAATTTTTTCATGTCAGATCTAATCTCAGCCCATGTACCCTTCAATGCTTGTCTGATTTCTGACTTAAAGTTCCTGAATTCCTCGATGAGTAATTGAATCTGTTGGGCCATTTCAGTAGGTTTAAGTGATTGTAGTAGCTCCAGAGTAGTTTTGGCTAGCAGCTCAACTGAAGGTCTTTTTCCAGTCTTCTTGGACTGTGTATCCACAGCCTTTATACTGGCCGGGTATAGGTTCTCTTTATGTTTAGTTTTTAGTTCTTGTCAGTTGTTCTAGATTGATATTGAACTGTACTTGTTTCTCCACAATGTGTTACTTTCGTTGAAATTTGAGTTCATTATCTCTCTCCCTATCTCTATATTTTCCTTTTTCTGCTTGCTTTCTCTTTTCCCCCTCCTTTTTATGTTATTTTTTTTTCCTCTCACCTGTTAAAGTGTTTACCTGTGTTACTTACGTAATCTTATTTAGGATTGTCTCAGTCTTACAAAATCTGCAATTCTTTATATCTTTTCCTTTTTTCCCCCTTTTATCTTCCTCTCCCATGTCACCTTAGTAATGCCCCTATTGTACCTTGAATATCATGTATTATATTTGATTCTCCCCCATACACAAAAAGTTGTGTCTTCCTTATAGGAAGCACTTCTTTCAAATAATAAACACATATTGGCCACAGCCAATTACCTCAATTACCACAACTAAACAAATCAATTAGGCCTATTTTTATACAAGAATCAACAGATATGACTTAAGTTCATTCATTCAAATATAAATATAACTTGAATTCATTCATTCAATCAATAATATGAATTTCATATGATAATCAATCAATATTGTAAATTTGCTATGTCTTAATTCATTCACAAAATGATCATATTAGTTGAGTCTTAAATTCATTCAAAATTTGCTTTACACTCGATTTAAAGAATTCATACAATTGGTTAAATGAATGAATGAATTAATGATAATGTTAATTAACACTTGAATGCTTATCAAAAAATCAGCAGATATGTATTAATTTCCTAGAGACAATCACTGATATGAATACATTACTTCAAAGTTCATACTCAGATTATTCATATTAAATTCAACCTCAATTCATGGAGCTAAAGGTGAATTTTTCCCTAAAATACAAGAAGAGATATTGAAATATCTTAATGAAATGGGGAATTCTAACATGATTGTTCTTGGGGATTTTAATGGTGTAATTAATCCTCAGGTGGACAGGACTCTGCAAAAGCTAACACCCTGTAACAATGGCAAGTTACCTAAGAGCTTCTTTAATATGATAGACAATTTAAATCTATATGATACTTGGAGATATAAGAATGGACAGTTAGATGGACACACATTTTATTCAGACTGGCACAGATCTATGTCAAGGATAGATATGATGTTGGTATCTAAACAAGTTTTGATGAAAACTACAGAGATGGACTTACTTCCTAATCCATGTTCAGATCACAATCCTATACAATTGAAGATAAAGATTAACGATAGAGAAAGAACAGGGAGATTGAATGATGCAATTTGGAACAAAGAGGAGTACATAACAAAAGCAAAAACTGAGATAAACAATTATTTTAAAGAGAATCTAACGACGGAGCTTTCGATGAAAACCATCTGGGATGCAAGTAAAGCTGTGATGCGAGGCAATTTTATTAGATGGATGGCAGAAATCAGGAAAGAAAAGAGAAATACTGAGAATCAAATTTTGGAAAAGATGAAAGAAACTGAATGTCAGCTGAGACAAAAACCGTCAGATAAACAGATTAGATTACAGATGAAGATACAACAAGCTCAACTAAACCATCTAAATTCAGAAGAAACTGAGCAACAGATAAGGAGAATAAAATACAATTTTTTTGAACAAGCTAATAAACCTTCTAAACTTTTGGCAGGCATGCTGCGTAAAAGGAGGGAACGGAATGCTATAACTGAAGTTAGGATGGGAGAAGAAAGAATTACAAAACAAGAGACAATAAAACAACTGTTTTACAAATACTATGTGAAATTGTTGAGTAAGATTTCAAAGGAGAAAAATCAGCAAGAAGTGCAAGAATATTTGGAGAAAATTAATAGAATGAGATTCAAAGAAGATCAAAGAGTAATTTTGAATAATTCAGTATCCATGATGGAAGTTGTTGAAGCTGTCAGGAAATTGAAGAATGACAAAACTCCTGGACCTGACGGTTTTACTGCAAGATACTATGAGATTATGGAACATGAGATTTCAATACCCTTGCAAAATACTATAAATGAAATAATGAAGGATGGAATACCAGACACTTGGAAGGAAGCTAATGTGGTCCTGATTCCAAAGGAAGGAAGAGACTTGAGTGATGTCAAGAACTATAGACCAATTTCACTTTTGAACACAGACTATAAGATCTTTGCCTCAATTCTAGCTGAGAGACTTAAGAAAGTTCTGCTAGACGTAATTGATGAGGATCAAAATGGCTTTCTACCTAAAAGATCTTTGAGAAATAATATTAGAATGGTGCTAAACATAATAGAATATTACGAAAAACATAATGAAAGGAAATTGGCCATGGTCTTTGTAGATGCAGAGAAAGCTTTTGATATGATTAGCTGGCCATTTATGAAGGCAGTGGTAAAGCAGATGCAGGCAGGAGAGAAATCTATTGCATGGATCGAAGCTATATACAGACAACAGCAAGCCTGATTGGTCATAAATGGCGAAAGAACAGAAGTGATAGAACTTCATAGAGGGATGAGACAAGGATGCCCTTGCTGTTTATTTTGACAATGGAAATACTTAATAATGCAATAAGAGAAGATAAAGAAATAACAGGAGTTCGAATCAAGAGATATCAGTACAAATTGAAAGCATTCGCTGATGACTTGGTTTTGTTTCTGGATGAGCCTGGGAAATGTATAGAAAGGTTGAATTCTATAATGCAAGAATATGGACAATTCTTGGGCTTTAAAATAAACAAGGAGAGAACAATTCTTTTAACTGAAAATATGACTGAAAGAGAGGAGATGGATCTAGTACAAAAAACAGGATTCAAAACAGGATCAAAGGTAAAATATCTAGGAATTTGGATAGCAAGGAAAAATAATGAGTTATTTCCAAATAATTATGAGAAAAAATGGAAGGAAATAATAAAAGATTTACAAAGTTGGTCCTCTATGCGTCTTTCAATGATGGGGAGAATTGCAGCAATAAAGATGAATGTCTTGCCAAAAATGAACTTTTCGTTCCAAAATCTTCCTATAATAACAAATATGAAACTTTTCATACAATGGAAGAGAGAATTGACCAAATTTATATGGCAAGGGAAGAAACCTAGGATAAAATGGAACATTTTGACAAATCAAAAAAGTAGAGGAGGAATGGGACTACCAGACTTTCAACTACATTACAGAGCAGCAGCTTTTATTTGGATAAAAGACTGGATAGACCTTCAAGATATGAAAACGCTGGCATTGGAAGGTGCAGACTTGAGGATGGGGTGGCATGCCTATATGTTTTATGATAAAGCAAAAATAGATAAAGACTTTCTACATCATTATATCAGAAAATCGCTTTTGAGAATATGGGATGACTATAAAGTTAAAAACATAAGGCAGCTCCCCACGTGGGTCTCACTGCAAGAAGCTTTTTTCGGTAGGTGGACAGATACAGATAAATGGATACGCTATGATGACATAATTGAGAGAACAACGTTCAAAAATTTTAAGATGAAAACAAGTTTTTCTAGAACAGGAGGGAATAATACTGAGTTGGTTCCCTTATAGACAACTAACAGAAAGGTTTCATATGGACATGAATACATATGGAATTGAACAAACAGAGAAAACTGGAGTAATTATATGGCTTTTTGAAAACCCTCCCCATCTGTTTGCCCAAATGTATCAAGAGATATTACAGCAGGAGAGACAAGAAGAAACAGTAAAGGAAACAATGATACTATGGGCTCAAAATATTGGGCATCCAATTCAACTACAGTCATGGGAGCAGAGTTGGAAAAAAACACAGAAATTTACAGTAGCCCAGAATTTGAGAGAGAATTATTATAAACTATTTCATAGATGGTATATGACACCAGATAAATTGAAAAAGATTTATAAAACAGGTACTGGAAACTGTTGGAAATGTCAGAATGAAGTTGGTACGATATACCATATGTGGTGGACATGTTCAAAAGCCAAGAAGTACTGGAATGGAGTACATAATGTAATTTGTTCATTATTAAAAGTTCAGTTTGCTAAGATACTAGAATTCTATTTGTTAAATATGACTGATATATTAGAGGGTACCGATATAAAGAAACATTGGAGAATATTACTATATATGATAACGACAGCCCGAATTGAATATGCAAAGTTATGGAAAACTCAGCAAATACCCACAAAAGAATAATGGTGGGCTACGCTTATTGAAAATAAAAACGCAGATATGGTATCCCAAAGACTAAAAGGGAAATCAGACGATGAGATACAGAAAGAATGGCAAATTATAATGGGTAATTGCTGGGTTTTACCAGATGGAAATACGTAGTTCATGATTTACAGGATTATTTCATGAAGCAGTAATATGTAGAATGAAATGTAAGAACTAGCAACTAAAATAACTGTAAATTGTCGTACAGTATCTAAGGCATTTAGAAAACTGGAAAATGAAATCTAGATCAATGTGGAAGATCGGTTATATTGCAATTATGCTGACTATTAAAATAATATGTTTTATATGAGAATTTTGAATAAAATGATTTACAAAATAAATTCAACCCCAATTCATTCAAATCACATTTATACAATCAATCACTAAGATTTTTTAAAAGAGAGAGAGAATAAGAGAAAGAAAAAAAAACTGAAAAGAACAATAAATATAGAAAGAAATGGATCTCAATCAAATAGCTAGGGTAGGAGAGTTAATTACTGAAATTAATGAATGAATGAATGAATGAATGAATGAAAATGACATGAGTCTCACTAGGACAATGGTTTATAGATATACTTCACTAGTGTAATAATTCATCCATTAAATCATCACCATATCTTTTACAAAACGAATATCACATGAGAATTCATTAGTTCTGGAGATTGTTTGAATTCACCTATATTGATCTTTGAATCCTCACTCGAAGTAAGGTCCGATGGTGTTTCAGTGCAGATAGTCCTTAATCCTGGAGGTGGAAACAATGTTTCATAGAACCCTGATAGGAGTCAGTGTTTATGAATGTTTCAAAAACTGAAGGTCATCATTCTTTGTTGAGCCAATGAGTTTTATTCAAATCAAGAAAAGTTTTACTCAACTCAAAAAATGTTTGGAGAGTGCTTCTTGACGCTTGTCAGCTTCATCTTATCATTCCCAAAATAAAATGAAGTAAACAAGAAAGCCTCTAATGGTAGTAATAGTTACAAAGGAAAATGGCGTTCTTCACCGCAAAGAAATTTTAGACTCACTTGAAGTGACTTTCTATCTTTGGAGTTCAAGGGTTTTGTAGAGCAGAGTTATTCTCCTAAATTGGGGAGCTCCAAGTCTCTCCACCCTTATTTCTTTTACTCTTTCTTACTTACTTGCTCTTACTTAGCCTTCTTTTTTCTTTGAGCATTCTCTTTCCTCAGGATACCACTTTAAATTTTGGGACTATTCTTTCACACTGAATTTCACAGTCCTCTCTTACTTTCTCATGTTTTGTTTTTTTTTTTGCTTTTTGAAACTGTTTTCTGTTTTAGAACAAGCACACTCCATTAACTCACACACCAAGCTTCAAATGTTTGCCAGTTTAACATATCTTTATACATCTTTGAGAGTCTTTCAGGTGCAAGATGCCAGCAAAACATCATTTTGTAATAATTTTCTTGGAGATCATAGAAAAGTATATTTTTAATTTCTTTAGTCCAACGTCTTTCCCGTTGATTCACAGATATATTGTATCCAAAGTTCTTGGCCCAGTTGATCATTTATTCCTTAAATTGTTCATCTTCGATATCTAATCTCAATAGAAATGTATATAACTTAGCGATCAACTGAAGTTCATTTTTATCATATGTATCCATATTTTTCATTAATAGTTTGGTTTTATCCTTACTTATCTTCAAACCAGCCAACTTTCCAAATTCTTTTATTGTTTCTTGTAATGTTAGTATCAAACTTAATGGCTCTTGCACCTTAATCACAGAGTCATCTGCAAATGCTCTTAGTTTAAATTGTGTCTTTCTAATTTTAACTCCTTGGATTTCAGCCTCTTGTCTGATTGCAATATTCAAAACTTCTAATGCTTCTAAATGGAAGTGGGGACAGTAGACATCCTTGTCTTGTTCCCTTCTGGATTGCAAAAGGCTTGGTTTTATCTCCATTAACTATTATTTTAGCAAGTTGATTTGAATATATCAACTATATATCGAATACACTAGGATCAAAATTCATCAGTTCCACAACTTTAAACAAAAAAATGCCAGTTCAAATTATCAAATGCTTTTTCTGCATCCAAGAAAATCAAAGCTCTTGTATTTCATTATGACTTTCAAATTACTCAATTATATATCATCTTTCATCTATTTTCCAGGCAAAAATCCATGTTGATCTTCATTTATAAGACCATAGTGAAGATTTTGTCGTTATTATTCAACAAGGATATCAGTTGATAATTCTTCGTTATGGTTAAGTCTTGTCCTTCTTTTATTCTTTTATCTTTTATTCTTTTATCTTTTATTCTTTTTTTATTTTTTTACTTTATTTTTATTTTTTATTTTTTTATTCTTTTTCTATTCTTTTATCTTTTATTCAAATTTCTTTCAAAAAAATCTTTAATTTCCTTCTTTGCTTTTAGTAATATCTCTGTTTTAGACCACAAGGATTCATTTAATCTCCATACAAATTCTATACTATTTTTCTAATGTACATTACCACTGGATTGTGATCAGATATACTTTTCAGGAGAATTTCCATCTCATTTATCTTATCTGTCAAAATTTTGGACAACCATATCATATCAAGCCTAGAATGAGATTGTGTCTATCAAGAAAAAAAGTAAAATCTTTATCATTTGGATGTTTAAGTCTCCATATATCTGTAGTCTGTAAATTTTTCATCAACTCAAAAAATTCCTTGGGTAAGTGACTTTGAAACTTATCTCCTTCGATGAAGATCTATCCGTTAGTGGAGACACCAACCCATTCCAATCCCCCATTAGACACCATTTTTCATATGACATTTCAAACAAAATAGTATTCAGTTTTTGAATTAACATTGTCCTTTGTAAGATAGGAACATACACTCACAAAACCATTTCTTCAGCTATTAACAGTAACTTAAACTCTGACAAATCTCCACTCATCATCTGAAATAACCAATTGAGGAGACAATTTTGCTCTGACACGGATTACCACTCCATTCTTTTTAAATTGTCCAGCCAAAATAAATTCTTTGCCTAATCTTCTATGTATCAACAGTTTTTGATCTCTATTACATATATGAATATCTTGCAAACAAATAAGACCCAAGTCCAGGTTTTTTAAGTAATGAAAAAAAATTTTTTTTTGAGGGGGTATTCATCCTGTTAATGTTCAGAGTCAAAAATATATAATCCATAATTGGGCAATTAATGGAGAAAACTCTAAATTAGTCTTTATTGACCTCTTCTAGTTTAATTAATGATAATACAGTTTCTGATGCCATAGAAGATTCTCCATATTGGTCTGAATCTTTAGTCCCTTCCATAGGTTCATCTTATGATCTTTGCAGTTCAGATGTTTCTCCTTGGTCTTTATCATCTCAAAATTCATTCTTATGAGTCCTCATAAAGTTGTTCATCTTGTCAATAGAGTTCAGATGAAATCCTTCATTGCTGATGTAAAAATCACCCCTTCCAGCTGCTCCCAAAAATGGGGTATTATTTCTTCTAAGAATATTCACCACGGAGTGTAAGTCTTCCTTTTTCTAAGAATTCTAGTTGGTGTCTCCTTCAAAACAATAAGTTGAGTATCTTGAATCTTCCATCATGATTTACAATGCTTTTCCATAATTTGGTCTCTCCAGCATCTAGGTGAAAATTGATCTCAAGTATCTCTTGATACTTTCTCTCTTGTCCAAATGTTTATCAAATTCTTGTTGAGTTTTTCCTTCAAACTGAAAAGTTCTTGTTTCCATCTATGAAGTCTTGGATTCAAAGTCTTAAGTCCTTTGAATAAGAGTCACAATTAATTTTTCTATTCTCCTGGACTTCAGAATTTGTCTTTTTCAACAACTGTTAAACTTCTCCAATCACTTGTTTGAGCTCTTGTTTGACCTTACCTGATACATTATCCACTTTTTCAGTGACATTGTTAACCTTTTCAGTGACAGTTTCCACTCTTACAGCAAGATCTTCATATCTATTATCATTGGTTGAAATAAATTGTATAAATTCTGCTAGAAATGTAGCAAAATAATCAGGTACCTTGGTATCTTCCATTGAATCTTTTCTGTTTGTCATCTTTTTAGAAGAAGCAGCAGCCATAATTTTAAAAAAAAAGAGAGAGAAGGAAAAAATAGGGAAAAATGTATTTATAAAAGGGGGGGAAATTAAGAAAATAAAAATATCAACAATACCAACAATAGGGAATGAAAAATTTTAAAATTTTTAAAAGGAAGTAAAAAACCCCCCACAGTTTATAGAAATCTTTATTCTGCAAAAATCCAAAGAAAAAGGGGAGATTTTAAATCCATCTAAAATTCTTGCTCTGAGTCATTTACTTTCAGTAGTGTACAGGCCCTTCACAAGCAAAATAAAAGGAAGAATACTATTTAGAACATTTTTAACCAAAACAAAGATATGATGCAGCTATGTTCTTCCCAATTTTCAACATTTCCCAAGAGATTAACTTGGCAGTGTTCCAAGTACAAAAACCAACATAGCAGAATCTAGTTAGCAAGCTTTCAGCCAGAAGGAGGAAAAAGAAACAGTAATTAAAATATACTAGTATCTACAAAAATCTACTAAATTACCAAAATCTAACCAATTCTCCAAAATCACACAGTCCTCAAACTAATAATTAAAAGAAATGTTTCATTCAAAATATCATAAAGGAGGAATTCCAGTCAGTTTAAATCAAAAAGAATATATATATATAAAAGCCTATATATCTATATCTATATCTATATCTATATCTATAGGCTTGTATATGATTAACCTCACAAGAGGTTAATCCAACATGTGTTAAGCATAAAATGAAGATTAAAAGAGGGCAAACATGAAATCCTTATGTTTATTAAACCTGCAATGAAATAGTAGTCTTTAAAAGCAAGGAAAATATATTTGACCCAGTTCCTAAAAATCCAAAACTCATAAGATGAATACATGGTGTTAAGCTATATTCCCCAGCTGTTGCAGAGCAAGGGCTCCTGTTTCATCACACAGAGTATTTTTAGATCCAAAATGCCACTGCCCCAAGGGATCCAGCAATGTGAAATGTAATTTCCATAGGGATGATGAGAAATCTCCCATCTTCTAGCTTCACTGAAGCTTTGCAATGGTTCCTGTGGTCCAGCTTGTGCTTGCTGAGGTAAACCTCCCCAGCTCTAGAGAGCATTTGGGACAGTTTCTTGGGTAAGGGCTGTGGGACCTGTTGGAGGTAAGGCATTCTCTTGGTTTGCTTGTTTGATTGGTTGCTTGTGTGGTTGCTTCATTGCTCGAAAGTTTGCTTGGTTGCTCATGAGTTTGTCTCCTTGCTTGTTTGGTTGCTTGGTAGATAGTTTGTCTCCTTGTGGGTTTGTCTGTCTGGTTGCTTGCTTGCTTGGTAGGTAGTTTGTCTTCTTGCTGTTTTGTTTGGCTGCTTGTTTACGTGTTTGTATGAGTTAGATGAGGGCCTGGTTGTTCATTAGTGTTCTATTGCGTTGTGGTGAGCTTGTGGATGTTTGTCTAAGGGTGACAGGCTGTGTGTGAGCAGAGTGGAGGCTAGTATGTGGGTGCATTAGCATTATTTTGTATCCATTGTGTGAAGGTCCAGGTGCTCTGCCTGAGCAAAAGGTCCGGGGGGGGGCAAATGCTAAGAGGTAGTGAGTCAAGGTCAGAGGTTGGGTTGGGGGAGGAGCTAGCAGCCACTATATAACTACAGCCTCAGTCCTGAGAGCTTGCCAATCAGAGCTTGGGAACATGCGAGGCTAACTGGGGTGTTTATGTGGATTTTTAGTGGGGGAGTTTGACAGGGAGACCCAGGCTGTTGTTTATTTTTAAATTGACTGTCTAAATTGTTGAATATGAATAGTGAGGGATCTGCTGCAGTCACCTGCAACAGCTTGTGGCATGTTTGTTTTCTTGACAGAGGACATGGTTGGGTCCACCTGCAGCAAGTGCAAGTTGGTGGTCATGTTGGAAGAGAAAGTCCATCAGCTGAAGGAGTGTGTTTCTAATCTTTGGATTATTAGGGAGGATAAGGATTTGTTTGATACAGCAGAGAGGATCATCTTGAATACTGAACACATGAGAAATATCACTGAGGAGGAAGCCAGTTGCCAAACACAGGAAACAGACACTTAGAGGAATGTTACATGCAGAAGTAGAAGGGCCAGGAACCAAACAGAAGATTTGGAGCTACATAATTTATTCCAAGCTCTCACCCTTATTAATGAGGAAATGGAACAGCAGCAAGAGCAACAGTGTCAGCCTGAAGAAAATGTCCAGGTAACTCTGGAAGAATCTGCCCATCAAGCAATTCTTGGAAAGCCTCAGGAGACAAGTTGTGGTGGTTGGGAACTCCTTGCTGAGAGGAACAGAAACAACAATTTGAAAGCCTGATAAAATGAATTGTGAGGTGTGCTGTCTCCTTGGGGCCAAAATTCGCGATGTGACAGAGAGGCTGACAAGACTGGTCAAGCCCACTGACCATTACCCCTTCCTTTTGGTTCATGTGGGAACTAATAACACTGCAAGGCACAGGCTTCAGGATATCACAAAGGATTATGAGGCTATGGGTAGGAAGCTGAAGGACTTTGGTGCACAGGTTGTAATTTCATCTCTCCTTCCTGTAGAAGGACATGGCCCATGAAAGGAGTGAAGAGTAGCAGAGGTGAACAACTGGCTTCGCAGATGGTGCCACCAGGAATTATTTGGCTTCTTGGACCATTATCTGCATTTTCACAACAATGGTCTTCTGGCAAGGGACGGGGTGCACCTTACAGCTATTGGCAGGAATGTTTTTGCTAAGAGTCTCACAAATCTGCTCAGGAGGGCTTTAAACTGAGTTCTGGTGGGGAAGGAGACAGTATTATTCAGGGAATGAATTCAGTAAGTGCTGGGGAAAAAAGCCCAAATGTTATAGAAAGAGCAGGCCAAGTAGTACTAGAGACCAACAGTGGTAGGAAAAGCAACTTTAGTAAAGGGCTTGTGGGAAGGGCACATGGTCTTAAATGTCTCTACACTAATGCACGGGGCATGAGAAACAAACATGATGAACTAGAACTCTTAAAACGAGCAGCTGCCGTGAAGAGCTCCTTTGAAAGCATTTTTTTTTCCTTTTTGTTTATTCTTTTTATCCTCTGTTGCCTTCTCACTGACTTCGTTTTTATGTACTGCTTTCGATAAGAAGGTTGTACTTTGGGTTACCACACTAAGCTGACTTTTCTCCATGAATGAAGGTCAAGGACTTGTTTTGAGGATTTACAATCTCACTATCTCTGGAAATTTATAAGGGAGGCCTGCATCTTCAATGGGGAGCAAAAAACGAGCCAGATCGAGTCCTGGGGCAGTAAAACACAATAAGGCCTCTAAACAGCTAAAGATTGATGAGCTGCTTACCTGTGAGGAAACTGTGAGTAATTCAAACTCTAACACAAACATAGCGTTTGCAGTTCCTACTGCCAACTGTTTTTCAGCCTTAGATACAGATAATGAGTCTGCTTCTGAGCTCCTGGAAAATCCGGACAATAGTCTGGACTTGCACCAAGTAGGAGTGTCTCCAGTAGCTAATGGGGTAGATGAATCAGTCCCCAAATATTCGTCCACTAATGGAAAGAAACAATATACTAAGCAACAACTTTATTCCTCAGATTTTATAACAAAACAGTGTCTTTTAACAGCTCACACTGTTATTTCAATCTATGAACGACTAGAATTAATTGTCAAAGAACTCCACTTGGTTAAGCATTCCTTCGATACCTTCATACAGAGTTTTGCAGCACAGGAGGGGAGACCAGTTCAAGGTATTAATACAAGATCAAAAAAAGAGGAAAATCTGAGACACAGTGAAAATATTACAATGAATCACAGGGGCTGCTCAGTAGCAGCTGTAGAGGCCCCGGGGAAGGGTAGCTGCAACAGGATTCTGCAAGCAAATCAAATCACGCTACAGATTGCTTTTAACAGAATAAACAATGGTAGATGGGGGTCATTCAAAGCTTCCAAATATTCTTTGAGCTAGCTGCTGCATATACATCCCCATTACGTTGATTTGGCTGCTGTGGAATGGCTTCCTAGTACAGTTACATACTTGAGAATTATGGTAACATTTGAGCAGCCCACAATTCCTGCCATGTTGTTGAAAATGAGGTCCTTTTTGTCTAGTTTTCAAATAACACCAATACGCGTCTTTCGAGATACAGTAATCACCCCCTTAGTTACCTTCAAGCATAACAGTGGAACGCCTAAGGAGGAAAAGAGTTCCGGTTTGCCAGTCCCCACAGAAATATCCTCCAATACGGTTCCACAGCCTGGTACTGTTAAAACATCTGAGGCTAAGAAGCAGTACATAGATCTAAGGGAATTAATCTTTAATGATGAACAAAAAGATATCGCCAGTAGACTCGAGGACCTCAAGACTACGTTATCTACTATTAAAGACTTAGCTGAACCATTGGTAGACTTAGTAGCTACAGACGTGTCTATCCAAGTGGAGAATGATCATGCTGGGGACTCCATTGATGCATTATTAGCCATGAACGAGGATGTGTTGATAACTACTATGCCTGTCCAACCCACAGTATCAAAGAGGATTAAAAACACACCCGATCTGTCTATAGAGCTCTCTATACAGAAAGCCCCGGCTCAGATTAAATCTCCACTATCTTTGGAATTTAAATCCCAACTACTCTTGGAATCTAAGAGGGCTAACAACATACTTGCTCCATATGAAGAGCTTCCAGAACAAAAAACCCCTGTTCAAATTGAACCTCTGGATACTTGTGAAGTTACAAACCCTGCAATACCAGTCTGACAATTACAGTTACTCTCATGGAATGTTACAGGCTGGACAAATAAATTTCATGATGCAGATTTTGCGACTTACCTACAAAAATTTAAAATTATTTGTCTTCAGGAAACATGGGCTACTGAAGCTAACTTACCAACACTCTACGGATTCCAAGCATTTTCTGTCCCAGCTATTAGAATAAGTAATAAAGGTCGTGGCAGTGGCGGCCTTTCCATACTTGTTTCAGTGGACTTGCAAGCTGAAGTTGAACCACTGGCTAGTTCCAGTCCGCATTATATTCAGGCACTTTTCATTAAGGGTAAAAATAGTGGCTCTTTCATCTGTATAAACGTTTATCTTCCACCTAGTTTATCAAAAAATGTAGGTCCCAACAGTATTTGGGACAGCCTATCTGAAACCCTTACAGTTCTAGAGGATAAGTATTCCCCCACAAGGCTTTTGCTCTGTGGAGACTTTAATGCTAGAATTGGGATTGGCCCAAAACAGGTGGTGTCTTCTAATTATGGACAACATTTTCAAGCTACACCACCCATTAGGGTATCTCAGGATACTTGTATAAATAAATCAGGCCTGAGACTTCTAGAAGTTTTGTCTCTGCATCATTTGCAATGTCTTAATGGATCTCAATGCGATACAACACTGGGTACTTATACCTATATTACTAACAGGGGAGCTAGCACAATAGACTATATAGCAGTCTCTGCTAATCTGTTGCCTAACATCCACAGATTTGAAGTTGACTGCAGGGTCGAGAGTGATCATTTCCCTCTTTTATTGCATTTCCATCTCGAATCATCCCACTTTCCCCAGTCGCCTCAAAATACGAACATAAACGGGATGTATATAGGGGAAAGGAGAATACGATGGTCAACCAACCTTGGGGCCTCAGTTTCCCATTTATTTGCAAGTCCCACTTTTAAATCTCTTTCCCGAGCCATTCTACACTCAGACTCGGACAGCCTATCTGTTTACCATAATATCATTTCGAACCTTAGACCTAATTTGGTCAGTGATAAGTATTTTAATCCCAACAGAACGGCACAAAATGGATGGTTCGACTCTGAGTGTAGAGCCGCCCGGAAAGCACTAATGACGTGCTCACGCCAGGTAGCTAGAAATAGGGAGGCTGTCGCCCCCGGCACCCTAGCTTTTATGAGAAGATCTTATAAGGCATTTTTAAAGCAAAAAAAAGATATGTATACTAGAACACAATGAAAACAATTGGCCCAAGCTATAACGGAAAAGAACGAGAAGCTGTTCTGGGATATCATTTCTTCCGGCATGCGTACAGTTAGACCAGTAATCATCGGACATATTTCATTATCTCAGCGGTTTAACCACTATAATAGGCTTTATGGAGTAACATCTTCAGGTCATCAATATACCCCGGCTATCAAATTCGACGAACTATCATGTTGGCCATCAGTATCAACAGCCAAGTTAAAGAAATTGATTGCATCCCTCGCCCTGAACAAGGCTCCAGGAGAAAACATGATGCCCCCAGAAATATTCATACACTTCTCAGAGTGGTGGGCGCCAGTATTGGCCAAAGTATTTACACAAATTAACAGTACAAGCAGGATGCCAGAAGGTTGGAAACAGAGTATAGTTGTCCCCATATATAAGAAGGGTGACGAGCAAGACCCTGGTAACTATCGACCAATTAGTCTTTTGGATATTGACTCCAAGCTATACAGCAAACACCTGTTAAATAAATTAGAGGAGTGGGAATCTACTAATCACATCATTTATCCCGAGCAGGCTGGCTTTAGGAGGGGACAGTGTACCATTGACCATTGCTCGACCCTTTACTTCTTAGCTCAACAAGGAATTTTGGGCCCAACCAAACACCTATTTGTTGCCTTTCTTGACTTGGCAGCAGCTTTTGATTCAATTGACAGAAATTTGCTGTGGAATAAACTGAATAACATCAATATAGACAATCGCCTACTGCTGCTTATTAAGGAACTTTATTCTAATACATCAGCTAGAATAAGAGTGGGCATCTCTGGCTCACTAACTGACCCGATTCCCACTAATAGGGGAGTCAAACAGGGCTGTTTACTGGCACCAGCACTTTTCAATTTATACCTGAATGATATAATTCCAGCATTATCAGGACCAGAATTTTTTCCGCCTTCTTTAGTGTCAAAGAAGGTTTCCATTCTTTTATATGCTGATGATATGGTCTTAATTTCTTTGACCCGTATAGGACTGAAAAGGTTGCTGGCTAAGCTTAATGTATATTGTTCCAATGAAATGTTGAATATCAATTACAGTAAAACAAAGGTGATGGTATTTGGTAAAAGGCACTCTTCCTTTCAATGGTCTATTAATGGTCAACAAATCGAGCAATGTCGGGAATTTAAGCACCTAGGAATTCATTTTACAGAAAAACTTTCCTGGAAGTCCCACATTGAAGCTATCAGAGCATCCGCTCTGAGATCAATTGGAGCAATCCTTAGATTCTATAATACCGCAGGGGGTCATCAGATTTCCCCAGCCCTTAAAATTTTCCAGAGTAAAGTTATAGCCCAGATGTTGTACGGTGCTGCAGTTTGGGGATGGGATAGTTCTTTGTTAGCCAAATTGGAAACCATTCAAAATGTTTTTCTTAAAAAATTATTAAGACTCCGACACGGCAGCCCTGCGGCGCTGGTTCGAGCTGAGGTTGGTTTGCCCCCATCAAATCGCGTGTGCATTATACCCTGTTTAATTATTGGAGAAATGTAAAAGACTCCGATGTTAGAGTCTTCCCCAAGCTTTGTCTGGAACAGTTAACACATTGTAAAACCTGGAGTGCAGGTTATGATAGATTATTGAAAATGTACCCTACCCTTGGTGATAATTTATCTACCCTGAACTCAAAAGAGAAACTTCGCAATTATTTTTTTTGATTACGGTATCCAATTTGATAGACAGGACATCAACCATTCTAAATTTTCAAACTGGTACAAACTATTCAAATTTGATCACCAAAGGGCTATATACCTGACGAGGCTTACATACCTAAATCTTCGCCAGGCTTTTACAGTCCTTCGATTTCAAACAATGCCCACAGCCATGATTGATGGCAGATATCTGCACGTCCCATCGGCCCTTCGTACATGTATTTGCAGGGCCCCAGAAACAGAGGACCTGCCGCATTATCTGTTTTCTTATTCTCTGTATGACGAACCAAGAACAAAGTTCTCGGGTGTTATTTTGTCTTCCTTACGTGCAAATACGATATCCGAAAAGATTTTTTATCTGCTGTCCGACACCGATTCTGCTGTAACTCGTAAGGTCTCTCTTTATGCGCTTGCAGCTATGAAAATCAGGGCTAGTCTCATCAAGGATATGGCAGTTGACTGTGCCGGGGACGATCTCTATTGATTTTTATTGATTTTATCAATTTTAGCACCAATGTTTATCCTAATATATCTTATGGATATATAGTTTTTATACTTTATATATCTTACAATTCTAAATGTCCATATTTTATTGTACTAGGCACCTATTGTATCTTATATTTTTTTTTAATATATGACTTGTTGTAATATTTCAATGTTTTATATCCATTTTATTTGTATTTGTAACTCTGTTATTGATTTTGGTGATATACATGCAAATGGCCTGTGGCTAAAGCATTATATAATAAATACTACTACTACTAGAACTCTTAAAACAACAAAGTAAACATGATATAATAGGCATCACTGAAACCTGGTGGGATAAGTCTCATGATTGGAATGTAGTAATTGGGGAGTATGATCTATTTTGGAGAAACATACCAAACAAGAGAGGAGGAGGAGTAGCTTTATATGTCAAGGATGTTTGCACCTGTGAAGAGATCATGACTTAAATCCAAGAAGCCAGATTGGAGCATTTGGGTAAGAATTAAGGGGGAAAGAAACAATAGGGATATGATTGTGGGAGTCTACTACACCCCCCCCAAACCAGATTGAGAATTTGGATTATGTTTTCCTGGAGTAGATGACCACACATTCAAAAATGAGTGTGATAACTGAAGCCCCTGCCAGAGCTTCTGACGTCGAGGTCCCTGTTGCTCAGGGTGGAGATGATGAGCAGCACCAGCAGCAGCAGCTGTTGGTCCCTGTTGCTCTGGCTGGAGATGGGTCCTGCAGCTCAAGAGCTCCCACTGCTGCCATGGATCAAGCAGGGGCAGACGTTCCTCTGCCTACTCCTTTAGAGCAACAGGGATCCGATTCTGTGCCTGGTCCTTTGGAGCAACAGGGATCCAATTCCGAAGAGGCTCTGGAGCCTGGGTCAATAAGCCCCCAATCAAGGTGGAGACACAAGAGGGCTGTGCAAAGGGAGGTTTCCTTGGCTAAGTTTAAGAAACAGTGACTGGACACACCTGTGCCTTGGGCTATATAACTGCCTGCCTGGAAGCTTCCCTTTGCTTGTGGCAAACTTCTTACAAGTCCACCTCTTGCCTGTTCCTTGTTCCCAGCACCCGGCTCCAGATACCTTGAATTGATCTCTGGACTCTTGACCCTTGGCTTTTGGAACTCTGACTATGGCTTTCGCTTGACCCTCTGGTAAATGAACTTCCTTGTGTAAAGTGCGTGCTTGTCTCCTCCAGGCTGGACTTTGCTGGCTCTTCCATTCCCTTCTCTGGGCTGGCTTGCCGCCCAGGTCTCTGACCTTGACAATGAGAGATGCAGTGGTAATGGTAGATTTCAGCTATCCTGATATATGTTGGCAGTCAAACTCTGCCGGGAGCATAAGATCCAACAAATTCTTCACTTGCCTTGCAGACAATTTCATTGTCTAGAAAGTGGAGTGGCAACAAGGGGATCAGCTATTTTAGATCTGATGCTAACCATCAGAGACGACCTTGTTAATGGGATGGAAGTGGTTGGAATCCTTAGGTGGGAGTGACCTTGATGTATTGGAATTTGTTATTCAGTGGGAAAGGGAACCAAGTACAGCCAGACACACATTCTAGACTTTAAGGAAACTGATTCCTGTAAACTTAGGGAATTACTGGCTGAAATTTTATGGTCAAGAATACTGAAAGAGATGGAGTTCATGATGGATGGGAGTTCCTTAAAAGTGAGATAATGAAGGCACAATGTAAATCTGCTCCAATAATGAGGAAAAACAGGACGTTTCCAAGTGTTCAAAGAAACCAGTATGGTTGACTAAAGAACTGTCAACTGAGCTAAGGGTTAAAAGAAACATGTACAAGAAATTGAAGAATTGGGAAATCACTAAAGAGGAATTCAAACAAATAGCCAGGACATGTAAGAGGAAGCACAGAATGAACTCAGGCTTGCCAGTGAGATTAAAAACAGTAAAATGGGCTTCTTAAAGATATGCCCACAGTACCTCTGTTTGAAAGTGGGGAAAAATTAGCTCAAAAATAGGAGGCTTGCAAGAGGGAGGTAACTTATCAGGATCTTGACTACCAATGTTTACGAGCTCACTTAAAAAAAGAACTAGCCAAAAAATAATATGTAAGCTAAAAAATGTGTTTTATTAACAAGACTCACACAAGCATGCAAATGCTCAAACACTCACACACTTGCATATGGACTAGCAGAAGGAAACTGGAATAGAGGTCATACAGGGATTCGGAAGATATTTACTGGTCCAGGGACAAGTGGAGAAAGCAGCAATGTGACTTAAGCAAGAACCTAAGGACAGTTCTCATTTGAGAATTTGATGGACAGAGTGGTGTTCAGAAAGGTAAGAGATTGCACAGCCTAAAATTTGGGGTATTTGTACCCAAAAAATATCCTGCAGGCATGCTTGTGACTCACACTCCCAGCTAAGTGGCCAATGGGAGCTGCAACACAAACAGTATAGTCCAGATGACATTAATGGTTTTAGCATTTGAGCAACAATGGGATGACGGATGTCATCATAGCTGAGTATTGTCCAGGTGTACAGGGACCAGGGTTAAGACAAACAGAATTTGGTGGAAACTTCTTTATTTCAGCTCTGAGAGTCCAGCTTGATGTTTCATGTCTGTTGTATTCAGAGCGGCCACACTATTGTCCTGAGCTGACTGGGTCTCTTGCCTAAGAGGTAGACGGGGCTGCCCTATCAAAATTGGGGGGGGGGGTTTAGAAAAAAAAATTGGACAAACATTGGGGGGCAATTTCAAAATATATGCATACCATGGCTGTTTTGGGCCCAGGGAAGGCCTTTTTAAATAAGAAAGTTAAGTAGAAGTTGACTTCTGGATCATTTTCTATTTTTAAGAAGGATTTTCCTTGGTGTAAACATACTAACCTCTCTTCTAAAATGGGATAAAATTGGACCCCAATAAATAAAATAATTAAATCATTGAATAATTAGAAATAAAATTAATAGCATCAAGCATCAATATATTTTGTCATTTGGGGGCACCTTTTTAAAAAAAGATTCTCAGGAGTATGGGGTAGCATGGGGCCAGCAAGGGGTGTGTGCAGCCCCACTCTCAAGAAAACATGCAGAGTTTTCCCATGGTATTTAATGAAGTACATGAGGTGTAACTTAAAACTGTCACTGGAGTTAACAATTAACAACACACACTTGGTTATATAGTGGCACACACTTTTACATCTGCACAATGGCCATTGGTGGATACTTCAGGTCTCCCCTTTCCCAAACATCCAGCATTTCCCAAAGAACTTTCTTTCCATACCTTGATCTAATGCATTTCTGCATCACTGGTGTAATCCCTGGATATCTTACCTAACACTAGCCAGATGCCTCAAGGCTATCTTTTCCCAACACATTCTCTTTGATCCCTTTTCACTAGACTGAGATTCCCAGTCCCTTTCCTTTGATACATGATACATTGTTACCCACAGTTTTAGTGTAAGTACTCTAAAGCTCATTCATAGTAAATCACTTGTTGATTGCTATCACTTTTAAGTAAACAGAGCCATGCCTTGTCAGCCTGACTGAACACTCATTTACAACTAACGTAACATAATCTACCTTGGAAGAATGTGACACACACAGAAGCAAAACTGTCAGGAAAAATGCTGCAGTTATAGAGCTAAACAATTGATTCCATGCTCTCCCCTTAATCAGTAATTGTATGGTACAGAATAGAGATTAACAGCCTCATGAACATGAGGTTCTCTAAGACAGAACAGCTCCTGCTTATTCCCAATGAAAGAAGATACGTGTGATGGTAGTAAGGTGATCTCCTGCCAAGAGAAATAGATGTAGTGGTGTGTGGACATGATAAAATGTCTTGAGAGGTGCACATGGTGAGCATCCATGATGTAACAGAGGTTGACAGGACTTGCCCACCAATCATTACTAAGAGGCTCTGAGTAGGAAGTTGAAGGACCTTGGGCCATGGATTATTTCATTCTGCTTCCTGTTGAAGGACATGGCACTATAAGAGAATACTAGAAGTGAATAACTGCCTCTTCAGATGGTACTGTCAAGAAAGATTTGGCTTTTCGGACCATGGTCAACACTTTCATGTAGAAGGACATCTGGAAAGAGATGGATAGAACCTCACAGCAGTTGGTATGAATGTACTTATTAGGAGTCTTGCAGGCCTGAACAGGAGGGCTTTAAACTGAAAAATCCAAGAGAGAGACAGCATTCAAAAGGGCAGGGGGAAAGAATAGCCTCAATGATACAAGGGAAATTTGAGAAACAATACAGGTACCCCACAGTGGGCAAAAAAACAATAAGAAAGCAGCTGGACAAAATAAGCCATGGGTTCAGATGCCTATATACTATTACAGAGAACACAGGAAAAAAGGCAAATATGATTTAATAAGCATCAAAGAAACCTAATAGAATGAGTGTCATGATTGTAATGTAGTTAAGAAACAGACCAAACAGAAGAGGAGGAGGGAAAGCATTATAGAATCATAGAACCATAAAACTGGAACAGGCCACAAGGGCCATCCAGTTCAACCTCCTGCCATGCAGGAATACACAATCAAAGCACTCCTGACAGACGGCTGTCCAGTCTCTGTTTAAAAATCTTCAAAGAAGGAGACCACCACACTCCAAGGCAGCATATTCTACTGTTGAACTGTTTTACCACCAGGAAGGTCTTCCTAATGTGTAGGTAGAATTTCTTTTCCTGTAGTTTGAAGCTTCATGCCCTAGTCCCTGGAGTAGCAGAAAACAAGCTTGCTCCATTTTCCATATAATATCCTTTCAAATATTTAAACATGGCTATCGTGTTATCTCTTAATCTTCTCTTCTCCCAGCTAAACATAGCCAGCTTCCTAAGATGCTCTTCATAGGACATGGTTTCCAGGCCTTTTACAATCTTGGTAATCCTCCTGTGGAATGCTTGTCAATATCGTTCCTGAATTGTGGTGCCCATAACTGGATACAGTATTCCAAGTAAGGTCTGACCAAAGCCAAATAGAGTGACACTCTATTACTTCCCCTGATCCTGATTCAGTCTAGAATCATATTGGCTTTTTTAAGCTGCTGAATCACACTGTTGACACATGTTCAGCTGGTCGCAACTACTAAGACTCCTGGATTCCTTTCACATGTACTGCGGTCAAGCCAGGTATCACCCCTTCTATATCTGTGTCTTTCATTTTTTTTTCTGCCTAAGTGTAGTATCTCACAGTACTTCCTGTTGAAATTCATTTTCTTAGTTTTGGCCCAGCTCTCTAATTTGTTAAGGTCATTTTGAATTCTGATCCTGTCCTCTGGGTACTCTAGCTACTCCTTCTAATTTGGTGTCATTTGCAAATTTGATAAGAATGCCTTCTATTCCATCATCCAAGACATTCATAAAGGTGTTGAATAGCACTGAGCCCAGGACTGAATACTAGTCATTTCATCCCAGAATGAAGAGGAGCCATTGGTAAGCACCCTTTGGGTTCAGTCTGTCAATGAATTATAAATGCACCTTTCTTGCTGTAAGATTTCTTGATATATATGAGATAATAAGTGTGGTGGGTTTTCAAATAGCCATTTTATCTTACAGCAAGAAAGGGAAGAGGAAACTATTAAGTCTGCAATGATTTTGTGGGCTCAAAATATAGAACATTTAATCCAATTAGAGTCTTGGGAACAAAGTTGGAAAAGGACACAGAAATTTACAGCTGCTCAGAACCTAAAGGAAAATTACTATAAACTTTTTCACAGACGGTACATGACACCAGAGAAGTTGAAGAAGATTTACAATACAGGAACAGGGCAATGCTGGAAATGTCAAAAGGAGGTCGGCACGCTATTTCATATGTGGTGGACATGTTCTAAGGCTAAGAAATACTGGGGAGAAATAAGCAATAAGATTTGCACAATACTGAGGGTTCAATTTGATAAGACACTGGAATTGTACTTGTTAAATATGACATATATGTTTGATGGTACTGACTTAAAGAAATATTGATGGATAATATTGTACATGATTACGACAGCGCGAATGGAATATGCAAGGCTCTGGAAAACTCAGCAAATACCCACAATTGAGCAGTGGTGGGTAACTTTTGTTGAAAACAGGAACGCAGATATAGTCTCTCAGAGACTAAAGGGGAAATCAGACGATGAGATTAAAAAAGAATGGCAAATAGTGTTGGGTAATTGCTGGGTACTGTCAGAAAATAATGCTTAAATTATGGTATAGACCGTTTGTGAGGAGGCAATTAGATGTAAATCATGAAACAAGATATATGGATGTTGTGATGCAGGAACTATCATGTAATACTATCATGTTACAGTGGCACATTTAAGTTTGGAATGTAGATGATACAGTAGAAAATGAAATCTAGTTCGATGTGGAAGATCAGTAGAAATATAACAGTGAAATGTGCAATGATAAATGTTTATTTTATATGACTGAACTTTAATAAAATTATAGTTTATAAAAAAAATGAATTATAAATGCACCTAACAGTAGGCTTGTCTAACCCGTATTTTACTAGCTTGTTTGCAAGAATATCATGGGAGACCTTGTCAAACGCCTTACTGAATTCATATGCTACAGCCACAGCATTCCCTTCATCTACCAAGCATGTAACTCTATGAGAAAAAGAGTTAAGGTTAGCTAGTATGACTTATTTTTGAGAAAAACATGTTAACTTTTAGAGAGCACCACATTCCTTTTTAAGTGCTTACAAACCACCTGTTCAATGGTCTGCTGTAGAGACTTTCTGGTATTCATGTCAGGCTGACTGTGTGGTAATTGTCGGGGTCCTTCTTTTTCCCCTTTTTGAAGATGGGAACAACATTTCCAGGTACTCCCATCCAAGTCAAAGCAAAAACATGGTGGCATTGGGGTAGCAAAGTTTGGGTAAAGCTTCAGAAGCATTTGTGTTTGTTTGAGTTTGCTATTACAGTAGTTTTCTTGTTATCTGCAATCAAACGACCAACCAATCGACTGAAGATAATTCAGATTCGAACAGGCTGAGGAAGTTGGTGACCTTGAAGCCTGAGTATAGGACAGCAGAAATATGAAATCAAAGCGTAAGAATATAGAAAGGTTTTCACTTCAGGTAGAAGATACTGTGGGAACTTAAACTGTGGATCAGCAGGGGAGTTGTAAACTTATCTACAGCCTACTTGGCTTTGTTGGCAGCTGGGAACCAAAAGACCAAATTGTTGATAAAGGTAAGAGGAAACAGGAGAAGTTGTGACTAATTTTAAGAATTTGTGATCGTCTTCCTAGCAAAGCTATAGTAATGTCTGCCATTCCAGTCCTACAGTGGCCACACTTACCATCTTTATGATGTACTCGTAATCAATACTGCTCTCACTGTTTAACCTTTGTTTCCTTATCTACTTTATTAAAGCATGTGCCTTTGTTATTGCTATTGTGGAATGTTCCCTCTCTGGTTTCAAAAGCAGGATTTTTGGCCAGCTATTTGTTAGATCATAGAATGGCTTTACCTGTGGTCACTGAGACTTGGCTATCAGTGGATAATGATGTTCCTCTGGCTACCCTTAAAGCACATGGCTTTTCTTGTGTGCACTCTCCTTGAATGGTAAGCCAAAGAGGAGGGACTGCAATAATTCACAAGATATCATTGCCTACTAAGCCCCTTGTCGTGAATGGTGATACTTTGTTAGCAACCTTTGAAGTGACAACATTGCAAATAGGTCACCTTCCAGTGGCATTAGCTGGGATTTATAAGCCCCCTGGAGTGAATAGGGCCTTCCTAGAGGGATTTTCAGTGGTTATCTGCATTTGTGCCTTTGAACCCTGTTTATATTATCTGTGAGGACTTCAATATCCATAGAGATACTTCTTCATTTTCTCAGAATTTTTTCTCCCTTCTGGAAGTTTTTAATTTGGAAATTCTAGAAACCCCTCCCACACATGCAGTGGAGGAACATTTGCTCTGTTCCTGTTTAGGAACCTGGATATTGAGCTGGTTAGGGATTCAGAGATGTCAGATCATTTCCTGGTGTCTTGTAGAGTCAGGATACCACCTCCACCTCCCCCTACCGTACAAAAGAAGGATTGTCAGGTTTTATCTAGGATATCCCTCGATTATTTCTCTCAAGCCTTCAGTCAGTTACCCAGTGATGTTTTATGTTCAGTTTTAGAGCAGTGGAGGAATGGATGGTGGAACAGAGTACCAGGGGCTGGGAAAGAGATGGAAAACATTCCAGTGAACCAGAGCTTTGTGGAGGATGCATTAGAACCAAATGTTTTGGCCAACCAATTTAACAATGCATTAAAAAGCAAAGCATTAAAAACTGCCCTAGAGTTCGTGGCACCATCAAGAACATCATACAGCATCAACCAAGACCTTGGCTGCGTACTGAGCTGCATAGGGAATGAACTATTGTTCATCAGCTGGAAAGACAGTGGAGACAAGACCTATAAAGATGAATTGCATCGAAGACTGAGGAGTGCTTACACAACTTATTATTCTCCTTGACAATCTTACTTGTGGGAGAAGATTCAAGCTCAAGCCCATATGCCTCGTCAGTTATTTGCCACTTAGCAGGGTATTAACCCTATTAAGTCCAACGGCTGGTTGTGATGAAGTTCCGTCTTCTAAGGATCTTTCTGCAAGTGACTTGGCCTCTTTCTTTGATCAGAAAGTGATGACAATTGTTGATTCATTTTTGCTGGATGGATCTCTACCTCCATTGCCGTCAGTCAATTTACTACAGCCTTTGGCTCAAACCATGTCTTCACCAGCCTAAGCAGAGTTTCACTCTTCCCCTGTTACAGAAGCAGTCATAAGCCAGATTGTGATGTCTTCTTCCCCTGCCTCCTGCCCTACCAATCCTATCCTTCCCTTCCTTTACCCAATTCTTCTGCCTCTGCTTCTGCCTTATATAACAACATTTGGTGAACTATTCTCTCTTAAAGGGTATCTTCCCAGGCTCTTTTAAGCATGTTATTTTATGTCATCTATTAAAGAAACCTTCTCTGGATCCTTCACTTTGCATTAACTATTCCCCTCTGTCTCTTTTCCCATTTATTTCAAAAATTTTAAAGAGAGCTGCCCTTTCTCAACTGATGCCTTACCTGACTATACATGATTTTTTTTATCCATTTCAATCAGGGTTTTGTACAGGTCATTCCACTGAAACAGCCTTGACTCATGTAGTGAACAATATTTTAGTGGCAAAGCCACAGCAATTAACTTCTGGGTTGAACCTGTTGGCGCTTTCTGCATCCTTTGACTCTTTGAACCATCATATCTTATTATTACAGCTGGCATCACTAGGAATAACAGGGAATGCTCTGTCCTGGTTTAAATCCTTTTTGTGTGATCATTCCTTTTCTGTTTCATTTCAGAGATTTATGTCAAAATCTTTCCCTGTAATAGTAGAGGTGCCACAAGGATCAGTCTTGGGTCCTCTTCTTTTTTCATTATATACACTCCCCCTTGGATTTCTTATTTTTAAATCTGGTTTTCAGTATCACATTCAGGCAGATGACACTCAGGTTTTTCAGAGTTTCAAATCAATTGATGCCACTGTGTGGAATTCAGTGATGGACTGTCTTGTCATGTATTTCTTCATGGATGACCGCTCACTGTCTCAAGCTGAGTGTGGACAAAATGGAAATCTTGGTGTTTCAGTCTGATCACACAGCAGCCCCTCTCTCATGTCTCCCACTGGATTTACAGGGTTGCACAGTAGATCCTGTCTCAGTTGCCAGGAACCTTAGAGTCCTGCTGGATGACTGCCTATCTCTATGCCCCTTTATCAAGGCTACAGCAAAGGCTGTAACTTCCATCTTTTGAATATCTGCAGGATCTGGAGGTTCCTGACTGTAGAGACTGCCTATGTGCTTGTCCAGGCCTTGGTTATCTTACACTTGGAGTATTGTTACAGTTTACTGGAAGGTTTCCTTCTTGCTCCCTTCTTCCTCTGGTTTTAATTCAAAACAATGCTGTCTGGGTTGTTTTAAATCTGCAAAATAGTCACTTGTTTCTTCTTCCCATAGACCCCTTTACTGGCTACCAATTCAGGCCAGGGCCTGTTTCAAGCTTTTGGTCCTGGCGTTTAAGGCTTTACTTTCTAATCTCCCTCAGTACCTTGCAGCTTTGTATGGTGTGTTCCATCCAGAAATTTGAGATCTACAAGCAAAGGATTATTGTCTGTTTCACCAACATGCATAGCTCTTTCAAGGCTGTGAGCCTTTCAAGATCTCGCTCTGCATTTGTAGAACGGTCTTCCTTTGGACCTTCAGCTGGAGGAGGATCTCACCTATTCTCATAAACAGTCGAAGACCTTCCTCTTTGATTCACCATCTTAAGCCATTAAGTTATGTTTGGGATGTTGAGATAGGTAGTGACTCATGGGGTACTGGGGATTTCATTCCATGTATTGTTGTGGTGTTCTGATTTATTGTCTTTGTCCCTGATTGTATATGTCAATGTTCCACCCTTTGGTGAAAAGGGAGTTAATAATAATAATGTTTATTTCTATTATTATTATTATTATTATTATTATTATTATTATTATTATTTGCCTTCTTCCAGTCTACTGGGACTCCTACAGTTCTCCATGAATTCAAAAAGATTATTGCCAGTGATTCTGAGATTCCATCTGCCAGTTCTTTTAATATCCTTAAGTGTAGTTCATCTGGTCCTGGAGACTTGAATTCATTTAGAGTAGCCAGATATTCCTGTATTACTTCTCTACCTATTCTGTGCTGCATTTTCCCCAGGCTGAGCACTGTTTTCCTTTTGGGAGAAGATCAAGACAAAGAGGGTGTTAAGGGTGTCTGCCTTTTCTTTATCCCCTCTAACCATCTCTCCATCTTCTCCACTTAGTGGCACTACCATTTCCCCATTCTTCCTTTTGTTACAGACATAACCAAAAAAAGTCCTTTTTATTGTTTCTGACCTCTCTAGTAATCCTGAGTTCATTGTGCACTTTAGCTTTTCTGACATTCTCTCTACGCAGGCTGTTTTTTTGTTTGAATTCCTCTTTGGTAATTTTACCACCTTATCCATTTCTTGTACCCTTTAAATCTTACCTCAATTGAAAGTTCTTCAGATATCCATCCCAGATTCTTTAGACAACTCCCATTTTTCCCCCTCATTGGAATTATTTGAAATTGTGCCCTCAATTTTCACTTTTAAGAAACCCCCATTCCATCAGGAACTCCCTTCTCTTTTACTATTCCTGACATGGAACCATACCCAGTATTTCCCTAAATTTACTGAAATCAGCTTTCTTAAAATCTTGAACGCATGCCTGACTATTCTTGGCTTCTCCTTTCCACTGTGTAACAAATTCCAGGAGAACATGGTCACTCCCACCTAAGAATCCTGCCATTTCTACCCCATTAACCTTCACTGTTTGTTAGGATCAGATCTAAAATAACTGATCCCCTTGTTGCCTCTTCCACCTATTGGATAATGATAATTGTCTGCAAGGCAATTTGTTGCCGCTTCTATTCTTGGCAGAGTTTGGCTTCCATCAAATATCAGGAAATCTCCCATTACTACTGTATCTCCTGTTTCTGAATATTTGGGCATCTTTTCCAGGAAGGCATCATACAGGTCCCCAGTCTGTTTTGGGGGGTCTATAGCTGTTGTTTCTCTCCACTTTAATTTTTTGCTCTCTACCTGGCTTCTAGGGTTTAAGTCATGGATTTCATCACAGGTGTAAATGTCCCTAACATATAGTGCTGCTACTCCTCCTTTCCTGCTTGGTATATTTCTCTGATATAGGCTATACCTCTCTATTACTATATTCCAGTCACAAAACTTATTCCACCAGGTTTCAGTGATTCCTACGTGTCATATTTGCTGTGTTAAGAGTTCAAGTTCCTCTTATTTATTTCCCATGCTCTATGCATTAGCGTAGGAACATCTACGACCATGGGACATTCCCCCTAGATGCTTATTTAAGGTTTTTTTCCCCCTCCCACTGTTAGGTTCTTGTACTATTCAGCCAGTTCTCCCTATAACATTTGGGCTATTATCTCCAGCACTTCATAGAAATCTTAGAAATGTAGAGTTGGAAGAGACCACACGGGTCATCCAGTCCAACCCCCTGCCATGCAGGAACACCCTCAAAGCACTCCTGACAGATGGCCATCCAGCCTCTGCTTAATGAACTTAATGAACTCCTGCCCTGAAGAGCATTTTCCCAGACTGAGCAGGGGCAGGAAGTCCCTCCATCATGCTTCTGTAGCTTCTGTGGGCCGGGTAAGTGCAGGATGGTTGTGCAGTTGCAGGTGACTGATGGGGAAAACCCATCAAAGATTTAATCCACAATTGCACTGTCTGGCAACAGGTCTCACTCGTCTCCTGTCCCCCTGCCAGGATGGGAGGATCCTGCGGAAAGGGCCTAAGAGTCAGCATGGGTTTCTCAGAAACAAATCATGCCAGATTAATCTCTCTCTCTCTCTCTCTCTCTCTCTCTCTCTCTCTCTCTCTCTCTCTCATTATCTCCCTGATATAGTAACAAGCTTGGTAAATCTAAGAAATACTGTGGATGTAGTATTTCTTAATTTCAGTAAAGCTTTTGACAATGTCCCCCAAGATATTCTTGCAGACAATCTGGCAGAATTGTGCTGTTAGATGGATTTGTAAGAGTTGATTGACTGATCAAAAGCACACTTACCAGTGGTTCCTTTTCAGATCTGAGAGAAGTGACTAGTGGAGTGCCACAGAGTTCTGTCCTGGGCATGATATTTTTCAGTATATTAATAAATGACTTGGATGATGAAATGGAGAGCATTCTTATCAAATCTGCAGATGACACAAATCAGGAAGAGGAGCTAATACCCAAAAGACAGGATCAGGATTCAAAATAGTTTTAATAGATGGAGAGCTTGGCCAAAACTGACAAAATGAATTTCAACAGGCATAAGTGTTTGCTACTACACCTAGGCAGGAAAAATGAAATGCACAGACATAGGATGGTTGACACATACAAGTATAAGTAAAAACAATCTAGGGATCGTTGAATATGAGTCGAATGTGTAATGTTGCAGCCAAAACAGCCAATTCAATTCTTGGTTGCATTCAATTCCTGGTGTCAAAATCAAGAGAAATCATAGCACCACTCTATTCTGTTTTTGTTAGACCTCACCAGGAATACTGTTTCCAGTTCTGAATACTGAGAAGTTGGAATGTGTTCAGGGAAGGATGACCAAATGATTAAAAGGTCTGGAAACTAAGCTTGGTAGATCAAGAGAGTGCTGTAAATGTAGTATATCTTAATTTCAGTAAGGCTTTTGACAAGGTCCCTCATGATAGTCTTACAGGCAAGCTGGTAAAGAGTGAGCTACACGGTGTTAAGTGTATCTCTAATTGACTGGCAGACCAAACCTAGAAAGTACTCACCAATGGTTGTTGTTCATCCTGGAGAGAAGTGATTCCTGGGCCCAGTGTCATTAATATCCTTATAAGTGACTCAGATTACGGAATAGAAGCCACACTTATCAAATTCGCAGATGACACCAAATTAGGGGAGGTAGTTAATGCTCTAGATGAGAATAACAGAATTCAAAATGAGCTTGACATATTGGATAGCTGAGCCAAATTGAACAAAATGACTTTCACCCAGGATAAATGTAAGGTTTACATCCAGGTAGCCAGAATAGGGTAGTGGTTTGGGCACTGGACTGCAACTCTGGAGACCATGGTTTGAATTCCTGTTTGGCCATGGAAAGCCACTGGGTGTTGTTGGACAAGTCATGCTTTCTCTGCCTCAGAGAAAGGTAAAGGCAAACCCTCTCAGAATAAATCTTGTCAAGAAAAGCCCATGATAGTTTCAGCTTAGGGTTACCACAAATTGGAATCAACTTAAGGCAAACAGCAACAACATCCAAGCAGGAAAAATAAAATGCAAAAATATAGGATAGGTGACACCTGGCTTGAAAGCAGTACATGTGGAAAGGATCTAGGGGTCTTAGCAGACCCCAAGGTAAACATGAGCCAACAGTGTGATGCAGTGGTCAAAAATGCCAATGCAATTCTGGACTGCATCAACAGAAGCATAGGGAAGTAGCAGTGCCATTATATTCTGCTGTGATCAGACCTCACCTGGAATACTTTGTTGACTTCTGGACACCGCTGTAATCACACCATACAACCCCATTCTCTAGATGTGCTATATTCATAATTGGACATATTTATGGCTTGAAACACATGTTTGAAAGTACGCTGACTGTAAGCATGTTGCCAGGTCAAGATGACCTCAGACATGATTAGGTCATAAGTTCAGAGACGATTAGGCAGGAAAGCCCTATTCTAATGGGTTTGTGATAATCCTTTCAAAACTACAGGCTATGAGCACTCCTGAGAACAAGGAAAGTTGGAACTGCTCAGGTAAAGCAACCAGAGACTGTCTGGAGACAACACCCTACAGTCATTAAGAGATTGTCATGACGCCCATCAATGTTTCATCACCTAGAGCTGAGTCAATAGCCCATTCTAGACTCCTCTGTCAGCCATGTGAGAAAGCAATTACTGCCCATGCACCCTCCATTCTGTCCTCCTTGAGTTCAGAGTAGGAGATAAGGTATAAAAACCCCAACTATGTGGTATGTTGGGCGCGTTATGCTGCTTGTGGAACCCCAGACTCCCATTCCTCTGTGCTACCTTCAGACACATTCTGAGTCACTCTGCTCTGATTTCTGCTTGAGGAGTGGTAACTATCACACTTTCCACCCAATCTCTCCATCCATGCTTTCTTGCCTCACTTTCCAATAGCCTTGTCTGATTGTCTGATTTCTTTTGTGTTTGTTAATTCCAAATGAAATACTCTGTTTAACTTTTAACTGGAGTCCTCTCTACAGTTAGTACTGGTATATACAGATGAAAAGGTCCTGCTGTTACCCTCCTCTCATAGGCCTCCTTTGAGCTATAATTCCCCAAATTCTAAGGAGACTCTGGCATTGTGGGTCCACCTAAAGGTCCACCACCTCTTAGGATGACACCACAATTCAAGAAGGATATTGACAAGCTGGAACCAAGATGATTAAAGAAACCAAGCCTTGTGACCCTTTAGTGGGCCAGATTCTTATCATTAGGAGGCTGAACTGCAGGTTTGGAGCTTCTTCATCAGTACCGTAACTCTTAGTCTCTGTATTATGAGTTGCACTCATTTGTCATCCCTGTATCCAAGCTAAAAAGTATTTGTGTGTTGTCGGATGTGTAGTTATGTGCCTTCAAGTTAACTCTGTCTTATGGCAAGCCTTTCAGAGGTTTTTCATTATTCAGAGGAAGTTTGCTTCCTTTTAGGCTGAGAGAGGGTGACTTTCTTAAGTCATTCCAGTGATTTCCATTGTTGAGCGAGGATTTGAACCCTGGCTTCCAGAGTCCTTGTCAAATACTCAGATCTCTCTGTCACATTGGCTACACAACTGAGAACTAAAGGCCACTGGCAGACAACATGAACCTGGAGCACATTAAGGCAGAACACAGCTATAACAATACTCTAATGTGGAGTCTAACGCAAGAGCTGCTGTGAACTGACCCCGTCTCCTTACAACACAACCAGAAATGACCAGAAGTTCAGTTCCAATTTTGTAAAATCTTACTTTGGGTGCAGGAAGGAAGGCTGTATCTTGTTTTAATGTATACTCTCCATTCCTGGAGGTGACTGGGAGCAAAATTTATCTGCTCATTTGTTTTAGAACCTATACCCTGTGTTTTAGACAAAGAGCACAAATAGTTAATGACAGGCCCTGCTCTCAGGCTTACAATCTAAATAAAAATGACACACAAATCAAAAGGGATAGAGGAAAGGGGGATAAATAAGTATTTGGGAAAATAAAGATTTGGCAAAGGGCTTCAGGAGTCTGAGATCCTCGCATGGGCATAGGAGGACTCACACAGGCCATGAGCCAACAAGATTTTCACCTCTGCTTAGATCTAGTTAAATGTGTTGTGATTCAAATTCTTCTATAAATTGACATTGGGTAGAACAATATGACAACCATATTGTAACTCCGTGCTGTAGCTGGTAATATCTCTGGACCCTTTTTTCCCTTTTCCCCATCTAGGATTTATCTGATTTCCTTTTCAAGATGACCACATGGAAAGAAAGAAACTTTCTATGTAAGGAGAAATATATATCATGGCCAGGATTTTCTCCAAGATCCTATCATAAACTGGTTATTGAAAAACCACCATACACAAATGCCAAAATCAAGGTTTGCCAGAAAGCGCGTTGCCCTATTGAGGAGGATGCCCAGTGGCATGTGTGGGGATATCATACATGGCTGGATGTAGGAAGGTTGCCACCTATCTATCGTCCAAGACCTGACCAGCCTTTTGACAGCAACACCTGGCGATGGATTACTGTTCCCAGAAAAGATTCAATGGCTGAGCCACCAGTGCCACCACCTTCACAGCTGGATGGGAACACCTATGTTAAACTTATTGAAGCAGAAGGATTGTTTATTGATCAGAGACACAAACGAAGAATTCTGACCCAAGCTAAGAAAGAAATAGAGAAGTGTGAGCAACTCAAAATAAGGAGTGAATGTCGAGCTCCTCCTATAGACAGTCAGGGAAATATTATCCCTCCCAAACAGTTCAAACGGTAAGATATGAGTTTCTCCCAAGCACTTTCTTCTATTAACTAATGGAGGTAGAGCTGGTCTTCCCATGCAGCCAGGTGAATGCTTATTTCAGTTGACATCTCAGAGCCAGCAAAAGAGAGTGGCAAAATGAGTGTGTATCCCGGTTTCAGCTGATATTTGCTCTGACTCCAATCTGGATATTGCTGAGACTCCCCCTTACCTTTTCCTCTAGCTTGCCTTTCCATGATTTGTTCACACAGCAGTATTGCCATCTCCAAAGACCCACCTCTCCCCCTTTCCTCCTTGCACTAGCTTCTGCCCATGGCTCTCCACTTCTATAAAAAGACAGGGCAGGACAATAAGCCTCTCATTAAAAAGAAGAACAAAAATTAATATTCTAAAATGCAGCTACAAGTTACTGTTCTTCAGTCCTTTCCTTGTGCTGTTTTGTTTTAGTGCTTATCACACAATAGTGTAGGGGCTGCCCATATACTGTAGGACAGAGAGCAGCACCTCACTGGCCTTACCCCAGTCTCTCCCCCATATGAATAGGATGAACTAATTACTTCACTGTTTTCCAAATCAGTGCTCCTATACTCTTCTTTGCTATTTGTGTTCTAACCACAGTACTACAAAGACATATCATTCATATATGTCCAGACAGTCTCATTCCCCTTTCTCTCCCTGCCAAATTTGCCTTAAATCTGTTCCATGGGAGATTTAATATCAATATAGACTTGTGTTTTATTTATATCTGTCTCTCTGGTGAGAAAAGGACCTCCAAGGTTACAGACCTTCCTTGCTTGCCTCCCACCCTCCCTTGGGAAATTCTGGATTCCTTTTCAAGCACATGGATGCACATTGTGTTCCCTGGTTTCCATACCTCAGAGGGCACAAATGGCCTTGTTTCCTCTTAAGTAATCGTCTCTTCTTAATTTGTCATTAGCCCTGTCTAAGATGGAGTTTTGTACTGTACTGCTTTTGATCTGAGCAGGAATGTATTATATTAAAGAACAGTATGTTTAGAATGCTTATAATTATGTGGCCTTGCATAGTGCTGCGTAATGTAACTCTAAATGAGTGTGTTATACAGCTTTCTCTACCTGTTTTAGGGCCTTATCACACCATGGTGTTATATTGACATAGTGATACATTATTCCCACTTTTGCCTCAGCCCAATCATACAACATTGTTGTTTTCCAGACAGTATTGCATTGAAAGACCTTTGAAAATGTGTTTGTCTTAAACTCTGATCTGTTAATGACTCCCTTTTCCACAACAATGCAGTAGCCAGTTTGGGTCTGGATACCTCATTACATTTTCTTCTGCGTATGAATAGGGATGTGGTGGGGGGTTTGGCCAGGGTATCACTCCCTCAAGGATTCCAAAGGACATCTTTGGCAGAGGAACTTCAGACCACTTCCAGTGCTCCTTCAGAGAAGATGGCAAAGACTACAAGGTATGTTTAAACTCCACTCAACCCTCTTATTGTATTGTACTGTAGTTATTTATTTATTTATTGCTGTTATAGTGTCGTAACACTATAATGTTATAGCGCTATAACAGCTACAGGTTTGGGGAAAATATACTTGTGACATTGCCTGAATTGTTCTTCTGTTGTTGTTGTTTTATAGGTTTTCTTGGGGACGGCATAACAGCGCAAGGACAGAGGAACACAGCATTTCAATGCTGTGTTGTTGGGGAGGGGGAGTGCACAAGGAGATTTCCTTAAGAGCTTTTTTCTAAGCGTTGCTTTCATCAAAATGGCCATGCTGACTCGCGATCTTGAGTGCTAGCAAGGATCCCCCTTGGCACCCACAGTTTGTATTGGAGATAATACCCCCTTCTCCCCCGGTCTCAGGTTGCTAGTCCTAGTTTTATAGACAAGGAGTCCATTGTGCTCGTGGGGTGAGAGAGGGGTTCTTTGCACCTGCCTTTACTTTTCACCTTTCCACAGGCTATGGACATGGTATGATATTAAATATATTAATTTCCCTTTCATTTATTTTTGCTTTTCTTTATCTTTTCTAATTATTTTAGGTGTCGTGTCTTGCTACTCTGTGTCTCTCAAGAAAACACACGTCCTGTGTCCATGACATTTACTGGAACACAAGAGGCTAGTTAATAACTGTTGCTAGAGTTGTTTTCTTTCGTTGAACTAGTCCCTCTCTATTATTTACTTTGATCCTTTGAATTTCCTGCCGTGTCCCTTGATATTTAACTACATGTCCTATCCTAGTAACCTACAGGCTAATCCAAGTAAATTGCCCATTGATCACTATCACTCAAACACAAACAACTGTTTCCTAGCTAGGCTGGTCAAATACTATTTATTGCCCAGCTGGTAAGCAATGTACTTGGTAACACCTTTAGTCTCTAAAAACTTTCTGCTATACTCCCATTCATCCTTGTCATACCCAGCACATCCTAAATACATACATATTTCCCACATCCCACATACAATCACATGGCATGGAGAGAACATTACATGACATATCTATTTGTCATGGCCAATTATCTAGCTATTCAATAGACTATTTATTCACCACTAATGGGGCTAGGCTCTGGTGCAGAAGTCTTAGCCCCTCCTCTTCTTCCACCACTTCCTCTGCCTTTGAATGTCATTCCGCTGTACAATTAAAAGTAGTAACACCAGCAATGAGAACAATACTTTTATGACCACACTTTGCCACTACAGCCCTTTGTGTCAAGGAAATGTTATAGCATTACAGCAAAACATTTATTCAGTACCAATAGCCCTGGCCTTGGGAAATGTTTGCCTCCCTCTTGGAGTTTATCTCCTGCCTCTTCCTCAGATTGGGAAGAGTGCACCAATGGGCATCTATACTGGTGTGGTACTGTATAGGGTAAATAGCAGCATTATTAGTAAAGATTGCATTGTTGTGTGAAGGCACAATGTCTATATGCAACCACTTCACATTAATGCTACTGTGGTGCTTACTTATTTCCATGGCACTTATGGTGTCTACAGCTCAAGACTGGTGGAACACACTCCTAGAAGTGTCAATTGACCCTGCTGGGGCCAATTTGGGCACCAATACTTCTGTGAGGAAACAATCAGTCTTGTCAGGCATCAAAAGGCCATCAGTCATTTGGTACAGGTATAGCCCCTCCAACTACTGCTGTATCTTTGAAAGATAGGGGGACAATGAATGCAGGGTGGGAAACCAAAGGGATAGCAGGTTGGTGCAAGACATTTAAACCAATCAGTCCATTCCAGACCCCATTGTCTGGGTTGCAGCTCCCATTGTCCACTAGCCTGGGACAGCAATCAGCTCACACCCCCTTCAGGGAGGAAAACAGAGTATATAAACCCTTGGTTCTGAGAAGTCAGCTGCACTCAGATGAAATGCTGGACTCCACTATGTCACTCTGCATCCTGATCTGTCTGCCCTCTAAGGGAGTCAACAAGTTCAAGAAGTCTAAGTCACATTTCAAGCTGTTCACTACTCTTCTGGAATGGTAACTACATAATCCCAAAATCCCTCAGCCTCTCTGTCCATAATTTTTTCCTCCCTTTCTCCTTCAATTAGCTCTTGTGTGAATGCTTGACTGTATGTATCTTGTGTGGACAGATGACTGAATTCCCCTCAATAAAACACTTCAGCTTACTTTTGAATCTTTGGCTGGTTCTTTTCCTGCGTGCGCCCATAAACATTGGTAGAAAAAGTCTCGCTAAATTACCCCCCCTCTTGCAAGCCTCCTCTTTGAGCTAATTTGTTCCCCACTTTTGCAAGGAGGCACTGGCATCATGAAGTGGCCCTTGTGGCACCTATGTTTTGGGGTAACATCTGAAGCAACTTGAAGGCACACAATAACAACAACAGTAGCAACAGAAATTGCAAGAGGGGTGAACTGCACTCTCAAATGCCTCCAGAAAGTTAAAGTAACTTTCAGAGACTTCTCAAGTTACTAGTCATTTACAATTTTCTACAGTAAATAAGTAACAAAGAAATCAATCAGATCCCCCTGATATGCAAAACTTCTTTGACTCAGACATAAATCAACCTCTCATGTAAAACCTAATAAAATACAAGTAAAACAGCAACAACACTGAGAAGGAGGAAAACTAAGGAAAATCTGGCTGGGTAGGACCTACAACTCCCAAAAGAGTGTCTGGACTGGCACATAACTTCTCAATCATCTTCCTCATTCTCTTCTGGAATATAGTCATCCCTTCACATTTGCTAGGGTTGGGGCACAGGGTCCCCATGAAAGTGGAAAAACCATGAATAACTCTAGGCCCTCCCAAACCATATTTAACACACAAAAAAAGTATGATCACCATATTCAACCCACCATGGATTCCTTTGAGGTATCAAGGTTCCTTTATAAGGCAGAAGGGGGTGGCTGGTGGGGCTCACTGTGGCCTCCACTGCTGCCCCACACCATCTTTAATAGAAACTTACAAGCCTTGTTCACAGTTTCTCAGTCTCATGAGGCTTGCAGTTCCTATTAAAAATGGCATAGGGAGGCAGCAAAGGTGATAGCAAATAATCTGTGAATAATCAAATCTGCAAAAGTAAAACTCACAAATGTGGAGGGCTGACTGTAGTAGGCTGGAATTTAAAAAGCAGAAATGTCTCTATCATTAGTTTTCTTTCTAAGTCTGACATCTTAATATCAAACAAAGGCTTAAATAGAATCTTAAATATTTTTATTTCTCCTAGGCTTTTCATGCCAGTTATCAAGGTCCTTCCTTTGACTGGCCTGCAATGCCAGCAATGAGTAAATTAATTATTTTAATGCATTATCTATAGATGTAACTTTATCCCATGATTTCACCCTCAGATAAAATCTAGAAAAAAGGTCTAGAAATGGTCTAGAAAGCTACACTGGAAACCTACACTTCTGTCATGAGGTGATTTCCAGTCTAGGCTGAGGCCAAATGATAGTGTTCTTAATGCTTCTCAGCATACTTCCCCCACAAAGAAGCCCAGTTCTCACCTGCTTACATGTGTGTTACTCTTCAGACAACATCTGTAATTATACAGGCTTCTGCCTGACTCAAACACCACACTAGTTGGATCTTTTCATTTTAACCAGCAATACATCTGGTGACATTCCAGGAGAATTCATCTTCCAGTCAGGTGCTGGGTCTGTGTCTCAAATGCTTTCTTCAGACTGGAGCTTTTTAATTTCATCTCTTTTTATGCTAGAGTTACAAACTTGATAGATGAAGGGAATGCTGTGGATGTAGCATTTCTTGACTTCAGTAAGGCCTTTGAGAAAATTCCCCATGATATCCTTGCAAAGAGAATAGTAAAATGTGGCTAGACAGGGCTACTGTCAATTGGATTTGTAATTGGTTCACTGACCGAACCCAAAGGGTGCTCATCAATGGCTGCTTTTCATCTTGGGGAGAAGTGACTAGTGGAGTGCCACAGGGTTCTGTCCTGGGCCCAGTGCTATTCAACATTTTTATCAATAATTAAATTATTCCCCAGGATGGGTCATCATGGTGACCCTATACTTCCTCTGTTACATCCATCTCCTTCCCTGGGTGTGGAGTGGCATCAGGAGAAGCTTGTGGTGCTGAAAAATTGGGCTGTGAGCTGTCCTTAGCTGCCCAGACAACAGATGGTGGAGAAGGAGGAAGGCCAGAAGTGTTTTTTGTTTTTTGGAGCCACTGAGCAAGAAGGTTCCTCTGGAAAAGAAATACCTTGAAGTGATGGGGGGCAGGAGTTGAAGAAATTTGCAAAGAATCAAGTCTGTGAAAGTCAAACCTGCAAGTGTGAAGGGCCAACCATATTGCCTTTTTACTAACCATGATAAGCAAAAAACTTTTCCTGAACCTATTTCACTAAAACTTCTGGGATGATACAATATTTACTTTTTTATGATCAGAAGTCCTTTGTTTCTTTTGACGTGATTGATTTTGTTAGGCAGCATGTAAAATGCTTCTGGAATCAATTTTAGCTATTTTATAACACTTCTTGGGCTATTTTAATATTGTTGTCTAAATTAGTTATAACTTATTTTATCATATGGCAGGCTGTTACATTATCATTTTCTGAAAAAATCATTCTGTCTATACCATATCCTTGTATAATGATGATTTATAATGTTTCTGCAATGTTGATGATTAATGAAGATTGAATTATATACTGCAATATAACAACCCGTTGCTTTACTAGATCACTAGATCACTGCAGGCATAGTGGCCCAATCCAGACTGGGGTCACAGTGTGGAGAATGGTTTAATTCCCTTGTGACAGTTTCTCAGTTTTTCAAATGTTCACCTGGACTGGAAAAGGTTGAAGACTCCTAAGCAGTAACCCACTGGCCATGCTGTTTGGCGTGTGTCTGTGGGTGCCCTTGTTGGGCCAGCACAGTCTTTCCTTGCCTGGTGCCCAGGACCCTTTTTATAGGAACGCAATTCTCTGTCCTAGCATTATGTGAGTGCTGTGCCATGTAGGTTGCCATTCCTTCCTTTTGAGTGTTGAGCATATCAAACCCATTCTTAGGACACCTGCAAACTGGCACTACTGGGGTCACTGCTACCAGAAACACTGGAAATTCATGGTCTGGAGTTACTGTGGCATCACTGTGGTTTTTGTGACTCAGGGGAATATGCCTCCAGTTCTTTGGTTCATTCTGTGAGCACGGGTAGCATGGGCATGTTATTATTTGCATATTTATTTTATTATTTATTATTAATTTAATTTACATCTTGCTTTTCTTTTTGCATAGGAAACCTTCCCCCCTCCCCCAGAATGCTTTGAGCATGTGGTTTCATGTTTACACCATTCTTGGAGTTTCCTTTTTCTGCATTTTCTCATTCCTCTGGGCTGATCATAAACCTACAGCAGCTGTTCTGCCAGAGTGTAAATGGTGTATAGCAGAGGTGACTTGAGGGCCAATTTGATGCCACGCAAGCACATCTGGGGCTGCATGCCAATAGTGGGTGAATCATATCCAAAACTGTACAGAGGTATACTGGCACACTGCATACTTGATTATACAAGACCCTCCTCTAAATGCCTCTCCCTCCCTCAGTCAAGGCTCTTTAAAGAAAGAAAAAAACACCACCCTCTACTGATGTCACTAAAAGTTTCCCCCCACTTGGCTTACCAAGTCTTGTCCGTATCTTACCTTACCCTTGTACATTCCACATTATGCTTTCAGTTTCTATCCCTATCTGCACTACAGGGATATAATTTAGGCTAACAGGGGCACTAAATGGTAAGAGTTGTTATTGTCATCTTCCTTTCTGACAGATATAAGCATCTGCTCCCAGGAAAGAGCCCAGCATCACTGTGTGTTCAACTGCAGCCTGTCACACCTCCTTCTAGAGCTTGCTGGTACTGTCCTTGTCCAAGTCTCGAACCCCATTACCAGGCAGCAGCTGTCAAGTTCGCTCTCAAGAACAACAGTCCAATCTACCAAGAAGTGATTGAAAGATACCAGGAACTGGTTCTATCTGGCAGCAAAATAAGGCCGTGTACACCTGTTAACTAAATAAACGGATAGGAATGAAACCTGAAATCAACACCACTTCTGGACATGTTAGAAGTTTCTATCTGTTTCATTGCAACCAGGACACTATGTCCAAAGAACACATAGCAGGCAATCTGAGTATCTCTGCATCATGGATTTAAATTGATTTCATAGTCATTGTCACTCTTCAGGAGATCTTTTGGATTGTAGTTCTATAATGGGAACTGCAGTTCCCAAGATTCTTTGTTAGAAATTATTGAAATTTGTATAAAACAAGAGATTAAAATCTCAACTCAGACATTGATGGCATAACATTAAACTTTATGGTCAAAATCCTCCAGCTCCACTAGTATATTTATGTAGGATTCTATGCAGGATTCTATGCAGGATTTTATGCAGGATTGGAAAAGGACAATAGAAGTGACCAGCCCACCAGCTGTGCAAGCATTTTCAGGTGGCAGGATGCTGCTGCCCCTTGCAGGCCAGTCAACAGCCATGTTGGTGATGGGGAGCATGACATTGACATTGTCTAGCTGAGCTGCTACACTGCCACAAACCACTTGCATAAAGAGATACCAGATACAGAGGTTTAATAAAAACAACATCTTGGGAAAAGTGCATTCATAATTACCCTAATAGGATTCTGGCCATTGTCAAGCTAATTTTACTGCAGGACAAGAGCTGAGTCACTGCATCCCACTGGCCAAGTATAAAGTATAACTCCTCATTCCCTGTACTCTTACCAGATCCTCCTGGTGCTGGAGTACACTCCTGTGGCCATTCAATGGCCAGTGGAGAGGGACAGAGTGTAGCTGGCTGAGTTTCAGCATCTGGCTGCAGGAAGAGTATCTCATCCCCTCAGACGCACAAGATGCTTGAGATGAAAACTGTATCATCTAGTGGTTGGCTCCTGAAGTAAAGCTAGTGGTGCCTGGCCATGTCTTCATCCCCTGGCTACCAGTCATAGGGGGACGTGGGAGGGGGGGAGAAAAAGAGTACAGGAAGTCAGTGCAGATGAGAGAGCTGAATTCCACCATCCATACCAACTATAAAATATGTATGCTACTGCTACAGTGCTGGTCAAGGGATACAGTGATCCACAGAAGATAATGCAAAATGTTGGCCAGTGGCAACTTGCAGTTTAATACTGGAAATTTCAATTCTAAGTGACTTTGTTTAGCTCTGTGATATAAAAACCACCATAAACTTGAGACATAGACGCATACAACAAAATACATCATATGCAGAAGTTCACATACGTTACCAGTAATACTGATCTCACTGCAAGGGCTCTCAGATACAAAGAATTCAAGAACTTCTGTTAGTGTGAGGAATTTAATCACCCCTAGTGCAGAGATGCAGAAGGTACACTAGCTTGCCTTGGAATTCTTCCCTTCCCCTACTACCAGTTTCCACATGTGGTCTCAACAAAGAATTAGCATATTTATCAGTCACAAAATATAGTTAAGCCCCAGTTTGGTTCCTCAGAAAACAGCCTAATCTGGCTTGGACCAGTTCAGAGGTTGACTGCTGTAAAAACTGGTTGTTTACCTGAAACTGTGGTTCTTCAATTGGTCATCTGTGAACTCACAAAAATGGATCTTCTGTGCCCCATGACATTATTGCAAAGAAGCTATTAAAACGCGGGCTGGACACTGCTACTGTTAGGTGGATTTGTAATTCGCTGACTGACTGAACCCAAAGGGTGCTCACCAACGGCTGCTTTTCATTCTGGAGAGAAGTGACTAGTGGGGTGCCGCAGGGTTCTGTCCCGGGCCCAGTGCTATTCAACATCTTCATCAATGACTTGGATGAAGGGGAAGAGGGTATACTGATCAAATTTGTAGATGACACCAAATTGGGAGGGGGATGCTAATATGCCAGAGGACAGGATCAAAATTCAAAATGACCTTAACAGATTGGAGAGCTGGGTCAAAGCTAACAAAATGAATTTTAACAGAGAGTAATGTAAGGTCCTACACTTAGGCAGAAAAAATGGAATGCACAAATATAGGATGGGGAACACATGGCTGGATAACAGTACGTGTGAAAGGGATCTAAGAGTCTTGGTAGATCACAGGCTGAAAATGAGTCAGTAGTGTGATGCGTCAGCCAAGAAAGCCAACGCAATTTTTGGTTGCATCAATAGGAGTACGGTGTCTAGATCGAGGGAGGTAATGGTACCTCTATATACAGTTTTAGTTAGACCTCATCTGGAATACTGTGTCCAGTTCTGGGAACCTCAATTCAAGAAGTCTATCAGCAAGCTAGAGCATGTCCAGAGGAGGGTGACCAAAATGGTGAAGGGTCTGGAAGCCATGCCCTATGAGGAGCAGCTTAGGGAGCTGGGTATGTTTAGTCTCCAGAAGAGAAGGTTAAGAGGGGACATCATAGCTATGTTTAAATATTTGAAGGGATGTCGGATTTCTGGGTTTAATGGTGGAGTGATAGGCAGCTTAGTGGCATCGCTCGCCGCTGTCGTTCCATGCGGTTTAACCAGCTCAATTAAAATGCTTAGAGCTGGCCAGTAACACCCCCCCCCCAGGTAAAGGGGGTTCAGAGGGACTCACAGGGGACCTGAATCCACTCATCAGTCTTCAAGAACCAATACAAGTTGGATCGGAGAAGACGAGGAAGAATGTGGGGTCGAAGAGTTACCACAACTGTGCTGGAAGGCAGCAGATCACTGGACCGGCACAAGTGATGCCAAAACTTTTTTAAAAAGAAATAAGTAAGCTTTCAAAATAAGCTTAAAGAAACAGATCTTGACTGGTTTTGAGAAACCTCAACATAAAGGGACTTTGCCAAATGTTAAACAAGATTCTTCAAGAATAATGAACACTGAGACTTTGTTATTTAATCATTAGCTACCTGAAAAGCAACAGATTTACGGACTTCGAGTTTCTCAGCCTGAAATGCTTAAGTGACTTAAATGTTTAAAAAACAGTGGATATAATTTGTGAGAAACTCAGATACTAAAAAGCAGTTTCACGTAAATGTATATACCCGGCTTGAGCTCGCGAAAAGAAAATAGAAGCGAGGAAAGTTAAATCCAAATAAGCTTCGCTGAACTCGCCAGGGAAAGAAGATGGAGCACAAATCAGTGGGAAGTATAACAGAAGGAACAGGAATTAAAAACTGTTTCTTAAAAGACAACTTGTTGAAAGGGGTTGGAAGTGACCAGGGGAAACAAAACTCTACATGAAAAAGGGAATAGAGCAGAGATGAGCAAGCCGCAACTGATGAAGAATAAGCCCGCAAAATAAAAGAGACAGAAATAGACCGGACATTGGACACATTTCGACTTCTTGGAAGGGTTACTAATGACCAGACTCCCAGACATTTAAATAGCTTCTCGGAGGATACAAAAGAACAACAGGACTAAAGGATACATATTAACGACTGGGAGAAGTATCAGTTAAAGACAGTATGGGGTAAAGACAGCACGAACTAAATAACCTCACATGGGGAAGACAAATGCATCGTATGGTGAGAAGAGAAGTCAGGCAGACACTTTGAAAATTGGTATATGACAAGCGTGTCCAGGGGGAATTGGTGGAAAAGAAGGAATGTTATTGAAGGGGAATGTTATTGAATGTTATTGAAGGGAAAAAGTGGTGGCGAGGGAAGTGTTCAAGCATTTAAGTAGTTAAATAAGTACTTAAGTATTATGATCTCAGAAAAGTTAATTGATATTGCTATTTAGAGAATTAATTCAATTAACCTAGATTTGATTAACAGATTAGAACTACCCATCGATTCATTTGATTAATAGGCTGGTTAATTAATTGCACGTCTGATTAATCTGGGGGGAAAGGGAAGGAGGGAGGGGGGAAAGGAGCTCAGTAAAGGTAGGCTGATTAGCTAATTGAATACAGCTGCTCCAGTTGACCTTGAGAAGGAACAAAAATAAACGAAGACACAGTGCATAAGATAAAGCCTCAAATATATAAGGAAACATTTAAGCTATAGTGTTATTCAGTTACACAATGTGCTAAGAGCTCCATCTAGTGGCAAAGGATAACCACTAAACAGTGAAGGTTAAATAAATATTTTAAGCTTTCTTACAAATTGAGGAAAAAAGAAACTAAGATATCAAGCTCACAGCAAGAACTACTTGTCAAACATGTTATATATTAACAGTGTAATATATTACATTCTGTTACATATTAATACAGCATTTAAGAGAACAGTAATAACAATGGCAAGCAGAAAGAAAACAACATCTTATGTATAATCTCAAATAACTTTGGAAAGGAGACCCTCTCTAGAGCAACCTGTGCAGATTCCAGAACTATGCCAGCAAATACTAGAAGAACTACGAAACTTTAAGCAAGAAATCAAGCAAGAATTAAAAGATACCAGACCTGAAATAAAAAGGGACATTAAAAAAGAACTGGAAAGCTTCAATAAGAAAATAGAAAAAATAAATAAGGACATGAAGACAATGAAATCAGACATAAAAGATCTACAGGACAAAACAAAACATGCAGAAACAGAGATGAAGACATTGAAGGACAACCAGAGACGAAATGGGACAGAGATAGACATTCAAGAAACGAGATATCAGGATAAACGCCTTAAATTGAGAGGAATTTCTGAAAAGACGGGGGAAGACCTCTATGAAAGATTAATTCCAGATCTAGCAGTATATATCGAGATACCTGAAGATAACACGGAGGCTGAAATTGATAGGATCTTCAGGCTGAATTCAAAGATCTCAAAAGAAAGAAACTGGCTAAGAGACATAATTGTTTGTTTCACTAGAACGTGGATAAAAAAAAAGTCTTACAGAAAAATTAGAAGGAAAAATTAATAGTGGACGGAAAAGAAGTGAAAATATTTAAAGACATATCATTCCAAATATTAAAGCGAAGACAAGAATACAAAAATCTAATACAGTTGTTGCAGAGACACAAAATAAGGTATAAATGGGAGAGAACCGAAGGGGTCTCATTTACCTTTAAATTAAAAAGATATAAAGTCACCACCCCATCGCAAGCAAATGAACTTCTGGAGAAGTTAAAAGAAGAACTAGAGAACCCGAAAAAAAAAGAAAGAAGCCAAATATAAAGAGAAGGAGGAAACTACTAAAGGACAAGATAAGTTAGAAGGAGATACAGATATAGTGGAAGAAGAACAAGAAGAGGAACAGAAAGAGGAACAGCTGGACTCAGATATAGCAATTAGAAGGAGAAGCAGCATAAGAAAATTAAAATGTCATTAAAATTTTTGTTGTGGAACGTGAAAGGATTGAACTCAAATTATAAACATCAACAAGTATTTCACTATTTAGAAAAAAATAAATTGGATGTGATATGTTTACAAGAAACCAAAATTTGAGAATCTGATACTAAATATCTGAAAAATCCCACATTTGGGAAAAGGTTCTTCTCAGCTTATCAAAAGAAAAAAAAAAGAGGGGTGGTTATTTATGTAAACCCCAAATTCCCCTCAGAAGAAGTCTTCTGTGATGATCAAGGCCACTATATCAGAGTGCAAGTACACTTTCTTGATCTTACATTATTGGTGGTTGGAGCCTATCCCTCATTAGAAAATAAAAGTGAGTTCTATAAGTAAATAGAAAAAAAATTACAGAGATAAATGCAAGAGAAAAATCAGGAAAATATTTTAATCATGGGGGACATGAACGGAGTCCTAGACCCCGAGAAAGATAGATCAACAATGATAAGACTAAAGAAAAAACAAGGAAAGTTACCAAAGAGTTTCTTCAAACTAACAGAAAATATGCCATTGACAGATATTTTGAGATTAAAACATGGGAATTCAAAAGGATTTACTTTTTGTTCACACAGCCACAAAACAATGTCAAGAATAGATATTTTTTAATCTCCAAAGCATTACACACAAAAATAAAAGACATGGAAATGCTTCCAGGAATTGTATCAGATCACAATCCGATTCAGTTGAAATTGACTGTAAGGAAAAAAAATCAAAATGGAGACTGAAGACTTGATGATTTAATACTTCAAAATGAAGAATACTTAAAAAAAGCAAAAGAGGAGTTGAAATACTACTTTAAAGAAAATATGTCAGGAGAGGTAACAATGAAAACAATCTGGGACACAGGTAAAGTGATAATTAGAGGACAATTCATCAAATGGAATACAGAACGGGAAAAAAAAAGACAGGAGAAGATACAAAGATTAATGACAGAGATCAAACAAAAAGAAGAAAAGTTAAGAAACAACACTGCAAATAATAAATTAAGGAAAGAAATTAGGATATTACAAGAACAAATCAGATCAGAAAATTCAACTGAAATTGAGAAGAAACTAAGAAGAATTAAACATAGGTACTTTGAAAGTGCAGACAAACCGGGCAAGTGGCTGGCCTACAAATTAAGCAAAACTAGAGAGAAAAACCTGACTTTTCAAGCTAACAAGGGGAAGTTGGTGGTCACGGATCAAGACTCAATAAAATATATTTTCAGAAAATACTATAAAGATCTTTTTCGCAGTACTTCAAATTCAGACAAAAAGAAAAAATTAGAAGCTTACCTAGAAGAACAAAACATTCTTAAATTAACTGAGGAGCAAAAAAGTAGCCTGAATTCTACAATAATGATAATGGAAATCACAGAGGCGATCAAAAAATTGAAAATAGCAAAATCAACTGGCCCAGACAGCACTATATTACAAATCTTGTCAGGATGAATTGATTCTCCCAATGCATAAAATGTTCAATGAAACCGTAAACACCGGTAAGCTGAAATCATGGAATGATGCAAATATAACTTTAATCCTAAAAGAAGAGAAAGACCCATGGGATCCGAGTAATTACCATCCAATTTCACTGCTAAACATCAACTATAAGATTTTCACCAATATAATAGCAGACAGGTTTAAGAAAATATTACAGACAATAACCCATGAAGATCAAAGTGGTTTCCTACCCCAAAGACACATAAGAGACAATATAAGAACAGTAATTGACACGATAGAATATTATGAAAAACATAATGAAAAAAAATTTGCGATGATCTTCGTGGACGCAGAAAAAGCATTCGATAACGTGGATTGGGATTTTATGACATCATTATTCAATAAGATGAATTGTGGCTAAAAATTTATTACTTCGATCACAGAAATTTACAAAAACTGTAAGGCCCAAATCATAATTAATGGAGAGAAAACAAAACCTATTGAAATCAAAAAAGGTACCAGACAGGGATGGCCATTTTCACCACTTTTATTCATAATGGTTTTACTGGTCCTCCTTAGAGCAATTTGTTCGGAATCAGAAATTAAAGGAACAAGGATAAAAGACCAAGAATATAAACTAAGAACCTACACTGATGATCTAGTAATCTTTCTAGAAGACCCCAAACAGAATATGATAAGATTATTGGAAAAATGCAAAAAATTTGGAGAGGTTGCAGGGTTTAAAATTAACAAGAATAAAACAAAGATTCTATGTAAAAACATTAGGAAAGAAGAGATGGAAGAATTGCTATAGATAACAGGATTTAAGAGAGAGACAAGAAGAGAAAATATCTCGGCATTGTGATCACAAAGCAAAATAACGAATTGTACAAAAACAATTATAAAAAAATGTGGAACGAAATCAAGAAAGAGTCTCTGAACTGGGCGAAATTGAAGTTATCTTTAATGGGAAGAATGGCTGCAATAAAAATGAATATCCTTCCCAAGATAAAGTTCCAGAATTTACTGATAATTATAAATTAAAGATGCTTTCGAGACTGGCAGAAAGATCTATCCAACTTCATTTGGGGAGGAAAGAAACCAAGAATTAAATGGAAGACCTTAACAGATAGGAAGGAAAGAGGTGGATGTGGGCTTCTGGACTTAAGGCTTTACTATTTCGCTAATGGGCTAACGTGGATTAAAGATTGGATCACACTGCAAAATGAAAGAATATTGAAGTTAGAGGGTCCAGACTTGCAATTTGGATGGTACAGGTATCTATGGTATAATAAAGCAAAGATCGATAAAGATTTCACAAACCATTACATAACATGCTCTCTGTTAGAAATCTGGATGAAATTCAAATGTAAGACTTATAGAAGAACTCCACAACAGATATTACCACACGAAGTACTTTTTGGAAGGTGAAAAGATTCTAAAGAAAGATGGCTCAAATACAAAGATATAATAATTGAAGAAGGAAAAACAGATTTAAGAATAAAGACAAGAGAAGAGTTAGAGAAGGACGGATTGAAACAAACAACTTAATGAATTTGAGAAGGCTATCTTCGAGAAATCAAAACATTTAACATCTCAAATCTACAGGATTCTATTAGATCAGGAATTAGAAACAGAAGTAATTAAAGACTCCATGATTCAATGGGCTTGTAATATAGAACAAGAAATAAAACTGGAAAATAGGGAAAAAAGCTTGAAAAATACCCAAAAGTTCACATTCGCCCAAAATCTGAAAGAAAACCATCTCAAGATGGTATAGATGGTACGTAGATCCTGCTAAATTGAGCAAAATCTATAAAACAAAGAAAAACAACTGTTGGAAATGTAATGAGGAAAATGGTACCTTTTTTCACATGTGGTGATTGTGCCCCAAAGCAAAAAAATACTGGAGAGATATATATAAAATAATAACTGAAATCTTACAGATAAATATTCCACTGTCCCCTGATATTTTTCTACTAAACATGCTGCATGAAATAGATAAGATGTCAACTGTGAGGTACTGGAGGGCAATATTTTACATCGTTATGGCAGCAAGAATAGTATATGCTAGATATTGGAAAAATAATACCACCCCAGAAACAGATGAATGGTTAATTAAATTAATGGAATTCATGACATTAGATAACTTAACTTTTGCATTAAAAGGAGAGATACAAGGGAGAAATGAAAGAGAAATGGCTCCAATTAAAAATTACTTGAAGCAAAGCTGGGCACTGTAAAAATTTCCAGAATAGGAAGAAGCAATAAGGGAAATTTAGAGAGATGGAAATGAGGATTGTAATTAAGCAAGAATCATGCAAAATATGAGATTTTTTAGTCTTTCTTGAGTTGCTGGCAAGCCATCAAGGTGATGTACAGATAGAGAGGAAACTTTAAGGCATACAATTATCAATCAATCAAGACAATGTAGGAAGTGGAGATTATATACTTAGAATCTAGATAAGGATCAATTAAAGATAATATGTAAATCTTTGCAAATCTAAATAGAAGATCCTTGTCGAAATTGTACTATAATAGAAACTAAGGATATCAGAAGAATTGTATCTTAGAAAAAACTGAAAACCAAATATTGCTATTGTTGTTATGTATTTATAAATAATGAAGATTTTAATAAAAATAATTTTAAAAAATAAATATTTGAAGGGATATCATGTTGAGGAGGGAGCGGCCTTGTTTTCCACTGCTCCAGAGACTAGGACAAGGAGCAATGGATTCAAGCTCTAGGAAAGGAGATTCCACCTGAACCTCAGGAAGAACTTCCTGATGGTCAGAGCTGTCCAGCAGTGGAATATGCTACTTCAGAGTGTGGTGGAGTCTCCTTCTTTGGACATTTTTAAACAGAGGCTGGATGGCCATCTGTTGGGAGTGCTTTGATGTGTGTTCCTGTATGGCAGGGGGTTGGACTGGATGGCCCCTGTGGTCTCTTTCAACTCTATGATTCTATGATTCTATGCACGGTGTGTCTTTTGGAACCTTCTAGAGCAGTATGACATGCAGCTTGTCAGTAAATCCAAGTGTCTATAGCACACCCATTCCCACCAAAACCCTCAGCTCCATGGCTGCCAATGGCAGCAGCCATAGGACCAAAGGAACAGACAGGACATGAAGATGGGAGAACAGGCAGAGTTGTGTGAGTTCACAGATGACTACTCAAAGAATCACAGTCACAGGTAAGCAACTGTTTTTCTTCTTCATAGTGTCTGTGACTCACACAAATGGGACAGTAGCAAGCTACTAACCACAGGACGTGAGAGCATCATGCAGCAGATGACAGAAGAATAGCTCTCCCAAATAGAGCCCCCGACTTGATCTCATGTCAAGTCTTCAGTGGAAGATAAAGGTTGAAGGCTGGTACCAGGCTACCACTCTATAGTGGATATCCTGCAGGAAGGCCACAGATGCTGCTAGTGCTCTTGTAGAGTGGCTCCTGAGGAGGAGGCTGCCTGCCAACCCATTCATAAGCCAGAAGAATGGTCACTGCAATCCATTTGAAAAAGCCTTTGGGACACAGGCAGACCTTTCTTGTTAGTGGAGTAACAGATCTTTTAAAAAGTATAAGTACAGATATGTCCAGAAAGGTAGAAGTCAGTTCTGAGTGGAAACAGGAACAAATAGTCGGCTGAAGCCTGGCTATATCTTGTTATGCTCTGCCCACTTGTGTATTAAATGTTCTGCAATGTCTATTGCAATGTGAATGATTGGTAAGGCTCCAAGCTCTTGCCTGGAAACACCTACTATCAGGAAGTAGTAATACACACACACCCCCCACAGCTCATATGAAAATATGAAAGTGGGAACGGGCAGGTCAGAGACCAAAAGCATACCACCAGGTGGTTGTGCAAGATGGCATTAAAAACACACACACACACACACACTGCATAAACAGGATTCTTCTGTAGGAACTTTTTTAAAAAATAAGAAAAGGCAAACAATTTGTATAATCTGAAGAAAAAAACAATGGGACAGAAAAGGTTTATCAAAGGACTCATAATCAGATTTAGCCCAAAATTTGGTAAATTTGATAAATTCTGATATTGATCCAATCTGCATTACGAATAACACAATTTTTTCCATGTGGTCCTTTTAAATACTATCTTTATTGAAGTTTTTGTGAAAAGACAAAAATGTGATAAATAATTACAATAAACAAACAACTACAAAACAGTACAACAAAACAATCCACAAAGAACTATCACTTTCTGCATTCACTTAACTGCTTTCATCTTTGTACTTCTCAACTTCTATGTCAATGTTCTGTGGCAGAAGAGAAAGTGACTGAGAACACAAACAATGATTACCATGAGAAAAAGGAGTGAATCAATATTTACTTTTGGTCAAAATCTTGCTGTCATTTTAGGAACCTTCAGAAGTCTATTCTTAATGCTGCTTTACCTGCCTAGGAACCACTGAGAAAACATGAGAAGCAGTGCTGTTGATTGTCTTTTTATGTAATCTGCTCATAAGGCTTGTTGAGTATCAGCTTGGCAGCTGGAGGAGGATGTTGCAGCAGGGAGCTTATCATGAGAAGGACTAGTTAGCTGCACCTCTGGAAAGTATAAGGTCTTGTGAATCAGATCTTTGACAGTAGCAACGTCATCTTCAGCTATGAAAAATAAAGGGAAATACATTATCACTAACGAGTAGTACCATTGCTAACAAGAAGACCTACAAAACTTAAGAATCACTACTCTATTTCCCCTGCTAATGAATATAACAATATGAGAAGTAGTGGTGTTGCTTCTTATAAATAAGAGACCATAAGAGTACCCCATTAGATAAGGAGAGTTGGGGGGAAACTTCCACTATTATTGTCGGGATGCCCTCCATATTATGGGAATGGGATATATAGTCCAGCAGTAGTAGCAGCTTGCTAAAACTAAGAAGCCTAGAAACCAGAGACCATTAGATAAACAATTAGCTAGCAATGCACTGATAAGCTCTGCTTAGCTCTCACAGCTTCAAGGTCTCTTGGAAAAGGACAGAGGGGTTGTAAAACCATGACTTTTGCTTTTGAACGTTAGTCTTCTCACTGAAGTCTTGTACGATGTATCTCACTCCAAATAAATAAGTGTTTATTCACTGTACTATTTGGATGTGTGGATTCAGTTCCCGACAATTATAAACCTTACTGCTTGTAAAAACAGTAACTGCTGAGCTGAAAATCTGAAATATCATCCACTTAATTATGTACCAAATTTCAAATCAATCTCATGAACACTGCTAGAGTTATAACACATTCAAAGTACTGAAAAACGACACAGTTGACTCCTTTTCCTTCAACCCGATATCTCTGGCAAGTATTTTCTGAAGACTATGGATGTACATTCTTCTGTTTTTCCAGGAGGGAAATCCTTCACTGAACTGATAAAGTTCTCAACAGTGGTTCAAGCATTATTCAGTTTTTATGGCAGGAAGCCATAAATCATAAGAATCTTGCCAAAACTCTAATGTTCTTAAATAGACTCTCAGAGACTATCACAGAAAATCACATTGTCTAGCCCACATTTTACTAGCTTGTTTGTAAGAGCATCAGGGGGATCTTGTCAAAGGCCTTACTGAAATCAAGATACACAATGTCCACAGCATTCCCTTCATCTATCAAGTATGTAACTCCATCAAGAAAACAGATAAGATTAGTCTGGCTTGACGTGTTTTTGAGAAGCCCATGTTGACTTTTAGTGAGCATGGCATTCCTTTCTGAGTGCTTACACACTGTCTGTTTAATGATTTCCTCTAGAATCTTTCCTGGTACTGATGTCAGGTTGACTGGGCAATAATTGTTTGAGTTCTTTTTTCTTCCCCCCTTTTTGAAGATGGGGACAATATTTGCCCTCCTCTAGTCTGCTGGAATTTCTACTGTTCTCCAGGAATCCTCAAAGATTATTTTGAGTGGTTCTGAGATTATTTTTGCCTGTTTTTTTTAATACTCTTGGATTTAGTTAATCTGAACCTGGAGACTTGAATTCATTTAGAGCACCTGGCTATTCCTGAACTATCTTGTTACCTATTCTGTGCTGCATTTTCCCTACCACATCATCTGCTCCATTTTCCCAAGGTTGAGAACTGTTTTCCTCTTGGGAGAAGACTGAAGCAAAGAAAGCGTTGAGTAGTTCTGCTTTTACTCTGTCCCTCTTAGCATCTCACCATCTTCTCCACATAGTGGCCCTACCATTTCCTTGTTCTTCCTTTTGCTATGGGCATAACAAGAAAACCCTTTGTATTATTTTTAATCTCTCTAGCAAGCCTGAGCTCGTTCTGTACTTTAGCTTACATGCTGGCTATTTGTTTGAATTTCTCTTTAGTGATTTCCTCCTTTTCCCATTTCTTATTTCCGTTTTAAATCTTGTTATTGTTGTTGTGTGCCTTCAAGTCACTTCCAACTTATTGAGACCCTAAGGTGAACCAATCAAAGGGGATTTTTGGGCTGAGTGTGTATGATGTGCCTAACGTCACCCAGTGGGTTTCCATGGCTGAGTGGGGCATCGGAACCTGGTCTCCAAGTTCATAGTCCAATGTTTAAAGCACTACACCATGCAGGCTGTCTTTTAGCTCAGCTGAAAGTGTTTTAGACATCCATCCCAGATGCTTTAGACACCTCCCATTTTTCTTTCTCATTGCAACTGTTTGACATTTTGCCTTCACAGTATCTCATTTTTAAAAAAAAAAAAACTCCCATCCATCCTTCTCTTTTAGTATTCCAGCCAAGGGCTTGCACCCAGTATTTCCCTAAGTTTACTGACATCAGTTCCTTAAAGTGTAGAATGCATGTCTGACTACAATGTGGTGCAGCAGCTAAAAATGGCCAATGAGATTCTAGGCTGCATCAATAGGAGTATAATGTCTAGATGAGGGAAATTAACAGTATCACTCCGTTCTACTTTGGTTGGATCTCCCCTGGAATACTGTGTCCAGTTCTGGGTAACTGACAAACTCGAACATACCCAGAGAAGGATACATACAAACTGGAACATATCCAGAGGAGGTCAACCAAAATGGTAAAAGACCTGGAAATCAGCCTTTATGAGGAAAGACTGGGAGCTGGGCATGTTCAGCCTGGAGAAGAGGAGGTTAAGAGATGACATGATAAGAACAGGTTGATTACCAGTTAACCTGGTTCTTTGAATGGTCATCTGTGCCCACACACAATGTGTTTGCACACCTGCACAGAGATTAGTTTCAAACTTTCTAGAGCTGAGTAGCTTGGTTGGGTCCCCCTCCCCTCTGTACCAACTGTGCATGCTTCAGCCTGCTACAGGATAGTTTCATGTCCAGAAATTAGCCTTAGAGGTTTCAAAATCTTTGTTCAGAAACATTGAAGAAAACAGCTGCACACTTTGGCAACTGCCAAGACTAAAGAACTACTGGATTTACAGTACTACATAAACCACCATTTCAAAATTAACATATGCTGTTATTCCATTTGCTGATAACTAAAAACAACATTCTTCCCTGTCCCTAACTCCCATGTCTCTTCCTGTCTCTGTTCCCTCCTCCCATGTTCCCTCATAACCTGCCAAAAGTGTGACTTTGTAGCAACATCTGTTTGCTCTTATCACAGATCTTTAATCAAACATTCCACATTCCCATCCATCACCTCATCCCATCCTTCCTCCCTACACAACAAGCACTAACTTTAGAACATGGCAGGGAGAGTACAGCTGACCTGACAGGACTGGTGGAAGCAACCCAGTTCCCTTTGTGTAAGAAATGTAAGATAGACTGTAGTGTAACCATTTTGAACTTCTTTGATTTTATATATTTATTCATGCCATAAAGATCTAAGATAGGGCGAAGACCACTGTCCTATTTCAGTACCACGAAGTGCTTTGAGAAATATCCATTGTATTTACATTGGACTAGAAACTTCTCTATGGCATCCTTTTCTAGTAATGCATCTATTTCTTCTCCCAAAACTTTGAAATGTGTAGTTGTTTTAAATACACCAACTGGACGAGTATTTGAGAATCCTATGACATAACCCAGACAAATAACGGTTGAAATCTATGAGTCGGTGGTGATGCTCTGCCAGATGGCACAACAGCACAATAATTTGGGGATTCTTGACAGTAGAAAACTAAGTAGATGGAAGAATGGCTGCAGAGGTGGAGGTCAAAAACAAGATTTTGAAGAGCAGGAAGATTTGTTTGATGATGATTCAAACCTCTGTTGTTTATAATGTTTTTGCCTGGTCTATGAGTGCTGTGATACCACTGTAAATTGTCTTGATGGAGACTTCGATCTACCATACGAAAGGGAAGACTAACGCCTTCATGAGGAATAGTACTGTCTACCTCGGTATGGCTGTTGCTGTTGACCAAAGCCCATTTTACAAGTTATTAACATCACCTTGTTAATCCTCTCCATAGCCTCATCTGTAAAAGAATAAACCAGACCAATACCATCAAATGATAGATCTTCTATGCATTTATGCATATCTTCTCGCAAGCCCAGTGAATGAAGCCAAGCATATCTTCTCAGCTGTGCCATAATCTTTCAGCACAATCTACAGGATGTCATGAAGACTGAATTTGTTGTGTGGCTAATACTATGGCTTCGTATTGTAGTTGTAGGGCTGTTGCTGTCTCTTCATCTGGTAGAGATAATATCAGTGTCAGCATTCACACCAAGAGACATTGTTAATAAATACTCAAACATGCTTGTAGGTTTGCCACTTTTACTGGTAGTACAGATGATGGTGAAGAGCACTGTTAAGTATTAGGCTTCCAGATCCCTGCCTAAAGGATTAAGTTTGAGTCTCGTTCCTCTGCTGCGCTCGTGGTCATGGTAACTGGCAGGTCGGCCTGACCCAGCCGGTGTGATAAGAGGGGTCTGGTTTGTTTCAGTTCCTGTGGGAACTTATGGGTTGTTTGGAAAACAATCCCACAGTAGCTATATCTGCTGTTAGGACTTTCTCACAGCTCTTTCTCTCTCTTCGATTCACTCCCCCTTTGCTTGCTGTTAAACTTGTTAGCATGGCTCTCTCTGTCATGTTGTACAAGCAGAGAGACACACGATGGATTTCACCTAGCTTTTGACTTCTTTATGTTACTTAAGCTGTTTTGCAACAAAGACTAGTTTAGTTTTGGCCTCAACTCTGGCCTCTGTCTGTTTTTAAACCTATGCTGGTTTTTGCGTCTGCCAGTTTTGAAGCACAGGTGTTCTGTGGGTCATGTTGGCATTCAGCGTGTCCCCTAGAATCCCCCAACAAGCATTTGGTTGCAAAAATGTATAAATTTTTACTGAAAATTGAGATGGAAGAAGAACAGGTAAAGGAATAGAAGATTACCTGGCCAAAGAATTTTAGATATACAATAACTATGAATCAATGGGAAAGATTATGAACAAAAGAAATTAAAAATACACTTTGTTACGATCTACAAGAAAATTATTATAAAATGATGTTTCACTGGTATCTTACACCAGAAAGACTTACTAAGATGCATAAAGAAATGAAAAACACCTGTTGAAAGTGCCTGGAACATGTTGGATCTTTATATCATATGTGGTGGACTTGTGAAAAGGTTAAACAGTTTTGGAAGATGATACAGGATTCAGTTCAAAAAATTTTGAAAAGCCAGATCACAAAATCCCCAGAACTGTTTTTACTGGGAATTTGGCAGGAAAATTCCAACTATGATATGTAAAGACAAATAATGATTCAGTATATATTACTGGCAGCATGACTGGTCTAAGCAAAATACTTGAAGAATGTTCAAATCCAAACCATAAATAGTTTAGCAAGTTAATAGTTTAGAAGTGGATAGACTGACAGATAGACTAAAAGGTTCAAAAGAATATGAATTTGTTGACAACTGATCTTTACTTATAAAGTATCTGAGAGAAAATGAGGGTGAAATTATGATTTTGGGGTTCTGAACTTGCTGTTGCTATTTGTTCTGTTTTGTTTAGATAAGGGGAATTTACAATTCATGCAAATATGTATAAGAATATTATGGATGACTTTAGCTTGTTGCTGTGATTATTATCTATTTTTATATGCATATACAATATATGAAGTAGGTTGTGAAAAATATTTTTTAATTTTAGGCTAAAATGTTAGTTAAGTATTGACATAAATATGGTTGTATATTCATATTAGAAGCATTTCACATTATAAAGAATTACTTTATTTTATATTTCAGAATTAAGATTATGCAATAAATGGTATTTTAGTATTCGGTGTTCATTTTACTAAATTAGTATATCTACAGAATATTATGAGTAGTGGAGAGTTGGGGCAGGAACCACCTTTTAATTATGTGTTTGTACTTTTTTTCTTTCTTTTTCTTTTTTTTTTAGTTAGCTAGTTAATCTATTAGTTTAGTGTAGATTGAATTATAGGTTGGTTTATTATGGTTGCGTATTCCTTTTGTTTGATTATTGTTGTTGACTTTTTTATATTTCTTTTTTGTATAAATATTATGTCGTGTTTGGTGTTAGGTGGTTTTTATATACTCAATTAAAAAATCATTAAAAGAAAAAAACCCACTGCTGCACTACCCTCCTCTGCCATGGGACATTTCTCTGACTCTGTGGAAAATTATGGCACTTCCCAATGATTCAAGCTGTTTGTGCCACCCACTTACTAACTGTTAAGGCCACCTTTATGGTAACAAGTACTTTGGGGTTGTTGGGCAGGCTCCTGTTTTGTGGATCCCCTTATATAACTTCCTACAAATCCAGCTCTAATTACCTCCCTGTGACTTATTTCCAGCAAAAAAGGGAATATAAGACCTTATTAGCTCAAAAAAATTGTCAATTTGAATGCAACTCCTGGTCTCTATTGTTAACTGCCTCCTTGAATAATGACTCAAAAACATTTTGGCAGATTGTGCTGGGTGCCTTGGGTTCCACTTCTCAAGCTCCCAGTTGCATAATTCCAGTTGTGTAATTCTGGGAGGACCATCCATCTTTACTGATTCAAATACAACTCAATTAGCCCATGTCAATATCCAGGACATTACTCCCTCCTCCCTCCCCTCTTGGAATCTGGTTTCTAAGGACGAAATGATTGAATTAGTTCACCAGCTTAAGGGGTTAAAGTCTCTGGAATAGATTTTATCTCTGCTGAATTTATCAAAATTAATCAAGATTGGTGGGCCCTCGTTAGCTGCCCTTTTTACTGTCATAAACCAATCTGGCAAAATTCCTGTCAGCTGGAAACATGCCATAGTTGTTCCAATTTACAAGAAAGGACAGCTTAGTGATCCAGGGAATTTTAGACCCATTAGCTTGCTCTCTATAATGGGTAAGCTTTATGTGAGGTACTTATCTAAGATTGATCAACTTCCTGGAGGCCAACAATGTTGTTACAGAGGCCCAAGCAGCCTTCAGAAAGAACTGTTTCACCTCTGATCACCGCTTGATTATTTTTCATTTAGCGGAGAAACATCTTAAATTTTTACACAGTAAATTATTTGCTGCTTTTACGGACTTGAAATCTGAAACTATGGGAGAAACTAGAAAAGATCTTGGTTGATAAAAGGCTTCTTTATCTCTTAATGGCTCTTTATAGTGACAGTAAGTTGCAAGTTATGTGTGGCTCACAGGAGCAGCTTTCTAATGAAATCCCTATGTCCAGAGGAGTCAGACAGAGCTATATCCTCGTACCTACTTTGTTTAACTTGTATATAACTTCCTATAAGGTCAAAGTCATCTTTCATCTGGTTTTCAGTTTTTCTGTAAAGTGATTCTGGTTTCAATATTAAGTTAATACTGGAGGTTTTTTCCTCTAATCTGTCCTCCCCAACAGATTGCTTGGATGGTTCATGGGTTTTGGCCTTTCATAAATAATGTATTGACTCTTTGCATTAACTCTTTTAGACTCTTTGATGGCACAGAGGCCAAGTGGCAGGTTCACCTTATGCACATCTACTACCAACCTCAGGATTTTGCACAGAGCCTGAAGGATTTCAGGTTCATTCTGCTTGTTCATTATTAGCCTCAGGAGCCTTTTTGAAAGGTGTTAGTGTATCAAATTTACACGCCACTACATGTATTACATAGAATCAAACAGCAACACACTACAAGTATTACCTGAAAGCAAACAGCAAATATCCTTGTATGATAGTATATGGTGAATAGGGTACTGTATGAAACCAAACATCAAAACACTACATTTCATTAGGCTGGCATATCATGGCACAGAAAGCAAAGCAATCTGACACCAATTTCCCACTCTCTACATCTTTTTAGCAGGCTGCCACTGGGAAGGTAGACTGAAGAGAGAAGGGAGGGAGAAGGCTATGCAAAAAGAAGAAACTAGAAAGACTGGACATAATAGGGGGAGAGACTGTCAGTTGGAAAAGGACAAATGATCTACCCTCAGAGAGAGACAGAGAGACAGAGACTGTGAGGTACATCAAGTAGAGTGCTGAACTTCGAACAGTGAAGCCAGGGTTCAGACCCCTTCTCAACTATGTGCTCACTAAATGAAGATGGGCCAATAATTTTCTGCTTTTCTTACATCACAAGAGTTTTTGTTTTTGTTTTTTAAGATAAAAGGGAAAGAATGAGAGCCCTATAAAGCACATTTCCCAGAGAAAAAATGTAGGATAAAAGCATAATAACAAATTAGAAGAACTTTATTGTATATATTTAGTACATCTGGTTTTTGTTCCCTGTTTATAATTACTACTCAACATGCTCAGCAGAATTCCCCTGTGGCTCCCAGTTTATATGCATAAGGGAGCATATGAAATCAGAATGTGAATGCAGAGCTGGAAAGACATTAAACTGTTACTTCCTAGCTGCCTTCTTTGATATTTTAAGCAAACTATACTCTCAGGAACCAAATAAAACTATAATCTCAAGAACGACATAAAAGAGATTACAGACAGAGTCATTCAAGCAAAAACTATTTGAAGATGAACCCACAATTTTAGAAAGTGAAATGGAAGGTGCACTCAAAGCACTTGGGGGAAATAAATCACTAGGAACTGATGGCATACCAATACAGCTGTTTCAAGCTACAGAAAAAGAATCCACTTAAGATTCTAACTAAAATTTGCCAACAAATATGGAAAACAAAACAATGGCTCACTCAATAATCATTCCAGTCCCCAAGATAAGAGAACACCAGGTTTTGCAGCAATAAACACGACCACTGCATTAATCTCTCATGCAATCAAGATGATGATTAAAATCCTGCAACAAAGACTTTTTACCATATATAGAGTGTGAAATGACCGATGTCCAAGCTGGGTTTAGTAAAGGAAGAGACACTAGGGATCACACTGCAAAGATATTTTGGATAATGGAGCACACTACAGAATTTTGGAAGAAAATCAGCTTGTGCTTTATAGATTACCGTCCTCCCTCCACATTCACAAGTTTGACCTTTGCAAATTTGATTATTTATGAAGTGCATGTGTACCTCTCCCATTCTCTTCCTTCCATTCCTTTGCCTTTTGCCAGGCACAGAGAAGGAATGCAAGTGTACCTGGGCAAAAGGCAAAGGAATGGGAGGGGATAAGGTATGCTCACAACTTCCTTCTCCCTTCTGGAGCTCCCCACTTCCATTCCTTTGCCTTTTGCCTTAGTGCAGAGAATGCACAACGAAGCAAAAGGGAAAGGAATGGTGGAGGAGGCATGCCCACACCTTCCTTCTCTCCTTCAGAACTTCTCCTTCCCATTCCCTTGGCTTTTGCACAGTGCAGAGAAGGAAGGCTTGCGCACCAGGGCAAAAGGCAAGGGAATGTAAGGGGAAACCCCAGAAGGGAATGGAAGGGGACACATGGCGGGGGGAGCTACTTGTGGTTTTCCAACTTTTGTGAGGGTTTTGCACCCTAAGCCCTCACAAAAGTGGATGGGTCATTGTATAGCAGAATCTTTGACTGTGTAGATTGTGATAACTGAAGCCTGTCAGAGCAGCTGATGACAAGCAGCAGCTGTTGGTCCCTGTTGCTCAGGGTGGAAATGACAAGCAGCAGCTGTTGGTCCCTGTTGCTCAGGGTAGAGATGATGAACAGCAGCTGTTGGTCCTTGTTGATCTGGCTGGAGATGAGTCCTGCAGCTCAAAAGCTCCCCCTGCTGCCATGGACCAAGCAGGCTTGGACATTCCTCTGCCTGCTCCTTTAGGGCAACAGGGATCCGATTCTGAAGATGCTTGGGAGTCTGCTTCAATCAGCCCGCAATCAAGGTGGAGACTCAAGAGAGCTGTGCAAAGGGAGGCTTCCTTGGCTAAGTTTAAGAAGTGCTGACTGGACACACCTGTGCCTGGGGCTATATAACTGCCTGCTTGAAAGCTTCCCTTTGCTTGTGGTAAACTTCTTACAAGTCCTCCCCTTGCCTGTTCCTTGTTTCCAGCACCTGGTTCCAGATACCTTGGATTGATCTCCTGACCTCTGGCTTTTGGAACTCTGACTATGGCTTTTGCTTGTCGCTCTGGCTTAGGTAAATGGACTTCCTTTGAGTAATTGCTTGCTTGACTCCTCCTGGCAGGACTCTGCTAGCTCTCCCACTCCCTTTTCTGGGCTGGCTTGCTGCCCGGGTCTCTGACCTTGACATAGATCATGGAAAAACTATGGATCACTCTTTTAGAAATGGGTGTACCACAACATTTGATTATCCTATTGTGTAACCTGTACTCAGGATGAGAGGCCACTGTAAGGACAGAATATATAGAAAAAGAATTGTTTCCAGCTGGGAAAGGCTGCATCTTATCACCCTATTTGTTTAACTTGTATGCTGAATGCATCGCACACAAAGTTGGATTAGAGACTGCAGTCAAGAAACCAGAAGAAGACTAAGACTTGGAAAAGCAGCTATGAAGGAACTAGACAAGAGTAAAGATATATTGCTGAAAACCAAGTCAGGAGTCAAGAGTTTCCATGCCATCCTATTTCCAATTTCTAAGGATGGTTGTGAAAGCTGGACAGTAAAGAAAGCAGATAGAAGAGAATCAACTCATTTGAAATATAGTGCTAGAGAAAGTTCTATGGGTAGCATGGACTGCCCAAAACATAAGCAAACAGGGCCTAGAGTAAATTAAGCCTGAACTTTCCTTGGAATCCAACATGACTAAGCTAAGATTATTGTATTTTGGACATAACATGGGAAGACGTGACTCATTAGAAAAGATAATGATGCTCATCGAGGTTGAAGGCTATAGGAAAAGAAAAAGACTGCATTATGGGTGGATAAACGCAAGGGAGCCACAGCCATGAGTCTGCAAGACCAAAGCATGGCTGCTGATGACAGGGTGACTTGGAGGTCTCTCATTCATAAGGTTGCCATAAATCAAAATTGGCCTGACATCAGTTACCAATGCCAAAATTACCAGACACGGTCCCCTGCATTTATTAAAGTGTACAGTTGGCATTAAGAAGTGGGTCCTTTGAAATAAAATCTTGATGACCACTAATTAATTATTTAGGACTTACAATCCTAAGAAAGTTAAGTTGACTTGCACATACATTAGTGAGAAGGTAAGATGGGATATTTTATGTACTTCCAAACTGCACAGAGCCAGGAAATTGGAAATAATATCTTAGCAAATGTGCCCTGTGATCAGGAATGCCAATATTGCAATGCCACATATTGTGCTTCTTTACAACTGAACATTCATAGATCCACATTTTGCCTTGGTTTCTCATGCCCAAACCCAGATTGGGAGGATGGAGTATTTAGGACCAGCAAAGACGTCCCAGGTTGTCCTAGTTCTGTACTGTCTTATGAAGCAACTGAGCTTTACTGAGCTCCCAGAGGGATCCTCTGTGAAGTCATCTATATGGACTTCTAGACAGTGTGAAATAGCTTTGACATTAATCTTAAATATAGGATTTTGGGCATGGAATGTCAATGAATCAAGAAATAAATCTACTGAAACAAAACTCTCCAAATATGCTGCTTATAGTTCTTTTCCCTCACTTCTCTTTTCCTTCTCATTTATCATCAAGAACACCATTTACAGCTTATATAAGGCTAATAACATACCAACATGCAGCTGTAGCAGGAGATCTCTGTATTCAGAGTTGCAGTCTAGTACCTTCAGCAAATTAGTGGATTCCATTCTCTCCAGCTGAACATCCCAATAGATATAGATCTTTTGGTTGAAACTGACATATACCAGGCAAGGGCTATTGCGTTCTCCTTTGCAGGCATAGAGGCCTGGAGAAATGAAACAGCGATTATTCAAGGACCAAAAGAGATGGAAATGAACTTCATAAAAAGATCAGTGGGAAGGAGGTCATTCTGCCTAAGAGAAATGCAAGTCATCTACCTCTCCCCTCCCATAGTGGACTCTGATTGAGATCCTAGACGGAAGCACCAAGGAATAGTGCAGGTCTTTTGAGGAGATTTTACCCTGTGAAAACTCTCCAGCTGCTTTGATAGCCATTAAGTCATCACAAGGGTGAGAGTGCCTCTAATTACTGGTTTAAGATATGAAATTCTGATAAGAAGGCTTCACCTGAGAATAAGTCTGATCAGAAGGTGCTGTGGATGTAAGCTTTTCTGGAAAAATACTAATCCAGTTCAGAATGGAGTCACTCAACCGGAAGTATAGTGAGTAGTTCTACGGGAGCTTTGGAGGAAAGCTAGTATGGCTTAATTTAACTTGTGTGAGAGCTGCAGTTGAGATATTTTAGTCTGAAGTCACAATTTTTGCTGTACACACGTACAGCATACGGTGTTTCTATTTTATTGTTAGGTTTTATTAATATAAAATGTCAGTGAAGTATTTAATCAGTGCAGTTTTGAATGTACTGTCATTAATTTTTTAGATTTATATCCTGCCTTTTCTCCCACAGTGAAACTCAACTAACAGTAATATTAAATAAAAGAACAATGCAATTAAAACATGAAACTGATGAACTACTAAAGCAGACTTAAATTAAATGCCCACTTTAAAACAATTAAAAACACAAGTTGATAACAAGTCCCTAGGACATATCTAGCACTCAACTGGTAACAAGCCCCATCATCAGATGCTGGTCAATTGCTAAAACCCTGCCTAAATTTTTAAAAATGCCTTTAATTGTCTGAAGAAAGACAACAAAGATAGGAGAAGCCTTGTCTCTCTTGGTAAGAAGTTCCAGGACCTAGGTGCAACCACTAAGAAATAGCTTTCTTGTTTTCTTGCCGAATGTATGTTTGAAGTTGGTGGGACTAAGGGAAGTACACACACACACACACACACACAAACAAATATCTTAAAGTGTGGGAAGTCTTTTACAGGATAATACAATCCCTCACATAGCATGGACCCAAGTTGTATGGGGCTTTATAGATTATAACCAGCATTCTGAATTGTGCCAGGAAACTGTTGTAACAGAGAACTCTGCACCCTGTAACTCAATCCAGTTAGCAGTCTGGTCACACCATTTGAGATTAGGTAAAGTTTCCAAGCATTATTCAAAGACACCCTCATGTGCAGTATGTTGCATTCATCCAAATGTGATGTTACTAAGGCACATATTGCTGGGGATGGATCAGACAATCACCAGGAATAAGTACTGCTGGCACAGTAATTTTAACTTTGCATATGCACTTCTGACCAAATCCTAGACATCAAAGTTAAGTGCTAAATCCAGAATACCATCAACTCAAGTTGTATCTTTGCACCCAGTTACAAACCTGAGTCTGCATAGTGAATTTTAACTCTTTTCAGCACAGGTTGAATCCCTATTCTGAGCCAACAGTTTCAATCTCTCCCAGCAGTTTCAAGCTATATTTTAAATAACACATTATAGACAGAACTCTGAAGGACAGCACAAGGAAGTAGTCACTATATAAAGCAAGAGTCCTCTGCCACTCCCTTCTAAATTTGCCCCTCTATAAAGAGTTGCAATCACTCTAAGACAGTGCCTCAAGTCACATCTCAGAGAGGTGGCCCAGAAGTACATCATGTCTGATGGTATCAATGGCATCATGAAAAGGTCCAGCAGAACCAACAGAGACATACTCCTGACCAGTTTTTGGGGTGGATCATTCATCCGATCCTCCTATCTTGAGTCTTAGGCAGAGATAACTCCATTACCCATTCACATTACTAGAAATCTTTTTAAACAGAAGTTGCTAGCAACTGACTGGACTTTGTCAGCATGAGCTATGAGCACCTGATGAAAAGTAACGCATCGTAACACTACATTTTTATTCACGTACATGTGAAACTGCTTAACAGTGAGTCAGGGCACTGAGTATCTTGTATTCCAGCCAACATTTACTTTCCAGGGTCATAGGCATGGATTTTGCTCAACTTTTTTACTCAACTTTCTACCAGAGATTCCTGAATTAGAAATGCTACAAAATGAGCCTGAAATCTAATGAATCAAAAATACATATATTTTGCCAGTGAACTAAAGAATCCTCTCTCTGTTACACAGGCCAATGAGTTCAATTATTATTCGTTATTTCTTATCATTGAATCTGAATTCCTGGACATCCAGATTCCTTGGATCTGATACCAAGTAAGCAGCTCACCTGCACAGAAAGCGCTCACGTTTTCATCAACTTGAAACCTAGCCACTGTCCGGTTGTGATCTATGATATACGTTTGTCCATCCCAAGCACAAGCAATCACCTCCTCATGCCCATTTGCCTGGAAGAGTTCAAAACTTCTAATTAAAAGAAGTCTCATTAACTGTGAGAACAATACCCATCCTTGCACCCATCTGTCCCCAGACCTCACTGCTTGTCACTAAAGACAAAACAAAGGGGTTGATACAACTAAAATCTGGAGCAATCATTACAAATACCAGATGGACTAGATGACCCCTGCGATCCTTTCCAACTCTGCCATTCAATGATTCTGTGAAATACAACCAGCCAACCTAGAGGATAAAACAACTGCTGGGTGGGAGAGGAAGAGATACAGTAGTCTAACTCTATGCCCCTTGTGTCAACACTAGGGCCATCTCTGTAACACTTTCCTTCCTGAAATCGTTATACAGGGATATATTTTCTGTTAAAAGTGTTAAAATGAAGCAAGTCATAGTTTGATCAGTGACTGAATAGTAGGGTTTTTTCACTTTTTTCCTTTTATTATAAACCACATACTTAACGTATGTTGGTATGTTGCTATATACAGTATTACAATGATATTACAAGGGAAAAAATTTTTTTTGACAATTGCTTTTTCTCCCTATCCAACCTCCCCACCCCCCCACCCCCACCGGCTAACAGAGGATCTAGACCCCATTAGTATCAAGAAATCGTTTCAGAGGTAAGGGATATAACATGTATCAAATTTATCATTTGTCATACCCCAAATTTCCTTCTACTTTCTCAATCACCATTTTCCAATTATCACTCCATAATTCTTTACTATATTGACCACTATACTTTAACCTTCTTTCCCTAAGAAAATCAAATAATATAGCTTCTTTTATATATTTTAACAGATAGAACATTCCACTTTGATTTGTTTTTCCATCCTAAAGCAATTAACAGTGTGAGCAGCTTTTAAAATTTGTTTTACTACATAGTTTTCATTCCTGTTTAAGCCTTTTATCCTTAAGTTGAGAGTTAAACGATCTTCTTTACTTAACTGAACTTCTCTCCCTATTATTATATTTATTTGTTTCTTAACTAGTGACTGAATAGTAGTCTTCCTGGAGCCTCATGAAGGTGCACTAAACTTTCTGAAGGAATGGTGGAAAATAATAAATGTATGAATACAGAGTTTCAGTTAAGAGATTAGTTGTCACAAGAACAGAAATATCATTTTGTCTGTAAAGGCTCCTTCTCACAAAATCTGTAGGCTCATGATACTGATATGCTTCCTTTCAACACTTCCCCTTCAACCTCTCTGAAAGGAGACTACTATTGTTTCCACTACTCATCTGAATAGCAATCTAGTTTTTTCTGCTTTCATTGTCTCCCGAATGTAGATAGAAAAAGGGAAATGGGTTATAGCAGTGGTTGTGGTGCTCCTCTCCTCAGAAAGAGGCATGCCAATAGCAAGTGCCCAGAGAAATTTCTCAAAAACCAAATATACAGACATCTCATTAAACAGCTGTTGTTTGAGCTACTGAAGAGAGAAGGGAAAAGATGATTTTGGATCATCCACAGAGGGGACCAAGATGCAAATAATCATTCCAAATGTCGTAAGAGAACAGAACTCACAGTAACATCCAGTTTTTCTAGAGCAAAAAGTTGGTGGTCAACCTGCACTGACCACAACAGCTTGTCTGCTCCCTCCATGAGTTTCAATGTCCCTACAAGAGAAAGAGAATGTTAAACAGTAAGAGAGTCACATCTTTCCACATACTCCTAATGTGAAGAGGGTTCATGGAAGGGAGGTTATTATATGGCAAGAGCAGTCAACTTCCATGTGGTTGTGTCAAGCTCCTGTGGAATCCTGAAGGTCTGCCCTTCCATTTTTGCTCCACCTCCAACACTTCAGGCATCAAATATTTTTCTTTTGCCACCCAAATGACCGATAGCATCACCTGAAACCTCTGGAGTGGTGCCACTGGTTATTTTGCTACCTGTGGAGGTTTTCTGTACCCTTCTCACCTGTCCCAGTTCCAAATGGTCCTTATTTCCAAACAGAAAGCAACCATCCTGTCACTTTGGAAAAGTGACCATTCACTTACCTGTTGCACAAAGCTTACAAAGAAGGTGGAGGGACAAAGTACAGAAGAAGAGGGGTACTCACTATTTAGGAGGAAATAAAAAGAATTCACCAAAAATCGGGGAGGGGGCATGGACCTTTCCAGACTTTAAGAACTCCCCGGAGGAAATAATGCCACTCAGGAGCTGTACCTTCTGCACCTTTGCTATGGTAGCAGCAGATTCCATTCCAATGACTTGAACTAATCGGACCTAACAACATCACTGACAATGAGGAGGATGATAAGCAGAGAAGCCCACTTTGATTTTCTTTTTGCAGTCAAATTATTATTTCTACTTCTGCTATGTGTTGCTCTGAATGTTCTCGATCACAGCAAATCCATTAAGATGGTCAATCTTCAGAAGTTTATGGGTTTTGATGATTTCCTTTAAATCTGTCTGATTTTCCTGCCAATACCCTAAAAGCACAATATCCCATCTGATTTGGAAGCTAAGCAGTGTCAGCTCTGGTTAGTAGAGGTACTTGGATAGGAGACCATGAATGAATAGCAGGTACTGTAATCTGTATTTCAGAAGAAGGAAATGACAAAACCTCCTCTGAGTATTTCTTGCCTAAGAAAACCCTGTATCATTCATGTGGTCACCATATGTCAACAGGTGACTTGAAGGCACATACAGAGAGAGAGAGAGGGAGGGAGGGAGGGAGAGGGGGAGAGGGAGGGGGAGAGGGGAGAGAGGAGAGGGAGGGGGAGAGGGGAGAGGGGAGGAGGGGGAGAGGAGGAGAGGGGGAGAGATGATTGGCAGTTCTGCTGAGACTTTAGATTCATTTTGGAATAGGAAGATGACCTAGGTACCCCTAACCATACATTGATCTCATTCAACTGCTTTTTATATTAAAGAGCTTCTGGGCAATGAAACTATTAGTTATTTAACTGTTAGAGAACAAAGAACAAACAAGCAAAGAAAAGACTTTCAGGGACTCAGCCCTGCCATGAAAGTATTGTACCATTTGCTTAGCCATGAAAGCAGCTTGACAGGTGATCTGCTATGCTTTAGCAATTGCACACTTTGTTGATGCAATATAACAAATGTTAGATACTACTTGTAACAATGTATTGTATAATACTAGGGAAGGGCCAACCAAATCCTCGAATCTAGGGCCAACCAAATCCTCGAATCCCAGGCAAGGGCTTGAGATTCACAGATCCGAATCTCCCCGCCAAATAAGTGAACCGAATCTTTCGAATCCTGCCCACAGTGGGCAGCAGAAGGTGGCAGGGAGCGCTATCTTGCGCTCACTGCCCTTCTTTCACCTGCTGCTGGCCTGATCCTGCCTGAGACAGGCAGGAGAAGGTGGTGGGGTTTTAAAAAATTGGCACCTCCAGGGCCCACCGAAGGCCTGATTGGCCGGTGGACCCCTGGGCACGTGAAAATCATGGCATAAAGCCATGTGCAGGAGGCTGCCTGTGCCCGCTCGTGCTGCCTGTGCCCACTGCTGCCTTCCTCTGCAAGGTAATAATCTCTATTCTTTTGACTTGAGAGTTATGTACTTCATGTAGTAGATGAACATGTCAATTGCATTTGTATCCTCTTAATAAGAAGTATGGGTATGTTTTCCTGAACTGAAAACTATTATTTAATTTGTTTTTCACTGAACAAAGATGTCAAATTCTGCTTCAAAAACACTTTTCAGTAGAAGTGCTTTCTTTCCCTTGCTTTTTAAACTCTTTTTTAAAAAAAGGATTCGAAAGATTCAAGATTCACGTGATTTGTGGATTCCCAGAACCTCCCAAGGGTTCAGATCTGGATTTGGAAAGTTCTGGATTCGTCCCATCTCTACCAGTAACTATGTACTGCATTTCAGTAGGGAGGAAAAGTCATCTTGCAGATCAAACAATTCAGTTGGAAAGGTGCATACCCACGACGACAAATAGTTTAGATTGGATCAGACCATGCTAATAGGATATATAGTAGGGATGGGCCAACCGAATCGTGAATCCGTGAATCCTCGGGAAGGATTTGAGATTCACGGAGCCGAATCCCTAGGCCAAAACAGGTGAATCGAATCTTTCAAATCCCTGCACGCCTGGAGAGCTGAGCTGGCATGAGCGCCTTGGATCAGGCCCGTGTGGACACGTGGGGTGGCAAGAGCCACTTTCCTGCACGCCAGGAGGCCTGAGCTGCCGCAAGAGCCCTGGATCAGGCCCGCGTGGGTGCACAGGGGTAGTAAGAGTCACTTTCCTGCATGCCAGGATGTCTGAGCTGGTGCGAGAGCCCCGGATCAGGCCCACGCGGGCATGCACGGATGGCGAGAGTCACTTTCCTGCACACCAGGACGCCTGAGCCAGTGCAAGAGCCCCGGATCAGGTCTGCGCGGGCATGCAGGGACAGCGAGAGCTGCTTCCCTGCACGCCAGGAGGCCTGAGCCAGCACGAGAGCCCCAGATCAAGCTCGCTCGTGCTGCCTGCCCCTGTGGCTGCCTCCCTCTGCAAGGTTCTTCAATTCAATTCAGTTCAATTCTCTTCTTCCTATTCTTTTGACTTGAGACTAATGAGTAGGGATTGGGACTGGACTAGAGGCTGTTTGTGTGTTTTTGTTAAGTGCCTTCCTTGTTTTAGGATCTGAGACTGGACATCAGGGTAGAGACCTGAGACTGGGCTAGAGGCTGGTGTTTTTGTTTTTTGAAAGTGCTTTCCTTGCTGCAGGACTTGAGACTTGACTGGAAAGTACAGTGTTCTTGAGATTTCAAGGACAGCTGAAGAAGATTCCTTTGCATGGCTCCCTTGCAAAGCTCTTTCATACACAATTCTGGGGTTTGTAGTTGGACAAGGTGTCGCATCCTTCTCTGCCAAAGTGTGCTAGTGCATCATCAAACTACAAACCCCAGGATGCCATAAGGAGCTATGCAAAGAAAAATCCAGTTTTGACCTAGATTATCTCTGTACTGTAGTATGTGGTCCTGTTTACACAGGCAGGAAAATGTGGGATTAATAATCCACATTTTCCTGCTTGTGTAGAAAGGGCCTTCATGTCATTTTCAATCTGGCGAGATCTTGAGGCAAAACTATGACAATTGTCCTGGCCAGATTTCTTCAGAGGCAGGTTTGCCTTTGCCTAGGCTTTTGCTGAGGCTGAGAGAGTGTGTCTTTCCCAAAATTATCCTTGCCCTTTTTTTTGTTTTGTTTTGTAATAATCAACCCAGGAGTCAACTCCAACACCTGGAGCTACTTCCAAATTACATGTAATTCTTAATAAGAAGTAGATATGAAATTTTGCCCTGAGCAATGGACAAAGGCATTAGCTAATCTATTTACTCTAGTTAACAACTCTGGTGAGATCCCAGCTGCCTGGAAAGAGTATCATAATCCCTATCTTTAAAAAAGGGGATAGGAAGAACCCCGGTAATTATCGTCCAATGAGCCTCCTATCAGTTGTAGGTAAATTATATGCTAGCTATTTGGACATGAAGTTACTGAGCTGGATGAACTCCCAAGTCCTGATCGGTCCAGAGCAGGCAGGTTTCAGAAGGCATATGTCCACTGTGGATCATATAACAGTGCTTTCTTTCTTGGTGAAGAAATACCTGTCACGCCCTAAGGGCAAATTGTACGCGGTATTCATTGATTTGAAGGCCGCTTTTGATTCAATTCACGGGCCGCTACTATGGGATAAGCTTGGTAAGCTTATTATAGATCCTCGTTTGTTGTATCTACTACGCCAACTTCACTCAAATAATCAGTGCAGAGTGAAATTCTCTGAAACTGGTCTACTAACAGACCCTATTCGTTATGATGCAGGGGTCAGACAGGGATGTGTGTTGGCTCCCCATCTGTTTAACTTATTTGTGGCGGACTTGCCTGCTTTTATGGTTTCAATAGACTCTCACCCACCTTCGTTGGGTAATCAGCCACTTTTTGTCCTACAATATGCCGATGACACATTGTTACTTTCATTATCCCAGGTGGGCTTGACAAGAGCATTGAAAAGATTTTTTGAATACTGTGACAAATATCATCTGAGGGTAAATCTAAAATACTGGTATTCTGCAGGCAATTTGTCCCAAGGACATGGAAGTTCGGCAACCAGACAATTGAGCAGGTCAAGAGTTACGTATACCTTGGCGTACTTTTCCACTTTAATGGACATTGGCGTAAACAGAGGGATAAAGTAATCCAGGCAGGCAAAAAATCCCTGGCTGCTATACAATCTTTTTATTATAAAAATGGGAACCAGGATATTTTGGCGGCCTTAAAAATCTATAAAGCCAAATTAAGACCTTTACTACTTTATAGTATACCTACTTGGATTCCAGTCTTTAATAAAGAGATTTAAAGCGTGCAGGCACATTTTTTAGGAGAATACTATCTGTTCCCCTATGTGTTTACCATCTGACACTTTATGCTGAATTGGGCCTGAACTCTCTTGAAATTAGTGCCTGGTTGATGACCTTTACATTTTGGTTTAAGATCCATTTTAGGCCTAATAGATCTGGCCTCCTATGCTTTCTACTATCCAATGCCTATTATACTAGATGGGCTTCACTGTATGAAAACAAAGTAATGTCCCTGGGCCTAAGATTAGATTCTCTCCTTTTACTAACTGAAACGGAGTGTTTCAAAACTGTTAGGGCCTGCCTCTTGGAGAGGGAATATCACCTTTCATATCCATCTCCCCCGAGGGTCTGTTCCCCGTTGATGCTTGGTGTGTCTCCCCAGCCGGGTAGAATCCCAGATTATTTTCAAACTCTTACGTTGCGGGTGGCAAGAAAGGCCTTTCTACTTGCAAGGCTGAATGTACATCCTTTGAATGTGACCAGGGGCAGATATTTACAGATCCCTTTCTTAAAGCGTACGTGCCATTGTGCACAAGCTCCTGATGATCTCTCTCATATTACATTGAGCTGTCCACTGTATTCAAATTCAAGGGAAAAGCTGTTAAGGAGACTATTGGAAATGAATATCTGTCTAGATAGGCAATCTGTAGAATATGAATGGATTTTGGAGGAATACTTTGGGATTGAAAGCTATTGAGTTGCACGTCTCTTTTTTTTTTATTCCTCTGGAGTGACTCTTGTTTCTTGATTCTCTTGGTTTGTTGAGACTATGAGACTGTGCTGAAGGTCATCTAATCCAAAACATCCTCATTCCCACGGATGGAGCAGTCTGGAACTTAAGTGACAATGAAAACGCAACAAATCTTTTGAAATGAACTCCGAGCAGCTTCAAGAGGGGAGGAGGGAATATAAAGCGGATAAAGGCACAGGGTTCTGGATTTGAGAAGGGGCAATGTATTTCAGCAATGTCAAACAAGTTTACTATAAGTGATATATTGTCAGTAATATAAACAATGTGATGTCAAGGGTTGAGACTGTGAAACCTGTGGTGGAAGAGACGTGATTGGAAGATCCTTCCTCCCATGGACGGAGCTGCTTGGAATTTAAGCGACAATGAAATTACAGATAATCTTTAGAAATGAATTTTGGGTGGTGAAGTCCAAGATGGGAGGGCGGAACGGGGAGACTGTGAAGGTAGTTAGTCAAGTAAAGACCCTCACTCTCCTGGACGGAGCGGCTCGGAACTTAAGCGACTAGGAGCATACAGTAAAAATTCAGAAATAGACTCCGGACCGCAAAGTCCAGGAAGGGAGGGGGGGGAAGGAGCGGATAAAGTCACAGGATTCTATACCCTCTCTCTTGGGTGCGGTGCAGCTTGGAATATAAGCGACTTTAAGAGTACAGAGAATTTGCAAATGAATATCCGGGCAGCAGGGCACCAGATGAGAGAGGGGAACGGGAAGATGATTGATGGATTTTTATTTTGACATTGTTATGAATATGAACACTGTGATATTGCTGAATGGGAGAAGGGGTTTAAAAAGTACTTAAGGAGAAACAAGACATTTTAGTATAATGGAATTTAGGGTAAGAAGATGGGGGATTGTTGCAGTAATAATTGCTTAGACTGCCAGATATACAATGACAGAAATAATTAAAAATTTTAAGATTTTGGGCCGTAGGTAATGGAGAGTTAAATGAATATATATATATATATATATATATATATATATATATATATGGAGAAAACAGAAGCTTCAAGAGAGTGATATGGAAATATTTTGGAACAGGACGATTTGAGTTAAGCAGAAGAGAGTGATGGTTGGGAACTGTCTAGCCAGAACGACTATATTATGATTGTTAGGAGAAGGAAATGTGTGTTCGAACAGATGAGATAATCAATTTATTGTGATGCACTAATGTAACAAGTGGACTAAGCTGTGGGAAATGTTGACCAGAACAGCGTGGAAGAACAGAAGAAAATTCATGTAACAAGTACAAGTCAAATAATCCTTTTTTTTTATATTTGTGAAATTTAATAAAATTATATACAAAAACAAGGACTGTTCTTGGAGCCAAGATCATCACAGTTGGAAAACATGGTGATAAGAAGATTGAAAATAAACATTACAAGGCAAAGCACAGTTTGAAGGGGGAAAAGTGCTGGGGGAGAAAGTAGCATTCCCCCTTTTTAAATAAGCTTATAAAGTCTACCTACTAAGCTTATTCTATTTAATTACATGTAAGTGTTAATTATATATATAATTATTATTGATTACTATTTACTATTATTATTCACTATTATTACTTAGTATCAATTACTGATTGACAACTGATTAACTTTTTATCCCTTTCTGTTTTACACAGTCATTACTCTCATTATTTTTTATGTACAAGGAGTCAGTTAAATCTTATCTTTACCTTGTTATTACCCCTTTGATTATCTTCTGTATATTGCATATTTAATTTCTAATTGTTTAATACCAAGTAGAAATAGAATTAAGAATAGATACAACTTTATAGAAAAAAGAAAAATAATTTAAGACTGAATACTCACATAATAAAGCATCAGAAGGGTACAAAGTCAAAAGATAGGATATAAATAGTTTACTTATTTATTTATCTGATACCTATTTAATTCCAAATATCAACTGGTGGTTAAGAAGATATATAATCTTTTAAAAAGTTTAAGAGTATACCCACTAAGTACATTTGTGGTGACATGCAAAATTGGAAACCCAAAACTTTTTCAATCTGCAAATGTATAAGCTTCCAATACTTCTTTGCTTTCCAACACAATGCAGTATAGTATCATAAGGACAATCTAGTTGGGAAGTCAGGTGAAGATGTGGAAGACTAGAAATTGAATGTTAGAGAGTATGTTTGTAGATCTTATGTATATCTAAATTGTACTATTTATGTGTTGCATTTGTTGAGACTTCCCTTATTTTTAGTATGTAGTCTCTTTAAACTTTTATAAAAAATTTTAAAAAGGAAAAAGTTTAAGAGCCTAATATATTACTTAAAAGAATTTATTCAATTATATTTACTCAGTTATATTCCACTGCTATAAATCTTGTTTGAATTAATTTCCTTATTTTATAAATGTGTGTTTATCTAAGTTGATTTGATAGAGGTTTAAGGAAAGCTCCATTTTTAGCATATAGCTGAAATTAGTTACATAACTCTTATACAGGTTCAACTATGTTGTACAGAAGCAAGGGGATAAAAAGAAAGGAAAAAATAAGAGAAGGATACAGCTGAAGAACAAAGGAGAATAACAAGATGGCCACAGGAGCTAGAAGCACAACTCAGCACAAAAGCAAACACAAGTACAAACAAGAAGACCCTCCCTGGATTTGAATGTGAAATCAAGAGATCCAAGCTTGAAATTACTGGAGATGCAAAAACTTAGATTAGAAATACAAGAAGAAATGAAAGGTATAAGAGTAGAGTTGAAAGAAGACTTCAAAGGAGAAATGGAAAATTTAAATTCACCACTGAAGAAAGTAACAAAAGCCATAGCAGAATTGGATAAGAAAGTGGAAATATAACAAGACAAGCCTAAGTTCTAGTAAAAAAAACTGAGACATTGAAAAAAAGAACAGAAATATGGAAAAACTGTAAATTTAAAATTAGAATCAAGAGACAGAAACAAATGTCTAAAATTAAAAGGTCTCTTGGAATAGCAGGAGGAGGAGATGTATGAAAGAGTAACACCACTGCTTACAAATTTCATGGACCACAACCCAAAAAAACTGGAACCAAGGATTGATAAAATGTTTTGAGTAAATTCTGCTATAATCAAGAAAAAGAATTTACCAAGAGATACTGTGATTTACTTCACGAGTAGAGAATAAAGGACAAAATTGTTCAACAAAACTTTAAGAAAAAATTGTGGATAGTGAAATTAAAATATACAGGGACATTCCAACATAGATTTTTGAAGAGAAGAAGGAATATTTCTTTTTTACAAGACAACTAGAGAAAAAAATACATTTGATACAGATGGGGAAAAATAGAGGGCTTCTCCTTTGTCAAAGGGAAATACTACAAATAAAACACAACTGAAAAAGCAAAAGAATTTATGGAAAAATTCAAAGACACAGGAAAGAAAGAAAATGTGGAAAGAAACAAGAAGAAGGCGTGACTATAAGATTGGCTAAAGAAAGACTGGAGAACCCAGAAGAAGAGGAGTCACAAGATTAAAAAGAGGAAGAAGACATCCCATCTGATGAGAATCAACTTGAACAAGACCTTGAGGAAGAAGATAAGAATACCCAGGATAATATAGAAGACAGGATTTAATAAAATTGAAACATGAAAATAATCTCCTAGAATGCTAAAGGATTGGTCTCAATTTATAAAAGATGACAAGTTTTTCACAATTTGGAGAAAAAAAGGTGGACATAATTTGTCTACAGGAGATGCGTATACAATAAAAGGATATAAGTTTCTTAAATAACTTTAAATTAGGGGAAAGTTTTGTATTGGCTTATGAGAAAAAGAAAAGAAGTGAGGGGTTTTTATATTTCAACTAAAATCCCAACAAAGGAAGTATTTAAAGATGAAGATGGATGAACAATTAGACTAGAAATCTCAGGAGAAGAACTGACTATTCTATTAATTGGCATCTATGCAGCATGTGGAAACAAAGATTTCTATTATAAAAACTTACAAGAACAATTACAAGATCATGAATATGAAAATATTATTATGCCAAGAGACTGGAATAAGGTCCTAGATGTACAAACTGGATAACAATGAGGAAAGAAAAAGAAAGAAAAAAATCAAGATAAACTTCCAAGAACATTTTTTGAAATGATGCAAAACTTTATATTATTAGACCCCTGGAAGACCATGCATGGAAAAGAAAAAGATTTTATCTTCTATTCTGAAAGCTATATAACAGCAGCTAGAATAGACATGTTTTTAATATTAAAACATCTGATGCCTGAAGTTACTAAGACAGAAATCCTAACAAAAATCTTCTCATCATAATCCGATTTTACTAAAATTTAAATCTCCAAGACAATAATTCAACTGGCACCTTAATGAAAACTTATTATAAGAGGAAGAAATATTGGAAAAAATGAAAAAGTCTTGAACTTCTTTTTTCAAGAGAATATAACTGGAGAAACCAACATGCACTGTATATGGGATACCAGCAAAGTTGTAATTCAACGTTTCTTCATTTAACAATTGGAACAAGTAAAAAATGAAAAGAAAAAAACATAAAACCTATTAGAAGAAATTAGAATTAAGGAATTTTTTTTAAATCCCACAAAAAAAGAAATAAACAAGCAAATAGAAATACCACAGGAATAATTCTCAATATCAGTAAAAGAAATACAGAGAAAATTAAAATAGGCCAAGCAAAACACTTTGAATAAACAAGATGTGGTAAATTCCTGGCATAATAAAATAAGAAAGATGAAGAAAAAAAGCAAATTACAGAAATACAAGAAAAAAAATTAATTTACCCAGAACAAGGCAAAATAAAAGGGGGTTTTGAAGATTACACTGATTCCTAAAGAAAAAAAAAATTTGAAAAACTCCAAAAACTACTGGCCCATTTCAGTTCTAAATGTAGATTACAAAATTTTCACCTCAATCCTAGCAGAGAGGTTAAAGAAAGTACTACAAGAGGAGATACTCTGGTTTTTTTACCTGAAAGAAAAATGAAAAGCAACATAAGAACAGCATTAGATTGTATTGAATATTATGAAAAAAATCCCAGGAAAAAATTAGCAATGATCTTCGTTGATGCAGAAAAAGCTTTTGACAATGTAAACTGGAAATTTATGAATCTTAGTGAGAAATTTATCAGGTGGATTAAAACTATTTATCAAAAACAACATTCCCAAATTTTGATCAATAATGAAAACATTAAACTATGTGAAATCTCAAAACAACTCAATGCCCGCTTTCTCCACTATTACTCATTACAGTGTTGGAGGTTCTCACCAACAAGATTAGACTGAATGACCAGATCAAAGAGATCAACATTAAAAGAAATATATACAAATTGTGGGCTTTTGCAGATGGCTTAGTAATATTTTTATAAGAACCTCAAAACTCTGTTTTATGAGATTATTTGAAATATTTGATGCGTACAGACAAGTCTTGAGTTTTAAAATAAACAAAGAAAAAAATCTATTTTTACTATGAACATATCAAAAAGGAACAATTTAACTTAAAAGAAATTTCAGGCTTCCAAATTGGGGGGAAAAACCCGATATCTATAATAAAGAAGTATTTGGAACTTTTTGACAACTATCACAAAAATTTGGAACAAAAAGCAATTGACTTTAAAAGATGGAATAAATTAAACTTACTGATGGGCAGGAAAGCAGCAATAAAAATGACTATCCTGCCAAAAATGTTATTTCTCTTCCAAAATGTGCCTATAATATCAAGTACAAAACCATTTAAAGAATGGGAGAAAGAAATATCTCTAGCAAATCAGTAAGACTCACCATCCAAAGTGCAGAGTGCAAACAGACCAGCACCATTGTTTTCTTTGGTACGCCCTGCATTGCCAAAATACAAGAAGACAGAGTTGGAAAGCAGAAGGATCAAAGTATTAAAACTGAAGTTCAGTACAATACTCAGTTATGGCCTCTGAAATATCTCCCATCCTTAAAATTACCAAGTCTTATGCATTATCTGTCAGAAAGCTCCTATGGGGTATAGGTTTTTAATCTTGGAAAAGGCTTCAGTTTCCACATTTTACCAAATTTTCCATGAAATTTTACTTTGAAATTGACTTAAAAATAGAGCCAACATGACCTTCTGGGCTTAATTATGTTTTTAATTTTTTTGTGAGTTTCATTCAATATATGTATAGCAAGAAGTATCTGAGACTCCAGTAATCACGTCAGAAAATTGCTCAAGACTTTTTTGAGCAAAGCAAGTCTTTTCTTCAATTGCAACTGATGGCAAAAAAATAAGATAAATAGACATATTTAAAATCTTTCCTGTATAATACTCAAATAAGGTAGGATAAATAAAACCGTACGTCTCATATGTCTGGTAGCTAATGATCCCCCCCAACCCAAAAACTTCCCCAATAGGAATGTTTTCACTATCATATCCTCCTAAAGTCATTCTCCCATTTTGGGAGAAACCCAGGATGTGTGGATTGTTCCTCTCACTAACCCAGAGAATGGCTGATGCACAAAATGTGTGGTCTGATTTTTCAGAAATGGGAAGGATGTTCAAAGTGTGTTATACGTCAATCTATGGAGGCTGCAAGCCATTCTAATTTATTTCATCCATTTATTTTAATCCTACAGTGCTTTCACGACAGCACTTTCATTATGTTCCATCATACAAGAATAAGTAGTACATACAGATTTCTGTGAAAGCCTCTGGCAGGGTCCACCTAAGCATTCCCTACCTGGGCAGGGGTGGCCCCCTCCCCACCCAAGCAGGAAGAGAAGTCCTACGAAAGTGAGGATCCCAGCAGATCCATGTTTTCCAAAGTCTTCCCCATCCAAGCAAGGAAGGCAGGGAACTTTTTTTTTTAAACTCCTTTAAGGTTGTGGTTCTCAACTTTTTTTTCACTTACATATCCCTTGGCAGGCCATTTCAATAAATTGTACCCCTCATATTAGCAAAATGCTTGTGATCAATATAACTGAGTTACTTCAAATTTATATGCTGTAACAGTAAATAAATAGCCCAATAATAGGATTTAAAAGCAATGGAATAATAAGATAAACAGGTGATGTGTGTACACACACACGCACACACACACACACACACACGCACACCCAAAACAATGAATTCAAGAAAATTATCACTATAACAACATATTGTGATCATTATAAATATCCTAAAACAACCTCTCTATACGGGAAGAAAAAAAGAGGTGTGGCAATATATATTGATAAGGACATCCCAGCAAAGAAAATATTGGAAGATGAAGAAGGAAGAATATTAGGAGTAGAATTGGTTAAAAAGGGCAAAAAAGTATTTTTAGTAGGAGTATATGCTTTAAAGCCAGTTTTATTTGTTAAATATGTTGGGGCAACAAAGAGAGATAAGATGTCACCAGAAGACATTGTTATATTTGATAACTGCTGCAAGATTGACATACGTACAATATTGGAAAGAAAGGAACCATGCTGATATAAAAGAATGGAAATTAAAAGTTCTGGATATGATAGAGATAGAAAAGCTAACATTTTCACTGAAAAATAAGTCTGTCCAGAACTTTGAAAGGGAATGGAGAGAAGTCTTAAATTGGATAAAGATATAGTAATAAGAAAAGGAAAAGAATAAAGCAAGATTGTATATAATACAAGGCAACAATGTAATAAGGCAATGTAACAAAGCAGCAATGTAACAATGTAAGATATAACAATGTAAGATTGCCTTTTGAAGAGAAATTATGTATGAATGGAATGTAAATAAGCAGACTCAACTGGAAAAAAAGAAAAAAGACTGGAAGTGGGGAAGGGGGGCTATTTTCATTTTAGACTTTAATAAAAATATTTTAATAAATAAATAAATAAATATCCTAAAACAGCAACAAATTAAAATCCTCTATTTTCATATTACACATCTCATGTAGCATTAAAAAATAGATCAGAAATGTAAGCAAGTTAAAAACTTGCTTACACTTTAATTCACCCTCACTCCTTCTTTTAATAGTCAATCAGACATTTCCATTCAGAAAAAGAAATCACTTTTTGTTTGTCCCTTTATCCTATATGTAAGGTTATCCATTTCACCTATTCCCATCAGTCTATTAAACCATTCTTCCATTGATGGAATCTCCCATTTTTTCCCCTGTATTTTGCATATACTAGTCTCACTGCCAATAACATACATTGCACCACTATATGTTGTTTCTTGTTGACAGGTATGTCTTCTTTCCACATTCCTAACACATATACTTTAGGATTCTTAGGCATTTGGGATCATTTGCATCTCATTTTGTATCTTCATCCAAAATCTTTTGGCTTTTTCCTATATGATACAGAGATCCAACTTGATCTTAACATTTCCAACATTTATTCTTCATATCTTTATGTATCTTTGCAAGTCTCTCTGATATAAGATACCAATAATACATCATTTTAAAGTAATTTTCTTGAAGATCGTAGCAAAATACATTTTTAATATCCTTTGTCCATAATTTTTCCCATTGGTTCATATGTGTATGGCACTCAAAAAAACTTGCCCAGCTGATCATATATTTCTTTACTTTCTCATCTTCCATCTCTAATTTTAACACAAATTTATACATCTTAGCAATCAAATGGTCATCATCTGTACATAACAATAATTCCAAGTCTGATTTATTCTCTTCAATTTTTTTTCTTCTTTGAATCTTAGGTAAAGTTGTCTGTGTGACAGCCATTGCAATGTTGATTGGCTTGCTTGGTCTTCTAGAAATGCTCTAGTCTAACAGATGCTGGTGGAAGAGAAGGAGGTTTGGTCCAAGATAACTTGAGGACCTCAGTGAGCACAGGAAGCAGCGGGATCATTCAGTCTGGGGCCTGGGAGTCCACCGTTGTGAAGGTCGGCTCAGCCACTGGTGCTGGAGGTGGTGCGATGGCCAGTCCAATGTACACAGCCATCTGGATGATGATGCCAGAGAACATCTTGAGGTCCTCTGGAGGCAGGGCTGGTGTAGTGCCCTCTACTTCTGCTGTTGGAGGAGGAGCATGGATCAACGGTGAGCCAGAGGAAGATGGTTCCATTCCATATTCCCCCTTGGAGGGCTCCATAATTGGAGTCAGGGGAGAAGCAGTGGCAGGAGTTGGCATTAGCATCATTGAGAGGAACTGCACAACAGTCCCTAGCACAGGCAGGCCGTTTGACATCGGGATTATGTAAACTATGGATGCAAGGTAGTCGGCAGCATCAGAGGAGCGAGCAAGAAGGCCACAAAAACCAGGAAGGGTGGTGGTCTCATCACCGTGGCTAAAGCCATCAGGCAGCACGTCCCAGGCAACAGAAGAGTAAGCCTAGATGTCTACATAGAAGAGCAGTTACAGGAGCCTCTTTGAAGGGAGAGATCAGCAGCCAATGGTGCAGCAATCAGGATGGAGACTGAAATCGGTTTGTCAGGGAGTAGCAATACTGTAGCAGGTCATAGTGCTGTGGTATAGATCCTAGTAGGATGGGGAGTACGAATGGTACAACCCCAGACACTCTTTCCAGACATGTTTGTGCCTATAACAGTCTATGTAAGAGACCAATGTAAAGGAAGAGGCCTCATGGTAGTGGCAGTCCCTGTAGTAGGAGGCCACGGAGGTTTTTCTGATGAATGGGGACCATATGCTCCTGGGAGAGCAGGAGTGGCAGTGTCTCTTGGGTGAGTCCTGTGGCTGAGGTGAGATGGCTGGCATTTCCTATCTAGTGGTGGCAGTCCTCTGGTAAGAGAGGGTTGCATGGTCAGTGGTGGAGTAGAAGGCAGCTCAGAGGTGGACACCAGAGGGGTCAAAGAGACCTTGTGATGGCCAGAGGAAGATGTTTGTGTTTCAGCCTCTATCTTGGTTTTCAGTTCATCTTGCTTGGTTGGGCCTGAGCTATCGGTTGATGTGTGTCACTTCTACGCTGATTTGGAATGAGCTGTCTTATCTTTGAGTTTGGTCTTGGATACATGTGCTTCCTGGGCCTGAGTGTCTAAGGCCAAGGTGGAGGTCGCTGGTTCTGCTGACTCCATCAATGGTGGTAGGGTCAGTACCATGACTGTAGGTATTAAGCGGCGCACTGGGGAGGTTGATTCTGAGGAGGTGGTCGGTACAGATGAGATCTTGATTTTTGTGACTTTCATGAGTAACACATACCAAGTGGAGCAGTATGTTGGAGGCTGCCTCTGTGGCTACTTGGAGGGATTGCTCCCAGCAAAACCTCTTGAGGTAGTTGCCCTGTTTTTTAAGAGTTTAGGAGGCAAAGTCCTGGCAAATGGTACATTTAGAGACAATGTGAGTCTCACCCAGGCAGTAAAGGCACTGAGAGTGGCTGTCAAAGAGTGCAAACTTTCTCGTGCATGAAGAGCAAATTTTGAAGAGAAAGATGGAGGCCATAGAGGCCGGCATAAGGTAGGTGAGAAGGAGAATGCGGAAAGGACAAGAAAAATATTATTTTAGGTAGTGAGCAGAGAAGAGAGAAGAGAAAAAGTAAACTGGAATCAGTAGCAAAGAAAAAAAATGTGAAAAGACAGAGAAGTCAGAGGTGTTCAAGAAAACAATTCCAGAGGTGTTCCTCTAGTGATGGACAAAAAGAAGCTGAAGAGCAGCATGGTGGGCTGGGACATGTGTGGTATGTGACAGGAGCAGAGCCTCTGCCAAGCTACTCAGCTCTAGAACTTTTTGAGATGGGTCTCTGCACAGGCACAAAACCCATGTGAAGCACAGAGACCAAAACAAGGAAACATAGATATCTGAAGATTAAAGACACAGACCAAGCCCTCAGCCTTGTCTCCCCTGTCTGGTGAGCTCATCCCTCCAGAGACGGCAACCATCATCACAACCACTCATTCCCTCATGCTTTTTCTCTCTCTCTTTCTCACATACACACATAATCTTGGCATCAAACCATATTGAGCCAGGTTGTGCAGGTTTCCCCTACCCCCCAGGACTGAGGAAGAGAGCAATGGCTGGCACCTGGGAAGGTGGAGTGCCCTGCCTTGTGTCCCTGGAAACCTGTTGCAAGAAGCTGTCTGGCCCATACCTCTCTCTGCTCAGCTCCCTTTTACTTGGACTGTGCTTAGATTACGGCACACCTCACACCTGGAGCTTTGTCCCCTTCCCACCACCACCCTCCCACTCTGTTTCCCCTCAAATGAAGCCCACCCTGAAATTTTCCCCACCAGCCCAGCAGAGAGGATCAGCTGAGCCCTTCCCAAGACCCACCACCAAAGCAGGCTGGGTCCAGCTCTGAAGAGGCAAGCAGCTCCTTGCATGTGTGTTCTTCCACTCCTGCAAAGGAAAGGAGAACTGGAGCCTTTTCCCACCATTATTTATTTCTTCCCATGTATCCCTAAATGTCCTTGTGTGTACCCCTGGGGTATGCATACCCTAGGCTAGGAACTACTGCTTTAAAGAAAAGAAAGAAGAAAATGATCTTAGTAGTGAACAAGTGGAGAGCATACATATCACAAGTAAAACAGATCCTTTCATTTTGGACATCTGGAGAAGGAACTGATCTCACAGGATATAAATGTAACAAACAACCCAGTTAATCATCACACTGCAAAAAGTAAGATGTACCATGGAAAAGATGTAACAAGTACAACTAAATTATTAGGGGACTGGAGCCATTCCATTACAAGTTAAAGCTACAACATCTGAGGATACTTAGATCTGGGGGGAAGTATATGATAAAAGGTTTATGTAGGAAAAAGTGTACAGAAAGGAGGTTTTCTCCCTCTCCCATAATATCTGGTCATTCTCTGAAGCTGAATTGTGGGAGAGTCATTCCAGACAAAAGGTCAGCATTCTTCACACAGTGCTCTGAATATGTAGACTGTGTTACATAAATGCTAAATATTTTCACTGTTACAATCCAAAAATATGTTTACCCCTTGACATGCGCTTATGTTTCAACCAGGCCAGAGAAAGTTGACAGGTGGTGACTGAATGCACAGGAATAGGACTGTAATTGTCTACTGGGTAGAATGGGAACACAGCAAACTGAAATTGAGTTTGTATGAAAGCAGGTTTGGAAACAGGAACCAAACTGAAGAAAATGTTCCAGGGCAACCTGTTCAACCTTCCCCAAGCTTTACGAACAGGTGTTAGGATGTGATCATCCCACCACAGGTAGCCTGGACTTCCTCTATATGCAATTCTATTTTATTTCCTTCTATTTGCCAAGGTCAAAATTTCCAGTACTTACCTCTGCCAATGCTGCCAATGAGGTGGGTGGAAACATTTTTATTGTGAATTCGACCTGATGTCTGGTGGAGAATAACATCCCGGACTGAAGTTTCCCTAGAAGAAAGCATAGCCTGAAGAGGTGGAAGATATCTAGTCACAACCAGAGCTATGTCTCTGAATTTCAAACTCTCATAAGGGTGTAACTGGCTCAAATGAGAATGTGAGTCTACAGCGTAGCTGTAAAATGGGTGCAAGGGGAGGGAAAAGATGCTCAGTAGCGGGTGGGAGAGAAAAGTTCTTTTCAACTTTCTAACTACTCCATGGCATGGATCCTTTCCTCTCCTCATGCTCCAGATCCCTCTGTGGGCTGGATGTCAGCAGGTCCTTGTCAAAGTGCTGGCTGGAGCTTCTGCAACTATTGCTCTTTCCTCACTTTTGTACACTCTTACAGGACTTCAGATGAAGCCCAAATGTCAGGATACAGAAGGGTTTCTGAATCCCTAACTAAATCTCCGGCTTTGTTTCTCCCCAGTGTTTCCTACATGCAGAACATAAGAGAGAAGCAAAGTGGCTGAGTCACAACCTTAAGGCTGCTCTCCTGCCTCTCGAGGTGAAAGATTTTGGGGGAAAGACCTTATTGTATGGTGCCATATGCCAAATAAATCAGCATGATATGCTAAATTTGGCCTACAAGCTGCAGGTTCCTCTTGTTTGATTTCAGCCATAACGTATGCAGGGACAGGGCAATGTATGGTCTCCAGATGTTGTTGAAAAGTAACTCACAATTTCACAGTATCGATTATATTGGCTATGGATGAAGGGAGTCGTAAGCCAACACCCAGAGGACCACAAGTTCATATTGATCCATTGATGTTTGATTAGTCATAAACATTTTTAAGAGTGCTCTTGACTGGATTTTTTTTCTGTCAAACATGGAATTACATTCTTCACTATGTTCAGTATCTATCCAAAATATTAATGGCAGAAATTTTAAAAATACAAATCACCTTAATTAAGAAGCCACACCTATAATATGAGTAACGAATTGAGATTACTAGACTATGCCTATCTGTCCCACTCAGCCCCAGAAACTTTACCTGCTGGATGCAGAGCTATCTGTCCTTTCTATTGGAGGCTGCTTCTCTCTCTTCCAAGTACAAAGTAGTATTGCGTAACCACATCCAGGTTGCGACACCATCATCTCAGGAGCGCAATCAGAGCCTGGATTTACAGACAGGCTATCTACCTGTTTTACCCATGAGAGAGAAAAATGGAATGAAACCAGTCAATTAAAAGTATTGTCTGTGTGGGATGATGCGTTAGCTACCTTGCTATTCTCAACTAACTCCTCTGTCCATGTGTCCCCTGAATTCATCTGCTACTACCTCCAACTATTTCCCTTCCTGGGTTTATAACTTTTTAATGAGATTTTTTCATATGCAATAAAACTTTAAACAGAGCAAAAAACCATAAAAGAAACACAGAGAATAAAGACAAACAAACAAAAAATAAAGACAAAAAAGATACAGATGAGAGAAAAAACAAAAGAAAGAACAGCAAACATAAGAATGACTTCCAATCTTCTCTTCAGCAGCTAGTAAATGACATATTCAGTCTCTCTCCTTTGTCACAATAATTCCTCATCCTCCTTTCTATAACATTTAACTACTAATATCTAAATCCAAACTAATACAATCTTATGAACAGGTTGCTAACCTATAACTGTAGTTCTTCGAGTGGTCATCTTGAACTCACACAATTGGAGTTATCTGCACCTGCACAGTGCATAGTTTAGTTTGGAACCTTCTACAATTTGATGACAAGTGTTCTGGTGGGAACCCTGCCCCCATCCTCAGAGGCTATAAAGTCACCTTCCTGCCAAAGCCCTCATTTCTGTGGCTGCCAAAGGCAGTAGCCAAGAGACTGAAATGACACAGCAGAAGACAAAGAGGAGAGATCGGGTAGGGTTGTGTGAGTTCACAGATGACCACTCAAAGAACCAAAGTTACAGGTAAGCAAGTCGTCATCTTTTTCATGATCTCTGTGACTCACACAAATGGTACATTAGTAAGCTACTAACCATAGGAGGCAGGAGTGTCATGCCACCAAGGAACACAGCACCACTCTCCCAAATACAAGAATCATCTCTTGGTCTATTGTCCAATCTGTAGCAAGAGATGAAAATTGAAGGCTGTCATGTGGCAGCCCTACAAATTTCATGGAGTGGCGCCCCCTGCAGGAAGGCCATGGGAGCAGCCAGAGCTCTCTGGTGAAGCAGCTTCTGTGAAAAAGACTGCTTGCCAGATAGTTCATAATCAAGATGAATGGTAGAGGCCTACCCATTTGGACAGTCTCTGGGAGGACACTGAAAGGTCTTTCTTAGCAGAGAAGTAGCACAAGAAGAGTCTCTGAGACTTCCTGAAGACAGTTGTGAGCTGCACATAAAAGGCTAGGACACACCAAACATCCAGGCAATGGAGGTTGTGTTCCAGATCTGAGATGAGTTTTGCATGAAGGCGAGAAGTATGATGTCCTGGTTGACGTGAAATATTAAGACAACGTTTGGGAGAAAGGAGATGTCTGATCAAAGTATGACATTCTCTTTGCGGAACCTGAGATAGGGCTGATCCACTCAAAGAGCACATAGCTCACCAGCTCTCCTAGCAGAGGTGACTCATATCAGAAAAGTTTGTTTTCCAGGACAGAAGCTGGATGTCACAGGTAGCCATGGGCTCAAATGGTTTCTTTGAGAGCTGTGAAAGGATCAGCTGCAAGTTCTAGGCAGGTATGGGAGCAGTAATTGAAGGGTACAGATTCTTGTAGCCTTTAAGGAATCTTTTGACTGGGGATCTAGGAAGCAAGATCCATCCCTTTGCATATGCCAAGATACTGTTGACAGATAGCATTTTATAGACTAAGGCTTGTGAGCTGCCTCTATGATGTGCCTCACTGAATGGGACAACAAGTTCAGTGGAGTAGGATCCACGCTGTAAGTCTGACAGATCAAATGTCTGGATGCTTCACCTTGCCTTTGCGTATAGTGAGCAGATTCAGTCTGTCCCAAAGCCTCTGATACCATCCCTGGAAGAGGCAAATCAGTGGAGCAAACCATGGTTCCCCTGGTCATCACAGGATCATCATTATGGCCCTGGCTCTGTCCTGTCAAATCTTCGCAAGCACCTTCGTGATAAGAGGGAAGATGAAAAAATGTACACGATGGGTCCATTTCAGCTGTACAAGAATGCACCTCCCAGTGATCTGCTCTCCTCTTTGGTCCTGCAGCAGAAGGTGTGCTATTGTTGAGTGGAGATGCAAACAGGTCTATCAGTGGGGTGCCCCACACTTTGAAGACCTCTCTCAGGGTACTCGGGTGTAGCTTCTATTCATGACAGGAGAGGGCTGAGCGACTGAGCATGTCTGCGAGGATGTTCTGGTCCCCTGGGAGGTGGACTGTTCTTGGGGATATCTGCCTGGCTATGCACCAGTCCCAAAACTGGATTGTGAGGCTGAGGAGAGTGGTTGATCGTGTACCTTCCTGGTTGCTGAGGTAATACAGAACCATGGTTTTGTTTATCATCACCTGAACCACTTTGCCACATAGAAGATACTGAAAAGCCCAAAATGCTTTGATGATGCCCAAAAGTTCAGGGCATTTAGGTAGAAGAGTTTCTCTGTCTGCAACCAGTGACCTCTGATCATCACTCCCTTGGAGTGCACTCCCCATCCATCCAGAGAGATGTTTGTGGTTACTGCTATCAACAGAGGTCAAGACATGAAGGGCATGCCACCACTGGAGAGAAGAAAGGATGATTTGCAGTACAAAGAGAAACTTCAAACAGTGATCTCAAAGGGAGTTGACTTTCTTTAGTAACCATGATTGTAGAGGTCTCATTTGAAGCTTGACAAATGGAGCGACTGCTGTAGTGAAGGTCAGGAGGCTGAAAAGAACTTGTACTACTCTTGCTCTGATTCACTTGAGCTGATGGAATGGAGAGACCACCCGGTGGAGTTTCAGCCACCTGTCCTCTGAAAGAAAGGCTGCTTCGGGCTGACTGTCTAATAACACCCCTATGAATCTGATCTATTCACAAGGTACAAGATGGGACTTTTGATAGCTGATCACAAATCTGAGTGAGTTGAGCAGCACTATAGTGTTGCTGATGTCACAAAGAAGATGATCTCAAGTGGGAGTGACTAGAAGCCAATCCTCGATATAAAGGAAGAGGACGATGCACTGCTAGAGTAACGCTGCTGCTGCCATTGCCATGCATTTGATGAATATATGTAGAGCCATACTGAAACAAATGGCGGGACTCAAAAGCAGTATGCTCTTCTTCTCACTATAAAGCAGAGGAACCTCCTGTGGGTTGGCCTGATGGAAAAGTCGAAATATGCATCTTTCAAGATCAACATGGCAAACCAATCTCCCCTTTGCAACTGGGGTAAGATGGTAGGGAGGGTCACCATTCTGAATTGCTTGGGACAAGTATAGAAGTTCACTCCCCATAAAACCAGTATGGGACACAGATCCCTGTCTTTTTTGGAAATCACAATGTACTAGGAAAAGAAACCTCTGCAGAGACAAGAGCGGATCAGGTTCTATGGCTCCTTTTGGAAGCAATGTGTCGATTTCTTCCTTCAGTACAGAAGCAGATCAAGTAACACAGACATGGCCTGTAGGAGGGAGTCTATGAAACTCTATGGCATATCCTCTGGCAATGGTATCTAACACCCAAGCATCTGAGGTGACAGAGGCCCACGCTTGATGGAACTTGCTGAACCTGTTGCTGAAGGCAGGCATCAGAAGAGATGGGATGCTAAAGTTGATGGTATCAAGGGTGGATGATGTAGAAACATCAACGGTGTCAAGAGCCAGGGCTGTGGTAGCGTGGATGTTATCTAGAGTGGGAGTATCATCCTTGAAGCAGTCGAAGGCAGCGTTTCGAGACCTCAGGCTGTCCTTTCTTATACTGAGAGGTCCTATAGCATGATGTTGGTAGCCTACAGGTGGAGGACTGTGGCAAGGAAATTTGAGTCGGTCTCTGCTATGTAGTCGAGGTAGGGCTGTACATATGTCTTGTGTATGGGAAGAACCAGGAGTACCTCTATCTATATGATTGCTGAAGTGGTTGCAATCCAATTTTCTTGGCCATAGTCTTCATCTTATGTGTGTGTTCTGGTTTCTCATCAGAAGTTGAACTGAACAGGCCAGCTTCATCAAAGGGTAGGTCTTCTATGGTGGATTTAGCTTGCTGAGAATATCCCAAAGATCTGAGACATGCATGATGACAGCGTGCTGCCAACACCTTTCCACTACAATCTGCAACGTAACATGTAGTTGTTATTTGTTGTGAAGCTAAGAGATGGGCTTCTTTGTACAGGACTGACGCCACCCTTCTGTCCCCTTGAGGAAGCCAATCCAAAAAGGGCTTCACCTTGTTCCATTTAAACTGTTGGTAAGTTCCCATACAGACACTGTAGCGGAAAGAGCAGGGCTGCATTAGAGTAGAATTTGTGACCCACAGAATCTAACTTCTTCTCTTCTTTATCTGCAGGGTGGAGCGTGGCCTCTGTGAGAGACGAAACTGCACTGCATCTATGATAATTGAGTTCGGCTTGGGATGTTGAGTCAGCCACTCTGCTCCGAACTCCACTACCTTACAGAGATCCTCCAGCTTTTAAAAAATGGAAGGTATGGAGGAAAGAAAGGCCCAAGATTTTTGAAGACATGATAGAAGGGGAAGTGGTGCAGGAGTTGGGGCCTGATCCTAAAGCTGCTGAAAGATTGGATTCTGAACATTTTCTCTCTGCTGCTCCACTTGCAATTCCAGGGACCGAGCCATACACAACAACTGGTCAACAAATGACTTTACACCATTGGTGGGAGAGATGGGATTGCAATCTGTTACTAAATGCCCAGGAGAGACCTGAGCAGAGTCCAGCACTGAATCCATGCTGGAGGCTGAAGAGTCTCGGGGGGGAGATGTCAGCAGTTGATGGTAGTGGTGCATTATCTCCAACAGAACTGCCTGGGTTTCCTGAGCCAGTTCAGTAGCAGGTTGGGTGGAGGCTGTGACATCTGCAGTGTAATCAAGGTAGCAGCCAGCTCACAGTGAAGCCTCTTCCTAGGCAGGAACCTCAAAGCCGTGGAGGAACAAGACTGTTGTCTAGAAGATGCAGGTGACAAGGTAAGCAATATTCCTCCTCATCATAATCATAATGGCATCATCCACGATACCTATCCCTGTAGTATTCCTCTGATATGGCGAGAAGTCAATGGTATCATAAGGAGAGACTCTGGAATGCATATAGGATCAGTCTTTATACTTACATTGGGAGACACGGTGTTGATGCCTTCAGTAGCAAGAGCAAGAATGGAACCTTTGACTCCTCAACCTGGATCTTGATGAGGAAGAAGGCAATGATGTACAGCACTGACAGGGAGAAGCAGATGGTGGAGATTCAGCCATTGCTTGGGGTTCTGTAGCAGCAGTTTGCTGTTCCAAGTGTTCCTGAACCTGGGGTTCAAAGTGATCTCATGGTTCGTCCTGGCAAAGAGTCCACAGTTTTGCTGTCAGAGGCTACTCATGCTTCAAGGAATCCAGGTGAGCGAACTGGGCCTTGAGAAGCTGAAGGGGAATGCACTAGGGAGAGAAGTGAAGCTCCATTGGTTCCAAGCTCTCTGGAATTGATAGAGGCTGTTGCTGTTGATGTTCTTGTGAAGAATAACGTGACAGAAGGACCTCTGACCTTTTCTTTTTGTGCTTCTTGGTTGAAGCACGTGAGGCAGACCTTCCTGGCATAAAGGGAACCCACCTCCTTTTTCCTGATAAACCCTGGCCACGTTCTGGAGAACCTTGGGCTTGTCAGTGGCATTCACGTCTAGGCCTCAACACAAATCTCCCTTCGGTCTTCGTGCTCCACCTGAAGCTGCTTCAATGCCAAGGGGCGTTGAGGTGGTAGTGTGGCAGGTAAAGACATCAGGACCAAAGGTAGATGGTCCCTTTGAGTCTCCCCTTCTCTTTGCAGCTGAAGATGAAGCAGATGGTGCTGGGGGTACTCGGCATTATCTGTTGCTTCAGATGAGCTACAATTACCAAACAGTATGCAGCGGCCTATTCTGAGCGGCCATGTCAGTGGCACTAAGTACCTTCTCCTAGAGCAGGGTCTTGAGTCTGGCTGCTCCAATGCACCTTGTTTGTGGGTGAAGAGCTGACAGTGAGAACAAGATCCAACACTGTGATCTTCTCCCAGACAAACATGGCACTTGGAGTGTCCATCCTTACCCAGGATCTTGCCTCTGCAAGAAGAGCAGTGTTTAAAGAGGAGAATGAGGAGATTTTAGCTGTTCATCAAACAACCAAAAACAGGTATGTTAACCAGTCCAATCCAAGAAAGTCACCAAGCCAAAATGCAAAAACAAACCAAGTTAAGTAGAGCTGAGACAAGCTTAGACAAGCTGAGTTAAGTAAAAGAACTGTAAAAGCCACTTTGAGAAGGCTCCCAATGGTGCAGCTGCTGCAGCAGCAGACAAAAAGGAACTGAGGGCTTTGGTGGGAAAGTGGCTTTAAAGCCTCTGGGGATGAGGGCAGGGCTCCCACCAAAACAGTTGCCATCAAGCTCTAAAAGATTCCAGACCACGCAGTGTGCAGGTGCAGATGACTCCATTTGTGTGAGTCTCAGAGACCACAAAGAAGAAATATATTTTCCAAAGAAACTCAATGAACAGTCAGTGCTTTTAACAAAGGGTATTATTACTCTTCTCCTAGGCTAAGCTAAACAAATTGCCCCCTCTGGTTCTAATTTAGCAATCTAGCATAATATAAAACATCAAATATTAAAGCCTTTAATCTTCATTAAAATAGTTCTCCCAATTTCTTCCAAATGTTTCTTCCTCTAACCCCTTTCCAGCTGCATCTCTCAAAAAACAGAACTTCACTTTGTCATAACTTTTCCCTTCTAATTTTCCACATCTATTTCCAAAAAAAAAAAGCCCTCTCTCATGTCACTGTCTAACCCTTCAGCCCACATATATACATCAGCCCTAATATCATTTTAAATAATGTCTTAAATTTCATATATCCTCCTCCTCTCAAAAAAATATGCTTATAACAACTTCATTTAGACTTAAAAAAAAAATCAAGCATCAAGAACAAAAAAACATCCACAAACCAAGAAACCCAAATATTATTTCTTTATCCATTCATATTTTAAATCAAATATCCTCAGTGTTTTTCCAGATCCCTCTTCCGATAATGCTGTTCTTTCCAATAACTTTATTATAGATCTCAGCACTTGTCAGGAAATGAATCCACACACGCAAATAGTACAGTGAATAAACACTATTTATTTGGAGTGAGATAGATCGTACAAGACTTCAGCGAAAAGACTATTTTAAGTTCAAAAGCAAAAGCTGCAGCTTTAGAATCCCCGCTTTTCCACTCCCTTTTCCAAGAGACCTTGAAGCTGTGAGAGCCAGGCAGAGCTTATCGGTGCATTCTTAGCTACTGTTCATCTAACAGTCTCTGGTTCCTAGGTTTCTTGGTTTTAGCAAGCTGCTAGTTATACTGGACTATATATCCCATTACTAATATATGGAGGGCATCCCGACAGCACTTCTCGTTGAAACATCTTGAATATATTTCAGGAAAAGCATCTAACTTTACTTCTCCCCTTCCATATCTCTGTTGTTATATCTCTCTCCATTATTTGCACTCTCCAGTACTCTCCTCTGGTTCCACCAGGACCATTTCTGTATGGGAAATGACCAGAAGGCTCTTGTAATTTCGAGTAGGTTTAAGGTCTGGCTTGACCCCAGTTTGTGCCTCCATGTTCTATGTGTTTCCATGCTGTTGCTAAGAAGGGTTTAGAAAAGCACTCTGGTATTCTTCCACGCTGTAAGTTTGTCCATGCTGCTGCCGCTGCTGCTCAAGGTCTTCTGACTTGTTCACACTGCTTTGATTCTTCTATTTTGTTTTAATCTTGCTTTGATGTACTCTGTATGCTTGCCAGCTTAAAATGAAGACAAAACAAAGTTGCAGATGATGTCTGCTAAGTGGCACCTGCCCTTGGCTCAGGACATCTGCTAGATAACGAGTGCTGGGAGGAACCCAAAAGATAGCTGTTACTTCGAGAGAGAAGCCCTATCCTGGGGTCTACAATTTTAATATTAAAATATAGCTCTGTATGCCAGAGAGGTCCCCCGAAAGGGCACGTAGGCAGGCACGGCTGAAAGACCGACAACAAGGTCAGACCAGTAAAATTCCCGTCACGTAGCCCCAGGAAAACCTCAAGAAAAACAAATCCACAATAAACAAAAGGTCCTCCACCCCGAGATGCTGACCTGAGAGGATTAGCATGTCTGCCCCAAGTTGAGCAAATATCCCATCAGGCGGGGACCAAAATTCACAGCACAACACCTCCGAAAATCCAGAGACTTTGGCTACACCTAATAATCCTATCACGTAAAGGAAATCACCAATGTGGAGCTTCGTGCCTGCTGCAATTCTCATTGTTCTCCCTGGGAATGGATTAGCCCTCCAGGTACGTTTTCCCCTATAAATAGTCCCGGCTTTTGAGTGTTTCTTCGGATTGCTCCCGGTCACCCCATCTGACCGTCGCTCCATTTGTTGAGCAATCCCCTCAGCCCTCTCTGTGCTGAGCCCCACTTCTTGGCTGCCTTCTCGGACCCAGGCTTCAGGACAAGGTGCAGTATTACCCCAACAACATCCCTTCAATACTCCCTCTGTCCAATTTCCTCTCTTTTTCTTCTTAATAGCTCTTGGGTACGTGTGTGCAAGAGTACGTTGGTGCGTGAGACTTACATTTAATAAAATCATTTATCGGACATTTTGTTTGGTTTTTGGCTTGGCCTGACCCCATAAAAACTGGGTAAAAAGACGCCGCCAGGTTACCCTGCCTCTTGCATTGCTATTGCTTGTGCTCTGGCTAGTTTCTATTCCCCATCACGTGGAGCACAGTGAGGTGTCCCCCAAGGGACCCCAGAGATCAGGGTAACATAGCCACTTAATTAGTGACCTTGACAGTTGAAAGGAGTTTAGCTCATCCTAGGTTTGTAAACAATCACAAGGTTCCCAGGAGAAATGACCCAGTCCTCTCAGACCAAAGGGTATAAATACCCCCTTGAATCCATTCCCATGGTGAGCTCAGCACGGGTTGACAGCTGAAGTTCCATGTACTGGTGGTTACACAGAGGGGTCTCCTTTGCTGTTCCTTCCAGGCTCAAGGGCAGCTGATTGAGGGAATCTTGCTTGGTAAAATAATCCATCTTCATGTTATCTAGGCAGCATAGGTTTGAGTGGATTTCATCTGCATGCTAATATTGCTCGTATAGTCATGTTGCTTAAATTGCTTGCTGTTCAATAAAATCTTTAAGGCTTTTCCACTACAACTGGTGTCTTTTGTTGCCTCTGGATCCCTGAAAATGAACCTCTCATCTCTGGTAAATAAGTGCCTTGCCTCTGACAAAACAACTTCCAAATCTTCCAAATCATCTTGGTCTGGCTGCACATTACCATCTGTACCTTACTCACCACACTCCAATATCTCCTGTTCATCTGATTCTCTGACTTCCATCATATCATCAAATAATCTGAAGCTCTTAAAGGACGTATGGAGGCTCAGTTGTTACCTACTGAGCACACACTGCCTGTAAAGTATATCAGTTGCTTAGCATCTCCCCCCGCACACCAGTTTGCTTTGCAAGCAGCACACACATCTCAGTAGTGCCAAGCGAGCCTCTGTAGGCAAGAAGAACTGATGAAAAAGTAGAATCCCCGACAAATTAATGGAACTTGTCCTTAATTCGGAAGAATCAAAAGAGTGAGTTGTCAGAAAATGGGGCATCAAAAGGGGGAAGCTTCCTGTATTCATCTTCCCTTTCCAATTACCTGCTTTCTGTCCTTCATCTCCTAAGTTCTGGGGTGTTTTAATTGTCTTGACTTTCTTTTCTTCACATTCAAATCCCTCCTATCTGCTTTCAGGATATTGCAGAGGCAGGACTGAAGTGAAAAGGATAATTCAGGGGAAGAGTCAAAGAAAACTAGGTCTCAACTACCTGTAGTTGTTCCTTAAAATTACAGGATGTGATGGGAGGCATACTGATAACTGGCATAATTACCTAATTTCAGTTATTATTTTTATTAAATAAACTGCCTTGTGGTAGGTAGGTAGTAGGTACATCAATAAGTAAATAGATGTGAAGGCTCAGCAGGATTATACTGCACAAAAGACCAGCATGATTCACTTAAAATATTTCAAAATTTGAAGTACAAGAGGCAGTACCTACAGGACTCTAGACTAAGGAGGTACTTTTATATGTCACTCCTTCCTTCTCTCATCCCTCTAAACTTCTTGCTTCTGAGGTACATTCCCTTACACAACTGTCAACAAACCCATTTCCTACCTGTCCCTCCAGTAGCCACTTTTTGAGCAGCACCAGTTGTCCAGATATATGCTCTGAACTTTCAAATGAGTCCTCCCAACGAAAGGCTCGCACCACACGATCTGTATAGCCTACTACCAATTCACTCTTTCCATCTCCATCTGTAAGGAAAACAAAACTTTGTCTTGAGAGAGAGAGTGCAAACAGTGGAAAATACAGACAAACCCAACATGCTTTCTCAGAATAATGATAAGGATGAACTGCTGTGGTTGGCCTATTTTAATGAACAGACCTATATAGCAACACTGTTGTCTATATTAAGGCTAGGCTGGTTCTGGTGCAACACTACAATGTAGAATGAAAAATAAAATATTAAATATATCTTTTGTGGTGACTGACAAAAAAGAGCAACAGAATAGTGGAGGGAAATTACATAACTGTCATTGTTAAAGCCTCTAATATAAAAGAGATATTTGTTTTTCTAGATACCTATATGGCTTTTATCATGGCTGAATACTTATTTTTAAACCAGAAATAAGGAAGCTGGGTTTGAGCAGTCAATGACTATTGTGGACTTCACTTAACTATGGTAAACTCTTATTAAAAATGTTTAACATAACCTTTAATCTTTAATTTTGGACAGAGAGATAAGAAAAGCACATTTTCCGTTCCTACTATCGCTTGTTATTTCTTCAGAAACATTACCAATTAAACTTAGAGGATTACTAATACCACTGCCTCAGCTATCCCCAGTCCTCTGGCTGCAGGAAGAACGGAGAACCAGCTGCTGACCTCAATTAAAGCCTCTGCAGGAGTGTGTGATGAGGAGTTCAATAAAAGAACACTAGCAAAGACAGAAGCTGGTTGCCAGGAAAGGAAGAGTCTCCTTTAGAGCTGAGCACCGGGAGTATGAAGAAGTTCAAGGAAAAATGTGAGTGCCCAGTGGGCTGAGGCTTCTCTTAGTTGCCTTGCTAGGAAGGTCCTTGGAGAGAGAGGTGGGGAGAGGGCTGTGGACAAGCCTTGCCACACATGAGAAGGACATACCAAGGAGCCAGTGAATAGTGAGCTGAGGGTGGTTAAACTGAAGCACCCTCTATGCAGAGACATTTTTGGTATTGAATTGCTGATGATTATGATGTCTTATGTCTTTACAGTGTAAAGACATAAAAAATTATAAAATAAAAAGTGTCAGACCTATGCATGGACTATTATCCATCAAATGAATGCAAATTTGACAGAGCTATTACCTTTAAAATACATTTCAGTAAACGTTAAAAGGATGGAAACAGAAAACAATCTAACTGGAACTAGACGGCAGAAACTACCATATTAAGATTGCTATACATTTTGAGTTAAAGTTACAGTTCATAACTTTACCCAACACCCTGAAACGCCCTGAAACCAGTTATTATTAAGGGGAAAAATTAAGAGAACTACAATTTGATTTGACATTTGAAAAGGAGCTGAAAGAAGATAATTCCTAATGTATTTATGCAGCTGCACAATTAATCACATTTTAGGTTTGGTTCTTAGAATGCATAGAAAAGTTACTGAAATTGGGAGACAAAAATGGCTGCAAAGAACACTGAAAACATTGTCATGGTATAAAGCAGAAAACAGTTCACAGTTTATTTTTAAGAATAATATGATATGCTTTTTCCTCCTGAGTTGAAGAATGGTCTAGCATATTTTGAGTTCAGATATTGAGTAGAACAGCATTTGTTTCCTATCATATTTTAACTGTATAGAAAGGCAGTGATGGATTATTGTATTAAAGAATGCTGGGGTTTAGGCCACTGGTATTTTTTTTAAAAAAAATAAAACTACAAATATTTTTAATATTTAATATATTAATTAATGCATGCACTGGAATTAATATTAAAATTAACAAAGTTAATATTAACTTTATTCACTTTATTCAAAGTATGTAAAGCTTATTTATGAATAAATGCATATAGGACTGCACTGGTAAGGTGGTCTGAGCATTGTACTACGAAATCCAGAAGACTAGGGTCTGAATCCTCACTTAGCCACGGAAACCCCAGGGTGACCCTAGGCAGGTGCCATCTGCTCAGTCTCAGAGGAAGGCAATGGCAAACCGCATCTGAATAAAAGTTCTCAAAAAGAAACTGTAACATGTTTGCCTTAGGTCTCCATAAATCAAAAATGACCTGAGCGCACACAACAACAAACAACTACATTGCATGTAGTAGACATATAGGGAACTAGTTGAAAGAGCACAGAATGTTCTGCACGGGGCAAGACCCATATAAGATTTAGAGCAGCCTTTCCTATCCATGCGTTTTCTAGATATGATGGACTGTGTGACCAAGACTATATTGAATGGGAATGATGAAAATTGGAGGGCACCAAGTTGGCAAAGACTGATTTATAGAGACTGTACTAACAGAAAGAGAATATCTTTTCTGAGTTCGTTAATATTTGAAATGTTAATTTTAATCGAAATATCAGGAAGGATTTCCTTTCATTTTGAGAAATCAAATGCAAGTTAACAGGATATATAATGAAAAACATGACCACTTATATCACAGTTAAACAATCAGAAGAGAAATGATTAGTTAATTAAAAACTAAAAGCCCTAGTACTTAATTTTGATTTCCATAATTGCTTTGAATGGCTAAGAGTTTGATCTTAGATTTCAACTCAAGACCTGAAAAGAAAGAGGGATGCTTTAGGGGACATTCATCTCCTGTCTCATGTGCTTGTGACTTACCCCACAAATTGATAACTGAATTTTCTATGCTCTGTGGTGTCTCTTCCACTCCATGTCTGTTGTTACTCACCAATGTCATTGATCAGCATGACCTTAGTGTTGGCAGGAATGTGCTGTTTGAATCCCATCTTTTGGTCATCTGCTGCTGGGAGTTCATGGTAACCCATGGCATCCAGGTGCTTTGAGGGCGGAGTGAGGTCAAAAAGATGAAACCAACCTTCAGCACTCACTGCAACAACTAAGTTCTGACAGAAAAGATTCTTGATGAGTATAATAGGCAGGAAATGGATTTTACCCTGAAAAATGGCAAGGCCCACATATTGTAAAAAGTCTAGACAACCCTCTAAACTTCAACAGAGAGGAATACAAAGCTGAGTAGAATCTCTACTTCTGAATAGTCTTGAATGTCAACTGTACCATTATCTGTTTAGCAGTACATATGCAACTCTTTGTATACTTTATCAATTAAAAGAATATATTATTGCAATTTGTGTTTTGAAATAGTCTTTTCAAACTGGAATTTTAATATCCAGGGTATACAAACATGACCCTCCAGTGGAAAAATGAGGGCCATCTTCTATAGTATCTGAATAGGCTGCAGCAGAAACACAAATTTTTGCAATTTTACAGGAAAGAAGATGAGTTAATACATCTACCCACATGTGCATTTTTCTCTCCATGTGTATAAAAAAAACAGAATAGAAACCCTTCAACTTTATCACATGCAGTTATTCACAAAGGACCAAGTATCATAAACAAACCAAACAGAATGCTCACCAGAACATAACACAAATAAACAGTCCACCAATACATGTAAGAATCTGTAACTCAACAAATATGGAAGTGGAAAAGCATACATGGAGTATTATATCAATTCTTAATGTATGCAATACAAGCAAAGGCACAGAACACAAACATAAGTCAAAGATTTCTTTTTTAAACATTTACCTTTCCTTTATTGCACACATCCCCAACACCAACACAGGTAAGCTGGAAAACAAAAGTATTAATTTGATTAGGTCTAGCACTTTCCAGTCTAAGAATGTAACTAAATCGGTTCTAATGCAAATAGCTATATAAAACACAACTATAAATTCTAATTTGAAATAAATTTGTTGACTCAGAACCATATACCATAGGACTGCCACAAAGGCTGGTCCAGATGAATAGTTAATGAATAGACCAAATATCTGCACTCAATATTGCCTGCAGCTGATTTACTTTCAAACAGGATAGTTAACAGAGAAGAAAACAAATTGACTAGCTAAAATATCCCTCCATTAATAGGGATATGGAAGGTCTCATGGGGATCTTGGCCCAGGTCCCAGCAATGGCCAACTATTTGCAGACAGGACTGAGGGATTGCGAACATACCTACGTCAAGCACCAGACAGCAAAAGCGCAATCACCAATCATTTAAATTGGATTGACAATTTGAAATGAGTAGCCTGGATTCAATAGAAAGTTGTAAAAGCTTTTCTTAAGAAAAATAAATTCATCTAGAAATGGGCTGCAGAGATATAGACATTAAATAACTGTCAGGAACTGAATTCACACACACACAAATATAACAGTGCGTGTACACTATTTATTAGGAGCGTGATACATAGTACAAGACTTCAGTGAGCGAACTGGAGGCAATTAGCAAAATTCAAAATATTAAAGGTAAAACATTAAAGGCAAAGAGTTTCTCATCCCTCCCGCAAGAGACCTTGGAGTTCTGGTTTAGCCTGGCAGGGCTTATCACTACATTCCTAGCTTTGTTTATCTAACGGTCTCTGGTTCTCATACCTTGTTACAAGGAAGCTGCTACTTAACTCCTACTACATATCCCATAACTAAAATATGGAGGGCTACCCGACAAGAACAGAGTTAATAATAAGATCACAGAAGTGATGCAAAGAGAAACTGGAGAAAAGACAGCAGAGTTTTGACTGGCAGACTGAAGTTGGAGGTAGAAGGTCTCAGTGAAGTTGTTGAACAGAGATGTGAATAAAGAGTTGGGAGAGACAAGAACAAGGTTAGAAGTCAGACTGAGTCAAGTTTATAGAAGGACAAAAAGAAAGGAAATTGATGGTACAAAAGACTGAAGAGACTGTTGAAGGATGGAAGAATCAGTATGACGATGGGGACTGGACAAAGGTAATTGTAGGTGGAGTGGACTGATATCTACAGATGGGATCAGACTGTCTGAGATGAATGCAGATAAGAGCAGCACAGGGTGAACCACCAAGTTCTTCAGTTAAAGTTTCAATTGCCGTAGTGGATTAAAAAAATGGATAAATGTTTAACAGCCTTCTAAACTATAGAGGATACAATTAAGGATTTAGCGAATAATTTGAAGCTGATTAAGAATGTGGCAGTAGAGGCACAACAGAGAACAGACAGAAATGCAAAACAGATTTTACAACTGAAAAGTGAACTGGCAGGACTGAGAGATGAAATCACTCCAGCAAGCGATCATCAGAGGAGAAGAAACCTTAGACTTAAAGGTCTGACAGAAAAGGTTAAACCTGTAGTTTATTTACAAGATGTGCTAATTGGTGGGAGCAATTTGGAACACAGATAGCACAAGCTGATGTTGAGCCTGTAAATCGCAGCCTCGGAAAGAAATCTATAAATCCTAATAAGCCTAGAGATGTGATTTTTGCTTTCACTTCTGAAAGAACTAAACATCTGGTGTTTAGAAAGTTGAGAGCTGCTCTAAACTTGCAGTATAATGAGAAGGTCAAGGTATTTCAGGACCTATCATCTGAAACATTAAAACAGAGAGACCTATAACTAAACAATTAATTGAAGCTGGACAGAAATTTACTCGGGGCTTTCCAATAACAATCCTGGTGTTTAAGAATGGAAACTTGTATAAGTCAAAGAATGTCAAGATCAGAGCATGTTAAGGATGATGGGATTTCAGCAGAGGAGTGGAGAAAATGGTGTAAGTGACTGCAAGACAGAGGAAGAGCGCCAACAGGAAGAAGAAGCAGACTTGGATAAAAATGTTAAGGACCTATAAAAGAGAGAAAAAGATAAAAGAACTCCAAAAGCTGACAAGATTGTGAGAAAAAGGAAAATTGATTCTGCTGGAGCCAAGGATAGCGAAATATTATTTAGCAAGGTAGAAGAGGTTAGAATATTAAGTAGCTTAGCTTTTAGCAAAGTTAATCATTTAGCAAGAAACACGAGTCTCAGCAACACAGGTCACCGAGGTTGAGAATGACATCCTGTTATTTTCAGAAACAGACTGAAACTATCAGACCGAAACCAGACAGAAGTTCCCCTTTTCTTTTTGCACAGGACAAACATTAAGGAATGCGTGGTCAGCAGATGGGAGGGGGAGATAGGAGAGCTCAAGGAACTCAAAAACAAAATACATGATGCAGGGGAAAAAAAGGGACTTTTCAAATGACAAAGGAAATGCTTGTAACAAATCAGAAAAGGACTTTTAGATAGGTGGATTGGAAGAATATGCACCCCGATATCAACAACCAATCGGCGAGAGGGGCAGTCAGCTTGCAGCCGGGAAAAAGGGTATAAGAGTAGGATGTTTAATTTGCTTGGCGCGCCATTCTCTCTGAAAGGGCATGGTGCCCAAATCTGCAGATTTGTCTAATAAAAATCTTGATCGCTGAGGTCAAGCTGCTTGATCTGAGAATCCCTGTTTCAGCCTCTTTATTTAAGACCTCACTGATGTGAATTATTAAGATCTAAGAGGCCTATTTCTCTCAAGATGGACAAAAAGGAACAAACGGAAGGGAAGAGAATGCTTAGGAATAAATGAAATGGGTTTATCCAGTTAGCAGTAATAGATAAGTGTTCTATGAAGCTGAGAGTTAGGGAAAGTAGACAAGATTAGAACAAAGAGGGAGAATTGGTGCAGAATGGTTGAAGGGAATAGAACAGAATTAAATAAAAGTACAAGCATAGGGAGGAGGGGAAATTAGGGAGAACGCAACCTGGGTATTTTTCTGCAAAAGGTGGCAGGGATTGGTACTCTTGCACCTCCCCGTGAGGAGGGGAGGAACCAAGGGTTCAGAAAAAAGAAATTGGGATCAACAGTTTATAACTTTAGTATGTGGCACGTCACTAGTAAGAAGAAAATAAGAAACGGACAAAATGATGAAAATAAATATTTTGACACTAAATATTAATGGTCTGAGTACCCCGTCAAACGATACCATTTTAAAAAATTACTGAAGCAAAAGCAAGCGCATATTTTATTTTTGCCGGAAATACACAAGAAATCAGATAATATTAAATTATTTAATTATGAGGGGGGAATTACAGTTGGAATCAAGGGATTCAAATAAGGGAAGGAGTGTTACAATAATGATTAGAGAAGTTATGACAGATAAAGAAGGAAGATATATTTTTTTAAAAGGGAAATTAAATAATACTCGTACTCCCCTAGCATGCATTTACGCTCCAAATAAAAAACAAATTGATTTTTTAAGTAAGATCCTTACAGAACTAGATAACTTTGCTGTGGGTTACAAAGAAAATGAATATACTTACTTCTTTAGTTGATATGCAAAGTGTAGTTGCATAGATTTTTTTCTTAGTAAAAGAGGGTAAAAAATAAAAATTAAAAAATTAAAATAAAAAGATGGTAAAAATAAAAAAAATATATTGACCAATATTGAATTTCTGATCACATTCCTTTGCATATGATATTAAAAATGACAGGTGAAAGCAAACTAAGGGAGTGGAGATTTGACTCTATAGTAACATCACAAGAACAGAATAAAAAAGAATTAAAGAGATTCATACTTATTTTCAAATAAACGCTAATGGTGAAGTAAAAGAAGGCATAGTACGGGACACTTTTAAAGCACTGATCGGGGGAAGTGCATTAATATTGAATTAGGGATTAAAAAAAGAAAGCTATCTAGATAGGAAGAGGTTAATAGAAGAAGCAGAAAAGTCAAAAATGGAATATCAGAAATATAAAAAAGAGAGAATTAAAAGGCAATGGGCTAAAAAGAAATAGAGCAAATACATCATCTAGCAGTAACAAGGAAGTATTTGTATGTCAAAAATGAGTTTCAAGCATGGGATATACGAAGCATAAAAAGACTGGCCTGATATTTGAGAAAGAGAAAATAAAATAAAAGAGTTAATCAACTAAAGAGAGATAATGGTGAAATAGTAAGAGAAGAAGAGAAAATAAGAGAAGTCATGGCAAAATTTTATGAAAAATTATATCAAAAAAGGGAAGTGATAGATCAAGAGATAAATATAGATTGTGAAATAACAAAGAGGAAGAAGGATCAGTTAAATGCCCCTGTAAGTAAGGAAGACGTTGACAATGTAATAGATAATCTGAAGGGGAGATCATCTCTTGAGCCATACAGGTTTATTTTTATAAATACTTTTTAAAAGAAATTAGGACCCATTTGGTAAAAATACGTAGTGAGGTCTTGATCAACCAAAAAATATACCTAAATCTTGTGGGAAAAGTGGAGATAATCCCTATATTAAAACCTAATAAAGATGAGAATCCTCCAGAAATTATCATCCAATTACATTGGCTATCCAATCCAGTTTGTAATGGCTTTGACTGCCCACTACCCAGTGATCCTAGGTCTGAACTGGCTGAAGTTCCATGACCTAAACATCTGATGGAGCAATGGAACTATATACTTCCCTGAATAAAAATGCCAAAACCATGTGTGGGACAATTGTCCAAAGGTGGGATGGGGTACATCTGGGGAGAGGCTTAACCCCAAAAATGAATCACAGATGCTTGTGTTACTGCAGTTTCTAGCCCAGGCTTGTGGTATATTAGATATCATTTGATATCAATAATTTGGCCTTCCTTACCCATTCTTCTCCACGTGCTTGAGAGGCCCCCAGACAAGCATGCATACAGGCACGGCCGATAATAGCCGAAACATTCCAAACAAATCCAGGCAGGCCAGAAATAGCCAGACTGCCGCTTTAGGAGACCTCAAGGCAAGTACCACATTATGTATGCACGCTACTTACAAAGGACTCCCTGCCCCGAGCAGGCAGCTTGACGAGCCTAATACTCAACTGTCAAGCACTCCGCTTTTGCATACTGGCTACTCTATTGACAACTCTGTCCTAACTCAATCATGCAAAATACTGACCTTTCGGAAGCTTTGTCTCCAGCCTGAAACTCATTGTTATCCCCAAGAACGGACTAGCCTGTGGCCACATTTTCCCCTATAAGAACCCCTGACTTTGAGCATCTCGTTGGATCGCTCTTGGCTTCCATCCCGCCTTGCTGTCGCTTAGTCCAGCGAGCCTTCCCCTCAGCTCCTCATGCTGAGATTCCTTACTTCCACGAACTTCGTCTTCAGACTACCCGGGCTTCAGGACAGGTGTAGTATTCTCCATACAAAACCTCCTCTTAAAATCCCTCTATCCAACTCCCACTTTTATTTCACTAGTTCTCCGTGTGAGTGTGTTGCATACACGTGTTTGACTGTACATCAATAAAACAACTATTACTATTTACTTCTGTTTGCTCCTTGACTCAGCCTGACCCCGTAGACATTGGGTTCAAGATCTCGCTACGTTGCCCTGCCTCTCGCATTGCTAACTAGTGCTCTAGCTAATTCCCATTCCCCATTATTTTGAGCACATTGAGGTGTCCCTCCTGGGACCCCCAGTAATCAGGGTAACACTTGGATTGACAGATGGCATCGGGGGGGAATTCCCAGTGGAGTATGCTGATTTGCAGGAGGTGAGCTCTGAGGTGAATGTGATCCCATACCCTCTCACCAGGATATGAACTGTGCCATTGAATTGGAGCTGGTCAGTTCCCCCCACCAAAGCAGACTGTATGCCATATCACCCAAGGAGATGGAAGTGTTGAGTGAGTTCACAGATAAGAACTTGAAGCAATGGTTAATCACACCAGTGTGATCCTACATAGAGGCACCAGTCTTCTGCCACAAAAAGAAGGACAAATTGTTCAGACTCGTAGTGGACTTTAGAGGCTAAATTCTGTCAGCACCTCAAACCAACCCCCCTTACGAAAATCTTGTTGGCTCAGTTGTGCATCAGGAAAATATTCACCAAATTGGATCTGAGAGACTACTGGGTATGCATTAGGGAAGAGGATCAGTGGAACAGCATTTAATAGCCCCCTGGGGGCATTTGAATTTCTCATAATGCCCTTTGAACTTTCCAGAGCCCCCAGAGTGTTCACGCACTTGATCAATAAAGTTTTGCATAAATATTTGCACAAGGGAGTACTGCTATATCTGCATGATGTGTTAATCTATAGCCCCACCTATGAAGAGCACGTTCCCTTGGTGCGGCAGGTCCTAACCAAACTGTTAGCAAACAATCTGTATGTTAAACTGTCTAATTGCAAGTTCCACACAAACAAGCTAGATTATTTGGGGTACAGAATTTTAGATCAGGACATAGAAATGGACCCAGGCAAGGTACAGGGAGTGCCAAGCTGGGAACCTCCTCAGACTCACAGGCAACTACAAAGCTTCCTAGGGTTTGTCAATTTTTCTAGACAACTCATACATAACTTCACTCAGGTAGCACTCCCTCTGACTTACTTGCTAAACCCGCCCCAAAAAAAAAGGCAATAAAAAGGGACAGGCGGTGACCCACCAGAGAAGCCCAAGCCTACCACCAAAATCAAGTGGTCACCAAAGTGTCATCAATCCTTTGAAGAGCTAAAATGTCTGTTTAACTCTGAACCCATCCTGAAACATGCCAATGTGGCCAGCTCCTTTATAGTGTAACCAAATGCTAGCAACTCAGCCATGGGGATCATTTTGCTCCAGAGGGATGAGGTGGGCTGGTTAAGACCATGTGCTTACCTATCAAACAAAACTCAATGGGCTAATTTGGGGAAAAGAGGCAGCTGCCATCAGGAGGGCACTGAAGGTGTGAAGGTATCTTTTGAGGGGAGCTGCATGCCCCTTTGAAATTTGGACTGATTACAGGAACCTAGTTGCTCTCCAAACTCCTCACCAACTGAGCCCCAAGCAGGAGCAGTGGGTGAAATTCTTTTACAAGTTCAAATTTGCAATTAAACACCTGCCTGGGAAAAATAATTTCCTAACTTATGCCCTGTCCAGACTGCCAAGTATGCTGCTTGCTACTTGTATCCAGGTATGGGTTCAAATAGCTCAAGATACTTAGGGAGATGCTTGGGCAATAGATGGTGCTTGGGGCTTCTGACACCAGGGTGAAGATCAGAGAAGGGTAATGTGATACCAACAGGAAGGTGTTGTGAGAACAAACTGGCTGGACATGATAAGAACATATAAACTGTTCAACTTCAAAAAATGAAAGTATGTAAACAGTGGAAAGGCTTGGGAAGCTCAGAGGTACGGTGGGGTGAGGTAACACGACTTTCACCAATCAGTGTCATTCACGCCTGAATTTGGATGTCAAAGAATTAAACCTGTTACCGCACAAATTATACCTATTTAACAACTTTTGGAAGTTGCTATATTGCTCGCCATTTCCTGAATAAATGCTGCTAGAAGTCCGAGTGTTTGTTTGGAAAAGCAAGTTACTCAGCACATGACAGCACTAAACTGAATTTGGTTCACCTATAGACAACTTCTTGAAAGGTTTAAGATGGACTTTAATTGGATGGACTGACAAAAGAATTAGATGAATTATTACTTCTCAAGGAAACAAAATTTATAACCAATCTACATAAATTATTGTTAAGAAAAGAATTAGAGGATGAAACAGTGAAAGACCGACTGTACATTAAAACAGCTGCAAAATATTGCTTATTCAATTGATCTTTAAAAAATGAGAAAAATCATTGAATGACAAGACAAATTTTACACATAATATAGGTTTAAAAGAAAACTATTATAAAATGTTGTACTGGTGGTACCTAATCCCTGTGAAACTAGCAAAGATATATAAGAATGCCAATGGAAATTGTAGGAAATGTGGAATAACCAAGGCGACGTTATACCATAGCTGATGCAAAGAAGCCAGAAGATCTGTCCATAATACACTATGTAAAATTTTGAAGATAAGCTATAACATGAATCCAGAGACATAATTATTAAAACATGACTGAACAGAAAAGAGAGAAAGAAAACAAAGCAAAGTTAATTTTGTATATAATCTCATCTCTAAGGATAATTTACCCCCAAAACGGAGAGAGGAAAAAAGCCATCAATTGAATACTAGCTATTAAAAATCTTTGACAGGACGAAGATGGAAAAACTGTAACAATACTATTTAGAGACAAATCACTCCAAAAGTTTGAGAAGGAGTAGAAATCCATTATACAGTTGAATAAAAAAAGATGGAGAGAAAAAATTATATTAAACCAGGATAGCATCTGAATATTTTTCTTGATACAAAGGATTTTAAGACTACTATCTTTAGAAATGTCTGAGTAAGCAGTGGAATAGAAAAATCAAACAGAGCAAATTGGGAGAAGAAAAGACTAAATTAATTGTACATATTGAATCCAAAGTGAAATACATGTAAAGAGAAGTAAAGTGGGGGAGGGAAGGAGATGACAAATGGAATTTATTGTTTTGTTTTTCACAATAAGCTTTAGGTATGGACTTTTTAAATAATTATCTGGTATATTTATTTAATATATTCAATAATTTAAAAAAAAAACAAATATGGAGCCTTCCAACATTCATTGCCAACACTCAGTGTGAGGACTTTCCCTGATCCCCACCTCTGCCACATGACACCAATTGTAGGGTCAGTCTAAATGCCCTCAAGGTTCCTATGAGGATTTACACTACCTTTATTTCCAACAGAATACCACCCTTCCACCTTCAATGCCGCCATCACACATGCCTTGTCTGAAACCCAGTGTGACAAGGCCTACTTCTTTCTCTCTCAGATTGGTATGGCAGCTCCCCAATCTGACAAGGCTGCCTGTCACTTCACACACAATTCTGCCTTCCCCCTTATAGCATCACCTATGTGTAAAGGGTGAGGCCTTTCAATTGTTCTTTAGAACCCCTTAATAGTTCTATGGTACCATGTTTTCTATGTGTCATTTAATACTGTATGTCACTCAGCTGAATCGATATTTAGGAAAATAAATTAATATTTATTAAAATAACATACAGAACAAAGACCATTTCCGCACTAGACTGTTATAGTGCTATTATTCCACTTTCAACCTCCCATGGGATTCTGGGGTTTGCAGTTTACTGAGGCCAAAGAGCTCTCTGGCTGAGAATTCAAAATTCTCCTCTCTAAACTGCAAACCCCAGAATTCCACAGGATGTTGAAAGTGGAATAACAGCACTATAACAGTCTCGTGTGGAAATGGCCAAAGTATTCGAGTTCGTATGCAGATCAAATTTAATACATTTCTTCCGAGTACTCTTAAGTCAGTTCTTTATAAACTCTCCTATAAGCATAAGTATCATAAACAGCCCTTTGGCTACACTCTCACTGAATGCTCATCCACCAGTCCAGGTCACACTTTCAGACCAGATTCTATAATGGTTTAATTACTCTTCATCCTCTCTCTAGGCTTCCCTGAGAATTAAACACCTTTCCCACACAGACAACCTTCCTGGCTGACTGAGGGACTTTATTCCAGACCAATCTCTGGCTGAAAGACTGACTTTAGAGCTCTTTCTCACAAAAGACTGCCCAATAACAATCAGTGCATGCTTTTTTTTAATCTTTTCCTCTCGGCCAGTAGACCCTCCCTCACACTAAAAGGCTGAGTTTCTTTCCTTTAAAGCTCTTCTCATTGCCTGGCAACCTGTCCTTAGGCTGCTCTGGCACTCAGGTTAGCCACACCCCCAGAACTCCCTCACAGTCAGCTCTCAGAATGATAGTGATTCCAGAGGCCAAAGGTGTATAAAAACTAAAACAAAACTTTATTTACCGAAGTTAAACACAAAAAATAGCAGGTTATTTATATATAAGATTTGAAACACCACTCTCTCCTCTCAAGCTAAACCAGGATGTTACTGATCATACAACTCAAATTCCTTTCTCTCACTCAAAGCTCTCTCACATTCCCAGCTGCACTCTCCCCAAATCCTAAGCTAAAATGACTCCCCTCAAACTCTGTCATTCACTAATTGTCCCATGCAAATCTCTTCAATCAGCACCTACTTCAACACTTCATTCTCTTCCCACTCCCAACAGCTACTTACCTCACACTCATACAAAAAATCAACCAATATTCTTTATATACAAACTCATGGAGCACATGTCCACCTTCCAGAAATCTAGGAGGACAGGGAGCAGACAAGGGTTGGATGTATGGGACAGATAAAGATCACAAAATTAGATCTTCTGCTCCGTAAACTGGATGTTCTGCACTCTGGTTTGCAGTAATAACCCAGTGCCTTGACAGAGAGCAGTCTGTGTACTGAAGAGGACAATAAGAATTGTTCATTGCCTCTAGAAGTGCTGACACAGTTACTGGGCAGCCAGAATCTGTACACAAGAGGTGCTGGATACTGCAAAATCAAAAAGATGATAAACTTCATCTTTGACTGACCATTCCTTGACATGAGCGCACAATCCAAGGCTTGCTTTCATCATTCTTGTATATAAATAGTTTTCCACTGGTGTCTCCCACGACTAGTTCATTCAGCTGGAGAAGAAAAGGAAATTATATTGATAAGAGAATTCTTAAATGTTCAAAAGTTATGTCTTCTAGCTGCGACATACACAACAACCTATTATACTCATAAGCAACTACAGAGTACAAGTGATGAACATTTAAAAGGTAGTAACTTTAGGCTTGTCTGGACTGGAGGTCAAACAAGATTTAACTGTTTGGTTACTGAAGTAAACCTTCCTTTAAACTCTTGACTTTAATTCAATCAAGAGTTATTGATTGAATTAAAGCTGGTTGAACAAGGATTACAAAACCATAATTTTGAAGAACAACCTAGAGTCATTTTAATCTTGATTATTACCCATAACGGCTAGTCGAGAATCCTATAAGACTGGACTGCACTTGCGCCAGAACTTTATCCAGTCTTAGTCAACTAACAATTAGTCAACTAACCTCATAGATTAGTTGAGTAATGTGGTGATTTAAGAACAGTAAAGTACTTACTGGAACATATTCAGAATTCCTACTATTTTCATATACAGACAAAAGAGCAAACGGCTTTAATTCATTAGTGCAGAGCATATATAAAGGTCATGGATTTTAAATATATTCTATGCTAGTTGCTTGTACATTATCACTAGCATACTTTTGTTCCTGGCTCTAGTAAGTCCCTTGCCCATGCAGCCTGTAGAGAATACCGTATTTGCCAGCGTATTAGATGCACTGGTGTATAAGACGCACTCCATTTTCAGACCTTATTTTTTAGTACCTGGCAGAGACAAAATACATAGGAAGTGGGGGAATGAAAGGAGATGTGGCACAAGGATTCCCCCTTTCCTTATTTTCCCTTTGAGGATTCCCCTTGGGCAAATCCCATTCTCTCAGCCTCAGAGGCAAGCCATGACACACACCCCTGAACAAATCTTGCCGGGAAAACTCCTCCATAAACTGGAGCTGCATTGAAGGCACTTAAGAAAAGCAACTAGGAAGGGGAAATGAAGACAGGAGCCGCTGAGCCCTGGGCAGGAAGGCAGCAAAAAGAGGGGGCTCAAAGCATCTGGAGGCTGCTCCTCTTCCCGACTCATTTTCTTCTTCCACCCCCCTAGCAAGGTGGTGGAGGCTGGGGTAGAAAACAGGAACAAGCAGCTCCTCCAGAAGAAACCAAACCTCCCATTCAGGCTGGGAGGGAAGAAAGTACACCTCCACCCCACTCCTTTCCCCCCACCCCAGGAACAGAAACCAACAGAGTTTTGCAGGCTGTGCTGAGTGGGAGCCAACCAACTGTAGGAGGGGGGAAACTGGGAAAATGCCCTGTGAAAAGTTTTCATGAGATATGTTGTGTCTCCATACATGTTGTTATTACAATTCATGTTATGTGTCTGTATCTCTTGTGAGGAGTTAGTTTAACCTCCGGTTTGCTAGTAAAACTGAATTACTGTGTCGCAAAATGATGCATGTCTAAAAAGTGTGTCACCAACATGAAAAGTTTGCAAAGCTCCGGGTTATCGACAAGGAAGAGGCATTGTGACAATGGTGTTTCTCCAAGCAGTACCGTGTCTCTGCGTGAAATAATTCCTTTAAAAAGAAAAGGGGAAGGGGTAGGGAGAAAGGGAATCTAGCAGCACTACCTGCCTGGAAGCCAGGGTTCAATTCCTCACTCGGCTATGGAACCCCATTGGGTGACCCTGAGCGCACTACACACTCTCAGCCCCCGGGAAACCCCATGACAGGTTTGCTTTAGGGTCGCCCTAAGGCTGAAATGACTTGAAGGCACCCGACGACAACCACCGTATTTATGTTTATGTTTTATATTTTAACCTAGTGGATATCAACTCACTTTCTCAGATGCAGTGACAGATGATGCTGAAGCCTCCAGCTGTTAAGCCTGTTTGTACAGTTGTGAGAGTGGGATAGAATGGTAAATTCTACTTCTTTCTACTTCCTATTACATTCTATTCCACAAACACAACTGTACAAATATGCTTAACAGTCCGAGGATTTAACATCACTCTGTACTTGCACCTGAGGAAGCGGGCTGACAGCCACCACAGTGTATGCTGAAACGTAAGTCAGTTAGTCCTAAAGATGGCGCTACTTTTAACTTTCCCTCCATTTTTATTTTCACGCCGCAATCGATTAACATGACTCTTTATTGAAAACTTCTACACAGGAACTCTACGGCTTGTTCCCAGGCACCACCCACTCCTGCATCACAGCACACGTCACAACCACGTTCCCAGCAAAGCTGTGGTATCAGACATCGAGGGTGGGTGCTCCCCACGCTGGTGTCGGGACTCTTAAAACTAATGGACGTTCCTCGCTCCGACAAAGCAGGGGAGCGGGCGAGCGGGAACACGGGTTTCACAACCTCTGTCAAGAACCCCTGGACAGGAAGGAACCAAGGCTGCCGTAAAGGCCCACGTGGACACCCCGCCCCCCGCTTTCCTCCCAGCCAGAGGCTAGCATACCGAATCGTTGTCCGCGTCGCCGAGGCAGATGGCGTGGGGAAAGAGGCTCCCACTGAAGTCAAGAGTGATGCGCTGGACATAACTGACCGAGCGCATGATGCCGATGCCGATGCCGCCGCCTCAGACCATAGAGTTCCTGCACTTTCTTGGGTCTCTATGGCTGTAGTAAGGGTGCTCCGTTGAGAGAAGAACCATAGAGATAAAGGGTAGAGTTCCAATTCCGTTTGTGGAAATGGTACTTCCTGGTTTCTTTTAACATTATTGTTGCGTCCCTTGGCGTGAAAGTGACAGTTGTGATTTCAGTATACAGGAGAGAAACGGGGTAATGATTTTCCCACGCCTCGTGCTCACCCTTTAAAATCTAGAAGAAAACAACAACAACCCAGGAGTAGATATTTTTCCCAATTCGGCTTTTATGTCTTGTGGCATGTGTGGTTGTTAAATGGCAATACTCAAGGCAAATACGGTGATTTTATCACCACGCTGAAGATTTGAGTTGTATAAATGCTCATAAACAGACCTGCAGTACCTTCTTAACATTGCACATTTGAGGTGTGGATGAGGTTTATAAAGTACCTACAAGCATCCTGTGTGTCTATGTAGCCTGGTGTTGATTCCGTTCTATTAATGTTCATTTCTTAAGTTGATTATTTATCCATTTATTATATCCCCAACCCTTACAGGGAATCCAAACCAGCTAGCAATTTTCAATAACCCAAGCTTACAAATACCATAAAAACCATAATTTAAAAATCACAGATGTAATTTAAAAAAAAAAATTGTTAGCAAGGAGAAGCATGTTAAAAAAACAACAGCATGGTGTAGTGGTTTGTGTGTTGGACTACAATCCTGGAGACCAGGGTTTGATTCTCTGCTCAGTGGAAACCCACTGGGTAAGTTTGGGAACATCACACACTCTCAGCCCCAGAAAAATCCATGATGAGGTCCCCTTAAGTTGGAAACAACTTGAGGATACTTAACAGCAATATAAGCACTTAAACAAAAGTGGTAGTTGCCTAAGCATTTACTGAACAAGTAAATGTCATTTTGACATCATCATGTTGTATGTTCAACTGTACATGTAAATGTACATGTAATTTGCCTGTTAAGTCTAACCAACCAGAAGCCAGAGACATTGTGAGGGAAGAATGCAAAAAGGTACAATCTGCAGCCAAAAAGAAAATCGTCACTGAATGACAGATGAAACTCTTCAAACAGTTCAGGACAGAGAAGAAGCAAAAGTAAAAGGAAACAAAAAATACAGTCAGAACCCTGAACTCAACTGTTCAGTGACTTGTGGGACAAAGAGAACTACTATAACAATCAATGCAGAGAACTAGAAGATGACAACAAAAATGATAGAAGAAGAGACATCTTCAACAAGATCCAAGAAATCAAAGAGGGGGGATGTTCTACAATCAGCTGGGGAACACAGTACATAATCAATCAATAAATAAATAGACAATGAAAACAATGTTACTTTAAGATGTGGGGAACATTGGGATCCATGTGCAATGCCAGTGTCTCCTTAGAATTTGGGGGAATTATAACTCAAAGGAGGCCTGTGAGAGGAGGATAACAGCAGGATCTTCTCACCTATGTATACCAGTACTAACTATAGAGAGGGCTCCAGTTAAAAGTAAACAAAGTTTTTATTTGAATTGACAAACACATGAGAGATCAAGCACTCTTAAAAACCATACAAGGCTCTTGGGAGGTGAAGCAAGAAAGGTTGGACAGAGAGAGATTGGGTGGGAAGGGTTATGGTTACCAGTCGTGAGGAAGGGGTAAAGCAGAGTGGCTCAGACAGCATCTGAGGGTAGCATGGAGAAATGGCAGTCTGAAATAGAATGTACAACATACTGCGTCCAATATACCACAAAAAGGCTGGGGTCGAAGCTAACGTTTTTATATCCTATTTCTGCCCTGAAGGCATCTGCAATGGCTTTCCCACAAGATTGACAATGAGGTCCGGAATGGTCTGATTGTTTAACTCAGGAGTGACAAGACATTGATGTGGCTCATAACAATCTCTTAATGGTTGATCAGGTAGGATTTAAGGGGAAGATCTCTGTAGGATAAGATCAGGGAATGGTTTCTGACTGCTCACCAATCTAGGCAATTTGTCTTTCATTATTTTCAGAAACGGAAAGAGCTGAAGTGGTAAAAGGATTAGCACAAACATGTCAGCATCGGATTTTCCCACCTAAGCCTCTCTGGACTTTATGACCCTTAACACATCTTAGGTCAGCTTGACCCCGAAACACATTCTGTGGTTAGTGTGACTTTGATCATGTTATCCAGTCATTAATCTGTCCAATTTATCAAAATTGCACACCTCAAAGGAGGGCTGATGAAGTATGGTAACAACAATCCAGTCAAGAACTATATGAAAGATAAAATGATGATTGATTCATTCAAGGAAGAAGTTGAATTCACAGTATTACAGCACTTGGAAGAAATAAATCACTAGAAACAGATGGCATATCAGTAGAGCTATTTCAAGCTACAGAGACAGAATCCAAAATCTAATTAAAATCTGCCAACAAATATGGAAAACAAAACAATGGCCCACAGTTTGGGAACACTCAATATATATTCCAATCACCAAGAAAGGGGACACCAGGGATTGCAATAACCACCAGACCATTGCATTAATCTTTCATGCAAGCAAAGTACTGCTCAGGAATATACAAAAAAGACTTTTGACATGCATGGAGCATGAAATCCCTGATGCCCAAGAATGGTTAAAAAAAAAAGGGAAGTAGTACTAAAGATCATATTGCAAAGATATGTTGGATAATGGAGGACCCCAAAGAATTTTAGAAGAGTTCCTAAACAAGATGGACTTTGATCAGAACTTTAATGCTTGGATTTCTCATTAATAGACAATGGTTTAAAACCTTTAAAAAAAAAACACTTGGATTTAGACATTGATAGCAAGTATTTTAGCAGAAGTATATTTCTTATATTATATTCCAACTCCATTACTCCTGTCATAGGCACTGGCTCTCCACTGTCAGGCATGAAGTGCCAAGATATCCAGCAGGCAACTGGAGACAGCTTAGCAGCCCTATAAAGCTTTCCTGGTTAGAGTGAAGCAGAAGTGAAGTCCAGTGTCAGTCCAAAAGTCAGGAATCCAGTGAGCAGCAAGGTCAGAGAGTTCAAAGGTCAGAGAAAGCGGGCAGACGGCGAGCTGGGTATCTGTAGCACCCGCATTGTTTCTGATGTCAAGCCATCACCTTCCTTACAAAGGCTGGAGCCAGCTGGCTCTCATCCCAGCCTGATTAGCTCCTGGTCTGCATGTGTCTGCTTGTCCTCCTTCAAGACTGCTGTTCACATGGAGAAGCTGACTCTGTGTAGTAGCTTTTGAGGACGTATATTAGTAGTTCAGTTTTTAATCATCAGTTGAGAGGCTGGAAGTCATAATTGTCTTATTCCTATCTGGTTTTGTGTAGTTATAGATAATTGATGTAGCTTAGTTTAGTTTTTTTGAGGTGTAGTTTTAGATGCATATTTTTCCTTTTGTGTGTGTGGTGTTTGTATATCCTTCTGTGTTATTTTATATATCTAAAATGTATGTATTTAATAAAAATATTACAAAACAAGAAAAAAGAAACCAGTCCTTTTCTGGGCAGTGGTGGTTATGACTTTTCATGCCCTATATGGCTTGAAAGGTCTATCTCTGGTATGAACCTGCCCAAGTTTTAAGATTTTTGGGAGAAGATCTCATTCACCATCATCTCAGGGATATTTGGTTAGGTCATGGGAGAGCCTTCTTGATGGTTGCTCCCAGGTTGTAGAATTCCTTCCTGGAAGAGGTTCACTCAGCCTCCTCTCTTCTCCTTTCACTGGCAGGCAAACCTTTTTTATTCAGACTTACAATTTATGTAGCAGAAAGGATTTTAATGGCATTGTTTCTATTTCTTTTACTATATCTTACTTGTGTTTTAGATTGTTTTAATCTTCTGTTTTTAACTGTCATTTAATTTTTTTTTAACTTTATATAAATAATTACATCCAGTGCTTGTAAACTGCCTTGGATTGCATACAAGTAAAAAGACAGGGTATAAATAGTTACCTCTATGCTCTCTTAGGACTAGGACTGTTGTCCTTGTTCTCCTGTCTCACAATCTGTGATCAAGAGGACTGCTTGGAACCAGCTGTGTAACTCCACATTCACAGAATGCTTCCTAGGAATTCTGTTTCTGTTATTTTCCCAACTGCTAACAGATCTCAATGAAAAGGCAGAAGTACTCAATGCCTATTTTGTTACAGCTTTCTCCCAAAAAGAGAACTGTGTGCTTCCATGCAGCAACAGAGACCTTGGCAAAGGTTCTGGCTTGCAAATCAAGACTGATATGGAGTTGGTTGGGAATCACCTAGCTAACCTAAATGAGTGCTCTGCAGATGGTGCCGCCGGGAGCAATTTGGGTTTTTGGGACACGGTCTCCATTTCCATGAAGATGGTCTTCTGGCAATGGATGGGCTGCACATCACAACTGTCAGCAGGAACATTTTTGCTAACAGTCTTGCAAAGCGGATCAGGAGGTCTTTAAACTGAGTTCGGCTGGGGAGGGAGACAGGGCAAGGATTTGGCGAGTGCTGGGAAAAATAGCCTGAATGATATAGATAGAGTAGGCCAAGTAGTACTAGAGACTAACAGTGGGAGGAAAAGTAACTTTAGTACAGGACTTCTGGGAAGGGCACATGGTCTTATGTGCCTCTACACTAATGTACAGAGCATGGGAAACAAGCAAGATGAACTCGAACTCTTAATTAAAAAAAACACAATTTAATAGGCATCATTGAAATCTGGTGGGATGAGTCTCATGACTGGAATGTAAGAATAAGGGGGTATAACCTATTTTGCAGAAATAGAGCAAATGAGAAAGGAGGAAGAGTGGCCCTATATGTTAAAGATGTTTTCACCTGTGAAGAGATCCATGACTTAAATCCAGGAAGCCAGGTCGAGAGCATCTAGGTAAGAATTAAGGGAGCAAGAAACACTAGGGATGTGATTGTGGGGGTTTACTACAGGCCTCCAGGCCAGCCTGAGGACTTAGATGATGCCTTCCTGGAGCAGATGGCCACACATTCAAAAAGGAGAGATGCAGTAGTAATGGGAGATTTCAGCTATCCTGATATATGTTGGTAATCAAACTCTGCCAAAACCACAAGGTCCAACAGGTTCCTCGCTTGCCTTGCAGACAATTTCGTGGTGCAGAAGGTGAAAGAGGCAACAATGAGATCAACATGGTGCAGAAGGTGGAAGAGGCAACAATGCGATCAACTGATGCTGACCAACAGGGATGACCTTGTTGATGAGGTGGAGGTGGTAGGATCCTTAGGGGAACAGTGACCATGCTCTTTTGGAATATTTCATTCTGTGGAAAGAAGCCAAGTGTAGCCAGACATGCATCCTAGACTTTAAAAAAGCTGATTTCTGTAAACTTAGGGAGTTACTTGCCGAAATCCCGTGGTCAAGAATACTGAAAGAAAAAGAAGTTCATGATGGATGGGAATTTCTTAAAAGTAAGATAGTGAAAGCACAATTTAAAACTGTGCCAATAAGGAGGAAAAATGGCAGGTGTCTAAAGAAACCGGAATGGTTGACTAAAAAACTCTCAGCTGAACTAAGTGTTAAAAGAAATATGTACAGGAAATGGAAGAATGGTGAAACCACCAAAGAGGAATTCAAGCAAATAGTCATGATATGTACAGAGAAGGTCAGAAAGGCTAAAGCGCAGAATGTACTCAGGCTTGCCAGAGACATTAAAAATAATAAAAAGGGCTTTTTTAGATATGTCCACATATAAACAAGGATAAACAAGGAAATGATAGGGTCGCTGCACAGAGAAGATGTCCAATTACTAACAGGGGGAAGAGAGAAGGCAGAACTACTCAACCCCTTCTTTGCCTCAATTTTCTCCCAAAAAGATAGAAGTACTCAACCTGGGGGGTGGGGAGCAGGTGAGGAAGGGGGGAAATGCAGCACAGAATAGGTCGAGAAGTAGTACAGGAATACCTGGCTAAACTAGATGAATTCTGCACTTTCTTAGAAAATCTCCAACCTCATCATTATAAATTTTAGACTTCCAGCTTGCAGTATTCCAGGATAAACAGTTTAGGACAGTTTAGGACAGGTGTTTCTCACCACAAATTTATTTCCACCTTAGTCCCTGGAGAGTTCACCTTCTGTGCCAGGTCCATAGGTTGTTTATTAATAGGCCTTCTATCTCTAATTAATCAATGGGAGTCATACCTTTTCCCCAAAAAACTATTATCCTTCATATCTGGTCTGCTTTTATTTACCTTATTCCTGCTTTGACATGTCTCCTTAACCTCCCTACTTAAATCATTACCACTCCGGTCTTGAAAATTTGCCTGTAGCTCTTGTTGGCCCACCGGTGCTGCCCTCTTTGTTACCAAAGTACAATCAGGTATAAAATATGTTTCACTACCTACTTCCTTCCTCTGCAAGTTAACCAATTTCCCATATAATACAGATATTCTTTCTATTATGTCCATTTGTGTTGTTGGTGGGAGGAGCTGGAAAGTTTGGATTAGAGATTCCTTTTCCTCAATAACCATTTTTTGAAATTGAGTGTTAGGAGGTTCTGTTACCAGGGCTATTTTAGCTAGCTGACTTTTAGGTGGTCATGACTTTGGTGGTGGACTGTCATCATCTAATATTATAAGGTTCTCCTCCTTGCATTAGCTCTTCATTTTTGGATTCGCTTTCTGCGCTACACTTGCACATAATGGTATGGGAGGAATATTGTTTAAAAAAAAAGTGAGAAATAGTTATGCCCTCCCTCTTAAGCTTAGTTTGTACTAAATATATTTTTCTCAAACTACATTCATCAACAAATTCAATTACTGCCCAGGCATTAAAATAGTTATAGAAGAGATATTCTACCCAGACTATTTCTGAGGAGGAAAGAATCTTACCCCTAGCTCCTAGTTTTCAATAGATGAATTCACGTCTCCAGGGCCAGATGAATTACATCCAAGGATATTAAAAGAACTGGCAGAAGTCATTTTCAGAACCACTCTCAATAATCTCTGAGAACTTTTGGGGAACAGGAGAAGTCCTAGCAGACTGGAGCAGTGCAAATGTCACCCCCATCTTCAAGAAGGGAAGATTGGGAGGCTTCTGGTTTGATCAAGAGCAGGGAGACACGATCTTCTGAGCTCTGTAAAGAAGATTGCTGCAGCTGCTGGCTACTGGATGAGAGAACTTCATCAGTCTGGTTCGTTCTGCTACTCAGTAAGAAGAGGACAGCCAGAGAGAAGCTAGGCCACCAGAAGCCTAGGCTGATCCCCCATTCAAGACCAATTAGATCTTGAATGGGACACAGCCGGATAGCCATTGCCACCATAAGATCTTAGTCAGCAGCAGTGTGGAAACAGAGGGGGAGAGTTTCCCCCTCGGAAGATCACAGCCATCAAATTTCTTCTGTTGTACTGCTAAGTACTTTTTGATCCTTTGAATTTGGAATTTTTGGATCCTATGGAGTATTATTTTGGTATATGAATAGGAAGGATCTGGAAGCAGACTGGTGACTGAACTCTGTTTAAGGGACAACTGTGACGTCTTCTTAGTTTTACCTGTACGTGCCTCTTTCCTCTGGCTTCAATTGGAGTCTAACTCTGCCATCTTTTTATTGAACTTGCTGGTGAGCAGAGGCTTAAAAAACGTGTGTTTTTTTGTTTTCGTTCTTGTGTTTGTTTGTTTTTTGGAGAATAGAAAATTTTGGGGGTTTTTTTGTTTTTTTCTATCCCCTTCGGATTTTTGGTTTGTTTGTTTGTTTATTTTATTTTATTTTTGGACTGAGCTAGTGGCCTGGACTTTCCCTTTTTGGATTCTTCCCACTGTGTCACAAGCTGGGGCAACATAATATTGAGTAATGAGTATCCCAAGAGGTTTTGAGGTTTTGAGGTCCGTGAACAATGAAACGGAACTGGTTTCTCTTTATTGATTTATTTATTTATTTCTCCCCTATTGCCTGCTGTACTGATTTTTGGAATATCAGAGGAACTGCTGGAGCTAAACACTTTTTTTTTACTGCCTGGGGTATCTGATTGACTATGGAATGTATTTGGTGATCAGGAATTTGACATTGATAGTGAGGGTCCCACCAGTGTCTTTCCTATAAGTTTCTACATGAAGAGAACTCTCTTTTCAAGCAGGACTGGCGTGGTGCCTGATCGACATTGAGAGATTTCCAGGAGCTGGAGTCTTCAAGGTCATCATGGAGCAGTATGATAGGTGAGTTGTGTTGAATGGTTTGAGAAATAACTCTTTGCTCCCCAGTATAGGAGATTGGATGGATTTGCCATATTAGGTTTCTGAATTAGACAGGCAGCTAGGAACAATTCTTTACCCATTATATATAGTTTTGGGAATTGATTAATGAATTGTATTAAATATATTGAGAATTAATTATATATAATGGATAATCAACTCCTAATACTAATTCATTTTCTTATCTCATCTTTATCCCTGGCAAATTTCTTTTGAGATCAAGACTATTTAAGATTTTTTGTGTCTAAATTTGCGAGTGAAGATTTCCTATGGGTTGCATGACAGATATGATTGGAACAAGTTTATGAAATGATTAGGATATTATAGTATTACTGACAGTATGTATTGACTGCTATTCATAATTAATTGTTGAATTAGGGGTTTACTCATTTTATGACAAATCAGCTGAACTTCTAATAATGAGCTAGATCAAACCTGATTGTATTGTATTTGCACTTAATGTAATATTGGTGTGTGATTGCGCAAGTTTTTTTTTTATTAAGTATATATAATATCAAGTGTAAAATATTGATAAGCCCTATCAGGGAAAAGGAGATAAAAGAAGTTATAGATTGTTTCTTTTATATTGGTTCTCTCTGGTGGAAATTCATTTAAGTTTAGAATAAGCAGTTTTCTTCTCAAAATGTATTGATAGATAAGACAATTTCTATTTAAAAATCAGTATAAACTAATATAATATAAATTAGTAAAATACTTCTTGGTAATTATACACAAATAAACCAGAAAGAACTTACCAATTGTAAAATGCACAAAATGAGATTAGGGAAGGTTCAGACTATTGCACTCAACTGAAATGAGACTCCTTTGATGAACCCTCAGACTATCAAAAGTAATTCATGGAGGAAATGAGATCATATATGCTAGAAATAAAGCAAGACTTGTCTGAGTTGAAGAGGCAAGTCTCAGAAATTCAAGACACCTTAGACCAGGTTAAAAGGGATGTTAATATTAATTGCAAAGACAGAGATGCAAATAAGAAGGAGATCCTCACCCTTAAGCAGAATATGACTACCTCCACTTCAGAAATGGATAAGCAACTAGACAGATTGGCATTAATTGAACAGAAGCAGAGGGACTCCTGGATTAGAATACAGGGTCTTGAAAAGAGAACAAACGAAGATATTAGGAAAAAGATCACAACTCTTTTGGCAGAATACCTTGACTTGGAGGAAGAGGATATTGATTCTGAGATAGACTTGGTTTACAGGGTTAATTCTGCAGCGGCAAAAAAAAAAGAGCTCACCGAGAGGCGTGGTGGTGCAGTTCACTAAGAAGATAATTAGAGATAGAGTAATAAAAGAACACAACAGAGAACCTTTGAAAGATCAGAGCAAACAATTAATAATCCTCCAAGAAATCCTAATAAGGATATTAAAGAAAAGGAAGGATTATGATTTTTTTGGTAGCTAAACTTAAGCTGAGCCAAATAAGGTTTAGGTGGGACCATCTTGAAGGGGTGGTGCTTACTTATAATGACCAACAGTTCAGAATTAATTCTATTGAAAAGGCACAAGATTTCCTTCAGAGATTTAAACCCAACCTCGAAAGAACAGGACAATCTTCTCAAATGTACGACTCTAAGCAATCCAGGACCCTCAACATGCCTCATGGAGAAGACACGCTATCAAAGAGAGGAAGTTCCTTGCAAGGAGGCACAGTAGATGGGGCACATAAGCAAGCCAAGACACCGACTCATATGGCGAAGACCCATTCCAATGGTATCCTCAACACTGGAGACTAGTCTTATTTTTTTGGATGCAGAAGAATTGGACCTTCCCAAATCATCTCATTAATGACCTGCTATATCATATCTTGGAACATTAATGGACTGAACTTGCCAATCAAGAGGAAAAATTTTTTTCATTATTTACAGAAGCATAATTCAGACATTTGTTGCTTGCAGGAAACGCATATAAAAAAAGAAGGATGCTAAAGTATTGGAAGCCCCTAAGTTAGAAGAAGTTTTTATATCAGCCACAACTGTCAAGAGAAGAGGAATGGCTCTATATATCAAACCAGCTTTGTTTCCTAAATTACAGTTTAACGATGATAAAGGGAGATTTCTGGGTGTTGAATGTATGATAGAAGGTAAAATTCTTTTGATAATCGGCATTTACGCCCCATGTAATGAAAACAAGACCTTTTACCAAGATCTAAAAAGTTATGGAGTGCAATCCGTATGAAGATGTATGTATTATGGGCGATTTTAATGCCATCGTTAATCCCCAGATGGACAGGAGTATCTCGACTTTGCCAAAAAAAGCAAAAGGGAAAACTACCATCAGTTTTTTTCGAAATTGTGGAAGAGTATCAATTGAATGACGTGTGGAGGTTTAAACATCCCCATGTAAAGTACTTCACTTTCTACTCAAACCATCATCAGTCATGGTCAAGAATAGATCATATTTGGCTATCCCAAAACTGGTAAAGTAAGATTCACAAAGCAGAAATTCTGACTAAAGTCTTCAGTGATCATAATCCAGTTATTTTGGTGCTCAGAGAGCAAAACAAAAGTAGAAGATGGAAATTAAATGAAGCTCTCTTTCTTAAAGAAGAGATTATAACATCATGCAAAACAGAATTAGAGGAATTTTTTAAGGTCAATAACAATGAGGTGAACATCTCAACAGTTTGGGATGTGGCAAAAGCAGTGATTCAAGGGTTCTTTATTCAAAAAAATATAGAATCCAAAAAGAGTCAAAAGAAGAACATTGAAGAGATAATGAATATAATTAAGGAATTAGAAAAACTATTAAAAAAGAACCTTTTTGATAAAGAGGTGAATTCCAACCTAAGAATTATGCAAAAACAACTTTCAATGCTCACAATGGAAGAAATAGAAAAAAGATTTGCTTTGCCAAATAAAATTATTTTGAGCATGCTAATAAACCTGGACGCTGGCTAGCATATAAGATATGGAAAGAGAAAAAGAAACATCTCATCTCAGAAATTAAAGAAGGAGATCAAAGTATTACAGACTTTAAAGAAATAAGGAAGATACTTGGGAATTATTTGAAACATTTATATCAAGCTAACGGGCTCAGCAAGTCAGAAGAGGTACATGATTATCTTTGTTCACATTATCTCCCAGAAATTTCTCAAGATCATCAAGAATTCTTAAATAAACCTGTTACCGTCAATGAGATTAGTGAGGCAATAGATAGAGCTAAAGCTAAAAAAGCTCCAGGGCCAGATGCAAGTTTTTCCAAACATTTTAAGGAGCAACTTCTAAAGCCCATGCAGATGATGATGAACTCAATAACTGATTTAAGTACAATTCCGAACAGCTGGACAAAGGTTAACATAACATTAATACCGAAAAATAACTCTCCTTACTTAACATGCAAAGATTTCCAACCCATCTCTCTTTTAAACATGGATTATAAAATTTTTGCCTCAATTTTAGCCAACCGCCTGATGAAGATTCTCCCAGATTATGTCCACAAAGATCAGACTGGATTTATTCCAGGCAGGCAGATGAGATCTAACATAAGGACTGTGCTTAACATATTAGAATTTTATGAGTTGCATATTGACAAAAAGGGCATTCTTATTTTCCTGGATGCAAAAAGGCCTTCGACAATGTTAACTGGTCCTTTCTTATTAAAGTTATTGAAAATATGAAAATGGGGAGGACCTTTGTAAACTGGATAAAAGCAATTTATACTGAACAAAAGGCCCAAATAATAATCAATGGTGATTCATCAGAGAGTATTAAAATTTCAAAGGGAACCCAGCAAGGATGCCTGTTATCGCCATTATTGTTTATCCTGACATTGGAAGTCCTACTTAAGCAGATAAGGAATGAAGATTCAATAAAACGGGTGAAGCTGGGTCGAGATGAATATAAATACAAGGCCTTTGCGGATGATCTGGTGTTATTTTTGGAAAAATCCGCTATTACAAATTACCAAAGTTAATGAACTACTAAATAAATTTGGGCATTTAGCGGGTTTTAAAATCAATAAACTCAAAACCAAGATCCTCACAAAGAATCTGAGTCTTCCAGAAAAAGAACAAATTGAAAAGAAGGCAGGTATACAATGTGTACAGAAAGTAAAATATTTAGGAATTGAGTTGTCCAACAATAATAATCAACTATTTGAGAATAATTATCAAAAAAGTTAGAGGTTGATACAGAAGAAACTTGAACGGTGGAAATCATTAGATCTATCTTTAATGGGAAGAATATCAGTTATCAAAATGACGATTTTACCTAAAATTCTATTTCTGTTCCAAATGATCCCAATTACAATTTCTAGAAGTTGGCTACACCGGTATAAAAAAGATCTTTCCAAATTTATTTGGAATGGAAAGAAACCTAGGATGAAATTTAAGTTGATGACAGACACAAGGCACCGAGGAGGTTTTGCAGTACCAGATCTAAATTTGTATTACGATGCCTTTTATGGATGAAACTGTGGATCCTGCTGGATGAGAGGAAGCTTCTGACATTGGAAGGACACGACCTCCATTTTGGTTGGCATGCATACTTATGGTATGGCAAGTCCAAAGTTCAGAAATCTTTTAAAAACCATGTTATTCGCAGAGCTCTTATTAATTTTTGGGAAAGATACAAACCTCTGCTTTGCCCAAAATTACCATCTTGGGTATCACCCGTGGAAGCACTTTCTATTTCTGGACTCAGAAGATATGGCAACTGGATTACCTACAAGGAATTGTTAAAGCAAAATGGAGATTCCATTTTGTTGAAAGACCAACAACAGCTGATGGAAGAAGGTTTTCCAATACAGTGGTTTCCATATCTGCAAATAAAGGAGAGATTTAAAAAAGATCTCCAAACTGGAGGGGTTGGACTGAGGCCTACTGAATTGGAAATCTGTTTGTTAAAAGGAGAAAAACATCTACTTTCCAGGTTGTACAAAATGCATTAACTTTTAATTTAGAGGATGAGACTATAAAAGAACGTATGATAAAATGGGCAAGAGACTTAGGTCATACTATCTCACTGGGAGAGTGGCAAGCAATCTGGAAAGACAATATGACAAATTCTAGATCTTATGCATTGCAAGAAAACACTCTAAAGGTGGTGCACAGGTGGTATCTGGCACCACATAGACTTGCAAAGATGAACAACCAGATGAAAAATCATTGCTGGAAATGTGTGAATCAAGTTGGTACCTTTTTTCACATGTGGTGGGGTGTGACAGAGCTAAGAAATTCTGGCTTGCCATCCGTTCTAATATGCAAAAGATTCTAAAAATGAAGATTGAATTGATACCAGAATTTTTTTATTGAGTATATGGAGAGCAGAACCAAGGCCAGACCTCCAGATTAGAAGATTAGTGTGGCATCTTACTGCAGCAGCCAGAACAATTTTTGCCAGGCATTGGAAAATGAGTTCCATTCCCACAACTGAAGAGTGGTTAGAAAAAGTTATGGAGATTGCAGAACTGGATAAGATGACCTACAGATTAGGAAATATGTCAAGACAGCAAATTTTATAGGGCATGGGAGCCATTAGCGACATTCCTACAAAGTAAAAAGATTTTGGCATCTGCTTTTCATTGTTGATCTGTATTCCCAATCAGTTATTCATGTAGAATTCCAACTGAAATGTAATTTCTCAATTGTTCTTTTTTTCTTTGCTGGATTAGATCAGAGTATTATTATCACAAGTTATTTATTGTATTTGTACTCACCAGTTGTTAAGGTGGTGGAGGGCAAAAGCAGTAAAAGATAAGTCACTGGTTGTTTTGTTTATGGAACATTGAGAGAAATAGGTACAATATGGTTACCATTTGACCACATAGGAGAAAGATGATGAGTTACTAATGGTAACAGTTCTAAAATTAATTAGCTGTATTTTAATAGAAGGTATTGATTGAGTGATACTGATTCTATGAGGCTGTTCATGATTTTTAAGGTTGTTTCATTGCAGCTAAGTAAGATTTTCCCTTTTCTTAGGAGTGAGAGGTTACTATTTTCTCTGTCTGTGAGATTTTATCAAGGCAGTTACCGCATTCCAGATGAAAGTTTCTAAGTGTTTGTAATTTTTTTTTTGTACAATTGTTTTTGTTGTGGTAGTCTTTCCCTTATTTACCCTTCCCATTCCCCCTACTTTCCCCTTATATTGTAATTTATGTGTTATAAGCTCTGTTCAAGTGTCCTGTGTCAATCTGTATATATGTCTTTGTCTATATATATATATATATATATATATATATATATATATATATATAAAAATAAAAAAGAAGGAAAAAAAGGGGACCCAACTAATTATCCGTTGGTCAGCCTGACATCAATACCGGGAAAGAACTTAGAACAGATCATTAAACAGTCAGTTTGTAATTACTTAGAAAGCAATTCAGTAATCGCTAAAAGTCAACATGTATTTCTCAGAAATAAGTCATGCCAGAGTAATCTTATCTCTTTTCATGATAGAGTACAAGCTTGATAGATGAAGGGAATACTGTGGATGTAGCATATCTTGATTTCAGTATGGCCTTTGACAAAGTTCCCCATGACGCTCCTGCAAAGAAACTAGTAAAATGTAGGCTGGACAGGGCTACTGTTAGGTGGATTTGTAATTGGTTGACCGACTGAACCCAAAGGGTGATCACGAATGGCTGCTTTTCATCCTGGAGAGAAGTGACTAGTGGGGTGTCATAGGGTTCTGTCCTGGGCCCAGTGCTGTTCAACATCTTCATCAATGACTTGGATGAAGGAGTAGAGGGCATGCTGATCAAATTTGTAGATGACACCAAATTGAGTGGGGTTGCTAATACTCCAGAGGACAGGATCAAAATTCAAAATGACCGTAACAGATTGGAGAGCTTGGCCAAAGCTAACAAAATGAATTTCAAGAGAGAAAAATGTAAGGTCCTGCACTTAGGCAGAAAAGGACAGGTTGCCTACCTGTAACTGGAGTTCTTCGAGTGGTCATCTGTGACTCACACAAGTGGGATTGTCTGTGCCTGCGCAGTACTGACTATGGAAAGTTCTAGAGCTTTAGGCCTAGCATTTTGGCAGGAACTCCGCCCCTTCCCCAGAGCATATATAAAGGCCTTGGTGCGCTTGTCATTAGTTCCTTAATCGCTGCAACATGTGTGGTAGCAGGAACATGGCATATCAGTGAGGGGAGGCAGAGCGGGATTGTGTGAGTCACAGATGACCACTTGAAGAACTGCAGTTACAGGTAGGCAACCTGTTCTTCTTCTTTGTGGTCTCTTTGATTCCCACAAGTGGGAGACTAGCAAGCCAAACTTAGGAGGAGGAAATGCCATGTGACGGTGCCATGGGCACCACTCAAGGAGGCCCCCCACAAATGCTAGGCATCACATAGAGTTGACATAGGTACAATATAAAAGGAACCACCAGGCAAACAGAGCAAATGACTATATTACTAACATTTAACATAAACAGACCATGGATTGAACAAGCATTACCATGGTTCAAATGGCAGAAAACAAAACAGCTCTCCCAAAAGCAGTGTCAGTGGATGAATGTTGGTCCACCCTGTAATGGGACACAAAAGTCATAGGCTGAGACCATGTGGCTGCCTTACAAATGTCATACAATGGAACACCTCTGAGGAAGGCTGCAGAAGCAGACAGGGCTCTAGTGGCATGACTCCTGATCTGAGGAGGAGGGTCTGTCTGTGTTAGCTTATAGGCCAGCCTGATGGTGGATGCCACCCATTTTGAAAGTTTCTGGGATGAGACTAGCAGTCCTTTTCTTTTAGAAAAGTAGCAGAGAAACAGTCTCTGGGCTCGGCGAATTTCTGCGGTGTGCTGGACGTAGAAGGCCAGGGCCCTGCAAACATCCAAAGCATGCAAGGACCATTCCAGGTCCGAGCTCGGGTTTTGAAAGAATGCTGGAAAAACAATGTCCCAATTAAGATGAAAAACCGACACCACTTTTGGGAGAAAGGTGATTTCAGGGAGAAGGACAACTTTGGAACTAAGGTAAGGCTTGTCAACCTTAAGTGCACACAGTTCACCCACCCTCCTTTCACAGGAAACAGCAACAAGGAAAGCAGTTTTCCAAGACAATAGGCGGAGATCACACATGGCCATAGGCTCAAAGGGTCGCTTGGAGAGTTGGGAAAGAACAAGTGGCAAATTTCAACCACGAACTGGAAGCATCACCAGGGGGTGTAGATGCTTGTAACCTTTGAGATAGGTGCAAACCAAAGGATCCTTAAAGCATGAGGGTCTCTCTTGACTTTGGAGGTGCGACGATATCACTGAAAGATAGAGAGAGAAAGAGAGGGAAGAGAGGGAAAGACCCTGGTCCGCCAGTGAGGTGAGGAACTTGAGAAGGTGGATGGTATCGAAATGCTCAACATTGATCTGACGTAATTGCAAGAATTCCTTGAATCTTGAAAATTTATAGGAGTAGGCACGGACTGTTGAGGGTTTACGAGCCACCTCAACGATCTGTCAAACACCTGGAGGAAGAGAAGCTATTGGAGTAAATTCCACGCCATCAGTTTAAGGGTGGCAACATCTGGGTGACGCACGGTACCGTCGTTCAGTGTCAAGATGTCCAGTTTGAGTGGAAGCCTCTGATACCAAGAGCATGACAGGAGGAGTAGTGGGGCGACCATCGTTGTTGTGGCCACCACAGGGTGATAAGGATTGCCGATGCTTCGTCCTGACAAAGTTTCTCCAACACTTCATTATTAGAGGAAAGGAAGGAAAAAGGTGGAAAAGGAACGCATCTCCAAGGGATCCTCGTCCTTCTCCTCCTCTCGAGCAAAAGAGATGATATTGAGAGTTGGACACCGAGGCAAAGAGATCGATGCCTGGAGTCGCCCAAATGTTGAAGATTTGTTTGAGGACTGACATATTGAACCTCCATTCGTGGGAGGTCATCGGAGTTCAGCCGAGATAGTCTGCTGTCGTGTTTTGGATCCCCGATAGGTGGAGGGCAACAGGGTAGAATGTTGAATGCACCAAGTCCAAAGTTCGAGGGTTAGAGTGAGCAAAGTTTTTGATCGTGTGCTCCCTTGTTTGTTGATGTAGTACGCGACTGTGGTATTGTCTGTCAATATCTGTACGGTCTGTCTGGCAATTAGGTCCTCGAAGGCTCTTAGCGCCTTGATGACCATTAGAAGTTCGAGCACATTGATATGGAGACCACAAGCCGAGTTCAACCAGTGGCCTCTGACCATCAGATGTTGGGAGTGTGCGCTCCATCCTTCCAGAGAGGCATCAGTTGTGATCGACACGGTAGGCTCCAGGAGGTGGAACGGCATTCCTGCCAAGGTGTTTCAAAAATCCGGCCATGTGAGGGATTGAAGGACTTGCCTCAGTATCGAGAGGTGTCGATATGGACTGTCGAGGGGATCGAAGATGCTTAGGAACCAACTCTGCAGAGGCCTCATGTGCATCCTGGAAAAGGGAACAACAGCCGTTGTCGATGCCATAAGGCCAAGAAGAACCTGAATCGAGCAAGTGGAAGCCCGGCAATTCTGCTGCAGCATTGAGATCGTCTTGGAAAGGCAGAGAACACGGTCTCATGGTGGCAAGATAAGTTGTCGGACAGAGTCGAGGACTGCTCCTATGAATTGGATGTGTCATGTTGGCTGAAGGTGAGACTTGTCCGAGTTGATCGTGAGGCCTAGACATCGAAGGAGCTGAAGAGTCACCTCGAGATCATGGAGGAGTTGCGTTTTGGAGTGGGCGATGACTAGCCAGTCGTCTATGTAAGGGAAAAGGATGATCCCACGTTTTCAAAGAGCCGCTGCCACTACAGAGATACATTTGGTGAAGACCCTCGGCGCTGTGTTCAGGCCAAAGGGAAGCACTCAAAATCTGAATGCCTTTTTGCTGATCATAAATGCAAGAAATCTCCTGTGGCTTGGATGGATGGCAATGTGAAAGTATGTGTCTTTCAGGTCCAAGGTGGCAAACCAGTCTTTCTTTTGAAGGAGAGGAAGAATCAACTGTAGGGTGACCATCTGGAACTTCTGAGGTCTGATGTATTTGTTTACCCTCGAAGGTCCAGAATAGGACACCTGCCTCCCCCTTTTTTGGAGACCAGGAAATATCTGGACAAGAAGCTGGTTTTGAGGGCAGAGAGTGGAATTCATTCTATTGCACCCTTCTGCCAAAGAGCCCAGATCTCCTTCAAGAGGGGAGCTGATGGTGGGGTCACATGGATTCAGCCTACTGGAGGTTTTGAGGAAAACTCAATGGCATAGCCATCTGCCAAGATCCCGAGGACCCAGGATTCTGTTGTGATGTCCAACCAGGCATCGAGGTGTAAGGATCCAAAGAACGGGGTGGGGACCCGTGGAGATGACGATGCGGTGATCTTGTTGTCTGTAATGTCAGGAGGGTCTAATGTACATGATCCTGTAGTAGCGGTGTCTGACGTGGCGGAATCGTCCTTGGTACCATCAAACTCTTCGTTTGCGAAAGTCAACCTTCTTCTTGAAGATGGTCTTTGTAGGACACAGCGGAAAGCATCTGGTAGACTGGGTTGGCAGAGGTTGAGATGAATGCTGGGGAGTACGACTATATGCCTGATGGGTTGATGTTCGGTACCAGCGGTATTTTTGTCTCTGAGTGTGCTGGTGTTGCAGCTGCGTTCCATACTTTTTGATAGAAGAGCACATTTTGTGGATGTGTTCGAGTTTTTCGTCGGTGGCGCTATTGAGCAGGCCTGCCGAGTCAAAGGGGAGATCTTCGACCAGAGACTGCGAAGGTTCTGAGAGTCCCAAAGAGCAAAGCCATAAATGGCGTTGCAACGATACCGAGGATACAAAGGCCTTGGAGGCACAATCGACAATATGCCTCACCGTAGTGATTTGCTAGTTGGAGAGGCACTTGGCTTCAGCAAGGAAAATCTCCACTATGCGTCCTTCTTCTTCTGAGAGGCTGGTGACAAACACTTTTGTTTTGTCCCACAGCCACTGGTCATATGCAGACATCCACCCTGAGTAATTTGCCATTCTGAAAATTAGGGCTGCACTGGAGTAATTCTTGCAGCCCATGGCATCCAGTCTTTTCCCTTCCTTATCAGGTGGGGTGGCGTATAGGGCCTGGAAAGTCTTAGCCTGGGCAGCATCAACAATAATCGAGTTCGCCTTGGGATGGTTTTGGAGCCAAGGTTCTTCTCAGTCTATCACTTTATACAGCAATTCCAATTTCTTTGCTGTAGCCAGGGCAGAGGCCGGTGTCGGCCAGACCTTCTTAAAAACATGTAAGAGGTAGGGTAGAAGCAGGATGGCCGCGACTGTTGGTGCCTGTTGTTGAGGCTGTTGGTATACTGGGTCATCTATGGTCTCCTTGGAAGCTTCTGTAGGGAAGTTCAGGTTCTTGGCCATCCTCGTTATTAGCTCTGAGAACGCTCTAACGTCACTAGAAGGTGAAATGGGTTCATCTTGGGAGACAGCAGGGTCCAGCGGTTTGTCTTCTTTATTTCCCACTGAGTCACTAGATGCGGAGGGGGATCTGGATGGTGAGTGGTGCACCGAGATGTCAGGTATCCCACCCCTTGACCCCTCCTGTGTTCGGGCAACAGATGTGGTACGTTCTATCAGTCTCAGAGAGGACAAAGGGAGCAGTTGTTGAGCAGTCGTTCTCTGTGTTGTCTTGGTGTGGGGTTGTTTCAGACATGATGATGGCTCTGATAGGCTGGTGTCAGTGATCTATGTCGACGTCGAGAGGTAGTCTCTTTGTAATAACCCCGACGTCTGTAGTGGTGTCGAGGAACACATATCTCTTCAGAGGAGAAACTGTCTGAGGATCCGGAGGGGGAGTAGTACACATAGGTGTGGCGACGGTGAGTTCGAGACCAATCACGGTAAGTATACCTCTGGCAATAAGAATGTCGAGGTCGACCTGAGGACGACCGGGACTCCAAATCCGACCTCCGCCGATAGGATTCATGGTGCTTGTCTCGTTGGTGTGTAGGGGTCAAACATGATCGACGGTCTATTGATCTAGGAGCCGACGAACTGCGAGGCGTTCCCCTCAGAGGGATGGCAGGAGGATGATCCTTGGCCGTTTCTTCTCTGATGGCTATGTCTGTCCCTTGGGTTTCATCGCCTGAATCTTGAGGGAGTTCCCTGATCAGGGTAAGTTCGACGATTTCTCCATCTGAAGATTGGGAATGGTTTGAAGGAGAGTGAGCAGGTCGGCTCTCTAACATAGGGGCCTGGACAGGAGTATGCCTGTGAGGAGAGGCTTTGGGCAAGGTGGTATCTATTTCCGAGACAGTCACCACGGTGAGAGGCTCAGGTTGATGTTTCAGGGGCAGTTCCCTTCCATTCTTCCTGCTACAAGACCTGGCAAGGTCTTTATCCAAAGAACAGCCTGGAGTTGGAGGTGGGTTCGAGATTGATGATCTGGCAGCAGAAGACTTTGACCTATCCAAGGAGCACTTTGAGCAAGAGGTGGAAGGTTCCGAGGCCGCATGGTCACCTTGGGTCTTCTTCGATGTCGAGATCAAAGGAGGAGTCTTAGATGAGGGTTGTTTAGCAGATGCCTTTGAGGACTCCATTCTGGAGGCCTTTCTTGAAGTGGGTTTGCACGTAGAAGGTGTGGAGGCAGCTGAGGTTGCTGACGCAGAAGGTGAGGTCGGGGGCTTCAGAGCCTGTTCGTACATGATAGCCCAAAGTCTGGCCTCACGATTTCTCCTGGTCTGAGGGGTGAAGGCCTGGCAATGGGTACAGGCTGCAACGTTCAGTTGAGGCAAATGCAAAATTTTTCCTTTAGGCCACAAAACCTAAAAGCACAGATTTAGGCTACACAGATCAGCAGCACTACATGCAAAAGGCACCATGGGATTGTTGTTGCTCATAAGTTGAAAATGAGCCAGCAGTGTAATGCTGCCGCAAAGAAGACAAATGCTATCTTAGCTTGTATTAGTAGGAGCATAGTTTCCAAGTGGAGGCAAATAATGTCCCACTACATTCTGCGGTGCTGTGGCCTCATAAAGAGTCTTGTGTGCTCTTCTATGTCTTCATTCTAAGAAGGATATAGACAAATTGGAACAGAGAGGGACAAGAAAGGTGACAACAGGAGAAAACATATAGGGACAGATTGAAGAAGCTGGGCATATTCAGCTTGATAAAGAGAAGACTGAGGGATGACATTATTGTTCTCTTTAAATACCTCAGGGGCTGTCACAGAAAGGAGAACTTGACCTTCCCATCCTTCGTTCCTTCACAGGGTCAGAACTTTCCTCTGGCAATGCTCGCAGTCTTTAGGTTGCACCAAGCTTGGTGACCTGAAGGAAGGTAAGTCGAGGCAAGATCAGGATCAGGGTCCCCTCTCTTTTCAAGGTTCAGTGTGGTCAAACCAATGGAAAAGAGTGAGTCTGGGCAGAGCCACTCACTGCAGGTGAAGTAGCAGGACAGCAGCCTCTAGCTGTTTCCCAGGGTTGGTCCTCTTCTAGTACAGACAGGAATCCCTCCAGCTCTTTAGAATTGCTTTGGAAACTAGAGGAGCTGGCAAGCTGGGGCTCATCAGATTAGGATCCAAACCCTACTCGAGAACCTGCTGAAGAGCTCTTCCATGAGCTTTTCTCCTATCCCTAAGAAAATCTTTGCATCTTGGGTAAGTTACTGGCTCTTCCTTATCCCTCTGCCCTTGTCTCCTTCTGTGACAGTCTTCCAAGGCTGGGACAAATCCAACATCCTCTCTACACTCTAACAACTCCATCCCTTTCCTTGGCTATGGTGTCAGCTTCTATATCGATGTTGCCCCAGTTCCCTGGCTGCTGAGTCTCCTCATTTCCTGCTGCTGGGTGCTTGATCAACCACACAGTTGCCAGCATTCTTCTCATGGATAGTACAGCAACTGGCACCCCCCCCCTCAGTTTGACAGAAGCAGAAGATGATGGTAGTATGTCAGTTTCTAATATCCTCTAACAATGTGTCATATTCTTCCAAGCATCTGCCAAGTGTTTGGCAATTTTCCTGCTCCACAATTGTATCCCTATGCATTCTTCCAGGAAAGTCTGCTCAGTCCAAAAAACCACTTCATTTTCCCTAATGAGTGACAGTGGTGTATTTAAGTGTTTTTCTCTAAGTCTCAAGTCCTTGAAGATACTTTCAAGTCAAGTTTCAAGTCTGGGAGCCAACTTTATACCCCAATCTATATTCCAGACTTTCTGGACAGATTCAAATAAAGTCAATTTTAACAATTTAAGCAGAGCCAGCCCTCTACATTTGCAATTTTGCCACCTGCAGCTTCGGAAGTGGGGAATAGGATTCTTCTTACTTCCCATTACTGAAGCTTCGAAAGCTTTAGAAGGAAGGATCCTTCTTCCTCAAGCCTCTTGCCTAACACATTTGCTGTTCCCCTCTGAGAAATGCACCTTGCACTCTGGGGCGAGTCTTATCTTCTGTTCTTAGGAAAAGTTTAGAAGGCTCCCCCCGATATGCAGCAGGGACACGCTGCTGAGTCCACCTCAAGCCCATTGCCTAATCCATTTGCTGTCCCCGTTAAGAAATATACCCACACTTTCGGCTTGAGACAGATTGTCATGTGACCAGTAGGCAAAAAAAAGAAAAAAAGGAAAAAAAGAAAAGGTGATGGAAGCATTGTTCCAAATCATAAGGTTTCTAGATGAATGTCTTATGTTACTGAACCAAGGGCAGCACATCAGTCACTAAAAGTATACATGTCTCGAGTCGAGTTGGGTCAGTGCATCGTTTATTGCTAAGTTGAGTCTGAGTTGAGTCACTGAAGTGACTGGAGTCTGACTTGAGTCTGAGTCTGTCAATTCGAGCCTAGAATTCGAGCCTGTCAATTCGAGCCTACGTCTGTGATAATGGGGTTTCCCCATTAGATAATGGGGATAAGTAACAGAGCTTAGATAAGTAACAGAGCTTAAGGGAGATAGTTCTCCCTCAGGCATACAAAGTGTTAATGGACTGCTAGGGTTAGGTTACATTGATTGGAGGTCACATGAGATAGTTGCCCAATCAGGGGAGAGAAAAGAGAAAATCTTCTAGATGCTTTGATGAGAAGTGGGGGAAAAAACCTCAACAGACCACGAGGAGGGTGAGGGATGCCAGTAGAGGCAGACAAGGCTGCCTCCTGGCTCTCCCCGAAATACCATCTCAGAAATGACCAACTGCTGTGAGTAGCTTGGAATGTGTCTAGTTAGCTATGTTAGAACTTTGTTATTTTGGACAATTTGGGTGATCTTGAGAATCTATCTGCGTTTATAACTACTTGTAACTATCAAGCATACCTGAGTGGAGGGAAGCCCTTTCATGAGTATTATTTTCTTGTTTACTTTGAATGTTTAAAATAAATGCTTTTCCATAAGCCTCTGTTCTCTCCCCATTCCCATGCATTCCTTGGCACATGCATGGATAGGATTCCTCTCACTCAGAAGGGGGAGGCGAGGAAAGGGAAATGATCTTTGAACATAGAGACCAGGAATCCCCAAGCAACGTCCCACTGCATTGCTGTAGAGTGGGCTAAATCAGTGGGTGGTGGCAGCTTGGAATTAAGAGAATTTGGGGAGAATCCCGAGCTCCTATTCAAGGCAGAAGTCAGCATTGAGAGGGAGGAGGGCCCCTTTTCCCCCCGAATCTCCACAACATCACTGTGAGTTGATGTGTAAATATGTTGGCTTCAAACTGCTTCACCATTTCTGCACTACACTGTTATAGTGCTATTATTCTACTTTCAACTTCCTGTGGAATTCTGGGGTTTCTAGTTTACTGAGGCCAAAGTGCTCTCTGGCTGAGAATTCTAAATTCCCCTCCCTAAACTACAAACCCCAGAATTGAAAGTGAAATAATAGCACGGTAACAGCATAGTGCAGAAATGGCTCAAGTTAGTGGCTCATGTCAATCTCATCAGAAATGACTCCTCCTAAGACCATGTGCTGAAACAGAGCACATGGGTCCATAAACCACACAAGCAAGCTTCCAAACAACTCAGCCAACAACCTGTCCTAACCCCAAAAGCACAAGTTCATGTTATGCTGTGGCTTTCACAAATCCCATGCAAGTTGTCCATTTTCCTTTCCCTGTAAGTAAATTACAAATTGCAGAATTCAGGAACAAGATCAGCAGGTGCAAGGGGTAGGCAATGGAACATAAAGACTAGAGGCACCTCTAGATAGTACCACTTGTCTCAGTCACTTGGTGAGCATTCAGGTTTAGAAATAAACCATTACTGACCATAGTCTGTGCACAACAGTCCACAAAAAATGCTCTAGAGCAACTGGAAACAGCAACCTCTATATGGATCCAAATGTTCTTTGTGGAGTTGCTCAGACTCTGAAATCACCAGGAGACGCTTTTCATTCAGTCCCATCAACTTCACAGGTACAGACACTGGGGACACAAGATAGGACCTCCTCAGGCTCTGGAACTATCTTCCCAGGGAAGGCAAGAATGGTTCCCTGCTGTTCTTCTATCAGCAGAGACTTTATTCCAAAAGACTTTTAGAACTGAAAGTTTTTACACAAAGGGTTTTTAAGAGAGTGCTGAAATGTTTTTAATGGTTGTAAACCCTTTTTAAGTGCATTTTAAAAATTGTTTTAATACTGTTAATAATTTTATTTTAATGTTGCCTTTTTGTATGTTTTTAACTATATTGATTTCTTAATTTGGAAATTGCCTTGAGTCCCAATCTTGGAGAAAAGGCAGGGTATAAGAACAGGTTGCTTACCTGTAATTGTGGTTCTTCGAGTGGTCATCTGTGCCCTCGCACAATGGGGAATCTTTGCACATGCGCAGTAGCTTTTTGGAAAGTTCCAGAGCTGAGCAGCTTGGCGGGAACCCCTCCCCCATCCAGTATTGAGCATGCTCAGTCCCGCCAAGCTAACGGTCTCTCCTCAGTTTCGAAGTCCGCCGAAGCAAGACCTGAAGAGGGGAGGCTGGGCGGGTGTGTGTGAGGACACAGATGACCACTCGAAGAACCACAGTTAAGGTAAGCAACCTGTTCTTCTTCTTTGTGGTCTCTGTGCCTCACACAATGGGAGACTGAGTAGCTTACCGTTGAATGGCGGGTCAGGTTCTAGAGGATAGAAGACAGCACTGCACGGCTGAAGTGAGCGTCATGCTGAGCCCTACAGTCAAGGCGGTAGTGGCGGACGAAGGTCAAAGGCCGTGACCATGTAGCCACACAGCAAAGCTCCTGCAGGTCAACTCCCCTGAGAAGGGCTGCTGAGGAGGCCATCGCCCTGGTCGAATGGGCCCAAAGCAAAGCCGGGGGAGGTTGCCTGGCAAGTTCATAGGCAAGGTGAATTGTCTGGGCAACCCATTTGGAAAACGGTTGAGAGGAGACTTTATGACCTTTCTGACGCCCACCATAGCACACAAAAAGGTGGGGAGTCTGACAGAACGTGGAGATCCATTGAAGATAAAAAGCAAGCGCATGGCGCACGTTGAGCGAGTGAAGAGAGCACTCGAGGGGTGGTGCAGGGTCTGGATAGAAAGTAGGTAGAATCAAGTCTTGATTTATATGGAAATCGGAAACTACTTTAGGAAGAAAAGAAAGATCGGGACAGAGGACCACTTTGTCCCGGTGGAACACCAGGAACGGCTCATCATGACGCAATGCAGTTAGTTCTCCTGCCCGCCTGGCTGAAGTGACGGTGACCAAAAATGCCGTCTTCATAGTGAGGAGGCAGTCATCAGATGCAGCCATGAGTCCAAAGGGATGGCGCATGAGTTGGGACAGGACAAGCAACAGTGACCATGGGGGAAGCGGTGGAGTGACAGGAGGATACAAGTGTTGCAGGCCCTTGAGGAATTGCTTCACTGTAGCATTCCAGAAAAGGGCAGAAGAAGGAGAACCTCATGGCTGATAGGCCACGATTGCAGAGAAATAAACTTTCAGGGAGGAGAAGGCAAGGCCCTGATCCCATAGCGCCAGAAGGAAGTGAAGCACTGTAGACAGGGAGGAAGGAGAAGCAGGCTCATCACGGGAGATGGCGAAGGCCACAAACTTCTTCCATTTGTACTCGTAGGACCTACAAGTCGATTCTTTCCTCGCAGCCATGAGAACAGCTTGGATAGTGGGAGAGTCTAGAATGTTATCCTCCAAGCGTGCAGGTGGAGAAGAGGGAGGTCCGGGTGCAGTACCCGGCCCCCCGAATGAGAAAGGATGTCCGGCACATTCCAGAGCCTTATGGTGTGGCCCCGCGCCATGGTGAGGAGGGGGCCGAACCAGTGCTGCCTTGGCCAGAAAGGAGCAACGATGATGGCATCTGCCTTGTCTGTCGTGATCTTAGCCACCACTCGACCTAGAAGAGGAAACGGTGGAAAGATGTAAAGTAACTTTCTGTTCCAAGGAAACTGGAATGCATCGCCGAGAGAGCTGGGGTCCAGGCCGGCTCTCAAGCAATAACAGGAACACTTCCTGTTGTGATTGGTTGCAAAGAGATTGACAGTTGGAGTGCCCCATTGGGACACTATCCACCGGAAGGCGGCATTGGACAGGGACCATTCGTGATGACACGCTGTGTCCCTGCTCAACGTGTCCACTGTCACACTGCCCCACCCTGTGAGGTGGATCACAATGGGGTGTATCTGTAGCTGAATGCACCAGTCCCAGATGCGTAGAGCCAGATGGAGCAGGGTGGAAGAGTGAGTGCCTCCCTGCTGATTCACGTAACAGACAGCTGTCGTATTGTCTGATAAGATCTGGATGGTCCGTCCGACAACAAGGTTTCGAAAAGCCAGAAGCGCTTTGAAAATTGCCAGTAGCTCCAACACACTGATATGAAAACGCAACTTCAGGCCGGCCCAGTGGCCTTGGACTGCACAACCATGACAGTGAGCTCCCCAGCCCAGGAGAGACGCGTCAGTCATGATAGACTTGGATGGGGCTCCCGAAACAGCATCCCTGATAAGAGATGGCTTGGGGACAGCCACCAACAAAGTGAGTCCCGCACTGGACTGGGCACCCAAAAAACACAATGTTGATTGTCAAGGAGAGGGTCGAAACATTGGAGAACCCAGTGCTGGAGAGGGCAAGCGCAAAGGCAGGAGGAATACTTGACCCCCGTCGTCGCAGCCATGTAGCCTAGGAGCTGTTGAATGTTGCGGACAGAAACAGACAGACTGCGCAGAACAGTGGCCGCGGCCTGTCGCAGAGTCCATGTCTGCCTCAGAGGTAAGAAGGCCCTGGCTCAAGTGGAGTCAGGGTGGCCCCAATGAAATCTAGGATGCACGAGGGCTCAAGGTGGGATTTCTTGGGGTTCACTCTGAGTCTGAGATCGGAAAGGAGGGAGGGCACAATATGGATGTCCTCGTATAGCTTTTGTTTGCAGGATGCCACCAGGAGCCAGTTGTCCAAATAGGGGTAGACCAGAACATCCTTCATGCGGAGGTAAGACACCACAGGGGCTAGGCACTTTGTGAAGACCCAGGGGGGGTGGAGAGGCTGAAGGGGAGAACCTTGTATTGGTAGCAGACATCGTCCATCGTAAAGTGGAGGTACCTCTTGTGCTGGGGGAAAATGGAAATGTGGAAGTAGGCGTCCTGCAGATCGATGGACATGAACCAGTCCCAGCGCCTCAGAAACGGGAGAATCGAGCACAGGGTGACAATCTTGAACTTCCAGGGGGCAATGAAGGAGTTCACCCCCCTGAGATCCAGAATGGGTCAGAGCGTGCCATCCGATTTGGGTACTGTGAAGTACTGGGAGAAGAAGCCCGTGGATTTTGCTGTGGGTGGAAGTCACTCTATGGCCCCTTTGAGAAGGAGGGTCTCTACCTCTTCGAGGAGAGGCAGACTGGCAGGGGTGGAATACAAGATGCCAAGAGGAGGAGTACTTCGAAACTCGATGGCGTAACCAAGACGAACTATGGTCAAAACCCATGAGTCCGAAGTGATGTTGCGCCAGATGTTGAAGTGGTGGGCCAGTCCTATGGTTCTGGTGAAGCGGCTGGGCAAGTGGAAGAGGGGCAGAGGCGGCAACCTGCAATGGGAGTCAAAAACGAGATTTGGCAGTCAAGGAGGATTTCTTGGAAGACAGCTGGCAACGTCTAAAGGGACGGTGGGAAAAGGCTTGTAAAGAAGATTGCAGAGATGAGCAGCAAGAAGAGCGTGATCTGTAAGAGTAGGAAGGGCACCTCCAGGAAGAACGTGATGAAGGTGGTCTTCTAGGCTGGGCTGAGGGGTGAAGGCCCATCTTTTTAGCTGTCAGACGAGCTTTCAGAAGTTGGTCCATTGCCTCATCTGTAGTGGCATGGAACAGCCCTTGGCCATCAAAGGGCAGGTCCTCAATACGCTTTCGGCTATCCTCGGTTAACCTGGCAGACCGGAGCCAAGCAAAATGGTGGAGAGTAATTGCACTGACCATCACATGCGCACACCCTCAACAGCATGTCGAAAGGACAAAATCTGTTGATTTGAAAGGGCCACAGACTCATTAAAATATTGAATAGCCGTGGCTCTGTGATCGTCCGGCAGGTGGGAGAGGAGGGGAAAGAATTTATCCCAGATGTTGCATTGATAGGCTGCCAGGCAAGCTTGAGTATTGGAGATCCTGGCGATCAACAAAGAAGCAAAATAGAAGCAATGGCTAAAGACATCTAAACGATGGCCCTCGCGATCAGGCGGGGTCCTATGAGCCCTTTTGCCCCCTTTAGTTTGGGACAACTCAACAACAATTGAATTTGGAGTCGAATGATTGAAGAGGAAATCAACATCTTTCTACTGGGTGCGGTAGAAGTGCTCCAGGCGGTGAGGGATTGGCTGAAGCAAAGCTGGCTGGGCCCAAGGGTGCTTCAAAACCTCTTGCAGGACGGGTAGAAATGGAATCAGAGCCATCGATGGGGGGCAAGTATCGACATAGTGGAAAACTGGGTCCTGTACAGTAGGAGGGGTCCAGAGATGCTGAGGCCCAGGGCAGTGGCCATGTGGACTCAGATGTCCAAGAACTGCTTGATGTCCTCAGGAGTGGAATCAGGAGATAGGTCTCCAAACGCTAGAGGTGGTGAGGTGTGAGATTGTGGTGTGCAATCTGTAGAATCACTGTTGGAATCATAAGAACCAGAAGAAGGAGATGATGGATGAAAAGATTGAGAACGACGATGACGGGCTGGTCCCGTCGCAGAAAGAACAGCAGATGGGGCAGAAGTCGGTTGAACAGTCAGGGCCGGTAGCGAGACTGGAATTTGCACTGGTACCGAGGCCGGGGTGCTAATCGGTACCGAAGTCAATGCCGACGAAATAGGTAGTACGGTTGGGATTGGTGCAAAGACAGACTGTTGACAATGAAGCTGACAGAGATGATGGCAGAGTGGACGCAGGTTGAGTATCCGGCGGAGGCAGTGACACCGTGGCTGTCACCCGAGGAAGAGGTGAAATGGCCCGATGATGAGGTGATGGGTCTCGTGAGCGGTGATGAGACTGAGAGCGGCAGCAGTAGTAGGCCGATCGGGACTGAGAAGGGGATCTGGAGCAGCGATGCCAAGGGGAACGCCGGTAACAAGATTCCGAAGGGGACCACGATGGAGAGCGTGAATGTCAAGGGTGGTAAGGAGACCAACAATGAACATTGGGATGGTACCAATCGCGGTAGGCCAGCATGTAAGAGTGGTAGGAGCTGGGCTGCTTTCTCCAAACATGTTCATGGCTGTAACTGGTGATATAGGAGGCTGAGGAAAAGGGCAAATCCGCCCTCGCCAGAGAAGACTCATAAGCGGTGCGATGTTGGTAGTCCCGACAGCATGGGGATCTACCCCGTTCACTACATTCCAGAAAGTGAGCCACACTAAGCTGTCGTCGGTCTCGGGAAACAGCCCAAGGAGCATCCGAAGCAGGCAGATGGTCAAACTCGGGACGGCCAGAAGAGAGAGTCGGAACCATCGGAGTCTGCAGGCAGCCATCTTCAGATTGGCCAGAGGTCACAGGCAAGGAAGCCATTGGCGAGGATCAATGGTCCAAGTCAGAAACCAGAGCCACGGTAGCTGGGACCAACCGTACCGGGAGCTGAGTAACGTCCCATACCAGAGAAAGCGCAGGAGCATCCTCCTCCTCAATGGTGGATGTTGCAGGCTGCGTTGGCAGAGGAATTGGTAAGGGACCGCGAGAGGCAGGTTGAGTAGCTGACGGACAGGTAGCGGGAGAAGGAAAGCAGTGTTTCTCCTTTCTCATCTTCTTTTTCTTGTTGGAGGAAACAGAAGAATGGTGCGACGAGGCGCGTTTACGCTCTGCCATAGTAGAGACCTTGCAAACTTGTTGCGAGGTCGAAGTGGCATCCCCAGCAGCTTGCATCTTGGAGAGCTTCAGAATCTTAGGCAGAGACAAAATCGGCGGCAAGGTTGACATGGCTGCCGTCGGTACTGGTACCAAGGATATCGATACTGAAGGAGCGGATGGTACCGCTAACTTCGGAGCTGAAGTACAGGACGTCGTGGAAGGTGCCGATACTGACATGGTGGACAGAGTGATGTTCGAAGAAGCCTGCTCCTTAATGCGAAGGGCCTGTTCCCAACAATAGGATTTCAACCAGGAAGCTCTATTCTTAAGAGTCTGTGAGGTGAAGTCCTTACAAATAGAGCAGGACCTAACATTATGGCCCTCCCCGAGGCAGAACAAGTACTGTTAAGTATTAGGCCTTCCGGTCCTCTTCCTAAAGGATTAAAGTTTGAGTCTTGTTCCTCTGCTGCGCTCGCGGTCATGGTAACTTGCAGGTCGGCTTGACCCAGCCAGTGTGATAAGAGCTATCTGGTTTGTCTCTCAGTTCCTGTGAGAAACCTAAGGGATGTTTGGAAAAACAATCCCACAGTAGCTATAACAGCTGTGAGAAATTTCTCACTGTGCTCTCTTTCTTTCACCTCCCCCTTCTCCTGCTTGCTGTTTTGCATTTTTACCTAGCTTTCTGATATCTTTATGTTACTTACGCTGTTTTGCAATAAAGTACTAGTTTAGTTTGGCAACCATATTTTTTGGCCTCAACTCTGGACTCTGTTCGTTTTTAATCCTATGCTGGATTTTTGCATCTGCCTGTTCTGAAGCACAGACATTCTGTGGGTCATGTTGGCGTACAGCATGTCCCCTAGAATCCCCCAACAGGTTATGGGCTGCAGCTTCACGCTTCCGCTGTGCCACCCTGCTGTGCCAGAGTGGTCCTGAGGCCAAGTTTGTCAGCTGGTGCCTGTCTGCCGCTGTGCTCCATCTGCTGGTGATCCCCGAGGCTTCTGGTGAGTGCGGGACCGGAGTCGGGGGCTGAGTAACTATGGAAGCCAGTTCTGAGGGAGGCTTGCCTTTGACCAAGCTGAATGGCCACAATTATCTCACTTGGGCTGTCAAGATGGAGATGTACCTCCGGAGGGAAGGCGTCTGGGGAACCGTTTCTCTTTCGCCAGCCCTCCCTACCGAGGCAGCTGCAGCTGCCAGGATGTGGGAGAAAGCCATGTCTTGTATTTTTGTAGCTGTGGAAGACAACCAGCTGGTTTACATCAGGGATTTGAATACTCCCTGCGCTTGCTGGGATGCCCTGTGTATGTCCATATGACTGCAGGGAGCAAGCTCTCACTCATGAAGACGCTTTTTGAAACGAAGCTAAGGTCAGGCGTGTCAATTGAGGAGCATTTGCAGACCATGGCCAACATTTTTTGTTGCTCTGGGGGAAAGGGGGAGAGTTCTGTCAGAAGTTGAGAAGGCCTATTGCATCCTGTGTTCCCTCGACCCGAGTTGGGATGTCATAGTTGCCACCATGGAGACCGTTCCAGAGCAGACTCTGACCGTGTCCTATGGCTCCTCTCACTTGCTGGAGGAAGAGGAGCGGAGTGCCCAGAGAGGTCCCCTGCAAGCTGCTGCTGTCGAGCCAGAATCTGGGAGGAAATCTGCCAAGGCTGGTGAGTCCAAGCCGGAGGGGCTAGTGAGAGCCAACGCTGCCAGGAGATGCTACAGATGCGGGTCCACTTCTCACCTCAGAAAGGACTGTCTGCTGGACAAGCAAGGAGGGAGAGGCGCCCAAGGCAGAGGCTCGAGAGGTGGTCGTGGGAGTCATCCACACATTGCATTTGCAATGGACTGTGCGGTCTCTGAGAGTTGCCAGGACACTGATGATGCCCTCTGGCTGCTGGACAGTGGCTGCTCTCAGCATCTTGCAAACTGTAAAGGTTTGTTCAAGTCTTTGAACCAAGCCAGTGTTGCTACTGTTGCCCTGGCTGATGGGACTACAGCAAAAGTTAAGGGAGCGGGGTCTGCCTATGTTCCTGCTTTAGATATGTATCTTGACAATGTGTTATATGTGCCTTCACATGATTTCTGCCTCCTCTCTGTTTCAGAGTTAACTCAAAGTGGTTTTGATGTTTTGTTCACAGTGAGGGCAAGGTTCTGAAAGGTGGGGCTGTTTGTGCTGTGGCAGAGTTGAGTGAGAAACTGTACAAACTCAAGCCCAGATTCAGTGCTCGCAATGTGTTTGATAACAAGCCACAACATGATGAATGCATACTTTTGTTGCACAGAAGGATGGGGCATGCTAGCTTTCCTGTGTTGAAAAGGTTAGCAGACAGCTGCAAGGGATGTTCTCTGAAATCCTGTGGCACTTTTTTTGACTGTGCCATTTGCAAACAGTCAAAATCCATGCAGCTCCCTGCGCCCAGGTTCAGTTCTCGAGTTCCAGATGCTCCTTTTCAAATTGTCCATTGTGATGTTGTAGGGCCATTGTCTCAGCCCAGTATTGGGGGAACAAGACATTTTCTGTTGCTGGTGGATGATTACAGCAGATACACGTTCTGTTATTTGCTAAAGCAAAAGTCTGAAATGTGTCAAATAATTAAGAACTGGTGTGCTTATGTTGAGAGACAATTTGCTTGCCAGGACAAAGCTTTTCAAACAGATCGAGGCAGAGAGTTCCTGGCTGAGAGTCTGCAACAGTGGTTCAAGAGCAAGGGCATTGTCCACAGGACAATCGCTTCCCATTCCAGTTTCCAAAATGGGATTGCAGAGACGACTGCTGGTGTGTTGCAGGAACTCATGCACTCTTTGCTCACTGATGCAGATCTGCCTCTGAAATTTTAGGGAGAGGCAGTTCTGACTGCCAGTTACATACATAACAGGCTCTGGAGTTCTGTCTTTCAGACCACCCCATATGAGCGTTTCTTTGGCAAGAAGCCTTCTATTTCTCACATGAAGGTGTTTGGCAGTTTTGCCTGGGTTCATATTCCAAAGAATCAAAGGAGAAAGGGAGAGCCAAAAGTTCAACGCCTGAGATTCTTAGGATACGAACCATACTGTAAAGGGTACAGGTTTTACGCAGGAGGAGGCTACTGTGTGGTGTCTGGAAATGCAACTTTTGAGGAACACACAAACTGGTCGCGTGTTCATGCTGGTTCTGAAATCCTCCGTCCTGTCTCCTGTGAGCCTAGTATTCGGCCAACACAAGCTGCATCCTCAGCTCCTGGTCCCTCGAGGGTTAAATCTGAGCCAAAGCCAGAGCCAGCACAGGAGGAGGGGGCTGCGGGGGGTGAAGCAGCTCAGAGCATGCAGGAGAAAGAAAGAACTCCGAAAAGGGCTCACAGTTCAGACGATGAGGCAAGTGAGGGAGGTCAGCCTACACAAATTCTCAGGAGGTCAGAGAGAAAAATGAAGGGGAAGCCTCCACAGCGTTACACTCCCACCTCACACACTGTGCATGTTTGTTTAGCAAACTGTGAGCCAACTAGTTTTAATGACATAGAGCAAATGTCTAAGAGTCAAGCAGCGCCATGGTGGGATGCTATGCAGGAAGAGATTCATTCCATTGCACAACACAAAGTGTACACATTGTGTCAAATTCCAAAAAATGTAACTCCTGATTATTGTCGCTGGGTCTATAAGTTGAAGACCACGGCAGATGGGCAAGTTAAGCATAAGGCTCATCTGGTAGCACGAGGTTTTGCCCAAGACGAGCAGTCTTATGATGAGGTCTTTGCTCTCACAGTTAAGATGCAATCCATACATTTGGTATTGGCAATTGCTGCTCAGAGAAATGCCCTGGTCACACACTTTGATATCACAACTGCTTATCTCAATGCTGATTTGCCAGAAGAGATTTACATGTGTCAGCCACCTGGGTTTCACCAGGGAGGAGAAAAAATGGTGTGGAAACTTGAAAAATCACTGTATGGGTTGAAACAGTCTGCTCACTGCTGGAATATATGTTTAGACAAAGCTTTGCAGGAATGTGGCTTTAAACAGAGCAAAGCTGATCCTTGTATATATGTCAGGGGTACAGGGAAAAAGCAAGAGATTCTCTTGGCATATGTTGATGATCTGTGTTTCATTTGTGACACACAAGAGGTGCAGGAGTTTGCCCGTGATCTAGGCAAGAAATTAAAGATTAAAGATCTGGGACCAATTCAAAATTACCTTGGGATAGCAATACAGAAAACCAAGGGTGGTTATTTGCTGGATCAGAAACAGAAAATTGTGAAACTGTTGGAGAAATGTAACATGACTGATTGTAAAAGTGTAAAAATGCCAATGGTCCAAGGATTTAACAAAAACATTGGAAATACGATGTTTCCTGACAAAAAACTGTACCAATCTGTGATTGGATCACTGCTCTATCTAGCTGAGACCTGTCATCCTGATGTCGCTCTGAGTGTTAACATTTTGGGAAGGGCCAGCTCTCAGCCCACTCAGTACCACTGGCAAGGTGTGAAAAGGATGTTAAGATACTTAAAAGGTACCATGGATTATTGTTTGTGTATTATTCCTGTTCAAACGCCAGAAATTGTCTGCTATTCTGATAGTGACTTTGCAGAGGATGTGTCAGACCGCAAAAAGCACAACTGGATGTGTTGTGAAGTACAGTGGTGCTCTGATTTACTTGAAAGTGAAAAAACAGAGTACCCTGGCCACATCTACTGCTGAAGCAGAATTTGCAAGCTTGTCATTCTTATGCAATGAATTGATCTGGTTTACGCAGCTTGTAAAGGATTTAAATGTGCCAATTGAGATGCCTGTAAATATGTTCTGTGATTCTCAAGCTTGTATTCAAATGGCTGTAAGTGAAAGAGTTAAATCTAGACCCAAACATGTGGACGTTAAGTATCAAAATGTGAAACAGTCTGTTCAAAACAAAATCGTTCAACTGACATATTGTACATCAGATGAAAATGTCGCTGATGCCTTTACCAAAGCTCTATTTGCTGTTAAACACACATAAATGCTTGAGTGTATGGGAATAATAGGTCCTGCAGTTCCAACACACGAGGCAGCTCCGAAACAAGAGCAGGAGTGTTGTTAAGTATTAGGCCTTCCGGGCCTCTTCCTAAAGGATTAAAGTTTGAGTCTTGTTCCTCTGCTGCGCTCGCGGTCATGGTAACTTGCAGGTCGGCTTGACCCAGCCAGTGTGATAAGAGCTATCTGGTTTGTCTCTTAGTTCCTGTGAGAAACCTAAGGGATGTTTGGAAAAACAATCCCACAGTAGCTATAACAGCTGTGAGAAATTTCTCACTGTGCTCTCTTTCGTCTCCCCCTTCACCTGCTTGCTGTTTTGCACTTTCACAGCTCTCTCTCTGTCATGCTGTAAGAGGAGAGAGAAGCGCAATGGATTTTACCTAGCTTTCTGACATCTTTATGTTACTTACGCTGTTTTGCAATAAAGTACTAGTTTAGTTTGGCAACCACATTTTTTGGTCCCAACTCTGGACTCTGTTTTTAATCCTATGTTGGATTTTTCCGTCTGCCTGTTCTGAAGCACAGACGTTCTGTGGGTCATGTTGGCGTACAGCATGCCCCCTAGAATCCGCCAACAAGTACCTGAGGTGAGCGTCCGAAAGGGAGACCTTACAGCCACAAGACACGTCCAACTTAGACGACATAAGAAGAGAGGAAGAGTTCTTACAGTTTTTGTTGTAAAAAATGAGAAAAACGAATAAACAATGAAGAAAAAGCGAAGAATCGAGGAACTGCTCAGCAAGGACACCTTCCAAGCTTCTAACAGGTTGGTGGATGAAAAGAAACTGAGAAGAGACCGCTAGCTTGGCGGGACTGAGCATGCTCAGTACTGGATGGGGGAGGGGTTCCCGCCAAGCTGCTCAGCTCTGAAACTTTCCGAAAAGCTGCTGTGCATGCATGAAGATTCCCCATTGTCTGAGTCACAGAGACCATGAAGAAGAAATAATGCTACTATTACTGCCACTCTTGCAGGGCTCCTCTATCTGCTGTTATGCAGTTTTGAAGATGCAGGATCCTTATGAAGGACAGGAAGGCTGGCAACTGGTAAGCTGAAGACTTCAACTTTATTGCTAATATTGTCTATTAGGAGTGACATCTACTTAAATCTATGTTTTTCTGAGATAAGGGAGATTTTGTCAATAGGAACCTTTCTCTTATTTACTTTCAAGGCTTAAAAAGGCTTAAAAAAAAAGGAACAGGACTTAAAGGCTTACTGTCTCTCACCAGCCAGCATCTTATCCACTGTTTCACCTATTCACTTTCCCAGAAACTCACCACAATTTCTGGTTAAGGCTGATATAATGAAAAATGCATTGGCCTTCTATGAAATGGAAAACAGTAACAGTGTGCCAGGGACAAAGCCCTGCCATGAAAGTATTGCTCTGTTTATTTAGAAATGACCACAATTGCCGGGTGATTTACTATGTATTAGCTTTAGAATATTTTGTAATGGTAATATGCCTATGTTAGAACTGCATGTAAGAATATATTGTACATCAAAGGAAAGAGTCATTGCATCTCATTCCAATGGAGGGGGATCAAAGAGGGTAGTTTGGGAGATGCATACACCACGGCATCTGGTCAGTGTTTAGGGGGAAACTTCGAGGACTGAGATAGAGCAATAACAGAAAGGCACTGGTAAAGAACTTGGAGACTGATAAAACCTGGGAAAGCTTGAGAATTGGCAGATCAAAGGATGTGAACAAACAAGGTCCCCTGCGAAGCACCTGGAATTTGGTAAAGGGGAAGACACCTGCTAATCCATCAAGAGAAATGGTTCACACGTAAAAGTGTGCATCCCTATATAACCAGTGTATTGTAAAACACTAGCTTTAGCAACTTTTTAGTAAAAGAAAAGCCAGCTCATGACGCAGTGTCTGCTGGAAAAATAAACTGCAGGGCCAAATGCTTCATGTGAAATCTATGGGTAGACCTGATGAAGGAAGAGCAGCAGATGATAGCTAAAGAACTGCTCTGTGGAGTCAAGTGAGGGTTACTGTTCTGCCTGCTCTCCCCCCCCCGGGTTTTTGTTTGAGTCTCTGGCATGCTTGTTGCTGGTCAAGGTAGGTTTTGATAATTGTACCTTTCACCTGTGAATGTATGCAAAAGTCAAACTTTTTTCCCCTGTATCAGTCCTCCACCACAATTAAGTTATTGGAAAGCTCATACACTTGTTCCCCGTGAACAAGCTAGAGCATGTCCAGAGGAGGGCAACCAAAATAGTAAAGGGTCTGGAAGCCATGCCCTATGAGGAGTGGCTTAGGGAGCTGGGGATGTTTAGTCTGCAGAAGAGAAGGTTAAGAGGTTAGAATTGGTTAAAACGTGATAGCCATGTTTAAATATTTGAAGGGATGTCATGTAGAGGAGGGAGCAGGCTTGTTTTCCACTGCTCCAGAGACTAGGACAAGGAGCAATGGATTCAAGCTGCAGAAAAGGAGATTCCACTTGAACCTCAGGAAGAACTTCCTGATGGTCAGAGCTGTTTGGCAGTGGAATATGTTGCCTCAGAGTGTGGTGGAGTCTCCTTCTTTGGAGGTGTTTAAGCAGAAGCTGGACGGCCATCTGTTGGGAGTGCTTTGATGTGGGTTCCTGCATGGCAGGGAGTTGAACTGGATGGCCCCTGTGGTCTCTTCCAACTCTATGATTCTATGCATTTGTATATTCTTATTTTCCCTTTTCATATCTCCCTTCCACATCCCTGACAAGAAACTCTCTCTACAGGTCCTTGAATTCTACTGTTGGAAGCATGTGAGTTCTCTGTCCATGTTTGCAAGTGACATGTGGACCTCAGTGAGGGCTTCAGTAGAAATGAACAGGTTGCTTACCTGTAACTGTGGTTCTTCGAGTGGTCATCTGTGCCCTCACACACTAGGAGCTTTCGCGCATGCGCGGTACTGTTCGGAAAATTTTAGAGCTTAGTAGCTTGGCGGGAACCCCTCCCCCTCTGCCTGCACTGAGCATGCTCAGCCCGCCGAGCAACGGTCTCTCCTCAGTTCTAAAGTCCGCCGAAAAAAGGGACATGAGAGAGGGGACGGCTGGGCGGGTGTGTGTGAGGGCACAGATGACCACTCGAAGAACCACAGTTACAGGTAAGAAACCTGTTCTTCTTCTTCGTGGTCTCTGTGCCTCACACACTAGGAGACTTTGTAGCTTACCAGAAGGATGGTGGGTCAGGTCCTAGAGTACGGAGGCCAGCACCGCTCGTCCAAACCGGGCATCCCTACGGGACCGGTAGTCCAGTCGGTAGTGGCACACGAAGGTCGATGGCCTGGACCAGGTCGCCACCCGACACAGTTCTTGCAGGTCCACACCTCGCAGGAGAGCTTCCGAGGATGCCACGGCTCTGGTGGAATGAGCCCGGAGCAAGTCTGGTGGAGGCTGTTTTGCCAGCTCGTAGGCCAGTAGTATAGTCTGGGCCACCCACTTAGAAAAACGCTGGGTGGATACCTTGTGGCCTCTACAGCGCTGACCATAGCACACGAACAAGTGTGGGGTCTGTCTGAAAGACGCAGTCCGGCTGGTGTAGAACGCCAAGGCCCGGCGAACATCGAGGGAGTGCAGGGACCGCTCCAAGGGTGTCGTCGGATTCGGATGGAACGTTGGCAGAATAATGTCCTGATTAAGGTGGAAGTGTGACACCACCTTGGGCAGGAAGGAGATGTCAGGTCTGAGAACTACCTTGTCCCTGTGGAAAACAAGGAAGGGCTCGTCGGCTCGCAACGCTGTCAGCTCACTGGCTCGCCTGGCTGAAGTGACAGCCACCAGGAAAGCAGTCTTGATAGTCAAGATCCTATCATCCGCCGTGGCCATGGGCTCAAACGGTGGTCGCGTCAGCTGCGACAGCACCAGAGAGAGCGACCAGGGCGGTAACGGTGGCGATACCAGTGGGTATAGATGCTGTAGGCCCTTCATGAACTGCTTCATGGTGGCGTCACGAAAGAGCGCCGCCGATGGAGAGCCGCGAGGTTGATATGCCACGATGGTGACAAGGTAGACCTTTAAGGAGGAGAATGCCAGTCCCTGCTGCCGAAGGTGGAGTAAGAAGTGGAGAACGGTACCTTGGCCGACAGGCGATACCGGCTCCCCCCGTGTCTCAGCAAAGGCAACAAATTTTTGCCATTTGTAGGCATAGTTACGGTGCGTCGACTCCTTCCTGGCCGCGGTCAGGACGTTCTGGATGACCGGGTCGTTTAAGGCGTTACCCGCCATGCGTGGAGGGCCAGGAGCGGCAGGTCAGGATGGAGAACGAGACCGCCCGAGTGTGACAGAAGGTCCGGAGTTGAGCGGAACCGGAGGAGCCGACCCCGAGCCGCCTCGAACAGGGGGCTGAACCAATGTTGCCTCGGTCAGTACGGAGCCACGAGAACCACGTCTGCTCGGTCCGCCAGGATCTTGGCGACCACCCAACCGAGGAGGGGAAATGGAGGAAACGCATACAGAAGGCCGTCGCTCCATCGGAACTGGAAGGCGTCGCCGAGAGAGCCCGGGCCCCGACCGGCTCTCGAGCAGTACCGACGGCACTTCGCGTTCTCCTCGGTGGCAAAGAGATCAATCGTGGGCTCGCCCCATCGGTCTCGAATCAGCTGGAACGCTTCCCTCGACAGGACCACTCGTGGTGGCAGGAAGTGTCCCTGCTGAGGGCGTCCGCTGTGGTGTTGTCCTGGCCCGCCAGGTGCACGGCTATCGGGTGGACCTGGAGCGACACGCACCAGTCCCACAGTTGGAGCGCGATGGTCAGGAGCGTGGTCGAGTGGGTCCCTCCTTGCCTGTTGACGTAACAGACTGCCGTCATGTTGTCCGTCAAAACCAGGACCGTGTGTCCAGCGACCAAATTGCGAAACGCTCTCAGAGCTTTCCAGATGGCTAGTAGCTCGAGAGCGTTGATGTGGAAACCGGTCTCGTCGTCGGTCCAATGTCCTCGTACTCTGAGGCCACGGCAGTGCGCTCCCCAGCCAAACAGGGAGGCATTGGTTGTTACCGTCAGTCGAGGAGTCGGCTCTCGGAACAGCATCCCTGAGAGCAGGTGGCGGTAAGAAAGCCACCAGAGCAGGGAGCGGCGCACGTGCACAGGAGTTCGTAGATGGCGCCTCTGGTTGTCCCAGAGCGGATTGAAAACCCGGACGAACCAGTGTTGGAGCGGGCGCGCGTGCAGCCGGGAGAGGTAGGTAACCGCTGTGGTGGAGGCCATGTACCCAAGGAGCTGCTGGATCCTCTTCGCCGACACCGTAGGCGCGTCGAAGGTGGTGGCTGCCGCCCGGCGAAGGGTACATGCGCACTCCAGCGGTAAGTAGGCCCTGGCAGAAACCAAGTCCAGGGTCGCCCCGATGAAATCGAGCACCCTCGCCGGCTCGAGGTGCGACTTCTTCGAATTGACCTGGAGACCAAGGCGAGTCAAAAGGGACAGCGTCCTGTGGATGTCCCTGTACAGTTTGTCTTTGCAGGACGCGACCAACAGCCAATCGTCGAGGTAAGGGTAAATGGAAACGCCCTTCGTCTGCAGGTGGGATACCACCAGGGCCATGCATTTGGTGAAGACCCTCGGGGCGGTAGACAGTCCGAAAGGCAGCACCCTGTATTGGTAACAGGTGCCGTCGATCGCGAACCGAAGGTACCGTCTGTGCTGCGGGCGAATGACGATGTGGAAGTACGCATCCCGAAGATCGATGGAGGCGAACCAGTCCCCTCGACGAAGGAAAGGCAGGATCGAAGCCAGGGTGACCATCTTGAACCGTCTGGGGCGGATGTACTCGTTCACCCCTCTGAGGTCCAAGATAGGCCGCAGGGTACCGTCCGACTTCGGTACCGTGAAGTACCAGGAGAAGAAGCTGGTGGTAGTGGCCGAGGGCAGTAACCTTTTGATCGCTCCCTTCTGCAAGAGGGACTGGATCTCTTCCAGCAAGGCCGGACTGGCGGGGGTGGAATAGTAGACGCCTCGGGGTGGAATACTTGCAAACTCGATGGCGTAACCAAGACGGACGATGGAGAGAACCCAAGAGTCCGAAGTGATGTAGCACCAATCGGCGAAGTGTCTGGCCAGTCTGGGATGATCTTCTAGGGATGCTGGCAGGTGGAAAAGAGGCTGTTGAGGCGACCTGCAATTCCCATCAAAAACGGGACTTCGTCCCCGAGGAAGACTTCCTCGAAGAGGGTTGGCGTCTCCGAGGAGACCTCCTAGAAGAGAAGGAAGCCGTTGGCCGCGACAGTCCCGAGCGCGGGGAGCGTGATGGGAGCGTGGTGGTGGAGGACCTGCGCCATGAAGGTCGAGAGCCAAAGGCGCGGTGTGACTGCGAAGGCTGATGGATCCCCATCTTGGCCGTTAGACGTGCCTTGACGATGTGGTCCATCGCCTCGTCAGTAGTGGCACTGAACAGTCCGGTGCCATCGAAGGGAAGGTCCTCGATCCGCCTTCTAGTGTCCTCCTGCAGCCACGCGTACCTCCGGAGCGAAACGGATCCCACTAGCACCCGTGCAGCCACCTCGACGGAGTGCCTAGAAAAGATGATTTGCTGGTTCGCGAGCGCTACCGCCTCGTTGAAGAAGTCGGTAGCGCTCGCTCTGTTTTCCTCCGGGAGACTCGCCAGAACCCGGTGGAACCTGTCTAGCAGGTTCCTCAAGTAGGCCGCAAGGCAGGCCTGAGTGTTCGAGACCCGTGCTATCAATGAGGAGGCGGAGTAGAATTGCCGGCCAAACGTGTCGAGCCTCCGACCCTCTCTATCCGGCGGCGTGGTATGTGCCCTCGTGGCCCCCTTGGTCTGGGCAGACTCGACCACCACGGAGTTCGGCTGAGGATGGCTGAAGAGGAACTCGGCGTCCTCTCTCTGGGTCCTGTAGAGGTGTTCAAGCCTGTGCGGAATAGGCTGAGCAGAGGCCGGTTGGGCCCACGGCTGCTTCAGGGCTTCCATCAAGGCCGGCAAGAATGGCAGAGGAGCCATTGATGGAGCGCGGGTGTCGACATACTGGAACACCGGATCCTGAAAAGCCGGGGCCGGTTCCGCAATCTTCAGGCCCAAGGCTGCAGACATGCGAAGGAGGATCGCCGAGAAACTCCGAACGTCCTCCAGGGCCGACTCCGGGGCAGGGTCTCCAAACGCCAAGGGGGGAGATTCGTGGGACGCTGGTGTCGACTCATTTGAGTCGGAGTCCGACTCATAAGACTGAGAGGAGTCGGAGGGCGGCTTATCGCGCGACCTCTCCCGTGACGGTTGGCGGGATGACACGGCAAGTGTCACAGTCGGAGCGGCGACAGTGGGAGGCCTCACAGAAGGAGAAGCAGCAGCAGCAGTGACCGGTGCCTGAGGAACCCGGGTGGCCGGGACTACCGCAGGTCTAGGACGCTCAATGGCTTGGGTCACAGTCACCAAAGCTGGGGGCGGCGGCGCCTGAGTGGTCTCCGACGACAGACGGGTCGCTGTGGAGGTAACCCGTGGCGGAGGAGAGACCGCGCGGTAACGAGGCGAGCGGTCACGCGAGCGGCAAGGAGCAGGTGACCTGGAGCTGGAACGTGGCGAGTCATGGTACCGAGAGCGGTAGGCCCCGCGTGATGGAGAGTGGGACCGATACGGCGACCAGTGTCGCGCATCAGGATGGTACCTGTCGTGGTACGCCGGGGAGTAAGATCGATAGGACCCCGGGTACTCCCTCCAGGTATGCTCTCTGCCGTATCTGGCCATGTAAGAGACCGAAGAGTACGGAGAGTCCATCGGCGGTCTAGACCAGCCGGGGTAGGCCTCCCTCCGGCGCGGAGAGCGTTGCCAGATCCGCCGCTCCGGTGTCCGGGATTGACTCCGTCCGGAGGATCCACGCGGACGAGGTGAGGCCTGGGGTGAGGCGAGAGCATGCTCCGGGCGGGCCGCCATTTCAGGGCGTCCGGGCGGAGACACCGCTGCGGTCAAGAGAGGCGGGCCAGGGGGCGCCGCGAAGGCAGCGGACTCCTCCACGTCGGAGACCTCCACGATCTCCTGGTGCTCCGAATCCTCCTCGGGCTCTTGCTGGGTCGGAGGAGGTGTGGGAGGAGCGGGCCTCTTCGATGGAGAGGCACGCTTTTCCTTCTCCTTCTTCCTCTTTTTCTTGTCCTTGTCCTTCCCCTTCTCCGGAAGGGCAGGCCTTTTGCGCTGGGCCAAGGTCAGCGGCTTCGTTGGTTTTGAAGCCGGAACCGAAGACTCCCCCGAGGTCGAAGCAGAGATCTTCGGTATCCTCGGCAGAGCAGAGATCGGCGTCCATGGTGGTACCGAGCCTGGTACCGCCAACGAGGTCAGGTCAGCAGCCGCCAACACCGACACGGGCATGGTCGAAGAACGCCCCGATGCCGATGGTTTGGACATCGTAACAACTGACGGTCGTGAGGGTCCTTCCTGAGCCTGTAGAGACTGCTCCCAGCAGTGAGATTTCAGGCGAGCCAGGTGATTTCTCAAAGTCTGGGAGGTGAATTCTCTACAGATTGGGCAAGCCCTGGTGTTGTGGGCCTCACCCAAACAGAAAAGACACTCGCTGTGACCGTCAGTTAAGGCGACCTTACGACCACACACTCTGCACAGCTTGAACAGCGCCGACATAGAAGAACGGAGAAGACGTCGAGGAAGAAGCGTGGAGAAGACAAGGTGGCGGAGACGAAGAGGACGACGAAGGAGACGAAGACGACAGGGGGGAAAAAGAGAGGTGGAAATCCCGTAAACGGGAGCCAAAAATCACCAAAACCAAGTCCGCAGTCCGAGGGGTAGTCCAAATCCAATTCCGAAGTCAAAGCCAGTCAAACAAACACACCAAGAGTAAGCCAAGCAAGAACCAAACTCAGAACCTCCGTACGAGACGGCCGACGAGAAAGAACTGAGGAGAGACCGTTGCTCGGCGGGCTGAGCATGCTCAGTGCAGGCAGAGGGGGAGGGGTTCCCGCCAAGCTACTAAGCTCTAGAATTTTCCGAACGGTACCGCGCATGCGCGAAAGCTCCTAGTGTGTGAGGCACAGAGACCACGAAGAAGAAGCTTGCTTTTCCCCTCCTGCATATATAAAAGGGTGGCTTTTTGCATGACAAGATGTGCTTGCAGTAGAAGGGATTCAACCTCCCTAAATCTCTAATGCATGTTAGCTACTGTCCTGCTTTTACACATATCACAACAATTTGAACTGGTGAGGTTCCTGCAGCATCCTTGTGTGCGTGTCTGCCAGGTTATGTCTTGGTTGTCTAAGGACGGGTACTTTCATGGATGCAGTTTATTGTGGTTGTACACACCCAGGTCCCTCCTAAACAAGGGTAATATAAAGTGTTGTCAGCACTAACTTACAAAGATAATACAAGGTTTTGTCTGTGACTCGTGTGGCAGCAATGTTTTTAGAGACACGAATGGATGCCTTGCTCTGTGTTATCTCTTCTTCAGTTTTCATCTCCCTTTAAAAATTGCTGCTGGAAATGTGTAAAATCCTTAGTAAATCAGACCAATGTTATACTGGTGGAAGAGATCACCAGCATAGCTGGAACAACAGGACAGCTGAGCCTCTGTCTTAAGCCTGTATAATTTCTTAGGCCAAGTGCTTGTGGATTCACAGTGGCAAATACTATATGAAATTCTTTTCAGGGGCCAGCAAGCAGTAAGCTTGAAAGACTGACAGGTAAATCTGTATTCATTATCCAAACTTTTGCTAAACATGGCACACAGTCAACATTTTTTATTTTAATGCTTTATTGCTCAAGCTTTGGACTGCAGTCTTCATCTTCAGCAATATGCAAAAGAAAAGGCATGACAAGAAAGATGACAACATTTGCCCATGGGAGGAGCATGCCTGCGTTGACAGAGGAAACAAGACATGACCAGGCTGTAATAGGAGAAAGGACACACTAGTTTTGTTTGTTCATAAGTCTTCCGTACAGTGACTTTTTTTTAAAGCTAAGCTGATTCTTTGACTTTTGTTTAAAAGTAAACAGAATGAAGGGTGAAATTTGAGACTAGATTGTGCAGAAACCTTAGAGGGATGCCAGTCAGAGAAGAAAAGAATTAAAAAGGAAGGAACTCCCCAGATCAAAAAAAGAGTCAGAACTCATGATTGAATAAATAAAGTCCCTAAGATTACTCAGGTCTGTTCTGCCACCAATGTTTCCTATATAGACAGACACAAAGCAGCACCATAACCCCAGCCTTTGCCCCTTATTTCGATCAGATAGAAAAATAAAGGTCTAGTTCACTGGAAATTCTTCAATTTTACAAAACAAATCAGTATGACAGCCTCAAGCTTCTACATCAACTTCTGTTTTTTCTTCAACTCCATTCTGTTTGTCATCTTTCATTTCTGTCTCTTCTTTGCGGACTGTGTCAGCTTCCAGCTACAAAAAAAGCATTAGGATAAAAACACGGTGAGCACAACTCTTGCTTTCCTGCATTTTGAGGAAGGGTATCACAGCTGTGGGGACAGTGGTCTTCTAAGGAAAAGGAGGACAGCCCAAATGAACAGTAAATTACTGAACTGTTTAAATTATGCTATTAATTCTTGTTCAGACTGTGTGGGTCCACCAGTGAAGGACATCCTGGCCAACTCATCTGTGGGTCAAGTGTGGGCCCCCAATCCACAGCAGCCCCATTTTTTTTTTTTTTGGCCAACCCCCATCTTTTGACCAAAAAAGCTTAATCTGAAATGCTTAAATATGTTATTTCTTGGCGCTCCCTACCCGCAAATTGCAGAAAACCCATCCTAAATATCCCCATCATTCCTGGTCACCAAAAGAGATGGCCATTGTGGCAGACCTGCAACCAACTAAAAGTGCCCAAAATTGACTTGAGGCAATCTGGATTCTAGACTGTGCCCGCCCAGCTTAAAAAATAAAAGAAGCATAGCCATAGGGTCCCAAAATAAGCTTCAAGGGGGCAAAGAAAGGTATTTCAGGGAACCTAAGCTACTGATAACCCAGTCCAAAATAGTTAATTCCTTCCATATCTATTGTGGGGTGAGGGTGGGGGTGGAATCCAAAACAGAAGTAGGATTACCTTTGCCTCTTTGTCTGCAAGCCTCTGGAACATATTAGCATACATCTTTTTCTCTCTTTCATGTTGTTCACGGATCTTTTGATGACAGATCATTAACTGTGCTTTGGCTGCTTTGTTACTTGGGTAGAGCTGGAGCACCTTCTGGAAATCTTCTCTGGCCAACTCAAAGTCGTTGACAGCCAGACGGGCTTCACCACGTCGGAAGAGGCCTTTCTCGCTGCTGTTGTCCAACTCAAGTGCCTGACAGGCAAAATAAAATGAAAAGAACATTTAGGAAAGATACTGATTAGGAAATATGCTGGACATTAGAGAGAGCCCATATGGTATAATGGCTTGACTGCTGGATGAGGACACTGGGAGACTAGAGTTCAAATCCCTACTCGGATATGGAAATCTACTAGGTGATCTTCGGCAAGTCACACTCTCTCAGCCTCAGAGGAAGGCAAAAGGCAAACTCCTCTGAACAAATTCTGCCAAGAAAACCAAGTAATAGGATCACCGTAAGTCAGAAATGACTTTGAAGACCCACCACCACAACAATAGGACATGAGAACATCTCTGCTAGATGAAACTTAAGGACAATCTAATCCAGAATTCTGTCTTCATCAGGGGGAGCCTGATATTTTAAGAAAGGTAACAGAAGTTTGGCTGCGAAGTTTGCCTCCAGTGTCTGGTGTTTGCTAGTATCTGGTGTTCAGGAGTACACGTTCAATTTTAATATCACAGTTGGCATCAATCTTGTAGATCTCTTTTCTGTAAATTTATCTCATCCTTCCTTGACTCTGTCTAAGCTAGTATGCCACTACCATCTTGAGGGCCAGTGAAGTGCAGTGGTTGAGCTGGCCTTGAGCATGCAAGGTTCAGGACCCCCCTGAATCTGAAACTTACTGGAAGATCTTGGTGCAATCACTCTTTCTTAGCCTGACCTACCTCTTTGGGTTATTAATGTGATGCTAAATTTATCTTGAGCTCACTGGAAGTAAGCTGAATATAAACATAAAAAATGATAAAATAAAATCTGACAAGTGACTTCCATAAAATGTGAATGCTCTTCAGAGGAAAAAAAACAGCCAGATTCACTGAGTGGAAGTATATCAATGGCTTCACAGACTTAGATCCAACTTTCCCCCTCTTTCTTTTATTCTCTTTTATTCAAAACCAACCACAGAGGGTCTAAATGGGGGAAATCACAGCTAAAGCAAGAGAAGAGGCAAAATGTTGCTTGTTCCTTTTCAATTACTCTTATTTTCAACCCAGTCTCTTATCCCAACAGTTCTTTGTCTGTTTGTGCAGGCTAAGTGGAAAAACAGCCACCTCAAACCATTCTTATGCCTGCTAGCCTTCCAAGGTTGCTTTTATCTTTGTGGTTTACATGAGGAGAGATTGATACACACTGCTGCACCTTATGTCTACTTCGCTTCTGAGCAACCACCATGCACACAGCCTCCATCTGTCTGGATTTATTTATTCTTGAACTGCTTGGCACTGGTACTGTAAGCACTCAAGGAAGTTCTGGAAAGCCGTTCTCATACATAGGTGCCCACAGTGCCTCATTTACTTTTACTTTCGAAAGTGACATCTTTGCTGGTACTTGCTACATTGAGCTAGCAATGAAGAAAGTAGGAGTCAGTGAGCGCCATCTCCTACTTTGGGTAGTCCATGGATAAGTAATTCATGAAAGGTGACTCAATTACTAAAAATTTATGTAAATTCTGGCTTGTACATTTTTTATGCTGCAGCAGAGGAACACCTACTGCATTAGGAGAAAAATAATCTAAGTTGGGGTGTTCACAAATGAAGGGATCCAATAAGTTTTAGACTCAGACATACACTCATTCACCAGTCTAGGGAAGCAGATGTATATAAACACATGTCTCCTGGAACCCTGTCCTTCCTTGCTCTTAAAAGCAACCAGAGAAGGGTTGACCAAGTGGGAAAGCGGAATAGTAAACACCTCATTGCAGCAAGGCACATTTCTATCCTGCCTAAAAGAGGCTGTAGTGAGACTGTTGCTGAAAAATTCTCCCTGAATCTCACCATACTGGACAGTTCTCAGGCAGTTTCCAATACTCCTTTCTTGAGCAAGGTTCTAGAGCAAGTACTGGCCTCCCAGCTACAGGGATTCCTGGATGAAACAGATTATCTAGATCCATTTCAATCTGGCTATACGACTGAGAAAAGCTGTGCTTGCCTTCATGGATGCCCTACACAGGGAACTAGATGGAGCAGTGTGTTCCTTGTAGGTTCTGCTGGACTTCTCAGTTGCTTTTGATTCCATTGACTGTGGTATCCTTTTGGATCGCACCTCTGGGGCAGGACTAGGGGGTACTGTTCTACAGTGGTTCGAGTGCTTCTTGGAGAGGCGAACTCAGAAGGTGGTACTGTGGGATGCCTGTCTGATTCCTGGCCACTGTCCTGTGGGGTGCTGCAGGGTTCAATGTTGTCCTCCATGCTGTTTAGTATCTGCATGAAAACACTGGGAGATGTCATCCAGAGTTTTGGGGTTCAGTATCAGCAGTATGCTGATGACATCTAAATCTATCTCTTTTCCAACTAACTCCAACAAAACCTTTTCTGTACTAAACCAACGTCTGCCATCAGTAAGGGACTAGATGAGGTTGAACACACTGAAACTTTACCCAAACAAGATAAGAGATGCTTCTGATCAGTTATATGGCAGATTGGGGAATATGGATTCATCTTGAGCTGAATGAGATTACACTCCCCTTGAAACTCAGGTTTACAACTTGGGCATACTCCTGGACTCATATCAGAGCCTGGATGCCCAGGTTTCAGTGGCAGCCAGGATTATATCTGTACAGTTAAAATTAGTGCATCTCCTGCATCCATTCCTTGATCTGATCTGGCTATGGTGAGACATACCTTGATTACATCCCACTGAGATTACTGTAACACATTCTATGTAGGTCTGTTTTTGGAAACTCTAGTGGCTCCACAATGCTGCAGCTAGGCTGCTGATGGGCTGGTTACAAAGATCATACCATTCCCCTGCTGAACTTAGCCTGCTCTCTTTCCACCGGGATATTAAGACCTTTTTATTTAGGCAGGCCTTCTGTTTTCATTTTGTATGTTTAGTCATGCTTTAAATGTACAAGGGTACTTTGTTTTAAAATTGTATTTAAAAAACATTTTAACTATGTATTTTAGATAGTACTGATGTTTAGTTTTGTAAAAAACTTTTGTTAATAGCACATTTTTAGATACACTTTATATTTTGTACATTGCCTTGGGTTCCTTGGAAAGAGAAAGGTGGTATATAAACTGAATGAATGAATAAATAAAATATAAGCAGCATGGTGCGTGATATATTCCAGCACTGAAAACTTTCCATTACTGATTGAGGCTTATGTATACCTTTGATGTTTAAAGTGTAATTTACCTTGTTGCAGTTTTCTAAGACATGGGAATATTCCTTCAACTTCAGATGGCACATAGCCAGGTTAAGATGCGCAGCAAGCCTCAGGCTTTTGGCTTTCAACTCCTCCTCACTGGAAAGCCCTGTTTCATGCTCCAGCCATGACACAATCTTCTTATATTGTAACGTTGCTCGTTTGTACTTTCCTTCCTGAAAAACAATGGATTATAGTACAATGTGAAACTCAAATGGGTTAGAGGGCCAAAATATATCTATGGTCACACCCACAACTGGTCAAGAAGAAGGAAGTTAATTTAATCATACTATCAATTTCACTCAGACAGATTCAGGATAGTTTTAAGATAAAAATGTTTTCTGCAGATCTAGCAAATTTATTCTTAAATATATTAACATGATATAACAATCATATCATCCATTTGTAAATCATGTATCAAAGAAAGCTAGAGTGGTACAGTAGTTTCAGCACTGGACCAAGATTCTAGGAGACCATGGTTTGAATCTCTGCTCAGCCATGGAAAATCCACTGGGTGACATTGCATGTGTCACATTGTCTCAGCCTAGACAATCTCCTCTGATGAAATGTTGCCAAAAAAGCTCCACGATAGGTGTCACAGAGTCACCATAAGTTGAAAATGACTTGAAGGCACACAACAACAAATCATATCTGACCGACATACAGTAATGCTCACTAGTGTATGAAAGTTTCATAAAACTCATCATCCCATTTTGACACATCACTAATACCATTCCTGCTCACAAGAGCTAAACATGAAAATGAAATTCTATGCAAGATCAGATGAAATAGTTCTTTTGATGTGTAACAAGGGTGCTAGGAGTAGGCAGAGCTTGGCAATAACTCAGATTTACTGATTTGCTAGATGTTCTTTACTAATTCAATCTAATCTTCCAAACTAAGACTGAAGTTTTAAAAGTCCATTAATGAACTGAGACATAAGAATTCATTAGGTTGGGTTTCTAGCCCTCTGTTACAGTCAGGAAAACAGGAAGAACTGCTGCTTTAGGAGAAGAAATATCAGAGCTAGGGGAAACGAATCAAATGATTCCACTATTAGGCAGGTTATTTTGTGTGATTTTGCTGGGAAGACACGGAGCAGGGAGGGGAGAAATGCATCCCTCTGAAGCAGAAGATGTGGGCTTGCAGAGCAGAACACTTTGGTTTGGAAAAGAAGAACAAAAGTGAGTCTTAGAATGGAACGAGCAAGGAGAGTGAACTGTTTGCTTAGCCAGAAACCAAGGTCTTCAAGTAGGCAGGGACTTCTCAGAATGTCAGGCCTTTTCAGCCTGTAAGGCATCTAGATGTCTCTTCTCACCCCCACAGACCTGTACGGAAGCAAGGATCTGGGGTCTTTCTGACGGCTATAGGTGCATTATGACTCTCTTTAGCAAGTTCTCCTCTACAACTGATTATATTTTAGATTGCTTTGTGTTATATATAATAAGAATACATAATTTATATGCAATAGGTTCTCAATTCAATTACTGGCATTCAGTAATGAGATAGGAGCCTTTCTCTGAAATCCTTGAGAGCAACTGTCAATCAGAAAAGACAATACTGGACTTGATGAACAAACTGTATGATCTAAAGTAGTTTCCAGTTTTCCTAAGCAGGGAGAACTATAGCCCTCCAGGTGTGCTTGGCCTGCAAGTCACTGAAGCCCTATTTAATATAGTCAAATGTGTGGGTAGCTGTAGTGGGAAGCTGTAGTGCAAAAATACAGGGATGGAATTGGCGGAATAACTGCAAACTCTGGTCTTAAGGGGAAGGAATATACAAGAAAAACAAGCATAAACATGTAATCATAAATTCATATAGAATAAAAAAGAACAGGCTGCTTACCTGTAACTATGGTTCTTCCAATGGTCATCTGTGCCCTCACACACCTGGGTTGATTGTGTCTGTGCAGATCTCCACTGGAAGTTCAAAAGTTCTATAGCTCGGCAGGAAGCCCCGCCCCTTCCTGTGCACGTTCAGGCCCACCAAGCTACTTTCCCCTCAGTTTCGAGTCCGCCAGGCTCAGTGACCTGGTCGTAAAGAGGGGAAGTGGGGCGGGTGTGTGTGAGGGCACAGATGACCACTTGAAGAACCACAGTTACAGGTAAGCAACCTGTTCTTCTTTTTTGTGGTGTCTGTGCCTCACACACCTGGGTGACTGAAGAGCTTACCATGGAGGAGGAACAGGTCACTGCAGTGTAGAAGACAAAACTGCCCTGCTGAATTGCGCATCATTTCACACCCTGAAATCCAGTCTCTATTGGCAGATGAAGTTGGATGGCTGGGACCAAGTAGCTGCCTTGCACAGTTCCTGGAGGGGCAGGCCCACCAGTGCCGCCGAGGAGGTCAAGACTGCTCAGGTGGAATGTGCCCATAGAGACTCAGGGATCAGTTGTTTAGCCAACTGGTAAGCTATGACAATCATTTCCACTACCCATTTGGAAGTGCGTTGAGCAGAGACCTTCTTGCCTCTTCTTGTACCTCTGTAACAGATAGAGGCTCGTAGATCGCCCGTAGGTGGCAGATCTGTGTTTGTAGAATGCCAGTCCCCACTGCACATCCAGCATGTGGAGGGACTTTTCCAGAGGTGATGTTAGCTGTGGGAAGAAGTTCAGGAGAACAGTGTCCTGTCGCAAGTGGAACTCCGAAACAACCCTGGGTCGGAAAGCAACATCCGGTCAAAGGATCACCCTGTCCCTGTGGAAAGTGAGATAAGGCTCATCCACACGGAGGCTGCTAGTTCTGAGGCGCGCTGTGCTGAAGTCACTGCAACAAGGAATACTATCTTAAGGGTAAGGAGGCGCTCATCTACTGACACAAGGGGTTCGAAGGGATGCCTGAAAAGCTGGTCAAGGACGAGGGACAGCAACCGTGCAGGACTAGGTGGTGCCACTGGGGGATAGAGTGAGACTGAGAATAGCTCTCAAGACTGAGAATAGCTTTGGTACCATGATCAGGACTGAGATCAGTGCTGTCGATGCTGTGCATCTCTTTGACTTGAAGGCCTAGAGGGGGATCGGTACCGAGCCAGTTTGAGATTGTCTCCCCTGTAACTTCCATCATGGTATCTGTCCCTGTACGATGGTGAGTAGGAGTGATATGATCGCAGAGCTTCTCTCCAGGTGATGTCATGCCTTGTCATGGATGTACAAGGCTGACGTGTAGACCAATGACTCCCTCAGTCTGACCTGGTCCCTGGGTGATGGAAGGGCCCTGGACAGTGAGCTGCTCTCTTGGTCTCGGTGGCGCTGCCCGGAGTAAGACCTGGAGCGGTAGCGGCTGGTTCACATCCTCTCATTGGTGTCAAGCGCTCGATATCGAGCAGTGGCGGAGGAAGGTTGGTAAGTATTGGCAATGGTGACTGGGAAGGCTCCCTGGCAAGGTCTGAGAGCACGGGTAGAGGCTCCTCCTGACCATGCTCTTCCAGGGTGGCTGCCGCATGAGCTGGCGCCTTAGTGCCTGGGTGCTTCTCCTTGTCCTTCTTCTTTTTCAGGCAAGAGGATGAGGTTTCATCTTTGGCCCTGTGCTTCACTTTCAAGCCTTTGCAAAGCAGAGGCGTGGGGGAGCGAGTCCACGACCTTTCTGCTGGCTGGGCATCTTTTTCGGTCCCATTGGTACCGACGTCGCCATGGTTGTTGTCAGTGTCGATGAAGGCAGAGTCAAGGATGTGACGGTTAGCGAAGCAGGCACGTCCAAGGTCAGCATAGAGGTCTCTGCTGGCTTCAGTACCAAGGGCACTTCAGTGGGGCTGGCAGGTTCCTGCTCACTGTCCACTCTCTTCGCCGTCATTTGAGAGGCTTCCACTTTCAGAGATTGCTCCCAGCAGTAGGACTGGAGGTAGGATGCCCAGTTCTTCAGGGTCTGCGATGTAAATTGTCTGAAGATCTTGCAACAGCTCATGTTGTGCTTCTGGCCGAGGCAGTAGAGGCACAAATCGTGAGTGTCCAAGAGAGAGAATTTGCGTTTACAGGACACGCAAAGTTTGAAGAGAGAGGTAGAGGCCATGTGGCTGCAGTGGGGGAAAAAAGGGGAACTTTTTTTTTAAATAGAAAGAGAAAGAGAGAAGAGAGAGAGAGTCTGCAGAGAAGACAGAGCAAAAACGAAGGGTTCAGAGAAAAGGAGAGAAGAGAAACAAACTCACAGTGAGAACTATGGTGGGTAGTTACGAGCTCCTGAACCACGAGGCATCTGCTATAGCGGATGGAAAAAAACTGATGGGAAGGTAGCTTCGCAGGCCTGAGCATGCACGGTGTACAGGAAGGGGTGGGGCTTCCCACCAAGCTACAGAGCTTTTGAACTTCTGGTGGGGATCTGAGCAGGTGCGATCAACCTAGGTGTGTGAGGCACAGAGACCACGAAGAACTAAAGATACAAGAGATGTGAAGTCCTGTTAAAAGAAAGAAAGTCCATGAAAAAAATGTTTCTCCTTTTCCCCCCAAAACTTTTCTTCCTGAGAAAACTGGAAAAATTGCATTACTGTGTATTTTTTTTTTGTTAGAACGTTGAATAAGGTGTTCACATTTTCAGTTCTTCCACATTTTTTCTAAAAGTTATGGAGCAGGTAAAAACGTGTGTAAGATTATGTATAGTGATCTCACTTCACTGTAATTCCTGATCTTGCCTTTTCTGTTCTTTTTATGGGAACGAATGTAATTATTTCCTGAAAACTGTACTTAAACAGTATCAAATGAGCAGGTGAGGTCGATATGGAGACCAGCGGCAAACATCGGGATGGTATCGGTCACGGTAAGCCAACGAATAGTAGTAAGAGCTGGGCTGCTTCCTCCATAGATGCTCGTGACCATAGCGGGCTATGTAAGATCTGACGAAAAGGGTGAATCCCCTCTGGCTGACGCAACATCGTGGGCACCACGGTACCTACGGTCATGATGGCAAGGCGATCTACCTTGATCAACACATCCCGGAGAGCAAGCCACACGTGACCGAGGCCGGTCTTGGGAAGGAGCCTGAGAAGCGCCCAATAAAGGTGGACAGTCTAGCTCAGGGCAGCCAGAGGTCACTACCGGAGGAAGGGGATTTTGGGAGGACCCTTCCCTGGGCTGGTCCATAGTCACAAGAGGAGAAACGGTCAGGATAGGCCGACGGTCCAGATCTGAAGCGGGGTCCATTGTTACCAGGACAAACAGTACCGGGAGCTGGATCAGATCATGCACCGGCGAGAGGGTGGGAGCCTCCACCTCCTCCAAAGTGACAGATTGAGGTTGCGTTGGTGGAGGTGTTGGTAAAGGTCTGGGGTCAGTCGAACAGCCGACGGATGGGCAGTGGGTGAAAGAGAGCGGTGTTTCTCCTTCTTTTTAGGAGCCACAGAAGAGTGACGCGAAGAGACCCGCTTACGCTCCGCCAAAGTAGGCACAGTGCAAGCCTGTTGGGTCGAAGCTGGCTGTGAGTTAGAAGAGGGATTTCCAGAACTAAAAGACGGAGGAACCACTGGCATCCTTGAAAACTTTGGAATCCTCAGAACAGAGGAGATAGGCAGCAGTGAACAGAGTCGATGTCAATACCGAGGGAGCCAATACTGAGGATGAGGTCGATACCGACGTAGTCAGAAGAAAAGACTGTGATGCTGAGAGGCCTCGAGATGGACAGGTTGACACCAAAGCAGTAAAAAGAGTCGTATTAGAAGCCACCTGGTCCTTAAGCGAAGAGCCTGCTCCCAGCAATAGGACTTCAAGCGGGAAGCCCTATTCTTCAGGGTTTGTGAAGTGAAATCCTTGCAATTAGAGCAGGCCCAAACATTATGGCCCTCTCCGAGGCAGAACAGGCACTCAGTGTGGGCGTTGGAAAACGAAACCTTGAGGCCACGAGTAACACACAATTTGAAGAGAGAAGGCATAAGAAGGAGAAGGGGTCCTTCCAGTTTTCCTGAAAAAAAGTCTGAAGAAAATCCAAAAAAGAGAAGTGCTCAGCAGAGGAAACCTTCTGAGCTGCTAACTGATTGGTGGATGAAAAGAAACTGAGGAAAGACCATTGGCTTGGGAGGACTGAGCACGCTCAGTACGGAGTGGGGGAAGGGTTCTTGCTATGCTGCTCAGCTCTGGAACTTTCCGAAACGCTACTGCGCATACGTGAAGATTCTCATTGTGTGAGGCACAAAGACCACAAAGAAGAAATAATACTTTTATGCCAAGAGAAGTTATACATAAAATAGTTTACATCCTTAAAATAACAAAGTGACTTTGAAATTGTAAAGGGTGCTAACACTGTATTTCCCCACCCCACCCCCAGTATCAGTTTTTTAAAAAAATCCAGAAAAAATGTTTTCTACTCTTGGCCTCCAAATGTCTGGAAATTTCACATCTGTAAAGATAACAGGAAAAGAAACTTAGAAAAACAATCCTTGTCTTCATGGAAGCACTCCTAAGCAAGAATAGGCAGGGCAGGATACCTACCTTTAAAGAGAAGGAATATTTCTTTTAAATCCTGCCTGAGGACTCACCTTTTTCAGGACTTCTCTGGATCATTCCCATATTTTCTGTACTTTGTAATAACTAAGCCAAAGCATGAATAATTGAAGTAATAATATATTCTTCTCATGTTTATCCATGTCTCCATTTTTCTCCTCCTCTGATGTTTCCCTGTATCTATCCTATAAGGCCCTGTCATATGTTTTTCATATACGATTATATGTGTGCATGACTCCTGTAATGGAGGTAGCTCTGCCAAAAAATACTCTTCAGTCCTTTCTTGCTGCATGACAAAACCCACCCCACACTCACACATGCACTGCAAGATTCAAAAGCAGTTACAATGGCCTCTGGTAAAACTGAACATTTTTCTTGAAAAGAAAGCAGTTTAAGAGCCTATAAAAACTGCTTTTAAAATGATTGTGCCTTGTCTGTCAGTATCAAAAGATTTTAAATCTTGCCTTTTACTGTAAGGCATAGTTCTTTACAAGAAGGCAAGCATTCTGACATACGCATTCATTTAACGTTAGCAATGTTCACAATGAAGCTGCTAATACAATTGGAGTCAGAAGATTCACTGCCACAAGTACAACGTAACATGGATAGGCATAGCTTCACAACAGCAAAACAATGTATTATCAACTTCGTTGCTCTGCATATTCAGATTTTAGGGTATTAAAGAAAGTGAAACTACGCTGTTGTGGTTACTAAGTGCCTTCAAGTTGTTTCTTACTTATAGAGACCCTAAGGCAAACCTATCACACAGTCTTCTCAGCAAGATTTGTTCAGAGCGGATTTGCTTTTGCCCTCCTCTGAGGATGAGAAAGTATGATCTGCCCAAGGTCACTCAGTGGATTTCCATGGCCAAGTGGGGATTTGAACCCTGATCCAATGCTCAAACCTCTACACCATTCCGTCTCGCTTAAATTTCCTAGAAGCCAGCTCCAACAGTGTGATTGCTTTCTTATGCAGATATAATTTTTTTGGAAGATTCTGCAATACTGAAGGAAATCAAGAGTTACCCACATTGCAGCTTCAGAAGAACTAACAGAATTACATGATAGACACAAGTATATATTCTATTACTTACAAAAGAAAAGCTGGCAGACAAAGTATAAAATCCAACATTATACCTACTTTGAAATACTGGGTACCCTTTTCTTTTGCAATGAAACCTTGTTCCAGCTTCTCATCAGTATTCATCTCCCAGGATTCTTTAGCCTATGCAAACAAAAAGAAGCTGATCAGCAAGAGACCCCAAGGAAAAAGGAATCTAATGACAAATGTTATAGATCTGAATAGAACTCTAAAAAGGTGGTGGGGGAGATCTCCAAGCAGACGCACACATTACCTTATTGTTCCCACTTCTCATACAAAGCGAGATACACTGATACAAGTAGTAAGCAACAAACAAAAAATAGCAAATATATCCCTACTCTTCTTATGCCTTTAGGGTTGGTAAATCTAAGAGATATATACTGCTTTTCTTGAGCTGTGTCTAAACCTCCGGCATGTCAATGTTGCAAACTGTAACAAGACCATTTATCATTTAGTGCTTTCCTGTCCCTCTCCTTTGTTCCCAATATTTCAAATTCTCCAAGCTGGAATATTTTTAAAGCTTCTCAATTGTCTCCAGCATGAATTCCTCATGTAGGCCAGAGTGTACCATGCTTCTATGAAACTAATACACATGTGACCCATGCAAAACATAACTGATATGTCTATCGTCTCTCCACACACACAAACGTGTGAAGACTTCTGAAGCAAACTGAAGGGGAAACTTCCCCTTTTTCATGATTTTTTTCCCCAATTTCGTCCAAGAGAAATACAGGACATGAAGGAACTTTAAAAAAAACATTTATTAACATCTCTTTTACAGTCAAGAAAGAATTGCTTTTAAAGTTAGTATTTTAAAATGTGGCTTTAGCTGCCCTGAAAACACTTTCCAATTGGATAGGACAGTCTATATCATGAAGCAAACACAATTCCCATAGACATGAGCAATTTTCAGATTCTTCTTTCTTTAAAGACCAAACTAAGAAGGAAGAAAGGGATAGTTTTAGTCCTTAGAAGTAAAAGTTTGGCTCAAATAAATACATTTCATTCCTGACCTACAATAATAACATGCTGTCATAGGGAGTATGCACACTGCACAATCTCATGCCCTTTTAACTGCCTTGGCTCTATCCTATGGAATCTGGAGATTTATTGTTTGCTGAGGTATGTAGGATTTGACAAGCTACATTGTCCTAGAACTTTTTGGCAGTTTCTCTCCAAACTACAAATCCCAAGATTTTGTAGGACGGCACCACTGCAGTTACAATAGTATCAAAGTAGTATGCAGGCATACCTTAATTAACAAAGCCTTTGACAGTGAAGGTACTTTTTTACAAAGTCTTTTTTATGCCTGCCTAGCCCTTCCCCTCTTTCTCCTTATCCTTTCTCTAGCTGGAATTGTTTAGCAGGTTCAGCACTGGGAGAAAGCATTCAGAAAATGCTGGAGAAACACAGACCTTCAGTGCTGGACTGCAGCAGTAAACAATGCAATAAACAAAGCTTGAGCTAAGAAAGAATGGGATTCTACTCTTGATCCTACTGTAACCACGCATCTTCTGTCATCAACAGAAAACCCATCTGTTTACTGGATTTCCTGATGGTTTCATTATTGTATTGATTAATTATTTTATCCCTTATATATGACAGGTTGATACCTACCACGAATAGTCATTCTCAGCAGACTAAAAGAGCAATCTACACGATGCGGATTCATCCACTGTGCCAACCTGATTGAGGCAGAACTTCACCAAAGTTCTAATCCATTGAATCAGTTGCCTCCTGTACCACTCTCCCCTCAGGTCAATCATGTAGACTTGCTGACCATCAAAGACGTTGGTCAGTGACAGAAAATACTGAAATTGTAGCGTGTTTTTTTTAACCCTTTGTGGGGATGGACTGCTCCTTCAGCCTGCCTAGAATGACTATTCATTGTAGGCATCAACCTTCCATTCTCAGGTAGGCTGAAGAAGAAATCCACAGCGAGTGGGACATACCCAAGTGACTATTTGAAAGGCGGGCCCTCAATAGTACTTTCTGAAATCACTGTGTTATTCTGAAGGCTATCTGTCCTGATGTGAAGTGTCTGATAAAAGTATATAGCTCCTTCTATCCAGCACCTCCATAAACATCCTCTATTGAAGCTGCCACTGTAAAGGCCAGTGTTGTAGCCATTGATCTGGTGGAGTGTGCCTGGACACACTGCCACCATGGTTATTTAGCTAAATAGCAATGCAGGTAAATGTAGGTTTTAATGCACCTTAAACATCTATTCAGTTACTCTGTGTCCCAAAGTTCTTGGATTAAATGAGATAAAGCCTCAGTTCACCTGATCCTTTTTGTCCTTTGCAAGGACACCTCTACTGCCCTTCTGATAGTTATATGTCTCTTTTTCTTTGAATAAATGCACTGGATTTAGGCAGGTCAACCCAAAGATTGATCACTTGCTCTCATAAAAGTAGACTCTGGAATAAATGATGGCTCTATAATTAAAGACAACTTGTCATTGTATAACCTGCAGAACTTTGGGTTGACAGATAGGTAAGCCAGCTTCAAGATCCTCCAAGCTGACGTTACTGCAACAAGGAATATGACTTTAAATGACAAAAATCTTCAACGGCGCAGTGACTCAATCAAAATTTTTAACCTAGATTTCAATTCCACAAGGAAAATCTACATACTGTTGGGAAGTCTGCAAGGTTGTACCTCGAAGCAGTATCTTTGCATGTGGATGCAAAGATTCCCTTTGCTTTTCTTTGGTCATTATTTTAGTAGATGAAGATGAAATCTGTCTCTTTAGTGCATTTAGACTCAAACCTTTTGCTAACCCTACCTGTAGAAAAGCCAGTCTTTAACTTTTACTTTTCTTGTTTCACTGAATTCTCTACACATCACATGCTAAATGACTTCCAGGAATTGTCATAAAGAGCTGTGTAAATGCCTTGACACCGTAACAGCATCAGCCACAGAATCTGAGTAACCTTCCTAAATCAATATATGCCACTCAATCCACATGTTGATAACCTTAACCAGTCTGTCTGGATGCAGTATTGGAGCCTGCTGTAATAAGTTCTTCCCCTGTGGTAGATAATATGGATCCTCTATTGATAGATTCATAAATTGAGGAAACTATGGTCTAATGGCCAATAAGGAGTGATTAACATTACTTGGGTTTTTTCCAGTCAGATTTTGTTCAATACCTTTGAATTACTGGCAGAGGTGGAGAGGTGTACAATAGCCTTTAGCCTATGCTACCAACAAGGAAACCTGACTTTCTGCATTTGTACTACCAAACTACAGAAAGTTATTAAAAAACCCATAAAAATTTTAAAAACGTCTTGATAAATTAAATTTAAATTTGTTGATGCTATCATACCTAACACTCTGGTCAAATATATCACATCTGCTTTTTCTCTTCAGAATTCAAAATTACCTGTTATCCTTGTCTTCCTTTCTTCTGAAAGGAAAGCACAATCTATTTCCACATTCATCTGTGCTTCTAGATAAGTCAAATTCCTGGTTGCCTCCCAATTACTTTTCCTGTAGCTCACCATGAAACCCAGACCCTCTAAACACCCAGAGTTTTCCTGAGGTCTGTCTCGTCCTTTGCTGGAGTCCCAGCCTTTATCAGGATGTCATTCAGATAATGGTACAGGTAAACATATTCTTGCTTCAGAAAATGCTACTATTGAGACTAACACATTGGTTAAAACTCTCAGAACTGGTGCCAGGCCGAATGGAAGAGCTCTGAACTGATAACAATGGGAATTCTATTCGAAAAAGAATATTTTATGCGGAACTATTCTTCTCTTTATCATATTTTTTGAGAAGGGTAAAGGAAGAATGAAATCTTCCTTTTGATCTTCTTTGAAACTCTATGTTGTAACCCTTGGTCACTACCTCTAGCATCAACTTTTTGTAGTTTTCAAACTCTGCAGGTGACAAAAATGAAAAAGTTCTTCCCCCACTAGCAACTGACTTTGAGTCAACACTGAAGGTGATTGGCTCTTCTAAGTATATTTTTCTGCTTGAACTGGAATCTGATTCTATCCAACTAAGATCTGCCTTTGAAAACTTCTTCCTCAATTGAAAGAATAAGAGTCATTTGTATAATACTTCCTATCTTCCTTTTTCTTTTGAATGGTTGGTAAGACTTGTTTTTAATCTTTCTCCTCTATCTACACTTTTTCTAAAGCCTTTTTGCTGAAGTAATTAACCTTTAAATGGCATATTAAACAAATTAGGTTCTGGCTTTTTGGTCTCTATTCCAGTGCTTCATCCAAAACAAACATCTGCTTACAGTTGTTAATGAAATTACCCTAACTTGCAAATGTTACTGCACCAAAACTCACATCAGCCACATACTACAGCAGTCAATCCAGCCCAGTGGTTCTCAACCTTCCTAATGCCGCGACCCTTTAATACAGTTCCTCATGTTGTGGTGACCCCCAAACATAAAATTATTTTCGTTGCTACTTCATAACTGTAATTTTGCTACTGTTATGAATCGTAATGTAAATATCTGATATGCAGGATGTATTTTCATTGTTGCAAATTGAACATAATTAAAGCATAGTGATTAATCACAAAAACAATACGTAATTATATATTGTGAAATATTTATTTCTAATTACAAATAAATGAAATGAGGAGTAGGAGGGCCAGGAAGGAAACAGAGACTCTCAACCTACACAATCGCTTCAAAGTTCTTGGCCTTATGAACGATGAGGAGCGCCAGGAGGAGGGAACAGAATGTCAACAAGAAGGAATCCAACATCGGCAACAGGAACTAGATCAACACTCCCAGCCTCAACAGAGTGTCCAGGCAGTCCTAGAAGAACTTGCTGGTCAAGGAGCCCCGGACAAGCCTCAGAGGAGGCGAGTTCTGGTTGTTGGGGACTCCTTGCTCAGAGGAACTGAAACGGCAATTTGCATAGACTCATAGAAATGTAGAGTTGGAAGAGACCACACGGGCCATCCAGTCCAACCCCCTGCCATGCAGGAACACTCTCAAAGCACTCCCGACAGATGGCCATCCAGCCTCTGCTTAAAAACCTCCAAAGAAGGAGACTCCACCACACTCCGAGGCAGCATATTCCACTGCCGGACAGCCCTGACTGTCAGGAAGTTCTTCCTGAGGTTCAGGTGGAATCTCCTTTCCTGCAGCTTGAATCCATTGCTCCTTGTCCTGGTCTCTGCAGCAGCAGAAAACAAGCCCTCTCCCTCCTCTACATGGCATCCCTTCAAATATTTAAACAGAGCTATCATGTCCCCTCTTAACCTTCTCTTCTGCAGACTAAACATACCCAGCTCTCTAAGTCTATCCTCATAGGGCTTGGCTTCCAGGCCCTTCACCATTTTGGTCGCCCTCCTCTGGACCTGCTCCAGCTTGACCATGCAAACCCGACAAGTTCAATTGAGAAGTCTGCTGTCTTCCTGGGGCCAAGATCAACCACATAACGGAGAGGTTAACCAGGCTAGTCAAGCCCACTGACCATAAGCCCCTCATTTTGGTTCATGCCGGAATCAATGACACTGCGAGGTGCAGCTTTTACCACATCGCAAAGGACTACGAGCTTATGGGGACAAAGCTTAAGGACCTTGGTGCGCAGGTGGTCATTTCATCTCTCCTCCCTGTTCAAGGATATGGTGCACAAAGGGAAAGGGCGATAGCAGAGGTCAACAACTGGCTCCGCACATGGTGCCGCCGGCAACGGTTTGGGTTTTTGGAACACGGCCTGAATTTCCATGAACGTGGGCTTCTGGCAAGGGATGGGCTGCACCTCACGAAACTTGGCAAGAATGTTTTTGCAAACAGTCTTGCATGGAGGATTAAGAGGTCTTTAAACTAAGTTCTGCTGGGGAGGGAGACAATATTATTCAGGGCAAAGACACGGCGAGTGCAGGGGGGAAAGGCCCAAATTATATTGACCAAGTAGTACAAGCGTCCAATGGTGGGAGGAGTAGAAACTATAGTACAGGACCTGCAGAAAGGGCCCGGGGATTTAAGTGTCTCTACACTAACGCGCAGAGTATGGGAAACAAGCAAGATGAACTTGAACTCCTAGTACAACAAAAAAAATACGATTTGATAGGCATCACTGAGACCTGGTGGGATGAGTCTCAGGATTGGAATGTAGGAATAGAGGGGTATAGCCTATTTTGTAGAAATAGACCAAACAAGAAAGGAGGAGGAGTAGCCTTGTATGTCAAGGATGTTTTCACCTGTGAAGAGATCCATGACTTAAACCCAGAAAGCCAGGTCGAGAGCATCTGGGTAAAAATTAAGGGAGCGAGAAACAATAGGGATATTCTGGTGGGGGTTTACTACAGACCTCCAGCCCAGACTGAGGACCTTGATGACGCCTTCCTCAACCAAATGACCGCGCACTCAAAAAGGAGAGATACAGTAATAATAGGAGATTTCAATTACCCGGATATATGTTGGCAGTCAAACTCTGCCAAGACAGCAAGGTCCAGCAAGTTTCTTGCTTGTCTTGCAGACAATTTCATGGTCCAGAAGGTGGAAGAGGCCACAAGGGCATCAAATATTCTAGATCTGATCCTGACCAACAGGGATGACCTTGTTAATGAGGTAGAAGTGGTTGGATCTTTAGGGGGGAGTGACCATGCCCTATTGGAATTTGGCATTCAGTGGGAAGGAGAAGATAAGTGTAGCCAGAGACTCATCTTAGATTTTAAAAAAGCGGACTTCTGTAAACTTAAGGAGCTGCTGGTTGGAATTCCGTGGTCAGGAATAGTGAAAGAGAAAGGAGTTCAGGAGGCATGGGAGTTCCTTAAAAGCGAGATACTGAAGGCACAGTCTAAAACTGTGCCAATAAGGAGGAAAAATGGAAGGCACCTGAAGAAACCAGAATGGTTGAGTAAAGAACTCTCAGCTGAGCTAAGGGTTAAGAGAAACGTGTACAGGAAATGGAAGAGGGGGGAAACCACCAAAGAAGAATTTAAGCAAGTAGCCAGGAAATGTAGGGAGAAGGTCAGAAAGGCTAAAGCACAGAACGAACTTAGGCTGGCCAGAGACATTAAACACAATAAAAAGGGCTTTTTTAAATATGTCCGCAGCAAAAGGAAAAAGAAAGAGGCGATAGGGTCGCTGCGCAGAGAAGATGGCGAATTACTAACAGGGGGAAGAGAAAAGGCAGAACTACTTAACACCTTCTTTGCCTCAGTTTTTTCCCAGAAGGATACATGGACTCAACCTGGTGGTTGGGGAGCAGGTGAGGAAGCAGGGGAAATGCGGCACATAATAGGTAGAGAGGTGGTACAAGAATACCTGGCCACACTGGATGAATTCAAGTCTCCAGGGCCAGATGAATTGCATCCTAGGATATTAAAAGAACTGGCAGAGGTCATTTCGGAACCACTTGCTATGATCTTTGAGAAATCTTGGAGGACAGGAGAAGTTCCAGCAGACTGGAAGAGGGCAAATGTTGTCCCCATCTTCAAGAAGGGAAAAAAAGAGGACCCAAATAATTATCGCCCAGTCAGCCTGACGTCAGTACCCGGAAAGATCCTGGAGCAGATCATTAAGCAGTCAGTTTCTAATCACTTAGAAAGCAATGCGGTAATCACGAGAAGTCAACATGGATTTCTCAAAAATAAGTCATGCCAGACTAATCTTATTTCTTTTTATGATAGAGTTACTAGCTTGATAGATGAAGGGAATGCTGTGGATGTAGCATATCTCGATTTCAGTAAGGCCTTTGACAAAGTTTCCCATGACATTCTTGCAAAGAAGCTAATACAATGCGGGTTGGACAGGGCTACTGTCAGGTGGATCTGTAACTGGTTGACTGACCGTTCCCAAAGGGTGCTCACCAATGGCTGCTTTTCATCCTGGAGAAAAGTGACTAGCGGGGTGCCACAGGGTTCTGTCCTGGGCATGCTGATCAAATTTGCAGATGACACCAAATTGGGAGGGGTTGCTAATACGCCAGAGGACAGGATCAAAATTCAAAATGACCTGGATAGATTGGAGAGCTGGGCCAAAGCTAACAAAATGAAATTCAACAGAGAGAAGTGTAAGGTCCTACACTTAGGTAGAAAAAATGGAATGCAGAAATATAGGATGGGGGACACGTGGCTGGATGGCAGTACGTGTGAAAGGGATCTAGGAGTCTTAAACATGAGTCAGCAATGTGATGCGGCAGCCAAGAAAGCCAATGCAATTCTTGGCTGCATCAATAGGAGTATGGTGTCTAGATCGAGGGAGGTACTGGTACCTCTCTACTCTGCTTTGGTTAGACCTCATCTTGAATACTGTGTCCAGTTCTGGGCACCCCAATTCAAGAAGGACATGGTCAAGCTGGAGCAGGTCCAGAGGAGGGCGACCAAAATGGTGAAGGGCCTGGAAGCCATGCCCTATGAGGATAGACTTAGAGAGTCTGCAGAAGAGAAGGTTAAGAGGGGACATGATAGCCATGTTTAAATATTTGAAGGGGTGCCATGTAGAGGAAGGAGAGGGCTTGTTTTCTGCTGCTCTAGAGACCAGAACAAGGAGCAATGGATTCAAGCTGCGGGAAAGGAGATTCCACCTGAACCTCAGGAAGAACTTCCTGACGGTCAGGGCTGTCCGGCAGTGGAATATGCTGCCTCGGAGTGTGGTGGAATCTCCTTCTTTGGAGGTTTTTAAGCAGAGGCTGGATGGCCATCTGTCGGGAGTGCTTTGAGGGTGTTCCTGCATGGCAGGGGGTTGGACTGGATGGCCCGTGTGGTCTCTTCCAACTCTACATTTCTGTGATTCTGTGAAATTTTGTCTTGAAGCATGGTGTAGCATGGGTAACAGTCTTAATATAACAACAGTAAACTACATTGCTACATTTTGCGACAGTATGCGTAAAAAGCCAACGTCAGTGCAAAGGTTGAGATTGCTTCTTTCTCACCAGATCAGAAATTCTCGGGGCAGTCTTTGCAAGAGCACAACGAAGATCATCTTCCACAACAAGTCTACTTCTGTATTTAGACTTTATAACCAACAAGCTAGAAAACCCTGTTTCACAAAGATATGTTGCTGGAAATCGAAGAAGAAGGCGCAACACAGTCTCAGACAGAACAGGATATGACTGCAAACACTTGATCCAGAATTTTGTAACTGGCATTGTAGAGAAATCAGTTCTCGCTGCATCGCTGTTAATAAGTTCAATGAACTCCTCTTGTGCTGTCTCAGGAACATCTTCAACTTTGACTGTGAATGGGCTTCTGGCAAGTGCAAATGGGGTGTCAGGTAGATTTGGAAAATACGATGAAATTTCGTCTGCAAGCATGTGCAAGTGTTCTTTCACAGAAATTATCATCATAATCCTTTTGTCTGGTTCAATGTCATGTTCCTCAAAGAAAGCAGATAAGGTAGGCAACATGTAAATATTATTTTCATCCAATTTTTTTTGCCAAAGCTTAAGTTTCATTTGGAATGATCGGATCTTTTCAGACAAATCGAGGCATGTTGCATTTGGTCCTTGCAGTGATAAATTTAACTCATTCAAGATGGCAAAGATGTCAACCAAGTAAGCTATTTTCTGCAGTTCACTTTTATCGCTGAAAAGTGCTTCGAACCGCGGTCTTGCTTTCTGATTAAAAAACGTTTGAGTTCATCACGAAGCTCAAAAACACATTTTAAAACTTTTCCTCTCAACAATCATCTCACTTGTGTGAAATAGCAGAGCATTGTTCAGCGCATCCAACTCGTTGCACAGTTGCGAAAACAGTCGACTGTTTAAAGTGCTCGCCTTTACAAAATTGACAGAACTTATGACGCTTGTCATTACTTCTTGTAGCTCTTGTGGTAGTGTCTTCGTCACTAATATTTGCCGATGAATCATACAGTGAGTTCCGATGACTTTTGGTGACTCATTCAGTACCAAACGTTGAAATCCAGATCGACATCCTAGCATAGCTGGAGCACCATCTGTGCAAACACCACAAACCTTTTCCCAAGAGATCTTATGCTCTTTCAGAAATGAACCAACTGTGTCAAATACATCACGTGCAGTAGTTGTTGTTTCAAGACAACTCATCTTTAAAGTCGCCATCATTAATATACCTCACATAAACCAGTAACTGTGAACAGTTTGCAATGTCTGTAGATTCATCAAGCTGGATACTAAATATTGGAAGTGGCGCAGATTTAATTTCCTGGATTACCTGATCAAGAATATCAGCAGACATGTCATCTATTCTTCTGCGGACAGTGTCCTTAGATAAGGAAATTGCACTCAATTTCGTAACAAATTCATCTCCGATCATAACTCGAACAATGTCTTTGGCCGCTGGCAACAGTAAATCCTCAGCAATGATGTGAGGTTTCATAGCTCTGGCGATTCTGAGTGCCAACAAATATGAAGCTTCAACGGCTGCTACGTTTTGTTTGTGGTACTTGCCACCAGTGTCAAGTCTGGCTTTCTTGAGTCCATCAGCTTTGCTTCTAAAATAGTTGGTATCCTTGCCGGCAAAGCTCGGATGCTTGCTATCAAAACAGCGTTTTAGTTTGTTCGGCTTCATAGATTCGGCTGATAGAACTTCACAACAAATAACACATTGCGGTTTCTCAATTCCTGCTGTAATTATTGAGGTAAAACCATACTGTAAAAAATCCTAACTATATTTTCTTTTCTTAACGTTCTTCTCTACATGATCCATTGCCATGGGATGGTTTGCTAATGAAAATACTGTATAACAATAGCTTTAATAATACAAAAGATGATACATGACATAGTTCAGTCAATACAGTTCATTAAAGTTTCCTATGATTTACCATTCTCTGTGTTGTTTTTTACATACCTGTTACTATCACAAGGGGGCAGTATTCACATCAACCACAGCTGAATATAAAAAGACCAATCAGCATCCAGATTAAGTTCCCATGGTACAGATATTTTTTTTTTGCAGTAGTTTATGATTTTACAGTACATGATTTTACATTTACCCAGTAATTATAATTCATGAAGTGTCATTTTACCTCCAATACTGCTGCTTTCAACACAGTAGCTGCTTTTAACAGAGTAGCTGCGTTCTACACAGCAGCTGCTTTCTACACAGTAGCTGCTTTCTACACATGTGTGACTGGTCTGCTTAAGTACATTATGGCGCCAACCCTGTCACACTTGTATTTGGTGCGATGATGTCATCACGCCGGGTACTCGTATGTGGGCTGACCCACCTGGAGACGGATAGAGGAGCGGTGTCTCGGTTCCTAAGACCATCAGAAAACACATATTGGTTTGAGCATTGCACTACGATTCTGGAGACCAGGCTTCGAATCCCCGCTCAGACCTGGAAACCCACTGAGTGATTTTGGGCAGGTTACACTCTCTCAGCCTCAGAGAAACGCAAAAAGCAAGCCTCCTCTAAATACATCTCGCTTTAGGGTGGCCATAAGTCGGAAATGACTTGAAGGCACAAACAAGCCTGAGAGCGCGTGTTTTGCCCAAGGTCACTCCAGTAGGCTTCCAGGGGATTCAAACCTTAGACTTCTAGTCCTACATCCAAACCATTATACGCTACACTGGCTCTTTGGAAGAGGTTGTGGTTGTTGTTTACCTTCAAGTCGTTTCCGACTTATGGCGCCCCTAAGGCGAACCTGTCACAAGGGCAAGATTTGTTCAGAGGATGGTTGCAATACTTTTTTTGCTCAGGGTCACCCAGTGTGTTAACAGAGCTGCGCGGGGATTCGAACTCCGGTCTCTGAGAGCCTTGGGCCATTTCTGCACTAGGCTGTTATAGTGCTATTATTCCACTTTCAACCTCCTATAGAATCCTGGGGTTTGCAGTTTAGGGAGGGGCCTCGGGCCCCTTACAACCTTCCATAGGAGGTTGAAAGTGGAATAATAGCACTATAACAGTCTAGTGCGGAAATGGCCTTGGTGCAACACTCAGACCACCTCGCCACGCTTGCTTTCTTCAGCTCTCTATATACATACCTCGCTATCTCCTCTAGCCCACTCTTTTACGTCTCCAGCAAAATACGCCCCATAAATAAATGCCTCTGTTTTGCTGCTGGGGGGGGGGGCGACAGCGTGTGTTCCTGACAAGCGGCAAAGACTTTCCCCCCGCTGCAACCCCCTCTGCCGTCCTGCCAATTCTCTGCCGGCCTTGAGCCGTCGTCCCGCCTGCAATTTAACTTGCCGCTGGCTTAGCAGTGACGCGGGCAGGCTGGAGCTCCCGGGCTCAGGGGGCCTTTCCCGCATTCCAGGGCAGTTTAGCGAGACAGAGGCACAGGCACTGCTCGCGGCTTTCTACTTGCCCTTTCTTTCCAGAGAGGGCAAGGAATTGGCGGGAAAGGGAAACCTGTCGGTTGGCAGATCCTCACCAGGAGGAGGGGAGGGTGATTTGCAGTCATTTGGCCAACGGCAAAGTGCTTTTTAAATCCCTCATCTGCCTTGATTGAATCAACTGAGCTGTTATTCATTATTCGCTCATGCCGCCCCCCCTGCCCATTCATTCTCCCTTCTTTAATTTCTTAGGCAACCCCTGTGAAAGGGTCGTTTGACCCCCAAAGGGGTCGCAACCCACAGGTTAAGAACCGCTGATCTAGCCCATGAAACATTTTCTGTAATGTGCATACACATCCTCTGAGTCCAAGTTTTCTTGAACTCAAAGCATGTCTGCCTCATCAAAAACTGAAGTTGCTATTTAAGCTGCTGATGCTTCATGTGCCTTCTTTTAAAAGGCTGCCTCTATTCTTTTCTCATCCATTTCCTTTAAAATCGTGTCTTCTTCACTCAAGAGAACCGAGTTCGAAACCAGATGAAACTGGAAAACTAAGTCATGGACTAGCTAATTGTTCCCTCTGGATCCTTTACATGCATGTACAGTTTCCTGTCATTGCTGGTAAATCTTTGCTATTTACTGAATTTTTTCATTCAGAGTCAAATTTCAAACATATCTGGTAAGAATCTGAATATCTTGTGCTAGCACTTGTTGCACTATTGTTGCCAACTTATTAGCTTTTTTCAGACTTTTAAGATTGTCCTGATTAGCATTCCGAGTTATACTTAAACCTATGCTTTGTTTTCTCGTAACATCTAAAGATTTGGCTGAAGAAACAATGGCAACACTTTCTTTCCCTTGCTCCTTTGTCTGAACATTTTGGTCCTGTAAAGATGCACTTGACTCAATATTATTAATTTCACTAGTATTTAAATTAGAATTAGAATCAGAATCAGAATCAAAATCCATTCCTATTGTATTTACTATTGTAATAATTAAAGGATTTATTGAATCAAATTGCCTCAATGAATTAAACTGTTTAAATTAACTGAGTTGTTTAAATTACTTAAATTATTTACACTAGATACATGCATTGTACTTAAAATCCGTCTGCATACAGTTGCTTGAATTCTGCTTGAACTTCAACTCTCACCCTTATGTTATCATTATAGCATTTCTGAGTTGATGAACTTGTGTTACCCACTAGGAAATACGCCAGATAATTCATAAATTGGTTCTGTGTATTTACACTTAAGAGAGGTGTTCCCATCTCTAAATCTAACATAACTCTGATCATTGACATGCCCTGAACACCAACCAATGTGAGCAACTTCACACTTGATGTCTTGGCAAATCCTGACTGGGTGCTTGCCTTTCTTGGTTCTACCCTTACCTTTTGACCAGAATCTGATTTTTCAAAATGGTGACCAGAAATCACATTTGAGTTTTCAAGTTCTGCCAATCTTTTGCTTCTATGAGAAGACTTACTTGGTATGCTCTTTAATTTTGGTCTGCTTTTCCCCCCAGCCTTACTACTCTGTCTTGCAATGTGAGCAATACAAGATCAGGTCTAAGATGCGGCATGTAAGAGTGATGGCGTGGGGCTCCACGCTGCAGAAAGACCAACAGTAGTGGGAAGGGAGAGTGGTAGTGGTGAGATGGGGAGTACCGGTACCAGAGAGACACATAGTGTTGGTGGCAAGATGGGGAGTACGAGTGGTATGACCCTGGGCACTCCCTCCAAAAGTGTTCATGATGGTACTGGTTGATGTAGGAAACCAAGGTAAACGGGGAGTTCTCGTAGTATCAGCAGTCAACCTGGTAGGATGCTGGAGAGGTCTCCTGGGGACCATTCCTTACTGGGTGAATGGAAGTTGCAGTGTCTCTTTGGTGATCCTCAAGGCTGAGGTGAGACAGCCAGGCTTGCCTGCCATACCATGGGAGCCATTTCTTTGGCAGGAGAAGGCTGTGAGGCCATCGACACAGCAGGGGCGGCTCAGAGGTGGATGCCAGAGGAGTTGGCAGTGTTCATCTTTCAGCCTTTTCTTTGGCTTCAGCTCATCCTGCTCAGTTGGGGCCAAGCTATCAGCCAGTGTGCACTGCTTCTGAGCTCCCTCTGAGTGTCCTTGCACTTCGCCTTCACCATATGTGCTCTGTGGCCTTGAGTGTCTGACACCAAGGTAGAGGTGCCCTACTTGGTTGGTTCCATGGTAGATGGTGGGGTTGGCACCAAGACGGATGGTTTGGGGGGCAGGAGCACAGATAAAGTTACTACAGACATGGAGGCTGGTACCAATGAGGCCTTTGTTCTTGGAGTTTTGGCCAGGGAAACAGACGCTAACTGGAGCAGAATGTTGGAGACCACCTGGGTGGCTACTTGAAAGGAACTCTTTAGGCAGTTTGCCCTGTTCTGGGGGGTTTGTGGTATGATTCTCCAGCAGATGGCATACTTGGTGATGATGTCTTGCCCAGGCAGTAAAGGCCCTGGGAGCGGCTGTCAGCAACTGCCATCTTCCCAGTGCATGAGGAGCAGGTTTTGAAAAGAGAGGTGGACACCACAGAGGCCAGCATGAGGTAGGGGAAAAGAAGGTCAGCCGGAAGCATTTGGGAAAAGCTTTTTGCAGGCAATGAGGCGAGAGAAAGAGAATAGGTCAAAAGAACAGGTTTGGGAATGGAGCAAAGGAAGAAGGCAAGGAGTGAGTGGTACTCAGGAGAATGATCAAGATGTGTTGCTCTAATGGCCAGAAAGAAACTGAGGAACAGGAACTGAGGCTGGCACATGTGTTAGGTCTCTGTGGAGGTGTAAAACCCGTATGTATGAGGCACAAAGACCACAACGAAGAATCAACAGATTCAAACTCTAGTGAAGTCCTGCCTTGATCAGGCTGCCACAAGGGGTTAACCCACATGTTGTGGATTGCTCCTTCAACCTACCTGAGAATATTGTACTTTCATTATGTGAATCGTTCATTATTGTCATACATAGCTTTGAAATCTACATGCCTAAGCAGGTTTTTTAAAAGACTGAAACATGTTATGCCAGGGCTTACTCCTAAGTAGATATACTGAGAGCACAACACTGTATGCTTAGTGCGAAAATTTCTAAAGGGTTAAGAATTGCATCTGGTTCCATCTGGTGTGCTCTTAAGCCATTCCTACCAAGAGAATATGTCCCCCAGCCCATTTCCAAATTGGAATTTGACTTCCAAAATGCTTCTCTAGTCCTGCTATGAAGTTTACATTTGTTAAAGAATTTAACATTACACATTTCAATCTTCCCCAGAAGTGGAGCTTTAGGAAGATCCACATTTAGTTAATGCCACTTCCAAGGCTTCCACTTCCACTACCACTTTGCCCCAAAGAACCACAGAATGTCTATGAGGCAACACAGTTCAATTGACACTTCTACCTTATTCTTATTTCTAGCTGCCTTCAGGAAATCACAAGGGATGCACATCAAGGAAACTATTTTAGCAAGGAACTTCTGAAAATTACTGAGATGTAAAATTCTGAAATATTAGCACAGAATTGAAGTGGGATTTCTTCAAAAGTGACCATGATCTAATCTGGACCTTCCTAGAAACATGAAGCCCTAGAGGAAAAATAAGGGGAAAAAAACAACTTTGACCAAAGTTTGTTTTGTTTTTCTGAAAAAACAACAACAACTTGTTTTATAATGAGAAATACAATGTTTAACACAAAGCATTCAGGTATTTTTACCAGACCATTACTGCTCAAAATGGCTTTTAAAGTACACTTTGGACTTCATGGTGTAAAGGCTCTTTCCACAACAGAAATTCAATGCAAAATACAACTATTTTCAGTTATTTGACTGAGAAACACAATCTGAGATTCAGTCAAATGTATTCTTCCTAATTATGATGCTAAGCCTTTACATGACACAGCCTTTCACTCTGCTTCTTCCTGTCCTGTTCCAAGTCCTCTATCTTCTGTAGTGTGTGAAAGACAGTGGCTGATGTTTGAATTCACACCAAATCAAGAAATTGACAAGTGACAAGTTAAAGTGTAAAACTTATCTCAGGGCAGGACATACTTTCAGACTTCCATAAGAGCAAAAAACAAAACAAAACACCCGAGTAATCAGAAGAAGCAGAAAATGCTAACAGTGCTCCTTCAGAAGATAAGACTTAGACAAAGTTTAATGGAGAAAATTAGGTAGTTTCTTGACAGTGATGTGGTTGCTTTATTTCAAGCCCTTTTCAAGTCAAAAATTGCACGTGTAAGACAAGATGATACCAAGAGAGGGAGAACTGAGACTCCAGGCTGAATAACAGAGCCCAAGCAGGTTGTGAAACTCCTTGAGATTCTTCTTTTACAGTTCCTTAGCTGCAGCATGAGCAATCCTAGTGGTACAGTATGGCATGACTCAGGTAGTATTGGTAGTGACAGGCCTTGGCATGGGTCAATGGTGATAAACACAAGGGGCAATAATGCAGCAAGTGTTAGTAATGCAACACAGAGGGCTGAGACTGTTCGGTCAAATATGCTCTGAAGCCTGGCATTGTTCCCACAACATCGCTCATAACCCAAATACTTGTTCCTCTGAACCTGATGAGTAAAACTCTGGCAATGTTGGCAATTAGCCACAATATTTCCCTTTCCTAGGGACAAGTGTGTCTGTCCAAAAGTGAGATTTTCCTGCTGCAGCTGATGCTGCTTTTGTGGAAAAAACTGTGAGGCACACCAAGAAACAACACAATGGCACTCAAAAGACAAAATGTAAAGATTAAAAAAAAAGAGAGCAAAAATGAGAGGCAGGAACCATAAGAAAAATAAAATACATCTTGGCTTAGCTTAACCTCCAAAAGAATACTTCCACTGAGAAAACACTCCTCCCAATAAACAACTGAGCAAGAAAGCAGAAGCCTTACTCTACGCCCATTCACTTGCGGGAGGAGTTATCTCATGTCCAGACTGCCTGATGTGAGGCTCTGCATAGGTGTTGAACCCTATACAGATTTCTCCCTGCAATTATGATCATTCTGTCAAAAAGCCAAAAAATGTTAAATCCACTTTGCTTTTTTTAAAAAATCAAAATGTAAAGAGTCCTGCTACCCTAGAGACGAGGGTCTGATTTCCCACTCAGCCATGAAAACCCCCTGGGTGACCTTGGCACATCACACACACTCAGCCCCAGAAAACCCAGTGACAGGTTTGCCTTAGGGTTGCCCTAGGTCAGAAATGACTTGAATGCACACAAAAACAGTATCAAAACATCTGCATGAAATTCAGTAGACTTTATCTCTCACAAGTGTTTAGTATGTCTGCTCTGATGGCTGTTTATTAATTTCCCATGAAAGTAAATAGGAGATACAAAGCTCTAGGTTTCTGAATCATGCTTCTAAACCTTCAACCCAAAATCAAATTGAAGTTGATATTGAACTAAGTAGTTTTCTGGAGTCTGAACCAAATCTTGTAGTTGCTAAGTCACTTTAAACAAGGCAAGTCCCACAACATTTACGGAAAGTGCAGAATTTAAGTGCCAAGTAGAAAATGGATGTCGCAGCAGCAGAAAATAAACATTACTAGCTCGTATCAGTCAGTTCCCTTTTCATTTCTGTAAATTATTCTTTAATAAAAAAATAAGACTCTATGTCTATGTCGGGGAGAAGGAATTGAGGGGGGAATGCCAGTGTGTAGATTCTTCAACAGAGAATCACAGAACTGGAAAGGGTCCCACGGACCATTAACTCCAACCCCCTGCTCAATGCAGCTAAAGCATCCCCAACAGATAGCTGTCCGGTCTCTTTCTGAAGATGTCCAGAGGAGACTCTGTCACCTCCCTAGGCAATTGGCTCCACTGCTGAACAGCTCGTACAATCAATTTTCTTCTCATGTTCAATAAAAATGTATGCTCTTGTAACTTAAAACAACTAGATCTGGTCCTACTCTGTGGGACAGGAACAACAAACCTGCATCCATCTCAACAGTCCTTGTAAGACTGTGATCAGGTCTTCTCTTCACCAGCCTTTACATGCCCAGCTCCTTCAACTTCCCTCAAATGTTTTGTACTCTGTATCTTTTATCATGTCTGTTGCCCTTCTCTGAACCCACCCCAACCTGTTTATTTCTTTAAATGAGGTGCCCAGAACGGAACACAGTATTCCAGATGAGGTCTGACCACTACAGAATATACTGATGCTGTTACTTCCCTCAACCTGGAAACTAAGCTTCTATTAATGCTAACTGGAATAATATTTGCCCTCTTTGCTGCAGCATCACACTGTTGGGTCATGTTCAACTTATGATCAACAGTTACTCAAGGTCCTTTTCACATGTACAAGGGTCATACTGAAAGTAATACCTGGTGAGCCATTTTCTCTGAACCTATTAATCCAAATATGATGCTGTTATACCTCCTGATAGAGTAATACTTACAGAATGACTGGTATAATTTCTGTATTTCTAGGTGTTACATAACCATGGATATGAAACAGAAAGGAATGTTGGTCTTTTGTCAGATGCTCATTTCCAACAGAAAAGAGATAAGCATCTTCTAATTTCCATGTTGCTCCTCTCAATCACTCTAACAGACAGAAAAAAGACAAAAGACCTTGTAGAGTCCCAATGAGGTCAGTCATTATAACAACCAAGGAAAGAACATGCTCCAGAAAGAACATTTCAATTTAACCTTTATTAACATTAATGTTGTTTCACACCGTGAATAGATCAGACAGGTATCAACAATCAAGAGTGATTCTTAAAACAGCTCTGACTAGAATAAAGTATGTACAAATAGACAGATAACCTGCCAGCATCCTCAAGTGTGGACAGGATGTTCGCCTCTTTTCTATTCGGAATGAACATCTCACAAATAAGACCAATGTTCCTTTTCCCAGTAGAGAAGGGAGAAACATCTTCAAGTTTGGGATATACCAGAGCTTCCAAGTTAGGGTGGGAAATGCTGGTGCCCAATGCTCTAGGTCTGTATCCTTTGCTGTAGTACCTTCCTGCCAAAGGCAGGTTTCAGCTGAATCCAGCCTGTGGTGTCTCACAAACATGGAGGGAGACTTCCAGGTGACCATTCTGCAGATCTCAGCAAGCTGAATGTTCACGGATAGAGCTGCACTTTTTGTGAGGTGTGTGACTGTCCCTTCCGGAGGCAGAACCTCCAGGAACTTGCAACAAATCCTGATGCAGTCCTTGATCCACCTACTTAGTGTGGAGACAGAGACCTTCTTGCCCTTGGATATGGGTTGGGAAGCTCTTTGTCCTCTTTAGATAGATTCTGATGACTCTTCATACATCCAGGGTGTGCCAGATCCTCTAACGCCTTGAATGGCCAGAGACAGAATTATGGTATGATCACCTATGCCCTGTGGAAGGTAGAGTTAATTTTTTAGGATGAAGGATGGGTCCAGTCATAGCATCACAGAATTTTTCCTGATGGCGCAGAGTTCCTTGTGCACTGACAGGGTCCCCAGTTCCAACACTGTGTGCCAAAGTGATGACTCTGAGGAAAAGGACCATCCAGAACAAGCGCTTCAAGAAGGCTCCCTCAATTGTTCGAATGGTGGAACCATTAGGGCTTTCAGGACCATGTGCGAGTCTCATGACAGAAAACAGTGTACTGTTGGGCAACAGATAATTCAGTTCTCTAAGGAACCTTACGACACGAGGGTGCAAGGAAATCTTGGTTCCCTGTGCATGTGGTAGCAGGGAGGTGATGGCTGCAATTTGCCTCTTTATGATGTCCAGATGCAGACCTTGCTCCATTCCGTCTTGGAGAAACTCAAGGAGGCATGGTACTGAGAAGTTCATGGAGACAACATGCTTATGCCTGCACCACCTGTGGAAGGCTGTGAAGGCATATTCATATTCTGTTTGTGGTAGCCCTTCTAGAGACCAAGATGGTACTCACCACTTTCTTAGAGTATCCACAGCAGCTTAGGGTGCTCCATTTGATCTCCCAAGCGTGGAGCTGTAGCCAGTCTAGGCTGACATACCTATTCCTATGTTAACAGGTCTGGTCAATCTGGAAGAGCTATGGGGTCTAAGACCATGTTCAGTGTCTCAGAAAACCAGGCCCTCCTGGGCCATGCTGGAGTGATCAGGATCACTGGTCACTCTCTTTGTGAATCTTTCACTTTACTCTGGAAAGCAGGACTCACAGTGCATATGGGAGTCCTTGTGGACACTACAGAGATAAAGCGTTGATGCCTTCAGCCCCCTCTGTCCAATACCTTGAGATGAAGCTCACCACTCTGAAGTCTGTTGGTGAGGGGAACAGATCCACATCTGATCAACGGAACTGTGTGATCAGATGGAAGATTTCTAGATGCAGGCTCCTTTCCTGTGATCAATATTGACCCAGCTGGGCCAGTCCATCTGAGAGTTCAGTGCACCCTGGAAGTATTCTGCCTCAATGGACACCAGGTGTATTTCTAGCCAGGATAAAGCTTCCGCACCTCCTTCAGGGGAGCCCATGAACTCATCCCTCCCTTGTGATTCAGGTAGCCCTTCATGGTCACGCCATCTGTCCTGATCAGGATCGCCTTGCCATCTACAATGTTCTGAAAGGATAGTAGGGCTAGTCTGATTGTCCTGAGTTCCAGCCAGCTGATGAAGTGCCTTTGGTCTTTTGGGTTCCATCTGCCCTGGACCAGGTATGGATCACAATGGGCTCCCCATCCCCTCAGGCTGGCATCTGTGGTGATCTGTATCTTGGTCAAATCCCGTATGTTCCTCCCCCTGTTGATCACAGGGGAGGTCCACCACTCCAGTGACTATAGCGCTCACCTGGAGACCTTGATGGAGCATGGTCTGGCTACAGTGGCCTCTTGGTGAAGAAGCAGAAGGCACTGGAACAGCCAGGAGGTGTGCCCATGGTAGGCACTTGATGGTGGACACCATCAACCCTTGCAGACGCACCAATAAAGAGAAGCCTGATGTGGAGATGCCCTTGACTGCTGTGACTGTGCTGCTGAGGAACTGTGTCCTCTTTTGGGGGAGAGATACTATCCCTGAACTTCTGTCGATCTTTGCCCTGAGGTGCTGGATCTCCTAGGATGGCATGAGCATGCTCTATTCAAGATTGACCAGGAACTCAGGTTTCTGGTTTCCATGTTTTGGGTAGGTCCTTCCTGTTATAGTGCAGGTTTAGAGCAGCTCTCAACTTTCTAAACACCAGTTGTTTAGTTCTTTCAGAAGTGAAAGCAAAAATCACACCTCTCAGTTTATTAGGATTTATAGATCTCTTTCTGAGGCTGTAATGTATTTGTTCAACATCAGATTGTGTTATCTGCATTCCAAATTCCTTCCACCAATTAGCACATTTCATAAATAAATCTACTGGTTTAACTTCTTCTGTCAGACTTTTAAGTCTAAGGTTTTTCCTCCTTTGACAATTGTCTGCTGGAGTGATTTTATCCCTCAGTCCTGTCAGTTCACTTTTCAATTGTAAAATTTCTCATTTTTATCTGTTTTCTGTTGTGCCTCTACTGCCAGATTCTTAATCACCTTCAAATCATTTGCTAAATCTTTAATTGTATCCCTGTGTACTTTGGAAGGCTATTTAAAGTTTATCCATTTTTTTAAATCCACTGCGGCAATGGAAACTTTAACCGGAGAACTCAGTGGTCCACACCCTGCTGCCTCCACTATTATGCTTACCAAAACAATTGTCCCAGTGAGGGTTCCATCTTCTGATCTCCTTTTGTTTCTCTCTGAAGGAAATTTCTTCACAACTTTACAACTTATTGAAGCTTAAAGGTTAGCAGAGTATTTACTTAAAGGTTTCCGCCTTCTTGATCCAGATTTAGGGAGGTATTCATTTAAAGCACCTTTAGGAAGGAAGGAGGTTGCAGGCAACTATCCTTGTCCAGCATGCATGCACAACCATTTCTCAGGAATCTGTTGACCTATTACACATCTCATATCTCCACTTGTAGAGGTTGATCTGACCAGCAGATTGTCGAGGTACAAATAAATGTGGAGACCTGCTTTTCTCCAATGTGCTACTAGGACCACAATTATCTTGGTAAACACTCTGGATATTGATGATAGTCCAAATGGACAAAGCACATAGTGAAAACCAAACAAGATGGATGATATGATTTGCACAGACCAGTGTACAGCTGTCCGAGTGATTGCTGAGGAACTTGGCTGAGATCACAGTACCGTCAAGCAGATTATCCACATACCTGGATACAGGAAAATGTATCCAATTAACATCTGATTTGAAAGAGAAGAAACTAAATGTGTTTTTGGAACTACTGACAGCCATTTGAACCCCACAGGAACACTTTTTCTAGGAATGCATAAACAGGTCATGAGACCTGGCCACAGGTGTATGACCCAGAGACCAAGAATCAGTTCATGGAGAGGTGGTACTCAACCTCCCCCAGACCAAAGAAAGACAAAAGTCAGTGCTCAGCATAGCAGATTTTGGTGAATGTCTTCTGGGATGACAGGGGGATGATTTTGCTTGATCTCAAGCATGGGACAACAATGAACAGTGACCGCTATACACTGCATCACTCCGGAAATACCATCCATAAGAAAAGACCACAAAGACAACTGAATGCAATCCAGTTACAACACAATAATGCATGACCCTCACTTCTTTGGAAACATCACAGGTTCTTGAACAAACAAGTGGTCAATGGTGGCACATCTGCCTTAAAGCCCTGATCTGTTGCCCTCAGACTTTCACTTGTTTGATTGGATGAAGGAAAGCTGTTGGAGATGGTGCTTCAATGAAGTAGGCAAAGTGGAACACACTATCAGGCGCTGGACCAGGGAGTGCCAGAAAGAGTTTTTCCAAAGCAGATTTGATGAGTGGGTTCAAATGTGGCACAAATGCATTGCCACTTGTGGAGACTATTTTGTATAGTACCATGTTGTAAAGAAAGAGTTATTTTACATATGTTTGCACTGGCATATGCTTCATGTTGTTAATAAAGGCCTTTCAACTCCACTACCTGCAGACCCTGGCCACCACAACTTCTGAAAAGAACTCCACCATCATCTTCCTGCTGCCCACAGATATGCTACACGGTCTCACAGAAACAAAACACTAATTGAGAGTCTTGATGCAAAAAAACCCACCCAGATTACTTAAGTCCTTCTGATATGAGCCCAGAGTGCTTACATATGGGGGACAAAGGTGTTATTTGACATTTTTGTACAAAAGAAGTGTGCTGTTGCTTTGTGTTCTTTTATATAAGTTGCCATTTCCTTCCCCCCACTTTCCCACCTGACTAAGGTAAGATTTGAACACTGATACAGAAAAATAAAGGAGTTATGACCTGACAGGCATTACTTACAGTATAACACTCTTCCAAGCCAAACACTCCTATGCATTTGGCTTTTGTGACTCAAATGTAGAATTTTTTATTTGGTCCTATTGAACTTTGTATTATGAATTTCCACCTAATTTTCTAGACCATTAAGGTCCTTTTGGATTCTATTCCTCTCTTAGATATTCCTCTTGGGTATATATCTGCAAACTTGGCAAGATTTCCATCCACCACATCATCCAAGTCAATAAAAATGCTGATGAATAATGAACCTAGGATTCTACAGCACTTGAGACTTCCTTCCAGTTTGAAGTGAAGACACTGATGGGGACTCTTTCAGCACTGTTTTCCAATCAGTTATGGATTCATCTGACAGTGTTTCTATCTATAGCATATTCAATCAGTTTGTGAATGAAAATATTATGGGGAGCATTATTAAATGCTATGCTTAAATTCAGATAAATGAAATATCTGGATTTGAAAAAGTGGAATATGGCAACCCTATACATGGGAGGGTAAGAACATGTACACCCAGAAGAAGCAGGAATGGCAGATACAAAGAGGACAGGAGTGGGTAACAGAATGCAAATGAATTGGGAGGTTCCCTGTAGCTTTGCTACGTCATATGGCTACCCTTCCCTCCTTCATGGTCAGGATGTCTCCTGAGAACTAGTTTGATGTATTTCTCAGGACAAGATGAGGGCCTTTATTCTTCCTCAAGATTCTTCTTTTAAAAAAAACCAGAAGACTGAAGCCATTAGATTTACTTAAAGATTTAGAGCAAAAAACAAAGTAAGGTCACTATGAAACAGTTAATTGCCTACAGTATTCCCATCATCTGCCATATGAGGGATCTCATAAAAAAAGTATGATTAGTTTGGCAGGATTTGTTCTTGACAAACCCTTGCTGGCTCTTATTAATCACTGCTCTGTCATTCAGATACTTACAAACAGGCACCTGTAATATTTTTTCTTAGTACCAAGGTCAGGCTGATTGGCTTGTAATTCTCTGGATTTTTTTTTTCCCTTTCTGAACAGAAGGATAACATCTGCTCGTACCTCACTCATTCTTCAAAACTTCTCAAAAATGATGGCAAGTAGTTCAGAGAGTAAGTTAGTAAGTGCCTTCAACAGTCTAGGATGCAATTCATCTGGCTCTGGAGAGCTGAATTCATTCAGATTAATCAGGTGATTCCAACTAACTCCTTATCAATCTTGATCTGCAATCCAGACTTCTTGCCAAGGTCTCTGCTGATGCACGTAAGTACAGAGCCCTCTTTTGGGGGCAAAGATAGAAGCAAATAGGCATTGAGCCGTTCTGAATTTTCATTGTGATTTGCTAGCATCTCACCATCCTTACTGAGCAGAAGTCCCACTGTTCCTGTCGGGTAGCCCTCCATATTTTAGTTACATGGGACATGTAGTAGGAGTTAAGTAGCAGCTTGCTTGTAACAAGGTATGAGAACCAGAGACTGTTAGATAAGCAAAGCTAGGAATGTAGTGATAAGCACTACCAGGCTAAACCAGAACACCAAGGTCTCTTGTGGGTGGGATGGGAAACTCTTTGCCTTTTATGTTTTGAATCTTGCTAATTGCCTCCAGTTCACTCACTGAAATCCCGTACTATGTATCACGCTCCTAATAAATAGTGTTCATGCACTGCTACATTTGCGTGTATGAATTCAGTTCCTGACAGAGTGAGTGAACTCTTGTAAAAAATATTAACAATATGTATCAAAAAACTGAAGAAGAGCCCGAAGAAAGAGGAGTATCCGGCAGAGTCATCGAAGCTACAGGCAAGAGAATCGCCGAAAGAGACTAGACGGTCCCCAGCCGGCCTCCTGATGCAAGACCCAAGACACGTCCTTCAATACCTCCATCCACCCTGACTGGAGGCCAAACCTGGGCCTGGGGAGAGAGACCAAAAACTGCTCAACGCCAACGTTGCCAGGTTACAAGATGGAACACACCAATTGTCGAGATCAGCTTGATGGAACAACTTTTAGCCAGAGAAGAAGAAGTGGAAAAGCAGCGAGAAGAAATTTCTAAACTGAGAGCTCGGCTGCACGACTAGACTCCTGGTGCCTCACGTTGGATGCATGCCACCCCAGGTTCCTGCAGCAGCAGCTGCTCTGGCGGCTGTGGCACCTGCACCTCCCAGAATACCACCACTGCAAGTGGGGCCCCGGCCTTTTCAAGAGTTGAAAACCACTTACAATGGCAATGGAGCCACCCTGACATACTTTCCCAACATGGCCTCTAATTATATGATCGACTACGGGAACAGTTTCCCCGATGATGCCACTAGAGTCAGATACCTGGGCCAGCACCTCAAAGGAGAGGCAGCGGAGTGGGTCACCAGCCTGTTCGACTCATGAGCTGAAGAAACAGCTCATGGAGCTGTTCATGCATTGACTTAGAGGAAGGTTTGAAGATCCAACTGAGAAAATTGCGCCAAGGAAAAGGAACCGTCAGCAAATACGCCTGAGAATTCAGAAAGCTAGCTACTAAGGTCCCAGAATGGAGAGATGACATCCTCAAGCAATTTTTCCAAGAAGGATTGAACTCCACCATCTTAGATTGCTGCTTAACCTAAGGGGATCCTACTAGTCCCTTGGGGTAGATGAAACTAGCCAGAGAAGTGGAAAGCATCATAGAGAGTGTCCAGTTTCCCTGACAAAGACAAGCACAAGAAAGTGGTCGCCGAACCCTGGGACCCCAAAAACCCTCTTTCCTGAGCAGTGAGGAAAAGAAAAAACAATTTAAAGAAGGCAGTTGTTTCCAATGTGGGAAAAAAGGCCACATTGCCAGCAAATGCCAGGGATCGAAGAAACTCTCTGAAGAAAAGTCGGGCACCCCCACCACCCGACCTGTATCCCGTAAAGCTGACACCCCCAAGCCGCCAACCAAACATCCTGGCGGTGGAACCACTGCTGGAACTTGTGATGACGAGGACAGCCCACTGACCGTGTCCGACTCGGATAACAAGGATTGGGATCCCAACCAGTCCGCGCATGTAAGTACAACCAAAACTCATCATGTAATATGTTACAGTAACCTTACAAGGAAGTGATGGAAAATTACCAATGTACAGGGCCTCAGTTGATTCAGGCTGCACAATTAGTTTATTGAACCCCACTGTGGCTAAAGAACTTGCAGTAAAATTTGAACCCCTAAAAAAGGCTGTCAAGTTATCTCAAATGGACGATTCACCCCATGGCAAGGGGCCCTGTGCAGAAAAGGACCAAACCCATCCCTGTTCAGGTGGGAAACTTACAGGGCAAATTACGTTTCCTAGTACCCACCAAAATCGGGTTTCAAGTAGTTCTTGGGTAAGACTGGCTAAAAAAACACAATCCCCAAACTGACTGGACACAAGGCTTACTCAAGCATAACCATGATGTAAATCTAGTGCCTGTACCAAATTCCCCTGTCTCGGCATTTGCTTTGAGTCCCGAGGACCTGCAGAAAATCCCACTGGAATACCAAGACCTGAAGAAAGCTTTTGAGGACCGCAAAGCTGATAAACTACCCCCACACAGAGACTTTGACAGCAAACTCAGATTGATAGATGGAACTAAAATTCCCAAACCCAAGATATACCCAATGAACAACCAAGAACTAGAGGCTCTAAAGAGATTCCTGAACAAAAACCTGAAACATGGATTTATTAAACCCTCATCTGCTCCCATCGCCAGTCCAATATTCTTCTGCAATAAAAAGGATGGAGGAGAACCAAGGCTCACTGTGAACTATAACTTAATTAATCAGGCAGTATTGCCTAATGTGTATCTGATTCCTTTAACTAAGGATATCTTAAATCAATTGATTAAAGGTAAATTCTTTACCAAATTAGACCTCAAGGATGCTTTCCACAGAATACACATGGACCCTGAAAGTGAGTGATTTATTACTTTCTCAACCCCCCTGGGAAACTACCAATGGTCTGTTCTCCCTTTTGGATTACAAGCTGCTCCCGTAGCCTTCCAAATGTTTCTCAGTTCTGTATTACAAGACCTCCTCTACGAAGGTGTTGTTGTTTATCTGGACAACATTTTGATCTACTCAGAAACTCTTGAACAACAAACCGAACTCGTACATACTGTGTTACAAAAACTCACAGACAATGAACCTGTTGTTAAACTCTCAAAATGCAAATTTCACACTCAGACTTTTGACTACTTAGGGTACTGTGTCTGTCACAACACCCTAAACATGGACCCCACCAAAATTGACACTATTTTAAACTGGCCTACCCCCAAAACTAAAAAACAACTTCAACAATTCCTTGGCTTTGCAAACTTCTATCGTAACTTCAAAAACGGGTTTGCTACAATTGCTCTCCCTCTTACTGACCTCTTGAAAAAAACAACTGATAGCAAAACTAATCGATGCAACCGCATCCTCTGGACTGAAAAATGCCAGACAGCATTTGACACCCTCAAACAAAAATTTACATCCGAAAATTTACATCCAAAAATATTGGGGAGGGAGACAATATTATTCAAGGCCAGGACTTGGCGAGTGCAGGGGGAAAAGGCCCAAATGATATTGGACAAGTAACAAGCGGCCAGTGGCGGGAGGAGTAGAAACTATAGTACAGGACCTGCAGGAAGGGCCCGGGGACTTAAGTGTCTCTACACTAATGCACGGAGTATGGGAAACAAGCAAGATGAACTTGAACTCCTAGTACAACAAAATAAATACGATTTGATAGGCATCACTGAGACCTGGTGGGATGAGTCTCAGGACTGGAATGTAGGAATAGAGGGGTATAGCCTATTTTGTAGAAATAGACCAAACAAGAAAGGAGGAGGAGTAGCCTTGTTTGTCAAGGATGTTTTCACCTGTGAAGAGATCCGTGACTTAAACCCAGAAAGCCAGGTCGAGAGCATCTGGGTAAGAATTAAGGGAGCGAGAAACAATAGGGATATTCTGGTGGGGGTTTACTACAGACCTCCAATCCAGACTGAGGACCTTGATGACGCCTTCCTCAACCAAATGACTGCGCATTCAGAAAGGAGAGATACAGTAATAACGGGAGATTTCAATTACCCACATATACGTTGGCAGTCAAACTCTGCCAAGACAGCAAGGTCCAGCAAGTTTCTTGCTTGTCTTGCAGACAATTTCATGGTCCAGAAGGTGGAAGAGGCAACAAGGAGATCAAATATTCTAGATCTGATCCTGACCAACAGGAATGACCTTGTTAATGAGGTAGAAGTGGTTGGATCTTTAGGGGGGAGTGACCATGCCCTATTGGAATTTGGCATTCAGTGGGAAGGAGAAGATAAGTGTAGCCAGACACTCGTCTTAGATTTTAAAAAAGCAGACTTCTGTAAACTTAGGGAGCTGCTGGCTGGAATTCAGTGGTCAAGAATAGTGAAAGGGAAAGGAGTTCAGGAGGCATGGGAGTTCCTTAAAAGCGAGATACTGAAGGCACAGTCTAAAACTGTGCCAATAAGGAGGAAAAATGGAAGGCATCTGAAGAAACCAGAATGGTTGACTAAAGAACTCTCAGTTGAGCTAAGTGTTAAGAGAAACGTGCACAGGAAATGGAAGAGGGGGGAAACCACCAAAGAAGAATTTAAGCAAGTAGCCAGGAGATGTAGGGAGGAGGTCAGAAAGGCTAAAGCACAGAACGAACTTAGGCTGGCCAGAGATATCAAAAACAATAAAAAGGGCTTTTTTAAATATGTCCGTAGCAAAAGGAAAAAGAAGGAGACGATAGGGTTGCTGCGCAGAGAAGATGGCGAATTACTAACAGGGGGAAGAGAAAAGGCAGAACTACTTAACACCTTCTTTGCCTCAGTTTTTTCCCAGCAGGATACAAGCACTCAACCTGGCGGTTGGGGAACAGGTGAGGAAGCAGGGGAAATGAGGCACATAATAGGTAGAGAGGTAGTACAGGAATACCTGGCCACACTGGATGAATTCAAGTCTCCAGGGCCAGATGACTCGCATCCTAGGATATTAAAAGAACTGGCAGAGGTCATTGCGGAACCGCTTGCTATAATCGTTGAGAAATCTTGGAGGACAGGAGAAGTTCCAGCAGACTGGAAGAAGGCAAATGTTGTCCCCATCTTCAAGAAGGGAAAAAAAGAGGACCCAAATAATTATCGCCCAGTCAGCCTGACGTCAGTACCCGGAAAGATCCTGGAGCAGATCATTAAGCAGTCAGTTTCTAATCACTTAGAAAGCAATGCGGTAATCACGAGAAGTCAACATGGATTTCTCAAAAATAAGTCACGCCAGACTAATCTTATCTCTTTTTATGATAGAGTTACTAGCTTGATAGATGAAGGGAATGCTGTGGATGTAGCATTTCTTGATTTCAGTAAGGCCTCTGACAAAGTTCCACATGACATTCTTGCAAAGAAGTTAGTAAAATGCGGGCTCGACAGGGCTACTGTTAGTTGGATTTGTAATTGGTTGACCGATCGAACCCAAAAGGTGATCACGAATGGCTGCTTTTCATCCTGGAGAGAAGTGACTAGCGGGGTGCCACAGGGTTCTGTCCTGGGCCCAGTGCTCTTCAATATCTTCATCAATGACTTGGATGAAGGAATAGAGGGCATGCTGATCAAATTTGCACATGACACCAAATTGGGAGGGGTTGCTAATACGCCAAAGGACAGGATCAAAATTCAAAATGACCTGGATAGATTGGAGAGCTGGGCCAAAGCTAACAAAATGAAATTCAACAGAGAGAAGTGTAAGGTCCTACACTTTGGTAGAAAAAATGGAATACAAAAATATAGGATGGGGGACACGTGGCTGGATAGCAGTACGTGTGAAAGGGATCTAGGAGTTTTAATAGACCACAAGCTGAACGTGAGTCAGCAGTGTGATGTGGCAGCCAAGAAAGCCAATGCAATTCTCGGCTGCATCAATAGGAGTATGGTGTCTAGATTGAGGGAGGTACCACTCTACTCTGCTTTGGTTAGACCTCATCTTGAATACTGTGTCCAGTTCTGGGCACCACAATTCAAGAAGGACATGGTCAGGCTGGAGCAGGTCCAGAGGTGGGCAACCAAAATGGTGAGAGACCTGGAAGATATGCCCTATGAGGATAGACTTAGAGAGCTGGGTATGTTTAGTCTGCAGAAGAGAAGGTTAAGAGGGGACATGATAGCCATGTTTAAATATTTGAAGGGATGCCATGTAGAGGAAGGAGAGGGCTTGTTTTCTGCTGCTCCAGAGACTGGGACAAGGAGCAATAGATTCAAGCTGCAGGAAAGGAGATTCCACCTGAACCTCAGGGAGAACTTCCTGACAGTCAGGGCTGTCTGGCAGTGGAATATGCTGCCTCGGAGTGTGGTGGAGTCTCCTTCTTTGGAGATTTTTAAGCAGAGGCTGGATGGCCATCTGTCAGGAGTGCTTTGAGGGTGCTCCCTGCATGGCAGGGGGTTGGACTGGATGGCCCGTGTGGTCTCTTCCAACTCTACATTTCTATGATTCTATGAACCGCTTCTCTTATTCCCCGATACTACCAAAGAATTCATAATTCAAACCGATGCCTCAGACTTCACCATGGGAGCTGTTCTTCTCCAACATGATGCAAACGGCCACCTTAAACCATGCGCCTTCATCTCCAAAAAATTCTCCACCACACTATGCAACTGGTCAATTTGGGAAAAAGAAGCCATGGCCATCCATTTCGCACTCACTTCATGGCGACACTTCCTCGAAGGAGCTAAACTCCCTTTTTAAGTCTGGACTGACCACCGCAATCTAGAAACTTTAAAAACTGCGAAAAAACTAACCCCTAAACAAGCACACTGGGCTGAATTTTTCCAGCGATTTAGGTTCAAAATTATTTTCAAACCTGAAAAAACTAACACTGTGGCAGACCCACTCTCAAGATTGCCCTGCCACGAACCGCCCTCCTTCTCTTCCCCTACCAAGGAGAAACCTCTCTTCTCCCCAAACAATTTTGGATTACAAGTCACTACCAGAGCACAACAACAAGCCCGAGAATCAGTTTCAAGCACTTCTTGATTCTGCCTTCCAACACTCTTTAAAATCTGCCTACCAAACAGACACTTGGCTACAAACACACAAAGACTCAATCACCTGGGCTAAAGATCTGGCTTTCATCGGTACTAAAATCTACGTACCATCAGCTTGCCGGATAGAAGTTTTGAAGAGATACCATGATTCCAAACCTGCTGGCCACTTTGGCTTCCTGAAAACTCTATATTCCATCAGGAAACTTTTCCATTGGCCAGGTCTCACAAAACAAGTCCAAGAGTATATAAAAAACTGCCCTGTTTGCAACACCTGCAAATCCTCTTCCTCTAAACTGCATGGACTCCTCCAACCTCTCCCTGCTCCCCCCTTGCCTTGGGATACTATTTCATGGGACTTCATTGTGGTCTACCCAACTCCCATGGATTCCATACCATTTGGGTTGCCACCGATCATTTCTCCAAACAATCTCATTTCATTCCACTGAGAAAAGTGCCTACCGCTGAAAAACTAGCCGACCTCTTCATCAATAACATCCGGAAGCTCCATGTATTACCTTCCACAATCATTTCTGACAGGAAACCTATATTCACTTCCAGATTTTGGACTTCACTCCTTAAATCCCTCGGCAGTTCCCAAAAACTCAGCAGCTCGTATCATTCCCAAACTAATGGACAAAGCGAACGAACAAATCAAACTCTTGAACAATACTTACGCTGCTTCATCAATTCCAACCAAAACAACTCGGCACTCCTTCTCCCTTTTGCTGAATTTGCTTTCAACTCTGCTCTACACTCAACCGGCACAACTCTGTTTGAGGCTGTATTCAGCATCAACCTGAAATCCTTTCCTGCACTGCCCACCACCCTCCCTGCAACACAACCTACCTCACTCACCTCTTGGATTACAAAAATTTCTTCTACTTGGGATTCTGTGCATTCCACTCTTGAAGCTTCAAAAACTTCTCACAAACAATTTGCTGACTGTAAACGGCAGCCCAATCCTATGTACCAGCCTGGGGATCTTGTCTACCTCTCCTCCAAGAACATTTACTCCAATGGCCCCTCCAAAAAACTCCCCCGAATACCTTGGTCCTTTCCCAGTCAAACGTGCCATTAACATCAGCTTTGAACTTTTTTTGCCTGACACTTACAAACTTATTCACCCTACTTTTCATTCCAGTTTACTGAAACCAGCTCCTTCGAATTCTTCTTTGGAGATTAAACCAACTGCTCCACCAGCTGTTCCTGCATCCTGAATCGCCAGTTTCGACAATCACCTTTAACTACCGCATTTCATGTTTGCATTTCAACTGTTGTCTCCCCTCTTTCCCTTTCTTTTCCACTCCCCGCGACCTTCCCCTTTTCCCTCTTCCTGACTACTATGCTATGTATTTGTTCATTTTTTTTTCCGGCATGGGCAGGATGTCGGGTAGCCCTCCATATTTCAGTTATGGGACATGTAACAGGAGTTAAGTAGCAGCTTGCTTGTAACAAGGTATGAGGACCACAGACCGTTAGATAAACAAAGCTAGGAATGTAGTGATAAGTGCTATCGGACTAAACCAGAACTCCAAGGTCTCTTGCGGGTGGGATGGGAAACTCTTTGCCTTTTATGTTTTGAATCTTGTTAATTGCCTCCAGTCCACTCACTGAAGTCCCATACTATTTATCATGCTCCTAATAAATAGTATTTATGAACTGTTATATTTGTGTGTGTGAATTCAGTTCCTGACAGTTCCTTACTCATTCTCTTGTTTCAAACACCTTTGAAAAACTCCTTTTTGTTACTCTGATGGCTTAGCCAGTCTCAGCTCATTTTGAGTTTTAGATTTTCTTACACTATTCCTACAAGCTTCGGCTACATATCCATACTCTTCCTTGGTGATTTGTCCTTCCTTCCATTCTTTATTGCTGTTTTGTGCTTTGAAGTGACCACTGATTTATGGTGACCCTAAGGCAAACATATCACATGATTTTCTTGGCAAGATTTATTTAGGTTTTACCTTTCTTTGCAACTGACAGAATGTGACTTGCCCAAAGTCATACAGACTCCTTTTTCATTTCACTTCCTCCTTGAGTTAGCTATGCAGCCACATTGGCATTTTCAGATCTTTCCCATCTTTTTCTTTCATGAAATTGTTTGTGATGGTGCTTTTAGCAACTTCTCCTTCATGAACTCCCATTCTTGCTGGGCATCTTTTTCCTTTAGCATCTCTAGCCACAGGATCCTACCCTGAGCTTTTCCTGAGATTGATAACATCAGTTTTTTTGAAATCTAGGGACTGGGTTTGACTATAGTCTTCTTCGACCTGTCCCACAATTCTCAATTCTTGTATTAAATGTCAATTCCCCTTTAATGTACCAACTATTTTGATTCTAATGACCAACTTTTTCCTATTGGTTAGGATCAAGTCCAGGACTGCTGATCCTCTTGCTCCTTTCTGCACTTTTTGAAAGAGGAAATTACCTTCAGGGTATATCAGGAATTTGTTGGAGAGCCTATGTTTAGCAGATTTAGTCTCTCAGCAGGTATCAGGATAACCGAAGTCCCCCACAACTACTAAATCTTGCATCCTGGACAATTCTTAAAGTAGTTTTGAGAAAAGCATCATCCACCACCTTATCTTAGTTTGGTAACCTGCAGTAAACTCTCAACACAAAGTTGCATTTATTTATTTCTCAATTTATTTTTACCCACATGCTCTCTATTGGACCACTCCGATCACTCTTCTGGATTTACGTAAAAGTGAATTTGTCTCTGACATATAATACCACTCCCCCTCTTTTCTGCCCCTTCTATTCTTTGTGAACAGACTACATCCTTCAGTATGTTCCAGTCATGGCAGTCATCCCACCAAGTCTCCATTATACCTATAAGAGCATATTTACATTTTTGTGCTATGACTTCAAGTTTGTCTTCTTTGTTTTCTAAACTCTGCGAGCTGGTGTACAGTCATCTAAACCCTTGTTTGTTCTCACAAACAAGCAGAAGCATGGGATGGAGCCACACAAGATTAATCACTAGAAAACCCTCCTGTACGTACCTTTTCAAAACTTTTGAGTTTGATTTCATATCGTAGTTCTGCATCTGGAGGAATCTGAAACTTCTGTTTCCCAGCACTTCCAAAACCATAGCTGTGAGAAAATTGAGAATATTCCAAGAGCTAAATCAATCCATTCTTTCTCCTTCAAAGTATCTCCAGCCATACAGAGATATCACAGTACCCTCTGATCAAGAAACTGAGCTTAGAATGCTATTCAAAAGCCTCAGTATATTTGTTTTAATTTTTTTAAAACTAGAATATGTTAACATTAATGTTACTTCCAAAATAACACAATGGTGATAACGTGGAAAGGTTGGTCACCTCCTCATTGCCCCAAGTCTAACAGTACACTAGTATCACTGGTTGCAATATGTTGCTCCAAAGATCTGTCAAGAAAGATTCTCCTAATCAATTATTTTAAACAGATACTACTAATTCTCAAATTTAGGCTCCTCGCAAGAACATGCTGTATCTCATTCACTCAAATAAAAAGTGTGGCAGAACCATTTGAAGGAGTATACCTGGGTTTGAGATATATCACACATTCTTCCAATTTCTCCATTTTCTGCAGTGCTTTGTCCAGGCCAGGAGGAAGGTCATAATTTTCTCCCTCTCCTACTTCAAACCGCAGCTCACGTTTGTCAAATACTCTGTCTCCATGCCAACCTTCTACCTCAACTGGTAGAAAAACAGTAGCATATTTAGATGGGATTACAGAGACTCTGTCTTACAAAGCACTCCCAACATTGTAAGGCATCATACAAAGCATGATTATCTAGTATAATCAGTGCAAAGAGAGAGTAGACGCAGCACACTTCCCCAGCTGGGCTATGAGAAACGACAAAACAGAGTTCCAAAATTATTAAGGTTCTAGGCAGGGGTGGGCAAAGTACAACCCTGGAGCCACATGTAGTCCCTCTCTGGATGTTTTTGTTGCCTCAGTTCTTCCAGATTGCCCAGATTACTGTATCTCTGGCAACAAACAAAAGAGTGAATTGCCTTTCCTGGAAATCTCAAGTCATGACAATTCACCTTTCAAACAGGTTGCTGTCCCTCTTCTTATCCGCTGTTCAACATTACAATACAACATAATATTAGAACACTATTATTTAACACTAAAACATACCACTGTTTTTCAAATTCAGTCTCTCTCTCTCTTTCTTTTTTTTGCTGGGGGTGGCAGTTACACAGAACTATTTATCTAATATAAAAGGAAAGGAAGCTCAATTCCATAGGCTGACATTTGCATCAATAAGGAATTCTGTTTTGCCATGATGCCTGATAGAAAGCAGCACACTTATTGTCAATAGAATATATGACCTGTATATTAATTTTTCTTGTTGTTGTGTTCCTTCAAGTTGCTTCCACCTTATGGCAACTCTATCATAGGCTTTTCTGGGGCTGAGAGGATGTGATGTGCCCAAGGTCACTCGGCGGGTTTACATGGCCAAGCAGGCCATTAACTTTTCTGCAGAGAGTTCATATAACCTAGTATTCCACCTCCAGCAGCTGTGAATTCAAGTTATTCCACAGTGCAAAAGAGAAACAGTTAGGAAGAAACCAACTGTTTCTCTTTCATCCTAAGCTTCCAGAAGTTGTTTGCTCTGAGACCCTATGACTGTAGTGTTGTACATATGCTAATAATGACCAATGACCCAACTGAAATATATGTGCTTAACCCTTTCCTGAACTAAAGATAACTATCACGTAGCATAAAGCAGGACTCACAATGGATTCTTCAGCCATAGTGTAAGCTCAACCTCCTCATAATTATTAGTGCAATTGTCATACACGCACGTCAGCAAAATTCCTCCATGTTTCTGGCAGGCTTTGCATCCTGGACTGTTTCTCATTACTCTTGCTATTACTATAGCTCCTTTCTGGTTTGTAAAAGTTAAAGTACCTCTCACTAATATAAATGCCCCCCCGCCCCCCGCCCCCAATTCATGTGGATGTGTGAAATGGAAACTGCACTATTTTCTTCATTTTTTGAAAAGAACACTCCATAATTATTAAAGGATCACCATCTCCTTTTGTCTTCTGTAATATACAGCAGATCATCAAAAGCAGTGTGAGAAAGCCTAATCTGCTCACTTCAAACTGTGCTCCAAAAGAAAGAAAGAAAGAAAGAAAGAAAGAAAGAAAGAAAGAAAGAAGGAAGCACCACAGTCTCTGCACATTTCAGTTATCTTAACAAAGTCAAAGGATCATTTCTGCAGTTGAGGGAACTTTGTTAGTCCTGCTCTAGTGGAAGAGAAGAGAGGAGCAGTAAACGCTGCAAGTTACACAAGGTCAAGATGGGCAATCTCCTGCACACTAAGACAGTCTACTGCAGAGCTTTCCAAACTTTTCATGTTGGTGACACACTTTTTAAACACACATCATTTTGCGACACAGTAATTCAGTTTTACTAGCAAACCAGAGGTTAAACTAACCGATCATGCATGTACAGTACCCAGAGGTGTATCTAGGGTGGGGAAAGGCAGTCCCCCATGCTGCATAGCTGCCATTGCCCTCACCAGGAAAGATCCTGGTGAGGGGGCAGCAGCAGGAACAGCAGCCCCCACCTCGATCCTAGTCCGCTGCCATCGCCCTTGGCAAGAAAAGACCCCAGCAAGAGCAGTGGCCGCAGGAATGGCTCAGGTGAGGGGGCTCTTTCTCAGCCCAGGAAGGTCAATGCACTAATGTGTCACGACACACCATTTGGAAAGCCCTCGTCTACAGCAATGGATGAACCAGAATTAAATTTTCTGGCATTGAACCTTGTCATTTCAACTGCAAAGCTGAAAAGGGAAATAATCTGTGTCAGATAACTATGAAGTTTGAAAATGTATGTCAGTATGACATCTGGCACAAAGAATCTTGGTACAGAATTATCATCTAGTCAGATGTCAAAAAAAGTCTCATGAGAAACAATTTAGATAAAGCTATTTCAGTTGCACCACTTCTTTGTGTTCTGTTTGGGAAGAGAAGATGTTTTAGGGTGAGGTGCTTCCAAAAGAAAAATGGCTATTGCTAGATGAAGCAGGCTCCTAGAACAGAAATCAGTTGGTCAGAGAATGAGGAGTACAGTGGCCACTCCACTGGAGGTTAAGAGTGCAGAACCCTTGTGAAAGTGGAAAAACCATGACCTTCCCATCCCCCTTCAATTCCCTTGCCTTTGCCCTGGCACACAAGCCTTCCCTCTCCACACCAGGTCCAAAAGCAATGGAATGGGAGCGAGAGCTCTGGAGAGGAAAAGGAAGGCACACGTGCCTCCCCTCACCGATTCCTCTGCCTTTTGCCTCAGCATGCATTCTCAGCACCGAGGCCAAAGGCGAGAGAATGGCGGGGAGCCCCCCATTTCATTGCCTTTTACCCAAGTGTTCTTGCTTTCATTCTCCATGCCTGGCAAAGCACAAGGGCATGGGAGGAAGAGAACTGGGGGCGGGGTGTGCATGTGTGCACCTCGCAAATGATCAAATTTGCGAAGGTGAAACCTATGAATGCGGAGGGAGGACTGTTCTACTTTGTGTACGAACATGTGAAATTTTAAGAGAGAATTCACAATGAATAAGTTACCTGTGACACCACATTTTATCTGTAAAATGTTATGTGTCAGCAAAGGCATTCTATAGGCTTGTTTGACTGTTTAATCCATTTTGTAAGTTCAGTTATAGAATGGTTTGGGTCTTTCTCAATAGGTCTCTGTTCTATAGATTTTGAGATCTCTGTGACAAATATACAGTCCTCCACCTACACTCATGGGTTTGATATTCACAAATTTGATTATCAGTGAGGCACATGCTTGCACCCCCTCCCCCGCTTTCCTCTTTTCAGTCCCTTGCATTCCTCACCCCAGGTTTGTGAGGTTTGTATTTAAAATGGACTTTTTTTTTCTCTTTTGGGGTGAGCAAAGCTCCCTGTCGGAGGTGTGTCCTCTGCCACGTGGCTGCACATTCTGCTCCTACTCCTCCTTTCTCAAGATGGTCACTGGAAGTACTAGAACACCAGAACTTTGATCTTTGAGGGGAAAGTACCAGTAATTCCTAATCCAAGAAAACAGTGGATTGTAGGATTTTTTTATAAACCGCCTGTTTCTGCTTATTTTATATGAAAAGATGTCTAAGAAACACAAATGCTGATGATGAGGACAATAATGATATATGGAAGAACTGGACATTATGCAGAAAATGGCAAACGCAACTAAGAGTTGTCTGCAACAAGTCCTTCACGAAGAAATGGTACAACACTTGGGACTTTTTAATTTAGAAAAAAGGCAGGTAAAGTGGAGGACAAGATGGAGAGGTATGAGTGACATGACATGACATGACATGACATGAAAAAAATGGATACATACAATCTATTCTCCATCTTGCATAATGCTAGACAGTCATCTAATGAAGCTGAACGGTGGGAGACCCCAGAGACACCAAGCAAGTAATTCTTCATACAGTACACATTTAATCTACCACAACTGCAACTACAAGATGTGATGCTGACCACCAAATTAGAGGGGTTTAGAAGACAGCTGGGCAAATAGACAGTAAGGCTATCAACTGCTAATATTCATGGTGTGCTATCTCCAGAATCACAGACAACATGATCATAAATCCAGTTGCTAGGAAACAACAGAAAGAAGGGGTCATTGCTTTTATTCTATGCTTTTAGCTTCCCATAGACATCTGGTTGATCATTTCAGGAAACAGGATGTTGGACAGGATGGACCTTTGGTCTGCTTGAGCTGGGTTCTTCTGGTGCCCTTAAGGAGGAGATTTTGCCCCAGGGAATAGTTGTGATTAGAGAATGTGCATTCTTGAATTGTAGCAGCAAGCCAGAGTTAAATCAGCTACTAGCTACTGGACTCGTAGGCATCCCCATTTAATATCTTTCTACAGATAGCATTCACACTTCTTCAGATACTTACTCTCTACTAGGGCTCCTTCATTGGGTTTAGAGTAGCCTTCCCCTTTCTTACGGATCCGTCGAATTATTCCACCATCTTCGTCATCTGTGAGATCCTTCCCTTTGAACTCAAACAGTTCTATCTAGAGAGGAGAATGTAGGACAACAGAAATGTAGATTTCATAAAATTCTGCAGGGAAGTGCAGCATTAACATTCAAATTAAATGATTTACTGAACAAGACATTAAAATTCAAATAATTATCCTTTAAAACTTAAGAAAACTCTCTGGATCAACAGTTTTTCACAGATGATTAAAACAGTTTTGCCGAACCACATTCAAATAAAAAGGAAAGGGAAAAAATATAGACCAAACTAATGCCAATTATATCCTTAAAGCCTTCTAATCTTCCTTTTTTGGTCAAGGTGGTCGAGAAGGCCTAGCAACTCTAGGTGGTCTCCTTGGCCCATTTCAAACCAGCTTCAGAGCAGGATATGACTATTATGGTTGCCTTAGAGCACGATCTCCATCTTAGCATTGAAGGGGGAGTGTGTCCCTCTTGGTGCTTTTAGACCTCTCAGTGGTGTCCAATACCATCAACTATCGTATACTTCTGGAATGCCTGGAAAGGGGTTGGGAATCGGAGGCATTGTGTTGCAGCGGGTCTGGTCTTATCTCTCAGGAAGGTTCCAGATGGTGGTGTTTACGGACAGCTGCTTCTCAAAAAATGAGCTGTTATATAGCATACCACAAGGTGCCATTCTATCCCCAACGCTTTTTGACACCTACATGAAGCTGGTGGGAAAGATCATTCAGAGGCATGAGGCAGGGTGCTATCAGTACACTGATGACACCCAAATATATTTCTCCATGCCTTCAAAAACAGGATAGCATGTCTCCGCTGAATGAATGCTTGGAGGAGTTGTTTCAAGATAATGTTAGAAACAAAAGTATTACATTTTAAGAAAGAAATTCTCTCTCTAGATTTATTGCTTTAATAAGAGATCAGCTGAGTGTAGACCTCAAAATGTTACCCGCAAAATCTCAGCTCTCCCAAAAATGCTTTAACTTTCCACAAATGGAAACATGCTTTCCATCTTTATTATTTACGATAAGACAAAAGCTGGCAACACAGATTTTTAAAAAGAAGTGTAAAAATCCAAACCCATTTTTCTGTACAGAATAACCTTCCAATTTAACATGAAATCAGTCACTTTAATTGTAATATTTGATACACATAGCATTGCAAATTAATAGTCCTCAATGTGACTTTTGAAATTTCCGGTTTGGGTCTGGCCTCTGTTTTCTTGACACTTGTGCACATAACTCGAACTTAATAAACTTCTGCAGTTCTCCTATCAAACTTCCAGCCCTGAGGGTTTTCTCCCACTCTGTTTATACTACTAAATATCAGGAAAAATAACTCAAATGACAAAGTACATGCTCTCATATATGCACATATGCACACAGAGAAAATACAGACAGTGAATTAGGATTATATATAGCACATAGCATCTTCCTTTAAAAAATGATTGGAATTTGATTTTAGGATGCTTGTTTAAAAATCAGACAAAAGCAATCAGTTGTACGATGTGATGAATTAAGTAGCCTACATGTCAACTCCTGGCGAACTTCAGCAGCTTTCAGTCACACAAAATATTAGAAACTATACCCCAAAATTTTGTTTTTGTTTGAAATTAATACATGAACTTTACTTGAAATCAGAGTATGTATTTAAGTAATCCCCTCCGTCAATTCCTGCTGAACATCAGTAGCCTGATGGCATGGTGGGAAGAACGGGTAGCCAGGGCCCAAACCAGATCAGGGGAAGAAGAGGAAAAGGGGGTGGGTCAGCATGTTGGCCCTATACTTCCTCTATCTTGCCCATCTCCTTCCTTGGCTGTGTGGGTACATCAGGAGAGGGTTTCTGGTGCTGAGAAATTGGGCTACAAGCCATCCTTAGTTGGCTAGGCAGTGGCTGGTGGATCAGAGGCACACTTTTAAAGGCCATGTGGCCTGATTGGAGCTGCCGGAAGAGAAGGTGCCCCCAGAACAGAAGTGTCCAAGGTGTGGGGGGAGCAGGGGTTGGAGAAACTCACAAATAGTGAAAGTGAACCCCACAAATATAGAAGACAATTGTATAGCTGGAACCTTTAACCAAAAACAATGTCTCATCTTGGAAATTCTCTCTGCTCAACCCAATCCCCTTCTCCACGCAAGAGTTCTCCCTCTTGATTTTTCTTGCTCTAGTTCCTTTGAACTATTTGCAGTTCCTTTCTTAGGCCAGCGCATCCCTTGTCCACCATTCACAATTAACACACAGCTTGCTACAGTATCAGCTATATTTGTCCATTCATGTAACTTCAACACAAATTTAGATTCATTCTGGTTAACAATAAGATATAATAAAGATATGAAAAAAGATGGAAAACAATAGATTAAGGCACACAAACTAAAACAAAGCATTATGTAGGCATTTTCTAGGAAGAACATTTCACAAATGGAGTGCCACCAATACAAAGGCCCTCTCTCTTTAGCACTCTCTCTTCTCAATCAGTGAGTTGCAACAGTCTTAGATTTCAGGTAAAGGAACAGGCATGAACCTTCAAGTAAATTAGCTTCCAGTTATTCAGTGTTTTCGATAGTTTTTGAATAGATGTTTATTTCAACTGGCCTCATTTATCCCCTACAATTTTTTTTCCTTTAGATTGTGGCCACTTGGGGACATTCAACTACTGACTACTGACAACTCAGAAAAAGTGAGATACTGAAGGCACAATTTAAAACTGTGCCAATAAGAAGGAAAAATGGCAGGTGTCCAATGACACCGGAATGGTTGCCTAAAGAACTCTCAGCTGAGCTAAGGGTTAAAAGAAACATGTACTGGAAATGGAAAAATGGTGAAGGAGGAGGAATTCAAGCAAATAGCCAGGATATGTAGGGAGAAGGTCAGAAAAGCAGAATGAACTCAGGTTTGCCAGAGACATTAAAAACAATAAAAAAAATTTAGATCTGTCTGCAGCAAAAGGAAAAACAAGGAAATGATAGGGTCACTGCGCAGAGAAGATTTAAAATGTTTGAGACCTACTGGATAGATGAAGATGCAAAATAAACAAAACCTGAACTATTCAGACAAGGTGTTTTCATCCTTTCTATACTTCACACCTCTCACTACTGGTAAACATTCCCTCAATAACCTCAGGTCTCAGCCATCTACTCCTATACCACTTACCAGCAAGGCTCCAGCATCTCAGAAAGGAGTCTTTTCTATCACCTACTAACACATCCCTGTAGCACAGTGGAGGAAGACCCAGAGGAGTGGGCATTTAAAAAAAGAGAGAGAGAGAGAATTCTCCTTCCTCATATTGAAACACAACACCATGAGGTCTGAATCCCACTACATTTAGTTCTTTTTTTGTCTGATAGAAGTCAACAGAAGTACACGTATGGGTTATAGATATACCTACATTTGTTATAGGTATATTTGTAACATATAATAACACTGACTTTTTTTCTAACTGCAAATAAACAATTGTGGTGCAAGAATGATCCAGTCTGTATACAGAAGTGATGGAAAGCCATTTTGAAGCAAAGGTCAGACAATATGGCACAAGTTTGAACCATTTATATTGCATGAAACTCTATGAAAATTCTCACCTGACGCCTGAACGTGCTGGAGCATGAAACTTGAAGAAAAGTTTTATCATAGGTTAAGAGGCAACAGGACAGCTCTGAATTTTATGGCAGCATACAGAAATGCAAGATATATTAACCTTTAGTGAAGAGGGGTCCTCCAAATGTAAAATGTCAGAGATGATATGGTGTCTAAATTGTGGGAGCTCACAAAAACAAAACTGAGACTTGTGTGGTAGTTTTTCTAGCACTGTTTAAGTTGTCAATATTGAAAATAGCCAGTCCTTATGGTCAACTGACTATATGTAAATAGTTCTGGAAACTGTGCTGTTATCAGAAATTAACATCATATGTGTTACGTACCTTAGTTTGAAGAATCACATTCTATTTTTCAAAGGGGTACAAAACCAGCAACACTATATAGCAACCAAAGCATCAGAATCATAGTTGGAAGGGGCACCATGAGCCTTCAGGTCCAACCCCCTGCTCAAAACAGGTGCTCCTGCTCAATGCAGGTACCTGTACAGCCTCTTTTTGAAGACATCCAGAGGAGACCTCACCACCTCTCTAGACAACAGGTTCCACTACTGAGCCATTCTGTCAAAAACTTCCTTCTAATATTCAATCAAATCTACCCTCCTGTAACTTAAAACCATCAGTCCTAGTTCTACTCTGTGAAGCAGCACAGAACAAGACTGCACCCAGTTCTTTCTGGCAGCTCTTGAGGTATTAAGAGTGAAACTGTGTCACCCCCTCAGTCTTCCCTTCATCAAGCTGAACATCCCCAGCTTCTTCAATCTCTGCTTATGTCTTGTTCTCCATGCCTCTCATCAATCTCATTGTCCTTCTCTGAGCTTGCTCCAACTTGTCTATATCCTTTTTAAAACAAGGTGCCCAGAACTGAACGCAGTATTCTAGATGAGGTCTAACCAGCACAGAATATAGTGGGACTAATACTTTCCGCAACTGGAAACTATTAATGCAGACTAAGAATTTGCCTTCTTTGCTACAGCATCGCACTGCTGACATATTCAACTTATGATCAACAATAATCACAAGGAAGAAATTTTGAGCTGAGTGTAAGGAGAAAAACTAGATCCTAGGTCACTAAGTGAATACTGAAGACTAGAGAAAAGAAAGAGCCCCAGAATGGAATACCTCAGAGAAGCCATTCTCAACTGCTTCTTGGCCATGGCCCCCTTAGGAACTTTTCTCAGGTTCCAGGGCACCCGTCAAACAGGGATACAACATGAACAGATAGACAGAAAATAATTTATTACTGAATACAACAAATAAAAATAAAAAATTCTGACATATTGGAAAATTTTTTAAAAAGACTATATGAAATTAAAACATCAGGCCCAGTGTGATCCTTGAGTTTGGTGCTTTTCTTCAGAAAGAAAACTGCAGCAGTGGTGGCTGAGACACTAACTTCTCTCTATTCATCTGTGGGCATTTTAGCAGAAGTGTGCATAGTGTCGTCTTTGGATCCCACACAGCCTCCAAAATCTGAATTTTCTCTTTTCTTTCTTCTTCTTTTGCAAAAAAAAAGGAACAGACAAAATGATTAATAGTATGAGTCTGGTGATCACAGAATGATCAACAATATAAGTCAACAGACAAAACAAACAGGGGGACCAAACCTGGCTTCCCTCCAGAAAGCAGCCCAGATGATGAGTAGACTCGGATGGTATGCTTCCACCCAAATGTTCCTGGTATGATATGAAACTAACTATCAATAACCAAATAAAGATAAGAAAGGTAAGAAAAAAAAGTAAGGACACCCTCTTGCTCAGATGCCAGCCAACTAACAGAGTGCGGAGGATGCTTGACTCCACCTTCACTGAAAAAGACCTTCTCACGGGCAAGACAAACACTTCTTTTTCCAGTGGCAGGAGGGAAGAATGTCCTATACTGAGATGTACAAAAGCTTCCCTTCATTGGGTGGGCCCGCTGGTGCTGGATCAAGAAGTAGCTCCCCAAGATCCACCAAATCAGAAATACTATTCACTTGAAGGTATCTTCAGTTAAGGTGAAGGCATCCAATCCATAATATCTCACAAGGTAGACAGTATTCTTCGCGCTGCCACCCTCAAGCAGCTATGTGGTGGTTGCGAAGATTGCTGAGGTGGCTGTAGTCTTTGAAGAGTGAGGTGGACTGGTCCCAGAAGAGGCACTTCCATCACTTCATAGCAGTCTGTGACACAGCCTCCAACCCGCTTGCTGGGCATGGATAAGAACTTGTGGTGTAGTCCGTCTTTGATGCTGTGTTTGAGTTGGACTCGTCGGTCTCCTTGAAAACGGCTGATACCTTCTATACTGGTACCTGGATGGATAATATGAAGCTGGAAATCCATATTTTCTCATAGTGCTCCTCATCTTTTGAGCTTGCTCTAGCTTGTCATCTGTACCAGTATTGAATAATCCAACAGCATCAAAAGGAAAGTCCTCAATCATATTCTTAGCCTGCTGAGACAACCCAGACGATCTCAGCCACGCATGTCTACGCAAAGCTATAGTTCCTGCCAGTGCTTTACCACTACAATCTGTTATATGTTTAGCCGTTGTAAGTTGTTGAGAGGAAAGCCAATAAAAGCCTCACCATACAGCACTCATGCAGTTTTCCTCTTATCATCAGGTAACATGTCAATGAAAGTCTTAAGTCTGGACCACAAGAATTGTTGATATGCTCCCCATACATGCTGCGTAACTGGAAATTCGAAACAACAATGCAGCATTAGAGTACACTTTCCTTCCCCAGGAATCCAACTTCTTCCCCTCTCCGTCGGCAGGAGTAATGTGTAGTCTCTATGACTGCCTTGACTATGCAGCATCAACCACAACACAATTTGGTTTGGGGTGATGAGTCAACCAGTCTTGATCATCTTCAATAACACAATAAAGAGATTCTAGTTTTTCTGAAGTTGACGGTACCGAGGAAGGAGTTGTCCATGATTTCTTGACAGTCTGCAACAAATACAGTAAAGGAGCTATCATTGAAGTTGCAGGCGCCCTATCTTGAAGCTCTTGAAAAACAGGGTCTTTCAAGTCCTCTTTCTCCATATTAGTTGTGAGATTAAGAGAACAAGACATCCTCAAAACAAGATCTGAAAAAGATCAAACATCGTCGGTTGGAGAAATCCTCTCAGCATTCAACACCAGCATAGGACAGTGTTCGTCAGCATGTACGGAACAATCAGATGCCAATGAACTCAATACCGAAATCGATCTCCCCAAACGAGAAGACACAGATCTGTCCTTCAATTTTTCTTGAGGTTCAACATCAACCTCCTTACAAGCAGTGTCATGTCCACTCCCTCGGTTTCGGTGAGGGGCTACCTTCTCCACCTCCACTGCTGAAACTTTTCAACATCGAGGCAACAGAGAACGAGAGCTCGACCTATAGTACTCAGAACGACGGTAACGAGTCTGAGAATCAGCACGGCACCGATAATGTCTATGATCACCATAGTCCTCAGGATAAGGTGAAATGTCCCTTGAATCAACAGAAACCTCATGGAGGTAACATTCTTGGTATCTGGGAGGAGCTGCATATCTGTAACGATGATATCTCACAGGTGATCTACTTCTCGACCTCGACCTATGAGACGAACCTGGAGATCTCGAGGTCGATCTTGAACTTGAGGTCGTGGTCCCACATTCATCAAAGGAGAAGAATCAACCATTTCTCCCTCCGACTCCACTCAGACTTCTTGTATCTCCAAAGGAGGATTCAGTGCCTGCTCTAGATGTCTAGCAGGAGACAATGATTTAATCTGCGCCTCCACATCGCGCTCAGATGTAACCAGCATTGGAGACGTCGGAGAAGATGGAACCACACGTCTATCTTCCTTTTTACGTTTGTCCACGGAAGCTCGGTCTGAAGACTCTTTCAGCTTCCTCTTCTTATCCTTCTCTTTCTTTCTTAACACAGAAGGAGAGGCTAAACTTTCACCGACATCAGACACTTTCTTTGCAGCCTTCTCTGATCTCGACTCCTGAGATCGAGATGTCGACGTCGATCTCGGCATCAATGAAGAAGTCAACTGACGAGACGATGGAGTTGTGGAAGCCTGGGCCATCCTGGATTTAGTGCCAGATGTCTTTGCACAACTTGCAGGATCCGACGCAGACAACACTTGTTCTCAGAGCAAAGCTTTTAACCTGCTCACTCTATTACATCTAGTCTGCAGAGTGAATTCCTGGCAATATGTACAAGAATTCATGTTATGGCCTTCTCTCAGACACAAAAGTCACTTTGAATGCCCATCTCAATCGAGTATCTTGCCTTTACATGCTGTACAGCGCTTAAACACTTTGGTTGCCATACACTGCAACAGTGCCAAATCCGAATACAAAAAACCTTAGTCAAACACAGTCCATCGTCAGTCCAGTAAATCCACGGTTCAACAAGCCCAAAACGCCAAGAAAAAATTGTGGTCAGCTGTACCAAAGTCAAAGAAAACCGTTTAGTCAATACAAACACTAGCGAAAGGCTCCTTAGACACTGCCAACGCAGTGGAAAGAAAGGAACTGACCGTTGGAGCAGGTGGAGGCTCTTATACCCCGGAGGATGGGGGAGGGGTTCAATGGTCAAAATGCCTACTTTTGGATTTCTAGAAGGTTCCGAATGCTGTTCTGCGCAGGTGCAAATCCAATTGTGTGAATCATAGAGACCACGAAGAAGGAGGAAATATTTATCCCTAGGAAGCCCTGACCAAAGGACACGAAAAAGGAGTCATACTTCTTAAAGTGGGCTGTCCTCTTCAGGTAGACCTTGATTGTCAGTTGGATGTCCAAGGCGTGCAATCTCCTCTCCAGAGGTTTTGATGGTTCAGGATAGAAGGGTGGCTATACTGCCTCCTGCTTTGTGTGGAACGGTAAGTTGACTTTCGGTATCTAGGAAGGATCTATGTGCATCCAGACTGAGTCTGGCATTATCAGGTACAGGTCCTTTCTTGCTGACAGGTCTCCCCATCTGAAGACTCTGTGTGCTGATGTAACAGGAGCATCCTCCAGGTCAGGTGCTTAAGCAATGCTTCCTCAATCGGCCCAAGGGGAGGTACTGTAAATACACTGAACATCATGTGCAGGCTCTGTGATGAAAAACACTGAACTACTGGAGGGGCTGGGAAAGATGATTCCATTATGAATCTGTGAACCTAAGGGTACGTCAAGATCTTGCTGCCCTTCCCCGGAGGAAGGACAAAGCTGATGATGGTGATCCCTCTCTTTACAGAGCTCAGCCTGAAGCCTCTGTCTACCCCTTCCTGGAGGAATTCAAGAGGAAGGAGCATGAAGCCCCCGTGATGTTCACCACTCATCAGCCACACTTGAAGCTGGAGCCCCCTCCAGGTCTGGTTAGTGGCCCTTTCTTTACAAAAGAAGGTCCACCCTCATTCGAAAGTCGGGGGAAGCAGCCCATTGCTATGCTGGCATCATAGTCCTCTTGGCCAGGCTGAAGTAATGAGTAATCCTGGGATATTTTCCATACTTGCTTTTCCTAGGCAACCTGGATAAGAGCAGCATTGGAGGAAAAGTATACAGAGGACCTTCTAAACCCCTGCCCCTAGGGAAATATCATTCTGTTGGAAGAAGCGGGAGAAGTCAACAATGCCTCAGTTTTGAATAGTAATCTGAATATGCACGGTAATGGGGAGCATGGTGTGGATGTTCAAGTGCTGGACCAGAACTCTGAAAGGCCAGGACCTAAGTTCTATTCTACCACAAAAAGCCAATGAAAACCTTGATCAAGCCACACTCTCCTGGCCCAAGAGGAAAGCAATAGGGAAGAAACACCCTCTGGACAAATTTTGCTACGAGATTCGTCAGAAATGACTTTAAAAACACATAACACCATCCTGTGTGCTCCAAAAAATACAAGCAGGAACAGTACTAAAGCTATATTCCACAGGGATGAATTGCCTGTTTCCCACACTGACTAACTCACAGCAACAATGGGGACAAAGATTTAGGTATTATGCCTGAACACTTGTAGTGAAACACATTCTTCTAAGATGCAGTTTCTAGAAATTCTGGGACATGTACTAACTCTTTCAGAAAGACCAATGAAACAAGCTCTCTTAAGTGTGGGGCTGAACTTTACCCTAACTCTGGAACCACAAGGCCAAGGACCACCAGTATAAAAGGCCCTCTGAGAGAATTCCAATTTAGAATCTAATACCTAGACTAGCCAATCCCCTCACAGCCTCTGAGGCAAACATATTTATTCCCTTTCAGTTTAATTTTGTATTATTTAGCTTTGTTATGCTATTATTACTTTGATAACTATCTTTGTTCCCTTCTGTACATATCTAGATTCACAACTGAGTGACCAACTGGATCCACCAAATTCAAATTCATGATTCCATTCAAGATCCTGTGCCATCCAACATTTTTATAGATGAGTTTATCAAATCTACAAATGTCATACAGTTTAGAGTGACGTGTAACACCACAAAGAGAATCAAGAGTCATTACAGTCTGGACAGCTGCAGCTGTTGGGCTGAAACCAACAAGAGAAAACTCAACAGAGATCATTCAAGTTTTGCCTTCCGGTACCTAAATAAACTAATACAGAAAGGCATAAAGATAGGACAAGGGAGGCTTGATTTGAACGCATAAGAAATGTTTAGGTTCCTTAGCTGATTACCAGCTGTACAGGAGTCAGCAGTGTAATACAAGAGGGGGAAAAAAAAAGGAGGCTCAAACTGAATAAACAAAAGGCCAATGTCCAGATTACAAGATACCATCATTCCATTCTATTCTATGCCAGTAAAAACACATGTAGACTATCCCATTCAGTTCTGGGGCACTGTATTAAGAATGTAGGCTAACTGTGCCCAGGGTTGTGTCCAGACACAGGTAAACAGGATGGTAAATGATCTGGAAACCAAGTCTTAAGAAGAACGGTTGAAAAAGCCCTATGTTTTTAGGCTCAAGTAAAAAAGACTGAGATTGTGGCAACATTCAAAAGATTGGAAGCTGTCACATGAAGATAATGAACCGTTCTTCTTAGCAATATCTGTCGGGGATGATTCAAGTGCATCCTGCAGTGCATTCTCTGTAATGAGTAGGGTATCAGAGTCAATAACCTCCGAGAGTCTTAAATTTCTGAGGTTCGAATATATTGCTAGTCTCTTTTTTTTTACTGCTGCTCAGAATCTTGTAGGAGACAGAAAAAAAGCACAAGACAGTCTTTTCCTAGACATTATGGATGCCACAGAACCAAGTTAAAAGAGCTTAAGATCACAGTAAGGACACTGCTCCCGCAGTCCTGCAATAAACAAAAAGTCTTACTTACCAAGCCTAACACTGTCCATAGACATAACCAAATGCTTTTGAGAAAGTTGCTATGAAGTGACCAATTAACCTCCAGATGGTCACTCTGACATCCAGAATTTGTCAGTGTGTGCCAGCATAACAACACACACACACACACACACACACATGCAGATCTGTAAAAACTGCTATCACACCATGCAATTTCAGCCACATGAACATCTCATGCCAACTGAATCTTCCACATGCCAACTTTATGTCAATCACATATTTTTCCTGTGGTTACTGGCAAGCTGGAAGACTCACACAACATTTTAAAAACACTGGTACAGTTCTTAGGCAAACATTAGTCTAGTTTCATTAGGTAAAGCACTAGCCTTCACAATATGACATGACATCCATTGAATATAGTGCAAGAAATTTCTCCTGTTGTTTGCTTTACATCTAAAACTATGTGCACATTCTGTGCATATGATGAAAAAGTAAGGAGATGGATGCTGAGGAAAAAATGCAAGTGCTTGAGTTTTCATTGTTTAAAAATGGTTGTAAAGATACACTGAAAATACACAAGAACTGTCTGGTGGAGTCTTTAAAGCCAGAGTGACCAACTGCCCTCCTGTTTATCTAATAAATTATGACAAAGTATGCAAAATCATTAAACATATAAACCACTGCAGAATTTATGCACGTTGGTTTAGTCCAAGGCAAAGGACGCAATGGAGGGTGATCTTCCAACCACTGCATTATTGTAGGTCTCTACTTCTAGCGCACAATTATACATTCCACTGAGCTCCATTATCTATCGCTGTATTCTTTAAATCTTGTCATACTTTCTCACGCCGGTACCATATTCACAGGCTCCCATTCTGAAGTACAGAGATTTCTAGTCAGGTGTGTCTGGCACAAACTGTTTATGTTTGTTCACATGTAGGGTTGCTCTGCTGCTGTAGTTGGAATAATGCCATCCTGAACTTACCTCAAAAATCAGTGTAGCATTGGGAGGTATCTTAGGAGGGCTGCCAGCAGAGCCATAGGCATATTCTGGTTTGCAGGTAATTTGACAAACTTCTCCAATTTTCATTGTTCCCACAGCAATGTCCCAAGCTTTTATAACTTCACCTAAAAACATCCAAACCAAACACACAAAATTTGGACAAATTACTAACAATCAAACATGAATAAGAAGTTTTGTCACCAGCTTCAATACTCATTTATTCACAAGCTTTTTGCTAGTACAGAAGGCAAAGATGCTGAATGTTCAAGTCCAAAACTGCATCACAAACACCAAGTGAACCAAGACATCCTTCAAAATCAGCTTAGATTTTCATATCTTTACTAAGAATCCTGAGGAAAGAGACAATTCTCTCTCCTTCACTTATCAAATTCATTTTTTTTTTAAAAAAAGGCTTTGACAAGACTCATGTTTACTATTTTTAGCACTGGAATATTTAAAAGAGAATCTTGTATTATAAATACTGTACAGAACAAAAATTTCAAGTTCAGGTCTCATGTCAAAGTTCTAGAAAGAACACTGTTATTCTTCAGCCCTCTTTATGCACTGCAAACACACACAGGTTAGCCACACATTAGGAGAGGAAGAGGAGGAAGGGTGGGATGCGCATGCTAGCTTTACCCCTCTCCACCATTACTGCCTGGAACACTAATTAATACAGTCCATTCAGAAGAAATCATCTCAGGTACATGGGAAGATTTTCAGTAAACTGACAGTACAATTTAATCAAGTAAGAAATAGTTATGTGATGACTGACCAAAATATCTTTATTCCTCAGAAGTGCATATCGGATAAGGTAAGGCAGACAATCATTATCACCTAGCATAAAAGGACTAATATATGTCATTAAGCAGGAATGTCTCTTGAACCTGAAAAGGTCTTTGATCATCTAGTGGGAGTCATCTTTCAACTATATTAAAAACATACAAGACAAGGTTCTGTTGCCTATTATGTGGTGGCTTGGTAACACCTGAGACAAGATTCCAACCCAAACAGATACGTACCTCACTTCTGTGGAAGAAAAGTGGTTTCCATTCACTGAGTACACACATTCAACAAAAATGCATGTATGACTGTTGCATCCATTTGGAAAAGTTAAAAGAAAGGGGGAAAGGGTGGAGAGAAGTGGGGGGGGGGGACAGCCACTCTGTCATCATAATCTTTTCAATTTTGGATTTTTGATTCTGTTTATAACTGAAATATTTATTGTTAAAATGTTATTTACTGCATCTTCTATATTTTTTCTTTTTCAAGGAACACAACCAAACACGTTAAACACCACCGACGTGACAGTACAATACATGCATTTATATGCAACATAATGTTTTGTCTGTTTCTGCCAACCAAAGCAACAAGTGAGAAAATAGCTTGTAGCAAGTCCTCACAACGAACTATAATGGCGAAGTGGACTTCTGAGAGCTACTGTTGTGTCTGTTCTACATTATTTGTGGAACTCATGACAATAATTAAGTTCTATTTCCATGATGAAAAGAGAATTCTTTGTGAAAAAGTGCAGCACAAGGAACACTAACACTGCAAGTTAAGAGAGTCATTGTTTAATATAAATAGTGTCACTCACTGTTTAAAAAAACAACTATTAAGAGACCATGTTCTTGCACATCCAGCACAAAACACGCTACCTTTGCCGAAGTCAAATGAGAACTTGTCCTTTCTGTCCTGGCTCGAATCAAACTTTGTGCCATCTAGCAGCCATCCTGTATAGTGAACAGTCACCTTATCACCTATCATTGGAGATTCTGTTCCTGTACCCTCCTTCTTGACAACCTGTTGGAAGGGGGAATAAAACAATATTTATCTGAATTTAACTAGGAAACTAACCTAAAATGAAAATCAAGTTTGCCAGAGAAAACAAGTTCCACTTGCTGTTCTTGAATATAATATACAGTCCAAGCTGAGAGCTCTTGCTCTTCCCAAGCAGTTTGCTTGTCTAACCTACAAGGAAAGCAGCCACAGGAGACGCTCAGTGACAGATAATCAGAAATACGTAAATATAAATAGAAAACATAAATGAGTAAATATCTAATAAGTATCTACATACCAGCAAAGAAGGTTTTATTAGAATATTTACATATTTTTGGTTAACTGTGACTGAGCTTCTCCTATGGCTGCTTCCCATGCATTTTGCATGTGCGAGCATCCATTTTTAGAAAGTATCCTGCAGACATTTACAGTTTTAACTGCTGCCAACAGCACCTATAAGAGTAGTGTAAGACACAAAGGACACAGCAAAGTGCAATCTGGCAGGATAGGAAAAAGATACTTTTTTTAAAGCGTATGAAAGAAACCAACAGTCTTTTCTTTCAGCATTTTCTCATTAAGAACAGATTTCTCTTGCTAGACCCTCAGTGCAAATTTAACTGAGTTTTGTGTTATTCAGGAACTACATAAGTGAAACTCATTCATACTGAATCAAATCATTGCTTGTGCTTGGCACTTTTGAGATGTTTCTCATTTAATTTTCAGAACAATGTAGGTTAGACTAAGAATGACTACTATAAGACTTCCTAGTGAATTTCCTGGATGAGAAGGATGTGAACATAAGTCATAACAGAGTAACTGGACACTCTGAGAACAAATCAAAACAAAAACCCACAATTCAACCCATTCTCCTCTACAAACTTAACTAACAATGAATTTTTCATAAAGTTCGTCAGTTCCAGTGAGGCTATTTTTCCAGTGACCACTCACTTATCTCCCATTATCTCCCAAAATGGAAAGCAACTGAGACACTTTATGGTCACGTTTAAGCAGCCCTGTCAAATATGATTTTTGGACTTCAACTCCCAAAACTCCTGATTCATGTTTGTTGGGGCTGAAGGGAGTTGGAGGTAAAAAAATCTGGAGGACACCAGGTTTGAGAAAGCTGCATTTAAGATTGATAAGCAATAAAAACCTGCAGGATTTGCACAGTACCTTCACAAGATGTCACCCTTCTGCTCAGTGCTCATTAACCAAGAATTGTAGTAGTCTTTCTTCCACAATCTCTTTTTGATAAATGCACCATATCACTTTCTGGGCTTACACGTATTAAAGCAGATTAAGAGTCAAAAGTGTTGCATGCCAGGTAACTGATATCTACAAGTTTGATGTTGCTTTCTGGCAATTCTAATATAATGTATAACATTTTTAAGGTTTACACACTTGGGCCATTTCCGCTGTATGCTGTTATAGTGCTATTATTGCACTTTCAACATCTTATGGAATTCTAGGGTTTGCAGTTAAGGGAGGGGGATTTAGAATTCTCAGCCAGAGAGCTCTTTGGCCTCAGTAAACTACAAACCCTAGAATTCCACAGGATGTTGAAAATGGAATAAGAACACGATAACAGTATAGGGCAGAGACAGTCTTGAGATAATAAAAATATTTGTCGATAACTTTTCAGCCCACAGGGCTCCAAAAGTGAAGTACAATCAGAGTGATTTTTTAAAATATTATTTTAAACAACAGCTTTTAGGAAAAACTAAAGCAGACTGAGAATCCTTTTGTGCTTGAAGTGTTCAGTATATAGTTTAATTGTCCCAAAATACTTGTTTCACTTCAATCTCCTTGAGACTCCTTCTTGAAACATCCTAATTTTCAGGAATCTGGACTATATAGGACTATAAGCTAAAGACCTATACAGGAAAGACAATTAGTAGGAAAACTAGAAGAACACCCGTGTCATTTGGTTGAATAATTTTCAAGTCCTCATATTTGCTTCTACGTTACATAGGGATATGGGCCCACAACACACCCTCACAGCTTTTGAGAAAGACTCCTTTGATACGTCCAACAAATGAAGGAATTGACCTCTTATGTTTATGAAATGATCATCGAGATTAAATATGGGCCTCCTAAAGAATCTAAAGCTGGTTGGGAAGCTGAGTTTGGAGTATAGATCAAAGAAAATAATGGGATAAAATTTGGAAATCTGTCTCATAGAAATTGCTGTCAGCAATAGCAAAGGAGGTTACTATTAAAGTGGGACATCATTTGTATTTGTGCCCCTTAAGATTATACAGAATCAAGAATGATTTGTCAGACAAATGTTGGAGAAGCTTTAATACCGTGGGCACAACTGAATAAGTGGGTCTGCTTCCCTAAAATAATTCCATTTTGCCTGCAATTTCATGATTGGATTAACAAATTAACCAGTCATAATACATGTTTTTAAAGTTCTTCAATGATTTTATCAATTTATGATTAAGCAAATAAAAATGTCCTATGTAAGGATTTTACACCTATCTTGTTGTATGCAGCAAGGAAAGAGACAGCAAAGACATAGAATAACTTACAAAATTTATTTATTTGTCTCTGGTTAGACAGAGTTTAAACTCTTACATTGTTAGAGAAACTTTGCCTGGCCAGAGATGAAATAGCTGAAAACAATTTTAAGACCACATGACAACTATTAATAACATATATGTCCACACACAAATTCTAAACATGGTCCATCATTGAACCATATCATGTTTTGGAAGCTATCATGATAAGCACGTTCGGATATTGATCATGGTCTGTTGCAATTACTCATCTTTCTACCATTACTGCCTCATACTTTGACTCAGGGAAAGTTCTCAGTAGTGGGGGAGGGGGAGGAAGGGACAGTTTACTATTGTATTATGTAAATTACTAATAAAATTATTTAATAACACAGATTAAAACATTTTAAAAATCAGTTTTAAAACAGCTTCCTTTCAACCATCTAATTTTCAAGAGGATACATTAATAAAAAAGTAACAAAGGAAGAGTAAACTAGCTCAGTTAAAGAGAATATCCCTTTCAAAACAACTCTTATTTTTTGTTTAGGTAACACCTATTTTTACTTTAAATACAAAAATTCCTTTTGCTCTTTAAACAAATTATTATTTGTCCATCTCGCCATGTTTTACAATATCGCCCTCCTTCTAAACTAAGCCTTACACTAAACTTCTTTGTGGGCCACAGGCTGAGATTAGACTCAAAGTAACAGAAGACTGTTCCTTGAGCTATAAGGTAATATAACTCTGTGTGTGCCTTCAAGTCATCTCTTGACTTATAGTGACCCCATGAATTTCATAGGATTTTCTTAGGCAGGGGCCGTTTTGCCCACTCCTTCCTCTGAAATATAGCCTACAGCACCTGGTATTCCTTGCTGGTCTTCCATCCAAGCATTAGCCATGGCTGACTCTGCTTAGCTTCGAAGGTCAAATAGGTATTTAGGCAGGTTACAGAATTACTATTATCCACTACTAATTATTCTCCTCTTTCCACCCACAACAATTTCTCATTCAACCTTTTTTCTTAACTCAGTTTCACAACTGTAGTAATAACAATGAAACGAATGGGGAATTGTTTGCAATACCCCTCCCTCCAGGAAAAAGAGGATGAGAAAGGACAAACAGAAAATGTTCGGACCATGGAGAAGAGAATAGAGGGTAAGTCATTAGTAATTTTCTAAAAAGGGTGGTGGTAAGGAGGCTACTAATTAAGGCCCTTTCCGCAACTTACCTCTTCTTGGAGCCACCGCACTGGGATCCAGAGAAAGCCTCTCTCGGGAGCAGAGTACTTCTGTCACGCTCCCCCTCCACGCTGGCTGTCTGCCGGATGGGAGGAAGCGTGATGGCTCCACCCCTCCCTTCCACAGCACAACCCGGCAGTTTCCCAGGCTGCACTGGGTAAGTACAGGAGGGAGGACTCCACAATCGCGTGGCATTGTCAGGAGAAACCTGACAATGATTTAATCTGCAATTGCGACGGGTTGCTACGGGATCACCACAGGACGATGTCGTGCAGAACCATCATCATGATCCCGTGGTGATCTTGTAGCCATTGCAGGTTGGAGGTGGTGTGTGAAAAGGGCCTAATGAGTGGGGATGAGGTGGCCCTCCAGATGCTGTTGGACTACAATTCCAGCATTCCTTTCCACTGGTTATATTGGCTTGGCCTGGCAGTACTTTCAATCAAGTAATTATCTACATTGCTTCTTCACATAATGCATAAACTGGAATTTAAGCATCCAAAAATATAACAATGGACACTGATTTTGATAGTTTTAAATGGGAATTAATCAAATTCTTGGAGGATAAGGCTATCAGTGGCAGTCAGCCTCTGAATACCTGTTTCTAGAAACACGAGCAGGAGAGTGTAACTGCATTCATCTTCTGCAACTGCCTGCGAGCATCCCTTCTGCCTAGCCACTGTAGAAAGAGAAAACTGTACTAGATAGACGTTTAGTCTCATTTGGCAAGACTTGTTATATACTCTTGTGCTAGTCCTTCTCTTTTACACTAGTTTGGCATTTGCTTGCATAGAAGAAATCAGATCCACTTCACTGAAATTCAGATATCCAGTTTTTCATGTAGCTCCAGCAGGGAAAGCTCTGTAATTCAGTATAAGATCTCTAGGAAATTGAGTTCATAACCCCTATCAAGAGGTTAAAAGCTGACAGTGACAGTGTTTTGGGTGTACAGAGAAAAGAACTCAAGTTCAGCTGCAGCATTCACATAATCCAAAACAGGTATAGACAAAGTGCAGTTCTCCCAAATGTTGTCGGACTGCAACTCCCAGAGTTCTTCATTACTTGCTAAGCTACTTAGGAAAGGTGGTAGTTGCACTGCAACAACATCAGAAGGGTTTGGCGCTTTCCTCACCCCAATAAAAATATCTTTGTTGGTCTCTGCTGTATCTCCTAACCAGTGATATCTGAGCATCTGAAACTGGGACATAGACAGTGTGGGATTTTTTTAGAAAAAGATTTAATTAAAATTTTACTATAGCCTGCAGTGCCATACTTAATTACTGGGTGACACTGATCCACTGAAGCAGCGCTACTCAAAGCGGCGGTCCCTGGATTGGAGGCAAACCCTATACCATTGGCTGCTATTCCTTTACAAGTTTCCAGGGGGGGAAAAAAGCAACTATAGCCAATGGGCAGAGGTACACTGTCAGTTCGTGGCACAATGGGGAAAAAAAGGCAGCTCCCCCATATCAGACACCATGAGAAGGACTGCAATAAACCACTTAGTGGCAGATGCTAGGTTCCTGTGAAGTAACAACTAGAAGATTAGGTCCAAAGACTAACTATTGGAAGGTCAGACAATTTAAATTCCTGGCCTTTCTTACTGCTGGAACAACACAGTTTTGAGTAACCCAACTGTCTAGTAAACCTTGTGTCAGTCTTACTCCATGTTTATGTTACTGCTGATAACAGACACAGAACGCCTACTGTGGGATTGTGGGGTGGGGTGGTGAATAGTGTGCACAGCAAAAATACCCTGACCTGCAGAAGTGGAGAAAAAGGAAAAATAGTAAGAAAAAAAGAAGTGGAACACAAAATTGCCACATTGCCCAGTTGGATGGGTTTTACTTGAATTCTAGTTATGCCACCTCCTGATAACTATTTACAGCCATTAGCTTGGCCTAGATTGCCACATTTCATTTAAGAAGAAAAATATACACGGACTACACAGTTTTATTACTTTCAAACCCTAACTGTAATGGTTCTATTAGAAACCCTGTTTAAGTACATTGTTTGGTATAGTACTCAGAGATACTCTGCATACCAAGGTACTCTGAGAACAGAGGGATTGAAGATTACATCAGATTAATTCTATGGAGAAGATAGCACTCAGGTTATTTTGGAAGCTGCAGTTCACAAGACTAGAGCCATCAAGCAGAGAAGTCTAAATATTCCAAACTATAAATCCTAGAATTAGAACAGAACAATCACATTTAAACTGTTAGTAAACCAATGTAACTACGTAAGGTGGATAAGCCTTAAGCCTGTAGCCTTTCAGAAACTGAGTTGAAGAAAAACTTGCAAAATGGTTATTCTATCCAATTGTTCTGCAATAAAGCAAATTTGCTGCTGCTTTTCAGTGCTGAAAAGAACTAAATTCAAGCTCAAAAATCAACTCCCCAAGTAAACACTCAATTTATTTAAAAGATGAAGAGATCTGATCAGTACATAATATTCACAAAAATAATATTACCAAAAGAAGTATAAATGTGTAGTGATATTAGAGAACATACTGTCTGCCATGACCAGGCCTTCTCTGTTTTTCAAGACCTATTTCACACTTCTGGTTTCTAGTTCTCCCACTTTACATCCATAAATACCTGTCTGTTATTAGTTAAGGTGAGTTTTATTTCTGATGGAATTTTGGAGTATACATTAGTTACTATCTCTTTAGGGAACCTTGCATATGTTCCTGTCTGAGCTATTAAGGTCTATACTTTTGCCTCATCATTTGAGAAACAATTACAATAACGCTGTTTTACATTAAGTGAGTACATTTATCTCACTGCATTATTTATTATGTGTTTTGTTTTGTAGTTCTTGACATCTTGGCATGTATGGCTATTTTGCACATTACTCTCAGGCTCAGGTCAAAGCCTCGATTTTGCATGTTTTCCTTGTTACTTGATACCCCTCTGCTGTAGATTTGTGAAATAGTTCAATATCTATCATTCATGTATTTTGTTACTGCTTCATTTTCTACTGGATTGTTTGTTAGCTGCTTCACCTTTAAGTGGATTCATTCAGTAATTTAGAAGCTTCACTGATCTGGCAGGAGTTTTTGATACTAACTACAATTTGACCAAATGAACAGTGTATTGGACAGTCTGCCTCTTCCTGGTTCTCTCATTTGTACAACAGAATCCTACATATATTTCACCTGCTTACACTGCTAACACTGTTATGTCATTTATCCTGGTGAATATATATATCCTGGTATAGTGATTAATATTCCCACTTACACTGCATTTACAACTATTGATAACTTTGTGAACATTATACTGTATTTGTTTTTGTATATATCAGATTTCTTCTTTAACACAATGGATGACATTCTGTTAGTTATACATTGCAGTGGAGGGGGGTCATTGTTGAGGGGGGGGGAGTTAATCAATTCCTTCATGCAACAACCCAAACTCTCCAAAATACTGCTTTTTACATGGCCATTTACTAGTGATAGAGAGCAGGAGTGAGGGTAGTAGCAGCAAAACATCTCTTTATGCACCTCTAGCTGGATGCCCAATGACAGGGCACCATAAGGACCTTCTGGCGTTCCTTCAGATGTCCTGGGGGATCATCACTTTGTTGCTCTGCATCCAGAGCATACAGGCCCATAGCTGGATGCTTCCCTTTTCTCGCTCTCCAGCAACCAGTAAATGGCTGCATAACATGTAGAAGTGTTATGGTTTTAACAGATAAATGCATGTTTTTATTATGTTTTTAACATGTAAAAGGGTGCAACATGTAAAACATAGATTTTTGCAGTAGTGAAAAAGAAGACAGGGCCCAGTTCTGCCTGGGCAGAATTTTACATTAGTTAAGAGTTTATTTAGGAGGTTGATTTTGCAGATTCTATTTGGTTCTTTTCTTTCTCTGAGATCCTTCCTCGTGTTTTCTGGTTGCCTGTCATCATACAGAGCCAATGAGTGAAGCCACAACTATAATATAACACCTTTTGGCCCCAAATATTTAAAATGATACTGTGACCCACTGTTCTCACCTCTACAGTACCCATACTGGTTGAGTATCTTGGAGGTATACTTCAAAATAAATGTTCTCAAGACTTTTTAAAGCATGCAAAACACTTTTCCTGCATTAGATCAGTAATCTTTACATAAAGATCCGCATGACTATTCTCATTTTGTAGAAAGAATATGGGCATAACACTAAGTCTAAGTGTAGCTGGGTACTTTTTAAGGCAGTTCAAGCAGAATCCCAAGTTTTGTTGAATCCTCATTCATGAGAAACCTACACTTGCTTAACATTTTCATCTCCTACAGCTATTAAGGGTATCGGAAATCTGTGAAGAGAAAAGGTGGTTAAAAGGGCGAGGCTGTTGTTCACAAGCTGTACACCCCTACACTTTGATATGATTTAATTGGCAAGATATATTAATTGGCATAAATATAAAATATACCCAGCTATGGCTGCATGACCCTGCTGGCTAAGACGGAAAAGCTGACTGCACATGTGCATTGCAAAATAAGGTTAGGAAAGATCTCAAGGCATGGCCAGGCTATAGTCAGGAAATCACCAAGAAACTCCAGCAAGAATGGAGTTGCAGCTAGCCTCGAATGACTCAACCATTAAGAGACAGCGGCATCTGGGAGATTCCCATAAGACCGCCGATTTTCTTATCTCCTCTCTCTCTGACCAGCCAAGCTTCCCTTTTGTTCCCACACCTGTTCAACAATTACAGAGCTATCAAAGCTACCATTAACCCTTTGTCACCAAATGCTAAGTCCATTAGCTAATTCTGGACCTCACTGTCCACTCTCTGGATTCCACTGTTTACTCTGCCAGAGAGCCATTAACATCTTAGCTCTCCAAGCAGAAAGAGAGTATTTAAACCCCAGCTCTTGGCCAGTCAACTTGCAGTACACTGATTACTGGTCACCATACTGCCACTCCAATTCCCGTCTGTGTACTGTCCTTAGACTTGTGTCTAAGCCACATCACTGTTTCTTCGCTGCTCTTCTGGACTGGTAAATATAACCCACTTTGCCCTAGAAATCTTGCTATCCAAAGCTTTCCTCCCTTTCCTTCAATCAGCCTTGTGTGATTGCATGACTGTTTGGGTCTTGTGGGTGTGATTGCAATTCCTCCAATAAAACACATTAAGCTTACTTTTTGGATTTCCTGCTGGTTCCTCCCTGCACTGGTACTGGTAAACATAGGTGTAAAAGATCTTGTAAAGTTACCCCACTGTTGCAGGGCTCCTCTTTGAATTAATATTCCCCACCATTTCACAAAGGTACTGGCATTGCAGGTGGACCCCTGAGTCACCCACATTTTGGGATAACACTGCAGTACACAAAAAGTTGCAGACTGCAGACTGTCCACTCCATGTTGCAAGCAAAGACACTAAGAAATCCATCCTTCTTTTATCAATAAAGCTTCTGAGAGGAGAAACTAGTGAGGAGGCAGGGTGCGTTGTCAATCCTTTTGTGACTTAACTGCAAAAGTAAAACTGCAAATGTGACTTCCTTGACTTGGGACAATAAAAATAGCAATTGTTAGATGGGAGAAGAAAAAACTCTGGTGCCTGCTAAGGATGGGTATGGGGGGAGAGAAGGTTAAAAATGCGGGGGGGGGGGCGGATGTGGAGAGAAAAAAACTAGCAAGGAAGAAAAAGTCGGGTATGCTAATAGAACAGAGGTGGGAAATGAAAGGAGGAGGTTTCTAACCTATGCAAAGCTATTACCAGTTAAACAGGTAATATGGTACTGGGTTGGATAATGGTTTGATTCCAAGCAAGGTTAGGTAGGTCTGCTAGTCTAAAATTGTTTCAATAAGGAAAGGCACAGTCCACATTCCCAAGAACATTAAGATGTACATCTTCCTTCTTCCAAAGTATAACAGCATAGGTGTTCAGAAACCCACTATCGATTCAGCAGTTTTAATCCCTTTGCCATTTGATGCTGCAGTCCTCATGTAGTTACTCATGTACAGTGAAGTAAGCTCCAATGCACTGAATAGGGCACATGCTTAAGATCACACAACACACAGAGTAGTAGTAGCCAACTGAAAGAGCAAACTTTTCTCAGTTTTTAATAGTTTGCCTATATCACTATTCTGTATATATGTAAAAAAAAACAACCATTGAATATAATGACAACACTTAGTGGGATAAAAATATAGCTTATAATATTTTGCAAAACACTTCTTATTTTTCCTTAGAAAAGCTTGCCATCCGGACCTTTTCATCATCCCAAGGAGGAAAGACCAGATAATTTACACTGTTCTATTTTTTATTCCCCATTAGCCTACTGCCACACCATGTTTGACACACTGGCACATGTGGACAACTTAGTTACTCTGCAGGCTAAATTTGTAGATTTATTCTCAAGGTTGCAGTTTAAGATCCGTAACTGTGATTTAAGCACTGTATCTCAATTTATTATGCCATACAGGACTGCAGTGGATCCCACTTATATTTAATTTCATCTTCAAACTGTAATTCAGAAACAAGTCAGTTTGAACTGTTATCTGTGCAATGGGAGTAATACAGTAATAAACAATTTGCATGTTTAATTTTCAACAAATAACTTCCAAAAGTTTACACATATTTCTTTTATTTTTTATTAATTTCGACAAAGCTGCAATACACTAAATGACATTACCTATGTATTATCAAGTGTACCTCTCTGCAACCTGTTGTGCATGTGTGCACACATAACTACTCCTCCTTACCCATCAAAGGTTCTATAACGCAAAGCAAAGAGAAATAGCAGGTCTCTTCTCTTGCACCAGAAAAACAAATGCTTAAACACTGCAAACAGCTAAGCTGCTAGTAGAAGTAGTAATCTGATAACTGCTTGTGTGTGCATATGCCTTCAACCTGCCTGCTGACCTATGGCAACCCCCACAAATTTCGTAGGGTTTTCTTAGTCAAAGAATACAGTTGGCTCTCCACATTCACTAGGGGTAGGGGCACAGCAAAAATGAAAAAAAATCACAAATACCAAAATGTGTGTGTGTGCATGCCCGTGGAAAGGGGCTGAGGCATGGTGGACAGAGAGAATAGGCACCCAGAGTCCAAACCAAGTCAGGGAAAAGAGAAGGAAATGTGGTAGGTTAGCGCAGTGGCCCCATACTTCCTCTCTCGTTCACCTCTTTTGTTGGGTGTGGGAGAGCATTTGTGGTGCTGACAAACTGGGCTGTGAGCCATTCTTAGCTGGCCACCTGGCAGATGATAGAGAAGGAAGAGGACCAGAGGTGGGCCTTTAAAAGACTGTGTTGCCTAATCAGAGCTGGCAGGAGGCAAGGTTCCCCCGGAAAAGAAGCACTTCAGGTGGTGGGGAAGAAGGAGTTGGAAGAATTCACAGACAATCAAATCCATGAAAGTGAAACCTGCAAATGTGGAAGATGGACTGAATTCAAGTGGTTTCGCCACTACTCAGAAGTTCTCTCCTCTGAAATATACCCTACAGCACCTGGTATTCCTTGGAGGTCTCCCATCCAATTAGTAACCAGCCCTGACCCTGCTTAGCTTCCAAGATCAAACAGGATCCGATGCCTTTATATATTTAAGCCCAGCTTACCCTTCTGGTAAGTGTTGCTGTAGAAAGTTTCCATGTAGTACTGTAATGGTGAAACTCTGTTAAAGAAGCTGTAGCTCTGACCCTGATTTCACGGGTTTATTACTTCCTATGCCATGTGCTACACCAAGAGAAATAAGCCCTCCTATCCAATATGCATGAAATTCCTTTACAGATGCCTTCCAGTGCCAACTTAAGGAGGGCATCACACTTCCCTATAAATGAATTACTGCCTCCATCACTGCATTCCCAGTGCTCTTTAAGTGCACTCAAGGAATGAAAAAATTCTGCTCCCTGAGCAGAAGCCTCAAGTAAATTAGCTGCAGGAAGACAGATTTAAAGGACCACTCTGTTTCTTCTAAAAACAAGATGGTTGAAGGCTTAACCTTGCAAAAAACTTAGTGCACTTCTACAACCAAGGACTTCCACAAGTAAAGTCTGTGGAGGTTAGTTAAAGCTGCTTACTGGGAAAAAGAGTGGCTAATTATTTTTTGGAAACTGGCCATGTTCCAGTGTCAGCTTGACTTGCAGATATTTACTAGATGAAGTGATGGCGTAAAGGCCAGGTTGATATTAAAGGCAAAGAAATTAGACTTTCTAGGTAGGTCTAATCTACTGATGAGGCACTTTGCATATGCTCAGATGCTGCCACTTCACATTACTTTACATCTACTTGGACTCAAACCTAACACTAACGTATATCTGAAGGCTGGACTCCCAGGTTTCAGCTGAGAAGCGTCTTCCCTGCCGCCTAATCAAGTCAAATTCACTGCCACAGCTCACCAATGACAGCAATATAGACCCCTTGTGGAGTTCCCTCAAAACTTCCATTTCTCAGTCGTGGAGGACTCATGTGTCTCTCATGAACAAGCCAAACCCCGAGGCAGTTGTGGGTGCCCATTGTGAAACAGGAGGCTCCCACTGTGAAATGCCGTCTCGGTGACATGCCGTACTCACATGGTCTCAGCAGTTTTTTCAGCATCGGCCATCATGCGGCGGATGCTAAGGGGGAAACACTAGCTCATGCGTAAAATTATAGTGAAGATCACTACGAGTGTGTCTACACAGCTCTTTTAAAAACATGTGCCACTCGTGATACTCCCTAAGTGGTCTTAAATCATCTCTTTTCATCTACAACATGCGGAGCAACGGAAGAGGAGCAGATGGCTCAACAATACTATCCTACCTTGCGGGGTTGTTGTAGGGATTACAGGGATGCAGCACGTGAGGTGGTGCATTAAAAATCTACACACACCACAGACGGTGTAGCTTCAGCCCGTCAAAATCCTAATCTGAATCACCCGTTTTCCCCTCAACCACTCCGCCGCCCGTACCTTGAGGACTCCGCCATCGTTCTTGGGGGTAATGTCTACCCCGCCCTCCCCCTCCGGCGCTGCGCTCATTTCTTCGGCCTTCCCTTCCTCTGCGGTCATGATGACCTCCCTTCTTCGCCTCTCTCAGGCAGCGAGCTGGACGCGAGGCCGGGCAGAAGGAAGAGCCTCCTCTTGCCCACCGTCTGAGCCCAAGAGCAGCGCCGGTGCAACAAGCCTGCCGGGCGGCCCTGCGCAGCGGCCCCTCCTCAGAGACGAAGCGGGCCCGTTTCCGCTGTAAGGAGCGAGAAGGTTCTTCCCCTCTGCCGAGCAGCTCCGCTCGCCGCCGCCGCCTCCACAGCGCCACCTCCGGCAGATGGACTGAAGGCGAGAAGAGACAGCGAGCGAGAAGCTTCCAGAACGGAGGAGGCCGCTGGCGCCAGGATTGTCCGAAGGTGCGGTTGCCGAGGGGCAGGAACTGGACATCGGAGGCGAAGTCGAGGGCGGCGAGCCCGCGACGTCGCCGGCTTTGTTTTCTCCACGGTGCGGCAGATTGGCCAAACTAGTGCGGTTTGATACTTATCTCCGTTTGTAGTCTGCTTTGCAACCCCAGGAGCTTAAGGCTGACGCTTTCCATGTGGACTCACAGCGACCCTGTGAAGTAGATTAGTCTGAATATCTCCAATCCAAGCGCTGCCTAGTTTTGTTTTTTTAAAAGAATTGAGCAGTCGTTTGTGAATTAACTGTTATATTGCCTCAAACAAAGTTCTTTAAAAAGCTAATCTGTGTGTGTGTGTGTGTGTGTGTGTGTGTATTGGGAGGGAGTTTGAAGGTAGACTCCTGTACTTCAGTAACACTTAAGTGCATACACCAGAGTGTCATGCCTAATGTTTGGCAAATATGTGGAAGAGGGGCCTCCAGGCATGTTGAGAGGGCCGACATTTAGGCAAGGATGAAATTTATACAGTGTTCAAGCGGAGAGAAATAAAACGACTGTTACCATGACCGTGCTGAAATTAGCTGAAATTCTTACTTTGTGAAAGCTAACTGGGCCTGAAGCCATAGATTTTTTTAATAAACATAAAAGGGCAAAATAAAGGAAAAAAGACATCAAACATATCTCGATCAGGCCACAAAACCTTTTAAGAACCGCTTCTGGTCCTGGTCCTCCTCCTCCACCAGTTGCGTGGCCTGCTAAGGATGGCTCACAGCCCAGTTTCTCAACACCACAATCTGTCTTTGGTGATGCCACACACACATCCAAGGAAGGAGTTGAATGAGGGAGAGGAAGTCTAGGGCCACTATGCCGACCTACCCCCTTTCCCTCTCCTTTCCCTGACCTGGTTTGGATCCTGGTACTCCTTCCCTCCAACATGTCTCAGCACCCTTTTCACAGGCACACACACATTTTGATAGTTGCTATTTTTTTCCATTTCGGCAGGGGTCCTGCACCCCTCGCACTAGGAAATGTGGAGATTTGACTGTGTTTTGGCTGAATTCTGAAGATACTCAGAAGCAGTTTTTTCTATATGATTTCAGACTTTGGGCTGTTGAATTCATATGCATGATATATTTATATATTAATATGTTATACATGAGCACTTAGTTTCTCCACATTTTAAAATATATTTTGTCATCACAGTTAAACAGTGTGATCAATACAGAATCAGGCCTTAATACCATGTAGTACTGCTTCCAAAGAACTGGGTTTATATCCACAAAAGCTCATGTGAAAATAAAAACCAGTTAGTCTTAAAGGTGCTGCCACAGTTTTAAAATTTGTTTGTTTATTTTGTTCCTCCTTACCTTTTTAAAAGTATACCTCAGTTAACACTGGGTGAAGACAGCTCTTTAGAATCAAGACCCACTTGTCAAACCTACGGCCAAGAGGAGTGACAGCAAAAGTGGTCAGCAGGAGCCAAGTAAGGAGAAGGAGAGGAGGATGTGGCTAGGGTTTTGTCTACACTGCAGACAGGAGGGGCATCACATTGCCAACTTCCCTGAAACCCCCAGGAGTGGTGTGGACAAGGTGAAGAAGACTTAACAGAAAATGTGGTACTAGAGGCAGCAATAACATGAAAAAAATAACTTTAGTTTCCTGTACCACAAAACAAGAGAAGCCTAATACCACAGTAAATTCTGTGGTATTAGGCTTCTCTTGTTTTGTGGTACAGGAAATACCATAGTAAATTCTGACTTCCAATCATCTCCCTCTGTAATGCATCTGTAGTAATATGTCTCTCTTAAATCCAGTTTGGTAAATATCTTCCTGGTAGGCAGTTGGGCCAAGTCCTTCATAAGGGGTATGAGATATTGCCCTGAAGTGCGGACAGCATTTAACCCCCTGCAATCTGTCACCAGCCTAAGCAGTCCATCCTTTTTGCGAAAGAAGACTGGTGCTGCCAAGGTGAATTGCACTGATCTAATGAACCCCCACTTCAAATCTTATCTGCATTCCCTCAACACTTCCAACCCGTCCGGTGACATTGCATACAATTTGCTTTTAGGTCGGACTGCCCCAGGTTCCATTTCAGTGGCACAGTACGTGTCCTGGTCAGGGGGCAGGAAATTGCACTCACATTCTCAGCCCACCTACCACAAACCAACATATTCTGGTGAGAGTTCACCTCTGATGCAGTCTATCAACCCAAGTGCCTGCGATTTGGTTTTGGTGTTAAGTTTCTCCCCAGAATTAGGCCCCTCTACTTTTTGACAATTGTCCCAAACATGGTTTTGTCATTTTCATTCAGAGAAGCACACAGTTTCATTGCTCCATCAGATGTACAGGTCATGGAACTTCAGCCAGTTCAAACTGAGGACCACTGGGTAATGGGCAGTTGGTGCCAGTACAAATTGGATAGATTCCCAATGGCTCCCTAACCCCAACAGTACTGCAGGGTTCTGGTGCTTCACTAGCTCCCCTTGCATTTCTCGCCCACCCATCTGCACAAACATAATACGGTTCTCAAGTTGCTTGGCTGATAGTCTCGTATCAATAATGATGAACCATGAGAATCAAGAACTGTGTTTCAGCCTTGAGCTACACAGTAAATTTCAAGCTCTCCCCTTAATTGGTGATTCTGAGGCACAGAGCAAGGACAAGAACTTCACACCTCAAAGGTATCAATGTTACCTTGCTTCTATGGATGAAGGGGCTCTTGTCACTTTCCAGAGGCAGAAGAGATGTGTGGTGACAGGGGGCAGTTCCCTGTTTCAATGAACAAAGCAGTGGTGTATAGGCCTGATAAAATATGTCAGGAGGTGTTTTGTCTCCCAGCCTTGAGAAGGTGACAAGACTTATTAAGCTCACTGACAATTACCCCTTGCTTTTGATCCACATTGGAATAGATGATACTGTTAATACACAGTCTTCAAAAAGGGCAAAGGACTGTGAAGCTGTGGGGAGGAAGAACAGGCTCCTCTTTCATTTTGCCTTCTCGTTGAAGAACATGGCTGAGGAAGAGGGAGAATGCTAGATGTGAACAACTGGCTCCACAAATGGTGCTATTAAGAAAGATTTGGCTTGTTGTACCATGATCTGCACCTTCATTTCATAGAATTCCTTGGCTTACTGCCTGCTCAGTGCAGAACTTGAGCTAGAGCATCCCCAACTGGTAGCTGTCTAACATCTAGCATCTGTTTAGCATTTTCTCTATATGTTAACTGTTTGTCTTTAAAAGTTGTTTCTCTTATAAATAATGCCTCATGTGGTAAAGTCCATTTTAGGATATATTCACATTTTGTATTTATTCCACACTTCTACAAGTGAATGTCTCATAAAATATTTATTCAAGTTTATATTTGCTCTAATTTTATCATACCGTAAAAGGGCGTGCCATCCAAATTTTAGAGCAAACCCTTCTAGTTGTAAAACTCTTTCCTTTTTCAACATAATCCAGTCTGTCAACTATTGCCAACAGGAAGCGTAGTGATACAATTTCAGACTTGGAAAGCCAAGTCTACCTCTTTGTTTGGCATCTTGTAAAACCTTAAATCTTAGTTTTTTTTGCTTTCCAAACAAATTTTGAAATATCCTTTTGTCATTGCTTAAAAGGTAAATCATCAGAATAGGTATTGTTTAAAACAGAAAAAGCATTTTGGGTAACACATTCATTTTGATAGTTGATGTCCTGCTTAATAATGACAATCCCAGTTTGGATCATCTTTGTAAATCTTGCTTGATATCTTAACATAATTGTTCTGTAACAATTCTATATTTTGATTTTCATAACACCCAAACATTTTACTTTCTTGTTAATTTTAAATGCTGTTTTTGTCATCAATAGTCTTTGCTGTGCTTTGTCATTCTTTAGTCTACGCAACTGTTTTCTCTATGTTTAATTTGAAACCAACCAATATTACCGTAATCATTCAATGTCTTGAGTAAATCTGCAGCACAGTCTGAGGGAACTTGCAAGAAAATAACTAAATCATCAGCAGAAACTCTTAGCTTAAACACTTACTTCTTTATCATCACTCCTTTCATTTTTTCCTGTCTGTACTCTCTGTTAAGTAGTCTTAACATTAATGTAAACAACAGAGGCAAAGTGGACAACCCTGTCTTGTCCCTTTCTGTATCTCAAGAGATTTGCTTTTACCTCCATTAACCAACACTGTGCCTTCTGTGAAGAGTAAATACTCAAATCCAAAAAATAAAATTCAGTCCAAAGTTCATCTTCTTTAGCACTTCAATCATACACATCCAGGACATATTATGAAAAACCTTTTCTGCATCCGTGAAGAGTAAAGCCACTTGCTTTTCATTATGAGCCTCTAAAGTATTCTAAAATGTCTGTTATGTATCTTGTATTGTCTCTCAACTGTCTTTTAGGCAAATATTGGTCTTCATTGAGTCAAGAGTTTTTCTTTCTGCCAAAATTAAAGTGAAAATCTTGTAATCATTATTCTAGAGTGAAATTGGTCTGTAATTTTTATGTTCTGTTGTATCTATTTTCCTTTGGTATCAAAGTTATATTTCCATTATTCCAACTTCCTGGTACTTCCCTCGTATCAATAATGGAGTTCATCAACTGTAGAAATGGAAGATACAGTTGTTCTTCAAAGCTTTTGTAATATAATGCTGAGAGGCCATCTGTGCCTGGTGTTGTCCCTGCCTTTGTTTTCTTAAAGGCCTCCGACATTTCTGCTAACATATTTGCATTTAAACTAGCCCCTTGATCATCTGAAATGATTGGTAAATTCTGCATTTCTAAATACCTCTTAATTTGGTCTGTTGAGTCCCTTTTCTAAAAAAATAAAGAGCCAAAAAATTAAAAAAAATCTTTTTCATCTTTTCATTACCTGTTCTTGATCTTTTTCTTTCTTTAATCTCCTATCTTCTTTTCTTTCCTTCGATTATAGATTAACCATTTTTCTGCTTTATTTGTAAATTTAAAATATTTTTGTTTAGCATATTTTGTCTTCCTCTCAATTTCACACACCATGTTCTGTGAAATCTGTTTTTGCAAGATTTTTATTTCTTTCAGTAAAACTGAGTTAGTAGATCTCTTTCTCAAATCTTTTTTCTTGACTTCATCCAAAATATTTTGATTCTGCTTTTGTCTCTTTTTAAACTCTGAATTTTGTTGTATGAAAAAAAAACTCTCATCACAGCTTTCATTGAATCCCAGACCACTCTAATATCTGTGCCTTCATTCAAATTATCTTTAAAAAAAATTCCAAGGTCTTTTTTACTTTTGCCAAATCTCTTCATTTCAACTCCTCATTTAATCTCCAATTAAGTTGCTTATGATTTTTTTTTTTTTTAAGGTCATCAAGACTGGATTGCAGTCAGAGACTGTTTTTGGTAATAATGGACTGGTGCAATCTGATGTGTGGGAATGGAATGTGAACTAGAAAGAGTTCGTAGGGGTTTGAGCGCTTCTTCAAATTGAAATCTGTATTGTATTCTCAGTTCTGGTAAGGACATTCTGTGCTGAACCTAACCTTTAATAAAACCTTTCTGGTTCTGTCCATTATGCTATTATTGCTGAAAGTCCATTTAAATGGTCTGTGGAAACCATTTCCGAGATTCACCTATGACAAGAACCAATGCTAATTTTAACCTTTGATCTGTTTCTCATAGCTCAGCTGCCTAGGTGTCCCTCCAGTAGATCTCTAAGGCTTACTCTTATTTAATATAAAGAATTATACTCCTCAGTGTGGGGTAATAAAATCCTCAGGTTGGTTTGGTGTCTACAGCTTTCCTCCCAAGTGTGCTGGGACTAAATTGGCTGAGTCACCACAACCCCCGAGATTCACTGTGTAATGGAAGAAGTTCCCAAGTGCTGTTCTCACCGCCTAGAGGCCCTGGTGCAAACACAGTGGAGCGAAGTAGACAATGAGCTGATGGTGGGACTGATAGTCTGTGGAGTGACTCCCAATCCTGGGTGCCAGCCTAGTATATGGATCTCAAACAGATATTCAAGGAAGAAAAGCCTGACCCCTTATCACCCCCTTGCGCATCAGACTGTGCTATTGAACTGATCCTGGGGGGAACTGCCTAAAACTAAACTTTGTTCCATGAGTCCCAAGGAATTGACAGCCTTGAGAGAGTTCATAGATAAAAATTTGGCTAGAGGGTTTATCAGACTAGCTACATCCCTCATGGTGGTGCCAGTGTTATTTCAGTGCAAGGACAGTTTTCCGAGACTCTGCATTGATTCCAGGGGCCTGGATGCCATATGCACTTCCAGTAAGTACTCCTTGCCCTTAATGAAGGATATGCTGACCCATCTAGCCAAGGGGAAGGTAATTACTAAGTTGGGTTTGAGGGAAGCACACTTTTAAGTGCAGAATAAGGAGGGACATGAGTGGAAAATTACCTTCAACTGCCAGCTGGGGCCTTTTGAATATTTAGTCATACCTTTCAGGCTGAGTGGAGCACCTGGTATATTTATACATCTGATCAATGAGGTGCTTCATGATTATTTGTATCAATGAGTGTATACAGAGGACACCATTCCTATGTGGAGTTGGTGGGGAAGGTGCGGAGAGGTTGCTAGACAACTAGTAAAGCTGCCCAAGATTGGACTTTTTGGGATATTGTATCTGAAGAGTAGATTGAAATAGATCCTGTGAAGGTTTGGGACATAGTAAGATGGGAAGTCCCCAAAACAGGGAGGCAACTCCAGAGCTTCCTGGAGTTTGCTAATTTCTATAGACAATTCATCCCCAACTTTATGCAGATCTCATTGCCACTGAGTTTAAGATGATGGAAAAAGTGTGATGAACGAATGGGTTCCGGTTGAAAGTACAGTCCTGAGCCAAAGAAAGTTGAAACTGTGGAGTGAGGATTCCTTGAGCTGTGACGGGAGAATTCCAGGAATGCTGACTTGGCCGGAGAAGATAGTTTGCAACACGATAAGAACTTGGTACAAGCAGAGCGTGCTCCTACGTTTCCTGACAACATGATACATGACCACTTCTTCTGCAAGCAACCTTTTATCAGTACAGTACAAAATGATATGAACCGGTCTTTTAATTGCTTGATTGCTTTTACGCTATGAAAGTCCTGGAACTCTGGCAACCGTCAGAACATGTCCCCCCCCCAAGAAGTGAGAAACATGGGTATAAAGAGCGGGGGATTTTCACCTCCGTCTGATGGCTCTGATACTGGCAAGGAGTCATCCACCCTTTCGAGGACGACTGATCAACGTTCGGCGAAAGGACTGTTTGGGAGTATGTCGTGTGAATGTGTATGTGCAAGAGCTCTTGATACAAATGTGATTTCGTATTTTATGTCTTAATAAATGTTACATGAATAGTGTTTAAAATCCAGATCTGGTTTCCTGTGTGTCCTCTGTTGGGAATCCTATAGTCTGGGGTGGCTGAATTTCTCTCTGGATTAAAAAGGACCAAAAATCTCGGTCCATGACAAAAGGGGGCAGGGAAAAGGGAGATAAGCCTGATTTTAGAAAGCCCTATTGTTGAATCAAATGTGATGTGAATTGTCAGGTGGTGGTAGAGCACCTGAAGTGATTATTCACCACCAAACCCAGATCTAAACATCTGGACCCATCCTATCTATTTGTGGTGCAAGCGGATGCCTTAAATGTAGCTGTAGGGGCACTGTTACCTCAGAAGGCTAAGGCTGGCCAGCTACAGCTGTGTGTCTGTTCCTAAAGTTTTCAGAGATTTGAAGGAACTGGCCAGTTTGGGGAAAAGAGGCTACCACCATCCAACATGCTCTGTTTATCTGGAGACGCTTACTGGAAAGGGCTTCCTCCCACTTTGAGATGTGGACAGATCACTGAAATTGAGAGCCACTCAGATCCCCCAAGAAAATGAGTCCTGAGCAAATTAGATGGACAAAATTATTTTACAAGTTTAACTTCCAGATAAAGTATTTCCTGGGCTGCAAAAAGTTCCTGGGCAATGCTTTGTCCAGACTGCCACAACACAACAGCCAATAAAGTGGTGGTGTGTTACCCTGTGTACTGGGGGTCCCGGGAGGGACGCCAAAATGTGCTCAACTAAAGGTGGGGAAAATGAGCTCAGAGCACTGCTTAGCGTTACGAGAGGCAGGGTAACGTAGCGAGACCTTGAACCCTATGTCTACGGGGTCGGGTCGAGTCGAGCACACAGAAGTTGAAACAATAAATGATGTTTTATTAAACACAAGCAAAACAGTGTATGTGACACATTCACACAAGATAACTAAAGGAAATAAAGGTTGGAGTGGTATAGAGGGATTTTTAGAGGAGTTGCTGGTTTGGGTGATACTTCACCTGTCCTGAAGCCCAGAAAAATGGAGAGCGAGGCTGGGGTGCGATGCAGCTCAGCACGTGGAGCTGAGGGGAGGCTCGCCAAGCAAAGCGGCAGCAAGGCGGGATGAAACTCGGGAGCGATCCGAGGAAGTTCTCAGAATCAAGGGTTTTTATAAGGAGAATTGTGACTGCAGGCTATGCCGTACTTGGGGGAAAACAATAGATTTGGTGTTGGAGACAAAGCCTCCGAAAGGTCAGAATCTGAATGATTGAGTTATCGCAGAGGTTTTCAGTAGAGTAGCCAGTATGCAAACGCAGAGTACTTGGATATTGGATAGTTAACCCATCAAGTGGCCAGCGCAGGGCAGAGGCTCTTTTGTAGGTTGCCTGCATACTTAATTAGAGTACTTGTCTGGAGGTCTCCTAAAGCAGTGAGTCAGCTGTTTTCTGGCCTGCCTGTATATTACGGCAATTAACAGCCGAGCTTGTTTACATGCTTGTCCGGTGGCCTCGCAAGCATGTGGAAGGGAATAAAGAAGTGAAGTCGAATTATGATATCAAGAGGATATCTTTTAGTATCCCCAAAGCTCAGACTATTCAATTCAATACCTCTCGCCATTCTCTTTCAAAGCCCTGGATTGGCTTATTTTTAAGTGAAAAAGTTAACTTTTCTGTCTCTACCATATCCAGGACTTTGAATTTCCATTCTCTTATATCAATATATTTTCTTTCTTTCCAATGTTGAGCATAAGTCAGTCTTGCTGCAGTTATTATATATAACAATATCTTTTGATGAGATCTTATTTCTCTTTGTTGCCCTAACATATTCAACAAATAGAGTTCTGGCTTCATTTCAAAGTTAAAACCATACAGTCTTTGAATTTCATAATGTATTTCTTTCCAAAACTTTTTTACTATTTTACAGGTCCACTACATATGGAAAAAAGATCCCTCTTTCTCATCACATTTCCAACATTTTCCATTCCCATTTCTTGTTATTTTTTCCAGTTTTACAGGTGTCATGTACCATCTATATAATGTTTTATAAAAAATTTTCTTAAATTCAAACTTGGTGTAAATTTTACATCTGTCTTCCATGCCCTCACCCATGTATCCAACTCAACTGGATATCCTATATTTTGAGCCCATCTAACTATGTTATTTTTAACAGTTTCTGATTCCATCTCTCTTTGTAGCAATATTTTATAAAATCTGGAAAGTCTCTTTTTCTGGTCCCCTTTCATCAATACATCCAGTTCATTTTCATTTCTTTCAAACCCATATAATTTTTGATCCATTTTAAATCTCTCTTTTAATTGTCTCCATGGGAACCAGTTAAATTCATGGCCTTGCTCTTTTAATTCCTCTTCCGTACTCATTCTTAACTTTGTACCGTCCTTTTTCAGCAACCCTTGATACGTCAATAATTTTCCCTGTTTTGTTGGAGCAATATTAAATGCTTCTTAGGGTGAGGTCCACAGCGGAAGTCTTCTATAAAATTTGTGTTTTATTTGTATCCGTACTTTCAACAGAGACTTTCGGAAACAGTGATTGTTAAAGTCTTTATTCACATTTAATCTGTCATAGCATAAGTATCCATACCATCCAAATCTATTTTCTGTTCCTTCAACTTCTTTTATTGTTGTGTTCTCCACTTGAATCCAGTCTTTAATTGTTTCTAAGCAGCATGCTTGATAATAGATTTTCAACAATGGCACATCAAAACCTCCTCTCTCCTTTGCGTCTTGTAATGTTTTAAATCTTATTCTTGGTTTCTTGCCTTGCCAAATAAACTTTCGTAGCCTTTTTTCCCATTCTTTGAAAATCTTTTCTTCTCCTATTATTGGCAAATTTTGAAAAAGAAACATTAGCTTAGGCAATAGAGACATTTTAAAGGCATTTATTCTTCCTAAAAGAGATAATTTCATATTTGTCCATTTTTCCATTTTGCTTTGAATCTCCTTCTGTGTCTTCACGTCATTGCTGTCAAATAATTCTTGATTTTTGTTTGTTATATTTATTCCTGAATATTTTATTTTCCTTACTATTTGGTATCCTGATCTTTTTTCCAAATCTTCTTGTTCTTTAGATATATTTAATGTCATCATCTTCGTCTTTTCTTTATCTTATATCCTGCTATTTGTCCATATTTTTGCAAGATTTCCTTCAACCTCTGTATTGAGTCTTGTGGTTCCTCAGGAGATATTATTACATCATCTGCAAAAGCTTTGTACTTTATTTCCTTCCTTTTTGTTTTTAATCCTTTTATTTGTGGATCTTCATTTATTGCTAGCAGTAATACCTCTAGTACTGCTATAAATAATAGCGGTGATAACGGGCATCCCTACTGTACCCCCTTTTTTATTTCAAAGCTTTGTGTTTTATCTCCATTTATTATTAATTTCGCTGATTGATCCCAGTATATCTTCTCCAACCAATTACAAAATACTTCTCCCAGGCCATATTCTTTTAAAATTTAATGCATAAAATTCCAGGAAACATTATCAAACACTTTTTCAGCATCCAATGAAATGATAGCTATCTTCTTCCCTGGATTTTTATCATAGTATTCAATTGTATTTAATAAAGTTCTAATATTGTTCTTCATTTGTCTGCCGGGGAGAAAACCAGTTTGTCCTTCCTGTATTTTATCCTGTATTGCATGTCTCAATCTCTTATAAGGGCTAAAGTTGTTGTTTTTTTAATCATTTTATTCGAATTCAAATATAAAACAAACAATTGTAACTGTCAACTTATTTGAAATATTTCTGATCTTCCACACTGGTCTAGATTTCATTATCAATATTTCTTAACATGCTTAAAATATTGTACTACATCCTAATGCTATTATTACTTGTTGATTCTTGCATTTCCATCACCATATTCCCGCTTCATGATATATATCCTGTAGCCCCCTCATAATTTATCTTAAATCATGAATCACAGATTTCCATCTGATGGTACCGAGCAATTACCCATTACAATTTGCCATTCTTTTTGTATCTCTTCGTCTGATTTCCTTTTTAATCTCTGAGAGACCATATCAGCATTTTTGTTTTCAATCAGTGTACCCCACCATTGTTCTAATGTGGGTATTTGCTGAGTTTTCCACATCTTTGCATATTCAATACGAGCTGTTGTTATCATGTACAGTAATATTCTCCAGTACTTCTTTATACCAGTACCTTCTAATACATCAGTCATATTTAACAAATACAATTCTGGTAACTTAGCAAACTGTACTTTCATTAATGCACATATTTTGTTATGTATTTCAGTCCAATATTTCTTGGCTTTAGGACATGTCCACCACATATGATGTATCGTACCGACCTCATTCTGATATTTCCAACATTGTCCAGTACCTGTATTATAAATCTTTTTTAATTTATCTGGTGTCATGTACCATCTATGAAATAGCTTGTAATAGTTCTCTTTCAAACTCTGTGCTACTGTAAATTTCTGTGTTTTTTTCCAGCTCTGCTCCCAAGACTCTAATTGTATTGAATGTCCGATGTTTTGTGCCCATGAAATCATTGTTGCCTTTGCTGTTTCTTCTTGCCTCTCCTGATGTAGTATTTCTTGATATATTTGGGCAAATAAATGGGGTGGATTTTTGAACAGCCATTTAGTTACTCCAGTTTTCTCTTTAAGTTCAATTCCATATGTTTTTATATCCATCTGAAACCTTTCTGCTAACTGTCTGTAAGGGAACCAACTCAATGTTATTCCCTCTTGTTCTAATTTTTCTCTTGTTTTAATCTTAAAGATGTTGGACGTTGATCTCTCAATTGTATCATCATATCGCAACCATTTATCTGTGTCCGTCCATCTGCCAAAAAAAGCCTCTTGTGGTGAGACCCAGGTGGGGAGCTGCCATATGTTTTTAGTTTTATAATCCTCCCAAATTTTCAGAAGCGATTTTCTGATAAAGTGATGTGTGAAGTCTTTATCTATTTTTGCTTTATCATAAAACATATAGGCATGCCACCCCATCCTCAGGTCTGCTCCCTCCAGTGCCAACGTTCTCGTGTCTTGTAGGTCTACCCAGTCTTTTATCCACGTAAAAGCCACTGCCTTATAGTATATTTGAAAGTCTGGTAGTCTCATTCCTCCTCTACTTTTTAAGTCTGTCATAGTATTCCATTTTATCCTAGGTTTTTTCCATTGCCATATAAACTTAGTTCTCTCTTCCATTGTATGAAAGGTTTCATGTTCGTTATTATAGGAAGATTTTGGAACAAAAAGTTCATTTTTGGCAAAACATTCATCTTTATTGCAGCTATCCTCCCCATCATTGACAAATGCATCGAGGTTCAACTTTCCAAGTCTTTTGTTATTTCTTTCCATTTTTTTTCATAATTATTTTGAAATAACTCATTATTTCTTTTGGCTATCCAAATACCTAGATATTTTACCTTTTGTCCTCTATTGAATCCTGTTTTTTGTACTAATTCCATCTCTTCTCTTTCAGTCATATTTTTGGTTAAGAAGACTGTTTTTTCCTTATTAACTTTAAAACCAGAGAATTCTCCATATTCTTGAACTGTAGTAATCAATTTTTCAATACATTTCCCTGGGTCATCTAGTAAGAAGGCCAGATCACCAGCGAAAGCTTTTAACTTGTAATGATATTTCTTAATTTGGACTCCTCTTATTTCTTTATCTTCTCTTATAGCATTGTTAAATATTTCCATTGCCATGATAAACAGCAGAAGAGACAGGGGACACCCTTGTCTCGTACCTCTGTGCAGGTCTATCCTTTGTGTTCTTTCACCGTTTATGACCAGTCGAGCTTGTTGTTGGCTGTAAATTGTTTCAATCCATGCAACAATTTTTTCTCCTGCCTGCATCTGTTTAACCACTGTCTTCATGAATGGCCAGCTGATCATGTCAAAAACTTTCTCCGCATCTACAAATATCATGGCCATTTTCCGTTCATTATGCTTTTCATAGTATTCGATTACATTTAAGACCGTTCTAATGTTATTTCTCAAAGATCTTTTTAGTAGAATGCCATTCTGGTCCTCATCAATTACCTCTAACAGCACTTTTTTGAGCCTCGCTGCTAGAATTGAAGCAAAGATCTTGTAGTCTGTATTCAAAAGTGATATTGATCTATAGTTCTTTACATCACTCAAATCTCTTCCTTCTTTCGGGATCAGCACAACGTTAGCTTCTTTCCAAGTATCTGGTATTCCTTCCCTTATTATTTCATTTATAGTGCTTTGCAAAGGTATTGAAATCTCATGTTCCATAATTTTATAATATCTTGCAGTGAAGCCGTCAGGTCCTGGAGCTTTATCGTTCTTCAAATTCCTAATAGCCTCAACTACTTCTACTACTAAATAGATTTGTTCAAGATTGCTCTTTGGTCTTCATTAAATCTCATTTTATTCATTTTCTCCAGATATTCTTCCACTTCTTGTATTTTTTCCCCCTTTGAGATCTTACTCATCAGCTTCCTGTAGTAATTATAAAAAGCTTGTTTTATTCCCTCTTGTTTTGTAATTCTTTCTTCTCCTGTTCTAATCTCGGTTATGATATTTCTGGACCTTCTTTTACGCAGCAAACCTGCCAAAAGTTTTGAAGGTTTATTAGCTTGTTCGAAGAAATTATATTTTGTTCTCTTTATCTGTTGCTCTATTTCTTCCAAATTAAGTTGATTTAATTCAGCTTGCTTTACCTTCATCTGTAATCTGATCTGTTTATCCGATGGATTTTGTCTCATCTGTTGTTCAATTTCTTTCATCTTTTCCAAAATTCGCTGCTCAATGTTTCTCTTTTCTTTTTTAATCTCTGCAGTCCATCTGATAAAGTTACCATGCATCACTGCTTTACTTGCGTCCCAAATGGTTTTCATTGACAGCTCTGACGTCAAGTTCTTATTAAAATAATTAATTATCTCTGTTTTTGCTTTTGCTATGTACTTCTCCTTATTCCAGATCTCATCATTCAGTCTCCATGTTCTTTCTCTGTCTTTAATCCTTATCTTTAATTGTAACGGATTATGATCAGAGCATAAATTGGGAAGAATGTCCATATCTGTAGTTTTCATCAAGAGTTGTTTGGATACTAACGTCATATCTATTCTTGACATTGACCTATGTCTATCTGAATAATATGTATGTCCATCCAGTTGCCCATTCTTGTATCTCCAAGTGTCATATAAGTTTAAATTGTCCATCATATTAAAGAAGCTCTTAGGAAGTTTGCCGTTGTTTCGGGGAGTTAACTTTTGCATTGTCCTGTCAACTTGGGGCTGATTACTCCATTAAAATCCCCCCAAAAAATAATGTTAGAATTTCCTGTTTCATTAAGATATCTCAATATCTTTTCCTGTATTGTAGGGAATAATTCACCTTCAGCTCCGTTTGGTGCATATATTCCAACTATTGATATTTTATCCTGTTTCAAAGTAACTTCAACTCCTATATAACGACCATTGCAATTCTGAAAGATTTGCTTTGCACCAAGTTTTGAATTTACATATATCAAAACTCCCCTCTTCTTTTTATCAATTGTAGCTGCGAAACAGCTACCTAGTTTTCAAATTCCTGACATATCTCAAATCTTGAGTTCTAATTCGAGCTTCTTGCAGACATATTATATCTATATTCTGTTTCTCTCGATGGTGAAAAATTTGTCTTCTTTTGTATTCAGAATTAAACCCCTTAATGTTCCAAGAATAAATCTTCAAATCCATTTTGTAGTTTATATTAATATTTTATTACTGAAGTTTAGCTTATTCCTTCAGTATGTCTCCGTCTACCTCCCCTTCTTCTTGTTCCACAGTTCCTTGCACTACTTCTGTTACTTCCTCTTGTTCTCCGTCATCTTCTTCTTCTTGTAGTTGTTCTCTTTCCTCCTCTGGAGGTAGCTGTTCATGATCTTTCTCTTCTTCAGAGGTGTCCTTTTGTAAGTCTTTCTTCAATCTATCCATCATTTCTTTTGCTTTGTGTATTGAGTTAATCCTATATCTCTGCTGTTTATAAGTGAAGGACAAACCTTTAACCTTTTCCCATCGATAATTAATCTGACGCTTTTGCAGAAGGTTGGCCAAAGGTTTATATTCTTGTCTTTTCTTTAGGATTTGATAAGGTATATCTTTGAAAATTCTGATGTCTTTATCTTCAGTCTTCAGTAGTCCATCGTAGCTTCGCTATAATATTTTGTCTCTAACCATAGTCCTCGTGAACGTTATAGTAATGTCTCTTGGTAATTTCCTCCCTCTTGCTACTCTGGAGGAAACTCTGAACATTCTGTCAATATATGTCTCCATCTTTTCTTCTTCAATGTCAATGAATTCTGGCAAAGCCGGTACGATTTTTTCATACAGATTCTCTGCTGAAGCCTCTGGAACACCTCTTAATCGAAGACATCTTTCCCAATATCGTAACTCCTGCTGAATAATTTGAAATTCATCTTCTTGTTGCTTCCCCTTCATCTCGGTCATTTCCGTTTCAGCTTGTTTAACTTGTTGTTTTATCTCCTTTGTTTCTGTCTTTGTCACATCCTTTGTTATATATTTTCCAATTTCTTCCCCAGTTTGTCTATTTCTTGTTTCATGTCAGCTCTCATCTCTTTCCTTGTTTCTTTTATATCACTTCTTATATCATCTTTCATGCTTTTAAACTCTTCCATCATCTGTAACATGAAATCTTGAGGTTTCTGGGGTATATCCATTGATGTCCATCTGGTTGCCTGGGAAGTTGTTGTTGTTGCAGCTGCCGCCACTCCTCTTCTTGTCCTTTAGTCCATTTTTGAATTTTTTTTTATTACCTAATGCAAATTGCTTTTTTGGTTTTTGTTAGCTTAATCAATATTCAATATAAAAGTCAATTCCTTATGCCTATATTTTTTACAATTAGCACATAAAAAGCTTACTATTTATAACCTTGTAGTTTTCAAATTATAATAAAATTCAAATTGTTATATCTATAATTCCTTCACATTAGGTCCAATTCATTGCATGTATAAATCAATCACATCAATCACATATATCTTTAGCTTGAATTAATTACTTTAAATTGAAATTAACACTGCTACCCAGTCACTATATCAATGAAATGGAAATAAAAATAGCTGTATATATGTAGATTATACAAGTATCTTATGTATCAATTTATATACGTAGAGTTTGTATAGATATATAGATATATAGATAGATAGATAGATAGATTTATTCTATAGGATTATATATAGCTAAATAGAAAAGACCACTTATTTTAAAATCTAGTACATTTAAAATCTAGTACATTGTATTCAATTCATTCATCAAATTCATTCAATAAAATCATACAGTGAGTTCATTCAACATATTCAATGGGCTGTGCCTAGGCCCAATTCTTTCACTTCCCCCTCCCAGCGAATGCTGAGTCTCCTCTCTCTTCTGGAACTGTTCCCAGACCTTGATTGTGAGAACTTCTTCTCCTTCTCCTCCAATGTTGATAACAGGAATCTGAGCTGCTCCGCTGTGTGGGGGCAAGAATCTCTCTGTCTTTCCTGTCCTTCCAGCACAGCCTCAAAAAACACTCCCTTATGAATATTTTTAAATCCTCGAATTGTTCTCAAAAGGCAAACGGACAAAAAATAAAGGAAACAACGCAGTTGCAAAGCAAAGTCCCCGATTTTAAAAATCAAACCACAATCCAAATGTCACAGTCCCGAATTTCAATATTCCATGTTCATTGTTCCAAGTTCAATGTTCAATGTTGTTCAATAGACCAAAAGAAGAAGAAAAATCCAAAACGGAATACCGATGTCCCATCTCGTCACCAAAAAAGGTACTATAATCCACATGAGTTCGGCAGCCACATCTTAAATCCTATACTCCCGAAAAGACAGATGTAAGATCCCAAACAAACACAGATCAATTATGTACCAAGATTCCAAAATTCCAAGTCAGTTTAATCAAAACGGAGGGCAAAAACAGAAAGGCAAAAGCTTAAGTTTAAACCAAGGGTAACCATATTCTCAGTCCAGTCTAGTCTCTTCCTACCAAGCAAAAGCAAAACACAAACTTCAATCCCGTCTCTGTAACTCTCCGCTTATGCTCTTTTAATCAAAACCGCTAGTGGAATCCATTACGTTCTTAGTATACAGCCTATCTTAGGAAGGTGTAGTCTTCTAAAAAAAATTTATCCACCATTACATACTCACAGTCTGCTGGGTCACTACGTATTGCCACTCCTGTTCACCGCTGCGAGTCCAAATTGTTGTAGTATCAATGAAATAAAAACTAGATCAGATGCTTAGTGTCTCAAATCGTGTCTTCTTTTTTAAAAAGTCAGCGGGAGATAAAAAAAGCGGCTGGATTCCAGCGGGAGATAGTACGGAGTTGCAGAGCTCACTCCATGCGACCACTCGCGTGCGCCATGCAACCAGAAGTCCATAAGGGCTAAAGTTTTGAGGTAGTGACATGATGTAAAAGCAACAGAGCATTTTGAATTCGTTAAAACATTACAACTAGTCAGGCACCAAAGAGAGGGAGGAAGGATGGGGGGGTAGGAGTGGGTGGGGGTGTGAGCAAGCAGGGGGTATTTTCTCATGATGGGGGGTGGTTGGATGTTATAGATGAACAACGGGGAGCAACAATAAGTATTGTGCTGGGCAAAGGGAGATATGGTGATAGCAGGGCGAAATGTTGTTACAGGGGAAGGAGAGATAGATGTTTGATACCTATCTCACCTTCCGTTTGCCCTGCTACCCCAAGGTATCTGGAGAGCAAACCAGACCACCCACAGAACCTTTCCTTGCTCCTGTGCAATGCCAGGTCAATGAAAAAGAAAACTCATATCATCCATGATCTTTTAAAGGCTGAAGAAGCTGACCTGGCATGCTTTACAGAGACCTGGCTGGAAGACGATAGTGATACAACTTGGGTCCAGGCCTTGCCAGCCAGATACTCTGTCAGTGAGCAGGTAAGGGGAAGTGGGCGGGGGGGCAGAGTAGCCTTGGTTTACAAAGACAATCTTACGCTGACCAGGATACCTGTCCGGAAAACAGACCACTTCGAGTGTATATACCTGAGCCTGAAAGCAAGGGATAGTCTGGGGATTCTGTTAGTGTACCGACTGCCCTGCTGCCTATCGGACTCCCTGGCCGAGCTGACAGAGCTGGTGTCACAGCTGGTGTTGGAGTCACCCAGATTTTTGGTTCTGGGCGACTTCAATATCTCATTTGAGACCGGTTTGACAGGTGCGGCTCAGGAGTTCATGGCATCCATGACAAACATGGGCCTATCCCAATTAGTCTCTGGGCCAACACATTGTGCAGGTCACACCCTCAATGCGGTCTTCAGTACGAAACAGGCACAGCCGTAGGTGGAGATAATAAATGCTGGATGGATCATTTCCTGGTCAGGGTTAGACTTATGGCTGCTATCTGCCCCTGCAGGGGTGGTGGACCTAGTAGAATGGTCCGCCCTCGAAGGTTAATGGAACCTATTGGATTCCAGAAAGCCCTCGAGGGTCTTATGGCTGGTATCGCCAGTGATCCTGTTGAAGCCCTAGTTAATACCTGGAATTGTGATCTTACTAGGGCTATCGACACGATTGCTCCCAAGCGTCCTTTCCGGCCTGCTTCAAATCGTAATCCTTGGTATACAGTAGAACTCAGGAATATGAAGCAGGTTGGACAACGACTAGAGCGCAACTGGCGGAAATCTGGACTCTTATCTGACAGGACACGCTATAGAGAATTCCTTCATTCCTATGGAGTGGCCATAGATGCAGCGAAGAAGACTTTCCTCTCTGCACGTATTGCGTCTGCGACTTCTCGTCCAGCAGAGCTGTGCAGGGTGGCAAGGGATCTGACTCACCCACTCCCCTGAACTCGCTGTTAGAACCTAGTGTAGCTTGCTGTGATGCTTTGAATAATCATTTCGCAGATAAAATCTCTCAGATAAGAGCCGACTTGGATGCCGGTGTTACAGCAGAGGTTACAAATGGAGTATCCAGCGACTCCATGAATAGAATTATACTGGATCAGTTTCAGTCAGTGAGTACCGAGGACATAGACAAGCTCCTTGGAAAGATAAGAAAGATGACTTGCCCTCTTGATCCCTGCCCTTCATGGCTGGTCATCCAGGGAGGAGTTGCAATTAAGACCCATTTAAGATACATTATTAATGCATCCCTCAGGCAGGGCAATTTTCCAGCTTGTTTTAAAGAAGCGATTATACGGACGCTTCTAAAAAAGCCCTCCCTAGACCCCCTGGATATGAATAATTATAGACCAGTCTCCCATCTCCCATTTTTAGGCAAGGTGATCGTGAGGGCTGTTGGTCTTCAGTTCCAAGCTGTCTTGGATGAAACAGATTATCTAGACCCATTTCAAACTGGCTTCAGGGCAGGATATGGAGTTGAGACTGCCGTGGTCGCCTTAGTGGATGATCTTCGCCTAGGTATCGACAGGGGAAGTGTGACCCTGCTGGTACTCTTGGACCTCTCAGCGGCTTTCGATACCATAGACCATGGTATCCTTCTGGAACGCCTGAGGGGGCTGGGGATCGGGGGTACTGCACTTAAGTGGTTCCGGTCCTATCTCTCAGGTAGATACCAGATGGTGATGCTTGGGGACAGCTGCTCCTCGAAAAAGGAACTTAAATCTGGCGTCCCTCAGGACGCGGTCCTGTCCCCAATGCTATTTAACATCTACATGAAACCGCTGGGAGAGATCATCAGGAGGCATGGAGCAAGGTGCTATCAGTATGCTGATGACACCCAGATATATCTCTCCATGCCTTGGATAATAGCATCAACTAAGGGTGGCATCTCGCCTCTAAACGAATGTCTTGAAGCAGTAATGGACTAGATGAGGAAAAACAGACTGAAGCTGAATCCAGAGAAGATGGAGGTACTCGCTGTTAAGGGCCCTAGCCCAGGTATGGAGGTTTGTCAACCAGTTCTAGACGGGGTCACACTTCCCCTGAAAGACTGTGTCCGCAGCTTGTGGATGCTCCTGGACTCGCCACTTCAGATGACAGCTCAAATAGATGCGGCGGCCAGGAGTGCCTGTTATCAGCTTCGGCTGATACGCCAGCTGCTCCCCTTTCTGGAGTTGGAACACCTAAAAACAGTGGTGCATGCGCTGGTAACTTCACAGTTTGACTTCTGCAATGCGCTCTACATAGGGCTACCCATGTGCTTAGTCCGGAAACTTCAATTAGGTCAGAATATGGCAGCCAGGTTGGTCACTGGTAGACCTAAAACTGACCACATAACATCAATTCTGAAGTCTTTACATTGGCTGCCTATTAGTTTCCGGGCACAGTACAAGGTGTTGGTTATTACCTTTAAAGCCCTTTATGGCTTGGGGCCAGCCTACCTGTGGGATCACCTTCTCCCATATAATCCACCCCACACACTCAGGTCCTCTGGAAGGAATTTACTGCAGCCAGTCAGAACTAGGTTGGCTGCGGTTACCCAGAGGACCTTCTCTGGTTGACTGACCGTTCCCAAAGGGTGCTCACCAATGGCTGCTTTTCATCCTGGAGAGAAGTGACTAGCGGGGTGCCACAGGGTTCTGTCCTGGGCCCAGTGCTGTTCAATATTTTCATCGACTTGGATGAAGGAATAGAGGGCATGCTCATCAAATTTGCAGATAACACCAAATTGGGAGGGGTGGCTAATACGCCAGAGGACAGGATCAAAATTCAAAATGACCTGGACAGACTGGAGAGCTGGGCCAAGGCTAACAAAATGAAATTCAACAGAGAGAAATGTAAGGTCCTACACTTAGGTAGAAAAAATGGAATGCAGAAATATAGGATGGGGGACACGTGGCTGGATGGCAGTACGTGTGAAAGGGATCTAGGAGTCCTAATAGACCACAAACTGAACATGAGTCAGCAGTGTGACGCGGCAGCCAAGAAAGCCAATGCAATTCTCGGCTGCATCAATAGGAGTATGGTGTCTAGATCGAGGGAGGTACTGGTACCACTCTACTCTGCTTTGGCTAGACCTCATCTTGAATACTGTGTCCAGTTCTGGGCACCCCAATTCAAGAAGGACATAGTCAAGCTGGAGCAGGTCCAGAGGAGGGCGACCAAAATGGTGAAGGGCCTGGAAGCCATGCCCTGTGAGGATAGACTTAGAGAGCTGGGTATGTTTAGTCTGCAGAAGAGAAGGTTAAGAGGGGACATGATAGCCATGTTTAAGTGTTTGAAGGGATGCCATGCAGAGGAAGGAGAGGGCTTGTTTTCTGCCACTCCAGAGACCAGAACAAGGAGCAATGGATTCAAGCTGCAGGAAAGGAGATTCCACCTGAACCTCAGGAAGAACTTCCTGACAGTCAGGGCTGTCCGGCAGTGGAATATGCTGCCTCGGAGTGTGGTAGAGTCTCCTTCTTTGGAGGTTTTTAAGCAGAGGCTGGATGGCCATCTGTCGGGAGTGCTTTGAGGGTGTTCCTGCATGGCAGGGGTTGGACTGGATGGCCCGTGTGGTCTCTTCCAACTCTACATTTCTATGATTCTATGATTCTATCGCTCCCAAGTTGTGGAATGGCCTGCTGGAGGAGACCCGGCATATTACCAGTCTTGACTGCTTTAAAAAAGCAGTCAAGACTGATCTCTTCCGACAGGCCTTCCAAGACTAGTACTCCCACCGCCTCCCACCAACTGTCTTGTTGTTCTTTTAATAGTTAATTAATTGTTAATTGTTGTGGGTTTTAGGGGCTTGGTTTTAACTGGGTTGGTGGGCGGGGAGGATTGGGTATGTTTTTTAATGTTTTTATTGTAATTAATGCATTATTGTTGTTCGCCGCCTCGATCCATCTGGAGAGGCGGGATAGAAATAATTTTTATTATTATTATTATTATTATTATTATTATTATTATTATTAATCCAACTGCTTCATCTTGATGATAATTTGGGCCAGAGAAACTTTAATTTCCTTCAGATCAAGTTTTACTTATGTTCTTAATTGATGCATCTCTTCCTTTAATTCATCCCACATCTGCCTTACCTCTTCCATCAGCACCTGATTGGAATCCATTTCCTTTACTTGATCCATTGAACCTATTCTCTATGCCTGTGCTGCTTTTTGTTCTGCAGCCAAAGCTGCTTTTGCCATTTTTACTGTTCCTCTCTCCCTCGACATCACTTGAATTCACAGCCTCTTTAACAGTATGGTTCAAAGTTCAAAGTCAGGTTCACTTTGTTACCCTGAAAGGTGGGGAACTGGAGGTCCACCCACAATGCCAGTGTCTCCTTAGAATTTGGGGAATTATAGCTCAAAGGAGGCCTGTGAGAGGAGGGTAACAGCAGAATTTTTTCACCTGTGTATACCAGTACTAAGTGTAGAGAGGACTCCAGTAAAAAATTAAGCAGAGTATTTTATTTGGAATCAACAAACACCAAGAAATCCAACACTCTCAAGAACCATACAAGGCTATTGGAAAATGAGGCAAGAAAGGTTGGATAGAGAGAGATTGGGTGGAAAGGGTGATACTTACCAGCTCTGAAGCAGAGGGTCAAAGCAGAGTGTCTCAGGCAGTGCTTGAGGGTAACACAGAAGAATAGGAGTCTGGGATATCCCATGCAGCATAATACAGTCAACGTACTACAATTTGCTGGGGCCCAAAGTTGGCATTTTTATACCATATTTCCTACCCTGGAGGGTGCATGGAAAAGCAGTAATTGCTTTCTCATGGGACTGACAAAGGACTCTGGAATGAGCTGATTGTCTTAACTCTAGGTGATGAGAGTCATGACAATCTTTTAATATCTGGTTGGGCAGGCGGTCTAGGAAAGATTTCCATGGGGCAACATCACAGGATGAACTCTGATTGCTCCACCTGGGCAGCTTTGCCTTCCATTGTTCTTGGGAGTGCTTGTAGCCTGTGGTCTTGAAAGGATCATCACAAACCCATTACCATTGTGTTTTCCCACTTAATCTTCTCTGAACTTATGACCTGACCATGTCTGAGGTCATTCTGACCTGGGAACATGCTTCCAGACAGCACACTTTCAAACATGTATTTCAGCTGTAAATATGCTCAATTATGAAAATAGCACATCCCAGAGTAGCAGTATATGGTGCAGTAACAATTTCTTGTTCTTTTCTCCAGTAATCTGACCTTGGTTCTTACAAGATTTCCCTTGGTGGGTACATTAAACTATTTAACTTGAAATTGTAATAAATAAATCAATAAATTTTCATCAATTTATCAGTTCCTCATTGCTGCTGCTGCCAGAATCCATCTGTGCTATTTCCGCTTTACTTAGAAAGTTAGCACAATAAAAACTCACTTTTAAGTAGCATGGAATGAAGTTGTCATAGTTATTTGAATTAATCTCTAAAGGGTATTTTACGTTACTAGATGTTCATTTGATTAAAAGGCTAGCTTCATGAAGATAGGTTACCACTAAACAGTGGCTTCAAGATGATGGTGTAGCCTGGGTCATTCCAATCCGTCCAGCCCTCACACTGGTGTTGCTTGCGGTTTTTGGACTGGGCAAATTCAGCCCAGTACTGAATGAATGTAGCAAGTCCTAATGATCTGGACTGGCTTCTACCACCTACAGACATGGTCCCCAGGGAGCTCTCCCTAAGGTGCTCTGTCACCCTTTGCCATTACTGACTGGAAATAGCTTGCCATCATTTTTGAGAAATCTTGAAGAAGAGGTGCCAGAGTTCTGGAGATAAGCAAATATTGTCCCTCTTTTCAAAAAGGACGAAAAAGCAATCCAGAAACTACAGGCCAATCAAACTGATCTCAATATCAGGAAAAATATTACAATGGATTATACAGGTGAGCTTCTGCAAGTATTTTGATGACAATGCAGTGATTAGTAAGAGCTCCCATGGAATTGTCAAGAACAAATCTTGCCAAACTAACTTCATATCTTTTGTTTTGGTCAGGGCAATAGCTTAATAGATGGTGAGAATGCTGTGAATTTAATTTATCTGGATTTCAAAGCAAAGCATTTGATAAGGTCCCTAAATATATTTTGATTAGCAAACTGCCTAAACATGGAGTAGAGGGAAACACCATCAGAACGACCCGTAATTGCCTGGAAAACTGTGGTCAAAGAGTTGTTAACAGTGATTGTGCTTTAAATTGGAAGAGGGTCTCACATGAGTGTCTCAGGGTTCTGTCCTGGGGCCAACGCTCTTCAATATTGTTATCAGTGATTTAGATGATGGGGTGGAGGGAATTCTTGTCAAAACTGCAGGGGGTGGAAAACTCGGAGGGATTGCTAACACATTGGAAATAGGAAGAGAATTCAAAAGGATCTTGATAAACTGGAAAACTGGGCTGATTTTTTTTTAAAAAAAAATGAAATTCAACAGTGAGAAATGCAATATCCTAAATTTAGGCCACAAAAAACAAATGAACAGCTATAAGATAAGGGATACATGGCTCAGCAGTGCTGCAAGTGAAGAGGAGCTTGGAATTACTGTCGATACAAGTTGGACTTGAGCCAGCAGTGTGATGCTGCAGTGAAAGAAGGCAAATGCTATCTTAATCTGCATTAATACAAACATAATTTCCAAGTCAAAGAAAGTAATAGTTCCCCTACATTCTGTGCTGGTCAGGCCTCATCTGCAGTAGTGTGTAACAGTTCTGGGTCCCTTGTTCTAAGAAGGATATAGACAAGTTGGAGCAAGTTCAGAGAAGGGCAAAAATGATGACAAGAGGTACGAAGAAGAAAATATGAGGAGAGATTGAAGGAGGTGGGCATATTTGACTTGATGAAGAAAAAACTGAGGGATGACATGATCACACTCTTTAAATACATCAGGGCTGCCACTGGCTTATTCTCTACTGCTTCAGAGAGTAGAACTAGGTCTATTGATTTAAAGTTACAGGGGAGTAGATGTTAATTGAACATTAGAAGGAACTTGAGATCTCCTTCTCTGGATGTCTTCAAAAAGAGGCTAGACAGCTACCTGCTGAGGATGCTGTATCTGGAGATCTTGCATTGAGTAGGGGGTTGGACTGGGTGACCCATAGGATCCCTTCCAACTCTATGATTCTATCACCTAATGCCTTACTGGCTATGGCTTTTCTCCTTCGTAAACCCACTGTACCATCAGAGCAAAGCAACTGGTGGCATCAAGAGGAGCACACGTGGCAGACACTAGGGAAGCAATTAAAAGCAGGAAGTGATGAGAGGAAGGAAGATGGTGTAGCGAGTGGTTGTAGCCTCGCACAGCTGCGAGATTGACGACTGGTGCACGAGATCGTTTGCCCATTTCGGTAGAAAGAAAAGGGGCAATTTATTCCCTTGGAAGAGGGAATTTGGAGGGGCTTCAATCTAGACTGGGTTTGGCACTCCGTCCCCAAGAAACTTCGAAGAGAAGTGGGGCATGGAATTAGCCGATGGGTTGAGGAGCTACCAGATCTCGGGCAGCCACCGGGATGTGATAATGGCTACGTCACGAACCGTCTGACAAGTAGAGGGAAATATAATAAGTAAGCTCTAAAGTTTTTGCCGAAACTCAGGAAACAAAAGAAAATCTCCTTCTCACCAACACCACCTGGTTGAAAAGGTAATCAAGAAGTGAAGGAAGAAACAGTTTAACTTACTTCGACTAGTCGTAATAATACTGGACACTGTAAATATATACATACAAGTTTAACTCGAATGGGAGAAATTTTTGAACGGTAAAAGGAACTATTTAACAGAAAAGATTGGTGTTGGATGATCTGGATCGTATATTTATAAATTTGTAATCTTGGAAAACTCTATAGTCGGCTTCAAGGACTCTGGCTATTAGTATATAATTCTGATAGTTGGAGATAGAACGATTTAACTTGGAGCTTTAACTAGAATCTTTCGAAGGTACTTGAGAACTACTGGGACAGTTGCAATAAGGACAGAGGTATAAGAAATAAATAAAAGAAATAAGTCTCAACATATATAAGATATCATTAAGAATTAAGGACAGTTTTGGATAAGGGCTATTGTGGCATGGTTTCTAGCTTGGAATATAAGAAAGAAAGCTGGATCTGGACTACATAAATAGGAAGACTTTAGAATAAATATACATTATCTTTGACTTTGAACTATAAACTACATCCTCTTGTAACAACGACGGTGGAGGATATTAGAATAAGGAAATAAACCTGGAAGAGAGGAGGACTGGAGGAGAAAGCAGCACAAGTAGAAAGAAGGAGAAAGAAGATAGCGTGAGACAAGACAGTGAAAGTTTTTGAGACATTGAAACAGTGACACAGCGAGAGTTGAAGAGAAAGCGGTCTGAGAGAAAGAAGGGGGGAAAGTAACAAAGTTTGTTAAATATATCTATTATGTATTCATAGACTTGTAATCTCATTTGTTGCTGTACTTAGTATAAGGTAAACGTCTGGCATGAAACTGAAGATAATTTTCAAGGACAGTAGATAATAGTACTGGTAAGCTCTTTGTTTATATATCTCTGTATTAGCAGCTGAATCACACGGAATTAACTCATTAAATACAGGACAAAAGGGAAGTTTAAGCTATAAAGTAAGGACATAGCACCATCTAGTGGAAGTAGGAAGCAGGGTTCAACCTAATTTTTAAGGGTTTCAGTAACATACGCTTAATATAATATTAGTAGCATATAAGATTCATATAAAATAAGCATATTAAATACATATATATATTAACATATAAAATAGGTAGATAAAATATATTAAGATTTATATTAAGACCTATCTTTGAGTAAATTTCTAATTGCTAATTAAATAATTCAATTGATTTGATCTAAATAGGGTAGGTTAGATAAAAATACTGGAACAGTAGGTTTATATATATTGACGGATCAAAATAGTTAACGATGTAATATTTAATATCTAATAAATTTAATATCTAATAAATTAATACTAATTAAATAAGGTAGGTTGATCTATAGAAGAATAAATATTAGCAAATTATATCTGAGTTAGGAACCTTATTTTTTTTTAATCTATCTCTAAAATCGTACGTATTCTATAAACTAAAGATAAAATTTTAAGTGAAGAAGACTAAGAATCAGTAATAACCAGAAGATGGCAGCAGGGAGAAGGAAAGTTGTGCAAATACAAATACATACGCTTTCACAAAGAAGGTTCTCAGGAGAAGCGGATCCTCACCAACTATTACTAGAAGAAGTTAAGAAGATAAGGTTGGACATGCGTTCAGAGATGAAAGAACTCATGATGGAAGTCAAAAAAGAAGTAAAAGAAATGAAGAAAGAAATGGAAAATTTGGCATATAGACTGGAAACTGTCACAAAACATGTGGGAAACATGAATAAAAATGTAGAAGAGGTGCAGGAAAAAATGAAGGTCTTGGAGAAAAGAACAGGCGATTTAGAAGGTATGATAGAACAAACAGAAAAGCAAAATACACTTTCAGAAATGAAATACAGAGAGAAGTGTATAAAGATTAGAGGATTGGAAGAATCAGAGGAAGAGGATCTTTATAATAGAGTCATCCCAGCCTTGGCCAGATTTTTAGACTGGCCAACAGAACAAATGGACATAGAAATTGATCGAATTTTCAGAATTGTTAATTGCTCGTAAAAGGAAGGTACCTAGAGACATTGTGGTGTATCTGGCACATGAAAGAGTTAAGGAAATGATCATTCAACAAAGTTACATGAATAAATTGGTCATTGAAGGAACGGAACTGAAGATTTTTAAAGACATTCCATCGCAAGTACTGAAGAAAAGAAAAGCTTACTCATTCTTAATACAAGATTTGAAGAGGAATGAAATCTTGTATAGATGGGGGAAATTTGAAGCGGTAATATTCACTTATAATCAAAGAAGACATGTAATTAATTTGGTCTTTAAAGCTGAAGAGTTCCTGAAAAGATTTAAAGAAGAAGATAAGAAAAAGCAGAGGAAGGATCAAAAACAGAAAAGAAGAAAGACAAGAAGAGAAGGAAGATAACTGGTAAAGAAAGGAAGGAAGATTGAAAGATAGCCACGGCAGGATCTGAAGAACATTTGGAAGAAAATTTTCAACAGGAACATCGAGAACAAGAAGAGGAACAAGAAGCAATAGAGCAGGAGCAAGAACAAGAAGAAATTGAACAAAAAGGTGGGGAAGAGATGTCATCGGAGTCAGAGATAATAGAATAGAATAAAAAATTAGAACAGAATGAAGGTAAAATTATTATCGTGGAACATTATAGGCATAAATTCAATAATAAACAGGAAAAGGATCTTTCACTATTTAGAAAAACAAAAAAGTGACATCTATTGTATACAGGAAACCCATATAACAAGAAAAGAAAAACAAGTATTAAACAACATTAAATTAGGAAATGTATTCTCCTCAAGAATAGAAAAAAAGAAAAGGGGTTGGCGCTATATGTGAATCCCAAATACGATGCGAGAGAAGTGATAAATGATGATCATGGAAGATATGTAGGGGTTGAGATTAAAATGTTAAGTATGAAAGTATTGCTGGTGGGGCTATATGCCCTGCTGGAAAATAAAAATGAATTCTATGAGAAATTTCTAGGAAAAATAAGGGAAGTTGAGTGCCAAAATGTAATAATTATGGGAGATTGGAATGGTATCATCCAACCAGAATTAGATAGGTCTATATCAAAGAGAAAAAAAGAAGAATGCTGGAAAATTACCTAAAGCTTCTTTTGACATGATGGAAAATCTAACATTAGTAGATGTATGGAGAAGTTTATATGGGGAGCAAAAAGAATATACTTATTTCTCTAAAATATACAAAACCTGGTCAAGAATAGATATGATTTGGTGTACAAAAACAACAGTTAGACAATTATATAAAATGGAAACCTTGCCAAGGATCAGATCAGATCACGCCCCCCCTGGTATTAATAATGGAAGATCGAAAACCAGAATACAGATGGAGAATAAATGAGAATTTATTGAAAGATGAGAAAATAACAGAAAAAGGCAAAGAAGTAATCGAAAGATATTTTGCAGAAAATCTGAATAAGGGTGTGCCTATTGAAACAGTGTGGGAGGCTGGTAAAGCTGTGATGCGGGGTTATTTAATACAACAGGATATAAAAGTTAAAAAAGAGAAAAAGAAAAAAGAACAGGTTTTAACAAAGGAAATACAGCAATTAGAAAGTATATTAAAAACCCTCACCTGGAAATATAAAGAGTATAGACCAAATAAAAGTGTTGCAAAAACAAGTATCAATTCAGGACACCCATGAAATTGAAAGAAATTTGAAATTTATAAAACAAAAAAATTTCTTTTTTGCAAATAAAACAAATAAGTGGTTGGCTTATAAAATTCGAAAAGAGAGAGAGCAGCGGTTGATATTTCAGATAAACGATAACAGGAGAACCTTAGTCAAACAGGAGGAAATAAAGAAGGCCTTTGAAAGGTTTTATAGAGATCTATATGCAGATTTGGGAACATGTCAGTTAAAAAGAAGTAAGATAGAGAAGTATTTAAGTGAAGGGGAGATACCAAAAATTACAGCTGAACAGAGACAACAATTAAATAAGGTTATAACTAAGGAAGAAATAGTGCAAGCCATTCAGAAACAAAAATCAGGGAAAGTGCCAGGGCCCGATGGTCTTACTGCGCTTTATTATAAAACATTCTACGAACAACTAATAAATCCACTGTATGAGATAATGAATGGAATGACTAAAAATACGCGACCCCCATTGTGGGGAGAAGCTAACATCACTTTGATCCAAAAGGAGGGGAAAGATCCAAAAGAACTAAGTAATTATAGACCCATTTCACTGTTAAATGTAGATTATAAAATATTTGCTACAGTATTAACTGAGAGATTAAAAAAAATTATGCAGGTAATAATTCATACGGATCAGAATGGCTTTTTACCAGGAAGATTGTTAAAAAATAATATACGGACAGTGCTGAACATAATAGAGTATTTTCACAAACATAATGAAAAGAAAATGGCATTGTGTTTTCTTGATGCTGAAAAAGCCTTTGATAGAGTAAATTGGGCTTTCTTAGAACAAACAATAAAAGCTATAAACTTGGGATCTCAACATATGGAATGGGTAATGGCCATATATAATGATCAAAAAGCTAGAATAATAGTAAATGGAGAAACAACACAAAGCATAAGGATAAGTAGAGGAGTAAGACAGGGATGTCCCCTGGCACCACTTTTATTTATACTAGTATTAGAAATATTCAATAATAGGCTAAGGCAAGAAAAACAAATCCAAGGGGTTAAAATTAAGAAATAGGAGTACAAAATTAGTGCTTATGCAGATGACTTGGTAATCATTTTGGAAGATCCCTTATCTAGTATAGACATGTTAATGAATAGATTGACGGAGTTTGGTATATTATCGGGTTATAAAATAAATAAGCAAAAGACAAAATAATTATTAAAAATATTCAAGAGCAGGAAGAACAAGAACTAATAAACATAACAGGCTTTATGATAGTGAAGAGGGTAAGATATCTTGGAATAAATATCACAAAGAATAATGTGGATTTATTCAATAACAACTACAAAAAGGTATGGTTGGAACTAAGGGAGGAACTTAGAAGATGGCAAAAGTTGGAATTATCATTAACGGGTAGAATATCTGCAGTCAAGATGAATTTACTCCCAAAAATAAATTTCTTGTTTCAAAATCTCCCAATAATCATGAATGAAAAACCCTTTAAAGAATGGAATCAAGAACTGCGAAAATTTATATGGAAGGGAAAGCGACCGAGAATAAAACTTAAGGTATTAGAAGACAGTAAGGAAAGAGGGGGAATGGGATTACCCAACTTAAAATTGTATTACTATGCAGATTGCTTAGAGTGGATGTCTGAACGGAGAACCTTGAGAATTACTAGAATGTTAAATTTAGAAGGTGAAGATTTATATTTTGGATGGCATGCCTATGCGTGGTATGGTAAATCATCTATAGATAAAGAATTCAGATCTCACTTCTTAAGAACATCTCTATTAACTGCATGGTTAAAATATAAAAGACAACTATATTTAAAAATCCCACTCTGGGTTTCAACCCATGAGGCCTTCTACAAAAGACAGATTCCCAAGATAAACTCCTGGATTACATATAAAGACATATTGAATATACATGGAGATAATATAAATTTTAAATCTAAAGATGAACTAAATGCCCATGGATGCCAGGCACATTGGCTACTATTTACACAATTATTGGAAAGATATAAAAAGGACAGAGAAGCAGAGGGATTTGAAATTAGAGAAAGAGAGTTTGACAAGATATTAAAGCCAGGAAAAAAGCATAAAATAAGCCAAATATACAGTATCTTATTGGCTCTACAAAATGAGGCAGAAACAGTTAAGATGACAGTGGTAAAATGGGTGCAAAATTTGAACCATGCAGTTACCATGGATCAGTGGGAAAACTCTTGGAGGAATACATGGAAGTTATTAAAGCCATCTAGTTTGAGAGAAAATTACTATAAAATGCTTCATAGATGGTATATCACCCCAGTTCAAATTTCAAAGATACAAAAAAATCTGAATGATACCTGCTGGAAATGTGGACAGAAAGGTACATTCTTTCATATATGGTGGCAATGTGATGAAGCAAAAACTTTTTGGACAGGAGTACATAACAAAATACAAGATACAATAAAAATAAAATTTTTATTATCTCCCAGATTATCTCAATATGATAGAGGAATTACATATAAATAATTCAAAAAAGAAAATAATTTTATATATGATAATGGCCGCCAGATTATGTTATGCACAGATGTGGAAGCAAAAAAGGCCCCCAAGGTTAGAAGACTGGTTATTAAAATTATTTGATATGGTAGAAGCAGATATGGTAATAGAGTCCTTGGAAGACAGAAAAAAAAGAAAAGAAAACTATCGACGAATGGAAGATAATCTCTTCTCTTTGGGAAGTTTATTGAGATAAGAACACCACCATCTTTTTAAAATATTGATTTTTATAGATTAATGAGTGTCTAGAAGGTGTGATGTCTTAAAGATAATATGATGAAAAGGAAGATAAAGATGGAATAGGAAGGTGTAACATAATACTCTAATAAGTAACATGTAATACCATTATAAAATAAACTTAATTAAATAAATCGAGTTATTATAAATATGGTATTTGGGGTTATAGTATAACGTTTATATATATATATATATGTGTGTGTGTGTGTGTGTGTGTGTGTGTGTGTGTGTGTTTTCAGGCATTTAGAAGGAATATTACAGATAAGAAAGCATGTGTTTCTTGAGTTTCGGCAGGGGAGAGGATGCCTAAGTGGGAGGAGGTGGTGGTATTATTACTATTAACATAGTTTTTAATATTTATGTAATATAGAGAATATTGAAAAACTAAGAATATAGAATATAGAAAAATAGTAACTTTTAGTAGATAAGAACTATAAAATCAAGTATGTACTATACATGTAATATATTACATATAATTCTATAAAATTCATGGAAATGACTCAAAATGATTAATACCACCACCTTTAGTAAAGTGGGAATATATGTTTAATGTATTATGATGTAATGTTAGTATTTTGTATTGTGTTTTGTTTTGTTTTGGTTTAGTAGATTAGTTATGCATTTGTGTTGTGTTATGTTATGCACTTGTGCTGTGATGTATGTATGTATTGTGCGCAATCACCTAATAAAAAATTTTAAAAAAAAAATTAAAAAAGGAAAAAAAATAAATAAAAGCATGAAGTGATTGAATGAAAGGAGCACACATGGTTTCAGGAGTGGATTAAGATACTGTGCAGGTGATTATGGAGCACTTGCTTACACAAACATGATGAATTAGCTCCTGGGCAATCAACATGGTAGGTCAATATGTGATTAGTTCCAAAAGAACCACATATAATTATTTTCTAGTGACAAAGGCAATTAAAAAGGCCTATGAGCTTTCTGTTGCAGGGATTATACATGCATGATAATTCTGTGGAGAAAGGTGAAACACTATTAAAGCTAACTATTCTAAAGATTCATGTTTACTTATTTTTATATTGCCCAACTGGCAAAAGATACTGGGAAGTTCACACTCCTAAAAATCTATAAGAGTGAATAAAACAAGAACCCAAGAACTAAGATGACCAATTCCACTAATAATATGTTTAAAATATTAACATGTTTAAAAGCTAGCAATAAAACAGATAAACAGCAAACTGAAGGCTAATTATGATTTCTATGTAGGAAAAATGTCTTCCCACAATAACAATAGCTACTTTCAAAGTGAAAAGACTTGTAGTTGACATAAACCTGTGAATAAAAAGGCTGGAAAAACAACTGGCAACTTTCTTGGGGGTGATAAGAATCTTGTTTTAGAAAGCACTAAGAAAGAACAGTGTGAAAGGGAAACCCACCATATTTTTAGAACAACTCAAAACTGCATAAACTTAAGTTCTCTGTCCAGATGATTCCTAGTCTTTTTAAAACAGGAGTGAGCAGGGGAGAGTCTTCTAGGGCCTCATACCGCCATTGCGGACAGTTTCGGAGGCCATTGACTCCTCCAAACTCCCTAGACCACCCTGTCTTGGCCAAAAAAGGGGGGCAATGTACCTTTTAAATAGATTACAGAACTCCCTACCTGCACTGTTCAACGTAAAAACAAACAAACAAAAGCAGGTTTTCAACCACTTTTTTGTAGTTCTAACAGTCCCATGAGGCTCCTGGAAGATCTCAGGGACGGAAAATTGATAATGATACCTGCTGCAGTTGCCCCTCCCTGGTTTAAGAGAAGAAATAAGGTGCTTAGAAATTTAGCCATGTGCCAAAGAGCATGGAAGATGCAAGGCTGCAATTATGTTCATCTATAGAAAGGCAGACCCCCAAGCACAGAAAAAGTCTACCCAGGAAAGGCTGCCTCATATGGCTCAGGGCAAATCTGCTGCCATTGCTTCTCTGTCACTCAAACTCCAACCACTGTGAGGGGGAAAAGGAGGCATTTGGGAGTTGTGCCAGAAATGTTTTGGAGGAGGCATGGGCCCAAAGCTTTTAAATTCTCCTGACAATCCCCACTAGAATGGTGGAGGATGGTGTCCATGGAAGGGAGCAATTCAAAATGAGAGGCACCAAGAAAAGCAAACTCGGCAGATACTGAAGAAGCAACTGAAAGCACAGAACAATTCAACAGAGCTGTTTCAAGCAGCCAAGGATCTGTTATGACCTGGATCTAAGGAGAATGTAAGCTACTCAACAGCCCATTGCAAAGAATTTGCCCACCATTTCTCAGATTAAAACACTCAGATTCACCCTGACTTAGATGTCAGAATTGATATTGGCCATTTCTGCACTGGGCGAGGGAATTGCCCTGTGCCGCTACTTACCAGACTTCTTGGCTCCCTGGTCCGGTCCGCGCTGCTCCGGGGACGAAAATGGTGGCTTCTTGACCAACCACTGAAACTCGCCAGCCTAAAGCCCGCCCCCGTCAGATCGCAGGCTCGCACTGGTGCAAGCCTGCAAATCTGCACCAGAGAGCAGGCACGGAATGGTGCGCTATGTGCTTTTGAAAGACCTATTTTAAGCGGTCTTTCAAAAGCACACTTGACGACCACTTGGGGTCGTTCCGGAGCAGGCTGAGGTGCGGATCTATGTTAAGTATGTCCGACCCAGTCCGCTCCCAGGTGCAGACGTCCTCTCTGGAGGACGCTCTGCACCGTTTCTGTTAGCCCGTGCAGAAATGACCATTGTTCCAGTGGATATAACTTTGGCCCCTACTTGTCCAGCACTGATGGATACTTTTCAAATTGTGCAGCCTAGACATGTGGACAAGATCCTTGGAGAAGCAAAAGCCACCACATATGTACTAGGCCACTGGTTCTTAACTTTGTGTCTGTGGATTCCCAAGAGTCCACAATGCCCTCATAAGGGATTTGCAAAAGGCTCAAAGACTGCTCAGGCTGTCTCCTTCCCCACAGCAAAGTGGCAGCATGACAGGAACCAAGGCAAAAGGAGGCAGGTGGATGGGCAGACTGGCTGGCTGGCTGGCTGGACCTGTACATTGCTTGCCATGTGGCTGCTCTGCTGCAAGGAGGATTTGGGCTCAGCAGCTGAAGGGCAGCCGGCCAGTCAGTGTTTGCCCTTCCTCTTTCTCTGTCCCTCCCCTTGTTTCCAGTGGAGAGCAGTCCAGTGTAATATCAGGAACATTCAAACATACTCTACTTTTTTTGCCTTCTTCAGCAGAAGGAGACTGAGATGACCAAAAGAGGGAGGGGGAGAGAGGGGGGGAGGCAAAAAAGGGGTTTGAAGCAAGTGATCGCAGCAGGTGCCACCCCCTGGCAAGACACTAGAAGATGGAGCGAGGGATTACCATTGGCAAAATAAGTGTCACTTGGTTCAGATGAAAGCATATACACTTATGAATGGAAATGAGGAGGCACACTCAGGGTCTTTTATAGAGGGGCTGCTTCAACCCCTCTTTTTGCCTTCAGCCCCAGCTTTTTGTTTTTTTCCCTCCCGTGCCCTGTGATAATGAGCTCTTCCCATTATCTAGGCAACTATCCCCCAACACAAGGGGGATAGTTCTCATTCCAGGTAAACAAGGGGTTAATGAGGTGTTAGGCTTAGGTTACATTTATTGGGGGTCAGCATCACAGAAGACATCAGAGATCATGAGAGTCAATTGCCCAATCAGCAAGACCAGATAGGAAAAAAGGTGAGAAGCAGCAAGATGCTTCAGTCAAAAAGTTTTTAAAAGGCCTGAGGGACCACAAGGCAGAGAGAGAGAGAGAGACAAAGGACCATCTGTGAGAGACAGAGAGCCGGTGGTAGGCTGGGGGCAATACTAGGGCCAGCCTGCTGGCTTTCTCTCCCTCTCAGCATCCAGATAATAATGCGAGTAGAATAAGAATGCTCTTAGCTAGTAGTCTTAGGGGGTTTTGTTCTTTTAAAACTCTGGCTGAAATGACTTAGGGTTGTCTGTAACTTATAACTACTAAATAATGCCTGGAGGAAGTAGCCTCCATGACTAAGATCCCTTTTGTCATTATATTACCTGTTTAGAATAAAAATTTTTCTAAAGAACTTTCTGTCCACACTCTCTTTCCCCACGTGCTTGCCAGCGACGTGCACAGATAGAATTCCTTTCTTCCACAGAGGGTGGAGAAGGAAGGGGCTGTAAGTTTAGAGATTCTTTTTCCCTGTAGCTTCCTACTGAGTCATAAGAAAGGGGGTTAAAATCAGTAAGTGGTGGCAGCAAGATTTCCAAGGGCAAGGGGGGAGTTCCCATCTCTTACTCAAGGTCACGAGTCAGCATCAAGTGGGAAAATATAACACACACACCCCTTTCCTTCACATGCCCGTCTCAGTCTCCTCTCTTGGTGCAGGAGGCAAAAAATGGGAGAGAGGTGTTCGAGCATTTCTGATAAACTGGACGGTTGGGAAAGAGGGGAGGGAGGGAGAGAGAGAAGGGCAAGTGTTGGCTGGGTGGCTGGCTGGGCTTGCACATTGCTATTCAATCCACTTCAGCCTTAAACTGGCAGAAAGAAGCAGGAGAAAAAACTTCTCTCCCCCTCCAGTGCCTCTCAGGGAGGTGTACATTTGCTTATTTCTCCCTTATCTCTAAATTTGAAGACCCTGGATGAGCAATTTTAAATAAACATTTGATGCCCTTTAGGTTTAAAATCTTGAGTTAAGTTTTAGGTGTCTGCAGCAACAAAAGATATTTAAAGCGGGTCCCTGGTAAAGAAGAGGTTAAGAACCATTGTATTAGACCCTTGCCCTTCCTGTCTAATTAAACAGTTCAGAGTGGGTAAGGAAAGCAATTAATGCCTCTTTACATCAAGACAGGATCCCAACACAGCTGAAGGAGGCTGTGGTGAGACCTCTTCTGAAAAAAAGCTTCCCTGGATCTTACTATGCTAAATAACTATAGACCAGTCACTAACTTTCCATTTTTGGGCAAGCTACCAGAGTGTGTGGTGGCTTCTCAGCTTCAGGGGTTCGTGGATAAAGCACATTATCTAGATCCATTCTAGTCTGGTTTCAGACCTGCTTATGGAACAGAGATAGCTTTTGTCATCTTGGTGGATGACACAGGGAACTGTGTAGGTGGACCTACACAGGGAACTGGACAGGGAAAATGTGTCGCTGTTGGTTCTGCTGGATCTGCCAGTGGCTTTTGAGATTGTTGACCAAGGTATCTAAGTCTCTTTGCTGGGATCGGACTGTTCTACAGTGGCTCTGTTCTTTCTTAGAGGGGTGTTCTCAGAAGCTAGAATTCTACAGAAGTTGTCTCAGTGCTAAACTGGCATCTGGCAGCTGTAATGGACTGGATGAGGGCAAACTAATTGGGAACAAGGGAGAGGGCCTTCTCAAGTGGTTGCTCCCAGACTTTGGAACTCCCTCTCTAGGTTGGGGAGGATGGCCCTATCCTTGCTGTCCTTCTCACAGCAGGTTAAGACATTTTCTGCCATCAGGCTTTTATAAATAGACTGGGTTTGGGCTCTTGATGCTGTGTGAGTCTGTTTTAGATTGGTATATTTTTTAAAAATGTATTTAACACTTTTAGTATGTAATGTTTTAACTTTTTAAATAGTTTGTTTTTTAAATTTTATATTTTCATTTATGTTTTAATTTGTATTATTTTAATGTTGTTAAGCACTTTGAGCCTCACTGTCAGAAGAAAGGCAGGACATAAGAAGAATAGGAGGAGGAGAAGGTAGTAGTACTAGTAATGGTGGTGGTGGTGGTGGTGAAACAATTGCTAAAGGACAAAAAGATGCCACAGCTTGTATCTCCCCCTCCCATAGGATTACTTTATGCAACATAAGCAGTAAATGCATTCCCTGTTATCATATACTATGCCCAGGTACAAATTAACTTCCATGAGCAGCACTTTCCCTTGGTCTTTTAACCCAGGCCATTTCCACACCGGGCTTCTGTATTGGTGCAGAGCGACCTCTCACGGAGGTCTTCTACACCATAGAGTGGACTGGCGTGGACTACTTTTTGTAGTTCCACACCAGAATCCACTCAGGAGCGGCCAGAACTAGCCGCACTGCGTGTTTATTAAAAACCTTTTTTCCGAAGTTTTTAAAAAGCACGGAGCGCGCAGCCCCGCGCCGCTCCGTTGCCCAGCTCTGACGCGGATTTGCAGGCGCACATAAGTGCGTGCCTGCAGATCTGCTGGGGGCGGGCTTCCAGCTGGCGAGCCTCTTCGGTTGGTGGAGAGCCTCCACCAACCGGAAGCCGTCATTTGGGACGCTGGAAGACTGCGGAGCAGCGAGCTCGCACTGCTCCACGTCACGACGGACTTACCCGGCTGCCGGTAAGCTCCGTTTTGGGGCGTTTTCGCCCGTTCCCCCCCCCACATGTGGAAAGGCCCTAATCTTCATATTCAAACTGAAGTTATAATGAAGCTCAGAACACTTTAAGGCAGCAACCATGATGCTATTTTCCCCCTCTGCCTGGCATGGAAGAACTTTTTGCCCAAAGTCCACATGCAGAAATGGACAGTCATTTCATGAGCCACATGCTGGTGAATGTGGCTAAAGCTGGTGCTGGACTGGGCTTGCCAATGTCTTCACTTCCAAATTCTGCTCATTCAGCCCGTGAAACAGCTATTTGGTGGGTGGTGGGGAGCACAATTTTCATGTGGAGGATATCTGGTGGAGAGTGGAATAAACCATGCAGTGTTCTCAGCCCCATCACAACTGCATTCTTGCGAGTCCACAGTCCAGTGAATGTGTGAGTGAATGATGGGAGCAAAAAACCTGCTGTCCTCACACCACTGACTGCCACTTGTGTTTCCTTTCATTATATATAAGGAAAATTAAGGGGAGCAGTGTCTTGGGGAGTTGGGGAGCATTTTCATGAAAAGACACTTCGAAATGGTTCTTGTTAGTGGATTCTTGGTTTGAGTCTGAAAAATCATCTGAGATTTTTCCCCCCAGCTTTTACACAATTTCCAAGTTAATCTGAGCTACCTCTACCTTCACTTCCTATAGTGTATTTTCTATACGCTTGATATCATGTCCTCCCTATTTTCTTCTTTCACTTGAGCTCCTTCTGTCTGCATACGGAGTTATACAGGCATTAAATGAGAGTGCATATGTAAGTGCTAATACCTTAAAGCAAATGGGTTTAATGTCAATCCAGTTCAATGATGTACTTGATTTTTTCCTTGTTTTTTTCAGTAGGTTGCCAGATAAATAGGTGTGTTCTTAGGTTTTCATCTAGAGGTAGCTTTACGTTCTTGAACAACTCTCCATCTACATTTTCGATGTGGCTGAGAGTTCACTAGTTAATAAGTAGCTCTTTTAACTTCACTGTATTTTAGCTTTCCTAAAACACCTGTGCCTTTAGTAATGTGCGAATGAAAGACTCCAAATAATAACAACCTTGATTATGAACCAGAAGAAAAGCACTTCATTTCATTTTCTTTTATTTCACAAGCCTCAAAATTAAAAAAATAATGAATCACAACTGGTAGATTTTGATACATTGTAAGTAGAATGTGATCTATAAAGGAGGAAAAAAAAAACCTCTGTACAAAAACTTTAAAAATCCAGCAACCATTGGAATTGTTTAGAAGTACCAAAAATTTCATGCAAAAGGTGAACACTACTGCCCAAATGTGAAAATTCGCTGAACAAGATGGCAAGAGTGTCAAAGTGTTTAAATTACAGCTTGTCCTTGAAACAGAGAAATACACAAGACTTGGAATGTACTAAGTGGATCAAAGCCACTAGGCCCTCTTCTGTTGAAGCTTTTATTTAACAATGTATTTTAATTCAGGTCTATAATAAATTAAAAAATTGCATTAACAGAAAGCAGCCTGACCTATTCTACAACATATTTTTTAAAAGTCTATGGTTTTCTTCTTCAGTAGAATTTTGTATCTTGGCATCATGTCTAGTTCATTGTTGGCAGTATATCTAAAATGGACTCGCTCACAAACTGCAACTTGCATTAGTAACATGCATCCACTACTCTAGCACAGCTAAGGGGTGAGGAGGAGAGGTCCAAAGGAACCATTAGGCAGACACAAGACATAGTTAAAAGCAGCAGAGTCACTAATGGGACAATGGAAGCACCATGCTTTAAGATGACACAGGTATGAAAGCACAACTGAGAGGCAGTTAATCCAAACAAACACACTACACTATGATGACCTCTTTCTATGCAAAACATTTTAAAAAGGAGACAATTTCCCCCCACATTAGTACTAAAGAAAACTGTGAGGCCAACAACATGGACATAAAAGGGAAATAAGCTTGTTCCTGTGATCTTTCTTTCATTCTTAGTTTCTACGCTTCCATTTCAGCTCATCCAAGACTGGTAATATTGGAGCGGCCACCGGGAGGTGCAACAATGCGATGTCCAGTGCGCCGAGGGTTGTTATCATCTACCTGAGCACCTGCATAACAGGAAGCCAAAAGTAAAATTGAAGTGAAATGCTAGACTTTAAATTTGGTTAATATTCAGTGGCAGTCGTACTTACAAAAGCTAAACTTGGATAATCTTTCTATAATTTTTGAAAACCTTTCACCTGAAAAATCAAATTTGACTTTGACCAAACCTATCTTTTTAAACATTTTGATTTCAGAAAGTATATGCCTTCTGAAATCAAAAGAAGGAAGGGAGTCTGTTTCCTCCAGTCAAGCAGTACAAAATGTGTGTACCTACATGTGGATTCCACCCACTATCTAAGCAGAAAGCATATACTGTCAGGGAAAGAAGCTATGAGACATCCTTTGCCCCATTCCTCATGCTTTCATTAAATACAGGATATTGAGTCTGTGCTGTAACTTTTCATAGAGCTGAATGAGTACTCTGATACAGCACTATTGAACCTGAGTGAGTGTGGTGTCACGGTCTGAGTGTTGGACTAGTATTCTGGAAGACCAGGGTTCAAACTACCACTTGGCCACAGAAACTCAGTGGGTGACCTTGGGCAAGTCTTACTCTCCCAACCTCAGAGGAAGGCAACAACATAACCCCCTCTAAACAAATCTTGCCAAGAAAACCCCATGAGAGGGATATGCCATAAGTTGGAAACAACTTTAAGGAACACAAGTACTGCTACTACTGGAATTAAGGGACCATATCCTGAAAAGCAAAACAGCCTTCTCTGTGCATGTGCAGCTATCTTCCATTACACACTTGAAGCTACCAGGACAGGACGTGCACACTTGAGGCTATGGGGCAGAGGTATACATATACAGCATTCACTCAAAATACCCAGAGCCATGCATATTATGTCACAAGACTGCAGTGTCTTCATTCTGAAAATTTCCCTGTCCAAAATAGTTAATCAATATTGCAGTAGTTTTTTATGCCTTAGCAAATTGGTAACAGCTGACTCTGGACAAATCCATTATTTGTTAAAGGGTACGTTTTCAAAAGACTTTTCTGACAGTTTGTCACAGTTCTTTACCTGATAAACTAAAATTGGACTGGTGGAGATTCCTGATTGGTGGAGGCTGGTTTTTGGCAGGAGATGATTTAGTGGAAGGTGCAGGAGTTGCATATTTTGGTGTTGTGGGGACTTCATAGACTGGTCCATCATACATGCCTCTGCAAACTCCTTGTAATTCTGTTACCTAAGTATCACAAAAAAAAATAATATATATTTACACCAGCTTGACATTTTACCCTCATATTCCTATAACCTCAGATCCAGGATCTGCCTTCTGTAAATAACAAGGATCTGCGGAAAGCAGCTTGGATCTGTTTTAGTTGCCACTAGAGTGGACCCACTGAATCAACTGGGGGCCTTTCTGCCCTACACTCTTATAGTGCTATTATTCCACTTTCAACTTTCTGTGGAATTCTGGGGTTTGTAGTTTACTGAGGCTGAAGAGCTCTCTGGCTGAGAATTCTAAAGGCCCCTCCCTAAACTGCAAACCCCAGGATTCCACAGGATGTTGAAAGTGGAATAATAGCACTACAACAGTGTACTGCAGAAAGGCCCTGAATTTCCCATATGCTGAAATCACCACAGAACAACTCGATTCAGTGGATCTCTTCTAGATGGAACAAATCAATGGGATTCAGGCTAAGTCTCCACCCAATTTTCAGGGGTCCACCTCCTTCCCACTCATCCCATTCAGCAGGATCCTCCAATTCTCTGTATAGTGTTTTCAAGGAGCTGGAGAGGCTGCTGTGAGAAAAGAAGGAGGGGAGTCTCTTTCCTCCAGCCAAGCAGTATAAAATGCGTGTACCTACATGTGGATTCAGCCCATTATCTAAGCAGAAATAGCTGCATGCTTTCTTTTGATATACAGGTATACCTCAGTTAACAGACTGGATGTGTTCCTGGGCATTACTTCATAGAATCATAGAATCATAGAATCATAGAAATGTAGAGTTGGAAGAGACCACACGGGCCATCCAGTCCAACCCCCTGCCATGCAGGAACACTCTCAAAGCACTCCCGACAGATGGCCATCCAGCCTCTGCTTAAAAACCTCCAAAGAAGGAGACTCCACCACACTCCGAGGCAGCATATTCCACTGCCGGACAGCCCTGACTGTCAGGAAGTTCTTCCTGAGGTTCAGGTGGAATCTCCTTTCCTGCAGCTTGAATCCATTGCTCCTTGTCCTGGTCTCTGGAGCGGCAGAAAACAAGCCCTCTCCCTCCTCTACATGGCATCCCTTCAAATATTTAAACAGAGCTATCATGTCCCCTTCAACAGAAAATCTGGTACCAGAAACCAAAATAACATGAAAAGAAGAGGGACAGGGACCAGATTAGGTAAGCCTTGCATAAGTAACAAAAACATTTTGAACCTTCAAGACACCACTTGAAATCTTCCAGAATGTATCCGAGGATGGTATTGTCTTTTACCAACCTCCACTTTCCTGATACATTCCATTTTTGTGGCCAAACATACAAATCTATGCTACTTTCATATGCTGGCAACAGCTGCTGTTTACCTTTCATGTTGTATGCAGGCACACAGAGCTACAATAGGATTGGCTAAAGTAGAAACCCATTCTTTCCAGTTCAAGAATTACTGCATTCTTTACTGCAGACACCCTGCTGCAACCCTAACCAAAAATCTGTACTTTTATAGCTGTTCTCCACAATCCTCCCAATGCCAATGCTGCTTAAAAAAACCTTGAGCTAGACAGAGGACAAGCTGGGGTTCAGTGGACCAAAAAGACTTTGTAAAAAAGAGTTTCTTTTCAGAGGCTTTGTTAACTGACACATACCTATATACACAAAGGTACAAAAGACCATGTTTGAGTGAGCTCTTTTTTGCAAAAAAGGATTATTATATATACATTATTCTTAATTTTCTGCAAAGTACTGTGCAATGAAAGTGAAAGTGTCCAAAGTATGGAGGCCCATGGATACATTTGTAATTTTTTTACATTGCTGTGGGTTTCTTTCCAAAATGGGAACTATAGTGAGTATAACCAGTCAACACACTTATTTCACAGAAGGCAAATTGGTGAGGCTGAGTGACAAACAACTTGTCCAAGAAACAGGATATAACTGCTGGGGTGTTAATGTTCCCAAACGTAAAGCCACTCATTTGAGCTTACGTTTTGATAGAACACAGTTTCTAGCTTTAATAATTGATGTCGTTTGAGATGAGATGTTTTATTTGTCCCAGGAACAGGGAGACTTAGGAATGAATTGTCAACTGTACACATAAATGAAGGCATTGATACCAACCACACTAATGAGAATATATATCAATAAATGCATTGATATGAACATGAACCACACTAACCAGAAACTCCTTGAAGGTCTGCAAAAAGTCATTAGAAGTACTCAGCCTACAGGATGAAACATAAATTCATCCTCAACTACTACAGAGTGATAATTAGGTTTTATATGTGTGATTTCTATTATTTAACTCCAGTGTTTCAGCATGGCAATAGCATAATCACACTCATTACTATAGGCACATAACACTGTCTTACCTTAAGGTAAACCACAAAACTGATATTAAAATAATTTGTACATTGTTATTGAAGCCATTGCTATTATTATGTGTTGGGAGTTGAGAGTTACCCAGGCAATTAGTCTTATGATAACTGTATCAGCAGAGTTGCAGAAAAAGGTGTTTCATTTCCACACTACAGTGTTAAAGTGCTGCTATTCCACTATCAACCTCCTATGGAATTCTGGGGTTTGTAGTTTAGGGAAGGGCACTTCGAATTCTCAGCCAAAGAGCTCTTTGGTTTCAGTAAACTACAAACCCCAAAATTCCACAGGGTGTTGAAAGTGGAATAGCAGCAGTTTAACACTGTAGTGCGGAAATGGCCCCAGTTTAGGTGTGGCTTCTTAAAATGATGGCTGACTTGAAGAAGACAAGGCAGCAGATTTCAAAATTTAAAAGAAAACATTTACTAAAAAATTTATAATAATATATCCATCTTCAGTTAAACTCACCAATTAATAAGTTGAGAGGTATACGTAGCATATTTGAGAAGTTACAGTAGAGAGCAGTTAACAGCAGTTAGCTCAGTAAGTGTTGTGTTGTACTGAAAACAGAATTAACCGTGGCAATGAAACTTACTTGTATATGGTATTATTATAGGTAGCTTTGATTAGAAAATGATTTAACTAATTGAGGGTTAATACATAACTTGTTTGAAGGGATAACGGGATGATACTGAATAATTACTAACGAATAGCAAACGATGCAGAATCAATGAATAATTAACCCTAGAGTGTTTCAAGAACAAATTTGACATGAAAACTAAATGGAACTCTTATGGGTATATAATAAGATTTGAAATTGGTCTAATCTGTGGCACGGACAGCATGAGAAGTCAACTTTAATGTGTTAGTTGTTGTTTTCTTTGTTGCTTTGTTTTATTTTTTCATATCTTCTTATCCTTCCCCACCCTTTTTTCCTCTCCATTTTTTTTGCAGAACTTGTCATGTGTGGCATCGTCATGTAGATAGCGAATATTTGTTTTTATTATTTTCTCCAATGGACATGTTATCTTATTATATCGTACCATGATATGTTTCCAAATGTGTTTCAACAGCAATCTCAATATGTGTTACCATGTTTGTTAATTTATACTACAATTTACATGAAAACAATAAAAATAATATTGAAAAAAAAAGTGTTGTGTTATATAGAATGAGTGCAGCCAAAGAAGAACAGAGATCTTAGAGACAGAGTGAGAAGTGTGGCCATCTAATCTAAGCCAGTCACAGACTTTAGAGTGTAAAGTCTAGATGCCTCAGCCAATAATTTTAAGTATGAAAACAGACAAACAGTTGAGAGGCTATCCTGGCAAAAGAGGTGGGGAAGAGACAATACTGTTTTTTCCAACATTATACAAGCAACAATAATACATATTATTAACACTGCCAAAATCTTTGATTTTGGAGATGTGTTCCAACCTACCTTATTTCTAATTTTGATCCGCTGATAAAGGTATTCAGGGAAAGGCTTCCGGGGAATAAAACGTCCCATTCCTTTACTTACATGGAGATTTCCATCCTCAAACACAATCTTTCCTTGGCTAATGACTATCAGAGGAGCCCCATGGCATTCCATGCCTTCAAAAATATTATATTCAACAGCCTGAGCAACAAGAAAAGCATGTGGTTTATTCCCATTTGTATATAAGCAAATTTTGTACTACTTTAATTCCATCTTCAATTAAAAAATATTAAGCACGTTTCTTTAAATTTAACAAGGGATACAATTCAGTACATTTGAGGTTCAATTCCATTTAATGTTCAGTCATTGGTGCTATTGTTATTATTATTACAATTATTTATTTATATAGAGCCATCACTGTACATGGCACTTTACAAGTAAAAGAACAACAAAACAGTTCCTTCCCCTCAGGCTTACAGCCTAAGCCCTGAGTGTAGACATGTAAGCCAATCAATTCAGTTCTGGCTGACATGAGAAAATACAAATAAATGGCACACTGCTATGATTATTTATACTACTAGCAACAGATAATGAATAACAGCCAAAAGTATTATGATGCATCCAGCCTCCTGGAATAGTTCCTTCCATGGTTGAGATGTTCACTATCCATGTTAGGAATGGAATATTGATACTGATCTGTATTAAGGAACTAGAAGACTCATGTAATTTCACATAACCACAAATCCCGCCTGATCCAGTAGTGGCATCTCACATATATGACAAATCACTCTGATACTTAAGCCTGATTTGGGCATTCCTGTCCCTCGTGTGCTGAACACATGATTGAGGTTGTGCTATGTAGCCCCACCCTCTCACACTGCACATAGCATGTTACTCCTCATGGTCTGTGTGTTCAGTGCAGCTGCCTGTAAAGGGGAGGCCTGTGAGCAATGCTCAGTCCCTATGACCTTAGCGGTATTCACTGGTATCCCTAGCATATTATCTAACAGTGCACTTATCTTATTGAGATCATTTAATACCTCCAGTTGCACAGTTAGCAGAAAGAGTGTTCAAAATATTGCTGAGCCCCTGAAAAACAGGAATCCTCCACCTGGACCTGGGAGGACTGCTCATTCAGATCCTCAAAGCCCGGATCCTAAGCTAGCATGTTGCTGCATTCTTCCCTCAGACATACAGGTCTAGCCTCCAGAGTTATTTTCAAACCCTCTCTGAAGAAAATCCATTAGGATTAGAATTAACACTAACACCCACATGTGGATGGTGCAGCATGGAGGCACCACACCCACCTGTGTAGCGCTGCAGAATGAAACTTTCCTTCCTCCAGCAGTCTGTCTTTACAGTCTAACACCATGGCATCTGCCTTTAAAACAGAAGCAGGTCTCCAGTCCCATCTTTACCTGATACTTTTCTGGCCGTGCCCTCTTAAAGAGAGCAGAGTACAAAAACCTGGGTAAACATGTTAATAATCATCCTTTTGTTTTTATATTCATGTTGAGTGACTTTGGTTTTGGTGGAGCCAATTAGTGTACTCAGTTACATGTTCTTGGTCAAACACTCTCAGGCTTCTGGGATAATGACGGGCAACAAATTCCCATTTCCTCAGAGTAATTGTAATTTTCCTAGCAACTCAGAAGGAAGTTAAGGTCTTACCAGTTATACTACATAAAGGAATACACTTGAAAAAGTTGGTACTTTTTGACAAATAGAATTACTATTGAAACAGCATTTTTTCACAAATCTAATCTATTTTCTAATCAATAGCAAATACAGTTGGCCCTCCACACGTGCTAGGGTTATGGGCACAGCATCCCTGCAAAAGTGGAAAAATCACAAACATCAAAATGGGGGAGGAGGGGACCAAGGCATGGTGGGAAGAGTCAAAGGAAGATAACGGAAAAGGAATGGGCTGGCATGATGGCACTACATTTCATCTCTCTTGCCCATCTCCTTCCTTGGGTGTGGGGAGCATTGGGGGAGGGTTTGCGGTGCTGAAAAAATGGGCTTCAAAATATCCTTAGCTTGCCAGGAGCAGCTGGTGGTGGAAGAGGAGGACCAGAGGCAGTTTTTCAAAGGGCTGTGCAGCCTGATCAGAGCTGCTGAGAGAGAACGCTCCAGGGAAAAGACGTACCTGAGGTGCCAGGAGGCAGAATTAGAGAAACTCTTAAATAATCAAATCTGTAAAAGTTAAACCTGTAAATGTGGAGGGGCAACTGTATACTTAAGATAAATTAATGGAACTTGAAGCGAGCTTTAAACAGTATGCATTCTTCATCATGGATACAATAAATAGGTTTATGTTTAAAAACAGTATTTATTTATTTAATGCACTTTTAAGCCATCCTATAACCAAAGTTTTCAGGGTGGTTGTAATCTAGTAAATTACAACATTATTTATAGTACAACTGCAATACCATATACAGTGACTTGAAAATTGCCATATTTATGATAAAACTAGCAGCAAAGAGTAAAAAAAATCAGCACCCCCCCCCCACAAAAAAACAATTAAAAGAAGCAGCAAGACAAAAGTGCACAGGTGTTAAAGCACTAAAGCACTACAAGGGTTCCTGAAATGTCTGGGAGAATAAAAAGATGTTCACCTGCAGCTGAAAAGCCCATTAGGTACTAGGGATGTGCTGTTTTTTATTGATTTGTTCTTGTGGGGGAGAATGAATGCAGTCATCCCTCCACATTCACTAGGCTTAGGGACACAGAAGCCACGTGAAAGTGAAAAAACTGAATAACTCTAGGCCCTCTCAAACCATATTTAACACACAAAAGATATGATCACCATATTCAACCCACCGTGGATTCCTGTGAGGCATCAGGGTTCCTTCATAAGGCAGAAGTGGGTGGCTGGTGGGGCTCCCTGCCACCTCCACTGCTGCCCCACACCATTTTTAAGAGGGACTTATAAGCCTCATTCACAGTTTCTCAGTCTCATGAGGCTTGCAATCCCTATTAAAAATGACACAGGACAGCAGCAGAGGTGACAGCAAATAATTCGTGAATAATCAAATCCGCAAAAGTGAAATCCGCAAATGTGGAGGCTGACGGTAATTTCATCAGTATTCTCCTCTATACAGGTCTGTCTTGAAAAAATGTGAAACTCTCCCAGCAACTCAGCTTTTCTCCTGTCTACCCTGGCCACCTTGCATTTGGTAGCAGGGCAGTGGGGAAAGTGAACCAAGTGAGTATTCTGGAGGCTACAGTCTTTGATAAGACTTACTTGGCTTCTCCTACCCCTGTCCTGCCCACCTCCACATGTGACAGCAGGGTCAAACCGAATGAGGAGGATTGTGGCAATCCTCACTAGATTTCTCCTTATCTACTCACCCACCACCACATCTTTATGAGTGGGGGAAGCCAAGCAATGAGCATTATGGAGGCTAGAGCCTTCCACAGTCCTGGCTCAGCTCTCCTCCTCCTCAAGTTAATAATCAGGAAGTTGAGAAATAATGCATCTCTGTTGTCCTCTGGGTACTTAGGTCCTATGTACTTAGGTTTCCTATCCTGAACTACGAAACTAATTCTCCAACTCATTACAGGATTTAAACTTGGCATTTCCTGAACATATGCTGCTTGAATAACAATGTCTCTTGAACTGAGAGGAGTTTCAAGAATAGTCAATAATATAATAAGGAAGCAGAGATGTTGCTTTAACACAGTGGTTCCCAACTTTGGGTACAGGTACCCCCAGGACTTGTAGGGGTACATGAAAAAAAATGACAGGAAAAGCCTCCAATTCTCCTCTCCCTCATGGGAGGTAGAAGGGCACCCATGCAAAGAGGAGCCTCTTGCCTCTTCAGAGCTGAGACCAGCCAGCTTTGGTGATGGGACTTGGGCAGGGCTGTGCTGCTCCTCCTTGTCCAGGTGGCATGGGAAGCTTCAGGGTGGGCTTGAGGGTGGTGGTCACTTCATCTGAGGGGAATCTTAGGGGAACCAGAATGGGAGGGTGGCAGTGGGAACTCTAAGGGGACAAAGCTTCAAGAGTGAGGGGTGCCCAAATCTAAGCATGGGCCAAATGAGGGAGAGCCGAGCAGAGAGCAGTACAGGCAGGCAGCTTCTTGCAACAGGTTCCCAGGGATGCAAGGAAGGCTGCTCCACCTCACCAGCCCCAGCCACTGGTCTCTTCCTTGGTCCTGGAGGGAGAAAACCTGCACAACCTGCCTCAATGCAGCTTGGGGCCAAGATGATGCTGGTAAGTGTATCTGAGAGAGAGAGAGAGAAAAGCATGAGAGAATAAGTGGTAGTCACGATGAGGAAGACAAGGCTGAGGTCTGGTTTTTGTCATCTTCAAATATCTATATTTTTTTAGGTGTAGTATGGATGAGACTGGTTGATGACATCCTTTCCTCCCAGCCCAACTTCTCTGTGAGGAAGCAGTTGGGCAGGGGAGAAAGTTAGGGAGATGGGCCTGTGGTAGAAATGTTAAGCTATAGGCAGTTGCATCTTTCAACCTTCACTGACCTTGGTCAGTGCTCTTGTCTGGGGTGGGAATGGGCGAGAGGATAGCTGGTCACCCTCCCTTGTGGGATCTAAGTTGGGGCAGCTCAGGCTAGGAAGATGCAGGAGAATCAATGAATAGGAGCTGCCATGGTGCATTTGTGACAGAGACCATTAAGACAATGGACAGCTGAACTACTAGCAGTAGACACCTCAGTCAGTTCTGTGAGCAGTGTTCAATGAGTGAGTTCTTCCAGGTCCTCTCTGCATCTCTTCCCTTTAAGTTTTAAATTAATTTTTCCATTCATGAATTATCAGATATGGATCAGTGGTCAAAACCTGGCACAGCAACCAATCACCAAGAATTTCTTAGGACATGTCTAACACTTTAGCGCAAAACAGTAATGGTAATTAACGTAATATTTTAATCTGTGATGTATTTTCATGAATTCATTGTACCTTTTGAGTTTTGGATGTAAATATATATGCACTATCTGTTCACTTTATTATTTCATTGTTTTTTAATCCTATTATTGGACTATTCATTTACAGTTACAAAATACACATTTGAAATAACAGCAACTATCTTGATCACAAACATGTTGCTAATATGAAGAGTAGAATTTATGGAAATGGGCTGCCAAGGGGTATGTAAGTGAAAAAGATTGGGAACCACTGCTTTCACACAAAAACGTCAAACTGGCTGCTGGACTAAGCCACCCTTCTGTCCATGAATCTAAGCAATTCTTTGTATCCCACCCATTGAGTACGGTCATAAAATCCCTTTGAATTAAATCGTCCTATCCAAATAACACAGAATAAAAGAACGAACTCCAAAAGTCCAAGAAAGAAAGCTTTACTCCCACTGATAAGCCTTTGCTTGATATACTCTACACTCAAGTAAAGAGTTCCTATTTGTAATGGGAGTGGGGGAATCATCTGGCCCTCTAGAAGTTGTTGGATTGCAGTTGCTTACCGTTGACTTATATTGGTTCTGGCTACTAGAAGTTGCAGTCCAACAATATATGGAGGGCCGCATGATTTCAACTCCTGATCTATTAGCTAGTGTGAATATATTTTGGATACCTTCTGCTTTACCACACAACTGCAGGTCTATCAGATCCAAAAGATTCAGGCTGGATGTAGATATTGCCTTGCGTCCATGCAAAGTACTGAGAAGACTTTACCCCGTTGCATGCAGGGCATATATGGACCATGATCCAAGCAGGGAGTGTGGTGTAATCTTGCCTCCATGGGTTGAGAACACAGGCCACTAAGAACAGATATTCATGAAAATCTCCCTGGCAATACCAGTGCTGACATTCATACCTAGAATGCAACTGACACACATGGCAAGAAACATTTGTGTAGCTATTGTGCTGCCATGGCTGAGGACATTTTAACAGCTTGCACAATTAACAGCAATAATACCTCAAATTATTCTCACAAGCATCAAAGAGCTCTTCCTCTTACCGATTTATGACTTTTTGCTGTGATTGTCTTCACCTTTTCTGGATCCCAAATTACAATATCAGCATCAGAACCCACAGCAATCCTCCCCTTTCGTGGATACAGATTAAAGATTTTGGCTGCATTGGTACTGGTGACAGCAACAAACTGGTTTTCATCCATTTTACCTGTAGACTACAATGAATTTTCTATGAGTAACAGAAGAATGGGCATATAATAATAAGTACATATGAGAGAGATAAGAATTTGTAGGCAGTGGGGTGGACAAACTGGATCTACAGTTCCCTATCACTTCTACTGTTACTTCTCCATCCTCAGGAATCTTGCAATTTGTAGGACTTAGCAAGGTACTTTCTATGCCACTGAATGACAAACCCTAGGTTTTCCTAGGACAGCCATGACAAATTTACATGGAACGATATAACTGAATATCACAAGCACACCAATAGTCTATGGAAACTTCTTGAGTAGCCCACAAAATGGGTCGGCCACTAAGGCCGTTCCAAAGTATAGCCACTAAATCTTATACTAGGCTGTACTGGTATATCTATTTTCTGTTGCACTATATGTCAATAGTGCCAAATAAAGTAGTAGAGGTTGCGAATCATGTAAAGCTGACTGAGTAGTTAAGAGAGGAAGTTGTAGATATAGTTCAGACGCAATATATACAAGGAAGTGATTTCTCTATGGAATGTAAAACAAGGAAAAGATGGATAAATTGTTAAAACTTGTAACTTTTCCACAAGATCCAAGAAATTTTAAACCAAGAGTGAGGATGTTATATGAGCAACAAGGAAAAACACTATATGGTCAAGACAAAATAAAAAAATAATGGAAGCAGCATACTGAGGAACTATATACAAGAGGTATAAGGATGACAGATTCCATCAGGAAAAGCCACTATTTTAGAAAGTGAGATGGAAGCCACCATCAGAGCAATTGAGAAAATTCAACTGGGAGGCAGATGGCATACCAATAGAGCTTTTCGAAACTACAGAGACAGAATCCATTCAAATCTAAGGAAAAATCTGGAAACCAAAACGGAAAACAAAACAATGACCCACAGATTAGAAACATGCAACATACATTCCAATCTCCAAGAAACAGATTGTAGACCATTGCATTAATTTCCTATGCAAGCAAAGTGATACTCAAGAGTTTGCAACAAAGACTTTTACCATATATGAAGTGAGAAATGCCACATGTCCAAGCTGGGTTCAAAAAAGGAGAGAAACTAGGAAGTATATTTGAAATGTATGTTGACTAAAGGAGAGAACCTAAAAATTTCAGAAGTCAGTCAACCTCAGCTTTACCGGTTATAGCAACGTTTTTGATTGTGTAGATTATGAAAAACTATAGACAGCTTTAAAAGAAATCAATGTGTCACAATATTTTATTATCCCAATACATGACTTACACTTTCGTACAAGAGGGCACTGTTAGGACACAATATAGAAAAACAGAGTGGTTATCCATTGGCAAAGGGGTTTGACAATGTTGCATGTTATCACCCTGTCTGTTAAATTAATATGCAGAACATTTCCTACAGAAAGCAGGATCAATGCAGAAGATGAAGGCATGGAAACTGGGGGAATATTAAAAATTTAAAATGCAGATGACATCACATTACTAGCAGCAAACAATGGTATAAACTTAGAATTACTATTGAGTAAAGTGAAGGAAGAAAGTACAAAAGCAGCATGACATCTGAATATTAAGAAGACACAAATCAACAACCACAGATTATATACATAACTTTAATGTGTATAAAGAAGACATCAAATAGTAACAGATTTTCTATGTCTTTGCTCCATCATAAATCAAAACAGAGACTGTAGTCAAAAATTCAGAAGAAGACAAGGTCTTTGAATGGCAGCAACGAAGAAACTATGTATGTAACAACCTCAAATGTAAAGATATATCACTATATACCAAACTCAGAATAATCCAGGCTGTAATAGTTCCAATTTCTGTGTACGGCTGTGAAAGCTAGATGGTGAAGGAAGCTGACATGAAGAAGAGACTAGATTTGATCTGGAATTATGCTCAGATGATGATCATTTGATTCCTAAGATAATAAGTTTTTGCTGAAAATTGATATGGAAGATGAGCAAGTAAAGGATTATATGATTACCTGGGCAAAGAATTTTGGATATAATACAATATCAATCAGTGGAAAAAGTTACGGACAAAGGATATTAAAAATGTATTATATTATAATCTTAAAAAAAACTATTATAAGATGATGTACTGTTTGTATCTCACAACAGAAAGACTCGCAAAGATGTATAAAGAGACAAAGGATAAATGTTGGAAATGTCAAGATCATGTCGGGTCCCTGTACCACATGTGGTGGTCATGTGGATGAAGATACAGAACATGATGCAAAAGATTTTGAAGTCTCAAATACCTAAAAGGCTTGAATTATATCTTTTAGGAATCTGGGAAGATGATACAATAATGGCTAAGAAGCAATATAAACTGGTACAACATATGTTGCTAGCAGCAAGATTAGGTTATGCAAAGTATTGGGAAGAAATGGATTTACTAACAATGGATGTGTTGTTGAATGGACTGTTGGGAATCACTGAAAAGGACATTCTTATGTACAGGATAAAAGGCAGATAAAATGAATTTTGGTCTGAATGGAAGTGGTTGATTGATTTTTTTAAAAAAAGAATGAAGGCAATCTGATGATAATAGGTTCTTAAACCTAAAATTTTAAATCTAAAACTTATACTACTACTTGAGAAGCGTATATTTAGAATTAAAAGATGTACTCTATTTCTTGCTGTAAAAGATTATTTTCTACATAGATGATGATTATAATTTGATGATTATTATTATCTTTTGATAATATTAATACCTTTTCATAATATTTTTGATGTATGCTTACTAGTATAAACTAATATAATATAAATTAATATAGAATATGCTTACTAGTATAAATATAGAACAAAGTTAATAGTAAGAGGTATCTGAGAACAGTAAGTAAGCAACTAAAAAAACCAGTGATCAGCAGCAATTAATAACTATGGCATTAAATGTATGATTTAATATTTAGGTGTAAATGTTGATGTGATATGAACTGTTTGCAACAAGGGCAGGAACCAACTTTTAGGCTCTTTTTAGTTATGTTTTGTTAGTTTTAGTTATAAGTAGGTTATGTATAGATTAGGGCGTCTGTATTAATGATTTTTGTTTGTTTTTGTAAACCAGGAAAGATATTATCTGATACAACTTCCTACAGTGATCCTATTGTGCTCATCTTGTATATATAAGATGATGCAGTGAATGATTAATGACAAGCTGGTGGCTTATTTAGAGAAACATTCTCTTTTAACTCCAGTACATGAATTTCATAGTAGTATACTATGAATCAAGTATAGATTCATACTTGGAAACAGATCAGGAGGAGTTTTGCTTCAGAGAAGTTTTACTCACTCTTTTTTCTTGAAATAGAAAGGCTTATGATATTGTTTAGAATGTTACACCAGTTGAGTATCTGGGAAAGAATATTTTTTGTGACAAGCTGCCAAAAGCTGCAGGTTTCAGAAGGCTGTTTTTCTCTGAACGTTGTCCACGACAATAGAAATCTCAGTGGGATTCCTCAGCAATACTCTTTTCAATATAATAATGAATGATCAACCATCTGTTACTCTCAGTAATGCTGCTGTTAGCCTATACACTAATGGTTGTGTTTTTCACAGGTGGCTGGATCTCATTTTAATGGAACTCATTTGTGTGAACTGAAAGAATGGGGAGACTTCTGGGGTTCTTGTTTTCCTCTCTAGTCAAAATGTCTTCAGTTCATTTGAAGCTATATACAGAAAGAATAAGGGTGCCAGATTTTCAAAATAGCAACAAGGGACAGTCAGCACATGGCAGCACTGCATGGGCTCTACAATTAGGAAGTGCTGCCACAAGTTGTCTATCTGCATTATATATAAATATAAATTTGCCTAATAAAACTGATTAGCCTTCAATGTGCCTCGGTTAGTCTTTTTTATATATTACTATATAACTTTTTTCCTTCCTCATGGAATCTTGCCTTTACTGACATGATTTGTTCCTAAGTAAATATAAATCCGCCTCAATATAGATCTGCTTAATGAAATCAATTAGTCTTTAAGGTACTACCATAAGATTGTTGTTCTCTGAATGCTTCTGCTTAGAATGAAGTTGTTTCCTTTTGCTAGGGTAAACATGCAAACCTAAGAAGCCAGAATAGTACTCTATGATTTTAACTCAGTTGGATTTCCTTCCAGGTGGGATTCCTACCACTTGGAATCAAGTTTTCTTTCTGTACATTATCTAAATAAAAATAAATGTGCCTAATGAAATTGATTAGTCTTGGAGTGATTCCATGATTACTCTCAAACATGTTCATAATAATATAAAATTTTCCCCATAATCCATAATTTCCATAATCTACCCCCTATAAATATAAATGTGAACAGCACATCAAAGGTGGTGGTGGTTCAATGTGCAGGACACCTTCTTAAAGGGAGTGTGACAGGGCCAGGAACTATAGCCCAGTCATTTGATTTGCAGGCTATCACCACCACTGACAGGACTCAGGCATCCAGGGGCTGCCTTACTGCCTTGTGCCCCACTTTCTTATTTCCTTCCCTGTCACTATGCAAGCCCTATTGCTGCTTCCTTCTCAAGCGAGGAAGGATTCTAGCCAAGGCCATCATACCCTCCAACATACAGTAAATGAAAACCAGAACACATGTGGCCAAGTAACATCACAGTGTAGTCAAAAGGGTATAGCCAGGCAACAAGAGGGCAACAGTTATTAATGAAGATCACAGAATACCATTTTAAGCAGTAAAAGTTTGGAGTTTATGTATTACATTTAAGAAAGTCTGATAAAAAGGGGAACCCCACAAATCAATGAATACAACACTATATGCATGCATGCATCATGATTAATAACAAATATTATTAAATACATTATTGTAAAATCAACGAGATATTACTCCACATTGCATTTTTCTCTCACATCCTAAAAAGAGCATTTGGAGCCACGCAGTTTCTATCACTGGAAGCAGTAGCTGCAGAGCAAGCTCCCTTGGCTGGAATATGGAGCCACCTCATTGATTTCCCTGTCAGAAGCAGCAACAAGGACCTCACATACTGGCTGAAATCTTGTTGATTGAGTTAAATTTGACTGCACTTTCAGCACCTCAAGTTATGCTATGATAGCAGAGAGGAACTGGTAGGACACAGGGGAGAAGCTAGAGCAATGGGAGCTGAAGGCCCAAGTAAGCCACAGAAGCATAAGTAGGAAAAGATCTAGATTGAGGCAGCTGAATATTAGCATTATAAGGCAAAGCTGCTGCCTGAGCCTCCACTTTTTCTTTCTCAAGTAATTGGGTCCTATGAAGGAGCTCATGTATTGGTGGAGCAACGTCAGTTGATGGAACAATGATTTTGTCTTCAAAATCCCATTTATTTATTGTTTCTGAAGCGGTAAACTTTTTAAAAAAATTGCTTTCTCCATTTCTATAGTGGTGATCATGCTAATAGACTGTAATTAGTAAACTGGAATGAAAGAAAATATAGTAATGGATGAAATAACTTGCAAAGGACAACAGTGAAAATTAATCGTCTAACGTATAATAGTGAATTGTTTTTAAAGAGCATAAATTTTAAATTTATTATGGAAAAACAGTCTGTTTATAAGAGATTGACAACTGAATTAATCAAATGAACAATTAATTTGGGGTCATCGATAGGAATCAAGTTATCAAGAATGAATAATTAATTAAGCTATCCAAATATAAAACTAATTTGCAGAGACAATCAATATGAATTAATTAATCAGCAAGAATTATTAAAGCTCATCTAAACAATAATTCAGTGGGGAAAATTTTTCATCACTTAGGACCTGAACGTATAGCCCTCAACAACCCAACATAGTTTGGTGCTTATTTAACCTGCTACACCACCTAGCCTGTGACTAGTAAAGCCATAAAAGAGAAGGTAGAAACACAAAATGAACAGCTTGAAATTTGAATGTAGCAAAGAAAAAGCTCAAAAAGCAAAGAATGTAAGTCTTGAAATCCCAGTCAGAAGGAAAAGATAACTAAAGCAAAGCTTAGAATAAGTAATAGACTAGAGGCTAATAACAAAAACCATCTTCAAACAAAAAGTTTTTAAAAGTTAAAAAAAAAAGTTAAAAAGTTAAAAAAAAATACTGCTGAAGCAAGTATCAATGAACAAATGAGAAAGCACAGAAGTATTACAGGACAGAAGCCCTATGGCTGATAGAATCCAACCAGAATAAGGGAGAGAAAAAGAGGAACCAAAGTAAAAGGAGACAAAATTAAGTAAGTGATTTCCATGAACACAAAAGAGGTGGTGGGAATAACATTTGGAGCTAGGCAGATTGGTGGCAAATAGAGTTTAGAAGTGAAATAGCTGATGCTAGGGGAAAGGAGGAGAGCACACAAACACCAACCGCAAAAAGGACAGAAGCAATAGGGAAGAGAAACCAACAAGATGGATGGGGGACACGTGGCTGGATAGCAGTACGTGTGAAAGGGATCTAGGAGTTTTAATAGACCACAAGCTGAACGTGAGTCAGCACTGTGATGCGGCAGCCAAGAAAGCCAATGCAATTCTCGGCTGCATCAATAGGAGTATGGTGTCTAGATCGAGGGAGGTACTGGTATCACTCTACTCTGCTTTGGTTAGACCTCATCTTGAATACTGTGTCCAGTTCTGGGCACCCCAATTCAAGAAGGACATGGTCAGGCTGGAGCAGGTCCAGAGGAGGGCAACCAAAATGGTGAGAGTCCTGGAAGACATGCCCTATGAGGATAGACTTAGAAAGCTGGATATGTTTAGTCTGCAGAAAAGAAGGTTAAGAGGGGACATGATAGCCATGTTTAAATGTTTGGAGGGATGCCATGCAGAGGAAGGAGAGGGCTTGTTTTCTGCCGCTCCAGAGACCAGAACAAGGAGCAATGGATTCAAGCTGCAGGAAAGGAGATTCCACCTGAACCTCAGGAAGAACTTCCTGACAGTCAGGGCTGTCCGGCAGTGGAATATGCTGCCTCGGAGTGTGGTAGAGTCTCCTTCTTTGGAGGTTTTTAAGCAGAGGCTGGATGGCCATCTGTCGGGAGTGCTTTGAGGGTGTTCCTGCATGGCAGGGGGTTGGACTGGATGGCCCGTGTGGTCTCTTCCAACTCTACATTTCTATGATTCTATGATTCTAAGATGCAAGAGGGACTAAGAAAATATCTATCAGCTGCAAAACACTTCAGCTGACTCTGTAGGGGGAAAAAAAAAGAGTGGAAGGAAGTCTGGAGCTTCTTGAGAGAAGCTGAAAAACTAGGAATAGTGATCTGTGTCTGCCGGATCATGAATGCAATCTTACTGCAGCCTGATACCAACACACTTAGCCCCCTTTTCTTCCTTGCTGTGGTGTGCCTAGCAGCTGGCCCAAGCAGAGAAAGCGAAGCCTGGTCACTTCAGAAGTAACACTCTGGTTTAAACAGGCAGCTATTGTGGCACCAAATGAATTCTGCTGCAGCAACAATATTGCTGTTTTTAGGCCCCGTATAAACCTTACAATGGCAGGATAACAGCAAGTGCAAAATGCAAGTATGTTGCTCTGGCAGGGAGGAGGAAGAGTGCAAATTGCACTAAATGCATATAACAATAAAGACCCAGTTTATTTTAATAAAGTTTTTCCCATATATTCAGACTTTCTAGTAGATGTTTACTTAAATTAAAAATATGGTTTAAATGTTCTTTCAGCCACAAAGAATTTTCTGATCCATGGGGTCCATGAAGATGATATTCTTTTCTGAGGTGGCTGAACTTTAGTTATAATCTAATGTATAATAATCTAATGTATGTTAATCAGATTGTTAATCCTAACAGTATATTTGAGATGCTAGTTTGTTCTTATTACAAAACAGGAGGTGTCTTTTCTTTTCTTCTCTTTTGGATGACAGATCTCAACATTCTTATGCCTATTGGCAGATATTGAAAATTATAGCCCCAAAAGTAACTTTTTCAAGCTCTGTTTCAGTACCAGCACATGTAAAACATGAAATGTGCCAGCAAATGTACACCTCCAAATCAACTTGCTTTGCAAAAATCTCTAGAAGTCGATGAATCTATGAAATCAAGAAGAAAAAGGACAACATGATATCCAATTTCTAGGGAAGTCTATGTCACAGGGGATGCCACTTATAAGCCTTCAGTTTCAACTGAGATCAACTGTCACTTGGCTCCCAGTACCATTTCTTAAATAGCCATTCTTGTTGTGAATAGCAATTTTTTGCATGCCCAAAACTCACTGGCAGTTCAACTGAATGTGCACTCTAGAAGTTTGCGCACAGAGCCCATAGACTACTTCCTGTTTGTTTGTTCACAAACAAGCACATAAACACCCTTTGTTCTCAAGTGGGGGGAGGTCTCTCTCCCTCCCTTTTTCCTTTCCTGCTGGTCTCCATTAAGCATGTGCTCTTAAAAGTTCTCCAAGGGGAACTTATTTCCTTCAATAAGATGAACCTGTGTAGATTATGCACAAGATTGGTAAGTAAACTACTTTTACACAAGACTGAGTTTGAGTTTACTTCTCAGTTAAGAGTTAAGTGGGTGAGGAGCAATAAGGTGGGCTGGTTACTGTTCAAACTTCTAACTAGCATGTTAATTGCTCTGCTATACAGAGGATCCATCAAATCTCTCTCATTATTTCCAGTAATTCTACCTGGGGCCCTTTCATACTGCTGTTACAGCATTATGATTCCACTTTAACTGCCATAGTTCCAAACTACAAAATAATGTGGAACTGAAAATAAGAGCCTCTGAATGTTGGTACACTGATCTAGGTGCCTCTGGCTTTCCTTATCTGGCTGCAATGACTAAACTGTGATTGTTTTTACTTACTACACACTTGTCCCAGACAACAGTCATTCTTTCTTCAATCCCATTTACTCCTTCTGGAATCAGAGTGAAATTGTCCTTTCCAACAGCTTTCTGAGCTGTGCTGTAGGTACAGTGGGCACTCCCAATCACCTGCAGGTCACCACTAAAAAAATACACACAAGAAAAATTTAGGGAAAAGTTTTTTAAAGGATTGAGGAGATATTGTGGATACTTTATAGCTGTTATTCAAAAACATACATCCTTCCCATAACTACAGTTTTTCAATTCTACATTCGCATCTATAATAGCTACTCCCAGAGTATTGTTTCTTGAAATATTTTGAAGTGATTTTATTTCAGATTTGAGTGAAAACATAAAGCCCAAAGCAATAAATGTTTCCACATATTGCCATTTTAAAACATGATTCTATAACCCAATCCCACAAAGGAAAAAACTACATATTAAGCAGCAGGCAAGTGATTATGGATTTTTTTTCACTGTACAGCATCCACAGCTACCTTCCAGTTTGAATGCAGGGAATATTGGGATCTTCATCAGAGTTTAATCCATTTCTTCCAAACTCACCCTCCCAAAGCTGCCTTTCCCATCAATGAGAGAAAGTTACAGAAGTTCCATGCCTTTAGTCCCATAGGTAGGAAACAGCCTGTGGGTGATTTTGAGCAGAAAAACAGTAGGAAGAGCCCCCCTCCACTTCTACAACATTTGTTACTGTTCTAAAGTGTTTTTTTAAAAAAGAACTAAGCAGGACAATGGTGGCTGGTGGTTTCTATGTCAATTTGGAGGTGAATCCACACCAGGTATTAATACCAGTGCTAAAAGAGGTATCCAGTGTGACAGACTTGTTTTGGGGACAGAGATCACCATTTTGGAAAGCTCCTCTGAAGTCTAGAATGAAACAGAAGCTGGACTTTGTGTCCAGTTTGATGTTGCATCAGTATATTCAGCATGATGCTTAATCAAACCATGAAAAAAACAACAGCTGGCAATGCCTGCATTATTTCTGATGTTGTAAGCCAGACTTAAAACATTGTAATTATTGGAATTCACATTCATGGTTGTTGCACCATTGCAATGATTGAAAAATGCCTCCAAAACTTACTTTTGAAGCCAAGCTGTCCCTCAGAGCGATTTCTGAGCCACTGGAGAGTGAGGCACTGACCAATGACACATCCAGCCTTCTCCTAGTAGCAAGGCATGCTGTGACAAGTGGTAGCAAGAAGCCCTATGGGATCCTGTCACCAGAGCTTGCTGTGCTCTGCCTCACTGCCAGTACAGGGCTGGATGTGCCATCAGTCAGTGCCTGTTGTCCAGAGCCTCAGAAATCTTTCTGGAGGAGGGCTGCCTGGCTTCAAAGGTAGGATTTAGGGGACAGCATTAGGAGATGTAGCTACAAAAACAGATATCCACTGTTGCAGCTACATCTCCTGATGCAAGACATGATTCGTAGTATTCCTTTGACAGGAAGTAAAAAGGCTATTATCGAATCATGCAAAGACTCCTGTTTACTGTTTACTACTACTGGGTAGTGAGAGCCAGCATGGTGTAGTTGTTTGAGCACTTGACTACCACACTGGAGACCAGGGTTCAAATCCCCATTAAGCCATGGAAACCCACTGGGTAATCCTGGGCAAGTCACACTCTCTCAGCTCCAGAGGAAAGCCAAGGCAAACCCACTCTGTACCAATCTTGCCAAGAAATCCACGTGACAGTTTTACTTTAGGGTTGCCATAAGTTGGAAACAACTTGAAGGCACACAAAAACTACAAATGTGTTTTGTTTCAAATTACTCATTTATTTAATGTACTTTAGTGGAAGGAATACCATGCTAAAAGTGAAGTCAAATGATCAGGTGTTGTAGGATCCAAACTCAGAGGTGGTGAGGTCACAAATGCTGCAGCTTTCGCCCAATTTTTGCTCCAATAATGTGTTCCATCTGTTCCTAGACTGGCAGTGATTGGTTCCCCCAAAACAAGAGCACCTTAGGAGAAGGAAACATAACAACTGATTATATTTTTCCCATTCTTTCCCAATAATAATGATATAATAGCCACTCACAAAAAGTCACATAACTCTAATTTGACTGACACAGGTGAAGAGGTTGCAAAAGTTTTATGATACTGTAGATGCTCTGCTTTTAAGCAGAACTTCCAGAATCATATCATATTATTCATAGTTGGAACTCCATTGCAGAGAGACCAGTCAATGCATCTAACAAAGTTTGACATATCCCCTTTAGTCTCCCTGTCACAACCTCTTCTATACTGTGGTAATTCCCACAAGAAAGACAGCTTTGCACATAACTATCAATCACCCAATGGCTGCAACATCAAGAGATGGTTTGCTTCTCACAGTGAGCTATAGCTCATCACACACATAGAATTTTCATACGGTCTCCCCACCACCACCATTACAGGTGAGCTTACAGGAACTGAGAGGACTGTTGATGGCAGATGTCTTCAAGGTCTCTCATTCACAGTCACCATAAGTGAAAGCCAACTGGATGGGAGTTAACAATAACAACTCCCTTCAAGTAGAGCTCTTTCATTCAATGGAGTCATTTCATTTGTGAGAAAACCATATGTATGCTTGTGTAAAACAGACCTTTCTGCTTCACTGAGGATTTCAGAGAAGAATTTCTTCTCTTTAGTACCTTAGTGGTGTTGTTTGGAATACATTTAACACTGACTAGATGAAGCAGCCAATAAAGGCCATTCTATTTGTACTGAGAAAGCCTCTTCTATGTGATCATTTATTGAACCATTGTGATCCATGTGATCTCTTCTATGTGATCATTTACTGAACCATTATTGAAGCAAGCAGAGCTAGATCCTGCCACTCTATTGCCTAAAGAATGCAGAATCTAGTTTTTGCAGCCAGCTGCCTGTATCCAGAGGCCCAATGATAAATCAGATACCTGCTTTGAAATTCTGCATTCTGTACCTTTCTTTCTGGCCAGTGAAATGATATCAGCTGCACTCTTACTCATGACCTTGGTAATATACAGTGGACAGTTAATCCGACCAGCTATGGTGATGGCACGGAAAACAGCTTCTGCCTCAAGCTGAAACAAGAAAACAAATTTAAATGAGAAAACAAATTTCTCATCATTACTCTGCAAAATGTTCACTTAGATATTTCCAAGATTCAAATGCCTTTATCTCAGGAAGGTCTGGCTAGACTATTAGGCACAATAAGGTAATCTTATTGCTACATCTGAAGCAGCAGATGCTGAGGAGCAGTGGTGATAGCCTCTGGCTGTTCCTTTTGGACTCCATAGCTGTTCCCCTCACAAACTGTCCTGGGGCCCCTAAACTAGCCTAATGCCTCCAGGGCATTGGGAGAGCACTCTCCCATTTCCAGTGCTGAAATAAGATCAAACAGTTAGTGCAGCCAGCTCTTCCAGGTGGAATGAAAAGAAAGCGCCATTTTACCTATGGCAACAGAGAGCAAAACATCTTAGCCCAGCTCTATTCTCCTATTGCTTTCATAAGTCAGTTACCAGGGTCGGTCATCCCATGTGACAAGGTGAAACCCTTAACTCATGAGGCAGAACAATAAGCACTGATCAGCTGTAGTCTCACTTTGGCAAAGGCCACGTCAAGGAAGAACTCAATGCAGCTCTCCAGAGTGGTGTAGCTATGGTCTCAATCTGTGAGGCTATAAGAACTATGACAGTCACTTCCCTCCAGCAGCAGGAAAACAGCTTGCAGATCCCACCTTGGACAAATGCCTCACCTCTGAGAGGGTCTGTTGTCACAGCAAGGCCCTACCTGTTCCACCTCTGTGCAACCCTTGTCCACAATGCCTCACTTAGAAAACAAATCCTGCAGAGCAGAGGTAGGCTCTTGAGACTTAGAGGGGCTGCTTACCATTCTTGAAAAAACTTTTCACCTCCAAATTCCCCACCAACACTCCCCAGAGCTTTACTCCATGTTGAAAAAAGGTGTCTTCTGGACAATCAGACCATGAGATTTACAGAAAAAATGGCATAGAAGATGTCATTGATGAGCACATTTTGCTATTGCCTCTTTTTGTCCTTTGAAAGTTGCCTGTTTCAAACATGGATTTTCTTCTCCCTTACAAAGCCCAGAATTGTTCCATATGTCTAGAATGGTCAGGCTGGGAAAGGCTGTCCTTTCCCATCTTATCTCATCTTACAGCCTCTTCAGCTCAGCTGATCACCCATCTATATTTCTCTTTTATTTCCATCCCCACAACCAACACATTTCACTCACTCTTCAAATGTCTTGCTTGCAAAATGTTAATAAGGAGTGATGTATTTCAGTTAGAGGGCACTGATCCACCACAAGCACAGTAAGTAGAAAGTGATAAACATCAGTCATTGCATCAAAGGGAGAGAATTCTTAATCTGAAACAGTTTGAAAGCCTATGACAATTTGCAAAACATTTCAGTGTTAGGCATCACTGAAACCTGGTGGGATGAGTCTCATAATTGAAATATAGGCCCATTCCAAAGAACTGTCTATAATCTACTCCAAGGAAATAAACTAAATGGCAAAAGAAGAGCAGCAGTCTTGCATTTCAAGGATGTATACATCTGTGAGGAAATCCATGGCTTAAAGCATGGAAAAAAGAGTTGAGAATATTCGGGGGAAATTAAAAGGGAGAGAAACAACAGTGGCATCATTGTGTGCATCAACTATAGATCCACAAATCAGACTGAAGACACAGATTATACCTTCTTAGAATGACCAAACACCCAAAAAAGAGAGAGAGAGTTGTAATGGGAGACTTCAACCACCCTGATATTTGTTGGAAGTGATACTGTGGAATGAATGTATGGTCTAATAAATTCCTCTCTTGCTTTGCAGACAATTTTGTCATCCAAAAGGTGGAATAGGAAACAGGGGGATCAGCAATTTTGGATTTGATGCTAACCAACAGAGAAGAACTGGTCATTGGGTTAGAAGCTGTGGAAACATTATGTGGGAGTTACCATGCCCTCCCAGAATCATACATGCATCCTGGACTTCAATAAATCAGATTTCAGTAAGCCCAAGGAAACACTGGGTGAAATCCCATGGTCAGAAAGGGTCAAACAAAAGGGAGTTCATGATACATGAGAGTTTCTTAAAGGTGAGAAATTGCACAAATGCAAACAATTGCAGTGAGGAAGAAAAGTTGAAGACATCTAAAGAAACCAGGCTGGATGTCCAAAGATAAACTAAGATTTAAAAGAAACATGTCAAGGAAATGGAAAACAGAGAAATTACAAAATGGAATACAAATGAATAGCCATTACTTGTAAGGAGAAAGTAAGCAAGGCTAAAGCACAGAACAAGCTCAGGCTTGCTCAAGAGGTTAAAAAGAATACAAAGTTTTGTTTTCTTGGCAATATTTAAAGCGATAGGAAGAGCATGGAAATGGTAGCCTCCAGATGCGTAGCCCCTGTCATAGGGATCTGCTGGATGTATATTGAAATAATGTAAAGTAGTCGGTGTAGGGGAATGCTAGTTTAGTTAGAATCCTACCAACTATTGAGTGTTAATCTTTGATTGCAACAATGTATCTGTTTGAAGCATGTATTCCAATGTGTCAAGTGGTTGATTTATTGCCCATTGTTACAATGGCCATTTCCGCACTACACTGTTACAGTGCTATTATTTCAACATCCTGTGGAATTCTGGGTTTTGTATTTTACTGAGGCCAAAGAGTTCTTTGGCTGAGAATTCTAAAGGCCCTCCCTAAACTGCAAACCCCAAGATTCCATAGGATGTTGATAGCGGACTAATAGCACTATAACAGTGTAATGTGGAAATGGCCAATGTATCCAGTGGAGGGGGAGAAGATTGTCAGGGTTGGCAGGATTTGGCTCCTCTGAGCATGAGCAGAGTGCTATCTGTGAAGCAGGGCTTCACCGCAGCAGAGGGTCCCAGTGAAGCAGAAAAAATTCCAGAGGCTCATTAAGTAAGACTTAGAGGCTTGATTTATTGCCGCACTCTAAGATAAGACTTAGCAAAAACATGCTAGCATTCCAGCAATTAGGCAAACAGGAATAACAGAAGATAACAGGGAAAAATCAGGCAGCATCTCCCCTTACAATCAATATACTGCCTATAGGTCCAGCTAGGGCATCTAACTGGCAGCTGGTCAAGGCAAACATCAGCCTTTTTATGCTACCTTGTCACCCTGGAACAAGTGGGGTGACCCAATCAGTGCTCTGGCATGTGGCCTTCTCTAATACACAGGACACAGCCATAGCAATTCTGCTGGCCTTGCACCTGGCTGTCTGGCCACACCGTCCCTTCTCTCTGCCATCCACTCATAGGAAAACTTTGCCTGCCTGGCAACAACCTTGACAAAGATCAGAGCAGGCGAAAACAAAAGTACCAAAAGTTGTTTTGGGAACTTGAAGTGTCTAAAACAGTGGGCACCTAAAATTTGTATGTGAAGGTATAAAACCTGTGAACTCCATGTATGCTCTACTCTCAGCAACTTTGGAAGAAGTGTGCTGTGTTGCCTGGTTTGCTATAAACAAACACTACTGGCTACCTCAGAGTGGAGTTTATTCACTGCAAGTTATCTAGGGCATGACAGGTAGGGCCACTGCATGGAGAAAATGTTGAAATGCTAACAAGAGAAAGAGAGAAGGTAGAACTACTCAATGCTTCTTTTGCCTTATTCTTCTCCCAGAAGGAAAACAGCACTCTGTATTTTCATAGTTCTATATTTTTTGTTCCAAGCTTTAATCTAATCAAACCACTCAAACAATGACCAGACTAACTGAAGAGGGAGACAGGTAAAAATCATAATGGATATGGTGTGGAGAGATAGAGGGTAAAGCCAAGAGAAAAAGAAATACAGAAGGAGTTTGAGGAAAGCTTTTTATTTAATTATTCAAAAGGCTAGCATGGTGTGAATAACACACTAAAGAAATGGAAAAGAGGTGCACTGCAACTCACCGAAAATAATATGCTAATCGTATATTATAATCTACTAATATATAAAAGTCAAAATTTGTTTGTCTGTGTCAAGGAGGCAAACACCTCATGTGATTGGCTGCCTGTGAAGATTTTATGGAATCCTGGGGTTTGCACTTTAGGGAGGGACCTTTAGAATTCTCAGCCAAAGCCTCTTCTGTTTTACACTTCCAGCATTTTTTGTTGCCTCCCTTGTAAATTTTTGCAATTTCAGCTGGTGTTAGATGCCATCTATAAGGCATCTGATAATAATTTTCTTTAAGCGCTTGACAAGCTGTAAAATTTAAGTCTTTCCAAGTTTGAGTCCAATCATCAGATTGAAGAGGACAGCCAATATTCTGAGCCCATTTAACCATAGTATTTTTAACTGCCTCTTGTTCTAATTCCCATTTTAACAGAAGTTTATAAAATTTAGCTATCAGATGTTTTTTACCAGCCTCTAAGATGACATCTAACTCTGTAGAGAGGTTCTTTATATTTTCTTACATATCCTGTTTATATCTATTAAAGTTGCATATATAAAATCCAAGAGCAATTCATCCCTTCAGTAAGTAATTCTATTCTAGATTTCATAGTCAGGACATTATTTTGGAATTTTAAAAATTTATGATATGTCCACCAATTTGTTTGTGAATTATTCGGGGTATTGAAAAAGGCTTCCTGCGGGGAGATCCATAATGGTATTTGGGGAGCTAACCGGTACTTGTATTTGTTCCAGATTCTGAAAAGAGAATTTCTTACTGAATGATAAGTGATTCCACTGTTGGTGGAATTGTGAAAAGGCAAGAAAATACTGGAAGAGTATACATTTAGAAATTACTAAGATTATTAAGAAAAGTTTCCCTATGAGACCAGAGCTGTATTTATTAAATACGTATAGTTCAGTGGGAAATTACATTACATTTACAATTACATTACAGCATAAAAAGTGATACTTAATTTAATAACGAAGGTGAGAACCCTCTATGCCAAAAATTGGAAAAAGGAAGAAATTCCTAATATAGATATGTGGCTTGTGGATATTCATGAAATACTGGAACTGGATAAACTAACAAAGTTATTAAATGATACATCTTTAGATAATTTTAGGAAAGAATGGGAGGATTTAATTACATATCTGGGTCAAAAATAGGGAGATTCTTATAGCTTATAAAGAGTGATTTAGCTTATAGCTTATAAAGAGTGATTTAGATTAATGCCATAGCTGCTGTACTGCTTTATTTACTTTTTATGTTTGTCTCTGATCTATATGGAAATTTTTTTTCAATTGTTAAGCTAGCAACAACTGTAAACCAAGGAGAATCTGTATATACTTTAAAGTCTGATAAAGGAATATGCTTACAAAAAAAAAAGAATTCTCAGCCAGAGAGCTCTTGGGCCTGGCTGGTTGCTATGGAAATGAGGCCTAGCCGCAAGGAGGAAGACAATGTATTCCCTCAGGAACCCAACCTCTGTATGTTAATAACTGAATACAGGTTGGATTGGGGAATATAGGGAAAAGTTACAGGTACTGGACAAGACAGTTTGGAGAATCAGAGACACAAGATCTCAAATCTTTCTAACAAGTATTGCCTACGAGAAAATAAAATCCCAGGGAACGCCGGGTATACATGCTAGTATACAATAAAACCAGTCCAGAGTATTATAAATACAGGAGGAGAACTTATTGAGGACAGTCACAGTGGCAAACTCTCAGAGAATCTTGCTTCCGTATAGGACCATGGAGAGAAGAGGGAGGTACTTGCCTTTCAGACCTAAAAGATCTGACATTTAGAAGGGACATTCAGGGCTGCTTGAAGTCCCTGGTGTCCTACTAAGTAACTAAATCATCTCCCTGCCCATTCAAATTCAAGGCTCATTTTTTTCTTCATTCCCAAGCCAACCTGTTCTGCTTCACAAACCTAGCTCATTTGTTCCAAAATGTTGTGTCTCCCCATCCCATTCCCTGATGTTTTCCCAAAGAATAGCAGAGATCAGCTGCGTCACTACAGACAGCGAACCAGCTACACCCATTCCTTGAGACATCATATATGGCAACAGTGACACGTGCCTTGATTATACATCCTGTTTGGATTACTGTAACACAATTTATGTGTGGCTGCCTTTGAAAACTGTTTGGAAACCTCAGCAGGTTCAAAACACTACAGCTAGGTTGCTGACCAGGACAGGTTATAAGGAGCATATAACTCCTTTGCTGAAACAACTCCACTGGTTATTAGTCTATTCCCAGGCAGAGTTCAAAGTGCTGCCTATGACCTTTAAAATCTTACATGGCTTGGGTCCAGACCATTTGAAAAACTGTTATCTCCCTATATGAGCCTGCTCGTGCTCTACGATCAGCAGGGGAAGGATTTCTCTTGATTCCACCACCATCCCAAACATGTTTAATGAGAAATGATAGATGGCCTTCTTCGTGGCTGCTCCCAAATTATGGAACTCCTTTCTCCCATTGGCCCCTCCCTGCTATCTTTCCACCAGCAAATAAAGTCTTCAAAAATTGATGGGTATATAGTGTTTTTATTTTATTATGCTTTAAAAGTCTTTTTAATGCTGTTTCTAATTTGTGTTTAATGTAACTACATCTTAACTTTTTTACTAAAAATTTTTCAACTGTATTGTGTTTTTACAACATTGTATACCACCTTGAATACTGCATTGGGAGAAAATGGGATATAAATTAAATTAATAATAATAATAATAACAACAACAACAGCAGCAGCAGCAGCAGCAGCAGCAGCAGCAACAGCATGTGATGCATTTCATCTAATTCTAATATTTCTTCTCCTGAGGCAGCAGGCCTTTTAGTAGGCCTGTTCTACTGAATGTGACAGAGACAGAGGCGCTCACCCTAATGAATTCTAACATCTAATTCACTAAAGGCTATTTTAAAGTTTAATGTTAATTGGATCTGGAAACTTCAGTGAAATCAGTAGAAAAATCTAGCAAATTAATAGCTTCACACATTCTCTTCAAGCTGTGAGAGAGCACGGAAGGTGTCAAAGCCCACTTTAGTTTTGCCCCCGCAGTGTTTCTTCCCTACCACAAGGATCTTAGGTTTCTATACCTCTGATCGAAATAGAACTAATAGCTCAAAGTCTCACATTAAAATAGCCATCATACAATTACAAAAGTAAAAAAAAAAAAACCCACAAAATTAAAAAAAACATATATTTTATGGATTGTTCAGAGTACACAGAGCTTCTTAAGCAAGTGTATGAGCTTGGCATTTCACAAACACATGCTGCAGGAAACTGTTATCACAGCAACGTATTTATTCATTCTCACAAAAGTCAGCAGTTTAAAGACTGCAGCTTAATTTTTTAGCAAAACATTCTATATTAAGGCCATGTTTTCACAGAAGTATAAAAGCTGTGAAGTCCTAACTGATTTCAAATTTTGCCTCTAAACTTTGTGATTTTTTATGCACAAGGACAAAAAGTTCATTTTAACACATAGCTGCTACAACACTTGAACAGACTGTAACTCTCACCTCCTCAGGCCTGCTCAAGGCATGTCCTTCAGGTCCAGTAATTCCCATTTCCAACATGCGCTTTTGTTCCTGGAAAAAAAATAAATACATCACTATTCCCTATAAGTTTAATCTATCCAGGAAAAGGCATAACAAGTTGGGCTGTGTAACAGTTTCAGACAAATCACAAATTCCAAACTGAATTGGATGATTTAGATCCAAACCAAAGAGGGGTGGATCAGCCTGATTCAGAATGGAGCAGATCATTTTAGTCTAAAGTGACCTGATCCAGACAAAAACATATTTCGTTTCCCGCTGCAAAGCCAGGCAATGTGTCTTCAACAGTACCTTGTATAGAAGGCCTAGGTGGAATGATGAAGTGGACCTGAACTTTGCTCAATGGCAGCTTCCAATCTTCTCCAGATTGTTCTTGTGGTTTACTTTCATCTCCTATTCAGTTCTGTTGCTTGCTCTTGGATAAAGAGCTAATGTTTGTGGCCTACAGAAATTACGTAGGTTCTGTCTTCTTTAAAAGTGAGGAACTTAACAGTGCTGAGAAAACATTATTATAACATTATAAAGTAGGAAAAAAAAACTTAATTCAGAGGCCCTTTCTGTGTGACAATGGCATCCTGGCATGGGGATGCAAGAGGATTGGGACCATGACGACGCTACTGCATGACATTGTCATGGTCCACCCTTCTCACGTTGCCAGTCGGCATGATCACAGGCTATATCATTGACTGAAAAGCTCCATCAATGGCCCCCGATTGTGCGAACCTTCCGTTGCAGCCGGCCATGCAGAAAGGCTTAAAGTGCGATCTGTGCACTTTCTCCCTTACTGCAGCATGGGAAGAAGGGCGGCTGCACTCCAGAAAGATAGAGCATGTCCTTCACGCTCCCTTCCGCAGGCGGCCAGTTGCATGTGGAGAGGAGTGTTGGGAACACACTCCCATCCTGGCAGAGGCATTGCCAGGATTGTGACAGGACAACGCACAAGAACACTGTCGTGCAGAAAAAGCCAGAAACAGGACTGGCAGAAGTTATGTGGAGAGCCTAGGGTGCTATTTGAGGATTCATGAAATCAGTGATACAACAATAAGATTGCCATATACTAGGTCGCCTAATCCAGGCAACCTATTTTTGCATAACATGCCAAATAATTTGCACACTATGCAAATTGCACATACTGATCGTGGCACTGTTGGTCTATCTAGGAGACTACCACTGTATTTCAGTGTTAAAACTATTTATATAATAAGCACTCATCTAACAGAGCTGGTATAGTGCAATGTTTAGAATACCAGACCTGGACGATAAAAACTCCAGTTCAGTTCCTTCTGATCATAAATTTTTGTCCAGTCTCTACCTTTCAGCCAAACCTATCTTATAGGCTTTTTGTGGAGATAAACAGAAAAGGAGAACCATATAATGTGGCCATGTACATGCAATACATGATTAGCCTGATTTTGAACAGAACACTTCATCTTGGTGCTCTTAAACAACTTTTCCAAAATTAATACAACAGTGCTACATAAAGAACACTTTCATCACGCACAAACAGTGATTAGAAGCACATCTCAAAGTCAAGAGGATACTTCAAATACTGGAAGACGCAAGGTAACAAGCAAGCTTTTTCATGAGGCCTGAAGTACAGCATTTAAACCGCAAGACTGAAAAGAAGATGGTCAGTCACTCCATGGCAGTCAAGATCTCATGTATTAAAAGGCCCCATCACCACAAAGCACGCCCAAATTCTGAGTACATATAAGGCTGTTAGATTATTATCATTATTTATAGCCAAAATATTTAGTCCACTTAGAACCTTTGTACCATCATCTTTAATCCAAGAAATGGAACAACCCAAGATTTCAAGAAGTTACTCAAAATAGAGGTCCTTCTTAACACCGACCCTTAACACCAACACTTAACCCTGTCCTGTGATACTTCAACCTGTGGTTTTGTCCCATAAAATGAACAGTGAAGAAGAATGGCCTACTGAATATCCTTCCACGACACTAAATACACCAATGTGGCATAACGGTTTGAGAGTTGGATTGCAACCCTGGAGATCAGGATTCAGTTCCCCATTCGGCCATGGAAACCCACTGGGTGAGCTTGGATGTATCACACATATTCAGCCCCAGAAAACCCCATGATAGGTTTGCTTTAGGGTTGCAATATGTTGGAAGTGACTTTGAGGGCACACAGCAACAACAACAAGGGTTCGTCCTAGCTAGAAAGACAGAACCTTGATATCATATTTCTCTCAAAGATGTTTCAGTAGTTGCTTTGGCATGGCCATGCACTAATTTCACCTCACGCCAAACTTCCCACAGGCTATAAAATGTGTATCTTGGGGATACGTGCATTGTTTTAAAGGAAACACAAGGAAACATATTCAGGGCTAGCAACATATTCAGGGGTAGCTATGTTGGCCATGAAGCAAAATAAAACAAAAATCCAAAATCTACAAAAGAGTGATACATTCACTGGCTGATCAAAATGCACAAAACAATTCATGCAAGCTTTCAAAGCTCCACCAGCTTCTTCACTAGACATAAGATGTTAAAAATCATACACGGGGAAAAAGTGATGTTGTTGAAGTCACAGGCCTACATTTTGTATCAGATGTTGTCTCTGCTGTAGTTCACTTGATCTTGGAGGGATCTGTTGATCTGGAGGGAGCCTGCATTATGGAGGCTCGCTTGGGGCCACATGTTTGCACACTGCTTGCAAAGTCTCTGAATCAACTTGGCACCTTTTCTCCTCAGCTTGCTTTGGAGTGTGTGAGAGTGTATATGCACTGCTTGCAAAGTTTCTCAGTCAGCTTGGCACATTTATTCCTCTCTCAGCTTATTTTGCAAGTGCTGTTTTGCAATCATGCAGGGTCCAAACCAAGCTGGGGGGGGGGCGGGAGTGCCAAACCAACTGAGAGACTGTGCAAGCAGGCCACATCTGCATGCATGGTCCAAATTAAGCTGAGAGGCATTAAAAACCAACTGAGGGACTTTACAAGCAGTGCACACACAGACCTGCAGTCCCAACCAAACCTCTGTAATTCCCGAATGTACCCTTCAGAAAGAAGACTGGGTTCTGCTTTTCAAAAGTTTTGAATTTGGGAGCATTTTGGATTTTAGATTTTTGGATAAGGGATACTCACCCTGTAATATTTCAGTGCACTGTTATCAAAATAATACAGTGCAGTAGCCACATGGCACTACATGAGCTGAACAGATAAACAATCTGGCATGCTATCACACCAAGCTACCATTCCAGAGGATGTGCCTGTGCAGACCCACTTAACAACTGATTCAGACTTAGTCCAATAGGAGTGTAAAAGAAAAATATTTCCCTTACCTGAGCTATCAAATCTCCATTTTCAGCATGGACCATGATTACAGTTCCAAGACTTTTCAGAAAAGTAAAGGCTTCATAAAGCTATGTATAATACAGAGAGACAAAAACAGTGAGCAATAGCAATCTTTCCCACAAGTGAAAGCAGTTCCTAAGCTTTGCTATGTGGAATATGCAAAAACAAACTGATCAGACTTATTTGATCTACCTAAAATGTTAAATACTTGTAATATTTAGGCCCTTTCCGCACTTTACCTTGTTCCAGCGCTGGGGTGCGGGGATTGTGCGAACAGCCTCTGCCGAAAGGCTCTCCCTTCCCTGCTGCTTCAGCTCTGCATGAGCTGCCTGCTCGCGCGAGAACCCTGCTTCTTCCTTCCCGGGCTGCACTTGGGCAGGAAGCGCAACCGGCCTGGCTCCAGAGGCTCCACACACCAGTGCGCACAGGGCCCAGGAGCAATGCGCGATCACGCACCATTTTCAGCTTCAAGACAAAAATGAAAAGGTGCACGATCGGCCCTGCCGACCCCTGGAGTGTTGCGCAATTGTGAGTACATCGTGCAGATCGCTCCTCGCAATCGTGCGATGCTTCAGGCCAAACGCCGTGCGAAAAGGGCCTTAGTGTGCACAACTTTTGTTCTTTAAAGAGCAGCAGGAAGGAGTGCCTTCTGATGGGACAGTGTGCCTGAGGAAATCAGTTAACTTCCCCATCCCGTCTCTGCATGTCATAATCCTGATTCTGCTTGAACCTCAGTAGCTGCTCTTTAAAAAAAAAAATCTACTCATTAAATACTTACACACATTTAAATTCATAGGAAGTTTGCTCCAACAGCTTCTTCTTTTGATATGGCAATGCTGTTGCAGAATCACAGAATTACAGAATCAAGGAGTTGGAAGGGGTCACAATGCCCATCTAGTCCAACCTGCTGCCATGCAGGAATACATGGTATCATTCTCTTGAAAGATGTCTATCCAACCTCTGTTTAAAGAGCTTCAAATACGGAAAGTCTGCTCCTCCATGGCTGTTTACCCACTGCCGAACAGTTTTTACAGAAAAAAGTTCTCTGTAATGTTTAAGTGGAATGTTTTTTCTTGTAATTGGACTCTGTAATTTGTAATCTGAATTCGTAACTAGCTGAAAGATCAAACCCAAAGAGTACTCATCAATTGTTTCTCTTCATCCCAGAGGGAAGTGCATAGTGGAGTGCCACAGGGCTGGGCCCTGGGCCCACTGTTGTTTAACATATTTATTAATGATTTGGATGATGGAATGGAGGGCATATTTATTAAATTTGCAGATTACATCAAATTAGGGGGAAAACCTAATACTCTTAAAAGGACAGCATCAGAATTCAAAATGACCTTAATAGGTTGTAGAACTGGGCCAAAACTAACAGAATGCATTGCAAGAAGGATAAATTACACTTAGGCAGGACAAATGAAATGGATATATATAGGATATGTCTCATCCTATATGTATCATCTCATTTTCTGTGTTTTCTTATTTTGTCATATTGACTGTTCTCGTTATTATGGAATGTCTTTAGGTTTATTCTGCTATTAATTTTGTAATAATAACATTTTTAAAAACACAAAGAATGTTTCAAAAGCCAGGTCCCCAGTTTACTACTTTTGATTATTCCTAATGAATGTATTACGCTGCTATTCGGAGGCCTTTAAACAGAGGCTGGATGGCCATTTTTGGGGAGTATTTTTATTTGTATACTCCCATTGGACTAGGTGGGTCTTGCAGTCCTTTACAACTCTATGATTCTATGATTCTTTTGATTCATTGTAATTACAGTTCTTCCTCCACATTCACAGTTTTGACCTTCGCGAATTTAATTATTTGCGAGGTGCCCGTGTGTCTCTGCTCCTTCTTCTACTCCTATTCCCTGGTCTTTTGGCCAGGCGTGCTGCCTTCCTTCTCTGCTCAAAAGACAAGCAAATAGGAGACAGAAAGTTTCTTGTGCATGCAAGCCTTTCCTCCTCCATTCTCCTGCTTGTCACCTGCACACTCAGAAAGAAAGTAGGCGATGGGCAAGCGAATGAAGTGGGAGGAGTGTTTTCCCTTCCATTCACTTGCCTGTTGCCAATGCAGGCAGAAAAAAGGCAGGGCATGTGGGTGATGAGCAGATGAATGGAGTGGAAGGAGTGTTTTCCCTTCCATTCGCTTACCTGTCACCCACATGGGCAGACAGAAGGCGCGGCACATGCACAACAGGCAGGAGAATGGGGGGCGGGATGAATTCCTCTCCATGTGCTTTCCTATCATTCACATGGGTAGAGAGAAGGCGGGGTGTATGGCCAACAGGCAGGCAAACCGAGTAGGGGGAAGTGTTTTTGTTTCCACTCACTTGGCTGTTGCCCACGCAGCAGAAAGAAGGCTGGGCACGTGGGCAAAGGGCAGGTGAACCCAGGTGAACAGAGTGAAGGGGGTGTTTTCTCTTCCATTTGCTTACCTGTCACCTGTGTGGGTGATGGGCAAGCAAACAGAACGGGGGGAGTGTTTGCCCTTCCATTTGCTTGCCTGTCATCTGTGCAGGCAGAAAGAAGGTAGGGCACTTTGTAATGCTCATTTGCCTGAGCAAATGGAGTGGAAGTGTAGTGTGTTCGCTTCCATTACCTTGCTTGTCCCCTGCATGAGCAGAAGGAAAGCAAGGCGCACAGGCAATGGGCAGGTGAATGGAGGGAGGGGAAAGTGTTTTCCTTTCTGTTCACTTGCCGGTCACCTACAGGGGCAGAAAAAAGGCATGCAGGCAGCAGGCAGGAGAATGGAAGGGGGAAGCCCTGGGAATGGAAGGGGGAGCTCTCGCTCAGGTGGGGGAAGGTATTTGCAGTTTTTTTCTTCCTTTTCTTTTTTTTACTTTTGCGAGGGGTCTACACCCTGAATCCTTGCAAAAGTCAAGGGGCTACCATAGATGCCTGTATGTACTGTTGTGTCTAAGATCTATACCTAAACAGAAAAAGTTAAGTGCTCACTTTGAAACATACAGAGGATTACCATTAGTTAAGTATTTATGAGCCCATGCATCACATAGGTTAACTTGCAAAAAATATATTTAAATATGTTTGAAAGAATTGTTCAACGATAACTATTTTTCACGCCATTTTCATCATCATCTGCAATAGTATACAGATCTCCATTATCAGCATTTTGTCCAATATCACATATTATACTGGCGTGTAACTTATGTTCTATACCCTGCATAAACTATATGGTATAAAGAAGCACTGTCTCTGATATTGTTTAAGAACATTTGCTATCATACAGCACATATGTTAATTTTTGGCTTTTTTGAGTTTGAGGCAGCATATGATAATGTTACCTTGGGTTTTACTGGCAGATTTTTAAAAATCATCAATAAATCATGACTTAATTCTATCTTTTCAACATATTATGAATGATACATTGATCAAAATTTCAACTCAAAATACAGTGTACATCCAACTAAACCTCATGATGGAAAAGAGAACAAGATATTGAAGATCAACATCACTTTCTATTTTCAGAAATGGCAATAGGACATGGTTGATGCATCATTCTCTCTACTATCCCTCACCCCCAGTTTAAGTTGAATAAAAAACATGTATCTTGATTGGAAGTGCTATTGGGAAGTAGAAAACTCCTTGGAAAAAATTATGAAGCAGATTACCTGGCTATCAGTCATTTGGTAAAGATCTTTGTAGACCATGTAGACTTGGAAAGAATTAACACCTGTCACAGAAAAAAAGAGATAACTAATATAAGCTAATATTTTAGCATCATTTTTAGTGTAACCAAATACAATTATCTCAAAATAGTACACAAACATTCCATTTAACACTGTAGATGTTAAACAGATTTCTATCAATCATGTGAGGAAGGATAATTCTATTTTAGAGTTTGTAGCCCAAATTTTTATATATGCATTGGATGTATGTCATCTTAATTTGACATCTGAAATCAGATCCAGATTCTGGAGAAAAGATAAATAAAAATGCTAGTCTATTAAACATATGGAATAGTTTTCAACATTACTTATTAGAAACATTAGTTAAATTGGCTCAGTTCTTCATCAGTTCTAATCATCAGTTCAAATTTTCTGTTGCATAATATGAAAGAGACTATTCCACTAAATGCCATCTCTCCAGCAAGGTAAGCATAAATATGGTCTAAGGGCCGGGCTATGCGTAAGCAGGTCCAGGCCAATTTTCTGGACTTGAGATAATGGTGGGAGCCAGAAAGATTGTCAAAAATAACCAAAAATGAAAAAGGGCCACTACTGGTTTTGAAAAACTGATTTTTTTAAGGCATCAAACAGCAGGAGTCCAGGTTTCAAAGTATTTAAAACATGAATTACCTCTCCTGGAGGGTTCCAGGAGAGGCAGTTATTTAATTTATATTGCCCAGAAAAATTGTGGCCAGGGAGTCTTGAGGAATTATCAAAATGATCTGGCTTCCCGAACTACAACTTATTTCCCTGTAAGAGATTGTTACCCTGATTTCTGGGGGTCCCGGGAGGGACACCAAATTGCTCTCAAAATACAAGTTGGGGGAAATCAGTCAAAGAGCACAAGTTAGCACTGCAACAGGCAGGGTAACGTAGCGAGATCTTGAACCCAATGTCTACGGGGTCAGGCCAAGTCAAGGAGCACACCAGAGAGAAATAACAAATGTGAATTTTATTAAAAATACAATCAGTGTATGTAACACAAACACACAGAGAAACTATAGAAATAAAGGTTGCAGTGGTATAGAGGGATTTTTAGAGGAGCTGTTGGTTTGGGTAATACTACACCTGTCCTGAAGCCCGGTCGGAAACGGAGAAGCTGGGGAGCGTGGATCTCAGCACGTGGAGCTGAGGGGAAGGCTCGCTGGACAAGCGACAGCAAGGCCGGATGGAAGCCAAGAGCGATCCGAAGAAGCGCTCAAAATCAGGGGTTTTTATAAGGAGAATTGTGACCGCAGGCTAGGTCGGACTTGGGGAAAACAATGGGTTTGGTGCTGGAGACAAAGCCTCCGAAAGGCCATAATTTGAATGATTGAATTATAGCCAAATTGTCAATACGATAGCCAGTATTCAAACGCGGAGTACTTGAGCGGTGTATAGTCCGATCATCAAGCTGCCGGCTTGGGGCAGAGGAACTTTGAAAGTTGCGTGCTTACATAATTGAGTACTTGCCTTGAGGTCTCCTGAAGCTGCGAGTCAGCTATTTCTGGCCTGCCTGTATTGTGTTGTAATATTACAGCGGTTATCGGCCGAGCCTGTATGCGTGCTTGTCCGGGGGCCTCGCAAGCATGTGGAGGGGAATGGATATGTGAAGCCGAATTAGTGATATCAAGAGATATCTTTTTATATCCCCCAAGCTCGGGCTAGCCAGGGCAGTAACATATCCCCCCCCCCAAAAAATGGGCGATGTTGGGGATAATATCGGACATTTTTCCAATTAAAATCAAAAATTATTTTAGAGCCGAATAGGGGCTTACAGGTTCGGTGGTAGTATCAGGTGAAAGGGAAAGTCTTGGGAGTTCTAAAAGGGCTTCCTATCTAGTAAAAACACATCCTTATCTAAACACACTTTAACACTTAGCACATTCCCATAAATTACGCCCTCATCAAAGCAAGCACTAAACAGTTATCTATATCAAAAGAGTGGGCAGTTGCAGGCAATTATCAGGCAATTAATACTCCTTGCTCAGAGGAACTGAACCGGCAATTTGCAAACCCGACAAGTTCAATCGAGAAGTCTGCTGTCTTCCTGGGGCCAAGATCAACCACATAACAGAGAGGCTAACCAGGCTGGTCAAGCCCACTGACCATAAGCCCCTCATTGTGGTTCATGTCGGAACCAATGACACTGCGAGGCGCAGCTTTTACCACATCGCAAAGGACTACGAGCTTATGGGGACAAAGCTTAAGGACCTTGGTGCGCAGGTGGTCATTTCATCTCTCCTCCCTGTTCAAGGATATGGTGCACAAAGGGAAAGGGCAATAGCAGAGGTCAACAACTGGCTCCGCACATGGTGCCGCCAGCAACGGTTTGGGTTTTTGGAACACGGCCTGAATTTCCATGAACGTGGGCTTCTGGCAAGGGATGGGCTGCACCTCACGAAACTTGGCAAGAATGTTTTTTGCAAACAGTCTTGCACGGAGGATTAAGAGGTCTTTAAACTAAGTTCTTCTGGGGAGGGAGACAATATTATTCAGGGCAAAGACACGGCGAGTGCAGGGGGGAAAGGCCCAAATTATATTGACCAAGTAGTACAAGCGTCCAGTGGTGGGAGGAGTAGAAACTATAGTACAGGACTTGCAGGAAGGGCCCGGGGATTTAAGTGTCTCTTCACTAACGCGCAGAGTATGGGAAACAAGCAAGATGAACTTGAACTCCTAGTACAACAAAATAAATACAATTTGATAGGCATCACTGAGACCTGGTGGGATGAGTCTCATGATTGGAATGTAGGAATAGAGGGGTATAGCCTATTTTGTAAAAATAGACCAAACAAGAAAGGAGGAGGAGTAGCCTTGTATGTCAAGGATGTTTTCACCTGTGAAGAGATCCATGACTTGAACCCAGAAAGCCAGGTCGAGAGCATCTGGGTAAAAATTAAGGGAGCGAGAAACAATAGGGATATTTTGGTGGGGGTTTACTACAGACCTCCAGCCCAGACTGAGGACCTTGATGATGCCTTCCTCAACCAAATGACCGCACATTCAAAAAGGAGAGATACAGTAATAATAGGAGATTTCAATTACCCGGATATATGTTGGCAGTCAAACTCTGCCAAGACAGCAAGGTCCAGCAAGTTTCTTGCTTGTCTTGCAGACAATTTCATGGTCCAGAAGGTGGAAGAGGCCACAAGGGGATCAAATATTCTAGATCTGATCCTGACCAATAGGGATGACCTTGTTAATGAGGTAGAAGTGGTTGGATCTTTAGGGGGGAGTGACCATGCCCTATTGGAATTTGGCATTCAGTGGGAAGGAAAAGATACGTGTAGCCAGACACTCATCTTAGATTTTAAAAAAGCGGACTTCTGTAAACTTAAGGAGCTGCTGGCTGAAATTCCGTGGTCAGGAATAGTGAAAGAGAAAGGAGTTCAGGAGGCATGGGAGTTCCTTAAAAGGGAGATACTGAAGGCACAGTCTAAAACTGTGCCAATAAGGAGGAAAAATGGAAGGCATCTGAAGAAACCAGAATGGTTGAGTAAAGAACTCTCAGCTGAGCTAAGGGTTAAGAGAAACGTGTACAGGAAATGGAAGGGGGGGAAACCACCAAAGAAGAATTTAAGCAAGTAGCCAGGAAATGTAGGGAGGAGGTCAGAAAGGCTAAAGCACAGAACGAACTTAGGCTGGCCAGAGACATTAAACACAATAAAAAGGGCTTTTTTAAATATGTCCGCAGCAAAAGGAAAAAGAAAGAGGTGATAGGGTCGCTGCGCAGAGAAGATGGCGAATTACTAACAGGGGGAAGAGAAAAGGCAGAACTACTTAACACCTTCTTTGCCTCAGTTTTTTCCCAGAAGGATACAAGCACTCAACCTGGTGGTTGGGGAGCAGGTGAGGAAGCAGGGGAAATGCGGCACATAATAGGTAGAGAAGTGGTACAAGATTACCTGGCCACACTGGATGAATTCAAGTCTCCAGGGCCAGATGAATTGCATCCTAGGATATTAAAAGAACTGGCACAGGTCATTGCGGAACCGCTTGCTATAATCTTTGGGAAATCTTGGAGGACAGGAGAAGTTCCAGCAGACTGGAAGAGGGCAAATGTTGTCCCCATCTTCAAGAAGGGAAAAAAAGAGGATCCAAATAATTATCGCCCAGTCAGTCTGACGTCTGTACCCGGAAAGATCCTGGAGCAGATCATTAAGCAGTCAGTTTCTAATCACTTAGAAAGCAACGCGGTAATCACGAGGAGTCAACATGGATTTCTCAAAAATAAGTCATGCCAGACTAATCTTATCTCTTTTTATGATAGAGTTACTAGCTTGATAGATGAAGGGAATGCTGTGGATGTAGCATATCTCGATTTCAGTAAGGCCTTTGACAAAGTTCCACATGACATTCTTGCAAAGAAGCTAGTAAAATGTGGGCTGGACAGAGCTACTGTCAGGTGGATCTGTAACTGGTTGACTGACCGTTCCCAAAGGGTGCTCACCAGTGGCTGCTTTTCATCCTGGAGAGAAGTGACTAGCGGGGTGCCACAGGGTTCTGTCCTGGGCCCAGTGCTGTTCAATATTTTCATCAATGACTTGGACGAAGGAATAGAGGGCATGCTCATCAAATTTGCAGATGACACCAAATTGGGAGGGGTTGCTAATACGCCAGAGGACAGGATCAAAATTCAAAATGACCTGGACAGATTGGAGAGCTGGGCCAAGGCTAACAAAATGAAATTCAACAGAGAGAAGTGTAAGGTCCTACACTTAGGTAGAAAAATGGAATGCAGAAATATAGGATGGGGGACACGTGGCTGGATGGCAGTACGTGTGAAAGGGATCTAGGAGTCTTAATAGACCACAAGCTGAACATGAGTCAGCAGTGTGATGCGGCAGCCAAGAAAGCCAATGCAATTCTCGGCTGCATCAATAGGAGTATGGTGTCTAGATCGAGGGAGGTACTGGTACCACTCTACTCTGCTTTGGTTAGACCTCATCTTCAATACTGTGTCCAGTTCTGGGCACCCCAATTCAAGAAGGACATGGTCAAGCTGGAGCAGGTCCAGAGGAGGGCGACCAAAATGGTGAAGGACCTGGAAGCCAAGCCCTATGAGGATAGACTTAGAGAGCTGGGTATGTTTAGTCTGCAGAAGAGAAGGTTAAGAGGGGACATGATAGCTCTGTTTAAATATTTGAAGGGATGCCATGTAGAGGAGGGAGAGGGCTTGTTTTCTGCCGCTCCAGAGACCAGGACAAGGAGCAATGGATTCAAGCTGCAGGAAAGGAGATTCCACCTGAACCTCAGGAAGAACTTCCTGACAGTCAGGGCTGTCCGGCAGTGGAATATGCTGCCTCGGAGTGTGGTGGAGTCTCCTTCTTTGGAGGTTTTTAAGCAGAGGCTGGATGGCCATCTGTCGGGAGTGCTTTGAGAGTGTTCCTGCATGGCAGGGGGTTGGACTGGATGGCCCGTGTGGTCTCTTCCAACTCTACATTTCTATGATTCTATGATTCTATGATTCTATGATTAATTACTAATGGCAAAGGTTATCAGTTCCATCAATAGAGAGCTATCAGTAAGTGGTTAACAAGGGTAAATAGCACAATACATAAATCTTGAAGTGTTGACATCAGACGTGTGCCTTCCACTGAGGTCTTGCAAAATGAGCAGTCAAGTGAAAGTTTACAAAATATCCATTTTTGCAGCTAGCTAACAATTGAGGCTAACTATCTGCAGCTTGCTGCTGGCAGGTCTTTGCAGAAGGGGAATGGTCCATTTCGTCAGGGTGAAGTCCTTTACGTCAGGGATTTTTGGTATAACAGTTTTTATCTCTGTCGGAGGGTGGCTGGATCATTCTTCCATGGTATAATGACTGCAGCAGATGAAACTGGAACATCTCTTTGGCCTGAATTCTTGATTGGAGTTGTGATAGTCTGTCTTTTCACACACCCCTCGATACCCGGGGGGATGGAAGGGTCCAGAGGGTCGTCCCGGTTCTCCAGAGCTGTCAACCTGTAGCTATTTGGTAGAAGACTGACAAAGTTAGCAGCCAATGTATAAAATAAATGCAAATTACCGGCTCAAAGCCTACTGGGAGTTCAAGTTGGGCAAATTTTGCTCACTGTAACCAAAAGAACTTAGCTGTATAGGGGATTTAAATAGCTATTGCGTCATAGGTTGTATTGGCCTGCAGGAGGCCGTTGATCATGGCGGTGAGGTAGCTGATTGGGGACCCTTGTCCGTTCAGCTGTACTGGAGAGCAGCCACTGAGTAGCTGCAACGCCACAACATTCTTCCCCCGCCTCTCCCAGACCAGAGCAGAAGCTCCAGCCTGATGATGTATCCCGAGGGCTGGGGTGGCCCAGGCACAGTGCACGGACAGTGGCCCCGAATGAGCTGCTCCACTACCACACACACAAAAAGAAGCTGGATTCCGAGGCAGGCCTGAAAGATGGTCGCCTTCGGATAGGCCTTTTGAAACCAACTGGGACACTGTCACAAGTTTAACCAACACACTATATATATTAACAATAAACTATTTACATAAGATGAGCCTCGGAGCTCTCAGTAAAATCGGCCAGCTTGAAGCTGGAAAATTTGTTTCTTGACCCACAGTGCAAGTCCGATTAAGCATAGAGCAAGTATGATCGGAAACACAACCAGTATAATTAAGGGGTGTAGGGCGAAGTGGGCAATCGCCTGCCCCGTGGATGACCAACTAAGACATCCCACCAGGAATCTTGTGAGGCCGTTTCCAATTCCTCTGAGGTTTGAACGATCACCTTAGTGGAGCGATTAACTGTCAAGGCAATCTGATGGAGGAAGTGCAAAACCTCCAATACCTTTTGTGATAAGCGGCTGAGATTCCGTAGCCATAAAGACACGGGGATCTCATCTTCGAGGTAGAATCTGACTAATTCGGATTCCATGGGTACATATCCATTTTCCAATATATAATCTCTGATCTCCCGCCAGAGATAGAAGTTGTTTCCAAAACAATCCTGTACATGCTGAGAGCAGAAACAGGGGTTTCCGGCGGCGCGGTTGACACAGTCACACCACTAGGCAATATTATCAAATTTGAACACGGGGTTCTCAAGCAAAAGCACTCTTTATTAATCTGTGCCATGACTGTATAATTTACAGGTATAATCACATATTCAGAAATGTTGCTATGACCAAAACTATCAATATTACGAAAACACTGTACCCAATGTTGGCGAAATAAACAACCAGATAAATCAAATGAGTGTGTACTGTTGGACCAATGGTACATTTGTCGGGGTAGTAAGGTGGCATTAGCAGCTATTAAGGGTAGTCCTAAATGTGATAACGGATGTAAAATTACTGGATGCAGAATCCTCTCATGCATGACTTCCACCTTGAGAGTTAAGCTCTCCCAAGTGGCGTGCCGTACTTGCACTAAAGTAGCAGGTAGCACTCTCTCAGCAGGCTCAGGATCTCCGAGTGCATTAATCCCATGAGGCTGGCCTGAATCACCTGAGCGGCAAAGGTGATTATGTTGCTCTGCAGTTGCGTGCACTGAATAGCAACTGACATGTTGTGAGTTGTGGTTTTTAAGACACGACCAAGGTCGGATATTATCTCTCTCTCTCTGTGCCAACCCACTGCGGTAATAGTTGACTAATTAAATCTGTTCCTCTCGCTAGGTTAGTTAAACCAGCAGTGGAGGATACACCAATTTCTTTTGTTTTAGAGCCAATCATGCCTAATTTATTGGCCAAGACCTCATTGTCCATGGTGTTCAATAATGCACCACCAGTGCCTATTCCTCCTAAGATGGTCCCGAGGACGCTTCGCTTAGGGCGAGTGTGTGGGTGCGAAAACGACAGCCATCGCTTTTCCCAGTGCTCCCACTGAGTCCATGCTAACTTTAGGTATGGCTGACAGGCAGGGAGAACCTTTGAAATATTTACTACAGTAAAATTTAGGACCATCGTGGTGACCATGGGTTGGACATTGGAGTAAGCGACCATTTCAATATCTTTCCTGACAATGGAGCTACCCACATACATGGCAGGGTGACTATCCAATGTAGGGGAATTGGTAGGAGTGTCAGGGCACCATGTCTTCCTGCAGGAGAATTGGCAGCCCGTCAGGATGCGAGTGAAATTTTGGCATGTGAATAGGAAGGTACTCCATTCCCATGCCGGGAGGCAATTGTCATATGTGAATTTAATTACAAATAATGATGCATTGCGGTGAGTGCTCCGGACCATGCGAACGGTCATGGGAGCGGAGGTTGTTGCCATTTTGGTGTAGAGTTTGGCATCATTGCCTGCAATGGCCATTCTCAGACCAGAACTAAGCCTGTTCCCTGGGTGTACCTTAATCTGGGTGAACAATTCAAAGGGATACTGTTTTTGAAACCATGGCAACAGCTGAGATTTGCGTAGCAGGGCTTCTGCCTCCGGGTACGGATTCCAATAGCAGACAGCCTGCAAATTGTATTGCCAATCTGGGATGAGGTGAGTGGTATATTCTGGCGAGGCTCCGAGGGTGCATTCACATAATGAAAATAACACCACAATCCAAGCGAATGGTCCCATTCCGTCTCCCTGTAGGGAATACAGATACGGGGAATCTTTCACTACTTATCCTAACTACACAACTACAAATACAAACAGGAACTATATACATATTTGGGGAGTCGGAGAGGTTGCCACTTCTCTCCGTCCTGCGCAGACAATGCCAATTTAACCATTGTCAAAGGCCTCGTAAATGGAGACAAACGTCTTGGACAAGTTAACGGCTGGTATTTCTTTGCGGTTTACAGAAGTCTGCCAAATCACAGGACTTACATTAGGTTTCTGGGCGCCTGGATCATCCGGCTCGGGGATGACCACCAATGCGGGATCAACAGGCTGACCTTTCCATTCTTTAAGTTGGGAGACATGGAAAAACTTAAGCCAGTCCCCCTTCTTCCTGGGTATGCAGACTTGGTAGACTGCTGGAGAAATCCTTTTAACTATGGGGACGGGCCCCACCCACTTAGCAGCAAGGGAGTGCTGGTCCCGACAGAAGTTTCTATACAGGACGAGCCGCCCTTCTTCCCACTGGCATGGATGATGCACCCATCCCAGCCTCTTTTCCATCTTTTGCAGGTTCTTGCCTAGCTGTTGGGCTACCTGCCTATGTACTTATCCTATATGTTGAATCAGATTTTTCACCCACTCGTTGTTAAGAACAACGGGTTCCAAATCTGACGGAATGCTAGTGTCAATCCAGAAAGCTTCTGGCAACATCATTTTATGCCCGGTCATAACCATGTGTGGCGTAAAACCATGTGCAGCCACTGTCCCTCTAAATGCCATCAAAATGATGGGCAGCTTGGTGTCCCAATCTTTCCCAGAGGAGCACACTACCTTCCGGAGAGCTTCCTTCAGAGAGCAATTGGTACGCTCGATTTGGCCAGAGCTTTGCGGATGGTGTGCAATGTGGAATCGCTGGCGTATGCCCAATGCCTTGCACAACTCTTGGGTCACCTCCCCAGTGAAGTGAATTCCAAGATCCGAGTCAAGGTCATGTGACACGCCCCAGCAAGCCCAGACATTATTGAACAGCAGCCGCACAGCTGTGCTGGCTGTATTGTCTCTACATGGAAAAGCCTCGACCCATTTGCTAAAGGGATCAATTACAGTCAAGCAGTACTTGTTCCCTCTGGGTGTGGGAGGCAAAGGACCTATGAAATCGATTTGGATTCGGATCCATGGACCCTCAATCCTTTGATGCTGAATGGGAGCTTTGAGTCTGGTGGGGTCAGCATTGACCATGGCACAAGATAAGCAATTGTCAACCCACTGCTTAACATCTTGTTTCATCTGGGGCCACCACCCGGTTTCCCTAACTCGGTCTAAGGTGACACCGCGTCCACAATGTCCCTGTTCATGAATAAACTGTATTACATCTCCTCTCAAGTCTGTGGGCACAATCCAATGGCGCTGGCCACTGGCATCGATCGCCCAAAACACTCCATCAATTTGCTCTACCTTAAAGCAGCCAGACTCGTCAGAGCCGTTCCTGGCCAGCTCAGCAATCTCAGGGTCACCCTTCTGAAGAGTGCCCAAGTCAAACATGGGAGGGAGCATCAGCTGCTTTGGATTGACGTTGATGGCGTCGATGGGCACCCCATCGTCTTGCAAGGCAGCGTCCCTTGCAAGAGCGTCTGCTCGGCTGTTCCAAATACAAGAAGCCGTGCCCTTCCTTTGGTGCCCTTGGACATGAGTAACTCATGTAGGGGCAGTTCTTTCCTCAATTTGGGCAGCTATCCTGACCCATTTATCCAGATGGGCGATGGGTTTCCCATCTACCATTTTCAAATCATTTTGGATCCAGATTGGAAACCACACACTGGCTGCTTTTGCAGTCCAATCTGAGTCAGTGTAGATGGCTAATGGGCAGTCAAGTGGTTCGTGTTCTAAGATGGCCTTTAGAGCTTCTACTTCTGCCACTTGGCTAGAGTGAGGCCTGGCTTTCCCTTGTAGGGTGAAGGAATCTGTGACTCGGATCGCTCCATAGCCCATCCGTGGGCTACCGTCCATGTGCATGGAGGAACCGTCACAGAACCAACATACAAGGCCTTGCAACTGAGCTTCTTTGAGAGAAGCTCCCCACTCGACAGCCAATTGGTATTATACAATGGAGGTAAAGGACATTCATGCATGGCTCCGGTCACAACTAGACCATAGGGAGTCGGCGGATCTTGCGGCTGTTTTTGAAAGTCCACCCCACGCAACACCAAGGAAACGGTCCATTTGGCTATTCTGGCGTTGGACACCTGGCCATTCTGGACCTTTCCAGACAGAATATACTTAAGCGGTGTGTGGGAGGTCTGGACAATCACACAGGTGCCTCCGATCATAAATTCCCAGTGCGTTAGAGCCCAGATTAGTGCGAGGAATGCCTTCTTGCAAGGTGAAAATTTGGTCTCATGTGCGTTCAAATTATGGGAGGCACAGGCTATAACTCGCTGAGTGCCATTCAACTGCTGTGATAGAACTGCTCCTATACTCCTATCTGAGGTGGCTAGTTGTATGAGGAATGGTTTGGACATGTTAGGGTGCGCCAGAGCTGGCACTTTCATCAGATCTTCCTTAAGCTGGGCAAACGCCTTCTGCTGTGCTTCTCCCCACTCCCACTGGGTGTTCTTTTTTAACAGGGCATACAGAGGCTTTGCCTTGGAGGCAAAAGACTCAATAAAGTCCCGGGAGAAATTGAAGGTTCCCAGGAGCGAGCGGAGCAAATGCACGTCCGTAGGGGCTGGCAATTTGGAAATTACCTCGACCCTTTGGGCATCTGGCGTGTGTCCTTCTGTGTCTAGGCAGAGTCCTAAGTATTTAACCTCCGTGGTCACCACCTGTGCTTTCTCCCTGTTGGCCTTGAACCCAGTGTCCCTTAGGATGGCCAACACTTCAAGAGTGATATCCCTAGTTTTAGCCTCCGAATCGGAGTGGATGAGGATGTCATCCACGTAGGACAAAACGTGTGCTCGCGAGGCTGGCTGCAGCCTAGTCCACATCTTGACCACATGCGCGTGGCAGATGCTAGGGCTCGAGTGGAAACCTTGGGGCGTGCACTTGAACACATACTACTGACCCTGAAACGTGAAGGCAAATTTATAGAAGCACGCCTTGTGCAGCGATATGGAATGAAATGCGTTGGCCAAATCCAACATGCTGTAATACTTGGCCCCAGCCACAATTGCAGACAAGATCTCGTTGTATTTGGCCACGACTGGTGCAATGGGGGGAGTGACGGAATTGAGGGCTTGAAAGTCCACTGTCATTCGCCACGTTTTACTGTCGGCCTTAAGCACTGGCCACAAGGGTGCATTGCAGATGGACTGCATAGGAGTGACATCCCACTGGATGAGACCATCAATCGTCTTTCCTATACCTTCCTCTGCTTCTGCAGGATACTTGTACTGCCTCTGCGGTGGTGGGTCCTTGCCCTCAATTAGCATGCAAGCACCTTTCACCCTGCCACACTCAATTTTGTCTCGAATCCACACTTCAGGGAAAGCTTGCACCCACGGGTCGCTAGCAACACACTGCACAGGGGCAGGGGCCTTGATGGCAGCACAGCAGTGAATTGTAGAAATCTCTAAAGGGCCTTGGTCCAATTGCCATAAAAACCCATTCGCATAGTCCACTGTGAGCTTATTTCCCCTGAGGAATCCGATGCCTAAAAGACCTTCGTCTTCCCCTCAGTTCTCACAAGCCCACAGTTTAAAATGGAACGTATCTACGGCCATTGGAATGTTGTCCCAGGTATTAGCTAGGTGTCCCCCCCCCCCATATCCAGACAACTGGACCTTTGCGGGGGTAGGCTCACCGTGCCTCACGAGTTTTGGGTGCAGCACATTCAGTGCCATGCCGGAGTCCACTAGCAGGGTGGCAGGAGTCTTGTCGCTCTCGATCCCAATGCCTGCCTTCACCCAGAACCTTCCCCACTTGTCTGGCTTCAACTTAGCCACAATGTTGCAGGGAAGCCTCCTGGGCCAAGGGCACCCCTATTCCTTCAGATCCAGGCTCGGATAGTATCCAGCCGGAGGAGGGCCGTTGGTCACGGCCTGGACCAGCTGTTTACTCTCCAGCTGAAGTTGCTTCTCCAGAGCTTCAATGAGCTCCAATGTTGTCCTCTTGTCAAACTGGCTCATGTCCAGTCCGAACTTCTTGAGCATGCTCCAGATTCTCGCCCTGTCCAAGGAGTACGTCTGGGCTGTGGGGTCGTACCCACCAGACGTTTCCCTGGGAGGGTTAGAATCCGGGGCTTGTCTAGGGACATAGAGCGGCTGTGAGGAGTGCCCGGGCTTGCCAGGCTGGCCTCGGGAGTCCCTTGCCTTCCACTGTCTGTTGTCCTGTTTAGGGCGCAAATTCCAATTCCCCTTGGGAACCGAATTCGGAGCCAATCTCCTGTGCGGGGAATGGGGACCATAACTGGAGTATGTCACCTCTGATATGGGCTCCCAGTTCCCGGCGTCACGTTTGTGTGGTTTGGTGGGAGGTTTCAGAGAACCAGCCTCTCACAAGCAGGTCTGCAACCCACCGGAGGTTGTTTCCGAATTCCTCCCATCCGGTGGTGGCAGGATCCACTAATCCCAGGGCCATCTTTGTCTCATGGTTCAAGCCTCCATACAACAGAGTCTTGAACTCCATGTGGTCAAAGTTGTAGGCAGCAGGAGTTAGGGGAACCTTCTCTGCTAAAATGGCCAACAGCTGTCTGCACGCTACATACGCCTCAGGGTTCTCTCGAGGACCCTGTTGCTCCATAACGTAGAGTACACTGGCACTCTGTCCTGGCCAAAGAATCCTTATCACCTCCCTCATCCGATCGTGGGCCTCGAGTCTTACCAAGCCTCGAGCCGCCACGGTTGATTCAAGGGTAGGGAGCTCAGAAGGGGACATACAAAGTCGAGCCAACTGGGTCAGGTCCTGGCCACTGGCTGTCGGGTGAGAGTGTATCACCGTGTTCAACCACATGATCCCGGTAGACCGGTTTAGAGGACCCAGTTGGTCTGCAATGGCTTTGGCCTCTGTGGCTCGCCACGGGACCCTAGTCTCTGTGACCTGAGTTTCCTGCATCTCAAGTCTCTCTGAGCTGCCTTCGCCAAAGGGGGTGGTCCGCTTTGTCATGGACCTAGTTTCTACTGGTTGGACTGGGGCCGTGTGGCCGCTCCAGTACGGGTTATGGGGCAATGTGGCCAGAGCGTCCTCTGGCAGCGGCTCCTCGTGAGACAACGAGGGGAGAAGCTCAGGGCACACCGCGGAGATCAGGGCTCTGCGGGTGTGGAGCTGGCTCTCTAGCGCCTCAATCTGATTATGGCAAGCCTCGTGACAGACAGCCTTGTGCTGTTCCTTCACTTGGCTCACCATAAACTTGGCTGCAGCTTGGGCGTGAGCAAGCTCATCCTCTAATGCATGGGCCTTCTCCTCCCAAGTCTGAGCCTGCAAAGTGGCAGCACTCAGTTTCCGTGTGGTGGCTTGCGCGACGGAGGCAAATGTTACTTTGTCCACGCACAGAGCCTCCATCTCGGCATGAAGCCAGGCATTCTCCTTTTCTACCGCCCCTAACTTATCTCTGGTTTCAACCAGGGCTTTTGAGGCATCTCTGGCGGTCAGCCAAAGTCCCCAGGCGGCCAAAGCATCCTTTGACGGCCCGAACGGGTTCTTTGTCTGGCGCGCCTGAGTGTACGCCTCCCTTAACGTGGCAAAGGGATCTCTTGTTTGGAAGCTAGACTCCTTCCAAGGACATTTCCCCTTGCTGAGAACCCACTTCTCTAACTTTTCTTGGACCTCCCTCTCTAACATGAGCTCCTTAACTGCAACTTTGCTTTCCTGAGCCATGTCTAGCACTAAACTTCCTGACAAAACGGGACCAGGACCTGGAGTGACGGGTAGGATCACCTAGACCCCTGGGGGATTTTAGGGAGACGAACTCTGAGGAACTTCGGTAGGAAAGAGTGAGAAGAACCTAACTCCAGCCTGCCCAAACAAAGTCACTTTTGTACACCTAAGCCCGGCCTTCCACCTCGACAGCTTAGGGACAAAAGGACGAGGCAACGGTTTGGGGACAGGAGGGTCACCTAGACCCAACGAGCCCCTCAGAAATACTCCGCCTACCTGAAGGGGGGGAAACGAACCCAGTGGAACTTACAGCGACACCTAGCCAAGCAGTGGGGGGAAAGGAACAGGAACCTAAGCCAAAACTGTTCCTAACAGTTTTTCAGGTCAGGCGGCCCTTCCTCTACCTCGGGGCAAACTTTATGAAATCCTTTGCTAGGTCGGGACTCACCACCCGCACCTACTTCGCTGGCGGTTGGGACGCACCCAAAATTTAAACAGCCGGGACTCACCTGCACTTCCAAAACTACAAAGGGACACACCCTTGCTTCAACTTTAAAGCCGGGACGCACCCGTACTTCTACTCTGGATGGGGGGGAAATTCTTCCCTAAGTGCTTTTGCCTTGCCGCTATGGTGTTGGATGGATGTAGACTGTTCCTAACATATCTACATGCTTCGGCTCCCAGCCCACAATAGACCCCAAGTTAGGGATGTGATTCCCAGGACAGCTTGTGCACACCCCTTGCTATCAGACAATGATTCACTGCCCAAGGGCCAGCACTGACCACGCCGGGGCGGCTGACATACACAAACCAAGCAAGAAAAGGGGAGCAGATTTCCAACCCAGATAGAGTAGCTCCTGGAGCTCAATCACACAGATTTCACACACACACGTGTTCCTGCCTAACAGAATTCTAGCAACGTGACTGGCCGTCACCTAAGTCTAAACCACCCTGATTTGAGAAGGTTCGCGACTCCGACTCAAATTAGGGGTACAGGGGTTGCCCGCGTTACTCCACCACTCTGTTACCCTGACTTCTGGGGGTCCCGGGAGGGACACCAAATTGCTCTCAAAATACAAGTTGGGGGAAATTAGTCAAAGAGCACAAGTTAGCACTGCGAGAGGCCAGGAAACATAGCGAGATCTTGAACCCAATGTCTACGGGGTCAGGCTGAGTCAAGGAGCACACTGGAGAGAAATAACAAATGTGAATTTTATTAAAAATACAATCAATCAGTGTATGCAACACAAACACACAGAGAAACTATAGAAATAAAGGTTGCAGTGGTATAGAGGGATTTTTAGAGGAGCTGTTGGTTTGGGTAATACTACACCTGTCCTGAAGCCCGGTCGGAAACGGAGAAGCTGGGGAGCGTGGATCTCAGCACGTGGAGCTGAGGGGAAGGCTCGCTGGACAAGCGACAGCAAGGCCGGATGGAAGCCAAGAGCGATCCGAAGAAGCGCTCAAAATCAGGGGTTTTTATAAGGAGAATTGTGACCGCAGGCTAGGTCGGACTTGGGGAAAACAATGGATTTGGGGCTGAAGACAAAGCCTCCGAAAGGCCATAATTTGAATGACTGAATTATAGCCAAATTGTCAATACGACAGCCAGTATGCAAACGTGGAGTACTTGAGCAGTGTATAGTCCGATCATCAAGCTGCCGGCTCGGGGCAGAGGAACTTTGAAAGTTGCGTGCTTACATAATTGAGTACTTGCCTTGAGGTCTCCTGAAGCTGCGAGTCAGCTATTTCTGGCCTGCCTGTATTGTGTTGTAATATTACAGCGATTATCGGCCGAGCCTGTATGCGTGCTTGTCCGGAGGCCCCGCAAGCACGTGGAGGGGAATGGATATGTGAAGCCAAATTAGTGATATCAAGAGATATCTTTTTATATCCCCCAAGCTCGGGCTAGCCAGAGCAGTAACAAGATCACCTTTCAGGGTTGAGAGTTCTTCTAGCAAGAATTCTTCACCCAACTTCCCAGTATTCAGCTAACTGATGCCCATAATTTTTTAACACACTCATCTGTCCCTCTTTTTACTAACCTTTATCTTGCACCAGTATATCCAGCTCTTCTCTGATCCCATCATACCAGTTGGTGATATCCACATGAAGAGAGTAATCACAACAGGATTTGGTGTCTGCTGCCTCATGCCACTTTTCAAATGAAGTCAATAAACTGGAACTAGGTTCAGGAAAGACATGGTCAACTGCAATGAAGATGAAGACCCATTAGTCAGCATTTTCTTCAAAACCAGTTTTAACTGCAGAGATCCACAGCAAACCACTGTCCGTGACAGTGGAGGTCCTGCAACTTGGTTTCATTTAGAACACTGTTTTGCCAGACACTGGAGAAAGGCATTGGAGAATCTTGACATTAGCTTAATTTGATGTCACGTTCCTCCTCCCACCCCTGTATGCTACATATGGATGTAAAACTTTTTTTTTTCCTGCTATAACAAAGTATCTGGCAAGCTTAGCCAAGGTGATATCCCTGCCACCAAGACAAAATAAGGTACAGGAGGAAAGAGACCACAGCCTCACTGGCAATTGGGATTAAACATATGTTCTGTCAAATGGGACAGGTGGGAAGATAATGATATTGATCTAAGCCCATTCTTGTACCACACGTATCTAGCTGCACTGTCTTCTGATTGACCTCCCCCCTCCAGGTTAAAGAGCCTTTATAGCACTGTTATAGTGCTATTATTCCACTTTCAACATCCTAAGAAATCCTAGGGTTTGCAGTTTAAGGAGCGGCATTTAGAATTCTCAGCCAGAGAGTTCTTTGGCCTTGGTAAACTACAAACTCCAGAATTCCAAAGGATAATAATAATAACACTATAACAGTATAGTGCAGAAAGGCCCAAAGTTAATGCAGGTGTTCTTTGGCACTAAAGCATGTTATTTGAGTTATTGTTTTCTATCTGTGAAACCTCTCCTGCTGCATGATTTTAGAAATTCTTTCCTTGCAGAACTTTTCCATGTTGCCTTATTCTTGACCCTGCCTATTATGTCTAGATATATAAAGTTCAAAGGTTCTCCTACCTAGTCAGGGAAACATGGCAAACAGGGATCAGTTGCAGCAGCACTGCCTGAACAGAACTCTGCTACCCAGTTTTCCTGCATTATCCAAATCATATGAACCACTGAATATTATTATATAGAAATACAAAACATTTACAATTTACCTAACATCACTACGAGATCATATATGCAACACTATAACCAAGTATTGCCAAAAGAAGAACAGATTACAGGAAACTCAGGGTATTTTGTTTTTATTTCCAGTTTTAAAAGACTCAGTTGGCTTTACATCCAGCATTATGTGGATCCACTCCCTCCCTCTATGGGGAGCAGCATGTCATTCAGGCTTCATAGCACAAAGGAGAGACACCAGAAATTCCACTACACTGAGATTTATTGGAACCTAAGCATTATATCACATCAGAGCACTCATTTCCCACCCTGCACTCAAGACAGCTGTTAAATCTTTCTGAGCTACCCACTCCCCCATCAATGTGCAGAACCAGCAGCCTTTAAGTCACCTCAGGATCAGCCACCTGAAGGATAGGCCTGTGAAGGTTCAGCTTCTCCCTGGCCACAAAGTCTCTGTGGGTTTAGAGACAACAGAGAACACATCAGGTAGCCCAAGACGCACTATTCTAGAAAATAAACTGTGTGTTTTCATTGCTTGGCAGCTTCTGTTTCTTCTTCAGCCCAGAGTGGAGATGGGTAATTGTGACTTTTCAGATGTTTTGACTATTAATTCGCATCAGTCCCAGCCAAATGAGCCATGCTGTGGTATTATGGAAGATGCCATCCAAAACATCCGTAGAGTGAAAACTGGCCATCCATAGCCTAGATAATCTTTTTGCATATACTGTGTCTTTCATGGAAAAGGAGAAAAAGCTCTTCTAAAATGCTACTATGAATGGATTTATTCTCAATTTCTCCATTATAAATGACGATTTCTTTGAAATACTTACTGATCATAGTAGTGCCTCCTGCTAAAGCTGCCTTTGTGCCTAGATAGAAATCATCAAGAGCTGTCATGCTTTGAGATGGCTTCTGTAGATAAGTATTGACATCAATACCTCCAGGGATAACCATTAGCCCATTAGCCTCAATGGTTTTCACTCCACCAGGAACAATTAAATTCTCTCCTATTTGTCTAACAAGAAAACAAGAAGAGTTATGCATTGCCTTGCATAGAAACATTAATAGCAATCTTGAAGATCACAAATATAAAAAACAGTTTTAATGTTTAACACAACATTATCTAAATATTAAGCTATAATTTCTAGAAGTTAAACAATTACACCCTTGTCTCTAAAAGAGATTGCAAGGAGATTGGAAGTGGATTTTGTGTAGAAGGACTGTAATGTTGTGGGCTGAACAATGCACAAAAGCAACTTGATCCTTAATTCTAACATCTGTCCTCCTGAGACACAATTTTACAACTGGCTCCAGTATATGGATCCAAACTGGAATGAGGCAGGTGAGTGAGTGCACAGGGAAGTCTTCTTGCTTCAGGGGACAAGGGCTTGAGGAAGGGGCAATGGAACTCTTAACAGGCCAAAGAAGGCCTGAGGGAAAGAGGATTCTTTGTCCCACACTAAACCCTAGAACCATGGAGACACTGCTACATTTATCTGACGTATCAGTTATACCATTGTGGTATGGCCACTCAGAAGCTAAACCATCCCAGCTAACTACTTGGGAATCAAGATTAAATTGCATTCAAGCACTCCATTCACATGAAAGATTGTCCAGCATAGAATTCTATTCACATATTTTGAATCTTGGTAGTTATCACATCCCTAAGGTTAACATTTAACCTATGTTGGCATTTAATATATAAAAATTACATGTAGGACTATGCAGTGAAGGAAGCACTTAACAAACTGTCACCTGTACTCAACCAGTATGTATTATGTTCAACAACTGGGATTCATTAATGATCTTTTCTACAAACCAGCAGTTCTTAATCTGTGGTCTGTGGACCCCCAGGGAGCATGATGTCCTCACAGGAGGACAGCAGAGGCTTCAAAGAAAGACGGGTGGTCATATACTGATCTCAAAGAGCAGGAGTCTTTTGCTGCTAATAGACATCATTTCTACAAAGTTTCATTACAATATCTCATACCCTTCAAAAGTTATGAAAATAACTGTTTGATAGCAAAAAAAAAAAAAAAAAGGACTCAGCACTTGCTACTTCTACACACAGTGAGGACATGCAAGTGAATGATGGATCTAAAGAACGACATGCACATACATTCAGTTTAGGATTTTAAATCTTGAATTAAGTCTTTGTGGTCTGCAGCAACAAAAGATAAAACGGGTCTTTATCTTTTTAAGAACCACTTTAGTAGCAAGAGTAAATGATGGTTTGGGAACCAAAAGGAACAAGAACTGCAACCTTCCACATGCAGAGCAGTCATAAAGTAATGTAGCTTTTGTTAAATGATGGAGCTAGTTCAACACATAAAGGTCTAAATTAACTCACTGCTCTCTAGATCAGTATCTTCAAATTAGAACTGACAGTAGTTCTCAACGGCTTACTGCCCAACGGCTTCTTTGGGATGTCTGCATAGGTGATGAAATCTTTCTCTACCAATTGTTTTTGTGTTCCAAACTGCCCCCTCTCAACTCTCTCTCTCTCACTCCCAGATTGCATATTCATGTGTGCGAAAAACTATTAATAGTCTAAAATTCCGCACAGATCAGTAATAATAGAAAACACAGAAGAAATGGTAGAAATGAAAAATAAACTATTTCAACAATTCAACAAAAACTCTTTCAGATAGTTGTGAAGAGACTGACAGAGTTGCCATAGATAAATAAGAAATATGTCTAAAAGCGTAACAAGCATCTTACTGAAAATTCAATTTCTATTGGCTAGTGCACCCTTCCAGCTCAGAGGTTCAACACTGAAAGGATAGTAAAACTTGCACAATAGGTTATTTGGTCAAACAAATGGTCCTCCTACCTTCCCCTCAAACTCTTACAATGCCTACATGAGTAAATATTTGAGACTCACTCAATTAAACAGGTTTGAAATTTGTGAACCAATCAGGAAGTTTAATGTCTGGTTTAAGACAGGCATTGTAGTGCCAGAAAAAAAAATCCAGATAACATATGATTAGATTATTAAGAAATTCCTATATCAAAGGTATCTTTGAGATTTGGGCAAAGTACAGCTCATGGGCTACATAAACAATATCATCTTACTTATCTCCTGTATATAATAAAAAAACTAATAAAATAAACATATCAGATGATATACCTAAACAGGAGCAAGAAGATATGATCATTGTTAATGGGAGGAAGGTAATGTTTCTACATTCAAATGTTAGAAAGGAAAATTACCTTTTTTCTGATTACTGGTCTTCTGAACACACATGAAATCTAACATAAATTAGAAGACGTTACCTCACTACTGCTAACAAATGATTGATAGGAACATTTTATGTGGTCATGAAGAGTCTGCAGAATAAACAAACATTAATTCCTCCCCTCTGCCAAACAAAGACTTAGGATAGCAACTAACATTAAAAACTTTGTGAAAGACGGTTGAAGATGTTGAGGAAAACCTATCCAAAATGAATTGGAAGCAAACTTTAACATGTTACTAACAATTTTATTTAACTCCACTGGAAATTTAGCAGTTGGAGATGCAGTTCTTGGAATACTGATCAGAGCAATATATTTTGACACTGCAGGATAATCCAGATTGTACTGGAATTTGGTCATTTTACATTTAACAGAGAACAGGATAGAGGCTTCCAATGGATGCAGTTAGGATTCTTCTTATTTACTTAAAGGAAGAGTGGGCAACTTGTGCCTTTCCAAATCTATGTGCTGGAGCTGATGGGAGCTTCAATCCAACAACTTCTAGTAGGTCATAATTTGTCTACCACAATTTCGAGGATCATGTGGAAAAGTGGATTTGAAACTGGTGGATAAATCGCTTCATTTTGGAAAAAGAGAGTTCTGGTCCTAGCGTGTGTGTGTGTGTGTGTGTGTATTTGCAAAGGACTTGGAATATTATACCGATGATGAAACTGATGTATTACTTATGCAAAAAAGAATGAAATTATACATTTGTTAATGTTAATCCTATTTATGTAATATATATTAAATCACACACAAAAAAGGTACCACTAAGAACCAAAAGGGAACATCACCATGCTTGGAAGAATCCTTAGATTTGTGCATGCTTACAAAAACAAACAAACCAAGTACACTTTAAAAAAAAAAACAAGGAGGGCAACCCCCTCCAACAGAAACATGATGCTGCCAGGATGGTTGGGTGAATGGCCTGGTGCTTTTCTTATAGCCAATGCTTATCATTAGCCAGAGCTCTAAATATGATTCCTTGCCCTTCGCCTCTTTGCTGGATACTTTGCAACCTCCAGTAATCAGCAAGCTGTCACACAAACAGTCTGCCACTGCAAGAGGTGGTGGTGATTGGAAGCTGAACAATTAGGAAGGACAGAGTACAGCACATGCCTTCTTTGTGCTCTCTCCCTGTCTTCTTCTCATGAGCCTGGAGGTAGAGGGCAAAAGGGTGGAATACTCAGTAGGACCCTCATCCTACCATCCTACTACATGCCACGAGGATCCTTAGCTCCCACCAATAACTGGCAGCTTCAGAGCCAGGTCTCTTCAATCAGGTTGATGTTTTGCCACCACACTTCAACTCCCCTCCTTTCATCAGTGCCTCTCTGTCTATTTCATTGGTAGCAGGACTTGGAAGTAACAAGTTAATTAACTTGTTATTTATCAGCTAGGTGTTCCCTAGCGTTTTAGCTTAACTCAGTAGATTGCCCATGTAACACAGACATTAATCTTATGCCTCTATAAACTATTTAATTTAAAACATTGTAATACGTTAGAGTGGATGGCTCTTCCTCTAGCAGATTTAGTAAAACTGAAAGTCTTACAGAGAAAAGACTAGGATTGGAGAAACTGCATCTCATGGCTCTGTCAGTGTATGCGTTTGTGTACCAGGGCTGACCGTGTACAGCTTTCAAGATCCAAGATGAGATCTGGTGGCATTAGGGTATTTAGGTCCTCTGGCTCTGTCAGCAAGCAAAAGAACAGCCAGGAAGAAACTGAAGAGCTGGAATTGGGGAGCAATTAACAAAGAATGGAAAGGAAGAAAATGAGTCCTGGTATGAAATGGAATGGTATTTGTCTAGTCCTCAAAGAAACAATGACCATTACATAACAACAGGCCCATTAAGGTTGACCCCTTCCCTACTAAATTTTCTCCTCTCTTGGTTTCCTCTGAGATCCTGCTTTACACCCACTCCCTGATTCAGTGGATCACATGTTTCGGGGGAACTGGTGATGTTAAGCCTACTAGTTTGGAGTTAAAAAGATGCATATGGCTAAACTCACTGCCTCCCTCACGTTTACTCAGAATTAAATTGTATTGAAGATGTTTGTAGTATACCACATGTGTACGGGACCCTTGCCCTTCCAGGCTAAGTAAACAGGCTAGAAGAAGACTTGCTAAGTAGGTAAGGGAAGTGATTAATGCCTCTTTACAAGAAGGCAGACTGAAGGAGGCTGTGGTAAGACAGCTTCTGAAAAACATTCCCTGGATCTTACAGTACTAGGTAACTATAGGCCAGGCTCTTAACTTTCCATTTTTAGGCAAGGTACTAGGGCATGTGGTGGCATCACAACTCCAGAGGTTCCTGGATGAGACAATTATTTAGATCTATTTCTGTCTGATTTCAGACCTGGATACAGGACAAATAATGATTTGGTCACCTTGGTGGATCACCTACGCAGGGAACTGGACAGGGGGAGCTTGTTCCTCTGGCACTTCTGGACCTGGATTTCAATACCATCAACCATGGTATCCTTTTGGGTTGCTTCACTGGGATCAGGCTTGGAGGTACCACTCTTCTGTTCTTTCTTGGAGAAGCACTCTCATATGGTGGTGCTAGGGGATTCCATTGGCCTCTAGAGTCCCTTAGGGTTCAGACCTGTCCCTTATGCTATTTAGCATCTAAATGAAACCACTGGGAGAGGCTGTCTGGAGTTTGGGGGTCAGGTGTCACTAGTATGGTGATCGCTGTTGTTGTTATGGGCCTTCAAGTGGTTTCCGACTTATGGCAACCCTAAGGTGAACCTATCACAGGATTTTCTGGGGCTGAGAGTGAATGAAGCACCCAAGGTCACCCAATGGATTTCCAAGGTCAAGTGGGGAATTGGTCTCCAGAGTCATAGTCCAACACTCAAATCTCTATACCAGACTGGGTCTTACGCTGATGATAACCGACTCTACTACTCCTTTCGCCTACTTTCAAAGAAGCCACTCCTGAGCTAAACCATTGCCTGACAGCTGTAATGGACTGCATGAGACCAGACAAAATTAATCTTAATTCATACAAGACAGAGGTGCTCCTGGTCAGCTGAAAGACAGATCTGGGAACAAGGATTTAGCCTGTGTTAGATAGGGTTACACTCCCCCAGAAAATGCAGGTTTACAGTTTGGGGGTACTCCTGAATTCAGTTTTTCAGGTTTTTCAGGTTTCAGCAACGACCAGGAGTGCTTTTGCACGGTTAAAGCTAGTGCACCAACCACACCCATTCCTGCAGAAGTCAGATGTGGCCATGGTGATACATGCCTTGGTTACATACTGCTTGGATTACTATGATGTGCTCTACATGGGTCTGCCTTTGAAAAGCACTCAGAAACTTCAGTTGGCCCAAGGAACTGCAGCCAGGTTGTTCACTGGGGCTGGCTACAGGGAGCACAGAACACCCATGATGCAACAGCTCATGGATCGTATCTCCATTTATGAGTCCATAAGAACTCTAAGATCATCTGGAGAGGCCCTTCTCTCTGGCCCACCACCCTCCAAGGCTCATTTGGTGGGAACAAGATAGTAGGCCTTCTCAGTAGTTGCTTCCAGACTTTGGAAACCTAGAAAGGGCAGGATGGCCCCATCCTTGCTCTCCTGTCAACAGATCAAGATATTTTTGTACCTTCAATGCTGTTCACTTCTGTTTTTAAGGTTTGTATATATTATTTTAATGCATGCTAACATTTTAAAGTTTTAACTCCATAAACTGTTTGTTTTTAGATCTTATATTTATACTTTTATGAATGTTTTATATTGTTTTTAATTTGTATTTTTTTAAATGTGTTATTAGCTGCCTTGAGTCCCATTATTGGGAAAAAGGTGGGATATAAATGAATAAAATTAAAACAACAACAACAACACTTTAGTTTGTTATTGTTCACACAATAAACAAACTGGAGACTTGAATAACTAAGTGGAAATCTTTCTTCAACTCCCTTTTTCTTCCTTGGTTTACTCCTCTCTTTCTCTTTCCCTCTTCTGCTTTTCACAAGCACCCCCATCTTCAGCGGATCTGAAGTTGAAAGATACAGCTAACTAAATTCACATACTCCCACTGCTGTCCATTGTCCTCTTTTTTTTTTTAAAATCTACTCACTTCCATGTACATTTTTGAAAAGAAAGACATTGGCAGCAATGGGAGGATGTGAATTTAGCAAGGTGCCGCATTGCATTAAATGAAAGAAACATATACTATACCACTGATCTTATACTGCTTGACAGGACTGGGGAGGCAGAGAGCATATAAGGCCTCAATTGTGTAGGAGAAAAATGTTCTACATTTGCTCAGAGGCACTCAAAAGATTGCTAAGAATTAAGAATGCTTGATTTTGGCTCAACAACTGATTTTTGTGGCTAGCTGCTTATTGGTCCTTTCTGCATCCCACTCCCAACCCGCAATGGCAACAGGATTACAATGGCACCATAACAACAGTTCTGAATGATGTCATCGCAATCCCACGGCCACCTATCTCAACCAGAGTAAATCACTGAAGGGTTTTTCCCGTCAATGAACTGTGAGTGCACAGTCCTCCCGTAGCCCTCCTGCACTTACTTGCCATGCAGAGGGCCAGGACGCACAATGGCTGTACTTCCTCCCCCAGTGCAGCCTGGGAAAATACCAGGCTGTGCTGTGGAAGGGAGAGGTGGGGCCATCGCACTTCCTCCCATTCAACAGGCAGCTGGTGTGGAGGGGAGCACTTCTGTTCCACTCGGTTCCTGGGAGAGCCAACCCTGAGATCCCCACAGGATGGCTTCGACAAAAGGTAAGATGTGGAAAGGGCCACTGTCATACTTTCAGTGGGTTACTGACCTCTAGCTGAAATCTGTTACTAATCTTTAACATGGGTGAGACTCAAGCAGCCCTTCAGATGTGGATGGATTACAACTCTCAATTTAACCAATGGTGACAAATCCTGGAAGCTGCAGTTCAACAACCTCTGGAGAGCAAAATCATTCCCAGCCCTCCTTTAACATCCATCCTTATTAACCTTTAATAAGGAAGGCACTGGAAGGGCAACTGAGTGGTGTACATGTTGATGAGTGTGGGACACTTAGAAAAGAGAGGAGCAGTACAGATCAGTGAAAAAACATAACTGACCAAGATAAAGAACAGAGCTCTTACTTTAGGGCAGCCTTTCCCCACCTGAGTTTTGACACAAGGTACCGCTTGACCTGTATTAGTGGATTCCTTTCAATTTGTGCAGCCTGAGGACATGGACTGGATCCCTGGGAGGATGAGAGTCACACGTGTGCTGGACCCATCTCCCTCCCGGTACATAAAAGCAGCCAAAGGGAAACTGGCTGACTAAGGGAGTGGTGAATGCCTTGCTGTAGTAAGATAGGTTCCATCCTGCCTAAAAGAGGCTGTGGTGTGGAAAAAAAAAACCTCCTCAAGCCCCAACATATTACTGAGCAACCTCCAATATCCCTTTGCAGGCAAAGCTCTGGGGCATGTCATGACCTCACAGCTTCATGGGTTCTGGGATGAAATCAGTTATCTGGTTTCCATCCCTGGCCATGGGATAGAAACAGCTTTGGCTGCCTTGGTGAATGACATACATCAGGAACTGGACAGGCAGAATGTGTTCTGTGGAGGCACCATCTTCCAGTAGTTTCAGTGGAGAAGCACGTTCAGAAGATGGTGATGGGGAGGTGCCTATTCGACACTCTGAACATGAGTTTGTGGTGTCCCACAAGGTTCATTTGTCCCCTGTGCTGTTTAACACATATATAAGACTTCTAGTTGAGGTTGTCTCATGACCCACAGAACTCAAACTCTCCTTTCCATCTAACGCCAAGAAAAATATTTTAGTACTAAACTCAGTGTCTGCTTCTAATAATGGACTGGATAAAAGTGAACAAACTTAATTTTAAACTAGGCAAGACAGAGGTGTTCACGGTCAGTCAGAAGACAGAACAGGGAATAAGGACACAACCTGTGCTAGCTGGTGTCACAGTCCACACAAAATCTCAGATTTATAGCTTGGGGTACTCCTAGACTCAGGTTTCCAGCAGCCAGAAGTTTGCCAGCTGCACCCATTCCAGGAGATGTCAGATCTGGCCATGGTAACATATGCCTTGAATACATCCTATGTAGATTACTGTAAGACAATCTCTGTGAGACTGCCTTTGGAAAATGTTCAGAAACTACAGTGGGTTCAAAATGCTGCAGTCAAGCTGCTGACCAGAGCTACTAGGGTCATATAATTCTCCTGCTGAAACAGCTTCATGGGTTATTGATCCCATTCTGGGAACAATTCAAAGTGTTGGTTATGACTTATAATTCTCATGCACAGAGCTCCCCAATGTCTCACTAAACTACAAGCCCCAGGTTCCATGGCAGTCACAGTGAAATAATAGTGGAATAATGAATTTGAACATGTAGCACAGCAAAGTAAATATGATATAATTGGCAACACTGAAGCCAGGTAGGATGAGCGATAGAGAGGTATACACTGTATCAGAGAAACAGATCAAACTGGAAAGGAGGAGAAGTAGCATTGCACGACAGGGACATTTACACCTGGGAAGAAAGATCCACGACTTAAATCCTGGAAGCCAGATTGAGAGCATCTGTGTAAAAATTAAGAAGTAGAGAAAGAGGTCATTGTGGGGGTCTACTACAGACCTCCAAGACAGACTGAGGACTTGGATGATTTCTTCCTGGAACAGATGACAAAACATTCAGGAAGGACAGATATAGTCAGAATAAGAGACTTCAACTACTCTGATATTTGTTGGAAGTCAGACTCTGCCAAGAGTATCAGGTCCCGCAAATTTCTCACTGGCCTTGCAGACAATTTCATTGTCCAGAAGGTGGAGGAGGGAACAAATGGGACAGCTATTTTAGATCTGATCCTAACCAACAATTATTATCTTGTTAGCGGGGTGGAAGGGACAGGATCCTTAGGTGGAAGTGACCATGTTCTCTTGGAGTTTACTATACAGCAGAAAAGGGAAGCCAAGCATAGTCAGGCATGCATTCTAGACTTCAAGAAAGCTGAGTGAGTTCATGATGGCCGAGAGTTTCTTGAAAGTGAAATACTGGAGCCACAATTTCTAGCAATCCAAATGAGGAGGAGAAATGGGAGGTGTCTAAAGAATCCAGCATGTCTGAACAACTTTCAATGCAGCTAAGACTTAAAAGGGACATGTACAAAAAATGAAAAAAGGGGGAAATCACCAATGAGGACTTCAAACAAATAGTCAGCAAGTGTAGGGAGACAGTCAGAAGAACTAAAGCATAGAATGAGCTCAGGCTTGTTAGAGAAGTTAAAAACAGTAAAGAGAGTTTGTTTTTTTGTTTTTTGTTATGTACATGGCAGAAGGAAGAACAAGGAAATGGTAGGGCTTCTGAGTGAAGAAAGATGGTGAAATGCTAGCAGGAGACAGAGAAAAGGCAGAACTAATGAACATCTTTTTCGCTTTGGTCTTCTCCCAAAAGCAAAACAACGTTCTACCTGGGGAAAATGGAGCACATGATGTAGGAAGGGAAATACACAGCGGCCTGGAAAGATTCTAGAGCAGATCATTAAACAGACAGTCTGTAATCACTCAGAAAGAAATGTCATGATCATTAAAAGTCAACACAGGTTTCTCAAAAACAAGTCAGGGATCACCAATTTATCTCTTTTTTGATAGTTACTAGCTAGGGAGATGAAGGGAATGACGTGGACATAAGAGTTATCTTGACTTCAGCAAAGCTTTTGATAAGATCTATGATAAGATCTCCTTTGATAAGATCTCCTATGATATGCATGCAAACAAGCTAGAAAAATGTAGGCTAGACAATGCTGCTCTTAGGTGGATTTGTAAGTGGGTGCTCACCAATGGCCCCTCTTCATCCTGGAGGGAAGTGATTAGTGATTAGTGCCACAGTGTTCTGTCCTATGCCAATGCTATTTAACATCTTTATCAATGATTTGGATGAGGGAATAGAGGGCATTCTTATCAAATGTGAAGATGACACCAAATTAAGAAGGGTAGCTATCACTCCAAAAGATAGGATCAGAATTCAAAATGATCATAACAGATTAGAGAGCTGGGCCAAAACTAACAAAATCTATTTCAATAAGGAGAAGTATAAGATATTACACTTGGGCAGGAAAAAATATACAGATATAAAATGGGTGACACCTGGCTTGACCACAGTACATGTGAAAAGGAACTAGACCACAACCAAGGACATGAGTCAGCAGTGTGATGCAGCAGCAAAAAAGAAAAGTCGATGTGATTCTGGGCTGCATCAATAGGAGTATAGAATCTAGAACAGAGCTCTCCAAACTCTTCATGTTGGTGATACACTTTTTAGACATGCATCATTTTGCGACACAGTAATTTGGTTTTACTAGCAAACAGGAGGTTAAACTAACCCCTTGCAAGAGATATGGACACATACATAAATTGTAATAGCAAAATGTATGGGGACACAACATATCTCATAAAAACCTTTCATATGTTTTTAAAAATATGATTTATAAATAATAACATATATTTCTGAGATTGTAAGCGACACACCTACACACATTAGGTGACATGGCATACCATTTGGAAAGCCCTGATCTAGATCAAGGGAAGTGATAGTACTACTCTATTCTGCATTGGTCAGACTCCACCTGGAATACTGTGTCCAGTGCTGGGCACCACAGTTCAGAAAGGATACTGACAAGCTGGAATGTGTCCAGAGGAAGTTGATCAAATGTTAGAAAACCAGGAAACCATGCCCTGTGAGGAGAGGCTTAGGAAGTTGGGTCTGTTTTGCCTAGAGAAGAGAAGGTTAAGAGACAACATGATAGCTGTGTTTAAATATTTGAAGGGAAGCCATATGGAGGACGGAGTAAGCCTGTTTTCTGCTGCTGCAGAGACTATGACATGGAGCAATGCTTCAAACTTCTGAAAAAGAAATTCCATCTGAACATTAGGAAGAAGTTCTCTGATGCTAAGAGTGATTTGGCAGTGGAACACTCTGCCTCAGTGTGGTGGAGTCTCCTTCTTTGGAGCTTTTTCAACAGAGGTTGGATGGCCATCTGTCAGGAATGCTTTGATGGTATGTTCTCGCACGGCAAAGGGTTGGACTCAGTGGCCCTTGTGGTCTCTTCCAGTTCTATGATTCTATGAATAGTGCTGTAATTTTGCAGTGTGAATGGGCCCTAGGAGCTATTAGCTTGGTGGGAAGTAGAGGAGGAACTTCTGGAACCACAGTGAGTTATTATTTGCTGGTGTGTGTGCGTGTGTGCATGTGTACAGAGAAGCCTAGGGCAGGGACCCTAGTCTTCTTCCACAAAGGTGTATACACATACCCGTATATAGCCAACATTTCTGCTACAAAAAGAGGCCAGAGACTTCTAGACATGTTGCCGCTCAATTTATGACAGATGCGCTCTACACATTCTCAATGGTCTCCCTGTCACTTTCTTTATCATCCTGCTAGGGCTACAATGAAAACACTGGAGGTATATCGGGGGGGGGGGGGACAAATGTAACTGACTTCTGTATTTCCATCATGACTAATGGATATTCTCAGATTGGGAGTTAGTATTCGATTAGCTGTTTTTTGCTGTACTTTCCTCCCCAGAGACAAAATTTAGCTCTTGGAGCTGAAACTTTAGGGACAAGTCATCTGTATTTCTAACACTTCTTTCACTGTAACTCAGTAAAACTAAAAAGACACCTTGCAACTGTTTCTAGATGCAGTTGTTAAGAGATTTTAAACATGTAAACCAAATTCAAATACTATAGTCTATGAAAAGCTTCTTGCATCACCAGACATGCCAAGAAAAAAATCAGTATGCTAAAACTAACTTTATAAGCCCATCTTCCAAGTAGACATCTGCATAGAAGGAGTGGTCATCATTGATAATTCGTCCACCTTTAATGAGCAGGCGATCACTCTGAAGGGAGGGAGAAACAGAAACAATGAAAGTAGAAGTTAAAGAGTTAGGTCATTTAACTTACATAGAGATATAAATAATTAATCCTCAACACCAGAAGTCTCAATTCATCAGACTGCAGAAGGACTCTCAATTCCCATGAGTTTCAACCAGAACTGACAACAATCAGGGTGAAGGAAGATACAATGGACCTTCCAGATCTGCAGAGGTTTGGTTCCAGGACCAATCACAGATGCCAAAACCCAACATTAATGGGATTTTAGAAAAAGCAGGCCCATCAGCAAAACCAAAAATAGGTTACAGTGTAGGTTGCTTTCATTTAATGTATACATATTTGTTTGACACCCAGTAGGTACGACTGAACAGTCACTATGGGAATCCTCCAGGCCTATTTTTATTTATACCTTCTGACCCTTACAGCTCACCCTCTTTACTTTGACAAAGAATAAGTTCTATGTGCCCATTTAAAAGCTTTCCAATTTCCCAAAATTTAACCTACTATGCTGAGGGGCGGGAGGGGCAGTTATAGTTCTACTATTGCACATTTCTCACTGATTATGCAATCTAAAATACCTCCAGCATTGAATTATTACAAGTTTCCAACTTGATGCTGGGTAAGTATTTCCACAGCAGAAACAGTCAAATGAGCCTGTTCATCTGTCCGTAAAACCTTTCCCCTGGCTTTCTACTGTATTTAGTAAAATTGGCTTTCCTAGCCATGTTACTGGAAGTTCAAATGGGTAAGATATGCTTTATAATAAATAAGTTGTTATATCAAAACCCAATACTCCACAAGAATTATGTTCTTCTGAACTTTGAAGAACAGTATGTACTGTATAATACATCACTAAAACAAGATCTTAAAGCTATGTTTCAACTCAAAATATGGGTTTACTTTCAACATTGGGGAGATTAAAGAATGTTCATCTCTCTATTTGGAATTTTCAGATACTAGTTCTGTAGGATTTCTGTTTGCTTTGTTCCTATTCTGCAACAGCAAAGAAGTGACAGATAAGGCACAGAAGAACTTAAAACTCATGCAGTCTGGAAAAATTTAAGCAGCCTCAGCCCATTTTTCTGGGGAAATTAAGTTTATTTTGAGGTATTTCAGACATGTGAATGCAATCCTATATGAACTTAAAAGTTAACCAAATTTAATTCAGTTGAACTTCTGACCGGACCTGCATCTACGCTTGACTCTGGTGAATGGCTGCTATTAGAAGCGAAACTAAGTGGTTGTCTTTAAACTGAAGTGAAGGAAGTTTACAGAAGCCTAGCAATGACAATACGAATTAATGGTGAAGGCAGCTTCCTTACTATTAAAGTTACTGAGAAGCTTCTCTTCCTGTTGACTCTCCCACCATTCCACTCCATCTTGCATCTCCAGCACACTAAGCAAGATCCCTGCATCCCTGGTAGCCTATTATAAAATAGATATCATGCTCCACTTCCCAACCTAAAGAGCAGACAATACTTCTTATGTCCCTAAAAGACACTTCAGAAAATGATTCACATGGTAGAAATTCTTCATTCCTTGCCTCGCTCTTTAAAAGAAATCCAAAGACCCCTTTGAGGGTACAACCGTCCATCTGTCTCCTAGGGAGTAAACCCCCATGTGAGATTATCTGTATTGTATTTGTACGTGCACTATGCTACACATATGGAGGAAAAGCACCGACCTCTGTCAAGCTGATCCGGGTCGCCTAGAGAGAAACACCCCTCAGGCCTGATCAGGTCTTTGCTTGGGCTCCTCTTTGGCGCGGTGCGCTCAGCGGGCACAGCTCGGCCGAAGGAAATGGCCCACGTGCGCCATAGGAGGGCGGGGCGAAGGCAGCAACAGACATCCTCCGGTTCTCGAAAATCCAGAGCCGTTCACTCGTTGCTACGAAAGTGCGTGCCCACCTTTGTTTCCTTTTTGTCCTCAAATCTACGCACCGATTCTACGACTGCGAGCGCGCGCACACACACAGAGACACACCCGCGATAGCCTGGCGCTTCATTCCGGGAGCCGGCCGAGCAGGTGCTCCGCGTTCTCTCGGCAGCGGCAGGCTTTCCGAGGCGACGCCCGCCCGCCCGCCTCCTCGCGGGCGTCCCCTCCTTCTTTTGTTCTTTTCCCTTCGCCTAGCCCCGATTCCAGCCCTTTCGCGCGCGAGTGACGCCGCTCCTCTGATCCGTCCGGGGGGGGGGGCTACCGACCCACCGTCCCCCTGCCTCCCTTCGCCCCGCCGCTCAGACGACCAGCCCAGGCAGCCGCTGCCCAAAGAAGCCCCGCCGCGGCTGGCGCCGAACCCTTCCCCCGCCATCGACAAAGCCCGTCTTCTGCTGCAACAGCGGCAAAGAACCACTCGCGCTTCAGGGGCCCCGTCCGGAGCCCCGCGGCGGGAGGAGAGACTCCGCCGAACCCGTGCGGGTCGCAAGGCTGCCGCCATCGACCGCGCCGCTGCCCTGCCCTGCCCCTCGTGGGTGGGCGGTCCGGGCGGGGGGTCGGCTCAGCCCGTTCTCCAGCCCCGCCAGGACGCGCGACAGCCCCCCAATTCCCGGCCTGCCGCCCTCCCGACCCCCCTCGTGGCGACCCCCCGGCCCTGGCGGCTCACCGTGATGTGGGGGATGCTCTTCTTGCCTTGGTAGCCCGACATGCTGGCGGCGGCGGCGGCAACAAGGCGGCGGCGGTGGCGGCGCTCTTGACCCCAGGCAGGCGACGCTTCTGGGCGGCGCGGGGAGGCGGCTTGCCCGTGGCGGTGGGCTGGCCCTTCCGCGGCCTGGGCCGGATCAGGACCGAGGGTCCCCACGCACAAAAGCAGGCGCGGCCGCGACCCCAGTTCAGAGGCGGCCGGCAGGCAGGCAGGCAGGCAGGCGGGGAGCGGCTGCCGGAGCCCGGCGCGAGCGCGATTCGCTCGCCAAGCGCAACCCAGGAAGCGTTTCCTCGGCTCCCTTCTCCCCCTCCCCGACGCAGACCTCCAATACCGGTGCGGCTGGAAAACGCCGCTCCCCCTTGCAGCCCCCCTGCACGCGCGCGCTTCACTGCGGCGAAGGGCGCTCCTGCCTGAGCGGGAGAGCCACGGGCCCCACGCGCGCCGCTCCCAGCGCTCCCACCCACCCACGAAAAAAACCCAAAACAAAACCGTCGCGTCCGAGGGCAGCCGCACACCTGTGCTGGCCCCAGTCCGACAAGAAAATCTCCGAGAGGGCGGGAAGAGAGCCCTTGGACGAGGCCCGCAGGAGCCTACTCGAGCTCGTAAAGCGCGGCGCGGCCACCCTGCCAGGCCACCACAGCTGCGGGGGAATTCTGGCAGGTGCCTCTGCGTGGACGTGGTGGCACGGAGGGGAGAAGGAAAGTGGCATACGGTCGAAACTCCTCGTGCGCAAAGGCGTGAAAGGAGATGAACCAGTCTGACAAAGAAGGAAAGATAGCGTGGAAAGCATCCTTTTTCGCATTATGCATTTTCAGCTCACCATCACACAGGAATGCAGAATCACAGAATCACAGAAATGTAGAGTTGGAAGAGACCACACGGGCCATCCAGTCCAACCCCCTGCCATGCAGGAACACCCTCAAAGCACCCCCGACAGATGGCCATCCAGCCTCTGCTTAGAAAAGAATGTAATGTTTACACTGTGGCCAACTATGCCTTTTTCACGCTGTCTTTGCACTCTTAAAGGGCACTTGGAATGAGCAGACCAATTTCTTTTGCAACTAGTCACCCTACAGATGATTTGCACATCTGCTCACACGCTGCTGGCAGCAGCCTCATCTTCTGAGCTTTGACATAGAAAGTCCAATCCCATTGGAAATAGGTGGCTTGCTAACTGTAAAGGCAACACAACCTTAAGTTACTACCCAAATTCCATCACGTCAGCATGGCTCATCTTAAACTCAGTTTGAGATTTTGCCCAGTATCATCATAGGATTCATAGGAGTCAACTGAATTCCATCAAAGTTTTGTCAGTCAGAATTTTCTCCATTCTATGGGCACGGCATTTTAGAGTTGGGATCAACCAGAAAGAAAAGACATACAAGGTGAGAGAAGCAACAAAAATGGCCTTAGTGGGACCAGGAGAACTTTCAGGAAGCAGTCATTTAAGCATGGTGACAACCATGGTGAAAGATAATGTCTGTAATAACAACTGATGTTATGGACATTCCTGCAGCCATCATGGTCGCAGCTAAAGGCTGGTTGAGAACTGCTGCTCTATGATATTCTCAATAATGGTGGACTCAGTGTTTACAGATGTTCCTGTCTGTTCTGTGACCAAGGGAAGGAGGAGGACTCTCTCATGCCAACTGATTCTTAAACTGTGTGTCATTTCTGATAGCAAATTTTAGGAATTTTGACTAATCAAAACAAAGACATTTGCAAATTAGCGTTTAGTACACCATATTATTTTATCCTTTCCTGTTCTCTCATTTTAATAGCAGTAAGACCACCAAGAAGATGCCATTTGAAAGTGCCTCCACATTCTGGTTGGCTCACATAGTTATCTAATTACTTCATTTATTTGTGTATGTTTTGTCTCCAAGCTGCACTAGGAATGTTGCCAGTGATAGAAAGAGAAAACATGCTGTGGAGGCCAAGCCTCATAATGGATTGGTACACATAGTACAGCCTGCCAAATAAAGTAGTCAAAACATAGAGGCTACTTCAAGTCGCCTACACTTGGTGGTCATGGTATATGAAGCAGCCCTGACCTGCTTCAATCAACTGTATCTTCTTGGTTTGTTCTGCGTTCCTTCAGTGTGCTCCAGAACACTGCAGAAAATTTCCCATGTGTCTTTATGGCAATAACATGGAGGGGAAATGTAGATCAGAAAATTTCAGACGCTTCTTCTGGATGTGCCCTTAACATCTGTTTTGGTCATATTTGTTCCCTCTATGGCAAATCCTAAAGTAGGCAAATGGAAACATTTCCATTTTGTAACAGAAGAAGTAGCTTTCATTTGAGAGAGTTTAATATTCTGATAAAATGATCTATGGAATTTACCAGTGATCATAATTTAAATTCACTAAGCACACATTATATCAAAAGTTTTTAAGATGTATGGATGTCTCAGGATGCCTAACCAGAACAAATATCTGATCCACATGTAAATACAGGCCTCCATTATGGCTACAATTGTGAGGGAACACTGACTCCAAGGACTGGAGATGGGATGGAATGAAGTGTGAAGTGCAACAACAGCTAAGGCAAACCACTGCCTATTTGGTGAGCTGAGATATTGAACTCTATTTTAGTTCCATTACGAGCTTGGCTAAGGGGGGTCAGCCTGGGTTCCAAAAGAGGACTAGGAGCTATGGAAAAGATATTTTCTCTGAATTTAAAATTCTACACAAAATGGCCACCACAGAGCTGGAAAATATCTAAGTACTTAGATTTATGTGCCAAGAACATCAAATTCTTGATTTTCCAAAGACTTCAATACAGAATACTTCTCCAATGGTGATTCTGGTGAATAAAGTTCTGTTGTCTTCTTTTCTTCATTTACAATGTTAACGTGTGTTTGGAGCCTCACAGCAAGCCATAACCACTATCAAATTCTGTGCATCGCAATCATGCATTGCCATTTATTTTAGTGGTGTACTTATGAGAACTGTCAGTTTTGACTGAATACTTTAAGAGGCCTTATTTTAAATAGGTTTTAAGAGGGGTGTGTGCATAATACAGTCCTCTCTCCCTCCACATTCACTGGTTTGACCTTTGTGAATTTGATTATTTCCACAGCACATGCTTGACTCTCCCCTCCATTCTCCTCCTCCCATTCCCTTGCATTTCTCACCCAGGCTTGCCAAGCTAAAATGGATGCTTTTTCCTTTCGGGTGAGCAAAGCGCCTTCCCCACTGTAGGCATGTCCTCTCTGCCACATGGCTGCACATTCTGCTATATAATGCCGCTGATTGGTCAGGTGCCCTCTTTGCTTTTACATCTGCCCTCTGGGAGGACTCTCCTTGCTCAAGATGGTGACCGGAAGTAGCTGGAATGCCAGAACTCAGTGCTCTGCTCTTCCCCGTCTGAGGAGAAAGTGCTGGAAAGCCCTTTACCTTGTCTTTTTCCTTTCCCCTGGGAGCTCTGGGGCTACAGGCTAGGGAATGGGAGAGGGGGAGCTCCAGAGGAGAATGGGAATGAGAGTTATTCATAGTTTTTTCATTTTCCTGAGGGTTCTGTGCCCCAAGCTGTTGTGAATATGGAGGGGCCACTGTATATCAAAATTACATGCCCACACACACAAACACACACACACACATAAAATTGATTGATATATTATTAATTATTGGTTCTAAAGGGCTGACTTGGTTCTGTGAGACAAAGTAGCCCTTCTCCACAAATGCTGACCTCAATGAATCTTTGCAGTGGAGAAATCAATGTGAGCAGAAAAAGGTGGGGTTAGTGGCCAAAGGGGTTGCTTGCTAATCTGTCCACCCAGGAAATTAGAGGCCCAGTGAAGTCAAACTATTCTCTTCTGAAGGCCTGATCTGATACAACTACAACTTTGCTGAGTTCATCAGGACTAAGCAATGACATCTCTCTTATCAATAATATATAGGATATATATATGTACACATAGGTATACACACACACACACAAATACACACACATACATATTTGTATATGCCTATGTGTACACATATATATCCTACCGATGGCACTACCTTTCTGTGGTAGTGAGATTATGTGTTCTAGTGAGGCAAGTGGCTATGCTGATGGCAGCAATGCTCCTGGTAGAGTCTCCCATGTCAGATTGGCTTTTGCTGAGGAGCCAGACTAAATGTGCCAAACAGCTACTGGGCAGCAGCAGTAGTGGAGACAGGGTGACTCTGGCAGAGGATCTCTCAGAGTCAACAGCAGTGACATTATAGCTAACACTTGTTTGTACTTTGCAGAAAGTGGCATGATAAACCCCTTTTGAATGTCTTTTACCACAAAAACCCCATGATGAAACAATCCAAAATGAAACAAGAGATAGTGTCAGAAGATGAGACTCCCACACTGAATGGCACTCAACAAGCTACTGTGCTACAGCAGAGGGCCACTACAAGTAGCACTGTGGCTAATGGCACAACTGAACTCAAGCCAAAAGATTGTTCAGTTATTGGCATGCTCAGAGGTGAAAGAAATGCCCAAAGCTGCATAACACACATTACAGGAACACAGAATATGAGAAGCATGAATCAGGAGAAGCTACACATAGTAAAACAAGAAATGGAACATAACAGAGATTGCAATACCTGAGCTGAGGAACCTAAAGTGTACAGAAATGGGGTATTCTGAGTCAGATGATTACATCATCTCAGGAAATGAAAATCTAAGAAGAAATGAGATGGCATTAATACAGGACTCAGTTTTTTGACAGTCTGCTTTTTCAACAATCTACTGTTGTGTCCTTTTCAATTATAACCAGAACCCGTACATTTGATGTGTAGTCTGCTCTTTCAACCTATTTCTTCATGTTGCCACAACCATCCATGTGCTTCTATGACTGTGTGCAAAAATATTTTTCAGTGTCCAAAAAGCATTTATAAGCTAAAAAGAGACTAGGTTCTGTATTTCAATGATTTCCAGTTTTTTGACAGTGCTTTGGTCTCTAACCTGTTGAATAAGTAAGGAACATATGTAGCAAAGAAAGATGTAGCGAACGCAGTCAAAGGATATAATGCAAAGTCGGATCACATCATGCCAATAAAAGGAGAAACTCTTCAATATAACCATAATCCAAGTTTATGCTCCAACTACAGATGCAGAAAAAGAAGAAAGAAACTGAAAAGAAACTGAAAGATTCTATGCTGGAGTCCAGGAAGGAACTGACCACACACCAAAACATCACTTCTTGTTAATTTTGGGTGTGTGAAATGCAAAAGTAGGAAACAGAGCAGAATCAACGGTTGTAGGAAAATTTGGTCCAGTCTCAAGAAGTGAAGCAGGACAGTGACTGGGTGAATTTTGTGAGGCCAACAGTTTGTTCATTGCAAACACATTCTTCCAACAACCAAAGAGGCAGCTGTATACATACATACATACACACACACACACAATAGACTATGTAACTGGAAGCAAAAGATGGAGGAATTCCAATCTCTCTGCAAAAACAAGACCAGGAACAGATTGTGGCATAGACGATGAACTGCTAATATCTAAAATTAGAGTAAAGCTAAAGAAGAACACTAAACCAACCATCATGCTCAAATACAAGCCAAAGAATATCCCAGTATAATCTAAAGATAATGTAAAAAAAAAAATAGGTTTACAATGTTAAGCCTAAAGGACGAAGAACCAGAAGAACTCTGGGATAAAGCCAGGTACATGGTCAGGGAGGAATACCAAAATATGCTATCTGCAGCTAAAAAGAAAGAGAGGTCTTGATGGATGACAGCTGAAACTCTTCAAGCAGTTAAATAGAGAGGAGAAGCAAAAGTAAAAAGTGACAGAAATAGGGTAGAAATCTTGAACGCAACAGTTCAATAACTTGTGTGCAGCATCAAGGAGAACTATAAAAATCAGTGCAAAGAAATGGAAGTGGACAAAAAGGAAGAACAAGAGACCTCTTCCACAAAATCGAAGGCATCAAAGGGAAGTTTAAACCAAGGACAGGGATGCTTTACAACCATCGGGAATATATTACATGACCAAGTTTAAATGAAAAAGGTGATAAAAACAATACACTGAAGAGTATACAAAAGAGATGAAAGGATGAGAGATTAACTCAAGGAAGAACCATTTGAAGATGAACCTACAGTTTTAGAAAGTGAAGTGGAAACTACACTCAGAGCGCTTGGGAGAAATAGATTACCAGGAGCAAATGGCATACCAGTGCAGCTGCTTCAAGCTACAGAGACAGAATCTACCTGAATTCTAACTAAAATCTGTCAACAAATATGGAAAACAAAAAAAATGGTCCACAGATTCAAAATGCTCATTGTCCATGCCATAGTATTTCCAATTTCTATGTATGGTTGGGCAGTGGAACAGTGAAGACAGCTGACAGGAAGAAAATCAACTCATCTGAAATGTGGTTCTGGAGAGGAGTTCTACCACTGTGGACTGCTAAAAAGACAAATAAATAACCCCTAGAGCAAATCAAGCTTGAATCAGAAGACATGGCTCCCAAGAAAAGACAATAATGCTTGGTAAGGCAGAAGTCAGTAGGAAAAGAGGAAGACTGCATTACAGATAAGAAAGACTCAAGGAAGACATACACCTTAATCTGCAAGACCTGAGCAGGGCTGTTGATGACAGGGTGACTTAGAGCTCTCTCATTCATGGGGTCACCATAAGTTGAAGTCAACTTGCTGGCAGTTAACAACAACAACAACCATGTATATATGTGCATGTTAATCATCAACAATATCTCAGTGTATCAAAATACTCCTAAGTGAGCAATTTCCTTACAGCGCTCCTCACAAACTTAACTGATCCTGAGTTATGGAGCCCTGATCCAATGCTTCAGCTACTTTAGAAAATCTGAGCAATTTGTCAAGAGGTCCAAGGGGGACTGAAAGATGCCATTGCTTAGTCCTGAGAAGCTCAGCAAAGCTGCAGCTGTGTCACAACAGGCCTTCAGAAGAGAACCCTTTGACTTCACAGAGCTCCTAACTTCCTGGATGGACAAGAGTAGCCACTAACCCAAACTATTTTGCACCCTGTGATTTCTCCACTGCACCCATCACTGAAGTCAGTGCTGTTGAGAAAGGCTATTTTGTCCAACAGAATTCACTGAACCAAAGCAGTCCCTTAGAATCACAGAATCATAAAGTTAAGGGACTCTATTAGGAGTGCAAGCCTGGATGCAGGAGCTCCAGCCAGAACATCCTCAGCAAGTAGCTGTCCAGCCTTCTTTTGAAGATACCTGGAGAAAGAGACCCCCCCTCCTCCCAGGGAATTGATTTCATTGCTGAACCAGTCTTACTGTCAAGAAGTGCCTTCGAAGGTTCAATCAAACTCTGTTCCCCTATTACTTAAAACCAATAGACCTGGTCCTTCCCTCCTGGGTAGCAGAGAACCAAGCTTCACCCTCTACTCTTTGCCACCCCTCTAAACGTTTAAAGAGTGTAGTTATGTCACCCTTCAGTCTCCTCTTTCCTAGGCTGAAGAAGCCCAACTCCCTCAACCCTTCCTGGATTTCATTTTTTGGTCACACTAAGCTGCAGAAAAAGCCAGGGAGCTGCCCCTCGGCCAAGGTCGCCGCGGCCGCACTAAGGAGGACACGGGGTTCTGTGCGTTCATTCCCGGCTTTGCTTCCTCCGGCTGCCGTTGCGCTGAACAGGCCAGGGCTGCCGCGCCTCCTGCGCGCCTCCCCCCCCCGCCCCCGCCCCCGCCGGCGAGAACGCCGCAGTGAGCCCTGCAGTAGCTCACAGTTAGGGTGCAGGGTCGCCGGGTGGGGGTAAGGAGGGTCGGGGGGAGGGACCGAGGAGGGCGGCTCTCCAGGCCCGAAAGGGCAGCCCGCCCCCTCCCCGCCCGCGCGTCCCGGCGCCCCCAGCCCAGCGGGCGCCTTTCTTTCTCTTTACCTTCCCATTGTCCGGGCTCCTCAGCGGCTGCTTTCCGAGGGGGTACCTGATCTCGACGCCGGGCGCCTTGTCGTCCCGCTCCCCGCTGGGGGAGCTGATCACCGAGCCCGAGATCTCGCTGACATCGCTGGCCGTCTCGCTGTAGCTGTCCCCTCCGGCGCCGTCCAGCATGTCGTGGCGGCTGCCGCTGCGCGGGGTGCGGGAGCCCTTCCTGCCCACGCTGTAGGCGTCGAAGTCGATGGTCTTGTTCTCGTAGGCGCCCTCCACCGCCGCGAACATGCCGCCGTACTTCTGTCGGGGCGTCTGCGCCGTGGTGCCCGGCCGGGCCAAATACACGGGCAGGTCGTTCTCCGTGTTCCAAGCCCTCTTCCTCTCGGCCATGCTCGCCCACTCGCTCCTCTACCGGGTCCTGCGGCCGCCTCGCAGGGGCACCATGCAAATAAACGGCCCGGGCGGGGAGGACGACGCCGAAGCCGGCCTCGCGACTCAAGCCGGTTGGGGCGCCCCCTCTCTCCCTCCCTCCCTCTTCCCGCCTTGCCTTGCCTGGGTGCTTGCCTGCCCTCCGGGCTTGGGGTGCTCGAGCCTCCCACGCGCCTCCCTTCCCCTCCTCCGAAGGACCTCAACTAGCTCGCTAGCGAGGACATGTGAATGAAAGTACAAAGGGACGAGGCGGCGGGGAGGGGACTGGAGAAGCCACGGACGAATGGGAAGAGCGGCGGTGGCGGCAAAGGAGATTGCAGCGCCCCGAGAAGGCCGGGCTGTGCCTCGCACACCCGCGTGCGCGCGGGCGGGCCGGGCCGGGCCGCGCCGCCAAGGGAGCCCCCTCGAGGCGGCTGCGCAGCTGGATTTCAGGCCCCCGCGCGGTCTCCGGGGGCGGGGGCGGGGACCATGGAGCGAGGGCCGGAGGGACTTCCACCCGGTGCCGCTGGCCCGCGTTCAGTCGGAGGCGGGCGCTTCAGCCCAGGAGGGACCCGCCGCGAGAGCGAGAGCGCAGGCGGGCCGGGGCTTGGGTGCCGGGCCGAAAGCTCCGCAGTGAGCGGTCGGTCGGCGATCCAGGCGGCCCCGCCAGCCGCAGCCGATCTCCCCAGATGGGTGGGCGAAAGACAGGAAGGGGAGGCTGAGGCGCCTCCGGCCACGAACCACCTTGCCGGGCCGAGCGGCTGACTCGGAAGTGATCGCGTCTCGGGGGCTAAACCAGAGAGAGTATCAAGCACGTTTAGAAAAGGCCACCTCTCCTCTGAAGGAAAAGGAGGCGATTGGACAGGAAGGCGGCGATCGGAGAGGGAGCCGTAAAGAGCAATTTCTCCTCCTTTTCGCGACCCTCCAGAAGGGGATGGGGAGGAGACAGAAGAGAAAGCGGGCGCGCCCGAGACGGCGACGACGGCTCCCACTTCCCTTCTGGTGCTTGCCCGCCGCGAACAGGCGTAGCAGCAGGGAATATGTCCACCAAAGGGACGGACGCCTCTGTCTCTTCACTCACCCCCTCTCTCTGGGCAATTAGGCACGAAGGGCTCGTTACCAAAAACAAACAAACAACACCAAAAATTACTACTTGAACAATTTCGGGATTGGATCTACTTGGTCTACTCCTCTATTACCACCTCGTGAAACGGGGCAGCCGAGCACGCGGGGATGGGACCCGCTCCAAGAGGCTGTTCTTCCTTTTGCTCCCTCGCTCCCTCCCTCCCTTTGGGCGGCCCCCATTAAGTCCCATCCTGCCTGGTCCATTGCCCAAATATATCAGATGGCCAGGCAAAAGGTAGGGCAGTGTAGTGCAGTGCAGGTAGGTTGCGGTTGAGGTCCAGAGCTACGAGGTAGAATCAGCTGCCTTTTTTTTTCTTCATTTTTTGGTTGCGTGCTTTCCGTTTCCTCTGAAGCTGCACAGGAGGTGCAGTATGGTGGTGAGTGTCTCCTTTTTATAAGTTGCAACGTTGAGTATCCTTTATGTAAGGAAGGCCACCATGGGAGAAGGAAAAAAGGTTGCATCTAATCAGCGGCTGACTGGGTTGCTTGTACTGATGGCGAGCAACTGCTTCTCGCGGTCTCGCCCTCTCTTTTTTTCCCCCCGACAAAAGGAGCTGTCCGTTCAGCACCGGCAAATTGCTGCTGCGTTTTCAACTGCGATACAGACAAATGTAAAGCCGCACAGAGGAAAAGATGGGAGTATTTCCCTTACCAGACTGGCGTTGCTGTGTGGAGCTGCAGACAAAGCAATATTGTAAGGTGATAGGAATAGTGGGGATAAGATGTAATGGGCAAGGATGGGACCATGAAATGGCAATTCTTCCCACACCTACAAAATACTTTATATTTGAAAAAACATAAACCTTTAAATTGGCCTATCAATCATAAACTTCATTAGCTCCTGCACCTAACTTTCTGAACCCTTGCAGGTTTCTTGTGTGCATGGTAATATTTCTATGATTTATGCTTATAAATTATCCCCCAGAAAAGTGGACCAGTGGGAGATGGGCAGAGAAACCAAATCACCTTTCCCCAAAATAAGAAAACTCCCCTATACATAATGTCATAAACCAGTGAAAATGTCCATCTTAGTCTTTAGAGATTTCTTCCTAAGAGCCACAAGAGATCTCCTACTAACACCTGTTAGTTTTGGAACAGTGTTACACAAGAGACATCATTATCACCCTCACTATAATTATTAATATATATTTATATAGTATCATCAGTGTACATGGGGATTTACACAGTAAAACATAGAGGAATAAGCATGATTTTCTTTGGGTTTTGTTCAGACATCCTCCAAGAAGATGATCTGTTTTCACACAGCTGTCCCTGCACCTTGACAGCCTTTCTTCCTTCAGGAGAAGCAATTACACTTGCAAATTTCTTCCAATTCAGCAAAGAAATAAACACACTGTTGGCACCTCAATTTTTTTTTAAAAAAATAGAAGTTTGAATGTGTGATGCATAAGAAGCCCAGCATTTACTTCCCAGTAGTTTTGCATGCATAATTTTCTCCCAGGAGGCTAGCGTGCCTATAAATTGCATCCAGTTCTGACACACTGATTTTTGGGTTCTCCCTCATAGTCAGTGGAAGTTGCAAAGATTCAGATTTCTAAATAAAGATTTAGATTCAGGTCCTAGAAATAGACACCATCCCTGTACTTAATACACCCCACCTCCTTTCCTGACTACTGCCACATAACTATAGTTCTGAGGACTAGTTTTCTGATACTCTCCTGGTTCAAGTGATTGCTGTTATTAAAAATGTCTTGATACCAGGTTTTAAGTGAGCATATGGTCTTGGTTCAAATTATGCCCCTTGGTTCATGTTTCAAGAATAGAATCTATGTACTGCTGGTGAATTCAGAGAGGTTGTCTCCTTAGTCCATGCAAATGTAAAAGACTAGACACTGATCCTTCCCCCAGCATAGATATTTAGGGATACTACCTATCATTTGAGTGTGCAGGTTGGTAATCCATGAGCCCTGATTATAGGAAATGGAAAATATCATCACTTATCCCATATGCCTACCATCTACATAGAACTCCAGCTCCTATGAAAGAGGACATCCACACAGAACCTTAGAGCTGGAAGGGCCACCTGGTTCAACCTGCTGCACACAGGAGTAGATGGCCAAAACACACCTGAGCAATAACCATCCAAAGACTGCCAAAGAGGGAGAGTCCACCACCCTCCAAGGCAGCTTGTTCCACTATCAAACAGCTCTTAACATGAGAAGATTATTCCTAATGTTTTAGATAGACTCTCTCTCTCTCTCTCAAATTTTTGAAGGGATGTCATGTGGAAAATGGAGCAAACTTGTTTTCTGCTGCTCCAGAAACTGAGACATGGAGTAATGGCTTCAAACTTGAGGAAAAGGGAAACAGATAGTTTCTTATGGGACCAACTCTTGGGATCCTTAATGAACTTACCTTCCAAGATGTGTGGCCAGAGAGGTTTTGGGAATCTACATTTCTCAGAGATGCCAACTATTACAATGCTTTGGTATATGCTGAGAAAGTTACAGTATAACACTTTATTCTATGCTGAGAAACTTACAATGCAGCTTTTCACATATCCCACCTGTAATTAATCATGTCTGTAAAAAAAAGCATGCTATAAATGGTACTCCATATCGCGCTGGTGGTGTTCAGACAGGGAGACTGTTCCATGCAGAACCTCTGCCTGCCTGATCCATCTTTACAGTGGGAAACACCTAGGCACTGTAAATTTTCTCAAAGATTTTTCTCCTTATAAGTAAACGTTGGCCTGATGTATCACTTTCTTGGGATCTGCAAGAAAGGACAGAGATGACAACATTCTTGATATGTAATATTACTACTACTCTTTTCCTGTTTGGCCTATATAGAGCCTACTCCAAAGAATGGGGCATATCCCTATATTATTATATTTGAATCAGAAGACTAATCCTACAAGGTTTCAGATATTAAATTACATTTGTCTTCCTGTGTTAAGAGTTGCTGTGCTAATGACTTCAAGTTCATCCTGTTTATTTCCCATGCTCTGTACATTAAAGCAAAGCCAACCTGATGTACAGGGTAGAGGAAGATATGGAAATGGGAGATGGCTGCGCTAACCTGGCTGTAGAGTTCACAATAGGGTGTTGGCCATCCCCAAACTATTTTCCATTCCAAATAATCTGGTTAGCCATGGCAGTAATCCCACTGTGTTGAAAACGCTGTTGGTGAATGGTAAAACAGCTGCCATTTAGGACTGGCTCCTAGATGAATGTGCTAACCTGGCATTTGTTACAGAAACCTGGTTGGCTGAGGCTGGAGGCAGTGCGGGGGGTGGGAAGTAAATCTCTCTCAGCTTTCCCCACCAGGGTTCTCTGAACAGCAGCAGGTGAGGCCTGGGGGATCGGGAAGTGGAGTTGCAGTGATCTATTAGGATAATATCCCCCTGACCAGGCATCCTGCAGGATTTGGGTGTGTTTGAGTGTGTTTGAGTGTATTTTAATTATGATTTTTTAGATCTATATTCTGCACTCTGCCTTGAGGAGAGCTGGGAAACAAATTTACTTACTTACTTACTTATTTATTTAAAGCTGGATGTCTGGGATAGGATTCTGCTGGTCAACTGCCCACCCCACTCTTTTCCTGAACTATCCAGGATGGTCTTGGAGGTGGTGTTGGAGTCGCACAGCTTGTGATGCTCGGGCATCATCTACACTGAAGCTACCCTGTGGCTAAGGACTTCATATCTGTTATAACAACCATGGGTCTGTCCAAGTGGTATCTGGCCCCACTCATGCTATTGGGCACACTCTAGACCTTGTTTTCTGCATAGGATGAGACGATAGTGGTCTGGGAAAAGAAGAGCTTTTTACTGTTCTGTTGTCATGATGAGATCACTTCTTAAACAGGTTTAGACTTGCTGGGACTGAGAGCCTCTGCAGGACAGATTAAGATGGTCCACCCCAAATGTCTTCTGAATCCAGATGGATTCCTGATGGGTCTTGGGTAGTTTCCTGCTGCCATGACAGGTGATCCTGTTGAGTTCTGGTTGATCTCTGGAATGGGGAAATGACTAGGCAGTGGACACAATAACTCCTAAATGTTCATTCCTATGGAGCGGAGCTAAACCAGTCCCCTGCTTTTCTAAAGGGCTGGCAGCAATGAAATGAATGAGGTGGAGACTATGGTGATACTAGCAGAAAACTGAGGGTGAGTCCATCTGATAACAGACTGAAATCTATCTGTAGGCCTTTGTTGGAGCAATAAGGGTAGCAAAAAAGGACTTTTTTTGTTTAACACCACTGCATCCTTACAGAACTGCCAAGCAGAGCTGTTTTGAGTGGTCAGGAATTTACTACAATCTGACCCAAAGGAAAATTTAAGCCACTTAACAGCCTGCTGTGAAGAATTTGCCCACCACTTCAGAGATAAAATCACTCTGATTTACTTTGACTTGGACACCAAAGTTGATACAGGTCCAGCAGATGTAACCTTGGCCCTGCTTGTCCAGTATTGATGGATACTTTTCAGTTTGTGCTAGTCCAAGGATGCAAACAGGATCCCTGGAGAGGCAAAACCCTCTACATGTATACTAGTCCCTTGCTCTTCCTGGCTAATTAAACAGACTGAAGGGGAAGTGGGTGAGTGGGTAAGAGAAGTGATTAATGCCTCTTAACAACAAGGCCCCTGTCTGAAGGAGGCTATTGTAACACTCCTTTTGGGGGAAAAACAAAACAAAAACAACCTTTCCCTTGATCCTACTATACTAGATAACTATAGGCCAGTCTCCAATCATCCATTTTTGGGCAAGGTACTGGAGCATGTGGTAGCTTTGCAGCTCCAGAAGCTCCTGGATAAGACAGATTATCTAGATATATTTCAGTGTGGTTGCAGGCATGGTTGAGATGGAAACAGCTTTAGTGAGTGAACAGGCAGCAAGGCCAATAGGCATTTCGTGTGGGCATTTAGCAGGGGGAATTTTGCAGGGGAGGCCTGGAGTTCTGTTTCAGAACAGATGTGAGGATGTGGGCAGCTACACCTGCAACAGGTACATGTTGGTTGCCATGTCAGAACAGAAGGTCCAGCAACTTGAGATCCATGTATCCACTCTTCTGCATATTAAAGGCATGAGGTTTTCATGGACAGAGCAGAGCAGACTCTACTGGATGAGGAATACACAGGGGATGTCTCAGAAGAAGAGATCAGTTCCAAAACAAAGGAGGTAGACATATGAAGGAATAATACACATGCAAGTAGGAAGACAGGAATCTTTTTGTTAGTTTGGAGCTACAGAATCATTCTCAAGCTCTCTCCTTTATCAGTGAGGATGAGGGATAGGAGCAGGAGCAACAGTATCAGTCCTCAGAAATGCGCAGGGGACCTTGGACGACTCAGCACATGAATTGGCCCCTACCAATCCTCAAAGGAGGTGTGTGGTAGTGGTAGGGGACTCCCTGCTGAGGGGAACAGAAGCAGTGATTTGTGGGCCTGATACGGATCAGAAGAAAGGGGAAAGGGTCAGTGGGGTTTGGTGGGTCTTGTCAGCCTCTCTGTTACATCATGGATCTTTGCCCCTGGGAGACAGCACACTTCTTGAGACATCCTATCAAGCCCATATATCTTTGCCTCCATCAACATGGAGTCATCTACCACCACCACCCCACAACGCTCTTTCTCAGGTCACTTTGTTTCTCCAGTTGGAAGAAAGGAGAAAAAGGAAATGCAGCACTGAAATTCAGCAGCAGGTAGCTATAACATTGGTGACACTGCCTCTAACATTAATGCCAAGTGCAATGGCAGCAGCCAGTGAGGGCTGCACATGTAGTTAGGGGACTGCATATTTCCTGTGGACCATGTATCTTCCACTTCTGCTGTACACCCTATTAATGCACTCCCTCCTCAAGTATAAGACTTTAAATATTCTTTCTGAATAACCTCATTGTTCTAACCTCTGCTTTTCAACTTCCAGGCCATATAGTACAAGATACAACACTTGTACAATCCCTCAAACTTTGGTAACATGCAGCAACTCTATATCAATATGTTTATGACATCTAGTAACCAAGGCCTGCTTGACCAGCAGGGTGCTATCATTATGACATCTAGTGCCAATTACAATATGGTCTTGAGGACCATTGGCACCAAAGGAATGAGCAGAAATATGCACAGGAGATCTGTCAGTTACCTATGCCTTTGAGAATAGACGAGTTCATGAGCAGAACTTGTCAATAGTAAATTGATCCACTTTTAATGTATGAAATCACTACAACACTATCTAGAATGTTTTGGAACTGCAAGCCTGTTCCGGCCTCTGTATTGAAACCTCATTTAGCCAGTCTGTCACAATGTTGGTTGCTACCAGGAATTGTTCAATTCTAAAGCATTTCTTTCTGGGGCACTTGTTCAGCTACTTCTGGTTTAGGGAGACTCAGACCTTCCTTTTTTTCTTCCTCTCTAGGAACAGAAAAAAACCCGATTAAATTCTTAAATGTCTCTGGTCACAAGGAACAGTCTCTATAATTTGGACATCCAGGAAAGTTGTATGGCTTTCCCCAATGCTGCTTCTATTGGGTCTTGGACTATTGGAGAAACCACACATTTGTTCCATAGCTAGCAAAGAAATTCCACAGCCCTGTAATAAGGTTTCCTAGACACAAGTGTCTGAACTTCTGCTTCTCCGTATTTGTGGAAAGTGCCAAAGATGGTCTCCTACTATATGTGGGAATGGGTAATCCAGAGCCTGGGTTCCCTGAGGGGGGAAAAAAGATATAGAATTTGAAGAAGAACATCCATTCCCTCTACTGGAAGATTTGCACTTTGATCACTTGTGTTTTCTGACTCTGCATGGATGATGTTTGAACAGATATAAAGAGCAAAAGGGATGCAGATCCTTGGGTTTGCATTCCTTTCTCTTGGCCAATAAATATAAATAGAGAAAATGGAAAAAACTTTGCACTATGTTCAATAAAGCTTGCTGTATTGGACAAATATACTTTTAATTTGTTAATTGATTATTATACTAATTATTGAAACAGACCACAGGGAACTCACATGCAGAACTTCTGTGTTCAGCAAGTGAATAATTTTTTCCCCTCTTTTAATCTTTGAGACATACTGCTGTATTATATTCTGATAACAAATACATATGTTCTTTGGAAAGATTATGTTCATATTTAAGTTAATTTTTTTTAACTTTGAGTAAAGTGAGCAGCAGCAGCAGTGGCAGCAGCAGAAGGAGCAAGAGGAAGAGGAGGAGAAGAAGAAGAGGAAGAAGAAGAAGAATGGGTCTCAAAGGAGTATTTAACCTCTGGTTCTCTCAAAGTAATAAAAGGAGTCTGATTTTGGAGCTGCCTTCCGGCCAAAAATTCAACCGGTGAAGCTGTTTTATAGCTTAGACTTGCCAGAAAAGGTTGGCAGCTCTAAATGTCTATACTGATATCATATTTAGCTAAACCTGGAAAACACAATTATGGTGTTATTTAAAGGTAAGTCATTGATTATTGAAATAGTACAATGGCCCCTCCCCACTCACAAGGGTTTGGACCAGGGGGAGAACCCTCACAAAAGTGGAAAAATCACAAATAACTCCCTGTCGCTGCATGCTCTGGTACAAGAGCCTTTTCTTCTCCATGCCTGGGCCAGAGGCAAGAGAGTGAGAGGAGGGAGCTCCAGAGGGCAGAAGGAAGGAGCATGTGTGCCTCCCACTGCCTTACCCCCATTGCCTAACCTTTTGCCTCAGTGCAAGTTCTCAGCGCTGGGGGAGAGGCAAAGAATGGGAAGAGAGAGCTCCAGCGGGGTGAAGGAAAGTGCGCGTGCATCTTCTCTACCCCACCCCCGCAACCGCTTTACCTTTTGCCTTGGCACAAGTTCTCAATGCTGCAGCAGAGGCAAAGGAATGGGAGAAGAGGGGTGAAGGAAAGCACATGTGCATCTCCCCCTCCCCTCCCATTGCCTTACCTTTTGCTTTGGCACACTTGCCTTCTTTCTCCCCACCAGCAAAGTGCAAGGGAATGGGAAGAGAAGAATGGTGGGGGGAGGCATGGCCACCTTGTAAATAATCAAATTCACAAAAGTCAAACCCGCAAATGTGGAGGGAGGACTAATGCTCAAATACAATGGCTCATATGCAACTTCTGTTTCATTTTATTATAGTATCCCCTGCACACCCAAAAAATGAAAGCTTGTTAAACTGCCCTCCATTATTTTCTGATTTCATATATGACCACTTTAAATTTGGAAATAAGAATATAGTAATATAATTGTTAACAAAGGACTGAAGCATGAGATTCTCACAGCCAGCATACTACATTATCAGAATGAATCTGGACATCTGACTAAGGAATCTTGCCTGAACCTCTGTTTTGTCACTATGGAAATATAATGCTAAATTAGACATTTGGAAAGCAGCTTAATAGCTCTTTTGACGTGTAAATCTTATTGGATTTACTTTCGCCAGCAAATCCATGAAAACAATTTGGTAATTTTAGTACAAAGCAGGTACAGAAGGATTTACTAAGCTGCTTAGAGACTCAGCTCGAAAACATATGAAAGGTTCAGTTTGATTACCAAGATATTCCTTACAGGAGTCTTGCAACCAACAGTATCATCTATGCTGAAACTAACACACAGTCCAGGATATGAGAAGTGAAAAATTCATCAGCTGAATCAGAATGGTAAGGAACTGTACTTTCAATGCAATGATGCCAATTAAGTGTGAGGTTAGTGAGTGAAAATGATGAACTGCTTTGTTGAATATTTTCATAAGCCTTAGTATCAATAGGTCTTTAAAGTTATGATAAAATGTCTTTGTTATTTTGTCTGGGCCTGATGATAAATCCCTTTAAACCTCCTATATAACTGTTAGCATTTCTGGAAACCTCTAAATTATCTATAATTTAAAATAGGTACTACATCTATTCTAGACATATTAACCTTTGTCCTATAATTTAACACATTGGCATCTATTTATTTATTGAAATGATAATGTCAAAGTAAGGGTTCACAAAACCCATAGAGATGTCATTCTGATCATAAATATCACTATTTCATTTTTGAATACAATGTACTTGCATGTTATTTCCTCTTTCTTTCTGTTTTTACAGTATTTTCCTGATTTATTACTATATACAGATACAGAGGTTCATTTGTTCTTTGGAACATACCAGTAATATAACTGTGGAATGTGTGTCTGTGTGCCTTCAGGTCACCTGTCGACTTATGGCAACCCCATGAATTTGATAGAGTTCTCTTAGGCAAGGAATATTCAGAAATGGTTCTGCCAGTTCCCTCCACTGAAATATATCCAACAGTTGAACAGGCAGCTAATAAACATAGTCTTTATTGGATCATCAGAGCATATGTATTCCAAACTCCCTAGGACCCCCACTCCATTCCTGCCTCTTTGTAAATGGAAGCTGGTGTTCCTCCAGCTTTAATTATTGGTTTCAGCTGAATGTAATCCCTTCCAGCTTTCTTTCTTTAGTTATGTCTGATTCAGATTAGAACTACTGGATGAAAGCCATTAATTAATGTTAACCACAACTGGTGTCAAATCTTGATGTCAGTAAAGCAGAAGATCTCTAAATGCAACATATTGTTGATACTGAATAACAAAATAAGTTGGCTGCTATGTGGTGCAGAGTTAACAATCCTTAAATCTAGCAGAGCTGTGTCTAGATTATGATTGAATGTGCTGCTTTCAGTGTTTTGTTGTTCTTGTGTGCCTTCAAACTGCTTTTGACTTATAGTGACCCCAAGGCAAACCATCATGGGCTTTTCTTGGTAGGGTTTATTCAGAGGGGGGTTGCCTTTACTCTCCTCTGAAATAATGTGACTTTCCCAAGATCACCCATTGGGTTTCCATGGCTGAGCAGGGATTCAAACCCTAGTTTCCAGAGCCATAGTCTACTGCTGAAACTACCACATCACACTGGCTTTTGCTATTCAAGGATTATTTCAAGAAAAAGTACCCACCACTTCCGAAACAGTCTGTTCCACTGATGAACAGCTCTCAGTGTTAGCAGCTTTTTAAAAATGTTTAGCTGAAATATGCTTTGCACTTATTGGTTGTAGGCCTCCCTGTGGACTAACAGAGAAAAGGTATTCAAAAATTTCTATTGTGCCTCTTCTTAATCTTTTCCAGTCTAAACATACCCTTCTCTTTCAGCTGCTCCTCATAGGATTCAGTTTCCAGACCATCCTGGTTCTTTTTGCCCAGACACACTTTAATTTGTCAATTCCTATTCAAAGTATAGATCCCAGACAGGACATAATACCCCAAAAGCATCCTGATCAATGCAGAATACAGCTGAATTGTGATTACTATATTTCTCATGACTTGGACAGACACTAAGCTTCTATTAAAGCAGGCCAACAGATTGCTAACTCATACCCAGTTTGTGATGCTCTAAGACATCGAGATCCTTTTTATACGTACTGTTGCCAAATTAGGTCTCCCATAATAAAAGTTCTGGCCATTGTATATAATCAAATGTATTTTAGAAAGAAATCAGAAGCACATGATTCATCAATATCAATATTAAATGATTCATAAATATTAATATTAAATAAAATAATTTTAGAAAAACATTTGCTGCATATTAATTACTTTTTACAATTAATATGTAATTAAAAAGATTTCCAACTCAAAAGTGTCTAAATAGCTAACATTGTATTGTAACAAAAGAGCTTCCATATATGCCTTTATATTACTAACCCCTTTGAAGTGCATGTTTTTGACAAAGAAAAATCATATTCTCTGTGGTTGACCTACAACATATTACATGTGCTCTGAGCTGTAATACTATTTTGTTTAGAAACTTAATATCTGGGACAAGTTCAGGCTGATCAGCAGGACAGAACTACAAGGAAGGTGCTGTCTGTCTTCCAGTTCTCAAAGCCCTCCTGTACTAACATAGCAGGTAATCCTAATTCCCTGCTCTCCACCATTTCCTCAGCTATGCATCACACCAATCCTTTCATCTCTTATGTAACAACATTAATCTACAAAGTAAGATTAACTTCCTAGGTTAAGAAGAAGCAATATTGTAGTGTCCTTATACAAACTAGGATAAAAAATGTTATATGCATTAAATATACTGAATACAATCCAGGAAAGTTAGTCATGACATTGCTGTTGTTGTTGTTGTTGTTGTTGTGTGCCTTCAAATCATTTCAGACTTATGGCCACCCTAAAATGAACCTATCATGGAGTTTCAGAGGCTGAGGGTGCGTTAAGTGCCCAGGATCTAAGCCTCATCAAAAACAATCTTAGAAACCTCATTTGGTATCAGTCTTACTTGATCCACAATGTAATAAAAATCATAGAATCATAGTGTTCAAAGAAATCATAAGTCCAACCACGTGCCATACAGGAATACACAATCAAAGTATTCCTGACAGATGGCCATCTAGTCTCTGTTTAAAAACCTCCAAGAAAGGAAACTCCACTACACTTCGAGGCAGTGTATTCTCCCTGCTCTTAGCATAAGGAAATTTTTCCAAATGTTTAGAAGGAATCTCTTTTCCTATAATTTGAGGTCATTGCTCAGTGTCCTAGTGTCTTGAGCAACAGAAAATAACCTTGTTTCATCTTACATATGCCATCCTTTCAAACATTTAAACACAACTATCATGTCACCTCTTAACCTTCTCTTCTCCTGGCTAAACATACACAGCTCCCTCATAGGGCATGGTTTCCAACCCTTTAGCCATTTTGGGTTGACCTCCTCTGGACACATTCCAGCTTGTCAGTATCCTTCTTGAACTGTAGCACCCAGAATTGGACACAGTATTCCAGATGAGGTGTAACCAAAGCAGAAGAAAGTGGTACTATTACTTCCCTTGAATTAGACACTATACTTCTATTGATGCAACCAAGAATTGGTTTGGCTTTTTAAAACTGTTGCATCACACTGCTGACTCAGGTTCAGCTTGTGGTCTATAAGGCCCTTTCCACAGGATGCTGTTGTCCCAGCAGGGGGACAGGAGAGAATGGGACCATGATGACACTTCTGCATGGCATTGTTGTGGTCCAATCCTCCTCCCATCAGTAGGCAGTGCAATCGGAGGTTAAATCATTGACATGTTTTCCCCATCAACGACCTGTATTCGCACCACCATTCTGGACTTACCTGGCCTGCAGAAAGACCAGAAGTGTTATGGAGGTGCTTCCTGCTCCAGTGCAGCCTGGGAAATTGCCTGGCTGTGCTGTGGAAGGAAGAGGCATGTCCATCACACTTCCTTTGGCAAGGAGCTGGTCCAATGTGGAAGGGAGCACTCCCATCACACTCCCTTTCCGGCAAAGCTGCTGACAGGATCACCACTGGAGCGTGGAAGGGACATGGTAAGGTTTGGAAAGTGCCTAAGACTCCTAGATCTCTTTCAATACACTGTTGTTAAGCCACGTGTCACCTTTCTTATATCTGTGCATTTCATTTTTAATGCCTACGTGTAGTACCTTACATTTCTCCCTGTTGAAATTCATATTCTTAGTTTTGGCCCCTCTCTAATCTGTTAAGGTCATTTTGAATTCTGATCCTGTCCTTTGAGGTATTAGCTATGCCTCCCAATTTGGTATCATCTGCAAATTTGATCAATGTTTTAGTGCACTATCTGTTTAAAGAATAATAATGTTCAAATGTTTGTAGCTGTTTGTTTTACAAACGAATCTGTTCCTGATACATTTTACTAATGTTGCATTATTGGCACAGTCACAGAATCATGGTCATTCAAATTCTATCTCACATTTTTAAAAAAATTTTAAAAGAATTTTTGTAAAATAGAATTTAAATATTATGTGTAGATTATGCATACTGCATCTATTTAGAAAATTACGGTCTAAATAGTTTAGGGTTTCATTTTGTTTTTTGAAGAAGGGAATCATATTTCTGTTCAAAACATTTCTTATGTCTTTAATGCAAGCTTTATACAAATTCCTGCACAGTAAAGTTCAACAAAAATACTTAAAACCATAAATATTCATGAATAATTTTCAAATCCTAGGCTACATTCAAAGTTAAGATATGTTAATTATTATTGACATTAATAGCGATGCAACATTTAACTATGGAACAGGGAATTGGAATAAGGAATTAGAAAAGAGAACAGCAACAGCTGTCATATGTTTGTGTTCTTGCCTAAGGAGCTAAGGTAGCTACATCTACAGAAAGTGCAAGTTGGTTGCTCTGTTGCAGGAGAAGGTTCAGCATCTTGAGGCTCACGTATCCACTCTGCAACATATTAAGAAGCATTAGGGTTTCTTGGACAGAGGAGAGCAAAGGAGGAACACACAGGGGATGTCTCTGAGGAGGAAGTCAGTCCGCAAACTCAGGAAGTAGACATTTGGAGGAATGTGACATACAGAAGTAGAAAGACCAGCGATCTTTCTATATGTTTGGAGTGACAAAATGTATTTGAAGCTATCTCTTTCTTATCAAGGAGGAAGAGGGATAGAAGCAGGAGGAATAGTGTCAGTCTTCAGAGAATGTGCAGCTGATCTTGGAAGATTCAATGCATGGATTGGCCCCTGCCAATCACCAAAGGAGGTGTGTGATGGTGGCATGGGACTTCCTGCTAAGAGGCACAGAAGCAGTGGTTTGTGAGTCTGATAAGATGTCTCATGAGGTGTGTTGCCTTCCTGGGGCAAAGATCCATGGTGTAGCACAGCAGCTGACAAAACTGGTCAAGCCCACTGACTGTTATCCCTTCCTTTGGTCCACTGCAAGACACGGCCTTCAAGAGATCATAAGGGGTTATGAGGCTCTGGATAGGAAGCTGAAGGACCTAACACACAAGTTGTCATTTTGTCTATTCTCCCAGTATAAGGACATGGCCCAGGAAGGCAGAGAAAAACAGGGGAGGTGAACAACTGGCTCTGCAGATGGTGTCACCAAGAATAGTTTGGCTTCTTGGACCATGGTCCGCAGTTTCAAAAAACTGGAATTCTAGCAAGTGATGGGCTGCACCTCACAGCAGTTGGCAGGAATGCTTTTGCAAAGAATCTCAGAAACCTAATTAGGAGGTGTTTAACCTGAGTCATGACTGGGAGGGAGACAGTATTCTTGAGGGCAGGAGTTCATCAAGTGTTAGAGATCTGAATCTTATGGGGAGAATGGGGCACACGGTACAGGGACCCAACAGTGGGAGGGAAAGAAACTTAAACAAACTTAACAGTGGGAGGGAAAGAAACTTAAATAAGCATATAGCGGGAGAGACCCATGGTCTCAGATGCCTCTACACCAATGCACAGAGCATGGGAAACAGGATGAACTTAAAGCAAAGTAAATATATAATAGGCATCACTCATGATTGGAATGTAGCAGTAAAGGGGTATAATATTTCAGAGAAATAGACTAAACAGGAAAGGAGGAGTAGCAGCACTATAAGTCAGGGACATTTACACCTGTGAAGAGATCTATGAGTTAAATCCTGGAAGCCAGATTGAGAGCATCTCAGTAAAAATTAAAGGGGAGAAAAGCAACAGCAATGTTATTGTGGGGGTCTACTACAGACCCCCAAAACAGACTGAGGACTTCGATGATGTCTTCCTGGCACAGATGACCAAACATTCAGAAAGGAGAGATGTTGTAGTAAGCGGAGATTTCTTGATATTTGTTGGCTGTCAAACTCTGCCAAGAATAGAAGATCCAACAAATTCCTCACTTGCCTTGCAGACAATTTCATTGTCTAGAAGATGGAAGAGACAACAGGGGGAGCAGCTATCTGAATCTGATCTTAACCAACAGTGATGACCTGGTTAATAGGGTGGAAGTAGCAGGATCCTTAGGTGGGAGTGTTCATGTTTTCCTGGAGATTGTAACACAGTGGAAAGATGTGACCAAGCATAGTCAGACACACATTCTAGACTTTAAGAAACATTTCATCAAACTTAGGGAAATACTGGCTGTGGTACAATTGTCAGGAACACTAAAAGAGAAGGGAGTTCATGAGGGATGGGAATTTCTTAAAAGTGAGATATGGAAGGCAGAATTTCTAACAACTCCAATGAAGAGGAGGAGCTCCCATCATCCTTTTTCATTTTTAAAACCTCATATCTTGCTTTATGCATGAATATTAGTTAAGAAAAAAAATTGCTGTCACCATATTTAGTTTTTTTCACACACTGCTTTTGCTATTGCAGGTATTGACCAGAACTAACAATCCAAACCTACCTTGGTTTGCTGCAGACAACAGAATGGTTGAAGTACACTCCTTCTCTTTCTCTTTCTTTTTTTCAGAGCAGGCAATTACACAGAGTTGAAAAGCTGGTGATCTTCATTCTGTCTCCAGAGGGAAAAAATATTGTTCAATGTGGTTATGAAGGTATGGTTGTATACAAAGAATTAAGTGTTTCATTGGGCAGGCAGGCATAAAAGCCAGCGAGGACAGTTCAGTTCATTCACATATTCTAAAAAACATGGGAGTCTGGCCTTGTTTTACAAAAAGACAGAAAGATTAAAATATATATATATCTATTATGAAGAGGTAATATCACTCTAACTGAAGCAAGTTACTTCAGTTTGTTTCTCATAGGGAGGTTTCTCACAGTAACAGTAATCATTATTCATAATATTTAAATAAAGTTATGCGGTCAAATTTGTCATTTCCTCCTCCTACTTCTAGAGGCATCTCCTCCTCCAAGTCCCTTAAAGTTGATAAATTTAGCGAGACAGATTTAGGTAAGTCATCCTTCTCCATTCTGGATTTAACGCTCTATCTCCCTGATGTGAAACCTGACATTGCTAGTTAATAAAAATACTCAGAGTCCAGATTCACAGAACACATATCTACATAAAATTCGCCTGTTAGCCAACATGTTAGCCAACATTAGACAGATAAAACAAACTCTGAGAGTACCAATTAAGATTTTTAGGCCCTCTACTGCAACTACATTAATAGGGATAATCATTTGTATTGTGTGCAGTTCACATTTTATTGATGTATATACTGTTTTCAGATTTTTGAGTGTAAGCAATATATAAATAATTTTAAACCAACAAATAATATTCCTACTTTGCAAAATATGGTAAGAATGAAGAAGATATTACACATGACACATTCTGAACACATTAGATGTGATATACAAATGCCATGTTTATGTATGTGATATTTGGTACCATATAATACAAAGAATAATGTGATATCCAGCATTTGCAGAGTTCCTGGAACTGGAGCAAGATTTTGTTTCAGATTGCTGAGGCAAGAATAAATGTGTCAGTCTTGCACTGTTTTTAATTTGATACAAACTTTACAGTATTATCCACCAAGGACTAGTTGCCCTCCTGCTTTTCCAATTCTGAGAAAATGATCAGTTTACATGGTACTGGGTTCTTCTCCTCAAAAATCTTGGTATGGTAGACAAATCATGCATTAAGTGCATTTTTCCTGAGCAAAACAGAGCTTTAACACAACCATGCACCTAATGGCACAGTACTTTGGAGCAATGCTTTAACCTTCTGACAGAAAGCAGCTTACTGAAGAGAAACGATAAGGGAACACTTTGCCTTTGAATATGGACAAAGTTATCTTCCATCAGAAGGAACAATAAAGAAGCTTTAGACACTTCTGCTCTGGCAACTGGCCAGCCCAAAATATTTTATTCTGCGAGGCAAAGTTTAGACAGCACCCCCTCATGTAAACACAATTTAATTCATACCAGACTGCTAATACAATTTCTTCCTTTCTCACTGGGATTTACTTTCAAGTAAGCCTACATAGAATTGTCTTGCATGTCCATTGACACACCCATTTCTCTTTTTTGTTCTCAGTCTCTCTCATACCCACGTTCCTCCTCAGTCCCACTAACAAGGCTATACTAGCTTGCTTACATGTGTTGTATGTCTAACATTCAGAAGCAGGGACTTCTTGCTGCTGCCTCTCCCTGACACCCAATTCTCTCCGTACAGGCAAAAATCTAGACTAGCACATGTGAGTAGATGTTGTCTGGATAGTTGGAGAAGCAAAGCACTATAGGAGTTGGCAGAGCATATGGCAACGCATCAAATGAAAATCTTGTTCCCAGCAACCAAAGAGTGTGTTCCATTGCTGTTTTGCCATCCACCCACTCTAATTGGCTTGGAAGAGCTGGGGGTGGATGGCAGAATGGAACAAAGATATCACACACTCATTTTAAATTGGAAAAGAGTAGTCCTGGAAAGAGGACTGGAAGGGGTGATGAGAATAAGCTCTACTGGAATTTCACAGCTGAGATGGGAGCCAAACACAATGGGTTCCCGGACTAAAACAATTTGTAACTAGTATGGATATTTTGCATAGGTTTTGGAGGAGGATGGCTGTTCATTTTCAGGTGTGCCCTGCCCAACTTATGGTTATAATTAGTAAACGTGTTTGTTGTAAGTTTTTTTATATATATATAATTTTATTAGGTTTCACAAAATAAAAAAAAGATTCTTTAACTTGTACTTATTACATGAATTATTTCTGATCTTCCACTCTGTTCTGGTCAAGATTTCCTGCAGTTTACTCCACTTATTACATTAATGCATCACAATATAATGATTTTCTCAACTGTTCGAACAGACATTTCCCTCGTCTACACAATCATAATATAGTCGTTCTAGCTAGTCAGTTCCCAGCTCATCACGCCCTTCTGCTTTACTCAAATCGTCCTGTTCCAAAATATTCTCGTTTCTCTTATCGCTTTAAAATTCTACTATCTCTTCATTTATTTTTTTAACTCTCCATTACTTATTACCCCAAAATCTTATAGTTTTTAAATATATCTGTCATTGTATATCTGGCAGTCTGAGCTATTATTACTGCAACGATCCCTCATCTTCCTACCCTAAATTTATGCTAAAATGTCTTGCTTCCCCTTTCTAATTAGTTCCTATTCAATCCCCTTCATCCCTTCAACAATATCTCAATGTTCATATTAACTAAAATATATCGACATATCATCAATTGCAAGCTTAATTGACAATGCCAAGGTAAAGATCAATTTATGCAATTCAGAGCCTTGTGCTTTCATCCACATCCCGTTCCCCTCTCTCCTTTGGGGCTTTGCTGCCTGGAAATTCATTTGGAAATTTCTCTGTATTCTTTTAGTCGCTTATATTCCAAGCTGCTCCGTCCCTAAGAGTGAGGGTATTTTACCTGAATAATCTCCCCCACAGGCTCGCCCCCCCTTAAACAATATCCCAATATTTGTTTTAGTACTTTTACTTATTTAAAATTGGTGAGATGTTACCACTTGTCAAAACAAAGTCCTGTGACCATATCCACCTCCTATTCCCCCCTCCCTTCTTGGACTTTGCAGCCCAGAATCTGTTTCTGAAAGTTTCCTGTATTCTCATAGTCGCTTAAATTCCGGGCTGCTCCGTCCAAAAGAGTGAGGGTATTTACTTGTACTTATTCCCAACAAAAACCTTCCGTTCCCCCCTCCCATCTTGGACTTTACTGCCCAGAATCCATTTCTGAAGATTATCTGTATTCTCATCGTCGCTTAAGTTCCAAGCCGCTCAGTCCATGGGGGTGGGGGTCTTCCAGTCGAATCACTTTCATCACAGGCTTCCCAGTCTCAAAAACCCCTTCAACTCTTGACATCACATTGTTTATATTAATGACAATATATCAATCAAATAGCAAGCTTAATTGAGATTGCTGAAGTACATTACCCCTTATCAAATTTTGAGCCCAGTGCCTTTATCCACCATCTATTTCCCCCTCCCCTCTTGGAGCTGCCCGGAGTTTATTTCAGAAAATTCACTGCATTCTCATAGTAGCTTAAATTCCAAGCTGCTCCATCCGTGGGAACGAGGATGTTTAGCTCGAATGACCTTCCAGCACAGTCTCAACAGTCTCAACAATCCAAAAAAAACAGGAAACAAGAATCACGCCACAGGAGTAAAAAAGATAGGAAACATACAACTCCATAACTTTTGCTCCCAAAGTATTCCTCCAGAATCCAAAATTCATAGTCAATAAGCCAAATACCCGATCGTCTCAGTTCCACCAAAATATTAAAGCAATATAGTACAGAGAGTTCAATGTCCAAATGGAGATTATAACTCTTATATAATCCATCAATCCAAATGTTCAATTTTTTGACATCTTATAGTGTAAATCCCAATTATCAATCAGAGGTCTTTCTTTTTTCTTTAAAAAGTATTAACCTCAGTCATCGTGAGAAAGCAGAGAATCCAACTCGCTCTTTCTTTAAATTCAAACTGCCCCTTTAAGAAGAACTCTCAGGCATAACGAACTCACTTTGCCTCTGGGTTTCCTCCATTCCTTCACTCCTGCGCTCCGTTGCCTGCCAGAACTGCTGCGATATTACCGGAATCGAGACCAGAACAGGTTACCTGATTTCTTGTTTAATTCTTGTTTCTTGATATCTTTGTTAAAAGTCGACGGCGGCGCTTGTGCCGCTCAAGCGGCGATCCCGCTGGCTCCGTCATGGTCCTTCGACCCCCCTGGCGTTTTCCGCTCCCCCAGCCGGGCAGAGCCAAATGCCAGTTGTGGGGTCCCCTTCAGACCCGTTCCGTACCCCTTGTACTGGAGGGGTGTTTGGCCGCCTCTAAGATGGCAAAAGAAGTGGCTGGAATCCAGCGGGTGGCTGCTTGGAGCCGCGCCATTGTGCAGCTTCATTCCGAGCTGCCACTCGTGCCCGCCATGCGACCGGAAGGGGTAAACGTGTTTGCTGTAAGTTTTGAGGGAATGTGACATGAGGTAAGAGTGTAGTAAAAGTTACTGGCAAAAGCACTGGGATATTTTCAAAGTGTACACTCTTTGGAATATTTTAAACCAGAACCCTTCAAACATTCTTCTATTAATGTCTAGAAGCTGACCATAAATGACCTAGAATGACAAATTGGCCAGTCACAAGTGATGATGGGAATAAAATCACAGGCCATTCCCTAAAAGAACTCCAACAAAAACTTTATGTTCCTGAAAATGGCCCAGGACAGTAACTTTCCAGCTACCCTGACCAACCAAAGTCACTGGTGATGCATAACTAGATGAGGGTAGTACAACAAGCCACAAAACTTCCGCAGCAATTTTGAAAAACTGTTGCTGGTTGTCGCAGTAGCTGTCCAAGGTCTCCCCTACCTCTATTTTTGCTACCTGAGAAACTATTAACTGAAACATTCTGCATCCATCTGACACAAGTTATTTAATGAGCAGCAGATCAATGAGCACCAACTACTTGCATCATTTCAAAACTGAGTTTAAGTCTATTCATAACTAGCTATAACCAATTCATAAATTTAAGTTCTTAATGAAACTCTGGTCATTACTTATTTCAAGTATTTGTACAATATTTTTTCCATACAGAGCTTGTTCCTCTGGCTATTGATAGAGGCCAGAATATGCCTCTTTTAAGCTCCACAATCCCAGGGCGACAGGAGGTTGGCAACTGGCAGAGAAGAACAGGTTGTTCAACTGTAACTGTGGTTCTTCAAGTGGTCAACTGTGCCCTCATACAACTGGGGTTTTGCACCTGTGCAGAGACCTCATTCGGAACTCTCTAGAGATGAGTAGTATGGTGGCAGGCTTCACCCCTTGTGGTCACTGTTCAAGTTTATGGCCACCATGTTACCATTCCTCAGTTCTTGAAGTCTGCTCTAGGTATACACAGGGGCGTGTAAGATGGGAGGTTGGGTGGCTTTGTGTGGGGACACAAATGACCACTTGAAGAACCACAGTTATAAGTAAACAACTTCTTCTTCTTCCTCATGGTCTCTGTGCCTCACACAGCTAAGTGACATACACGTTACCAGTGAATGGAGGGGAATGTCCCCGTAGCACTGAAGACAAGACAGCATGACCAAAATGAGCATCTTCCCTGGCCCTGCAATCTCGTCTGTGGTGCTGGATGAATGTGGATGGCTAGGACCAAGTGGCTGCTCATCAGAGGTCCTGACTTGGGATTCCCTGAAGAAGGGCAGCTGATGTCACCACAGCTCCTGTGGAGTGTGCCCAGAGGCCAGGTAGAGTTTGCCGTTTGGCAACCTCACAGACCAGCTGTATGACATGGACAACCTTTTGGAGAGTCTCTGAGCTGAGACTGGGAGGCCTTTTTTCAGGTTGTTATAGCAGACAAAGTTTTCAGGATTTCCAAAGACTACTGTTTTCCATGGCGGGTGTAATAGGCCGTAGCAGGTGTAATAGGCCAGAGCTCTGCAGATGTTCAAAGAGATATCAAGTGGGGATGATGAATTTGGATGGAATCTAGGGGGGACAGTATCTTCACCGAGGTGGAACTGGGATTTGAATACTGCTAGCAAACTTTGTCCTTTGAGCTGATGTGATGGCCACAAGGAAAACCACCTTAAATGTGAGGATCCTCTTGTCCACTGTTGTGTGGGGTTCAAATATTTCCTGAGACAGCTGCAAGAGGACTGGTGATAATGACAGTGATGGTGGTGGTGGCGGTGGTGGAGAGATCAGATGATACATATGTGCCAACCCTTTGAGGAACTGCTCATCTACTGGGTTAGTGAAAAGGGTTGTATGGTCTGGTGGAGGGGATGGTGTGCCACCACTGCAGTGCAATACACCTTAATAGAGGAGAAGGTCAGTCCTTATTCCTTCAGGTGGAGGAGGAAGTGTAGCACAATAGACAGGGGTGCAGGTCAAGGAGGTTCTGAGTGAGAGGTCATGATGGTGCAGAACTTCTTGCACTTATACTCATAGAACTTTTGAGTAGCTGGTTTTCTTGAGGCTGCAAGGATCATAGCAATTCTCAGTAAGGTCATGGTATGATCATCCCTTACATGGGATGGAACAACCCAAAGATGGGGTAAAGAACCTGGTCACTGGAGCGGCACAGGAGGTCATAGGTCTGTGGGAGGAGTATGCACCTGCCTGAGATAGATGGAGTAGCAGGGTGAACCATGGCCGCTGCGACCAATATGGGATGATGAAGATAGCACCAGACCTATCTGGCTTCTGCTTCTAAGATTCAAATCCCTGCTCTGACACTAGTTGAACTTGAACAAGTCACATTCTCTCAGCCTCAGAGGAAGGCAAAGGCAAACCCCCTCTGAATAAATCTTGCCCAAAACCCCCTGCCTTAAGTTAGAAGTGACTTGAAGGCACACAAACAACAAAGTGCCACTGACAGAGGGAGATTCTTTCTAGCCGCCATGTCTCTCCCCTTTGAAAACTGACTAATGGCAACCCTAATGCAAACCTATCATGGGAGTTTTCTTGGCAAGATCTGTTGCCTTTGCCTTTCTCTGGGGCTGAGAGAATGTGACTTGCCTGAAGTCACCCAAGGGGTTTCCATGGCAGAGTGGGGATTCAAATCCAGAGTCATAGTTTGGTCTCCAGGATCATAGTTTGGGCACATGAACACACCCGCTGCCATGTCAGGGAATTGAGAGTGGGGGGGTGCTGGCACTAAAACCGTTACCTTGTTTGCAAACAGGGGAACAGTTTCAGGGCCCAAACACATCCCTGCTGCTGCATTCTTGTTGTTGCCACTACTGTTGGTGTCCAGCAGCAGGGCTTCACAGCAGTCACATAGGAACATGCGCCGGGGGGGGGCGATTTGCCCCGTGTGGCAATGTTTCTTGGGCGTCCTGGCCCGTAGCCATGCCCCTGCACACCCTGGCCACACCCCTGCACACCCTGGCCACACCCTTGTGCACCCTGGCCACGTCTCTGTGCACTATATCAATGCTCCCACGCACTGTAGCCACATCCCTTGCACTGTAGCTCCACCCCCTCCCCCTCCCCCTCCCCTCCACACATTCCAAGCTCCATCAGCCACTGCTTCACGGATCCCCTGTGAGGACTCTGATGACCCCCACAAGTCCCCAGAACGCAGAGTAAGAACCATTGCCTTACACCATTTTTAATTGGGACTTAAAAACTTTGCCTTGCGTTTGCAGTCTCTTGCAGTCTCTCTCAGTTTTATGAGGCTTGCAGAGAGACTGTGAACACAAGGCAAGACTTGTAGGTCCCTATTTAAAATGGTGTAAAGCAGCAGCAAGGACAGTGCAAACAAATCTAGGAAAAGTCAAATCTTCAGTTGTTGAACTGGCAGAGGTGGTAGGCTGACTGTAATTAAAACAGATTGAAGATGCAGAATGTACATTTCTTTCTTCTTAAAGTTACCCACAATACCATTACGACAACAGTCCAATTTGAATATTACCTTAATAAAATCCAGCTTTTCAAGTAAGACATTAAGCTTGAAATAATGACTTTTCAAAACTTTAAGTACTGTGAATAAAGAGTATGAAAATGCTTCTTTTTCTAATGATTTACTCACTCCTATGACTCCTTTTCAAAACTGACTGAAAGTAAACTTAGGTTAAATAAAAAGCAGAATGAAATGAGATGATGTATGTGCCACAATTTTAGAATTCATTTCATGCATGATGTGCATAATATGTTGAAGGAATGCCAGCTGGGAATCGACAGTATCCATATCTGATAATGTCACATGCAAGAAAGGAGCCAACATGGAAAACAAAAAGGCAAAAACATTGAAAAAAATTATTTGAGGCAGAACAGAATATATGAAATGTACATATCATATAAGTTACAGTTTCTTAAAATCAATGAGCATTCCCTTCAAAACGTCATTGGGAGTGGCATTACATTCTCTGATCAGACATCACAGCAGATTTCAAAAAATGTGGTTATGTTTCTCCGACTGAATGCTAATAAATGTAACACAAATTTTAGTTTTGATTCAAAGACAAATTCTGCTCCATTTGAGAGTTTACAACTCAGAGAATCTCTTACTTCCAGTTCTAAGACACGGAATTCCAGGAGCTCATTTTGGTCTCTGGCATCCTCCATTTCATTTTTAAGCCCATTTTTGTCCTAGTTCCATTTTGTAAATCTAAAATTTAAAAAAAAATTAACTGTGGATCAAATGAAAAGAAATTTGTTCAATGCACAGTTTTTTTATTAATGTATATAAAAAATGAACACTTGAAACAAAAACAGTTGTAAATTTTATCATGCATAGTACCTGAATGTGAGTCTGCAAATTTAGATGCTCCAGATATCCATGCCACTTTGGCTGAAGAAAGCATAATATGGCAGAGAGAAAGATTCCTATCAGATAACAAAAATTGGCACCCAAGGGCTACGTTGATACATAGCACTGATTTTTTCCTCAATGGCAGGGTCATACCTGTCTGAAAATTTGTTTAAGATTGCATTTATTAAAAATATAAAATGTGCCTTTTGACCACACAGTGACATGTACTTAAAATACACAAATCATTAAGGACTTGGCGGGGGGGGGGGGCCTACTTGTCTCCAGAAATTCTACAGCGTTGCTAAAATTTGCTCTGATGCTCTGGATGCATTTAAGATTGTCTCATAAGATAATATGACAAGCCAAGTACATTCAACCATATAGCAGAAAAGTTCACAAATAAAATTCTAAAGCACTTACAAGACCAAGTCCTGTTGAGAAGGAATCAACATGGCTTCTGCAAAGGTAAGTCCTCTCTGATTAACTTTTTAGAGTTCTTAACAAGAGCCAACAAGGACTTTGTTGACTAGAGCTATAGGCAGTTGCTTCCAACAACCATTTAGAAGACACATTTCCCACCACTGATTTACATCACATCAATGGAGGAAAACACATAGTTCTCCGTTTTGCATGGGAACAGGAATGGGGGGAACCCCAGCAGGGAATGGGAGAGGGAGCCAATGGGGGAGTTATTCGTGACTGTTCCACTTTTATGAGGGTTCTGTGCCCCAAACCCTTGCAAATGTCAAGGGAGGACTGTACTGCTGTTTTAGAATAACACTAGCCACAATGTTTTGTGACACAGCTTTTAAAGTGACATTTATAATTAGATCTGGATTTAAGATGTACATTCAAAAAATCCAGTTGGCCTGTTGCTCACTCTTTCATGCAAAATGGTCAATGCAACTGCAACTTGAAGCATCTTAATCCATTTGATTTTGCAACAGTGAGCAATGGAAATATTGAAGCTGTCATTCATGTTACATGCCTTTTCTAGCAATTCTTGGTTTGTCCTGAGAAGTACTTGTTTTTGTTCTATCAACTTAGAATCCTGAAAGAGAGAAATTTCAATTTTTTAAATTTAAAACATTTATATACCAACTTTTATCAAAGATTTAAAGGAAATTTACAAGCATGAAAACTACAAATCATAAATCCAGTTGCTACTCCAAACTAGATTAGATCCACCTAATGATTTACATAATTGTTGACTTATCATTCAGAAACTGATTCCATGGGTCAACTCTAGTTTGAACTAGAATCACAGAATCATAGAGTTGGAAGAGACAACAGGGGCCATCCAGTCCAATCCCCTGCTATGCAGGAATACACATGAAAGCATTCCTAAAAGATGGCCATCCAGCCTCTGCTTAAAAATCTCCAAAAAAGGAGACTCCACACACTCCGAGGCAGCAGATTCCACTACCAGACAGCTCTGACCATCAGGAAGTTCTTCCTGAGGTTTAAGTGGAATCTCCTTTCCTGCAGCTTGAATCCATTGCTCCTTGTCCTAGTCTCTTGAGCAGCAGAAAACAAGCCCACTCCCTTCTCGACATGACATCTCTTCAAATATTTAAACATGGCTAACATGTCCCCTCTTAACTTTCTCTTCTGCAGACTAAACATACCCAGCTCCCTAAGCCATTCCTCATAAGGCATGGCTTCTAGACCCTTCACCATTTTGGTCACCCTCCTCTGGATGCATTCCAGCTTGTCAATATCCTTCTTGAATTGAGATGGCCAGAACTGGACACAGTATTCCAGATGAGGTCTAACCAAAGCAGAATAGAGTGGTACCATTACCTCCCTCAATCTAGACACCATACTCCTATTGATGCAACCAAGAATCGTGTTGGTTTTCTTGGCTGCCTCATCACACTGCTGATTCATGTTCAGCTTGTGATCTACCAAGACTTCTAGATCCCTTTCACACATACTGCTATCCAGCTACACATCCCCCATCCTATATTTGTGCATTCCATTTTTTTCTACCTAAGTGTAGGAACTTACATTTCTGTCTGTTGAAATTCAGTTTGTTAGCTTTGGCCCAGTTCTCCAATCTGTCAAGGTTATTTTGAGATTTTATCCTGTCCTCTGGGGTATTAGCAACCCCTCTCAATTTGGTGTCATCTGCAAATTTGATCAGTATGCCCTCTACTCCTTCATCCGAGTCACTGATGTAGCTGTTGAATAGTACTGGGCCAAGGACAGAACCCTGTGGCACCCCACTGGTCACTGCTCTCTAGGATGAAAAACAGCCATTGGTGAGCACCCTTTGGGTTCGGTTGGTCAACCAATTACAAATCCACCTAATAGTAGCCCTGCCCAGCACGCACTTTACTAGCTTCTTTGCAAGAATGTCATGGGGAACTTTGTCAAAGGCCTTACTGAAATCAAGATATGCTATGTCTACAGCAGTCCCTTCATCTATCAAGCTTGTAACCCTATCGTAAAAAGAGATAAGATTAGTCTGGCATGACTTATTTCTGAGAAATCCATGTTGACTTGTAGTGATTACAGAATTGCTTTCTAAGTAATTACAAACTGACTGTTTAATGATCTGCTCTAGGATCTTTCCTGGTGTTGATGTCAGGCTGACCGGTCGATAATTATTTGGGTCCTGTTTTTCTCCCTTCTTGAAGATGGGGACAACATTTGCCCTCCTCCAGTCTGCTGGGACTTCTCCTGTTCTCCAAGAACAGGAGAAGTCTACACTAGATTTCATTGGAATTAAAGTAGACTTAGGCCTAAACACATACAAAACAAATGGCAAATGGAAGTGTTGTTAAAAAGTCAAACAGTTTACAATATTGAAAGAAAATCTTTTTAAATACACAAGTAAGTGCATTTTTGTGAGGTATTCAAACAGCAAAGTTGGCATTAAGCATATTACCCTGTGGGGGATATTCCATTTGTGAAGTGCCACTGCCAAGATTGTCCTCTCCATCATTAAAACAAGCCACTGGTGGCTGAGATATTCAGATAAAGATATAGGGTGATGATTGTAGCATAAAGATAGATTGAAATGAGAAAGACCATTCAGATGAGAAGCACAATTGCCACTCTGTAGAGGCTCTAAAAACACCTGCTATTTTAACTACATTTCTCTCATGCTGTAAACATTGCCACTTATTTGTTCAGTGAGGCCCACTCATAGGAACCCTGCTGAATGGTCCATCAAGTATATGGTCCCAAACTGTTTAAGTCTTTAAAAGCGAGTGCAAGCACCACGACTTGGGCCTGAAAGCAAATAGTCAGCCAGTGAAGGTTTTTTAATGATTGGTGAGATACGATCATTTTTGCAATTACTGGCAGTCAAAAATTAGGTACTTACATCTGTGTTACCAGAACTTGCATTAAAAGTCAAAGAGTTTACAACCCTCGGCAAGATCATCTCCATGTGGGGAAGACATATTGTCCACAGCGGATGAAAGCTACTCTCTGGTACGGGGGGGGGGGGAGAGGAGGTGTCACTTAAGCCTCTAAAGACAAAGCTGAACTGAAAAGCACTCTCAAGCTATGAACCTGTTCTTTTAGTGGGAACACACCTTCATTAAGAACTGGTTGAATGCAATCTCTGTAAATGGGAGAACAAATTATACACAGGTGCCCTGTCTCACCAGGATGAAGCCTCAGTTTATTGTTCCTCACCTCCAGCTGTTACCGAATCAAGATACCAATTCAGCACTTCCAGAGCTTCAGGCTGATTCTCAGGAACATTTATGGCTAATGTGTACCCTTCATATATACATTCCAGTTCTCAGCTACAAATGTGTGGGGCAGCATTGGTAGGATAATTTAATGAGGTTTCATTACCCTTTTTAAGAAAATTTAAATATCTTTATTAAAGTTTTACATAACTACAAAGTGTAAAAAGACTTCCAGCACAACTCCACATATACAGAAAAATTATCAAAATAACATGTTATTGCTCCTCACACCATATCCACTTTTTCTACATTTTCTTTCTAAGAATATCTCATCTTTACATTAAATATTGGAAAAGAATTCTATAATCTAATCAAAAACAATAGTCACTATTTCCCTCTTATCTTTTTTTCACATATTCTATTTTTCACATATTCTATGAAAGCCTGATAGGACTCCAAGGTTTTTCCCTTTAGCAGAAATGTTAGTTTGTCCAACTCTGATAATTCCATCAATTTTTTGATCCACTTGTCTATTGTAGGGTTTATTTTCCTTTTCCACTTTTTGGCATAAATCAATCTTCCTGCCATTATCATATAACAGTGTATCATTATCTTCTTCTACAGTTTCCTCATAGTCTTGCATATTTAATAAAAATAATTCAAGTCTGTGCCTTAGTTTATTTTTCAAAATTCTTTCAATGACAATATTTTCATCTGAAATTTTCTTGCTTTAATGCATGACCACACGTCATAGAAAGAACCCATATATTTCTCATATTTCGAACATGCACTTTTAACATTTACATATATTTTGGATAATTTAACTGGTGCAATGTACCATCTATACAACATTTTGTTTATATTTTCTTTCAGCACAGAACAAGAAGCAAATTTAAATGCTTTGATCCAAACAGTCTCTCATTGTTTCAGCTGGATGGTGTGACCCACAGATCTTTCCACATTCTTTGCCCCTTTGACCATACAATCCTTTATCTGTTCTTCAGTACTATATCTCAGCAACAATTTATAAATTTTGGAAGTTAATTTTAAATACCCTTCCTCAATTAGCTTCTCAAACTCTGATTTGTCCTTACCCCATCTATAATTTTTCATATCTTTTCCCCACCCTGTTCTAATCTGATAATAAGTTAACCATTGCATTTTATGGACTTCTTTCTCCAACTCTTGAATATCTCTAAATCTCAAACCACCATGATATTCTTGAAACAGATCTTTATATTTCATCCAGTTTTGAATACTACCCAGTTCTCTTCTATGAAATTCCAATTTTAAGTAGAATTCATCTAATAGCATGGCAATTAACTCCTGAATTAACTTTATTCTTCCCATACAACAAATAACCACGCCAGCCAAATCTCGGCTCATGTCCTTCAAATTCCAGCAATCTTCTATCTTCCAATATTATCCATTCTTTTATCCAGATTATATAGCAGGATTCATAACATAATTTTAAGTCTGGGAGTCTTAATCCTCCCTTCTCTTTAGCATCAGTCAATAGTTTCCATTTAAATCTTGGCTTTTTATACAACCAAAAGATTTTATTTACTTCATTCTGCCATGTTACAAGTGCAGTACTGAAGAAGATTTTTGGTAGTGTATGAAATAAGAGCTTCAACCTTGGAAGAACATTCAGTTGAATTACAGAAATTCTGCCCATCAAGGACAGATCTAAAGTTTGCCATTTTCACAAGTCTTGCTTTATACTAGTCCAGGTCTTAACTTTAATTATTCTCAAATAAGTTTTCATTTTTAGGAGTCAGATTAATTCCTAAGTATTTTATCTTTATCACTTTAAAACCCATCTTTTTGGCCAGTTCTGTCTTTTCTAAATTATTCATGCTTTTCATCATAATTTTGGTTTTATCCAAATTGATTTTAAGTCTGGGCAGTCTACCAAATCTTTTAAATTTTTTCATCAAATAATCAGTTCCATTTATAGGATCTTCCAATATAACAACACCGTTGTCTGTGAAGGCTTTCAATTTAAATTCTTCATTTCAAATTTTAATTCCTCTTACATTATTATCTGATCTTATATCTCTGTTGAGAATTTCCAGAACCATGATAAATAACAGTGGAGATACCAGGCAAACTTGCCTAGTACCTTTCTCTATCTGAATAGGTTTTGTTAGATTTCTATTTACTACTAGCTTTTTGGGTAGTCTAAATAGCTTGCATCCAAGTACAAAAGTTTTGGCCCATCTTCATCTCCTCTAAAGTTTTTAGTAAGAAAGTCTGATTCAAATTATTGAATGCCTTCTCCACATCTAAGAAAATTATGGCTCCTTTTATTTCTATATGATAACTCAAATATTCTATAATGTCAATCACAGTTCTAATATTATTCATAATTTGCCTTCCAGGGAGGAAACCATTCTGATGGATACAATCTTGTAAAAAATTCCTTTAGTCTGTTCACTAATATCATGCAAAAATTTTATAATCTTTGTCTAATAATGATATTGGTCTGTAATTTTTAATTTACATAGGATCTCAATAAACTTTTGGGAACAGCAAGATGTATTCCTCCTGTCAGGTATTTGGTGATGCAGTAAAATATTATTTGTGACTCTTTGAAGAGGAAAGACCAACTTGTCACAAAAACATTTGTAGTGTATAGCTGGAAGCCCAACCAGGCCAGGAGATTTTCTCAATTTCAATCTGCTAATTGTATGTTCTATTTCTTTAATACTGACTGATTTAATTTCTTACTTTGAAGCTTTGTTAATTTCAATATATCCTGTTTTGAAATATATTCTTTAAACTCTTTCTCTGAAATTTCTCTTTCTTTCTATAGTGTGATAAGGTAGTTATGAAATAATTTATTAATCTCTCCTTCTTTAGTTATAGTTCTGTTTCCTTCCTTCAGTTTCAATATCAACTTATTTTGTCTTGCTTTCCTTAATCTGTAGGCTAGCCACCTCCCTGGTTTATTGGCAAATTTGAAGTTCCTTTGTTTCACATAATCAAGTTTTCTTTTCATTTCTTCCAACAGTAACATTGACATTTGTTTCTGTAAGAGCCTTATTTGTGTGATAATTCTCTTGCTGTCTGGAAAATTTTTCAGTTTTTTTTTTCCTCTAATCTCTTCTGTTACTTTCAATCATTTTTGTTGTTGCAACTTCTTCTTTTCAGCAATCAATTGGATAAAGCGCCCTCTAATAACCATTTTTCCAGTGTCCAAACCATTTGGATTTTCATATCTTTGGCTAAGTTCAATTTGAAATCTACTTTTAATACATTTTTACATCTTTTAATCACTTCATTTTTACATAGCAGTGACTCATTTAATTTCCATCTAAAAGTGTTATTCTTTTTCTTTAACAACAACAACACTGGATTATGATCTGACATGGCTTTAAGTAAGATGTCTATTTTATTGATTGTATTATCTAGACTGCTTGATATGAGAAGCAAATGTTTCTGAGAGGGAGTTGTGAATGTCAGAATAAAATGTAAATTCTTTCTTGTTTTCTTCTTTAGCTCTCCAAGAGTCCAGCAGTTGTAATTCTTCTATTATATCGAAGAAACCTCTTGGCAGTTTACCTTAGATCCTTCTGATTGTTTTTCCCCAAGACCGTCCAGTTGGGGATTTATCACTCCATTGTGAAATCACCTAACCAACACCAGTTTTGATATTCATATTGAACCAATTATTCTCTTAATTCTTTATAAAATTAATTTTTTTCATTTACTGGAGCATAGATCCCCACAACCAGCATTTTACAATTGATGTATATTTCAACCCCACTTTACGATCATAAAATATCATTTGTGGACTTAATGCTAGTTTAATATACATCACAACACCATTTTTACTATCACTCCAAAGCTGAAACAAATTTGTCACTCAACCTTTTTTGATTAAGTAAATTAACACATTTTTTCTTTACACTAATTTCTTGCAAGCACACTATTTCAGCTTTTAATTTTTGCAAATAGTGGAACATTAAATTGCTTTTTTATATGTGTACAAGCCCTTAACATTCCATGTTATAAATTTTTAAAAATATTTTTATTAGGAAAAAGGGGGAAAATCAACCAACCAACCAATAAAAAAGACACTGTTCATGATACAATACATTAAGCCATGTCGCTTACATCATAAACAAATGAAAAAGTATCTATCACAATAATTCACAATAATTTCTACCATGTGAAATAAAACACCAACTTTGAACTTTCTATTCTTTCCCTGTTGGTTCTTTGATATATAGCTTCCCTCTTCTTAACTAAGTACTTGCAAAGCCAAGGCTGCTCCTGAATTTATCAAAGTTATCTTAACTTGTCTTTATTAAATTTAATTGATAAATCAGAATGTAAAATTCTATAGCTTAAATGATTAATGAAAGTATAGAAGACTGATCAAACTACCACCCCACATTTAAACCCATTTAAACTGTTAAGGGAGTGGTATTTATTAATCTTTCCATAATAGGAGCCCATTCTCTCTGAATTTCTGATTCTGCTCTTCCTCTAATTTGGTGCATTAGTACCATGTTCTTCATTTTGAGTAGATCATGAAGCCATTCCTCCATTTCAGGTGTGTCATTTTTCTTCCAGACTTTTGCAAAAGCTATTCTGGTGGCCATCACTGCATAAAGTAAAATTTTCCAATATTTTCTACCAAAAGTTAAATCCAGTTCATGAGTCATGTTCAAAAGGTATAATTTAAGAGTCATAAAGAATTTCTGGTTGAAAATCTCCTGAAGCATATTGTGAACTTGTCTCCAATAAGCTTTGAATCTCAAGCAGAACCACCACGTATGAAAGAAAGTTCCAGTGCTTTCTTGACATTTCCAACAGAAGCCAGCATCGGCTTCGTAGATTTTACTTAATTTCAGATACCAGCTGTCAAGGTCAGAGACCTGGGCGGCGAGCCAGCCCAGACAAGAGAGTGGGAGAGCCAGCAAAGTCCAGCCAGGAGGAGACAAGCAAGCACTTACTCAAGGAAGTTTATTTACCAGAGTGCCAAGCGAAGCCATAGTCAGAGTTCCAAAGCCAAGGGTCAAGTGTCCAGAGATCAATTCAAGGTGTCAGGAACCGGGTGCTGGGAGCAAGGTACAGGCAAGAGGAGAGCTTGTAAGAAGTTTGCCACAAGCAAAGAGAAGCTTCCAGGCAGGCAGTTATATAGCCCAAGGCACTGGTGTGTCTGGTCACCGCTTCTTAAACTTAGCCAAGGAAGCCTCCCTTTGCACAGCCCTCTTGAGTCTCCGCCTTGATTGGGGGCTTATTGAACCAGGCTCCAGAGCCTCTTCAGAATCAGATCCCTGTTGCTACAAAGGAGCAGGCACAGAATCGGATCCCTGTTGGTCTAAAGGAGCAGGCAGAGGGACATCCACGCCTGCTTGGTCCATGGCAGCAGGGGGAGCTCTTGAGCTGCTGGACTCATCTCCACCCTGAGCAACAGGGACCAACAGCTGCTGCTCGTCCTCAGCAGCTCTGACAGGGGCTTCAGTTATCACACCAGCAGTGAAACATCTTGAGGTAGTTTTTGTGAAGATTTTGTGCTACCGAAAACTTCTGAGTTCTTTTCCAGCTCTGCTCCCAGCACTCAATTGTTTCACCAAAATTCTACGACTGTTTGACCATTGAGTCTTTTATAATATCTGTTTCTTGTGCCCATGGGAGTAAAGTTTTGTATATTTTTGACATCATATGGTTTGGATGGTCAAAAAAGATTTTCTTCTAAACATTTATTTGTTCATTTCCCACCCTTCCTTACCAAGAGCCCAGGTCAGCTAACAACTTAAAAAATACATAGTACAATGCACAAACACCATTAAAAGCACAATTCTAAGACCACAGATATAAAATACTATACAATAAAATCATAAAATGTATAAAGAGAAATAAAGGGAAGGTGGCAAGGCAGTGGGTTTGTGCTGTGAGCTCTTCTGGGGAATGGTGATGGTGTTTTGGTAGCACATGATGACACACAAACCATTTGTACTATGCACAACTGCCTCTTTTTTAAATTTGCAAAAGAGTCCCCTTGCTCCAGGTCCCAGTGGTGGAGAGATAAGGCATATTTGGACAAAATGTAATCAGGATGACTCCAAAGAAATTGGAGAAATGTCATTTTGGTCTTTGTCTAAAGCCAATTATTTTCAACTCAGTGAATATGATGTACATATACAGAAGCCCAGCTTTTAATCCATGTGTCAGTAACATTATATTTACATGCAGTGGTAGTGATTTAACATTAATTTTGTATCTTGCATTTGGCTGACCACATAGCAGCTTTATGTGTATAGTTAGACTAGCAAAGAATATGAATATGAATTAGGAACAACAACAAGAATTGTTGTTCCTAATTGTAATATGGAAGTTTATTGCCTCGCCAGCCAAATGGAGCAAAGGTGAAAGCATGATCAACCAAGTTATCATGCGCTTAACAATGTATCTTCCAACCAATGCTGTAGTTCTGTCCTGTGACTCTCTGTTGCTATAGTGGTAAGAGGACTCATTCTAAATTGTATGAGAGAGAGTATCTAACCGACAACAATGCATGACAACCTCCTTACAAACACCTGCAAGGGCAGGATATTCCACCATGTGATCTGTGTTATTTACCAAAGATAGAGGGAAGCAGTAAGGGCTGTATCCAAGGCCATTTTTGCACTAGACTGTTACAGTGCTATTATTCCACTTGCAACATCCTATGGAATCCCCTCCCGAAACTGCAAACCCCAGCATTCCATAGGATTTTGCAAGCGGAATAATAGTGCTATAACAGCCTAGCGCAGAAATGGCCCCTGCTATAAAGCATGCTGAGCTAAAGAGGCCTTGGATGCAGATGACCATGATGTATCCAGGATAGCTGGGCATAAAAAGGAACTAAACTTGACTTATCTGTTATTTTTATAAGAAAATTCTGTCCATTTTGACATAGGAAAGAAACATTTCACATGACTCAAAAATTCATAAATAATATGTGAGGTCTTTATTTAACAGTGGAGATGGAAATGATGTGTCAGGAGTGGAAGCTGAAACTTTACCTTGGATAGTTCCAGGGCCATAGTTCATCAAAGAAAATCCTTTGATGTTTTAATGCTGAGAATGAGAACATACAGCTTCTGAACGCATGATGCAGAAGAGGTTGAACTGGATATATGTACATCCTAGAAGCATTATATTCCTCCCAACATAGCTAAATAGTATCCTGAATTATCTATCTATGAATAATCTCCATCAGTAACTAATTTCTTAAATAGTCACAAGAACTGAATGAGCTGCTTCAACCATCAAAGGACCCTCAAGATTTTCAGACTTGTAGTCTAAACACCACATTTGTCCTTATAATACAAAGACTGTGTATGGCTTATTCCATTACTTTTATTCACAGTGTATCAAAGTTTCTATTTTCTTCCTCTAATCCCCATTTAATAATACCTACGCAAGTGGCTGTCTCTATATCAGCCATAAGAAGTGGTGGCACTCTGTGTATTTACCAGAATAGTAAACAAATCTATGGAGCAGATGTCTAACAATGAAGAATAGTAGCCATTTTAGAATGGAATGTAGTAATAGTAATTTAGTAATAGAGAGGTACAATCTATTTCAGAGAAATAGACCAAATAGGAAAGAAGGACAAGTAGCTTATACATCAAGGATGTTTATACCTGTGAAGAGATCCATTACTTAAATCTTGGAAGCTAGATTGAGAGCATCTGGGTAAAAATTAAGGGGGAAAGGAAAAACAGGGATGTCATTTTGGGGGTCCTACAGACCCTCAAACCAGAGTGAAGACTTAGATGAGGCCTTCCTAAAACAGATGACTACACATTCAAAAAAAAGAGAGATAATAGTAATGGGAGATTTCAACTATTCTAATATTTACTGGAAGTCAAATTCTGCTAATTCTTGCCTTGCAGACAATTTCATTGTCCAGAAGGTAGAAGAGGCAATAAGGGGATCAGCTATTTTGGACCTGATCCTAACCAACAGTGATGACTTGGGGTGGAAGTGGTGGGATCCTCAGGTGGGAGTGACTGTGTTCTCCTGGTATTTGTTACACAGTGGAAAGGGGGAAGCCAAGCATAGTCAGACTCACATTCTAGACTTTAAGAAATCTGATTTCAGTAAACTTAGAGAAATATTAGATGCCATCCCATGGTCAGGTATACTAAAAGAGAAAGGAGATTATAATTGATGGAACTTTCTTAAAAGTGAGATATTGAAGGCACAGTTTCAAACAATTCCACTGAGGAGGAAAAATGAGAGGAATCTAAAGAAACCAGGATGGCTGTCTAAATAACTTTCCAATGACCTAAGATATAAAAGGGGAATGTACAAGAAATGAAAAAAAGGGGGAAATCACCAAAGAGGAATTCAAACAAATAGCCAGCACGTGTAGGTAAAAAGTCAAAAAAGCTAAAGTACAGAACAAGCTCAGGCTTGCTTGAGAGGTTAAGAAGAATACGAAGGACTTTTTTGGTTATGTCTGCAGCAAAAGGAAGAACAAGCAGATGGTAGGGTTTCTGTGAGGAGAAAATGGAGAAGCAGTAACAGGGGACAGAGAAAAGGCAGAACGATTCAATGTCTTCTTTGCACCAGCCTTTCCCATGAGAAAAATAGTGTTCAACCAAGGAGAATATGAAACAGATGATGTAACAGGGGAAATGCAACACTGAATAGGTAAAGGGGTAGTACAGGAATACCTGACTACTCTCAATGAATTGAAGTCACCAGGACCAGATTAACTACATCACAGGGTATTAAAAGAACTGACAGAAGTAATTTCAGAATCACTGGCAATAATCCTTGAGAGCTCCTGGAGATCAGGAGAAGTCCAAGCAGACTGGAGAAGGGCAAATGTTGTCCCTGTCTACAAAAAAGGAAAAAAAGAGGACCCAAACAATTGATGTCAGTCAACCTAGATCAGATCATTAAAGAGACAGCCTGTAAGCATTTAGAAAGGACTGCCATGATCACTAGAAGTCAACATGGACTTCTCAAAAACAAGTCATGTCAGATTAAACTGATCTCTTTCTTTCATAGAGTTACAAGCTTGGTGGATGAACTCAGTGGTGTGGATGTAGTGTATCTTGATTTCAATAAGGCCTTTGACAAGGTCCCCCATGATATTCCATCCCCCCCGCCCCGTGTAACATGCTTGTGGGGGAGATGCTTTTGCTTACCTCCCATAAGGGAGACCATGCAATTACTGTGTGACCTGGGCATCGCACAGTGGCCTGGAAGGGAGTGGGGCCTGCAGGCCTCCTTTTAAGGCCACACTGCCCCCTTCCCAGCCTCTTTGGAATTGCTGTGAGGAGGGCAAAGGTGTGGCTGTAAGGGAGCAGTGTAAGCGTACCTCGTGGACTGAGCCTGCTCCACTAGCAGTTCAGGTGGCCGTCTGGTCGCTGTTATCACATCACAGTGCTCCTCTTGGTGATCAACTGTTTTGGCAACCACTAAGGTTTGTTTAGACGGCAGCACGGGGCCTCCACATAGGACCTTGGCACTGCGGCCACCTTCTTGGGGGGAAGGGTGGCTTCTCTTCCTTCCTGTTCCTTCAGGTGGGCTATCATTCTTTTGATAGTGTTACAAGCTTGGTGGATGAAGGGAATGCTGTGGATGACCGGCCAAACACAAAAGGTGCTCACCAGTGACTCTTCTTCATCCTGGAAAGAAGTGACTAGTGGGGTGCCACAGAGTTCTATCCTGGGCCCAGTGCTATTCAAAATCTTTATCAATGAATTGGATGATGGAATAGAGGGCATGCTCATCAAATTTGCAGATGATATCAAATTAGGAAGGAAAGTTAATACTGCAGAGGACAGGATCAGAATCCAAAATGACCTTGATAGATTAGAGAGCTGGGTCAAAACTAACAAAATGAATTTTAACAGGAAGAAATGTAGGGTACTACACTTAGGAAGAAGGAATGAAATGCATAGATACAGGATGGGTGATACTTGGCTTGAAAACAGTACATGTGAAAGGGATCTAGGAGTGTTAGTGGAACACAAGCTGAATATGAGTCAACAGTGTGATGCAGCAGCTAAAAAAGCCAATGCAATTCTAGGCTGCATCAATAGGAGTACAGTGTCAAGATCAAAGGAAGTAGTAACACCACTACTTTGGTTAGACCTCACTTGGAATACTGTGTCCAGTTCCGGGCATCACAATTCAGGAAGGATATTGACCAGCTGGAAAGTGTTCTGAGGAGAGCGACCAAAATGGTGAATGGTCTGGAAACCATGCTGTATGAAGAGCAGCTTAGGGAGCTAGGTATGTTTAGCCTGATGAAAAGAAGGTTGATAGATGACATGATTGTCATGTTTACATATTTGAAGAGATGTCATGTTGAAGATGAAGCAAGCTTGTCTTCTGTTGTTCCAGAGACTAGAACATGGAACAGTGGATTCAAACCACAGGAAAAGAGATTTCACCTTAACATCAGGAAGAAGTTCCTAATGGTAAGAGCCATTTGACAGTGGAATATGCTGCCTCGGAGTGTGGTGGAGTCACCTTTTTTGGAGGCTTTTAAGCAGAGGTTGGCTGGCCATTTGCTGGGGGTCCTTTAAGTGTGTGTGCCAGCATGGCAGCGGGTTGGACTCAATGACCACTGTGGTATCTTCCAACTCTATGATTCTATGACTCTAAGTCTACATGGAATCTCAACCCACAGAGGACTTGCCCACGGAACATGCAGATGATGCTGTGCTTTTCTCATCATCGGTCACTGGTCTTGAGCTTGTCTTAAGTACTTTAGCCTCTTATTGCAATGAAGAATTGTTGTCTTAGAATAATTAAGGTTCTAATTTTCAGCATGAGGAAGATGACAAATTATAAATGACAAATTTATGGTCATCAAATTGATCAGGTTTCCTCTCATAGGTATTTGGGTTTAAGTCTTTCACTCCACTACACCATGGAAAGTCCAAACAACTAATACCATTGTGCATGCTCAAAGGAGTACTTCAACTCTCCTTTCCTATTTTTATACTAATCTGGCCAATTTATTCCTTCAGCCATTCATATTTTCATAGCAAAGGTATTAGCACAGATATTGTGGGGATGTCAGTTACATGAATAGAGCAATTTTGCACTCTTTGCACTCTTTGAGGTTGCACAAACATCATTTTTGAGAACCTTATTAGTAATATCAACATGTGTACCCAATATTGTCCTGAGGCTAGAGACAGGCCAAATCCAAGTAAAGGCCTGTGTGCAAATGCTCAAAATAAATTATTGGCTAAAACTGATTTTTTTTTCCCCAATGGACTTGGCCCCCTCACATTTAATGACTCCTTTAAGTCTAAACAGAAAGTGATTCTACCCACAAAGCTGCAGTATCTATGTTTCTTTGTTGGCACTATTTTGGCCATAAGATATATGAATGCAAAGAATGGCATTTTCCCAGCACATCAGGGGCACTGAATTCCAAAATTTTTGGAAAGTAGTAGCACTTTATCCCATTATAGAGAACTGGGGCGGGGGGCATTTAAAATCCTGAACCATATGTCCTTTCTATCATCATTTGTGTGTTGATATTATTATCCCAATTGTCCAGAAATATCCAGGGAGATCTGACACATTTTATATGAACTAGACCTGAACTATCAGTTTACATGTAAAAATGGCAAAATTTTGTTCATCTGTTATTATTTGTCAGACAGTGCTTATGAAGTGTAAATTGTTGGTTTTTTTCTTTTAAATACTATACTTGAGATTTTGGTATGTATGTAAATATCTTGTGTTGTTGCATGCCTTCAAGTTGTGTCCTACTTATGAAGATCTTAAGATGAACCCATCATGAAGTTTTCCGGTGCTGAGAGCATGTGATGCACCCAAGTGGATTTCCATGGCCGAGGAGGGAATCAAACCCTGGTCTCCAGGGTCATAGTCCAATGTTCAAACCACTACCCTATGCTGACTCTACATGTAAACATAGGGATGTATATCTAACTTGTTTTAGCTATGCAGTTTTATGTACAATTGTCTTTTGTGGGGTATCATTGTATACAGTATTCAGTCTGCAAAATTGTACTAGCGTTTGAACATAATACATTTTCATATTATGCCACTGACCAGCAGTTTCTGGGAAACAGACACTGGAGAGGACATCTCACCTTCTTCATGATATTGGATTACTCAAGTCGAGAAGCAGGATAGCAGTATCTGGTACAGTAGGACTCTTTACATTCCTTACAGCATACATTTTTACTTTGCTTTTGGACTGGGCTTTTTCCTGCACTGTGTGGCATAAAGAAATATGCCATGCCTAGACGTTTGTGTAGCACAGTTTCCCAAATGAATGCAAATATTGCTTCAGTGGTCCCTGGTCATCTCCCAAGTTTTCATACAGTGAGAGCTTATGAACTGATTAATAGTGATTTTAAGCTATGAAAACAAATCCCATTACATTCAATATTGGAAAAAAACAATATTCTAATGAGATGTATGGCAGAAAGAAAGAGTGCATCCATATGAGGGTGGAAGCAGCACCTGTGGGTATTCAACCTGCATTTCATCCCGAACTCTGGGCGTATCCCAAGCTCTGGGTGACCACTAGGATTCACAGCACACAAGTAAGCTTCAGAGCTCAACCCAGCTGGTATTTTCATTGGGGACTAACAGAGTGGGGACAAGTTACAAGTTTTAAAACAGGAGAGTTACAAGTTTTAAAACTGTATTTAGAGTGCCTGGGTCAGCAATCTCTTCAGTTGTATCAGCATGTTTGAGGAACCCATTAGTTGCTACTAGAAGAAATCAGTAGGAACAAGACAAAGGAAGCACCCCCACCAATTACCTTGTAAAGTAAGGCCATTCTGCACTATACTGTTATAGTGCTATTATTCCACTTTCAACATCCTATGGAATTGTGGGGTTTGCAGTTTAATAGCACTGTAACTGTCTAGTGCGAAAATGGCCTTTGTCCATAAATACATACATGTGAAAATGCACTATTAGAATTGATTATTCCAGCAGCTTTGCTACAATGGTTATTATTTTGGGAGATAATACACAGAAATGTGGTAGGTCATATTGAACATCTGATAATGTTGTTTAACATGGACAGAGAACTATATCATCACAACAATGTAGACAATGCTACATTTTTACATTTCTGACTGAGATATTTTGCACTGTATCAGATTACAACTAGATTTTATAAACGTAATATGAATATTCCTTTTCAGCCTAACATTTGAATATGCAAACACGTAACAGAATCACACCACCAAGAAATTCCACAAAAACTAAATACTACATCTTAAACAGCTCCATTAGGGCCAAACTACGTATTATATATAGCTCACGTTTTTAAAAGTTAAACAGTGGCTACTTCATTTTGTCACAAAAATTGCAGGGGCCTGTTACAGAGTATGATCACAATACATGAGAAGGAGAAAGTAAGTCTTTTGTTCTGTCCTCTGAATTCCGAATCTGCCCTTAGGCAGTGTGTGGCTTGTGTATGTGTGCGCGTGCGTATGTGTGAGTGTGTGTGAAAAGTAAAGTAGCCATTGTTAGGAACACTTTTGATAAGTGTAAGTTGACTCATAGTCCTAGGCAGAACTTGATCCCATTAGATACTCAACAATTTTAGTAAGACAAACTTTCTTCAAAAAAAATAAAAATAAAGCCAGGTGTCACAAAAAACAAAAGCACAACAAACAAACAAAATTGCTTGGGAAATAAACAGAAATAGGTAAATTGCCAGGACTGTAATCTAAGTTACTCAAGGTTCACACCAATTAATGTAATTTTTTTTCTCTCAACTGGTTTTAAACAAGTACTTTTCAATACCAGAATAGCAACTAGTGCACAGCATCAGACATAGAAAGGTACCAAGAAACAATTATGATGATAAGGGCAGCTGTGAATGCAGAAGAGAGAATGAACTGGCAGAAACCATGAAGGAAGCATTTTACCTGTCCTTTCCCAGTAAGAGCTTTCTCCAAGTCTTCAATTTTTGCTTTGCATTTGAGAAGATCTCCTTCCAGTTGTTCACGAGTCTAAATAGAGAGTTTTAAAAAGCTATTCTTTACTACTATCACGGTAATTGAAATTTTGTAGTTTAAAATCAAAATTACTGTTATCATGATAACTTAAAATCTGGATATGAGATATACTTTTTGTGCAGAAGTCACTGTTGCAAAGCACAAAATCTGAAGTCCTCTACTCACTAGTCTAGTCTAGTTGAACTCTTACCAGCGATAGGGTACAGTAGAAAGAGGGATCAAAAAACTTCCACTTAATAAATACTCTATTGGAAGATACGATGGGAGAACAATTATGAATTCCACAAATTTATACAGCCTGATTTAACTGGAAGAACTACTGGAACAAAGACTTCAGTTAAAAATATGATACAAGCTTGAGAGGTAACTGGACTAAAGAACAAATGATCTGATGCCTGAGAAGATATTTGAGCGTATTGAAACCAACAAAACCCACCTATTAAGCAAAAAAGAATTTAGATTTAGCTAGATAAGAAAGCATATAAGTATGTTAGGAAAAAACAAAAATCTTTGTGGAATGGAAAAGGAATCAGACACTAAGGAACAGTGTTGCTGCCAAAATTAGCTTAATTGAATTTCTGTTCATAGATGTACTGTTTGATCTAGAAAGGAGCCCAACAAATCAGTTTAGAGACTTACCAGAACCACAGAAGGCCCAAGAGGAGCAGTCGCATAGGGACGGGGGGACAAGGCGGGTGTTTAGCCCCCAGCAGTAATGTTTTTGGGGTGTCCTGGCTTGTAGCCACACCCCTCAGTGCCACAGCCATGCCCCCATGCACTGTAGCCATGCCCCCAAACCGTGGCCCCACCCCCTCCACTCCCCCTCCACACACTCCAACCTCTGCCGCTGAAGAGGAGTATAATTCTTGTGTTAGCTAAATTTTAAAAAATGTTTAAACGTGATGTTTTAAATTTTTATTGTTGGCTGCTTTGAGTCTTTTATGTTTAGCTGAAAAACTGACTATAAGTACCATGCACAAATGCTATATCTCTAGAATTCTAATAAGTCAAATTCCAGACCCACTCTAAAATTTCAGGAGATTCCAATGAAAAATAAAATTGGCTATGCTGTTCCTGTATCAGAACAAGCCTTTGATTGGGTGAACTGGTCTTTTATGCTGGACCCATTTGAAAAAAATGAACTTTGGATTGAAAAAATCTACTTGTATTAAAAGGCACAGATAATCATAAATGGGGAGAAAACAAGACAGCTGGAAATAAGGAAAGGAACTCAACAAGCATGTCCTCTCCTCCCACCCATTACTTATTACAGTATTGGAAGTATTCAACAGAAGCATCTGATTGGATCCAGAAATAAGAGGTGTGAAAACAAAAGATCAGACATAAAAGCTTAAAGCATTCGCTGATAATCTGGTGATCTTCTTAGAAGATCAGTTGGAAAGCATAGATAAACTGTTGAGAAAACTGAAGCAGTTCGGCAATGTAGCAGGATTTAAACTCAACAAAAAAAAGAGGAATTCTACATAAAAATATGAGATATAATGAAGAAAAGGTTTTGATTAGGAAATCTAGCTTCAAATTGGAAAAGAAGCCTTTTAATAATTTATTTTAACAGTTACCCTTTTTTCAATAATATTACAGTAATGTTACAGTATTATTACAATGATATTAATATAACATCATTGTAATAATATATATTAATATGTTCCATATCAGTTATTTAATTTAGCTGTAACTCCTCAAATATTTCCCCCTTCTTCTTTTTTTATAATTATAATTATTATTCCCTCCCACCCCCACCCTTCAGCGAATAGTATAATTACATATTATTATTCTTATTTACCTTTCATGTGGGATATCATCTTAATATCTTATTTACATCCTTGTACCTCTCTCTCTGTTTTATGTTCTCAATCAATATTCTCCAGTTTCTGAACAAAGATTCCTCCTCCAATTGGCCTATATAGATCTCTTTTCATCAGACAAATAATCAAACATCATATACTCTGATACATGATATTTCCATTTACGAAGGTCCTATCTTTCTCCTTTCTTCTAATCATATGCAGTGACAGCTTGTGGCCTTTTTAATAATTGTTTTATTAAATAGTCCTCATCCTTATTTAATTCTAAGTTTTTAACACTTAAGGATAAACATATTTCCTTACTGAATTCTAAATTTCCCCCCAATATTCTATTTATTTCTTGATTTATTTCCTTCCAAAATCTTTGCAGTTTACTGCACTCCCACCACATATGGACATAAGTTCCTTTCCCCCCATAGTTATGCCAAGATTCTGGGGATAAGTTTTAATTTATATATACGATTGTTGAAGTGGTGTTCTATATTACCTTCCTATTATTTTTAACTGCTGTTCTCTTACCTTTTTAAATTTTTTGTTATCTCTTGTATCGATTGTGGCTTTTATGTCCTTTTCCCATAGCCTTAGTATACGTTCTAACAAATTGAATTTATTATTCAATAATAATCTATAAATTGGCACTTTTATCTATGGTATCTTAAAAAAACAATCAGATAAAGATTTTTGTAAACATCCAAAAAGAAATTCTCTTTTCAGAATCTGGAACAAATACAAGTACTGGTTAGCTCCCCAAATACCATTATGGATCTCCCCGCAGGAAGCCTTTTTCAATACCCCGAATAATTTACAAACAAATTGGTGGACATATCATAAATTATTAAAATTCCAAAATAATGTCCTGGGTATGAAATCTAGAATAGAATTACTTACTGAAGGGATGAACTGCTCTTGGTTTTTATATATGCAACTTTATCACAGATATAAACAGGATATGAAAGAAAAAATAAAGAACCTCCCTACAGAGTTAGATGTCATCTTAGAGGCTGGTAAAAAACATCTGATAGCTAAATTTTATAAACTTGTTAAAATGGGAATTAGAACAAGAGACGGTTAAAAAATACTATGGTTAAAGAAAAGAAATAAATTTAAATTGTAGCAAGATCTGAAAGAAAATTACTTAAAAACATTTTATGTATGGTACTTAACTCCTTAAAGTTAGACAAAATGTATAATACAGGAAAGAACAAGTGTTGGAAATGCCATAATGAGATCTGTCCATTCCACCATATATGGTGAACATGCCCAGTAGTAAAAAGATTTTGAGAGAAAAAACACAATTATATCAGAGATTTTTTCAAATCAAGCTTCCTCTAAATCCAGAACTTTTTCTATTGATTTGATTCAGTAAAGATCTTGAGTAAATTTTCATATGAAAATTTTAGAGAGTTTTGTTATACATGAGCTCTGCGGCTAGAATAGTATTGGTGAAACCACGGGAAAATCCAGCATGTTTCAGACTTAGATTTCTGGCTAATCAAAATATTAGAAATGAAAGAACTTGATATATTATCTCAATGGATCAAAAGGAAGATAGGTAAGATACTGGGAGACTGGATACCAGTGTCAAACTTCCTCAAATAGAAATAGGATGACTGAAATAGATTTATTATATTTTTGATGTGATCATTATTTATTAAATATAAGATTAAATTTTCTTAATTGTATATAGTAAGAAAAGGAAGTACAGTAAGAGGCAGAAACAACAGAGGATAAGGAAAAATATTAGAAAGGGACTTAAATTAAATTTCAAGCAAACTGCCCCCCCCCATATAAGGGTAAGAAGGAAATAAAAACTCATAAAATAGTTATTCATAATGGATAAAAGATAATTAAACATTATATGGATGAAAGACATTGTGAATGAGGTTTGATTTCGATACCCAAAAATTTTATATGAAATTGTTTTTTTAAAAACCACTTATACCTCATTACTAATTCTTTTCTTTGCTGACACTTCAATTATAAAGTTTATGGAATCCACTGGTAAATGAAGTACTGATTTATCCATTATATGTAGAAATGAATTATGATAACTTTGCAGATTTTTCTTATTTATTTTTATATGAATTTCGTATTTTCAACAAAAAATGGTATTAAAAGAATGTTTCAAGGATTCCAAACATGGAAGTTTAACTCCACCAAAATGTTTCCAGTGATAAATCCACCGTTACTAATATATGAAAGGAAAAGTAAAGAAGAAAGATAAAGGAAGCTAAAAATCAGACGGCATGTAATCAAGCACACTAGAGGGTTAGGTAGACTAATGGTTGCATGGTCCTGTCATTGGAAAATCTCATAATTCAATATATGCCAAATTAAACTAGGAAAGCTCTACTCTTTGCAAAGCCACACAAAAGAAAATTACCCTATCTTCTCTTTCACCATCCAGGGTTCCCCCAACCTGTTCCTGGAGCAATGCATATGCTCTTTGCAAAGCTTGATATTCTCTTGTTAGTTGACGGAACCTCAAGTCAGCTTCTTCAGATGTGTTCTTTAAACAAAAATGTTAATTTTAAAAAATGTTTTCTTCTAATGGTACACACATTGTCAATAGATTATTAGTATTATTAATTTCTACATTAAGAGAAAAAAAGAATTATATAAAAAGAAGCCATTATGAAACAAAACGTGACAGTCCAGGGAAATGTCCTTAAAAATCTGTATTCAGTTAACAGAGTACCATTTCTATGTAAATTACTCATGTGGCAAGTTTTAAGATATTTATGATGATAAATACATCATTTGTGCATGAAACATAAAATCAGCAATGATCTCAAGTATAGTACTAGATATTTTCAAATGCTAATACCATGGAAAAGTGGCATGATTTGTGTAACTACTACACTATGAAACCTGAAGATTTTTTTAGAAATAAGGGCCATGGTCTTACTGTTAATTTAGTTTATTGGATTTACATCCCACACTTCTTCAAAGGAACTCCAGGGAACATAAAATTTCCCCCCTCTCTTTATGTTCACAAAAACCCTAGAAAAGATTGATTGGCTCAAGGTCACCCAGCAAACCTGATAGGAATTTGGACCTGGGCCTTCTTGGTCTTAATCTAAACACTAGGAAGAACTTGCTGATGGTAAGAGCAGTAGATGGTAAGAGAAGTGGAATCTGTTGCCTCGAAGCATGGTGGAGTCTCCTTCTTTGGAGTTTTTAGACAGACACTGTCTGTTTTTAAACCGAGGCTGCCATCTGTTGGGAGTGCTTTGAATGTGTGTTCCTGTAGGGCAGGTGGTTGCACTCCATGGCCCTTGTGGTCTCTTCCAGCTCTATGATTCTAATTCAACATTCTAACTTCTACACCACACTGGCTCTGGCCCTGGCTCCCAGGCAGAGAACAAAGGGTAATTATTAACAGAATAGAAAGAGGGGGGTGGCAGCCATGAATGCCATGCTAGTACAACTTCTATTGATGAACAGGCATTCCACTCCAGTCATTACTACTTTGGACCAAACACAGCAAATTCACAGCCTAGCTACAGGATGAGAACAGCTAGTATAATGAGAATTCTGGTCCAGTTCTCTATATGGATGGGCAAGTATTGTCTCGGTTATTACACTCTATTTTCCAAAGAATGGAGGTTGAATTGTAGTTTATTTTTATTTAATAGAAAACATTCAAAAGATGTGCTGTTGCCAAAGAAAAGACCCAGTCTCTTTTGCTTCCCAGTCTAACTATTGTTACTTGTAGAGCAGACAGCAAGGCCTCAGCTGGCGAACTTAAAAATCTGTGGTGCTGTCATTGGAGAAGGAGGGACAGGAAAGCAACTGTCTGCAACTGTCTCTCTGAATCCATCACAACTACATAGCCTACACAGCCTAGGCTGAGGTGGGACAGGTTTTCTTCTTGTGGGGCAGACTAGGGGCTGTGAAGATTGTCCCAAAAGCCCAAAAGTGTGTGTGTGTGGCGGGGGGGACTAGAAGCGGACAGAAGTTGACTTCTGGTTTTGAAAAAAAAATATTTTTTTTTTTTTTTTGAGAAGAAAGTAGCTGGGCAGAATTGGAATGCAAAATGCAAATGAAAATGGAGGTCAGAATAATAGACAAAAAAAGAGATAGGTAAGTACTAATAGAGGAAAATTAGACTTTTGTGGTCATGGAACACATTCAGAGTTTGAAATATTAAGTGCCTTAAGTGTGAAATATGTTTTTAAAGAATAGGAGAAATTAATGGCCAGATCACTAAAAAGTAGTTGAGAAATATTACCTTTGTATGCTATACTACATGCATAAGTACTTACATATTCCAAATCTTTTGGTGTAGCATAACTCCTGTCAGTTTTATCTGTGCTATAGGAAGTCACTGATGATGTTTCGGAATCAGCTGATTCTTCTTCAAATCCAAAATATGTCTCCACAACATGACTCTGCAACAACAAGAAAATTCATTATTGCAGAAATATCCCAAAGGACCCTTCCCAAACACATACATACATGTACACCCCCATACTCTCCCGGGCACCTCAACCCCTTTCTTTTAGAAAAATGGCCCTTTAATGCCCTTCCTGTTCCAGGTTTTCATCTATGTCCCACAACTGTTCATTCATGTGCACAAGTTAGCGGCACATGGGGAAGTTTAGGCCCCTCCCTAAACTGCAAAGCCCAGGATTCCAAAGGATGTTAATAATGGAATAAAAGCGCTGTAACAGTCTAGTGCGGAAATGGTCTTTGCTTCAAACTATGTCCCCTTTTTAGTTGCCAACCAGGGCGTTAAGGGCTTGGGACTTCCCATATCCAGCTGAGCTTTCCTTCTCAATGCTGGACCCCTAAATGAAGTTATAAAAATGCTACTTTTATAGTAGAAGTGTAACACCCTGTCTCATAAAAGTATAACACCTTGTAAAAGGAAAAAACTGTTTAATAATTGAAAGCCAGCATGCACATTTGATTACAAATGTTCAAATATTCATTCAAATATTTCTGCTCCCGGTTTCCTACCCACATGTGGAACCGCAAAGATGTCTAAGAAAAATAACTAGTATTTGGCTACATAAAGAATGAAACAAAACAAACATGAAAAACATCAACTTTAGGCACAATGCTCCACAGGTAACCAACAAACCCTTGACTACATTTCTCACAGTTCCACCACACATCTTTTATGGATAGAGCAGGCAGATAAGTTCATATGGGAAAATGAAGCCTTCTAGTGAGGAAGAATGTGGAAAAAGAAACAAAGTAATGTAGAATTTCTACTCGCAACATCAAGAATGTGCAGTCACAGAATGGTCTATTGTCTACTGTAGTATTACAATGCATCTGGTGCCATAAACGTACATGATAACACTGTACCAAAGAATGTATAAATTGTTGTGAATTGATGGGGGCAGGGCTCTCGGTCTTTGGAAGTGATTCCACCAAGACCCAGCTGGCTGAATAAACTTTGAATTTCCACTCCGTGGGTCTCGATCTCTATTTTCTGCAACATTTTCTCGGGGTTCGTCTGGGATCTGAGGGGCTTTTGCCCACTTAAGCTGCCACCGCTTCCCCGGTATCCGTGCCTCACCGACAGGGACCTTGGGCGCCCCCGTTTTGTCAGACAGTCCTCCTCGTGAGGGCGTTGGACCCAGGGATTGGTCCGCCAGCTTGGAAACGCAGGGCGGTTTGGAAATTCGCCATAGACACGGCCTTAGGTAAGTGCCTCTCCAAGAATTGTGTGAAAAGGGGAGAAGAAGGGCTTGATCACCCCCTTAGGACCTGCTCTGGTAGAGTAGCCCCAGAGGGGGGCTACTGAAACCACAGGACTCCTTAGAAGGACAGGAAAAGGAGGGTGGCCGTGTTGTTTGGGTGAAAGAACATGTGAATGGCATCGCAGTTCCCAGCGCATACTGTTGAGAGTCCAGGTGCCTGGGTCGGTTCGTGTAATTGCCTGTCTAAATCCTACTGTGTCGGACTGTCGGGACCCCTTACCCACAGTCCAATCCCCTTGACCCACTGTGTGTTGTTACAATCAGGGAGGAAAATGGGTGGGGGTAACAGTCGACAAACGCCGCTCCAATGTATGTTGCAAAACTTCAAGAAAGGGTTTAGTGGGGACTACGGATGCCCAAAAATGACGCCAGGCAGATTGCGAAACTTGTGTGAAATGGAGTGGCTGGCATTCAAGGTGGGGTGGCCGTCAGAAGGAAGTTTGGACCCAGAAAAGATCAGGGCTGTGTATGCAGTGGTGGTGGGGGATCCTGGACCCCCCGGCCAGTACCCCTATATAGATTCATGGGACACTGTAGTAACCGAATCCCCCACATGGCTTCCAAAATATAAGGAACAGTGCAGTAAAGTTATGGTGCTGATGAAGGATAAAACCCAGAAGAAGTCTGGCAGGGGCCCTGTAGTTTTAGGTAGTCCCCCAGAGGAACCCAGTGCAATACCCCCATATGTCACAGTGGACCCCAGTCCAGCCCTGGCGGTGCAGGTAGAAGCGGCGGCACCGGAAAACCCGGCCAATCCTTCCCTCAACTCAGAGTCGACGGCCCTGGCATCGCTGTCGCCATCACCCCATGCTTTATACTCTGACCTTTCGGACCAGAAAGAGGGATCCACCCTCCCCAGTCCAACTGATGTTTACGCTTTTAGAAGTGGGTCAAAGATAAAGGCCAAGGAGATCAAAGGAATACAGGAGAAGTTCCCTCGTGAGGTCCAAGGAGAAGAGGAAAGGGACGAAGAGGAGGTAGTGGCCCCCCTTAGGCAGGTTAGCCAGCTGATCCCCAATCCCCAGCAAGGGAGGGGCTATCGCCAGATGCAAAGTTATCAGTACACGCCTTTCACTACATCCGATCTCCTGAATTGGAAGACTCATTATGTGTCATACACGGAAAAGCCCCAAGAAATGATAGAATTATGTACATCTATTATGGCTACGCATGTGCCTACATGGCAGGATTGCCAGCAATTACTCATGACTCTACTCACCCCAGAAGAAAGGAGACGCATTCTCCGAGAGGCAGAAAAAGTAGTCCAGACACGGATACCCCCTGATACCCCAAATGAAGAGATATGGATTAGGGAAAGGGTGCCCCTGAAAGAGCCGCATTGGGATGTCAATAACGACCAGGACTTTACCCATCTTACAGAGTATCAGGCCGTACTGTTAGAAGGAATGAGGGAAGGTATGAAGAGGGCTGTGAATATGTCTAAAATAAAGGAGATTGTGCGAGGAACTGACGAACCTTCGAGACAATTTTTGGAACGATTGTTGAATGCATATCGGCAATATACTCCAATAAATCTGGATGCCCCAGAGAATTTGCAGGCCGTAGTCTTGGATTTTGTGGCTCAAAGTTCCCCGGATATAAGAAAGAAACTGCAAAAACAGGAAGGTTTTGAGGGAATGAATTTGAGTCAGTTGTTAGCAATTGCTCAGAAGGTCTACATAAATCGGGAATTAGAAGAGAAACAGGAAAAGGACAGACGCATACATAAGAAGTCGGAGGTTTTAGTGGTGGCGCTTGCCGCCCAAGGGATAATTGAACCCAAAAGGGGCAGAGGAAGGAGGATGGAAAGGATCGGGAGACCCTGATCTCGGCTTGGGTGAAACCAGTGTGCCATTTGCAAACAGGAAGGTCATTGGAAGAATGAATGACCCAATCAACCCAGACAAGGGCTGACCAGCCCCCAAAGGGGATGGGAAAGAGGCGGCAGAGGAGGAAGAGGACGAGTGACTGATGGACAATACGAAAGACAGAGAGGAGAAGAACCCTATGAGACCATAGGGATGGCGGAGATGGAACAGTGGGATTAGGACAGACCGGGTCCCCTCATTTTTGGCCCGAGGGAGCCCATGGTCATGGCAAAGATGGGGGGCCAGCCAATTCCCATGATGATCGATACCGGGGCCACCTGATCTGTTGTAACTACCCCCCTGCCTCTGAAGACAACCAGTTGTGTGAAGATAGTTGGCGCTACAGGGAAGACTGAAAAAAGGCCATCACTAGAAAAATGCCTTGTTGACCTGGGGCAGCATCAAGTCACACACCAATTCCTCTACATATCTGATTGCCCAGTGCCACTGATGGGAAGAGACTTGGTGTCAAAACTGCGGGCACAGATTACCTTTGAGGACGACAACAGAGGTGGAGTTCCGAGGACCACAGAGCTTGCTGATTTCATACCCCATGGAAGAAGAATGGAGGACTCATCAGACTCTTATGAGTCAGGTTGAGGATGACACTCCCTACGGGCCTCCTGGGGTATGGGCAGAAGACAATCCACCAGGATTAGCTCCATACATAGCCCTGGTTGCGGTAGAACTGAAACCAGGAGCCTCCCCGATACATGTAAAGCAATACAATCTGCCTTGGGCGGCCATAGAGGGCATACAGAAACACATAGATCGATTATTGAAGTATCAGATTCTCAGGGAATGCCAGATTCCATGGAACACCTCTCTTCTGCCTGTCCAGAAGCCGGGGACGAGTGATTATCAGCCTGTGCAAGATTTAAGAATGGTGAATCAAGCCACAGTGACCATCCATCCCGTGGTGCCCAATCCATATGTACTAATGGGGCTGATTCCCTCGGCGGTGATGCACTTCACAATCTTAGACCTCAAGGATGCTTTCTTCTGCATATGGCTGGCCCCTCAAAGCCAGCCTATTTTTGCTTTTCAGTGGGAAGATGGAGTAACAGGAAGAAACACCCAGTACGCTTGGACCCGTTTGCCACAGGGATGGAAAAATTCACCCACAATATTTGGGACCTCACTGAGCCAGGATCTGCAATGGTTCCTGTCAGAACCAGGGCGAAGAGTCTTGTTGCAATACGTGGACGACCTCCTGCTGGCAGCGACTGGCGAGGAAGAGTGCCGAAAGGGAACCGATGAGTTACTCTACCTCTTGTGGGAAGCTGGATACAAAGTTTCAAAAAAGAAGGCTCAGCTCTGTCTAACGGAAGTGCGCTATTTGGGATACCAGGTTTCCCAGGGAAAGCGTGCCCTAGGACCCGAAAGAAAAGAGACAGTGTGTGCTCTCCCAGAACCCTGGAACCGAAAGATGGTTCGTGAATTCTTAGGCGCATCTGGGTTCTGTCGAATCTGGATCCCCAACTTTGCTGTAATAAGCAAGCCCCTGTATGAGGCAACAAAAGGGCAGGAGACAGCGGAGTTCCACTGGGGAAAGGAACAAAAGGCAGCATGGTTGCAGATAAAGAAAGCCTTGATGGAAGCCCCAGCATTAGGCCTACCGGATGTGACCAAGCCATTCACCCTTTATGTGGCCGAAAGGAAGAATGTGGCTGTAGGGGTTTTAACCCAGCAGTTGGGTTCCTGGCAGTGGCCCGTGGCTTACCTCTCAAAACAGCTGGACCCCGTGGCACGGGGGTGGCCGGGATGTCTTCGAGCCATTGCAGCTACGGCACTATTGGTCAAGGAAGCCGACAGGCTTACCCTGGGCCAGACGCTGACTGTCAGAGTACCTCATGCCGTTACCACCCTGATGGAGTACAAAGGGAACTACTGGTTCACTAATAGTTGGATGCTGAAATACCAAGGGATGCTGTGTGAGAACCCCCGGATTCGACTCGAGACTACAACCACTCTTAATCCAGCTACACTGCTCCTCGTGGAAGCCAAGGGTCCCCAGCATGATTGCATCCAGACCATGGATGAAGTATACTCAAGTTGTCCGGACCTCAGGGATACTTCGTGGCCACACCCAGACATCACATACTACACGGACGGAAGCAGCTTTGTACAAGAGGGGCAGAGAATGCCTGGATATGTGGTGGTAACAAAGGATAAGGTTATAGAAGCCAAACCCTGCCAACGGGGATGTCCACACAGAAGGCAGAACTTATTGCCCTGATCCAAGCCCTTGAACTTGCGGAAGGACTCATAGTGAATATTTATACTGACTCAAAATATGCGTTCATCACCCTACATGCACACGGGGCTTTATATAAGGAGAAAGGGTTGATCAATTCAACCGGACAAAGTATAAAATACAGAAAAGAAATAGAAGAGCTGCTCCATGTAGTCTGGATCCCTAAAAGGGTGGCTGTGATCCACTGCCGAGGACATCAATGGGGAAGAGACCCAGTAGTCAAGGGAAATCAGAAAGTGGATCGGGCAGCTAAAGCAGTGGCAGTGGAAAATCTACTGACAGGATTGGCAAGAGACCCTCTCATGGCCCCGCTATTCCAGGTTTCACTGAGAGAGCTGAGCCCGACCTACTCCAAGGAGGAAAATGAAACAGCCAGGCAAGATCTCAGGGCAGATAAGGGAAACGATGGATGGTGCAGGCTGCCAGATGGAAGAATTTACCTGCCCTGACACCTGGGATGGTTGGTGGTCCAGAAGGCCCATGAAGCCACGAATTTAGGAAAAACGGCTCTAGTTCAACTGCTGGAAAAGGAAGTTTATCTAAATGGGATACATGGATTTGCCTCCCTGGCCTCCTCAAGGTGTCAGCTGTGCGCCAAAACTAATCCCCGACAGGGACCCAAGATGGCAGAGGGACAACAGTATCAAGGGAGTAATCCTTTTGAATCACTGGTAGTAGATTTCACTGAATTGCCCCAGGCCGGAGCCTATCGCTACCTCCTGGTCTTTGTTTGTACTTACACTGGATGGGTGGAAGCTTACCTCACCCACACCAAGAAAATGTGGGAGGTCATACGGGCCCTACTTTGAGATATCATTCCCTGACATAGATTACCACATCATATAGGCTCAGATAATGGACCCGCGTTCGTCTACAAGATCATCAAAGATTTAACCACTGCACTGGGAATCACCTGGAAGCTACATTGTGCATACCGACCCCAGAGTTCAGGGAAGGTGGAAAGGATGAATCGGACTCTAAAGACACAGTTGTCCAAACTGTGTCAAGAAACAAGGTTGAAGTGGCCGGACGCTCTACCCATAGCCCTTTTCAGGATAAGGTGCACGCCACATCGAATTACAGGACTGTCCCCTTTCGAATTGATGTATGGGTGACCCCCTACTATTTTGAGTGGGTTGAGGGGAGATACCAAGGAATTGGGGAATAAGACCCTACAGGAGGAGGTTAGTGCCTTAGGGAAAGCTCTGAGTAAAATGAGGGAGTATACGTTAGAGCAGCGTCTCCCCTTTCTACAGACTCAGGCACATCCTTTCCAACTAGGAGATGAGGTATGGGTGAAGGACTGGAAAGGAGAGCCACTAAGCCCCAGGTGGAGGGGGCCATACCAGGTTATATTGACAACCCCTACCGCAGTGAAGGTAGCAGGGTTGAGACCTTGGGTGCATTACACTAGGATAAAGAGGGCCCATACTGACTGGACTGCCGCCCCAATTATAGGGCAACCCTTGAAGATGAAGATCACTAGAAAACAGTAAGGAAGACTGGGACTAGGCCTTGCTGTGTTCACATTCTGGGAAGCTGGACACCCGGCGCACGGCCAGATCCCCATCTGGAAAGGAAAGAAGACTGGGACTAGGCCCTACTGCAGTTGCTACCAGGGACGCACTGCTTTACGTATGGCCAGATCCTGAATGTGGGAAACAATATTGTGGGTTGGAGGAGGTATAGGGGCAGTGGCAGGCCTTGGTTATCTATTGTATCATTTCAGACGGTGGTACTGTGGGTCTGAACAATATGTGGATATGGGGATTGTTGTCTGTGATGGGAGTGATGCCAGGCGAGGGAGGCTGGGAAGTGAATCGGTTTCACCAGCTAGTCAATCAGATCTTGAGCATCCTGAATGTCAGTAACTGCTGGGTATGTTCTCATGGGCCAAGCTCAAACATGCAAGGGTGGCCTGTAATGCCGGCAAGTATTATGAATCTGACTGGATGGAATAGCACTGCTATTTACTACGAATAAGACACAGCCCTTAAGGCACTCCGGCCAGTTTGTATTGAGTAGAATGGGAAAGGTACCGCTGGCTCCTTTGTGTGTAAGGAGGTGGAACATCTCCCAGGAAGGGTACTATGTAACTTCTGGGCAAGGGGGAACATGACAACATCCCTTGCCTAGAATATCAGTGGGAGATTACCCCAACTGTAATGTAACCATTCTTGTCCTGGAACATAACAACTCCAATTGTAAAAAGACTAACCCGAATATTTCCACCCCTTTAGTGTGCGGAACAGGGGACACTGTCGATATAATAACTATGTATTGGAATCTGAGAGGAGTTAACCCCCTGATCAGGATTCAGGAAATTACTATAGGGCACAGCGGTCAATGGATCTATGGACTGTCCCCCGGTATGTATTGGATATGTGGGTCCTGAGCAGGAAAGGTTCTTCCCCCTGTTTGGAATGGAACGTGCACCACAGGGAGTCTAGTAATGGCTGGAATTGCCTTTCACCCATTACAACAATCAACTGAAGTTTGGGATAGACAATTTGGATGGTCTAGGGTCAAAAGAGTATATGATGACAGCTATGGGTATGATCCTGACGATACATACCTGAGGGTGAGAGATTCGGAGCCATAATGTTTCCCATGGCAGCAGTTGCCCTTAACATAAGGCAGATACAGTGACTGTCAGCCCAGTTGGAGAAATTGGCCAATTTGATAGCTAAAGGGATCAGTGCCCTACAGACAGAGGTGGACTCACTGGCCTCCATACTGGCTCAACATAAAATAGTCCTGGATTACCTCCTCAGTCGAAAAGGAGGCTTGTGTGTATGGTTAAATACCACTTGCTGTCATTATGTTAATGAATCTGGAGTAGTAGAAACCAATCTGGAGAAAATACACTCTGTGGTATCTAATATTAGGAAATCATACTCGCAGACTACCAATATGTGGGCATAGTTAACTTCTTGGCTCCCGAATTTAGCATGGTTGAAGACATTGTTCATGGGATTTCTCTTAGTATTAATGATAGGGCTAATGATATGTATGATAGTACCTTGCTTGCTAAACTGCTTTCAATCTGCCATGAGTAAAATTATGGATGGGAAAGCTGCAGCTTATGCCTTAATGGCCCAAACCAAGTAATTATGCTTAAATTGCTGTGTAGAATTTAGCATAAAAGGAGGGAATGAGGAAGAATGTGGAAAAAGAAACAAAGTAATGTAGAATTTCTACTTGCAACATCAAGAATGTGCAGTCACAGAACGGTCTATTGTCTATTGCAGTATTACAATGCATCTGGTGCCATAAACGTACATGATAACACTGTACCAAAGAATGTATAAATTGTTGTGAATTGATGGGGGCAGGGCTCTCGGTCTTTGGAAGCAATTCCACCGAGACCCAGCCGGCTGAATAAACTTTGAATTACCACTCCGTGGGTCTCGATCTCTATTTTCTGCAACACTAGAAGATCAAAAACTTTGAACTGAACCAAAGAGGAACAAAGAAGAGCAAGCAGAGATAAAAAGTTTGATCCCTGGCACACATATAGATCAAGAACTGAGATATAGCTTACAACATTTCCAGCTCTATAGAAATGTAACTGAGGAGGAAAAAAGGCTTAGCTCTCCAAGCAGAAGGTTCCTGAAGATGCAAATAAAGTTTCAGGAAAAAGCTGATCCAGGATCTCACATGTGCATCCCAACTGAATTTTTCTGGACACACTCATTCCCCTCTTCTTCATTTCAGTGAATGTGTTTGTCTCAGCTAGAGCTCCTCAGAACAATGGGGTTCTTCAAGAGATCAAGAAAGGTTCTGGAAGAGACTGTGACTGGGGGGGGGGAGACTCTTTTTTGAGCTGTAAGTATAACAATTTTTACACAGGGGTTCCCTGACACCTGCAAATTATTTCATGGGTTCCTTCAGGGTAAAAAGGTTGAGAAAGGCTGGCTTACACATAGAATCCAGGAATTCATATAGAAAAAGTAGTTTGGAAAAAACAGAAGGAAAATATATATATATTTAAAAAAGGGTTGCCCTCATGTGGGGATGGGTAGGTGAAGATGACATAAATAGAAGGAGAAAGGAAGGGAAACCTAGGAAATCTAGATTTATTCAAAGCTGCACATGAGCTAAAAATTTGGCCTATGAAAAACACTATCAGTGTAAAAACCACAAGGAAAGGTTCTAATTAGGAAGGAGTAGAATCTCTACAAAAAAGTAAGACTGACAAGAGCTGTGCTGCCTGAAGAAACAATCTGTGGAACACCCCTCCTTGAAAAACCAAACCTGTTTCAAAATTTATTGAAAACAAAAATGAATCAATTGAAAAGCAATGTTTTTATCTGAATGTTTCAGAAATAATGGACAAGTTTCAGTGCACAGGCATCAGAGGAAAAAAAAAACCCTGTGTATTGGTGTATGAGAGAGAGGGAGGGAGAGAGAGAGAAAAAGGAGATTAAGCCAAGATGGAATTCAGTGAAGAACTGAACTTCCTGCCCTAGAGAAGGCAAAAAAAAGCCCAAGACAAACTCCGCTAACCAAAATAAAGAAGCAAACTAGATCTGAACAAGAAGCAAATTAAAAATGAGAACACCTACAAAAAAGCAAGTTCTCGATCTGCAGTATATCATATTTCTACTGTCCAAAATAGCATCCTTTACTCTTGGGACAATTACTATTATTCTAGCTTGCTGTTAGGGTTCACTCTGGGTATAAATCCACTGAAAGTATTCAGATTTGTAGCTTCTCCATACTGGCCTATTGTCTGGGAGCTTGGGCGAGTTCCGGTTCCCCTTGCCCCACAACCATTTATGTGTCTGGAGGTGCAGGCCAAGAAAAGACTTCCTTGATAGTCATGAACCAAAACAAAGATTTTTCTATTCTGTTCTACAGCTTCTTGTGCATTGTTCTCAGTACACTTGGATCACAAAATAGGATTTCACTAACAGGGAGAAAGTGACAAAGGTCTAGATACTTCTCTCTCATACACAATTTTATGGTCCTTTCTACATTTTTAATAACTTGTTAACAATATTTGAGTTTCAGTTAACCTATTTAATATAATCATTGAAATCAGTGGGGTTTATTTTAGAGTACCCTTGTATAGGAGTAAAACATAATTATTAAAATGAAAATCAACAACTCAACATTTTTCTAAGGTTAGGATCATTGCTGGATTTATTCAATACATATCTGTACTGAATGCACAATGTAAGCACCTAGTATTTATCATAAAAGCTGTTAAATATTTGAATGAGTAGACTTTTCTATAATGTACAATCTCAAACTATAATAAAACTTAAACTTAACTTAAACTATAATAGAAACTATAATAGAACTGAAACTATAATAGAACAAATTTAGGTTTTAGAAAAAAAATTACAGCACCGTTTTCAGTGAATTGGCTTGTAATTTATTTATTGTTTAAACATTTCTATCTTGGAGTTCTATTCGAAATTTATTCTTACAGTAACAGATGAAAGGTACAAAGTTCCTGGATCAACTGAATTCATCATGAATCATGTTAACCAGCAGACATGGTGTGAGTAGCAGACAGAGTATGGTAGGTCAAAATATAGATGAGTAATTCAGTTAAAGGACAGTAACTGGACTATTGTCTCCTTAAGGCACCTTAAGAATCTCAATGTTGGCAACTTTTTGGTACTCTATCCATGAACACATTTATTATTGTCTATGGAAGTATATGGCACAATAAAATCTGGTAGCCTTTAAAGAATAAAATTCTGCTATTGTTGCTGTAAAAGATTAACATAACTATCCCTCTGCATCTTGTGGTTAATAATTGCCATTTTTTTAAAAAAAAAAAAAGTAGAGAATAACGTCTATCTCTCTCACTTGCTTGATCTTGCTCTCACTCTCTCTTTTGGATTACATCTTATCCATAAGGCCATAGGTCAGAAACTAACAGAACAGAGTACCTCGTTCCCATGCACTGTTAAATTTCTTCCAAGAGCTTTGTTATTTTTCTGTCATCCCTTGTTTTCTTTATAGTTCATGCATAAGGAATTATATCAATAATTAATATGCCCTAGTTTATTTTTTGCTATCCAAGCAGTAGCAGACCCTTTATAAGCATTTGCAATCTATAATTAACATATTCCAACAGAGAGTCCACAATTCATATTCAAAAGGCACCAAATAACTGAGGATATGTTCTCAGCTATACCATCCCTTTATATGTTCCATAAAAGTTGATAAAGAATTAGGAACCAGACTATACAGAAAAACTTTTCACCTAATTAAGCAAAAGGAGATAGCAAGAGAAAAATCCCAAACTAAACTCATCACCAAATGAATGTGAAAAAAGAGCAAACAGCTACTTACCTTCATGTCTATAAGTCATTTCTTGGCAGCCAGAAAAATATAGGCACACCAGAGCACACAGGCAGATGAAAAAGGAGAAATACAAGGCAAGAAATATATATTCCATTGTAACTATGCAGGTACTGAAACATTCACCTTATAACTGGGAAAACAATTTAATATTTGCCCAGCAGCAAGTAATCCCACAAGCTCCTCAGTTTACTTCCATTATTTCACTAGGAAGGCAGAAATATTTGCAGTGATTATATCCCATCAAATTTAAGGATCAAATAACAAGTTTTTTTTTAAATCAAAACACATAAAATCAAATAAGTTAATGGGCCTCAAAAGAAAGACATGGTGCATGGCTTTAAGCGTACAACTGAATTTTCCTCCCAGGCTTACAGCTTCACCCTCTGTGTTACTTCTAGATATCTGAGCTAACTGGGAGCAGTATGCTGTTCTCAAACATCCCATGACAATTAACAGGGAGCCCAATTAAAACCAGCATAGCAACAGTTACCTGGTATTCTTATACATCACAAAGAAAGGATCATGGCACCACTACAGAAGGCCACCTAATTCTTACAAGGCCTTATGGCATAATCTACACAACTGGAAGTCCTGTCCACCACAAGAAGGAAAAGGTGCTTGTGATGGCTCAACTGCACACTCCAGGGAAAGGTGTGTATGTTTTAAAGTCCAACACAAAATTACATTACTAACCTATGCGACCTGGGACAAAAAGTCCTTCCCATATACAAATATGGCAATCAGTCATGTGCCTGTGGTTTCCTGCAAAATCACTGAGAAACACAACCTAATTGTGCCACAGTTCCTTGCCATGAAACATCCTGTTTGTAGCACCAGCTGCTCCAGAGGCATCAAAGCAAGTAATATTCTTCAAAATGTTGCATGCTCAAAAAGTACAATCTGAGTCCACATTGCTTACATCAGTGAACTGAAAAAATAAAACATTTGGTAAAGGAAATGTACAGTACTCTAATCTCAACATGTTTTGTGAGGCAACTTTTAATATCATCTGCAGCATAAGCTTTTATTGCCTTAAATCAGGATTTGTCCATACTCATTCAGGATTCCACAGGAAAACACACTATCAGGTAATCAGGTAAATATGTTGCAGGTAGTTTTTCTTCTAGATTTACAGGTGTCCAAATCCTTTTCTGTTTTTGCTTTATGACGCTCAATGAACTTTTCTAACTGAGGGATGGGGAACCTCTGATTTTCCAGGTGTTTTGTACTCCAAGTGCTACTAGCATTAGAAAAACCTGCCAGTCTTGAGGGTTGGCTGTATTTCCACAAGTAGCAGAGAAGGAACTGCCATTTCTTTTTGCACATCACCTTCTTGCTCCCAGAGGCCCACAGAATGCTTTTGTGGGCTCAGGTTCTGCGGGGCTGCCCAGTTGGTGGCTGAGGAGGGAAGGTCTTAGTGAAGAATAGGCTTCACTCACAACCCAGAGTGGATGAAAAAAGGAATCACCTGTGCTACTCTGGCAGTCTGACTTTATACATCTTGCCTTGAGGAGTGCAGAGGCGACTGGAAGACAAGAACTTGGGAAACAGAAGGGCAAGCTGAAGTAAAGTGAAGAGAAGAGAGAAAAGACAGAACAGAGCAAGGATGTGCAATGAACAGCCAGGAAGAAAAAAGGAAGAGAGCAGGCAGCAGAGTGGGGAGGAAGCAGAGGATTCAACAAGGAGGTGGCAAAGAGAAGGGCACTAGCTCTTCCCAAACAAAGCCCATCCAAAAGACATTCATCACTAATGGGCAGCACAGAGCATCAGATCTTTGTTGCCAGCACATACAACAACCCCTCTAAGTTCTTTCAAGGCAAATGCTTTTTTTAGCTCTTTCTGGAATCAGAGAAAGCAAAGAAAGCAGGGGATATCATTTCCTTAAACATCAGCCCTTCAAGGCCGTTCAAGGTGGAGGCTTTTGTCTTGAAATGAATGGTCCTTCCAAGGATTTTTAGGCAAGAGCTCTTCTCAGAGATTCAGCAAGGCATTAGTGGTCTGGCTCCACCTCTGCCTTTCTAAGGGCTGGGAGGCAGGAAATGTCCTCCTCCAGAGCAGAACCATGAGGATTCACCCTCTACATACATCAGTGATCCTTTCGCATCAGAGATTTCTTCTTTCTGATTTGTTGTTGAAGAGAAAAAAGGTACAGTATGCCAACTAGTCCAAAGAAAGTACAGCAAATGAGGTACCAGCCCTAGTCAGGCCAGCCCCAGAAATCTTAGGAAGAATCAGTACTGGATAGGACTCAGATCCAGCAACTTCAAAAGCTATAGATAAGAGACCAGCACCAGTTAGGACATCTGTCCTTTGAAACACAGCCCATTGTAGAAACTGATCAGGTGACAGAAGGGGCAATAGTCAGTGACTCAATCAAAGGCAACTGAGTCCCTTAGCAGAATCAGGCCAGCAGACCTTTTGAGGTGCCTGACTTCCATCCACCAGCAGAAGGGATGAACACTCCACAACAGTCCACTGCTATGGTCCCAAGCAAACAGCAAGCCCATCGCTGGCCAGCATAAATTGGGTTTGGTGTATTGTAGTTTCATTGCACCCTTTTGGTTCATTACTCAATAAAGCAGTTGCATCTTGCTTGTGAGAAGACATCATGAGGTTTCTTTGCACTTCATTTCCTGGCCCATGTACTCTTATAGACTCAAGCACCTTGAAGTCCACCAGAAATGCCCTGCTCTGTGGCTGCTAAAATCGATAACGAATGCTAGGATGGTAGGATATTGACCCCATGTAAAAGACCACTCTTCCTTAATCTCAGGATTTTCCCATGGGTGGGTCATGATTAAAAAGGCACAGAGGGAATACTCCTGTCATATCCCACAGGTTTTTCAGCCAACCACACCATCCTTCCCAAGCTATGCTCACTGTTATACGGATTGCTCAATCAGGCTGTGATGTTAGACATTGCTGGACTGGACCTCTTGTAGCTGTGTGACATAGTTAGCACACTATCTGTTACCAGTCCTAGGATTTTTGTCTGCTTGGGTTCAAATTTAATAGTGCTTGGTATGTGGAAAAGTCTTAGGCATGGTTTAGTGGCCTGTGCTGCCTTTACATTATTTAATATCTTTTTAAAATGAGCAATTATGGCCAGGTGGATTCTGTATTAGTTACTCACTAGACAGCTTTCTGTTTTGGGCACTGGCAGATAGCAATCTTTACATTAGTGTTCTCTGAACTTTCCAGACACTGGTGCATGAATTGGCATGCTGGTAGCACAGGACAGAATTGAGGCTCCATAATTTAGTCTCCTTACTTGAGCATTCAGCTAGACTTGATTAAGAGTGTGTCCTGTTTCTTCAAATACAAGGTAGAGACTCCACAGATCCAAAAAGTGAATCTTCAAGGACATTCCGGTTTTGCTGAGATGTCTCAATTTTACATGTCAGGTGGTCTCATAGGGCACACATGGCACAGGCTAATGCAGGCTGCTGTGAGAGTAACAACTCTGCACCACCATGTCAAAGGGTATGAAGAAAGATAAATGGGTTCTGAAGGCGTTTCTGAGGGATTTCAACAGGGCATCATTACAGCAATCCCTAGACAGGTAAAGACTTCCAGGTTCAATCTGATGCAGCAGGCAGTGCAGGCTTTAAGGGATACTTATAAAGGCCACTAGTGTACCCAGTGCTGGTCTCAAGCCAGACTAAATGAAGCACCTTCATTGTCATGCCAGCAATGCTTTGTGATATAACTGACAGTGTTATGCATTCATGATTATTGTTATAGTTATCTTCTTAGTGTTTTAACTTAGTTCAGTTTATTGTAGTAAGCATTTAGTTAAGCTGTTAAAATAGACAGCTAGGTTAACTGTTTGCTTTAAAGTACAGCAACCAACTAATGATTTATTATGCATGGGATAGAAAGCACCTAAGCTGTAAATGTGGATTGCTCTGTATTGCATATCAAAGGAAACAGTTAAAGAATTACAGCCTAGTGAAAGAGAATCAAAGAGGAGAGCTTGAGAGCAGAGGGCCACAAGGAGTCAGGCCAATGTAAAGCTACATAAACATGTAACAAAAACAACAGAGATGCATTAGACCAAAGTATGAAAATGAAGTAACCTAGGGGACCACTGGAAATTTGGGAAGGGGACAGATACAAAGAATCCACCAACGGGAACTGATGGTATGCAAATGCTGTATCAAGACAAAACCAAAATGTATGATGTGAAAAGTTAGATTCAGCAACCGTTTTGTGATCAAGCTTAATATGCCTCATTAAATACATTGGTAAAACCCTGTGTGTTTTCTTGAGAGCCAAAGGGCAGATCATACATGACATCCATAGAGCTAACACTTCTGGAGCTTTTCCCCATGCAGATCTCCTGCTGTATCCATTGCCACAGAACTTTAGATTGCTTTCAGCAGATTGAAATGCAGAGAATACTCAGTTCCATTGATTCCTCCAAATTAACAGGCTTACACAAGGAATTCTGATGGGTTCTTAGCCTTTTCATCTGGTGCAGGGTGTATGTGTGTGTGAAGGTGTGGCCTATTTCCAAAGGAATATTTTCTATATTTGGCCTCCCCATAAATGTGGGGGTTGGCACTTGGACTACTCATTTCACTGCCATATCCTTTTTCAAGGAAATAATGGTACGGTGGTCTTGGGCTTCACCTCCATAGCTCTACAATCTCATGTCCAGAAGTGCCTAAGTAACGAGAAAGATTCAAGTGGTAATGTACTGAATGACAATTCTACTTTCACTAAGATTCCTCAACTTAGGATAACAACGGCAGCAAGAAATTGGCAGTCTTCCCACTGGCAGGAAGAGTTAAAGCCAGTATCTAGAGTTTCTACAGCCCATAATAGTTTTCCCCCTGATTTTTACTTAGATCATAGAAGGAAGGAAGTGTGTCCCTCTTTTGTAACCTTCCCCAATAATATCCCAGTTAAGAAAGGAAGAGATCCAGTAGGTGGACATAACACTTTGAGCTTGGAGACTGGAAATATCATAGCAAACAGGACATTACTAAGTGGTGGCAAGCCCCGTAGTTTCCAACAAATGGTTACAGGGAATGATTCCTTGCTTGACCAAACACAATCTACTAAGCAGCCCCCTGTAATAGATCTTGATTAGTGCTTGGGTAATAGATATGCTCCCCTGGCTAACTTATCTGAAGATTGACTATTAGATAGCAAGGAGCTGCATCGACCTATAAATCTTATATCCTGGAATATTGCAGGTTGGAGAAATAAATTAGTCGATGCTGACTTCATTCAGTATCTTCAGACCTTTGATATAGTTTGCCTCTAAGAGACCTGGCTTACAGAGAACAATTCCCTGAGATTAGGAGGTTTTAGATCCTGGGAACAGCCTGCCCAGAAGTCCTTCAGTGCAGGCCATGGTAGTGGAGGCCTGGCTATACTGATTTCTTCCACCACAGAGGTGAGTGAGATTACAGTAGTAGGTACAGCTTCAAACTACTGCCAAGCATTAACTATTCATGGCTGTAAACCAGGCCCCCTGTTATGTATTAATGTTTATGTCCCCCCAAGATCTGCCAGAATCTCAATAGAAATTTGGGCCAAGTTGGAGGAGTTATTTGACAGCTTGTGTACAGATTACCCTAATCATTTGATGCTAATTTGTGGTGATTTTAATGCCAGGACAGTGATTACTCCATGATGGGAAAAATCTTAGGGTTTGATGTGGGAGAAATCTTAACTATGCCTTAATCATCATGGGATAAATCAATTAAGAATGGTCAGGCCCTTATCGCCTTAATTTGCAAATTCAACTTTATCTGCCTTGATAGTACTTATTTAGATCACTCAAATGGGTATTTTACATATTTAACTGACAAAGGTGCAAGTGTAGTTGATTATATTATAGGGTCAGATACAATTATTCCCTGTGTGCAGGCACTGGAAATTGAGGATAAAGCTGAAAGTGATCATTGTCCACTCAGGTTGACCCTCAAACTCCAAGTGACTCATTCTGGGGTTCTGACAGATCTTAAAATGCCTAGTCAGGTGGAAGGTGAAAAATGGCTCAAATGGTCTCTCACAGTTGACACCAACATTAGACACATGCTAGGAACAGAAAAGCTTCAAGAGCTATGCCAGCATGCTCTTGCAGGGTCTCATAACATTAGAGAGGTTTATCAAGACATAATTGCTAGTCTTAGGCCCTGTGTGGTTACTGCTACTTCAGTAGAACCTCTATGGTCTCTCAGTCCTGGTTTGATAGAGAATGTAAATCCAAGAAAAAGGAGCTCAGTAAATTCACAAGACAGGTGAGACATATAGGCACAAATGATGCCATTTCTTACTTAAAACAACAATGGAGAGAATATAAAACCTTGCTTAGGGACCAAAAGAAGGCCTACTTTGTTAACAATTGAAAATCCTTGGATCTGGCCCTCATTGAAGGCAATGAAACCAAATTTTGGAATTTGTTGCAGAGAGGCCTTTCCAATAAGATATGTGAGCCTTCCTCAATTACACCTGAGGTTTGGGTTGCTCATTTTAGGCACATTTTCAGAAGTGATTTAACTATATCACAGATTACAATCCAGACCCCTGACAAATTGTCTGAATGGCCACCTGTCTCTCTTGTTGAAATTAAAAATCTGATTTCTACTCTCCGGAGTGGCAAGGCTCCTGGGGAAGATATGATTCCCCCCGAGGTGTTTAGAATAGACATTGAGTGATGGTCACCTATTCTTGCAAAATTCTTTAAATATATCAACTTAACTGGTAACTTTCCTTCAGGGTGGCAATCGAGCGTTGTTGTGCCAATTTTCAAGAAAGGGGAGGTATCCAACCCCACAAACTACAGGCCCATCAATCTCTTGGATGTGGCCTCCAAACTCTACGCACTGTATCTCTTGAACAAGCTGCTTGAATGGGATAATAATCACTCTATAATCCATGAGGAACAAACAGGTTTTAGGAGAGGTAGAAGTACCCTGGATCAGGCCTTTATATTGCAGCACCTTATACATAAAATCATTAATGGTTCAAATAAGTTTATTCACACAGTTTTTGTGGAGTTCTCATCAGCATTTGACCTGATAGATAGACAACGTTTATGGTATAAACTGGCAAAAACTAATATAGATAAAAGATTGTTGTGGCTTATTCAGCTGTTACACCAAGATAATTCTCCGCAGGTGAGAACAGGTTAAAATGGTGCTTTAACGCAATCTGTTCACATTAACTGGGGTGTGAAACAAGGTTGTACTTTAGCACCCTTTTTATTTAACTTTTATGTTAATAATTTGATACCAGAAATGACCTCCTCAACATTCTTCCCCCCAGCTATTAGTAAGATCTCAATCTTGCTTTACGCTGGTGACCTGGTCTTGCTATCTTTGAATAAAATCAGTCTCAAAAGGATGCTAGCCAAATTTGGGAGGCTATGCAAAGAGGAACAGCTGGCTGTCAATTATACAAAAACCAAGATTATGGTATTTGGGAGGAGATCCCCCAAGTGCATATGGACACTCGATGGACATCACCTAGAACAGGTGCACTCATTTAGATACCTGAGATTGTACTTTGATGGAAAACTTTCCTGGAAACAGCATTTAGAAGCCACTAAAATCTCAAGTATTAGATCTATTGGGCAACTCAAAAGTTTTTTTTTTATTCTAGAGGGGGACAGTTAATAAATCCTGCTATTAAGGTCTGTACAGCTAAAATTATTGCACAAATGTTGTATGGAGCTGAAATTTGGGGAAAAGATGCCAAGCCTGATTCAGAAATTGTGCAAAATAAATTCATGCGGCAGATTCTGGGACTGCCTCCTGGGGTTCCAGTGGCCCACCTTAGGGCTGAGTTGGGCTTACCCTCAGTTGCAGCTAGAATTGACCTGTCTTTCTTAAGATCCTGGCACAGAGTAAATGGACTTGAGGATAACTCCCTCAGCAAACTTTGTTGGCTAGAGGAACAGAGGTCTGGAGGTTGGGCACAATTGCTCCAAGATAAGCTAAAGACCTACAACCTTAAAACAGAGAATTATTTAAGACTCAGTCCACATGATCTTAAAAGCTGGATCTCTGATCAGGATGCCAGGCAAGTCAAAGCATCCATAGTTGGCAGAACATTCTCCATCTGGTACCCACAGATTCCAATTAATCATGCAAAGCTTCAGTACTTTGAAACCTTGACCTTATTTCAGCTCCGAAGAGCTTTTATGGAACAGATTTCAACAGATGCTTTCTGCATATCTTGAAGCGAGATATCAAGGTACTCCAGTCTTAGATAGAAAATGTGTATTTGGCTGTAACCAGATCAAGGACATAACTCATTAGTTGCTGTTCTGCCCCCTCTACTCTGGCCCTAGACAAAGATTCCTGTCTACCATTATTCAATTTTTTGCTGACTGCACATCCCAGAAAATAGTTACAGCACTGTTATCTGACACATTCCCATCTATAACATACTTAGTGGCTCAGTTTGCATTGGCAGCTAGGAAATTGCGGGTTTGTTTCACAAAGGAACATATTGTAATATAATGCACCTTAATTTTATACTTCATGTTTTTACACCTTTTAGTCAATTTGTTGGGGCTATTATATTGGATTAAACTTGTATATAAACCTTAATAAGTTTATTTTTAATCAGAACACAGTAGTTGTAGTAGTTGTTAAAATGGTTTAAATAGATAAACGGTTTTAAAGTTATATGTATCTTTCAATACCCCATTTTTAATTGTATCAATCTATTTTAATTTTAGTCATGTTTTATTCTAAGCATTGTAAAGGACATTGGCTATATACAATAAAACTACAACAACAACAGAATATCCTTTTCCAGCAAAGTTTACGGCTATCCCAAACCCCATGCATAATTTGTGGTGCACAGTGTGATGGAGTGCTCCAGACTCTCTCAGGCTTATCACCATACCTACGCTGGTAGCAATAATCCAACAACTTCCCAAGGTCTGCCAGTCAGTCTTTGAAGCAAAACTTTTCAAGGTTGCCCTTATGGTGGCTTCCTCTAGAAGCTTGAAGGTCACAGGGATGGTTGCAGATTACCACAATGAACTGTACAGGAAGGCATTGAAAGTCATAGGTATTTCTGTAAACAGGGACAGGATCTGCATCTTTATGTGGAAATGCAAACAGATCAATCAGGGTGAGGGGAAACATTGGCTAGTTACTGGGGCTACACCAACCATAACCCTGTGTGGGCTGTCACTGAATACTTAGCTATTCACCATCACCTAGCAGGCCTCCTTTTTGTTGCATATCAACCAATCTTCCTTTACTAGGTTCTAGTTTGTGGTCATGCTGAATGTCAGCTTGTGAGCAGTTGGGCTGCCAGTGCGCAAGTTTGAAGGCATTCTTTAAAAACAGGGCAGATATATCAGCTGAATTTAGCTTACCTATCTCATGAATAAAAGCTATTAAGATATGGAAATCTTCCATGTTGTGGTCATACATGTGACTCGAGTTGGGCTTCTTTGACTAATACCAGGCCCTGGTATAAAATTCAGTTCTCTGCCCAAAAGCCACATGGATTTGTGGACATAGCACTGTTGATTTGGAGTGAAAATATATTGTTATGAAAAGATGAGATAATGAGCTATTGTGCTTCCTGACCCTTCGCAGCTCAGTAACTGTGGGCAGGCAGTGGGAGGGCTGTGCAAATAGTCACTGGTCATTGATGGGGAAAAACCATCAATGATTTACGGCATGATCATGCCACCTGGTGACAGGAGAAGGATGGGACCTGGATGACATTATGCAGAACCGTTGTCTGGGTCCCATCCTTCTCCTGTCCCCAGTGTAGGACGATGACGTCCTGTGGAAAGGGCCCTATTCTCCTGTAACTTAAAACCGTTAGACCTAGTCCTCCCTTCTGGGGCATTGGAAACAGACCTGCCCCATCCTCCCTGTGACAACCTTTGCAGTATTTTAAGAGTGAAATCATGTCTTCTCTTCATCAAGCTGGACATGGCCAGCTCCTTCAACCTTTTCTCATGTTTTGCTTTCCATACTTATTATCCTAGTTGCCCCACTCCAAACCTGCCATTCTCTGAACCTGCTCCTCCTCTACGTTTTTTTTTAAAAAGAGGCTCCCAAAGTGAATGCAGTACTCCAGATGAAGCCTGACCAGTGAAGAATATAGAGGCACTATTACTTGTCTCGACTTGGAAACAATGCTTCTATTAATGCAGGCTAAAATAGCATTCACCTTCTTTGCTGCAGCATCACACTGCTGGCTTATGTTCAACATACAATTAACAATAGTCCCAAAGTCCTTTTCACTTATGACTGCTGAGCCAAGTATCCCACATCCTATACCTATGCATTTGGTTTTTGTGGCCTACATTTTATTCAATTTCTATTCAATTTCATTTCATTTTCATTTCATTTTTAATTTCAGCCCAGTTTTATAGTTTCTGTACTACAGAATTTTGTTAACCCTCCCAGTTTTGTGTCATCTGTTAACTTGATATGGATTCCCTCTACCCTGTCATCTATGTCATTAATAAAAACATTGAAGAGTAATGGCCCTAGGATAGAAATTGAGGCACTCCACTCAAGGACTTTTTCCAGTTTGAAGCATGAAGAATCTTTAAGCATGGTTTTCTGACCAATTAGAGATCCATCTGACAGTGTTCCCATCTATTCCACATTTAATCAGCTTGCTGATCAAAATATTATGTGTGACTTTATCAAATGCTTTGCTGAAATCTAGGTAAATGACATCCACAGCATTCACACCATCTACTAAACTAGTGACCTGATCAAAAAAAGATATAAGATAGCTTGGCAGGCTTTGTTCTTGACAAACTCATGCTGACTTCTACTGATCACTGCATTGTCATCAAGATATTTGCAGACAGATTCCTATATAATCTGTTCAAGTATTTTTTTTTCTAGTTTTGAGGTTAGGTTAACTGGTATGTAGTTTCTTAGAACTTCTTTGTTGCGTTTTTTTAAGAGAAGAGCAATGTTTGCCCTTCCCCAGTCCTTTGGCACCTCATCTGTTCTCCAAGTTTTCTCAAAATGATGGCAAATGGTTCAGAGAGTACAGTTCTTCAGTACTTCAGTACTCTGGCAGGCCTACCCAGCCTATTTTTAACTATGATGTATTTTTAATTGTGATTTTAATTAATGTGTTACTCCACTGGAAAAACCCTCTCCCCGGGGTCTACAATTTTGATATTAAAATGATTCAATGCGCCTGAGAGGTCACCCGGAGGGGTACGTAGGCAGCAATGGTCAAAGATCAAAAACCAGGTTAGGCCAGTAAAATCCCCAGTCACGTAGCCCCAGGAGACCTCAAGATGTGTAAACCCACAAAAAACAAAGTGTCCTCAGCCCCTGAGAAGCCGACTTGAGAGGATTAGCGTATCTGCCCCAAGTTGAGCAAATATTCCATCAGGTGAGGACCATTTACATGAAGTCACACCAAAGATCCTGAGACTTTGGCAACACCTTGCAACCCCATCACACGAAGGAAATTACCATGGTGGAGCTTCATTAGCGCTCCAACACCCATTGTTCTCCCTGGGAAAGGATTAGTCCTCCCGGTACTTTTTCCCCTATAAATAGTCCCAGTTTTTGAGTGGTTCTTTGGATCACCCCCAGTCATCCCAGCAGACCGTTGCTCCATCCGTTGAGTGATCCCCTCAGCCCTCTCTGTGCTGAGCCCCACTTCTCCGCTGTTTTTCCCAAACCAAGGATTTCAGGACAAAGGCGCAGTATCACCCCAGCTACATCCCTTCAATATTCCCCTATGCAGTTTCCTCTCTTTTGCTTCTTAATAGGTCTTGAGTGAGTGTGTGAGTGATTGAGTTGCTGCGTGAGACTTTCCTTCAATAAAATCATTTATTGGACATTTTTGTTTGGTTTTTGGCTTGGTCTGATCCCATAAAAACTGGGTAAAAAGACCCAGCTAGGTCACCCTGCCTCTCACATGGCTATTGCTTGTGTTCTGGCTAGTTTCCATTCCCCATCATGTGGAGCAAATTGAGCTGTCCCCCAAGGGACTCCAGAAATCAGGGTAACAAGTGGTATTTGAATGGTTTTATGCTTTTAGTGTATTTTAATGTGTCTTAATTTTAATGTGTTTTTAATTGGTATGCTGGTTTAATTGTATTTTAACCTTTGTTGTAGCCCGCCTCAAGCTTTGAGGAGAGGTGAGTAACATAATATGTTGTTGTTGTTGTTGTTGTTGTTGTTATTATTATTATTAGGGATGCGGTTCACCTTGCCCTGCAGATCTGAACTTATTTAGGTTAGCTAGGTGATTCCTATCAGTCTTGATTTGCAATCCAGATCCCTTGCCAACATCTCTGATGCTGCCTAGAAGCACAAAGTTCTCATTTGGGGGAAAAACGAAGCAAAATTGGCATTGAGTAGTTCTGTCCTTCATTGTGATCTATTAACATTTTGTCATCCCTCTTAAACAGTAGCCCCACTGTCTCCTTAATCATTCTCTTGCCTCAAATATTTCTGAAAAAATCCTTTTCATCACTCCTTGATTGCTTGCCTAGCTAGTCTCAGCTCATTCTGAGCTTTAGCTTTCCTTGTACCATTTCTTCAAGCTTGGGCTACACATCTGTACTTGCCCTTGGTGACTTGTCCTTCCTTCCATTCTATATATATTTATATATACTCCTCAAACACATAGGCAGCATATGTAGAGAGAAAGTCAGAAAAGCAAAAGCACAGGATGAGCTCAGACTCACTAGAGAGGTTAAAAACAGTAAAAATGGCTTTTTAGATTTGTTATGTTAAAGCAAAGGAAGAACAAGGAAATAATAGGGCCACTATGTGAAGAAGATGGCAAAACACTAACGGGGAACAGAAAAAAGGCAGAACTACTCGATACCTTCTTAGCCTTGGTCTTCTCCCAAAAGGAAAACAGTACTCAACCTGGGGAAAATGAAGCAGAAGAGCCAGTAGAGGAAATGGAGCACAGAATAAGTAAAGAGGCAGTACAGGAATACCTGGCTATTCTAAATGAATTCAAGTTTCCAGGGCCAGATGAACTACATTGAAGGATATTAAACAAACTGGCAAAAGTAATCGCAGAACCACTGGCAATTTGATAATTGACAATTTGACACTTTGACAATTCCAGGTGAAGTCTGAGCAGACTGGAGGAGGGCAAATATTGTCCCCATCTTCAAAAAGGTAAAAAAGAGGGCCCAAACAATTACCACTCAGTCAGCCTGACAGTAATACTGGGAAAGATTCTGGAGTAGATCATTAAACAGATAGTCTGTAAATAATGCCAAACTAATCATCTCTCTCTCCCTCTCCCTCTCCCTCTCTCTTTCTTTCTTTCTTTCTTTCTTTCTTTTTTTTTTTTTTTGAGACACTGGCTTGGTAGATGAAAGGAATATTGTGGATGTAGCATATCTTGATTTCAGTAAGGCCTTTGACAAGGTCATCCATTACATTCTTGCAAACAAGCTAGTAAGGTCTGAGCTAGACAAATGCTACTGTTAGGTAGATTTGTAACTAGATGACTACTTGACTGAACTGAAAGGGGCTCAACAATTGCTCCTCTTCATCCTGGACAGAAGTGACTACTGGGGTGCCACAGGGCTCTATCCTGGGCTCAGTGCTATTCAAAATCTTTATCTATGATGGATGATGGAATAATGGGCATCCTTACCAAATTTGCAGATGACACCAAATTAGGAGGGATAGCTAAGACCCCAGAGGACAGGTTCAGAATTCAAAACTACCTTAACAGATTAGAGAGCTGGGCCAAAACTAAAAAAATGAATTTCAATAAGGAGAAATATAAAATGAAATGCACAGATACAAGATAGGTGACACCTGGCTTGACAACAGTACATACGAAAGGGATCTAGGAGTCTTAGTCAACGACAAACAGAACATAAGTCAACAGTATCATAAGGCAGCTAAAAAGGCCAATGTGATTCTAGGCTTCACGAACAGAAATATAGAGTCTAAATCAAGGGAAGTAATAGTACCACTCTATCCTATTTGGTCAGATCTCACTGGAATATTATGCCCAGTTCCAGGCACCACAATTCAGGAAGGATGTTGACAACCTGGAATAGATCTAGAGGAGGGTGACCAAAACAGCAAAAGGCCTGGAAACCATGCCCTTTGAGAACTGGCTTAGGGAACTGGATATGTTTACTCTGGAGGAGAGAAGGTTAAGAGATAACATGATAGCCATGTTTAAATATTTGAAAGGATGTCATATTGAGCAAGCTTGTTTCCTTGTGCTCCAGAGACTAGGACACAGAGCAATGGCTTCAAACTAAAGAGATTCCATGTAAGCATTAGTAAGAATTTCCTGATGGTAAGAGCTGTTTGACAGTGGAATGTGCTCCCTCAGAGTGCGATAGAATCTCTTTCTCTGGAGGTTTTTAAACAGAGGATGGATGATCATCTATCAGCAGTGTTTTGAGTGTGTATTTGAATGGCAGGGGGTTAGACTGAATGGCCCTTGTGATGTCTTCCAACCCTACATTTCTATGATTCTAGTATTCCTTTTTCGTTTTTCCTCTTCCTTGAGTTTACTGTCCAGCTATATTGGCCTTTTCAAATGCTTTCCACTTTTCTTCTTCCATGGATGGTACGTGACTGTGCTTTTTGCAACTCTTTCTTCAAGGACTCCCACCCTTGTTGGGTCTCTTTTTTCCTTCAGCACTTCCTTACAGTGATGTATTCAAGTCTTTTACTCCATGTCTCAAGTCTCTACCTTCAAGTCTCAAGTCAAGTCTCAAGTCCTTGAAGATACTTTCAAGTCAAGTCTCAAGTCCAGGAGCCAACTTTATACCCCAACCAAAATTCCAGAATTATTGGATAGAGTGAAATAAATTCAATTTTAACAATTTAAGCAGAGTCAGCTCTCCACATTTGCAATTTTGCCATCTGCGGCTTTAGAAGTGGGGAATAGGATCCTATCTTGCTCCCTACTACTGAGGATTCGAAAGATTTAGAAGGAAGGATTCTTCTTCCTCAAGCTCATTGCCTAACATATTTGCTGTTCTCCTCTGAGAAATGCCTTCTGCACTCTGGGGGCGAGTCTTTTCTTTTGCTCTTAGGAAATGTTTTAGAAGGCCTGTCTCAATCCCATTGCCTAACCTGTTTGCTGTTCCCCTCTGAGAAATGCACCCACATTTTGGGCTTAAGAGAGACTGTCATGTGACTAGTAAGCAAAAAGAGAGGCATTGTTCAAAGTCATAAGTTTCTGGATGAATGTGTTATGCTACTGAACCAAGGGCATCAAGTCAGTCATTAAAAATATACAAGTCTCGAGTCAGTGCATCATTTATGGCCAAGTCGAATCACTGAAGCGACTTAAGTCTAACTTGAGTCCTCGTTTATTCTTTTTGAATAGCTTATACCGTTTAATTGTAGTATTCTAATCATGCAAGTCATCCTACCAGGTCTTCATTATGTCTATAAAGTCATATTTACCTTCCTGCACTAGGACTTCAAGCTCATCTTGTTTGCTTCCCAAACTCTGTGCATTGCTTATAGACATGTTTGTTCTCACCTATTAATTTACTGTCAGTTTTTGTGTGGAGCTCATTCTCTCCCTCAGTTTCTTCTATAGGATTCATATCCTTGTGTTCAGAGCTATCATCTCCCAACACTCCAAAGATTTAGTTTAACGCCCTCTTGATCAGAGTTATGATACCACTACCAAAGACATTCTTCCCAGTCTTTGTGAAGTGCAGCCAATCTGTAGCCAGTAGTTCCCAGTATAAGGCATAAAGACCATAGTCCCAGAGGCCAAACGTCTTCTGCTCACACCATTTACATAGCTAGCTTTCCACTTTTATTATCTTTTTGTCCCTATGCGGTCCTCTGACCTTCCATGGCAGAACTGATGAGAATACCACTTGTTCCTCAAACCCTTCTAGCTTCCTGCCCAAAGTGTCATAATCAGAGGTGATCTGTTCAAAAGTCTTCTTGGCCATCTCATTGGTACCTACATAAGTAAGGAGAAAGAGGTGCTGAACTATGTCCTTGATGAGTTTTGGCAAGTTGTCAGTGACATTCCAAATACACGTGCCAGAAGACAGTACACTTCCAGATTCATCCTGTCAGACACACAAGTCCCTCCATACCTCTGAACAACAAGTCTCCAAACACCACCACCTTTCTTCCGTTTTTGTTGTGGTTGACAATTACCTTGATTCCTTCCTTAGCATGCTGTATCCCTTGTTGTTGATTTCCTGTTTGAGTATCTTTACTGCTGCAATCTTCCTGAAGATGTTGGAAGCAATTGCTCAGCTGGAGAGGTTCTGAATCCCTTCTGTACAGTCTCCTCCTGACAGTGACTTTCTTCCAGTGTGTTTCCTCACTGTTACAGGCATTTTCCTTGGCAGTTCCTTCCTATTGGTTCTATATGATCAGTTCTATCAGTTCTATCCAGGAAGTCTTCTTATTCTTTGATGCATTGAAGAGACTCAACAAGTAGCCGCAGTGCACTGAAATTTTTTTCCAAGAAAGATACCAATTTACTCTTGCTGCAGGTGTAGTTGGGATGCTTTCTGGCAAGAAGACAACATACACATTACACATACACTGCAGCAGACAGCTATGGATGCTTCTGCCTCCATCTCTGTAGTTATTTCCCTTCCCTTCTTCTCTTCTCTACAGAGTCACATTGCATTTCATTTTTTTCCCTGTATTCCTTGAAACTTTCTTCGAAAGCATCTCTGTCACTCCCATGAAGCTCAGCAGCATTGATCCAATTGCTCCAGGGCTGCAACTGGATTAAAGGGAGAGCAGAGGATTACTCATCAGGGTCAGGAATTCCTATTATTTGCAACTGGCAGAAGAACATGATAGATGCTGTGAATGAAAAGTACTACATCAAAGAACTGTGGCAAGTTGTGAGACAAGAAGGAGGCACAGGAGCCAGCAACATGGAAGTGAAAGAGAATGAAAACGAGATGGAGAGACAAACTCAAGTCAAGTTAATGGAGGGAATTACTTAAGTGGGGAAGATTTATGACCAAGAAGCTTTGGTTTGTGAATGGGAAATTACAGGCGGAAGAGAAGGGGGAGACAAATCTAAAATTGACTGTAAGCAAATTATTTTGATGATTGAATGAAATCAAATTTATTTAGCCTGTATGATTGAAGGGGATGAGAGAAACATGTCAAAAATAAGGGTGCTGTTTCAGGACAGTTATTCTAAAATGTCATATGAGGAGCCACTTGAAAGAATAATAAAGGGCAAGGACAGGAATCGGATAAGCTGGGGATTGCATAGTTCATGAATAGGATGGTTATAAAGTAAGAAGAGAGTTAAAATCAAAATGATTTTGATCAGGTTAAGAAATGGTTATGATATGGGATAATGATAACTGGATGGAGTCGATAAATTCTACAATGGATTTTATAACAGCAATATATCTGGATTTAGGGATGTCATAAAACATGTAATAGATTTACAGTTTTAACCAGTGAAAATACTATGTAATAAGTCAGCAAGTAGCATTTAGTAAAATAAGTAGCATTAATTAATGCAATTTAGTAATGTTAATGTTATTTACCACATAATGCCATTTATCATGTAAACAATTTTTAGTGGAATGTGTTAGAAAGTAATATTGAGATATCATGCTAGATATACCAACTTTTGGTTGAAGAAATTTCATTTGCCTTTTCTTTTAAAACAGGGAAGAAGAGAAAAAACTCCCAGGTTAATGGCAGAAGTGATAGGAAGCTTAGTGTCATTGAAGTCACTAATCTGCTGCCTGGTGTAGTTTAGCCAGGATTTCGAACCTGGCCAAAAAACCCCTGTGGATTCAGAGGGACTCAAACGCAACCCAGAACTTCTCTCTAGTTGTCATGTCCTGCTTTCAGGACCTAGACATAGACTATGACTCAGAGACTGAAACAGGGGAACCTTAACAGGAGGAGACAGGACCACCCACCCCAGAGACAGAACAGGGGGCAGTGCCAGCTCCAGCAGAGAGCCCTGCTCCTTCTGACATGGAAGATAACTTACGTATACCCATCTTCACTGAGCGTAGCCACCAAAGAGAACACCTATGCAGATCTCAGTGAATTTATAATAGACAGCAGTTAATTAAGCAGCAGCTGCACTGATCTATGAACCTATAAAAGCTGAGCCATTCCCCTCCAGAACTTGTCGGTGATTAACTGACCGTTTCTCCTGCCATGTCTCTGATTCTTTCTCCTGCCAAGTCTCTGACCTTTGCCTTAGGACTGTATTGACTGTGCTTTGATTTATGAATATTGGTGAGACTGTTGTTATGCTTTCTCTGTTTTGAGTCTGTTTCCCTACTACATTAAAATAAGGAATTGCATTTGTGAGATTGTGGCTTGTTGCTGTTGCTCTTATCAGCTGTTTCTGGTTTACTGTCCGGACTGAGAGTGGACACTAGTCCTTGGGATCAAGCTTCCTATCATTCCAAAAAGGACAGGTAAGAGCAAGGTGGTTGAAGAGTTCCATGACCTCAAGATCCTTATAACACACACTTGGAATCTACATCTAATAAGTCATGAGCTGACCTGCGTTGGAAGGAAATAGCTTCTATCATCAAAAATTCTGCAGACAGCTAAAAGTGGATTTAAAAGACTGAGGGATGGAAATTCTTTCTTTGTTAAAGTGTGAGAGCACAGAAGAGCAGTGGGTTTTGCAAAAGGAACAAAAATGTCAGATTGACACATTGTAGCAAACTGGGAAGTATTTACTTAAAAAAACTATTACAACTACATAAAGGAAACAAAGTGAAATCAGAGACTGTCAAAAAGAATGATAAATTAAGACAACTAATTGACTGCTAAAATGACTGTTTAAAACACATCAAAAGAAGAAGATAAACTAAAACTGATCTACTGAGAAACTGACGGAGGCACATACATAAAGAGTGAAAGCAGATCGAGGTAGAAACACTCTGTAACAAGACAGAGGAAAGACACTAAAAACCAACAAGAAAGGACATAGAGGCATATTGTGAAAGACACTGGACTTTGTTAGAGGAAAGATACAATTCTATTAGAAAAAAAATTCTGTGTAACATAAAAATATAATGGACCAGAGAGACAATTACCTTGATACCCAGATAATAAGAAGATAATGGCAACTGGTACAAGGAAAGTAATGGCTCAAGTGTAGGCACAAGTCCAGTCAGAGACAGCAAGAATAAAAAGACCATCACTGGAACAACTTGCTAAGACTACAGATATAAGCTTACAAGAAGAATTTTAGAAGAACTGAGATATTTTAAACAAGAAATAAGGCAAGAATTAAAAGACACAAGAATGGAAATCAAATTAGACATCAAAAAGAACTGGACAATTTTAGGAAAAATGGACAAAGTCAACAAAGACATTACAAGGATGAAATCTGACATTGACAAATTACAGGACAAGCTAAAACAAATGGAAAAGGACTCTAAATCAATTATGGAGACTCAGACACATGAAGAAACAACAGTTAACCATCTGGAGCTAAGATACAGGTGAAAATATTTGAGATGTCAGAAAATCCAGATGAAAATCTACACACCAAACTCATCCCAATACTGGCACAATATGTATGTATCTCTGAAGACATAGAACCAGATATGGATAGAATCTTCAGGGTTAATTTGCAGATAGCAAAAGAAAAAAAATGGCCCAGAGACATAGTCATTTGCCTGACAAAGACAAGAACAAAAAAAGAATACTACAAAAAAGCTGCAAAAATAAACTTATAATAGATGAAAAGGAAATTAAAATATATAAGGATATACCATATCATATTCTGAAGAAATGACAGGAGTATAAATCCCTAACACAAATGTTACAAATATACAAGATAAGCTACAAATGAGAGATAATGGGAGGGACCTCACTTTCCTACAGGCAAAGAAGTTATAAAATTAACACACCAATGAAAGCAATGGGAGCAACTAACGGACTTCAAAAAATATAAAGATCCAGAAGGATAAAACAAACAACAAGAAGACAAAATAGGAATGGTCAGTAAGTTGACTCAAGAATCTTCTGAAGAGAGAAATGAGAAGGAGATGGAACAAGAGGAAGAGATACAAGACCCAGACCCAAAAGAAGTAATGACAGATTAAGAATCAAACTAAGAGGGAAACTCAGAGGGGGGGAAAGAGAAAAATAAGAACTCCAAAAAATGGCACTCAAACATGGAAAGTGAAAGGGCTGAACTTCATCTATAAAACAAAACATATATTTTACTATTTAGAAAAAACAAAAGCAGACTTAATTTCCTTACAAGAGAAAATAATTCACAGTTCAGTTTCAAAATACTTAAAGAATCCAAAACTGGGAAAATGTTTTATCTCAGGTTCTGAAAAAAAGAAACAGGGGTGGTAATTTATGTCAATTCAAGATTCCCTACAGGAGAAATTTTCAGTGATCCTAATGGGCATTATGTTGGAATAGAAGTGCTATTTCAAGATCTCAGGCTGTTAGTAATCAGAATCTATACACCATTCAAAAATAAAGACAATTTTTTTTAAAGAAAATTGAAAGCAAAATAATTAAATACGCACAGGAAAGAAATCAAGAAAATTTCCTTTTGCTTGGAGATACAGCTGGAGTCATCAACCCAGAGACAGGTAGATCTTCACAAAAGAAAAACAAACACATCTGAGGGAAATGCCAAGGAGTTTCTTCAATATAATAGAAAATTTTGTGTTGCTGGATATTTGAAGACACAAATATGGAGCTTCCAAAGGTTATACTTTCTACTCTGACTGTCATAAATCTATATTCAGAATCTATATGTTTCTTCTTTCCAAAGCCATACACACAAAAATAAAAAGTATGGAAATCCTTTCAAAGTTAACTTCAGACCACAACCCAATTCAATTGGAAGTTTCCATTTTAAAAGGCATAAATTGGAAATTTAATGATTTATTGCTTCAAAAGGAATACCTTAATGAAGCCAAAGAAATTCTAAAGCTGTGCTTTAATGAAAATATATCAAATGACATAACAATGAGAACTGTGTGGGATGCCAGCAAAGTGGTAATTAGAGGCTACTTATCATACCCTGCTTCCAGAACATGGACTCTGACTCAGAGGCTGAAACAGGGGGCATGCCAGGAACTGCTGTACAGGAAGAGGTTACAGTGCCACAATCAGACCAAGTGGAAGTGCCAGCTCCAGCAGAGAGTCCTGCCTCTTCAGATACAGAAGATAACTTAACAGTACCTACCTTTGCTGAGCACAGACAACAAGGAGAAAGCCTACATAAATACCAGAGAATATATAACTAGCAACAATTAATCAGGCAACATTGCATTAGCTGGCTGATCTATGCAGCTGCCAGCCTTCCCCTCCAGGAGTTGTCAGAGCTTATGTGACCTCTCTGTTTGCCCTGCTGAACTCTGTGCCTGATTCTGGGTTACCCTGACTGACTCAGGACTCACTTACCTTTGAATTCTGTTGGACTTTTTTTTTTTTTTACCTTGTGCTTACTGAATAAACGTAAGTAACAAGCTGTTTTATTTGAATTATCAGCTGTATTGCCGGGACTTTTACTTCATAAAATGGGGAGCTGAATAGAAGAAAAAAAATACATGAAAAATCCCCAAAAATCTTCCAGGAGATAAAAAATAAAGAAGACAAACTTAGAAATATACTTCAATAAAAAAACTTCTGAAAGAAATCAGAATCCTTCAGGAACAATTAAAATAAGAGAACTGTATAGAAATTGAAAATAAAATAAAAAGCAGAAAGCAAAGATACTTTGAAAGCACCAATAAACCAGGCAAATGGCACAAAAATTAAGAAAAGAAAGGAGGTTGATCCTGGAAGTTAAAAAAAGGGAAGAAGGTTGTTTCAGATCAAGAATCTATAAAGAAAGTCTTCCATAAATATTACACTGAACTATTTAGCTCTGGACCACTAACTGAAAAGAAAGATAACCAAATAAAGAAATATCTAGACAGTCAAAGTATTCCAAAAATATCAGGATATCAAAAGATCATCCTAAACTCACCAATAACAATCATGGAAATATCTGAAGCAATTAAGAAATTAAGACTATGAAAGCTCTGGGTCCAGATGGGTTTACTGATTTATGTTACAAATCTTTAGAAGATGAACTGATACTACCTCTACAGAAAATATTTAATGAAATTATAACTAACAGAAAACTGTATTCATGGAATGAAGCTAACAACACTATTTCCAAAAGACAGAAAAGATGCAAACGATTCAAAATATTATCGGCCAATTTCTCTTCTAAACATAGATTATAAAATCTTTGCTGATATTATTGCTGAGAAATTAAGGAAAGTACTTCAAGCATTAATCCACGAGGACCAAAATGGTTTTGTGCCAAATAGACTTATTAGAAATAATATAAATAATATAAGAACAGTAATAAATACCATTGTATATTTTGAAAAACATAACAAAAAGAAACTCACAGTGATATTCATGGATGCTGAAAAAGCATTGGATAAAATCAGTTGGAGCTTTATGATGGAATGACTGTGGACAAAAATTCATCACTTGGATCAGAGAAATTTATAAAGAGCAAAAACCCCAGCTTATTATCAATGACGAAAAAAGCCAAACAGTTTGAAATAAAAAAGGACACAAGACAGAGTTGTCCTCTGTCTCTTTTACTATTTATAACAATTCTTGAAGTACTGAACAGAAGCATTTGTGCAGATCTGAAAATAAAAGTAATAAATGGACAGGAATATAAACTTAAAGCATACATGGAGATTTAATTATTCTTTTAGAAATCTATATAAAGTACTGGAAGGTTAATGGAAAACTGAACGGTTTTGAAGATGCTGCTGGTTTCAAAATAAATAAGGAAAAAACAACCATTCTTGCTAAAAATATTAGAAACACAGAAAAAGAACTATTTAAAATATCAGGATTCAGATCAGAGAAGAAAATAAAATATCTTGGGACATGGATCATTAAACAAAACTCAAAACTTTTTGAGAATAACTATAAAACAGTGTGGAAGGAAATTTTTAAAAAGACTTAGCAACCTGGCTGAAGCTGAAACTATCGTTACTGGGAAGAATTTCAGTGATAAAGATGAACCTACTTACTGCAGTGCAAAATATGAAAGAAAACCACCTGAAAATGTTCTACAGTGTAGTGTCTTTGCTCTGGAGGAGAGGAAAGTCTGGGTGGAGTACATGACCATTGGAGTGTGAGAGAAGAGCTGGAGAGCAAGGCAGTTGGATCCAACAATCCCAGGACATCGCAAGAAGAGGACCGAACAAATGTTGTCTTGGCCAGAAGGGAGAAACGAGAATTGTGTTTGTCCTGTCTGCAGCTAGTTTGGCTACAACCTTGCCGAGCAGGGGAAATGGTGGGAAGAGGTAGTGTAGGTCTTGTGTCCACTTGAACTGGAACGCATCTCCTAGTGAGTTCACGCCTATTCTGGCCCTGGAACAATAACACCAGCACTTCCTGTTGGTTCACGTCTCAAACAGATCTATGTCTGGAAATCCGATGGTTAAAGAAAATGTTTTTTAAAACTCGAAAGCAACTATAGCTAGCCATAATCATTGTTTTTTAAAATTAATTCACATTTCTCAAGTATCAGAAAAAACATTCCAGTACATGTAGGCTCCTTGAACTTTAGCTAATTGACCACATCTACTGAGAGGTAGTGCTGCTAAATTCAACAGTCTTTTTTGCCTGGTAACTGGGAACAGGACTCCCTGTTAGCTCTATTAAAAAAAAAAGACATAATAAAACTTCACTATCAAACTATCTATCAGTAGCAATTCAAAGTTATACTGCAAACTCAATATCCAACATCTACATATTTATAGCAGCAGCAATCATATGGAAGAAACCAGCATTTAAGTAGTTTTTGTCCATTTATTGATTATGAATATTTAAATAATAATAATTCTTTTAATGACAAATGTTAATGTAGAAAGTTTTGAAAAAAATATGCATCAGGATTGAGATAAAAGTCACTCACCTTTGGGGATTTCAATGTTTTTCTTTTCTGTCTCTTACAGTGTAATAATCGTTCTCGTTCCTACAGCAAAAATAGTCATTATATATCTATAAATATATAGGTGTGTGCATGTATATGTAAAATATTTTACAAAGATGTGTGCCTGTTTACATGCACAAATGATCACAGAGAAATTCTACAAGGTGACACACGATAGAGAGTCCACAAGAGCATCACTGCGCACACTTAAAGTCCAAAGTACTCCATAGGAAAACTAAAGAACCCTTTCCATCTTACGATTGGAAGATGCACTTTTGGAATGGTTCCCACATTTGTATATCTTAAGGGGAGGGGAACACACTTCATCTATGATGCACCAATTTTTGAAACTGTGCAAGAAGACTGAATCAAAATTCAGATAATTTCCCCACTATGCTCCTTCGTTCAGTTAGGCTCTGGAATTATACAGTTCCCAACTTTCATTTTGTGCCTGCCTTTTGTGCTAGTGAGGCCTAGAAAAGCACATTTCAGATGGGTGGTGGTGGTGGTAAGGGGTAGCATTTTGACAACTTGGATTTGTCAGCTAGGCAGAGGGTGCAGAAAAGAGTCTAAGTAAAGCTCTGACTTCTCCCCAGGCCCTCTTGATCTTCAATCTAATGTTGAACACATTATAACATGAAGCAGCTACTATACCAAGGCATTGATCATGAAGGACGTAGATAAAGGAAATGTTCTGGGAAGGAATTCCCTGGAAACTTTGTAGCCATTCCAGCACAATGCATGATGATGCTTGGGCACACTAAACAGTAGTAGGCCTGGCTAGAGGCCATAGGGCCTTCTTCCTCCGTGGGCAAATGCCACAAAGTTGTTGATCAATGTCAGTTAAGGCCAGTGTCCACCAAGCTGAAGCTAGATCCTACCAAGACCTTGCCAGCAAGGCAGTGAACAAAAAAGAGTCATTCAAGTTTGAGACAGGTGATTATCACAAAACTTGCACAAAGCACTCATAGCAACCTAGTGGTTCCAAAGAGCTATCAGTTTTCACAGCAGTCTGTACGGTTTTCAACAGTTTCTAGAGGCTTTCAAAGAGCACAAGCAGCCCAACTCCAGTAGCAGGTGCGAGGGTTTGTGGCATCTCATTGCAAAAACTCAGTTGGGTTCTAGAACTGCACCAATGAAAGTTAACATCCCACCACTCATATAATGTGGAGAAGAAGGCTCTAAATGATCTAGTGGCCAGGCTAGATCACATGGAACACAGATGGTAATACCAGCTAAGGAAATTCCCAACTTTTGGAGGTCCTTCTCATGCATGGTAATATGTAGTCAGGATATGTAGCACAACCACTCAATGTGCTTGCAAGGAGGATTACTCCAATGGGTTTGGGGACATGAAACAACACATACTATCAGGAATGTTGAAGAACGTCAGTGCTCACTGGTAAAAGTCTAGCATTCCCCATACAAAATGTCTCTGTACTCCTCTTCTTCCTTGGGTCCTTCCACAGCAGTGATTTGGTTTTCAAAGTCTCAGCTACAGAAATTGAAGTTGCTGTAGTCTTGTGGTGTTCAGCATCTTTATAATATCCTATAGGTCCAAAATGGACCAGCTGCTGCTGTCATTAACCTTATTCACCTCAGCCCCAACTGCTGCTCTTCCACTGAGTTTCTAATCTCTTAAACTTGTCTTCTGCTCTTTCACAGCAGTATTTAATCTCTCTCTTTTGTAATACTTCTTACTTTAGCATGGAACTCAGTTCTGATTGGGACCATATACGCAGCAAAGGCATTCATCTTTCTCACCTGGAGCTGCCCACCTGCCACTATTTTCTGACTATTTAGATGCTTTAACAGAACAGAACATTGAAACACTTTAGAAATACTTTGCTCCTGAAGCCAGAAAGTACTATCATTCTTAAACACTTCATGGTTTCCATTTTTGTGGAAATACAGTCCTCTCTCCATATTCGTGGGTTTGACTTTCCCAAATCTGATTATTTGTGAGGCACATGCTTGCCTTCCTCCTCCCCCATTCTCTTCTCCCATCCCCTTGCATTCTTCATCCCAGGCTTGTGAGGTCTGTGGTTAAAATGGGCACTTTTTCATTTTAGGTGAAGAAAGCCCCCACATACTGCTGGAGGCATGTCCTCGGTCATGTGGCTGTACATTCTTCTGCACAATGGCTGCTGATTGGTGAGGTGCTCTTCTTGCTCCTACCTCCCCAGGGAGAATATCCCTTCTTAAGATGGCAACTGGAAGTAGCTAGAACACCAGAGCTCAATGTTCCATTCTTCTCTGTCTGAGGAGTACTGGTTATCCCTTTACCTTGTCTTTTTTCCTTCCCCCAGGAGTACCAGGGCCAAACTCAAGGGAATGGGAGGGGGAAGTTCTGGAGGGGAATGGGAGGGGGATTGATGTGGGGAGTTATTTGAGGTTTTTCCACTTTCCCGAGGGTTCTGCACCCTGAACTCTTGTGAATGTGGATTGACCACTGTAATGTCATCTTCACTTGCAGGATGTACCTCCTTCATAGGTTCATATCATGCCTAGTTCCTTCCTCTATAAGATGGGCAGAGGAGGTTGCCCTGATAACATCCCCCTCCTCGTTGTGTTTTATATTCGTATCATTTCCAGTTGCCATTTGAGCTTATTTTCAGCTTTTTTTTTTTTTAGTTTCGAGGGGGGAATTTGGAGGCTTGGCAGCTTCTGAGTGAGTTGGCAGCCCATATTGTTCCACTTGTGGGTGGTCTGGGGGTCTTTTGGTCAGTTTAGGGGTAAAAAGTAACCTGAAAATTGGTACATTTGTTTTAAAGAACTGGGAGGACTTTTAGGGGTTGGAGAATGCACTTGGTCCACAGGCTGCACTTTCTTCACCTTAGAAGTTGAATTTTACTTATTCTTCCTGGAGTTTTAAGTCTCTGTCCAGCTCCACTGTTTTCAAGCAACTTGGATGTATGCTGTTTGTTTGTTATACAACCATAGGATAGAGTGACCACTTGTAGTTCCCTTGCCACCTCAAAATAAACTTTGATGACAGAGTGCAAATGCTATCCCATAGCCAAATTATCCTTCTGTAGTTTGTCACATTTTTCACCAAGGGAAAACCTTTATGTTTGCTGTTTCATACAAAATGCCCAACAAGCAAAGGCATGTGTCTATATAATGAACCTTTGTTCTACCACTCATAAACACTAACGATTTTCCTTGTACAGCCTCTTCATCTATCTGCCTGAGGTTTATCAGGTTTTATGTCCACAAGAACATTTCATTCAGTTTTGCCTGTTGATTTCAGTAACAGTCAATGGGAGTCACAAAGTTTAAGATTGCCTAAATTTTGCTTTATATTCAGCTTTTGAGAGGGTACACTCTGAAACTGCTTTCACCCAGGGAAAAAAAAGTATATTTGGGGAAAGCTTTATAATCAAATCTAAACTTAAAAATTCATAATCTCTAACTGTTGCTATATACAGCAAGGACTGGAATCAGGCAGCCCTCCAGATGTTGTTAGACTGCAAGTCTCAGCAGTCCCAGGCAACACAGACAATGGCAAGAAATACTGGTTCCTTTCCCCAATATATATTTTCCTTCCCTACCACAGTTAATAAATTTACAGAACAATTGTATGAATACATATTCATTCTCTGTTTAGCAGAATTTAGTAGAGCAAGTATGTCTCAAAATATACATATCTATTTAGAATTAAGTAATATTCAGTTAAATGTAATTTACTCCTAGGGGAGCTTCAACCCAGTAATACGGACACAGTCTTACAAAAGTCCTCATCCCAAGTGTCAGCTTTACACCACTTCTCTCCTTATGTTCATCCCCTTTTCCCCAGTATGCAAAACCTCTTTTCTCCAGTTCATTTCCCTGTCTCCAATTGCAGCAGGGAGGGAGGTGAAGAACAACCTGCTCACTTGTAACTGTGGTTCTTCAAGTGGTCATCTCTGAACTCACACAAATGGGATTACTGTGTCTGTGCAGGGCATCGTCTGGAACCTCCTAAAGCTGTTTGGCAAGTGTATTGGCAGTGGCTCCTCCTCTGCTGGTATCATGTGACCAGTCCAATTCCTGCTCAAACCCTCAGTTCCACGGCTGATGAAGCAGGAGCCCAGGAACTAAGCATATTCAGCATGACAGAAGTGGGGAAGAAGGGCAGGTATTATGTTTGTTCACAGATGACCACTTGAAGAACTACTGTTACAGATGAGCAACCTGTTCTTCCTCTTCATGGTCTCTGAGACTCACATAAATGGGAGATTAGCAAGCTAATAACTCAAGTGGTGGGCGTGTCATGCAACACGGGAGTACAACATTGTTCTGCCAAAGGCAGCATCAGCTCTTGATCTCGAATCCAATCTGTAATGCATAATAAAGGTCAAAGGCTGAGATCAGGCAGCTGCCTTGCAAATGTCCTCCAAGGGAACACCCTTCTGGAAAGCTTAAGCAGCAGCCACAGCTCTCATGAAATGGTTGACACTGTGACAGGAGGGTCCTTGTTGACTAGTTTGTAGACCAGGTGAATCATAGAGGAGACCTATTTAGAGAGATGCTGAAAAGAGACTTGGCAGCCCCTTCTTATGCCAAGAGTTACAGACAAAGACTTTTTGAGACTGTTGAATGTCAGCTGTTCCACTGATGAAGAAAGCCAATGCCCTTCTAACATTGAGGGAATGTAGCATCTGTTTGAATTCGGTGGGCGGATTCAGCATAAATGAAGGTAGTATGATGTCTTGGTTTAGGTGGAAAGCAGAACCACTTCAGGAAGAAAGGAATTGTCCTTTCTAAGAACGAGCTTGTCGTCATGGAAATGTAAGTAGTGAGTGTTGATACAGAAAGCACAGAGGTCTTCAACTCGCCTGGCCAATGTTATAGCAACAAGGAAGGCCATCTTCCTCATCAGGAGATGGATGTCACACATCATCATTGGTTCAAAGAGTCTCCTAGAAAGCTGTGAGAGGACAAATTCCAAACTACACTGAGCAGTGGATGTCCAAACTGGAAGGTACAAGTTTCTATAGCCTATTAAGAAATGTTTAACTAGAGGGTACTGGAAACAAGAGGGCTGGAACCAATGAGATATGGCAACAAAGTAGCTTCTGATGGAGGAAAGTGAAGCCCTTTTGCAAAAAAAAGAAAGCAGAAAGTTGAGACATGTTGAATCTGGGCTGTAACTGGAGGGATGATTGGGAGGACAAGAAAGAGAGGAACTATAGGCATAAGGCTTCTGAGTGGAAGGTCTCAGAGCAGCTGCTAGGGTTCACTGAATCATTGTCAGTAGAGAGTTTATAGATGGATCCTCCAAGCAACCAGCCTTAGGGTGTCCATGTCAGGATGACAAATTGACTACTGTGGACAGTGAGGAGATACACAGAAGCTTGCGGTAGACCCTGTGAGACAGGTGGGGGAGATGAGCAAACCATGACTGTCTCAGCCATGTGGAGTTACCAGTATGTATTTCTCTCGATCCCTGGAGAGGACTCTGTTGATCAGATGGAACAGGGGAAAAGTGTACATAGTGATGTTCCTCCAATGATGCAGGAGAACATCACCTAGTGAGCCTTTGCCCTTCCAAGTCCCGAAGCAGAAGACTGTGCACTGGGTGTTCTGTGCTGATGCAAAGAGGTCAATTTGTGCCATGCCCTAAGAGCAGAATATGGACTACAGAAAGTTGGGATGGAGCACCCATTTGTAACAGGACACCTGGTGTTCTTTCCAGTGTGTCTGCTAAGATGTTCTTCTCTCCAGAAAGATGGATGAGAATGTCCTTGCATAGACATCAGGGCAGGGCAACAGGTACAACAGGGTCCTTCATCTCATGCCTCATTGCTTGTTCAAGTAATATACTACCATGGTGTTCTTAGATATTACTTGAACTGCCTGATGTCATAGTAGAGTTTTGTAAGGCTTTCTCCACCACCAACATTTCCAGAGCATTGATCTGGAGCTCATACTTGAGGTCTGTCCACTGACCCGAATGGAAAGACCATCCATGTGGGTGCCCCAGCTGACCCCGAATGCATCTGTTGTCAGAGACTTTGTGAGTTGGTGCAGGAGAAAGAACATTCTGGCTAGTAGGTTGTCAGCATGGAGCCACCACTCCAGAGAGTGATGAACAGCTCTTGTTATAGTGAGTCATATCCAAGAAGAATCCACAAGGATGTTGATCTGTGAGAGGAACCAGGACTGGAGAGGACATATTCAAAGGCAAGAGTTGGGTATTATAAAGGCTGTCAAGTCCATGAGGCCAAGTAACACCTGAATGTTCACTGGTGGACACTCCTCTCAAGTGATGACAACAAAAAGCAGTCCAAAGGAGGGTGCAAAACTGATATGCAGGAAGGTAGGCTCTTGCATTTGAAGAGTTGAATACTGCTCTGTAACAGAGATGCAACAGTTGAATCCCATGTGGAAGTATGCATCTTTGAAGTCAAAGGTCACAAACCAGTCTCCCTCCCACAGCAATGGAAGGATTGTATTTAAAGTGATCATACAGAAATGCCTTGGCTGGATGAATGAATTCATAGGGGAGTTTGTCCTTCTTTGAAATGATGAAATAGCAGAAGTAGCCATGTGGAATGGAGGGTGCTGGAATGGGTGTGATGGCTCCCTTCTGAAGGAGAGTATCCACCTCTTCAAGCAGGGGAATTGTTGTGTCCAGGGCAGACCAGACACACCAGGCATTCAATTAGCAAGCAGCAGAGCCATGCTTACCCACAAAGACAAGACCAGGGGTTGTCCAAACAAAGTTCCAAAGCAAACAAATCCACAGGGCAAAACCGAGTCATAGTCAAACAAGCAGAGGTCCATGATAGTCAGGAGTCCAGAGAACATGGCACAGGGCTTCTACCACCAAGATCAGTTGCTGACCCTGAAGGGGAAGGGCCAGCTGGCTGTCTTTTATCTTACTAATGATGCTGCCACAGGTGTTCCCTCATTAGGCCTCATCTGTTGTTTAAATGAGCTGAGTGGTGAGATCTCTCTTTCTGATGTCATCTCTCTTCGCAATAAGAGCCTGTGTTGCCTCGTCCTCTGATATTTGTTCCCCCTGCTCAGGCCCTTGCTCTTGTTTGTTATCTTCCACTGAGCAAGCTTCTGTGGAAACCTCTGCCTCAGATTCAGAGTCCTCCTCCTCACTGTCAGGGTCTCCAAGGAAGGGTATGACAGGAATAGATGGAGCGTTGATACAAATAATGCCAGTAGGTGGATAGCCAGTGAATTCATAGCATAGCCCTTGTCAATGATGTCCAAAACCCAGGTTTGGGTGATGATGGTAGAATAGGTATGGCAATAAGGAGTCTGTCACCAAAGACTGGAAGGAAGGAGGCCATGGAAGAAATCAAAAATGGCATTTGCCATTAGACGACTTCTTTCTGTAAGACTAAGGCTAGTATTGAGTCAGAACAGAGGATTTCCTTGAGGACAGCAGTGGAGGAAAGGAAGTTCTGGAGCACTTGAGCGGAACAGGACTGTAAGTGCATTTTAAGCCACAGAATTGTCTTGTTCAAGCGTATCTAGACAAGGAATACCATGAAGACTGTGAAAAGAGACCAAACTTTCTAGCCATGGTACACTTCTTCTGGATATGTTCCAGTGTGTATCTTCAGTTTCTTTGTGGAAAACTTGGTCTCATCAAAAGGTAAGTCATCTGTCATATTTCTAGTCTTATGAGACAATCTCAAGGAGTGTAGCCATGTGTGACATTGTAAAACAATGACAGAAGCTACAGATTTTGCCCTACAATCTGCAACATGCCTGATTGTTGTCACCTGTTGGGAGGCTAAGGCGTAGGCTTTTGTTCAAAGTGCAGCTGCTAGGCACCAATCGTCACCAGAAAAGCTTAGTGAGAAGCAGTGTCATGTGCTCCCAAAGATGCTGCTGGTAAGCAGAGATACAGGCCTTGTAATTAGCAATGAGAAAGGACAACATTGTGGTAGAATAGAACTTCTTTGTGAGGATATCAGGCTTTCAATATTCCTTATCCCTAGGAGTAGTGACTTCAGTCATTTTGGTCTGGTAGCCTCAACAATGATGGAGTTGGGTTTTGGGTGCTGAGATAACCAGTCTGCATTAGAATAAAAGATCCTATATAAAGTATCAAACTTTTTTTGAAATAGGCCCGACAGAAGATGGATTGTTCCAGGACCATCTTGCAACTTTCAGGAGAGCAGGAAGGAGACGGATATATGATGATGTAGGAACCTTGGCTTGGAGTCTCCTATAGATAGGGTTCTCTGGTTTAGGCTGATGGGATTCAGTGTCAAGCTGGAGAGATCTAGCCACACAGACCATCAGCTCTGCAAAGATGTCATCTGTGGGCAAAATGGACTCATGCTCAATAAGGTTAGGCAACAAGCATGACTGAGGAACAAGAGTTGGTATCATAAGAAGGAAGCAACCTGGAACACTGATACCAAGATCAGCCAGGTGAAGGCAATGTATGATCTAGAGGTGGAGTGGTAGAAGCTGAGGAGTGACAGTGCAGAGGAGACACTGAAGCCAAAGGAACAACCAGCACATTGGTGGTAGCAGTGGCAGTTTGCAGTGCATAGGTGGCGGAAGTGGAAGCCTGTGGCACAGTGATGGTGGGATGCCCCTGTGTTGCAGGAGACAAGGACCTAGAAACCACCAGAGGAATGACTGAGAGCACATAGGAGAATGCAAGTTCTGACAGATCACAGTTGGCACCAAGGAGGCATGCAATACCGAAGACCAGCTAGACATCGGAGGGTCTGAACAAGGCTTGCTTATATAATGGACTTGCTTATATAATAGTGCCTTCAGGCATGAAGAGTAGTTTTTACAAACCTGAGAGGACATCACTTTACAATGTGAACAAGACATAATCCTCATAACGTGATTATAAGTCTCTTCCAGGCACAACAGGCAACAGGAGTGGCCACCCAAAGCTTGGCATTTTTGCTCTGCAGGTGAAGCACCTCTTAAATGATCCAGACAGCACACTGAGGTAGACAGAGTAGCCTGAGAAGGAAAGTGGCTAGGAAAATTGAAAACATTCTGAGTCAAAGCTAAAGAACAGAGTTACCAGAGCCGAATCGAAGACGAAAGCCAGAAATGCTAAGAAGTCCAAGTCAATTCTAATATCAACCAAAGAAGGCAAACATACAGCTCAATGTTCCTTTTCATGTGGCTGCAGCAGCGGATCAAAAGGAAATGAGGGTTTGAGCAGAAATCAGGCTGCTCCCATGGTATAAGTGGAGGAGGGGCATCACTAAAACGCTTGCATAACAGATCTAGAGGTTTCTGAATGATGTGCTGCGCAGACTCAGTAAACCCATCTGTATGAGTCACAGAGACCATGATGAAGAAGCAGAGAGAGAAGGACGTAAAGCTAATGGGACACAGGCTGCACCAAAATGGAAGTTGTATTATATTCCAATCAAATGACAATATGGCTTTACAAATGTCTATCTAAGGGAGTAATTAAATAAGGCAAAAGTTGAGTCTGACAAATATGGAGTATTATTACCATTGTGAGATCATCAATAAGATGCTGCTGTTGTATGATCTGTAGTTTAAGAAATCCAATTTCCTTTTCTTCATGTCTGCTACTGAGGTCATTCAATGAAGTAAATCTTCTCAAAGTTGGCTGAACAGACAACTTTTCTTTCTACAAATAATAACATAGTCAGATATTACATTTACAAAAAAAACTGTCTAAGCCAAGAGAAATATTGATAGAAACACCTTCTTCCCTTTAATCAAGATAAATTCTAAACTTCATTGGTTAAAAAAAATAATCAAGGAGGAAAACATGTGAAAAAAAATCATTACAAGTGAAATAGATGAATGTCTCACCATTCTAAACAGAGCAACTATGGTCCAGTTGTTAGAAAGTTGGACTGATTATATACATGGGCATAGTGTTTGAGGCCCAGGCACGATGGTACAAGGCAAGGCCAAATACAAGGAAATCATAATCTGCATATAGAGCAGATCAAAGGGGTCCACTTGATTGCAGTACAAAAAGCAATTCCGCATGCAAGCCACTCTTAACAACACCCTCCCCTGAGACAGAGAAGCGGGAAGAGATCTGGTCTAATGCCATTGCTAGCTATGTAAATATAGCAAGGAATTCACCATCACAATGCCACCAAAAGATGGTTAGGGAATGTGGAGGTGCCATTCCCTTATCAGGTACTACTTCAGACTTAGCAGACCTTTACAAGAGAGACAGACTTTCCTTATCCCCAGCAGGCTATTTCTGTGTGAAGAACAAGGTCTTTAGACTGTGAACTGCCATAAGGAGAGATTTAGGGAGTCGGAAAGAAACCAAGTAGAGTTGCTGAGTTGGGTGTTAAGGTGAAGGGAAGAACTCTAAAACTGAAGGGAGAAAGTGGAGGGAAGCACCAGAAGGAGGGCTGGAGGAGTTAACTCAATAGCTTTGGGAAACTACAGTGGTGGAATAGCCTGGATCTGTCAACTGAGCTCCTCTTCAATTGGCATCTAGATACAGCTTGAGCACAAATCCCCAAAACAAAGAACCCTAATTCAGTTTCACTGTCCTGTGAGGTCAGGGTTATAGGGTTCTTTCTCCTCCCTCCTTGGGTATTTTGAGGTAGTCTGTATCTCAGTTTACAGCCTATGTCTTGACCCAACACAGACATCTTGCTCTTTATTCCCACTACAAAATTAGCTTGAAAGGTATAATTGGCACTTAGAATTGGCTCCACAGCTGACAGGATGCTGCAGGCATCAGATTTTGAGTGTCATGAAAAAGAAGCAAATTGTTCATTATTAACAATGTTGCTATTACATTTTTATTACCAGGTTTGAAGAGAAGTGCTTGTAGGATCCCCCCTCTTTGTACATCCAAACTAAGGCCCTTTCCACACGTTACCATCTTGCATCATCCTCTGGTTGTGATCTTGGCAGCACCTCTGCCAGGAAAGCAGTGCAACGGGAATGCTTGCCTCCACACCAGACTGGCTCCCTGAGGAAGGGAGCATGATGGACACACCTCTTCCTTCTGCAGCACAGCCAGGCATTTTCCCATGCTGTGCTGGAGCAGAAAACATCTGCATCGTGTTTCTGTGCCTTCTGCAGGGCAGGTAAGTGTGGGAAGGTCACACAATTGGGGGTCATTGATGGGGAAATCTCATCAATGATTTACTCTGTGATTCCGCCAGCTGACGACAGAAGGAGGACAGGACTGCGACAACATCTTGTGGAAGCATCATCATGGTCCCTCTCCTCTCTTCTCCTCATGCCAAGAAGACAGCCTTTTTTGTGGAAAGGGCCTAAACGGCAGCTTTATGTTCTATGTACATTGACCTGGGCGACCAGGGTGTGCTGTTTACTTCTCTATCCCAGGTAGTAAAATATTTTGGTCTGGCCCTGTCTATAAGCACAAGTCACAGCCATGTGATTGGAGAAGATTATAAATTTAACATCACCCCACATCTTCAGACACTTCCCAGACTTGCAGTGGTTTACCTTTCTTTCATCATTGGGGCTGGAACATATTTCCTGTCCCCTTGTCTTGGACACTTTGAGTTCCCAAATCACCTCTGTACTTTCATTTTCACCCACTCTGATCTTTCCCCCTCACTGGATACATTGTAGCAATGGGCAATAAAGAAATTAGCCTTTTGATACATTGGAATACACAAGCAAATTTTAAACAGATACATTGTTGCAATCAACAATTAAAACTCAATACTTTGTAGCATTCTAACTAAACTCTAGCATTGTCTCTCCAGTGACTACTACATATTATTTCAATACACATCCAGCAGATCCATTTTAGTCAGGGGCTACCCACCCTGACAATAAGCAGTCTTCATGGATAGGTCCAGAAAGCTTTATTAAGAATTAGTTCAGCACACAACTGGGGAGAAATTGTCTATGGAAATTAACAAACCACAGAAATTCTAAAGATTAGTTCAGCACACAGACAACATTCTTGCCAGAACTGAAGATAAACAGACAGTTTCACTCTTCCCCTCCCAGCAGCTCTTTCACACTCACATTCCATTGTCACACACTATAGTCTTTACCAGTCCATTACACAGACCTTGGTTCCCATGCTCCTACCAACTCCCCCCCCATCACCCAAACATCAAGGGAAACACAACATTGAAGGGAACGCAGCAAAATGGCTACCGTATGACTGAGCTAGGCATGGCAAAGATGGCGGTGCTCTCTGATACTATGCGAGGTTCTGAGACCAACATGCATCCCTCGTTAGATTTCAGGGGGCTGCTTTCCCCATCGTGCCTTTGACTCATTACATTAAAATACTTTTTGAAAAACAATTATTCAAAATGCCCTCTGTGACCTCGAGGTAGCATGGGGCAACTCAGTTATATACAGCTGCCCTGGTTAGTTTAAGCTCAAGATTTAAAATCAAGTAGTAATCTCCTGGGCCTAAAACAGCCTGGGGGTGGAATGGTGAAAATTCCCTCATGCCTCCTAGGAGGGTGTGAGGGCAATTTTAAGTTAAAAAATAATAATATTTTTTTTTTAGAAAAAGCATTTTCTGGGGGTGCTAAAACCAGCCCTGGGTGACTGAATGTGGGTTGCAGAGTACACTTATCTTATATCTCTGGTAGAGGCTCTAATAAAAGATAACAAACAGTCTGAGTACAAGTTTCTGAGTCTCCCAAAGGCTCTAAACAAAAAATCTTAACACATAGCATTGACCAAGCTAAGTTATGAGGCTGTGCCAATCACTGAAGTCAAGCCAATCAGATCAGATTCTTCAGTAGGACTTTTCTATTGCTGCCTATGCAAAGAGAAACGGACTAGAGCACACTGGCCAGTCATCCTGTCCCTCAATTGGAAAGCTAAAGTTCTATCTGGAAACTATAATTTGTTACCTAGAAGATAACAGTTCTTATGAAGCCATGCAATAAAATAAAACAAATTTCATTTTTCTTTTTTTCTTTTTTTTTAAACAGGGCTGAGGGTATGCAATTACATAAAGCATAAGCTTAGTATCTTTGTGGCCTCTTGTTTTCCATGCATGGGTAATATGGAACACCATTGATAGCAGTAATGTGATTAATAGCTTGCAAATATGGCAATAAGAGGCTGCATGGGAGTGGCTGTTGTAATCCTTGTGCACTCTCTATATTACTTTTGTTGAGATTTTCAGACTGCTGCTTTGAGTACACAGGATAACACATTTATATAGGTCTATATTCTGGTGCAGCATAAAGAATCTTAGGATAGATGAGAAGACTGTTCTGCTCAAGTTAATTTACACATTGAAAAGAGATGGAGATTTCAGATATTTTGAGTCAAGCGTACTTTTAAAAACTTATTATGATCAGCAATAAGAAAACAGGAATTTTTATCAGAATGCATTGTGACAAAAAAATGACTACTTACCATTTCTGTATTTTCCCTAGATAGGTTCTTAACCTTTTCTTCCATTCTTTGTATATTTTGCAGCATGTTCTCATTCTTTTCATTTAGTCTTTTGTTTTTTTCTATAAGAGGCTTAAGCTGTATTTCTGTCTTCTGATATTGTTTCAGCTGCAAAAAAGATGAAAAATTAAGTAGTACGGATACAAATTAATTCTTCCCTGCATCATTGTAAGCTGACATTATTGTTACCAGGAAAACCACATTTTCCTTTTTTTCCCTTTATTTTTATGTAAGATCACATTTTCCTAAAGCTCAGTTTATCACATCTAATTTTTTTCACATTCCTAAGCCTAATTCCTGTCTCCATTCCTCTGAAGGGATGGGATAAAAATCAATGTACCTTTTTGGCACTCACCATAAAGAGAGGAGTTAGAATTTTTTTCCCATGCACTATTGCTCTGTGTCCAAAAAATTAATGTTACTCAAAAATGTCTCTAAGCTCTTGACATTTTTTTCTAAAAAGCATAATTTTGTTTATATTATTAGCATAATATGTGTCAAAAATAAAATCTTTCTCATGCTGATAAGGGATTTGAACCTTCCTAGTTAAAGAGGATTCTTCATATTAGTGTTTTAGACATTCCAAAATTATTAGTGTCCTGTTTACCTCCAGCACAGGACATTTATCCAAGTTTTCATTCAGTACCTTGTTGATTGTGAAATACTATAGAATATGGAAATAGCTGATAAAGGTTCAAATAAATTTTTGTGTCTCTTAACACAGTGTTGTTAAGTACTTTACCAGTTCATTCCTTTCATCCACCAAAAGTAAACTTCTGTCTTCTAGTTTCTGTATTACAGCACTGAGTTCTGCTATTTTTAGTTGAAATCTCCGTATGTCTCGCTCATCTATATGTTGTTCCTTTAAAACAGAAAAAACTATATTAAAATATAAAACTGTCAATAATTATATTTCTTTTTCTTAATTAATCTTTATTGAGTATAAAATTATAACACACACAAAAAAACTACACAAACAACATATACTATGATACATATATAGACAACATATTCAATGAGGATAGAAAAAAAAAGACAAAGAAAATAGAGAAAAAAGAGGAAAAATTTGAGAAAGTGGAAAGAAACAGTAACACAAAGGAATGTATACTTACAGAAACTACAATCTACAATCCTTAACAAACAATTAACATAAAAATGACTTCCTGATAAACTTAATTGCTAGTTCTTGTATATCCATTATTAACTCCTTTTTAATCTATATATTTTCAAGGATTTTTCTACCAGTTTACATTTATTTACATTTATAAATCAAAGCCAATATCTACCAAGCCTCCTCCCACACTCCTTGCATAGTCTGTGAAGGGTTTCCAAGTTTTTAAATATAAATCAAATGGTTTCCCTCTTAATAAAACAGTAAGTTTATCCATTTCTGTCAATTCTGTCAATTTAGTTAACCATTCATATAGTTTTGGAACTTTTCTACTTTTCCAACATTTTGCATAAATTATTCTCACAGCTGTTACCATATATCTCAATTATTTCTTATACTGTCTTTGAATGGGGTCTTCCTTATCTATCATATTCAATAAAAGTAATTCTTATTTAAATATCATTTTTACTTTTAATATTTTTTGTATACAATTACAAATTAGTCTCCAATATTTTTTCACTTTTTTACAGTACCACCAGATATGAAAAAAAGAGCCTTCCCGGGTTGTGCACTTCCAACATTCATTCAAATACCACTTACACATCATTTTATAATAATTTTCCCTAAGATCATTGCATTGGGTAAATTTCAAACTTTTTCCTCACACCTCCTCCCATTGCTCTATATCTATATTATATCCTAATCTTTGGGCCCAGTAAATCATACATTCCTTTATTTGTTCTTCGTCCGTATTTAATCTAAGTAATAATTTATACATTTCCAAAATTAGTTTCCTCTACCTCTAATAATATTTCAAATTCATTCTTAATATTCTCGAAACTGAACTTCTTATTATCTTCTTTAAATCTCTCTTTTAATTGAAAATATGTTAACCACTGAACCTTATGGCCTTCTCGCTCTAAATCTTACCTATCCTTAATATACCAATTATTACCTTCAATTTTTATTATATCCTTGTACCTTATCCAACAATCTAAACTCCCCATTTCTCTTCTATAAAATGCCTCTTGTGGTGACAGCCACCCTGGCATTTTATTTCCAAATCTTTTCTTATATCTTTAAGAATTGTTCTTCTTATAATATGGTTCTTGAATCCAGCATTTACTTTAATTTTTTCATACCATGGATAGGCATGCCAACCAAATTTCAGCTCATTACCTTCTAATTCTAATAATTTCTTATTTTTTAACATGACCCAATCCTTAATCCAAACTAAACATGAAGCCTCAAAATAAATTCTTAAATCCGGTACACCTAATCCTCCTCTTTCTTTTGCATCCATCATTATTTTCCATTTTATTCTAGGCTTTCTCTCAGCTCATAGAAACCAAGAGACTTCTTTATGCCAATTTGAAAAAGGTGTATTTGAAAATATAATTGGAATTGTTTGGAATAGAAACATCATTTTTGGTAAGATCATAATCTTATACACTGATATTCTTCCAAATAAAGGACCGTACCTTAAGGTAATTATTCTCATATAATTGTCGAGTTTTCCCTGTTAATGTTATACCTAAATATTTAATTTTTTTAACTATTTCAAAACCTTATTTATTATATAGTTCTTTTTCTTCTCCTGTATTCAAATTTTTGGCTAGAATCTTTGTTTTGTCTACATTAATTTTAAACCTGGCCACTTTGCCAAAGTCTTCTATTTCTAATTTCAATAATTCTATACTATTAATTGGGTTACTCAATATAAAAACTATATCATCGGCAAAGGTCCTTAGTTTAAATTCTACCTTCCTTATCTTTATCCCTTTTATCTCTTGATTATTTTTTACAGTTCTATTTAGACATTCTATTCCTAAAATAAAAGCAAAGGAGATAATGGACAGCCTTGCCTTGTCCCTCTTTCGATATTAATATCATTTGTCAAACTTCCATTTACTACTATTTTAGCCTTCTGATATATATAAATTGCCTTAGTTCCATTTAAAGATTTTTATCCTAGGTTCACTATTTCCATAATTCTAATCAAAATTTATGTTACTGAAAGCTTTTTCAGCATCCAGAAAACTCAATGCCCCTTTGATTTGATTATGAAAATTTAGATATTCTATTATATCTATTATTGTTCTTATATTATACCTGATTTGGCGTTTTGGTAGAAATCCATTTTGATCTTCATGAATATACCCTTGTAAACAAACCTTTAATCTATTTGTTAAAATATGTGTAAATATCTTGTAATCCTCATTTAATAAAGATATTGGTCTATAATTATTAATCATTAATGGGTCTATCTTCTTTTGGTATTAAAATGATATTTGTTTCTTTCCAACTTTCAGGTATTTTTTAAGTTTTTAGAATCTTATTCATTACCCTACAAAGGGGTTTTTCTAACTCTGTACAAAATATTTTACAATATAAAGCCATCAATCCATCAGGACCAGGGGATTTACCTCTTTTTAAAAACTTGATTGCCTCTCTAACCTCTTCTATTGATATTTCTTTATTTAGTTCTCTGTTCGTACCTCTGACCGTTTTGGCATAGCATGTTTCTTAATATAATCATTTAATTGTTCTTCTGATACTTCTTGTCTTTTGTACAACTTTTGAAAATAGTTATGAAATACCTTTTTCAATTCTTTTTCATCAGTAATCAATCTATTCCCCTGCTTTAATTTTGTAATTAACCTTTTTGTCTTTTTCTTTCTTAACCTATATGATAACCATCTCCCTGGTTTATTTCCCTGTTCAAAATTCCATTGTTTTACATAATCCTTCTTCATCTCATCTACAATTACCATTGTAATTTGTTTCTGTAGCATTTTTATCTGATTTTTAATTTTATTATTTGTTGGCTTTTTTATCATTTCTTGTTCTCTCATTTTAATTTCTTCCAACACGTTGTTTATTTTTTCCTGTCTTTTCCTTTCCCATCTTGCATATAATTTTATAAATATCCCTCTGAGCACCACTTTACTAGTATCCCATACGATTGCATCTTCTACCCCATTATCTAAGTTTACATTAAAATACTCTGTTAACACTTGTTTACAAAATTCTACATTTTATTCTTCATATAATAATAATACATTTAATCGCCATCTAAAATTATAATTTCTTTTTTTAAGGGTCAGGTGTACCGGATTGTGATCCAAAATAGTTTTAGGTAGTATTTCCACTTTCCTTACATCCCCCCCCCCCCCAATGCTGGAAACCCAGATCATATCAATCCTAGAGAATGAACTGTGCATATTAGAAAAAAATGTAAATTCTTTTTCATTTTCTTCTTTAACTCTCCATGTGCCTACTAATTGTAGTTCATCCACCAATTCAAAGAACTCTTTTGCTAATTTCCTTTTACTCTTTTTAATTATTTTCATAGATAGTCTATCCAATTGTGAGTCCACCACCGCATTAATGTCTCCAATCAAACATCAATATTCATATTTGAATTCCATTAATTCCTGTTTCAACTCTCTATAAAAGGTACTTCTTTCTTTCTAATTTTATTTCATAGAATGGATCAGTGTAGACAAACCAATCAGCCAGTATGTGAAATAGATGCAGTAGGATTCACTGATACACATGCTCGCAAACAGTTCATAGCAGTATCTAATAAGGAATGCTATATAACTGGACAAATCATCACCTTTAAAATCATATTTTGGTTCGGAAAAAAGCTATTTTAATACAAAATTCTACTAGATAAGCCCAAAGTTAGCATAAACACATACACACATACACACATTCTATTAGTTGCCTGAATAATGACATTATCCTAACACAGGTTTTGGACTTTGTATTTGTAACAGGGCTAACCCTATTTTTGTAAGATTTGGAGAATACTCAGTTTCGCCATTCAGCAGTGGGACCCAACAATGGAAGTAGAGGATTTTCCACAAATTGAAACTGGGACTTTATTCTATCCCTTTTAAATAAATAAATCTATCCCTTTTAAATATTAGACATAGCTACCAGTTTGTCTTCTATTTACATTACTTACTTAATACAGCATTTAAAATTGTCTCCTGTCTTGGAAAAGATTCTGCCTAGTTGCTTTGTCTTCCACTGATAAAGGAGCCTCGTGGCTCCTTGGAGTAGAGAGCTTATAATGTGATTTTGTATTTCCAAAAATGAAGGAACAAACTTGTCTATCTATACTCCTCTCAATATGTCCAGAATGTGCTCCAGATGAAACCCAATACCACTGGATCATTGGAAATTAAATATGAGACACTTCACAGTATGTGTTTTGTGAAACTAAGATGGTCTTCAAAAGACTAACAAGTCATAACATTAAAAATACTACTTTTACATAAACCACAATTAAACAAACAAGAACAACACAACACTTTAACAATGAACATAACCTACATACTACTTTCTCCCCGCTCACCCCACAAACCCAATCCTTAACTTCCCGCTCTTAACTGACTGCAGTTACCTTGCTTGTACATATAAACTCTCTTCTCTTAAATTGCTCCTATATAAATAAATATATACATACATAGTTTCTTCCCTGACATACTTTCTTCCCTGACAGAGAATTGTATATTCTAAATATCAAAACATCTTTGCACCATTGCCAAATCTTATTTTGACATATAATATAAAAGACCATCAGTTGTTTTTTTTACAAATTAAACATGATACACATTTCAGAACAATACTTACAAATAATACATAAATAATACACATACAACATATCTTATTACATATCCAAGCAAAACATAAAACATAGAGAACTCTCCCCTTTAGTGAGATACAGCCTTATAATATTTAAACAAAAAAAGTTACCTCCGTATATCAGAAGGGGAAATAACAATATTCCTTTTAACACTATTATCTTTGACTTTACTTACATGGTAATTGTATAATAATTTAATATAACTATTTGATATTAATATTTTAATATTAATTGTTTTATTTTTTCCAGTAAGTCCTTAAGTTTCACATAGAGTTGTCAAAATACTTTCACATCCCCATTCTTCCAAAAATAACCTTATTACATCAACACATCTTCTCTTATTCCTCCCTCCCTCCACAATATTAACTAAGGTTTATCTCTTATTATTTTAACCATAAATTATCACTTTCCTGCTTATTCCTTATATATATTATTTTACTAAGATTGATACTCAGAATTAAAAACCTTTAATTGAGATTTCCTTATTTTCCAGAAACTCTGTAAATGGTTCCCACGCTTTATAAAATTTACCATCCATCCTATTGTCCAATCTATAGGTCAGTTTGTCCATTTGTGCTATTTCCATAATTCTTTCTAACCATTCGTCTACTGTTGAAATGCGCGTTGATTTCCAATGTTTAGCATAAACCAATCTGCTGCTACAATCAAATGGCATAATAATCTTTTGGTGGTAAAAAAAGACCATCAGTTTTGAAGATAAGTTTGTATTGTGTTCTCTTAACTAGTTCGTCAATTTATTTGTTGTAGCTAATTCCATTACTTTTTCAATCTATTCTTCCATTCTCAGAATCTGCTTCTGTTTCCAACATCTATTGTATCATTAATCTTGCCACTTTGATCAAATAACTTAATAAAATTCTATTCTCTCTTTCAATTTTATCCTCATAATCTATCATATTTAGAAAAATGAGTTCATGTCTAAATACTATTTCTGCTCCCAGAATCTTTTGTATCTTGCCATTAATTAATAACCAGTATTTTCTAGCCTTATTATCAGTTCACCACTGGTGGTAGAATGTACCCATGTGTCTATTACATTTCCTACATTTAATACTTATATTTCGTAAATTTTAGCCAGTATGTCAGGGGTCAAATACCACCTGTACATCATTTTAAAGAAATTCTCTTTATAATCATAACACTGCAGATGAATTTTAACACCTCCTCCAAAACCCTCTCTCAATGTTCCAATCAAATAGAGTGGTCTATATTCCTTGCCCATTTCACCATAAAATTTTAATTCGCTCTTCCTCTGTTTCAAATCTTAACAATAATTACACATTTTTGCTATCAAGTAGGTGTTTTCCCTACAGATCACCTTCTCAAATTCTGTTTCTCCTTTTTCATAATTAAATCTATCTTTATCATCCCTAAATCTCTCTCTTAATTGGAAGTAAGTTAACTACTGTATCTTGTATCCTACTTCATCTTACAGCTTCTGGTCCTTAAATTTCCATCCTCCTTGGTCTATTTCCAATAAAATCGAGTATTTTAACCATTTTAGTAGGTTTCCTAATTTCCTTCTGTGGAACGCCTCTGGTGGTGAGACCCAGCCAGGTTTTTTCACACCAAATCTATCTTTATATTTTCTCCATTCTCTCAACAACACTCTCCTAATAACATGGTTCTTCAATCCCAAACTTATCTTTGCTTTTCTGTACCAAAGATACCCATGCCATCTAAATTTCAGTTTGTGTACTTCTAACTCTAACAATTCAAACTATTCTCTAATCCCTTAATCATGCTAAACATGATGATTCAAAATATAGTTTCACCTTTGGCAGCCCTACACCATCCCTTTCCTTTGCATTTGTCATTAATCTACATTCGATTTTTGACTTCTTAATAGGACCATAAAAATTTCATCAATTTTTTTCCCCAAGTTTTAAATATAATTGGGATCGCCTGAAACAAATACTTCAGTTTTGGCAACACACTCCCCTTAATCACAGAAATTCTGCCTAACAGTGACAAAATCTAAGTGCACCATCTACTTAAATATTTCTTTATATAATTGCTGGATTTTTGTGGTTAAATTTATACCTAAATATTTAACTTTATTAATTCTTTCAAATTCTGTTTTCATTACTAGTTCATTTTCCTCTTGGGTAGACATGTTTCTGGTTAAAACTTTAGATTTATCACTAAGCCTTGCAAACTTTCCGTATTATTTTATTAATTGCATCAAATGTCCTGAATTATAGCAGAGATCTTCCAATATAATAAAAATTTCATCTGCAAAGGACTGTAATTTAAATTCAACTCTCCTTATTCTCACATATCTAATCCTCTTTTCAGATCTTATCTCTCTATTCAAAGCTTGTAGAGCCAAAATAAACAACAGTGGAGAAATTCAAAACCCCTGTTTCGTTCCTTTCTTGGTTTGGATATATTCTGTTACAAAACCGCTAATTTGTAATTTGGTTTTTGAAATTGCAAAAGTTTTTTCCCCACATCAATTTCTTTTAATAGTTTTAACAGAAACACCCAATTTAAATTATCATATGCTTTTTCAGCAGCTATGAACAACAAGGCTCCTTTTACTTCACTGTGGCAATTTAAATACTCTATTACATCAATCACTGCTCTAACGTTGTTTTTTATTTTCCTCCCTGGAAGAAAGCCATTTTGTTCCTCCTGTATATACTCCTGTAAATATATTTTTCATCTATTAGCTAACATAGATGCAAAGATTTTATAGTCTTTGTTCAATAATGATTGGTCTATAATTTTTGATTATCTTAGAGCTACAGTCTTCTTTAGGGATAAGTATAATGTTGGCCTCTCTCCACCTCTTGGGGATCATTCATAACTCTTTGCAGGGGTACTAATAATTCTTCCCAAAAATATTTATAATAAGCTGCTAAGCCATCCAGGCCAAGTGTTTTTCCTCTTTTGGATATTTTAATCACTTCTACAATTTCCTCAATCAAGATTTCTTTATTCAAAATATCTCCATGTCTTTCTGATACTTTTGGAATGTTGAAAAAATTTTGAAATTTTGAAAAAAGTCTTCTATCTTGCTTATTAAAGTTTACCTTGATTCTCCACCTCTTTTCTCTTTCCTTCTTAACTACTTCCTCTCATCTTCAACCACTTTCTTTTTGCCTTCTTTTCCATTCTTTTCTTCTTCTTCCTAACTTCCCTTCTTCTCTATTTACACAATATTTAATCTTCTTCTTTGTCTTCCTCCCACTCTTTCTCTGCTCTGTTCTCTCTCTAATGCTATCTTTCTCTCCTCTTTTGTTTTCCTTTTCCTCTTCTCTTTTTTTCTTTCACCTTTCTTTTTCTATTTTCTAGTTCCATCTCAATACTATTCTCAGACTTCTTTCCTCCTTCATCTTCTCTTCACCTAACTTTCTTCCTCTTTCCTTCTTTTTTCCATACACACACACACACACACACACACACACACGTGTGTGTGTGTGTATGTGTGTGTGTGTGTGTGTGTGTGTGTGTATTCCTCCAGCAGAGAAAATCTGCACAGGGGGAAGAAAGCAAAAAATTCAAGAAATCAAAAATCAAAAACAAAATAAAAAGTTAAAAGGAACAAAAGGACAAATAACAGTAAAAATCCAAGTAAAAAGAAAGTAACCAGCAATAGTCAAAAATATGAGATGGAATAGGAGTGACAAAAAAGGGAACAGAATATATATATTTCGGAGTAATAGACAAGGCTAGATAAAAGGGGAAGAATTAACCACTTATAATTGGCTAATTAAGCCAATGGAAGCAACTATTAAGACCAAATGTTAACATCAAGATACAGACAGCATTTTCAGGGACAAAGATCTGGAAGTGAATCAATACATCGAGTACCACCTAGCACCATTGCTAAATAACAGTGGGTTTCAAGATTTTAAATTAATCAAGCAATTAAACATAAAAATTGATCTTCAATCATGAAAATCAAAATTAAAAGATGGCCAAAAACAAAAAAAGAAAATAAAAAAATACACTGTCAGCTACTCAAAAAAGAAAAAAAAAAAGAGGTAAAAGCACCAGATAATGTTACTATTCCTCTCCCCTTCTCAACCAATCCAAGTGACATCTATATAGCAAATCTTAACCAAGTGTCACTTCCACAAAAAAAATCACTGCATGAAGTATTGGTACTGCAGCCAATGAGGCTTCTTTCCAATCTATTCACTTTTTTTTCCTTCACCCTTGTTATAAGAGGTTTGATGGCTGGTAGTTTCCCAAGTGGAGAAGTCTCCTCTACTCATCTTTCAGAATGATGGCTCTGACTCCACGAAGCCAGTCTTTGCAGACCTTGCTCTTCCCAAGTGGCTATCCTGACAACCTTCAATGGCAAATGTGGGAAATCTCAATAACCCCTCATTCCAGAGTCTCTGCTGATGGCTTTAGATTGTTCATACAAAAAAGCCTAGATCACTGCCACTGTTACAATTTGGGGCAGAGAAACTCCCAAATTGACCTCACTCAGTCCATCACAAACTGGCAGCCCACAAATGTGCTTTATTTTGAGAGTCATTCTCAGTTGCTGCAAACCAAGTATGCCTCTCCTTCACTGTCAGTTTCAAACTGATACCTGACTGCAGGAAACATCTAGTGTAATTGTACTGCTCTTTTTAACTCTTGACAATTCTTGCACATGGCTCAGAATCTAGTTATGAGTTAGTCTTCTCCCTCCCTAGAATTAGATTCCAAAGCCAATCATTCTTAGGGTCCATATTTAGTATTGTAACTCTGGCTGAGTAGATTCAGAAGAAAATGTACAATGTATATGTACAGAGTGCAATTTTTCAAATGAATAGTGGATTGTACCCAATATGTGAACAAATAAAAGCATCTCCAGACTTGAAAGATCCAGTTAATATTCCCAAACTGGTTACAGTTTGCATCTTCATTGAGTAGTTCCACCTTTCTGCTGAAATACCCACAGACAATAGATCTGCTGAGAAATTTATTTGCTTCATTTTTTGATGAGAAATTCCCAGTATTTCTTCATAAAGCTGGACAGACGAATTGATAGATAGGAAGTAGTGAGAGACACTGCAGTAATTCAGGTAGAAGACCTTGAGTGATTAATTCTTAAAAGATTGACTTTATATCTCTGTTAGCCCAGCCACGCTTTGTGGGTGCTGAATTAAGGTTTCTTCTTGTTCTTCTTCTAAACTCCTCATCTTTAACAGTTGCATAGCAGGCACATACACCATAATACCTTCTGTATTGAGACCAGCTGTATTTATCACATTTAATCAGTGCAGCTAGATTGAAATTGTCATTCAGTTAGAGTTGTCAAATCTCAGGGGATGGCACTGAGTCTCCAGTTTTTGTGGGCCATCTCCAAGGAGAAGACAAAGGTGAAATTCTTCAGTTTTCCTAAACTCCTTCAGGCAAGAGGAAAGATCTGTTGTAACCCCACTATCCTGACCGTCTAATTAGCAATACACACACACACACACACACACACACACACACATATAGAAATCACATACAATGACTGGATAAGGCCATGTGGAAGAGGAACTGACTGCAAAGCAGGTCAGAGATGATCTCTGCAATGGCTCTTGCAAGGAGAACAAAAGGAATCTCCTGAAAGAGCAAAACACCCTGTGGTTTGCATATCCTCTGGAAAACCAAGCCATAAAAACTGGCCACCAACTTAATTTAATTCTCAGTTGTTGGAAACTTACAGAAAGCGTTTTTGGGTTGACTGATAACTCTGGATCAGGAAAACAGGAAGATTTCAAACAAATCCTCACACCTATCCTTTTCCTGATCTCTGGTTACACTGCCATAAAAATCCTTTACCTCATCTGCCTGATTCGGCCATTTGTCCTTTCCCAGGAACAGGGTCTACCTTCCCCCAAGGCATGCATTCCTATATTTGTGTTCCTTTTTGGGGCTTTAGCTAGCTTTTTTCTCTCTCTGACTCTCTGGTTTTTCTCTCTCTCTTCCTCTCACTGCCTGGCCACCTGGCTCTCTCTCTTTTTTGGGAGAATTTCCACCTTTGACTAGCATCTGCTAGCTTAAAAGCTCCTGTCAGTCTTTTTCTTTGTCTGTTGATCTGTCCCCATGTTTTCCCATAACAGCAGCCTTCAAGATCAGGTGCAGTATATTTGCTTTTGTCCCTGCAACTCTTCTCTTTCATGAAATTTTCAAACTCAGTGGTCCTTGTGTGCTTGTGTGAGTGAATGCATTGGGTGTGTGTGTGTGTGTGTGTGAATAAACTTTGCCAATTCTACCAAATAAAAGACCATGTGAAAGGACATTTGACTTCTCTCTTATGCAGTCTGACCCTGTAGACATAGGATAAAAGATCTCGCTGTGCTGCCCTGCCCTCCGTTTTGACAAGTTGTGCTCTGCTAATTTCCCCAACCTTCGTAAAATTCAGGTGTCCCCCAGGGACCTCAGCAGCCAGGGTAACACTGTCTGCAAATCTCCAACTCAGGGGGAGAGCAGCACCTTGCTGCAATTTGTAAATCTCAATTCACTTGTTGCTGCAACTTGTAAAAACTCTCCAGTGGGTGTCTATGTATTAGTTAAGCTTCCTCCTTACCTTTCCATATTTGTGAAGCCAGGACTCACCATCTGTTCTGCTCTATATCTACCTCTGGCTAGAAGCAAATAGGCTAAATTAAACATTTCTTATTCTGTCTCCCTAAGTAGGTGAGAAACAATAGCCCCCTCATTTCATTTTGATCCAGGAAAGCCCCTTTAATTAAGTTTTTGTCTTAATTTTCAAATAGGTACACACATTGTGTGTGTGTGAAAGACAGGCTGTGACCAACTGTGGTTGGCACTTAATGGACAGTGCTTAATAACATCACTGGGGACCATCCCCAGATCTCAGGTTTTGACACAGAAATGTCAAGGTCTTAGATGATTCTGAACTGGCAATCCTACATTCAGTTCATTTTTATAAGAACTAGGCAAAAGATGTAGGGTTTTTTTTTCTAAGTTTGTTTAAAACAACATGATTTAATGAAGACGGGAGAGAGAGAAACTGATTGTACATCCCCGTTAAATTATTTACGACTGAAACAAAAGTCAGAAAACAATAATGTTACCAGGAAGAATGTCCTTTAAAGAAAAAAAGGTTAAAAAAGTCAAAAGATCAGTGCAAAGCTTGATTGTTAATGTGTTTGTATTTTTCCTGTCGTTTATAACTGTCCCACCCTATGGAGGGAGTTAGTAATCATTTATTTGTTGGAAGAATCACACTGTTAGAATAGTTAAAGTAGGAGTGGGAGTGGAAAACTTTGTGGTACCTGCAGTCTACCACCTCTCCCTAGGCTCATCCCATATTTAAAGGGATACAGTACTGTTCAGAGAGCCACCGTGGTGTAGTGGCTGAACATTGGATTACAACTCTGCAGGCCAGCTTGGCCATGGAAATTCACAGGGTGACCTTGGGCAAGTCACATTCTCTCAGTCTTAAAAAAAGTCAAAGGCAACCCTCCTTTGAACAAACCTTGCCAAGAAAACCCGGTGATAAGTTTATTTTAGAGTTGCCATAAGTTGAAGCCAGACAACAAAAACAGTATTGTTCAACAACATCAGATTGAAGGGTGGCTTAGAGCTCCTTCAAATGATGCCTCTTTTGGGGTGGCTTCACTTCTCCTTCACCTTAACCATGTAGTTTTCAGATGCCAGTTGAGTTCACAGTTAACGTCTTGTGTTCAGAGCAATGAAAACTGAACAACATTCTCAAGTCTACAAATCACCCGTCCTCCTGGCACTCTCCCTTTCAAAGGAGTGGGGCTTTGTGCAGGGGGGATGGCTATGTCTGAGGCACTTGGTGTGGAATTCAGCCTGGAAGTGGAAGTACCCCATCTGTGAACTAACGTAATACAGGAATGCTTAAAAAATGATTCTCTTCCTTGGCTTCCTACCAGTTCATTTATCTCTCCCGCTCCAAGAGGAAGTTCTTTCTTTGGGCTGGCATTGTATCGTTCTGCTTCTTTGACCTGAACGAGCTGTTCATCCAGTGCTTCTTTCTGGAGCAGCAACTTCCGTGTATGGCCTGCTTGGGCACCAAGATCTTTTTCCAAAGCCATAATCACTCTGTCTTTGCCCTTTATCTCATCCATCTAAAAGAGAGTTAGAAAACCAACAGTAACAAACAAAATATTAGCTTATTCAAAGACTTCAAATAAAACTTATTTTTCCCTTCCTCTTCCTACTAGAATAAAGCCGTTTTGGTTTAGTCTGTACCTTCAACTTTCTTGGAAATATTGAAACATAGACTCCTTTGGGAATTGTAGATTCCTTCCCATAAAGGTTGGAAATAAACAATGTAGATCAACTGTGAACAGATAGACACAGCATATGAAGATATGTAATTTGATTCTATGAAAAACACTTTATAAAATGCCACTGTCTGACCAACATTCATTTTCAAAACATCACTATAGGAGGTCTTGGCCATATGCAGTTCTGAGAGTCCCAAAGAGTATATTATTTAAGCATGGTAGTTCTTTGATTAGACAATATTTCTATCGAATGGTTAGTGGCTAATCAACTGACTCAGTAGTTTTAGATTTGTACTTATTCAGAAATTTCTTTTGACTATTCTGAATATTTAGAAAATTCTTTTGACTATTTTGAATATACCAGTCCAAGGTCCTCCAGTATTATGCAAATATCAAAAATAGTAAATTATCAGGTGAAAATACCAGAGTTCATGAGACAATTTCAAATAATTTTACAGAGCAAAGAAGAGGAAGGTATATAAATTCAGATTTAATAAATTAATCAACAGTAACAAATAAATTTAATATCAATCAAAGAAATTTAATATGGCACAAAATATGATTTTGGGGTGCATATTTCATTTTTTAATTTAATGTAATATTTTATCCAGGAGTCCAACTGTATGAAATAAGGTTAGTTCTGTGTCTAATTCTCTACCAAAAAAAAAAAAAAAATCCTGAATTTGACCATTCCCAGTACCTCAAATGCCATGATTATTTATTATTGTAACTTGTCCTCTTTCATTTTGCATACACTCTAAAATTGGAGAAGATATTGAAAACAAACTTGGAGGTTGCAATCTATACATACTTACCTAGGAATAAGCTCCAGTGAATCAAGTGGGGACTCTTGAGAAAATGTGCATTGCTGTTGCACTTAAAACAACAGACTTTTAGTACTGAAGTGAAAGCCAGCTGGGTTATTTAAAATATTTCTATCCTACCCTATAACTGAAATTTTTTTTTATGCCTGTTCCATTCTGCCTAAAGAGGTCATACTAGACTACAGATGGCCCTAAACTGTCATGGGAGTTAGGGTGCAGGACCATTGCACAAGTGGAAAAATTACAAAAGGATTTTAAAAGCCCACCCACCTTGTAGGACTAAGCAGCCACTAGCCTTGGGGGCAGCTGATCCAGCTCCTGCCCCCACTTCCACTCCACCCCCTGTCTCCTGCCCCCAGTGGCAGCAGTCCCTACCTCTCTTTATGTTATAGAAACATAGAATCATAGAGTCATAGAAATGTAGAGTTGGAAGAGACCACACGGGCCATCCAATCCAACCCCCTGCCATGCAGGAATACCCTCAAAGCACTCCCAACAGATGGCCATTCAGCCTCTGCTTAAAAACCTCCAAAGAAGGAGACTCCACCACACTCCGAGGCAGCATATTCCACTGCCGGACAGCCCTGACTGTCAGGAAGTTCTTCCTGAGGTTCAGGTGGAATCTCCTTTCCTGCAGCTTGAATCCACTGCTCCTTGTCCTGGTCTCTGGAGCGGCAGAAAACAAGCCCTCTCCCTCCTCTACATGGCATCCCTTCAAATATTTAAACATAGCTATCATGTCCCCTCTTAACCTTCTCTTCTGCAGACTAAACATCCCCAGCTCTCTAAGACTATCTTCTTAGGGCATGGCTTCCAGGCCCCTCACCATTTTGGTGGCCCTCCTCTGGACCTGCTCCAGCTTGACCATATCCTTCTTGAATTGGTCCATGCTCCAGCTCCTGGCCCCACTTCTCCTTCCCCCACCTCCTGTCCTGACAGCAGCATCGCCTGTCTCCTCTTACTCCGCACACCAGGGTCCAGCCCGTGGCCCCACTCCTCACAGAATCATACCACAGGAGAGGCCCCACAAGCCATCAGGTCCAGCTCACTGCTGGAGGCAGGATCTATAGCTGGAGCATCCCCAGCAGGCAGATGTCCAGCTGCTTTCTGAAGACATCCAGAGGAGGAGACCCCACATCCCTCCAGGCAACTGGTTCCATGATCAGGCTGCCCTTACTGCCAAGAGGTTTCTTCTCATGTTTAACCAAAACCTACTCTCCCATCACTTAAAACCACCAGAACTTGCTTTACTTTCTGGAGCATCAAAGAAGAGGCTTCTCCTCTCCCTTCTGCGACAGCCCTTGGGGTGTTTAAAGAGTACATTCATATCACCCGTCCATCTTCTCTTCACCAAGCTTAGTCTTTCCTCATGTTTTGTTCTCCATACACTGGGTCATCCTTGTCGGCCTTCTCCAAACCCACTCCAAAGTGTCTATATCCTTCTTAGAATGGAGCACCTAGAACTGAAAGCAGCACTCCAGATCAGGCCTGACCAGCATGGAATACACTGGGACAATTACTTCCCTTGACTTGGAAACAATGGTTCTTTTACTGCAGACTGAAATAGTAGTTGCCTTCTTTGCTGCAGCATCACAGTGCTGGGTCAAATTCAACTTATGATCAATAACTCCAAAGTCTTTTTCATATGCCGTACTGCCAAGTCAAGCATCTCCTATCTGGTTTTTTGGTTTTTGTGGCCTCAGTGTAGGCTTTTACATTTGTCACTTTTTTAATTTATCAAAACCTTGTTGAATTCTGTTCCTCTTTTCCAATGTGTTAGTTACCCCTCCCAGTTTTGTATTATTGGCAAATTTGTTAAGGATTCCCTCCACCCCATCATCTAGGTTACTGATAAAACTGTTAAACAGTAACGGTCCGTGATACTCCATTCAATACCTGTTTCCAGTTTCAAGTATAGCCATTGATAATCATGATTGTCCTCCCAACTGTGGATCCATTTGATAAAGTTTCCATCTATTTCATATTTAATCCATTTGCTAATCAAAATATTATGGGGGATCTTATCAAATGCTTGTCTAAAATCTAAATTAATGGCATCCACAGCATTCCTACCATCTACCCAATCAAAAAAAGATGTACAGTTAATTTGGCAGGGTTTGTTCATGACAAACCCACGCTGGTTCCCACTGGTCACTGCATTATCATCAAGATACTTGCAGATGGACTCCTATATAAACCATTCTAATATTTTTCTTGGTATTGAGGTCAAGCCAACTAGTCTGTAGTTTTCAGGATCTTCTTTTTTTGCCTTTCTGAAGAGAGAGACAGCCTCTGTTTGCCTCCACTCCTTTGGTACTTCACCCATTCTCCAAGAGTTCTCAAAAATTATGGCAAGTGGTTCAGAGAGTATATCAGCAAGTTCCTTCAATATTCTGGGACGCAGTTCATCTGGCCCTGTAAATCTGAACTCCTTTAGGCTAACTAGGTGATTCTTGACTAATTTCTTATCAAACTTGATATGCAATCTGGATTCCTTGTCAAGGTGCATGGTGCATGGAAGGGCTGGTGCATGGAAGGGCACAGTTCTGTTTTTTGAGGGAAAACAGAAGCAAAGTGTTGAGCAGTTCTGTCTTTTTGTTGTGATCTGTTAGCATTTTACCATCCTTTGCTGAGCAGTGGTCCCACAGTTTCCTTGTCAATCACTTGCTTCAAACATATGCGAAAACCTTCTTGTTGTTGCTTCCTGCTTCTCTAGCAGCTCATTTTGAGCTTTAGTTTCCTTACTCTATTCTTGCAAGTTTGGGCTACTCATCTTTATTCTTCTTGATGGTTTGTCCTTCCTTCCATTCTTTACACATATCCATTTTTCTTTTAACTTCTTCTTCAAGTTTACTGTGCAGTTACATTGGCTTTTTATTTTTTCCCATTCTTCTTCCCTGGGATTGTTTGTGATTGTGCTTTTCGCAACTGTTTCTTGATGAACTCCCACTGCATGTCTTTTTCCTTTACAGTCTCTAGCAATGGGGTTCTATCCATTGTTTCTCTCAGCTTGATAAAATCAGCCTTCCTGAAAACCAGAGTCCAGGTTCTTTTTTTGTTTTGTCCCGCAGTCACGAATTCTAACATTACAAAGTCACCTCCTTGTCAAGAACCAACTGCTCTGATTCCAGTGACTAACTTCTCCCTATTGGTAAAGATCAAGTCCAGGATTGCTGATCTCCTTGCTCCTTTGTCTATCTTTTGAAGGAGGTAATTGTCTGCAAGGCACATCAGTAATTTGTTAGAGAGCCTATGAGTAACAGAATTAGTTTCCCAAAAGATATTAGGATAATTGAAGTCCCCCATAACTAGTAATTCTTGCCTCTCAGAGATTTCTGAGATTTGTTTCAGAAAAACATTGTCTACAACCTCTTAGTCTGGTGGCCCATAGTAGTAGACACCTACAACAATGTTGCATTTATTTATTTATACCCAAATGCTCTCTGCTTGTCCATCCTGATCACTCTTGCAGATTACTAAGTGAATTCGCCTTTGACATACAATGCTACTCCCTCTTCATTTTCTGTCCATATATTTTTTCAACAGGTTATCTCCTTCAGTTGTTACATTCCAGTCATAAGAGTCATCCCATCAGGTCCCCACTATACCTATTAACTTTATTATTAATTGTGTGAGTAATAACAGCTCTGCCTCTGAAGGGCTGAGCATGAAGGATGAAGCTCAACAAAGGGCATCTAGTAGCCTTGTAAGACTGAACGAGTGGAGTCCCATTTGCTGCACCACTGTAGTGTTAAGTTCTATACTTCACTACTTGGAAAGAAGAAAATATAATCTTTCCACTCCATCCTCAAACACCATTTAATCTCACTGACTGCGTTGGTGAAAGTTGAAAGAGTGAAAGACTGAAAACACAGAGAATCAGTAGCTCTAAAACACACTCCTGCAACCATCAAAAAATCTGCTCTGTTGCAGGGAAGCAATATCAATACTGGGCGGTCTTCTACTCTGGAAAGAAGACTGGAATAATCCCTGCCTTTCAGAGTGGACGGAATACACTGTCCATCCTAGGATACCCACTGTCTACTGAGATACAATTTTATATGATGGTGTATTATATATATAATATAATATGATTAATTAATTTTAATTAATTCAGTTTAAAAACATGGGTCATTATATGCTACAACTACAAAGAGTCAAAGAGTCAACTAGCCACTGTAAAAAACCTACCAGCCTGCGGATATCCTTCTCACATTCACGCTTTATCCTATTAATCTCATCTTGATGTGATTGGTGTGCTATGCGCAGATCAGCTGCCTTCATTTTATCTGCCTGCATGATGTTATTCAAGGCTTCCTCCAACTGTTTTTTCCCTGACTTGAGTTCTAGTATCTCCTGCTGCATCTTTATACGCTCACTATCAAACAGTTTCCAGGCTTCTTCCCTGGCTTCATTTAACAGTGCAGTTTTCACTTTGTCAGCTGCTCCATCTCGCAACATATTCATAGTAGACTGCAATCGCTGGATTTCACTGTCTTTTATTTTCATCATACGAGCCACTTCTTGCTCATGCTGCCTAATCAGTGCCTCTCTGAGAGCCTGGAGTTCTTTTACTTTCTCTTCATGGAGCTTAGCCTTCAGTTCAGATACATAGGCTTTATGTTTGTGCTGATCTTGTTCTCGTTCTTGTTTTATTTCCTGCAACTTCTCTCTCAATTTACCCATCTGGAAGACAAAGAGGCAATGAGTTAGTGAAAATGCACAAAACTGTTGCAATACTTTTTGTAGAAATAACACAACTGGGCTAACATCCTGTACAATTCTGGCACATCAGAAAGATTACGTGAGAGGAAGAGAAGGTTGTGGCAGCACACAGAAGCAGAAAGGAGAAGGAAGTGACAGGAAGAGGAGGAGGAAGCCACCTGCTGCCCTCCAGAGGTCAGCTCTGAGCCTAGCTGCCTCTTGCCTGGGATCCTGGGAGCCAAGGTGCTATGGAAGTAATGAACTTAAAAATCATGAGAGGTCAGGCCATTTTCCAGTCCATCTCTCATAGTACTTGCCTTCCCTTTGAGGACACCAGGCAACTAGGTGGCTTGGAGTCAGTTGCTGGAGGGTACTGTGGCTGCCTTCACCACCTATTGCCGCTACTGCTGCTTTTCCAAGTTTTGGATACCTCCCTGTGTGAGCACTGAGACTGCCAAATTGCTCCACTCTGAGAACAGTTTGCTAATACAAGATCCTAGTCCTGATAGTTTTTCTGCATTTAGTACCTTTAAAGCTGGAAATACTGGTGAAGTGATACATACTTGACTGGAGGCTACATAGTGGCTGGAGCAGCATTTTGACTCCAGAACAAATGTACATAGTTCAAAATTCAAGATTTTGTCTGCCTAATGATTTACAACTATATTTTGTAACATTATTTTTTTCAGCACACAAAGCAACTTACAATAAACAAGTGCAATACAACTGTAATTGTCTTCCTCTAAAATATTGCTTACAGCAGCTGGCATTCCTTGGTGCTCATTCTTTCAAGTACTAACCAGGGCTGACCCTGTTTAGCTTCTAAGATCAGGCAAGGTCTGATGCCTCTGGGGGCAATGAAATAGCAATGTTGGTGGCAATCAGTGGAGCAATGGGCAAATATTTCACCTCCCTCTCCATCCCTAGCAATCCTTCCACACTGAGATGGGGAGAGGTGTTGAGAAGTGTATAAGTACATCTCTCTGTGAGCATGTGCAGTCCACAGCCTCCTAGACAACACTAGAATCAACCCTTAGGGACAGAAAATTGGTATGTATGCGCACACACACACACGCACACACACTCTGTCTGGTAAACAAGAAGAAGGAACATTAGGAGGTAAGCAAAACTGTCCATTGTCTCTCATTGCTGCCATTCACTATTCCAGACACAGTGGCACAACACGCAACACATGGGTAGGGTAGGGAGAAGTAGCTTGGATTCGTGGATAAAGTATATGCTGAAGCACTCTGTAGTCAATGTCTGCCTCAGCAAAGACAAAAGCCACCAGCCCTACGTAAAGTATACTGCTTACCGAAGGCTGAACAAAAGAGCAGCTCACACAGTCCTGCATGCTGCTTCAGTAGAGGCTGCTGCTTCTTGGAAGAAGTAAGACTGGGTCCCAAGAAGATAAGGACTTCTACAGATCACCATAGACTCTTATTCTGCATATATGAATCCAGGATGGGGGAGCAGGTCTTGCTATGCATCTCCACACTTAAATATTGTTCACTTGGCAAAATATAATTTAATTGGCAAAATATATTAATTCCCATAAATATCGAACAAGCCCTGCTATGGCTGAATGGCCAAGCTGGAATAAGAGGAAAAGGCTGGCCAAATAAGTGCATTGCGAATTAGGTCAGAAGAAATTTCCTGGTGTAGCAAGTTATCGTCAGGAAATCACCAAGAAACTCCAGAGATAATGGGCTTGCAGTTAGCCTTAATGACTTTTAGGGAATAGCATCTCTAAGATTCACACAAGATGGGTGATTGTCTTAATTCCTTTCTGTCTGACCAAGCAAGCTTCCCTTCTTGTCCTCACACCTGTCCGACAAGTACTGAGCTATCAGGACAGCCATTAGCCCTTTGTCACCTAATGCTAAGACCAATAACCCATTCTGGACCCCACTGTCCACTCTGCAAATACCATTGTGTGCTTGGCTGAAGAGTCATTAACACCCTAGCCTTCCAAGTATTTAAGGTATTTAAACCCCAGGTTTGGTCAGTCAACTGGTAGTATACTGATTGCTAGTCACCACTCTATCATTCTAATTCCTGACTGTGTACTGTCCTTAGACTTGCATCTAAGCCACATTGTTTCTTTGCTGCTCTTCTGGATTGGTAAATATCACCCATTTTGCCTGAAATCTCACTATCCTAAAGTTTCCCCCCTTTTCCTTCAGCTAGCCTTCTGTGATTGTGTGACTCCTTGTATCTTGTGTCTGTGATTGCAATTCCCCCAATAAAACACAATTAAACTTATTTTTTGGCTCTCTGGTTGGTTCTCCCTGCAGAAGAACTGGTAAGCATAGATGTAAAATACGTAAACTTATGTTCTTATAGGATACAGTTAGTTCAGAGTTGTCCTGTTTCTTTTTAAATATTGATAATGGATTTGTATTTGTGTTCTACTTTTAAGCTTTGAAGAAGGCCTTTTCTCATATAGACTGAAATATGTTGGGGGTTTTAAAAGGAACCAGTTGACCATTTCTTAGCATGTGGAGCTTGTTTCCTTTTGTTTCCTGCTTATATAATGCTTTGGAGTACTCTCTCCACTTTTTTACTGTTTGTTACTTCCTTCTCCTCTTGTCTGGCAAGCTGGCTAGTGTTCATGAGCTAACACAGCCCCTGTGTATGTCAGTTAAACACTGTAAGCAATTATGAGCACTAAATTTCTTGGAGTTGAATATTCTGGGATGGATTTCTGGAAAAATTATTTATATTAACAACTCTGGTATTTTTCTAATTCAATGGACACAAGCATTGGATTATTATATGTAAAATAAAGGATGCAGACGTGATCCTAAGAATGTGATCTGGATGTAATGGATTATCTAGATAATCTCAATCTGGTTTCAGGCCTGGATGGGGACCAAGACAGCTTTGGTCAGCCTGGTGGATGACCTATGCATGGAATTGGATAGGGGGAGTGTGTTCCTGTTGGTGCTGCTGGACCTCTCAGCAGCTTTCAGTACCATCATCCATGGTATCTTCCTGAGCTGCCTTGCTGGGATTGGACTTGGAAGCACTGTGGGAGGCTGCTGCAAGAGGCTTCATTCCTAACCAGAGGGACCAACCCAGAAGGTAGTGCTGGAAGATACCTGTTCAACCCCCTGGTCATTGGCCTGTGGGGTCTCTGAGGGTTCTATTTTGTCCCCCATGCTTGGGAGAGGCCATCTGGAGTTTTGGGGTATGGTGCCATCAATATGCAGATGACACCCAACTCTGATACTCCTTTGCACCCCAATCCAAGGATGCTGTTCTGGTCCTAAACTAGATTCTGTCCATAGTAATCGGCAGGATGAGGGCAAACAAACTGAAATGTAATCAAGACAAGACAGAGGTACTCCTGGTGAGTTGCAAGGCAAATCAGGGAACAGGAATTCAGCCTGTCCTAGATGGAGTTACAGTCCCCCTGAAGATGCAGGTTCACAGTTTGGGTATACTCCTGGACTCAGCTTTGAACTTGGAGTGAAGAACGTTTGACAGTGAAGCTCCTCTTTACAAAGGCTTTTTAATGCCCACACAGCTCCACCCCTTTCCCTCTTTGTCCTCTATCTAGCTGGAAGCTTTTTAAAGCAACACTGGCATGGCAGCAGGAAGGTGGTGAAGGAGGACTGGATAAACAAATTTTCCATGTCAGGTTGAAGTAGCGTGCCTGCAGTAAACAATGCAATAATCAAAGCTTGAGCCTACAACAAGAAAAGTAAATAGCAACTGCCTGCAGAATCCCTTACTGAGCATGCATGAACATTACAACAGAGACAAAAGGGAATAGTAGATAAACCTGCCTCATCAGATACTGTCATAATGTAAAAAAGCATATATCAAAAACTTTGGCCACCAAAATGGAAATTGTTAGAACAATGGAGGCTCGTGAAAGAAAAAGAAATAATCTGTGGATGCATTTTGGGAGAAGCTTGCAAGTACTCTCTAGAAGCTTCAAAGTGGTTTTTATTTTTTATTTATGCAAGACTCCCTGACTGATTTTTTTTTTTCCATTTTACACGCTATACAGGGAAACTCAGTTAACAAAGCCTCTGACAAAGAGGCTCTTTTTTATGAAGTCTTCTTCTCCAGCATAGCCTTTTCCTATTTGTCTTCTACAGTGGTAGTAGATTCTACCCTACTACTGTACCCAATCCTACTGTCGCTGTGTATGCTTCACTGCAGAAGGCAAGTGAAACAGCAGCTGCCTCTCGAATCCCTTAGGGAGCATGCATGAACAGCAAAACACAGAGTAAAGGGGGCAGCAGATAAACCTCCCTTACCAGGAACCCCAGACATGTACTATAGTACTATATGATAAAACGGCTCTGTATGTTTGGCCAAGAAAATGGAAATCATAAGAAAAGTGGATGCTAGTGAAACAAAAAGTCATTCCTTGATGCATTTTGGAAGAAGCCTTCTGGTGGTATCTAGAAGGTTCAAAATGTTTTTGTTAATTTATGCAAGGCTTACTTGGCAAGGTTGTTTTGTTTGACATGTGCATATTGTAAATTCTGAATAAAAATGTGAAACGGGATGAACTGTTCTTTTTTGTTCTTCTTTATTTTTCTTCTTCTCTTTTAACTTACTCTTTCCATGTTGTTTTTGCCTCTTGTATCAAATTCTCTGTTAAAGAAGTACTGCCCAGGATCACATCTACTTTGTTAATTGATGTATACCTACATTGTTGAAAAGCCAGCAGGTGTAGTGGTTTGAACATTGGACTAGGAGCCTGGAGACCAGAGTTTGATTCCTGATCAGCCATGGAAACCCACTGGGTGACCTTGGGTGTGTCACATACTCTCAGCCCCAGAAAACTCTTAGACAGGTTTGACTTAGGGTAGTCACAAATTGGAATGACATGAAGGCAAGTAACAACCTATACTGTTAGTTTTGAATAAAATGTTTTCTGACCCATATTGAACTGCTCTTCTTTTTTGTAGTGTAGGAACCTACCTCTACTCTTTTGATGCTATTTCTCTCTCTGATACCAATGTTTCTCTTAAAGTAGTGATGCCAAGGGATAGATCTGCTTCCTTAACTGAAATATATCTCCACTGTGAAGACTGTCAAAAACTTCCCAATATTTTTAATATCATTTTTGGTTGTAAAGGAACACAGGGAATACCCCTTACTAACTGGTTAAAATTTTCATTTTTGCATTAACCATTACACTAGTTGTTACTATAGGTTGTTACTTTTTAAGAAAACCAGCTTAGGAATACATTAGCTGTGTTTTCAACCTACACCATGCACATACTTGGATTTTAGTACCTGTGTTATGGCTTGAATCTTATACTTATTCACATGGTAGTAAACCCTGTGATTCAGTGATGCATGGGTAAGATTGCACATACAAGTAGTAAACTTCTTCCGGGACCATAATACTTAATTGTTTCCCTCATCTAAAAATGTCCCTGGACAGAGAAAACTAGCATGCCAGATAAAAGTTTAGCTAAGTCTTCTTCTGGGCTTACAACACTTTAGGTGCAGGAGAGTTAATTTTTTGAGTAACTTTTTGGGGGATGAGGGTATCCACCTGGCCTTTAACTCAGTGACAGCAATTTAAGAAAAGAAAAGAAAAGAAAAGAAAAGAAAAGAAAAGAAAAGAAAAACCAGTATCTTACCCATCCTTTCCTCTCCCTCAACCTTAACCATGGATGCCTGGCAGAACTTTCACATTTATAAATGAAATTATGTGATAAATTTAACTGGGGAAAAAAGCCACAAGGAATCACAATCTTATTCATGTCTGAGAAGTAACAAAGTTGAATAAGGCTTATTCCTGGGTAAGGAGATATAGGATATACTGCAGGTTAAAAGACAAAGTGAATTCGAAAGGGGCTTCTCTCTGTACAGAAATAAATAGAAAAGGTCTTGCAGAGAAGGATGTACAGTTCGATGCACAAATTAGAGCAAGGTCTGTGTATCTTTGTGATGAAGAGATTGATGGTCTCTGTACAATATTAAATTTCAAAGACTCTGAAAATATCAGTCACTGTCAAGCATTGGCTAACTAATGAGGAAAAATTCATTAGAGCAACACTGAAAACTGCTATCCTCCTCCTTATATTGGAAGCACAACTGGTTGCTGTATGCCTTCAAGTCATTTCCAATTTAATGTGACCCTTGGGTGAACCTATTACAGGATTTTCTTGGCAGGATTTGTTCAGAGGGGTGTTGCTTTTGCCTTCCTCTGAGGCCGAAAGTGTGACTTGCCCAAGGTCATTCAGTAGGTTTCCATGGCTGAGCAGTGATTCAAGCCCTGGTCTCTAGAGTTATGGTCCAGTGCTCAAACCACTGTATCACACTGACTCTCTAGTGGATTCACAATGAGTAGTTGTTTATCTCTCATCAGGCAGAAAGCCGAAACAAACTGTCAATTACCTCACTATTTTAATTAATTTTTTCCAAAGCTCTGCTCCTTGGGAGAAAAAGCATTAAAGAAGTATCTTCCTTAAATTTCAGGGCAATTTCCTGCAGATATCAGGTACAGTAAGAGCATACTTACTGTGTGCATATGTGTTTATGGAGAGACTGGAACAGAAGTGTAATGAGGAAGGTGATATCAAGATGGTGACTGAGGTAGTAATGTAGAATAAGATCTCCTGTTACATTAAAAATCCTTTCCAGATTCTCCAATGATTGAGTTTTAATTATGTATTTTGCCATTGTTTTAATCATTTTGATTGTTTAATTATGTTTTAACTTTTGTATTTTATGAGTGTTTAATTATGACTTTTTAAATCTTTAAGCTGCTTTGGGTCCCATCCTGAGAAAAAATAAAGAAGATGATGATGATTTCTGTGTCAAACTACTATAGACAAATCTACAAAGACAAGACCTTTGACAAGCTAAGACAAAGAAAGATTTAATGGGCTGCTAGCAACCCAGCATAATGCAAGAGTGATATTCACTGAGGGTACAAGACTGTCATGTAGCATTCTCTCCATGCCATGCGAATACATGTAGAATATGCTGAGTATGCTATTGATGCATATTGATGTAACAGAAGGTTTGTATGAACATAATGTGTTACTGAATGGTCAATGTTGAACATTGTTTATCGCATTGTTTATTATCTGGAGTTGTAAATGGGTATTTAAGCAGTTTGGCCAGGAAAAGTTTAGTTTACTCAGGAGTCAGAGCAATCAACGGGTGATTTACTATGTACATTCAAAGAACACAGTTAACATATCACAGGGAATGGCCAGGAATATCAGCCCAGTGAAGAGAGATTAAATAAACTAAAGGGGGGAAATAGAATGGCTCTAAAAGTCTGTGCAATGTTAAGCAAGACACCTGGAGGAAGGGTAATTAAGATGACACAAGGGATGCAGAAATGTTTTGGGATCAAAGCATGTGGAGAGGTTGCCTTGGGAAAAAGCTGGAAGTTTAGGCAAAGTATAAACCTGGAGAATCTACCAATGCGCATCATGCATGAGGTAAAGTGGACTTTCCTATATAATTCAATGTGTGATGTGAATTATTTCTTCCAGCAACCACTGTAAACTTCGCGGCCTGCAGTGACGTAGACTCAAGTCAACTGACTCAGGCTCAAGTTGGACTTAAGTCACTTCAGTGACTTGACTTGGACTCGACTTGGCAATAAAGGCACTGACTTGACTGGACTCGAGATTTGTAAATTTTTTAGTGACTGACTTGCTGCCCTTGATTCAGTAATATAACACATTCATTCAGAAACTTTACTACTTTGAACAACACTTCCATCCTACTGGTCACATGACAATCTGTCTCAAATCCAAAGGGTGGGAGCATTTCTCAGCAAATGGATTAGGCAATGGGCTTGAGGTGTACTCAGCAGCCTGTCCTGGCTGCATATTGGAAGAGCCTTCTAAAACTTTTCCTAAAAGCAGAAGGTGAGACTTGTCCTCAAAGCATAGGGCATGTTTCTCAGAGAACAGCAAATGTGTTAGGCAGTGGGCTTGAGAAGGAAGGAGCCTTCCTTCTAAAGCTTTTTAAGTTTCTGTAATGGGGAGTAAGAAAGATCCTATTCCCTATTTCTGAAAAATCCTTCAGCTTTAGAAATGGGAAGTAAGAACTATCCCATTCCCCACTTCCAAACTTGCAGATGTCAAAACTGCAAATATGGAGGGCTGACTCTAGTTAGATTGTTAAAACTGACTTCATTCGACACTGTTCAGAAATTCTGGAATATAGGCTGGGGTATAAAGTTGGCTCCCAGACTTGAGACTTGACTTGAAAGTATCTTCAAGGACTTGAGACTTGACTTGAGACTTGAAGTAATAGCCTTAAATACATCACTGGCAGCCTGTACCTCAATAAATGCCATGGAAAATACCTGTGTGTTTTCTTGAGAGAAACAGAGTAGCAGAACATGAGAGACTACAAGTGAACATTTTTTTTTATTTTGCTCTCACAGCTTATTTTAACCTCTCAAGAAAGAGAAAGGAAAGAGAGAAAGAGAGAGAGAGAGAGAGAGAACTGAAAGTACAGAAGAAGGAAGTTGCCCAAAATGACAAGGACATTCGGCCTTTATCGACTAATGGAAATAATTGTCATCAGCCCAGCTGAGCATGCTGCCGACTCAGACGGGGACTCTGAGCTAGACGGGGAACCCCAGGCGGGGGTGGATCCCTGGGAGGGAGAGGGGGCTCCTGCAGAGGCAAGGGAGGGGCCTGCCAGCGACCCCTCAGCGGTCCCCGAGCCAGTGCCTGCAGCAGAGGAGACCAGTGCTTCGGGCTCGACAGAAGCTGCTGTTCCTGACTCCAGCCCGGAGTTTGCTGCAGACCCTCCCCCCACATTCCTCCAGAGGCGGCGAGAGAAGGAGGCGGTTCGCAGATCAAAACGCTTGCAGGAGAAGTGGCTAAAGTCTGAGGGCCTACAGCTGTGAACTGGGCCAGCGGATGCTTGATCAGCCCAGCTGGGTTAAGGACTATGTATTTAAGTCAGACGCTGGGGGGAGTTGGGTACGGGGCAACAACTGTCTTCCCTCCGGAGAATCTGCATCCTGTATTTTTCGTTCCAGGCCAGCCCTAGCCGCTGAGTTTGCTGTCTCTTTTCGTTTAGGTGATGTAACCTCTTGTTTATTTTACACTCCGGCCCCTGCCTTTGTTTGCAGCTGAAATATATGCCTACTTCCTTTTTGGATGAGAGGTTTAATAATATCCCATTAAACCAAAGATTTTTGGTTTAATTTTTGGTTGTAAGTCTGGAGAATTTGAGAGACTCTCCCACAATTTATTAAGATGTCTACTTTATAAGTTCTCAAGGCATAAATTCCTTGCCTATATCCTTTGTTCCTTGGAAAAAAGATGGCAAAGACAGACACTGTACTGTAGGGAAGTTCTTGCTAAGAACAATGTGCAGCAGGTCATCAGAGTCAGTTTGAGACACCAAAACCAGCAAGAATTGCTATCTGGGGATAGAAAGCTAGAACAGGAGCCCACAATGGTCCAAGCTAGCAATCCAGGGTCTGAGAAGACTAAGTTTTAATCTCTGGAGGTCTGGATGGATTGGTAGGACCTAGGAAATATCCCTATCATCTGGATTTCACTGATGAAATGCCAGCTGGCTACATCTATCCATTTTTTAAAATTTGAATATAGAAATGTTAACAAAATAAAACACTCCCAGAGATGGAACAGCATTGACTTTGTTACCTATGTTCTTCAAAGACTGTGAATAAAATTAAAAACAAGTAAAATACAACCTTGCTCACAAATGGCTGCATTTTAAGCCTTAAAATTTAGAGACAGTACATGCTAAGATTACTTCTAATTTGAGGAATTAAATTCTTAAAAATGAGTTAGAAACAATTTAGAATTGTTTAAAATATTTACTGTGGGAATCTAATAAGCTTCAAGCTCAGGCTGGAAGAGGCATAAACAAGAAATGATCCTTTCTTAACTTGAACTGTGAAAGATTGGTATTAGCTGCCTACCAGAAAGAGAGAACTAGAGTGTAGGCTGGCTGACAAGTCCTGGCATCTAGTGGTGGAAAGGTAAAAATTGTCTTAATTTAAAGTGAATTACATTGACAGCTACTAAGCTGTCAAAATAAGCAGAAAATGCACAGAAAAGCTTCAGAAGCCACTAAATCGGCCTTGGCAGCCGGAAAAAAAAATCTCAAGCTCAAAGAAGACCATAATGTGATCAACCTAGAGAGCCAGACTCTAACCAGATGATTTTGGAAGAACTGAAGAGGATGAGAGAGGGCTTTACTCAACCAAGAACTGATTTTACTCAACTGAGAACTGATGTGAAAGGTGATATGCAAGAACTAAAAGTTTCACAGGCCCAGATAAATCTTGATATGAAACAGATGAATCAGAGGACAGACATCATGGGAAAAGAAGACTTAGAAAATGGCAAAACCACTGAAAAATGATCAGCTGATAAGAAAAAAAAATCTGAATGCAATGGCCTTGTTGGAAATGAGAGAATGAGAAAGATGTCTATGAATGAGTACCGCTGAGAAACAGAATGAGACTATTCATGAAAGAGTTTGTGAAGTGCTGGCAGATTTATTTATTTATTTATTTTAGATTAGAAGGAAGCAGTTTGCTGTGGAACTGGAAAGTTTTAGAGAATCAATTCAAAAATGGATAAACAAAGAAATTTGCAGATAGATGTAATAGTATATTTTTTGAGAAGAAATGTAAGGAATCCAGTTTTGCAAGCACACTTTGCAAATAAACTCCAGATTTTGGGAAAAGATGTGATAATTTTTAAAGATCTGTCAGTCAGAATTCTGAAGAATCACAGAATTATAGAGTTGAAAGAGACCAGAAGTGCCACTAAGTCCAGCCCCCTGCCACGCAGGAACATACCATCAAAGCACGCCCAAAAGATAGCCATCCAACTTCTGTTTAAAGACCTCCAAAGATGACTCCACCGCACTCCAAGGCAGTGTCAGGATGGTTTCCTAATGTTTAGATGGAATCTCTCTTTTTTTTTTAACGTTTGAAGCCCTTGCTCCATGTTTTAGTCTCTTGAGTAGCAGAAAACAAACTCATTCCACCCTCCATATGACATCCCTTCAAATATTTAAACATAGCTATCATGCTGCCTCTTAACCTTCTCTTTTCCAGGCTAAACACACCTAGCTCCCTAAGCTGCTTATCATAGGGCAGGGTTTCCAGGCCTTTTACCATTTTGCTTGCCCTCCTCTGGACACGTTCCAGCTTGTCAACATCTTTCTCGAATTGTGGTGCCAAGAACTGGGCATAGTATTCCAGTCAAAATCTGACCAAAGCAGAATAGAATGGTACTGTCACTTTTCTTAACCTAGACACTATACTCCTATTGATGCAGCCTAGAACCTGAATTTTCTAGAAGTCTATCAATCTGGGGTGAAATACCTCCATTCTAATCTCCAAGAAGCATCCAATTCTCACACAGATAGTTCAACAGTTTATCTAATGGCTTCTCAAAGAAGGACCTCTGTTCTCAGTTGGAGCATAAACCCCTACCACCAAAAGTTTAGTTGCACAGTTATCAATTTAAACCCCCAAAGAAATCAAGAAATCGTCTGGTTTCTTGGTCCTTAAATATCAATTCTGGGGATAAATTAAGCTTTACACACATAATGACTACATTTTTCTTCTTAGATGATGATGCAATAATGCAATACATTCCTTGCTTAATTATGGATAATGTAAATACTTAAGACCTCCATTTCTAATGTGTGTTTCCTGCAGACATATTATATCTTGCTATTCCCCTAACTCCTCTGTCTTCATCTTTATCTTTGTCTTTGTTCAAATCTTGATCTGTTGGGGCATCCTGAGCTTCTTCCTCTCCTTTTTCTCTCATTTGATCCAATTCCATTTCTTATATTTCTGCAAAAATTTATGGCTTTTTGTACAGTGTTCACTAAAAATCTTCTCTGCATGACCTCAAAAGAAATCTCTTCCAATTGTTCCTATCTAAATGGAATCTTGTTTTGTCTCAATTTGTCAGTTAAAAAGGCATATTCCCTTCTCTTAAACAAAATCCTTATAGGTATCTCCTTACATATCACAATCTCAATACCATCCACTTTCATTCTTTTCTCAAAATGTTGTTGAAGTAATTGCTCTTTAGTTTGCATTGAATGAAAATATACCATCACATCTCTTGGCAAGTTTCTCTGTTTAGCTGTGCATTAAAAAAAAAAAAAAGGCACATGTGACCCAGTTCAGTTTCTGTTTCTTTTGCTTGTCCCGCAGTTTTGCTACAGCATCTACCATGTGTTCTCAGAAGTTTGCCTTTGCTTGCTCTGAAACTGCTTTAACCCACGCCCCCCCCCCAAAAAAATCCCTTTTATGCTGCTCCAACAAAACAAAAGCATCTAAACTGTGTTTTTCCCCTCTTTCCAGTCTATTTGCTCTGGCTTCAAACATGTCCACCTTGTGTTCAAGATTCTGTGTCCTCTCTGTTACCTGTTTTACAGCTGAGGCCATCTGAGAGAAAGACTGCTTCATTTCTTTCACCTCTGTCTTAACTTCTTTCATCTCAGATTTTATTTCTTTCATCTCTCTGTTAAATTGTGGCATTAAGTTTCTTCCCAATCTTGGTTCCCACCTCTGCAATCTGCTTCTTCAGAGACTGAAGTTCCTCAGAGAATTTTTGAACCAGTTTTAGAGGGCAAGTCTATAGATGCTCTCTCTGCTCTTTCTCCTTGTTTTCCTCTAGGTCTTGTTTCCATATTATGATTCACCTTGTTTCTAAAAAGAATGGTCATTCACAGTGTCTCATTCATATATATATATATATATATATATATATATATATATATATCTATCTATCTTTAAAAAGTCTTAATTGATATAGCTGCTTTCAAACACCAGGTGGCCCTCTCCACTTATTCTTCCCAATAAGTCACCCTTAAGAGAACTTCATACAGTGATCAAGTTACTTTTCCTTCAGCTTCTTTCAAACATCAGATGGCACTCTTTGCTCATTCTTCTCTATACAATGTTCTTTAAAGGCATCTTTCCTCACACAGCAGCCTATTTACTTTTGCTTTGGGTGCTCAAGGTCAACCATGCATTTATTTAAGGTAAATAAAAAATTATATTCTCATGCAGATTTATTTCTATTTATTCTATTCACTCTCATACCATTTTAATTTCTATATTCATAAATTTGTATTTAGAAATATCTGGTGCAATTCAGTCTATTAATAAATTCTCTTCTGCAGTCCTTAACAATCACTTTTAAAACTAAAAATAAACTTTCTCACACAGATTAGTCCACTTGCTTGCACTATTTCAATACCCTTACTAATAAATCTATATTAGGAGTTTCTAATAAAATTAAGTCTGTAATTGATCATTGTTCTTGCAACGGTTTTTTCAAAAACTGAAAATAAAGCGCATTTTCCCCCTCCATCCAAGCCAATACTCACATGTTAGATCTTTCAGGGAAGCTGTGTTGCCAAAGCTCTCCCCTCTACCAGCGATCGGTCACCACTATGGGGTGATCCAATAACCAGGAGGGGTCCTGGGACCCTTCTTGATTAATTTCCTGTGCCCCTTTTATCCAGGGGAAAAACCCCAGCCTAATCCCTTCACTAGGATTGGCTAAAAACACAGCAAACTATGTGCTGTCACAATTCTTACCAGAGCTATGAATGAGACAACTGGTCACTCCTCCATTTCCACTGGAAACCCCTGTTGTTTGACAAACATAAATGACTTGGTAACTTAATTTTGTAGTCTGCTTTATATATGTATTTTACATATGTAAAATATATCTGTGTATATACTGTACTTCAAAAAACTAGCCCTATAAAAAGCAGCCAATGATAAGGAATGCTGGGAGCTATAGTCCAACAACACCTGAGGGTCACACTTTGTCCACCCTGTTCAAAAAGCTTCCATAATCTGTCAGGTTACAGACTGAGAATAATATGCTAAAATAACATTACATTTAATATGTTACCTTCAGGGGTAACAAGGTATAATGACATTTTAATGAAATATCAACTTATGCTAATATGTTACTTGCTACTTTGAGGGAGATCATTTTATTATTATTAAATGATTGCAGGGCAATCCTTTTCATCAGTTCCTGTTTTAGAATTGTTCAAAAAAGAATTCACATACTGAATTCTGTTAAACTAAAGGATTATTTATTATTAAAATTTATTTAAGCAGTAATACTAACATCTCAACACAGTCAGAGGAAGCTTTTAGGCAGCAGCAATTGTTACCATGCTGTACCCTCCCCCACTCCATCATATGATTGACAATGAACATTATTTAATTGGCATAAAATAAATCATATATTATTATGGCTGAAAATCCATGCTGGCAGAGAGGACTGACTGAACACATGCAAAAAGTAGGTCAGGTGGGACCTCAGGGTATCACCAGGTCATATCAGTCGGAAAGCTCCAGTACTAATGAGCTTGCAAATAGCCCCTCAACTACCCAACCTTCAAATACAATAGCAAAGTTGTCTCAATAGAGCAACAGATTGTCATTAACCTGTTCCTTCTTCCTGCTGAAGTTCTCCTTTGTTTCATCTCCCCAGACATTAAGAAGCTATCACAATCCCCATCAGTGCTTTGTCACCTAATGCTAAGGCCATTAACCCATTTCGGACCCCACTGTTTGCTTTGCCAGAGAGTCATTAACACCTTCCCCCTCAGGACAGAAACAGATTATTTAAAACCTGGTTCTGAGCCAGACAATTTATAGTACACTGGACCCAGGCCATCACTCTGCTGCTCAGATTCCCATTCTTATGCTACACTTGGACCCTTAGTCTGAGCCACATCACTTCACCTCTTCTCTTCAGGATAGGTGAATATCACCCACTTCGCCCTAACTTTTTGCTATCCAATTTTTCTTTCCCTTTATTCAGTTAGATTTGTGTGGTTGTGAGACTGCTTGAATCTTGCATGTGTTTGTGATTTTTCCCAATAAAACATTCTTTTAATCTCCAACTAGTATCCCTGTATTAGTACCGGTATACATAGGTGGAAAGATCCTATAAGGTTACGCCCTTCTCGCAGGCCTCCCTTTGAGCTAATAATTCCCCACCTTTCCATAGAGACACTGGCACCACAGGTGGACCTCTGAGTCACCCACCTTTTGGGTAACACAGTAGTGTGGATGTGATACTGGTGGAGGATCTCTTAGAGAGAACAGCAGTGGCACTTTAGCTAATTCTTATTAGTACTGTGCAGAAGAAAATAATGACAAACTACTCCTGAATGTGTTTTGTCTTGAAAGCCCTATGATGACACAATCCAAAAGAAGAAAGAGATTGTTCTGGAAGGTTAGACTCTGGGGTTAGAAAGCGCTCAACCAGACACTGAGGAAGAGTGAAGGACAAGTATAAACAGCACTGTGTCTAATGATCAGCTGGACTCAAATTGAAAAGACATTCAGCTATAGATACGCTTAGATGTGAAAGGAATATCTGAAGCTAAATAGCACATAGAACAGGAATATGGAATGTGAGAAACATCAACTGGGAAATGTAGAAATTGTAAAACAAGAGATGGAATGTATAACAAATATGGGGTGAGCAAGCTAAATTGAGTAGGAATGGGACATTTTCAATTAGATATATACATAGTGTTCTCTGGGAATGAGAATATAAGAAGAAACAGAGTATCATTAACAGAAAGGAAAAAAACTTCATGGAAAACCTAGCATCCTCTTCTCCTTCTGTAGTTGGAACATAAACTTGGATTCTAAGTTTATGCTCCAACTACAGAGGGAGAAAAGGATGCTGCCATCCAGCAGGAATATGATCACACAACAAAACAGGACATACCAATAATCATAGGCAATTGGAATTCAACAATAGGAAACAGGGCAGAACAAAACATTGTTAGAGAATTTGGCCTAGGATAAAGAAATGAAGCAGGAGAGCAACTCATTGAATACTGTGAAAGCAGAAGTTTGTCATTTGAAAACATTCTTCAGGCAATCAAAGAGACAACTTTATATAGGGACATGACCTGAAGGCCTATATAGAAGTTATATAACTAGAAGCAGAAGAGGGAGAAGCTCCATTCTCTAAGACCAGGAACAGATTGTGACTGATCATGATTTGGTAAAATCAAAAATTACAGTGAAATCAACATTGTTGCTGTTAATGTGCCTTCAAATCATTTCCAACTTATGGTGACCCTAAGGTAAACCTATCATGGGGTTTTCTGGGGCTGAGAGTGTGACGCACTCAGTGGAAACTTACACACCCATGGAAACTCAATGGATGAGTTTCCATGGCCAAGTGGGAAACTGAACCCTGATCTACAGGGTCGTAGTCCAATGCTCAAACCACTACATCATGCTGTTAAAGTTCTGTAGGTCAATCCTAGTTCCAAAATACAATCCTAGTCCCAAAATAACCTAGATGACATCCCCGTAAAAGGTAACAGCAATAGGGCCAGATTCCTGAACACAACTGTCAAATGATTTCTGCACAGAGAGAAGGGAACAATTACAATAATCACTGCAAAGAAACATAATAAGACAATAAAAAGGGTAGAACAAGAGACCTCTTTCACAAGAACTGAGGAATCAAAGGGAAATTTAAACCAAGAGTAGGGATGCTGAATAATCAACATTGTATGATCAGGACAATTTAAAAAGCCAATAAAAGCAATATACTGAAGAACTACTTAAAAGAGATGAAAGAATGAAAAAGTCCTAGAAGGAAGGAAAACCTTAAGTTAATGAAACTACAGTATTAGAAAGTGAAGTGGAAAAGACTCTCGAAGTACTAGGGAGAAAAAAAATACTAAGAACTGATAACGTATCAATAAAGCTTCTTCAAGCTATAGAAATGGATTTCATTTAATTCTAACAAATTTTGCCAACAAATATGGAAAACAAACCAAAGACCCACAGACTGGAAAAAGCCAATATACACTCCCACTCCAAGGAAAGGCAGCATTAATTTCCTGCGCAAGTAAAGTGATAATAAGATTTTTGCAACCAAGACTTACCACATATGGGGCAAGAAGTGCCAGACATCCAAGCTGGGCTCGGAAGAGAAAGAGACACTAGAGATCACATTGCAAACTTACATCAGCAAATAGAGCACCACAAAGAATTTCAGAAGAAAATCAATCTGTGCTTCATAGATTATGGCAAAGACTTTGATTGTGTGAATCATGAAAGATTATGAATTACTATAAAAGAAATATGTGTCACAACATCTGATTGGCCTGCTGCACCATCTATACTCAGGACAGAATGGATTTCAATGGGCATTTTACTACCCTATTTACAAAATACAACACAGAAAATAGGATTAAATTAGTTAAAGATTTTCTATACCCTGGCTACGTCATTAATTTTAAAAAATCAGAAGAAGACTAATGGTGAAATCCTCACTCAAAGACAAACTGACTGGAGGGGGTTAGGATGAGGCATAAGGCAGTTGGGCCAGCTGAACTGGCCCTACTCTGAATAAACTCTTTTTATGCTGGTGTATCATTGTGCCAACTGATCCCAGAGATCAACCAGCTGAGACATCAACTGGCTCAAGGGCTGAGATCACCTGGCCGAAGGACCAAAAATGGGATCCCAGTTATGCCACATCCAAACCTCGCACAGCCCACAAGCACAGTCCCTGTGCTGGCATAGAGTTTGGCCAAGGTTAGGATTGGCCTAAATTATTTCCAAAACATGTAAACCACTAGGAGCTCCTCAAAAATAAAATTCCAGAGTCCCAATCCATCAGCCAGAGCCACATCTATCCTGGAAGGACTGAGGTTTGGATTCAGCACAGCTTCAGCCAACCTAAAGTTGCCTTGGCTGACCGTTGGCCCTCTTGCTGAGTTAGGCTTGCACTTTAAGACTTGGGAGAGCAGCTGTGAATACACTTGCTTTTTAAAGTGACCATTTAAAATTGCTCTGCTATCTAGCTCTTAATTTAGCACACAGAGAACATTGCCCTAGATATGGTGAAATTCCTTTTCAAAATACAGAACTGTAATCGGCTATGGAAGCACAATATACAAATATGATAATTTCTTTCTGTAAGTCATAATCATATCACTGTTCTAGTCACTGTTCAACTCAGGCTCCACTTTCTAGCCTTAAGTTTACATACCCTGCCCAATGGCGTAGGGATGGGGGGGTGAGGGGTGCCCTGGGCAATACTTTTTGGGAGGCACTGCTTCTCCTTGCCTGCCCCCCGGGCCATTGCCATGCCTATGTGTGCCGACACCCCGCCCACGCATGCCAATGCCCTTCCCCCATGCACCGTAGCCCTGCCCACGCGTGCCAACAAGTGCAGACACCCCATCTCACCCTCTGCCCTGCCGCGCGTACCTCGCTCGCGCCAAGCTACGCAACTGACCTTGCCTTTATCCTGCTGATATTCAATCTGGATATTGTTCAATTTAATCTGCAGTCCCTCATTAGCCGCTTGGACAGCTTCAACCTCCATGTCAGCCTTCTCTCCCTTTGTGCGACTCTTCTTAGACATAGTGCAAAAGATATGTACTTATCAGTACGTTATACCAATTGCCAAGCAGTTTCATCCATCAGAACGCCAAGTACTAAAGGAAACACAAAACAAAAATTAGTGTTTACAGGTTTACCAGAAGAAGGCACCAGATGAAGATAACGAACAAAGCAAGCCAATTTGACTCCTTTGTAGTTTATCCCAGTAGAGCAGATTTAAAAATGCTCTTAACTCTTCCACTGAAATTAGATTTACAATGCAGTCCTAAAAGCTGACCATGACTTGGAAAGAGTCCGGTCCAACTCTGCCCTCACACATTCTACAGCACTCAAAAGCCACCACACCTTAAATGAATAAGAAAATAAAGTGAAGAAAAAACACATGCTTTCAAGTAGCTAGAATTTGCTTCTGGGTCTACTGTTCCAAGTCCGCTTTAATTACTACTGGCATTGGCTCTCATTTTTTTAAGATGGATTCTTTGAACTTTTCCAAGTAATTATAAATAACATCTTTACAGACCTCTCCTTTAGTTCTCCACCAGGAAGTTACTAAACATATTATTGGACCTCTTTCTTCTTACTATTGTGTTTCCCACCTCATTTTCCATCTTCAATCACTTCTCTCTGCAAGGGTATTTAAAAACTGGCAAATGTAATCTCAGAACCCCTGGCAATAATCTTTGAGAATTCCTGCAGAACAGGAAAAGTTCCAGCAGACTGGAGGAGGACAAATATTGTTCCCATCTTCAAAAAGAGGGGAAAAAGAGGACCCAAAGAATTACTGTCCAGTCAACCTGACATCAATACCAGGAAAAATTCTAGTTCAGATCATTAAACAGACAGTCTGTAAGCACTTAGAAAGTGCCATCATCACTAAAAGTCAACATGGGCTTCTCAAAAACAAGTCACGTCCGACTAATTTCACCTCTTTTTCTTTTCTTTTTTTTTAATAGAGTTACTAGTTTGGTAGACACCCTGTGTCTGTTCTCTCATTTCTTTCAAAAATTTTGGAAAGGGCTGCCTTTTCCCAGTTGATGGCTTACCTGACTATACCTAATTGATTTGACCCATTTCAGTCAGGGTTTCATTCCAGTTATTCCACCAAAACAGCCTCTACTCATTTACTGAACTATGTTCTAGTGACAAAGGTGCAGCATCAGACTTTTTCAGCATCACATTTATGCAGATGACACTCAGAGTTTTCAGTTTCAAACCAATTGATGCCACAGGGTAAAAGTCAGTGATGGACTGTCCATTGTATATTTCTTTGTGAATGAATGCATATCATCCTAAGCTGAACATTGCCAAAACAGAGATCTTAGTACTTCAGCCTGACCATCCAGCAGCCCCTGTCTCATGTCCCCTACTGGGTTTACAGGGTTGCACACTGGCTCCCATCTTGGTTGCCAGGAACCTTGGAGTCCTGCTGCATGAGCACTTATCTATCCATCCCTTTATCAGGGCTACAGCAAAGGCATGTAATTTCCATCTTCTGGACATTCACAGGATCCAGAGGTTTCTGAATGTAGAGACTGTCCATCTGCTTGTCCAGGCTTTAGTTATCTCACATCTGGATTACTGTAACAGTTTACTGGCAGGTTTGCCTTCTTGCTTCCTTCTTCCTCTGGTTTTAATTCAGAAAAATGTCACCCAGGATGTTTTAAATCTCCCTAAATATTCACCTGTTTCTTCTCCCCATAGATCTCTTCACTGCTACCAGTTCAGACCAGAGCCTGTTTCAAACTTTTGGTTCTGATATTCAAGGTGTTATGTTCTAACCTCCCTCAGCACCTCACAGCTCAGGTAGTATGTTCCATCCAGGAGCTTAAGATCTACAGGCAAAGAATTACTATTTGTTCCACCAACACATACAGCTCTGTCAAGGCTGCAAACTTTTCAAGATCTGGATCCATATTTGTGGAACAGACTTCCTTTGGACCTCCGGTTGGAGGAGGATCTTACCTATTTTAATAAAAGCTTGATGACCTTCCTCTTTGATTCACTGAGTTGTGCTTAAGGTGCTGAGACGGGTGGCGACTGGTGGGGTGTTGGAGATTTCATTCCATGTATTGCGATAGTGTTATGTTTATTGTCTTTCTCCTTGACTATATATGTTGATGTTCTGCCTTTTGGTGAAAACGGTATTATAAATAAATTACTACTACTACTACTACTACTACTACTACTACTACTACTACTACTACTACTACTGAGGGAATGCTGTGCATATAGTGTATCTTGACTGCAATCAGGCCTTTGACAAGGTCCTCCATGACATTCTTGCAAATAAGCTGGTAAAATGTGGGCTAGACAATGCTACTATTTAGCAGGATTTGTAATCATTTGGCTGAGCAAATCCAAAGGGTGCTTACAAATGGCTCCTCTTCATCCCGGAGAGAAGTGACTAATGGGGTGCCACAGGGTTCTGTCCTGGGTCAAGTGCTATTCAATATCTTTATCAATGATTTGGATGATGGAATAAAAGGTAAGCTTATCAAATTTTCAGATGACACCAAATTAGGAGGGGTAGCTAACACCTCAGAGGATAGGATCAGAATTTAAAATTATCTTAACAGATTAGAGAGTTGGACCAAAGCTAACAAAATGAATTTCAAAAGGGAGAAGTGTAAGATACTTTACTTGTGGAAATGAAATGAAATGAAATGAAATACACAGATATGAGTGACACCTGGCTTGATCAATGCACATGTAGAAGGGATCTAGGAGTCTTAGTAGACCACAGACTGAACATAAGACAACAGTATGATGTGACAGCTTTAAAAGCCAATGCAATTCTGGGCTGCATCTATAGGAGCATAGTTTAGGTCAAGGGAACTGATAGTACCACTCTACTCTCCTTTGGTCAGAACCCACCTGGAATACCGTGTCCAGTTCAGGACACTACAGTTCAGCAAGGATATCGACAAGCTCGAAATGTGTCCAGAAGAGGGTGACCAAAATGGTAGAAGGCCTGGAAACCATGGCTGTGAGGGGAGGCTTCAGGAGCTGGGCATGTTTAACCTGGAGAAGAGAAGGTTAAGAGGCAACATGATAGCTATTTTTAAATTTTTGAAGGGATGTCATATGGAGGATGGCGCAAGTCTGTTTTCTGAGGCTCCAGAGACTAGGACACAGAGGAACAGCTTTAAACTTCAGGAAAAGAGATTCTGTCTAAACATTAGGAAGAACTTCCTGATGCTCAGAGCAGTCTGACAGTGGAATACACTGCCTTGGAGTGTAATGGAGTCTTACTTCACTGGAGGTTATTAAACAGAGGTTGGATGGTCATCTAGTGGAGCATGCTTTGATGGAGTATTCCTGCATAGTAGTTGGTTGGAGTCGATAGCCTGTCTGGTCTCTTCCAACTCTGTGATTCTATGATTTCCCCACATGTATTTCATGCCTCTTCCTTTCCAAAACTCAGTGAATAGGCTGCATACATAGCATTCAATAGATAGTCACCCTGGAAACTAAGCAAGTAATTTACAATTGTGGCAGCATTTGTTGCCATGGGGGTAGGAAAACCTATTTGTTGTTATAAGTATTAATGGGGCAGGAAAGTAATAACTTGGAGTTGTAACTTCATCAAGTCAAACTTCACCAAACTTTTCTAGACAAACTGCATTAGCAGTTTACACAGATTATTACAGAAATGTGGGGTTCCTCTGGGAAAACTGTAATGACTCTTCATTTCAGTATCCTAATTTAAGTGGGAAAGGTTGCTTTTGTGTTCCACAGCTGGGAGTCAGTAACCCTTGCTGATGCACAAGAAATCATCCACTGATCTATTTAGAGACCTTCATCTATGTTCTGCCTATTCCTAATTGGGCTCAATATTGTCCGCACCAAGGGTGAACAACTGCCAGGAGAAAAGGGAGTTCTCTCAGTCACAGTAGGCTCTCAGAGAGCTGCACCATAACTCACTGTGTTCCCTGCCTCTCTCACACCAAACCCACCATGTTTAATTTTAAAATATCTTTTGAAATAAACTCAAAATGGTTTACATGACATCTAGGACAGGATCAAAATTCAAAATGACCTGGACAGACTGGAGAGCTGGGCCAAGGCTAACAAAATGAAATTCAACAGAGAGAAGTGTAAGGTCCTACACTTAGGTAGAAAAAATGGAATGCTGAAATATAGGATGGGGGACACGTGGCTGGATGGCAGTACATGTGAAAGGGATCTAGGAGTCTTAATAGACCACAAGCTGAACATGAGTCAGCAATGTGATGCGGCAGCCAAGAAAGCCAATGCAATTCTCGGCTGCATCAATAGGAGTATGGTGTCTAGATCGAGGGAGGTACTGGTACCACTCTACTCTGCTTTGGTTAGACCTCATCTTGAATACTGTGTCCAGTTCTGGGCACCCCAATTCAAGAAGGACATGGTCAAGCTGGAGCAGGTCCAGAGGAGGGCGACCAAAATGGTGAAGGGCCTGGAAGCCAAGCCCTATGAGGATAGACTTAGAGAGCTGGGTATGTTTAGTCTGCAGAAGAGAAGGTTAAGAGGGGACATGATAGCTCTGTTTAAATATTTGAAGGGATGCCACGTAGAGGAGGGAGTGGGCTTGTTTTCTGCTGCTCCAGAGACCAGGACAAGGAGCAATGGATTCAAGCTGCAGGAAAGGAGATTCCACCTGAACCTCAGGAAGAACTTCCTGACAGTCAGGGCTGTCCGGCAGTGGAATATGCTGCCTCGGAGTGTGGTGGAGTCTCCTTCTTTGGAGGTTTTTAAGCAGAGGCTGGATGGCCATCTGTCGGGAGTGCTTTGAGGGTGTTCCTGCATGGCAGGGGGTTGGACTGGATGGCCCGTGTGGTCTCTTCCAACTCTACATTTCTATGATTCTATGATTCTATGATTCTAGTAAAAATTTTTGTTTTACTTTCTGTTTCAAAAAAGGTCTCTTCCTGAACCTAAACAGTCTGTGGGAGCTGAAAACCACAGTAAAAATTATTTCCTCCCCTTGTCTTTGTGGAGCATAGAAAGCATTTTCAGTTTTAAAAAAGGGAGGAAAAGAAAGGAGGAGGGAAACTTGGGGACCTGAGGGTTCACAAAGATCTGGGGTCATTCTCCCTAAACCCAGCCCATGATCTACATCAATTAACAGCACCACAGTTGTTTCCAGTGTTTCAATTGTGTGTGTGTGTGTGTGTGTGTGTGTGTGTGTGTTTCCCCTTAGCCCTTTATAGTGAGGCCAGGGACTGCACTTGGGACACTGAACATGCAAAATGCACTACTGCCCATTTCAAAGCTTAGTTTGGCAAATATAAATTGGGTAAAATATCTAGTTAGATCCCCTTAGAACCATGAAAACTTCTGTGTGTCCCATCAAATTACAGTGGCTTGTTTTACAAAAGAAAACTCATAAAGAATTCGTTTTAATAACTTTAAACTTCAGTTAATAACATTAAACTTCAGTTCATAATCAAAATAGTACTGCGATCTGAAGAGAACCGGCATGGTCTAGTGGTTTGCATGATGGAGTAGGAAACTGGAAGACCAGGTTCGAACCCTTGCTCAGCCATGGAAATCCATTGAGTGACCTTGGGCAAGTCACACTGTTTCAGCCTCAGCAGAATGCAAAGGCAAATCCCTTCTGAACAAACCTTGCCATAAAGTGAACCCATGATAGGTTCACTTTAGGGTTGCCATAAAGTATAAACGACTTGAAGGCATGCAACAACAATTGTGTTCCGAAAATCACAAATCTTAATCAGGCCACTGAGGTCTTTAGATACTTTTTAAGGGAAATTCCACAGACTATGGCAGCAATATACTGTAAGAAAATAATTAATAATCTGCCCCATATAAGGCAACTTCGATTTTTGTCAGCGGTTAAAAAAATTCAGACAACCATTCTGACGGCCTTTCTAAAAACTACAGAATGGAGCCCACAAACCACCAGTGTTCTATGAACATTAATTTGAAAACCTGTGCCTTAGTTTAATTCACCATTATTTAATTTGCATCTTGTGACCAATGAGAAAGATCCTGAGAGCATGAAGTGACTGTTACCTTGATATAAAGAAGTGACTCCTGGTGACAGGACAAGTACTCCAAAAATTAAGTGCTGATTTTTCCATAGTTTAATTTATATGGGATACAGTCTATAATGTTTTAGATAAAAATTGCTAAAATGGAAAAAAATTGTCTGAAAGGAAAACATGCCTATACCCAATGGTTAGAGTCATCAGAATCACTGATTCAAAAAATGTTGACTTATCAAGTTCCCATGAATCTAACTCTAGTTGGCACTAACTTGAATTTGGGCTTCAATTTTTTTATTATTATTATTATTTTTTATAAAACATTCATCATTACATACATCAATTTTCATCTGGTCATGTTCACATTTTAAACTGTATAAAATACTAATTACATAAATATATAAATACAATCTTGAATTCTACATTTGTTTCTTTTTTTTTCTTCATTGTTATAAGTTAGGATCTTTTATTTTGATATTCATATTCTTAATCATGCCATACATTACCTATATTTTCTTGACTTGAATTATTTCCTTATTCAAGACAAAATTCATCATTATTTTTCAACCTTTTTACCTTAAATTTTCTTAGTTAGATCCTATTCCATTTTAGCTATCGTGTCAACTTCCTACTTTCCCTTGTTTGGATATTAAACCTTCGTTCCATCTGATACCTCCACTTTATTACTATTTTTGTTGACTTGCCTGAGTATTGGTATTATTTAGATTCATTTGATCTGTTTAGCTTACTGTCAGTCTTTACTTCTCTTCTTTTCATTCTTCCTTATTTCCTTGACATAATCGAGTCCAGTTGGTTTCGATATATTTCTTCACTGCTTCCATTTCTCTTTCTTTCTTCTCTTTCTTCTCTCCTCTCATTGCGTGGGTTAAAGCATCATATGTTACTAGTTCTAACAGTTTATTCAACCATTCTTCCATCCCTGGTGTTTTGTCCCTTTTCCAATGTTTTGCATATATTATTCTAGCTGCTGTGACCATATATAATATTGTGTTTTTATGTTTGATGTAGACGTTATCAACTTGATGTGTCATACTCAGTAAAAATATCTCTGGTGACATTGGTATGTTTATTTGTAAGATTTCCATCATACTTTTATGAATTTTTTTCCAATATTTTCTTGCTTCCGAGCATTGCCACCACATATGATAAAACGTACCATTTTCCTCTTTGCACTTCCAACAGTTTTTCTCATTCATCTTGTACATTTTGCTCAGTTTGTCTGGGTCCAAATACCATCTGTACAGTATTTTAAGATGATTCTCTTTCAAGTTCTGCACCAAAGTGAATTTTTGGGTGTCTCTCCAACTATTTACCCAATGCTCCAACTTTATTTCATGACCTCTATTTCAGGCCCACGTGATCATTGTATCTTTTATTACTTCCATCTCTAGTTCTCTGTCTAACATAAACTTGTAGAAGTATGATGTATGATGTTCTTTTTTCTCAAATATTATTCTTTCAAATTCATTTAATTGAACATTTTTTTCTAAGCCTTCCAGTTTCTGGTCCATTTTAAACCTTTCTTTCAATTGCATATGTAAAAACATTGACAGTTTTGACCTTTCTTTGCCAGTTCTTCTCTTGTTTTTATTCGTAAGCCATCTTTTCCATCCTCAATTATTAGATCTCTATAGGTAATCCAACTTTCTTTGGGATCTTTCCATTTCCCATATAAAGCTTCCTGCAGTGAAACCCAGAGTGGGATTCTTGAATATAATTTATTTTTCCATTTCTTTGAAATTTCTAATAGTGGTCTTCTAATATAATGATTTGAAAAGTCTTTATCTATTTTTCCTTTGTTGTACCAAAGGTACCTGTGCCATCCGAGTCTAAGGTCTGCTTCTTCTAAATTCAATGCTCTTACATTTTTCAACATTATCCAATCTCTCTTCCAAGTTCACGTAATAGTATAGCTTCAGGTCGGTTACTCTGTAACCTCCTCTTTCCTTTTTATCAATCAGAGTTTTCCATCTTATTCTGGTTTTTTTTCCTCCCCATGTATATTTTGAAAGGTTTTTCTGCCACTCTCTGAAACTTCTTTCATTAATTATTACTGGTAAATTCTGGAATAAATAGTTTATCTTCGGTAACACCATCATTTTTAGAGCCGACATTCTTTGCAGCAGAGATAAATTCAATTTTGTCCATTTCTGCAAGCCTCTTTTAATCTCCCTCCATTTTGTCCCGTAATTATTTTCAAACAATTCATTATTCTGTTTAGTGATTACTATTCCCAAGTATTTAATCTTCTTCTCTTCTTTAAAGCCTGTCATCTGAATCAAATCTTCAATTTCTTCTTTTCTCATATTTTTAGTTAATATTTTTGTTTTCTCTTTATTAATTTTAAAGCCAGCCAATTCACCAAACTCGTTGCATATTTCCATCAATTTTTTCACACTTTGTTTGAGTTCTTCCAGAAAGATCACTAAGTCATCCGCGTAAGCTTTGAATTTATATTCCTGCCCTGTCGGGTACTCTTTTTTACTTCTATAGGTGGCGTCTTCTTTCCATTTATTACAACTTGCATCTTACAGTTTGGTCCTCGTGGATTATTTTTTGTAATATCTTCTTCATTCTTTCAGCAATTATGTTTGTAAATATTTTATAGTCAATATTTAATAATGCGATCGGTCGATAACTACTTGGTTCTCTCGGATCTTTCCCTTCTTTTAGTATCAAAGTTATGTTTGTTTCATTCCATGAGTCTGGTTTCCCATTTCTCACAATTTCGTTGAACATTTTTTGCATCGGTACGCTTAATTCTATTTGAAGTTCTTTATAATATAGTGCCAAGAACCCATCTGGACCTGGAGACTTTGCTGTCTTTAGTTTCTTGATCGCCTCAGTAATTTCCATTATTGATACATTTGCGTTCAGACTGTTTTTTTGATCTTCTGTCAGTAAAGGGACATTTTGTCTTCAGAGATATTCCTTTGTTTTTTTCTTCAATTTTGTATTCATCCTCGTGTTATATAGATCTTTATAATATTTTCTGAAGACACTCTTTATCGTCTTTTGATCTGAGATTTCTTTATTCCCCTTCATGACTTGCATCATTAAATTTCTCTCTCTCTTCTTCCTTAACCTATATACAAGCCACTTCCTAGGTTTATCTGCGTTTTCGAAATGTTTCTGTTTCATTATTCTTAATTTCTTTTCAATTTCTTGTAAATTTTCAGCCCTTATTTCGTCTTGCAGTTTTTTAATCTCCTTTCTTATTCTTTTATTTGCAGGCTCTTTCCTTAGCTCCTCCTCTTTTATTTTGATTTCTGCTTCCAAGTTTCCTACATTTTCCTGTCTTTGCTTTCTCATTTCTGTGTTCCATTTTATGAAAAGGCCTCTCATTACCGCTTTCCCAGCATCCCAGATTATTCTCGATGAAATTTCTTCTGTGGTGTTGATTTTAAAGTAATTCCTCAATTCTTCTTTTATTTTTTTCAGATATTCTTCATTTCTCAATATCATGTCATTTAATCGCCAATTTGTGTAGATATTTCTCTTCTTTATTCCTATTTTAATTTGAATTGGATTATGGTCAGATCGTATCCTGGGAAGTGTTTCCATATTTATCGCTTTTGAATGTAACATTTTGGAAATTAGGAACATGTCAATTCTGGACATTGTTTGATGAGAGTCTGAGTAAAAAGTAAAGCTGCTTTCATTCCCGTTTTTGTATCTCCATATATCTATCAGCGACAGTTCTTCCATTAATCTGAAAAAGGTCTTTGGTAGCTTCCCTGCTTTCTTTTTATGATTTTTGTTTGTTGATCTGTCCTTCTCGGGAGCCATTGCCCCATTCAAATCTCCCATTATTAGAATGTTTTCTTGATTCGTCTCTGTAATATAATTCTGCAATAGTACTCCTACTTTCTCATAAAATTTTCTTTTGTTTTCCAATGGGGCATAGATTCCTACCAGTAATATTGTTAATTCTGGGAATTGTGCTTTTACTCCTATATAATGTCCATTTTCGTCTTGAAATATTTCTTCTGTAGGGTATTTAGAGTTAATGTATATTACCACTCCTCTTTTCTTCTTTGGAAGGCAGAGATATAACATTTTCCTAGCTTTGGATTTTTTAAATATTTTACATCCCTTTCCCATATCTTTGTCTCTTGGAGACAGATGACATCTGAGTTTGTTTTTTTCCAGATAATGGAAGACCTGTCTACATTTATAATTAGAATTAAGGTCCTTTATGTTCCACGAAGTACATTTAATGTTCATTTTCTCGGTCTTTCTTAGTCCTCCTTAGTCCTTAATCCTCCTCCTCTATTATTGATTTCTCTTCTATCTCTGAACTTTGTTGTTCTTGTTCAGAATCTTCTCCTTGTCCCTCTGCTATGTCTATTTCTTCTTCTGATTTGTCTTGTTTTTCTCTGCTCTCTTTATCCTCCTTCTCTTTAATTATTTTCTTTCTTCTTACATCTTCTCTTGTACCTTCTCTTGTATCTTTTCTTTTGTTCTCCAATACCTCTTTTATTTTCTCCAAGGTTTCCTTAGCCTGTTCTGGTGTAGTACATTTATATCTTCTGGCATTCAGAGTGAAGGATACACCTTCAAGTCTCTCCCATTTATATCTTATGTTATTTCTTTATAGAAGTAAAGTTAAATTCCTATATTCCTGTCTTCTTTTAAGATTTGGAACAGAACGTCTTTAAAAACTAACTTCTTTCCCGTCCAAGATTAATTTTTCTTTGTAGTTTTTCTGTAAAAATTTATCTTTTAGTCTTGTCCTTGTAAAACATACAATAATATCTCTAGACCAGTTCTTTTCTCTCATCAGTTTTGAACTTATTCGAAATATCCAATCAATTTCATTATCCATTCTTTCTTCAGAAATTTCCATATAGACAGCTAGTACAGGTATTAACCTTTCGTAGATATTTTCTCCAGCTTTTTCTTCGATCCCTCTAAATTTAAGGCACCTATCTCTGTATCTCATTTCATGTGTCTCTATCTCGATTTCGTATCTCTTTTGGTTTTCCATCATTTCTTTTCTCTTGCTTTCTGCTTTCCTTGTTCTTTCCTCTATGTCTTTTATTTCCGTTTGTATAGTCTTTATTTCTTTGTTCATCTTGTCGATTTTCTTATTGAATACTTCCAGTTCCTTTTTTATATCTGAGTTTATCTCTGCTCTTGTATCCTTGAGTTCCTGTCTTATCTCCTGTTTAAAATTTCTTAATTCTTCTAGTATCTGTCGTCCGATATCTGAGGTCTGTGGTGGTTGTTCCAACGATGGTCTTCTCTCCATAGCTATATGTGATTGTGTGTATGTAATAGTTTTCTTCCTCATAGTCATTTTCGTTCTGTTCTTTCAACTTTATATACTTTAAGGTTCTATATAAATATATCTTTCAATTCTTTAAAGTTCTATTAGCTTATATTACAGTCCAATTTCTCTATATATCTTATATTCTTTTTATAGAGCAATATAAAGCAATCTTATAAACAGTCTTATCTATAAAGTATTTTTATATTAATATCAGATTCAATAAGTCACTATCAAAATATACTATATATAATCAATTAGATTCTATTAATACTATTACAGATAAAGCAATCAGTTTTGTTTAGTTAACAATCCATTGTACTGCCAAAGATATATTTAATTATTTAATTTATGTTTAATTAATGCACTATTTGATTACCAGTTTTAATCATAGTCATTACTGACACTAACTCAATTCCTTCAAATCTTCTCTTATCAATCTGGTAAATTCTCTATTTTTTATTTTATTTCTTATTCCTATTATTGTTCTTCCCCTCTATATCATATATATAAAGCAGTCTTATATTCTTTACAACATATGTTGCCCTTGTAATGTCGCTTTTGTCCACTAGATGGTAATCAAATACTGCTCTTTCCTGTGTCCGCTTAAGAATGTTCTAATCCCTACTCAAGGTCAGTTTACCAAACACACTTTCTATTAGACCTTGAAGCTTATCCTCCCTTCACCCTTTCCCCCAGCTACAGGCAGCTACAGACAGTTCTTACACTGTGCTTTTAGATATTTACTGTACAGTCTAGTTAATGCTTTTATTTATTTATATATATATATATATATATATATATATATATATATGGCAATCATTCTATTCACCAATTAATTAAGAGTTATTTTTCACAATTAATTTAAGACCGACCTAGACTTTCAATTATGCTCAACCAAATAAACTTTCAGTTCTCAGCCAACTAAACTTGTGTCTCTTCTCCTTCTGCCGATTCTCTCACCACTTTTTCTTCAGCAATCTCGTTGTTTCTGTCTGTTCTCTTGTTTCACGGTTTCAAGGTTTCCCTTCCAGCTTTTACATAAAGTCAGTTTAAACGAGGCCAAATCTGGTTATAATTAATTTTTATCAGTCAGACAGTCAGTCAGTCAATCAATCATCAGTCTATATATGTACCATCCATTTGCTCAAAAAAGTAATTAATAAAGAGTTAATTTTAAAAAATTGCGTATTTTAAAGTCTCTCCCACTTTTACCATCTCTCTCCGTCTCTCCGCTATCGTTGTCTAATCTTTCTCCTCGCTGCTTTTTTTTTCTTTCTTATATTCTTCTCCCGTTCAAAAGCAAAGTTCCGTTCAAAGCAAAGTTCAAGTTTGTAAATCCAATCATATGTTAAAGCAAAGGCAAAGTTCATAAAGTTCCTAGGCTCATATTAAAACATAGAGTTCGTATAGCAATGTTCTTATTAATTATTGGCAGTGTCCATTAACGTTAAACAAAGTTCATAAAGTGTTTTTCGGATAGTGAGAATTTCCCTATTTCCCTATTTATATATTTTTATGTTTTTAATTCATTTAACTCAGTTCTTATGGTCTAATTACCAAATCTGCAATGTCTTTGATTCAAGTTTGTAAATCCAGTCCCGTGTTAATTTTAATCAATTAAAGTTATCCTTCCTTCTTATCCACGTTATATTAATTATTGGCAATGTCCATTAAACGTGAGGTCAACATCCATTCCTTACAAGGGTCAGTTCTGTTCACTGTCCATCTTACGCTTTTACTCACAAATTTTAAAAAAGGTTACGGCATTCCTTCTGGCAGTCTACAATCGGTTGCCCAGCGTGGCTGTGGATTCTCTGCAGCTCTCTCCTTGTCTCCATTTCCCCGATCCAGCAATCCTCCAATCTGCTGTATCTTCACGTCCAACGAGGTTTTTGTGAGCCCCCTTCGAGACCCTCTGCATCCCCTTTACCGGGGGGGGTGTCTGGCCAGCATCAGCTGTTTCTTTTCTTGCCGGCTGATCCACACTGGGCGATTGTGCTTGGTAGCTTTGCCGCTACACAACCACTCAGTCCGCCATTAAACCCGGAAGTCAATTTTTAAAACTATTTATTTTTGGATTAGGCACATAGTTAATGCCTTTTTAAAGAAAAGATACATATTTTTAGATCCTCCTAACCTGCTCAACTCTCACTGAAGGGAAGACAAGCCCAGTTCCTGGTACCCTTGGAATTTCCCACTCCATTGAGATGTTGGGGGATGATAGGAGTTTCAGCCCCACAGAGATGCAGCGGAATAACCATAGGACAGCGAGCCAACAGCAGCAGCCTTGTTCCCCAGTAAGGATACTCACACATGGAGGTTTCTTCCAAACAGGAGGCACTTTATCTCGTAGCAACGTTCCGTTATATACACAACATGGAACAGACGGACAAAGGCTTGCGCCAGACACCGGTTTGGTCAACAGACAATTACATACTTGGGATTGCTTTCTTATATACATATTTACAACCAATCAGGCAGAGGTTTGCACACCTCCCTCTACCTTCTGCACACAACCCCAGTTTCTGATGCAACCTTGCAATCACCCACAGCTGGAGCATGATGCAGCATCTTTGCAGTGGGCTGATCATTTTCCCAGGGTTCCCTGCCTGGAATCCCTGACATGAGATATATGCAACAATATAGTTTTGTTCATTTTCAACCCAGCCACTGCAAACACTAGCAAATGTTAGTGTTCATTTTAGATAAAGACTAGAAGCAATTTTTAGACAACTAGCAAATCTTATAAATTTCAATGCAGTGGGAATAAAAGAAATAAGCAAACCTCAATGCAGTGGAATAAAGAATAACTCTAACATCAAAACAAACCACATCAAAAGCTTGCAAAAAATATCAAATACCTATAAATATAGAAGTTTGTTTGTCTTTTTTCCTGGATACTTGCAACAGCAAAGTGCAACAGGATACCAAAAAAACTGCCAACAGGGTTCTATTCAGGCTTGTACTATTAGAGCATTTAGCCCTAGGCAAAAACATTTGCTTTACCATTCACTGAATGCTAAAGTTAGGGACATGTGAGAAGCACATTGGAACATTTTCTTTTCAAAAATGTTCTAAATCCAGTTTCTAGTTCCAGAAATTGTAGACCTATTTTATCAATTGATGAATGTTAAGTCAAAAATTCTATAAATCCCACTCCTTCCACAGACTTACTTTAATTGGAATAGAAATAGGATTTAGGCCATAAAAGAGCACAAAAATGTAACACTGGAACTCAGCTTATAGCAGATTTCAAGAGAAGCAAACTGTCCTTCACTACCAAGAAGCTTACAGATACTTAATGTCTAAAAATAAACAGGATATATAGACTGCAAACAGAAGATGACAAATCCACTACCTATAGAGCAAATATCACCTCTGCTTCTGCCCCAGCTGATCAACGCAATCGCTTCTTCATCTAAGGTCAGTGAGCTCTCCTTAGGGCCACTTCTTAAGGTCAATGTGTTATCTCACTGGAAAACCCTGTCCCAGGGTCTATAATTTTGATATTAAAATATGATTCAATGTGCCTGACAGGTCACCCAGATGGGCATGTAGGCAGCAGTGGTCAAAGATCGAAAACCAGGTCAGGCCAGTAAAATTCCCAGTCACGTAGCCCCAGGAGACCTCAAGATATGTAAACCCACAATAAACAAAGGGTTCTCAGCCCCAAGACGCCAACTTGAGGGGATTAGAGTGTCTGCCCCAAATTGAGCAAATATTCCATCAGGCAAGGACCATTTACATGAAGTCACACCACAAACTAACACAGCCGAAGATCCTGAGACTTTGGCAACACCTTGCAATCCCATCACACAAAGGAGATTGCCATGGTGGAGCTTCGTTATCGCTCCAATACCCGTTGTTCTCCGCGGGAAAGGATTAGTCCTCCAGGTACTTTTTCCCCTACAAATAGTCCCAGTTTTTGAGTGGTTCTTTGGATCACTCCCAGTCACCCCAGCAGACCGTGATCCCCTCAGCCCTCTCCGTGCTGAGCCCCACTTCTCCGCTGCCTTCCCAAACCCAGGACTTCAGGAAAAGGTGCAGTATTACCCCAACTGTACCCCTCCAATATTTCCCTATTCAATTTCCTCTCTTTTGTTTCTTAAAAGCTCTTGCGTGTGTGTGTGCGTGATTGCGTTGGTGCATGAGACTTTCATTCAATAAAATTATTTATTGGACATTCTTGTTTGGTTTTTGGCTTAGCCTGACCCTGTAAAAACTGGGTAAAAAGACCCCGCTAGGTTACCCTGCCTCTTGCATTGCTATTGCTTGTGCTCTGGCTAGTTTCCATTCCCCATCACGCGGAACACATTGAGGTGTCCCCCAAGGGACCGCAGAAATCAGGGTAAAAAATGTGTACATTCAGTGCACATACTCCACTCCAGATTTTAAAGGAATGTCAGTGCTCATATTAGAGTACATGTGGGGTATAGTGGTTTTGGTGTTGGACTAGGGCTTGGAAAACCAGGGTTTGAATCCCCATTCAGCCATGGAAAACCACTGGGTGACCTTTTGCAAGTCACACTCTTTCAGTCTCAGAGGAAGGCAGTGACAAACTTCCTCTGCACAGAAGTTGCCAAGAAAAGCCTGTGATAGGTTTGTCTTGGAGTCGCCATGTTTCAGAAACAATTTAAAGCACATAACAAGTGTCCATATGCCAGGAGGACATTTCCATGCATTGCCACATAGTGTGTGAAACATCCATAGATGCAGTTTTCAAACAAGCAAACAAGATCAATTTGATCATTGCTCCTAAAAGGCTCTCTTACAAAAGAGCATTTCTCTTCCAAAGCCAATGGGCAGATGCTGCCACTTGGTTGCATTATATTAAAATCCCACTCGATCTATTTCTTTTGTTAAAAGAACTGCCTCTCCATTTTCAAGTCATTAAGTAATCCACAAAATACTCAGAGAACATAGAGATCAAAATAAAACTGTCAAGAGATTATACAACAAAGTCCTCTGACGGATGAAATTGTGAGTATATGTAATCTTTTCTCTTTTTATGCACACAGATCCTAGTGCCATCTACACAGAATAGACTTGCTTTAGAATTACCTATGTAGGAGACATTTGTTGAAGAAAGTTTTCCATTTATTTGTGTGAGCCAGCCAAAACATACTGTGCAATATAAATTTATTCATGGATTGACAACTGCACATTTCTTACTGAATCAGATTTACCATTTACAACAAGAAACTAAAATCCGTACTAAAGGTTCAGATCACAACTAGGGGTGTTTTCGAATGGCCTAGTTAAAGTTCAGATTTAAATCCCATTGAAATATTTTGATAGGACCTTTATTTATAGAAGCTCTCAGACATCATTGAGCTGAAATAGTTCTATAAGAAAGAATGGGCCAAAATTCCTTAAAATGTATGTGAGAGGCTAAGCAACACCGATAAGAAACGCTTGCTTTGAAGTCATTCCTGTTCAAGGAGGTGTGACTAGGGCCATTTCTGCACTAGACTGTTATAGCGCTATTATTCCATTTGCAACATCCTATGGAATCCTGGGGTTTGCAGTTTCGGGAGGGGCCAGCCAGCCCCTCCCAAAACTACAAACCCCAAGATTCCATAGGATGTTGCAAGTGGAATAATAGCAGTATAACAGTCTAGTACAGAAATCGCCTAGGTAACGAACCTAAAACTTCATATGCTTTTTCCTCAACTGGATATTGGTTATTGAATCAGTTGTGGATAAGTAAGCAATGAAAGAGCATCAGGGGGGTTTTGTGTTGTCTGTTTCACAGAGTTTCTATTATTATTTATCAAGGATTATGAAATTAAATTAAGATATTCATATTTTAGATTCAAAATGTGTGACAATACTAAGAATCATAGAATCATAGAATCATAGAAATGTAGAGTTGGAAGAGACCACACGGGCCATCCAGTCCAACCCCCTACCATGCAGGAATACCCTCAAAGCACTCCCGACAGATGGCCATCTAGCCTCTGCTTAAAAACCTCCAAGGAAGGAGACTCCACTACACTCCGAGGCAGCATATTCCACTGCCGGACAGCCCTGACTGTCAGAAAGTTCTTCCTGAGGTTCAGGTGGAATCTCCTTTCCTGCAGCTTGAATCCATTGCTCCTTGTCCTGGTCTCTGGAGCAGCAGAAAACAAGCCCTCTCCCTCCTCTACATGGCACCCCTTCAAATATTTAAACATAGCTATCATGTCCCCTCTTAACCTTCTCTTCTGCACACTAAACATCCCCAGCTCTCTAAGTCTATCCTCATAGGGCATGGCTTCCAGGCCCCTCACCATTTTGGTCGCCCTCCTCTGGACCTGCTCCAGCTTGACCATGTCCTTCTTGAATTGGGGTGCCCAGAACTGGACACAGTATTCAAGATGAGGTCTAACCAAAGCAGAGTAGAGTGGTACCACTACCTCCCTCGATCTAGACACCATATTCCTATTGATGCAGCCGAGAATTGCTTTGGCTTTCTTGGTTGCCGCATCACACTGCTGACTCATGTTCAGCTTGTGGTCTATTAAGACTCCTAGATCCCTTTCACATGTACTGCTATCCAGCCACGTGTCCCCCATCCTATATTTCTGCATTCCATTTTTCTACCTAAATGTAGGGCCTTACACTTCTCTCTGTTGAATTTCATTTTGTTAGCTTTGGCCCAGCTCTCCAATCTATCCAGGTCATTTTGAATTTTGATCCTGTCCTCTGGTGTATTAGCAACCCCTCCCAATTTGGTGTCATCTGCAAATTTGATGAGCATGCCCTCTATTCCTTCGTCCAAGTCGTTGATGAAGATATTGAACAGCACTGGGCCCAGGACAGAACCCTGTGGCACCCCGCTAGTCACTTCTCTCCAGGATGAAAAGTAGCCATTGGCTAGCACCCTTTGGGAATGCTCAGTCAACCAGTTACAGATCCACCTGACAGTAGCCCTGTCCAGCCCACATTTTACTAGCTTCTTTGCAAGAATGTCATGGGGAATTTTGTCAAAGGCCTTACTGAAATCGAGAAATGCTACATCCACAGCATTCCCTTCATCTATCAAGCTAGTAACTCTATCATAAAAAGAGAGAAGATTAGTCTGGCATGACTTATTTTTGAGAAATCCATGTTGACTTCTCGTGATTACCGCGTTGCTTTCTAAGTGATTAGAAACTGACTGCTTAATGATCTGCTCCAGGATCTTTCCGGGTACTGACGTCAGGCTGACTGGGCGATAATTATTTGGGTTCTCTTTTTTTCCCTTCTTGAAGATGGGGACAACATTTGCCCTCTTCCAGTCCGCTGGAACTTCTCTTGTCCTCCAAGATTTCTCAAAGATTATAGCAAGCAGTTCCGAAATGACCTCTGCCAGTTCTTTTAATATCCTAGGATGCAATTCATCTGGCCCTGGAGGCTTGAATTCATCCAGTGTGGCCAGGTATTCCTGTACCACCTCTCTACCTATTATGTGCCTCATTTCCCCTGCTTCCTCACCTGCTCCCCAACCGCCAGGTTGAGTGCTTGTATCCTTCTGGGAAAAAACTGAGGCAAAGAAGGTGTTAAGTAGTTCTGCCTTTTCTCTTCCCCCTAGTAATTAGTAATTAGTAATTAGCCATCTTCTCTGCGCAGCGACCCTATCGCCTCTTTCTTTTTCCTTTGCTGCGGACATATTTAAAAAAGCCCTTTTTATTGTTTTTAATGTCTCTGGCCAGCCTAAGTTCGTTCTGTGCTTTAGCCTTTCTGACCTTCTCCCTTCACAGGTTCACAGTTTTTTTTCTCACAACTGTAGACTGCTGGGAAAAACTGCTGTTGTATGTAGACAGCCAGCATAGCGCAGTGGTTTGAGCGTTGGGCTATACCCTGCAGACCAATTCCCTGCTCAGCCATGGAAACTCACTGGCAGACCCTGCGTGTATCACACACTCTCAGCCTCAGAAAACCCCATGATAGGTTCACCTTAGAGTCTCCCTAAGTCAGAAACAACTTAAAGGTACAGAACAACATGACAACATGTAAAACAAAAGGAGCATCCCAAACACTAAAGAGGGCATAACCGCTTGAACAGGCTTTAAACCCCTGAATTTTCAATAACAACTAGACCCTTTATACAATAAAAATGACTATCTTGAAGGTGTTTAAAAATTCTGGGCCTAGGATACACCCTGATTTCAATGTACCTCTTGAAAGACGGCTGGTACTCTGCTTTGCACCAAGGAAGCATCTAATACCAGCTAAACCCAATCAACAATTTCACCTCTAGCAGGTTTAATAATCCAGGAAGGACACAGAGTCAGAATTTCTAGCATTATAATAGTATATTAAAAGACAAAATAATAGAAGATCTGTAAACTAATTACAATGAGGTTTCTTCATTTTAATCTGCAAAGTGGCTAAAATGCTTTTAATGCAAACTTTTTTTATAAAAATCTTGCAACCTCTCGTATTACATCAGAAAATAAACCCAGCCTTTTATGGAACCAGACATTATTAAAGATACAATGGTTCGATGGGCTCAGAATGTGGGACACCCAATTGAACTAGCAGCATAGGAAAAAGCTTGGAAGATAGATATAAAATTTACACCAAATTTAAATTTAAGAGAAAAGTTCTATAAGATGCTTCATAGACAGTATTTGACCCCAGAAAGATTATAAAAAAATAACCAAAAATGGAAATGCAAAATTTCATAAATGTGAAGAAAAGGCTGGGTCTTTTTTTCATATGTGGTGGACTTGTTAGAGAGTAAGTAAATTCTGGAAGGGGATACACGATGAAATTCAAAAAATTTGTAAAGCAGATTTTGAAATGAAACCTGAATTTTATCTTTTAAATATGTTAGGCCAGCAAAAGGAGACAAGATGTTATCAGAGGATAATATTGTATTTGGTAACAGCAGCGAGGTTGACATATGCACAATATTGGAAAGAAAAGAATGATATTGATTTAGAAGAATGGAAACTAAAGGTTCTTGATATGGCTGAGATAGAAAAATTAGCATACTCCTTGGAAAATAAGCCTGTTCAAAATTTTGAAAGGGAATGGAAAGGAGTTACAGAATGGTTAAAAATATAGATATACAAAGAATTTAAGAAGGAATTGTTAAAAACTTTTTTTTCTTAGTTAACAATGTATTTTAATTTCAGCTGGAGAATATATACATGGAAGTGGAAGGGGAAGAGGATATATCTGTAACAGTGTATGTCCACTCTATTTTATATGACTGTAAAATTTAATAAATTTTTCTTTAACAGAAAAGAAAAGAAAAGAAACCCAGTCTTTTCAGTACTATTAACTTCAAAGGGAAAGACAGGTTTAAATTTTAAAACTTGCTAGTTAGTACAGTGTGTCATCACTTAGTCTGCAAATCCCAAAGCTAAACTGAATTCAGCAGAGACATACTTCTTGATTTCTCCTTAGAAGCACAATACCGCCTCTCAACAAATCTTGCCAAGAAAATCCTGTAATAGTGTCTCCTTAGGGTCATCATAAGTCCAAAATGACTTGATGGCACACAACAGCAATAAATGCGTTTCCTCCAGCAGGGCAAAAAAGCTCCTCTCCTACGTAAAGGAGGATTAGGCCTCCCAAGGCCACTATCACTAACTATACCAACACATATTTGAAAAATAGTAATTAGCATGCCAATTTTTGAACAAAAAGTACCTGCTGATTAGAAGATGGAAGAGTAAAGTGGGGATGGAATGCCACAGCTAGGAAATCCCCTTAAGTTGCTCTGGTTTGGGATTTTGAGGACCCACAAGGACGTATTAAAGCCAAAGAAAGCACAGGCTGCTATTTCTCTTACTCAGTTTCTCTGGGCACAATGGTAAGGGAGAATTAGGCCTACAAGGCTACCTGCAAACAGTATAAGCAGAAGTCTGTGCATGTGCTGTCTTACTCTGACCACCTGTGTAGCACTGCCCCAAAGAAGAATTCTCACTCACCTACCCTGTCCCTTCAAGTGGGAAGGTCGTGGGACCATTTAGTGCAATCTTCTTTAAAACCTAATGAGACAATAAATGGACAAAGAAACTGCACCAAGCAGGTCCCTGTTTCCTTTTGCTCATACCCTCTGGATGTTTTCACTAAACATCTGCTTTATAGCTTTTCTCAAAAGAAAGAGAGAGAATGGGTGAGCAAGTAAGTAGAGATTTCCAAAAAGGAAAAAAACAAAACAAAAGAGGTGAATAATCACAGATGATAGAGCAATCATCAGCTCCTTGCTAACAGGCTGAGTGAGGCACGTAGAGGCAGCATCTCCTGCCCAACTCCTCCTGCAGTGTGGCACTGGAAGGAGGAACTAGAATACAGATGAGCAAGTGAGAAGATGAACTGACTATGTTCTGTCTGCTACATCGCTCAGAGAGTCACAGGCACAGCTGCTTACGCTTTCTCTCTAGGCAGCACCGTGGAGCCAGAGCGGGTCAGAAAGAGGTAGGAGAAGACAATGGCCATTTCTGCACTAAATTGTTATGGCACTATGATTTCACTTGCAACATCCTATGGAGTACTGGGGTTTGCAGTTTCCCTAGTCTATTGTGGAAATGGCCAATGGTTTCTGCTTACATGCTTCCCTGCCCATCTTCAGAAGCAGAGACAAAAGATGAGCGAGAGGATGTAGTAGCTGCTTCCTGAAGGCACAGACCAACCTCCTACTAGCCACTTAGCTTTTCCTTTTCTTGGGAGAAAAACTAGGCAAGCACTCTCCCCCACTGCAGTGATCACACTCTGCCTGTTTGTGGTTCTTATATCTTCGGGCACTGCATTGGGAAGTACTGGGCTGACTCATCTAAAGTGAGTGAATGAGGAAGAGGACCCAACACTTTTGCCTGCTCACTTATTCACTCTCTTTTGAAGCGTAAGGAAGACTGGGCTACTTGGGCCCAATCTTTAACATAATGTCACTTGGGGGAAATGACAATCAAACAGCACACATGGTGGCTCTCTTTCTATGACCAACTCTCTACACTATACAGAAATCATCAGCTCTGGCCAGCACTAATGAGCCAGTGACCAGAGGCAGCTGCACATACTTTGCCTCGATCCAGATTTTGTTGCCCCGATATACGAAGGGGAAGAAGAGAGAGGTGGAAGCAACCACAGCCTTCTTTTGCTTGTGTCTTTCCTTTCTTCCACCAGAAGTAGCAGATCTTAGAGGAGATAACATTGACTGATGACACTGACTTCCTCTCTTACTGCTGTCTTCCAACCTCTGTACAAGGAAAAGAGGCGAGATGGCTATTCATAGTTTATTTGTCTTTCCTCATCAATCAGCTGTTTGTCTTTCAAAATGAAAGCCTTAAGAACTCTTTTCTAACGGTTATGTTTAAGACGCTCCTATGTAAGTGTATGGCCTGTTTTAAGTGAAAACCAAAATATTACACGATATGTTGTTTGCCCCTTAGGAATCACCTTCAAGATCAAGTAAGAAAGAAATCTGAAGTCTAAGCACAAAACTCTGATCTTTTTCTATCCTAACATAAAAGCATATTTCTCCAAATATGGAATGTTCAAATCCCATGGAAGCAACCTTAAAGATACTGAGGAAGAGTAGCAACAGCAGACTAAAGCCATTTCCGTACTACACTATTACAGTGCTATTATTTCACTTTCAACATCCTATGGAATCCTGGGGTTTGCAGTTTAGGGAGGGGCATTTAGAATTCTCAGCCAGAGAGCTCTTGGGCCTCAGTAAACTACAAGCCCAAAAATTCCACACAATGTTGCAAAGTGGAATAATAGCACCATAATAGTGTAGTGCAGAAATGGCCTAAGTGAGCCACCAGAAAATCCCATTCCACCAAATTACACACAGCAAGTAAGCTCTGAGAGGATTTCCTTAACAAGCAACTATACTGTCAGGTTTCCTTTTATACTAGTGTAAGCTTAATCTGTATAAAAGGATTTGTGCCTGTGGGGGTGTGCGCGCGCGCCTTCAAGTTGCTGACCTCATGAATTCCACAAAGTTTTCTTAGGATTTATATGTCTGTATAAAGGAACTGAGTTGAGTAAATACGCCTACTCGCAATTCCCAGGGAAGAAGTCTAACAGGACACAGTGTCACTTAAATGCCACTTTGGAGTCCATTCTACCCTAAGTGAAATTATATCAACTGAAGTAACTCCCGGAAGGGTACCCTAGTCCTTCCTCTCAGTATGTCAGCTTCCAGAATTGTAGCTTCAGCAGGTTAATTCCCTCCCTCACACAATTTATATCAGCGTACAAGTACCTTGGATCCAGCTAGAGAACAGAAGAGGAGCATCTGACAGCATGGTGCAGAGGGGACTCACACACCCACTCCTATTTTCAGAAGGCTCCTTCCATGACGGCCTCATCCAGGGAAACCCCCCCGCAAACGAACGGGGATGGGGCCTGGGTGGGCAGATATGATGGAGCCCTGAAGCCAAGGAAGCTTCCCGAGCCCCTGGGTGGGTGGCCGGCCAGAGACGCGCGCGCCCTGACAGGCAGCTGCAGCGACTACAGAAGCCAGCGCTCCCCAAGCGCGCTAGAAGAACATTATCGTACTTCTTCCTCGCTCCTCCGAAGTGGTTCTCGCTACAGCCCAGCCTCCCACCCCAACTTAGCGGCGGCGAAGGAAAGCCTGCGCACATTTATTTACCTTGCTTAGGAAAGGGGAGGGAGGGGTCAGCATGTCGAGGCAGCCAAAGGACCAGCGAAGGTCTCTCGCAATCAACTTCGCCCGCGCCAGGTCTTAGCCGGCTCCGTCGCCGCCTCCGGATGCGCACGAGGCCCAGCCAATCGTCAAAGCGGGACGCCGCTCTCCCCTCACCCCCCCCCCGCCTTCGTTCCCTGCTGAAGGCTGAGGTCTCTGCCGCTTTAGTGCTAAGGAAGCTACTGAGTTCTCAGGTTAGGTCCCTACAGGTAAGTTGGCATAGTAGAGAAAGAGGACGAACTCCGAAGTCATATTTTACACGCGAAGCGGCTCAAGACCGCTGGGAGGGTCTCCCATGTTAGCCTTTTGCTGAGGAGCCTGACTAAAATATGCCAAACAATTTCTGGGGAGCAGCAGTATTGGGGGTGTGTGTGTGAGACATGGCAGATGATTTCTCAGAGAGAACAGCAGTGGCACCGTAGCTGACACTTGTTAGTATTGCACAGGAAGAGGCAAATAAACCCCTTTTGAATGTCTTTTGAATGTCTTTTACCACGAAAAGCCTGTGATGAGACAATCAAAAATGAAACAGGAGATGTGCCATGAGACTCCCAGGTTAGAAGTCACTCAACAAGGCATTGGGGTAGAGTGGAAAACAACTACTTGTAGTGCTGTGGCTAATGACACAACTGCACTCAGGCTGTTAGTGTGTTCAGATGTGAAAGGAAAGTCTGAAGCTACACAATGCATATAATGTTGGAAATACAAGACTTACAACTCCAGTCATTATGGGGTTAATTGGTATATTGGTGATATAGAGACCTTCAGCTGCTAATGCTATTGGCAGCAGCTGTCAAGGCTATATAAGAGTAGTGTTTTCTTTAGTGAGCTTATTAGTTCAGCTCTGCTGTTGCTGTTTTTCCTTGTATAGTATCCTGTTTGAGCCTGCTTTATTGTGGTATTTTGTAGTTTGATATATTTTGTATTTTTCTATTTTTACTTGCCTATACTGCTCATGTTCATTTTAACTTTTTAACTATGTTTTTCCTTTCGTATATTGTCTTTATATAAATACCTATGTTTGCTATTTTTCCCTTTTACATAGAATAGATAAAAGAATTATTTTTATTATCCATTTGTCTTCTGAATTTCTATTTTACAGCATATAATAGGAGCATGGAAGGTGAGAAACATGAATCAGGGGAAGCTAGACATAGTAAATGAAGAAATAGAATAGAACATTGCATACTATGGGTAAACAATATAAAAGGGGACGTGAATAGGACATTTTGAGTAAGATAATTACACAGTGTTTTACTCAGGAAATGAAAATCTAAGAAATGGGGTTGCAGTAATAATGAGGAGAGATGTAACATAACTAGTCAGGGGATATAATACAAAGTCTGACTGAGATTTCAGGAAAATCCCATCAATGTAACCATAATCCAAGTTTACGCTCCAACTACAAAGGCAGAAGAAGAAAAAGAAATTCTGTGCACATTCTGTGCTGAAGACTAAGAGGAAATTGACCACACACCAAAACAGGACTTCTTATTAAACATAGGCAATTGGAATGCAAAAGTAGGAAACCATACAGAATCAAAAATTTTAGGAAAACATAGCCTTGGATCAAGAAATGCAGCAAGAGAACAACTGATTTAATTTTGTAAGGCCAACAGTTTGCTTGTTGAAAACACATGGACATCGCCTGATAACTAATATAGAAATCAAATAAACTACATAATGAGAAGATGGAGAAGCTCTATTTTTATTACAAAAACAAGATCAGGAACAAATTGTGGCACAGAGCATGAATTGCTGAGATCAAAAATCAGAATAAAGCTAAATAAGGACCCTAACTAACCACTGAGCCAAAATACAACCTGAAAAACACCCCTGTAGAATTTAAATTTAAAGTAAAAAACAAAACAGATTTTTCACTGTTAAGCCCAATTGGCTGGGAACCAGAACAACTCTGGTTTGAAGCCAGAGACATTGTGGGGGAAGAATGCAAAAAGATACTATCTGCAGCCAAAAAGAAAGAGAAACCTCCACTGATGACAGTGAAACTCTTCAAGCAGTTAACAACAGATGAGAAGCAAAAGCAAAAGGTGACAGAAATAGGGTTAGAACCCTGAATGCTGAATGTTCAGAAAGCTGTGCTCAGGGACAAAGAGAACTACTATAATAAGCAATGCAGAGAAACAGAAAATGGCAACCAGAAAGGAAGAACAAGTGACCTCTTCCAAGTTCCAAGAAATCAAATGGAAATTTGAACCAAGAGTGGGAATCTCTATAATTGGCAGGGGAACATATTACATGACCAAGCAGAAATAAAAAACTAATGGAAACAATATATTTATGAACTATATAAAAGAGATGAAAGGATGACAGATTCATTCAAGGAATAATCATTTAAAGATGAACCTACAATTTTAGAAAGTAAAGTAAAGGCTGCTCTCAGTGTTACCATGCCTTACACCTCTATCATGTGGCATATCATGATTGGCAAGAAATATCATTTAATTGGCATGAAATATTATATAAAAATTGGACACTTATGGCTGGGAAACATGCAGCAAGCAGGACTCTGACCTAGCCTTGGTTAGGTCAGCATGGCCAGGTCATAAGGTCAAGAAGAGTTAAGCAGGAAAGCCCAGAGTAAATAGACTTCCAGTAATCCTGTCAACAACCCAACATCTGATTACAATAATCAATGAAACTGTTCAGGTGTGGCAGGCAAGTGCTCCTGCAGTGTGCATTTCCTACTGAAACCTTCCCCATACACCTTATGCAACCAAGACATTAAGAGACTATCACAACATCCACCAATGCTTTATAATGTGAAGTTAAGACCATTAGTCCATTCTGGACCCCTTTTGTTTGCTTCGGCAGAGAGCAATCCCCCTCATGGCAGGAAACTGGATATTTAAGCCCTGACTCCAAGCCCAGCAACTCATAGTTATCCCCCTCTCCAAGCCTCCTTTTGAGCTATAATTCCCCATCTTTTTGAGGAGATGCTGACACTGCTGATGGACCTCAAGATCCCCAACCTGTTGGAGTACCATCAGAACACTTGGGAAAAATAAATCACCAGGAACAGATAGCATATCAATAGAGATGTTTCAATCTACAGAGACAGAATCTACTCTAGTTCTAACTAAAATCTATCAAAATATATGGAAAACAAAACAATGGCCCAGATTGGAAATGCTCAATATACATTCCAGTCCCCAAGAAGCGGGACACTAGAGATTGTAGTAACCACAGGATTATTGCATTAGTCTTCCATAAAACCAAAGTGATGCTCAAAATTCTACAACAAAGACTTTTTCTATATATGGAGTGAGAAATGCCAGATGTCCAAGGTGGGTCCAGAAGAGACTCTACAGTTTATATTCCAAACATATGTTGGATAACGGAGCACACCAAAGAATTTCAGAAGAAAATCAGCCTGTGCTTTATACATTATATAGAAAAGCTTTTGATTGTGTAGATCATGGATCACTCTTAAAGAATGGGTGTGTCACAACACTTGATTGTCCTGATGGCTAACCTGTACTTAGAACAAAAGGCTACCACCAAGACAGAATATGGAGAAACAGAATCATTTCCAATTAGCAAGAGGGTCAGGCAAGAGTGCTTTTTATCACTCTGTTTAACTTGTACACTAAATATATGATACACAAAGCTGGATTAGACTCAGAAGAAGGAAGTATGAAAATTGGAGGAAGGAATATCAAGAATTTAAGATATCTGAGTGACACCATGCTACTAGCAGAAAATGGCAGTCTTTGAACAATCACTGATGAAAGTCAAGGAAGAAAATGCAAGGGCAAGTTTACAGTAGAACATTAAGAAAACAAAAAAAATAATGACCATAAAGGATTTACATAACTTTAAAGTAGACAAGGAAGACACTGATATTAAATAATTTCTATACTTTGGCTTCTTCATTAGTCAGAATGGAGGCTGCAGTCAAGAAATCAGAAAAAGAGTAGGACCTGGAAGGGCAACTATGAAGGAACAAGACAAGATCCTGAACTGTAAAGATACAGCATGAGTACTAACGTTAGGATTGTACATGCCATTGTATTTCCAATTTCTATGTAAGGTAGTGAGAGATGGACAGTGAAGAAAACTGATAGGAAGGAAAAGAAATTATTTGAAATGTGGTGCTGGATAAGGGTTCTACAGATACCGTGGAGTGCTAAAAAGACAAGTACATGGGTCCTAGAGCATATCAAGCCTGAACTCTCTCTAGAAGTCAAAGTGACTAAACTAAGGCTGTTGTTCTGTGATCATATCATGAGAAAACATGACTCACTAGAAAAGACAATAATGCTTGATAAAGTAGAAGACAGTAGGAAAAAAAGGAAGACCACATTACCGATGGATAGACTCAACCAGTCTTCAAAATCTGACCAGGGCTGTTGATGCTGGAGGGATTTGGAAGTTTCTCATTCACAAGGTTGCCATAAGTCCAAGTTGACTTGATGGCAGTTAACAACAATAAATGCCTTATGAATTTTGCCTGCAATTCTTCTGGTTTTAGCTTACTGGTAAAAAGGTTTTTATGGAAGTAAAAGTTCTGGCAGACACCAAAGATAGATGGTCATGTTTGTAGGTAGCTTGCAAGGACTGTTTTTGGGTGAAAAAAATCACCCCAAAAACCTGGATTTTTTTTAAAAGGGGGATTTCAAGGGAGTGTGAGGGGACTGGCAGGACAAAGGTGGGGTTGGAGGCTGTATGCATCTACAAGCCACACTTTTGGTCTGTATGGCATTCATGTAAGAATCCTTAAATCTGCTCAGTTTTGCTGGTTCTCTACGAAAACTTGTAAAATGTCTCTAAGATCAGCCTCTGTACCAGAGAACTAGAGAATGATCAATATAACATCAGTTTTAAAAAGGGATCTGAGTGGAGGGAATCCAGGACATTACAAGCTAGTTAGTTTAATTTCTGCTGTGGGTGAATTGATGGAAATCAATTATTAAAGGTAAAATTTTCAAGTATGGACAAGAAGAATAATGAACAAATGTTCTGAAGAAGTTGTTTCTGTCTTACTAATTGTCAGCAAACATCTGATCTATGGAAGGGGGCACTGCAAACTGTGAGCCAGCAGTACTGCGTAGAAGTGATGTAGCAGAGATTGGACTGGATTTTCAACGTAGACTTTCAAAAGCGTTTTGACAAAGTCCCTCACCAAAAGGCTCCTGAGTAAGCAGATACGGAAAAAGAAGTGTACTGATCACTAAATTACTCAAGGTGATTAAAACAAAAAGAGATAATTAAAAGGATCTCTCCAAAGTGGGGAAATGGGCACCAGGATAAAACATAGTTTAGTGTAAGAAAATGCAAATTAACATACACTGGGGCATAAAAATAAATTTCAGACCAAAATTGTTGGGGCCTTACTGCTGGCCATGATTCTGAGAAAGGGATCTTCGAACCAAGGAGAATGACTTGATTACAAGCTTTTCCCAATGTGCAGTTGCTGTGCAAATGCAAATCCCATAGTAGAATTCGCTACGGAAAGAATCACAAATAAACCGCCTTTGTACAAATCTGTAATAGGACCATAGTTGGAATACAGTTCTGGTCACCACCTTGAAAAGGATGAAAAGTAGTTGAAGAAGATTTACTCCCATGAAGCAAAAGAATTTTATGTTTCCCAGGACCTTTCCTTTCATAAGAGTTGGCAGCTCTATTTATCAGTTGCCCATCTCAAGTATCCAACTGCTCCTACAGGATAGTTGGGTTGGGCAACTGATACTGTGGAAGCATGTTTGTTGGGTTCACTTTAAACACTTTGTTGGCAGCAGCAGAGGAATGGGAGAGGGGGATAATAGCTGATTAAACTTCTTTCACTGCAGAGGCCCAGGGAGCTCCAAGGAAGGAAGTTGTACAGGAGGGAGAGGAGCACTGAATCTGCTGCCTGAGGTGGGGCTGCCCTCACTAAGGCTTACGGCAGAGCCAACCCTGTTAACCATCAAGCAATATAGGTATTAACAAATTACTTGCAAGTCTTATTCAATGCTATTCTGTTGCAGGATTGGTGAAGAAATTATTGTATAATTTTCGTCTCATTAAACCCCAAGATGGTACACCCATACCCTTAGCAACACACTGTGACTTCTTAGCAAACATGTATCTGCCCTCATATAAAGCTATTTAAGGAACCAGCTAAACATGACGTGACACACATATTTGGCATTCTTTTTCAATTTTATTTTGATGGGAAAGGTCACTTGAGGAAGGAGAAGCAACCATACTATGAACAGCCATCTCTCATTCTATTCCCTACTCCTGCATCAGATGCTGAAAAAGAATAGAGGAGGGGGGCCACTCCCAAAGCAGGATCTCCCAGGTCCCCTCCCCAGAAGGCAGCACTTGCTCTGAGCTTTGCTATTCTTGGGATGGGTAGGGGAGCATTTGAGGCAGATGCGGCTGCTTCTGCTCCTCATCCTCCTCCCCCTCGGGCACAACAGCAGTGAGGATTGAGCCAATAATGCTGCCTTAGAGAGAAAATGAGAAGACACCTGTTCATTTGCCTGTGGTACCCCCTGAGCTGTGCCACTCATAAGCTACCTCATTCACTTACCGACGCTTTTCCTCTGAATGGTGGGATGGTGAGTACAGGGCCTAACTCAGTCCGCTGCACAACCCAGTGAGAGAGGATGTGTGAGCCAGGAGACATTGGTGACTGCTGCTTCAAGAACAACTAACTTTTTATTCACTCATTCCAACTGTTCTTGGTTTGCTACCTTTCCTCCACACAAATAGGAAGAGAGATGTAAGCAGAGGCAAATCTCTATGGTGCACTGTCCACAGAAAGAGAGAATGAATGAGCAGACAGAGGTGTCTGCTTGTAGTTGCTAGTGATTGTATTGTTGCTTATTTATACTCAATCGACTTCAGTTCCTTCAAAATAAAGGCCAGCAGTGTTAAGTGTTCCTTTCCAAGTCTTCATAGAAATAGCCACATTATTCTCTTTTACAGTAAAAGGAGGTAAGAGGGGAGGAGAAAAAAGGAAAAGGTCTGCAGAGGAAATAATGTCATAATCACAGAGTAAAGGGCCATTTAGTCAAATCCTCTGCCATGCAGGAATATACAGCTAAAACACTCCAGAAAGATACTCTTTCCAACACTGTTTAAAGACCTCCAAAAAATGGAGAGTCCACCAGCCTCTAAGGCAAGCTATTCCACAGCTGAACTCTTCTTACAGGGAAAAAAAAGGTAATCTTCCTAACCTTTAAGTGGAATTTCATTTCTTGTAATTTAAAAAGATAGGCTTGTGTTCTAGTCTCTGGATCAGCAGAAAACAAGCTTGCTCCATATTCTACATGGTGTCTCTTCAGATATTTAAAAGTAGATGTCACATCATGTCTAGCTCCCCTGAAGATTCCTTACAAGACTATGGCCATTTCCACACTAGACTGTTATAGCACTATGATTCCCCTTTCAACATCCTATGGAATCCTGGGCTTTGCAGTTTTGGGAGGGGCTGGCCCTGCAAACCCCAGGATTCCATAGGATGTTGAAAGTGGAATCATAGCGCTATAACAGTCTAGTGCAGAAGCAGCCTTAGTATCCAAACCTTTGATCATCTTGGATGTCTTTCTCTAGACACATTCTGGTATGGTCAAATACTTCTTGAACTGTGGTGCCTAGAACTGGACACAATATTTCAGGTGAGATCTGACCAAAACAGAAGAAAATGGTACTACTACTTCCCTTGATCTGGACACTATGATCCTGTTAATGCACTCATAATTGCATTGGCTTTTTTGGCTGCTGCATCACACTGTTGACTTATGTTTAGGTTATGGTCTATTTCTAAATCCTTTATACATTTACTACTTCTCATTATCAACCCTGTATTTATGAATTTCATCTTTCCTGCCTAGATGTAGTACCTTACATTTTTGTCGTTGTTACGTGCCATCATTTCCAATTTATGGCAACCCTAAAACAAGGTTTTCTGCAGCTGAGGCTGCCCAAGATCACCAAGTGAGTTTCTGTGGCTGAGCAGGAGTTTGAACCCTGGTCTCTAGTGCTGAACCACTACACCACACTGGCTCTTGAAATTCATTTGGTTAGTGTTGGCCCAGCTCTCCAGTCTATCAAGGCCATTTTGAATTCTGTTCCTGTCATCTTGGATATTAACGTGATAACTGAAGCCCCTGTCAGAGCTGCTGATGACAAGCAGCAGATGTTGGTCCCTGTTGCTCAGGGTGGAGATGACAAGCAGCAGCTGTTGGTCCCTGTGGCTCTGGCTGGAGATGAGTCCTGCAGCTCAAGAGCTCCCCCTGCTGCCATGGACCAAGCAGGCTTGGATGTTCCTCTGCCTGCTCCTTTAGGGCAACAGGGATCCAATTCTGAAGATGGTTTGGAGCCTGTGCCAATCAGCCCACAAACAAGGTGGAGACTCAAGAGAGCTGAGCAAAGGGAGGCTTCCTTGGTTAAGTTCAAGAAGCAGTGACTAGCCACACCTGTGTCTTGGGCTATATAACTGCCTGCCTGGAAGCTTTCCTTCGCTTGTGGCAAACTTCTTTCAAGCTCTCCTCTTGCCTGTTCCTTGCTGCCAGCACCCGGTTCCTGCTACCTTGAATTGATCTCTGGACTCTTAACTCTTGGCTTTTGGAACTCTGACTATGGCTTTCGCTTGACGCTCTGTTAAATGAACTCCCTTGTGTAAAGTGCTTGCTTGTCTCCTTCTGGCTGGACTTTGCTGGCTCTCACACTCCCTTCTCTGGGCTGGCTTGCTGCCCACGTCTCTGACCTTGACAATTAGCTACCCCATCCACATTTGCAAATGTCATCTTTCAGTGTTTTCCTCTTCTGTAGTTGGAATGTTAACTTGGATTATATATATTGATGGGTTTTGCCTGAAGTTTTATTGATATGATTTGATCAGACATTGCATTATATCCCGATTGCTTTTGCTACATCTCTTTGCTATTAATGCCACCCTGTTATTCTTGGATTTTCATTTCCTGAGTAAAACACTGCAATTATCTGACTCAAAATGTCTCACTCCTGCCCACTTTAGCTCACTCACCCCAGTTAGTGCAACATTTGAATGTTCCATTTCTTGTTTTACTATGTCTACTTTTCCCTGATTTATGTTGCTCATATTCCATGTTCCTATTACAGTATGTGCTCTGTACACCTTCAGAATTTCCTTTCACCTTTGAGAGTGTCAACAGTTGAACGTCCTTTCAGTTTAAGCTCAGTTGTGTCATTTCTCAGAGCACTACACATACTTGTACTCTGCTCTTCCCCAGTAGCTTGTTGAGTGCCTTCTGACGGTGGGAATGTCATATTCTGGCACTATCTCTTGTTTCATTTGGGATTGTCTCATCATAGGGTTTTCACAATTCAAGAGGAGGTTGCTGTGCCTTCTTTTGTGCAGTACTAATAAGTGTTAGCTGTGGTGCCACTGCCATTGTTCCTGAGAGATCCTCCATCATTCTCACCTCCCACTGAAGCTGCTGACCAGTAGCTGTTTAGCACATTCAATCTGGCATGCAATCCCACCAAATTGGAAAGGTAAGCTCATTGTAGGTGTGCCCCCTTACTTTGCTCTAAACCTTTTTCCGCACATGACCCAACCTTAGAGTTGGCTTAACCTCCACGCGCACAGGAATTAGACCTTCCCAGTGGTCACCGGAAAAGAGGCTTCAGTCTCGCATTCTGCTTCTATGGCCACTTCTGTTATAGCGCTATGATTCCAGTTCCCACATCCTAAGGAATTCTGGGGTTTGCAGTTTACGGAGGGGCCGGCTGGCCCGGCGAAGACGGCCCCTCCCTAAACTGCAAAGATGGCCCCTCCGCTGTCCAGTGCCCTGTTTCCTGCAGGCTTCTCTACTTGGGCGGGATGCCACCCGGGCCCACGTGGCTTGGGCACTCCCAGCACCACCAGTCGGTCCCTTCCCGCCCCCACCACGCCCCCAGAAAGCTCCCCCTTCGCCCTCCCGTTCTGCGCGCCACCCGCGACAGCGGAGTAGCGAGGCGTTGCCGGAGGGGAACTCGGGAGCGCACCCCACCCTCGCCGGTGACGCAGGAGAGGAAGGGGCGGGCAGGAAGCAGCTGGGCCGAGGAGCTCCTCCCGCTTGAGGTGGTGCTGTCTTTTCCAGGAGTGGGAGGAACGGGACCTCAGTTTTGCAGGGATTGTCTGGGGGGTCTGCCTCGGCCCCTTGCTACTCCTAATGGCGGGTAAGCCAGGCGCTGTACATTCCGAGGTCCGGGCAAAGCCCTTTTCCGGCCCAGATCCTTTCCTGAATCTCGTGGGAGCGGCCCTGGCTTCCCTCGCTCTTTTCAGGTCAGTTCCACGCCAGCCTTGTTATAGCGCTATGATTCCACTTTCAACATGGAATCCTGGGGTTTGCAGTTTCAGGAGGGGCCGGCCGCTGCAAACCCCAGGATTCCATAGGATGTTGAAAGTGGAATCCATAGCGCTATAACAGGCTAGTGCGGAAACGGCTTTGGTCGGGAGCGGGGAGGCAGCTGGGACTGCCACTGGCCTCTCCCTCCCCCGCCCTTCCCCTCCCGGCATCTTTTTTGGGGCTGCTGCTGTGGAATGAGCCAAACGAACGCATTGCCCGGCTGCCGCCAAGGGTTCTTACAGTGGTACCTTCAGACCTGGCATATCAGAGAGAAGGAGACGTTGCTCCTTCCAGTAAAACGTGCGTAATCCATTCCTGGGACTCAGAAATCAGCTCTAGCCAGTTCAGCGTGGTGAGGTTTACAGAAAGAACTTGATGGTTCAGTGAAATGGTGTCCTATCGGATTCCAGAAAATGTTGGGTGTATGATGAGTGTATGGGCTCTCGTTCCCAAATAATCTACTAGGAGACTTGAAGCTTCAGCAAACAGTTCTTGCTTTTGGGTGTTTGGATGAGCTGGTTTGACTCACTTCTGAGATGGGTATTCAGAGTAGCCTCTGCCTTCTTGCTTTTTGTCACCTGCCCTATTATCTGTGTAATAAAGGTTGTCTTTTGAACTTATTCTGTAAGCTTTGCGACTTTCAAACTTTTCCACAGATCAACCTTGTATTTGCAGAGGTGCCTTGTGTTGATATCTGCTCTCAGTTTTAGTTGGAGATACTATTACAGCAGCTGCACTTGCCCTCCAAGCAGAAGTCAAAATTTTCCAGCTGGAGCTAGTATAGGTCACTGTGTAGCTTCTCAGTACTTAATGAGGGTATGTGAAGATATTTGTGTGTGTCATGTTTAAAATCAAGAACTAAACTGGAATACTATATGGGCAACCTTTGTGTCATCAGTTCCGGTATGGAAAAATCTTCAACTGTGTCTGAAGATTCTACATTTTACTGGATAAATTGAAAGTTGTGTAAGTGTTTTCTTAGTGTTTTCTTGTTATGGATTTGTAATATGCCCCTTACTTTAGAATGTGCCTATAATGAAGAAGGAATTAGCTGACAAACAGATGAGTGTGCTTCTGATATAACTAACTCAAATATTTGGCTTCACATCTCTGCCTCTGGAGAACCTTGTGAACAATCGTAGTTTGTTTTAATAGTAAACAATGCAGTTCTGATTCAGATATTTGCCTTCCTATTTCTGCCTCTAGAGAATCTGGTAAACAACTGTAATTCTCCCTAATAGCAGGCTTAATGCAGTTCACCATTGTCAGGGCTGGACACTATTGAGAAATAAAGATGATCATATGATGCCCTGTCACATCCTAGCTAGTGAAGGTTGAGCATACTAAATGATATCCAGAACCACAAAATGTTGAATATCAGTTAGACCAAAACATGGTGGGGGAGGGGGCAGGACTAGGAGCAGCGGGAAAGAACTGGTCTCTTTGCATCTTAAAATATTCCTGAGGGAGGAGATGATTGAGCTGGCTGGCAGCCCTGTTAGAGGGCAAGGATGTGCTGCATCATTTTGTTGCAGGCCCCACATATTTTCTTGGAGGTCCTCACAGCATGGATAAGGTATTTGACCAATCGAAAAAAGATTTTTGCACATTAGTGAAGTATTTTTCAAAGCTAAGAAAATGAAAGAGAATTCAACAAGCTTGAATATTTACATTCATTACTATTAATAAGCTCTTGTGAAACAAAATAACTTTCATGCAGCTGTAGTGAAGTATTCTAACTTTTTTTTTTCTGAAAGGGTCCAGTATTTGTTTCTGTGTCTATACAAATCAAACTTCATTACAGAGAGACTGGACCAGGAGAGGATGGTGAAGTTAGTGCTACCAGACAGTATCTGTTGTTAGTGGAAAACTATAGCCAAGAGAAGTGGAGCTAACAAAGCATACAGATTTTCAAAACAAGAATGTTATCAGCACATTTGAACAAGGTCACCCTTGGCAGGAGAATAAACAAAAGATTCTACAAAAAGCATTCAAAAGAATTTGAGATGATGCTCGACCACTGTATCGAAGTATTCTAACTTGTAACGGTGTTAACTAAGGTTTCTATATGTGGTCCATCTGACTAGGTCTTTTCTTGACCCAAGTATCCTTGACCCAAGACTATCCTGCAAAATCGAAAAAGGGGCAATCATTTTTCAAAATGCAGTTGTGATAATTGGGCAGCAGGCCAGTTCTTCAAGCATCATTAGCATCCTGATTTCATGGGAGGATAGCTGACAATATTTGATAGGTCCTATCAGTTTGCTGGTATTCCAGAGGTATTCATAATGTGAGTGGGTACATGGGTAGAGGGTGCTAACTCTTTTTGCATGCATAGAAGGATGTGGTGGGGACAAATATGTTTGTGCTAAAGACATGAACCTATCACTGAGTAACATGTGGACTTGCATGGGGGTGAACAGTCAGATTCTGTGGTGTAAATTTGGATCATTTTTTTTTTATTGACTTGGTATGCTCTTGACAGATGTCCACTGATATAATATAATACACCATTGGCTCATCTTTGTTGAAGGATAACTGAAAGTACAAAGGCTTTGTTTGGAAAAGTAGGGATAAAACCTTATCCTTTGCATGTTTATTGAAGGTAAATCCAGATATTTTTGCAGTTATTTTTTCCAAGGTAAGTTTACATAGGTAAATAGGTAAATTTACAATTATAGCATTAGGTTGTTGAAATGCATTCTTTACAAACAGTAGTAAAAATTGTACCCTTTGCCTATATGCTACCTTAACTTACCATACTCGTCATGATTTGTAGCAGAAATGGATTCAAAACAAAAATCTGCTTCTGGCACTTCTGGCATATTCTGCTTAGACATTCTCAGCTAAATGAATGCAACAGCTAATGTTGAAAGCCAAAGTGAGGGAAGCCAGCAACACCAATCCTTTTTTGGAGGTGTAGCTGAATTGTTTACTTCTTCTGTTTCATGTGCCTGTTGTCCAGACAGCAGAATGAGGTCAGAGGAACAGCAAATGTGAATTTGGTGCAGACATTTTGTCAGTATATCATGCTCCTTATAAACCCTGCAGAAAGCTAAGGTTGCATGCTTTTGGAACAAATGTCTACTGTGATATGAAAAGGCTTCACCATTTTTGCTTCCTGATGTAAGTGTGCTGCTGCTCTCTGGAGACCCTTAGAAGCATTACAGGAGCAGAGGTGAGTAGGAATAATTGTGGAGCCACTCCATTTTGCCATTCCCAAGGCTGAGAGTCAGATGTCAGCACATTGCTAAGGCAATCAGAGTGTCTTAGCAGCACAAGGGCAAATTGCTGCACCCTTGGCATAAATAGTCCTATGCTTGACACAGCAACCAAGATGTTCCTACACCTTCCCACCCTCCCCTTGCACTTCCTCACTTACTTCCCTTAGTTCCCACTAGCCATATTGTTGATCCCCACAATGTTCTCACCCCTTCTTCTGTCCTGTTTTGATTCAATCCCTGCTTTAAACTTTCTTTCTTCACCCCCCTTCAACATATGTATACTTTAAATCGTCTTTGCTCAACCTCCTTCAACAAACCCTTGCTTTAAATAATTTTTGCTCAGCCCTCTTCAACAGAAATCTTCTTGGTCCCTCCCTTGGTCCTCCTTCCAGAAAAGATAATTGTTAGCTATTTAAAAAATATTTTTTAAAAAAACAAATGCAGCCCAAATAGTCTGATATGCCTGAATGCTGCCCTATCCCCACTGCAGTTGTCCATGCCAGTCTATCCTGGCAGTTAACTTGCGTCCGTCCACATTTTGACCCAAAGGAAATCTTAAACTTTCTTCAAATATTTGGACAGCAGTAGAAGAGATCAATACCTAATGGAAAGAGAAGCTGAACTGAAATGAAATAAGTGATAGAATAAGATAAAAAGCTGATGAGAAGAATAAACCCCAGACTGAAGGCAGGATAGCTGTAGCAATGGCCACTGGCTATTTCTGCAGCCCTTTGGCCATTGACTCATGCTAGGTCAGAGCGAGGAGATTTGCCAGGAATAACGGATAAAAACATGCTGGTAGTCATTCTATATCATTTACTAACAGATCAATGGAAGAACAGTAAAATAATTACAAGTACAGTTTAAGAGGCAATATAGAATATGACTCAATACCCGTTTGGGACAGAGCACATTGCTTGAGAAATGGAATATAAGATTTTACATCACATAGGTACCTTTCCCTGGTATTTTCAGTATTGCTGGCCTGTAATCAGCAGGTAGATCTTCTGTGTTGATATTACTATCGGCACTTGTCAAGTAGGGGTTTTTTTTAAATGTTTTCGGCGAGTAATCATTAGGATAATTCTACATTTCTTGTTTTAGTCCTTTGAAGCAAGAATGATGAAGAGATGGATGTAGTGTTAAGTAATAGGAAGGTACATTTTTGGAATAATGCTTCAAAGTCATAAAAATCTCTTTCTGTGTTAATTCTGTGGCTGTTTAATCAAAGGTCTTCTCAGCAGAGTCCACCACCTTAGGGAAATCCATGCTCAAGGAAGGTGTTTGAGTAGTTTATGTCCAATACTTAGGCTGCACTGCTGAGTCAGGCAAACATCTTATCTCAGCCTTTCAGCAATTGACTGGCTATCAGTGAATGGGCCACTGCAGACCTATGCTATGCTGGTTTCTCTTTTTTAAACTTGTGTTTTCGAATCCTGTTTTGTTACTATTGTTTAACATGGAAATCTTCTGTATATTTTTGCCTGCGTCTGTCTGTAACTATATTTTTGTGATCAGTTCCCAAATATAGAAGATATTTGAAGGAATGTGACACATAAAAGGACCAGTGATCATTCTATGAATTTGGAGTTGCAGAATCTATCCAAAGCTCTCTCCCATTTCAGTAATGATGAGGAACAGGAACAGGCACAACAGTGTCAATTCTCAGAGAACATGCAGGTGTCCTTGGGAGATTCAGCATATGGAATGACCCCGCTACTCTCCAGAGATATGTGTGTTAGTAATAAGGGACTCCCTGCTGAAGAGAACAGAAGCTGTGGTTTGTGGGCCTGACGGGATGTCCTGACAGGTGTGCTATCTTCCTGGGGTAAAAATCTGTGATGTAACAGAGAGGCTGACAAGACTTGTCAAGCCCATTGGCCATTACCTCTTTCTTTTGGTCCATGTGGGAACGAATGACACTGCAAGAGGTGGCCTTCAGGATGTCACAAGGGACTACAAGTTTCTAAGTAGGAAGCTGTAGGACCCTGATGCACACATTGTCATTTCATCTCTCTTCCCAGTTGAAGGGCATAGTCCAGGAAAGTAGAGAAAAACAGTGGAGGTGAACAATTGGCTCTGCAGATGGTGCCATCAGAAACAATTTGACTTCTTGAACCATGGTCTGCGGTTTCATGCAGATGGACTTCTGGCAAGTGCTGGGTAGCACCTCACAGCACTTGGCAGGAACATTTTTGCTAAGAGTGTCACAGACCTGCTCAGGAGGGCTTTCAACTGAATTATATGTAGAAGGGAGACAGTATTCTTGAGGGCAAGAGATCATCAGGTAATAGGGAAAACTGGGTGAATAGTACAAGAACCTAACAATAGGAAGGGGAAAAAAGCCTAGATAAGTAGCTGGTGAGGGGTATCTTAGATGTCTCTGCACTAATGCACAGAGCATAGGAAATAAGAAGAACTTGAACTCTTAACACAGCAAAGCAGATATGATGTAATAGGCATCACCAAAGCTTGGTGACATTGCATCTCATGGCTGAAATGTAGTAATAAAGGGACATAACCTATTTCAGAGAAATAGACCAAACAGGAAAGGAGGACTAGCGTCATATGTCAAGGAAGTTTATACCTGTAAGAGATCTATGACTTAAATCCTGGAAGCCAGGTTGAGAGCATCTGGGCAAGTTAATGGGGAGGGAAACAACAGCAATGTCATTGTGGGGGGTCTACTGCAGATCCCCAAGCCAGACTGAGGATGTGGATGAGGCCTTCCTGGAAAAATGACCAAAAATTCAGAAAGGAGAGATGTAGTAGTAATGGGAGATTTCAATAATCCTAATATTTGTTGTAAATCAGACTGCAAAGGGTATCATATCCAACAAATTCCTCACTTGCCTTGCAGACAGTTTCATAGTCCAGAAGATGGAAGAGGCAACTAGGAGACATGCGGTTTTTGATCTGATCCTAAAAATGATCACCTGGTTAATGGAATGGAAGTGATGGCATTCTTAAGTGGAAGGAACCATCTTCTGGAGATACAGTGGAAAGGGGAAGCCAAGCATAGTTTAGACACACATTGTAGACTTTAAGAAGGCTGATGTTAGTAAACTTCAGGAAACACTGGTTGTGATCCCATGAATACTAAAACAGAAGGGATGTCATGATGGATGGAAATTCCTTAGAAGTGAGACACTGAAGACACAATTTCTAACAATTGCAATGAGGAGGAAAAATGGGAGGTATCTAAAGAGTCAAGGATGGATGTCTAAGGAACTTTAAATGTAGCTAAGCCTTAAAAGGTTCATGTACAAGAAATGAAAAAAGAGAGAAATCATCAAAGAGGAATTCAAACAAATCGTCAGCAAATGTAGGGAGAAAGTCAGAAAAGCTAAAGCACAGAATGAACTCAGTCTGCTGGAGAGGTTAAAAACAATAAAAATGATTTTTTAAAATTTTTTGGATATGTCCGTAGCAAAGGAGGATACAAGGAAATGATAGGGCTGCTACATGTAGAAGATGGTGAAATGCTGCTAGGGAAAGAGAAAAGGCAGAACTACTCAACAGCTTCTTTACCTCAATCTTCTCCTGAAAGAAAGTATTCAGCAAGAGGGAAATGGAGTAGAGGATGCGGTAGGGAGAAATGCAGCACAGTGTAGGTAAAGAGGTAGTACAAGAATATCTGGCTGTTCTGAATGAGTTGAAGTCTCCAGGATCAGATGAACTACATCCGAAGGTGTTAAAAGAACTGGCAGAAGTAATCTCAGAACCACTGGCAATAATCTTTGACAATTCCAGGTGAAGGAAGAGGACAAATATTGTCCCCATCTTGATTTCATTAAGGCCTTTGACAAGATCCCCCATGATATTCTTGCAAACAAGGTAGTAAAAATGTGGGTTAGACAATGCTAGTGTTAGGTGGATTTGTAATTGAGCTGTCTGGCTGAACACAAAGGGTGCTCACCAATGGCTCTTCTTCATCCTAGTGGAGTGACACAGTGTTCTGTCCTGAGCCCAGTGCTATTCAACATCTTTATCAATGACTTGGATGATGGAATAAAGAGCATTCTTATCAGATTTGCAGATGACAACAAATTAGAGGTAGCTGATACCCCAGAGGACGGTATCAAAATTCAAAATGACCTTAACAGTTCAACATAGGAATAGATTCCTTCAGAGTGTGGTACTCTCCATATTTGGAGGTCTTTAGTCAGAGGTTAGATAGGAATCTTTCAGTAGTGCTTTAATTATGTTTTCCTGCATGGCAAAGATGGCTCTTGTTATCCCTTCCAACTCTATGTGTATATCATTTTTTATTTTCTCTCCTCTCCTTTTTCTTTTATCTCCTCCCTTCCTTTTTTCTCTCCTCTTTCCACTTTACTCTATAGCTATTTCTATGAGCACTTAACACCATTGTTTTTTATCTTGAAGGAATTGATGTAAATTGAGTATAAAGAAGCAACAATATAATCTCTAGCAATTGCACAGGCAGATTCCTCTGCCTGCTCAGTCATTCTGTTTCTCTGTGGATAGTGCACCATACAGATTTGGGCATGGAAAGCGTAGCCCTCTCACCCTGTCACTTGTTTATCTCAGTTCCCAGTGGGCAGGAAAGAGGTGAGGATTCTCTCCAGTGAACCAAAAATTCTCTGCTGTGCAACCCTAGGAGATGATAAATGGGAGAATGTGCATCTGCCCATGGTATGAATGGTTTCTACTTCTGTCCCCTTCTTCACCCTTTGCCTGCTCACTTACAGCCTGCTTCCCATTTTGTGTGAAGGAAGGATAGCAAACCAAGAACAGTTGGAATAAATGAATAAATGGTTGTTCTTGAATCAGCAGTCACCAAAATCTGTCACAAAACTTACTTTTGTAGACTCTAGCTATATCTGTGGAAGGACTGAGTTTCTCTGTTTGTACAAACATGTCCCTTAAGACAGTTGGAACACATAGCTCAGGAAAAAATGTTTGATTTCTAGATGAAAGTCTGCATTTTGGAAAATAGGAAATTGTTTGAATGGGCTTTTCAGAATTTTGTATTTTTTCCCATTTCTTCTCCCACAGTTTTAAACAGAATGTCTATGACAATTTGTTGCATGAACAAATAATCATTTCCCTCATATGTATCTGAAGCTTATAAACATACTTTGGGATAAGTAGCACTGTTTTCCAGAAAACTAAGCTATTAATAGTATGAATAGTGGCAGAACCAAGTAAATAAAGGTCACAGGATTTGGTTATCATGTTTCAGCTTGGATCTTGAAAAAAGCTGCATCTGTTTCTCCAAATAGTTAGATTCCTCAACCTTCAGTTAAATAACAAGAATATATACTGCTTTCAAAAAGTTATGTGGGCATAACATAGTTTCCTTCCAAGAAGTAAGACCTTTTGAAAGGTTGTTTGAACATACTGGTCTTAGTTTCCTTCCAAAAAGTAAGGAAGTGACTGTGGCAGGCCCTTATTTTTCACTAGACTGGTTTCGTAGGTCAGACTTTATAAGATACCTTGACACTAACACTTAGCCCTAACTCCATCCTTTAAACACAACACAAAAGGACTAGGGTCTTAAGTGTTCCCTCGGAAGCAATTAGCTTATTTAAGGTAGCATGTTCTCTTTTTGGGTTACCAGTAATTTTAGATAACACAGGCTGACTCAGTGGTTATAATACTGTACTGTTTATTGTAGTAACATTAAAAATAAAGAATCTTGTAACAGTTCATGTTAAACACAGTCTTGTTAAATTAACCGGTTCAAACTTCTGACAGTCTATGCCAGTAGCTCCCAGCCTTAGACGTCACTCTTTGTGTCTTTTCCTCAGCTGCTTAAACACAAGCTAGCCACCCTTTCTGGCCAAGATCTCATTGAAGGCTCTTCACAAACAGAATCTCTGCCTTATATATAATTCCTCTCATCCATAAGCCACTTTCACATACACTATTGTGGTGGCTTTCACTCTTAAGGTATTATTCCTGGTGCCTAGCAGTCCACCATCAAATTGCAATTGCATTCCAAATAGCTGACTACCATCGCAATGTTGTCACCTCTCCCCTTAAAAATCATTGCTCTATTGCAGCTCCAAGTGGATCAAAACAAAAGAGCAATGAGATCCAAAGACATCATACATTAATCATTCATTATACTGAGCTGTATTTTCTCTGGACATCTTTCTTTGGTCTCTTCTGTGACCACCAATATAAATATTTCTCCATTTTAATACCAAACAACAGTTTTACTTTACACATCAGTCCATGCATCAATTCAGTCCTCAGGTTATCTGAGTAATGGCCACAATATTTTCCTGGACTCTTCTGTGGAAAATATCAAAATCAAAATCCTGAAGTAAAAAGCTCTAGTTCGGCAATTTTGTGAGATTTAACCAATGCAAAAGTGAATGATAAGTTCTTAGTACAAATTTTCTTCCCCATAAATACAGTTTTAGTTTGCTTAAAAAATCACAGAATCATAGAAATGTAGAGCTGGAAGAGACCACACGGGCCATCCAGTCCAACCCCCTGCCATGCAGGAATACCCTCAAAGCACTCCCGACAGATGGCCATCTAGCCTCTGCTTAAAAACCTCCAAGGAAGGAGACTCCACTACACTCCGAGGCAGCATATTCCACTGCCGGACAGCCCTGACTGTCAGGAAGTTCTTCCTGAGGTTCAGGTGGAATCTCCTTTCCTGCAGCTTGAATCCATTGTCCTGGTCTCTGGAGCGGCAGAAAACAAGCCCTCTCCCTCCTCTACATGGCATCCCTTCAAATATTTAAACATAGCTATCATGTCCCCTCTTAACCTTCTCTTCTGCAGACTGAACATACCCAGCTCTCTAAGTCTGTCCTCATAGGGCTTGGCTTCCAGGCCCTTCACCATTTTGGTCACCCTCCTCTGGACCTGCTCCAGCTTGACCATGTCCTTCTTGAATTGGGGTGCCCAGAACTGGACACAGTATTCAAGGTGAGATCTGACCAAAGCAGAGTAGAGTGGTATCAATACCTCCCTGGATCTAGACACCATACTCCTATTGATGCAGCCGAGAATTGCATTGGCTTTCTTGGCCGCCGCATCACACTGCTGCCTCATGCTCAGCTTGTGGTCTATTAAGACTCCTAGATCCCTTTCACACGTACTGCCATTCAGCCACATGTCCCCCATCCTATATTTCTGCATTCCATTTTTTCTACCTAAGTGTAGGACCTTACACTTCTCTGTGTTGAATTTCATTTTGTTAGCCTTGGCCCAGCTCTCCAGTCTGTCCAGGTCATTTTGAATTTTGATCCTGTCCTCTGGCGTATTAGCAACCCCTCCCAATTTGGTGTCATCTGCACATTTGATCAGCATGCCCTCTATTCCTTCATCCAAGTCATTGATGAACTGCACCCAGGACAGAACCCTGTGGCACCCTGCTAGTCACTTCTCTCCAGGATGAAAAGCAGCCATTGGTGAGCACCCTTTGGGAACGGTCAGTCAACCAGTTACAGATCCACCTGACAGTAGCTCTGTCCAGCCCACATTTCATTAGCTTCTTTGCAAGAATGTCATGGGGAACTTTGTCAAAGGCCTTATTGAAATCGAGATATGCTACATCCACAGCATTCCCTTCATCTATCAAGCTAGTAACTCTATCATAAAAAGAGACAAGATTAGTCTGGCATGACTTATTTTTGAGAAATCCATGTTGACTTCTCGTGATTACCGCGTTGCTTTCTAAGCGATTAGAAACTGACTGCTTAATGATCTGCTCCAGGATCTTTCCGGGTACTGACGTCAGGCTGACTGGGCTATAATTATTTGGGCCCTCTTTTTTTCCCTTCTTGAAGATGGGGACAACATTTGCCCTCTTCCAGTCTGCTGGAACTTCTCCTGTCCTCCAAGATTATAGCAAGCGGTTCCGCAATGACCTCTGCCAGTTCTTTTAATATCCTAGGATGCAATACATCTGGCCCTGGAGACTTGAATTCATCCAGCGTGGCCAGGTATTCTTGTACCACCTCTCTACCTATTATGTGCCTCATTTCTCCTGCTTCCTCACCTGCTCCCCAACAAGGCTTAAGGCTGACAAATCTCAGAGAGTATTATAATTCCTAACCTTAACATCACTCCAATCTCTTTTGCAACACTCTCGGCTATTTTCCTTTTACTCTATACAGTGAGGCTGCAATAGAGACAGTACCCCCAATTTAATGCTGTCCTCCTTCAACTTTTCCTGGAATGTTTGAAGATATACTCTTATATTTAGTTAATAATGCATACACTTCATCTGTCTGTTCTCTGGAAAGGAATCCATCAAGGTTAATTTCATCTATATTGCACCTTGTGGAATCTACCTTCTCCCAGGAAGGCAAGTAGGTTTCCCAGTCTCAGCAACCACATATAATATCATGTTTTCTCTTCTATAATATGGCTTTAACATATCAGTGTGAACAACTTTGTTACAAACATCTTCTCCTAGATCCACTACATAATTCACATCATTTAGGCTTGTCAGTATTTTAACTGGTCATGTCTAAACAAATTGTAACTTGTTCTCCTTCACTTGTCTGAGAATCAATACTTCATCTCTCCCATGTTTTCTGATCATACCAAGTCTTTTGTTTTCTCTGTGCACTTTGCAGATTCTTGACAGCTAGAGTTAATGCAGACCTTACCGATGTTAGCAGATTCTCTATATAGGTGACAATAGCTTTACAGTCTTGTCCAGACTCACAGTTCCCAAGTTTGTCTCAACAGTTCTAAAGGTGCTTGTACTCTTCTTCCATACAGCAACTCAAAAGAGCTAAATCAGAGGCTTTCTTGTGGAACATCTCGGTAAGCATACAGTAAATTTACAATTTAGCATCCCAGTCATTGGGATTATTTGCCACATATGCCACTATCATCTAGTTCAATGTTTCATTAAATCTTTCCACCAAATTATTGGTCTCCACATGGTAAAGTGTAGATGTAAGATGTCTAATTCAGCATACTTCCCATAATCATTCCATCAGTTTGGAAGTGAAAAACTTTTCTAAATCTGAAAAAAAAATTAGTTGGAAACCCCACTGCACAAAATACGTTTAGTAAGGCATTTACAGTAGTAGTAGTCTCCATGTTCTTAAGGGTACCATCTCAAGATATCTTGTGGCATAATCTTCTAAAGGAAGAATGTACTTGTTCCCTCTTTGGGTAGTTTTTGGCAAGGGATTGACGATATCTGTGCCTGCACGTTTGAATGGTTCACCTATCACAGGCATAGGGCATAGACTTTCTTTTAGTCTTGTCTCTTCCAGATCCCATTTTCTGCATGTGTCACAGGCTTTACAGAATTGACTTATGTGCTGGCCTACTTTGGCCTAGTAAAAATTCTGTGTTACTCATTGTGTAGCTCTGGTGATTCCCAGGTTTCCACCAAATGAACTTGCATGGGTCATTTCCATCAGTTTCTCTATGTATTTTGCAGGCATAACTAATTGCTGTTGTTTCTCCCATTGTGTGTTGTGTTGCTGTCTTAGGGACTCTCTTTACAATTTGTCCTCCTCCACTATATAACTGGATTTTCTCTTATCAGTTCAGATGGATTTGAATTGGCCATTTCAAACAAAGGCTTTAAACTCTGATCCAGTTTTTATTTCTTTGCAAACTCAGATGAATTTTGTTCACTGAATGAACAAATTTTAATCAAATTCAGTGACTTTACCAGTTACTAGTGATTTTAGATAGTGCAGGCTGACTCAGTAGTTATAAAACAAACTGTGTATTTTATTGTAGTAAAATTAGAAATAAAGTATCCTCTCATAGTTCACATAAAATGTGACATTAGTAGATTAACCAGTTTAAACCTCTGACAGTCTGTGCCAATAACTCGCAGCCTAAGGCACCAATTCTCTGTGTCTTTTCATCAGGTGCTTAAATACAATCCAACCACCCTCTCTGGCCAAGATCTTACTGAAGGCTCTTGACAAATGGAATTTCTGCCTTATATATAATTCCTCTCCATAAGCCCTTCCTACGCACACTACTGTGCTGGCTTTCCTACTTAAGGTACTACTTCTGGTGCCTAGCAATCCCCCATCAAGTTGCAACTGCATTCTAGTAGCTGACCCCCCCAGCAACTTTGTCATAGTGGCCTTTAAAAGTATGGATTTGTTTTGAAGATTGGCCATTCTTTTGTACAAGTGAGAATTCTTTAAAAGGCCCAGTTTTGAGCTGAAAATAAACATGTCCTCCAAATACGGATTAACTGGGGAAAACGGAGGTGAGAATGTAAAACCAAACAAATAATATTTTCATGTTCTTGGTAATTCTGAGACACGGTATTTCACCATGATGCTGTATTCTTACCAATTTTTTTTAAAAAAATTCTGATCAAGAGTTGAGTTAGAGATGTTGTGAAACACTTGTAAAGCTAATTATACATCAAGAAGGTATATCAAGATATGAATAACATTTTATTACAAATGTAAAATGTAGTTTCATTACTCGTAGAAATTCATTTTTCAATAGCAAAGCATCCAGAACACTTACAGTCCTGGAAGCTATCACTTAATCTTCTGTTCAGACATTAATTGTCCAGTTGCCCGGTGGTTATAGCTGGCACGGCCACATAACCTCCCAATTAGTAAATTTCAAATTTTATTTTGACTGATATTTGTAGAGGCCACAATGGAGGAACCAGAGGTACTCTTTGAAGAACTGCTGGAAAGAGCAAAAGCTGGACAACCTAAAGCACAGACAGAGGTAATTTTGGTCACTTTTCTTGCTACTTTTTACTAATTTTTACTAATTCCAATTCTAACGATGTGTTTTATAGATATCACATTAAAAGGGAGATGTCACATTAAAAGGACTCTAGATAGTGTCATGGTGAATTTTCTTGAAAGTATTTCCAGAAGGATGGAAAAACATTGGAGGGCAGCATGCTTTCTGTGTGTGTGTATGTCCCTTCAAGTCGCCTTTTGACTTATGGTGAACCCATGAATCTCATAGGTTTTCTTAGGCAAGGTATACTCAGAGGTGGTTTTACCATTCCTTCATCTTAAATATAGCCTACAGTATTTGGTATCTGTTGGTGGTCTCCCATCCAAGTATTAACCAGAGCTGACCCTGCTTAGCTTCCGAAAGCAGGCCAGATCTGGTGTCTTTATGGTATTTAGGCTTTATTCCTTCCCTACTCAAGCATTTTTCTATGACTGTTTGAAGCAGTTGTGTTGCTACTGTGAAAACAGGTAATGTAAACATATCCCAGTTACCTAGGTAAATGTGCTGCATTATCTGACTTACTGTATTGTGCTGGCAGATTCATTGCCTGCCAGTGTTGTCTGATAAGTAGTTAGTCACATAGGAGTATTTGGGGCAAGATATGGACATATTTTAGGTATGTATTCAGATGTGGATCCCCTTGAAATTAACACAGTGCATCCAGACCAAATCCATTTCTGAATGTACAGTCATATCCCCATTTTTTTTCCTGTTAGCTAACTAAACATAATGTTTTAGGGAAAGGAGCATCAGACTAGTTTTCTCAGTGAAATAGGGGTATTCCCTTCACCATTGCTGCTTTGCAAGCAGTTTTACATCTTTTCATGAAGAAATGTGAACATATGCTAAAGGGGCATGTGTCCATTTGTACAACTACAAGTGAAATTGCAGGTCTTCCACCTACACCACCAATACCAACAACAAAACAAATGATTGACAGAAAGCATGAATCATCAGTAGAGGTACAGCTTTTAAGGGAGTTTATCTGAAGGGAGTTCTGATGGAGTGAAGTGGAAAGAAGTAGGAAAACAAAATACACGCTAAAACCGTTTTTTCATATGTCCTACCTAGAAACACATCCCCTTACTTGGGATACTCTTATCTTGTGTTGATAACATCAGCAAGAACAACATAACCAACAGGAACTGCCTAGATGTAGTGGATATTGAAAACTCCGTGACAGCACAAACCTGAGCTTCAACTGTTGAGAATCACTCTATGATTCTTTGAATTTGTTCAGGTTTAAAAAAAAAAAATCTGACCCATGGTTCATTTGTGTTAGATGCACAACATAAATGAACCATAGAATCATAGAAATGTAGAGTTGGAAGAGACCACAGGGGCCATCCAGTCCAACCCCCTGCCATGCAGGAACACCGTTAAAGCACTCTTGACAGATGGCCATCTAGCCTCTGCTTAAAAACCTCCAAAGAAGGAGACTCCACTACACTCCGAGGCAGCATATTCCACTGCCAGACAGCCCTGACTGTCAGGAAGTTCTTCCTAAGGTTCAGGTGGAATCTCCTTTCCTGCAGCTTGAATCCATTGCTCCTTGTCCTGGTCTTTGGAGCGGCAGAAAACAAGCCCTCTCTTTCCTCTACATGGCATCCCTTCAAATATTTAAACATGGCTATCATGTCCCCTCTTAACCTTCTCTTCTGCAGACTAAACATACCCAGCTCTCTAAGTCTGTCCTTATAGGGCATGTCTTCCAGGCCTCTCACCATTTTGGTTGCCCTCCTCTGGACCTGCTCCAGCCTGACCATGTCCTTCTTGAATTGGGGTGCCCAGAACTGGACACAGTATTCAAGATGAGGTCTAACCAAAGCAGAGTAGAGTGGTACCACTACCTCCCTCGATCTAGACACCATACTCCTATTGATGCAGCCGAGAATTGCTTTGGCTTTCTTGGCTGCCGCATCACACTGCTGACTCATGTTCAGCTTGTGGTCTATTAAGACTCCTAGATCCTTTTCACACGTACTGCTATCCAGCCACGTGTCCCCCATCCTATATTTCTGTATTCCATTTTTTCTACCTAAGTGTAGGACCTTACACTTCTCTCTGTTGAATTTCATTTTGTTAGCTTTGGCCCAGCTCTCCAATCTATCCAGGTCATTTTGAATTTTGAGCCTGTCCTCTGGCGTATTAGCAACCCCTCCCAATTTGGTGTCATCTGCAGATTTGATGAGCGTGCCCTCTATTCCTTCATCCAAGTCGTTGATGAAGATATTGAACAGCACTGGGCCCAGGAGAGAACCCTGTGGCACCCCGCTAGTCACTTCTCTCCAGGATGAAAAGCAGCCATTCGTGATCACCCTTTGGGTTCGGTCGGTCAACCAATTACAAATCCAACTAACAGAAGCCCTGTCCAGCCCGCATTTTACTAGCTTCTTTGCAAGAATGTCATGTGGAACTTTGTCAAAGGCCTTACTGAAATCGAGAAATGCTACATCCACAGCATTCTCTTCATCTATCAAGCTAGTAACTCTATCATAAAAAGAGAGAAGATTAGTCTGGCATGACTTATTTTTGAGAAATCCATGTTGACTTCTCATGATTACCACATTGCTTTCTAAGTAATTAGAAACTGACTGCTTAATGATCTGCTCCAGGATCTTTCCGGGTACTGACGTCAGGCTGACTGGGCTATAATTATTTGGGCCCTCTTTTTTTCCCTTCTTGAAGATCGGGACAACATTTGCCCTCTTCCGGTCTGCTGAAACTTCTGTCTTCCAAGATTTCTCAAAGATTATAGCAAGCGGTTCAGCAATGACCTCTGCCAGTTCTTTTAATATCCTAGGATGCAATTCATCTGGCCCTGGAGACTTGAATTCATCCAGCGTGGCCAGGTATTCCTGTACCACCTCTCCACCTATTATGTGCCTCATTTCTCCTGCTTCCTCACCTGCTCCCCAACCGCCAGGTTGAGTGCTTGTAACCTTCTGGGAAAAAACTGAGGCAAAGAAGGTGTTAAGTAGTTCTGCCTTTCTCTTCCCCCTGTTAGTAATTTGCCATCTTCTCTGCGCAGCGACCCTATCGTCTCCTCCTTTTTCCGTTTGCTACGGACATATTTAAAAAAGCCCTTTTTATTGTTTTTGATGTCTCTGGCCAGCCTAAGTTCGTTCTGTGCTTTAGCCTTTCTGACCTCCTCCCTACATCTCCTAGCTACTTGCTTAAATTCTTCTTTGGTGGTTTCCCCCTTCTTCCATTTCCTGTACATGTTTCTCTTAACACTTAGCTCAACTGAGAGTTCTTTAGTCAACCATTCTGGTTTCTTCAGATGCCTTCCATTTTTCCTTCTTATTGGCACAGTTTTAGACTGTGCCTTCAGTATCTCCCTTTTAAGGAACTCCCATGCCTCCTGAACTCCTTTCCCTTTCACTATTCTTGACCACTGAATTCCAGCCATCAGCTCCCTAAGATTACAGAAGTCCGCTTTTTTAAAATCTAAGATGAGTGTCCACCAAGGGTAAGGGTGTGTGTTTGTGTGTGTGTTAGATGTACAGTATAATGAGAGTCAGCATGATGTAGTGGTTTGGACATTAGACTACAACCCTGGAGACTAGGGTTTGATTCCCCACTTGGCTATGGAAGCCCACCATGTGACCTTGGGCACATCACACATTCTTGGCCCCAGAAAACCCCCTGATACTTCACCCTAGGGTCACTATAAGTCAGAAATGGTTTGAAGGCACGCAACAACACAACGTAATATGGAGTAAGGTTAGCTTGCCTATTCATAGCTGGAACACTTCTTTGTACACTGGAATGAAGTTGCAAGCTATATAAAAAAGAGAACCTTATTCTTATACTTTTGTAGGTGGGAAAATACTACCTGAGGTTAGCAGAAGACCAGGATGAGGAGCTGAACAACTGCACAGGAGTTGAGTGGTTGATCCTTGCTGCCAAGCAAGGGCGAACAGAAGCTGTTAAATTACTGCGGAGATGTTTAACAGAAAGAAGAGGTATTGGTCTCGCCTCGTATTTTATAATTTTTGGCTATGGTTGTAGAATTTGAGAGACTTAAAATAAGATACCTCTTGAAGGCAACGATATTAGAAACCTGACGATTATTTTCACATTTAATTATTTGTTTCTAAAATGAATGTGCTATCCTTCAGTGGCCCATAAGCATTCTCATGGTAGCATGTAAATCTGGAAAAATGCGAAAATTATATACCAAATAAACAAATAAAATAGTATGAAAGGATAAAAAATCCACAGTCAAAACTAAGAGCAGCCTAAATGCATTAAATGCTTTAAGAGAAAAATGTCCTTCATCTGATGCCAACATTATACTGTAATTGGTGACAAATGAGCCTCCCATAAGAGGGCATTCTGTGGTCAAGACACCACCATCGAAAAGATACTCTCCGTGATTGACACCTACCTTGGAAGTAAGCTTCCAAATAAGGAGGGCAATTGCAGAAGAGCCTCAGATGAAGATCTGAACATGTTAGCAGAATGATATTGGGCCCTAGGTTATATAGTACTTTATAGAGATGCATCCACACTTTAAACTGAGTCCAAAAATTAGCAGGGAGACAGTAAAATTGTTTCAGAATTGCTGTGATGTGATCATACCTCAGGATTCCTGTTGTAGCAAGGGTATCAGCTATTTTCTGAACTAGGTGGAGCTTTTAGGCAGTCTTCAAAGGCAGCACCAGTACAGCAAATCTTAGTAATCCAAATGAGCAGTTAGCAGAGCATGAATACCAGAGGTGGCAATTCTGTTTAGGAGGGGCTGCAGTTGTTATGCCTTAACTTCCCCAAAGGCCATCTAACATCACTTGAGCCTACAAAAGCAAACTTGGATCTAGAATCACCACCAGAATATAGCTGTTTCTGTAACCAGTTGGACACCTTCAATCTAAACAGGGGAAACGTTTACCAACAGCACTATCTGGATTGGGTTTGAAGGACAAACTTTGAGGCAGTTGCTACAGAGAAAATATATAAAGACACTAACTACTCGAAAAAAAGGCAAGATAATACCTCAGAGCTTAGGAAGAGGCCTTCCTGTGTTCTCCAAATATGAGTAGTTCTGTGGACATGATTATATACTAGATGTGTGGTATACTGGCCAGTACTCAGACTCTACAAAGAGAAAGAAAACGTTTTGAATCTTTTTAAAAATAGCTGAAAGATGTAGAAGGTATATCTCTGAGTTGCAAACTCCCAATAGGCATGAATAAATCTTGGTTTTTTGTTTGTTTTTTGTCTGTGTTCTACATTCTACATTTTTTTTTTACATTCTAGTCATTAAATTTACAATTATTTCTATTCTGTTTATGAAGACACTTGCAAATTTTGGTGAGTTCTTTTTTTTTTTCCAGCACCTACACCAAGTGAAATCCCCAGCTATCTCATATAAGTCAAATTGAACAAGTACACCTATTCCCAACATGGAAAGGGCCATGTTGTAACTGTCTCCTATGTAGCTGTTAAAGGAGAGAAGGCTGTCAAAAAGAAGAAAAGAGCAGAAACCACAATTCAGCACCTCAAACAGTCTGAATATCCAGGGACTGAAACTCAGATTTTTAAGACTTGGCATACAAAGTTCTCTACCTGATTGGATGAATCTGTCAGTTTCACTTTCTCCCACATTTGAATTTTTAGATAAGTTGTTTGTACCCTGTTTCTGAATAAATGTAATTATTTCAGTAGGTTTTTATCAAATAATGAACTGAATGAAATTCTCATCCACCTCTAGCTACCAGAGATGGCCAAAAATGTTGATTATGCTGCTGCAGTCCCCTCTTACACAACTTCATAGCTAGGTGTTAAAGGTCCAGCCTGGCAGCAGGGGACAAACCTTGAAACTTCAAATGGGGATTACGGGTTTCCTGCACTGTAAAGTTTTCACTTGAGAAGATTCTTAATAGTTTCTTCGTGGTTGCTCTGTTTTCATGTTCCACTTTTTATGAGATCCATTGCTCCACACTTCAGTAAAAATCTGAACATGTTGTATATTTAAAGTAGTCTTTGCTCCCCAGTTTGCCCTATTGGGTGTGGTGTTTCTATGGGAATCTTCTGCAAATAACAGTTCCTTTTAAAGAATTATTCAGTTTGCCACTGAACTGACAGATTAACAGTTAACAGAAAGTTAACAGAAAGAATTTAACTCTCAATTTTAAATATCCAGTTTTTGTAATCATGTCATGATTTCTTTTCAAATAAGTTATAAATAACTAACAGCAGTTATGCTACCCCAAAAGGTTGGATAATTGTAGTTTATGCATTTTTTTTCTTTTCTTGAGGCATCACTTCAGAAAATGAGGAAGAAGTGAAGAGATTATCATCAGAGACTGACTTGGAAAGAGCTGTGAGGAAAGCTGCTTTAGTCATGTATTGGAAATTAAATCCAAAAAAGAAAAAGCAGTTAGCTGTTTCGGAATTACTAGAAAATGTTGGCCATGTTGACGATGAAGGTTTGTATCTAATATAAATATAAAATGTACTGTATACACATAACTGTCAAAAATTAGACTGCTGCAATTAAACAAGTAAAGGAAAACCTTTATTGCTAACTTGTTTAAGAAAAACCTGTTGAGGTAATAGGCATAGCCATTATTTCATCAACATCAGTTCCCACTGCATGCTTTTGGTTAAAGGATCTGGACACTGTAGTCATTCATGTGCTGTGACCACAAGGACAGTGTTATGTGGAGTCCAATAGTGGTCCCTTTAGCCCAAGCACTTTTTACTCCAGCTAACGTACCTCTCCGTGTTCTTGGGTAAAGAGGAGTTTTGCCCAGCTACATTGTGTAAAACTCTGACTTGGAAATGCCTAGGGACTGCAAGAGAGAGGTCTGTGGTATTAAGATGATTAATCAGTTAAATAAATCATTTTTAGAGGGTTCATTTAAAAGCCCCTTAATTAATTAGGATATTTCCCAGCAGAGGAGGGTTGACCCTCCTCCTGATTGGGTTGTCTTCTCCCACTGCTCCTAGTAGGCAGGACAAAGAAAGACCTTCCTGTACAATGTGGGGGGGGGCAACCCCCTAGACGTCAGTCTTTCTCATGCCTACAGCTCCTGGTGGACATAATTACCTCAGCTCCAGAGAACTCTGCACAGCTATTCCCACTTTTGTTTCTTCCTGAGTCTTCATTCTCCCTTTATTCCTTCAGTACTCTTCCCCTTCAGTCATCCTCTGCCTTCCCCCCTCCCAACTTTCTCTTTCATTTGGGTTGGCAGCTTGAGAGGAAGGAAGACAAAGATGGAAATGCCCAGAAAGGAGGAAAGAATTGCCAGCGCAAGCACTGAGTCTCCCCAGCCAGCATTTTCCCCCCATGAATGGAGGGAAGAAGACATGTAGCCATGGAGGAAGCTGACTCCTTGAAGAAGGATATGAGGGGCATCCAATGGAGGGGAATCCCCTTCATGTTGGTGAAGAGCTCAGTGCCACCACCCAGCCCAGGTCAGGAGCCCTAGAAGCACCCAGGAACTCCAAGGCAGCTGCACCAGCACAGACCAGGGGAGCCATGAGTCACAATGTGCCACTTCGCATCTTCAGACCCTGGCGGAAATCCTTTCTTCACTTGGCAGCAGGTGCAGCAATGCAGCCGCAGCCCATTCACGATCACAACAGAAGGTACAGCAGGAGGTACGGATGTTACTTGAGCCAGCATGGTTTCCTGGTGAACACCGAAAAGAGTACACTCACACCATCACTGCAGATCCAGCACCTGGGAGCCAGAATAGACACCAGTCTGGGGACTGTCTCTTCCCCAGGATCACATCAGCACAATTGCCAAGGCCATCCAAGTCATCCAGGAAACTCTCCAGACCAGTCTAACCAGTATTCTGCCCAGCTGCAAGGTCTGATGATTTTCACAATTGAGTGTCCACCTGGGCCCATCTTCATGCCTGGCCTCTGTAGTGCATCCTCCTTTCTCATCAGGAGGCCATCACCACAACGAAGCAGCAGGCCATCAAAACACCTCAAGTTTCAGGGAATCCCTCGAATGGTGGAGACTTTCGATTCCAGCTGTCAACAGGGGGCAACTCGTCTGAAGCCCAGTGTCATGTACTGGCTAGTTCTTGGTTCAGAGAAGATTGCTCAGAGTTTTTCAAAAGCCTTTACTCAGTAATCAAAAGAGAAAACTATAGTACATATTGTAAAAGTTGTCAGAACTGAAGGAACAGAGGATTTACATCATTATATAGCAATACTTTTCAAATTTAGCCTGCGCAATTATTCTGTTTGGTAGTATTTGGCTTAAAATATACGTCAGGAATGTTAGAAGATTCTCAATTGCCCTCACATTAGTATGATTAACAAGAATATTGATTACCTGCTTCTATTGACCAATTATATGAATAACCTCTGTTTTGTTAACTGCTGTATGAAACTATTATTGCTGAAATCGGGAGTACATTTGTTACATCAGTGATAGATTTGTTTGTGAACATTATGATAGTTACAGATAGTTACACACTGCTCTGTTCTTCCAGACAGCTGACGAAAGAGTTAGATAAGAAATAACAAGTAGTCAGTCTTAAGTGAAATACTAACCTTGCTGATATATGTTTTATTTTGCTTTCCTAATCAAGAAAATAATATAAAAATGTGAAGCCTGAAGAATAAAGTTACCCTTCTGGATCACTATTGCTAGTAGGTTGGACTGAACGCAGTTCTGATTATCAGCAGGATCCTTTGGCCAAAGAAAATCTGTTGTTTGTTCTATTGTATTGCATACTTTGCATTCTGTGTTGCTGCCTCACTTCCTACCCAGTTTCAGAGCTCATCCCAGCTCTTTGTGTCCTACCCGTTCGGATGCAGTGGGTACGAGATTTCAACCCGCTCACAGTGGCTAAGCGTAACAACACAGTTTCCCCTTGTTCTCATGGCTCTCACCAAGAGCTTGACCTTGGAGATTCGACTGCCAGCCTGCACCTAGATTCTCAGCCCAGAGGAGACGTAATGTATTTCTTCTTTTGAGTACACGGGTTTCACCCAGCCATTCTCATCATCCTCTTACAGTACAGTCTTGCCATGAAGCACCAAAGCAAAGCAATACAAGTATTACATGGCATCAAATAACTAACATGGTATGAGAATTACATGGCACTATATGGTAACAAACATCAAAGCCACTACGTGTAGTGGCATATGAGATATAAAGTAACACGAAGTAACAAAATAATGCATTCACGCATCAAGCCAGGGTAATTGTTAAAACTGGTGAATCAGACAAGGGGCAATTTCCTTAACAACCCCCAGGGGAAGTGTATGGCTAGCCACCCCTCGCTGTTTGAGCCCAATCAATCAGGTCAGTCTAGATTACCTCAGGGTTAGCAACATACCAATGCCCACCCTTCTGGGCAGGATAAACCCACCTGTTAAATTCTGGTTAAGCGATCCCTCAACACTTCCCTTGCATAGGAGAACATAGAATACAGAATAGAGAATACAATACAGTTTTTGGCAGTTTGCAGCTGCCACCGCCCAGGGCAAAGCACAATATAGCACACAAATATCAAACCTATATCCACAACCTATAAACATGGCAGGGAGAGCAAAGCCAATCTGACACCCAAAGCAGATTCAGATAGTGGATGCCGGCCTCACAGGGCTGGGGTGCCCAGTTGGCACAAGGCGGATGAAATCAGGAGGAACGAGACCACAGCATCAACTGATTGGAGCTCAGAGCAGCCAGGGTGGCCCTCCTCTCCTTTGTCAACATCATTCAGGACAAGATGGCCTTTATCAGGACAGACAACATCACAATGAAGGCCCACATGAATTGCGAAGGTGAGATGACATCACACTCCCTCATGGTGGGAGTATTGGGCAAAAGAGAATTTGATCTCCTTGGAGGCCATAAACCTTCAGGGCATCCTAAATTTGAGAACAGACTAGCTGAGTTGGACAGACATTGACAAAATGGAGTGGGACCTTCATCCAGAGGTCTTTGACCTGAGTGTGTAGCTCTTGGGACATCCAGTGGTGGACCTCTTCGCATCTCCAGCAAAAGCCAAGGTTTCAAGGTTTATTTCAAGATACCAGACAGAGGGAGCCAAAGGCATGCACAACCTCACCCTACCATGGCCCCGGGACTGCTGTACACATTTCAACCAACAGTTCTGCTGACCTCAGTGACCTTAGCTTGGCACAAGAAGGTGTGGTTCTCAGAGATCACCGACATACGAGAGACCTCCATACGTCTGCTGATCTGTCAGGACTTGTTCACTCAGGCTCAAGTCTGTCATCCAGATCCAGCTTGGCTACATCTTGGGAAGTTAAGCAGGATATGTTGAAGGCCTACGGATACTCCAACAAAGTGATGGACACCATGATGGCATCCTGGTGGGCATCTCAACAAACTATATGAATATACCTTTAGAATGTTTCGTAGGTGGTGCAGAAGGAAACAGGTGGACTTCCTTCAACTCTTGGTTCCAATGTTGCTGGAATTTCTTCAAGAGGTATCAACTGAGGGCTCAGACCCAGCACAGTCAAGAGACAAGCTGCTGCCATTATATCATTGCTGCCTTGATAGTGCACAGCTGAAGTGTCCTTACATCCACACTGAGCAGATTCCTAAAGGGTTTATCTAACCTAGTGCCACCCCTAGTGCTTCCTGTCTTGGGACCTGTATATAGTTCTGAAGTCACTTACAATCCCTCTCTTTGAGCCTTGAAGGAAATGTCCTGGAAGGCGCTACTTCTCACCATCATCACATCAGCCCATAGACTGTCAGAGCTAAATGCCCTGTCCACATGCAAGGAATTCTGCATTTTTAGACTGGACTTGGTGTTGTTGCCATTGGATCCTACCTTTGTCCCCAGGGTCTGTTTTCCACAGGAGGTGATCCTCCCATCCTTCTGTCCCAGTACTAGCAAGGAACTGGAAATAATCTGGCATATTCTGGATGTGCACAGAGCTATCTGGATGTACCTGAAAAGAACAAGCAGCTTCTGTGTCAGGAACTGACTCAGTAGGAGGGTCAACCCTTCTCTGCTGAGAAAAGGGACATTGATCTTACCTGTGATATGTTCATTTCCAGAAGATGATGGGTGAGCCTCCTCCCCACCTTAAGGTTCTGGCATAATCTTGCAACTGTATATAGTTCTCCCACAGGGACCACAGCTTACTATCCCAGTGGGCCACTATTTTTCATGCATTCCTCAGATATGAAGTAACCGTTAAGCTGTATGTGGTAGTTTCAGTTAGAATTGAATAGTAGTCTTCTAAAGTAATCCTCTTCATTGATTGTTTTTTGAGGATTGAAGGTATAATAAAAAGTTAGATGTTCTTCTTTTATGTTTGGAATGAATGTTTTCTATCTTTAGCTGTATAACAGCTGACCTTTGGGGAGTTGCTCTCCCCACATGGCACAGGAAGGTCTTTCCTTGTCCTGTCTACAAGTGGCAGTGGGAGGAGATAACCCAATCAGTAGGAGGTTCACTCCTTTTCTGTTGGAAATGAGTGTGTCACAGGTAGGACCAATGGGCCATTTTTAATTTTTTAAACAATACAAACCTTGATTAAAAGCTGCAGATAGCATTTCAAAAGAAATGTTTTTTCCTGTAAAAGAGAAAAGGTCTTTCAAATTATGCATTTTAGATTATGCCCATGAATGTGGAATCAAGAAAAGTATGAGTTTTCTTTAGAACTTCTGCTTTTTCAAATACAGATTTATACTTGTTTAACAAACTAATTGACTAAAATGCTGGCAATTACTAACTGACTTTTGTTGAATCAGTGCCAACCATCTTAAGAACATCAAAGACTTAATAAAATTGTGGTGTTTGCATTTTTAAAAATTGTGTTTTGACCCACAGTAACTTACTTATAATCATTCTGAAATTTTGTGGAGACCAAGAACTCAAACTATGATGATTTTTAGATTCAGGGAAAGTGTACAAATGTTTTACAGTGTGATTTACCATGGCAGTAAGAATTTTTGACAAACTGTTTAATTTAGCTCTGACTTATGGCAACCTTGTCATAAAATTTTCCTGGCAAGATTTTTTCAGAGGGCATTTGCCATTGTTTTCCTCCTAAGGCTGAGAGAGTATGCCTTGCTGAAGCCCACCCAGTTGATTTCCATGGCTGAGCAGGGATTCAAACCATGATCTCACAGTGTTAGTCCAGCATTCAGGTGTGCCTGCAAGATGTGCCTTAGAGAGTGGCAAGAATAAGAAAAACATTTTCTCTGAAAATCTCAGAACATGGGCAGACATGCATAGGAGAATACTTGGCAGATAACTGACACACATTAATATTTCTCATCTCACCCCTGTTTGAGCTATTGTTGTGTGCCATTTTGATGGGTTTTCTGTCTTCCCATTTGAGTTTTTCCACTAATACTATCAGACACATGTTTATAAAAACAGACATTGAAAAGCCACCTGGCCCAGTTCCAAAGTCGGTTCAGAAGCAAAGAAGAATGCTGGAACGACTGGTGAGCAGTGAATGTAAGCAAAGCATTTCTTGTGTTGTGTTGTAACATAGTATTGGTCTTTTATTATTTCTTACTGTTGCTTCCTTGAGGATTAGGACAAAAAGATCATTAAATTAAAAGATAGGAAATGTGAAAAGGAAATGGGCTCTTATATACATCAGCGGTGGGGGCGTAACCAAGCAAAAAAGTTTCGGTATATGATTCGATCAAAAATGCAAAAGGTGCTGGATATAAGAATCGAGCTGAAACCTGAAATTTTTTTACTGGGCATTTTCAATCTGGATAGGAATTTGGATAGTAGGCTAGGCAGACTTATATGGCACATGGTAACATCAGCTAGAATGGTCTACGCTAGACACTGGAAAAGTAGCACAATTCCAACAGAAGAAGAATGGTGGGAAAAACTAATAGAAGTTGTGGAAATGGATAGATTAACGCACATGTTAGACAATAAATCTGATGACCAATGTTCAAGGGTATGGCAGCCATTACAAGATTATCTTAAAAGCAGAGTTTAGGGTATCAAAGAGTAGCAGAGGAATTACTGAAAAATTATAATAGAAGTAAAAAACTTTGAGAATTAAAAAAAAGAAAAAGAAAAAATGTGCGCTAACATGACTTTATCTACAAAGATGAAAATTTCCATTAAGTTATGAGGGGAGAGACTTATAGCACTACTTTTTGATTGTAAACAAGGCATAGTAGAAGATATTGACTGATTCAAAATTCGCTTGTTATATATGCTATGCTTGTTATTTACAAACTTCTCTCATCTTATATATGAGGGTGTTGAAGCAGTAATACTGAGAAAAAGCCATATCCTCACCGTAGGGGAAGTTTTCTTGTTTGGATGTGGAAAATATATGATGATGTGATAAGAATGTGATATGATGTATGCATAGTGGTATGATATGATATGACATTATATATGATGTGATAGAACATAATGTGATATGATGTGATGTATGATGCAATGTGACATGATATATGTCTAGTTTTTCTTTTTTTATTTAATAATAATAATAATAATAATAATAATAATAATAATAATATCCTAAGTACCTGGCTGGGACTGCAAAACCTCCAGGTGTTCTCCCTCCCCCCCAAAAAAAGATAGCCACATTCATTCTGAAATTTGAATTGTAGAACCATGAATGGTTGTATTTATCAACTGGAGTCTGAATGTGTTCATTTTATTTATGTATGAACCAAGGCAGCAGTAGAATATTGATGTCTCTTAGAAATCAAAATGAGTTGCAAGATAGGCCACAAAATAATAATCTTACAACCTTTTGCTTGGGGGCTGTCTCTTCCAGCAGACCAACATGTGGCATAATATGGATTTGCTGCCACTGTGCCATGAATTTGAATTTCATGCCTGCTTACCAACTACTCACTTTTCCCAGAAGTTTCATGTAGATTTGGAGGCATGTGGGCTACATTTCTGGCTCAAGGACCACATGGTCCCCTTTATGTAGCTCTCAGCATCATCCAGCTTTCTGAGGATCATTTCCGCTTCTGGTATATGAAGAGAGATGTGAAAAGATAGTGAAGAGATATATGAAGATATATATGAAGAGATGAAGATGATATGAGATAGATGATAGAGATGAGAGAAGATGATAGGGATGATATATATGAAGAGATAGTGTGGCACATGGATAAAAAGATATTCAGTCCCTAATGCTGCAAACTCCATTCACTTTTGGATCTTGCTCCACCAACTGCTGGGCCTACATCTGCTTGCAATTGATTGCAGCCTCCAGTTGACTTTTCTTGTCAGTCAGTGTAGGAAGAACTTCCTCATTCCTAATGCAAATGTATAGTCATTATTCTTCTTAGTTTCCATTTAGTTTTTAAGGATGTTCACTGAAAACAAAGTGTTCATTTAAAGAAGTATTTCAGAAAGCCCAGTATTGTGCAATCAAAAGCTTTCCAAAATGGATGAAGAAATTATTTGTTCATTACCATTAATACCACAACCCTGGTATTAATGCTAATGAACAAATACTTTCTTCATCCCTGGGCATTGTGTAGAAATCTGGCCTTACAGAGAGAAAGAAAGAAAGATATGAGCTTCAGGGACATTCCTCTAAGGAAGGTGCCTGAATTTTTCTCTAGCTTTGATTAATACCTGAGCCAAATAAAAATGTCTGGTTTACCCATCTCATTTTATTTACTTGGCTTAGCCTTCAGTTGGTAAACAGTTGCTCCTGCTTTCCCTTTCAGCTGTGTTTGCAATCTAGGCTGACAGGAGTGGCATTTCCACTTCATTGAGAGCAAAGAAAAAAAGTCTGTTCAGGTCAGCTAGCTAGCTAGCCACCTCTAGTACTGGTGCTTGTCTAGGTTCAGGTGTTCCCTGGAGCTTCCCAAGGGCTCTAGATACTTCAGGAGTGCTTGGGAAAAATGGGACAGACAGAGAGGGAAAGATGCCCTTACCCATGCCCACAATGCTGTTGCTGTTGCCACTTAACTTGGTCAATAAGTACAATTTAAATGAAAGGGAATAAGGTGTTTAGGGGAAGACTGAGGGTAGCAAAGAGCAGAAAGGCTAGGCTGAATTCAGTTTGGCTTGGAAATAAGACATTTCAAAACTTTTGGGGGGTGGGGAGTGAACCAATCCAAAATAAACTGTTTGGGTGGGGTTCCCCACTCTCACTCTGGCTGCCTAACACACTAGGAAGAGTGCTGAGGAATTTTTTTCTCTTACAATAATTAACGTTCTTTATTTTTATGTCAGAAGTGGGAATCTGTACCTACAGTCTACATGAACCTCCTCAGATCCTCAACTTTCCATTTTCCAATACCTGCCAAAATGATTTCTTACAATAAAAAGTCCCTGGGGGTGTTCAAAAATAGAAATGACAAAATGTCTTCTTTTTTTAAAAAAAAAGCTCCACTTTAGCTTGAAGCAGGTTGGGGAGAGGAAGATGTACCTATGTTGTCCCTTTGCCTCTTTGACTTTTACAAGGGACTTTTTAAAGTAAATCTTTCAGGATTGTGAGGGAATTTTGACAGGCAAGAGGACAGCCCTCCGATATTCATGAGAAGTACTATGCACTCACTAGACCTCTAGAAACTGCCCATCAGGATATGACACTTAAAGTGAAAAACTTAGATTCACAATCTGTAGTTTAACTTAGCTGAGTCCTGGAATGATACTGTGCTGTCATTTTATGAATGGGTAAGTTGAGTGTAGGAAAGGGTCTGAGAGTTGCCTCTTTAATAAAATAGAGGTCTCCCCAATAACACCAGTTCTGGCTTGGTGTAATTTCATAAGTGAAGAAACACAAGGGTCTAGAGCAGTGCTTCTTAAACTATGTGATGTCAGGGACTGGCAGGGTTTTTTCTCTAGTGTTCCAGGGATGGGCACCATATTTAGGCCTGTTAGCTGTTTCTTTCCTCTCTGGAATTGTACCACAAACTGGCAGCCGATGATTCACAACCTAGAACCAGTTCACAGACCACCACTTTAAATGGCACTATTTAGACCATGTTTGGTTGCATCCTTCGATGAAATCCAGAACTTGGGTTGATGGTTGCCAATTATATTGTTTAGGAACTTCTTGCAACATGTATGGTCCCTTTGACATCCCAACGAGATAATTTTGACCTGCCTATATAAGTGAAATTTCCAGTCCAGGTTTTGTGTACTTTTCTGAAAGAAAGTGGTTTTTGTTTTTGTTTTTTGAATCTTGCCATGGCCTCTATCTTGACATCTGATTATGGCTTTCCTCCATTTCAAATGAGTTTGAAGTGTCTGACCTTAATTCCAACCTGATTCAGATTGAGATTGAGCTTCAGATTGATTCCAGTGCCTGAAGCCTCCAGGCAACATCAGCTACTGATTGTAACATTGTAATCTTATACTGATGACTTATATGGGAGTTAAAACTAAAATCAAACCAAAGTCAGTTAAGATTTAGGAGTTTATCAGGTCAGAACTGTTGATATTAGAGCCTGTCTTAAATCTCTTCTTGAGGAATGTGCTTTGTTACAGTTCGATGAAACTATTGCTATCCACTTTCTCCATAGAACTGAACCACCATTTAGTTAAGTCAATGCGTATTGCCTTTCTGTCTTTCAGCTAAAAAATATATTGCCTTGGATGATTTTGTTGAAATTACGAAAAAGTATGCGAAGGGCATCCTCCCAAGTAACATACCTGTGCAGGATGATGATGACGATGAACTAGCAGGGAAGAGTCCAGAGGAGCTCCCACTTCGACTCAGGGTAAAAACTGAGTGTTGTCAGAGAGCTCGCTGAAATGTGGTCTACTCACACTGCTTAACTCTCAAGTACCAGGACAGAATACTGTTTGAGAATCCATTTTGCATCATTGTTACCTAAGCAGTTGTAAAAAGTTTACCCAAAAGTCAGCCACTTGCCACAAAAAAGGATTTTTTAACAAACAAAAACCAAAAAAGTCCTAGCAAATCTATTGCATTTTGCCACTGAGAGACTTTTTGCCCTTCCCAATATAACACATTAGAACAAAAGATGTTCCATGTTGAATGTGAGGTGAATCATGATGCAGTGAAGTATGGTTAAGGTTTATTATTGTACACTTTTTGTATTTCCTGACTTCAGTAAAACCTTAACTGCAATCCATATCCTCAATATACTGGCCTTTTTTTTTCAAATAGAGTCCAAATATTCCACAATTCACTCAGTGCAAGTGATTGTTTTTAAGAAAAACCTGATGTGTCAGCGTTAAGGAAAATCCTGATCTGTGCGGGTTTGGTGTATATGATCTTGGTTTGAGAAAAAAAGAAAAAAAGAAAGCAGCTGCAACCAATACTGGGATGTAGTATTTTGTGTAATGGGTTCAATTGATTGCCCTGTCCCACACTTAAGCCTAGAATTCTGATCTATCTAGTTTGTCCTGTATGGAATTTTAATCTTACCCTTTTGTAATTCTTCCTGGAACTGTATTCTTGAATTTTTTAAGAGCACCTTGTTTATTCTTCTATCCATATTCTATTATGTGGTCAAAGTGCCAGGATGGAATGCCTGCGACCAGCAGAGGTTCACCAGTGTTTGCTGCTTTTTTTTCCCATGTAAAATATCTGAGCCTCACTGTTTTATTTAGAGGAATTGAATTGACCAGTATCTGTTTGTTCCTTATATCAACTGCTGACAAATATGAGAAGAAGCCCTTTCCTGGCATCTTTAACACAATGAAAATGGTTTATGTTTTGTATGTAAGAGACACTGTAATATGACTGAAAGAAATGAGGTTTCACAATATTTATTTTAGATATTGAACTGCAATATGATGAACTGCAATATGATGAACAAGAGAAAAAGATTAATGCACTGACACATTGTGATTTATCTCAAGAGGCAAACTGCAAGACATCTTGTTTTTCAAACATGAGATGCTTAGTGGAGGTAAAATGGACCGGGTGGTATGATGTTGGACATGAAAAGTAGTGATTAGAGGAAAGATTAAGCCCACTGATCCAGCAAACCACTTCTTGCTTCAGACTGCTCCATTTTACAACAGAAAAGATGACTGGGCTTTAACTTGTGAAGTCAGTTATCTAATCTGATATTATATGAAAATCCCTGTGAGTACATTTTAGAGTGGAAAAGCCAATATAATACAAATGAGATAAATCATTTATATATAAGTGATTATAATATATGGCATAATGCAGTATTACAGTATAATATAAGAGGAGAAGAGAGAGCAGTTCTTGTGAAACCACATTTTTGGTGCCTCCTAAAAATAAACGTGTGAAACAGAATATTTTCATAATTGACTCTGACACTACTGGCACCATCATCAATCACAATTATGATAAATTGTAAGCCTGAGGGCAGGAAACTGCTTTGTTGTTGTTTTACTTGTAAACGCCATATACACTGATGGCATCATATAAATAAATTATAATAATAATGGTGTCAGAAGTCATCACCTAAAGGGCCACACACCCAACTCATTAGCATCAGAACAACTCTTGCTCCTCCTATACCAAGGGGAGGCACCTCCCAGCCATCATATCTGTCCAATTCATCCTGTCAGCTACTCATGTAAACTATAAAAAGGTGTGAGTCATTTCACATGAGGATTTTTCCATCAGTTTAGTAATGGCTGGGATGGGCAATATAGGACAAGCTGGGATACCTTTTTTGATCTCAGACAGTCTACCCTTCCCCCGGGAAGAGGGCAAGTTGCAATCAAGAACAATTTGTTACTTGCTGCAGTGGTCATTACTAATCTTGAGCATCCATCCTCCCCCAACTCTGAACTCCCCTTCCACAATGTTTATTATAAGGAGTCAGCCACTTGAACAGGTCACTCTCTTGATCCTCCAAATTCTTTCTCAGAAGGTGGATTGTGTATTTTCTACCAATATGTGTAACAGTTAGTGGCTTAAGAATGTCCATGTATCCAGGAAATCCCTAAAATGTATAGAAGTTTTCTGTTGAGTTCTTTTCTCTTTTTTAAAGCCACTCAGTCATCTTAGTTTGCTATTAGAGTTGGGATGAAATGGTGGCAAATAATGGTGGCAGACACATCCAGTTTGTCACCATTATTGGCTTATTAATTGTTTAAAAGGAAATATATCAGATTTAATTTGGCTTGATTTGTTTGCCCAGGAGACTTGTGGTGATGTGTGGTGCTGCAAAAGTGCTGATTTAACTACATTTTTCATTTCCAGGTCATAAAGTATCCACTTCATGCTATTATGGAGATCAAAGAGCACCTTATAGATGTCGCATCTAAAGCAGGAATGCACTGGCTGTCCACGATTGTTCCAACACATCACATCAATGCACTTATATTCTTCTTCATCATCAGTAACCTGACAATTGACTTCTTTGCCTTTTTTATTCCATTAGTGATCTTCTATCTCTCCTTCATTTCCATGGTGATTTGCACCCTCAAAGTATTCCAAGATAGTAAAGCATGGGAAAACTTCCGTACCCTCACTGACCTGCTGCTCCGTTTTGAACCCAACCTAGATGTCAAGGAAGCAGAAGTAAACTTTGGTTGGAACCATTTAGAGCCATACCTTTACTTTCTGATCTCTGTGTTCTTTGTAATTTTTTCCTTCCCTATAGCAAGCAAACACTGGATACCATGCTCAGAATTGGCTACAATCTCTGTTTTCTTCATGGTGACAAGTTATATGAGTTTGGGCACGAGTGCTGATCCGTATACACAAAGAGCATTATTGACAGAGGTTACTGCAGGTTTCCTCTCCTTGTTGAAGGTTGTCCCTTTAAACCTGGGACCTTTGAAGATACTGTGGAAAACATTTTACAGCATCCCTATTGGCCACTTCTTTGTGCTGAACCTGAGCATCCCTTGCCTTTTGTTTTTGTATTTGTTTTATCTTTTCTTTAGAATGGCACAAATGCAGAATTTTAAAGGTACGTATTGCTACCTGGTTCCTTACTTAGTATGTTTCATGTGGTGTGAACTCTCAGTGGTTGTTTTACAAGAGTCATCTGGCATTGGTCTAATCCGTGCCTCAGTTGGTTACTTCTTGTTCCTGTTTGCCCTTCCTATTCTAGTAGTGGGCATTGCACTGATGTGTTTCATCCACTTTGTAAAATGGTTCATAACTCAAGACCTCATGAAGATTGTGGCCACTCTTGCGCTGTGTGCTATTCCTTTGCTTTTCCAGTGGTGGACAAGGGCCAGGGTCTCCATAGTTGAACTTGTAAAATCACTAACAAAGAGTTCAATTGTTAAACTTATTCTAGTATGGTTGACTGCCATAGTGCTCTTCTGTTGGTTTTATGTGTACCGCTCAGAGGGGATGAAAGTGTACAACTCCACCTTGACATGGAATCAGTATGGATTTTTATGTGGGCCACGGGCTTGGAAATCTACTAACATGGCACGCACCCAGATTTTATGTAGCCATCTGGAGGGCCATAGAGTAACATGGACTGGAAGGTTCAAATACGTTAGAGTAACTGACATTGACAATAGTGCAGAATCAGCAATCAACATGCTTCCTTTGTTTGTTGGTGATTGGCTGAGATGCTTGTATGGTGAAACTTACCCACCATGTGACCCAAAAAACATTACTTTAGAAGAGGAGGAACTCTGCCAGTTAAAGTATCTGACAAAACATGAATGTCACATGAAAAGGTTTGACCGCTATAAATTTGAAATAACGGTGGGTATGCCTTTCAGTAGTGTGAATGGAAGTAAACCTATAGAGGAGGAAGATGTAACGAAAGACATTGTGCTGAAAGCCAGCAATGAGTTTAAGAAGGTCTTGCTGAACTTGAGGCAAGGAAGTGTTATTGAATTTAGTACAATCCTGGAAGGCCGCCTTGGCAGCAAATGGCCTGTATTTGAACTGAAAGCCATTTCATGCTTAAACTGCATGTCTAAACTTTCACCTGCAGGGAGACATGTGAAACTGGAGCACGACTGGAGAAGCACTGTTCAAACTGCTCTCCGATTTGTTTTTAATTTTTTCTTCTCTCCATTTTTGTCAGTTGCCTTCTAAGCATAAATTGAACTTGCACTGTCATAACCAAAAATGCAGCTGAAAATCAACCACATGGCAATGTTTCAAATGAATGTTACTTGTTCTGAGTACTGTGCATGGTGCATATTCAGTCTTATTAATGCTTATGCTGCAAAAATATGTTTCAAAAGTAGCCTTTATATGCATATCACAGGCACAAACTGAGTTATAGGAAAAGGTTTCTTCTTAAACTAGAGATAATAAAAGCACTTTCCTTCAGATAAGTCACCCTTGTGCTCTTATACTTCTATTATTATAATTGTATAATGAAAATCTGACTTTATGTAATACCAGTTATGCAGTAACCCACAGAGAAAAATTAGTTGTACTATGAGGCTGGACATTGGTGCAAACTAGACAACTCATCTAAGGAAGAGAGAGTTTAATGTAGTCACTGATGTAAATACAACTGAAAGTATTCCGTTAAACTGGTTTTACTAGAAAATCTGAATTACTGATCTGTTCACTCTGGAAGTCAATACGTGATGCACGGTCTGTATAAATACAAATGTAAAAATTAAACAAGAATTCGAAACCTGTGGCATAAAGCTTTATAGTCTTATTTAATACACTCTCCTTGTGTGTGTATACCATTCAAGCTTGTTGCATCACATTCCACATACTATATTAAATATTGGGAAATACGTTGCTGTAATCACAGGCACCTTGCTCTCTTTGTTAAATATAATATTTTTCACTTTTGAGTTGATAGCTACTTCCCACATGCTTTCAGCAGCCTTCTGGAATATTCTACAAAATATCCTAATTTAAAGACAACGTCTTTATTTTATTAGACTGGAATCCTAATATATAGTCAGTTGCCATGTCTAGTTATTTACAGTTATATTTAATAATTATAGTGCAAGCATTTTGTTCTGTTTAGAATTCTGCTTAGCTGGTCCTGGATTTCTTTCTTCCAATTAGAGATGGATGAACTCTCCTAAACTTACTTGGGATAAACTCAGAATTAACCTAAGTTCTTCTGGACAGGAAAGAAAAAAGCTTCTGGAAAATGAGAATCCCTAACCTGTGTTCCTGAGGCCCTGCTGATTATGCTTCCCAGGTTCAGAAACAGGCCCCAAAGGGCTCCTTCCAACTTTATGATTCCATGAGTCTATGATGGCAGGGATGTTTTTTGGGGGTGTGGTAAGCCTAGTGGGCACAGGAGTGGCTGGCAATATTTTGGGGGTTGTATTTTATTTAGGAATGGGGAAAGCATGAAGTGCTCACCTCTTCTTAAGAGAGAAACATATACAGAGTCCTAAATTTTTCCAACTCTCACCATTATCTTTAACTTTTGAAAAACGTTAGGGAACAAGGTCATTGTTTATGTAATGAAGCTATTCCTTCCTAGTTGGAATCTGTATGTGAACGCAACAGTTGCTTGAAAATCTTCCATTGTGTCAGGTTCCGTAAGGACTTGAACTTAACTATGTAATCACATAATAATAATGAACAGCTGCCATTCAGGACTTGATCCTGGATGACCATGCCAACCTGTCATACATCAGAGAGACCTGGCTGGATGAGGCTGGGGGTGAGGGAGTTGGTTAACATGTCTCAGCTCTGTTCACCTGGGTTCTCCATTCAGCAGCAGGTGAGACCTGGGGGTTAGGGAGGTGAAGTTGCGGTAGTCTATAGAAATTCCATCCCCTTGTATAGGTTCCCTATCCCACGGTTTTCTGGGTTTGAGTGTATTTACCTGAAACTGCAGGGCTGGGACAGATTCTGTTAGTGTACCACCTACTCCACTGCTCAACAGCCTCCCTTCTTGAGCTAGCAGTGTGATCTCAGGGTAGGTGTTGGAATCTTGGGGGATTTCAACATCCACACTGGGATCGCTTGTTGGGAGTAGCTCAGTACTTCATGTCTGCCATGACAATCATGGGTCTGTCCCAAGTGTTATCTGACCCTTATTCATTGTGCTGGGCACACTCTGGCCCTAGTTTTCTATAGTGGGTGAGGTAAATGTGATCTAGGAGTAGAGGAAGTTCCATTGTCATGGACAGATCACCACCTGGTGAGGTTTAGACTTATTGGGACTCAGAACCTCTGCAGGGGTGGGGGACCCATTAAGATGGTCTGCCCCAGGAGGCTTACAGATCTGGATGGATTCCTGATGGCTCCTGGGGAGTTTCCTGCTGCCTTGACAGGCAGTCCTGTCAAAGCCCTGGCTGATCTTTGGAACAGAGAAATGGCCAGGGCAGTGGACATGAACATTCCCAAGCATCCCCTCTCAAGAAGCCAAACCCACCCCTTGGTTTTCCAGGGAGCTGTTGGCAATGAAATGAGAGGGCTAGTGCGACGTTGGCAGAAAACCTAGAATGCATCTGATCAAACACAAGCTAGAACTTTTCTGAAAACCTATTCTGTGGCAATAGAGGCCGCAAGGGCAAATTTCTTCTCTGCTTCTATTGTGTCTGCAGGGAGCCAGCCAGCAGAACTGTTTTGGCTGGTCAGGGGTCTCTTACACAGCAGCCCAAGAGATGAAAATCCAGATCACTCAACAGCCCGCTATGAACAATTTTCCTGGTATTTTGCAGATAAAATCACTTGGATATATTCTGACTTAGATGCTATATTGATACAGATCCAGTGGATGTAACTCTTGCCCCTGCTTGTCTAGTGATAATGGATACTTTTCAGTTTGTGCAACTTGAGGATGTGGACAGGATCCTTGGAGATATGAGAGCCACCACATGTGCTCTAGATCCTTGACCTTCCTGTATTATTAAAAAAGCTGGAGGGGGACTGGCTGACTGCGTAGAGGGAGTGGTTAATGCCTCCTTAAGACACGGTAGAGTTCTAGCTTGCTTTATGGAGGCTGTTATAAAACCATTACTAAAAAAAAAAAAGCCATCCCTGGATCCCACCTTTTTGGACAATTATTGGCCAGTCTCTAACATTCCATTTTTGGAGAAGGTTCTGGAGTGTGTGGTGGTCTCCCAATTCCAAGAGTTGCTGGATGAAGCAGATTATTTAGACCCATTTCAATCTTGTTGCAGCCTGGCTATGGGACTGAGACTTCTTTGGTCACCTTGGTGGATGACCTACGCCAAGAACTATACATGGGGAGTGTGTCCTTGTTGGTTCTTCTGGACCTTTCAGCAGCTTTTGATACCATCAACCGTGGTATCCTTCTAGATCGCCTTGCAGGGATGGCACTGTTTTATAGTGGCTTCATTCCTTCCTGGTGGGCTGAACCCAGAAGGTGGTGCTGGGGGACTTCTATTTGAACCTTTGGCCTTTGGCTGGTGGGATTCCTCAGGGATCAGTCTTGTCCCCATGCTATTCAACATCTACATGAAATGGCTGGGAGAGGTTGTCCAGAGTTTTGGGGTTCGGTGTCATCAATATGCAGATAACATCCAACTTTATTATTCTTTTCCAGCACGAGCCAAGGAAGTTGTTTTGGTCCTAAACCAGTGCCTGTCATCAGTAATGGTCTGGATGTGGGCAAACAAATTGAAATTTAATCCAGACAAGATGGAGGTGCTCCTGGTCAGTCAAAAAGTAGGTCAGGGAATAGGGATTCAGCCTGTGTTAGATGGGGTTATACTCCCCCTGAAGACTCAGGTTGCAGTTTGGGTGGAGCTCCTGGATTCAATTCTCAGCCTGGAAGCCCAGGTTTCAGCAGTAGCCAGGAGTGCATTTGCACAGTTGAGGCTTGTGTGCCAGCTGCACCCTCTCCTTGAGATGTCAGATCTGGCCACGTTAACACATGCCTTAGTTACACCACAGTTGGATTACTATAACACGCTCTACCTGAGGCTGCCTTTGAAGTGTGTTCGGAAACTTGAACTGGTCAGCAGATTGTTGACTGGGGATGTCTACAGAGATCATAGAACTCTCCTGTTGCAACAGCTCCGCTGGCTGCCGGTCCATTTCTGGGCATAATTCAAAGAGCTTGTGTTGACCTTCAAAGCCCTATGTGGCTCAGGTCCAGGTTATTTGAAAGACCATGTTCTCTGCTACAAACAGCCTAGGCCTTGAAATCTGCTGGAGAGGCCTTTCTCTCTGTCCCATCACCCTTGCAGGTACACCTGGTGGGAACAAGGGAGAGGGCCTTCTCAGTGGCTGCCCCAGGCTCTGGAACCCCTTTCCCAGAGAAGTCAGACTGGAACCATCCCTACTGTCCTTCCGTAATCAAAAAAGATGTTCTTATTTAGACGGGCATTCAATGTATGATTATATGTGGCCTGTCCAATAGAAATGTGCTGAATATTATTTTCTTTAATAATTGAGTTTTAATTATGTATTTTATCATTGTTTCAAACCTTTCAATTGTTTCATTATGTTTTATCTTTGGATTTTATGGGGTTTTCTACTATATATTTTTTAAAAATCTGTAAGTCACTTTGAGTCCCAACTGGGAAGAAGGCAGGGTACAAATAAAGATAATAATAACAATAACAACAAGGTTGTTATTCAGAGGAAAAAGAAATCAGACAATCAGCAGTTTGGTGGGAATCTCCCAGTCCTTATTGTCCCAAAAGGCATAGACGTTAAGGCTACCTGCAAGCCTGTTATCTCTAGAGTTACCTAGTGATTTGCTGACTATGATCTGGCTATGCCTAGAGGGGGTTTGGCCAGCCTTTTCCTCTAGTCCAGCTCAGCCATACAGACATAACAGGACACTTTTTATATCAAAGTATACCTTGCCAATGACATCATATTTCATCAATTAAACCATATCAAAGGGTGAGGGTGTACGGCCTGGTAGCAACTGGTCACAAACCCATTGGACCCAAACCCTCCTCCAGCACTGAAGTCTCAGCCCATCACTAAACAGATGACATCCCACTTTCAAAGGCCACCCTCTCTCTATCTGGTTTCACCAGTGCTGCACCACTCTCCATTGGGATCTCTTTGGACTTCTTGTGATGAGATGGCTGACAAAGGAAAGGATGAGCCACCAACTTCCCCCCTCATCTCAGATGTCCTCTTCTGAAAACCTTCACCTATATGTGGACTTCATCTTGAAGCTGGCCAAGTCTCTTGGGCTCAAAGTGCAAGCTCAGATCCAGTGTTTCAGAGGATGGAAGTCCGCAAACTTACACCAGCATTGTGGTTGCTGTTCTGACTCTCCCAACAGTCTTTTCAATCAGAGAGATGGCAACGCTCCTCCAGACAATTGTGGGATCAATCCTCTGCCCTCCGAAAAGCCTCAACCAACCACCCTTTGACCCCTCTGGTCCCCTACTCTTTCTGCTTCTGTTCTTGCATGACTGCTTCCTTATCTGCAAGCCTTCTTCCTGCTGAAGCATTTGTGGTACGCTTGTGGTACTGATGCCCTGACTGGTTATCCCAATATCCCTTTACATTTCCAGACACAACAACAAGTTGGTGGACTATTTCAACCAAGCAAATCTGGAGACCCACAAGTGGACCCTTTCCAACAGGATTTTTACCCTGATATAAGATCACCCAGGCACTCCTGAAGATGATGTGTTTCCTTCTGAGAGGAACTGCAGATGCGCCCTCTATGGTGGCAGGAAGGCCATCACATGGGCTCTCTAGAGGATGTGTTTCTCCAGTCCTGGACAAGGCCCTTGCTCTATCTCTTCCCTTTGTTTCCCTTGCTCACACAAGTATTGGTCAAGGTTCAGGAGGACTAAGTGGACTGTGACCTAGTCACCCCAGGTTCTTGACCTTCTTGCAGATGTCTCACCAAGAGTATCTCCAATTCCCACATTCCTCTACTTTCCTGACCCAGGGAAGCAGCAAGATCAGACACCCAGACCTCTGCTCTTCACCTCATGGTTTGGTGCATTCACAGTTGCTATTTGATATTTGATATCATATTTGAGCTGTCCTCTTACCCTTTCACAAGCCCTCCACTCTTCACTGAATCTGTTCAGGCCTCTGGTCTCCCCTCTCTTCGAACATAAGATAGATCAGTGATGATCTTTCTGCTCCCTCTCAAAGAGTCTCATCTCTCCCTCTCTTCACTCCAAGTGTACTTGGCTGCTTTAGTGGCACAGCAGTTGCACATCCTTCGGCTGGACTCTTTCTCCAGGCATTCTCTAATCCTCTACCCTCCTGGTTGCTCCTTCTCGTCCTTTCTCAACTCATGTGCAAGCCATTCGAGCCCATGGCCACTACAGACCTTTGCCTTCTGACCCTTAAGATGGTATTCCTAGTGGCAATCACCTCCTGAAAATGGGCAGAACTTTGTGCCCTCTACATGGACCAACTCAATTTGGTCTTCCACAGGGGCAAGGTTGTGCAATGATTCCACCCAGCATTCCTCCCAAATAGTGTCTTCCCATTTCACCTCAATCAAAACATTGTCCTGACAGCCTTTTACCGAGACCCCTCTGTGGATCTAATGGAGGGATTTGTATTGCCTTGACATTCATAGGGCCTTGGCTGACTACACCTACTGAACAGCTCCTCTCCAACAGGCCTCCTAGTTTCCTCCCAGAGATTGGCTCACTGGATGGCAGGACTTGATTAATCTGTCCTACCAACTTGCCAGAAAACCTCAGTCCTTGATCATTTGGTCCCATTCTACTAGGGCCATTTCAATATCTCATGCTTGGCTTTGGGGTATCTCCCTTCCAGCAGTCTGCAGAGCTGCAACCTGAGCACAGTCATCTACACTTATCTGGCACTACTGTCTGGACATCCAAACCTCTGTCTCGTCACCTCATGGTTTGGTGCATTCACAGTTGCTATGTACAGATGCAACATTTGGATGGGCAGTGTTGTCTTCTAGTTTAAACTGACTTGCCCCATCTCCAGCGATAAGTTAGCTAGTCACCCATTTGTGTAAGGCACAAAGACCATAAAGAAGAAGGACAGATTAGTTATATGTAATTGTAGTTTCTTTGAGTAACCATCTGTGCCCGCACACAGCTCATCCTCCTCCCCTCCCTTTGCAGGTCTGCTTCCATATAACTGACATTGGAACTGAGGGGAGTAGTTCTTGGAGATATTTATCTTCATACCCAAAGGAGTGCAGCTACCACCTAAAGCTACTCAACTCTGGAACATTCCATCGGTTGATCTGCACAGGTGCAAGAACCCATTTTTGTGAGGGCACAGATGACCACTCAAAGAATTACAGTTGCAGGTAAGCAACCTGTCCTTTTAATGACAATTTGATAGCAATATATATGTCTTTCTAAAAATTGGAGAACAAGGTGTATCTGCAGCAATTTTTTCCCAGATTATTTTGAGATTTGGTAAAATTACAGATTTTCCCAAGTAGATCATGAATGCAAAGTGTCATTTTTATACATCATAGCACTGTCTTAAGTGAAGGGGCAGTTCTATAATCTTTTAGTTCCTGTGGAGTTGTCTTTTTTTATTTCTAAAATTGCTTTCTGCACAATATTGGACAAATACTTATCTCTTATTCTTATACCTTGCGATATTATTTTTGAAAACGTTTCCAATTTTAAGAACAATTACTGAACTTGAGCTTTAAATCTCCAGTTTGAAAGACTGATTATAAAAATAGAATTAAGCACAGTTCATTTTTTAAAAAGGAAGTGTTTATTTAAAAAGCCAGTATCAACATATTTATAAATATGTTCAGCAATAGTCAGCTTACTTGTGGAGCACAAAAATACATCCATAATGCCTTCCAAATAAACAGATTTACTAAGTGTGCCATTACATACCACTGAAACCCCAAAACCAAGGGTGGGAAATAAATTTCTTTCTTGGAATCATGATGAGAAATATTCATTTTTGTACATTAATAAAAACATGAAATTGGATTATAATGATACTGGAGACCCAAATATTTCACTGTCCCACTTTAGTTTTTCCTTTTTTTAACTAGAAGTTTTATATGAATGAGGCCCATTCCATATGTATGCAATAATTTATATCCTGTACTTCTTGGGCTTACACACTTTGCAAGGGAACTCTCCCTCTAGAGTTACATAGATCTTTTAAAGTCTACATATAAACAAATTCAGCACTCAGGAGTTAAAAGAGTAAGGGACTAGCAATGAAAGTAATTTTTGAAAGCAAAATAATTTCATTTAATCATTGGTTATTATGAGTACTAATCCCCACAACACACATCTGTCTTTGCAGTTTTCCAGCTGCAAATGCTAATATGCCCTCAGAACTTTTGAACTGATATAACTAATTAATAAAACCAAGATTTAACATGTAATTTGGCTACAGTATTCTTCATTTGTAATACTTTTTTTACAAGAAGAATAGACTATTAAAACTGAATTAGAATACAATATACATAGATACTACCCATCTTGTAGGGCATTTAGTAATGTTAAATGTTCCTTCTTCTTATTTAAAATTATTATATACATCACATATCTTATGTGGATTATTGGAACTGATGCACATGCATTATGCTTCTATGCATAATACCCATCATCAATTAAGAAAAAGGCAGGGTAGGTGTGATTAATTTCATGTCATAACAAAGTTTCCTGAAAACCACCCCACTTTGGAATCTGTTCAGACTCCCCTGTTTCTCAGCTCCAAATCAAGGTACAAGAGCACACACATTTCTTTCAGAGGAACTTTTCTTTTTCCCAAAATATCAATTCAGAGCAGTGCAAAATGAACAGCTGAGAGGTTTATGCAGGAGTATCCAGTGGCTCCCACATCAGAGGGGTGGTGAGAGACAGGTCCAGGCTTTAGTCTAAATTTTAAAGCTGTTATCCAAGGTGCTGAACCATACCTCCAAAATAGATCCAGCTCTTTGGGCACCTCTTTTAATGTTTCGACTAAAGAAAGGAGTCAATTCACCACCACACCGACATAGTGAGGACATGGAAATCAATTTAACTAGCCATGACTTTATGGTCAAGGACAAGACACAAGTGGGAGATCATTGACATGAGAAAATTAATTTTGCAGGTTTCTTTAGCCGTACATATTTTAACCTCCCAATCACATGTTCCATTTCTTGCTGTTTTTCTATGATCCTTCAAGGGTAACATGGTCCATTTTAGTGTTTGAGTCCCTGTAAAAAAGAAATACTAAATCTGTTTTTAGAAATGCACAATCTTCACATATGCTGTTGCTGTCAAATTGCCTGAAGGAGTACACTTACTACACAGAGGAGTTGTTTAATATCCCAGAGTACTTAAATTAGCTGTATTGTGGCAGTTTTGATTTCTAAGATACAGCCTGCTTTCAGTCAATTGTGTATATCCAAAATAGAGAACTAAGGCTTGTCTCCTCACATGTTCATTTTATGGAACAAATCCACATAGCAAGATCTATATTCCTTGCATGACAGGGGGTTAGACTGGATGCTCTTGTAGTCTCTTCCAGTTCTATGATTCACACTGTTTGTTAATTAATGTATAGATTATGAATTCACAATGTGACTAATAGTTGCTGAGACGACACTGGCAGAGATCTGAGCAGTTATATTGTAGGAATGGTCAGCATATTTTAGCCAGCTTCCTCAACTAAAGTAGTCGGTGATCACCTTAAAGAATAATTGCCACTGCTTCTCTAAACATTTTCTGAAGTTGGAAGGGCAACAGGATATAGACCCAGAAGGGATGGGTAGATGATGAGCTCCCACTAGTCTTTCACACTGTCTGTTTGGCTCTCTTCATGCTCTTATCCTTTTGACTAGTCTGTTTAAGCTATGGTCAGCTACAAGAGTGAGCAGCTTTCAGTTAGACTGCTTTGAACTTTTGCTACAGCTGGACCTCCCCTGGGTCTGGATAAGCTCTTTTTGTTCATTTTGATAATGTTCCCTTTTCTTCTTGCATATGTATGATTAACTGCTCTGCCCCAAGCAGTGGTTTCCTGCAAGAACAGTTTCCTTGTGTCCTAGGTTGGTAATTGTGATTTAAGGCATTTGTGGTAGCAATTTCTGTGCTTCAAGAATTGCTTGCTTTTGCAAGGGGAATCAACACACACATGGGCAATATTAAAAGTTTTGATGGCTTTGTGGACCTGGAATGATGAACTTTCTACATTATGGAGCCATGTCTGTCCTTCCCCATTATATCTTCTTCCTACCCCTAGGTATCTGGATAGGATATTTGCTGAACCAATCTCACCAGTGTTCTGTCAGTTGTGGTGGTGATCACAGTTGCTACTAATTATATAAGCAGTGAAAAAGTGAGCTTGATGAGAAGTATTCAACTGGCTATGCTAGCTACAGCTATTCCAGTCTTTTCTTCATTTCAGCACTCATGACAATGTTCTCTGCAGAAACACGAAACAGCAAAGAAATTACAGCATCTCCTTCCAGCCTGGTGCTGCAACAAGAATTCCTCTAATGCAGTGGTTTCCAAACATTGGTCTTCCAGAAGTTTTAGATGTTAGCTCCCAGAATTCCTGTTAGTCAAGCTGGCTGAGCTTCTAGGAATTAAAGTCCAAAATACTTGGAGTTCCAAAGTGTGAGAACCACTGCTCTAATGCATGGGGACAAGCAACACAGAGTAATCCAGTCCCAGCCTCTGTCTGGACCATAAGGTACTGCCTGCCACTAAGTAGAATCTTCTGACCACATGCACAGTCTTCACAATCCTACTTCATGAACCTCACCTTTGTTTCGATAAGATAGCAAAGTGCAGCCTGTCAACCCATATTTCTTATACATGGATTTGGACATTAGTCCCCTCCACATTTACACTGTGAACATGAACAGTCTTTACAAAACAAGATAACATAAAATTAGTGATGAATAGGACACAGGTAAACTCTTAACAGAGAATTTATTTTTGAAATGTTTCTGACACATTTTCAGCTGTTGCAGTGACTTAAAACATCTGAGTGGTTCTCAAAAAGCATGAGTAGTGTGGTACTTAAAAGGGCATCTCCATCTGTATCACATCTTGATTTTACAGACACTTACTGAGAAGTCCCACTGAATCCAGTGGTGGTTACTTCCAAGTAAAGGGCTTAACATCTAGCTCAAGCAGTGATCACACCTATCACCTTTCCAAATGTTTGTATATTAAGAGGAATAAATCCTAGTGCACTCCAGAGTTCATTTTGTCTTGAAATATATACAGATTGTTTGTAGCAGCAATAGCGATAATGTTCTCTGTTGGATGCCATGCTGTGTGCAGAATCTTCTTAGTGAAGTCCAGACTGTCAACACTGATGTCATCTTTCCTTCTCTTGCCTCCGACACACACTCGGCGAGGTTTCAGAATTGCCCGTGGTTTGCTACTTTCTCGAGAGGCCTCTAAAGTAACATCACGCTTAGTGTTCCGGTCAAACATTCGAAAGAAATTGTTATATGCTCCTGTCATAATGACACTGCAGAAAAGAAAAACAGCATGTGTGTGAAGTTGTCAACTTCATGCACCGGGAATTTTTCCTCCCTAAGTCACACTAAAAGGTGTGTTCTTGCACAACTCTCATTTGTTTCAATCAGGTTTGAAATATAAACAAATCTTAAATTCAGAGGGTTATTTAAAAATACATATACCTCTATCTGTGAGTAGAAAATATTGTGAGTAGAAAATATTGATTAAGAATACAATTTAGTGGAAGTGGAACCTGCCTTCCCCCCTCTTAAGAAAGGGAGTGAAGACTTAGGAGCCGATCAGAGCTGGCCGGAGCAGGATTATAAATCTGTTTTAATTCAGCATATGAAGACTATTGAAATAATTCCAAACATTTCCAGGAGTGATTGTCACATAGCTAATTATTTTGTGGGTTGTTCTGCTTTAATCTTTCCTTCCTGCATAGTCTTGCATAGACTTAGTTCTGCACAGACAAAGTCCTGCATAGACTTTGTTATTGCTGATCACTAGGGTTTGATTATCCACACTATCTTGTCCATAGGATTGTGATAATGGAATCCTTTCAATTATCTTGATCACTAAGAACAGCACAGCTGTATTTGTATTGGCTTATTAGTGAATAACCAAAGGGTTTGTGCTTAGAGCAGGAAAGCAGCATGGCACAAGACTTTCTGAAGATTGCAAAAGAGGCTATATTCACCAAATCAGACCTCCTGCTCAATAAAAAATATGAATACTTGCAGAAACTTCAGGTCAAACATTTTTTTCAGGACAGTAGCTTAAGGCTTAAGGAGCTTAAGTAGCTTAAGGAGAGTTCTGTAAGACTGATGGAGAGACAGAGATGGGTTTCTGCCTACCTTTGCCACATCCTAGGGAAGTATGGTCATCAGAGTATTAGACTGCCAACTTCAATGTGAGTGGAATAGGATTTAGTTTTTATGCTTCTTTTAACTATGACTGAATACGACCTAAGACTGCTCTGTAACTTCGTAACTGCTTGTGATATGTCATGGGAGAAGGTGTCCTTGTGTACATAATACCTTCAAATGTTAAATAGCTACTTGTTTAGAATAATTTCCTCTAACAAACTCCTTTTTCCATCCTTATTTGTGTCCTGTCCACTTGGTGCACTTCCGTAATTTCTTGTCTCCAGTGGGAAGGAGGGGAAAGAGTCTGAAGAAAGTCAGAATTGGATAAAGGGACAAAATAGATCCCTCAGTGACATGCAGACCTGTTCCTGATTTGGCATGGCCAGAAAGTGGTATGGCACCTGTTCAAGAATTATTCAAAAAAGGTAGTTTCAGGCCAAGCATTTTTGGTTGCCAACTTTGTGACCTGGGAAAAGACCAGTAAATACAGAATGTAGCTTAGAATAACCTACAGAGTATAGCACAGAGGATATAAGATACAATACAGGAAGCCAGATGTATTAGAGTGTGTGTGGTATCAGCAGGACCTTGGTTTCATTTTAAGTTTGGAAAAACACCCACTCAAATGTCCACAACACATGACCAAGGATAAACTACACTATGAATGTGAGCAAATGTGACCTCTAATAACCTCCTAACAGGTGCACTGGTTGATGTAATAACAATGGCAGCCAGCCAAATACTCCAATCACACCCAGGGTACCATCACATCTACAGACCTCTGTTTTGATTGCATAACTGATATTTTGACTGACACTAACAAGAGAATAAAGGAAGCTAAGCTAGAGCAACAGATTACTTATTTGGCATATCTCCACTAATGAAGAATGCAGGCTCAGATAGCTGGGCTGTTCCTGATAGGCTGATAATCTGCTTGAACACACTGAAGGGTGGTACTGGTAAGACAAACATCCAGGCTATACTGAAATAGATATATGTTCAATTATGATTGTAATGGATGCTCATTGAGATACTTATGGCTATAACAGATACTGTTAAGACTTACCAATGCTCAAAGAGATTAATTTTTTTAATGCTTATCTGTTCACATATGCCTGATTATAGATGTGTAGTGCCTCAGCATATGAGATATTATTCCTTATGAATAGACGGTTATAGATATGATACAAAAAACCAAATTCTGAACACGTGAAAGTCTTTAGGAAATATCTGTATCTTATCTTAACAGACTTAACTGTATCTTATCTTAATAGACACTATGGAAAGTATGAAAGAACGTGGTGGTGGTGGTGGTGGTGGTGGTGGTGATGATGATGATGATGATGATGATAATGGCTGAATTATACTGTTTAAGAAGATAATATTCATATATGTATTAAATATTACCAAGCCTGCAAAGAGATGCAGAGCAATAAAGGTTTAGTCCTTATGACAGTACTTATGAAAGTGTAACATCCTAATGGCCATATGATGCAATGTAATGAACATATAATGCTCTACATGCAACATAACAAGATGAAAGCAAGGACCCAGACATGTCTGTGTTTCTCCCTAAGGAGAGTCTAATTGTTTGTATATCTATACACCATTACTGTTTCTCTTGTTGTTGTGTGCCTCCAAGTCATCTTCAACTGATGGAGACTCTAGGGCAACCTTAACATGGGGTTTTCTGGGGCCTGAATGTGTGTGATACACCCAAGGTCACCCAGTGAGTTTCCATGGCCAAGCAGGGAATCAAACCCTGGTCTCCAGAGTCCAACACTCAAACCACTGAACCATGCTGGTTCTATCTATAAGTGCACACAATAAATAGCCTAAAGAGTACCAAAGAGCCTGCTCATTTCCCATGTAGACATCCTGAGTCCCTGAGGAGAGACCAGAAGGTGAGCTGTGTCTGAGAGGACTTCCTTGACTGTGTGTTTTTTTTTAAAGGTTCATGTAGGTGTGTTTGTTTCTAGCTGTGTAATCATAGAATCATAGAAATGTAGAGTTGGAAGAGACCACAGGGGCCATCCAGTCCAACCCCCTGCCATGCAGGAACACCCTCAAAGCACTCCCGACAGATGGCCATCTAGCCTCTGCTTAAAAACCTCCAAAGAAGGAGACTCCACCACACTCCGAGGCAGCATATTCCACTGCCGGACAGCCCTGACTGTCAGGAAGTTCTTCCTGAGGTTCAGATGGAATCTCCTGTCAATGCCAGGCAGTGGCTTAAGCAGAAAACGGAGGCAGGAGCAGAGTCTTATGGCTTTTAGTAATAAAGTGATAAAGTAAACAAGAGGTTACATCACCCAAAACAAACAGAGGCAGCAAACTCAACAGCTAGGGTTGGCCTGGAACAGAAAGCACAGAATGCAGACTTCCCGGATGGAAGACGGTTGTTGCCCCGTGCCCAACTCCCCCCAGCGTCTGTCTTAAGTACACAGTCTTTAGCCCAGCTGGGGCTGGTCAAACATCCATTGGCCCAGCTCACAGCTGGAGGCGCTCAGACTTCAGATGCTTCTCTTGCAATCGCTTTGATCTGCGCCCCGCCTCTTTCTCCAGCCGCCTCTGGAGGAACGTGGGGGGAGGGTCTGCAGGAAACTCCGGGCTGGAGTCAGGAACAGCAGGTTCTGTCAAGCCCAAAGCACTGGTTTCATCTGCTGCAGGTACTGGCTCGGGGACCGCTGTGGGGTCGCTGGCAGGCGCCTCCCTTGTCCCAGCAGAAACCCCCTCTGCCTCCCAGGGATCCACCCCGGCTGGAGTCCCCGTGTGAGTTGGCAGCATGCTCAGCCTGGCTCATGACATCTCCTTTCCTGCAGCTTGAATCCATTGCTCCTTGTCCTGGTCTCTGGAGCGGCAGAAAACAAGCCCTCTCCTTCCTCTACATGGCATCCCTTCAAATATTTAAACATGGCTATCATGTCCCCTCTTAACCTTCTCTTCTGCAGACTAAACATACCCAGCTCTCTAAGTCTATCCTCATACGGCATGGCTTCCAGGCCTCTCACCATTTTGGTTGCCCTCCTCTGGACCTGCTCCAGCCTGACCATGTCCTTCTTGAATTGGGGTACCCAGAACTGGACACAGTATTCAAGATGAGGTCTCACCAAAGCAGAGTAGAGTGGTACCGGTACCTCCCTCGATCTAGACACCATACTCCTATTGATGCAGCCAAGAATTGCTTTGGCTTTCTTGGCTGCCGCATCACACTGCTGCCTCACGTTCAGCTTGTGGTCTATTAAAACACCTAGATCCCTTTCACACGTACTGCTATCCAGCCACGTGTCCCCAATCCTATATTTCTGTATTCCATTTTTTCTACCTAAGTATAGGACTTTACACTTCTCTCTGTTGAATTTCATTTTGTTAGCTTTGGCCCAGCTCTCCAATCTATCCAGGTCATTTTGAATTTTGATCCTGTCCTCTGGCGTATTAGCAACCCCTCCCAATTTGATATCATCTGCAAATTTGATGAGCATGCCCTCTATTCCTTCATCCAAGTCGTTGATGAAGATATTGAACAGCACTGGGCCCAGGACAGAACCCTGTGGCACCCCGCTAGTCACTTCTCTCCAGGATGAAAAGCAGCCATTCGTGATCACCCTTTGGGTTCGGTCGGTCAACCAATTACAAATCCAACTAACAGTAGCCCTGTCCAGCCCGCATTTTACTAGCTTCTTTGCAAGAATGCCATGGGGAACTTTGTCAAAGGCCTTGCTGAAATCGAGAAATGCTACATCCACAGCATTCCCTTCATCTATCAAGCTAGTAACTCTATCATAAAAAGAGATAAGATTAGTCCGGCATGACTTATTTTTGAGAAATCCATGTTGACTTCTCGTGATTACCGCGTTGCTTTCTAAGTGATTAGAAACTGACTGCTTAATGATCTGCTCCAGAATCTTTCCGGGTACTGACGTCAGGCTGACTGGGCGATAATTATTTGGGTCCTCTTTTTTTCCCTTCTTGAAGATGGGGACAACATTTGCCCTCTTCCAGTCCGCTAGAACTTCTCCTGTCCTCCAAGATTTCTCAAAGATTATAGCAAGCGGTTCCGAAATGACCTCTGCCAGTTCTTTTAATATCCTAGGATGCAATTCATCTGGCCCTGGAGACTTGAATTCATCCAGTGGGGCCAGGTATTCCTGTACCACCTCTCTACCTATTATGTGCCTCATTTCCCCTGCCTCCTCACCTGCTCCCCAACCGCCAGGTTGAGTGCTTGTATCCTTCTGGGAAAAAACTGAGGCAAAGAAGGTGTTAAGTAGTTCTGCCTTTTCTCTTCCACCTGGTAGTAATTCACCATCTTCTCTGCGCAGCGACCCTATCGTCTCCTCCTTTTCCCTTTTGCTACGGACATATTTAAAAAAGCCCTTTTTATTCTTTTTGATGTCTCTGGCCAGCCTAAGTTCGTTCTGTGCTTTAGCCTTTCTGACCTCCTCCCTACATCTCCTAGATACTTACTTAAAGTCTTCTTTGGTGGTTTCCCCCTTCTTCCATTTCCTGTACATGTTTCTCTTAACACTTAGCTCAACTGAGAGTTCTTTAGTCAACCATTCTGGTTTCTTCAGATGCCTTCCATTTTTCCTCCTTATTGGCACAGTTTTAGACTGTGCCTTCAGAATCTCCCTTTTAAGGAACTCCCATGCCTCCTGAACTCCTTTCCCTTTCACTATTCTTGACCACTGAATTCCAGCCAGCAGCTCCCTAAGTTTACAGAAGTCCGCTTTTTTAAAATCTGAGATGAGTGTCTGGCTACACTTATCTTCTACTTCCCACTGAATGCCAAATTCCAATAGGGCATGGTCACTCCCCCCTAAAGATCCAACCACTTCTACCTCATTAACAAGGTCATCCCTGTTGGTCAGGATCAGATCTAGAATATTTGATCCCCTTGTCGCCTCTTCCACCTTCTGGACCATGAAATTGTCTGCAAGACAAGCAAGAAACTTGCTGGACCTTGCTGTCTTGGCAGAGTTTGACTGCCAACATATATCCGGGTAATTGAAATCTCCTATTAATACTGTATCTTTCCTGTTTGAATGTGCAGTCATTTGGCTGAGGAAGGCATCATCAAAGTCCTCAGTCTGGGTTGGAGGTCTGTAGTAAACCCCCACCAGAATATCCCTATTGTTTCTCGCTCCCTTAATTCTTACCCAGATGCTCTCGACCTGGCTTTCTGGGTTTAAGTCACGGATCTCTTCACAGGTGAAAACATCCTTGACAAACAAGGCTACTCCTCCTCTTTTCTTGTTTGGTCTGTTTTTACAAAATAGGCTATACCCCTCTATTCCTACATTCCAATCATGAGACTCATCCCACCAGGTCTCAGTGATGCCTATCAAATCGTATTTATTTTGTTGTACTAGGAGTTCAAGTTAACCTCCCTAAGCACATAGTCTAAGAGGGTGGTGCTTCTGCTGAGTCACTGACTTGCCTGGAGATGTGGCTAGCAGCCACTAGCTCTATATAACTGCTAGTGCCGCTAGCTCCACCCCAAACTCTTGGAGGATAAGGTCCAGCAACTTGAGACCCATGTATCTACTCTTCAACATATTAGGGAGCATGAGATTTTCCTGGATAGAGCAGAGCAGAGCAGAGCAGACTGTCCTGATAGAGGAACACAGAGATGATTTCTCTGAGCAGGAGGCCAGTTCCCAAACACAGGAGATTGACACTTGGAGGAATGTGACACATAGAAATAGAAGGACGAGGGATCATTCAGTGAGTTTGGAGCTACGGAATCGATTTGAAGCTCTTTCTCTTATCAGAGATGATGAGGAACAACAACAAGAGCAGCACTGTCAGTCCTCAGAGAATGTGCAGGTGTTCTTATAAAACTCAGTAAATGAAATGGCCTCTGCCAATCCTCATGAGGGACGAGTGGTGGTGGTAGGGGATTCCTTGCTGAGGGGAACAGAAGCAGTGGTTTGTAGGCCTGACAAGATGACTCCAGAGGTGTGCTGTCTCCCTGGGGCAAAAATCAGTGATGTCACACAGAGGCTGACAAGATTTGTGAAGCCCACTGACTGTTATCTCTTCCTTTTGGTCCATGTGGGAACCAACAATACAGCAAGGCATAGCTTTCTGAATATTACAAGGGATTATGAGGGTCCAGAGAGGAAGCTGAAGGAACTTGATGCACAGGTTATCATTTCATCTATCCTCCCCATTAAAGGAAATGACCCAGGAAGTGAGAGAACAATAGTGGAGGTGAACAACTGGCTGTGGAGATGGTGTTGCTGGGAACAATTTGGTTTCTTGGATCGTTGTCTGCAGTTTCATGAAACTGGACTACTGACAAGTGATGGGTTGTACCTCACAGCAGTTGGCAGGAATGTTTTTGCTAAGAAGTTCACAAACATGATCAGGAAGGCTTTAAACTGAGTTATGTGGGGGAGAGTGACAGTATTCTTGAGGGCATGAGTTCATCAAGTGCTAGCGATAATAATCCAAATGTTATTGAGGGAACTGAGCGAATAGTACATAGGAGGAGAAAAACCCTAAATAAACAGAGGCAATGACCCATGGTCTTAGATGTCTCTAAACTAATGCACAAAGCATGGGAAATAAACAAAATGAACTCTTAACACAGCAAAGCAGATAGGATATATTTGGCATCACTGAAACCTGGTGGGATTAGACTCATAATTGGAATGTACTAATAGAGGGTACAATTTATTTCAGAGAAATGGACCAAACAGGAAGGGAGGAGGAGGAGTATTATATGTCAAAGAAGTTTACACCTGTGACTCTTCACATATCCATTACTTAAAATCCTGGAAGCCAGATTGAGAGCATCTCGGTAAAATTAAGGGGGAAAGGAAAAACAGGGATGTCATTTTGGGGGTCTACTTCAGACCAAGGACTTAGATGAGGCTTTCCTAAAACAGATGACCATACATTCAGAAAAAAATAGTCATGATGGGAGATTTCAACTGTCCTGGTATTTGTTGGAAGTCAAATTCTGCCAAGAATATTAGGTCCAACAAATTCCTCAGTTGCCTTGCATTTTCATTATCCAAAAAGTGGAAGAGGCAACAAGGTATCAGCTTATTTGGGCCTGATCCTAACCACAGTGATGGCCTGGTTAATGGGGTGGAAGTGGTGGGATCCTTAGGTGGGAGTGACCACGTTCTCCTGGAGTTCGTTATAAACTGGAAAGGGGAAGTCAAGCGCAGTCACACTTGCATTCTAGACCATAAGAAAGCTGATTTCAGTAAACTTAGGGAAATATAACATGCCATCCCATGGTCAGGTATACTAAAAGAGAAAGGAGTTTATGATGGATGAGAGTTTCTTAAAAGTGAGATATTAAAGACACAGTTTCAAACAGTTCTATTGAGGAGGAAAAATGGGAGGTGTCTAAAGAAACCAGGATGGATATCTAAAGAACTTTCAACTGAACTAAGATTTAAAAAGGCCATGTACAGAAATGGGAAAAAGGGGAAATCACCAAAGAGGAAGTCAAACAAATAGCCAGCACATGTAGAGAAAGAGTCAGAAAAACTAAAGTGCAGAATGAGCTCAGGTTTGCTAGAGAAGTTAAAAACAGTAAGAATGACTTTTTTGGTTATGTCTCTAGCAAAAGGAAAAACAAGGAGATGGTAAGGTGAAGATGGAGAGTTGGTAACAGAGGACAGAGAAAAGGCAGAACTACTCAGTGTCTTCTTGGTTTCGGTCTTCTCTCAATCTGCAGAAAATGGAACAGATGATGTAGTAGGAGAATTTCAGCACAGAATAGGTAAAGAGGTAGTACAGAAATGCTTGGCTACTCTAAATGGATTTAGGTCATCAGGGCCAGATAAACTACATCAAAAGGTATTAAAAGAACTGGCAGAAATAATATCAGAACCATTGTCAATAATCCTTGAGAGTTCTTGGAGATCTGCAGAAGTCCCAGCAGACTGGAGGAGGGCCATGTTGTCCCCATCTTCAAATAGGGGAAAAAAGACCAAAACAATTACCTCTCTGTCAGCCTGACATCAATACCAGGAAAGATCATATAACAGATCATTAAAGAAACAGTCTGTAATCACTTAGGAATGCTGTGATCACTAAAAATTCAAAATGGGTTTCTCAAAAACAAATATGCCAAACTAATCTGATCTCTTTTTTTGATAAGAGTTAAAAGCTTATGGATGAAGGGAATGCTGTGGATGTTGCGTATCTTGATTTCAGTAAGGCCTTTGACAAGGTCCCCCACGATATTCTTGCAAAGAAGCTAGTAAAATGTGGGTTAGGCAATGTTAGGTGGATTTGTAATTGACTGTCCAGCTGAACACAAAGGGTGCTCACCAATGGCTCTTCATCCTGGAAAAAAGTGACTAATGGAGTAGCACAGAGTTCTGTCCTGGGCCCAGTGCTATTCAACATCTTTATCAGTGACTTGGGTGATGGAACAGAGGACATGCTCATCAAATTTGCAGATGATACCATATCAGGAAGGACAGCTAATACCCCAGAGGGCAGAATTGGAATTCAAAATGACTTTGACAGATTAGACAGCTTGGCCAAAACTAACATAATGAATCTTAACAAGGAGAAATGTAGGATACTACACTTAGGAAGAAAGAATGAAATGCACAGATATAGGATGGATGACACCTGGCTTGAAAATAGTATCTGTGAAGGGGACCTAGGAGACTTAGTGGACCACAAGCTGAACATGAGTCAACAGTGTGATGATGCAGCAGCTAAAAAAGCCAATGCTAGGCTGCATCAATAGGAGTATTGTGTTGATATCAAGAGAAGTAATAATATCACTCTATTCTACTTTGGCTAGACCTCACCTGGACTACTGTGTCCCATTCTGAGCACCACAATGTTAGAAGGATATTGACAAGCTTGAACATGTCCAGAGGAGGGCAAGCAAAATGGTGAAGGGTCTGAAAAGCATACCCCATAAGGAGCAGCTTAGGGAACTAAGTATGTTTAGCCTGAAGAAAAAAGGTTAAGAGGTGACATGATAGCCGTGTTTAAATATTTGAAGGGATGTCATGTTGAAGATGGAGCAAGCTTGTTTTCTGCTGCTCCAGAGACTAAGGCATGGATCAGTGGATTCAAACAACAGGAAAAGAGATTTCACCTAACACATGGATCAGTGGATTCAAACAACAGGAAAAGAGATTTCACCTAGAACTTCCTGACAGTAAGAGCTGTTCAACAGTGGAATATGCTGCCTTGGAGTGTGGTGGAGTCTCCTTTTTAGGAGATTTTTAAACAGAGGCTGGATCGCCATTTGCTGGGCGTGCTTTGAGTGTGTGTTCTGTTCTTGCATTGTAGAGGGCTGGACTCAAGGGCTATTGTAGTCTCTTCCAACTCTATGATTCTATGATCCTGAGATTCCAATATTTAAGAATGCTTAAGTGGCATGTTCATGTTAACTGATTGTCTGATTTAAACGCCATCATCACTTGGGAACTCAGGTGGATAGAAGTTGATAATGGAACCCCAAACAGAATCCAGATTAGCTGGCAAGGACCCTCAATCCCGCAATGCTAAGAGATAAGGGTGGGGAACCACACCTATTTCAAGGAGACCATCTTCTCCACTTGGGGGTGGGGGAGCAGATTTTCTACAATGGGAATGCAGACTTGAATTTATTTAATTGGCTGCTAGTTTCCACTGTATTTACTTCAGCTCATTGTCAATTGGTTAGCTTTTCGTTATAGACTTTGTACACTAAGCTGAATTCTCTGTATATTAAGCTGAATTCTCCTTTTTCATTAATGTTTTAATTTAGGATTATGCATTTTTCCTTGCATATTATTAGTGGCTGTCAATATGCTTTGTATTTACATTTTGTGTCTCTGGCTATGTGTCTTCCCATACCACGTGCTCTGTGTATCTGCTTGTATGTAACTAAAGTTAATTTTTTTTCACTTATAGTTTACCTGGGGTATTATTTGCTATTTGTGATCTTTTCTGTTGTGTTTTTAGTGTCTGAGAGACTTCTTCTTTGTTCTGGTGTGAATCTGCCAGGAGAAGGCGATCAGATATGATATTTAGGTTGATGAATGGTTACAAGGTCGTTTACCCGTAAGATGAGTGTACCCAGTCCTAATTAGAACAACAGTCCCACAATAGAGATAATACGCTGAACCAACCTTACAGAGTTTTGTTTTGTTTGGTGTAAGGATTACTGAAGATTCGTTGTAGACTTTGACTCAAAAATCTAAGTTTAAGTTGTAACAATATATTTATGTTTTTTAGATTAACTACTTTAAGATTAGCAACACACCAATGATAATTTCCAAGACATCTCTTAACTTTGATAATGAAATGCAGCTGTAAGTTGTAAGTCATATATTATTTATCGGTTTTGAACAAGTGAGTCTCCCCCATCTAAATTAAGAGTGACGGTTAGACTGGATACATTACCTATCAGAACCATTCCAGGCACATTCAAACTTGTCAAAGATACAGTCATTTTCATAAAGGGAACACAGCTTGCTTCTCAAGTAGTCATGGACCTGTTTGGTGAGCAAAAGACACTTTTGGTACTCCAAGGCTAGACCCTTCTTACCATTTCACCTTACAGGCTACCAGTGTCAACTGTTGGAAGCAGAGAGACATCAGTGCTTGTATAGCGATTAGTGAGAAAGAGCACTCTAGAGAGCATGCCTACTCTTTTGTTTCACTTCTCTTTCTCTGAGCTATGTACTCAAGCCTTTTTGCTTCCTTCCTGGTTGCAAAGGTCACTTCCCCCTTCTCCCAAAAGTTAGCTAGTCCTTTGTCTTCCTTCTTCTGGGAAAGGAACATCCATGAGGCTCCAGCCTCATAATGGACACTAAATGCATCCATATGTGAGAAACCAGATTAGGGGCTCTTTTATTGAAGTTTATGTAATCATCTTTTGTCTATCTCCTTTCCTATCCCAAGATGGATTTCCTGAAACAATAAATCCAATTTTTTCTTTTTTACCTTACAAGAGCATCCTGATTATTTTCTCCTATTCCTACCACAAACTTGTACTGCATTGGCTTTGCTGCAGTCTGCTTGATACAGGTACCAAATATTCTTACACCAACAGCTCTTGGGGTGGGCGATTGCCTCCTCTTTTACAAGTTGCCTATAAACAAGCATTGGTAAAGATTCCCCATGCTACTATTTATAGTAACAAAAATATTTTAATAGAAGTAGCTCTCTGGATAGATTATATAATATATGTAAGTTTATTTGTCAGTTCTCCACCTCAGCCCAATGCACATTACAGATCAGCTTAAATCCATTTTTCTCCAACATTCATGGGGTCGCTTTCAGCCAACCAGCCTCTCAGGCTAACCTGCCTTACATGTTTTTCCCCCCCTTGGGATAAAAATGGAAGGCAGAATTTACCACAGTTCCATGAGGTAAATGGAATTAAATTAGTTTCTAAAAATATGGTTGAAAAAGATTATTGATTAAAAAGGAACTGAGAACCCAGGAATGCTAAAGAGGGGCCAGGCCTGTCCTGAGTGATCCATGGCTATTGGAAAGTATAGCATATGACTTTACAAGTCTTAACTAGCACTTTGAATACCTATGATCCAAAGTTTACATAAGCAATTTGCACATTAAATATTTGTAAAAAAAAAATACAAAAAGGAGCCACAAATACCTGGTATATTTCTATAGGCTTTGTTTCCATGTTCAGATCCCAAACTTTGACAGTGAGATAATCTCTTGCTAACATATATCGTCCACTGTGGCTGAATTTGACATCTGACACAGAAGAAATAATTTCAGAAAAAAATGAGCGGCTACTGGGGTCTTCTGGTTCTTCAAAAACTGGTAGAGCCAAGAGATTAAGAGACAGAAAGAAAGGTTTATGACTATTAAGAAATATTTAACAGCATGTCTATACAACAAACCTTTATATTTCCTTTATTTTACTGTGATACTTTCAAATTAATTAAAAGCATTCTGTTCTTGGCACTCTCCTCTTCTCTCTATACATACATGCCATCTGTGGAAAGCCACATCAAACACCATTTCAATACCACTGGTAGAATGATGGCAACCTGCTCAGCTTCCGTACCACAAAACTTTCTCTTCCCCTCTCATCCCACATCTCCAATTGCCCCTTTGGTATTTCTGATGACTGCTACATGGTTATCTTAAACTCATTGTGTCCAACACTGAACTTCTCAACTTTTCTCCCAAGCATTTCTCTTCTCTTGTTCTTGTATGTTAGCTCATTAACTTCACTAGCTATGTAACAACATTTGTGAATTTATTTTTATCCCACCTTTTCGTCAAGAACCTCACAGCAGTATATGTTGTTCTCCTGCCGCTCATTTTTTTCCTCACAACAATTGGGAGAGGTATGTAGACCATCCTTCACAAAGTAACAACTTGCCCAAGGTAACCCAGCAAGCTTTGCAGCTGATGGGAGATGACTTATATATATCATCAATAAGATCATTTTTTCCTAAAATCCAGTTAATCATATTCCTTAATTACAAAATTGAAACAACACAAACTTCTGAATTAGAAATCTTGTCCTCACCATGTGGCTAAAATTGTCATCTGTTGTAGTGGTTACTATTATTCATCAATTATTTACTAATATCACTAAGTGTAAATGAAACTATTTGGGGGAGGTGATCATAGAGGTGTACAGATCACAGAGGTGATCCTAGCCAACCAGGTTTCATAAAGTAAACACTTACACAAACTTTCAGTAATAATCTCCTTCCAGATCTTGTTGGTGAAGGTTAGATTCTGATAAAGATTTTTCTGAAATGCCACCTTAATGGTTCATTCTTACTGGTCAGAATATTTTACACAGGTATTCATTTTTTAAAAATTAACATGTGAAGTAATGCATCTTCAGCTGTAGCACAACTCGAAGTTTTCATTTACTACGGTACTCACCTTGTATGTCACACTGACAGCAATTTACAATTATAAGTACAATCTATACGTAGTTATCCTGTTTCTCCTTTTTTGGGAAAGAGGAACACAGATTTTGGAAAAAATGTTTCAGAAATGCACATGTTTCAGAAACTGGAACATTACCTGCTGGCTTCTTTAAGGATATTAGTATTGTGGGGGTCCATCCCATCAAAGTCACAACTGCCACACCCCCTTGGTGTGGCCTCTGAAAGTCCCACTCCTAGGCCCCAGGGGCCTCACCCCCATGGCCCTTCCGAGGGGCCCCAGCTCCCCAGCCCCAAGGTTCCTGCCCTGCCTTCCCAGGGGTCCATTTTGTTTGTATCCCCATAGAGCAGCCCTTTTTTCTGCATCCCCAGAGAGTGGCCATTTTATGTGTATCTCTGACAGAGTACTCATGGCAGGTAGGCTGAATCCTTTGTGCACTCAGCCTCCACCCTCCACCCCTAGGAACATGTTTCTAGAATAGCACCATCTGTGATAGCTTGTCATCAGTATCCCATTCCGCCCCCGACACATAATATGGCTATATGGACTCCAGTTCTTTGTCCAGAGCCTTATACAACCATTTTAACTTTATATATTTGTTTTGGAGATCGTGAAGACGCTGTCCAAAGGAGACACAATGCCAAATTTGAAAACAGAAGAATGTACAGACACTCTTCCATCAACTTTTGATATTACAGAAGCTGAGCATGAACTGATTGAAGAAGTATTGGTCACTCTTGAAGATGTGCACGAACTTTATCAAATTGTGACTAAGTTAGTGATCAACCTGCAGTTGTTTGGTTCACTGGAAGATTTAGGCATCATACTGAAGACTGGATTATTACAAGTCAACTTGGGTCTGTCCTAGCAGACATCAACACATCCTCAGACAGCAGTTATGGGGAAGGTGAACCTGAGTATGAGTCAATGACTCCAGGAAAATTTCAGAAAGATGCAGAGAAGCCCATCAATGAAGAAACTGCTCCTTGTCTACCATGTAAATATCTGAATAACAGGTCTATTCAGCTGATATTGTGTGTGTGCGCATGTGCATGTGTGTGTGTGCATGCACACATTACTACAACAGATGGGTATTTTCTTTTCTTTTGTTACAGGAGGAGGATACTGCCAATGATGATTCTGTAGATTTAAAGTGCTGCCTTGCTCGTGCTTGTGTAAATGTGATAAAACCTGAAGAAGAAAACAATATTTCCTATGCAGAAACACATAAATAAAATACAGAGTCTGACCCTCTATCCCCACTGTCTTTCCACCTGTGAAGAATTGGCTCATATATTGAGAGTTCCTCTAGAAAAGTAGGTAAAAAAATTAGTCCACTACACTGATGTTACAAGGAACTTCAACTCTCTGTATGTGTACACAGATATTATTAGGCTTCAGAAAGTGGGAGATTTTTTATATGCCCCTCTGAAGTAGTGTGGCAATGTGTGGAAAATTCCATGTGTTCATCACCATTACATATGACAAGCCTATGTGCCTGTCAACATGCATCATATTGGCACCATTAGTACTGAAATAAAGATAAATCAGAATCAACACATACCATTCTGTTTAAGCAAGATAATTGTGAGGTTGCATATTCAGCCCTGAAGAGGGTGGGCATAAAAATTAAGCATAATAATGTTAAAAGATTAGGGAGACATGGAAGCAAACAAGGACTATTACAAGAGATAAAGACAGTCTCCCTGGCTTTTGTGAGGTAGCTGTTCCATATGGAATGGAACTGGGGGGGGGGATATTTCACGGACTTTTTTTGAAAGGTGTTTTCTCTTCTGAGAGAGGACTGGAATTTATTAAACAGCATGTCAAAATGTCCTTGCACAATATTGTGGGAGATGTGGTGGGGAATGTGATCAAAAAATGAATTCCCATAAAGGTTTAGGTATCAAGTACTTCATAATAAAGGAAGGTGTTAAGTGAAGATGGAATCAGCAGTATCACAGTCCTTCAGAGCCTTTTAAAACGACGAGAGTAGGGCCCCCAAAACTTCAGAAGGAGAGGCAAGGAAAGAAGAGAAAGCAGATGGGACAAGACATATTTTAAAATGGCATTTATTCATGGGGCCTCCATGTAATGTGTGAAATCTGAAATGGATCTCTTTCAATTATCACCTATAAAGGCCAGCATCGAAAGCAGTATGTATGTCAAGGTACCAACTCTTTCTGCTCTATCTCCCAGCGGCCCCCTTGATTTTCACATCATGGGAAACAGTGAAGATTACATAGATCTAAACAATATTCTCCTGTACCTGAATTGTAAAGTCACAAAAGAGAATGATACAGACATTGGTGATGCTACCAAAGTAGCCTTAATCAATTCCGCTATCAGCTCCTTTTAGTCATCTGGATGTCACTTTGGGTGACTGACTGATCAGCCAAAATCACAACTGCTATCCCTACAGAGCTGTGCTAGAACTGATTTTGACATCCTGAGCAGTCAGTTCACAGCAGGAGGGTTTTATAAAGATGTAGTCACAGTGGTGGAGCACTGGTGGAGTGGTGCTTTTACAGTGATTGGAAATGGGGGAGTTCAAATTTAGAGAAGGCCAAACTGCAAGGAGTTGGAAATGAATTTAATGAGACTTCTGCACAGCCACTTGCTTTTTCAGGAGAAACTGAATGGGGTAGATGTGAAAATTAAACTCACCCACAGAAAAGACACATACTGCCTGATGGGTGGCAATGCTAATGAGAATTACAACCTGCATATTTTAAACACAGCCCTCTTTGTAAAAAGGGTGAAAGTGGTCCCTGGTGTTCCTTTGGGAAACTTGGAAGTGCTTTTAACATCCAAGGCTAAGTATTCCATCAAATGCATAGGGGTGAAAATGTCCAATATTTCAAGCAGGCAGCTCAGTGTGCAACCAGGAAAACCTGTTTTAGGACAAGTTTCCTAGGAAGCTGGTGATAGGGTCTGTTGACTAAACACTTCCAACCAGGCTACATACAGGTACATTGTGTGAGGGAATACATGCAGCTTATGAAAATGAGCGGGAAAGAAATAAAGGTTCATTCCCTTTTATTTAGCCATAACGAATATAACAATGCCTATGCCTTATTTGCTTTTGACTGGACACCTGATCATGGTTGTGCTGACCATAGTTGTGCTGACCACTATAGGAAATCTCAGAGCTGAGATCCATTTTGGCCAGCCCTTGCCCACCACAACTAACATGATCTTGTACGGTGTGTTTAATAATATGATTGAAATCAGCCACACCAGCTGAATGCCCTTTGATTGTATGTGAAGATGAACACTGTGCAACTGTTGGAATTACCATCCAGCGACACCACCTTTTTGGCTGGCTACACCTGTGACTTGCTCCAAGGGGAATTATAACTAAAAGACCCTCTGTGTTAGTCATAAGTGCCCATTCCCACACTTTACTGGGAGTACACTGGATAGCTATCTACTTCCCGTCTGATGGACCCGGAGAATTTTTTTATTTACAGACATCCTCCTGATGGCCTGTTCATTCCTAAAGCCATTAAAAATTCTGTATTGTCCAAGAGCGGGACACCATCTTCCAGGAGAAGTGCATGCAGCATCCTTTGGCAATCACCAGTGGCTATCAATGCATATTCTTTTAAAAGAATCACACTAAGGGTCTAACTTACACCCAGATGTTAAAGCTGTCCTCTGAGTATGCTTCAAAAAAATGATCAAATGGTCATAAACCTATGTCAGGGCAGAAAAATCAAACATAGAAAACAACACAGTAGAAGAATAAATGCCTTTAAAATGTCTCTATTGCCTAAGCTAATGTTTCTTTTTCAAAATTTGCCAATAATAGGAGAGGAAAAGATTTTCAAAGAATGGGAAAAAAGGCTACGAAAGTTTATTTGGCAAGGCAAGAAACCAAGAATAAGATTTAAAACACTACAAGACGCAAAGGAGAGAGGAGGTTTTGATGTGCCATCGTTGAAAATCTATTATCAAGCATGCTGCTTAGAAACAATTAAAGACTGGATTCAAGTGGAGAACACAACAATAAAAGAAGTTGAAGGAACAGAAAATAGATTTGGATGGCATGGATACTTATGCTACGACAAAGTAAAGGTGAATAAAGACTTTAACAATCACTGTGTCCGAAAGTCTCTGTTGAAAGTATGGATACAAATAAAACACAAATTTTATAGAAGACTTCCGCTGTGGACCTCATCCCAAGAAGCATTTAATATTGCTCCAACAAAACAGGGAAAATTATTGACGTATCAAGAGTTGCTGAAAAAGGACAGTACAAAGTTAAGAATGAGTACAGAAGAGGAATTAAAAGAGCAAGGCCATGAATTTAACTGGTTCACATGGAGATAATTAAAAGAGAGATTTAAAATGGATCAAAAATTATATGAGTTTGAAAGAAATGAAAATGAACTGGATGTATTGATGAAAGGGGACCAGAAAAAGAGACTTTCCAGATTTTATAAAATATTGCTACAATATGATGGAATCAGAAATTGTTAAAAATAACATGGTTAGATGGGCTCAAAATATAGGATATCCAGTTGAGTTGGATACATGGCATGGAAGACAGATGTAAAATTTACACCAAGTTTGAATTTAAGAAAAAAATTTAAAAAACATTATATAGATGGTACATGACAACTATAATTATTTTTTTTAAATCTTAGGTTGCTTTTTTAAGTTTTCTAATTGCCCTTTAATCACCAAATTCCTCCATGAGGGAAGCAAGAGTATTCCGATCTGCAAGGGCTTCAAAAATAAACCCCAGTTTGGCTCTTTCCTCATCACTGTGTGAGCACAAGACCTGCTGCCTATTCTCTATGCATGTGCAGTATGCAGGAAAAATTAGCTTTTCATCCACCTTAATGGATGAAGGAACCAGGTGGGAGTTTATGATGAGGGAAGAGCTTTACTTTAACCAAGCCAAAATAGTCTCCAAGCTCTTCAAATTCATCATAATTTTTGGAATGTCTAAGGGGTATGATTTTGTTTTGTTGACAAAAGGGTATAGACTGGGGAAATCATAACAGTGAATCTGCTCCTTGGGCTATGACCTGTAATAGAGGCAGATGGCATTAGTGTGCCTCCAAGGAGTGTGTCTCTTATGACAAGAACCTCTGGAAATCAAGCCTCTGCAAGAAACAAAGGTAAGCATCTGTTTTGATCATGTGTGTCCACATATATCCCAATATATTTGACCTCAAATCTATGTGATTTCAAGAACTGTGTCTTCCTCTGGGTAGTGTTGTACAGAGGTACAGTTGTACAGATACCCAAGGAGATTCCAGTCATCAGACCATAGTTAATCAGGTTGTAGCAGAGAGGACAGCTATGCCAATAACACCTGTTAAATTCAAAGGCCACATTCTTATATCTATGATGGTGTAACTATCCAGAAAAGAAAAGCAGATCTTGACATCTCTGCCTTTTAAGGAATGATAGATCTGGATATTTTCTGTGTTCAATGTATGACAAACAATGGATCAAAGCAGTTGAAAATCTTTTAACCTGTGGCAATCATCAATGGAAGGAATGGCTATGGTAAAAACCAAAAGTTGCACATTTGCAGGCCGAGTCCCACTAAAGTGAAGTCTATAGCAACCACTCTGCCTTTAAATTTTCCCTTTTCATCACACATGAAGATTCCCTTTTAGTGATTGCTATGATTTGGTATCTATACCTGGTGCAGGCCTTTTCATAATTTTAAGATCCTGCTTACAATACTATGCCATTTCTTCTTATAAATTAAAAGTCTTGTTCTTGTTCTGGTCATACCATTTTAAAAATTCTGTCCTTTCTCCACACAAATGATTCTAGATGAGGTAAAAAGGTTGAGAGAAAATTCCATTCCACTGAGAACTGATGTTAATGGTGATATGAAAGAGGTACAAACCTCTCTGGCCCAGATAAATGTGGAAATGAAACAGTCAAATGACGGAATGGATACTTTGGGGAGAAAGGTGCACAAACTGGAGGTAACTACCTAACAAATACAGCATGACCAATAAAAGAATTTGGATGCAATGTTGGAAATGCAGGTATGTAAAAGGAGCTTGAGAATAAGGGATTAGCCTCAAAAACAAAATGAGGACTCTCAGGCAAGAGTCTGTGAAATGTTGGCTGACATTTTGAAAATGAAAAGAAAGCAATTTTCTGGAGAGTTAGACAAGATCTTCATACTGGATTCGCAAACAGTTATACAAAGTAATCCTTCATTGTTCACTTTGTGAGGTACAGCATACAGGACCAGGTGCTCCAGCACATTTCACAAATGAACTTCAAGCAGATGGGAAAGATATAATGTTTTTTAAAGACCTTCCTACTAGAATACTGAACAAATGGAGGGACTATGCCTTCCTGACCAACAAATCAAACCAACACACAATACCCTTTAGATGGGGAAATTTCGAAGGGGTGATTTTAAGATATAGACAAAAGAGGTAAATTCTAAACATGACTGAGAAAGCAAGAGTGTTCTTGCTAAAATTTGAAAAGATCTAGTTGGAGAAGATCTCAAGGGACAAGATCAAGGAAGAGAAGAAACAAATGGAAAAGGAAACAAAGCTATCTGAACAGACCTTGGGGTTCAAGTTGATGAAGAAGGAAAAAGTGATTTCATCAAGGTGACTGTGGATACAGAATCAGAAGAAGAGATGTGAAAATGGCTCTGAAATTTCTGATGTGGAATGTTAAAGGTTTGAATTTTGTGGGAAAAAGATGAACTTTTCATTATTTACAGAAATTAAAGTTAGAACTTGTAAGCCTGCAAGAAACTCTCATTAGAGAAAAAGACAACAAATTATTGACAAATGTTAGACTAGGAAAAGAATTATCTTCATCATTTGAGAATGAGAAAAGAGGTGTGGTGATTTATGCCTATGCTAAATAAAGTGAGAGGTGTTTTTTTTTAAAGAAATTTACAAAAGATTTAAGAATATCAGTGTGACAAATGGCTACTTATGGGAAATATCAATTGACAGACTATCAAAAAAGAAAAAGAAATGGAAAAAAGAAGCAATGGAAATATTTTGAATTGATGGATAGCTTAGAAGTAGCTGGACCTTGGGGAATGAAATATCACCAGTCAAAAGAATATACATTTTGGGCAGAAAGCCATAAGCCTTTTTCTAAGATTGATATGTTTTTAATGTCTAAGTCGCTGACTAAATTAAGGATATGGAGACTGTACTGAAAACTTTCTCAGATCACAATCCAGTGCTATTGACTATAAAACAACAGAAACAATGCTTTAGTTGGAGACTGAATGAAGAGCTACTCAGAAATGAAAAGGTCTTGGAGAGCACAGGAGTGAATTTAAGAAAAAATTTTGAGGAAAATTTGAACAAGGGCACAGATATTGGAATGGTCTGGGGTGCAAGTAAAGCTATTATGAGGGGCTTCTTATTCAAGAAAAGACAGATTTTGAAAAAAAAAAGCTACAAAAAGATATCCAGGTTGAAATCAAGGCAAAGAAGAAGCTTAAAAGAAACCTTCAGTGAAAGAAATTAAGATATTACAAAAGTAAATGACTTGCAAAATTGAAAGTAAGATTAAATATGTCCAATAAAACTACTTTGAAAGTACAAGTAAACCAGGAAATTAGTTAGCTTGTATGCTGAAGAAAAAAGAAGAAGAAAGGAATGTGATTCTTGAGATAAAAGATAGAAGTCTTAACAACACTTGATAATGGAAAGATAAAATTTTTAAAAAAGTTTTTCACTGTTCAACACAAGGGGGAAAATATCACCAGAGAAATTAAAACTATATCTACACTCTATATTGACACTTTATCTAGTATTACCAAAGCAAAAAGGAATTAACTCAATGAGAGAATAACAGTAGCAAAACTAGTGGAGGCCCTCAAAAATGCAAAAGCAGGGAAGGCCTTGGACCCTGATAGCTTCACTGCAAGATATTACACTGCTCTGGAAAATTTTACCTTATCCACAGCTGATAAATTCAACCTTCAATTCCAGTAAATTGCTGGAAAGTTGGATTAGCATGAACATAATGTTAATACCAAAGGATGACCATAATGTCATGGATCCAAAAAACTGCAGACCATTCTCACTTTTGAATAATGATTCTAAAATTTTTACATGGATTTTGGCAAAAAGGTTGAAAAAAGTTTTAGATAGTGTGATACATGAGGACCAATGTTGGTTTTTACCAAAATTACAACTTAGAGACAAAACAAGATGAACCTTAAGTATACTGAAATACTTAGAGGTGCATAATGAAAAGTCAGCTGCATTAATTTTTTGATGAAGAAAAGGCATTTGACAACATTTCTAGGCCTTTTATGATTGAAGTTTTAAAGAAAATAAAGGAAGAACAAAACTTTTTGACTTGGCTTTCAGCAATTTATTCTTATCAAAGAGCACAGATTCTGATGACTGGAGGAAAAAAATGATTTTTGTGAAATACAAAAAGTCATAGGATAGTGATGCCCTTTGTCACCATTGCTGTTTATTTTGATATTAGAAGTTCTGAACAATGCAATTAGGCATGAGGAAAAAATTAAAGGTATTAGAATAAGGAAACAAATCAATAAGGTAACAGTCTTTGCTGACTTTTTTTTTTTTTTTTTTTTGCAGGACCCCTCAGAATCCATGGCTGAGTTAAAGAAGACCTTTAAACATTTTGGGTGTTAGCTGGTTTTAAGTTGAATCAAGATAAAACTGTTATGTTAACAAAGAACTTAAAGGAACAGCAAAGGTCTTTAAGTGAAAGAGCAAGATCTAAAATTGTTAGGACAGTGAAATATTTAGGGTTCATCTTTGAAATTCAAAGTACAAAATTGTTTCAGAACAATTATGCTAAAGTTTGGAAAGGCATTAAACAGGATTTACAACAGTGGCCTAAGGTGAAATTGTCACCACTGGGTAGAATCTTGGCCATTAAGATAAACATATTGCTGAAGTTGCTATTTTTGTTCCAGTCTGTATCTGTCATAGTTAATGATGGGCCTTTTAAATAATGACAAAAAGAGATTTCAAGGTTTTTATGGCAAGGCAAAAAACTAAGGGTAAGAATGAAGGTTTTAAAGGATTAAAAACAGAGGGGCGGGATTGGACTTACAGATTTAGAGATTTATTACTATGCATCTTATATACTGTTGGATAAAATCTTTTAACCATGAGAAAAATGCAGTTAGAGGGCACTGATATGAGATTTGGATGGCACACTTGACTGTGTTATGATAAGACTAAGGTGAATGTAATTTTAATAACTATTTGGTAAGGCATGCGATCAACGGAGTGTGACTGAAATATAAACAATGAATATGTTTTAAGATACCTGTGTGGGTTTCGCCTCATGAAAGCCACTTTTCTAGAGAAATTCCACTAAAAGGACAATGGGTTAAGTAAAATGATATGAGAGCCAGGGTGGTATTGTGGTTTAAGCACTGGACTACGACACTGGAGACCAGGATTTAATGCCCCACTCAGCCATAGAAACCCATGATAGGTTCATCTTAGGAAATGACTTAAAGGCAGATACAACAACAACAACAACAACAACAACAACAATGTGATATACTTAAGAAGGAAAGAGAACAATTGGTCATGAGAACCAATGGGAAATTCGTTGGAAATGGTCATGATGTAAGATGGTTCTCTTACAGACTGAGAGATTTAACACAGATCAAAAATTATTTGGATTTCAAGTTGATGAATCAGAATTTGAGCTTAGTTTACTTAAAAATGATGAGCACATAATAGGCAATGTTGATTAAGTGGGAGCTAGAGGAAGAATAGGTGAAAGACTGTTTGATATAATGGGCCCAAAACATGGATCATCCAATTCATACGGAGCAATGGGAAAGGATGTGGTGAAAAGCTCTGAAATTCACTTTCAGCTATGATCTGAAAGAAAATTTCTGCAAAATGATGTATAGGTGGTATTTAACTGCAGACAAATTATCAAAAAATGTATGAAGGCAGTTCATGGAAATGTTGGAAATGTGACTATACTGATAGTACTCTTTATCATATGTAATGAACTTTGACAAAGGAGAGAAGTTTTGGAAGATGATACATCATCTGATGGAGGAAATATTAAAGATAAAGATCTACCTGAAATCTGAAGTGTTCTTGCTTATTTTGTAGAATCCTATTCAACTGATTTTTTAAAAATTATATTAGCACAAGTTAAGTAGCAATACTTTTTGAATAAATTTTTATATAAGTACAGTAATAACACTGGTATTAAATAATGCTTTTACATTTGAAGGCAGGTTAATATTCTGCAACTTCATCTGCCTTCTGAGGGATTGAGAACTGAGGGGAAAATAATGTTTGTGTGTGTAATCTTTCTTTTATAGTTAGGTGTTTGTTTGCAGATAGATTACGTAGTTAGTCAGTTAGTAGATAGCTTTTTTATGTCTTCATTTGTTAGTTTGTACAACCTTAGTAGTAGTTTGTATTGCATTGAAAATTGTTCTAATAAAATATTGGTAAAAAAGATTTTAAAAATTAAAAATTCTGTCCTTTTCTTTCCCACCATCATATTTGCACCATAAAATTCATCAGGCATAGGAGCTACATAATCTTGGCTCTCAATGACTTAAAAGAATGAGGAAAATACCCTTAAGTCCCATGGCTTTGGGAAGCTTAGAGAGTGCTATATGGAAGGTGATTCAGGGCATGAATACATTTTATTTTCAGACTGTTTAGGGTAATAGACAGCAGCTTTAACTTTAACTGGGGATTAAACTTCTCTTTGATGTGTTCTCTAATCATGTGTTCACTAATGATACAGTAAGAGTCATAGCTTTGGCATCATGGACTATGAATGTACAATTTGCAAATGTCATGCTTAAACTGAACTTTCACAGAAAGTCTTAAAGACATGTGGAGCACGTAAAAGTCCAATTCAAGTTGGGTTTCCTTCTGAAAGGCACGGGCATGAATAAAGTTGGAGATGTAGATCCCTGTTTCTTGGGTACTCAAAGTCATAAAAAGATATTTGGAACTCACTGTTGCTTTAATATTTTGCATATAGCAGAGGAGGAGTTTTCAACATCAGTGCTCTCACGCACCTAGCTTAGTTTCCCCAGACATCAACCCTTCTGATCCACATAACATCCCTTACACCATTTTCTAGAATGACACCATAGTTCTTTGTCCAGAGCTAGTCATAAATGTCTATGTAAACTTTCCTCCAATCTACACAGTCTGTATTGCAGTATTGCAGGCCTGTGATTGTGAATCGTCAAGCAAACACTTGGCATCTGTACACATGTTGCACATATACAGGCAGATGTGACCATCCTATTTTCTGAAGATGTCAACCTTCTGCTGCTCTTCGGTTGTTTTCTGATGCAACTAATAGATTGTGGTTAGAAACATACATTTCTCTGTAACACTGTTACCCACAGCAACACTCTCTGTTCCCTGAAAAGAACTCCCATTTGCAAATGGCCCATTCTGTTCAAGGGCAAACATAGAGGGCCTTTGATCAGCCAAATCTTCTTCTTATTCACCATGCCTGGAGTGGATCATTGGTAAGTGGACACCAGTATACTGTTGCTGACAGCCAGAGACATGGCTGTGTGCACCAGGCCCCTGTGTGCCTCTCTCAGTCAAGGAAGGAGTCTCCCTCCCTTCCTGGCTGAGAGAGGTGCTCTGCAAGGTACAGCTGTGCTTTCTGTGTCTCTCTTGGTCAAGGAAGGAGTCTCTCCATCCCCAGCCAAAAGAAGTGCACAGCAAGGCACAGCTGAACTACCTCTTCTTTTCTTGTCCAAGAAATTAGTCCACCTCCATCACCTGTGAAGAGAAGCATATGGTGAGCTGCAGCACAGTCCACTGTACCTTTCTCAGCCAAGGAAGGAGTCTCCTTCCTTCTCCAGCGGAGAGAGGAATACAGCTCCCACAGTACCTCTCTTGGCCAAAGTAGGAATGTCAATTTCCCTTCTTGGCCAAGGAAGATGGAGATTCCTTCTTTGGCCAAGAGAGGCACATGGCTCTGAAAAGCCAGGAATCCCACCACATTTGGCTGTCAAGGAAGTGGCCATTCTATCCAACCAAGGAAGGAAGAGTCAGTGGGGGTGTTTCTCACTTCCTCTCTTCTCCTGGGGGACAAAATATAGTGTTTGGTATTATCTATGTTTTTTTGCCATTCACATTAAGTCTGGGACCATGTTCCTCCATGGATATGGGTGATCTCTTGTATACAGTGATTACTCTTTCCCATAATGCAACATAATAAAGAACAAGCTAGGGGGCAGATGTTATCTTCATATGTCACCACACATACAGGAGACCACTGTGAGACAGCCAGCATTCAGATTACCACTCGGGGTGACTTGGGGACCCCTGAGAGGTACCCTCAATTGAACAGGGTAGTCTCTTTTCCTTTCCTTATAATGCTAAATGCCATAGGAAAAGAAGGGAGGGGACTGAGTAGACATCCTATATATCACTAATGTTGGTTAAAGTAGGATGGTGACGGAAGGGGTTGCATTGCCCTGGAGTGAAAGTGGATCATGAAGCGGGGTGGGGGGGAGTGGATCATGAGGGCGGGAGTATCATTGTGATATTTCTACATAGCACAATGACATTTGGGAAGAAGGGAAGTGAAAGCTAAATCTGATGGAGATATGCTGTTATTTCAACATGCACGCACAATCAGGAACAAAGAGGGGGGTGGCAGAATGGGTGGAATGTGAAACATATGCCTGCTGGGAGATATTCTATTTCATCAGGGTACATGGCTATGAACAAAGGATCGTGGGAGAAGCATGCTGGGAGGTATGTCATTTCAACAGGTAATGTAAGAACAAAGGAGGGATGTGAGTGTTACAGGTAAAATTTCACAACAAATATTCTGGGTGATATAGAAAGCAAACATTTCTGGCAGAAATATGTATCAAGTAACACTGTGAAAACCAGGAAGAGTTTTTACTGTTTTAAGCATTAAAATCTCCTGGACAACATCATTATTCATCTAGCTCTTAAATCTTCCACCTTTCACATAAGCTGAGGTAAGATTTTCAAATGGAAAGAGAATGCATAAGACAAAAATCACGCATGTCACAATTTCTAAGTCAACCTATCACCTCATGCATACAAAAATCATAAATATGCCAGTTAGAAAAGAAAGCTTCTTATGAGCTTTGAGAGGTTTTTTGCTTGGGTGGTACACTCTCAAGATTAGATATGAACCACAAAATTCAACATGAACACAGTACAAAGTCATGTATTCTTAAAAGCGAAAAAGCAATATTGTCTTTCCCAAATTCTAAGCCAATGTATAAGCAAAAGTAGAAAGTCCTAAATATGACAGCATTTTGCAGATGATTTAGAAAAAAAACTTGTCATTTTTGAGAGATTTAATTCTTTGCTAAAACATGCAAATCATGCATTCTTGTCTCCAGATAGCATTTCATATCATACAATCAGGAAATAAAGCAAAATAAAGCAAGCATAAAAAGCTGTAGACTCTTTTTAAAAGAAAAACTTTCTCCAGCTGTGAAAGAAGCTTATTCTCTGCTGATAAAATTTCAAATAAAATAACAGAGAAGATTTTTGTACACACAGCATCTGGAACCTTTTAAAGCAAGCATCCTGAGCAGGAACAGAATACAGGTGCTTTTAAACACTGCATGCTAAAAATTTAGGCACTAACCAGTTTCTGCCTGAATCTGATTTTCCATCTCTACACTCTATGAAATGTAAAACATATAATTATTAACCCCCTGACACTTTATGCCTGCCCTCCCTCTCCTCAAATAAAATAAAACACAATTACCTGATTTTGCAGGGTCTTCCACAGTTTGCCAGGACAAAGGAAGAAATTAAAACTCCAGAACCTCCTCGTCTTTCCTAATCTTTAAGTTCATTATTGACCAGTTTGAATTCCACAGCGTTACTTTTTTAAAATAAAAAAAAATCCTTCCCACCCACTTTAGGATGGCTATTGTTCAGTTTGATCCACACAATGTGATCTACGTATTTTTTTAAAAAAAATCTTGGCTGTTTTACTGAATAAGGAAACATTCCATACTACAGTACAAGAAACAAAAATGCCATATTGGTTCACAATGCCTGCATTTATTTTTATTTTTATTTAAATTAATCAATCAATCAATCCTCTCATAGAAAATCTTGCAGCTTCTTTAATGAACATCTGTGCAGCTGTCCATTTGTACATGATTTTTCATGTTTAAATTCATTCAATTCATGTTTAAAGCCCTATAATGTTTAAAAAGAAATAAACAAAAAAGAAGTGAGAGTGAGGAAGAATATGAGAAGCTAGGAAAATCAGTAATTACAATACTTTCTACAATGGACACAATAATTTATATAACAATTATTTGGTTTAAGTAGTATCAGCTTTTTCGCATGGAAAATCCAGTTTTCATTGTCGCTCTCTTTAAATATACTTCTGAGTGCTATATGGGGATCTGAGGCATCACAAATTCTCATGAGAAGACATGACTCACTAGAAAACACAATAATGCTTTGTAAGACAGAGGACAGTAAGACCACATAACAGATGGATAGACTCAATCAAGGAAGACAGGTCCCTGAATCTGCAAGACTTAAGTAGGTCAGCTGATGGGTAACTTGGAGGCCTTCTCATTCATAATGTCACCATAAGTCTAAGTTAGTATCAGTTAACAACAAGGATCACAATCATATGCAACAGAGATTTCATACAGAGATTTGCAGAGATATTTTTAAAAACAGAATTCTCAAAAGTCCTCTTCACTGATTATTTTTCTGGGCCCCAGCGTTTATCACACACCCCTCACATTTTTGGCGCAGAGTCTCTTTGAAATAGAAATCCAGAATGGAAGACATCACTGTTCTTACAAGGGAATTCACAGCACCTCTGGAATGCTTTGGATCAATCAAGTCTTCTTCTCTAACACTAAGTTCAGAGAGATATTCAGCTGGATGTGGGGTGGCTCCTCAACCATGGTGATATTGGGACAAATGCATTGAGAGTAAGTCCTGTCTCTATCCTCAGGCACATCATTTTTCCCTGCAGAAATAATTATAGTTCAGTAGGAAATACTTCCGCTCCACCCCACCCCCTGTCCTTCCACCATACCTTCTTGTGTTCTATACACACCTTTGTTTGAGGGCTTCTGTCTTCTGTTTGTTGAAGGAATCAGTTTGTGTAAAGTGAGGCTTAGCAGGAGATGCTTCACTTGCAGAACCAGTGCTGTTGCTGTACCTACCACTGCAGTGGCTGCCATGGTGGTTACGCCAACATTCATCTGCCATTCTTGTAGGAGATTTGAAGATCCATTTCACTAGCAGTGAAAACCATTCCCTTTCCTCAACACAATGACTTCTCAGGAGCCTGAATTTCAATACAGGCAGATCATACAGTAGTTCCAAAGATATTGTTGAGGATACATCTCCATACGCTACCATGGTTTCATATACTTTGAAAATACAGCCTTCTAAAGCCTCAGTGAGTAACTGCACCAGAAGGGTTTTCAGATGCTCAGCTGTCGAGGAGTGTGGGCAGAGTGGGCCACGTGGGGGATGGGTGGGTGAGTGAGCAGAGGCCTACAAATGACAAACTTTCAAGAGTGGTGCAATTCTAAAAACACATTCCTGGGATGGGGCTCCCAGGGGTCATTCCCAGGGGATGGGGCAACTATCACTTCAATTGGATGTACCTCCCCAATATTACTAATGATCACACAATATGCTATTACTTAGGAAGATTGAAATTAGTTCAACCAAACGCAGAGGGGGAGAATTTAGCTCACAGAAACAAACAGTTCACTAGAAGGATTCCTCCACACTGGAAGAATGGGAATTCTTAAATTCCCATTGCAATAGGGGCCTAGTTTTTTGACATTGCATTGCACTGGCAATGTTTTGTTACAGTTGTGCACAATTCCTACTTACTCTGCTTTCGAAAAGATGGTCAACTGATTCCTACACAGCAGGAGTTGGGATAGATGGCCCATGCAATCCCGTCCAACTCGATCCTATGACTTTCACTACTGCTATGGTTTTCTTTACAAATCCAGGCACTGCCATGTGGAAATAACAAGTCTTCTGTATTTGGAATCATGAAAAACACAGTAGGGTCAGTTTTAATTCCCCTTATATAACTAAATTCCCTCTGCCATGCCTCTGTTAATGGTGCAGGATCTGTGCTCCCTTGTTTTCCCTGTGGTCATTATACTAATATTCCAATATATACAAAACCATTCATAGTCTACATACAAATCTGCATATTCAATTTTCAGGACTAAATGTTAAATGAAAATGTTACTCAATAACTTACGTTTGAAATGTTTGTCACAGAGAGCAGATGCCCTCATGTCACAAAGTCTCAAAGATCCCTTACTGCTGCTGTACACAAAGAGATTGCAGTGGTGAGGATGGAATTCAGATGCAGTAATAACTTCTGTCAAGTCTTCCATGTTAGCTGGCTTTATATCTACAATGTCTGAATAGCAATACTTATTAAGGAAATGTTTGGAGATAAACTGTTATTTTTTACCATTTTTATTTACTTCTTTAGTTGTTCTATACATTTTAAAACTAAAAATGGGTATTGAGTACAACAAAACAGAAGGAACCATTGTGGATTCATGTGCCCTTTATGTAAAGTAGACAAGTAGGCCTTGAATTTCAGCTTACAAGTAAAAGCCAAAGGGAAAAGATGAGGGGATTTCCGAGTTGCATCAAGTAGCTAATTCCACCACTTTTGCTTCACCTGAAAGTCTCTATAGATAAACTGTACTGTGAACAATAATACTTTCTTTTCACAGGTTCTAGGTGCCCAGACTGTGTGTGCTTACAGACAGTCCCCAACCTTGTACAAAGCCAAGGACAAACCTGCTACAAATCCAGATGCCAACTCAGTCCCCGCATCCACTCTTGACAACACCATTAAAGGTTCTAACAGTGCCATCCAGAACATCACAGACTCTTCTTAGACCAAACAGGACCTAATCTCTACCCAAGAGAATAAGTAGACATAAACCTGATATGAGAAATAGCAACACACACGTACACAAACAATGGCATTGGTCTCCCAGATGCTCTGTCACTCAATATGGCTGTTGTTCAACAAAGGAATTTTATGGGAAAATTTGAAAGAGAGCCAGCTGAATTGAGATATATTCACAAATACCTACTTAGTATGTCAAGAGAGATCTGAACAAGGACAGTGGCTTCTTAGAACAATTCACATATTAATAGGCTGGTTTTCAATTCACGCAACAGTCAAGTTTTCTTCTTAAAAAAATAAATCTGGCTTCAGGAGAACAAGCTAGTACTTTCCTGAAAGCAGAACTCATTGGTTTAACACTTCAGGTGCAAGTACTGGTAACAGCCTAGCAGTCTTGCACACTACCTCACAGATGTTCATGTTCAGCCCTTTGAAAGTTTATGACCAGTGTCAGTAACATAATTATCATGACGCCCCAACAACTACATAAGAGTGCATATTTACCTGAGGTTCAATTTTTATGCTCCATGTATCTGAGGAAGTGGATTAAAATCTACAAAAACTCATGCTAAAATAAATGTATGCCTTAAAGGCACCACAAGAATCCCTTTTTCCAGCTGAAACAAAGCCACCTCTCTGAAAAATATTTTTGCAAAAATCTCTGTATGTACTCAGTACATTTTAAAATCTGGCTTTAGAACCAAACAAGACCAAACTCTCCATGTGGTTGTGAATGGCTACCTGCTTCACTGAGCTTGTGCTAAGGCAGCTGCTGAAGGAAAAGATGTCATCTTTTCGCAACTTTTTGCACGCTCCAAAGGTATGACAGAGCCTAAGTGAAGACAGTAACCACAATGAAGCTTATGTGCTATTGCAACTTGACTAACGCTATATAAAGCCAGGCAGCCACGACACATTCCAGCCCAATGGAGACTTGCTGTCTCCCTCTTATTTTATTCTCCTAACCAAGAGACCATGCTTTTAAAAACATTCTCCACAATCTTGTATCACCTTTTACTTAACATAACTTTATGTATACTTAACTAATTAGCATAGGTGCTAAGAAACCCTGTTAGTGAATTGTGAAGATGTGTATCAGGACATCAGCAGGATTGCCCAATGTGCATCAGGACCAATGAGCATCAGTACTTGACATGCATCAGTGTGTGAAGCACATTAGTTTGTAATGACTATTGGGCACTTTGTTGACTCTGCTATATAATAACATAACAGCAGCCCTCTACTGAATACAGACATTACCAAATTGCCCAATTCTAATTCCAATATATGTAAGTTCACTTACAAAAGATACAAGACTCCACCAGGATTCCAGCCAGTTACAACACATAATATTCCAGCCCTCATTTTCAAATCTACCCTTCATTACCCCTTTTTCCTTCATTCCATTCAACCTTTTACCAAAGTATGCTCCTGCCCCATCCCCCCCTGCCATATCTCTGTTGCTACGGTGTTCCATGCAGTCTGCCAACAAAGCGCTGATGATGATGTTTACTTTCCAAATTCTGTTAAATCTATTCACTGTTTTCTTTCTCCTCACCTGACATACTACTCTTTTGATTTTTAAAGAGCCCCATATTCTACTTCACATCTCCATATGTCTGTTCCACTTCCCTCCCTCTGAATCTGTTATCCTATAGCACATATGTGATACATGCTACTTTTTCTGTAGCCCGCAGAGCCCCATCAGCTGGGTACTGAGGAAACAAACTGCTGCTCTCCACTGCTATTAACATCAATCTCATCAAGATGGAAGAGACAATTCAAGGCCCTTACCACCAACTGCAGCAGGGACTGGTCTGATGATACCGCCACGAAAGGAAGAGCATCGCTTTCAGCACCCCACTGATGACTTTTAAAAAGCAATGGGATTTATGTAAGTGTTGACTTACCACTTTGCAATTAATTCAACTGGTTCTATTCTAACTGCGACTAACACAGCCAGACCTGCAGGAGAGGAAACTCTTTGGTCCTCCAGAAGTTATTGAACTGCAACTCCTAGTATTCCACACCATTATTTATGCTGGCTAAAGATACCTACTAAGGATGCCAATTCCTACCTTTTGTTTATTCTAATCCTAGTGTTATGCTTCAAAGTAAAGACACATTCTCTTGATTTGTATCTAGAGTGAATGAAATCAATCTGAAAACTGAAAAAGAAAGATACTTTTAAAGCAGTGGTATGAATCTTGCAGCCTCCAGATATTGATGAACTGAAGGTCCCAACAGCCCTTGCCAACATAGCCAACGGCTTGGAGTTGCTGTCCAACAACATCTGTAGTCTGACACATGATTCCCATCCTTGCTTTAATGTTATTGGGCAAATATTAGTGTTCACTCAGCCCTGTAGAGCTTTGAGAAAGTTTACTCAGGCCAGAGCAGAAAGTATATTCAACAAGCAGCACTGAATCCTCAGGCACCATGCGGTGGTCCCCTGTCTAGCTCATCCACCCCCAGCACCCTTCATCAAGATATCTGTTTCCCCATCCTCCACTGCTAACAGCAGCATGGGAAGAGCAAGCTTTGACCAGGACAATGGAGGGGAGAGTGTAAATTTGCTCCTCCCACCTAATGGATGTTTCCCAGAGTCCAGAGGCTTTCACCTATCTGCAATTCTGATTAGGATTGCTGGGTGTGTACATGCACAGGTGAGTGAGAGAATGAATGAATGTATGTGTGTGGCCAAACTCCGGGTAGCATTTTGTTTGCAGTCCTGAAAGAATCGGGTTGACTCAAAGAACACACACACACTGAATATACTTTAAAGTTTTATTATCAGTTAGGCTCCACATCATGAGTAACAATTTATTTAGAAAAAAATATATTCTGCACCTTCCTTTCAAAGAGGATTTTCAGGTATTGTATAAAAAATAAAATTAAACTCAATACAATAAAACAACTTAATCATTGTTGTTGCGTGCCATCAAGTCATTTCTGACCTAAGGAGAAGCTATTACATTTTTTTCTTGGCAAGATTTGTTTGAAGGCTGAGAGAGTATAACCTGCCCAAGGTTACCCAGTGGGTTTCCATGGCCAATGAGAGACTCATATCTCGGCCTCCACAGTCATAGTCAAACTTCTGTACCATGTTGGCTCAAAATAATATCTAAACATAAATGATAAATTTACAATGTTTAAAAGTATAAACTAGTACTAAAAGTAAGTTTAAAATTTTAAAATCCCCCTCTCTCTATCACACAGATATATACACACACAAATAAGATCTTGATCTGAGCATTACAAATAATGCAATATAAAATAAAAACTTTCTTGAGAGTGGACTAAATCATCAGATTGCCATCATAGAGAAGGCACTGACTTCTACAGACAATAAACACAGTTGGCTTATAGAAGGTGCACGAATAGGTCAATACACAGGGTGGTGCTCCTCTAGATGATCTGGGGCCTAAGTGACTTAGGACTTTAAAAGATAATCACCAGCAGTTTGAATTTAGCTCAGGATAGACAATAACTCTAGCTCCTTCAGAACAATGTGTGTGGATTGTACAAGTCTTGTACTGAAAACAATGCAGTATAAAATAAAACCTTTCAGAATGGAGGGCAAAGTCAGAGTGCCATCATAGACATGGTGCAATCTTTTGTGGATGATTAGAAGCATAGAATTATAGAGTTGAAAGAGACTACAATGGCCAAGCAGGCCAACCTCCTGCCATGCAGGAACCCGTATCAAAGCACTCCTGACAGATGGCCATCCAGCCTCTACTTAAAGACCGCCAAAGAAGAAGACTACACCATACTCCGAAGCAGCATATTCCACTGACTATCAGGAAGTTCTTCCTGATGTTCAGGTGGAATCGCTTTTCCTGTAGCTCGAATTCATTGCTCCTTCTCCTAGTCTCTGCAGCAGTGGAAAACAAGCCCGCTCCCTCCTTGACATGACATCTTTTCAAATATTTAAACATGGCTATCATGTGCCCTCTTAACCTTCTCTTCTGCAGACTAAACACACCCAGCTCCCTAAGCCGTTCCTCATAGGCCATAGCTCCCAGACCCTTCACCATTTTGGTTACCCTCCTCTGGACATGCTCCAGCTTGTCAATATCCTTCTTGAAATGAGGTGTCCAGAACTGGACACAGTATTCCAAATGAGGTCTAACCAAAGCAGAATAGAGTGGTACTATTACTTCTGTTGATCTAGACACCATACTCCTATTGATGCAACCAAGAATCATGTTGCCTTTCTTGACTGCTGCATCACACTGCTGACATGTTCAGCCTGTGGTCTACTAAGACTCCTAGATCCCTTTCACATGTACTATTCTATCGAGTCACACATCCACCACCTGTACTTGGGCGTTCCATTTTTTCTGCCTAAGGGTAGGACCTTACATTTCTCTATGTTGAAATTCATTTTGTTAGCTTTGGCCCAGCTCTCAAATCTGTTAAGGTCATTTTGAATTTTGATTCTGTCCTCTGAGGCATTAGCAACCCCACCCAATTTGGTGTCATCTGCAAATTTGATCAGCATACTCTCTATTCCTTCATCCAAGTCACTGATGAAGATGTTGAATAGCACTGGGCCCAGGACAGAACGCTGTGGCACCCCACTAGTCACTTCTCTCCAGGAAGAAGAGAAGCCATTGGTGAGCATCCTCTGGATTCAATCGGTCAACCAATTACAAATCCACCTAACAGTAGCCCTGCGCAGCCCGCATTTTACCAGCTTCTTTACAAGAATACATGAGGAACTTTGTCAAAGGCCCCAGTGAAATCAAGATACGCTACGTCCACAGCATTCCCTTCATCTATCAAGCTTGTAACTCTATCATAAAAAGAGATAAGATTAGTCTGGCATGACTTGTTTTTAAGAAACCCATGTTGATTTTTAGTGATCACAAAATTGGTTTCTAAGTAATTACAAACTGACTGTTTAAGGATCTGCTGTAGGATCTTTCCTGGTATTGATGTCAAGCTGACCAGGCGATAATTATTTGGGTTCTCTTTGTTTCTCTTCTTGAAGATGGGGATGACATTTGCCCTCCTCCAGTCTGCTAGGACTTCTCCTGTTCTCCAAGAGTTCTAAAGGATTATTGCAAGTGGTTCTGAAATTACTTCTGCCAGTTCTTTTATCCTTGGATGTAATTCATCTGGCCCTGAGGACTTGAATTCACCTAGTGTAGCCATGTATTCTTGTACTACTTCTCTACCTATTCTGCATTGCATTTCCCCCACTTCCTCATCTGCTCCCCACCCCCCAGGTTAAGTACTTCTACCTTTTGGGAGAAAACCAAGGCAAAACAGGTCTTGAGCAGTTCTGCCTTCTCTATTCACCCTGTTAGTAATTGGCCATCTTCTCCGTGCAGTGACCCTATCATTTCCTTGTTTTTTCTTTTGCTGTGGACATATCTAAAAAAGCCCTTTTTATTGTTTTTAATGTCTCTAGTAAGCCTGAGTTCATTCTGAGCTTTAGCTTTTCTGACCTTCTCCCTACATATCCTGGCTATTTGTTTGAAGTCCTCTCTGGTGATTTCACCATTCTTCCATTTCCTGTACATGTTTCTTTTAACAGTTAGCTCAGCTGAGAGTTCTTTAGGCCATTTCTGCACAAGGTTGATACTTTGTAGTCGTTTCGAATTCTTACTCTCCCATCTGCACGTTGTAGAGTTTTACCATCATAGTATCTGAAAACTGCTGTATCTGAAAACCAGAAAAACTCTGATGTAAATCTCCCAAACCAGTTCTGCTTCATTTTTCGCCGATGTGCAGAAGCGTAACATTGATTCACAGCACAGAAATGGCCAGCTATGGGCATTCCCAGGCTGCCCCTTCTGTCATTTCTGTCCCTATCTTTCTCCTCCCAGGATCAGATCTAAAATAGTTGACCCCCTTGTCACCTCTTCCACCTCCTGGACCATGAAACTGTCTGCAAGGCGAGTGAGGAACTTGTTGGACCTTGTCTTGGCAGAGTTTGACTGCCAACATATATCAGGATAGTTGAAATCTCCCATTACTTTGCATCTCTTCTTCTTGATTGTGTGATCCTCTGCTCCAGGAAGACATCATCCAAATCCTCAGGCTGGCTTGGAGTTCCGCAGAAGATGCCCACAATAACATCCCTATTTTTTCTTGCTCCCTTAATTCTTACCCAGATGCTTGCAACCTGGATTTAAGTCATGGATCTCTTCACAGGTGAAAACATCTTTGACATATAAAGCTACTCCTCCTCCTTTCTTGTTTGGCCTATTTCTGCAAAATAGGTTATACCTCCCTATTACTACATTCCAATAATGAGACTCATCCCACCAGGTTTCGGTGATGCCAATTATATCATATTTATTTTGTTGTATTAAAAGTTCCAGTTCATCTTGTTTATTCCCCATGCTCTGTGCATTAGTATAGAGACATTTAAGATCATGTGCCCTTCCCACAAGCCCTTTACTAAACTTGGTTTTCCTCCCACCTTTGGTTTCTAGTACTACTTGGCCTGCTCTATCTATAACATATGAGCTTTTCTTTTCAGCACTTGCTGAATTCCTGTCTCCCTCCCCCCTCAAACTCAGTTTAAAGACCTCCTGATCAGCTTTGCGAGACTCTTAGCAAAAACATTCCTGCCAAATGGGTGTGAGGTTCACCCCATCCATTGCCAAAGGATCATCTTCGTGAAAACGCAGACCGTGCTCCAAAAACCCAAATCGTTCCTGGTGGTACTATCTGCAGAGCCAGTTGTTGACCTCCACTACTCTTCTTTCCCTTCATGGCCATGTTCTTCAACAGGGAGGAGAGATGAAATTACAATTTTTGCACCAAGGTCCTTCAGCTTCCTACCCATAACCTCATAGTCCTTTGTGATGCACTGAAAACTGTGCCTTGCAATATTGTTGGTTCCCACGTGAACCAAAAGGAGGGGGTTACTGTCAGTGGCCTTGACCAGTCTTGTTAGATTAGTGTGCCCTCTTACAAAAACACACAGAAATGCTTGCCTCAGAAGATCTAAGTGAGAGGTGGGCAACTGTCAGGGGTTGGGGGCCACACTGCCCCCCCAGGGACCTTGAAGCCATAAAACCCTCAAACCTTACCCCATGAAAAGACTATTTTTTGCCCCTAAATGTTCCCAATGCCCCCTATAGGATGTGGGGGCAAATTTAACATGTCTTTGGCCTCTCAGGACCAGTTTAGGCCCAGGACAGGCCTCCCCATCATCTAGCTACCATTCTATCAGCTTTCTCTCAGTTATTTGGAAAGTTTATGCACACTACCTAAAAGGTAAGCTTCTTACCTAGGTAGAGGACAATGGAATTATAGGTGAGGAACAGACTGGATTTAAAGCTGGCTGTCTAGCTTTAGATCATTGTTGCATTTTAGGCCATCTTGCTGAGAAGTTTATCTCAGCCCCTGGTGATAAGCTTTTACTGTCCTTCATCAATTTAAAATCTAGTTTTGATTTGGTTTCAATGCAACTCCTATGGTCTAAATTACGCTAGAGAGAGAGAGAGAGAGAGAGAGAGAGAGAGCAACTGCTATTCCTTATTAGATGTTTGTATGATCAAATTTCTATTCAAGTTAGGTGTGAAGAATGCAGACAATTCATAGAATCATAGAGTTGGAAGAGACCACAGGGGCCATCCAGTCCAACCCCCTGCTATGCAGGAACACCCATCAAAGCACTCCCAACAGATGGCCATCCAGCCTCTGCTTAAAAACCTCCAAAGAAGGAGACTCTACCACACTCTGAGGCAGCATATTCCACTGCTAGACAGCTCTGACCGTCAGGAAGTTCATCCTGAGGTTCAAGTGGAATCTCCTTTCCTGCAGCTTGAATCCATTGCTCCTTGTCCTACGCCCTTTTCGCATGGCGTTTTCTAAGCGAAACGGCCCCTTGAGCATCGCGTAAATTTGAGGAGCAGTCCACACGACGCACTCACATTTACGCGACGCTCAAGAGCCTAACGCGGACCGTGCATCCATTTTTTTATTTTCGGCTTAAAGCCGAAAATGCTGCATGGTCGCGCATCGGTCAGAGGCGCCGCGTGCATTTACCTGCCCTGCGGAGCCTCTGGAGCCGGGCCGGTCGCGCTTCCTGCCCCAGTGCAGCCTACAGCTCCCAGGCTGCACTGCAGAAGGAAGGGGCAGGGCAGGGGCGGGGCGTTCGCGTGACCAGCAAGCCAGCTGCGGTGATGAAGGAGCAGGGATGTGAGCGCCTCGCACAAGAAGCTGCTCGCACGAGCACCGCCCCCACCTCCGCGAACAGGTAAGGTGTGGAAAGGGCCCTAGTCTCTGGAGCAGTGGAAAACAAGCCTGCTCCCTCCTCGACATGGCATCTCTTCAAATATTTAAATATGGCTATCATGTGCCCTCTTAACTTTCTCTTCTGCAGACTAAACATACCCAGCTCCCTAAGCCGTTCCTCATAGGGCATGGCTTCCAGACCTTCTAAACCAGTGGTTCTCAATCTTTTATTAGCGACCCCATTTAAATACCTTATGTTGCTGCAGACCCCCAGGACTTAATGCAAGAATTAAAACCCTAAAGTGCATCAAATATTTATTTCAAACTGCTCATCAAGGGTCTTCAAATTGGGAGAGAAACAAGAAATAAGTAAATGCACATTTACCTAAGAGATGCTGGAGAGGGAAGGAAGACTTTTGTCCTGCTCCTTCCCACCAGTTGATGGCTGGAATGGATTGAGTAGCAATGTGCAGACCCAGCTAGCCAGCTAGCCAACATTTGCCTTTTTCTGACTTCTTCACCAAGGGGAGAGAAGACCAAGATAGGCAAAGGAGGGAGAGAGCGAAAAATGCAAAAGGGAGGTTCAAGCAACCCCTTTATAAAAGACCCCAAGTATGCCTCCTCATTTCCATTCACAAGTGTGAGCACATTTGTCTGAAGCAAGCAATGGCTTATTTTTGCCAATAGTGATCCGCTGCTCCAGCTTCCAGCATCTTGCCAGGAGTGGCATCTGCTGCAGCAGCACCCCCTCTTCACATTTGTCCCTGCTTTGAGTGAGATCCTTGATGCAGCATGGAGGCCAACTATCAAAAAGCATAACAGGGAGGAGTGGGGCCAAATGAGAAGGGAGTTGCTGCTGCAGCAGGTGCTACCGCCTGGCAAGATACTGGAAGTTGGAGCAACGGATCACCATTAGCAAACTAAAACACTACTCACTTCAGAGCAAGATGTTGGATCAAATATTGACTGCTTACAAGGAAGCCACTGGGATAGGCATGCTACCTCTACCAGCCATGAGAGAGTGGGGCACAGCTTCCTCTCAGAGGTGCTCCCTGCCTTTCCATGGTTCAGAGGTTGGATCAAATATTGCTTGCTTGTGAGGAAGCCATTGGGACAGGTATGCTGACTCTGCCAGCAATGAAAAAGTGGAGTGTAGCTTCCTCTTAGAGGGGATCATCCCCAACCTCCTCTCACCCCCAGTGCTGAGACGACTCCACGTCCACACTCACTGAAAATAGCTGCAAATCCCTGTTTTCCCTCTCGTATCTTCTTCTGCTTTTGCTTTCCTATAATAGCTTCTCAAAAAAACATGGGAAACAAGAGAGTGGCAGAGAGGCAGGAGCATGTGCAGCTCTTATTGAGTCATTAATGTACCATTCCTCACTGCTGATTGGGAAAAGGCTGGGACTACCAAGGCAGTCTCTAAAAACAGATGAGTCACAAATCAAGTCGAGTCAGTCCATCATTTATTGCCAAGTCAAGTTACTCAAAGGAACTTGAGTCCAACCCAATTTCAAATCAATCTTGAGTCTTGAGTCTACATCACTGCTTGATGGCAAATGACAACACTGAATATATTCTAGGAGAGCATGAGAGAATGAAGGGGACTGGGAATACAAAAAGTACCATCAAGTGATTTTCTTATTAGTGGTCATTTAACAGTCATTCAGAGGTGACAAAGACATCTCAAGCTTCTCAGTTGTGGATATGAATCATCTTCATGAAGATGTAATGTGTCTGGCATTATACTATCATTGCAATATAACTTGTATTTAATCTGTGCTGGTCCATATCACAATCAGCAACTAGCCAATGAACGACAACTACACATTTGTAGATTAGCCTGTTCTTTACTGCTACACAAGGCTAGATATGAACAAGTTCTTTTCAAATTTTGAATCTCAATCTTTTGAAAGTAATTAAACAAATCCAATCACACATTACATGGCTTAACTATAAACACCTTGGAAACAGGCATTCAGATGGTAAAGATTTTCTAGCTTTGAGCCATGTTGAAGATATAACAACACATCACAGCATACAAAAGAGGGGTTAGGAGTTTCTCCAAAGACTAAACTGCAGGGTTGCTCAGAGAAAATGTTCAAAAAATTAAATAATTTTTAAATGCAGGTATCCATAAATATTTCAGATAACACAGGCAGGAACCTGGGAATATATATTTAAGTGTCAATTTCCTGAAGCCAAAAGTGCCATTTCTCTTATCTGAGGATGATGTCACAGTCTAAGAAAGTAAGCTAAACCTCATTTGTTATAAACTCCACAAGATTGGTGAAACAACACTGGAAAACAATGAAAATATAATAGCTGACCATACAAGCAACGATGGCAAAGGATACTAAAACTTCGATCTGTAATTGCTAAATGCCAGAGGTTAATCCTCAAATCATCTGCGGACATGTATGTTTCACAGTCACTGTTGACAGAAATTGAGTTGACATGATAGGTGTGGCCATTAGCAAAAATTCGTCTGGGGCTGACTTCTACCATCAAGTCCGTGGGCTTCAGTACAGGTACCTATGTAAATTAATAATAGTATGTATATTTCTTTTCATTTTTTCAGACTGAGTTTTTCAAAATATAGACCTGTGTATCAGGAGTACATCTTAAGTAATTTCAGAAGTCTTACATCTAGCACATCAAAACAAATATCTAACCTAGGTCAGTAATGCTCGACACATGGAAGTTGTTTTAAAAATAAATCCTAGATACGATCGTACATCTGTCAATTGTATTTCACACTGTAATTTTTCCCACTGGAAGCAGCAGTCCCCTATCAAATTCTTCTCCACATGACAAATCATCACCTTTTCATTTTCTCCACAGCTGTTCTTGGCTGGAGGTGATGAGAGCCAAGAGAGATTGCATGAGACACTATTTCCAGCAAGCACCAGTCTCCATGGTATGTCCTCAATTAAGTCCTAGAGACTGGACAGTTCCAGATGTGACTTTTCTTGTACAATCACCATGAACTGACTGCTGAAATTTCACGTGATGCCACTGACATGCCTTGATCAACCCATTTTTTTTATCTTGGCTCATGCCATATTTTTTCTTAACAAGGAAAACCTCATTTGGGGTGGATGGGCAGAGGCATCATATGATGTTGCTGCTACATGTCAGTGGTACAGCACTAACCTGCTGCTTGGAGGTGCTGCTGGAACAAAAGGGTCCCTTGCGGGGGCAGGGAGAAATATGCAATTACACCTACTTTCTTCCCTGTTCAGTCATTGCCATAGCAACTACTGCATTTAAAAAAATCCTCCATACCCTAAGCACTCAAATCATCAATTTAACTTTGCCATTTGCTTTTCACCTTGCATTGTACTTTCCTTGCTTTAAAAAATTAATGTATGCTAGTGCAACTGTAATGTGAAGCTTTCTTGTTTAAACCCAGTTATCTAATATAGACAACTAGCTTGCATTGCAGAGCAGGAGGGAAGTCTGGACTATTCCAAGTCTCTCTGATTTGCCTTTAAAAAAAAAAAAAAAGTTGTGTGTTGCCCAAGGGGCTGCCTTGCTGTTTCCTGTATGGAAGAAAATACCACTGGTGAAGGAAACTGAAAGAGAAGGCAGAATCAAAAGGAGTCAAAGTTATGCCTACTATGGCTGGTAGTATACTAGTGTTCTATTTAAATTCCCTATTTAGGTGACCCGCTCAGAGACATAAAGCCACCGGTAATCATTCCTGTGATCTTGCACCAGCACTTTTTGCCTTTAGGAAATAAAAACAATTTAAATTTGTTCTGACTGCCATCATTTGCGGGGGGGGGGGATGTTTTGCCATCCTGTGATCCCTCGCTTCTTTCATTCCTCTTTCATACAGATGACTTTCTAGCCTTGCCCTCTCTTACTCCTCTAGCAACACTTTCTAGCTGGCCTGGCATCAGGGGATATGTGCACACACAGAATCCCAAGCCACTGTGTGGAAGCAAAGCAGCAGCACCTCATGCTTCTCCCCACTAAAGCCCCCTCTCGTGCTTGCTTTCTCCATCTCCCTTGCCCTCCCTCTGCTTTATCTCACTGGCTATCTTACCTCCTTTTCTTTGATGGACATTCCCTAACCAAGCATGATAGCTTTTTGCCTCTTGCGGGTATGGAATGGAAGAGAATAGGGTGGAACAAGGTGGGAGAATTTTAAGACGCAAAATGCATAGAAGACTATAGGAGCAAAGCATAAACTTTACTGTTTTTGTCTTCAGAACCCAGGAATAGGAGAGTTAAATGACAATCAATCTGGATCAACTCCAAACCAATCCCATGGCATATTTTCTCCAAGGAAAGACCCACTGACTTTTATAGCAGCCGATTCCTCATTTGATTTGAGATGGCAGCCAGAAGCACACTCAGAAAGGAGTAAGATTCTCACACTTCTATAGTTCTGCTTTTAAGTAAAGAGGCTTGCTATTCTGTGTGTAAGAATAAGAATAAGCATGGTGTAGCTGTCTGAGTGGACTATGACTCTGGAGAACAGAGTTTGAACCCCTGGGAAACCCACTGGGTGACACTGGGCAAGTCACATTCTCTCAGAAGCAGGCAAAGGCAAAACCCTCTCTGAACAAAGATTGCCAAGAAAACCCTGTAACAGGTTTACCTTAGGGTTGCTGTAAGTTGAAATTACTTAAAGACACACGACAACAATTGTGCTATGTGTGTGCATATGAGAGAATGAATGGACTTGCCTATTTCTCACTGAGGAGGGTGGTGTTTTTTTTCAAGCAACTTTCACCTCTCTCCCTAAAAGTAGAAGGGAGGGTGAGCAACAGGGTTTTCAGAGTGAAAAATGGCAATTTATAATCTGGTTGTGTCACAAGCTACACCTGCTGTAATTTCTCTTCTACACAACAATTAATATTACAGGAGCCCTCTCCAGTCTTCAGTCTGGTAATCCTAGAAGGGAAAGAGAGAACTGCAGGAGCACTGCTTCCTTCTGAAGAAGGGGGAGACTCCTGCTGTGTTTGGAACCTTACCTGAGGCTGGAAACAGAGAACTTTCCAGAACTTTTTGTTTGCTTTTGTGTCTCCCAAAGTGGGGAACTCCCCTCCCACAGCATGTGTTATGTGCACTCATGCCATAACCCTGCTCAGTCCTTTTTTTCCTCTTCTTGGTGGAAAGGTGGTGGTGGAGGGGCTCCTGGTGAGCAGAAAGGAAGAGGACTTAGTTCCTTAGTGACTGACTTCCACTAACAGGGAGTTTGCAGGGAAATGGAAAGGGGACCATCTCTTCCTTTTATATTCCCCCTCCTTTGTTTTCCCAGAGAGCAGTAGTGCCTCACCTCCAACAAGAACTTTGCAGGAATCTTTCTGTGGATGGAGCGGGGAGGGTTTGCCGCTCCTTTCCAGGGTAAAAGAAGGCATTCTCAAGGGAAGAAGAGCTTTCACCAGTACGCTCTCCACAATTGGAGAAAAAAAGTTTTGGTGGGGGAGGGATTTCATAAAGAGCAGTATTTATATGTGCATGTGCCTCTTCATTTTCCTCTTTGATACCCTTATGGCCAGTGGATGTCCCACAGAGGGTGGAGTTACTAGCATAGGATCTCATTCAGGGCTGGGCAAGGTACATGATGGCACATCCTCCCGAGTTCATACACAAGATTATTTATGTTCCTAACTGCTCCCACTTTGAGAGAACAAAACAATTTCAAGAGCATGGGAAACATATGACACAGAACCAAAGCTAACATTTCTGAGAAGCAATGGAGTAGTTACGCCAATTTAACATGAAAGAGGGCATATCTGTTTTTTAAAAAAATGCTGAAAAATTCACAACCAGGGAATCTATATAACTGTGTGTGGACTTGCCCTGGGAGTCTTCTTTTACGTTTATTTTAAAAGGAGAAGGAAAGGTGAAGGGGCTGTTTACAAACTGCAGTGATTAGACACAGGCAGGAAGAAAATTGCAATTCAAGCACTCATAAAGCAAGATAAAATGGGAAAGGAGGGAAGGTATGGGACATCATCCCCAATCCTCTGTGTACATGCGTGCATGCATGTGTGCATTTCTTTTTTTAAAGACCAACAGAGCCTCTCTGAAGATCCTGAAAGTGTCATAGGGGAAAGAGAAGAGGGCAAGAAAAGGAGGAATTGTCTTTTCCCATCTGTATAGCTTTGCTCATCCCAATAGGGTAAACAGATCATAGAGGAATATTCAACAAACAGAATGTGCAGAAAATTCAATACAATTCTGATTGCAGCTTATACTGGAAGTGCAATGGTAGTACTAGGAACCTTCTGTTTAGAACAGCTCACTGCTAAAAGGAGTATGGCATCATTCAGGGCACCTAAACCAAAACAGAAAGGGAGGGAATTTAACTCTTTGTTCTCACTGCATGTCCAGTCTGGAGCAGGCTCCTCACAGCTGATATTTGTTCAGGAAAAAAGCTCTCATGGGTGCCATGGGAAACAATCCTCCCAATGCAAACAGTAACTAAGACCACCACTGATCCAATCTAATTCTGGCACATGGGTTAGGGGAGAAAGTAATAGGTAAAATCCCCTCTCTCCCTCAGGACCAGAGGGATCCAGTTATTAAGATAACAGGGGATTGGAGGCATCAGTTTAAGATAAACTGGGGAAGCAGACTCTTGAAATCCATTGTCCCGTTACCTACCCCCCGCCATTTCATATGCCAGTACAATAAAATCATCTATCAAATTGATTTAACAGACTTCCATGATAAAATTACTGGCTATTAAATGACTCCAATTGGAAAAAAAACCTGCCACACAAATAAGCCTGAATTCATTAAATACAATCACTGCTAAATTATTTAAAATATTGCTGTTTTTGTATGCCTTTGTTTCTGACTTACAGTGGCCCCAAGGTGAATTTTATCATAGGGTTTTCTTGGAAAAAATTGTTCAGAGGGGTTTTTGCCTTTGCCTTCCTCTGAGGCTGAGAGAGTGTGAGTTGCTCAAAGTCATTCAGTAAGTTTCCATGGCCAAGCAGGGAGTGAACCCTGGTCTCCAGAGTCCTAGTTCAATACTCAAATGACCACGCTAGTTCTCTTTAAAATATTGCTTTGATCAATTAGAAAATGTTATGCCTTAAGGCAATAACATTACAAATGATCTTACAAAACTGTAACTGAATTTAGGCAGTACATACAGAAGAGGTGAATCAATACGGTTTTAACAGAAAGTATCCTGGAGTTTGACCAGTGAGACCTGGATTCAAATGTCATTCAGACATGAAATGCACCAGATGATCTTGGATCATTCATTGTCTCTCAGTATAACTTAATAACACACAGTTGTTGTAAGGAAATAATGGGATTAAATCCACACATAAAACTGTACTAAATAAGAATGGAAAAATCATCTTCATAAGAACTTCTTTCTCTTTAAAGTGCTTCCCCAATTTGAAGCAAGACAATAAAAGATAGTAACGGAAATACTAGAATCTAATTCTTAAGAGAACTTAACTGATAATACACATTAACACGTACATATGTACATTACACATTAACAGAACCTAAGGAAGTGTAATTTGAATAGAAAACTTTCCAACCACTCACCTGAAGTGAGGTCACAGTAGAAAGATCTTTAAGCTTTCCCTCTTCATCCTTTAAATTGTATCCCTCGGGTTTCTTATCTCGTTCAGTAATCTTCCATAGTTTAATAGTTTTGTCTTAAAAGAAATTAGCACTGTTATTAAAAAGGACACTTAACATTATTGTTTTTCATATAATTATTGTATAAGAAGAATAGATTGGAATTAGCCAGTTAACCAAGTTACTAATTTGCTAGTTTTCTTTTCTAGTGATGTCACCTAACTTACTAGATTCCCAATTAATGCTGGAGTTTAAAAATGCTTTAGTTAATTAACTTGTTAGAATTCATTAGAGTAGGTATGCCTCCTTTTGTCACATTCAATAAAAGAGGAAGGCTGCTGCAGCAGGGAAAGTAATATTAGGATGGAGGGAATGTACCACATGGCTCCGTTAGGCGAGAAAGAGAACTCTTTCGAAGTCACAGCAGCAGAAAAACAACCACCAAAAATGAAAAAGAAAGGAAAAAAATGTCTTGCAATGGAATAAGGAGGTGATTTGTTCGGAGACCAGGGCCCTGAAGCAACAAGGGCACTTTCAAAATGTCAGGCCTCCTCCCCTTCCTCAGGCCTGTATGAAAAGAAAGCGTTTTGAAAACTGGGGCTGGGAGGAGTCAGGACTCTCCTCAGTAAGTTCTGCTCTATTATATTGTGGACTGCTTTCTATGATATATTACTGTATAATATGTTATCTTGTATAATGTTATTTGGAACGTGCTGCAATGAATCCATTTGTAATCATTTTGCTAACAGGCTCCTGTCATGAAAGTAGAGAAAGTACAGAGAAAAAAACCCTTTTGCTCAGCTGGTGTTTAGAGATAGATCACTTTGTAGCCACAATGTAACAAATGCTAATTACTGCTTGTAACAGTGTATTTCATTTCAATGGTGTGGAAAATCCAGGCTGTGGATCAAAGACTTCGGGTGTGAAGTTGTAACAGCCAGGGGCATCTGGTCAGTAGAAAGGGGAAACATCACGGACAGAGAAATGTGTGATCTCAAGAAGGCATTGTAAAAACAAACTGAAGGGCAGATAAGGAACCTGGGAAGATTTCAGGTTCCCAAGAGCAAAGTATGTAAATGTCTTCCTGGCCTGGGAACCATTTTGAGGTTTGGGAAAATGGGATGACAGTTATGGCCCCACCAAGCAAAGCCTTTCACACACAGAAGTATATGCTCCTATATAACCTCATTGCTAAGCGAGGTACCTTAGCCTTAGTAAATTTCTCAAGCTGCTATGACACTTGCTTTTTCTCAGTAAAAGCGCTGCTGCTGAACTCAGTGTTTTCTTGAGAAAGCTAGTTAGACAGCACATGACAGCTACGCACAAGGTTAATGAGTGAAAATTTTCCTCACCGCTGTATTTCCTTCTTTCTTGATTTCCTCTGTTTTCCCACCACTCCCATTCTACTTTTTACCCTGCCCTTTTTATAGTCCCCCTTCTAATTATACAATTAAGATAAAATGGGTCCAGAAAAGACAGTGAATTGTATCCTGTGGATAGTTCTTGAAACTGAAGTTCTCACAAACTGAATTTAGCAACTCTGGCCCCTTCATACAAAACACGTGCCCTGCCACTGGTCTTTGCAGATTACATTTGGTAATCAGGAGTAGGAAGCACAATGTATGCAGCTATTCTGCTATGCAGAAAAATGTGCAGAAAAATATGCAGAAAAATGTTCTGCATATACTCAGAGGCTTTCAAAACATTTCTAATTAAGAATTTTCCATCCTTGATTCACTGATTGATCTTTGTAGCTATCCACTTGTTGTTTCCTTGCAGTAAATCAGCATTCTCCAACTCAGTGGTTCTCACACTTCAGTCATCCAAACATTTGGAACTTCAACTTTTTAGATTTTCTGACTGCTAGTGATGCTCACTGGTACTTCTGGGAGCTGAAGTCCAAAGTATCTAGTGGTTCAAAGACTGAGAAATAAATCATTTCTTATTAACGTTTATCACACATAGCACTGGACGAGTGAAGTGCCACTGTTGGTGAGAGTGGGAAAAAAAAGAGAACAGGGGTAACAAAACCAAATTGAAGAGATTTTAAGGTGAGATCCCTCCTTTTTTTTTCAGGACACCTTTTTCTGCATCTTCCATTCACCAGGTATGTTGGATTCTGACTGTGCCCTGGCACCAGTCATATTAGGAGCTTTGTAGTCCATTTGGAAAAAAAAAAATCCGGATTGCATCTCTTACGTTCTCTATCTCACTCTGTAACTGTGCTTAAATAATATCATTCCATCAGTGCATGTGAAGAAATGGATTGATAATCATGAACACTCATATTAAAATAAATTGTTATTGTTGTTGTTAATTGCCATCAAGCTGTTATTAAAAGCCCTGCTCAGATCTTGCAAATTCAGGGCTATAGCTTCCTTGATAAAGAGTTTTCCACCTGAAATGTACTCTTCCTCTTTTCTTACTGCCTTCTACCTTAAGCATTATTGTCTTTTCTAGTGAGTCATGTCTTCTTGAGAGCCAGGGTGGTGTTGTGGTTTGAGTATTGGATTATGACTCTAAAGACCAAGGTTCAAATCCCTATCCAGCCATGAAAACCCACCAGGCAACCTTGGGCAGGTCACAAACCGTCAGCTTCAAAGGAAAGCAAAGGCAAATCCCCTCTGAACAAATCTTGCCAATAAAACCCCATTATAGGTTCACCTTAGGGTCATCATAAATCAGAAACAAACTGAAGGCACACAACACCACCACGTCTGGTCATGATATGCCCAAAGTAGTTCTGCCTGAAGGTTCTATTACATGAGGCAAGTAAAGTGTAGTTATAGCAGGATAATAGTCTCTTTGGCTCATCATATTACCTCCTTCCTCTTCTGTTGTTCTCCCATTGGGAGACCAATTGGAAAGCATTTTACAAAGGAATCATTAACAAATTACCCCTTTTTTTCTTTTTTGTCCTTTTATACTGCACAGACTAAAATATGGATGTCTTTTTGAAAACCAGTTCAATTTTTTTCTTCTGCTGCTCCAGAGCAGCAGAACATGGACACGGAGCAATGGCTTCAAACTTACAGGAAAAGAGATTCCATCTAAACATCAGGAAGAACTTCCTGATGGTAAGAGCAGATCAACAACAGAATGTGCTGCTTTGGAGTGTGCTGGGGTCTTCTTCTTTGGAAGTTTTTAAACAAAGGCTGGATGGCCATCTGTTGGGAATGCTTTCATGTGTATTCCTGCATGACAGGATTGGACTCGATGACCTTTGTGTTCTCTTCCAACTCTGTGATTCTAAAGCAACCATGCAGCATCTTCTACTAGGAAGAAACATATCTTCCTGACTCATAACTTTTAAAATGTATTCGAGGGGATCTTGCATACCTTGGTAGGACTGATTATTTGCTTGTATACTTCCAGTAAAATCTGGGAGTGAGGAGACTGTCTTTTTTATCAAAGAAAAGGGGAGAATATTACTCAACCCAGAGGAATTTCCTGGCAGTTTTCTGTGAAAAAAGGCAAGGACAGTTACATGAGAAAAAAATCTTTGTTCCAAGCTGAAGATGTCTGAAGATCTCTCAAGCAAGTAAGTATTTGGCTTCCCTCACGCGCTGCTGACAAATGGCAAGATTGTGGTTCACATGGTGACGCTTTGCTAGGAGTTGGGTATTGCTGAACATTTTGGGAGATCAGAAAGAACATCAGGAAAGTTTAGCTAATCATCTGTAACACATCTTGGGTTGCAGAATAAAGTAAAGTTAGAACAAAACATTGTTTCATGTTGCATATTATATGTAAGTGTGAATAGGAAAAATCAAGATTCATATAATTCTGGCCCTTTTCGCATGGCATTTTTCATGCAAAAGGGCGCCTGGAGCATCGCATGATTGTGAGGCGCGATCTGCACGACGCACTCACAACCATGCGACGCTCCAGGGTAGGGTAGGCACCGATTGCGCACCTTTTCATTTTCGGCTAGAAGCCGAAAATGGCGCGCAATTGCGCATTGCTCCCGGGCCCCACACGCACTTACCTGGCGTGCGGAGCCTCCGGAGCTGTGCTGGTCGCCCCAGCGCAGCCTGGGGAACTCCCAGATTGCGCTGCGGAAGGAAGAGGCGGGCCATTGTGTGAGCAGGCAGCTCGTGCTGAGCCGAAGGACCCTGGACGCGCGAGTCTCTTGCCGGAGGCTGCTCACACGATCCCCGCACCCCAGCGCCAGAAGAAGGTAAGGTGCGGAAAGGGCCTCTGTTTTTGCACAATAAAATTGGAAATGATAAAAATGAGTTCTAACTGAAGACTACTTGCAAGAGGCAAGCAACATTAGCGAATCCTGTATTAGTCCTGTAGTCTTACCATTAGTTGACAGGAGAGAGTGGCCTGCATTCTGCTGTGGCAACCACTTTATTTTGTTTATTTTTTCCTCTATTTCCAAGCTCTTCAAATAGTCAAACTCTGGTTCATGGCTCTGGAAGGTGCTGTAAACATTGTACTCGCCCTGGCCGCATGGATCATTTTTACTCTGCAAAGACCAATAGGAAAAATGAAAGATGAACTGCTGGTGTCAGTGTTTATCTATGTTTTTTCAAGTAGACATACAAAAAGCAGTGCCTGCAGGATGTTCAAGAGGAACCATATGCACTGCTAGAGAGCTACACATGCAATGAACAGAACCACATTACTGGATTGTTATGTGGCAACCAGCAAGGGATGGAGACCACTTATTCATGATGATAGCAGTAGGCCAAGCCACGCTCCAAGGGTAGATGCTGCTTGGAGCTTACCTATATTGCACTCTTTAGTAAATAATATATAACCCAACTGAAAGGGAAACCTTACTTTTCACTGCTTTTCCTAGCACCAAACTGTGCATTTAGCCATCCCCCCTCCACCTAAAATTTTCTCCCTGCCAGCCTCCACCTTAACCTTGGATTCCCAGTGCCCACCATATACTTTCACAACGGAAACATTTGTTTTCAATGTTTTTTGTTTGTTTGTTTGTTTACTATACTTTAATTTCAACACAGTGGAATAACAATACTAAAAAATAAAGAGAACAATGGGGGAGGGACATGATGGTTTATAGAAGATACAATGCATTGCAAGCAGCAACTCACATTTTAAAATTCAGGTGCTGAGAAGAAAGAACATGGTTCCTACCTATATAAATACTCAGATACATGGCTATAATGTCGTAGGGTAAGTAAACTTTAGAAAGAAATTATTAAATGGCAAATTCTGGAAAGAAATTACAAAATGGCACACCAAATAATGCAACCTAGTGAACCCTTACTGATATTGTTGATTTTTGAAGGCACAAATGAATAGTAAATATAGAGATCTGATGCTGATATTCTTCAAAGCAGGACAAACTGAAATTGCAAAAGCTTCGGAGCACACACTGGAAGAATCTGTAGGGCCTTCCATGATACTGGTCCTGATGGAAAAATGGATTTTTTAAATTGATATGGCAAGAAGATTGATTATAAAGGCTAATTCTGAAACTTGATGGTACCCCTTCATAACATATCTGTTCCAGAAATGAACTGTACCCATAGAGCTTCAGTGAAACAAATTTAACTGAACTGTCTTTGTAACTTTATTTATTTTATTAATAATAATGCCTAGGAGCCAGTGTGTGGGTAGTGGTCTGAGTGTTGGAATATGACACTGGAGACCAGGGTTCAAATCTCTGCTTAGTCACTGAGACCTACTGGGTGACATTAGGCAAGTCACCCTCTCTCACCCTCAGAGAAAGGCAAAGGCAAACTGCCTCTGAACAAATCTGGCCAATAAAACCCTCTGATACGGTGCCCTTAGGGTTGTCATAAGTCAGAAATGATTTGAAGATATATAACAACAATTAAAGATATGAAAAATTAACTAAACGTTTTTAAAGGAGCTGCAGCCCTCCCCCATTTATTCCCCATGACATAGCTGCCCAGTGCTGAGATGGGGGGTAGATCAGAATCAATCACATCACTGTTTTGGATTATATGATTTTCTAAGATGCTACAGCCACTTTAGGAAGAATTTGTATCTATTTGAATACCGTGAATGTGAGACAAAGAATAAATTGAAATGGTCAATGGTTCTGCAGCCAGGACAAACAATAACGGTGAAAGACAAAACTCCTCCCCTATGCACTTAATTTAAGCAAAATGATTGGCTGCCCTATAAGGAAATGTTACAACACTTGGGGCTGTTTATCTTAGATTAAAGGTAAGTAAGGGATGGCAGACTTCATAGAATTATATATAATGATGCATGGTATGGAGAAAGTCAATAGGGAGAAAACTTCCTCCCTTGGGCACAGTGCTAGAACCCAGGGTAACTCACTGAATCTGAATGGTAGGAAGTTCAGCCAAAACAAAAAGAAGAACTGCACACAGTTAAACTGTGGAATTTTCTATCACAAGACACAATGATAGTTGCCAACTCAGAAAGCTTTAAGGAAGAAACTGGATATATTCACAGAAGAGGGGGCCAACAATAGGTGGACATGTGCTTCTGCATATCAGTTTCTGGGAACATGAACAGGAGGCTTTCTCTTGGTTCTTCTACCATCCTAGGCTCGCCTGGTGAGCACATCCTGTGGAATGATCTTCCACAGGAAGCTAGGCTGGCCCCCTCCCAGCTTTCTTTTCATAGGCAGGCAGAGACATTTCTTTTTGAGGCATTTCTTTTAAGGGGGAACAGGACACTTTTTACTTACTTATTAGCTGTTTTTAACATTTGTCGTAAGTTTTATAATTTTCTATTTTTTCAATGTTTTAATTATTTACATGCTTTTAATGTTTTTTTAACCTTTCGAAGCCACCTTGGGTCCCACCTTGGGAGAGCAAGTGTCAGTTTAAATAGATAGATAGATAGATAGATAGATAGATAGATAGATAGATAGATAATTCATTCTGTATATGTCTCGCTGCTGAGCTTCATCATTCTGCTACTATGGCTACTCTGGGAATGGAATATTGAATAGATATGTCTACCATTGTTCATCTTTTGTTGTTACAAACCACAGTTCTCCCTCCACATTCGTAGGTTTCACATTCGCAATTTTGATTATTCATGAATCTACATGCTTTCCTCCTGCCCCTGCCAATTCTCCTCCACTTCTTCCCTAGCCAGAGCAAGCTGGCCACATGATAGCCCAGGGAGAGGACTGCTGGCCTCCCTCCCAGAGGTGATCATGGTCTGCCCTGCTCTGGTTCTGCATGCTTTGTGGTGGGCGATCATGGGGCAAGTTAGCTCCATTCTCATGATCACCACCCAGAAGGGGTAACCACGATCTGAGCCTTGCTGAGCCTTGCTCAGGTCACTGGCCTCCTTTCCAGGTGGCAATCATAGGAAAGGGCCTATCTACCCCACGATCGCTGCCCAGAAGGGACTCCTGCGATCTGAGCAAAGTGTGCAAGGCTGGAGTGACCTCGGCCAGGGTATCTCCAACTGCTCCTGCCTCACCTGCTTTGCTCAGATCGCGGGCATCCCTCTCGGTGGGCGATCATGGGGCAGGCTAGCTCTGTTCCCATGACTGCTGACCAGAAGGGATGCCCACAATCTGAGTCAAGCAGGCAAGGCCGGAGCAGGTGGCAATCACTTTGCTGAGGTCGCTCCAGCCTCGCATGCTTTGCTGAGATCGGGGGCATTCCTTACAGGGGGCAACCGCAGGAACAGAAATAATCTGCCCTGTAATTGCTGCCGGGGAGGGCCGCCGGAGATCCCAGGAAAGCACACGGGGCCAGAGCAGGTCCAGCCACAGGATCAAGAGGGCCGCTGGCCTCCCTCTCAGTTGGTGATAGCGTGGCTGAGGTCGCTTCTGCCTTGCACATTTTCCAGTGGTCGCAGGCATCCCCCTCCATGGGCAATCACAGGGCAGGGTCACTCCAGCTAGCGATGGATGCCCCAGAGGGATGACAGAGACCTGGCCACGCCATATCCCCAGGGGAGTTATTTGAAATTATTCCACTTTCATGGGTCTGTGTACCAAACCCCTGCGAATGTGGAGGGAGAACTGTATTTCTTAATTGTCTATTGACTGAAACACAATTGATGCTGACTTTATGCCCTTGTTTACAGGTCAGAGTGCAATGTTCAATTATTCCATAACTTGAAAAAAGATGGCCAGTTCTATATTCCCGAATGCCTTGGTTGCACCAAAAACAAAAATGCTGTTGAAGTCTTAGTAATCTCATGATCACTTACTATATTAATAGCTTTTCTTTACATGTATATTGAGTTGCTTAACTTTAATGAAACACATTTTGCCCAGATGCAGTTAATTACCAATCATAGTAGAGATGTAGAGGCCTGAAAGAAAAAGACTGAAAAACTGGTAGTTGGGGAGGGGCTTTTTTTCATCTCTCCAAACTTTTTTTCCTAGAAAAATTGAATAAAAAAGAAAAAAATGGGTAGTGGAATATAAACTTTTGGAATGATGAATAAAATGTTTAAGAAAAAGTATGTTTACTTTGGAGAAGAGAAGGTTAAGAAGTGACATGATAGCCATGTTTAGAGATGTCATATGGAAGATGGGCCAAGCTTGTTCTCTACTGGTCCAGACACTAGGACATGGAGGAATGGATTGAAACTATAGGAAAAGAGATTCCACCTAAGCATTAGGATGAACTTCCTGACTGTAAGAGCAGTTCAACAGTGGAATATGCTGCCTCACAGTATGGTGGAGTCACCTTCATTGGAGGTTTTTAAACAGAGGCTGGATAGCCTTTTGCTGGGGGTGCATTGAGTGTGTGTTCCCGCATGGAAGAAGTTTGGACTCAATGGCATTCTGTCCTATGATTCTGTATTTGTTATTGTTGAGTGCCTTCAAGTTACTCCTGACTTATGGCAACCCTAATGAATCTGTGAATCTGTCATGGGGTTTTCTTGGCAAAAATGTGTTCAGATAAGGTTTATTCTTGTCTTCCTATGAGGCAGAGAGAATGTGACTTGCCCAAGATTATCCAATGTGTTCTCATGGCTGCATGGGGACTCAAACTCTGGTATCTAGAGTCATAGTCCCACACTCAAACCACTATACCACACCAGCTCTCTTCATATATTTATGCCCCTAACATTATTCCTGAACTCTATGTAACAGGAAGGCTTTGTAAGATGTAAGATGGTATAACATATCAGATCATTGCTATTCCTGGACTTCAATCCTTTTAATCAGTTGTTTTGTGTGTGTGTTTTAAATTAATATTACATTTATTTAATAAAATTAACAACAGTTAAATTTAACAATATTTCAATATAAAAATCTTTCTACTATAACAGTTTTTCCCTTGTTCCAAATGAACCCACACCCCTTCCCCTTCCTCCCCCAACTCATAATGTACAATAAGATCCTGTTGTGTCATACCTCTTTCAACAATAATTTTGTTCTATTTCACTGTGTATTATTACATAATACTTATCTAATTATTGATCCAAATTTTCACTTGAATGGTTTAAAGTCACCACTGCTTTGGCAATGTTAATAAATTGTATAAAAATAGTTAATAAATGGTTTCAATACAATTTTAAAATGATCTTCTTTTAAAATTCCTTTTGCTAATCTTCGGCCATTTCTGCACCCCAATTTGTGCCGATATTCATTTATAAACTGGAGTTTTCCAGATTGAATTCCATTTTAATTCTGTTTTCACGCTTCAATCTTACCCCTGACTTAAATCTGACCCATTCTAATATTAATCTCTTTGATATGCCGAATTTAGCCTCTAGAAGTACCAGTATAATTTTGAAACTTGTTTGTTTTGGTTTGAGCTATTACTGAATATGGATTCAAATAACATGAAAGCTCTCAGGGGGAAACTTCTTTCCTAATTATATTTGCCTACATTGTGCTTATTTTCATTAATTGCTACCAAGATGGATCTATTGGATTCAATTGATTTTCCTATTGATCTAATTGGATGGGCTTTCCTGATGAAAATAGATCATTTATCCTGTAAATCCCTTTCTTTTTCCATTTCTTAAACTGACTATATTTTTTTCATGTTTGAAGAGCTGATGCTCTGAAAAATGACAAGGAGGTGAAAGAGGAGGGCTTAATAATTTTTTATATTTGAACTTTATACTAAACAACCCTTCAGTAGACAGATTTTCTAGTTTTTCTACTAATATATTTGCCATGCTAACTTTCAATATTCTATTTCTTTCCATCTGAACCCAAGTGATTGAATATCCTTAATAAACTTCCCTTATTAAATTAGTTGGTAAGCATCATAGTTCAATTCCAAATCTGGAAGTGCCAACCTCCCTTTTGATGAGTGAGCATAATTTGAGGTCTTAGCAAACCTCAGAGCTTTCCTTTCTGCTATAAAATTCTCAATGTTTTCTAATTTTTTCCTTTTATATTGTCAAAAGGACTGTACTAAATAAAAATAAATATTTGGAAAATACATGAAATTCAACAGCTGCTATTCTGCCCAGCAGTCATAGCTGCAATTCAGTCCATTCTTTCACTTTTTTGTGTATATTGATATATTGTTCTATAATTTATAATAAACCATATGACATCACTTTTGTCAATATAATAGCTAATTTATATCCCCAAAAGCTTACAGAAAAATTGGATATCCTCCTCAACTTTAACTGGTCTCCTTTGAGCATATTTATAATGAACATTTTTGATTTCCCATAATTTATTATGAGGCCTATATAAGTTTGAAATTCTTTTAAAATTTTTATTGCCTGCCCTATACATTTGATTGGATTTAAGAAAACATCATCAGCAAATAGATTTTATGATCTGTATTCTCAAACTTTATACTGTGAATTTGAATATTTCTTCTTATTATCTCTGCTAGCAGTTCTATCACTAATGCAAAAAAAAGGGGCAAAAGTGAGCATCCTTGCCAAGTTCCTCCAAGCAAAGAAATATTTTAGACTCTATTCTATTCACATACACGGTACCTTGGCATTTTCATGTAACTTTTTAATTATAGCTATAAATCTGTCAACCATATTCATTTTCTTTGAAAGTTCTAATAAATATCTACGCTCTAAACCAGTAGTTCTTAACCTTTTCTTTACTATCAACCTCCTGTACATGTAATTTGTTCCCAGAGACCCTGAAGACTTAACTCAAGATTTAAATATTTTAATTTAGATTTAAGTATTTAAATATTTATTTATTTAAGGCTCCTGGAGACTAGGATTCAAACACCTGCTGAGACACTGGGGAAGTCCCTGTTGTTGCTGCAACTGTTAGTGTCCAGCAGCAGGGCTTCATGGATCCCCTAGGAGGGTTCTGTGGACTCCAGGGGTCCCCAGACCCCAGGTTAAGAACCACTGCTTCAAATGATTGAAAGCTTCCTGGTGTCCAAGGATATTATAGGTGCTAGATCCTTCTTAGATTGATTTTCATAAATAATATTTAGAACTCTTATCAAATCAGCTAATGTCCTCCCTGGTACAAAGCTTGTTTGATCCAGATGAATATATGTAATTATAAATTTATTAAGTCTTTGGACCATAATTGGCAATAAATATTTTCTGATCTTGATTAAGTAATATGATAGATCTATAAGCAAGTAAGACTGAGGATCACCTCCTGCTTTTAATATCTGTATTATTTTAGCTTTGTTCCAAGATTCAGGAATTTTTTCCGCCTAGAAGTATTCCATGTAACAATCTATGCATGCACAAAATCAGTACATCTATAATTTTTTTTTGTAAAAATTTAAAACCATCCAGGCCTAATATTACCCCAACTTCTGGGGGTCCTTGAGACACCCTGGTTCACTCCAAATGCAAAGGCTGGGGAAATTAGCAAAGCACCAGCTTTGGCAGAACTGAGGGCAGGGCAACACAGAGAGGTCTTTAACCCAGTTTTTATGGAGTCAGACCACACGAAAACCCAGGGAAAATGTTAATCACAGCATTTTATTGAGGGGAATTCACTCATGCATGTACACAAAATACACACAATCACACAAGAACTAACTGAAAGACAAAGGGAGGAAAAATTATAGAGAGGCTGAGGGGTTTGGGAGGATTTATAATTACCAGTCCAGAAGAGTAGTGAAGAGCAGAAATGTGTTTTGGCTTAGGTAGGACCTAAGGACAGTTCTCATTCAGGAGCCAGACAGACAGAGTGATGGGTAGACCTTCATGAAACTGCACTGGGCATCCTGAAATCAGGGGTATTTGTACCCTGAAAATAGCCTGTGGCAATAAAGGTTCCAGATGCAAGACAAAAGGAACCTGTTGTGGACAATGGGTCTTTCGCCTTTTGATGGGCTTAGTGCTTGATTGACAAAGACATGATGGGTGTTGTAATAGCTGTCTACTGTGGGTGCTGTGAGGAAAGAGGAAGGAATCCAGGTGCACAATGGACAGATATCTGTCAATCAGTGTCTTGGTAGGCTTCTCACAGTTGGGTTCTCTGGAAAATTCCAGCTTCTATTTAAGCCTATTATCCACAAGAATGGTGTGTATTTGACCAACGAATGACTCAGTCTTACCTGGAAGAAGTTTCGAGTTGACCTATCCTTCTCACGTTTACAGTCAAATTCCTTCCCTCACTCCGTTTGACCTCTCTGTCACCTTTCAGGTCTGATTTTGATATCAGTGCCAATTAATACAGTTGTCAATCCAATATCATGCCAATAAGGTATGGTGCCCATCCAAACCATACTAATATCAGGGACCCCCAAAGCGGGGTCTTACACTAGGACTTATCAATTTTTTAATTATCAATTTTCCTCTTTATTTCTTCAAAGGTTATGGGGCAATTTAGTGCTTCTCTGTGTTCATTTTGAATATGATTCATGGGAAGGCTCCTCACAGACTCCTCTACATTTGTGTTCTTTTCTAGTTCTGACAACTGCATGATTTTTTTAAAAAAAGTGTTACCTATTTCATTTGGATTGGTAATAAAAGGATCATATTTCTCATTATGCTAACTCCCTTATTAGCTACTTTCTTTTTAAGGATACTAGGCAAGAGTTTTGTATTTTGATTTATTTATTTATTGACTTATTTATTCATAGTACATTCTTTTACAATAAGCTAAAGAAAAATGTACTTCATCTATTTCCAAGGGCTCCCATTTCAGATCTTCTTTGGGTTAACTCTGCCCAGATTCTATCATTTCCTGTCCTTTTAGGTATTTTTGAAAGTTCTTCAATTCTTCTCTCTAACACTTCTGTTAATCTATTTTTCTCCTTTTTCAACTCAGAACTTTCCATTATGAAGTTTCCCCTAACAACTGCCTTCATAGTGTCCCATAAAAGCTGTCTTCTCTATTGTTTTTCTATCACAGTCTTCTCTATTGTTTCACTCAAAAAAAGCTGGTATATTGTTCCATATTTTCTACTACCAGCTTTTTCAAAATCAGTGCATTACAGTAGGCCCTCCACATTCATGGGAATTAGGGACACAGAACCCCCATGAAAGTTTTAAAAACCGCTAACAACTGCAGGTAGCCACGTAGGAGAGCGCTGGTGGAGAAATATCTTCCCCCCTTCACTCTCTTGCTGCCCCACCCACACAATCACATGGGCAGTAGCATAGGAGAGTGCGGGGGGAATGATCTCCCCCCCTTCACTCTCTCGCTGCCCCCACTCATCACCCCCGCCCCTGCAATCGCGCAGGCAGCGGCGCAGGAGAGCGCAGGGGGGAGATCTTCTCCCCTTCACTCTCTCGTAGGAGAGCACACGGGGCGGGGGAGGCAAGCAGGCACTGCGAATAATCAAACCTGCAAGAGTCAAATCCGCAAATATAGGGGAAGAACTGTATTTAGCTTCCATGTTCCATTAGTTTTCCTTTTTAGTTTTTGATTCCCATCTTCATTAAAGAGTGATCTAAACATAAAACTTGAGCAAAAAATATATCTGATATTTCTGAAATGAAATATGCTATAAAAATATGATCGGTTCTAGAACCGCTGGTATGCCTTGCAGAGTAAAAGGTATAATCTTTTCTTTAGCATGTCAGTTTCTTCAAGCATCTGCTAAATTGTTTTTATTTAGAAGAGAAAGTATTTTACATCTTTCGTTATCACTTCTTTTATCCCTAGCAAAACTATCTAGTTTCTTGTCCGGTGTACCATTAGTATCTCCTTCTATAATTATTGGGCCTTCTGCAAAATTTCTCAATTTTTCATATTTTGTATATTTACCACTTGAAGTTTCTTTCTTAATCTAATTCTGTGTCTTACCACACTATTCCAATTCCTAAATATTTTTCGCATCATATTGAATGACAAGGTATTAATTCTTTTTTCATCCCTCCTCTCCCCCCCCTCCACAACATGACTAAGAAGGCCTTAGCCTTCACACTTTGTAAGACTACAGGTGCAGCCATGTTAGTTTCTGGTGAGGCCAGTTGGTGTATCCCCATCCTTCCCACTCCTCCCTTATTAATTAGCATTTCAGAATATATAAAGAAGGAAAAAAAAAGATAACCAGACTTTTAGTTTCTGTCTACTCCTCATCAGCACCTAGATATATATATTGCACATATTATCTATATTTTGATTGAAAGTCTCTAAGATCTTACAATAGACTGTTTCAGCAGTTTCTTAGATTTATAACAATACACCTTCTATAATTTCTCCTCCATCACTGCTGCTGCAATCTGTTACATATTATACACCTTATCTTTGCTTCAGTGACCTTGAAACTGTCTGTAGGTTGGCAGTGATCACTATGTTCTTCTCCTGCTCCTCCTCTAGCCCTCAGGTGTTGATTTATTGCTCTCCTCTTGTTCTTGGGCTGCTGTTTTGGTGTTATCAGGAATCTTAAATCCTAGTTAATTGCAAATTTCAGTCAGCTCCTCCTCTATTGCAACAAATAGATTCCCCTTCTTGCTTCATATCATTATTTTAAAACGAAAACTCCATGTGTAAGTATAGCCTGCCTCTCTTTCATGTACTGGATAATCCAGAAGCCACAAACTTCAGTCTGAGGTAGACAGTAGTTTTTATTTGTAGAAAGTGCAAGCAACACAGCACACTTCTTCTGAAGTTTCTGAAACTAAAACAGACATAGTGCTCCAACTTTTTACAGATATCTTATCTTAATTTATCTCTCTTAAACTCCCACTATTTAGAAGGGAAAAGAGAGAGAGACAATTACACCGCCATCTCCTAAAACAATGAAACAAAGCTAGTTCTTTTCATGGGAATGACTTCTTATGCCTGCTTGACACTATGCAGAACTAGAGGAGACAATATAACTGTCTCTGTTTCACTTCTATTTTTATTTTTTGCCTGTTCTAATTAATCTTGGAAAACCAAAGAGGTTCCTTACATTTCAAACCTTGTGGATCAATTTGTAACAACAACAATCATTATTTTAAAAAGGAACTTCAACTTGTAATTGTTATATGAATAAACTATCCTTTACCTATATTAATCATGATATTTAATTGTATACTGCCTCATTTTTGTACATATGGACTGAATATATGTTTGATAATATGCTTGGGATGGGATGTTTGCTTCAGTGCAAAATTATACACAGTACATTTTGTATTACTTTTGTCCCACACTATTTCCTGGCAAGTTTCATCACCAACTGCATTTTATTCCAACCCTCATTTATATTCCCAAAGTAACAAAGTGACTTCCAATATGTAAATAGTGCTAATATCACTATTTCCCAATTTTTCTGAATCCCCCTCAAAAAAGGGAGGTGAACTGCTTGTTCGTTTGTTTTTTAATTCTCAGACATTTTGGAACAACATGGTTCCTTCTTTTCAACTTTTTTAAAGTTACAGTACTATAACGGATCATGTGCACTTTTCACCATAACTCTTAAAAAAAAAAATCAGAGGAGAAAATTTGCCCTTCAAACCATAGCAGCAGTTTACCAAATCTTGCCCCAGTTTAAAAAAAAAAACTTGAAAAACTCTAGTGCAGATCTAAGTTGTTGCAACAGATCCTCAAAAGAATGGATGGAAGGATGAATAGAAGCAGAGGGGGCAAAACTCGCAAAACTCAGCAAAACCATGAGAACTCATGCTAGTTTAATATAATCTGCAAGAGCCCACAGTTCTGTGACTACTCAGCCACTGACTAGTCAATGGGAACCACCCAGGACCATTAGAGGCTTGAGTCTAAAAGCCAGATTTGGGCTTACTGCTTTGCCTTTACAGATGCTTTGCATCTGATGCATCTCTCTTCTTAGGTTCTAATGTTTGTTACTTCAGTTTTTCAATGAGCTCCATACTCTGACATGTGTTGACAGGATTAATCAAACTTTACTATTTTTTGCATGTCTGTCCTTTTACTAGATGTTATTCTGCTTCTCTGTATAAATATTTGTATCCCCTCTTTCCTTGTATATAAACCTCTCCTCATACTCATAAAGTTATTCATTCCAGATAGCTTTGGTATTATGGTCCTTATCACACCACACTGTTATGCTGGGTTATACTGTTTGAAAACCTCTTTAGCTGTAATCGCAATGACAGCTAATTATTGATGCTGTGTTGTATCACACTTCTGCCACATTTGTGCTATAATAGCATGACTTGCACACTTTTTTTTTTCATCTGCACTAATGCTGATATCACCGTGACTTGCTTCATGGTATATATATTTTAAAAACAGCTGTAATGCTCTTACGGCATCATATCATTATGGCACAACCATCACTGCCTGAATTTCTCATTGCAAGAGATGGCACAGAATAAAAACAGACCATATCATTCCCCACCTGTGAAAAACAAAACTGCTTATCACACCAGTCAGTTGCTTCAGCTAGTCCTGTTCAAAACTGCTTCACTCATATTCATTAAGCTGTAATAACACTGCTACAGCCTGACATCTTTACAGTGTACCCACTATTGACGAGATCTCACATTGTGAGAAGTGACAGACAAAGACCATATAATTCCCCACCATTTTTGATATCGTTCTCCTATGAAAAACAAAAGTGTTTATCATGTTAATCAGTTGTTTCAAGTTGTCATGTTCAAAACCCACTTCATTTGTATTCATTAAGGTGAAATAATGGTATTGTAACATAACATCATAGCATCATTACACCACTACCTTAAAAAAAAAATTAAAAAGTAATGTTGTGGTAGCAACACTGTGGTGTGTGGTATAATAGGAAAACAGCAGAGAAATCTTTGGAAACTCCCCCACGAAGCAAAGGAATTTGAATCATGTCATTAAATGGTTAATAGGGCAGGACTGCAGTTTTATTGAACTACAACAGCAAATCAGTTATATAAAAAAAAATAGAAAAAGTCTGAAATGGGTTTCAAGAGCCTAGATCAAAAGAAACACAGCTCTTATTCTTCAGAGATTTTGTCCTCTCTGCCCAAGCACCAGAAGTTGTCAGGGGTTTCCCTGCTGATTCTTTGGGAATCCCTGAGGATGAGACAACCAGACCACACTAACGCTGCACTCATTACTTGATCATTCTCTCAAAGAAATGGAATGGGACATCACTACTCAAACTGGCTACTGAATCATAGTTGGAAAGGGAGTCATTAATGGATTATTTTTAGCATGAAATAAACTCATGTTCCCAACAACAGTACAACACAACAACACTAGAAGAGCCATGACATCATGAGATAAGGCTGAGACAAAAGTGGAACCAAACCACTGCTATGACAGCATAACAGCACGGTGTGATAAGGGCTACATTAAAATCTTACGTCATGGTAACTAGTATTTTTTAAGATTGACAGCCCAAGATTCTGGGACAGAGAGTGTTAGTGTTGCCTCTCAGTTTCCTGGACTCTTAGGGATCCCATGTAAGGTCTGGATATCTCTGACTGAGACCCAGTTAGACAAAAGTTATAGTGCCAGTGTGTCTTGCAGAGTTGGTGTTAAATCCTCATATACCTTCTTTCTGTCTCTGCTCACTGCTCAACAAAAAGTTTATTAGATGCCAAGTTTTAGGGCAGACTCCTCAACTTGGCAGTTTGCAGATGCGTTACTGTCCAAATCCCATCATCCCTAGCCCTCATTCTGACTGTATGATTTATAGTCTAGTGCACCTGGAAGTCCCACCAGAACTGCCGCATTTGCTATAAGCCAGATATTACAAGTCTTAGATATATGAGCTATAAGCCAGAAAAATCTCAGCCTGTATCTCTTCTCAGCAGTGAATTCATCCAATGATTTTAAGAAAACGGCTATTCTCTTAGCCTCAGTTCCATCCCCACTCTATCTGAAATATGGCAATAATATTATCAGCCTTTACTGAGCTGTTTTTTAAACGCTAAAATCATAGTAATTTTTTCCCTTGGGGCAAAGAATCCTACATTACGCTAGTAGGAAATGGATTAGCCCTCAGAAATGAATTCTTACACATGGGCTCAGACAAAGGAAAAAACTTCAGAGCAAGACAGCTGAACTGAAAAAAACTGAAGTTAAGGTCACCTGAGTTTTTCCTTTGGTTTAAGTTAAATTTTGTCTCACATACATATTTAGTTTTACTGAAAACTGAAGTAGTGTAATCTGAATATTTTACTACTTGACAATGTTCATCAGTTGTAGATTATTTCAAATGTGACAACTCAGGGCTACCTTGAATACTCTACTCCCAGCAATGCACTATGCAAGTATGTGTTGCAATGTGGGCTTGGCCATAGGAAACCATGTTGAAATTCTGTACAGGTTCAAAGCTAACAGAGGAGTCACATTGGGCAAGTCACTATTTACCACCAGAGAGAGATAATGAAGGTAACTGATGATTTTATAACTTTAGTCACTAAGCCATTTAATCAGTAAAACTGCTGTAAAATCAATTATTAAATTCACATTTGTCTATAAAGTCACCTAACCTTCATCTTTTCTTCTGATGATGAATTTAGTAAGCCAACAACATATTATATGAAAGCACTTTTGTTACCTACCAACTACAAATGAATTCATTTCCAAGAGAAAGATCCTCTGTCCCTACTAAAAATGTAAATGTTACTTTCTTATAAATGTTACCCTTCTCACTGTACCAGAGAGTTGCTGCTACTAGAAAAGCTAGCAGTCTAACTTCAGAAGATGAAATTATTTTTTTTAAAGTACAAGGCATCAATTTCTTTCCACTTTCCTGCCTCAGGACTGCTAGTTGCAAGCCATGGGCCCAGTGATCCTTTCTTGCAAGATGCCCAATTTATAACATTTTGAAAGTGTCTGAAGTGAAACAGTAAGGACATTTGTATGCACCGAAGCAGTCCAACAACCATATTATCAAACAAATATTCAGTCCATATATACAAAAATGAGACAGTACACAATTAAAATAGCACCAAACAGCACATCCATCATCCCTCTAAAGAACTGGAGAACAGCTTGAGCATTGTTAATACAGAAAGTACTCCCAAAACAATAGTGGTTTTGAAGACAGTCATGCCAAAATTATTGGAACTTGGTTAAACAGGGGATCATTATTTGCCATTAACTGTCAGACTTACTCTGACTGCAAATAGAAGACTTAAAAAAAAAACACAACATCTTACCTCAGGCTCCCTTTGGAATATAACCACTCGGCCTCCTTTATCCCCCGTTGCCAGCAGCTCCCCTGTGTGGTTGAATTCAACGGTTGAAATAATATCAGCTGTGGAAGAAAAAAGTAAAGAAAGCAAGTTAAATTGATTGGCCAGGCAAGGAATAACAAATATTCCATAAGACAGAAAGTGAGGTAATGTCTGTTTCCTTTCCCTGACCCAGCCTTGAACCAGAAGGAAAGCACAGGAGTACTACACAGGAGCACAGGATGAAAACTTTTTCTTTCAAGCAAGAATGAAGGTAGTTAACAGACACTTCTTGTTCTGGTAAACAACTGAAATTATGACAAGTCTTTCATGTATTACTTTTTCTGATAATTAGCCTAAAGAGAAGGAAAAATAATAAAACAGGATCTGGATATTTCTTCCCATTTATTTGATGGCATTCACAGCCCTTCTTTATAAGATTGTTTTAGTTCTATTTAAAATTACCGGTTATATTTCAGCTGGTTGCATCTTTAAAAAAAAAAAAGCGGTGGCGTCCTGTTAGTGATATACCCATATGTATGACTCTTTTTGGATGTGGGCACAGGTTGTTTTCCAGCCACCTGCAATCTGCCCAACACCCCCATCCCCGGCAGCTGTAAAGCCTCGAGAGGGGCTGCTGTTGCTTACTGGTAGGGAGGGAAAGGATGAGCGCAGAAATGATGAAACTGTGGCTGTTCTGGGCTCCCAGGGGAAGGAAAGGGAAGGTGCACTCCATATGTGAGCACGCTGTTGTTTCTGCCCCCCGTGACCAGCTACTTCTTCAACGACTGAATTGTTTCTCCCCATCCCCACTGATAAGCAGTAGCAGCAGCGATTCTTCTCTAGGCTTGTCAGCTGGCAAGGCAGGGAAGAGGACATGAAACTGTGTGGACAGAGCATTGTGTTCCACCTGCTCAATGTAGGATCCTGGGATATGTGTTGTACAGTTTGAACCTACACAGCTGATCAATGGAGCTGACTCCCAAGCAAAAGATTGCAGTCATGCCCATAAACCCAATAGTGAGGATTAGTGCTATTTGTGCTGGGATGTCTTTTTTTAAATTATGCATTTAGCTTCTTTTAGTACGAAAGAATGAGAAGTAGCAAATGGCACATCACACGCTCTTCGCCCCAGAAAATCCTATAGGTTTGCCTTACGGTCACCATAAGTAACAAAAGACTCAAAGGCACACAACAACAAAAACTATAGACTCCACAAGCTTTTCAGAACTTCAGCAGAAATCATACTCATGCTCCCCAGTCTGCTAATAGTCCATTCGTTAACATCTAAAACACCCAGGCTTGCTCATGACAACGTACAGTCAGTATCAGCAAAATGAGTGATACAGAAGCTGTATGGGCAGTTTCCAAGAGCAGGGTATACAGATGAGACAGCCAAAAAAATTATGTGTGTCATGAAGGGAAGGCTGGCTGTGTGGGTAGCCCTCATCGTTACGAAAAAGAACACCAGGCATCCCATTAGATCTTTTATATTGCTTGCTCTAACATTCAGACAAAGGTATGACATGATAATCATACTTGCTACATTAGGATCTATAGTTTTTCCTGACATCGATGATGAGACTAAGATCATGTACTTAGAGTATAAACCGTTAGTATGGAAGGGGCATGTGACAGTTTCTTTCACCTTGCATCTCAAAATGGTGTCCTGCACATCTGAAGAAAAAGAGCCAGCGTGCTGTAGTGGTTTGAGCATTGACTACAACACTGAAGACCAAAGTTTGATTTCCTGCTCAGCCATGGAAATGCATGGATGACCTTGGATATGCCACACACTCTCAGCCCCAGAAAATCCTGTGATAGGTTCACCTAAAGGTTGCCATAAGCTGGAAACGACTTGAAGGCACACAACAACAATATCTAAAGAATCTGATTAGATTTTTGCTTCATAAAGGCCATATTTTATTTCTTATATAATCACTCGTCAGTAGCAGAACTTTATTATCATATAAACATTAACCTTAACAACAAATATATAGGATTTTAACAAGTTCAATATTAATTTATATTTTCTTCAAAATTTCCTCTATACTTTTCCTGACAATGAGAGCAAAAATTAACATAAGAGTTGTAATATCTTACAAGATCAACATCAGCCAACAAAACAAGAAGTTTAAAGTGTTGAAAAAATGATTCTATTAGCATCTTCAAAAAAAATCCTTGGGACAAGCAGGACAACAGAGAACATAGCGGATGCCATCCTCTGTGACTTTTGTATCACAAAAGCTTTGATGACGTAGTGATTAGGCTTGGATAGTCTCTTGCCTGACCAAGTGGCCTGGTGTAAGTTACAGAGGAATACTGCAAGGAGGTGGTCAGCCTCCACGAGAACCTGATGCTGTCCCAGCCCAAAACACACATGATGCTGTGGTATCTTCCACCACTCTGGCATAATACAGTAGGTATTGAGAGAAGTACATATGGACATGCAGAAGCAGCAGCTGTTCCTCTTACCATCCTTTAGAGCACAGATGGGCAAAGTGCAGCCCATGGACAACATGTGGCCCCAGGGCCATTTTTGCGGCCCTCAATTTGCTCCAAAGTGCCCCAGAATGGCCTTTGGGGAGTATAGGGGGCATTCCACGATGTTTGGAGCCCCTCCAGACACACCAGGAATCAAAATGAAATTTTCCTTAGTTTTTTTTTTTTAATTACCTCAAAATGTCCCAAAACACCATCTGGGGGCCCAAGAAGGTTGTGGCCACAAAAAGGCCTAGGAGGTGCATTCTAATGTGGGCTGTGGTGGTTGCTCTGGAGAGTACTCAACAGACCAGGGAATACATCATTTGGGCCTGGATGGGAGAGGGATGTCCTGATAAGGCTGGATTTAAGGTGAGCTCCAATGAACAGGAAGTGTTGAGAGGGGAGTAGAGACAACTTTTCCATGTTGATCCTGAGACCGAGGTACAGGAGGAGAGTAAGAGTTTTACTTATGTCTTTATATAGCATTTTCTGTGTTGACAACAGATTTGAATATGGAAGTAAATGTCCTGAAGTTCCAGCAAGGTGAACCAGCCTCCTGGCTTGAGAGGGGCAAGATGGGGGACAGTGTGACCATCCCAAATTTTTTGTTCATATGTAGAATTTGACACCTCAGATGCCCATGACTGGTTGAAGGGAGCCACCCCATTTTAGCATGGTAAAACACCACGAGAAGAAGCAGCTCATGGAGAGAGGCTCTTGATTGCGGCCTTTAGAAGAAAGGTGTTGACATCTATCCGGAAGACCTTTGATTCCAGAGTTGAGCAAAAGACTTCTGATGGGAGTCATCCTGCAAATTCAGTGGCATAACCAAGGCAAACAATGGTAAGAGTCCAAGTATCACAACATACACATTCCTATGCTAGAAGATGGTCTGAGAGTAAGATTGCTGCATGGATAAGAAGATGGTGGTGGAAAGACAGAGACAGAAAATGTGATAGGCTCTCAGTGTCAAATTCACTGTTTATTCAGTTAGTACTTCTCAGACAGAAGTCTGGTATCAAGAGGTTTCAAAAGAGCACTGGGATCACTTAGATTATGAGGAATAGTGGGGCTAAGGAAAAGAAGACCTTTAGGACAAATATAGAGATGGGTAGCTTGACCTCCTCCAAGTAGGCCTAGTAGGGCATGAATATTGAGTGGCAGGGCTAGAGCCCATTTTCTTTGCTATGGTCCAGGCCATAAAGACTGCATCAATGCCCTCATCAATCCAAGCATTAAAGAGACCTCCCCAATCAAATGAGAGGTCTTTGATGTGGTTGCAAGCATCTTCAGTGAGACCCAATGAACGCAGCTAAGTGTAGCAGTGCAGTCTGACAGAACTGGCCATGACAGCACAGTTGGCACTATGGAATGTTGCCATAATTTGACAGGTGGCAAGCCAGTGCGCCTCTCATTAAAAAAGGATGGCCACAATTCTCTGGTCTTTTGAGAGAAAGGAAATAAAGGAGGCAATTTTCCCCCAAAGGAATTGTTGATAACCCACTGTGTAAGCTTGACAGTTAGCAACCCAGGTAGCTAAGGTAGCAGAAGCACAGAACTTCCTGCCAAAGGGATTGAGGCACCAGCACTCTTTGGCAGGTGGAACCAATTTTCTACAGTGGAGTTAGGAAAAGGGTGAATAAGTAGGAAGCTAGTGCCATCTTGTTATACATGGTAAAGATTCTCCATGTGTTTCACAGTCAGGGGAGCTAAGCGTGGCTTTGTCCACGACTCTTTGACTATTTCTGATAGCACTGGCAGAAATGATAGCATAGCCAGTGTGGAGCTGTGGACCATTACTCTTGGAAGATGAGATTGAGGGAGGGACTTTGCCAGACGAAGGATGAAGCCAGCATTGCATGCACGTCTTCCAATAGTGATGTGCAGCCAGATACATCTATTTCATTCTTCAAAGAGGAGGAGGTCTGAGAATTCTGCACCTTCATGTCTGGTGGAGAAGCAAGAAGAAGGTGCCCTAGAAGGGAGCAGTGGGTCCTGCAAAGAAGGACCTGGTTCATTAGGTGATAGTTCCAAAGGGGGAGAAGGGCCCCAGTCTCACGTAAGTGTGGAGTGAGCCATGGAGTCAGACAGATGGCTCTCTGTCCAGGTATGAGAAGGTGCTGGAAGAGACCGCTGGGAATGAAATCAAGCCCAATAAGGTTTCAGGGAGTGACATCAATAATGGTGCTGAGGAAATACAGATAAGGACTGGTATAGACAGTACATCTCGGTCTGACAACAGCAATCACAGTCATGGTAGAAAATGTATTGATGATACAGAATCTTTCTTGACAGATCCAAGAGATGTGCACAGAACAGTTCCAACAATGGAGGACCATAAACATAGGACTCAGAAGCACCAGAGTTTGCGTCTGGGGAGATTTTTCAGTAACAGTGTGCTGAGGGTGATCAGAACCTTTGTGGTGGTACTGCTTGTTAGAGATGCTATTCATGGACTGATGGCAATCTACACCAGATCAATGGGGCCAGTGGCAGCAAAGAATAAGGAGACCTTCAACTCATTGACATAGAGGTATGGTGCTCAGATGGGAGGGTTAGATATGCCTGTCAAGGTAGGAAAGTGGGAGCCCTCAAAAGAGGCCCAGGTGTTGAGCAGGAGACAGGTGTCCTGTGAATCATATGCAAGAGGGCTCATAGAATTTTGAAAGTGGAAGTCAAGATCTGGCTTAGTCTTGAGAGTGCGAGACATGTCTTGAAGAGTTTGTTCAACCTGAGGTGGGGTTCAAAATGACGCACAATAGACTGAAGTGGATGAGTGGAGGTCCTTGCTTCATGCCCACTTTGTCTCCCTAGGAGCTGCAGACTCTTTTGCTCTCAAGCAGACTTATGCTGTACACTGACTGACTTCTCAGGAGTCATAGGGGGTGATCCTGATTCTGGATCATCCTGTATCAAGTTCAGTGTAACCAAACTAAATGAAGATGATGGAGGAGATGCCATTGATTTTGAGAGAAAAGGCTGGCTGTGGAGAAGTGAAGTCAGCACCTCTGACTTGCAAATGGAAGCAGAGGATGAGTGCAGTGGGCAGTTTTGCATGGCTACATCCACAAATTTTAGTGATTGCTCTCAAAGGAAGAGGCAAAGGCAAGAGAGGTGGTTTTTGAGGCCCTAAGTTGTGAACCCTTTACAAATGGAACAGGAATTCATGTGGTGGCCCTCTCCAAGGCAGAAATATACTCAAGAGTGGCAATTTGGGTGGGAGATTTTTCATCCACACAAGAAACTATTCTTGAAGGGGAGCTTAGCATCCATACAAAACAATCACCACCGACCAGGTCGGAGAGAGAAGTGAGAGACATGCAAAGAGTGAAGACAATCAGATGGCATTCCATTAGGAGAATCTGATGACAGACCAAAAGGACCTGAAGGGAATAACTTTTGGCACTATTTATACGAGGACCTGGATAGGCGAGATTACTGCCAAAAGCTATTCAGCTCTAGAACATTCCATGGATGGATCTACATAGGCACTAAGACCTATGTGTGAGGCACAGAGACACAAAGAAGAACTGCCCCTATCCAGTGAGGCAAGACTAGACCAACCACTTCCTGATATGATGTGTACATGATGAAATACTGCAGCATTAGCTGCTAGAGAAGCAGCAGGTGTCAGAGCACCACTAAGTTAGGCTCCTCTGTCATGCTAGCCATGCGTAGCTGCTTAACTGTGCTGTGGTCATATTGCTGTGTTCACCTTGATGGGAGGGTGAGCCTGGCTGGAGCCTGGGAAGCAGTCTAAGAAACCATCAACATTTGCCCAAGGAAGTGCTACCACTGCAGATGTCCCAACCAACAGTGGATTTCTCATGGGGAGATGAGTCATCATATGATTATCAGAGAGACCAAAAGCTCTCAGGAAATGAACAGAGCCTGTCCTGAATGGTGCCAAGAGGCAGGCGGCAAGCAAAGGATGTGCCAAGAAAATGGTGAGTGGATCTGTTAGCTCTTTCTACATGGAGTCAGGCTGACAGGCCAAGGTGGGGAGAAAGCATGGACAATATGAGTATGCTGTACTTGGGATGCACTAGATGCCTCATGCACCCCATAGGACTGAGGCTCAAGGCTGAAAAGCTGCCAATACCCATCCAGTTTGTAGAGATGGAGGTGAGGTGAATCCAATGATGGGGAGTGGGGGAGCATGGGGAAACATTACAGTTTGTTTTGGCCCACATAGCTTCTCATCCAGTTGTTCTGGGACTGAACTGGCTGAGGCACCACAACTTCCAAACTGACTGGATAACTGAGGGGATGAAGTTCCCAAACGCCAGCTGCTGTTGCCACAGCCTAGATGCACTGGCTCACCAAGCAGTGAGCCAGTGGCGGGACTAATAGCCACTGAGCCAGTGGCGGGACTGATAGCCTTACTTCATCTTCCTCTTTTGACATAAACTGAGCCAAAGCAGTGATAAGCATTTCCTGTGTATTTTCATTCCTTCCTTTCTAGTCTGCTCCTTGAATTCTCAAACAATGTCCTCTTTCTCTTGCCTCTGAAAGGCCTTTAATAGCCTCTGAAAGGGCTATTATACCCAACATCTGTTCACAATCTTTATCTAATTCTTCCATTTTTTGTTGAAATTTTTCTGTTTTCTCTTCTAATTTTTGATTTTTTTGTGTTATTTGTTGTATAACTGAAGACATTTGATTTATGATTGTTTCACTTCCTTCATTTCCATTGTCCGTTCAGTTTTTTATGTCATTTTTAATGTATATGTCCAGTTGCATCATTTGCCTTCTTGTTTCTTGAATTTCTTCTAATAGCTTCCAACTAAGTTCTGAAGTTATAGTCTGGGTAGCTTGTATTGTTGTTTTCCTCTTGTCTCTCTCTCTCCCTCTCTCTCTCTCTCTCTCTCTCGTTGTCTTTCTTTCTCTCTTGTATACATCTTCTATATCTTCTGGTTCTTTTATGCAATCTAGTTTTCTTAATAAGGTCAGACTGTTCATACTACCTCCAGAATAGATGAGTAGTTGAGAGAGAAAAAAAATGCTATCCCAGATTCGATTATTCAAAGTCGAAAAAGAAAAGAGTAGCAAGAAGAAACTTTTTTCATTTTTTTAAAAAATCAGCAATATGTTTATCTTAATGGCCAAGATTCTACCCAGTAGTGACAATTTCACATTAGTCCAGTGCTGTAAGTCCTGTTTAATGCCATTCCAAACTTTAGAATAATTGTTCTGAAACAATTTTGCACTTTGAGTTTCAAAGATGACCCCTAAATATTTCATTGTCTCAACAATTTTAAATCTCGCTCTTTCACTTAAAGACCTTTGCTGTTCCTTTAAGTTCTTTGTTAACATAACAGTTTTATCTTTATACAAGCCAACATTTTTAAGGTCTTCACTAACGCAGCTACACATTCTGCAATAATAGTAGTACTGTAGTAGTAATAATAATAATAATAGCAATAACAACAACAAAGGCTCTTAACTTACAAATTTTTTCTTTACCTTTAATTTTTTTTCACTTTTCTAATTGTATTGTTCAAAATTTCTAATATCAAAATAAATAGCAATGGTGACAAAAGGTATTCCTGCTTTGTGCCTTTTTGTATTTCATAAAAATCAGTTTTTTCTCCATTCACCAAAATCTGTGCTCTTTGATAAGAATAAGCTGAAACCCAAGTCAAAAAGTTTTCTCCTACACTCATTTTCTTTAAAACTTCAAATATGAAGGGACATGAAACGTTATCAAATGCCTTTTCCGCATCAAAAAAAAAAAAGTAACACAGCCAGCTTTTCCTTATGATTCTCTGTGTATTACAGTATGTCAAAGACACATCTTGCATTGTCTCTAAGTTGTCATTCTGGTAAGGATCTACACTGGTCCTCACGTATCGCACTATACAAAACTCTGTCTAGGTTTAAAGAGTTTTAATAGAATCTCACAACCAAGAAAGCATATACTTCTAGGGCTCTAGTCTCTCTCCCTTCCTCCCTGATAAAGATTTGAAAAGCACTCTCACAATGTCACATGCAATTTTGCCTCTTCTTCTCCTCAAACAACTAGATGAACTAGTCAAGGCAAATTATGGTGGTGCTCCCTGGACCGGATGGTGCTGAAATTGAGAAGCTCTTGCAGTGATGTCACATAAAACAGCTTCTCCTCCCCAGCTGAGGCCATTTCCACACTACACTATTATAGTGTTATTATTCCACCTTCAACATTCTGTGGAATTCTGGGGTTTGTAGTTTATTGAGGTCCTCTAAATGCCCCTCCGCAAACTGCAAACCCCAGGATTCCACAGGATGTTGAAAGTGGAATAAGAGCATTGTAACAATGTAGTGCAGAAATGAGCTGACGTCACCAGTAAGTGTCAGTGTGAAAATCCAGAGAAGGTGAAAATTATGCTAACTGTCTGATAGCCTACTGATGTTCCTTCATTTAAATACTTCATTCACACAATGCATCCAAACATTCAGTACCATAAGTAACCACTCCCATGGTCTTGTGCCATCATTGGCACTCTTTGCATGATAAAAGTGACAATTAAATATTATTCCTACTGCGGTCATTTCTTCCAGTACGCTGTGTTTTGCCTTTCAGTGATCCCTGCCTTTTCTTTTCCTTCCCATATTGGTGAGATTGTGATCACATTAGCAAAGCCTGTCATTCCTCCAGCCACATTTTGGCCTCGTTTTCTGGCTGACATCTTTTTGGACAAGGGAATATGTGTGTGCACAGCCCTCCTTACTATGTGACTCATCAAGCAGGAGCATTGCCTCCTGGTTCTTTCTGCCATCACTCCCTCACCCATTTGGTCTTTCTAATTCCCTTGATGAGGAGACTGGAAGTCATTCCTGCTTCCTCTCATACCATGTTTGAAGCCACCAAGACCTTGCAAAGCCAGTGTTCTCAGAATGCTACCAGCACACCCAAATATAAATGTAAGACATAACAATTAGATTTTCTAATGTAAAATTAGATAGATAGATAGATAGATAGATAGATAGATAGATAGATAGATAGACAGACAGACAGACAGACAGACAGACAGACAGAAGATAGATTCAAACATGAGTATTTGTATGTTCAAGGTAAAAATTGTTTTGTGCTTTCTACCAAGTTCATTTTAGTTTTACCAAGTTCATTCTAGGTTATGCAAACCTACAGGTTCTTTTGAAGAGAACAATTAGCATTATTGAATTTTTTTTTAAAATGCAGTTTTGAAGTCCGCATTTACAGGGTTTACCTGGAATCTAATAGCATGTCTAATGTAATATAGTGAAGGGAACCAAAGCCAAGGTCTGTAAGTGACAGGCACAAGAAGGATGAAGAGAAAGAAATGCATACTGAAAATGCAAATTTTATTCTCTCTACTCCTTGTAGCCTAGCAGCATTACAGCCACCCTAAAGCAAGTTAGCCTATCCTTATACAATACAAACAGAACTTCCAACAAACTTGGTAATGGATGACTGTCCACAGCATGCTAAACACACTGAGATTTTAGTAACCACTGGTGTACTGGCCAGTGATTGGACAGACAAAAACCTTCCCACTCACCTCCAGATGTGTTCTCTTCAGAAGAGGGTTGAGACACATTGGCATGGCAGTGTGGGGAAGCTTGCATGGCTGCCACTGCCCATGCTATGCCAGGCCTGTGGAAAAATAGAGGACTTCAATTTCCAGTGCTGTCAGTTCAGCACTTGTCATTGTGCAGAAACATGGAAGAAAAACCTCCAAAAACTTAACCCACCTCCATTAGAAACAATGATGAAGAATCCTTAATCTAATATACATTTTGAAAAATATTTACCAAAAAATATATAAAGGTTATCATCATTGTGATTTTAATGGATAGTGTATTTGTAATCATGCAGCAATTTTGTAATCTGTACATAAAATCAGTGGAATAATGTGGTTAGAGAGCCAGGGTGGTGCAGTGGTACAAGTGCTGGATTACAATTCTGAAGACCACAGTTCAAATCTCCACTCAGCCATGGAAACCCACTAGGTGATCTTAGACAAGTCACACTCTCAGCCTCAGAGGAAAGCAGAGACACATCCCCTGCAACAAGTCTTGCCAAGAAACCACCATGATAGGGTTGGCTTAGGGTTGTCACAAGTCAGAAACAACTTAAAGGTACACAACCATGAATGTGATAAACAACATTTTTTGCTGATTTTCTGTTTACTGAAATATTTATTTGGTGAGTTAGGCTGATTCAAGTAGCTGTAACACTGTTACAGCATGAGGGAGTGTGGATCCCAGTTCCATTATAAAAAATAGCTACCCTCCTTTCCTCAAAGTGTTGTTACCCTTGTAGGAGCCCCATGAAGATCACAGAAGTTGTCATTACACCTTTACTGGAGCACAACTGTCTGACAAAATGAAAAGCCTGAGGAGCCCTATTGCTGACTACTTGATAAAATCTTTTGAGATAGATGGACATTGAAGGTTTTCTTTGAAACTTTATGCTCTCACATTTGCCGGCACATCTCTTGTATAAGCACACCTTTGCAGAACGATTAACATGACATCTCCCTCCCACCCACATAACGTGTCCATTGGTTTTACACATTGCTTCTACTACAGTTATGGAACCATTGCATCTGAAAAGCAGGTAGTAAATTAAATAAGATGCTAAACTTTTTATATTGAATTCTTCTGGACATCTATAAAATATTATTAGCTCCATTACACAAGAGGACCCATGTCCTACTTCCAGAAGACAAGGCCCAATGCCTTTGGGAAGCCTGCTTTGTATGTCTCAGGTATCTGGTGTTTAGTCTTCCTCTTTCAAAGCCATCTACCTCAGTGGCCAGCATCAGAGACTGTAGAAACTGAGTTGTGAAGATGGGGGTATGGGATGGAGGACGAGAATAGAAGCTGCATTATTATTTTTGCTTATGTATCTGCCTCTAAGTCCATCTGAGGTCTCAAGGCAATATACAACAGTTAAAGATAGATAAAAATATTATTAAAAATAGTTTAAAACAACTTAGGGAGAGCAATTTTGAAAACACATGTAAAACAATCCCAAAAGCCAACCATGCTTTTAAGGTCCAAACAACTCAGCTTGGGTGGTGTGCATAATGCTCAGGAGGGATGTGGCCAGCCTGACATCCCTTAGGAGGTAGTTCCACAATTAAAAGGGGTTCCATAGGGATAGCCCTTTCTCCTTTATTCTCCACTCTAGCTTCTCAAGCTGGTGGGAGAAACGCAAACAAGGCCCTCATTGAGGATTTCAGATTCTAGACAGGTTCATTTTAGTAGCAGCATTATATATATCCTGGCCCCAAATTGTTTTGGGGTTTATTAGTTAAAATCAGAACCTTGAATTGAGCTTAGAAGGAAACTGGAAGTCAATGCAGCTGGTAAAAGACCAGTGATATGCGGTCTCTAAAGCATATGCCAGACAAAGTTGGACCAATGTTTTTTTCCAATAGCTGTAGCTTCTGAACACTTTTAACATACAGTGGTCTCACCGAAATGTAATTAAGACATGAGCCACTGTGGCCAAATCAACTGCCCTTGATAAGAGCAGTCACATAGAATTACATGATCAGGACAGAGTCTAAGAGAACGAAAAAGCTGTGAACCAAAAGAGATTGCAATCTTAAGCTAATTGAAATGTTAATTTATTTTGTTTTCTGCTGACCAATGGAACTTCCATCTGTCTGGACTAAGCCTCAATCTATATATACACATCCAGGTTTCACAGCATCCAGGCAATGATTTAGGACTATCACAGACTCCTTTGCATCAGTTGAGAAAGAGAGATAGAGCTGGGTATCTTCAGTGTAGTGATGAGACCCAACCCCAAAACTCCAGATAACCTTCTACAGTTGCTTCTGTAGTTGTTAAAAAGTATTGCGCCTTGCAGAAAGAAACAAGGAAATAGAGATAGAGTGAAATTGAGAGAAGAACTCCAAATCAAGGGTATATGTCATTGGTTCCCATACAACTGAGGGAAAAATTTAAAACAAATGTAAGGAATAGAGGATGATGGAAATGTCTTTGATGCCAAAAGCCTAGAGAAGAAGGATCATGTAATAACAAATTTATATATAGTATTGATAAAACTAGATCTGGAAAAATAAATTATCAAAGAAAATATGAATAGATGGGCTCAGAATATTGGCCATACAATACAATTTGAAGATTGGGAGAAAACTTGGAGTAAGAATTTAAGATTTACTAGATGTTCCTCTTTAAAAGAAAACTATTATAAAATATTTTATAGATAGCACCTTACCCCATATAAATTAGTAAATATTTATAAAAATATCAAAAAGGAACGTGGGAAATGTGGGAAAAACCCACAGAAACATATTACCACACTAGGTGGCAATGTGACAAAGAGAGGAGATTCTGGAAAGGCATTCACTTTTTAATAATGAAGACATTAAAGACTGAATTTCCAATGTCCCCAGGAAGGTTTTTGCTGAATATGTTTGAAAGATTAGATACAAACAAACAAATACATTTAAGGATGGGCATTTAGAATTCTCAGCCAGAGAGGTCTTTGGCCTCAGCAAACTACAAACTCCAGAATTCCACAGGATGTTCAAAGTGGAATAATAGCACTATTACAATGTAGTGAGGAAATGGCGATAGATATGGAATAGATATGGAAATAGATATGTAACAGTTAATATGTTATATCTTAAATAAAAATTATTAGTATTAATCTTAAAAGGTTTATAGGAAGTTTCCAGTCATAAAAGTTGTTAATGACTTTTCTTAATCAAAGTAGACAGTTTATCCATTTCTAGTTTTAACATACACTTTTAACAATCTCCCTTAGAAGATGGAGTTTTATTCTTCTATCCCTGGGCATACAGTACTATTGCTGCTGTAATCATAAATTAGAATACTCTCTCATAGCTCTTGTCGAAATGTCATTCACCAGTGCTAAAAGAAACAGTTCCAGCTTTGACTATAGCTTAATTTTCAAAATTCTCTGAATCAACCTATGTATTTCCACCCAGTATTTTTTGACTTTTTCACAAGTCCATCACATATGTTAAAATACCCCTTCTTGTTTCTCATATTTTGAACAGGTATTGGCAGTTCCCTTATACATCTTAGACAATTTCTGAGATGTCACATGCCACTGATACATCATTTTATAAGCATTCTCAAAAAAAAATCATAACATAATGTAAATTTTAAATATCCTTTCCCACTGTTCCATTTGAATATTATATCCAAAGTTCCAGGCCCATCTTCTTTGAAGGTTTTTAGACAGAGGCTGGATGGCCATCAGTGCTTTGACTGTGTACTCCTGCACAGCAGGAAGTTGGACTGGATGGTCCTTGTGGATTTTCCCCACTCTATGATTCTGAGTTTCCAAACAGTTTCCAAAGGCAATCCCATGTAGAGCGCCTTAGAGTAATCCAAGTGGGATGGAATAAAGGCACATGTCACTCTAGCCAGATCAATGTCGGAGGGAATGGGCACAGAGGGCACACCAGTTTTAGCTCTGCAAATGCTAAAGATATATATAAGATACACATAAATAGTGATTACCACAAAAATGCATGATTATACTAGGTCTGCCAATGATTTTTCACGAAAAAGTGCAGACCTTGCCAAAAGTACATGCCCAGAGGAGGACAACCAAAATGGTAGAAGTCCTGGAAATCATGCCCTATGAAGAGCAGTTTAGGGAGCGGGTTATGTTTAGCCAGGAGAAGAGAAGGTTCTCCAACTAGATCATCCCCAGCAGGTTATTTTTCTAGATGTCCAGATAAGAAGACCCCACCATCATTCTAGGCAATTGGTTCCTTGCTGAACTGCTCTTACTGTCAAGAAGTTTCTTTTAAGTTTCAATTGAAAACTACCCTTCTGTAATTCAAACCATTAGACCTGGTCCTGGGGCAACAGAGAATAGTCCAGCCTCTCCTCTCTGTGACAGGCCTTGAGGTATATAAAGAGTACAATCATGTTACCCCTCAATCTTCTCTTCACCAAGCTGAACATGCCCAGCTCCTCAAATCTTTCCTTTGCATGTTTTGTTCTCCATACCTCTTATCATCCTTGTTGCCCTTCTCTGAATGTGCTCTAACTTGTCTATATCCTTCTTAAAATGAGGCACACAGAACTGAATGCAGGAGTCCAGATGAGGCATGGCCACTGCAGAATATAGTGGGACTGCTGTAGGTTATATTTCGGAGGGTGGAACTGGCAAAAGTACTTCTGAGTATTCCTTGCACAACAAAACCAGATGAAATTCATGTGATCACAATAAGTTGACAGGCAACTTGAAATCACACACATACATATTTCTTGCCTCAACTAGGAAACTATACTTCTATTAATGCAGGCTAAAACAGCATTTGCTTTCATTGCTGCAGCATCACACTGCTGTCTCATATTCAGTTTATAATCGCCAATAATTCCAAAGTCCTTTTCACATGTAGTATCACTGAACCATGTATGCTCCATTTTATACTTGTGCATTTGGTTTTTGTTGCCTAATTGTAGAAATTTAAAATTGTCTCTGTTGAATTTTATTTTATTAATTTCAGCCCAATTTTCTAGTTTATCAACTAGAAATTCTGTTGAATTCTGTCCCTATCTTCCAATGTGTTAATGTGAGTTCACAAGGCAACCCTATCATAATGTTTAGGAGAAAAGGGAGAAATGTAGCTACCATTGAAGACTTGAGTGTATCTCATATGTATCTCAGGGGTATTGGCTGCTACATTTTATCCTACAAATCATTTCCTATTACTCGGTAATTGACAAATAGGGGTGAATGGGAAAAAGTGAGTGAACACTGCTCTGCCTGGTGCTGGGTTGTTAAGAGAAGGAACTAGGGGAGAGATAATAGGGGAAAATATGCAGACAGGCCAACAACAGCCAAGGACAAGATGGGCAGAACCAGGTACTAGTAAGGGAAAGCATACGGTAGGTATCAATCACACATGGTAACCAATGAATGCCAATGAATTCCACAGTCTAGGGGTGACCCTAGACCCAATGAGACCATCTGGGTGACCATTACCAATCTAGCCCTGGCTGGTTTATTCTTATGCATGTTGTTTTGCATGGCTGAAAAACTGGATAATATTTAAAAAATATTTTAAAAAGACTGACTTCTTCAACTGGAAGGTTTTGATTTTAGATTTGGTTTGCATAGCTTTTTACAATATGATAAACTTAACACAAACCTTCTTTTGAAACCCTATTTTATTTGAAGAGCCTTATTCAGAGTTTGGTTTAAATATAAACAGAGATTACAGTAGCTCCTCCACATTTGCAAGGGTTAGGGGCACAGAACCTTTGCCAAAGTGGAAAAATCACGAATTACTCCCCCCGCCCCAAGATTCCCCTTCAGAGCTCCCTTATCCCATTCCTTTGCCGCTGGCCCCTGTGGGTGCAGTGGGGAGAGAAAAGATACAGTAAAGGGCTTAGGTACTTTCCTCTCAAAGGGAGAAGAATAGACTTCTTGGGTTCTAGTTACTTCCAGTGGCCATCTTGAAAAGGAAAGGGTAGGAGCAAAGGAGCACCTCACCAATCAGCAGCCATTACACAGCAGGAAAGTGCAGCCTCATGGCAGAGAGGACACACCTCCAGCAGTGGGAGGGGGGCTTTGCTCATCCAAAAGGAAAAAAATTGGCAATTTTAAGCACAAGCCTCTCAAGCCTAGGGTGAGGAATGCAAAGGAATGGGGGGAGGAAAATGGGAGGGGGGAGATAAGCACATGCCTAATGAATAATCAAATTAAGAAAGGTCAAACACGTGAATGTGGAAGGAGGACTGTATTTAAAAAGATGGTGCTATGGGTTTCACCACATGAGGCTTTATTTAGAAGAGAAACAGCACTCACAGTTGGCTGAGATATAAAGATTTGCTGTTAAGATAGATAGATCAAATACAGATCAAATGAAAATGAAAACAGTGGATTAACTGAACCAAGAGTGGTTTTTGCTTGAAGCTGTCTGAAGAATAGTTCCTCAAGTTCCAGTTCATGAGACTTAGTGTCAAGCTGGAGGGACTTGGCCATGAAAACCATCAATTCTGCAAAGGTGTAGATATCATCCATAGGAGAAACAGATTCACGCTCATCCAGAATGTTAGAGGGTGAGTGTTGTTGCACAACAATGGAAGAAGATGAAGTCAAATCGGAGTCAGTATCATATGATACAATGGGCTCAGAACAGTGGCAGTGTGATCTGCACAGAGATGGCAATGAGTCACAGCAGGAGGAGGATTAGATACAAGACAGTGATGGTGTGAAGACACCACAACAGATGTAGCCATCAGAGCATTGGAGCTAACAGTGCACTGGTGGAAGCAGTGGAGAGAAGAAGCATGTTGGTGCCTGAAATGGATACCTGAGAATCATTGGTGGTAGAAGTGGTTGCAGGGTGTGCCTGCATTTCTGTAGGGAGCAGAGACAACATTGCCTTGTGAGCAAGATGGGTACACATAGGAGATTAGGACTACAGACAGTACCCAGAAGAGCGAGAGAACCTGCTCCAATCCAGCAAATTTCCATGCTTCATTTTATAGTGATATGGAGAAAAATCCTGACTGTAATAATATCAAGATAGAATTGATCCCAATAGCCATATGTGTGTCAGGGATTCCAGGCAGGGAACCCTGGGAAAATGATCAGCCCACTGCAAAGATGTTGCATCATGCCCCAGCTGTGGGTAATTGCAAGGTTGCATAAGAAACTGGGGTCGTGTGCAGATGGTAGAGGGAGGTGTGCAAACCTCTACCTGATTGGTTGTAGATATGTATATAACAAAGCAACGCCAGTATGTATTTGTCTGTTGACCAAACCTGGTGCCTGGCGCAAGCTTTTGTCCGCCTGTCCTATGTTTTGTATATAACGGAACTTTGCTGTAAGATAAAGTGCCGCCTGTTTTGGAAGAAACTCCTCCGTGTGTGAGTATCCTTACTGGGGAACAGTGTGAGATAGACTCGAATACACCAACGCCCACAGAGAGAAAGAGAGAGAGAGAGAGAGAGCACAATGGAGGCTGATTTGCACTTTATTGGACTCATAAAGGATAGGAAATTCTATCTTACTGCTACAAAATATTCAGTGTTATTCTATAATACTTTACAACTGTATACTGAATTAGGAATTCTGTCTTCCTCTAATTGCTTTAGCCAATTAACACATTTATCAAAGAAAAATGTTACACTTTAAAAATGATTATAATACAAGGCATCCATCTGTAGAATTGAGGAACATTTGTGGCCTGGAGTACAAATTCAATTTGGGAAGAGTCTTAGGGGTGCATACCAGAAGTAGGTGGGTTTTGTTGGAGGTGACAAAACTCCAATACATCTTACACTGAAGAATGCAATATGCTTTGCACAAGAAAGAGAAGATAAGAGAAATAAATCCCTTGAGGTTTCCTAGACTCTCTTTTGTCTGCTCAATCTTAGCTGATCCTTATGACCTGCATTCATACTCTCTGGGTTGCTATCATCACCTTCCCATTTCTTCTCCATCTCTATTGATTCTCTCATGAGGAAGAAACATCCTGGCTTTGTTTTAAGATCGGGTAAAATGAAAGCTGCCTACGTCTTCAACTGACTTCAGTAGAATCAGGATTCTCTTATCTTTCCTATTTCAAAGTATCAACATTATCTTTCTTATTTTAGTAAGCAATGCAGGTGTGTATATATTCTGTGGGAAAGCAGTTTACTGACTGTTCTGCTATTTCTAGAAGGCTGAGTCCACGACATGCTGCTGCCAAACTCGCTCTGCTAACAGGCTAATGCAACAGGGCAGGACCAAGGACAAAGAAAAAGCAAAACGGATTGAGCCAGCTGTGATTCTCACTCATCTGGACTTTCCCCCACCAAGCACACAGTGCATGGCTCAACTCTACTATATTTCTCTATTCAGAAATAAGCCCCGATTCAATTTTGTCTTATTCAGTTCCATGAAAGAGCCATCCACAGCTGCAATCCATGCAGCACACTCCAGGCCATAAATGGAGAGTTCTATGGAGAGTATATATGGAGAGCATATAAATGCTGATACTCTCTCATTTTTGACAACCTCTCAGCAATAAAAGCAAGAGAAGTCAATGGCCCAGATACAGAATCTCCACAGGCTCCACCCAGGGGCCTGAGGTTATCTATTCAAAATGGAATACTGAAAAAAGCACCTGCAGTATGCAACTGGAAACGTTCTCCATGTCATGTGTTCTTTAATTTTTGTTATATTCACTGCTTCTTTAAAAATGTTAGCTTGAACTGAACAGAGATTATTTGTTACAATAACATCCTACCTTTCCTCTAATCAGGTCAAGCGGTGTATATAATTCTGTTCCTCCCCCACTTTATCCTCACAACCCCTTGAGAAGAAGGGATCAAGGTCATCTAGTGAACTTCATAGTTCACTAAAGAGCAACTCATACTTCCCAAGTCTGCTCCCAGCATTCTAACCACTCTCCAGTTGCTCTCCACGGCGCAGCTGTCATTGTGTGCCTTATGGTGACTCTAAAAGGAACCTATCAGAGGGTTTTCTTGGCAAGATTTCTCTAGCCAGTCTCATGAATGATACTTCTGTTTGAGATGGACTGAGTAGATAGTCCTGCAGTATTTATTTCCTGAAAGAAAGTAAAATGATAAAAACTTGGTGAAGATTTTAGACCTGCAAATAATTATCCATCTACAAAAATGATGCCTTTGCTGTTTCCATTAGGAGAGAGGAAGAAATTGAACTAATTTAGTAATGAGCAATGCACTCTCTCTCTCTCTCTCTCTCTCTGTGTGTGTGTGTGTGTGTGTGTGTAAAACTTGACCGGAACAGGAATAAAAATGCATAGAGACTGGAGGTCTAATCCTTCTCACTGCAATCCTGACAAATATTATCCCAGCTGTGAGGAGGGGGGCAATCCTATCAGGACTGTGACAGCAGGACTGTGATTTCAGCCCTCCCCCGCCTATGCATTCTAGTCCTGATCCTGATCAAGCCCATGTACTTCACTTTTGTGTAGGAAATCCCATCACCACAGAACTACATGTTACATACCAACGGTGGCTGCTGGCACTGACCTCAGTGAGGCAATCACTTTGAACCACTACTCACTGGCTCTAAATGAGCAATGTGCACTTTTGCCCTCAAGCAAAGAACTGATAGTTTTTACAACTGTTAATGTGTGTGGTAGGACTAGGACCAGTAACAGTCAAACACAGTTGGACATTTTAGCTTAGAGGTCAGAAAAGTGCAACACATAAAATGCATGCAGTCTGTAAGACCCCTACATGCAGCCTCTGGACTGCCCAGAAGACCTCTCCAGCTCCCAATGCTACCCAAAAGAAATAGGGGCTTTGGGGGCAATATTTTTGTCCCCAAACAGGCCAAACTTGTCTAAAAACCCAGCATTTTTCTTGCCCTAGCCCTACAAAGCCCCCAAACTCCAAGAAAGAGAAAAATATGCCAAGAGGGCAGTAAGAATGACATTATGTCACTTTGGGCACACGGAGACAGGCTTGTGTGGCCTGCTAGACACGTGCTGGGAGATAAAATGGCCTCTGCCCTCATGCAGTCGCCCACCCCTGCCAGGAATCAAAAGATACCTTTCTTTCTCTTTTCCACTTTTTTTCTCTTTCCATCTGGGCTATCTGATAAAAAGTCTGTGGTTGGCCAGGCAATTTAAAAAAAAACATTATTGTGGTTGGACTTAAGAAATACTTTTTCATAAGGACATGCATGTTAATATTGCACTGACCTCTGAGAGCTGTATTTTTTTTAAAACAAAAGTCTTGATTTGGCCTTTGACTAATCTGGAGACTGAGAAGTTTGCACCAGCTTTCAGCAAACTTTCATTTGGCTCTAAGGCTTGTATTAATTTTGAGGTCTGGAGGTGCCAGCAGGAGAGTTATGTTGTGAAGTCTGGGAAGGACTTCAAATAGACAGCAACATTCAGGGGCAGAGCTTATACTTGTCTCCAGGTCTCCGCCTCCAGTTTAGCCATATACATAAGCAGTCAAACTGTCACAGGTCCAGTGTTTATGCTGCAAGACTACCTTGTCAATTAGCGAATGCTCCCTTAATTATAAAATGTGTTAACTGCAGCCACTAAAATAAAGTCAGTAATAAGTAAGAAATTACTTGAAGGCACACAACAACCACAAGTTAAAGAAAGGTTGTCACTTGGTTACTATGAAATAGACATGGGACTGGGATCCTCATTAGAGACAAGATCATAAGATGAACAGAACTTGAATCTTTGTTAAGGGAATTATTTACATGGTGAATTAAAATGTTGCTTTCCATGTAGAGGGAACAAGTTATCCAGGATAAAAGATTCTTAATGATCACTCCTAATATTCAAGGGAGTGTTTCCCTGGCTAAATAAATTATCATTAGCTTTCCCATCAGACCAGATTTCCAAAATCATCACCCTATCCATAGGTACAAACTTCAAACAGGCACCAATTTCTCCCAGCAAAGTTCCATTGTGATAGAAAGCTTGATCCATTCAGCCATCAACTCTAGCCTGTACAACCTCTCCCAAACATTTTGTAAAATTATGAATGGTGAAGAAAGGGTTGTGTTAACACCCAAAGTACACAAGTTGGAATGTGGAAGAAACAGTCAGGGGTTGGGAACCACTTTATTTAGTTCTGCAAACAGATTAAAACTAAGGCCATTTGAGCACGAGACTATTATAGCGCTGTGATTCCACTTTCAACATCCTATGGAATCCTGGGGTTTGCAGTTTAGGGAGGGTCCAGTCGTCTCATGCAGAAATGGTCTGAATGTATGCTTTCCACAGTCTTGACCTTTGCAACCAGCCTTGTGTGGCTTGCTAGACAGCTGCTGGGAGACAAAATGGCCTCTGCCCTCCTGCAGTTCACCTTACAAGGCAAAGTATAGACTTTTTCCAGGCATTCTAATGTGTAGCTGGACACATTTTGTGCAATTAGGATTTTTACCCCTCTATTCTGCATTGGTTCGACCTCATCTGGAATACTGTGTCCAGTTCTGGGCACCTCAATTCAAGAAGGATATCGGCAAGCTGGAACGTGTCCAGAGGAGGGTGACCAAAATGGTGAAGGGTCTGGAAGCCATGCCCTATGAGGAACGGCTTAGGGAGCTGGGTACGTTCAGTCTGCAGAAGAGAAGGTTAAGAGGGGACATGATAACCATGTTCAAATATTTGAAGAGATGTCATGTCGAGGAGGGGGTGGGCCTGTTTTCTGCTGCTCCAGAGACTAGGATAAGGAGCAATGGATTCAAACTGCAGGAAAGGAGATTCTACCTGAACCTCAGGAAGAACTTCCTGACAGTCAGAGCTGTCCGGCAGTGGAATATGCTGCCTCGGAGTGTGATGGAGTCTCCTTCTTTGGAGGGTTTTAAGCAGAAGCTGGATGGTCTTCTGTTGGGAATGCTTTGATGGAGTGTCCCTAGATAGCCGGGGGTTGGACTGGATGGCCCTTGTGGTCTCTTCCAACTCTATGATTCTATGCAGTTGGCAGGAACATGGTTATTTCTTCCTTAAAACAATGAGGAAAAGGTAATGGAATATTAAACTAAATGTCACATTTATTACGTTACTATAACATATTCATAACCATATATTAATTGTCTATTATTTGAACCAAGTGCCCGACTATTCTATCTGTGATCAAGGACAGAATCGCAGAATCATAGCATCTGAGAGGTGGAAAGAACCACATCTAGTCTAACCTCCTGCCATGCAGAACTACACAACTAAGACACCTTTGAGAGATGCCCATCCAACCTCTGTTCAAAGATCTCCACAGATGGGAAGTTCATGAACCCCTGAGGCAGTCCTTACACAGTCAGACACCTCTCACAAAAAAGAAAGAAAGAAAGAAAGAAAGAAAGAAAGAAAGAAAGAAAGAAAGAAAGAAGGAAGGAAAGAAGGAAGGAAAGAAGGAAAGAAGGAAAAAGAAAGAAAGAGATCATGTAAATAATAAGCAATATATAAGAGACGAAAGGACAACAGATTCATTAAAGGGAAAAGCTATTGAAGATGAACCCACAGTTTTAGAAAGTGAAGTGGAACCTGCACTAAAAGCATTAGGGAGTAATAAATCACCAAGAACAGACAGCATACCAATAGAGCTGTTTTAAGTTACAAAGATAGAGTCCACTCAGATTCTAATGAAAATTTGTCAACAAATATGGGAAACAAAACAACAACCTACAAATTGGAAACATTCAATATACATTCTAACCTATAGGAAACAGGACACCATGGATTGTAATTACCACTGGAGCACTGGATTAATCTCCCATGCAAGCAAAGTGAGGCTCAGAATTTTACAACAAAGATTTTCAACACTTATAGAGCAAGAAATGTCAGATACCTAAGCTGGGTTCAGAAAAGGAAGATACGCTAGCGTTCATATTGCAAACATGTTGGATAAGTTTTTATTTTTTTATAAATGTAATTTAAATTTATTGATACATTGTTTTTTGGATTGCAATATTTTTATTTTATTTATTTTATTCATTTATTATTATATTAATTAATTTTTACTGACATACTTATATATACAAAGTTCAATAAAAGAAAATTTTCACTGTTTGCATTTCTTTTCTGGGCATTATTACTCATTTCATTTTGTGATGTTTACTGAAAATAAATTTGTTGGACGGGTGTTTAAAAACTATGCACCAGGTGTCAAATATGCTAGGTACACCACTGCCTATCCTGGAATATAGAGTCTCCTTACTGCATGATTTATTCTATTTTCATCTGCTAGAGCACCCTTTTCCTTTTGGGAGAAGACTGAGGCAGAAATGATATTAAGTACTGAAGCCTTCTCTCTGTCCCCTGCTGGCATCTCACTGTCTTCTCTACGCAATGGCCCTGCTATTTCATTGTTCTTCCTCTTGTTCAAACATAACAAAACAAAAACAAAAAACATATTTTTAACCTAACAAGTCTGAGATCATTCTGAGCTTTAACTTTTTCACTTTTACTGTACAGATATTGGTTATCTGTCAGTGCTGTATACATGGAGGATATATATAGATATAGATAGATACAGATATAGATACAGATATATGAGGATTTGCCTTGACGCAGGCATTGCCATCTGCTCCCACCACTTCTTCTGGACAACATTCTCATGCAGGGTTCATTGGCACCTACAAAATATTCACCAGATTTCATAATGACTTTTGCCATTACCTATATTTTGCCAATTCTGGTTTAGTCCGCAGTGCTACGGACACCACCCACCCTCTTGGGGCAGAGAGAGTGTTATCTTCAGTCAGTGGCTTGCTATCTCTAAATATTTCCACTATATCAAACAGAATCCAAAGTTATTGATCATGTGGGTAGCTTTTTAGCTCAGTTATACAAGGAGTTTCTTTGCTCAGCTGTCTTAAAGGAAGACCTTTTTTTTCTTTCCTTCTTTTAATTTTCCTTTCCTTTCCCCTTCCTGTCAGTATCTTAATTTCTTGATTCATTCTAATTTTCCTTTCCATCTTTCGCTTATATTTTATTTTATTTTTTGCAGTTAGAAAAAAACGAGAAAGCACTCCTACGACTGGTAATCTTGTGCTAGTACTGTGGTTTCATCAAAGGACTATTATTATTATTATTATTATTATTATTATTATTATTATTATTTCAATTAATCTGCCAGGGTTAGATCCAAGATGGCTTACAGTAATGTAAAACAAGATTAAGTTAAAATCTTATTTTACAAAAATTTTAAAAGAATTAAATAACATCATTAAAACATAGTTTAAGACAGTTAAAAATACATTTAAAACATAATTCCTAATTAAAAATTGTTATTAATACTCATCTATACATGCCAATCTGGCATCATACCTTATTTTGTGTGGCTGTGTGCAATGAAGCCAAGCTATATCTCGGCTCTATGGTACATTCTGAATGACTATCAGAATTACTCTGTATTTATCCTGACACTAACGATTCCAACAACCCTCAACCACACACTGACACATGCACTACAGCCAGAAATGTCTCAATTTCCCACACTTTATAGGAGTGAGGGAGGCTACTGCATGGCTGCACTGTACAAAGTGCCATTCTTGCTCAATTATTTAACTGGGGAAAAAAAGTATACAGCTAACATTTTCAGCTGTCAAAGTAGGTATAAGACTTCAGTTCTACAGCCACCTCAATGCTACCCTCCAGCCTGACCCCAGGATTCTACAGGAAAGTGCAGTGCACCTGTGGGAAGAACCACATTGTGTAGGGGGACATGTCATCAGTCCATCCATCAGTCAAAGAAGCAGTAGTTGCAAGTATTTGCATCTACCATTAGCTAGGGGTCTGTTTGTAAGGGAAGTCTCTTGTTTGAGCATCTGATAGCTTGTTCTTTGTAGGGCTGGCAAGTGTCCCTTATAAGGCCTGTTCTCTATCAGAAAGCTGGAAAACCTTTCCTTTTATATAAATTAAACTCTGCCAAAACTCTCAAATTTGGAAGTGTGAAGTCTTCATAAAGATGGAAATGTGTGCATTGTGTATGAATGTGGATAGTATGTTGATTTTACAGAGAAAATCAGTATTTTCATTTGGTATTTAAGCAGAACACAAACTTGTTCATAACTACTTCCTGTTGTCAACCCTCCATATCATGAATTATGGCTGTCACTTGCTGCTGTTTTGAACACCTGGTAACAATGCTACTGCTCTGTGCATGTTTAAACCTATCTGTATGTAATGGCCTACGCATCTATCTGTTTGGATCATTTCCATATTAGGGAGATTTTTCTTAACTTCCTAAATTTGGTTCCTGAATATAATCTCCCGATCTTTCTCTTCTCTTCTCGTTATTCTCCCCCAAGTTACTTTATAGCAAGTCTATCAAACTCTAAACTGTGCGAGTAGTAACTATCACATTTTAAGCTCTCCACCATGACTAATATAGTTTGGACACTTTTTAACTCGTTTGCCTAAATATACATTTCTTAAACTATTAGAAATTTTTTTGGAATTAGATATATCTTGATACCTGATTCTAACGGAGTTAGAGAAGCCTATCTCCTCTAATTTTTAAAGAACAGACAGACACATAGTGAGGGATTGCTCCTTCATATATGTAGATTCAGCTTGTTTAGGGCACTGTTGCTCACATCCAGAATGTTAAAGTAATTTCTGTAGTAATGAATAAGAAGGGATGCATATTAATTTAATGTAACATCGTGCAAAACGTTAGTGTATCCTCTCTTCTAGAAAACTGTTCCTAAAAACTGTTCCTTCTCTCCAAACACGGCATTCAACTCTTCTTCTCATTTCCATCCCACTGTCACATTTTTCCTTTTCCCACTATATTAATATCCTACTTTCAGTGGCTACTGAGCATGTTCAGTCCTTATTAGGCTGTTCTGTTGTTGTTTCTGTTTGGCCTCCTTTGTTTTTCAAATACAGGTATACCTTAGTTAACTAAGTGTGTCTCTAGGCATTACTTTTTTAACATAAAATACGGCAGCAGATGCAGAAACAATATGGAGGGAAAAGGGATAGTTTCCTACACCGCAAAAAAGAAAAGTATTTCAACATGTTTCAAGTTTTTATCCAAAATTCAGAATATGTACACGTGAAATTAAACAACCAGGTCAAGTAAACCTTGCATAAGTAAAGAAAAGCATTTTGAATCCACAAGAGATTATTTGAGAGCTTCTTCCAATATGTGCCCAGCAATTTTTTTTTCATTAGCCTCCACTTCTTCTTATGTTTTCCATTTTGGTGGCCAAAGTGATAAATCTATGTTTTTTTGGCATGATGGGGATCGTAGTGCTTTCCTCTTTCCTCTCTGTTTTGGTGTCCACACATGCTCAGTAAGGGATTCTGGAGACAGCTATTGTTTTTCTTCCCTGTTGTAGGCAGGCAAACAACTACAATAGGATGGGCTACAGTACAATCCCATCTTGTCCATCTCAGGCTTTTATTGCATTGTTTACTGCAGACATGCTGCTGAAACCTAACACTAAAAGTCTGTGTTTCTCCAGCCTCTTTTACCATCCTCTCAGTGCTGATACTACTGAAAACGACCATCTAGACAGAGGACAAGAAGAAAGAGGGGCCTGGACGGGCATTAAAAACACTTTGTAAAAAGGGAGCTTCTTTGTCAGAGGCTTTTTTAACTGAGCTATGCCTGTACTTCTGCAAACCTTGGAGTTCTCCTCCCTTGTATTTTTCAGGAACTCTGCAACTGAATTTGCTATTAGGAGTAGCTGACTTGCAAATAATACTGATCCTGAAAATATATGTCTGACTCTTTTGCTTGCCCTTAACCCTACATTGAAATCTTTATCAGGCTGCATCATCCTGTGCCAGTTCAAGCTCTTCCAAGCAACCCACCACATACCCACCTACCCACAGATTTCCATGGTCAGTTCTTTGTTATAAAAGCATGGACTGTGGTTTCCAGATTCCTCTTCCCTAGGGAAGGATTTCATTGCCATAGAGGATGGTGGTTAAAATGGCTACTATATAATAACTCAGAAGGACATGCAGCCTGCATCCCAAGTCTACTCTCCAGTTGAGTGTAGAGACACCCAGTCAATCAAATATCCAGCCCTGCATTAATTATAGGCCCTTAAGTGAGCCAGCACAATCTAGAGGTTTAAGTGTTGCACTACAACTCCAGAAGAATCCCTGCTCAGCCATGAAAACTCATTAGGTGACCTTGGGCAAGTCACATTTTTTCACCCTAAGAGAATAGAAATGACAAACATCCTTTGAAGAAATCTTGCCATGTTCCGGTCACCATAAGTCAGAGTTGACTGAAGAGGCATAAGAACAACAACAATAAACACCCTTAAGCATTTGCAGTGAAGTGCTTTGTTTTCCTAGTGGTACATGCCAGGTGAATTACAGAGGACCATTACAGCCCATCTCTTATCAAGTCATTGTTATTCAGACAGTCTCTGTGGAAACTTCCAAAATTTGGCTATATAAAGTTTATCTAATGTATATAGTATACAGCTGTTGAATATAAGATTGTTTCAACAGACCCTGATAAAAGTATTTTATCACCAAGATGGTCAAATTTATCAACAGAATGACCACAATTATAATGAAACAGAATCATTCTGTTTTCCATAGTTGAGAAGCACTGCCTTGGTGCTGACACTGACCGTGGACTCAGGCCCTTTCCACTGGGTGTCAGCATCCCACACTGGGGATGGAAGAGGATGGTCTTGGAGGACACTTATGCATAAGATCATCCAGGTCCTGTCGTTCTCCTGTCCCCAGGCAGCATGACAGCACCGCAAAACATTGACAGGTATATGGTCAAACTCATAATGATTGGCAATCGTGCAGCCCTCCTGCTACCCTCCTGCACTTATCTGAGCTGCGGAGGGTCAGGAAGTACAATGGCCATGCTTCCTGCCCCAGTGTAGCCTGGGACAGTACCAAACTGCACCGTGGAAGGAAGAAGCATGGCCATCACACCTCTTCCATTCCAGCAGACAGCCAGTGCGGTGGAGAGAGCTCCTGTCACACTCTCCTCCCAAGAGAGGCTCTCCCGGGATCCCTGTGGGACACCACTGGAATCCAGAATCCTGTGGAAAGGGCATCAAAGAACATATCCCTCAGCATTCTTGGGCATTCCTACAAAACCTGAAGGAAAAGTTCCACTCTGGCTATAGCTGAGGCACTTGTACCAAAAAGAGTATATATAAAAAATAAACAATTGGATATTTATTCAAGGACATTGCTTTTTAAAGGGATAGGGGGAGAAAGACACAAAACATTGCATTTTTTTATGGATGACAGACTCATCAAAAATGAAAGCTCACAAATCAGGTTTCTTAGATATGAAGCACACAGGCCAACTGAGATTGCTGACAAAGAGGAGTACAAGCCTAGTTACTTCTAGCTGAAACAAGTGACACCTTGGAGCCAAGTGGTATAGTGGCATAGTGTGTGCAAACTGGAGATAAAGCGATGCAGCACAGAAAAAAGAAAGCAGTGATAAGTTCTGCCATCTGGTTACCTAGCTAAAAAAGATAAAGCACACAAGGGAATGGAAATGAAGAAAAAAGAGATAGCTGCTTCTTGGCCTTAACAAGATGGTGAGATATAAACAGGCACTTGACTGCAGTTCAGGTTGGGCTGATATTTCCTTGCTTGTACTCTAATAGAAAATAGCAGTTCTTGTTTCTGTGGCTGAGGGATAAGTCAGAGTGTTCTTTTTCTTACTTCCACAATAGGCAAGGCTATAGACACATGGATCTGTTGTTACTCCACTGTTGTTACTCCACTGGCACACCCTATCCCAGGGACTACAATTTTTATATCAAATGTGCTCACCATGCCAGGGAGGTTGCCCAGATGGGCACGTAGGCAAAAATGGTCGAATGACCAAGAACTAGGTCAGGCCAGAAAAATCCCCAGTCACATAGCCCGAGGAGACCTCAAGCTGTGCATACCCATGAAAACAAACGGTCCTCAGCCAAAGAGGAGTCAACTTGAGAGGATGAGCATATTTTCCCCAGGTTGAGCACCTGTGACTCCGGAAAAATCCTACAAGGCGAGGCCCATCTACATAAATTTACACTACAACTAGTTGCAACCAAAGATCCTGAAACATTGGCAACACATCATACAAACGAAGTTGCCTTTGATGAACAATCTTTCCTTTGCTATGACTATGGTCCTCCCCAGGAGAGGATTTGCCCTCAAGGTACGTTCTGCCCTACAAGTAGTCCCAATTTTTGAGAATTTCTCTGGAGAACTCCCTGCCACACTAGCAGACCGTCACTCTGTTAGTTGAGTAATCTCCTCAACCGTTTCTTTGCTGAGTTCCATTTTGCTTGCTGCTTCCCGGATCAAGGACTTCAGGATAGGTGCAGTATCACCCCTCTACAATCCGTTGCTATATCTTCTATCCATTATTCACCTGTTTTCTTTCGCAATAGGCCCTGTGTGCGTGTGTGTGAGTGCATTGGTGCATGAGAACATTTTCATTTAATAAAAACTATAAATTTGAAAAGTTAGCCTGATTCTCTGTGATCCAACTCTGTAAAAGCTGGGCTCAAGATCCTTAACCTTCTTTGCATTGCTACAGCAGTGTTCATAGCTAATTTTCCCTACAAGTGATAATTTTGACAGACATTGGGAATTCCCTAAGGGACCCCCAGCAAGCAGCGTAACACTGTGTCTTCACTGGCAAGAAGGAGTTCTCTGACTGATGAAGGGATGAGGTTGATTTCCCCCTAGGCTTGATATTATGCTGCAGAGCCAAATCAGTTTTGCAGCCTGCGAGACAAAGCACATTCCACTAGCAATATCTGTTTCACCAGCTTCAGCTTCTTTTTGACATGGTTTTTCAGTCCTCTAACACATTGTTAAGATTTACTACAATGTGGGGGGTTGTCACTGAAGGCTGTGTGTAAACTTCAGTGGATGTGAAATACAACTGCTTGATTGTTGTCTAAGAGCTCCTCTAGATAGGACAAATGTGCTGAGAGGTTGCAGTATTTGTTGTTGCAGTTCTCAGGGGGTTTCAAAATATCCAAACAACATTTCTGTTGTTCTATACTATATTCTGTCAATTCCTGGCACCAGCTTTAATATTTTCATAGTTAATATCCCTCTCTTGAGTGGGTCTCTTTTTTGATTCCAAGACATATGGGACCAATACGCTCCCTTTACTTCTTCTATTTTCTTTTCATTTTTTTTCCAATTATAGTGTGCCAGTGCATCAGTGAAATGGTGCTTTTGCACTATAATACTATAATTGTAAATATATATATTATATGAGATATATATCAGATATATATATATATATATATATATATATATATATCAGAGAAAAGAAAATTTCCCTGTGAACCATAAGAACCACTTCAAGTAAACTATGTTCTAATGTAAAAAAAAAATCTTTGTAAGAACCCAACTGCAGATGAAGAAATTGCTACAGACACCCCACCTCCCAAACAGAATGAGTGGATACTAAGCCCAAGGAGCTATATCACAAGAACTCCTGCTTTCACGGACCAACCCAGAAGAGGTCTAGGACTCGATACAGAGATATGACTGTATTGGCCCCCAGTCAGGAGTGTACTTACAGTGGGGGTAAAACAAGAGCATTTCCTTCCCAAATAAGAATTCTGCAATCTCCTTCAGTCCCCAGATTTTCATCATTGCTGAGATTGAAGCACTAACAATTGTTCACATTTAGAATTCTTATATTTATTATGTTTGCATTCCTTTGGTAAATCTGACTGCCCCTTTCCTTTGAGTACCTAAGCTCTATTTCTAAATGCTTGACTTAAGTTTTAAGTTATTGCAATGCTAGAAATTTGGGAGACAAAAGGAAATTTTTCCTCAGAAATGTAGAATTCTTATTTAGGGGGCCATGCTCACATTCCTTCCACTCAACTAACAACTAGTTCCTCAAGTCTAATTTCAAGCGTAGTTCAAGTTCATACCTTTGACATTTAAAGAAGGGGAAGCAAGGGCACAGGTTAGTTCCCAGGAATAAGCAGGAAAATGCCCTCCCTCTGATCTAGGTGGCACAAGGTCACGGCAAAGCAACTCCCAATCCACTGGCAGCTAGCCCAGTCATTTCCCATTCCTGAAGTCCAAAAGCCTTTCAAATAAACACTGAAAAGTTTCCAGAGGAAAATGGCAACAAGCCAGTTATCCCCCTGACAGGTCTTGTGAAGGTGGATGCATCACATGGTGTTTCCTCATCTCAGGTGACGGAGACAGGTGAAAATTGCCCCTTGGATAAAGAAAGTACAGAGGCTCACCAAAGCAGATTCTTGAGATCCCATCCTGGCAATCTGATCACCAAGTACGTAGCAATTCACTGTGGGTGGAGGGGAAAGAGATAGTTATTCCCAGCTCGCCCCTCCCCCGCACATACTGCCTGTTTTTAAGCAACAAGAGTCACTAAAGCCTTTTTCTAGCAACCAGGAGCATCAAAATTAAAATGTGAATTTAGGAAGCTTTCCGATTCTGCAGATGAATCTTCCAACAACGTTTGCAAAGTTTGCACTTCTAACAATTTGCAAAACTGTTCTTCTGTAAGACTAAGTTTCAGTTATACACTGATTAGAATTTTTCTTAAAAGGCTTCTAAAGTGGCTTTAAGTAGCTATAACATAGAGCAAAAAGCCAGAACTGAGAAACTATTTTAAAAAATTACTAGGCTTTGAAGACATATAGAGTTGGAAATATTGAATAAATACTATATTAAATAGAATGCAGATGGGAATAGATTTTTATTTACCTTGGGACTGAGATAACAGCAAGGGATGCCTATAGAACTAAAATGAAAGTAAGCCAGACTTCTATGTACATAACTGTATACTATAGACAGTATCTGTATGAAGAAAGTTAAGCAAAGAATGACATCTGATGGCCAAAAGAAGTCATTGCAACTTTTTTTTTTTACATCTTTCCTGTGAGTAATTTTAGATTTTTTTTTTCTTTTTAATGAGTTTGGGACTATAATGTCTATGAGTTCTAGCACAAGAGCCAAAACAAAAGGAGCAGAAAGAAGAGGATTTGTGGATCTACCATCTAAGTCAACAGATGTATCTCAAAAATACATGGAAGATTGCCAATACATAAAAATGCAGATGGCTCAGACAGGAAGAGATTTGAAGGCAAAATTTAGAAAAGAATTGAAAGGAGTGAAATCAGAGATGAAAGTAAAGAAACAATCTGTGATGCAGGTGGTATCTGAGAGGAAACACATAAATGAAATGATTCAGAGTCTGGAACAACAACAACAAAGAAAACCCAGACAGGGTGGAAATTAAGATGGAGAAATGGGACAGAGAATGTGAGCATGATTTGAATGCTTTTGCTTTAATGGAACAGTGGAAAAAGGAGAACTGCTTAAGTTTTACTGCCATCACAGAACAAACCAAAGAAAACTTCTGAGAAAGAACGGTTGATGCCATAGCAAACTCGCTGTAGAAGCACAAGGAAGACAAGCTTTATTGTGTCTATTGAGTTTTTCATGTGTAGCTACACAGAGACATTTACCAAGAGATATGATTGTCTATTTTGTTGGAAAACAGACTAGAAATTAAGTGCTGCAGCACCATTTTGGGAACAGAATAAAGGTGCATGATATAGAGATTGTAGTGTTTAAGGAGATACCTACTTACTGAGGGATAAAAAGAAGGTGTATGTTGTCAACAATTGGAGATCATCAGAACTGGCCTTCATTCAAGGCAATGAAACCAGATTCTGGAATCTGTTGCAGACAAGTTCCTCCCATAAGACGTGTGAGCCAGCCAAATTACACCTGAGGGCTGGACAGCTTCTGTAATGGGACAGTAACCTATTATCCATGAGGAACAAGTAGATTACAGAAGTACTATGAAGCAGGCCTGAAGTGGTTAAATGCCAGTACTGCAGCCACAGGGTTGTGAGTTTGATCCTGCCAGGCTCCAGGTTGACTCAGCCTTCCATACTTCCACAGGTCAGTAAAATGAGTACCCAGTTTGGAGCAATTAGCTAATACATTGTAAACTGCTTAGAGAGCACTTAGCTGACAAGCAGTTTAGAAATACATATGCTATTGCTATTGCTATCTTGTATGTAAATTTACCAGTGGCTCAAATACGTTTATTTACACAGCTTTTGTAGACCTCTCTTCAGCCTTTGATTTTATGGACATTCAGCATTTAAGGCACAAATTAAATAAAACAAACATTGAGTTTATTCAGCTCTTACACCAAGCCAATTCTCTGCAGGTGAGAATGGGTTTAAATGTTGCTTTAACGCAATCTGTTCTCATCAACCACAGAGTGAAACAGGGCTATATTCTGGCACCCTTTTTATTTAATTTTTATATTAATAACTTGACACTAGAAATGACCTTGCCTTTATTTTTTCCAGTATTAGCAACGGCAAGATTTCAATTTTGCTTTATGCTGATGATTTGGTTTTGCTATCTTTGAATAAAACTGGCCTTAAAAGGATGTTAGCTAAATTTGGGCGGCTAGATAAAGAGGAACAATTAGTTGTCAATTATTCTAAAACTAAGATCATGATTTTTGGAGAGGAAAATCCCTAAGTACATGTGGACAGTTGAGGGACATAATTTAGAACATGTGCACTCATTTAAATACGGAGGGATGCACTTTGATGAAAAACTTATCGGAAGCAAGATTTGGAGGCCGCCAAAATCTCAAGTAGATCTATTCGGCAATTTAAAAGATTTTTCTAGAGGGAGTCAGTTAATAAATCCTGCCTTACAGTCTTACACAGCTAAAATTATTGCATAAATGCTGCATGGAACTAAAATCTGGGGAGAAGCCTAATTTGGAAATTGTGCAAATCCATGTGACAGATTTTGGGACTGCCCCCGGGGGTTCCAGTGAATCACCTTAGGACTGAATTCGGGTGCCCCTCAATTGCAGCTACAACTGATCTGTCTTTCTTAAGATCCTGGTACAGATTAAATGAACCTGAGGATCACTCTGTTGGCTGGATGAACTAAGGTCTGGAGGCAGGGCACAATTGTGCCAAGAAAAGTTAAAAGTCTACAATCTTGACACTGAGAATTATCTAAGACTTAGTCCTCATGACCCTGAAGACTGGACTTTCAATCATGATGTTAGCCAAGACAGAGCAGAATTGGGGCACAATTCTCCATTTGCTATCCACAGATTTAGATCAGCCATGCAAAACCTCAGTACTTTGAAACTTTGATTATTTCCACACTATACTGCTATAGTACTATTATTCCGTTTTCAACATCCTATGAGATTCTGGGGTTTGCAGTTTAGGGAGGGGCATTTAGAATTTTCAGCCAGAGAGCTCTTTGGCCTCAGTAAACTATAAACCCCAGAATTCCACAGGATGTTAAAAGTGGAATAATAGCATTATAATAATGTAGTGCAGAAATGGCCTTTGACCTTCTCTCAGCTCCAAACAGCTTTCACAGAACTCAGATTCCAGTAGATGCCTTCTGCATAAGTTGAAGGGAGATTTTGAAGTATTCCAGTTATAGATAGAAAGTGTACATTTTGCTATAGTCAGATTTATGACATAATTCAGTATTTGTTGTTCTGCCCTCTTTATTCTGCTCCTATAGAATGATTTGTGTCTCATATTATTCAGTTATATACAAACTGCACACCTTGGAAAGTAGTTGTAGAACTGTTATCAAATAAGCAGCTATCTGTCACATACTCAGTAGCCCAATTTGTACTGACACCTAAGAAACTATCTGCTTGCTTCATTAAGGCACATATTGCAATATAACAAATAATCTCACACTTTTTTAGTTGGCTTTACAAGAATCTGTTAAATGGTTTTAAAGTTATGTCTAATATTTTTAATAATTTATTTTTTAATTCCATTCATGTTTTATTTTAAACATTGTAAAGGCCATTCGCTATATGAAATAAAGTTTATTATGATGTTATTTGGTTTGATTGAAGGATGGGATCATGTTAAGAAATAAGATGTTGGATCTAGAAGAGCATGAAACTGAGATTTGGATGACATGGTTATATGCCATAAGACAAAGCCTAAATGAATGCAGATTTTAATAATCGCTATATGATACTTGCTTTGCTAAGAGTGTGGAATAGATATAAACCAAGGTTATGCCCTAAAACACCCCTGTGGGTGTCATCATAAGAGGCTTTTTATAGGAAGAAAACAACAGCAAAGAAAAAATGGGCAACTTATCAAGATCTCCCGAATTTGAAGAATAAATCGATTGAAAAATTAACATCAAAAGGTTATAGCTTTCAATGGATCTCTTATAGACAAATAGTAGAAATATGTTAAATGGACAAAAAATCTTAAAGGGAACTTTTACAAGATGATGTATCACTGGTATTTGACAAAGAAAAACTGGCCAAAATGCATAAAATGGTTTCTAAAATATGTTGGAAGCGAGCAACAAGTGAGATCTTCTTATCATATATGATGCACTTGTGAAAAGGCCAAAAATTCTGGATTCAAATACATTCTATGGTGTGGACAATGCTGAACACTAATGTACAAGTGAAGCCGGAATTGTATTTGTTACAATTAGTAGAATATCAACTGGTGAAGAAGCATGGTAAGATATTATGATTCATGCCCACTGCAGCACAACTATTATACACAGAGAAGTGAAAGAATATAGAAATTGCAGTGAAAGAGGACTGGCTGATAAAATTAATGGACTTAACTGAAATGGATAAATTAAACTATATTAATAAGAGAAAAATCAGTGGTGACTTTTTCAAGAGACTGGAAACTTTTGATAGGCTTTTTGCAAGAAAAAGTATAACATGTTGATCGTAGGTTTCGATAATTAGCATATCTGGAAATGTAGCAGTTGAAGCAGAACAGTATTTGAAGAAGTTCCTTCATGGAGTTATACATAACCTGTGTTAGGAAACCTGGAAACCAATGTTTATTTCTTTTTCCTAGTGTTTTCATTGGCTTCAGTTATTTTTAGTATTTAGTTATCTCCCTTCCTTCCTTCCTTCCTTCCTTCCTTCCTTCCTTCCTTCCTTTAATTTTTGATGTTAATTTGTTATTGTAATTTGTTGATTATGAAAATCTTTAATGAAATTTGCTTTAAAAATATTGCCTCACGGTGCATGAGATTCTTTAGATTTCTTCTTTAGATTTCACTCTCTTAAAATCATGCTTCACATGTTTCTGTGCCCTTTGGCATCCCCCCCCCCGACAAAAAAACCTCCTGTTTGCGATTCATTCATGCTTCAAGCTTACCCTCGTTTTTCTCTTCTATCCAGGTAACATCAAGCCTCTCTCTTCCTCTTAGTCACTTCCTCAAAACTCAGCTCCTTTCACTCAGTCTTTTCTTACCTGCCCTTGTATATCCCCTCCTGTCTTTACAACTCAGTATCCCTCTATGCTATCCATGTTTTCTCCCTTTTGTCCAATACCTGCTGCTGGGCCAGTTTTGAGGCAATTTAGGGAGCTGAGTTGCAAAATGCTTTGAGGTGATTTAGCTTGCTGGGACAAAAAAGGGTTCTTCGCCTTTTCACCTCAATCCTCCCATTACATCACATCATCCCCCACTTTCACCTTGCCTCATTCCACCATGCCTGTCAATTCAAATGAAGATCCCCTGATCTTCTTCACATTTCCTCCTTGATAGGAGCCACAATCTTGGTGGCAGAACTGTAGAAGGAAAAGGGCATCCTTGATCTCTTTCTCTTTACCACAATTTCTTGTGAAGCAACTGGAGTGGTTGCTGGCAGCCCCCACTAGGTGATGTCCTCTCCTGGTCCAATAGTAGCTATGCCAGTGAGGGGTGGGAAACCTGCAGCCCTGCAAATGTTGTTATACTGCATTCTCCATTGGACCTAGCCATCAGGGCCAATATTTAGAGTTAAGGGGGGTTGGTGTTTAACAACATCTGCAGGGCTGCAGTTCATCCATATTCATCTCTGAGCCTACCTTTTCATCTACAACTCTAGACAGAATTAATCTTTATATTAGTTATAAATGTAAGAAAGAAGAAAAAAAGAGAAAGCAAACACCTGTGTCTAAAAGAGAGAAAACTAAAGCAAGATGTCTTCTAGCATTTTTACTTCTTTTCTATATAGAACTTTTCTTAGGTATGTCACAAAATTACTTCAGCAAGATTTAAATTTTTGTCAAAACATGCAAGCAAAGCAAACAAAAGGCTAACATCATCAATGGAGACATTATCCCAATTACAGGTACTCAGATGGTATTTAAGAAATGGCAAAAGGATATTTATGGAATTTATGTCGGATGGGAGGAAACTCAGAGTTAAACTGAAAACCCTCCAAGATATGAAAGAAAGAAGGTGGCTTAGGCCTGCTGAACTTTACATTATATTATCATGCATGTTACTTAGAATGGCTAAAGGACAGGGTGCATTTGAAGAATAGACAACTGCTTCAAATCAAAGGAGAAGACTTTAGGTTCAAGTGGCATGTGCATTTATGGTATCATAAAGATACAGTAAATAGAAATTTTAACAATCATTATGTAAGGAAATCAATACTAAAAGTATGGAAAAGATACAATCTTAGATGCTGCCCTAAAACACCTCATTGGATCTCTTCTCATGAAGCTTTCTATAGAAATGAGAATCTTTTTAAGGACAAATGAATTACACACAAGGACATGTTGACATTTCAGGGGGAAAGCTATACAGTTATGATGCAGGAAGAGTTTAAGAAGGATAGAATTAACTGCCATTGGCTCCTGTAAAGACAACTAAAGGAAATGCTGAAAGCAGAGCTATGATTAAATAGCCTACCAAAAAAAAAAAAAAAAATTAGAGATCATAATTTCTGTTACCCCAAAATGTAGGTGCCACAAGGACCACCCTGTGATGCCAGTACCTCCTTGCAAAAGTGGGGAATGAATTAACTCAAAATCAAGAGGCTAACAAGAGCAGGGGAAACTTAGTGAGACATTTCTACCAATGTTTATGGGCTCATGTAGGGGGAAAAAAAAACAGACAGATTCAAACAGAAACTAAAAATGTGTTTTATTGAGGGGTATTCACTCATACATGCGCACAAGATACAAACAGTCAAACATTCACACAAGAGCAAACTGAATGAAAGAGGGCAGAAAAATTATGGATGGAGAGGCTCAGGGTTTAAGATTATAATTGCCAGTCCAGAAGAGTAGTGAAGTTGAAATGTGGCTTAGGCTTGTGTCTAAGGGCAGACCAGATCAGGATTCAGGATGACACAGTGGGGTCCAGCATTTCATCTGACTGCATCTGACTTCTCAAAACCTAGGGCTTATATACTGTATTTCCCTCCTTGAAGGGGCGTGAGATAATTGCAATCCCAGCATAGTGGATAATGGGAGTTGCAACACAGACAATGGGGTCTGGGTGGTGCTAATGGTTTCAATGTCTTGGTTGAGCGGAGGTCTCTGGGCCAGGCTTCAATAGGCTATGCAAGCAGCAGGGGTCCTTGCCTCTGCACCTGGGCATGTTACTGTTTTCTGAGCTTGGGCAGTTGATAGGATTAGCTCAGAGCTATTAAGTCAGGCTTTATGACCTGGCCATGCTGGGGTCATCTCTGCCTTATTCCCGGCCAGTGTCCCTTTCCACATGGCCTTACCAGCCACAAGGGTTTATAATTTATATTTTATGCCAACACATCTGCCAATTAATATATTTTGCCAATTAGACCATATCAAAGCATGGAACTGTATGGCCTGGAGCATTTCCACTGATAATCTTAGAAAGTTCTAAGACTGATAGAATATTACTAAGACGGAAAATGGAGGATGAACCTGTTAAAGAAGTAATCATAAAATGGGCACAAAATATTGCTAATAAAATTGAATTAAGTCACTCAGAAAAAACATGGACTAAAAAAATGAAATATACAGTATGTATAGATATAAGAGAAAATCTTTTTAAGATGCATAATAGGTGGCATACGACATCTGACAGATCAGGAATGTACGAAAACTATGATAACAAATGCTGGAAATGTGATATAGAAAGAACATTTTACCACTCATGGTGGTCATGTGAGAAAGTAAAGAAATATTAGAAAATCAATACATTTGCGGATCAAAAAAAACCCCCTTAAAAATCCAGATACAGATCACTACTGAAACATATTTATTAGGAATATCAGATAACAAATTAGATAAGCAATATGGAAAGATAATATTTTATATGACAGCAGCAGCTAGGATCTTATTTGCTCAAAAGTGGAAACAGAATTCATTCCCAACTGTAGGTTATTGATTAGTAAAATTAGTCATACTGGCTCAGATGGACAAACTGACCCATCTAATAAAAGAAGGAAGGCTGGATAACTCTAATAGCAAGTGGGATACTATAATGACATATATGCATAATATATGGGGAAATTTGGCAATAGCTGGTTTTATAGATTGAAGACTAATACTATGTATCATTTCCTCTAGTTTAATGTAAGGTAATTATGTTCTGTATTTGTAAAATATGTTTGGAAAACATATTTGTAAAATTTTCATATTTGTAATTTTTTGTATTTGTAAAACCATCAGATTAATTTAGAATATTCAAGTATCTTCAATATGAAAATATTACAGTTAGAGGGTTTAAAATGGGAGAAGAAATACAATAAATATAATTTGTCAAGAGTTGTCAGTCAATGAGAGTGTTTGAGAGAGTATGATAGGTATGCTGACTTACTGACTTTGTTTTTATATTATGTGTAGTCAAATAAAAAATATATTATGAAGACCAATAGAGATATTACATTTGTGAGGAAACAAACTTTTAAGTTATCCCATATTAACTGATCTTACACTCTTCTATTTATAGGTGGTTCTGAAAACGCACCAATGTGGGAAATAGGGTCATAGCCCATCACCATGCTGGCTGTGATGGCCATACCGTCCACAGATTTGATGCATGGCATGGGTGAAGGAGCTGTGCAAGTATATAACAGTTTATATGCATAATAGTTGGACAAGGACCCATACCCATATACTCATTGTGGAGGATGTGCACCCTTTTCCACACTGTTAGAATGTGTGGCCATTGGTGACTGGAATATTCAGTTGCTGGCAGTAGGCACAACCCTTTCACAGTTGGAGGACTATTTGTGTATGAGCATCTCTTATGCTGAAATGAAAGAGAATCTAAAGAAGTCAAAAGCTTAAAGTCTGCTTTGTCATGAGAAAATAAAGGTACTCTTCAGTTTTTTTATAAATGGTATGGGGTGCTCTTATAGACTTCAAACTTTACCAAAGTTTAAAAATAAATGCAGTGCGGATGTGAGTCTCCATGAGAAAATGGGACAGCAGGGTGGTCAGCAAAATTTTTAAATGGGTACCGATAATGTATCTTGCTGGATATGAAACATTTTTAATATTTAAACAGATAATCCAATTGGGCAAATTATTTTCTTCCTCCAGGTGATAATTATTGCACAGAGAACACCCTGCTACCCTGGATCTTTGCAGACGTCATTTTTTATTGAAACTACTACTACACAAATATGCAAGCCTGTATGTCAAACACAGGCACACTGCAGTTGCCATGCAGAATGTTTTTGCCATCATCCTTCCCATCACCTTTTCAATATATTGTAAATTAAATTTAATCTAATGCACAAGTTGTGATGAACTTGTCATGAGACAACAAAATGGAACCTGTTTAGCAGAACCACCACAGCACACTGAATACGCAGTTTTATTTCAGAAACTAAGCAGGGTCAGGACTGGTTGGTACTTGGATAGGAAACCACCAGGAAATACCGGATATCTTCAAGTAGGAACGACTCCTGCCTGAACATTTGGAGGGCTTCTGCCAGGCAGAGTTTCCCCTACTGAGCTAGAAGGACCAATGATCTGACTCAGCATAAGGCAGCTGCTTCTTGTGTTCCTAAAGCCTTGGAAGCATTGCCATAAAATTACCATGTTTTTCACACTGCTTTTAGAACTCAAGCTAGTGTTTCCTCTGCAAACTGCCCTTTTAGGTCAAATAATTCTGTTTAACTTTTGAAAAATGCATATTGCCTGTAATCAAACACAGACCAATTTATGAAATTTCTAATACGAGCATGATAGTATAAGAAAAAGGCATTCTAGTTAGCCAGCTCCATGCACCACCATTTCAACATTCTGCAGTAACAAATAACATTATACAGTAGAGAACTACATACTTGGGGAGTTCACAATCCTATTACACTGTGAAGCTGATGAGGTATTACACGTGTTGTTTATTTTGAAATCATATTTACAGTAATATGCTGCGAGGCTATTAAGTATTGCGGGGGGGGGGAACTGTTTGCCTTAAAATATATATTTGTTCGCTATGACTCCCTAACATGTTTACAGAGATAGTATGTACATAACTTTGCAAGTAAAAACACACAAGACAGAGGATCAGCACACAAGCCTCTTCTTTTAGATGTTGTGCAAGGTAAAGAATACGGACTTCTATAGGTGTATTCCCAAAATGCAACCTCACAAATTCAGAGATCTCCCAAGTTATCTCTTACTTCTGCAATATCAGCAACTGACATTCCTCTCAACAAGTTAATCAGTGCCCTGCTTATTTCATTTTTTTTTTTTAAAAAAGGAACATGGCAAGATAGCCTTACACTTTAGCAAAATGAAAACGATTTGGTTTCATCTACTGTGTAAGAAAAGAGTTGTCATTACATGTCACTTATCCAAACAGGTTAATATATTTTCGTTAGAACACACTAGCAATCAAAGCTTTAAAAAAAAAATTATATCAGCATCTTCATTACCTTCAGTCACATAATTGTGGTCGCGAAGAAAGCCATGGTTAATTTTCTGTGTGTCTGTGTCCTCGCCCATTTACAGCAGGATTACTCAGCATACCTATCCGCAGTGGACTGATAGAATCAGCAGAGGTCGTCGCAAGAGCACCGTCCATGCTGCTGCCGCCTAGCAGAAGCAAAAAAAGGATTGCGATGTACTGTGCAGCATAATGAGAGCTACTGATGCGGCATGGAATTGAAGGTGAATAGTTGTTGGGGGTCCTCGCTGTTTTTAAAGGCGAGCAAAAAGGAAGAGAGGGAGAGAGTTGGCACGAGAACGGCTTCGGAAAGCAACACCGCGAAACTCAGAATGCGAGAAAGGATCCAGATGCACAAGGAGGTGCTGCTGTAACGACTGACTTCTTGAACCCGCTGCTGCTCGAACAAGCTCCTGTGCTGCGGTGTGGAGTGATCTCGCTGGATGTGGAGAAAGTGGCCGGCAGCAGACTGCAGCAAATGTTGACTAGCAGAAGCTCAACGACGGTTGTTGCAGTTACTGTTGTCATCTGCCTGTGCTGCATTTGAGCAAGCCCCTCCCAGCCAGCCTCTCACTGTCCAACCAGAAAAGATTTGCATGGAAGTAAAACTGAAAAATGAGAATGCAGATAATTATTCCAGCTCTCATGCCTGGAAGGAAGGGCCCAAAATTTGAAAGAGAAAAGGCAAAATATCAGGTTGTGAAAGAGGTTTCTTAATTTCCATACTTTAATAACACTAAACATAACCAGCAAAACCAAATTATGCTATTCAAAAATATCCTTTCTATTATTTATACAAGGGAAGCTGTCAAAAACCTGATCATGAACAAATAAACTCTTCTACATCCAATTTTAGGACAAATTTAATTTGATCATATCCATATTTTGTTATGGTCTTCCTAACTGCTTTTTAATGTCATCATCTTGCCCCATTCTGCATTACATCCCAATCTTCAGATTGCTCAGCCATGACCATTCAAACAAAAAACAAGCAAAAATAGGTTTCTAATCTACTTTACGCTCAAACAAATGAAAGTATCGCTTTGTGGCAGGGTTATTTATTAGCATTTTCCATATCTCCACAGAACAATTCAGGTAAGTTTCCAGTGGAAGGAGAGCGAAAAATTAAGATAAACTACTCTTATATGGGCCAGGGAGATACATAATTCCTCTCACCCAAAGAATTCTTCAACAAAATCAAATATAAGTAGCAATAACATTTAATGTTATTATTTTAATTTATATTTAATTTATATTATATTTATATTTCCAGATTTTTCAAATTGAAGATGGTTTCTTCCAATTACATAACTCTTAAGTTGTAACAAGCAAATAATACAAATATTTTGGGCAACCTTTTCATTTTATCATCTGCAACTAGATATATACAAATGAGTGCAGTAACTGGAGCCCATTTAATGAATGTTTACTCAAAAGAACATTCCATTATACTCAAATGCATTTCCTTTCAAGTAAGCATCCACAGGATTAGAGCCAGGGGCTGCCAGTTTTTAAACAGACATTGTGTGATCAGGGGCAAAGCTGCTCCAAAATAAGAGAAAGACAACATGGTTGAAATTAAAGGCCACAACTTTATAGGTTACAGATACTTGATTGGGTTGGCAAACACCTGTTGACTGATGAGCCCAAGCTTCTGACCAGGAGCCAGAATCCTAGAAATGGCAGGAGTGCGTACTACCAGCCATGTACCCCCGCCACCCAGCCATGCAGAAAACCTGCGTTCTCCCGAGCCAGGCATGCCCGCCACCACTTTGCACCCCCTGAATACTGAAAGGGACCCCTTCCTACCGGTGTCCAAACACACTTGGTACCAACCGCCCCTACAAGTTGTGACAAAAGCACAGCAAACATGAACATGCAAAATGGTAATCACCATCTGAGAGAGGCAGAAGAAGCAGCTGGCCCTCTGCGCTTGCTCTGCTTCGCAAATGGCATGTACAATGAGCCACATAGTGCACTCACTTCAAAGTGCAGAAGCAGCAAGCAGGGCTGCAGTTATAATATACTGTGTCCCATTTCACCATCAGTTCTCTCATAGGCCAGATTTTCTTCTCCTTGGCCATTTCCACACTAGCCTGTTATAGCACGATGATTCCATTTTCAACATCCTCTGGAATCCTGGGGTTTGCAGTTTCGGCCCCTCCCGAAACTGCAAACCCCAAGATTCCAGAGGATGTTAAAAGTGGAATCATCGCGCTGTAACAGGCTAGTGCGGAAATGGCCCTTTAATGGAATCTCGCTAACATAGAATGAGAGGCAAAGCTGGCTTGGTTAGCAAGTCAGCAGCTGAAGCATACATGGAATCCTCACTAGAGCAGTTGAAAGGTAAAATAAGCATCTGTAAGGGAAATGGGTAAAACAGCTTCCAGAGACTCATTTCATAGACAGATTTTTTTTCTTTTTATCAGTATATTGTTTTTTAAAAAGTCAACATCCCTACAACCATATTCAACATACATTTCATCATCCACAAAATCCCACATTGCCTTCCCCTTGACAAGTTATTGGTTATTTTAACTATCTATACAACATAGATCCTTTCTATTGCAATTATACAAATATGATTCCATCTCATACCAAATTAGGTGATTATAAGTAATTTTCAACTATATCCTAAAATCTTCTATAATTCCAATTCTAGATTCTTGATTTCTTAAATAATACATTTAGATAGATAGTTTAATGAAGCTAATGTCATAATTTCACACTGATGTTCTATATCCAAAATAAAGAAGAAAAATACGTTACTCTATCTATAAAGCTAACTATCCTTAATCACCCCATTTTTTTCTTAAATAATTATATTAATTACTACATCCCAATCTCTGACCAATTTCTCTATATTCCCTTCCTTTATAAAAATGTCAGTTTGTCCATATCAAACAATTTTAGAATCCACTCATTTACTGTCAGAAATTATTTTTGTTTCCAATTTTTTGTGAAGATCTATCTTACTGCTGTGGTCATATAAAACAATTTTTTCCATATTCTTTTTCTAGTTTGTCATCTCTCATGCCAAAGAAATAAATTTCAGGAGTCATTTGTATGTACATACCTAATATTCTTTCTATTTGCATATGAATGGTTTTCCAATATTTTTTCACTTTTTGGCAAGACCATCACATATGGTAAAAAGTCACTCTCTCCATATTACATTCCCAACATTTCCTGTTATAGTTTTTATACATCTTTGATGTATATCATATCATCTTTATATCATCTTTGTATACATTTTATACATCTGGAGATAGGTACCATCTGAACTGCATCTTACATGAATTTTCCATTATATCCTGATTTGCTGTATATTTCAATCTTCTATTCCAAGTTCTTTCCCACTGAGCAAGTTTTATTGGATAGCCTATGTTTTATGCCAACTTTATGATTGGTTCCTTAATTACTTCTTCCTCCGTGTCCCATCTCAACAATATTTTATAAATTTTGGATATAGTCTTTTGACTATATCCAATTATTAGATATAATTAATTCTACATCTGTACTTCCTTTTAGAAAGCCATTTAATTTTCTTTCAGTTTTCACTTTTCTCATTAAGTTGTCTATATAATACCCAGTAACCAGTTCCTTTTGGGACTTCATTACCAGATTATCTTCCTGATTCTTTTCATCTCGATTCTCTGAGATCCCCCTTAATCTCAAACATTTTTACCTGTATTTTGGCTCCAGAAGGTTAACTATTGTTTCCTCATGTCTCTGACTCTCTATTTCCATTTGTTTTGTCTTGTCCTGTAATTTCTCAGTGTCAGACTTCATCCTTGTATGTCTTTGTTGACTTTGTCCATTTTTTCCCCTGAATTGTCCAGTTATTTTTTAATGTCTGATTTGATTTCTGTTCTTGTGCCTTTTAATTCTTGATTTATTTCTTGTTTAAAATTTCTTAATTCCTCTAAAATTTCTAAGATGTTGTCTTAGCAGGTTGTTCCTTTCTCTCCTTCTGTTAGCAAGTTATTATCTTTTATTTTATTTATTGCCATCAGGCTTTTAGGAATTTGCTAGGGTAGGCTTTTAATACTCTGCAGCACTATTTTTAAGATGTCCTTTTAATTAATTTTAATGTTTTTAATACATAATGTTCTTAGCTTTACTAATTGTTTAAACATTCTTTAATTTTTTATATCATTCTTTTATTGAAGTTTTTGATCGTTTTAAGTTCTACAGTTTTTAAAAACTGTATTCTAAAACATTTGGAGAGAACCAAGCTACTAATCCTTGGCTTAAACAATTAGTTTAAGCACCTTGAGACTGCTGTTTCCTCAGAACTGATGCTATTTTATCTTTTGTGTTCTGAGTACCTTTAACTGAACCACTTGCACTAGGATAAGACAGTTCTAAAGACTGCACTACCCTTCTTAGTAAACTCCTGGAAGACTCACTCTTGGAACAATCTATTTGAAACCTTCTTTGTTTCATCCTCCTCTGCAAAGGAATCAAATTCCTCCTCCATTTCTTCTTCCTCTAATGTTGAATTATGTCAGTCATCATTATCATCTATATCAGCCATTCTCAACTGCTTTTTGGGCATGGTCCCCTTAGGAGCTCTTATCCGGTTCCAGACCCCCACCCCCATCAAACAGGGATACAACACAAACAGATAGACAGAAAATCATTTATTGCTGAATGCTAAGAAAACTTGAACATTCCAACATACTGGATAACCTTTTTAAAAGACTGTATTGAATATATTGACCTGGTGCAATCTGATTCACAACTGACTCTGAAGTAAGACTGTGCAAGAGACCCCACATGGCTGCTATGGGTATGAACTGTATCACAAAAGCCTCAACTTTTATGGATTTTGGCTCTTAAATTGAGATAGGAGAGGAGCGTAAGCAATGAATTTACTAGGCATGCTGAATACAAACAGTGTGTTGCAAAGATATAAATAATAGGGAAATTATTGAATTCTATAAAGGTTGCTGCCTGGGTTCAGTTATCAGGGCCCCATAAACCCTTGGTGTCAGGAACTGATTCAAAAACACAGAATAAACATGCGAAAGCAAGTTTTATTATTGAGCATGAACAGAGTACAATGACTTCAGTGATTCAAACTGAGGAAATTTCCAGAGACAGCAAGTTACAAGGCTACCCTCACTCCCACAAGCCAATTACAGATGACGTTGCTTCTCTAACCTCTAAGTAGTTACCAGGTAACTATCTGGTGAGAACTCTGGATGTTTTCTTAAGGGTGCTTTAGGAATGTTACTATGGTGTGGAGCTGCAGGCAAAGCTATCTAACTGCTTAGACTACATATTACAAGCATCTTACTACTACATTGCCCATCCATAATTGTCGGGGTTTCCCTCCATTATGTGTGTGGGGAGGTACACTGAATGGGTTATGTAGTACTAAAATGCCTATAGTCAATGTTAGTGCAGATGTTAATTGTATGAGCATTCCTTCACTTACCACTACCCAAACATCTTGAGTTCAGGTGAGATTGTCTCCTAGCAACCCCTTCAGAGTTGAAGATACAAGGTCAACCTTAATGACTTCTGTGGGAAGGAGGGAATTGTTATAACTTACTGTCTGTGAGAACTTTGCCAGTCTGAATCTCTAAAGTCATTGAACTCTGTTCTAGCTCCTTAATAAATCTTGCTTTTCGCATGTTTATTTTGTGTGTTTAAATTGGATCCTGACAATAATACTTTCCCAAACTAATTATGGAGGGAACCCTGACACCTGGGGCTCCTCTTCTCACAGTTTTCAATCTGTGACCGTCTTCAAATGTGCCAGGGCCCCCTTGGGGGCAATATGGACTGCATTGAGAATGGCTGATCTAGTTCACTATCTCCCTCTGAACACTCTGTGTGTTTTTGGAGTTCCTTGCACACTTTTTTGCTCTATTTTCTACTTCCTTTTCTTTAACATCCCCATCTATGATTATTTTCTTTTACTTATTCTTAGACCCATCTTTCAACTTTACACTGTCTTCCTTCCTATCTCATCTTTCACATTTTCTATCTTCCATTGAACTATTCTTTTGTTACAGATCTTTTCATTCAAATTCATTTATTGTCTAAAATTCATTATAACCTCTTGAGTTTGAATTAATAGGATTTACATTTCCAAATTTATTAGCATTCATTACCGTTACTATTGAATTTGATTCATTGGTCACTGCTTCCCTTATTAAACCTTGGAAGTCAGTAGAAATGTAAGACAGATAAAGCCTATTCATTTTTGAAATACTGGGGTTCAAATTCATCTGAGAAACCCCAACATCACTATTAAATTTGGCCCTTGCAGACATATTTTCCGAATGATCACTCTCATGTCTCATTATCTGCCTCTGGTCCCCTCACCCTTGTATTACTCATTGGTGGAGCCAATGTCTCATCAACGTTCAGAAGCTTTCTTAATTCAACTTTTCTCTCCTCAGAGACGTTCTGGGTAGCAGTCATCTAGGATGGGCTATTTTTACTCTTATGCTCTTCAGTCTGCTGCTCAGGAAGGTTGTATCCTTTTTACTTTTTGCTTCCATTCGTATCCTACACTTGCTGGACACTTCTCTCTTTTCCTCTCTAGCTTTCATCTCCATTATTCTATTTTCCTGACCCTCCTTGCATAATTCCAAATAATAAACCAGACTGACAGTGGGAGAAGGTAAAACACATCAGGTTGGCAAGGCAGGAAAGAAAAAACTGATGGGGAAGGGAATGAGTCCTACAGTAACCAAAAAGAACATTGACTCCTGCCTAGTTTGTTGGCACACGGGGATTATCCTCTGTGCAATCCCAAGAATGTGCTCTTGCTTCTTGAAGTATCATTTATTCGTTTTTGTTTTATTTGTTTATTCAGTAATGTATTCTTTTTATCCTGCTCTTAAATTTAGTGGTGTTTCTGAAAAATCAATTACCAGGTATAGCCGTAATGTCAATATTTCAAACATGGAATTTGATTTGGGTTTTTTTTTTTTTTTGCCATTTCACAAAGTTCACCATTCAGTGTTTTCACACAATTTTAGGCTGTTGAAATCTGAAAATCTCATAGGATATATGAAAAGTAGATTATTTTGTATTAGAAATCCATCCACAAAAACTATGGTAAGCAATGAAACTGGAAAGGTAATAGACCAGCAAGTCTTACATCAACCTCCTTTTAGATTACAGTGGAGCCTCCACTTGGGTGGGTTCCAGACTTTCGGATTTGATTATTTGTGGGTTTTCTTATTTTTTATTTATTTATTTATTTTAAAAAAGTCATACACTGTTTGCTCCTGTCTCCCTAGGAATCTCTTGGTCATCCAGTGTGGTTCTACCATAGAACCACGCTGGAGGGCCTAGAGATTCCTAGAGAGAATACTTCTCTAGGCATTACTAAGTAACTCCAGCATGACTGGAGGCCTATTTTCTTCCAGAAGTGGACCAAAGAATTGCTGGAGGACCTAAAGACCTATAGAGAAGTGTTCTCAAGTTAAAAAGTGTTTGTTATTTTTATTTGTGCTTTTTCTACTTTTGCAGGGGCCTTGCACCCATGTGGTGTAGTGATTTGAGCATTGAACTAAGACCCTGGAGACCAGGGTTCAGTTCCCTGCTCAGCCATGGAAACCCACTGGGTGACTTTGGGTGTGTTACAATCTCTCAGCCCCAGAAAACCTTGTTGACCATTCACCTTAGGGTCGTCATAAGTTTGAAATGACTTGAAGACCCACAACAGCAACAACTTATGCCCTTAACCCTTGCAAAACTAGAAGACTCAGTATAGTCCCAGCTTTCTTCATCGCTCCTCCAACTAAACGTATACAGTCCTGAACAAGGGAGATATTGATCAGCCCTAAAAAAGATTGTATGTGAAGTACACTGGACACAAAATTAAAAAATCAATTTTCGAGTACAATTTTTTGAGCTTTGTCTTCTTTTTTCTTCAGTTTACTTGCCTGCTAGCACAAACTCATTTACAATAAGAGTTCCCTGTAGAGAAAATGTGAGTTCTTTGCATGTAAATAACATTAAAATTCTTCAAGCATAGTTAGTGAAATGTTCTATTTTCCTTTTTCCATTCAGGATGAAATCACAGGAATAAAAGCAGGCTTGACTTAACGATTTTTAAATATACAGCAGAGGATCATACTCTAGGTAGGGTACTGAGCCCAGCTACATATGCCTCGGAACTAGTCTGGCAACAGCCAAGATATTTGCAGTTTGGTTTACAAATATGCAGGTGCCTTTTCTTCTAAATGGCACTTCTAAAATTTTCATTGTGTCCACACTATATTGACTGGAAGGATGCTTAAGTAAAAAGTTGTTCTATCTGATTTTCTCTCTGAAGGTATTAGTTCTCTGGGATGAATCTGTTGAGAAAGTGAAAAACTACAGGATCTTTCAACAGATGGATAAAAGAGCAGAACCTGTTGGTGCTTTTAGACCTCTCAACAGTGTTTGATACCATCAACCATGGTATCCTTCTGGAACACCTGGGAGGCCTGGGAATCAGAGGCACTGTATTGCAGTGATTTTGGTCTTACCTCTCAGGCAGGTTTCAGATGGAAGTACTGGAGGATAGCTGTTCCTCAAAAAAGGAGCTGTTATATAGTTTACCACAAGGTGCCATTCTGTCCTCAATGCTTTTTAATATCTACATAAAATCATTGGGAGAGATCATCTGGAGACATGGGACAGAGTGCTATCAGTATACTGATGACACCTAAATATATTTCTCCATGCCTTTCAAAAACAGTCCTAGCTAAGGAGAGTATGTCTCCTCTAAATGTATGTTTGGAGGAGGTAATGGGTCGGATGAAGGAAACCAAATAGAAACTGAATCCAGACAAGACAAAGGTGCTAACTATGTAGGGTCCTAATCTGGGGTTGGAGGTATGTCAACCAGTTCTGGACGGGGTCACGCTCCCCCTGAAAGACTGTGTTTGTAGTTTGGGAGTTCTCCTAGATCCATCCCTCCAAATGTCAAGTCAGATAGATGCAACAGTCAGGAGTACTTATTAGCAGCTTTGGCTGATACGACAACTGCGGCCCTTCCTAGAATTGGAAGACCTAAATATGGTAGTGAACGAACTGGTAACCTAAAGGCTGGACATCTGCAATGCACTGTACATTGGGCTAACTTTATACCAAGTTCAGAAACTCCAGCTGGTCCAAAATATGGCAGCCAGATTGGTTACAGGTACATCAAAGAGTGAGTACATCACATTAATATTAAATCATTTCACTGGCTGCCAATTAGTTTCCAGGCAAAGTACAAAGTACTGGTTATTACCTTTAAAGCCCTATATGTCTTAGGTCCAAGTTACCTGCAGAACTGTGTCCTCTCATACAATCCACCCTGTACACTAAGGTCCTCTAGGGGCCACTTTCTTAAACCAGCCAGGACTGGATTGGCAATGGTGATCCAGAGGACCTTTTCCTCAGCCACGTCTAGACAGGAATGACCTGCCGGAAGAGATTCTACAGCTAAACAGCTAAAAGTACTAAAGACCTATCTCTTCCGGCAGGCCTACCCAGTCAATTTTTAACTATGAATTTTAAACTTGTATATTTTAAATGGTTTTATGAGTTTTAGTCATATTTTAATCTATGTTGTACCCTACCTCAAGCCTTGAGTAGAGGTGAGTAAGAAATGATGATGATGATAATGATGATGATAACGATGACAACAACCACTACCACTACCACTGTAGTTGAATAAAACAATGTACAGTAGTTTAATAAAACAATATGCAATCTAGTTTTAAGCTAGTCTTCCTTATTAGATTATAACTTGGTCTGCTAGTTCAGATTTAGAATGTTGTATCTTTGAAATGGGAAGAAGCTATAATTTTATCTGAACATCAACAAAATGTGGGGTTATTAATATTTTGGAGTGTAAGTGGAGCCAAATAATCACATTTGATGCCCTATTCATTGTGTCTCTGAGCTGCCCTCATTGTTTCTTGTTTTATTATCATGAGATGTTCCTGAGTTGGCCAATAACTTCAGATGTCTATTTTAATCTTACTACAGGACTCGAAATTTTATCTGGAGGCAGATGTTCTCTTTATGAATCTTGGAAATCAGGTTGAATACTACCGCAGTCATGTCTTATGAAGCTATAGCAATTTGATCCTGAAATTTCCTTACTTTTTTTCTGGATCAATGTGAGAGGCTTTCATAATTCACTGCAGCATTAACCACAATGAGCAAGTATGGGTTTACAGGATGCAAGTGTTTATTTCTCCTGTAAATCAAGTGTGAAGAATGAATGGATTACCAGATGATTTTGGTCTGCATTTCCCATCATCCCTCACCTTTCGCTCTTGGGTTAGAGGTGATAAAATTGAGAAACTGGACTTACCATCCCACAGTTTCATTGTGAGAAGGCAGGAGGAAGAATCCACTATGGGCCTTTCCGCACTACACTGTTACAGTACTATTATTCCACTTTCAACATCCTATGGAATCCTGGGGTTTGCAGTTTAAGGAGGGGGCTTTAGAATTCTCAGCTGGAGAGCTCTTTGGCTTCAGTAAACTACAAACTCCAGAATTCCATAGGATGTTGAAAGTGAAATAGCATTATAACAGTGTAGTGTAATGTGGAAAGGCCCTATGATTGGGCTAATCCCCTTATGCCACTGATACAGGCAGGAGTCCACGTTCTTTTCTGTTGAGGCAGTTAGGAGCCCCTTCTCTTCCCTGACAGTTCTATTATCTAGACATATATAACCTATCCCTATGTACCTACAATTTTTATTTTTATTTTTTTTTCTTTTAGAGTGGGCATGTATTCCTCTTCCTACCATCCAAGAATGAACCTTCACGATAAATCCAATTTCACATTCTCAGGATGACATGAAGGAGTAATCCACTTGTACAACTGGGAGCTACCCAAGCCACACCATGGCTGGGATTATTATTATTATTTCTTTAGTGCTGATTGTAGCACTGTTCTACCAAAAGCTGCCTGTGATTATTTACATTTATCCAGTTGATAGCGCCTGCCTAAGGTGGATGGTTCTGACCATCCTGCAGCACCACTTATATCTTGTAAAGATGAAGTTACAGCATAAACTGTACTAGTCACCACTGATCTTGTTGAATGAAGTCATGCACTCTTGGGTCTGGGCTTGTCCTCATAATCATAAAATTGGAAAATACATGCTTTAATCCATCTCCCAATCACTGTCTTTGAAGGTCTGTGGCCCAAAGTTCTAGGATTGTAAGAAACAAATAGAGCTTCTGTGTGCCTAAATTGCACAGTTCTTTTAATATACAGCTGAACAGCTTTCTTGACATCCAGTATATGACATCTCTTTTCCTTAGGATGTTTTGGCCAAGGATAAATGTTCAGCAAGTGAATAATATCAGGTGTCCTTTTGTTCCATACACATTTCAGAAGGAATGTTGGATCCATTATTAATGTTAACCTGTCCTGCTCGAACTTGCGCAGATTTGGATATATTAACAATGCCACCAACTCAGATACTTGCCTTGCTAACATTATTGCAACTAGAAAGGCTATTTTGAAGGTCATCATTCTCAAAGAAGCCTGAGTATATATTTTTGAATTGGCAATTTCCATGGCTTTCCCACCAACATGTGTTTCAGAAGGGAAAACCACAGTCTTCTGGCCCAATGTGGTGCTATTAGTACCGCCACTGCCTCTTCCTGCTGTATCTTGAGGAGCACTTTTTACAGAATCTATGTTGGTGGAAATGCATAATGTCATCCTTTTGGTCATGGCACTGACAGAGCATCTGTTGCTTCTGCATGCCTGCTTCCACCTATTGAAAAAAATCTTTTTAGTCTGGTTTTCTTGACTGAGGCAAATAAGGCTGAGGCAAGTCTCTTTGTAAGGGCCCTTGTTACCCTGTGTACTGGGGGTCCTGGGAGGGACACCAAAATGTGCTCAACTAAAGGTGGGGAAAATTAGCTCAGAGCACTGCTTAGCGTTATGAGAGGCAGGGTAACGTAACGAGATCTTGAACCCTATGTCTACGGGGCCGGGTCGAGTCAAGGAGCACACAGAAGCTAAAACAATAAATGTTGTTTTATTAAACACAAGCAAAACAGTGTATGCGACACACTCACACAAGATAACTAGAGAAATAAAGGTTGGAGTGGTATAGAGGGATTTTTAGAGGAGTTGCTGGTTTGGGTGATACTTCACCTGTCCTGAAGCCCGGAAAAATAGAGGGCGAGGCTGGGGTGCGATGTAGCTCAGCACGTGGAGCTGAGGGGAGGCTCGCCAAGCAAAGCGGCAGCAAGGCGGGATGAAACTCGGGAGCGATCCGAGGAAGGTCTCGGAATCAAGGGTTTTTATAAGGAGAATATGACTGCAGGTTATGCCGTACTTGGGGGAAAACAATAGATTTGGAGACAAAGCCTCCGAAAGGTCAGAATCCGAATGACTGAGTTATCGTAGCCAGTATGCAAACGCAGAGTACTTGGGTATTGTGTAGGTTACCCATCAAGCTGCCAGCGCGGGGCAGAGGCTCTTTTGTAGGTTGCGTGCATACCTAATTAGAGTAGTTGCCTGGAGGTCTCCTAAAGCGGCGAGCCAGCTATTTTCTGGCCTGCCTGTATTGTCCAGGAATATTATGGCGATTAACGGCCGAGCTTGTATGCGTGCTTGTCCGGGGGCTGCGCAAGCACGTGGAAGGGAATAGAGAAGTGAAGCCGAATTATGATATCAAAAGGATATCTTTTAATATCCCCAAAGCTCGGACTAGCCAGGGCAGTAACACCCTAATCGTCTGTTCAAACATTGAAACACCACATAATTCAGTGTCCATTCTGCTGAATGCAAACTGTCTTGGTTCAGGTAATCTGCTGTTATGGACTTCAGATTCTTTTCTGCCTAACAAAACAATTTGTCTGACTCACTTATCAGCACCTTTGAATGTAGGCCACCTTGGTTCACAATGTAAGCCCTTATGGTCATGTTGTCTGTCCATATTTGAACATGATGGACTCTCACCATTAATGTAAATTTGAGGAGCGCCAGACACACTGCCTTCAACTCTAGAAAGTTTATATTGCACATCCCATCCATACACTTTGAGCTGCCACATAGCAGCAATGCACTCCCCAAACATTCAAAGTTGCAGCTTTATCACCTTCATCTGATGCTCCACTGTTATTGGTACTCCCTTGTTGAGATCTGACTCTTTTAGCCACCAAGTCAATTCCTTCCACAGATGAAGTGGCAGTGGTACCAAATAATGCTTTTTCTTGTCAATGTTCTGCTGATGGGGTATCAAAAGTTTTGCAGTCCCCTGGCATGATATCTTCCCCAAAGCACTAACTGAATTGTTGATTCTATAGACCCTATCACTCCTGCTAGCACCATTATATCTGCTGACTTCAAAGATGTTAAAATCTGAACACTGTGCTTGACTTTCACCATTCTTTCTTCCAGGAAGTACACTCGACCACCTTTGGTGTTTATTTGCACTCCCAAATGTGTAATTAAAATTGTTGGCTTCAGATGGCTCTTCTTGTAATTGACTAAAAAGCCAAACTCTTCCAATGGTTGAATGGTTAACTGTAAGCCCTGTAAGACTTTTGCCTGTGAACTCACATTCACAAGGATGTTGTTGAGGTATGGATAAAGATGTACCTCCTTCTGTCTCAAAAATGCCACCAAAGGTATTGGAATTTTTGTAAATACCTTGGGGCCAACACAAACCCAAAAGGCAGAGATTCAAACAAGTGCCTGTTCATACACTGAAACCTTAGGTATTTCCTGTCTGATTCTATCATTGGAAGATGAAGCTATGTCTCCCTTAAATTTATTGAGGCCATGTAACCTCCAACTCTTACATTTTCCTTTATTGTCTGTAACATTTTCATCTTGAACCTCAGGTACCTCACAAACCCATTGAGATACCTGAGGTTTAGAATGGGATAATAGGTTGCTCTTCAGCACAATAGAGAACATGGAGTACACTCCTAAGGATGACTAATCCTTTGGAACTTCCTGCACTGCTCCTCTACTAAGTGATCTATTTCTTTCAAAACTATCTTCTGTTCCTTGAAATCCTTTCTACTAGTGAGGATACATATCTGCTTTTCAGCACTCTGTCAAACAATATCTTGTAACCTTGCATTATCACTTGTATCACCCATTGGTCTGTTGTTACCTGAGGCCAACAAATGCCAAAAGTCTTCCCCCAACAGCTGTTACTCTCTTGTCAGTACTGGGACCTACTCCTTCTCTCCTTTTCCTTGTCCTTGTCTACCAAATGCTCCTGATCTGTTAAACTGTCCTTCTAGTTTAAATCACTGTTGTCATCCATATTTAAAGTCAGGTTGCCTACCATTTCCTTTACCACACTGAAAAGAGTAATATACTCCTTGAAATGGCTTCCTTTCTAGCTTTAATTTCTGCAGAGTTGGTATAACCTGCTTTTTCTCCCTGGTCTCAACTAGTACCTTATCCAAAGCCTGGCTCCCAAATAGCAACTGCCCTTTGAATGGTACAAAAGCCAAATTGTTTCTTGACTTCTGATCCCCATCCCAGTACCACAACCACAAGGACCTCCTTGCCACTGCTACCGCATTTATATTTCTGGCAATAAAAGCCAAAGAATCATAATTATCATCAGCTACATTTTAACCATGGATAATGGTTAAAATGTCAGTTTCCATAATCTCTTACATCTGCAGCACTGCTGCTCTGGCAAACATGGATGCATCCCAGATGCCTTTATGGCCCGAGCTGAACCTTCATGAGCTTTCTTTAACGCAGAATCAGTTCTCCTCTCATCCACTTTTTTTTAGAGTTGTGTCCCCTTCCAGAAGAACCAAAGCCCCTGAAATAAGAGCTGCTACTCAGCCATCCACAATTGAGACTTTAAGAAAATCTAGTTCCTTCTATCCAAAAGAATAAAGCTTATTTGTATAGCCCAAAAGCCTCTGAGTATTCAGTGAAACTTTCCATTCAGACTGGATCAATTCCTTTAATATATCTGCCATAGGCATCTCAGTCCTAAGGGATTCTTTTTTAAAAAATTACAGATGCCACCTTGCTCTCCCTTTCCTTCTCCTCTTTACTTTGTCCTCTCTCTTCATCTATCTCTAACCCCAAAGTCTAACACTCTCCTTAACACATTCCTAAATGTTTTTACCTGAAACAGTCTATTACCATCTACCTCTCTATTCTCTTCCTCATCAAAAGAGTTCTGACTGTCCTCCATGTCCACCTGCAAATCATCTTGCCATCCCTCATCCATGAGATCTCTCTGCAGTTCATCATGCTTTATTTTCTTTGCATACTTCCTTGGCCTTTCACCCTTTCTTTCCTCTCTTGAATCTGTATGTGTATCCAATTTCCTTTTTCTCCCCAAACCAGCACCCTGCTCTTCCCCAATTACTTCCTCACTTTCACTTTCCTCTACTCTTATCTGCTGTCTTACACTTTCCTCAATTTCTCTCACATTTCTTAAATTAGACATTGAAGGTAAAATAATTCTGTTTAAATTCATAGTGCTAATATTATTCTGATAATTCACTGTATTTTGTAATGGATTTAAATTCATTGTGCATACATTTCCATAATTATTAAACTGATTTTCTACAGCTGAAAATTGATATTTAATCATTTGAAATGACTGCCTAATTAAGACCTTTAATTCATTTATATTGGCAGAATTCATACTAAAGCCTGAAGCATTCATACCCATATTGCCTGCTTCCCAATCTCTAAACACACTTCTCTGGTCACTACCACCTTTAGCCTGCTGTCTCCCTATTTGAGACACCTAAAGCATATCTTTAAACATCCCTTTTACGTACTGCATAATCTCTGGAGTGATATTCACTACTTGGGAATAAATACCACCCATCTCACTCCTTGTTCCACAATTCATGCCGGTCTTGAAATGGCACTGGAGGAGGAGGAGGAGGAGGAGGTACTGAGCATGCTTGCGCTGCAGAGCTACATTCTAACTCAGCCCCTCCCTTCACTTCTGGCTGGTTAATGAGACGTTCTGAGCATGCTCCGATGGTGGGGTTTTGCTCCTCAGCAGCCCCTCCCATCTCATGGGATTCAAGATGTGACCCTTGGAGACTTAGCAGCTCCCAACACATCTTTCTCCGATTTAGAATCCATCCCAAGACCTGATCCCCCTTTTTAATTTTTTCCATTTCTACCTTACCATTGTCTTTTCTTTCCATACTCTCAACATGTTAGCTGCCACACAAAGCTCTTAGTTCCTAAATGTAACTCTTGCTGGAAGATAGGAAAACTCTCCTTAATTCCTCCTTCCTCTCTTCCTTAAAGATTTATGGATTGGCAGCCATCTGAGTGAGTGTACTTTTTATTTTTTTATCAACTTCAGAGCCTTGTGGATTAGTGGACATCTGAGTTGTCAAGATTTAATTTTGTCTTTCTTTTCTTCCTCAGAGTCTCACAAATTGGTGGGCATCTGGGAAATTATCTCTTTAGCCAAATCAAGTGTTTTCCTTTTGCCTTCAACTCTTTTATTCTCATCTCTCACTATCTTTTCCATATTTTAACAAAATATCCTACTATGCTAATTATCAGAGAAGGGAAAAAACCCAAGCAGTCCATCTAGCAGGACAGAAAATAACTGTCAGTGAAGGGAGGGGGTCCTAACTGCCTCAACTGAGAACAACATGGGCTCCTGCCGTACCAGTGGCACGAGAGGATTAATCCAATTATAATGGATTACTCCTCCATGCCATCCCGATAATACAATCTACCAAGGTCCTATCCCTCACTGTAAACTAACAAGCAATAACTATACTGTTTTCACAGAGACTAGGTCTAGTCCAACTATAACTGATCTCTGGACTGGATTTCTGGGTTACATGTAATATGCAGTAGAGCACATTGTCAGGAGGAAGCTAACACATTTTTGGTGTTGTTAGCTCCTCAATATGACTATGCAACAGATACCTTGCTTGAGCTGCTATGGTTTCTCTAAACTTGTAGATATGAAGTTATGGTGGCCAACAAAATTACTAAGGAAGAAATTTCTAAAAGCAAAGTAATAATGATCATCTTACTGTTGTTCTTCTAACTTTTTTTTTTGAGTCATCACCAATGTTTGAGATGGTATAACCATACACAATGTATTTATTTCCAGAATGTAAACATCAGTGGAGCTTTTTTCATCTTGTGAGCTAAAATAATAGCAGTCTTCTCACAGTGTATTTTCCCTACATCTTATACATTAAATATGGGCATGCCCTACCATTTTATGGTATTTTGAAAATATTTGTCCCTCTAGGGCATTTTGATTGTGGTATAGAACTATTATTGTGAGTATGCACATACACATGCACATATGCACACACTTCTTTCTCTCTTTAATGGGCTACAAAATGGCCACATGCCAGGCTGATTGTGTAAACGTCCATTTAGCTGAGACTGAACACTAAAAGAATCTACTGTTAGTTGTGTGTACATATGTATTCACACTGGTTTTTGGTTTTTTGGCTGTTAGTCCATAGGTTAAATTTATCAATTGGCTTATTAAAACTAGAAATCCAAATATTTAATGGGATAGCAATTGGCTGTTAAACATGCTAATTAATGTACAAATAAGACTTGATATCATGTATTTGATGTACAAGTACATGTATTTGATTTACTAGATTTTATCTAACTGCTGACATGACATTTCACAATTGATTCAATTGGTCCTTTCTAATTGGGACTAGGAACTAGATTCAGGCCTACTGTTTGATTCTGTTGGGAAATAAATAATAACTGTATATTCTGTAATTTTTTAAAATGTCCAATCCACCTGGGAAAAGATAGTTAAAGAGTGTGAACAATGGGGATTTTTGAAGGGGTTTGCTGACTTTATTGTAAATCTGCAGACAGATATTATTTCATCAGAAATGGTGCTTTTGTTGATAATTTCTTCCAATAAATATAATTAGCTTTTACAGTTCTCAAAAAATATTTTGGTGGATCTACAAGACAGCTAGCCACAAATATGGCAGACCTTTAATTTTTCATATACAAACAGTAATAATGATAATCATCATGTTCTTTGCAACATTTTGCTTAGATGCTTAATGGTGATAATACAGTTATGACTGAGGCCCTTTCCGCATGAGGAAATTAAGACGGGCCAATGCGTCCTGTCATGGAGGTTGTCTGCACCTTGGATCGGACTAGGTTTGGACAATTTGCCTTAGTTCAGCACCTAAGTCCGATTCAATACGCCCCCAAGTGGTCCTCCAGCGCTCTATGTGAAGACCGGAAAAAAGCAGTTTTTAAATTTTCCAGAGAGCGCCAAATGCGCAGATTCGCACCAATGAGAGCCTGCGATCAGCGGAAGGCGGGCTGTGGGCATGGTCAGCTTCAGCGGTTGGTCCAGACCCACAAACAATAGGAAGCTGCCATTTTGTCAGCCTCACCACTGTGGATCTAAAGACCTTGCAGTGCTCCGAATTGCCCTGGAACAAACAGAGGAGCCCTGCAGAAGGGCCTAAGGGAAACTCTGCGTTGTTTCGAGCTCAGAAGAAGCGGTAAGTAATGGCATGGAGTGATTCCTGGCCTCATGCGGAAAGGGCCAGAGGCATTAGTTAAAACTACACACAATACAACCAAAGTCTCACAGTCTGCAAAAGGTCAGAAATTGTCCAATATAGTTACTGTAGTTCTGTTTTCATTTTACTGAAATAATGAACTGCAAGCTTTTTAAATATTATATTTATGTTTTTGTATTAACACAGCAGTAACAGAAAAACTATAAATTATTCTTAAAGAAATGGGTGTGCAACAACATTTGATTGCCCTGATGCGTATCCTGTATACAGGATGAAAGGCTACTGCTAGGGCAGAATATGGAGAAATGGCATGGTTTCCAAATGGCAAGGGGTTCAGGCAGGGGTGCACTTTATCACCCTATCTTTTTAAACTTGTATGCAGGACATATGTTATATAAATCAGGATTAGACTTGAAGGAAGGAGGCATGAAAATTGGAGGAAGGAATATCAACAATTTAAGCCATGCAGATAACACTGTACTACTAGCAGAAAACAGTAAACACTTGGAATGATTACTGAAGAAAGTCAAGGCAGAAAGCACAAAGGCAGGTTTACACTTGAATATTAAGAAGACAAAAATAATGACTATGGATAATTTACATAGCCTTAAAATAGATGATGAAGACAGTGAAATAGTTCAAGATTCTCCATATCTTGGCTCAGTTGTTACTGCCCTGGCTAGTCCGAGCTTTGGGGATATAAAAGATATCCCTTGATATCATAATTCGGCTTCACTTCTCTATTCCTTCCCACATGCTTGCGAGGCCACCGGACAAGCACTTAAACAAGCTCGGCCGTTAATAGCCGTAATATTCAAACTACAATACAGGCAGGCCAGAAATAGCTGACTCACTGCTTTAGGAGACCTCCAGGCAAGTACTCTAATTAAGTATGCACGCAACTTACAAAAGAGCCTCTGCCCCGTGCTGGCAGCTTGATGGGTTAACTATACAATACCCAAGTACTCTGCGTTTGCATACTGGCTACTCTATTGAAAATCGCTACGATAACTCAATCATTCAGATTCTGACCTTTCGGAAGCTTTTGTCTCCAACTCCAAATCTATTGTTTTCCTCCAAGTACGGCATAGCCCGCAGTCACAATTCTCCTTATAAAAACCCTTGATTCTGAGACCTTCGTCGGAACGCTCCCGAGTTTCATCCCGCCTTGCTGCCACTTTGCTTGGCGAGCCTCCCCTCAGCTCCACGTGCTGAGCTACATCGCACCCCAGCTTCGCTCTCTATTTTTTTTCTGGGCTTCAGGACAGGTGAAGTATCACCCAAACCAACAATCCCTCTAAAAATCCCTCTATATCACTCCAACCTTTATTTCCTTTAGTTATCTTGTATGAGTGTGTCGCATACACTGTTTTGCTTGTATTTAATAAACATCAGTTATTATTTCAACTTCTGTGTTCTTCTTGACTCGACCAGACCCAGTAGACATAAGGTTCAAGATCTCGCTAAGTTACCCTGCCTCTCGTAACGCTAAGCAGTGCTCTGAGCTAATTTTCCCCAACTTTAGTTGAGCACATTTTGGTGTCCCTCCTGGGACCCCCAGTTCACAGGGTAACACAGTTTAGTTCCATCATAGCTGCCCTTCAGGACTTGGAAGGGCAGCTATGAAGGAACTAGACAAGATACTGAAGTGTAAAGATATATCATCAGATCCTAAATTTAGGATTGTCCATGCTGTTGTATTTCCAGTTTTTGTGTATGATTGTAAAGGCTGGACAGTGAGGAAAGCTGATAGGAAGAAGGTCAACTAATCTGAGATGTGGTGCTGGAGAAGAGTTTTACAGATAGCCTAGACTGCTAAAAAGATGAACAGGTCCTAGTCAAGTGGAAACTCTCTCCTTGAAGCCAAGATGACTAAATTGAGGTTGTTGTACTTTGGCCATATCATGAGAAAACATGACAATACAGTGGAAGACAGTAAGAAAAGAGAAAGACTGCATTACAGATGGATAGACTCAATCAAGGAAGACATGTCCCTGAATCTGCAAGACCAGAGCAATGCAGTTGAGGATAGGGTGACGTGAGGCCTCTCATTGATAGGGTTGCCGTAAGTTGACTTGATGGCAGTTAACAGGAAAGCCATAAGCAGGAAATTTAACCAGCTGTATTTGGGCTGATCTTGATAACTTTGCAAATGATTTGTATGAAACAGGTTTGAGTAGTAATACTCAAAGTCTTCAGTATGTTGCACAACAATTTCCATACTTAATTTTAACAAAAACTCAAAATGCTCTCCTATGCCAGGTGGAGAGACTCAAACCAGGATGTCAACAAAATCTATCCTTTCTACCTCTCCCCTTCAGCAATCCCTCCTTCTGCTTAATGGATCCAGAGATTTGGAAGCCATGTGAATCCATATGTGGACTCTCTTAATTCATCCCCTACCCTACAGAGGTTTAAAATCCTGACAGTCTAAGCCACACTTGGTAGTGATCTGTCCATGGTAATGGAACTGTAGATAGTTCCTCTGCTCCCAGATCACCATCACTGCACCCAACGCAGAAAACAAGGTCCACAGTTCATGCAGCAGTGTGATGGTGCCAGAAACAATATGGGACAGACCCGGATATGAAGTCTTGAGCCACTCCCAGTAGGGTAGTCTCAACATGGATGTTGAAATTTCCCTTCGTCAACAGGTGGGACTCCACCACCACCCTGGCTAACTCAGGAAGACTGTTGAGCCGCAGGGTGGGTAGTGCACCAATAGAATCCCTAATCCAGAGGTTTCCAAACTTTTGGTGACACACTTTTTAGACATGCATCATTTTGCAACACAGTAATTCAGTTTTACTAGCAAACCGGAGGCTAAACTGACTTAGGTAATAATATAGACCATTAGCACTTGATTCTTGCACAGTTTTCTCTACAGCTGCTACATTTTATTCATCGGAAATGTCATCTTCACCAGCTTTTCATTTCTTAATCAAAAACCTATCCATTTTAGGGGTAATTCAACTGCAGTGTAAGTAACTAAATAAGAAAATCACACTCCACTCTCTCAGTGATAAAGTGAGAGAATAATCCCTCATGGTACACACCTACAGAGCTCCCGCACCTTTTCACATTCACTTCCACTCTTTCCAACTGATCAGGCATGCGCAGTATCCAGAGCCCTATCTAGGGTGGGGAAAGGCACCTCCCTCCTACCCGGTCCTGATCGTTGCCATCACTCTTGGAAGGGAAAGGCCCCAACAAGACCAATGGCAGCAGGCCAGGCTCAGGGGTGTGTGTGTGTGTGTGTGTCTTTCTAGGCTGAGGAGGCAACACACCAACACACGACAGGCGACACACTAATGTATCGTGGCACACAGTTTGGAAAGCCCTGCCCTAATCTGTTCAGGCCACTGACCTTTAGATACACCTACTCAGACCCAGAAAACTATGGCATAGGGCTTGTGGCTAAGGGATGGAATCACAGTAGATCACCTCTCTTCACATCCACCCCCTGGGTCCTTCCTGGTGCTGCACAGAGAACTGTAGACAAAACTGACACCACTTCCACACCAGCCCGTTATAGTGCTATTATTTCACTTTCAACATCCTATGTAATCCTGGGGTTTGCAGTTTCGGGAGGGGCTTTTGAGGCCCCTTCCAAAACTGCAATTCCCAGGATTCCATAGGATGTTGAAAGCAGAATAATAACACTGTAACAGACTGGTGTGGAAATGGCCTGAATAATACTCACTCATCCAGCCAGGTCTCTGTGACACACTGATCAATTCCCAGATGGCAGATGTTTTACCATTCACTACTCTGGGATTATTAGGACACCCAAGTACATCATTTCATTTTCAGAGCAGTGGAAGGTCAAAGTACAGGTGGTTCCATCTCAAGACACATGTCTGTATAGACCTTTCCCCAAAAAATCAGGTGCAAGAGAATTTCCATGAGAGTATTTGGAAGGGGTGCACCCAGTGGGGTCGCAGCCTTAAAAAGCGCCTGCACCCTCCCACAAGGGTTCCAGTTCGGTTGGGTCTCACGCTATTTGTGGGAGTTGTAGGAAAAAGCAAGTGTGCAGAATAAATCTATCTGTTTGAAATGAAGAGTAGAATAACAGCACTACGGAAGCTCACAATTGTGACTATGAACCTTTCCACACTACACTGCTATAGTGCTATTATTCCACTTTCAATATCCTGTAGAATCTTGGGGTTTGCACTTTAAGGAGGGGCCTTTAGAATTCTCAGCCAGAGAGCTCTTTGGCTTCAGGAAACTACAAGCCCCGGAATTCCATAGGACGTTGAAAATGGAATAATAGCACTATAACAGTGTGGTGCAGAAAGGCCTTACTGTATTTTTTACTTCTAAAACACAGTCCTTAGGGGGAAAGGAGCAAAACATGACTCTACGGCCCTATGCCACCTCCATGCGCATGCTCAGGAATAACGGTCGAGACGACGGAACGGATCGTGACAGAGACGAAGCGTAAGGGGCGGAGCAAGACCGATATCCCGCCTCGGTCTATCCACTCGTGCGGACAAGGCAAGTCAGAAGAGAAGGGAAACGCCAACAGCGACAGCACGGACAGACAGAGACAAATTCACTCAGAATCTGCGAGCCCGGAAGCCGCCCAAGCCTCTGACGAACCAGGCTGTCTGAGCGGAGGCCCTTCTGCAGAGGCAGCGAATGAGCGGCGCGCTTGGTCACAACGTCGGCGTTCGCCAATGAGCGCCCTGCTTATTGGCTTGCGGACCCCTGGAAGCCGCACCCTGGCGCGGTGGAGAAGGCAGAGCGGGCATCGGCCGGGGGTCGGGCAGTCGGCTGAGGCTCCGCCGGAGGCGTTTTCCCGCTGCTGAGTCCCTCCCTGGGCGTTTCTGCGTATATTTGGGTGAGGCAGCCTCGGTGGGCGCGGGAGAGGGTCTCAGCCGTGCCTGGTATCTTCTCTCCGGCGGAGGGGCGGGGGAGGCGCCCCCTCCCGTCCACGCGCGTCCCTCGAGGGACCGGGCGGGATGAAATAACGCTGTCAGAAAGCTGGCGAAGCGGCGGTGGGGGTGAGGCAGTTCCACTGTTTCCCGTCTCCCTCTGTCAGCGGCTTGGAAAGCGGCCCCTAAACTCTGTGACGGGATCCGGCGTAAGTGGGGGGCGCCGCTGTTGTTGTTTTTTCCCCCTGCCAGCGCTGGAAAAAATGGTTTCGCACCATGATAGTTTGGGCTGCCTCTTTTATCCCCTTGGAGTGGTGTAAGCGGAGGAGTGGAATGTGTTGCAGAACAAAAATACTGGGACGTCAGAACTGATGTTACAGATTCGCTGGCTGCTCCGGAGCTAAACTCTGTTTTTAATAACAGTGATAGATCATGTGGGGCTCCGTGGCAGAGTGGTGCTTTCATTTGTCTTAGGAAGGGAGGCTGTCTGGGCCGGTTAAGAGAGAGGGGACTTTGGAAGACTGGGATCGGCCCAGTGAATTCACGCGCTCGTTCAAGCTGTGAGGTATTGCTGAAGGCTAGAATAATCAGTATTCCTTGGGGTGGGTAGTTCTGGTTTCCTTTTTTATTTTGAAGAATTAGTGTACTTCTAGAAACAGAAGTGGTCTAAATACCCTGTGGTGTTTTATCTTGAAAGCAGGATCTGCCCTGCTTATGCCTGGATAGAAGATTGCCAGTGAATACCAACGCTGTAGACTAATTTTTAGAGGAATAAATGGCAAAACCACTGTGTGGATTTCTTGTCTAGGAAAACCGTGTGAAATTCATGGCGTCACCATAAGTGGACAAGGGATTTGAAGGTGCATACACACACAGAAACATGAGTGCTCTAGGCTGTCCTGTTGCCTGAGACTTTGTTCCCTTCTCCCCACCCCATCTTTCTTTTTTCTGCCTCATCACTGCCCCCCATCTCCCACTCTTTGCCACAATAGCACAACCAGGTTGTTTGTTTGTTTGTTATTGACTGCCTGATGAATGGAGAACAGCCTTGGAATAGCATGTGGATCACAATTTGAATATTAGTTGTGGAATTGAGTATTATTATGGAATCGTTACCATCTTTAAAACTGAGTTTTTCTGTGAAGTACGTTTTGGTCTGATTGCTGCTGAAACAGTTTAAGTAAGATGTAGCTGATTGGAATATATATATTCTCCTGTTTACCATCATCAACTTTCATTTCCCATGCATAAATAATTAGCTTCTTGGAACAGAGACCTTGGAAAAAGGGGTCCATGATATCTCAGTTAGAGTAGTTATAGATACTAGAGACCCTGAAGAGCTGTTGCCAACTCTTGTCTCAGAAAGGTGAGTGACACACAATTCATGGACTCTGGGTGGCCCCCATTTGTTTTGTGATTACCCAGATTCTACCCCACCTCAGGAGAAAAATGTTTGCATTAAAACATGGAAAATTGCACTCCAGGAAGTATGACCCTTCTATGCAACAAGGTGTGCAATAATCATGCATCAATGCGGGCAGTAATCTGACTTGTTTTGATGAAATCAAGTTTTTAAAAAAAAAAATCAACAAGGACTTCTAGGTTGGAAGGGGATAGAAAACTTGCATCAGGACCCTCTGAAATTGCCCACTCTGGTCTGTCAGTACCATTTTTCATGGACCAGTTACTTAATTCAGTATAGCAGGGATGGAGAACATGTTATCCTTCAGACCCTAACTCCCCTCATTCATCACCATTTTTATCCTGACTTGAGTTGATAAAAGTTTTTGTTCGTCATGATTGCATGTTGCAGAAGATGTGGATCCTCCTCTGTATATGGGTGTGCCCATATGTGTTTAAATTTTAAAAGCAGCCATTGTGATACAGTATTTTGATTGTGGACAAAGGTTCTGGCAGAAGTTTTTCTCCCATATACTCTATATTAATACTCATATACTCTATATTCGTATTCTCCCATATTCCTGATCGTTATCCTCTTTCCAGTTGCTGTTTGTTCTCAGTTGTCCTTCTCTCAGGGGTCAAATGGGTGGTTTGTCAGAGGTATTTAAACTGGGAAAATGCAACCTGGAAAGGAGAAGAAGGATAAATCCCTCTTGGTGTGGTATTTCCAGATTGCCTTTCTTAGCTGCTTTTATTTTTTTAAAAAGATCCAGAGGAGAACACATTTCTCTCTCTCATGGTGTCTTCGGCCCTCAAGTGCCATTGCTAAAAAGCCACCAAAATGATGAACCATTTTATACAATCTGCAAAAATGCAGAGGTTTGTGTCTTTTGTGATGACCATGGCTAGGTAGCTTGATTTTAAGGTAGTCCAAACTAGCTCTTTCAGTTTCAGACTAGAACTAACTGATGACAAGAACAAATATCTTGACATTCCAGAGAGATATTTCCTTTGACCAGTTGAAGTGTCTGAGCAATTATTTGTTAATAATCTGCTTTGGAAGTTATAAGGCTTTTTAAAAGAACCCTATCTCAAAAATTTTTCTCACCATTTCTTGACCCAGAATGTTATGTGCCAGGTGAAGCTAGTGTAAAGCACTGCCTCACAAATAATATCTCTTTATTTAGCAGGAATCAAGGTGAAACCCCCACCTCATCCACAAACCTTGTAGTTGGGCTTTATCAGAATAATCGTGGCCCTGGCTGTGAAATCAGCATGACCAGTCGCATCAAGTTTCAGTCTTTGTTGGACTTAGTTGAAATTCAATTTTCATTCTGCTCACTACTTTCGTTCACAGGCAAGGTTTGTACTGTTTGTTTCTATCTTTGAAAAGGTAATAGATGCAGATGACCATTCTGCATTCTGTGGGACTTCACCTGTTTTTTAAGCATTTTGAAAGATCATAAACAGACTCTTTTAAGATTTACGGATGCAAGTACCTTTTGTATCCTTGGATGCAGTTCGTTTGGTCCTGGAGATTCAAATTCATTTAAAGTGTCTAGATATTCCCATGCACCCACTTATGTTGTTTGGGTTGCAACCCACTCTCTGAATTATCTATTCTCTTTTCATCCATTCAAGTACTATTTTCCCTCTTGCAGGAGAACAGGACAAAGCAGGTGTTGAGAAGCTGATTGTTACCAAATACTGTTTGTATTGTTCCTTGATGATTTGCCACTTCTTCTTTTGTATCTTTCTTGTACATGGCACTTTATCTGAATGCTCTTTATCATCTACCTTGGTTTATTTAGATGTCTTCTGGGGTCCTGTCCCCCCCTCCCCGGTTTGGAATTATTTGCAGCTGTGCCTTCAGTGTCTCACTTTTAAGAAATTCTTGTTCGTTGTTAACTGGTTTGCCTTTTCTGACATGGGATCTCACCCAGTATTTCTTTAGCTTTCTCAGTCCAGAGTGATGTCAAACTGTACTATGCTTTTCCTTTCATCTGTGTAATGGAACTCAGGAGGAATGTCCCATTACATCCCCTGTGTTGACCCTTCTTCTCGGTTGCCGTTGGTGACAGTAGGTCCAAGATTGTTGGCCTATAAAGCCCTATACAGCTCAAGTCCAGATTGACTGAGGGACCGTATCTTCTTATATGATTCCTTTTAGTCTCTTAAGTGTTTAGAACAGATATTCTCTCAGTCCCACCACCTTCACAGACATGTTTAACTTGGAGGCGGGAGAGGCTGTTTTCAGTGGCTGTTTCCCAGGCTTTGGAAGCCTCTCCCTACAGAGGCTAGAATTGCTCCCTCCTTGCTGTCCTCTACCACCAGATGAAATTTTTTCTGTTCCTAAAGGCTGTTAGGAATTGACCCCCAAGGGCTTTAGTAGTATGCTGTTTTGGTAACTTTTGGCTTTTAATGGATTTGAATAGTATACTTCTATAGATATTTGAATTGCATCTTAATAATAACATATATTTTTCCTTATGTCTTGTATGTGCTTTTATCAGTATTGGTTTTGGTAAGCTGCATTGGGGAAGAGTCAAGGTATAAATGAGTAAACAACGAGAACAGTGGTAGCTATCGGGGGCATGGCTTGCCTTCTTGGAAATGGTGGTATAATCACATATCTTCACTCTTTCTTTGCTTAGTAACTAACTTTTAAAAGAAAAAAAGAAAGAAACAGAGAAAAAGAGTAGGATAGTGATTAACTAGCAAAGAAAGGAGGAAGGATGCCAAGACTTAATAAATCAGCAGCACAATGGCAAAATAGGACAGAATTGGAGGCTGAAAGCAATCTTATGGACCAAAGTGATAGAAGACACCGGGGAGGCAAAATGGCATCTGGAGAAAGTAAAACACCAAGAGGTGAGAGAGAAAGACGTAATAAGAACACAGAAGTAATGGGCTTTCTAAAGTAAGTAAAACAAGAATTCTGAGCTGATCTTGTTAACGAGTTAAGGCCATTAAAAGAGGAGTTGGAAAAACTTAGTGCACAGATGAGCAGTATAAGTAAGAGAGAAGCATTGGAACTGAGCCTAAAACATGAGGAAAAACAAAAGGCTATGCAGAATGAGATCAGATAACTACAATACAAGGTTGAGGATCAGAAAAACAGAGATTGTCATTTGAACATTTGTATTCACATTTTTCATGAAGAGGAAGATCAAAATAACCTCTCTGAAATATGGATGGCATGATTTAAGAAAATCCAATACTTTGAAAGAATTCATAGGACTTATAGATCGTACCCTGTGTTATCACCATCAGAAAAGTATTCTAGAAACATTTTAATAGGGTTTGCAAGACACCCTAAGAAAATTCAAGTTTATAAAGTCCTTAGCAGTATCAACAGTTTGACTTACAGAATCAAAATCAGTGAGAAAAAATTCAGAGTGGAAACCACTGACGAAATCTTTAAGAGAGGCAGGCATTCCCTTTCAAAATCATGGTTCAGAGAAAAGGTAGCCGCCACCAAAGAAAGCTGTTTGAAATATGTGAGAAATTGGAAATGAAAATTCTGGACAGTGTTAGATCAGCAATGCAATGCAGGGAATAGAGAGAAATGGATCGAGCAGCTGCTGGGAGCTGGAGGAGAAGGAAGATGAAATCCAGAAATCAACAGTAATTGCCAAGGTCATTGAAGGAGAGATAAGAAGTTCAGTTTGCAGATGACTTATATAGTTATACGGATAAGAAGTTCAAAATTTAAGTTAAGGAGTAAATTAAGTTACTTATAATTTTTCTCATTAATAATTTTTTCTCATTAATTTTTTGGTGCTATGTAATATTTATGTATCAGTCAACAAAAGACTGTTTTGTACGTTGAATGAAAAAATGAGTAAAGTTTTCCTACTCTGTAGATAAAACTAGTAACAGGGGAGGGGGGAAGGGAAGACTTTGACCACAAGATCTCTTGGCTCTTGTTGTTTGCCAATGTGCGTGCACTTTAATTTCTGCAAAGTGAGAAGGCACATGCCTTCACTGCCTTGTTTGGGTTTGGGGATGGTGGAAGCAGGAGGGGGAAGGGAAAAGGTAAACAAGATGTTAATAGTTGTTTACTGTCAGTCACCTGGAATTGTAATGTCAATGTTGTTAGGTCAGTAGAATTTAGTTCTGTCCAATTTAAAATGGTTCAATGATATTAATAATGGACCATCTTACATTAATCTCTTTGATTGTAAATGGTTTAGGTTCATCAGCCAAAAGGAATAGGAGTATGGAATTCAGTTAAGGAATGGAGAACCAATATTTTGTTTCTATGAAAAAAGGAAGTAAAAAAAGTACTGTCACTATCATATTTCAACAATCACTTTAGCACAGAGTGAAATGGATGATATTGCGGGTAGGCATATTAAGCACCAGTACCTGTAACACAGAAATAATAGACCATATGAAATATAAAGAAGGGAGATTGATTTTGTGAAAGGAAGAATAAGGGAGAAAATCGTAACTCCTGGATTATACTATACATGAAATAAAAATGAAACCATCTTTATGAAACAAATGTTAAAGGAATTGTACAGATTTTCAGAGTGACCTGTTATTATTGAAGGGGATACTAATTCTGTAATGGACAAGAAATTAGGAAGTTCAGTTAAAGAAAAGAGGAGAGACAATGAGAGATGTAAGCTGCTTTCTTTATTATATAAATATAATTTAGTGGATGCATGGGGATCTTTACATTCCAAAGAAAAACATTTTTCTTTTGTCTACATATTACTAGGATAGGCACAGAATAAATCATATAGTAATATCAGAAAATGTTATGTCAGAATTCAAGAATACGCATTTTCTTCGAGTTTTGTCTTGTGATCATTCACTAATAATAGCAAGATGGAGTTCAGAAAGGATTAAGAATACAATTTTGAAGCTTAATAGAACCTTGCTTTGGAACAACCAATTAACAGGAAAAATGAAATAACAAAGGAAAAACTTTTTATGAACTAAACACTAGATCTGACTGTAGTACAGGCCTCCTTTGGGACACCATAAAGGCAGTTATTATAGGAAATTTTATTATGGAAAGTTAAAGATTTTTAAAAGTGAAACAACACTTAAAGGAAGAATTACGATAAAACTGGAGAACTATCAAGAAAGCACAAAAAGACAGGAAGTAAGAAAATATGGTCAGATTTGTGTCAAAGAAGATCAGAAATATATTCTTTGGAGTTAGACTACATTTTACTTTGGCATATTTGAAAAGGACATTATTATGAGTTCAATAATAAAAATACACTATCTAATGCTCTAAAAAATATAAAAGAGGTATACATTCAATTAAAGATCAAAATAATAAAATAATTACAAATCCAGAGGAAATAAGTAAAACTTTTAAGGAATTTTATGCAGATCTATATTATTCAGAAATAGAAATTCAAATATAGAAAGTTTTGTGAGGGAACTTCCAATTAACCTAATCCACAATGAGCATAGAGTTATACTAAATGCTCCTATAACTTATGAGGAAATAAAGAATGTAATTAATAATTCAAAACTTGATAAATCACCAGGTACAGTTTTAATTCAATTTTTTATAAAACATTTGCTGATTATTTGGTTCCATAATTACACAGTTTATTTAATGAAATATAATTGGGAGGAAGTCAGATTCCTGGAATAGAGCAAAAATAGTACCATTGTTAAAATCAGGAAGTGATCACCAATCTATAACAATCTATAATGGGTTACTGACCACTAGTACTGTTCAATCAGGATAAAAAGAAATTTATATCAATTATTGCTCAAAGATGAAATATATGCATGATGAAATATATGCAGTCAGACAAAACTGGATTTCTGCCAGGCAGGACAAGGTTCAAAACTATATCAAACAATACAAGAGGTTAAATTTAGTAAATCTAAAAGGAAAAAGACTCATTTGGAAGTCAGATTTAGGGATTAAAATAACAGAAAAAAAATGGGACCAAATTTGGGAAATGCCACCATTATAAATTAGTATCTACTCAGATCTGATAAAATGAATTGAAATTATTCATAAATGGTATTACTACCCACTTAAAACTCTATAAGAATAATGAAGTGCCCAAGTTGTGTTGAAGACATTGTGGCAAAATAGGTAATTGGAACCATATTTGGCTAACTTATCCAAAAATATGTAGATTTTGGGAGAACCTGTTAGAATAGACAGGTCAAATGTTGGGCCAAATAGTTTACTTCAGAAGGGCACTGTTATTTCTATATTTGAAGACAAAAATGCAAACTTACCAAACAAAGACCTTATAGCACTGATGTTAAGTGCTGCAAGAGTAGAGATAGTTAAAGTCTAGAAAATGAGAGAAAATCTCACAAAGCAAAAGTGGTTAAATAGGATATGGTGTATTTCTGTCAGAAAAATTAAATAAGAGTAGCATGAGGGAACAGAAAAGAAGGTATGTTTGAGAATACTTGGAATCCATTTATTGTTTATATTAGTCAAGGTAGCACTGGTCTTAAACCTCTTGTAGATCAAGAGAGTGTTAAAGGTTATTAATATTTTAACAGTATATAATTACATGTGAGCTAACATTGTGCCATGGTTTGAGTATCAGACTATGACTCTGGAGACCAGGGTTTAACTCCATGCTTGGCCATGGAAACCTGGTGAGCTTGGGTGCATCACTCACTCTCAGTCCCAGAAAACCCCATGGTAGGTTTGCTTTAGGGTTGCTATAAGTGGGAAGCAACTTTAAGGCGCATAGCAACAACAGCAGTTACTCAGGGATACAGCGTGGAGTGGAATCCCTGTGTATACGGTGAGCGCACTATATTGTTGGTTGCACTACTTCTTGAAGTGGTTCATTTTTTCTTTTTTTTTTACTTCATAGTTTCTGGTGTTCACCATTGGTTTTGTTGTTAGTGAAATTTATGTTTACATGACAGCCTCCAATCTCTTTGATGTATTGCAGTACTTGATGGTTATTGTTTATGGTGACTTGGTTTTAATAACTGGATTTATTGGATAGTGCTGAAATTTCCTGACATCAGCTAACTTATGAAGGTTGTTGTTTGGAGTGTTGTGTATATTCCAAGAAATTAAGATTAATATTTTCTTTCCCATTATTTAGATGGCTGAACCTAGAAATGTTTTCTCAGAGATGCTTTCTTTCTCTCTGTGTTTGTTGGAGAGATTATCTCCTCTGCTTCTAGCTTATCTGCAAACTTGCATTTTATGGATCACTTAGGAGTAGAGTAGATAATTTTTCTATCTCTTTAAGTTAGACTAATTTTTTAGAAGAATTCAGCTGGTTTCCTCCCTCAATAAACCATGAACCCTGGTTTTCCAAACAATGTTAAAAAATTACTGGGATTGGATCAGATAGAAATACACAGTTAGTTGATCTGTCTTGGTTTTCAAACCTACTAAAAAAAAAAAGCTGTTTGCAGACATCACAAGTTAAAAGTTGTAATAGCTGCTTTTGTGACAGCATTCCCTCTTTCTTATTTTTCAGATTGTGACTTCAGCAATCAGTCTTATGTAATGGCCTTATCTAACACATCTGTATTTTGTTAAACCGAACTTTTCTCTCTGTAAAGTTCTTCAGTATGTCATTTTTCTTGGCATTCATTCCTGGGAGGAAAAAAAGAGGACCTGAGGTTTCAGGTGTGCCAGTTGACATTTTGAACTGCTATAAAGGTTTTCCTGATCTCGCTTTCTGTTATACAGGTGCACAGCCTGAATTAAATGAATCACTGTGCTTTAAAATTAGTATTGTTCTTTTTGTTGTAAATGATGCATATATACATGTATTTACAATGAATAACTGTAGTGTAGTGTTCCCAAAAGGTGGGGAAGGTGTCCCTATACTGTTAGAGATCCTGTAAAAATATTCTATAATTATTATTTGGAATGTCACAACTATACTGGTCCTTCCAGAATGCTGGAACAGTAACTGTGTCCCCTGCAAAATACAAAAAAAATCATAGGATTATAGAATCTTAGAGTGAAGGTATCACAAAGGCCATCTAGTCCTCCCCACCACCATGCAGGAATGCACAGCTCCAGCGCTCTTGAAGGATACTCAGACTGTCCAGTCAGTCTGAATTCAAATTCCCTGAAATTTTGGCTAGCCACACCTCAGTTTTAAGTATGTTGTTTTGGAGTCATTGTTTTGCAGTTGTTATTTTGGCAGAAGCCAGCGTGTAAGGATTAAACTCCAGTTAAACACTGGTGTGAGCCATGGAAATGTCTGTGTCCATAATTGATCGAATGAGATCTGAATGTTTCTGCTGAAAAAAAAAAGCCCCTAATATTATAGCAGATCCACCAAGATGAATTTTCTGCTGGGGGAAAAAGAAAACTAACACAACAGACTGACCACCATGGAGGCAACCTCATTTGGTGTAACTGAACCTCCAGCATTTACCATCAGTATAAGGGTATGTTTATGTTCATCTCTAAAATTTATTATACTACTGAGAAACCTCTTCACAGAGGTTCTTGGCTACCCCTATAAACAGGGAACTGCAAATTCTGGTTGGCTTTGGAAGCTAGTGATGACTCAGTTAATCAGCTTCTTCCATTTCTGCCATGAAGCTGGTAGCATTTTATGAGTGCTTTCAGAATACATCTTAGGTTCAGGATATTGAATAGATTTACAAATAATTCGGTTTTAAAAAACCATTAGATCTAAAATGTTGTGTTACGGGCTTTTCATGTTGAATTAGTTTCCAAAATACCAGCAAATGGCATAAACTTAATAGGAGTTGTAGACTTAAGTGGCATATGTTTTAGTCACGTTAATTGTAAATGTCCTCCATGGTACTGGGCTGCCTTTTCCTGCTTGGATGGGAACATTGGTGCCATGATAGCTTGTGATCTGCTCTAAATCTTCTGAAGTCTCTTCTTTTTAATAAGAAGAAGAATTGAAGATCTCTTTAGAAAGCTGAAGGATAGATCACATTTGAGAATATCCTTCTCCACTGTAGGAAGAGCCTTATTTAATTAATATCTGTAGGCAGAGTACATTAGTCCTTTTATGTATATTTCTTTGTCCCCAGTAACCAGACACATTCCCCTCCACACACACCCCAGAGAACACAGGTTACTACTACACATGCCCAGCAGGATGTTACAAGCTTGGAGAGGACAAAATAGTCTGCAAAAAATGTATTGTAATACACTATAAATACCTTACACTATTAGGGCAAAGTGTGTATTTACACCCCACCCCCGAGAGTTAGCAGGCTGATCTTCAAATGCTTAACAGAAGCAAAGAAATGACAGGATAACATTTAAGTGCATCAAAGTCATGAGACTTCCTCTTTTGAGAGAACTACACCTGCCTTTGGCAGAACAAGTCAGCATCCTCAACCATGGCTTGATTTAAGGTCCTGGATTCTGAAACATGGCGTTGGTTTGGGTGACTTGGGAAACTATTGTAACATAAATTACATAGCATTGTGGCATACCACAAAGGGAATCACAAGGGGCCTAATATGTATGAATAAAATGCTTGTTTGTGTTTTGGCTTATTGTATGTACTTCACCTCTAGTCAAGGTACAAAAATGAGGGAGAATGTCATGACCTGGGAAGAAGGTGCAGATAGTTGTATGTTTTTTTCTTTGCTTATACCAACCCCCCCCCCCCAACCTGAAGATTGCATAGATATTTCTAGTTTCACTCTCAGTGCAGTCTTCTGAGGAAGGCTAGTCTGATAAAATGACTAGACCAATGTCATCCAGGGAGCTTCATGAGTGATTGATTGATTGGAACTTTGGTCTTCCAGGTCCTAGCCCCAACACAGTCCCTAAATTATGACTTTGGAAAAGTAAACTAGATGAAAGGATTTAGAAAGTGGTCCAGAAATTAGGCTCTGAATAAAAAAAGCATGAGCAAAAGGCATAGATTACGTTGCTGGAGGGGAAGACAGAGAAATAAAGGCAATTAGAGTTTGAGTCAGATGACAGGACCCTGGTGTGGATGGACTGAGATTTTTTACTGATGTATTAGCATATTTTGATAATTCATGCCCTTTCCATGTTATAGTAGATCTATGCAAATTATTGTTTAGCTTTTTGCACTGGTTTCAAGTTTTGAATGTGAAGAAGGTATGTTTACATAACTCCTACCGGGGCATAAAAGGAGTGCTTCCGCAAGTGCCTGGGTGGGGAGAAGACCCCGCCCAGGCAAAAAGGAAAGGCACCTTTCTCTTTCTTTTTGCCTGGGGGGTGGTTCTCCACTGAGGCAGAGACAACAGGAACGGTGGAGAAGGGAGCTTCTTACACACACACCTTCCTGTTCTTTCTGCCTGGACAAGCAGGTCTCCTCATGAGGCAGAGGCAATAGGAACAGCAGAGAAGGGAGCTTCTTTCTCTCACACACACACACACGTTTCCTGTTCTTTCTGCCTGGGCAGGAAGGTCCCCCCACCTAGGCAGAAAGATGGGGGGGCGGGGTACTAAAATTTTTTTTTTACTAAAGAATACAGTCTGAAAATAGAGTGCATCTTATATACTGATGGATCTACTACACTGGCAAATACAGTACTTCTCTTTAAGCAATATATTACATTGACTCGTGGTCAGACTAGATGAGGTGCCATTGACACATTAATTAATTGCATGCCCTCATCTAGAATGGGGAAGGTAAGTTTTGCCTCCATTGTGGTGCTAATCAGAATATGTACTCTTTGCATTGGCTGAAAAGAATACCCTTGGAGCAACTGTGGACTTTTTTATAATGAAAATAACTGTTGGGGCTAATTTGGATTGAGACTACAGTGGGCAGAAAGAGTTGAAGTTCCTCTTTACTTCCCACATTAAAGTCTTTTTGAAAGTAAAGGGTCGTGCAAGTGCAAGAAGTTAATTTAGTTTCTCATTCTGTGAATGGTGTCTAGTTAGGTCTCTTATTTTGAGAATTGGAGACTGAAAGAAGAAGAAATAAATGAGATAGTGAAGTTTGAAATGAGTACAAATCCCAGGATTTGGGATCAGGAGTGTACGGTTGATTTAATAGCAAGATTAACACTTCATATTTCCTGCTTTTATGAAAATCTGTCTTTGAAAGCATTCTTCGTTGGAGACTGTTCTTGGTAACTAGTTATTAAACATTTTCCATCTGATTGTTTTGAAGAAGTAGGTGGATTGAATAGGCAACTAAGTTGTAAAATGTTAAAGAATAGGTTCTTGATGCTTTTTCTTTTTCTCATTGTCATAGAACCACTGAAATACTGCTATGAATGGTGAATCTAGAGCGGAAGTGGTAACTTCACCACTTCCAACAGCCCCACACAAAGAAAGGTATTTTGATAGAGTTGATGAAAATAACCCAGAATACTTGCGAGAGAGAAATATGGCACCTGACCTTCGCCAGGATTTCAATATGATGGAACAAAAGAAGAGAGTCTCCATGATTCTTCAAAGTCCGGTAAGATTAAGTAATAATTTCTCCATCTAATGGCAAAGGAGAGTTGTATGTCTCAAAAGTTGAATTACAAGAGATATGCCACAAGAAACAAGTGAAAAGAAAAGTAGCAATAATTCATGTTACTTGGTTTATTAAACAAATTTCGGTGAAAGGTGGTATTAATGTACGTGGCAGAACCCATAAGAGTACATGTGAGCATTTCTTTGGCAAGCATTACACATCCTGATTTATTTGTCAAGTGACATTTGTGTTGAATAGGAGGTTATTCTTGAAGGCTTTAGGATAGATTTTACTGCTTTTGTATAAGAGTCCTGTGTTTGTGAAAATACCCTGAACACTTTCTTGGACCCGAGCAACAGTATTTTTCAGTGATCAGTCCCCCTGTCCCTTCTTGCGGAAAACTTGACCAAGAAAAAAAAAACACTGAAGAAGTTGGTTTTTATAGTGCCTGGATTTTCCACAGCTCAAAGCTGTTTTAGCCAATGTTATTTCCTTTTTTAAAAAAAATTTTCCTCTAGGAAGTTGCAGGTTGCACAGTAGCCCCTGAAAAAATTGTGTTTTTATGCAAACGGAAGTTACAAGTAATTACAAAGAAGCATCCAAACAGAAATGTGTTTGTCGCTTTGTTACAAGTTACCTTTGTGTTGTAAAATCACTTTCTGTGAAGCTGCTCTTGGTTATGTCAGTGTATCAACTAGTATAAGATGTGTTTCTGTTAAAAATATGCTGATGATTATAGTAACATGGGCAGACAGATGAAAGCATTGCTAAAGAACAACAGTTAACTAAGCTTTGTAAAGCACACAGTTAAAATGAGATCAGAACTTCCTCATCTTCAGAATCTTCAACCTAGATAGCTGTAACAAGCTCAGTATTTTTTCTAATAGGGTAGCGTAGGAGGAAAATATTAAGTGCGATAAGAGGTGTGGTAGGGAAGAATGAAATCAGAGTTTAAAGTTCTCCAGTCTTTCTTTCTGTAATGTAATATTCTGTTGCTAGGCATTTTGTGAAGAATTGGAATCAATGATCCAGGAACAATTTAAGAAAGGAAAGAACCCAACAGGCTTATTGGCTTTACAACAGATTGCAGATTTCATGACAGCGAATGTTCCAAATGTCTACCCAGCAGCACCTCAAGGTGGAATGGCTGCCTTAAACATGAGTAAGTTTCAGTAGATCTTGTGGAGGAGATATGAATTGCAGCTGGTGTACTAAAAATGCAATGATTTTATAAAATAATGTATTTTAGCAATTTGTGAAATAATTTATTAAGAATAATTTCTTTAATTTTCCTAAGTGGTGTTTTTAAGATAGACTTGTATGGCTCAAAATGTATGGATTTGCATTGCTTGGATCAAGAAACTAGTCTGCTGTACTTTGTTATACTGCCCTTTATTGTAGGATCTCAAGGTATCATGTAAGCAAAATATAAACAGAAAGAATTCCTGATTGAAAATGATAAAATAATTGAAACAGGATGTAACATAAAGACAAGTTAAAATGGCTTAAAAGACTAAAACAGTTCAAACTTAATTTATACTTATATATTTGAAAAATAAAATAGGCCCCAAATGCCCTCTTAAAAAAAACCTGTTTTGACTGGATGCCAGAAAGAAACCATTGTTGGTGCCAGTTGGACTTTCAGGAGTGTATCACTTGTGGGATACAGAATAGGCCGTCTCCAGCAACTCTCAGTTACCAGACGTGTTGAGATTCCAAACCATTTCGAGTGTGAATGTTATCACCAACACCTTGAATTCAGAGAGAAAGTAAATTGGCAGCCAGTGTGCCTCCTGTAAGATTAGTGTTTGTGTTGTGTGTATGGTGCTTCAGTCAGCAGTCTTGCTGCAGCATTTACAGTTACTATAAATTCTGTCCATCTTCAAGATCAGACTGATTTGTAGAGTATCTGTTGTTGATAGCTGCTGTCAAGCCAACTTTGACTTACAAGCAGCCCTGTGAACAAATGAGAGACTTCCAAGTTACCCTGTCATCAACGGCCCTGCTCAGGTCTTGCACAGTCAGGGCTGTGGCTTCCCTGACTGAGTCCCTCTGTCTGTAATGCCGTCTCCCTCTTTTCCTCCTGCCTTCTACCTTGCCAAGCACCATTGTCTTTTCTAGTAAGTAAAGTCTTCTCTCTATATGTCCAAAGTACAACAGTCTCAGTTTAGTCGTCTGGGCCTCTAGGCAGAATTTAAGCTTTGATTTGCTCTAGGATTCGTTTATTTGTCTTCAAAGCAGTCCAGGGTATCTGTAGAACTCTTCTCCAGCATCACATTTCAAGTGAGCTGATTTTCTTCACTGTCCGGCATTCACAATCATACATACAAATTTAAAATAAGATGGTCTGGATAATTCTGACTTTTTGTATTCAGTTACATTTCTTGACACTTGAGGATCTTGTCTAGTTCCTTCACAGCTGCTTTTCCAAGTCCTAATTTTCTTCTGATTTCCTGACTGCAGTTTCCATTCTGACTGAGCCAAGGTATAGAAACTCTGAACTATTTCAGTGCCTTCATTGTTTATTTTTAATGTTTTGTAAATCATTAGCAATATCATCAGTGATATTTGCAGTTTATGGTGAAGGTGCCACATTCTGCTCCCAATCTTGTTTTTGCAGAGAGAATGGAGCTTTGCCGTCTTCTACTTCCAATTATGTAACCTGTTTAATTTTTATATTAACCGTCTGGTTATGTCCTTGTATACAATCATGGCTTTGGTTGCTTGAAGAATGTTCTTACAATGAACAGACTGTTGGCCTTGCAAAAATCAGTCAATTGCTATCCAGCTTGATTTCTTGATCCTAGGCTAAATTGTCCTACAGTGTTTGATTCTGCTTTTTCCCACTTGTGCATTCCAATCATTTATAATTAACAAGAAGTCCTATTTTGGTGTGTGGATTCCAGCATACAAACTTTAAATTTATTCTTCTTCTGCATCTGTAGTAGTAGTAGTAGTAGTAGTAGTAGTAGTAGTAGTAGTAGTACTGGTAGTAGTTGTTATCTTTATTTATGCCCCACTTTTTTCTCAGGTTGGGGCTCAAAGTGGGTTACAAAATTAAAAAGACAGTTAAATTTGGATTATGGTAATACTGATAGTTCTTCTCTGAAGATTTGTTGATATGATTTGATCAGACTTCATGTTATATCTTTCGACTTCTTTTGCTATACTTCTCTTCCCTATTAATGCCACTCTATTTCTTCTTAGATTGTCACTTCCTGAGTAAAACACTGTGTAATTATCTGCCTCAGAGTGTTCTATTTCTGTCCACTTTAGCAGACTCATGTTTATACATTCCATTTCTTGTCTTACTGTGTTTAGCTTCCCCTCATTGATGCTTCTCACATTCCATGTTCTTGTAATATGTATTGTGCAGCTTCAGACTTTCCTTTCACTTGTGAGCGCGCCAGCTGAATGTCCCCTCAGCCTGAGTGCAGTTGCATAACTAGGCACAGTGCTACTTGTAATTGTCCTCCAGTAGCTTGTTGAGTGCCTTCTGATCTGGAAGTATCATTTTTTGCACTATCTTTTGTTTCATTTTGGATTGTTTCATCATAGGGTTTTCAAGATAGAAGTCTTCAGGAATAGTTTACCATTGCCTCCTTCAGCGCATTGCTAACAAGCATTAGCTATGGTGCCACTGCTACTGTCTTTAAGAGATCCCCCACCAGTGTCACTTCTTCCCTCCCTCCCCACTACTGCTGCCGCCCAGTAGCTGTTTGGTGCATTCAGCTTGGCTCCTCAACAAAAGCCTATCTGACATAGGAGACCCTACCAGCAGCTCTGCTGTTGTCAAGCATAGCCTCTTGCCACACCACAGGAGCACACACCACCACCATGGAAAGGTAGCACCATGTATGTTTGCCCATCTATGGGCAACTTTCCAATTAGTCTACTTAGAAAGCATTACTGTAAAGCAGGGCTTTCCAAATGCTGTGCAATGACACATTAGTGTGTAGATATGTCACGTACAATCTTGGAAATGTATGTTATTATTTATAAATCATATATTTTTAAAAATATATGAAAAGTTTTCATGAGATATGTTGTGTCCCCTTACATTTTGTTATTACAATTTATGTATATGTCTGTATCTCTTACAAAGGGTTAGTTTAACCTCCGATTTGCTAGTAAAACTGAAATTGCTGTGTCATGAAATGATGCATGTCTAAAAAGTGTGTCACAGACATGAAAAGTTTGGAAAACTCTGCTGTAGAGTAATTGGAAAGTTACCAATGCATGCACTACTGTGACTAATTTATCCCTGTCCAGGACAGGACATTCTCCCAGTTCACAGATTTGAGAACAGCTAGTCCACAGAGCCTCCATCTTACTGGGATGGGATTCAACCTCAGATTGTTTGCCCTCATCCAGCCCTTTACAGCATCTAGGCATTGGTCCAGCACCTGCATAGTCCCAACTGACTGACAATAAGAAGTACTGCTCAGTGTCATCAGCACTCCACCCCAAAACTTCTTACCCTGTGGCTTCATATAGATATTGTACAGTGTGGGAGAGAAGATGGAACATGGCAACACGCACAGATAAATGGCGGAACAGGAATCACCCACTCCTACTCTCTGGAACACAGATAGGAGTTAAACCACAGTTAACACAGTGTCTCCCACCCAAATGTGACAGAGCTAGTCCAGTAAGATACTATAATCAATGCTGTCAAAAGCCATTGAGATATTCAAAATCAAAAGCATAGTATTCTCTTGTCTTTCACCCAGGCTAGATCCTCAGTCAGAGTAACTAAGGCTTTGTATGTGCCAATCCCTGACCTGAAACCAGACTGAAATGGGTTTGTATAATATGTTTCATCTAAGAACATTTGAAGCTGCCTAGCCACCACACAGTCAAGCATCTTTCTGAAGAAGAGATTTTAGTGTTGAGACAATAGCTCTTATATACCTCTGAGTCTAGGGAGGTCCTTTTCAGAATGGGTGCACTACAGCCTCCTTCAAGCTAGCAGGTGCTTCCCTTTGACATAATGATGCGTTTATCACTCCCTGGACCCACCCAGTTAGTACACCTCTGTTAGATTTTGTCAGCCAAGAAGGGCAAGGGACAAGGTCACATGTAGTGGGACAGACTAATTTAGCCATCTTGTCCACTTCATCAGGCTGCTACAACTGAAGCATCCTAAGAAACTTGACCAGATGGAGCACTAAACACTTCTTCAGACACTTCTACAATAATCATGGCACCAAGTTCTGAATAAATATGAGATGCTTTCTCCTTGAAAGGCCTGGCAGACTTACCACAGGAGGTAACCAAGGGTTCTACCACCAGTTCTTCTGGGCCTGATCGTCACCATTTGAAATAAGTACTGGGCAGCATGTCAACAATGTAGTAATGGAGACACAATGAGCCTTTTTTTTTTTTTTGCTCATCTCACTGCTGTAGTTGTACTTGCTCTATGACTTTCACCACTTGTGTTCTAGCCGTCATTCAACCTGCTTCATTTGCAGTAGATTTTATATATACCAAGCTGAATTGTCGTCTCTACAATACTGGATTGTGGCCCAGGAATAATTGTATTGATGGCTCTTTCAATCTCATGGTTGCGTAATGCAACAAGGTCTCAATTATATTGTCAGCCAAAAAAGATCCCAGAGCACCTAGATATCTTTCAGATTCTATAAGTTTCCAGGTGCAGACCATCTTTATCAGTCTTCCACCCCTGCAGGGGGACGTTTGCTACCACCAAACCATACTTTACAAGGAAGTGATTTGACTGGGACAGCAGGGTTGTTGAATACAGCTCATCTTCCATCTGCCAAACACCAAAGATGAGGTCAGAGCTATGCCATCCCACGTGTACCAGACCAACAATGTACTGAGACATTGCCATGGTTGTGGTGATAGCCATGATGTCCCAAGTGAATTGCAACAGGAGAGCTTTGACAAGGATGTTTGAACTCCCCCACACCATCATCCTGAGGTTCTCCAGCATCATCCCCAAGACTATTTCACACAGCTCAAGTAGGAAGACTGCTGGGAAGCAAAGTGACTAGTACACCCTGATTTGACCTAGTACAAGGTGCAAACCCTCAGAACTGATAGCAAGGTAAAAAGATTTCCTCATGAAGGAGTTGGAATCCTTATGGGTGATGGCAACTCCTCCTCATACTCTGGACCTGCAGTCTGGCTTATGAGAGCACTTAGTACCTGGATGGACAATGCTGGGACAGGTTCACTGCACAAAGGTCAGGGTCTCTAAAATGCATACCACTTCAACCCTTGCATCCACAATTAGATCATGGATGATCATTGTTTAATTATGGATTAATATAGCATCCAGCAGCACCGGCACCGACAGATTACAGAGTGGGCTCACAGGGCAGTCTAGGTCTTGGAGGGTGAGGGAGGGCACACATGTTTCAAGTATCTGTCCCATCTTTCTCTTCTTTAATTTTCCTTCTTGTACAGCTGTTAAATATCAGCCATTCCATTTGGTGGCAGAGAAGTGAAATGGGATAGCAGAAGTACTCTATCAGCTCATCTGAAAAATAGCTGCAGAACACGCCTCCCTTCCTCTCCTTGAACTCTTTCGGTTCACACTGGTCATTTAATTTGTTTGTTTTCTTACTCTCTCCCCATTGTTATTATGTTATACCTTTTAGTTTTAAGCCTACAGGTAGAGCCTGTCTTGTTTTTAGTGGTTTTGTGTTAGCCATGTAGAAGTGGCTGGGTACAAATAGTTTAGATAAGTAAAACTGCACATTTATGCAAATGTACATGACAGAAATCATAACTGAATTCAATGAAACTTCCTCCTGAATAAGTATGTGTAGAGTTGTTCTGTAAATGCCTAAAATGGCTGTCTACTTTTATCTGTTCTCATTCTAATTTTTAAAAAGATATACCTGAGACAAATTTAATGTGTGTGTGATGCTACATATTTCACATTAACATTAACTAGTTTTGTACACTGAAAATACAAATGTCATAGGTTGATAATTTATTGCAAAGAAAATGAAGAGAAGTTGAAGTGTATAGACAGTATCAGTAGCCTGAATTGTGTTGCTTTGTTATGTTCCAGAGTAACACAGTATTACAAAACAAATATAGATGTTCAGAAGAGATAATATGTTACAAGTTAGAAGGGTGTGATGCTTTGTATAATCTGTTGTAGATTTTGTAATGTAATTGGTTTGATGTTATATGTCTCTTTTTGGTTTAAGAGGGACATTCAGGGGACGCTATTAAGAGATGTGACTGTCTAGCTGCAATGTTAGATGTGTCCCTTTTCTCTCTTCAGGTCTTGGCATGGTGACACCTGTGAATGATCTCAGGGGATCTGATTCTATTGCTTATGAAAAAGGAGAAAAGTTATTGAGATGTAAACTGGCTGCTTTCTATAGGCTAGCTGATCTCTTTGGATGGTCACAGCTTATTTACAATCATATAACAGTGAGTATTTACATAATCATATCTGTAATTCTCCTGGTTTTATCATATTTTATTTTTTTTCTGCCCAGAGTAGGGATCACTCTAGGGGTATCTGGAGCAACTTTTATCTTGCTCCTAGTGACCCTACCACATTTGAAAATGTACAGGGTTGGAAAACATCACTGACGATTTCATTCTTAAGGAAAACGAGGAAATGGGTCTCTGTGCATTTCATATAATTGTGTGTGTTCATGTAACTTTCTCTCTCTTTATCATTTACATTCCAGAAAGGAGATCTTTTAAAGATCATGTGAGTCAGTGGATGACCTAACATTTATGTGCTTCAGTTTCAGTAAAAATGCTTACATCTAGTTGATGCCAGTTTTATGATACATTCTGATTATCCATTACTGGGTTAGATTGTTTCATGTAATGGACTAGTGGTTGCAAAGTAAAGTGCCCCTTTCCAAATTCAGAAGTTGTTTGTCTGTGGCTTAGGGCACATATGAAATAATGTTTTTAAAAAAACATATCTGAGAATTCAAATTGCAATTTGGTCATTTTGAATTTAGGCACTGTGCTCAGAGTAGTCCAGTGAAAATACATTTTAAAAATCCCCACATTAAAACAGGATTTTTGGAAAGGTTTTCAAAGAAATGTAGTGATGAATAGCACTGTTTAATTTATTGTCTGTATTCAGTGATTTAAAGGCAAGTAAGTGTATTAGCTAGAGAAAAGTGAGAATGAGGGGATATGGGAGCAGCTGAAATACTATCATAAAAGATGAAGCAAAAATGTATTTTTGAAGCCCCAAAAAACAGAACTAAATCTAATGGGTTTATGTTACAGAAAGGAAGATTTAAGTTGAAGATTACAAAAAACAACAACATATTGACAATACTGAGAATAGTAAAACCAGTTACCTGAGGAGGAATGGGCTGTTCCTCACTGGACTCCTTCATGGAGAGGCTGGACTGAGTATGTGTTGGCCTAGGTGGTCTGCAGGGCCCCATACAACACAGATCCTACTTTTGTGAAGCAACTAGCCTCCACTTTTTGTGTCCTAACCTAATCTAATGTAATGATCTTAAGAACTGAAAGTCCTTAGTATCTATAATAAAGCTTAATTGTGAAAAGATGTCCATTCCTTGGAGCTTCTTCATATTATTTTTCTTGAGCTGCTTATTGCTTTAGCTGGTTAATGTCCCTGCCTATATATATTGAACTGGATCCAAGTGTACTGCATGTAGTTTTGTACTCACGGAATCATAAAATGATTTTTTTGCATGTGTGTGATTTCCCTTCGGCTTGCAATGATTTGTGTCCTCTAGAAATCTGCACTGGAGAGTCAGAGGCCTCCAGAACAGTGAAGGAGGTAGTGTAGGAAGCTGCAGAGGAACTGGTGAAAAATGTCCCAGCTCTTCATTCCATGGGCAGCAGTCTTTGCCAGTAGAAAAAGCCCTTGTATGAACAGAAGGGGCATTCTTGATCTAAGCCATTGTACTGCTGTTGCCTGAGCATATAAAAGATAGTTAATTTTTTTTAAAAAAGAGTGGGCATCTGCATCTTAGTAAAACATTGCAACAGGCTCAGGTTTGCCACTGGATGCCTGCGGTATAGTTTCTGCTGTATTTGTAGGAGCAGATTGTGGCACAGACCATGAACTGCTAATAGCAAAAGTTAATGCAAAGCTGAAGAAGAACACTAAACCAACTATCATGCTGAAATACAACCTGAAGAACATCCCCACATAATTTGAAGATAACGTGAAAAATAGTTTTGCAGTATTAAGATCAGGAGCCAGAAAAACTCTGGACTGAAGCCAGGGACATTGTCAGAGAGGAACGCAAAAAGACACTGTCTGTAGCCAAAAAGAAAGAGAAAACTCAATGGATGACAGATGAGAAACAAAGTAAAAGGTGACAGAAATAGAGTGAGAACCCTGAATGTAACAGTTCAGTCGCTTTTGTGCAGGGACGAGGAGAGCAACTGTAATAATCAATGCAAAGAAATAGAGAATGACAACAAAAATAGAAAAACAGGAGGTCTCTTCTACAAGATCCAAGAAATCAAAGGGATATTTAAATTAAGAGTGGGAGTGCTCTACAGCCAGCATGGAAACACTTTACATCAGCAAGTAGAAATAGAAAGACGATAGAAACAATACACATAACTATATAAAAGAGATGAAAGGTTGACGGATTTATTCAAGGAAAACTGGTATGAAAATGAACTGCCAGTTTTAGAAAGTGAAGTAAAAGCTGCACTCAGACTACTCAAGTATCAAGATATGTAATTGAATACTGAAAGCTAGGATTATCCAGGCCATCTAATTTTAAATTTGTATATATGGTTGTGAATGCTGGACAGTGAAGAAAATCAGCTCACTTGAAATGTGGTGCTGGAGAAGCGTTCTACAGCTACCCTGGACTGCTTTTTTTTTAAAAAAAGACAAATAAATGAATCCTAGAGCAAATCAAAGCTTAAGCTCTGCTTAGAAGCCTAGATGACTAAACTGAGACTGTTGCACTTTGGATGTATCATGAGAAGACATGACTCACTAGAAAAGATAGTAGTGCTTGGTAAAGGTAGAAGGCAGGAGGAAAAGAGGAAGACAGCATTACAGACAGAGGGACTCAGTCAAGGAAGCCACAGCCACAGCTTCCTTGACACTGAAATAGTTCTAGACGTTACAAGAAGACACTGAAATAATTCAAGATTTTTCATACCTTGGCTCAGTCAGAATGGAGACAGTAGTCAGGATATGAGAAGAAAACTAGGACTTGGAAGGGCAGTTCAACTTGTTTCAGCAAACTTTTTATTCAGTATGCACATGTGAAATGGAACAGCCACATCAGGTAAGCCTTACGCAGGTGACCAAAACCCATTTTGATCCTTCTCAAAATCAGTTCCAGGCTTCTACCAGAGTGCTTTCAGGAATGACTTTTTCATCAAATTTGTTTAGAAATAGTTTTGAGATCTGTTTAAAGCAAACTGAAAGTTATTGTGTGATGGAGAAAAAATGGTGAATTCTACTCCTCCTTCTAGTTCCACTCCTGCATTTGTCACTCTCCCATTTGGGTTATTGTCATGAGTGAAGAAGAAATGTACTGGGCGTGTTTTCTAAATCTGTCCTTTAATCCTGTTTCTCTCAATTGACTAATGGTCTTCTGAGAAAGCTGTGAGGAGCCTCTCTAGCTAGATGCTATATTTGATAGTGGAGTGAGGAAAGAGGTGAAAACTTGTCAGTAGCCTACATGAATGAAGCTGCAGTTCTTTTGTCTGCATAGGGAAACTTTCTGTATATACCAGTTATGCTGATCAGATTTGAGATTGTTGAATGGTTGCTTCTGGAGAGTGTTTGTGTGTATATTATGGGCCAAAAATGGTGAACACTTTGCAAGAGATGCTTCTGTAGGGTAGATAAATGGGTTTGTTTGTATGAAAGGTATATTTGATTTGGAGTTTGCAGTACATATGAATTGAGTGACCAGCAGTTCCTGTATGGGTTACATTGTCCTTTATTAGAAAATTCCTGTTAAAGCTCTGTTTAATAACACCCTCACAAAATAGAGATGCATAGGTTTTACTAGGTATGAGAATATTCAGTATTTTCAAACCAGAATGAAATCTTTAGAAATACTGTTTAGAAAATAGTACAATGTGCTTTTCAAAATTCTAGTACTGAATTTACTGAATTTACTTTTTGTGAACTTTCAAGAAGTTTGTATGCATATCAAGAAGTTACAGATTTCAAACAGAGCTGTCACTCTTCTTTTCATACCTGTAAAGTAAGAATATTTTAAAGTAATACCATCTGTTTATATTTTGCTTTTATTCTCATATTTGTAGGTCAGAGTAAGTGCGGAGCAGGAACACTTTCTCATCGTACCTTTTGGGCTTCTCTATAGTGAGGTTACTGCATCCAGTCTGGTAAGTAAAAGTTTTTTAAGGCATAGGATATCAATGATGATGGAATTAATATCAAGGGAAACACAGATTAGTTTCAGAGCTGTTCCAGAAGACCTAACTAATTTAAAACAAGAGATTTTGAAAGGCTTTAGTGGGCCTTATAAGTATCTCTGGTCAAGAATCTGACAAGAAAATTGAAGCAATATATAGGCAAAATTCTGCTCATGCGCTGAAGAAAAAAATTCCAAGAGATGTGATAATTTGGTTTCTACATAAGTGTCAAAGATGAAATAATGAGAACAGGCTTGAAGAAAAGGCTTGAAATAAATGAGAATGAAATAATTATGCTTAAATTCCTGCAAGAATGCTGAAAAAAACAATTTAAAAAAGATAAAAAAGATATCACCTTTCACTGGATAGTCCCCGAGTGTTTGATAACCACTTATGCAGGTAAAAAATATATGATAAACTCCTTTCAGAGAGCAGGAGATCAATTCAAAATGTTTAGGGAAGAGGCACCAGAAGTACAATTTCTTTAAATTCTCCCTCTGAAGAGAAGGCATGTTCATAATAAGGAAGCAGTCTTTACTGTTAACAAATGGACTTCTTGTCTGTCTTACTCAAACAAGGATATTAAAGTTGATGCTTCTTCTTAACAACTGAGATCCAGTCAAAGATTAATGTAGGCAAAGGTTAATGGATTGTGGCAGCTGCTTGGTTCATTAGCAGCTGCTTTGCATTTCTCAGTCCAGCTGGCCCTGAGATACTAAGGTCTCCCCATGTATCAGAGAGTCCACTGGCTTGACAGGAGGAGGCCCCCCGTTAAGCACAACACTTTGTGGTTTGCAATCTACGAAACCTTTGCTAGATCACAATAGCCATTAACCCCAGCCAGAACCGGGCCTGTCAAATAGGGATTTTATAGTACTTATATTAAGTCCTGCAAGACTAGAAACAGTTAAATCATGGAAAATATTTTAAAATCTCTCAACACAGAAGTAGTTAAATAGGATATGATCCATAACTCTTTCAGATAAATTAACATACAAAGTACGAGTAGCAAGAGAAGAAAAAAAAGAAGATACATTCGAGAGTATCTGGAAGCCCTTTGTTGCTTATATTACTCAACTGAATACTGGACTTAAACCTCCTTTAGATGAAGAGCAATTTTGAAAAACATTTGTTGAAAGTTAAGATTAATATTTAAACAGCATGTAATATGACCTAGAGAGGGAAGAGTGAAAAGGAGAGGAGGAGGAAAGACTACATCATAAATTATGATAACCTGCTTAAGAAGACAGAATCATCATATGTATCATAATTGTTATTATTAAATATTTTTAAAAAATCTGCAGAACCATTAATTTGTTTTTAATATTTTCCTGTTCCTGTGCACCCCTCTGTTTTCATGGACCAGTTTGGTAAAAATACCACCTGAGCCTCTAAACCTTTCAGGTTCCTGGCCATAGCTTCATAGTCCAAGATGATGTGTTTGAAGGTGTTCTTGGTAGTACCATTGGTGCCCACAAGGGGAAAGTGGTACTGATCTGTTCCCTTGATGAGTTTTGACAGGTTCTCAATGACATCACAGATATACATGGCAGGGAGGCAGCATACTTCCCAAGTCATTTGTCAGACTGCACGCAGGTTCTTCTGTATCTTTGAACAATGAGTCCTCAAAACCACCAGTACCTTTCTCTGCTGTGATTGGCAGTTACATTGACTCTTTCCTTATCACACAGTATGTCTTGTTGCTGGATTTCTATGTGGGCATCTCACTGCTGCTATCCTCATGAAAATGTAGAAAGTGGTTGTTTAGAGCAGTTCTGAATCCTTTCTGGATGGTCTGCTTCTGACAGTGGCTGTCCTCCAGGGTATTTCCCCACTATTACACTCTTCTTCATTTTCCTTGGCGGTTTCTTCCTGTTGGTTCTGTAGATCAGTTTTCCCTTTCTATACAGGAACTCCTCATATTTCTGATATGTTGAAAGGTCTCCACACGCAGCTGTAGTGCTCTGACCTTCTCATCTAAAACAGCCACTAGTTTGAATTGGTGCAGATGTAGTCAGTGAAATTTTCTGTCAGGAAGATTAACATTGCACATACATTGCAGCAGATGACTACAGATCCTTCTGTTTTTATCACCACAGTTATTTTTCTCCTCTTCCTGTAATATTGGGTGGGATATAACTGTGGGCTTGAAAGCTTGCTGCCTCACCAAACCTGGCTTCCTCTCTGCTCACTGTGCCTTCAGCAAAAGTTGATGGGAAGCATGCATATGAGGTGCCTGTACTCCCAGAGTTCCAAATACATGCCTAGTAATATAATAAAATAACTGTGTGTAGAAAAAGTAAAAACAAAAAAAATTTCCCCAAACCCAGCTAACTTTCCCAAAAGTATCCAAATATAAGCCAGCTATATTCTTTTACAGAATCTGACCATTGTGGGAAAATAAATGAGGTTAAGAGTGTGATAGACCCTTATAGTTGAACCTTCCTGTCTCCTCCTCTGCTCACCAATGTAACATTCACATCAGTTTAAAAAACTGTAATATTAACTGTAAGGAGATTAACAGTGAAATTAACAGGGAATATGGGTCACCAAACAAAAACAAAACACCAGTCTTGTACTTATCAACTCTAAGTGAAACTCAAACAATTTGCAGTGCAATCATGCAGTAGGAATTACTGCTGTCTTCAGCACTGTCCTTCGCCCCACTTTCCAATTTCCTCTCTTCCTTGTCATTTTCTGGATTTTTTTTTTTCAACTCATTATGATTTTGGGACAAAAACCTTTAACTTTTCACCTATATCTGTCAAGTTTTCTTCAGATGCTTCAGCTATAGTGTTTCCTTCAAGCTACATTATGAGTTTGAATGAGCAACCTCATGCCTATTTCAGGCCAGCTTCTCTTAAGGCTTTAGTATAAGGTATCCAAGCTCTTCTCTCCTATAGTGTTTCAGAGGCTAGATCTTAGTAACTCCTAACTATTTGTCCTTTATATTCCTTATCCTTTATATTCCTAATGTTTGGTATTACTGCTATGTTGGTATAACTTTTTTTTTAGTACTGAGGAAACATTACTGTAATGTATCACAAATAGCCATTTTGAGGGTATATGATCCTCAGACTCGTCAGTAATATTTAAGGTTGGAAAGAGTTCTTGCTAATATTTGCTAATACATATTCATTTTCTCCCTTGACAAAACTGCAGGATCTTACTGTCATGTCAGCTTTCCTCATGACATGAATTGTAATGATAAAAGCTTAGTAAATACGTTAGTCTTTACAATACTATATGCCACAAGCATATTGTAGAGATTGTATGTAGGCAGTAGATGTATATAGAGAACTTAGATCCTTGGAAGTTATTAGGTAAGACTAAGTAATGCCCTATTGTATATGAAACTGTGTAGCTGTGAAATTATATGTTAATCATGTTTGGAAGGGTTATTGTGTGCCTTGCTTGATTGAATATAGGTATAATAGTACATGTATCCTGGTTGCATAGAAAGTAGGTATAAATAATTATTCTTCTGTTATTGTAGTAGGCGTTGCTGTATATTGAGCAGGCGTAATTAGTACTTGATATTAATCTTGTTGAATGGGGATAGTATATACCTTGATAAGTTGGGAAAACTGAAGATAATAAACAGAGCAGTTCATTGGAGGTGTTAGATGGGACCAAATACCCAAACTGGCCTTTGAAGGTTGTTTTAGGATCTAGCTCAAAACAGCGAGAGTTGGATACAGATCGGGATCAAAGGGAAACATGAGGATGGGCTGAGAGAATTAGCATTAGCCAGGCAGGAAGCAGGGTAATAAAAGAGAGAACAAATGGGGGGCAAAGGATGGCGGGTTTGGATAACATCAGAAACCTTTTGAATTAATGAGACATGTAAATTCAACCAATCAATATAAGACGAGCTGAATAATTATTTCTTGGACCTATATATTCTTTGGAGAATGCTGGTCAGTTTCTGCCACTTTAAGTAGTGTTTGGATTCAATCCGTACTTCCAGTAAAAGAACATTTCTGTCTACATGTGTTTCCATGTTTCTGAGTGTTCCCAGTGGAGGTGTTTCAGAGCCATACACGACACACTTACATTCAAACATCTGCTCCTGTTTTCTTGATCGATAGTTCTTCAGGAGTTTCAGCTTCAAATATTGTTGCCTGGTGCAGTCCTAATCCCAGAGCTTCATTTGTGAAATACTCAGTTTCAAGTAAGCATTGGGATCACTTTCACGATCAGATGCTCCAGTCTGTGTCATACCTTCTCTGTTTAAGCATCTATAATTAGTTTTCCTCCTGTTACATTTATATATTGTAAAATTTATATAATGAGTTTCGGAGAGGAACAGTTCAATTAAGCTGTCATATTGGAATGCAGCAAATCTTGTATGATTTGCTGCCTTCCGATAGGGTGTGAATTATCTTTCTTGAAGAAAAACAGAGGTAGTTTCTTTCTTCAGAGCAGGAATTTGGTTTTTTTTTCTTTTTTTCCCCCCTAATATTTTTATTGTTTCCAAAAACATTTTCTTCTGGATAAATTCTACAATTAAATACATTCTTAAATATGCATTATAATATTGATGCTATATAAACATTTTGACATTAAGTTGGCCTCAATAGAGCTGAGCCGACATGACAAAAAAGAGGAAAGGAGAAGGTAATGGAAAATAAAATAAAATTGAATTGAAAAGAGAAAGAAAAAAAGGCAATAGCCAGAAAAGGACCACTTTGGTTGTAATCTTCATACTTCAATCTATACACTCATTTAAATTATCTCATTCCTCATCGGATATTACTAACAAACAAAGTTAGTATTGCATATGTAACTAACCAAGTGGACTTCTTGACAGAAGAGAGAATTAGATATTGACAAAGAACCCCCCACCCCCACTGAGAAGCAGACAGCTACAGATTTTTATGATATTCTTTTTACAACCTTCCTTAATAGTATGAGAGGAAATAACAACATAGGAGTTCATATAATGCATATGAAATATGTAATAATGTAGATATAGACTACATAAAAAGTAGTATGATAAAATACGTCCGCATGAATATTGTACACCCACACTACATCCTTCGCTTAGTTCTCCTTGTATCATTCAGCAACATTGTACATTATAAATAACATATTATATACAGTACTTTATACATTTTACACTTAAGGTACATACTAAACTCCTAACAAAGGAAAAAAGAAAACTGACTTAGGACTATCCCACATCTGGACAACCTTACTACATACCTGAGTTACTTCTTTGCTTTGTCTCAATTATATCTTTTAGAAATACTTGATAAGATTTCCACCTTCTCATACTTTCTAAGATTTATATTTGTATCATGCTGTCTTATTTTATCGTGCCTAGCTCATTGCCTTAAGGATCCTTCTTATATTCTGAGTTAGGAGTTTCTCCTGATTTGTAATAAGCAAACTATTTGGATATGCTCTTCTTAGTAAATCTATTATTGTTTCCCTTTGCCATACAACGTCAGTATTTTCTATTTTATTCTTCACATAGTCCACAAACAGTTGCCAATTCTTGAGAAACTCACTATTTTTTCTATCTTCTAGGATGGGCCAATTCTGTTAATTTCTCCAACCACTCTTCCATAGTTGGAATAGTGGTTTTCTTCCAATATCTGGCGTAGACAATTCTTGCTGCTACTGTCATATGCCAGATCAGCCGTTCCCATCTTTTTTCCAAATTGGAAATTCCCAAAAGGAAAAACTCCAGTTTTAAATCAATACTAAATTTTAATATTTTTGCATTGAAGATCTTATCCTTATCCAAAATTTTTTGGCTCTTTCACACTTCCACTGCTGGTGGACGAAGGTGCCTGTTTTTCTGTTACACTTCCAGCATATATTTAGCATTCCTAAACGTTTTTGCTATTCTAGCAGGAAGTAAATACCATCTATACAAGGATTTTAGTACATTCTCTTGGAGAATGTAGGATCATGTGAATCTAATACTGTTTATCCAGACTTTTTCCCATTGTTCTAAATAAATCTCGTGCCCTATGTCCTTAGCCCATTTTATCATATATTCTTTGACAGTTTCATCAGCCATTTCATTCTCCAATAATAACTTGTATAGTCCAGAAAGCAGATGTTTCTCCCCCTTTCTTAACATTTTTTCAAACACTCTAATCTCCAAGTCGACGACTCCTTCATCCAAATCTCTTTTGAATCTCTCTCTCATCTGCAAGTAGGGGAACCATTGCAGGGCATCCCTCTTTCTTTTAATTAGGACTGATCTCTGTTATTTTTAACTCATTCCCTGAATAGTATACTAATTCCTTATAGGTAATGCATTCCCCAAACCTTCTTAAACTTCTTCTTGATAATGCCTCCACCGGAAATAACCATGATGGGAGTTTTGGACATAGCTTATATTTAAATGTAGACCATATCCTATACAGAGCCTTATGAATAATGTGGGTTTTAAACACTCACTGGACTTCAACTTTGCCATACCGTAGGTAGGCATGCCACCCGAAGTACAGGTCATGCGCTTCCAGTGTCAAAAGTCTTTTGTCATCTAGAAGTATCCATGGTTTGATTCAGACTAAACAGGTGGTGGCATGAAATAACTTAAGATCTGGGAAAGCGAAACCTCCTCTTGTTCGATAATCCATCATTGGTTTGAATTTGACTCTTGGTTTTTTCTCATTCCACATAAATCTGACTAGATCTTTCTTACATTCATCCAACCATTTTCTAGAAATATTAACAGGAATAATTTGGAATAAAAATAGGATCTTTGGAAGTACACTCATTTTGATTAGAGATATTTTACCCAACAAGGATAATTCTGGCCGCCTCCAGTTGTTGAAATCAGCCTTAATCTGTCACCAGGTTGGGAGGTAATTGTTCTGGAATAGTTGGTTATTATTATTAGTCATAAGAACACCCAGATATTTGACCTTATTAATACACTGTATCCCTGACAAATTTTCTAATTTATTCTTTTCATCATTTCTGATGTTCTTACATAAGATTTTTGTTTTAAGTTTATTAATTTTGAACCCCAAGCATTGGCCAAATGAATTAAGTAGATTATTTATTTTTGTATTCTGTGGCAGTGGGTATTCCAAAAAAAAGGACAACATCGTCCACAAAGGTCCTGAGTTTATAATCCTCATTTCCAATTCTTACCCCTCTAATACCTTCATGCTGCCGAATATCCCTAAGAAGAACCTCCAGTATCAAAATAAATAACAGTGGACTCATTGGACATCCTTGCCTAGTGCCTTTTTCAGTAGATATTTTGTTGCTTTTTGGTGCGTATATATGATCTTAATCCAAGAAGTGAATTGCCAACCAAACTTCATTTCTTTTAACATCTTTATTATAAAATCCCATCCGACATTTTCGAACGCTTTCTCAGTGTCAAGAAAGGGTAGTGCTCCTTTTTTTTAATTATGTGATCCAAATATTCTATGATGTCAATCACAGTTTTCATGTTGTCTTTCAATTTGTGGACCTAGGAGGAAGCCACTCTGCTCTTCATTAATATAATCAGGTAGGATCTTTTTAAGGCGTTCGGCAAGGATCGATACGAAAATTTTATAATCTTCATTAAGTAGCGATATCGGCCTCAAGTCCTTACATATTTGTTTTTCTGATTCGGTCTTCGGAATCAAGCCAATATTTGCCTCATGCCAACTATTGGGGGTCTGTCCAATGTCAGAAATAGAATTCAGCAATTGTAGCATTGGTTTTGCAAGATGTTCCTTTAAGTGTTGATTAAAGTTTGCTGGAGAATCATCAGGGCCCGGTGCCTTCCCTAGTTTTGCCCTATCTATTGCCTCATGTATTTCCATCAGTGAAAAGGGTCTATTCAGGATTTCATAATGTTCCGGCTTAATTTGCAGAAGATTTTTAAAGCTTAGATTTTTTTCCAATTTTTTATCTGTTAAACGGTACTCCTGATATAAATTCTTATAGTAACTGTACAAAATTTTTTGAATTTCCTTTTTATCTGTAATGAGTCGATTGTCCTCTTTGATTTGTGAGATTATTCTGCTTTTCTTTTCCTTCTTAATTTTACCAGCTAACCACCTACCTGGCTTTTGAGCATTGACAAAATATTTTTGCTTAGCATATTTCAATTTTTGTTGTATTTCCTCACTCATCAACATTGACAGCTGGTTTTGGAGCAACATCAGATTTGTTTTTAAATTCTTGTTATTACTATCAGCTTTCAAATTCCTTTCAATTTCTCGGCTCCTTTCTAGTAGTTCATTCATCTTCTTGCTTTTCTTTTTTCTTCTTTCACATGATTTCTGAATAAGGATTCCGTGCATAACTGCCTTGGCCATATCCCAGAGTGTTGTTATGTTCACCTCCTTGTCAATATTAATCTTAAAGAATGCTTCTAATTCTTTTTTGTAGTATTCGGTAACATCTTCTTGGGGTAGGATATTCTCATTCAATTTCCAGTTCCAGACTCTTATGTGAAACCTTAGTACAAGTTTTGTTGGATGTTGGTCACTAAATATCTTAGATGATATTTCAACTTTGTGTATGTAGTTCAGAAGTTCTCCTGACACCCAAGTTAGGTCTATTCTCGACCAAGAGTTACAGCGATTGGAGAAAAAGATGAAATCCTTTTCCATTGGATGTTTACTACTCCATGCGCCCACCAGTTGTAGTTCATCTTGTCATTTGAATGAATTCTTTTGGAATCTTGCCTTGATATTTCTTTATCGGGGAATGTGTGCTTCTGTCAAGTATAGGGTTAACCACTTTGTTAAAGTCACCAAAGATTGAGATGTTAGGGTATTGATGTTTCAAAATATTTATTTGAAGATCATTATAGCATTTTTTGTTCTCATTACAGGGAGTGTATATTCCAGTCATTAGGAAAATACAGCCATCCACATGTACTTCCACTCCTAAAAATCTACCTTTACCGTCAGAAAAAAAACAATTTGGGAGCAAAATTATTTTTCACATACATGGCCACTCCTCTTTTCTTAAAAGAGCCGAGATTAATGTTTCTCCTAGGTTGGGTGCAACTAGCCATTTTTCATCCTTCTTTCTTATGTGAGTTTCTTGTAGGCAGCAAATATCCGGAGTTAGTTTTTTCACAAAGTGGAAGATTTTTTTTCTCTTGATATTGGAGTTAAGGCCTTTATGTTCCAAGAAACTAAGGAACACATCATTTTGCCTTAGTTGTTAGTAGTGCCAAGTTGTCTGAATCCAAATCAATAAGGCTATTATCCAATTCTCTAATTATTTCACTAGGTCTTTTTTCTCTCGTGGTTCCTTGTTCATCTTGGTATCACTTTGAGTCTTTTTCCTTATCCTCTGAATGTCCTTCTCCTTTCAGAGAATATTTAGTCTTTTTCAGTGATGTTGAACTAGATTTGTCCAACTCACTCCCAGATCTCCTTAAGAAGTCTTGACCTTTCTCTGTCGAGTTGAGCTGAAGCCTTTGATCTTTGGACTTGAGGATAATACCTTCTAAGTGGTCCCAACAAAACATTATTTGATTGGCCTCTAATTTATTTACCAAAAAGTCATAGTCTCTCCTTTTCCTTAAGATCTTTACTGGGATTTCTCAAAAGTATAATTAAACATTTTCCTTGTTCATTTAATGGATTTCTATTGTGTTCTTCCATTATTTTTTCTTTAACTGACTTTTTGGCAAATTGGATTACCATGTCCCTTGGCAAATTCTTCTTTTTTGCAGTAGCTGATTGTACACTGTAAATAGTGTCTATTTCATTCTCCATGACTTCATCCTCAACCTCTAGAAATTCAGCAAGTAGGCTGACGATTCTTTTTCTTATATTCTTACTATTTTTTTCTTCAAGGTCCCTTATGCAGATCCAAGAATCCATTTGCTTCTGGTCCAGAAGCACGAGTCGATCTAATTGCTTTTCCATGTCTTCAGATGAAAGCATTCTTTGTTTTAGAATCTGGATATTCTTTCTATTTGTATCAGTTTCCTTCCAATTACGGTACCTCCTTCTAAACCTGAGCAGTCATGTCTTTCATCTCTATCACTTGTGTCTTTAGATCTTTCAGAACTTGTTTTATCTCAATCATGAATGTTCTAACCTCGTCCATAAATTTTTTATGGTAGTCCGGTGATTCTTCCAAAGAATCTCTCCTCCATTGGGAGTCAACCTCTCATATCTTCCTGACCTCATCTTATGCTTTATGTAATGTGTAGTTTTGTTTTTATGTAAGTAGTAGATTAACTTTCCAATTAATTAATTAGTTTCAAATCTTCAGTTTCCTATTGAAATGTTAGTATTCTCAACTGGTTAATCTTCCAATTTAATCTTCGCTCTATTATTTAGAAATCACCTGGGCATCTAAATAAAAAATCCTGTCAGATTTTGAGTCTCTTAATTGTACATGTTCTAATTTCTGAACAGTTGATTACTTCCCCCCTTTTTCCGTTCTTATTCTTCTTTTGTTTCTATTTTGTTCCCCCTTCTTACTTCCTTTGTACAGAAAATAGACGAAATATAAGAATAAAATTAAGAAATATAATTTCTATAGTAATTTATTACTACTGAATCTGATATCTTCAGTAATCCTATGATCTACTCCAAAATCTATCCTCTACTCAGTTTTTATAATCAATTCAGTTTCTATTCAGTGACCTCCTATAATCCATTACGTGGGTCTTATTTTAGCATAAATTCTGTCTAAATTCTAAACTCATATGTATAATCACCCAATCAGACTCAAATAATCATATTATGCCAAAATTTATCTCTTGCCATATAACCATAAGAAGATCTTATAATAGTAACAGCTATAATCATAAAGTAGTTGGTTGGTGGATTAATTAATAAAGTAATTAATTAATTAATTATTTGAACTGTACCAATAAGCCTGTACATTTTATGATACCTGTACAGAATAAAAATGGGAGGAAACAATACGTGTGTGTGTGCGTGCGCGCGTATACATACATACACACATACATACACAAGGCAAAATAATATCAAGAGTGTTAACTTCACAATGTGCTTAATATCACACGAAATTAATTTTACTAAACTTATATCTTTCGTAGATCGGATTTTGTCAGTTTCTTCTTTCTCAAATCATAGTGGGCTAATGTAAAGTACCCTTATTTAATCATATATAAATACAAGAATTATAATAAATTGATAAGTTGAGCCACTAGCAAGTAGCAACAAAAACTATAAAGACTATGGACTTTGGATATAATTTCATCCGTTAGTGCTTCTGTCCATTTATCTGCTTATTGCTCGCCTCCCTTCCATTAGACAGGTCTTCTTTAGCAGCTGCTCGTTTTCTCATTTTAGCTGGGCGATTAATCTCCTGTCAGTAGAAAACACTTACCACATGTAAAGAGCCAGCTGGAGTCAACAAGTAAGCTAGCCTCTCTTCTTTAGACCTCCACCCAAAACTCGTCTGCTGAAAAGAACCAGAACACTGGATGGTTCCACCCAAAGTCCTTTTTTTTTTTTAAAGGTCCTAAATCCAAGTCCAAGTCTTACCAGAAATGTCAATATCTTAACCAATAAGCAGTTGTCAGGTTTCTTTCTCTTTAGTTTCTCTCTCTTTAGTCGCAGTTATGTTAGCCTATCTTGGAACTAACTTTAGTATTTTTGAGCAATTAGAGGCTGAAACAGTAGAAGAAGGGACAAAAGAGCTCACTAGGGAGAGAGACAACACAGGCAATACAAGCTGTCACCGCTGATGCAAGACCTCTTCTGTTAAGGGAGAAACTCTGCCATTTCTTCCCAGGGTTCTTCTGTCACAACAGCATTCAAAGAAAAAAAACATTGAAATTTAATTGTAAACACAGTTAATCGTAGACTCAGTTGACGGAGGAAATTCAGCGGTGAGAATTGAGAGGGGAGAGAAGTACACTCCCCATCTCCCAATGATGCAGATGCGATTAAATGGCGGCTCCAGCCCTCCGGTCAATCCTTCTCTTCGCAAACATGACGTTTGTAGGAAGAATGGCCTCAGCTTTCAGTTCCTGCCAAATCTCTGGCTGTTCCCCTTAGTTCTGCAGTGCAGAATTAGCCACAGACTTGTTTTCCTCCAGTGGCAATCTGCAATTTTGGCAGTCTCTCAGCCGCAGCAGCTAAGAGAACCGTGGCTTCCCACTCTCACCTGAACCGGAAGCGACCAGCAGGAATTTGTTGACAGTGCAGGGAGCTTGCCAGCTGCTGGCGGGTGTTACTGCCCTGGCTAGTCCGAGCTTTAGGGATATTAAAGATATCCCTTGATATCACAGTTCGGCTGCACTTCTCTATTCCTTTCCACGTGCTTGCGAGGCCACCGGACAAGCACGTAAACAAGCTCGGCCGTTAATAACCATAATATTCAAACTACAATACAGGCAGGCCAGAAATAGCTGACTCACTGCTTTAGGGGACCTCCAGGAAAGTACTCTAATTAACTATGCACGCCACTTACAAAGGCGCCTCTGCCCCGGGATGGCAGCTTGATGGGTAGACTATGCAATACCCAAGTACTCTGCGTCTGCATACTGGCTGCTCTATTGAGAACTGCTACGATAACTCAATCATTCAGATTCTGACCTTTCGGAGGCTTTGTCTCCAACTCCAAATCTATTGTTTTCCCCCAAGTACGGCATAGCAGTCACAATTCTCCTTATGAAAACCCTTGATTCCAAGACCTTCGTCGGAACGCTCCCGAGTTTCATTCCACCTTGCTTGGCGATCCTCCCCTCAGCTCCACGTGCTGAGCTACTTCGCACCCCAGCTTCGCTCTCTATTTTTCTGGGCTTCAGGACAGGTGAAGTATCACCCAAACCAGCAATCCCTCTAAAAATCTCTCTATACCACTCCAACCTTTATTTTCTTTAGTTATCTTGTATGAGTGTGTCGCATACACTGTTTTGCTTGTATTTAATAAACATCATTTATTATTTCAACTTTTGTGGTCTCTTGACTCGACTCGACCCCGTAGGCATAGGGTTCAAGATCTCGCTAAGTTACCCTGCCTCTCAGAACGTTAAGCAGTGCTCTGACCTAATTTTCCCCACCGTTAGTTGAGCACATTTTGGTGTTCCTCCCGGGACCCCCAGTTCACAGGGTAACACGGGCAAGGTATGGAATGATGACACGTATGGTTCTTTGTTTATTCCTGTTTTTAATTGATGTAGCTATAGTGTGATTTTTATGTTTTCATTAATGTGAATTAAAGTGACTAAACCTTTTTCCCTCATGCCAAAGGACTGTGTAGTTTGGTTGAAAAAAAATCACTTCTGGGATTAACTCATTTATTTTATTAACTAATTTAATTTTATTTCACCAGGTTAAAATAAATATTCAAGGTGATGTGGTTGATCGTGGAAGCACCAATTTGGGAGTTAATCAAGCTGGTTTCACATTACATTCTGCCATTTATGCAGCTCGACCTGATATCAAGTGCATTGTTCACATCCACACAGCAGCAGGGGCAGCGGTGAGAAATTCCTTCTTACTCTAGGTGTGAAGTAGCAGGTGATTTCATGTAAAGGCTTGTAGCTATACCAGCAGAAAAGGATGAAGAACTTCACTTATTTTTCAGTTTCTTCTTTGTGGTCTCTGATTCACACAAATGGGTCACCTGCCCCTGCGCAGTATGCTGTTTGGAACCTTCTAGAGCCCTAAGACTAGCATTTTGGTGGTACCCGTGCCCCTGCCCTTGAGGCTATATTCCCGCCAAAACCCCCAGTTGCTTTTTGTTTGCCATGGCAGCAGCACTCTTAGGAGCCTTCTTCGAAGCTTCCCGTGATCTTACTCAGTGGCTAATTGGTTTAATCTTTTGGCTTACAGTTTATTGTTACAGTTTTCTCTTCAGTGTTTTGGCTTTGGTTTCTTTTTTTGTCGTTGGTCTTTGATTCTTGGCTCATCTAACGACTCAACTTCGTCTCCCTGGTTTATGGCCTTGGCAATGATCTTTAAATGCTGCTCCTCTTGTGGTATAAAATCCCTGACAAGGATGGTCATCTGAAGTACCTCTTGTGTCTGGGGGAGGCCCATATTGTGGGATTCTGCTCCCATTGTCAACTCTTCACACTAAAGATGAGACGAAACAGAGTGGCCAGATTCAAGGCCCTGCTCTGGGAGAAGGTGCTGAGCACTTCTGATATGACCTGCAAGACCAAGTCTCAATTGGCCTCAGCCTCAGCACCTAAGTCTGGAAGTAGGAAAATATCCATCTGTTGCAACCTCTTCTTCCGTGAGGCTTCCTTCTCAGCATTCTGGATCAAGAGAAGCCCATCACAACTGTCCTCCCTCAACTCTGACTATGATATTGACGGTCACTCCATCTCAGCGTCCATCAGTATTAAGAGACGCCCATACTCATAAGAGGGAAGACCAGCACTCCCCTCCTAGGACATCCTCATTGAAGGAATGGAGGGCAGTACTATTGACTCCTGGTTGCTCAATAGCAGCAGGGATCTTCAAGAAGAGCTCCCCTCAGATACTGCTCGAGTGAGAGGCATGAACAGCAGCCCCTACCCTGGGAGGATGTGGTTGTTCTCCCTAATTCTGGGGGTCATTTAAATAGCCCTCTATTGTCACCTGAGGGGGAGCTTCACTGGTGGAGCAGGGACTCATACTCTTTCCAGGTTTAGTGAAGCCCAGGGCCTCATCAGATGTAGAAATCATCGACTCCTCATCATCTCAACCAGCCCCTTTCCCAAGAGACTGTTCACCGTCTTGATTCCATTCGCAATCACAGGAAAGGGCAGCTGCTACTCCTGAAGTCCAGCTAGAGAATTGCCCATGATCTCCACCTTGCTCTACCACCACAGATGCTCACCTTCACATTCACCATCACGGTCACCATCCTCCATTCGCTCTTGTACCTACCAATGACACTGATGTTTGAGGGGTGACTACTCTCACTGGTCCATTCCCCCCGCTCCCCTAGAAACCGTCCCTATACCTACATTTGGCACTCTCCCTATGATTCTGATTACTATTTCATCTCCAATGACTACTGCTATAGAGGATGTTGTCATTGTGGTCAATATCAGTACAAGGAGGAGGTCTGCTGTTCCCTTTGATGGCAAAGACACTCACTGTCTCAACGCCAGTTGGTACTGGTGTCTCTGTCATGATCACATCCATCATAGTCTCCTGCCAGAAGGTGATGCAGAAATGAAGCGTTGTCTGCCTCCGCGACTGCACAGGTACCAACTGCTGATACTCTGCATCACCATACAGAACAGGTTTCAGAGCTGATATGAGTTGAGGCCACGCCAGAAATTCACCATCGGTCACAGTCTCATTCCGCTTTGTCCTCTTCTTCTGAAGAGTCAGCTTCAAAACCCTCCCAAAAGTTCCCAGAGGGATGAGTGGCACAAGGCGACTTGATTTCCCCAACCAATGTTGGATCCTTCTCTGACCAGATACTCTGAATGGCCAAGTCATTCAGGTCATTTTCAAAATTCAAAATGACGTTGACAGATTGGACAGCTGGGCCAAAGCTAACAAAATGAATTTCAACAGAGACAAATGTAAGGTCCTACACTTCGGCAGAAAAAATGAAATGCATAAATATAGGATGGGGGACACATGGCTGGATCACTGTATGTGTGAAAGGGATCTAGAAGTCTCGATGCACCATACGCTGAATATGAGTCAGCAGTGTGATGTGGCAGCCACGAAAGCCAATGCATTGGTTGCATCAATAGGAGTATGGTGTCTAGATCAAGGGAGGTAATGGTACCACTCCAGTCTGCTTTGGTTAGACCTCATCTGGAATACTGTGTCCAGTTCTGGGCACCTCATTGCAAGAAGGATATTGATTAACTGGAGCATGTCCAGAGGAGGGTGACCAAAATGGTGAAGGGTCTGGAAGTCATTCCCTATGAAGAATGGCTTAGGGAGCTGGATATGTTTAGTCTGCAGAAGAGAAGGTTAAGAGGGGAAATGATAACCATATTTAAATGTTTGAAGAGATGTCATGTCAAGGAGGGAGCAGGCTTGTTTTCTGCTGCTCCAGAGACTAGGACAAGGAGCAATGGATTCAAGCTACAGGAAAGGAGATTCCACCTGAACGTCAGGAAGAACTTCCTGACAGTCAGAGCTGTCCAGCAGTGGAACACATTGCCTCGGAGTGTGGTGGAGTCTCTTTCTTTGGAGGTTTTTAAGCAGAGGCTGGATGGCCATCTGTCGGGAATGCTTTGGCAGGGGGTTGGACTGGATGGCCCTTGTGGTCTCTTCCAACTTTATGATTCTATCATTCTAGGTCACTTAACCTTCAAACAGAACACCTACATGAAAATGTAGAGGACCCCATTTACCAACAGCTGCAGGACCAAGCTCCTACTCCTGCCTCTTTACTTCTCCTATTTAACTCATTGATGTCTTCATAAAGTCTTGGGAGTCTCCTTTGTTAGTCCCGCCAACTTCTAAGAAACTAGATTCCCTCCACAAAGCCGTCAAGATGGAGGCAGAATGACTTGTGCAACATCCTAAGCCAAATTCTGTAAATGTGGATGCAGCACAGTCTAGAACATCACAGAACTTACATTCCACCCTGGTAGACAAAGAGGGCAAGAAAATGGACTCCTTAGGTCTAAAACTCTAATGCAGCCTCTTGTTCCACATCTCAAGTTATAGTGCTTGCATGAGTGCCTGTCAGCAGTTCTTGTGGAACAAAGTCAAAGTCTTCTTGAACCAGCTACCTGAGGATGAAAGACAACTGGTGAAAATATTATATGCAGAAGCCTACCACCTCACTTCTTAGCAAATCACCACAGCATGCCCTATAGCGGACTGCATGGGGAATTGCAATTGCCTTACGTCGACATACCTGGTGTTGTTCAGCAGGCGTTTCTCAGCAGGCCAGGCTACAGTAGCAGATCTCTCATTTGATAATACTGGACTCTTTAACTCCTCCACTGACGAAAAGCTGGAACGCACGCAAAAGATGAGAACCACTGCCAAGTAGTATAGGATCCAGCCTCAACAGTACTCCTCTCGGTATTGTTATCTTTGCTTCCACTAGCCCTCTCACACAACATTCCAACCAACCAACCGACCACTCAGCAGTCCACTCCCCAAAGGCTTCCTTCAACTAGATACTGGCTGCCCCATACAAGAAAAAACAGTCGGGCACCTCTCAGTGTTGCGTTTGATGGTACCAGTGATGACACCATCATTGTCAATACCGCATCTTTTACTGGTGCGGTATTGACAATCGTGGTATCTTTACTGTCATTAAGTGTCTCCACCATTCACACTGTCGATACAGTGCACTCACCTTCTTGACTTCCTGACTCCTCTTCAATGCCATGCCTCCATGACTATCTCTTCATGGACAGGCTAAGCAAATACCACTTTGCTTGGGCCTCTTATGTCAGATGGGCGGGTTCTTGATATCGCCAGGGTGTGCACCATAGAATTCTGGAGGCTTCCCCTTGTAGGCCAAGTCCACATGACTCACCCATCACCCGTGCTGAAGGAAGAGATCAAGATAGCTTCAAAAGGGGGCCATAGAACCAGTTCCACTAGCCTTTCTGAGATATGGCTTCTCTTCTTGGTACTCCCTAGTATCCAAGAAGGATGGAGGTGTACACCTGATCATAGACCTCAGGGAAGTGAACTGTTACATGAAACCTAGATGGTTCTGAATAATGACCCTTGTCACCATCCTTCCTCTGATACAGAGAAGAGACTGGTTCATGATGTTCAGGCTCAAGGATGCATACTTATACATCTCCATCAGACCTCAACACAGAAAGTTTCTATCCTTTGTCATGGGCAAGAGGGTGTACCGATTCTGAGTCCTTCCTTTCGGTTTAGAGTTTACAGCTAGTTTTCTTGCAGCTTACCAAGTGGCCCTTTGAGCCTAAGACCATATGTCACATCAGACTGCTTTCCTGGAAGACAGTCTTTCTAGTGGCCATCACATCTGCCAGCAGAGCAGGCAAATTTTGCACCCTTCACGTGGACCAGCCCTACCTGCGTTTCCATAAGGAGAAGACAGTACTCAGACTTGACATCTCCTTCCTCTCTAAGATTGTGTCAGCATTCCATCTCAACCAAGACATAATCTGTCCTGCTTTCATGCAGAACCCATCAACAGACCTAGAACCTAACCCCTGCTTAGATGTTCACCGTGCTCTCACATTCTTTGTGCAACGCAGAGCTGAGTTTAGAAGTTCTCAGAGGCTTTTTCTCTGTTACTCTTTGACCAAGAAAGGCCTTCCTGTTTTTTCGCAGGGATTTTCCAAATGGGTGGCTTCTACCATCAGACTGGCCTGCAAACTTGCAAAGAAACAGCCTCTTGAACAGGTGACAAGTCACAGCATCAGGGCTGTGGCAGCCTCTAGAGCTTTCCTGTGAGGAGTGCTCTGGTAAGATCTGCAGAGCTGCTACCTGGTCCTAGCCATCAACCTTCATCTTGTACTACAGAGTGGACAATAGGGCAACTTAGTGATGCTGCATATGGGAGAGCGGTGTTGTTTTTCTCTGTGGCAAGTTGGTCTTGCTAGTCTCCTGTTTGTGTGAGTCACAGAGACCATGAAGAAGAAGAACAGGTTGCTTACCTGTAACTGTGGTTCTTCCAGTGGTCATCTTTGAACTCACACAGCCCTGCACTACCTCCCTCTTTATCTTTTACCTTGTCCTTTTGTCCTTTGGCTGCTGCCTTAGGGCAGCCATGGAACTTGGAGTTTTGGCAGGAAGGCACCTAATATAGTCTCAAGGGCAGACGGAGGTTACTGCCAGAACGCTAGTCTTAGGGCTCTAGAAGGTTCTGAACATCATATTGCGCAGGCGCAGATGACCCATTTGTGTGAGTCCACAGATGACCACTCAAAGAACCGCAGTTACAGGTAAGCAGCCTATTCCTCAGAAAGGATCATGCATCAGCAAATAGTAGTGACTTGTAGAACTTGGTGTTAAGGAATAAGAATAACATTTTAAAAACAGAGAGGAAATCTTACTTAAGTTTAATTCAGAAATGGTTATACTGAACATTGGATTTCCCCTGAAAATTAGTTTGAAATCAGGGAGGAGTTGTAATTAAAGCAACTTTTTGGATGACCAGTGGTAGGTGAAAGAAAGAAAATTGTTTAAAAGAGGGTTGTTGTTTTTTTCCAAAATCACTGTGATTTGTAGGGGTGAGGACTACTAATTCCATGTTCAAAAAAATCTCTCTTTATAAAGATTCTGTTTAGAACAATAGTGGCTCAGTTTATGTATGTGTATACTATACCAATAAGTATTTCCTTAAGTGAAGGAAGATACCTAATATAGAGAAAGGGCCAGGAAAGCAGTTTCCAAATTTCATTTCTCTTCTCAGGTCCTGGATGACTTCCTGTGTTCTCCAGTGCAGTGAGACTTGAGCAGGTGCCTTATGAGAGCTTTTTTCGAAAGCAAAGACAAACTGAAAGAAAACAAAATGGAGAAGAACTTCTCCTTCATTTGATCCAGCCTAGTACAATGGCAGAGAGGAGAGTTGTATTATTCTGTCATGATGAAGTGTCAGTTACTGTCACTGGACTTTTGCAGTCCAGGCCATTACTGAATGATCTATGATTACACCAGCAAGCCAGGTCTCTGTCAATGCTCATACTTACCTTCCTTTAAAGACTTCCTCAGTGGCAAGTTGTACTTGACACAACAGTTGTGTCAAAAGAACAAGAAAATCTCAGTTAACAAAATCTAGTCATCAGAGTGGTCACACAATCAATGTTCTGCGGATTATTGTCTAGCCTTGGAAAACTTGTGACACAGAAGTGGGCCCTAGATTAGTTGACAACATCCTTGTACATCCTCATTTTTTAAAAAATTAGAAAAGCTACCCTCTAAGCACAGTTCTGCTAGATCTCTCCCAGCCTGTTTTAAGCTGTGAGGGTGGAGGTAAAATCACATTCGGAAACAGTACTTGACCTTTTCTCTGTCTCTGTAGGTATAATATTTTGCTGGCACCTTCTTTTGCAAAGCTGGCTACTTATATAGCTGAGGACAAAAGATTCCTTATTTTGATCCCTCTTAGGCATATTTTATTCCATGAACAAATTATTAATTAGAATGCTGGCCTGTTGTTTAGAGAATAAGCATTTCATAATTCCTTCTAAATTGCAAGGTTTGTAGCATTTCAAATTCATTCTGCTTTGTTTAATTTTGATTTTTGCTTCCATGGCTTTGTTCAGTTTAAGAGTTTGATTTTTGGCATGGTATCGTGTATTTATCTATTTGTGGGTTGAGGAGAGATTCATTGTCTCCACCAGAAATGAGATTTCTAGCCTCAAGGGGAGCTTTGCTTCACACTAGCTGTCACCCTGTTCTTAAGAAGAACAGAGATTCTCTGTAAGTACAGATTTCTTATTGTACTTCTTTTTAAAAAATGTGTTGTAATATTATCAGGTGTCTGCAATGAAATGTGGTCTCCTGCCAATTTCACCTGAGGCATTGTCACTTGGAGAGGTAGCATATCATGATTACCATGGGATTCTTGTGGACGATGAAGAAAAAGTGTTGATTCAAAAAAATCTGGGCCCCAAAAGCAAGGTTAGTACTTAAACCAACGTACAAAAGACAACAAGAAAGTTTGGTCTCGAATTCCTCCACTATGCAATAACCCTTTTTCTGTTTCTCTTCTTTAAGGTTCTTATTCTAAGAAATCATGGTTTGGTGTCAGTTGGAGAAAGTGTTGAAGAGGCTTTCTACTATATTCATAATCTGGTTGCTGCTTGTGAAATTCAAGTAAGCATGCTAGATCTTTGTGGTTTTGAGACTGACATTATAGCATATATTTTAAAAACACCACAGAGTGTGTGGTGCTAGTAGCAGGAGACAAGGTAGTAAAAAGATCTTGCCTGGGAATATATGGCGCTATAAAGGAATGCTAATGTTATGCCTGAATTGGATGAGCAAGCAGTTTTAACTGAAAAGATCTGCAACAGGCCTTACTTCTCCCAGATTGGTGTGGCTATTCCCAATCTGATAAAGCACCCTGTCTTTACCACCCTGCTCTACTTCCCCCCTTATAAGACCGCCTTTATGTAAAAGGCTAAGGATTTTCAGTTGTTATTTAGAACCACTTAATAATGTAATGGTACAGTGTTTTCTGTGTTACTTTATATCCTGCGTAGATCTCAAGCTGAGTCAGTGTTTACAAAAATAAACTTTTATTAGGATAACAATAAGAATTCATATTAGAGTTCGTATGCATATGCAACAAGTCTTAGAGTTCATACGCAGGTCATGGTTGATACATTTCCTCAGAGCACTTTTTAGACAATATAACAGGTAACTCCTTGTTCAGAAACAGTTTAATTATATCTTTAGACTTTCACAAAAGGCACAAATATTATACAACAGTTTAGGTCACACTCTCTGACCAGTTTCTACTGGAGTTCAGTTATTCTTCTGCCTCTCACTAGGCATACACTAAGAACTAAACCTGTCAAAACAGCCACACTGGCTGATTGAGGGACTCTGCTCCCTAGCTCCATGCCAGGCGCAGTACCCACAGGTGATTGGTTTCATACGGTTTTTTTCTCTCTCAGCCACAAGCCCCTCCCACACTCTACTGGGCTGGGTTTCTCTCCTGAGGAACTTTTCTGATTGCCTAGCGATATGCTTCCATGTTTGGTGCGTCAGATAGACACACCCTCAGAATTTTGTCACAAGAACAGTTTGATAGGAAAATTATAACGAGGCATTTAACATAATTGTTAATTAAGCACTACATTATGTTTGATTCTGACAGAAACGTGATCCATTTTTATTATTTTAAGGTACGCACGCTTGCCAGTGCAGGGGGGCCAGATAACTTAGTACTGTTGGATCCTGGAAAATACAAAGCAAAGTCTCGTTGTCAGGAGTCTCCAACAGGGGAGGGGACGGCGTCTTACCCAAAATGGCTGACTGGAGAGCAGGAGTTTGAAGCTCTTATGCGAATGCTTGATAATTTGGTAAGATCGATTTTGTTGTTTGCCACCCCAAGATCTTCTGATGTAGATGAGGTTATAACTATGTTAATAAATAATAAATAGATAAGATAGGTAGAGATAGAGATAGAAAGACAGATAGATAATCTATTGTTACGTCGAGCTACTTAAGAAGGTCCTGTAAAATTTGCTTTGCAGTGAAGATTTTGTTTCACTTTACAGAAAAAAACGTAGTGAAAAGGCGGTGGACTTTTGAAGGAAAAATATTTTCAGAGTGTTAGGATTAGAAAGGAGAAAACTGTGAAGAGGCTAGTGCCTAGCAATGCTTTGATTAATTGCCCTTCTAAAATTCAAGCATTATTTGCAGAATTCGTTAATATTTAACATTAAATCTGTGATTTTGGCCCAGTTTTGTTTTCTAAAATTCTTTTGTACAATTGATATTGCCAGTTCTGTTGTATTTTGCTTGATTAATTCTAGCTAAATGCATCCTTTTTAAAACAAGGGGTGATGTTGAGGCATCCACAAAGATTGCAAACTTTCATAGTCAAGCCACAGTGTGCGACCATCAGGAAGCTGTCTTTCCCCTGCAGCATAATTTGCTGCGTATTTACTTGGAAATGAGTTCAGTTAAATTCAGTGAGCTTACTCCTCAGTAAATACACAGGGATGTGGCTTTCCCTGACTTCAGATTGTGATTTTGCAGGAGATCTAGGGCAATTTCCTTCTGCCCTCTCTAGATTGGAGCCGTAGGGAAACTCTGGGTTACATTTTAGCAATGAATAGCAATCTTCGTTTAACTACCTCCAGTTAAAAATGGACAGTATCAGTTTCTAGCTTGGAGTTGGAGAGAGAAATGAGGATATTTCTCATCATTGCGTGGAAGCCTTCCTACAGATATGGGGTAAATTTCCGTCCCTTTACTGCTTCAAATTGGAGGAGGGGTGTGTGATTCGTTTTGTTACGCAAGAAGACAATGAAATGCCAATTATCATGAGAGTGCAAAATAGAAGTATGGATCCTGGAATTGTGGAACCACCAAATAATTGGATGGAAGAGCAGGTTCAGATCAGGTGCAAAGTGCTCTTCATGCAGTTACGGAGAATTTATTGCTGTACCTATCTTATGTACCTTTATAAAGGCAGGCATTCAAAATAAAGTACACATAAAGTGACTGTTTTGCTGTGCTGTTTTCTTAGGGTTACAGAACTGGCTATCCCTATCGATGCCCTGCTCTGAGAGAGAAATCTAAAAAATACAGTGATGTGGAGATTCCTGCTAGTGTCACTGGGTATTCTTTTCCTAGTGACGGGGACTCGGGCACTTGTTCTCCTCTGCGGCATAGTTTTCAGAAACAGCAGCGAGAGAAGACAAGGTGGCTGAATTCTGGCCGAGGGGATGATGCTTCTGAAGAAGGGCAGAATGGCGGCAGCCCCAAGTCGAAGACTAAGGTGTGGACGAACATTACACACGATCACGTGAAACCCTTGCTGCAGTCTCTCTCGTCCGGTGTCTGCGTGCCAAGCTGTATTACCAACTGCTTGGTCTGTGCCTACCTTACTGTTCATAGTTAGATGATGTAGAGCTACTTTGGTGGCAGGCACTGTGAGGCTTTGGGAATAAAGTATAACATTAACACTTCCCTTTTAAACTCAGTTTGAAATCCAGGTTTACTTAAGACATTGATTTCAGACATCTCGGTCATAGTTCATGTTTTAACTGCAACATGAATTCTCATTGGTGTTTTTGAGTAGAGGGAAAGAGATTGCACATCTTAGACTGAAACAGTAGCAATAAACTAACAATGCAGTCTTATTGTTAATGTTTTATATATTTCAATTACTTGAATAGTTTTATGTTTGACAATATTGGTAACTAAAGCATTAGTAACTTGTTAAATCTTACACTGTATCACTGTTTTTAGTATCTTAAAAAGAGTGATTAAATGTGTCTTAAAAATGAGCCCTCCTCAGTGTAGACATTATTAGGCATAGGTAGCCTGTGTAGTATTAAGTACTGGAACAGTGATTATATTCTGTAAAATAGGTGAGGCTGCATTGGAATATATTAAATTTCAGTGGCTCAACAGAAAAGGGTAGAATTCTGTCAACCTTATTTTCCCTAAAGCATTTCTCACTCTTAATAAATTGACCTGTTCTGTTCATCTAAACACTCTACCATTCTGCTCACTCCTTTACCTGCTATCCTAAAGCCTCCCAGTGTTCTTAGCCTTCTGCATGAATTGTTGCATGTAAGTAGATGGCCATAATTTGAAAATCTTTTCTCTAGTACCAGCTGGGTGTGGCATGACTAAAGTGCAGCTTGGGCAACCATCAGGATGAATTAGTTAAATAGTGTTAAGAAGATTAAAATTTTCACTTCAGTCTTCGCTAAAGGTTTTCAGAATGCTGTGGATAGTGGAAATGCTTATTGTGATGGTATATGCTACTCTTAGTTCTAAAATTCACATTCGTGCATGATGTAGGCTTTGTAATTGCTGATTAGTATATAGCTGACAGTATAGGATCTTCAGACTTTAAATGAGAATTTTTCCTAGCCATTCAAGTGATAGCATAATTAAATGTCTAAGCATGAAAAATTATACTGTGCAAAACATTATTACCCTTAGTTCCTGTGGTCCTTTACATATATTTTTTCTCTCTCTCAGTACAGTGTAAATTATATCCCTACATTTTGGTTGCTATCTTTCTTCCTTTCAGGATTATCAGTGGGAAGTATAGTTGTTCCTGGCCAATGTAGTGCTATCTAGAAATACACAGACAAAGTACAAGAGAGATTCGTTGACTGTATGGTGACTTTGTTTCTTTTAGTTAAATTGTGTCTGGTACTGTTAAATCCAAAATACTTTAATTTTTGTGTAAGAGAATAATAGCACCCTAAAGATGTTTACATGGATATCTGAAGTTCATCTAGCAATGGTTCCCAACCTTTGGTCCTCCAGATGTTTTGGACTTCCCAGAATCCTTCATCATTGGCCTTGCTGGCGGAGGCTTCTAGGAGCTGAAGTATAAAACGAAGGATCAAAGGTTGAGAACTCCAATGTAAAGTGAAGGTGTCAGTTAAAATATAATCTTGTGCTAATACTTTTGTAGAGCAGCTTGAATAGTTTTCTTAAGCAATTAGTTCATGTGTTTGAGTATAATAATCTGATCTTTTAAAAAAGTTTCAGTTATGTGATAAGGTTTTTTTTTAATATTGTTGTTAAATATCTTTAATAAAAAGCTGGATTTATTTTTATGTGAAAAAATAAGAATCAGTGAGTATCCATAGCTTCATGTTCATTCCATTTTTACTTCATATTTGCAAAACATTTTAAAATTGTGTTGCTTTTTAAGAGTTCTATTCCTGGCTATCTTTTTGTCTTGAAGTAATGGGGGTGGGAGCGAGTAGCATCTGTTTAAAACAGGTTTGTTTCAATGTTCAGTGCGTTTTCTGTGCTGTTAACAATTGGTATTTAATTAATGAGGCTAAGCCTTTAATTGCTGTGGGGGAAAAAAAGTCTTATAACCAATGGTATAAAGCCCCTTTCGAACATGCTAAATGTACTGGCCATATGAAACAGCCTCCTGCAAGGAAGTCATAAAGTGCTTTGTGTATGAGATTTTTTGTTGTAATCTTTCAAACTGTAAGCTTTATATAAAGTAACTTGACATCACCAAACACTTCCCTTAGGCTTATCCATCAATTTGCTTGTGCAAAAACAAAAAACCACTTCTAGAAACTACGTACTGAATTTTGTTTTGAATCCAAACTTTGGTGATGCCCACTCTTTCCTCATAGTAAAGGATCATTCACTCAGCCTGGTTCTTGACATCACATTGCTTTTCATATTCCTGTCATCTTGTGCTTTTTGTTGGTTGGCTTTGGTATGTTTAATTATCAGAGAAATGAATCAATGATGTGAAAATTAAAAGAAATGTAGCACCATTATTAGATTTTCCTGCGACAGACAAACTGTTTGTATTATTACACTGAGTTCTACTGAGTTCAAATGGACAGACTCCTCAGAAAGCATGCATAGGATTGCAGCCATTGTTGGGTCATACGGCTGACTAAAGAATCCATTTTTGGAAACCATGCTTTTGCGGGGGGGGGGTTGGTTTGTTTTTCTTTTTCTTTTCTTTTTTTTGTTTTGTTTTTTGGGTTGTTTATATTTACTTTAAAAGGCGCATTGAAGCATTTCTCTTTACTACCATTTCTTGTATACTTTTCATATTTGGTATTTTTCATATTTCTTCCAAATAGGTGAATATGCTAACTGATTAATAATAGCTGTTCCAAATGTGAGAGATGGTTATTCTTTTATTTTTATAAGTAGAGAACTGTAGTCATTGATTCATTTCCCAGTGATGTATATGCATGATCTACAGCGCTGTAAACTTGTTGCTGTCAGTGTTCCAGTCAGTTTAACAATTTTGATTTATGTAATGTTTTTGATATTACAGTGGACTAAAGAGGATGGACATAGAACTGCCACCTCTGCTGTCCAAAATCTGTTTGTTCCATTGAACACTAACCCAAAGGAGGTCCAGGAAATGAGGAACAAGGTTTGTATTGGCAGTCTGTGTGCCATCTTTGAATGTTTTTATAGTCGCTGAAATAGAAAAGACACATTTCTGGTGGTGGGTTCTCAAGAGAATTTTTGCTACTTAGCACTTCCATGAATCCATGTATCTTCCATTCCTGTATATTGAAGGAGAGCAGCTGTCCTAAAAACCAAGCTGGAAAAGTCAGACAAAGCACAAAATTTTGTATTTATAAAATTCCTTGTTGCATTCAGCAGTATCCTCACTCAGACAGGGTGATTCTGCTTTGTAGAATTGCACTTTTTAACTTGCAGTGTGAATATCACACTTGGCCCAGCAAAGTTCTCTATCACCTTCCTGAAACTAGCCACAGACTGGTAGAGTAATACAGATCTGCTGGTATTTATTAAATGTGCCAGATACATTGGTTAGTTATTAATCAGATTTGTAAACATCACCACAGATAGATGGGCATTCTCCTCCTGTCCTCATTCCTGCCCTGTCAATTGTTTCTTTCCCTGTGCTGCCATACTCAAACTCAGCACTGCCACAGCGTTGTCCCTACATTTCAGAAGTAACACAGTAGCCCCCGTTACATTTCTATGTGAATTGAACCCAAACTTGAAATGGTAAATTTCAAAAATTTGCTTATTGCTGTGATTTCAATAATAAGTGTTTTCTTCCATTGTATTTACTTTTATTCCTTCCTCATCAAAAAACAAAGACAGCTCATTCAAAATGTATGGCAGGAAGAAAACAGCAAATTTACAGTATGGATTTTAGTGTAGGACTATAGCTCTTGTGGGAACTTTTGAGAGAGTGATGTTTGTAACCCACAAAAATTAACAGAAAACTTTTCCGTTCTGAGAAGCTTTTAGAAATTGACTGCAAAGGCTTTTCACGGTGTTTAATTTTACTGACTTATCATTCATGGATTTGTTTTAAATGGTTTTAATTCTATTGATAGCTCAATTTCATTTTAATTAACTTTCTGTATGTTTTTAATAGTGTCTTTGTGTTTTTAATGATATTTGTTTTACTTTTTAATTTTCCTTGAATAATAACAAAAACAGCAATAACAACAAAAACAATAACAACAGTGGGAACAGCAAAAATAATATTTTCCATCCACAAAGAACTGTTGGGAACATAAGCTTGAAAAAGTTGTTGAAAGTAATGATGTAAAAGTCTTGTGGGGTTTTACGATTAGAAACAATGAGAACATGATATGCTAAACATAACTGTGATTGAGAAAAAGAAGGCTTGGATTATAGGTATGAAAGGCTCAGGGAACAGCAGATAAAGAAAAAACATTATGAAACATTGAGACCTACAAATTGTGATTCAGTGCCTCTGGGAAAAGAAGAGAACTGAGATTTCCATGCTGATACGTGCTCAGGAGCAATTCCAGATGGATTTATAAAATTTCTGAATAAAATCTCCATAGATGGGGTCACAGTAGCACAATTACAGAAAAGTCACACTGCTTCTAATGTTCCACATTATCTGATGCTAACCTCCCTAAATCCTATATTTTTGGTTAGAATCTGAGTTATTGATTATCCAAAATCTAGTAGATAGCACTTTGTAGATGTGACTCTTATTATATTAATAATAGTAGACATTTAACTGTAGGAGTACCTTACATATCTAAGCCAGCTTGATCAAAGCTAATGTTAAGCAACTCATACTGTGATGATTCAGTAGACATGTTTAGCTCACTCTGTCACTCAGACATTTACTGTATTTTCTCCTTCCAGATCCGGGAACAAAACCTGCAAGACATTAAAACTGCTGGCCCACAGTCACAGGTTCTCTCTGGGGTTGTTGTAGACAGGAGTCTTGTACAGGTGAGAGCAAAGTCTGTTTTAAAATGTAGAGTCAGTGTTAATTTATTGTATATTCCTGCTGTTACCTAATGCATCACTATGAAATTATTCTTTAATTGGCAGAATGTAACTGTTTATAAGGTAAGTGTTAGAGGTAACATTTTTCTGTCTTAACAACCATGCCCAGGGCCAGAAGTGCAGTGGAAGCATGTCCCTAGCAGTGTGCTGCTTTTCATGCTGGTTGCAGTGCATGAGACATGCCAAGGCTGCTCCTCAGTGGGCTAAAACTCCACTCTGAACTAGTCAGGCTTTGTATCACTGATTATATTTGAAAAAGTACGCATTTCAAACTGTTGCTTCTACAGTTTATTTGTAATGGCTTATTTAGTGCAAACTGTATAGTAATTTGAAGATTTTATCTTACAGTCATCTATTTGAATGATTATAAAGGTATGCCTTTGCCAGTAAAGCATATCAACTAGTGACTTGGCTAAATAAATATAAGAGAAAAAGAGACCCAAATTACTTCTTATTGTACTTTATGAAGTTTGACTAGTGTCATCATCATGGTGACCATTAGTAAGGTTGGGTTAATCTGTCTGTGCATGTTGCTTCATTCTCATTGCTTTAGCATCAACATTTACTGTTTTCCTGCATGTTTTTCTCCCATGTCACAATGCTCTTAGCTGATAATGTGAAACCTGAGCTCAGTTTGCTCTGTTCACTGAATTTACTGTTGCAGGATGCTCCCCTCTCAGACTGTACGGAAACAATTGAAGGGCTCGATCCCACAGAGCAGGCCTTTAGTCCCGCTAAATCTGTCTCTGTTAGAAAGGTACTTACTGCCCTGTCATACTGCTGTAAATGCTATTAAATACCTTGAAACTTCTCTTGAACTCTGGTTTGTAGCTGCTGTTGATTGTTCATATGAAAGGGACTAGGTGAATCTGCAAGTTAGTCATATGTATGCTTTGATACAAAATAGCTTCAAAAGAGTGTTGGTCTTGCTAACTTTGGGATCGTGAGTAACTTACATTAGATTATAAGCTGCCATGTGATCCATGTGTTACTGTGGTGTATAGTCCAAGCCCAAGGTCTACTAAATATTATTTAATATCAAAAGATTGGCCATTCCCAACTGCTCCCCTCCACGTGCTTGCGAGGCCCCCGGACAAGCACACACACGGAAACGGCCGAACAAGCTGACAAAACAAATCCAGGCAGGCCAGTAATTTTCTGGCACGCAGCTTCAGGAGACCTCCAGGCAAGTACACTTTAAACCTACATTAAGTATGCACAAGGCATACAAAAGATTCTCTGCCCTGAACAGGCAGCTTGATGAGATTAGCGCTTCTGACTACTCAACTGTCAAGCACTTCCATTTGCCTACTGTCTGTGCTATTGACAGCGCGATCAAAATCCAATCATGCTAAATACTGAGCTTTTGGAGGCTTTGTCTCCAGCCCGAAACCCATTGTTTTCCCCGGGAACGGACTGCCCTACAGGCACATTTTCCCCTATAAGAACCCCTGGTTTTGAGCGCTTCTACGGATCGCTCTTGGCTTCCATCCCGCCTTGCTGCCACTCCATTTGCCGAGCCTTTCCCTCAGCTTCCACATGCTGAGAATCTCCGCTCCAACTGACTTTCTGCAGGCTACCCAGGCTACAGGATCAGGTGTAGTATTCCCCCTGAAAAATCCTCCTTAAAATCCCCTATCTACTTTCCTCCCTTTATTTCCTTAGGTCTGTGTGTGTGGATACGCATGTGCGCAGTATTTCTTATTTCTGTGTGAGTGAGCACGCAAGTGCACTGTGACTTTACGTATAAAAGAACAAAATTATAACTGTATTGTGTCGTGGTCTTGACTCGGCCTGACCCCGTAAACATTGGGTTCAAAGATTTCACTAGGTTACCCTGCCTCTCGTAGTGCTACAGCTTGTGCTCTGGCTAATTCCCATTCCCCATTATTTGGAGCACATTGAGGTGTCCCCCACAAGACCCCAGAAATCAGGGTAACACATGTTCAGTATCCCAGACCCTTCAGTGTAATTCCTCAAATATCCACATACATAATTAAGAGTAATGTTGCATACATAAGTTAAGCATGGCTGTACATGTTTTCCCGTAAGAAGAGTTGATTGTAGAGAGATTTGAAAGGGTATTGCATCTAAAGCTTTATTATAACTTCCTACAGCATAGAAAAGTTGGGTGGCATAGTGTCAGTGCAAGACCTGTTTCAGAAAGCAGCATGTTGAATTGTAAGTTCTTCAGGGTCTCTCTTTTTTGATGATTTTCTTTTGTCAGATCTGTTAAATTTACAATCAAGCATTAGCTATACTTTTCCACAACAGGCATCCACTGAAGAAATAAATAATTTCAGAGGTCAATTTTTTGACTCCTTATGTATCACTCAGGTCAATAATAGTGTCAATAATATATTATTTTTACATTGCTTGGATGCTTTTACTACTATAAACAACTGCAGTGTGAGCTGTTACTTGTTGTTGTAGGTCATATTGATGCTGATCTTTATCAGTTGGATAAAACTATAAAACTGGAATTGAAATAGATATGGAATACTTAAAGAAAACTCAGTTTTTTGTAGGTGACGAGAACATGTACAAAAATATTTTATGTGAACTCTAATGATAAAAAGTGTCATGTTCCTTTATTTGTGTTTGTGAGTGTTCTGAAGAAATGGCAAAATATGTTTGTTTTATTTCTACATACATGAAAACATGGTTAGGAGGTAAATGCTCGTCAAAGAATGGTGATCAGTAGAAGGTTAATGATTGTTAATGTTAAAATGTTAAAAACCATCCTAATTGCTTGGCTAAGGCAACCAAAAGAAAGTTTAGTTTGAGCTGGAATAAGGCCACTCTTATATTCCATTAAGAAGTTTTTAAAGGGAAGAGACCAAAAATGATGCCCTTTCAGCTTCTGCAGACAGGAAGCTTACATGCCTGTGGACAAGTGTAAGCAACTCTGACTGGCCAAGGGGCTAGTTTTCTGGCCAAGGGCCACAGCCAAAAATACAAAATAAGTAAATAAATAAAAATTTTAAAAAATCAAGAAAACCTGAAAGTTGAAATGGACCTTTTAAAAAAATGTTAAACAGTGCTGATGGGAAGCTTGAAACCTATTTAAAGGTGAAGTGCCAGTACTGGGAGCTTCCAGAAGAGGCATTTCACCCCCTTTCGGGGAACCAAAAAGGAAGGGCAGCATGGGAATTGAGGGGGGCTGAATGTGGTATCAGGATTTTTCTCTAACTCTGCATGTTTATGCCCTTTTGTTGTCATTTTTGATGTCATTGAAAAATTGTGATCTAACATAAGAAACGTTAACGTTAAGAAAAGTGTGGATACGTTTGTTATTTTGGCATCTATGGTGTTGGACAGCTACAAAGAATTAATGGCAGATAAGATGATGGTTTTTAAGTGTGAAAGTTTCAAGGGGTGTCCAAGTGAGAGGTTATAAAAACTTGGGAAACAAGGCATAAAGAGAAAAAAGAGACTAAGACTTTGTGGCTGATGGAGAAGTGCAGAGGCACTGCCTGCCTCACCTTCCTGGGGAAGCTTGATCGTAGGTTAGACAAAGGGGTCCAAATTCCCAACTTCTCATGACCGTCCAAGATCCAGAATACTATCGGTATTGTGAGTAGAGTAGGAATGTTCAGCTAGTTGCACTGGGGTTGTTTCTTTTTAACCTCAGCTGAATATGACTTGGGTTGTTTTTGTAACTTTATAACTAATTACTCCTAAGTAACACTTGATGGAAGGGGTTTTCATGTACAGTGTAAGATTGGTTGCTTAGAACAAAAGATTTCTTCTTTCCATGCTTTCTTCATATGCCTTTACTCTGTGTGTGTACATGCACACATATAGAATTCTCATCTCTCACAGGAAGGAAAGGAAAAGTACAATTTAAAACCCTTAGTAACTTCCAACTAGGTGCTCAGTCACTTGGGGTAAATTAATATGTGATGGCGTCTAGATAGTCTTTAGAGTATCCTCTCCTATTCAAGAGCAGGAGATGGGACTGATGAGTCTGTAACAGCCTTTTTACAGAGAAAAGAAACAAACAGCAGTTTCCCTCTTGTACTTGCTGGATCAGCATGTTTATCACAAAAGTTACTTCCCTGGAAGGGAGGAGTGAAGCTAACCCAGAGACTGTGTTCTTGTTTGGGACCAGGATAGTCTCAATACTTCATATCTAGACGAGAAAGGATATCCTTCTGAGTCCCAATAAGCCCTCCTTTTCCTTTATCACAAATAGGTAGATTCTTGTAGAGCTCTCATTGGTATGAGCCCTTTGCCTTACCAACAAATCAATAGGTTTAAGCAGATGAAGAATTGTGGAGGGTACCTCTGGTAGAATCAATTAGCTGTAGCATCAGCTCAGTCAGTTTGTCATAGAAGCAGGAGACAGTCTTCTTCCAAGGCCTTATGCTCAGCAGTAGTCAATACAGGACGAGCATTCAGACTGTCATGCATAGGTATTTTTCCAACCCTACCCAGATCACCAGTCCATGACACAACATAGACTGCCCGTCCTCCTTCAGAAATGTGTTGAAATCTCCACAGGGGTCACTGTCCTAAACATAAGTGGCAGATACTGGAGGTGCTATTCCTTATTTCTATGCATGGAATACCCCTTAGATATCACGAGACACACTAGTCATTTTTACCTTGAGGGGTTAGGGAGACAACACCATAAGACAACCTACTTAAGGCTGCTGAGAACCACAGGGACTTTTCAGGTGGACTAAACTGATGATCTCTCACCGTAACCAATTCAGTGGAATTTGCATTCATCTTTTCTGTCACTCATCTTCTGCACATACCATATCATATCTAGCTTGCTCAATGGTATTTATTGCAAAAATGGCTGAAACCATCTAAAATAAGTTATACCGTGTATGCAGTAGACTTTTTCCCATTTCTGTAGCAAGCTTTTCTTCCATTTATTTTTATTGCACAAAAATCGTATTAAGATAAGAAGTGGTGAAAAATAAACCAGCAGGTAATAAACTGAAAATACAGCAAACACCTATATCTAAAACACCTATGTTTATCTTAAAGAAAAGGTGGCCAAATATCCAAACAGATGTCTATGCATAATTGGCACCCATATGCCAGCATTCAAGTGTTGATGTATGCATTTAAATGTTGAAAGAGTAGTTATGTCTTTCATTCGCTGAATAATAGAGTTGGTACTTGTCTTTCCAGTATTGTAATGCAAATTTTTTGCCCAAGGAAAGGGCACAGAGAATGTATGTTTCTCAGGAAGCCTAAAGGAGCAATCCACAACTCTCCAGGTTTATGCCCTTGTTCCAGCTGGCCAAGGCAGGAGACGAACATTCTAATCTGTTAATATTGTTGATTGTACCATTTCTCCCTCAGTTTTTATTTTCCTGCCTTGGCAGCTGGTCAGGGTTTATCCCCTCAGGGTGCTTCCTCTATACTTAAAACCATTAATAGAAGTTAGGGATAGTAGTTCATGAATTAGGAAATTAGAGACTAGTATGGTGTCATTGGGAAATGAAGAGAAAAGGGAATGGAGTAAATCAGACAAGCAAGACAGGAACTCCATGCCTTGCAATTGAAGAAGAAGAAGGCAACAGTGGAGGAGAAGGAGGGGAAAGAAAGAAATTACACTCAAAAGTCTGTAGGTCCACAGACTAAAGAGAGAAACAGTGACTCTTCAGAGAAAATTGCCATCAGGTAGACCTGGACAGGTTGATCAGGCTAACAACTCCAGTGTAGTCCTGAGAAAAGTTTTCCTTGTTTCAAGTGAAAGCAAAAGAGAGGGAAGGTCCCCTCTATTATGTACAGATAATCAGCTGCTAATAGTGAGTTCTGAAATGGAACTGACTAAGAAAATTTAAGAAGAATGGGGAAGAGAAAAAAAGACAAGACAAAGGGCTTTCCGCTCAGAAGTGGAACACTAGATTCACGTGTTCCAGCTACTTCCAGTCACCATCTTGAGAATAGAGATGCCTCCCAGAAGGGATGGGTAAGAGCAAAAACTGCTGTGGACCAATCAGCGACCATTACAGAGCTAATGTGCAGACGCACACTATGGAAGCCATGCTTCAAGTGGTGGAGGGGCTTCCCTTGCTCAGAAGGAAAAACTGCTCATTTTAAACATAAGCCACACGTGCCTGGAACAGGGCATGCAAGTGGACGTGGTGGAGCTGTTGGCAACATGGCTACAAAATGTGAAAGAAATGTTAGAAGGCATGAAAGAAAGGTCTAGAGAGAAGCTTACTCCATTGCAGCACATCAGGCCCAGTCTGGAAATGAATTAAGGGAGGTAGTAAGAGAATTTCTTAGTAGAGAATTGGAGGCCAAAGCTAAGAGCTGTGCACAGCAACACATGATTAAGTCAATGAATTAGGCTGATTGTCTTAACTTAATGAATTTATGGATTTATGTAACATGGACAAATTAGTCATAATTAATTTATTAAGTATACAAGGGGAAGCAGGCAACAGGAAGGAACAAAAAAGTGAGAATGGCAATTCAGATTAAAATGCAGGAAAGGCAGACAAAACAGTCGCAAGAGAAACAAGTTAACAAATGTTGCTAAAACAAGAAAAAATGCTAAAGTGAATAGGAGCAATTAGAGACATGAAGAGGAACAAAGCTCGGACTCAGAAATGGAAATGGAAAAGAGAAGGAGTTCCTCAAGGAGGGTGATGATGCCCAATTTGAAACTGATAATTCTTCAAAAGAGGATGAAATAGAGGAAGCAAGCAAGTTTAGATTGTTTGATGCAGCTAAATTTAAAGGGGGTACTTAAGAAACTGCTATTGACTTTAGAAAAAGAGAAGTCAATAATTTCACAAATTAAAAAAGACAGTGAAGTAGCTTCAGTGTTAAGAAGATTGACCTCTAGGTCAACTGAGATATCAATGCCAGAAATTTTTGTAGAATTAATAGATCCAGAATGGGAAACCACACATGGTTCAAAGATGTTTATAGGTTACAGTAAAAACTTGTGTACGTTTGATAAAAAGACAGTGGGTGAGCTGTCAATCCCATTGGTCAATGCTCTGATATTGGCTCTCATGTCTAAAGCTATTGTTCCTTAGGAGGGGATATGTTGTTCAGAGATAGGGTTGAAAAGAGGATAGATTGATTTATACAGTCTGAAGAGAAACGAGTATTATTTACTTGCTTGTTTGTTTGTTTCATGTGTGTATAATTTGTTCATTTTAAAAAAGAGAGAATAGATTCAGCCTTTAAAAGAACACATGAGGCATTGGCGGTATCTGTTAGGGCCCCAGTAGCAAGTTCCATGTTTTCAAGAGCAACCATCCTTGGATCCAGGAGATTTTAGGATTAGAGGATGTTGCAGCCCAAACAGTTCAGAACGTTATGGTTAAGTTAGAGCAGATTTTACAGTTTGTCACTGGTGCAGGCTACAGTGCTGTGGCGTTTGCGACTAGGTCAATAACAGCAGTAACAGTGGGGTGGAGGGCCCTATGATTGAAACATTGGGAAACTGACACAGTGTCTAAGGTGAACCTAGCAAGTGTCCCATTCCAAGGAAGGTTACTTTTTGGAGAATCAGCATTACAAAACATTTTGGTGGAAGGAAGAGCTAAAAGGCTCTTTTAGAAAGGAAAAAGATAAGAAGAAATGTTAGACAAGAAAACTATTCCTTTCAAGGAGGAAGATGTGATAGGGCCTAGTTTGTTTGTTCTCAGACTGGTATGGCAGCTACTCAATCTGATGAGTCACCCTGTCACTTCACACACAACTCTGCCTTCCCCACTTTAGAGCTTCACTTTTGTGTAAAGGGTGAGACCTTATTTAGAACCTCTTTATAGTTCTACAGTAGTGTGTTTTCTGTGAGTCTTTAAATACTGTATACTACTCAGCCAAGTCAGTATATATTAAAAAAAAAAACACCCTGTAACATTTGTTAAAATAACACTGAGAACAAATATTGAAGTTTGTATGCAGATCAAAATTACAGTTCTTCACAGAACTCTTAAGTCAGTTTCCTTATATCTTTAAACTCTTATATAAGCACAAGTAACATAAAACAGCCTTTTGGCTACACTGTCACCAAAGGCTCAACCACCAATATAGGTCATACTTTCTGACCACGTTCTGTAACAGTTTAATTACTGTTCTGCCTCTCTCTAGGCTTCCCTGAGAATTAAGCCCCTTCCCACTCAAACAACTCAAACAACCCCCCGGCTGACTGAGGTGCTTTACTTATAGCTCTTTCTCACTGAAGATTGCTCACAGAAGATTGCCTCCCTGCCACAAGCCCCTCTCATACGCTAATTGGCTGGGTTTCTCTCCTGAAAAGTTTTTCTGGTTACCTGGCAACTTGTTGCTAGCCTGTTCTGCCAGTCAGGATAGCCACACCCCCAGAGCTCCATCAGAGATGAGTTTTCCAAAAAGAAAGAGATTGCAAAAAATACAGGCCACAGTGTAACAGGAACAGATTTCAGTTCAAGAGCAGAATCAGCAACAGTCAAAAGGCGGGCGCAGATCACCCTACTAGGACTGGAAAAGTACGGACTTAAGACCCCTTCCAGTGGAGAGAAGGTTAATTCACTTTGGCTATCTTTGAGAGAGCATAACCACAGAAAAGTGGGTACTACAAGTGGTACAAAAAGGTTATTGGATAGCTTTCTCAAAGAGACCAAAGGGAAAATACCTACATTCACCAATTCCAAGATGCTTGGAATTGGAACATCAGTTCCGAGAAACATCAACAAAGAAATTGTGCAAGAAGAGATACAATATTTACTAGACACAAGAGCAATAGAGTATGTACCTTGGAAACAAAAGTTCCAAGGGATTTACTTTATATTCTTCATAGTTCCCAAGAACTATGGGAAATCGTTCTGTGGGGGAAATCGTTCTGTGCTGGACTTGAAATTTCTAAATTGCTTCATTCAGTACAAAAAAATTCAAGATGGAAACAGTGTTGGACAACTTGGAGTTCAATGTTACTTGATCTCTATTGATTTACAAGAAGTGTATCTGCAGATGCCAGTGAGCAGCAGTTGCAAAAAGTATCTGAAATTCAATTTCAGTGGCAGCCATTACCAGTGTCAAATTCAAAAAGAATCACTAAGTCCCCTCACAAAAGATCGTATATTTGGGGGCAGACGTAGATAAGAGGAAAGGCTGCATATTTTTCTCAGAGGAGAGAAAGAAGAAGATCAAGAAAGAACTGTGGATAGTGAAAAGAAAGAAGGTTGTAGATATGCATTTAGCAAAGGCATAGGAATGATAGCATCAACTATACAATTGTTACCTTGGTCAAGGTTCCATCTGTATCATTGCAAAGATTCTTGAGACCATTCCAGGGACAAATTGTAGGGAAGCGCATGTGGATGTCAGACTACTGAAGCAGGTACAAAGGGAAATGATATGGTGGCTCAAGTGCAGGAAGTTAGAACAAGGGATCTTGCTTGTTTGCCAAGACAAAATAATAATAATGTAAGATGAGAGCTTTTATGTTTGGGTTGCACATTGTAGGGGTCAGACAGCTCAGATGTATAGAAGAATCTCAGTATAAATCTTTTAGAGATGAGGGCTGTCAAATTAACAATGTTACACTTTGCAGATATGGTAAAGGACAGGAATGTACAGATTTATAGAGATAATGTTTCTGTAAAGGCTTATCTATGCAACCAAGGAGGGACAAGATCTTACAAGCTAATGGAAGAAACCACCCAGATTATAAGGTGAGCAGAGAAGAACCTCAGATCTCTAACAGCAGTTCAGTTGAAGGGAACACTAAATTTGGAAGCAGAGTGTCTGAGCAGAAATTACATCGATCCAGGGGAATAGAAATTAAATCAAGGAGTACTGCAAGAAAGATTTGGTGGATTTTCAGTGGATCTATTTGCTTTGGAGCACATCACAAGTTGCCAAAGTATTTTTTGATAGATAGAAGCTAAAGGTCAGAAGTTCTCGATGCTTTAAGTCTAGACTGGCTGGAAGGACTGCTGTACCTGTTTTCACCATTGCCAGTAATACAAAAAGTTATTCAAAAAATCAGATTATAGAGAACAGAGATGGTGCTGATAGCACCCTATTGCCCAAAACGGCCTTGGCTTCCTTTGTTGCTCAAGATGTCAGTCAGGAGCCCTTATTGATTGCCAGTCAGGTCAGATTTGCTAGTTCAAGGTCTGATTTGTCATCCGAATCTGAATTGATGAAATTTGACTGCATGGGGATTGAGTGGTGTTCCTAAAGGTGAAGGGGTTTAAGGATTTGGTAATTAATATAATTTAAGCTTCCGGATGAGATTTGATACAAAAAATACATGAAATAACTTTGAACGTCTTCAAGCATTGGTATATGAAGAGATCGATAGTTGTTAATGAAATGCAGTTATCAGATGTGCTATCATTTTTGCAAAGTGGCATGAACAAAGGCCAGCATCCTAATATGTTGAAGAGGCTGATATTATCTGTGAAGAGGCTGATATCATCGTTATCAACTGTGATATTGTGGAAGGGTAAACCATTATCAGAAGATGTCCATGTGAAGCATTTACTAAGAGGAGCAAGTCTACAAGCACAACCAACATTGCATTGGTTCCTGACTTGGGATTTGAATGTAGTGTTGAGCTGTTCGATGATGCCACCATTTGAGTCACTGAAGGAAGCATCGCTGAGGCTACTTTTCTTCAAAGTAGTGTTCTTAGTGGTTTTAACTTCAGTGAGAAAAGTATTTGAGATTGCGGCATTGTCAGTAAACCCTGTAGGTTTGAGAAGGATTTTTTGATCCTTCATTTAGACCAAAATGCATGGAACATTTTCCAGTGTTACCTAGCATACCACTGTTGGCCTTCTGTCCTAATGCTGTGCACCCAACAGAAAAAAGATGACATTCACTGGATTTATGTAGGGCAATTAAGATATACATCAGACTGAAAAGAATCAGGAATACAGAGGCACTGTTCATATCATTTAACCTAAGAACATTGTGATCCAAAGTGTTAAAGTCAACCTTATCTGATGGATAAAGAGTTATATTTATTGTTGCTATGATTATGCCAACCTGGCCAGACTGCAGAGAGTGTGGGTTTACTGTACACAATCAGTTGCAGCATTTAGAGTAACTTCATCACTGGAGGGCATTTGTCAAGCATTAAGGTGGAAAGAGCCAACCACCTTTATAAGATGCTATAAAATTGACAAGTATGCGTCAAACCAATCTGCATTCGGAAGAATAGTGTCACAGGCAGTAGCACAAGTATTAGGCAGCCACTCCCACCCTTAGCACATCTTGAGTATGTCCCAGAGAGTTGTGGATTGCTCCTTTGGCCTTCCTGAGAATGAGAGGTTGATGCTCACTGTGAAAGGTTGTTCTAGGAAGGCTGAAGGAGCAATCCACCCCCTCCTGTGGCTGCTCAAATTGAAAAAAAAAAAAAGAAAATGAAAGAGACGTGAAGGAGATTAAATAAGGAAATTGTTTAATAGCATGCAGAAGAAAAATTGTGTGCAGGCAGGGGAGAGATGGTAGAGCCAATAGTATTAACAAATTAGAATGTTTGTCTCCTGCCTTGGCCAGCTGGCATGAGGGGATAAACCAGAGCATTGTGGATTGCTCCTTCAGCCTTCCTAGAATGATCCTTCACAGTGAGTACCAACTTCTCAGTCTTGACCAAAAGTTAATTTCTGTGACATGGGTAAAGAGCTCATGTACGTCCACATAGTTCAAAGAATGCTACCATACCAAATAAATTTAACTGATAACTTTTCCACAAAGGAAACTGCCATTTAACATAACCAGATCATTTTTAAGAGTGCAAGAGAAGAACTACAGCACTGACTGTTAACCAGTGTTTTCAAACTTTATTTTATTAAATAAACATGTTAGAGTCCATTATATACAAAGCAAAAGTTTTTGTTGTAAAGTCCATAGCTATAGCAAGGCCAAAGGTACAATCTGCTGCATGGCCTGGAAGGAAATATCTTTAGGCCTCTTAATGCATCTCTTAAGGTGCAACCCAGGGACTGTTCTTCTAAAGAAAAGCTGTCTATTCATTTCTAAACACTTAAATGGTTTGCGTGCCATAAAGCTGGTGACATACCTCTTCTCATAGCATCCTGCCAGTATATTAACTTCTTCAGATGAGGCAATTTTCCAACTTCCACCAGTTGGTGAAATGCATTATGCCTACAAACGAGATGGGCTTTAAGGAAGTTTGATGAGAACTATTACACTCTCTTTCAGGGCCAGGACAATACATTTTTATTTGGCGAGGCACTTAAAATTGGTTTATTGCTTCTGTCCCCCGTTGTCTGGTTTGTTGCCTCCTAGTTTTATATGTTATTTGTTTTATTATTCTGTTCTTTTACTACTGTAGATCATCTTGGAATCTGTGAGAATAATAGCAGTCTAGACAATTGCTTAATAAAAATTGAGTAAGGTTGGCATTGATGCATGCTGCTGAAGAGTTTAGGAGTGATGCAAACAATGGCAAAGTTATATTTATCTGGCACATTCAATATTTGATGAAGACCTTGCTAACATTTCCCAGGAGATGTGTGCAGTAGCAAAGGGAAATTCTAGTTGAGATAACATAGGAGAAAAGTTATCCATCTGAATGTTTCCTTTCATAGAAAGAAAAGGTCTTTTTATCTGGGGATTTTGAATGTTCTGGACAAAGGTATTTCAAACTTATAGTTGACTCTCAGCAGTACAATTCTTGTTGTGGTTCAGATGATGCTTTTAAGCATACTCTATAATCCTGGACTTGGTACTACATTTTAATATGCCACTTTAGAGTAAGATGAGAGCAAGTCTATTGTAGTGGGTTGAGCATTAAACTACAGCTCTGGAGACCAGGGTGTACAGAGGGGTGGATGGGTGTGTGATCGTGGGGAATGGGTTCAAAAGGGAAGGGAAAGGAAGGCTTGGGCTTGCTTGGCAAAGCTTGCTTGGACTAGGCCAGGGTACAGACAAACCAGGCCTGCTTTCTTTTCCCCTCACTGGAATAGCAGTGCCCCTTTTAATATTATTATCACACTCTGGGTCCCACCCCACACTTAATCGCATGCATGCTTTCTGTTAAACCCACAATGTTTGTGGAGAAAGGGCCAAGCTTATTAATGGTTAGTCCACAAGGGAATGGATAACCTGTGGTAGCGTGTTGTTGAATTAAAACTGAAGAACACACTATATTGAGGCTGTTCTTATAGAAAAATAGAATGAAATCTTTATTAAAAGAACCAACAAGGGAAAGGGTATTCAGGATTCAGAAGATTCAAACAAAATCACACTCTCTCACAGGTGTTTAACTATATTCTTCAAACACTTCAGTATTTCCTCAACAGAGTTTTCACTCACACACCCCTCTGGCCCTCCCAGCACAAAGGTCTGTTTCCCCACTCAGGGTTCTACTCTCCCTTACCCTTTTCAGAGGTGGGTTGGTTACTTCTCTGCCCCACACTTAGGCTTCTGAGAAGCTTACCCTCTCCCAGAAAACCCTCTTTGTGGTTTAATGGATACTGTGAAACTCACTGAAGGAACAATGAATTCAAACCCACATGTGCTATCTGATGTCCCTCCCACACAGCCCCTCCCTCTGGCTAGGGCTGGGTTCTTCAGTCAGACAGCCAATTGGATTAGATCATCTTCTGTTGCTAGGCTGCTATGCTAGCCACACCCTCAGGCTTCACCACACAGGGTTCAATTCCCCACTCAGCCATGGAAGCCCACTGGGTGACCTTGGGCATGTCACATGCTCTCAGCTGCAGAAAACTCCATGATAGGTTCATCTTAGGGTCACCATAAGTTGGAAATTACTTGAAGACACACAACAACAGCAGCAACAACAATAAGAGTAAGATAGCTTGGAAAAAAGTAAGTGTGATGCTTTTTCTGAAATGATGTAGTCAGTTGAATGCATAGATGGTAGTTGTTATATGTTTGTTTATAATATTTAAAGACCTCCTTTATGTAGTGAATTTAGTTAAAATTGTCCTTGTGAGATCAGTGACTTCTGTGTTGGCAGGCCTGGGTAGTCTTACATTTTCTAAGCTTAATGAAAACCTCCTCAGTGTTATATTTTGATCAGATTTAAATAATCTGACTTAACCTTTTCTTCCAATTAGGGAGAGTTGGTGACAGCATCAAAGGCAATAATTGAGAAGGAGTATCAACCACGAGTCATAGTGAGTACTACAGGACCAAACCCCTTCAACAAGCTCACAGATAAAGAACTGGAAGAGTATCGCAGAGAAGTAGAAAGGAAACAGAGACAAACAGAAGGTTTGTGACTTTATCATCTGTCTGTGATGTCAGGTTAGTGAGCATATGTGGCTAGGTGTGTGTGCTTTCCTTTTGCAAACTTCTGTAAGCTGATGTCACTTTACTTCTGTGATTCTACTGTGACATTCATTGAATCTGCATCTTATGCAAACTGTTGGTGCTGTTAGAGAACCATGCTTAGCAGAACTTAAGCAGAATCTATCTGCTAGAGCTCCTTTTCTTCCTGCTTGAGACAAAGTGAGAATATGGATGGCATAAGCAAAGCACCTGATCAGTTATTCCTGTTGTGAATTCAAATGTTATGAAGATTCATTTTAAAATGAAAGAGCGCAAGACTAAAGCGTAATTTTTCTGTTGCTACCATAGAATGGGAAGACATTGTTGCACTCTCTTCATATTGACTATTGGTGATGTTTGAAAAGCAGTAAATTATAAAAGATGATCTAACACTTGTAATCAAATCACATTGATACTTACATATTTGAAAGCACAGACAGAGAACCAGTGAGGATATAGAGGGGGAATATCCTTCTACTGAGCCTAGTTACTACCGGTTTGTATTTATTTATGTGTGTGTGTGTTCAGTTTTTAATGTTACATTAAGAGAGCTCTGAAACCATGTGAAATGAACAGAAGTGCTTGAAAATTTCAGACAATGAGGCATAGTTTGGTATACCTGAAAATAATTAGGTCACAGTTTTTGTAGTCAGAAATCATGAGTATTTTGTAGTCAAAAATCATGAGGCAAATCAGAAGATCTGAAATAGCATTTGAAGCCTTCGTTATTTTTCTGTAAGGTTTGTATGCAGAAGAATAATGAAGACTTCAAATGCTATTGTTAGTTTAGTTTAATCATGCTGTTTGGTTTAGTTTGGTTTTACCATGCTGTTGTTACCATTTACAATTTTTTTTGTGCCCTTCAGTGTTCTTGGTATGGTTTGTGTGTTCTCTCTGTGCCCTTAGGTTTTAGCTTCATAACAACTATATGAGGTAGATTAGTCCAAAAGACAGTGATTAGGCTGAGAACATAACAACCACAGTGACTGTTCTAATTGCATGTGAGCTTTGAAAGGAGCCTATGAAAAGCTCTCTTCTCTTGGATGTTTTGGTTTTATGTTGTTTGCCCATTCCTCCATGAAAAGAGATGTCTGCATGAATATTGAGACAGAGAACAATAAACACATTCCTGCAAGGAAAAAATGTCCTTTTTAGCCCAATTTTGATAGTGCTTAATTGAGTAGTTGGGGCAGAAAGAGGATGAGAATTTCTGGATGCATCCCCATTCTCTCTCTGACCAGTTGTGTGTAACTCCTTACAAATAGAGATGAACTGGAACAAAAATCATAAATCCATCATATGATCTCATATCTACTGAACAGGATGCTGCCCAGTCTGTGGTTTGAATGCATTCCTCCATTGAATATATTGCCTCCTATGAAATGCCTCTGTTGTCGTTAGTTACAGCAAATTCCAAACTAAATGTCAGACTATCCTATTTCATTTAACAGAGAGAACTACAGTGATATGTGTTACAAGGATGAGACATCAGTCTTTGCTTGGTAGTACTAATCCTTTTTGCTTATTTTATTTCTCCAAAAATAATAATTCTTTAGTAAAAATAATGTTTGTATATGGATTTTTTTTCTGTACCACACTAAATATAAAGGAGCGTGATCATCTTTTGAAATTATCTGTTGTGGTGTATTTTGTAGAAGATTCAGAAGATACCAGGGAGCAGAGAGAAGGAAATTCTTCTGACCACACTGTTGCTTGTACTCCACCCAGCACTCCAGTTAAGCCAGAGGAAGGTATGTCCCCTAGCTAAAAGAGTCTGTGGAAGCGGCACCTATATTTTTGTGTTTTGCTTAATGCTCACTTTGGAGGAAATACTGTTAGGTGTTTTTCTCTGTAAAATCATATAGCTAAATGTGTGAGTGGTTGTGTTCACAATAATAAAGAAATGTGCATTGAGAACACAGAAATTACCTTGTTGAGTCAGATCAAGATTTTTCTAGTGCAACATTTCTTTCTAGCAACATGCTAAACTTTAGAAGCTTAAAAGGGACACAAACATGAAAACCATCTCCTCTTGTTTCTCCCTGCCACCTGGTAATTGATGTTTGTCTATTTGTGTATTTGGAACATCTGTTTAAGCTCACGTGGCTTATCAGTAGTTAACTTCCATGAGCCAGAGTGGTATAGTTTGAGTATTCAACTGTGACCCTGGAGATCAAAGTTCAATTCCTCATTCAGTCATGGAAACCCACTGGGTGACTTTGGGTATGTCACATATTCTCAGCCCCAGAAAGCCCCATCATAGAGTTGCCATGAGTCAGAAATGACTTGAAGGCACACAACAACAACAACAATTTCTATAAATTTCATAAATCCTTTTAGAAAATTGCCTAAACTAACTTACAGCATCATTACATGATTAATTTATATGAGGAGGTACTTACTGCCACTTAGTTTCACGTGGGTATTATTTGCTCTTGTATTATGAAAGAGGAAGAATTTTTCTTCTCCAGCCCTGTACAAGTTTGTCACTATCTTCTTTTCCTTTTAATTTTCAGTGTACTGTCCTTTCTTTCATAGGGAAGCTGCTCACACCCTTTAATGATTTCAGTTGTGTTTTTTGGTTACCTATTTCAACCTCGTGACAGCTCTTTCTTTTTTGAGCTGTGGTGCTTAGTTTACACTACTCCAAGCATATCCAAAGTATAATAGCAAGCTGGTGCCTTTCCTCATAATTGAAAAGAACTGAAATGAGTTCAAGTGAACTTTTCACTATAACTTCAAGATATCTTCTTGGGAAATCCCAGCCAGTACAAACCACATGAGAAGGATTCCATATATACACCTGCCTGCTTGGCCATGGGGACAATCCTTCCTGTCTGTGGAAAGTACGTCATCTCTCAAAGCATAGACAGCCCAAAGACTGCTTCACCTTCTGGGAAAATCTAGCCTGACAGAGAGAAACTGCTACTCTGCCATAGAGACAAATCTGTTGGTAGAGAAAAGGAGCTTGGCCAAAATCCTTTTGGATGCGTCATGACGATAGTTATGGAGCAGTACAGTGAATTCCAGCTCAAATTCCACCAGCCACACTTACCAGAAAGCAGCTACTGTGATTGATGAGGATCCATTCTCCTGTCACTCAGGAAGCAGCTGATTGGCTTTCTCAGCCTTTCCCTTCCCCATGAGTGAACTTCATTGTGACAGGCAAAAGCAAGGTTCACATCATAATTCTCCCTTATGCTGAAGATCGCTTGGGCGAGAGGAATGGGAACTTCAATCAGCTGCTTAGTCAGCTTAGCAGCAAGGGTGCGTATTCCCATCGATCACAACGGCTAGTTGCTGGTAAGTGGGCATTGAGGAACTTTTCTTAGGCAAGGAATATTCAGAAGTGCTAGTTCCTTCCTCTGAAATAGAGGAAAAACAGAGGAAGTTCAGAGGAAATAAGTATAAATATTCCTTCCTCTGAATACCAGACAGATAGGAATATATAGCTCTTGGTTATGCATTCATAACTCCACAACATGATTCTGGCCTCTGGTGTGTTTTTTTGTTTGTTTGTTTCCCTTGAGCAAAGGTGGAAACAGCTGAAGGGCCACATCCTCTTCTTTTGTATGCACATTTCTTTGTTTGATGATCTGGTGATTTTCTTTCTGCAAGTGCTGCTGTGCTGGCCTCCTTTTTCTGTTTAAAATGTAAAACTCTCAAGGAAAGGCTCAGAGTATAGTCCAGCAGCTAGACTATGAATAGCAGTTTTGTTCTTAGGAAATCAGCTGATCAACAGAAGGCAAACAAATGCTGGAAGAATTACTTTCCATATCTCTGGGGAGGTTGGTTTAATATTTTGTTCCCTGCCACTCCCTTCCACACTGACATTTACAAACCATCCTGATCTGCTGCGTCTTTGAACAAAATCTACATGACAGAAAGAAAAAAGCAAAAGGAGTGAATGAACTACTGCCTAACCTTCGGTTTCCTGACTGAAGTTTGTTGCTGCGGAATGAATGGATTTGTGGTTTTGGCCTTTGATACAGTGCAATGCTGGTGCTGGTCTCTGTAAGCGAGACTAGAATTCTTTCTGCTTGTGGCAGACACAATTTTGGAAAGAATGATTAGCTTCAGGTTGTTGGTGAGAAATCTAGCTCATTGTACCCTTCATTTCTGTTTCAGGGCTTTCTTTTTGGTGCCTTTTCCTAATCTTTTCCTTTACATGAGAGAGACATCATCATCTCTGGTGGGATAGAATAATCTCAGAGACTTCTTCCAGTTGCTTGGGAGCAAGTGCTGTCAAACTCTGTGGGACTTTCTTATGAATAAATAAGCACAGAATCATGCTTACTCTATCAATTGTATTTACTGAATTGAGGGGGAGATGAGACCATGTGAGAAGCCAATTGGATGATCTAATTAACAAAATGGCAAGAAGGATGTACCAGAGGGAGAATATCACTTGCCCAAGTCCTGATGGATAGTAAAATCCAGGCATAGGACTCACCAGATACTGCTAAACTGCAACTCCTGTCATCCCAAATTCTGCTTAGTCTCTGTAACTCACTGATATGGGATCACTCCGTTCCTGTGCAGAGATCCTCATAAACTTCCAGAGCTGCATTTTGGACGTACTCACACCCCCTGAGCGTCATAGATACAGTCTCTATATTCCTGCCCATTGCCAGTTCTTTCTTCTCCACCATTGCACTAAGGTCAATAGGAAACTTTATCTAGCATTTTGGTGATTGTTCTTTGTTCTGCTTTCTTTGATCTTTATTCTACCTTCTCTTGTCTTAATTTCTCTTATCTTTGCCTTCTCTGTTTCTTGGGGCCTGTGTTGGTTCAAACTTTGGCCCTACCATTCCCCCATATAGCGACAACAGTCTAACCACTTTTCATAAGGGGTCAAAGCACACTCCACGCAAGCGATAGCTGAATCATCAGCATTCCTCAGAGTAATCTGCTGAGCAGCAACATGTTGTGGCTGTTCACCTTTGGTCGCATTATAGACTGGATGCCCATTACCAATCTGATGCATCTTTTGGAAGGGCAGACCAGTCTTCGGTCCTGGCATGTCTTCCACCATCCACAGTAAGTAAACTTGCTACTCTCCCATACGTATCAGTCACAGAAACCATGAAAAGGAGGAACAGGTTTTTTACCTGTAACTGTGGTTCTTTGAGTGGTTGTCTGTGAACTTACGCAGCCTGCCCTCTCCTTGCTGTCATGCTCTTCCTATCAAGTCCTCCCATTCCAGCTGACCTGGAACTGGGAATTGGCTGCTGCTTCTTTGTGGTCTCTGTGACTCACACATATGGGTCATCTGTGCCTGTGCAGTGTACCATTTGGAAACTTCCAGAGCTTAAATGACAAGCATCCCCAGGGACTATAAAGCCATTTTCCCGCCCAACTGTCAGTTCTTTTTTGTCCATCACAGCAGCACTTTTAGGAACCTTTCCTCAGAGCTTTTCCTCAAATTATTGGTTGTTGAATTCGGATTTTTCCTTCGGTTATGTCTTTCTCTTAGTGCTATGACTTTGTCATTTTGATCGTCTTACCAACTCTGTCTTCGGATTTGGATTTGGATTTTGGATTGTTGTTTTACTCCATGGTATGGCCTCTGCAGCAGTTTTCAAATGCTGCTCATCCTGTGGTGGCAAGATACCTGACAAAGATAGTCATTCAGCATATCTCCTCCGTCTAGGCAAGGGACACAACAGCAGGTCTTGTGCTCACTATCAACCATTCACTCCTCAAACTGAGTGGCCAGATTTAAAGTCTTGCTCTGGGAGAAGGTGTTAACATGGCCTCTCAGAACAGGCCTTTGTATACTGCTTTGGTCACCACAGTGCAAACTACACATTGCTCCACCTCTAAATCGGCATGCTCTGTAGCTCTGTCTTCAGCATTGAGGGCTCCCTCTCCACCATCAGCAACAGGAGAGTCTCAACGGAACTATCCATCATCAGCTCAGCCACGGTATTGACTGGAGTTCATCCTTCTTCCTTGACGCAGTCTCAAGCAAAGCACAAGATGAAATCTTTGGGCTCTCACCAGTAGCTTCGATGGTTGCATAGCCCTCCAAACACTAATCAACTAGCTTGGAAGGAGTGGAGAAGAATTAAGAGTACCCCTGGGAAGTCAATATCTCTTTCTTCCTTGAAGAAACGTAAGAAAAAGAGATCTAAGGACGTCTCATCTCACTCCGCTCAAGACTGTCCAGCAGCAACATCCACTAATGTCCTTTCTGCCTGAGTCTCCTGAGCCTTGTCCTCCCCAAGAGTTCCTGGCTGTTGCACCTCCATCAAGATCTTCTGTGGTACCCCTCGGACCTGTTCATTCAGCAGGCCTCACTGACACCCGTGCAGCCTCAGATGGGTGAATTGTATATTCTTTGCTGGAGCAACATACAGCTTTTCCTCATCATTTACCTCATTCCAACATTCTGGTTCACAGCCTCAAACCAATAAACATGATGAGAGACCGCAGTCTTCTCTCTCCCCATTGCAGCATCATTGTCCATCATCTCCAGCTTCTTTATCTTCAGGGTCAAGATTGAGGAGTCGGCCTACTTGCGACATCAGAGCCCAAGGTCAATTACCTGTCGGTACTGCTCTCCTTGACCCGGTGATCCAAAAAAGATCTCACAGGCATATAGGCTTTCCCTTATGACACTCTTTGAGTTTTCACCCTCCCTGGAGGACTACTACTATGAGAGGCATCATTGTCACTGGTATCACTATTACTGTTATACTTACCACCACAGATACTCAGTTCCCAGTATGCACCAGCGTTCCTCTGGATCTCCTCCTCGAAGAAGGTGCCGGATCAACTCGGAAGCTTGTCCTGTGGTCAGGTTTGCTCCTGGCATTGACTCAGGCAGAGCCAGGGAGGCCTCAGGAGGATAGACCTGATTCCTTGGTCACATATTCATACTGATGATCTCTGTCACCTTCCACCTCATTCACTTCTTCTGCCTTTGTCCCTGATCTAGCTGAAAGATCACCATGGAATTGAGTAGTAGACTATGACCCAATTTCCCCCACAGATGATGTTTGCACCTTCACGGACCAGATGCTTCAGATAGCTTGCTTCTTAATTCTTCAAGTAAAGCACCAAAGTGAAAACCTTCAGGACCCCATCTACCAGCAGCTGCAAGACCAACCCTTGCGTCTTTTCCACTTCTGCCATATCTAGTGCATGTATTCAAAAAGTCTGGATGTCACCATCATCAGTTTCCTCCACCTTGAAGAAAATGGAAGCATTATATCAGGTTGTTGAGTCCAGAGCAGAATGGTTAACTCAGCATCCAAAGCCAAATTTGATCATTGGCATTGCAGTCCAGTCTCATGTCTTGTAGAGATTACACACTCCCCCCCCAAAAAAAAATTAGCCTTTGAAAATTGGGTGTGTCTTATACACTGGGCATGTCATTGTGAGCCCTCCTTTTTTCCCCTCCTTCTCCATGGCAAAGCAAAATGCATAGGAAAGGGGGGGGGCAAATGGCTCCCATGAGGCTTCCCCCATCCCCTCTTCCCTTCTGTTTTGCCTCAGTGGAGAGAACTCCCTGCTGAGGCAAAATGCGTAGGAAAAGGAGAGAGGGTGAAAGGAGCTCTTGCATGAGCACTCCTGTTGCTCTCCCTTCCCTTCCCCAGCAAGGCAAAATGGAAGGGAGGTAGAGGAATCCTCCTGCAAGTACTCCTTTTACCCCCTCCCTTTCCTATGCATTTTGCCTTAGCAGGGAGTTCTCCCCACCAAGGCAAAAAAGGATAGAGGGGGGAAATCCTCACACAAGTGCTTCTTTCACCCCCTTCCTTTCTATGCGTTTTGCTTCAGCGGGATACTATTTTTTTTCCCTGAAAGATACTCCTTGGAAAATGGGCTACATCTTATGCGCTGGTGCATCTAATACGCCAGCAAATACGATAGATTTTACACCTGCAGACAGGAAAATAAGTTGAATGTTATGGGGAGAAAGTTCTATTCAAATGCCACTCTTCTGAATCTCAGATTACACCACCTGTATGGGAGCATATCAGCAATTTATTTGGAATAAGAGCAACCCATGTTTGGATCAACTCCCTGAGGAAGATAGAAGAGTAGCAACTGTACTTTATGGTGAGGCACATCAGCTGGCCTCACAGCAAATAATGATGGCACGCCACATTGCCAACTGTAGTGGGAAGGCACTGGCTGGAGCAGTTTCCCTGCAGCACCACATGTGGCTGCACTCCTCTGGCCTCTCTCAACAGACCAGAGTGCAATGCCTCTACTGACAGAAGAACATGCTCAGAAGATGAGAAGTACAGCGAAAAAGTACAGCCTACAATCTCAACAGCAACCTCCCAGGTACTGGTATCATTACTATTTCCAATCCAGCAGATGCAGCCATAACCCCACGCCATCTTGCCAACAGAGGCAAACACAGGTAACTTTGACACAATCAGCAGCTTCCAAGTTCCCGTCATTGAAACACATATTTTCCTGGTACAGAAAATGACGATTGGACACTTCTAAATGTTGAGATTGAAGGTTCCTCAGGTGTTATCCTAGTTTTCCTTGCCTGTCATGCCACCCCACTCTCTGTTTCAGATGACATCACCATTTCAGATGTTACTATCCCATCCATACCCTTTACCACCAGTATCTTTAATCTCCCTGTGACTTCAATATCCATTCCTCCCTTCAGGGACAGGCTAAGCAGATACCATCAAGCTTGGGCCTTTCTCACTACAGACACTTGGGTGTTGGACATCATCACCAGGGGGTACACCACAGAGTTTTGTAGGCCCCCTCCCACTGGCTGTGTCTGAATCACATGTCCCTCTCCAGCATTGAAGGTAGAGATCGACATGCTACTTCAGAAAGGGGGCATAGAGTCTACAGTGCTCTTTACCCTCCTATACAGCTTCTCTTCCCATTACTTTCTGGTGTCAAAGGACAAAGGCCTCCATCCCATTTTGAATCTATGAAGCGTGAACTACTGAAGCATTTTCACATGGTTACCCTTGCAAGCATCTTACCCCTACTACAAAAGGGAGATTGGTTTGCCACTCTGGTCCTGAAGGATGCGTATTTTCACATCTCCATCAGACCTGCTCACAGGAGATTTCTGGTATTTGTGGTCAGTCAGAAAGCATATCAGTTTTGAGTCCTTCTTTTTGGTCTCAGCACAGCTTTGTGGGTGTTTACCAGATGTATTGCAGTCATAGAAGCAACTCTGCATCAACAGGTATTTTTCTTTATATTGATGACTGGTTGCTCATCACTCCTTCTCGATCTCAATGCCTCCATGGCATCAACCAAACAATAAGCGGCTTCAAATTTCTATGTCTCTTCATTCCAGAAGGCACATCTGTTCCCTTGCCAGCAGATCAAGTTCATAGGGGTGCTCTCAGGTGGAGCAAGCCTTCCTACAGATTGCTGACCCTGCTCAGAACGGTCTCCTGATTCTCTCAATTCAGGTATACTAGGGCGAGATCAGTGCAGGTCCTTCTCGGTCTCATGGCATCAGCCAGGCAGTCACTCCCTTCAACTCCAGATGAGACTGCTGCAGGTCTGGTTTCTGAGCAGCTTTGATCCGTTTCATCACCAGGTTCCTGACGGTACCATGAGCGGTCTTGTGCTCCCTCACATGGTGGAAGAGTCCTTGAAACGTTCTTGCAGGCATGCCCTTCCTTCCTCAATCTCTGTCAATTGAGGTAACTATGGATACCTCTCTGGATGGCGAAGGTGCTTATTCAAATAACCTCGTGATCAGGTATCAGTGGTTGACCTCGGAGAAGTCTCTCCACATAAATGCCATGGAGCTGCTGGCAGTGATCAAGGTCTCTTAAGCCTTCAAGGACCTCCTCAAGGCAAGCAGTACAGATAGTAACTGACAACACCATAGTCATGTGCTATGTCAACAAGCAAGGAGGCATGCAGTCACCTGCACTCTCTCAGCTCTGGGAGTAGTACACACACAGGCAAATACTGCCCTCAGCAATTCACCTGCTCATCAAGGAGAATATCCTTGCTGATATGCTCAGCCGCACTCCTCTGTCCTGTCATGAATAGAAGCTGTATACAGGCACTCTGAGAGAACTCTTCCAGTTCTGGGGAGCTCCTCAAGTAGATCTCTTTGCATCTCCCCTCAACAAACAGTGCCACATCTACTATTCCAGGAACCGCATGAATGATGGGTCACTAGGGGATGCCTTCCTGTACAGGCAGGGCCTGATGTGTATGTTTTTCCCCCATTATTTCTCATCACAAAGTTAATGGTGAAGATTTGACAGGACGAGGCCAGAGCCACACCGATCACCCTATGGTGACCGAGGCAGCTATGGTTCCCTCCTCTGATTATTCTTTCCCAAAGTCGGTATTGGAGGCTTCTGTCCAGATCAAATCTACTCTCCATTCACAGTGGCAGGGTGAAACATCCAGACATTCCCTCTTTCAAGCTCACAGCATGGAATCTGCTCCCTTTAGCTCATTACTTTGGCCTATGAGGTATACCATCGAGGCAGCACACAAACCCTCTACTGGACAATCCTGTGACTATATAAATGGGCTAAATTTTCTCTTGGAGAAGCATCTTGATCTAGACGTTTTTGGTACCATTGAAATCCTAGTTTCGCTGTCAGATAAAGGACTTTCTTTCTCTTCCATGAAGTGCTATCTTTCAGCAGTATCCTGGCAGATGTAAAGGTGAAGAGGGCCCTCTTGCTTCTTGGACCCTCTCATCAAGAGGGTCCAGAGATTTCAGCTCAGTAAAGAGATTTCTAAAGGGCTATAGGAAGCTGAAGTACCTGCATGGAATCTACAGCTTGTACAGTCCCAGCTCTCCAAGAGGTCCTTTGAGCCCATGGCTATTTGTGACATTTGTCTCCTTTCATGGAAAACAGCCTTTTTGGTAGCCATCACTTCAGCTAGGAGGGCAGGTGAGCTGTGTGCGCTTAGGGTGGACCAGCCTTATCTTAAGTTCCACAAGGGAAGGTAGTCCTGTGGCCAGACATCTCCTTTCTGCCTAAGGTGGTTTCATCTTTTCACCTAAATCAATATGACATACTTTCTCCTTTCATGCAGAACCCACCCTCAGACCTAGAGCACAACCTTCACTGCCTCGATGTCAGACGTGCTCTAACCTTTTATGTTTAGCACACAGCCCTCTTCAGGAACTCGCAGAGACTCTTCCTCTGCTATTCCTCTGCCAAGAAGGGACAACCAGTGTCATCTCACAGACTGTCCAAATGGGTGATGTCCACCATTAATCTTGCATACAAACTTTCCTGGCAAACAGCTTCCTGCGCATCTGAGGAGCCATACCACCAGAACCCTGGCTGCTTCCAAACCTTCTTGCATGGGGTGCCACTCCATAAAATCTGTAGAGCTGCCACATAGTCACAGCGTTCCACTTTCCTCTTTCACTACAGACTAGACAATAGATCTAGCGATGATGCTGTGTTTGGGAGAGCAGTGTTGTTTTCTTCAGTTGCATGACACTCCCACCTCCTTTGGTTAGTAGCTCACTAGTCTCCCAGTTGTGTGAGTCAGAGAGACCATGAAGAAGAACAGGTTGCTTACCTCTAACTGTGGTTCTTTGAGTGGTCATCTATGAATTCACACAACCCCACTCTAGCTTCCCTCTTTGTGTCCTGCTTTGGTCTTCAGTCCTTTGGCTGCTGTCTTAGGTGGCCATGGAACTGATGGCAAGGTGGCTTTATAGCCCCTAGGGATGGGGATGCGGTTCCCACCCAAATGCTTATCATCAAGGTCTGGAAGGTTCTGAATAGCTCACTGCATGGGCACGGATGACCGATTTGTGTGAGTTCACAGATGACCACTGAAAGAGCCACAGTTAACAGGTAAGCAGCCTGTTCTTACCAGCCCTGTTGGCTTGGGCTGGTAGGAGTTCTTGTTTAACAACATCCAGAGGAGGCCATGTTCTAAACCCTGCTATAAATTTCTGAAGATGCTTCTTTGTCCTGACAGAGTTTCTCGTGGAACCTTCAGGTTCTGCAAAAGAGTGTGATGGGGGGAAAAAAACCAAACATTATTTTCAGCTGTAGATGTATTTTTTATGCTTGAATTTCCTGAGACCTGAAAATTATTTCCAGGTTTCCTCCAGGGTTAAAAAAGACAAGAAAGGTAGATTATGAAGTGTCACTACTGAACTACCATAACAACCAGCCACACTCCAATTACTCCCTTCCCCAACATATACCTTTCCTTTTGCTGTTTAGTCTTCCATTGGCAAAAATGTTTGTCAGGAGTAGGTCCTGGTTATACTGTGTAAGGACTGGACCTCACAGCTGGGTACTGAGAAGTAATGACTGACTGCCAGCCAGAGACATCAGAATATTGGTGAAATTACGATTTTCTTTTTGTCCCAGTATGCTTACTTTGTGGTCGTTCCTAAAATGTATCTGTTGTTATTTTTCTCAGATAGCCAGTTTGAAAAAACACTTTTCATAATATTCATGATTACATGAAATCATATTTTGTTACTGAGAATCATATTTTGGCAGTTGTTCTGAAATTAGATTGTGTTTACTCATCCATAGTCAAGCCTCACGGTTAGCACTTCAAGATTCACCGAGCTGAAAAGGTTACTTAAGTCAGCAGTTCATCCGTGTGCACCATAACTCTCACAGACCTACAAAGGACAGTCATGTCCCCAGAGAGGCAGAATTTCACAAAGCACATTTGTTTACATAATTAGGAAAAAACATTTGTCCAAGAGGCAGAAATTTCATGATTCTGCTTGGAAGTTGCACATTTCTTAAGCATTATTGTAATTGGATTACACCTTTGGTTTTCTGTTTCTGTTTTAATTTAGATTTAGATTTGTTTCTCATAAAGTCTCTGCTTAATGAGAGCAAGGCCAGGACATCTTTTAATCACATTTCAGTGAACTGGTATTTAAAAACAAGCATATAAACAGGTGTAATCTAAGATGTGTTCTGTGTTTTCTTTTTTCCCTGAGATTTACCATTTGTCTGTTACAAAGTTGTCTGTTCATACCACCTCATTCTATATTCTATAAGAATGGGACTGCCCATTCTTTTAATATAACATAATGGCTGTGATGGATGCATAGATTCTCTACTTGTGCTTTTTTCTTCTTGTGGCTGCGTTACAAACAGGAGGTGGATATGCTAAAGAGTACCTGTTGCCATAGTAAGTATCATCCCATTCCTGTTCCTGCTGCTTTCCCTGACTTGTCTGTGCTTTGCTTCATTCTCTTGCATCTTTTGTGATGTTTTTTTCCTTCTGTCAGGCATTTACACAGTTTTAGTATGCTCAACTATTTCAATTGCTTGAAAAGAACAATCAGATAAAAATTACATTAGTAAAACTACAGCTTGTACTTTAAGGATATGAGCCTCTAGTCCTGAGGATGTGTCCCACTAGAAAGACTAGATGTTCCGTTCTGAGGTCCTTGGCAGTGTTTCAGCCTCACATGGGAAGATCTAATACTACGTTTTCCTCCCACCTTCACCACAGGTCCAAACTCTGACTACCAGAGATTGGCAAAAAGAGATGTTTTACAGGAGTGTTTGGGAGATGTGGCAGTGAGGGAGAGGTCTTGGATTTGTTAGATAAAGAGAGATCTTTAGACATATTTCCAGCATAGAACGGCATTTAGGTGTCTCTCTGAGAGATCTAGCTCTGTTCTTTCCTGTTGCTAGCAGTAGAAGTGGATCTTTAGTTAAAAGAAGGAACAAGCTTATGAAAGGGAAAATGAGACAAATGCTCTGCCTTGCTGGCAGAAGCCCATCATGGCTTTGGATGAAATAGAGCATTTGAAATTGGAGCATTCATCCTCCTGAATGCCTAAATTAAACCTCAGAGAGTGCCTTCCAAATGGAGGGGGTATGTTAGCTACGTGAGCTATTGGAGCTATTGCTCACACTACCAGATAAGATTTTAATCTTAAATTACTCATTTCCCTTTTGTTAAAAAAAAAGATAAATTATTGTTGTAGTACTTCTTGTATCAATAACAAAGTCTTTAAACTGACTTAGAAAACAATTGGGTGGGCTTATCTTATACTACTGAGACATTGTGATTGTATTGACTTTCAGGTGTCTATTGTTTTGAAGTCTACTAAGTGCAGGGACAGGAACCATGAACTCTGTGGACTGCTGGCAACCTATATGGCCCTTGGGCCCCCATAGACCCACCAGACCACTCCAGTTCGAAGATAAAATTCCAGGCAGAATCCCTCCATATTCAGCCAGGGAACACCTGGTTTTGCTTTTAAATACTGTTTCAGGGACCCTTTTCTGAAAAAACTAAACATCATCTTCCAGAACAACCAAAAATGACAAGAATATCACTTGAAGTTTCAGATAGTGGCATTCACGCAGTCTGTGTGGGGTTTGAGGCCATATTTAACAAGTCCCTCCCTTAATATTCATGACCCCTTGTCTTCCTGCTGAACATCTAGACATCTAAAGTGCAACACAAAAGAGGTGAAGCAGATGCACACTGTATATCCATTCAGGATGGAAAGGTTTCATATTGAAACAGACTAGAACCATCTTTTAAGGGGGGGGGCTTTATAATGCCATTTTAATAAGGCTGTTGTACTTGAGATTTATTTTCTCCATAGCATTTATGATGTCCCCTTTTGAAAGATCTGTTTAAATTTCTGAAGACTGAAAAATTAGCGTGGCATAAAATGATGTCCACAGTTACTAAACTGAAGAAAAGATAATTCTGTATTTTGTGTTAACTGCTGAGGTAGAAGAAAGATGTTTAAATGGCACTTCTAATGTATTTTGGACAAAACTAATCACAACTTATATCTTCCCAAATGGCTTTATCCTTTGACTCTGCTTTTAAGTTATCTTAACCGAGTTTAAAAGTCTCTAACATACTGGTTTGCTGAGTTTGAAGTGGTTATTTCTAATCTAATAAATTTTTCAGATGCTGAGCTTCTGATGCACCATAAATAGAATTGTTAATTACAAGATAGAAAAATCAAGATAGTGCTAAATGTGTCTAGAGGAAAAAAAATTTACAACTCAGTAAGCTTTCAGTGCAGCACTGGTAGCCTAAACTCACTGCTCAGCGATACAAATTTAATTAAAAAGACAAAACACAGCCTTCTTAATATTTAAACTCTGAATCCTCAGAAATGAAATGATATCTTTACCGTTGCAACTTTTCTTGTGGCTTGCACCTTCCCCATTTCAAATCCGTTTTTTTTGGGGGGGGTAACATGTAAAGGAGACACAAATAGTAAACAATATCAGAGCAAGGGTTAGACTTGATCTGCACAAGTCAATATCTTGATTTTTTTTTAAAAAAAATTAACGTATTCTTTCCCTTCTCTGTAAGATCTGAATAGAGCTAGATATACGGGCACGTTACCACCACCTCCTTTTTATATAATACATTGGAATTGCTTTGTACCAACCTACAAGGCATAGCCTTTTTTCTGTTCAAAATTTCCCCACTATTGAGGAACTTTAAAAAAACATCTGAAATGAGGGTATCTTTTCTCAGGGTGAGAGGTAACTTTTGCTTTCTGAAAAAGTGGGGATAATAGAAATTTTAATCTACACAACTGTGTTTCCTTTCCTCTTCCATTGCAGTGCCTCATTTGAAAGAGCCAGCTCTTGCCTATGCTTTGATCTGTGTGTTCCAGGTTGCTATTTCGGAAGGAATCTTAGCCCCTTTTAAGTTAGCAGCTGTACAAAATGGGGAAGCAGAAGCAGGAAATGCTCATTTCTACGTTTGGCTGTTTCTTTGTGATATTTCACAAAGTTCTAAGGAACAGTACTGAATAAGTTGGAATCAGTGATAAAAGCTAATTAATTCAAATAAATTATATCATGAATTGAATTGGAAATGTGCCAAGGAAAGGAAGCAACTTAATTAAGTTCATTTTTAACATTAATAGCTGACGTTTCAGCATTACTACTTCTCCAGAATTAAGTTATTTGGTCAACAAATTTTGTGTTAGCCAATTGAGTACTTTGTTGAAAACCTAGTTTGCAAGGGTTTTTCCAGAATAACTTGTTTATCCCTTTTTAGTTCCTCTGTTTTGAGGAATTAACAGAGTTTAGATCACAGGTAGTAAGAGTGGTTTCGAAGGGATGTACTTGTCTTCTCATCCACGTGTCCATTCTGTCTTCTACTGCGGGTGCTCCATGGAGGCACTTCATTTGTCCTAAGAAATAGAATTTTGAATCTCTTAACTATAGGATGTTTGCTAGCATCCACATGGTAATTAATAAAGAAAGATGGAGAATAAGGAAATCAGTTTGTAAAGGAGAGAGAAGAAGGAAATAAGAGAAGGAGTGGTGAGATGGTGGGTGGGAAATGGGGTTTTCAAAAATCCATGCAATTCTTTCTTTTTCTCCTCAACTCAAGGGAGGGATAGGCAGGAGTAAAATAATGGAAAGAAGTTTCACTTTTACTCTGGTAGGGCTTTTATGTAATGGAAATGACAATTTAAAATTAATTTGTTAAAATGTCCCCTGTCCAACATAAACATTAAAAAATTAAATTTTCAACATTAATGGTTAACCTAATATGTTAAATCTTTCTCACTAACATTCCCATTTGTCATTTGGAATCTTATATTTTTCATTCTTCTTAATAAGAAGAATGAAGATATCATGCATTTAAAGGTACCACAGAGCAGGTTAGATGTAATCCCTGAGGCTGAGAGAGCAACAATTTCTGAGTCTCACATGAAAGGCTGTTCATTTGCAAAGGAATGATTCTAGTTTCAATTTCCATACTGAGTGCATTGTCTGAGCCATTCTTCTGTCTTTGTAAAAAGTTGGTTAAAGTGCCGAGACTAATTTTCTGAAGTGGAAAGCTAAGTTAACATAGAATGCTATTAAATCATCAGTGCAGCTCTGTGCACTGAGGCTAGTAAATAGTTTTGACAAAATGCAGGAATACTAGCATGTTCCATTTGTATAAAGTAATCCACAGTTAGGATAATTTCAGATTTTGCATTATAATGAAAGCAGTAAATCTTTGTATGTGCTTTTAGAGAAGAGCAGTTAAAATTTTATCAACAAATATTTTTAATAAACATTTCAATATTTGACACATTCCCTATTTTTGGTATAGATTTGAACAATTGATTGTGATTTAAAAACAATGGAAGAGAGACAGACTTCAAAGAGATACTTAATCTTTCTGCCCAAACACCAACTACATAGGGATTCATATGTCTAGCTCTGCATATACTTCTCCCAGCCAGAACTAATTTCTGCTAAGAGTCCATTGACACAAACTAATACATATTTCCTATTGATTGCTTCATTAGAGAGGCAGCCTAACCAGGCTTGCAGTTATGACAGTGATGCTGCAACTTTCAAGCAAAGCCTCCCAGACCTCACCCCTGATGAGACTTCAGAAGCCTTTGGCATTTCAGCTTTTGGAAAAGAAGAAGATAACTGTGACAAAGATCTCACCCAAACCCAATCTGAGTATCCTCCTGAAAACCAAGAGCCACAACCTCTGCCTGGTGAAGAGGCAATGATCCCACCAGCTGAGGAGGGGGCAGCAGCTGAACCAGGTGGTGATGAGTCTCCTGGGAAGTCTCCGTCCAAGAAGAAGAAGAAATTCCGTACGCCTTCCTTTCTGAAGAAGAACAAAAAGAAGAGTGATTCCTAAAGACCTTCAAAAATATTGTTATGTTTTAGAAGCTAAGTTTATTAACCAGTAGAGTTTATCTGATCTTACTAAGTGATCATACTTTCCTTTTTGTTTTTATGTACAGAGCAGAAGAAGCAATGTCCTCAAGATACAGCTTGATCAATTAAGATTATAACAAAATTAACAAAAAGGTGCTAGCCCTGTGTATGCAACAGTAGCTCACTCAGTATGTAAATCAGGATTGGAAAGCATATGACCTTTCAGAAATTGGTGAACTGTTCCCACCTTTCCTCATAATTGATCATACTAACAGGGAACTGGATACTAGATGGGAACTGGAATTGAATATCTGGAGGGCCAGAGGTTTCCCAGCCTTGATGTAAATTACTTCCACTTAAATGCCTCTGTGGAAAACAGTGGGCCACTCTGTGTAACTTGGAAAGCTCATATTGCTTTATATATAAAGGCACACATTTTTCACAAAGTCCTATGTGATGTTGCTATCTGCTCACTCTAAAATGTGTAACCTTATTCTAGAGCAGTGGTTCTTAACCTTTTCTGTACCGTGGACCCTTTTTAAATATCTTTTGTTGCTGCTGACCATCAAGACTTATGAATTAAAACCCTAAAATGCATCAAATATTTTTTAAAAAAACCTTTTCAGTGGTTTGAGATATTGTAATGAAACTTTTTACAAATGATGTCTTTCATGCCTGCCTGCCTACCTGCCTGCCTGCCTGCCTGCCTGCCTGCCTTTTATTGTGAAAGTTCGTAACATTTCTTCAAGCTTTCACAGATGCCCTGTGAGGACATGTTGACCACCCAAGGGTCTGTGGACCACAGGTTAAGAACCACTGTCCTAGATCATACTGTTGTAAAAGGCTTTAAGTGCTAACAGCATAGGGATCAATGCGTTTATATTTTGAGAGGTCATATTGTTGAAATAAGCATCCGCGTCTGCACTGTGTAATTAGAAATAACATTACTCTGAGGCTTTACAGATAGCTGTTTTTCTCCCTCTTATTCTGTATCGTAGCATAGTTGAAATTTAAATATATATGTAGGAATGAGGTAACTTTGTGGTATTTCCTGCTAATTCCTCTGCCTGTTTTCTAATAAATTTAATGTAACCTTTTCCACAGAATAAACAGCTATTTTACTAGTTTCTTTTCTAGCAAAAGAGTTATTACACATCACCTGACCATTTGGAACATAAAATGTCTGGATAGCAGACACTAGTATACTGTCCTTTTTTAATTAAATCTGCTAACTTTCTCCATCAGTTCTTCTAATGTATCTTACCCCTTATGAATGTGACAGCTACTGCTAGTACAGTCTAATCATTTGTTTCCTAAGTAAGACCATGCAGCTCTTTTCTGAGAGCCCCAGAAAAGCTTGTCATGTTCTGGCAGCAAGTGACATAGCTAGGACTTAACAAAGCTTGTTGTTCTCTTCTACTTCTCTGAATTCACTCATTTAAAAATGCAGTGCAGAGACTAAACTGTGTTGTGCCTGTGGATGTTTTAGAAAAACATTTACTCTAATAATTTGATTTACTTCAAAAATTAAAGTTGAGTCATTTCTAGTTGTAAAAAAAAGCAAATATTCATATATTATTGGAGGTCGGGGGACTAATATACTGACTTATGAATTAACTTGAACTTAGTAATGAATAATGCACCACTTAAACATCATGATTTTGTTGTATTATCAACATTTGGTAAGATAGGTAACATTGAATGTCTTACAATTTGTGCTTTAAAACAGTACAGAATATTAGAATGAATTCAGTAACTGGGTACAGCTTTATTGCAAACAATGCCCATGTTAGGTTCCAAGTAGATACTATGGGGCAGTTTAAAATGGTAAATAATTTTTACTTCTAGCACATCAGTGCAGAAGCATTAATGGGAGATGTGAGTTAGTGGCAGAAATGTTACTGTAAGCTTACTCCACAAAATTGGCAAGCAGTAGGCACTGATTACTGCAAAACAGGAGACAGAAATCTGAACAATAATATTTAATATGGATTGCATGGCACTAATGGCTTTAAGCTTGTTTCTTAACTGTGTGTCCTGTGAACACTAAGAACCTTCATTGTGTCTCATTGCCAGGATTGGAACTGTTGCTTCTGTTATACAGTGTAAGGACTTATACGCAATGATTACTAAGTTCTAATTTTGTATTTTTCCATTATTTCTATCACAACATTAAATCTAGTTGTGTATGGCGCAGTAAGAAACTGCAGTGTGCAGAATGAAATGGGGGAGGGACAGGGAAGAGCCCTGTATTTTTTCCTTCTTTTGCTGTTTAATTCAATTCTACTCAAAAATAAAATTCTTTAAAAGAGATGTGTTTCTCTATATTGTTTTTCAACTCAAATAGTTTTGATCCCTGAAAAACTCTTTAGCATTTCTTAAATAAACGTTCAATGCACTTGTACAGAAGATAGGCGCACATACAGTCAGTGTACAACAATTTGTAGCCACTGAGAGATGCAGCCAGTCAGACAAGAGTGGGAAGATCAGTTTCAGTTTCACCATTTGGGTTGCTGGCAACTCATCCATATGCTGTCCTGTAGTAGGAAGCCTACTTTAATCTTTTCCTACTATGCTGTTATCGCACAGATACCTCCAGGGCTTGTTGCGTGGTACAGAAAGTTACACTGGACAATATATAGTGCATGCTCAGAGGTGAGTGGTGCATTGATCACACAAACCTAGAATTGGAAGAGCAAAGGCTACAGTTGCCAAAAGGTTGGCATATGCATGGAACTGGATCTGAGCATTGATCAACCTGCCTGTTGACGGATGAGCCCAGCATCCGGTCTGCTGCCAGAACCACTGGGACAACAAGAAGAGCTGACCCAAAGGGAAGATTCCTTGATGATCTCCCTGCTGCCAGGAGGTGTGGGAGAGTTATGCCCTGACCAGTGCATGCATGACCACATCTGCCCTACCCCACAAAGGGACCCCCATACCACACTGATGCCAGAGGGACCCCGATAGCTGCCGTCCTGGATCCTAGACCCATGCTACTGCCACAAAAGACAGGCCAAAGCACCTTGTCTGCCTTCCACCAACCAAGGCAGCTGCAGCCAACAAGTTGCTATCACTGCCCCTCCATACACACCATGAATCCAAATCCAAAGTGAGCTTCGCAGGGTTTACAACTGCAGGGCTGTGCTGTACCAGTTTCCTCACCACTCTTAAGTCAGCACTCATCCTTCCCAGTGAGTCCAGAGTCCATCCTGTGTTGCTGTTCCCACTCGTCCTGTTAGATACATGGTGGTAGCCGTGCCATCCTAATTGGTGCCTGGTCATTTAAACTCCCAGCCTGGTTGGAAATTCCAATCCTTGTCTGGCTGGCCCTATACAAAACTGGCAACAAAATAGATTAGCTTATGTTCAAACTTAACCCAGGGCAAATATCTCTGGCGTATGCCCTGGATTTCCACCTCCATATCCTCTTAATGGCAACTTGAGAAAACCCACCCCTGGCCGCTTTGGTTGCTGCCCTAATTCTGAAAGAGTGATTACCAAATTCTGCAGCTGAGAGCCCTAAACTGGTGAGAGCCAGTTGGAGTACCATCACAGACTGGAACCCAATGAGGGGGGAAAGATCCTTATGCACAAACAGCAGGCCCGGCCCAGAAGGCTGACAGTGCAAAAACTTCTGCAGAGCTTGGACCAGGCATAGGCCAGGACGTGTGACCTAACCACCACCTCAACCTGCCTGCTCCCACGTGGAGCACCTAATACAGATGTTGACCAAGTCATTAAGACATACTTGACTCTCAGTGCCCTAGCCAACTGGTCATGCTTGGAACCTGCCACTTGCTTGCTAACCCTAAGAGCTCCAAAAAAAAAAAAAAAAAATGCGGTGTTGAAAGTTGTCCTGAACAGGACTGCCTCAAAAGGGGAATTATAGATAGATGGGAGACACTTGAACAACCTTTTTAAAAGTTGGAAAGAGATGGGCCTCCTGGCATCAGCCTGTTTAGGCCCCAACCTTTTCCACCCTGCTACTGCCCTCCTGACCAGGAAGAAATCACATGGGTCACAGAACCCCTGGCCTTTACAGAAAAATGAGATGCCTGCCAGGTGGACAGACGTGGACCTAGGCAACATGCCTGTATCCTTAAGGTGGGCAAAAAAATGAAGTGGCTCCCTCTTGGAAGCCGGTCCCTCCAGATGGCAACCTTCCTTCCTGCAAAACCCCAGAAATCTGCCCCACTGCCCTTTCATACACCCTTGCCCTCAAGGTTACAGGGGCCATAGAGTGGAGTATTACCTATATTATGCTGGACTCCCAAGTTGCCACAAGTCATCTGGAAAGGCCACTGGCTGCTAGTCTGCCTCCAGTGACAAGGATTAAAACTTGCTGTCCTGGATGCAAAACAAAGAGTCTGTGATACCTTTATCCAGTGCTGGAATGAAATGGGCTGAGAACGTGATATCAGACAAACAAAGCAATACCAGCTTCCTAACCAACCTCATAACCCTTACCAAGCAGGACAATTGTTTGTTAACAACTCTAACAGCAGCCTGATAGTCACACCAAAAACATACCTGTTTATTTCTAAAACTTGTCTGTCCACAAATAAACTGGTACAACAATTGGGAATAGTTCCTGGAAGGTGAGGTTCCGGACTATGGCCGTTTCCACACTAGCTTGTTATAGTGCTATTATTCCACTTTCAACATCCTATGGAATCCTGGGGCCCCTCTTGAGACCCCTCCCTAAACTGTAAACCTCAGGATTCCACAGGATGTTGAAAGTGGAATAATAGCACTATAACAGGCTAGTGCAGAAATGGCCTATGTCTCCTTGGAGCCAGTCCTCTGGCCAATGCCGAGTGCACCAATGCCTGCTACAATACACTCCAAAGCCCACCCCACCTGCAGCATCAGAATGCACCTGAAACTCTACCTCAGGTTCCCACCTGTTCTGCATATGGAAACTCCGTTGAAGCTGCCCAGGAAATTCCCAAACGTTTAAATCCTCCTTGACCCCTTTTGTGATTCTAATGTGATGATGCTGGGCCCAGATCCCAGCTGTAATGGCAGCCAGCCTGGCACAAAATGCCCTACCCAAGGACATGTGAAATTGAGATGCCCCAATAAAACCTGTACCTCCTTAAGTGTGGCTTTATTGGGGCCCACTATGACTCTGATCTGATCCCTCAGCGCTGCCAACTTGTTTTCAGGCAAGCAAGATACACCTCACACTGAGCCCAGGAAAATCCCCAAATACACCAAAGAGGTGGAAGGGTCCTCTGTCTTTTCCTGCACTAAAGGGACACCTAACTCCCCCAGCAAGCTCCTGGAAGACTTTTAACAACCTGGCACATTTGCTGTCCCCATTTCTTCCCACCATTAGGAAATCGTCCAAGTCACGAACGGTGACCTGGCTCTCGTCTTTAAGCACCCGCTCTAAAAAGGTGCTGAGTGCCTTTAATGCTGCACAACTGACAGCACATCCCATGGCTTTATTATAGTACCATTGCCCTGCAAAATTAAACCCTAACAAGCAGAAATCTTCTGGATAAACCAGGAGCAGGCAAAAGGCAGACTGAATATCGCATTTTGTCATGAGGGCCCCAGGCCTGCAAGCCCAAACCAAGAGGACCGTTTTGTCAAAGGAGACATAACATGCCGAACAATGTTCAGGTGGAATAGCATTTACAGAGGCCTCTTTTGGGTAAGACAAATGATGTATAAGCCTGAATTTGCCTGGTATCTTTTTTGGAACCCTGAGGTTATCCATGGGTGGTGCTGGGAAAGGACAGCCACCCTTCCAACCCTGACCTCCTCCTTGATTTTCAGAGCTGCTACGTCAGGAAGCTCCCTAGCAGATTTAAGATTCCCTGACTCATATGCCACTTGTGGTCCTGGCACAGCAATCCTAAACTCCCTGACAAAGTCTTCCCAAATGAAGCCTGAAGCCAGCTTTTTGCGGTACTTATCAAGGAGGGGAAGCAAAGCCTCAAGCCAGACAGGGTAGGGGCCAGCATGTTAGCTCCACTAATAGCTAGCGATTCACTATTTGCTGCCTGCTGGCCCAGAGCTAATCCCCAATGTGCCCCCCCCCGTCCTTCCTGCTGCCAGGGACTGTGGAGGGGCATCCTCCACAAAAAAAATCTGCTGGTCGCTGTTGGCTTGAGAACAAGAAATCCTGGGGTGAGCTCCCAAGCAGTTTTCACAGAAATGCTCAAACTTACACCAGGCTCTCTGACATTTTCCCTGATCGAACTCCCAGCACACACCCTTTCTAGCATCCTTCCTCCCCACCCAACAAAAAGGCTTAGATGGTTTCCCTCTTCCCTTGACATAGGGGTCCACTAAGACAAGCCACAACTTACCATTGGTGAGGTCTCAATGTGCATGCTCACATTGGGAGCCCTCTTTCTGAAGACAGTATCATATTCAATAGCTGCTGAGTCCCCTGCCAGGGCACATGCCTTAAGCACATTCCCCAAGTGATTGGGTAAGTGCCATCCCCTGTCAGGATGGGCAGCCTGCACTACTCCTATGAATACTGTGTAGCTGGCCAGACAGTTGTTGACTGTGTGTTCAACCACTGCACCCTTCCCTTCTTTCCTATCCTTCTTGTCAGACTTGTGAGTGTGCCCTTCCTCCCCTTCAGCCTTAAGCGGCAAAAAAAAAAAAAAAAAAAAAAGTCAACATATCTGCTCAGTATTCCTTCCCTGCTCCTCCTGTCAAGGTGGATGCCGGGTAGATCCTCATGGTCCCCAAAAGTGGCTGGCAAACTGCCAGACCCTTCCCCTGCACCCGCCCTCCCATGCTGCCCTGGCCCCTTTGCGTTCCAAGCTCCCCAACCTCCTTCTCTTGATGGCCCAGTCTGGGAGTCCTGGAACATCCATGGAGGCCCTCCAATAGCCCTTCATATCCTTCTCCCTTTCTACAGACTCGTCTGACAGTCCCTCGCTATCTGAATTCTCATTTTCAGTGCTCCTCCTCTGCCTTTTCATTCTCCCTCTCCTGCTGCTCCTGCTTCATTGCAAAAACTCCTCATCCAAATCCGATGAGCTAGAGCAGGGATGTCAAACTCAATTTCATCTTGGGCCGCATCAGCATTATGGCTGCCCTCAAAGGGCCAGTCGTATCTGTAAGACTATATAAATGTATCTACTCTTTTATCATATTAAATAATTACCTCTGCATTCGATTATTACTGGTTTTTAAACTGTCTTCCTTCTGCATAAACTTTATTTGTCTTGGACATTTGGGGACTATTTCATCGTAGTTTATGGTCCCTGTACCTCTGTAAAGTAACACAGAATTGGTCAGTATATCCAAAGTGTGCCTCTTTCTGCCCCCAGGTTCACCAGGTGGGGGGAGTGCCACTGCTGCAGCAAAGGTGCAAGGGCCACATGAAATGGCCTGGTGGGCCAGATTTGGCCCGCGGGCCTTGTGTTTGACACCTGTGAGCTAGAGGGTGATGGCTGCCACTTCCTCCGATGTGTACCAGTCCCTGACTGTGGCTCCTGCCCTGGCTCCCTGCTGCCACCAGCTGTGCTCTCTGGTGCCAAGACCGTCCCTGCTGACCTAGATTCAACTACTCCACCTTCTCAACTAATTTTTCCAATGTCTTAGTCAAGCCTTCCCATATTGACATGCTGCCAGGTACAACTGTAGCTGCTGCAGGGGGAGCTTTCCTCTCATTGCTGGGTGCCTTCTTGTGCCCGCTCCTGGGGAAGAACTCTGTCCAGGATTTCCTGGGTTTTCCTCCTGGCTTCTTCTGCTAGGTTGTGCTTCCTTGGAAGGGTTGTTGGCCCTTTTGGGTGGCATGGTACCTGCTGCAGACACAATAATATGCCCAACGTGAGAGATACCCACCAAAAAACAGGAGAAGGGAGAGCAGCAAAAGATGGGCAGAAAATGAGAGTAAGAGGGGCAGAGGCCCACTGCAATGGGGGTTGAAACAGAGGACATAGAAATGCTGGTGAAATGCCAGGGAGGCACTCCAACAGCTGTGGTAACCAAATGGGGGGAGGGTAGGCAACCCTTCTCCATACTGTTTTTCAAACCACAGGTTTGAACTTACTGAGTGCCACTCTTCCCCCTGCCAAGAGTGTGCGAGCGCACACGGCCTTCTGGGAAGGGAAAAACGTTGCTGGCATGGCTAGCACACTGCTGGAGCACCAAACCAACCCAAGTGGCAACATATCTGTCAGGTAAGTCTGTTGGCTACTCAGCTGAAGAATGAGCATTTAAATCTGGTGTCTCCACCACTAGGGGGAACATTTGATGAAAACACCCAAGAAGCTTGTCAGGGTTAGAGTGTGTGTGACATGCTGCACAACATAAGCCTGCAGTAAAGGCTATCAGTGTGACCAGGGAAGCTACTCAAGGCCCCAGTTGTGGACCCAGGTGTGGACCCAGTCCTGCAACATGGCCTGGGTCCATGTAAAATTACAGCCTGGGAAGTATTACCAGGGACTGCTTCAAGGATTGCATGTAAGTAGCCCTCTGTCCAGCTTGTATGACAATTTAGGAACTTTATGCCATGTATGCAAGATCTCTTTTCTTGGAGCGTGTGATCATTTGGTGCAATGGAGGACGGCCATTTCAGTACATAGCAAACTTGTCTCATCACAGCACTGTCCATACCACGTTGCTAGGACCAGTTTGATTGCAGGTGAGACAAACTCCCAGGCAATGCCAGTAGCTGTTACAATAATGCGCTCACAGCATGGCAATGCATTCAAGGTGCTACCCACAGCTAGGGTTTGGTGACACAGAGCCAGAGGCTTATGTGCCTGAACTGGAACGGCTTGCAATATCACAGGAGAGGAACTTCTGAATAATCTAATGCAAAATCCATAGTCTCAAAGTTTTATCCAGGGAAATAGAATATAAAAAATCAGCACACAATGATACTAGCAAGATCGGTATTCTAATAGCTACACATAATGGTACTACCTAAGATGGCATTTGTGGCAAGGGCTGCTTTTCTCTTCATAGACTGGTTTGGCAGTTTCCCCTTTATAACCTTTATTAAAACAGCAATCAGAATAAAGTATTGATGTTCATACGTACGTCCAGGCTCAAACAGATCTTCAGAATGCATTCAGACAGTTTCTTATATCTTTACAACAGCATAAAGACACAGGTCCCTCACACACAGCCCTTTGGCTACCCTTTTGCCAAGGCTCAGTTCCCAAATCTAGTTCCCCCTCTTTGATCAGATTCGAAAAGCAGCTGATTTCTCTTCTGCCTCTCTCTCTCTAGGCTTCTTCTGAAAAAATGCACCCTCCTCATTCAACCCCCCTGGTTGACTGAGAACCTCTCTGGCTGAAGGACTTCTGGCTGAAGGACTTCTCCCTGATATCTGTGTTACCCTGTGTGACGAACCTGATTTGGGGGGGCGGGCCTTGACGACAGAGCCTCCTTAGCAACCGAGAGTGTTTAAAGTGAGTGGTTGTTGAGATGGAACCTTGGATAGCCCAGGGGAGGGGCGGGTGAAGAGGAGGAATAACGGAATTTAACCGATGGAGGAGTGGATTGAAGAATAGTTTAGAAGTTCAGAGTTTGGGGGATGTTTGAGAGTTGAAGAGCTCTGTGTTAGAGAGAACTGGGAAATAGGGTATATGAGAGATAGTCAAAGAATTAAGCAGAGAGAGAGAGAGAGAGAGCACGCAGAAGGGTGTGCTGTTTCATAAACATTTAGTTACAAACAAATTTAAGTAACAGTGTTGCAATAAACGTCCTTAAAACAGTCCCACAGAGTATTATTCTACATTCTGGATTATACACGCTACCAATATTATCATTAGTACCACAGTAATTGGAGAGATAAATCACTGCTTGTCCTTATATCTGGAGAGGGGCAGATTTAAGGAAAGCAGTAAAGGGGGATAACCCTGGAAGGAGGAAGCCAAGGGGGGGACGAGAGTGAAGAAGATGCTGCGATCTCAGGAAGGAACAACTGAAGCAGACTCGTTTGTCCTGGCCCTGGTTTGATCCAGAGATCTCCCTGGCTGTTCAGACCTGAACACAAAGAGGTGTCAGGCTGGGTAGGCCTGGAGCAAGGCTTGGGTGCTTCGCCCTCACGTTTGTTTCACACCCTGGTTTCTGGGGGTCCCTTGGGGGAACACCTCGATATGCTCTACCTAAGGAAGAGTGGGGAACTTAAAGGAGCACAAGCGGTGGCAATATGAGAGGCAGGGTAACCTAGGGGCATCTTTTTACCCAGTTTTTACGGGGTCAGGCCAAGCCAAAAACCAGTCAAAGGTTTATATCAATAAATATATCAATAAATCAATAAATGATTTTATTGAATGAAAATGTTCTCACACACCAACGCTATCACTCACACACTCGCACAAGACCTATCAAGAAGCAAAAGAGTGGAAAAATTGGATAAGGGATTCAGAGAGGAATTGTAGATGGGGTGATACTGTACCTCTCCTGAAGTCCTTGGTCTGGGAAGCAGCAAGCAAAGCGGAACTCAGCAAAGAGACAGCTGAGGGGATTACTGAACTAACAGAGAAACGGTCTGCTAGCGTGGCAGGGAGTTATCCAGAGAAATTCTCAGAAACTAGGACTATTTGTAGGGGAAAACGCACCTTGAGGGCAAATCCTCTCCCGAGGAGAACAACAGGTACTGCAAAGGAAAGGAAGCTCCACAATGGCAACTTGTTTTGCATGATGGTTTTATGATGTGCTGCCAATGTTTCAGGATCTTCGGTTGCAATGGTTTGTAGTGTAAATTTATGTAGATGGTCCTTGCCTTGGATGATTTTTCCGGAATCATAACTGTTCAATTTGGGGAAAACACGCAAATTCCCTCAAGTTTGGCTCCTCTGTGGCTGAGAACCCTTTGTTTACCGTGAGTTTGCATAGCTTGAAATCTCCTTGGGCTACGTGACTGGGGATTTTACTGGCCTGACCTAGTTCGCGGTCATTTGACCGTTGCTGCCTACGTGCTCATCTGGGCAACCTCCCTGGTATGATGAACTATATTTGATATCAAAAATTGTAGGCCCCAGGATAGGGTGTACCAGTGGGGTAACATCTGACTCCATGACCAATTCAGTATGCCTGCTATTTATTCATTTCCCTCTTTGGCCTCCAATCCCTCCTTCAACTAATGGGTTGTGTTTCTCTCTGGAGTGGCTATTTTGGCTGCCTAGCAAGCTGTTGTTGAGCTGCTTCTCTGACACCCAGGATAGCCACTCCCCCCAGGGTCCGGCACAGCATCAATGTTTATTAATTCATTTGATTTATATCATCCTCCTTCATAAAAGCTCAAGGTGGCTAGTATTAGTCAAACAGCAACCAAGCTTCACTTATACACCATATGACCCTCCAGATACAGTCTTGCTGTTGTTGCTTCTTAGAGTAACTCGCCCATGGTTGTGGTTGTCGTGTGTCTTCAAGCTATTTCTGACTTATGCTGATCTTAAGGTGAACCTATCATGGAGTTTTCTGTGGCTGAGAGTGTGTGATGCACCCAAGGTCATCCAGTGGGTTTCCATGGCTGAGTGGGCAATCAAACCCCGGACTTCAGGATCATAGACCGACACTCAAACCACTACACCATGCTGCTTTCTATTGTAAAAGAAAATTTCTGCATTCCAGAAATAGTCAGTGATCTAAAGGAGACTTTAAAAAAGGACTCTCAGAAGTATTTTAGTTCCAGCTCAGATTTGAGAAACAATTGTGAGAAAAGAATGAGACACTGGACTTATTGTGAATATTCATTCTTGGATGGCAAGGAGGAGCAATCCACCACGATTGGGTTAATCACTGTATGCCAACTTGATCAGGCAGGAGTCCATATTCTTTTCAGCTGTGATTGTTAGTATGTTCCCCCTTCCCTGACAGTTTGATTATCCTAGCCCTCACCTAAGACTATTTTAATCACCTACAACCTGACCACCCAATTTGATTTTTTTTAAAAAATTCTCAGGATGGCACAAAAGAGCAATCCATCACAACTGGGATTTACCAAAACCCCTAATTGGGTGGATTACTATTTTTATTAAGCATTGACTGTAGCACAGTCCTGCCAAAGGCTGCCATATATCTTGCAAAGAAGTTATAACATCATATGCAGTGGTAGTAGCCATCCACCTTGTTGAATGTGGCCATAAGTTTTTAGACCTTGATTTGTTTTTGTACTCATAACATTGAAATGTACATGCCTTAATCCATCTGCCAATCACTGTCTTTGAAGCTCTCTAGCCCAAAGTTTTGGAATTGTATGAGACAAATATAGCTTCTGTGTGTCTCACTTGTGCAATTCTTTTTATGTAAACCTTGACAGATCTGACATCAAGAGTATGCCATCTCTTTTCTTCTGGGTGACTTGGTTGAGGACAAATGTTTGACAGATATATAACATCAGGTATTCCCTTATGGGATATACATTTTGGCAGAAATGTTAGGTCTAACATTAATGTCAATCTGTCCTCAAATTTGCACAGATTTCAATTCACTAATAAAGCTGCCTGTTCTAATACTTGCTTCACTGATGTTATTGTGAACAAAAGGCTGTTTTAAATGACAGCATTTTCAAAGAAGCCTCTCTAAATATTTCAAATGGGAGACACATTAGCCAATTCAAAACCAAGGTCAGGTCCCAGCTAGGAAACTTGTGCTTGTTGTAAAAGTCATAATAATTGAAGAATTTCTTTATGTGTGGTGAGCTGACCAAAAGTACACCCCCAAACTTCAATGTCTCTGAAACACTGAAACTTGGCACTTCAAAGTATTAGGCCTAAGGCCTTTGTGGAAATCATTTGACAGAAACTGTAAAGCATGCTGGACTTCCATACCCCCAACCTGTAAATCCTTAAGAGGTACACCTTCTCTCAAATGCCCTCCATGTTATACTATATATAGTGTTGTCTTTTAGAAGAATTTCAATAACTTCTTCATAATATCCCTGTTAAGTCTACTTTCGAAACTCAGGCCATCAAACTTAACCAGTATGGATTTGGATGATGTACTGGCCCTTGATTGTGAAGATCTGGTCTGCTGGGCAATCTCCATGCAGAGCCTATTAACATCAGGAGTAGCAGAGGAATCCAAAGTCTCCTGAGCCAATAAGGAAAATGAGATCAACAGCCAGGAAGTATGGCTTCCACCTTGCTCCATCCTCGAGATATCAATACCGATGACATTATGCTCAGACAAGGCATGCATCTAGCCCAACCTCCTCTCGACAACAGAGGACACCTCAACTGCCTCAGCAACAGTCCTCAAGGAAGCTCCCATCTTCATGGTACTGCTCTTCACAAAATAAGAAACGCCAGTCTGAAAATCCAAGCATCATGTTTGATGGGATGTACCACAATACTGCCTCATGCACTGCCTCTTCCACCATCTCCTCTCTAGGTACCAATACCTCCAACACCTCCTTCAACACCATCAATACTGTAATGATACTGTCATTCTTTCATCTCAACAACTCCACCTCAGGTTCTGCTCATGCTATTGATGCTCGACTGAGGCCTTTTAGACACAGGCTAAGCGAATACCATCACGCTTGGGCCTCTATCATGATAGACTCTTGGGCACTCGAGATAATTGCCAGACAGTACACCACGACTTTCCCAATAGTGTGTTGTGACACATTGGTGTGTCATCTGAAGTGTGTAGGTGTGTTGCCTCCCCTGGTTGAAAAAGACCCCCCCCCAATTGAGCCCTTCCAGCTGCTGCCACTCTTGCCAGAGTCTTGGGAGCAGGGAACGTTAAGAGTGCCGCTCTAGCACTCTCATGGCTGTTCGTGGGAGAAGAGGGAAAAGTTTGCTTGCAACTCCATCCTTGCAAAAACAATTGGAGGGATCCAGGCAGCAACCGCACCCCCCTCAACTTCACCCCCCACTCCAGCTTGCTTGGTCCTCCTCCACCCTCCCTCCACCCCAAGAAAGTTTGACTAAGTAGCTGCCAGACCAGCTTGAGTGAGAAAGGAACAGCAGCGCCAGAGGGGTTTTGCTGGGAAAAGGAGTGAGCAAACGCCTGAAAGTGCACCGGCCTAGCCAGGGAGAGCACCAAAATGCTCCAGCCAAAGGATTTGAAGATCAAAGCAGCCACCAGCTGATTGACAGTGGCAAAGCAGGACTGGAGGATTCTTCTCGCGCGATGTGCTCCTGCCTCAGTGCTCCCTCTCCCCTGGTACAACCCACACAGCCCTGCTTTCTTGGGTGGCTACCGATTTTAAAAGCACCCACAGAATCTGAGCCCAGTAAGCCCCTGCATGCAAAGTCTTGGGATAAGAATGTGGGAGGGCATATTTTTTCTTTTTCCGCCTGTCAGTAATGCACTGCTTAAAACAAACACACCAGCAAAACCACAATTGCAGAGATCTCTGGGATTTCATTGCTCCAGATGTTCAGCCAGCACCAGGGAGGATCTCTGCAAGACTTTTCCCCTGCCTCCCCAGTCCTTTGGGAATTTTGCAAAAAGATTCCCCTCTCCTAGCCTGACACTCCTACTCCCTCATTCTCTCTCTCTCTTTCACACCCTCCCCCTCTTTTTCATACAGTCTCCAAGGCACAAATGTGCTTTCAGCAAGCGTACACACATTCCTTATATAGGCTTCTCCCCTTCACGAATGCACAATCTCTTTCCATCTCTGACATGCTTTCTTCCTTTCATGCACACACACACACACACACAACCTTCAACACACACACAAAACTTCTTGTTTCATTTCTCACACACTTTTCTTAGTAAGGGCGATGGCAGCAGGCTAGGATTGAGTGGTGGGTGGGGGCCGCCTCTCCTCACCCTAGATAAACCTCTGGGTACTGAGTATACATAATGGGTTAGTTTAACCTCTGGTTTGCTAGTAAAACTGAATTACTGTGTTGTGAAATAATGCATGTCTAAAAGGTGTGTCACCAACATGAAAAGTTTGGAAAGCTCTGCGGTACATCATAGAGTTCCATCATCTCCCTCCAATGGGTCATCTCTGGATCACGTGATGGTCCCCCAGTCTTAAACAAGGAGATTGCAACACTTCTTGAAAAGGGAGCTGTTGAGCGCATTCCACTGTCAGCTTTCTGCCACAGCTTCTCCTCATAGTATTTTCTGATGTCAAAGAAGGACAGCAGCCTTTGTCCCATCTTGGATCTTCACAGAGTCAACTATTACATTTGACCAAACCATTTTCAAATGGTCAGTCTTGCATCCATCCTCCCATTGCTTCAAGAAAGGGACTGGTTCACCACCCTGGAACTGAAGGATGCCCATTTCCACATTGCAATCAGACCAATCCACAGACTGTATCTAGCCTTTTTGGGCAGTCAGAAAGCATACTGTTTTCATGTCCTGCCATTCAGTCTCAGCACGGCTCTGAGAGTCTTAACAAAGGTAATGTTGGTAGTGGCAGCTGCACTACGTCAACATGATATTGTGGTGTTTCCATACATTGATAACTGGCTCTTGGTCACTTAATCCTGAGCCCAGCTTCTTGTCAACATCAACACAACTGTCAAGCTTCTCCACTTGCTAGGCCTCTTGATAAACTTCAAGAAATCTCGCCTAGATCCCTACAAGGACATCAAGTTCAGTGGCACCCATCTGAATTCCCAGTCACAGAGAACATTCCTTCCGCTCAAAAGGTGGACTGTTCTCCAATGAGCTTCATTCAAGTTCTCAAAACATCAATGGGTCAGTATGAGGGACGTCCAAGTCCTTTTGCATTTCATGGCTTTGACCATGGCAGTCAAACCATACAGCAAACTTCAGATGCAACCACTCCAAATTTGGTTTCTGCACATCTTTGTTCCTCTTTGGGACTGTCCGTCAAGGTTCATCATGGTACCACGCCCTGTTCTTCAAGCTATCCAATGGTGGCCAAACCAAAAGAATATCTTTGCCTTTCTACCCTGGCTTCCTTCAGTATCAGTAATGACAGATGCCTCTCAAGACATCTGGGAAGCCCATGTCAACATCACAATATGAGGCAGATGGTCTCCATCAGAACAACTGCTCCATATTGGCCCTTGAACTTCTCCTGGTGATCAAGGCTCTCTGTGCCTTCGAAAAATACTTGCAGGGTCAGACTGTGTAGATCATCATAGACAATACCACCACAATGCATTATATCACCAAGCAAGGGAGCACATGACCTTGGATCCTACTCGACCTCTCCATGCATTTCTGGAACTGGTGCCTCTGCAGGCGGATTCTGCCTTCAGCTGTTCACCTGCCTCGTGACAAGAAGTCTCTGGCAGTCTCAGTCATGCTCCCTTCTCATGTCATGAGGGGAGACTGCACACCGAGATCCTGCTCACCATCTTCTGGAGCTGGACCACTCCGATCATTGACCTCTTCATCTCCAGTCTCAACCACTAGTACAGCCTATACTGCTCCAGGAACAGAAAAAAACTGAAGTCGCTAAGAGATGCCTTCCTGTTTGACTGGTCCAGTTCCATCACGTACGCTTTTCCTCCATTTCCATTGATAACAAAGGTACTTGCAAAGATCCATCATCACAGGGTCAAGTCAATCCTAATAACACCATGGTGACTGAGGCACGCCTGGTCTGCTCCAATAATGGTACTCCCCAGAGGTCCGTATTGGAGGCTTCGGTACAGACCGAACCTGCTTACCACCCACAACAGGACTGCCAACCATCCTGATGTTCACTCTCTCAAACTGATGGCATGGAACCTACTATCCTGAATGCATTACTGCCTTCGGTGAGGCATGTCCTTGCTTCCACATTGACCCTCTATGAGAGGGTCCTATGCATACAAGTGGTCCATTTTCTGCGAGTTCACCCATGACAACCACGTTGGTCTTGATAACATTGGAATTGTGGATATAAATTTCCTTGATTCTGTGACCCCTTCAAAACCTACCTGGAACTTGACCTTGGTCCTCTCTCAATTGTCTGAATGTTCCTTTGAACCTATGGCTACATGTGACCTATGGCTGTTATCCTTGAAAATGGCCTTCCTGGTAATGATCACCTCAACAAGAAGAGCTGGTGAGATCTGTGCTCTCAGAACGGATCAGTCTCACCAAGGAGGTCATTCACAGGCTTGACATCACTTTCCTACCTAAGATGGTCTCCTCTTTTCATCTTAATGAAGACATCATCCTTCCCTCCTTCATCCCAAACCCTGGAGACTTGGAGCAGAATCTACACTGCCTCGATGTCAGACATGCTCTGGTCTTCTATGTACAGCACACTACCATTTTCAGGGACCCTATCAGATTCTTTGTTTGCTACTCCTCTGCAAAGAAATGACAACTAGTCCCATCACAAAGACTGTCGAAGTGGGTAGCCTTGACTGTCTGCCTGGCCTATGAACTCGCTGGGAAACAACCTCTCCAGTAATTGAGAAATCATTCTACTAGAGCCATGGCAGCATCCACAGCATTCCTGCATGGTGTTCCTCTTCATGAGACTTGCAGGGTTCCCATTTGGTCAAAACCTACTACTTTCATCACCCACTACAGAGTGTACAATAGAAGATGAGCTGATGCCATCTTTGCCAGAGCAGTGTTGCAATCCTTTACATGTTAATTGGTTGGTAATATGGTTGGAAATCTCATTGGTCTCTTTCTGTGACATTTCCAACACGTCGATTAGTAGCTCACCAGTCTCCCATTTGTGTGAGTCACAGAGACCATGAATAAGAACAGGTTGCTTACCTGTAATTGTGGTTCTTCAAATGGTCATCTGTGAACTCACACAACCCTGACCTACGTCCTCACAGTTTTTGTGTCTAAGTTCATCAGAGAAGGGCAAACCCATTTGGTTGGTATTGTTACTGTGGTGCATAGTCTGAGCCCGAGGTCTACTAAATATAATTTGATATCAAAGAATTGGCCATTCCAAACTGCTCCCCTCCATGTGCTTGTGAGGCCCCCAGACAAGCACGCACACGGACACGGCTGAACAAGCTGAAACAAATCCAGGCAGGCCAGTAATTTTCTGGCACACAGCTTCAGGAGACCTCCAGGCAAGTACACTTTAAACCTACATTAAGTATGCATGAGGCATACAAAAGATTCTCTGCCCCGAACAGGCAGCTTGACGAGATTAGCGTTTCTGACTACTCAACTGTCAAGCACTCTCCATTTGCCTACTGTCTGCACTATTGACAGCACCGTCAAAATCCAATCATGCTAAATACTGACCTTTCGAAGGCTTTGTCTCCAACCCAAAACCCATTGTTTCCCCCGGGAACGGACTACCCTACAGGCACATTTTCCCCTATAAGAACCCCCATTTTCAGCGCTTCTTCAGATTGCTCTTGGCTTCCATCCCGCCTTGCTGCCGCTCCATTTGCCAAGCCTTCCTCTCAGCTTCCACGTGCTGAGAATCTCCGCTCCAACTGACTTTCTGCAGGCTACCCGGGCTACAGGATCAGGTGTAGTATTCCCCCTGAAAAATCCTCCTTAAAATCCCGTCTACTTTCCTCCCTTTATTTCCTTAGGTCTGTGTGTGTGAGTACACATGTGCGCAGTATTTCTTAGTTCTGTGTGAGTGAGCACGCAAGTGTGCTGTGACTTTACAAATAAAAGAACAAAATTATAACTTTATTGTGTTGTGGTCTTGACTCGGTCTGACCGCGTAAACATTGGTTCAAAGATCTCACTAGGTTATCCTGACTCTCGTAGTGCTACAGCTTGTGCTCTGGCTCATTCCCATTCCCCATTATTTGGAGCACACTGAGGCATCCCCCACGGGACCCCAGAAATCAGGGTAACAGTATGGCATGATAGAAAAACTGTCAGGGAAAGGAGAGAATCCTAATGGTCACAACTGAAAAAAAGTGGACTCCTAACTGATTAACCCAATTGTGGTGGACTGCTCCTCTGTGCCATCTCAAGAATAAGAAAGCAATACTGTTTTAAAAATAATTAATAAACAGTAATTGGATACATGAAATACTAGTAAAATATACCCCCAGAGAACCAAGTTTGGCAAGCTAAAAGCTTATCCGTGGCGTATACCTCTGGCAGATCAAAAGGAACTTTAAAATTAACACAAGACAAAATATAAAAGTTTAGATCCAGTTAGTTAAGTTTTGAAGGGATTTAATTTATTCAGTACTATTTCTAAATCTAAATCCAACCCATAATATCTTTCCTACAGCTAAATTCAATTGAATATCTTTAAAAATTAAGATCTCATAAGATTATTATATTTTTTGCAAATTGCTTTTGCAAGTATGGTGAGATACTTCAAGGGGATCATAGGGTCATAAATGGGAGATCAGGCAATTAATCTTCCAGCATTTTCTTTTCTCAAACCAGCTGCTAAGCATTCATTGCTTTGGATCTGAATTCAGAGTGTGGGATCAGTTAACTTTTTCTTCCTATGCATTCACTCTGCATTTATATCCATTTATACTAATTAAGTCTTCAGAACTGCTTCAGCCAAAGAATGTCCATGGGCCTTTCCAATTACACAATTTGAGCACTATGATTCTACTTGAACTGCCATGGCTGCATCTTATGGCATCTGGATATGTAGTTGAACTCTCTGGCTAAGTATTCTAAAGATCCCTCCCTAAACTGAAATTCCCAGGGCACTATAGGATGTTGCCATGGCAGTTGAAGTGGAATCATAGCACAAAAAGTGTACGCTACAAAACGGCCCATAACAATTTTTTCCCCTTTGAAGCTAATAACAATTTCAGAGGAGTGGATCTGTGCTGAGGAACTGGCACATGGAGTGAAAGCTGTAATCCAAGTTGAAGTCCCTGACGGTTGCTTTTAAGAAAAGGAGACAGTGTCAAGAAATGCAGAAGAAATGTTGAAAGTGGAATCATAGCACTATAACAGTCTAGTGCGGAAATGGCCTCAGTTTGGAATCTCCAGTATCATGCGAGTTTAGATTCTTAATCTCTCATGAAGAAAACAGAAGAAAACTCCCAAGGAAGGCTAGCAAGTTGTCTCATTATAGTTTAGCTCACAGGATAATTGTTCAGCAATTTGCCATCTTTTCATATGATGACGGCATTTTACATCACCCATCTTACGGCTGGGGTCATACTTACAAGTTGATTACAGTCCCTGAAGACAAAATCATTGTTCAAGTATTTTGTACACTCAAGAGATAACATGACAGTGAGTTGCACAAGCTATTGTGTCCCTTGCCTTTTTTTTTTCTGGTATATGTTCCTAAGCTACAGGTGAATTAGTAATTAAAATGAGCTTCCTACACAGCTTTTGGTTATACAAACATAATCTGAAGTGAAATGTAATCAAGAACTTGAATTTATAAGAATTTCAGAGAAAACAGTAATGATACTCAAATTATATCGAAATCTTTAAATTTTACAGACTTCACTGATTACACTATTCACATGCTTTTTAGTTCTACCCCACAAAACATCAACTATGTTATTGGAATCTTTGTTACCATAACTACCATCATTTTCTGCTGTCATAATTTTTTTTGCTTTAACATAATGATGCTTTGGAACTTTGTGAAGCAACATGAAGGAATACTATGAAGTCACTTTAAATCCTAACATTTCTTAGTTTTTCTATATTGTTCAACCGCTAGTGGTAAACCTGTAACTGGATGATTTTTTTCTGCATTTGTTTATACGTTTTAGAATAATAAATTCTAGGGAAAATGACAGAAATGCTGTCGAGGTGGGGGGAAAAAATCACCAAACTCAGTTCGATAGTCCTGTTCTGTGTGCCACTAGATAGACAGAAAATCCCCTTCTGAGGTTGGAAATAGCTCCAATTTTGGATTCCCTGCCACATGGAAAGATCCACTCCTCTCACTCCTCTGATGTTAGAGAAAGAGGGAAATTGGAGGTATGGTACAGCTGAAATAAGGGGGGGGGTCTAGATCCACAGACTCCAAAGCCCTCTCACTTCTTGACCTACTAAAAATGACGGGTGTTGCAAGACAAGCTTCACTGAACTTACAGCTAAATTCACTCTAGTGAGGCAAAAAGAAGTGATTCATACTTCCATCTGACAGTGAGCTCATGTGCATCTCAGGCAAGTGATGCAAATTTCACTTCAGAAAATTTGTTCAAAGTATTAAAAGACCACAGCCCTCCCCGCTATATACTTGATGGCTGTATGTTTAACAAATTGGATTGAAAATATAGATGAAGGATAACTTTAAGCTTATAGAATCCTGTGGTGATTGAACTATGCTTCTTTGTTAGTGAACTGTGATGTTGCACAACCAAATGTACAACTCCAAGTGCAATGCAAATTTACATCACCCACACCTCTGTGCTTGTATCTCTGAACAATGCACAACTATGCACAGTGGCACCAAAACTAGTCATAAGAAAAGTGGAGGCCTGTGAAAGGAAAAAAATTACCCTGGATGCATTTTGGAAGAAGCTTTCAAGTGGTCTGTACAAGGTTTAAAAAAAAAATTACAAAAGGTTTACCTGACCTGGTTGTTTCATTTTACATGTGCATATTGTTAGTTCTGGATAAAAAGTTTGATAAAATATGTTGCCTTTCCTTTTTGTGGTGTTATTTTTTTTGTATGTTATTTCTGCCTCTGGTAATAGAAGTTATGCCCAGGAACACATCAACTTTGTTAACTGAGGTATATCTGTATTCCCTAGAATGCAAAATGCATTTTATTAAATTACAGTTATAATTTGTGGAGCAACCTTAACAGTTATCTTAACCTGTCGATAGTAATGGCACATTCTCTCTCACTTTGAAGGTAATGAGCACTTACAAGCTGCACCTCCTGTGCAGATTTTTCAGACTTGCAACCAAAGTCTTTGTTTTAAGGAAGGGATGGGGAGTGTCTGATCCTTTCAATGTTGTCAGACTACAACTTCCATCATTCTTCATCACTACCTGTGCTGCAAGGGCTGAGGGGCAGTGTAGTCCAATATCTGGAGAGTAACACGTTTCCTATACTTTGTATAAGGCAACAACTATCCTGTTCTGAATTTTGCCAAAGCCAAATGAAGAGACAGGTTTTCTGGTCAAAATATACATATATGTACAAATATACTTGGGCTTAGTAGAAATGTACTAGAGAAAGGTTTGGCAGATATTGACTGCAGACTTTTGAGAGCTGTAGTCCAAAACACTTGGACAGTTCCAGGTCAAGGAAGCAACAGAGACAGAAAGACTGACAGACGCACAAATGCAGTAGATCAATTGTGGGTAACCTTCTGTTTCAATGAAAACAACCTTTCTTTTCTTCCTTTACAGATTTTTCTTCGAATTCTTGACAAAAGCTCTTGATGAAAGACAGTATAGGAGATTATGCTACAACACTGTTCATCATACTGTGGAAGAAATAATATCCATAAGGCTCTTCTTTCCAATCTTTGTGTGTCCCAAATACATACATTTATGTCAGGCCTTCCTGAGGACAGTAGGGGCTGAAGACTTGAGTTAGCTTCCTAGACACATAAAAACATGATATTCCACAAAAATATGCTGTTCCGTAAAATTGCTTCTTGGTCAGCAACATGAGCATTATTTTTGAAGTTTCTTAGAAAATGTTTGATCACTTATTCTACTCTCTTCCATTCTTGAACGCTTCGAAGTAGAATGAAGGGCAGGAAGAACAAAGAGGCACAGACTGTGAAACAAACTTCAGCTCCTGCCAACCAGTATACTGGAAAGAGAGAAGAGAACCTATAAAAGCACTGTTAACAATCACAAAAAAATGGAAACTATCTCAATGATGGCCTTCATGAAATATTTCTGTACCAAAGGGACTGAGAATATCTCAGTCAATCCCAGATGATGCAGCTTGTTCCCTCTAGTCCAGATAGTTACTCCAGTCTTTTGGAAAGGACAGAAATCTCTTCTCCTGTCCAACAACATCAACAGAGTCCTTGAGTACTGGTGAAAAACTATACCCATCCAGGACAGCAAATGCTTGATTAAGTTCCCATAACTTTATAGTGATAAAGAGACAGGGACAGGGGAGTCACCTGAGTGTGACTTAGCCCTTCATGAAGCTTGTTACAGTTTTTAAAGCTGTTGTCCACATCTGGTGCAAGTTGTTTGATAGCTCAGCTGAGGTAATAGGGTTTCAAAGCTCTGTCGCTCTGCTATCAGCAACATCACCAAATGCTAGAGTAAGTTCAGTTCCACTCATGACAACAAATGCAACAAATGCAAACTAGTGAGACAGTTTCCAAATTTAGTTGAGAGTAACTGTACATACATATATACATGCACATATAAATCAATCCACAGAGGGAAAAATATCTACATTTTCCCCAGAATTTCCGCAAAAAATTTCCTACTTCTAAAGTCAGCTTGTCCAAACATGGCTTTAAGATTTTCAGTGAGCAATTTAATAACAACAAATAAGCATTCCAACCCAAAGCCAGAATGACAGTCTTTGTTGTGGTTCCTCAGACTGCTGTGGCTGGTCCCTGTGGCTGGTCCCTGTGGCCAAGTTCCACTGTTCCTTACTAACTAAGGGCAGGGCTGCTCTCTTTCTGCCTCTTTTCTATTTTTCTTCAATATTTTATCATTCTGGTGCGTTCTCTTGCCTTCTTTGTTTCTCCTGCAACCTTTTTAACTCTACTTAGGCGCTTAAACAGAAGGCACTGCACTTTATAAGCAATGATCAAATATTTTATGAATTCTAAAGAGGCTAAGGGACTTGACAAAGATAAAAGAATTAACACAGAGGCAGCACTTCCCTTTTTTAAAGCTCCTGTGCCCAAACCCAGAAAGGCTTCCTAGTTTGGGGTCAGTCTGACAACAGGAGTGAGGGAAGTTCAGCAAGAGCACTGAAGAGTTTCCATACCCCCTCCCTGCAAACAAGCAGCTATTAAAACATCGAAAGACCAGAGAAACTTAAGGTAATGACCTCAAGCTGTCCCTAACAAAAAAATAGAAAAAACAGAAAAAAACACAAAGTAGAATGAAACTGAAATAAAATCATCCATGCCCTATTAAAAGCTAGGAATGATCATCCTGACCACAATACATACTAATGTTCCCTCAATAACATTCTTCTTTGAATGGGCCCAGTCTACTGACAGCCAAGTCACATCACTTCTGCTTTGTTGCTTCATGGTTAACCAAAAAAACAGGACACTTTAGCCTAAATCCTGTTCTTAGTTCTGACTAAAGTAGAGCGAGTAAATCAATTGGATTTAATTATATGTTGAGTCATCATTCAACAACTGATTCAATGTCCAACTCTAATTGGGGCTAAGCAACAGGATGCCAGCCTTTTTGTCCAAATTCATTATATTAGGTGGAACAAAAACATAATCCAGTAGGATAAATCAATAGCTATGTTGAGACCATGTTTATCCCAGAAATTTCTAGTTTCTAGGGAAAAACACTGTACACAACAAGTGGTTGAAACTTCAGGAGATTGTTTAAAAATGCGCAGTGTCACTTGTGCAGAATAGAATGTCTACTTTGTATATCTAGTTCTATGTGGATTCTGTCCCCCACTCCCCCCTCCACCGCTAATCAAAACAACCATGTCTGGGGGACTAAATGGTCTATTATACAGTTCATGAGAGTTAAAATAGGTGAATCATCATAACAGGATGTGTTCCTAGTTAACTACACACAGTGCACGCACCTGAGGACACCTGCATAATTACCTGTTGCTGACATGATTGGCCCAATAGCTCTCGCAAGAGCCCCCAGACTCCTTAAGATGCCCATTACTGTTCCTTTTTGGCTTGTCAATCCTGCGAAAATAAGAGGTAGCTACCAAGATTTTTTTTTCCTCCATTGGTTTCTTTTTTCATGTAATATATAGCTCCAGATCAAAGCAACTGTATATACTTAATCACTTCCACTTGGACATTTCAACCATTTTCCTCTCGACTACAGTATGAAAATAACAGAGCATGACATCTCACTGGAGAAAACAATTATCATTTTATTTTTCTGATTTTGTTCTTTAGCTTTCCCCAGCAAAGTAAAACTGGATACCCAGGACCACAGAGGATGCTATTTAAAATAAAAGGAATGCAATGTGTTGTTAAATTTCTTTTTAAAAAGAGTGGAGCTAAATACCCTAAAGGCTTCAGGTTCTGACTGATCTTGGAAGCTGAGCAGTGTTAGCTCTAGTTAGTACTTGGAATGGGAATCATCAACAGATACTAGGTGCCGTAGGCTATATTTCTGAGATTCCTTGTCTATGAAAACCCTATGAAGCTAGAGGGGTCACCATAAGTTGACAGGTGACTTGAAGGTATATATATATATGCAAGTGCGCACACACAGACACACACACACACAAACACACTTCTAAAAATATGATACTTCACATTGTAAAACTTATGAGTTTTTGAAAAGAAGAAACTTTTGAAATTCCTCATATCTCCTGGAATTAGGAAGGTGATCGAGTCCACTTCCTCTAAAGCCTCAGGCTGAAGCAATAGCCAACATATCCAGATCTGAAAATCGCTGTCAAACAGCTGCAAAGTAGTAGGTTGAGGAGGGGGAATCTGTAATGCAGCAACACTGTATCTTTCCTCTACTTTCCTGGGTCAAGGCAGGATGAGGGCTTGCACGGAAAACTGGCAGGCAGCGCATGCTTCTTCTGCTGAAAACGTGTTTGTGTTTGCATGCCTTCAAGTTGCCTGTTGACTCATGAATTTCATAGAGTTTTCATAGGCAAGGAATCCCTCACAGCAAGTTTTGCCAGTTCCTTTCTATGAAGTATAGTCTACAGCACCTGGTATTACTCATTGGCTGTCTCCCATGCAAGTACTAACCAGGGCTGACCCTGCTTAGCTTCCAAGATCAGATGAGATCTGATGCCTTTAGGGTATTTAAGCCTCTCTTAGGAAGCTACAAGTCAGACACATTTGTTACTGCCCTGGCTAGTCCAAGCTTTGGGGATATTAAAGATATCCTCTTGATATCATAATTCGGCTTCACTTCTCTATTCCTCTCCACGTGCTTGCGAGGCCACCGGACAAGCACATAAACAAGCTCGGCCGTTAATAACCATAATATTCAAACTACAATACAGGCAGGCCAGAAATAGCTGACTCACTGCTTTAGGAGACCTCCAGGCAAGTACTCTAATTAGGTATGCACGCAACCTACAAAAGAGCCTCTGCCCTGCGCTGGCAGCTTGATGGGTTAATTATACAATACCCAAGTACTCTGTGTTTGCATACCGGCTACTCTATTGAGAACCGCTACGATAACTCAATCATTCAGATTCTGACCTTTCGGAGGCTTTGTCTCCAACTCCAAATCTATTGTTTTCCCCCAAGTACAGCATAGCCTGCAGTCACAATTCTCCTTATAAAAACCCTTGATTCCGAGACCTTCCTTGGATCACTCCCGAGTTTCATCCCGCCTTGCTGCCGCTTTGCTTGGCGATCCTCCCCTCAGCTCCACGTGCTGAGCTACATCGCACCTCAGCTTCGCTCTCTATTTTTCTGGGCTTCAGGACAGGTGAAGTATCACCCAAACCAGCAATCCCTCTAAAAATCCCTCTATACCGCTCCAACCTTTATTTTCTTTAGTTATCTTGTATGAGTGTGTCACATACACTGTTTTGCTTGTGTTTAATAAACATCATTTATTGTCTCAACTTTTGTGTGCTACTTGACTCGACCTGACCCTGTAGACATAGGGTTCAAGATCTCGCTACCCTGCTCTCGTAACGCTAAGCAGTGCTCTGAGCTAATTTTCCCCACCTTTAGTTGAGCACATTTGGTGTCCCTCTCGGGACCTCCTCCCGGGACCCCCAGTACACAGGGTAACACATTGTAGTTATTCAATAGAAATGAACATGTTGCTCCTGCCTTTGTCTGAAGCATTCCACAAATGAGGGCATGTTTATTTTGTTCATCCCAATAGCATCCAAACTATTTCCATTTCATTCTTGTACCTTTAACCTTACATATTTTCCTGCATGCTGGATTAACCATGCTAAATGTTTACCCAAACTATGCTTTTACAAGATTTACTTTTACAAGAACTTTACTTATTTATTTACTTGTTTCAGGGTTTTAGCACTAATTCATGGTGCTTCTTCACCTACTTGGAGTACAGAGGTGGGATTTTTATCTCTTTTATGATATTTTACACTTAAATACATGGGGCTTCTATGAACATTGGTTACCAGTTGTCTTTGTGCACAGAAAAGCTATTTTGCTGTTTCAACATTCTGGCACAGTACCTTGACCATATAACCCCATTTCCCCTAAATTCTTCTTAGATGAAGCTCAGATTGTTTGATAGAGCAACACGGCATCTTGTCACATAACCCTGTTCACTTAGTACTTCCTAGATTCAGCCTGAATTCCTCACTGTGCCAGCACAGCATGGAACTTGGTAGCTTAGGTAGCTGTGGGCTATGGTTAGCATCTTAACACAAAGTAAATCAAGCCTGTCTATTTTTGCCTTTACCATGATGATCCATTTAGTTGCCAGTCCCAACTGTGCCTTTGTTTCTCTGCCAGGATTCAGGATTTGGCCTTTTGTTCCAAGTTGGTTTCTAGAAAGAAAGGACTATCTCATACTCACTCTGCAAACAAGTTGCTCATTATAGGAATGCTAAGTCTTTGGCCAAGGGAACAGGGTCAATTCGGTTTCATTAGTATGATTACTAATTAATACCTTTAGTTTGAACTGAATACATTTCATTTTGACTTCATACAGATTCCTGGCATCACAATGGCATAATAATTTTCTTTTTGAAAAAATACACCATTTTAATTATAGAGAATTCACTGAACTTACAGTACTTGCAGCATCGCAGTATTTAAAAACTTTGAAGCCCAGTGGATCTAAAATTAAGTATATCTTTAACACTTTTCCACTGAAAAAGTGCTTATATTTGCCAGTGCCGCCTTCACGTGTAAGGCAAAGAAATGACAGAACTCTGGCATTCAGGATTCCAGATACAGCTGGAACAGCCAACAAAAGAAGAAGGCTCTGATTAAAAAGCCACTCACCATAGTTGGACACCACTGTAGACAGACAAGGAACAACAACTGCAGAAGCTAGAAGCAAGTTAAAAATGTAATTAAACAAGTGAGAACACAGATGATTAAGTGTAGGCTATTATACACTTGGTACTCTATAGACAGTCATAGATATAGGAAGGAAAGGAAGGGAGAAAGGAAACTTTAAAAACTCCAACAAAGATCTGCAACAGAAATTTCTTTTTTCTAGCATGTCTGTAGAGAACTGCACAATCCAGAATGCCTTCCAGTGCTGCAAGGACAAGACAAGGCAGGCAGCATAAGGTTTGCGCTTATGTGAATGCATGAGGAAAACTAACACCAGTACCCTGACCACACATGTACAACTACAGGATTCCTTAACTGGATAAGAAGCCGTGTTATTTCTGGGAGGAGAACCTTCAAACCCCCAGACACTGGCAACTACTATTCTCATCACTCCATCTCACTGACCAGGGTCACCAGGGCAGATGGGACCTGGGATTCACCTGGAAGATCTTAGATTTTCTAGTTCTAATGCAGATGAATAAGTGCTGTGCATGCACCTTGGGTGCATCGCACACTGTCAGCCCCAGAAAACCCCATGGTAGGTTTTTTCTAGGGTCACCATAAGTTGGAAACAACTTGAAGGCACAGAGCAACAACAACAACAGTGCAGTTTCTCTGTGGATCCAGCAGCAGTCAGAAAATCAGCAGCTGTAAAGAATAGTTTTTCAAGAAGGAAGGAGGAGGTAGACCTTGTTTCCTCCATTTTTTTCAATGCATCAGAAATCTATGGGCAAACAATATTGACTTCTGTACACTTTGTTGAATCAGGGTTGATAGTTCTAGAAACCACATGCCATAGCACACCCAATCATGTGAAGAATTTTGTATATTCCTCGAAACCTGCTAGCCTTCTAGGTAAATAAGCACATGAACTACTGTTATGCAAATGTACAACCTCCAAAATGTGCTGATTTAATCCTGGGCCACCACCCTGCTTCCTATATTAACTTGCTGCAAGAAGGAAGTGTTGGTACTGAGATTAAGGAACGAGAGGAAAATTCTCTCCCTTCTTAATATTGTACACTTGGTAGAAAAGGAACAAAACCATCTCTACCATGACACTGGTGCCTTGAGAATATAAATTCATAAGTGGAAAGATATGCATATATGACAGAGAGCTAATGCAAGAATCCATATGCATGGACTGGCATGTTGCAAACCAGTCCACACTTATTTTGCCTTCCCTGTTAAGCGATGTCAGCTACGGACAGTCTTGGGCCAATATTCTGCCCCTCGAAGTGTGGCCCTGGGGCTGCATGCAGCCACCCCCAGGCTGTCTTTGGGGCTCCCAACTTTTCCTGACTCCCTAGAGCACACTTTTTCTTGCCACAAAAATAAGAAGGAGAATTTTGACAGTCAGTGTGTGTGTGTCTGTGTGTGTGTGCACACACGCTTGTGCATGCACTAGAAGGACTGCCAAAAAATTTAAAAACAAACAAATAAAACCACCCCAGCTACAGTAGCTAAAGCAGCTAGTTTGGATTTTGAAAAACTTTTTTTTTTATGTTGAACTATGTACAATCTATTCAAACCCTGAACTGCTACTCCCAGAAGCTTTCAGGAAAAGCACTTCACTTTCTTTTGTAGCCAGAAGCAGGGGCGAGGTCTGGGGAGTCTGAAGGGGTCAAGGCAGCCTTGGGAGCCACACGTAGCAAGGGGCACACTCTCCCCAGTGCTAGTTTACTTTACAAGGTGTGTCTAGGAATAAAATCTTTTCCACCACTACCAAAAGTGAGGCATTTCCCTCAGTATATTGAAATGCTCTTCACAGCAAAGTTCCACAGGGAACGATCCTTAACTTTTAAGATTTTTTTTTCCTGGAAAACCAATTTGGCAGACTTTAGAGTATTCTTGATTGAAGAATTACGTTTCAAAAGAAAAGACTGGTTCGTCAACTTAATGTCCATGTGAAAAACAAGCTTTCTCCAATTTTGAGAGTGATTGTATAGTGTAGTAACCCAGGTCTGCACCAGCAGGTCACCTATCCGTACCTGTTCTGACCGTTTAGACTCAACTTCTGACTACAAAGCACTCCTTAGTCTGTTCTCATTTGTTCAACGGACAACGTTCACAGCTTTCTGAGATACCATATTTCTGTTTGGGGGGAAAAGTGCCAGGATAGTGTTAATACAATTACACATTCCCTCCAGGGCTTGGAAGAAGGCCAGAAAGATTCAGTAAAAGCTGAAGCAACACCATCTAGTGACATCTCTAAACATTACCATGGCAACTTCCAGGAAAGTCATTAGCATGAGAATAAACTGTGCTGTACTTCTTTCAAGAATGTATAACGCAAAGAAAGCAGCTTTGAAACCTAAGGTTATCTGCATTAATAAATTCAAGGAAACTACGGGACATAATCAGCACGTTTCACTTCACTTTCAAGCCGGAAAAAAATTGTTTGAGGAGCTCACCAAAAGAGTACAACAAGAGTCCAGTGCTCAAGATGATCACATTAGTACTCCAGCCAATTAAAAGGAAAGCAGGAACCAACAGTGCTATTGCCTGCCAAAAGAAATGGGGGTGGGGGAGAATGACAAATCTCATGGTTTGAAGTACACAGAGGTCTTGGAAAATAGTAAAAACCTGAAGTCTTTTCTCCTTTTCCTGAACTATTTTGAGAACAGCTGGTTGAATGTCAAAGAGGTGGTCCTCACAGCCCAGTCCCAACTCCTGCCCTATGTTTTGCTCTGCTACAGTTGCAGAAATGCAGTCCTTGGCTTACATTATAGCAGCTGATGCAGAACAGAGTGGGAGTGGCCTCTAGGAGAGGAGAGGCAAGCCTCTGATTCACAGGTGTAATGTCACTTGCTGGGTCCCCTCTCCACCCGGCCCTGCCACTTTCCCAGAGGCCTAATCCCTCAGAAGGGAGCCAGGAGAGGGCTGGAGCTGAGGGTCTCTGCAGCCTAGGAGCCAGTTTGTTCACCTGTCACCTGCCCTGCAAGGGGAAGGGCGAAGGGGAAGATCAGGAAGCACCTCTGGAAGCATCTGAAATTCTTGAGTGCATCTGACTTTGTCCTCTGCCTACAATCCCTACGCAGGATAAGCAAAGGATGGAGCAGAGTTGGCTTGGCAATAGTATGTGTGAAAATGACCCAGGGGTCTTAGCAGACCACAAGCTAAACATGAGGCAACAGTATGATGCGGCAGCCAAAAAAGCCAATGCAGTTCCAGACTGCATCAACAGGAGTATTGTGTCCACATTCAGGGAAGTACCAGTATGTATGTATGTATGTATTTTCATTTATTTATTATTTTATTTTTATTTTTTTTTAATTTTTTTAAATTGATTATTAAAAAAACAGAACAAAAAAAGAAAAACATCATATGATACACATAACAGTGGAAAAAGGAAATTTCAACAAAACGAGCTTACATTATTATTTCTCCCCAACTCCGTTACAATCGTATACTTATTCGACATATTCTATATGATACTGCTTATATACTTTTGTTACCTATATCTAGATCTCATTCTCATTATAGTCATTATTATTATAATAATTTCATTCTTAACTCTATGCTCTTCCATTATAGTTAATCTATTACTATTAATAAATATGATCTTATTACTAAACATATCAAACTATTCCTAAAAGTAAACCCACCCCCAGAGCCAATTATGTTTCAACTTACTCTACCTTCCAGAATTGTAATTCTTCTTGAGGAGGTATGACACCTTACTCTTTTATTAAAACCTTTCCCACAAATATCTTCCACATTGCTTCGAAATCATTCCCCTTCATCATTCCTTTTTTGGCCCTAATTCAACATGTTAACTTATTTTTTAAATGGCGCTGATTCCAAATTTTTCCCCAGTCCTGAATATCTTTTTTTGTGCTAGTTCTTCCTCCCATATTTTTCTAAGATATTCATCTTCATCTTCATATTTTGCCAACATTTTGTATATTTCACTGGTGGTACCCTTCAATATTTCATTTTCCTTCATATCTTCTCTTTGTATAATCATTTGTTCAAATTTAGTATATTCTCTGAAACCTTTATTATTCCTTTTCCAGTTCCTTGTCTACTGCTCTAACTGTATATAATTAAACCATGATATCTTAGTATCCTGTAATCTCTCTTTTATTTTATCTTTATTCATCATTATATTCATCCAATCTTTTAACTTATTTATTCTCTGTCTCTTTAATTTCTTCTCTACTTCACCTCTCAAATTCACTGGAAATCTTACCATCTTCACTACAGGAGTTAATGGTGAAGTAGCCGGCATTAATTTTTCCTTATTTTTCTTCCAAATTTCTAATACATTTTTCAAAAAGGGGTTTTCTATTTTTTCCATCTCTCTCTTGACAGGATTAAAAAAAAAAAAAAAAAAAAATTTCTCTAATCTCTTCTCAATTTCCATTGTTCCCATCTCTAACCAATCTAAATCCACTTTTCCTAGAACTCCATCAATGATATATCTCAATTGATTTGCATTATAAAATCGTTTTAGATTTGGTAGGCCCAATCCACCTTCTTTTTGAGATTTGTACCAAAATTTCTTATTAATCCTCACTCTGTCATTTCCATTACAATTATTGTTCAAGAACTGCCAATTTTTAATTCTTCTTCTGATATTTTTATTGGTAACATCATAAACAAAAAAATTAATCTTAGGTGGTATTTTACTTTTTACTACTGCTATTCTTCCAAACTATGATAACTTAATATTTTTATATTCCTCTAATTTCCGTTTCACTTCTTGTCTTAATTTATTATAATTTTTTCCTCTAATCTTTTTAGACGTCTTGTAATATTTATTCCTAAATATGTGATTATTTCCTTAAATTTAATATCTATCTTTCTTTTAAAAAATATTGTTCTATTTTAGTATAATTAAACAACATTAATTCCGATTTAGCCCAATTTATTTGTAGCCCTGTCACTTCCCTAAATTCTTTTAAGTGTTCAGATATTCTATCCATTTTCTTTATTGGATCTTTAATTGTCAACAAGGTATCATCAGTAAATAAACTTACTTTATTCTTTTCTTTAATCCCAATTCCCTCCAAATTCTCATTCTTTCTAATAACATTTGCCAAAATTTCAATGACCACTGCAAATAAAATCGGGGATAATGGACAACCTTGTCTTGCCCCTCTAGATATTTGAATTTGTTTTGATAATCCATCATTTACCATTACTACCGCCATGTTATTTAAATATAACTGATTTATCAATCCTCTAATTTTTTCCCCCATTCCTAATATCTTTAATGTTATTTTTAATACTGGCCATTCCAAACAGCCAAAGGCCTTGTATATATCTAATGCCATTATTCCTGTCTTTTGTTTATCCCTTTTGATTATATTTATTTTATTCAATACTCTACCAATTAGATTTGACATCTGTCTTCCTTGCACAAAAACACATTAGTCTCTCTGCAAATACTTATAAATAAACTTACTCATTCTTTTTGCCATTATTGCTGTCAATATCTTAGCATCTTGATTTATTAACGATATAGGTCTATACGATCCCATTTTATTTTATTTTTATGTCACCCAAGGTGGCTTCCAACAATAAATTACTTTGTCCAGTTTGGGGCTAAATGCTAAAAAGAACTCTTACCATTTTAATAGTCTTTAGTTCATTTCCTGGCTTAATTTTTCGAGTGTAACCTCCCTGGATCACAGCCATTGAAATTCCAATGAAGAAAAACATCTTCCCTTGTTCCATGCTAAGTGAAAATGGTAGAGGAGAAACCAAAAAAGAACAGAATTTTCAGCTAAGTTAGAAGTAACACAAAAAACTCTCACCCCACCCCTCATCACCATCTCCCCTCAAAATTCCATCTAATGGAATCTAATAAACCCCAGACCAACACAGAAGAACAACAGTATGAATTATTCCTTTTTTCCAGAGTTGTACTTTACAAAGCAAAAGATTTATGTAAAATAGAGAAACAGGCTGAATTTTCTTCTCAAAATCATTACATATTTGTTCCTTCATACGAAAATCCTTCACAGACGTAACTAACTCATCTATTTTGTTTGAGCTGCATCTACAAAACATTGCTGAACATGTTTTAAATTTATTACCATGTTTTAAATTTATAGATCTGTAACAAATTATCTTTATGGCTAATGAGGGTACAAGGAAACTACATTTCAAAAGCAATGCAATGAGTAACAGTGAAGTTATTTTACTGGTGTCATGAGTAACAGTTTCTTGTTACTTTTATGCTCCTTTATAAAGGATATTTTCTTGTAACAAAGTAAAAAGGAATACAGTGAACAACGTAACATGTTATTCTTTCACACTACAGTTCTTCCTCCACATTTGCAGGTTTGACATTCACGAATGTGATATTTGCGCGTGCATGGGTGTCCCCTCCTTTTACTTCTCCCATTCCCATGCATTTTGCCCCGGCATGGAGAACTCACACCAAGGCAAAACAGAAGGGAAAGAAAGTAGGGGGAAGCTCGCATGAGCCTTCTTTTCCCCCTGCAAGAGCTCCCTCCCTCACTCACTCCCCTGCCCATGCAAAATGGAAGGGAAAGGGGTGAGGGAAAGCTTACATGAGCCTTGCTGTCTTCCCTCTGGAGCTCCCTCCCTCCCCTTCCCATGCAAAACCACTTCCCCCACCCCCTTTCCCTTCTGTTTTGCATGGGAAGTGGAAGGAGGGAGCTACAGAGGGGGAAAAGAAAGGTTCACAGAGCCTTCTCCCACCCCCACCCCCATTCCCTTCCATTTTGCCTCAGTGCGAGTTCTCTGTGCAGGGGCAAAAGGCATAGGAATGGAAGGAGGAGAATGGCGGGGGATACCAGCAAGCTCACAAATAACCAAATTTGCAAATGTCAAACTGTGAGTGTGAAGGAAGAATTGTAGTTTTAAAGAGTAGCACATTACATCGTTCACTGCATTCCTTTTTACTTTGTTACAAGAAAATATCCTTTTTAAAGTAACATAAAAGTAACAACAAGCTGTTACTCATGACACCAGTAAAATAACTTCACTGTTACTCATTGCATTACTTTTGGAATGTAGCTTCCTTGCACCCTCATGAGCCATAAAGATAACTTCCTTTCCCACCTCCAGGGTTCCCTCCTTCCCCTTCCCATGTAAAACAGAAGGCAAAGGGGGATGGGGAAAAGCTTGCATAAGCCTTCCTTTCCCTCCTCTGGAGCTCCCCCTGCCATTCCTATGCATTTTGGCCAGCACAGAGAATTCATGCTAAGGCAGAACAGAAAGAAATGGGGAGGAGACTTGCACAAGATCTCTACGCCAGGGCAAAATGCATAGGAATAGCTAAGGGGAGCTATTTTTTTCCACTTTTGCAAGGGTTCTGTGCCCCAAACCTTCACAAAAGTGGAAGGTCAATTGTATAATGAGTAACAGCAACTGGGTACTTATCAAACACTGTAATGAGTAACTGCAATACAATGCTTTTAAAAAGCAACGTAACAAATTCTCTCAAGAAACTCTCAAGAAACTTGAAATTAATTTGAAAGAATGATAGTACTAAATTCATACTGCTGTTCTTGCAAAACAAGATAATTTCATTTCTCCCTAGAGATTTAATTCTTTCCTGTGAATCTGCCATATTGATTTAGAGGCTTAGATCAATCCTCACATCTGCATTTTTGCAAAGGTAAACTGGCTGCTTAATGATGGAACTATCAGCTCATTTTAGACTAGTACAAACTTAAATTGGAATTCAGATCAAGAGTGTAAAACAGAATTGCCAGCTGCGAAAAGACACCAGTATATGAGTTCTGATTCAATGAATCTCCTGGCTACTTCTTAACATTCTTTAAAATGCTGATAAACCAACTACGAATCCCACGCTCCCAGCTTCTTATTTTACTGGGACAGGGCACCTGGGTGAGACAGAAGTGTCATTTAATCAGATCCCAAGTCGGGCAAAAGCATAAACATAATTGCTTTCTAGCAAGTGAATGATTTGTATTATTGAAAGTGATCCTACAGCTGGCATTAAGAAAACAGTTTCCACTTAAGATACTGACAATTGCCTACTTCTAAAGAAAGATTAACATTATAAACATTTCCTGAATTCTACCAAGGGGTGGGAATTGAATATTATGTATAACAGAATGCAGCTGAGCAAATACAGCTACAGAACTGATTACTTTTATGGCTTGTGGCTTTTGCTCATACAAAATAAATATCATATAAAATACCTGCTGAATTTGAAGTGCTGATGGACAAGAAAACCCAGAGTATATTCCAGGCCAGAGAAGAGGAACAGATAGAGGAAATACACCAAGCCTAGGGTCTTGAGATCTATTAAAATAATAAAATGCTCAACTCCAATTTGTAGTAATTTATAAAAACTGGCATGCAATGTCAGGCCAACAGAATACATGTTCAAGGATTTACAAAACCAACAATTCCTATACTTCACTAACTTCATGCCAGATTCCAGTTGTGAAAATGAGAGGGTAGGAGCAAAACGAAAATCAAAATGCGTCATGCTCCTGTAGAAAACATAATTCTTGCCTATTTCCTTATAAATTATGATTAGCAAACTAGGAGACAATCAGAACAAAGTAAATACTGTCCTCTCTCCTTGTTTCACTTGGCAGCCTTTCAATGGTTTACAGTAAATTCTCAGATGCATAATTTACAGTTAATGCTAAACTGGTTCTCTCTTAATCTATGTTTGATCTGTTTGAAAGCTTATTTTCTTCGATAGAACGGTTGGAATTGGTGATTAAGTAACCCTGCACCTGGGATTTACAACATAGGAATCCAGGCCAGCTTACTTCACCTATCATTGTCCCAACTGTATTTGAAAAGGTCTGTGGCCTATACTGTCCCACCATTTCCTCTCCATTCCTCAACAGGTCTCAAGGCCACATGTGGGCCCAGCTCATTTCTGGAGAAGGACATCCACGTGCAACTGCAGGCCTTGTATCTCCCTCCCCACAGTGTGCCCAGATCACTAGCTAAAACTGTTACAGAGAAAGAAAGACTATATCAGATAACCTGGCACATTTGAGATGTGGCTTTGGTAGTACTGTATCACAGTATTCTGATTAGAAGCATTGTGTTTTGCCTATGTGATTTTTTTTTCTTTGCTTGGAAGGAGAGGGACAACAATTTACCTGCCTGTTCACCTTTGAAAGGATAGTTGCGTTTGGATAGTTTGATTTAGTGCAGTAATTTTCTTGTTTTGAGTATTGAGTGGGAGGTATCTTCTTGGTTTTTGTGGGGTAGTTTTATAGACTTACTATGGCGGGGCTGTTCAGAATATCAACAGTATTCTTTCTTTCTTGTATTTTGTTGCTTTTTGTGCAGAAATAGGTGGTTTGGAATATTGTATTCAAACCCAACCACTGCTTTACATTCAATTTTATAGACAACTTAGCTGTCCTTTAGAACTAGGCAGGCCACCATACGGCATGCTTTTTGTAGCGTCAACAAATATTCCTCATGTTTCAAGATGTACCTGAGGACCCCAAAATTTGAAGATCCTTGCATTTATGATTTTCTAAAATTATTTTTATTAAACATACAAGACTTTATGACCAGGACTACATACAGAGATTAACATAGGCCTAAATATACAAACATAACTAATAAATTAAAAAACTAAACTATACGAACATAAGCAACATAAAAACAAAGACATCTACTATATTTACAAAGCAGCTTCCAACATTTCTTAAGATGGATAATTATCACAGTAATAAAGCAATTTCTTCTATATAAATCTCAAAATAAACTAAAAAAATTATTAGGTTATAATCACTACCAATATTAATACATCTACCAGTTATCAATAACCTATCACTTATTCAAAATGAAACATCGACACTATTTCCCCCAATGATCTTTCAAATATGCTATCACTGTATCCCATTCTTTCTTGAATCTACTCAAACTTCTCTCTTTAACTAAAGTCATTAATTTGGCTATTTCAGCAAAAGCTAATACTTTCAACCATTCTTCTATAGATGGAATCTGTAAACCTTTCCATTTTGGGGCAAAAAGAAGTCCTGCAGTTGTAATCATGTATTGAAATATTCATTCCTGTCAAAGTTTTTGTCCATCAGACCCAACAGAAACAGTTCCAGGTCCAACTGAATTTTTCATTTTCAAAATGTCTTCAATCAAATGATGTATCTCTGACCAATATTTCTTCACCATTTCACATGTCCACCACATATGAAAAAAGTCCCTTCACTACTTTTTCACTTCCAATACAAATTCTTAGAACCTTTATCAATTTTCCAACGTTTCTTAACACTATCTGTACATCATTTTGTAAAGGTTCTCTCTAAGATCAAAAGTCAAGGTAAATTTCACACCTTTAGACCACATCCTTCCCCATTGTTCCAAATGTATCTCATGACTCATATTTTGTGCCCATTTAGTCATGAAATCATTAACCACCTCCCCTTTCCTTTCTAATGTCAGAAACCACTTGTACATTTTTTCAATTAAATGGCTATCTTCTAAACAAAAAGATTTTTCTAGTTCAGAGGTTTCTTTTTCAAAATAATGTAAACTTTTGTCCAATTTAAACCACTCCATTAATTGCCTGTATGCAGATCAATTTATTTCAAATCCCTCTTAGTTCAGCTGGTCTACCTTTTTTCATTTTCTTTATATCTTTTCTTTATATCTCAACCAACTATTTGGTTGAGTACTATTTCTCTTCTAAATAAAGCCTAATGTGATGAAACACATAATGGCATCTTTGTACATTGTCTCTGTTTATATTTAACCCAAATTCTAAGTAAGGCCCTTATAATAAAATGGTGTTTAAAATCAAGATTTGCTTTAAGCTTATACCATAAAAGACTGTGTCAGCCAAATCTCAAGTCAAAACCTTCCAGTTGAAGAAGTTGATCTCCTTTTAGTGTTATCTGTTCTTTCAACCATACAAAAAACATGCATGAAAATAAAGTTTCAGATCTGGTCCCTCTCTCTGTTTGTTATCTTGTAAAACTTTGAATCTCACTGTAGGTTTTTCCCCATGCACAAGAATTTGACAAGTCTTTCTGTCATTGTCTAAATGGCAGATCACAGTGTAAATAGGAATTGTTTTAAATACAAACAATGTTTTAGGTAAAACATTCATTTTCATGGTTGAAATTCAACCTAGAAGTGAGAACTTAAGGTCTGACCATCTCTGTCGTTATTCTGTGCCTTCAAGTCATTTTGTACTTACGGTGACCATAAGGCAAATGTCATGGGGTTTTCTGGGAGTGTGTGACGCGTCCAGTGGGTTTCCATGGCCGATCAGGGAATTGAACCCTGGTCCCCAGCTTCATAATCCAACACTCAAACTACTACATCACATGGAATTTTCCAGCAGTTGGAGGCCATATTTACCCTAGGGTACCTCGTGGGTTTGCACATATTCCTTGCTGGCCCCATGCTACCCCCATACTCCTGGGAATCTTTTTTTTTAATTATTTTGTCTAATTGCGCTCTTTGGTATCTCTAAAGTCATTATGAAAAGAAGAGGTGATAATGGATGACCCTGTCTTGTCCTTTTCTGTACATCACAACTCTTAGTCTTCTCTTCATTAATCAAAATCTGAGCATTTGTTGAGAGTAAATCATTTTAATCCATGTAACAAAGTTGCCACCAAAGTTCATATTTTTAAGCATGATTATAACTCTTGATCATAAAAGTCCAATTTACATTGTCAAATGCTTTTTCTGCATCAAGTAAAATCAAGGTTTGCTTGTTTCACATTGTGAACCTCTAAATATTCCAACACATTCACAAGACATCTAGTATTGTCTCTTAAATGTCCCTTTGATTAAAAAAAAAAACCTGATCCTTGTGTATTACTTTTGTCATCCTTTCAGCTAAAATTGTTGTAAATCATTTATAATAGTGAACAGATCTGTAGGTTATTTCTTCATCATATTTTGGAATAGGAATTATATCGGTATGGCATCAACTCTGCAGAATTTTCCTGTCTTAAGTATCAAATTCATCAGTTCCTGAAGTGAGATAAATAGTTTTATAATAGATTGCTGATAGTCCATCCACCCCTGGAGTTTTGCACAGTTTCATCTTCTTCATAGCCTCAGTTTTTTCTACTGGGGCAATTCTTGCAATTAAGATTTGTCTTTGTTCCTCTACCTTCTCTTTCAAAATCTTTTGTTCTTTAAATAAATTTGAATAGTATTTGTAAAAAGCCTTTTTAATTTTGTCTGGATCTGATGTTAATCCCTTTCCATCATGAATTGTTAATATCATTTCTCTCTCTCTCTTTTTTCTTAATTTTTAGGCAAGCCATTTTCTAGGCTTATTCTCTGACTTGAAGTATTCTAGCTTAGTATATTGCATAGTTCCTATATCATACACGATGTTCATTGAAATTTGCTTTTGTAGTAGCTTCATCTTCTTCAGTAGTAGTGAATTTGATGGCTTTTGTTTATGTTCTTCCTCTTCCTTTTTTTAATCTCATCTAAAATAATTTGGTTTCTTTGCTGCCTCTTCTTTTTTAACTCTGCATTTTGCTGAGTAACTGTGAATAACTGTGAATAACCTCCGCCCAAGTGAGCGCTCTCTCTCTGCCCCCCCCCTTTCATTCACTTTCCCCATTCACTTGCATTTCACCTGGGTGCGCTGCCTTCCACATGTGCAGGGTTATCCCCTGCCATTTGCTTGCCTTTTGCCCAGGTCTATGGAAAGAAGACACACGCACCCAGGCAAAACATGCGAGAAGGGAGAAGGAGGGAGGCAAGTGGGTGCCTTACAAATAATCAAGTTCTCAAAGGTCAAATTTGCAAATGTAGAGGGACGACTGTAGTCAAGCAATTCCATATGAAAAGAAAGGTTAAGGACTTGCTTTTTTTTGAAAGTGGTTCCATTCTCTGGCTTACTGCAGAAAACTGAAACAAGGCAAAAGGGCTGATCAAATGTACTGCTGACTGAAAACCAGACACCACAGAGGACACCTAAAAGAGAAGAAAAATATCTCAAAGCTTAAGAAATTCCAGCCCCCTCTCCTGTGCCAGGAAAAAGAGGAGGACATATCTGTGACACCTGTAACCACCCCCTCCAGAAAAGGCAGAGAAGTAGCTGACTCCTGGCATAGTGGGTGTGCCATGGTCTTTCTCCTTTCTGTGCATGTGTGTGGGAACAATGTCTTCTTTTCTGGGGAGGGGGATAGGTACCCTGCATCTCTCTTCTCTGAGGCAGGGACAGTATGTGGGCTGCTGTGTGATGGGAAAAATGGTTTGCTTCTTGCCTCAGATGGTGAAACAGCTTCAGCACTCCCCAAGCTGTCTGTGGAAGTCTTCCCAGCACCAAGTCTTTCCAGCCTTGCCTCTCAGAGCCTCAGTATCGTGGTCTGTCTTGGCCAGAATCAAATGAGTGTGCAGTAGTTGCCTACTCATGGCAGGGTGGGGTTGTTTCTCATATTGAGCTATCACACTAAGTGTATTCCAACATCAAAATGGCATGGCATATTTTCTATGTGTGACAGTCCTACTGTGTAAGTAAAGAATAGTCTAGTGGTGAAAGGTTAATAGATTTGTTAGGATAATTCTTGTCCTAGCTCTTTTTTGTCTGTGGAAAACAAAAATACATGGCACTAGGCTTAAACTCAGGAACACTGTTTAAAACTTTTGAGGTGTCAACACTGTAAAATGACCGCATTGTAGCTCTGATTCTGTGTGAATTCTACAACAAAACATGACTCTACACTACTTTAGTGTCTTGTCTGTTAGGAGTTGAGCTAAATACCACTACCTCCTATTGGTTAAAACCTATTTCATTGAAATTTGTGGAACACAGATGCTTTGCAAGGATTTAATATTAAACCATTCTAGTATAGACATCATAAGCTGGCTACTAAAGGCAGTCTATAAAGGCACAGGTAAACATTTTCCATGAAAATGTTCCACCCCACCCCACCCCTCATCAAAAAAAATCTTGTCTTCCTGAATAGCCCATCTTTCTTCAAAGTTTAGTGAAAAAGCAAAGATGCAGCACAGGGGTGGGAGTTCCTATTTGAATAATAGCTGTATTTGGAATTCATTATAAAATATAGCTTATGAGAGAGAATTAGTCCAAGTGGAGCCATTATTTCCCACCAAGACTCAACTCCCTAGAAGGGGAAGAACAGCCCTTGTTCTTGAACTCATCCTGCCCTTCCTCTGCTTTTCACACCATGTGCAAAATCCATACTAGGCAACTGCTTTGTTTTTTGAGCATGGGAACACACATGTCCAGGCTCTTTTTAAGACTGCTATCACTTTTCTGCAAAGATCAGAACTTGGAAATGTTTTTAAAAGAATTCCAAATACACTAACTGAATGCACATTTCACATAATGTTGAGAAAACATGCATTTCATACAATGTTCACAGAAAGCCATTTTCCTTCTAGTGAGATGATTGCCATTATTGTGAAAATCTGTTCTGATTTATAAATACTGCATTTCTTAAAGTTTGCACATTTAGAGTTATCATTAATCTAAATATTGATAATCAATGTAGCCATTATTTTCAGATGCCACACTTTCCATACCTACACAGCACTGATTTTAAGTAGGCCAGATGGGATCAGATTGTGTGGCCTGATGTCATCTGACATCATAGTCAAACCTCTTGACATCATAGATTTGCTAATCACAGTGCCAGCTGGACCTTCCAGCCAGTGCTACAGGCAGGGACCTGGCCTTGCTCCATCTTTGTCCTGCCCAGGCAAGGGAAAGTGAGGAGGGAGCAAAGCTATACAGAAACAGAGACACTAGTTACAGGATCATTCCACGGTTTTGGAGAATTTTCTTCTCCCATACTTTCCACTATTGTGGAGGATGGAGCAGGGGTGCAACAGGCTCCCAGCTCCAAGCACAAGCTGCAGGAAGAATCATGGAAGCCTTGCACGCTGTGCACCTTCCCCTCATCAGTGCAGTGCAGGCAGAGCTTCCATTACTATCCCTAATAAGAGAGTGGATATGCCTGTGGGACGCCCACTGTACCTCACCCACCTTCCTAATTGGAAGAACAAATGCATCAAGGGGGAATCCTCACTTTGTTTTCCAATTTGTATTCTGAGATAGGAAGATCCCCTGCTTTGGGAGGGTGTATGGGTAGGGCGAGGAACCCCAAGTGTAGGATTAGGAGAAGTGGCAGAGCCTCCCTGGATGTTTCTTCAGTTCCTAATCATTTAAGTGGAGCACTGAAGGAGAAACTCCCACTGGACGTTGCCCCTTACTTCCAGCCAACATGCATCAGGTCCCATAAAAATATGAAGCAAACAACTGGAAGTAGGTAATAATTTAAAACAGTGTCATACTCTCACTTCCTCTCTGTTTTTCATTCTGGCTGTTACTTGCTTTCAGAACATCTTACCCTTTTTTCTTTGGAGAGTGTCTCTGGCAACAAGATGAAGATGAAAACCAATTCAGTAACTGCAAAGATGACAGCAAAGATGGCAGCCTGAACATAGAAGATTTCTCCTTTCTCTTTCTCCATAGCGAGATACGCTCCAAGCATCGGACCAAGGGTAAAACCCAAGGAAAAAGCCACACCAATCATCGCCTAGGAAAACATAGCTAATATTTATTAATCCTTCTATCCAGTTCTTTAGCACTAAACAAGTTTCTAGACCCAGTAAAACTCCAATGTATTATTTGATGAAATGTCATTACGCATTCATTTTTGTTGACAAAACTTAATGTTGTGTTGATTTTACAATATGATACAATGTACCAATCACTACTACAATTTATTTTAAAATCTTTCAAGTCAGGTGAAAAGCGTGTGTCCCAACAAATGTTATTGGACTGCAACTCTTATCAATCCTAGCCATCAAAGCCAATAATGGGAATTGCAGTCTAACAGCTTCTGGAGAGCCTTGTGTTTCCCAATGTTGATCGGAACTGAATGAAGTACTGTAAGTTGTACTGCTACAACATTTACTGTCTCCCCCTCCTTCTCCTCTCTGCTGCCAATACTCCACATTCCAGCACTAGTCAGTTACACTGCACCATTTTGATTTCAATTTATCTGCCTTATTCATCAGAACTATGAGTCTGTAACAGGGCAAATTCCTGGTTTTATTATTTTCAAAAAACAACTTTGACAACCACATATGTCTCTAAGCCCTCTTATCACTTAAAGGTGCCAAATTTTGGGACACTCCGCCCAGAAGTTTTGAAAGACCCTTCCAAATGTCAGTGTTATAAACTTGAAAGAACATATAGACAAACATCTGAATTAATGGGCACTTGGTAAGGGAGGCATTGCTATCTCTCCACTCATTTTCATATACTTTTCCTTTCAATGTTCCAGTTTACTCTTGCAGCACCAAACCATATGGTAGCACAAAGGGAAGTAATGTCCCAGTGGGACACTTTCACAGCTGCAGTTGTGAACTAGTTATTATGGGAAGATCAAAATGATACTTCTTGAGGGGGACTTGCACCTTGTTAGATAGCAGGTATGGCCTATGCACAAGGAGGGTAAGGAGGTGTCCTATCCTGACATTGTAGGATGAGATGTGCTCTTTGTGTCAGAGTATGGGTTGCTGGTGTTACAGAGCATATGTTCACCCCTTCCTGCTGCAGCAACATGTGAGATTAAAAATTCTCTTTAAAAAAAAGAAAAGAAAAGAAAAGAAAAGAAAAGAAAAGAAAAGAAAAGAAAAGAAAAGGGAGTATATTTTCTGAAGAGTTCCTTATACTGATTGTTTACTCTAAATACACGATTAACTTAAATGACACAGTGTTTACAGTACTCCTTAATTTGTCCAATTGTGACAAACCTCTAGGAATATCTCTCACCTATTGGAGTTTTTAGTCTCTAAATACTTGTTTTGTTAATAGTCAACTGATTGACTGTTAATTGTTCTGTGTTTTAAGGGGTTGGTTTAGGTGGGTTGGTGGATGGTGAGGATTGGGTATGTTTTTAATCTCTTTTAACGTATTTAATGTATTTTGTGTTGTTCACCGCCTCGATCCTTGTGGAGAGGCGGGATAGAAATAATAATAATAATAATAATAATAATAATAATAATAATAAATCTTTCAAGGTTTGTAAATCTGTCTTTTCTTGTCTTTTTTTAAAGGATCAATTGTGCCTTTATTGTACTTGTGTCTTGCTTTTATTTTATGATGCACTGTTCACTTTATCTTTTATTCTTTGGGGAAAAAAGCATCATACAAGTACATTTTAGTAACAACAGTCTAAGGAAGCCAACAATTTAACTTCTTTAGATAATGTTATTTCCGGCCAAGCTGGATCAGTTATGCAGAATATGCAGTGCAAATCGATGCACCTAAAGCAATTTGTAATTTGCCAACTGACAACTGCACAAATGTTAGTATATTACAGGCTATGGAAAACACTGAGGCCTGGGGGTACTGTAAATAACAAAAAAAGAAAGCAACATATCTATACAATCATATTCACATATCAGTAAGTATAACAAACAACATGTTTCAAATATAACATTACTCACTAAGGATCAAAAGCCGCTCTCATATCCATTATCAACTCTCCTATTGACAAGAAAAACTATGTTGCTTGTCCCAAAGCCAGAGCTGGCTATGAGTGAAGAGTGCTAGCACCTTCCTCCCAGATTCTGGCTACAATGACACCAAATGATACTAAACTAGCAGCAAGCAAATTTGCTGGACTTGCTCATGTCAATTCAGATCTAACCTAAACATGTTCCCCCCAATGAAAGCACTGAACTGCATCATTTGCTTAAAGGTGTGCTCCTATTCAACAAATATGACTGATTAAAGACTTAAAACAGAGGACCCCAAAGGCACAAACTCATGCTATTCACTCACCATGCCTTTGCTTCGAGCTTTTGGACTTTTCAAGTCAGCAATTATAGCAGTGGAGAGACTGACATTTCCTTTGCTTATTCCACCAATGACTCTAGAGAAAAGAAACAGCTCAAAGCTCCCGGAAATGGCCCATAGGGAATATGATGCTATCAGACCAATCTACAGATGAAAGAAGGGTATTTTTATTACACAAGACAACCAAGCCAGTTTCATGGTAAAAAAAAAAATTCTGAACAGGATGATACACAGAAAGTACTGAAATTCTTGGTTCACTGCTTTTTGGGAGTATGTTTTACAAACAAGAGTGTTGAACTGGAACTTTAATTGGCAATGGTGAATATTTGTCCATAGCTCTGTCTGAACCAGGATCTCCAGAGGTAAGTACTGTTTTAGAATCTCCAGACGTGAATACTTTTCACTGCTGTTCCCCAGCAGAGCAGGGTGAAGCCAAGGCAAAAGATTTTAAGTTACACCTGCTCTTATAAGCCATATTTAAAGATATGAGCAGGATGTCTGCTTTAAGAGATGCTGGGAGTTTAGACTGCTAGAATATGGAAAGATAAGTTTACCTATAAATACTAGACATAACTCAATCTGACTAGTGCTATCTAAACCTTTCCAACAACAGAGTTCTCTTCAGGTTTGTTGCTTGCATACCAGTTCAGTTTTCCCCAAGCTGGTGGTTCCAAGTGTTTTTCATTACAACTCTTAGCACTCCTGATCATTTGTCATACTGACTGAGGTTGATGGGAGTTGAAATCAATGACATTTGGAAGATACACTGTAAATTTTCTGTTCCTATCAGACATACCACACTCAACAGCATGACTGGTCTTCTCCCAAAGTAATCAGAAGCAGCACCAGTGAGTGGAGAGGCAAAGAACTGAAGCATAGAAAAGACTGATCCAATTAGACCTAGAAAAGATTGAAAATTAAACATAGCATCAAGGGCAATCCCTAAATCTCAGCCATACAAGCCTATGGGCCACACCACATACTACAGCATTGCAATGTACTCCTAAAATGTAAAGTATACATTCAAGAAATTATACCAAAGCACTATGACTGTCACTATCATTTGGTGGGTAGTAACACTGCAAAACATTTAAGAGTAAAGGCCTCTGTAATGTATTATGCCATTAGGAGTATGTAAAATTATTAGGTTGTACATTCTTTTTCAAGTATTCAGGCCTGCTTTCCAGAATATTATTAGAGTTTTTCAGTCTCATTTAATCAATCCCAGATTATATACAGTGCTTGTACATCATGTCATCAGTGGACATCTCCCACTGCAGCAAGTCCAGCCCACCTTCAGCACAACTGTGGAGCTAGTAAAGCTAAGACACTGAAGTAAGCCTGGCAGGCTCTCATAGACAGCTCAATTGCTTTTAATACCAGATCTATATGCTTCCATGCCCCATACAAGTTGTGTACCTCAAACAAACCTAGACACTATATAAAGACATAAAGGAATCCAGGAGCATGGGGAGGTAAGCCAAGCTACTACTCTTAAAACAGTCCAATATGAGAACTTCATTCATACCTCCAAATAAGACACTGTTGTATTTCCTTTCAGGAGGCATACCAATCACTTCACTGAACCAGTCCACACCATGCTGCAATGTCATGTAGAAACCATCCTGTAAAAGAGAAACAGTGCACACAAGTGGGACCATGTGGTGAACTCAGGCAGCAATCTAGGAACAGTGGGGGATCAGCAGCCACTCCCCTGCCCAACCACATTCCAACTATATTTGAATCTCACCACCACACTGAAATCTCCCTTCCACGAGTCACTTCAGTTTTGAAATCTGTATGTATTCTCACAGTAGGTTTACCTCTAACACATAAATTTTCAAAAGCAAGATTTTAAGTCTTGTTATTTCTCAGAATGTTCATGCAAGACATTCCTAAAAGCTATTGCCAGCTTGTTATAACAAGGAGTATAAAACGTGCAACCTTTTAGCAAATGAACTCACTACAGTAGAATTTCCAAATTCAACAGTCAGAAAGTAAAGCTGTAAAATAGAACAAAGGAATATAGAAAGATCTATATCCCACATTCAGACTAGATTACTTCACAGAATCAGTATTAGTTTACAAATGTTCCATGCCAACAAAAATATTCATGCTGGCCAGGCATGTGGTCACAGTGACCCACAGTTGCCACCCAACTGACATCCTAAATTAACTGTTTCAAATGTTCACAGAAGCATGCACAGCTAGCCAGCAAGTTTAGAGTGCTCTTTGCAACTGCACCTATAGCAAAACTGGATGTAAGACTTGAACTCTTGGCACTGCTTTGGAGGAGAGCTTCCTTAGGCCAGGAGGTAGCTGAGATGCCTGCCATATCTACTGACCTAATAGTGTTGCTTCCACTAAATCTGCAAGATTTGGACACTTCTAGTAATATAAACCCCGTGGAATATACATTTACAATGATGCAAAATATGCTGCCAATATTAATTTGCTTTGGAAGCAATTAACCCGCTCCTCCAGCATGTCAGTATTTTTAGCCTATAAATTATAAAATCAGAACGATGGGAATTACTTCTCTCTCTATCCTGGTTCTTTTTAAAGTCATTGTTTTGACCTTCCAACTTTACTACTGCACCATTTTTCTATTAAAAAAAAGAAATCAGAAATCTGGGAGTTCACTGTAGCAGTGTACAGCAGCACTGTAACCCACCCCCTCCCCACAAAAGCAAACTGATGATGTCAGCAGGATATTCCATAAAATGTATTCCAGAAACCAGGGAACTAAGCCTGCTACAAACTACTCAGCGACCAAGTCTATCAGCCTTAGTAGACTTGTTGCCAGCAACAGCAGACCTTTCCACTTTATCACGGCATTTTTCATACACAAAATATTCAGTGTCAAAAGAATAATCTACAGTTGAAAATACAAGTACACTGGGGCCTCGGTATCTGCTAGGGTTTAGTTCCAGGACCCTCCATGGATATCAAAATTTGTGGATGCTCAAGTTCATTTATGTACAATGATGTAGCAAAATGGCAACATCGAAGTTTGCCTTTTGGATTTTTTTGGAGGGCATTTTCAAGCTGTGATTGGTTGAATCTGTGGATATAGAATTTACAGATATGCACAGCCAACTATACTACAGAGGTTTGTGTTAGCAAAATAAAAAATGGCAAATAATAGCAAATGTGAAAAGCAAAACAAACAGCCCACCCTCCTAGCATCCCCAAACCTTACCACACATAGCCATTTCTCCTTTCCTTGCCAAAGACACTGCAGACCCCAGCACTGCTCTTAAGTTGTCAATGTTATGATAAGGACAGTGACGTCAGAAACATCAGTCAACAGTGCAATGCAGGGGCCAAAAAAGCCAATGCATTTCTGGGCTGTATCAACAGCATTCTGACCACGGAAAGTAGCAGTATCATTCTATTCTGCTTTGGTCGGACCTCAGTCCAGTTCTGAGTCCAACAGTTCAAGAAGGGTTTTGACAAGTTGGAACATGGTCTGCAAATCAAACCCTATGAAGAAAAGCTCAGGATATGTCTAAATATGCTTAGCTTGGAGAAAAGAAGACTGAGAAAGGATACAATAGCCATTTTAAATATCTGAAGGGATATCACGTAAATGGAGCAAGCTTGTTTTCTGCTGCTCCAGAGACCCAAATTACAAAGACTCTAATGGATTCAAATTACAATACTAAACATTAGGAAAAGTTTCCTGATGGTAAGCTACTTGACAATGGAACAGACTGTTTCAGAAGGTGGTCTTTAAAGAGATGTTGGATGGCCATCTCTCAGGAGTGCTTTAGCTGTATATTCCTGCATGGCAAAGGGTTGGACTCAACGGTCCTTGCACTCTTTATTTATTCTTCCTTTCAACTGTATGATCCTAACAGCTTAATTCCCCACTCCCAGATAATTCTCATAGTTGTTCGAATGATCTCACAAGAGCAGGAATTCTTCCTAAAGTCCCACCACTAATGCTTCATAGCCACCAAAAAAACAAACAAACCCATGAGTGCCTGAGCAATTAAAACTTTCAGAAAAGTACAACTAGCTTCAATTACTTCTTAAAAAAAGAAATTACTGAATGGAACAAGACCTTTAAAACATAATTAAAATAAATCTAAAGTATGACACCTGTGCCTAGTCACTGATACAAGGTAGGAAACTTTGCAAATAATTTATTACTCTTTCTTCTTGCCTGGCTGATACCAAAGTTTCTAGTCCAGCATCCTGCTTCTCTTTGATCTTGGCTAATACACAGCTCTCCAACAGACACCTCTGGCTTTAGGCCAGATCATAAAACAAGCTTTGAAGGCCAATTTGGCATCTGGTTCCCCGTTCAAATCACCTTCCAGGAACTGCTCTGTTTACTGCCTTAAGTTTCCCAGTTTATCCTATCATCCTATAGAATGAGGAATGAGGAAACTAACAGTTCATATCGCATCATCCTTTCACCTCCCTGTTTCCCATGAATAAGTACAAATCATATACTTGCAGCACACAAGATTAAACTATCCAGTTTCCTTATACAACATAACAACCCACTACACACGCCCTACTTTCTATGTAAGCAGTGATACATATTTACACAATATAATACAGATGCAACCAAGCAAGTTACATAATAACACCATTAAACATGACTAACGCTAAGTACTAACTAGAGCTGCTTAACACATAGCAAGACAGGCAAAGTATGCAGTAGCAGATATGACACCATCCAGTCTACACTGCATCACATTAGTTACATAGTTTCAGTTCTACATGTAGTAAGGCTTTGCTTAGCACTACATAATAATCTACAAGGGCCAATTCCGCATGAGACTGTTATAGCTCCATGATTCCACTTTCAATCCTGGTGTTTGCAGTTTAGAGAGGGACTGGCTGGCCCCTCCTGAGATTCCATAGGATGTTGAAAGTGGAATCATAGTGCTATAACAGTCTCTTGTGGAAACTGCCAAGGATATATGTTCTCTAGGCAGATATAACATCATCATCACAACTCACACATCACGTCATGAGCTATGCTGATATGACACACTGACTTTAATTTAATATGGTATTTAGTATTGATATTACATTACCAGGAACTAAATTAGCTCTGTTGTGGTTTACAGTAGATTTAGCTCCTTTTCCTTTTGACAGGCTGCTGACAAATTCTGAAGGCAAATGAAGATGGCAAATCACCATGTCAGGTTTTTTTTTAAATAAAAGTCTGCAGAACACTGGGAACACTTAAGGGGGCTTTGAACAAAGGCTAAAAGCTGCATTTTGCTCACCCCTGTTCTAGAAAAGAAATTTAAATACTCCCCTTCACAAAGGATACTAGTGGTCATAGTGAAGAATTGTAGGTTTTCTCCCCAAAATAAATTAACTTTACAGTGGTATATAATTGGAAGGGCATACTCCTCTTACCTGATACATGTGGGATGAGAATAATTTCAATAAATACAGTTTAGGTGTTACTTACATCATTCTTGCTGTAATAATCAAGTATTGAGGGAAGGAGTGGGAGGACAAGGGTGAAACCCAAGAGGTCTATGAGGAGTGCAATAAAGACAATAGTAATCACATGACTAGAGTTCTCTTCAGGTTCCAATGGCCCTGTCAAAGGCCTCCTAGCTTCCTGATTTTTCTCCAGTAACATCTTCTCAGTGGTTGTGTTCTGAAATACAAATTGTTCTAAAGAGAGAGAAAGAGGAACATAAGAAACTTCCTGGTTATCACTACCCCACTAAACAAATAATAATGCCATTAACAAAGTATGTGAATTTAGCATCATTTATTTGCTTCTCTGCAAGAATAATATTGAAAAGTGGAACCCCACCCCAAAAAAACCACACGTACAAAATACAAACATCAATTTTTGAACCTTCCACTAATTAGGTTCTTCTTAATTAAGATAGCCTTGATAGTAGTTCATCTGTTTGTTGTGGCAGTCTCCATTACAGCAGTCCACCAAAAACAAGATTTGCTACTGCATACAATATTGATTATAATTGAAAGACCCTACCTAACTCTTACCTATACTTTAATAACAGGTCAAAGGCATTCAACAAAATCCACTAAAGCAGAGGCAGAAATCCCTTTCCTTTCAAGGGCTATATTCCCTATGAGAAAACTCCTTGGGAATGCAAAGTGCTTCCCACCCACTTAATACTGTCTCATATTGATCAGTTACTGCTCAGTGTTGATCATTCGTTTATTTATTTTATTTATTATATTTGTATGCCGCCTTTCTCCCTAAATGGGACCCAAAGCAGCTTCCAACAATAAATTAAACACATTAAAACATTTAAAACAGTTAGAAACATTAAAGACATATAAAATTATAAGACATAAAAGAATATAAAATTTTAAAACAGTTTAATAAATAAAGCTCCCCTATTCATATAAACACCTGCTTAAAAAGAAATGTTTTGGTCTGCCACCAGAAGGAGAACAAACAGGAGAGCTGAAGCTTCATCTCCTGGCAAACCCAGCATCACTACTCAATGATGCAGGGAGGCCGTATGCAGTGTGGGCCCCCTATTCTATCCCTTTTGGGTCATGTTCTGTGTTGAACATCTTGGGATTTGGGGGGAAATCTCCATCAGATGGAGAAACCGCCCCAGAAAAAAAAAACAGAGAAAAAGAACAACTATGCCTCTTTTGTGGTTGTCGTGTGCCTTCAAGTCATTTCTGAGTTAGGGTGATCCTAGGGCAAATCTATCATGAGGTTTTCTTGGCAAGATTTATTCAGAGGGGAGTTGCCTTTACCTTCCTCTGAGGCTGAGATTGTAAGTTGACCCAAGGTCACCAACAGCATTTCCAAGGCAAAGCAGGGATTCAAGCCCTGGTCTTCCAATGTCCTAGTCTAACACTGAAACCGCCATATCACATTGGCACATGCAGGAAAACCTCTCTCTTCCTTTTTCTGAGCTCTTTTTGTCTCCTCCGTGCCACCCAATTCTTGCTTCACTTGCCTATGAAACTGCCTTTTACTTCTTGGAACCTCTTCCTCTATTTTGCTTCTTAATCTTCCTTGCACTTACTTCTACCTTCTCTTCCCCATACTCTATTCCTCCTAACTGAGGTGGACTTGTGAAGCAGAATCTGAACAGCAAATGAGAAGTTAATTGCAGGTGACCCCTAATTTGCCCTTGCACAACTTTTGTGTTTATGTTTTAAGTTTAGCACAGTCAGTTTGTAAAACTGTTTCTTGGCACACAGATTGCCATTTCTAGTTGGGTTCTGTGCACGTGTGTGTGAGAAAAGGTTTGTTAAAAAAGACTATTAACAGCCACTTTCCTTTACATTTTATTACATCATTACAAAGGTAGTTAAAGAGGAACTACCTATTAGAGATGATGTGGTAGAGAATACAAATTAATTGAATGATTTTGTTTATGTGATATGACAAATCTACGAATTGTTTTTAAATTTGCACACAGATTTATATTAGCATATGTAAATTTTACAGAAAATTGTACCCTATAGACTAGGGACCCTTTTAAATATTTTAAAAGATAATCTTGCATTTATAAGAACAGAGTTTGGGAAATGGTTCTTATCCTTGTGTATCATGTATTGGCTAGCTTCCAGATCAAAAAACCGGCTTAGAGCATTCAAAAGCTGTTTTTAGAAAACTGAATCAACAACAATACACTTTGGCAATTGCAATGACTAAAGAACGATTGACTTTGCAGGGCCTTACAATCTGTAATATTACAAATCTGCAAATGCAAGTATTTTATTTGACAGCTAAATAAAACAACTCTTTTCCCAGACACTTATCCTGCTTGCCAACTGCATGACCTTGCAGCTGTGTTTACTCCCCTCAACAAAGTTTGTTAAAAACAACATTCCCTCATTTCCAGCATACTGTTTTTCACTCAATTCCATCATCTCTTTTCGACCCTTTTTCAAACATCAAAGCAGTACCTGGTACTACAAGAAATCACATTGCATGGCTGTGAGAGCAAAGCCAATCTGACATTGGGGTAGACTTGAGCGCACTCGGCAGTACTATCCCCCACAATTTGTTCAGAATATTCACTACTAATTAACTTTTATTCAGATCCAACAGAGGTATTGGTGCCATACACAAAATAGTTTAATGTTACCCAAAGTGGTGGCATGTGGACTAACAAAGCCTCTAACAATGAAGCTCCTTTTTACAATCCTTTTATGCCTGTCCATCCTCTTTTTCCCTTATCCTCTGTCTAGCTGGAAAGTTTTAGCAGAATCAGCACTGGAAGCATGGTAAAGGTGGGCTGGAGAATGACAGATGAAGTTGCGCTAGCACGTCTGCTGTAAAAAAAACTGCAATGAAACTTAAGGCAGGAAAAAGTGGGATCTTACTCTATCTGATTCTACTGTAGCTGTAGGTGCCTGCCTACAACAGGCAACATAAATAACGGCTCCATCCAGTATCCCCTACTGAGCATGCAGGAAATGCAAGGGGGAAGAACAGATAAATCTGCCTTACCAGCTCCCACCAACAAAAACAGAGTGTAGATATGTAAATTTGGCCACCAAAATGGAAACCAAAAGAAAGGTGGAGGTAGTGAAAGAAAAAAGTGTCTCTGGGTACATTTTAGAAGAAGTTTTGAAGTGGTCTCCAGAAGATTGAAAATGTTTTTACTTATGAAAGGCTTACTCGATCTGGTTAACGTGCATACTGCAAAGTTTTGGATAAAACATTTGCTAAAGCTTGATTAACTGCTCTTCTTTTTTGAGTTGTAGGAAACTATCTCTATTCTCTCCATATTATTTGTCTCTATACTAAACTTTCTGATAAATAAGTAACGCCCAGGTACACATCTGCTCCATTAACTGATGTATGTCTGTAGCTGAAACAGTCCCTGATCAGAGGACCTTTATTAAAAAGAGATAACATTGGAGGGGGAAAGAGCAGCAAGGAAAGAATGGGAGTATGCAACAATGTTTGGAAGTTACAGTAATAAAACAAATCGGGACAAGTCAGGTATGCTCAACAGAATAAGGAAAAAAAGAGCCTACACAGCAAAGCAAGCTAAGAGCTTTTTGAGATAGCTTGTCGTGTAATCTATGGGCCCTTCTGCACTACACAGTTATAGTGCTATTATTGCACTTTTAACATCCTGTGGAATTCTGGGGTTTGCAGTTAAGGGAGGGGGATTTAGAATTCTCAGCGAGAGAGCTCTTTGGCTTCAGGAAACTACAAATCCCAGAATTCCACAGGATGTTGAAAGTGGAATAATACCACTATAACAGCACAGTGCGGAAAGGCCCTTTGTTCCAAAATGAGACTGAATGCTAGATTGGAAAGGCTCAAGACATCTCACCAGTTAAACATGATAGAAGTTGGCTGCTGACCACAAAAGCTTATGCCAAATAAAATCTGAAAGCCTTTACAGTGCCATAGGGCTCCTCGTTGTTACGCTTCTTGCAAAAGACTAACACAGCTAGCCTCTTCAGATTAAATCTATATATCACAGTCACAGGCACTCTCCCTTCCAGCTACAAATCCCTTCCTCAGAACATATGATTTACAAATCTAGACAAACTCGTAACACATCAACTGCTCTGAGGGACGTTAGTCATTTGATATGACTTTATAGTTTTTTGGGGGGGGGGTATTTTTATTTTTAAAAGTCGTATTTTTAATGCTGATGTTTGTTCTAACATTAATTTAATTTTCAAAGACAATCGTTGCACTTTTTTCAACTCTGAGATCAGACATGAAATTTTTAAAAAGCAACACCTAAACAGCCTAGTAAATATACTGAAGAACAGTGTAGATAATCTCAAAGATTAGCCCCGAAAATCGCAGACTAGGTGATGAGCATCACTTGGGTTTGGGAACAGAGCTTCCAGGGGCAAGGCAGGGGTGGGGACACTTCTACGTCTTTTTCATTCTGATTCTTGTGCAAAGTAACTTTCCACCGCCAACCCCCGCCCACCGTTCTTCTAAACACCATTTAAACCACGTCTCTCTCCCACGACTTGCTCCTTCCTCGCCTTCCCGTTGTCAGAGCGGAAGAAGCGGGAATGCAGCGCCTGTGCCTCGACTTTCTCGGCTCCTCCAGCTTCCCTTCCTCAGCGGGAACGCGGGCAAGCGGCTAGGCCCGGCTTCCCAACGCCTCACGGAGGCAAGGCACCTCCGAGCCTGCCCCGACTCGCCGCCCCTCCACAGAGAAGAAGGAGGACCCGAAGCGAAGCACCAAGGCAGGAGGCCCGAAGAGATGCCCGGCAGCGCAAAGAGCATTCTTTCCCGGGGAAGGAAGGGGATGGCAGACGACAGGCGGCGCTCGCCATGCTGCTCGCCGCTAAGGGCAAGCCCACCTACTGCTGAGCAGAGCAGCGATGTCCGTTCAGTGGTGCCGCTTCCGCGGGCGAAGCGGTGGGCCGCGCAGCGCCGGTCTCCCGGGGCCGCGCAGCTGGGCAGGCGACGGGTCTCCCCGGCGGGCCTCCTGCGTGAAAGCTTCTTCCTCTTCCGGGATGGGGCCGCTCCCTGTCGTTCTTCAAGGCTGAGCCAGACCTTCCTTGCAAGGCGGGCTGAGGGATACCCGCCCGCCAAGCTTCGTCCACACGCTCGGACCAAAACAAACACAAACGCGCGCACGTGCCCGATGCGGCGCTCCTCGACGGATAAACGAGGGCAACCTCGGCTCGCGCAGTCCCCGTTCTCGTGGGCCGATGACTGGGCTGAGTGGGACAGCCGGTGCCCGAGGCACAACCGCACTGGGCTGAGATAACTAAGTTCCGCGGAGTCCCCGCCTGAGGAGAATTAAAACAAGATGGGTGCTTTCTCAGGACGCCTGGCTTTAGAAAGCTCAGGCGGCAGTTATCCCCCGGGGCCCAGAGCACACCACGCTCGGCAGAACTCAGCGCCATTCGCGTCCTGCCTGTCCGGTCACTTCTCTACTTCCGAGCACTTTGCTGAACTGATGCAAGCACTGGCAGCCACTCTCTGCATGTGGAGTGCCTAGGCCAGGGGGATACTGGCGGTAACTGCAGAATAAATGTCTTTTCATTTTTTAAAAACACTTTTTTTTTGAGGAAATGGCTGCCCCTACCACTCCAGTTCTCCAGAGAATAACCCCTTGCAGCCCTTCCCAAACAAGACCCATATGTGTATGCGGTCGGGCCCCCCACATTTGCGGGTTTCACTTTCTCCACTTTGATTATTTCTGAATTTCTCCTGCCTCTCCACCTCTGGTGCTTCATTTCTGGGGGAACCTTCTCTCTTGGTGGCTCTAATTAGGCCACTCAGCCCTTTAAAAACTTGCCTCCACCTCCTCCACCAGCTGCTCCTGGCCAGCTAAGGAAGGCTGGCTGCTCAATTTCTCAGCACCACAAACCCTCTTGCAATGCCACTCCAACACCCAAGTCAAGAAGCAGACCGGTTTGAAAGTATGGAATAATCTTTATTAAAGACAGGCACACAATGTAAAGCAACACACGCACACAGACAACTAAGGAAAATAAGGGTGTGAGTAAGATAGCGGGATTTTCAGAGGGATAGTTGATTCGGGTGATACGACACCTGTTCCTGAAGCCCGGAAGAAAATGGAGAGCGAGGCTGGGGTTCGATGTGTCTCAGCACATGGAGCTGAGGGGAAGCTCGCCAAGCGATACGGCAGCAAGGCGGTCTGGAACTCGGGAGCGATCCGAGGAAGCGCTCAAAATCAGGGGTTTTTATAAGGAGAATTGTGACCCCAGGCTAGGTCGGACTTGGGGAAAACAATAGATTTGGGGCTGGAGACAAAGCCTCCGAAAGGTCAGAATTTGAATGATTGAGTTATCGCCAAATTGTCAATAGGATAGCCGGTATGCAAACGCGGAGTACTTGAGCGTTGTATAGTCAGATCATCAAGCTGCCAGCGCTAGGCAGAGGATCTTTCGAAAGTTGCGTGCATACCTAATGGAGATACTTGCCTTGAGGTCTCCTAAAGCTGCGGGTCTGCTATCTCTGGCCTACCTGTACTGTTTTGGAATATTATGGCGATTATCGGCTGAGCCTGTATGCGTGCTTGTCCAGGGGCCTCGCAAGCACGTGGAGGGGAATGGGTATGTGAAGCCGAATTATTGATATCAAAAGATATCTTTTTATATCCTGCAAAGCTTGGGCTAGCCAGGGCAGTAACAATCCCCCCCCCCCGAAAATGGGCGATGTTGGGGACAATATCGGACATTTTCCAATTAAAATCAAAAATCATTTTAGAGCCGAATAGGGGCTTGCAGGTGGGGTAGCTGTATCACTGTACAGGAAAGGGAATTTGGGGGGAAAGCAAAGGGTTTCTAGCTTATAACAACATTCCTAACTAAAACCTAAACCTAAACACATACACACAAATCTCAATTAAACAACAATCAACACTTCAGCAATGTCAAATTGTCCCGTCAATAGGGAACTGTCAAAGAATGAGCAATGGTAGTAAAATAGCAAATGCAATCAATGAAATACTGTAAATCCAATGCAGGGTCTGGCAATGAAGGCAATCCAAGGAGCAATCAGTTCAGTGTGGATGATGGGATGAGAGTTCGTAGTCCAGGGGAGGTGAGGTGCAGGCAAAAGTCTTGGCAACCCCCCCCCCACAACAGAAAAGTCTTGTAGCTGGAGCGAGCAAGCAAAACATAAGTCCATCCGGGCAACGGAGCAGGAACAGCAACAAAATGTCCAAGTTGGTGCAGCTTAGCTGGCTTGCTGCAAGTTCAGAAACAGTGAGGCTTTGCAGAGTTGGGAGCCTGGAGCAGTCCGTTGGGCTTCTTGGGTTAGTAAACGGTTGCAGGAATGGCAAAAAGTCCGTTTTTGCAATCGGGAGGCTGCGTGGCCACCTTCCCTCATGGTTTCAGGCGTCGTTGAGGAACCAGGAATCTCCAAGTATCGGCCATCAGATGGAGTGGCAACTTCCCTCGTTAACCCCCCCCCCCACGGTAGTCGGGGGCGATGGTATGATCTCGGGATCTTCCCGGTCCTCCAGATCAATTAACCTATTAGAGTTTCAACAGAAGAACTGACATGATTATTAGCCAATGTATACCATAAATGCAAATTGCCGGCTCAAAGCCTACTGCAAGTTCGAGCTGAAACTGGAAATTTTGCTCATAGTGATCTGGAAGGGTTGGTGGGAGCGAGGACTTAAATAGCTCTCAGTATGAAGCAGTTTTGGCCATAGGAAGGCCGAGAAGGGAGAGAGGCTGTGGATTCAGAACCCACATCAAACGGTCGGCCCCGCGGCAAGGTCTAACAACCCAGCACCACAAAGGAAACCCGGATTATGAAGTTCCCATTCGTGCGCTGGTCCCAAGACTGGGTCACCCAGAGTCATCCCGGAATGAGGCCGGATTGAGATATCCAAAGTCATTCTAGAACAAAGTGGGCTTCCAGTTGGCAGACAACCAAAGTCATCCCTGACAGGATGAGGTCTTACTTTGCAGTTCGCCGAGGTCCCCCCATCGCTCAAGCCTAGAACCTGACTCCAAGCCTGATGATGCATACCGAGGGCTTCGGGGTCTGCAGGAACGGTGCCAGTGGCTAGATGTAGGTTCTGAGTGCACAACTTCCCTACCTCAAGAAAGCTGGATTCCGAGGCAGGTCTGAAAGATGGTCGCCTTCGGATAGGCTTTTTAAACCAAGGGGACATTTTACATTTAAAAACACAAAACACTCACAAACAACTATTTACAAAACACGAGCCTCGGAGTTTTTCAGTAAAAGTGGCCAGCTTGAAGCTGGAAGATCTGTCTCTTAACCCACAGTGCAAGGCCAATCAGGCATAAGGCAAGTACGAGTTGCAACGTGACCAAGATGAGTAGAAGGTGTAGGGTGAAGTGAGCTATCGCTTGCCTTGTGGACAACCAGTTGAAGGTGTCCCACCACAAATGTTTAGCGGCTGATTCCAAATCTTCAGATGTACTGATGATTACCTTGGCGGAATGATTAACGGTCAAGGTAATCTGATGGAGGGAGTGCAAGACCTCCTTTACTTGTTGAGATAGGCTGGTGAGATTCCTTAGCCATAAAGACGCAGGGATCTCATTTTCCAGGTGGAATCTGACTAATTCGGAATGAGTGAAGGATGTTTTAGAGATTATGGCACTGGCACCATAGCTAATGTTTGTTAGTATTGCACAGAAATGGAGTGGCATTAATAGTAAGAAGAAATGTAGCAAAAGCAGTCAAGGAGTATAATGCCAAGTCTGACCAAACAGTATCAATAAGACTTCAGGGAAAACATATTGATAGGTTTTCCCTGAAGTCTTACTGATATTATTTCCAAGTTTATGTTCAAGTTCAACCCAAGTGTACGTTCAAACTACAAAGGTAGAATAGGAAGAAACTTGCTGGAGTCTGTATTGGAGTCCAAAAGAAAATTGATCACATGCCAAAACAGGACATGTTGGTAAGCATAAGCAATTGGAACCCAAAAGTAGAAAACGGAGCAGAAGCAAACATTGTAGGAAAATTTGGCCTCAGATCAAGAAATGAAGCAGGAGAGTGACTGATGGAACTTTGTGAAGCCAACAGGAGAAGGAGAACACCAAATCAATCATTGTACCAAAATACAACGTGAAGAACATCCCTGTAGAATTTAAAGATATTGTAAAAATATGTTTGCGCTATTAAGCCAATTAACCAGGAGGCAGAAGAACTCTAAAATCAAAGCCAGGGAGACAGTCAGGGAAGAATGCAAAAAGACACTATTTGCAGCCAAAGAGAAAGAGGAGCCTCAATGAATGACAGATGAAACTCTTCAAGCAGCTAAGGACAGACTTGAAGCAAAAGGGGACAGAAATAGGACCAGAACCTTGAATGCAACTGTTCAATTACTTGTGTGTAGCAACAAAGAGAATTATTGTAATCAGTGGAGAGAAATACAAGACAACAACAAAAAAATAAAACAAGAGACCTCTTCCACAAGATTCAAAAAATAAAAGAGAAATCTAAAACAGGAATGGAATGGTCTATGACCACCAGGGGAATACACAGCATGATCAAGAACAAATAAAAACCCAATGGAAACAATCAAGGAATAAGCTGTGAAGGGAAGAGCTGGGCAAACCTGGTTTATGCTGATCAAGTATTTAGTGGACAGTCAGAGAGTTTTGCACAAAATGGCATGTTAAGGGTTGGAAAAGACAGAATTGAAGTACTTGAAGAAGAGGTGCTATAAATGTTCAGAGGAAAGCATAAACCCTGAAGTAAAAAGCTGAGGTAGAGTGAGGGATTACAAAAGGAGCACAGTGAAAATCCAGAAGCCAATAGGAACCCTGAACAAATTAAGATGATTTATGAGGTAAAATTAGAGATAAAGTAATTGAAGTAACAAGGAAACAGGCATAAATAAAGTAAAAGGAAGTTATTTGGATCACAACAAAAGGATTTCCTGAGGTAAAAGTAGTTGGTACACATAAGGAAATGCTGAGATTATGGCTCCCTAGAGAGTAAGGAACACTTTAGGGGAAAACCCTGTTTTAGAAGAGGAAGAAGTGAATGAAGAGACAATGGAGAATAAAGAGACAACCACAGCTGAAACCTTAGTCACTGTGGAAATAAGCAAAATAAAGGAAAGAGAATTGGCTAGGCTTGAACATCAGAGGAACTAAGGGAGAAAGAAACAGAAAAGCAAAGGGCACATAAATTAAAAATATATAAACTGAAATTGAAGAGAATGGAAGCTGACAGCAAGTTTGACTCGTAAAGATACCAAGACCAAGACTTTCCATGATATAAACAGGTTCTCTAAATATTATAAAGAAGAATAACTGCTAAAAACAAACTTGGAAAAGAATATAGATGATGTACTTGAATCAGGAAATTTAGAGTGGCTGGAACAAGCAAAGTTAATTTCCTCAGGGGTGAAAGGCTTACCTAGAAGTACTATAGAACACCAAATGGATGGCAGTCTAAATCAAATTAAACAACCAGAGGAAACAAATGCACAAATAGAAGAAAAGGAGAGAACTGTGAGGGAACAGATAAACCTAACTGTAAATGGGCAACTCAAGGCTTATGTAGACTGTTCTGAGAGCAATCTGAATGCAATTATCTTAGTAAAAACTGTTGTGGCCCTGTGTCCCCCCCCCCGGATTTATATGGTTTAATTAGCATTATTATTTGATTCGCATTACATTAATTGGCATTTGATACAAAATGGAACCTGAGGTGACTGGAAAGTCAAGCTGGAAAGAGGAATATTACTGACTGTAAATGTGAGATTGCAAGACAGGTCAGCCACACCTCTTCCTGGGCTAAACCGAAGTTATTGTCAGACAAATTACAAGGCAACTCTGGAGACAATAGGCTTATGCTAAAAGCCGGACACTGTTACTGCCTGGGCTAACCCGAGCTTGTGGGATATAAAAAGATATCTATTGATATCAATAATTCGGCTTCACATACCCATTCCCCTCCACGTGCTTGCGAGGCCCCCGGACAAGCATGCATACAGGCTCGGCCGATAATCGCCGTAATATTCCAAAACAATACAGGCTGGCCAGAAATAGCCGACTCGCAGCTTTAGGAGACCTCAAGGCAAGTACCTTCATTAGGTATGCACGCAGCTTTCGAAGGATCCTCTGCCCCCGATGATCTGACTATACAACGCTCAAGTACTCCGCATTTGCTTACTGCTATCCTATTGACAATTTGGCGATAACTCAATCATTCAAATTCTGACCTTTCGGAGGCTTTGTCTCCAGCCCCAAATCAATTGTTTTCCCAAAGTCCGACCTAGTCTGCGGTCACAATTCTCCTTATAAAAACCCCTGACTTTGAGCGCTTCCTTCGATCGCTCTTGACTTCCATCCTGCCTTGCTGTCGCTTTGTCCAGTGAGCCTTCCCCTCAGCTCCACGTACTGAGATCCACGCTCCCCATCTTCTCCACTTCCAACCGGGCTTCAGGACGGGTGAAGTATCACCCAAACCAACAGCTCCTCTAAAAACCCCTCTATCCCACTCCAACCTTTATTTCTTTAGTTATCTTGTGTGAGTGTGCCACATACACTGTTTGATTGTGTTTTTAATAAAACTGTGTTTATTATTTCAACTTCTGTGTGCTCCTTGACTCGGCCTGACCCCGTAGACATAGGGTTCAAGATCCTGCTAAGTTACCCTGCCTCTCGTAATGCTAAAGCAGTGCTCAGAGTTAATCTTCCCCACCTATTGTTGAGCACATTTTGGTGTCCCTCACGGGACCCCCAGTAAACAGGGTAACAACACCTATGAGCAGAAAAGAGAAGTTCCAACCAAGCTGTGATTGTTCTAACCTTGATCCCTCATGCCTTGATGTTTCCCTGCTTTGTCTTCCCAATCTCTCCACAATACAGAGCTATTACCCCTTTGTTATCTAAACACTAAGACCATTAACTCCATCCAGACCTCATTGTTTGTTTTGCAACTCCCATTGTCCACTGGGCTGGGAGAGCAATTCACACCCATAACTGTAGGGTGGATTTTGGGTATAAAAGCCCTCCATTTCAAGCAATCTCTTGCAGTCTCGACTGAACACCATGCTGTCTGCGAGAACTATCCTTAGGTGCTTACCTGAGCCACACCACCACTTTCTTTGCTCCTCTCTGGATGATAATTATCACTCGAACTCTAAAAATCCTCTATCCACAACTTTCCTCCCTTTACCTTCAGTTAGTCCTTGTATGGGTGGGTGAGTGTTTGCTCCTTTTGTGTGTGTGTGAATTTCTCAATAAAACACATTTTAATTTACATTTTGGATTCTCTGGCTGGTTCTCTCCTGTTTGACCCAATGAACATTGGTGGAAAGATCTCGTTAAGTTACCCCCCTCTTGCAGGCCTCCTGATTTTGAGCTAATTAATTCTTCATTGTCATATGGAGGTACTGGCATAGCAGGTGGAGTCCTGAGTCACCGATGTTTGTGGTATCTTGTTATCCCAAAACATGAGTGACTCAGGAGCCCACCTGCTATGCCAATACCTCCATGTGACACTCTGTGGCCTAGAAGAAGTGGTGGCTGTAATCACAGAATGCTGTAGGGAAACACAGCTCCAGATAGCAAGATTTTCAGGAGATGATTCATCAAAATACCAATTCTGTAAACATCAGTGATAAAGGAGAGATGGTTTGTGCGTCAGCATCTGACTGCAGTGAGGAAAAGGAGAGCAACGATGGAGGTGAAAGCAACGAATGAAACAGCAAAAGAAATACCTGGAGGACCCAGTCAAATAAAGTGTCATCCACATACCATCAAAACAGTCACCAGGTGTACACCATTGGTCATCAGTAACCAGAGAGAAGAGACCACCTCCCTATACTGGGCAGTTTGTACTTGCTGGGAATGACTGTAGTCTGTTTACCAGCAAGACTATGAGACAAAGCTGCTTATATGGACAGATAAGTGATAATAGGGACGATTTGCTGGAAATACTATGATGTGCACTGAACTTCGTTAAATCAATTGCTCTGTTCGCAATATATGTATAATTCTATGCAAATTGCAACTGTTGTAATGTGGATTCAAGGGAAAGTTCCAAGGGTAAAATGTACTATTGGCAAAAGTGTTTGTGATTTCTAACTAAATTCTTCTTAACCTGTATCCATGGGTCCCTGGGGGGCCATGATGTCCTCCCAGGGGGTCTGTAAAAGCTTGAAGAAATGTTATGAGTTTTTACAATTAAAATAGGAGAACAGGCGGGCGGACAGCCAAACTTTGATTTCCAAGAGGAGGAGTTTTTTGCTAGTGATAGCCATCATTTTTACAAAATTTCATTACAATATCTCAAACCACTGGAAAGTGGTTTGTTTTTTTTTTTTAAGTACTTTATGGTTTTAAATCTGCTTTAAGTTAAGTCTTGATGATCCACAGCAACAGACAATATTTAAAAGAGTCCACTGTAAAGATATTTAAAGGGAGTCCATGTTAAAGAAAAGGTTAAGAACCAGTGCTCTAACTTGTATTTTAAATGTGTGTTTGAAACTGTATGCCTATGGTAGAAATTATCAGTATGATGTATGTTTAAATGTTATAAGAAAATAAAACACAAATAATAATGAAATGAACATATTTTAATGTATGTAAATAGTAACTGGTATGTTTGGGTGTTAAAAAAATTGTACCAATACCTAATGTACAAGATAGTAAGAGGATAGGTATTGTAATATGTTTAATGTTTGTGCTAAGGTGCTAGATCTCATTGCTCTTAATTAAGATTTATGGAGCAATTACTTCTGATGGATGGGCATGTGAAGGGAGGAGTTGGGCAAGCCTGTTTCGTGCCAGCTATTTGTATCTCAGGGAATGCTGGGAATGAGGGGAGAAAGGATACAAAATCGAGGCTTGTCTCTGACAGAAGGCAGATAGAGAAAAGATGGCATAGAGATAGGATAAAACTGTCATAGAGATAGGTCAGTCAACCAGGGGGAAGATGGGGATGCTGTGAATGATTAAATAGTCGAGGGGCTAATGTCTGATCCAATTGCATATTAATAAATTTCTCCTTGTTTATTCTTCTTTACAACTCTGGCTGGCTGTTCATGTTAAGTTTTGACAAAGTCTGGTTGTGCTTACCACACTGAATCGACAGGGTAGATGTGCCACACTACATCCATATAGAGATCACAAGGGGGGATCTTAAGGGGAAAAGGGACAAGGTCAGTGACAGGAGCTGCAGTGTTTGGAACTGTGGGGCCAGGCTGGAGAAGGCATCCATAATGGAAGCATCTGAGGATGAACCCTCAATTTTAGGAAGTGAACTGGAAGATGGTCTCAAAGAACTTGGGAGAAATAAATCACCAGGAGCAGATGGCATACCAATAGAGCTGTTTCAAGCAACAGAGACGGAATCCACTCAAATTCTTACTAAAATCAATCAACAAATATGTAAAACAAAAGAATGGTCCAGATATTAGATCTACTCAATACACATTCCAGTTCCCCAAGAAAGGGGACACGAGCGTTTGCAGTAACCATAGGATCATTGCATTAATCTCCCATGCAAGTAAGGTAACACTCAAAATTCTTTAACAAAGACTTTTACCACATATGTAGTAAGAAATGTCAAATATCCAAGCTAGGTTCATAGAGGAAGAGACATAAGGAACTAGACTGCAAACATATGTTAGCTAATGGAGTACACAAAAGAATTTCAGCAGAAAATCAGCTTTATGTGCTTTACAGATTATAGCAAAGCCTTTGATTTGCCTTTGATAATGAAAAACTGGCTCAGTCTTAAAGAAGGAAATAGATGTGCCTTAACATTTTACTATCCTAATGTGTAATCTGTACTCAGGACACAAGGTCACTGTTAGGACAGAATATGTTAGGTATCTGTTAGGACAGAATGGGATATCAAAATACCTGTCATTTATCATAGCTGTAGGCATGGTTTGAAAGTGAAGGGCTGTAAAAGCTTGCCTAAGGTTCGGAAATGTCAGCTTTGTCAACTAAACAGCCCTTTGATGGTCACATTTATAGTGTCTATACTGTCTTGAAAATTTAGAGTTGTTAATAGCCTGTCCATCCAGTTGAATGCCATGGTCAAAAAATATTCACAAAGCTTCTCTTTAGAATTCAAGATAGGAAAATTGTCAAGTTAAGTAGGATACAATCAAGCAACTTATAACATCTTGAACTCCAAACTTTGCAGTTTGCTAGTTGCTCAAAACATATCTTGGGGAACACTCTGACTGAGGAGTCTTTTACAATTCTTCAGTAGTTAAATAAAATGAATGTGAGGTCTAATGGGAGAAAAACTGGCCTCTGCTCAAACCAGAGCTGCAGAACTGCCACGAGGATGCCTGAACAGTTTCTTGAGAAATATTTTCTGGACTGCATCCCATTTAACCATCTGAGAGCCATCTCACCCCCCTCCCCCCGACAGCAGCACCATAACATAATCTGGGTAATGACTTTGCTCTGAAATATTTTCAGGGCTGGAACAACCAGATGGTCTCCTACAGTGTTCTAAAATCTAAGGATTGCTCCAATAGATCTCAGAGCCACTGCTCTAATAGCTTCAACATGGGACTTCCAGGAAAGGTTTTCTGTAAAATGGATGCTGAGGTACTTAAATTCCCAGCATTGTTCAATCTGATGACCATTGATAGACCACCAAAGATGTGAATGTCTTTTTCCAAACACCATAATCTTTGTTTTAGTATAATTAATAATATTATAATGAATAATAATGAACAATAATGAATAATTAATATTCAGCATTTTATTAGAACAAAATACATTGAGCTTAGAAAGCAGCCTTCTCAAACATATACAAGTAAGTAAAATTAAAATCATATCATCAGCATCTTGTGGTCTTGTTCATTAGCTAAAAAGTACTGGATAATGATTCAGGAAAAAATGTCTGAAATATTGCATTCGAACATTCCATTGATACCTGAATTTTTCCTCCTAAACATGCTTCACAGATTGACTAGATCACTAAAACTTAAAAATTGGAGAATAATTATGTACATGACCACCAAGGCTAGAATTACATATGCTAAATTATGGAAAAACGAACAAATCCCACAGATAGTAGATTGGCTGATAAAACCTACAGAATTTAAAGATCTAGACAGGATGACTCAGATGTTAAAAGGAAAATTGCTAAATAAAAAAGAGGAAAGCTGGAACATAATTGAGAACTATATAAACAAGAAAAATGAGAAAACAGAAGCTTTATAGTTTACATTATGATTAAAGGTCAAGATCACTCTTTTAGATAATATACTGTTTTATTTTTTGTAGAAGAAATGAAATATAGATTGAAACATAAATTGTAAGAAAATCAGAAAGATAATCAATTGTTTAAAAAGGCAGACATGATATACACTGCCGTTAATACAATATAGTATATGACAATAAGATTTCATATAGGTTAGGAAAGTGAGGAAAGATAGTGTTACTGCCCTGGCTAGTCTGAGCTTTGGGGATATTAAAAGATATCCTTTTGATATCGTAATTCGGCTTCACTTCTCTATTCCCTTCCACGTGCTTGCAAGGCCACCGGACAAGCATGCCACCAAGCTCGGCCGTTAATCACCATAATATTCCTAATACAATACAGGCAGGCCAGAAAATAGCTGACTCGCTGCTTTAGGAGACCTCCAGGCAACTACTCTAATTAGGTATGCACGCAACCTACAAAAGAGCCTCTGCCCTGCGCTGGCCGCTTGATGGGTTAACTATACAATACCCAAATACTCTGCGTTTGCATACTGGCTACTCTATTGAGAACCTCTGCGATAACTCAATCATTCAGATTCTGACCTTTCAGAGGCTTTGTCTCCAACTCCAAATCTATTCTTTTCCCCCAAGTACGGCATAGCCTGCAGTCACATTCTCCTTATAAAAACCCTTGATTCCAAGACCTTCCTCAGATCGCTCCCGAGTTTCATCCCGCCTTGCTGCCGCTTTGCTTGGCGATCCTCCCCTCAGCTCCGCGTGCTGAGCTACATCGCACCCCAGCCTCGCTCTCTATTATTCTGGGCTTCAGGACAGGTGAAGCATCACCCAAACCAGCAACTCCTCTAAAAATCCCTCTATACCACTCCAACCTTTATTTCTTTAGTTATCTTGTGTGAATGTGTGGCATACACTGTCTTGCTTGTGTTTAATAAAACATCATTTATTGTTTCAACTTCTGTGTGCTCCTTGACTCGACCCGACTCCGTAGACATAGGGTTCAAGATCTCGCTACGTTACCCTGCCTCTCGTAACGCTAAGCAGTGCTCTGAGCTAATTTTCCCCACCTTTAGTTGAGCACATTTTGGTGTCCCTCCTGGGACCCCCAGTACACAGGGTAACAATAGAAGTGTCGATTATAAACTGAACTATGGAGACTTATGGAAGTAGATAAGAATAGGAACACGAGGATAATATGCTGGGACTAACGACAAATCAATTATGCTTATAAATATTTATTTTTATTTATACACACACACACACACACACACCTATGCACACATACACACACATACAGAGAAATAGATGGTTAAATCTTCTTATTTGTTATATCATATCGCTGACTGCTATGTTTGAGTGCATTCAAATTTTCAGATATATGAGTGGAACTATTCTTTATATTTTACATATATATACTTCACTTTGGTGGTTTTTCCTACAATTTTTTTTCCTTTTTTGCTTTGGTATTTTATATATTTATATATTCATCTAATAAAAATTAAATTTAAAAAAAATCATATCATCAGCATAAAGGAAAATAGAAATCTTTTTTGATCCAACTGAAGAAGGAAAAAATTCTGGGCCAGACAAATGTGTGAATTATGTCATTCAAGTATAAATTGAAAACTGCTGGTGCCAGCAGACATTCCTGTTTGACTGTCTTATTTATGAGGCTTAGTTAATTAGCTGGAAATGTCAAGTCTCATACTAGCAGTTGTATTAGAATAAAGTTCTTTGGTTAGAAACAATAAGCAATTATCTATATTAATGTTGACCAGTTTATGCCACAACAGGTTTCTATCAATTCAGTCCAAAAGTGCTGCTAGATCAACAAAGTAAGTGTTTGGTAGGTTCAGCAATTCTTTGTTGAGGGAAAAAAAAAAGAACCAAACAATGGTCAGTAATACTCTGTCCTTTCCTAAACCTAGCCTGTTTAGAGTGAATGATATGGTTAATAGATTCCCAATCCTCCAATTTGTTTAGCAAATATTTACTGTATAACTTAAGAGTCAATATCCAAGAGACTGATAAGCCAATAATAATTGAGATCCTTCTTTATCATCCTTCTTGTAAATAGAGTCAACTACACTCTGTTTCCAGCTCACTGGAATTATACCTGTGTTGTTGATTTGAGTGAACACTTTAGCTAATATTGGAGCCCACCACTCAGAGAGGTATTTGAATATTTATGCCGATATTGTTATCTCAAAACATGGGTGCCACAAGGGGCACCCTGTGATGCCAATACCTCTATGCAAAGGTGGGGAATTAATTAGCTCAAAGAGGAGGCTTGCGAGAGGGGGGTAACTCAATGAGACCTTTCCTACCAATGTTTATGGCTTATGCAGGAAAAGAACCAACCAAAGATTCAAAAGTAAGCTAAAAATGTGTTTTTATTGGGAGGAATTCACTCATGCATGCACACAAAATACAAACAATCAAACATTCACACAAGAGCTAACTGAAGGAGAAAGGGAGGAAAAATTATGTATAGAGAGGCTGAAGGATTTTGGGGGATTTATAATTACCAGTCTAGAAAAGTAATGAAGAGCAGAAATGTGTTTTGGCATAGGTAGGACCTAAGGACAGTTCTCATTCAGGAGTCAGACGGATAGAGTGACGGGTAGACCTTTGAGAGATTGCACTGGGCATCCTGAAATCAGGGGTAGCCTGTGGCAGTAGAAGGTATGTGCAGTTCCAGGTGTGGAACAATGGGAGTTGCAGCACAGACAATGAACTATCAACCCACTAATGTTTGCAGTGTTTGGATGACAAAGATCCAATGTGTGTTGTAACAGCTCTCTATTGTGGGTGCTATGAGGCAAGAGGAAGGAGTCCAGGTGCACAGGGGACGGGATACCTTCAATCAGTGTCCTGGTGGGCTTGTCACAATTGCATTCCTCGGGGAAAACTCCAACTTCTGCTTAAGCCTGTTATTCACAGGAATGGCATTTATTTGCCTGACAAATGACTCAGTCTTACCTAGATGGAGTTTTGAGCCGACCTGCCTTTCACAGTCAGAATCCCCCCCCCCATTGGTTTGACCTCTCCGTCACCTCTCAGATTTGATTTCAGTATCAGAGCCAATTAATGCAGTTGCCAACCCAATATGGTGCCAGTTAGGTATGGTGCCCATCCAAACCATACTGGTATCAGGAACCCACACAGCAGGGCCTTACAACATCATATTTTCTCTTGGGGCTTCACTCAAAGCGAGAGTTACAATCAACTTCTTTATCTCAGACACAGGAGACCAATAATGCAAATAAATAGTTTTGGAAGCCATAAAAGGTTGGTTCCTAAAGCTGTAGCTCTATAAAGCTTGCTGTAATGATTATACAATTGAAGTAATAGAATTTGCCCAACAATTACCACTCTGGCTGTAAGCATATCAGTAGAAATGATATCCCAAAATTGCTTCTCATTCTTTTCCACCACATCTAGAGCTTGTGGTTTCCATTGTCTTCTGAGGTATGCGTGTTTGTTTTGTTTCGTTTCGTTTTAAGAACGCCATATAAGATAACCTCCTAGAGACTAGAGTGTCAGGAGAAATACTATCCTCACTTCTAAGCGCCTGCTGAGAGTACACCATTAATGCTTTTCAGGCATCTCTGCATTTAAAATCAAACCATCTATTGGATACTACTCTATTGGGATTAAATTGTTTGTTACAGATCAAATTAAGTTTAAGATTCTGAATAATGGTTTAATAAACATATAATAAATCTAAATCAGAGTCCAAAATGCCTTGATGGAGAGATTTAAAAGTAGTACTCTCAAATATACGAAGAACAGAGGCACCCAGTTTGACTGACCACTGTAAAGTTTGTTTTATCCCACGTGAATTACATTTATATTTATATTTTGGGAAGGACATGGGGGTGAAACATTTCAAAATAAAATAGCAGTGAGAGAGTAAAATGATCACTTTTGACCCCATAGTTAACTTCAAATCTATGAATGTCAGAGAGCAGTGTGGCAGAAACTGCCGAATAATCTATTTTGCTAGCTCTCCTGTGGGTAACAGGATGGGTTCCATTAAGACACTGCAAATGGTGCAAGGAGAGGACCTCTAAAAGCCTCCATCCTGGCTTGTTTATACATATAACTTGGGAGACCCTAGCAACAGGTATAACTTGAGAATCTCATCCAAAATTAGTACTCTCCACTTGTTTCAAACCAGTCCCAATTCTAGCATTAAAATCTACACACAGAAGGAACTTTGTGGTGGGATATTGGCACTCAGGCGGTAAGGGTTTCAGACAGACTATTCCAAATACTATTGTAACCTACATTTTTTGATAAAGTAGGTGAAAAATGAACATTTACACAAATAAGAGTACCACGATATTTGCTGTTAATGAAGAAGGCGGGTATATATTGTGGAAAGGAACTAATCAGTGGTTGAATCTCAATGTACAAATCAACTGAAATAAAGTAAGCCACCACCACCACTACTCTGGAACATGTTTTAATAGCTGGAACAGAAAATGATTGAAATCCATGGAGCGATGGTAAATTAGTTTCAGCAGCCCATGTCTCTTGCAAACAAAGAATTTTAAATTTTTAGAAATAAATTGCAAAATCTGCATCATAGAATTTGTTTGTCCAGCCCATAATATTCCAAGATAATAAGTGTAATTGTCAAACTTGTATAGTCAGGTCTATTTCATCACAAGTAACCAAGGATTCTATTTGAACAGAAGCTTTTTGTTTGGGAGACAACTCAAGCAAAAAAGGTATATTATTTTTTCTTTTTTATTTATACATATCATACATATAACACATGTTACAATACAGAATCCATTACCATAACCAGCCTTGAAATCATGATAATCATACTAATATAAATTAAAGTACCTTAACCTAATAATTGTTCCATATTAGATTTTCTTCAAAGTGACTATTGAGATATCCCTCCATTTCTCCTTCATGTAATTATATAACCACTGAGAGAGATCATCAGGAGGCGTGGAACAATATGCTGATGACACCCAGATATATCTCTCCATGCCTCGGATAATAGCATCAACTAAGGGTGGCATCTCGCCTCTGAACGAGTGTCTTGAAGCAGTAATGGACTGGATGAGGAAAAACAGACTGAAGCTGAATCCAGATAAGACAGAGGTACTCGCTGTTAAGGGCCCTAGCCCAGGTATGGAGGTTTGTCAACCAGTTCTAGACAGGGTCACACTTCCCTTGAAAGACTGTGTCCGCAGCTTGGGGGTGCTCCTGGACTCCCCACTTCAGATGACAGCTCAAATAGATGCGGCGGCCAGGAGTGCCTGTTATCAGCTTCGGCTGATACGCCAGCTGCGCCCCTTTCTGGAGCTGGAACACCTAAAAACAGTGGTGCATGCGCTGGTAACTTCACAGCTTGACTTCTGCAATGCGCTCTACATAGGGCTACCCATGTGCTTAGTCTGGAAACTTCAATTAGTTCAGAATATGGCAGCCAGGTTGCTCACTGGTAGACTTAAAACTGACCACATAACACCAATTCTGAAGTCTTTACATTGGCTGCCTATTAGTTTCCGGGCACAGTACAAGGTGTTGGTTATTACCTTTAAAGCCCTTTATGGCTTGGGCCAGCCTACCTGCGGGATCGCCTTCTCCCATATAATCCGCCCCGCACACTAAGGTCCTCTGGGAGGAATTTACTGCAGCCAGTTGGAACCAGGTTGGCTGCGGCTGCGGTTACCCAGAAGATCTTCTCTTCTATCGCTCCTCAGTTATGGAATGCCCTGCTGGAGGAGACCTGGCATATTACCAGTCTTGACTGCTTCAAGAAAGCAGTCAAGACTGATCTCTTCCGACAGGCCTTCCAAGACTAGTACTTCCACAACCTCCCACCAATTGTCTTGTTGTTCTTTCGATAGGTAATTAATTGTTAATTGTTGTGGGTTTTAGGGGGTTGGTTTTAGCTGGGTTGGTGGGTGGGGAGGATTGGGTATGTTTTTTAATGTTTTTAATGTAATTAATGCATTATTGTTGTTTGCCGCCTCAATCCATCTGGAGAGGTGGGATAGAAATAAATTTTATTATTACTATTATTATTACTATTATTATTATTATTATTATTATTATTATTATTATTATTATTAACAAGACCAGTCTTCTCTGAATTTATCCAAGTTTTATCTTTTAGGAATGTGGTTATTTTATCTATTTCCATAATATTGTACAGTTCAGATAGCCAATCCTTTATATCTGGTATTTTCTCTTTTTTCCATTCTTTTGTTACAGCACCACTCACCCCCCAGGATTGGCATGGTTTAACTGGCAAATATTTATTGGCACTATATTAATTGGCTTTGATATAAATGATACCTGAGGTGATAGAAAGGTCACACAGAAAGAGGCAAATTACTGACTGTAAACGTGACATAGTAAGGCAGGTCAACTGCACCCACCTCTTCAGCAAGAGCCCAGACATTTTCAGGATAATAGAATGGCCACTCTGAAGACATTAGGTTTAAAAGAACCAAGCGGGACTCTCAGAGCTGAAATGGGGAAGTTCCCACCAAATTGTTTTAACCCTGGTCCCTGTACACCTGGATGTTTCCTTATTATTTCCCTACCTCTCTACAATACTCAGCTATTATGACACCATTATCCTTTTGTCGCCTAAACATTAAGACCATTACCTCTGTCTGGACTTCATTATTTGTGTTGGAACTCCCACTGTCCATTTAGCTGGGAGTGCAAGTCACAATCATACCCGCAGGATATTTTTTGGGCATAAGCACCTCCGATTTTAGGCTGTTCAGTGCAGTCTCTCACCATTCTGAATGCTACTCTGTCCATTTGATTCCCTAATGAGAACGTCCTTACCTAAGCCACATCGTCACTTCTCTTCATTACTCTCCGGACTGATAAATATCACCTGAATCCCTTAGCGTCCTCCATCCCACTTTCCTCCCTTTCCTCTGATTGATCCTTGTGCAAGTGTGTGAGTGCTTGAGCTTTTGAATCTTGAATGTTGCTAATAAAATACATTTTAGTTTATATTTTTACTCTCTGGCTGGTTCTTTCTTGCATGAGCCTATAAACATTGGTAGAAAATATCTTGTTGAGTTACCCCCCTCGTGCAGGTTTTTGAGCTAATTATTCCCTACTTTCGAATGGAGGTACTGGCATTGCAGAGTGGCCTTTGTGGCACCCACATTTTGGAGTGACACTTAGGCTAATAAAATCCTGGCTTTAGTAATAATATACTATCAAATTTTTGGTCTCTTTTTTTGATATATTCCTATAAAGAGAAAAAAAGTATATTATTAACCCTCTTTGGCTCCAAAACCTGTGCTGGAATTGTAGTTATCAAAACATCCTGATTCATTGCTAGTAAAGCATCAATAGAGCCCCCATCCAGATCCCTCTTGGCTTGGGGGATCTCATCAGTGGATACTATGTTCACCAGCTGTTCAGCCAAGTCATTGACCTCCAATTGCTTCCAGTCTAGAGGCAATATCTTTTTGTTCTTCATTGGTAATTAAGTTACTTAGGCCCATAAGCTGCTTCTCTATTACAAAGTTAGGAGTTTTGGCTGGACTAGACTGCAGCATGGTCTTACTAGAAATTTCTTTGGAGACTGACAAACAGGTACTCCTTTGCTCTGTAAGTACCCCACTACTATGCTTAGAAGTAATTAGAGAAGTTACAGCTGAGTCCCAGAAAACACCCATTGGTATTATTGGAAAGCTAGACAGAAAATGCTTCATTTTCATCAACATGAAAGGGATCGTATACTGTTCAAGTGTTACCATAATTATCTTATATGCCACTGCACTGGGAAGCCATTCTATAGCAAGCAATTCAACACAATGAGGGTCTATATGTAAAAGTTGACTCAGAGAGAGTTTGATAGCTCTAAAGGACCTCCATCTGTGATTGTTTATTCTGTTGTACTGTTACTGGGCCATACACCCCCACCACGTGATATAGTTTAATTGGCAAATATCATTCAACTGACATGCAATAAAAATTATACACTGCAATGGCTACAATGCTATGCTGGTGAAAGAGGACTGGCTGAACATGTGTGATGCAAAAGTAGGTCAGCTGGATGTCAGGGCATGGCCAGGTCATAGTTATGAAAGCTCTAGTGATAATGAATTTGCAAATGTTCCTCAATGACTTGACCTTTAGAAACAATAGTGCCTGAAACTGCCTCCACAGAGCAACTGATTGTCTCTGACCCTCTTCTTCTGCCTGCTGAAACTCCCCTTTGGTCTCTTCACCTGTCCTGCCATTAAGGAGCTATCATGATTCTCCTCAGTACTTTGTCACCTAATGCTAAGGCCATTAGCTTATTCTGAGCCCCATTGTTTACTTTGGTAGAGAACCATTAACACCTTCCCCCTCAGGGCAGAAACAGTGTATTTAAACCCTGTCTCTCAGCCAGATAGCTCATAGTACTCTGGACACAGACTGTCACTCTGCTGCTCCAATTGCCATTTCTGTACTATCCTTGGACCCCAGTCTGAGCCACATTGCTTCATCTCTTCTGTCCCAATAGTTCAGTATCACACACTTCGCCTTAACTTTTTGCAATCCAATTTTTCCTCCCTTTTCAGTCAGCCTTGTGTTGATTGCGAGACTGCTTGGATCTTGTGTGCATGTGAATGTTGATTGCCCCATAAAACAAATATTCTTTGGATCTCCACCTGGTGTTCCTGCATTAGTACTAGTATACACAAGTGTAAAAGATCCTGCTAGGTTACCCTGCCCCCCTCACAGGTCTCCCCTTTGAGCTAATATTCCCCACTGTTTCACAGAAGCACTGGCATTGCAGGTGGACCTCTTGAGTCACCCACGTTTTGGGGTAACAGTAGGCAATTTGCAGTATAGCTTGGTTCACCTGGAGACTCCTATTCCTTTTTTCCAGCTCCTTTAGAGTTATTAATGAACCACCTCTAGAATCATTTATGCCATTTTTGTTGCTCCCCAAGTTTTCTTCCTTTCTGGATCCTATGCTATTAGATTGAACTGAGCTCTCTCTTATAGCTATATGCTTCTATATAAAAGTGTCAAAGGAGAGTTTGAGAAGCTCAAGTTGTCTAACAGTTTTTTCTAAATGTTCAGATACTGAAATAACAATGTGGGATATTAAAAGGTCCTGCTTTGCCACAAAGTCTTTGGGATATGATTGTTGTTCATTGTGTTGTTTCTTCTCAATAATGAGTGATTTTTCAAGAACTGCGCATCTGCCCCGTTAGATTCCAAAGACACTCCTTCCTGATAATAAGGAAACTATTGTCAAAATTTTCCAAGGGCTGAAATAGAGAATCATTTTCTATATCCAGAGCCAAAAATTGGTTAGCAGTAGGAATTGCAAACACTGAGTTTAAGTTTGAGATATAGTTTCCTTACAGGAAAGCAAGTTGTCTATCTTGAGCCGTTTGGAGGCCTTGTTATGCCTAGCTGTCCCTGGGCTTGTTCTAGCATGTTTTTTATTCCTCATTTAGAGATTATTATTGATTGTCCCAGAAGAGGAAAAACAAATTCATAACTGTGAAGTATTGTATGTCCAAAGGTTTATGGTTCTTAGTTTCTGTTTTTGGTCTAGGAGAGTTGCTAGTAGAATGGCCTGTAATAAATCAAAAAAGAAAGAAAAATAGTGTAAACAAACAATAAGAAGTTTCCAAAACAATGGAAAGGAAGAGGAGACAATGGTACATAGCACTGAAGTGCAATAGCCAGATAAAGAAAGCAGAATAAAAAAAGGACAAAATAGAAAAGCAAAGCAAAAGCCAAGATATCAGAGCTCATTAAAACATCTCCTATTGTGCCAGCCCCACATTCTTGTCCCAGCCAAATTTTGTAGGAAAAAGGAAGACATCTGCAAAAGATTAATTTTTGGTGTTGCTTATTAATTATCAGTGCTCTGATTTCTAGATTGTCTCTAGTTGAAAAGGCTATGGGTTTGCTTGCTAGGGCAAGCAGCGATAGTGGACAACCCTGGTTAGGACTTCTCTGTAGGAAGACAGGAAATGAGTCACATCTCTTCACACAAATGTGAGTTCTGACTCATTCAAAGAGCTTTTCTAGGATTCTCACAAATTTGTTATTACAGATATTTGAAATTTGTATATACAGATATTTACATACTTTCGTGGAAATGTAAAACATTTTCATCTTCCTTATTAAAGCCATTCTACTTTCCGGAACTTTTTATGTATTTTACATTTCCTTGACTTCCTTGGCCTCTATCCTAGAATCTTTTCAACACTATTATTTTCATATCGAAACTCCCAAATCCCTTCTATATTAATAATCAGATACTTATCCGGCATCTTTTCTTATTTAACTAATCCCAGTTTGGCTTTACTTTTTAATACAATCTTCTCGTTTCTATACATAATTTTACCGTTCTTCCACATTTTTACATACTTTCCATCAAGTACTATCCAAAATATATTTACTTTATCCTTATAAATATTTACTTTTACACCCTCCCTTATATTGACAGTATCAATTTCAATATCCATATCAATACAGTACAGTGTCTAAATCAGTACCAATATCCTTTTTTCTTTATAAATTCTATTACTTGTTGCCAATCTTTTTCACTTGCTTCTGTATGTTTCCCTTTTAAGTGTAGAGAAAATAGATCAAATTGTTTTAATTCAACTATTTTTTGAGTCCATTGCTCTATATCTGGAACTACCGGTAGTTTCCATAATCTCGCGAACACCATTCTTGCTGCAGTAATTACATAGAGTAATACTCTTTTGTTCCTCAATTGGAAAGTTTTGTCCAACGTAAATGTCATGTTTAACAAATATAACTCGGGCATCATGGGAAATGATATGTTAAATATTTCTTTTATAATCTGATGTATTTTAATCCAATATTTTTTCATATTTGCACATGTCTACCACATATGGTAGAATGTACCCAGTTTCTCTTTACATTTCCAGCATTTATTATTTCCGACTTGATACATTTTATCTATCCTTTCTGGTGTTAAGTAATACCTATATATCATTTTAATGAAATTTTCTTTTAAGTCTTGTGAGCTGGTGAATTCTGATGTATTTTTCTATGCCGTTTCCCAAGTGTCTAATGAAATTTCATGTTGAACATTTCTTGCCCATTTTATTATTACATCCTTTATGTTCTCGTCTTCCAATTTATGAGCAAGAAGGTATTTGTAAAAAAGAGAGATCTTTTGTTTGGATTTCAAAAATATTATGGACTCTAATTCGTTATGTGATTTTTGTTTTGAGATTCCTTCTAGTTTTAAATCCATTTTAAATCTCTCTTTCAGTTGTAAGTATGGAAACCAATTTAGTTTAGTGCCATCCTCTTCTAATTCTTCTCGAGTTCGTATTCTTATTATATCCAGTCTATCACACAATATTAGATCTTTATATCTAAGCCATTCTTGATTTTTGTCTATCCATTTTCTGTAGAAAGCTTCTTGGGGAGATAGCCACAAAGGTATTTTAGTATAAGTTTGCTTCTTTATATTCTTCCAGATTCTAATTAGAGATTTTTGTATATAATGATTGCTAAAATCTTTGTCTATCTTTTCTTTGCCGTACCAAAGATATGCATGAAAACCAAATCTCATATTGGCACCTTCAATTGTTAAGGTCCTTACATCTTTTAGGGTGATCCAATCACATATGCACATCATGGTATTTGCATAATAATACAGTCTTAGGTCTGGTAGACCGCATCCTCCTTTCTTTGGCAACTCAGTCATTAACTTCTACTTAATTCTTGGTTTTTTACTTGACCATATAAATTTAGATATTTCTTTTTCCCAAGACTTAAATGGTTTATCGTTTGTTATAATAGGCAAATTTTGGAATAAAAAGTTAAACTTAGATAGGACATTCATTTTGATAGCCGCAATTCTTTCTAATAAAGACAAGTTCAAGTTCGTCCATCTTTTTAAATCCGTCACAATTTCTTTCCAGATTTTATTGTAGTTATTATCAAATATGTCTTTATTTGATTCCTAGGTACTTTATTTTCTTCTCAATTTTAAATCCAGTTAATTTTACAATTTCCTCTCTCTCTTTTTAGTCTCATATTCTTAGTCACAATGTATGATTTGTTCTTGTTTACCTTTAATCCTGTTGCTGTTCTGAATTTGTTTATTTCAGCTATCAATTCTTTGATTCCTGTCGTTGGATCTTGGATAAAGAAAATAAGATCAACTGTGAACGCTCTCAGTTTGTCCTCTTGATCTTTGATTTTGATCCCCTTTATAACAGGATTTGCTCTTATACTCATGTTCAATATTTCCAGCGTAGCTATGAATAACAGAGGAGATACTGGACATCCTTGCCTTGTTCCTTTGGTAATTTGTATTTCCTCTGTCAGTTCACCGTTTACAATTAGTTTTGCCTTTTGGTCTTTATAGATAGCCTCTATCCATCTGACAAAGTTATTGCCACAGTTCATTCTTTTTAACAATTCTAACATGAATGACCATCTAACTTTGTCAAATGCCTTTTCTGCATCCAGGAATAGTATCACCAATTGTTTTTCATTTCTTTTTTCGAAATGCTCTATTGCGTTTAGCAGAATTCTTGTATTGTTTCTGAGATGCCGATTAGGTAGAAAACCATTTTGATCTGTATGGATTGTTTCACTTAAGACTTTTCTGAATCTTGTTGCTAATATCATTGTAAATATTTTATAATCTGTGTTAAGCAAAGATATAGGCTTATAGTTTTCTGGTAATGTTTGATCTTTTCCTTCTTTTGGAATTAACGCGATATTCGTGTATTTCCAAGATTCTGGGATACCTTTCTGCTTTACCTCATTTAATGTTTTTGTTAATGGTGGTACTATTTCCATTTCAAAGACTTTATAGAAGCTCGCTGTATAGCTGTCTGGTCTGGGTGCTTTAGAAATTTTCAATTTCTTGATTGCTTCCTTGACTTCCACCTTTGTAATCTCTGTGTTTAAAACATACTTCTGATCTTCCACTATTGTCATATTTTATGTTTATCCAAGTACTTCTTTGTTTTCCTATCCTCTACTTCCTGTTCCATATCCTTTTCATATAGCTGTGAGTAATATCTTTGGAAAATCTTTTTAATTTGCATTTGGTCAGTGGTTTCTCTTTGTCCCATTTTCATTTTGGAGATTCTTTTCTTTTTTCTCTCTTTTCGTAATCTATAAGACAACAATTTTCCCGGTTTATTTGAATGTTCAAATTGATTCAGACGGCAATACTTCATTTTCTTCTCTATGTCCACCATATTTTTGGCTGCTATTTGATCCTGTATCGATTTTATCTCCAATCTTAATTTGTGATTTGAAATGTTGTCTCGAAACTTCTTTTCTTTTGCTTTCAATACTTCCAATAAATTTAACAATTCTTGATTTGCTGCTCTTTTTTTTGTAAGCCCCCATTTTTACCAAATGTCCTCTGATAACGGCCTTACCGGCATCCCAGACCGTTTTCATTGCAATGTCTGGATTAATGTTTTCCTCAAAATAGTTTTGTAGAGTGTCTTTCAGATTTTTCACAAGTTTAACATCTTTCAAGAGATTGTCATTAAGTCTCCAATTATATTGTTTACTTTGTCTTAATTTTAGGCAAAGTAGTATGGGATTATGATCTGAGGTTATCTTAGGAAGTATTTCCATATCGTATATGTTAGTATGCAATACTTTCAAGATTAAAAAAAAATCAATTCTCGACATGGTATTGTATCTATCTGAGTAAAATGTGTATCCTTTTTTGGACCCATGTTTGAAAGTCCATGCATCTAATAAGGAGAGTTGATCCATCATCTGGAAGAAGTTCTGTGGAAGTTTCCCATGAGTCTTTTTAGCTTCTTTAATATTTGATCTATCTTCCAGTGGATTAAGTACGCCATTCAAATCTCCCAAAATTATGACATTGTCATGAGATTTTTCATTTGTGTAATCTACAATTTGCTTCCTAATTTTTGAATAGAATTTTCCTTTACATTCTGTTGGCGCGTAAATTCCTTCTATTAATATTGTAGAGTCCTGTATTTCTAATTCTAACATCAAGTAGTGTCCAGCAGGGTCATTGAAAATTTCTTTAACCACATAGTTGTTTTTTACATAAATCACCACACCTCTTTTTTTCTTCATGTATGAAGAGACAAAACATTTTCCCAGCTTCGGGTTTTTTAGATATTTGGTATCTTTTTGTGTAATACGTGTTTCTTGTAGAGAGATGATATCATAGTTTGTTTTTTCTAAATAGTGAAAGATATGTCTTCGTTTGTATTGTGAGTTTATACCTTTGGTATTCCAAGAAAATATTTTTAGGTCTTTGTTCGCCATTTCTCATTTTGATTTTTAGCTTTTCCTTGCTTATCTTTAATTTTCTTCAGTATATTCTGTTTCACTCTCTGATTGTAAGTCTCCTTCTTCTTTATCTTTATCTTGACTTCTTTCTAGCCCTTCCAAATCTTCTGAAGATTCCATTTCTCCCAATTCTGGATCTCGTTCTGGTACCTGTAGGTCATCTTCCTGCTCTTTTCTTTCTGGAGTCAACTGTCTGTCTCTTCTCTTTTCCTTTTTTACCCGATTTTCTATTTCCTTTTTCAATTTTTCGTGGACTGCTCTCGCCTTTTCAATGTTATTTATTTTGTACCTTTTTTTATTGTAAGTGAAAAAAATCCCTTCCGTTCTGTTCCATGTGTAGTTTATTTTTTGTTTAATAAGGAATTGTGTAACGAATCTGCAGTCTTGTCTCTTCCTAAGCGTTTGTGCAGGTATGTCTTTATAAATGTTTATTTCTTGAGAGTCTATGTTTAACTTCTTATAATAGCTTTTTTGCAATATGATCTCTTTCGTCCTCAAATTAGTGAAGATAATTACAATATCTCTCGGGAGATTTCTTTCTCTGGCTACTCTTGAGTTTATTCTAAAAATCCTTTCTATACTCTCGTGTGGCTTTTCCTCCAACAATTGCGTATATTCCACTAAAGCCTGTATAATTTTGTCATAGATGCTTTCCTGGTCTTGTTCCCTGACTCCTCTCAATTTCAGACAGCGTTCGCGATATCTCAATTCCATCCTATTTATTACCATTTCATCTTGTAGTTGTTTTTCTTTTATTTGTTGCATCTTTCCTTCCATTTGTCTTGAGTTCTCTTGTAGTGTTTCCACCTCTGACTTTATTGTCGCCATTTCCCTGGTCATTAGATCCATCTTTTTACTTAGACCTGCTATTTCTTTCTTTATTTCTGCTTTTATTTCAGCTCTGGTTTCTTTCATGTCCTGTCTTATCTCTTGTCTCAGTTCTAGTCTTGATTTGCGCAGTTCTTCTAAAATCAAATTTGTATCTATGGATGTGATTGCAAGATCTGTAGAGGACCTTCTTGCTTGTTGAGTTGTTGTTATAGTTGTTGTTTGTTTAGTTTGGGCCCTCCTAGTACCTGTAGCCATTATCAAGCTTAATATACAATTTCAGAATGTTCTATTTTTTATATATGTATATCTATTTATATTTTTTTAAATAAATTCCTTCAAATTGCCCAGTATTCAAATTGCCCAATTTCTATTGGTACAGCAGGTGGAGCTGTGGAGCCACTTTGGTATTCTACTTTCAATTTATATGTTTTTATTCTCTTACAAGGTTTGTTATGATTTTAGGTCTTGATTCAGCTGATGTTGTTTTGTCAGTGGCTCCACCGCTTCAAGGTCATGCTTAGCTAAAGCGAATTTCACAAAAGAAAATCAGTCCCCCACAGCATATAATATAATCACATAAATATCTTCAATCAAATTCAAATCTTAATTTACCCCTGATATAGAAATATAGTAATTAGATATCTCAGCTTTTCCTTTCCAAATTAATCTTTGTTTCTTCTAGAATAAAATTAATTAAACCTAGCTGATTAAACTATTATATTCTATGTATATTATCCAATCCAATACCTTCAATATATCAATTCTCAAGTTTCTTGGCACCCATGAAATACTATATATGTCAAAAAGGAAAAACCCCTCCATTATCAAATTTCTTTTCTATATGTATGTTTATGTACTTGTACACTTATTCACTTTTATACTTTTATATATAGTATTATATCATATTAAATATCAATGAACTTATTTCTATTATATACTACTTATGCACAACTTATTTATAAATTTAACATTCTTTCTTTACACAAAAACAGTTACTATAAAGTTTTAAATGTCACACTATCTTTTCCCCGGAGCTCTATATAGGTTCTTCTCGGCACTGTTTTCCTTCGCGTAGCTTCGTCTTGTTCTCTACTTTGTTTCCTCCAACATTCATTTTAACACCACTTCTAATGTCACAGAGTTCTAATGTCACAGAGTTCCATTTAAAGTTTAAAATTTTGAACTTTTAGAATGTCTTTTTGATTTCTCCACACTGTAGTTAATCTACAACTTTTACAGACCCCAATTCCCAGGTCTCAGGAAGTTTCAAAAGTCTCACAGTTTCCAATTTATGTCCGCAATTTCATCAGTCTGTATATTCCCCGGAAAAAAGAAACAATCACCAAAAATAGCCAATCCTTCAGAGTCTCTATTATACAGTCTCGGTATACAATCTCAAAATCTTATAATCATTAATATATAATCTTAAAGTCTTACGATCTCCAAACTTCTATAATTTCCAAATCTCAAAGTCCCGAAGTTTCAAAGTCTTCACACCAATTCTTTCTATTTCCAAAAGAACATTTTTTCCAATCTTCAAGAAAAACACAGTCCTTAATTCCAATGCCGAATTCTAAAAAAAAAAGCCTCAGGATAGTAAGTTAAGAAATGTAAAAGTATTCCAACACGATCTTCTAAAAAAACAAAAAAACAACAAAAAAAATGAAGCGGCCGATCTAGATCGCCACCATATTGAGTTAATTTCATAAGTCCCACTTTTATTTCTGTTGACAGTAAAGGCTTTACTAGTTGTTGGAGTTACCTTCATGATCCTGGTAGATGGCACTTTATTTTTTTCTACATTGTGGTGATCTTCATATCTTCAAGTTAAAAAAGTCCGGGCGTCGCTTCAGGGAATCCCATCAGCCTCTGAGCGGCCGTGGTAGTTCTCCAACCCGCTGCTCTCATCTGCTTGCCTTCCCAGTGCCGAGGCACCTCTGGCTTACGGGCTTGCAATCTCGGGTCCCCTCCGAACTCCCTCTGGACTCCTCTTCCCAGAGGAGTACTCGTCCAGAATTTAATCTCGAAAGCCGGAGATCCTTGACGGTTCGTCCGCTTTCTTCAGATCTTACTATTCCCCTGGATTTACCGCTTGCAGCGACAACCTAGGAACAGCTATTTTCCTAGGTGGCCATTCACTCCACCATTGGACCAGAAGTCCGGCATCAGGTAAATTTCAATGTGGTATGAAATCAACTTGATCTGGATTAATATAATTTGTAATTAAGGTATTCATTCTGGTTGCCAATATAGATGCTAACATTTTGGCGTCTTGATTGATTAAGATGATTGGAATAAATGTGAAGACACGTGGGTTATTTTCAGCAGTTTTGGAGATGGGAATTATCTTTGAAGTGTGCCAAGTTTCTGGGCAGGGTTTCAGATCCATTATTACATTAAATAGCTTAATTAGGTTGGATGTTAATTCATTATAAAAGATTATTATAAAATTAACCTGAATATCCATCACTGCCAGGGGATTTATATTCCCTGGCTTCAATTTATAGATGGCATCTTTAAGTTAATTTTCAGTTATAGGTTGATTCAAGAGGGATCTGTGAGATTCCAAGTGTGTGTGTGTCTGGAGAGAGAGAGAGAGACAAAGAGAGAGAGAGAGAAACAGAGACAGAGACAGAGACAGAGAGATAGAGGTCAAAGGAACTCATTAGTATCAGGAGTGTTTACACCCTCTGTTGAATAGAATTTGGCACAGAATTCTTGAAATTCCTTGAGTTGATGTTTTTAGAGTATCTTGAGTACCTTGAGATGATCTGACAGCAGCAATGAATTTATTCCTTGTCTTCTTATTTTAGTCATTCTATTAGATCATTTTTAAATTTTGTTCAGTAATAGTGAGCCTTTGAATTTCTTGCTTCTGGGGTGATAAGATTTACCCACATCATTGTTTAAGACATCATTGGAGTCACTTATCATTATTATTTTCCCTCACCTACATCACTCAACTTACTTAAAAATTTATTTGCAAATGTATGTTAATCCATGTTGGGAGGATAAAACGTGTCCACCATGACTGGATAGTTCTCTATTACACCATTAATTGTAGTGAATCTTCTATTGGAATTACATTCAAACCTTGTTTCATTGAAAGGGCATTTTTTATCAATCAGGATTGTAAATCCCTTGGCATTGCCATTTCCTGAGTGCCAAATAGTCTTCAGGTAAGAATTGGAGATAGGCTCTTCCTGTGAGTCTCCTGTAATAACAGGATGTTGTGATGCAATTGCTTAACAATCTTGAGTATTTTTGCTCTCTTTAATGGAGAACCCAGTCATCTGACATAAAAGGACACCAATCTAAATTTGTTCATGGCTTATAATTTTTCATATATAGTAGATTGTCTACTGTCTTACCTCTTACAAATTGGTTAGAACCACAGCCTTCATGATTGTTAACCTTTTCACATTATGGATTTCTATCTCACCCTTATTGTTATTGAAAGCTACAGTGTAACCTGAAACCTTGATTAACTTGAAAGAAAACAGAAACAAATTTAACAAAAAAACAAAAAACAAAACAAAAAACCCACATCTCAAACACTAACAAGAGGAAGAGAGCTTGTCCAAAGAACAAGTTCTTGACCAGAGTTCTCTCAAAAAAATTTATAATGATATATCCATCTTCAATTAAACTCACCAACTAATTAGTTGAGAGGCAGTGGGGGAGAGTGTGTGGAGGGGGTGCAGGAGGGGGTGGGGTGACAGTGCGAGGGGCATGACCATGGTGTGTGGGGGTGTGGCCAGGTGGCATGGTGGCGTGGCTACGGGCCAAGAAGTCCCCAAAACATTGCCACCTGGGGCAAACTGTCCCCCTGCCCCCCTGTCCCTATGCATATGCTTAGCATATTTGAAAAGTTACAGTAGAGATCAGTTGACAGCAGCAGTTAGCTTAGTATGTAGCATATATGTGTGCAGTCAAAGGAGAACAGAGTTCTAAGAGCGTGAGAGGCATGATCTTCTAATCTAAGCCAATCACAGACAGCCAAGTGTAATGTCTAGGTGCCTCAGCCAATAATTTTAAACATACACACAGACCAACTGTAGAGAGGCCACTCCAGCCAAAGAGGTGGGGAAGAGACAATGCTGTGTTTTTTCCAACAAGTCCTCTTCTCATTCTCTTGGACCCACGTCGAGGATTTTCATGCCTTCTTGTAGTCTCTGGAAACGGTCTCTTGGTAGAGGCTTTGTAGGAAGGTCAGCAATCATCATGTCTGTATTGCAGCATTCTAGTTGAAAAAGCCCATTTCAGTACATCTCTTGCACTTTATGGAAAACAATGTCAATATTTTTCCTGAGTGGTTTCTCACTTTCAGAAACCTTGATGCAGCTTTGGTTATCTTGCATCAAAATGGTTGGTTTGGGCTCTGTTATCCCAAAGTCCAGAAGTAGGCTATGCGGCCATTCTATTTCATCACACGCTGCCTTTGCTGAAACACGCTCAGCACTAGTGGAAGAATCTGCAATTGTAGATTGCTTCTTACTTGTTCAACTTATAGCTCCTCCACCATAAAAGATCAAGTTTCCACTGGTTGATTTCCTGTCTGCAAGATCTACAGCCCAGTCAGTATTTGCATAGGCAACTAATTGTGGTCAGTCACAGGCTGGTAGCATCAGCGTGCAATCTGCAGTTCCTTTGAAATATCTGGTGACTCTTTTTACTGCAATGAGATCCCTTTCAGTAAGAGAGTTAACCATTCTGGATAAGATTCTGACTGCATTTGCAATGTCAGGTCTGGTGAAATTAACTACGTATAGTAGCTTTCCAACTGCAGTCCTGTAATTATCCCCATTACTCAAAGCTTTACATTTCTCAGTGCTCTTTGAGAAACCCACTTCCATTAGGGTAGGCATAATTTTGGCATCCTTTAGACCAAGACATTCCAGAAGATCCATTATCTTCTGTTTCTGTTTAAGAAAGAAACTTCCATCACTGCCTCTTTCTATTTGTACTCCTAGATAGTATGAGATGTCTCCCAAAATTTTTATATCTATCTCTTTCTTGAGATTATTTACTATCTCTTCACAATCTGCTTTGTCTTGACTGCACAGGATCAGATCATCAATATAACATGCAATGTAAGTCCAGTTATTGTTTTTCAACCTTTTGTACAGACATTTGTCAATAGTGCCTGGAGTGAAGCCTTATTTGATGAGGAGCTGGTTCAGTTTCTCACACCATGCCTTGGCAGCCTGCTTTAAACCTTAAATGTTCTTGTTTAATTTACAAATGAGATGTTCTTTTCTAGGAACTTGGAATCCTGGAAGCTGTTCCATGTACAATTCCTCATGTAGATCTCAATAGAGAAAAGCTGTTTTCACATCAATATGTTGTACATGCATTTTTTTTAAAAGCTGCAACAGCCAGGAGAGTTCTGGTGGTTGTTTGTGTGACTACTGGACCAAAGGTTTCATTATAGTTTTCACCAATTCTTGACTATAACCCTAAGCAACACATCTTGCTTTATATCTCTGAATCTTTCCTTCTGCATTTTGTTTTGTTGTAAAAATCCATCTGCAGCCAATTGCAATTTTTCCTTTTGGCAATTCAGATAAATTCTATGTCTTATTTGTATATAAAGATTACATCTCCTCAGTTGCAGCTTGCACCCACTTCTCCGAATTTGATTTTGATAATCCCTTTATCTTTTGCCAATCAAAGGGATTTGGAATCACTTCCTCTGTAGCTAGATGAGAAAATCTTTCAGGTGGCATATCTTTATTGCTCTGTTCTGACCTTTTCATCTGGACTTGGATACCTGGCTCTGCTTCTTGCACGCTGTCCAGTTCCTCATCGTTGGGCTTATCTGCTGCATCTGTAGCCCCTTCTGGATACAAGACAATTGGAGAATGGAAGAATGTTACACACTCTGATTGCTGGTGGGATTCTCCTTCCACTGCAAACAAATCTGGATAGACATCTTGGTTTGAATTAGATTTGGGCTGTGGTATTTCATCAATATATACAGCACTTGTTAATTTTATTGTATGCCCATCTGGATTCAGAATCCTGTAAGCATTTCTGGCATAACCAACAAAAATTTCCTCTTGACTCCTGCAGTCTTGTTGTCTCATTTCTGCTTGGAAATATAAATATATGCTTTGCTTCCAGACACTCTGAGATGATTCAATTTGGGCTTAACTCCATTCCATAACTCAAATGGAATTACATCTCTGGATTTGGTTGGAAGTCTGTTGCGCAAATATGTAGGAGTCATAATGGCTTCAGACCAATTGCATTTGGGCATGTTTACTTCTTTTTTTTATTCTAAATATTGTTATACAATACACATGATACAATATACATTATAAATACACTTACTTAATATTACTTAACAGATAAATACGCTTACTTAATATTACTTAACAGATTTATGTCAACTTATCTTCTTAACTGAACAGTTGAGTATCTGACAGAGATTGCTAATCCTTCCATACAATAATTGATAAAGGCCCCCAAATATTCTCCAAATACTTATATACACAGTCCCAATCTTGAACCTTTTTATTGATTTGTCTTTTAACAATATTAAGAATTTATCAATCTGCATTAAATCATAAATTCCTGAGACCCAGCAGTCAGTTGTTGGTACACCCTCTTTTTTCCATTCTTTGGCATATAATAATCTTGTTTTGGTTATCAAGTACAATTTTTTTTTCATTTTATTCCCCGATATAGTCTTCTAACAATTCAATTATATTTAACAAATAACATTCTGGTCATATAGGGAAATTTATTTTCAAGATTTTTGTAATTTCCAAATGGATGTTTTTCCAAAAGAATTTTGCCTTTTTACATTGCTACCAGCAATGAAAAAAGGTTCTCAGGCAATAGTGCCTGGAGTGAAGCCTTATTTGATGAGGAGCTGGTTCAGTTTGTCACACCATGCCCTGGCAGCCTGCTTTAAACCTTAAATTTAAAGTGTGTTTACACTTCCAGCATTTATCATTTTCCCCCCTATATATCTTAGCTAATTTTGCTGGAGTTAAATGCCACATATGAAAGATTTTATAAAAGTTTTCTTTAAACCCTTGTGACTTCATAAATTTTAAATTTTTCCAAACCTGTTCCCGGTTTTGTAATTGTATTGAGTGTCCAATGTATTTCACCCATTTAATCATGTTATTTTTTTACTACTTCTTATTCCATTTCCCATTTTAATATTAATCTATACAATTTTGCTGTTAGATGTCTATTCCCTGATTCCAAAATAAGATGGAATTCTGTTTTCACATTATTAATAGTTTCCTCTTTGTTGTCTTGTTTAAATCTAGCATATAACTGTGCGTATTGATACCAGGAACATTCTTTCCTTTCTGTCAACAGTTCCTCCCTTTCTTTAAAACGAGGTTGATTTTCCTGGAATTTGAACAATTCATTGTAAGTCCACCATCATTGTGGTCTCTTAGTGAATGAAAGGCTTCTAGGGGGTGTGACGAACCTGATGGAGGGGCTTGACAACAGAGCCTCCTTAGCAACTGAGAGTGTTTAAACTGATTGGTTGTTGAGATGGAACCTTGGATAGCCCAGGGGAGGGGCTGGTGGAGAGGAGGAATAACGGAATTTAACTGATGGAGGAGTGGATTGAAGAATAGTTTAGAAGTTTAGAGTTTGGGGGATGTTTGAGAGTTGAAGAGCTCTGTGTTAGAGAGAACTGGAAAATAGGGTGTATGAGAGATAGTCAAAGAATTAAGCAGAGAGAGAGAGAGAGAAGAAAGGTGTGCTGTTTCATAAACATTTAGATACAAAACAAATTTAAGTAACAGTGTTACAATAAACGTTTGACTTTCTATTTTCCTTATAACAGTCTCACAGAGTCTTATTCTGCATCCTGGAGTATACAGGCTACCAATAGTACCATCTTTAACATAGTTCCAATGGTACCACGGTCTTTGAAAAGATAAATCACTGCTGGTCCTTATATCTGGAGAGGGGCAGATTTAAGGAAAGCAGTAAAGGGAAATTGTTATGTTACCCTGTATACTGGGGGTCCCGGGAGGGACACCAAAATGTGCTCAACTAAAGGTGGGGAAAATTAGCTCAGAGCACTGCTTAGCGTTATGAGAGGCAGGGTAACATAGTGAGATCTTGAACCCTATGTCTACGGGGTCGGGTCGAGTCAAGGAGTACACAAAAGTTGAAATAATAAATGATGTTTTATTAAACACAAGCAAAACAGTGTATGCGACACACTCACACAAGATAACTAAAGAAATAAAGGTTGGAGTGGTATAGAGGGATTTTTAGAGGGATTGCTGGTTTGGGTGATACTTCACCTGTCCTGAAGCCCGGAAAAATAGAGAGCGAGGCTGGGGTGCGATGTAGCTCAGCATGTGGAGCTGAGGGGAGGATCGCCAAGCAAAGCGGCAGCAAGGCGGGGTGAAACTTGGGAGCGATCCAAGGAAGGTCTTGGAATCAAGGGTTTTTATAAGGAGAATGTGACTGCAGGCTATGCCGTACTTGGGGGAAAACAATAGCTTTGGAGTTGGAGACAAAGCCTCCGAAAGGTCAGAATCTGAATGATTGAGTTATCACAGAGGTTCTCAATAGAGTAGCCAGTATGCAAACACAGAGTACTTGGGTATTGTATAGGTAACCCATCAAGCTGCCAGCGCGGGGCAGAGGCTCTTTTGTAGGTTGCGTGCATACCTAATTAGAGTACTTGCCCGGAGGTCTCCTAAAGCAGTGAGTCAGCTATTTTCTGGCCTGCCTGTATTGTATTAGGAATATTACGGTGATTAACGGCTGAGCTTGGTGGCGTGCTTGTCCGGTGGCCTCACAAGCACGTGGAGGGGAATAGATAAGTGAAGCCAAATTGTGATATTAAAAGGATATCTTTTAATATCCCCAAAGCTCAGACTAGCCAGGGCAGTAACAATCCCCCCCCTGAAAATGGGCGATGTTGGGGACAATATCGGACATTTTCCAATTAAAAAGCAAAAATCAATTTAGAGCCAAATAGGGGCTTGCAGGTTGGTAGCCATATCACTCCTCAGGAAAGGGAACTTCTGGAAGAGCAAAAGGATTCCTATCTCATAAAGACAGTCCTAACTGCAACCTAAACCTAAACACACATACACCAATGTCAATATCGCAGTATGCAAACGCGGAGTGCTTGAGAGTTGGATAGCCCGCTCATCAAGCTGCCTGCTCGGGGCAGGGGATCTTTTGTAAACAGCATACATACATAATGTGATCTTAAGAAGGTACTTGCCTTGGGGCCTCCTAAAGCTGTGATCAGCAATTACTGGCCCGCCTGGATTGTGATGTGAATGGTTCAGCTATTTTCGGCCGTGCCTGGTGTGTGCTTGTCCGGTGGCCTCACAAGCACGTGGAGAGCAATAGGTAGTGAAGGCCTAATTCTTGATATCAAATGATATCCAATATCCCTGAAGTTTGGACTATAACTGCAGTAACAATCCCCCTCCAAAAATGGGCGATTTGGGAACAATATCAAACATTTTCCAATTAAAAACAGAAAGAGTTTTAGAGCCAAATAGAGGTCTTAAGGCACAGCAGTAGTATTTCTCCATAAGGAAGGGGGAACTTTGGGGAAAAACAAAGAATTTTCTAACTTCAAAATACATTCCTAACTACACCTAAACACGTTCACACAAAATGCACATTCACAATAAGCAATGAGAGAATCTGACAACAGCAGCAAATGACATACGGCATCAACAGATGGAGTAAAAGGAAAAGTGCACCTTCCAATGAGGCACTGCAAATCTTGAGCAAGGATAAAGTGACAGTTGTTACAATGTATCAAAGTTTGCAAACTAGCTAACAATCGCGAGCTAACTATTAGCTGCTTGCATCTTGCAGATCTTGGAGCAAGGAATAGTCCATATGGAGCTTCTTCGGTGATCAGGATAGCAACAGTCCTTTAAAATGGGTTTTTGGGTCAAAAGTCTTTTGTCTCCGGCGGAAGGTGTCTGGGTCACCCCCCCCCCATGGTCCCACAGCTACTGCAGAGGAATCTGGCATCTCCTTGGACCGGCTCCCAATTGGAGCTGCGATTTTCTTCTTCACCCCACCCCCCCACGATACCCGGGGGAGATGGTCAGGTCCGGGTGAGTCTTCCCAGCTCTCCGGAGCAGTCGACCTATAGCTATTTTTGCAACAGAACTGACAACAAGGTTATCCAATACATAGATAAAATGCAAATTATCAGCTCAGCGCCTGATGGGAGTGCAAGTGGAAACAGTCTTTGCTCGCTGTGATCTGAAAGTTTGTGGGGGAGCGAGGATTTAAATAGCTCCCAAGGATAAAGCAGTATTGGCCTTCCCAGGGCCCATCCAGGCAGTGAGGTTGTGGATTCAGAACCAGCCGGCCCCGAGGCCGGGTTAGCCAAAGTCATCCCAGAACAAGGCTGGGTTCTGCAGGTACGGTGCTGGTGGCTTGAGGTCCCTACCTCAAGAAAGCTGGACTCCGGAACAGGCCTGAAAGATGGTCACCCGGATAGGCTTTTGCAAATGGACAAAACATTACAATTAAAACTATTTAAACTAACAATAAACTATGTACAAATCGCAAGCCTCGGATCTCGCAATTCTCAGTAAAATAGGCCAGCTTGTAGCTGGAAAATTTGTTTCTTGACCCACAGTGCGAGGCCAATCAAGCATATGGCTAGTATGACCTGAAAGACTACCAGAATTATTAAAGGGTGTAAGGCGAAGTGGGCTATCGCTTGTCCGGTGGAGGACCAACCGAAGGTGTCCCACCTTGATTGTTGGGAGGTTGATTCCAAATCTTCTTAACTCTGAGCTAAGTCTACCTTTAGGGCGTACCTGTATCTGGGAGAATAGCTCAAAAAGATAATGCTTTTGAAACCATGGTAACAGATGTGTACTGCGTAGCAAGGCTTCTGCCTCCTGGTAAGGATTCCAATGGCAGATCGCCTGCACGTTGTATTGCCAATTTGTTGTGAACTGGGTCGTGTGTTCGGGAGAGATTCTGAGGGTAAATTCAAACAATTCAAACAACACCAAAATCCACACCAACAGTCCCATTCTGTCTCCCTGTAGGGAACACAGACATGGGAGTCCGTCACTACCTTATACTAACCTATATATATACACAGGGGCTATCTACAGAAGCAGGGGAGTCAGAGGGGTCACCACTCCTCTCTGTCCCGTTCCAACAACGATCGTTTACCCGTTGTCGAACGCTTGGTATATTGAGACAAACATCTCAGACAAATTAACGGCTGGCATTTCCTTATTACTCAGAGAAGTCTGAGTAATTATTGGGCATACAGTAGGCTTGTGGGCGCCTGGATCCTCAGAGTCTGGGATGACCACAGAGGCGGGATCGACAGGCTGATCTTTCCACTCCTTTAGTTGGGAAACGTGGAAAAACTTTAGCCAGTCTCCCTTTTTCTTAGGAATGCGGACCTGGTAGACTGCAGGGGAAATCCTTTTCACAATGGGGATGGGACCCACCCATCTGGCAGCAAGGGAGTGCTTGTCCTTATAGAAGTTCCTATACAGGACCAGCTGTCCCTCTTCCCCCTGGCAAGGGTGATGTACCCATCCTAGTCTCTTGTCCATCCTTTGTAAGTTCTTGCCTAATTGCATTGCTACCTGCTGGTGTATCTGGCCTATGTGCTGTATCAGACTCTTCACCCACTCGTTGTTCAAAACAAAGGATTCCAAGTCTGAAGGAATGCTGGTGTCAATCCAGAAGGCTTCTGGCAACATCATTTTACGCCCGGTCATGACCATGTGTGGCATAAAACCATGTGATGCCACTGTGCCTCTAAAGGCCATCAAGATGACAGGCAGTTTGGTGTCCCAATCCTTCCCTGAGGAGTGCACAACCTTTTGGAGTGCCTCCTTCAAAGAATGGTTGGTACGTTCCATCTGTCCTGAGCTTTGCGGGTGATGTGCTATGTGGAATAGTTGGCGTATGCCCAGCGCCTTGCACAACTCTTGGGTAACCTCTCCAGTGAAGTGAACTCCAAGATCCGAGTCAAGGTCATGTGACACACCCCAGCGAGCCCACACATTATTAAACAGCAGCCACGCAGCTGTGCTGACTGTATTATCTCTGTAGGGAAAAGCCTCGACCCATTTGCTAAAGGGATCAATCACTGTCAGACAGTACTTGTTCCCTCTAGGTGTGGTGGGCAAAGGACCTATGAAATCAATTTGGATTCAGGTCCAGGGACCCTCAATCGTTGGTGCTGAATGGGAGCTTTGGGTCCGGAGGGGTCAGCATTGACCATGGCACAAGACAAGCAATTGTCAACCCACTGGTTCACATCTTGCTTCATCTGGGGCCACCAACTGGTTTCCCTAACTCTATCCAATGTGACCCCTTGTCCATGATGTCCCTGCTCGTGAATGAACTGAATCAAGTCGCCTCTAAGATCTTTGGGCCCTATCCAATGGCGTTGGCCACTGGTATCTACTGCCCAGAACACACCATCCATCTGTTCTATTTTAAGGCGGCCAGACTCATCAGTACCATTCCTGGCTAGCTCAGAAATCTCTGGGTCTCTCTTCTGAAGGGTACCTAAGTCAAGCATAGGGGGAAGCATCAGCTGTTTGGGGTTGACGTTGATGGCGGCGATGGGAGCCCCATCGTCCTGCAAGGCAGCGTCCTTGGCAAGGGCATCTGCCCGGTTATTCCAAATACAAGCAGCCGTGCCTTTCCTTTGATGCCCTCGGACATGAGCAACCCAAGTAGGGGCAGTCCTCTCTTCAATTTGGGCAGCGATATCAACCCATTTATCCAGATGGGCTATGGGTTTCCCATCTGCAGTTTTCAAATCATTTTGGAGCCAAATTGGGAGCCATACACTGGCTGCTTTAGCAGTCCAATCAGAGTCAGTGTAGATGGCTAGGGGACAGTCAAGTGGTTTGTGCTCTAAGATAGCCTTTAGAGTTTCTACTTTGGCCGCTTGGCTAGAGTGGGGCCTGGCTTTCCCTTGGAGGGTGGAGGAATCTGTGACTCGGATCGCTCCAAAGCCTGTCCTAGGGCTACCTTCCACGTGCATGGAGGAACCATCACAGAACCAACAAGTAAAGCCCTGCAATTGAGCCTCTTCAAGAGAAGCTCCCCACTCAACCGGCCAATTGGTCTTAGACATAGGTGGCAAAGGGCACTCATGCGTAGCTCCGGTCACAACTAAACCATAGGGAGCCGGGGGATCTTGAGGTTGTTTTTGAAAATCCACCCCACGTGACACCAGGGAAACAGTCCACTTGGCTATCCTTGCGTTGGATACCTGGCCGTTCTGGACTTTTCCAGACAGAATATACTTAAGTGGTGTGTGCGGGATCTGGACTACTACACAGGTGCCTCCAATCATAAATTCCCAGTGTGTTAAGGCCGGACCAGCGCGAGGCATGTTTTCTCGCAGGGGGTGAATTTGGTCTCATGGGAGTTCAAATTGCAGGAGGCGAAGGCTATAACCCACTGAGTGCCATGCAATTGCTGCGATAGAACTGCTCCTATACTCCTATCTGAGGTGGCTAGTTGTATTAGGAACGGTTTGGACATGTTCGGATGGGCAAGCGCTGGCGCTTTCATAAGGTCCTCTTTTAGCTGGGCAAATGCTTGTTGCTGTGCAGGTCCCCATTCCCACTGGGCATTCTTTTTCAACAGGGCATATAGAGGTTTTGCCTTGGCGGCAAAAGACTCAATAAAATCCCTGGAAAAACTGAAAGTTCCCAGGAGCGAGCGGAGAGAGTGCACGTCTGTGGGGGCAGGTAATTTGGCAATTACCTCGACCCTTTGCGCACCAGGAGTGCATCCTTCAGCTCCTAAACAAAGTCCTAGATATTTGACCTCCATCGTCACCAACTGTGCCTTTTCCCTACTGGCTTTAAATCCGGTGTCTCTAAGGATAGCCAGTACTTCATGGGTAATGTCTCTAGTTTTGTCTTCCGAATCTGAGTGGATGAGAATATCATCCACGTAGGACAAGACATGAGCTTGTGAGGCTGGCTGCAGCCTAGTCGACATCTTGACCACATGGGCATGGCAGATGCTAGGGCTTGAGTGGAAACCTTGAGGCGTTCTTTTGAAGACGTACTGTTGCCCTCAGAACGTGAAGGCGAACTTGTACCAGCACGCTTCGTGGAGAGGTATTGAATGAAAGGCATTAGCCAAATCCAATGCGCTGTAATACTTGGCTCCCGCAGCAACAGCAGACAAGATCTCATTGCATTTGGCCACAACTGGTGCCACGGGGGGAGTGACGGAGTTCAAAGCTCGAAAATCCACCGTCATTCGCCATGTTTTACTATTGGCCTTGAGCACAGGCCACAAGGGCGTGTTACAGATGGACTGCATAGGAGTGACTATGTCCCACTGGACAAGTCCTTCAATCGTCTTTCCTATGCCTTCCTCTGCCCTGGCAGGATACTTGTGCTGCTTCTGTGGCGGGGGATCCTTGCCTTTGATTAGCATGCAAGCACCCTTCACCTTGCCACACTCAATTTTGTATCTAATCCAAACTTCAGGAAACGCTTGTACCCATGGATCACTAGCAACACACTGCATGGGGGCAGGGGCTTTGATAGCAGCACAGCGGTGTACTGCAGAGATCTCTAAGGGTCCTTGGTCTAACTGCCACAAAAACCCGTTCGCGTAGTCTACTGTAAGCTTATTTCCCCAGAGGAATCCGATGCCCAAAAAGCCTTCATCCTCCCCACAGTTCTCACAAGCCCACAGTTTAAAATGGAACGTGTTAATGGACATGGGGATGTTTGTCCACGCCTTAGCTTGGCCCCCCCCCCGCCATACCCAGTCAATTGGACAGTCTCGGGGGTAGGCTCACCATTTCTCACCAATTTGGGGTGCAGCACATTCAGTGCTGCACCAGAATCCACAAGAAGGGTGGCAGGAGTTTTGTCCCTCTCAGTCCCAATGCCTGCCTTCACCCAGAATCTTCCCCACTTGTCGGGCTTCAGCCGAACCACGACATTGCGAGGAAGCTTCCTGGACCGGAGGCACCCCTATTCTTGAAAATCCAGGTTGGGATAGTATCCAGCCGGAGGAGGGCCGCTGGTCATGGCATTGACCAGCTGTTTACTTCCCACCTGAAGTTGCTTGTCTAAAGCTTCCAAAAGCTCTGAGGTGGTCCTCTTGTCGAACTGGCTCATGTCCAGTTCGAGCCTTCTTAACATGCCCCAGAGTCTCACTCGGTCTGCCGAGTAGGTCTGGACAGTCGGATCATAGCCACCGGACGTCTCCCTAGGAGCACCATTGTCCGTAGCCTGTTTTGGAGCTGGAGGTGGAGGAGCGGAATTCCCTGCCTTGCAAGGCTGACTGCAGGAATCCCTGCCCTGCCAATGCTCCTGCCTCTGTCTGTGATCCTGTCTGGGAGGGGGACACGAATTCCAGTTCCCCTTCGGGACTGAATTCGGAGCTGTCTTCCTATGTTGGGAATGGGGTCCATAGTTGGAGTACGTCACCATGGGCTCCCAACTCCCTGCGTCTCGTCTGTGCGACTTAGGAGGGGGTTTCAGGGATCCAGCCTCGCGGAGCAGGTCAGCGACCCGCCGGAGGTTGTTCCCAAATTCCTCCCAGCCTGTAGTCGCAGGGTCCACCAAGCCTAGGGCCATCTTTGTCTCATGGTTCAGACCTCCGTAAAGAAGAGTCTTAAACTCTACATGATTAAAGTTGTACCCTCCTGGAGTCAAGGGGACCTTCTCCGCTAGAATGCCAGAAACTGCTTCCGGGCCACGTATGCCTCTGGGTTTTCCTTGGGACCCTGCTGTTCCATGACATACAGAATGCTAGCACTATGCCCTGGCCACAGAATCCTGATAACCTCCCTCATCCAGTCGTGGGCCTCAAGTCTCACTAAGCCTCAAGCCGCCACGGCAGATTCCAAAGTGGGGAGTTCAGATGGGGACATACACAACCTGGCCAGCTGTGTTAGGTCTTGGCCATTGGCTGTAGGGTGGGAGTGGATCATGGCATTAAGCCACATGATTCCTGTGGACTTATTAAGAGGACCAAGCTGGTCTGCAATGGCTTTGGCTTCGGTGGCTCTCCAGGGGACCCGGGTCTCTATCTCTTGGGTCTCCTGCACCTCTGCCCTGTCTAAACCTCCTTCTCCCGAAGGGGCAATCCTCTTTGTCATTAACTGTGTCTCTACAGGTTGGACTGGGTGTTGGGGATGATAGGAGTTTCAGCCCCACGGAAACGCAGCGGAAAAACCAGAGTTCAGCGAGCCAACAGCAGCAGCCTTGTTCCCCAGTAAGGATACTCACACACGGAGGAGTTTCTTCCAAAACAGGCGGCACTTTATCTTGCAGCAAAGTTCCGTTATATACAAAACATAGGACAGGCGGACAAAAGTTTGCGCCAGGCACCAGGTTTGGTCAACAGACAAATACATACTGGCATTGCTTTGTTATATACCTATCTACAACCAATCAGGTAGAGGTTTGCACACCTCCCTCTACCATCTGCACACGACCCCAGTTTCTTATGCAACCTTGCAATTACCCACAGCTGGGGCATGATGCAACATCTTTGCAGTGGGCTGATCATTTTCCCAGGGTTCCCTGCCTGGAATCCCTGACACTGGGACCCTGTGGTCACTCCAGTCCGGGTTGTGGGGAAGGGTGGCCAGAGCATCTTCTGGCAACGGCTCCCCGGGGGCATCAAGGGGAAACGAGGGGAGAAGCTCTGGGTAGATGGCTGAAATTAAAGCCCTGCACATGTGGAGCTGGTTTTCCAGAGCCTCTATCTGCTTATGGCAAGCCGCATGGCTGACAGCCTCCTGCTGCTCCTTGACTTGCCCAATCATGAATCTGGCTGCAGACCTGGCGTGGGCCAGCTCAGCTTCTAAAGCGTGAGCCTTCTCCTTCCAAGTCTGGGCCTGAAGAGTGGCAGCACTCAGTTTTTGTGAGGTTGCCTGCGTGACAGATGCGAACGTTACTTTGTCTGCCCGCAGAACCTCCATCTCGGCATGAAGCCAGGCATTTTCCTTCTCAGTCTCAGCAAGCTTGTCTCTGGTCTCTACCAGGGCACGGGACGCATCTCTGGCTGTAAGCCAAAGTCCCCATGTGGCCAACACATCTTTGGATGGCCCGAATGGGTTCTTGGACTTACGCGCCTTCACATACACCTCACGGAGGGTAGCAAAGGGGTCTGCCGTTTGGAAGCTCATGTCCTTCCAGGGGCATTGTCCTTTACTCAACATCCATTTCTCTAATTTTCCTTTGGCCTCCTTCTCTAACATGAAGTCCTTCACTTCCATTTTATCAATCTAAGTTTCAAGCGGGACCAGGACGTGGAGGGACTGGAAGGATCACCGAGATCCCTTTGGGGGAGTATCAGGGAGACGAACTCAGCAGAACTTAACTGGGAAAGAGGGTTGGGAACCTAACTCCAGCCTGCCCAGAAAGGGTCACTTTTGCCTGTCTAAGCCTGGCCTTCCACCGTGACAGCTTAGGGGCAAAAGGACAAGGGTACGGTTCAGGGACAGGGAGAATCACCTAGATTCTGGGGGAAACCTTCACTGGGACTCCGCCAAACAATGAAGGGGGGGAACAAACTCTCAGGAACTTACTATGCTGCCTGGCCAAGCAGCAGGGACAAAGGGAAAGGAGCCAAACTAAACTGTCCCTAACAGTTTTTTGGTGAGGGGCGCCTTGCTCTACCTTGGGCAAAACTTCTGATCTTACCTAGGTCGGGACTCACCACCCGCACCTAATTTACTGCAAATCGGGATGCACCCGAGTTCTAATTCTGACGGGACGCACCCGTGCTTTACACTCTAAACGGGACGCACCCGTATTTTTACTCTGAATGGGACGCACCCGTGTTACCTCTGGGGGGGGATTCTTCCCTAAGTGCTGTTTTGCCTTGCCGTGTGTGTATTGTGTGTATGGACTGTTCCTAACGCCCTAGTGCTTTGGATCCCAGCCCGTGATAGTCCCCAAGTTAGGAATGTGATTCCCAGGACAGTTTGTACATAACCCTTGCTATCGGACTGTGATTCACTGCCTGAGGGCCAGCAGTGACCAAGCCGGGGTGGCTGCCACACACAAACCAAGAGAGAAAGGGGTGCAGGTTTTCCCACCCATATAGAATAGCTCCTGGAGCTCAAACACACAGAGTTCACTCACACGTGTTCCTATCACCTTAAGGCTTGACTATGGCCGTTGCCTACATACCAGCCTGATTTGAGTAGGTTTGCGACTCTCACTCAAATTAGGGTACAGGGGTTGCCCGTGTTACTCCACCACTCTGTTACCCTGATTTCTGGGGGTCCCGGGGGGGACACCTCAATATGTTCAAAATAATGGGGAATGGGAATTAGCTAGAGCACAAGTTAGCAATGCGAGAGGCAGGGCAACGTAGCGAGATCTTTTACCCAATGTTTACAGGGTCAGGCCGAGTCAGGACCAAGACACAAGAAAGCTCAAATTATGTTCTTTTATTTATGAAGTCACAGCAAACTTACCCACTCACTCACTCGAAATTAAGAAATACTGCACAATTGCGCAGTCACGCACGCAGTCCTAAGAAAATAAAGAGAGGAAAATCGATAGGGGATTTTCAGGAGGATTTTTGGGGAAACACTACACCTGATCCTGTAGCCCGGTAGAAGGAAAGAAGCTTGGGAGCATAGATTCTCAGCATGTGGAGGCTAAGGGGAGGCTCGTCAAACGGAGCGGCAGCAAGTCGGGAAGCAAGTCACGAGTGATCCCATGAGACGCTCAAAATCAGGGGTTCTTATAGGGGAAAACGTGCCTGTAGGCTAGTCCGTTCCTGGGGAAAACAATGGGTTTCGCGCTGGAGACAAAGCCTTCGAAAGGTCAGTACTTTAGATGATTGAATTATGACAGCATTGTCAATACCGTAGACAGTATGCAAATGCGGAGTGCTTGATAGTTGGATATTCCACTCGTCAAGCTGCCTGCTTGGGGCAGGGGATCTTCTGTAAGCTGCGTGCATAGATAATGTGATATTAAGAGGGTACATGCCTGGAAGTCTCCTAAAGCTGCAGTCTGGCACTTACTGGCCTGCCTGGATTTGTTTTTGAATATTCAGCTATTTTCGGCCGTGCTTGTGTGCGTGCTTGTCCAGGGGCCTTGCAAGCACGTGGAGAGGAATGGGTAGTGAAGGCCAAATTCTTGATATCAAATGATATCTAATATACCTCAAATTTGGACTAGAAACTACAGTAACAGTTTGTAAATCTTGCAATAATATAATGAGGTTCTCCTTTTGGAGGTGGTTTACACATTAAACTTCTGTGTACTTGTTCAAAGTGTGGTTCTGTTATTTTCAAAGCAGCAATACAATCAACCAGCCATGTTCTTAGGACAAAGACTTTTTTTCCCATCTGATTCTGGAATCCTACAAAACTGTAAATTCTATTTGGGACTGTGGTTCTGCTAGTCCTCCAGCTTGAGCAGTAGATCTTCAGTAAGATTAGTAAGTCTATAGTCTCTGTCCCTGTCTAGTGCCTCATTTGCTATTTTAACTATGTCTGATAGCTTTGCAGTCAGAGGAAAAGCTCATTCTTCTAATGGTTTTATAGAGGCAGAAAATTTTTCAGCAAGGGCTTCCTCATGATTTTGAAGCTGGAGTGTAGTTTCTCTGATTAAGTCTGGTTGTTGCTTCTGTGGTGACTTTCATGAGTCTTGCTTGTTTTGCCACCACTGAAGGGCTGGATTCATTGTTTGATAGTCCTTTCATTGGATTTTTAGTGCCTAGTCATAGGAGCTCTCTGTTCAGGCAGCCATACTTAGTGGGTGACTCTTTCTCTCAGAGAGTCACAGCTTCCATGACAAGCAAGTGAAGACACCAAATTAGACACCAAACTCTCTTCGCTGAAACCTGTGAAGCCAGAGTAAAGTTTTTAATGATTAGCAGACTTACATAACTTTATTCTTTTTATTAAAAAACCATGGAAATGTATGCAGTCCTAAGTATAGATGCTAGTGCAACTAACTGGTTTACACCAGTGTGGTACAGTGATTTGAGTGTGGGATTACGACTGTGGAGGCTAGGGGTCAATTCACTGCTCAGCTATGGAAATCTGCTGGGTGACCTTGGGTGCATCACACATTCTCAGCCCCAGAAAATCCCGAGATAGTTTCATCTTAGGGTCACCGTGAGTCAGAAAATACTTGAATGCACACGACAATAACAAGCGTATAGATGCTAATGCAGCTAGTTTAAGTTATGGAATGCAGTTGTGACAGGTCTAGACCTGCTTGATTGACAGTGTTTTATCTGAACTAAAGGTGTTATGACAGCATATATTTTGTTTCTTATCACAGCATGAACTGATTCCATACATTGTGTCGGGTAGCCCTCCGTATTATAGTAATAGGATATGTAGTAGGATTTAAGTTAGTGCCTTGCTTGTTACAAAGGTATGAGAACCAGAGACTGTTAGATAAACAAAAAGCTAGGAATGCACTGATAAGCTTACCCAGGCTTACCACGACTTCAAGGTCTCTTGTGGGCGGGAAAGACTCTTCTTGGTATTTTATACTTTGAACTGTGCTAATTGCCTTTAGTCCACTCACTGAAGTCCTGTACGATGTATCTCACTCCAATAAATAGTGTTTATGCACTGTACTATTTGTGTGTGTGGATTCGGTTCCTGACAGAGTGAGTGGATTCAAAGTGCAAATACTACAAAATGTATCAAAAATCTGAAGAAGAAGAGCCACATGAAGAGAGAGCGGCTGGAGGAGTCGTCGAGGCTCCAGGCGATGTACAAGACAAAGGAGAAGGGACAGACCCTGGCCGACCCCCAGATGTGCCACCCAAGGCGCGACCCTTGGCTCCTCTGACCACCCCGATTACAGGCCAAACCTGGGCCTGGAGAGAGAGACCTGAGACTATGCAGCGACAATGTCGTCGCACAACAATATGGGACACTTCAATCATCAAAACCAACTTGATGGAACAACTCTTAGCCAGAGAAGAAGAAGTGGAAAAACAATGAAGAGAAATATCTAAACTAAGAGTTCAGCTACACGACTGGAGACTCCTGGTGTCTCAGGTTGGGCGTGCGCCTCCACAGATGCCAGCAGCAACAGCTGCTGCTCCGGCTGCCACAGTACCTGCACCTCCCGGGATACCAGCACCACAAGTGGGTCCTAGACCTTTTCGAGAGTTGAAGACAACATATGATGGAGATGGAGCCACCTTGACATACTTTCTTAATATGGCCTCCCATTACATGGTCGACTACAGAAACAGCTTCCCAGACAATGCCGCCAGAGTCAGATACCTGAGCCAGCACCTCAAAGGAGAAGCAGCGGAGTGGGTCGCCAGTTTGTTCAACTCACAAGCTGAAGAAGCAGCTGATGTACAGCTGTTCATGCACCGCCTCAGAGAAAGATTTGAAGATCCCTTCTTCCAAGAACAAGCCAGATACCAACTCAGAAAACTACGCCAAGGGCAAGGAACCACTGGGGAATATGCTCGTGAATTCAGAAAGCTAGCCACTGGAATGGAAAGATGACATACTCAAGCAATTTTTCCGAGATGGATTAAATCCCACCATACTGGATTGCTGCCGGTGGCAAGGAGATCCTGCCAGTCTCTTGGGATGAAACTGGCTGGAGAAGTGGAAAGCATCATGGAAAGTGTCCAGCTCTCCAGGCAGAGACAAGCCCAAGAAAAAGGTCACCGCACCCCGGCAACCCGCAAGACTACTTTACTGAACAGCAAGGAAAAGAAAAAATGACTCCGAGAGGGAACCTGTTTCTTCTGTGGGAAAAAGGGTCACATCGCCAGCCAATGCCAGGGGCAAAAGAAACCCAGCGAAGAACAGCCTGTAACCCCCTCCACCAAGCCTGCATCCCGCAAAGCTGACACTCTGAAACCGCCAACGAAGCATCCTACCAGTGGAACCTCTGCAAGAGCTTGCGATGGCAAGGACAGCCTCCTGTCTACCACCAAATTGGACAGTGACGAGTGGGACTCCGACCAATCTGTGACTTTAAGTACAGCCAAAACTCGGCATGTATATGTTACAGTAACTTTACAAGGAACTGAGGGAAAATTGCGAATGTACCAGGCCCTGGTTGATTCAGGCTGCACCACTAGCTTACTAAACCCCATAGTGGCCAAAGAGCTTGCAGTAAATTTTGAACCCCTTAGGAAAGCCATCAAATTATCTCAAATGGATGGTTCGTCCATGGCAGGAGAACCTATATGGGAAAGGACCAAACCCATACCTATTCAAGTGGGGAACTTAAGGGGGCGATTAAGATTCCTAGTGCCAAACAAAATTGGTTTCCAAGTAGTTCTTGGATACGATTGGCTAAAAAAACACAAGCCCCAAATTGACTGGACCCAAGGATTGCTCATGCACACTAATGCTGCCAAGAATGAACCCGGACTGTCGGAACCCAACACAGCATTTAAATTGAGTCCTGAGGAACTGCAGAAAATCCCACAAGAGTACTGGGAGTTGCAGAAAGCCTGAAGCAGACAAACTACCCCCACACAGAGACTATGATTGCAAACAGAGATTGATAGATGGCACCAAAATCCCCAAACCCAAAATTTACCCCATGAACAAGCAAGAGCTAGAAGCTCTAAAAAAATTCTTGAATAAAAACTTGCAATGCGGATTCATTAAATCCTCTTCCACTCCCACGGCCAGCGCAATATTCTTCCGTAAGAAAAAAAAGGGAGGAGATCCAAGGCTTATTGTGAACTATAATTTAATCAATCAGGTAGTCTTGCCTAATCTTTACCCAATTCCTTTAACTGTGGATATTATGAACCAATTGATCAAAGGCAAATGCTTTACCAGATTAGACCTCAAAGAGGCTTCCCACAGAATAAGGATGGACTCTGAAAGTGAATGGCTAACCACCTTCTCAACTCCTCTGGGTAATTACCAATGGACTGTACTACCTTTCAGATTACAAGCTGGCCCAGCAGCCTTCCAGATGTTCCTCAACTCTGTCTTCCATGATCTCCTTTACAATAGTGTTGTTCTTTATCTAGGAGACATTTTGATATATTCAGAAAACCGAGCAGAACACACCAATCTTGTACAAACTGTTTTACAAAGACTCATAGACAATGAACTTGTGAAACTTTCTAAATGTGAATTTCATGCACATACTTTTGACTATTTAGGGTATCGCATATGCAACAATACCCTAAATGTGGACCCCCTCCAAAATCGATACAATTTTGAACTGGCCTGCACCTAGAACCTGAAAATAGTTACAACAATTGCTTGGGTTTGCAAACTTTTATCGCAACTTCATAGAGGGATTTGCCACAATTGCGCTCCCACTCACTGATCTTTTAAACAAATCTCCTGACAACAACGGAAATCATTCCAAATGAATTGTCTGGTCTGACAAGTGCCAAATGGCCTTTGACACTCTCAAACGTAAATTCACCTCAGAACCTCTACTCCTGTTCCCTGATACTGAAAAGGAATTTATAATATAAACCAATGCCTCCGATTTTGCCATGGGAGCTGTTCTACTCCAACACGACAAGGATGGACACCTTAAACCATGTGCATTCATCTCCAAAAAATTCTCTGAACCACATGGTAACTGGTCAATCTGGGAAAAAGAAGCCATGGCCATCCATTTTGCCCTCTCCACCTGGTAACATTTTCTTGAAGGTGCTAAGCTTCCCTTTCAAGTGTGGACCGATCATCGTAATCTTGAAACACTTAAAACCGCCAGAAAGCTAACCTCTAAACAGGTACGTTGGGATGAATTCTTCCAACACTTTAAATTCAAAATTATTTTCAAGCCTGGAAAAACAAATACTTTGGTTGATCCACTTTCCAGACTCCCTTGCCACGAGTCACTACCAATTTCTACTGCACACAAAGAAAAGACCCTTTTTACCCTGGACACACTTGGACTACAAGTCATTACATGAGCACAAGAATGCACCCGCACCTCTGCTTCCTCTGTACTAGATTCTGCTTTCCAACATAATCTGAAATCTGCTTAACCAACGGACACCTGGCTGCAGAGCCACAAGGACTCAGTTGTCTGGGCTAATGGCTTAGCCTTTGTCGGAACTAAAATTTATGTTCCTCACTCTTGTAGAACTGAGGTTTTGCATAAATATCACGACTCCAAACCAGCTGGGCTTTTTGGTTTCCTTAAAACTCTCCACATTAGGAAACTTTTCACTGGCCAGGTCTCACCAGACATGTCCAAGAATACATAAAGAACTGTCCCATTTGCAACACCCACAAATCACCCACTTCCAAGCCGCATGGGCTTCTCCACCCCCTTCCTGTGCCATCCTCCCCTTGGGATGTTATTTCTTGGGACTTCATTGTTGGTCTCCCCAACTGTCAGGAACCGAGATCACATACACAAATGTACCAATACTAATACATGATTTATTTACAGCGTGATGCATGTACAAGACTTCAGTGATCGAACTGGAGGCAATTTGCAGAGACCAAACATTATAAGCAAGGTAATCCGTTCCCACAGTAAGCAGACAGCAAATGACATTGGAGGAACTAACTCAGGCTGGTATTTCTTATCAGTGCTGAATTCCAGGTGTTGTTGACCTAACGGTCTCTGGTCCACATTCTTGGTTACAAGCAAGCAGCTACATACTAATACTACATATCCCATACTAAATACTATCCCATATTAAATATGGAGGGACTACCCGACACCAACTCCCGCGGTTTCCATACCATTCGGGTCGTCACTGACCACTTCTTCAAGCAATCACACTTCATTCCTCTTAAAAGAATAACCACTGCTGAAAAACTTGCTGACCTCTTTGTACACAACATTTGGAAACTACATGGTCTACCTTCAACAATCATCTCCAACAGGGAACCCATATTTACATCCAAATTCTGGACTTCCCTACTTAAAACTCTCGGCATTACCCAAAAGCTCAGCAGCTCCCATCATCCTCAAATGGATGGCCAAACCGAATGTGTCAATCAAGCCTTGGAACAATACCTTCACTGTTTTGTCAATTCTAACCAGAACAACTGGGTCCCACTTTTGCCATTCGCCAAATTTGCCTACAACTCTGCGCTACACTAGCAAACTTCCTTTTGAGATAGTCTACGGGACCACCCCAAGACCATTTCCCCCACTTCCAGACACCCTCGTTGCTACTTCCCCTCCTTCAGTTGCTTCCTGAAGGCCTTGCTCAAAAGGTCTCATCTACCTGGACGGCTGTTCGTGCCACTCTTGAAAATTCCAAATCCTCTCACAAACACTTTGCAGATAAAAAACACCGCGCCAACCCTGCCTACAAGCCTGGTGACCTCGTCTACCCTTCCACAAAGCACATTACCTCAGATATCCCCTCCAAAAAACTTTCCTCTAAATACGTTGGTCCTTTCCTGGTCAAACAGGCCATTAATAATGTCAGTTTTGAACTTTCCTTACCTGACATCTATAAACTTATCCACCGTTTTTCATTCCAGCTTACTGAAACCAGCTCCTTTGAATTCTTCTTTGAGGACTGACGCTGTTTCACCTGATGACTCCAACAAATCAACCTCTGCAGCATTTCCACCCTCGTCTACTTAACACTTGCATTGCATTGATACTAACCTCCCTTTCCCATATTCTCGTGCATATGTTTCTGTTCTGGTAAAAAAAAATTTCTCGGGACGGGCAAGATGTCGGGTAGCCTTCCGTATTATAATAACGGGATATGTAGTAGGATTTAAGTTAGCAGCTTGCTTGTAACAAAGATATGAGAACCAGAGACTGCTAGATAAACAAAAAGCTAGGAATGCACCGATAAGCACTGTCAGGTTTGCCACAACTTCAAGGTCTCTTGTGGGCAGGAAAGACGCTTCTTGGTATTTTATGCTTTGAACTGTGCTAATTGCCTTTAGTCCACTCACTGAAGTCCTGTATGATGTAACCTCCCTTTCCCATATTCTCGTGCATGTTTCTGTTCTCGTAAAAAAAAATTTCTCGGGACGGGCAGGATGTCGGGTAGCCTTCCATATTATAGTAATGGGATATGTAGTAGGATTTAAGTTAACAGCTTGCTTGTAACAAAGATAGGAGAACCGGAGACTGTTAGATAAACAAAAAGCTAGGAATGCACTGATAAGCACTGCCAGGCTTGCCACGACTTCAAGGTCTCTTGTGGGCAGGAAAGACGCTTCTTGGTATTTTATGCTTTGAACTGTGCTAATTGCCTTTAGTCCACTCACTGAAGTCCTGTATGATGTATCTCACTCCAATAAATAGTGTTTATGCACTGTACTATTTGTGTGTGTGGATTCAGTTCCTGACACATGGCCTGAGAAACAGAAATCAAAAATCAGTCTCTGGTCTCCACTGGCAGATCTTGATATTGGCTATTAGTTATATTCTAGTTATATTCTGATTAGGGTTACCAAAAGACTAATAACTGGATATCAGATGAATATTGTTTAAAACTAAGGAAAGAAATGTTGAAGTTGATATGTGAGGAGATAAAGAGTGAGAGAGAATGCATATGCTTGCCATTTGTTCTGAGCTCAACAAAGTACAGCTTTTATATCATTAGGTTCATTCTGAGAATGGAATTAACCAGCTACTTGCTTCGATTTTGATTGAGCGAAGTGAGCAGAACACAGAGCAATGGAGACACATTCATTTCATTCTGGTTAGGAAACACTCAGATTCTGTTAGGAAAATGGAAAGGGTCCGCAATGTTTCTGACTACTTAGGTGCTTGAAGCTACTAGTGGTTGATCACTAAAAGTCAACATGGGTTTCTCAAAGACAAGTCATACCAGACTAATCTTATGTCTCTTTTTTATAGAATTATAAGCCTTGTAGATGAACGGAATACTGTAGATGTAGCATATCTTGATTTCAATAAGGCCTTTGACAATGCCCCCCCCCAATGATATTCTTGCAAACAAGTTAGTAAAAGCTGGGCTAGATGACGCTACTGCTAGGTGGATTTATAATTGGTTGACCATCTGAACCCAAAGAGTGTTCACCAATGGCTCTTCATCCTGGAAAGAAGTGACCAGTGGGGTGCCACAAGGTTCTGTCCTAGGCCCATGGCTATTCAATATCTTTATCAGGGACTTGGATGATGGAATAGAGGGCATGCTTATCAAATCTACAGATGACACCAAATTAGGAGGGGTAGCTAGTACCCCAGAGAGAATAGGATCAGGATTCAAAATGACCTCAAGAGACTGGAGGGCTGGGCCAAAACTAACAAAATGACAGGGAGAAATGTAAAGTAGTATACTAGGGCAGAAAAAAAATGAAATGCAGATATTGGATGAGTGACAAAGTACATGTGAAAGGGATCTAGTTACACCACAGGCTGAACATGAGTTAATATTGAGATGGGACAACTAAAAATACCAATGCAATTCCAGGCTGCACACTAGAAGTATGGTGTCTAGGTCACCACTCTATTCTGCTTTGGTCAGAGTTCACCTGGAATTCTGTGTCCAGTTCTGGACACCATTCAAGAAGGATACTGACAAGCTGGAACATGTCCAGAGGAGGGTGAGCAAAATAGTAAAAGGTCCAGAAACAATGCCTTACAAGGAGTGGCTTGGGGAGCTAGGTATGTTTAGCCTGGATAAGAGAAGGTTAAGAGGTGACATGATAGCCATGTTTAAATATTTGAAAGGATTTGAAAGGATGTCATATGGAAGATGGAGCAAGCTTGTTTCCTGCTGTTCCAGAGACTCAAAAATGTTAAAGTACCAATTCTTGAATCAAGGACCATCCCACACAATAAATAATGAATGTCTTGCAAACTGGCAAAATTGACAAACACTAAAGAAATGGTTCAAAAAAGCTTTTCCATTGATGCAGACAAATATAATTGTTTATAACACTTTTACCCAACATTTCAACTAATAAAACTACTATTCACAGTAGCTAACATACATCACTACAAAAAAAATAATAAAACCATCAAAATTATCTTAATAAGGTTAAGAGATGACATGACAGCTATGTTTAAAGGGAAGGCGGGGCAAACTTGTTTTTGGCTGCTCCAGAGGCTAGGACACAGAGCAATGGTTTCAAACTTCAGGAAAAGAGATTCCATCTAAACATTACAAAGAACTTCTTGATGGTAACAACAGTCTGAATGCAGAATACACTGCCTTGAAGTGTGGTGGAGTCTTCATTTTTGGAAGTTTTTAAAGGGAGATTGGATGGCCACCTGTCAGGAATATTTTGATTGTGTACTCCTGCATAGCAAGGGGCTGGACTGGATGGCCCTTGTGGTCCTTTCCAATTCTATGATTCTATGATCCTTGTTATTTATAATATGGCACTTTGTAGGGACAATAAGGTAAAATAAGAGGTGGAATAAGGTTTCAACAATGTTTCATGTTTTAAAAAAAATCACTTTGATATCAAATCAACACTTTTTAAAAAGTATAATAAATAAAATCTTAAGACTTTATGTAGAATGTGATTATTCTCATACAAAGAAATAACTATTTAAACAGTTCATGTTTGTTTTCCCATAAGTATTATACTGAAGTTAAATTATCAAAATATTCTGAGCTACGTTGAAAAATATCCTTGGTTTTCTTCTGTACAGTATTTTGAGTATTTAAAACTTCTTTCTCTTCATTGCCTTCCAATCTCCTTCTTGCTGAGCAAGGCTACTGAAGAGTTGTTTCACTTTTCTTTTTCTTTCCGAATCCCTGAAAAAAAAATTATACCAATATTTCAACACTATATACCCACACATTTCTTAAGTTCTGCCCTTGATACAGCTTAAGCTCAACTGGAAGTTTAAAGAAATCCTAACTCATCACCCATATATTTATGAGAACCAACCTGTAGATGTTTTTCTTTTTTTGAACTGATAATAGTGCTTGGTTTTTCACAGATGAAAGTAAGGTCTTGTACTGTGCTCAACACAGGGTGAAATCTTTACTGTTAAGAACCTGATGGTTTCAGAACATAGCAGAGCCTCATACCCAACTTACATTTCTGCTTCAGTGAAAAGCAAGATGACAACAGAAAGTCTTGAGAAACGATCATGAAAATTTTCACCTACAGATGCTTATTTCTTTCTAAATATGATCATATCCTCTACTAGTTTATCTAGTTGTAAAACGAAGCTTCAACTTTCAAAAGTTTTTTTGAAATTACATAGCACTACACATCAAATGTTTTACAACCCTTTTCCAATCTGGTGCCCTCCTAATATTTTGGACTGTAACTGCAATTAGTCTCAAACGAACATGGCCAATAGTGATGGATCATGGCAGATAAAGCCCAAACCATCTGGAGGGCACTAGATTGGAGAAAAACAGGTTGCTTACCTGTAACTGTGGTTCTTCAAGTGGTCATCTGTGCCTCACATAATGGGTTTTGCACCTGTGCAGAGACGCCACTGGAATGTTCCAGAGATGAGTAGCTTAGCAGTAAGCCCCATCCCCTCCTGCATACCACACATGTCTGTGTCCATTAAGCTACTGTCTCCTCAGTTTCAAAGTCCACCAAAGCAGGGACCTGAAAGAGGGGAGTTAGGGAGAGTTTGTGTGAGGGTAGATATGACCACTTAAAGAACCACAGTTAGTGGTAAGCAACCTGTTCTTTGTGGTCTCTGTGCCTCACGCAATGGGCGATTGAAAAGCTTACCCAAGGAAGGACAGAGAGGTCACTGAAGAACAGAAGAAAGAACATCCTTCCCAAAGCAAGCATCCTCGCTAGTTCTGCATTCCAGTCTATAATGACAGATGAAGATTGATAGCTGAGACCAGGTCACAGCTATGTATAGTTCAAGCAAGGAAACTCCTCAGAGGGCAGCTGCTGAGGATGACACAGCTCTGAGTGAGCCCAGAGGAATTCAGGTATTGGTTGCTTTGCCAGTTTGTAAGAGACGTATGGTCTCCTTGACCCAGTTCAAGATCTTTTGTGCCAAGGTCCTCCTTTGTGGCAAAATGGAGAAGAGGCATGTCTGGTTGGAGGACTTGACCACCTGAGACAAAAGGTTTGTTGCACCCAGAAGGGGCATGTGATGGCCGTGAGAAATCACTAAGATTGGTCCAAACCATGGCTGTCTGGGCTAGAATGGATTGATGAGGATGGCATTCAATCAATCCTTGGTGAGTCTGGCTATCACCCTGCCCGACAGCAGGAACGGTGGGGAAATAGGTAGAGGAGGCATCTTGTCCACTTGAAGAAGAAGGTGTCCCCTAGCAACCCCTTGGATGTCCCCGCCCTGGAGGAAAAGTGTTGGCACTTGGTGTTGAATGCTGAGGTGAACAGGTCTATCTGAGGGAGCCCCCAGCATCTCATGATGGACTGACAGGCTTGTTGAGACAGTGACAACTTGTGCTGGAGATCCTTGCTCCTGCTGAGGTGGTCTGCCAGAGTGTTGTCAGACTCAGAAAAGTGGATGGTCAGCAGGTAGATCAACCTCCAGGAGCAGTAGTTCCAAAGGCATAAGGCAAGATTCAGCAGTGTGGATGAGGGTTTGCCCCCTTGGTGGTTTATGTAGCAGACCATCATGGTATTGTCGGACATGATCTGTCCAAATCTTCCTGTAAGAAGTTTTCCGAATGACCTGAGCACCTTCAAAAGCAGTAGAAGCTCTAAGGAACTGATATGGAGATACTTCTTGTGATTTGACCAGTAACCCTGTTACCACAAGGCCTTTGCAGTGGGCGCCCCAGCTTGTCAAAAAGGAATCCATAGTCACCATGATGGTTGGTTGAAGCGGCTTGAACGTTATCCCTCAACAGAGATTGTGGAGAGATGTCCACCGGAACAGGCAGGGTGTCACATGTTGGGGAATGGTCAGTTTCATAGATTGGCTGTCCCATAGGGGGTTGAAGTTCCTGATGAATCATCACTGGAGAGGATGAAGTTGGAGGCGATGAGAGGTGTCACCATTGTGGTGGCAACCATGAGGTCAAGCAGACACTGTATGTGTCATGCCAAGGACACAGGACAATGAATGACATGCCTTGCTGTGTCTCATAGGGTGTGGGCTCTTTTCTCTGACAGGAATGCGCTCCCATAATAAGAGTCTGGATTCGCCCCTATAAAGTCTATCCACTGAAATGGATGCAAAATCAACTTCTCGGAGTTGATCTTGAGCCCCAAATGGTGGAGGGGTAAGAGGATCTCAATACAATTTGTCTCTGCAGGATGCCACCAACAGCTAGTCATTGATGTTTGGGTAAGTGATGATGCCCTGGGTGCCATGGATCAGGACTCAGCTTCCTCAGGTGTCCTTGAAGGAGGACAAGCAAACACAAGTGCACCAGGAGCTAATCAGGCTGGGATGAGAGCCAGCTGGTTCCAGTCTTCTTAGGGAAGACAGAGGGTGGTGGCTTGATGCCTGAAACAACTTGTGTGTTTACCAGCCCGTGCCTTGTGTGCTTTAGATTTGCTGCTTGTTGTCTGCTTGGATTTTCTAACCCCGTACTGTCTGATCGTGTTGCCTGCTAGATTCCTGGACCTTTGGACTGATTCTTGACGAAACTTCGGCTCCACCTTGAACAGGAAAGCTGTACTGACTGTTAGTGTCTCTATTTGACTGTGAACAGCCTCCTACTGTCCCTGCACTCTATTGCCTGGCAATTGGCAGCCAGTACCTATAATGCTGGATCCTTAGGTATGTGATGATCACTGCCATACACTTTGTAAAGACTCTCGGTTCAGTGGCTAGTCTGAATGGCAGCATCTTGTACTAGTACATCTCATTTCTGAATTTGAAATGCAAGTACTTCCTGTGATGCACACGAATTGAAATATGGAAGTATGCGTCACCTAGCTCTATCGACGCAAACCAATCTTCCCTCTGTAGAAATGGGAGGCTGGAGGCTAACGAGACCATTTTGAATCTGCAAGGACAGTTGTTTACACCTCAAAGATCCAAGATGGGATGGAGACCACCATCTCTCTTCAGAACCATAAAGTAACAGGAGCAATACTGGGTGTCTGCACATTTGGGAGGAAGTCTCTTGATGACACCTTTGAAGAACAGGGTGTTGATCTCAGTAGAGTAGGATAAGAAATGGTGGATCGGAATACACCAACGGGTGGAGCATTTGAAAAATCAGTGGCGTATCCTCAGCAGACTATGGTGAAGAGCCAGGTGTCAGAGTCCAACTCCCTACCTGTGCCTTTCTACCAGCAAGGGAAGGGAAGCAAAAGTACTTCCCCTGGAGGAAGAGGCAGCAATACAAAGAACAAGTGGAAACGCTGAGCTGAGCCAAGCAAAGGTCAAATCCAAAAGGTCCAGAAAGCCAAAGGTCTGTCCAGAGGGGTCGAGGGAGCTGGAACACAAGGGTCGTGAGGGCTTCTGTAGTAAATTTGCTACATGCTGACAGACAAAACAAAAACAGGTGTTACGCATCATTGTTCTGTTTCCCTAATCTAGCAAAAACAGCTTCCCTCTGAGCTGTTCGTTTCTATCTCCTCGATTGGGGGATGGGGGGGCACAGGTGAATGTAATTCCTCTAAATCACTGCTGGTTCCTTCTCCATCTGGAGCTGGCTGGGACAACTCTGCCTCCACTTTTCTTTCCACTGATGGGGGTGTTTGCAAGCTGGTTTGGTCTATCACTGGCTCTGTTCCTGGCACAATCAGTTGCTCATCAACCTCTGAGCTGTCATCTATCACACCAAGTGTCTGAGGTAATGTTCCACCAGTGGTATAATGTGTGGATATATGGATAACATCAGAAACCACAGTAGCAGCAAGACTGAACGATGGTAGTGGTGGCGTCCTGCAGAGCAAAACTGCAGGGGCAAAACTGCAATTTTGTTGAAGAGTTCTTTGATGACTCCTGGCAGTGTCTCAAGAATTTCCACGTGAAAGATGACCTGAGAGAGCCCATACAGAAGGATCTTGATGGTGATTTAGAGCAGTAGAATGATATAGACTGTCTTTGCCAAGACGAAAGAGATGGTCTGCTGTGATGCTACAGCTGTTATTGATAGATGCCCATCTTTTTGCAGTCACTCTTGCCTTTGACAGGTGCTCCATCAATTCATCAATCATAGCATGAAATAAGCCTGGTTATTGAGCCCCCCAGACCTCAGCCACATGCAAAGTCACAGTGCCACAGCTCCTGACATCACTCTAACCACATGTTCTATTGAGTGGCATGATGACTGAATCTGTTGTGCTATGAGCGTCTGTGGCTCCTGATGGAAGTAGAGAGCTGTTGACCTCTGCTCTTCTAGCAAGTGCAGGATGAGAGATAACATCTTGTCCCAGAAGTACTTCTGGTAGGCTGCCATACATGCCTCCATGTTGTAGAGAGAGCTGCAGCCGACTAGAATTATCTACCAAACATATCCAGGTGCTTCCCTTCCCTGTCTGGCAGTGTGGAGTGAGGCTTCTTGCCACATTTTGTCTGGGAGGCCTCCACAATAATGTAGTTTGGTGAGGGTGGGTGAACAGGTAGGCTACATCAGTCTGATGGATCCTGAAAACTTGCTCCAAACAGTGTGGTGAGAGGAGAGCAGGCTGCACCTAGGCTTGCTTAATGACCTCTTGTAGAGTAGGCAGGAATGGAATCATTGCAGGTGTTGCAAACTGATTGTTGACGATCTAGAAGACTGGATCAGCAGCCAGAACCTAGGAAGCAGATATATCTAGATATGACAATGTTGCCGAATGCTTTATATCTTCTGCAGGGCCCTCAGTTTATGTCTCTAGGACCCTGGCTGTTGGAGGAGAGGGTGTAGATGGGTGGCTTGGTTCCTCCGACGGTAAATCAGTCATCATGTTGTCAGTCCAAGCTTGACAACAACATTTGAGGAGAGGAGGTCTGATGTGTAGGTAGTTCTGTCTGGTGCGGCAGAGGAGGAAGAGAGGGAGTGGCAGATTGAAGCATCTCAGTGGTGGCTGATGTGATAGTGAGGGCAGAGAACAGAGCAGGTGTTGGTGATGGCAGAGGGTGAGTAGTGGTGGTCTGGGGTAGTGGTGAAATCAGGTGCTGTGTTGAAGTCAAAGGCCATGGCAGCAGAGACTGAGGAGGAATTGGAAGGGGCAAGGTGAAGCTTCCACAACGTGCTGCTGTTCCCTGGTGGTAGAAGATTCAGAAGATGGGCAGTCAGGTGTCAGTGCACACAAGAAAGGCAATGCAATCCAAGGCAGAATCTGTGTGCGAGATTAGTAAGCTGTTGAAAATGGCTGAGATCCATAGCAAGATCAGAACTGGGACTGGTCGGGAGATCTGGAACAGGACTGGTGGTAGCAGCTATGTTCTTTGGAGGGACAACAAAGTCTTAATGGAATATTGATCGAGATGGAGAACGACATCTGGTGGAAAGTTCTGGAAGTGTCTCACTTTGGTATTTATCGTATCTGTCCTGGTAAGATGGAGAATAAGACTGATAAGAGCAGGGAGGTTCCTGCCACAGATGTTCATGTTGGTATAGGTTGATATAAGATACTGATGTAAACAGAGTGTCCTCGTGGAGGCTGTGATCCTGATAAATACTGATGCAAAGAGGAATATGAAGGCAATCGCTCCCAGTGCGTCATTGGTAACGATCACAAGACTGCAATCAAATGGGTTGTGTTGTGGGTAACTTCAGTGTGGCCAGACAAGCTTGGCTCGCTGGAATCTCGTTTTGTGTTGTCGGCAACCTTGGTGTGGCCAGATGAGCTTAGCTTGCTGGAACCTTCAATCTTAAGGTTAGGATGTTGCAGGCAGGTCAGGAGGACATTTGACCTCTGGAAGGTGTGGTACTGAGGCCAGTTCCAAGGGTGCAGATGGCGCTGATTGCAAAGGCCAGGTGCCCGTACCACAGGACTGGTACAGCCCAACGGCTTCCTTGACAAATAAGGGGCCTCCCCGTTTGTACTTCTTTTTCTTCTTTAGGACTTGGGAGGTGCCTAGATCCTTGGTAGCCTGTATATTCTTCACAGACTTGTCCTTGGCCATCAGTACTGAAGGTGCCAGCATGGTTGACATCACTGTTGGTACTGCCAATGATACAGTGGTCAGTGCTGATACCACTGTAAGCTGTCAGTCCCCCATGTTGACAGTGCTGCCGATGCTGTCAACACCAATGTCAAAGTCATGACCAAAGTTGATACTGCTGTTGGTACCACAGACAGTGTGAGGGTCAGAACTGACAGCGTGGCCAGTATGCTTGCCACTGTCGTAGAAGCTGTGAATAATTCTGTAGTCTGAGCCACCTTTTCTGGTACTTGTAGGGACTGGCCCCAACAGAAAGACTTCAGTCTAGAAGCCTGATTTTTCAGAGTCTGCGATGTAAATTGGTGGCAGATCTTACAATTATTCATATTGTGTTTCTCTCCAGAGAGAAAAGGCACTGTTTGTATGCATCTCAGAAGGACGCTTTCCTATTACAAGAGGAACACTGTTTGAAGTGGAAAGGTAAGGCCATGAGAAGAAAGAAAGGAAGGCCGGGGGGGGGGGGGGAGTTTTGTTTTAAAGAAGAGAAACTAAAGAAAAATAATGCTTAGAGAGAGGAATGCAAATACAGGAGGGTAGAAAAAAGGTGAAAAATAGTAGTCAAGGTCCAGAGACGACAGAGCAATAACTCGAATGGTGGATGGAAAGAAACTGAGGAGTCAGTAGCTTGATGGTCTCAGGCATGTGCAATACGCAGGAGGGGTGGGGCTTCCAGTGGAGTCTCTGCACAGGCATAAAACCCACTGTGTGAGGCACAGAGACTATGAAGACAGATCTGTGTTACAGACAGACTATAAATACAATCATAATCCTCATTAGGATAATAGCTGAAAGTGTTAATATTTTAAAAATTACCTGAATGGATTCAAGGTAGGTAGTACTGGTTACATACTCTATTCATTCTGCCCAGTTGAGAGCATGAATGTACATAAAAGCTACTGCATAATGGTCCTGATCAAGTTCTCAGTTATCTCAAATCAAACATAAATCGAATTGAACCTAACACAATTATAAATTACCTTTCCATGCTTTCTGCAAGCTGCATTCTAGCAAGGAACTGGTTATCTTTGCGGATCTCACGAACAGCTCCTTTAAGTTCACGTTTGTGCTTATGAATGAGACGTCTTCTTTCCTGCTCTTTCTTATTGCTTTCTTGTTTTCTTCCAAATTCCAGCCTGAAATTAGAAAGTACTTAATCTCAAACACACATCTGTGCTGTATTTAGCTAGAACACCCTTTTTTCCAATACTATTCACAAGTCGGGGACAATCTTATGCTAGTAAGGTAGCTATGAATCCAAGATGCTGACTGAAATGTTTGTAAAACTTACTTAGCACACCACTTCAAACACTATGTTACATCTCAACAATTGTGACAGGTGTAGGTAACATCTGATGATCTGGGGTCATGCTGACCCTTCCTTGTACCCTGATGGGCCACACTTCTCCAAGCTGCAAAGGAAAAATGCCCCCAAAGTGGCACAGTGCTTCACCTATCAATTTTAAGTTTCTATTTTGATTAATTTAGAATTTGTTTTCCAGAGCTTCCACACATGCACTTCTTATAAGTCTAATTGGTGGTTCTGACCTTTTCCTAATTACAGGGCACAGAAATGTATGCCTCAATGATAGCAACAGACACTGCTTTCTCTGAAAGGGAAACATTAATATTGTGGCATTTAATGCAACTCAATTGTTTTTGTAGTATGACTCCAACAGCACAGCAACTTTTAATATGAGAAAATATTAACGCCTCAGGGGTTGTGGTGCCAGGATAAAAAATAATTATCACCAGCTGTATTGTCCCCTGTTCATACTGATGAAGAATGCAATGCAATCCTGATGCAAATGTTAGAATCAGACATATCTTCCATTTTCCCTTTTCACTGCCTGAATTAATTTCAACTGGCATAGCCGAGGCATAGCAATACATTTAACAAAATAACTACCAATGCCATTTCAATTTTTAAACAAGTTATAGTGCACAACAGTTTATCTAGGTATATAAGCAAATTGGATATATGATCTTGAGCTGTACATCAAGCACAACAAGAGATACTCACACTTTCACTAATTTAGGTGTGAACAGCTTCAAAGGCACTGGTTTTTTCTTTTCACACACCAATGGATAATACTGCCTTTTGACCTTCACCTGCTTCAGAATATCATCACACAGTTCCTGAAAATGTCAAGAGATTCCAATTTCAGAAGGCATTTGAATAACAAACAATAAAATAAAGCTATAGGGAGAACATTAGCTCAATTATACCCAGACTTCAATAGTTTGTTTTTATTGCAACATTTAAAAGCTTCAATGTGATTAAGTCAGCATCCTTACTGGAAGACAAGAAAAGGAGCTCAAACAACACTGGTTTTAAAAGGAATTTTATGCAGAGCCCATAGGATGCAAACCAGTTTGTGTATGGTCTGTTCTCTGGTAACTGGTGGCAAATACTGCAATGGTTAAGTATCAAGAGGAACACAAAATTTCCAGAAATTTTGAAGCCATGCAAAATAAAACATTTCTGTTTTTTTTTCCAGAAAAAAATGGAAATTTTTGGAAAAAATTGAAAAAAATGCAACATTAGCACTTTTTACACATTGAAAGTCACTCTTTTGCTTTAGGAACATAAAATATGACTGTGTACAATGTGATTTGGCATAAAATTATCACAATTGGTATATTAAAAATATAGTGTATTCAAACAATTATTACAAATGGAATTTCCTTTTTTTTAATTTGTATTTGTAATGAATGAATCTCCTGAACTGTACAGAACTTCCTTGGTTTTGCTAGTTTATGTGGAGCAAGCAAAAACAAAAAAACCAGAAGAACCCATCGACATTAGTAACCAAGAAAATTATTTATATTTCCTCTACACAGTATCAAAGAGACATAAAGGACCCATTTCCATAAAAAGAATCGAGGGAGGAAACAGTGTGTGGAAGGGAGGAGGAAGAGACTAAGTGCCCCTAAAGGAAGGAATGCCTCTTGCTCTTGCATTGGAGAGTTCAGTTTGTAACCTGGGACTTGCTTGTCCTATGGTGCACAGAGATTAGAATAATCTGATACTGTACATAGTTTTAAGAAATGGTTTCAAGAATATATGAACACCTTGTCTTAGGGATTTTATTTGTGTTATCATGCTAAAATAAAACATTCTATAATTGATTTTCTTCCCTTTTTCAATTTTTTGGAAAAAAACAAGGCTTCAGGAAAAAAACCGGAAAAAAACCAGGGGTTTTCCTAATGTTTCCAGTTTTTTCCCGGGCCTTCAAATCTACGTCTTACACTGTGAAAGAATCAGCATGGATTCTGCAAAAGGAATACAGACCCTAGGTTATCTCACCAAAATATTTATATCCCATCATTGCAAGAATTGTCCATTCTCTGGATGCTGCACAGGAGCAATCTACAATCACATGGGTTATATCTTCTTATGCCAGCATGAACTTTTGTGCTTTTCATTCTATAATCATTTACTGATCTATAACAGTATCATCTTCTCTTATTCCCCTCTCTCAATAAATTTGATTAGGATTCCTTTTAGTAAGAGACACGGTCAGCTTGGTAAACTATGTACTGTCCTGGTTGTCCTGCTCCCAAATAGGTATTGTGAGGGTAAAAAATACTGAGAAAGGGATAACATAGTCAAGCGGATGGAACACCTGCACTTAGAGGACAGTTAAAATAGTAGTACCCAAAGTGATGGCCCAATGTTGGCCCTCAAGCCATTAGCTGTTAGTTTCTGACACGTATCCATGAAAGAAGGAAACAACTGTAACCAATGGATACAAATACCATACTGTTCCCTGGCACTCTGAGGAAAAAATTACAGGTCTTCATCCATCAGATAGCTTGAGATGCACTGACTTTAGATGCACTGATTTGAAATATTTGAATGTTTTGTAGTGTGCATAGGGGAGGCAACTAAGGGGAGAAGTACTATACATACTGCAGAGCAATGGTTCTCAAACTTTGGTCCTCCAGATGTGCTGGTCTATGACCATAATAAAGATTCTGTTCTGTTGGTCCTCCAGAGGTTTTGGACTTCAATAGCAGTTACATTTCTATACCGCTTTGAGAATCATTGCTCTACATTGCTAAGCAGTATTTCAATGGGCTTCAACTTTAGGAGCCCCAGCCATCATGGTGAATGGTTATATATTCTGGGAACTGATATTCAAAACATCTAGTAGGCCAAAGGTTGAGAACCACTGGTGTACAGAAAGTAGTATTTACCCTTTTATATGCTATTAGAATGTGAAGTCAGTGACAGTAACTGGTATGACAGACAAAACAAGGAGTCCTAATAGTAACTAACTTAAAGAAATCCACTGCCTCATGATACAGTGAAGCTTAGTAGCTTGAAAAGGGAAGTAGACAAATTCACAGAGAATGAAGAGTTGGCACTTACGTGAACGGTCAATTCTGGAATGACAGGAGGAGCAATCCACAACACATGAGTTGTATCGCTTGCGCCAGCCGAAGCACGAGCCGTCAACATTCCATTTCAAAACAACCGTTAACTGCTCCTTGTCCCCCTCCGTCAGTTCTGTTTCCTAGTGTACCTATTTGATTGTTTGCCTCAGTCATATCTTCTATGCCATGGAAAATTGTTATATTTCCTTCCATATGTTCTCCACCCCAGACCTACACTCCATACATTAGGCCTACGGGTGGGCGTGGATTGCTCCTCCTGTCATCCCAGAATGACCATTCACGTAAGTACCAACTCTTCATTCTCGGGCTGACAGGAGGAGCAATCCACAACACATCGGACCTTCCCAAGCTGCTCTCTGGGCGGGTACATTCTTAAGCACAGCCTGCAGCACACGACGGCCGAAAGCCGCTTGTGTAGACTTATACTTGTCCAGCTTGTAATGCCTAATGAAAGTGGAAGACTCTTTCCAGCCTGCTGCCCCGCACACATCCTCCAGAGAGCAGGAAGATGCATATGCCACAGATGTCGCCATTGATCTTGTAGAATGCGGCCACACATTTTGTGGTCGAGGCTGTTTAGCATAGTCATAACAAAGGTAAATGCAAGACTTAATCCAACCAGCAATCACTGACTTCCTGGCTCGCTGCCCCAAAGTCTTTGGCTGGAAAGACAATAACAAGGTGTTTGAACGCCTGAAGCTTTTTGTCCTCTTAATGTAAGACTTTACTACTCTCCTTACATCCAACGTGTGCCACTTCTTTTCCAAAGCGTGCACTGGCTTTGGACAAAAAGTTGGCATACGTATTTCCTCTGGTCGAGATGCTGATGACACACATTTTGGCAGGAAGAAAGGGTCGAACCCCAGCGTCAGCTTGTCCTAGTCAAACCTGCACAAACGCTCATTGACAGACAATGCTGCCAACTCTGATACCCTTCTGGCTGATGTCACCGCCAGCAGGAATGCAGTCTTAAAAGTCAGGAATCTCAAAGAGGTGTCCCGTAGTGGTTCAAATGGCACCGATGTTAAGGCACTGAGCACAAGATTAAGGTCCCAGGTAGGAAACCTGTGCACTGTTGGAAAAGAAGTCAAGGTTGCACCTCTGAGAAATCCCTTTATATAGGGATGTTTAGAGAAGGACTCCCCATCTGCAGTCAGGAAAACTGACAACGCCGTCACCTGCCTTTTCAAGGTGTTCGGGCGCAAACCTTTCTCCAAGCCATCTTGGAGGAAATGTAAGACGTGGGAGACCTGCACATCTTCTTCTGCCACCTGACCGGTTTTGCACCACTTTTGGAAAGACTTCCAAGTCCTATCACATATCCTCTGAGTGGACTCTCTTCTCTATCCTAACACGGTGCGAACCACACTGTCGGTATACCCCTGATGCATCAGAAAACTTCCATTCAATTTCCATGCTGCCAGACTCAACCATTTGGGGTCCGGATGGAATACTGGGCCCTGGGTGAGTAAGTCCTCCCTCAGTGGCAACCTCCACGGAGGCATCTGAGCCATTTGCAGTAGCACTGGAAACCATGGCCTTCTTGGCCAATAAGGCGCTATCAGAACAACTGTCACCTTTTCTTGATGGATCTTTGACAGAACCTTCTGCAAGATCCGTATCGGCGGAACCGCATAGAGCAGGCCCGATGGCCACTTCACTGACAGAGCATTGTGTGCCTCTGCACCTCTGCTTCCATCTATTGAAAAATATCTTTCTAATTTGGCGTTCCCGGTAGAAGCGAACAAGTCCACTAGTTGCTGACCAAAAATAGTGGCTATGGTTTTGAAGACCTCTGAATTGAGAGAACATTCTCCAGGGTGCAGCCAATTCCTACTCAGGTAATCCGCCTACACATTCGTCTTTCCCTTCATGTGCACTGCCGTGAGTGAGCTTGGTTTTTTCTCCACCCATTGGAACAGCCTGGTGGACTCTGCCACCAAAGGCACTGAATGTAAACCGCACTGTTTGCAAATGTCTGTGAATACTTTCACATGGTGGAGTCTCACTAGGTGCTGAAACCGCTGCAGCGCCAGGTGAATGGTTTTCAACTCTAGGTAGTTAATGTTGCGCCGCCTGCCTAAGTATGTCCAAATGCCTTGCACTGAATATTCTTCGCAGTGCGCACCCCAGCCGCTGAGACTGGCATCCCTTGTCACATGGACCATGTTGTAAATCTGGATCGGAATCCCCGACGCCACTTTGTTCTCCTTCAACCACCAGCCCAGTTCTTCCCGAACCTGCTGTGTTAGAGCCACCTGATAATGTCTCTTTAGTGATATCGCTAACTGATGAGGCATCAGAAGTCTTTGCAGAGATTTCACATGGTAAACTTCCCCACTGCACCAGCTGTGTGGCAGATACCAGTATTCCTATCAGCCTTGCCAGCCTCATTAAATCTGCTGACCTGCACTTCAGTAACTCTGCAGTTTCCTGTCGAAACTTGACTAACCTCTCTTGAGAAAGGTAAAGCCTCCCCTTCGAGGCGTCTATTCGTGCCCCCAAACGCGTGAGCATCCTGACCGGTGACAAGGAACTCTTCTCGAGATTGAGAAAGAACCCATAGTCCCTCAATGTGCAAATGGTTAACTGCACATCTTTCCTCAGCCTGACCTCTGAGGCCGCTTTTAACAATATGTCGTCTAAGTAAGGGTAAAGCTGAACCTCCTGAACTCGGAGGAACGCTATCAGTGGAACCAGCACCTTTGAGAACACCCGAGGTGCTGATGCCAAACCGAAAAGCAGAGCTTTGAATTGAAAAAGCCTGTCCTGGTAATTGAATCTTAGGAACCTCTTGTCCCCTTTGTTCATTGGAACATGTAAGTAAGCCTCCTTGAAGTCTATTGAAGCCATGTAATTCCCCCAAGGACAGATTCTCTCTGATTGTTTGAAGAGTCTTCATTTTGAATTTCCTGTATTCCACGAAGGTATTGAGGTACCCTAAATTCAAAACCGGTCTGTATTTTCCATTTGTTTTGGGAACGATAAAAAATGTTGAGTACACCTCCAGAAACTCCTGTTCGTTTGGAACTCTCTCAGTCACCCCTATTTGTAGGAGGTGAAGAATCTCTTGCAAACTATATGCTGCTTTACATTGTCTCTCGCTACTGGTGAGAGAAGAAATCTGTCTTTTGGTCTCGTATGGAAACGTATTTTGTAACCCTGGGTCACTACCTGTAGAACCCAACGATCTGATGTTATCTGAGACTACTCGTCACCAAAAGAGAGAAATCTTCCTCCCACTGCCTGATACTGCGAGTTAGTATTGTGGTTTATCTCGCTTGGAATTACTTCCAAGCTTTCCTTGTCCTTGTCTTGAGTATTGAAACTGTCTGTTATTCCGACTCCTCTGTCTATTCCACTGGAATCTGTTAGACCTATAATCAGATCCTCTTGTCGAAAAACCATACGATCTGCCTCCACGAAAGGAGTAGTTAGAGCCTTGAAAAAAACTTTTATCCACCTTCTTCTTCTGTAAGGTGGGTATTACCTGTTTTTTCTCCTTAGTCTCAATCAAGACCTTCTCCAATGCCTTATCTCCAAACAGAAGCTCCCCTTGAAAAGGGACAAAGGGCAGATTATTGCGAGACTTTTGGTCTGCCTCCCAATGCCTTAGCCACAGAGAGTGTCTCGCGATTGTTAACAAATTTATATTCCTTGCTGCAAACACGGAGGCATCATGTGCAGCATCTGCCACATATTTTAATACTCTCTGCACTCTGTCAACAGCCTTCATAAGGCCTTGCACACTCAAATCCTGGTTATCCAGAATTTCCTGAATCCAGAGAACCTCTGCTCTGGCAAACATGGAGGCGGCCACAGAAGACTTTATAGTCAGAGATGATGCCTCATGCGCCCTTTTGAGGGAGGTTTCCCTTGCCTCCTTCCTTTGAATTACCGAAGCTACCAGATTTTATTATTGTGCTCGCTACCTGTGTCTTTGACATTCTCTAACCCTAATGTTTGCAGCACTCTTTTTAGGGTGTTATGGAACACCTGCATCTCAGACAACCTATCTGAATCCAACTGGTCATCCTCTTCCTCATCACTACCAACAAACTCTTTGTCCTCTAATTCTTCCTGTAGCTCATCATCTGTGTCACTACCCATCATTTTCTGGTGCTCACTGTTTTCCTTCTTCCTATTCACTTTCCCAGCTTGAGGGTTTTATCTTTAATGTGGCCCACACTGCCATTCTCTGTGCACTGAATTCGCCTTTTCTTGAATGGTGGTTGGTCTAATTCATTAACAGCAGCCTCTTGTTCTGTTGGTTTGTTAGTCAAATTCATTGATGGTAGATAAGGTAACTGATTTTGTCCTTTCGCATTTAACAAATTCATTAGGTGGCATATCATAAATTGATTTTGAAAATCACACAAAGCAGAATTCATTGTATTCAAATTCATTTGATTATAATTCATTGGTGGCAACTGCGCTGAAACAGCCGACTGCACTTTATTTTTTTTACACGCACCTCTTCGTTAATCATTTGCTGCACATTTAGTAAAAATTCATTATTTTGACATGGCAGGGCGACATTATCTGGGCCCCACTGGGACTCACGTGCTGCGGCCTCCGTCTCTCTGGCCCGAGTGGGAGCCGTCTGCATCCACTCCGAAAGGAGGTTTGTTATTTCTGGCAGTAGGCCTTGCTCCTGGGCCTGCTCTCTCTCTGGTGCCACGTGTGAATCTGATTGGATGAGCTGAAAAGGCCCTCTGAGCCCACGCTCCGCCCACCGCTCTTTCCTCAGAGGCCTCTAAGGCCCTGCAAGAACTACGCCGATTCGCTGTGGAATGCTGAAAATCAAGATGGTAGCCTGAACTCTTGCAGGTAAGTACCTGCGCAATCTCCAACATATTTGAATCCTTCTTTTTACCTCCCACTTTGTCAGATTTCTTTCCCTTTTTTACCTTATCTAGTTTTGCCTCCACCACAGGCTTTTTAATGCTTGCAGCACCAGACACCAACTTAATTTCCTCATGTTCACTCTCGCTAGAGCTTTGAAAAATCTTTCTCAAGTCTCCCGCTTGGTCCTCATAAGCCAGCTTTTGAGGCTTGACTCTGGCCACCTCGGTACCATCCTCGTCTGTGACCCGCGCCATCGCGGTTTTCTGGACAGTATGTGAAAGCAGCTTTAGCCTTGCCTTTGCCAGGAGAGGCATTTTCACTGTCCGTGACCCGCGTATTTGCGGTTTTCTGGACGGTATGTGAAGGTAGTTTAGACTTGCCTTTGCCAGGAGAGGCGTTTTCATCGTCCGTGACCCGCGTATTTGCGGTTTTCTGGACGGTAAGTTGCTTTTCTTTAGGCAAAACCTCGCCCGCGACCCACTGTACAGCGGTTTTCTGGACGGGTTGTATCTTTTCCTTGACCGAGCCCTGTGCTACTGCGCTGCTTCGGCTCAAGGGTACATTAGGCTTCTCATTGCCTGGCTCTGCTGCCATTGTAACCTCAAACCTGTCAGAAAAAAACTCAAAACCTGTAAAATAAGTAATTGTTTCGGAGAGGGACGAAAAACGCTTCCCCCTGGGTCGCAGGAGAAAAAGGAACTGATGGAGGGGGACAAGGAGCAGTTAACGGTTGTTCTGAAATGGAATGTTGACGGCTCCTGCTTCGGCTGGCGCAAGGGATACAACCCATGTGTTGTGGATTGCTCCTCCTGTCAGCCCGAGAATAAGTCTATCAGCAGCTACTGACACAGAAGCCAAACCAGGATTCCTGTGTTAAGATATATCATGTTTTGAAACACCAGTTGCTTGTGGGGAGCAGCTACTCCCTTCATACACTTCTGGCATGCTACCTGGAAGCAAGAAACACTAATAAAGTTTGAGATGAAAAATAAATTAAAGGACTTACTGCATCATATCAGATATTTTTGTGTGGGAGGTAGCTCCACAACATACTTTCTGCAAACTAAATCTAAATGAGATAGCAGTAAATCTTTTACCTGCAATAGTTTAGGATAATGCTTCACTGGCATATGCAAGCTAAGCAGTATTTCAATGGGCTGGAATATTTCCTTGAAAGATGGGAGTGATCCATACAGAGCTGCACATCTCTTTATCAGATCCAGACACAGGCCTAGGCATGATAACCTGTAAATAATTGTTAATAATTATGTCACCTACAAAAATATTATGCTGAGCCATCACTTTAAAAACGCATATTTGCATTAAGTTTTGAGAAAAAGCCGCAGTAATACTAGTGGGGGAAAAAAATTGCTTGTGCAATATTTGGGACTCAGTTCTCTTGAAGGTACAAGGAAAAAAAACTTTTGTCCATCTTCAACACCGAAAAGGTCATAGGAAAAACTAGAGGAAGGAAGTGCAAATTATTGAATTCATCATGCCATTCTTACCACTTTTTTAAAAAATCTTGTTCTTCTTCCAATGAACCTAGAGTAGCATACACTCCATGCTGTATTTTATTCCTCATAAGAATCCCATGATTTATATTGGGCATACAGTTAAATAGTACCAAGGTTATGCAATGAGATTCATGCACGTGAGCCTTTTACTTAAGATGTTACCATACAAACTGTAAGGTTGTATTAGGTCTGTTGGTTCTCTCCCTCTTTATTTAATGCTATCATCTTGAGTCATGCAGCTCCTACATTGTGGTTGGGGATGCCTGTGGTATGATTCATATGTTTGCCACTCCTTCCTCTTTATCATGACAACAGTAAAGTAGCAAACAGAGAAGAGAGAGGGAAAAGACAAGAGATGAGCAGAGGATGTTTTGCCACACTCAAGAACACCAGGGACGATGTCCTCAAGAGGTCAACTGTAGCTCCATTTTAGTGTAATGTATAACCTCATGAAATTTACAGCTCCACAACAACATGCCTACAGCTGGTTTGAACAGACAGGAAAGTGTTATGGTAAGAACTCATTTGCAGGAACTGTTGAATTATAAGGCTGTTCTGGAGCTAAGCTAAGCTTGATCTAGCCAGCTTTCTCAGCACTGCAGAATATGAGTGGATGACTTCTAGAGATGGCTTGATAGCATGGGAGCCATTCTAATGCCCAGTACTTTGGTCAGGTTAACCTCTAACTGATCTCCAAAAAAACGTATGGTTAATATAGGACATTTTGCCCACAGTGTGATTTTTTCCCTGCTACCAAGCTACCTTAAAATTCAGATACAGTGGGCCCTCCCTAACCTGCTGTCTCCAAATATGTGAAATTGAGTGAACATGACCGTGTGTCCTGTACCTAAAATGGTGACAACATACAAGTGGATGCACTGAAGCATTCACACACATGGCACCAGCATTTAGTATTATGGGATGTGAGCATTCATGTATTTTATTTTACACAAAGGTTCCTGAAACAGAACCCTGCAGATATGGAGGATCCACTGTAATTAATTCAGAATCTTGCTAAAATTAGGAAGAGTGGTAACTGCTTGTGCTCCTACTGCTATGGTCTCTATTTAGCTCAAGTGCAACAGGAAAAAGAGCTGGAAGATAGTTAATTGTAAGAAACTACATCACGTAATCCTTGCCTTCCTGATGCCTCTATTGCAACACTAATGAACGGTCCTTCATAGAAAGTTTCAATATTCCATTTTATGATAAATAACAATGGTTTTTGTCTGGTTACTACATGGCTTCTGTAGGCAGGACATCATTTGTACAGAGTTTTTTTTTTAAGCAAATGACAGTTAATCTGTTGCTGCTGAGAGCCCTTTAGCCTGAACACTTGCAAGATATACTCTGAAGAACAACACCCTTGTAAACAAACTACACCCTAGATTTATTATTGTCAATCTAATCACATTTAACAGAATAAAACTCTGTCTACAAAAGTATATTATGGAACTGGTCACACTGCAATGCTACCCAGCTGAATATAACCGGTCCTCTATACCAGTACAGAAATAACTACTGTTGGGTGTGCAAAGTGTGGCACTGTAGCTGCCATGTACTCTCCAGGTTGTTTTTGGGTTCCCAAGAATCCCCAGACTTTCCTTTCTCTGACAAAAAGGGGTGAGACATTCCCCCTTAGCTTTCTGGAAACTGACCTTTCAGTTAGACTGAAGAACCCTTAACCACTGTTTAAAAGCAAAATGTACTTCCTTTCAAAACCAAAAGTGAACCTCTAACTACTTCCAGTATGTATCTATGTATCTCTTTATTTATTTACGGTGTTCTGGACCATCCATGCAGCTCCTGAGAGGTCTTGGGGCAGAAAACCAGTCCTGGACTTGCTGTGATAGCCACACATATGGAGACTGGCTTGGCCTGGTCTGGCAGATATCTGAAGGCATTTGACATGAAACTGGATGCTGATGGATAGGGCACACTGCTGAGACCCGCTACATCCCATTCCCAGTCTATAATCATGTTTTTGATAGTTGGAGTTGCAGCAACTGGCTAGAAAGTGGAGTCTTAGAAACTGCTGAATCTGCCATGTTACTAGCTTAGGGCCAGGACAAGCATTGCTGTTGTGAGCGCTTGAGGAAAGCATAAGCTGTCCCATGCTACTTCTTTCGCTTTAAGGAGGAATGCGGAAGTTCACTTAAATGTACTGGTGGCAAGCTTTGGGAGTGAGGTGAGCAATTTAATGTGGTCTCCCTCCTGCTTTTGGTTATACTTTGACAAAGTGAAAGACTTGCCAGGAGAACACACAATATGAACACATACAGAAAGACACTTAGAGTTAAGTAGCAGCAAAGTGGAAGATGAGAGTAGAAGAGTTTGAAATTTTAGAGAAGTAGAAGGAGAAATATCAGATGTTGGCAGTGTGAAACAAGGAATGAATTGTGAGTGGAGCTTGAAGACAATGTATTTGAGGAATCTACATCCTATCATCTTTGCCTTCTTGGGTGGTTAGAAGGTAATAATCCATCCTTCTGGATACCTTTCTAGCATCTCCCATAAAATGGAAAATATTTTCTAATATGTCCAAAGTACACAACCCAACAGTACAGAATTCAATACATTAAACTTGTTTCTCATATAAATGTACTTTGTCCACATACCGAAGATGATTCACTTCCGTTCTCCTTTTTTCTTGTAATCTAATTATCATATGAAGTGGAAAAGTCTGTTTTTGCCAAGTTTCTATATCTGCTTTTTCAGAGACCACAAGTAGGTCGAATTGTTTTTTTAATGATCCAAAAGGATATATCAAACTATAGCCTGGAAGAGAAGAACACAAACAGTATTAGTTTTAATCATCATTAAGCATTTTAAGCTATGCAAATCCGTTTATAAATTCTGAAGTATTCAGAGATGGATAATTCTGACAATATTTACGGTGATGAAAGTTTACCAGATAATTTTGAATTTTTTTTCCTGATGCTGCAGGGTTCTGTACTGCAGCCATCACTCTTCAGCATGTTTACGAATGACTCAGATGATGGAATAGAGAGAATCATTACTACGTATGGATAATACAAAACTGGCAAGGATAGCTAACACATTGGAAGATAGGAACAGAATTCAAAGGTACCTTGATAATCTAGAAAATTGGACTGAACCTAACAGAATGGTACAGTCCATGGTATAGTCTAATTGGCAAGAACTCTACCTTTAGGTCACAGAAACCAAATGCACAGGTATAGATTGGGGGATTCTTGGCTTAGCAGTAGTACATGAAAAAAAGACTTTGGAATTATTATTGTTTGTAAGTTGGAACATGATCCAGCAACGCGATGCTGCAGCAAAGAAGGCAAATAATATTTTTGTTGTCATGTGCCTTCAAGTCATTTCTGACTAATGGCAACCCTAAGGTGAATCTATCACAGGGTTTTCTGGGGTTGAGTGTGTGTAACATGCCCAGGGTCACCCAGTTGGTTTACATGGCTGAGGGGAGAACTGAACCCTGCTCTCCGGGGTCACAATCCAACACTCAAACTACTACACCACACTGGCTCTTAGTCTTCATTAACAGAACCATAGTTCCTAAGTCAAGGGAATTAACAGTCCCACTATATTCTGTTCCACCCAGCCCTCATCCGCAGTACTGAGTTCAGTTCTAGGTGTCTCATTTTAAGAAGGATATAGATAAGTTGGAGCAGGTTCAAAGAAGGGCAACAAGGATGATAAGTGGCATGGAGAACAAAAGATATGAGGAAAGGTTGAGGGAGCTGGACATGTTCAGCACGCTGAAGAGAAGATTGAAAGGTTACATGGTTGCACTGTTTAACTGTCCAAAGGGCTGTGATAGAGAGGAAGCTTGTTCCTTGCTGATTCAGAGGGTAGGACCAGGTCTAATGATTTTAATTTACTGGAGGGCAGATTTCAATCAAACATTAGAAATAACTTCTTGACAGTAATAGAGGTTTGACAATGGAACCAATTACCAAGAGCGCACTGCTGAGGTTTCTCCGTAGATATCTTCAAAAAGAGAGAGGACAGTGACTTATTGTGTGCATGACAGATCGTTGTTTGCTCCTGTAAGTGCTCTGTGATGGTGGGGGTGCTTTTCAAGGCAGACAGCTGATCACCAAAGCGTTTGACCAATGAGAAGTTCTCCTTGGATCAAAGGGAGGTCTAGGGATTACCCACAAGTACAGACACTCTGGCTCCTGGTGACAAGACTGTCATTTTCATGGTGGTTGACCCTGACTGCAGCAAGAGAAGACTGTGGGAGACAGCAGGAGACAGCCTGCCCAGCCGTGAAAAAGCAAGCTGTCTCCTTTCAACAGATAATGGAGTCTAGGTCTGCGAAACACATTTTTGTAACTCTATGGAAGTTACATCTCTCATGGAAATAAGGGAAAGAAATTCTTCTGATTAAGGTGCTGGGACACAAGCCTTATAAATTGTCTTCTTTCTGCAACTAAGAACTGAGCGAGTAAAGCTTTACCCTACAAAATTGCTATTTAAAAATAGAATGTCTGGTGTTTTAAAGGGATACAATGTACTTAAGACTGTGAATTCTACTTTTATTCATTAGATTTTATTGAGTAAAAGTACTGAATTTAATTCAGCCAGGAGGAAATCACAGCATGCAAAACTGGAGTTCTTATGACTCTTAAGGTGGTAAAACTGTAACCAGCCACTGGTGAGGAACAATGAAAGAACTAGTTCCTGGTTTTTGCTGGATTCAGGAAAAATGGTGCCCTCTCCAGAAATCTTACAGAAGCTGCTTGATGAGATTAGGCTGATCAGACTGGAAGAGTTGCAAGACTGGAGATGAACCTGAAGATGAATCTGAAAGAGTTGAGAGAAGAGTTAAAACTAAGGTGTGACTGACTTAAGTTTGGGATGTGAGGGTGAAGTAGAAATTTTGGACTGTAAAATGGAAAACATAATCCAAGGAGTGGAAAGGAATCCGGCTAATTTGGAAATTACATGTATGGAAAATGTACATTATTTGCATGCCTTCACGTTGTTTCCAACTTATGGTGATCCTAAAATGAACTTATCACAGGGTTTTCTGGGGCTGAGAGTATGTGATTTACCCAAGGTCACCCAGTGGATTTCCTTGGCTGAGCAGAGAATCAAACTCTGGTCTCTTACTATCAGAAAGTTCCTCCTAATGTTTAGGTGGAATCTACCACAGAAGACCATATGATGCAATTTTTTTCTGAAGGATTTACTCCACAATAGATCTAGTAATCAAATAAAAGCTGTATTTACCAAGAGAAAACATTATGTAAAATACATGAAATTGCCTTGCTTTGAGAAGCTGATGTATGATATACTTGGTTTCAACCTAAATAGGACTTTTTTTTAGGACATCCAATTTTGTTTGACCATGGCGACCAGGGTATATATGAAGCACAACAAAAATAGAGTCTTGCTTTGTCTCCATGTTATGAATTACTTTTCACATTATGAATAGTTTTATCAATTGTCGTTGACTGACATTGATACTAATGATGCATATTGGAGCTGTAGATCTCAAAAAACTGATTCTGAGCATATCTGGTGGAACTCCGGCAAGATTAAGGTGTTTTGGAACAATGCATGTAATATGATTGTGCTGATGTCACATTTGACTAAGCCCTTAGATTTCAGGTAATTTTTACATTAAGAGCCAATACGGTGTAGTGGTTTGAGTGCTGAACTAGGACTCTGAGAGACTGGGATTCGACTCCGACCTCAGCCAGGAAAACCCAGTGGGTGACTTTGGGCAAGTTATATTTTTCTAGCCTAAAAGGAAAGCTATGGGAAACCTCCTCTGAACAAAATCTTGCCAACAAAATTCTGTGGTAAGGTTGCTGTAAGTTAGAGTCAACTTGAAGGTACATAACAGAATTCTTATATCAAAGTATTAATTTGAAATATATGAACTGCTGCAAAGTTTTGCTAGCTCAAAAATGTCAAAGTACCAATTCGTGAATCATGTAGCCCCCTGCCAATACCACCCACATAATTAATCATGAATGTCTTTCAAACTGACAAAATTGAAAAAAACCTAAATGGCTTGAGAAAGCTCTTTTTCCTTTGATGCAGATAAATAGCATTGTTTATAACACTCCTATCCTACATTTCAACTAATAAAGATACCATTCACAGTAGCTAACAAACGTCACTGCAAACAAAAATAATAAAACCATCAAAATTATCTTAATAAGGTTAAGAGATGACATGATAGCTACGTTTAAATATTTGAAGGGACGTCATATGGAGGATGGAGCAAGCTTGTTTTTGGCTGCTCCAGAGGCTAGGACACAGAGCAATGGCTTCAAATTTCAGGAAAAGAGATTCCACCTAAATATTAAGACGAACGTCTTGATGGTAAGAGCAGTTTGACTGCAGAATACGCTGCCTTGAATGTGGTGGAGTCTCCTTTGGAGGTTTTTAAACAGTGGCTGGATGGTCATCTGTTGGAAATACTTTGACTGTGTATTCCTGCATGTCAGGGGCTGGACTCGATGGCCCTTGTGGTTTCTTCCAGCTCTATGATTCTATGATAATCAAATCCATTTATGATCATGAGAACTTAAAAGGCCAGATTGCAAAGATACGTTTTCACACCCTTGCTAAAAGCTATGGTAGTGGGAATAGATCTTGACTCAGGATGAATGCATTCCATAGTCTGGGAGCAACACAAGAGAAAATCTTCTCCCATGTTCCCAACAAAAAGGCCACCACAGGTGAGGCTACTTTCCAAAGAGCTTCTCCTGAAGACAAGCAGTCCCTCAGATTTGGAAGTGTCAAAAAAAGTGAGTTGTCAAATAATGAAGCATCAAAATGCAGGGGTTTCCCGTAGTCTACAGTATACTCAAGGAAAAATGTGCTGTTGTTTAAGAAAGGAAATAGATGATACAAATTATTTTCACACAGACTGCACTATCCACTGATACAGAAGACTGCATATCAAAAGTGCTACAAAATGTTTACTAGGAAAATGCACTGATTTGTCATCTTTCAGACAGAGCCATGGGGGATTGTTACCATGCTGTACACCCCCACTCCATGGTATAGTCTGACTGGCAAGAAATATCATTTAATTGGCAATATCCTTTCTAATGTAAAATCACACACTTATGGCTAGAAGGCCTGTGAACAAGGAGTCTCATTCGAAACCGCATGCTAAGACAGATGACTTCAGCATGGCCAAGTCATAAGTTCAAAAGGATAAGTCACAAAGCCCTGGCATTGATGGTCTTACGATAATCCCTGCAACAACCCATCTTCAAGTACAACAGCGAACGAAACTGCCTCAACGGAGCAACTGACGGAGCAACCTGTAACCTCTTCCCATGGAAACTCTCCTCTGAGTCCTCAACTGCCCAGATATTAAGAGACTATCATGACTCCTATTTGTGCTTTGTCACCTGAAGACCATTAGTTTGTTCTGGACTGCTTTTGTTTATTCTGCCAGAGAGCAATTAATACATTCCCCTTCAGGCCAGGAAACAGGGTACTTAAACCCTGACTCCAAGCCTGACAATTTGCAGTACCTTGGATGCATGTAGGTATGTCACTCTGTCCATTGGCTCCCTGATTCTATTGCTTTGGGCTACCCACAAACTCTCATTTGAGCCACCTTGCTTCAGTCTTCTGCTTCTGGAAAAGTAATTATCTTCCACTTAACCCCAAAATCTCTTGCTATCCAACCTTTTTCTCCTATACCTTCGTTAGCCTTGTGGAGTTCATGAGAGTGCTTGACTACTTGTGTGTGTTTGTGTTTGTATTCCCCCAATAAAAACACAGTCCTTTGACTCTCAAATGGTATCCTACAGTTACTACTGGTATACACAGGTGAAAAGGTCCTGTGGTTACCCCCTGCTCACAGGCCTCCATTGAGCTTCAATTCCTCACCTTTCTAAGGAGACGCTGGCATTGCCGGAGGACCTAAAGGTCCCCCACCTTTTGGGGTAACAGGATATGTAGGAATGTAGAGGGGGCAATCTTTTTGTAGATTAGGCCTAGAATCCTTACCTTGTACTCTTCTGTTGGGTATAGCCATGTGAAGAATTCTCGAAAGAAAGCTGATAAGTTCTGGAACAAATCTTTGAGAGAAGGATACGTATTCCAAGAAGAGACAGCAAACAAATAATCCTTTCACGACATCTTGTAATGTTGTTATTGGGCACTAAAACACACACACAACTACAAATCAATGAAAAATAATCTTCTGTTATAGTTAATGTCTCAATAAGCACTGGGTATTCAGCTTCTGGAAAGAATGTCCTCTATTGTTTTAAACATATTTCATGACTCCAAATAGGATTAAAATATTAGTTTCCTTGCTTTCCTTAATTTTATTTAGTTTAAAAACAATCAAATGGTCTCAGAGAGGCAGATTCCTCTCAAAGGGTCTCACAAGAAAAAAAGCAACACAATAGTTATAACACCATAATGCCCCTTTATTAAACTGATCTGTATTACCTACATTTAGTGTCAGTATCTTTAGATGAACATAGATCTTACTTTCTACGGATCTTATGCCATACAGTAATGCCTCTTTCACAGGTCTTTCATTTCCATCCTTCAGAGATTCTATACATCACTCCCTGTACCCAGAAGCATTTAATAATTAAAAATCTTCACTGTAAGTACTGAAGGCCAATTTAGAAAATGGCACATTGGGCACTTACCATGAAGATACACTCTAGCCAAGACACAGCCAGGCAGGAAAAGGTTAATTTCAGTTACCACTAGGCAAGGAAAGGGATCATGTTAAGTATCTTCTTGTTGGATCCCTAGCCCCTCCTCAGCTCATTCCTAAGCCAAGAAAAAAAGGAAAGAGAGAACAGAAAGGATCCCCCATATAGGTAAAGCAGTCTTGCCACTCACAGGTGGGACTGGATGGCTCCTTCTTCTTGGCTAGAATGTACCTTCATAGTAAGGTACACTCCAATGTGCTGGTTTCAGCCAGTGGAGAAGGAGCCATCCAGTAAAGGGAGATACCTTAGTTGATGTAAACCCTGGGAGGAATGGTGGCAAGAAACTGAATCAATCTGACAGGATCTCTTGTAGCACCCATTTGCTGAAGAAGGCCCAAGCAGAGGAAAATTTATCCAATCCGTAACATTTTGTAAAGGTAAAAGTAGACCAAGTTGTTGCCCTGCAAATTTCTTCTAGAGCGATATCAGTAGAGAATGTCATAGAAGTGGCTGCTGACCTGCTAGAACGAGCTATTACATTGTGCAATAGAAAGGAGATGAGGAGCGCCTCCATTCTCTCGAATGGCCTAGTGCATTTGATATACAGTTTCAAAGCCTTCCTAATATCCAGTTTGTGCCATTGCTTTCCTAGAGGGTGGACTGAGTGAGCACAGAAGGATGGCAAAACTGTGGATTGTGTGTGGCAAAAAAAGGGAATTTACCTTGGGTGAGAAACTCAAGATTAAGCCAGAGACAGAATGAGAGTTGAATCTACCGCAGAGTGTCCATTGAGAGGGCTACCAGTTCAGAAACTCTTTTGGCTGAGGTGATTCCCACATCACTGTGGGCTAAGGAGAGAAACTTCCCTTAAAAACCTCTTTACAGGAGAATGGGATGAAATAGGCCTCTTGTTGCCAGTCACTAATATGGAGGCCAAGGCTGTAGTTTGGTGTTGTAGGGTGTTGGGTTTTAAGCCCTAAGTTGAGACCTGCTTGCAGAACTTCTACAACCTTCTTCATTCAAGAAACAAGACAAGAAACAGACTTCCCGTGAGCCCATCTGAAAAAGGCTTTCCAGGTGGTTTCATATATTCTGAGGGTGGAACTTGTCTGAAGGCTAAGAGAGTACTTACCACTCTCTTAGGACAGCCTGCTCTTAGATAAGCTGTCCATTCAGCCGCCAGGTGGCTAAATGTAGCCAACCTGGATCTGGATGTAGAATGGCACCTTGATTAAGAAGATTGGGCTGAACTGGGAGTGGAAGAGGTTCCTGGGTTGTGAGTACCAACAGATGTGAGATGCAAGGTTTGCAGGGGATATGAGGACAACTGTTGCTGCTACTTATCTGATCTCCTGAGAACCCTGGAGATAAATGGGGCTGGAGGGAAGGTGTACAACTGGCCTTCAGACAAGCTTGTGTGGAGAGCATCCTGGGCTTCCACTCTGAGGGATTAGAGTTGGTGAAATACCTGGGGAGTTTGTAGTTTGTGTCTGATGCAAAAAGGTCAACCTGTAGGTTTCCAATGTGTGTCAGGATCTGATGAAAGACTGCTGTGTCCAGGCTCCATTCTCCTGGAGTTAGTGTGGTAGCTCAGGAAATCCACCTCCGTGTTCAGAGTACCCTGAATGTGTTGTATTGCAATGGAGAGAAGCTAGTGGGCTTTATTGTGGATGCAGAGGGAATGAACCCATCCCTATCTTATCAAATAGGACTTTGCTGTTTCATTGTCCATCTGGACTAGGACATATGACACTTTGAGGGCTTGCTGTAAGTGGAGGAGAGCTAACCTGATAGTCCAAAGTTCTACCCAGTTGATGCTGTGTGTTCTTTCTGATTGAGTTCAAACCCCTGAGGTTTTGGAAGTGAGTCCTCCACCCTGGAGGCTGGTGTCTGTGGTGATGACCTCCTTTGGTAGCGGCATTCTGGATGAGAATGTTTGCGTACCACACACCTCTGAACCTCCCTGGTTAGACTAACTCTGATGTGCTGTACTTCTGAAAGGTCTGGAGAAGCCATTACAGTGGACAAGAGTGAAATCTCATCCAAGTGGATAATGAATGCAGGAAATCATTAGGTCAAGTACATGAATCAGTGCCATGAGGTCTGCAGATCTCTTCTTTGAAAAGAGGCAAGCTTCTCCCCTCACCTTTTCTATTCTCTCTGGAGATGGGGCAATGCAACTTGTCTTGGGATCTTTTAGGGCTTCTAGGTGGACTAGACTATGAGTGGGCAAAAGGTGACTCTTGCTTGTTGACCACGGTCATTAAGTACTGCTATGGTCCTTGATACAACTTGTTAGGCCCCTGAATGTGAGATTTTAAAAGGATATCATCCACATAAGGGAAGATGTTGATGTGGATGTGGATGCCTGAGGTCAACCGGAAAGGCAGGGTTTTGAGTTGGTAGTGAGCACTGAGGTAACAAAAATGAAGGCACCTTCATAATGATGAATGAATAACGATATGGAAATAAACTTCCAAAAGACCTACTATGAGGAGAAAATCCCCCAGAAAGGTGTTCTTGAATCATTTGTAGGCTCTCCATCTGGAATGGTCATACTTCATGTTTGTTTACAAATCTGAGGTCCGAAATTGGAAGGACTCCATCTTTTTCACTACCATTGAAAGGACAGAGTACACTCCTTTGAATCTTCTGTTTGGAGGGACCAGTTCTATTGCTCCTACCTCCAAGAGGTGAGCTATAGCTTGACGCATCATGAAGGTCTTTGATAGAGCTTTGGAAACTGATCACCTGAGAAACTGGTGTTTGGGGTTTTCGACTGAATTCTATTGTGTAACCTTCACTCATTATCCTGTGCCACAGGAGGCACTGTCTTCTTCTTGTCCTTTGTTTCAATAAGGATGTTCTGAGGGCCTCATCAACAAAAATGAGGTTTCCTTTGAAGGGACTGTGGCTACAATGGATCTGGATTGCATGTCCACATTCCAGTGTCTTAGATGAAAAGACTTTCTGTGTACAGTTCTGGCTACAATGGAATGAGCTGAAAATGTTAAGGAGACTCTGGTGGCATCAGCCACAAAGACTAGGGATGTATATATTTTAAGCAAGGCTTAATGAAGAGACTTGGCATCCAGATCCTGGCAACTGAATATATCCTGTCCTAGCAATAAGGGATGCAGTAAAAGCCCAAATAGAAAGGACAGAGTCTTTTTAAGAGTGTTTGAGGAAGGTGTCTGCTCTCTTGTCATCAGAGTCCTTAAAGGCTGAATTTCCTTCTGTAGTGATCAGAGCATGGGTCAGAACTGAGCATAAGCACAGCTTCATCAATAAGAGCAGGTTTGAGTAGCATAGCCTCTGGACAGAGGGTGTAAAGGTTTTGCATCACATTAATGACTTTCCTGCTTTATGTAAGGGCATTCCTTTCTGATTTGACTATGTCATTGGAATCAGAAGGAAAAAGAGCTACTCATGAGGTGGCCTTTGGTTTGGGAAACATGGATGTCCCCCGACTAGAAGAATCAGTGGTTAAAGCAGTGGGAGACTCAGGCTAGGAGTCCTGTAACCCCAAAGCCGCTACAGCCTTAGACAGGAGAGGGATAGTCATTTTGGTTGAAATATCTTTCTCTGGCTAGTTCCCACTGATCCCCAGTATCAGACCATTGTCTCAGTTCAAAAATCAGGAAAATCTCTAACTTGAGTAAAGGGAGACTACATCAACATCTCTTACAGAAGCCCCCTCCCTGGGAGTGAAGTTGAATTGCCATCAGAAGAATTATTTTTTCATTGTTTTGATTTAGTTATACTAGCTCTACCCTGTCTTGTATCCCTGGGGGAACGGCAGAGGGCAGAAGAGGTATGAGAAAGAGATGAGGTAGGGGAAGGAAATCTAGACCATCTGGAAGTGGAACGGGGAGGTGCAGTTGGCTCAATACCTTTAGGTCATTAGCAATCACCGAGGAAAGCTGTTTGAGCCATGAATCCTGATTTTTTTAAAAAATAAAAAAAAATGGAATAGAGACAGGGAAAAGCATTGCAAAGGCTTGACCCCTTTGGTCAAAATGGCTGGTAGCTGCCTGGAAGTGCACATGGCAGTGGCCATTTGCATGTCTGCTGATGAGAGCCCGATTTTTTTTGCCTTGCCACTTAAGCTTGGCACCTGGTTGAGTCATCTATTTAGGAGTCTCCTCTTGTATAACAAGGGCGCCTTCCAATTTCTAATCTGCAATGCTACCCAGGTCTTCTGTTTGTGGCAACAAAGCAGCTTCAGTTGCCTCAGCCTCAGGAAAGCTGGAGGCAGAGCTGAGTTCAGCCTCCTCTGAAGAAATCTGTCCCCAAATAATTTCAGCTTCCCAGTTGTAGCAATGGCTACAGAGGAGGCAGACACAACAACTGGGGCTGTAAGCTCCTGTGGGAGTTGATTAGGACTGCTTGCACATCATGTACCAATCTTACATGCCTAATGGGTTTTTTTAGGCCTGGAATTCTCTTTGGGCTTTGCTTTTACCTTCTCCATATCCCACTTTCCTATAGAAAAAATCAGTACAGCATGCAAATGGTGAATGATGCAAGAAGGGAAGCGGGGGGGACATGGGTGATTAATTTTTTTTTTTTTTTGTGAGAAGACTTGACAATGAAAGAAAGAAATGGAAGGAAAAAGTTAAGATATTAAGAAAACTGAGCCAAAGGAAAATGGATGAGCAAGCTTACCACCTTTCCTAGGCGAGGTAAGGAAAAAGACTGGAGAGGAACTTGGGATTCGATAGGAAGATACTTTTTTAAAAAAATGACACATGATCCTTTTCCTCATCTGGGCAGCAACTAGAAATAACCTTTTCCTGGATGGCTTCTTCTCCACTGGCTGAGAATACATAATCTCAAACTGAGTTGTCAGAACTAGAAAAAATTAAAATCCCATGCCATTTTCCCAACATTCATTATGCTGGACATGAAACCTAGATGACATGAGAAGTCTTTACAACATTTTGAGAAACAAACTAAGAAACAGCTTTCTCCAAGGGAAAAGAGTTTTGTAAGAACTTCATGCCGTTTTATTTGTATACAGATGATACAGTCAAGTGGATTTTCTACTTCCACGTAATATCTATTACTACTTAAAATTTCAGTGAATATCTTTGTATATTTTAGCTAGTTTATGGAAGAAAAGTTCTACAGGTGTGAAATTCTGAAAAATATTGCTAATATACCTTTGTAAGTAGCAGGTTCATATATATCAATGATGGTGTTACCACAGGGTGCCAGAAATCAGAGGTTGGGAAAATTACTGCAATAATTTTCAAATATATGAGCTGAAAGGATAAAGATTCATCATCAACCATAGGAGCATAAAACTACATCTACTTAGCAAGAGGCACATCTAAGGAACAGCTCAGTAACATACTCAAGATGAATGCTAGATCCAGTTCAGCATTATCTTCACACTATCAGAATTATCCTGTATTGGTCCTAGTGTACTTTTTTAGTGATACAACCATGTGGAACAGGCAATGATGTAATTATTTCCCCATATCTGCTTCCTGCAATTCCTGCACATCTTGCTCTATGTGCTATTCTATATAAGGCCATTTGACTTTCAATTAATAAGTATCATTTGAAGTTCATCCCAGATGTAACACAGACTTGTCATTCACTTGTATTCAGCTAGTGTATCTTTTGCATGCTCACACACACATAAATGAGTGAATTCCTGCATTAAAACTGTCATTCAAATGAGAATTCACAACTGATGGCCTCACTATACTAAACGTACAATCAACAGACAATCATAACAGAAAAACCACTCACAGTACGTATAGAAGTCCAGCAAACATCCATATACTATTACCCACGTACTATTAACAGATTTAGTATTTGTTAATTGTACATGGACATTTTCTGAACTTCTGTATATACTGTGGATGGTTTGAAGGCACAAACACACATACGTTAGCAGATTTTATCCCACTGTTTGCAAAATTAAGTCCCTGCAGCTAACTGAATGTAAATGGATTTATACTTTATACTATTTTTTTCTTTTTTCTTTTGTCATTATTCTCACATTATCCTTTATTCCCACACATCTTGCCTATTCCCCTAAAAGTGGTAGTCAAGACGGTTTACAAAAGCTAAAAACAAATACAGATTTTTTAAAAAATAAAACATGGATAAAAAAAATTACCAAAAATGGTATTATTAAAATGCAATTGAACTAGCTATAGAAATATAATTATTTGAAACAAATCCATAGATAAAAGACAAAAACCAATAAAACAGCATGCTGTTAAGAGCCCTACTGACAGTTTCTAAAAACCTGTTGGAAAAGAAATAAAAATTCACAGGCCGATGAAAGGACAGAAAGGAAGGAGATATTAGCACCCCTATGTAAAAGGTCCAAAACCTGGGAGCAGCCACTGAGAAGGTCCTGTCCCAAGTTCTACCAACTGTGCCTGTGAAGGTGGGAGGACTGAGATGATACAGCTTGCTTTCTCCTCCTGTTATCAAAATTCACTTGCCAGCAAGGGCTTTATCAGTTTTTTTTAATAATTTTTATTAAATTTGAAAAAAAAATCCAAAAATTAAAAAGAAATCTGTACATCTTTTAGTAATACAACATATAGTGGTAGTATCTTCTTACAACAATTTCACATATGTGCAATATTTCTTCCTAACTTCCTTATAAAAGCTAATAAATATTATTATTCATCTTATAACGTAAACCTTTTATCTGTCATCAATCACTTCTTATATATTGACCCAGTATTCATTTTGTCAATTAACTGTATTCTTGTATCTTATCATTATTCTCATAATTTAATCTAACTCTAGTTTTTAATTTACATCAGAAATATTTACATTTGTTATATTCATTTGTTTGTTTGATGTTTACTTTTTGACATTTTTTCTTATTTCTTTTACACAGAGAAGATAGTTTATATTACTTTCTGGTTCAGGAAATAAGCGTTTACAGGACCCCAGTCTTTTGCAATCTTCTCATCAGATTGCCTTCTAAGTCTCTGTGTTAAGTTATCTGCTAACCTGATTTCATATAAGCTTTGTGTCCATTGTTCGATGTTAAGTATCTTTTCCTTCTTCCAAAGCTTTGCGTACTCAACTCTTGCTATTGTTATCATGTATAGTAAAATCTTTGAGTACTTCTTCTGTATGCTTTGGTCTAGTGTGTGCAGCATATTCAACAGATAGATTTCTGGTTCTTTAGAGAATTCCACCTGAAGAATTTCTCCTATCTTCTTATGTATAATATTCCAGTATCTCTTTGCCTGCTTGCACGTCCATCATAGGTGGTAGGTTGTACCTACCTCCTCTTGGCACTTCCAACATTTCCCAGATCCCGTTTTATAAATTTTCTGGAGCTTATAAGGGGTCATATACCATCTGCTAAAGATCTTCAAGTAATTTTCTTTTAGGTTTTGGGCCGCTGTAAATTTTTGTGTGGACTTCCAACTTTTCCCCCAATGTTCTAATCTTATTGGGTGACCAATATTCTGCGCCCATTTGATCATTACATGTTTTACTGTTTCATCTTCTCTCTTGCATATCAAAAGTCTTTTATATAATTTCGCTATTATATGTGGCGGATTTTCTTGCATAATTTTCACTATTTCATGTTGTTCTCCCATACTGAATCCAAATAGCTTCCGGTCAATTTGAAATCTTTCTGATAATTGCCTGTAAGAGAACCAATTTAAAGTTACTCCTTTTTTTTCCAAGTCCGATCTGTCCTTTATTTCTATTGTTCCGGCAGTTCGCTGTTTAATTAAATCTTCGTATCTAAGCCATTTCGTCATATTCTTCCTCCTGCCAAAGAAAGCTTCCTGTGGAGAGACCCATTTTGGGATTGAGATAATAAATCTTCTTTTATAATTTTTCCAGATTGTCAAAAGGGATCTTCTAATGTAATGATTTGCAAAATTTTTATTTACGTTTGCTTTGTTATAGCAGATATATGCATGCCAACCCATTCGTAGATCAGCTCCTTCTAGTTCAAGTAATCTTTCATTCTTCAAGCTGATCCAATCCGTGACCCACGATAGTGCAGCTGCTTCATAATATGTATGGAGATCTGGTGCTCCAGCACCTCCTCTAATTATTAAATCAGTTAAAGTTTTCCAACTAATTCTGGGTTTCTAACCTTGCCAAATAAATTTGTTTATGTCTTTCTGCCATTGGTTGAATGGCTTTCTATTAGTTATTATGGGAAGATTTTGAAATAGGTACATTAATTTTGGAAGTACTGTCATCTTAATTGTTGCTAATCTTCCCATTAATGATAATTGTAGTTTCGACCACCCTTCCAAATCCTTTTTTATTTCCTTCCATTTCTTGCCGTAATTATTTTCATAGAGTTCATTATTAAGTTTAGAGATCCATGTTCCCAAGTATTTTGTCTTTTTTACTGTATTGAAGCCTGATATCTCAGTCAACTTTTCTTCCTCTTTTTTACTTAAATTTTTGGTTAAAATTGCCATTTTTTCTTTGTTTGCTTTGAATCAGAATAAGTCCCCGAACTCATTCATCACTTTAATAAGATAGTTTATGTTACTTAAAGGTTCATCCAAAAAGATTACCAGGTCATCTGCAAAAGCCTTTAATATGAATTGACACTTTTTCAACTGAAGCCCTTTTATTCCTTGATCATCTCGAATTGTATTATTTAAAATTTCCATTGATGTTATAAACAGTAAAGGGGATAAAGGGCAACCTTGCCTTGTGCCTTTTTTCACTGTTATATGACTTGTTTTTTCACCGTTGATAATTAATTGAATTTCCTGCTGATCATATATCGCGTTAATCCAAGTCATAAATTTAGGGCCTGTGTCCATCTTCGTAAGTACAGCCTTTAAGAAAGGCCACTTCAATGTATTAAATGCTTTTTCCGCGTCTACAAAAAACATTGCTAGCTTTTCTTTATTATGTCTTTCATAATGTTCTATAATATTTATGACAGTTCTTAAATTATCCTTTATGTGCTTTCCGAGTAAAAATCCATTTTGATCCTCCTGTATTGTTACTGAAAGGATTTTTTTAAGTCTTTCCATCAATACTGATGCAAACAGTTTGTAATCAGTGTTCAGTAAGGATATCGGTCGAAAATTTCTGGCATCTGTAAGATCTTTACCTTCTTTTGGAATAAGAGCTATGTTTGCTTTATTCCATGATTCTGGTAACCCGCACACTGTAATTTCATTTATTGTCTTTTGTAGAGGCAGTGATAATTCATGCTCAAAAATCTTGTAATATATTGCTGGAAATCCGCTGGGTCCTGGTGCCTTATTTTGCTTTAAACGTTTAATTGCCTCTGTGATTTCTACCATTGCCACCAGGCGATTTAGCATATTTTTTTGTTCTTCAGAAATTTTGGGTACTTTGCATTTTTCTAAATAAAGTTGTATTCTTTCAGTCTCTTCATCTGATGATGGGTTAGTATCGAAAAGCTTTTTATAATACTCAAAAAAAGCTTTTTTGATGCCTTCTTGGTGTGTTATTCTTTTATTGCCTCTCTTGATCTCTAGAATCATCTTCTTTTTTGTCTCTTTCCTTAATTTATATGCCAGCCACTTTGATGGTTTGTTGGCTTGTTCGAAAATTTTTTGACGTGCTTGTTTAATTTGGTGTTCTATTTCATCTAAATTCACCTCATTTCGTTGCAACTGCAGATTCTTAATTTTCTTAATCATTTCTTCATTGGAAGGATTTTTCCTTAATTGGTTGTCGACTTCTTTCATTTGATCAAGAATTCTTCTCATTGTTTCATCTTTCTTTTTTCTTATTTCTGAGTTCCATTTTATAAAGTGGCCTCTTATAACAGCCTTACTTGCGTCCCATACCCATTTCATGGACACCTCAGTAGAGATGTTTTCTCGAAAATAATTAACAATTTCTTTTCTTGCTTTTTGGATGTTATCTTCTTTATGTAATATGTCTTCATTTAGTCTCCAAAATTTTTCTGTTATTCGTTGTTTCACCTCTATCTGAATAGGGTTATGATACGAACATAGCTTTGGTATGACCTCCATTTTGTTTATCTTCAGTAGGATATTTCTGGAAGCTAATATTAGATCAATCCTAGACATAGTTTTATATCGGTCTGAAAAGAAGATATATCCCTTCGTATCGCCGTTTTTATATCTCCATATGTCTATTAGAGAAAGTTCGTCCATCATAGTAAAGAAACTTTTTGGGAGCTTCCCGTTGTTTCGAGCCTTTTTTTCTTGAGAAGATATATCATACAATGGGTTAATAACACCGTTCATGTCCCCCAGAAGGATTATGCTGTCTTGGTTAGAGTCTTGCACGTAGTTCGTAATTTCTAGCTGTATTCTTTGAAAGAAATTTCCTTTAGCACCATTCAGTGCATAAACTCCAACAATAAGTATTTTGCTTTGATGAATAGTAATTTCTACACCGATATATTGACCATTTTTATCCTTGAAGATTTCTTTTGTGTGGTATTTATTATTTATATAAATTAAGACTCCTAACATACGTTAGCAGATTTTATCCCACTGTTTGCAAAATTAAGTCCCTGCAGCAAACTGAATGTAAATGGATTTATACTTTACAATATTATTTTCAATTTTTATTTTATCTGTTTAAAATAAAAACAGATGCTCCAACAAAAAATAATATGTATATTAGAAAAAGCAAAAAAAATGTTTAATGCATTCCAAATACTTCAGTTATAGTGGAAGAAACAATCTGAGTCTTTTAAAACTCTCCCCAGTATATGTCCATTCTACCTGGTACCATCAGAAGGAAAAATGAGACAAGTATGGCCACCTCTATCAATCTGGCTGTGACTGATCACAATTTTGTTCTTCCAAACTCAGATTTGCTTTCTTTAGTGTCTATTTCACCACACTGCAATTAAAAGAGGGACGTGAATATGTTAAGTGTATTCTTTTATTAACTCTTCTTTCAAGTTAGGCAGTCATGTCCTGCTCCAGTATACTACTTTAAAAGGTCAGAAAGAACAGGTTGCTTACCTGTAACTGTAGTTTTTCGAGTGGTCATCTGTGCCCTCACACGTTAAGAGCTTTCATGCATACGCGGTACCGTTCCGAAAATTCTAGAGTTTAGTAGCTTGGCGGGAACCCCTCCCCCTGCCTGCATTGAGCATGCTCAGCCCGCCGAGCAATTGTCTCCCTTCAGTTCTTTCTCGTCCGCCGTCGCGTACGGAGGGTCTGAGCTTGGTAGCACTATTGGCTTCTCTTCGACTGTGTTTTTTTTTCATGCTCAATGCAGGCAGGGGGGAGGGATTCCCGCCAAGCTACTAAGCTCTAGAATTTTCCGAACGGTACCGCGCATGCGCGAAAGCGCCTAGTGTGTGAGGCACAGAGACCACGAAGAAGAACAAACATTTTTCTCTGGCTACCATGCTGGTTTTAAGAGGTTTTTAAATCTTTGTACTTTTGCAAACCCAGGGATCCCTTCAAACATGATGTACACTCACAAACTTGCCCCTCACACTAGATGCTCTAGGAATTTATAACAACAGAAAACAGTAACTTCCTTCTTTTCTCTTGTTAACCATCACCATGCCCCCGCCTGTGACTCTCTGGTTGGATTTTCAATGGAGACATGAATGTTCATGTTTCAATTCTTTTTAGAGACTTGGTGGTGGATTTACACAATCTAACCTTTTTTTAAAAAACAACAACAAAGAACTATCCTTCTTTTTACACCAGCCACTCCCAAATAGCCATCTTTCACATGTTCTGGACTACAATTCCCATTATCTCCTGACTACTGGCAAAGCTGTTTTGGGCTGATGGGAGTTTCATTCCATATATCTGGAGGCACCTTTGGGGAAGGCTGGTCTATGGACTCAACAGTGACCATCATTCTGTACGCTCACAGGCTCTAGTCAGAAAGTTTGCATACTGTTAAGTTACTTTTCTTAACATGCACTCGACCACCCGAATTCTATATTACACAAAATGATATCATCATTGTAAAAATTCTAAGCTGCTTACAGTAAACTGTCAGAAAGGCCTCGAAATTAAGTGAAACACAGTAAATAAGTAAAATGAAATGTACCATATTTAACCCTGGAAATGCTGCATGACCTTTAACTTCTTGAATTTTTTCCAAGTCATGAACAGCATCTTGAAGAATAAACTTCACATGATTACTTGCAGCTTTAGGGAACATCTGGCAAAGATTATACAAGGCCCTGTCAACAAGAAGGTGAAGTCAGTGCCATATTGTATCACAAACATAAAATGCTGTATTTCCCTCCCTACAGACAATATTGGTTGGTCAAGAGTTAAACAGCATGAAACAGCATGAAATTTGAGGCTTTGGGACTCAAAACTGCTATCCATTTTCAGAGAAAAAGACCAAAAATTATTGCTCAAGCTAAACCTATCTGCAAAATGTGATAATTAACAGACACGTTGTTCTCAAAAAGAAATACTTATATAGTTCAAAGAGATAAAACTTACATGTCAAAATTTGATGTTGGGGGTATCTCAATAGAGGCTGAGCCTGCCTTACCCAGAAATCTGAAAACCTCCCCAAAATCTAAACTTTTTGCTGCCAGCCAGCCTCCACCTTCAAGGTGGTGGCTGCAGTGCTCCTGCTTCTTTGTTTTTCTGATCTGAGAAACAATACAGCTAACACCTCAAAGGCAGGTCCGGGCAGCTGGCAGCTAAAGGAGACTGAGGACCTATGAAATGGCAGGAGGCATGAATTTGCACTGAGCACTATGTCTGGATTCCTGTCATTTTACAGATCCTCACTCTCTCTCCAGCCTTGTCTCTCATACTCAGCGAATGAACTAGATCTAAATCTATTCCAAAAAGTATTCCAAAATCCAAAAAAATCTGAAAAACTTCTGGTACCAGGCATTTCAGATAAGGGAAACATGCGTCAGGGTTTGCAGTGAAGCTCTCTTGACCCTTTACCTTTTTATACTGCAAAACAGCAACTCATACCCCCAGAAACCTCTGGAGCACACAATGCTATCTATCTCCCACTCACTCAGCTTTTTCTAGCCTTAATATACCTTTCTAGAACCAAGAAATGATCTGAAGGCCTGGGAATTATATATACAGGGCAAACTGTACTCCAAGAGCCCTCTGGGGAGTATGATCTGCCATTTTGGGTGATTAAATATTGGGATAGGCAAACATAGCTCCAGGCTCTTCGAAAGTGCCCAATCTTTTGGCTCCATCCACTTTCAGTTGGCCTGTGCTCTGCTCTACCAGTCCCAAACACTACTAGCCATCTCTGGCAAGACAGGGAGAGTGTACAGTGAAAAACATCTGTATATTGTAGCCAGTTCTTTATACATTGAAATATGGAGACATAATTATACTAAACTTACTGGACCAGGTTGTCAATTGCTTTCAGCTCTGGTGGCTCCTTACATGCCAGTTCCCCAACATACTCCAGAAGGAATGCAAAGAATTTCTAAGAAATGTAATTTTAAGGCAATTAGCAAATAAACTATTGAATGTAACTTACTTTGTTTCATTTAACCAATAGAAAATATTTTTCCCAGATTGCCCTTTGAGTAATGTAATTGACTGTAAAAACGTACTTCTAGCTTTGCTTTGTTTCCAACTGCAAGGCTTGGATGATTTGACTTCTGAATTCTTTCTACCACATGTAGCTGTTCTTCTATTGGTTTTTCTGACAATAAAGCCTTAAATTGTTCATAAGATTCTGGAGCTATTATAAAAACAAAAAAAAATATGGCAACCTTACACATTATGTCACAGAAAAAACTGTGCTATGATTACAAAAAGTAGATTAAGTTGCTACTGAAAAGCAATATATTCCCAATATTAAAATAGACTTGCATGGCTTCAGTAACTAGTTATGATCACCTTAAATCCCATGTGCTCTTAAGTGAACAGTGAAGCTGTAAACTCCCACTGAAAAGTTTACCGTGGTAATCTAAAACAACACAAAGTTATTTGTATTTACTCTTTTTACTATTACCTCATTGTTTATATGCCATCTGAATGATCTGAAAATATAAAGATGATACTGTACCATCTTATAATCAGAAAATTGGAAGAAATATCCCTCCCTTCTTCTAGTAATGCTTTCAAACAATACAGTATATTATAGTTCAGAAAAAAATCTGGAAAGATAAAAATACTATTTTAAAGATCTGGTATCCTTAGACAAAGGTAAAGTACCTCCTAAAATGAATTGCTGTATATATTTGTGTATAGGTCCATCTCATGCATAAGTTGAGGGCAGGTTTTGGGACCAAAATTATGGATTTTGATATGACCTGTAGATAAGTTAAGGGTCATTCCACAGAGAGGGGAAAGCACCAGCACCATCTCAGAGGGCCAGCCGCCTCTGGCCACCACCATTTTCCCATCCAGGCATTTAAAAAAGCCTTTTGCCACTCTACTCAGATAACGGAATGGTTCATTTTTTTATAAAAAGGTATAGTATTAACTATCAACAGAAAAGGAACCATCCCCTTATCTGAGCAGTGGTTAAACGTGAGAGCTCCATCCATCCCAGAAGAACCTAAAAGAAGAACTGACGCCTCTCATCAGAGCTCCTTTGATGGGAAATGCCATTTTCCCAAATAGGCATTTAAAAAGGCCAAAAGCAGAACTTGCAACAGAGAGTAAGGAGGGCGGGGTTGGTGTTTCTTTTAGGTTTTTTGGAGACAGACCAAGCTTTCACCTCTCTACTCAGAGATGGCATTGTTCCTTTTTTGATAAGAGTTAAGGTACAGTACTTTTTATCTGTGGATAAGTCGACCCAGTTTTTTGGGTATTTTTTGACTAAAATTTTTAGACTTATACATGAGTATATACAGCGTTTGCTAATGAAGGCATGGCACCACAGAAATACAATGTGGTAAAACCAGAGCAGAGAATTACAGATTAAGAAATAGAAGCAGTACTCCTCAGGTTATCTGATGTGGAGGACTGGCAATTTTTTTTTCTTATATGACAGGGAACAGTACTATATTTGTACCCAATGGCCTCAACTGTTTTGTTTTATTCTTGGAAACTCACCATGGGTTGGCAGCTGATAACTTGTGAACCCCTGGTACCAATCCAAAGACTACCACTGCAGTGTAATACTAGAGTATTAGGTTCTTATGGTTTACTAGATGAATTTTTTTGTTTCATTGAATACATAAAACAATATTTTATATTAAATGGTATTTTCTTAATTTAAAAAACAGGTCATTGTTTTGAGCCATCTTTTTCTCCTTAGATGCTCAGACACAAAATTAAAATATGATGATAATTAGATCTCTTAAAATAAACAGATAAAACTATATTCTACCAGTCAAATATAAGCCAACTGCTTCTCCAATAAATACAAAAGGTTTTTTTCCTCCTTACCATCAAGCACATATGGTAGTTCCAGTTTGGCAGCTTCCTTAACAGAATTTTGTTCCCTAGTTTGCAATTTATTTTTGCTACTTTTAATTTGCCTTGTTTGTGCTTCATTAACACTGGCTTCCTGCATATCATCTTCCCAATCAGAATGAATGTCAACAGCATTAGATTCTTCGTCACTTTCTTCTTTCTCAACATCATCTTCTTTTCTTTCTTTTTCCTTCTCATCTTTATCATCTTCAATATTCAGTTTTCCATCCTATTTAACAGGCGGTGATATATTAATCAGAGAAACCCATAAGCATTAAAATTGAGAACTTCCTTACTAATACTTCTTTGACAGAGAATGGTGCAGACTCTGGAAATGATCTTATCTCAAACGACTAGAAAAACCTTATTCAGGAAGCTTGACTAGGATGAGCCTACTTTTTTCTCTATAGTTTAAAGCTAAATAGAAACCCTGTAACTATCATAAAGTATACAATGAGCAGTGCAATAAATAAACAAGGCAGCTCCTGAACTATACTGTTAAGCAAGTGGAAGGAGAACCAACAGCAAAGCTCTTTCACTTGTTTCTATCTAGTAGATAAAAACATTCTCCATGGCTTTGAGTAGGCACAGAACAAAGTAAGTTCTGCTGTAATGTGATAGTTCTGTTCCCAAAATAGTCCAAGTTATAGCAATTTGCACTCTAAAAACAACAGGACATGGGAAAAATGGGCTAGGTGCAGATCTCAGCCAATATTACTCATATGGACACTATTTAACTTACCACAAATTTTAATCTGCTTAAAATAAATTTGCCTGGGTCTCAGGAGTTTCTCTGTCTGCAAGCATATTTTCTTAGCTGCTGCTGCTGTACTACCATCACTTTCTCCTCCCCAGCCATTGCTGCAGACACATAGCATTTGCTAGGCTTAGGCTTTCAGAAACAGCAACTGTGAAGCTACACCTCCTCACATAGCAGGAGTCAATGTTGGGCTGGGGCACACTAGCAGAAAAGGCAAGAGGGACAAGAAGATGCGGGGGGAATATGCAGAATTTCTGAAAGGCAATCTTGTGGCTAGATGATCTCAACAAAACTTGTGTGGTAGTGGTTTGTGACTGGAGTAGCAGAGGGAGAAGAGGAGCTGGACTTTGATGGGAGATGACAGGGCAGAATAGAAAGAGAAAGGGCAGAACTGTGCGTAGAGAGGTAAGCTAGAAGAGCTCTTCTTTCTTTGCAACTGTTGATGCTGGAGTTGTGCTGTGGCATTGAGAGGTGAGAAATGGGCTGGCTTTTGGTCCTCAAGTCTCTCTCTGCTTGTCTTATCCCCCCTTGCATAGCTAAAGTTATGAAACACTTCTGAACACCTTGTCAAACCCATGTTGCCGGTAAACTGAAGTGGGGTTACTGCATAACAGCTGAAATGCAGAGATGCCAGTTTTGAATGCTCAAGATGGGAACTGTACCATAGTCAATTAAAAGTTCATGTTCTACAAAGTGTTCCTCTATTGACTGTCTTATTGACAATTTGCATCAATTTGCAATTTGTATTAGCAGAAGTTACTGTACCTGTCTCTTTAGCATGCCTATTATGAATCATAGAATCATAGAAATGTAGAGTTGGAAGAGACCACACGGGCCATCCAGTCCAACCCCCTGCCACGCAGGAACACCCTCAAAGCACTCCCGACAGATGGCCATCCAGCCTCTGCTTAAAAACCTCCAAAGAAGGAGACTCCACCACACTCCGAGGCAGTATATTCCACTGCCGGACAGCCCTGACTGTCAGGAAGTTCTTCCTGAGGTTCAGGTGGAATCTCCTTTCCTGCACCTTGAATCCATTGCCCCTTGTCCTGGTCTCTGGAGCGGCAGAAAACAAGCCCACTCCCTCCTCTACATGGCATCCCTTCAAATATTTAAACATGGCTATCATGTCCCCTCTTAACCTTCTCTTCTGCAGACTGAACATACCCAGCTCTCTAAGTCTATCCTCATAGGGCTTGGCTTCCAGGCCCTTCACCATTTTGGTTGCCCTCCTCTGGACCTGCTCCAGCTTGACCATGTCCTCCTTGAATTGGGGTGCCCAGAACTGGACACAGTATTCAAGATGAGGTCTAACCAAAGCAGAGTAGAGTGGTACCAGTACCTCCCTCGATCTAGACACCATACTCCTATTGATGCAGCCGAGAATTGCATTGGCTTTCTTGGCTGCTGCATCACACTGCTGACTCATGTTCAGCTTGTGGTCTATTAAGACTCCTAGATCCCTTTCACACGTACTGCCATCCAGCCACGTGTCCCCCATCCTATATTTCTGCATTCCATTTTTTCTACCTAAGTGTAGGACCTTACACTTCTCTCTGTTGAATTTCATTTTGTTAGCTTTGGCCCAGCTCTCCAATCTGTCCAGGTCATTTTGATTTTTGATCCTGTCCTCTGGCGTATTAGCAACCCCTCCCAATTTGGTGTCATCTGCAAATCTGATGAGCATGCACTCTATTCCTTCATCCAAGTCATTGATGAAAATATTGAACAGCACTGGGCCCAGGACAGAACCCTGTGGCACCCCGCTAGTCACTTCTCTCCAGGATGAAAAGCAGCCATTCGTGAGCAGCCTTTGGGAACGGTCAGTCAACCAGTTACAGATCCACCTGACAGTAGCCCCGTCCAGCCCACACTTTACTAGCTTCTTTGCAAGAATGTCATGGGGAACTTTGTCAAAGGCCTTACTGAAATCGAGATATGCTACATCCACAGCATTCCCTTCATCTTTCAAGCTAGTAACTCTATCATAAATAGAGATAAGATTAATCTGGCATGACTTATTTTTGAGAAATCCATGTTGACTTCTCGTGATTACCGCGTTACTAAGTGATCAGAAACTGACTGCTTAATGATCTGCTCCAGAATCTTTCCGCGTACCGATGTCAGGCTGACTGGGCGATAATTATTTGGGTCCTCTTTTTTTCCCTTCTTGAAGATGGGGACAACATTTGCCCTCTTCCAGTCTGCTGGAACTTCTCCTGTCCTCCAAGATTTCTCAAAGATTATAGCAAGCGGTTCCGAAATGACCTCTGCCAGTTCTTTTAATATCCTAGGATGCAATTCATCTGGCCCTGGGGACTTGAATTCATCCAGTGTGGCCAGGTATTCTTGTACCACCTCTCTACCTATTATGTGTCGCATTTCCCCTGCTTCCTCAACTGCTCCCCAACCGCCAGGTTGAGTGCTTGTATCCTTCTGGGAAAAAACTGAGGCAAAGAAGGTGTTAAACAGTTCTGCCTTTTCTCTTCCCCCCGTTAGTAATTCACCATCTTCTCTGCACAGTGACCCTATTGTCTCCTTCTTTTTCCTTTTGCTGCAGACATATATAAAAAAGCCCTTTTTATTGTTTTTAATGTCTCTGGCCAGCCTAAGTTCGTTCTGTGCTTTAGCCTTTCTGACCTTCTCCCTACATCTCCTGGCTACTTGCTTAAATTCTTCTTTGGTGGTTTCCCCCCTCTTCCATTTCCTGTACACATTTCTCTTAACGCTTAGAGTTTAACGCTTAACTTAACTTAACCTAGCTTAACGCTGAGAGTTCTTTAGTCAACCATTCTGGTTTCTTCAGATGCCTTCCATTTTTCCTCCTTATTGGCACAGTTTTAGACTGTGCCTTCAGTATCTCCCTTTTAAGGAACTCCCATGCCTCCTGAACTCCTTTCTCTTTCACTATTCTTGACCACGGAATTTCAGCCAGCAGCTCCTTAAGTTTACAGAAGTCCGCTTTTTTAAAATCTAAGACGAGTGTCTGGCTACACTTATTTTCTCCTTCCCACTGAATGCCAAATTCCAATAGGGCATGGTCACTCCCCCCTAAAGATCCAACCACTTGCTGAGACAGCGCCCTTGCTGAGACACCACTTCTGTAACATCTGGTAAAAGCACAGATCACATGGCTGATACATTTTTTCCCCAAAACCTTGAACCAGCTAGCCAGTGTTAAATTAATGTGGCAGGTTTAACACATTAGTGCTAATTTGTTCTTTTTTTTAATCTACTCCTGTTTTTTTGTTTTAAAAAAAGAGAAAATACTTTGTAAGAAAGGAAACGTCTATCATCCTTATCCAGAAGGAACCCATCTGCCAAATCATCAGCTGATATGTGCTTGGGATTCTTCTTCATCTCTGGTTCATCTTCTCCATGCATTCGACGTAACCTGTCAGCCTGCAATACAACATATGATCAGGACAATGCTATATACAAACACCTCGTCTGATTATCTTTCATAACAATGAAATCCTGCTCCATTAGTATTATTAATCAGATCTTGCAGGAAGAAATCATGAGCACTCATATTTATCATTATCATTATTTATTATTGCCCCATGTGTCAAAGAAAGTAAGATGTATATAATTAAACTGAACATTTATTTATTATTTGTCTATTACATTTATATCATTCCTTCTTCCAAGGAGCTTGGAGAAGAATTGAAGTGTTTCCAGTTCCTGGCTCCTCTTCATTTTGGTTTGTCAAAAGCACATCGGAATGGGCTTCCCTCTTGGCATGGCAGCAGTAAAGATGAAGACAGAAAGACAGTGGATACTGGTGTTTTTAGAACAGCACCAAAACATCACCAGAAATTTCGCCAATACCTTGCAATGGACAATTAAATCAGAAATGTGGTATCAGAAAGAAAACTCAATCTCTCTACATGCGAGAAAGAGAAGAGGGGGGAAGGTGAAGGTGACACCTCTTCAAGGCCATGTACTTTTACAGGGCAATCCAAAATTTATTCAGAAGAAAATCCTTTCAAGTTCAAATGGTCTTGCCTTCAGTCAAGTGTGTATAGTACTTCTAATTTAGAAGAAGTAACATCTAACTTTCTTTAGTCTGAAGCAACTCCATGGAAGGAGTGAGGATGGCAGCAGAGAGCTGCATAGGCACAGGGAATGTCCCTTCAGGTACTGCCCCACGCTGGAGAACACAGAACTACACTATGTACCCACTATGGCGTGCTGACAAATCTTTGGAACTGTCTAATTTGTATTCATATTACAGAGCTGAAATGCTATAGAGAATCCTAAAAATGCAGTCACTCAAGGCCAGTTCAATGCAGTATACAAAAATATGATACCTCCAATTTTAGGAGTCTTTCTTTCTCCTCTTTTGCCAACTCTTCTTCAGTTTTCATCCTACTAGATGGTTGCACCTTCATCTCAAACCCAAGCTCTCTAACTATCATGTCATATTCATCAGGCTGTAAAGAAAATCAGAGAAAACATACTCATTGAATTCTATGATAGATTCACGTGTGATAGAATCAAAATGAAAGCCTATTCAGTCTTCTCAAAGGATTACATCTTCAACTTCTCTCTGATTAAAACAGAAATACACAAGGTCTTCTATTTTCACACCAAAGATCAAAGCCTATGATCTCTGTGTTCCCTCTTCACATAATATATATTTACTCCCCTACTACAGAAATTACATATTCACTCCAATCTTTTGAGGTTAAAAATGTACCATGATTTTGCTGGGCAATAATCTGTCTTCAAAATCTTTAAACCACTGGTTCTCAACTTTTTCTTTACTGGAGACTCCTGTAAACAGAATTTGTTGCCTGGGACTGCCAAGACTTAAGATTCAAATATTTAAATTTACATTTAAAGACTGAAATATTTATTTATTTCTTAAAGGCTTCTGCAGACTAGGATTCAAATCCCCACTCAGACACTCAGTACTTGGGAAGAGTCACATTCTCTCAGCTTCTCCTCTTTGAAAACTTATGGTGACCCTAAGGTGTTCCTATCATGGGGGTTTTCTTGGCAAGATCTGCCTTTCTCTAAGGATGAGAGAATGTGACTTGCCTGTGATCACCCAATGGGTTTCCATGGCTGAGCAGGGATTCAAACCCTGATCTCCAGAGCCATGATTTGGGTGTGCACACATGCTTGCCACCCTGTCGCTTTCATCAGGAATGCAGCAGCAGTGTCGATGTGGGTGGGTACTGAAACTGTTCCCTTGTTTGCAAATGAGGGAGCAGTTTTGGCACTCACATATCTCTCCCCACTGCCGTGTCCCTGTTGCTGCTGCTGCAGTTGGTGTACAGCAATAGGGTTTCGCATACCCTTGCATGCCTTGGACCCTAGGTTAAGAACCACCGCTTTAAATATTTAGAATATAGCATTATAAATATTTAGAATATAGCATTAATTTATGTGATTACAGAGGCAGATTAGCACACAAAGATAAACTTCACAGATCTTATTATTCCAACTTTCCATTGTTAAAAATACTGTTTAAAATGAGCACTTCTATTTATTTGTAGAATTCTTTGGCAACGGATCTCAGATCTAGCATACTGATGCCAAAACAGGAAGTACTTCAACATGAAAACAAGTTACGGTGGCAAAAGTTGTTTAAGGTATCCGTTGAATATGCCTTGGTTTTTCTAGAGCAGAACATGCAGTCCAAAACACTACCAAACATGGTCAGCACTTTATGACTGATAATGAAAGCAGAGGTATGGTAATCATACAGAAAGGTAATCTGTTTGTGTGTGACAAAGAAGACGACTGTGGAGGCACTCTCTCAAGACCATGCACTTTTACTTTTATTCATCTATTCAGAAGAAAATTCTTTCGAGTTCAAATGATCTTTCTTTGATTTAGGTATGTGTAGCATTTCTAATCTAGACAAATTAACACTTAATATTCTATAATCCACCAAAATAACTGAGATTCCTCCCTTCATTTATGAACATGTGTAAGTGGAAGCACTACCTTTATTATTATTATTTTTAAAAGATGACTTCAGAACAGCTAGATGTACCATTGTCACTCCCTTCCCCAAACTGGTAGCTCGCTTTCAGGGACATCCAAATTTCAATTGTACCCAATTTTGCCAGAATTCAAGTTTGGAGAGCTAAGAATTTTCCATGTCCACTGACGTTAAAAAGAAATAAACATACAGGCACAGCTTTTGCTCTGTGCAAGCCTAAACTGTCCTCTCACAGTTTAGTGTAACAAATCTTTTGTCACTGAAAAAGAATGCAATATTGAAATGCATCCGAAACTGGAATTATTTACCAGGGTAAGCTGGTTATCCTTTATAGTGAGATAAAAACATCATTCTGTGTCAATATTTTAAACAATATGCAAATGTTTTGTAATCTCAGTAGATCAGATGTAAACTACTGTCACCAGCTAGGAGACCACATTGCTCCCCAGGAGAACTGGGACAGCTTTACCACCTGCATATATATTTGGTAAAGACACCATACTGGTTACACTGGATATTGCATCCCTTTATACCACTGCATACTGAAGGGATTCAGGTTTCACATTAATTCCATAATACCAGGAGCTCTAATGATCCTCCAGCTTAGCAAGGCCAGTCAGTCCTCACTTGCAATAATTTCCCATGCAATGAAGATCACTACCCACAGCTACAGGGTACAGCTACAGGTATTTGCATGGCTCTCTCCTATGTAAATCTGTTCATGGGCAAACTAGAAAATAAAATCCTTAATGAGGCAAGTAACAATCCTCTCATATGGTGGTGATACATTGATGACATCTTTATTGTCTGGACTAAGGGAAAGGAATGCTTAGAAACATGTACAACATACATCAACTCTATCCATCCTACAATCAAATTTACATCTAGTAACACAACTGAACATTTGCATATTCCTTTCCTTGATGTCCTTCTCACCAATGAGAAGCACAAAATTGTCACAGATTTCCAGAGTAAGCCCACTGATGCTCATGCTTACCTGGATTGAAGATCTTCCTACCCCAAGCACGTTAAAAGACATATCACTTACAGCTTGGCCCTAAGAATCAAACACCTCAGTAACACTGAAGAAAACTTCTGTAAAAGGATCAACAAACTAAAGCAACATCTGCTTCAAAGGGGATATCCTTTTCATATAATTAATGACATCATCAGGAAAGCAACCAACAATGCATTTCATTTATGCTAGATTTCCATCCAGCATCTCCTGACTACAGATTTGAGACAGCTACCCATTGCTAACAAATTCAAAGCCTCTTGCTTGAGCTATCAGCAAACCTCCAATTATAGCTCTCTGCCGGACATCAGAGACTGCTGGTAAAAGATGCCCTGAAAATACCAGTCAGCAATCCAGGACTGCACTCTTTTGATTCAAAGTATTGCATCAACTCTAAATACGGGTTGTCACTATTAGGGGCACCGTGACTGGCAAGACCTGCTATATTAAACAACATATCCCCTGCTGGTCCTGCAATCTTATTTATGTCATTAAATGCAGGCATGTAGGATGTCATCAATAATAAGTGGGCCAAAGAACCACAGACCCACACATACACCTCAGGAACCTTAACTCTGCTTCTCCAAACAGGTAGTCAGAGCAACCAGCAGACAGATACTTTAACTGGGAACATCACAGCCTCTCTGATTTGTGCCTCCTTGGCACTGAGGTGCCATTCCCTTCAGACATTTTAAAGAAATGGGAAAACTTTGGGATTCATAGATTAAAAATTCTAATACCACATGGCTCAACTTAGAGAATAACATGAACATCCACTGAAAATTCTGATAACATACTGTTTTAAACTGCCAGCTAGTATGCAGCTTAGTTTCATCCCTGGCAACTGAAGAATGTGGAAGTTGAAATGTTTTGTTCTTGATATGTATTTTTAAGTTCTATACATTAATCACATAAATAAATAAATCACACAAATAAATAAAAATGTTTCTACCTCCAAATGTCCTGTAATGCATTTTCACCACTTTCTGGCCTCCCTGGGCCATTTCAGGCCCAGGAGAGGCTTTCCTTACAAGAGGAAGTAATCTGGAAGTCACTTCTAGTTTACTCCCTGTTCGATAAAAGGGTTTTCCTGAGCCAAAAAAAGGCGACAAAATTGCCCTCATGTCCCCTAGAGAATTTTGCAGGACATTTAGAAACAAGTTTTTCTCAAATGTTTTGAGAAAAACTTGTCCCCCCCCCCCCACCACAAAACTGTGCCCATTTATTCAGGATACAAAATAAAAAAAAGATAGTTCAAGACAATTATATTTACAAAATCCACAGGGCAACCAGTGACACAACTCAAAGTGCTCAATAGATGGCTGTTCTGTTCTAGAAAAGGTCAGCATTAATAAGGCAAGATTCAAATAAGCTAATTTCCAACCAGGGATTATGAAACTGGCTTGTTGGAACTAACCACAGTAGGTGTTAAATACAGTTATGCATTTACTAGAAGTGGAAATTCCTGAATACCTTCTGGTCAGATGGGAAAACAGAGTGCATGAACCAGAGGCTTTCTGTAGCTCATGAATGTCATGCTAAATCATGGCTTTGAATGACATGTGGATGCAGCATCAGATTAAAATTCATTAGCCAGAACTCCAAGGGGAAAATAAGCAGACTCAGGTATAATGGCTACTCTACAGCTGTGTGAGGTGTGGAACCGGATGATAGCTGGTATCACCTCTGCTGCATCTGTGTGAAGGTATTTATACTGATCATGCACATGATGCTCTAGCCTCTGGAACATCTGAAAACAAGCTTTTACCATCTTCAACATGACATCCCTTCATATATTTACAAAGGTCTGTCATATCACCTGTCAGTTTTCTCTTCTCCAAGCTAAACAATCCCAGTTTCCTAAGTTGTTCCTCACAGGACATGATTTTCAAACTCCTTACCATCTTGGCCATCATTCAGTGAACACGCTCCAGTTTGTCAAATTCCATTTTGAACTGTGGTGCCCAGAACTGGATACAGTGTTCCAGGCGAGGTTTGGCCAAGCCTGAACAATGGTGCTATTTCCCTTGATTTGGACGTGATACTCTCGTCGATGTAGCCTAGAATTGTACTGACCTTGTTGATAGCCGCAACACATTGTTGACTCATGTTAAACGTGTGGTCTACTAAGACACTTACATCCTTTTCACAGATACTGTTGCCAAACAAGTGTCACAGATCAAATATTTGTGCATTTCATTTTTCCTGTCTAATATCTTACAATTATTCTTGCTGAAATTCATTCTGTTAGATTTTCCCAGCTTTCCAAACTATTAAGTTCATTTTAAATTCTGATCCTGTTTTCTATGAATGTCAGGATGTATGGCTCCTGTCATAAATATGCTGGTAGTGTATTAGGATATGCAATAGAATAGATTTACTTAGATGAAATGGGGCTATAGATTGCTAAGCACTAAAATGTATCAATTGCCAACTGCTGCTTGCAATCATATCTGGTTGAAAGTTCTGAAGTACCCCAAGGTGCCAAATGATTAATTGCTGCATTGCTTGGTGTCATTTTATATATGGTTAGGACGAAAAGAACAGAAGGGGAATGTTAAAACTAGCCAGAAGAAGTTATGGGAATGGGCATGACAAAGATACAGAGAAAGGAACTTGTTTTGGTTCCCACCTTGAAAGATATGTAAACAACAGAAGGGGTCTGAGAAAATGCTGGTGAGGTGATATGACATTTATGACTTTTACCAATCATTGTTATGCGAGTCTAAATTTCGATGACAAGATATAAAATCTGGAATCATCCAACATGTGGGAGTCTCACTAACTGCTCAGGAAAGTTGCTGTGCTGCTTGCTTTGCTCCAAATGTTTCTGGTTAAACTCTGAGTGTAGTTTGTGAGCACACGTTATCTAGGACACGACAATAAATAGCCAGTTATGTGTAGCTTATATCTAAACATGATAAAAGCATTAAAGTTCAGTTCTAGTTGCTCAGCTCTACTAAGATGCCCACTGATTACATAAAATCCTAGCAAATAACCTCCTAGACTTTCCTGTCTACATGAACAGACAATGTTACCACACTTCCCCTTTCCTAGGAGCTCTGTTACACACTAAACATTTTGGAGTAAACTCTGCAAGCAGGAATTTATGCTAGGTGATGGTTATTTCAGAAATGCTAGATTGGGAGAGTATGGTGCAACACAACCTAGCCCATCCACTAGATCAGAACCAGTCACAGCAAATAAATATTGAAATTAGTAGGAAATAGTAAATTAGCATCATAACAGCTTGAAGGTTTTCAGTTTTTCCTTGTCTTCATACAGGAATCTGCATCATTAACAGACAAACAGAAAAAAGTTCAGATACTACTTGGGACAACAGAACATATGACAACAAGTTTGGTAATAAAATACATACCTTGAGCTTCTCCTCCAAATGATTTTCCATTTCTGACTTGGAAGTTCTGTGGAAAAGAAAGTCTTGAATTTCTTTCCAATCACTATTCAATTTTTCTGTAAGTTCTTGTGTATTTTCCCTCTGAGTTTGTCTCTCTCTCTTAAAAAAAAAAAAGATACAAAAATGTGGCAGTTGAGCTCTCACACAATGGGTTTCAAACGTACAAGTTCTTCTCTGGTATTGGAACAGAAACCGAAATTATACACAGCCAACAAACAGAATTGAATTGAACACTGGATTTTATCTGTAGTAAGAAAACACTTGAGTTAGGTTCACATACACACACACATCTCTTCTTTAGTACTTGCATACATGACAGGCAGCTAATGCCTAAATAAGGAGTTGGCAAAAGTGGAACTCCAGATGTTTTTGACCTATAGCTCCAATCCATCCCAGCCAGCACAGTCACTGGCTGGGACTCTCTCCAGCCTAAACAGACTTAGTGAAAAGGCAGTCTGCTGGAATTCATTCAGAGTTTTAAGTGATGAATGAGCATGTGTGCATCAGCCCCAGCACTAAGCCTAAAAATTTACCTATATTACTTTGAGTATGTAAAAAGTTGAGCAGAAAATTACAATCTTCTGGACATGTTTGAGAGAGATTAAGACTGTCGTTAGCACATCACACACACTCCGCTCTGGGGGATGTGTTATTTTCATAATTGGACATATTTATGGCTGAAACACGTTTGAAAGTGTGCCGGCTATAAGCAGGTTACCAGCACAGGATGATCGCAGACACAATCAGATCATAAATTCAGAGAGGATTAGTTGGGAAGCCCAGTACTAACAGGTTTGTGATAATCCCTCCAAAACTGCGAGCTATGAAAATTCCCAAAAATAAAAGAAGGTGAAACTGCCCAGGTGAAATAGTAAAGGACCCTACTCTGAACATATCCTAAGAAGGCCTTCTCTATTCACACCACCTGACCAAAACAATGTTTTGTCACCTAGAGATAAGACAGTCAGCCCATTCTTGACTCCTTTGTCAATCTCATGAGAAAGCCATTACCACTTTGTACATGCACTCTCCTTCAGGGCAGGAAATAGAATATAAAAACCCCGGCTCCAGCCCCAGTAAACTGTAGTACATGGTAGTATGTTGGGTGTGTTATGCTTTTTTGGTACCCAGATTCTCTTTCTTCTATGCTACCTCAGACGTGTTGTCTGAGCCACTCTGCTTCAACCTTCTGCTTCAGGACTGGTAACTATCACCATTTTCACTCAATCTCCCTCTATCCAACCTTTCTCGCCTCACTTTCTGATAGCCTTGTATGGTTTTTAGAGTGTCTGATTTCTGGTGTTTGTTAATTCCAAATAAAATACTCTGTTTAACTTTTAACTGGAGTCCTTTCTACAGTTTAGTACTGGTATACACAGATGAAAAGATCCTGCTGTTACTTTCCTCTCACAGACCTCCTTTGAGCTATAATTCCCCAAATTCTAACGAGACTATGGCATTGTGGATAGACCTCAAAGTACCCCACCTCTTAGGGGAACCCTGTGTACATACATATTTAATTTCAAATGAATTCAACTGTAATATTAGAAACCCAAAGCCTACCTTCTTCTGTTTGGATTTTGCTATTAGTTCTTCAATGAGCTCCTTCCGTGACTTAACTTGTTTGCTCTCTTCTTCCTCTTGCCCTGCAAGTGTTTTCTTGCGAAGAAGCCCACCACCTCCAAAGTGAGCAGCTGTTAGGTCCGCTTTAAATGAATAGATGAAACTACTAATTAAAGAAGCCTAGCAAACTGAGAATATAAATTCAGCAAAAGTTGTACTTGCTAGAAGTTCAAACTTTTTAATGGAGTAATTTTGTCCACGCTTACTCTGAAGTAAGCAACACCACATTCAATGGGATTCAATCTCATCTAAGTATATAGGGGACTGCAGCCACAGTGTCCTAGAAAAGGCTAAGATTTCACATGAATTTTCTGGGATGGCAGATCAAAGCTTACAATATCATCTTGTAAAACAATAAAATATCACAACTAAAATGAGATCAGTCTGTCAAATTTTAGTTACTGTGTTCTGTAACTGCTGGGTATTAAAATTCTACAGTTCCAATAATAAATAGACATGAAGGCGGCCTTACTGTATCACAATTGTGTCACATTTGGTACACGTACCACAATGTGTATTTGACTCTTCTTACCTGACAGCACACCTCTTTCTTCAGTATCACTGTCACTATCAATAATATCATCAAGTTTTTCAATGTCTGCTAAAGAGTGACCATAATGTGTTAAGTCTTCCTCTTCATTTAGATTATACACATCTTTCTTTTCATATTTTTTCTGTAACAAAAAGCCACAAATATTATGTAATCTTGGTTAGTGTTAGTAGTTCCTACCTACAGAATTCATTTGATGTTTGAAAACCTGCTATTTCCCTAAGTTAGACAGATTTATTTGGAACCGTAGGCAACAACTGGGATTTGCCTATATGAGAAAAGGTTCTAAAACACCCAATAAAAAAATATCCTTGGGTCAGGTAACCTATTCTATAACCACATGGATATGGATGTTGCTTAACCAGTGAAACAAAACAAAGTTTATATCCATGGTCTGAAAATATACAGTCAAGTGCATTAATGTAAACTTCACTTAAACCTGTCAGAAACTTAAATTATTTGCATGTTCAGGACTTCATTTTCTTATGATTCTTAACTTTCTCAAAATACAACATACTGTTTCCCGCCACATTTTGGTTACTAAGTTCTTACTTTGTAGCTTCTTCAGACTTTGTCCACATCCACATTAATTAATTGCCTGAATTTTTACTTTTATCATTTGCCCATAGGACAAATGCTGATGAAAAATCTGCAAAAACATAACTTACTACAGCAATATGCTATAATCCATAAGCTATATCAAGCGTTATAGTATAAAGTCAGCAAGTTATTCTGAATTCTGTGGCAAAAAAATGTCATAAACATGTTTATCACTAAAACAAACGATAATACATAAAATACATAACAATTTGCTGCCCTTCTACAACAATCAAAATCAGCTTCTAGAGGTCAAAATTTATATCATTGTCTTAAACTATTTTTTATACTTTACCTGTTGTTCCAAAGCAAACCGCTTCATCATTTTTTCCTCTGGACTTATTTTGTTATCATATTCACCAAAACGTTTGTCTTTAAATACATTAGATTTTTGCTTTTCTTTGTATTCTTTCAGCAAAGTCTGAGTTCGCTGAGAAGGGAAACATCAAAAATATTATTTATAATTCTACTTAAATAGGACACTGGCATTAAATCCAAAGTAATTTCCTTACATATTCTAGGATTTTAATTTTTTCAAATATTTGCCTTATGTTTTGGTCTTTTCTTGGCACTTTAAAAAAGGATTGCAGACATGTTCACAATAAAATTTTGTAACATCTCCCTTCAAGATAGAGCAAGCTATGATTTTATCTGGCCTTGGAATATCATAGCCAGTGGCTATTCCATCAGGCCGAGGAAGAGAAGCCCAAATCTATAAAGCTATGCCTTTCTTTCATTCAGCAGCCCTTTCTCCATGCTGAGAACTTGTGGTTGAGCTTTTTCTTCTTTTCTTTCCATTTCTGTTTTTTCCTTTGACAACTTTTCTTGCTGGAAACATGAGGCCATGAACTGTCTTGTCTGATTTTTTGCTAGAGTCTATCCAAATGTACAGCAAGCTACAAACGCTACTTATAAATAAAAGTATCTTAAGAGATTAATTGCATTTTTCTAAAATCCAAAACAAATTTGTTGAAAATGCAGTTTGCTTTTAAATCACCAAGTAAGACAAATAGCAACTACTACTACTACTACTATTATAGTTCACATGAGCATGCTTTCAAGGCACATGTGGATCACATAGCATGAAGGCTACATTTGTAGCATAGTGCAAACTGTGAAGGCTGAAAACTGTCTGTAGAAATGTGTATGTTCTGTGCCACGTGAAAGATGTTAGAGAAAACAGGTCTATCATTTTTGGTAGGTCTTGTAGACTGGACACCATGTAGGTTGGAAAGTACACTATATTTATTACTCTACTGTTCAGGGCTGGGGTCTGGACACTCTTTCTACCTGAAACTGATTCATTTTCCTCCTTGGTCCCCTTTATCTCATCCACTGGGCCTGAAGTATGGCTATTAAATTAACAGAATGCCTGCTTAATTTTCATCCCAAGCTCTCCTACCTACGCAGCAAGCAAAAGGTTTTGGTACATTCACAGCAGAAAGCAAAGACAGCCATGTCGGCTATAAGAAAAATTCCAAAACACATATTGGAAAATCCCTATACTATGCCATTCAGCAGTCACAAATATGCTCATGCTTTGGGAATCTCTAGGTCACTTTCTTAAGGAAGATATTACAAAAAGAGGGGGCAGAACTGGATATTTAAGTGATGAAGACAGCATGGTCTTCATCTGTGCTATAGGAAGAGGGGGTTGCAGACCATGTAGGAAGATGCTGTTGCAAACCATACACACATTACAGATACCACAATCAATTCTATCCTTTAGCAAATTGCACTGGCTCAACAATTTTTATTTTTATACATACATATATAAAACATATGCCTATCCCTGCATCTCGCAACATAAAGGGAATTTGTTAACAGTGAACCACAATATAGTATTCAATTGATATTTATGTTATAATAATGGGCTTCATATCACTCTACAATAAACAGTACCAATACATATGCATAACAAGCTTCTTTGCATGGCTGACATACCTCACAGAGTTTATTTGCATGAATAGTAATGTACATTAATTTCAGCTAGAGACCAGAGAATACTCAAATTGTTAAACAAAATCTGAGTTTGAAACACAATGAATTCTTGCATTTACTGCTCCTTTAGGGTGGTGGTATTGCACAGTACTGTGTAATCAAAGACAATTAACTCCTGGATTCCTCATTTTAAGTGGGGCAACAATCGGCTCGAAAACAAAACAATAGCTTTAAAATAAGCCAGAAAAATCCTTCTCAGGAGAGAGGAGGTGCGTATTGTCAATCAGGTCTATGAGTTCAGTTCATTAGGTAAGGGCAGCTAAATATTGTGGAAGCAAGCTTGTGACCTAGAGAACAAGTAAGTAGCGGGATATACATTTTGCCTCTTATCTCAGCTTCTTATGGGGATACACTTATCTTTTATATAGAAAGTGAGGGGGCTGTAGAGAATGGCTCAACAAGGACAGTGAATCGTCCCCTTATTCTACCCCACGACCAAAGGTTCCGTGCAAAAACAACCAACCAAACCACCTCGGGCTCACCTTAGGAAGCAGGGCACTCACAGAACGTCGAGAAGGAGGTACTCACATTGCCCTAAACTAAACAATTATAGCACTGTGATTCTGCTCTAAAAGTCACTACTAAATGCTACGACGCTAGAATTCTATCTTATCCATCTTCAACTCTCGGAATTCCATAGGACGAAACCAAGGCCATTTCCGTGCTAGCCTGTTATAGCGCTATGATTCCACTTTCAATATCCTATGGAATCCTGGGGTTTGCGGCCGGCCTCTCCCGAAACCGCAAACCCCAGGATTCCATAAGATACTGAAAGTGGAATCACAGCGCTATAACATAGTCTAGTGCGGAAATGGCCCAAGTCAGTTAAAGCGGACTGATAGCGCTCTAATTTTCTAGGGTGAAGGGACCCCAAGGACCAAGTTTTCTTGCCCTTGCATGAAGGCGACCGGCGCCCTCTGTCCCCTCGCTCACCTTCTTATGCGCTCTGGAGCGCATAACGCCCGGACGCCCGACGTCATGCCTGGTCTTCCTGCCCAGAATGTGGAACTTCTGCTTGTTGATCTTCACTTCGAAGGGGTTACTCTGCACCGAGGCGACCGCAGGGCCAGGAGCCCCGCTGGCGAGCGCGCCGTGTCCCCTCCGCTTGGCCATGGCCGTTGGGAGCTCCCCACCCGCTGCGGTCGCCCGAGGCCAGGCACGTGGGAAGGCCCCGGCCGTCCCGCACGCTCTCTGCCGGCCAACACGCCCCTCGAAGAGACACCGGAAGACACGACCACGTGGCTTCCGTTGGAAGTCCCTCCCAGGGACGTTGAGTTCCCGGTTTCGCCGGCTCTTCCTTCGGAGCCGAGGAAGGGAAGAGTAAATCAAAACGGTCTGGGCGGTTGGTTGGACGTTTCTACCAGAGTTGCTACGGGGAGGGTGGCTATTGCTGAACTGGACGCCGAAGACATTTTTTTACCTTTTTTGAGTCTTTATTCTCGATGCCTGCCTTTTCTTGCTGGCAAAACTATCCTTCTTTCTATATGTAATTATTAAAATAACTCGCTTCCGCAGTCTTGTCAGCATAGCAAGAATGACTGCTGTAAAGCATTGCCACAGAAAGGAACAGCGATTGCTTGACTTTTTGGTGGATTCCTATTTAAACTTTTATTACTGTCACTCCTCAGAGGGAGAATATTCTGAAATGGGGAACCGGAAGTCTGGTGATGTAAGAAACACCAAGGCCGTGTCCCATGATCGTCGAAATTCGCGCAGATTTATGAGGGGAAGTTGTTGGCAGTAGAGCTTGAAAATTTACATTGTGGACTATAGCTGCCAAAACCTCTCCCCCAGTGACAGTAAGCAGTGGCTATTTTGTTGGGCTTCGTCTAATTTATACTCCAAAAAGTAACTTTTCCAAGCTCAGTTGCTGATTTACAGCGATAATTATCACAAAATAATCTTTGGCTGTCCTGGCTAAGGTTAAGTCCTGTAACATGCAGACACCAGTTTCCTACCCCCATTTAAAGTAAATTGTTCAGAGTGTTTATGTTCATTTGATACCTGTTTCCCAAATACGGTGCCTGTAGAAAGCAGTGGGAATTCTAATGTGGCTAGGACTCTGTTTTGACTTTTTAAATAGTTAAAAATGCAAAGCGTCCAGCTGCAAGTATGCGATGGGCAGCATGTATAATGCTTGTCTTGTATTGGTCTTGGGAGAACTTGCGTGGGAAATTTAAATAGATTTGACATTTGCTACAGTCTATATGGGAAGTTATTGTCTGAGAGTATAAAACAGACTTAGCTCCACCTCCAGTGGCAATGTTCACAATTCATTGGGTTGGAGGGCTGTCTCTTAGGCACTCTGACCCCAATTCATGAATTGGGGACTACATAATTGATCATCACTGGCAAACATATGCAGATGCACACACATAATTAAATAATCATTTGTTTCATGGTAGGTCCAGAGTTAATAAGTGCATTAAATTCATTTCTGGTTCCCTACAAATTATATATCACAGCTTTTAAAATGCAACTTAACAGAAAATCTATAAATCAAACAGAGAAACAATGTTCTGATTTTTCATTGGATGTGATCTCTGATGCAATTCTACCTAGCACAGAAAACTGTACATGAACAAGAAATCAACAATACAAGGATTTATTGCTAGTTAATACTAAGTAACATTTTAAACAAACAGCCCAATCCTAGATCGTCATTGGACTCTTCAGATTCTTTTTTCTTTTCATCTGGAGCAGCTGGTGCAGCTCCTGTAACAAGAACAGCATAAACAGCACCAAAGACTGCTGCAGCTCCACTAAATGGCATGCTAGGAAGCTTTGTTACCCTGATTTCTGGGGAGGGACACCTAAAAGTGCTCACAACAATGGGGAGGGAATTAGCACAGAGCACAAGTTGGCAATGCGAGAGGCAGGGTAATGTAGCGAGATCTTGAACCCTATGTCTACGGGGTCAGGCTGAGTCAAGGATGAGACAGATGTTGAAATTAATAATTGTTTTATTTAAGCACAATCAAACAAATGTATGCAACACACTCACACAAGAAACTATAGAAATAAAAGTAGGAGCGGATAGAGGGATTTTTGAGGAGGTTTGGTATGGGAAATACTATACCTGTCCTGAAGCCCGGTTAGAAGCGGAGAAGCTGGAGAGCATGGATCTCAGTACATGGAGCTGAGGGGAAGGCTCGCTGGACAAAGCGACAGCAAGGCGGAATGGAAGCCAAGAGCGATCTGAGGAAGCGCTCAAAGTCAGGGGTTCTTATAGGGAAAATTGTGACCGCAGACTAGTTCGTACTTGGTGAAAACAATGAGTTTGGGGCTGGAGACAAAGCCTCCAAAAGGTCAGTATTTGAATGATTGAGTTATAGCCAAATTGTCAATAGGATAGCCAGTATGCAAATGTGGAGTGCTTGAGCGTTGTATAGTCTGCTCATCAAGCTGCCTGCGCGGGGCAGGGGATCTTTTGAAAGTAGCGTGCATACATAATTGTGGTACTTGCCTTGAGGTCTCCTGAAGCTGCGAGTTGGCTATTTCTGGCCTGCCTGTATTTGTTTGGAATATTACAGCGATTATCGGCCGAGCCTGTGCATGCTTGTCTGGCGGCCTCGCAAGCACGTGGAGAGGAATGGGTATAGAAGGCCGAATTATTCATATCAAAAGATATCTTTATATCCCACAAGCTCAGGCTAGCAATGGCGGTAACAGCTTGCTATTACCTTGGACAATTATATCTTCAGTGTTTTCCCTGTTCCACTCACTAATGACTTTGTGCATGCATTTGTCAAAATTTTTCTTTATGTACTTTGAGCTCGGGGACTCATTGCCCCCAATGACAGCAAGAAGGTACGCTGCAACACAGGACATTTTCAGTGTTTCCTTAGGACAAACACGAGGCATGGGATGTCGAATTCTCTCACACAGGAGGCTAGACTGGATCTTTTTCTGCTTTCCTTCTGCTAGTAGGCAAACACTTTTATGTTTTTAAAGGTTTTTGGTTTTGCAGTATAATCTTTTAATGAGGTGTATCTCCTGTATATCTACCATGGCATTACCCTTCTGTGGTGGTGGGACTGCGTGCTCCTGTGAGGCAAGAGGCTATACTGATGGTAGCAGAGCTGCTGGTAGGGTCTCCCACCTCAGATAGGCTTTTGCTGAGCAGCCAGACTAAATGTATCAAACAGCTACTAGGCGGCAACAGTAGAGTGGAGTGACACTAGTGGAGGATCTCTCAGAGACACTTGTTAGAACTCTGAACTGAAGCCAGGGACACTGCCAGGGAGGAATGCAAGAAGACACTATCTGTAGCCAAAAAACCCAGAATGGATGACAGATGAAACCCTTCAAGCAGTTAAGGAGGGAAGAGAAACAAAATTAAAGTGACAGAAATAGGATTAAAACCCTGAATGTAACTGTTCAGCAACATGTGCACAGGGACAAGAATAACTAATATAATAATCCAGAGAAGAAAATGATGACAACTAAAAGAAGAAAAACGAGAAACCTTTTCCACAAGACATGAGAAGTGAAAGGGAAATTTAAACCACCAGTGGGGATCCTCTACAACCAGCAGAGGAACACATTATATGACCAAGTTGGGAAAAAAAGCTAATGGAAAAAATACGCTGAAGAAGAAATATACGAAAGAGATTAAAGGGTGACATATTTCTTCAAGAAAAAACACCATTTCCAGTTGAAGCTACAATTTTAGAAGTGGAGCAGAAGCTGCACTCAGGGTACTTGGGAGAAAGAAATTACCAAGAACAGACGGCATACCAATAGAGCTGCTTCAAGCAACAAAACAGAATCAATGCTTTCCAGCAAAATAACATGTTATTTTTAGTAAGCGATATTCAAAAGTATCCAAAACCAATATAGCGATTTCTCAAAGCTAAAAAGAAAGAAGGTCGCATTTGCCTGCCCAGTTTTAGCTGAGGTAAGCGACAACCTGGGGAGAGTAAGCCCCTGCCCCGCTTCCTCCTTTCCGTTAGCCCCACGGGCTTCTCCCTCTGGCTACAGCATTTCTTCGAGCCTCCTGCTCCTGAGCGCCGCCAATAGCCCAAGAGAGGCGTGCTCCACCCGCTTCTGGTTTGCGATGATGACGCCTTTCTAGGGAAAGTCCGGAAGTCGGCGGCGGGGTGGTGATCGTCGTTCGCAGCCGTCAAAGAGGGAAGGAAACAGCAAGGGGATGTTCCGCTGGTGACGCGCGCTGGGGATGATGGGAGCTTTCCAAGATGGCGGCGATGCGTTGGTGGTGGATTGAGAGAGGTACATGTCTTTAACCTCCGTGGCCTTCTTTGCTCCGGGTACCTGACTGGGAAGGCCTGGGCGGTGCGTGAAGCCTCGAGAGAGGCGAAGCGGGGAGCCGTCGGAGGATTCATAACCCCTCATCTCCCGGTTTCCCACACCTGAATGCGGCCATGGCCACCATGGAGAAGCTGATGAAGGCCTTCGAGTCCCTACGCTCTTTCCAGCAGCAGCAGAGCCCCGCTGCCGTAGCAGGGGCCACAGTAGCAGCCGTTTCCTCGACCGGGGTGGCCGCGGCCCTTCCCGAGGAGCCTCCTCAGAAACCGTGAGTGAATGCGGGCGGGAGGGTGAAAGGCTGTGTGTGTGTGTGTGTGTGTCTGTCGCTGGTGGGGGAGTCCCCAGTAGAACGAGGCATCAGTCCAGAGGAAGGCTTTTTACTTAGCGCGTTTCCTTTCTGGAACCCCTCGATCCCTACTTCTCTTGCTTTATTTACACCCCGCCTTTTCCCCAAAGCTGGGGCCCAAGGACGCTTACAAAGTAAAACGAATTCTATGTAAAACCAAATGTAGCTAAAGCATAAAAAAATCTATTTAAATAGCATTAACTGTCAGTATTTTCGTTGGTCTTCGCAATTGAAATCGTCCGAGGTTTGTCATGTGCGATAGGCACACGGAAACGCCCCTAAGGAAGTACGTCCCAGAATGTTTTTAAACCAAAGGGGTGTAGTCGAGATGGTGGTCCTGCACACACATGCACTTATGTGTCATTGGATATGGTATGAATTGTTTTGGGCTTGTCCTTCAACTTCTTGCTGGGAAAAACTGTATTTTGTGTCCAGCCTCTTTAAGAATTTCTTTTATTCTCCTCCTTTTTCATTTCTGGAAAATGAGATGTGATCTGGGAGAGAGAGAAAAATTTTCCATTTTCATTCTTCAGATTTTCTTCAGTAAACAACAGGTAGCTTTGTAAGAAGGTGTTGGGTCTGGATCAGTGGGTAGGCGGCTAGGTGTCTTTACACTGGACCTGCTAGAGAAAGGAAGGGTTGCTTTCCCCAGAGAGAAGGATCTGTTTGAGTTGGAGCAGCAAGTGGCTTTAGGGAAGCCTTCTGAAAGTTAATACTTTAAAAATGCTGTCCCCTGCTGTAGTGACACTTCATAGTATGTCTTTTTAAAGTCAAAGTAAAAAGGTATTATTAGTTTTCCAGATACTTCCTAACCAGTCTGCATATATAATTATAGTTGGTTGACAGCTTGAAAATGAAGAGCAGTAGTATCTGCCGTTTGTAAACTTTAGAATACAATACAAAACCTTCTATTTCTGGATATGTGGAAATGATACATATTAATTACAAGTGACAGGACAGATAACTAGTTATGTGTTTGAACACTTTCTTCTACTGTCTCATCTGCGTACTTTGGACTTGTCTGTTTGTTTGGAGCGAACTGGAAAAGACGAATGCATGGCATTTTTATTGAAGCCGTGATGTAGCTTCCATTTCCACTTCCTGGTCAGTTTTAGAGCATTTGAGATTTGTTCAGAAGTGGCTTGCTGTTGTCTTCCACTAGGGCTCAGGGAATGTCACATGAGTTTCCATGGCTAAGCATACATTTGAACCGTGGTCTCCTGGAAGCTCTAGCCCAACACTCAAACCACTAGAGCACATTGGCTTTTTGGATGGTGTTGCCTGAGTGAATTATAAGACCTCAATAGAGATTGGTATTGGAACACTGTTTCTTGCTGCCTTGCTTTTGTTGAAATAATTGAGTCTTCTCTTCACCATTTCAGTTCAGGCAGGCAACTTGAGTTGCAACTGTATTCAGAAGCCAATGACAGTAGGGGGATTGCAGTGCTGGAAATCTTCTGTCTTCTGTGCGGATGTTCTCTGACCTCTCTAGTTTTCAAATTGTACAGATTTTATTGTTTTTTTTCTGTATAGTTATTACTTAACTACTGTATGTAGTGCATATATACATTGTATATGACAGCTATGTAATTTATTTTATATTTTATAATATGCATATATATTATATTATGTATTATAATATATATGTTATACAACTACTATATATGATTTTATGTAGTTGAGTGTGGAGGTATACCTCAGTTAACCATAACAATATCTCAGTTAACAGAAACAATAACCAGCTATACCTATTTCTTTCTTGTCAGCTGTCTAGCAAAAAGTTTTTTTCACCAGCATCAGCATTGGTAGGACGTTTGAGAGAGGCTGGAGAAATGCAGACTTTTGAGGCTCAGTTGCAGTAGCATGTCTACAGTTCAATAAAGCCTACAAAGTAAACAGCAGCTGTTCAATCCCTTACTGACCATATGTGTTCAGCAAAACAGAGAAAAAAATAGACAACAAATAAGCCTGTGTCACTACATCCCACAACATGGTCCCGCCCAAGATCTCTTGAGTTTTCCCACCAAAATATAAAAAAAGTGGAGGCTGGTGAAAGCAACGGTAATCCCTGGATGTGTTTTGGGAAAAGCCTTAAAACATGGTGCATGATTAAGAAGGAAAAAAAGATGGAAACAATATACTGGGGAATTATTTAATAGAGTTGAAAGGATCATAGGCCTTCAGGTGACCTCACTGAGGACTAGTGTTTGTGTTAGCTTTACATTCTTTGTGGTAAGTGTGCCTTGCCCTCCCTTCAGGGTATGTAATGCTGTCCAGAGTCAGTTTTACAAAATAACTAACAGGATAACTTTATTTAATACCAGACAGAATCAATGCTTTCAGGTTTTGATTTTTAGGTTGAAGCCACACTGTTTCACTTAAGTGATGTCAGATCCTTCTCCTAAATCCACTCAACACCCAGTGATTAGTAACTGTCCTCAGACATCTGACTCTTCCACCAGTCTGTTTCCCAATTGACTCCAGCTCTCTGTCTCCAATTGCTAGAGGTAGAAACCCTTTTTAAAATAATTGTCTACCTTCACAGGGCCCCCTCCCACCTTCTGATACAGAGTTCTCTGTGTTGGGATTGGCTGGGTGCTGGTATTCACTCCACCCCTTTTCATCCAGGAGCCAGAACTTGTCTGCTATTCTGGTAGTGACTTTGCAGAGGACTTGTCAGATCGGAAAAGCACATCTGGCTGTGTTATGAAGTACAGTGGTGCTCTGGTTTACTGGAAAGTTAAAAAAGCAGAGTACCCTGGCCACTCTACTGCTGAAGCAGAATTTGCAAGCCTGTCTTTCTTGTGTAATGAATTGATCTGGTTCGCAGGGCTTGTAAAAGATTTAAATGTGCCAGTTGAGATGCCCGTTAACGTTTTTTGTGACTGTCAAGCTTGTATTCAAATGGCTGTAAATGAAAGAGTTAAATCTAGAACCAAACATGTGGACATTAGGTATCAAAATGTAAAGCAATCTGTTCAAAACAAGGTTTTTCAACTAACATATTGTACTTCTGATGAAAACCTTGCGGATACATTTACAAAAGCTCTGTCTGCTGTGAAACACACACAAATGCTTGAGCGTATGGGAATGATAGGTCCTACAGTACCAACACACGAGAACAAGAGGAGGAGTGTTAAGTGTTAAGCTGCCAGATCCCTGCCTAAAGGGTTAAGTGTCTTGTTCCTCTGCTGCACTTGTAGTCATGGTAACTGGAGTGATAAGAACCATCTGCTTTCTCTCACAGTTCCTGTGGGAATCTAACGGGTTGTTTGAAAAACAAACCTCCTGCCTGGACTTTCCCACAGTTTCTTACTCTCACTTTGATTCACTCCCTGTTTGCTTGCTTGCTGTTACAATCTGTCTCTCTGTCATGTTGTAAGATGAGCAGAGACGCGAAATGGATTTCACCTAGCTTTTGACTTCTTTATGTACCTAAGCTGTTTTGCAATAAACTCACTAGTTTAGCTTTTTTGGCCTCAGCTCTGGCCTCTGTCTGATTTTTAAACCTATGCTGGTTTTTTGCGTCTGCCTGTTTTGAAGCACCAGCGTTCTGTGGGACATGTTTACGCATAACATGCCCCCTGGAATCCCCCAACAGCTTTTAGGCAACATTCTATCAAGGTATCTTCTTCTTTAAATTGAACTACAGTCTCACAGCTGTGAATATCTGTAGGCTTCCGGAACATGCATGCTAGAGACTTTGCTGTTGTGAAAATCTCCTTCAGTGTTATCAAGCTTCTTGAGGAGAAGTATGTGAAGAATGAGGATACTGAAGAAGATTTTTGCAGCAGCAGTGGCAGAATGCTGCTTCTCTCAGTCTCCTTTCTTGCCGACAGCTCTGTCCATTACTACCTTTGCTGCTTTGGCACTATGAGGCCTCCAGTGCCTCTGCTGGTATCCAAGCCTTCCCTGACAAAAGGTCCTACATTCTCACAGGGGTGGGCCAGCAGTGGCTTCTGCTCCTCCTCTTTGCTGCAGAACACCTGAGTGAGGCTGGCAAGTACCAAGATAGCCTCAGTCACATGTTTTGTCTCTCAGTGTGACATGTATCTTTGGGGAGCAGAGTTACTGACTTCTGTGGACACAAGTCCTTTTTTAGATGATGCTCTGTGATCCTGTTTCTGAAGAGAAGAGTTATTGACATCCATGTGCACAAGTTCCTTCTTGGACAGTGCTTCATGATCCCCTGTTCTGGGGAGCAGAATTATTGACTTCTATGTGCCCAAATCCCTTGTTGAACAGTGCTTTATGATCCTCTAGTTTTGGAGAGCAGAATTATTGTTTTCCATGTGCACAGATCCCTTTTTGGATTGTGCTTCATGGTCCTTCACTTCTGGGGAGAAGATGGCTAAGAGGCAGCTGCTGGGTAGGGAGGATTAACTGCAAAAATCTTCATTGTGATCTGGGAGGAGATGGGAGAATGCTTGGAGTGGGGACACAGGAGGAGAAGGAAGACAGAGGAAAGCAGAGTGTGTGGTTCCCCCATGATCCACTCCCTGTCATTATACTACAGTACCATCACCACCTTCACCTGTAGCTACATTGCTAGTCATGTAGCAACTACAAACTTGTGAATAACCAAATCTGTGAAAATTAAGCTTGCAAAAATTGAGGGCCAACTGTGCACTTGCTGTCAATAGCAAACGTGTAGATTGGGGCTAACTACTTCTGTGTAGAATCTAGTTCATGATAGCATTGCCCTGGTTATGATCACACATAAGAACAGAGATTAAGAAAGAGGTGAAAAGGAAGCAGAATCTTAAATCCTTGAAGGTGATGGCAAAGTACGTGAGAGCAGACCTAGATAAAAATAATGCTTTTGGTTAAGGTTTTCAACTTGCAACTGAAATCTATAAAATATTTTCTCGTATTCCAGAAAGAAAGAGCTTTCTACAACCAAGAAAGATCGAGTGAATCATTGCCTAACAATATGTGAAAATATAGTTGCTCAGTCTTTGAGGTAAGCATTTGAAGACTGTTAATATAAATACTGATATTAGTGACTAAGTAATATGGAAGCCATTCATTTCTCTCTATTTAAGAGTTCAGCATACTTTTTAAGCAGAACAAGTGGGCTATAATTTTGTATTAGTTGCAGCATGAAATCTGGAAAGGTTGACAGACTCACAGTTTTCTCCTACCGCTTGTGAATGGAAACAGTTTTGATCAAAGTAAAAAAAAGAAAAACTAGGCAGGCAATTACTTTTTGCATTCTCTCATAGCTGTGTCTTGCTACTTGGACTTGCTTTCCACATAGATACGGTTTTGTCCAATATACTTAATCAGGCTTTTTCTTCAGAGATTTTTACCCACTTTTGATAGTAGCCCCACTTTTTTTGTACAATGCACAGGTATGGTATGAAAAAGGGAAACTTCCTACCACTGATGTATGGACGGGTGGGGTGATGAGGGCGGTCTGCCCTGGGTGGCAATTTTTGGGGGGTGTTCCCAAGCAGCACAGCCATCCCCCTGCCCCTTTGCCCCCCACCCCCTCCCCTCTCCCCACACTCCAAGTTATGTGGCTGCTTTCTACCATGTAACATGTGAGCCCCACTGAAATTTCCCCAGGCTTCTCTTAGACATTGCTACCTTATTTTTATTCATGATGTGTTTGTTGAATGCTGCTTTTTTGGGCAAACTTCACAAATTTTCTCCCTGTGAAAAATCTGTATTGAACAATAACTTAGAGTATTGAATTTAGAGTAAACAGGAACTTCTGAATCTTTAGCTTGATGCTTTCTACTGAGGGTAATTGGGTTGCTTCATCTGTAAAGATTTCAGGTTGATAAATCGTCGATGTTGATCTTGGTTTCATGACTTGGGTTCTGAAGAAAGACACAGTTTCCTAATTATGATATCATAGAAACAGTGGTTTAAATAACTCAGGATAGAAGCACCAAAGCCAAGTGTACAATGAGAGGAGGAAGGAAACTCAGGGGTACCAAGCTTATTCTCAGGCCAATAAACCATTTTTTATTGCCTAATACTGTTGTGTCTGAAACAGATGTTACAGTTCTAGCTTGATTTTTAGCCCTTCCTCACCAGCCATTTTAAGCTCAGGACAGTCATTCTGATTTTTTTTTTAAGTCTTTCCTGGGTTAAACTGTCCCAGGACAGCCCAAAATACAGCAAAAATTTCCCCATGCTTCCTGGAGGGTATCTGGGAACAATTGTTTTGAAAAATCTTTTTGAAAACTTTTCCTTTGAACTCTGCCCTGCCCCCACAATAGCCATAGGGTACTCCTTCTGAGCCACAGCCTGCATTTTCCCACCCCTGCTTTAAATGAACTATGGCAGGCCATATGCTCCTTTATTCCTATACTCCATTACACATGAGAGGATTGGGAAAATGGACACGTTTTCCTTTGCAGCTATGGTTTGTCCTAACCAAAGTTGACTGGTAATCCAGTATGTTAACGCATGAAGAAAGGGGTTGGGGAAGGGGCTCAAATTAATTGTATGTCTATTCAAAGTCCCATAAGTTGGCTTATTCCAAGGTAAATTGAAGAATAAACCCTATTAAATACAGTAGGATTCATTTGGTTCACCGTAATAGCATTGCACTGAATAAAAAGGTTCGAGTTCATACTGATCTGAAATTTTGGTTTGAGTACTAAAGTCAGGTTCCTGTATCTTAGCCAGCTCTTATCTCTATAAAAGAATGTAATGCACTTTGAATCAGAATAAATTGTCATTTAGCTGTGTAGGTTCCATCTGCGTAGTTTACTATAAACATTTTTGACTTAAAAGTCTGCCCCCTGGAACAGTTGGGCCTTCAAAATACTCAGTGTGCTATATGTATTGAAATGGCAGATTCCATGCTATTTTCAAATTTTCCCTTGTTTTTCTGACCAGAGGTTATCTTGTTTTCATTTGAAGGAGTTTTCTTGATCTTTTTCTTAATATACCTCACTCACTCTTCTGCTTTGAATATTTAATTGAAAATATCGGGAAATGTGCTTTATTTCAAACTATGTTGCAAAAATCCCACTAGTAAAACTGATCTTATGTTAACTTTTATTTATTTAAGAAACTCTCCAGAATTTCAGAAATTGCTGGGAATTGCTATGGAACTTTTCCTTCTCTGTAGTGATGATGTGGAATCAGATGTAAGAATGGTTGCTGATGAATGCCTCAATAAAGTAATAAAAGTAAGTTACATTTCATTTTTTGATCTGTAATTGCTGATAAAATTTTTAAATATACCAAGCTGTTTTTAGATGGTGGGATCATTTAAGATGTAAGAAAACAAAATGCCTTAATATATGCATTTTCTGGATCACAGAGTTACAAAGTTGGAAGGAAGCCTAAGGGCCCTCTGCCATTCAGGAATCAACAGCTGAAGTGCTCCCAAGAGTGACTATCTAGCTTCTATTTAAAGGTCTCCAAAGGAAGAGTCCACTGTATTTTGGGTCAGCCTGTTCCACTATTGAATTGCTCTTACTGTTAGAAAGTTGTTCCTAATGTGTTTTTTTTTGCTCTTGCATTTTGAATTCACTGGTTCATGTCATATTCTTGGAACAGCAGAAGCAGCTTGTTCCATTCTCTATATGACTTCCCTTCAGTCTTCTTTGGTCCAAGCTAAGCACACCCAGCTCTCTAAGCTATTCCTCATGAAGCTTGGTTTCTAGACCTTTCACCATCTTGGTTGCCCTCCTCTGGACATGTTCTAGCTTGTCATTATTCTTTTTGAACTGTAGTGCCCACAGCTGGGTATAATATTTCAGTTGAAATCTGACCAAAGCAGAAGAGAGTGATACAGTTAACTCCCAGGATTTAGATTGGCATGATCAGTGGTCAAAGGCTAAGGGGAAACCTTGGAGGGCTGCACGCCCTGGGGAAAAAATTGCCCCCAAATGCTTCCTAGGAAGTTTGTGGGGCATTTTCACCACATTTTTGTCTCCCACCTGGACCACTTTACAACAGGAAGTGAAATGGAAGTCAATTACTGTTTACTTTCTTTTTTGTAAAGCAAACAAAACAAAACAGACCTCATCTGCACCTGAAATGTCCTAGAGGTGGAAACATGGTGAAAATGGCCTCTGTTCCTAGAGGACGTTTGGGGAATTTTTTAAAAACTTCTGTGGATTCTGAGGGATTTCAGAAATGGATTTGAGGGCTGCATGCAGCCTGCAGGCTGTGGTTTGGCCACTCCTGATCTAGACACTGTACTCTTGTTGGTGTAACCTCAAATTCTATTGCCTTTTTTGCTGCTGTATGACACTGTTAGCTTGTGGTCTACTAAGGTCATATATTGCTTCAAAGACAGATGTCACCCATCTTATATTTGTGCATTTGGTATTTCCTAGTTGAAATTCCTTTTGTTAATCTTGACTCAGCTCTCCAGCCTATTGTCTTGACTCTTTAGTTTGTACAGTATGTCTTAATTTATATGTGAATTGCAAAGAAAACGCTAGTATAAACAAGGGGAATACCAGGGAATAATAGCATGTTGCCTGCTTCTATCATGGAAGTGTTTCACATGTATGAAAAATTAAATGCTTTGTATCAACCGGTTTGTGTAAGCAGTATGAACCATTTTGTCTGAGCATTGGGTCTGTGATCTGCTTGATTTTATTGGTTTTGTTGGACTGCCTTTTGAAAGCCTCCTGAATGTTTTCTCTGTAGTAATACTGAGCTACGAAGAAATTAGAACTCTCATTTGCCAGTTGTCTCACAAATTGTACCTCAGTATTTAGCTAGTTATTTCAAGATGTATGGTTTCTTTAAATAAAATCATAAGTGTCTGTTGAACACTTCTGAAGAGTGCTGTAATAGTCACCCAATATTCTCTGGAGTGGTTGACACACTAGTGTGTGTTGTTGTTCCTATTAATATTTCTGTAGGTTTTCCCTTATTTCTTTCATAAAAGATATGAACCACAAAGTATTCTTCTACATAGCTAAATTTTCAGTTTTCCTTGTCATTGCATCCATTGGAAGGTAAACAGAATGAAAACAAGGAAGTTGCCTCTAGCCAATAAATGCTAATAAAATAGGAAAATGGGAGAAAAACCAACGTAATAAAAAAGGCTTTATTAAATTTCATTGCTTTTAATTAAGTTAGTGTTTCTCAAACCTTTTACCCCAGTGACCTCTTTTACATCTACACGTGGACATTGTGCCCCCACTCCAGCTCAGTGTAGTATATGAATAAAAATACCATATTTGCTGGCTTATAACGCACACTTTTTTCCTAAAAAAATACCCTCTGAAAATGGGATGCATCTTATACACCAGCAAATACTGTAACACTAAGAACATAGGGAAGGAAGGAGGAGTGAAAAGTGTTCTCCCTGCCCAGGCAAAACAGGAAGGGAGGGGGTAGTGGAAGCCTTGATCCATGGGAACATAGATGTTTCTGCAGTTTCTCCTTACCTTCTTCTCCTCTCCTGTGCATTTTGACTCTGCTGAGAGTTTCTGCCCAGGCAAACAGAAAGAGAGTGATGGTGGTGCAGCACTTTTCATTCCCTCTTTTCCTGGTACAACACTCCTTTCCTTCCTGTGCATTTTGCTCACCAGAGAACTAAAAAAATTTTCCCCTGAAAAATACCCCTTGAAAAGTGGGGTGCGTCTTATATGCCAGTGTGTCTAATCTGCCAGCAAATACGATATTTAAAAAAATATTTTTAAATGAATACCTGACTCAATAAACTCATTTCTTTGCTTGCGTAACTTTTCCCAAGTAATGTTCATACTTAATATGGTGGATGTGCTTGTTTTTGAGCACAAAGTTTACTAAAACAGGGGTTAATACTAGAAAGATCAACTGTGAGCTCTTTGATGACATCAAGTCTTGCATGATACTTATTTTTCATAGCCACTAGAGCTGAGAATCCAGTTTCACAAAGGCAGGTAGCTGCAACTGGTATGAGCACTTTCATAGCCTCTTCACTTAATATTGGGTATTTCTGTTGAACGTAATGCAAAACTCTGGCAAAGAGCTCTTTTTAAATGTTATTTTTAAAGAAGCCTCAGTCTGTAGATCAATAAGTGATTCTTTCCACCATCACCCTTCAAGGAAGTATATTCCAAGTTGAAAACTTTCTCTGTCTGGAAAGACTCAGATAAGTTTCTGCTTTTTTGCTTCAGAGTGTAACATATTTTAACATTTTCCATTTGAAATACAGGTTGATACTATAGACAGATGTTTTTGGAATGGTATTAAGAAAGAAAAAAAGTGCAGGAAATTAAGAAACCAGGATACTAAAGCTTTCAACTTTAAAAGAGGAATGACGGAGAAAGAGAGAACCAGCAAGTATTCATAATCACTTTAAGAGACTTAAGAATCCTCACTGGCTCATTGGTTTCTGTACACCTTTAGTTGGAGCAAGAATTCTCACTGATCCAACCAAGCCACTTTCTTGGTTAGACACTGTCAGAATAAGAGGAAAAGGGAGGACCTGGCTGGAAGACTCTTTAGTGTGGAGAGACACATTCTCTCTACCTACCTCCCCTCAAGACTTCTGCCCAGGAAAGGGAGGAAGAAATGGCCAAACTGCTTGCCAGAGAGATGAGACAGATTTATCTCCCTCAGGATGGGAGCAGGTATCCTTTGCTTGGCCTTATTTGGGAAAGCGAGTTTGCTTTGGACTTCTGTTACTGAATGGCTCCCTGCAACCCCCCCCCATTCACTAAGCAGCAACTCCAGCCTGTGCCACCACCCACACCGAGCCCACTTCCAAGTGCTGCCAGCTTCACACAAGGCAGGAACCTGAGAGACATGTGCTTTCGTTTTGTCACTTCCTGAGCTATCTCCCTCCTGGGGAATAGTATGTATGTGTATTTGAGGGGAAAGCTAGTGTGCATCTCTCCTCTAGGGAAGGAGGAAAGGGGAAAGGCGCCATGTTTACTGCCACAAAACTCTCAGGAGGAGGAGCTCCTCTATACAATCACAGCTTGGGGAAGAGGCAGAGCTCCAGCCCAGAAAAATACCTGACATCCCGCCATCCCTTCTTCCTCTCATGATTTGCATGGCTCCTTCAACTCCCTCCTTCCACTTGCACTTGCAGGCTGATTTCTCTTGCCCCCCCCCCCCCCCGAGCAAGTATTGCGCTCGTCTGTGGGTTGCAACCCACAGTTTGAGAACCACTGAATTAAATATTTAAAAGTATTCAAGTAGTTAAAAACAAATAGAACTAAAAGAGTGATTAAAGGAAATACCCATATATATGAAAAATAATCTTTCCAATTGCTGTATGCATTTTGGTCCTGTAGTCTTTAAAGGTGTATGTGTTGCAAATAATAGATGAGGTGTTTTAGTGAACAATAGCATGTAAGGACAGTTAAGGCTTTCTTGGAGCAAAGATCATGTCTTTGTATTTCTTCAGTTAAACAGACTTACGAAAATTCTCAATTCCCCCTGTAGTTCAGGACAAATCAGACATAGGTATACTTCAGTGGTTGGCAGCCCTTTTTTCCATCAACCACTATATACATTGAACTGTTAGAAGCTCCCTGGCTGTCCTGGGTGGGGTTACCCTTTTATTCTTTTTCTTCCTCTGTTTCCACTCATCTTTCAGGGAAGAGAGGAATTGCTCTGGCCAAATGTTTGGATTGATCACTTTTAGAAGGATTTTATAGTTTGACATGATTATGTGCTAGCTCCTGATCATGTCCAAATTACAAATAAAATCAAGTGCCTGTTTCCATGTTTTCTGCTGCTTCCACATTTTGTGGAGGTGAAGATGGAGGCAACTTAAAGTAAAGTAAGTCATCTTTAATTAATTTAAAGCATACTCTTCATACATAGTAAATTTATCAAACACACTGTGTAAAGCATGAGTTAAGTGCATGTTCATGAGCGGAATGTAATTTTCAAATATGTTCAATAGTTAGAATTTATTATGGAATAACAGTCTGGGGTCTAGATGAGTTAATGTGAAAACAGAGTCTGAGCCATGTCTGGGAGATATGTGTCGGTTGCTTGTGGAATTGGACCACATACAGGGTGAGACTGAGGAGAGATCTTCAAATACTGTGCTACCAACAGGGGATCAAATAGCAGAAATAACTTCTGAAGTGAATGAGCTGTGACAGCAAGGGCAGGAGTCTTCAGTCTTACTCGGTCAGTGAGCACATCTGGAATTGTGAAAGACTTTTATGGCTGCAATGTCTGATGAGCTGAAGCTATGGAAGCTTAAATAATTAAATACTTACAGGACAGCAATCATATCCTGGTTGGGAGGGAGAAAACAATAGCTCTAAAATGAACCAGAAAGTTATTTCATGAGAGAGATGGTGTGTTATTCATCTTTAAAACAGACTTTAAACATTATGTTTTACTGTTTTACTGTGATTTTAAGCATTAAGTATTTATACTTTGTAAGAATTATTATAAAGGAAAAAGAACAAAAGAGAAAGAAACGAAAATAAAAACAAATACATAGAATACAAACATAGACTAGGCGTATATATTGAAATAAGTTCACCGTTATTCAAAAAATTTTTTTTCCTTAAAGTTGTTGTCTACAAAAGGCAAGTTCATGCATCGCTAGCTAAAGCAGTACGCTTAGCCCTCCACATTCGCTAGGGTTAGGGACACAGGACCCTCACAAAAATGAAAAATTAGCACATAACAAAATTTCTGTGTCTGTGGGAAGGGGGCTAAAGCACGGGTGGGGCAAGTGGGCATCCAGGGTCTAAACCAGGTCAGGGAAAGGAGATGGTTGGCATGGTCGTCCTGTACTTACTCTATCTTGTTCATCTCCTTCCTTGGGTGTGTGTGGGGCATGAGTACAGGGTTTGTCGTGCTGAGAATTTTGGCAGAGAGCCATCCTTAGCTGGTAGAGGAAGAGGGGGACCGGAGGTGGGTTTTTAAAGGGCTATGAGGCCTGATTGGAGCCATCAAGAGGTAAGGTTCCCTCAGAAAAGAAACTCCTGAGGTGGGAGGGCAGGGGTTGGAGAAATTTGCAAATAATCAAATTAAATAATCAGATGTGGAGGGCTGGCTGTATCTTCTGACCATTGAACAATAGATGAAGGCTCTTTATCTGTACAGTCTTGGAGTATAAGTCTTTTTTTGCCCCAGTAAAAACACACAGGATCCAACATTGTTGACCATCAGTTAAACTCCACATCTCAGGAATATAATTTAAGGTAACATCCTTAAATGAGCAGAATCTAAACCATTTTATTCAGAAAGAGGTTGTAAAGGACTCGTGGGCTTGAAATGGCAGCCCACAATTCCACTCTGGAATTCCATCCAACCTGTTCAGCATTCTTATTTGGAAGACTCTGTGCACAAGTGGGACTCATAGCAAAATGTGGGTTGTACTAGGAGGTTGCCCTGTTCCAGTCAGTTACTGATAACATCTTTCCGTTCAGGTATTTTCTTAAAGTATCTTCCTGTCTTGTGAGTAGGAGATGCCACTTTTGCTGTATCAGCAGTAGTAGTCAACTCTGAATATCAAAAATGGATTGCCCGCTTGCTAAAGATATCCTGAAACTGTTTTTGCACTAAGGAGCAACACTCTCAGCATTTACAGATCGCTAAGCCTCATGGACATGCTACGTGCTTCATGTGATCTATGTGCACTCTAAAATTTGTCTAAGAAATTCTGTGGTATTCTTGAGGTTTTCTTACAGTTCAAGAGGAAGTAATTGGTAGGCAACTGGTGCAAGAAATACTGAGATGTGAGAGTCATCTCTGTATATCTAGAAAACAGCTGTCATTTTCATTCAAGAGCTTAATAGCAATATCGCAAGTAAAAATGCAAGCTTTTGAGCATCAAATGTTGGAGCAATATATAGTTTGATGATATTTCAGTTCACCAATTTCTTTCATTCTAGGCTTTGATGGACTCCAGTCTTCCTAGGTTACAGTTAGAACTTTATAAAGAGATTAAAAAGGTGAGACATTTTTCTTGTTTGAACTGCTAAATTTGTTCAGATTTGTAGCCTACCCGTTCACAAGAACCAGTGATAATAAATAGTAGTTGTAATAAATAGTAGTTGGATCTTAATAAAACTGTTGTGTGTGTATGTGCCTTCAAGGTGCCTGTTGACTTAACGGTGACCCTATGAATTTCATATCATTGTCAGTTTAACCACTAACATAATTATTGTCTGTAGAGTTACATTATTGTTTGAGAGAGATCTGAAAACAAATCAAGGCTGAACTGTCACTAGAAACAAAATGATAATATACTGAGACTACTGTACTTTGCACATACCCATGTGGACAGTGATGCTGAGAAAACTTAAAAGCAGTAAGAGGAAGGCCAAATCATGGATGGCTAGGGTCAGTAAAAGAAGCCGTGACTCTGAACAGGGCTGCTAATAACAGAATCTTTTGGAAGCCTGTTATTCTTAGCAGTGTTGTAAGTTGCAGCCAACTACAGAGCAGATTGCAACAATTTAGCAGAATTTCTTACATATGAAATTTTACAGTATACAGTTTGTGGCATTTTAAGTGTTCAAAATCTTGTCTCAAAAAGCACTTTACTTACTCCCAAACAGAAAATATTTCCTAGGAAGCTTTTCTTGGTGTTTTCCAAAGCTTGCCTCCCACTCCCCCCCCCCCATTGAAGCAACTGTGGATTTGTCTTGAAGGGAACAGGAGTCCTTTCAAATGTTTATGGTGTCAGAAAAAGTATATGTTGAAGGGGGTGGTTCTACTAATGTTCTTATGGGAATTAAAGGTACTTTGTTCAAACACACCTGTATAATTTTATTTATGGACATATTTAATTTACCACTTTACCAAACTTCAGAAGGTAACTATATTTTTTATGGTAGTATGAATTTGCAAGTTTTCATTAAATTTTAAAAGACAGTTGTATTGCTTATTTCATTTTGATAGCTTCTGGGAAATAACATGCTGTTAATTCCTTTGGCTTACTATGTAGTGAAGTGTAACCATTGTTTAAAACCACTGTTAACATTAGTTTACAGTCTTCCAAATGCATATAATGTTAACTTGTTAGTTAGAAAGAAAAATCAGGATATATATGTTGAAATGGAATTTTTACTCCAGATTCTCTTCTTATCTAGAGCTGCTCATGCATCCTATTAAAATTTTCTTTGTAAAGTGAAAAGCAGTATGAAATTGATATAATTCACATTTTCTTGTTATATCTGGCTAGAATGGTGCTTCTCGGAGTCTGCGTGCTGCTCTTTGGAGGTTTGCTGAACTTGCACACCTTGTTCGACCCCAGAAATGCCGGTGAGATTATTTTTCTGGAACTATCTGTACATACTTTGTGTATGTTGGGCTAACTCAGACATAATATGTACAAGAAGAAATGAAGTCACTTTGCAATTGTGTGCTCAGTTCTTTCTGATGTTTTAATTTTGTGTCTGTAAAAACCTAGAATATGGCCTTCTGATGCATCCTATTTCCTATCAACATAGAAGGTTATTTTGGCATTTATTTATGGTGTTTCCATTTAAACTAGGAAGCCATGCCAAAACTGGTGATTATCAGAGTTCAGTGCACTTCCTGGTATGCTAATTCAGCTGCACAAATGAGAGCAGGAGAACAGGAGAGAAACATAAGAATTACTCCCCCAACTCTGCTGTATTACTGTAATGCAGTTTATGTGGGCTGCCTTGTGCTCTGATTGTTCAGAAACATCAGCTGGTACAGACTGTGGCTGCTCAAGTACTGATAGATGCAAGGCTGTCAGACTATGGCCTGAATCCTATAGCTATCCCCAACTGGGATAGAGTCTGATTCATTGGGATTTGCCATTATGCTGAGTCACCATTCAGCAGTCAGTTCAATTGATCTAGTCTGGCTTGAAAATGCAAACAGGCCTATGTGTTACTTATACTGTGCCAGCTGTACTGCTTGTGGTTATATTTCCATACCCAATTTAAAGTGATGGTATTGGTCTCTAATGCCCCTTAAGTTTCTTGGTCTGAGAGACTTGAATGACTGCTTTCAATGGTAACAGTGCACTCTGAGATCAAATAAGGCCTTGCTTATTTGTTTTCCTCTCAAAGAAGGTAGGCTGATAATATTATGAATAGAACCTTTCCTGTGGCATCTCTCCCAAGCTGGCTTTCCAATTTGTGGAACTCTTGCAGTTGATAGTTAACCAGCTTATCTTTACACAAGTCTTTGAGTGGACCCTAAAGACTTGCCTTTTTTCCTCGAGCAGTAGATGAATTCTGGCCTTAATAGAGGTTATATATATGATACTATTTGATTCAAATTGTTAATTCTCTTTTATTATTTCCATTTTGTAATCATAGTTTAAGTATGTCTAGCAGTGTTTAACATTGCTTTTGATAGTTTGTCATAAAAGGAAGCTTACATACTTTTTAAATAAATTGGGCTCTTCAAATTTCACCGTTAATCTTTTTATCTTTTCTATTCCTGACAGCAGTTTTTGTTTCTGTTTCTGGTTCTCTCTTAGCCACTTCTTTGCATTTAGCTCTCTTGAAATACCCAACAGCATAAGGCACATTGATTCTTAACCTTCATGAGTTCACAAGTCTCCTCCAACTTTCAAAGATACAAGTGTCCATTAGAAAACGTTCAGCATATCAGATACAGAGTATAACACATTCCAAAATATGCATTATGGTGATATCATTAGTAGGCTATCCCCATGTAAAATAAATCATGCTGATTTTTAAAGCTTACTAGTTTCTTCATCAGGCAAAGATATTAAAAATCAGTTAAAGAGAAGAAATTTAAATGTAAGAGTTATGGACGTATGTCTTGTTTGGAATGTTTATGTAAGTATGTGTTAAGTGTTTAAGCGTGTTCTGGACAGAGAGTTTATGCTGGCAGAGGCTATACCCCTTCTTGGCTGTAAGGGTACTGAAGACAAAGAGCAGTAAAAGCCAGGTAGTACATTTTCTTCTGTGTTAACGTCAGCAAAATAACTTCTTTGAACATATGTTACTTATATAATTAGCACCACTGCTTTGGCTGCCTTGGCACTCTCTATCATTTGAGGACTTGGGGTATCAGTTTTAACCATAGCCTTCCCTTTGTTCTTTGCTAACCAAGTACAACTTCCAGTATAGACTTCCTTGGCTTTTCTATGCAACATTCAAAAATAGCTTGATACTTCATATGCAGCAGAGTACAAGAAAGGAAGGTTGTAAAAGATGCCAATATTGGGATCAAGTATGAGGATTAAGCTTAAGAAAGCTGTTCTGCAGTGCATACTTAGTTTTATATTATCTGCCTGCTTTGTAAGAGAATGAATTCATGGATCCATAGCATTCTAGAAGGCACAGGATGAGTTGCCCAGACAAACCTTGTATCGTTGGCCTGCCATATCCACAGATGCTGTATCCAGAGATTCAACCAGCCACAACTTGAAAATAGTCCATAAAAAAAATAAAAATAAAAGTAAAAAAAGCCAACTTTCATTTTGGCATTTTATATAAGGGATTGCATTGCACTATTGTATATAATGGGTCTTGAGCATCCCCTAATTTTCATATCCATGGGGGGGTCCTGGAACCAAACCCTAGTGGATACTGATGGCCCACTGTATAACAAAGCCAAGAGCAGGAACCTAATACTGAACTATTGGGGGAAAGAAACCTGTGTTAGATGAAGGTGGTACTTGTCTTTATACAGTATAGACACAGGCACATGGCCTTGGGTAAATATCACCACCCCAAATATCTGCTGTTGTTGGCAAAGATCTGTTACATAATAAAGGCTAGATAACATGTGATCTTCAAATCCCCCCTCCCCCACAACTTCTGTGTTAAACATGGAGAATTGTACTCTAGGAAATGCAGTCTCATTCAGCCAGTCTCATAGACCATGCACACTGGCAAGAGGAAAGTGGTATGGCCTATGGAGGTTACAGGGTGGAAAATTGGCCCCTCCAGCATCTGAACTTGTCTTTCCTTTGTCCTGTTCAGTGCCTTGCAAAAATACCTCACTTTGTCTTTTACACATTCTACTGTGTTATAGTCTGAAATTGAATACAAGATAACTAACACAGTGAAGGTGCAAACTACTTTGCAGCATGGAAGTTCAGTAAACAAAAGCAAATCTTGATAGAAACATCTTTAACAGTAATTATAACTTCTTAAGTAAGTTAAGTAAGTTTCTGTGTGCATCTCGATCTTGCACTTTCGGCCAGTTCTTGTGTCATGTTGCACTCTCTCTGTGCTGTGGGATGTGGGAACCGTGTATGCATGGAGGATGTGCTAGGTATGACAGGGATGAATGAGAATGTAACAAAGTTCTTAGAGACTTAAGATATTACCAGGTGGTTGGCATTGTTTACCACCCGGGGGAGTAATTAGCATTTAACTAGCCTTGCTAAGAAACATTTGTTTGCATCCAAGTGATAGCAATCAGCGGGTGGTTTACTTGGATTAGCCTGTAGGTTACCAGCCTAGAGAATGTAGTTAGAATATCAAAGGACATGGCAGGAAATTCAAAGGATCAAAGTAACTAATAGAGAGGGGCTATTTCAACAAAAGAAAACAAACTAGAAATTTGGAGGGGGGCATGATCCTGGAGGAGCTACCAATGGATGGGCATTGTGTATGGATGATAATGAATTACTGTGTTTTACTATATAACCAGGTGGGTGATGCTGTTTATTGATTCTAGCAACGCTTGTTAACTAACCTCTTGTGTGGAAGTCTATAGATGACAGATCTGAAATTGAAAAATGGGTCACCTAACACCGATTTTCCTGGGTGTTAGGAGAGTACAACCCATTCTTGGTTGCCTTCTTCATATCAAATGGACAAAGAACCTTACTTTTCCCTTAGAATTTCTGTGTTGTCTTGTTTGTTCTTTTTTACAACGTTTTTGGTATATTTGCTCTTTCAACTGATTTGTTCGTTTCAGGTATATTGAATACATCACTGTGGGAAACATTACCTCAATCAGCATATTCTATTTAGCTTTGATGAAGAAAAACTTTTATAAGCATGCTTGTTTCTGTTGTTTCCAGAGGGAGTCCACTTTCCTCTGTGAACAGAACATGCATATTTGGCTCCAACCCAACAAATTTTCTGTTCATCCATGTTGAATAATAATATTTTTGTCACTTTTGTGCTTGCAGACCTTATTTTGTAAACCTTTTGCCCTGTCTAACGCGAGTGAGCAAGAGGTCTGAAGAATCGGTACAAGAGACCCTGGCTGCAGCCATACCAAAAATCATGGCAGCTTTTGGAAATTTTGCAAATGACAATGAAATTAAGGTATAATTATCTAAAATAATTTACTTTTCACCTTATAATTTGCTGGAGTTAATAAAATGATTATCAGCAGTAATCCCCCCCCCCTTTTTAAACCAGTAATGCATAGTTTTAAGATGTGCAAAACAACAAAATTGTGAAGGGATCATAGTAATTCTTAAAACCTGAATGTAGAGTTGTACAGGTTCTGGAATTACTGCTACGTGAGATGTGTATTCCATGGAAACAACATGAACAATATATATCATAAATCATATCATAAATGTATCATAAATTAAAATATATCATAAATTATCATAAATATATCATAAATTAAAGAATTAGAGCTTTGTTTTACTTGTATACTTTGTATACTTGTATACTTTGCCTTAGGTCACATGTTATATTAAACTGTGATTTAGCACTATCAAGTTGTTGTCTCTCTCCCTTCTTCAGAACAACCAGGTTGATGAGATCAGAATCTGAAAAGGCATTGAGCAGAGTTAGGTAGCAAGTTCTGATCTGTGAAATGGAAGCAAGCAGATAGCTTTGCTATATATATATGTATAGTTCTTGATCTGATATAGTCAGAAAGAAGATCTGTTGTTTTAAAAGTTTTCTCTCCAGTCAGGAAGAATATTTATTAGTGACATATTTGCACATTACAAAGGTGAAGAATCCTTTTTGGCCCAGAGACTGAACTGAATTTTGGGAAGGATCTTAGGGGTTACATTTCAGCAAGGGACATGCCATGGGACATAGCTAATAAAGAGAATAAGTAAAGCTTTTATTACTCACTGAGCTGATAAAATATACAATAAAATATGCAATATGTTACAGTTATACTATGATGAATACCAGTAGCAGAGTAGATCTGTCCAACTGTAATATTGGTTTGAACATTTTCCCATGAAGCATGAAAAGAACGTAGCCAATACAGTGCCCAGCTGAATTCTTGCAAAAAAGGACATTTTAATTCCTTGTAACATTTTGCAAGATGTACAGCTGAATTCTGAGCAGCAGCTTGTAAAATGCAGAGCTTATTTCTGTATGGAGTACTTAAAATTTAATTTTGGATCACTGATTAGAGACAACAGTTGAAGAAATTGTTGACCATTGACTAACATAGTGCCAGCCAAATGTTGTTGTTGCAGACCATAATGAATTAGGTGCATTAGGTTTCTGCCAAGTTGGGTATGTGAAGACCACTATTTGAATGCAGGATTTTTTTCCCACTGCTGTGGATTGAATTTGTGAGACCTTTGTGGGCTGTTGCAGATGCACTGAAAACAAATGGAATGATATTGATTGCTAGAAAGAAGATGGAACTGGTCTTTTCTTTAATTGCTGTGATTTTTCTTGCAAATGATGAAAACTAGATTCATTTCTTTTTTAATCTGTATGCAGATTGGTAGCATTGTTGTTTGTTGAAAGTTTTTTCTTTGAAATATTAAATTTATTTTAATATACAGTGTTGCATCTCAGTGTAAAGTTTAGACAAAATTTGAAAAATGTGTTAACCCTAGTTCTTATAATGCCTTTGTAGATAAGTGAAGTAGTAACAAAAGATTCTTTCACTTTAGGTTTTATTGAAAGCATTTGTAGCTAACCTTAAGTCCAGTTCTCCTACTATACGTCGAACAGCAGCTGCATCAGTAGTGAGCATTTGCCAGCATTCACGAAGAACACAGTATTTTTATACTTGGCTACTGCATGTACTATTAGGTAAGATAGCAAAAACAGTGCTTCAGGTTTCAATTAAATATTGGAAAATAATGGGTATGTATGTGTTCTGGATGACAGTGCATGCGTTTAGAAGGATAGATAATGCATAAAGATACACTGTGGTTGGGAGTGTACACACATTCTTTTGTGACATTCATTCTCAGACATGTCTTTCTTGATAGGCGTGCATGCGCACTTATGTAAACATGCACATGTTCTCTTGATGAACTGCACATAGATTCATGAACACATGCTCTTGACAAACAACCTCATCTTTTTCACTTCTATGGAGCTATTAGGAAAGGCGGAAGAGAAAGTAAAACCCAAAGGGTGAGAAAACTTTCTGAGCAATAATTGTGGTGAACAGAATAGTAAAGGCATAGTTCTATCAGCAGTGGAGAGTTTGCAGTTTCTTTTATTGCTAGACAAATTTTGAAGTCTTAAAGTATAATATCTTAAAGTATAATAGTCAAACAGTGTTTTTTGTTCCTTTGACTCTTACATTTGTAGTGAAGCAGCGGCTTGGAAGGGCATTGTGTGTCACATCCTGCTTGTGGGCTTCATATATTAATCCAGTTAATTACTGTACTAGAAATTTTAGTAAGAAGATTGAGCTAAATCACCTGGATCAACTTATCAGTGGGTTAGCATAATTACTGTGCATTAACTCTTGTAAACAAAGGAGCTATCCCTTTCTCTGAGTAGAGTGGTGAAAGGCGAGAGTTTAGTTCCTCCTGGGAAAACTTAAAAGAAGCACTGACCCTGTCTACTCTGTCCACTGCAGCATTGCTTCTAGCCTTTTTGAATGCTTAGGTGGAAGAATGGAAGTGGGAGTGGCAGCTCTTTGACACTTCCCCTCAAAAGAGCACTGAGAGAGTAGAGGGGAGTCAGCGCTTCTTTTAGATTCTCTTCAGATGGACTGAACTTTTGCTTTTTGCAACTATAATCTTATCCTTTTCTGACAAGAGTTAATATTTTACATTAACTTTTTTTTTTTTTTTTTAAAAATCCCCTTCTCTGAGTAGAGTGGCAAATGCCCTTTTTTAATACCTGGGTGTTAAAATGATGGCGGCAGCAGCCAGAAATGGCTGGCCCTCTGAGGCAGCACTGGTGTTCCCCCTCCCTGTGGAATGGCCCTTGACTTATCTGCAGGTCATACCAAAATCTGTAATTTGGGCCCACAAACCTGCCCTTGACTTACCCATGAGATCAATTTATACATGAGTATATACTGTATTGCTGAACAGAATGCTGGACAGAATGCCATAGATTTGATGCACATGTTGTTTCTTTTTTTCTTATGTTTTTTGTGTGACCTTGTGCCTGATGCCTAAAGGGTCAGTCCTGATACATGAGAAATTGGTGGAATCATTGCTTTTTTCACATTTTTGTTAAAACCGATGCTGTTGCTGATGATTTATATCTCTAAAACAGGCTCCGGAGACCTTACTGATAAAATGTGCACATTAGAAACCATGAAAACAATCTGTAATATCAAGCAACTTGTGACAAGCCCTTAATTCTACCAGATTGGTGTGTCAGCTGCAGTTCCCAATCTGATAAGGCACCCTGTCTTACCACAGAGTTTTGTCTCCCCCCGCTTATAATCCCACCTTTGTGTAAAAGGGTGAGGATTTTCATTGTTTATGTAACATTGTTTATGTAACTTAACAAATTTATGGTAACATATTTCCTGTGTTACTTTATATATCGTATACAACTCAAACTGAGTCAGTGTTTACATTTGTTACATTTATATTTATTACATTTACATTTATTAAGATAACAATAAGAATAAAGTAGCATTTCAGACTTCAAATGCAGGTCAAGTTGATACATTTCCTCAGTTCACTTTTTAGACTGTTCAGTTGTATCTTTAGACTTTGATTTAAAGCACAAGAATCATGTAATAGCCCTTAATCAAAGGCTAACCCCAATCTAGGTCACACTCTCTGACCAGATTCTAAGATTCAGTTCATCCTCTGCCTCTCACTAGGCATCCACTGAGAATTAAACCTCTCAACACAGCCAAGCTCTCTGGCTGACTCCGCTCCTTAGCTCCTTGCTACATTCTCACTGAAGGAAAATCCATTCTCCAGGTACTTGGATTTATATAACCTTTTCTCTCAGTCACAGGCCCCTCCCACGCACTACTCGGGTGGCTTTCTCTCCTGAGGTGCTATTCTGCTTGCCTAGCAACCTGCTTCCAGGCTGCTTTGGCACTTCAGATAGCCACACCCCCCCAGAACTCTGTCACACAACACCTTTGCAACAAATTATGGGAAGACTCAGTTCTCCCAAGGCTAATAAATTGGTCAGTCACACCTCATGAAATGCATGTGAACAGAAGAAATCTTAACCTGGCATGGAAAAGAATATGATGTTCGGAGTAGGTGTGCATCTCTTGGAAAAGCATTTCATAAGTCAGGAGTCCACCGCCAAAAAGGCCCTCCTCCTCATTACCAGTTTCAGGAAGTAATGGGAGGAAGGCCGCAGAGAGTGCTCAAGGTGCGGGTAGGTTCATGATGAGAGAAGTATCAAGGGTATACTTCTGAAGTAAGGAGTTTGAGTTGGCACACATAGAAATGTAGATGCATTGCATCCAGTCTCCATAATTCTCTTTGTACCCTATCCTGTACCCTGAATTGCCTATATATTGCAACATGAAGCCCCTGTCTTTTGATATCCTGTTACTGACGACTTGGGAGTAGGTCTGTATTTGAATTTTAGCCTAGATTACCTCTTTTCTGTACATAGTGATGGGAGCTTGTGTTTTTGGGGCCAAGAGTCACATCATGCCATATGCAGTCAGTTTGCCTCCCCATGAAGAGAGCTAGAAATGTGCTTTACTAATTTAGATGAACATACATTCTTTGAATATTGCACAATGAGAGATATGCATTGAATGACAACACTGTAGTTGTCTGAGATTACTTTTTTGCTTTCCTCCTGAACAATATATTTTGAAAGTTAACTTCTCTGACTTAAAATATTTTATTTTATGAATCCAAAGGCAGTTGCAGGGAAGATACGATGCCTGAGTAAACCTACAATGGGTAGAAGAGACTAGTCTTAGAAACCTGAGTAGGATTTTATTGGTAAATTACCTATTGTAATTGACAAAAAGTTTAAAAGTTTAACTTTAAAAACATAAAGTTATTGTTATGATTTTTATAGGTTTATTATTTCCCATTGAAGAGGAGTATCCCAGTGTCTTAATTCTTGGCGTGTTGCTCACCTTAAGATATCTGATACCTTTACTGCAGCAGCAGGTGAAAGATACAAGTCTTAAAGGTAGCTTTGGTGTGATACGGAAAGAAACAGAGATTTCTCCATCTTTAAATCAACTTGTACAGGTAAGAATAGAATGACAGGTGCTTATCTTTGTTACAGTGTGGTCTGATGTGTTTTTCTTCAAAAGTCAATCTTGTTGTGTTTGCCACACCGTTTTCCAAGATTGCAGTATCAGTTGATAAGCTAGTATTTGTTATATTTCAGAGAACTTTGCATTTTATAGCACTTACAAAATTCACTACTTCTTCTTTATTTGGGTGATAATAATGAGCAATCAGATTGAATAAATGTATTTTGTATTTATTTTGTAGTACACAGACACATGTGAAGTCGTGAATAAAGTTTCCCTTTGTAGATCAATGTATATTACTCTGAATACAAGTCCACATCCACATTTCCTTTAGTAAATAGATAATCACTAGTAAATAACTGAAGTACTAATAAAGCAACAATCAACATTTATTTAGTGTTTTATATTTAATTTCCATAGTCATTCCTGCTGCTATAATAGATGGTTTAAGAACTATGTGATAGGTTTCTGTTCTTTTTATTGTAAGGCATGAGAGCAGGAAGGCCTGTGTAGAGTTGAAAACTGGAGTTGCTACGCTATCCTCATCCATTGTATTTTTCTGGGTCCAGGGAAAAAAGATTAATTTTTCAGTTGTTTCTTGAATCCCAGGGGATTTGCCTGTCCATCAGAATGTCTGACAGCTGTCTCTTCTTGAAAGCTTGCCTGGAAAATGTTGTTCCGCGTTTTCTCTGGCTTTATTTCTTCACCTTGATCTTTTTTCTTCTCAGTTTTCCTTTTCCCATTCCTTCCCCCTTACAGTTAAAAAAAAAAAGCCCTTAAACTTCCATTTCCCACTGTAGTTTCTCGCTTTATCGTCTTTCCCCTTTTTACTTTGTCTTTCGTTTGTACCTTTTTCTTTAATGGGCTGCTTCAGGATGGGGAACGATCAAATGAAAACAAGCTCCACTCCTTGGAGCTTACCTGCCCCTGAATACGTCTGAATAGTCTGGATGTGCATGCCCGCTTAGCTAGCTTTCCTGGGAGCTATAAAGGCACATACTCAACATCACCCACTGTAGCAATCGCTGAGTCCTCCAGAACCACCAATGCTGATGAAGATTTTGATGTAGTTCTTATTGAAACAGATCCTTCTTACGACTGTGACCACAAAATGGCTGAGGCTGCAGAGAGCACTTCTGTTGGGCGACAGTTAGAAATTCAGGAAGCCCCCACATTTTGACATCCTGTTATCCGACAATTTGCTCTTTTGATGCTTCCAAATTAAGAACAAGTTCCATTAATTTGATGGAGTTCTACTCTTTCATTAGTTCTTGCCTGTGGAGCAGAGTAAATGGCAGTTGACGTTAATAGGGATGGTTCCCCTCAAGTCTACAAATGAGTAAAGTGGATTCTTAATTTGAACAAGAGGAAGTACCAGCATATATTTGAATTTTTTGAAGGAATTTAGGGATCTTAATATGAAGAATTGAAGAAGCTTGGAGAATTAAAAAGAATTTTTACAAATCTTCTGGAATTGGACTCTTGTGATCCCACTAAAAGTGTTCAATTTGAAAAAGAAATATTAGAGAAAAATTATTTGGATCTGAATGGATGTATGCCTGATTCATTCCTTGATAATTTTATTGTGGAAGGACAGAGAGGCATACAGAAAGCTGATAAAAGATTTATAGAAGAAGAATATATGGATCCAAGATATCATTTTCGTGAAATGGATTGACCTAGAAGAGATTCAACAACGATATGAAGTGGAAATAAATAGCTCTCTGGAAATGACAGGAATGAAAGAGAGAGACTATATTGCACAGTGTAATCGGGAAAAAATAGGAATTCTTAGTCACATTAGGAGAAAATTTGGAAGTTAACTCAGAGCAAAGAAATGGAAACTTGTTACAGAAAAAGTGACATAGAAAAATTTTGAAACGAAGGGGGAGTAATAAGTATTTTCTTAAATTTAAATGAATGGGGAAGGCAAATTTTGTTAAAAGGTACTGTTTTGGAATTGCAGCATTCATAACACTTTATTTTAATGATGTCTAAAAATTTGAGTTGAAAAATCTTTGGTTATAGTGGGTGATGGAGTATTTGTGACATTATAAAAATACTGAGAGAAAGTGAAGAAAAACAGTAAAGATAAATATAAGGCTGTTGTGAAACTGAGTTGACAAAGATATCTAGAGATGATATGTATAAAGAAAAATGTTTTCCTTTTTTAATGAGTTTTAATATTTAGTGATTTTCTTGGCTTTTAGAGAGAAAGAGATAAAAAGATAACGTATATATAAGAAATTGTTATATTAATTTAGAATAAGTATTACTGTGTAGTAACTAATAATATAGGGGTTAAACTAACACTATGAATACTGAATATTTTGTTTGTTAGGAGTCATTTTATTTTATGTATTTTAGTTTAGTTAAAGCTTTTTTTCTTTTCTTTAATTTTTTTATTTGATTTTGTAACTTGTAGATTAGGATGTAGTTATTGTGTGTTATTGTTTTTATTCTATTTCTCGTCTGACTTTTATGTTATGATTCTTGTTAGCTATTTTTTTTTATGTATTCTCTTAAGTTAAAAAAATTATTGAAGGAAAAAGAGATGTACTGTGTTCTTTGGTAAAGTTCCAGAAAAGGACAACCACTCTAAATGCCTTTTTTGCCTGAGTGAGGGGCACAGTGTTGGGATGTTAGTATTGCCAGGCCTTTAAACCCTACGCCCTTCAGAATTGGTCGGTGAGACTAAAGGCAATTCTTCTGAGGGTATGCCTTGGATGGACAAGTCAGGCAGTGGAAAATAATAATCTAAATAAAGCATCTGCTGCTGCCTCTATTAGTTCTTCTGTTTGCACTTCTCTTTTGTACCTTTAGCCTAATCTGCTGATGTACTTATGATTGTCAGTCTGTTTTGGCTTCTGAGCAGCCTCTAGCAGAGTCTTCTTCTTGTCCACTGAAGTCCAAGAACACTGGAGATCGGCCTGTTTCAGAGCTGGCTGATCTGCTGTGATCCTTTACACCAGGTTCGTCCACTGGTACTGAAGAGATTTGGCTGTTGAATCCTACCAGTCCTCTTATGAATAGCATAAGGTGAAGAAGAGAGGGAAGGATTGTTGTTCTCAGTCATTGTTGTTGTGTTGCTCTGGGTCCTCTTCATGTCCAGCAGAAACCCCTATTACTGGAGTAGGCAGACAACTGTCTCCTCCAAACTTGATAACATCAAGGTGCTCTGTCAAATGCAGAGAAACTTCCATCCCATCTCTAGCTCCTTCAGCTTCTCCGTGGGTGGCTACCTTGGGTGTTGTCTCTTGAGGGTGAGATCATTGATTCTCCCAGGCTTCAACCACTGTCCACTCCACTGGGCTGAGGTGGTGATACCATGGCTTTAAATTCTTGAGTTCAACCACTCCCTCTACTGTCTCTTCATATCAAGGCATAATGTAGAAAATATATGGGTCATTCTCCATCTTGCTCTGACATCTTGGTATCCTGGAAATTGAGATCATGTAGTGCTCAGGTTTGTCGTTCCAGATATGTGCCTAGGCATCATCAGGACTGCTGTTGGTACTGAGAGGACAGGCATGCACATGGTTCCTACCAGTGTGAGTCCCTATACTACTGGTATGAGAGGTTTTCTTTGCCTTGCTGCTACCATAACAGTTGTGATTACTCTTATTTTCATGAGTTTGAAGAGCCACGCCATTGTCATTATGGACACTAGACTCAGCACTGAGGTCAGCACAGTCTGCTACTGTTTCCATCCAGATTTGCTCCCCAGTACGGGATGCTTTGCATCAGCCTGACCTTCCAGGCTGCCTTCTTTCTCTCAGGTTTAGCCTGCATCTTGGGGTTTTCCACCTCAAGTTCTTTTTCTTCCTCAGATTTGTTCTCCATTCCAAACTCAGTCTCCACCTGTTCTTCAAAATGAGGCCTGCAATTTCAGAAAAGGAACCAGAGCACATAAGATTCATGTCTGCATCTCTGACTCCTCCATCTTGACGGTTGTCTCATCTTGACTATAAATTTGGAGGAGAGCTTGGAGTCTTCTTAGGAGGCGTTGGTCATTGTTTCACAACAGTCTCCCTCAGAATTTGTTGGTGAATGTGACCTGACTTCTTCAGATGACATCAGCTCTTTTGCTGACCAGATCTTCAGAATGGCAGAGGTGATTGGTTTACAGATAAAATAGGGAGAGTCTAATGTATCAACTAGTCCAACAATAAGTTCTTGCAACAGCTTTGATTCTAGCCCTCCTATACCTTCTCCAGGCAGTGAGGAAGAATTGGACCAAATCATTGTCCGTCCCCTCAATGCCTGAGAAGCTGGAGGATCCCTATAAGGTTGTAGATTTGTGAGTGGCTGGTCTGGCATCCAAAACTGAATTCCATCTTCACTGATGCTGCCCTGTATAAGACCTCACAGAAACTCCATTCTGCTCCTGCCAATTGTGAAGGAAAGAAGTTGGATGCTATTGGAGTGAAAATGTTATTCTACTTCTGTCCTTCACTTCAGCGTTGCCAATACTGCATACATGGGGACACACCTCACTCCTACTCAGATAGGCTTCTGAAAGAAGACTGAAAGGTGACCTCTTTGCTAAAGGCTGAGGTGCACAAGCTGGTTGGTAAACAGACAACAATGGCTACACATGCTGTAGATTGTAGCAAGATACCTTCGGTGGGAGCTGTTGCACTTCCCCATTGTGCTAGGCTTAAGTTGTCTGGGTTCTCGAACCAATCTAGATCTACAATTGATGATATACTGTTCAATGAAGCAGGTCTGTTTAATGCTGTCACCAACTTTAAGCTTGAACATACCCACAAAATGTGATTTACAACAAAAGAAATTTGGCCATCATTCCCAACAGCAGTCCATGACTAGGTCCAGGTCCTGTTGGTTGGGGTATTCTCCATCTTACTGTCACCATTACAGTCTAGGGAGAGGCTGCCAACAGAGGCCTTCAGCCTTGCCTGCCTCATCATTGATGAAGGTTTCATCAGCTGGCAGGTATGAACAGCTATACAGAAAAAGGCCCCAAGAGTCTAGCAAGTGATGCCTTTGACTTCTTGGAAAACGATGCCTTTGCAAATGTGTATCTACCACCCCACATTCCCCCCTTCAGAGATAAGCTCCAAAGGTTTCATCTTGCCTGGGACTCCATCACCTCATTATCAGGAGGGGTGCGCAATAGATTCTGAAAGACTCCCCCTATGGACAGTCTCTATGTTACTGTGCCCTTGCCTAGTGTCAATGTCTGGGTACAGCCAAGATGTTTCAGAATGGTCACTCTCAGCTCTATCCTTCCAGTATTGCAGAAGGGCAATCAGTTTACTACTCTGGACCTAAAAAATACTTATTTTAACATCATGATCATGCTGTCCCACAGGCACTTCCTTTGCTTTGTGGTGAGAAGAAGAGCATACTCTTTCTGTGTCCTTCCATTTGGCCTTTGCACTGCCCCATGTGTGTTCACCAAATGCATGGCTGTGGTGGCTGTATAGTTTCATCAACAGGGTGTCCTGCTTGCTTATTTAGACAATTTGCTACTGGTTGGTCACACTCGTGAGGACTTGTCAAGGACATTCACCTCGTGCTTCATTTTTTGGACACACTAAGTCTCACTGTGAACCACAAAAAGTCTCATGTAGAACTGTTTCAATAGGTGAGGTTCACTGGTGCTCTACTAGACTGTTGCACTTAAGCTGCCTTCCTCCCAGAAAACTGGAAACACATCCTTCAGAGGGGTGCCCTTTGGTTTCTGCACAACTGAAGTGTGCGCTAGGGATGTTCAGGTCCTTCTAGGATTCGTGCCATCAACTACATCTGTCACTCCCTTTGTGAGACTCAGTATGAGACCTCCATAGGCTCAGTTCCTGCTGCTTTAATCTTCTCACCAGCTCTACCTACAAAAGGCTGGCAATTCCATTGTCATCCATTGATCTCTGAGGTGGTGATTAGACCATCAGAATGTGCAAGCTACACAAGCAGTATGATGGTTGTGACCAATGCATTCTGCTCAAAGGCTGAGGTGGGACTCACAGTGAGGGACTGCTAGTCTGCAGAAGCACAGCAATCTCCACATCAGTGCACTAGAGATGTTGATTGTCGTAAAGGCTTTGCAGTCATTCAAACAGCCCTATGAGGCAACATGGTTCAGATAATCACCAACATCACCATGGTGATTTTCTACCTGTACAAGCAAGGTATTTTCTGTGGGACTGGAGCATTGCTTGGGGGATCTTGGTCTCTGCAGGGGACAAGAATTTCCTAGAAAATGTTCTAACCTGAGCTTCTGTGTCCTGCCATGAATGGAAGTGGCATCCAGGCACGGTCAAGATCTTGAGGAAATGGGGTGCACTGACCGTAGACCTGTTCGCATCACATCTGAACAAGCAGTGTGAGATCTTCTGCTCCACGACTCACAGAGGGAAGGGATCACTTGGCAGTGCATTCCTGTTCCACTGGGGGAGCCCCTTGTGTGTATGCTTTTCCTCAGTTTCCCCTCATCACTGGGTGATTGTGGATATTTTCAGGACAAGACCAAGACTGATCATTCCATAGTGGCCCAAACAACCATGGTTTGTGACTCTACTGCATCTGTCACAAAGGGAGTTTCAAAAGTTGCTAGACCATCCTAATCTCATCACCATCTACAAGAGCAAGGTGAGGCATCTTGAATTGCAGATTTCAGATTGATGACACAGAGGCTGTTTCTCCAGGTAGTTTATCTGATCCTGTCAGGTGTGTGCTTAAAGCTGCACATCACCCTTCTACTTGATAGTTATTTTTACAAGTGGAACAAGTTTGTGGAATTTGTGATTCCTTGAGACACTCCTCCAGATCAATTGTAAATGACCCATCTTCTGGATTTCTTAGCTTCTCTTTCAGACAGTGGCTTATATTTGTCCTCTGTCATCTGGCAGCTGTTTCTTTGGCAAACCATCCTGCTTTCTGGGTCTGCTGGTTAAAAGGTTCCTGAGAGGCTATAAAAATGTATACTTACCTGTTGCTAGACCTACGAGTCACTGGAGCTTGGATTTGTTCCTTTCTCAACTGGCAAAGAAATAATTTAGCTTTGAGAATTGACTTGCCTTACCTGCGCTTCCATAAAATCGAAGTAGTCCTTAATCCAGACATTTATTTCCTGCCCAAGATAGTTTCTGCCTTTACTTCTGTACTTCCTGCTTTTATGCAGGATCCTACCCCTGACCTGGAAAATTTTCTGCACTGCCTTGATGTGCATTGAGCACTTGCCTTCTGTGTCAACTACATGGATCCATTTTGTATCTCTGAGAGACTCTTTGTTATTCCACCAGTAAGGTCTCTATGTCTCCACTCAGTGCTTCTCCAAATGGGTTGTGGCTACCATATGTCTGACGTGTGAACTTGCTGGCAACAACCTCCTACCCAAGTAAGAAGCCATATGACCAGAGCAATGGCAGCACTGGAGGCCTTCCTGAAAGGTGTGCGTCTGCATGACATCTGTAGGCCTGCTATCTGGTCTCATCCATTTGTGTCTATTTTACATTACAGAGTAGACATGAATTCTCAAGCACGGGCTGCTTTTGGGAGGGCTTGATACTTCTTCTTCTTCCTGTGGTTACTAGTCCTCCATTTATGTGAGTCACAGAGACCAAGAAGAAGAAGAAGAAGAAGACAAAGAAGACAGCAGTCCCCTGTGCTGGGAACCTCTTTGGTGAGGATATTCTTAAAGACATCCTCATTGAGACCAGAAATAAAAAGAAGCCTATATCTTCTATGCAAAAGAAGGAGGTAATGAGAGAGACTAAGCAATGATCTCAGGCCTTGAATTTGTTTCTCTGCTTTTCTCACCTTAGGGAGTTTAGATCCTTTAAGGCTGCCTGGACAAAATCTATTCCACCCATGTAGAGAGGCTTATCAAGCCCCTCAGTCATTAAACGAACCACCGAGGAATAAGAACACTCTTCTACACATCAGGTAGGAGGAAGGCTGTCCTTCTTGATCCATGCCTGGGAGGCCTCCATGTCAGACTGGTTGGTGTTGCACACAATAAAAGGATACACCCCTACAGTTTCAGCAGACTTCAAGGCATTGCTTCTTATACTCTTCATCATCAATATCTCTCAAAAGACCTAGCAGTCCAGTGGGCTATGTCCCACTTACTGGACGTTGAGTCTGTAGAACTTGTACCTCCCAATCTTCACTGGTATCTATTCCATTCTGTTTATTATGTCCAAAAAGGGGGTGACTGAGTGGAGAGCGTACTTAGAGGAAGACTTTTCCCACATGGTGGGCAAAAACTCTCCTTGTCATCGAAGTGGAGATTCATTCTGCAGATCTGCAAAACCAGTTGGAAGGCTTTTCTTATGTGGTCTTGTAGAAACTTTGTCTCCCCACAAGTAGCAAAGATGAAAGATATACTAGAATTCTTTTTTTTATACACACACACACACACACACACACACACATATATATATATATTAACATTTTGAATAAGAAATAAAAAAAACCCTTCCCCGCTTCCAAGCATCTTTTTTCCAATGGAGTCTGTGTTTACATTCCATACATACACTGTTTGTATTTAACAAATAATCTTACACTGTTACTTTTAACATTGTTACATTACAACTTATGCTTTATCTGTAACATCATTAGTTTACATTACCAACATTATCAACAATCTTTGTTTATTCCTTCCTTTTCTTATTCTTTTATCCAATTCAGAACTTCTTGCCATTCTCTTTCAAAGTTCTATATTGGCTTATTTTTAAGTGAGAAAGTTAACTTTTCTATCTCTACCATATCCAGAACTTTTAATTTCCATTCTTTTGTATCAGTATAGTTTCTTTCTTTCTAATGTTGTGCATATGTCAGTCTTGCAGCAGTTATTACATATAACAGTGTCTTCTGATGTGATCTTTTTTCTCTTTGTTGCCCTAATATATTTAACAGATAAAATTGTGGCTTCATTTCAAGGTTTAAGCTACACGTTCTTTGAATTTCATCATGTATTTCCTTCCAAAATTTTCTTGCTACCTTACAGGTCCACCACATATGAAAAAAGGACCCCTCCTTTTCATCACATTTCCAACATTTTCCATTCCCATTTTTTTGTTGTTTTTTTCAACCTCTCAGGTGTCATGTACCATCTATGTAACATTTTATAAAAATTTTCCCTTAAATTTAGACTTGGTGTAAATTTTACATCTGTTTTCCATGCCCTCCCCCATGTATCCAACTCAGTTGGGTGTGCAATATTTTGAGCCCATCTGACCATATTATCTTTACCAACCTCTGGTTCCATTTCTCTTTGCAACAATATTTTATAAAATCTTGAGGTTCTTTTTTTCTGATCCCCTTTCATCAGTACATCTAATTCATTTTCATTTTTTCAAACCCATATAATTTTTGATCCATCTTGAATCTCTCTTTTAATTGTCTCCATGAAAACCAATTACGTTCATGTCCTAACTCTTTTAATTCCTCTTCTGTATGCATTCTTAACTTGTCTCCATCCCATTTCAACAACTCTTGATATGTCAATAAATTCCCTTGTTTTGTTGGGGCAATTTTAAAAGCTTCTTGAGGTGAGGTCCACATCAGAAGTCTTCTATAAAATTTGATATACTAGAATTCGTACAGTCAAATTTAGTCATGGGATTTAACCTGAAAACCTTTTGTCATCAAAAAGCAGTACTAACATCCATCGTGTCCTCGTCTAACAAACACTGTATTTCATCCTGTCTACACTTTAGATTTCTTAGAAGGAGAGACCTACTCATCTCTCCTGTGAGCCACACATTTCCCTCTTGAAGCCATCACAAAGTGTTCAAAGCCTGTTCAAGACTCTCTTTGAAATACTAAGAACAGTACCACTCAGGATTATTTCTATTAAGACCCTGTTTCTAGGTGTAGTCACTTTAGCCAGAGAGATTTTGGTTTGTCTGCTTTGTGTATGTATTCATTTTTATTTAGTTGGTTTATATCCTGCTTTTTGTCCAGTAATGGGACTCAAGGCAGCTAATAACATATCAAAAAACAATACATATACATGTACAAATACTATACAAAACATATCTAAAAACAATACAGATTAAAACTATGGCAAGTCTTTACTAAAAATATAAATGTGTACTATATAACTGCTGACTTTTGAACCAGTGTGGTCCTAGAGGAAATCTGCAAGCATCCAAATAGGCAGCTCCTGCCATGTTCATAAAATTCTGCAGACCAGACAAGCTTGCCTTGGCTAGGGCCTACTTCCTTAAGAGCGTTCTGCAACACGTCACAAGACACTGAAGGACTCTCTTCCCGCCTTCTGGCCAGGATACCTGTATCTGTTTTGATAGATCCCATTAATGGATAGCTCCTTCTTGGCCAGCTAAGAATGGCGTTATTGTAAAACTTACTGTAAAGGTCCATTCTTGCCAGGGAGAAAGAGCCATCCAGTCCTGTCCTGGTGCCAAGATCTTAATTTCTGGAAGTTTGGGAATCTTTTTTTTTACCATGCTTTCCTGTTGTCTCACCTTATGAAAGAACTGAAATATGAGGAGATGAGGCCCATTAGAAAGTTTTAGTTTAAGATTACAAGATATCTTGCTGTGCTGAGCGGTGAGAGGACTTTACCACTCTCCTTGGCAAGAATGGACCTAGTCATCCAATATGCAAGTCTCCCTAACAGTCTTTTCCTAGCAATGGAAAGTTTACTGGACATAAGAATTTCTGATGCTTGAAGCATTCCTCATTTAGACTCAGATTCAGTCCCATTCACTGAATCTTCCTGCCTGTTCCACAGATACCAATGGAACTTCTGATGCCTGGATCAAGAGAGTAATCAGTGAATCTGGACGTTTTCTTCAGTGGTTTCAGCCCTCAAAATAGACTTTTTCTGCTAGCAAAATGATCAAGTTTTTGTCCTATTTCTTGACTCTTGAAGTGGAATCATAAGCCACATCAAAAACATACCCAGCATCCAATGGCCTCCACTTCTTTTTGTTTCCAATTTCACTTGATTCATACCCTAAGTATTGGGCAAGGTTAGAGTGGAACAACAATCATTAATATTAGCCTTGGAAGCCCTGATTCCCCATGGTCTTCAGCCCAGTCCATTGGGACTTGCCTTTTGGCCATTTTTGGATCCACTCAAGAGTGGCTCAGATTGGCAATAAAGGCATGCAACCACACTTGTTAAAGCTAGCTGATGGGAGTTCTGCAGTCTTATACCGCAGCATACATGTCACAACCTATATTCCACTTGGGGGTGGTGGTAAATCCTCCTTGTTTTGTGCAACCAGCGTTTCTTTTCCTGACAAGGGATAAGGCAGGAGACTATAAAGAAACTAAATCACATGATACTTTCCTGCCCATCTCACCAGGTCTCTTTATTGCTTACTCCAGAATGGACCATCATGGAAAGTTTAAACATTCCGTTTCCAAAATTTTGAAGGTGTTGTGTTAAAAGGTTGTCATTATTCTTTCTCCAAGATAATTATCAAATTAATAAGCTACCATCTGTGGTATGTAAAGTGCTAATGCTACCCTGTGGTTACATAGCCCATCCTTTCTGCTCTTGGTAGGCAGTGTACATTTTGGTGGTTGTTTTGTACCCCAACTGATATCATCTTAGAAGAATTCTTCACTGCATTATTTAAATATACAGTTCTCTTCCACTTCCCAGATGTAGATATAGAACTGTAAATCCAAATTTCCTGGTCTGCACTGGAGATTTTGCAACCTCACGTTATCTCTCAGACTGTTACTGATTGGCCTGTGAAGCAGTATCAAAATGATGCTCAAGGAGACCAGCTGGAAATTGTAAAGCTACGTTTCGTGGAGGAAGGTGTAATGAAACATTGAGATAAATTCTTGATTTTTATTCTAAAGGTTATCCTTGCATTCATTCATTCATTTTTTTTTTAGGTTTATGAACTGAGTCTACATTATACACAACATCAAGACCACAATGTTGTGACTTGTTCATTAGAACTGTTACAACAACTTCTTAGAACACCACCTCCTAATCTTCTGCTTGCCCTGACTACTGCTGGTGGCATTGCGCAATCCTGTGTGTCCAAAGATGCAATTACTGGCAGAAACCGCAGTGATAGCATAGTAGAACTTATTGGTAAGCTATATATTTTTTACTTTCAAAAATGGGTATCTGTAATACTTATTTTCAAACTCTTCCGTTAAAATTGCCGTTGTAGCAAACAGCAGAATCTTAAAAAAATACTTAATGAGAAGATTGAAATAAGCTTTCTGGATGTGTTAAAAATTAAATCCCAAAGTGATAGCAATAGTGGTGTTGTCATCATCAGTCCTGTACTGGAAATCTATTGAAGTGGAATAAATAGTGAATTAAATTATCTTGGAAAGTTTATTTTATTTATCTAATTGCTAACATAATGATTTTTACAATTATTGATTGGAACATTTAGATAGAGTACCGAACAAGCTTATTCTTGGTGTTGGAAACACAACCAATTTCTGGTAGTTAAATTTGCTGCTGGCTGTTATCAAGAAAAGAGTTTTGTTTTGTTTTCCAAAATAGCAGTGTTCCTTACTGAGCTAAAAACAAGTTGGCAAATTTCTCAGAGGCTACTATAATTCCTTCTTGATATCTACTATGATCAGTACCTTTATCTGTTACTTTCTGTAATTTACAGTTGGAGGGGGGTCTTCATGCAGCCCTGTTTTTTCCAGAAAGCACAAAGGTGATTATATATATGTATATATATATATGTGTATGTACGTATGTATGTATATTTGAAATCACGGTCTTTATATTTTCTGCCTCTTTTCATTCTTGTGACTTCATGAACATTAGTTTCCATTAACAACTATCTTGTTCAGTTCTTCTTTAATTAAGAAACTGAGATATGTAGTATTTTTTCAAATTACTGCTGATTATTTTATTAAAAGAATTCTCTCCCGCAACAATGTTGTATGCCATTGTCAACATTTCATTCATTCTTATTAGTGATTTTGTAACTTTGCCTAAATTCTTATTTGGCTGTGAATGCTCTGTTTGACTATGACAGCTTTCTTTAAATGAATTGTCCAATTGTCCAAACAACCCAGTTTTCAGTTTGAACTGCTTATTTTCATTTCAACTTCTGTGGTGCTTGCTTAAAAGCATGATTACTTATACAGATACCTTAAACTCCTTTTTTATACAGTGCATCTTTGTAATTGGATGCTATGCTGAAGTTGCATGTTTTGGTCAAACAATTCTGTTTTACCTCTCTTTGTAAATCATAGCATTGGAAGAGACTCTGCAGCAGAAATGATACAACAGAGATACTATCTAGTATAATCAGTCATGTTAGATGGGTTAAATAAAAGAGATGAAAGTCTAGTTATTTTTTTAAGTAGACAAGCATTGACAGAACCTCTAGTGCTTTAAAGAATAGACTGATGAATGAATGCAGTGCTAAGTTTGTTTCTGTTTTACAAAATCTGTTGCTTCTCAATCAGTCACAAGTGCAAATAGTCAAGACGAAATGTGATAATTTACCTGTGTCCACAGATTTGCAACCATACATTAGTCAAATAAAAAGCTCAACTATTTATATTAAATCAGTTCTCAACCAGAAATGGAACTGTTAAGTGGTGTAGAGTGTATGTGAGCGAGGCTGCAGGTGCTACAGTTATACTTCAGCGAAAGAGTTGCTAAACTGTCTCAGTGCAGAATCTGCAGTGAAAGATGCAGCTGTAATGTATCTAACAAAATGGTGTTCAACCTTGGCTTAATTACCTCAGACAAAGGAGCATCTACCCCTTCTTCATCAGTCTGCTCTGCTGTCACCGTTAGGAAGTTTTCCGAAGTTGAACTGAAATTTGCTTGTCTCAAATTTTCAGCCAATGGTTCTAATCCACCCCTTTGGAACAACAAAGTCTTCTCATCTTCTGCATGACAGTCCTTCAGATAACTCACGAGAGCTAGCCACTATGTTTCTGGTTTATTGAGTCTCAAATCATATTAACTGTTTGAGTACTACATTCATGTTTAGCATGTAATCCACAGACATCTATGAGTGTGGCTCTTGTAACAGCTGAGTGGTTAGCTCTCCCATTCCAGTAGCAAAGAATAAAGATGGGTGAGGTCTCTTTGTGTCTAGGGACAATCAAACAGTTGTGGTTCTGTCTTCGTTTAATATCTTAGAATTGAGCTGATAAGATTCCCAAAGTCACTTCTTGCCTTTTGGTGATTTCTTTTTGTCTTCACTTCCCTGTTGCTCCTTCTTACTGTGACTCCATTCTAAATTTTGTCGTAGAAAAAGAAAAGTGTCAAAAGTTAAGTTTTACATGCTATTCTAGTTGTTATCCAGCATGGCTCCTGATTAGCTTCCCTTACCTCGTCCGTGGACATTATCCACTCTAGCAATTAATGTGAATTAAACTATTAGATTAAATAGTACTTAGTTCTCCAATTTCTAGGAAAGATCATATAGATAAGAGATCTCCATGAGAATGTATTTAATATACTTTGGTAAGTTTAAACCACAAATCAGTAAACCTCTTCCTGATTCATTATCTTTGGCATTAAGTATCTAAACTTTACCTCAGTTTTTTAATCTGAGTGGTCTTGGCTTCCTGAGGACAGTTTCTGAAAATTTGTGGACTCACCTTAGCCCCAGTGTGTGGGCTTCTGGATACATTTTCCTAGAATGCCTCCCAAAGCTTTTGTTAACTATGAACTCTCAAATTTGGCATCTCATGCTAAAGTTTTGCTGTGTTTTTGCAGTTAAAACTTATATTCTGCAGTGTCCGGAATACTGACTAATTGATTTCTAATTCTGGTGTTTGAAGTAAATTTCCCAAATCTTATATTGTCTGATTTGTTCCTCCTGAAAATGCTTGCACTCACTTATAGGATAGTAGGCTAAGACTTTGAAGTTCGAAGACTGCTGGTTTCCTTGAATTTATTCTGATCATCACTTTATAACAAAGTTTCTGTAAGATGCCAAGAGTGCGAGCAAGGGTATATTCCTTCCTTTATAGTACATCTGAATGAAATGCAGATGTTTCTAGTCAATCAGTTTCATCTTAATTGGACCTGTTGCTTGTTTTATTTGATTTGATTTGTTTGGGGTTTGTTTGAATCCATTGTCTAATTGGAGCAACATGGTTCTTATCCACTGCTGAGACTGCAGATTTGTGTTCATCCTTCCAATCTAAGCATTTCCATAGAACAACTTACCATCTTTTGGGCAGAATAAAAGAGAATACTTGCAGTTCTGTGAACTAGGGCTCTCATCTAGATTTGTATATGAAGAACTTAAAAATAAGAGGTAAATACGTGAACTCTTGGATATATGAACTCGTATAGCTCAAGACAGGATTGGTGAAAGTGTGACCTTTTGCTTCATTGGATTCCTGAAGTTCATAATGACTCCCTTCCAATTTACTTTGTTTGAGGAGAGTCTTTTTTGCTTAAATCCCCTACTGTGCTCTCCAGGAGATTGGGTGAACAATATACTTTATATGTAGTATTGCAGTATACTTTGTGGTACAGCAATGCTTTGGAAGAAAGGATTCCTCCCGTAAGGTTTTCTAGGAGATACTCATTTAATGTAGGAAGTGAACTAGGAGAGATTTAAAGGGGAAAGGAATGATGAGTTGTAAAAAATTGATAGAAATGGGGGGCACCTCACACCCTCAGGCATAGTGAGGGATGTGTGTTGCACCTGGGTCTACCTTAAAATATTTCATCATTCTCATACACTACTTGTTTACTTCAAAGTATCAACAGTTTCTAATATTTCTAATGCTGCTTCTGTTGCCTATCACTGGCAGATTTTTTTGTCCAAGTATAAGTATCATTTTAAGTTCTGTTTTGTTTCCTTTCTATTTCTGTTTTATTTTCTTATCCATACATCTGAAAGCTACACTATCAGTTTTGTTAAAATAAATGTTTCAGGTAGATTATTGAATTAATGAGAAGTAGTAGAAATAACTGAAGCATTACATAAATATTGATAATACTAAGTACATTATTGCATTAATTACCAGCTAAAATATTCCTTGGAGGAGACGAAGAAGGTTTAGAAGATGACTCTGAAACAAGATCTGAAGTTAGCAACACAAGCTTTGCAGGTTAAATATGTTTTTTATTATTTTGTTTGCTTTGCTGTTCTGTGAAGATGTTGTCTTTTAGAAATGGCAAATGTAACTGTTGTTTTTAAGATTAATAATATAAAAATGCTATAGAAATGTTATAGTTCAGGATTAGTTTGAAAAAGTACACCTGTATTTCTGATGAATGGTTTCTGATAAAGTGGAGTGTTGTCCACAAAAACCTGTGTGAGATATTTTCCCCAGTTAGAATCAAGGGTACTCCCAGGTGCTCTGTTATGTCTTATTATGCTGAAAACAGAATAACAGAGCTGTCACTTTGAATACCTATATTTCTGTAGTGAATGTATTTTCTGAGCAGTACACTTTATATGTAATATTGCAGTATAATTTGTGGCACAGCAATGCTTTGGAAGAAAAGGCCACTTTTGTTTGAGATCTGTCTTAACTGTATTAGACTTTTGCTGAACATTTCTCAAAAACTTCAAGATGCAGGTAACATACAGTTTTGCTGTGTTCTGAGGGTCCTTTCTATCAAGGTATCACAGATTCCTATTCCAGTCTGGAAACAATTGTGCTTAAAAGGAGATTTCCCACAGTGGATTACAGCTTAATAACGGGGAAGAGGAAGTGCCTGATCACTTCAGGCAACTCAGAAATGGTTGAAAGGAGACATTCACTCCACTTGTTATTAATTAATATTAAATCTATTTTCATATTAATATTAAAGGTGATAGATTTACAGAAAAAAATGTCAGATGAAGGTTATACAGCACGTCAAGCCATGGAGATGACAATTATTTGATGTATCTTTATTCATTTTGGCCAATCTTTCTGGAGTCAAATACCACCTACACATCATCTTATAAAAATTCTCTTTGAAATCATAATACAATGTAAATTTTAATCCTTCTGACCATTTCCCCCATTCTTCTAACAATGGGAGAATGGGAGAGGAGGCAGACTCAAATGGCAGGGGGATCCCTGGTAGGGGATGGGAGGAGGAGCACTCACTTGGGTGGGTGGAATTATTTGCAGTTTTTTGATTTTCACAAGATTTCTGTGCTGCCAACTTTTGCGAAAGTCGAGGGGCCACTTTTTGTAAATTCTAAAGTTAAGAGTTTTGAATTGAAATACCCTGTTCTGATGTCATCATGCTTTTTTATCAGCACCATTGTTATTTGATTATTCATCTTGAACTTTGACAAGTTCCCAAATTTTTTTATTTTGTCCAACAAAGCTACTATACATTGATTAGGATTTTCTTTTTTAAAAAAATTACCAAATCATCTGCAAATGCTCTTAGTTTATATTCTTCCTTTCAAACTGTTATTCCCTTGATTGGCTCATGATGTCTTATTCCTTTATTCAAAACTTCCAGAGCCGATATAAAAAGTAAAGGAGAGAGGATGCCCTTTTGAATCTCACAGGGGTTACTCGGTTCTCCAGTAATCAAAATGTGGATCGATATGGAAAAAAGTTCATGCTAATATATAGATCAGTTAATTTTAAAATTGCTGTTAGATTTATTTTTTCACTCTCCCTTATACTTTATGGATAAATACTTTACATCATTTTTCTGAATGCATGTTCTTGTAAACTTTTTTTCCTTAAAGCTTAATTCTGGGTTGTAATCCCTCTCCCCATTTGGTCAGAACCCATTATACTGTCAAAATTCAAAATGTGCCCCCTGGAAAAAACTTTGAAGACCCCCACTATAGCATGATATGATTAAACTAAAAATAAAACGTGGAGAAGTTGGTGAAATGCTGAAAAATAGTGTAGAGATACACTCTTGTTAGAATTTTTACTTACTGTAATTTTATTTGATAGGCAAAAGATATTTAGCTGTGTTCCTAGATCTTTATGGATTTCTTTCTTTCTTTCCTTCTTTCTTTCCTTCCTTCTTTCTTTCTTTTTAGCATCCATGAAGAGTGAGTTAACTAGTGAATTAGCTTCTTCAGATATTTCAACAGCTACAAGTTCAGTAGCAGACTCCTCGGTGTATGACATCATAACTGAGCAACCACGTTCTCAACATACACTACAGTCAGACTCAGACTTGACAAATTGTGATTTGACAAGTTCAGCTAATAAAGGGGATACTGATGATGAAGTTCTTAGCAGAAGCTCCAGCCAAATCAGTACTTTCCAGTCAGACCCTGCAGCAGACCTGAACAGTGGCACTCGGGCATCCTCTCCCATTAGTGACAGTTCTCAGACAACTACAGAAGGCCCAGATTCAGCTGTGACCCCTTCAGATTGTTCTGAAATGGTAAGTACTGAGTAGGTGGTGGGGAGGATGACAAATAGCTGCTGAGGAGTCTGATTTATTGCATTTCTGAATATTTCAAATAAAAATTCAGATGTAAGCATACCTGTTCTTTTCCTACAGCACTATAACATTTGCTGTTTTTTAAAACTTGAAGGAGCTTAACATAATTTTAACACTTATGTACAGCAATAACCACTTAATCCCAGTAGATAACTAGAATGGACAGTGAGTTAATCTATCTCCAGTCATTGTGCAATGGAGCCATACCTTTCATCTCCATTCTCTTGTAGTAGAACTTACATGTATCACAAGATACTGTTGTAATAAAGTCCTCCCTCCACATTTGCAAGGGTTTGGGGCATGGAACCCTTGTGAAAGTGGCAATACACAAATAACTCCCCCATCTGTTCCCCCTCTCATTCCCTACTGAGGCTCCCTCTCTTCCCATTCCCATGCAAAACAGAAGGGAATGGGGTGGGGAGGAGGTTCCTTTTTGTACTCTGAAGTTCCCCCATTCCCATGCCTTATGTTTCAGCCTGGAGAAAATGGATGGGAGGGGAACTCTGGAGGAGGAAAGGAAGGCTTTTGGGAGCCTCCCATCACTATCCCATCCTCTTCTGTTTTGCCTTAGAGCGAGATCTCTGTGCTGGGGCAAAATGCATGGGAAGAGGAGGGGGAAGCTCTGAAGGAGGAAAATAAGGCTGTTTGGAGCTCCCTCACCCCATTCCCATGTGTTTTGCCTCAGCACGAGATCTCCGCACTGGGGCAAAATACATTTGAAGGGGAGAGGGAAAACTCTGGAGGAGGAAAGGAAGGCTATTTGAAGCTCCCCAGCCCATTCCCATCCATTTTGCCTCGGCGTGAGTTCTCCATGCTGGGGCAAAATGCATGGGAAGGGTAGGAGAGAAACTCCAAAGGATGAAAGGAAGGCTGCTTGGAGCTCCCCCACCTATTCCCATCCATTTTGCCCCAGTGTGAGATCTCTGCGCTGGGGCAAAATGCATGGGAATAGGAGGGGGGAAACTCTGGAAGAGGAAGGTAAGGCTTTTTGGAGCCCCACTATTTCTTTCCATTTTGCCTGAGTGCATGATCTCCGCGCTGGGGCAAAATGCTTGGGAAGGGGAAAGAGAAAAATTGCGGGGGGGGGGGGGCAGGCATGCATGCTTGTGAATAATCAAATTTGTGAATACCAAACCTGCAAATGTGGAGGGTGGACTGTATATTTAGGGCTGACAAGGAGAATCCACTTCTTTTCTTACTGTTGCCACCCTTTAAATTTAATTAAATTTAAATTTGATATAAATGTAGTAATATTTTATGCATAGCAGGGGCTAATACAGCACTTTCAGTCCTTCTTGAGATGGAGTATTCTTACAGGCTTTGGGGCTTCAATAATCACGTCCATATTTTTCTCTCACCTTTTCACTCATCTCACTGTGGCTTAACCTCCATCCTGGAAAACTACTTGAAAGAACACTCAGACTTTCCCATTGTTTTGTGATGCTGTCGTTGGTCTTAGTCAGGGTAACATTTAAAGCTACTTCGGTGGTGAAATTTTTGATAACCTTCATGGTGGCTGAAAACAGAGTTGATTAGACATGAGGAATAAAGAGGACAGAATGATACAAATATTGTTTGGTTGCTGTTCATCAAAACACAAATTTTCAGTTTCTTTCAAATACAGAATGCTTCAATGATGATGAATCATACACCAGGCATTTATGGAGACAGTGGCTCACAGTTTAGGGTCTGGTCTATTTTCTTTAGAAACATGCCAACAATTTCCTTTTATCCAATACATTTAAGTCTGGATTAGCCTTAGATCTATATTACTTTGTTAAATAGGATGCATTGAGTGTTGGAAGATTTTTTTATATATATGTTATAATTTTTTTCTCTCTCCTGTAAAGGTAACATTTTAGTGATTGTATTATCTGACTGTAGGTTAATAATCTAGTTCCTTGATCTTGAAAGAGCATTACAATGACAAATCACACAGGCATAAACTTTAATAGTATACAGTGGCCCTTAACTTTCATGAGGGTTCAGGGTGCAGAACCTTCACAAAAGTAAAAAAAAGTGAATAACTCCCCCTCATCTGAGTGGGTGCTCCCTCTCCCAATCCCTTCCAGGGCTTCCCTTTCCCATTCCCTTGCTTTTTGTCTGAGCAGGTGTGCCAGCTTACTCTGCACATGGGCAAAATAGGAGGGAATACCCCCACAGTTGGAGAAGGCATGTGTGTGTCTCCCATGTGTGCAAAAAGAAGGCAGGGCATCTGGGCAAAAGGCAAGCGAATGGAGGGGAAAACACCCCTCTCCTCCTTTCTCCTGCCTGTTGCCTACCTGCACTGCCTTCTATCTGCATGCCTGCCTGGGAAAAAGTAACCAAAGGGAGGGGGAAATACCTCCTCCCCTCCCTTTCTCCAGTCCATCACTCGTACATGCTGCCCTCTTTCTACGTGCCCACCTGGCAGAAAGGCAAAGAAAGTGAGGGTGAGACACCTCTCCCCATCCCTTCTCCTGTCTGTTAAAAGGCAAGTGAATGGATTTATTTTGCCTGGGTGCAGAAAAGGAAGGTGGCACATGTGGGCAAAAGGCCATGGAATGAGAAGGGGAGAATGGGGGGAGACAAGTGGGCACCTCACGCATCATCAAATTCATGAAGGTCAAACTGCAAATGTGGAGAGAGGACTGCACAAACATTTACTTATATATAGTTGAAATATGATTCAAAAACCAAAGAGTAGATATATTTCTACATTTAATGAAGCTTTTCATTAGTGGATCTTTTTATATATGTCAAAATATTAATAGCCATTAACCAATAGATAATATTCTTAGGTGCACCAAAAATGGAAATATTATTCAGTTTGTTAGTGGAGAGTGGTAAGTCATCAACCATAACTAGAACATGTGCATTAGTTACCACATTTTTTGATCCCCATCCCCGACTCCAGTCTGTCATTCTAGAGTGACAAAAATGAAATCTAGATATTCTGGAAAAAAATCCTCCTAGATTAAAAAAGACTGATGTCCTCCTGACTTTACATGTTTTAGCTGATCTTTCATATTCCCATTAATCTGAGTGAACCCTATAATTGAACTTGAGTCACTGGCAATATGAGGTCACCATTCGTATTACAGTAGGCCCTCCACGTTCACGGGGGTTAGGAACACAGAACCCCTGCGAAAGTAAAAAAAAAACGGGAATAATCATAGGCAGCCAGGAGTGCTGGGGAGGATGTTGCGTGGGCAGCGGTGGCAGGAGAGCATGGGGAGGGAGATCTTCCCCCCGCTTTGCTCTCTTGACACCCCCCTCACACATGATTGTGCGGGCAGCAGTGGCAGAAGAGAGTGGGGAGAAGGATCTTCTCCCCTTCACTTTCTCGCTGCAGCCAGCATGCGCAATCATGCTGACACGGTGGCAGAAGAGTGTGGGGAAGGAGATCTTCCCCCATTCACTCTCTCACTGCCCCCCGCACATGCAATCATGTCAGCAGCAGTAGTGGCAGAAGAGCATGAGGAAGGAGATCTCCCCCCTTGCTCTCTTGACACCCCCCCACGTGATTGTGCAGGCAGCAGTGGCAGAAGAGAGTGGGGAGGAAGATCTTCCCCCCTTCATGTTCTCGCTGCAGCCAGCATGCGGGATCGTGCTGGCAGCGGTGGCAGAAGAGTGTAGGGAAGGAAATCTTCCCCCATTCACTCTCTCGCTGCCCCTTGCATGTGTGATCGTGCCAACAGTGGTGGCAGAAGAGCATGGGGAGGCAGATTTTCCCACCTTCACTCTCTTGCTGTGGCTAGCACATGTGATCTTGCCGGCAGTGGGAGCAAAAGAGCTTGAGGAGGAGATCTTCCCCCCTTCGCTCTCTCGCTCCTCCCCCACATGCAATCATGAGGGCAGAGGCAGCAGGAGAATGTGGGGAGACAGATCTTCCCCCCTTTGCTTTGTCGCCGTAGTCAGCGTGTGTGATCGCACGGGCAACAGTGGTAGAAGAGCTGGGGGGGGGATCTTCCTTCCCCTTCAATTCTTTGCCCGTTGACAGTTGCAGGCAGGAGAGTGTGTGTGGGGAGGCAAGCTGGCACCATGGATAATCAAATTCACAAGAGTCAAACCCACAAATGTATGGGGGAGAACTTTATAAATGTTAGCCTAATTTTAAAATCCACTTTGACTAGTGCAAACCAGAAACAATAATAGTGTTTAAACAGCCTCTGGAATGCTGAGGATGTTTTAGAAGCATCTTCTGAATAAACTTTTTTCTTGCTATGAAGCAGCTGTTTCTGTTTTTCAGTTAGAGATTGAACCACCACCACTAAAGAACTTGTATTTTAACTTGCCCCAGTTCCTCTTTATGGTCTCTGTGAACTCACACAGTGGGGTAGTGCTCACTGTGCACATGGAACACCAGTTCTCCATTCACATTTTCCCTGCTCTTAAGGTTCTGAGTAATGATATCCTCTGTGTCAGTGCACCAAAGCGCTTACCTGGATCTTTTGTCAATTGTACCTGTTTGTCCTATAGCAGAACCTGAGTTCTTGCTGAGTTAGCTTCTGAGATTGTTGTTGGATTCAACTATCTGGATCCACGGACTTCTGGCTTTGAGGAATCCTAGTATTACTTGCCTGGAAATACATTGACTAATTTGACAGTCATACTGCCAGAAAAAAAAAATCCCCTAAACTTACTTTTCAGGTGCAGCTTTTTCTGTTTTTTCCCTTATGAGTCAACAGTGCTAACAAAATAATCCTAAATTGAGATTAAATTGTACTGCTAAACTTAATTAATGCTAAAGTTTCTTGCATGTACAATTTAGATTATAGAAGGTGCTGAAAACCAGTATTCTGGAATGCAAATTGGACAGCTGCAAGATGAGGAAGATGAAACTGCAAATGTCCTCCAAGATGAGATGACCATTGATCCAAGAAGTTCTTGTCTTGGTATGTTGATAAGTAAAAGGGGGAAATATATGTGAATATAGTAGTGATTGAGCCATTTATATTTACAGCTTAGTTATTGCTATTTAAATCTAATAAAATCAAATATGTTTATCATGCAAGTTAAATCAACATTCACCTATATTTTGCTTTCTTTCTGAAGCTCTTCAGCAGTCCCATTTATTAAAAAGCGTGGGTCATAGCAGACAGCCTTCTACCAGCAGCACAGATAAATTTATGATGAAAGAAGAAACAGAGCTGGGTGATCATGAAAATAAAGTAAGACTGTTGCTCTCATTCACTGGTTATATTTAGTTTGATGAACTGTGTTGACAAAAATGAAAAGAAGGAGAAGATTAAAGGTCTGATCTTGTTCAAATGGGACTCTTCACTTGTGTGATTGGCCAGTGTGGAGACAACATGCTAGACTATGTCAGCCTTTGGTGTGATCTAGCAAGGTTCATAAATTCTCTGCATAAGAATGTATACTGGATTAGATGTGAGCCCTGGGCAAGGGTACATTTAATCACCACTTCTCATGTGTCGTATAGAAGACAAAATGTGAATTGGGAGATTTAGCTCTTATTTGACCATGGTATTTACTTGATTTTTGATTTATAAGTAGTGGGAAACCATGTTCAAATTGATGCAAGATCTTATGTTTGAGATATTATTTTCCATATGGTATGATGGGATGGGGTTGGGGTAAGTCCTTTTTCTTCTGTACTTTTTTCAGATTGTTCTTGCCCTGAGGAAATGCACCAGGAAGTTGATCCTTTCTTTCCCTTGATAATAGCATTCTTAAATGATAGCTTGTGAAATTTTGATGCAGTTTTTGAAGTAATAGATACAGGGGTTAGTACGTATTTAAAGGTGAGAAAGCATATTGGTTCTGGTTAAAACTACTTTCAAAATAGTATGCAATAAAACATCATAAGTAAATGAAACAATTAGCAGTGTAAAAGAATAGAATTCAAAGTTGTAATTAAAAAAGATACCAAAATCTGAGTAACAAAAATGCAAGTTAGCAGTACAGATTCCCTAGAGAAAGGAAAAAGTTTTTTTTTCTTTCTTAGCTGAAGGCACAATGAAACATCACCATACTGGCTGATCATTGAAGTGACTGAGGATTGAAATGAGGGACCAATAGGAATCCACTCATCCTGGGTTTGTCCCATCACTGCCCAGAGATAGGCAGGAAGTAGCGTGAAAATTTGTGATATTTAATGAAGAAACTGAGTTGACTGCTCCCACCTCATCCGTCTTAGAACTCAGTTCTTCTTCCTCTCTGTGTCCAGAGCAGAGCATTGCCTTCACTTGCATTTTCCTTCATTTTTTCAGGCTCCTGCCTATTCTAACTGTACCTAATTTTTCTTTATATTCCTGTTCTTCCTACTTGCTCTTTATTTTTTTTTAAAAAAATCCTTTCTCCTCTTTAGCTTTTTCATCCTCTCTCTTTTTCCCTCTTCTCCTCTGTGATGGCTCCAGTAGGCAGATGTTCCACTTAGAAGAAAATGGCGTCTTGGACCATGTTGCTCCAGACCACAACATTAAATGAGCATTAAAGGAGTATTAAATGAGGGATTCCCTTCCCAACTCCCCTTCTCGAGACCCTGCCTGCCATTAGCAAGTCTGGTATAATCTGAGGAGTCTCAAAGATGTAAGAATTATTATTTATATGGCACTCATTCACCTTGATTTCAGTTGGGAGACCAATTGTGCTAAGCATAAGCTCTCCAACAAATTCCTGGTGTGCCTTGAATATATTTTCTTGTTTCAGAAGGTAGAGGGAGGAACAAGGGGATCAGTAATCCTAGGCTTGATCTTAACCAATAGGGAAGACTTGGTCATTGGAATCAAAAGTGTTCAGCACTTTAGAGAGAGATAATGCTAGAATTCACAATTGGGGGTAGGGTAAAGAAGAGTATACTTAAACATGGGCCTTCAATTTCAAGAAAGCTGACAAGTCCAGGTAATAGGCTAAATGGAGTTCTTCAGGAAGCAATTGCTGAAAGCACAATCATAAACAATCCTTTGGAAGAAGGAAAATGAGAAACATTTGAAAAAGCCAATATGGCTTCACTGCAAAGTAAAGGAGAAAGTGAAAAGAAAAGATGAGTGGGAATAAAGGACAAATCATCAAGGAAAAGTACAGATATATGTAGCCGAAGCTTGCAGAAATAGCATAAAGTAAGCTAAAGCTCCAAATAAGCTGACACTAGCTAGACAAGCAAGGAACACCAAAAGGGTTTTTTTTTCAGGTACGTTTAAGTCAAATAGACAGTTGGACCATTGTTCAGTAAGGATGGTAAAATGCTAACAGATCACAGTGAAAAGGCAGAACTGTTCAGTACCTATTTTGCTTCAGTTTTTCTCTGCAAAACGCATTGTGTGCTTCCATGCAGCAGCAGAGACCTTAGCAAGGGATTTGGAGTACAAATCAAAATTGATGAAGTCACCTAGCTATCCTAAAAGGATTCAGCTTTGCAGTTCCAGATGAGCTGCATCCCAGAGTAGTGAAAGCACTTGCTTATGTACTCTCTGAACCACTTGCCATCATTTTTGAGAAATCTTGAAGAACAAGTGAGGTGCCAAAGGACTGGAGAAGGGCAAACATTGTCCCTCTCTTCAAAAAAGGTGAGGAGGAGGAGGAGGAGGAGGAGGAGGAGGAGGAGATAACAATTCAGGAAATTACAGATCAGTCAGGGTATAATGGGGCAGGATTACTGGAAGTGCCTCCTCAGATGCTGTATACTACAGCAGGGACTAGTACCTGTGACCAGAACTCTCATGTCTAATATCTAGAAACTGAATTTTTCTTACTAAAGGCAGATGTGCTACAGCAAGGATGTTCTGAGGACTCTGTTAAGAGGATTTACACTACACTCTGGGAGATGCTTTCCTGGTCTGAAGGCATTATGAAAGACTCAGCCTTAGGGAAAATCAGATGATTTTAGACTATCTTGCGTGCGAGACTCTTTGTTTGTTCTCCCAGTGTACCAAGGACTGGTACTGTATGTTTGTTCATTGGCTACAATTGTCTTTCTTTCCTTGAAAATCTCCTGGGACTAGCAATGAATGAGTCACAGATTTTCAGTAGTCCATGGACCAACACTTTGAAGACTGCTTTTCTAGGTTACAATCACGTTAATGTAGCATTATAAAGTTGGAAGAAACTCTAAGGGTCCAATCTCTTTCCATGCTTGAATTTAAAATTAAAATACCTTAAGAGATGTTACTGAGTTGGAGGAAGGAATCAAAGAGGCGTGATTTTCTACCCCTATCTCTTTAGATGGAAAGATTGAGGATTCTTTGCCATTAGTAAGCTACTCTATTTCTGTCTTGGATCCTGTTATCACCTCCTGGTTATGTGAGCCTCCAGCTTGTGATCCTGGTAAAATTCATTCGGGGGGGTAACATCAACACTCCACTTAAGTGTTTCTTAAGTACTGGAATCTTAGGATATTTAAATGCAAGGATGAGCAGTCTCTTTGTTAATTTCTTTTAAGCTATTTATTATAGGCAATCATATACATACATATACATTCTCCTTAGGAAAAACACAAACATAACAATATCTGGGCACAGTTTTTTGGTTGTTCTGTGCCTTCAAGTTGTTGCTGACTCATGGTGACCCTAAGGTGAACTTACCAGAGTTTTCTGGGGCTGAGCGTGTGTGATGCACCCAAGATCACTCAGTGGGGTTCCATGGCTGACTGAGAAATCAAACCCTGGTCTCCAGGGTCAAGAGTCCAACTACTAAACCAGTATACTACACTTTTGTCAATAACATTGCATGTAAGGCATCTTATAGTCGTTACATTATGGTATTTGGGAACTAAGGTGCTATACTTGTATAAGGATCTTTATCTCTGCATCTCTCTATCAGTCTTTTATGTAGTTAACACATAGAGGGATGTCACCATCTTAATAAATATAACACATGCATCTGTTAACAGAGGACTACCATCTCTTTTGTTGAAGATTCATCTCTAAACAGACATCTGTGAATGCACAGGCTTCCAAGGGCATTGCTATACCTAGCAGTATCTGTATCTGTAAATATCCCTAACAGGCATGCATTACAATCATAATGGAATAAATGGAATATGTATATATATGTGTGTGTGTATGTATGCATATATATAAATATAAATGTAAATAAATGCTCTTCAGCATAGTGTAGTTGTTTCTCTTGCCACCATGGTCTATCTTTATCAGTATGTCTGGGTTATTAGCTCACAACAACACAGCTGTTTATATACAGTGTTTTTCATATGGTGCAGACGGCAAAGCAGTCTGCCTTCTTTCTCCTCTCAGCTTATTTTATATCTTTCCTAGATTGATCAGCTGACATATCTGAGATAACAGGTGTTTAATGTTCTTCATTTATATAAATTATTAGTCTCCTCCTGAGAGGTAACACAATCTCAGGCATAGTTAGATCTTTGTTTCTGGTTGCCTCCATCACATTAAATCAGCCAGCTGATTGCATCAGCCATTGCTCTGTATTGCTGTACCTGCTATGAGTTCATTATCCGTCAAAGAACTGTTGACATTGTCGTATATTTGTTGACAGTTGGGTAGGCTTCATGCATGGAACTAGCCTGTCTTTGTATTCTCACTAACACACACAGATTCTATAATACTCTGGTTTTTAACCTTTTCTTTACTAGGGACAACCTGTAAATATAATTTGTTGCCAGGGATCCTCAAGACTTAAGATTTAAAGATTTAAATTTAGATTTAAATATTCAAGTATTTGTTCAAATATTCAAATATTTATTTATTTCTAAAATGCTTCTGGGGGCTAGGATTCAAATCCCCCCTCAGACCCTGAGTGACCTTAGGTAAGTTCCTGTTGTTGCTGCTGCCATTGGTATCTGGGAGCAGGGCTTCACTGACCTCCTGTAAGGGCTCTGCAGACCCCCAGGGATCCCTGGACCCCAGGTTAAGAACCATTGCTCTAATACATAGAGCTTTCTGTATTCTATTTCATTTATCTTATATGTCTTAGGGATTACTGTTTACATTACCAGACCTCAAAGTTCACAACCAGATCCACATGGCTAGTAACAATACAGAGACATTGTTTCTGAGAGGCATGGTCTCTTGTATATAGACTCCTGACAGGGAATTAAAGTTTAATTGCAGACATGAGGGTTGTGGTTTCTGATACAGTGAAACTGTTGATGGTTGGAACAATTTTTCTGGTGACCTTAATCTCAATTAGACAGATCCTGGAGTTGGAAGTCTTCCTTCTAGTGCATAACAGTGTGTTCTCCATAATGATCAGGTGATTTGGAGGGTATATTTCTTATCATGACCAGGGAGAGCTTTGTTCTTTACTGCCTGTTATGGATGACCTCAAGCATTTTCCCTTCCTCCTTCCTGTCTGAATCCACCCCATCTTTAGGAAAGCATTTAGTACAGTTTATTTGTGCAAAGAGTGCTTACATTTTATGGAGAAATACGTTTTATGGAGAAAATTTTTTAAAAGTGTCTATTGCTTTTCAGAAGAAGTCTCTTAAGGAATAAGATATTTTAAACCACCCCAAGGGCATTTTCAGTTTGACAGCACATAAACTTCTTAGATGGATTGATTGACTTCCTTTAAGAGAGGAAGCAAAAGTACGTGTTTACTTGAATAAAACCTGAATAAAAAGTGAGTGGGATTACAACTGATTTTCATGAGAGAGAAGTGACTGTGTTTGTTTTTCTGGAAATTTTTAAATAAAAATTGCTAGGAAGGAACCATTGGCTTCTTACAGGAGAAATCATTTTCAGAAAACATTATTTTGGAATTTTTATACTAATTACAACATACAAGAGAAATATGTTGTTATTCTCAAAGTGTATGTTGAAAAAGTGCAACTGATTTCTTTCAACTCAGGTTTGTTCCAAAGGAAGCCTGTGCAACACATATCACGTGGGCTTCGTGATCCCACTGTGAAGTTTTGCAGTCCACTGAGAGGTCCCAAATTTCTACTGTTACCAGATTTTGGTTACATGGCTTCAAATTTGATGGCAGACTGGCAACAAGAGTATGTAGATCTGCAGTGGTGAAAAGATAGTACAGACCTATAGGAGTTTATCCACCCCTGCCTTAAAATAATCAAATGTTCAGTAGTTCCAATACTGCTTGGATGTTGTATTTTATTACAGTTATTGTTACAGGTATTGTTACAGTTATTATTTTTTTTAAATACAGCTCTCCAGAATTAAAGGAGATATAGGATGTTATACTGATGAAAATGCTGCTCCACTGGTTCACTGTGTACGTCTTTTGTCAGCCTCTTTTCTGCTTACAGGGGAGAAAGGTGGTAAGTTAAAAGAAACTGGACATATTTAAAAAGAAATTAAAAATCAGTCTTTCTATATTTTATTTTCCTTAATGTAATTAACATCTGGTTGGTTTATTTTTCTTTAAATGTTGCTTTAATTTGGATATTATTTAATTATGAATTGCAAAGGACTTAAACGAATGCTTTGTGTAAGCTATGAGGAAACAATTGTGGCCCTCAGTTGTACGTCCCTGGTCTACGAATATACTCCAGGTTGCAGTCCCATAACTTGGGAGTGGGCCATGTTGAATTCAGTGTAGCTTTCTTCTGAATACAAATTAGTAGAATGGCACCATTAAGCAATGTCTTAATAAAGGGTGATACCATATTTTGCTGCAGCTTTAGTATAGTTGGATAGAAGGTATAAAATGATGCATGGCATGGAAAAAGGGGATTGAATGAAGCTTTTCTTCCTCTTTTGTAACACCGGAACTGAAGTGACTGCATGCTTTTGCCTCTGCTGGAACAGAATGGTATAGATTTGAGACAAATAAAATGAAGTACCTCTCTAGACATCAGCTAGTTAAATTTTAGTATTTGCTACCACAAGCAACCAGAGGATGTGAACATGATCTTTGGAGATGTAAGAACCACCACTTGTGTACTGAATGCATACTTTTCCTGCGTCTTAAAAGCAAAGAATGACTGGGTGAGGGGAGTAGCAAATGCCTCGCTATAGCGAGGCAGGTTTCCATTCTGCCTAAAAATAGCTGTGGTGAGGCAATTGTTGAAAAACTTCCATTAGAGAATTATCAGCCAATCTCATTTCAGTTTGGCTTCAGACCTGTCTGTGGCGTGGAGACAGCTATGATAATCTTGATAGATAGCCTATGGCAAGAATTAGAGAGGGGAAATGTGCCCCTGTTGGTGTTGCTGGACCCCTCAGTGGTTTTAGATATTGTTCACCATTTCATCCTTTGGTGCTGCCTCAATGGAATGGGTCTTGGGGGTGCTGCTTTACAGTAGCTCCGGTCCTTCTAATGGGGGCAAACTTAGAAGCTAGAGTTGGGGGATGCCTGTTCGACACCCTGACTATTGGCCTGTGGTGTCTCTCAGGGCTTTGTCTCCAATGCTGTTTAGGTATTTCTAAATGAAACCAGAGAGAGAGATTATCCAGAGTTTGGGATTCAGTGTCACCCCTATACTGTTGATGCCCAACTCTATCTCTCCTTCCCATCTAACTAGTGAAGCGGTTTCAGTATTCAACCGGTGTCTGCTGTCGGTCAAGGACTGGATGGGGCTGAACAATTCGAAAATTAACCCAGACAAGACAGAGCTGCTTCTGGTCAGTCAAAGTAGGAAATGAGGATACAGCCTGTGCTCTGTGGGTTTACACTCTCCTTGAAATCCCAGATTCACAGCTTGGGCCTACTCCTGGATTCAGATTTGAGACCAGGTTTCAGATCAGATCAGGTTTCAGTGTTGGTCATAAGTATGTTTGCACACTTAAAACTAGTGTGCCAACAGCTTCTGTTCCTTGAGATGTCAGATCTGGCTATGGTGACCCATAGCTTGATTACATCCCATTTGGATTACTGTAATGCACTCTGTATGGGGCTGCTTTCGGAAATTGGTTGGAATTTGAGCAGCTCCAAAATGCTGCAGCCACAATGCTGACTGGGCTAATTACAAGGAATATATAATTCCATTCTACCAACAGCTTTCCTAGCTACCCACCAGTATGTTCCTCAGCAGAATTCAAAATGTTTGTTATGACCTTTATAGCCCTATATGGCTTGCCTCCAGACTGTCTGAAAACCATATTTCTATTTATGAGCCTGCCCAAGTTTTAAGATCTCCAGGGAAAGACCTTTTCTTAATACCATCATTATCGCAGTCGTGTTTGTTGAGGATATAGGAAAGAGGCTTCCCAGTGGCTGGTCCTAGGCCATGGAACTTCCTCCCACAGTTGGTGTCCATTTGCTAGCAAGCAAAGTCCTTTTTATTTAGGCATGCCTTTAGGTTCTTAAATCATCTGGCAGAAGAGTTCTTTAAAATGTGCTTTGCTGAGCTTTTATTTTTTGGTCATGTTTTAAGTATTTACATTACGTACTAAAATGAATTATAGTTTGTTAAGTTTACATTTATCTTCTTACATTTGTATTCTTTTATTTAGCATTGGTACCAGATAAAGATGTAAGAGTCAGTGTGAAAGCTTTAGCAATAAGCTGTGTGGGTGCAGCTGTTGCTCTCCATCCTGAAGCTTTTTTCAGCAAACTATATAAAATGCCTTCTGAAGCAAACAAAGAAGAATGTGGTATGTTGAGCTTTAAATTGTTTTACTGCTTCTTTTGTGAAAAAAAATCCAATATTTCTTTCTGATTGTTTCAGAAATTATCACATATCTTACCTCTTCATAGGTATAGAGAAAGTGTCAGTATTTGTCAGTTGCCCTTTTTTTACAGCAGAGAAGGAGCTTTATCTGATACATACTCAAATGTGATATATATATTACACAGGTTGAACTTAGTTTATATGTCATGAGAAGGTTCAGCCTGCATGCCGTGTGTTACAATGCGATGTAGGACTGTGATTCAATATCTATTTATGACTGAGAATGAAGCTCTTTAATGCCCCATTAGTCTTCTTGCTACATACAGTGAAAGACAGGACACTCTGCTTAAATGTCTTCCAGTGAAAATTGATTGCCATTTTTTCCCCTAGTAACAGAATAATGTTGATGTTCTTAGATAATTCAAAACTGCTATTTCATGTTCAGTCCCAGCTTCATGTATTATTTGGAACTGCACATGATAAGTGTTTGGTTTTGTTTCCGATTGAGTGGAATGTTAAAACAAATTGTTGAAATATTGGCTTACCGTATTTGCCGGTGTATAAGACGCACTCATGTATAAGACACACCCCATTTATACACTGGCAAATACTGTTTGCTGGCGTATAAGATGCGCTGCCGTATAAGACTCACCCCATTTGCAAACAGTACTTTTCAGGAAAAAAAGTGAGTCTTATATTCCAACAAATCCAGTAATGAGATTGGATTAGATAGGAAACATGAATATGAAATATCCACTTTGTGGTTACTTCAGTGCTGGACCTTTAAGTCATTTGCATTTGACTTTCAATTAGAATACATTTAGAGTTGATTTTATAGGCATTATAAAAGTGTCAAGAATTAGAAGACTTACAAAGAGGGCATAATTATTTCTGTTCTATTCCTGTTTTTCCTAGATGAGGAGTATGTAAAGGATATTGTGAATTATATTGACCACGGAGATCCCCAGATTAGAGGAGCAACAGCCATTTTATGTGGAATGATGGTTTATTCCATTCTCACTCAATCTCGCTTTGATGTGGAAAACTGGCTAGCAAGCATAAGAGTTTCAACAGGTAACAGTGGATTAATCTATAAATATCTGGGTTCTTTGTCATAATTTTTTTAGTTGTTTCATTGTGCTTGTTTTCTCTTATTGCCAGGAAATACATTTTCACTGGTAGACTGTATACCTTTGTTACAAAGAACTCTGAAAGATGAATCTTCAGTCACCTGTAAACTGGCTTGTACAGCAGTCCGGGTAAGTAGAAAGTTCTCTGAAATAACAGCATTTTGAAATATGCGGCATGTATGATTATGGCAGGGTTGGCAACTATAGGTGATTAGTGGGCTGCACTGACTGCCTAGGAGACCTTAGAAGGATGCAGCCTTATAGAACAGTGAAGGTTTTTTTTTCCCAAAACTCTACCCATATTTGCTTGCAGGGGGGCATATTCCCTTGATCTCTAGATTTGGTCCTCTTTTGGTCATTTTAGGGTAAAGAGATCTTTTTTCCAATAGGAAGAAGTACTTAAAGTACTTAAAAAGTACTTAAAGAAGCCTGTTCACTTCATTGTTAGGCTTATGGAAAGTAAAATAGATTAATGTGTCAGGTGATACCAAGTATCTTGGTTGTGTTTTTCATGTTCCCTGTCTGGAAATGTTTGGCCTGGTATTGGAAGATGCAGTGGCATGTAGAAGATACAGCATTCATAAATAAATGCATATTGGAAAAGGAAAGTTGTAGATCTGCAAGTTCATTGGCTTGCAGGAAGAAAGGCAGCATAGAAAATTAATTAATTAATAAGTGCTCTAGCATAATATGGCAATAAAACTTAAGCCCTGCAGTCTTAAAACATGTACTTGGAATGTGTGTGTGTAAATCTGTGGAAATTAAAGGATAGTTGTTACATGGAACAAGTTAATGTTTGACTATATTGCAGTGTTGTATGTTATTAAGTGGTATTTCCCTGACCATCTCACAGGGATGGGGCTAGAAGGATGCCTGTTGAGTTGCCTTGCATCATTCCAATGGCTGTTGAGATAGGATTTAAAAGTAGTACTGAGGGACCATTGCTTAATCCACTGGCCTGTTATGTGTGTTTTATGGCATCCTTTTGCCCTTTACCCTTCTGGAAATTATCCTTCCTTCACTGGGGCTTTTTTTTTCCGTAGGTGTGTGTAGAAGGTTCCTGAACTAGTTCTGAGTGTTGTTCTATCCATTAGCCTATGAAGTGTGTGTGTGTTACTTGGTATACCCTTTTGTCATTTACATTTGTAGGAACTTCCTGCCCAGCTTCTGTTCTATACAACTGAGCGGGTGGCGCTCTCATTCTTTCTGTAACATGCTAAAAAGAAGTGGCTGATATAAAGGATTTCTGCCTGAAATCTTGGAGATCTGCAGCTACTGTAAAAATACTTCATTGTCAATTCACATGATTTCTTGTAATTTAAGTTCCTAAGAACTTTTCCTGGTACTTTAGATTTCCTCATAGAGGCAACTGAGCACAGGTGGAGCAGGGGATTGTGATCACCATCAAGCCCCACAGTGTGATTTGTGCTATTTGTGCAAAAAGCCTTAGGCTCTACCAAATCTTCTTTCTTGCAACAATCAAGACTAAGTTAAAGTGATTTTGAGAAGTTTCCCAAAAGTGGACAGATTTGTAACTACAGCAGTCCAGCTTCCCTGCAAGAATCAGAATGCTGGCTTGGATTGGGAGGAGGAAGACTTTTTTCTTAGTTCTTAACGTGACTTTAAGAGCAAGTATAGATTGTTTACTAATGGATTAAATCTTATTAGAAATTATTAATATAGATTAATAAAGATTCTGAAATATTATGCAAGAGTGAACAAAAATAGACTTGTGTGAAAAATGGTTTGTATTTACCTTAAGCTGCTGGCCTTGAGAAGTTGACTAGTGTGTGAAAGAAGCTGCTTTTTGAAGGCAGTTTATAGAGAAGCTTGAGCAGTGAGTAATGCCTGGTGTCTGAAATAAGTTACTGAAATTGATTTTTTTTAAAAAAAATCTCTGGGATTCTTTGGAGAGACCTTTTCCTTTGGATACAAATTTGAACTATAGTATGGAATATGAGATTTAAAGAAAAAGGGGCAGAAAGATCAGAGGGAAGAGGATCTGTAGAACTGCCTTCTAAAGTTACAGAAATAGCTCAAATGTTTACTGAGTTGCTTCGTGCTGTGAAGACTCAGATATCACAGATGAGAACACAGATTGAACAGATGGGAAGACATACAAAATGTCAGAATTTTAAAAGGAATTAAAAAATGGGATGAACAAAATGAATGCTGAATTGAAGGAAGTGAAGTCAGAGAAGAAAGAAGTGGAGCAGTATATCTCTTAGGTGGCTGGAGAGATAGATAATGGAGAGGATACAGTGCCTTGAAGAGGAAGCAGAATTATTTGAGGCAAGAGCAGACAGAGTGGTAAGAGGGTGAGAACAACATTCCATTAACATCTTAATGGAACAATGAGAGAGGGACATTTATCTGCATTTCTGAGCAATTCGGGAAGAAGCAAATGAAAACATTTGAGAACATATGACAGATGCTATAGCAAAGCTGCTGGAGAAGCAAAAGGAAGAGATAGAGTCTGGCCACCAGCAATGGTTTGGCCAAAAAGCCAATTTGGAAGGTCAGGTTCTTTTAAGAGGAAAGGACAGAATGCTGAGAGAAATTCAGGAACCTCTCAACATAAGAGCCAGAATCGGTTCTGACAAGCAGAGTCCTTGTGTGTGGGGGGAAGACTGCTGTGCTTCACCATTCTGTGGAACCAAATAACATCAGATCAATGGGTTTTGCAGTTTGTGACAAAAGGTTACAAGATTTTGTTCGACAGAATGCCGAAGTGCAGATATGTTGCTTCCCCAATACCGGCACGGATGGAGAAAAGGAAAATAGTTTTGAAGGAGATAGATCATCTAATGCAAATAGGTGCAGTGGGGGAGGTACCATGGGATCAGTGGTTCTGGGGGATTTATTCCATATTTTTCACGATCCCAAAAAGCAATGGGACTTATCGTCCTGTACTGAACCTAAGATATCTCAACAGGTTTGTGAAGTATCTCAGGTTCAAGATGGAGATGTTATAAACAATACGAGAGAATCTGAGGGTAGGTGACTGGATGGCTTCCACTGATTTGAAGGAAGCTTCTCTGCATGTCCCCATGAGGAGATCAGACATGAAGTATCTCAGATTTCAGTTCATGAACAAACGTTACCAGTTCAAGGCTTTGCCTTTCAGTTTAGCTCTGGCACCAAGGGTTTTCACAAAAGTTTTAGTCCCTTTGGTAGCTCATTTAAGACAGCAGGGGGTACACATCTGCCCTTATTTGGAGGATCTGCTGGTGAGAGCGGATTCACAGCAGAAGTTAATAGTAAGTGTACAGAGAACTGTGGAGTTCTAAGAACGTATGGTTTTCTAGTGAATTTAGAAAAGAGTCATTTGAGTCCCACAATGATGCTGATGCATTTAGGAGCAAGATTGGATACAAGCAGTGGTCAACTTTATCTCTCGGAGGACAGATGTGTGAAGGTTCAACAGATGATACAAAAATTGATGGCAATGATGGCATCAGATGTGATGTGGTTGGCTCAAGTAATGGGAAATCTGGTGTCAACTATCCAGTTAGTTCCATGGGGCAGGTTCTATTCAAGAGGTTTGCAAAGATTGTTGATACCTCATCAGTGGAACATAGGAAAGAAAAAGCATTATGTGATTAGGCTACCAACCACTTTGAAAAAGGAATGGTTGTCGTGGACAGAGGTCTCAAATTTAAACAAGGGAGTCCCATTTGTAGTCGATCGTTACATTCGAGTTACAACGGATGCCACTCTGACAGGCTGGGGGGCCTTATGTCAAGGAAACAGTGCTCAGGGTGTTTGGTCTGGTGTGGACTTGAGAACGAATATAAATTTTTTGGAGTTAAACGTGATTCGTCTGGCACTTCTCAAATTTGTAAGTTTGCTGAGGGGCAAGCATGTTCAAGTCTGGACAGACAAAATGACAGCCCGGGCCTATGTGATGAACCAAGGGGGTCTTCACTCAAGAGTCCAACTTCTCAATCTATTTTTATTGGGTAGAATTTCTATGATTAAAATTAATGTTCTACCTAGGATCCAGAAGGTGGAAGAGGCAACAAGGGGATTGGCTATTTTAGATCTGATCCTGACCAACAGGGATGACCTAGTTGATGAGGTGGAGGTGGTGGGATCATTAGGAGGGAGTGACCATGCTCTCTTGGAGTTTGACATCCAGTGGGAAGGAGAAGCCAAGTGTAGCCAGACACGCATCCTAGACTTTAAGAAAGCTGATTTCTCCAAACGTAGGGAGTTACTTGCTGAAATACCGTGGACAAGAATACTGAAAGAGAAAGGAGTACAAGATGGATGGGAGTTTCTTAAAAATGAGATACTGAAGGCACAATTGAAAACTGTGCCAATAAGGAGGAAAAATGGCAGTTGTCTAAAGAAACCGGAATGGTTGACTGAAGAACTCTCAGCTGAGCTAAGTGTTAAAAGAAACATGTACAGGAAATGGAAGAATGGTGAAACCACCAAAGGGGAATTCAAGCAAATAGCCAGGAGATGTAGGGAGAAGGTCAGAGAAGCTAAAGCGCAGAATGAACTCAGGCTTGCCAGAGACATCAAAAACAATAAAAAGGGCTTTTTTAGATATGTCCTCAGCAAAAGGAAAAAGAAGGAAATGATAGGATCACTATGTGGAGAAGGTGACCAATTAATAACGGGTGGGGGGGAGTGAGAAGGCAGAACTACTCAATACCTTCTTTGCCTCAGTTTTCTCCCAGAAGGATAGAAGTACCCAACCTGGAGCGTGGGGAGCAGGTGAGGAAGCGGGGGAAATGCAGCACAGAATAAGTAGAGAAGTAGTACAGGAATCTCTGGCTAAACTAGATGAATTCAAGTCCCCAGGGCCAGATGAACTACATCCAAGGATATTAAAAGAACTGGCAGAAGTAATTTCTGAACCACTTGCAATAATCTTTGAGAACTCTCGGAGAACAGGAGAAGTCCCAGCAGACTGGAGGAGGGCAAATGTCATCCCCATCTTCAAGAAGGGGAGAAAGGAGGACCCTAATCATTATTGTCTGGTCAACCTAATATCTATTCCAGGAAAGATCCTAGAGCAGATCATTAAACAGTCAGTTTGTAATTACTTAGAAAGCAATGCTGTAATCACTAGAAGCCAGCATGGATTTCTCAGAAATAAGTCATGCCAGACTAATCTTATCTCTTTTTATGATACGGTTACAAGCTTGATAGACAAAGAGAATACTGTAGATGTAGCATATCTTGACCTCAGTAAGGCCTTTGACAAAGTTCCAGATGACATTCTTGCAAAGAAGCTATTAAAATGCGGGCTGGACAGGGCTACTGTTAGGTGGATTTGTAATTGGTTGACCTACCACACCCAAAGGGTGATCACCAAAGGCTGCTTTTCATCTTGGAGAGAAGTGACTAGTGGGGTGCCACAGGATTCTGTCCTGGGCCCAGTGCTATTCAACATCATCATCAATGATTTGGATGAAGGACTGGAGGGCATGCTGATCAAATTTGCAGATGATACCAAACTGGGAGGGGTTGCTAACACACCAGAGGTCAGGATCAAATTTCAATACGACCTTGACAGATTGGAGAGCTGGGCCAAAGCTAACAAAATGAATTTCAACAGAGAGAAATGTAAGGTCCTGCACATGGGCGGAAAAAATGAAAGTCACAAGTATAGGATGGGGAACGTGTGGCTGGATAGCAGTATGTGTGAAAAGGATCTAGGAGTCTTGATAGATCACAAGCTGAACATGAGTCAGCAGTGTGACACAGCAGCCAAGAAAGCCAACGCGATTCTTGGTTGCATCAATAGGAGTATGGTGTCTAGATCAAGGGAGGTGATGGTACCACTCTATTCTGCATTGGTTAGGCCTCATTTAGAATACTGTGTCCAGTTCTGGGCATCTCAATTCAAGAAGGATGTCGACAAGCTGGAACGTGTCTAGAGGAGGGCGACCAAAATGGTGAAGGGTCTGGAAGCCATGCCCTATGAAGAACGGCTTAGGGAGCTGGTTATGTTTAGTCTGCAGAAGAGAAGGTTAAGAGGGGATGTGATAACCATGTTTAAATATTTGAAGGGATGTCATGTTGAGGAGGGAGCGGACTTGTTCTCTACCACTCCAGAGACTAGGACAAGGAGCAATGGATTCAAGCTGCAGGAAAGGAGATTCCACCTGAACCTCAGGAAGAACTTCCTGACAGTCAGAGCTGTCCGGCAGTGGAATATGCTGCCTCGGAGTGTGGTGGAGTCTCCTTCTTTGGAGGTTTTTAAGCAGAGGCTGGATGGCCATCTGTTGAGAATGCTTTGATGGGTGTTCCTGCATAGCAGTGGGTTGGACTCGATGGCCCCTGGAATCTCTTCCAACTCTATGATTCTATGTTGTTTCTGCTTCAGACTATGCTGATTTTGACCAATAATACTTTTTTTTTTTTAACTGAAACTTGGTTGGTACAGGTTATTATAAAAAGGCAAAAGTAAATATGGGTTGTAATAGTCATTATGTAAGAAAAACTTTGTTGGGAATATGGAATTGTAAATATCTTCGCAGGAAGTGTCTTTCAAGAAACTGAAACGGCAAAAGAAAAATGATCATTTACAGACATCTTTTGGAAAATAAGCATTAGCAATATAGAATTAAATTGTTTGAAAATCAGTATTAGAGGGGTATAGTTTTCGGTGGTTTTTATATAGGCAAATATCGGAAAAATACGAAACAGATGAAAGAACTATAATTTTGAATTGACTGCAACCAAATATCAGAAATGGTTGTGTTGAGGTGGTGAGCATTTGATTTGAAAGGTGTATACATTTTTGTTAAAACTATAGATGGAGGAAGAGGTGGTGAAAGAATGTATGGTAAAATGGTCACAAAATATTGGGCGTAATATGGTGTCAGAACCATGGCAGAGAATGTGGTCTCTATATTGTGATCTATATTATGATCTAAAAGAGAAGTTTTACAAAATGATGTATCAATTGTATTTGAACCCCAAAAGTTTCGCTAAAATGCATAAAGATGCATCTGCCAGATATTGGAAATGTGAACAGCTTGTGGGATCTTTTTACCACGTGTGATGTGCATATGGTAAGGACAGCAAATTCTGGAATCAAATTCATCTTGTGTTAAGAAAAATAGTGAAAATTAATGTGAAAATGAAACCAGAACTGGGACTGATACAGAAGTCGTTGGAGAAGAAATACAGCAAGATTTTATAATACATGATGGCTGCAGCAAGGCTGTTACAGGCTCAGAAGTGGAAGACTACAGAGATTTCAGTAAAAGAGGACTGGTTAGTTAAACTATTGAGGGCATGCTCATCAAATTTGCAGATGACACCAAATTGGGAGGGGTTGCTAATACGCCAGAGGACAGGATAAACATTCAAAATGACCTGGACAGATTGGAGAGTTGGGCCAAAGCTAACAAAATGAAATTCAACAGAGAGAAGTGTAGGGTCCTACACTTAGGTAGAAAGAATGGAATACAGAAATATAGGATGGGGGACACGTGGCTGGATAGCAGTACGTGTGAAAGGGATCTAGGAGTCTTAATAGACCGCAAGCTGACCTTCACATGGATAAAAGATTGGGTAGACCTACAAGATATGAGAATGCTGGCATTGGAGGGTACAGACCTGAGGATGGGGTGGCATGCCTATATGTTTTATGATAAAGCAAAAACAGATAAAGATTTTATACATCATTATGTCAGAAAATCGCTTTTGAAAATTTGGGATGATTATAAGACTAAAAACATATGACAGCTCCCCACTTGGGTCTCACCGCAAGAAGCTTTTTTTGGAAGATGGACAGAAACAGATAAATGGCTGCGATATGACGATATAACAGAGAGATCAATGTCCAATAACCTTAAGATCAAAACAAGAGAAAAATTAGAACAAGAAGGAACAACATTAAGCTGGTTCCCTTACAGGCAGTTAACTGAAAGGTTTCAGATGGACTTAAAAACATATGGAATTGAAACAAAAGAGAAAACTGGAGTAATTAAATGGCTGTTTGAAAATCCGCCTCATTTACTAGCTTATCTATATCAAGAAATATTACAGCAGGAGAGGCAAGAAGAAACAGTCAAGACAGCAATGATTTCATGGGCTCAAAATATCGGACATTCAATTCAACTAGATTCCTGGGAACAGAGTTGGAAAAAAACACAAAAATTTACAGTAGCCCAGAATCTGAAAGAGAACTACTGTTAGCTGTTTCATAGATGGTACATGACACCAGACAAATTAAAAAAGATTTATAATACAGGTACTGGACTCTGTTGGAAATGTCAGAAAGAGGTCGGTACGATATATCACATGTGGTGGTCATGTCCTAAGGCTAAGAAATAATGGAGTGAAATACTTAACAAAATTTGTGCATTAATGAAAGTTCAGTTCGCTAATACCGGAATTGTATTTGTTAAATATGACTGATGTACTAGAAGGTACTGGTATAAAGAAGTATTGGAGAATAATACTGTATATGATAACAACAGCTCATATTGAATATGCAAAGTTGTGGAAAACTCAGCAAATACCCACAATAGAACAATGGTGGGGAACACTTCTTGAAAACAAAAATGCTGACATGGTCTCTCAGAGATTAAAAGGGAAATCAGACGACGAGGTACAAAAAGAATGGTAATGGGTAATTGCTGGGTACTGTCAGATGGAAATGAGTAATTCATGGTTTAAGATAATTTATGAGGGGGCTACTGGATATATATCATGAAGCTGGAATATGGAGATGGAAAAGCAAGAACCAACAAGTAATATTAGCAGTAAAATGTAGTACAATAATATAAGCATGTTAAGAAACATTGAAAATGAAATCTAGATCAATGTGGAAGATCAAAAATATTTCATATAAGTTTACAGATATAATTGATTGTTTTATATTTGAATTTGAATAAAATGATTATAAAAAAAAATAGACCACAAGCTGAACATGAGTCAGCAGTGTGATGCAGTAGCCAAGAAAGCCAATGCAATTCTTGGCTGCATCAATAGGAGTATGGTGTCTAGATCGAGGGAGGTACTGGTACCACTCTACTCTGCTTTGGTTAGACCTCATCTTGAATACTGTGTCCAGTTCTGGGCACCCCAGTTCAAGAAGGACATGGTCAAGCTGGAGCAGGTCCAGAGGAGGGCGACCAAAATGGTGAAGGGCCTGGAAGCCATACCCTATGAGGATAGACTTAGAGAGCTGGTTATGTTTAGTGTGCAGAAGAGAAGGTTAAGAGGGGACATGATAGCCATGTTTAAATATTTGAAGGGATGCCATGTAGAGGAGGGAGAGGGCTTGTTTTCTGCCGCTCCAGAGACCAGGACAAGGAGCAATGGATTCAAGCTGCAGGAAAGGAGATTCCACCTAAACCTCAGGAAGAACTTCCTGACAGTCAGGGCTGTCCGGCAGTGGAATATGCTGCCTCGGAGTGTGGTGGAGTCTCCTTCCTTGGAGGTTTTTAAGCAGAGGCTGGATGGCCATCTGTCGGGAGTGCTTTGAGGGTGTTCCTGCATGGCAGGGGGTTGGACTGGATGGCCCGTGTAGTCTCTTCCAACTCTACATTTCTATGATTCTGTGATTCTGTGATTCTATTGACTAAGCTGAAATGGACAAATTAATAGTATTGATAACAGAAAAAACTGTATAGACTTTCTTGGATGATTGGGATCAGTCAATATGTTTCTTGAAAAAAAAAAGAAAACATGTTGAGTATAGGATTCAGTAATTAATATCTGGAATAGTAGCATTGGAAGCATGCAAAGGTTATGTGTAATTACAGAAAGTTTTTTTTATACAATTTTTATTATATATCAATACCAATAAAGCAATATAGCAAAATGAATTCATGTTTATAAATACGTAGATTGTCATATATGTATGTTTATGTTCATTACGAATATAATAAAGCCTTGTAATGAAATAATGCATTCAAATAGTGTAATATCTGTTTCACTTCCCGCCTTCCCTTTGTTGGGTATAACAAATGTATTTAATAATATCGTACTCCTATACCTTCTGTACCTTTTACATCAAGACATTTCTAGCTATATGCCCCAAAATCTTATGTTTGCTTTTACCTGTCTTCAATTACTCATCTTGTTACATTCATGATTATGAGACTTACAAAAAAAAAAAAAAGCTTCACTAGTCTTATCAACTTTATAACATTTTTATTGACTAGCCTTCATTTACACTGAGCAACTGTACTTTCCAATATTTATTCAAAACAGTATCTAAGGGAACCCATTCTCCTGTAACTCTATCTTCAGTTGGCCTTGTAAGCCTGTGTGTTAAAGCGTCTAACAGTTTCATTTCTGACAGTTCCAGTCTTTTGCTAGAGTGAGTCTAGCAGCTGTAACCACATAAAGTAAGATTTTCCAATATTTCTTTTCGAAATTGGTTTCTAACTCATATGTCATGTTTAACAAATAAAGTTTCAGAGACATGGGAAGTCTTTGTTGGAAGATTTCAGATATCACTTTATATACACCAAGCCAATATCTCTTCATTTTTTGAGACAACCACCACATGTGGTACGGTGTACCAGTCTCTTCTTGAAATTTCCGAAACTTCCCAGTTCCTGTTTTGTACATCTCCATAATCTGTAATTAAAGCCTACTTTGGGAAGCATGGAAACCATTTTTAAAAAATATTTCTATTGTTTTCTTAGCTGTGTTTTCTTATTTTGTAGTGTTTTGTAGGTTTTTAGTATAAAGTATGTGTAATTTTTACAGTAGTGGTTATAATTTTATTTTTATTTTTATTTTTTTGTCGTGTAGTTGTATAGTTTAAAATTCTTAATAAAAATTCCAATAGAAAAGAAAAAAGAAAAAAAGTAAGTCCCTAAGACAAGGACAAGGAAATTTCAGAACAATATAAAGAAAGAAAAATGGATGATGCTGATGCTGTAGCTACATCAGCTTGATTCTGTTTAGTGCAGTGGTAGTTTGGAATAGGAAGGGTGATGCATGTAGTCTCATGTAGAAATAGTGTTGCTGTTGTTATGTCTTCATGTTGAGTTTGAGTTACAGTGACCCAGTCATGGGGTTTTTTTTCTTGGCAAGATTTATTTAGAGCGCAGCTGCCATTGCCTTCCTGTTGGCAGGATGAGAGTGTGACCAGTCAGTTGCCAAGGCTGGGTGAGGCTTCTAACCCTTGTTGTCCCATAGTTCTAGTCCAACATTCAAATCATGATACCATGTTTGCTCTATAAATAACTTTGATTTAATAATGTTTTATTTCATGAGTACATTTATCGTAATATTCAAATTCTTCAGATAAACATGTAATGCAATTGCTAAGTTAACAAGTACTAGTAACTATTAATTACAGTATATTGTTTAAAACAATTAAAGTCTCTCTTTACTTTTTAGCATTGCATCATGAGTTTGTGCAGTAGCAGCTATAGTGCCTTGGGTTTAAAATTGATGGTTGACCTCCTTACATTGAGGAATAGTTCCTATTGGCTTGTTAGAACTGAGCTGTTAGAAACGCTTGCTGAGGTTGATTTTCGGTAAGTGTTTTTATTTCAAAATTTTGTTCTTATCATTAAACACTTTGTTTTCTTTTAAGTGTTATAAATGCCCTACTATGTAATGTTTTACTCAGGGTTGGTTGGTTGATTGATTGATTTTAAAAAGTAATCATAATACAGTCTTCATCTACTCTTTCTTTAGGCTAGTCAGTTTTTTGGAAAAAAGGGCGCACAGCTTACACAGAGGTTCTCATCATTATACTGGAGTGAGTAGTTTTATTCAGTGCTTCCCTTTTAAAGTTATTATGAATTAGGGATTGTATTGACAGAAAATAGATGTTTAATCCCCATTTGTAGCTGATGAACTTCACAAATTTAAACAGAATCATTTTGTTTTATTTCCTTCAAATTTCTAATGTGTCTTTCATGTAAAAGTTTGTCTACAAATGGAAGTCTTTTGAAGATGGAGTAAAACTTTTTTTCTTGTGGTTTCACATTCTGTCCATTTTCTTATTTTATCAGTATGGAAAGTTTAATTGTAATACTTGGAAACAACTAAAAATAATTGATATTCGTTGATCAGTCTGTGTATTATCTTATTCCCATAGCTATTAAAACTTCAGGATCGTGTGCTCAATAATGTAGTCATTTCTCTGCTTGGAGATGAAGACCCCAGAGTGAGGCATGTTGCTGCTGCTACTTTAGTAAGGTATTAGTAGCTGAAGAACTATAATTCACTCATTTAACAATAATTAAAAAGTCATTTATTGTGAAAGTAGAAGGTGTCAGTGTGTCTAATGGAGGAAAGGAATTAAATATATATGCATACACAGACAACTTCTCCAGAATTAGCTGTGCTTGACCGGAGACTTAAATGTGAGGAACAGTGTTAAATGTGAGGAACAGTGTAATTCCAGAATATTGGAGCTGTTGAACTATAATATATGGAGAGGTTCAAATGTGACACGTTTTGATATTCGACCATGTTGTGTTTCCAAAAGAAAACCTACCTAAAGAGTAATAAAAGTTGGGGCAATTTGTAGCAATCACAAATTAATAATATGTTTGGCCCTCCACATTCACTACGATTAGGGGCACAGGACCCTGCAATAGTGGAAAAATTGCAAATATCAAAATATGTAGGGTGATTGGGAAGGGAGCCAAGGCATGGTGGGGAGAGTGGACACCCAGGGTCCAAACTAGGTCAGGGAAGGGAGAGGGAAAGGAGGTGGGTCAGCATGGTAGCCCTATACTTCTCTCTTACCCATCACCCTCTTTGGGTGTGGAGGGGCATTGGAAGAGAGTTTGTGGTGCTGAGAAGTAGGGCTGCAGGTCATCCTTAGATAACTAGGCAGTGGCTGGTGGAGGAGGAGGAGGAGGAGGGGGACCAGAGGTGGGTTTTTAAAGGGCTGCATGGCCTGAGCAGAGCTGCCAAAAAGGAATGTTGTCGTGGAAAAGAAGTACATAGGGTGGATGGACAGGGGTTGGAAAACTCGTACGTAATCAAGTTTTTGAAAGTTAAATGTGCAAATATGGAGGGCCAACTGTATTAAAATTGAAAGCAGACTATTTAAAATTAGTGAGTACAAGATAATATTTTGTCTTTTATGATTATCAAGTTGGTATGAAAACACAGTTAACATTTTAGAATCTCACTTTTCCTCTCATCAAAATCCTAAGGGTTGAGAGGTATGCCTGGCAGAATGATTTGTGTCTGTGGAGACTGAAGCAAACACCTATTAACCTCTGAAAATGGAAGCCATTTGGAATCCTTGGCAGATTAACCTTGGGGCTGGTTGTTTCCACATTCCGTACTGTGAGGCCCTTGAAAAAAACATCTTGGGAAGTTAGTGGTGATATTAACTTGGAAGAGTGCATTCTGCTCAAGGAAGTGCTAAGCAGGAAATTCACTTGTTCTAAAAATGTGATTCACTGAAAAAGCATTTGATAATTGTGATTCATCTGTTCATTTTGTCGTTCTCTTTTAACTGGAGACAGACTCAGAAATATGTGTTTGGGCCCATCATATAGAATGGTAAAATCACAGCCTCCTGGCTGGGAATCAGGCTTCAACCAAATGGTGAACAGGATGGACTTTCTTTTGCTGACGCACGGACGGTGCTGGATGTACTGTAGTGTTTTCTTTCCTATTTCTGGCACCTCCTTTCCTCTCCACTTAGGTTGTCTCCTGGGAGAAGGACAGATCACTCTTACTGGAGGTTTGATCTAATTAATTATGCAGGACTTTAGAAATCATGTCAAAGGTTTGCAGGTTGTCCTCTGCTGAAATAAAAGTACATACAAATAAATTGTTAAATACAGTTACAAATTTTAGATAATGTAAGTGGGGAAAAAATCTGAGAAGCTACACCTAGATCTAAATTTCTCCCCTGAAAGTTAAAAAAATGAAACAGCCAGTTTTCTTTAGTGGTTAGTCTCAGGAATTTTTGTGGCATTGTGCTGAACTCCAGTAAATTATGTGTCTCTAGAAAAAATTAGGGGAAGAGAGCCCCATGGCTGAAGCAGTCATTGGGAAGAACCTCTTTGTGCCCTCTTAATTCAGGGTTCCTACAGTTGTCATGTTGACAGGTTGTATTGGGACCTGGAGGAGGAAGCTTAGTAATAATTTAAATTGATCTTTATTATCACATATTTATTGTGTAGGAGATCTCTAGAATTAATTTATCTGTAAAAACTGTATGTCTTAATGTCTGTGGTTTAAATTTGGCCACAGTAATGTAATATAAGGTAAAATCTAAAACATTGAAGGTTAACAGTGCTGATGAACTTATTAAAGCTAAAAAGTAGCGATTACCTATTATGTTAAATCCAAATAGATTTTCATCTTGAAGACTAGGGAGACTGCATATGATCTAAATTGCACTATTTTTTTTAATTTTAAGGAGTTGTATTATAGCCTGGTTTTCTCTTTATTTCAGACTTGTTCCAAAGCTCTTTTATAATTGTGACCAAGGACAAGCTGATCCTGTAGTAGCAGTAGCAAGGGACCAAAGTAGTGTCTACCTAAAGCTGCTAATGCATGAAACTCAACCTGCTTCTCAGTTTGCAATAAGCACTATAACCAGGTAGAGTTATATTTTATTGGGACTTTGATTCTGGTGTTTTTTTGGACAAAATAATTCTAAATATCAGTCTGTATTTCATTATATTATTAAGAACAGTTTTAATTTTGCACACTGTGGCTTTAACTTCTTTAGGTTTATTGAAGAAATGTCTGTGCTGCAAAGGAAATTAAACTGCTTTCTTAGAGATGTAGAGATTCTTTTCATGGTCTAGAGTACTCTGCAAAAATCAAGAATTTATTTTTTAATTGTGGTCTGAGACTTGATGGTAGTTTATTTAGTCTTTAACCTTAAGTCTAGAAAACAAGTAAAATGAGGTAGCAGTAAAAATAAATGGATAGTCATTGATATTTCCTGTGTCACAGAATGGGATATGTGCTCTCGGTTCCATTTTGCAGGAACAATATCTGAATGAGATACTGAATAAGACTTACAACATTTCTGTTATAAGGAAAAAGACTTTGTATAACTACTGTCTCCATTATATGTAAGGAAGTGTGGATTAATCTGCTCTTATTTAAGAGCTACTGAGGCTCACCTGTTTCTTTGTATTCCTCTTAGTCTTTCCTCCCACTTATCAAGGACAAAGATTTGATTTCTGGGAGTGAGCAGGGTTGGGTCAAAAATTATGTTTAGGTGGGTATTCTTCTCAATTTTTTCCCCAAATGTTATCACACAAGCTAGTTAGTATGGCACGTAAACGAATATCAGCTACAAAAGTAGGAAACCTATCTTCTAATGAGGAGTCAAAAACATAATTTTGCATGGCATCTTAGTATTCACATATAAAATGACAAACAAAAAGAAGAAATAAAGATATACTAGAAGAGCCTCCTTCTTCATTCTTTAGAAATTTTCTGGCTGATGGGATTTTCTGTGGTGGATTGAGAACCAGAGCCCAGATGCCTTGTTAGATCCAGTTCTAGAATATTATGAGGAGCCCTTTTATGCCAAGAAGTGTGTTCCCTTTGAGGGAATGTGGCAGTGATAAAGCAAGACTCATCTCATTTTCTGTGTGTCAGGATCATCATCTACCCATTCTTTCCACTTGACAGTCAGCTGCTTAGGGAGGAGCAAACCAGTCAGGTTCCTCAACAGCGTATGTGTAGGGGGCTTGTTTCCTTCTGCCTAGTATGGAAATGCAATGGGATCCCTGTCAATGTAAGATCTCTGTCAAGTAGCTCATGTGGCCTCCACAGTGGAAGCAAGAGAGGCTGGAGAGTAGAGGTTGTGGATCAGATAGGATCTGGCTGCAGGCCAAATCTGTATAGAGTTAGGCATGTTAAATCAGTACTGTGGAGCAGACATGGACTTGTGCTGAGATTGGATCATTTATGGCACTTCTCAAAACATCTGCATCCACTGGTCAACACTGCTGCCATTTTTGGCAAATAAAAGTAATGTTCCAGTCACTTCCAACTATTTTTCAGTAACAATTTATGTAGAAAATATTTTTTCTTATGAAAATTCATTTATGGCTGTTGTAATTGTTCTAGAACTTACAGAGGATATAATGTGGTACAAAGTCCAACAGATGTGACAGTGGAAAATAACCTTTCTAGAGTTATTTCAGCAGTTTCCCATGCCTTGACAACATCATCAACAAGATCTCTAACAGTGAGTTTTTCAAATATGTCAGTGACTTGTTTATCAATTACAATTTTAAGTAATAAATCCACTCTCAAATATATACCATTTCTATCTCAAAATCTAAAACAAAAGCTAAAGGTTCAGAATGCTATGTCATATTCCATGTTTTCTTATGTTATTGATAGTAATGTGTTTTCTCTTTGGGCTTTTCAGTTTGGGTGCTGTGAAGCTTTATGTCTTCTGTCCACATCATTTCCAGTTTGCACCTGGAACGTAGGATGGCACTGTGGGTATGTTTCTTCCTCAGGTATACAAGGTTATAGTTGATGTTTGAAAAACAGAATATCCAAATTCTGCTCTAGAGTGTTTTGTTTTTTTTCATTGAAACTTAAAGAGAAGAAACATTCCAAGTTAGTCTGGTAGTTTGTCAAAGGTCTGGAACTTTAACTGTTTAATTCAGAGGTATATAAAATTGTGACGAATATTGAGCTATTAATTATTGCTTGTTAGGCAATTTTTAGCATTTGTTAGTTGTATCTATTGGCTTATAAACATTGTACTTGATTATACTTTTCCCTGTCTCCACTCCACTATGTTCCATCATCTGAGGTTTTTTAAATTTCTTCAGTATCTTAAATCTTCTTATTCTTATTACTATTAACATCTTTATATATTGGCTTTTCACCAAAACTTGGACTCAGGGCTACTTATGAATGAAAATACAATATGGTTAAAAACAGTGGCCTAAATCCTGTTAGTCCTGACTGGAGTAGGTTGTTGTTTGCTGCTGTGTGCCTTCAAGTAATTTCTGACTTAGGTGACCCCAAGGTGACGTTATCATTATGTTTTCCTGCCAACATTTGTTTGGGTGTGTGTGTTGTCTTTGGGTTTCCATGGCCAAGCAGGGTTTCCATGGCCAAGCAAGGATTCAAACTCTTGTTTCCAGAATTGTAGTCCAGTGGTCAAACTACTACGTAACACTCTTGTCTGGAGAATAGATAGACTCAGTCAATGAGATTTACTTATGTGTTGACTCACCATTCAAAAAATGATTGAATAGGTCTACTCTGCTAGCTCCGGCTCTCATTGTCAGGATGGCATAGAGGAGCAATCCACCATGATTGGGACTTACCAAGCCCTCATTTCTGGGTAGGACCACTGTTTCAGCATTGTCCTGCCAAATGTAGCTTGCGCTGCCTTATTAACTATCTGACTTGGATGGGATGGGATGGGATCTTGGGATGGGCTGCACTTCACAAAACTTGGCAGGAATGTTTTTGCAAACAGTCTTGCACGGAGGATTAAGAGGTCTTTAAACTAAGTTCTGCCGGGGAGGGAGACAATATTATTCAGGGCAAAGACTCGGCGAGTGCAGGGGGTAAAGACCTAAAAGATATTGACCAAGTAGTACAAGCGTCCAATGGTGGGAGGAGTAGAAACTATAGTACAGGACTTGCAGGAAGGGCCCGGGGATTTAGGTGTCTCTACACTAACGCGCAGAGTATGGGAAACAAACAAGATGAACTTGAACTCCTAGTACAACAAAATAAATATGATTTGATAGGCATCACTGAGACCTGGTGGGATGAGTCTCAGGATTGGAATGTAACCTATTTTGTAGAAATAGACCAAACAAGAAAGGAGGAGGAGTAGCCTTGTATGTCAAGGATGTTTTCACCTGTGAAGAGATCCGTGACTTAAACCCAGAAAGCCAGGTCGAGAGCATCTGGGTGAGAATTAAGGGAGCGAGAAACAATAGGGATATTCTGGTGGGGGTTTACTACAGACCTCCAACCCAGACTGAGGACCTTGATGACGCCTTCCTCAACCAAATGACTGCACATTCAAAAAGGAGAGATACAGTAATAATAGGAGATTTTAATTACCCGGATATATGTTGGCAGTCAAACTCTGCCAAGACAGCAAGGTCCAGCAAGTTTCTTGCTTGTCTTGCAGACAGTTTCATGGTCCAGAAGGTGGACGAGGCCACAAGGGCATCAAATATTCTAGATCTGATCCTGACCAATAGGGATGACCTTGTTAATGAGGTAGAAGTGGTTGGATCTTTAGGGGGGAGTGACCATGCCCTATTGGAATTTGGCATTCAGTGGGAAGGAGAAAATAAGTGTAGCCAGACACTCGTCTTAGATTTTAAAAAAGCGGACTTCTGTAAACTTAAGGAGCTGCTGGCTGAAATTCCATGGTCAAGAATAGTGAAAGAGAAGGGAGTTCAGGAGGCATGGGAGTTCCTTAAAAGGGAGATACTGAAGGCACAGTCTAAAACTGTGCCAATAAGGAGGAAAAATGGAAGGCATCTGAAGAAACCAGAATGGTTGACTAAAGAACTCTCAGCTGAGCTAAGCGTTAAGAGAAACGTGTACAGGAAATGGAAGAGGGGGGAAACCACCAAAGAAGAATTTAAGCAAGTAGCCAGGAGATGTAGGGAGAAGGTCAGAAAGGCTAAAGCACAGAACGAACTTAGGGTGGCCAGAGACATTAAAAACAATAAAAAGGGCTTTTTTAAATATGTCCGCAGCAAAAGGAAAAAGAAGGAGACGATAGGGTCGCTGTGCAGAGAAGATGGTGAATTGCTAACAGGGGGAAGAGAAAAGGCAGAACTACTTAACACCTTCTTTGCCTCAGTTTTTTCCCAGAAGGATACAAGCACTCAACCTGGCAGTTGGGGGGCAGGTGAGGAAGCAGGGGAAATGCAGCACATAATAGGTAGAGAGGTGGTACAGGAATACCTGGCCACACTGGATGAATTCAAGTCTCCAGGGCCAGATGAATTGCATCCTAGGATATTAAAAGAACTGGCAGAAGTCATTTCGGAACCGCTTGCTATAATCTTTGAGAAATCTTGGAGGACAGGAGAAGTTCCAGCAGACTGGAAGAGGGCAAATGTTGTCCCCATCTTCAAGAAGGGAAAAAAAGAGGACCCAAATAATTATCACCCAGTCAGCCTGACGTCGGTACCCGGAAAGATTCTGGAGCAGATCATTAGGCAGTCAGTTTCTGATCACTTAGAAAGCAACGCGGTAATCACGAGAAGTCAACATGGATTTCTCAAAAATAAGTCATGCCAGACTAATCTTATCTCTTTTTATGATAGAGTTACTAGCTTGATAGATGAAGGGAATGCTGTGGATGTAGCATATCTCGATTTCAGTAAGGCCTTTGACAAAGTTCCCCATGACATTCTTGCAAAGAAGCTGGTAAAATGTGGGCTGGACAGGGCTACTGTCAGGTGGATCTGTAACTGGTTGACTGACCGTTCCCAAAGGGTGCTCACCAATGGCTGCTTTTCATCCTGGAGAGAAGTGGCTAGCGGGGTGCCACAGGGTTCTGTCCTGGGCCCAGTGCTGTTCAATATTTTCATCAGTGACTTGGATGAAGGAATAGAGGGCATGCTCATCAAATTTGCGGATGACACCAAATTGGGAGGGGTTGCTAATACGCCAGAGGACAGGGTCAAAAATCAAAATGACCTGGATAGATTGGAGAGCTGGGCCAAGGCTAACAAAATGAAATTCAACAGAGAGAAGTGTAAGGTCCTACACTTAGGTAGAAAAAATGGAATGCAGAAATATAGGATGGGGGACACGTGGCTGGATGGCAGTACGTGTGAAAGGGATCTAGGAGTTCTAATAGACCACAAGCTGAACATGAGTCAGCAGTGTGATGCGGCAACCAAGAAAGCCAATGCAATTCTGGGCTGCATCAATAGGAGTATGGTGTTTAGATCGAGAGAGGTACTGGTACCACTCTACTCTGCTTTGGTTAGACCTCATCTTGAATACTGTGTCCAGTTCTGGGCACCCCAATTCAAGAAGGACATGGTAAAGCTGGAGCAGGTCCAGAGGAGGGCGACAAAAATGGTGAAGGGCCTGGAAGCCAAGCCCTATGAGGATAGACTTAGAGAGCTGGTTATGTTCAGTCTGCAGAAGAGAAGGTTAAGAGGGGACATGATAGCCATGTTTAAATATTTGAAGGGATGCCATGTAGAGGAGGGAGAGGGCTTGTTTTCTGCCTCTCCAGAGACCAGGACAAGGAGCAATGGATTCAAGCTGCAGGAAAGGAGATTCCACCTGAACCTCAGGAAGAACTTCCTGACAGTCAGGGCTGTCCGGCAGTGGAATATGCTGCCTCGGAGTGTGGTGGAGTCTCCTTCTTTGGAGGTTTTTAAGCAGAGGCTGGATGGCCATCTGTCGGGAGTGCTTTGAGGGTGTTCCTGCATGGCAGGGGGTTGGACTGGATGGCCCGTGTGGTCTCTTCCAACTCTACATTTCTATGATTCTATGATTCTATGATTCTATGACTTACAATGGCTAATGAAGGTTGATGGTTCTTTCCACCTTGCTGTATCACATATATCTAGAAAAAATGCCAATACTGCTTAGATCATACTCACAGCCATCTAACTGCCTTTGGTTGGCACACGGGGATAGCCCAGTTGTGGTGCATTGCTCCTCCTGCCATCCCAGAATGGTTATTCACAGTAAGTCCAATCGCTCATTCTTTATCCCAAAATAGTAAAGATTAACCTCTTGTCTCCATGAGGAAAACAAGTTTGGAAAAAAAAAACCAGTTAGTTTCTGTTGTTTGTGAGGTGGTAGGTAGTTGTTTTTACCCACTGTTTTCTGGGCAGGATGTCAGTGGTTTGGAAAACAGAGAATAGGGACTCCTGGAATCTTTCATTCTAGATTACTTCCCTTTATGCTGTTTCTTTTTCTTAGGAAGTTTTCTGATATGTGCCACATTAGGATGTCAGTTATTGTTTTGCTTTATGGTTCCTCTTTTGTCCAGTCTGATGTAGGACCCTTACTATGAATGAGCTAATTATCAGAGTGTTCTGTCTCCTGTCTGTATGGGAGCAATATAAAATGGTGTCCTGTCTCTTTTAAGAGCAAGAATTTGTAGCAAGAATGTTCCCATTCTCTGTAGCTGGAGAGTGAACTAAAGATGAAGGTAATTCATCTGACCTTTATAGATTCTAACGTAGACTCAGAGAACAATATTTAATACATGTTATGCTTGTAGGAAGAACCAGATTTTCATCTGTTTAATCTGGTGACATGGAAGCTTAATGTTCTTGACAGAATTCTTTGGACAGAGTTCTTTAATGCTTCTTAGTAGATTATGGCCAGTATGAGGGGATCACCCTAGTTTGAAGCTTATGCCTGTGTTGTTGTTTGAGCATGGGATAGCTTTATGGAAATTCCATACTGCATTGCTTAATATAGTTCAGTAAGCTGGCAAGAGTGCCTATTCTATCCAATAATAATAACAAAGGGGATTTTTTTAATGCAAAGGTAATAGTCATCTATCCTAACTGTTAAAGTAAGTGGCTGCTAGATATGTAACTTCTTAACATGTGTTTTACTGTGTTATTTTATTAGTTCTATGTTTTCTTGAGACAATCAACTGTTCATAATTCATCTTCCAGTTTTAACCCGCTGAGTTCTACAGAAGAGTCTCAGAGGAATAGCACTATTGGAATGGCGGGTTTGGTTCTGTCTCTTCTTTCATCAGCTTGGTTCCCACTAGACTTGTCAGCCCATCAAGACGGTTTGATATTGGTTGGAAACTTGCTTGCAGGTAAGGTAAAAGCCCATTATTAGTATTTTTCTGTTAGAACTAGTATTTTATCTCTGTCTTGTCTTATTTTCCATTTATTCCTTGTGCTTGTAATATGTCTTGTAGATCAGTCTTCTGTAGACTTTTTGAAAACTATAGTTACTGCTGAATATAGAATTAATGTTATTAATTGGGACTAGATGTAGCATTAACACAAAAAGACTACTTTGATTTTAATATTCAGTGAAACTCCTATTGGAAAATTTTAGCTGTTAGAATCCACATCTTAACAGATATGTTATTTAGGCAATATGGATATGGTGGTGTATGTTGTGCTGTGGTTAAATCTGGCTTCATTTCTACCTTGTGGCTGGATGGCTGTCAGGGGCAAAAGGGTAAACACAATCTCAGTTTGTCTCTTCATGGCCTGTTTGAATTGCAGTTAGCCTTCCACTTTCACGGGTTTCCCTTTCATGAAATTCATTATTTGTTTGAGAAGTTTGTAGCTTCTCACCCCCACCTTGCATCACCATGCTCCTCCCAGATTTTCAGAGCTGGCAAACTCAACCCAGTTTTAGAATCAGCGGGCTACACTCAAGCACCTTGCACTGTTTCTCCTCCTCTGACTCCTCACTCATGTTTCTCATCTTCCAAACAGCCCCAGCTCTTCCTTCTCTTACTGCACTCTCTGCTATCCAGCTTCTTGCTGCCCCCTTTCCTCCTCCTGTCTCCCATCCTTCAACAGCCCCAGCCCTTCTTCCTTCTTGATCCAGCCCCTTCCTTCTCTAACTGCACACCCCATGATCCAGCACCTTTCTGCCTTTTCTCCTCCCACTCCTCCCCATCTCCTGTTATCCCAACAGCATCAGCCCCATCCTTCTCTTACTATACATCCCACAATCCAACTCCTTGCCCCTCCTTCTCCTTCTTCCCATCCTCTAACAGCACCAGCCCCTTCCTTCTCTTACCTCACAACATGCAGTCTTGCTACCCCTCGTTCTCCTCCCCCTCTTTCCCCCGTCTCACTTGCCCAGGATAGGAGTCACCTTGAGTAGCAGATCCAGGGATAAATCTTAAGGGTGACAGGAGCCCTAGGGTTGGAACTGTGGGGCCAGTCTGGGTAGCGATTCTGTCACAACTAACAGTACTACTCTCCTAGGTCTCATATTTTAAAAATACCCAAGTTTCCCCCTTCTTTCAGCCCAAAGATCCACCAGCTAAGACCACCAGCACCCGTCCAAAGAGATGAGCACCTGTGACATAGCCTATTGTGTTGTCACTACAGAGGCCAATTCATACTACAATACCTCACAACCATATCTTCAGTGACAACACTTCCTGTGTGTGTGCTCTTCTGTACATTTGCTAGGTCAGGCCATCTAGATGGCAAATATTTTGTCAGGGTGAAAACTGGCATGAAATTTCCATAGCATCACAAAACCCAGTGTTGTTATCTTTCTAGCATCATCCTAAATACCGGGAGTCTTAGGCAGCTTGCGGTGAAGAAAGTTTTATTTGCTGTAAGCTTTCATGGCAGATCTTTCACCCAGATAAAGACATTCAAGGACTGTTACAAATACGTTTTGTTAGATTATAATACACATGCTAAGGTGCAGGTAAGATATAAAGGCACAGAAATTTGAAAGACAGAAAAATTAAGTTTATCTCAATCATGGTCATTTAACAAACAGTAGTTAGGAAGTGAGGTGGGCATTTCAGGATAAATAAACAGATCAATGCACACATACTGCCTTTGTCCAATCTAAGTCGTGTCTAGCTACGGTTACGCATCCTTGATTAAATCCTGTTTAGATTACTTTAACACATTCTGCATGATGCTGCCTTTTGAAATGGTTTGGAAAACGCGAAGTATCCAAAATGCTGGGGCCAGAGTACTATCTGGGGCTGATTACAAGGATCATATAGCCTTATAAGACTTAGGACCACACGGTCTGAAATACTGTTTCTTCCTGTATGAGCCTTCGTGAGTCTTCAGATCCTCAGGGTGGGCTTTTTCTCTGGTGAGGAAATAGAGAAGGCCTTTTCAGTGGTTGCTCCCAGGCTCTGTAATTCTGTTCCACAGGTAGCTGAGTGGGCTTCTCTGTAAGTAAAATAAAAATAAAGATATTTTTATTTAAACAGGCATTTGATGATTACCTGGCTATGTGAAAAGATCTGTATGCTGCACATTTACTATGTTTTTATACTGTTTTAACTTGGGCTTGTTTAATTGTTTTAAAACTTTTTTTTTAAATTAAGTTTGTAGTTGTACTTCGTTTTAATTTGTGTTCTAAGCCAGGTTGGATCCCCTGCTGGAAGAAGTCAGGATGCAAAATAAATAAATAAATGGTACATAGTTAACCTCTAGGTGAAGACTCAGGGATGGAAGAAGAAGATGAAGATCAATTTTATTTCTTATACTTCATTTTTCTCCAGGTTTGGGACTCAAGGCAGCTTACATATTAAACTGATTATAATATAGTTAAAAACATACCGAAAATCAAAATTTAAAAAAAAGTATCAATGACATTAAAACAATGTAAAGTATACCCTTAAAAGAATAAAAACCAGTTAAAGCAGTACAATTTAAAATAATACAGCATACTCTTCCAAATTCTTAAAAATCTTGAGTTCTAAAAGCCTGCTTGGGAAAAAAAAAAACTCCAGGGGAGGGAGTTCCAAAGCCTGGGCAGACACTGAGAAGTCTCAATGTTGTGTGCCCCCCCCCCCCCGACAACACCCGTGGGAGTGAAACAGTGGCCTCTTTTGAGGATCTCAGGGTCTGGGCAGGCTCACACATAGATATAGGTCTGACAGATAGTCCAGACCTAAGCTATATAGGGCCTTATAACCAGCATTTTGAATTTTACTTGGAAACAAACCAGGAGCCCGTTTAGCTGTTGGAGCAGGTGAATTGTAGATGCGTGTTAGTACTCTGGCTGTAGCTCTTTGTGTCGAAATTTCCAACACTCTTCAAAGGCAGCCCCCCATGGTGTGCATTAGATTAATCAAGACAGGATGTAAACAGGGCATGTTGTCACCATGGCCATATGGGGCATTTTCAAGGAGAGGCATATTTAGTTTAAGTCTGCAAAAACAATCCTGGCTACACAGAAACCTGGATCTCCAGGTTCAAGGCTGAGTTGAAGAATACACCTAACTTTTGTTTACAGGGTGAGTGCAACCCTATCTATCATTAACTGTATCCTTGTTCCCTGACATGCCTTTTGACTGACCATGAGCATCTCTGTTTTTTTATGGATTGAGATTCAGTTTTCTTGTCCCTATCTAGTCCGTTACTGATTACTGCTAATTTAGAGATAAAGTAATGTCCTTACATTACGATGGAAAAGAGAAATGGAGTTGAGTGTCATCAGCGTACTGGTGGCATCAAATCCCTGGATGAGCTATCTCCGTGGTTTCATGTAGACATTAGATACCATGGGAGATGAAATAGAGCCCTGGTGGGACTGCTTAGGCCATTGGCCAAGGAGTCAAACAAGAATTCTCCAGTACCATCTTCTGGTACTCTTCCAGGAAGCAACGCAGCAGCTCTTAAACAGGGCCTCCCAGTTCCATCCTTGCAAGATAGCTCTGAGAGATACCATGGTCAGTGGTACTGAAAGCTGCTGAGACAGCAGAACCAGCAGAGAAGCATCCTGTCTGATTTACAGCATAGGTAGCCCACCAAGGTGACTGGAGTTGTCTCTGTCTCATAATCAGGCATAAACCAGATTAAAATGGATCTGTTTCATTCAGGGGTCCCTGGAGTTGGGAAGCTACCACACTTTCTATTACTTTGCCCAAAAATGGACTTTTGGACACTACTGCAAAATTATCAGTTATGGAGGGATCCAGGGAATGCTTTTTCCAGCAGAGGCCTCCTTTAAGCATGTTGGAACCCTGCCTGGTTGTAAAGAGGTGTTGACTGCTCCCTTCACCTACTTGACCAGTCCCCCTCTAGCCATTTTAATTAGCCAAGTAGGGCAATGGTATAGCAGATATGTGGTAGCTCTCATTTCTTCAAGGATCCCATCCACATCCTCAGGCTGCACAAATAAAGTTTCCATTATTGTTGGACCAATGGCTGCCAGTATTATATCAGGATTGTAGCAGCTATTGCAACCGAGTCAGAATGGGTCTGAGTTGACTGTTGAGAGAAGTTCATTATGTTCTCAGGGGCCAGAATAGAAACTGCTGAACATTTGAAGCATCTCTGCTGGCTTTTAATCAGAATACCCAAGGAAATATTTAGGCTGTATGACCTTCTAGGAAACTTCTGCCTTATCTGTTTGCAATAATTTTTTCAAGTTTATCTCATATAATCATAGCTCTGAAAGAGGACTGTGGCTATGTAGCCTAGCCACCTGACTTGTAGCAATAGATAGCTAAAGCACTCCTGAGAGACTGCCATTCAGTCTCTGCTTAAAAACCTCCAAGAAAGTTTTTGTCATGGATTGTGCCAGGGACTAGTGTTTTCCATGTACATATAGCACAAGGTGAACTATCTTGGTCCTGCTTGTATTATACCTGTTAAGAACTATATGTAGTTTGTAGGCTTTTTTTATTGATTTAGTGAATGTTAACAGCAACTTTGAAAATTTATTTTTCTTTATCTTTGATTTGTGTAGACTTCCTATACCTGCAGGATTTTAAAATTCAAATAAAGAATTTTGTCTCCATACATTTTTGCAGTTTGATGTTGTTTTTTCTATGGTCTTTTATAAGGTTTAGATAAAATATATATTACAGAGACTTTACTTGCTTTGTAATTTTACCTTGGTATAATTTCAGCTAGTGCTTCAAAATCATTGAAAAATCCTTGGAATAATGAAGATGACACTAATGTTGGTGCTACTAAGCAGGAGGAGCCATGGCCAGCTCTAGCAAACAGAACTATTGTTGTTCTGATAGAACAAATGTTCTCCCATTTGCTGAAGGTCATTAATATTTGTGCTCATGTATTGGATGATGTTGTGCCCGGCCCAACAATAAAGGTATAATATCTTTTTTGTTGTATTGCTAACAGTATTTTAAAGCCATCAGTGGCATAAAATCTTTTTAGGACCAACTGAAACATTGAAAAGTGACCGTTTTGTTGGTCGTGGAGGGGTAGCTGTGTTAGTCTGCTATAGCAAAACAAAGAATCTCATGGAATCTTAAAGACTAACAGGTCTTATCAGCTTTCACAGACAAATGCCAGTTCATTTCCAGGAATAATTTAAAGTACTAGTTTTGACCTTTAAAGCCCTAATGGTTTGTATACAGACTATCTGGAAGACTGTAAAAGCCAGTGTGAGCTTTAAGATATATAGGGGAGGGCTTTCTCTTGGACCCAAAACCTCTAGAACGCTCTTCCATAGGAAGTCTGATTGGCCTCCCTGCTCTCTTGCTGCTGGCAAGTGAAGAACTTTTTATTAAAGCAAGCTTTTGAGTTTTAAATTATATAGCAATAGTGTGTGTGAAATGGCGTGTTGTGTTTAATTTTTTATTAGTAATCATGTTATGAATGTGTTTTTAATTGTTTTAATTATTTTTAATATTTAAATAATATTAAATTAATTAAATATTAAATTAAATAATAAAATAATATTATTTTTTAAAACTTTTTGTAAAATGTGATTTTAATTTAATCTTGTTTGAAACTTCTGGAAGCCGCCTTAAATTCCATCATAGGAGAAAGATGGGATATAAATTCAGAAATAAGTAAAAAGATGGGTCTAAAATGCCACTCAAATCTTTTGTTGTTGTTTATCATAATATAGTGAGATGTAAATAAACACACTGATGTTTTAGTTAATTCTGATTAAAACTACTTTTTTGTCACTAATTTTTCCTTAGGAAAAAATGTTTAGGCAAATGCAGAAGAGGTGTTTGATCAGTTTATAAAGTAACTGCTGGGATTCTACTGATAAAAAGGGTTAAAGATTTAGACTTTTTAAAGTTTTTTTGCAAACATTATTTGGATGCTAGGATTTACATTTTTTTTCATTTTCTGTTATGCTAAAATTTGAACTATTGTTGGTGTAGTTATACACTGGCTGTATTGTTAGGAAGATTACTAATTATTTACTAATCTTTGTTTTCTTGAAACATTATATTAATGTGGATGGTTTATTGAATTTACAATATGGCTGATATTCTTCTTTACACATGAGAACTACTTTTTTTTAAAGGCAACATTACCATCACTGACAAATCCACCTTCTTTGAGTCCATTGAAAGGACGCAAAGGAAAAGAAAAAGAGATAGCTGAACAGACTTCTTTACCAATGAGCCCGAAAAAGACAAGTGAAAACAGCCCAGGTAGGAAGGATGCATCTGTCAACCTGTACAATAAACATTTAATTAATACTTTTTATTGAGTCCTCCAACAATAAATTAATTTGTTTTGAATAATTATTACCAGTTATTTTGTGTTAGCAGAAAAGCAACTGTCCATGGATAGTTAAACTTCTGCTACTTTCCAGGTTAAGCAAAGGATCGCATAACTTCTCAGTAGTTTTGAGACTAGATACCTGGCTCCTCCCAGTTCTTCTCCCTTGCCATATCCCAGGACAGGTCATATTCTCTTCTTTCCTTCACCTTCTCTTACTGTCAACCTCCTCCTTTATTACCCTGTGTGTTGCTTTTCCCCTGTTCTCGTACATGCCAACTGACCAGATTTTTTTCATAGTTCTATTTGTAATCAGCACAGGCTCAAAATACCCTAAAAATTCTTTGGCCTCCCAGGCTATGCTATACCTTTCCATGTCCCTAATCTTGCAGTCCTAAGGAAGGTCAGGCAAGAGAGAGCAATGATCACATTCATAGAATCTCATTGTCCCCGGAGACCAGAGTTTCCTGAAATTCTGTTTCCAGCCAGTCAGGGACCATGGTTCCCCCTGCCCTCCCCCCCCCATAGTTTCTCACCTACTATTGTAAGGGCATGTGCTCTAGACACAGGCTGACTGCACTTTGCCACCTAGTATCTGGGCAGAAAGTTCATTTAATTTTGGGCTTCTTAGACTGTGGTGCATATCTTGTTCTCCTCTTGCAGGTCATCTATGATTAGGATTTATGGGGTATACTGATGATAGATGCCAGTTTCTAGGACAGATGCTAATCTTTCCAACTTTTCTGTCCTGCTACAAGAGGAAGCATGTTGACCACAAAAGGGCAGGCGTGAAAGAGATTCTAGAGTTCTTCCAAGTGGGGCTAGAAATGGGATTTCAATTTAACACTTGCTGTAGACAGACTTCTACCTTAGCCTTAGTTCTCCCGGTCACAAGAAAATGTTTCTTTCTGTCATTCTGACACATGAAAAGATTCCTCAGCAGAACCTCTTTGCTCGGTCCCCTAGTAGTGCACTACCTCCCTACATGGAGTCTGCACAAAGTGCTAAGAGCCACCCCAAACTGTTTGTTTCTTTCTTTCTCATTCTGCATCGAAAAATGTGTACAGGACAGCTTACAGATCATTAATTTGACAGTTTCCTGGCCTCAGGCTTATAATCTATATAAGACATGATACATAAAAGAAAAGAGAATGGCATAGAGAGGAGATTAAGTCCAACAAATGCTGGCTGCTTTTCTCTCCTTCAGAGGCCACTACAGTGGCAGTTGGAATGGAAGGAAGGAATCTCACCAGCTGCTGGGGCCAAAACACAGTGCAACCTTGCTGTTCGGCCAAGGCACAATGAGACTACTATCTTTAAAGACTGTTCTGCAAGAAGGATATTAGAACTGGGAGCTCTATCTGTCAATCCTTTCCTCTGCAAATTTTGACAGAAATTCATTCTCAGTCTTGTTAGAGCTAAGATTCCAGCCAAAAATGACCTTATGCTTCCACAGCTCTCACCCAAAGTCCTTCCCTCCTTCTGTACACATCATTCACTTGAAAAGGAATCACACAGTTTTGAGGTTCATTGAATCCTTAAAAATCTATGTCAAGAAAACCAAACATTTGAAGAAGCCTTGTTTTTGTCATTTTTGCCCACCTCTCAGAAGGCCAAGTTCTCCTTTGCTCTCCTGACCAGAAGTTTGAAAACAGTCATTATTACTGGCTACAAGAATTTAAGCATTCCTAAACCCCTTGATCTAGTCACCCATTCAACAAGATCAGCCTCAACTTAGCTTCTCTAGTAATGTCTCTCTGGATGAGATTTGAATGGCAGTAGCTTGATCTAACTCTTCATCCATCAACAGGCAATATAAACTCAACAAATATACCTCAGCTGAATCTTCTGTTGGCAGGAGGGTTTTATAACAGATGGTCACAATCTAATTTTTCTTGGCCAACACACCTCCGTGGGTGACTACCACTGCTTCACTAAATCACTAAATTCTCTGGATTGGGAGGAGGACCAATCCACGTACTAATGGGTTCAATCCTCCTCACACCAGCTGATGCAGGTACTATCAACGTTCTCTTCTGTTCTTTTTTCCCCATTAGAATCCCTCCCTATCCTGCCAGTTTTTAATTCCCCTGCTAACCAGCCATATGCTTTCCCTGTCCAGTTTTCGTAAACATATAAGTTACAAGTTAGTAATTAATTAGCAGATTGAATCAGGAAAATATGAGTGCAGAGCAGGGTATGAGTACAATGGAGAAGAAGAAAAAACAAATGGCTTCAAAGTGAGATGACAAAGTGCTGACCCAGATAGTGGAAAAGTATATTGAGAGGTTTGACAGGGCAGGGCATGATTCTATACAGAAGACCGCTGCCCAGCTTGTCTCAGATGATGAGAGAAAGTTGGAATTATGCAAAATATTCTGAGCTGCAGTGAAAGTGAGCTAGATGGGAACACTGATAGAGGGGCAGAAGCAGCAGATGGAGAGAGACGGCAGAAAGTTAAAAGAGATGGATAAGGCAAAATTGGAGAAAAAGAAAAGGAAAGCAAAGGAATTGGAACATGCTTGTTCTAAAAAGCTGGGTGGGGGAAAAGCCGCAGCGGTGGCAAAAAACCGAGATGTGACTTCTGGGTGCCATCTTGAAAATGTGGGTTCCAAGACTACAGCAGTGTCTGTCTTTGGGACCTCAACAAATTTGTGAGGTACCAGAAATTCAAAATGGAAATCTTTCAGATGATAAAGAACAATTTATATGCAGGGGATTTCATGGTTTCCATGGCATGTCTTCATGTTCCAGTGCATGGGAGGACAGGAAATACTTGAGATTTCATTGTGAAGGTCAACATTTTCAGTTCAGGGCACTGTCTTTTGGGCTGGCATCAGTTCCAAAAGTTTTCACAAAGTTGCTGATTCCAGAAGTAGCATATCTCAAGGTGAGGGGTGTGCAACTGCATCCGTACTTGGACAACGTTCTGGTAAAAGCCAGAATGATAGATAAGTTACAAGTAGATGTATTTCTTACTTTCCAAACGTTAGAGGCCTATAGGTTTCTTCTGAATTTCAAAAAAAGCCAAGAAAAGCCATTTGAAATTGACAACCACATTAGCTGATTTGGGGGCAACAGGAAGTACTTCAGTGGGAAGACTATCTTTTCCCAGGAGAGAATAACAAAATTAAAACAAGAAGTGACCAAGGTTTGAACTTTGAGGTCAGTGGCTGTAATGTAGTTGGTCACAATGATGGGCTTTCTCATATCAGTTATTCATTTAGTTCCCCGGGGGAGATTTCATTCCAGAGCTCTTCAGAGACTACTGATGCTTAATCAGTTGGCCGTCAGAGCAAAGCAACATTATCAAGTAATTGTTCCACAACAAGTGTCTGCAAGCAAGGAGGTCTGCGTTCAGTTCCTCTGGTGGCAGAATCCACCAGGCTATTCAGATGGGCTGAGAGAAACTTGCAGTCAATCACAGTAGTGTACTTGAATGAACTCCTGAATGTGCAGGTGGACTACCTAGGCAATTGGTTACATCCAGGAGAGTGGTTGCTCAACAAGGAAGTATTCACCCAGTTGGAGGACTTGCAAATAGATTTCTTCTTGTCTGAAGAGAACACCAAGTTAAAGTGTTTCTGTTCAATAGATGGATACAGAAATGCAGAAGTGCATGATGCGTTGTCAGTTCCCTGGCCACACGGAGTACATTATGTCTTTCCTCCAGTAGAAATTGTACACAATACACTTCTCAAAATACAACAGAAGGCTTCTGTGTAAGCGGTTGTGTCATAGTGGCCAAGGAGGCCGAGATTTCTGTTATTGATGTAAATGGCATTTGCCATTTGCCAGCACACAGAGATTTATTCAGTCAGGGCCTGGTGTGGCATCCGGACCCAGAATGGTTGCATTGGACTGTGTGGAGATTGAACGGAAGTATCTAAGAGACCAGGATTATTGCACAGAGGTTGCAGAAACTATTTGGTCCTCTAGAAGGGAATCCGCTTGGAAAATATATAACAATGTGGAAGGCATTTTAGAGATGGTGCAGAACAAAATCAATAGCAGTGAATGAAATGAAAGTGCTCAATGTTCTAGACTTTCTGTTAGAGGGAATCACTAAGGGCGTAAGACCAAATACTCTTAAAAGACAGGTAGCGGCCCTGTAAAGCAATATTGAACCTGCAAAGGGAGTCTTTATTGGTGTACCTGAACATTAAGAGATTCTTGAAAGGAGCAACTTTGATATCATTTCCCACAGTTCAAAGGTTTCCTTTCTGGGATCTTAACTTCTTTCTAAATGCATTGACATCTTCTCCACGTATGCCTTTAAAGGAGGCATGACTGAGACTGTTGTTGTTTAAAGTGGCTTTTCTTTTAGCCATAACATCTACTTTGAGGTTTCAGAGTTAGCAAAATTATCTTTGAGTGTTAATCTCTGTAAACTTGAACGAGACAGACTAACTTTGATTCTGGATCTGATGTTTCTGCCAAAATGTATATCCACTTCAACTGTACATGGGGCACTGTATTTACCGGCTTTCTGTCCAATACCAACTCATTCGTTGGAGCATAAGTAGCAAATGTTGTGTCCTATCTTAGTCCCGGCACAGCTGATAAATCAAACAAAACAAACTGAATATCTCCCAGCTTGTTACTTACTTCCAGGCAGTAAGCAATGAGTCATAAATAAAGTCCAACATAAAGTCTTGCAGGGTTTCACAGCAAGGGAGTGTCCAAGGTCAATCCGTGCATTTGTCAAGGCATCCAGCAAGGTAGCAGGTCAGATAAGCTCTGACAACTCCTGGAGGGGAAGGACGCCAGGCTAGATAGACCTAAAGCCTAGCATAGCTGTGCTTTGATTGATTGTTGCTGGTTATAAATTCTGAGAGAGTGACACTGGGTCTCTCTTTGCTTCCTGTGCTGTGCAAAGCTGGGTCTAGGTAAGTGTTCTTCTGTATCTGAAGAGGTAGGACTCTCTGTTGGAGCTGGCAGCATCCATGGAGGAGAGGTCTTCATTCCCAGCCTGTAGGAAGGAGCCATCCTGGTTAACTCCCCATTGCCATTCAGACCAAGCAGGGGTCACGTGACTTTAGTTTTGAAATTCGTAGACCTCTTGCTTCTCCCCTAGGTTTTTCTTACCTCGACTCAGGATATTCTTCCCTCTTGCACAACTACATTTATCTTTGTCTTCTCACTGTTCTTTGGTCTTTATTCTTCTTTAGCCTTTTAGTTGTTCTATAACTTGTTTTTATGTTATTTTTCAAAAATATTTTTAAATAGTTTTTTTCTCTTCCCTGGTCTATTTGACTGGCTGTTGTACTTTGGTGGAAAGCAGTTCCACCAATCTGTGGAGAAAGTACAAAAATGGCCACTGAAGCTCATCTGTTTAGTGTAGAATGCTAGTGTTGTTTAACAGAAGTTCTGGGAGCTGTTTTGTGGTAAGACAACCAGTTTCTTCTGTTGTTCTTTAACAACAGGGCTTGCCTTGGAAAACCCAGTTGGGAATATCACTCCTTCCTTCCACGTGAGTGCAATTCCAGAGACCCCCTTGAAGTACTCTTCTGGTGGAGGAGGTTTAGTAGCTCTCACTGCTGGTGCCTTCCATGTTGATATGGTACCAAAATCACTCTCATTTTTAGTTTGAACCTTAAAGGAACTAGTCCAAGGTGCTCAATCTTATCCTGCAAGTACATTCAACGCCTTGGGTAGCTCCTTTAATTTTCAGACTAAAACATGGATTGGATTCTCTTATCCCTTTGGCATGGAAGTCACCAGCCACTACAACTTGTGAGAACCCCACAATTTCCAAAAATTCCCCTTCACTGGCCAGTAAATATTGAGAATGTTTAGTGCATGTAAGATGCTTTCTAAGTCATTGGTAGTAAGTGATAGAAAATGAGTGTAGGGTAGGGGGAACAGAATGGGAATGTCTAGAATCTTGTATAGAAGAACTCCATATTATAGCATTTTGTGGAAGGTAATACTTTTACATGCATGTATTTAATCCATAGAGGAATAGGTAACATCATTAACACTGTTAAAATATCACATTTGTCCCCTTTTAAGCCCCTAGGCAAACTGATGCTTCAGGTCCTGCTCCAGCAAGTAAATCAACATCATTGGGCAACTTCTATCACCTTCCTTCATATTTGAAGCTATATGATGTTTTGAAAGCTACCCATGCCAACTATAAGGTATTTTCTTTGTGCTTTGATCAAAACCTGAGCCTTAGTCCAGTTGGTAGTTCCAGCCAGAGTGAACCCAGTGAGTCAGTGTTGATTTGACTTACTGTGTTCCACTTACTTTAATGGTTCTGCTTAGTTGGGGTTAGCCATTTAATTTAGGCCTTTATGTGCATTCTTTGATATTAGTCAGTTTATCCATATTGTAAATCACTTTGCTTTATAAGGTTTAGTTAGAATTAGTATAATTGTATGCACTGTATAGTTATCTCATTTTTTGTACTTGTTAACAGAAATATGATGTGCAGAAAATCTAAATGAAGGAAACTAAATTGATATGGTATACGGAAAACTGAATTCTAAATGAAACAATGTTGTTTGCAAACCTTATTGTAAAGTGCAAAGATTTGTTTTTCTCAGAAAAAAACACCAGTAAACAATAAAATTCATTATAATGGTGGGACAGAACAAAAGTTGTGTGTCATCACAAGTCTCCCAGAATCAGTAACCAACCATGTCTTATAAGAGATACTTAGAATGTGAACATGGTTAAGAACCCTAGACAGACTTTTGGATTGGAACTCAGAAAGGTCTGAAATGCTGTCTGGTGTATGGACAGGCTTACAGGTTAGGGGTAGTTAGAAAGGCATCTGTGATAGTACCTATCATCCTGCACACAGCTGTACCAGTTGACCTATCATACTTGTAGCTGAAATATGGAAGAGATATATTACCCATAAATCCCAGAACAACACCATGTACGTGTTATTGATGTCTTCCAGGGCATGTACTGATTTAGAATTAATTCTTTATTGGTTTTATTGGTTTGTATTGTGCAACAACATGGAACCAAATTATCAAGGTGTAAGACTTTGATTTCACACGTACATGCGAGCATACACTCACTCCGACACGCTTTACCTCAGCATATTGTTTGTATTTGAAGACTAATGTACAGTGATATAAAAAATAACATTTAACCTACATAAAATTAAAATCCACACTGCCTCTCCCCCTTGGTAGACTGCCTTAGAAGTTTTAATACCCGTGTCAGAGGACAGGCACTGATGTAAACAGAGAGAAGGATGGCAAGTAAAGCCCATCCCAGTAGAGGATCTTGCATCCCAGTTAGGCAGCTTCCTTAGAGCTATTCTGTGCTTGTTGTGCTTTACTCCCTTTATAGTAGATATAGCTAGTTAAAATCACAGTTGGCCCTCCACTTTAATGAATTTCCCTTTTGTGAATTTGATTATTCACATATTTGTAGCTCCTTGCCCCCATTCTCCATCTGTTGTTGTTCCAACAGCCCCACCTTCTACCTTGCTTTGACACCTTTGCATCCACATGCCTCATCCAGAATTTAGCAGCCAACTGAATCTGATTTTGAAAGCAGCAGCTGCCACCGACCATCTCCACCCTCTGGCCCTCCCCTGTCTCCCATCATTCCAACAGCACCACCTCATACTTTCTTTTGACACTTCACACCCACATGCCTCATAGGATTATAGCCTGAAGCACTGTTTCATTGGCTAGATTACTCTATTAGGATTATACTCTCAATATTTATTTACTTATTTATTTTATGCTAAGGTTACATTGGATCTCCAAAACAGCAATGAAAAGTTTGGTGCATTCCTGCGATCTGCTTTGGATGTTCTGTCTCAGATTTTAGAGCTTGCAACTCTTCAGGACATTGGAAAAGTGAGTTCATGATTGTTTATAATACCTTTAAATGTCTTTATGAATCAACTAGAAAGGCAAGTATTAACATAAATCATCTCGTAAATGTTTTGCTAGTTTTAGAGTCTTCTGGATTTGTTGATATGTTTGGTTTAACTAATTCCTGGTTGTGTTCATTGGTAATGAAAATTAGCTTTCATGATTTGGAACTTCTGTCTTTAATTTTAGCAGTGCCTGAGAGCTTCTGACATTTCTGTTTAACAGCAACTTCCTGCTTTGAATGTGGCAAATCAAGTGGCATATCTTGCTGTTTTGAGAAGTAAATTATTCAGGGGTTCCCATGCATGCACAAAATGTGCCATAGATCACATTGGGCAATTTTTTTGGGGGGGGGGTCAGGATTCAGCTATATATGTGCACTGATTTCACATTAATTTTGATTGGATTAAGTATTTGTAAACTGTGCCTTCAATTGCTTGTGGCCAAAGGGGCTGTGCTTGCGATCATGACTTTGCACACCTTTCTAGAAGTAGCCCCCTGCATGCTTTGTGACAAATCAGTGTTGACACTTATGAGAAGAATTAGGAATTATTGTTGGATGAATCAGTATGTAGATGAGAAAAAATACTGCTTAATCTATCTGAGTCATGCCTGTAGTTATATGTTTCAGACTATGTCAGTGCCCTCAAACTTTTAAAGATACACATTTTAAAGGCAAACTGGCAACAAAGAGCCTGCACTGCCCACTGAGAGCATTTTTACACTCTCCAGGCCCTCCCCATTTCGTGGTAAACTGCTAAAAGCCCTTTAATTATGATTTTAATTACAATAATTTGTATTGAATGATTTTATATTTTAGTGTACTTTAATTATAATGTGTTTTTAATTGGTATGCTGGTTTTAATTGTATTTTAGCCTTTGTACCTCATCTCAAGCTTTGAGGAGAGGCGGGTAACAAATTAATCATCATCATCATCACCATCAAGCAGCAAATGCTTCCTTTAAAAGAGATTTTATCTGTTTGTTGCTGAAACTTGGCTGTGCCATTTGCAATACAGACTCAGCAGTATGGTGGGAGATGCAGCCCACTGTGCTATTCCTGGGGAAGGGGAGAATTGTTCTTCAGATCTACTGAAGTTTAGAATCCACTCTTATTTAAAAGAAATCACTCTTAATTAAAAGAAATATTTACATGTGTTATGACTTGATTTGTCATGGGATACATACAGACTTATAGTTATTTTGTAAATGCGTATATTAATAAGTTCTTTGTGGTCTCTGTGACTCACACAAATGGGTTGTCTGCGCATGTGCAGTACTGCCTTCAGAACCTTCTAGAGCTCTAGGCCTAGCTTTTTGGCTGGAACCCCACCACTTCCCTTGAGGCTATATAAGGCTGCCTGAAGGTCGCGTCTTCAGTTCCTTTTTTTCCGCCATATACTACATGCCATAGGAGCCTTCTACCATTGCTGTTTCTTTCTCTTGTCTTCTTGACCTTGGCCTTAATTCAACCTTGTTTCTCCAAACTTGATTTATGGCATCGAGGTAAGTAGACTTCTTTAAGAGGTTTTGAGCATGTGGCGCTAAGATCCCTGACTGTGATAGCCACTCCTTCTGCTTACTGTGCCTTGGTGAGACTTATAATGTCTCAGCCTACACTCACTGTCTAGCCTTTATGCCACAGACCAGAAAGAATAGGCAGCTCAGACTTGACTCCCTTCTTTGGGAGAAGGCCCTTGAGGCCAAACCCAGCACACCATTGACTTTGTCGACTGCCCACTGGTCAGCTAGCGCTTCATTAACGAAGACCCTCTGACATTATTTGATGGAGTCAGCCTTAAAATCTGCCGAGCACTTGAACTCCAGGGGACCTGGGTGCAGTCGACCTCCATAGCCTAAAGACTGTCCTCCAGGGCAGTCAAAAAAGCCGCTACTCCACGCCTTGGAGGCTCGCCAACTACAGTTCTTAATACACCAGGAGGTCATACGAGTTGGAGCTCGCCAAGCAAAAAAGAGCTAAGATGACTCCAACTGAACAGCCTCTACTGACACCCCCGCTCTCCATAGTGACCATTTCTGATGCCCCTGTTGCCTCTCGGACCTCCCCGCACCAGGAACAGCTACCGATGGGAGCTTCAGCTCTGGCCCAATCCGCTGCTTCAAAGTCTCCCTCCATGACCTCCCAGGTGCGTCCCAGGAAAGTCATCCTCCTTTGTCTCTTCTGAGAGACAGACTTAAGCGGACCCCAACCTCCTGCTGAGCCTCTCCTCCCAGGCCTCGACGAAGGCAGAGGAACCACTTGAGATCCATCTCCTCGACTAGATCTTGACATCTACATCATACCTCTCAGCATGACAGATCTTGTTCCTGATCACCTTTCTCTTCCGCTGACCGATCCCGTTGACATCGTTGACATCAACATTCTTATTGAGAATTCTCTCAACCCTGTAAGCGACGTACATACTATTACTACTCTCCTTCAGAGTCCTCATATGAGTGTTCCTCTGAAAAAGTGTACTTACCTCGTCATAGACGAAGGAGTTGGCACATTCCCGAAGAAGATTCTTCTCTGCAAAAGCGCAAGCACTCGGTCACGCCCGACCACTCTTGCTCCCCTATGCCTTCTAAAAACCATTTTTCAGATCGAGGGGAACAGCAAGTCCAGGCCAAGGCCTTGGGCTCGACGGCTGTAAAGTCCAGTTGATCTCAACGTCACCAATCCCCCCACAGAGAGGAAACACCAGATCAACCTCCCAGATCAACAACCAGCGTCTGTGTGGTCACTATCATCAGGTTCTGCAGATTCCTCTGACAACCTACCTGATAAGCCTCCCGAGACCTCAGTGTCGAAAGGTGAACCTATCTCTCCGACGGATGATGTTCAAGGCTTCACCAGCCTTATCTTGTGGATGGCAAAGAACCTTAACTCCAGCATAAAGGTCTGGAAGGAGTCCATCAATGTCCCGGTTTACTGTGTCCCTCAAGAACAGGCCCCAAAGGTCTCTGCTGTTCCTCTCTCACCATCCCTTCTACGCCTATTTAAGAAGGCATGGTTAACTCCGTCCTCCCTACTGGCCACAACAAAGAAATTGGACTCTCTTTATCAGGTGATTGACTCGAGTGAAGATTAGTTGCAAAACCACCTGAAACCTAACTCTATCATTGTCAATGCAGCACAGTCCAAAACCTCTCAGTCTTTCCATGCTGCACTGCCTGGTAAAGAGGGAAAAAAGCTGGATGCCGTTGGGAGGAAGAACTATTCTAACGTAGCTCTTCTGTTTAAGATGGGAAACTGGATGGCCTGGATGAGAAAGCACGACCAGCTTCTGTGGAAAAAGATTAAAGTCTTTACTAACTGCCTTCCAGAGGAAAAAAACAGGGTGGCTACCGTGTTCCTGGCTGAGGCCAATAGACTAATGACCCAACAGTTCACAACAGCCTGGTATATAGCTGACTGTGCAGCCAAAGCTTTTGCTTCAGTGGTCTTTGTGCCGACACTCCTGGCTATGATCCTCTGGTCTTTCCCAAGCCTCCCAGTCAGTGGTTGAGGACTTTCCTTTCGGCGGGTCTGTTCAATGCCTCCACTGATGAAAAGCTAGAACACACACAGAAAATGAGGGCCTTGGTCAAGAAATATGGTATCCAGCCTCAATTCTCCTCGAACAAATACAGATATCATCTATATCATACGTTTCCATGACATCAGTACAGTCCTTATGTCCTGCAGAGGTCCTCCCAACATTCCACTCCAGAATGTCATAGATGCCTTCCCTTGTGCTTCCCTTACAGGAAGAAGCCTGACATTCCCAAGAAACATGTTTGACTCTGGGTAGGATGATTCCATCGCCACCAAAGACACTGCTACAGAGTTATCAGATTCTATTCTTCACACCGCTCCGCTTGAGATGTCACCCGGTGCTCGATCCCACTCTCCAACCCCGACCCTGCACTTTGGTGACATATTCAAAAACCGCTTAGATTTGTGAGCATCCATCACAACCAATTCTTGGGTGCTTGACATCGTGACCAAGGGCTACTCCATCGAGTTTCATCGACCTCCACCTGTGGGTCAGGTATGAGTTATTCGGCTGTCGCCTGAGGTACAGATCAAGATTAAAACTCTCCTAGACAAGGGGGCAATAGAGCAAATACTGAAGATCACCTTTCGCTACAGCTTCTGCTCTCGATACTTCCTAGTGTTGAAGAACGATGGAGGTTTTCACCCCACCCTTGACCTACGAGGGGTGAATCGTTACATCAAGCCTCGAAGGTTTCACATGGTCACGATCAGCACCATTCTGCCCTTGCTTCACCAGGGAGATTGGTTCGCCACTCTAGATCTAAAGGATGCCTATTTTCACATTGCCATCCATCTGGATCACAGATGTTACCTTGCCTTCGTGATCGGGAGATGTCCCTTCCGATTCCAGGTGCTACCCTTCGGTTTCAATACCCTTTGGTCTCAATACCGCACCAAGGGTATTCATGAAGTACATGCTGGTTGTAACAGCGGCAGCGAGGGGTCGTCCTATACCCTACATAGACGATTGGCTGATTGTATCTTCTTCTTGAACTCAGTTAATAACAGACTTGGACTTAATGTTCCAGCTTCTACGGAGCCTGGGTCTAACCATAAACTACAACCCTCCCAACAGATCCACTTCATAGGAGCAGTCCTAGACTCGACAAGTCAAAGAGTCTTCCTTCCTCGAGATCGAACCAGAAGGATATCCAACATAGTGTGGTCTCTCCGATGGAACCGCTGAGCCAGGGCAAAAACCATCCAGATCTTACTTGGACTTACGGCTTCAAGTACGATGGTGATGCCCCATGCAAGGCTCCAGATCCGTCCTCTGTAAAGATGGTTCCTGGATGCCTTTGATCCCCTTCACGACAACTCTTGCTGGTGACTGTTGATACCAAGAGCAATCCTTCGATCACTCCTCTGGTGGACTGACATGAAGAATCTTCTTGTTGGTGTGCCCTGTTATTGTCCATAGCCCACGAGGCTGTTCATGACTGACGCATCACTTGATGGATGGGGTGCTCACACCAAGGGCTCCTGGTCAATACCAATGAGGTGCTTACACATCGATGCCTTAGAACTGACAGCAGTGATAAAGGCTTTTGTAGTGTTTGGGGACATCTTGATAGATCATGCAGTCCAGATCCTCACCAACAACATGTCAGTTGTCTACTATGTGAACAAGCAAGGGGGAACAAGATCCAAAACCCTCCTCTGCCTGGTGCTACAGTTCTGGGACTGGTGCCTCGACAGGAGGATCCTTCTGACAGTCCTCCACCTTCCCAGCATGGAGAATGGCATTGCGGACTCCTTGAGATGCACTCTCTGGTCTTGCCATGAGCAGCAGCTCAATAGAACCCTCCTGCACCATATTTTCGACAAGTGGCCAAGACCAACAATCGACCTCTTTGCAACCAGTCCCAACAAGCAGTGCCAACTGTTTTGTTCACAAGGCAGGAGCAACAAATCCTCTCTGAAGGATGCTTTCATATTCAGCCGGAAGGGACTGACAGTTTACTTCTTCCCTCCGTTTCCTCTAATAATGAAGTGCATCGAAAAGATCTAATGGGATGAAACGTCAACCCTGCTGGTAACATCGTGGTGGCCTCATCAACCTTGGTTCAGCCCCCTCTGGCCCCTTTGTCCAAAGGTCGGTATCAGAGGCTGCCATCCAAACCGAATCTGGTGACTATGGACAACGGCAGAATTTGCCACCCGTATGTCGACAGTCTCAAACTGACCATCTGGAATCTGCTTGACTAGTTGCCCTGCCTCCCTCTGTCCGTCAGATGGTTGAGGCAACCCATAAACCATCGACAAAGAGATTGTGTGGGTACAAGTAATTGAAGTTCCTCTATTTCCTTCGACATCAAGGCCTCAGCATCGAGAACTTTGATACTGTACACCCTTTGGAGTTCCTCTCAGTGTTGTCGGAGCATGGACTCTTTGTCATCGATACGATGTTACCTGTTGGTGGTCTCCTTGCATCTACATATGAGAGGGCGACCTTCCTGCTTCTTGGACCTATTGGTCCAGCCTTACCTGAAGGGCTATAAGCATCTTCATCCCCTTGTGACGAATCTGACTCCAGGCTGGAATCTACCTCAAGTGTTTTCCCAGCTCTCAAAAATGCCATTTGAGCCACTAGCCACTACTGACTTGAGACTACTGACGGCTTTCTTGGTCGCCATAACATCGGCCAGGAGGACTATTGAACTCTGTGCCTTGAGAGTGGATAAACCTTACCTTAGATTCTGTCATGAAAAGTTGTTGACCTGCTATCACCAAGTTGGTGTCAGCCTTTCATCTAAATGAGGACATTATGCTTCCTACCTTTTTCCCTAATCCAGCCACAGAGGGGACATTACATTCCCTAGATGTCAGAAGGGTGCTGGCCTTTTACGTGCAGCACACTGCAGAGTATCACTGGTCTCAAAGACTTTTCTTGTGCTACTCTTCCAATAAAAAAGGACTTCCAGTTTCTTCTCAAAGACTTTCCAAGTGGGTGGCTTTGACAGTGAGACTCTGTTATAAACTTGCTGGGAAAGAACCTCCTCCCAAGCTCAGGAGTCATACCGCTAGGGCACTCTCAGCCTCAGCTGCGTTTCTCAGGGGCATACCCCTTCATGATGTTTGTAGAGCCGCCACTTGGTCCCAGCCAACTACATTTATATCACGTTACAGAGTTGACCCAAGGGCATCTGTTGATGCTAGTTTTGGAAGGGCTGTTCTTTTTTCTGTGCTACAATGACTGCATACATATTGGTTTGCACTTACTGACTTTCTGAGCATTTCCTGAATGTTCTTTCAAAAAAGTGTTCTTGTTGGTTATCTTGGCCTAGCTTTCATTACATACTAGTTTGTTTTATTTTTCTGGGTTATCTTAAAGTATGTTCCTGGTATGGTTGGGCATGATGGTCCTCCTCCTTCTTCAGCTTGCTACTCTCCCATTTATGTGAGTCACAGAGACCACGAAGAAGAAGAATAGGTTGCTTACCTGTAACGAGTTCTTTGAGTAGTCATCTGTGAACTCACACAACCCCGCTCTACCTCCCTGCTTTGTGTCCTGCTCCCTTCACATTCTACAGCTGCCACAGTGGTCACAGAACTGAAGATGTGGCCTTTGGGTGGTCTTATATATCCTCAGGGGAAGGGGCGGGGTTCCTGCCAAAAAGCTAGGCCTAGAGCTCCGGAAGTTTCGAAGGCAGCACTGCACAGGTGCAGATGACCCATTTGTGTGAGTTCACAGATGACTACTTGAAGAACTCTAATTACAGGTAAGCAACTTGTCCTTCTCTGCAAGTGATGCCCGTAATGCCATTGTAATACCTGATATCTTATGATTGTTGTAGATTTATATAATAGTATAACAAAAGTGTGGTTAAATTCCTATTTGTGATTAGATGGCACTTGTTTTTCTGTTTTTAGTATGTAGAAGAAATTTTGGGTTATCTGAAATCTTGTTTCTGCAGAGAACCAATGATGGCAACTGTGTGTGTACAGCAGGTAACAAAAGCATGTTGCTGATTTCCCCCCCCCTTTTTTTCTTACCTTTATTTATTTTTCCTTCCAGTAAAGCCAATTTTTGTTCAAAGTGTTCTTTACTCATTAGGGGACTACGTCTGCAGGTTCATTCAGTAGTGGTCCAGTAACTTCTAAAAGTTTGATCATATGTGAGGGGCCAGTCACATGAGTCTCTTGTGCAGTTGGCAGACCTTCTTCGTATAGACCTAAGGCCTATTCTTTCATCTTTTTTCCTTCAAGCAGTTTATATAGAGAGCTTTTCCTGTTTACGAAAGTTAGTCACTTGTGACTTTCATGCTCAAGAGCAATAGTACATAGATACCTCCTGTTCTTTTTGTACACTAGATAAAAATTCTAAGGTACATTGATAACATTTGGAATCATAAAGGGAATAACTCAAGGTCTCAAGTCAGAATTTCAATGAATTTCACCCCACTATTAACCTTAAGTCTGGAACAATCCACAGACGTTCACTTTGTGGGGCTGCCGTTCAGCTACACAGCACACATATAAATACCACACTACATTTCAGACCCACTGACTGCTACATATATTTACATACTTCCAGCTTCCATCCTAAATACACTACCCAATCTATCTTTTATAGCCAGTCCCTCTGATACATTTGCATCTGCTTGGACCATATAACAGATGCTAGATACTATAGATCAGATCTTTCCAAACTTTTCATGTTGGTGACACGCTTTTTGGGCATGTATCATTTCACAACACAGTAAATCAGCTTTACTAGGAAAGTGGAAGTTAAACTAACCCTTTGTAAGAGATACAGACACATAGATAAATTGTAATAACGAAACTTATGGCAACACAAAATATCTCATGAAAACTTTTCATATATTGTTAAAAATATGATTTACTAATAATAACATACATTTCCAAGATTGTCATTTATGAATAAAAATATGTAAATATGTGCAAGAATTTAAAAAATTGAATAAAACCAATAATTATTTACCATTTTGATGAGATGTGAGAGGTTGATAGTATGAATATAGCTTTTCAACATTTGATTGAATATTAGATGAAGACGCTTCTATTTCATCATCAAGCATTTTTCAGCTTCCATGTTTTGGTGAGGAAAGACCCCAACGAGGGTTGTAGTGGCAGCAGAGGCAGCCCCCCCCACTCGATCCTGGCCCTCTGCCATTGCCCTTGGCAAGGAAAGACTCTGGTGAGAGCAGCAGCAGCGGGCCAAGCTCAGGTTGGGGTGTCTTTCTCAGCCCAGGGAGGCAACACACTAATGTGTTGCGACACACCATTTGTAAAGCCCTGCTGTAGATGCTATAATAGAAGTTAGTGAATTACAACAGGCATTTCTCAAGCTGCTACACACTGAATGAGATAAGAAAACAGTAACTCAATACTTTTACCCAGGACTAAGCTAGTATAGGACTGAGTGAAAACAGGAAATAGGAATGCCATCAGTGACTACCCATCTGAGACCACTCAGATGCACCACCAGTTCTGGAGGATAATGTGAAACCTGCAGTGCTGTAGGGAGCAGACCTTAACTCATTTGCAGACAGACCCCACTCTCAAACAGCCAGTTATCTACAATAGGATACAAAACATGGATAGGGAGACAGAAACAAGATACTGCTGCAAATCCAGATGTCAGCTCTTCCTGAACATTTTGGGCAGCAACATCACAGATCCTGATAACATCACCATTAGTTGTGCTTTCACTTTTTTATCCTTTAATGTGATATGTGCAATTATTTGAAGCAGTGCCCCTTGACACTGTACATTGGACAGAGCGACAGTTTGTTTTGCCAGAGGATAAATAGGCACAAATTGGATGTTAGATTTGGGAATACCTCAAAACCAGCTGTAGAACATCACAACCTTCCTGGGCATATTGTCTCAGACCTCCAAGCACCAGTGCTTAATCAAAATTAAAGAGACGTGAATTAATTAGGATATATCCTCTAACTCCAGTCCATTGGTAGTGGTTTGCCAGAGGATAAAAAGGCACAAATTGGACATTAGATTTGGGAATACCTCAAAACCAGCTGCAGAACATCACAACCTTCCTGGACATTTTGTCTCAGACCTCCAAGCGCCAGTGCTTAATCAAAATTAAAGAGACATGCTGTCCATTATCTCCTCTTCTGTTTCTATTAGTTATCAAAGTGCTGATTGAAAGTATCAGAAATCATCCTAAAATAAAAGGAATTAAACTAAAAGGTCCTGAATACAAAGTTAGAGCATTTGCAGATGACTTAGTGGTAACACTAGAAGATGAAGAGAGCAGCCTAAAAGTACTAAAAGTGACTCTTCAAGACTTTGGAAAATATTCAGGATTGAAAGTGAATGAAGATAAAACAAATATCTTGACAAAAAATGTCCCTGCAGAGGAAGATAAACAAATTTTACAAACACCCGGATATAAGATTACAAAAAAAGTTAGCTACTTTGGTATTGAGCTAACAAAAAAACGTTCAGATTTATTTAAAAATAATTATGAAACAGTGTAGAAATGCATTCAAACAGAACTTAAGAATTGGTATAATCTAAAGCTTTCTTTTTTGGGAAGAATCGCTGCGGTCAAAATGTCTGTCTTACCTAAACTCCTTTTCTTGTTCCAAACAATTCCCATTATCCATAATGATAAAAGTAATTTATGCCTGGGCAAGAGAGATTTCTAAATTTATTTGAGGGGGAAAAAGGCCAAGAGTAAAATTAAAAACTCCAAAGATTTGAAAGAAAGGGGTGGTCTGGGTCTCCCCAATCTAATATTGCATTATCATGCATGCTGCTTGAATTGGATAAGAGTTTGGATTAATCTTGACGAGACAACATTATTAAATTTGGAAGGAGTCGACCTGTGGTCAGGGTGGCACTATTATCTGTGGTTTAATAAAGCAAAGCTTAACAAAGAATTTAACAGTCATTATGTAAGAAAAGCTTTATGTGTGGAGAAAGTAATTTTTTAGAAGCTGTTTGAAAATGCCTCGGTGGGCTTCCCCCCATGAAGCATACTATAAAAAGGAGAATGTTTTGTTTAATAGATGGATCAAATATGAAGATCTGGTTGAACTTCAAAATGATCAAATAAGAATTAGGTCACAGCAAGGGCTAAATGAAAATGTAATTAATTGTCATTGGCTTCTCTATAGACAACTTAGAGAAAAGTTAAAGATTGATTTAAATTTGGATGGATACCAAGTAAAAGAAGAAAATCTGACGACAGTCTTGTTTACAGAAAAAAAGCAAATCTATCTTACATATTTACAAAACTATTGAAATGGGACACTGAGGAGGAACAATTTAAAACCTCAGTGCTAAAATGGGTGCAAAACCTCTCTCACTCGATCCCTCTAGACCAATGGGAAAAAACTTGGAACAAAAGGATGCACTACACAGCATGCCAGAACATTAGAAAAAATCTGTACAAGATGATCTATAGATGGTATCTCACACCTGAATGATTGTCAAAGATATACCCAAATTGTTCAAATAAATGTTGGAAGTGTGATACTGATATAGGCACATTCTACCACTAGTGGTAGTCATGTAAAAAGGTTAAAAAATTTTGGAACATAATCCACACTCAAATAGAAAAAAACTTAGGGTTTCATTTTGAAATGTCCCCTGAACTCTATTTGTTATCAATGATGAATGAGGATCTAGAGAAAAAAGTGGGGAAATTGACATTTTATATGTCAGCCGCAGCTAGAATGTTAATAGCTCAAAATTGGAAATAAAAGACCCTCCCCTCATTAATTGATTGGGAAATGAAACTTTTTCATATGTTACAAATGGATAGATTTACATATATATTGAAAGGAGCTAATACAGAAAAATTTGTCAAAGACTGGGAGAGAGTAATAGCATATTTCAGAAATCAATGGTCGGGTATCAAGATGGTTAATATTGTCTTCTAACATTGTTGAGGTAATACGCAGGGACATGCAATGTAATATTCGATTGACAAACACTCAAAATACTGTTCGGAAATTTTATTACTTCTCATCCGGAGGGAAGTCAGGATGGTTGGACAACTGTATGTGTGTATATATATATATCTGTTGTCATATGTATATTTGATTTTGTATGAGCCAATATGAGTGTAAATGTTGTTTGCTTTATTGTTAATAAAATTATATAATTTAAAAATAATTAAAGAGAAATGAATTAATTAGGATATATCCACAAACTCCAGTCCATTGGTAGTGGTTTCAACAGAGCCATTGCTATGTTGGCCCACATTTTAAAACAAGTTGACTTCCCAGCTATTCAATAGGATTATCATACCTGCTTTATTGTAACACTTTACTGGTCCTGCAACCTTATCAATGTACTATGCTAGGAACTTTCGTGTGTGTGTGTGTGTGTGTGTGTGTGTGTGTATGGTTTTCCTGCTCATCTTGGCTTCTGTGCTAAACATATCTCCCACCTTTGTCACCTTTAACTAGTGTTTGTGATCATCATTGAAACTGAAGTTGTTATACCATCACCATACCCATATATTTTGGATATTAGAATTCGTGCTCCCACCTCCCTTTGGATACCTTATAGATACATAAAAATGTCTGTCCACAGATGCTTCACACCATACATCTAATGAAGCAGAGTGGAGTCCACAAAAGCTTACGCTAGAAGTTTCTTCTTCTCAGTTTTCTGATTTCCTTGTATTGTTTTATTCTGATACACACTGACATGCCTTTAAAATGCTAAATTCTGCCTTAAGGACAGTATGATGAGTTAAATATGTAAAATGCTGAAAAATACACTGTTAATATGGGAGACATCAGTACAGTATTTTTAGAGGGAGCTAAATTTTTTGTGCTTTAGCTATCTCCCTTGTATCCCATACGATTTTACTTCATAGATGTGGGCAATGTTTTACCACAATTTGCCCAGTAACTTGGTTGGACTAAATTTCTTTTCTTCTTTATCTGACTCATCTTGCCCCTGGAGTATGCTGTCTTTCACCATCCTATCATGAAAGGGCACTTATTCTATACGGAGTAATTTGTCTTATGTAGAGAGCCAGCATGGTGTAGTGGTTTAAGTACTGGACTACGGCCAAGTAGACCAGGGTTTGATTCCCTGCTGGATGTGGAAACCCACTGGGTGACCTTGGGTGTGTCACACATTCTCAACCACAGAAAACCCTGTGATAGGTTCGCTTTAGGGTCACCATAATTTGGAAAGGATTTGAACTCACACAGCAAGAACAAAAACAATGACAGGTAGTTGTGTGAAACTTGAAAGGTTGTTCCGAGAAGTGTTGAAGCTGAAAGATGCAAATATGGTACGGTGCACACACAGACACACAGACCACTATTTGTTGACTATGAGGCAGATCTCATTAAATGAGAAAAGATAGTTAGCATCTTACTCCACTTCATCAGACTCTAGAAATTTTGGAGTAGTCTATGTCATTTTGACCTTTTCATGGCTTATTAAAGGTCTGTTGTGGGAAGGGTATCCTCTAAATCTCAGTAGTGAACTTTTAATTAATGAGGATGAATGTACTCCATATCAGTATAACCATAAGTCCATTGCTGGTTAATGAAAATGAATTCTAAATTCTTCCTTCTCTTCTAATGAGAGGGAAGAAACTTTTTAGTAGATAATCTCCTTATAGATGGATTGAGGAGCTACCTATCATTTCTAAAAAAATGAACCAGTGTTGCTAATTTGTATGAATTTGCCTGGTTTCAGAATTGCTTTTCTGTCTTTCCTTAGTTGCTGAAGACATTGTTTGGCACAAACCTGGCTTCACAATATGATTGCTTGTCTTCAAACCCTAGCAGATCTCAAGGCAAAGCCCAGCGCTTAGGTTCTTCAAACTTGAGACCTGGACTTTATCATTATTGCTTCATGGCTCCTTATACACATTTCACTCAGGCACTTGCTGATGCCAGTTTGAGGAATATGATGCAAGCTGAACAAGAACATGATACTTCTGGGTAAGAATAACCTTCATCTTTTTATTAAGCAGGCCAGTAATCAGGATATGTGGATGAAGGAGAGTTAACGTTTCGTGGAAAGAAAGAGATGAAGAGAATCTGTGTGAAACAGCAAGAAATTAAATTTAGGTGGTATTATATATTTAAAGATTTAATTGTATTAAATTTTAACGTAGTTGCTTTATTAGTTTTTAATTTCCTGCAGTCAGATCTCTGTGTCTAAATTATAACTTTAGTTGTTGTGCTAAAACCAGTGGTGCCTATCAAGTTGGCTGAGACTAAGGCTGTATCCAAATATATTTGCTCATGAAATCTTGGACTTAGTATGGCTACTACAAAGTAAGCAAGCATTGGTAACATGTAATAATTGTTTTTGTTTTTAGCTGGTTTGATATATTGCAGAAAGTTTCTTCACAACTTAAAACTGGCATGCCAAGTGCAGTAAAGCATCGTGCTGACAAGGTATAAGAAAAAAATTCACTTCTTAAATTGTTGCTTGTTGTATTTTCTTAAAGTGTGGTTAAAAAAAAAACTTTCATCACATCTGTCTGGATTTATTCTCTGTTCTGTAACAGCGTAGGATAAATTCTGGCATAAAGTGCTCTCTAACCCCAGCTCACCTTCCTAAACCTGGTCAGAATAGATGGCAAGCACAAAGCTAGATTAGGAGATACAGCATGTAATCTAGCTCTTTCGGTACAGCTATATTAGCAGCATGTGGGTGATGACTGATAATTCTTGTGCTTGCTACTCAGAGCCCAGATTGTTTCATTCATTTGGACTCCCTTTCATTCATAGAGCTGAACTGAGGAAAACCTGTCATTGGGGGAGGATTTCCCCCTCTGTGCTGACCTCTTTTAGTTTTTGCTCTTATATGTGCTTGGGGTTGCACTGTATTGAAAGAAACCTGTTTATCAATGTCAGTCTAGTTTGGACTAAGTGCTTCTAAAACGTTTGAATCCAAAGCCCAGAAATCTCCATTGTTATTGTCATGACCATCACTACTGCCACTGCTATCATCATCACTGTAGAAAGTAGAGCCCCTAAATCCCATCACAAGTATGTTCATGCCACAAATATATTTTATTTTACTTTATATTAATTTAATTTTAGTATAAGTAACTAATTTCTTGTGGTACAATCTATATAACACCCTTGCTCTTTCTGTCATCATTCACCCAAAAATATCTCCCTCCTGCAATTAACCCATTTTACCAACATGTGCAGTTTCCTTTTACCTTTTACCAAGAGACTACATGGATGTAGTTCACTTGTTTTCCATAACACTCATTAGCTAATGTAATTAGTAATCAGCAGGGAAAGACTTGTTTATTCACGTGTGCTTTGGACAGTGGACTGCTCGTTGAGGAAGGGGTTTGAAGGATGTTTTTCATTAATTTGCTTTTAAAAGGCCTTTAATTCATTTTTTAAAATTTTATAATTTAGTAGTTCTTTAATAATCACTTTTTGTAGTTTTATCTGTATCTTTTCAGTTAATCTTGTGTCGTTTCTCTTGCGTCTCAGTTTTAAAAGAAGTAAGGAATATGAATCCAAACAGTCAATCAGTCTGTTTACCTATCCCCACTACATGGAATATACTCTTCTTTTTTATAGTACCTGTGAATACACTCAAATGGGTTTGGCATCTGCTCAGAACCCCTCTTCAAAACATTCTAGAGTTGAGCAGTCTTTAGTGGGAACGCCACCCTCAACGTCACAGTATGCATGTCTAAGTGCATCTCGAAGAAATCTGAGTTCCATTTCTTTGTCCTCCTAGCAGCTTTTCGAGGAACATTCTCCTAGAGGCATAAGTCTTCTTCTGAGGTTGCCACCAAAGATCAAGAAGATGACAAGATGTGTTAAGAAGAAACAGTTGGATTTAACTGCTCCAGACCCTGGGTCAAAGCAAAGTGTCTTGCTTTTAGTAGAAAGTGGAATACATATAACAGGATCCTCAGTGTTGACCATCTCTGACCTATAGCTGTTTGTTCTAGCTTGCTGTGAGCTGGCAGGGGAGATAATAGACAACCAATATATCCTTACTCCATAGTTTCTGTGTTGTGTTTTATTCAGAGCTCTGGAATGTTCTGTACAGCGGGTGTACATCAGTACAACTCTGTCAGAATTGAGACACATGCAGGGAATGCTCCCCTGCTCTAAGGCTCCATGAGATGTCTCCTTGGTACTGGGGACTATGTAGGTCTCCTTATTATAGGAAAGATTAAGAATGTTCTAGAGGTTATTCCTTGTATTCTTTCTGTTTGTGGCACCATTGTGCACTTTGTCATCATGGGGAGGAAGCATTCACATCACCAAGATTCTTATTCCTCATCAGTCTGTATACAGATCTTCCTCTGTTTGGTCCCAGAACAGGGAAGAAGAATTTCAACACTGTCCCATTCTCTATCACCTCCTCTAAGACCTTGACGCCAGCCATCTACAATCTACAATGGTGCTTCATTGTTTCCTTGATAGCGCTTTTGGTTCCGATGTTTTTGTCAAGGTGTTTCTATGGCATCATGTTGTTTTTGCTGTTATTGTTGCCAGCCATTGTTATGCTGCAAACTAAAGAGTCTACACTGATTACTTTCTTTGTCATCTATAGAGGATGTTGCAAATTTGATTCCACTGTCTTCATCAGAGGATGTGAAATCATATGCTGAACAGATTTTGAGAATGGCTTGGGCTTTTGAGCTTGAGATTAAAGTTCACCCAACACTGGTACCTTACTTGGTCTTTCAGAGAATCCAAGCTGAGTTGGGAACTTGTGTTAAGTTGCTTCACTTGCCAACTATTGTGAGTCTGATAAAAGATTTCTGGTACAGCCTTTGCTGATAACTTGTACCTTACATTGGATAGATCTCCTCTACATAGCGCAAGAATAATGGGCAGGGTTTCTTTCACACCACCTACACAGATGTTGCTAATTTTTTGAGGCAGAGGTTCACAGGCTCACTGCAACTCAGATAAACACAATGTGCCATGTGGATTACTGCTTGTCAGAAGTTATGTCTGCTGCTGCTGTTAACTCGTCATCATGCCTGGTTAAGAGCTACAACTGTTACTTGAGATAGATGAACAAAAACTAAACGTGCCTTTCCAAGATGAAGAACTGTTCCATAAGTAAATGGATGACACTGGAGACAATCTACAAAAGGCCCACTGCATGGAAGCTGGGAGTGGTTCCTTAGACCCAGGGATCTAAGCATCAGGAATCTTTTGTGAAAGAAAGAATCCACTTATTAGTGTCCCTGTTTTCCATCCAGGTCTGCACAGCAACAATCATACTCATCTTACAGAGAATCTGGCAAATATAGATCTGCTCCCTTTAGGCTCACTTAGAGCTTTTTGTGGCTTGTGGGCTCACATTGAGATAATAGGCTGTTTCTTGTCAAAGTGAATTTTGCAAACTATCTTGCTATCTCATGAATTAACTTGTCTTCCACCACCTGAAGGTGGTGCTCATCGAACTCATTCCACTAGGGCTGTTATTGGCTTCTCATGCATTTCTTTGGAGCATGCTAATGCTGGAATTATGTAGAACAACTACATGGTCACAGCCCTTTCTTTGATTCCTGCTGTGGACTTGATGTGAGAGTGAGGGCTGATGCTTCTTTTGGACATGCTGTCTTTTCATAAATCCTGATTTGACATGGATCCCACTGCCTGATGAGTGAGGTACTCTGTCATCAGTTTGTTTTCATAGAGATCATGAAAAAGAAGAACAACAGCTTGCTTGTCTGTAATTATGGTTCTTCAAGTGGTCATCTGTGAATTCACACAGCCCACAGTTTTCCCCCTCTTTTACATATCTGTACCTAATTGTGGTTGGTGCTGAACCAAGGAGATTTGCCTGAGATATGCTTAGACATGGGTGTTGAATAGACTAAAGACCACTCACCTCTAGCATGCTCTGAAGAGTAGTTCTGGGCGGGTGCCAAATTTTGTTTCTATGAGTTCACAGGTGACCACTCATGGAGTCACAGTTACAGTTAAGCAGCCTGTTCATTCTTGTCCCATAGAATCATAGAATTGGAAGGAGCCCCATGGGCCATTGAATCCAATCCCTTACTCTGTACAGGATCATCAGTAGACAATGGTCCAGCCTCTTTTTGAAGATGACCAAGGAAGGAGATCCCATTGTCTCTGTCTGTCTGTCTGTCTGTCTGTCTGTCTGTCTGTCTTTCTTTCTTTCTTTCTTTCCTTCTTTCTTTCTTTCCTTCTTTCTTTCCTTCCTTCCTTCCTTCCTTCTTTCCTTCTTTCTTTCCTTCCTTCCTTCCTTCCTTCCTTCCTTCCTTCCTTCCTTCCTTCCTTATTATATTTGTATGCCCCTTTTCTCCCGGAATGGGACCCAAGGTGGCTTCCAAGAATAAATTAAAATTTTAAAACATTTAAAACAATTAAAAACATTAAAAACATATAAAATCATAAAAAACTAAAACAATGTACTGTTGAACTCAAGGGCCTCTTTAGCTAACTCATTCCATGGCTGAAACACTTTTACTGTCAGGAAGTTCCTTCTAATGTTAAATCAAAATCTGCTTTCCTGTAACTTAAAACCATTAGACCTCGTCCTGTGTTCTAGGGCAGCAGAGAACAAATCTACTGCCTCTTCTCTGTGAGAGCCCTTGAGTTACTTAAAGACTGCAGTCATGTCACCTCTTGGTCTCCTTCAGCCTTTTCTCATATATATTTTTCTCTATACCTCTTATCGTTGTTGCCCTTCTTTAATCTTACGCCAACTTGTTTACATCCTTCTTAAAATGAGACACCAGAACAGCACACAATACTCAAGATAAGGCCTGACTGATGCAGAACATAGTGAGATGACCACTTTTTTCAGCTTCGAAACTATGCAGACATGCTCCAGTTACTGAAATGTGAAACACTACTTCAGTAAAGAAGGGATTAGGGCTGCATAGAGCTTCCAAAGCTTAGTCTGTATTGGTGCTTCCTTTTGGCAGCTCCTCACAAATAAACAATCTTGAGTGAGGGGTCAGTATTATCACAGTTAAGCCCATTATGATGATGATAATGGGGTGGTGATGTTTCAAATTAAAATGCTATTAACTAATGCTTTTCTTCCTTTCTTATAGAATATTATTCATAATCATATTCGGTTGTTTGAGCCCCTGGTCATCAAAGCATTAAAGCAGTATACTACAACAACATCAGTGCAACTTCAGAGGCAAGTTCTAGATCTTCTTGCCCAACTCGTTCAGCTGCGTGTTAACTACTGTCTTTTAGACTCTGATCAGGTGAGTCCTTAAATTTTCTTATTACAATGTTGACAGTAAAAGTAGCTGTATATATTTACATTGAAATGGACATGTTTTCAAGTTATAAACAATAAACAAATGAACTTCATTCTGAGAAATCTTGATTCATATTTAAGTAAAAAACTCAAGTCTTATTTTTTTATAATATATAATAGTTTAATCTTATTCTCATCTGGCTTCAAGAAGGCATTCTAGAACCTATGGTAAAGTATGTGCCCATAGGTAACATGTGGGATCCAAGCACAGTGGTCTTCACCAGAAGGAGAAACTATCTTGCCCTCCGTGCTCTGAAAGAGCTTCATTGGATAAAGACTATTTATTCTTCCCAAAAAGCAAAAATAATAATAAATGGTAATACTACAGATTATATCAATATTGAAAAAGGAGCAAGACAAGGGTGTCCCTTTTCATCTTTGTTATTTATTTTTGTATTAGAAATTTTAAATAAAACAATAAGGAATGACAAGGATAGAAGAGGAATAAGGGTTAGAAATGATAAATTTAAAATGAAAGCCTTAGCAGACAACATACTTTTTATGTTAGAAGACCCGATTAGTAGTATATATCAACTGATGTTAACAATAAGAGAATTTGGTAATCTACAAAATCAATGTAGATAAAACAAAGATCCTGACAAAAAATATGAGTACTGAAGATGAAAAAGAGCTATATATAAAATCAGGATTTGAAATAGTGAAGAAGATTAAGCACTTGGGTTTAATTTTATCATACAAAAACTGGCAGTTGCATGAAAACAACTATGCTAAGGTTTGGGAGAATATCTAAAACAATCTTAATAAATGGTAGAAAAGTAATCTCTCTCTGCTTGGGAGAATATCAGTAATTAAAATGATGGCTTTGCCTAAACTGATGTATTTATTTCAGACAATTCCAATTATTTTTGCCAGTACCCTATTTGCAAATTGGCATAAAGAGATTTCAAAATTTTGTTGGCTGGAAGAAAGCCTAGGGTAAAAATAGACGCTAAAGAATATGGAGGTCTGGGAGTACCAGACCTTGGAATGTATTTTGAAGCCTTGTGTTTAAGTTTGGCTACAGGAATAGATCGTGCTGGAAAACAAAAGGTTACTAAAATTAGAGTGCCAAGAACTGAAATTTGGTTGGCATTCCTACTTACGGTATGGGAAAATTAAGGCTAATGTGGGTTTTAAAAATCATATTGTAGGAAGAATACTAATTAAGATATAGGAAAAATATAAAAAGAGATTTGGGATGAAAATACCTGGCTGGTTGTCTCTCAGGAGGCATTTTACAGAGGAGAAATGGGTAGTTTAAAGGCTTGGATAAGATATAAATATCTGATAGGGGAAGAGGGAGGGAGGTGGAATATCAAAGAAACACAATGTTTAGAACGAGAAAGATATAAAATTCAGTGGTTAAAATATGATCAATTAAGGGAAAGGTTTGAGGAAGGCAAAGAAAGATTTGGTTTTGAGGGAATGGAAACTGATTTTGAAAGGTTATTATATTTAGATTGTATTCATTTAACCTCTAAGATGTATAAATCATGGCCAAGGATTAATACAGAGGAAGAACCGATAAAAGAACATATATATTGGGCCCAGTGTTTAGGATACAACACTGAATTAGATCAGTGGGAATAAATCCGGGTAAAGTGTTTTAAATTTACCAAATGTAATGATCTTAAATTTTTATGAATTGATGTTTAAATGGTATCTGATTCCCAGTAAATTGGCCAAAATTTATAAAGGGGTGAATGATCAACATTGGAAATGGGAGAATCATGTGGGACCCTTTCATCATTTATAGTGGCAGTGTAAAAAAGCAAAGAAATTTTGGTTATTAATATGTGAGTGCATGCAAAAGATATTAAAAATAAGAGTAGTATTTAGACCAGAATTATTTCTTTTAAGTGTGATAGATATGAATGACAAAATGGAGAGGCAGTGTAGAAATCTGATAAGATATATGGTTCCTGCTGGAAGATTTATCTATACAAAATATTGAAAAAATAGTAAGATACCAAAATTAGACAAGTGGCTGTATAAATTATTGCTTCTAACAGAGTTGGACAACCCACCACTTCACTGAGGGAAAATTCAGTTGAATTTTAAAAATATGGAAACGTTTTATGGACCACATAAGGAATAGATTAGGAAACTTAGTGATTATAGGATTTGTTATGCAAAATAATAAATAGACTTGGTTTTATCTTTATTGGGAGGACAGTATTAAAGACATGAGTAAACTCAGGAAGGAGGTGATGGGATAGGAGTAGGAAACAGAACCTACAGTTGAAGAAACTCTGGAAGAAACTTTCTTGTTAATTGTTTTATATCTTTTGTATATGTTCTTTTGTATAATTTGTGAGGGGACTTTGTTTGCATAGGAGATCTTTTTTCTTTTCTTTTCTCTCTCTACTTCATTATTTCAGTTTCTTTATTTTCTAATATTTTCTCATCTTTACGAAGTGTAATATTGTATCGTTTGAGTAGTGGGTATATGAGTTTAATGTGTTTTAATGTGTTTTTGTCTTTTTTGGTTTTTTTGTTTCTTCCTTTATTGTATCAATAAACAATCAGTAAAGATTGTTTTTTTAAAAAAACAATTCAGCCATTGTTGGGATCTCCATTTTCTTCCAATACTTTGCATAAACAAGTCTTGCCGCCAGTAACATATGTTGGAGCAATTCCTTTTGTTGTTTGTCAATGCTAGTATCTTCTCTCCAAATTCCTAATAATAACAATTCAGGATTCTTAGCTATTTAGCATTTCAGAATTCTTTGAACCATGTTCTGTATTTCCGTCCAAAACTTTTTAGCCTTGTCACTAGATTTGTTGCCTCCCTAAACAAATTTCGATATGTCTTTTTCCCATATCTTGAATGGTGTTTCTTTGGTTAAAATTGGAATCATTCGGAAAATAAATATCTTCAGAAGGACATTTATTTTTATTGCTGAAATTCTTCTTAGTAAAGATATATTCAATTTTTGTCACTTCTCCAAGTCACTCTTAATTTCTTTCCATGTCTTCACATAATTGTTTTCATATAATTCATTCGTGTTTCTAGTTAAATTAATTCCTATATATTTGGTTTTCTTTTCACTTGTAGATCCAGTTCTCAACTAAAGTTCATTTCTATCATGTATATTCCTATAGTTCATTAGTATTTCGGTCTTATACTTGTTTATCTTCAAACAAGCTAGATGTCCAAATTTTTTTATTGTTTCCTTGTAATTGAGCTCAACAGATTCTGCAACATAATCTGTCATCTGCAAAAGCTTTTAGTTTAAATTCTGATTTCTTGATTTCAACTTCTGTTATTTCAGCATCTTGTCTAATTGCAATATTCAGAATTCCATTGCTAATATGAATAAGAGTGCAGGCAGAGGGCAACCTTGTCTTGTCCCCTTCTGGATTGCGAAAGACTTGGTTTTATCTCCATTGACTATTACTCTTGTTAACTGATTTGAATATATAGATTTGATCTAGGTCAAAACATTAGAACCAAAATTCATCAGTTCAATAACTTTAAACAGGAAGTGCCATTTCAGATTGTCAGACGCTTTTTTTGCATCCAGAAAAGTCAAAGGCCCTTGTTTTCCATTGTGACTTTCAAAGTATTCAATCACATCCAATACTATTCTCATGTTGTCTTTCATCTGTTGTCCAGGAAGAAATATGCTTTAGTTTTCTTTATATCTTTACTTAATAATTTCTTAAATCTTTCTGCTAAGACCAGAGCAAAAATCTTGTAGTCTTAAGTCTTTTCTTTTGGTATCAACTTAATATTAGCTTCTTTCCAAGTGTCTGGAATTAGTCCAGATTCCAAAACGTCGTTCATTACAATGGGAGCAATAATTCCTCCTTTAAGCTTTTGTAGTATGGGGGTCCCAATCCATCTGATCTTGGAGACTTCTCTGTTTTCAGTTTCTGAATGGCTTGGACGATCTCCAGAATAGTAATCTTTCAGTTAATCTGGTCCTTTCCTTCTTTTGTCAGTGTGAATAAATTTTCTCTCTTCAAATATTCTTCAATTTTATTCCAACTTACATCTTTCAATGAATATAATTTTGAAAAATAATCATAAAAATCATTTGTGAATCTTTATCCTTACTAAGTTCTTTATCACCTTCTTTTAATTTCAAGACCATTCTCATTTCTTTTCCTAGTTTATAAGCAAGCCATTTGCCTGATTTGTTTGTGTTTTCGAAGTTTTTCTATTTTAAAAATTTCAGCTTCTTTCCATCTCTTCCATCTTCAACATTGACAGTTGATTTCTTAGTAAGTTTTATGTGTGTGTGTATATATATATATATTCATTCATTCATTCTCAGGAGACTTCTTTAACTCATCTTCCTTATTTTTAATCTCATCTAAAATTTTCTGTGTTTTCTCCATTTGTGTTCTTCTAAATGTTCTCTTTACTCTGATAAAATGTCCTATGTGTCCCAGACAGATCTAATATTTGTACCTTTGTTCAGAATTCTTTCAAAAAATTCTTTAATCTCATTCTTTGCTTTTTGCACTACTTCTGTTTTGTTCATCCAGAATTCATTTAATCTCCATGACAATTCCTTACTTGATTTCCTGATATACGTTACCACTGAGCTGTGATCATAAGCCCTCTCTGGGAGTATTTCTACGTTGTATATGTTATCTGTCAATGTTTTGAACCACCATATCATGTCTAGCCTTGAGTGAGATTTGTGTCTATCAGAAATAAAGGTAAAATCTTTCTCATTTAGGTGTTTAAGTCTTCATATATCTGTAATCTGTAAATTTGCCATCAATTCAAAAAAAATTCATTAGGCAAATGACCTTGACATTTCTTGACGTCCTTTAGGGATGATCTGTTTGTGGAGATACCACCCCATTGCAATCCCCCATTAGTCATTGTTTTTCATAAGATATTTCAGGCAATATGGCATTTAACTTTTGAATTAATACTGCCCTTTGTAAAATAGGAACATACACTCCCAAAACCAAAATTCTCTCTCCATTAACAGTAATTTCAACCCCCACAAATTTCCCCTCATCATCTGAAATAACCAATTAAGGAGATAGTTTTGGTCTTACATGTAACACCATTCCATTCTTCTTAGATTGTCCAGCAGAGATAAATTCTTCACCTAATCTTTTATGTATCAAATTTTTTGATCTCTCCTGTGTCTTTGGGTCCATTGCAAGCAAATAGTGTCCAAATCCAATTTTTTTAGATAATAAAAGAATCTCATTTTCCTTTTGTGGGGTATTCACACTGTTAATATTCGAAGTCAAAGTTTTGTAATCCATATTAAAGCGTTAGATGAGGAAGAGTCTAAGTTAGTCTTTGTACTAACAGGGAACAGTTCTTCGTCTTTATCTTCCTCTTGTCTTGTCAATGAGGTCTCAGTCCCTGGGGTGGATATGGTTTCTCCCTGTTGGTTATAATTTTTACTCCCATCTCTAAACTCATCTCTTGATCCATATTGGAGAACTGTTTCTCCTTGGTCCTTCTCCTTGAAGTTCGGGAACTCCTTTTCCAGAAAGTTTAGACTGGCATCTTCCCTACTGTCTTTCAGTAAACAGGTGAAGACTTTACTGTTTTGACCATACTCTGAAGACTGATTGTTTAGGTGGGGCAGGCCTTCAACAGTGTGTTGCAAATTCTATCTGTTATTTTGTTGTGCTCTGTGTGTGTGTGTGTGTGTGTTTAATGGATTGCATTTTAATTTTTTGAAAGTTTAATTACTAACTATTTTGTGAATTTTTAACTGACTCCCAGACTGGGAGAAAAGCAGAATAGCAACAACTACAGCAAGAACAACATCTGCATAAGAATGTTTATTTTGCTTATAGGTCTTCATTGGATTTGTTCTGAAACAGTTTGAATACATTGAAGTGGGGCAATTCAGGTAAGAATTCAGTGTTATAAACTCTCTTCAAAATGCATGAGTTCATGTTAAATAAGTGCCCATTTTGTAAATATTTTCATGGTTCTGAAACCTGGTGTCCTCCACCCTCATTGCTTGGCTGTGCAGGCTTGAAAAGTATGCAGAAGTGTTTGATATGGAGAGAGAATGCTGGAACAACTGGGACAACACTTTGTATCCTGCTTTGCTCTATCACTTGCATCACAACTTTGCTAGACGGGGAGATTCATCCCTGTGCCTCTTCCTATCCAAGTGAAGGAAATACAATTTAAGTTGCTATTATTGATGTTGCCACATAGTCATGTCTGAGTATGTAGTACTTTCCTGGCATCCTATTCACAAAAATAATTCCTGACTGATGAAGAAAATGCAGTTAGGGAGAGAAAAACGTACCAAACAAACAGGAAAATGTGTGATTTGTTCATCAGTGCAAATATTGGGTAAAAGTAATGGGCCTTTGAAAGAGGAATTTGGAGGAAGTGAGTGAGGATTAACCCAGTATCCATGGGTTGGAAGTTCCCTATGTTTGATTTAAAGCCATGGCTATAAGAATTTTATGAGATAGGTTGCAATGATTTATATGATGTGACAGAATAAAGGAAATGCTTTAAGCTGAAACCTATAGCTGTCACCACCTGGATTTTTTTGAGACACGTTGTTCTTCTTCGTGGTCTCTGTACCTCACACACTAGGAGCTTTCGCGCATGTGCGGTGCCGTTAGGAAAATTCTAGAGCTTAGTAGCTTGGCGGGAACCCCTCCCCCCTGCCTGGATTGAGCATGCTCAGCCCGCCGAGCAACGGTCTCCCTTCAGTTCTTTCTCGTCCGCCGTCGCGTACGGAGGTTCTGAGCTTGGTAGCACTATTGGCTTCTCTTACGACTGTGTTTTTCTCGGGTTTTTGACTTGGTTTTGGACTTCGGACTTGGATTCTTGAATACCGGATTGGACTTGGTGACTCTGGCACCTGTTTTTTCGGGACTTCTAATCCTTTTTTTTTCTGCCCCCCCGCTCTCTTCGTCTTCATCAGCTTCATCTTCGCACGCCTTCTCCGCCATTTTCCCTCGCTTCTTTCCTTAAACTTCTATGTCGGCTCTCTTCAAGCCTTGTCGATCGTGTGGTCGCAAGGTCGCCCTAACTGACGGTCATAGCAAGTGCCTTTTTTGTTTGAGTGAGGCCCATAGCACTAGGACCTGCCCAATCTGCCGAGACTTTACCTCCCAGACTCTTCGGAACCGCTTGGCCTGCCTTAAATCCTATTGCTGGGAGCAGTCTCTACAGGCACAAGACTGACCGTCAGTTACACCAGCGATGTCCAAACCATCGACGTCGGGCCGACCTGCGACCATGCCATCGTTGGTGTCGGTGGCTGCCGATCCAACTACGTCGACGGTACCGGGTTCGGTACCATCGCCCCGGGCACCGATATCTGCCCTGCCGAAGATCCCGAGGATCTCCTTGGCGTTGACTTCGGGGGAGTCTCCTGCTGGCTCGCAGGCACCTAAACCATCTAAGCCACTGACTCTTGCCCAGCGCAAGCGGCCTGCTCCTCCGGAGAAGGGAAAGGAGAAGAAGAAGAAAAGGAGAAGCGTGGTTCTCCGTCCAAGAGGCCTGCGCCTCCCACGCCTCCTCCGACTCAGCCCCTCCAGGAACCAGAGGAGGAATCAGAACCCCAGGAGGTCCTGGAGGTTTCTGATGGGAAGGAAACCGCTGGCTTCGCGGTGCCTTCAGGCCTGACTGCCACGGTGTTTCCACCCGGACACCCTGAAATGGCGGCCCGCCCAGAGCATACTCCAGCCTCACCCCAGGCCTCGCTTCACCGCCGAGGGTCCTCGGGTAGGAGTACATCTCGTACGCCGGAGCGGAGGGTCAGACAACGGTCTCCACACCACCGGGAGACCTATCCGGAGTGGTCTCGACCCACCTTCGACTCACCGTATTCCTCAGCATCCCATATCGCAAGGTACAGTCGGGAACATACTTGGAGAGAGTATCCGGGGTCGTACCGCTCCTATTCCCCGGCGTATAGGGTCCGGTATCACCCCAACGTGAGACGGTGGTTGCCATATCGTCGCTCCCACTCTCCATCACGTGGAGTCTGCCACCCACGGTATCGATGGTCGCCGCGCTCCTACTCCAGGTCGCCGAGTCATCGTTGGTCCCACGAGCGCTCGCCTCACTATCGGGCGGTCTCTCCTCCACCGAGGGTTACCTCCACAGTCTCCCGTCCATCATCGGAGACTGTCCAGGCACAACCCTCATCTGCTGCTGCTACTGTCACCCAGGCGATTCAACGCCCGCGACCTGCAGTGGTACCAATTACGAAGACCACCCAGCCCCAACCAACGGCTACAACACTCTCGTCCACGAGGCCGACCACTGCTACCATCCCTGCTGTGACCTTGACGGTACCGTCTCATCAGCCGTCGAGGGAGAGATCACCGGACAAGTCCTCATCTGGGTCCTCCCAGACCTACGAGTCGGATTCTGACTCCAACGAGTCTACACCGGCGTCGCACGAGTCTCCTCCTTTGGCTTTCGGAAATCCCGCACCGGGGTCGACACCGGAGGATGTGAGACATTTCTCGGCCATCCTCCTCTGGATGTCAGCAGCCCTGGGTCTGAAGATCGTGGAGCCGGCCCCGGCCGTGCAGGATCCGGTATTCCATTACGTGGATGCCCATCCACCATCGACGGCCCCATTGCCATTCCTGCCTGCCCTGATGGAGGCCCTGAAACAGCCATGGGCCCAGCCGGCTTCCGCCTAGCCGGTTCCACATCGGCTGGAACACTTGTACCGGACCCAGAAAGAGGAGGCCAAGCTCCTCTTCACTCACCCGTTGCCGAACTCCGTGGTGGTCGAGTCTGCCCAAACCAAGGGAGGGACTAGAGCGCATATCACCCTGCCGGACAGGGAGGGCTGGAGGCTTGACACCTTCGGCAGGAGGTTCTATTCGGCCTCATCCCTGATAGCCAGAGTGTCCAACACCCAGGCCTGCCTCGCGGCTTACCTGAGGAGCTTGTTGGATAGATTCCATCCTCTCCTGTCCACTCTCGCAAAGGAGAACCAGGCGAGTGCTACTGAGTTTTTCAACGAAGCGGTAGCACTCACCAATCAGCAAATCATCTCTTCCAGGCATTCGGTCGAGGTAGCTGTGCGGGTGCTGTTGGGCTCCGTAGCGTTGCGTCGCTACGCATGGTTGCGCTCATCGGGTCTCCAGGAGGACACCAGGAGGAGGATCGAAGATCTCCCTTTTGACGGCAAGGGACTCTTCAGTGCGACCACCGATGAGGCCATGGACCACATCGTCAAGGCCTGATTGACTGCCAAAAAGATGGGGATTCACCAGCCTCCACAGTTGCGCCGCAGCTTTGACTAGCGACCTTCCTGGTGCAGGTCGTCCTCTTCCACCTTCCCATCTCGCTCTCATCGATCGGCACCATCACGCCTGTCGGCCTCGTCTTCCTCACGGAGACCCCTTCGAAGACGTCAACCCTCTTCAGGGAAGTCTTCGTCTGGGACGAGGTCCCGTTTTTGATGTGTCGTGCAGGTCGCCTCCACAGCCACTCTTCCAACTGCCAGCAGCCCTAGAAGATCATCCCGGCCTGGCCAGACATCTCGCCGAATGGCTCTACATCACCACGGACTCTTGGGTTCTCTCCATCGTCCGTCTTGGTTACGCCATCGAATTTGCAAGTATTCCACCGCGAGGCGTCTACTATTCCACCCCGGCCAGCCCGCCTTTGCTGGAAGAGATCCAGTCCCTCCTGCAAAAGGGAGCAATCGAAAGACTTCCGCCCTCGGCCACTACCACCGGCTTCTTCTCCTGGTACTTCACAGTACTGAAGTCGGACGGTACCCTGCGGCCCATCTTGAACCTCAGAGGGGTAAACGAATACATCCGCCCCAAAAGGTTCAAGATGGTCACCCTGTCTTCGATCATACCCTTCCTTCGACAAGGGGACTGGTTCGCCTCCATCGATCTTCAGGATGCATACTTCCACATCGCCATTTGCCCGCAGCACAGACGGTACCTCCGGTTCGCGATCGGCGGCACCTGCTACCAATACAGGGTGCTGCCGTTCGGACTGTCTACCGCTTCCAGGGTCTTTACCAAGTGCATGGCCCCAGTGGTATCGCACCTGCGGATGAAGGGCGTCTCCATCTACCCTTACCTTGATGATTGGCTGTTGATCGTGTCCCGCAGACAGAAACTCTACAAGGACATTCACAGGACTCTGTCTCTCCTGACTCGTCTTGGCCTCCGGGTCAATCCGAAGAAGTCCCATCTCAAGCCGGCGAGAATGCTTGACTTTATCGGAGTGACCCTAGACTCGGTCTCTACCAGGGCTTATCTGCCCATGGACCGTGCATGTAGCCTTCGTCGGGCGGCATCTGCCGCCCTCGATGCACCGACAGTATCAGCGAGGAGGATCCAGCAGCTTCTCGGGTACATGGCCTCCACCACGGCAGTCACGTACCTATCTCGACTCAACGCACGCCCGCTCCAGCACTGGTTCGTCCGAGTCTTCAATCCTCTCCGAGACGACCAGAGGTACCACCTCCGGATTCCTCTACACGTGCGGTGTTCCCTGATATGGTGGCTCTCCTACCATCACCTTCTCTCAGGGATGCCGTTCCGGGAGCCGACCCCTCGACTCACGGTAACGACCGATGCCTCCCTGTTTGGATGGGGGGCGCACTGCGACAATCTCAGAGTCCGAGGACGCTGGATGGACGACGAGACCGACCCTCACATCAATGCCCTCGAGCTGCTTGCCATCTGGAAGGCTCTGAGGGCATTCCGCAACCTGGTCGCTGGCTGCACAATCCTGATCTTAACAGACAACACGACCGCCGTCTGTTACGTCAACAGACAAGGGGGAACCCATTCGACCACGCTCCTTACCATCGCTCTTCAGCTGTGGGACTGGTGTGTGTCACTTCAGGTCCACCCGATAGCCGTGCACCTGGCGGGCCAAGAGAACACTACAGCAGACGCCCTCAGCAGGGACACCTCCTGCCATCACAAGTGGTCCCTTTCAAGGGAAGCGTTTTGGCTGATACGCAACCGCTGGGGCGAGCCCGCGATCGATCTCTTCGCCACCGCAGCGAACGCCAAGTGTCGCCGGTACTGTTCGAGAGCCGGACAAGGCCTGGACTCTCTCGGCGATGCCTTCCAGTTCGAGTGGAGCGGCGGGCTCCTCTGTGCGTTCCCACCGTTTCCCCTCCTGGGTCGCGTGGTCGCCAAGATCCTTGCGGACCGAGCCAACGTTGTCCTTGTAGCCCCGTACTGGCCGAGGCAGCACTGGTTCGGGCCCCTGTTCGAGACCGCTCAGGGTCGACTTCTCAGGTTCCGGCCAGCGCCAGATCTTCTGTCGCACTCCGATGGTCTTGTTCTCCATCCCAACCTGCCGCTCCTGGCCCTCCACGCCTGGCAGATAACGCCTTAGACGATCCGGTCATCCAGAACATCCTGACCACAGCCAGGAAGGAGTCAACGCACCGTAACTACAGCTATAAGTGGCAGAAGTTTGTCGCTTTTGCTGAGGCACGGGGTGAGCCGGTATCGCCTGTCGGCCAGCCTACCGTGCTCCACTTCCTGCTCTACCTTCGGCAGCAGGGACTGGCGTTCTCATCTCTGAAGGTCTACCTTGCCGCTATCGTGGCCTATCAACGTCGCGGCTCTCCATCGGCAGCTCTCTTCCTCGACGCTACCATGAAGCAGTTCATGAAGGGCTTACAACATCTATACCTGCCGGTATCGCCGCCGCTACCGTCCTGGTCACTCTCCCTGGTACTGTTGCAGCTGACGCGACCACCCTTCGAACCCATGGCCACGGCGGATGACAGGCTCTTGACCATCAAGACTGCTTTCCTGGTAGCTGTCACCTCAGCCAGGCGGGCCAGTGAGCTGACAGCATTGCGGGCCGACGAGCCCTTCCTTGTTTTCCACAGAGGCCAGGTAGTCCTTAGACCTGACATCTCTTTCCTGCCCAAGGTGGTGTCACACTTCCATCTCAACCAGGACATCATTTTGCCAACCTTTTATCCAAACCCGTTGACGCCTCTGGAGCGGTCCCTACGCTCTCTTGATGTTTGTCGGGCCTTGGCATTCTATACCAACCGGACTGTGTCCTTTCGCCAGACCCCGCACTTGTTTGTGTGCTGTGTTCAGCACCGCAGAGGCCATAAGGTATCCACCCAGCGGTTTTCTAAATGGGTGGCCCAGACTACCCTGCTGGCCTATGAACTCGCCAAGCAGCCTCCGCCAGCCTTACTCCGGCCCCACTCCACCAGAGCCGTGACATCCTCAGCAGCCCTCCTTCGAGGTGTGGACCTGCAAGAATTGTGTCGAGTGGTGACCTGGTCCGGTCTGTCGACCTTCGTGTGCCACTATCGACTAGACTGCCGGTCCCGTAGAGATGCCCGTTTCGGACGAGCGGTGCTGGCTGGCCTCCGTACTCTAGGACCTGACCCACCGTCCTGCTGGTAAGCTACAAAATCTCCTAGTGTGTGAGGCACAGAGACCACGAAGAAGAAGAACAGGTTGCTTACCTGTAACTGTGGTTCTTCGAGTGGGCATCTGTACCCTCACACACCCCCGCCCAGCCATCCCCTCTTTCTCAGGTCCCTTATCGGCGGACTACAGAACTGAAGGGAGACTGTTGCTCGGCGGGCTGAGCATGCTCAATGCAGGCGGGGGGAGGGGTTCCCGCCAAGCTACTAAGCTCTAGAATTTTCCGAACGGTACCGCGCATGCGCGAAAGCTCCTAGTGCATGCGGGCACAGATGACCACTCGAAGAACCACAGTTACAGGTAAGCAACCTGTTCTTTTCTAGAACCAATGATTTAGTATTCTAAAGAATCTGAACCTACATATCCAATCTCTTTGAAATGTCTGAGAAGATACACATGACTTTCTGCAAAGTTATCCTTCAGTAGAAGAAAAAATTGTTGTGACTGTGTCATGCAGGAGTCTAATGTTTCTTTTCCTATTTCTTCTACAGGGAATCAGAAGCAATCATTCCTAGTGTCTTTTTCTTCCTGGTACTACTGTCTTATGAACGCTACCACTCCAAGCAAATAATTGGAATTCCTAAAATTATTCAGCTGTGTGATGGGATAATGGCCAGTGGAAGAAAAGCTGTTACACATGGTAATCAAAGCACAAAAGTAATACAATTAAAGTTGGGAGAGCAACCATTATAATGCTTTAATACTGTTAAAATTGTGTTGTACTCACAATTTTAAAACTGTTTTTGTGTTAGTTTAGTGAAGTTTATAGACGCTTTTATGTATGTTGAATGTGCATTTAATATTCTCAGTGATAAAATCTGAACCTTCTCCTTACAAGAAGTGATCCGTTAGGAGTTGTACAGACCTGTATTTTCAAGAAGCCTTGCGATTATTAACTTTATTGTTTCTGTTTATAGAAATAAATAGGGTTGCCTTTTTTTCCTCTCAGTGAAGGTCCTTGTATAAGAACTTTTCATTACCAGTTGATGACATAGTCAAGAAATTTGATTACATTAGGAATAATTTTTAATTTACTAAAACAGTTAAGGGTTTTTTTTTGCCACCCAGGTGTTTTTCTTACTGATGTTTCATTATTTTGTATTTATGAAAGTGAAATAACTCTAACCTGTTTCTATACTCAACCTTTTTTCTCATCATTTTTATCCCTCCTGATGGAAACTTAAGATGAGAACATGAGAACATTGCTTTATATTTTAGCTGATTTTATTTCAGTCATTCTGCTTTGCCATTTCTGACTCTCAGCGTTTGGGTAGAACACTCTTGATTCTGCAGAAAAAGACACTCTCCTGAATATGAAGATTTGTATGATGGAATTTTCATTTGGGTCAGAAATTGTTCAACAATTCACATTATACCAGTTTTTTTTTATTATAGTGAATGAGGATTAGCTGTTGGTTTCTCTAGATTCCTTCCATTATCTATAGTTTGCTAAGTTAACCTTCATTTCCATACTGATTGTTATTCCTACATAAGAAGGAAACTGGTAAGTATATAACTTTTCTGAAGGTGACATCTCTTAAGAAAAGATGTGTGTCTACCTTGACGTAGAAAAAGCATTCCATATCACTTAGAATAACAATTTATCTTGGACAAATTAGGCCAGACCTCTGTGATAGCTTCTGCAAGAGAAGAGTATTCCTGTCTTCTTCTGCGTGGTCTCTGTACCTCACACAATGGGAATCTTTGTGCATGTACAGTAGCTTTTGAAAAATTCCAGAGCTGAACAGCTTGGCGGGAACCCCTCCCCCATCCGGTACTGAGCATGCTCAGTCCCGCTAAGCCAACGGTCTCTTCTCAGTTTCTTTTCGTCTGCCGACCTGTAAGCAGCTCTGAAAGGTTTTTCCTAGTTGAGCAGTTTGGCTTCGCCTTCTTTCTTCCTTTGTTCGTGTTTTCTTCGGAGAAATTCTGTAAGAACTCTTCCCCCTTTCTTCTATGTCTGCTTTGTTCAAGTTTTGTGCATCCTGTGGTCACAAAGTCGCGTTGTCGAATGGTCACTCCGAGTGCCTTTTCTGCGTTGGAGAGGCCCACAACGTCAGGGCCTGTCCTGTTTGTAAGGACTTTACGTCCCAGATGTTGAAGAATAGGGCTCAAGTCGTATTGTTGGGAGCAAGTTCTTAAAATCAAGGAGCAGGCAGCGTCCAACACCGCCCTTTTCACCTCCATGGCTTCCTCCCAGCCGGCCGTGTCTTTTAGGCCTGCGCCCACACCCTCCTCGTTGGCATCGACCTCATCAGTGCCGACAGCTACGGTATCGGGCTCAGTACTGTTTCTGGCGCCCTTGCCTCTGGTTTCTTTGTTGCCTAGAATTCCAAAGCTTTCCAGGACACCAGTTGTCACCTCTTCGTTGGGAGACGCCTCTTCAGGCTCTCAACCGGCCTCGATTCAACCTCGTAAGGCTCCTTCGATGGCTCAGCAGAAGTGATCCTCATCCCATCTGGCTGATCCTTCTGCTAAGAATAAGAAGAAGAAAAAGGAGAAACACCACTGTCCTTCTCCAGAGGGCCATCAGACATTGCTTTTGCTGACGCCCCCTCCGATGCGGCCTCCAATGGCTACTGTGGAAGAAGAGGATGCTCCAGACCTCCGTGCGGGGTGTGGGGACGTCCAGCTCCGGTACTTCCTGTACCAGTACTGGTGGAGCCGTCTTCGGATGTTGAACATCAGCCTTTCCGTTGTTGCCAGCTCAGCCTGCACCAGCACAAACTGTGGCATCGACTATGCAGGCCCCGTCGCCTCAGTCGCACACTCCAGCTGACTCTGGGCTCGACTGTCTGGCTGCCTTGGACACTCCTCGGGCTTCTTCCCATGACCAGCCTAGAGCTCCTTCCTGTGATCGCGCTCGAGCCAGTGCAGCGTGCTCTCCAGGATGTGGAGAGAGAGCTAGATCCCTGTGTCCGCGGGATGCTCGCTTAGACTGTAGCCCATCGAGGACAAGACTCAATTCGCCTTTCTCCTCGGCTTTGTACATCGCTCGCTATCGCCATGAGCAGTTTTGGAGGGAGCAGCTGGGATCATATTACTCTTACTACCCGGCCTACGGAGATCGGTACCATGCTGATGTTCGCCATTGGTCCCCGTATCACCCACGGCACTCCTGGTCTCTGCTTCTCGCTATCGACCTAGACCTCAGTACCGGCACTCTAGATCTCGCTCCCGGTCACGTTTGCCTTATTTTTGACGGTCTCCGGCACGCTTCCGCTCTCGTGATCGCTCACCTCGATGCCACCCAGCTTGGCTGCCTCCTCGGGTGACAGCAATGGTTTCGCACCCACCGCCTGATACTCACCTGCCATCCACCCTGCTGATTTCCTCAACGGTCTCGATACCGATGCAATCCGTGGTCTGTCCGATCCCGGCTGTTATTCCGGTATCTTCGACTTCAACGGTGATTCCACCGCCCGTATTACCCTTGGTACTGGCTTCCATTGGAGCTCCTCGAACCGCTCCTTCAGTCTTGGTACCAGACTTGCCTCGGTCGCATGGGCTCCCTTCTCAGTCATCACCATATTATGATTCCGATTCTGATTCTGCTGACTCTACACCAGATTACCACTCTTCCCTGCCCCTAGTGTTTGGTGAGCCTGTGCCGGATTTGGTGCTGGAAGATGTGAAGCAGTTCTCAGACATCTTAGTCAGAATGCCCAATGCCCTTGGCCTTGATATTTCTGGGCCTGCTCCGACAGTGCAGGGCCCAGTTTTTCACTATGTGGACACGTGACCTCCTTCGGCAGCTCTGATACCATTCCTTCCTGTGTTACAGGAAGTACTGAAACATCTGTGGGCCCAGCTGGCTTCTCTCCAGCCGATACCTCACCATCTTGAACACCTTTATCGGACACAAAAGAAGGACGTGGACTTCCTTTTTAATCATCCGGTACCGAACTCAATAGTTGTGGAGTCCTCACAAACGAAGGGCGGCAAGAGGGCCCATACCACTCCACCGGACCGTGAGGACTCAAATCTGGACTCAATTTGGTCGATGCTTCTATTCTGTGTTTTCTCTGATTGCTAGGATTTCTAATACGCAAGCGTGCCTTGCCACTTACCAAAGAAATATTTGGGACAGGTTCTATCCTCTGCTTGCCCACTTACCTGATGACCATAGAACGAATGCCATCCATTTCTACAATGAGTCAGTGGCCTTGTCAAACCAGCAAATTCTCTCCTCCCACCATACTGTCGAAGGTGCGGCTCGTATCATGGTTGGCGCTGTCACCCTTCGCCATTTCGCGTGGCTCCGTTTGGCCAGCCTTGCGGAGGACAACAGAAAGAGAATCAAGGACCTGCCCTTTGATGGTCAGGGGCTCTTCCACGCAACTACGGATAAAAGACGCCTTGTAATGGAATATTTTGAAATTCGTTGGCATAGCCAAGACAGACGATGGAAAGAACCCAAGAGTCCGTGGTGATGTAAAAGCTCCCCTCACAGCTAAAAAGATGGGTCTCCACCCTACACCTCAGTCTAGGAGTCAGTCTTCCTCATGTTATTCTCGGTGTCGCTCGGCTTACTCTTTTGCCTCGTGTTCACCTTGCCGTACTTCTACTCGGTCCTCTCTTCCGGCATCATCGAGATACTCCTTTAGGAGATGACAGCCGTCGTCTAAGAAGTCGTTCTCCATGGCTAAGTCCTGTTTTTTACTTCTATCGCAGGTCGCCGCCACATCCATCCTTTCGCCTGCCTACCAGCTTTGCCAAGAACCCAGGTCTGACTCGTCACTTAGACATCTGGCGTCACATCACCACGGACTCTTGGGTTCTTTCCATCGTCTGTCTTGGTTATGCCAACGAATTTCAAAATATTCCATTACAAGGTGTCTTTTATTTCACCCACGCCAACCCAGCTCTTCTAGAGGAGATATAGTCCCTCCTTCACAAAAGGGCCATAGAACGGGTGCCGTCCTTGGCCAGTTCCACCGACTTTTTTTCCTGGTACTTCACGGTGCCCAAATCCGACGGTACCCTCCGGCCAATCCTGGACCTCAGGGGGTTGAACCCCTACGTTCTCCCCTGAAAATTCAAGATGGTCAGCCTCTTTTCCATCTTGCCCTTTCTGAGGCGTTGGGACTGGTTCGGCTCTATCGACCTACAAGACGCCTACTTCCATATCGCAGTTTGGCCCCATTGCAGGAAGTACCTCCGATTTGCAGTCGATGGTGTCTGTTACCAGTACAAGGTCCTGCCTTTCGGCCTGTCCACCACTTCCAGGGTTTTCACCAAATACTTGGCCCCTGTGGTGTCCTATCTCTATATGAAAAGCGTTATGGTGTATCCCTACCTGGATGACTGATTGCTGGTGGCACCCTGCAAACGAAAGTTGTACGAGGACATCCATCTAACACTTTCCCTCCTTTCTGACCTTGACCTCAGGGTGAATCCCCAAAAGTCTCACCTGGAGCCATCCCGCACCCCAGACTTCGTTGGCGCAACCTTGGATTCCGTTGCTACCAAAGCGTTTTGGCCGGTGAAGTGGGCTCAGACACTGCGTCAGGCCGTCATTGCTGTCTTGCGCGCCCCAGCAGTTTCAGCGAGAAGGATCCAGCAACTTTTGGGCTACATGGCAGCAACAACAACTGTGACTTACCTTTCTTGTCTCTGCACTCGCCTTTTACAACACTGGTTCGTCAGAACCTTCGACCCCCTTCTCGAAGATCAACATCGCCTATTGTGGGTTCTTCGACCAGTAAAGGACTCTCTTCACTGGTGGCTCTCCCCCCGGCACCTGCTGTCGGGATTGCCATTCGTCGAACCTCTCCTGATGATTACCATCATAACCGATGCCTCTCTCCTGGGCTCAGGAGGGCACTGCAGCTGCCTAGTGGTGCAGGGCCACTTGACCAGCTTGGAGATTTGTCTCCACATCAATGCCTTAGAATTTCTGGCCATACTGAAAGTTTCGTGGGCTTTTTGCAACCTGGTTGTCAGCCGGCAGTTCAGATCTTTTCCAACAACACAACAGCCGTCTGCTATGTGAACAGACAAGGGGGCACTCAGTCCTCCACCCTTCTCCACTTGGCTCTTCGTCTCTGGGACTGGTGTGTGTTCATCCTGTCGCGGTTCACCTGGCGGTTCGAGACAACATCACAGCAGACTCACTGAGCAGGGACATGGCATGTCACCACGAATGGTCCCTCTCTGAGGCCGTTTTCGACAGGATAGTGTCTCGTTGGGGCGCCCCTTCTGTCGACCTATTTACGAGCAGTTGGAACAGGAAATGCCCCCGTTACTGTTTGAGGGCTGGCCTGGGCCCCGACTCCCTCGGGGACATCTTCCAGTTTCAGTGGGACAGGGAATTTCTGTACGTTTTCCCTCTGTTCCCACTCCTGGGCTGAGTGGTAGCCAAGATCATGACGGACAGGTCAAACGTCATCCTAATAGCCCCGTTTTGGCCGAGGCAACGTTGGTTTAGCCCCCTCCTGTCAGCCTCCCAGAACTGCAATATGCAACTACCTTGCGTGCCAGATCTCCTCTCCCACTCGGACGGTCGCGTGCTCCATCTGGACTTGCCTCTCCTGCGCCTCCACGCGTAGAGGATAACTTTCTAGACCCTGCCATTCAAGCTGTTCTCACAGCTGCCAGGAAGGAGTCTACTCGAAGGTCTTATGACTACAAATGGTGGAGATTTGTGGCCTTCGCTGACACCAGGCATGAGTCATCATCTCCGGCCACTCTGTCAACTGTACTGCATTTCCTTTTGCACCTACATGAACACTGTCTAGCATTTTCATCCCTGAAAGTCTACCTGTTGGCCATCGTTGCCTACCAGCCGCGTGGTACGCCTTTGGCGGGCCTTTTCAGAGATGCCACGCTTAAACAATTTCCTAAAGGCTTGCAGCATCTGTATGCTCTGGTCACTCCACCCCTTCCGCTTTGGTTGTTGTCACTTGTGCTGTCTCAGCTGGCTCGACCCCCCTTTGATCCGATGGCGACGTTGGATGACCATCTCCTTACCTTGAAGACGGCCTTTCTGGTTGCTGTCACCTCGGCTAAGCTGGCAGGAGAACTCACCAAGCTAAGATCGGATGAGCTGTTCCTGGTATTCCACCGAGACAAGGTGGTGCTGCACCCAGATGTGTCCTTCCTCCCCAAAGTCATCTTGGACTTCCATCTGAACCAAGATGTCATTTTACCTACCTTTTATCCTGATTCGGCTTCGCCTCTAGAGCAATCACTTCATTCCCTCAACGTCCGTCGGGCCTTGGCCTTCTACCTGCAGTGAACTTCGTCATTCCAGCAGACTCCTCACCTTTTCGTTTGTTATGGTGGCCCCTGGAAGAGCCATAAGGTGTCCACCCAGTGCTTTTCCAAGTGGGTGGTCTAGACCATTAATCTGGCTTATGAACTTGCAAGACAACCTCCGCCAGCTCCTCCACTCCGTGCCCACTCCACGAGGGCCATGGCTTCCTCAGCAGCTCTCCTCCATGGGCTAGATCTGTAAGAGCTCTACTGTGTGGCTACCTGGTCATGACCCTTGACTTTCATTTGCCACTACTGCCTTGACTGCCGGGCCCGGCGTGATGATCGTTTTGGTCTTGCAGTGCTGTGTTCGATCCTGTAGGACCTGACCCGCTGTCCAGTGGTAAGCTACTCAATCTCCCATTGTGTGAGGCACAGAGACCACAAAGAAGTAGAACAGGTTGCTTGCCTGTAACTGTGGTTCTTCGAGTGGTCATCTGTGCCCTCACATACACCCGCCCAGCCTCCCCTCTTCAGGTCCTGCTTCGGCGGACTTTGAAACTGAGGAAAGACCATTGGCTTGGCAGGACTGAGCGTGCTCAGTACTGGATGGGGGAGGGGTTCCTGCCAAGCTGCTCAGCTCTGGAACTTTCCGAAAGCTACTACGCATGTGCGAAGATTCCCATTGTGTGAGGGCACAGATGACCACTCGAAGAACCACAGTTACAGGTAAGCAACCTGTTCTTCCTATATGTGCATTACTTTGTAGTAGTGAAGCAGGGTACTTAGTGGGCTCTGATACAGCTTGCCTTCTAGAGCAGAAGTGGGAATCATGCCATTCTTCAGATCTTACTAGATTTCAACTACCAGCATTCTTCCTTATTAGTTGTTCTAGTTAGCGCTACTGGCACTTGAAATATATCAGTGTCTGTGAGGATACGTGATGCCCATACCTATTCTAGAGGATCACATAAGCTTTTCCTTTACTTTTTCTTGGTGGGTATAGGTTGGTACCTGCTCAGGGGAGATCAGTGACAATGAACCATCATTGGCTATAGCTGTCTTTACTCAAGCTGGGCCACCAAAGCCTAGATGCTTTGGCACGGCTCTGTGTACGTGTGTATCTGTCTGTGTGTGGATGTGGGTCCATGCACAGCAAGGATCTATTAGCTGCTCTTTCTTGCTGCTGTAGAGCTATAGGTCTCTTTTGCTCTCTCCTTGTAGGACAAGCAGAGAACACAACAGTCCTTATTGGAAGTCTTTAGTTGTGTTGTTGGCTGTAGTAACGTAGTAACTCCAGTTTTCCAGGGTTAACAGGGATTATTATGTAATTATATGATTATATAAAAAAGAAAACATATATTTTTCTCCAGAAAGCAATTAAAATTCAGCCACATTGGAAGGGCTGGGTGATCTTGGCAAGAGGGACTTAGAATCCTGCCCTGTTCTAAGCAATGCACCTTCCAGTCACTTGAGAACAAATATTAATACAATATAGCTTACACTTTGAAATTGAGCAGGGATATGATCCTTCAGTTTATTAGAAATGTAGCAGTTATTTCCCTTGTAAGTCGAGATGCAAAAGAGTAGTCCAGTGTTTGGTCTGTGATTTTTGTGTCCCACAGAGCATTTCTGTGCAGAGATAGATGGATTGATCCTGGTGTGGAGATTTAGGAAATGTAGTTTTATCTCTATAGCAAATTCCTGTTTTTTGTAAGTCCTAGATGGTATTCCCCCTGTAGCTATGTGGAATAGATTCCTTGTAAAGCTTTTGTGCCACCGTATCTTTTATGCCTTAGTACATTTCAAGAAGGTGAGTTAGCTTTACTGAAGATATATCCTGGCCTTCCTTTTTGACTGATTTCTGTGAGAAGAGAAACTGGGAGGAATTTTTAAAAAAAGTATAGGAGTGATTACTTCATTTTTTTTCATAACGTATTAGGGAGCAAGAGCTGTATTGCATAAATACAGGTGCTTCAGAGCTAAACTTGGATAGCAAAATATCTCTTGAGAGAGGATTACTGTGCTGTTACAAACTAAAGCTTAAATTCAAATGTAATATCTTTTTCCGTAGCGATACCTGCTCTGCAGCCAATTGTTCATGATCTCTTCATATTAAGAGGAGCAAACAAAGCTGATGCTGGTAAAGAACTCGAAACACAAAAAGAAGTAGTGGTCTCAATGTTGTTGCGACTTATCCAGTACCATCAGGTAAATGGTGTAGGAATTGGTTATAAGATGCATAATGTATCTGTTACTGTTTAGACAACCTTAATTAGAAGGCAGCACTTTTGTATTTTTTTCAGAAAATTTTAATCTATTTTCTCTCACAACAACCCCAATGTAAAAACTTATCATTATCTGAAATTTTTCAAATTGTATCTATAGATGCCACTACAGTTTATTGCATTAATGTAACTGTGGTACTGTTTACTGAGGATGGCCATCTGGTAAGCCTTGTAAGGATGCTGGAATTTTTTGGACTCCTTATAGATGCCCCAATATAGAATTATATACATTTTTTGCAGAAATTGGAAATGTAGTAGAAAAGTGTTAATAGTGAGTGTGAGTAGCTTTTTCAGACAGTTACTGAGCTCACATTGTGTTAATTAAACTGATAATACTTTTCTATTGATTTTTCATCTCTATTTATAATAAGTTTGCATTATATAACAGATGCTTTACTTTTTGCCCTGTGATACACCTTGTTCTTTTGGACAGATCCCTCACTTCCTTTGCCTGATGCCCCAAGAAGTTCTAGATGAGCAAGTAGGTGCCACTACCTTAAGTGTCTTCTGTGAAGAAACTGTGGCTGCAGGTGTTTTTTGTGACCCTCCAGCCCCCCAGAATCCCTTATACTACACACACATAAATGCACAGAGTGAGTGAGTGAGTGAGTGAGTGTTGGAGCACAGAAAACAGAATGAGGGAATTGCTCCCGAGCAGGAGTGAAGGATAACAGAAACAAACACCAAATAACCCAAAAGAAAGGCTTGAAGTCAGCAAAACACAACACTGGAAATAACCTTCAGAATTCAGTCCTCTAACATTCCAAGATAAAAACTTCAACGCTATTTTTATATTTCTTCTTCAGTATCCGTGTCCCACCTGGGCCTGATCACTTTTCCCTTCTTTATCTCCATCACTTGCTTCAGAGATCTGACATGTTGGTTTTCCATTTTCTCTTTCAGTTTCTTCCTCTTGTCTTTCTTCTAGTCTTTTCTTAAAATTCTCTCCTCCCAAGTCTTTTTCATATTTCATCAGAAATTGTTTGCTTTCGGACTATATTAAAGTGTGTCTACTCTATCTGTACCGTAGAACCACACCTTCTATGTTACTGAAAGGGATTCCCATGCTGCTTCATTTTGTTGGTTAACAAAAAGCGTAAACCCCCTGCTTTCTCAAAATTCTGTCTGGGAGATATTTAAAAATGATCATTTCTTTCCCTTCAATCTGCAGTTATTTGTAAAGTATGGTTGTAGCACTTGATCCCTCATACTACTTTTCCCAAAATACATAATTACACCTGTAATGTCCGCTGTTGCAAAGATAAACTCACAAGCTAATGAGGGTCCAGAAAAGATGAGATAAGCTTTATTTCCATCAAAGGCTCCAGGCAAAGATTCTATGCAAGGTCTAACAAACACAGAAGCGTCAGCCCATTAAATATCATACAGCTGGATTGAGAACACAGTTAATTTAAAGAGGCATTACACCACAAACACCTCTTGGCAAATTCATTTGTTCATCAGTTTATGAATGAGTTCTGTACACTTAATTGCGTTTTCCAGCAAACTCCTTCTTCCTCTATGCCAGCATTTCACATATTCTTGCATGAATTTTGTCGTTCTGCTTCTCTGGTACACTGCTTATTCTCAAACATTTTTTCTCTCTCTCATTACTAACAAAGACATTGCATCGAGATTTTTTTTCTTGGTCAGTTGTCAGTTTCTCAGTGGCTTCCTCTAGTTTTTGAGTCTTTCTCCCCCATAGCATCCATTGTGTCATTCATCTGCAGTATCTCAAGGTTTTCCTGGGCCAGTGAAATTCTTATCTCCTTCATATCAACCTTAACATTAGTTTTCAACTGAAAGAATTTCTCTCTGATTTTCCTCATCTCCCCCAGCATCACTGAGTTGAATGCGTTGGTCAACTGCATTGGTCAACTCCCTGCATTGGTCAACTAAAGAGTTTCTTCAGGTTTGCTATGCTTTTTGTGCTGCCAGAGCTGTCTTTACTATCTCTGCAGGTTTTGTAGGCATTTTAAGGCTAGTTCAGTTATTTGATAACTGTCAGAGTAGTTCAGTATATTCTTGATATTTCCCCTTTTCCCACTAGATGTCAATATTCTTCAAGAAGACTTCTCACTTGTTTTCTCTTTCTGCAGCAAGTTAGTCACAATTCCTTTAGAGTTCAAATACAGTTATTGTATCTTCTAACGTGGTCTTACCAGTTTCCCATGGTAGGTTTTTAAAACTTATTTTTCAGAAAACTATTTTTATACTATTAAGTAATTCATTTTATTGGTTCCTTAAATCACAATCTCTGATTCAGCTGCTGCCACTACTGTGGTCTCTTGCAACGTTATTTTAAATGTTAAGTTTAGAATGATGATCAAATACTCATGTCCTCTGTAGAACTTAATTGTCAAAGTGTAGCTTTTTTTGTTTTAATTTAAAATTAAGTTAAAATTTAATTTCTAGGGAGTTGAAAGTCAAGTGTGAAATCTCTTTATCCCTTTATGTTATGTTTTGTATGTGTTAGTTTAGCTACTAGTATGTTGTTTAGTTAGTAGGGTTTTTTTTGTGGTTTGTGTCTGTGTTTTCCTGTATATTGTTTTACAGTAGTTAGAAATGGATGTAATAATTTTTTTTTAAAAAAAGTTTTGCCTTTGTTGGAAGTAAAAAACTTCAAAAGAATTAAGATACAGCCCAATGCATTTTGGCTGGTCAATAAGGGATTGTGTATTCAGTGTCTGTGAAATGAGAGATCTGCCAGTGGTTTTAATGTTGCTTCTGAAAAAGCCAGACACGATTATTCGTTAAATCTCTGTAACGTAGTATATAATAGCTTAACATTCTGTTGCATTACCCCATACCTACCCCATACTATTTTTTTTAAACATTTTATCATGCTTTTCAGTCATAAGGTTTGCAGTGTAAACTACACATTTATTTACTTATTACATCTTTGAACATTATACAAACAATTTTTTAAAAATAAGCTATAAAATCACAATAAAACTTATTCACCGCAGTTGGATGTCCAATAATCAAGGATCTCTGGACTGGGCATAAGGAAATTAAAAAATAAAATATAGAATAACAATAAATCAATAATAAAATAGCACAAGAAAAGTAACACAAAGTCAAATAAGTGGGAAAGGGATAAAAATCCAGTGCACAGTAAGACAAAGTTAATCTACCCATAAAAGATAGCGGAAAAATCCTCAGGCTCTAAAATAATTCTTAAAACACATTGAAAAACATAAATGTGTTCACCTTACTTTGAAAATACAATATTGTAGTTGCCAGATGAGCCTCTCTGGTGAGCGCATTCCATAGATGACATCACTGAAAAGACCCTTTCCCTTTTAACTACCTACCTCAGTTAATTTGGTGGGAGCCACTGGAAGATGGTCTTAGCTCCAAGCTGCTAAGGCCTCCACCGTTGAAGATCATTGGCTATAAGAAGTGAACAAGTCAGTCCTACTTAACATTCTAGTAATATTGCTGGTACTGATTGTAGGTTCCAGACTTTTTTCAAAGGCAGCCCCACATGTAATGCATTGCAGTAATCCATATTGGTAATTATGTTCTGTTTTTTCTAATAATCATGCTACGTCATGTAGGAGAACAGAATTGTACACATTTTGCCCTCCATCCTGCTGTTTCTCTGACGAATTACTTACTTCACTAGTAGTTAAGCAGTTACTTTGTTGCAGTTACTGGTTTCCAGTACATTTTTTCCATTGTGGTCTCTGTGACTCCCACATATGGGTCATTCTGACCTAGATCCATTTCTGTCTGGTTTCAAGCCTGGTTATGGGACAGAGATAGCTTTGGTTGCCTTCATGGGCGACATATGCTGGGAACGAAACAGAGGAGGGGTGTCTGCATTTTTGTGTAACTTTTGGTAGTTTTCAATACCATTGAGCATTGTTTGTTTCTAGTTCATTTTGCTGGGATGGTGCTTGGAGGTACCTTTTTGTAATTGCTCTGTTCTTTCGTGGAGAGGTGCTCCTAGAGGGTGGTGATGAGAGATTCCTGTTTGAGTCTTTGGACATTATCCTGTGGAGTCTCTCAGGTATATGTCTTGTCCCCTATACTGTTTAATATTTACATGAAACACTCTGAGAGGTTGTCTGGAGCTTGGGGATCAAGTGTCACCAGTATGATAATGATACTCATCTTTATTACTCCTTTCCAGGTAATTCCAAGGAAGCTGTTTCTATGCTAAACCAAGTCCTGACAGCTGTAGTGGACTGGATAAGGGTGAACACATTGAAGTTTAATCTGAGGTGTTCCTGTTCAGTTGAAAGACAGGCCTAGGAATTGTAGTTCTGCCTGTGTTAGGTGGGGTTATACTCCCCCAGAAAACAGAGGTTTGCAGTTTCAGGATATTCCTGGGTTCAGCCTGAGCGTGGAAGCTCAGGTTTCAGTGGTGACCAGGGGTGCATTTGTACAGTTAAAGCTAGTGCTCCAACTGTGTCTGTTCCTGGAGAACTGCAGTCTGACCATGATAACACACACCTTGGCTGCATCCCATTTGGATTGCCCTAATGCACTATGTGTCTTTGGAAAGTGCTAAGAAACTTCATTTGGCCCAAATTGCTGTAGCCAGATCGCTAACTAGGGCTGGTTACAGGGAGCATATAACTCCCTTGTTGCAACAATTCCACTGGTTTCTGGTCTGTTTCAAAGTGCTAGAGATGACCTATAAGGGCCTATAAGGGCCTATTTGGCCTGGGTCCAGGCTATTTGAGGGACTGCATCTCTATTTATGAGCTAATTTGAGCTCTAAGATCTTCTGGAGAGGGTTTCATCTTTGTCCCCCCACCTTCTCAGGCTTGTTTGATTGGAGCAAGGGAGAGAACCTTCTCAGTGGTTGTTCCCACTCCCTGGAACACCCTTCCTAGGGAGGCTAGGGTGGCTTCTTTCTTCATCTCCTTCCTTCAGCAACAGAAAACATTCCTGTGACACCATGCTTTTGGAAACTGTATGGATGGGGTTTTAATTTTGTGCAGTGTTGTATTATGGTTTTTATTGCCTCACAATGGATTTTAATGTTTAATATTTTAATTTTATAAATTGTTTAATTGCTTTTAAAGAACTTTTATATTTATACTACTGATTTCATTTCATAATCCCAATCCGTCTTCTTTAATAAATCATTATATGTTAACCAGCATTGATTAATTCTTGTTTCTCTTCTGTAGAAAGTCTTAATAAAGCACATTTAATTCAATGGTTTTTAAAAGCCATGTTAACTTTACCTTTATCATAACGTAAGTATACGTGCATTGAAATCTTTAAGTCATGTCCTTCTAAATTCAAAACCTTGTTATCTTTTAATGTTATCCATTTTTTAAACCCAAGTCATAAATGAAGCTGCAAAGTAGATTTTTAAATTCCATAATCTAAGACGTCCCTTTTCTCTTGACTCTTGTAAGACTTTAAGTCTTACTGTAGGTTTTTTGCTTCCCCAAATTCCAATAAATCTTTTTGTCATATTTTGAGTGCTGCTGCTTTAGTCAAAATTGGGATCATTTGGAAAAAAAATACCACCTTCAGAAGGACATTCTTCTTTATTGCTGAAATTCTTCCCAGTAGAGATAAATTCAGTTTTTGCCATTTTTCCAAGTCATTCTTAATCTCTCTCCAAGTCTTGATATAATTATTTCCATACTATTGGGTCATATTTCTAGTTAATTTAATACTTAAATATTTAATTTTCTTTTCAGTTTTAAAACCAGTCATTAACTGTAACTCATTCTTCTCATATGTCTCCAGGTTTTTTGTCAGCATTTTGGTTTTTTCCTTGTTTATCTGTTTATCTTCAAACCAGCTAGATTTCCAAATTCTTTTCTTTTTCTTGTAATTTCAATGTCGAATCTAATTGATTTTGAAACGTAATCATGAAATGATCAGTGAAAATGCTTAGTTTAAATTCTGATTTTCACTTCAGTTGTTTTAACATTTTGTCTAATTTCAGAGTTCAAAACTTCTATTGCTAAAATAAACAAAAATGGGGATAATGGATATCCCTGTTGTTTCTGAATTACAAGGGATTTAATCATATCTCCATTAATTATTATTCTTGCTAGCTGCTTTGTACGTATAGTTCTAATCCACATCAGAACATAGGGACCAAAAGTTATCAATTCAATAACTTTGAAAAGGATGTGCCGATTCAAATTATCAGACACTTTTTTCCATGTCCAAAAAAATTAATTCACCTTGTTTTTCAAAATATTCAGTTATATCCAATACTATTCTAATATTGTCTTTCATCTGCTGTCCAAGTAGAAATCCACTTAGGTCTTCATTTATTTACTTATTCAGTAAGTTCTTAAATGTTTCTGCTTAGACCAAAGCAAAAATCTTGCAATCATTGTTCAACAATGAAATCCGTCTGTAATTCTTCAGTGTAATTAAGTCTAGTCCTTGTTTTGGCATTAACAAAATGTTAACTTCTTTTCAAAAATCCAGGTTTAATCCATTTTTTGAAACATCATTCATTACAATTTGCAATGGAAACAATAATTCTTCCTTTAAGGTTTTATGGTAGGGTGTTCCCAATGTATCCGATCCTGGAGCTTTCCCTAATTTCATTTTCTGAATAGCTTGTTCAATCTTCAGATTGGTAGTCTTTGATTAATCTGTTCCTTCTTACTTCGTGGTCTCTGTGACTTGCACAAATGGATTGTCTGTGCTGTGAAGTACTGCTTTCAGAACCTTCTAGAGCTCTAGATCTACAATTTTGGCATGAACCCCTTCCCCTTCCCCTGAGGCTATATAAAGCCACTTAGCGGAACTGTTGTCAGTTCCTTTCTTTCTTCCGTGTTAGCTGTGTCATTAGGAACCTTCTACGGAGTGTCTTCTTTTTGTTTTCTCCATCATTGACCTTGGCTTCTTGATATTGACTTCATCTTTGTGTTTCGCTTGTGGTTTTATGGGATCAACATCATTCTTTAAATGATGTTGATCTTGTAATGCAAAGATACCTAACTGTGACAGGCATTCGAGGTGTTTGATTTGCCTTGGAGAGACCCATAACATCTCCTCCTGTCCACATTGCCAGGCATTCACACCTCACACCAGAGAAGCGAGGCTTTGCCATCTCTTGTGGGAAAAGCTGCTTCAACCATTGGCCTCCCCATCTGCCTCTGTTGAGGTTGCTACATCTCCAAGCCCATCAGCTAAGGATCCCTCATCGAATAGATCCCTTTAGCATTCTAGGGTGGAGATGTCTTTTAAAAAATCATCCTGTTCCTTCCAGTCACATGGCGGGTGTGAGTGGCAGCTCGGAATGAAGCTGCGCAATGGTGCAGCTCCAAGCAGCCACCCGCTGGATTCCAGCCGCTTCTTTTACCATCTTAGAGGTGGCCAAACACCCCTCTGGTACAAGGGGTGCGGAACGGGTCCGAAGAGGACCCCACAACTGGCGTTTGGCTCTGCCCAGCTGGGGGAGTGGAAAGCGCCAGGGGGGTCGAAGGACCATGACGGAGCCAGTGGGATCGCCGCTTGAGCGGCACAAGCGCCGCCGTCGACTTTTAACAAAGAAAACAAGAAACAAGTACGAATTTAATAAGAAATCATGTAACCTGTTCTGGTCTCGATTCCGGTAATATCGCAGCAGTTTTGGCAGGCAACGGAGCGCAGGAGCGAAGGAATGGAGGGGACCCAGAAGCAAAGTGTGTTCGTTATGGCTGAGAGTTCTTCTTAAAGAGGCGGTGTGAATTTAAAGAAAAAGCTAGTTGGATTTTCTGCTTTCTCACGAGGATTGAATTTAATACTTTTTAAAGAAAAAAGAAAGATTTTTGATTTATAATTGGGACTTATACTATGAGATGTCAAATGATTGAACATTTGGACTGATGGATTATATAAGAGTTATAATCTCCATTTGGACATTGAACTCTCTATGCTATATTACTTTAATATTTTGGTGGAGCTGAGATGATCGGGTAGTTGGCTTATTGACTACGGATTTTGGATTTTTGAGCAATACTTCGGGAGCAAAAGTTATGGAGTTGTACGTTTCCTTTTCTTTTTACTCTCGTGGTGTGATTCTTGTTTCCTGATTTTTTTGGATTGTTGAGACTGCTGAGACTGTGCTGCAAGGTCATTTAAGCTAAATATCCTCATTCCCATGGATGGAGCAGCTTGGAATTTAAGCGACTATGAGAGTACAGTGAATCTTCAGAAATGAACTCCGGGCAGCTCCAAGAGGGGAGGGGTAGAGAAGGCGGATAAAGGCACAGGGTTCTAAATTTGATAAGGGAAATGTACTTCAGCAATGTCAATTAAAGTTACTATTAGATTGATATATTGTCATTAATATAAACAATGTGATGTCAAGGGTTGGAGGGGACTTTGAGATCGGGACGCCTGTGATGGAAGTGATTCGACTGGAAGACCCCCACCACCATGAACTGAGCTGCTTGGAACTTAAGCGACGATGAGAATACAGACAATCTTCAGAAGTAGACTCTGGGCAGCAAAGTCCAGGATGGGAGGGGGGAACGGAAGGAATAAGCATAGGTGTATGTCAGTAATCTTAAGAGTGATATATGGAGACTGTGAGATTGCGATGGAAGATAGTTAAGTAAATACCCTCACTCTTTTGGACAGAGCAGCTCGGAATTTAAGCGACTATGAGAATACAGGAAACTTTCAGAAATGGATCCGGGGCGGCAAAGTCCAAGAGGGGAGGGGGGAATAGGAGGTGGATATAGTCACAGGACTCTGATTTGACAAGTGAATAAATATTGGGATATTGTTTAAGGGGGGTGAGCCTGTGAGGAAGATTATTCAGGTAAAATACCCTCACTCTCAGGGATGGAGCAGCTTGGAATATAAGCGACTAAAAGAATACAGAGAATTTTCAAATGAATTTCCAGGCTACAAAGCCCCAAATGAGAGAGGGGAACGGGATGTGGATGAAAACACAGGGCTCTGAACTACATAATTTGATCTTTACTTTGGCATTGTCAATTAAGCTTGCAATTGATGATATATTGATGTATTTTTATGAATTTGAACATTGAGATATTGTTGAAGGGATGAAGGGGATTGAATAGGACTAAAATAGAAGAGGGAAACAAGACATTTTAGCATAATGGAATATAAGGATAAGAAGATGAGGGATCGTTGCAATAATAATAGCTCAGACTGCCAGATATACAATGAGAGATATATTTAAAAACTATAAGATTTTGGGGTATAAGTAATGGAGAGTTAAAAAATAAATGAGGAGATAGCAGAAGTTTAAAGAGATAAGAGAAACGAGAATATCTTGAAACAAGACGATTTGAGTAAAGCAGAAGGAGTGATGGCTGGGAACTGACTAGCTAGAACGACTTTATTATGATTGTGTAGGAGAGGGAAATGTTTGTTCGAACAGTTGAGAAAACCATTATATTGTGATGCATTAATGTAATATGTGGTGTAAACTGCGGGAAAAGTTGACCAGAACAGTGTGGAAGATCAGAAATAATTCATGTAATAAGTACAAGTTAAAGAATCTTTTTTTATTCGTGAAATTCAATAAAAATTATATATATATAAAAAAAGTCATCCTGTTGTATGGCTTTGAAGGAGCCAAGTCAGGATCGACCTACCTCAGCTCCTTCGATTCACTTGAGGCTTTCTACCATGACATTGCCCTCGACACCAGGACGATATTACTCTCTGGCAGCAGTTCCAGACACTCCTGGTCACTCTCAAGGAGGACTTGGCTAAGTCCAAGAGACATAAGAAGTCTAGGGATGTGCTTCCAGAGGAACAATTGCACCTTCAATCACTTTCCATTGTCATTATTGCTGAAGAATCTCCCACTTCATCATCAATGATTTCTCAACAACAGTTATTGGTTCACATGGTAGACCTTATGAGCCAAATCGCTCCCAGTCCTCTATGCCTTCCTCAGTGATTTCTGATGGTGAGATAGTATAGCATACACTTGCTCGACAAGATACTGAGCCCTCGGTTGAGGATAACCAAGATCTGGGCTTGCAAGGTCAAGTTGAAGAGTTGACTGTTGGGTGCATCTGAGGAGAATTACCCACCTCCTCCTCCATGTTCTCAGCATGGGGTTTCATGCTCACCTCTTCAGACTACATCCTGGTTCCAAGAGCAATCTTGACCCCATTGTTGTTGGTCTTGCTCTCCCTCTAGATTGGGTTCTTCTGATCAGTCCTGATGTTGTCAATGGAGCCTTCGTCGGAATCAGTCATGATCTTGTTCATGTTCGCATTCCTCTGCTTGATCAGATTATTATCAATGAGGTAAAACAACTCATTGAGAGAGGTTTTGGTCTCATGGGAGCCAAATTTACTGATACTTTTCTCCTTTGGGCTCTTCTGGTGAATAAACGGTGGAGGAATGTTACGTACTATGACATCAGCATAAGAGGTGTCATCTTTATGAGAGAGTAACCTCTTCAGGACATCAACGCAGATCACCAACATCTGACAGGTCCGAGTCCTGCTCACCACCTGGACACTACTATTCTGAACAATGAGCTACCAGTGAACCAGCTAAGACCAGGCAAGCTGCTTCAAACTTGGCTACTAAACTTGACCGGTCTCAATCCTGTGAGAGGTCATCTAGACCCTTGCCTAGATGTGAGACCCCAGAGTTACTTTCATGGCATTCGCTGTCCCCTGCACAATCTGCATCCGCCGATTCTGAAGAGTCTGTAGATAAGCGTTCTAGACAAGCCTCCTGAGATGTCTGTATCACATAATGATCCCATCTCTCCATTGCATGATGTTCTTGCTTTCACTGAGTCGATCACTCGGATAGCTAAAAATCTTAATTTTGCTTCAGAGACCTGTGAAGAAACAATTGATGACCTGGTTTGTCATCAGACACAAGAGCAAGCACTATTGGCAATTCCATTATTACTTTATCTTCTTCACGTCTTCAAGAAGGTTTGGTCTTCATCTGCCACTGTACCTGCTATGACCAAAAAGTATGACTCTTTATATAGAGTTATCGATACCAAAGAAGAATGGTTTCAGACTCTTTCAAAGCTGAACTCCATCACTGTTGATGTCGCCCAAGCTAAGACCTCACAATCCTTTCATGCCACTCCTTCTGACAAGGAGGGGAAGAGATTGGATGCCATAGGGTGCAAGATCTACTCTAATGCAGCCCTCCTGTTTAAAATGGCTAATTATTTGGCTTGGATGGCATCATGATCAGTTTCTTTGTTGGTAGATTGCCAGAAAATGAAAAAAGAGTGGCTGTCATCTTTTTGGCAGAAGGCTGATGGATCAGCAGATTATATGGCCTGACATATAGTTGATTGTGCACCTCATACCTTTGCCTCTTCAGTACCACTCAGATGGTACTCCTGGCTGCGATCTTTGGGACTATCACAGTCTGCATAGTCCCTTGTAGAAGACCTCCCTTTTGATTCAGCTGGTCTCTTTAATACTGCAACTGATGAAAAGTTGGAACACACGCATAAGATGTGTTCCATGGTCAAAAAGTATTGCATTCAACCTCAACAGCAGCTGTACAAGTATTGGTATTGTTGATACCATCTGCTACCTTGTAGGCGATACAGCCCATACTACATCCAGTGTTCTTCACAAGTGTCCTCTTTTCAGCAGTCAAGTCATCACCTGCCATCGCAACCACAAAAATCCAAATATAAGGGGAAAAAATGATGCCTCCAAGTGATGGATTTGCCTCATCAGAGGATGATTCCATCTTGTAAAAACATTGCTGCTACAGAATTATCAGGTTCATCTCTCCCCACTACTCCCACTTAGGCTGTTGCCGCATTCTCAGGTCTGTCAATATCACAATTATCAAATCTGTTCTTCAGGACCAAACTCAAGAAACATCTTCGAGCTTGGACAGCAATCACCTCCAACTCCTGGGTGCTCAGCATCATAGCCAGGGGCTATGCAATCAAGTTTTGCAGACTCCCCCACGCTAGGCTGGATTCGCCTCACTTGATCTTCAAGTCCCTTTACTGAGGAGATTTTCACTCTTGTAGACAAGGATGCAATAGAACCAGTTCCAATCTCCGCTCTTGCCCACAGCTTCTCCTCCCGGTACTTCCTAATATCAAAGAAAGGCAGAGATATTTGTCCCATTCTCAGTCTTCGAGGAATGAACTTCTACATCAAACCTCGCCGATTTTGGATGGTCACTCTGAGCTCCATCTCCCACTTCTACAGAAAGGGGATTGGTTTGCAACCATAGACCTGAAGGATGGTTACTTTCACATTGCGATTCAGCCAGACCACAAATGTTTCCTCACATTTGTGATTGGGAGGTGAACTTAGAGATTTTGGATGCTTCTCTTCGGCCTCAGCATGGCACCGAGAGCATTCACAGAATGCATGGTGGTAGTAGCAGCTGTTCTTTGACAAGATGTAGTCACCCTCTTTCCTTACATTGACAACTGTCTAGTCGTAGCTGTGTCTCGGGATCAGACTTACCACAACCTTGATGTGACAGTGAACTTACTCAAAGCCTTGGGATTGATGATCAATTACAAGAAGTCCCAGATCATCCCATCTCAGAGGATTCAATTCATCGGTGCCATTCTTGATTCCACCCATCAATCTGCTACACTTCCCCCCAAGCGTGCGTGTTGACTGTTTGCCATGGTATTGATGCCAGAACAATACCGTTGAGCTTTCACGAGATTGTTTCAAGTGCTTCTTGGCCTCATGGCATCTACCACAGCAGTCACACCACTCACCAAACTTCACATATGATCTCTACAGTGATGGTTTCTGGATGTAGTCGACCCGCTGTGTGACAACTGAGCCCTTTGACTATTGGTCTCACGACAGGTTCTTCAGTGGCTATCGTGGTGGAGGAATTATGAAAACGTCCTCGAAGGCACGCTCTTCCACTTGCCTGCTCCGACAGTGTGCGTCACCGCACATGTGTCACTGGATGACTGGAGAGCCCACATTAGGAAATTAACAGTGAGAGGCAAGTGGTCGATATCAACGAAAATGATTCATATCAATGCATTGGAGTTATTGGCTGTGATAAAAGTCTTCAAAGCCTTGAAGGATGTTCTGACTGGCCAACTGGTACAGATCTTGATGGACAACACAACAGTAGCCTATTATATAAACAAGCAAGGCGGCACAAGATCAAAGACTCTTCTTCAACTATCCATCAATCTTTGGAATTGGTGTCTACCTCGCAAAATTTTTCCCATTGCGCTACATCTTCCTGGGACTCAGAACATGATAGTGGACTCATTGAATTGAGCTCCACTAGCTTGTCATGAATGGAAACTCGATGAGGAAGTTCTCACAGATGTGTTCTCGGGGTAGACAATGCCGACAGTTTATCTCTTCACCTCCCCCACAACCAAGCAGGGTTCACTGTTTTGCTCCAGAAACGCAACCCACTGTAGGTGATGTGTTTCTTTTTAGCTGGAAAGGTCCAGTGGTGTACATGTTACCACCTTTCCCTCTGATAACCAGATGCATCAAGAAAGTACGGCAGAACAGTACCTCCGGAATACTCATCACTCCATGGTGGCCTCGACAGCTGTGGTTCGCCTTGCTTCTGCATCTTACCAAGCACTGGTATCTGAGGCTTTCACTCAGACCAAACCTCCTAATAATGAACCATCTGTCCTTCCGTCAATTTAGGTAAATTTTGTCTTTTCAAATATTCTTCAATTTTTGTGTCATTCATATCTTTCCATGAATATGATTTTGAGAAATAATCATAAAAATCCTTTGTAAATCCTTATGCTTGGTAAATTCTTGATAACTGTCTTTTAATTCCAATAGCATTTTTTTCTATCTTTCTTTTCTTAGTCTATAGGCAAGCCATCTACCTGTTTTATTCACATATTCAAGGTTTTTCTGTTTCAGGAACTTCTTTTCTGTTTCTTCCATCATCAACATTAATACTTGATTTCTCAATGATCTTAATTTTTTTCTGTCCTCACTTTTTGAGAATCTCTTCATTAATTAATCTTCTTTTATTTAATCTCATCTAATTTTTTTGTTTTTTCTCCATTTGTTTTCTTCTGGGTTCGCTATTTACTCAAACAAAATGTCCTCTCATACATGCTTTACTTGCATCCTAAACAGATCTGATATTTGTTCCTTTATTTAAGTTTCTTTCAAAAAAATTTTTAATCTTCTTCTTTGCTTTTAACAGTTTTTCTCTTCTGGCTATCAGGGATTCATTCAATCTCCATCAGAATTCTTTACTTTTTTATCTAATATGCGTTGTCACAGGATTATGATCAGAGATACTCTTAAGAAGGATCTCCACCTTATATATCTTATCAGTCAAAGTTTTGGAGAGCCATATCATGTCCAATCTTGAAAGGAGTTTGTGTCTATCAGAATAGAAGTTATAGTCTTTTTTCATTTAAGTGTTTAAGTCTCCATATGCCTATAGTCTGTAAATTTTCCATCGTTTGGCAAATGACCTTGAGGCTTCTTAACATCCTTTGGTGAAGATCTGTCTATTTGTGGAGACACCATCTCATTCCAATCGTCCATCAGAAACCACCTATCATAAGAGTTTTCAGACAGAAAAGATTCAACTTTTGAATTAATATTGTCATCTGTAAAATAGGTATGTACATTCCTAGTACCAAAGTTTTCTCACAATTAATTGTAATTTCAACTCCTAGAAATCTGCCCTCATACTCTAGTACAGTCAGTTTTGCAGATAATTTTGGTCTTATGCCTAGAACCACTCCGTTATTCTTGGATTGTCCTGCTGATATAAATTCTTCACCTAGTCTTTTGTGTATTAACAGTTTTTGATGTCTCCTGTTTATATGAGTTTCTTGCAGGCAAATAATGTCCAAGTCCAGTTTTTTTTAGGTAATTAAAATCTTGTTCTTTTTCTGGGGTGTATTCACCCCATTAATTATCTAAATCAAAATTTATAACCCATTCAAAGTTAAAAAAATATATAATCCATTCTTAGTTAAATTAATCTATGTGTCAGATGTGACCAGTCTTTCATTTTCATCCAGTCACTACAGATGGACATAGTGATGTTGTTTCTCCCCGTTGATCTGAGTCTTTAGGGTCAGTTGTTTGTCCTTATTTCCTCTCTTCTTGGAATTCACTTTTATAAGCTCTTACGAAGTCATTCATCTATCAAGCCAGTATCAAGTAAAAGGAATGTTCTTCCTTCTAAGCATGTTCATCAAAGGATTGTAAGTCTTCCTCTTCCTGAGAATTCTGTCTGGGGTCTCCTTCATAAGAATAAGCTGGGTATCTTGAATCTTCCATGATGATTTATGATGTAATTATGAGACTTGATCTCTCCATCTTCTAGATGAGAACTGAATTATCATATCTCTCGGTACTTTCAATCTTCTAGTATAAGATGAATTGAAATGATAGGAAGTGATTACATTGAGTTCTATTTTGTCTTCATCTTCCTCCATACATTTGGTTAAGTTTTCAATTAATTTTGTTTGTAAATCTTCTCCTTTTTCCTCAGGGAACACTCTGATTCGTAAATAATGTTCCTTATCTCTTAATTCCATTAATGCCATCTTGTCTAGATGTTTCTCCATTTCTTGATGAGTCTTTGTCTCAAATTGTGAAGCTCTCACTTCCATCTGTGAGGTCCATTTCATCTTTAATCTTCTGGAACATAACTAGGACCTGTACATCATTAAAGGAAGCATTTAGCTGCTGTCAAAAAGTACCCCTTTTCTCTATTTTTGTGTATTTTTTTCATTTTGAGTTTTCCTACTCTTGATTGTCATTGTTGATTGCAACTAGCAGGGAAATGTGCGGTATGACAGTGCATGGGAAATTGTGCTGTATGTTGAGAAGGAAGGGTAAGGGAGAACTCTAGAGTATTAGATTCAAAATAAGTGAGGATGAATATCAGAAGAACTAATTTTTCTAGTGATAACAAATGAATGTTATATTCTGAGGTTTTTGTTTGTCCTCAGGTTCTGGAGATGTTCATCCTAGTATTGCAACAATGTCACAGAGAAAATGAAGACAAGTGGAAAAGATTATCTCGACAGATAGCAGACATCATTCTCCCAATGCTGGCGAAACAACAGGTTAAATTGATATTTACCTTATATATTTTTATTTCTTCATCTTTGTGCAGTATATGGATGTCCTTCTGAGGTATGTACGTTCTGATAGATAATGTAAGGGATCTGTTCATTGTCTTCCCTCCTTAAATGTAAGACAAGGATCCCCTCCTTTGATTAATTCTCTACAAATAGTTGCTGTTCTGCTCACAAAAAGGTGCTATTTAGAAAGTAAAACAAAACAAAAACCCCTCTGACTTGAAGGATGCTTACTTTTCACCCTTTCTCTTCAACTGGTGGTCCCTTTGGCCAAGTGTTCTCTTGTGTGATACTCAGATAACTCTGTTCCCTAAATTCTAAGTGTGTACCCTTTGATTACCTGGAAGTATAACAATAACAGTACCCATACAGTCCTTAGCAATGAAGATGATGATAGGGCAATAGATTATCACTGGCCTCCTTCCCAAATAGCAGACACATGGATCCTCTTTGACTGTCATTTCCTCCTTGGGATTTTAGGGAAAACATAATAAAAAAAAATGTGAAATTGTACTATTCGCTACTAGGTAACTAAACAGTCAGCATACCTAAGAGGAGCCATTCTTCCCTAACTCACTACAAATCTTCTATGAGAAGACACACCAGCTACAGAGGTAGAAGTTCCAGACATATGTTGATGTCAAATTTGAAGTGCTGAAGTGTCAAGCTTCCCTGCCAAGTTTCTTGTTGATACCCTCAGCTTTGTGGAGTCATTGAAGTGGTGGGTGATAAGACTGTAGAAAGAAGCAGCACACCCACACCTACAGTTTCAATTTCAAGATGTTTCAGATCCTTCTACCAGGAGCTGAAGAACACAAAAATATCACCTAATAAGCCACTGCACGTGCTCCACATCCCTTCAGGAAGGAGTCAACCAACTTCTGAATGGTGGCTGGGAGATATTATGAGAGCAAAACTGAGCATGTTGAACACAACCATGCCAATGTTAGTGGAGAATGCTATTCACTGCTGAACTCCTCAGCAAGATGGATCTTCCAGTAAACTTGTGGAAAATTTAAGATGGAAATACATGTGGCACACTGAAGTTCCTTCAACAGTTCCTTGATCTAAGACATGGTATATTGTTCAGCACATGCCACATTCTGGCATTCATAATGCACACAGAAATGAGTTTCTCCCTGTTTTTTTTTAGAGCTTGCTTTCTTTAGTACATCTTTATTGAAAAGGAACATATTGTTTTTCTCTTTTTTTACCTCTGTCTTCTCAAAGTATGAACGGGGAAAAGTCTGATGGTTTCACTTACAAAGAAGCACAGTAGGTCAATCACAAGAAGAAAGAAACAGTTGCATCCCGGGACTAAGACACTAACCACACTCCTGCGTGAAGCATGTAGGTAGTTACTAGCAAAGTAATCAAAACCTGAGACTCCACTTGCTTTGGAAGCCACCAAGCTTGACAGAAGTGGTCAACAGTGCAGACCCTCTTCACAGATGACAACTTTACAGGAACTTTCAAGCAATGATACTGTTTCAACACTTTCTAGCTACCTTCTAAAATCCTCAAATGTCTCTACTCAAACTATGGGAAATAGAAACATCCCTCTTTCAGGCTACAAGTTGATGACAAAAAGCAATGGAGTATGCTTTGAAAACAAGTAGTTTTCATTTTACTATGCAGAATCTTTCAAAGTGATCTTATGGGATAAGAGCTTTTCACTGGGCCTACAATTTTTAGTTTTGCCGGCATTCTTTCTGTATGTCTGTTTTTTAAAAGAGGATAACTATCAGCCACATTACTGATCAGCTGTTCGATAAAAGTGACAAGCACCCTCCAATAAAAGGAGGGGGATGTCTCCTCTTCCTGATTCCTTCCTTTGTCACCCTGCCATGATGGCACACAGTAACTTACACACAAACCCAGAGTTTGAAGAATCTGGTACTGTTGGGACAGGTATTGGGCAACATTGTCCCTGAAGACTCTTTTAACCTGCTCTAGAAATGGCTCCTTGTATTCCTATCCAAGAGTTCTATAGTGCATTGAGGTAGTATGTCAGTGTAATCTGCATATCCAGTATGAGCTGTAGACAGGCAAATGAGTCCTTGTTCTTCTTCGTGGTGTCTGTGCCTCACACAGTGGGAATCTTCGTGCATGCACAGTAGCATTTCAGAAAGTTCCAGAGCTGAGCAGCTTGGCGAGAACCCCTCCCCCATATGGTACTGAGCATGCTCAGTCCTGCCAAGCTAACGGTCTCTCCTCAGTTTCTTTTCATCCGCCAACCTGTTAGCAGCTCGGAAGTCTTCCTCGGTGAGCAGTTTTTCTGTTTCTCGGTTTTCTTCTTTCTTTCAACTGGTTTTTGGTTCTTTTACAACAGAAACTGTAAGAACTCTTACCCCTTCTTATGTCATCTTTGTTTAAGCTTTGCGTGTCTTGCGGCTGCAAGGTTTCCCTTTCGGACGCCCAGCCCCAGTGCTTGTTCTGCCTTGGGGAGGGCCATAATGTTCAGACCTGTTCCATCTCTAAGGATTTTACCTCCCAGACTCTGAAGAACGGAGCTTCTGACTTAAAATCCTACTGTTGGGAGCAATCTCTTCGCCTCAAGGAGCAGGCAGCTTCAAATACCGCCCTTTTCACTGCCCGGGTGACTACCCACCTCAGTACCGATACCGACGACCTCACTGAACTTATCTTCAGTATCTTCTTTACCAAGGATTCTGAAGCTTTCCAAGATGCCTACTGTCCCGTCCTCCACCAGAGACGCTTCCTCTACCTCGCAGCAGGCTCCAATTCAGCAGCCTCGCAAGGTGTCTACCTTGGTGGAGCATAAGCGAGCTTCATCGCACCACCTTTCTGTCTCTTCTAATAAGAAGAAGGAGGAGAAGCATTGCTCCCCTTCTCCTACTGCCCGTCCGTTGGCTACGCGACCATTCTCTTCGGGCCCTTTGCCTACGCCTCCTCCAACGCAGCCTTCTTTGTCTACTGTGGAGGAGGATGATGCTCCTGTCCTTTCGCCGGTGCGGGATTCTACCCAGCTCCTGGTACTGTCTGTCCTGGTTGCTGTTGACTTAACATCCGACTTGGACTGTTGGCCTTCACCACCGGCCTCTCCGCCTCTTATGTTGGGCCAGCCTGGAGATGGATGCTCCCAGACTCCATTTCTTCTGGTGCTCTCTTCTGGCCATCCCGAGACAGACCGTCCACTTGTTTCAGATGCTCCTTGGGCTACTTCCCAATACCGGCCTTGAATTAGTGTGGCCTGCTCTCCGAGGTATGGTGAACAGGGTAGATCTCCACGTCGTCGTGACTATGGCTACCAGGCGGCTCACGACCCATGGCTGGTGAGAGTTGATTTGCCTTTTTCATCAGCCTCCTATATCGCTCGATACGGCCATGAGCACCTTTGGAGGGAGCAACCCAGCTCTTACCACTCATATTCGCCCTCCTATCATGACCGGTACAATCCCGACGTCCGACGTTGGTCTCTGTATTGGCCTTGACGTTTGTGCTCCCCATCGCGATCTCCTCTGGGGTCTTGCTACTAATGCTCCCCTCGGTACCAATGCTTGAGATCCTGTTCTCAGTCCCGATTGGACTACTACCGATGTTCACCGTCTTGATACCACCAGTCCCATGACCGATTGCCTCAACATCGAGCTGTCTCACCACCTCCCCGAGTGGCAGCGATGGTGTCCTAGCCTCCGCTGGATACTTAACCTGCGTTAACTCTGCCAGTGACTCTGTCAGTCCCGTTACCGACACAATCCATCATTGCACCGATCCCAACCATTCTACCCATTTCGTGGGCACCGACCTCAGTACCGGTACAGATTCCGACTTTGGTAATGACGCCCGCTGTTCTACTGGTCTCCACACCCGCTCCACCGGCTGTCCTTGCTGCACCGGGAGCCACTCGACCTCGTTGTTCTTGATCTCCTCAATCGTCTCCTTCTTCTGGTGCTTATGTTTCCGACTGTGATTCTCCTTGGACTCCATGCCTCAATCGCATACCTCCCCAGCTCTAACCTTTGGGGATCTGACTCCTGATTCAGCTCCTGAAGATGTTAAGCAGTTTTCTGACATCTTGGTCAGAATGGCCAATGCCTTATGCCTTGACATTTCCGGCTCCGCTCCTACGGTACAAGACCTGATATTCCACTATGTCAACACTCAGCCTCCATCGATGGCGCCGATTCCGTTTCTCCCCGTCCTGCAAGAGGTATTGAAACATCCTTGGGCCCAACCGGCTTCGCTCCAGCCGATCTCTCACCACCTGGAGCACCTTTACCACACTCAGAAAAAAGGATGTCGATTTCTTGTTTAATCATCCAACTCCTAACTCAATCGTCGTTGAGTCTTCCCAATCAAAAGGGGGTAAAAGGGCCCACACAACTCCCCCTGATTGAGAGGGTCATCGTTTAGATGTTTTTGGTCGTCGGTTCTACTCCACCTCTTCATTGATCGCCAGAATCTCTAACACTCAAGCTTGCCTGGAGGCCTATCAATGTAACATTTGGGATAGATTTTTCCCCTTGCTTTCCCATCTGCTGGATGACCACAGAACTACAGCTGTTCAATTTTATAACGAGTCTGTGGCTCTCTGTAATCAACATATTTTGTCCTCCCGACATACTGTGGAGGGTCCAGCGTGGGTGATGGTGGGTGTGATTGCCCTTCACTGGTTCATGTGGCTTCGGTCCGCTGGCTTGACCAAGGATAGCAGAAAAAGGATTGAGGACCAAGGACTCTTCCGTGCTACTACAGATGATGCTATGGATCATCTTATGAAAGCTCGACTGACAGCAAAAAAGATGAGCCTTCACCCAACAACTCAATCCAGAAGACCATCTTCATCCCGTTCTTCATGGAGGTGCCCCTCCTACTCCTATAGGTCGCACTCTCCTCGTTGCATATCTCACCAATCCTCTCTGTCAGCTTCATCCCGCTGCTCCTTCAGGCGTCGCCAGCCATTATCCAAGAAGTCTTCTTCGACCACCAAGTCACGTTTTTGACTCTCTTTGCAAGTTGCCACCTCTGCCTCTTTTTTATCTGCCGACCCACCTGTCCAAAACCCCAGGACTGGCTCACCACTTCAATATCTGGCACATCACTTCGGACTCCTGCATGTTAACCATCATCCGTCTTGGCTATGCCATCGAGTTTCGGAATACTCCTCTCAGTGTCTTCTACTCCACCCCCGCTAGTCCTGCCCTTCTCAAGGAGATCAAGACCCTCCTCCTCAAAGGGGCCATAGAGCAGCTGCCAAATCCACCGGCTTCTTCTCCTGGTACTTCACAGTACCCAAATCGGATGGCACTCTCTGACCCATCCTAGACCTCAGGGGGGTGAACTCCTTCGTCTCCCCTTAGAAGTTCAAGATGGTCACTCTGTCCTCCATTCTGCCTTTCCTGAGATGCTGCGACTGCTTCGCACCCAGCGACCTACAATACGCCTATTTCCACATTGTTGTTTGCCTGCAGCACAAGAAGTATCTCTGGTTTGCGGTCGACGGTATCTGTTATCAATACAAGGTCCTGCTGTTCGGTCTGTCCACCGCACCCAGGGTCTTTACCAAGTGCTTAGCTCCTGTGGTGTCTTACCTCCGCATGAACCGCATTATGGCGTACCCCTATCTGGACGACTGGTTACTGGTGGTGCCCTGCAAACAAAAGTTATACGAGGACATTCACCTTGCCCTCTCCCTTCTTTCCAATCTCGGCCTCAGGGTGAATCCCAAGAAGTCCCACTTGGAACCTTCACGCACCCTGGATTTCATCAGGGCCATTCTGGACTTCACTTGCGCCAGGGCCTTCCTGCCGATGAAGCCCTCTTGGACTCCGCACCAAACCGCAGCCACTGTCCTGCGCATTCCATCCGTTTCTGCCCGCAGGATCCAACAGCTCCTTGGCTACATGGTGGCCACAACGGCAGTCACCTATTCATCTCACCTTTGGGCTCACCCCCTGCAACATTGGTTTCTCCAGCACTTCAACTCTCTCCTCAGTGATCAACGTCAAGTTCTGTGGGTCCCTTGTTCAGTCCGGGACTCCCTCCACTGGTGGCTGTCCCCACGCCATCTCTTGTCGGGAATACCGTTTGCCGAGCCCCGTCCAACACTTATCATTACAACCGACGTGTCCCTCCTTGGTTGGGGAGCCCACTGCGGCGATTTCACAGTCCAGGGCCACTGGGCCGGCCTGGAGATGCGTGTTCATATCAGTGTGTTGGAGCTCTTAGCAATCCTCAAAGCTCTTCGAGCCTTTCGGAACCTTGCCGTTGGACGGACTGTTCAGATTCTATCAGACAACACGACAACTGTGTGCTATGTGAACCAACAAGGAGGCACTCACTTCTCCACCTTGCTTCATCTGGTTCTACACATATAGGATTGGTGCATCCCACTGCGAATACATCCCATTGCAGTTCTCTTAGTGGGCTGGGACATGACAGCAGACACACTGAGCAGGGACACAGTGTGTCACCATGAATGGTCCCTCTCCAACGCCGCTTTCCGGCAGATAGTGTCCCGCTGGGGCACCCCAACCGTCGATCTCTTTGCAACCGACTGGAACAGTACCCATTATTGCTCAAGAGCTGGCCTGGGCCCCGGCTCTCTCGGGAATGTGTTCCAATTTCGTTGGAATGGGGAGTTTCTTTACATCTTCCCACCGTTTCCTCTTTTGGGCTGGGTGGTGGCCAAGATCGCAGCGGACAGGGCAGACGCCATCCTCGTCTCCCCTTACTGGCTGAGGCAGCATTGGTTCGGTCCCCTCCTCACCATCGCCCGGGGCCACAGGATGCGACTTCAGTGCATGCCAGACCTCCTCCTTCACTTGGATGGTCACATGTTTCACCCAGACCTCCCTCTCCTCCGCCTGCATGCATGGAGGATAATGTTCTAGATTCTCCCGCCATCCAGGCTGTCCTCACGGCGGCACGGAAGGAATCTACTCATAGGTCCTGTGACTGCAAGTGGTGGAAGTCTGTGACCTTTGTGAACACTTGAAATGAGGTATCTTCTCCAACTTCCGTCAACGGTGCTTCACTTCTTCTTGACCCTGCGGGAGCAAGTCTTAGCCTTTTCCTCTCTTAAGGTTTATTTGTCTGCTGTCGTAGCTTATCAGCCACATGGTTCTCTTTCCTCGGCTCTTTTCAGGAACGCTACAGTCAAGCAGTTCCTCAAAGGTCTACAGCATCTCTACCCTCCTGTCTCCCTGCTGCTGCCTCCATGGTCACTATCGCTCATCCTTTCTCAGCTTATGCGCCACCCTTTTGAACCGATGGCTACATCTGATGACTGTCTCCTTACCATCACGAAGGCGTTCTTGGTCACTGTCACTTCAACCAGACGGGCAGGAGAACTGACTGCACTACCTTCCGATGAACCGTTCCTGGTGTTTCATCGGTACAAGGTAGTCCTGCGTCTGAACCTGTTTTTTCTTCCCAAAGTCATCTCTGATTTCCATCTGAACCAGGATTTGATTCTTCCTACCTTCTGTCTTCGCCTCTCAAGCTCTCCCTTCACTCGCTCAATGTACGTCGTGCCCTAGCCTTTTACCTGCAATGGACTTTGACTTTCCGCCAGACTCCCCACCTTTTTTGTCTGCTGCGGTGGGCGCCGGAGAGGTCATAAGGTATCCACTCATCGTTTTTCCAAATGGGTTGTCCAGGCAATTCACCTTGCCTACGAACTTGCCGGGCAACCACCGCCTGCTCCGCTTCATGCCCATTCCACTAGGGCGATGGCCTGTTCAGCGGCCCTTCTCAGGGGAGTTGACCTACAGGAGCTTTGTCATGTGGCTCCGTGGTTGCGGCCTTCGACCTTTGTCTACCACTACCGCCTTGACTGCAGGGCCCAGCGTGATGCTCGTTTTGGTTGTGCGGTGCTGTCTTCTATCGTCTAGGACCTGACTTGCCATCCAGTGGTAAGCTACTCAGTCTCCCATTGTGGGAGGCACAGAGACCACAAAGAAGAAGAACAGGTTGCTTACCTGTAACTGTGGTTCTTTGAGTGGTCATTTGTGCTCTTGCACACACTCACCCAGCCTCCCCTCTTCCAGATCCTTGCTTCAGCAGACTTCAAAACTGAGGAGAGACCATTAGCTTGGCGGGACTGAGCATACTCAGTACCATATGGGGGAGGGGTTCCTGCCAAGCTGCTCAGCTCTGGAACTTTCCGAAATGCTACTGCGCATGTGCAAAGATTCCCATTGTGTGAGGGCACAGATGACCACTTGAAGAACCACAGTTACAGGTAAACAACCTGTTCTTTCCAGCCCTAGCCTTAGACGCTGCAACTCTAAGACGTTCCAGTTATGAAGGAAGGGGCAGATTCTTAACAGCAATTTCTTAACATCAAAGCCTGTTTCAGACCTTGTCAGAACAAGTTGCTAACTAGCAACACTCTTTGATCCAGCTTGCCCCATGAATACCTCTTTGATTGCTGAACTGCATTCATGGCCACATGAAAACAGCAGCCCAAAGAATACCCAATACCATAGCAATTTTGTAACACCGTGTAGAAAGTGTCCAGACAGGATTTCAGAGATGTTTTCTGGTTTCTTAGGAAAATTTCAATTTTTACAGAAATCTAAGCTGAGGATTTCCATGATCATTAGGTCAAGACATGCTTGTTACTTTGTTAAAGGACAATACAACCAAATGGTCTAAAACGTACTTATTGAAATCAAATATCTTTCTAAATCCATCATAGCTGAAATGAAAAAAACCTTGTATCGAAATACTCTGGTTTCTTCAGATTGTATAAATCTCTCACTTTTTACAAAAAAAAAGGGAAAAAAAGAATTTTTTATTGAAATGCTGATTTATTTGATTTATACCCTACGTTTCCTCATAATAGCTTGAGTTAGGTATATGCAACTCCAGGAAGGTAGATGAGCTAATTGCCTGATTAGAAAAATGTGTGCTTGATATGCACTTTACGTTGTAGAGTTTCTGGGCTGTGTGGTCTTATCCCAAGATGAGGCAGCTGTATCTAAGGTCTGAGCACTGTTGAATTAACCAAGGCTTAAGGATGTAGGAATCACTAAAATAGTTCGTGGCTTTAAGAGTTATAATCATTGATATATTGAAGGGCTTCTTTGTTTTTTCACCCCATCTGACAGAACTCTTAAATGCCCATCATCTGTTCCATGGAACTTTCTCAGACAACATATTTTAACCCCCTAATTCTGGTGCATGCCATCCAAAGTGTCAGTTTTGAATGGATGGTAGATGCTTCCAGTGTAATTATAGGAAACATTCTGTCATAGGCTCTCCACATCCCTGTACATCAAGGAAATTGACTTCACTGCACAGAATTGCAGAGAATAGAAGAAGATGCTGTTTCTCCCCCTTTGCTCTTATTTAACTGACTTAAATGACTTAAACTGATGGGTTGTGTTCATTTTCTTAAAACAGATGCAGATAGATTCCCATGAAGCTCTGGGAGTATTGAACACTTTATTTGAAATATTGGCACCATCAGCCCTTCGTCCAGTAGACATGCTTTTAAGGAGCATGTTTGTAACTCCAAGTACAATGGTAAGCATAATATTTCTGCTTGGAAAGATGAAAACGTTAGTAAAGCAATGTTGTAAAAAAAAACTGTGGGGAAAGATACATTTGTTTGTTCCATCGCAGCAGACTGACACTCTTCCCATTTTCCCATTTATGCTCTAAACTTTTCCCCCTTGGACTACTTACAGAGGTGAAACTCACAATTTAAATAGGAATTATCTTTCTGTTCAATAGGCTTCAGTGAGCACTGTCCAATTATGGATATCTGGCATTCTTGCTATTCTCCGTGTTTTGATTTCTCAATCAACAGAAGACATTGTGCTTTCTCGTATTCAGGAGCTATCCTTCTCACCATATTTAATCTCACGTCAAACAATTAATAGATTACGAAATGGTGAAAGCATAGCTACCATAACTCAGGAACAAACTCTGGAAGAGTATAATAAATACCTGCCTGAAGAGACATTTTCCAGGTATGTGAAATGGATGTATAAAATATGTGTGTGATTGGTTTAAACCCATTTTAACAAGAAAATTTAAAGCATGTTTTTGTCTTTGCTCTATGAGCTATTTTAGTTAAACATTAATTTGATTCAAGTTTGTTGTTATTCATAATGCATGATGCTTAGTAATGCTCTCTCCACCTCTCAAGGTTCTTATTACAGTTAGTGGGAATTCTGCTTGAAGATATTACTAGCAAACATTTGAATGTGGATATGAATGAGGAGCAACATACCTTCTATTGCCAGGAGCTAGGCACACTGCTTATGTGCTTAATTCATACCTTCAAATCAGGTACTACTTGTTGTGTAATATTTTGGCTTATACTATTATTCCGGCCAATGAAATAAAGACTTTTAATTTTATTTCACTTTAATTGAAATTAAAATCTTCTTTGTTGGAAGTTGGTCTTTGCCTTGAGCCCAAATCCTGTCAGGCGAACTGGGAATATAATCCTTGACTTTGTTTCTACTGTGAAACCACAGTGTAATTCAGAATTTGAAATGCAGTTTGGTAGCATCTCTCTCTTCATATTAAAAATGATTAATAGGTCAATGAAAGTTGTATTTGTTAGCAATAGAACATAGAAGTATAATCTTCTTTTTGCAATTTGTCTTATCTAAAGAACACTAATGCCCCCCCACCTAATTAATATCAATACTTCTTTTTAGGAATGTTCAGAAGAATCACAGCTGCAGCCAGCAAGCTTTTTACAGGAAATGGACTTGATCATCGTTTCTATACCCTTGAAAACTTAAATGATCTTATTCAGTCCATGATACCCACACATCCTTCTTTGGTGCTCCTGTGGTGTCAGATCTTACTACTTGTTAATTATACAGATACCACATGGTGGTCAGCAGTGCATCAAACACCAAAGTAAGGCTATTTTATATAGTGGCAGAAGTATTTTCTATCTTGTGGTATATGATTGTTTTATTCAAGCCATATTGTAACATAAAGCTTTTAATGCTTTCCAAATATTCTTATATACCATGTCATAAGTTACTGTGTTTAGATATTCAAAAGCTAAATAGGAAATGTGTAATTAAGTATTATTTTGATTCTTGTTCAAGTTATGATGTCCTTTAATGTTTTTCTTTCTAACATATTTGCACAGCTTGTTTCCTTTCTTTTACTTCAAATTGAAATGAACCTTTCTCAAAGTTATATTCTCTCCAAAATGTTTTCTGATTTTAAGTTGTGCTGTGAGAAAAAATAGTGTTATTTGGTAAAACAAACATGGTTTTCCATTCCACCCCCCCCCCCCATTTTTTAGCTAATCGGTGTAACAGGAGTTCTTTCTTATTAACTTCTGGTCACCTGGGCTTTCAACTCATGAAGCATAATAAAGTCCAGACAGGCAGAATTAGCATCAACACTTCACTGAAGCATTCTTAAATATTTGAATCTCAGGATATTAATATGGGAGCTTCTGTTATTCTCTTAGGTTATTCATTATGTACAGTGGTAAGTATGCAACAGACATCTCTGCTTAGACAGAAACGTAGGCTTTTCAGCGTCTAGGCACATTACCTTCATTACATTGCATTTTATCTGTTAGGGCTTTTTACAGATTTTTCGTAATGTTATAATGTCATAAATAAGGAATTTAAGTTAGCTGTCTGCCCACTAAGGACTACAGTCTCCTCTGTTGAGAAACTCTACATCTCCAAACAGGCCTCTTTGGAAAAAACACATCTTGAAGCATCCAGGGAAAATAGTATCCCTAAGCATTGTTATATATATGGCAGTATTCATTATTTTTCTGTAAGCATGCATAGTGGGCATCTGTTGTTCATAATGAGCATATATCTATTCAGATGGAAAACACATTAGTCTGTTTGAGAACAGAGGATCTATTTTGCCAGATGGTCTGGGAAGTTATCAACTAAGAATAGTGTGGCTGTTATCTAACAGCCAACTTGACATAGGGAGGCTGACCATGTATGGTCAGCCTATCTACTCTCAATTCTGGGCTAGTTTTGTATCTTCCTCATCTAGTCAGCCCACAGATCTTTAGTGGCCTACCCTTATATAAATAATATTCTCCTTCATTCAGGACAAAGATCTTACTGGCTTTTCTTTGTGATGTAACACTTAGCCACTTAGTTCTTAGCTGCCTTCCATCAGATTATATTGACTGATAACACTTTAATGTGGCACCTTTTTGTGTTCATTTTAGGTCAGTTTACTGTTTATGTTTCTCTTTCAAGTTAATTATTGTTTATAGTTAGGTTAGCTTTATGCCTTGAACTTAGCAATGGCTATGCTTTTAATATTAGAACACACTCTACAATACACAAAGTTTTATGTCTTGTATTTTATGCTTTCCAAACACACTATTCTATATAATAAATGACAGCTCAGCCACATGACTTACTAGGCTACACTGAATCGATCATACATGTCAGCCTAACCTGTCTCAGATAGTACTTGTAAAGATAAAACAGTAAGGAGAAAGGAAAACCAGGTATGCTGTCTTGGAGGAAAGGTACGAAGGTGTGACTATGTGTGTGTGTATAGTGTGACACTATATATGAATGAAGTGTCTTTATATAGGTATGTGTATATAAATATATATATCCATATCCACACATATATATAGGGAACCAGTGGGGTGTAGTGATTTGAGCATCGGACTGTGACTCTGCAGACCAAGGCTCATAGAATCATAGAAATGTAGAGTTGGAAGAGACCACACGGGCCATCCAGTCCAACCCCCTGCCATGCAGGAATACCCTCAAAGCACTCCCGACAGATGGCCATCCAGCCTCTGCTTAAAAACCTCCAAGGAAAGAGACTCCACTACACTCCGAGGCAGCATATTCCACTGCTGGACAGCCCTGACTGTCAGGAAGTTCTTCCTGAGGTTCAGGTGGAGTCTCTTTTCCCGCAGCTTGAATCCATTGTCCTGGTCCATGGCATCCCTTCAAATATTTAAACATAGCTATCAAGTCCCCTCTTAACCTTCTCTTCTGCAGACTAAACATACCCAGCTCTCTAAGTCTATCCTCATAGGGCTTGGCTTCCAGGCCCTACACCATTTTGGTCGCCCTCCTCTGGACCTGCTCCAGCTTGACCATGTCCTTCTTGAATTGGAGTGCCCAGAACTGGACACAGTATTCAAGATGAGGTCTAACCAAAGCAGAGTAGAGTGGTACCAGTACCTCCCTCAATCTAGACACCATACTCCTATTGATGCAGCCAGGAATTGCGTTGGCTTTCTTGGCTACCGCATCACACTGGTGACTCATGTTCAGCCTGTGATCCATTAAGACTCCTAGATCCCTTTCACACGTACTGCTATCCAGCCACGTGTCCCCCATCCTATATTTCTGTATTCCATTTTTTTCTACCTAAGTGTAGGACCTTACATTTCTCTCTGTTGAATTTCATTTTGTTAGCCTTGGCCAAGGTCTCCAATCTGTCCAGATCATTTTGAATTTTGATCCTGTCGTCTGGGGTATTAGCAACCCCTCCCAATTTGATGTTCAAATCTCCTTTCAGTGATGAAAACCCACTGGCTAATCTTGGGCAAGTCCCACTCTATCAGCCTGAGAGGAAGGCAGTGGCAAACACTCTTTGAACAAACTTTGTCAAGAAAACACCATAATAAGTTTGCCTTAGGGTTGCCATATGTCAGAAACTATTTTAAGGCACACAACAACAACTAGTTTGTGAGTGAGTTTTTCTGTTTGTCTGTGTCAGGCCGGCAAAGACTTCCTATGATTGGCTGGCTGTGAAGATTCTGTGGAATCCTGGGGTTGGCAGTTCAGGGAGGGGCCTTCCTGGGCAACACTGGATAAATATGCTAGTTATTTACACACACGCACATGTGTTTGTGTGCATATGTGTATGTGCGTTATGCTGCCTTGAGGGAAAGTTGTGACTATACAGACCTGGTTTTCCTTTCCTCTTGCTGTTTTATCATTACAAGTACTCTCTGAGATGGGTTTGACTGAGATGGACAATTGAGGCATTGTGGTCTATTGAGCCATGTGACTGAGTTGTCAGTTAAATGTGGAACTTTTCAGTCCTGATTCAACATTCAATGCTCCAACCATTGTAACATGAACTTGCTCTGAAGTGCAGGAATACACAGACAGGCGTGCATAGCCATTTTGTGCTCAACTGAGACTTGTTGCTAAATCACTTCATATTGTATGGATGATATAGGTATTGCATATGCTTTTACATCCTCTTGCCTCAGTTAGGTGGGCTCTAGCTAAGGAACCAGTACTTAGAGTGAAACCAGCTCTGCTAGCAAAGCACTGGCTATCCAAGGTGTAGACTGTACTTTGGACAGGGGCTGTATGATGTCAGACTGTGGCTCCGCCCCCCCCCCATCTAGTCCATGGAGGGGCTGAGGGAACCTTATTCAGCTTCCCATGTAAATAAGCTTCTCCCTTTACTGTGTAATGTTGTCAAAATGTAGGACAGTTCCATTTTGTATGTGGTGACCATTACTACACAATCCTAGCCATTTTTCTTGATCCTTAATTGGCCTGTGCGCTCCTGTAGGACCCAGTTGCCTAAGAGACAAAATGCCTCATTGTCTTCAGTATGTAAGGTTGTGTGCTCCAATTACCATCTTGATTATTGTTGATGGAAGATGATAGGGCAACTGAGTATTATTGGTATGCAGATTTCTACCCCTTTAGTCATATAACTAATCCAACTTCAGAAGAAAATGAAAAATTAATTGTAAAACAAGAATAATTACATAAACTGCAAGAAATGTAACAACGTTATTTTGTAGAAATGTAACCTCCATTTAACAATATTCTAAAACATTCTCTCTCTTACAGAAGACACAGTCTTTCTAGTACTAAATTGCTTAGTTCTCAAACAAGTGAAAGTGGTGATGAAGTAGATTCAGAGTTCAGACTTGGAATGTGCAATCAAGAGATAGTCCGAAGAGGAGCACTCATCCTTTTTTGTGATTATGTGGTATGTTTTGACATATTCCAAATGATCATTCTCCCAGCTCCTGTTTGATGACCTGCTTTAAACTTTGCACATTTGCCCCATATTATGTTGTGTTTTGTGTATAACATAATCCTATTTAAGATTGTCACTCTAATGAACATATAGTTGTGATTAAAAGCTCCTTGCAGCAAAGACTTTTTGTCTTTTTCTGTAAAGATCCACCTGTACTGTGCAGGTTCTAGAGAAATGGAATACTTCATGAGAATACTTTTATTTATTTGATGCACAATGTTGCATGAAAACACAGTGCAGCCTAATGTTTTGTTTGTGACTTTACCTATCCAGAAACCTCCGTCTTTAGTCTTTTGAATTCTATCCTTTCAGCTAGCCATTTAAGCAGCTATCATTTTGTTAACCGTTTACCAGAAATGAGATGTCTGAGTATAATGTAAGTCTCTTTACCAAAGGTCTATTTGGTGTATTTCTGGTCCTTAAAACAGTTTTTTAAATGTCATTTGTCATTCCAGAATTGATATTCTCAATATAATTTATAAAATGACCTAATAAAATCCCAACAGGGAAAAAAATTAGGGAAATAAAAAATTATTTAGTCTCCTATCTTTCTGAGAGCCAGCATGGTATAGTGATTTGGGCATTCGACCGCAACCCTGGAGACCAGGGTTTGATTTCCTGCTCGGCCATAGAAACCTGCTGGGTGAGCTTGGGTGTATCACACAGTCTCAGCCCCAGAAAACCCCGTGATAGGTTGCCTTAAGGTCACCATAAATTGGAAATGACTTGAAAGCACACAACAACAGCAAAGTCCTTTACAGTGCCAACCAGATGTAAAGCACTTATTCCCATTAAAGCAACAGAGAAAAGGAAATCAACACTAGAAATTTCAGTGATTTGGGATGCTATAGATAGTCTTACATTAAAGTCTGTCTGCTAGATAGTTTTTAGAAACAATGTAGGGAAAAATGTGTTCATTCTGCTCTCACTGTCTTCTTGACAGCGTTGGCTAGTCTTAAATAAAATTATTGATTCTAACTGAATTCTCTTGTGACACTGACATTGTTTGTAAACCTTTAGGGTCCTGGACTGTGATGCAGATCCACAGACTAGTCAACTGGATCTACATTTCTCTTCAAGTATAGCAAGAAATCCCTTCAACTCCTGTGTTTGCTAGGGATGTTGATTTAGGATATCATTAAGGAAATTACATGAGTGCTACTTTATGGTTTGTAGTGGTTTATGTGAAAACGTAGGCTTAGAATTGATGAACGAATTTATTTTCTCTTTATAGTGCCAAAATCTTCATGATTCGGAACACTTGACTTGGTTGACAGTGAATCATGTTCAAGATCTTATTAATCTGTCTCATGAACCCCCAGTGCAAGATTTAATCAGTGCCATTCACAGGAATTCTGCGGCAAGTGGCCTTTTCATTCAGGCAATTCAGTCACGTTGCGAGAACTTTGCAGCTGTAAGTTGTCTCAAGTTTCAAAGTTATCTGTGAGCCTTTTTCTGTGACTAACACATACTGACTTACTGCATCACTAATTTGCCTTGAAAAGTAAGATGTTGATAGCTAAAGAGATATAGCTGAATATAGGAACTGAAGTTATTAAAACAGAGAATATTTTTGCAACGTAACTGGGATCACCAAAACAGTGTAAATGGGTTGGTGTCCTTTTATGTATAGTAGAGGTGTCAACAGATATTTCCAGTATATTATCAGATAGAAGTAAGATCTTTCACAAAAAGATGTTGCATCGTACTCCAGTATCCTCCTTTTCTCTCACAATGCTGTTAATGAATCCAGTCTTTTCCACTTCTCATGCATACCTATAGTGTATATTTGTAGTTCTGTGGTGCTACACATACATTCAGGGATTAAGTATATCTTACAGTGATGTAGACTTGAGTCAGTTGACTTGGACTTAAATTGCTTCAGTGACTTGACTCGACAATAAATGATGCACTGACTCGACTTGAGACTTGTATGTTTTTAGTGACTGACTTGCTGCCATTGGTTCAGTAACATAAGACATTCATCTAGAAACCTTACAACTTTGAAAGATGCTTCCATCTCTTTTTGCCTACTGGTCACATGACAATCTGTCTCAAGCCCAAAGTGGGAAGGGAAACAGCAAACAGGTTAGGCAGTGGGCTTGAGGCAGGGTTGAGATCTGCTCAGCAGCCTGTCCACACTTCATATCAGAGAAGCCTTCTAAAACATTTCCTAAGAGCGGAAGACTTGTCTCCAGAGCGCAGGTTGCATTTCTCGTAGGAGAACACAAATGGGTTAGTCAACAGGCTTGAAGAGGAAGGATCCTTTCTTTTAAAGCTTTTGAAGCTTCAGTAATGGGAAATAAGAAAGATTCTATTACCCACTTCTGAAAAATTCTCCAACTTCGGAAATGGGAAGTAAGAAGGATCCTATTCCCTACTTCCAAAGCTGCAGACTCTTTTATGCCCATTGGCACAAAAGCCTCCAGTTTCGGGAAGTGGGGATAAGAAGGAGCCTATTCCCCACTTCCAAAGCTGCAAATGGCAAAATTGCAGATGTGGAGGACCAACTCTGCTTTGAATCTTAGAAACATAAAGAGTTGGAAGAGACCACAATGACCATGGAGTTCAAACCCCTGCCTTGCAGGAAAAAAGCACCCCCAGCAAATGGCCATCTAGCTTCTCTTTAAAAACCTCCAAAGAGGGTGACTCCACCACACTCTGAGGCAGCATATTCCACTGTCAAATGGCTCTGTCTGTCAGGAAGTTCTGATGTTTGGGTGAAATCTCTTTTCCTATAGTTTGAATCCGTTGCTTCACTTCTTAGTTTCTGGAGCAGCAGAAAACAAGCTTGCTCCAACATGACATCCCTTCAAATATTTAAAGATGGCTATGATGTCTCCTTTTAACCTTCTTTTTGTCAAATTGTTACATAAGTGGAATAAGAGAGGAAGAATGTGGCTTGAAAACTAAAGTATTGCAGAGCTAGTTGGAGTTCAAATGACGAAACTGCTGCTGTAGGTCAGTGTACTTCTAAACAGCAGTCTTCTTGTTAGACTGCAAGCCATTGGCTACTGGTCCGTGGTGAGTTTCTAGGAAAGAAACAGCTGTAGTCAGTGAACAGAAATATGGTACCAGTCCTTGGCCCACTGCTGAAAAAAATGCTTGGTACCTCCTCTAGACTGCACTCAAGGGGGATGTATGGGCACCATCTATACTTCCTTTGAGTTTCACTTCCAGAAGGTTTTTAAAAATGTGGTCTACACGTTGAGGAAAAATCATAAAGTTACAAGTCCATAGACTCTCCAAATCAAATTGCAGATGTGAGCAAATTTTCTGGGAGGCCCTTCATAAGGTATCTGGCATAGCAGCTTGTAATGGTTGTCACTGCTCAGAGAAGCAAAGACATTTGATGTCATATCAAGAAATGTACCTGTGGCTCCACACCCTGTTCTGTTGTTATCTTACCCAAGAAATCTATTTCTTCTGAGCTTTAGATCCTACAGACGTCTCCTAGAGATGTCTGCTTCCTGGTCTTACTTCTTTTTTTTCATAGCCTCCTTTACCTTTTCATCATTCTATGAATTCTTTGCTTTTTATCTTTTCTTCCACTTTCCTATCTTTCTACTGCTGCCTGGCAAGAGAAATATGAAGAAAATAAATCCTGCAAAATATAGGCTAAAACTCTCATTTTTGAGATTGAAAGTCCAATGGGCTGTTTCCCAGAACGTGCCCACAGCTTCATACCATCACCTCTGATTCTAGCGTGCCAGGCTTCAACATGCTGGAGGCTACCACTGCCAAACAGTAGACAGATGGAGCAACCAAACTACAAATGTATAAATGGAGCTCCTAGCTAACGTGTTCTGCTCTCAGTGGGAAGATACATAGTGTGGCCTTGTTGTGGAACGGAGGCACAGAGGAACTCAGTGAAGCAGAAGCAAGCAACATAAGAGGTACCTCCTCTGCTTTTAGAACCTTTGGGATCCAACAAATCAGGTTTATCCCTAACATGCGCTGCCATTTAAGAATCTCCATCCCCTGAATTTCTTGGTGGGATCTCTTCAAGGAAAACAAAGCCTGCTCCATATTCAATTCCCTAGTGTTAGTTCCATGTGCTCTGCTTACCACCATTATAGCTTTGGAGCTTTGAATAATCTACCTCCATGTAATTTGCCTCCTGTTTTTGGGATTTATTTCTTCATTAGCTTAACTTTTGTGACCATATGGTGTACAAAACAACCTAAATCAGAGGCTTCAACTGTATTACAGAGAAAAATGTATGATAGTTAATCCCTCACCTCCACACACACCCTTGGCTACTTGTAAATCCAGTGATCTGGCCTCCAGCTCCCACTTCAATAAGACAAATTACTTGAACATCTAAGCAATCCCAACTGTTGGAACTGCATTCCTTGGATCTGTTTGATAAAGCTTATCTGAAGCCCCAGGACTTTCTTACAAAGGCCTTCTCTCTAGTTCCTTTTAGGCAGGATGAGTTAGCAATGTCTCATTTGAGTGGGATAACTGATTCTCCCCTATAGAGCACTTCTGATTGTTCAGTTGCGTTAACTTTCTCACTTTACTGTGCAAAGCACAGTTATGTCAGATCTGTGCCCAGAAACATCAGTTTCACAGGCTGCTTCTTGGTCTGGGCCCTTTGTCTCTTGAAGATCCAATGTATTTCCACAGCAAAACCAACTAATTGCCTTTTTTCCCCCAGCCTTTTTTTTTAAGGAGCTTATTATAGAGGTGTGGGATGCTTCTGTGCCAGGAAGAAAATGTAAACATAGCACTGATGATGTAATATTACTTTCAATCTCAAGCAAGGCAGGGTCTAAAAGTTCTTTCTGTAAATACTTATAACAGCCCTCTTCTCAGATGATTGTGTTCCCATGAATTTCTCAAGAGAAAAGAGATTTACCTTGGTCATTAAGAAAAGCCATGAGGCGTCTGCTTCTACCTCTAACGGCCTCTGCAGAATTGTATGTTACAGGCTTTCTTACAGTCTGTCTTTGCTGGGGCTCAGTCTTTGTTGGGACCTCGATGCTTTTAAGTTGACTGTTTGCTGAACAATGTTGATATAATCCATCCTTATGTAGAAGGCTTCTTGCAATTTGCCTACTCCCACTCTGGAATGATAATGGGGGCATTTTACATCAGTGTGGTCTGCAAACAAATCTGTCGATAACATTCCCCGTGTGATGGCAATGAAGTAAAGTATCTGGAAGCTGAAATGATGAAGTATCAGGGACCAGTGAGTGTTTTGGTGTAACTTGCTTGGTGAGGATACTACCAGAAGCCATCATGCAGATAAGGGAAAGTCTGAACTCCCTGAATATATTTCCACTGCCATATATTCTGTGAAGATTCTTGGTGCAGCTAATAGTCCAGAAGTCAGAACTTTATACTGGTAAAGATCTGTGCCTGTGGAGAAGTGAATAAACTTTCAATGCAGAGGCCAAATACTGATGTGAAAATAGGCATCTCTGAGTTCTATGGGGGCAAATCAATCTTCTCAATGAAGAAGAGGTAGAATAGATTGGAGGGGGCCCTTCTTAAACTGCTAGGGGCAGATGTAACAATTGTCCCCTCTCCAGAGGTCTATAATAGGGCTTAAATCCCCAGCTGTCTTTGATACTCTGAAACGCCTCTGTGTATGAGATGGCCTAGAAACAGGAGCAGTCATTCTGATTAGAGGAGATTGAGTTTTAAAAACTTTTCTAACTTTTAAAAGTGGAATTAGCCCAGCCAAACCACAAAGTGGTAGCAGCAGACAAAGGGGAAAAAAGATAAGGGATACTGTACAATTAAAAGAAAGAACTTAACCATTATCTGTTCTTTTAAGAAAAAGAAATAACTAGACTCCCTGTGAGAATTTGCTAACTTTCAAGGTCATGTCTGTGTTGAAAATAACAGGAAGTGAACTTTAAATTGCCTTCTGAATTGTTAACCTTCATGGCAAAGAGTTTTTTGGAGCTGGAGTGAAAGTCTGATTAAGTGCTGCACTGCCAGCTGGTGGTGGTTGCTGGAATATATAAGGGGAAATTTTAAAAAAAGTATTGTCAGCTGCTAACTGTCAAGTTGTCAAAGGAAAGAGACGTTGCTAGGCTTGCAAAACAAGCCTTATGTAGCAGAACAAAAGGTAATGCAGACTCTGAGAAGAGGTATTACAGATCAGACCAGAGAGATGGGAACAAATCAATTGTTGATTGTATAGATGAAAAACACGAAGGAGGAATTAATTGCAGTTGCTATATTTAAAAACAGGGCATGTGCACATTACATCCATTGACTATAATGGGACCGGATGCTTCAAATTTTTTGTTTTTGCATATATGGTGAACACACTGTATTGGATTTTTTCATATGCATCCAGAGAAATTTACCCAGAGACATCATAGATTATTTCAGAAATTAGAGATGAAGTTCTCCAACATTATTTTTTGAAAAGAAAAAAAAATAGACGGAGTCAAGATTTTGCTATTTAAATAGATAGCCACAAGAATTCTCTGTAGAAGGGAGTACAGTCAGCCCTCCACATTTGTGGGTTTCACTTTTGCAGATTTGATTATTCATGGATTATTTGCTGTCACCTCTGCTGCCTCTCTATGCCATTTTTAATAGGGACTGCAAGCCTGAGACTGAGAAACTGCAAATGAAGTTTGTAAGTCCCGATTAAAAATGGTGTGGGGCAGCAGTGGAGGTGGCAGTAAGCCCCACCATCCAGCCACTTCTGCCTTGTGAAGGAACCCTGATGCCTCAAAGGAATCCATGGCAGGTTGAATATGGTGATCATACTTTTTTTTGTATGTTAAATATGGTTTAGGGGGACCTAGAGTTATTCAGTTTTTTTCACTTTCACAAGGGTCCTGTACCCCTAACCCTGGCAAATGTGGAGGGATTACTGAACAAAACTTTTTAAACTGAGAAACTGAGGGAAAATAAGATCCTATTTAGATGGGAGAAATTGGTTTCGTTTCATTTGAAACCAAAGACTTTATGCAGAAATGTAAAAAGTATTTGGACAAGATGAATGGAGAAAAGGAAGAAAAAAGATGAAAAGGAAGATCAAGATCAGGATAAATATGGGAGCAAGGATAAAACCAAGGCTTTGGATGAGGAAGAAATTAGAGGTGCAGTGGGCATGTGTTATTCTAAACTAGTCAGTTAAATTCAATCTAAAAGGTAGGACTTTGAATGTTAAGGGCTTGAATATACCTTCTAAAAAATCTAAACTCTTTCATTATTTGAAGCAGTTTAAGCAAAGTATAATATGTTTGCAAGAAGAACATGCTAGAAGGATGGATTAGGTACTTACAGTGTTTAAGACTGAGCAAGAATTTTTTTGCAGTATCAAAAAAAATGGAGTTGTTATATGTATGAATGCTAACTTATCACCAGAATTGATATTTTGAAGACCAAGATGGCAGATGTGTGGGAATCCAACTTGATAGTACTGAAACCAAAATTTTGGTTGTAGGAGTTTATGCCCTAACTGAAAATAAAATGACCTTTTATGAAAAGTTCTTAGAGAAATTGCTAACTTACTCTTATGAGAATGTAATGCTGTTGGGAGACTGGAATGGAGTCTTCAGCCCACAAAGTGATAGACTTCCAGAGAAAGATAGCAAGATTCAACAAGGAAAGTTTCTGATGAGTTGTTTTGTTTTGTTTTAACGTTGGATAACTTAGATTTGGTGGATGCCTAGAAATATGACGGTACCAACGACTACACTTTTGGAGAGGCAGAAATCATTTTCAGGAATTGATATGTTTTTGCACTCAAAAAAATTGACTAATGATCTAAAGAAAATGGACATTTTGGCCAATTTTCTCAGATTATAATCCTACTATTTTAATATTGAACAGAAAAAAACTGAGAGGCTGTTGAAGGCTTAATGGCTCACCATTTCATGAAGAAAAGATTGTAAAATACTTTTAAAAACTAAGCAATTAGTTAATACAATCTAGAAAAGGAGACAGATATTTGAATAGCATGGGTTATCAATAGGGCCTTCATGAAGGGGTTGTTTAAAATGCTGAAATCAACAGAAGACACTTGCAAAATCCCAACAGCTTTTAGAAGAGGTTAAAAGAAAAAAAGAATTGAAGAAGTCTGTTATGGATAAGGTATTACTTACTTTATCAGATAAAGATTCTACAAAGACAAATATCAATGATGATGGTGGTGGATGAAATTGAGAAAAAAACCCTACATTTTATGAAGGAGAAAGATTTTCAATGTGCCAATACTGGGAAGATGGCTAGCCTATACACTGAGAAAAGAGAGTGAGAAGAAACTTATATTAAAGATACAAAGAGGAAAAGATATATGTGATGGAGCTAATATTGGAAGAGTTCCATCAGTATAATACAAAACTGTACAAGAAACAACAAATATCCTTGGAGAAGATTGAAAAGCACTTGGATAAAAAAGCCTTACCTGAGATTTCAGACTCTTGTAAACAGATGATGAATGCGCTGATAACAAACAAAATCGTGAAATAAAATTAAGTCAGGCAAGATCCCGGGACTGATCAGCATCTTACTACAAAATTTTCAAGGAACGTTATTTGAGTACCTGAAAACAGTGCTCAGTCCATAGACATACACACGCTCTCCTACAGAACTAGTAGAGTATGTTCTTCTTGGTCTCATAAGTCATATGCCAGTCATATTTCTGTCTTAGCTGGTTTCAGGTTTTGTTAATTAGTTGTCGCTGATGCTGCTTTGCTCTGGACATATACTCAGGGTGGCTTACCCTGGATTAAATGAACAATGCTATTACGCTTTGCTGAAAAAGAGAGGTAAAATTTGAGTGTCATAGCAGTGTGGATAAGAGGAAATGAAGGAAAACTACCAGAAAAATGTGTACTTAGTTTGTGAAGCCATTCTTTTGAATTCTTTTGTTCAGAACAGTTGTAAACTTTGGTAGCTGCTTTTTAATATTTTAGTCTGAAAAACATTCTGTATTTTTTTTTCTGTTCCTGTTTAGCCAACTGCAGTAAAGAAGACATTGCAATGCCTAGAAGGCATTCACCTGAGTCAGTCAGGTGCTGTATTAATACTATATGTGGATAAGTTTTTATGTACACCGTTCCGTGTGCTGGCTCGCGTGGTTGACACCCTCGCTTGCCGTCGAGTTGAAATGCTTTTAGCTGCAACTGTACAGGTACTGAAAGTTGTTGTCATGTTCATATATATTTTCATTTACTAAATTTCTGATAAAGTACAGTTCTCGATTACAGTAGTGGAATATTAATTAAATATTAGTTTCACTGTTAGATGAATTCTAGGAACAAAAATATTTACTGTAATAATATATTCTAATTAATTAATTCTAATATAATACATGCAAAGTTCTCAGTTTACAATCTGGACAGCATTTTAAATCCGATAAAAACGACAGTGTGTCTGGATCAGTGTCTACTGCAATCCTGTTTTTTTCAGCTTATAAGTTACTCAACATTAGAGTGATTTAAGATATGAATTGCTATGCCTCTATGACTTGTCTCTGGGGGGATAGAAGGAATGGCCTCTTTTAAAAAAGGCAGTAAGATTTAGTGGTGAGATGACATTTAGCTAGAACAACTGCTTTGTTTTATCCAGCTTCAGGAAGGACAGGTAATTTCTTGCTGTTTGTGTCAAAAGTGCATTTTCCATATCTATCTCGCTGCCCTCCCATTTTTAGTGGGCACTGAAGCGCCACTCTTTTGTTAACCCTCAGTGCAAAGGAAAACTAATTAATATTATCATTTTAACTGCTCATATCAGTTAACTTTAGCCCAAGTACGGATAGATACATAGGATACATTACTTTCAGATATATAAAAATGATTCTTCTTTGGGGTTCATGTGAATCTGCGAAGTATACTGAAAGTCGGTTGGACACCTGTTAGTACTGCTCAGCTCTGGACAGTTCTCACATTTTCTTTGCAGGTGTTGTATAAACCATGTGTCTTCACACTCGTGCATTTCCTTTGTATTTCACTACCAACTTTCTTTTTCTGCAGGCCTTAGCTTGCTGAACTAAGCAATATTTAAAGTAACAAACAATGATTAGTGCTATTTGTAGTTAACTATTAAGTCTGTGTTTCACTTTATTCTTGAATTACCATAATGTGATATGTATTGTTTCATTCTTCAGACTTTTGCAATCATGTTGCCTTTCTTGTTTCTGTATAGAACAGCACTGCTCAGTTACCAGTCGAAGAACTGGATAGAATTCAAGAATATCTTCAAAATAGTGGATTAGCACACAGGTAATGAATTTGAGATACTCTTGTAACCAGAGTGTGAGAGTTGTTTGTAATGTGGCATTTTGTTTAAACTTGCTCTCAAAAAGATGATGAATCATCCTAAACTGCATTGTCTCAGAGGAATTATTAAACATGCACCAACTTTTTATTGGATTAGCCTAATCTAGAATGGACAACTTGCGGGGCTGCTCATATACCAGCAACTCTCCCTTCCATTTTTGAAAAAAACGTATTCACAGCCTAAAGCAGATGAAGCATGAAATAGATACTGTGGCCAGTTGCACTTCTTAGAAGAACAATTGGCCATGGGGGGGTGTCAAAGAATAGAGGTAGGAGTGCATGGGCGATGGGTCTAGAGGGGACTGAGGATCACAGTGGCAGCTCTGGTGTCTGCATGCGGCTTGCAGGTTGTATTTTTGCCATCTCCGAGCTAAATCAAATGTTCATCCCCAAAGACCAACTGGGAACTGTGTTTTCCTCTTGACTTCATTGAGCTGTGCTATGTATTCATCTTATAGATTGCAATCCTCAGTATGTGCCTGCTGTGCATAAGTTAACTGAACTTATTTCCAAGTAAATATGGTTCAGAAGGTGAAAAACAAGATTGTGGTTTCCATTTTGATTAGTGTCTGAGCCAAGGTATAAGCAGTCTTTCTCAGGATGGCAGGAGATCAATCCACATACTAATGGATTGGATCCCCTCATGTCAGCTGATGCAGGAACCATCAGTGTTCTTTTTTCTTTCTCCCGTCACTATCCAGCCAGTTTTTTATTCTCCTGCTAACCAGCCATGCAGGCTGCCTATCTGGTCCTTAAATTGGTTTCAGTTGATTAGCGATTTAAATGATAGTGGGTTGGATTAGGAAAAATATGAGTGTGGAAGAGGAGAACAACAATCAATTGTCATTATTTTTTTCCCTTTTAGTGTTCAAATGTAGTTCTGGACACCTCATTTTAAGAAGGATATAGACAAGTTGTTGCAGGTTCAGAGAAGGGCATGAAGAATGATAAGATGTATGGGAAACAAAACATGTGAGGAAAGGTTGAAGGACTAGGGATGTTCAGGTTGTTGAAGAGAAGACTGAGAGGTGACATGATTCACCTTTAAATAACTCAAGGGTTGTAACAGATAGGAGGGGACAGGTGTTGAGGATAGGACTGGGTCTGATGGTTTTGAGTTGCAGGTAAGTGGATTTTGATTGAGCATTAAAGATAATGTCTTGACAATAACAGTGGTTCAGCAGTGGAACCAATTCCTAGAGAGATGGTGGAGCCTACTTTGGATGTCTTCAGAAAGAGGCTGTACAGCTATCTGCTGGGAATTCATTAGCTAGAGAACATGTATTGAGCAAGCGGTTGGACTCGATGGCCCATGAAGCCCCTTCCAACTCTTTGATTCTACGTTCTGCTTTTAAACTTTCTTCCTTGACTTTCTTCAGGAGTTATTCCAAGTATTCACTATTTTCTAGTTGTAGTGTAGTGTTATTTGCATCTTTAATTGTTGTTCCTTCCTCCCATTTTCACACCTCCTTCCTCAGAGTCTAATCCAGCTCTGCGTATGATAAAATGAACGTTCCCTAACCCCTTTGCCAATTTGTAACTATTCTGTTTCTCCATGATCTGTGGTGTCCTCTTGTCCTGAGTACAGGTTATGTATTAGAATAATCAAAGGCTTTGCTATCATTTATAATCTATTAAGCACAAGCTGATTTTCTTCTGAAATTCTTTGGTACACTCCATTATCCAGTGTAGGTTTGCAAACCTATCTGGGACATCTGGCATTTCTCACTCTGTGAATGGTAAAAGTCTTTGTTGTAGAATTTTGGGCATCCTTTGTTTGCATGAAAGATTAATGAATGGTCAATGAATCATTGTCTCTTTCCCCTTGAGCAAGAGCTTATATTCCCATCTTTTTGTGCAAATCCCTGATGAAGGAATAGGATTGAGTATGTGTTAGGAGCGCAGTGATATTTTCCTGAATCACTTTCAGCCCTCCATATAATCTTATTTCCTTGTTCATTCAGGGGAGGTCACTGTAATTCTGTGGGAGAGATGCAGAGAAAGATGTACCTCTTAGTCTAGCCCACAAATCAGGTATTCCCCAGTTTTAGAAAGTCCTATCTCCTCATAGGTGGGATGAAGAGGAACCTTGTGTCTGGAAAACTGTTTGGACTTTTATTATAATAATACACTCCTTAGTTTCTGCCTAATGCTGTCCTTTTGGTTCTGTATACCATTGTAATCTGTGAGTCAGTGAAAGAGTGCTCAGAGACAAAAGTTCCTGGGTAGTTTCCTCTGCAGGTTGAACTCGTTGAACAGAATTGCACAACACACTGAGGAAGTTTGTTTCTTCTCAGTAGAAGGAAAAATTCTACATTCAGCCTAAAACTATGGGAAGTATGTTCTTTACCAAAGCTTAAATCTAAATGTTAGTCCCAGCTAAAGTACACCCACTGAATCAGTTGCTGAATGGTAAATCAACACAGAGTAAATCCAGTGTATTCAGTGGGTCTGTCTTAGTTGAGACAAGCAGTTGGATTTAGGTGACATTTTTAAACATAACTATTTAAAATAGTGCATGAAAATGCTGAACAATCTGTTAATAATATTTGGCATTCACTTATAGTATTGAAATAATTCACTTATATCCACTGAAAATGTCAGAATGTTTTGTTCTGTTTTTTTGTTTTTCCTGGACTCTTTTTAATCTAACTCTGTTTCTGTATGAATTGTTTTCAGACACCAAAGACTGTACTCGCTCTTGGACAGATTTCGCCTCATTGTAGCCCCAGAAACAATTAGCCCATCGTCTTTGGTTACTGCGCACCCACTGGATGGAGAGAACCAGCCTGCTCTAGAAACTGTAGTTCCAGAGAAAGTAAGACTGTGTTAAGAATATTTCACACGGAAACACTTCTTGTTGCAATGATACAACAGGCATTGATTTACTTGAGTCATCACTATTTTCAAATACACAGATATCTTTTTTCAGTTTAAGTTCAGTTTGTTAAACTTGGTATAGAGATGCACATTTTCAGTTCTGAATGTTAGGAATTGGGCAAAATAATACATTTGTGGTTGTACAAATTAGGACAGATTAGAAAAGTATGTCCCCCCTGCAAAGGGTTGGAAAAGTCATTGTTTGATGGGGTTGGTGATAATTAGGCCTATTGGAATTTCTGTATTGCCCTGGTGAGGAAAAAATAGTCAAGAATGAGTGAATTTGTATCAGTAGTCATTTTCTGAAATGTGTCCTGATCCATATCTGATCTGCTGTGGGATATGCTGAGATGAAAATATAATTTTTTATATATACTTTTATATATATATAAAATATACCTTTTCATCTAGGAAAACTTGTTAGAATTGGAATAGCTTCTGGCTCTGTAGCCTGAAATAGCTCTATTAGTCTGCCATCTATACCTGGTGATATATTTTTCCCAACTGCATTGAAAGCAGCTTCCACTGAACATTCCTAAGATCATAGGTTCATCCTGAAATGGTTCTTCCTTGAAGGGATCCACAATTCTTTCATCTCTTTTCTACAGTTCCTCAGTTTATTCATTCTATTGTCTCTTTATTTTGTCCTGGTAATACAGTGGGCCCCCAACCTTCCCTGGGATAACCAAGTGGGATGTCAACTTTCTAGGGGGTTAGGGGTGCAGGGTCACTGTGAAAGTGGTGAAACTGAATATCTCTAGGCACCCCAAGCATGCATGCTACAGATTCTGCTGCTGCAAAAATCTCTTCAGTGTCATCATCCCAAGGAGAAGAAAGAAAAGGATGAAGAAACTCCAAGAGATTTTTACAGCAGCTGCTGTTGGCACATGTCCGCCTCACTCTCAGACTGCCTCCATTAGACCTCCGTCACCACCTCTGGTCTGCAAGCTTTCCCTTAGAAAAGGCCCTAGATCCTTGCACAATTCCTCTTTTTTTTTAACGGTGCTTTGTTACTACAAAATATGAGTGACTCAGGATCTACCTGAAATGCCAATATGTCCATGCAAAGGTGAGGAATTTTAGCTCAAAGAGAGGCCTGTGAGAGAAGAGGAACCTTACGAGATCTTTTACACTTATGTTTTCCAGTACTAGTGCAAGAAAGAACCAATCAGAGATCCAAAAGTAAACTTAATTGTTTTATTGGGGAAATTGCAATCACACAAGATCCAAGCAGTGAATGCAGTCACACAAGGCTGACAGAAAAGGGAGGAAAGTGGATGGCAAGATTTTAAGGTGAAGTGGGTGATATTTACCAATCCAGAAGAGCAGCAAAGAAGCAGCAATGTGGCTTAGATGAAAGCGTAAGGACGATGCACAATCAGGAATCAAAGCAGCAGGGTGGCAACCAGCAATCGGTTTACTGCGAGTTGACTGGCCAAAAACTGGGGTTTAGATGCTCTGTTTCTGCCTGGAGGATGAGGATGTTAATGGCTCTCTGGCAGAGTAAACAATGAAGTCCTGAGAGTGGTTGATGGGGTCTGGAAGACACTAATGGTCCTAGCATTAGGTGACAAAGGGCTAATGCTAGTCCTGATAGCTCAGCAATTGTCAGACAAGTTGGGGACAAAATGGAAGATTTGCTTGGTTAGAGTGAGAGAAGTTAAGATGATCAGCCATTTTGTGAGAATCTCTTAAATTTTGAGTCATTGAAGGCTAACTGCAAGTCCCTTATCGCTGGTGATTTCCTGGTGATTTCCTGACTATGACCTGGATACGTCTTGAGGTCTTTCCTGACTTTATTCGTAATGCATGTGTCCGGCCAACTGTTCCTCTTGGCCAGGACAACCATGCAGCCATAGCAGGATATATTTTAGATTTATGCCAATTAATATATTCTGCCAATTAAATCATATTTTGACATTGCAAAGTGTAGGGGTGTATGGCCTGCTAACAGTTTCCTGTCCTCCTCTTCTGAGTAGCAATGTTATTGGCTTCTCTGTGCACAAGTCCCTTTTTGGACAATGCTTCATTTATCCCTGCTTCTGGGGAGCACACCAAGTAGATGTGGTGCTCAAGGAGGAGTTTACAGCTGCTGTAAAAATCTCCAGTGTTATTAGGGACGAGGCAGAGTGGGGAAGGCTTACATACTTGTACAGGCAATGTGAAGTGAGGGAGTGGGGGAGCAGCAGGAGGAGGAAAAGAAGGAAGAGAGAGAAAGGCAGAGCCAGTGGCCCCAAGACTTGCTCCATCATTACAGTACAGTACACGTTGCTAGTTAAGCAGCAGCTGAAATATGCACATAATCAAATTTGCAGAAGTTAAACCTCCAAAAGTTGAAGACTCACTGTATAGCATCGACATTCTTGATTTGAATTTCCCATTACTTTTTGGGTCTTGTGAATGAGGTCTCTTTGTTTTACCGTTAAACAAAATATGTATCAGAACTGTGCCAGTGTAGAGTTACACATTACAGTTATTTCTTCTCAATCATTACTATAAAAGATGATCTCCATATAAGCATTTTGGATCCTTGTTCCAAGAGAGTCCCTCGTTCCATATAAGTGGCCTTGTTACAAAAGAAAAGAGAGCTTTCTCAAGCAAAAGAAAAGATAGAAAAGATATGTCTTTGCTTTTTATAATGTACAGAGGCCTCTGCCTTTAGTATTGGTTCCTCAGTAGAAAGCCATTGTGGTATATAATGGTTTGACTATGACCCTGGAGACCAGGACTCAGCCATAGAAACAGAATACAGACCAGGACTCAGCCACTTTGAGTGCATCACACACTCTCAGCCCCAGAAAACCGTGTGATAGGTTCACCTTAGAGTGACTGTAAGTCAGAAACAACTTGAAGGCACACAAGAACAAGCTACTTCCATCTTTGACAGACTTTCTATGGTGTGGACATACAAGTGAAATGCACCCTCCAAGAGCACAAGCATCTTGGAGACAATGTTCACCTTCTAGCCAAAGTAAACTCCTCTGTATTCAACAAGTAGCCTCAATTCCATAGGTATTTCCACTGGAACTCATGCCTTCGGCTTTTGTGACCTCAGGCAACCTTTTCCTAGAAGCTTGGCAATAAATGTCAAATCAAAATCTAACCTTCCGTCATCATTCTTTCTCAAAGGGAATGTTTACTTACTTAAGGACACACTTTGGGTAGAAACTAAACACCATACCACCTCAAGGGCCATAACTACAAAGGCAGTTTATGCATTAATTTTGTTGTATCTCTTACTTTATTTTCTTCTTGAATACAGTGAAGAAATAAGGCTGGGGAATCTTACTTGGAGTACATCTCCATCTGCGGTCTGTAAAACTAGCATATGCTGTATACTTATCTAAATTTTTAACATTTCTGTGGCTCTGTGGTGGGAAAACATCAAGTACATGACTAGTTTTTATTTTATTCAGTTCTGCATCTTTACAGAAATGTAGAAATGTAAACAATTGCCAGAATTGGGATTCTAACACTATGAAAATATATCAGTTAGTGGCTTCTTCAGTTCTTTTTCTTCTGAAAACCTGGATCCATGTATTTTTTTTATTTTTGTTTTTTTAGATATTCCCACAGAATCATTCTAAGTAATTAAACAGTTGGTTTTTTTGAGGAGGACAAATATTATCTCCATCTTTAAAAAGGGAGAAAAGGGGACCTAGACAATTATCGCCTAGTCAGCTTGACATCAATACCGAGAAAGATTCCTGAACAGGTTAATGATCTGTAAGCGCTGTAAGTCTGTAAGCGCTTAGACAGGAATGCCATGTTCTTTCTTCGTGATCTCTGTGACTGACACGAGTGGGTTTTACTGTGCCTATGCAATGCATCATTTGGAACCTTCTAGAGCTTTTATGCAACTGTTTCGATAGTAATTTGTCCTTCCTTGGTCCATGTGACCAGCCTGATTCCTGCTGAAACCCTCGGTTCCTTTTTGTCTGCCAGCTCAGCAGCATCACTGGAAAGATTGGTGAGTTGTATTGCTTTTCTTTGAATATATTTCTGGCTTTTGACTTTGGGCTGCATTTCTGCATTTTTCTTTGGATTTCGATTTGGTTTGCCTCGGACTCTGATCTTTGGCTTGACTTGGGCTGTTTCCCTTGCTAACATTTTATGGCTTAACAGTTTTGCGGTTGAATGGTTGACCCTCGGTGGCCTGCTGTGGCCTCCTCAAGCTTGTTTTTAAAATATTATCTTCTACAGGGCTAAAATCTCTAGGATTCACACTGTTTTTTGTGCCTTGGAGAAGGCCACAATATGGGAATATGTGTCCACTGTAAGGAGTTCACCCCACAAGTGTGCAAAAACTGCTCACCCAGGCTGAAGGCACCCTTTTACAAGCCGGCCCTATTAGCCTCTGATAAGCTTTTTGATTCGGGACGCAGTTCCCTACCACCTCGGTGCTCTTTTTTCACAACTGCCTCTGGTCAAGAGGTCCTTACAAGACTTCAGAGTCCAACTGGAGAAAACTGAGGATCAAAATAGCTTCCATCTGATTCTGCAGTATGGTCTAAGGAGTCCTTGATAGTTATCTACCCTGTTGATACAGAGACTTGTATTCATATCCCCTCGACATTGGGCTGGTTTATTGAGTGTGAAGCCTTTGCTTCTCATCGGCTTTCAATACGTCTCAGAGAAAAAGATCATCCCAGGCTAGATCTGGTAGTCGTTGGTCCAGGTCTCTACCATGCCGTCAGTGTCACAACTCACACCCTGGAGGACTCTGATGAGAGAGAGGAGGAAGAGGAGGAGGAGGAAGCAGATTGCCAAGAAGGTGCAAATCCCTTTGGGTCTGAGGAGATAGGGACTGAGGCAGTAAGGGATCCTACTCCCCAGTAGGACTTGGCAGAGTCTGCAGATGCTGAAGATGCCCCCATCTGTTGAGAGACGAAAGGAGAAATGCCAAGCTCAGTGCCAGCTAAATAAGAAACGCTGATCTAATGAGGCAGCTGTGGCCTTGAAGGAGCTGCTTATAAATATACTGGCAGTTCTCTCTCAGGTTTAGTCTTGACAACCGTCTTATCTAGTTGACTGGCAGTATCCTCTAATGTTCCTGTTTTGTCTTGACCTTGGACTGGCTATGGTTTGGGCTAGTCTGTGTTTTGGACTGTTCTGTTTAGTCATTGCTGGCTCATGTATTTGGACTTCTGACTTACTGTTGTGACATCTAGACAAATTAACGACCACCCTTGTGCTTCTCCCTTCATCTTGCTCAGACAACCCCTGGCTGACCAAGACTGGACTGACTACTTGATGCTCCTATAGACCAACATCTTGCTGCCTTGGGCATTTGCTGACTTGGGTGCAGGACAGATTGTCAGCATTCCACATGCAGTTCTGGCAGCATGGAGGCACTGGTTCAAGAGAACCAGGTTCTGGCTGAGCAGGTAAATCATCTCACCACAGCTGTGGCAAACCTACAGGCACAGCTTACTCAGTGGCAGCATCCTCTGCTGTAGCCTCCTTAGTGCAAGTGCACTGCGTTTTTCCCAGAGAAGTTCTGTGGCTCTTCAGACCAGTTCCAGTCCTTCTTGGCTCACTGCCACCTGAATATGCAGCTCCATCCTGAGGACTTCCCTATGGATCAGGTGAAGGTAGCCTATCATCAGCCTGTTTATTGGTCCACCTGTGAAATGTGGACCCTTTCTCCATTAGCCCAGCCTCCTGCCTAATCTCTCTGACTTTCTGAAAGAGATGAGAGGGGTATGGGATGTCCCAGTGAAAACTGAGACTGCCAACCAATGAGTCTGTCATTTCTGTCAGGCGAAAGGGTCTGTGGCTACCTACACTGCCAAGAAATTTTACTTAACTGCCACCCTCTCCTTCAGAATTACTAATTATGGGGTCTGTCTGGCTGCGTATCAACTAAACCTCTGGGAGTAGATGACTCCATTTCTGGCCAAGTTATCAGAGGATGAAACATGGTTGGCAGTTGCATTGCAAGCGTAGGCCTAAGCTTAGCAGCTCAGCAACTTAACACTGTATGGCATATGACAGATTGTAGTGGGAAGACACTGGCAGGAACTATTGAATTACAGAGACATACATGGTTGTGTTTTTCTGGATTGTCACATCAGGCACAAACAACAATGGAAGTCCATTTATTTGGTGAAGGCAACCTCATCAAACAGTGGAGATTGACGAGCTGGAGCACACATATAAAATGTGTACACCTGCCCACATGTTTGCTTTCCAGCTGCATGCCCAGCTGTCATCCAAATTCTCCACCCGCAAAGAGACATTCAGCACCACTGTTTCCAGAGGGTCCCACTCCTCAGTTCTCCTATTGTCTTCTTCAGAGATACCCCCAACATCTGCCAAGTACTGCCTCTAGTCCTACCGGATAAAGTCTAGTAATGACAGGAAGTGGTGTCTTTGACTCCTCTGTCAGCCCTCTTCTAACCTTCTGTTCTTCTTTGTAACAGACTGAGATTACCACCATGCCTGGGGCGCTATAACGCCTGACGCTTGGATCCTAGACATTCTGCAGAGGGGATGTGCCATAGAGTTTTGGGACTACAGCCCTATGGAGATTGTCAGCATTAGTCCCCTCTCTGATGCACTTGTTGAGGAGGTCAACACTATTCTCAAGGGGTTGAACCCATTCCCACTCAATTTATTCCCATGGGTGTTCTTCTCCCACTATTTCATTAGGTCCAAAAAGGATAGAGGTTGTTATCCCATCCTAAATCTGAGGGACCTCAATTTTTACATTCAGCTCAGACAATTCTGGATTGTCACTTTTGGTATCAGCTTGCCCCTGTTCCATGAAGGAGATTGGTTTGATTGATGGACATGCAGATTGATGTTGGAATTGAAGAACGCTTACTTTCATATCATAATCTGATTGCCATGCAGCCTTTTTCTCGGTTTCACCATGGCAAGAAGGACCTCTGTTTTTTGTATCCTTCCATTTGGACTTTCTACTGCAACTCATGTCTTTATGAAATGCATTGGTGGTGGCAGTGGCTTGGCTCAGGCAACAAGTTATCATTGTATTCCCTTACATCAGCAACTGATTCCTTGTTGCCTATTCCAGGATCTGTCTCCTTAATTATATCAACTTTATACTCTGCTTCCTTGACAACTGAGTTTGATCATGAACCACAAGAAGTCTCATCTGGAGCCATCCCAGACTGTCAAATTCATTGGCATCATTCTGGATTCACATGTCTCAGCTGCTTACCTGCCAGACAAGAGGTTCAAGATCCTTGTACAGGCTGTTCTCAGATGCCAGTACACTCACAGGATATGCACCAAAGACATACAAATATTGCTTGAACATCCTCTGCAGGTCTGGTTTCTGTCCTGCTTTTACACACACCTTGGCTCTCTTCATCTATGCCTTACCATATCGAGGGCCGTACATCATTCTCTGGCATGATGGCTCAATCCCAGGAATATCCATGTTGACATTTCTTTCTTCTGCAGTCCACAAGAGTGGTGACAACAGACACTTCCATGAAAGAATTGGGGGCTAACATGCAAGGCTTCTCAGTGAAATGGATGGTTGATTAGATGATCAAAGAGAGTGGCCCCCATATCAACACTCTCAAGATGCTGCCTCTGAAGAAAGTCTTTAAGGCCTTTGAAGTTGTTCTGCATGGCAAGGTTGTTCAGGTAGTCTCTGACAACACCACAGTGGTGTACTACCTGAACAGACAAGGATGAATGAAATCAATCACCCTGCTCCATCTTACACTCTGTCTGTGGGACTGGTGCATCAACAGAAGCATCTCCATCTTGATAATCCATCTGCCAGAAGAAGAGAACCTCTTAGCCACTGTTCTCAGCAGCGTGCCACCTCTTACCACTAGTGGAGACTTTGCCCTGACACCCTTCAGATGGTCTTCAGAAGATAGGCGCTCTGGATGTAGATCTGTTCACCTCATCCCAGAACAGACCATGTCAGGCCAGCTGCTCCAGGGTTCTTTAGAGGAACGGCTCACATGGCAATGTCTTCCTGTTTCATTGGGGAGGCCCTGTCTTGATTGTTTTTCCTCCATTTCCTCTCATCAGCAAGGGGATAGCCAAAATTTGAAGAAATAATAAGTGCATCCTGACCACTCCATGGTGGTCCAGACAGCCTTGGTTTATCCCGCTTCTGCATCTCACTCAAGGCTCCTACCTCAGACTACCAGAGAGACCAGATCTCCTGACGCTACATGATGTACAACTGAGATATCCAGTCCTGGACACTGTCAGACTGATGACTTGGAGGGTATTTCTTTAGACTGTGTTTCCAAACCTACTTGACAATCATCACCACTGCACATAGGCTTGCTACCCAACAGTCCTGTGCATATCAGTGGAATAAGTTCTTGACCTTTCTGTTGCCTAGAGGGGTCTTCCTGGAGCAGGCACAAACTGATCATGTGCTGTAATTTCTCCTGTTGTTGTGCAACGGAGGTCTCTCTCAATCTCTCTTCCATCAAATGTTACCTGGTGGCAATTTTTTCCAACTTCCAGATCATCAGCAAGCCTTCTTGTTTCCAGAACCCATTGGTAAAACAATTTCTGAAGGGCTACAAGAATCTTCACCTGTCATGGTTCTTTCACAGCTCTTTAAGAAACTTTGCAAGGCAATGGTGGTTTGTGACTTTCATTTACTTGCTTGGTGGTGATAAAATCTGCCAGATGAGCAGAACTGTGTGCCCTTTGTGTAGATCCGCCATATGTGAAGTTCCACAAGAATAAAGTGGTCCTTAGACCAGGTATTTCCTTTCTCCTGAAAGTTCAGTTCTCCCTCCACATTCGCAGGTTTCACTTTCGTGGATTTGATTATTCATGAGGTGGGCTTTCCTCCCCCCATCACCCCTCCCATTCCCTGGCCTTTTGCCCAGGGGCAGGGAGAGGGAAAGATCATCACTTTCCCTGGCCTGTTGCCTACTTTGGCACACCGACAGCAGAGGGCAGGAGCTGTGGATACGGGCGTGCTGGCATCAGCCATCAGGGGCATGCAGAGGGGGCGACCACACATTCTCTGCATGCCCCCCACCGCTGCTGGTGCGGGTGCACTGGCAACATCTGGCAGGCACATACAGAGTGGGCGATCGCCCATTCTCTGCATGCCCCCCGCTGCTGCCCTTGTGGGTACTCCAGATGCGGCCAGCAGGGCTGTGCAGAGTGGGCGATTGCCCGTTGTCTGCATGGTCTTCGCTGCTGCCGGTGCACGTGTGCTGGCAGCAGTCAGCAGGAGTGTGCAGAGGAGGCGATCACCCATTCTCTGCACACCTTCAGCTACCGCTGGTGCAATCAGGCTTGCCATCTGCCCCAGCGGAGAGGGGGGAGATGGTGAGTGGGGATGAAAAGATCTTATGCTCCCCGCTCGCCATCTGCCCACCCACAGGTCTGGCATGATTGCCCCAGCAGTTGGAGGGTGGGGAGAGATGGCAAGCGTGGAGGAAAAGATCTTATCCTCCTACACACCATCTGACTGCCACAGGTCCGGTGCAATCCCCCCAGCAGTGGTGGGGGGAGATGGCTAGCACGGAGGAAAGATTTTTTTCCCCCTTTCCCGTCTCTTGCCCGCTACTGGTGATGGCTGACATGGGCACATGGGCAGGGAAGAAGGAGTGCTGGGGGGAGTTATTCCTGGTTATTTCACTTTCATGGGGGTTCTCTGCACATATTCTCCATGAATGTGGAGGGCCTACTGTAATCTCTGCCTTCCATCTGAATCAGGACTTTGTCTTAGCTGCATTTATGCAGAACCATACACCTGAATTGGACCACACTTTTCATTGTCTTGACATTTAGGTGAGCAGTAGCCTTTCTACACTGACAGGACTGGTGTCTTTCACCAGCTTCAAAGACTTTGTGTGTTACTCCTCAAACAAAAAGGGTCTGCCAGTGTCATGTCAGTGCCTCTCTAAATGGATCTCTTCAGCTGTTGAACTGGCTTATGAACTAGCAAAGAAAGACCCTCCTGTTCTTGTGTGTAGTGACTTTACCGGAGCTACGGCTACTTCATCAGCCTTCCTGAAAGGTGTGTCTCTGGAAGACATTTGTAAGGTGGTGGCATGCTCTCAGCCTCTGCCCTTAATTATTCACTGTAGGCTGGATGTGCAGTCCAGGGCTAGTGTCACCTTTGGGAGATGTGCTGTTTTTTGTGTCTCATGACACTCCCACCTCCCATGGTGAAAAGCTTGCTACTCCTCCATTTTTATGAGTCAGAAAGACCATGGAGGAGGAGGATGGGTTGCTTACCTGTAACTGTAGTTGAGTCTCTGAAAACACATGACATCTGCTCTTCCCTCTGTGTGTCTTGGTCTCTCTCTAGTTCCTTGGGTGGTGGTTTGACATCCAAGGAACTGTGGGTTTGAATGAGAATCCGGCTGGTCACATGGAGCAAGAAAGGAGAGGCTACTGCAAAATGCTTACAGGTACAGTAAATCCCATTTGTGTGAGTTCACATATAGTCACTTGAAGAACTGTGGCTACATGTAAGCAGTCTGTCCATCGCTAAAAGCCAGCATGAGTTTCTCAAAAGCAAGCTCTGGTAGACTTATCTCTTTTTTTTATAGAGTTACAAGCTTGGTAAATGAAAGGAATGCTGGGGATGTCACATATTTCAGTAAGGCATTTGACAAAGTGCTCCATGATATTATTGTAAACAAGCTAGTAAAATGTGGGTTGGACAGTGCTACTGTTAGGTGGATTTGTAAATGGCTGGGTTCTTTCCTGCACCCAGTGCTATTCGACATCTTTATCAATGACTTGAATGAGGGAGTAGAGAGCATTCCTATCAAATCTGCAGATGACACCAAATTAGGAGAGGTAGCTAACACCTAGTCGAGTCAGGATCAGAATTCAAAATTGTTAGAGAACTGGCCTAAAACTAACAAAATGAATATCAACTGGTAGAAATGTAAGGTACTACATTTGGGCAGAAAAAAAATGAAATGCACATATATAGGATGGATGACACCTGGCTTGATTACAATACATGTGAAAGGGATCCAGGAGTCTTAGTCAACCACAAGCTGAACATTAGTTAGCAGTATGATGTGGCAACTTAAAAAGTCGATGCAATTCCAGGCTGCATCAATAGGAGTATATTGACTAGGTTGAGATATTGACAAGCTGGAACATGTCCAGAGGAGGTGACCAAAATGGTAGATGGCCTGGAAATCGTGCCTTATTGAGGAGCATTTTAGGGAGTTTGATATGTTTAGCCTGGTGAAGAGAAGGTTAAGCAGTGACATGATAGCCATGTTTAAATATTTGAAGGGATGTCATATGGAATGGAGCAAGCCTGTTTTCTGGTGCTCCAGAGACTAGGACATGGAGCAGTAACTTCAAGCTGCAGGAGAAGAGATTCTGCCTAAACATTAGGAAGAACTTCCTGATGGTAAGAATAGTTCAACAGTGGGATGTACTGTCTTGGAGCGTGGTGGAGTCTTTGGAGATTTTTAAACAGAGGCTGTATGGACATCTGTCAGGAGTGTTTTGGTTGTATATTGCTGCATGGCAGGGAGTTAGACTGGATGGCCCTTGTGGTCTCCTCTAACTCTATCGTTCCATGTTTCTGAATAGCCTTCAAAAGCTTTCCCATATATTATGCATTGCAATTCTTTGATCTTCAGCTTGCAAGAGCATGAATAATTGTGGCCAGGATATGTCTGTCCAAGGTATGATACAGTTGGCACACCAGCCAGAGCTTGTAAAATGTGCTCACTGTCACAGAAAGCACTCAAGTTTCCATTCCAGTAAAAGTACGGAGTCAAGTCAGCCTCTTCAGTCTACCAGCATGATCTTCAAGAGGGAGAACAACTACTTTCAAAAGCATGTTGAATCCCATCTATACCTGATAAACCCTTTAGGAACAGCATCTCTGTCTTGTCATACAGTCTATTACGGACCACAGAAATTAATTCAACCCTTCTGTTGCCTCACATGAATCAGATAAAAAAGAGAAATAGAGCTTGCTTTCTTCAACATGTTAATAATACCTCATTAAAACTCAAGATGATCTCCCTAAAGTGTTGAATAGCATGAGAAACAAGATGCAGCTCTGCAGTATCCCACATGGAAGTGGTGTGGGCTCAAACAGAAATCTCCGAGCTTCATGTTTTTGAAATGGCCAGCTTGGTAGAAATGAATCCACTGCATAATAGCATGAGTGATCAGGAAGTAGCAAATGATTTGTTGAGTTCCTTCTGCTGATAGGGTCACATAATGAGAGACTTCTCTCTGCCAGGGATTGTGATAGTAGTTTTCTTGGTAATAACACCAAGAAAACAATTGTCTGAATATAAATATTTGATTGTTAAATTCCCTTTCTTACCAGTGAGTGGTGATGCTATGACCACTGTGGAATGGTTTGACCCTCTTGTCACTCTTTTTTTCCTGTGGTCACATTCCCTCTTGCTTGACTCTTGCCACCTTAGTGCTGGTTTCTTTCTTTCTTCCTTCCTTCCTTTCTTTTTTTCTTTTTAGATGACATGTTTGAATCGCTCCATGTCCCCTACTCCTTAGAATGTCTTTTCTGACAAAGGAGTGTAGGAGTTAGCTTGGGTTCATTTTCTGGCGAAGAATCATATTGTTCCTTCTTATTCTTGAGGGCTTATCTCTACTCAGGTTTTTTAAAAAAAATCAAAGCATTACTTGTTGTCTTTATGGTGTGACAGCACAAATACAGTGGTGTAACTAGTGAACCAGTGATTGCTTTCAGCATCCCAGGCTTATTTGTTTTTGTTTTTTTGTTTTTTTAAATTATTTTTATTCAACAAGACAGTGGAAGGGAAGGGGAGATGGGTTAGAGAAATAAGATGATAGAAAATATACATTCCACATAATAACATAACATATATGCACATTGAATGTCAACAACATTTCAATGATATACACGAAACATCCATCTGCACTTTCAGATTTAGAACACAAGCGTATTACTCCATCCACAATACATTTCAAAACAATATCAACATAACAATGTCATGCATTTATAAATGTTCATATTACACTGGCCAGCAGATTGGTAAAGTGGCCTTCCCAAGCGCACCAGATCTTACTCAGTTGAACCTTACAGGAACAAGTACTTTAAGAAAAATCGCGAGCATCCCAGGCTTATTTGAATGGGATGTGGAATTGACTCCATAACTTCCTTTCTTTAACCTGGCATCTAATGCTTTTTCTTGCTGCGTAGAGCAACTGTGCTAAACCAGCAAGGGTCTTAAATGATCTATGAAACAACAGAAGCTATCAGTCTTTCTTGAAGTAACATAGGATAAAAGTGTCAGGAAGGGGCTTGCCTACCAGTGGCACTGACATGGTCATGGCTGGTATTCTACAATTTATGCGTAGCCTGCAGTGCAGTTATACAATAGCCACTCATGGACCTGCTGAAAGGAAACAACTGTTTACATTATTACTTTTTTTAAGAAATTTTTTATTATTTTCAGAATACATAAAAACATATATAAACACAAATATGTATATCATTATTATAATTCTTCCACTCCCCCGCCGCTTCTGTATATCAAGAATTTTCCAGTTGAATCCTTCTTTTCCCTTATACATATCTTGTCAAATACCAACATACTCGATCCACAGACATTTACAAGTTTAGCCAGAGCATTACCCTTTTCCATTCTCTTTCAAAATTTTGAACCGTTTTATTCTTAAGGTAGTTAGCTAATTTTTCAGTCTCTAACAGTTTACATTATTACTTTTAATATGGCTTGTGGTATCTAAAATCTCTGTTTGCTGGAACAATTTGGCAAACTTCTGTCCTAGTAATGAATGATTTAGACTTTTCGAACAGTTAAATTGTAGGGTGTAGAATACTTTTTAGAAGGTTGAATCAGCATCATGTATTTCTCATTTCTTTGTTTTAAGCATGTGGAGTTAATTTCAATTTTTTATTTTTAAAGGATTGGTATGTTTCACTAGTGAGATCACAATGCTATGTGAAATCATCCTCGGCTCTGCTAGAGGGTGCAGAGTTGGTGAATCGGCTTCCTCAGCATGAACTGAGTTCTTTTATGATGCATAAGGTAATTAGTTTGATACTGTATAAAAGAACAGGGGCTTGGATTAATGTGTATTTTTATGAGTTGACTAAGCTATTCTTCAATACTGAAAATATGAAATGCTGTTAAAATATAAAAACACAAGTACAAATAGAAGTAAACATGCCACACTTAATATGAAAAGGTTCTACATTTGAATCACAAACATGCATGTGTGTACACACATCCTACTTTATTTGTACCTGAAAATTAACCAAAATGGAAAACTTCATTAGGGATGGGGCAATTCTGAAAAAATTTGAATCAGAATTTGTTTTACTCCCTAAGTCACTCAAGACCTTCATTACTGGTTTGTTTTTAGTTTTATTTTCGAAATGCGTGTCACATTAATTTTATCTGCCAAAGTTGTTGCACTGAAATATTTAACTTCTTGTGCTCCTATCATGCTTTGGGCTTCTCACAGAAGCATAAGAACCTGTGTTATACTGCGTCATATCGTTGACCCATAAAAGCCCAGTATTCTTCACAGCTACTGCAAGAGGTTCTGTGGAAACAGAAGCTGAGTTTTCCTTAGCCCCATCTGGAGGTGCTGCAGATTGAAACTGGGCATTTCTACATGCAAAGCAACTGCTCTTGTATGCTTAGAAAGACTATCTGAAAATTCATTTTTTATTTTTCTTTAAGTTTTAATTTGCCTTGTATTGAATCCAGCCTAGAGACTCAATTTTACATGTGTTGTATTCATTCATTGCATTACAAATTAATTTCTAAAACAATCCGTTTGTAAAAGTGGTAAATTTTCCATAGAAATAGATGTTGAAAAGAAAAATTTCACCCCACATCACTAAATCCCAATCATGTTAAACAGTTTCTTCAGTTGATCTCTTCTTTTCTTCAATATTATTGCAAAATATATTTAAAAGTTACCAATTGTCTATAAATCTTAATGTTATAGTTATTTCATACTATTCATAGAGAAATAGAATTTTGATGCGTATAAAAAGAATATTCTGTCCAAAGTGAAGTGACATTTGCTATATATCAGGGCCTAAATATTCTCAAGGCACCAGGTCCTGTCTAATCTTTGAACGGACAGTCCTTGTTAATATTTGCATCAGGACAGACAAGGAATAACAGGTTCAGTAAGCTAAAGTAAGAGTAAGGCAATGGTAAACCATCTCTGAGCCTTTCTTGCCTATGAAACCCCAGTGAAATTCATGGGATTGCCATAAGATGACAGGTGACGTGAAGGCACAAATACACAAACTCAATTGTAGTACTAATGAAACAAGTACATCCAGCCATATTAAATATGAGAAACATCCAAAGAGACCCACTAAATTGTTTCCTGCATTCACTTACAAGTAACTCAATCTTTTACTCTGTTTTCTTTCTCTGTTATCAGTTTGCTCAAGTTGATTCTCCATATCAACTGTTTGATTTTGTACAGTGTTGACACAAGTCTTGTTTAACTTCAAAGAGGTGTTCACGTTGTTTATTCTTCTAGATTTTATGACATTTATATAGTTAACTAAATGTACTGTAACTCCTTGACTTTTTTTCCTTACTGCTTTTTTCTCCTCAGATTTCCGTTCTAGTCTTCTTACTCTATTATCACTTTTCTAACTACCAAATTTCTATAAACTTTACTGGAAAATACATCAAATTAGCATGGTCCTCCCTACAGATGTCTGTTTTAACTGAATATTCAAGAAATATTGCTGTCATTACATCATATTCAGTTTTTACAAAAGATATTCACTAATCAGATATCCTTAATATTAAACAGTGCTCTCTAAAGCAGCAAGAAATCACAAAAGGAAGAATAATATCACATTGTGAACCCTTTTTGGAAGAAAATTGGAGAATAAATACTAAATTCATACACTGCTCTCTTTTAGCTGCACTTTGATTACTAAAATTACACATTATAATCTTTTGCCAACAAATATTGAAAAAGGAAACTGCGTAAGCATTGCATAGTACTATATTGTAGTAGCAGATTATCATCAGTATTTCATCTTCCAAAAAGCCATATTCACAGGGCTCCTTGATATTATACGGTGCCCTTTTTCTCACCGCACATATTCACAAAATGGAGATGACTAATAGTATGCACTGCTTTTTAACAGTAAATTCCCACCGGACAAATATTTGAAATATTGCATAGTGTCATTTTTGGACTATAAAAATTTATGTCACAAATATAATTAATGTTTTGGTATTTTCCTACCATTAAATACCAAATGAATGTAGTTAATACTACCATTTTCTCCAAATAAATACTACCATTTTGTCCCAATCGTTCTTTGTCCCTTGTAAACATTCAGTATACTTTTATACAAGATATGCTGTCATGTAAATCAGTTTTAAAAATCTTCCCATTATCAACTGTGTGTGTTCCTAGTACATAAGGAAAACATACAACTCTTTCTTTTTAACATACATCACAGCATAGTGTATTTATTAGAAAAAGTTGAAAAATAGCAGTGATAGGTCCCTAGGTTAAATAAATAATGAGTCATTGACATAAAAAAACCAATAGTACCACTTAAGGTGCAACTTCATGCCCAAAGAGACTCACATGGTAGAATAGTCTCACAGCCCCGCCTGCTGAATGAGCTTGCCACAAGCATTACATATTACATTTTTAAAAGAGTTTCTTGTAATGTAGGGACTCCCTCAAAATGTTGTAAAAGCACTTGGTTGTAGAAAGTTCTTCATTATCTGTAGGTTTCCAAAGAAAAAAGGGATTCCTTTTTACTCTAGTGGAATGGAACTGTGACTTTACAGACAACATCAACATCTACCAGACCACACTGTATCTATCTGTGTCTGTACAGGAAGTTACTGTACTGTTATGCAAATTGTTCTTTAAATAGAGACCAAGGCACGTTGCCATACATATTAGATTTTAAATGCAAAGAAAAATGATAGAGTAGTTCATAAGCACATCATTCTATAGTTTACAAAGGTTGTGGTACTTTGTATACTATAGAGTGCTTATGTTGCAATGTCTTGAATTTTCATATATTTTGAAACCTGGTGTGATATCCAGGGTCATAGAAATGGCTTGTGCTGTGGAATTTTCTACTTGTGCTTGTGCTGTGGAATGTTCTACTTGTGCTGTGGAATTTTACCTCAGCACCTGATCTGTTCTGGAGAAGAAAACCCCCTCATGAAAACCTCCAGAGCAGAAATGAGTGCTATGGGGAATGATGTGATTGTTTTTCATATGCAGAGGCATCTTGGTGGATGTCTGCTGCTGGAAATAGTCTATAGACTGCCTGTTATGTTTTTGTTTTTTCCTTTAGTCCCAGTTAAACTACTTTTGTGGGCCCTAACATTCAGATATCCATGATTTTTTTGGCTTTATTAAATAAAACCCCCAAAACTGTTAATATGTCTATTATTACTAAGGCATTATTATTATTATTAGTAGTAGTAGTACTGCTACTACTAAGATATGCGTGTGTGTGTGCACGCGCGTACATGAGCTCACTCACAATAAGAAGTTGTAAATCAAGTCCCATATGAACTCAGTGGACTTAGTAAATATATATTTCTATGAGTACAGTAAACTGTAGATAGTCTAACATAGGGCTGGTATGTGTGTATATGAGAGAGGGAAATATATACTGCTCACAAAACTGGGCCATAGCTGGTTGGTAGAGTTCATGGCGTTCTTTTTTCTTTTCTTTTTAAGTAGCGAAATTTATTGCTTATTTTCCCCCAACTGCCATTTTCCTCTGTGAAATATGAGTAAATGCATCCCTTTGTAGATATGTTCTTTCACTTTTTATTGCAGACCCCATTCATCTTTATACATTTAATTAAAACTCAAATTTGGTGGGATGATCTCTATACCACCTACACACCGTGCACCTACATGTACAGCACACCATATCACACCAAAGTAGAATTTTACCTAATGTTGGCTTAAAGGTTTGTTTTTTGTGTAACTGAGGCCATTTCTGCACTACACTGTTACAGTGCTGTTATTCCACTTTCACAACATCTTATGGAATCCTGTGGTTTGCAGGTTAGGGAGGGGCATTTAGAGTTCTCAGCCAGAGAGGTCTTTGGCCTCAGTAAACTACAAACCCCAGAATTTCACAGTATGTTGAAAGTAGAATAATAGCACTATAATTATGTAGTGTGAAAATGGCCTGAAACTTGCATGAATACAATTACATATCCATTTAATGAGATTTTTGCGTGAGATGTAAATATCTTCATTTTATAATATTTAGTAATATGGTATGTGGCACAAGGGTTTTCCCCAAATTTAAACTTATCTAATGTTTTGGATGTACTTTGAGGTCATGATGCCCAGGCACAGTATTTAAGATAGGGTTTGATAGCGATTTAAATCATATCACACTATTCTTATTTTTCATTTTTTTTCTGTGTTAAAAGGTACCTCACCAAACTTTCTTTTACCATTTGTTCTTTCAGGACTTCAACCTAAGTCTTCTAGCCCCATGTTTAAGCCTTGGCATGCATGAAACCTGCAAAGACCGGAAAATCCTTTTTGAAACTGCCCGTAGGGTAACTCTCAATCATGTGACTGCTGTTGTACAAAAACTTCCCACCAATCATCACGTTTTTCAGCCATTGCAATCATTTGAAACATCAACATATTGGAACAAGCTGAGTGATATCTTTGGTAATATTAGTAAAGAATATTTACTTTTATACAGCAGTTTGCCATGTTACAGTGTGAACCAAAGTAACTCTTTACAGTTATACATTATTAAGTGTTCATGCCCAGTCAGACTAATGATGGAAAAAGGAGGACAGTGGAAGTGAACAGCTAGCTAAGCAGATGGCATCATCAGGAAATGTTTGGTTGATTTCTTGGGCAAGGGCCTATTCTACAGAAATGAAGGACCCATAGCAGGAGATAGGATTTACCTCATAAAGAGTAGAAACTATTTTGAGTAAAGCCTTGCAAGCCTAACTAAGAGGGTGTTAAACTAAATCCTGAGGGCTGTGAAGCTAAACTACTGAGCTAAGTATTAGGGACATGTGTGACAGAGGAGAGAACCAGCATAGTCTAGTGGTTTGAGTGTTAGACTGGGACACTGGGAGGTTCAGATGCCTGTTTAGCTATGGAAATCCACTGGATGACCTTGAGCACATCACATTCTCTCAACCTCAGAGGAAGGCAAGAACAAACCCCCTCTGAACAATTCTGCCAAGAAAATTCTGTGACAGGTTCTTCTTAGGGTCAGCATAAATCAGAAATGTCTTCAAGTCACATAACAACAATGACAGAGGAGCAAGCAGTAGAATAGAGATCTTAGGTGGTAATTTGATGATAAATAGGACAGAGAAACTGGGATGTTTCCACCCTGACCTCTGATTAAATGCATGATGGAAAGGTAACGAGATGAATTTGAAAACCTTACAGTTGAGAACAATACATTATACAAAAGAAATAGACCAGGGTAGGTAAATGTAGAGGAGAAAGCCATTTTTTCCTGTGATGCTTCTCAGGGTGTATGTTAAAAATGGAGAAGGGACTTCGGGGGACTGCCATGGGGCTTCTGGGGTACATGTGGCACACACTCTCTTTACCTCTAGAATAGACCATGCAAAGGGAGAAAAGTGGGTTATATATAAAGAATTATACACCTGCATAGAAATTAATTAATTAATTAATATGGGAGTGTATACATAATAAATTAATTAATCTGATAGAATGAGTAACAGCTAGCTTGAAAGCAGTATGTGTGAAAAGGATCTAAGCATCTCAGTAGACCACAAGATAACATTTTTTGCAAAGATCCTAGCTAACAGATTGGGAAAAAGTTTACCAGATTTAATAAAGGAGTACCAATACGGCTTTATAAAAGGAATGAGAATAGCTGATCCTATCAGAAACATAGTAAATGTAATATAGTACTAAGCAAAATAAAAAAAAAGTTGGGAATATAAAATCAGATGTGTACAAAGCTTTTCATTCAATAAATCAATGAAGTATTTAAAGGATTTGTGTTAGGGGTGAAATTTAGAGAGTCTGTTAGAGAACTGCATAAAGATAATTCAGCTCAAATTAATATTAATGCAAATACCTAAAGGGAAATTAAAATAGAGAATGGCATAAAACAAGGATGCTCATTATCACCTTTATTATTTATAATAGCAATGGAACCTTTTGCTAATGATATAAAGATGGAAGGAACAATGAAAGAATATAAAATTGGAAAGGAAGAGATAAAAATCAATTTATTTGTAGATGATGCAGTAATTACAGGCATACCAGACAATTCAAAAATTATTAGAAATGGTTAAAGATTTTGAATGATCTCTTAAAATGAACATGGAAAAATCAGAATTAATCTTTGTAAATACACATTGGGATGAGCAAAAGAAAGTACAGAAAATAACTAGTTTGAAGTTAGGAGTTAAGGAAATGAGATATTTAAGTGTAAATATAGTGACTAATATAAAAAATATGGTTCAAGGAAATTATAATCAATTATAGAAGAATATAAATAAGTAAGTAAGTGGTCAAGAAAAATATATGAATATATTAACCGGGTTTAGAGCATTTAAGAGGATGATTCCCCCTAAAATTTTATACCTATTTCAAATTGTCCCTGAAGTAATCCCAATAAAAATAATAAGGAAATGAAATAGGAAAAATAAGGAATGGATTTCAGGAAATAAAAAAATCTAGGATTTCAAATACTTTATATACACCAAGAAAATGGAGATTGGGAACTCCCCTGTATGGAAACATACTATCATGCCTTCCAGGTTGTTAGATTGTTAGATTTGGAATATGATGAACAAAAAAGATGGGTTAGGATAGAAAAATACCTAGATAATATTGAATACAAATTGTTATTAGGTAATGAGTTAAAAAGAGAAAAATTCAAAGTAATTAATGGCCCATTGTGATCAACATGGCTTATGTGGGAAAAATGGGGGGAAAATAGAAGGTGGGGAATTATAATTGGCATCCAACAGAATATCTAAATAAAGAAGGAGAAGACAGTAAAAGGCAAATATTAAAGAAAATAAAAGGGAAAGGATACAAGATAATACGTGGCTTGTTTGACAATTCAGGAAATCAGACAGAGATAAATAAGTTGATAGGAGAATAGTACAGACTTCAGTTATGTGGAATAAATAAAAGCTTATAGAGTATTACAGTTAAAATAGATAGCCTGTACCCAAGAGAGGAAATACTTAAACTAAGACAAGAAGGAATTAAAGGGATAGGTGGTAAAATGTATAGATTATTATTGAATAATCAATTTAACTTGCTAGAACGTATATTAGGGTTGTGGGAAAAGGATATAAAAATGAATAAAAAAGAAATGCAACAATAATTAAGAAATTAAGAACAAAGAAAGAAAGTACAATAATTAAGAAATACAACAATAATTATAACAATTATTTATCTCTTGTATCCACTGTTGAATTTCTTTTTTATTATGGGGAAGAGGAACTTATATCCATGTGTGATGGGATTGCAGTAGAGTACAAAGATTTTGGAGAAAATAAAACAAGAAATAAATAGAATATTGGGGGGTTAGAACTGAGTAAGGAAATATGTCTAACCTTAAATGTTAAGAACTAAGTAATAAGGATAGGGAAAATTAAATAAAACGGTTATTAAAAGAGGCACAAGCTGTTGTTACATATGGCTGTAAGAAACAAGAAAGATGGGACCGTAGTAAATGGAAATACTCCATTTCAGAATATATGATATTTGATTATTTGAAAAAAGAGAAATTCATATGGGGCAACTGAAGAAGAAGTCTTGGTTTAGAAATGTGAGAATATTGATTGAGAATGTGAAAGAGACAGATGGGTACAAGGATGTAAGTAAGACAAGGCAATATTCCATGTGAAAGATAAACAAGAATTATAATAAATAATTAGACCATTTCCTGGGAGGTGAGAGGGAGGGATAATAAAGAAGTATTTGAGGAATTACACCTAAATTAAATAGCTGATCATACTATGGAACATATTAAATATATTAGGGGTATGTTAACGTTGTGGTAATACTATAGTTAAAACTGTTGTAAAAAAAATATACCCCAAGATAACATGAGTCTACAGGGTGATTTGACAGTCAATAAGCCAGTGAAATTGTGGGCTTCATCAATAGGAACATAGTGTCAAGATCAAGGGAATAAGCAGTAGCACTCTGTTCTGCTTTGATCAGACGTTACCTGGAATACTGCATGCAGTTCTGATTACCACAGTTCAAGAAATATATTGACAAGCTGGCATGTGTTCAGAGAAGGGTGACCAAGATGATCAAAGCTCTGGAAACCGAGCGTTAAGAGGAATGACTTAGGAAGTTACATATATTTAGCTTGGTAAAGAGAACACTGAAAAGTGACATGGCAGCCATCTTTAAATATCTGAAGGGATGTCATATGGAAGATGGAATATACACATTTTCTACTGCTCTAGGGACAAGAATATAAACCAATGGATTCAAATTACAAGAAAAGAAATTACAGTTGAATATTAGGAAGAACATCTTTACTGTAAGAGCTGTTCGGTGGGGGGATAAACTGCCTCGGAAAGTGGTAGACTCTCCTTCTTTGGAGGTCTTTATACAGAATACTGTTTAAATTATAATGAAGATGCAGAGATTATTCCAGTGAAAACAGAAGATGGAGACATTTTTAAAAGGCAGCATGTCCACACAGGAAGCCCTCTCTGCTAGAAAGAGACTTCAGAAGATGTTATAGGAGTTGCAAGGAGGAACATATAACCAATAATGGATACAGCAGAGTAGCCTGAAACTATAAGAATATTGCCACAAAGACCAAGGCCTAAAATCAGTAAAAGCTTTTGAAGGATGCTTAAAACATCAAAAACAAATTCCTGTGATTAATTTTTAGTATAAGAAGTGGTTGATCTACTTAGGAATGATGGTGAGGTGTTAACAAGTGACATACAGAAGGTAAAGCTATTTTATTTTCTCAGGACATATTTATCTTGGGGTGATACTTCCTGCTGCCTCAGATAGATGTCAAACTTCACTATTACCTTTCCCAGAGAAAGGATTATTCCTTCCTCTCAGACTGCTCTTCCCTAGCATACAGAGGTCAGGATTTGGAAACTACTAAGAACTTTGATTTCTCTCATCCTTCCCTGCCCCTAGCTTTTTGTTTCCTTCTGACATTGTTAAGGGTGTAGGGAAACCAATATCTATTAGAAATTGTAAATTTCTTCGCTGACACTATCAGGGCTCTTAACAGTTGCCCTGCTGGGTGGAAGATTCTGGAGTTATCCTGAATAGAAACATTTCTGTGTTTGGGTCTACAATGTATTAGGATATTCATGCATTTGTTTGTCTCAGCTAAACAAAGAAAAAATGATCTGAAAGTGTGTGTTTAAATATTTATTTCCTTGGCTTTGTTTGATCACTTCACATTCTTTGTCATCTCTGTGACACACACAAAGGGGATTCATTGCACCTGCACAGAGCATCACTCAGAACTTTCTATAGCTGTTACACCAGTGTTTTGGCAGTAACCAACTTGATTCCCACTCAGACCCTCAGTTCCTTTTTATCTGCCATGGCAGCATCAGAAGGAGCAGTGCTGAGCTGTATCATTTGTTGGTTTGGTCTTTCACTTTTTGACTTGGCTTCTCAGTGGTTTTGACTTCAGTAAACTCTTGTAAATTTTGTCTCCACTTCAGTAAACTCTTGTAAATTTTGGTATTCAGACTTGGACTGTTAAGCTTCGTCTCTCAGTCTCACACTTGGCCTGTTGTTAACCATGCCCTCAGAGTCCTTTAAGTGCTCATCTTGTGGCACCAAAATTCCCAGCAGTGAAAGGTATTCTCATTGCCTCTTGTGCCTGGGCGAAGGTCACAATATCAGGCTTTGAGCTCACTGCAAGGCAATAACTCTGCAAGCCCATGAGAACGAGTCCTAAAGAATGAAGGTGCTACTATGTGAGCAGGCCTTAATTGTTACTGACATTCTGTCCACCTTGAACAGGTTTTCAGTCCCACGCTCTCCCTCTGAACAGACCACTACTGATTCTTCAGTCCAAGTGGCCACCAAACGACGCCTCCAGGAACCATTTTTGAAAAATGGAGCTAAACAACCTGCATACAATTCTTCTGTTAGTACAGATGCTACCTTGAAATGAGATGCTTCCATCTATGCTGGACTGTTCTCTTGAATGGAAGGTTCTTTGGCACACTGTCCCAACCTGCGTCCCCATAAGAAGAAGGCTAAAGATGTCCCTCAGCTTGATCAGCCTTCTCTGGGTTGATACCCAGACCTTGCTTTCACAGCCAGCAGAACCCTTGTCACCGTGTCCTTCAACTTCAGATTCCCAAGTTGCTCCTGCTCAGCAGTCTTCAGAGATTGTTCATATGGCCATGATGTCTGAGGGCATAATCATTGAGTCACTATCTTACACGCCTCAGTTATTGCCCAGGTGGCAAGCCCATCTATCTCCTACTCCTGCAGTTTAGGCCACAGCAGAGGCTCCTCTTCCACCATCTCCATGGCCAGTGGATCATTGTCAGTATTTGCGGTCCTCATTTTTAAACTCCTCATTTTCATCCTCTTGCTCCGTCTCTGGTTTGAGAACCCACTCTTGTAGACGTAGACATGAAGACTGGCATGGTGTTGCTTAGCTTCCATTAGAGAGGGCAGTGATTCGGGTTATAGAGCCATAGGTCCCATAAACATAGGCATCAGTACAGATACAATTCTCCGTATTATCTTAGCAGAGACTCTCCCTTCTCTGAGGAAATTCTTAGTGACTATGAGTTCAACTGGTAATCATTGCAACACTGTTATCAGTAGTTCTACAATGATCATACTCCTGTCTGTTATCACACTTATCATTCACCACTTCTTAACGAACATAGTCAATATTGCTGTACGTCTCTTGTTGATGACATGCCTAGGCACTCCTCAAGATGTTATCACAGGTCTGGGTCCCCACACTGGGTCCATCTGAGCACTTCTCCTTCTGGTCATTCTCAGTTCCTGCAGTTTCATTGCCAGTTCCAGAGGTCCCACAGGCTAGTTCTCCGAAACATGTTGCCTCACACATTATCCCTTTGGCTTCCACTGTTCATGCTCCTCCTCCAGTTTCTCCATTACCACCTTGGTCATTTCAACATTATCATCCTGACTCCTTGATCATGGACAACTTTGATTCTGCTTCCACTTCTTCCTCTTAGGATGTTCAGTTACATGATCTCCTCCTAACATCCCAGGGGAACATGAAATAATCTTGCCTATTAATAACATACACTTCTTTGTGGAGCAAATGATTGGAATAGAGACAGCTAACTCTACATGAGGCTACCAGAAACTAAAGCAGACGACCCAATTTACTGAAGGCTGCAATCTAAAGTACCCACTCCAGCCTACAGTCCTTTGGCAGCTGCCTTGCTGAAGATTGCTCAGAAGCCCTGGTACAGCTCTTTTTCACTTTGACTGACGTTGAAGAAGGTTGACACCCTTTATAGGGTGCTTGAATCTGGCTTGGATTGACTTTTGCAGCTCCCAAAACCTAATCCTATTGTGGTCAAAACTTCCCAACCCAAGGCTGATCGGAAAAAGGTTACTAGCCTGACGATTAAGGAGGGGAAAAAGCTGGACATCCTGACAAAGAAGTTCTGCTCAACTGCGGCCTTATCATTCTGTATGATACACTATGAAGCTTGCATATCCACATATGAACAGCATCATTGGCAACACATGACATCTCTTCTTGCCATGCTTGAAGATAGTAAGAGATGACTGGTGGCTGCTTTGCAGATGGAGGCATATGACCTCACCTGTCAATACCTCACTAGAGTGAGACATGTGGCTGATTGTAGCACCAAGTCTTTGGCTACTGCATTCAGTTTGCACCACCACATTTGGTTACATTCCTCAAGGCTGTCTCACCAGGCTCATAACACCAAGGACCTCTCTTTTGATTAACCCAGTCTCTTCAGCAAGGAAACCAGTAACATCTTTGAACACATACACATGCACAAGATGCACACTACCACGAAGAGGTTTGGCCTTCCATCACAATTCTCCTGGTGTTTCCATTCTTGTTAGAACTGATTGAGGCAACCTTCGGATTCGAAGCATTCCTACAGTCCTGTCGGAACTTGAAATCTCAGATTTTTCAACCTGCCATTGCCACCAGCATGCAAGTTCTTTGTTGCCTTGTGGTATTGCTCTCAGTCTTACCACAAGAATTCAGCCCTAAATGCCATTTTTGATTTCTTTCTTGGCCTTCTTTCTACCAGTGCTCCTTTCAGCAACAGACTTCCATCCCTATCATCAAGCTTGATCCACCATCACCACTAATACCTGGGTCCTGGATATAATGGAGATGGCTATGGCGTTGAATTCAACAACCATTCTCCTATGGATATAGTCTGAATCACTCCTCATCTACTCTTCTGTCCTCATCTAAGAGGTCAGTACTCTTCTCCTGAAGGCCTCCTGAGCCTATACCTCCCTCCTCCATCCTGCAGGGGTTCTTCTGCTATTTAATTGTTTCAAAGAAAGATGGAGATCTCCATCCCATCCAACATGAATTTCTTTATTCAACCTAGATGATTCTGGATATTCATCTTGAATGCAATCCTCCTCTTGTTGCGAAAAGGAGGCTGGTTTACAATGTTGGACCTCAAGGATACCTATTTCCACATTGATATCCATCCATTGCGTTGGTGCTACCTCTATTTCTCCAAAGGAAGAAAAGCCTGTCGGTTTTGAGTCCTGTCCTTCAGACTGTCTGCTACCTCATGTGTCTTTTCCAAATGAATGGTGGTTGTGGCAGCTTGGTTATGGCAGCAAAGTATCATTGTTTTCCCTTATACGGATGACTGGCTCCTTGTTGCCCATTCTAGTTTACGCCTCCTCTCTGACACTGACTTTACCTTGTGCCTCAATTATCATGGCCTGGTCATCAACCACAAAAAGTCTCAGTTGAACCCCTCCAGGTCCATGCAGTTCATAGGGGCGTTTCTCAGCTCTTTCAAAGCAGAAGTATATCTTCCCCAGGAGAGGCTGTGACTTTTGAGGTAACTAATGACCAAAAACATTCAGGTGCTCCTGGGCCACATAGCTTCAACAATGTCTGTGACACTCCACTTTGGTTCCACTGATTACTCTCTCTGATTGATCTTCTCACCAACTTTCCTCCAATACACCTCACCACTTTGAGATATATCCATTGTTTTCTGCAGCGGTGGCTCCACACGGATAATCTTCCCCTTCCTTCCTTGTTAGCCCACAACATCTGACTATGGATGCACTATGGGGCTCCCATAGCAAGGGGCTTTTCATCAAAGGCCATTGGATGGATCTCAAATTGTATCTCCACATCAATGCTCTGGCAATGCTGATGGTAGAGAAAGCTCTCCCAGCATTCAAGTCTCTTCTGTGAAGCTGCATAGTTCAGGAAATATCAGACAACACCAATTACTTGAACAAACAAGGCTGCATAAAATCAACCATCCTGTTGCATCTGATCTCTGCATTTGGGACTGTCTTCAGAGGAACATCCTGCTGTCTGCAATTCATCTACCTGGAGAAGAGAATGTCCTAGTAGATGCCCTCATCAGGACTCCAACCTTGTGACACAAGTGGAGACTCCATCCCAAACTTTTCCAAACTGTCTTCAAAACATGAGGCACTCCACAAGTCAGTCTCTCTGCCTTGGCACAGAAAACTCAGTACACAACGTTCTGCTCCAGGATTCCATGAAAGAAGGGCTTTCTTGTCAATGCCTTCCTGTTTCACTGGGGAGGTGCCACTATGTACTCATTTGTTCCATTTCCACTCATCACCAGAGTCCTGTCCAAACTGCAGAGACACCAGGCAAACTGACCATTCCTTGGTGGCTGAGACAACTGTGGTTTGTCTATTCTTCTTTACCTGTCTGATGGAGTCTACCTCAGTCTGCTAGTGAGACCTGCTCTCCTGATTCTCCATGACGGTCAGATTTGTCACCTAGTACAGACACCCTCAAGTTGTCAGATTGAAGGATTGCTCAAATCCAGATTGCTCAAATCCATCACATGTTGTACTTTTTGCTGTTCCTGTCTGAAAGGGGTATCTCTCTCTCTTCCATCAGGTGTTGCCTTGCAGCCATTTCTCATATTTTCCAACTGATGGGCAAGCCCTTCAGCTTCCAAGAACCTCTTATGAAATGATTTGCACCCATCCATCCTAGGACCTACTCCCCCCCTCCCCCGTACAGATTGGTTCTGTCACAGCTCTCTTGTATAATCTTTAAGCAGATAGTGACGTGTGACATCCGTCTCCTGACATGGAAGATGGCCTTCCTTGTTGCGGTCACATCAGCTAGATGGGCAGGGGAATTATGTGCTCTCTATATCAGTGCTCTTGTACCTCAAATTCCACAAGGACAAAGTTGTCCTTAGGCTGGATATTTCTTTCCTCCCTAAAATGATATGTGCCTTCCACTTGAACCAAAACATCATACTGCCTGCATTCATGCACAACCCTTTTTTTAAATTTCGAAGAACACTGTGTTTGCTAGATGTCGAAAGGGCATTGGCCCTCTACATTAACAAGACAGCTGGAATTTGCCAGTCTTAAAGACTCTTTCTTTGTCTGTTATTCCCAGCACAAAAAAGCACTGCCTGTGTCCTCCCAGTGCCTCTCAAAGTGGGTTTCCTCAGCCATCCACCTGGGCTAGTGAAACAGGGCCCACCTCTGTGTGTGTGTGTGTGTGTGTGTGTGTGTGTGTGTGTGTCCACTTCAGAAGAGCTGTGGCTGCTTCCACTGCTTTCTTGAAAGGTGCCCCTTTAAAAGACGTGTGCAGGGCAGCCACCTGGTCTCAACCTCTGACCTTTATTTCACACTACAGATTGTTGTATTTGTGTGTCGTATGATTCTCTCAGCACCTCTAGTGAGTAGTTTGCTATTTGTGTGAGTCATAGAGACCATGAAAAGAATGGGTTGCTTACCTGTAACCGTGTTTCTTTGAATGGTCATCCGTGAACTCACACAACACCTGCCCTTCCTCCCCACTTCTGTCATGCTTACTATCAGCTTCTGGGCTGCTGCTTTCACAGCCATGGAACATGGGGTTTGGGCAGGAGTCACGCTGGTCACATTGGACCAGAATAGGGGGACTACCACCAAAATGCTGGTATAACAACTGTAGACAGTTTCAAATGATGCACTGCATAGGCACAGTAAACCCCATTTGTGTTCACAGGTGACCACTCGAAGAACCACGGTTACAGGCAAGCAATCTGTTCTTAGCCATGTTGTCTGCAGGGGAGGGGGACTGTTTTAAAATAGACCAGACTAATGGATTCTAATGGATTTCTGTGAGATTTTCTGTCTGGTATGGCTGGCAGTCCTGCAACTCCACAGTTTCTTTCTGCCAGTTCAAACAAATCTAATTAGCAAATGTTCTGTTGGGGGTGAGCTGATACAACTGGTTTAGTTGGGGGAAAATTAGACAAGAAGTGTTCTTTTTTATTCTTTTGTTCTTGTGTGAAAATATTCTCTAGCTCTTTCAAAAATAATGATAATTGGGATGCTTAACATTTTAGAATAGATTTTCTACTACAGATTGTGATGTTTGTGGATAACATTTGCTTTTATGGCTGTCTTTATTTTGTAGGTGATGCAATGGTTTATCAATCTGCAGTAGTCTTATCTCATGCTTTAAGTCAGTATCTGGTGTTGCTTTCTAAACTACCAACCTCTTTGTGCATTCCACGTGGCAGTGAGAGTGACATTCTGAAGTTCGTTGTAATGCTACTAGAGGTAAGACAACAAAAAATCAAATAAAACATATGTGGAGAAGAACTCTGTCTTCTTATTGCCTACAGTAAGGAGTCAATAATATTCTTTCAGTCATAAAAGTGTTTTTTGAATTATCTACCATACTGCTATTCTGATGCAATGTCTGGAAATCACGTTGATGGTTATGTGAATTGTTTTTTAAAAGGTAAATCAGTCTTTTAAAGACTCCTGGAATTTTGCTGGTTAAAATCAATCATGCTACTTGTTTTCTAATAGGTTGAGTAGAATATACTGATAACTATAAGAATCAAATAGATTCATACCTTATTTTCTTTTTTCCACAGATGCTTTCATGGCATTTAATACACAAATGTATTCCGCTAAGTATAGATCTCCAGGCTGTGCTGGATTGCTGTTGTTTGGCATTACAACAGTCAAATATATGGAATCTGCTGGCTTCAGCAGAATATATGACACATGCCTGCTCTCTTATCAACTGTATTAGATTCATTATAGAAGCAGGTGAGTTAACCAGCTGAAAATGGTATGAGGAAGCTCACTGAAGCAAACAAATTGATCCCAAACCCTTTATATTCCTAACAGCTTTACAAGTTTTATCTGTCATATTTGTTTTATCTTCAGTGGATGCATGATACCCATACTTAGCAGTGTGCTCAAGACACCATCTTTGGATCTTTAATATATGTCATAGCCTAGGTAACAATGAAAATGAGAGGTGGCTCCACAGATTTTATCATGCAATGCTATTCTATATAAAAATACCATAATATGAACTGAGTTAAGTTTTGCGAGATAATTCACTTAATTCTGGGTGTATGGAAACACAGGAAGCCGAACAGCCCACTATCTTTCATACCTACTAGCCATATATAGTCATCCCTGCACATTTGCTAGGGTTAGGGACAGAGGACCCCTGTGAAAGTGGAAAAACCGTGAATAGCTCTAGGCCCTTCCAAACCATATTTAACACACAAAAAGTATGATTTCCATATTCAACCTGCCATAGATTCCTTTGAGGCATCAGAGTTCTTTCACAAGGCAGAAATGGGTAGCTGGTGGGGCTTATTGCCATATCACTGCTGCCCCACACCTTTTTAAATAGGAACTTACAAGCCCCATTCACAGTTTCTCAGTCTTATGAGCCTTACGGTCTCTATTAAAAATAGCACAGGGAGGCAGCAGAGGTGACAGCAAATAATCTGTGAATAATCAAATCCGCCAAAGTGGAACCCGCAAATGTGGAGAGCTGACTGTACCTGGCTGTTACATTATGTGACTCAGTCTAATAAAACTATGATTTTATTGTTTAAGCTTGAGCTTGTAAATAAAATCTTTGTCTGATGGTAAATCAGGAAAATGAAAAGATTAGCATCATGAAATGCTTGATCATTATGTCTAATTTAGTGGCAGTTGAGCCTGGAAATCGTCTTCTTAGTCCAGAAAGGAAAAAGAGTCATACGAATACGGCCGGTGAAAACGACCTGGATTTACAGGCACCAAGTAAGTACAGAACAAGATCCAAATATATATGAAATAGTTTTGTAAATATAACTCGTGGAAGAATTTGCCCAATTTCCTTGTTTTAATCTGTAATAGATCCCATCTGCTTATATTCAGTGCTGTATTCGGTGCTATTGACCAGAAAACATACAGCTTTCATGTCAATATTTTGTTGTTAATTAGCACTATAATATCTGTTACTATAAGTTCTTACCTTTTCATCATTTATATCAAAATGTTTCTGGGATTTTCCTGCATGTATATATCCCTTCTTTTTCACATCATCTAAGAGCCCTTTGTAGTTAAGCACATTTTAGAATTCCAAGCCCAAGTTTTATAATTATTGCCATTTAACTTAGAATCATAGAATCTTAAGAGTTGGAAGGTGTTCCAAGGACCATGTAGCCTAGGCCCCTGCCGTGCAAGAATATACAACTATAGCGCTCATGAATAATGGCCATCCAACCTCTGTTTAAAGACCTACGAAAAAGGAGCATCCAACCACCCCTGCCATCTATTCCACTGTTGAACAGTTCTTTCAGTAAAGAAATTCTTCTTGATGTTTAGGTAAAGTCTCTTGTAGTTTGAATTTATTGTAGAAGATGGAACAGAACCCTATGGTATCATTCAGATACTTAATTAAAAATGGCTGTCATATCACTTCTCAGTCTTCCTTATGCCAAGCTAAACATTCCAAATTCCCTAAATTGTTCCTCATAAGACTTGGTTTCCAGAGCTTTGATCATCTTGGTTGCCTTTCTCTGGACACATTCCAGCTTTTCAATATCCTCCTTGAACTGTGGTGGCCAGAACTGTACATAGTATTCCAGACAAGGTCTGACCAAAGCAGAAGAGAGTGGTGTTGCTACTTTCCTTGATCTGGACACTATGCTTCTATTGATGCTGCCTAGAATTGCATTGGTCTTTTTGACTGATACATCCCACTGTTGATTCATGTTTAGCTTGTGGTCTCCTAAGACCTTCAAGCCAGCTATCACCCATCCTGTATTTGTGCATTTCATTTGTCTTACATGTTTTTCATTTTTCTTACATTCATGGTTCTAGTTTTGGCTCAACAATTAAATCTATCAAGGTCATTTTGAATACTGATCCTGTCTTGAAAGGTCTTTGCTACCCCCTCCCCCATTTGGTGTCATCTGCAAATTTGATAAGCATTCTTATCAAATTTGAGAATGCCTTCTGTTCCTTCACCTAAGTCATTTATAAAGATATTGAACAACACCAGCCTCAGAGTAGAAACCTGAGGCACCTCAGTAGTCACTTCTTATTTATTAAGATAGTTTTGTATAGATGCCTAGTCCATGAGGACTCTTTTCCTGGATGAAGAACAACCTCTAGTGAGTTGCTGAACTAGTTACAAATCCAGTAAAGCTATCTAGCCCATAGTTTACCCACTTGCTGCAAGACATATCTGTAAGACTGGTGAAGAATTTGTTTGTTCTTCCAGAGTCTTCCGTTACTACTGTATCTCTCCTCTTTGAATGTTTAGTCATTTGCTTTAGGAAATTATCATCCAAATCTTCAATCTCGCTTGACGGCCTGAAGTAGATCCTCATAATGAGGTCATTGTTTCTATTGCTTTTAATTTTTAACCAAATGCTCTACACCTATTTTCCATGCTGTAGGTCACAGATGTCCTTACAAGTGTACATATGTTGTTGTTGTTAACGACCATGAAGTTGACATTGACTTAGGGTGACTCTGTGAATGAGAGTTCTCCAAGTCATCTTGTTATCAATGGTACTGCTCCAGTTGGACAGATTCAGGGCTATAGTTTCCTTGACTGAATCTGTCCATCTACAATGTGGTCTTCCTCTTTTCTTTCTGCCTTCCACCTTACTAAGTATAATTGGCTTTTCTAGTGAGTCATGTCTTCTCATTATATGTCTAAAGCATGACAGTCTCAGTTTAGCCATCTTGGCTTCTGGAGAAGATTCAAGCTTGATTTGCTCTAGCACCTATTTATTTGTCTTTCTAGCAGTTCACGGTATACGTAAAACTCTTCTCCACCACCTCATTTCAGATGAATTGATTTTCTTCCTATCAGCTTTCTCCACTTGTCCAGCTTTTGCAACCATACATAGAAATTGGAAATATGATGACATGGACAATGCTAACTTTACTATTCAATGAAATATATACCTTAGGATCTTATCTAGTTCCTTCATAGTTGGCCTTTCAAGTCCTACTTTTGTTCTGATTTCTTGACTGCAGTCTGCATCCTAATTAATGACTGATCCAAGTTATAAAAAATTTGCCAAACCAAGGTAAGGAAAATTCAACTATTTTAGTGTCTTCATGGTCTGCTTTAAAGTTATACAAGTCATTTGTGGTCATTATTTTCATTTTCTTAATGTTCAGCTGTAAACCTGCCTTCATACTTTCTTCCTTGACTTTCTTCAGTAAATGTTCCAAGTCTTCTATTTTGTGCTAGTAATATGGTATCTGTATATCTTAAATTTTTCATGTTCCTTCCTCCAGTTTTCATATGTCCTTCCTCTAAGCCTAATCCTGCTCTACATATGATATGTTCAGCATACAAGTTAAGCAGATAGGGTAATAAAATAAAATCTTGCCTGACTCCCTAGCTAGATGGAAACCATTCTTTTTCTCTGTGTCCTGTCCTGAGGGTAGCCTCTCGTCATGAGTACAGGTTGTGCATCAGGGCAATCAATGCTGTGCCAGATCCATTTTTTTTAAAGTGATTCAAAGTTTTTCATGATCTACACAATCAAAGGCTTTGCTATCATCTACTCATATGAAGCGAAGGGTGACTTTCTTCTGGAGTTCTTTGTTGTGCTCCATTATCCAATGTATGTTTGCAGTATAATCCCCAGTGGCTTTTCTTTTCCTGAACCCAGCCTGGACGTGTGACATTTTTTGTACTGTATGTGGTATACATCCTTCATATATTATGCTATTCCTCCTTCTTTCCTGTTTGGTCGGGAATAGGTTATACTCTTCCACTACTATGTTCCAGTTGTGAGACTTATCCCACCAATTTTCAGTGATGACTTCTCAATCATATTTGGCTTCCTTTGTTAAGAGTTCAAGTTTGTCTTATTTCCCATGCTGTATACATTAATGCAGAGACAAGTAAGACCATGGGTCATTCTCTCCACTGGTTCCTTGTTTTTTGTTTTTGAACACTCTTGGGCTCTTGTACTGTTTGCCAGATTCCCCCTGTATCGTTGAGACTGTTGTCCCCAGTATTTGGTGTCCCCCTGTACTTTGGGGTGCCACTCTCTCTCCCCCATGTAACTTGACTTAAGGCCCTCCTGATCAGGTTTGTGGTACTGCTAAGAAATATGTTCTTTCCAACTGCTGTGAGGTGCAGCTCACTTCTTGCAAGAAGTCCTTCTTTACAAAATCATAGACCATGGTCCAAGAAGGCAAATCTTTTCTGACAGCATCATCTGCAGAGCCAGTTGTTCCAGTTTTATTATTCTTGCTCTTCCTGGGTCCCTCCTTCAACTAGAAGGAATAATAACTAAAAATCTGTGTCCCGAGGTCGTTTAACTTCCTCCCAAGAGCCTCAGAGCACCTTGCAATATTGTGAAAGCTATCTCTTGTAGCATCATGTTCCAACATGGATTAAGAGGAATAGATTGATGTTGGTGGGCTTGATGAGTCTTTGTCGGCCTCCTTGTTACACCATGGATCTTCAGCCTTGGGAGACAGCATGCGTCTTAGGCTTGCACACCACCACTTCTGTTCCTCTCAGTACTACTATGACTACATATCTTTTCTTCTAGGAACTGACAGGAACCCTTCCATCTGAAGAACCCTCCAAGTTCACCTCCATTCTTTCTGAAGAATGATCCTGTTTTCCCTGTACTGTGCCTCACAATTGCCAATTAAGGCGAGACCTTGAAATCAATTGTGTAGCTCCAGATTTGCAACATTGTCCATAATAGCTTCTGTGTGTCACATTCTTCCAAGTATCTTCCTTCTGTATTTGGTAATTGTCCCTCTCCCTAGAAGCATCTGTTGTTACTTGCCTGTGTATGGCAGCCTGTTCCACTCTTTCCAGAAAAGTTTCATCCTCCCTGATGAGTCTAAGTGTAGGTACATAGGCCTCAAGCTACTGCACCTTTTCTTCCAACAGGGTGACCAGTTTGCACTTGTTGCAGATCCTATAGCAGGAAAACAAATATGACAAAGATCTGCAACCATTCCATCACCATCCACATACAGACTACAGCATAGCTTTCTAGGCCTCCACATCAAATGCCCAGAAAAAATGGCTCTTTTGTTCTTCTTGTTTGCTGAGTTCTAGAGACTGAAGCAACTGCTCTACAGAGCTAGTGTCTGCTAGCTCCACCCCCAACCAAGTCAGTGACTAAGCATAAGCTCCACTCCATTAGACAGTGTGCTCAGCAAGAGTGCACAGCCTAAAATAAACAAAAGCACTGACACAGGCCTTAAAAGTCACAGGAATAACTCCTGGAAGGAAAGGATCATCATCTCTAAGAGGAAATAGCAGCACTCCTATCTTTCTGGGTGATAGTGGCTGGGTGGGAAACCATCAGGAAACCATGGCACTGGGGAAAGGTTTGAAAGCAACTTCTTCCTGGATCCTGAACCCTGATTCACCCACCCAGTCAAGCCCTCAGCAGCTGTTGACTTGAAAGTTATAGAAAGAATTATTAAAAGCATTCACATATTTATCATCATGTCTAGTTTTGGCCTTTCAAATACCTTTAACTGATACTGCTTAAAAGATGTTTCAGATGTTTCGTAGTGTATTTCAGTTCCAAATGAAGCATGTAATATGTTTTGTAAAGATAGCTGATTTGACAGTACATAATTGATGCATGAATTTGTTGCTATTTGTGATTTTGTATGTTAATATTTATTTTAATATTCTGTATTTTTTTTGTTTTATCTCCCAATTTAAGAATTTGAATATATTACAGCAACTTGTGAAATAGTGGCAGAGTTGGTGGAATGTTTACAGTCTGTCTTGGCCTTGGGGCATAAGAAAAACAGCAATATTCCAGCATTCCTTACCCCTGTTCTTAAGAACATCATTATCAGCTTATCCAGGCTGCCTTTAGTAAACAGCTATGCAAGAGTTCCTCCCTTGGTATGTATCTGATAAAGCTTATGTTTTGCTGGCATGTTTCTTCTTCTGTTTTTACTATGGTACTTGGTGTTTTTTCCTTCTTTTCTTGCTTCAAAGTAAAATGCTTACTCTTATGTTGTTGTAGATTTGCATGCCTGAAGGCCTCTCTTGAAAATTCAAGTAATGTTCCCAAGAGAATTTTTTCTAGTATGTTAAAGAGCTGGCATGTGAGGTTTGTTTAGGGGAGCAGAAACAGTTACTCTTAGGCTGTTAATGGAATGTTTCTGTGATGTTACAGAGATGGCTAGTTGTTGACAATCCTGAGAATACTAATTTGAAAACAAGAGTCTAATTCTGTTGATGTCTGTGAAAAAGGAAAATTCTAAATTGGGCAAAGCTGGTTCTCTCTCAGGGTTGTCAATAGCAGATTTGGATTTATAGGAGCAGGAAGAAAAGATGGCTGGAGGGGAGATTAGATCCTAGACTACTGACATAATTATGTACTGGCAACTAGCTACAACGATTTTCTTTATAAATCTCTAACATGTGTATTGTTTCCAAGGCTTCCTGCTTTTATGATTCAGTATCTTTTTTCTATTTCTGGAATGGGAAGTGGTTCTTCCTCTGAGTGAAAAAAGCCTCTCAGTGGAACATGGAAGAATCCCACATAATAAATGAACCTATTTTGATGGCAGAAAGATACCTACAAGCCTATGCTAGTCTTACATTTTGGGATCGTAGATACCATTTCATCTTTTGGACAGGCATGGGAATTTTCCCAGCAGCTCGGCTACCTTTGAAATTTGGTGATTGGTACTAACATTCCCACCATCTCTACATTTAATACACTCTGATCACCTCCTGGACCATGGGACCCTGTAGAGAGGCAGTGCGGATTGTCTCCTTCCTTTTCAGAGAGAAGAAGGAAAAGAACTGTTTCGTAGTACATCTGATTTTTAGCAGCACATTTATATTTTTTGTCATAGCACTGTCACTGATTTCTGGAACAGCAGTAAATGAGGGTGATGGGAGATGCAAAAACTGCTATAGCAGGCAACATGTTGCCTACTCTTGCTTTAGGATGATGAAGGGAAGGCTGTTGACTGATGAGCTGTCAGATTTTCTCCAGTCTTATCCTTTACGTGCATGCAAGATCATATTTGAGGGAAGAGAGGGTACCTGAATATAGGAAAATTACAAGGTATGAACAGAAACCAGGGTTGTACTCTCAAATCTGGTCTAGAGGGAAGATGTAGCAACTTCTCATTCATTTATTTCTTGACTGCCGTAAAAGATAACCAGAAATCCTTTACTTTGAGGTACTAAGTTAAGATTGTATTATACGCTGGCCCCTCTCTTACTGCAGCCTCCACATGCATGAATGTGAGGTCGCGCAAAGCTGTGAATGTGCACACATCACTTCCATTGACTGTAGTTAGACGCAATGCTTTGTGTTCTTTGTTTTACATGGGAGGGGGCTCCTGAAATATAACCTCCACATATACAGAGGGCACACTGTATTGAACTAGGGAAACTGCAATCCCTAAAATCCTCCAGAGCCCCCAGAAGCCTCACACTTTGGAGATAAAAAAAATCTTCAAGATCTTCAAGACTACTGCAAGAGGCAGTAATTTTACTTCCCTGCATCCTAAGAGCTCAGCCACACTTAACCTCCCTGAGGCCCCAAGTGACATGTTGTCACTTCCAGTTGAATTCTGTAATGTTTTTAAGGAGATTGAGAAGATTGCCTGCAATTTTCATCGTTTAGATACCCTTCCTTTTCTTTGTAAACACATTTTACAGATCTGAAATAGCAAGTAGACCTGTCTTCACAATTTTGCAAACCATTATCTAGTGCTCATCCTTTGAGAGCTTGTAGAGATAAGTAAAACCAAAGACTGAGCCATCATGAATTAAATAGAAATTAGCACTGCAGATATATTTCAAATGAATTTTTCCATTTTTTGTTTTGTAATTATCCAGCTGTCACTGCACCAGAACATTTCAGCTACCTGAGATCAGGTGAGACGGTGAAGTATGGTGTATGTGTAGCTTGAAGAACTTATTTGTTTGGACTGCACCTCCCAGAATCATTCATCCAGCATGGCATTAGCCGTGTATGTACACTGAGAATTCTAGGGTAGCAGTCCAAATGTTTCCATTGGAACTTGTGATTCATTTTAAGAATTTATGGTTGACTTCCTAGTACAGCTGTGATCTCTACTATTACAGTCTTACAGCGACCACACATACCGTCTTTATGCTGTACTCATAATCAACATTGATCTTGCTGTTTAACCTCTGTTCCTTTATGTACTTTATTGGAGCATGTGCCATTGTTACTGTGGAATGCTTGCTCATGAGTTTCAAAAGCAGGATTTTTGGCCATCTGTTAGATCACAAAATGGCTTTAGCTGTGGTCACTGAGACTTGGCTATCAGTAGATGATGCTGTTCCTCTGTCTGCCCTCAAAGTACTTGGCTTTTCTTGTGTGCACTCTCCTTGAATGGTAAGCCAGGGAGGAGGAACTGTGATAATATAAAAGACAACATTTCCCAGTAAGCCCCTTGTCATGAATGTTGATACTTCATTGGCAAATTTTGAAGTGACAACGCAGCAAATAGGTCATCTACCAGTGGCATTAGCTGGGATTTATTGGCAACCTGGAGTGAATGGGGCCTTCCTAGAAAAAGTTTCAGAGTGGTTATCTGAATTTGTTTCCTACTCTGTTCATGTTATTTGCAGGGACTTTAATATCCATAGAAACACTTCTTCCTTTTCTCAGAACTTTTTCTCTCTTCTGGAAGTTTTTAATTTGGAAATTCTGGAAACCCTTCCCACTCATGCATCTGGAGGAATTTTGGATCTGTTCCTGTTTAGAAACGTAGATATTGAACTGGATGAAGTTAGGGATGCAGGGATGTCAGATAATTTTTTGATGTTCTGTAAAGTCATGATACGACACCCACCTCCCCCTACCATACGAAAGAAGGATTGCTGGGATTTATCTATGATATCTCTGGATTCCTTTTTTCAAGCCTTCAGTTACCCAGTGATGTTTTAGGTTCAACGTTAGAGTGGTGGAGGAATGGATGGTAGAATAGGGTAGCAGGGAGTGAGACATAGATGGAAAACACCCTCATAGACTAGAGTTTTGTGGAAGATGCATTAGATCCAGATGTTCTGGCCAGTCAGTTTTAACAGTGCAGTAAAAGCTGCCCTAGAGGTCATGGCACCATAAAGAATTCACCCAGTCCTACAGAATCAACCAAGACCTTGGCTGCACGCTGAGCTGTGTAGGGAACAAATTATTGTCTGTTAGCTGGAAAGGTGGTAGAGACAAAATCCATCAAATGAATTGCGTCAAAGACTGAGGAGTGCTTGTGCAACTTATTATTCTCATGTTGATGAATCTCAAGAATCTTATTTGCAGAAGATTCAAGCTCAAACCTGTATGCCTCATCAGCTATTTGCTATTTTTTTTTCATACAGTACATTACTGTACACAGACATTAGTATACCCTAACAAACCAATAACACTAAAATGACAAAGCATCAACATGGCCATATCATAACAACATCAATATAACAATATCGCACACTAAGGAAGACCGATTACACAGTAACTGACGAGCTAACATTCCCTAGCACTCCTGGTCACATCCAGTTGTATGAATATTTTGGGAGCCATCATGGGCTTAGAGTTTCACACAATATCTAACGTTGAACAAATAACATTATGAGGGACCTCCCCCACTGGTGACAAAACAGCATAAAGCTAATTTTCTTAGCAATCCACCCTCCAGACTAAGAAATGAGACTTTATGTATATATGTATATTTTTTTAACTTAAATAGTAATCAATTTCTCGATCAGTGTATCTACAATTAACAAAGTACATACAGAAATTTTCTTAATCTCATAATTACAGACTACCCATTCTCATGGATAGTTAACTATAACTACCCTTGCTGGCCCCCCTTTCTCTATACTTCCCACTATTGCCATTGCCAGCAGTCAATTTACCACAGCCTTTGGTTCAGGCCAGGTCTTCACTGGTCCAAGCAGAGTTTCACTTTTTCCTTGTTACTGAGTCAGTCATGAGTCAGATTGTGAAGTCTTCTTCCTCTGCCTCCTGCCCTACTGACTCTATCTCTTCTTTCCTTTACCCAGTTCTTCTGCCTCTCCTTCTGCCTTATATAACACATTTGGTGAACTCTTCCCTCTCAAGGGGTATTTTCTTGGGTTGCTTATGAAAGAAACCTTCTCTTGATTCTTCACTTTGCTTTAACTATCAACTTGTGTCTCTTCTCCAATTTCTTTCCAAAATTCTGGAGAGAGTGCCAGTTGATGCCTTACCTAACCATACATGATTTTCTTGACCCATTTCAATCAGGGTTTTGTGCAGCCCATTCCAACAAAACGACCTTGTGTTGTCAACAGTATTCTAGTGGCAAGGCACAGCATCAGACTTCTGTATTGATCCTGTTGGATCTTTCTGGAGCCTTTGACACTTTAAATCAGAGCTTTCCAAACTGCATGTAGTGACGCATTAGTGTGTCAGCTGCAATGTATAGGTGTGTCGTGCAAATGTAATGGTTGGAGGGGCTGCCTCTTCCACTGCTGCGGCAGGCCAGGCCCAGGTGAAGGAGCTGCCTCTCCTGCCACCACTGCCCAGAGCAAGGAAAACCCGAGAGGGTGGTGGCGGGCCAGGCGCAGGTAGAGGGACTGCCTCCACTTGCTGAATTACTTATTGAATTACTATGTCACGAAATGATGCATGGCAAAGTGTGTCACCAACATGAAAAGTTTGCAAAGCTCCGCATTAAACCATGAGATCCTACTATTATGTTTGGCATCACTGGGAATAAAAGGGAATGCTCTCTCCTGGTTTAAATCTTTTTTGAGTGATCGTTCCTATTCAGTTTCATTTCAGGGATCTATGTCAGAAGCTTTCCATGTAGTGGTAGGGGTGCCTCAAGGATTAGTCTTGGGTCCTCTTCTTTTTTCATAATAAACACTCCTTGGATTTCTTGTTTCTGAATTGAGTTTCCAGTATCACATTTATGCGGATGACACTCAGATTTTTTAGAGTTTTAAATCAATTGATGCCACTGTGTAGAAGTCAGTGATGGACTGTTTGTTGTATGTTTCTTCGTGGATGATCGCTCACCATCCTAAGCTGAACGTGGGCAGAATGGAAATCTTGGTGTTTCAGCCTGACCATCCAGCAGGCCTTATCTCATGTCTTCCGTTGGATTTACAAGGTTGCACAGTGGCTCTCATCTTGGTTGCCAGGAACCTTGGAGTCCTGCTGGATGATTGCCTATCTCTGCACTCCTTTACTGGGGCTACGGCAAAGGCATATAATTTCCATCTCTTGAACATCCGCAGGATCTGGAGGTTCGTGACTGTAGAGACTGCTCATCTGTTTGTCCACACCTTGGTTATCTCACGTCTGGATTATTGTAACAGCTTAGTGGCAGGTTTGCCTTGCTGCTTCCTTCTTCCTCTAGTTTTAATTCAGGACGATGCCATCTGGGTTGTTTTAAATATCCTGAAATACTCACTTGTTTCTTCCCCCCTTCACTGGCTACCAGTTTGGGCAGGGCCTGTTTCAAACTTTTGGTTCTGTATTCAAGGCTTTGTGTTCTAACCTCCCTCCATACCTTGTAGCTCCACTAGTATGCTCCTTCCAGGAATTTAAGATCTACAGGCAAAGGCTTACTAATTGTTCCATCAACATGTACAGCTCTGTCAAGGCTGAGAGCCTTTCAATATATGGCTCCACATTTGTTGAATGGTCTTCATTTGGACTGCCATCTGGAGGAGGATCTCACTTGTTTTCATAAAGGTCTGAAGACCTTCACCATCTTAAGCCACTGAGTTGTGTTTAAAGTGCTGAGATGGGTGGCTACTGGTGGAGTATTGGGGATTTCAGTCCATGTATTTTTATAGTGTTATGTTTATTGTTTTTGTTCCTTACTGTCTATGTTGATGTTCCACCCTTTGGTGAAAAAAGGCATTATAAATAAATGTTGTTGTTGTTCTTAAACACCAAAAATAGTTAAACTTGCTGTAAAAAAAACATTATCAGCAAATTTGTGTTCTGACTTTTCTGCTTCAAGAACTTTGTATGGAGACCAAAGGGCAAGAAGTTCCAGCTGTTTCAGGAACATTACAGTGATCTTGTAGTAGAAATGATAAAAGCCCATGACAATACAGGCCCCCTTATGTATTTCAAGAAACAAGGTCAGGATCTCCTTGTCTGTATGGCTGGCAGACAGACAGTTGAGGTTAGAATGAAATGTAACCTTTCACTATACTTCAGTTAGTAATGGGCTTGCTGTTGACAGATGTAGACATCAAACATGACCACACCAATGTACAATAAGTAAGTTATGTTGGATTTTTCCATCCAGTTTATGGTCTTTTATTTCTCACAGGAAGGACCTTTTGTTGCCTTCAAGTTTGCATCCTCAGACTACCCATTTTCACTGAACAGAATGAGACCAGTTAAGACAAAACTTAGATATCATGCAAAAATATGGCCTCATTACTGTTCCTTCCCTTCTTTTTTTACAAGATAAAAGATTGAACACCAAAGAAAACACAGTCTCCTCACTACAACACATGTACATTTCTCTGCTTCTGTATATTTTAATAGGTCTGGAAGCTGGGCTGGTCTCCAAAGCCTACAGGTGACTTTGGCACAACTTTTCCAGAAATTCCTGTAGAGTTTCTTCAAGAAAGAGAAGTGTTCAAAGAGTTTATTTATCGAATTAACACATTGGGTAGGTTATTGGAATTCAGTATTTTGCATAAATGGCAGTTTAGTTAAATAAAAACTATATGATGGGCTAGTGTTATTTGAAATTACCTAGTACACAGTTTGACTGTGAGTGAGTCACCTTCAGTTCCCCAGATACTAGGGGATTCAGACAACATTATCAAGCAGTAGTTCCCCAGGAATCCTGGCTTGTTATAAGTAAGCAATGTATTGGTGCATGATGCTGCATTGTAAAAATAATTAGAAGAACGTGGATATCTGTACAAACTCTGAAGGTGCACTTCATGGCTGGTTTATTGTTTTGTCCAGCAGTAGTCATTTTTCCATCTCCAGTTTAGCTAGCTGTAAAAAGCACATGGGTAAAATAGAATGGGGAAAATGCTGGTGAGTGGGGGAGAGAGGGAGAGAGAAAGAAACCAAGAAGGAATTAAATGGGGAGAAAACTTCCCACTTAATTATGAAAGTGTCCAGCATGTATAAGCAATAAAGGATTACAAAAAGATTCAGGGGAATTTACACCAGGAGGGCATGGTTTTAGATAAATGAATATGTGGGTTCCAAATAGCAACACTGTTTTCTTTTAAGTGTGTGACCTACTGAATCAGGGTGTAGGGTGAAAACAGAATGGAGGAGAATGCAAGGGAAGCAAGAGAAAAGAAAATCGGAGTGGGGTTCGAGAAAACGTTTCATTTTTTATATTATACAGTAATATACCATGGAAGCTAGAATAAACAGAGTAAAGAATGAGGACTGAAGAGAATCACAACTTATCCCTTAGAAAGACAGAAAGACCAATAGGGAGAGGGGGTTAGGCTTTCATGCCTAAAGGGGCTGCCATTCTGCAAGGGCCATAGCTACTTGAGGACTAAGCAAACAAATTTGTCCCCTGCCTCTTTCCGTTTCATAACAGGACTTTTTCTCTCTTCCTTTCCCTTCCTCAGTTGCTTCCCAGGTATTATTTTCCTATTCATTACCTATTGCTAAGCTTCTAAAACTTTCTCTATCTCACTATTCCAAAGAGAGATGATCTAACAAGCAGAGTAGCATGCCTCGCCACAGAGGCATTTGATACATTTCCTCCAGTGCTAATGTTCCTTCTCCTCAGGCCTTCCTATCTTACTACAATTGTCAGAGGAAGAGCTACCCACTCTAACAAATTCTGTTACTAAGTGAATTCTCTCATTACAGCACGAGGATTAACTTCTGAATTAATCAGGCAATCTAGTGAGTTGAGCTAAATCATTAGAAAACCACAGCAAATTGATAATTTCCCTATTTAGTTAACCCATTATTTCCAAACTCCTAAACATTCCTAAAAGTATGAAAGACTACTTTAAAAATACTGGTGTCAGCAGTCTTACTGGCATACTTCTATGTTGGCACAGTGCACCTAACCTTGATAGCCATGGTTACCAGGGTCATGTCTATACATATTCAAAATTTGGCAACATCTTGTGTTCAGTATTTACAAACTTACTTATTGATTGACTGATTGATTGAGCTATAATAAGGAAGACTTTAGACCTCGTGCTGGGACTTACTTGGAAATACCAGAATTCAAAACAGGTATTCAGAAAACATGCAAGACACTGAGTTTAAATTGTGAACTATGCTTAAACTGTGCCTAAAACTATAAACCAGGTTTAAACTGAGCTTGAACTGTGAACTGTGAGTCCAGATCATAGAACATTGATTAGCAAGAAGTTCTCCTTTTTTGAAGGGTTGATAAAGTTCTGAGTGGTCATGCAAAATTACTAAGAATTGCATAGCCTTCAACATTACCTGGATATGTGGCACACTTTTATATCTAACAGCTCTACGTTGGCCATAATGTTAGCAAGTGAGGTATGAGAATTTGGCTCTACACCAACTTGATTCAGAGTGTGATCTGAAGGAATAGATATTCTTAACGTTAAATGGAATTTGTGTCTGTTTATGCAAAGTGCAAGTTTTGTGCCTGAATGATACATGAAAATGGACTTTGTGGATAAATTGCAATCCTTCCCCTTTTCTCTATTCCTCTTCCCCCTCTCCCCTCACAGAATTCCAAGTGATATACATACTTAGTCTGGAAATGATTATAGCATGATGTTTTTTAAAAAAATAAATAAAGCTATATACCCTAAAATGTCTAAACTCTAAATTTTGATAATTTAAAATAGCAACTGTTCATGGTTCTGCTTTCAGGATGGACAAACCGCATGCAGTTTGAAGAGACTTGGGCTACTCTTCTTGGTGTTCTTGTAACCCAACCAATTGTAATGGATCAGGAGGAAAACCAGCAAGAGGTAAAAAAAAAAAAAAAAAGTCAATGAGTAATTTTGTTTTGTTTCTGAATTATCTAACATATGACTTCTTACTGTGAATCCAGTTTCCAATTGTAAGGCCTCAATATTAATTATGATGTCTTTTGAGAGTTCTTATTTTACTAATTAATAGCTCTATTAGTGAAGTAGGTTTGCAATGCAGATGTCTTGAAGCATAAAGGGAATATAGTGGGAAGGGGGCTAAGAATAGCCTTCCTCATTACTTAGGACACTTGAGATCTTTTTATACCTAAAAACCAGGTAGAGACTTCCTACCTTTGCTGAAATATATCTAAGATGCAGAATGGACCAATCTTCCCCGGCTTTAGTTTTGAAAACTGGCTCATGGACTCATGGGGCACATAAGCCTAAGCCCTCAGCGAGCTATCACTGGGAACTGACTGAAATGTGAACAGCCTGTGGCTACTTGTGGTCCAGTTCCCATGCACTTTTCCCTGCAGCACAGCTAATCAGTGGGGAGGTGGGTATTATGGTGTAGCTGTTAGCAGTAACAGGACAACAGTATCAATGCAGATTATGTAGACACTGAAGGCCAGAGAACCTCCTAGCAATTTCCACCAAGAACCTTTTTATCTAGCACAAGGAAAACTGTTCTTTATGGAGATTGTGGGGGTGGCGGGTACAAAAGACACATTTTACTACAAAGATCTCAGCAGGCATTCCATCTCTTTCCATTCTGCCTGCTGAGATGTGTGTGGAGGGGTGTTTGTTGTGCATATCTATAACATCCAGAAGCCAGCATGAGATTTAACTCTTGAGACCAAAAAGTTTGTGTACCACTGCTGTGACCTATGCTTTTTCTATGGGATCACACTTGCATCCCTTTTGTCACCTACTGAAATTAAAGAGTCTGAATGCAGAAAAAACAAGTTTCAAGGAGCAGAATTGAATATAGCAGTAGTTATATGTCAGAGCTTTACCTTTTTCTAGTCTTTAGCTGGAAGTTAGAGCTCTGCCAAATAACAGTCCATAATTCTGTCAAGCCAGTCATGAAGCTGCAGTTGTTTTTGAGGTTTGGTTTTTGTGTTGTAGAATGATATTCATAACTTTGGCTGTGTTTTAATTTTTTCAGGAAGATACAGAAAGGACACAAATAAATGTTCTAGCTGTTCAAGCCATCACATCCTTGGTGTTGAGTGCAATGACAATACCACTTGCTGGCAATCCATCTGTTAGCTACTTGGAACAGCAGCCTCGAAACAAAGCTTTAAAAGCTCTAGATACAAGGTATTTCAGATGCAGGAGTTCTTCCTGTTGTTGTGTCCTAATTTTTCCCTTCCTGAATCCCTTTCTGAGGAATTTTTAAAAGAGATCTTTATATCAAAGAACAAAAGAACTAGTGATGGTTATGACGAACCTGATGGAGGGGCATAGTAACAGCACCTCCTTAACAACTGAGGATATTTAAAAATGATTGGCTGGAGTGAATAGAATGCTGAATAACCAAAGGGAGGGACTAGATGGGGGAAAGATATAATGGAAATTTAACTGAAAACAGAGAGTGGAGTTAGAGAACAGAATGGGTGTAGAGAACAGAGAGAGTGGATGGAGAGAGCTGAGTGTTGGATTTGAGAGAGAAGTGGTGTGTTAGTTTATGAATCCTTAAGTACAAAATGCGTTTTGCCTTGACAATGTGTTTAATAAAGATTTGTTTATCTCCTTTTATAAAAGCTGTTTCAAGAGAGTGTCTCTTTAAGCTGCACCGGGTTGCACACGCCGCCATTAGTACCATTTGTACCATCACTACCACATTCATTGAAGAGATAACTCACTGCTTGTCCTTATTACAATAGCAATGGCATGTGTATTTCTATAACGCTTATCAGCTAAGTGCTCTCTAAGCAGTTTACAATGTGTTAGCTAATTGTCCCCAACAAACTGGGTACTCATTTTACCAACCTGCAGAAGGATGGAAGGCTGAGTCAACGTGGAGTCCAGCAGGATCAAACTCACAACCTTGTGGCTGCAGTACTGGCCTTTAACCACTGCACCACCAGGGCCCCTTATATCTCAGAAGGGGCAGATTTAGGGAAAGCAGTAGAGGGAGATAACCCTGGGTGAAGAAGCCAGTGGGAGACAAAAGTGAGAAGGGTGCTGCATTTTTCAGGAAGGGAGAATAGAAGCAGACGTATTTGTCATAGCCCTGCCCCTGCCCAAGGGATCTCCCTGGTCCTTTAGGACATAAAGTGTCTTGACAGTGGTGTTGTGCTGCAAAAAGTTATCTTACTCATGCATACCTGGTCTTCACCTACCGCACCACTCACAGAAGCCCGTCATGCCCCTGGAGAAGAGAGTTGGGGACCCTCTGTAAAAAGATGCTGATGGTTGAGACCTCATTGCTCAGAGCTATAGAGACACCTTTCTGCCAGTCCAACAAGATGTATTGCGAAGTGTGCTGTCTTCCTGGCACGCTTGGCCAGGATGTCACTGACAACTTGTCAGAACTTATCAAAACACAGATTAGTACCTTTCTGCTTATTTGTGTGGGCATCAGTGATACTGCCAAGAACACCTTCAGGCAGATTAACTCGGACTGTGAAGCTTTGGACAGGACCCTGAAGGGTTTTGAGGTACAGGTGGTAGTCTCATAGATTCTGTCAGTGAAAAATAGAGGACTACAGAGGGACAGGAAGAAACTAAAAGTGAAAGACTGGTTGCATAGATGATGGATGGTTGTCAATTCTTATACAGAGGACTGCTGGCTACTCTTGGGCTGGAACATGCAAGAATTAGTAGTTGTAGGGGATTTCAGTTACACTGATATCTGCTGGAAGACTAACTCTGCTTAGTAGTGGCTGTCCAACAAATTCCTGATGAGCCTTGCAGATAATTTTCTGTTTGAAAAGTGGAAGAAGGAACAAGAGGATTGGCAATGCTGTACTTTAGCCTAACAAATAAGGTGGAGTTGGTCACTGGAAACAAAGTGGTCAGTACTTTAGGAAGAAGTGACTATGAAATGCTAGGATTCACAAGCACAGGACAGGGTAGAGTATAGTCAAACACAGACTTTGGATTTCGGGAAAACTGATTTACCAACCTCGGGGAAATCCTAGCTAGAGATGCTAAAGAGAGGGGAAAAAAACAACCCAGCAAGGGTGGAAGTTATTGAAGAAGGCACAATCACAAACAATCCCATGGAAGAAGTAAAAAGGAAAACATCTGAAAACATCTGAAAAAGTCCATGTGACTGTATAGCAAACTTGAGAATGCGAAAGTAAAAAAGACCATGCGTAAAGAATGGAAGGAAGGACAGATTGCCAAGGAAGAGAATACAAAGGCATCTCGGAAATTCTTAAATTCTAAAATGGCTATATTAGTAGCTGCCAGATTGGTCACCATAGATTTTGAAAAGATTTAAAGTAGCTGTCTGTGACAACTTGGTTTAATAGCTCTAATTGAAAAATTAAATAGCAATCTTCAAAGAAGAGGAAAAAACACCATTTTACTGTGGTTTGGAACTGTTTTGTTGACTATATGGGGGGAAAGACAACGTGGGTCTTCCAGAGGCATTCCAGTCTTTTTGGTTTAGTGTGAGAGGAAACACTTTTGACACTTTTGTTTTGGTATCGTGGCTGGATAATTTAATTGAAAAGTAATTTTATGTTGGGGAGGAGCAATTAGGGATGATTTACAATATCAAATCAATAAAAGTGTAATTAAAAAAGATATTTCAGAAAGCCGATGACTAACTAGCATAACTGAAAATGAATTGTTATACAACTGTGTAAAATGGGAGAGATCTATGACATGAGAATTACATTTTGATTTTAATATTCCTCAAAAGAATCCATTCCAACATATCAGATCTTTTGGCTTGAAACCAAATAGACTCTTGACTTCAAGGAATAATTATGTCCTTTTCTGACATCATTTTTTCTTTTATAAAGCTCATTGATATTTGTTAAGCTTCTTTAGGATCATTAATCTCGTCTGCCATATTTAGAGACAATCTTGGTTTATAGAGGAGCCCATGGAATTGTTAATATCTTGTTATCTGATCATAAGTAATATGGCTTGTTATTAATATGTGTGTGTGTTTGTATGATGCTCAAAATAGTACATGTAAAGTAGGGCTATGCAAAAGTCTCACTAAATTACTCCATCTTGACAAAGCAGTCTGTCTTCACAAGTTGAGAAAGCTTCTTGAGAGTTCCTTAACTCACTCAAGATTTCTTGCTTCCAGTATAAAACAAGGCAAGCACTTTTTTTGAAGTTTTTGTCATTTGTACAGAATGTCTTTGCACAAAAATAGTGTCTTTTCCCTTTGTGAAGTAACCCAGAAATCAAGCACAGAAGGACTAGCTGATTGATCAAAAAGACATGAACAGCCCTTCCAAATGCTTCCAATTTTTTATGTAGCAGTTATTATAATATAGCTAAATACTTGCCACAATAATGGTTCTCACAAATGTGAAAGCTGTCTTGAGACTGGTAAAAAATATTAATAGTCTTGAAACAAGGAGAAAAATGTTGACATTACTCATTATCTTATGAGAATGAGAAAACTGCATTTACATGCTTACAGTATACTCCCTATTTGGTACCCAGCACAGAGATCGCAGAACCTTGCATTGAGTTTTCAGAAATGTTTTCATGAACTTGGGGGCTGCAGTAATTAAAGTAGATAAAATTCTGTGTGAGCAGCTTCTCTGTCTAAAACTATAGAGATGGCATACCAACTAAGGCTTATAACTAAATTAATTTCTTAATGTACAAGAGCTATAGTTCTTGTGATGCAAGTTCTTGCAATGAGAAGCAATATCATTAATGGTATTTTTGAGAAAAATTAGCATAATAAAAAAACAAAACAGAGACACATCAAAGAAACTTATGCTTGAAATCCTCCCTACATTCAAGGCAAGTGAGTTATGTAAAGTCCATAGGCTAAGTCCAGTTAGTAGCCCTAACTAAAATAGACCCATTCAGTCAATGGGAGCCTGGTAAGTTAACTTGCATGTAAATTCTTTTGATTTGATGGCCTTACTCTAATTGACTGTCAGTTTGATGTAGCCCCATATGTTGAACAGCAACAAAAAGTATATATGCCCCCAAAATCTTCAGCATCAGAATTTCAGTAAGAGGTCATGTTAAACAGGGGTGGATGATATTTTTAAAAATATGTGCTTAACTTTACTGTTACTCAGCAACTTCAATTCAGTACAGCCTGTTTAAAAACTCTTCAGTGAAAAAGTATCAGAAGCTTCATGGTTGCTCACAGACTCCTAAGTCTGTGTCAGAGTGGACCTTGCCAAAGAGGGGCAAACTGCTTTGATGACACACTGCCAAAATTTTTTTTTCCTTATTCTCTCAGTGGGCAGCAGCAAAAGTTCCTTAGGTCAGCAAGTTGAGTCAGAAGCAACAAAAACTGACAAGTCACATTTTCCTGTTGTTAAGGAAACTGTTTTCAGGAGAAGTATTTGTTATACATATAAAGAAGGCAGACAGTATCTTGATCCCTTTTGCCCTTTTCCATCACACCTTATATGTTTGAGATTTTTGCCTAAATTTTATTTGTGTTCCTCTCATAGATTGCTGCCGTCCTGCCATTTTTTCTATGAACCTTCTACCATCATGTTTCATGAAACACCTTCTTTTGTCTATCCATCAAGTTCTGTGTTCTTAACTTACCTGTTGACCTTCCACCGCTAGGCAAAGACTGTTTTAAATAGGAAGTTAGGCTGGCTTTGGAAGTTAGTCAGTTTTCCTATGAAGGAGGCTTTTAATTCAGAGGTGGGGGCTATCTTTTGTTATTGTTGTTTTCTGTTTCAGTTGATTTGTTTTTAAGTAGCTTCATATTTGTCTGAATTAGTCTGTTTAATTTTTTCCTGGTACTATTTTATTCATTCTATTTTTTTATTTTTTTTGGTAATAATTTTTATTAAGGTTTAATCTCGAAAAAAAACCCCCGCACACTTCCAGGCTTAAATCTTCCAGTTGCAATTGCTTATTTCCATTACATACAAACATAATGTCCATTTTACAGAGAAAAGAGCGATTAAATTATTTCTTCTTGATTTCTCATACAAATACATCCTCACCCAATCCAATACTCCTTTCCATTCTGTTTCAAACTTCTGGATAGATTTATTCTTCAAAGAGAATGCTAATTTTTCCATCTCTATCATATCCAGAACTTTTGGCTTCCACTCCTCAATATCAATATATTTCTTTTCTTTCCAGTGTTGTGCATATGTTAACCTTGCCACAGTTACTAAATACAAAAATATCTTCTGATGACTTCTTATTTCCTTTTGCTGCCCTAACATATTTAACAGATAAAGTTCCGGTTTCATTTCAAAGTTCAGCTTACAAATTCTCTGAATTTCATCATGTACCCCCTTCCAAAATTTTTTTGCTATCTTATATGTTCACCACTTACGAAAAAAAGATCCCGTCTTTTCATCACATTTCCAACAATTTGAATTTCCATTTTTTGTTATTTTTTGTAATCTTTTTGGGGTCATATACCATCAATAATACATTTTATAAAAATTTTCTCTTATATTTAAATTTGGTGTAAATTTTATATCTGTTTTCCACACTCTCTCCCACGTTTCTAATTCGATTGAATGTCCCAAGTTCTGTGCCCATCTAACCACTGTATATTTAACTACTTCTGATTCCATTTCTCTTTTCAACAATAATCTATAAAATTTAGAGATTCTTTTCTTTTGGTTTCCTTTCATCAGTAAATCTAACTCATTCTCTTTTCTCTCAAATCCATATAATTTTTGATCCATTCTAAATCTTTCTCTAAGTTGTCTCCATGGAAACCAGTTTAGTTCATGTCCCTCAACCTTTAATTCCTCTTCTGTACACATTCTTGGTTTATCGCGCTCCCATTTCAATAACTCTTGATATGTTAATAAATTTCCTTGTTTTTGGGGGGCGATTTTTTAGGCTTCTTGTGGTAACTGGTAATTTTGTATAAAATTTTTGCTTTATTTGTGACCAAACCTTCAACACTGTCCTTCTGATACAATGGTTTTTAAACTCTTTATTCACTGCTGATTTATCATAACATAGATATTCATGCCATCCAAATCTATTATTTATTTCTTCTAATTCTTCAGTAGTTGTATTTTCTAATTGAATCCAGTCTTTGATCCAGTCTAAACAACATGCGTAATAATAGATTTTTACTGATGGTAAATCAAGTCCTCCTCTCTCTTTTGCACCTTGAAGTATTTTAAATCTGATTTTTGGCTTTTTCCCTTGCCAGATAAATTTTTGTAAGTCCTTTTCCCATTCCTTAAATATCTTCTCTTTCCCTATTATTGGTAAGTTTTGAAGAGGAACATAAGCTTTAGTAATAAAGACATTTTAAAAGCGTTTATTCTACCCAAAAAGGATAAATTCAAATTTTTCCATTTTTCCATATCACGTTTAACTTCTTTCCATGTTTTTGAATAGTTATTTTCAAAAAGTTCTTGGTTCTTTTTCATCAAAATAATTCCTAAATATTTTGTTTTCTTTGTCAACTGATATCCGGATCTTGTCTCCAAATCAGCCTGCTCTTTTTTGGTCATATTAAGAGTCATCATCATTGTCTTTTCTCTGTTTATCTTATAACCTGCTTTCAATCCATATCTTTGTAGAATTTCCATCAACACCTGAATTGATTCTTGTGGATCCTCCAGGACTGTAATTATATCATCTGCAAAAGCTTTTAATTTCAGTTCTTTTTTCCTTATTTTCAGACCTCTTATCTGTGGATCTTCATTTATTGTTATCAGCAAAACATCCAAGACCGCTATAAATAATAATGGTGATAGTGGGCACCCCTGTCGTACCCCCTTATTTATTACAAAGCTTGCCGTGGTGTCTCCATTTACGATTAACCTCGCTGATTGATCTTGATAAATCATCTCCATCCATCTGCAAAAATCTTCTCCCAGAAGATTCTTTCAAAACCCATAACATAAAGTCCCAGGAAACATTATCAAAAGCTTTTTCAGCATCCAAAAAAATAAGTGCTGCTTTCTTCCCCAGCTTTTTGTCATAAAATTCAATCACATCTATGATTGTTCTAACATTATGTCTCATGTATCTACTCGGGAGAAAACCTGTTTGGCCTTCTTGAATCTTATCCTGCAGTATATGCCTCAAATGTTTTGCCAACACTATTTTATTCATTTTATTGATAGCCACTTTGAGCCTATTTTTGGAAGAAAGGTGAAATATAAATCCACTAACCAATAACCACATACTCCAAAGTAATATAAAGGTTAGAACTTGCTGCTCTTTTTTATCTTAAAAATAAGTATAGAAACCATTTGAAAAACAGAACTTATAATACAATAAAGAAAGTTTCAGCTTATACTACAAGTTTCAGCTATTAAGCCCAATATAACAAGACTTGTAAATTAAAAACAGCACCATCTTTCTCATTAATTAGTTAATTAAAATTAACCATCAATATTAGACCATGGTTCTGTATTAAGGTAGTAATAGCAGCAGCAGCAGCAGCAGCAGCAGTAGTAGTAGTAGTATTTTGTATGGAATCATTTCAATTAAAATAATATAATAGTGTGTACATTTACTTATTTCTCGCTTTTCTCCAAATTCAAAGACCTTTGATGAGCAACTTTAAATAAATATTTGATGCACTTTAGGGTTTTAAGTTTTTAAATTAAAACTTAAGTCTTGGTGGTTCATGGCAACAAAAGATATTTAAAGGAGGTCCATGGTAAAGAAAAGATTAAGAACCACTGCACTAAGCCATATTCTGTTTATGTTGGGAGAAAGTTGAGGTATAATTCTGTTAAGTAAATAAATGTCCTGATGACACAGAATGTGTTCCAAGTCTCAGAAAAGAAAAAGAATTTTTACTGTGAATGTCTGTTCTTTAGAATGTCTGGAACTCATTTCACTTTGATGTGTTATTTCCAGGGAGAACAGTGTTCATATGGGGCATTTGGTTTCTGTGTTGCTGTACGTGCGTTGAAATAAGTAGAGTAGTGGGAGGTTTCTTCCATCCTATCATCTTGTTCTTTATACCATCTCAAAGTATTGATCATTGTTGCTGTTACCAAGTTTGCCACTTATTAGCATGGTTAACTGTTCATCTTATTTAAAGCAGAAATTATCTCTAAATTTTCTGTCTGATCACAGAAGGCCCTCCCCTGGAGAAGCGGATCAAGTGTTGAGCCCACCGGCTGATCCAGGGGAGTTGCTATCACAGCACTAAGAGATCTCCCCTCCTCCTCCTCAACATACACTATTCAAAGAGGAATTCGTGGTGTAAAATAAAAAATTCCCTTATAGTTCAATGCTCAGATTACTTTCCTGAAGAGGAAAGCTTCATTTATATTGCTGTAGTCTTCAATTCTGTTGATTGCTTAATTTTGAAACGTCAAAATTAGGCTAGGTTCAAGCAAATCATGGATGTGCTTTTAAGTCAACTATCAATTTATGGTAACCCCATGAATTTCATAGGATTTTCTTAGGCAAGGAATACTTAGAGGTGGTTTTGCCAGTTCCTTCCTCTGAAGTATAGACAACAGCACCTGATATTCATTGGTGGTCTCCTATCCATGTACTAACCAGAGATGATCCTGCTTAGCTTCTGAGATCAAACAGAATCTGGTGCCTTTAGGCAAATTAGTGCTGGTTTATTTTATTAAATGTGAAATTAAGTTATTTTAACTTTTAAATTAGTCTTAAATGTTACTAAGTAAAATTAAATTACTTTCACTGTTAAATTGATAAATTATTGTTAAATTAGTATTTGGCCTAATTCTGATTGCTGATCCCAACCTGCTAAATCAGTGATGACTTGTCACTGATTTACTGTCAACAATTATGACAGTAAAATCAATAACTGAAATAATAATTTACCAGCAAGATTTGTCTGACTCTAGGTAACGTTTTAACCATGTAGGGTTATTTCTGTTCATCTCAGGTTTGGGAGGAAATTAAATGTCATCAGAGGAATCGTAGAACAAGAAATCCAAGAAATGGCATCCAAGAGAGACAACATTGCTACTCATCATTTGTATCAAGCATGGGATCCAGTTCCATCTCTGTCCCCTTCCACTACAGGTATGGATCAAATGGCTGCTTGTTATGTGTCTTCAAGTTGTTTCTCACTTATAGAAACCCTAAGGTGGACCTGTCACAGGGTTTTCTGGTGTTGAGATTGTGTGAAACACCCATGGTCAACCAGTGAGTTTCTATGGCTGAGTGGGATATCAAACCCTCATCTTCAGAATCATAGTCTAATTCTCAAATTACTGCACCATGCTGGCTGCTTACAGAAGACTTGTAGCTCTGCATTTTTGGTGTGATATTGGAATAGTTTCCAAAATGGCTTACTATAGAACTGGAGGAAAACTTCAGTGTAAGAATATCTCAAGCTCTTGCAGTGGCAGGATTTTATAAACTTAAACTTTGTGCACCGCCTAAAATTCTGCCTAAGCTTGATGAAGTCCCCATATTACCTGCCTGTGTGAAAGCTTGAGAAAGGTAACCTTTCTGACAGTTGAGGAGGTTCTTCTTCATGGTCTCAGTGACTCACATAAATGGGTTTACTGTACCTGCACAGTGCATCATTCAGAATTTTCTAGAGCTATTATGCAAGTGTTTTGGTGGTAGATCCTCCTCCCTAGGTCCATGTGACCAACCTAATTCCCACTCAAACTTTCAGTTCTTTTTTGTCTGCTGCAGTAGCAGCATCAAAGGAACTGTTGGTAAGCTGCATCGCTTCTTTTACTTTTGGTTTTGATCTCAGTCTGTGTTTTGTTTCTTCTTTCAGATACTGATTTGGTTTGGTTTTTGACTCTGTTTTCCCATTGACTTAGGCTGCTTTCTGAATATCCTCTCATCTCTATATTTAATTGTTCGACCATGCCTTCAGGATCATTTAAGAAGTGCACCTCCTATGACACTAAGATTGCCATTATTGACTGGCATTTGTGCTGTCTCTTGTATGTCAGAGAAGGCCACAATATCAAGTCTTGCATGCATTGTATGGCAATGACTCCTTGGGCACATAAAAATTGGTCATAGAGGCTAAAGGCTTTTCTATATGAGCAAGCCTTGACTGCTACCAGTGTTCCTTCTACTTCAAACTGCTTCTCCATCCCATGCTGCATGTCCACATGGACCACCTCAGAATCTTTGGCCTGTGTTGCCACAAAGTGGTCTCTACAAGATTCAGATTCCACGAGCAGGGCAGAGCAGACGTAGCTTATACAGCTGAATTTGAGAAAGAAAGCCCAGTTATTCTTTCTAGACCTACTCCCTGTACTACTCTCTGTAGTATCAAGTATGGAAGGTGAGGGAGCTGCCGCAGTCACCTGTAGCACTTGTGGTATGTTCCTTTTCTTGCCATGAGATGTTGTCAGGTACACCTGGAGCAAGTGCAAGCTGGTGACCTTCTTGGAGGAGAAGGTTCGGCACCTGGAGACACGAATTTCTAATCTTTGTCTTATTAGGGAAGATGAGGAGTTTTTTGATAGGGCAGAGAAGACCTTCCTGAAGACCGAATGCACAGAGGAGCTGCCAGATGAGGAAGTCAGCACACTGTGCCAGGAAACGAATGCTTGGAGGAATGTCACATGGAGGAGTAGAAGGACCAGGAAGGAAACAGAGACTCTCAACCTACAGAATCGCTTCAAAGTTCTTGGCCTTATGAACAATGAGGAGCACCAAGAGGAGGGAACAGAATGTCCACAAGAAGGAATCCAACTTCGGCAAGAGGAACAAGATCAACACTTCCAGCTTCAACAGAATGCCCAGGCAGTCCTAGAAGAACCTGCTCGTCAAGGAGCCCCGGACAAGCCTCAGAGGAGGCGAGTTCTGGTTGTTGGGGACTTCTTGCTCAGAGGAACCGAACCGGCAATTTGCAAACCAGACAAGCTCAATCGAGAGGTCTGCTGTCTTCCTGGGGCCAAGATTGACCACATAACGGAGAGACTAACCAGACTGGTCAAGCCCACTGACCATAAGCCCCTCATTTTGGTTCATGTCAGAACCAATGACACTGCGAGGCGCAGCTTTCACCACATCACAAAGGACTACAAGCTTATGGGGACAAAGCTTAAGGACCGTGGTGCACAGGTGGTCATTTCGTTTCTCCTCCCTGTTCAAGGACATGGCGCACAAAGGGAAAGGGCAACAGCAGAAGTCAACAACTGGCTCCGCACATGGTGCCACCGACAACGGTTTGGGTTTTTGGATCACGGCCTGAATTTCCATGAACGTGGGCTTCTGGCAAGGGATGGGCTGCACCTCATGAAACTTGGCAGGAATGTTTTTGCAAACAGTCTCGCAAGGAGGATTAAGAGGTCTTTAAACTAAGTCCCGCTGGGGAGGGAGACAATATTATTCAGGGCAAGGACTCGGCGAGTGCAGGGGGAAAAGGCCCAAATGATATTGGCCGAGTAGTACAAGCATCCAGTGGTGGGAGGAGTAGAAACTATAGTACAGGACATGCAGGAAGGGCCTGGGGACTTAAGTGTCTCTACTCTAATGCACAGAGTATGGGAAACAAGCAAGATGAACTTGAACTCCTAGTACAACAAAATAAATACGATTTGGTAGGCATCACTGAGACCTGGTAGGATGAGTCTCATGACTGGAATGTAGGAATAGAGGGGTATAGCCTATTTTGTAGAAATAGACCAAACAAGAAAGGAGGAAGAGTAGCCTTGTAGGTCAAGGATGTTTTCACCTGTGAAGAGATCCATGACTTAAACCCAGAAAGCCAGGTCAAGAGCATCTGGGTAAGATTTAAGGGAGCGAGAAACAATAGGGATATTTTGGTGGGGGTTTACTACAGACCTCCAACCCAGGCTGAGGACCTTGATGACGCCTTCCTCAACCAAATGACTGCACATTCAAAAAGGAGAGATACAGTAATAATGGGAGATTTCAATTACCCACATATATGTTGACAGTCAAGCTCTGCCAAGACAGCAAGGTCCAGCAAGTTTCTTGCTTGTCTTGCAGACAGTTTCATGGTCCAGAAGGTGGAAGAGGCGACAAGGAGATCAAATATTCTAGATCTGATCCTGACCGATAGGAATGACCTTGTTAATGAAGTAGAAGTAGTTGGATCTTTAGGGGGGAGTGACCATGCCCTATTGGAATTTGGCATTCAGTCGGAAGCAGAAGATAAATGTAGCCAGACACTCGTCTTAGATTTTAAAAAAGCGAACTTGTGTAAACTGAAGTAGCTGCTGGCTGAAATTCCGTGGTCAAGAACAGTGAAAGAGAAAGGAGTTCAGGAGGCGTGGGAGTTCCTTAAAAGGGAGATACTGAAGGCACAGTGGTGCCAATAAAGAGGAAAAATGAAAGGCATCTGAAGAAACCAGAATGGTTGACTAAAGAACTCTCAGCTGAGCTAAGCGTTAAGAGAAACATGTACAGGAAATGGAAGAAGGGGGAAAACACCAAAGAAGAATTTAAGCAAGTAGCCCGGAGATGTAAGGAGAAGGTCAGAAAGGCTAAAGCACAGAACGAACTTAGGCTGGCTAGAGTCATTAAAAACAATAAAAAAGGGCTTTTTTAAATACGTCCGCAGCAAAAGGAAAAAGAAGGAAACGATAGGGTCGCTGCGCAGAGAAGATGACGAATTACTAACGGAGGAAGAGAAAAGGCAGAACTACTTAACACCTTCTTTGCCTCAGTTTTTTCCCAGAAGGATACAAGCACTCAACCTGGCAGTTGGGGGGCAGGTGAGGAAGCAGGGGAAATGCAGCAGATAATAGGTAGAGCGGTGGTACAGGAATACCTGGCCACACTGGATGAATTCAAGTCTCCAGGGCCAGATGAATTGCATCCTAGGATATTAAAAGAACTGGCAGAAGTCATTTCAGAACTGCTTGCTATAATCGTTGAGAAATCTTGGAGGACAGGAGAAGTTCCAGCAGACTGGAGGAGGGCAAATGTTGTCCCCATCTTCAAGAAGGGAAAAAAAGAGGACCCAAATAATTATCGCCCAGTCAGCCTGACATCAGTACCCAGAAAGATCCTGGAGCAGATCATTAAGCAGTCAGTTTCTAATCACTTAGAAAGCAATGCGGTAATCACGAGAAGTCAACATGGATTTCTCAAAAATAAGTCATGCCAGACTAATCTTATCTCTTTTTATGATAGAGTTACTAGCTTGATAGATGAAGGGAATGTTGTGGATGTAGCATATCTCAATTTCAGTAAGGCCTTTGACAAAGTTCCCCATGACATTCTTGCAAAGAAGCTAGTAAAATGTGGGCTGGACAGAGCTACTGTCAGGTGGATCTGTAACTGGTTGACTGACCGTTCCCAAAGAGTGCTCACGGATGGCTGCTTTTCATCCTGGAGAGAAGTGACTAGTGCGGTGCCGCAGGGTTCTGTCCTGGTCCCAGTGCTGTTCAATATCTTCATCAACGACTTGGGGGAAGGGCTAGAGGGCATGCTCATCAAATTTATAGATGACACCAAATTGGGAGGGGTTGCTAATACACCAGAGGACAGAATCAAAATTCAAAATGACCTGGACAGATTGGAGAGCTGGGCCAAGGCTAACAAAATGAAATTCAACAGAGAGAAATGTAAAGTCCTACACTTAGGTAGAAAAAATGGAATACAGAAATATAGGATGGGGGACACGTGGCTGGATGGCAGTACGTGTGAAAGGGATCTAGGAGTCTTAATAGACCACAAGCTGAACATGAGTCAGCAGTATGATACGGCAGCCAAGAAAGCCAATGCAATTCTTGGTTGCATCAACAAGAGTATGGTGTCTAGATCGAGGGAAGTACTGGTACCACTCTACTCTGCTTTGGTTAGACCTCATCTTGAATCCTGTGTCCAGTTCTGGGCACCCCAATTCAAGAAGGACATGGTCAAGCTGGAGCAGGTCCAGAGGAGGGCGACCAAAATGGTGAAGGGCCTGGAAGCCATGCCCTATGAGGATAGACTTAGAGAGCTGGGTATGTTCAGTCTGCAGAAGAGAAGGTTAAGAGGGGACATGATAGCCATGCTTAAATATTTGAATTGATGCCATGTAGAGGAAGGAAAGGGCTTGTTTTCTGCTGCTCCAGAGACCAGGACAAGGAGCAATGGATTCAAGCTGTGGGAAAAGAGATTCCACCTGAACCTCAGGAAGTACTTCCTGACAGTCAGGGCTGTCCGGCAGTGGAATATGCTGCCTCAGAATGTAGTGGAGTCTTCTTTGGAGGTTTTTAAGCAGAGGCTGGATGGCCATCTATTGGGAGTGCTTTGAGGGTGTTCCTGCATGGCAAGGGGTTGGACTGGATGGCCTGTGTGGTCTCTTCCAACTCTACATTTCTTGATTCTATGATTTTAAGCAGCGCTAAACCCCCAGCCTCAGATCCTGCCCTCCAAACCAAGGAGTCATTGGTGTGAACCGAACAACGTGAATCCTAGGCTCAGTCCAGGGTTCCATTGACACCAGGTAGATCTCTTGAGCTGGAAGTCTCCTAACACTGTTCAGAATGGTGATGCCACAAAAAGAAGAAGAAGACCAAAGAAGCTGTTAGGTCCAGCCTGTCTTCTCTTACTATATAGATTGAAACTGTTGCACCACAAGAAAGGGAGCTCTCACCACCTTTTCAGTCTCTGATGCAGCAGTCGCACCCCTCTCCATCTCAGTAAGGATCACCAAAGGTTGTCTATGTGACTACCACTTTGGAAGGAACATTATTAGAGTCCCCTTCTCATATGCCTCAATTGTCTGCTGGTGTACCAGCACAGACCTCTGCACCTCCTTTTCATATCCCAGCTGCACCACAGGCTAGAGTTGCTCCCTTGCCACTTCTCAAGGTCCTCTGGCTCCACCTCTAGGAGTCAATCCCCACGGCCTTTACATCGATGCACATGACACTCTGTATCTTGCCAGACTGGATGTGATTCGGGGTCACAGCCGTAGGCATAAGGAAAGGCATCATTGACACTATTCATCTGAGTACTAGCATGAAGGTTCTCCTTATTCTAAGGGTGACCACGAGGAGTGTGGGTTCAACTGGCAGCCATCAAGGGGGCATCAGCCACTGTACCATCAGTGGGAACCAATGTACCACCAGCATAGTCCTGCTGAATTACTCTTACTATCACTCTCTACCGTATCACCAATGGAGTCAGTACCATCAGTCACCATCCAATTGCAGGTGCTCTCCATCCCTTGCCATGACTAACGTGCTCCCAATCTTCACACTATGGGTGTTCAGATACCTTCCATTGTGGGTTTTGTGCTGCTGTCTCTACTCAATCACCTGGAGGAAATTTCCTGCTTCACTGAGCCTGCTAGGCTGCATACACTGCTTCCACTCCCTCCTTCACAACCTTGGCTGGATGCTTCCAGGACCTGAGGTGCTGGCTCATCTCTGCCAGACCCTTCCACATGTTTTCAACATGAGCCTGTCACTTCTGATGGTACCATTGATCTCCTTGGACATGCCCATGATAAAGTCCCCATATACTGTATTGGGAGAGCAGGAGACCGTCTCCCCAATCAGTGACGTCTGCTGCTTCATGGAACAGATGACTAGGATGGCCTGAGTGCTGGAGCTGGTAGCAATCCAGCTGACTAATATGGCAACCAGACCCTGAATCTGAGGAACCTGTTTACCCTAGGATTCAGTCAAAAGTCCCTACACCTGCATCCTTCCCATTGGTGCCTGCCTTGCTAAGGATAGCCTGTAGGTCTTGGGCTGTACCTTCCACAATTTGGTCTACTTCCAGGAATGTAAACATCTTGTGCTGCGTTGTGCAGTCAGGTTTAGAGTGGCTCTTCCAGCACCCACAACTAAACTTCATCATAGTGGAAGCCATACTGTCAAAGTCCACTCAGAAGAAGTTGACCAGCCCAATCGATAAGGAAGAAAGGAAACTGGACATTTTGGTAAAAAAATTCTACTCTACTGCACCCCTGTTGTTTAGAAGCACCAACTATGAGGCTTGCATGTCTGCCTATCACAAAACTTGTGGAAGTGGGTGATACCTTTTTTGGCCAAGCTTTCTGAGGAGGACAAATGCATGGCTGCCACACTTCAAACAGAGGCTTGCAATCTTGCCTCCCAATGACTTACGACTGCTACACATGTTGCAGATTGCAGCAGCCAGACCCTAGCAGGTGCCATCATCCTTAGGGGACATGCCTGCCTACAATCATCAGGGCTCTCCCACTAGGTGTGTGTTATGATTGAAGATGTCTCCTTCAGTGAGATGGGGTTATTCACTCAGGAGAGATAACAAGTTGGAGCATACACACAAAATGCATACTACCACCAAAAACTTTGGATTCCAACCACAGGCTCCATGGTTGTCCTGATCCCTGTACCCCTGATCAAGACAGCATTCTGGTCTGAAGCAGTCCTTTAACCGCCCACCATTGAGACATGCAAGACTATGAGCTCTACGACTATCTTCTCCACAGAAGTCCTCCTTGGCTTCTTGGTACCATGCACTATCATACCACAAAAAGCCAACCAACCACACCAAAACACCTTTGACTGCTCTCCTGGCCTTCTCCTTTCTGGTACTCCTCCCTTTGGTAATAGGCTGAACAGCTATCTCCATGCCTGGACTGCTATAACATCCAACACCTGGGTTCTGGATATAGTCAACAGGGACTATACCTCCTTATAGGGGTTATTCAAATTATTCCGCCTTCCTTCCAACACCCTTATCGAGGAGGTCAGTACTCTTCTCCTTAAGGGAGCCATTGAATCTGTTCCCCGGTCCTTCATCCCATGGGGTTTTTTCTTCCGCTATTTCATAATTTCAAAGAAATATGGAGGTCTCTGTCCCATCCTAGACTTGATGGATGTCAACTTCTTCAGCCTAGGTACGTCTGGATGATCACTGTCAGTATCATCATGCCTGTATTGCCAAAAGAAGACTGGTTTATGACGTTGGACCTGAAAAATGCCTACTTCCACATTTGAATCAACCTGTTGCATCAGTGTTTCCTCTGTTTTGCTGTAAGAAGACAGACTTACCACTTCCATGTTCTTCCATTCAGACTGTCAGCTACTCCCTGTGTCTTTACCAAATGTATGGCCATGCTTGCGGTTGCCATACCCTGCCTTGGAGACACTGGCAGTAAGGAGGAGGATTCTGAATCAGAGGCAGGAGTTTCCCCAGAAGTTTGCTCAGAAGAAGATAAACAGCAACGGGGGCCTGAGCAAGGGGAACAAATATCAGAGGATGAGGCAACACAGACTCTTTCCGTGCAAGAGAGATGATATCAGAAAAAGGGGCTGCACTGCTCAACACGTTTAAATAGCAGAACAAGCCATAATGAAGGAACACCTGTGGCAACAGCATCAGTAAGATAAAAGGCTATCAGCTGGCCCTTTCCTTCTAGGGTCAGCAACTGAGCTTTCTGGTTGTTGAAGCCTTGTGCCGTGTTCTCTTGCATCCGGACTACCTTAAATCTCTGCATGTTTGATGGTGACTTGGATTTGCCCTTTGGATTTGTTTACTCTGGAACCTGGACTCTGTTTGGACATCCTCCCGCTCTTGCTTTGTGAGTAAGGCACACTCTGCCGCTTGCTGATTAATTGCCTGCTCTGCTCTGGACATGACAGCAGTGTGCCAGAGACAGTGAGGAGTCATTGCCTTCCCCTGTATCAGTGATTCACTTCTTGTGGCCCATTCCAAGACCTGGCTTGATTTCAAGACCTGTCTTCTTGCCAATATTGACCTCATGGTTTGCCTCCTTGACAGTCTAGGCTTTATAGTAAACTATGAGAAGTCTCGCTTCCAACCTTCTCAGACCATCAAATTCATAGGAGCAGTTGACTCCTGCAAAGTGGCTACTTATCTTCCAGAAGAGAGGCTTGGGAACTTAAGAACAGCTGTCCTTTGGATGGCTGACCGCCAAGGATATGCATATCCTTCTCAGTTTCATGGGCTCTGCAACAGTGGTGACACCATATGCATGACTTCAAGTACACCCTCTTCAAGCCTGGTTCTTGTCTCAGTTCGACGCTCTCACCAGTTCCCCTCATCTACATCTCACCATACTGAGGGCCATGCATCACTCCCTGGACTGGTGGTTCCACACCAACAATGTCCAAGCGAGACTGCCTTTCATTCCTCTGCAGTCAATGACATCAGTGACAATGGATGCTTCCATGGACAGATGGGGAGCCCACATGGAAAGCCTTTCCATCAGAGAGCTCTGGACGGGAATAGAAACTGGCCTCCACATCAGTGCACTGGAGATGCTTCCAGTAGAGAAGGATCTAGTGCATTGGAAGTCCTTCTATGAGCCAAAGTTGTTCAGGTAGTGTCTGACAACACTATGGTGTTCTACTATATGAACAAGCAAGGAGGGACAAGATCTACCACCTTGGTGAATCTAACTTCTCACATCTGGGAGGGTGCATCAGCAAGCACATTTCCCCCTCAGGAATCCATCTACTGGGAGAGAGAACACTAGCAGATTCTCGCAGCAGGGCTCCAAATTCTTGTCACAAATGGAGGCTTCATCCCAGTGTCCAGCTGTACCACCTCTGAGGAATGGGCCAATACACAAGTGGATCTCTTCACCTCCGTACAGAATACCCAATGCCTGATGTACTGTTCCAGGGCTTGGAGGAAGAGCTCTCTTGGCGATACCTTCTTATATCACTGGGGAGGCCATGTCATGTACACTTTTTCTCCATTTCCCTTAATCACCAAAGTAGTCTCCAAAATCCAGGGGGACAAGGCAAAGTGCATTCTGATCACACCATAGTAGTCCAGACAACCATGGTTTGCTCCTCTCCTCCACCTTTGTTAAGGAACTCACTGCAGATTTCTGGACAGACTGTACCTACTGACTCTCCATGAGAATCAGATTCTGACCTAGACACACTCAATATGACAGCTTGGAGGATACATTTTTAGCCTCCATCTCAACTCCAATCTGTCAAATCCTAGGAGCTACTCTTAGACATTCAATCTGACATTCAGATACCTGCAAATGTTATTAATTCCTATCCTTTTTGGCTTCTCAACACCTGTCTCTGAACCAAGCATGGATGTGTCATGCATTGGACTTCCTGATGTCTCTCTTTAATAGAGGGTTAACGCTTTCATCCATAAAGTGCTACCTGGCTGCAATTTCTTCTAACAGATTTCAACTACTTACTAAGCCCTCGTACTTTCAGCACCCATTGATGAAACAGTTTCTGAAAGGTTACGTGTTCTAGGCCCAACACCACAGTCCTATCTCAGCTTTCTAAGAAATAATTCAAGCCCATGGTGACATATGACATTCACCTCCTCATGTAGAAGGTGGTATTCCTTGTGGCTATCTTGTCAGCCAGGTGAGCAGTAGAGTTACATGCTCTTCAAATGGATCCGCTGCACCTAAGTTTCCGGAAGAACAAAGGTCTGATACCTTTTTCTTTCCAAAAGTGGTGTTGGCCTTTCACTTCAACCAGGACATTATGCTACCTGAAGTCCTGGAGAACCTTCCACCGATCTGGACTGTATGTTGCACTGTTCTTGTTTTTTTAAAAAATATTTTTATTAAAGTTTAATTGCAAAAATAAAAAAAGAAAAACAAGTAGGTTACATCATTATTAAATGTACCCCTCTCACCCCCCCCACTTCTGTGCTTGTGTTCTCCAGTTGAAACTGCTTTGTTTCTATTTGCACAAAAGAAGAGCGATTACATTTTCATTAACAAAGGAAAAGACAATTACATTGTATCTTATTCTATTTCTTGTACATCTTATAAATTTATATCTTTATCCAGTCCAATACACCTTTCCATTCTCTTTCAAAGTTCTGTATAGGTTTATTTTTCAAAGAAAATGCTAATTTTTCTATCTCTACCATCTCCAGAACTTTTAGTTTCCATTCTTCTAAATTTATATCTCTATTTTCTTTCCAATATTGCACATACAACAACCTTGCTGCTGTTATCAAATATAACAATATCTTCTGATGCCTTCTTATTTGTCTGTGTTGTCCTAACATATTTAACAAATAAAACTCCGGTATCATTTCAAAATTCAATTTGCAAATTCCTTGAATTTCATCATGTACCCCCTCGTTGCACCATTTTGATGTCAGGTGAGCTTTGGCTTTCTACTTCAGTAGGACTACTGACTTTTACCATTCTCAAAGGCTATTGATTCGCTATTCCTCAACCAGTAAGGGGCTGCCTGTTTCATCTCAATGCCTCTCTAAGTGGGTCTTGTCAGCTATCCACTTAGCCTATGAACTGGCCAAGAAGGACCCTCCTCTCTGTGTACATAACCACTCTAACAGAGCTGTGGCTGCCTCACCTGCCTTTTCGAAAAGGGTGCCTTTGGAGGTAATTTGCAGAGCAGCTACCTGATCTCAGACCCTGACCTTTGTTACTCACTACAGACTGGATGCCAGGTCCAGGACTGATGCTGCCTTTGGGAAAGTAGTGTTGTTCTCTTGTGTTGAACGACTCTCCCACCTCCTATATGAGTAACTTGCTAGTCTCCCATTTGTGTGAGTCACAGAGACCATGCAGAAGAATAGATTGCTCACCTGTAACCATGGTTCTTTGAGTGGTCATCTGCAAACTCACACAACACCCATCCGTTCTCCCCACATTTGTCATGCTTTCTGTCCTTAGCTCCGTGTCTCATGCTATGGGCGGCCATAGAACTGAAGGTTTGGGTGGGAATCAGGTTGTCACATGGATGAAGTAAAGAGGGGCTTCTGCTGAAACACTTGCATAACAGTTCTAGAAAGTTCCAAATAAAGTGCTACGCAGGCACAGTAAACCCATTTGTGTGAGTTCACAGATGAATCACGGTTACATGTAAGCAACCCATTCATTCACAAGGAGTATATAATGGGAATCTGTCTAAGCTTAGTAATGTTAGCTGTTTCTGTGGTTCAAAATAATCTCTAACAAAAAGAGGAGGGAAATGTAACATATTGCTAGTAAAAACGCCAAAATTATATTTGCATAAAGTGTCTGCGTATATCCAGACTTATTTTAGGTTTTGTCTGAAGCAGTTTTCTTTTTTCTTTTCCATTTTAGGTGCTCTTATCAGCCATGAAAAACTTCTGTTGCAGATCAATACAGAGCGTGAAATAGGAAATATGGGATATAAACTAGGACAGGTTTGTTCAAGTTTCCGCATTAACTGAGTACCTTTTCCTTTTGTTCAAAACATCCAGCAGAGTGCTGCTAGAAAAGAAAGAATACAGTGTTGGGATTTTAAGATTAATGAGATGATTATTATTAAAGGGAAGATGTTATCCCTTTTGTAAGTGTTCTCTCACTTAAGAAACTTTGTATTGGTTCCCACCTGTAATTTATAAAGGCAACCATCATCATTTCACCTCTAGTTACCAGCAAATTCCTTTCAGGTAAAAACCAAATAGTGCTCACCCATCTTTTGGATCACACTTCTCTCTTTCAACTTAGCATTCCTTGTAGCTATTACCTTGGCCAGACAAGTGAGTCTTATTAGTATTTCATACTAGGGGTTGGAATCATGAGGCCTTCCAAGTGTTGTTGGACTTCAGTTCCTAGCACTCCTCATTGTTTATGTTGGCTAGGGCTGCTGGAAATTGCAGTCCAACAGCATCTTGCAGAACCACATGATTCACAACCTTGTACTACATCTTTCCGTTTAACCAATTTAATAACCCTTTTAAGGAGTATAGACCATTATTTTTTTTCCTTCCTTCTGCCCTAGTTTCTCTCCATGAAACATCTGACACACACTAAATATATGTAGAATTAACAAAATTTATATACCATTTTGTTGTTTCTGTTGTTTTGTTGTTTCTGATTCTGTCTTTGTGCCCTTTCTCAAACATCTGTAGGCTCCAAAATATCTAAGATCTATTTTCACTGGATAAATTAAGGCTTGCATTTTGAATCAGGAATTCCTTTTCAATAGCCTTTAATGCAACCATGCATCAAGATTTAATGACATAACCAGTCATTCCACCAAGGCTGTGGCAGCTTTGGCAGCCTTTTTCCAGAAATGCTGTTTCTTCGTGGTCTCTGTGACTCACACAATTGGATTTTGCGCAGAACAGCATTCGGAACCTTCTAGAAATCCAAAAGTAGGCGTTTTGACCGTTGAACCCCTCTCCCATCCTCCGGGGTATAAAAGCCCCCAGCTGCTCCAATGGTCAGTTCCTTTCTTTCTGCCTCATTAGCAGCATCTAAGGAGCCTTTCACTAGTGTTTGTCTTGACTAAATGGCTTCCTTTGACTTTGGTATGGTTGATGATCATTTTTTCTTGGCATTTTGGACTCATTGAACCATGGATTTACTGGACTGACGACAGACTGTGTTTTACTAAGGTTTTTGGATTCAGATTTGGCAGTGTTGCAGTGTATGGCAACCAAATTGTTTAAGCGCTGTATAGCATGTAAAGGCAAGATACCCAATCGAGACGAGCGTTCAAAGTACCTTTTGTGTCTGGGAGAAGGCCATAACGTGAATTCTTGTACAAATTGCCAAGAATTCACTCCGCAGACTAGTCGTAATAGAGCAAGCAGGTTAAAAGCTTTGCTCTGGGAACAAGTGTTGTCTGCGTCAGATCCTGCGAGCTGTGCAAAGACAGCTGGCACTAAATCCAGGATGGCCCAGACCTCTTCAGCTCTGTCATCTCGTCAGTTGGCTTCTTCTTCAAGGCTGAGATCGATGCCAAGATCGAGGTCGACATCTCGATCTCGGGAGTCGAGATTGGAGAAGGCTGCAAAGAAAGTGTCTGATGTTGTTGAAGGTTTAGCCTCTCCTACTGTGTTAAGAAAGAGGGATAAGGATAAGAAGAGGAAGCTGAAGGAGTATTCAGACCAGGCTTCCTCGGAGAAACATAAAAAGAAGGATAGACATGTGGTTTCATCTTCTCCAACATCTCTGAGGCCGGTTACATCTGGGTGCGCTGTGGAGGTGCAGCGTGAGTCATCATCTCCTGCTAGACATCTAGAGCAGGCTCTGGATCCTCCATTGGAGATACAAGAGGTCCGAGTGGAGTCAGAAGGAGAAACTGTTAATTCCTCTTCTTTGATGAATGTGGGACCACAGCCTCAAACTCAAGATCGACCACGAGATGCGGGGCGATCGGTATCGGTGCAGAAAAGTCCACAGCATGAGGTGATGACTCCTAGACACCGTAGGAGAACGCCCCCTTCACCTCCAGTCCTTCTCATAGAAGGTCGAGGTCGAGAAGTAGATCACCTGTGAGATATCATCTTTACAGACATGCAGCTCCTGCTAGATACCATGAATGTTGCCTAGATGAGGTTTCCGTTGATTCAAGGGACATTTCACCTTATCTTGAGGAGTTTGATGATTATAGACGTTCTCAATGCTGTGCTGACTCTCAGACTTGGTACCATCATTCTGAGTACTATAAGTTGAGCTCTCGCTCTGTGTCGCCTCAACATTGGAGAGTTTCAGTAGTGGAGGTGGAGAAGGTAGCACCTCAAAGAGAGCGAGAGACTGAACATGACACTACCCATAAGGAGGTTGCGGTTGAGCCTCAAAAAAGATTGAGGGAAAGATCTGTGCCTTCTCAGTTGGAGAGATGGATTTCGATATCGAGTTCGTCGGCATCTAATTGTTCTGTAGATGCTGATGAACATTGTTCTATGCTGGTGTCGAGTGCTAAGAGGATTTCTCCAATGGATGATGTTCGATCCTTTTCAGATCTTGTTTTGAGGATGTCTCGTTCTCTTAATCTCACAACTAATATGGAGAAAGAGGACTTGAAAGACCCTATTTTTCAGGAGCTTCAAGATAGGGTGCCTGCAACTTCAATGAAAGCTCCTTTACCTTGTTTGTTGCAAATTGTCAAGAAATCATGAACGACTCCTTCCTCGGTACTGTCAACTTCAAAAAAACTGGAACCGCAAACCAAATTCCATTGTGATTGATGCTGCGTAGTTGAGGCAGTCACAGAGACTACATGTTACTCCTGCTGATGGAGAGAGGAAGAAGTTAGATACCTGGGGAAGGAAAGTGTATTCTAATGCTGCATTGTTGTTTCGAATTTCCAATTACGCCGCGTGTATGGGAGCATATCAACAATTTTTGTGGTTCAGAGTTAAGACTTTCATCGACGTGTTACCTGGTGATGAGAGGAAAACTGCATCAGTGCTGTATGGTGAGGCTTATCGGCTCTCCTCTCAACAACTTACAACAGCTAAATACATAACTGACTGTAGTGGTAAAGCACTAGCAGGTGCTATAGCTTTGCATAGACATGCATGGCTGATATCCTATGGGTTGTCTCAGCAAGCTAAGAATATGATTGAGGACTTACCTTTTGATGCTGTTGGATTGTTTAATACTGGTACAGGTGACAAACTGGAGCATGCTCAAAAGATGAGGAGCTCTGTGAGAAAATATGGATTTCCAGCTTCATATTATCCATCCAGGTACCGATATAGACGGTATCAGCAGTTCTCAAGGAGACCAATGAGTCCAACTCAAACACAGCATCAAAGACAGCCTACACCTCAAGATCAAACTTCGAGGAAGTTTCCTTCAACAAGGTTCAAGCAGCCACAATACAAGAAACGTCAGTCTGATCAAACCAAGTGTAGGGTTTGACAATCAAGGGGGTGATACCGATATCTTCCCAGATGTCAGCACCATGTTGGGCGATACTACTCTGCAGATTGCTCAAGTTCAAACTTGTCAAAGATGTCAACACAGTACCGAAGATGCACATTTAAGTACGGGTGTAACTCCCCTCTTTGGGGACAGATTGAAGAGGCATTACCAGGCGTGGCAATCTATAACAACGGATCAGTGGGTTCTTGGCATAATAGATCAAGGTTATTCCATAGAATTTCGAACCCTGCCTACCATGGGGAAAGTTCGGCGTACAAAACCATCACTGCAACTGCAGACAGAGATCGATACCCTGTTATTGAAGAGGGCCATAGAAAAAATCTCCAATCTGCAACTCAAGAGAAGTTTTACATCAAGGTACTTTCTGGTGTCGAAAAAGGACAGCGGTCTTCACCCCATTTTGGATCTGAGAAGGATGAATAATTTTATAACCCTGAAAAGATTTCAGATGGTGACTCTCTCTACCATAATGTCGTTGCTACATTTAAACAACTGGTTTGCTACGCTAGACCTCAAAGATGCCTACTTCCATATCGCTGTCAGACCAGAGCACTGAAAGTACCTTGCATTTGCTATAGGCAATCAAGGGTACCGTTTTCGAGTCCTACCCTTCGGTATATGTACAGCTCCAAGGGTGTTTACAAAGTGTATGTCTGTTGTGGCTGCTCATCTGAGAAAGAAAGGTATCACAGTGTTCCCCTATATAGACGACTGGTTAATAGTGGCACCAGTGAAACATCGGTTGCTGGCAGATCTGAACTCAGTGGTGTGTTGTCTATAAGACTTAGGACTGATCATAAATTACTCAAAATCGGCGTTGATACTATCGGAGAAGTTCAAATTCATAGGAGCCATACTAGACTCTTTGCAGCAAAAAGCATTTTTGCCAGAAGACAGATGGACAAAAATGCTGAAGGTGTTCAATCTGATTCAGCAACACAGAAGAGTTAGAGCAAAGGCAATTCAAGTGGCATTGGGACTGATGGCTTCCACAACAATGGTGACACCATTAGCGAAATTGAAGATGCGGTCCCTGCAGAGATGGTTTATAAAGATCTTCAGTCCATGGGACCGGCAGAGCATGCTTCTGACAGTCCCAAGACTGATCTTACGGTCATTGCTGTGGTGGATAAATCCAAACAATGTATTGATAGGAATGCCGTTTGTACCTCCTCAACCTCTTGTGGTAGTGACAACGGATATGTCATTGGAAGGATGGGGAGCACATCTGCAGAATCTGACTGTGAGAGGGAGATGGGATCAGTCAGAGAGAAAGTTACACAGCAATGCGTTGGAATTGAAGGCTGTGATAAAGGCGTTCAAAGCTTTCCCTATTACCTTCAGGGAAATTCTGTTCAGGTCGTTACCGACAACACGACTGTGATGTATTACATAAACAAGCAGGGCAGAACAAGATCTCAGGTACTGTTAGATCTAACCCTGCATTTATGGGATTGGTATCTGTCGAAGAAGATCACTCCCTCAGCAGTGCAGCTGGCGGGAGAGGAGAATGTGTTGGCAGACATGCTCAGCAGGACTCCTCTGTCATGCCACAAGTGGAAGATGGACAGAGGGATTCTGCTCGACATCTTTCGGAACTGGGCTTACCCTCAGACCTCTTTGCTTCCAGTGAGAACAGACAATGCGAGCTGTATTGCTCACAGCTGAAGAGGGATGTCAAGTTCCTGGGACATGCTTTCCTGTTCAGCTGGTTGGGACCGATCCTTTATGCGTTCCCACCTTTCCCTCTAATCACAAAGGTGGTGTCCAAAATTCATCAAGACCAGGCGACCGTGATCCTGATAGCACCTTGGTGGCCGAGACAGCCTTGGTTTGCAAACCTAATGTATCTAGCCAACCGATGGTATCGAGCGTTGCCGTGCAAACCAGACTTGATTTCCATCCACAACGGGACAGTGTTCCATCCAGATGTTCAATCCTTGAGACTGACAGCGTGGAACCTGTTAAATTGAATGACTTACCAGACGTTATGGAGAGGGTTTTGATGGCAGCACATAAGCCATCCACATCTAAATCATATACTTATAAATGGAATAAATTTATTAAGTACTTGAATGATGTAAATGTTGATGTTTAGAGTTATACTGTGGTTAATGTACTTGACTTTTTGTCCAGCTTGGCAACAGAGGAACTGACACTGTCATCAATCAAATGTTACTTGGCGGCTCTGTTCTGGTGCCATCAACAGGATGGTAAACCGTCTCTATTTGGGGATCCTATGGTTAAGAGGTTCTTGCAAGGGTATAAACATTTACACCCCCCGTTAAACCTCCTGTACTGTCTTGAGATTTGAGTACTGTGTTAATGGGGTTGACTGGTAAACCCTTTGAACCTATGGCAACCTGTGATTTACATCTCTTAACATGGAAAACAGCTTTCTTATTGGTGATAACATCAGTTAGAAGGGCTAGTAAGTTATGTGCATTGAGGATTGACTCACCTTATTTACGATTTCACAAGAGTAAGGTGATTCTTAAACCAGGTATCACATTTTTGCCCGAAGTTGTATCATCTTTTCACTTAAATCAGGAGATCATTTTACCTGCATATTTTCAGAATCCAGAATCTGATATGGAACGAAGGTTACATTGGTGGTTTTTAGGAGAGCGTTAGCTTTGTATATACAGTGCACAGCTGGTGTTAGGAAAACTAATAAGTTGTTTTGTCTGTTATTCTGTATCTAAGCAAGGGATGTCTGCTTCATCCCAAAGGGTAGCAAAATGGATTGTTTCTACTATAAAATTGACTTATGACCTTGTAAGAAGAAAACTACCTGAAGGCATTAGAAGCCATTCGACTAGAGCATTGGCTGCTTCCACTGCTTTCCTTCAGGAGGTTCCTTTGGATGATATATGCAAAGTGGCTACTTGGTCACAACCTATAGCCTTTATATCTCATTATAGAATTGATAATAGAGAAAAAACAGAAGCTTAGTTTGGGGGAGCAATTTTATTGTCTGCTATTTAATTAATATACCTTCTTCGCAAGTAACTAATTATAACAAAATAAACATGTTCTTTTTGTTGCAGTCATCTAGTATGAGGATGATTTCTGATGTGGTGTTAATTGTCTTCAGGTGGAGTTGTTTTTAGTATGACATCCCACCATCCTTGTAATAGTAGCTTGCTAGTCTCCCAATTGTGTGAGTCACAGAGACCACGAAGAAGAAGAACAGGTTGCTTACCTGTAACTGTGGTTCTTCGAGTGGTCTTCATCTTATTAGGGAAGGTGAGGAGTTTTTGGATAGGGCAGAGAAGACCTTCCTGAAGACCGAATGCGCGGGGGAGCTGCCAGATCAGGAAGTCAGCACACTGGGCCAAGAAACGGATGCTTGGAGGAATGTCACACGGAGGAGTAGGAGGGCCAGGAAGGAAACAGAGACTCTCAACCTACACAATCGCTTCAAAGTTCTTGGCCTTATGAACGATGAGGAGCGCCAGGAGGAGGGAACAGAATGTCAACAAGAAGGAATCCAACATCGGCAACAGGAACTAGATCAACACTCCCAGCCTCAACAGAGTGTCCAGGCAGTCCTAGAAGAACCTGCTGGTCGAGGAGCCCCGGACAAGCCTCAGAGGAGGCGAGTTCTGGTTGTTGGGGACTCGTTGCTCAGAGGAACTGAAACGGCAATTTGCAAACCCGACAAGTTCAATCGAGAAGTCTGCTGTCTTCCTGGGGCCAAGATCAACCACATAACGGAGAGGCTAACCAGGCTAGTCAAGCCCACTGACCATAAGCCCCTCATTTTGGTTCATGTCAGAACCAATGACACTGCGAGGCGCAGCTTTTACCACATCGCAAAGGACTACAAGCTTATGGGGACAAAGCTTAAGGACCTTGGTGCGCAGGTGGTCATTTCATCTCTCCTCCCTGTTCAAGGATATGGTGCACAAAGGGAAAGGGCGATAGCAGAGGTCAACAACTGGCTCCGCACATGGTGCCGCCGGCAACGGTTTGGGTTTTTGGAACACGGCCTGAATTTCCATGAACGTGGGCTTCTGGCAAGGGATGGGCTGCACCTCACGAAACTTGGCAAGAATGTTTTTGCAAACAGTCTTGCACGGAGGATTAAGAGGTCTTTAAACTAAGTTCTGCTGGGGAGGGAGACAGTATTATTCAGGGCAAAGACACGGCGAGTGCAGGGGGGAAAGGCCCAAATTATATTGACCAAGTAGTACAAGCGTCCAATGGTGGGAGGAGTAGAAACTATAGTACAGGACTTGCAGGAAGGGCCCGGGGATTTAAGTGTCTCTACACTAACGCGCAGAGTATGGGAAACAAGCAAGATGAACTTGAACTCCTAGTACAACAAAATAAATACGATTTGATAGGCATCACTGAGACCTGGTGGGATGAGTCTCAGGATTGGAATGTAGGAATAGAGGGGTATAGCCTATTTTGTAGAAATAGACCAAACAAGAAAGGAGGAGGAGTAGCCTTGTAGGTCAAGGATGTATTCACCTGTGAAGAGATCCATGACTTAGACCCAGAAAGCCAGGTCGAGAGCATCTGGGTAAAAATTAAGGGAGCGAGAAACAATAGGGATATTTTGGTGGGGGTTTACTACAGACCTCCAGCCCAGACTGAGGACCTTGATGACGCCTTCCTCAACCAAATGACCGCGCATTCAAAAAGGAGAGATACAGTAATAATAGGAGATTTCAATTACCCGGATATATGTTGGCAGTCAAACTCTGCCAAGACAGCAAGGTCCAGCAAGTTTCTTGCTTGTCTTGCAGACAATTTCATGGTCCAGAAGGTGGAAGAGGCGACAAGGGGATCAAATATTCTAGATCTGATCCTGACCAACAGGGATGACCTTGTTAATGAGGTAGAAGTGGTTGGATCTTTAGGGGGGAGTGACCATGCCCTATTGGAATTTGGCATTCAGTGGGAAGGAGAAGATACGTGTAGCCAGACAGTCATCTTAGATTTTAAAAGAGCGGACTTCTGTAAACTGAAGTAGCTGCTGGCTGAAATTCCGTGGTCAGGAATAGTGAAAGAGAAAGGAGTTCAGGAGGCATGGGAGTTCCTTAAAAGGGAGATACTGAAGGCACAGTCTAAAACTGTGCCAATAAAGAGGAAAAATGGAAGGCACCTGAAGAAACCAGAATGGTTGAGTAAAGAACTCTCAGCTGAGCTAAGCGTTAAGAGAAACGTGTACAGGAAATGGAAGAGGGGGGAAACCACCAAAGAAGAATTTAAGCAAGTAGCCAGGAGATGTAGGGAGAAGGTCAGAAAGGGTAAAGCGCAGAACGAACTTAGGCTGGCCAGAGACATTAAACACAATAAAAAGGGCTTTTTTAATATGTCCGCAGCAAAAGGAAAAAGAAAGAGGCGATAGGGTCGCTGCGCAGAGAAGATGGCGAATTACTAACAGGGGGAAGAGAAAAGGCAGAACTACTTAACACCTTCTTTGCCTCAGTTTTTTCCCAGAAGGATACATGGACTCAACCTGGTGGTTGGGGAGCAGGGGAGGAAGCAGGGGAAATGCGGTACATAATAGGTAGAGAGGTGGTACAAGAATACCTGGCCACACTGGATGAATTCAAGTCTCCAGGGCCAGATGAATTGCATCCTAGGATATTAAAAGAACTGGCAGAGGTCATTTTGGAACCACTTGCTATGGTCTGAGAAATCTTGGAGGACAGGAGAAGTTCCAGCAGACTGGAAGAGGGCAAATGTTGTCCCCATCTTCAAGAAGGGAAAAAAAGAGGACCCAAATAATTATCACCCGGTCAGCCTGATGTCAGTACCTGGAAAGATCCTGGAGCAGATCATTAAGCAGTCAGTTTCTAATCACTTAGAAAGCAATGCGGTAATCACGAGAAGTCAACATGGATTTCTCAAAAATAAGTCATGCCAGACTAATCTTATTTCTTTTTATGATAGAGTTACTAGCTTGATAGATGAAGGGAATGCTGTGGATGTAGCATATCTCGATTTCAGTAAGGCCTTTGACAAAGTTTCCCATGACATTCTTGCAAAGAAACTAATACAATACGGGCTGGACAGGGCTACTGTCAGGTGGATCTGTAACTGGTTGACTGACCGTTCCCAAAGGGTGCTCACCAATGGCTGCTTTTCATCCTGGAGAAAAGTGACTAGCGGGGTGCCACAGGGTTCTGTCCTGGGCCCAGTGCTCTTCAATATTTTCATCAACGACTTGGATGAAGGAATAGAGGGCATGCTCATCAAATTTGCAGATGACACCAAATTGAGAGGGGTTGCTAATACACCAGAGGACAGGATCAGAATTCAAAATGACCTGGATAGATTGGAGAGCTGGGCCAAAGCTAACAAAATGAAATTCAGCAGAGAGAAGTGTAAGGTCCTACACTTAGGTAGAAAAAATGGAATGCAGAAATATAGGATGGGGGACACGTGGCTGGATGGCAGTACGTGTGAAAGGGATCTAGGAGTCTTAATAGACCACAAGCTGAACATGAGTCAGCAATGTGATGCGGCAGCCAAGAAAACCAATGCAATTCTCGGCTGCATCAATAGGAGTATGGTGTCTAGATCGAGGGAGGTACTGGTACCACTCTACTCTGCTTTGGTTAGACCTCATCTTGAATCCTGTGTCCAGTTCTGGGCACCCCCATTCAAGAAGGACATGGTCAAGCTGGAGCAGGTCCAGAGGAGGGCGACCAAAATGGTGAAGGGCCTGGAAGCCATGCCCTATGAGGATAGACTTAGAGAGCTGGGTATGTTCAGTCTGCAGAAGAGAAGGTTAAGAGGGGACATGATAGCTATGTTTAAATATTTGAAGGGATGCCATGTAGAGGAAGGAGAGGGCTTGTTTTCTGCTGCTCCAGAGACCAGAACAAGGAGCAATGGATTCAAGCTGTGGGAAAGGAGATTCCACCTGAACCTCAGGAAGAACTTCCTGACGGTCAGGGCTGTCCGGCAGTGGAATATGCTCCCTCGGAGTGTGGTGGAATCTCCTTCTTTGGAGGTTTTTAAGCAGAGGCTGGATGGCCATCTGTCGGGAGTGCTTTGAGGGTGTTCCTGCATGGCAGGGGGTTGGACTGGATGGCCCGTGTGGTCTCTTCCAACTCTACATTTCTGTGATTCTGTGATTCTGTGATTCTGTCTTCTGTGAACTCACACAAACCCTCCCGTCCTCCCCTCTATATGTCCTGCTAATGTGTTGGTTCCATTAATGCTGCTATAGCGGTGAAACGGAACTGACCGTTGGAGCAGGTGGGGGAGGGGTTCAGTGGTCAAAACGCCTACTTTTGGATTTCTAGACGGTTCCAAATGCTGTTCTGCACAGGCGCAAAACTCAATTGTGTGAGTTCACAGAAGACCACACAAAGAACCACAGTTACAGATAAGCAACCTGTTCTTTTGAGAATTACGTTCTTTTGAGAAGTACATATGAAGTACATTTTGTAGGGATTGCACACATATGTTTTAGCAGAAATAGTCTTCAGCAGATTCTCCAGTCTGTAATCTTTTGACAATTGTATCTGCCATGGACTCTCTTCTACTAAGGAACAACTTGGGCATATTCTATCCTCTAAGAAACCTCCTTTACACCACCCTGAGAATGGGATATTGGAATTTACTTAAAGGTCCATTCTGTGTACTTCAGTAAACTGCATCAAAGGATCTTGCAAATGTAATCTCAGAGTCTTGGTCCATACTCTTGGAGAACTCCTGGAGAACAGAAGATATCCTTGAAGACTAGAAGTGACTGATGTTGTCTTTGTCTACAGAAAGGGGAAGAAAAAAAGATCTGAGCAACTATCAACCCATCAGCTTGACACTGATACCAGCAAAAATTGTAGAAAAGATCATTAAACACTTATTCTGTGAGCACTTACAAAAAGAATGCTGTGATTACTAATAGTCAGCATGGATTTCTCAGAAAAAGTCATGCCAGAATAATCCATCTAATATGAGCTTGGTAGATCAGAGGAATGCTGTGGACATAGCATATCTTGACTTCAGTGAGGCTTTTAGCAGTATCCTTCCATTGCATTCTTGCAGATAAACTAGTGGATAGTCTGATGGTAAGAGGATCTTTCTCCAGAAGCATACTGGCTCAGGAAAAGTGCAGTTCTGGCAATCTGTAACATCTAGTCATCTCTTAACTCAATAAGCATTCTTCATGGATAAATCTTGAAAGCTTTTATTAAAGATTATGTTCAGCACACATTGACAACATCACTGCTAGAGCTGGGGATACAATACAGGTTTCACTTTTTAGAACTCCTCTCAGGGGACAAAACAAAATGGCTACAGTACAGCTAAGCTAGGCATGGCTAACATGGCAGAGGTGGTGGTGGCCTTCTAACATTCTGCCCTCCCCCAAGCTAAACTGTGGCCCTATTACAAACTCATACCTCAGAAGACCAAAACAGGATTTAAAATGACCTTGTCAAATTGGATCACTGGACCAAAACTGACAAAATGAATTTCAACAGGAATAAATGAAAGAACTACATTAGGGCAGACATTCAGTAATTCAGGCTTAGTTGATCTCATTGATTGCATGTGAGCTGTGCTGTGATGACTCCTTCTGGGAACAAATCACTACTGTTGGCGGAAGCTAGCTCGTCCATTAATATAGTCTGATGGTGTCATATTTCCTGGCTGTGTCAGAAACCTGTATTGCTTTGCTTTTAGGGCAAGGAAAAAAGTCATAGAACGAGATGGTCTCAGCAAAATCCAGTTTTTCCCATTCAGTTCGTTTCTGTTGTATGGACCAAGGCGTGTACTATCTTATTGACAAACCAGAAGACCATGCCATTCCCAAAGGGGCCAAGACAGTTTTTCCTCAAAGACTATAAACAGTAATTTTCCCAGCTCTTGTTTTAAAAGATAATATGGGAAGTAATGCACATTTCTCTCTTTGTAAGTCACTGCATTGTCTGGTGAAGAGGTTCTGAATCTTTGGAAACTGCACCATGAAACAGTTCCACTGAGAGTTTTTCACTAACTTTGTTTCATCAAGGCAGCCCATATTATATGAGCAAAAGAACCTGCAGCACTGAATTCTTTCTCTGACAAAGGAAAGACTGTATGATCTTACTATCAGCAGCCTTTCTAATTGATTCTTCACCATACAAAGAGTAACTTAAGTGCAGAAGCATTGCAGTCTGAAGGAATAATTAAAGAGATAGTATGTGGATACAGATCACTAGGTGTGCGCAATAGGTCTTTGTATTTTTGGGGACTACATTCTTGAAGAGTTGCTGAAATGAGTGCTTGCTGAGACCAAGGATCAAAAGATGCTATGTCTGTTAAATAGGAGAGCCTCAAAATTAAGTCCAAACACTTTTTTTGTTTCCCTCAAACATACTTCCAAACAGCAATGATGTGGTGCGTCCACGTCAGTCAAAGTCTTCCAGCTGGGACTCTTCTTTTTTGTGGTGTATTTAAGTTACCTTGCATAACTGTTATGACGGAAAAGCAGAAACAGTTATGAAACAAAATACAGAGTTTCAAGAGACTACTGCTACTGCTATTCTTTTTCCTGCTGATGTTGCCATTTTGCACTATCACAGAGCTCTGTTTCTAATATACCATCACCTTTATGTTTTAAGGACACCCAAACAAGGTTAGCTGATGGTAACGTTTGAAAATTGGCACCAAAAAAAACACAATCCTTTTTCCAAATATAAATATCCTGTCCAGTTGTCATGAGACAGAGAGAAGTACATAGATACTGATGTGTAACAGAAATAATCCTATGCAGATTCTACTTCCAGTGATAAGAGATAATGTTATAAGGATTCTATGATTTGTATTTATTAAGAATGCAACTATGGTTTGAGAATTAAGGATTTTATTGTGTTGAAATATCTGAGAATTTAAGAAGTAGATCTTTCAGTTGTGTTTTAAATTTTCTTCTTCTCTCTCTCTCTCTCTCTCTCTCTCTTTAAGGTGTCTATCCACTCCATATGGCTAGGAAATAATATCACTCCACTGAGAGAAGAAGAGTGGGATGAAGACGAAGATGATGAGGGTGATACGCCTGCCCCTTCCTCTCCGCCATCCTCTCCCATCAATTCCAGGTTTTTAGCTGCTGTTGGGGGGTGTAACTTAGTAATAATCAGTTAATAGCAATTCTAAGTTTTTGTATTTTGACATGAAAGTCTTCTGGCACCTTCATCAGCCTGTATACTTAGTTACTGATTAAGCTTTTTAAAACTGAATATTTTATCAGAAACATTAAAAATCAAATGCAATTCACTTTAAATAATTTTAAAATGCCCTAATTACTGATTTTACTATTCTGTAAGCTGACTGGAGTCCCAGTATTAGAGAAGGGGCAGGATATAAATGAATAAAACAATAACAAAAACATAAAATATTAATATTATAATTTTTATGTGTTTATATAAACTTTTTCAAGTTAATCTTGTTGTGAAGATCCTACAATCTCCCTCAGTGTTTGGGGGGAAAGGTGTCTCTGTGGGCAACATACAAGTAAAATCAGTTTAATAATTAAACTATTTAAAATCTAAAGAGATAAAAATAATTTACACTGACTAAAAACATATTAAACAATTTTAAAAGTTTAAACAAATTAAAAGCTTAAAATATCTCTGAGGCAATAAATGTTCATTTTGGTAAGAATCAGAGTCCCAAAGGCTTTAATAATAACTCGTTTTTAAATAGGCATCAGAATGAAGCCAGTTTCAGCACCAGTCAGACTATGATGGTGGGGAAATTAGCATTTTACTTTCCCTGGTGGGAGAGATAGAAAGTCCTCTCCGTCAGACTTCAATACTTAGACAGGCATATATTTATGTACCTTAAATAGCAACCACATATTACTGATATTACCATCAGTAATCTCCAACTGTGTCAGATCATACAAGATGCAATTCCTTTAAAATGATTGCACCAGGAAGTCTGATATTTGGGAATATAAGAGGAAGGAAGATGTTTCCTGATGCCTGTTAATAAGTTGATTATGTATATTAAACTGTATTTTATTATACTGACATTTGATAAAGAGCCTTTTTAGTGTAACATTTAAAACATTCTGAAATACCTTCACTTTCATTAAAGTTTCGTATGCGCACTTTTTCCTATCTTGTAGATTTCATCTAGCAGGTAATATCAGTTGTTCCCTAGCTTTCAAAACTCTTGGTCAATGGAAGTGTTAGAGGCAGGCAGAAGATTCTCCTCACCTACCTGTGATATGAAATAACCCTCTCTCAGTTATAGAAACCTGGCAGTAATCAAATGTAGCCTTTTCCCATATGGCTTCTTATTTAGTTATGTGGATTAAATGCAGAATATTTATTGGTAATATATACAAGGAGAAAGTATTTTGAGACATACAAAACTTCCTGTTCTGTTTTAAACTACTTGGAGAAGTTGTGTCTCTGAAAGACAGTATTTAAATGCCTCAAATAAAAAAGCAGTGCTGCCAAAAATTATTATATCTTTACCAAACTCATATTGAAATAACACAGATTTTTTTTTCCTCTGACTACCTTGTGTCTTGTCTGATGATGAGATATAGAGATTTCTTGCCTCATGTTTGCACTGTTCTGGTTAGCCTGATGTCAGTTTTATACTAATATAGATTTTAACACAGCCTTACCAAAACCTGACAGAAATTACACAACTTTCTCTCAGACCAAGGATCACAATTGGAAGGATACTTACAGAAAGGTAGCTTTGTCCTTTCCACCTATGGCCAGTTAAGAACAGGATTGGGGAAAAGAAGGGTGGGTCTTCTTTGTCTGAGAAGTTACAGCAAGTGGTTGTGATCTTTTTTATCTTGGAAATATGAAGTGAAGGGCAAAGTGGGGGATGTCACATTCCCTTGCTAGTGAAATTGGCGTTGGTTTTTAAGCTTTCATGTAATTGAAGATGTGGAGAGGGATAAGATCGTATCCTCCCTGCCCTTCCTTTGTAATATTCAGAGACAGAAAGCATAAATATGTATTGATTATTTCATGTATATCCCACTTTCCTGCTATGTGCTCAAGATGGGGTAATATGGTTCTCTTCCCCACTTTATCCTTGGAACTAGCATATAAAGTAGGCTTGGGTGCGACGTTCTAACCAGCACACCATGCTCACTCTAACACCAGCACTTTAACCACTTCACTATCCTAACTCATTTCTGTTTTAAGAAACTGTCTTGCCAAAAGGCAATTGGCCAGTTAACCAAAGGCAAGGGGTTTGTTTTCGGGTATCCAGAGGCAACAAATAACACCAGTTGTAGTGGTAAAGACTTAAAGATTTTATTGAACAGCAAACAATTTAAGCAACATGAGCATACAGGCAATATCAGCATGCAGACAAAACCCACTCAGACCTATGCTGCCTAGATAATGTAAAGATGGATTATCTTAACAAACAAAGACTCCTTCAGTCAGCTTCCCTGGAGACCGACCAGAAAAGAACAGCAAAGGAGGCCTCTCTGTGTAGCCACCTGTGCATGGCAATTCAGCTATAAGCCCATGCTGAGCTCACTGGGGAGAGGAATCTAGGGGGTATTTATACCCTTTGGTCTGGGACGACCAGGCCATATTTTGTGGGAACCCTGTGATCGCTTAAAAACCTTGGATGAGCTAAACTCCTTTCAACTATCAAGGTCACTGATTAAGTGGCTATCTTTTGGGTTCTTCCCAGCACTTGTTATCTAGTAGATGTTTCAACTCAAGGGCAGGTGCTACTTAGCAGACATCACCTGCGACTTTGTCTACATTTTAAACTGGTAAGCATACAGAATACATCAAAGTAAGATTTAAGTCAAAATACAGGAATCAAAGTAGTGTGCTTAACAGGTCAGAAAACCTTGAACAGCAGCAGCATGGAGAAACTTAGAACATCAAAGAATACCAGAAGGTCTTATTTAGACCGTTGTTAGCAACAGTATGGAAAAACTTAGAACATGGAGGAATCAACTGGGGTCAGGCCAGACCTTACTCCTCCTCAAAATTACTGTGGTCTTCTGGTTGTTTCCCATACAGAAATTAGAGAGTTTCATAGATGGTAACAGATTCAGCCCTTTTTTCACACCTTCCAAAATTCAAGCAGATTGAGGTAATATATTTGGAGCAGAAATTGGAATCCTTGCTCCTCCCACTATCCAACTCACTGTGCATAACATGCTGCACTTCTCTCCTCTGTGATTCATCCTCATTGCTACCACCATCAGCTGGAGCAGAGACATATTTTTCACCAAATATCTGCCTAAATACAGTCATCTCCTGGGAAATGCTTCTGTGCACTGAACAGAATTTAAAGGGACAGCTATGGATGCAGGTGCCAAAGCAGTTGCCTTATATTTGTTTCCTTGTTTCCTTCTTCTTCCCAGGATTTCAGGTTTACCTAACCTTCACATTACAATGAAAGAAATTGCATAGATTAGGAGAAATTATAAAGCACTCAAGGAAAGGGAATAAAGAGAGTGAACATGAAGGCATTGCAGATAGCGAACAGTCCTCATCCTCTGTTTTGTGTGCCTTCCTCCTATTGACTCAGTCTTCATTACTATGTAGGTGGAGGGACGGGGAGACAAGTGGCAGCTGCTGCAGGGTGGACCAGTCAACAAGGAAAATGAGAGAAACTGCACTAATAGTAAAAAACCAATAATGTATACTGCGAAGGAGGGAGTAGTGATGCTACTCACTAGAGCTTATAAGTCCTATGTCCCTGATGCTTTGCAGTGGTTGCTTCCATCTAACATGTGATCTTCTGCTCCTGTTCAATGGACTCCTTTAAATTATTTTCAAACAACCCAATGTAGTGACATAATAACTTTGTGTCTGGTTACAGGAAGCATCGTGCAGGTGTAGACATACATTCCTGTTCTCAATTCTTACTGGAGTTGTACAGTCAGTGGATTTTGCCATCAAATCCAAATAAGAGGACTCCAGTTGTTCTGATCAGTGAAGTTGTCCGATCTGTAAGTATTTATGTTTTCAATATCATAAATAATTGGTATATGTTTTTGACTAGGCCTTTGCAATATAAGAGCATTTCAGACAATACTGTGGTCCCTCAACTTTTGTGAAGGTTTGGGGCACAGACCGCCCCCCACGAAAGTAAAAAAATCACGAATAACTCCACCTGCCACCTGAGTGCTCCCCCTCCCATATTCTCCTGCCTATCACCTATATGCCCTGCCGTTTTTCTCCACACAGGCAAAAGGTAAGCCAGTGGAAATGAAAACACTTTTCCCCTCGCTCCATTTGCCTGCCTGTCACTCACCTGCACCGCCTTCTTTCTGCCTGCGTGGGCAAGAGGCAAGCTAGTGGAAGCAAAAACACTTCCCCCATTACTCCATTTGCCTGCTTGTCACTCGCGTGCACTGCCTTCTTTCTGCCCGCATGGGCAAGAGGCAGGAAAATGGAGAGGGAAAGGCTTGAATGCATATGAACCTTCCTCTCTCCCATTCGCTTGACTTTTGGTGTGGTGCAGAGAAGGAAGGCAGCATGCCTGGCCAAAAGGCAAGGGAATGGAAGGGGGAAAAGAAGGGGAGGCAAGCAGGCACCTCACAAGTAATCAAATTCATCAAAGTCAAACCCGCGAAAGTTAAGGGGCTACTGTACTGTCAAGGCAGGAGGCATTCTTGCTGCTTGCTTGCAATAAACTGAAGGCTAATTTCTCTAGAAATAATGGTTCGCCAGACTGTGTGTTTTTTAGAGTCCATGCTATAATGAAGTTACTATTGCTCTTCTTCTCAGGGACAGTCATGTGTTAGAAAGAGAATCACAGAATCATAGAGTTGGAAGAGACCACAGGGGCCATCCAGTCCAACCCCCCGCCATGCAGGAACACCGATCAAAGCATTCCCAACAGATGGCCGTCCAGCCTCTGCTTAAAAACCTCCAAAGAAGGAGACTCCACCACATTCCCAGGCAGCATATTCTACTGCCGGACAGCTCTGACCATCAGGAAGTTCTTCCTGAGGTTCAAGTGCAATGTCCTTTCCTGCAGCTTGAATTCATTGCTCCTTGTCCTAGTCTCTGGAGCAGTGGAAAACAAGCCCACTCCCTCCTCAACATGACATCCCTCCAGATATTGATCTTGAAAACTGGCATCAGATTCCTGGATCAAGCTCTGCCAACTTGCTAATATATATTTGCATTCATTTTATTTTTTTTCACACTTGAAGAATAACTTTATTCTCGGTTATAAAATTGTTCTTTAAAAGCAGATTGACTTAATATGGCCATTTCCTTAGAAAAGGATTTCTCAATACAATTCACATTGGGAAACAAACATTCTTACCTCACAGTTACAGAGAGTACATAGGCACTTTTGTAACTTGTGCATATCCTTGATAAACAACAATAAATGCAACTGATTTGCAGTATTTGTCATAGAACTTGCTGCTACAGTAAAAGAAATATAAATAATAAAATTCATCTCTCCAAACATAAACCACATCCCACAAAAGATGAAATTGCTTTTCATGAAGATTTCAGCAAAAAAGCCCAATCTCACATTAGGAAATTAAATATACAAGATAATTTTTGTGTCTCGGAAGTGTGCAGATGTGTTACTGAAGTTGATAGCATGCGTATCTGGCTCCCAGTCATACCAGTGAACCGTGGAAAAAAAATTTGGCTTGTAAAGTCCACACATCTGGCAGGGAGCTAAATATATGAACTAACCTTTTATACAAAAATGTCTGCATGTTTCTTCAGACATTGGAGTAACATGTGGAAGTCCTTTTGTGCCTTTAAGAGGTAGTGTGGAAGACGGGAGGAAAAGAAAATCCAGTTAAAAAAAATTCCACACTGGTGTATCTTCATAGAATCATAGAATCATAGAGTTGGAAGAGACCACACGGGCCATCCAGTCCAACCCCCTGCCATGCAGGAACACCCATCAAAGTATTCCCAACAGATAGCTATCCAGTCTCCACTTAAAAACCTCCAAAGAAGGAGACTCTACCACACTCCGAGGCAGCATATTCCACAGCCGGACAGCTCTGACCGTCAGGAAGTTCTTCCTGAGGTTCAAGGGGAATCTCCTTTCCTGCAGCTTGAATCTATTGCTCCTTGTCCTAGTCTCTGGAGTGGCAGAGAACAAGTCCGCTCCCTCCTCAACATGACGTCCCTTCAAATATTTAAACATGGCTATCATGTCCCCTCTTAACCTTCTCTTCTGCAGACTAAATATTCCCAGCTCCCTAAGCCGTTCTTCATAGGGCATGGCTTCCAGACCCTTCACCATTTTGGTCGCCCTTCTCTGGACACATTCCAGCTTGTCTATATCCTTCTTGAATTGAGCTGCCCAGAACTGTACACAGTATTCTAAATGAGGCCTAACCAATGCAGAATAGAGTGGTACCATTATCTGCCTCGATCTAGACACCATACTCCTATTGATGCAACCAAGAATCGCTTTGGCTTTCTTGGCTGCTGCATCACACTGCTGACTCATGTTCAGCTTGTGATCTACCAAGACTCCTAGATCCCTTTCACACATACTGCTATCCAGCCACGTGTCCCCCATCCTATATTTGTGCATTCCATTTTTTCTGCCTAAGTGTAGGACTTTACATTTCTCTCTGTTGAAATTCATTTTGTTAGCTTCGGCCCAGCTCTCCAATCTGTCAAGGTCGTATTGAAATTTGATCCTGTCCTCTGGCGTATTAGCAACCCCTCCCAATTTGGTATCATCTGCAAATTTGATCAGCATGCCCCTCCACTCCTTCATCCAAGTCATTGATGAAGATGTTGAATAGCACTGGGCCCAGGACAGAACCCTGTGGCACCCCGCTAGTCACTTTTCTCCAGGATGAAAAACAGCCATTGGTGATCACCCTTTGGGTTCGGTCGGTCAACCAATTACAAATCCACCTAACAGTAGCCCTGTCCAGCTTGTGTTTTACTAGCTTCTTTGCAAGAATGTCATGTGGAACTTTGTCAAAGGCCTTACTGAGGTCAAGATATGCTACATCGACAGCATTCTCTTCATCTATCAAGCTTGTAACCCTATCATAAAAAGAGATAAGATTAGTCTGGCATGACTTATTTCTGAGAAATCCATGCTAGCTTCTAGTGATTACAGCATTGCTTTCTAAGTAATTACAAACTGACTGTTTAATGATCTGCTCTAGGATCTTTCCTGGAATTGATGTCAGACTGACCAGGCAATAATATTAGGATCTCTTTTTTCCCCTTCTTGAAGATGGGGATGACATTTGCCCTCCTCCAGTCTGCTGGGACTTCTCCTGTTCTCCAAGAGTTCTCAAAGATTATTGCAAGTCGTTCAGAAATGATTTCTGCCAGTTCTTTTAATATCCTTGGATGTAATTCATCTGGCCCTGGGGACTTGAATTCATCTAGTTTAGCCAGATATTCCTGTACTACTTCTCTACTTATTCTGTGCTGCATTTCCCTCACTTCCTCACCTGCTCCCCACGCCCCAGGTTGGGTATTTTTATCCTTCTGGGAGAAAACTGAGGCAAAGAAGGTATTGAGTAGTTCTGCCTTCTCACTTCCCCCCGTTATTAATTGGTCACCTTCTCCATGCAGTGATCTTATCATTTCCTTGCTTTTCCTTTTGCTGAGGACATATCTAAAAAAGCCCTTTTTATTGTTTTTGATGTCTCTGGCAAGCCTGAGTTCATGTTTAACACTTGTTTAACACTTCTTTCCAAAGTCATCCCTCAAGCATCAGATATTTAGGGACTGAAATTGCAAAAGACCTTAAATAAATGATACCCAAAAATTATAATCCTTTTGCTAAATGGATCAAAGTAAAGCTCAAATTATGGTCAACACTTAAAACCTTTCTTCTAGGGAGAATTACATTGCTAATGATGGTCATACGGTCAAAACTCTTCTCCATTTTCCAATCCATTCTGTTATGTTCCTCAAAGATACGGTAGCAAAAGGCAAGTTGTCCATTTCTCATGTGAAAAAACCTGGACCTCCAAAGTCTGAGATATGCAGTCAAGCTATAAAAGGAAGACTTGCAATTCCCCTAGTACATTTTATTATGAAGTGATTCAAATAGCTCACTCAGCTAATTAGAGATGCTATGGGTCAATATGGAAATCAAATGTCATCATCCAATGGATGCCAGCTTACCACTGTGTCACAAGATACTCAAGAAGAAGAAAGAGTAGAAGGGAGGAGATATTCATAGCTCGTCTTTTTCCCAGTTTGGGATTAGATAAAAATGCATAATTAAACTGAAAAAATACAAAATTTAATAGGTGATTAACCTATCAAAAATTTAAAACCAGTTAAAAACATAATCCATTAAAAAACAAAACAGCACAGCAGAAATAGAGATAGTAAGTCCAACACATTATTTAGATGTGATGGGCCTTGTATACTCATTCCTCAGAGGCCTGTCAAAACAGAAATGTCTTTATCTCTTTACAGAAAGAGAGGAGGGAGGGTGCCCGGGGTCAGCCATTCAGAAGACCCTCTCCTATTTACGTACTTGATGTATCTGTGTAAGTGGTGGAACAAAGAGAAGGGCGTCCCCAGCAGATCTCAAAACATGACTAAGCTTTTAAGGAAGAATATGGTCCTTCAAAATTTTTGAATCTGATTGATAATTATCAATCAGTTGATAATCTCTTTTTGATCATTATCGAAGAACCTGGAAAAGCTGGTCCAATTTGCTTTTGCCATCCTCTCCCCCATTCACCATGAAGGATCTTTCTTGGTTGACTGCAGGAGCAATCTATACTCAAACAGAGTGGTGGCTGCAGATAACAAACAATAACAGAAATACAAATGTGTACAATTCTGTTTGTCTTTCAATACCCTGGGAGAAGGTATATAACGTAATCTAATGATGGGAGGTTGAGGATTAACATCCCTAACAGAAAAAAGAATTTTGAAGTCCTGCCTTGACCAGCTGGCACAAGGAAGTAACCCTCATGTGAGTGGATTGCTCCTGTGGTCATCCAAGAATGATTCTTCATGATAAGTATCAATCACTCATTCTCCTTTTTCTTACCAAGGGAAACTTCTGTGCATCTGTGCTATTATACTGTCAGTTTCTGGTTGCAATTTTAATTGCTGAGTGCAGTTTGCTTCAATTTTTTTATTTGGTTAGCATACTGTGGCATAACTCATCCTGTTCAACACTGTGGGGTGATCTTTACCATTAGAAGAGGTAGTAAGTTTGTTAGATTATACCTACCTTCCGGAGTTTAATGGAAGAAGTTTCTCTAGTCAGAATTTCCCTTTAATTCCAAAAGACAAATAGCATATTTTTCTTAAAATGTATCACATTTCATTAAACAAAATTAAGTATTCTAACATTTCCTTTTACGGGTTTTCTTCTAATGAAGTTATGCTCAAATATATTAAACCTACTGCATTAAAATGTCTATTTTAAAACAACTTTGAAAGGTCACAATGTGTTATGCTTTTCTGCTTGCAGCTTTTAGCTGTATCTGACTTATTTACTGAAAGGAATCAGTTTGAAATGATGTACACGACACTAACAGAGCTCCGGAAAGTACACCCCTCAGAAGATGAGATTCTTGTTCAGTATTTGGTACCAGCTACATGTAAAGCAGCTGCTGTTCTTGGAATGGTAAGCTGTTGTATTTTTTTAAGTCATTTCTGGATCATAGTCACAGAGTGCATCTCTTTTGTGAACTCTGGGGTTCTAAACTGCTTGCACTGAATGTGGTGTCCTGGTTTCTATCAAGTATGAAGAATGGAGCACTCTGCTTTCATGGTTCTGCTTCTACCTGGATGGGTAGTTGCAAAATGTATTACCTGGGGGTTAGGGGCATGGGATGCCAACAGAATTGGAAAAAACACAAATAACTCTAGGCTTCCCAAACCAGGTTTAACATGGATTGAATCCGTGGATTCAAACTACTAAAAATTCAAATGTACGGTACACAATACATTTGGATCTGTACTGGGGAGCACACCAGCTGCCCAGTTCTGCCATCAAGGCAGCAGGGTTCCTTTGGAAGGCAGAAGCAGGTGGCTGGAGAGGTTTGCTGCTGCTTCCTCTGTTGTCCTACACAATTTTTAGTAGGGATTTACAAGTCTTGCCTCATGTTTTCAGTCTCTTTCAGTCTCATGAGGCTTGCAGAGTCTGCAAATGTGAGGTGAGACTCACTATTAAAAATGTGTAGGTTAGCAGTGGAGACAGTGGCAAATAATCTGCAAATGATCAAATCCACGGAAATTAAACACACAAATGTTGAGGGATGACTGTTTTGGAGATAATAGTACTTGGGTTGTGGCATTCTTTTCTCTCCCAACCCTTGCTCCCTTTCTCCCAAAAGTACTTTGAGCAAATCATTCAGCATCACTACAAGAATTGATAAGTGGGCATTTACTGGATACTTCTGTAACCCCCCTTTTGGACATAAAACACTCCCTTGCTCTGTTCCTAACTAAATATCAAAACTTTTGGAGGCCGTAAGCAGACAAATGAGAAGGTAGGCCTTTTCCATCTATTCATAAAGAATTTCACCTTGTCATACTCTACAGAATAAATCTGCAGATGAGAAGAGGAACATCCCAATGGTAGAATAGTGCTGACTGCTATCTCCACACCGGCAGATCTTTGTTTGCCAAAAGGCGAAAGGATGAGGGTGGCTATACAGTAGGCTTTGTTCTTGTGGATCATTGCCATTTTGAGTTATTTTCCAGGTGAGCTGCCTGAACCTGCTACAACCTACCAAATAGCCACACTCTTCCTCCTCCTTACAAGGAAAGATCCTTACCTAAAAAACTTCCAGACCACACTGCCTATTCCTCCCCCTCCTCATATAAAAGGAGCCCTGGTGGTGCAGCAGTTAAATGCTGGTACTGCAGCCATAATGTTGTGAGTTCGATCCTGCAGGGCTCCAGGTTTACTTAGCCTTCCATCCTTCCATAGTTCAGTAAAATGAATACCCAGCTTGTTGGAGGCAATTAGTTAAAATACATTGTAAACTGCTTAGGGAGTACTTTGCACTGATACGCAGTATAGAAATGTAACTGCTATTGCTATTGCTATATACCAGAGTGGTGGTGCTGCATACCACATAGAAGTCACATTGGAAAGGCCAGCCACAGTGCCAGTGCATTTCCAAAGGAAAGCTTGGCAGACAGGAGAGCAAGGCACTGGAGGAGGTGAGCAAAGCAAAAGAAGGCAAGATGGGTAATGTAATACAAAAGGAAACACTGCACCTCAATAAGAAATCAGTGCAGATCAGTGTAAAAGGTGACAGTATGTGGCAGAATAGAGGAGCCCAGCCCATGGACCGAAATGAAAAGCACCACAGGGCACATCTGTTCTCCATCCCTGATCTAGCACCTTCTCTGACTGAATTCCATTGCAGATCATTATATTGAATTAGGTACTGGGAAGCCTGTGTTAAGAGATTCTTTGCAATGTCCCCCCCCCCCCACATTCCTGCTTTTCTTCTTCATCCTGATCTCAGCACAATTTGTAAGAGTCAGAATTTGTCATTAAGCCCTTTTTATTTTCCTAGATACAGTGAACTTAATTATTTATCTGAGCAGATGAAACACTAAAAGTTACTGGTGTCATCTCTTTAAGGAAAAGCAACTTATATTGAATAGTAATAAACTTGTAGGGAAAGATAGTGCCTAAATACCCTGAAGGCATTAGACCCATCTGCTCTTGGAGCTAAGCAGGGTCAGCCCTGATTACTATCTGGGTGGAAGACAGCCAATGAATACCAGGTGCCGTAGGCTAAATTTCAGAGGAAGGAACTAGCAAAACTACCTCTGAGTACCTTTTGCCTGAGAAAACCTTGTGAAAGTCAACAGACGACTTGAAGGCATACATACATATACAAAGAAAGTATGGCCTTAATTTGACACATTTAATCATAATTCAGAAACCTTGTGGATTTTATTAACTTTTGCTTCATTATCTTATGTTAAATAAACCAGGCTATTATTTAATTCAGCATATTTCATATATGTTTTTATCTTCATTAGGATAAAGCTGTAGCAGAGTCAGTAAGCCGCCTTCTGGACTCGACACTACGCAGTACTCACATGCCAAGCCGGATAGGAGCTCTCCATGGAATTCTTTACATTCTTGAATGCGACCTGCTTGATGAAACAGCAAAGCAACTCATTCCAGTCATTACGGAATATCTTCTTTCCAATTTGAGGGGAATAGCACAGTAGGTATCACTGTAATAGCTCTCTTGTGTGGCATTCATTTAACAGAACTGATTGAATGGGCATTTGAATGAGAAGTTCACTGACTTTGAAACTGTAGAAAAACTTTAGAAAAATATCTTCCAGTCAATACTTCTGCATCTTAGTTCTCATTAAGAATCGGTGGCATAGCTAGAGCTATTGCTGGCCCCTCAGCAGTCCCTGCATTTGCCACCCCTCTCAATAAACAAGATTTTTAAAGTGAGGGGAGAAGAAACACCAGCCAGAATGACGTTGCCCTTAAAAATCTCTCCCCATCGTCCTCCCACTTCTTCCAAAGGAGAGCAGGGAAGGCAGGTGGAACCCCCATGGCCAGCCCTGGCCCCCATTCCCACAGGGCAAGGTCCCAGAAGGGGGGTGCACATGGAGGGCATGCTCATGTGCCATGGAAATGTGGTGCTCAAGACCACTGTTTCCTTTCCCTCCTCCCATAGCCAAGCCAGCAGTTGCACTCAGGATGGCAAGGGTGACCAGGTGGTGGTGGGTGTCACATTCGGCAGCTGGCCCCGTGGCATTCTTTTTCTGGAGAGGCTTCGAAGTGCCTCCAAGGGCATTGCCAAGGAGGAAACCTTCCCCCCGGACAGTGGAAGTGATCTCCTCCTCTTCTTCCTTCCTCCTGCTACAGCCCCCATGGGTGCTTCAGCTTTGTTCCAGATAGGGCTGGGGCTTCCCTGCCCTCTTCCTCCTGGGAGACCCTCCTCAGGGCCAGTGGGGGGAGGATAGAGAGAGCTGCTGGTGGTGGCTCCCACCACTCCCTGCACCCATCTGTCCAGGTTGCTGAGCCCCAGAAGGGTGGGTGAGGGTCTTTTTTCTCCCCTCCCCACCATGAGGAGGGGACTGTGGGGCAGGGGCTCGTTCGCTCTCCCTCTGCCTCCCTCAATCCAGATGCCAGGCCAGCTGTCAGGCAGACAAAGGTTAGTCCTGCACACGCAACAGCTCCAGTCTGTCCAGGAAGGCCAGCAACTCTGCAGGGAGGCTCTGTCGGGTGAGTGGGACAGGCACTGGGAGGGCTGGATCACACCCCCAAAAAAGTGCTGCTTGGGGCAGACTGCACCCCCCCACACACTCCCTTGCTCTACCACTGTTAAAGTTTATAAAGAAAGCATTTGTTTTTAACACTTAAAAGGAAGATTTCACTCCACTGAGTATTACTTTTTGCCTCTCTTTACAGGTGTTTGAACATTCACAATCAGCAGCATGTTTTAGTAATGTGTGCAGTGGCATTCTATTTAATAGAAAATTATCCACTTGATGTGGGGCCTGAATTCTCATCGAGTATTATACAGGTATGTATGAATTATACATATATATGTGTATCTGCTTTGTATTGCTTTTTTACCGTGATGGTTGTGAATTTGCATAGCAGAGGTTGGCAGAATATAAATGAAAGGAAGTGGTTTGCAAACTGTAACCATGTTTTGGTGTACTTGGTGCCTTACTATGGATTAATTGATGTGAACTTAGCAAGCCTTCTCATAAATCAAGACATACACAGTGTAATTTCAGTTATATGATAAAGGATTTATATGATAAAGGATTTCTGTATAGATATAAGTTGAATTTCACAATGAATGTGCCATGGTGAAAGTTTTTTTACACATAGAGCTTGCCTGTGTGTTTGTATCCTCTTCCTCCCTTGCCACCTTTTCCAGAGCTTGAAGCTTTCTTTTTGAAAAGTTATTTGTTCCCATTAGTCATTACAGTGTGTTACAGAGAAGTCACTTGTGCTTATTTGTTCCAATGTTTACAAAGCAACTTCTTTCTTTACTTGTTGCGTTGGTCATTACTTCTGTGTCACTTAAATCTTGAAGTTATTAAGATAGTAGCATAAAATTTGAAAAATTTCTCCAAAATGTCTCTCACAGAACCTTTCAAAAAAGTAACTAGAAAACATTACTCCATGCACCAACAGAGTAACTTTGTTCCTATTCATTGTTTTACCTTTGAAATTTATTTTTGTTACCAAAAGGATGGAGGGCGATTTGTTGCAGATAAGTACATTACCAGTAACTTGTTATCGCTGTACACCATCTTTTGCCCACTTTGGTTTCTGCAGAAAAAGTAACCCCATTCATACTCTTTTCCCAGAAGATTTGTGGCAGTTCTGTTTCTTCTTGGATGAGTGTTTGTTAATGAAACTAGGTAGCTGTAATAGTTATTTTCCACCATCCTGTGATTTTTCAGAAGATAAAGGAAGGCAAGTAAGTTGCCTGCTAAGTCTGTAAATTATAAACTAGAAAAATGGCCTCAGCCAGAGTCTCCTGTGGTAGAAGAGTTCTACAACAAATAGTACCCACATTAAAATACATTCTTGCGTCCCCGTTCTCCATGCAGATGTCTGCTTCAGTAGATCCCAGTCATGGTTTACTCTTTCTGTACTGGTTGAGAATGGCACATTGGAAGAATTATCAGGAAGGCCCATGCTTGCTAAAATCTGTACTGGACATAGGGAATCTTTTCTATTCTTTCGTGTGTCTTGGCTAGTGAATGAACTGAACCAAGAAGTTCTGAGAACCAGTAGATGTTCTTTTAAGTAACGTAATATCTTTCCTAGCCTGAGTGGTGACAGGAGTTAACCTATTCATGGATGGCTCTTTGGCAAGAATCAACTTTCACACTAAGTCTTCCAATGTGCCAATCTTGTGATGCTGAAGTAAATGGTAGTATAATCCTGCAGTGTTTTTCTTAATTGCCTGCCATTTGCCTCATTTTGGTGTTCCTCATTCCTGTTCCATTCCAAGCTGAACTTCTCATTTTGACAGTTTATGTCACTGTACAGTTTATGTCACTGTATAGTGACATAAACGGTTTATGTCGCTATAGATTTTAAAATTCATTTCCTTTTTACTTTCAGATGTGTGGAGTAATGTTGTCTGGAACTGAAGAATCAACACCATCCATTACTTACCACTGTGTCCTGAGGGGCTTAGAACGACTTCTTCTTTCAGAGCAACTTTCTAGGCTGGATTGTGAATCATTAGTTAAGCTGAGTGTAGATAGATTGAATGTACACAGCCCCCACAGAGCCATGGCTGCATTGGGATTAATGCTGACCTGTATGTATACAGGTATGAGTTTGATAATATTTTTTTCAGTGCTGAAAATGCACACTCCATGAAAGGGCATTTCTCAGAGACTATTTCATACTTCATACATTTGATTTTCTGTATAACCTTACTGTAAAGTTGCCCCTTTGGGGCACAGTACCCTTGTGAAAGTGGAAAAACTATGAATGACTCCCCCTGTGCTTCTCTGTCCGATTTCGTTTTCGGGCTCCCCCTTCCCGTTCCCATGCCTTTTGCCCTGGCACACATAACTTTCTTCTCCTTGCCTGGGCAAAAGGCAAGGAAATGGGGGGAAGCATGCATGCACCTTTCTTCTCTGCATGATGCTCCCCCCTCCCATTCCCTTCCCTTTTGCCTCAGTGCATGTTCTCCATGCCTGAGCAAAAGGCAAGGGAACGTGTAGGGAGGCAAGCACTTTCCATTCTCAGGAAGGCTTCAGGAGCAATCCACGACCTATTGGGTTATCTCTTTATGCCAGCTGATTGAGGCAGGAGATGAACATTCCATTAATAATGTTGCCTCTCTGACTGACCCTGTTTTTCTTCTCTTGCCTTGCCAGCTGGTTGAGAAAATAACCTCTCTTATTATTTTACTAATTTTTAGGAGTTTAGGCAAAGTTAGGGTTTGAGATTTAGATTTAGAGGCAAATTAAAACGGAGACATCGTTGGAAGAGGTTAGAAAGATTCTCAAGGAAATTACGAGGGCATGCAGATTCCGGAGAAACATAAAAAGAAAAACAAAGAAAATAATATTGCTCAAATTCCAGCAGGAGTGTTGGAAAAGGAATGAGTAGAAATATTGAATTAGCCCTTATTTGATCAGATCACCCTGGACAGCCTGACAACAGATCAAAATTCAAATGGAGGTGGGTTGTTGAGGAAAATTTTCTTGGTATCGAGTGAAAGCAATACAGAAGGCAGGTCCCCAACACACCTCTTGCAGGCGTAGGACAACATTTTTAAGGTAAAAGGGAATGATTCTAAGAAACAGTGTAAACAAAAGAGCAAAGAGAAGGTTGCAGGCTTACTGGACAATTTAGCACAGCAGGTTAGAAGCAACGAGAGAGCTCAGAGCACATCAATAACTTCTGGTTGCCATTTTGGAAGAGGGCTTTCAAAGGAGGAAGCAATGGTTGGATTGGACAAAAGTCTGAACCAATCGCAGCTCACGAGTGAAGGAGCTGTCAAGACAAGAAGGGAGGGAGAAGCACAGAGGAGTGTGGGGCAGTCCACGTGTCAGGAAAAGGCTTCTCCTTTAAATATAAACACAGTGTTTACCCTGGATAGTGTAGCGGCTTTGTGAGCTGCTTGGGTGATGTCTCAGAAGGAAGACGTGGCTGCTTTACTCAATAGCATTGCATCAAATGAGATTCCTTTTTCCTCTTCGGCCAAACCATCATTTATTAATCAAATTAATAGAGATGTAATAAGGCAATTAGTTACAGAGGAGTTGAATCATCAAAGCCTTATACAGGGGAATCAAAATGTGATTTATCCTCCTGGGCTATTGAATTTATTTCAAGCATTTCCTTCAATAGGTTGTAACCCAATGAATTTACCTACACATAATTCATTACTGAGTCCACAGCCTAACTCATACAAAAATGTCCAAATAGATGCATCTGATAAGAATGTAACTGTTCATGATAGATCAAAAGAAGCAAGACAAATGTCAGATGTTATTGGATCAGCTATAGCTTCTCTAGGACTGAGAAAGTGTACTAAAAAGTAAAAAAAAAATTAGGAACAGAAGGAAGATCTGAAGACTTAGAGTTAGCTCAAGAGATCTCTCAGAATCAGATTCTGATTTAGAGAGTTAGGAGGATTGAAGTTGAAAATAGTGAATTAGATGGAGATGAAGCAAGGTCTTCAGAAGAGGAAAATGAGGAGGAAGATAATAAAGTGAGGTTGTTGGAGATAGAGGCATTTAGATCTGTTCTCAAAAAGTTATTACTAACTCTGGGGTTAGAAAATACAAAAGCGAACTCAGATGAAGGCAATAAAAATAAGTCAGTAGCAGCCATATTAAGGAGCAAACTGGTGAAGTCAAATGTGATCTCTATGCCTGAATTGTTTCTAGATCTTATTCAGGCAGAGTGGAAAGATACTACTGCATCAAAGAGATTTAAGGGGTACAGTAAGAGTCTATATTCATTTGACAATAAGTTGATGGAACTATTAGCCATCCCTTTGGTGGCTGCGCCAATTTCTGCACTGATTTCTAATGCCGTGGTCTCTAAGGAAGAGAACACATTTTAAAGGATTTAGATGAGAAGAGAATAGATCCAGCCTTAAAAAGGTCACATGAAACGTCGGCAGTATTGATAAGAGTATCAATAGCAAGTTCAGTGTTTGCTAGGGCAGGTCTTATGTGGTTGCAGGAGGTTTTGGAAGTAGATAATGTCTCAGCTAGGACAATTCAAAAAGTATTAATTAAATTAGAGCAGATATTAAAGTATGTGGCAGATGCAGGTTATGACATGGTGGCATTTTCAGCTAGATCAATAATGGCAACTTCAGTAGGTCGCAGAAAGAACCCACCACCTTTATCAAGCATTATAAATTAGACAAGTTTGCTTCCAGACAAGCTGTGTTTGGAAGATCCGTTCTGCAAGTAGTAACTCAGGGTGCAGCCTTTCCTGCCCTTAAGTTAGAATAGCTTGGATACTTCCCAATAGGTCATGGATTGCTCCTGAAGCCTTTCTGAGAATGAGAAGTTGAAACTTACCATGAAGGATCATTCTAGGAAGGCTGAAAGAGCAATCCTCTGCCTCCAGGGCTGCAAAAAAAATCATTGTATATTTAGGGTTAGTAAGGGTTTTAGTAAGGGTTTTAGCAGGCAAGGCTATATAGCAAAACTGAGGTCAGTCAGAGGGGCAATGTTATTAAGGGACTTGGAATGTTTGTCTCCTGCTTCAATCAGCTGGCGCGAGGATATAATCTAATAGGTCATGAATTTCCCCTTCAGCCTTCCTAGAATGATCCTTCATGGTAAGTTTTAACTTCTCGTTCCCTTACCCTTGCCTGGGTGCTGAGAAGGAAGATAGGCACGTGAGGACAAAAGGCAAGGGAATGGGAACAGCAGAATGGGAAGAAGGCATGTGCGCCTCACAAATAATCAGATTGACAATGATGAAACCCACTGATGTGGAGGGAACACTATCTGGAATGAGATTATTCAGGTAATGGTTCACAAAGTAATGAAATAAATACTGCAACAATATGGAGTATAGGATTGCTTGTATTTCCTCCCATCTGCTCTTTCAGGGGTTAGAATCCTGGATTTCAGGATCATAGTCCGTGTTCAAACCACTACAGCATGCTAGCTCACACATTTCTGATGAATAGATCAAACCAGTGAAAATAAGAATATGATTGGATACTGTCCTGGAGGTTGTCATTCTAGAATATGACAGAAAACTGAATTTCTCAATAGATCTGTTTTCGGTATCACGATTCTCTCTTGCCTTCAGACAATAAGTCACTTCCATCATGGTGGCAATGTCCTATAGCCTAAGAAAAATACTTATGCAGTAGCAGGACAGTAATCTTTACTCCAATATAATGTAGTAGAATTTATACAAAATTTCCAACATGGACTTCACCACAAGAAGCGTATAAAATTGCTCCAACAAAACAAGGAAATTTATTAACATATCAAGACATATTGAAATGGGAAGGGGATAAACCAAGAATGTGTACAGTGGAAGAATTAAAGGCTGATGGGCATTAGTTAAATTGGTTCCCATGGCGACAACTAAAAGAAAGGTTTAAAATCAATCAAAAACTGTATGGATTTGAGAGAAAAGAGAATGAATTGGACTTATTGATGAAGGGAAATCAAAAGAAAATAATTTCAAAATTCTATAAACTATTGTTGAAAAGAGAAATGGAATCAGAAGTAGTTAAAAGATACAATGGTTAAATGGGCTCGGAATGAACACCCGATTGAATTAGAAGTTTGGGAGAAGGTATGGAAAACTGATATAAAATTTACTCCAAACTTAAATTTAAGAGAAAAGTTTTACAAAATGTTACATAGATGGTATATGACCCCAGGAAGATTGCATAAAATAACTAAAAATGGGAATGTGAAATGTTGGAAGTGTGATGAAAAGATTGGGTCCTTTTTTCATATGTAGTGGACTTGTGGAAGGGCAAGAAAGTTCTGGAAGGGGATACATGATGAAATTCAAAGAATCTGTAAAATGAACTTTAAAATGATACTGGAATTTTATTTATTAAATATATTAGGACAACAAAGGGAGATTAGAAGTCATCAGAAGATATTATTATATTTGATAACAGCTGCAAGGTTGACATACGCGCAACATTGGAAAGAAAAGAAAGATATTGATTTAGGAGAGTGGAAATTAAAGGTTCTGGATATGGTAGAGACAGAAAAGTTAGCATTTTCATTGAAAAATAAACCTATTCAGAACTTTGAAAGGGAATGGAAAGGAGTTTTGGAATGGATAAAAATTTAAAAGTATACGAAAGCAAAGAAAGAGATAATGTAATTGTTTTCTCTTCTGTAAAATGTAACTCTTGTTCTTTCTTTTTCTTTTGGTAAATGGAAACAAAGAAGATTCAACTGGAGTAAAATAATATGGAAGCGGGTGGGGGAAGTGTGTGTTATATCCGATAATGGGATATATCCACTCTGTTTTTTATGCAACGAAACTTTTAATAAAAATATTTTTTTAAAAAATAATGTAGTAGAATTTTATCTGAAAATTGTTAATACTCTAGTTTCTCTTCAGATGAGATCAAAAATTGATAATCTTCTCCAAGTCAAACTTTTTTATAGTATTGGTATCTTACCGCCTATTAGAAATTCAATAAAATACAAAATCATGGTCCAGTTGGTTTAACTTTTAAATAATGTGGAAAAGGTACAATAGAACCAACGCTCTGATTTTCAGATCTCCAGTATCTATCTTAAGTGTGTGTATCCTCTTATATGCCGTAAGGGACTATGGATATAAATAGGAACAAGATCTGTGTTCTCTCTACTGCAATGTTAGGAGTATTCTTTTGTTATTAAACTTTGAAAAAAATTTTTGCCATGGCAATGTTGTGAATCATTCTGCTCTCCAGATGATGTTGGACTGCACATCCCAGCAGTCCTAGCCAGCATACCAGTGGTGAAGAATTCAAAAAGTTGCAGTCTAGTAACATCTTGAGGGCTTCATGATGTCCAGCATTGCAGGATGGCACCTTTTAAAGACAGCCCATTCAGAGAATCCAGAAAATGCTTTATGCTAAAGACACGGGCTTGCCCTCTTCTGTAGAAAGAAAGTTCTGGCATCTGTGCTGTCCTGCAGTAGGCCACCTCTTATTTTCTTTGTAAGTCAGGTATAAGGCTAAATATACAAGGATGATTCCTGGTGTAATATGTATAAAATGGGAATTTTGAGCTGGTTGGGGATTTACATATGAAAGTCACCAGGGAAACACCATATATTCTTTCTGCATCTTCAGGTTCGGGAAAGAGACTAAAATGAATCTAAGCGTGCGTAACATAGGCAACCATATGAAGGCTATGCCACTTAGCTAATGGATGCCAGTAAAGCAAAACAGGAGACAAAGCTTCACATGCTGATTAAAAAAAAAAAAACTTTAAAAAAACAAAGCAAATGACCATTTATCAGCACATGGAGCTTTGTTTCCTGTTTTACTTTTACTTTTTGTATGTGGTCATCAGTTCTCTCCTTTGGATAATGGATGCCAGCGCCACAGTTAGTATTCTGGGTGAATTGTCCTGGCCTGTATTACTCTAATTATTTGTTTGAGTGAGGTGATGTCTTCCCCTTTATTTTAACACTTTTTTCTTGGTACTTTGTTTTTAGGAAAAGAAAAGATCAGTCCAGTGCGAGTTGCAGATTATAATCAAACAGCCCCAGACAGTGAGTCTGTAATTGTGGCTATGGAACGGGTTTCTGTTCTCTTTGACAGGTAGGAATTTATAGTCCTAAAGCAGATGTAATTAATATTGATTATATTGAGATGTGGTATTAGGCAGGGTAAGAATTAAATTTCATTTCCTGTTGTTTTTCAGTAGTACAAATAATAATGTAAATCCAGTACAGAAATTCAAGAAATATACAATATAAACAATTTATCCTTCTGTTATATAAAAATGACCCTTTTCATATGCTGTATTGGCCAGGTGTAAGATTACTTTTAGCATTTAGTTTCATCTTTTAATAGTAAAAACATCAGTGGACTGTTAAGAATCATAGAGATAGTTAACAGTTCTTCAGACTGTGATTTATGGTGCTATCATAAATAATTATAAAATTTACGTTTTGTCCTGTTTGTGCAGAAGCATTTCCAGGATGTCAGGAGGACCAATCCACATACTAATGAGTTTGATCCCCTTGTGCCAGCTGATGCAAGAGTCCCCAGCATTATCTTCTGTTTTTCTCATTGGGCTCTTTCCCTATCCAGCCTTTTTTTTATCTTCATACCAACCAGACACATATTTTTTCGATATCCAGTCATCATTTTAGGCAATTTAGAGTGTTCTTAATATTGGAAATGCAAGGAAAAGAGAGAAAATGAGTGCTGAGCAGGATGTAAGTGTAGCAGAGAAAAAGAAAGCTCAACCTGTGAAAAAAGATGAGGAAACATCAGCCCAGAGAGTGGAAGGGCTAATCAGGGTGTGTGAAAGGGCAAGAATGGATTCCATCCAGAAGACCACTGCCAGGTGTGTCTCGGACAATGAAAAAAGAGGAGTTGAGAAAAATATTCTCAACACCAATGGGAGTGAGCCAGATGAAATAAAAATAATAGAAAGCCATAAACAGCAAGTGGACAGAGATGAGAGAAAGAGCAAACAAAAATAAAGGAAGCAGATAAATCTAAATTAGAAAAGTGGAAAAGGAAAGCTGATGAATCTGAAGGTGCTTGCTCAAGAAAGCTGAGGAGAGAAGCTGCAGTGGCGGCAGAATGTCTTCAGGGCACCATTTTGATTCACTGGGTTTTAAAGCTGCAGCATCAGTGATAGGATGCCATTTGGAGGTATTTAACCCAAGCACGGGGGTGGGGCTGCACTGTTGCTTGGCAGCGGCCCCCAACCAATGGCCGCAAGGCAGAATGAGATGATACCAAGGCGCAGTGGGAAGATAGCGCTGCTGGGGGAGCCACATGCATTGATGGTAGCCCCAATGTTAACGATGCCAGAATTTAAGGCCTATTTGCAAAGAATATTTATAGGTGTGCCTATAGGGAAGCATCGTCACTCAGGAAGTAATGCAGGACACAAGGCAGGTTGGTGAGGCTATGGCATCAGATATGAGCAGACAGGCAACAGAAGTGAGAGCAGCAGACTTGAATAGTTGGATTAAGGAGACATTGCAACCTCAGGTGCAATCGGTGCAAAGACCAAGAAATGTGTGGCCGCACTTTACTAGATCTATGGCAACTAGTGTAGGATATTCAGAGACTTCTTTACTAGAAGAGATACATCATGAAGTTGGGTGGAAAGAGCCAACAACATGTATTAGACATTATAAAATAGATAAATATAAATCAGCATAGGCAGTATTTAGCAAACAGTGCCACAAGCGGTGGCATAGGTATAGGTAGTTGGCAGGCCCACCCTGAGTATAGAGCTTGGAAATGTCCCATTAGTACGTAGATTGATCCTCCTGCCATCCTGAGAATGAGAAGTTGATACTTACATGAATATTCTTCCTGGGATGACAGAAGGAGCAATCCACACCCAGCACCCAAAAAAATAAAATAGGGTTAAACAGAAACAGAAAGGGTAGGTTAGGCTAGGGAATGAAATTGGCCAGATAGGGAAGGAGTCCAATGGAAAAAACGGAAGAGAGCACTGGGGGCTCCTGCATCAGCTGGTGTGAGGGGATTAAACCCATTAGGATGCGGATTGCTCCTCCTGTATCCCAGAAGGAACATTCATGTAAGTATCAACTTCTCAATCTCTGACATCAATAGTAGGATTGAGGGCAGAATTAGACACAATTACAGAAAGTGCCATGCTTAAACTCATATTTTTAAGAGCCTGTATTAGCTAAAGAAACTTGTTGGAGCAAAAAACAAACAAAACCCTCCCCAGTTCATCTGATAAGACAGCCAAATAATTTCTTCGTAAAAATATGACAGGTGAGCAACTACTTGGGGAACTGGCCCTTTCTCATAAGGATCAAGAAACTGTTGGCCTTCCAGATGTTTCTGAATTCTAGCTTTCATCAGCGTGAGTTAGCTGGAATTTGGAGCAGTGATGGGATTTGTAGATCAACAACATCTCAAAGGCCATAGGTTATCTACGCAGATCTACTGCTTTATACCCAGAGGGAAGGTAGAAAGGAAGAAAACAAGGCTAAAATGTATGTGCCTTAAGCTCCTAAAGGGAGAATCAGCAGTGACTGAGAATGAAAAGTTCCTGCAGTGTTTTTAGCATAATTCTTAAAAATGTGCCAATTGCTGCTGAAAGCAATGACTAAGAAGTTAAGATAATCCAGATGAGCAGTATGAGGGTTCTATATCAGCAGTATGGATTGGTTATGGATCTGGGCCAAAAGGTATTAAAATACTGTCCTTGACTGAAGAAGTACCGTGGAAACTCATCTATAGCACTCTAAAGGGAGTATTGTCCATAGCAAGGGATATAATGTTTCTCAAACACTTTCTTTTCCAGAGTGAATACCTATTGTTTTGACCTATATTTTATGAAACAAGATTGTTACTGCTATCTGTATTTTTCTGGTTTTAGGGTCAGAAAAGGCTTTCCCTTTGAAGCCAGAGTAGTAACTCGGATTCTTCCTCAGTTTCTGGATGACTTTTTCCCCCCACAAGATGTCATGAATAAAGTTATTGGAGAGTTTTTATCTAACCAGCAGCCATATCCGCAGTTTATGGCATCTGTAGTATATAAGGTAAGAGTGTGTTTTTAAATGTCTTTTCTCACATTTTCTCTGCTCACATGCAATACTCATCCCTTTTCATGTTTGTTGGCACTCCAGTTGGGCTGCTGGGTTTATAGAAAGCCAATCAGTTTCTTAACAGATTCATCACTGCAGGCAAATAATGACAACTTCAGAATTGAGCTAGAAAGTATGTGGGCAATTTCTGGTGATTTCAGAAGCTAGAGAAGTGGCTGAACCGAGTTTCTAGTGGTCAGATGGAAAGATTTCACTGTCCTAAAATGCCCACTAGCAAAAGCAATATTTTTCAAAAATGCAGGGTACACACTCCCCACTCTGCCTCTCTTCCCTTGCTCTTTCATGTCACTTAGCCAAACTACTTAAGGCACTGGTTCTTGTGGGTTTTTCGGGCTTTGAGACCATGTTCTGGTTGTATTTTCTCCTGATTTTTCATCTGCATCTGTGGCTGGCATCTTCAGAGGAATGGCATCTTCATTCCTCTGAAGATGCCAGCCACAGATGCAGGCGAAAAGTCAGGAGAAAATACAACCAGAACATGGTCTCAAACCTGAAAAACCCACAAGAACCAATGGATTCTAGCCGTGAAAGCCTTTGACTCTACTTAAGGCACTTTTTGTATGTTGAAGTGAGGAACCTCATGGCTCATAGCTCAAGGTCCTCACTACTACAAGCTTATGCAACTTTGTTCATACGTTGTTTTTGTAAAATCAGTTTACAGTTTCAGTGAAGAAATCACTCTTTTAATTACTCCATCTTTCCTTGCATACAATCAAGATAGGGAGAGATTTTTCTAACACATGTTTTCTGTCTCTTACTTAAACAAGCAAATATCACACGTAATTTTTGCAGAAAGAGTAATCTAAGAGGCCATTGTGTTGGCCATATCTCTGCTATCTTATACTGACCTTGAATTTAGAAATGCTATGGCTTGCCTCAGTGTAGTTTTGTAGAATGCTTTCATTCCTATTCTTCATACAGGATGTACATTCATAAAGTATTTCTGTATTGCCTCCCGGCCCAAAAAAGGTCCTGAGGCAGTGAACAAATAAAAACCAATTAAAACAATACTGGGATAAAACCATTTCTAAAACATATTAAAATACTCTTTTAAAACTCCTAAAAGCAATCTAAAGATCCAGTTTTAAAACAGCTGTTTCAAGCACTGAATGTCATGAAGAACAGTACTGTTTTGGCTGCCTGCTGGAAGCTTAAAAAATATGGGCCTACCTAAGTTCCTTTGGTGGGAAGTTCCACAGTCAAGGCACTACTACAGAGAAAGCCCTGTAACACATAGCCACCAACCTAAGTTCACAAGGGACACGCAACATGGCATCTTCTGAAAATCTCAAATTTCTGGCAGGCTCATATGGGAGCAGGGGGTCTTTCAGATATCTTGGACCCAAGTCATTTAGGTTTTTTTTAGGTCAACATCAGTACTTTGAATTGAGCTCGAAAGAAATTGGAGGCCAGTGCAGTTCTTGTAAGACTGGTGTTAAATAGTATCTAAAATGCACATCTGACACCTGCCTGGTTGTCTCTAGCTGTAGCTTCTGAACACTTTTCAAGGGCAACCCCAGGAAGAGGACCTTGCAGTAGTCAAATCAAGAGGTAACTAAGGCATAAACCACTGTGGGCCAGATATACACTCCTCAAGAAAGGGTGCAGCTAGTATGCCAGCTGAAACTGTGCAGTGATACTCCTGGACGCTGCAGCAACCTGGCTTTCCAGGAAAAGTGCTCAGTCCAAGAGCACAAAGAGCTACAAACATAATCTTTCAGAGGGAGTGCAACCCTATCCAGAACAAGCTGTGATCCCAATGGGGATGGGTTTTCCTACTGACAGCAGTACTTCCATCTTGTCTGCATTAAGCCTCAGACTGTTCACCCTTGTCCAGTCCTTTATTGCATCCACACAGTGATCCAGTACTTGGCATGAGTTGTAAAGGAGAGATAGTGCAGAGTATCATCTGCATATGGTGACACCCAAAACCAAAGCTATATAGATGTTAAAAATCATAGGGGACATTATTGACTCCAGTGGAATCCCACAGTCTAATGATCAAATGGTTGAACAGCAGTGCCCCAGCACCACACTTTGGGAACATTCAGCCAGTAATGACCAGAACCATTACAGGAAATGCCTCCAAATTCTATATCAGTCAACTGCCCAGAAGGATACTATGGTTAATCGTATCAGATGCCACTGGAAGATCTGGGACGACCAACAGGGACACTGTCCCTGTGTCCAGCTCCTGGTGTAGGTCATCTACCAAGGCTGTTTTTGTCGCCTAACCCAGATTGTGATGGATCCAGGTAATCTGTTTGATCCAAGAAACCTGGAGTTGTGTTGCCACCACACTTGCTGTAGGACCTGACTTAGAAAAGAGAGATTATAGACTGGCTGATAGTTATCTAGAAAGGTGAGGTCCAATGAAGGTGTTTTTCAATAAAGGCCTTACCACTGCTTCTTTTAAAGAGGTTGGAAACATTTACAGCCTCCACCAACCAATTGGCCCATCCTCCTCTAGCGGCTTTAATTAGCCAGTTTGGACATGGGTCTAACAGACAAGTGGTTGCCCTCACTTCTCCAAGCAATTTGTCCACATCATGAACAAACTGAAACTCATCCATCAACCCTGGACAATTATATGTTTCAGCTGCCTTCTTGAATGTGAAGTCCAAGTCAGAATGAATCCTAGCAATTTATGGAATGAATCCTAGCAATTTTCTCCACAAACTATTTAGCAATTCATCATAATACTTTTCTGAGGGCTCCTCCTCAGCAGTCCGAGGTTTAGAATGTAATAGCCCTTTAACTGGAACAGCTGTGCTGCACGAGGCAGCAAAGAATTGTTCCTCATTGCTGCAAGGTGGATTTTAAAATGGGCCTTAACCATGCTGAGTCAGATTCTTCCTGAGTCTTTCTCAACCATTGTTCTAGTTGTCTACCCAAGTGCTTCATTGTACTAATTAAAACCAAGGAGCCCATTCTCTGCATCCAACTAGAGGAATTCTGGGAGCAACTGTGTCAGTTGCCCAGGTAATCTCATTATTCCACAGATGAACCAGGGCATCAACAGAATCACCACCTCTAGTGGCTGGAAAATTCCGCAATCATTCAAAAAATCCTTTTGGATCTATTAGTCTCTGGGGGCGGACCATTTTAATGGGTAAGAGTCTCAAGCAAATCTAAACCTAGCAGGCAGCACTCTGTCCATGACAGTGGGGGAGGGGGTCTTTCAACCCCCTCTACCCTCAGATCACCATAATCCTGACCAGCCCAAACCAGATCAAGAGTGTGGCCTGCTACATGTGTAGGGGCAGATATTGAGTCAGGCCCATGGTTCCTGCACTGACCCTGATAAGGATGCCTTAGCATGGATGTTAAAATCCCTCAACACAATAAGTTTGGGGAGAAGATTAACAGCGCCTCTGAGACTATCTCCAGCAGTTCAGGCAAGAGGACAATTGGACAGCAGAGTGGATGGTACATCAACAGAATCCCCATCCTGTCTTGTCCATCTGTCAGTATTCAGTATAAAGTATAAAGTATAATGCCTTTATATGGGAAATAGAAATAGAAAGGATAGATAAAGTTACAGAAAGGACATAAAACACACAGAATGTAAAAGCATTTTCCTGGAAAAAGTTTTTTTCTAAACTAGGTCATCCCCTTGTTGAAGTCCACTGCCTCCTGGAGTGAGTTAACAGAAGTAATAGAAACAAGCAGCATCTCTCCTCAGTAGATCAGTCTTACATGTATTGACCTACATGTGTGTTCACCTGCTTAGTATAACAGGAGAGGCTCCATTTGGAAAAAATCTCACTTTGCAATAAGTAGAACAATTCTGGGACCTATTTCCACCATTTTATACTCATTTAATGTCATATTATGTAAGATATTCCACAGGTCCACCTTCATCCTCATGAGCGTGCCTGGGTCATTCTTCAAGGCTGTTCTGTAAGTCTCCTCTGTCTCAACTGGAGGTAATGTGGCTAGAGACCAGAAAGAGGTGCTTTTTCAGATAAGGCATCTCTGTTTCGTGGCTCATTTAGTACTGAACCTGATTTGGATGAGGGAGGCATACAAAAGCCTTTTTATTTTCTCAGAACTTTTTAAGGTTTAAACACAACTTCGTCTGTTTTATGCCAGAATTATCTCTTCTGTGCTGCCAATTTTTACTTTTGTTTTAAATGTATTTTATTATTTTTGTATCTTGACCCTTGTAGGATCAAAAAGCAAGATACAAAGTGCTTAAAGCATAGAAGCAGCCACAGTTTTGGTATATGACGTGGAAATATTGTATATTTGTTTTTATTTCACAGGAGAAGATTTGGTGCAATTTTTTTAGCATGTTATTAATCTACTTTAATTTTCACAGGTATTTCAAAGATTGCATACCACTGGCCAGTCATCCATGGTCCGTGATTGGGTGATGTTGTCACTCTCCAACTTCACACAGAGAACACCTGTCGCCATGGCAATGTGGAGTCTATCTTGTTTCTTTGTCAGTGCTTCTACCAGCCAGTGGATTTCAGCAATGTATCCTATGCAGGACATACTGTTCTACAAAAGTCTTCCATTTTTTAATGGTGCTAGGATGGGTCAGTTTGACGTTTTGAAAAAAAATCAGGGTCAGTTTGCAGTGCATCAAGGGGAGTGGATTTCCCCAAATATCCAGGCCTGTTTGGTTAGTAGTTAACAAAATTTTTGCACAGCCTATCTCTAGGTTATGAATTTCTACTTTTATTCAGAATTTTAATTGTCTCTCTACCTTCCTTAATATCATTTTAGTTAGGGGTATGCCTGTGAGGAAAAGCAGTCCTGTCCTACCTCCCCTGAACAGCAAAAGATATGTCCACAGCCTTCAAGAGGCCAGCACTCAAATAATTTTCTAGCACTGTTCCTCTCATTTTCATAGCTAGATAGGAAAACAAGAAGCATTCAGCTGGCTATCAAATTACTTGGTGACAAGCCTCCATATTTCTTGGAGTGTAGTGCAGAAAATTAGCTCTGGTTGCTTTTTCAGCAGGTCTGAAGCACCTGTAAACATACTCTAATCAGCCCAGTTTATAAACAGTTTCAGTGATATAATGGTGTACTTTATGGACACACTGAATCCTTCCCCCCTCCACCCATTAGGGGACCCCTTTCTGCCCAGATCTTCCTGATAGCGGCTAAGACAGACTTTTTCCGTAGGTATGACACAACAGTATTGCATGTCTAAGAAAACAGTATGAGATTCTGTAAGGTCCTACACTTAGGTAGAAAAAATGGAATGCAGAAATATAGGATGGGAGACACGTGGCTGGATGGCAGTACGTGTGAAAGGGATCTAGGAGTCTTAATAGACCACAAGCTGAACATGAGGCAGCAGTGTGATGCGGCAGCCAAGAAAGCCAATGCAGTTCTGGGCTGCATCAATAGGAGTATGGTGTCTAGATCGAGGGAGGTACTGGTACCACTCTACTCTGCTTTGGTTAGACCTCATCTTGAATACCGTGTCCAGTTCTGGGCACCCCAATTCAAGAAGGACATGGTCAAGCTGGAGCAGGTCCAGAGGAGGGCGACCAAAATGGTGAGAGGCCTGGAAGCCATGCCCTATGAGGATAGACTTAGAGAGCTGGGCATGTTTAGTCTGCAGAAGAGAAGGTTAAGAGGGGACATGATGGCTATGTTTAAATATTTGAAGGGATGCCATGTAGAGGAGGGAGAGGGCTTGTTTTCTGCCTCTCCAGAGACCAGGACAAGGAGCAATGGATTTAAGCTGCAGGAAAGGAGATTCCACCTGAACCTCAGGAAGAACTTCCTGACAGTCAGGGCTGTCCGGCAGTGGAATATGCTGCCTCGGAGTGTAGTGGAGTCTCCTTCCTTGGAGGTTTTTAAGCAGAGGCTGGATGGCCATCTGTCAGGAGTGCTTTGAGGGTATTCCTGCATGGTAGGGGGTTGGACTGGATGGCCCGTGTGGTCTCTTCCAACTCTACATTTCTATGATTCTATGATTCTATGAAATTCGTGGGGTTGTCATAAGTCAACAGCTGACTTGAAGCTATAGTGGTTACCCCTTCCTGGACAGCCTATTTCTTTGCTCCCTTTCCAGAGCCAGGATTGATCTCTGTGTGTTGACTCATGAGTCACAGATTCCTGATCAGCTCAGAAAGTGCATTCTGGTTGTGTCCAAACAAATCATCTGCATAGGTTAAATCTTCCTGTCACCAGACAGAATTCAAGATTCTACTAATCCAGAATCTGCCCATTCCAAGGCCATGGTGGATCTTGTGTCACTAGCTCTTCTCCTCAGGCTGATGATCTTTTTAATAGCCATAATGCCTTCAGCAAAGTTCAACTCAGAGCACTTCCATGATTCCTTCTTTCTTTCATAGAATTGTAAGATTGGAAGGGACCACAAGAGCTATTTAGCCCAACTCCCTGAAATGCATCTAAAGTACTCCTGAAAGATGGCCATCCAAACTCTTGTTTAAACACCTCCAAAGAAGAGTACACAACCTTCCAAGACATTCTATTTCTCTGTTGGACAGCTCTTATCTTGAAGAAATTCTTAATATTTCAGTGGAGTCTCCTTTTTTGTAATATGAGCTGGTTGGTTCATGTCTTAATCTCTGGAACATCAGAAAACAATCTTGTTCCAAGTTTTACATGAGAAAAAAAAACTGAAGACAAGTCTCAGGGTGCTCAGTGGATAAATGATTTATCCAGAAGCAATGGTATGCATTTGTGAACAAAGCTTTGCATAAGTAAACAAAAATGTTTTGAACCTTCTAGAGACCACTGGAAAGTTTCTTCCCAAAAGATTCCAGGGATTTTTTCTTTCTTTCACAAGACCCTCCACATTTGTTATGATTTACATTTTGGAAGGTCAACTTTATGTTTGTTTGTTTTTTTAATATTCTGGGTATAGCTGGAGAAGTAGACTGGTATGCTTTGTTCTCTTCTCTGTGTTTGGCTGTTTAGGAATTCACAGTAAGGTTTCTGGAGGCAGCTGCTATTTACTTTACCTTACCTTACCTTGCCTCTTCTAGGTAGATTCGCATAGCTATGGTAGGATTGGTTAGAGCAGGATCCCATCCTTTCCCACCTCTTTGTTGCAGTCTTTACTGCCACTATGCAGCTGCAACCCAGTACTGAAAGTCTGTGATTCTCCAGCCCCCCATCACCCCCTGTCACCAAGGAAGAAAAGGGACTGGACAGGTATAAAAAAAACTTTATAAAGAGGAGCTTCTTTGTCAGGCGCTTTTTAAACTGAGGTATGCCTGTTTAATTCTGTAGATGCAGCTTAGAATTGTATTGGATTTTTTGACTTCTGCATCACACTGGTGACTCTTGTTAAGCTTATGGTCTACTATGATCCCTAGATCCTTTTCATATGTATGTTGGGAAATCAAGTGTCACTGATTCTGTATTTGTGCATTTAATTTTTCCTACCTAAATATAGTAGCTTATATTTGTCTCTGTGGAATATAATTTTGTTAGTTTTGGCTTGGAGACATTTGCCTGGCCCTTGTTCATTTTTAGGTACTTTGGCCATACCACCACATTGTTATGTGCACAGAAGTTGTGTTTGCTTATACATGTAAGAACAAACAGGGAGGCTCTTGCTCCCACTCACTGTACCAGGAGGAAGTTTTCACCCTTCTGAGTCTGAAGAAGCACTCTCAGTCTCTTGTGACCTGTCATATTAAACGAGATTTCAGTAAAGAGGTAGACTTCTTGCTTTGCCAAACTCTGTATCCAAGTGAATGGAGCCTGACTCAGTCTTTTCAGTCCCTGCCAAATAACTCTTCTGATGTTACTAGAAAGCACAGAGCTATCCAGGTTCTTCTCAGCATTCCTTCCCACTGGCAGAAGCACAAGATGCTCTCATGTTGTCTTGTTCCCTAGCCAACATTATGCCTTCTCCGCCATTCCTACTGCTATGTAGACTTGTTGATAGCACGAGAAAGAGGGGGGGGGGTTGTGTTGGTAGCCCACAGTGGCCCCAGAAGTCATGGTTTTCAGGAATTCTTCTTTCTCTGAAAAGCCCATAGTTCCTCCCCATGATTCCTCATCTTCTCTCTCAAAAGTCCTGTCATCCACCCAGATGCTGGATGCCTGCTTCTAGCTCACTGGAGAATAAGCAGAACACATATCTGAATCCTGGCTGAGAAAATAGATGTCACCCTGCTTTCATCACATTGGTTCTGTATCATTTGAATCTATGAAACTACATGGAAAGCTTTTGCACAATAGTACTGTAGAAAAGTGGTGAGTCTTGCAGGTGCTGGTGTCAAGAAGTTAATAGACTTCTTTACTGTCAGGTTTGGACATGTGCCTAAAACCTAATACCCCCAACACCAAACTTCATATTTTTCATCTATTCTCTCTACATCATCTAAGCATTCACTTTCTTCCCATCCCCACATCAAAATAATCCCTTGGAGTGCCTGTCTCATCAGCACTCCTGTCACCTATTGTTTCTCTACCTGGTATCTTCTACAGGATTCTTCAGGCATTAACTGAGCCTCCTTTCAAAACTCTCTCTCTTATTTCCCTCAGACTTTTATCCCTCAAAGTCTTACTTATGGTGGCTGTCACATTAGCTATATAGTTACTGGATGAGTGTCATCAGCTTTCTCTGTTAATTCTGCCAGAAGTATCTTGATAACAACTAGGTCACTTTGATCTTGAACCCGAACTTCTCACCCAAAATAGACTGTCACAGTACTCAGTCATTTTCTTTTTTCTTCCTTTTGCCTACATCCTGTTCACATTGCAAAAGGATGTGACCTGAGCTTGATATCAGAAGAGTCCTAAGGATTGACATCCGTTGAATTAATATTCCCAGTGTTTAGATGCTTTGTTTGTTTTCTTCCTACCTACATGCCTAGAAAAAAAAATCAAATGTTGCCACACTAGCATGATGTTAGAAGGTCTTTCATGTTCCCAAAGCCATCCCACAGGACAGTTCACTCCAACAGATCAGCATGAGCCTTCATGGCCTTCTCCACTAATGTTCCTCAGGGGAAAATATGCTTGGTCAGTGGTCTAGTCAGACCATTCCACTTTTTCCAAGCACTATGAAAACACCTGTCCCAAGTATTATGAGACAATTTTTCTATGGTAGAGGTAGTTTTTGGCAGAAGGGTACTTCAACAGTTTCTCCTTTCTTAAAGTGCCACCATCCCTACTTCTGTCAGTTTCTTGCACATCTAAATCGCAGAGATCTTGTTCACTGCAGATGGAAAATAGAAAAGAGATACTTAACATGAAAATCCACTCTTGTTGCAGAAGTAGAATCCATATACTTCCAGCTTGTGGTGCCCATTTACATCTCTTCCTTTGTCTATATTTTCCAGTGTTTCTCCTCTTCTGTTTTGTTATCGTTTCTTGTTCTGGATCAACTATGGGCAGTACTAGGGAAAGAAGCTGCCTCCTGAGCCCATTGTCTCTGCAGCAAAAGGAGATAACCCAATCATGATTTTTTTCTGTCTTCCACATACAGTACTTGACATTTGTGGTAAGTATCCAAGATGTAAATCTGGGAGCAGTTGCCTAAAAGGTCCTCTTTCACATATGCACCAAATTGACTTCTGAAGTTAGTGAGGCAAAGAGAGTGAGCTCTCCTGCTAGTTCCATGCATAGCAGGGGAGTCGCTTCTCTTTGCCCCTTGGTTTTATGGTAGGGTCTGAAAAGTGATCTGTTTCCTACCCATCAAGCAGCTGTTAAGCAGGTGAAACACAGATGCGTCACAAAGGGGTGGTGGGAGTATGTCAGCACTCCCCATGAATCGGGGTTGTGGGGGGGGGGCTCACTACAAACTCCATAGGTGTCAGGTAGAGAGTGGGAAAAACTGAGTATATGAGCTTGAGTGTGTGTGCTGAGTAAATGAGGGAAGGCTTTATGTGTTTCTATTGAGATGAGAGAAACCCTGTGCCAATCAGCCCTTCTACAGTAGTTCTGGCCTTACCTGTCTACATTTGACCTTCAGGGTGGAAGGTTAGCATATTTCTTCTCTTGCCTCTACTTTTCATACTTTGTATATTTTTCTACAGTATAAAGAGGTAGATTTTTCTGTTGCCTTCCGTGAATGCATGGCCAAACGTGACACATGCATATTTGCTTTTCATTTGAAGAGTTCACAAAAAGCATTGGGGGCAGTTAAACTCCAAATGAATGGAGAAAAATTATACAGCACACCCAAGGGGCTGCAGATGTAAATAAGTCCAGCAAGATGAAAACTCTCATATCAATAAATAAATAAACTGCTGTATTACAATAAAAGGTACTACTATCTAGAGATGAAGTTTAACCATTCAGTATATCTGTATCTCCAGTATAAACATAGGAGGATGGTATTTCATTAGTCTCAAACAGGAAAAAAAACTTACAGTATTTATAAATATAGTTTTAACATAGGAATAGTAAATAATGCATACCAAATCCAAAAATGCAATATAACAATATAATAGAGTAATATTATACAGGAATAGTACCTGACTCTTCATACTGGTGGAGGGCCGAAATATTCTCAGTGTATTTGTCTCATTACTATCTAATGCACGTATGTTTGGCACAGCACTTTCCCACTCCACAGACTCTCAGCACAGGCTCGTTTGCTAGATTCCAGCCCCCCAGGGCTCCAGCAAGTAGTGTGTGGCTGGAGACCTTCTACTTACCTCCTTTGTCTGAGTACCTCAGGCAGAGGGGTGTATTTCTGGTGTTGTATGTTCTCTAGCCTCTCTCATGGCTGGTTTCATTAATCTCAAAAGAAAAAAAAATCCTGTGATACTACTGGATAGTAGCCAAAAAATACATTTTATCAACATAGAAAACAGTTTTACCAGTATTAAAGTCAGTCATCAGCATTACTGAATTATGATGTGGAATATTGATGAGGAGTGTCTATAACTGTTCCTTGTAATCTAGTAAGAGCCACTAAGTTGCCCTATAGATCCACCAAAGAAAATAATACTTGGAGCGGTTCGTAAATAAAAGTCAAAGAGTGAATTTTACTACAGGGCTCCATGTTAGATATCATTATATGTATAGAATAAATATAGTTTTTGAACCCTCCTCTCTCTAGGAAGTTATATGATTCATGATATATAATTTGTCACTATTTAAAGCTTTTCAGAATGTTTTCCTGTTACCTCCTTAACCATTTCTGAAGTCTTCCACATATTATCAGCAGAATGGGAAAATCAGAGCAAATTGACGTTAACCTTTTCTGCTTAGTGGCTATAGACTTTTACAGACATCAGATAGACGAAGAACTGGATCGCAGAGCCTTTCAGTCTGTATTTGAAGTGGTAGCTTCACCAGGAAATCCCTATCATCACCTGCTAACTTGTTTGCAGAATGTTCACAAGGTCACAGCATGTTGAAATTTTGGAAAAGTGATTATATGAAGAAATGGAACACTGAAACTTCATTTATTGACTGCATCTGACAAATGAGAATATTGAAAGTTTACAAATGTTCCTTTGCATAAAGTTGAATCAACCATTGCAATGTGTATTACATAAGTAGCTGGAAAGGGAAGAGACCATGCTAAAAGAATGTCAGTTTGCTATAAAGTTTGGGGAACTTGAGCACTAATTACTATATAAGATGCAGATATTGACTTCAAAGCAAATATTTCATGTCAGCTTATGTCACTGTACTGCTAACACTGAACTTGATGAATATTCTATACCGCAATGCAAATCATAGCCATTTAAAAACCAAAATGCTTTAATTTCATGTAGTTGCAACATAGTACTATCAGCGGCTTTTCCCCTTTCTGTCTCAAAAGAGAAAGAAAAGAGACTTTAAAAACACTGAGCATGTAATATTTCCGCCTGAATGTTCGCTAACATATTTTCGTATTGGAGGATGAGGGGGCAGTAAACTTATATAATCAGACTCTTTTTTTACCTCAAGATTTGAAACAATATATTGGGAAAAAAGACCTTCTATAAATATTTCTATATCATGTATAGTATGTAAAGATGTAGAATGGTGCAGGGTGCAGCACAGGAAAAAGGCTTGCTGTATGAAATCACTCTATTTGAATGTCTTGACACCAGAAGTCCTACTTTGAATTTCTTACTGTATGTTCTTCCTCATGTATATTTTTAAAATCACTTTGGTGTACAACTTATATTTTAAGCCCTGTATTTCATCTTTTGTATAACTATTTGAAAAACATGAATATATTGATTAGTTTAAGCTGGTTATAAGAGACTATTATTTTTTTGAGGATGCTTTGGGTTCACTTTAGATATTTGAATGGGAAAAAGGGACTAGCCACTGCAGCAAGCATTTTTAATTGTACTACATTTTTAGAAAAGCAGAAGTTTTCTTTGCCAGCAACAAATCAAACATTTCCCTGCTAGGTTTTCTTATTCAAATCAATATAGTATATTTGCATTTAGGAAACTGCAATTCTAATTATCCTGGAGCTAGCTAGAGTATTTGATGTGTAAGCAGACAAAATTGTTTTGGAACTTTGCAAATGTACATGTACGAGACAGACGTTAATACATCTTAAAATTCCACATAAATTGTATATTCTGGGAAGAAACTATCAACTTTACTTATGCAGATACTGGGGGAAATTTCAACATTTTGGTTTTTAGTAATGTTACTGTATATTTAATAGTCTTAACATTTCTTGCCAAAAAAAAAGTTATAGTTTTATTGAAAGGAAAGTGGACTTTGCATTTGTGTATATAATATATGTAAAATTAATTACATGTGACTGCATTCAATGTATACATATGTGTATATTGTATTTATTAAACTGATGGTGTTAAACTATTTCCTATTTGTATACCAGCCACTCCTGCATCTGAATATAATTTGATTAAAAAGTAATTGTTCTACAGATGTACTGTAACATCTACTCATTAATGCTAAACCAGTACGCAAGAGAAAAAAATAGTTTGGCCACTTCATAGTCCCAAGTAAACATGGTATTTACATATAAAACTACTGTTGATTCATTGGGTCTCCTCTCATTAGGACTAACAATTAGGTTTCGGCCTATGTATATTTTTTTCTATTCCTGGTCTTCCAGCAAAGTTTTTTTAAAAAAATATTCTTTATTAGTTTATACATGTAAAACAATAACAACTACAACTACAAATACATTCACAAAGAAAGAATAATAGGAAAAAAAAGAAAAGACAAGGCAATATCAGAAAAAAAGAGAAGAGAGAGAGAGAGAAAGAAAAAAGAAGAAGAGATAAAAAACAAAGCAAGACACTTGAGTATCCCACAGAAAAAAAGAAGAAAAAACGAAAGAGAAAAGAGAAAGAGAGAAAAAGTAGCTAAGGTGCTTCCAGGTTTTTTCATGTGTTGGTAATAACTTCACTTGCTTTCAACACCTCTCTCTAAAGTAAATATAGTCACAGTGTACACATACCTATATAAATACTATATACAAGTTGTATATATAATTCTCTATATAAATTAACATATGATAGTTCATATCCTTATTTATCTCTTGTCTATATACAGTTCTATAATTCCCATATCCATTTTAAATTACTTTTATAAAACTTCCTACAATCTATCTATCATTGCTCTTCTTATCAAATTAAAACCCACTCATGTATTTACCTTTTATACCTTTTATACATCAAAACCACCAACCATTAAATCTCCTTTCTTTTCTTTTACATGTTCCATGAAAGGTTTCCATCTTCTTAAATATGATTCTATTGAATTCCCTTTTAATATAGTTGTAAGTTTGTCCATTTCTGCAAGGTCCATTAATTTATTCATCCATTCATTAAGACTAGGTGTTCTCTTTAAATTTCCAGTATTTAGCGTAAATTATCCTTGCTGCTGTTACCATATTTCTTATCAAATCTTTGTATTGCCTTTCTCTCTTGTCTAATAGATCTTCCATATTAAGAAATAATTCTGGTCAGAATGTGATTTTTATCTTCAAAATCTTTTGCATAAATTTACAAATTTTTAATCAAAATTTTTTAACTTTAACACACTGCCACCACATATGGAAAAAACCTTCATGATGTTTACATTTCCAACATTGGCTGCTTCCCTTTTTATATATTTTAGCCAGTTTGCTAGGAGTCAAATACCATTTATATATCATTTTGTAAAGATTTTCTTTCAAATCATTAGATTCCCCCAGATTTCTTCCCATTGGTCTAATTCAATACTATGACCTATCTGTTGAGCCCAATATATCATACTTACTTTTATTTGTTCTTCCTCTGTATTTATCTTCAATAATAACTTATATACTTTTGAGATTAAATGTATTTCCTCTGCACATAGTAATTTTGCAAACTCATTCTTACTACTCTCAAAACCATATTTTTTACTATCATCTTTAAACTTCTCATTTAATTGATAGTATGATAACTATTGTATCTCATACCCTTCCTTTTTCAATTCTTGCAACTTTCATCTTCCAGTTATTTCCTTTCTCCATATTTTTAAACTTCCCATCTCTCTCCTATAAAAAGCCTCTTGTGGGTGACACCCAACCTGGAATTTTAAAGCCAAACCTACTCTTATATTTTCCCCAAATTTTTAAAATCAATCTCCTTATAATATGATTATTAAATCCAGCATTCGCTTTTATCTTTCCATACCACAGATAAGCATGCCAACCAAATTTCAATTCGTGGCCCTCTAATTCCAATAACCTTTTGTTTTCCAATGTCACCTGCTCTCTAATCCATGTTAGGCCTGCAGCTTCAAAATATATCCTCAAATCTGGAACTCCAAGTCCCCCTCTCTCTTTAGCATCTATTAAAGTTTTCCATTTTATTCTAGTTTTTTTCCCACCCCATAAAAATTTAGAGATTTCTTTATGCCAATTTTTAAATACGGTATTTGAAAAGATACATTAATTTGGGTAAAACCAACATTTTAATTACTGAAATCCTTCCAAATAAAGAAATATTTATTTTCTCCCATTTTCTTAAATCCCTTTTTATATTCTCCCATGTTTTAACATAATTGTTTTCATAGAGTTGATGTTTTCTTGTTGTTAATATTATCCCTAAGTATTCAATCTTCTTTACAATCTCAAAGCCATATTTATTATGTAATCCCTCCTTTATTACTCATATTCTTAGTAAATATCTTAGTTTTTTCCACATTGATTTTAAAACCAGAGACTTTCCCATATTCCTTAATTGTCAATAGTAATAATTCTATACTATTGTTTGGCTCTTCTAAAGTAAAACTAAATGGACAGCAAAGGCCTTAAGTTTAAATTCTACTCCCCTTATTTTTATTCCTTTTATACTCTTGTTATCTCTAATTGTTCTATTCAAACATTCTAGTATCAGAATGAATAACAGGGGCAAAAGAAGGCAGCCTTGTCTTGTTGCCTTTTCTATGTCAATATACTCTGATAAATTCCCGTTTATACTAATTTTAGCCTTTTGTAAAGAATATATTGCTCTAATCCACTTTACAAAGTTATTATCAAAATCCATAGCCTCTAAAATTTTTATCATAAATAACCAATTTACATTATCAAAAGCTTTTAGGGAGAGTTACAGATTGCACTTCTTCATCCACACAAAAGACTATTTTGGACTTTTGCCAGCAAAGGGGAACTAGAGAAACATTTATGGAGAAGACCAAATGCAAGTATAGTTCCACCTCTGCTTTTTTGGCAACAGAAGCTCTGAACTCTATTCCTTTGGGGGATAACAACATTGATAAAGACTTTTTGGAATTCTCAGCAGTGCTATGCGACCAGGAACAGGAACAGGTGGGTAATTGGTCCCTATATTCAGAACTCTCATGTGAAAAATCTTATTCTGCTCCTTCTGCCTATAACACCCCACTGCCTACTTTAAACACAGTACAAGCCCAGCCTTTGGCTAAGGATTCAGATAAAGTAGGTCAGGAACCTCTTGCAGAAATGTATAAATGTTTACGGGACCAATGCCTCCTCACAGCACAATCTAATGAGAAAATCTTCCAATCCATGGACGATCTAAGAAAGGAAATTTCTGGTCTTAAAGCCAATATTCAGGTCCTAATGGGTCTAATTGAAGCAGGGATTTTAATAGCAGCGCCTGCTACAACACAATCTAACCATGAATCTGATAAAAACTTTACTTCCACTGACCTGCAGGTGGAAATTTCTCTTAGTAATAAGAGTGATTTCGAGGACTCTTTGGGTGACCTTCTGCAGGATTGGGAAAATCAGATCATGGCTCCTTTAAATAAATCATCAACTGGAATACAGAAGGACGACACATCTGAAATCTTTCACCTTACTCTTTCTGATCCCAACCTGATCATAATAGATGAATGGCAAGAGGATCTAACTACTGAACCTGAAGAGGGAAATATTGTGAAGGAGTCATATGGCTTGGAAGTTGAATTTGAGGATTCAAGGGTGGAAAAAAACCAAACAGAGGAAGATTTGGACCAAATTAGGATTAATATTAGTGAGACCCTTCAGTCCAATTCTGATTTCTGTGTGTCTCTTTTTAATTGGCCGTTAAAACGAGCAGATGGTTCATGGAAAGAAAATACTGATGTACTACATGAAATCTTGGTAATACCTGGAACCTCTGAGGAGGAATTAGGAGGATTATCCTGTTTGTGTCTATATCCTAGGGGGCAAAAGGGAATCAGAGGTGTTATTGAATTATCCTTCTCATCTTTGGGTCATTGTAAAACCTTTTGGGCTTTACTTCCAAAATTTAGAAATAACAATGTCTCTTTTAAGTGGGGTAGGTACAATTCAGGCCAACACCTTACTCATACCTACTCACACAAACAAGCCACTTTGTATAGAAAAGATACCAGACATTCTGTTTTTGGAAAGCCCAAACGGATTTTTACTGGTAAGGCCTTTTCTTGCAAGGGTTCAAATGATAGTAAAGCCATACCCGCATATGTTACTTATCCAAATAATATCCCTGTCCCTCATGAGGGTCAGGGGTATCGGGCATATCAATCCTTTAGACCCGTAGTTGGTAATTCCTTGATGCCTTTTAGAACTCATACTGGGAGTTTACAAGATAGTGGCAAGCATGATCGATCCAGGCATAATTTTGGGATGAACCCCAAGAGGCCCCCTTACTATAAGAGCTGGGATGGGTCTAAGGTAGGCAGGGGAAAACTTCGAGTTATTTCTCCTGCTACCAAGAACCAGTCAATACACCCCCTATGACTAGATATTATAGACTCAGAGTTTTCTCTTTCGGTTTGTTCTTGGAATATTGCTGGGTGGCAAAATAAGAACATAAGTCAGGAATTTGTGAAATTTCTTCTACCATTCCATATTATATGTGTCCAGGAAACCTGGGTCTCAGATACATCCTTTTCATTTTTACAGGGATTTACATCATATTTGCTCCCTGCTACTAGATTACACAAAAAGGGGAGACCTAGGGGCGGTGTAGCCATTTTAGTTTCAGTGAAATTGGATGTTGAGTCTGTAGTAATCTGCCAGTCTAGCTGTAATTTTATTTTGTCTCTACTGGTAAAAGGAAACCGGGGGACAAGAGTTGATGATTTAATTTGTATCAATGTATACTGCTCCCCTGATAAATCTGGGGATTCAAGGCTCTTTTGGGAGGAATTGGAAGAGGCTCTGAATATCTGCGAGACAAAGTACCCCAAGGCAAAAGTAGTGGTGTGTGGTGACTTTAATGCCCGTGTGGGCTCTGGCCCCAATGATAAAGAAAATAACTTCGGAATGGATAGAAATGAGGTATTTCCATCTGACCGTTTCTCACTGGATAAAACAGTAAATAAAGCAGGTCACAAACTATTAGAGCTTATGTCCAGCCTACAGTTGATCTGCCTTCATGGCAGTTCCTGGGATAACTCTTGTGGATATTTTACGTTTCTAAATAGCAGGGCTGGTAGTGTTATTGATTATATTTTTTGTTCTTCTCAGCTTTTGTCTGATAAGATTAGTTATAACATCTTAGATCGCCCAGAAAGTGACCATTTACCTATTCTTTTGATTATTCCCACACTGATTCCCCAACTGCCCCCTCCATCTAATGATTTGGCTGAGGGTACCATAAGGGTGGGAAAATGACTAAAATGGTCACCCTCTGTGGCACTTTCTATCCAGAATCATCTATGTAGTCTCTACCTTTTGAAAATGCAGCAGAATATTGTCAGGGGACATATTGATCCCATAGAGGGTATTACAACCATTTCCACAGTTTTAAGGTCATTTTTAATTAGGAAAAACAATCAGCCTAAAATGGCTTTTGGTAACATAGGTTGGTTTGATAACGAATGTAGGCAAGCTAAAAAGAGTCTGGCACAATTAACTAGGAGGGTAAGACGAACTCATTTGCAAGCCGACCTGGAGGACTTGGCTTCCAGTCGTCAAATCTATAAGGATTTATTAAGGAAAAAAAAGAGGACTTTTATGATGACTCAGTGGAAGGAGTTAATGCTGGCAGCTCTGGAAAGCAATGAAAGGCGATTTTGGAATTTGATCTCAATATCAGATACAGATTATACTCCCACAATAGAAGCGTGCATTCCAGCTAATACCTGGTGTGTTTATTTTAGAAATACTCAGGATGGCGATGTACATGGGAGCTCTCACCAAACAAGCACTAAACAAACTCTGCAAATGGCACTACCTAAATTGCCCCGTTTTTGAGGAAGAAGTGGCTAAACTCATACATGCGCTGTCAGCAGATAAAGCACCTGGTGAGGATATGATTCCAGCAGAGGTATATAAGAATAATTCTGAATGGTGGGCTCCTATTTTGGCCAAACTATTCTCTCATATAAATTCAACAGCTATCTTTCCTGAGGGATGGAAGCAGAGCATAGTTGTTCCAATATATAAGAAAGGAGATAAATCTAACCCACAGAATTACCGACCTATCAGTTTGCTGGATATCAGCTCTAAGATCTATACTCACTTTCTCCTTCAGCAGTTGACTAAATGGGTGGAGGAGAAAAATGTTCTTCACCAGGAACAAGCTGGTTTTAGGAAGGGTCATAGCACAGTGGATCAGATTTTTGTGTTACACCACTTAATTCATAAATATACCATAAGCTTTTCTAAACGGCTTTATGCTGCATTCATTGATTTTTCCTCAGCCTTTGATACAATTAATAGGAACCGTCTGTGGAGCAAACTTGCAATGACTGACATTGATAAAAGACTACTCTTCCTAATACAGGAATTATATACAGATACATCTATGAGGGTCAGGATCAGCACAGATGGAAGGCTGACACAGGAAATCAATACAACAAAAGGAGTTAGACAGGGGTGCTTACTAGCACCCCTTTTGTTTAACCTTTATATAAATGATATAGTAACACAGTTAAATTGTCCTGATCACTTTCCACCCTCCATAAGAACACGTAAAGTAGCACTTCGAATATACGCTGATGACATCGTACTACTCTCAATCAATAAAATTGGGCTGAAGAGAAACCTGAATAAACTCTATGAGTTCTATCATACAGAACAGCTTAGGATTAACTATACCAAATCCAAGGTGCTCATCTTTGGTAAGCGACCATCTAAAATTAAATGGCGTTTGGGTGGCAATAATATAGAACAGGTCCCTTCCTTTAAATATTTGGGGGTACATTTTGATGAGAAACTTACCTGGAAGACACAATTATGCAATATAAAAACAACAGTACAAAGGTCAGCTCATGCTACTTTGAAGTTCTTTTATTCCAAAGGGGGGAAATTAGTGTTTCCAGCTTTGAAAGTGTATTCAGGAAAAATAATGGCCCAAATGCTATATGGTATAGAGATTTGGGGGGTAAATCACAGGAACCTGAATGACCTGGAAGTCTGCCAGAATAAATTTTTTAGATCTTTGCTGGCAGTACCACCTGGAACCCCAGCTGCATTCCTCAGAACGGAGTTAGGTGTACCATCTGTAAAAGCAAGGTCTGAGTTGGCAATTCTTACGTATTATAAAAGGGTCCTTGACATGACTGATGATCGTCTGCCTAAGTTGTGCTTAGCTGAGCAATGGAAGATTGGTGGCTGGGCTAAGCTAGTTCAGGACCTGCTAATAACCAAAAGTGTCTCAACAGATATTTTTGTCTTTGAGGGATTTAAATTTAAAGTGAGGGATTATATTTATAAATTGGATAATGAGCAGGACCTAAGTGCCCCTTTTATCTGATTAAGTATTCTACTATGTCAAGTATTGTTCTTGTATTGTTCCTGATGTAGTGTCTTGGTAAGAAACCATTTTGATCTTCATGTATAATATCTTGTAAGCAGATTTTTAACCTATTTGCCAAAATCAGTGTAAAAATGTTATAGTCTAAATTTAAAAGTGAGATCAGCCTATAATTCTTAGCTGACAATATGTCTTTATCTTCTTTTGGCAATAATGCAATATTTGCTTCCCTCCAACTCTCTGGAATTTTCTGATTTGTTAACATTTTATTCATAATTTTCCGTAACGGCTTTTTCAGTTCCTTATAAAATATTTTATAGTACAGGGCCAACAAACCATCTGGGCCAGGCGATTTATTTCCCTTCAACTGTGTAATTGCATCCCTTATTTCATCTATGGAGATCTCTCTGTTTAGACTCTCTCTTTGTATTTCTGACAATTTTGGAATCTTGTGTTCCCTAATATATTTTTCTATTTGAAAATCAATCACTTCCTGTTTTTTATATAATGCTTGAAAATAATTATGAAATACCTTAGATATTTCTTTTTCATTAGAGATTATTCTATCTCCTTGCTTTAATTTCATAACCAATCTTTTAGTTCTCTCTTTTCTCAATCTGTATAGTAGCCATCTTCCTGGTTTGTTACCACATTCAAAGTTCTTTTATTTTACATAATTTAATTTTTTCCTCATTTCATCCATCATTATCATTGTTATTTGTTTTTGCAATACTATTATTTGATTCTTAATCCCATCATTTGCTGGATTTTTAAGCAGTTCTAATTCTTTCATTTTAATCTCCTTAGAGATTTCATTTTTCTTTTCCTGTTTCTTTCTTTTCCATTCATTATTTAATTTCATGAGAGTCCCTCTTATTACTACTTTTCCTGCATCCCATACTATCATATCATCTACCCTTTTGTCCATATTAAATGCAAAATATTCCACAAGTGTTTCCTTACATTTCTCAACTACTTTTTCTTTATATAATGAGGTTTCATTCAATCTCCATTTATAACTTTGATATCTTTTTTTAAATGATACTGTAACCGGATTATGGTGTGATATTGTTTTGGGTAATATCTCTATTTCCCCTATATTTCTTCCTATAGTATTTGAAACCCATACCATGTCAGTTCTGGAGTATGAATTATGAATGTTAGAATAAAAAGTAAATTCTCTTCTATTTCCTTCTTTTAACCTCTAGATATACTCAAAAAATTCTTTCACTAGTTTATCTTGATTTCTTTTAATTAACTTTGTCGATAACCTGTCCATATATGGGTCTACCACTCCGTTAAAGTCTCCTAATAAATACCAATGTTCATAATTAACTTTTAATAATACCTCCTTTAACTTTTTATAAAATGAATTCTTTTCTGTTACTGGAGTGTATATTCCTACTACCAATATTTTATAGTTATTTATCTTAATTTCGACTCCTACATATCTTCCTTTCTTATCTGTAAACACCAATTTAGACTCCAGATGTGGCTTGACATATAAAGCTACTCCATTTTTTTTATTTGGACTGACTGACACAAATTCTTCTCCTAGTTTCTTTTCCTTCAATAGTTTCACATACTTATCTTTGATCCTTATTTCTTGAAGACATATTAAGTCTAATTTTAGTTTTTGTAAATAGTGAAATATTAATTTACATTTTTTTAATGAATTCAAACCTTTCACGTTCCAAATAAGACTTTCCATTTCAATGTGTGTGTGTGTGTGTGTGTGTATAAAACAATATATTTCCAGGTGGTTTAGATAGAACTTTTTACAATTATCCAACCAGTTATATAAATGTAGATATAAATACAAATATAATTAGTTCTCAAGACTTTCTTTATACTCAATCTTGAGCACCCCTCTTTCAACTTTCCTTTACCCTCTTATTTCCAAGCTTCCTATCCCACTAAATCACACCACCTACTTATTTAGTCTTTTGTTGTTGTTGTTTTCCTTCTCCTGTCTTCTACTCCTTGTCAGAGATTTCCAGATCAAGACGGTTTCCTTTTTCCTGTGTCTTCCTTTCTCTATTGTCATTTTTTAGGTCTTTATTCAAATCTTCTTCTGTAGAGTCACTGTCTTTTGCTTCTGAGTTATCTTCTCCTTGGTTCTTGGGTACTTTTCAATGTTCTTTCCTTAATTTTTTCAGGAATTCTGTGGCTTTCTCTATTGTGTTTATTCTATATTTTTCCTTCATATAGTGAAGTAACGAAAGACACGGAGATATCTTTCAGAGCATGGGGAATGCTCCCGCTTATTTGCAACAGCTATCTTTTATAACCCAGCAGTTTTACATCGCTATACCAGCAATCACTGTGTAAAGGCAATCAAGCACATTCGCTGTATAAAGGCAATCAAGCAAATAAAAGAATAGCTCATATATCATTATGTACCTTACTAATAGAAGAATAGTTTATATATCACTATGTTGTCGGGAAATGTACTATGTATCAGATGCCCAACCAGGCCTACGGCTCTTAATTCTCCTCAATATAGGTGAGATTGACCCCTTCAAGTCTGTCCCAACTAAAAAGAATTCCTTCCCTTTTTAGGACATCCACCAGAAAGAAGTAATCCTTTCTCTTCTTCAGTAATCATGCTGGTACTTCTTTCAATATTATTATTTGCTTCCCATCAATCTGGATTCCTTTGCTATAATGTACCTCCAGGATCTTACCTCTTATTGTTTTTCTTACGCACTGTACAATGACATCTCTTGGAAGATTTTTCCTTTTCGAGGTTACGGAACTAATTCTATAAATACGATCCACTTCCATCTCTAGGAAGTCTTCACTATAGTTGAGACTCTCTACCACTTCTTCTATTATTTTCTTCCCCATATTTTCATTCAGAGTTTCCATCACACCTCTAAATCTTAGCCATGATTCCTTCTCTCTCTGTTCCATCAGTGCTTGCCAATCTAATTGTCTTTCTAATTCTTTGTTTAAGTCTTTTGTTTCTCTCTTCAGATGCTGAATTTCCTCCTTATTTTCTTTAACATTGTTCTTGACTTGTGTTACAAGTACTTGCATTGTATTGAACTTTATATTCAAATCTTCTAGTGTCTGTCTTGTTTCCTTCCTAAAATCCCACATCTCTTCCATAAATTTTCTCATGTAGAAGAGAACACCTTCTTCTCTTGAGGCTCTTCCAGGTTGTGTTTGTGAAGTTTCAGTTCCTTTGGATCTTGTTTTGACACTTGTCATCTTTCCTCTTATACCAGCCTTCTTCTCTCACCCCTGGACTTTCCTTCTTCTTCTTTTTCTGCTACCACCTTCCTCTATCACACTCTCTCACCTCCTCCAACCTTCATCTACTTACTTTGGCTTTCTTGATTCATCTCCTCTTTTCTATTTTCTGTTACAGTCCTAATTTCCTTCCATTTACGTCTCCTTTCTTTCTTTGAGTTCTTTCCTTCTTTCCTTCCGTCCTCCTTCCTTCCGTCTTCACTCTTTTCCTTATCATTTCCTCCAATCTTTTCCCTTTTTCTTGAGACTTACTTTATACCTGTTCTTGTGCAAAAAGGCAGAGCAAAACAAAGCGCAGCAGAAATAGTCTCTTTTATTTTTCAAGCCCAAAAATCTATAGGAAGAAAAGAAAAAAGGAAAAAAAGTCCACAAATCCACAAGTCCAAAGGTCCAAGAAGGTTCCTCAGTAAGGATCTTAGGAGAGAGAAAAAAAGACTTTTCAACAAAATCAAAAAGTTATTCCACAGAATCAAAAAGAAAAAAAAAAATCATAGATCTCTAGTCCAAAATACCTCTGGGTTACCAAAAAACAAAAACAAAAAACAAAACAAAAACAAACAAACAAGGGAAAGCAAGAGAGGGAGATGCATGGCCGTTTATCAGCATTTTCAAGGACACAGTACTGTCTGCAGAGTCAACACATCTAGTCTACTATTAGGAGAGAGGAGCCACTTGCTTTCAGCAAAAAAATAACTTATTTCAGTATACAAAAACTTGTTGTTTACAAGTTTAAACTCCTCTTTCTCCAGTTATCATATCAAGGTGTTTTGCTCCTTATCAAAATGCTTTAAATTCTTTAGTAACCACAGAGGAACAAAAAACAGGTAAAAAGAAAACTCAGAAAGCATAAGAAGAAAAAAACATTCCATTTAAATCCTTTTCAAAGACTCGTATGGGTTTTTCCAACTATATATTCCCAAGATTTAATTCTATAGCTTCAAGAAGAAAAAGAAAAAGACGACAGCCACAACAACATCAACCGGAGAGCAAAATGTTCCTACTGGCTAGGAGACTATAAGCCTCTAGTTTGTAAAAAAAGACCAGCAGAAAAAATCAATATCAAAAAGAGCATTCAACAATAGAGGTATTGTTCCAACAGATAGATGAAATCTTCTTGATTTTGATTATTTAATTAGAATTACTCATTATTCTCAAATGGTTCAGCGGACTTATGCAGTGTGGGCAAAGAGAAAAGTTTTCTTTGCCCTTTCGTAGAATGGTGGCTAGCCGTACTGCTACCTTCGCAATTGTCGTTCTTCCAAACGGTGATAAGCTGGGGCTTTCACAGTTCGTCCAGGGTTCTTCAGGTGCCTCTAGGTCCTGGGCACCCCTTACAGGTTCTATATCTTGTATACCTGCGGATCGCCACCACTACTGCCAGGCTGGGGATCAATGCGCTAAGTGCGATCTCTCTGCCGTCTTTGCCCGTTCCTCACCGAACCAGAAGTCTCGGCCTTCCAGCAAAGTTTATTGAGAGAGTATTTCTGCTACTTTTCAATGATATGGTACACTGATTGTTTCTGTAATTGCGGTCACAATAATATCCTATATTAGCCTATAGTATATTACCCTATAGTAGTAGAACAGTAAAATATCTACCTTTATATCTCGTAATTGGCCATTTCAGAAATGTAGATATCTGTATTTTGGATTATAACTTTTACACACACACACACACACACACACACACACACAGAGTGGACTGTGTAAGAACAGAAACTATAATCAAGATACTTCGTACTATGATGTATTTCAGCTGTCTAGGCTAGGCATAAATTTTATTTCAGCTTCAAATGACATTATCTTTTGTTCAAGATAATGTTTTTCCTTATGAAAATTTCTAAACCAAGCTAAGGATTGGTATGCAAGCATTTCAGCAGATCATGCTAGATGAAATAAGACTGTGCTCAATTTTGAATTAATATATCACTTTTTTTTTCAAAATGTGAATCAGAGGTGGATAGATCTTGTTGTTGTTTATCACCTTGATTTATACCTCTCCTTTGTCTCAAAAATTATAATGAGGTCAATATAGCTAACAGCATATAAAAGATAACATTAAAACAGGAAAAAATTCACAATACGAAAATAATTTTTTAAAAATCAAAAACCTTACAATTAAAACAATATAGTACCTTTGAGCTCTAAAAACCTACTGGATTTAAAAAAGTCTTTGTCTCCTGCTTGAAGGACAACAAGGATAGGACTGATTTGGCCTCCTTAGGAAGGTAGTTCAAGAATCTAATGGAAGCTGCTGAGAATGCCTTATTTTTTGTCCCCATCATCCATGTCTGTGAAGGAGCTGGGACTGAGAGAAAGGCCCAACCAGGGTCATACCAGGACAAGGTGGATAGATACAGTGTATCATATAACCTGGACCTAAGCCATAAAGGATTTTGAGGTCATAACAAGTTCTTCAAATTGTGCTCCGAAGCAAAGTGGCAGCCAATTAATTACTGAATGGAGTTTTGAGTTGAGCTTATAGATAAGAACATATGAAAGAATATAGTGGTTTAATCGCAAGACATTAATAGGTTTAGAAGTTAAAAACAGCAGTTTGAAAATGAACTTCAAAACAAACAGGCGGATAGTGCAGATCAAACACAAGGGGTTTGACCTGACTGCAGTGGTCAATCTGGCCGTAGTATTCTGAAATTTCCTAATATTGTGATTGTGTTATAAATGATTGTGCCAAACAGACTTTCTAGAGGGTTTGTAAGTTGCATATGACATCTGTGCTCAAAGAAGGTGCTTCTTAAATAACCATAGATGCCACTTGCACATCCAAGAAAAACAAAATTAAGAAGTCCCAATTTAAAAACTCAATCTAAGATTACCTGTATATCCAAACCCAGATCAGATGATTTCACCTACCAAATACTTCTGTTTTAACTGGATTGAGTATCGATTTGTTCTCTCCCATGCAGTGATTCAGGTTTGCCACTGACTCTTTAAGATCAGTAGGAGATGAGAAATCTGCATACTTAACTACAAATAACCCTGCAGCCAAAATCTCCAGATAATTTCGTCAGTGATTTCTTATAGATGTCAATCAGCATTAATTATGAGAATTCTTTAAGTTGTTTTGTGTTAGTATGATTTTATATGATAAAGGAGCAGAAACCCATTGGATACTTGGCTGTGATACTCATGAAGGATTTGGATCAGTTCATATTTCAACATTATAAAAATTTGTATTTGTCTGCCAAAGAAAAATTGAAAGAACAGTCTGATTTCAAGTGCTTGTTATTGGGCAAAATTGTAACTGCAAAAGTTTATATTTTCCCTGGGTTTATTTTCCCATAAACTCTGTTCCTTGGGGCAAAGTACCTGAAAGTACCTGAAAAAAAATCCAGACAATTATTACAGGCTGTGGAGTGGGATTAAGGTTTGCTAATGGAATGAAAAAAATAATCAACTTAAAATGGGTTGGCTGTTACTCTTGACTTGGAAATATACTCTTTGGTATTTCAGTTTGTCCAGCTTATCAAATTTATTGCATCAAATCGAACGGTAACATGGATGCAAATGGAGAGGCACAATGGCCCAGGCAGAACTGACTTTATCTTTCTTTCAGCTTTCAGCAACAAGTCTAAGCAGACTGAAAATCCTTTTGTGTCTGAAATGCTCAGGTTATGCTTTGAATATAAAATATTTGCTCTCCACAACATTTGTGCCCATTTTAACACACCCTAATGTTCAGCTGGGGACAATCAATTTGCCTCTTGGAAGGAGAAAAGCTTAAGGGATTTTTAATAAATGGTGGTTCTATAGCACAAACTTTTTATCCCAGTGACTTCCTTTACATCTACATATGGACATTGTGCCCGCACCCCAGCTCAATGTAGTACATAGATAAAAATACTTCATTTGTGTAGTGCGTATGTTTTATTTGCCTATTTATGCATATTCATATTTTAATATTTTATAAGGAAATAATATTGTTCCAGTTAGAATAATTTTATTTAATAATTTAAAATAAATACCTAACTCAATACAGTTACATGTTTAATGATTGCTGATGTAACTTTTCTCAAGTAACGCTTCTATATAATATGATGCATGTGCTTATTTCTGAGCACAAAGTTTACTGAAACAATTCTTACCTCTTTGGTGACATCAAGTCTTGCATGATACTTTCTTTTCATAGCCACCAGAGCTGAGAATCCAGTTTCACGAAGGCAGGTAGCTGCAACTGGTATGAGCACTTTCATAGCCTTTTCACTTTATGTTGGGTATTCTTGTTGAACGCTAATGCAAAACTCTGGCAAGGAACTCTCTCTAAATTTTATTTTTAAAGAAGCCTCAGTCTGTAGACCAATAAACGATTCTTTCCAACATCACCCTTCAGGGAACAATATTCCAAGTTGAAAATTCTTTTTCAATCTGGAAAGACTCAGATAAGTTTCTGTTTTTTCTGCTTCAGAATGTAACATATTTTCTTCTTCATGGTCTCTGTGAATCCCGCAATGGGGTATTTCACACCTGCACGATACAGCGTTCAGAACCTTCTGGAAGCCTAAGACTAGGCGTTTTGGCAGTTGGCCCATCCCCCATATCCCCAGGGTATATAAGGCCCCTCCCTGACTAATGGTCAGCTCCTTTTCTTCTTCCGTGGTAGCAGCAAGTAAGGAGCCTTTCCCATTCTGATGGATAGATTTAACAGTTTTTTGCTCTTGATCTGAATTTGGTTTTTCTGATTCATTCCAAGTGGCTCCTTTGTCTGGGTGAGGGCCATAACATGGCAAATTGTGAGCATTGCCAATTTTTTACTTCTCAGACAAGAAGGAATAGAGTGGCTTGTTTGAAGGCACTTTTGTGGTAGCAGATTCTGTCAGCCTCTGAACCCACAACTTCAAAAAAGTCTGCTCAGCCTGCTAAAATGGCCCAAACATCAACCACACCCTCCACAGGTCGACACAGTTCAGCGGAACCATCTCGGGATCGAGAGTGCCCAGTGCAACCCTCGGTGTCAACAAAGAAAAAAGGAGATCCAAAAAAGCATGTTTCCACCTCACCGTCAAAAAAAATGGTTTGAGGTGAGAAAGAGAAAGAGAAGAAAAGAAAATTGAAGGACTCTTCATGACAAGAGCCTTCAAAGAAGCCGAAAAGAGTTGAGCAGCCAAGTCTGCTTGCTCCAGTTCAATCTCTGTCTCCAATGGTACCGAGCACCTCCACTGACAAAACAACGGAAGATATACATCATGTAATTGCCCAGGATGTGTATAGAGATACGGTACCATCTAGTGAAATTGAAGAAGGCTGTGTTGCTTCTGAGGGGGAGATCATAGATTCATCACCAATCCTTTCTGTGGGGTCGGTAACGTGTTGCCAAGAACCAAGATCTCCTGATGGTGGACACTCGAGATTGAGGCAACGTGATCTTGTTGAGATAACTTCTCCACCGAGGCGTCAGCGTAGAACTGCACCTTCGCCTCTGAGGTTTCCCCCTAGGCATTCATGCTTACGTACAAGATTGCCTCGTCGGTACCATTATGTGAGGGAAACACTCCTGTACCATTATTGATGGTATCCTGAAGAGGAGTTTTTGATTGATTCCAGGGATGTTTTCCCTTGTACTGATGATGTTTATTGGGTGTGTAGGCATTCTCGATACCGAGAGGAAGATCCACCAGCTTGCCATCGGTATAGAGAGGAGACTAGTCGACGACCTCATGTTCCGAGGTCGTCTTCTAAGTCTCCAGCTCCATCTTGTCGTAGAGTGTTGCCTGCAGTGTCTGGATCTAGACATGATAAAGACAAGAAAAGGGTCCAACAACATTCAGTTTGCAGTGTGGTCTCTCCTGCAGGGCTGTCCACATCAAGGTACCATTCTCCTTGGTACCGTATGGTGAGATCTCCTTCTGTGTCAGAGTCTGATGGGTCTCACGTATTGTATGTGCCTGAGCAGTCTAAAATAAATTATGTGTCGACAGCACAATGTATATCACCCACTGATGATGTCTGTTCTTTTTCTGATCTTGTACTAAGAATGTCCAGATCGTTAAATCTTCAGGTTGAGATAGACAAAGAAGATCTTCAAGATCCTATTTTTCAAGAGCTGCATGATAGCGCACTTGTAAGATCTATCATTGCACCATTGCCTTACCTGCTAAAGACTGTTAAAAAATCATGGGATTCCCCATCCTCCATTCCTTCAACATCCAAGAAAGTAGAAGCACTGTACCATCTGTTTGAGAGTAATCAAGAATGGCTGACTCAACATCCAAAGCCAAATTCAATAATTGTTGATGCAGCTCAATCCAGACAATCCCAGAAGCTTCATGTGTCACCTACTGATAGAGAGGGAAGGAAATTAGACAATTTGGGGAAGAAGGCATATTCAAATGCTGCCTTGTTCTTTGAGATATCAAACTATGTATGTATGTATGGGTGCCTATCAGCAGTTCTTGTGGACTAGGTTAAAAAGGTTCATAGATATGTTGCCTGAAGATGAAAGAAAAACTGCTACTTCTTTGTATGGTGAGGCCTTTCATTTGTCTTCCCAACAAATCATGATGTCAAAGCATATCACTGACTGTAATGGGAAAGCAATTGCTGGAGCAACAGCCTTAAGGAGACATGCTTGGTTGAGGTCATTGGGTCTGTCTCAACAAGTGAAGAGTATGATTGAAGACCTCCCTTTTGACTCCGCAGGTCTTTACAATAAAGGTACAGATAGCAAATTGGAGCACATGCAGAAAATGCACACTACTGCCAAAAAATATGGGTTCCCTGTACCATCATACTGTTCAAGGTATCAATACTGTCGCTACCAACCATACACAGCTAGAACAAGAAGTCCGACTCCCACAAAGCAACAACGTCAAACATCAGGACAGCAACAATCTTCTAGGAAATTTCCAACGTCTAAATTCAGACAACCTCAATATAAAAAGAAACAGCAAGACCAACAAAAATGGCGAGTTTGACAACCAACTGAATGATACCTCACTCACGCACTGTTACTACCATTCTGTCATTGCTACTGTCGAAGATCCAAATCTCTTTGTTCAAACCTTAAATGTCAGTACTGCCGTCAATACCAACTGTTCCTCTGGTATCAGCGGTATGGTGATGTTAAATACCATCACCTCTATTGACATCATTGCTGACATTGGTACCGACGTAACTGCTGGAAGTTGTGGGACAGAGGAAAAGCCCTTTGGAGACAGACTGACAAACTTCATCCACACATGGTCTTTGATAACAACAGACTCATGGGTGTTGGATGTAGTGAGAATGAGCTGTATGATAGAATTCTATCGACTACCACCGGTAGGGCAAAATCGTGTCACACCTTCTCCCCAGAACTGGAATCGGAAATAGCAACATTATTGGAAAAAGGGGCAATAGAAAAGATCTCATATGACCAACTGAGAATCAGTTTCTCTTCCAAATACTTTCTGGTACCAAAAAGAGATAGGGGTCTTCGACCTATTCTAGATCTGAGAGGCGTCAACTATTATATAACAACAAAACAGTTTCAAATGGTAACTCTGGTGTTGATAATGCCACTGTTGAAGAAAGGTTTGTGACATTGGATTTAAAAGATGCCTACTTCCACATATCCATAAGGAAAGAGCACAGAAGGTACCTAGCCTTTGTTCTGGGGAAACAAGCTTATCGATTCAGAGTACTCCCATTTGGCATAAACACAGCGCCGAGGATGTTCACGAAGTGTATGTTGGTGGTGGTGGCATATCTGCAGCAGAGAGGTATTGTACTGTTTCCATGCATAGACTTATAGGCTTATAGCTGCTTCAACAAAAGAAAAGGCTTTGCAACACCTGAAAACTACAGTAAGCCTACTGAATGCACTAGGATTGATGATAAATTTCAAGAAATCTCATTTTATACCACAAACAACGATAAAGTTCATTGGAGCCGTACTGGATTCAATCAAAGAGTTGGCATTTCTGCCAGACGACAGGTGGCAAAAAATGCATCGCGCTCTAAGACACTTGTTGATAACACAACGGGTGAGAGCCAGAGCCATACAAGTGGCCCTAGGGTTGATGGCTTCAACCACTATGGTGACTCCAAACGCAAGATTGAGAGTGAGACCTCTACCACACTGGTTTATAAGAAATTTCAATCCACTTCTTCACCATCAAAACAAGTACATGACAATTCAAAAGCCGATGTGGTTGTCTGGTGGTTGAAGGCAGAAAATGTTCTAAGGGGCATACCGTTTTTATCGGATCCACCGGTCGCGTCTGTCACAACAGATGCTTCCATGGATGGTTGGAGAGCACATATGTAGAATGTATCTGTAAAAGGACACTGGACATTGCCGGAAAAACATCAACACACAACTGTTCTGGAATTTCTTGCTGTCGTAAAGATATTCAGAGCTTTTCAAGTTCACCTGCACGGCCTCGCAGTGCAAGTGAGAATGGACAATACAACTGTAATGTATTGTATCAACAAACAAGGAGGGACTCACTCTACTGTGCTTCTGAAACTGACAATCAAGTTCTGGAACTGGTGCCTCTCCAGAGGAATAACGCTGTCAGCAATACATGTGCCAGGAGCAGACAATACGTGGGCAGATACTTTAAGTCAAGCTCCGATGTCCTGTCACGAGTGGAGATTGGGCGATGTTGTAACCGACAATTTGTTCAGTCTGTGGGCGGTACTGTCGATAGACTTGTTTGCATCCACGGACAACAAAAAATGCAAGACATACGGCTCTTGTTGAAAGACAGACCAAACGGGTCTGGGAGATGCTTTCCTATGCAGATGGACGGGACTGCTCCTCTTCGCATTTCCTCTGTTTCCTTTAATAACAAAAATGATCTCGAAGATAAGACAAGATCACACAAGGGTCATATTGATAACAGCTTGGTGGCTGAGACAGCCATGGTTTTCACCTCTTCTCTCAATGTCAAAACATCGGTACCAGAGGTTACTGTCGATACCAAACTTGTTGACGATACACATGGTACCATGTTTCATCCGGATATGCAGAAACTTTGACTGACTGCATGGAAGATACTGTAGATTCTGCTTACCCAGAGGAAGTTAATCGCATATTAAGAGCGGCTCACAAACCATCAACTGTTAAATCATATCCCTATAAATGGGACAAATTTTGCAGGTACCTGGAGGATCTCGGTATCCAACCACGGAACTGTGGTACTGCAGAGATACTCTCCTTTTTGACACATCTTGGTACCAAAGGGTTGTCATTATCTTGGGTTAAGTGTTATCTATCAGCAATTTCCTGGTACCTACAGAGTAAGAGAAGACCTTCCTGTTTCTCTAGCCCGACTGTTAAGAGATTTTTACTGGGCTATAAACATGTGTACCCTCCAACTCAATCTCCAGTACCGGGGTGGGATTTAAATTTAATGGCAACCTGTGATATGTGGTTATTATCTTGGAAAACACTGTTTCTGGTAGCCATAACTTCTGCAAGAAGGGCAAGTGAGTTGGCAGCTTTAAGAGTAGATGCACTCTTTTTGAGATTTCATAAAGGGGAGGTGGTACTAAGACCAGATATCACTTTCTTATTGAAGGTGGTATCATTTTTTCATTTGAACCAGGACATTGTTTTGCAAGCTTACATGCAGAATCCAGAAACTGATAGGGAGAAAAAGTTGCATTGCCTTGATGTCAGAAGGGCATTAGCTTTCTATGTTCAATGCACTGCGGCTATAAGGAAAACTAAGCAGTTATTTGTTTGTTGTTCCAGTCAGAAACTAGGGGAGCCTGTTTCTTCCCAAAGGATATCTAAATGGGTTGTTTACGCAATAAAACTGTATTATGAGATTGCTAAAAGAAATTTGCCAGTAAACGTAAGGGCGCACTCCAGAAGATCAGTGTCAGCTTCAGCTGTTTTCATGCATGGTGTACAATTGGAGGAAATATGTAAGGCTGCTACATGGTTGCAGCCACTAAACTTTATTTCCCACTATAGGGTAGATGCAAGGGAAACGAGTGACGCATCCTTTGGTAGGGCTGTTTTTGTTTCCTGCGGTTGTTTAAAAAAACTGGCAGAGAAACATAATGAAAGAAAGAAAAAGGGAAAGGGGAAAAAAACCCTTTTTAAATGAACTGAAGAAACACACCATGAGTATTCTGTAAACTAAGTATTTATTGTTGTAATATTCAATACGGTTTCCAAAAAAAAAAAAAAAATCTGATGCTGTTTGTTATCACTGGTGCATATTGACAATTTGACATCTCCCACCTCCATCTTTGACAGCTCGCTAATCTCCCCATTGTGTGATTCACAGAGATCACGAAGAAGAAGAACAGGTTGCTTACCTGTAACTGTGGTTCTTCGAGTGGTCTTTTGTGAAGTCACACAAACCCATCCATCCTCCCCACTTGATGTCTATTTGGTTTGTTTCCATAGCTGCTACCATGGTGGCGAAGGAACTGACCGTTACTCGGGGAGGGGCCTTATACACCCTGGGCATGTGGGGGAGGGGCCAACTGCCAAAACACCTGATTTTAGGCTTCCAGAAGGTTCCGAATGCTGTATCGCACAGGCACGAAATACCCTATTGTGTGACTTCACAGAAGACCATTCGAAGAACCACAGTTACAGGTAAGCAACCTGTTCTTACCATTTTCCATTTGTAATATGCATTGATACTATAGATACAGGTTTCTGAAATGCTATTAAGAAAGAAAAAATGCAGGAAATTAAGAAACCAGGATACTAAAGCTTGTAACTTTAGAAGAGGAGTGATGGGGAAAGAGAGAGCCAGCAAGCATTCATAATCATTTTCAGAGACTTAAATATCCTCACTGACTCATTGGTTTCTGTACACATTTAGTTGGAACAAGAATTCTCACTAATCCAACCAAGCCACTTTCTTGGTTAGACACTGTCAGAATAAGAGGAAAAGGGAGGACCTGGCTGGAAGACACTTTAGTGTGAAAAGACACATTCTCCCCACCCACCTCACCTCAAGACTTCTGCCTGGGGAAGGGACCCCTTCCCCAAGCAGCAGCAGCTCCAGCCTGTACCACCACCCATAACTGCCTTATCTTTATCTATTTTAAACCCTGCCAAACAGCCAAATCTTTCAATATCTTAAGTAGTGTGTCTGCATGTTCTAAAGGATCTTGTAAAAGAAATTCATTGAATCATCAGCAAATGCCGTTAAATTAAACATTTGTTTCTTTATGGTCACATCTTTATCTTTTCTTCTTATCTAATGGCTCAAATTTTGTCAAAGCTTCCAAAATCAAAATCAAAAGTAATGGTGAGAGAGGGCAAACTTGTCTAGTCATCTTCTGTATGCCACAACTTTTAGTTATATTAGCATTTATCACGATCTTGGCATTTTAAAATATATTCCCTCAACCCAGTGATGAAATTATAGACAAAGCTCATCTTCTTCAAAGTCTCTATCATAAATGTCCAGCTGACATTATCAAAGACCTTCTCCATATCTAAAAATAGTAGGGCCACTTGTTTCTCATTCTGACAATCAAGATATTCCAAAATATCTGTTACGCATCTTGTATTATCTGGCATAAATCTCTTGGTCTTCGTATATCATATCCTGTAACATCTTCTTCTCCTTTCAACAAGAATTAATGTAAAAACCCGATAATAATTAATCAGTAGTGAAATAGTTGTATAATTCTTAGGATCTGTCACACCTCGTTCATCCTTTCGAATCAAAGTAATATTTGTTTGAGACCAACTATCTGATAATATACCTATCACAATAATTGAGTTCACAAGTTGTTGAAATGGGAAGTACAATTGATCTTCCAAACTTTTATAATAAATTGAGAGGAGACTGCCTGGTCTCAGACCCTTCCCCACCTTTGTCTTCTTAAATGCCTCCACAACTTCTGCCACAGATACAGACCTATTTAAAATTAATCTCTGATTTTCCAAAACTGACAGAGAATTCTGTAAGTCCAAATACTTATGAAATATTTTTGAATTTTTTTTCTTGAGATACCTCTTTTTATAAAGCATCAAAATTATTTTAAAAATCCTCTTGTTCTTCTCCTTCCATCTTTAATTTTAAAATCATGTTTTTCTCTGTCTTGAATCATTGAATCATAGAATCATAGAAATGTAGAGTTGGAAGAGACCACACGGGCCATCCAGTCCAACCCCCTGCCATGCAGGAACACCCTCAAAGCACTCCCGACAGATGGCCATCCAGCCTCTGCTTAAAAACCTCCAAACAAGGAGACTCCACCACACTCCGAGGCAGCATATTCCACTGCCGGACAGCCCTGACTGTCAGGAAGTTCTTCCTGAGGTTCAGGTGGAATCTCCTTTCAGCTTGAATCCATTGCTCCTTGTCCTGGTCTCTGGAGCAGCAGAAAACAAGCCCTCTCTTTCCTCTACATGGCATCCCTTCAAATATTTAAACATGGTTATCATGTCCCCTCTTAACCTTCTCTTCTGTAGACTAAACATCCCCAGCTCTCTACGTCTATCCTCATAGGGCATGGCTTCCAGGCCTCTTACCATTTTGGTTGCCCTCCTCTGAACCTGCTCCAGCCTGACCATGTCCTTCTTGAATTGGGGTACCCAGAACTGGACACAGTATTCAAGATGAGGTCTAACCAAAGCCGAGTAGAGTGGTACCAGTACCTCCCTCGATCTAGACACCATACTCCTATTGATGCAGCCCAGAATTGCATTGGCTTTCTTGGCTGCCGCATCTCTCCAAGTTTCCCGCCTGCTGACTCATGTTCAGCTTGTGGTCTATTAAGACTCCTAGATCCCTTTCACACGTACTGCTATCCAGCCACGTGTCCCCCATCCTATATTTCTGTATTCCATTTTTTCTACCTAAATGTAGAACCTTACACTTCTCTCTGTTGAATTTCATTTTGTTAGCTTTGGCCCAGCTCTCCAATCTATCCAGGTCATTTTGAATTTTGATCCTGTCCTCTGGCGTATTAGCAACCCCTCCCAATTTGGTGTCATCTGCAAATTTGATCAGCATGCCCTCTATTCCTTCAAGAGAAGATAAGGTTAAGAAGCCATGTTAGCCATGTTTAAATATTTGGAGGGATGTCACATGGAACATGAAGCAAACTTGTTTTCTGCCGCTCCAGAAACTAGGACACACTGCTTTAGAGTGTAATAGGTATATAGAAATAGTATTGTATTGTTAGTCTCTGCTGCCCTGTCCTGTTAGTCTCTCCTCCTACTACTTCCCTTCCCCGAAATATCATGATTATTTTGCAGACAATTAAAAAAAAAAGTTGAGTGGGGAAAAAAGTGGCCAGTGAAGGCTACTATTTTCTCTGTAGGTTAATAAAATCTTCCAAATTAGCACTTGAGATTGATTGTGTGCTGTTCCCACCTCAGCCCCCTCCCTTAGTACTAGACCTTTCCATCATGGAACATGCTAGACTAAAATGGTCTAGTGGTCCTGAGATAAATGAAAGAACTGGGTAAAAGCTGTTCTCCCTGATAATATTAGCCTGTACATTTTACCCCCAAAAATGGGTGATTCAGAGGTCCACCTGTGGTACCACTTCCCCCATGGAATGGTGAAGAATTATAGCTCAAAAAGGGAGGCCTGCAAGAGTCGAGGTAACATTACAGGATCTTTCCACCTTTGTATACTGGTACTAATGGAGACTGAAAGAATGTTATTTGGGGAAAGTCACAAACACATTGAAGATTCAAGCAGTCTCACAACCATACAAGGCTAACTGAAAGAAAGGAAGGAAAATTGGACAGTGAGGAGTTGGGATGAAGTGGCAATATCCTAAAGAGAAGAGACAAAGTATTATGGCTCAGGCTATGTGTCTGAGGGTAACACAAGAACGGGAATCTGAGTAGCAGAGTGATGACCTACATTCAGTGTACTATGAAATGTCTGGCTTGGAGCCAGGGTTCTGCCCTGAAGGGGGAAGCGTTAATGGCTCTCTGGCAGAACAAACAATCGGGACTGGAATGGGCTAATGTTCTTAGTATTAGGTGACAAAGCATTGATGGGAATCATGATAGCTTCTTAGTATCTGGGCAGGTGAGGAAACAAAAGAGAATTTCTTCAGGAAGAGAGAACAGGTTGATGACCATCAGTTGCTCTATTGAGACAATTATGTGTGCTATTATGTTTGAAGGTTGGGTCACTGAGGGGATTATTGCAAATTTACCAGCACCAGAGCTTCCTGACTGATATGACCCGCCCATGCCCTGAGATCCCATCTGACCTACTTCCGTACAGGTTCAGCTGATCCTCTTTGCAAGAATGGCTTCTCAGGCATAACAGTGTATGATTCATATTTTCTATGCCAATTAAATAATTTTCATTGCCAATTATATCATATCATGGAGTGTGGGTATACGACATGGTAACAATCTCCCCTCAAAACTGGAACTTCTATGACAAAACCACAGGGTGTCATTTTTCCAGGATGGAGCCATACACCTACAGTCAGTTGGCTTGGAGAACAGGAGACACGGGTTGATAAGGAACAGAGCATATACGAAGGAGGCTAAGGGTGAGAAGCTATCTTACTTCCATCAGTTTTTGTTAGCCAGTGGCTTCGTTGTGGGAGAAATCTAACTGAAGTCTGGGCTCTCAAAAGAGAAGGGAAAGAGGGGAGAGAGAGGAAGAGAAGGGCATTCAACACATGACATGTGTGTGTGTGTCTGTGTGTATAATGCAAAAATATTCAAATAAGCAGCACTCCATCAACAGAAGCAATATGAAGTCTTAGGCAGGTGAATCAAGGCATGGTTTTCACGGCTCCAGGTTCAAAGAGTTCCATGTATCAGGTGGAGAGGAGATTCCACCCCACCCCCAAGTCCGAAAGAGTTCATAGATGGATAGCTGTCTTTTGCATTTTGGAGGGCTGGAGTAAGTGTTCCACCCTCCCATGTCCAAAATAATCAGGGTGCAGTTGAGTGAGCAAAGCAGCTGTCTTTTGGCCTTTGGGAGCTTTCCAGGATTGGTGGTCACCTTGCATATCAAAGGAGCACAAACCAGTGGCAGGTTGTTCTTGAGTTGATGATAGATTGGGCCAATTTCTTTTGGGTGGTTCAGGGCTGGCAGTTCTGAAGTGATGTTGGTAGGGTTCCTGTATTACAGGGCGGGAAACTTGGAGAGAGGCCTCTCCAACTGAAGCTAGAGGCTGTGCCATGCAGAAGTGCTGAATCTATATGGAGATTAGGGTTGCCATGCCTTAAGCATATGCAACCCCTTGGGAGTACAAGGCGACCATGGACAGTTCCAAGACACAGGGGCTTGTGGAAAAGTACACGGTGCTTGGTGTACCAGCCCAGTGGGTCAACAGAGCCACTTGTCCATATATAACTAGGTTGTGTGCCTTCAAGTCATTTCTGACTTATGGTTTACTCTATCAAAGGGTTTTCTTGGCAAGATTTGTCCAGAGGGGGTTTGCCTTTGCCTTCCTCTGAGCTGAGAGAATGTGACTTGCCCAAGGTCAGCCAGTGGGCTTCCACGACTGAGCAGGGATTTGAACTCTGGAGAATCCTAAACCAGTGCACAAACCACTACATCACAGTGGTTCCTACTAAGTAAAAATTAAAAATAAACTGTGTGGACTAGGGCAAGAGCACTGCCAATCAAGCCACCTGGTACAGGCAGTGGTGAGACTTCTTCACACTTGTGTCCCAACGCTATGATCTTTGCAGTAAGCTACGAGGAGGGAGGGGGCTTCAGTCTTCTGATATCTGTTTTCTTGTGATTGGTTCTGACCACATCATTGTCTTGTAACTTTTATACTTATTTTATTGCAACTGATTTTTAATTTGTTTTATTTTTACATCCTTCCCAGAAACTATTTTGTTTTTAAAAGGAAACTCTCAGGAAATCCTCCAGTTTGAATAGTAACAAATTAACCTTGACACCCAAAAGCATGGGATGTTGCTGATTTTCCTCCTCAGCTGAATTCCCCTTATGGCAATCACATAACATATCACCTAACTATTGGCCAGTTTTTAGGGGATACAAGAAACTGAAGGCATGAAAAAGCCATGCTTGGCTTCTGTGTTCAGGCTCTTTTGCACCTAGAATGATTCTACTGCCATTTCACCTGGTCATTATATAACTATTATATTATGGTGATGACAATTTGTAAAAACAAAAGTTTGTTCTTGAATTTACATATTTCTCTTTTTCCTCTGTTAATCTTATTCTCTTTGTGGGTTATTTATTAGATTAGAACACAGTGTTTTAGCTGTAAGCCAGTGTGGGTTCATTGGAAGAAAGGCAGTATATAAATGTAGTAAATAAATGGAACTTTATTCTAAGCCTTTCTTTATTTCTTCCTGTGATTTATATGAACATCACTGGAATAGTATATGATAGACACATCAGTAGCTGCAAATGTATTTCAACTGTACAAGTTATCAGTATATTTATTGTGGCACTGTGCGTCCCCTATGATTGGCATAGTTTAATTGGCAAATAATATTAGATTGGCACTATATTAATTGGCAATTATATAAATGATACTGAGGTGGTGATGAGGTCACACTGGAAGAGGCAAATTCCTGACTATAAATGTGATATAGCAAGGAAGGTCAGCCCCACCTACCTCTTAGGCAAGAGACCCAGTCAGTTCAGGACAATAGCATGGCCACTCTGAATACAATAAGCGTAAAACATCAAGCTGGACTCTTAGAGCTGAAATAGGGAAGTTCCCACCAAATTGTGATTATCTTAACCCTGATCCCTGTACACCTATTGTTTTGTCCCTTCTCCACAATACTCAGCTATTATGACAACCACTATCCCTTTGTCATTCAAACACTAAGCCCATTAACTCCATCCAGATTTCATTGTTTGGGCTGCAACTCCCATTGTCCACGTATCTGGGAGTGCAAATCACAGTCATAGAATCATAGAATCATAGAGTTGGACGAGACCATAGGGGCTATCCAGTCCAACCCCTGGCCATGCAGGAGCCCACATCAAAGCACTCCCAACAGATGTCCATCCAGTCTCTGCTTAAAAACTTCCAAAGAAGGAGACTCCACCACACTCCAAGGTAGCATATTCCACTGCTGGGCAGCTCTGACCATCAGGAAATTCTTCCTGAAGTTCAGGTGGAATCTCCTTTCCTGCAGCTTGAATCTATTGCTCCTTGTCCTAGTCTCTGGAGCAGCGGAAAACATATCTGCAGGATATTTTTGGGGTACAAATACCCCTGATTTTAGGCTGTCCAGTGCAGTCTCTCACCATTCCAAATGTCACTCTGGCTGTTTGATTCCTGAACAAGAACTGTCCTTAGATTCCTGCCTAAGTCATGTTGCTTTCTACGCTTCTCTCCAGACCCATAAATATCGCCCAAATCCCTCAACATCCTCTATCCTACTTTCCTCCCTTTCCTTTCCTTGTGTGAGTGTTTGAGTTTTTGTGTGCTTGTGTGAATCTTGTTAATAAAACACATTTTTAGTTTATATTTTTACTCTTTGGCTGGTTCTTTCCTGCACAAGCCCATAAACATTGGTAGTCAAGATCTCGCTAAGTTGCCTCCTCTTGCAAGCCTCCTCTTTTTGGGCTAATTATTCCCCACTTTTTAACAGAGGTACTGCCATCACAGGTTGGCCTTTGTGGCACCCACGGTTTAACATATTTCTTATTCCATTTAAATCAGAAGTGGACAACAGGTGCTTGGTGGACTCCATGCATTGCCAGGTCAATTTTGCAGCCTTCACTTTCTTGTTTCCTTAATACCACTGAAGACAAGTTACGTCTTGGTCCTTCCAAAATGCATACCAAGTTCTGCCTCTTGACAAAACTGCACTGCAATGTTGCTAGTGAGAGAATGACACTTCCTCCTTCCTGTCCTGCACCAGCACATAGTTTCGCACTGGAGTAAATCACTGTGGTTGCTGCTGAATGTCAGCTGCAACTATGGTGGTAGTGCAGCCAACAGTGGATTTTTGGGATAGAATATGTTCCCAGACCTGGAAATTTGTCCCCTTTTCACGCTTGTACTAACATATGGTCCAAGACTGCTCCTACTACAGTTCCTTGTGCAACAAAACAACATGCAAATTTCCTTTAGCCCAATACCGGATCTCTATCACTTTTTGAATGTGGTTTCTTTCTGTTTGTGGGATAGAAGGCTAAAGGTAGTGAATGAGTGAATTAAAAGGAAAAGTCAGTTCTAAGCAACACTCATCTATGTGGTGCCACTAAGCCCTTTCCTGCAAGTAGGGGATATTTGCACAGACTTAGGAACAGGTTTGGACTTAAAAATATAAAACTGAGTGGAGAGGCTGCATCTGCCAATGAAACAACTGTGGAGCACTTCCAGATCAGTTTAAGAAGTTGATTGAGGAGAAAGCCTACCATATAATGCAGGTGTTCAACTGTGATGAAACTGGGCTTTTCTGAAGGGAAAAAGACCACTAGAACCTACATTCATAAATCGTGGCTCCAGGGCATAAAGCATGGAAGAACAGATTAATTCTGTTCCTATGTGGCAACTCTGCAGGGCATATGATAAAACGAGGCACACTGTACAAATTGAAGAACCCACACACTCTTAAAAACAATATGAAGGTATGGGTGACAGCCATCTTGTTTACAGCATTGTTTCACCAAGGATTCATTCCAAAAGTTAAAAAAAATGCAGCAGGAAGGTTTGGAAGGTAATTCTTCTTAATAGGAAAAAAATGTGCCTGTGTTATTCCACTGGAAACACCCTATCCTGGGGTCTACAATTTTTATATTAAATATGATTCCATGTGCCTGAAAGGTTGTCCGGATGAGCACGTAGGCAGCAACAGTCGAACGATTGAAAACCAGGTCAGTCCAGTAACATCCCCAGTCACATAGCCCCAGGAGACCTCAAGCTGTGCAAACCCACAATAAATAAAGGGTCTTCAGCCCCTGAGAAGCAGACATGAGGGGATTACAGTGTTTTTCTCAAGTTGAGCAAATATCCTATCAGGCGAGGATCATTTATATGAATTCACACCAGAACCAAATGCAGCTGAAAATCCTGAGACTTTGGCAACACCTTGTAATCTCATCACACAGAGGAAGTTACCATTGTGGAGCTTCTTTCTCATTGGAACACCCATTGTTCTCCCTGGGAAAGGATTAGCCCTCCAGGTACTTTCCCCCCTACAAATAGTCCTAGTTTTTGAACAGTTCTTTGGATCACTCCCAGTCATCCCAGCAGACTGTTTCTCCATCTGTTGAGTAATACCCTCAGCCCTCTCCATGCCGAGCTCCACTTCTCCACTGTTTTTCCCTGACCAAGGGCTTCAGGAAAAGGTATAGTATTACCCCTGCTACACCCCCTTCAATATTCCTCTATCCAGTTTCCTCTCTTTTGCTTCTTAATAGGTCTTGAGTGAGTGTGTCAGTGATTGTGTTGGTGCGTGAGACTTTCATTCAATAAAATCATTTATTGGACATTTTTGTTTGGTTTTTGGCTTGGCCTGACCCCTTAAAAACTGGGTAAAAAGACCCTGATAGGTTACCCTGCCTCTCACATTGCTATTGGTCGTGCTCTGCCTAGTTTCTATTCCTCATTACATGGAGCACATTGAGGTGTCCCCCAAGGGACCCCAGAAATCAGGGGAACAGATTGGCGGAGAATGCGCGCAATCCCAGCACCCTGAATTTGAGTGGAGGTCACGACCCACTCAGATCAGGTCAGTGCTGACGTAGGGAATGGCCAACCAAAATTCTGGAGTGTTAGGAACTCGAGTGCATGTGAATCTGTGTGTCTGAGCCTTAGACCTGTTCTATTGGGGTTGGAAGTCTCTCCCCTTTTCTATCTTGGTCCGTGTATGGCAGCTGCCCCTATGTGGTCACTAGCGGAGCAGTGAATCACGGTAGTTTACAAGGGCTGTATGCTTGGCTGTCCCGGGAATCACATCCCTAACTTGGGGACTATTGTGGGTTGGAACCCTGAGTGCTAGGTACTAGGCCAGGTTCAGCTCACACACACACACGGTAGGGTGGGCACACGCTACCGCAGGGAGAATCCCAAAACAAAACGGGTGGTGAGTCCCGTTCAGCAGGAGTGCGGGTGAATCCCGGACTGCAATAAAGTTTGGTGCAGGTGGTGATTCCCGACCTAGATTAGAGTTTAAGCAGTTTCTCCGAGGTAGAGGAAGGCACCCCTCACCCGAAAAACTAGTTAAGGAACTATTTAGTTTGGTTCCTCTCTCTCTTCCTGTGCTGCTTAGCCAGGCAGCAATGTAAGTTCCGTTGGGTTCGTGTTCCCCCTTCATTGTTAGGTGGAGTCTAGGCGGAGGTTTTCCCCCAGGATCAAGGCGATCCTCCCAGTCCCTGAATCGTACCCTTGTCCTTTTGCCCTAAGCTGTTGAGGTGGAAGGTCAGGCTTAGATCAGCAAAAGAGACACTTTTGGGCAGGCTGTAGTTAGGTTTCTAACCCTCTTTCCTGAAGCAAGTTCTGCAGAGTTTGTCTCCCTAGCATCCCCTCCAGGGGTCTCAGTGATCCTTCCCGTCACTACAGATCTGGTCCCATTTGGGTTTGTTAGTAGTGAGAGTTTTGAGAATAGAACTGGAGGTGAAAAATCTCCTGCAGGAGGAGAAGGTCATTGGGAAGCTAGAATGTTGGGTCCTCCGCAAGGGGAAATGCCCCTGGAAGGACTCCAGCTTTAAAAACCTCTACCCCTTCTCGTCCCTGAGGGAGGCTTACCTCCAAGCTAGGATGTTGAAGACCCCTTTTGGGCCTTCCAAGGACACCCTGGCAGCGTGGGGACTTTGGCTCACAATAAGGGATGCTTCAAGCACCCTGGTAGCAGCCAGAGCCCAGATCGAAGAGTTGAATAAGAAGGTCACCTGGCTTCAAGCCATGGCTGAGGTTGTGCAAGCAGACAAACTAATCTTCACGTCTGTTGCACAAGCCATGTGCCAGAAGCTTAGTGAAGCGACCCTCCAAGCTCGGACTTGGAAGGAGCAGGCCGACTCGCTAGAGGAGGAGCTGGCCCAATTGAAAACTGCTGCCAAGTTCATGGTGAGGCAGTTCAAGGAGCGGCAAGAAGTAGTTAGCCACACGGCTTGCCACCAAAAGGTAGAGGAATTAGAGAGCTGCAGACTCGGCAGGCAGTGATCTCAGCAGTTTGCCTGCAGTTTCTCCCTTCCCTTACCGCCCTCAGGGAGCCGCTGCCTGAGGAGGCAGTGGCAATGCACCAGCATTATCCTGACTGGGTTATAACAAAGCCCCCATTCACCCAGTCGAGACTCGCTCCATGATCCAGAAGAGGGTGTCTCCTAGGGATAATGGAAAGGACGGGGACGAGGTAGAAGAGACCCAGGAAATAGAGACTAGAATCCCCTGGAAAGCTACAGAGGCCAAGGCAATCGCCGATCAGCATGGCCCCCTTAATAAACAAACTGGAATCATGTGGCTTAATGCAGTGATCCACTCCCACCCCACTGCCAATGGCCAGGATCTGACCCAGTTGGCCCGGCTGTGCATGCCCCCTTCTGAGCTCCCTACTCTAGACTCAGCCATAGCTGCCCAAGGGTTGGTGAGGCTGGAAGCCCATGATTGGATGAGGGAGATCATCAGGATCCTATGGCCCGGACAGAGCGCAGGAGACCTGTATGTAATGGAGCAGCAGGGACCCAAGGAGAATCCCGAAGCCTACGTGGCCAGAAAGCAGCTTCTGGCTATACTGGCCAAGAAGGTTTCAGTAGTACGGGGAGGTTGGAATTTTAATTATGTAGAGTTCAAGACGCTTCTTTACAGAGGCTTGAACCATGAGACCAAAATGGCCCTGGGTCTCATAAATCCCGAGACGACGACATGGAAAGATTTTAATGCTAATCTCTGGAGAGTCTCCAACTTACTCCACAAGACTGGAGTCCTGAGACCCCCCCAAAAGCCACATAGGAAGGAGGCTGGGAATTGGGAACCCATACAGGAGGTGACATACTCCAACTATGGACCCCATTCCCATCATAGGAAGTCAGCCCCAGCTTCAGTTCCCAGAGGGAACTGGAATTCTCATCCCCCTCCAAGGCAGGATTACAAAGGGAGGCAGGAATCTTGGCAAGCCAGAGATTCCCGAGGTCTGCCAAATAAAGCAGGGAACTCCATGCCCCAGCCCCAGCTTCCCAAGTTCACCCCGGACAATGGTGCTCCTCGAGAGTCATCCGGAGGACAGGATCCCACGACACAGACATATTCCGCTGAGAGAGTAAAGATCTGGGGTGCCCTGAGGAAACTTGGACTAGAAATGAGCCAATTTGATAAGTGACCCACCTTAGAGCTCACTGAAGCTCTGGCAAAGCACTTTCAGCAGGGTAGTAATCAGCCAGTGAACACGGTGAACAACGGTCCTCCTCTGGTGGGGTACTATCCCAACTTGGAGTTGCTGGAATAGGAGGGCCCTCGGTTCCAGGATCTCCCTAAAAATGTCGTGGCTCAGCTGATGCCCAACAAATGGGGAAGATTTTGGGTGAAGGCAGGCATCAGGACAGATAGGGAAAAGACCCCGCCACGTTACTTGTAGACTCCGGGGCAGCACTAAATGTGCTGCATCCTAAACTGGTAAGACATGGTAAGCCCACCTCAGAAGCCATCCGTTTGACCGGATACGGCAGGGGGGAGGACACCATGCCCAGGTTTGGATGGACATTCCCCTGACCATAAACACATTCCAGTTCAGCTTGTGGGCTTGTGAGGATCAGGGAGAGGACGAAGGCCTTTTGGGCATCGGCTTCCTCTGAGGAAACAAGCTCATGGTGGACTACACTAATGGTTTCTTAAGGAAATGAGATCAAGACCCCCTTGAGATCTCAGCGGTGCACTGCTGCGCAGCCATCAAGGCTTCCACCCCTGTGCAGAGCCTAACTAGTGACTCTTGCGTACAAGCTTTCCCCGAAGTATGGATAAAGGACAAGATAGAGTGTGGGAAGGTAAAAGGTGCTTGTGTTCTGATTGAGAGCAGAGATCCGCTACCCCAAAAGCAGTACAAATACCCCGCAGAAGCAGAGGAAGGTATAGGGAAGACCATTGAGGGGCTCATCGAATGGGATGTAACCACGCCGATGCAGTCCATCTGCAATGCGCCCTTATGGCCCGTTCTGAAGGCAGATGGAAAGACCTTGGAGGATGACAGTGGATTTTAGAGCCTTAAATGCCATCACTCCCCCAGTAGCCCTGGTTGTAGCCAAATACGCCAAATACAAGCCATTGCTGCTGGTTCAAGGTATTATAAGGTAGTGGACCTGGCTAACGCTTTCCACTCCATACCGCTGCATGAAGCGTGCTGGTATAAATTTGCCTTCATGTTTAGAGGACAACAGTACATCTTCAAAAGAACGCCACAGGGTTTCCATTCGAGTCCTAGCATTTACCATGCACATGTGGTCAAAATGTGGGATAGGCTGCAGCCAGCCTCACCATCTCACGTCCTGTCCTATGTGGACAGCATTCTGGTACATTCAGACTCAGAAGAAAAGACTAGGGACATCACCCACAAGGTTTTAGGAATCAAAAGAGACACGAGTTTTAAGGCCAATCAGGAAAAGGCTCAGTTAGTCTCCACTGAGGTCAAATACCTAGGGCTCTGCCTGGGAGCTGAGGGTCACACTCCCGACTCCCAGTACATAGAGGTGATTGCTAAGCTGCTCGCCCCTACCAATGTGCACTCCCGTCGTTCGCTCCTGGGCACTTTCAACTTTTTGTGAGACTTCATCGAGTCCTTTGCCACCAAGGCAAGACCCTTGTATGCTCTCTTGAAAAAGAACGGTCAGTGGGAATGAGGCCTTGCACAACAGCAAGCATTCGCACAGCTGAAAGAGGATTTGATGAAGGAGCCAGTACTAGCTCATCCAAATATGTCCAAGCCCTTCCTCATACAGTTAGCCACCTCTGACAGGAGTACTGGAGCAGTTTCGTCACAACCTCTAAATGGCACTCAGTGCATTATTGCTTATGCCTCCCAAAAGCTGGACCCACATGAAGCGAAATTTACTCCCTGCAAGAAAATGTGCCTTGCATTGGTCTGGGCGTTAACACACTGGGGATTTATGATAGGAAGCGCCTGTGTAATTGTCCAGACTCCCCACACACCACTTAAATATATTTTGTCCAGGAAAGTCCAGAACGGCCAAGTATCCAATGCTAGGATAGCCAAATGGACTGTTTCCTTGGTGTCATGTAGGGTGGATTTTCAAAAACAGTCACAAGAACCACCGGCTCCATATGGCTTAATTGTTATGGGAGCCATGCAGGAGTGCCCTCTACCACCAATAGACACTGTAAATTGGCCAGTTGAGTGGGGAGCTTCTCTTGAAGAAGCACTACTGCAAGGATTTATTTGTTGGTTTTGTGATGGATCCTCGATGCATGTGGATGGAAGCCCTAGAACTGGCTTTGGAGCAATCCGTGTATCAGACTCCTCCTCCCTTCAAGAGAAAGCCAGACCCCACTCTAGCCAAGCGGAGGAAGTAGAAGCTCTACGTGCTACACTGGAGCATGAACCACTTGACTGCCCCTTAGCGATTTACACCGATTCAGACTGGACAGCTAAAGCTGCCAGTGTGTGGCTCCCAATTTGGCTCCAAAATGACCTAAAAACTTTCGATGGGAAGCCCATTGCCCGTTTGGAGAAGTGGGTCCGAATAGGTGCACAAATTGAGGAACGAACTGCTCCAACATGGGTTGCTCATGTCAAAGGACACCAAAAGAGGAGTTTGGCCACATGTATTTGGAAGAATAAAGCAGATGCCCTAGCTAGAGAAGCAGCTTTGCAGGACGATGGGGCTCCCACAGCCCCTATCAATGTGAACCTCAAGCAGCCCCTTATCCCTCCTACCTTTGATTTAGGGACGTTGCAAAACGGAGATCCCGAAATCGCTGAGCTAGCCAGGAAGGGAACTGACGATTTGGGTCAGTTTAAAATACAGCAGATCGAGGGAGTGTTTTGGGCTGTGGATGCCAGTGGTCAATGTCATTGGATAGTACCTACAGACCTCCATGGGGATGTGATCCAGTTCGTACTTGAGCAGGGGCATCGTGGATGACAGGTCACGTTTGATAGGGTCTGAGAAACTGGGTGGTGGCCACAGCTCAAGCAGGATGTAAACTAATGGGTGGACAATTGCTTGGCTTGTGCCATGGTTAACGCTGATCCCTTGGAACCTAAGGTCCAACACCAGAGGATCAAGGGTCCTTGGGTCCACATCCAGATAGATTTCATAGGACCCCTTCCTACAACACCAAGAGGGAACAAATACTGCTTGACAGTAATTGATCCCTTCAGTAAGTGGATTGAAGCTTTCCCCTGCTGCAACAACACAGCCATCACTGCTGCGCGCTTGTTGTTTAACAATGTTTGGTCACTCTGGGGAGTGTCAAGTGACCTCGATTGTGATATGGGGGTCCACTTCACTGGGGAAGGTAACTCAGGAATTATGCAAAGCTTTGGGAATAAGGCAGTGATTCCATATCGCTCGGCATCCCTAGAGCTCGGAACAGATCGAGAGGACAAACTGTTCCTTGAAGGAGGCACTTAGGAAGGTGGTTTGCACCTAGGGAAGGACTGGGACACCAAGCTGCCCATAATTCTGATGGCCTTTAGAAGCACTGTGGCATCACATGATTTCATGCCACACATGGTGATGACCAGGCGGAAGATGATGTTACCAGAAGCTTTTTGGATTAACACAAGCCTTCGCTCTGATTTAGAGCCTGTTGTTTTAAACAACGAATGGGTGAGGAATTTGATTCAACATATAGGGCAAATTCACAGGCAAGTTGCTGCTCAGCTGGGGAAAAATCTCCAGAAAATGGACAGGAGACTGCGATGGGTGCATCACCCCTGCCAGTGGGAAGAGGGGCAATTAGCCTTGTATAGAAATTTCTATAAAGACAAGCATTCCCTGGCTGCAAAGTGGGTAGGACCCATCCCTATTGAAAAAAAGATCTTCCCAGCAGTGTACCAAGTGCGTATTCCTTGCAAGAAGGGAGATTGGCTTAAGTTTTTCCATGTCTCCCAGTTTAAAGAATGGAAAGGGAGACCAGTTGACCCTAAACAAATACCTATCCCCGAGCCTCCAGAGGAGCTTGCGGGGAGATCCAATGCGGCTGTCTTAGTGCCTCAGATGTCACTAAGCTATCAAGAAATACCTGAGATTGACTTATCTGAGATGTTCACATCCATCTACCCACCCTTTGAACGGGGGTAAGTGATATGGAGGTATTAGGGAAGAGCAGGTTACTCGAGCTCCTCTCCCCCCCGCCATAGTTAGTATTCTGTAGCTGTGTTTATAATTCCCATGTTCTGTGTTCCCTAGGGGGAAACAGGGTGGGCACTCTACGGTGGATCTGGATATTGTTGGGAAGTGTTGCAGGAGCCTCCAGGATTAGCATGTACCCTACTGAGTTCATTACTGACTGGGAATATAACATACAAGCAACTTGTCAGTGGAATTCTTATTCCAGAGTAGAGGAAAATCTGAGAGAAATTGGGCTGCTTCTATGGTATCAGAAAGGTACCCTGTAGAAATATACACCTGTGTATATATATATACCGGAGAGCACAAGTCAGCTCCCCCTTAAATATAAGTGTTCCGGGTTTTGTGAAGCGAATCCTCACCTTCCCAACCCCACACTTTGCACCACGGGTTGGTTCACCATATGTAGGGGTAAGCGAAGAAGATCCCTCAGTTGTACAGAAACCTCCTACAATAGCTGCTGACTGTCATGGAAATGGAAAATCGCCTTCCTAACGTGTCAGAACATCACCTGAACACCCACCAATTGTAATGTTTCCTGCGATAGTATATGCTGTCCGCGGATCCCCTTCTTAAAGCCCCAACCTGGGAATTATCCTCCAATGTACTTTGGCAGTACTATAATTCAGAAAGACATCAACGCGTACGCATATTCCCGAACCCAGCCTATTAGCACTATGGTCGTGCTTAATTTCACTGTAGTGAATGTCTCAAGGGCACTGCCCATATGTGCCCCCTTTTTGAAGATAGCTTGGACCCAATGGGAGCACTGGGAGAAGCGCTGGCTCTCTTTTTCACATCCCCACTCACGTAGTAAGCGGGACATGATAGATACAGTATCGGGGGCATTGGAACTGGAGGAGCCATCCTTAATGCCATCGACACTGAGGTCTTAGCTAATAAATTGGGAGTCGTTGGGACTAAAACTAAAGACATAGGGGTCTCATCAGCCATGGGGCTTACCAATCTGGCACATGGCATAGACTTCATTGGACAATTAATGCCACAATGGGTGGGAGTAGAAAAAGACATTATAGGGGAGTTAAGAATATTCCTTGTCAGAGACACCTACAATTTCTCCAGAGCCATCCAGTGTACGAAATTATAGAGCAATGTAATTACCTTCTCTGCCCAAGTAATCCAGTCCAGCCTCATGGGTCACTTACATCCTGAAATTCCGAGTCTGTTCAGGGAAAGATATCCTGATTCCCAACAACACCCTTCCTCCTTGATAAGCGTAAAGCAGGCTTCATGGGAGAAATTAACACTGTATGTGGAGGTTCTTCACGAAAAAGTTTGGCCAAACTAATGCTACTCTCCTCCCGGAGAGGCGCTTCCATTGGCCAAACCGCACACATTTCTTTGATTTGGCAGGATGCATGTTTAGCAGACAATGGGTTCACTGTTTTGATGATTTAAAGGGAATAGACCAGCAAAACGACACTGAGTATCATATTGTGTCCGTGAATACTTCTGTGTCAGTCCAACTCAGCCAAACCTGTTTCTGTTTACGAACCCCTTGCCCTACTGTGTATGTATTACCTGGGGATCATGCCATCAATGTTCATAGGACTGCAGGGAATCCATGCTTCTGCCAGCAACACGTTAAGGACTGTTTTGGACAGGAATTCTAATTAAGGGAGGCCATCAAGGATTACATTTTGGAGGCTGAATACATGCCACAGTCTGCTGAGCTAGAAGGAGTCCATTTAGAAGATGAATTAAAGGTGTCTATGTGGCTTCATAATTTAACGGATTTAACCAGAAGGGTGCAGGAGGTACAACACATATTGCACCTCATTGCCATCAAAGTAAACCACACAGCACAACACATTGTGAAAACTTCTAAAGAGCTTGCAAATGTAACACATCAGTCATGGTGGGATGTTTTTGCTTGGTCATCCACCGGTAGCACTATTGCCCACTGGGCGCTTCACTCCTTAATAGTCATTTTAGTTTTTCAGGTTGCCTTGGCTGGATGTCTCTTTGTATTAGCCTGCTGGGCTAGGAGACAATTCCTAAGGCTCCAAGTAGGCCAGTTAGGAAGAAGTTGAAAGTGGAATAATAGCACTGTAACAGTGTAGTGTGGAAACGGCCTAAGTGGGGAAGGATTTGCTGACCTAGTGGATGAGGAAGCAGAGGAACTTACTGACAGGTATGAAGAAGTGTTAACCAATGAGGAATTGAAGGAATTTGTTAAAACATCTTCAGAAGAAGAGGAAGAAGAAATGCAAGCAGAACCAACAATGTGGATGTTAGAGAAATTTGCCAAAGTATTTCAAATTGCATAGACATTAAAGGACAAAATTATGGAATTATGATCCTTGGATGGAACACAGCATTAAAATCACCTGTATGTCACTGAAGGATTATGACCTCTACAGCAACACTTTGATGACAACTTCTAATTAAAATGTTCTTTCAAAAGGTTCCAGCAAAAATACATTCAGAGGATTCCTAAGCATCCCCATGGACACTGTCTATTCCTGGCATTGACATATCCAGCCATCCACATCCTTCTGGCACTATAATCCAGGATCGCCTTCTGATGATCTTCCTCCTGGTGATGATTTCCCTTCTGTCATGTTATCAAAAGGTCAGTACCGGCCTAACACTACGGCACTGAGACACAACCATTAGGCTATTACTGACTTTCTGCATATGAAAATATTTTGTTCCTTTTTTCTTGGACAACATGTTGTTGTTAATTTTTATGTTGGCTTGGGACTGCAAATAATGGCTACAAAACCTTCTTTCTTTTAGATTCTAAAATTCTGTCAAGTTTCAGAGCCTCTTCTCCAATCTGCATACTCGTCTGCATACTCAATAGCTATTGTCATTCATCTCACTGAAAAAAAAATAGTGTTTGCTGTTATCCACATTTTTTTCATACCCAGGGTAAGTCTGGGAACATATCCCCCACAGATATGGGGGACCTACTGTATTCATAACTGTTCCATGCGTAAGCTCCACAATAAAAACTGTACTGTGGCAAGAATGCAAAGCCATATTTATGCCTGACAGTCAAGCACAAGTTTGCCTGCCACTGGAGCTGTTGACCCACATTTGTCTGCATTCCAAAAAGATGTGGGTATAATAAATTCTTTCCAAACTATTAATTTTGTTGCAAGAATGCCCTCTCAGAGAATATCACCCTGGAAAAAAAAAGTGTAAAATGGCAGTAGTCTTGTTTTCTAAATATTATTCCAGATATTTTTCTCCAGCATTTCCAAAGTCTCCACACTTAAGAGGTTTTTTGCTTTTGTTTGTTTTTTTGTGCAGTCTGAAGTAATGACAGGGAAGTCTGAAACACAGACACACACTCTCTCAATCTCTCTCTTTTTCTCTCTCGCACACCCTGAAAAGAAGAACCTGCTGTCAGTTAATCCTCCTCCTGATTGCCATCTGTCTTCTAGTCACATGATGCCTCCCAACTGAGCCTCTATATGATGTTCCCTGCAAGCATGTAGTTCATTTTACCATTCTTAAAAGGGGTCATTTTACACAACACAGCACAATGGCTGTTCAAAGGGTACTTTTTGCAGTGGTGCCGGGGATAACCAGATCCTTCTGTAGAATCCTGTGACTGAACAAGGAAGGTTGTTGCTGCCGCCACCACCGATAATGACGGTGAAATGTCAGTTAATCTCTTTATTTAGGAAATTTTAATTCCAACTTTCTTCCATTAAAGTCCTTCAGTAAGAAGAGGGAACCATTATAAAGGAATAGATACCAGTCAAGAGAGAAAGTTATGTGTTACTAGCCTTGAAGAGGAATTTTGTGATCTTCTCTTCCTTCAGGATCTTGTACGTCGGAATGATTCTTCACATGATATTGTAATTGGTGCACAGGATACTTAAGTGTGGACTGAAACACAGGAGAACTCTTCTTGAGGATTAAGGACCTAACGGATACCATAACTCCCGCTCATCATCTCTTGGGGTGGGAGGGGACAAGCACAGACAACCTTATTGCTACTAGTACATTAAAAATGAAACTACATACACTGGTTTCTGTGTAGCGTTCCTTTTAAAATGTATGTAGTTGCTTCATTTCAAATACAGAATGAATCTTATGTCCATCAGCCGTGAGCATTGGTTCAGTGGATTTATTTCATGGCTCTCAAAGACAGAACTGAGCCCATCACGTCTGGCAGAACACATTTTACAGAAAAAGGCTTCAGGCAAATTATTATAACAGTGAGAGGGATTTAGCATTCCGTGAAGAAAACTGCCACAGAAATACGGCACTGTATTTACGGTTTTTAATCCTCGTGCCATTCCCCTCTTTCCCATCACCTTTAACACAATAAATAATCTTTATGGGTTCACCATGAGGCAGCTTGAAAATGCTTCCAACTGCAGACCTGAGAAAGCAGCAGATAGCTTAATAAAAGACTCCAAATAGCATCCCAATTCTTCACCAGGCAAATACATATGGGGTAAAATGAACCTACAAAAGGCAAATCATGCCGACAGTACTGCCAGATGCGCTTGCTTAGCGGTAGAAGGCGACCTGGAACCCAGACCCCTTTCTGGCTCTCTGTTTCAGACGTGCGCACATCTACGCAGACACCAATGCACATGTATGTTCCTGAAATTGGAACTGGCACCATTTTAGGGCCTTAACTGTTTTCTGTACTGCCAGTTACCCTTCAGACGTTAACTATGCTTTTACAAAGGTGTGCGAGGCTTTTTAGTGATAATTGTTGCAAAAAAAAAAAAAAGAGGAGAGGAGAGGAGAGAGAAAGAGAAAGAGAGGGGGGGAGAGAGAGAGAGAGAGAGAGAGAGAGAGAGAGAGAGAGAGAGAAAGAAAGAGTCTTTTTTGCCTACCAGACCCCAGTCTTTGCCACTTCCTAGTCAATCTGTCAAGGCACAACTTAAAAGCTAATTCAAACAGCCCATGGCCCCCTGCCTGCAGCAGATAGCCTAAAAGGTAAGGAAAATCTAGAAAGGAGCAAAAACTTAAAAGTGGCTTCTCAAAGGCTGCATATTTCATTTGTTGTTGTTTTTGTTAAACCTAAAGTGTTTAAAAGCTTTAATATTGATGGCCTGTCAACTTTGTCCTGATTCTTTTGCTTTCAGTTAAAAGGTTTTTGTTGTTGTAGCTTATGCAGTTGCTCTGTTGCTATGGAAACGTGACATCAAAATGACGTTTCTCTGTTTAAAAGCTTTTAACTAAATTCCTGCCTGTCAGATGTAGGCCCCATTTTGTGCACTCAAGCTTCAAGCTGTTGCAAAGAGGTTTCATGTGTTCTGTTGTCATTCAAATCCTGTAGCTTCATATGCATGCATTGCATTTCAGAATCCTAAACTAAAAAGTAAAATCTGTATTAAGTGTTCTCTTTTAAAAACCCTTTTAGGTCAATCAGCAATGGCTGCAGCAGAAATCCCCAGTTATATTGTTTCTGCTCAGACTGAGAAGCACAGGAGGGCCAGGAACTGGACTGATGCAGAAATGAGAGGCTTAATGCTGGTTTGGGAAGAATTTTTTGATGAATTGAAACAAACTAAAAGGAATGCCAAAGTTTATGAGAAAATGGCAAACAAACTCTTTGAAATGACTGGAGAAATTCGCCATGGAGAAGAAATAAAGATAAAAATAACAAACATGACATTCCAGTACAGGTAAGCTTCAGTTAATTCCTTTTATTCTGAAAGAGATTTATTGAAACTGATCAGGTTCTTGCCTTTCTGAAAATATTGCATAAAGAGATCCATAGATGAAAGATTAAAGGCTGTTTGTGAGGCTCTTAAAAATCCCTCTCAGCACTCTCATCATTATGATTCTTAATTTTTTTCATACTAATTTAAAATGCTAGAATAACTTTTGTGATGATTAATCTTTTTATACAATAAGAAGATACAAATATAATTTTTTTTGTTTATGCTCTTATATGACTTTGTACTTGCAATAAAAGACAATGCAGCATAGATTAACTTCCAGCTAGTCTTTTCTGTGTGAAAACTAAATAAATGAAACTGAAGTAATTTTAAATGAAATATCTAAATTTGCCATTGCGGAGTGAGGGAGTAACACTTCAGAGGACTAAAATAACTGTATGCATCATCACTGAGTGACACACCAGCACTAGCAAATGATTGCATTTCCAGAACGAAATCCATGCACACTGTAAATAATATCCTAACTGGGGAAGGAAACAAAGGTATCTGAAGATGAGATAATAGAATATATCTAATGTCCATCAGAACAGAAAGTTGGCTTAGGAGAATGAAATATTGGCAGCTTTGGAACAGAAAAAAAATTGCATGATGGTATTGAAAAGCAGTTTCTTATCTCTGTGAGACATGAATTAATAGATTTGTTTTTAGCTGTGTGCTGTTCTGAAACATGTAATATCTAATTTGAAGCTATCATTTGTGAATCTCAAATATGTGATCCCTATATATAATTTCCATTTCGCAAATTAGTAATAACAAAACATATTAGTCTGTTTTGTTTTTGTTATAGTATCATCCCTCAATTTAAATCACTGGATGTTTATTAAGATGAAATTTAGAGGCAACCTTGCGAGTATTTTAAAACCCCAGTCTTCATTTTCTCCTTCGGTTTGATCTTCTCAAGGTGTCCTCTTAAGTTATGACTTGTATTTTGCATGGAGCATTGAATACAGTATTCTCAAAATGATGGAATTGCACTTACTTGTCACCTTGATGGAAGGCGCTTGTATGTTTTATATATGTGCGCACTGGAAGAGAGAAATTATTATGTACTTAAAACTCTGATAATGAGAATATTTAATTTGAAGGCCTAGTTTTGGTTTTAAATGGAAATGGTTTCAAAAATACAGAGGAAAGAGAGTTGAACATGTTCTATATTTTTTCTCAAAGATATGTGTGTGTGTATATATAAATATATGAGCGTACATATATGTGTGTGTTTGTGTGCCTATATGCACATAAATAAACTTGTAAAAAGAAATATATCAACTTTTACCTGACGCATCTAGAAAATCCAAAAGCAGTTAGTTTAAGACCACATATACCCCTGTTTCTCCTACAAGAACCACTGTGAAACTGTTGCTAAGAATGTCCTGACTGTGTATAGATTGTTCTGTTCATTTTGTTCATAACCGTAAATTATGCTAAAGAGAAAAACATTACAATATTTTCAGGCCACATTTTCAGGTATAAATATTCTGTGCTGTTTGCAAATGTTTATCTGGATGATGTCATATTTTCAGGACCTTCATTTGCAGAGAGGCTGAGATCTTCTGAAGTGCTGCTCAGCTTTGATTTACCACAATCCGTCCCCAACATGGTGCTCTACAGATTAAAATATCTCAAGACTATTTGCCAAAGAAGCAGGGAATGATGGGGGTTGAAACCTTAACCACCAGGAGAGCACCTGTTTTGGGGAAAGATAGCTAGTGATGTCCTGCAAAGCCTTAAATGTCTAGCCTAAGTGAAGATTGAGAAGAGGGATTGCAATATCTCCCCCACATTTAGGTTCAAACTGTGGCTGTGTAGTTTGATTCTGTCTGAGGCCAATTAATGTTTGGTAAGTAGTCTGGCATTGTCTGAACTAGCCAGCTTTATTGTTGTTTGCTTTCAAGTCATTTCCAATTTATGGTGATCCTAAGGCAACCCTATCATGTGGTTTTCATGGCAAGGTTTCTTCAGAGGTTTTTTTCTTTTTTCTTTTTTTGCCCTGGCCTGCCTTTAAAGATAGAGAGTATGACTTGCCAAGGTCACCCAGTATGTTTCAATGGCTGTGTAGAAATTCAAATCCTGGTCTCCAGAGTCATAGGCCAGCCAGCCCCTCCCTAAACTGCAAACCTCAGGATTCCATAGGATGTTGAAGGTGGAATCATAGTGCTATAACAGTCTAGTGCAGAAATGGTCCTAGTCCCCAATGCTCAGACCACTACATCATGCTTTAGTTCACAGATAAGATCAAAACTTCATTTATTCAGGAAGTATCTACACTGCACAATTACAGCAATTTGATACCATGGCTCCATCCTATCCAATTGCTGTGGCTGCATCTTATGATATCCATCAGTTGGTAGTTTGGTGAGATAGAGTTCTCTAGTGCACACCCTGAACTATAATGTTGGAGCGCTCTGGTAGAGAATTCTAACAATGTCATGAAACTACGTAGAACAGAGCCATGACAGTTAAAATAATATCAATGTACAGTACTATAATTGTATAGCATGGATGCACTCTATTCTTCACAGAAATTATGGTGACTGAAAAATTAGGTAGATCAGGTCAATGGATCTACAAAGACCTATTTGCTGGGAGACAATGAATACAAGTAACACTAGCCTAAGGATTTTTGTCTCCTCTCTCTTCTCCCTCAGCATGCTTCCTTTTTCCTTTAAACAAATAAATGTCAGCTATAAACCCCATTAAGCATGCATCTTTTTTCTAGAAAAAGAAAATGGTAACCTAGGCATTTTGTAATGCTTTTAAAGATTTGTACCGTTTAATTTTACAACTGGGGCACGCAAATAATTGAAAATGCAAGCAATGATGCAAAAGAAGCTAAGCAATTAATAGAGAGAATCAAGAGGCAACTATGATTGAAAACTCTTTCAGTTTTATGACTTTTTTTTTAAAAAAAAGAACTTAAAAAAAAAAGAGTAGACCCTGCAAAAATATTTCAGTTACTATGTATGTGTATGACAGTCTTCAGATGTCTTCATGGTTCATTTTTAGACACTGGCTTTTCCACTGTATCACTCGGTTAAAACCTGATCTTGAACTGGTAGCTTGAATTGGTGCATGTTTGTGGGATGACTGGGATGACTAGAGAAGAAGTCAGGCTCTGCTGCAATTTGTTGTGGACAAGGAAGGACTGTGGTCCACTGCAATTTGTTGTGGACAAGGAAGGACTGTGGTCCACTGCAATTTGTTGTGGACAAGGAAGGACTGTGGTCCAGTTTCAAGGTGAGTTTGATTCCATGACTGCAAGGTGCACTGTAGAACAGTTTAAGTCCACTGATAACTAATTTGTAACATTTCTCAATTCGGTGATTAAATTTAAAAAATCCACGCATGGAAGTTTCTGTAGTTTTCAGTCATAGATGTGCAAATTAAGCACAAGATACAGTAAAGTGTTCTACTTTAATGTAAGGTGCTTAAATCAATGGAAATATTTGCCAGTAGCCTTATTTAGAAACTGCTCAGCCATGGAAACCCACTGGGTGACCTTGGGCAAGTCACACTCTGCCAGCCTCAGAAGAAGGCAAAGGCAAAGGCCCTCTATACAGATCTTAGCAAGAAAACCCCATGATAGGGTTGCCTTAGGGTCACCATAAGTTGGAAGCAACTCGAAGGTGCACAACAACAAATGAAACTGGTCATGATAAGAGCAAAGGATAAAACTGCAAGATTGCAATTCATGGGGAAGAAGAGATAAATCTTAAATCTTGTATTCCTGTAACTGTAGCATTACTTTATACAGTGCTTGGGAAACTCTTCAACATTCTCTTGGCACTCACAGTTCAACTCACAGCTTTGGTAAGGGAGATAACTTTCATAAGGGTTTCAGTGCAGGATAAAATATTAAATCACAACATAATAACACTGCAGTGCCAGTACCTTGGTCAGCCTCCCTACTGCACTTCTGTTGAAACTAGAAAAATTAAGCATCCAAGGGCAAATTGCATATTTAATGTAACTTGTAATTTGGCCTTGAGTTTTTCACTTTCTTGTCTCTCCTATATTGAAGGCTGGGTTAGGACATTTTCAGAATAAAGAAGTTTAGCCTGCAATTTTTGTAAAGAAAGCCAATGGTGGGAGGGCGGTGTGCCCCGGGCAGCACTTTTTTGGGGGGAAGGTACTGCCAGTTGCAAAGAAACTACGTTTCTGATTTTACAGAGGACAAGCCTCTGCAAGCATGTAACTTACTGCCCTGAGGAAGGGCTTAAGGAAATACAGCATCACCAGCCCCACTTCCTTCAGCTAAGCCTCCCTCCACAAGGTAGAGTTGGGGGAAGCGTGAGTTGAAAGGAAAGGGCAAAGGAGGGGGACAAGGAAAGAAGACTGCAGCAGCAGAGGTGACAGCAGCAGTTCCAGGTGCCAGAGGAGCAAGTGTTTCCCTCTCCTCTGCTCATTGCATGCAGCAACTGCTTAGCGCATGTTCTTTCTCCCTTTCCTGCCCTCTGCTCCCTTTCAGTCAGTCAGTCAGTCGGTGGATGACAAGACTCGCTTCCCTGGAGCCGCCACCTTTCTTCTCTGCACACAGTAGGCTTGAGGGATAAAAAGACATGCGTGCATCTTCCGCCTCTTGCTTGAAAATTTTGGGGTAGGGGATGGAGAAAGAGGAGAGATCCTACTCCAGAAACCAAGGGCCTTACCACACTACACTGTTATAGTGCTATTATTCCACTTCCAACATCCTATGGAATCCTGGGGTTTGCAGTTTAGGGAGGGGCATTTAGAATTCTCAGCCAGAGAGCTGTTTGGCCTCAGTAAACTACAAACCCCAGAATTCCACAAGATGTTGAAAGTAGAATAATAGCATTGTAACAGTGTAGTGTGGAAAGGCCCCAACTGTGCTGTCTGAGGGGTCTAGCCGGGCAGGGACTGAGGGTGGACAAGGCAGTTGCCAGACGCTTCTCCCTCCCCCTTGCCACTGTCTGGTGGCCCAGAGGCCTAGACACTCACCCCGCTCTGGTGCATCTTGGCCCTTCAATTTCTATTTGCAAGGCTGTCCAGTACAAGCCTAATTCAGAAGCCATGGGTAGGGAGAGGAAAGGCCTTTGAGTCTGGTCAACAGTTATCTCTGGCACAGCAGTCTGATTAGGTGCACAGTTCCTCTGGTCACTGTTTGCTTTTACTATTTAAATGACAATTATTTCCAAATGTCTGTCTGTACGTAAAAGGGAGCATATGCACATTTAATACAGATCTGTGCTCTTTTATGTCCTCCTTTGGTGGTGGGAGAAGGTCAGTTCATATCCTCTGTTTCAGCAATATGTGAAGAGCCAGTCTGGCCCAGGTTCAGGGAAGGAGTATTTGTCCAAACTGCTTCTGGGCCCTAGGGTTTGAATGTGTTGAAATACTGAATGGAGCATGAAAGCAATGTATGGCAGCTTTTCCTGACTACTAAAAAATTGAGGTGAGGGAGCAGAAATAAATCTTGTTTTCTACCCTCCCACTGTCCAAATTTGGCAGGGACAATCCTGATTAATACTCTGTTGTTTCACTTTTTCACCTGCATTTTAAATATTCCAGTTTCTCCTTCCACCTTCCCCTTTTGTTGTAGCTTACTTCAGTTGCTACAAACTGAGTTCAAAGTGCAGAAGTAGCTTGCAATCTGTTGGGGGAGGGTAGGAGTGGAGGGAGCAGACTCTTGCCCTTCCCAGTGAGTTAAGGCAAAAGCAAACTGCTACAGCCTCCCCTATCATGTATATTGTTCCTCGTTAGTAACATTCACCATCTTGACACTCACCTTTGTTCGGCTATACTTGCTCTGGTCTTAAACCATGAGATGTTGGAGAATATGTTGTTTTCCTGTATGAACTCTAGCCACAACAGTCCTCTGGACTCAGTGAGGAAGTGGTCTTTAAAAAGAAAACACCGTCACCCACTGTCACTGCAGAACCCTCAACACTTTAATAAGAGGAAATTTATTTCGCTGTACATCATTTTGACTTTTTGGTGTGTATTGAGAGGGCAGCAAACTCAGGGACTAACTGCCCCCGGGGCAAAAGCTCTAGCTATGCCACTGAAGAACGCCCAATGGTAGCAAATCCAAATTAGAGATACTCTTTCTCGTCCTCCACCTTTCTCCCCCTTTGCCTTATTTATCAGTAGGATGCAACTGGGCAGAACCACAAAAAAAGCTGTTCTCGATCCTATAAATCATTTTTGTCCAGAAGTAGAGACCATAACAAGTGATTGGTTTGTGGGAGACAGGGATGTATTCCAACAGACTGTATAGTAGCAAAAACAAAACAGCACTAATGCAAGAAAAAAGCAAGCAGAAAAGCTAGAATTACAGAATGCTCAGTGATAACAATAGAACTGACAGCTGACAGTCAGCTAAACATTACTTTTTAAAAAAATCTTGTTTCCAAAACATTGAAAGAAAACTCGTTTTCTTGGATTCTGTTAAATCTATAGATGGTTTCACATCTGTGGAACAAGGTTCTCACCACAGGTGAGATGATAATTATTTTCATAGTTCTTCTAACCTCAAAGACAGACTATTGCAAGGAGCTTAGATTCTACTCCTATTGAAGGCTGTTAGGAAGTTCTGACAAAGAACCAATGGTGTAGCAATTTGTTTCTTGGTAAAGGTGAATTATTGCATTTCAGTGCCCCCTCTTTCTGAGTGCAGCTCAAGGTGCTGTTCTCAATTTATAATTCTCTAAATAGATGAGTTTCAGATTAGGATTGGCTCCTCTTCTACCTCCTACATCAGTTTGTTGCAACTGTTCTTGGAATACACTGTAGCAAGTAAATGTAGAATGGCTTTCTCAATTATGTCTCACACCTAATTGGGAACTCCCAGCAGAAAATAAAAATGTATCATTTCTTCTTACTAAAGGATGAAGGGGTCAAGAAAATTGTTTAAATAAACTAAGAATAAGATGTAAACTGCTGTAAAACCTTTGGAGGAAAAGTGGGGTACAAATGAAACAGATAAATGAAAAAAAAAAATCTTGTTACTGTACTTGTCCTAAACCTTGTAGGTGAGGCAAATTAACAAATAAATAATACAAAACTACAGCGTTTGGAGATATAGTAATTCTGTTTCTATCACTTGTGTGTCCAACCCAGCAGACACATTCCTTTTTTTCAAAGTATGACTGCTGTATTTTGAATCCTTTTAGTCAAATGGTAGATGGGGACCACCAACAAATGTTGCAGTGTGTCCTCAGCCCTCAAAAGAAGTGGTCCTGTTCTGCGCTCCAGTTAGCCCGACACAAAAGATGTGGATGTGGTTTGGCATAGGTTATTTTTTAAAAATTTCCTACCATTTTCCTGTTGGACTGTTTAGTGCTAAAAGGTGGCTGCCAGCCCAGAACCTGTGCATTCTGTTGCTGTCAGGTCTCTCCAAATCACCCCAAATTGCTATAAACTCCTCAGACACCAACACCACCTTCACCCCAAACTTCCAAAGCAGAAAACCAAGAAAATTGACTAAAATCAAAACTACGGGCCCTTTCCCACTACACAATTATAGTGCTATGATTCTACTTTAACTGTCACGGCTGCATCCCATGGAATCCTGGGACTTGTTTAGGGAGGTATTAGAGCTTTTTGGCTGAGAATTTTAAGTACCCCTTCCTGTCTGTTTAACTTGTATGTTGAAGATATCGTACATAAAACAGGATTAGACTCAGAGGAAGAAGGCATGAAAACTGGAGGAAGGGATATCAACCATTTAAGATACGTAGGTGACACCATGCTACTAGCAGAAAATTGCTAAGACTTGGAGCAATTACTGTACTTAAGAAGGCCAAGGAAGAAAACACAAAGGCAAAATAATGACCACAGATGATTTACATAACTTTAAAGGAGACAATGAAGATATTGAAATAGTTTAAGATTGTCCATACCTTGGCTAAGTCATTAATCAGGACGGAGACTGTAGTCAAGAAATCAGAAAAAGACATGGGCCATTCCTGCACTAGACTCAGAGGCCCCTCCCCAAACTGGAAACCCCAGGATTTCATAGGATGTTGAAAGTGGAATAATAGCACTATACCAGTCTAGTGCAGAAATGGCCTAGGACCTAAAAGGGCAGCTATGAAAGCACTAGACAAGAGCCTGAAGTGTAAAGATATATTATTGAATACTAAAGTTAGGATTGTCCATCCATTGTATTTCTAGTTTCTACATATAGTCATTAAAGTTGGACAGTGAAGAAAGCTGACAGGGAGAAAATTGACTCATTTGAGGTGGTGAAGAAGAATTTTGTATATACGAATGAATTGGTCCTAGAGCAAATCAAGCCGGACCTCTCCCTAGAAGCCAAGATGACTGAACTGAGACTATTGGACTTTGAACGTATCATGAAAAGACATTGCTGATTATAAAAGACAACATTGCATGACAGGTGGATAGGCTCAATCAAGGAAGCCGCAGTGCAGAGTCTGCAGGACCCAAGCAGGGCTGTTGATGACAGGGTGGATGGGAGGCCTCTCATTCCTAATGCCACCAGAAGTCAAAGTGGACTTGCAATTCCCAAGAGTCCATACGATATTGAGATAGTGAACAAAGTCAAATCATAATACTATAGCTGTGCAATGTGAAAGATGCATCATTTTCTGTTTTGGAGCAGCAGTATGACCTGCTGTGAATGTGAAAAATTGGTACTATCCCTGACACTGTTGTCCACCCTGGATAATGGATGTAGCAGCACAAAATATACTGGTTGTTAGGCTTTTCCCTCTGTCTTCTACTCTTAAGTAGGAGGCAGGTACTATCAGCTGCAACCACCCACTAATGTGCACCTCTAAATTCAGTGATTTAGTGGGAAGCCACTCAACTGTTTAACTTGCCCTTTTCCCACCTCTGTCTTTGCAGAGGCTTTCTATTTTCCTGGGAGATGGGGATCATATATGCACATATACGCACGCACCAAGCGAAGTCACGTGGGGATGGAGGGGAAAGGAGATCTTCTAAGGAAAGCTTTTATTCTATGCAAGGAAATCTCACATTAGCAAAGACATCATTTGTAATTGCTATACTGGAATATTTGTAACTGCTGTACAAAATAGTCTCCTTACTGATTACAAATCTGCAACTTTGATTAGGGGAGTTGTGCCTGTATAAGGATGTCTCAGCTGTTAAAGACCATGCTTTTCCAAGCCATTTATCTGGCCTATAAAATGGAGGACATTTAAGAATGACGACACTGGAGATGGAATAGACTCTCATCTCTTTTTCTGTTCTTTACAGATTCAGTGAGTATTTTTCAGGAAGAGATTTTCCATTTCATTTAGTGAAGCACATGAGAGAACACAAAAAGGAAGTCCATGCATGTAGCCCAATCTTGTTAATTTGTGGGGGGAACCTTTTTTATATCAAATCTTCATGAAACAGCCAAATTAATAGTCTAATCTGAAAGGCTGAATACTAATATTTTAGGTTAGAGATCTTTGTCTGTTAAAACTTCACAGGATCAGGGAATGTAGATTTCTCATTATTATTAAAGTCATCAATTAGATCCTCAGAGGGCCAGCACTGGATTATGACTCTGGAGACCAGGGTTTGAATCCCCACTCAGCCATACAAACCCACTGGGTAACCTTGGGTAAGTCACATTCTCTCAGCCTCAGAGGAAGGCAATGACAACTCCCCTCTGAACAACTCTGGCCAAGAAAACCCCATGATAGGGTTGCCTTAGGGTGTCCATAAGTTTAAAATAACCAAGGCATACAACAACAACTAAAGTTAGATCCTCAGCCAAGTCAAAAGGAAATGCTTGGAGTATGGAGCAGAACATGATCAAAACTAACATTTTAACTACAGTCATCCCTCCACATTCACTAGAGTTAGGGGACAGGATCCCCATGAAAGTGGACAAACCGTAGTAGGCCTACGTAAAGTAGGCCCTCCCAAACCATATTTAACACATAAAAAAAGTATGATCACCATATTCAACCCACTGTGGATTCCTTTGGGGCATCAGAGTTCCTTCACAAGGTAGAAGGGGCAGCTGGTGTGATTTACTGCCACCTCCACTGCTGCCCCACACCATTTTTAATAGGGACTTACAAGCTTCGTTTGCAGTTTCTCAGTCTCACGAGGCTTGCAATCACTATTAAAAATGGTATAGGGTAGCAGCAGAGGTGACAGCAAATAATCCGTGAATAATCAGATCCACAAAAGTGAAAGCCACAAATCTGGAGGGCTGACTGTAATGCAAATCTGTCTGTCTTATCATGATAATTTCTGTTCTTCCCATTGTCTGATCTTCTGTTTCACAAGATGGAGTAGTGGTCCATAACTGAGTGAGATACTTTTGTTTTCTGCACTTGGTAGGAGCACTCTCAGCTATTTTACCAGAGATGAAGTAACTGGAATATTCACCTCCTTCTATAAATTGCCTCTGTCTTTAGCTGAACAATTAACATAAAGAATTTTAGACTTTTCCCAACTGATACTCACCACAAAAGCTCACTATATTTCAAATTTATATACAGGATTTTTTGGCATTTCACAGGTGTGACTGGAACATGTTACCATCGTATGAACAGCCAGGTTTGGCAGACTTTTGTTGCAGTGGCTTCTCTATGGAGGTGTGGAGGGTGCATAGTGCATCAAGTTACACCATCAAAAGGGGTGACACCCAGTGTTTTTCCATCACACACTCTCATTCATACACAGAGGGTGATACCTTACCCCACAGCCCTCTATGATTGGCATGGTTTAATTGGCAAATAATATTCGATTGGCACTATTTTAATTGGCATTGATAGAAATGATACCTGAGGTGATGGCAAGGTCATGTTGGAAGAGAGAAATTCCTGACTGTAAACATGACAAGGCAAGGAAGGTCAACTTCACCTACCTCTAGGTAGAAGACCCTGTCAGTTCAAGACAATAACGCAGCTGCTCTGAATACAAGAGGCGTTAAATATCCAGCTGGACCCTCAGAGCTGAAATAGGGAAGTTCCCACCAAATTGTGTTTGACTTAACCCTGGTCCCTGTGCACCAGGATGTTTTTCTGTTGTTTCCCCACCTCTCCACAAAATCCAGCCATTATGACAGCCATCACCCCCTTGTCACTCAAACACCAAACTCCATCTGGGCCTCCCTGTTTGTGTTGCAACTCCCATTGTTCACTTAGCTGGGAGTGTGACTTATAATCATACCCTTGGAACATTTTTCGGGTACAACTATCCCTGATTTTAGGCTGCTCAGTGCAGCCTCTCACTGATCCAAACGTTACTCTGTCTGTCCGATTCCTGAACGAGAACTGTCCATAGGTTCCTACCGAAGCCACGTCGCTGTTTTCTCCTCTTCTCTCCAGACTGGTAAATACTGCCTGAATCCTTCAAAGTCCTCTATCCCACTTTCCTCCCTTTCCTTCGGTGAGCCTGGTACAAGTGAGTGAGTACTTGAACTGTTGTGTGTGTGAGTGAATTTACTTCAATAGAACACGTTTTTAGTTATATTTTTAGTCTTTGGCTTATTCTTTTCCTATGTGAGCTTGTAAACATTGGTAGTCAAGATCTCTCTAAGTTGCCCCTCTCTTGCAAGCCCCCTAGTTTGAGCTAATTATTCCCCATTTTTGCACGGAGGTACTGGCATTGTGGGTGGCCCTCATGGCACCCATGATTTGGGGTAACAAGTGCTGCTCCCTCTGCTGTTGTTGGAGCTGGTTCCTGGTTTGTGGAGCAGCTGGAAGGAAAGGAAGGATCCAGAAAGAGAAAAGAGGGAGGAGACAGGTAGGAAGAAACATCATTGCAGCCTCCCTTTTCTCTGTCTCTCTCTGTCTTTCTCTCCTTCAGGTGTATCTCACAGGAGTGGACTCTGAAGGGCCAGAAAACCTGGATATTTACCATCCCTCCCCTGTCTTCATCCACCTCCACCTCCCTTTTCCTTTCAACATGAAAATGAAGAGAGCAGCTTGAGTGCTCCAAAGAGACTCTCTCTGTAGCCTTACCCCCTCCCAGTTCAGTATTGGGAGCTTCCTAAGCCATCTCACTTTCATGAACCAATGTGTGCTCTGGGACCAAGCAGGGGCAGAGGGAGAAGGCTGGGTAGTGCAGGCCAGGGCGATGGACAGGAAAGGGCAGGCTGCACACACATCGCAGAGAGTACAACTCTGCTGCTAATAATGGGAGGGGGGGAAGAACCCTGTTTCCATGCTCCTGGTGGTGGTGTTGCCTCCATCTCCTCCTCCTCCTCTTGTACTGTATGTACTATATCTGTGTGTTTTGCTGTGCCATCACTGCTGCTGGTAGGCACCCCTGCCAAGATCTCTTATCACCCTCCCCAGCTCAGTGACATGGACAACAGGTTTTTGTTTCTTTTCAAATTCCTTCCTCCCTTTCGGTGTCTCTATACATGAAAACTGAGAGGGAAAAAGGGAAACTGAGTGCCCATCATGTGCTATAAAGTTTCATTTGTCCCCTATGTGTTTGGTGGTACCAAAGACACAACAGAAACTGAGGTTTACCGATTTGTGAGTGCGTATGGCAGGGGGTTTGGGCTTTATGGCCTTTGTGATCTCTTCCAACTCTTATGATGTAAAAGTGATAATAATGCTATCAATAAAACCCAGTGGCACTGGAAATGTGCTTGCATGAGATGGCACGCGCGAGTGGTCGCATGGAGTGAGCTCCGCAACTTCGTGTTATCTCTCGCTGGAATCCAACCGCTTTTTTTTTTATCAAATAAGCGGCTAGACACCCCCCCGGTAAAGGGGGTACGGAAGTGCTCAGAGGGGGCTCCGTAACTGGTGCCAAGCTCCTTCTGACAAGAGGGAGCGGGAGGCTTCAGGGGGGCCGAAGGGCTACGACGGATCCAGCAGGGACACCGTGTTTGTGGCACAAGCACCACCGCTGCCTTTTTAAAAAAGAAGACACGTTGTTGAGACACTAAGCAGCTGATCTAGTTTTTATTTCATTGATACTGCAACAATTTGGAACTTGCAGCGGTGAACAGGAGTGGCAAGTAGTGACCCAGCAGACTGTGAGTATGTAATGGTGGAAAAAATTTTTTTAGAAGACTACAACTTTTTAAGATAGACTGTATACTAAGAATGTAATGGATTTTACTAGCGGATTGATTAAAATAGCATAAGCGGAGAGTTTCAGAGACGGGGCCAAAGTTTGTGCTTTTTTTGCCTCTACTTGGTATGAAGAGACTGGTCTGGATTGAGAATATGGTTACCCTTGGTTTAAATTTAAGCTTTTGCCTTTCTGGTCTTGACCTCCATTTTGATTGAACTGACTTGGAATTTTGGAATCTTGGCACATATTGGATCTGTGTTTGTTTGGGACTTTACATTTGTGTTTTCGGGAGTATAGGATTTAAGACGTGGCTGCCGAACTCTTGTGGATTATAGTACTTTTTTTTGGTGATGAGAAAGGACAATTTCCTTTTGGATTTTTTCCCCTTTTTTTGGTCTTTTGGTCTATTGAACAACATTGAACACTTGGAACAATGAAAATGGAATATTGATATTCGGAACTGTGACATCTGGATTGTGGTTTGATTTTTAAAATTGGGGACTTTGCTTTGCAACTGCGTCGTTTCCTTTATTTTTTGTCCGTCTGGCTTTTGAGAACAGTCAGAGGATTTAAAAATATTCATAAGAGAGTGTTTTTTGAGACTGTGCTGGAAAGACAGGAAAGACAGAGAGACTTTTGCCCCCACGCAGCGGAGTAGCTCAGATTTCTGTTGTTAACATTGGAAGGAGGAGAAGTTCTCACAGTCAAGGTCTGGGAACAGCTCTAGAAGAGAGAGGAGATTCAGCATCCGCTGGGAGGGGGAAGTGAAAGAATTGGGCCTAGGCACAGCCCATTGAATATATTGAGTGAACTTACTGTATGATTCTATTGAATGAATTTGATGAATGAATCGAATATAATGTACTAGATTTTAAAATAAGTGGTTTTTTCTATTTAGCTATATATAATACTATAGAATAAATCTATAGATCTCTATATATCTACATATCTATATAAATTCTACATATATAAATTGAAACATAAGATACTTGTATAATCTACATATATACAGTTATTTTTATTTCTATTTTATTGATATAGTGACTGGGTAGCAGTGTTAATTTCAATTTAAAGTAATTAATTCAAGTTAAGGATATATGTGATTGATGTGAATGATTTATACATGCAGTGAATTGGATCTAATGTGAAGGATTTATAGATATAACAATTTGAATTTTATTAGGATTTGAAATTACAAGGTTATAAATAGTAAGTTTTTTCTGTGCTAATTGTAAAAAATATAGGTATAAGGAATTGATTTATGCATTGAATATTGATTAAGGTAACAAAAAGCAAAAGCAACTTGTATTAGGCACTAAAAAAAATAAAAGAAAAAAAAATAAAAAATGGACCGAAGGACAAGAAGAGGAGCGGCGGCAGCTGCAACAACAACAACTTCCCAGGCAACCAGATGGACATCAGTGGATGTGCCCCAGAAACCTCAAGATTTCATGTTACAGATGATGGAAGAGTTTAAAAGCATGAAAGAAGATATAAGAAGTGATATAAAAGAAACAAGGAAAGATGAGAGCTGACATGAAACAAGAAATAGACAAACTGGGGAAGAAATTGGAAAATATAACAAAGGATGTGACAAAGCTAAAGACAGAAACAAAGGAGATAAAACAACAAGTTAAACAAGTCAAAAAGGAAATGACTGAGATGAAGGGGAAGCAACAAGAAGATGAATTTCAAATTACTCAGCAGGAGTTACGATATCGGGAAAGATGCCTTTGATTTAGAGGTGTTCCAGAGGCTTCGGCAGAGAATCTGTATGAAAAAATTGTACCGGCTTTGGCAGAATTCATTGACATGGAAGAAGAAAAGATGGAGATATATATTGACAGAATGTTCAGAGTTTCCTCCAGAGTAGCGAGAGAGAGGAAATTACCAAGAGACATTATTATAATGTTTACGAGGACTATGGTTAGAGACAAAATATTACAGCGAAGCTACAATGGACTACTGAAGATTGAAGACAAAGACGTCAGAATTTTTAAAGATATACCTTATCAAATCCTAAAGAAAAGACAAGAATATAAACCGTTGGCCAACCTTCTGCAAAAGCGTCAGATTAATTATTGATGGGGAAAGGTTGAAGGCTTGTCCTTTACTTATAAACAGCAGAGATATAGGATTAATTCAATACACAAAGCAAAAGAAATGATGGATAGATTGAAGAAAGATTTACAAAAGGACACCTCTGAAGGAGAGAAAGATCATGAACAGCTACCTCTAGAGGAGGAAAGAGAACAACTACAAGGAGAAGAAGAAGACAGAGAACAAGAGAAAGTAATAGAAGCAGTGCAAGGAACTGTGGAACAAGAAGAAGGGGAGGTAGATGAAGATATACTGAAGGAATAAGCTAAATTTCAGTAATAAAATATTAATATAACCTGCAAAATGGATTTGAAGATTTATTCTTGGAACATTAAGGGGTTTAACTCTGAATACAAAAGAAGACAAATTTTTCACCATCTAGAGAAACAGAATATAGGTATAATATGTCTGCAAGAAGCTCGAATTAGAACTCAAGACTTGAGATATGTCAGGAATTTGAAATTAGGTAGCTGTTTCGCAGCTACAATTGATAAAAAGAAGAGGGGAGTTTTGATATACGTAAACTCAAAATCTGGTGCAAAGCAAATCTGTCAGGATAGCAATGGTCGTTATATAGGAGTTGAAGTTACTTTGAAACAGGACAAAATATTAATAGTTGGAATATATGCACCACACGGAGCTAAAGGTGAATTCTTCCCTACAATACAGGAAGAGGTATTGAGATACCTTAATGAAACAGGAAATTCTAACATGATTGTTTGGGGGGATTTTAATGGAGTAATCAATCCCCAAGTTGACAGGACAATGCAAAAGTTAACTCCTTGAAACAACGGCAAACTTCCTAAGAGCTTCTTTAATATGATGGATAATTTAAATTTATATGACACTTGGAGATACAAGAATGGGCAACTGGATGGACATACATTCTATTCGGATTGGCATAAGTCAATGTCAAGGATAGATATGATGTTGGTATCTAAACAACTTTTGTTGAAAACTACAGATATGGACATACTTCCCAGCTTATGCTCTGATCATAATCCGTTACAATTAAAGATAAGGATTAAAGACAGAGAAAGGACATGGAGATTGAATGAGGAGATTTGGAATAAGGAGAAATATATAACAAAAGCAAAAACAGAGATAATTAATTATTTTAATGAGAATTTGACGTCAGAGCAGTTGATGAAAACCATTTGGGACGCAAGTAAAGCTGTGATGCGTGGTAACTTTATCAGAGGGACTGCAGAGATCAGAAAAGAAAAGAGAAATACTGAGCAGCGAATTTTGGAAAAGATGAAAGAAACTGAACGACAGATGAGACAAAACCCGTCGGATAAACAGATTAGACTACAGATGAAGGTACAGCAAGCTGAATTAAATCAACTTAATTTGGAAGAAATAGAGCAACAGATAAGGAAAATGAAATATAATTTCTTTGAACAAGCTAATAAACCTTCTAAACTTTTGGCAGGTTTGCTGCGTAAAAGAAGGGCCAGAAATATCATAACTGAGAAGAAAGAATTACAAAACAAGAGGGAATAAAACAAGCTTTTTATAATTACTACGTGAAACTGATGAGCAAGATCTCAAAGGAGAAAAAACAACAAGAAGTGGAAGAATATTTGGAGAAAATGAATAAAATGAGATTTAATGAAGACCAAAGACCAATTTTGAACAATTCTATTACTATGATGGAAGTAGTCGAGGCTATTAGGAATTTGAAGAATGGCAAAGCTTCAGGACCTGATGGTTTTACTGCAAGATATTATAAGATTATGGAACATGAGATTTCAATACTTTTGCAAAGTACTATAAACAAAATAATAAAGGAAGGAATACCAGATACTTGGAAAGAAGCTAATGTTGTGCTGATCCCGAAAGAAGGAAGAGATCCAAGAGATGTAAAGAATTATAGACCAATATCACTTTTGAATACAGATTACAAGATTTTTGCTTCAATTTTAGCAGCGAGGCTTAAAAAAGTGCTGTTAGAGGTAATTGATGAGGACCAGAATGGCTTTCTACCAAAAAGATCTTTGAGAAATAACATCAGAACGGTCTTAAATGTAATTGAATATTATGAAAAGCATAATGAACGGAAAATGGCCGTGATATTTGTAGATGCGGAGAAAGCTTTGGACATGATCAGTTGGCCATTCATGAAGATGGTGGTTAAACAGATGCAGGCAGGAGAAAAATTTGTTGCATGGATGGAAGCAATTTACAGCCAACAACAAGCTCGACTGGTTATAAACGGTGAAAGAACACAAATGATAGAACTGCACAGAGGGACAAGACAAGGGTGTCCCTTGTCTCCTCTGTTGTTTATCTTGACAATGGAAATACTTAACAATGCTATAAGAGAAGATAAAGAAATAAGAGGAGTTCAAATCAAGAAATATCAATATAAGTTAAAAGCTTTTGCTGACGATTGGTTTTATTATTGGATGACCCAGTGAAATGTATTGAAAAACTGATTACTACAGTGCAAGAATATGGAGAATTCTCTGGTTTTAAAGTTAATAAGGAAAAAACAGTCTTCTTAACCAAAAATATGACTGAAAGAGAAGAGATGGAATTAGTACAAAAAACAGGTTTTAAAATAGGACAAAAGGTAAAATATCTAGGTATTTGGATAACCAAAAGAAACAATGAGTTATTTCAGAATAATTATGAAAAAAAATGGAAAGAAATAACAAAAGATTTGGAAAATTGGACTTCCATGCGTTTGTCAATGATGGGGAGGATAGCTGCAATAAAGATGAATGTTTTGCCAAAAATGAACTTTTTGTTCCAAAATCTTCCCATAATAACGAACATGAACCCTTTCATACAATGGAAGAGAGAACTAACCAAGTTTATGTGGCAAGGGAAAAAACCTAGGATAAAATGGAATACCATGACAGATCTAAAAAGTAGAGGAAGAATGGGACTACCAGACTTTCAAATATACTATAAGGCAGGGGCTTTTACGTGGATAAAAGACTGGATAGACCTTCAAGATACGAGAACGTTGGCATTGGAAGGTGCTGACTTGAGGATGGGGTGGCATGCCTATATGTTTTATGATAAAGCAAAAATAGATAAAGATTTTACACATCACTATATCAGAAAATCGCTTTTGAAAATCTGGGATGATTATAAAACTAAAAACATAAGGCAGCTCCCCACCTGGGTCTCACCGCAAGAGGCTTTTTTTGGCAGATGGACTGATACAGATAAATGGTTGCGATATGATGATATAATTGAGAGATCAACGTCCAACAATCTTAGGATTAAAACAAGGGAAAAATTAGAACAAGAGGGAACAACATTAAGTTGGTTCCCTTACAAACAATTAGCAGAAAGGTTTCAGATGGATATAAAAACATATGAAATTGAACTAAAAGAGAAAACTGGAGTAATTAAATGGCTGTTTAAAAATCCGCCTCATTTACTAGCCCAAATGCATCAAGAAATATTACATCAGGAGAGGCAAGAAGAAACAGTTAAGGCAACAATGATTTCATGGGCTCAAAACATTGGACATTCAATTCAATTAGAGTCTTGGGAGCACAGCTGGAAAAAAACACAGAAATTTACAGTAGCTCAGAATTTGAAAGAGAACTATTATAAGCTATTTCATAGATGGTACATGACACCAGACAAATTAAAAAAGATTTATAATACAGGTACCGGACACTGTTGGAAATGTCAGAATGAGGTCGGTACGATATATCACATGTGGTGGACATGTCCTAAAGCTAAGAAATATTGGACTGGAATACATAACAAAATTTGTGCATTAATGAAAGTTCAGTTTGCTAAGACACCAGAATTGTATTTGTTAAATATGACTGATATATTAGAAGGTACTGGTATAAAGAAGTGTTGGAGAATATTGCTGTATATGATAACAACAGCTCATATTGAATATGCAAAGTTGTGGAAAACTCAGCAAATACCCACAATAGAACAATGGTGGGGTACACTTATTGAAAACAAAAATGTTGATATGGTCTCTCAGAGATTAAAAGGGAAATCAGATGATGAGATACAAAAAGAATGGCAAATTGTAATGGGTAATTGCTGGGCTCTATCAGATGGGAATCTGTAATTCATGATTTAAGATAAATTATGAGGGGGCTACAGGATATATATCATGAAGTGGGAATATAGAAATGGAAATGCAAGAATCAACAAGTAATATTAGCAGTAAAACGTTGTACAATATTTTAAGCATGTTAAGAAATCTTGATAATGAAATCTAGATCAGTGTGGAAGATCAGAAATATTTCAATGAAGCTGACAGTTACAATTGTTTGTTTTATATGTGAATTTTGAATAAAATGATTATTAAAAAAAAAAAGAAATGTGCTTGCATGTAAGAGCTAGAGTATAAGTGCCATTTGGTTGTGAGGTGAAATAACCACCAATCATAAATGAAAATGGAATAAAATTTGTCCTGGATAATGTTTTTTGTGGCTTCCACCAAATATATCAAAACATCAAATCTTGCATCTCATTCTAGCAACTTGGCTAATTACTGGACATTTTGGGGTCCGTTGATTATGGCTTGATTGGGCTTTAAACCTGTGTGATCTGTTTTACCTTGTTGAATTATTTCATTTTGTTAAATTGTCCAATGTGATTTTGTTGTCCATATCCGATCCTGAGACTCTCAACATTGTCTGTGAGAACGAGATGTTAATAAATAAAAGTAAATTAATATAAAAACTCAAGATCACCAAATCAAACTGGCTCACTGTAGATTCAGGACAGTTAAGAGATAGCATTTCTTCACACAATGCAAAATTGATTTGCAGCATACACTGCCAAAGATGAATTAATCACCAGTTGCTTAATTAACTTCCCATACAAATTAGATAAAAGTCATGGAGGACAAGGCTGACAACCACTGTTGATGTGTTAAATGGAGCCTCCATATTCCAAAGCAGTATGCCTCAGAATGCTAGATGGTGAGGACAAACAACGACAGGAGGCTATTCCTTTCATGGCCTTCTTGTTAACTTTCCAAGGAGAAACCATCTGATTGGCAACTGTGATAGTGATGTCACTAGTGGGGTGTGGACTGCATCACATGACACTATCAGAGGGGGTGACACTAAAATGGACTGTCAATAAAATTTTTGTACAGTTTTTCTGGTAGAAATTTTTTATTTTATTTTTTAAAAAAAATCTCTGTAGTTTTTAAAAAAAAATTTTTTTTTAAATCCCTGTAGTTAGATATAACCACAAAATCATTTTTTTATAAGCCTAGTTTTAGATTACATGTATTATATCAATATACCTACAAGGTTAAAACTCTGTGTTAGTTTACTTTTTGAACCTTCTAATGTGTTCCAGCCAGAGCGGTCATTATTATCCAATTACAACAACACTTCAAATCATGTGTTTTTTTCTGTTGTGGATTTTTTATAGTCACTGATTTTGGCAAATGTTCTGATATTTTACCTACAATAATTGTGGTGTGCTCTGGTATGGAAGGAGGGAGTGACACCAACCCTAGTGATGCCACTGATTCTTTTCCACTAATTTCTTGTATCTTATTGCATAAGAGTTTCACAGCTATTAGAAATAACCAGAATAAACAAGGGAAAACCTGTTTTCGATTTGTAACATAGGGATTGGATTAAAATAATGCTGTTTGTGTTACTAATAGCAAATTGATTGTTGTATAACAGCTGTAGGAATTCCATTCCAACTTATCAAATGCCTTTGAGACATCAAAGTGCAGAGATTCCTGGTACTGGTAGACCAGTATGCACAGTTGGAGCAACAAATTAATCTTCTGAAATCCATCTATTCCTAGGAAAGTCACATTAATTAAGAGTCACATTGTTCATTAAGAACTTTCAGATAAGATGAGGTTGAAAAAAGACATATAGAAGAAATGGAAGAAAGACAGAAATCACTAAAGATAGCCAGTATGTAAGGAGAAAGAAAAGCTAAAAGTCAGAATGATTTTAGGATTGCTAAAGATTAAAAATAATAAAAAGTAGATTTGGACTATTTTCAGGGCAAGAGGGAGAGCAAGGAAGTGGTGAGGACACTGTGTACAGAAGGTGATGAAATATTAGAGGACAGAGAAAAAACTGATCTGGTCAACACTTTGTTTGCTCTAGTCTTCTTCCTAAAGGAAGACTTTGTTACCTGGTAAAAATAGAATAAATGGTATAATAAGGAAACTTCAACAAGAATACTTAAAGTTTCCCTCAGGAATGGGTCTCTAAGGTTTGGAAATATGAGAAAGCGATAAGCCAGATCCAGGTTTCCTTACAAAGAGAAAAATCTTTATTTTACAAAACTTTTAGCACATATAGGTATTTCCCAAAATAAAGAGGATCGGGTAGCCAGATGTCCTGCGTGGAATAATCAGCTTGTCTGAACACCCTTAATAGGATATGGACTACAATTTATAGCATACTTGGTTACAGGCACCAAAGAAGATTTACACAAGTGGTTAACCCTTTTCTATCTTGCCTTTTCTAGTACCTGGCTACTTAAAGGCAGCCAGGAAGGGAATTGAAATGCACACTAAAGGGCCTCTTTCTCACCTCAGGCCTCTTTCTGTTTCTAGAGAGCGAGTCATATGGCGCACCCTGTTTGTTATCTTTCCCTTGAGGTTGCAAGTTTGAGGTGAACAATATACCTCAATTCTCTCAATATGTACTCTGTAGTGAACAGTTCAATGTTAAGCTATTTTTGCTGCTATTGATATTGCGAAGTTGACTGATGCATTTGGATTTTTGGTATGACATAAATGAGTTGCAATTGATTTGTTAATGTTATATTAAAATGTCTTTGAATTATGATTATTCTGTTCATTCTGTGAATTGCTTTCAACACAATATAGGGTGGAAATAATGGTGTATAAATTGTTGATGACCAGCTTGCTGTCTAAAGCCATTTCCGCACTACAGTGTTATAGTGCTATTATTCTACTTTCAACATTCTGTGCAATCTTGGGGTTTGCAGTTTAGGGAGGGGCATTTAGAATTCTCAGCCACAGAGCTCTTTGGCCTCAGTGTTACTGCCCTGGCTAGCCCAAGGTTTGGGGGGATATAAAAAGATATCTATTGATATCAATAATTCGGCTTCACATACCCATTCCCTTCCACATGCTTGCGAGGCCCCCGGACAAGCACACATACAGGCTCGGCCAATAATCGCCGTAATATTCCAACACAATACAGGCAGGCCAGAAATAGCTGACTCTCAGCTTTAGGAGACCTCAAGGCAAGTACCTCAATTAGGTATGCACGCAGCTTTCAAAAGATCCTCTGCCCCGTGCTGGCAGCTTAATGATCTGACTATACAACGCTCAAGTACTCCGCATTTGCATACCAGCTATCCTACTGACAGTTTGGCTATAACTCAATCATTCAAATTTTGACCTTTCGGAGGCTTTGTCTCCAGCTCCAAATCTATTGTTTTCCCTAAGTCTGATCTAGCCTGCGGTCACAATTCCCCTTATAAAAACCCCTGACTTTGAGCGCTTCCTTGGATCACTCTTGGCTTCCATCCCGCCTTGCTGTCGCTTTGTCCAGCGAGCCTTCCCCTCAGCTCCACGTGCTGAGATCCACACTCCCCATCTTCTCCGCTTCCAACCGGGCTTCAGGACAGGTGAAGTATCACCCAAACCAACAACTCCTCTAAAAACCCCTCTATCCCACTCCAACCTTTATTTCTTTAGTTATCTTGTGTGAGTGTGCCGCATATGCTGTTTTGATTGTGCTTTTAATAAAACCACATTTATTTCAACTTCTGTGTGCTCCTTGACTCGGCCTGATCCCTTAGACATAGGGTTCAAGATCCTGCTAAGTTACCCTGCCTATCATAACGCTAAAGCAGTGCTCAGAGCTAATCTTCCCCACCTATTGTTGAGCACATTTTGGTGTCCCTCACGGGACCCCCAGTAAACAGGGTAACGTCAGTAAATACAAACCCCAGAATTCCATAGGATGTTGAAAGTGAAATAATAACACTGTAATGCAGAAATGCCCTAAGTTGACTCAGCAAATGAAGAACTCTTTGAAGCAAACATTCACCTTTATTAAAAACACATTTGTAGAGAACAACTTCAAGAGAAGGAATTTTAACCATTAAACAAAGCATTTTCGTCTTAAAATCTTAACAGTGAAGCTTTGAATATTTTATCTGCCTAGCAGTGCCCTTTTGCTTTTATCCTACAGCAACAGGCTTTTCTAAGTAACTTTTAATTTAGTGCACACTGTTAACTGAAGACCCTTCACAGACCCAAGTTCACAGAAAGCACATTTCCTGTTTAAGACTTAGCCGGGACAAGAGATTGTTACCAGATTCTTCCAAAGAGCTACAAACTTCTTGTCAGCAGAAGCTAGCTATTGTGACCTGCTTACAGTCTGGCCACAATCCTTATCTCCAAGCTGTTGATTTCTGATCACTGAAAATCACTTTCACAATGGAAAAGTTGGGAAAGAAAGAGCTGGATCGACTGCTAAAACTCCTTTTTTCCCCCCTAGTAGATCCAGAGTCCTCACTCCCAGTTGTTTATCAAGGTCAAAAAGAGTCACACCCTCCCCTGCCCCAGAGAGTACCAGAACTGAAACTGAAAATAAAATCTTACGTTGAGTGTGGGTTGACATGTGGTCTATTCCTGAATTTTATTTGTGTCTCCCCTCTATGCATTGCAACCACTATTTTACCCTTGGGTATAGTTGTAAGCTTTCAGAGTTCTATTAAAAAACTAGCATTATTTATCCGGTGTTGCCCAGGATTTTATTTTCTCATAGGTAATACTTGTTAGAAATACCTTGGGAATGACCTTGCCTTATCTTAGGAATCAGATGCGATTCAAATACTCAGGTTTTAGATCCTGTGTCTCTAATTCCCCAATCTGTCTTGTCCAGTACATGTAACTTTTCCCCGTATTCCCCAATCCAATCTGTATTCAGAGTTATTAATGTACAGAGTTTAGTTTCCTGAGGGAATACACTGCTCTCCTTCTTGCTGTTAGGCTTTGTCTCCATAGCAACCAGCTTGAGCTCTCTGGCTGAGAATTCTAAAGGCCCCTCTCTGAACAGCCAACCCCAGGATTCCGTAGCCAGCCAGTCATATGAGGTCTTCTCACCTCACACAGCCAATCATATGAGGTCTTCACCTGTCTGACACAGACAAACCCACAAACCCACAGACAAACTTTGACTTTTATATAGTAGATCAAAGATTTCACAAGCTTGAATTCTACCCACACCTGTAATATAGGATACAAAGAAAGCTGTGATAAAGAAAAACAACTGTTTGTAGTACAAATATATAGCGGTCACTAGAGCAGACTTAATGAAGCAGTTTAACAAATTGGAAGGTTTGCATTAAAAAAAACCAGAAATTAAAGGCTACTGATGGTAATAAAATACGCAAAGCAGCAGTTTATAGAAAAAAACCTAGAAATTTGTCAATAACATATCTAGATTGTTAGCAAAGAGAGAAAACTGGCAGGAAATTCTATCCCCTTTATTAAGGATGGAAATAGAGAATTGCTCTTCTTGGGGCAGGAGATAAATGAAGCATATGCCCAAATCTGTGAAAAGTTACACAGATATCTCCCATACAGAGCCTACTGGGAGAAGGAAGGAGAAGCAACATGTGTCAAGGAAGAACATCAGGAGTCTCTAGAGCAGTCATCCTCAGGGCCTTGCAACATCTTGCATTTCTTGCTTACAGTTGTTAGGTCTTCCATGTTTGTTTATTAAAGTACACCCTATCTCAGATACAGAACTTGAAAACTTTTTTGCTGGCTGGGAGGTGCTGGGATTATAGTCCAAAAACATAGTTTTCCAAACTTTCCTTTTGTGTTTAAAACATAAATGTAGTATTTAGAAAACACCTAGGGCTCTTTCACACTATACATTTATAGCGCTATTATTCCACTTTAACTGTCATGGTTCCATCCTATGAAATGTTGAGATTGGAAGTTAGGGAGGGGCATTTAGAATTCTCAGCCAGAGAGCTCTTGGGCCTCAGTAAACTACAAACCCAAGAATTCCACAGGATGCTGCCATGGCAGTTAAAGTGAAATAATAGTGGTATAACAGTGTAGTATGATAGGGTCCCTAGTCTTTCCTGGTTAATCTGTATGGTAGGAAGAAATCTGATTTTACTTATAATTTCCTTTTTTAATTTCAAATTTAGTGATCATGATATCATATAGCATTCTTCTGGAAACTGCAAAGCATTTTAGAAGCTTTCAGTAACAAGAACAAAAAGTCTAGAATGAGCAAAGTACCCATATAGGCAAATTAACCTAGGAGCAATAAATTTAAATGCATGGATCTGAAAGCATGTTGTAATTGTTTTCAGCTGAAGAACATTCCAGAAGGGAAGAGAACAGAGGTCTCACAAGGTGGAAAAACTGCAAATAACTTCTCCTCGCGATCTCCCTCCCATTCCCTTCTGGGGCTGCCCCCTCCCATTCCCTTGCCTTTTGTTCTATCATGGAAACCTTCTTTCTCTGTGCTGGAGCCAAAGGCAAGGGAATGGGAGGTGGAGCTCTGGAGGGAGAAGGAAGGTGTGCAGGTGCCTTCCCCCCATTCCCTTGCCTTTTTGTCTTGGCGTAAGTTCTCAGCACCAGAGCCGAAGGGAAGGGAGTGGGAGGGGCGAGTTTCCAAAGGGAGAAAGGAGGGACATGTACCTTTCCCTCATTCCCTTGCCTTTTGCCTTGGTGCATGTTCTCAGCAGTGGGGCCGGAGGTAAGGGAATGGGAGGGAAAGCTCTGAAGCTGAAAAGGAAGGTGCACATATGCCCCCGCTCCCCCACTCCCTTTCCTTTTGCTTGAGTGTGCTTGTCTTCCTTCTCTGCACTTGGCACAGTGCAAGGGAATGGGAGGAGAATGAGGGGAAGGCATGCACGGATCTCACGAATAATCAAATTCCTGGAGGTCAAACCCATATTCTTTAGAATGTCTTCATAGTCTAACTGATCATACTGCCGAGAAGTACCAGGTTCTAATACTGTACACTCTGTATGAAGGTGTGAAGTCAGCTTTGCTTTCCCCGCTGTGACGTCCTAATGCCATGCTAATGACATGTAGTGTTTTAAGGTTTGCTTTCGTATAACACCTTGTAACTCACCATGCAGTTCCATACCAAGTTGATTGCTGTTTACTGCCGTGTAATACATGTAGTGCTTTGCTGCTTGATGCCATGTAAAAGGAGCTGGAAGGGAATAAAGGAAAGTGAATGAGAAAACCACTGTTTTGGGAACAAGGCTATGTTGATATAATGAACTTTGATAAGAAGAAGAACGAAAGCGAGCACCAAGTCAGGATGCTGGCAGGCAGGGAGCCAGCCTGGGCAAAGATGTTGTTTTAATTAGCTGGCAAATAAGGGCTTTGCGTGTGCAGCTTTGCAATGTTACTATGTATAAGACACTGTAATTTCAATAGAGCTTTCTGTCTTAGTGATGCCCAGGATGTGCACGTTACTCCACTTTGTTTCTCGAATAAAGCTTTGGAAGCTTCTGAGCCTATTTTCTGGGACTGGAGTTATCATATACATGACATTTTGCCAAGACTCCCGCTTTGCACCTGAACTCTGAGATAACCTTACTAGTTGCAAGATGCAGAGCAAAGCTTGCTCCTGCCTAATGTCCCTAAAGCAGAGAAACTAGCTGATGTTTGGAAGATGTACCAGACTGGTCAGAGGCTACTAAAATACAGTACTGTCAAGAGGGCCTGAAGCCAGAGACCCTGAAATGGGCCGTTGTGTGAGACAATCTTGCCACCTTGATGGGGTGGATGTTGCTAGCTGGTAAGCTTGAGACCTGAGGTAAAGTGTGCTAGGCAGAAGCAGGACACCCCCAAAAAACCTACAGCCAAGAGTGAGAGCAGCAGAGAAGCAGGGTGAAGGATTGGCATCCAGTGAGCAGGAGGGATACATGAGACAAGGGCTGTGTCTGTGATGTGGCCAAGAGGGGCTCTAGGTTGCCAATTAGCCAGACAAACCTAAAAACCCCAGCAGGAGTGGACCAAAAGAGAACAAAAGCAAGGTTCCCAGGAGCCCATCTACTCTGGTGCTGACAGTGGAGTACAGTTCACCCCCCATCAGAGGGAGAGGAGAGCACTGAGGCAACTAAGGGGAGTGACAAGGAGCTGGTGGGAAATGAGCCCAGCCTGTTCTGAGCACCAAAGGGCAGGCAGCATCTCCCAGGCACAATAAGACTGGTGAGTGGGAGCATTAAACCAATTTTTGTTCCAGTCAAGTTGAGATACTTGGCGGGGGGAGTAGCATGGATCTAATGGCCATTGTGGACTTTGGGTGCATACATTGTTTAATGAACCCCACAATTGCGGTGGGCATGAGCTTACAGCTAGAGGAATTAACCCCCTGTCAACTTTGTCCAAAGGGGCAATAGTGGAATGAAAAAGGGTTGTTGAGACACCAGATTTCCCCTGTTTTTTGGGGTGCGGAGGACCATTGGGAACTGATACAATTTTGTTGCCCCCCACAGTTAATTATGTGGGATGCTGAGACTAAACTGACTCTGCTTCCAAAATCCTCAAATAAAGTGGCAGGCTGGAATTATATGTTTCCTCTTGGGAGGGTTCTGAGGGCACACATGGTCAAACTGTCACCCAAACAGCTTGAAGTTGGGCTGCGAGAGGCAAAGGACAAACAGTGCCACTGAGAAGGAGAGTGAATAATTTCACATTTCAAATTATCCAAAATTATCATTATGGATAATTGCTAGATTCTGGAACAGAAATATTATTCATTGCAATTGTAGCAATTTTTTCTAATAAAGAAAAGTTTAGTTTATTCCATTTTTAAGATCTCCTTTTATCCTATTCCAAGCCAATTATAATTATTATAAAATAAATCAGCATTTTTCTTTGTTATTGTTATTCCAAGATATTTGACTTTCTTTTCTACCTTAAATTTTATATCTCTTAACATTTCTGATTCTTCTTGTTTATTGATTTTTTCATGATCACAACTGTTTTATACTTATTCACTTGGAAATCTGCAAAGTTTCCTAATTCATATAATATCGCCATCAATTTCCCCAAATTTCTTTTAGGATCCTGTAATAAAAATACTAAGTTGTCTGCAATTGCTCTCAGTTTAAATCTTTGTCTTTTAATTTCTATTCCTTTTATGTCTGTATCTTTCCTTATTTGCATATTAAAATTTTGCTACTTGACAACCTTGTCTTGTTGATCCTTATTGGGTCTAGTTTTTTCCCCTCCTGTTGATTACTATCTGAGCTGTTTGGTCTTTACATATATTCTTGATCCAATTTATGTGATCTTCACCTAAATTTATTTTATTTAATGTTTCTAGTAAGAATACCCAAATGGCATTATCAAACACTTTCTCACCATCCACAAATATCATTGCCATTTTCCGTGAATTATATTTTTTTGTAATATTCTACAGCATTTAGTAATATTCTGATGTTATCCTTTAACTGACATTTCAGAAGGAATCCACATTGGATCCAGATCACCATTTTAAAATTCTTTTTAATCTTTCTTCCAAGATTGTGGCAATGTCTAATAATCAGCATTTAATTAAGATATTGATCTAAAATTCTTAATATCAAACTAGTCTTCCTTTTTTGAGGATGAGTGTAATTTTTGCCATTCCCAGTGACAGGGGTCTATTCTGATTTTTCTTATATCATTTATCATTAAGAAGTGGAAGTGCTAACTCTTCTCTGAGTGTTTTGTAATAAAGAGCTGAGAAAGTTTTTGAAGATTTGGAAAAGGTCTGGAAAAAATTGTTCTAAATTCCACTGATCATACATCTTGCAAGAGAACTCATTAAAAATGTGGTACAGGTAGTATCTTCCTCCTGTGAGAATCACCCAGGTGTTTAAAAATGCTAGGAATCGATGCTGGAAATATGACAGAGAGATATGTACCCTTTCCCATCAGTTGTGGGGATGTGTGAAGGTTAAAGGATTCTGGAGATTGATATGTTCCAAAATGCAAGAAAATATTGCACATGAAAATTGATTTAAAACCAGAATTCTTTCTCCTGGGCATATTCCAGTTGGTTAAGTATGTGGAAGGGAAATTAGGAAGACTGATCTGGCATATGGTAACAGCAGCAAGAATAGTTCTTGCCAGATATTGGAAAAAATATTCTATACCAACTGTGACAGAATGGATGGACAAGTTGGTAGAAGTTGCCGAAATGGACAAACTTGCCTGTTTGATAGAGGACAAACCATATAGTAAATTTCTTAAGATATGGCTGCCGTTAATGGAATATCTACAAATTAATTCAGGGTCGGCCCATGATTTAAGAGGGAAAATTGGTTGAAAACTAGACCAGAATCCATAAGCGGGAATTTTAAGAGTTTGGGAATTGGTAAAGGTGTTCGCATATAGAGGGTATTTTTGGTAACTATGGCCCTTTTCGCACGCTGTTTTTGAAGTGAAAGGGCCCCTTGAGCATCGCATAAATGTGAGGAGTGGTCTGCGTGACACAGTCACATTTACGCGATGCTCAAGGGCCTGATGGGGACCGCGCATACACCTTTTCATTTTCGGCTGAAAGCCTGAAATGCTGTGCGGTCACGCATCGCTCCAGGGCCTCACGCGCACTTACCTGCCACGTGAAGCCTCCTGAGCCGCGCTGGTCGCGCTTCCTGCCCCAGCGCAGCCTTTAACTCCCAGGCTGCACTGCAGAAGGAAGGGGTGGGGCGCTTGCGCGACCAGGAAGGAGCTGCGGAGCCGAAGCAGCAGGGATGCGGCAGCATTCCTCCCAAGTCTTCTCACGCGAGAACCCCAACCCAGCAGTGCGAAAAGGTAAGGTGCGAAAAGAGCCTATGAGATTAAGAAAATTCTCTTTTGTATATACATTGATTGATTGATTGCATATATATTGCATATATAATGATTACATATATACTGATTGTCGTTTGAATACTGTTTAGTGATTATTGAGTGACTATTTCGTAAATATGGTACATTGAATTCTACATAAGGTTGAAGTTATTAATGTTATGTGTGATATTTTCTAAATTTCTAATTTCTAAATTGATATTTTCTGAATTGTCAATTTGATTATAGAAGAAAATTTCCTGATTTTTTTATTTATTTGAGAAGAATGAGAATTTCAAAGATGTCTGTTTTTTTGTTTGGAGCATGGCTTGATCATAATGGTAACAACGAGCTGTTTTTACACCAGAGGGGGAGGTCTTTTAATGCTAAATGTTCATTGTAAATGTAGATTTTCTAGTCTCAAAGGTTAAGTCTAAAAAGTGTATCCGTTAATAGATGAGTCTAAGTAGGTAGGATTATATGTTGTTTAGGAATTGTTTGTTATAGTAGTTGTTTTGTGGAAGTGTAATGTGTTTGTCAGTTCAATGCATATTATGTGGATGTGTGTTATGTGGAATTTTGTGTTTATATTGTGTCATATTCTTTTTTTCCCCTATTTTGTTTTAATAAAAATAGTTTTTAAAAAAGAACTGAGAAAGTTTCAGGTCCTGGAGCCCTCCCGATCTTCATTTTTTAATGGCTTCTCTTGCTTCACTCATTGAGATTTTTTGATTCAGCTTTTTTGGGGGAGGGGGGGTGTTTCTGAAATCATTGGAATCTCCTCATGATCTAAATACTGGAGTAACTTAGAATAATCTTCATTCTTTTTTCTTGAAATAATCTAGAATAGTATTCATTTTGTTTCATATTTGCTCATTTTTCTTTATTTTCAATATTAAGTTTTCCTCTTTTTTCATTATATGAGAACTGTTTTCCAGGCTTGTTAGTATGTTCAAAATGCCATTGCTTCATAAATTTTAATTGTGATTCTATTTCAGTCATATGTAATTATAATTATTTTTGCAAGACTTTTATTTTATTTTCTAATGATGTATTTTTGGGGATCTCTTTTTAATTCTTTTTTTCTGAATTTCTTCCATAATTACTTTTCCTTTCTCCTTTTTCTTACCTACTATATCTTGAGGGATTAAAAAAGCTTGTATCCCACATTACTTCCATTGGTACACCTTTGTTCATTTTGTATTTAAAATAACGGTTAAGTGCTTGTTTAGCTTTGGCTACCATCTAATTTTTCTAAGCAGTGTATTCTTTAATTTCCATGAATATTCCTGTTTTTGTTTTTTTTAATTGTGGTCCAAAACGCAATCGATTGGATTGTGGTCCAAAATCATAATGTTCAGAGTCTTCATATTTTCAATTCTCTTCAACATTCTTTTTGAAACTACAAACATCTAGACCACGACTGATGCCTAAGTAAAATTTAAAGTCTTTAGTATTTCCATATTTCTGTCTTCATACATCAGCTAGTGTTAGGTTATCCGATACTCTGAAGAAATTTTAGGCAGTTTGGAATGGTTCTTATACTTTACACTGAGAGGAATATTTCTGTCTAGTCTTGGATCTATTACTTCATTCCAGTCATCCATCCATATCATTTCATCATAATCCAGTCTTGTAGATTTCTTCATAACTTCATTAAAGAAGGTATATTTATTTTTATATTTATTTTTATATTTATTTTCATGTGGTGCATAAATCCCATTTAACAGCATTTTTGAATTCAGTATTTGTAATTCGACTTCTGTGTATTGATCTTTTGACTTTACATATTTTTGGCTCAAAATTAGCTATTAATATCTATTACTATTCCTCTTTTCTTTTTGGTGTTGCATGAAGCAAAATTATTTTCTAATTTAAGATTCTGTAAATATTCTTGACCTTGTTCTCTTATTTGAGTTTCTTCTGTACAAATAACATCTAATCTTTGTTTTTCTAAATAATGGAAGATTTGTTTTCTCTTAGAAGGGGAATATAAGCCTCAAACATTCAATGAAATCATTTTAAGATTAATTTCTTCAAAGTAGTGTTTACATCAAGTCTTTGTTTCTTTTTTATTTTTGTAATCTCCCCTCTACTGATGTCTTTTTCTTCTTTGTATACTCCTCCTTCTTCTTCTCTTTCTTTTTCTGCCTCTTCCCCTTCTGTATTTTCTTCTTCTTCTTGGAATTGAAATTGATCTGTATGCAGCTCCTCTTCCTCTTTGATATTCTATTTATGTTTATGACTAATCAAAGTTTTCTTTGTTTTATCTTATACTCCTCAATTTTCTTTTCTGGACTCAATCCCGTATCCGTATTGTTCTTTGGTTCAGCCCACTGTTTTTCCAAGAAGTCTTGCTTTTTGAATTTTGTTTATCAGATATCTCCTATGATTTATTTGAAAAGATAATCCTTCAATTTTCCCCAATCTGTATTTTATATTCTTTTCTTTCAAATATTCTGTTAGAAATACATAATCTTTCCTCCTCTGTAAAATTTGTTTGAGGATATCCTTACAAATGTTGGTTTCTTTCCCTTCCACTTTGAATTTATTTCTATAATTTTGTTGTAATATCAGCTCTAAAGCTCTACTGAGAATATGAAATAGATATAGATTAAGGTCATGTCTAAAAACACTGCTGTGGATGTCATCTCAAGAAACATTTTATAGAAAGGAGACAAGAGAGAAACAAAAATGGGCAGCTTTCCGAGATCTTCTAGAAACTGAGCAAGAACAGTATAGAATTAAGTCAGTTGAAGAACTAAAGCTATAGTTTCCAGTAGTTGTCTTACAAATATATACTATAAAATGGATAAAAAGATATAAAATGGATAAAAAAACTGTATGAATTTGCATTGACCAAATCTGAGTTGTGTTCAAATGATGAACATTTGATTAGTAAGATGTATGCATTTTTGTTAAAATTAGACATGGAACAAGAATTGGTTAAAGAAGGCATTATGAAGTGGGCAGAAAACATTGGGCATAACATACAGTTGGAGCAATAGAAGAAAATGTGATTGGAGGGAATTAAGTTTACCTTATGTTATGTTCTTAAAAACAACTTTTATAAGATGCTGTTTCATTGGTATTTGACACCAGAAAAATAGGGCAAAATGCACAAAGAGACTTCTAATAGATGTTGGAAATGTAAGCAAGAAGTGACATCTTTGTTGTAAATAAAAGGAAATTCAGAAGACAAAATAGGGTGAGAGAAATATTCTTATATATTCTGGTTAAAAGATAAAAATAGCATATAGGTTCTTAATATACAGAAGGTTAAAGGAGAACATGAGCAAGTTTGGCAAGTTAAAATAAAAATACAAAATATATCAAAATATCAAAATATAATACAATACCACAACGACGCCGGATATGATACAAACTGCAGCAACAGCAGATCAGAGCAAATCAGGAAGTCAGTGTTCACTAAGAGAATGCTACTCTTATAGAGCCTTTACAACTGCTTCCAATAACAGTAGCAGGTGAAGGCCCTCTATAACACGAATAGACCAATTAACCCCATAATGACTAAAGTTGTTAATTCCAACAACCCCTTCTCAAGCTCTTACAACGATGTCATTATAATCAGACATATTCAACAATTCATGAAAATATATAAATTTCTGTGTCATCAATGGCTTAGTCAAAATATCTGCTATCATCTCATCAGTGGGACAATATTCAACATCAATCAATCCCTTTTGATACAAGTCTTTTACTAGGTGACATTTTAATCCAATAGATCTATGTCTAGCTTTGGTACTTCCCCCTTTACGTATTGTAATACAGGCTTGATTATCTTCAAACATTACAATTGGTACAGGTTCATTTATGCCAAAGTCCTTTAACAGATGAAAGATCTATTCCAACTCACTGCACACACTTGCTGATGATACACATTTGACTTCTGCTGAAGATTGGGCCACAATATTCTGTCTTCTGCTAGTCCAGTTGATAAGATTGTTGCCATAATAAAACAGATATCCACTAGTCGATTTATAATTTGTTGACTGTTCTCCCCAGCTAGCATCCATGTACGCCACTTGTCTAGGGTTCTTACAAGATGATAATTTTAATTTTAAATCCTCTGTCGCTTTCAGATATCTCACCAGTCTCTTTATAGCATGCCAATCATAATAATTTGGTGAACTTGTTTTTCTACTTAAAATATTAACGGCTACTGCAATATCCGGTCTTGTAGTTTTACTCAAATAAAGTTATTTGCCTATAGCTTCTTGATATTCACCATGATTTTTAATTAACTGCCCATTCTTTTGTTTCAAATAAGCTGGTTCTAATGGCATACTCACTGCTTTACAGTTTTATACCAACTGACTATAAAATCTATAATCTTACGTTTCTGACTTAGAAGAAAACTACTATCATTGAGTCTTTCAGTTTCCATCCCAAGATAATATTTCACTTCTCCAAGCTGTTTAACCTCTATTTCTGTTTTAGTTTATTAGCTATTTGATCAATATCCTCCTGATGTTGACAACATATTAATAGATCATCTACGCAAGTCAAGATGTATTGATATTTTTCATTCTTAAGCCTAAAGTATAAACATGGATTAGCCTTTCCTTGTTTAAACCCTTGTTGATATAAAAGTTCTGTTAATTTATCATACCAACTTTTGGCTGATTGCTTAAGTCCATACATACGTTTATTGAATTTACAAACAATATTCTCTCCTTTTGAAACACTTCAGGTTGTTCCATATAAATCTCTCCCAAAAGGTTCCCATTAAGAAAAGCTGTTTTGACATCTAGATGTTCCACAAACATATTTGTTGAACTTGCCACACTAAGGAGTGTTCCGAGTGTTGTAAAGTTAACAACTGGTGCAAATGTATCTAGATAATAAATTCCATAGCTCTGGGTAAAACCTTTTGCAACCAGACATGCCTTATACTTATCCACACTCCCATCTGGATTGTATTTACTTTTATAAACCCATTTATTTCTAATAGCCTCTCAGGAGGTGGCTTAGTAAGGGTCCAAAACTGATTTTGCTTTAAGGACTGATATTCCTGCTCCATAGCTTCCATCCGCTTTTCTCTTTCTAAGGAAGATAATTTACTAATTTCTTTCCAACTTGCTGGTTCCTTTACTGTTTGTAAATTCTCACAAAATCCATATCTTTCTGGAGGTTTGCCTTTGTTAATTCTATCTGATCATCTTACAGCAGTTGTTTCTTCTGTTTCTACTTCAGAGTTTTTCTCTATTTCTGTTTCACATGGTCTGGTCTCTATTCCCCCTTCTGTTTTAGTAACAACTCCTGAAGGTGGAACTACTGGTTGACCAGCGTCATCTATAGGTAACCAATTGACCAATTCTTGTGAAACAGTTTCTACGTGCTCTAGATCAACTGCCATCATAGAATCAACTGTCTCTTGCATTGCATTTCTCTCATCTACGGCCCTTTCCGCACCTTACCTTTTTGCGGAGGTGGGGGGTGGCGCTTGCGCAAGAAGCCTTCGGAGGAAGGCTTTCGCGTCCCTGCTGCTTGGGCTCTGCAGCAGCGCCCCGCCCACGCCCCCTCTTCCTTCTGCAGTACAGCCTGGGAGCTGTAGGCTGCATTGAGGACTGGCTCCAGAGGCTCCACAGGGCAGGTGAGTTCGCCACAGGCCCCTGACCGGTGCGCAAGCGTGCACCATTTTCGGCTAAAAGCCAAAAATAAAAAGGTACATATGCACTGCGCATAAGGCTCTTGAGCGTCGCGTAAATGGGAGTGTGTCATGCAGACCACACCTCCCATTTACGCGATGCTCAAGGGGCCCTTTCGCTTAAGAAATGCCGTGTGAAAAGGGCCTACATGTACAACATTGCAACATTTAACTACAAAGTTTTAAGGGTTTAAAACTCTATACTCTTTTCTTCCAGGTGGATATCCAACAATGACTCCAATTTCAGCTCAAGGATCAAGTTTTCCTCTCCTTTCTCTTGGAATGTGACAATATGCTTTAGCACCAAAGGTTTTTATATGCTTTAAACCTGGTTTCCCACCAAACCATAATTCAAAAGGTGTTTTGCCTGTTACTCTGCTAGGTATTCTATTGTGCAAATAAGTTGCTGTAACTACTGCTTCAGCCCATAAAGATTTAGGTAGTCCAGCTTGCATTAAATATAGATCTAGACATCTCCTGTAATGTCCAATTCAACTTTTCAGAACATCCATTTTGTTAAGGGAAATAATATATAGTCACTTTATGCGCTATACCTTCCTGTTCCATAAATCTTCTGAAATCTATATTGCAATATTCTCCATCTCCATCAGTTCGTAACATTAAAGGTCCTTTGCCAAAACGGTTCTTAACTGCAGCTACATAGCTCTTAAACTTCTCAAGAGTCTCATCCTTACTTTTAAGTATCTATCTATCTATCTATCTATCTTGAAAAAACTATATTTGTTCTTGGATTCTGTAAAAGTAAGAAAATACTTATTTTTGCCTGCAGATAATGGCATAGGACCTATTAAATCTGTGTAAACTTCTTCCAAAAAATCGTTATCCTGTATACTAGATTGTCCTATATAACTTAGGAGCTGTTCCCTTTGCTTTTATGACAAATGTTGGAAATGTAATCTAAAGAGAGCCTTATATCAACTATGGTGGACCTGCGAGAAGGCAAAAATATTTTGGACGCAAGTACATAATAATATAATAAAAATATTAAAAATTGAGTTTATGATGCAACCAGAAATATACTTGTTGAACATGTATGAAGGAATAAGATCGTTAAAAAAAAGATCCCAAAGAAAGTTATTAACATATATGATCATAGCAGCTAGAATGGCTTATGCCAGTAAATGGAAGCAGGAAGAAATACCAGAAATACAAGAGTGGCTAATCAAAATATATGATTTAATAGAAATGGACAAATTAACAACAATATTGTCCAAAAATTCTATGAAACAATTTAAAGAAGACTGGGAGCCAATCTTATCAATATTTGAAGCTAATTGGGGAAATTTAGCTATAAAAGGAATAGAAGAATAAAGGTGTACAAACAAAATAAAATAAAAGAGAGCGGTAAAAGGCAAATTTGTAAATAATAAGGAGTTTTCTTCTAAAAAGAAGCAAAGTGTGGAAAGGAAAAAATAAAAGATATATAATTTAGATAAGAGTAACCACTGATGAATGGAAATATAAAGGGGTAGTATAAAAGAGGAAGTAGGGGATCCTGAGGGAAAGTAACATGGGGTAATATAGAATCAATATAGAACCAAGGAAATTATAAGAAAGTAGAGATTTGTGGATAGAAATATTTTATATAATTTATTGTTGGGCATTACTAACTAGGAGTAACCAATATGAACAGGATAAGAGAATAAGGGAAGAATATTATAGGAAGAAATAACTGTGTAACTGTGTAACCGGGTAATGGAATGTTGCTGTACGGAACAAATTAGGAAAAAATACAAGTGGTAAATACCTATAGATGGAAAAGAAGGTAGATGTGGATGACGAATACAGGAAATTTGATTTTGATTAATGGTTTCTTTTAAGTTAAGTTATATATATGGTTTGTGGTTTTAATTTGTAATATATGAAGATGTAAAGATAAAAAATGTGGTTATATTGTTATATTGGTTAATAAAAAGATTTGAACACCCTTTGCTTTTATACAGATTTCACATTTTTCTTTTGCTTTATCACACTTAATGACATTAATTCACATTCTGTCAATAGTTTTTCAACACTTTGCATATTTCTATGTCCCAACTTCACATGCCATGAGTATAAACAGGCTTTATGATCACAAACACCTTGTCTTATTTGACATACAGGTCTTTCCACATTTGTTACAGTGTCATCATTAATATCAATAATATAATGAAACCCATCCTTTTCATCAATCTTAAGTATGAGACCAGTCCTATTATTGATAATTTTTCCTGGGTCACCTTTAACTACTACAGTATAGTCATTCTTTACAATTCTTCTAGTACCAATCAAGTTATTCAGAGCTTCAGGAACAAAAGCAACATTTGTCAATATAAGATTTACCACTTCATTTTTAGAAGTGAGGACTCTTAAAGGCACAGTTCCAGTTCCTAGCACATTTAATCTTTGTTGGTTTGCTTGTAATATCTCTGGTCTGTTTTGTGTATCAAATTCACTAAAGCTTTCTCTAAATCGACAGATATGAATAAAGCTACCACTATCTAGAAGAAAATGTCTTTTGTCATTTACCCCTTGATGATCAGATATCTGAAGTTTGATTATTCTTATGAGGATTTATACTGTTGTTCTGAGGATTTATACTGTTGTTAAACCTTTGCTTATACCCTTCATTTGATCTTTCACCATTTGATTTAACGTTTCCATGATCATTGGGATGTCTTTGTCTGCTAAAAGATGTTCCATCTGTGGAAACATTTACTCCTCTGGGCTTTTGATTTTCTACGGTTTTAAACCTACAGTATTTGGCAATATGCCCCACCCTTGAACATATGTAACATTTCTTTCCTTTAAAGTCAGGTCTTGTCCTCAACACTGATATTTTCTCAGGTATATTGTCCACTGTCCTTTTAAGTCCAGAGTCTCTCAAATAAGTGACTGTTTATATCTACTTCTAAACTCAAGCATGGCCTTTTGCTTTGCAAAAGAAGGTGGTAAACTAAGCAATATACAGGTGTGAAACTCAGAGTCAGATATCTCTTCTTGTGCAGATTGAAGCTCTGAAACTTAATATTTCATCTAAATGCATATCTATGCTAGTTCCTTCTTTCATCCTCATACTATATTGTTTCTCTTTCAGACATACCACGCTTTTATTTGATCTGTTGAAATACTTTTTCTTAAGGGCACTATATAATTCTTCAGCTGTTTTGTACTTAATTTCTAAAGGGCTCTCATAGTCTTCTATACAGGAATATATCACCATTAAAGCTTTTGCTTCTTTCATTTTATATTCATGTTGTTCTGACTGATTTTCAGGCATGTCTTGATCTATAACATTCAAACAGAATCACAGAATCACAGAAATGTAGAGTTGGAAGAGACCACACGGGCCATCCAGTCCAACCCCCTGCCATGCAGGAACACCCTCAAAGCACTCCCGACAGATGGCCATCCAGCCTCTGCTTAAAAACTTCCAAAGAAGGAGACTCCACCACACTCCGAGGCAGCATATTCCACTGCCGGACAGCCCTGACTGTCAGGAAGTTCTTCCTGAGGTTCAGGTGGAATCTCCTTTCCTGCAGCTTGAATCCATTGCTCCTTGTACTGGTCTCTGGAGCGGCAGAAAACAAGCCCTCTCCCTCCTCTACATGGCATCCCTTCAAATATTTAAACATAGCTATCATGTCCCCTCTTAACCTTCTCTTCTGCAGACTGAACATACCCAGCTCTCTAAGTCTGTCCTCATAGGGCTTGGCTTCCAGGCCCTTCACCATTTTGGTCGCCCTCCTCTGGACCTGCTCCAGCTTGACCATGTCCTTCTTGAATTGGGGTGCCCAGAACTGGACACAGTATTCAATCAATCATGTACTTGTAGGGAAACTCTCAATCTTGCATCCCACATCTGAAAATTATCCCTATTTAACTTTGGGATTACAAATAAGCCATTGTTAGTACTTGCACCCTGTTGGAAAACAGGTGTAGTAATTATAGGTGAATTAGCTGAGGTTACAGACATTTTAAACTTATCTATATGAGCTTTCCTGCTAATATAAACTTCAATTTTAAAACTTTGTCACAAAAAAAAAATCCTGCTAGATAAGAATTACTTTATTACTGACAAAATTTCTTGCCATGAAAAATTAATTGCTCAGTGCAGTAATTAGGACCAAAAGGCAAATGCAACAGATATTTAAAAAAAATTCATCTGCTTCATTGTGCAAAAACTCCAAAAAGAAAAATAGAAAAATTCCAAACCTCAAAAACAAAACAAAACTAAAAAACCCACACACTTTTGTCTTCTGTTCAAAACAACCATTTAGGCAACCATTGGATTAAGAAATAACAATTTAGGCAAGCATCCTCTGCTACCAAAGGAAATTCAGAAGACAAAATAGGGTAAGAGAAATAGTCTTTTATATATTCTAGTTAAAAGTGAAAAATAGCATATAGGTTCTTAATATGCAAAAGGTTAAAAGAGAACATGAGCAAGTTTGGCAAGTTAAAATACAAATACAAAATATATCAAAATATAATACAATACCACGATGAAGCTGGATATGATACAAACTGCAGCAACAGCAGATCAGAGCAAATCAGGAAGTCAGTGTTCACTAAGACCCTTTTCACACCTTACCTTTTTGTGCCGTTGGGTTGGGGTTTTAGCGCAAGAAGGCTTGGGAGGAACGCTGCTGCGTCCCTGCTGCTTCGGCTCTGCAGCTCCTTCCTGGTCGCGTGAGCGCCCCTTCCTTCCTTCCACAGTGCAGCCTGGGAGTTAGAGGCTGTGCTGGGGCAGGAAGTGCGACCAGCGTGGCTCAGGAGGCTTCTCACGGCAGGTAAGTGCGCGTGAGGCCCCGGAGCGATGCGCGACAGCTCAGCATCTTCGGCTTTGAGACGAAAATGAAAAGATGCATGCGCAGTCCGCATCAGGCCCTTGAGCGTTGCGTAAATATGAGTGTATCATGCAGATCGCTCCTCACATTTATGTGACGCTCAAGGGGCCCTTTCACTTCAAAAATGCCATACGAAAAGGGCCTAAGAGAATGCTACTCTTATAGAGCCTTTACAATGGCTTCCAATAACAGTAGCAGGTGAAGGTCCTCTATAATACCAATAGACCAATTAACCCCATAATGACTAAAGTTGTAAGTCTTGTCAGTTCCAACAATCTTTTCATCACATGTGTGCACATGTGAAAAGGCAAAAAAAAATCTGGAATCAAATACATTCCATGGTGAATACATATATTGAAAGTTAAGGTTAAATTGAAGCCAGAAATCTTTTTGTTGTAGTAGTAGATCATCTGGAGAAATCATGGCAAGTTATTATGATGTATGATCACTATAGCAAGATTATTATATGCACAGAAGAAGAATAATACAGAAATCCTAATGAAAGAAGACTGGCTGATAAAATTAATGCACCTAGCTGAAATGGACAAATTGATGGTATTGGTAAGAGAAAAATCAGTAGTGACTTTTATGAAAAACTCGGAAGCTTTAATTTGCTTTTTGCAAGAAAAAAAGAACAATATGTTAACTGTAGGATTTGATAATTCGTATTTTTGGATAAGTAGCAGTTGAAGCTTCTGAATGGTATTTGTGATTAGAGAAGTTTCTCCTATATAAATATATCTACAATCTGCTTTAGGAAACTTTCCAACCATCTTTTAAAAGATTTCTATTGTTTGTAGTTCATATTCAGTGTTTAGCGTGTAGCATGTAATATTTAGTATTTCTTTTATTTTTATCTATTTTTTGTTTATCCTTTTCTTAATTTATTGTTGTAATTTTTTCTTGTTTTTTTTTTATTTTAATTAAAAAAAATGCCACAAAAAGAATTCTCTGTGTTTGATTTACTGAATGATCTTTGTTGCCAGTGATTTATTGTAACTTTTCAGCCAGTCACTGGCTGTAAGTACCACCTATTGTAGTACTTGTAGCTGGTCAGTATCCTTTAAAAGAAATAAATGATTCATCAGTGCCTCTCCTTCTTAACCTTTAATGAACAAGGCATTTCAAGGACAAGTAATCATCGTACAGGTTGGTAATGGAGAAGGGGACAGAGGAGAGATATAGGGCAGTGGCAAAACTCAGTTGAACAGGTTGTAAGAAGAGATCCCTTATTTCAACACAATTTTTCCTAACCTGACAATTTCCAGAGGTATCAGACTTCCATCATCCCTAGACAGTAATTGCATTTATTCCTATCCGGAGGAAAAATCAAGGTCATGGGAAGGCAACTTCAGAATGACAAAAAGATATCTTCTGAAGGAGCCCATAACAAAATGCTGTCATAGTGTCAGTGGTAAAAATCTCTATGCAATTTGCTATAGATTCTGTGGTCTTTTTCTCCCTAAATTAAGTACCCTATATCATCTATATATAAAAATCCCTCTTTAATTACAATGTCAGTCTAATACTTCTGCTGCTAATCTTTCCAAAATACTAATTGCTGAATACTACAGGCAATGTATTTTTTCATGCAAGAAACGTTATCAGATCCCAATCTTCCACAAAGGTTTCCACTGTTTTTTCTCTTATTTAATATTATTAGTTTGTCCAGTTCATCTAAGTCCAATAACTTAACCAGCCAGTCTTCTTTTGGTGGTATCTCAGTACTCTTTCATTTCTGAGCTGTCCTGCTCCTGTTGCATATTGCAGTGTCTTGCTGTATTTCTTCTCTGGTTGGTCTTCTGTTAGTCCCAGCAGAAACAGTTCTGGTTTTATTTGGATGTTAATTTCTGTTTTTTTGTAACGTAAAATAGATTTAATTCCTGATTTTTTTGGCCTTATCACAAGTCCATCACATATGGTAAAAAGTTCCTACTTGTTGTTCACACTTCCAACATCTATTTGATATGTCTTTGTGCACTATAGCCAACTTTTCTGGTGTAAAATATCAATGATACATCATTTTGTAAAAATTCTCTTTAAGATCATAACACAATGTAAATTTGAGTACCTCTGAGCACATTCTCTGCCATTGTTCCAACGATATATTATGCACAATATTTTGTTCCCATTTTACCAAATGATTTTTCACCACCTCTTCTTCCATTTCTAATTTTAACGAAAGTTTATATTTCTCCCCAATCAAACGTTCCTCATCTGAGCAGAATTGTTTCTCAAATTCATTTTCAGTCAATTCAAAATCATACTTTTAAAAAATCCTTGCAGTTTACCACTTTTTTAAAATAAAAGAACAATTTAAAACTAAACACCTTGGATATTAATTTTTCAATCAATTTAATTCTATATTGTTCAGTTTCTAAAAGATCTCTGTATATTGCCCCATTTTCCTTTGCCATCATTTCCTTTTCATAGAAAGCTTCTTGTGAAGACACCCACAAAGGTGTTTTAGGATATAACCTTGATTTATGTTTCTTCCACTTTCTCAACAAAGCTTGTCTCCCATATTGATTATTAAAACCCATATTCACTTTAATTTTATCATACCACAGGTACCCATGGCACCCAAATTTCAATACATGCCCCCTCAAAGTCCAATATTCTCTTATTTGTCAACATAATCCAGTCTTTCAACCAGATCAAACAGCATGCAGAAAAATGCAGTGTCAATCTGGCAATCCCAGTCCCTCTCTTTGTTTAGCATCTTGTAAAATTTTATATTTAGACTTCCCTTGCCACCTAAATTTTGATAACTCAGTGTGCCATTGTTTAGATACAGTATCATTGGCAAAATTGTTATAGTCTGGAACAAAAACAGCATCTTTTGTAATATATTCATTTTAATTATAGAGATTCTATGCATTAATGATAATTTGAGTTTTGACTATTTTGCATTTTTTTAATCTCATTCCATGTTTTGATGTAATTGTTCTTCGGTAACATACAACTCATATTTGGTTATAATCTCTAAATACTTTAATTTTTTCTCTATTTTGAAACCCAATTTTTCCATCAAATGCCCTTGGTCTTCTTTTCTCATATTCTTTGTCAACATCATTGATGTTTTTTTAAAATCTGTCTTGAATAGATAATATCCTCAAATTCATTTAATCCTTTTAATGCATCTATACATTCAATAGGATCTTTTAGAAAAATTATGAAGTCGTCAACAAATGCTCTTAATTTGTACACTTCTTTTTATTTATTTATTTTTATCCCTTTTGTCCCTTCATCTTGTCTTATCAGAATAAACAACAGAGGTGAAAGTGGACAACCTTGTCTCGTTCCTTCTTGGATATCACATAATTTACCTAACTCTTCTTTAATCAAAATTCATGTATGTTGTACATAATCGAATGCCTTAATCCAAGTCAAAATATTCTCTCCAAAACATATTTTCTCCAAAATTCCGAACCAAAAAAAAAAAAAAAATCACAATTCAGATTGTCAAAAACTTTTTCCTCATCCAGAAAAATAAGTGCCGCCTGTTTCTTGTTGTGATTGTCTAAGTATTCCAAAATGTCCAACACACATCTGGTATTGTCTTGTAACTGTCTATTTTATTTTCTATAGAAAAGTTCAATCATACTCAATTTGATTACCTAACTATCTATTTCAGGAGATATCCTATTAATATCTCTTGCCTAGATTTTGGGTCATTTGGTTGGTTCGTTATCCCTTCAGCACAGCAGAGAAGTGTGATGTGGCTCAGTTGGCAAGACAGTTGCCCTCAGTGTCCAGTGCTGGTTGCTTATATACACTTTTAACTCTCTCTTTTTCTATAGATCTTGTCTTAGTATCTCTTCTGTGGTCTTTTTCGCATGACCTTTCAACCATATATGGAAGTTCTTTTTTTCCCTGTGTTACCAATATACTTTATGGTTCCTGTCTGTTTAATCCCATGGTTCGTTTCCATTGATTCTGTTTGGGAGGAATCACTTAATTTTTTTTTAACAAGCTACCTGTTTATCTAGAAGGTTGGCTATTCACCTAGAATTTGTATCTCAGCATAAATGATACAACACAATACAATATCAGTGTGATATCCTGTTAAAGATAGGTTTGCCTGTGGATTGCCATTAAGTTGCAAATAACAATAACAATAACAATAACAATAACAACAACAACAACAACAATAATAATAATAATAATAATAATAATAATAATAATAATAAAATTTATTTCTATCCCGCCTCTCCACAAGGATCGAGGCAGCGAAAAACATAAAATACATTAAATACATTAAAAGAGATTAAAAACATGCCCAATCCTCACCATCCACCAACCCACCTAAACCAACCCCTTAAAACACACAATTAACAGTCAATCAGTTGACTATTAAGAAAACAAGAAGACAATTGATGGGAGGCGATGGGAATGCTAATCTTGGAAGGCCTGTCGGAAGAGATCGGTCTTGACCGCTTTTTTAAAGCAGTCCAGACTGGTAATATGCTGGGTCTCCTCCGGCAGGCCATTCCATAACTTGGGAGCGATAGAAGAAAAGGTCCTCTGGGTAACCGCAGCCAACCTAGTTCTAACTGGCTGCAGTAAATTCCTCCCAGAGGACCTTAGTGTGCGGGGCGGATTATATGGGAGAAGGCGATCCCGCAGGTAGGCTGGCCCCAAGCCATGAAGGGCTTTAAAGGTAATAACCAACACCTTGTACTGTGCCCAGAAACTAACAGGCAGCCAATGAAGAGATTTTAAGATTGGTGTTATATGGTCAGTTTTAGGTCTGCCGGTGACCAACCTAGCTGCCATATTCTAAACTAATTGAAGGCACTGAACTAAATGACTTGAAGGCACACAACAACAAATAGACAGTACATTGTCAGACTGCCTATAACTGCAGTACAGCACAGTGTAACTTGACCAATAATATAAAAAGAGTTAAATTGTGCTGGATTTCCTATAAAAGCTGAGAGTGTCTGGCTGAAAGCTCAAGCACATTCATTCCCTGTGAAGCGTGGCCCCCGTTCCCTACCTCAGAGGGAAAGCATCTGGGTTTAGCCTTGAGCTCAGGTGAGAAGGTGTGCTTTCTCCAGGTAGCTAGAACATCCTGTGGTATATATGCCCTGATTCTTGTCTTCTCTAAGGTGGCAATATGACAGAGGGTTCTTGCCTTCTTTTGTCTGAGTGTGATAGATCTTCTTGCCTAAAGCCTCTCCTTGAATTGAGAGTTACATCATGAAGGGGAAAGATTTAACCCTGCAACTCATTGTGCTGTAATATTATTTATGCGTGTGAGAGATATCTGTTTATATCTTTATGGGAGGCTTCTATGCATTTTGGGGGGGGGGGCATGGATTTATTTGAGTTGCCATTGTGGCTTAGTTTATTTTTTCATTGATATAGTCGTTCTGTCATGGATTCACTGTGCTTTAGACTACAGAATCAGTCTTCTTATTCAGTATCTGTGGTCCTGTACATACTTACCTCTGAGTGAATCACTTTAAACTCAGTAAGACAGGTGCATTTTAAGGAAAGCACAGGATTTTATTATGTTTTGCAGAATGCTTCCTAAATGCTTAATTCCTTAATCATGTGCTAGCCATGCAGACAAACCCAGTTATAGGTTATATAGCACATGTATGAGTGGCGGCTACATATATGTATAATGAGAGCAAGCCTGGTGTAGTGGTTTGAGCATTGTTCTTCAACCCCAGAGAAACCCATGTGGTGACCTTGGGTGTGTCACACTCTCAGCCCCCAGAAAACACTGTGATAGGTTCGCCATAAGTCGGAAACAACTTGAAGACATAACAAATAACCTACAACTGAGTTTATCTGCTTGAGTTATCAACATGCATTTTAGTTTTCCTTTTAATTTCTTTTCTTTTTTAAAAAAGGCATTGAGTTAGACTTTTGGGGGTCTGTAATCAACTATGAATAGGATTGTTTTGTGTAAATGTATTTAGTGACCTTTTGTGACTAGAATAATTTCCATGGATTTGGTCCTAAATGTGCAGATACGGAATGCAGAGGCCTCAGTGAGTGCGCCAATGTTCACTGAGCGCTGAGAAAGTTAGATATTTCAGTGAAAGGGGGAAAACGTTATTTCCTTTTTAAATAGGGAGACCCTAGAATCAGAAAAGCCTCAGTGTAACAGACAAGTCAATGCTATTGCAGATTCACTCACATACTGAAAAGCGCAGAAATATAAACTAATTTGTGTGCATTTTAAATGAAGGCAGTCTTTTTCATTGCCCTATCCTATGCATGTTGAGACATACAGAGGAAACATTTTTTCTTTTCTTTTTTCTGACTTTTCTTTTGTTTCTTGTCAACTGACAGTCCTTTGAATACCAATATACTCTTTCTCTTCTTGACAATTTCTAAGGGCTTTGGCTGCTTAGAGGAGAGAACATGGACTTCTAATTGCTTACTTATGATTGCTCATATGACCAGTCTAGAAGGCATTGCCCTCACTCTGACAAAGATGCATTTCTTTTCCATGACATAATCATATTCATTTTATAGTTGGCTCGGATTACTCTAAGAAGGGGAGCAGAGGAGTATTGAACCAGCAGCAGTGATTTGTTTTTCAATCTACAAGGATTAAAGAGAACCATTTCAGCCCTCCTTGAAAATAAATTGTTCGCCTTCTTCTTCATGAGTGACATTCAGTGTGATCTGGTGAAACTATAACTTTCTGCAACATTTTATTGCTGCGCAGGAGGGCTCTAAACCCCTATTAATTTAAAGGTCCTTTCCCACTACAAAATTAAAGCATTTTGATTCTGTTTAACTGCCATGGCTGACTCCCTGAGATTCCAGGATGAAAATTGTAAATGCCTCTCCCTAAATAGTGACTTCCAGGCTTCCATAGGATGGAACCAGGGCAGTTAAAGTAGAATCATAGTGCTGTGCCTGTGTAGTATGAAAGGGCCTTAAGTCAAAGCTAGATGAGGAAATCTCAGTTCTTTTCTTTTTTCTTTTTTTTTGCACCCTTCCAAGGTATGCCCCAAAACTATATCACGGAAATTTCACAGTGCAACAGTGTCAGGGAGGAGCCTATAGTGGATCCTGGAGCAGCGTGAAATTGGCCTCTGGTTCATCTTCTAGGAATGGATGTTTCCTGTCCTTGCTCTAAACAAATAGTAGATATGTCTACTCAAGGCTCTGAAATATAGGCTGTGATTTTAAATTATGTAGACGGTGTATGTGAAGCCACCTAATGGCACTACATTTCTGTATTGGTGGAATTGGATGCTCCTGTGAAGCAAGAGGCTATGGTGATGGCAGCAGTGCTGCTGGTAAGGTCCCTCATGTCAGACTGAAGAGCCAAATGAAATGTGCCAAACAGCTACTGGGCAGCAGCAGTATTGGAGGGTTATGCGGTGTGTGTGTGTGTGTGTGACTGTCTCAGAGACAGTGGCACTTGTTAGTAGTGTGCAGAAGGAGATATGGTAAACCCCTTTTGAATGTCTTCTGCCACAAAAAGCCTCTGATGAAACAATCCAAAATGAAAGAAGAGATAGTGTCAGAAGATGAAACTCCCATGTGTTATGGCACTCAATGAATTACTAGACTACAACAGCCCACAGCTATGAATTTGTGGTTGATGACCTAAGTGAACTCAAGCTAAAAGGACATTCAACTGTTGACATGCTCAGAGGTGAATGGAAAGGCCAAAACTGCACAACACAAACATTGAATGTGAGAAGCATGAATCAGAGAAACTAGACATAGTAAAACAAGAAATGGAATGTATCAACATTGCAGCACTTGGGGTGAGTGAGCTATAGTAGACAGGAATGGGACATTTTGAGTCAGATAATTACATAGTGCTTTACTCAGGAAGGGAAAATCTAGGAAGAAATGGGATGACATTGATTGTAAAGACAGGTATAGTAAGAACAATCAAAGGATAATGCAAAGTCTGACTGACTAATATCAATGAAACTTCAGAGAAAACCCATCAATATAAGTCATAATCTAAGGCCCTTTCCACATGGCATTTGCCATGTGAAAGGGTACCTGGAGCATTGTGTGATTGTGAGGAGCGATCTGCACGACGCACTCACAATCGCACAACATTCCAGGGGCTGGCAGGTGCTGATTGCGCACCTTTTCATTTTCGGCTGGAAGCCGAAAATGGTGTGCGATCGCACATTGCTCCTGGGCCCCACATGCACTTACCTGGCGTGCGGAGCCTCCGGAGCCACGCCAGTCATGTTTCCTGCCCCAGCGCAGCCTGGAAAACTCCCAGGCTGCGCTGCAGAAGGAAGAGGCGGGCTCTCATGCGAGCAGGCAGCTCGTGTGGAGCTGAAGCAGCAGGGACGCAAGAGCGTCTCGCCAGAGGCTGCTTGCACGATCCCCGCACCCCAGCGCCGGAAAAAGGTAAAAGTGCGGAAAGGGCCTAAGTTTATACTCCAACTACAGTGGCTGAAGAAGAAATTTAAAGATTCTGTGCTGGAGTCCAGGAGGAAATTGATCATATGTCAGAACAGGAATGCTTGTTAATCATAGGCAATTGGAACACAAAAGTAGAAAACTGAGCAGAATCAACTATTGTTGGAAATTTGGGCAGAGGATCAAGAAAGGAAGCAGTAGAGCAACTGACTGAATTTTGCAAGGCCAAAAATTTGTTCATCACAAACACATTTTTCAGGTATCTAAAGAGATGACTGTATACATGGACATAACCTAATGGCCAATATAGAAATCAAATCGACTGCATAATCAGAAGCAGAAGATGAAGAAGCTCCATTTTGGCTGCAAAAAGAAGACCAGGACTAAATTGTGGCACAAACCTTGAACTCCTAATTAAAAAAATAGAAAAAAGCTAAAGTACATTTAACCTACCATTGTGGTACCATACAAACTGAAGAACATCCCTGGTTGAGTTTAAAGATAATGTAAATAACACATTCGTACCATTAAGCCTAATTGACTGGGGGCCAGAAGAACTCTGGACTGAAGCCAGGGACACTGTCAGGGAGGAGTGCAAAAAGACACTATCTGCAGCCAAAAAGAAAAAGATGCCTTAGTGGTTGACATAGGAAACTCTCTAAGCAGTTAATGGTAGATGAGAAGCAAATATAAAAGGTGACAGAAATAAGAGTCAGAACCCTGAATGCGACTGTTCAATGAGTTCGGCACAGGGACAACTATTACAACTACTATAGTAATCAATGCAGAGAAATAGAAGATGACAGCAAAAAAAGGAAGAACAAGAGACTTCTTCCACAAGATCCAAGAAATCAAAGGGAAATTTAAACCAAGACTGGAGTGCTATATGACTAGCAGTGGAACACACTACATGATTGAGAACAAGTAGATATAGTGAAGAACTACAGTCAGTCCTCCGCATTTGCTACAGTTAGGGGTGCAGGACCCTTGCAAAAGGAAAAATTGCAAATATCAAAATGTGTGTGTGTATCTGTGGGAAGGGGGCTGAGGCATGGTGGGTGGAATGTGCACCCAAGGTCCAGACAAGGTCAGGAAAAGGAGAGAGAAAGGGGCTGGCTCAGTGTGGTGGCCCTATACTTCCTTTCTGTTGCCCATTTCCTTACTTGGGTGTGTGTGGGGCATCAAGAGAGGGTTTGTGGTATTGAAAAATTGGGCTGTGATCCAGCCTTATCTGGCCAGGAAGTGGCTAATGGAGGAAGAGGGGGACCAGAACCGGGTTTTTAAAGGGCTGCACAGCCTGACCAGAGCCACCAAGAGGAAAGGGTCACTCAGAAAAGAAGTACCTGAGGATGAGGGGGAAAGGGTTGGAGAAACTTGCGAATAAGTGAAACCCACAGATGTGGAGAGTCAATTGTATATAAATGAAATGAATGGATGAGAGATTCATTCAAGCAAAAATCATCCAAAGATGAAGCCACAATTTTAGAAAATGAAGTGGAAGCTGCACTCAAGAGTACTTGGGAGAAATAAATCACAGAAACAGAAGCATATGTTAGAAAAGATTGGCTGTGACCTTTAGTCCAATAAAATACTTATGACGTGCATGTGGAAAGCACCTGGGGGAATGACTGTGCATGTCATGGTGAGGTAATCCCCATGAGACAAAAGCTGAGTCACAGTGTAATGTAACCAGGACAAGGGGTTACATCAGCCATGGGACATGAAATCCTGGCTGGGGTTACATCAGCTAGTCATGTGTATATAAAGAGATGGGATCCAGCCAACATTTCTCTCGTTTGCCTGATTGTTGGTCGGAGGCTTTGCCAGATCATATCTCCACTGGATGTGTTGATGATGGAATGCTGAATCACTGTTGGAGGATCTGTGAATCCTGTAAATATGTATATATTGGAACAGAAGATTAAATGCCTCCAGGTATCCCTGGAAGACAACACTGTGTGATAGTGTTCCTTCGTGGGTGAGTTTGGGGGGCAGAGCAGTGCTGTATATCATACTCTGCTGCACACGCTTCCGTTGCTGTGTGTATGAACTCTGCTTAATGTGTTTTGTTTTTGCACTTGACTCTGAGCCACGTTTTGGTCAGAGCTCAGTGGAATGAGGGAAGATTTATCGCGGTTTGCATAAATCCTATCATCCACCATCCCTCCACAGCATAGCAGTACGGCTGAATACAGCTGAATACAGCTGAATACAGAGACAGAATCTACTCTAATTCTCTAATTCTAACTAATTTTCTAATTCTAACTAAAACATATATGGAAACCAAAATAATGGCCCACAGACTGGAAACACTCAATATACGTTCCATTCCCTAAGAAAGAGGACACAAAAGATTGTGCTAACCTAAAGACATTACATTAATTCTCCATGCAAGTAGTCATGCTCAAAATCTTGCAACAAAGACTTTTACCATATATGGAGCGTGAAATTCCAAATGTCCCAGGTGGGTTCAGGAAAGGAAGAGACACTAGGGAACATATTGCAAACACATGTTGGAAAAATGGATTCCTCTTAAAGAAAAATGTGTGCCACAACACCTAATTGTCCCGATGTATAACCTGCACACAGGACAACAGGCTACAATCATGACAGAATACAGACAATGGAATAGTTTCCAGTTGTCAAGGGGGATCAGGCAAGGCTGTATTTTATAACTCTGCCTATCTAACTTTTGTGCTGAATGTATCATAAATAAAGTAGGATTAGACTTGGAGGAAGGAGGTGTGAGAACTGGAGAAAGAAACAATGATTACTGAAGAAAGCCAAACAAAAAGTGCAAAGGCAGATTTACAGTTGAATCTTAAGAAAAGAAAATTTAAGATCATAGTAGATTTACATAACTTTAAGGTTGACAGTGAAGGCATTTAAATAGTTAACAGATTTTCTATACCTTGGCTCAGTCATTAATCAAACTGGAGACTGCACTCAAAAATCAAAAGAGCAAGCCTTGGAAGGGCAACTATGAAGGAACTAGACAAGTTCTCAAAATATGAAGATATTTAATTGAATAGTAAATTTACAATTGTCCATGCCATCATATTTCTGGTTGTATATATGGTTGTAAATGCTAGACAGTGAAGAAAGCTGATGTAAGAAAATGAATGCATTTGAAGAAGAAAATGAAAGCATTTGAAATGTGGTGCTGGTGAAGAATTTTATGTGCACCATGGACTGCTAAAAAGACAAATAAATGGGTCCAAGAGCAAATCAAGCATAAACTCTCACTAGAAGCCAAGATGGCTAAACTGAGACTGTTGTACTGTGGACATATCATGAGAATACATGACTCGCTAAAAAAGAAAATAATGCTTGGTAAGGTAGAAGACAATAGGAAAAGGAGATGACCACACTGCAGATGGACACACTCAACTAAGGAGTCATGGCTCTGGCCGTTTTTGCACTACACTGTTATAGTGCTATTATTCCACTTTCCACATCCTGTGGAATTCTGGGGTTTGTAGTTTACTGAGGCCAAAGAGCTCTCTGGCTGAGGATTCTAAATGTCCCTCCCTAAAGTAATTGTGTTTTATATGTGTTTTTAACTGGTTTAACCATGGTTTTAATAATATTTCTGTTTACTCCTTTTTTTAACTTTTGTAAAATAAGATTTTAATCTAATCATGCTTTAAATTTCTGTAAGCCACTTTGGATTGCATCCTGGGAGGAAGGAGAGGTATAAATTCAATCAATCAAATCTATAGCTTCTTTATTGTTGTTGTTATTGTGTGCTGTCATTTCTGACTTGTGGTGACCCTAAGACTCGCTAAAAAATCATGGGATTTTGGAAGTGAGATCATGTGATGCACCCAAGGACACCCAGTGGGTTCCCATGGCTGAGCAGGGAATTGAACCTGGCCTCCAGGGTTGTAATCTAATGCTCAAACTACTACACCACGTTGCCTCTCTTTACATGCCTCTTTACATTGCAATAGACTGAAAGAAATGTTAAATTTTCTGTTGTTTGGGCATCTTCCAGTGCATTTCTGATTTATGGCAACCCTAAGATGACTTTTTCATGGGGTTTTCTTTCCAAGATTTGTTTGGAGAAGATTTGCCATTGCCTTCCTCTGAGGTTGCGGGAACGTGAATTGCTCAGGGTCATCAAGTTGGTTTCCACAGCCACTGTCACATAGGGGTGGGGGGTGATGGGGGCGGTCTGCCTCTGGCCATATTTTTTTTGGGGCGTCGGGGCTTTTAGCCACCCCCCGCACACCATGGCCCCGCCATGCGCACCCCCACACACTATAGCCCTGCCCCATGCTGTAGCCCCGCCCTCATCTGCCCACCCCTCCACGCATTCCAAGCTCTACCACTGCACAGCCAACCAGAGGTTCAAAGCCTGATCTTACAGAGTCCTATTACAACACTCAAACCACTGTGCAACACAGGGTCCTCCTGGTTAAATACTATCGATCATAAACTTACAAAATATTTACTATAGGACTTTTTAAAACTAATATAACTCTTTTGAATTATTGTACACCTTCTGGGGAAAAACAGGTACTTTGTAAAAATAATATTACTAAAATGATGAACTCCGAGCTCATGTTTTTCTTTCGTTTTTTTCCCTAGCAGTGTCCTCTATTTTTATATAATTTATAGTGGAATTTTTATAAGATGCATGAAATTACTGAAATTACTATATTTCCACAAAAAAGCAATACCTTTATTGGGCAAACAAAATGCACAAAACACATCATACAAGGTATTGAAACTCCAATAATGGTATGACTCTTTTGTGGATTTTTAATTTTATTTAATTTTGCTGTATGGCCAACACAGCTATCCCTGAATATATTTACTGAATATCTTTTTTCATATATGATTTGTTTCTTTCATCGCAGGAAATTAAAATGCATGACTGATAGTGAAACTCTTGCACCTGATTGGCCTTATTTTAAAACAATTGATAGAATACTATCTAAAGTATCAGAGCACAACGATGTGAAAATGCATGACAGTCAGCAACCAGGTCCTTCAACGTCACAGACTGAAGCATCACAGTCACCATCTGCCAAGTCTACACCTCTCTATTTGCCATATAACCAGTTCACATATGAAGGGAGAGAAGAATTTTTCGATGATGAGCATTCGGAGAGCTCCTCCAGCTTACTCTCATATAAGTTAAGGTAACGTTATGTTTTACTGTACTAGTTTATTCTAGCGCAGGTATTTGCCCCTATATATACTATATAACTGCAGAAGTCTCCTTCCTGAAGAACCAAGTACTTTAGGGACTTCAGAGGCACCTTCCTATTTTCTTCAGCTGCGAATGATCTTAAGTCCAAAGTTAAAGTGCAATTATCAGTATAAAACTATTTTAGTCAGAAAAATTATACATTGCATTTTATGAGCTTCCAGAATGGTTTCCATTTACAGACTTTCTACCTGGCTATATCAAAGAGAGAGGTGAAACAGAGTTCCCCTTCTTTCAGCTGGCTAGGATGAAGTGGTATTTGACCTTATCGAGAAATGTCTCAGACTTTTTTTGTTATTGCTTATTTTCGTCCTCCTTTGCTGTCTCTTCCGTTTTTTATTGTTCCCATTAAATTATATGTGTATACCAAAAGATGAGGTTGACGATATTGGATAAGATTTGAAATTGTAAAGAAGAAGAGTTATAATAGTCTATCCACCGATGTAATAACATAATTCTGTTGAATTAATAGAAAAGAAAAAGGAATGAGAAAAGAAAGAAAATGATTTTATGGTGGTAGGATGTATAACTTTAATTTAGAAGTCTAGATTTTGTTTTTTTTCTTTTTTTAAAATCATGTATAAATGAGTTATACTGATTATTGCTTTGTAAACTTAATTGTTATGTAGCTTATCTGATCAAACATGGATTACTAATAATAGTATTACTGATATGTTTTGTTGGTTATTATTATTACCATATATTCTATGACTGTATATTTGTATACTAATGTTTGATATTAATTAAATATGTATTTAGCTAGATAAATAATTTATGATGTTATAGGAATAGCAACATGTAGTTATTACTATGTATAATGTGATAACAGATGGTTAGGTGTTTGACTGATTGATTATTAGGAGCTGCTTGCAACAAGGGTGGGAACCAACTTTTAATTTTCTTTTTTGTAGGTCTGGAGTTTTGTAATGTTATATATTTCTTACTTTTTTAATGTATTCTTTATATTGTGTAGTGGTTTTTTTCTTATAGTATGGTTTGTCTTGTTTGTTGTTGTTAGTTTATGTTTTATCTTACATTCTTTGTATAAGTTTTTTTAATAATATTTTTAAAAAAGATGCTAAACAATTTATGTCTAGGAATTACATTGAATGCAGCTGCAGAAAGACAGCCCTGTTATTTATCACATCAGTGTAGCAAAGGCCAAGAGTTCTAACTGTGAGTGTCAAGGCACACAGGACTAGATGGGGATCCTAGTCGCATGTGTGAGAGAGAAGATGCCGGCTCCATATGAGAAGATGGGGGGATGGAGGAGATCAAGGTGATTATAGGTTTGAGAACGTGGAACATTAGCAGAAGAGCTATCCTGGTGAAGGTCAGAAAACTGATGATTATGTCATGTTCCAGCCCTCCTACAATGTAGAAATTTAGGGATGGCATTATTAGCCAGCTGTTGCGTAGTAGTATGCTTTTTGTGAATGTCAAGTCACTTTGTAATAAGATTTCATTCATCCATGATTTGATTGTAGACCAGGCAGCCAACTTGGAATGTTCATGTGCGCATGAACAGGGAAGTATTCATTTCTTGCAGCCATATCTGCCTTGGTATTTATTTCAGTATCAGGGAGCCTTGAGAGTCAGATCTATAGTACATTCATCTATATCTCCTGTTCTCATGAGTGGTAGTCTAGTGTGTTTGCTTCTTGCGTTGGGCCCTTGGGCAGATTAGGGATTCCGCCAGTGCACTGTTCATTGCACTACCCAAGCCCAGGCATCTCCCTGACTGTACTGATGAAGGTAGACGTGGAGTGGTATTAAGAATCACAAAGTTGTTGGGACTGGGGAATATAAACATTCATGATGAGGGAGTCTTCTCTGGGGTTGTTCAGGATTTTATGACTATACTAACCATTGAGCTGTCCCAAAGTATCACCAGAAAAATGTATATAGCAGGCCATGCTGTAGATGTGGTTTCTTGACTAGGCAAGAAGAAGATGATCTGAAGCAAATGGATGGGAGAGAATTTGAACTGGTTTCTTTAGCATAATTAAATCACCTCTTTTTAAGATGTTGCATTTCTCCTCTCTCAGGGTAGAGGACCCATTCAGATTGGAGACTAACGATTTCCACATGCTGGGGGGTGGGTAACTGATTTCCAGTTCATAGGACTGGCATTCCTATTCAAGCCCTGTTATCTGAGGAAGGTAGAGATGATTTAGGCAGTTGACATAATTGCTATTGATCACCCTCTCTTTTAGCAGATCTCAAAACCTTCATGCTGTGTTCTAGAGTGAAGAGTAGTGAAGAAGACTAACAGAAGGCTTGAGTACAAGTGGAAAAAAATCTCTTGGCGTATGGAGTCAAACAATGTATTCTTTAGACCTATTACAAATTTGCCTGAAACACATGGGGAAGCTGGCCACTGTGGCTTCTTTTCTAATCATTTTGAAGATGAAATTACCTGAATCCTCTGGGATTTGGAATCCACTTTCATAGCATTGAGTGTTGACTTGTCCAGTTTTGTTGGACAATTTTCAGTTAGTGAGCCTAAAGCATGTGTACCCTGTGACGTTTGTACAGCTACGTGTGTATTGGATTCTTGCCCTGCATGGCTCAATAAAAGCAGTTAGCTAGCTGGGCCAAGCAGGTGATGGGGATGGTCCAAGGCTGCCTTAAAGAAGTGGTGGCAAGACCACTCCTAAAGAAACCCTTTATAGAGGAGGAAAAGGTGATAACTTTATGCTCTTCCTGGGGAAGGTCTTTGAGTAGATTATTGCTGCCACCTCCAGCTTCGTCTCTGTCTTGGAAGAAATGAATTTCAATGTAAGGTGCTGCCTTTTAGACAGGAAAAATGAAACCACAAGTATAGGATGAATGAGATCTGTCGTGAAAGCAGTACATGTGAAAAGGATCTAGGATCTTAAGGATCTTAATAGACCACAAACTAAACGTGTGATGCAGCAACCAAAAGAAGCTAATGCAATTCTGGTGTGCTTTGGTCAGACCTCATCTGGGCACTCCAGTCCAAGAAGTATATCAACAAGCTGGAACATGTCCAGAAAAGGGTGGCCAAGATAATCCAAGGTCTGGAAACAAAGTCTTATGAAGAATGACTGAGGGGGCTAGGTGTGTTTAGCTTGGAGAAGAGAAGGCTGAGAGGTGACATGACAGCTGTCTTTAAGTATCTGAAGGAATGTCATGTAGAAGATGGAGCAAGCTCGTTTTATGCTGCTTGAGAGAATAGAATGTAAACCAATAAATTCAAATCGCAAGGAAAGAGATTCCATCTAAACATTAGGAAGAACATTTTTATTGAAAGAGTGGTTCAATGGTGGAATATATTGGCTCTGTGGTTAGTGGACTCTTCATCTTTGAAGGTCTTTAAAGAGAGGTTGAATGAGAATCTTTCAGGGCTGCTTTAGTTGTGTCTTCCTGTATGACAGGGGTCAGACTAGATGGCCTTTGTACCTTCCAACACTGTGATTCTGCAGTTATAGTGCTATAATTCTCCTTGCGTTTGCCTGAAGGCAAATAGAACTCTTACTGTTAATCAGGACTCCTGGACCTCTGATTGCACTGAGAGTTGGCACTGAGGGTTGCAAGACTCTGTTGTAGATCTTTGTGGGATTTTGGTAGAGGGTAGGCCCAATATGCATATTGGGCTTGGGGACAGTGTGCACAATCTCATCCCCAGCTTTAATGGCCACTTGTTGGAAGAACACATGAGTAGGAGTTTGAGAAACCTTGGAATCTGAAAAAAGTAATGAAGAGGGTCATTGTTTTTAATGGACTTACACTCTGAAAAGAGCTGGCTCAGAGTTTTCATTGAGGAATATCACTGGCAATAGTTTCTTTCGATACTGATGTTCGATAATAAAATTCTTGTCTTCCTGGGACATCTCTGTCTGGTGGCAAGAGAGTCTGTAGTAGCGTTAAATTATGGTCTCAATTCTAGTATGTTAAAGTAAAGAGGGGTAATCATGTGTGCTCACCTGAATAGATAATCAGGACTACAAGTGCTTGTTGTTGTGTGCCTTCAAGTTCTCTGACTTACAGCAACCCTAAGGTGAACCTATCATGGGGTTTTCTTGGCAAGATTTTTTTTAGAGCAGGTTTGCATGTTCACCTTCCTCTAAGGCTGAGAGAGTGTGACTTACTCAAAGTCTTCCAATGGGTTTTCATGGCTCAGTGAGGATTTGAACCCTGGTCTGCAGAGTCTTAGTTCAGCAATCAAAACTGCTATACCATGTTGGCTTTGTGCTTACTGGTTGATTAATGTTGAGTGTGATGGGTGGAGGGGGAGGAAGAGGAGCACATGGTTCACTTCAGATGTTCCCCTGCACCTCCGCCAATGCTACCTGCACCAATGGTACAGATTTACCTACACATGGCTTCTTGTTGTGTGCCTTCAAGTTGTTTCCAACTTATGGCGACCCTAAGGTGAACCTATCATGTGATTTTGTGGGGCTCAGAATATGTGACATGCCCAAGACCACCTAGTGGGTTTCCTTGGCTGATCAGGGAATCAAATGTTGGTCTCCAGGTCATCGTCCAACACTCAAACAAGCATATCAGGCTGGTTCTCATTGCTGTTTTCTTCCAATTTTATCCCTCTAGCATTATTTTTGCCTCCTGGGGGACCTAGAAGTATAAATCTGTTTCTGTTCAAAGACTGCCCTTCTCTGCATTGTCACTAACATTTTAACCCCTCTGGGAAACTACACATTTTTTTACTCTTACTTTACCGCTTCCAGCTTTGTGTTGTTAGCTACAGGCAGGATGACAATTGGCTTTCCACATTATTGTTTAATTTATTTCTGTATGTACATTATATTATTTTCTGTCCACACTTGTTAACAGAGGAAGACAGGATATTGATGTGTTAAGCTGCCTAGTTCTGTGTCCCTTCTGAGAAATGTGCAGTGTGCAAGTGCATTCTTGGTTTTGTCCCCAGCTCCACTCTGGAAGTACGCGGTTCCGCAAGTTCAAAATTCTCAGCATAGTGGCATCCTCCACTAAATACGTTCTACATTTTAATTAAAAATGGATTCCTTCCTCTAAAAGCATCAGCGCCCCACCTTATTTTGCTGTCTTATACCAGCACCAGCCACCTCCTCCAAACAACTGCACTGATCTTTTCCCTTTCTCTTTGTGGAAATCTAAATCCTAGGTTATTTTTATTTTAACCAAAATCAAAAATGTGCTGCACTATCTTTAGATAGCTCAAAGTAAGTCAGGCTGGGATGGATTTGCAGCTTCCTGTGGACTTTTTACCTCTTGTGCCCAATTTGGGTAGGAGTCCAAAAGTGTATGTCCCAAGACTGGTTTCATTTCCTCACACAAAGTCCAGCCTCTCTATTCCCAAATCTAATACTAGTTAGAGAGGATGCCTGCCTTAAAGAATCTACAAATCCATGTTATGATAGGGATCCAAAATTCATGGTTCTCTCCTTCTACTTTATTTTCTCTGAGCCAGCCTTGAAACAGGAATGTGTTTCAGTGTGTGAGTGGGAGCAGGGACAAGCAGCCAACCTTTAGCTATAAGAATAGCAGCAGCTTTCTTGACTCCTTTCCTTACACAGTGGTGTTGCAGAGGAACAAAAAGAATCATAATACCCGTGACATATTAAAGACCAACACATTTGTTTTAGGGTTAGCTTCTATGGACCATAACCACTTCAGCTGTCCTTTCTGCATCCTCCTTACATGCCTAGGAGCTGCCCTTTTTGCATCCTCCTACCTTGCCATCTTTTCTGCAGTAAAGGGGCTATGATTGGCATCAGCAATTGGCATCCAAATTAAAAGGAATGGCACAGGTAATAATGTAGCTTTTATTTGGTGAGGAACATAATTTTTCATTGTTTAAAATATCCTTGCTGATGCAAGTTCTAGTGTAAATATAGTCTACTATTCCACAGTGCAGGTGACAGTGGCTGGGAGAAAGCTGCATCAGCAGTTACCAGTGCTAGCCCCTTAAGAGATAATAACTAAAAGCACACACAGACACCATGTAATATGCGCCAGGCCTAAGTTCATTGGCCATATATTTAGCTATAACAGAGTAGTTAAGCAACAGTACAGGACATCAGTAAAATATTTTTTCTTTATACATGTATGTTCCTGACTGTAAGGTGACACTGCAGATTTCTAAAAATTCATAATAATGAACCAATATTTATCTGTACGCTGCAAAAAGACATGATCACCACCACCACTCCACCACCATCATACTGCCTTTCTCCCAAAATTGGGACTTGAGGTAGCTAGTTTTAGTTTCATGCCAAAATCAAAAATGATGCATAACAGTTATGCACAGGCTTCCCCTGCTTATCTGATAGGTGAGGGACTGAAGTACCACCAGAAAGTGGAAACTGTTGAAAAGTGGAACCCGTCTACTGTAAGGAACATGAAGGACTTATCAAGGGTCTGTTGGGACCAACCGCACAAATGCACTGCTTGTAGAGTCTCTCAGCTGGAAAGAAATCTCCCAAGCGATGTGATAGTTTATGTTGTCAGAAAACAAATTACGGGATCAAGTTCTACAACAACGCTACCTGAACAAGATGAAAATGAAAGATGAGCCCATTGTAATTTTTAAAGATATTTCAGTTCGGATCCTGAGGAAAAGATGAGACTATGCTTTTTTGATAAATGAATTCAAACAAGACATTCTGTTTCAGTGGGCCAATCTTGAAGGCGTAGTGTTCAAATACAGGTAGAGAAAATTCAACCTCGATTCTGTTGACAAGGTAAAAGAATTCCTACAGAAATTTAGAAATTATTTTGCATTTGAAACTGCTGAGTTGAGAGGAAGAGAAGCTGATTGAAATGGTCAGGAACTGAGGAGTAGTGATGGAGAAGAGGAGAAAATCTGCCCAAGCTCAGGCAAAACTGGACATGGACTCTAATGATATTCAAGCTTAACAATGGATCTGAAGTTACTATCTTAGAATATAAGGGGGATAAATTTCTCTGCTAAAAGAAGGAAATTGTTTTATTATTTGGGAAAACAACATTAGATTTAATACATTTACAAGAAACACATTAGAAAACATTAAATTTAAAATTAAACATTAGCAAATATTACATTTAACAAAATCTGAAGTTAGGAAAAGAAAATTATATCATCTATGGAAAAGAAAAAAGGAGTAGTAGTGATATATGGAAACTAAAGACGGACCCCTGAAAGTGTTTATGATTATTTAAATGGCTGTATAGTAGAAGTAGAAATTCAAATAAAAGGTTATAAAGTCCTAGTGACTGGGTTATGTACTCCCAGAGAAAATAAAGATCCTTTCCACCCCCAGAAAGTATTAGAAAATAAAAAAATAGCTTTTTTTCTTATGAAGATGGATTTTTTTTAAGGGCACTGGAATGGCATGAAAGACTTGAGTTATGACAGCAAGACAGATTACCTAAGGCCTTTTTTAACTTGATGGAGAATTTGGAACCTGTGTTTATAGACATTTATATGGTGAGGCACAGGATTACCCTTTTTCTCAGAGAGATATTGATCTTTTTCAAGAACTGATATGTTTTTAATGTCTAAATCTTTAATTCCTATGGTTAAAGACAAGGAGACTTTACCTAAGGCTTTCTCAAACCATAACCCAATACTGCTACAAATGAAGAAGACCACAAGAGAATTCAATTGAGGATTGAATGATTCTTTGCTAAAGGATGAAGTGATAATGGATAAAGTCAAAAAGACTTCATTTTTAAAGATAATTTAAACAGGGACTAACAAAATGAATTTCAACAGAGAGCAATGTAAGGTCCTGCACTTAGGCAAAAAAAAAAAAAAAATGGAATGCACAAATATAGGATGGGGGACATGTGGCTGGATAACAGTACATGTGAAAGGGATCAAAGAGTCTTGGTAAATCACAAGCTGAACATGAGTCAGCAGTGTGATGCAGCAGCCAAGAAAGCCAATTAAATTCTTGGTTGCATCAATAGGAGTATGGTGTCTAGATCAAGGAAAGTAATGGTACCACTCTATTCTGCTTTGCTCAGACTTCACCTGGAATACTGTGTCCAGTTCTGCGCACCTCATTTCAAGAAGGATATTGACAAGCTGGAATGTGTCCAGAGAAGGGCGACCAAAATGGTGAAGGGTCTGAAAGTCATGCCCTATGCGGGGCAGCTTAGGGAGCTGGATATGTCTAGTCTGCAGAAGAGAAGGTTAAGAGGGGACATGATAGCCGTGTTTAAATATTTGAAGGGATGTCATGTTGAGGAGGGAGCAGGCTTGTTTTCTGCTGCTGCAGAGACTAAGACAAGGAGCAATGGATTCAAGCTGCAGGAAAGGAGATTCCACCTGAACCTCAGGAAGAACTTCCTGATGGTCAGAGCTGTCCAGCAGTGGAATATGCTGCCTCAGAGTGTGGTAGAGTCTCCTTCTTTGGAGTTTTTAAGCAGAGGCTAGAGGGCCATCTGTTCGGACTGGATAGCCCCTGTGATCTCTTCCAACTCTATGATTTTATGATGCTATGACTGTTATGAGAGTTTATACACACACACATGCACAAGCTATGAGAATGAAGAAAAAAAGACAGCATATGGAACAGGAAATTTTAGAGAAAAGTAAAAAGAAAGAACTTGAGAGCTCCACATAAAATATTGTTAGTGAAAGAGATAAAGATTTTACAAAAACAATTTTCCTTTAGTGCAACTCAAGAGATTGCGAAAAAGATGAGATTTGCTAGACAAAAGCACTTTGAATTTGCTAATAATCCAGGTAAATGGCTGGCATACAGCTTGCAGAAAGGAAGACAGAGAAATAATTCTTAAAGATGAGGGATTGTAAGAATATGACAACAGACTCAAACAGAATAAAAAGGATTTTTTCCCATTTTTTCAACACTTTATAAAGAACAAAAGATATCAATTAATAAGATTATAAAATATTTGACATTACAGAAATTACCTGTGATCATGATAGACCAGAGGAGGATTCTAAATGCAACTGTGACTGTGCCAGAGGCCATTTCTACACTAGACTGTTATAGTTCTATTATTCCACTTTCAACATCCTATGGAATCCTGGGGTTTGCAGTTTTCCTGAGGTTTGCAGTTTAGGGAGGGGCCTCAAAACTGCAAACCCCAGGATTCCACAGGATGTTGAAAGTGGAGTAATACCACTGTAACAGTCTAGTGCAGAAATGGCTAGAGATAGTGGAAGCTTTCAAAGAGATTAAAGTTGGAAAAGCCCCTGGGCCGGATGATTTGCAGTGATTTGTTACAAAACTTCAAAAGACCGATTATCTTTACCTTTAGAGCAAGTAATGAATTCAGTTCTGTTTATACGCAAGATACTGCATACAGCAAATATAACTTTGATTCCAAAAGAATAAAAAGATAAAATAGACCATAAAAACTATAGAGCAATTTCACTTTTGACTAATGACTATAAGATTTTTACACAGATTTTGGAGGAAAGAATGAAGAGGGTGCTAAATGAAATGAAGATCAGTGTTGCTTTCTATCCAAGACACAATTGAGAGAAAATATAAGATGTGTTATGGATATTTTAGAATATTTAGATGCTTAAAATGAATAACAAGTTGCACTGGTTTTTTTTTGCAGAGGGAGCTTTGATGCAGAAAAGGCTTTCAATAATGTAAGGGTTTTTTTTATGATGGAGCTCCTAAAAAGATGGACTTTGGACAGAACTTTATTACGTCAATTCGAGCAATATATTCAGCTCAGAAAGCACAGTTTTTAAAATAAATGGAGATATTACTAAATCATGTGACATTCAGAGAGGGACAAGACAAGGTTGTCCTTTGTCACCTTTGCTATTTATATTGACTTCATATAAGACAAGAAGAGAAACTCAAATGATTAGTGATGAAAACTCCAGTACTTTTAAGTTGAGAGCCTTTGCAGATGATTTAGTGATTTTTTTTACAGGTTCTATCAGAATCTGTGCACTTTACTTCAAACTTTAAATGATTTGGTGAGTGTAGCAGGCTTTAAAGTGAACAAAGACAAGCCGGTTATGCTGACTAAAAATATGATGAACAAAGATCAAAAACTATTCATGGAGAGGATGGATTTAAAGTAGTAATAATGGTGAGATACACGAGATTGAATTTCAGAAATAAAAAAATAAAAAAATGAAAGAATCACAATTATTCAAGAATAACTATCTGAGAACATGGAGTGATATAAAACAGAGATGGACAAAGTAGAAACATTCACTTTTTGGTTAATTTCAACTGAGAAAATGAATGTACTTCCTAAGATGTTATTTTTGTTTCAAATAATACCAGTAATGACAAATGATATGTCTTTTAAACACTGGCACTAAGATACTTTCAAATTTGTTTGGCGAAGAAAGAAACCAAGTGTCAGATTAAAGATTTGCAAGATGCCAAACAAAGAGAAGGACTTGGTCTACCAGGTTTGAAGTTGTATATTCTTCATGCCTGCTTTGGTTTAAAGGAAAGGCTTCTTTGGTTAGAAGGATTTGGGTTAAAATTCAGGTTTTGTGCCTTTGTAGGAGCTCCAAGGCCATATATTTTCAGTTCTATTTTTTATTATCTGCTGAGAGGCTGGAAGTCATAGTTGTCTTACCCCTATGTAGTTTTTTGTAGTTATAGTTAGTTCATGTAGTATAGTTTAGTTGTAGGTGTAGTTTTAGATGTGGTTTTTTATGTGTGTGTGGTTTTTGTATATCCTTGTGTGTTGTTTTACATACGTAACATGTATTTGTTTAATCAAAAATATTATATAAAAAAATTAGGCCTCTCAGCTGGCTTGGCACCTTTTTTCTCCTCTGAGTTTGCTTGGAGGCATCGTGTATGTGGTCCCAAGCGAGCCATCTTGGGCAAGACCAACTGATGGAAGCCTGCTGTTTCGATGCTTGCAATACAGACAAGTTCCATTAATTTGACCAGGGGATCTGCTCTTTCCATAGGCAAGATTTGGGACCACACATGCTTGCAAGTGGTCCCAAGCAAACCTCCATAGGCAAGAAGAACTGGCAGAAGGATGGACCACGCATGGAATTAATGGAACTTGGCTTTAATTTGGAAGCTTTGAAAGAATGAGTTGTCAGATAAAAAGGGTGTCAAAAGGTGAGGGCTCCCTGTATTGCAATATTTCTCTCAAGTAACTCTGCACCCAACCAAACTCCAAAATTACATTTTACGTAAATACTTAATACAATTATTGTTATTCTTATTATTACTTATTAATTTATATCTTGCCAGCTCAGGAGTATTCCAGGTCTGAGATACCAGTGTCAAAACTTCAGACCTAGGTTCACTTCCTTGTTATGTGAGAGGAGGCAGGCTGTGGTGTTGATACAATGGTGATATTACAAGGGGCAGCCTCAGGGACCATAATTAAAAATGATACATCAGCTACAGTAGCACAGAGTATGCTATTCAATTAAAAAACAAACACCATATCTAAATAATGAGTAAACACACACACACAAACACACACACGAGCACCTTGCCACATGCCCCTGTGGTATATCCCTTGCTTATTTCTTGCACTCTGCTGCTTACGGAGCTCACTGTCACTTCCTTCATGCCTGTAGTTCCCAAGCAGACTTCTTTCTTGCAGAAAGATTGTCAGAAGAGTGCCGCCACATTTTGCCCCACATTTCAGCTTCTGAAAGCAAGCAAGCAAGCTTGGCATCTGTGCCAAATGATGGTCCAAGAGGGCATTGGGTGGCATGTCTAGAGTCCAGGTAAAGCCTGGCTATTCAGGGAATACAAAAACCCTATCTAAGGCATACTTTTGCGACAACAGCTTAACATGGCTACTGATCTGGAAACTACATATAATATTGTTTGCATACTAGCAGATTAGACTTGGAACGTTGTGTGGTGAAAGTGTGTGAACAATTCTGTATGAAGATAAAAAACAAATCTTATAGTATGTTATACACAAAGAAATATGCTATGAAAAAAATGTTGATGGGCCGGGTGCATGAAGTGGGCATCTAAGCAAATCCATGCATATATATACCCTGATTTCATAGAGAGAGAGAAAGGAGAATCGCAGCCCCATAGGACTAAAAGATGGAGCAGTGTCTTAACATAGTTCTGAGTGTGAAACATGGTATTCATTCCAGAGACAGATGGCCTTGTGGCATTTCACTCTGTAGGTTTCTAATGGGAAAGGAGTTTAGAATACCTAACAGAAGATCGGGAGAAAAGTTTGAGGCATAATAAATTCCTCCTTTGAAGGACTTATTTCTAGATCCTGCCTTTCCAGTACAAAACGGTCGTGATGCTAATTGTGTTCTTTGTTCCACTCCAAGTCACCACTAGATTTTACACAGCCACCTTACCAAAAGAAGCTATATAAGACAGGTCTTCTGAAAACAGCCTCCAAAAAAAGTAAATTTAATGCTGAAATATTTGCATTTCAGAACAGAAGAGAGACCTGTAAAGAAAAGGAAAATGCAAAGCTGTAGCTTTCAAAAGAAGAAACTAAAGTTAATGGAAGCCATGCTGGAAGAACAAAAGAAGTTGAGCAGGGCTATGGAAGAGACCTGCAGAGAAGTGCGAAGAATTCTGGATCAACAGAACATCATCCAGGTTCAGAGTCTGCAGCTGCAAGAGAGAATGATGAATCTGTTGGAGAAAATGATCTCCAAAGCCAATGTGTAATTAAATGATCCTGAAGAAACAGTGTTTATCTATTTTACAGAAATATTACATTGCTAGATTTGCCAGTTCCTTCCAGTTAAATTAAAACTATATTGTAAATATACATGAATGAAGAATCTAATCAATGTAGGATGTGAGCCATCTAGACAATTGGTATTTGTTGATGAAATAAAATCTAGGCTTTCTTTGTGGATTTATTTTCTAGGTTCTGGGCAGCTGAAAAATCAATTGTGTTGGTGTGCTTGGAGTCAAGGACAAGCATGTGATTAGTGTGGGATTTAGTCTGGGAAGAAAGATTTCTCACCCTAGCTCCTAGGACATGCAGTTTTAAAATGCACATTTTGAAGAACACACATATTTAAATGCATATTTTCGTGTGGATTAAATGAAGAAGCAGCAGCAGCTTGAATGAATGTTGAAATGGGACATAAAGATTTAGAAGCTAACAAACATCTGGATCATAAATACACTGATTCATCCATCCCAAGACAGTACCTGTTATCTCATCTGGTGCAAGGACATTTGAACAAAATAAGAGATACCTTATAAGAAGGGTGATCTTCAGGTTTTATTGGGTTTAAGGAGGAGCATATTGGCTTTACGCAAACTTAAATAAATCAGTACAATTAACCAGAATCCTAAAATGCAGAGTAATTATGGAAATAAATGTTCATAAATAAACCAGACAATTTGTTACCAACCATCCCCACCCAATCCAATTCGTTTAGTAAAAAGTATCTTTCCCTATTATTTGCTGAGTCGGTGCCATACATTCCAGTGATGGTGGCAGGGTCATCTTTGCCAAAAGGATGTTTTCTCAGGGCAGGTTTAGAAGTTGCCTGCCTGTTAGGACGCTTTATAGCTCTGTAGTTTGAGATACCTGAGAACTCTGGTATGTCAGACTGAAAGACAGAAAGAGAAGGAAAAGGGAGTCCAGGTTTACTCTTAACCTGCTGGTCTTCTCTGACAATTGGAAGAAAGGAAGAAAGGGAGGTTTTGTTAACATTGGAGAATATCCGCAGCCACTCACTTCGGTTATCACAGTCACAAGGTTTTTTTCTTTTTCTTTTTTGCAAGCTTTAATATGTACCCAAACTACGGAATATAAGATATGACATGTTAATTTTCTGCATCAGTGTAGGTACACTCTGTGTTTCTATAGTATATCTCAACATGGAGCCAATTTAGGGGCCTATAACTGCTCATGCTTCAGATTGCATGTGATTATGCCTTAAGAATCGTTTTATAGTTTCCGTTAAGTTGCTTTGTTGCAATATATGGTTACACTGAACTGTGCGCTAGGCTACATGCCAAAATCATAGATCAGCATGGGCTTGGTGGTTGTTATTAATTGTGTCAAATCTTACAATGACCCTATGAACAAGAGACTGCCAAGACAGCCTTACTTGTAAACTCAGGGCTGTGGATTTCTTAATTGAGTCTATCCGCCGTAATGCACTCTTTTCCTACTGTCTTCCAAGAGAAGCGGGGGGGGGGGGCTCGGAGGGAAATAGAAGAGGGAGCATGGGGGAAGTTATTTGCGGTTTTTCCACTTTCATGAGGGTTCTGCACCCTGAAACCTGACAAAAGTGGAGGATCCACTGTAGTTTCTTTCTCTTCAGCTTGAAATAGCTCTATTGGTGTGCCATCTGTCTTTGGTGATTTATTTCTGCAAAGTGACTTGGGAGCCTTTTCCACTTCAGTTTCTAAAAACTGTGAGTTCATTTTCTAATGGTTCTTCCTTGAAAGATTCTCTTTTCCTCTCTTATAAATAATTCTTCTGCACATTACTCCATTGTCTTTTTATTTTGTCTTGATCGTACAGTGTGATCCCTTGTTGCTAATATAGCATCCCCCTTCCCTTTGATTTTTCTGACCTTTTGGAAGAAGTCTCTTGTTTCTAACATTTTTATTATCTTCTGTTTCTTTTCATTGATTATTGTAATAGTTCTCTTTGTTTCTACACAGAGGTCACTGGGCAGTTGTCTTCAGAATTCCGACCCCTTTTCTGTCTGCTTTTATTTGTGCTTCTCATCTGTCACCCAATAAGGTTTTCCTTTCTTTTTTGGCTATGGACAGTGTCTTTTTGGATTCTTCCCTATCTCCCTGGTTTTGGTCTAGAGCTTTTGTGGGTTCTACTCAGTTAAACATAAGAATACAATTCTGTTGTTTATGTGGGCTTTAAATTTTCTGTCTTCTGCTTCCAGTTATGTAGTCTACTTGAATGCCCATCTGGTGATGTCCACACATACAATTATGTCTAGTTGTCTGAAGAATGTGTTTGCATTGAACAAATTGTTGGCCTCACAGAGTTCAGTAAGTCGCTCTCCTGCTTCATTTCTTGATCTGTGCCAAATTCTCTGACAGTTTCTGGTTCTCCTTTGTTTCTTTCTTTCCTGTTCAGTTTTCTACAGTTATGAACATGTCATGTTCAGGTGTGTGAGAGACCTGATACCCGATGCGTATTTTGCATTATGAATTACTGAATGGCTCCAATAGGAATTGCAGTTCAGATCATCAAGAGGACACAAGTTACTAACTCCAGGCATTGTTCCTTTCACTCAAAGCTGGCATGGAGAGAGTGAATATTCCCATTATTATATGTCAGTGGGACCAGCAAAAAAATGTTGCACTGTGTCCTAATCTAGTAAGAGAATTGCTCATTTTCAGCAGTTCAGCCTGTAGTAGAGCCTTGCGACTAGTCAAAGCTTATGGGATGGGGTGAGGGTGGGGTGGTTTTATGAGGTGGAAGGAGAAAGCTCCAGCGATATCAGTCAGAATTAGATGACAAAATTTACCTGGACCTTTTTCTTAAGAATCTCAAACTAAACCCCATCTGTCAACACAGCAATATGCTAAATAGCCCCGTAACAATAGATGAGATAAAGGCAGCCATACAAAACTTTATGTCTGGCAAATCATCTGGGACAGATGGCTTCTCAGCTAAATGCTTTAAGGTACTAAGGGATACCCTAATACTCCAGCTTCAGTCACTTTTCAATAACATGTTGTCAGATGGTGAAATCCTTTCTATTGGCTTGAGGCAAGAATTGTTACAGTACCAGTAGCTGGTGTATGGACTGTACACATATCTCTGCCAATAGACATATGTCACTATTGAACCAAGATTTCAAATTTCTGATGTCAATCCTGGCTAAAAGATTAAATGTATTTATAACCCAGATCAGTTGGGATTCATGGCCACAAAATAAATTGCAGTGCAGTAGAAGAACATTTTCCATATCATACACTATGGCAATGATAAAAAGACCTCAGCTGCTTTGATATCTCTTGATACCCTTAAAGCTTTTGACCAGATGGAATGGCTGTACTTAATTTCGCTTCTAAAGAAATTGGATTTTGGCATTCCCTTTGTCAAACTCATACAGGAGATTTACCAGAGTTCAGACACTGTCATCAGAATCAAAGGTGGCATTGCAGTCCCGCTATGGGCATGGGATGGCAGCAGTCTGCAGTCTGCTTTCTCATGACGTTGTTGCAGTGCCGCTGCCATCCCATCCCCGTGTGTTTTGATCATGGGATATTTGCTTAATGGATTAAATCCATTAAGCGCCTGCAATCATGTGATGCTCCCTTACTTACCAGCCATGCAGAGGGGCAGGAAGCATGATGGTGGCGCTTCCTTCCCCAAAGCAGCATGGGAAAGAGCCTGGCTGTGCTATGGAAGGCAGACGCATGTTGCTCACACTGCCTTCCAGAGGGAGCTGTGTGGAGGGGTGGTGTGGAGGGGAGCATTCCTGTCACGCTCCATTCCTGGCAACAGTGCAGCTGGGATTGCAATGGGATGACACGGGAAAGCGTTGTCATGCAGAAATGGAGTATGTGATTGGCTTATTTGCTGACATCATCCTGCCGTACATAACTAACCCTGTAGACTTAACTTAATGACTATCTTTCTTACTTTCATCAATTCACAGGTTCCAAGATTAATCAAAATAAGTCAAAATTTTTATGTTTAAGTATGTTACCGCAGATACAGAACAGCATCCAGACACTCTCAGAAACAACCCTCTGCCCCTTAGGCTTCAAGTATCTAAGGTCACCGTCACTAAAAATATGAATTTGAATGCAGAAACTCCATTGAGAAATGGGTTTTGGGGAAACACAAAATTTGGCACAAACTCCCACTTTCCCTTCTAGGTAAAATTTCTCTCATAAAAATGTTCATTCTCCCTAAGCTCCTATATTTATTCCAAACTATCCCCATGTACTTAAATAACAATTGGTTCGCCAACCGGCAATTAAAACACTTTCTCTTTGGCCGTAGAAAACCATATTTTCCCAGAAGAACAATGTTCTCACTTCCCAGTAAGAGAGGATTGGGGAACCTGTATTTACTTCTCTATTATCAAGACTTCCACTTCCAACAGGTACATATCACATATAAGGATGACACTTTAGTGTGGAGCAATATGGGAAAAGGCAATATATCAACCCACTCATTAAACACACCACTTCCTCCCCACAAAAGAATAAACACCATAAAAATCCAAAATGCCAAGCTAAAAGCAACCTATCAAAATTTGAACTGTTGGCAGGGAGTCCCCCACTACCACCACACATCTCCTCTGGGCTATTCCGTGTGCTGAATCTTACAAGGTTACCTGCACGTTCTCTGAGGACTGATACTGTTGCTCCTGTTTCTTTTCCTTATCATCACTGAGAGTTTTGAATTGATTGTGTAGCTCTAAACTCACAGTTTAGTATGATCCTTGGTATTTCTACATCTGTATGTCACATTCCTCCAAATGTCTACCTCCTGTGTTTCGGAACTGATTTCCTCCTCAGAGACATCCTCTGTGTGTTCCTCATCTAACAAAGTTTGCTCCACTCTGTCCAAGAAAATCTCATGCTCCATAATATGTTGAAGGCCTCAGTTTGCTGGACTTTCTCTTCCAAAATTTGCTCTTACTGCAGGTGTAGCTACCCACATCGTCTGGCAAGACCACAAGCGTACCCAGTTTTTGCAGCTGACTGTAGCAGTTCCTTCGTCATCCATACTCAATAGTCTTAAGTAGGTGCTGAAACAGGCCTCCATCTCAGAATTCGACCATTAAACACCCATGCAAAATGTCTTAGAGGATACTGCCATCTCTGCCATGCCCAGCTAAGCCACACTGTGGCCATCTTGCTGTGTTTCCTTCAATGTTCTGTTTCCTTTGATGTTTGGATGATGAGGGGGAGTCAGGTTGCAGCATGGGAACCAAGGTCATTTCAACAGACTGGTACAGGCTAGGATGTGAGAATGGAACATGAGAGGAAAGTGCTGAGAAGAGTGGGAGGTGTTCAAAAAAGTGAAATTGTCTGTGCATCCTCAGTTCTGGGAAGAATGTTGTCTGCGTGCTGAACTAATTTTTAATAAAAGCTTTTTGATCTATCCATGGAGACTGCTTATTTGGTTAGGATAAGACCACACAGTACACTTTGCCTTGCTTGTGAGCTCCTGTTTGCCTAGACTCTGAATGGACTGCAGTGTGGTCCGGATTCCTTTTCAAATCAAACTCAGCCTGTATTAAGGAGCATTCATCAAAATTGTCCATAGATGGTGCCGGTCTCTTTTAAAACTTCACAAAATGTATCGTAACACCTCTCCTATTTGTTGGAGAAACTGTGGGGCTCATGGCTCTCTATTGCACCTCTGGCTTGACTGCCCAAAAATAGCTTCCTTCTGGGCATAAGTACTTAAGGAGATAGAAAGCATTACCCACCAACAGGTTGAAAACAGTCATCTTTTGTTTCTTATTAGATAAAAACAAGACACTGAAGCACAAAAACTTAACTTGTATATTATTGACAGTGAGGCTTGCTATTGTCAAGTGCTGGAGGACACTAGAAATTTCAATATTAGAGCATGGTTTAATCATATCTGGACCATTGCTTTAAATTAAAAACGCTCGGGTAAACTAAGAATCACAGATGGACTGGATAAAAATAATTGTTTTATGGAGACATGGTTTATTTCCTTCGACTACACAAAGGCCAAGGTGCATAGCAGAGGTCCATCTGCAGAGCACAGAAGATGTTGACCAGAACGAGGCTAACCACCTAAAACCACTCGGAGGCACAAGGACCGTTGCCAGTGACATGCAGATGCATTGCTTTGACTAGGATCATTTCTGCAAAGTGGTTAACAAGGGCACTGAAATAAAGATTTCTTATACCTTGGTCAAGCCACTAATAGAAGTTGAGAGTATAGTCAAGATATCAGAAGAACTCTGAGGCCATTTCGACACTACACTTTTCTAGTGCTATTACTCCACTTTCAACATCCTGTGGAATTCTGGGGTTTGTAGTTTAGGGAGGCCAGATAGCTCTCTGGCTGAGAATTCAAAATGTCCCTCCCCAAACTACAAACCCTAGAATCCCACAAGATGTTGAAAGTGGAGTAATAAGCACTAGAATAGTGTAGTGTGGAAATGGCCCAAGATTTGGAAAGAGTCATGAAGGCCCCACACAAGATCTTCAAACACTAAGATATATAGTTACCAGAGTCAGAATCATCCAGCCATAGTATTTCTAATTTCTGTGTGTTTGTGAAACCTGCACAATGGAAAAAAGCTGACACAAAAAAATCAACTCATTTGAAATGTGGTGCTGGAGAAGTATTCTGTGGATACCGTGAGCTGCTGAAAAGACAAATGAATGGATCTTAGAGCAAATCAAGCACAGCCAAGATAACTAAACTGAGACTGTAATACTTTGCATCATGAGACAAAGTGACTCATTGGAAAAGACATTAATGCTTGCTAAAGTGGAAGGCAGTAGGAAAAGAGGGAGATGGCACTAGAGGTGGATTGATTCAATCAAGGAGGCCATGGCCTGGAGTTTCAAGACTAATTAGAACAGTTGGTGACTAGAGGTCTTGGTGGTCTCTTATTCACAGGGTTGTCATAAATCTGGATTTGACTGGAAATAATAACAAAAATTGTGTTCAGTTTAGTTGAGGAATGACAGAGAGCCACTTAGAATCATAGAATCATAGAAATGTAGAGTTGGAAGAGACCACACGGGCCATCCAGTCCAACCCCCTGACATGCAGGAATATCCTCAAAGCACTCCGGACAGATGGCCATCCAGCCTCTGCTTAAAAACCTCCAAGGAAGGAGACTCCACTACACTCCGAGGCAGCATATTCCACTGCTGGACAGCCCTGACAGGAAGTTCTTCCTGAGGTTCAGGTGGAATCTCCTTTCCTGCAGCTTGAATCCATTGCTCCTTGTCCTGGTCTCTGGAGAGGCAGAAAACAAGCCCTCTCCCTCCTCTACATGGCATCCCTTCAAATATTTAAACATAGCTATCATGTCCCCTCTTAACCTTCTCTTCTGCAGACTGAACATACCCAGCTCTCTAAGTCTATCCTCATAGGGCTTGGCTTCCAGGCCCTTCACCATTTTGGTCGCCCTCCTCTGGACCTGCTCCAGCTTGACCATGTCCTTCTTGAATTGGGGTGCCCAGAACTGGACACAGTATTCAAGATGAGGTCTAACCAAAGCAGAGTAGAGTGGTACCAGTACCTCCCTCGATCTAGACACCATACTCCTATTGATGCAGCCGAGAATTGCGTTGGCTTTCTTGGCTGCCGCATCACACTGCTGACTCATGTTCAGCTTGTGATCTATTAAGACTCCTAGATCCCTTTCACACGTACTGCCATCCAGCCACGTGTCCCCCATCCTATATTTCTGCATTCCATTTTTTCTACCTAAGTGTAGGACTTTACACTTCTCTCTGTTGAATTTCATTTTGTTAGCCTTGGCCCAGCTCTCCAATCTGTCCAGGTCATTTTGAATTTTGATACTGTCCTCTGGCGTATTAACAACCCCTCCCAATTTGGTGTCATCTGCAAATTTGATGAGCATGCCCTCTATTCCTTCATCCAAGTCATTGATGAAAATATTGAAGAGCACTGGGCCCAGGACAGAACCCTGTGGCACCCTGCTAGTCACTTCTCTCCAGGATAAAAAGCAGTCATTGGTGAGCACCCTTTGGGAACGGTCAGTCAACCAGTTACAGATCCACCTGACAGTAGCTCTGTCCAGCCCGCATTTTACTAGCTTCTTTGCAAGAATGTCGTGGGGAACTTTGTCAAAGGCCTTACTGAAATCGAGATATGCTACATCCACAGCATTCCCTTCATCTATCAAGCTAGTAACTCTATCATAAAAAGAGATAAGATTAGTCTGGCATGACTTATTTTTGAGAAATCCATGTTGACTTCTCGTGATTACCGCGTTGCTTTCTAAGTGATTAGAAACTGACTGCTTAATGATCTGCTCCAGAATCTTTCCGGGTACTGACGTCAGGCTGACCGGGCGATAATTATTTGGGTCCTCTTTTTTTGCCTTCTTGAAGATGGGGACAACATTTGCCCTCTTCCAGTCTGCTGGAACTTCTCCTGTCCTCCAAGATTTCTCAAAGATTATAGCAAGCGGTTCCAAAATGACCTCTGCCAGTTCTTTTAATATCCTAGGATGCAATTCATCTGGCCCTGGAGACTTGAATTCATCCAGTGTGGCCAGGTATTCTTGTACCACCTCTCTACCTATTATGTGCCACATATGCCCTGCTTCCTCACCTGCTCCCCAACCGCCAGGTTGAGTGCTGGTATCCTTCTGGGAAAAAACTGAGGCAAAGAAGGTGTTAAGTAGTTCTGCCTTTTCTCTTCCCTCTGTTAGTAATTCGCCATCTTCTCTGCGCAGCGACCCTATCGCCTCTTTCTTTTTCCTTTTGCTGCAGACATATTTAAAAAAGCCCTTTTTATTGTTTTTAATGTCTCTGGCCAGCCTAAGTTCGTTCTGTGCTTTAGCCTTTCTGACCTTCTCCCTACATCTCCTGGCTACTTGCTGAAATTCTTCTTTGGTGGTTTCCCCCCTCTTCCATTTCCTGTACATGTTTCTCTTAACGCTTAGCTCAACTGAGAGTTCTTTAGTCAACCATTCTGGTTTCTTCAGATGCCTTCCATTTTTCCTCCTTATTGGCACAGTTTTAGACTGTGCCTTCAGTATCTCCCTTTTAAGGAACTCCCATGCCTCCTGAACTCCTTTCTCTTTCACTATTCTTGACCACGGAATTTCAGCCAGCAGCTCCTTAAGTTTACAGAAGTCCACTTTTTTAAAATCTAAGACGAGTGTCTGGCTACACTTATCTTCTACTTCCCACTGAATGCCAAATTCCAATAGGGCATGGTCACTTCCCCCAAAAGTTCCAACCACTTCTACCTCATTAACAAGGTCATCCCTATTGGTCAGGATCAGATCTAGAATATTTGATGCCCTTGTGGCCTCTTCCACCTTCTGGACCATGAAATTGTCTGCAAGACAAGCAAGAAACTTGCTGGACCTTGCTGTCTTGGCAGAGTTTGACTGCCAACATATATGCGGGTAATTGAAATCTCCCGTTATTACTGTATCTCTCCTTTTTGAATGCACAGTCATTTGGTTGAGGAAGGCATCATCAAAGTCCTCAGTCTGGGTTGGAGGTCTGTAGTAAACCCCCACCAAAATATCCCTATTGTTTCTCGCTCCCTTAAATCTTACCCAGATGCTCTCGACCTGGCTTTCTGGGTTTAAGTCATGGATCTCTTCACAGGTGAAAACATCCTTGACATACAAGGCTACTCTTCCTCCTTTCTTGTTTGGTCTATTTCTACAAAATAGGCTATACCCCTCTATTCCTACATTCCAATCCTGAGACTCATCCCACTCAGTGTGCCTATCAAATCGTATTTATTTTGTCGTACTAGGAGTTCAAGTTCATCTTGCTTGTTTCCCATACTCTGCATGTTAGTGTAGAGACACTTAAATCCCCGGGCCCTTCCTGCAAGTCCTGTACTATAGTTTCTACCCCTCCCACCACCACCACCACTTCTTAATGCTACAGAATATTCTGGCAGGAATTAGAAAATTCTTCTCAGGCTTTCAGTGGAGATTCAAAGCTGAGTTAGTACTACTTATCTTATAAAGGCAGCAGCAATGGCAGCAGTGCTGTAATGTGTTTGGGAAGAGCAACACCCTCTCCTAGTGATGTTGCAAAATTATTTTCTCCGAGGAAGGGGAGACAGAGAAAAATTGGGGGTGGAGAAAGGTTTGGGCATTGGCCATTACAAGAAAGCTTTCTGTGGAAAATAGTTTTCATTGGTCTTGACAAAAGCACCACCCAGTTCATTTTGGTTAGAAAGTGTGTTGCAAGCCAGGGTAGCGTAAGCCAGTGTGCTATAGTGGTTTGAGTGTTGAATGCTCAGTCGTGCGATTGCCATCGGTGATCTTGGGCAAGCCATACTTTCTCAGCCTCAGATGAAGGCAATGGCAAACCCTTTCTGAACAAATTTTGTCAAGAAAATCCTATGCAAAGGTCCCCTTGGCATTGCCATAAATCAAAAATGAAGGCAACAACAAACAAAAGTAGTGAAACTTCCAAAAAGCAAATTAATTTAAAATATAATATTTTGCACACATGAAATCATTTTGTAAACTAAATAACAGTGACTAGTAAGAAAATGTATATTGTGAAAATCATCCTACTATAATGATCTGACCTGTTAGTAAAGCCTAACATACCATGATTTCTCTGCAAGCCTGTGAAGAAAACTATGCACTTGAAATTCCTTCAAATATACATGAAGTGCTAGTGTTTTGCAGGATTCTATCATACTCCCCCTGCCTTTGGATATCTCAACTATACTTCTAGATGCTTGATTGCAATGGTAGAAATGTTGGACTTAGGGAAAAAATCATTGAGGGCAGAATTCTTATTGAGTGGGGGATGACTTCGTTTGCACCCCCATTTGCCTGAACCATTTTCCACTCCCCAAAGAGATCCCCCTCTCTCCCCTCTCTCAAGGTGGCCTCAGCAATTTATCTACCTTCGTCTAAGGCTTGAGTTGGCAGGATTTCTGCCTAGGCATCAGTAGGAGCCTTCCAGATACCTTGATTACTAAGTGTGCTCTGTGAACAGCAAAGCAGAACCATAACTGAAGCCTCTCCGACAGATGGCTATCGAGCCTTTGCTTTAAAATTTCCAGTGAAAGTGAGCCCATCACCTTTCATGGTAACCTGTTCTACTGTTGCAGAAAAGTCTCAACACTTAGGCAAAAGCTGATTTCTTGCCATTTGAACCCACTGGGTTTTGATCCAACTCTTCAAAGGATCAGAAAATGAAATTGCTGTATCTTCCTTTGTGACAACTTTGTAAATATTTGAAGATGGTTTTCATATCATATCTCTGTTTTCTCTTCTCCAGGCTAAACTTGCTGAACCTTCTCAGCCATTTCATATAGGACTTGGATTTCCAGACCCTTACTTTACCATCTATTTTACTCTTCTTTAGACAGGTTCCAGTTTTTCCATGTCTTTCTTACAGTGGGGCCCAGTGCTGCAGGTGAAATCTCTTGAGAGCAAGATAAAATGATACCATTACTTCCTTTGGTTTGAACACTATACTTTTGTTGATGCAAGCGAGATTTTTTTGCCACAATAATATATATTTAATAGTAGTTAACTAAGACCTTAGATCTTTTTCACATATGTTACCCATCCTATATTTGTCAATATAATTTTTGTGTATATGTGTGTGTCAGTGCAGAACTTGATAGTGACCTCACTTGCAATACATTTTGTTTTGGCCCTGTTTTATAGTTTGTCAAATCATGTGGAATCCTGTTTCTGTAGCACTGGCCAGATATGATGAGCCGATATGATGAGCATCTCCTCCATTCCTTCTTCCAAGTCATTTGATGAATAATAACATGCTCAGAACAGAAGCCTATGTCACTCCACTTGTCACTTCTCTCCAGAATTAAGTAGACTCATTGGGGAGCAATCTTTGGGTTTGATCTGTTAAATGGTAATAAATGCACCTGGTGTTGTCTAGACATATTTTTTCAACTTATCACAAGAATATTATGGGGGGACTTTGACAAAACCTTGTTTCATTTCACTAGAAAGCAATCATTTACTGAAGATGAATAATGGGAGATTCTGGACAGAAAAGGAAATATTTTACCAAATAACAGTTATGAAATTGACTTTCACAAGATGCAGTGATCATCACCAGCTTGGACAACTTTAATAGGGGACATTCAAATTCACAGAGAATAAACCTATCAGTGACTATGAGTTCTGTTGGACATATACTCCCCCCATTGCCAGAGGCAGTATTTCTCTGTGTAGTACATGCTTGGAGCATGAAGGGGCTGTTTGTCTCATCTTGTGCTGGTGTTCTTCCCAAATGCAGCTGGATCTGGAATGTAGTGAGACAATATTCCGGGGGTGGGGGTGGGGGCAGAGAAAACAAAAAGAAGACAAAAGGTTTGGGGCATCTGTCACTATAAAAGATTTATGTGGGAAAAATATATTTTCATAGGTAATAACAAAATAACCTCAGTTAATGCATTTTCATTAGGAACTAGGTTGTAAAGCTTACAAAAAAAAGCAAACAAATTTAAAATGTATGTGCAAAATATTTGTATAAACCAAGTAACAGTGACTAGGAAATAAATGAATATTATATAACTTATTCTTTTATAATGATTTGAACTGTTATTAAAGTCTAATATCATATGATTTCTCTGCAAACTTGTGAAGAGACTGTTCACTTGAAAATCCTTTAAGTATGTTACTTTCAAAAGCCAGGATTACTCAATTTGCTCTTCTGTGATGAAGCACTGAATATCCATATGGTGTCAGCACATACAGTTAAAGTTAAATGGTCTGGTTTTACCTGGCAGAAATATTTCTCCCAAACCCTCCCAAACCATATTTAATACACACACACACACACACACACACACACACACAAAGTATGATCACCATATTCAACCCACCTTTGAGGCACCAGAGTTCCTTCACAAGGCAGAAGTGGGTGGCTGGTGGGGCTTACTGCCACCTCTACTGCTGCCTCACACCATTTTTAATAGGGACTTACAGGCCTCATTTGCAGTTTCTCAGTCTCACGAGGCTTGCAATCCCTATGAAAAATGGCATACGGAGGCAGGCAGCAGAGGTGACAGCAAATAATCCGTGAATAAGCAAATCCACAAAAGTGAAACCCACAAATGTGGAGGGCTGACTGTATATTTTGAAGGAAGGGACTGTTAACAAGTGATGGAATAAAACTAGTACAATTTTACTTCTATTTGTTTCAAGTACAAAGAGTGGCGATGCAACTCTGCAAACATCTTCTCGGTTATGTGATTTCTTTAACATCTCTGTAGGATGAAGAAGCCTGTGAAACTTTAAATTGCTGCTGCTATGTGCCTTCATTTTCGACTTACGGCGGCCGTAAGGTGAACCTGTCATGAGGTTTTGTGGGCTGAGGGTGTGTGGTGCACCCAGTGTCATCCAGTGGGTTTCCAAGGCTGAGCAGAGAATTGAAACCTGGTTTCCAGAGTCGTAGTCCAACTCTCAAGCCACGACACCACACTGGCTCTCAAAACTTTAAGTATCTGCATGATATATTTCACACCATTAGTTGCCAAAATAAAGATATCAGCGTAAAGTTATTGAGATCTTATTAAATGGCTGCCCCTTTATCAACACTCCTTTTTTAGTAGTAGTAGTAGTAGTAGTAGTAGTAGTAGTAGTAGTAGTAGTAATAATAATAATAATAATAATAATAATAATAATAATAATAATATAAAGCTTTTTCAGTATGCAAGGTGCTTTACATAGTCGTCTATTGTTCAGATGAACTTAAACTGCAAAACTATGATGTGGTGATAAGGAGAGAAATCCACACATAGTGAACAACTGTGTGCCGTCTTTCTTCCACATTTGCAAGGACTAAGTGTGCAGGACCCACATAAAAATGGAAAAACTGCCTATATTTCAAGGTTCCACAAACCATATATCACACACACCAAAAAGGACAGTACAGTCTATAGATTCAGCCTACCGTTGCTTCAAATGTACAGCATACAATGCATTTGAATACATGAGGAGAGCATGGTAGCCACCCAGTTCTGCCTTCAAGATGGCGAGGTTCCTTTGCAAAGGCAAAAGTGGGTGGCTGGCAGAGCTTGCTGCTGCCTCTGCTGTTGCCCTATGCCATTTTTGCAAGCCTTGCCTTGCATTTACAGTCTCAGTCTCTTTCAGTCTCGTAGGACTTGCAGAGAGACTGCAAATGTGAGGTGAGGGCAGCAGCAGAGGCGGTGGGAAATAATCATGAATAAATAAATCAATGATTGTTAAACTTGAGGATGTGGAAGGCTGACTGTAATATATGCAGAATGAGTAACGTGAAGTTAATAAAAAAATGAGTTACAGTTAAAAGTTGACCTGTTCTTTACCTTTATTTGAAAAAAAAAATAATATTTTAAAGCATCACTTTTTGTAAGGAGAAGCTTGACAGCATATCACAATGGTTCTTAACAGACCCCCAGGAATCCATGATGCCCTCACAGCAGGTCTGTGAAAGGCTTGAAGGCTGCTCAGCCATCTCTTCCACCACAACAGAGAGGTAGCTTGACTGAACCAAGGCAAAAGGAGGCAGGCAGGCTGACTGGCTAACTGGACTTGCACATTTCCTGTTACGTGGCTGCTCCATTGCAGGGAGGAGCAGGTGAGTGACATGGGGGTGGTAGCCAGCCAGTCAGTGTTTGATCTTCTTCTTCCTCTTCTTCCTCTTCTTCTCTCTCTCTCTCTTTCTCTCTCTTCTTCCCCTTCTTTCCAGCAGAGAACAGTTCAGTGTACTATCAGAAATACTCAACCCCCCCTCTTTTTTTGCCTTCTTTACCAGGAGGAGAGGAGCCTGAAATGGGCAAAGGAGGAAGGGAGGAAAAAAAGGAAAAACAAAACAGGGGCTTGAGAAGAGGGATTGCTGCTGCAGCAGGTGCCACCCCTGGTAAGACACTGGCAGTTGGACTGAGGGATCACCATTGGCAAACTAAGCTGCCACTTGATTCAGCCAAAAGCATGTGCAGTTATGAATGGAAATGGCCTGGTGTCTTTCATAGAGGGGTTGCTTTTGCCTTCAGTCACCAGTTTTGTTGGGTTTTGCTTTTCTTCCTTTTCTCCCTCCTTCCCTTCTTTGCTTGTCTCAGGTGCTTCTCCTTCTGGTGAAGAGGACAAAAGAAAAAAGAAAAAAAGAAAGAGGGGCATTTGAGCATTTCTGATAGCATACTGGACTGCTCTCTGCTGGAAAGGAGAGGGGAGAGAGAGGGAGAAGAGCAAATGCTGGCTGGTTGGCCTGTCCTCTTCATTTCTGTTCAATCCACTCCTACCTGAAGCTGGCGGGAAGAAGCAGGAGAAAAGTCTTCATTCTCTTTCCAGGGCCTCTGTGTGAATTTACTTATTTCTCCCTTCTCTCCCACTTTGAAGACCACCCCCCGTGAACAACTTTAAATAAATCTTTGATACACTTTAGGGTTTTAAATCTCAACTTAAGTCTCAGGGCTTTATGACAACAAAATATATGTAAAGGGGATCTGTGGTAAAGGAAAGGTTAGGAACCACTGACATAGGGTTTCTAGTTCAGGGTCATCTCAGGCCCTGAGATTTCCAAACCAGAACTGGAGACCCGTGGATGCCTCCCAGTGATGTTGTGGTGGTGGACCCTGATGTTGTCATTAAGCATCAACACAAATGCTCTCAACTTTTCAGTCACCAGCACATTTATGGATCATATTTTTGGGGAAATTAAGTCAGATAATCTAAGTAATGGTGAACTCGGCGTGATTATGTTACGTGTCTCTCAGGAGAGAGAAAATCTGGAAGCCCTGGAGAATACAGCCAGAATTCATTGAGGCCATTATGGATGCTTAACCTGGTTTGTGAGGATGCCTAAAGATCCTAAAGTCAGCAGATCCTCTCTGATCTTAGAAGCTAAGCAGGATCAGCCTTGCTTAATAATTGAATGGGAAACCACCAATGAATACAAGATGCTGTAAGCTAATAATAATAATAAAAATTTTCTTACTTGCCTCTCCCTAAGGCTCGATGTGGAGTACAACATAAGTTAAGATACAATTAAAAACACATTGTAGATCAAAATACATTAAAACACATAAAACTACAGTCATCCCTCCACATTTGCTAGGTTAGAGGCATAGAACTCCCTTGCAAGTGAAAAAACAGTCTAACTCTAGGCCCTCCCAAACCATATTTAACACACGCAAAAAAGTATGATCACCATATTCAACCCACCGTGGATTCCTTTGAGGCATCAAGGTTCCTTCACAAGGCAGAAGTGGGGGGCTGGTGGGGCTTACAACCACCCCCACTGCTGCCCCACACCATTGCTGAGAGGGACTTACAAGCCTCGTTTGCAGTTTCTCAATCTCACGAGGCTTGCAGTCCCTATCAAAAATGGCATAGGGAGACAGCAGAGGTGACAGCAAATTGTCCGTGAATAATCAAATCCGCAAAAGTGAAACCCCCAAATGTGGAGTGCTGACAGTATTTTAAATACATCAGTTTAAAATTCATAATTAAAAATTGACAGGGTAGGGTTACCAGAAAAGATAGGTCTTTAGACCTTTTTAAAATTCAGGCAGTGTATTTTGCTGTCGTATCTGTTCTGGCAGGTCATTCCACAGTCCAGGGGAAGCTGAGAAAAAGGTCCTCTTGGTGATTGTTGCCAGTTTAGTCTTGGCTGGTTTAAGTAAATGGCCCCCAGAGGACCTGAGTGTACGAGGGAGATTGTATGGCAGGAGGCGATCCTGCAGAGACCAAATCATGTAGAGCTTTAAAGGTAATAACCAACACGTTCTACTTTGCCTGGAAATTAATTGGTAGCCAGTGGAGTGATTTTAATATTGGTGTCCTAGCTCACTTTTTGATGTACCTGTAACCAATCTGGCTGCCATATTTTGGACCGGTTGGAGTTTCCAAACTTGGTACAAAGGTAGCCCAATGTACAGGGCATCGCAGAAGTTCAACCTTAAGGTTAACAGTCTGTGCACTACCATCTTTAGGTCTTCCAATTCTAGGAAGGGAGGCAGTTGGTGTATCAGGCAAAGCTGATAATAAGCACTCCTGACTGTTGCATCTATCTGAGCTGACATTTGGAGGGACAGATTTTGGAGCACCTCCAAGCTGTGAACAGTCTTTTGGGGGAGTGTGGCCCTGTCCAGAACTGGTGGACAAACCTCCAACCCCAGTTTATGACCCTTAATAGTAAGCACCTCTGCCTTGTTTGGATTCAGGTTTGTTTTTCTTCATCCAACCCTTTACCTCCTCCAAGCATGCAAAACCACCTTGGAGTATTCCTTGCCTAAGAAAACTCTATGAAATTCATGGGGTTACCACATGTCAACAGGTGACTTGAAGGAGTGTTTATCTGTATGTACACAAACACACACAAACCTGCACGTTCACTAATTTAGAGAATATGTAAGGACTGTGAAAAATCCCATGGTAATTGCTTACCAGGGAGCAGCTGCTGTGAGCAACAGGGGTCTAGTCCCCTGTTGATCAAGAAGGAGCTGCACAAGCAATCTCCTGCACAAAGGGGGAATAAAACAGGGATACTGCTTCTTGCTGTTGCACTGGAGATGGCTCATGGGAAGATGTGGAAACATCAGTCAGCTGCTTCCCAATTGACAGGGAAACAGAACTTAATGCTTGCAATGACTGCTCCCCAATGAGGATTGGGGGCAAGGCTGGGCTGGGAGACACTACTTAGATTGTTATGTAACTAAGCAGATGATACAGTATCACATCCTAGAATTCTACATGTTTACTGAGTACATGGTGTGATGGGAGCTACTATCCAAAAGGATGAGAAGGCAAAGTTACAAGCCAGGATAATAAGCAGAGCATCACAGCATCTGCTTCACAAATGCATGCACGCGTACACAAACACACACACCAAAACCCACAGTCAAGGCTAAGGATATAATAAGAGTTCATAGTACACACCATCAGAAAGTATACCAAAGGACTTCTAGTCCAGTCCCTTGATGATGATGCAGAAAATCCACAACAAAGTTATGCCTCATTCTCATAGAAAAGTATGTTGTAAACTCCAAGTGTTGCCTTTATCCGTTGTTTGTTCAAGGACAATGGGCACAGACTAGAATTCTTTTGTCTTCCAAAGTGATACATTGAAAACAATTCACACCTAGAGCTCTTACAGTTTCTGTTTTAGTATTTCCTTGGTAACTGTGCCTGTCTCTTTCGATTTGAACTGTATTTCTAAATGGTCAAATGAAGCTTTAAGTTGCTGCAAGGCTAGAAATTTGGGGACTGAAGAAAAATTTCATGGTGGGGAAAAAGAGTCTTATTCACCCCATCACTATATCCCTGAACTGGACTGTGTGTTTCTTTGATCTGATCCAGCATAGCTCCACTTTTTTTTTTTTTAAATACAAAATACAGCAATGAGAAAATGTCTGGTCAAGTGTATTCAGTCTGATTTTATGTACTGCATTCTGTTACAGCCCTAGAAGACAGCCCCAAAATAAAACTCAGTGAAAATGTATTTGTATGTGTGTGCATGTATCTTGAGATGTGTTCTCTATTTTGGTTTAGCCTGGACAACAGCCTTTGATTCTGAGGATGGTTGATTGATGATATGCATATACAATTTGTCAACATTCAGTTTGGGTGATAGTTGAGTCAGAATGACCAGAAATGGCCATTCAAAACTATTAAAGATCTTAAAACTTAGGTACCCATCTGGAATGTTGTTGTTGTTGTGTGCCTCCAAATTGTTTCCAACTTACGGTGGCCATAAGGTGAACATATCACTGCGTTTTGTGGGGCTGAGAGTGTGTGACATGCCTAGTGGGTTTCCTTGGCCTGGTGGCTTTCCTTGGCCGAGCAGTGAACTGAACCCTGGTCTCCAGGATCATAGTCCAGCGTTCAAACCATTACACTACGCTGGTTCTCTAATTGGAATACTACTGTTTCATAATGTTCCACTGCTACCATGGCGCATTATGTTGAGTATATGCATTTTGCTGAGAACATTTCCTTTAAAATTACAGGCAAATATATTTCTGTGTACCCAGTGTATGACTGAGTATGTAGAGGTCATTGTGAAGTGAACAAACCATGTTTAGAAGTCAAAGACATAGCGGTGTTAGTCTGGATGAGCATGCAAAGGGATCTTTTAGCACCTTTGAGGCTGAGAGAAGGAGGTTGGTAGTGTACACTTTTGTAAACTAAGTCTACTTCACTCCATGCATTTAATGAAATAACAGCTCTGTTTTTGCAGCTGTTCATGTAAACAATCTATTGTTGAATTAACAGAAAAATACAGATGAATGAAAAAAATAGCATGCTGCCTTTTAATAAGAACACCTAGAATTATAAACAGTGATTTTGACATTACTTCATAATGTTAGCAAAACATAAAATATGTAATCACTGTAAGGAGCTACACAGTCTGTTTTGGAGTCGGATTTGTCTTAGCATTTATCCAATCCACATATTTGGTGACTTTCGTATAAACTCCAGGTTTTCCAGCTTTGCTGCAGCCATCACCCCAACTGATAATACCATAGAGGTAAGAAATCCCATCCTTTCCACAGACAAGTGGTCCTCCAGAATCTCCCTGTTTCAAAGAAAAGAAACAAAGTGAAACTTAACAGCAAAGTTATTTTACTTCATACTTTCAATCAAATTCTGAAATATTGGTTGGTTACTTATATCCTGGGTAGGAGGGATTATGCAAGGTGGAAACTCAGCCGTCTTCCATAGGATGGAGACTTTCCCTGTGTTGCTCCACCTGAAGATGTTGATCAGAAATAAGTGGAAAGGGACACCAGAATTACCCGTAAATTGACACCAGGACATCTTCAGATGTAAAAAGTACTGGAAGTCCATGTCATAAGGAGTGATATGGATCAAGAAGGCCTTTGTTTCCTGGGATTAGTGAAGCTAGAAGGTAGCTGTGGTGGATACAGAGAGAATGCCTTGACCTCTGTAAGGGGTAGCCCTCCCTGTACAAAAATTACAGCTATGAGAGAAAACTCTGATGTTAAATTGGCTCAAATAAGGGAGATTTTCACAATGGGTTTTTCAAATGACAGTCTCTGGGCTCACTGTAAGCTGAACAAAGTTGTATAAGAGACTTGGGATACCTCCTCTAAGTCACTAGAAACTTGTAAATAAAACAGAAGCCATGATTAATCAAGTCAATTTAACTGTATATTTTGTCTGTATGAGAGTAAAATGTTGTTTCTTGTTTTCCTTTCATGATCATACTTTTAACTGCATTTAATTCTATTGTTAATTTAATTCTGTTGTTAATTTTTGTATGATATGAATTTTAAAGTTCTGACAGATTTTTAGGAACTTACTGTATGCTGTGCTTTTTTATTTTTAATCTACTGTTTTATATATATATATGTTAGATTAGATCTGCTGTACCCAACCAAGTTCTTTACGTTCTGTTCACAAGCAGTTGCCTACAAATCCCTCTACTTGCTCTTTCCCCATGGCTCTGTTTATCATTAGTTGCCCCGCTATCTGTCCCTTAGCTCCAGTGGGCACCAGCTGTCACTGTTCTGATTGCACTGCCAGGTTTGGCCATGAACCCACAGAACCCTTATGAGAATGACATGCAAGCTATATAATGCATATCTTTGTGGCATGCATACCAGATAGCACTTCAGCTTTTCTGAAATATGTTTGTAAAAGAAGTAAAGGCTTCATTGCCAATACTTTCTTGACTGATAAAAGGCTATGACCAGAGATACACTTCGCTACTTTCCCTGAAATGAAAGAGTATTGAAGACATACAAGTTTTCAATACAACACAGCTGTTCCTGTATTGTATTGAAATACAAAAGCAACATCACTTTCTTAAAGCAACAAAACATCCTTGAGTTCCTCCATCACCTTGGCTTATCTCCAGCCACCTTCCTAGAGACTGTTAACAATATGGCCATTTCCGCACAAGACTGTTTTAATGCTATGATTCAGCAAGCCCCTCCCTAAACTGCAAACCACAGGATTCCATACGATGTTAAAAGTGGAAACATAGCACTATAACAGTCTCGTGCAGAAATGGTCTATGACTGCTGTTTACACCTTATGTTGGACTTTCATAATTCATAACTCATCTCACCATTGGCATTTTTACTAGCTCATGCTACATACAAGCAAACTACTATGTATTCCTCAAAATATGTCTGAAAACAGTAACAATTTTTTAAAAAGTCTCAGACTCTCCATATGTTCTCAATGATCCAAAAACTGATTTTTGTTTCAGGTCTAACATAACATCAACTATTATTTGAGAAGATTTGAGAAAAGGCAAATAACATCAAATTAGAGTGAATTAAAATATATTACTATAATGTTTTATTGCAAGTTCACGCATTCCACTGTCCACTCTACCCATATCAGAAAGCAAAAATCCAGTAATATTACCTGGCAGGCATCTGATTTGCCATCAAGGAAACCAGCACAGAACATATTTTCACTAATTTCAGATCCATAAACGTCATAATTTTGACACTTGTAATCAGGGATTATTGGGACTGAGGCTTCTTGAAGTATATGAGAGTAGTTGGATGAATCTGTTGAAACAAAGCATGTAATAAACAATTCACTGTAGCTATGGCAGGGTGGGTTTACTTCTAAAGTATTTACCAAACAGTATTGTTACTGGCCTACACACACCCCAGAGTTGATATGATTTAATTGGTAAAATATGATCTGATTGGCAAAATATATTAATTGACATTGATATAAAATGGACCCTGATGTGACTATAAGGCCAAGCTGGGCAGAGGAAAAACACTGGCTGAACATGTGCACTGTAAAGGTAGGTCAGAGATCCCCTCTAGGAACAGCCAAGTCATTGTCAGGAAGTCACCAAGTAAACTCAAGGATAATAGGCTTGAACTGAACTGTAACGATCCTACTGTCAGACAATAGTGATGGGAAGTTCTCACCAAACCGCTGATTGTTTCACCTTTTCTCCTCATGAACCTGGACATTCCCTCACTGTCCCCCCACACTTGTCCACTATTACAGAGCTATCATGATAGCCATTAACTCTTTGTCACCTAACACAAAGATCATAAATGCAGCCCAGACCTCATTGTCTGTTCTGCAACCTCCATTGTTTACCCCGCTGGAGAGTCATTAACATTCTTGCCCTCCAGGCAGATTTTGAGTATTAAAAAAACCAGTTTTGAGCAGTCAGGTGCAGTGTCTCATTTGTTGAACACTACGCTGTTGTTCTCTTTCCCAAACGAGTACTGTCCTTAGGTGCAAGTCTAAGCCACATCACCGCTTTCCTTGCTGCTCTCCAGACAGGTAAGTATCACCCCAAACCCTGAAACTTCACTATCAATCTTTCCTCTTTTTTCCTTTGGTTAGCCTTGTACTAGTATATGAGTGCTTGGATCTTGTGCATGCATAATTGAATTCTCTTCAATAAAACACACTTTAGTTTATTTTGAAATCTCTGACTGGCTCTTTCCTGCAGAAACCCTGTGTTTAAATATTTAACAGCACACAGATCCCATTGACTTTTGATCATTCATAGGGCCGTGCTAGAGTAATTGATGCAGAAATGAGGTACAGGACCATCAATCAAAGTTCTTCCTCAAGTCAGCATATTCTAATCTTAAAGAATTTGCGCTGTAGTGATAATCTTATGCTCCTTTGGAAGACCTCAGAGGAAAAAGCCTGCACTCTCTCTCAGCAGTATTTCTGAATTTCTATTAGAGATTTCATTTGCTAATCAAACAACTTGTGTGATTTACAAAGTCAGTGCTGCTTGTCTACCAGGAGGTTGAAGTAGGTGCCTCGGATGAAAAGCTGCAAATTTGCTGCTCCCCCTGCACAGGAATGGCCCCTGCTGTTTCGGAAGGCTGCATCCTGCCTCAACCTTCCTTGTTTTCAGAGGCAAGAGCTGTCAAAGGGTTCTTTCTCAAATACAGACCTGCCCATCTGAGGCAAATCATCCTGGCCCCCATACTCCAAATAGGACTCTTCCAGATATAGCAAGACAGGTAGAGCCTCCCTCTCCTGTTGAATTTCACTCTTGCATCCAGTATCCTGGGAAGTTTGTTTGTTTGTTTAATTCACTCCCAGTGTCAAACAGGAGTGGGGTCAGCCATGGAGGACCACTTTGTTGTGACCAACATTGTTGCAGCCGGGGGAGGTGTCTGCTAATCGTCTGGCTCTATATAGAGCTATGCCCAGTATTTCCTACTCTTTGTTGTGGCTGGCAGAGGTCCTACCTGCCGGGGCCTCCAAAAATGGGGAGTCAGGTTCTTGTGATGAAAAGAGTGATGTGGCTGTCATCACAATGTGGACTGGGCATGACAGCCTTCTCTGGCTCTATTTACAGTTTCATGCTGCTGTCTCCTGAAATGGAAGCTATGTTAATGTGAGGGAGCAGTTTCTGTCACTGTTGGAGGGGGCACTATTTTACTTCCTGCCTCAGGGAGCAGGAGAGCTTGAGCCAATCCGGCTTCTCTTGTTTTCAGTGGTGATCCATTTATCCATTCTTTAAAGATTTCATAAGATTTTCAAATAAGAGTTAAATCCAGTAGGTAGTCCCAATCACTGCAGCCCCCCTTAAGTCAGTGTGAAAAGGGTGACACTTAGGCTTGAATGGGTCACTAGTTGAGACTACCACTTGGATTTAAGCTCATGTCCCCCAATGTCTTTGCCTTATCAGGCATTTTACTGACTAGGAAGACATTTTACTTACTTGGCATTCTAGGCATTTTATCTGATTCCTTTGTTAGTTCTTCACAGCATTTTCCTTCTCTAACTTTCTATGCCAATTTGTCTTTCTTTTCCATAGATTCCAATTTATTAATTACTGGGTTTTTTTACAGCAGTACCCCAAACAAAACACTGTATCCTGGAAGTCTGCTGTGTTGTCACATGGAGTATCATTTATATTTTGTTGTAAAATTCTGGCACTCCTTTTCTTTTCTTTTTTAAAATCACACTACTATTTTTTCTGGCTTTCAATCATCTTCATCAGCAAGAACTGAATATGAAACAAAACAAATTTCTTCCTTTCACAAGATATTGTGGCCAATATCACAAGATATTTGTGGGGAAAAAAAATTTGCACTTTAAAATGAAATCCACTTAGGATCAGCTTATAAAAGTTAAAGCAAAACCTGTCATGCAGGTCTGGAATTCTTATCGACTAAGTTTTATACTGTTTTTGCTGTATTTGGTTTTAATCTTATATTGTGAGCTGTCTTCGGTCCCATATTGGGAGAAAGTTGGAATACAAATTAAACAAACAAACAAACAATATAAATACAGCATTGACAAAAGTGATAGGGCTCCACCTTCAACAAAGTAGATCCAAACTGGAGAGAGAATGGGATAACTGAGGGGTGATGTGCATATTATCTTTCCCATAGCAGGAGTCCCACTGGAGATGGAATTTATTCTGCCCATAAATCAGTAATGGAAAGACACAGTGTAATGCACATTGCTCAATATGATTGCTCTAATGTCCAGTTAGACGATATGGTTATGTCTCTTATTCATTGCCACACATAACAAAAATCAACATCTAACTCACTTTCATGCAAGTGTCCCCATCCAGCAATTTGGCATTTGTAATCAGCTGGGAATGATACTCCATTTTCTGGGAGGCAGATTGGTTGAACAAACTGGGACTTCACTGCACAACGCTGATTGGACTTCTTCAGTTTAATTAAAGCTGATTGCAAGAGAGAGAGAGAGAAAGAAGTGGAGCTATATCGTGGCTAGGGAAAGTGCAGTCTGCAGAACATATGCAGTTCCTAGTCTCCTCTTTTGTGGCTCCTGATTCGGGGCCAATTTTTATCTAAAAATCATACAGAATTCCCCCAAAATGTAGAAACATGTGCAAAAACATCCCTCCCTATGATCACCGAGCATCCCCAAATGCCTCAATTTTCTTCATAATCCATCTCAAAATGGCAACTGGAAGTGACACAATGTCAATCTTTGTTGCTATTTTGAGAGGGACTCTTGACAAAATGAAACATAGTATTCTGAAAGGCTGTGGGAAGGGTGCAGCCTATGGAGGGCAACTGCTGCAGTTGCCCAGCCCTGAGCTAAATGGTGTTACACAGGAGCTTCAAAAATACTGATTCTTTGACATGCATACTATGCGCTTATGAATTGATTTGACATTACTCTCCTGACACATTGGCTTTAGAATCCATTTTGTTCTGGAAGTTGTAGCCTGAAAGCCTGCTGGGAAGAAGCTTGAGGTTCCGAAATGCCAGAGAGATATGGGAGCCCTACCTTAAAATCCTGTTGGTGGCATGGACTGGTCACACTGATGTCTTTTTTGATCAGTGCAAAGGGAAGTATCTAATAGTGCCTCAAACAATTTCCTCCATGTGCAATCTCAACTTGAAGGTATTAGTGTGAGTGTTCTCATGGCCAATTAATGACCAGAAGAACAGAGGGCTCCAAGGCACCATCCACCATGGACACAGAAACAACTGTCACTCTTCTGGACTTGTAGCATTTTCACTCATTTTACATTTTGTTTGAGTACTGGACAACTATGTTGGCCCATATAGCTAGCAAGATATGTTTTAAAAAGAGACAAGGAACCTCCTGGAGCAGTCTATTTAATCCCCAGAACTTCAGAATTTATTTTCCTTGTTATGAGCCCTACTGGATTGCTTTGGAGCCACCAAGCTTTCTAAACCTTTTGTTTTAGACAGCTGTGGGGTTCAGGCTGCCCCTTTTCCTTGCTTGGTCTTCTTTTCTTTTGATGTGTCCCACTTCTGAGAATAAATTGGGAGGGGGGCTGATATTTACTATAAGCCAGGAGTCCCCAAATGCTGAACTGGTATCATATGTGATGAATCATGTGGCATGTGACTTTCTGTGAGTTCTCTACCACAGTAGATGGGACATAGCTGATGAGCCTGCAGTTAACTCTGTCCTCTGTTTTAAATCACATTGTAATAATTCTCTTTCCTTTATATTTGAATGTGACCAAAAATTCTGTATATGAGATATTGTTTAATATATGCCAATAAAAATTTACAATTTTTTGAATTTTTTTTCAGATGTGCGCACTTACATCTACAGAGGAAATATGAAATTTTTAAAACAAACTGTAATGCTTGAAGGCATATTTAATAATTAAGGTGCATAAGAATCATACAAGAACTTCCTTTTGTCTAACTACTTTTATGTTTGATCTCTTCAAAAATTGGAAATGTACTGTTCTATACATTTTCCAGTAGATCAAACATTAAGTCACTATTGGAATGTTCTCAATATGCATGATAGTTTATCATATTAACCACATTTACAGCAACTTCCAAACACATTTCACATTTGTAATAATGTTAATTTAGTTAATTATATTTTTATGTACATCAAGTCTAACTTGGGCCCTTTCCACGACTTACCTTTTTCTGAGGCCATTGTGCGAGGATACAGGGAAAGCCTCTTCTGGGAGGGAATCACTTCTGCTGCACTCCCTCTCCGTGCCAGCTGCCTGCTGGACAGGAGGAAGCACGACGGCCCCACCCCTCCCTCATGCCACGCAGCCTGCCACTTTCCCAGGCTGTGCTGGGGGAGGAAGAGCAGCCATTGTGCTTCCTGCCATTCTGCACGACAGGTAAGTGCGGAGGGAGGTGGGAGGAATCCACAACCGTGTGTTATTTTTGGAAGAAACTCAAACATGATTTAATCCGCAATTGCAACAGGATGGCCATTGGATGGCCACGGGATTGCGATGATGTCATGCAGAACCATTGTCGCGATCCTGTGGCAATCCCGAAGCCATTGCGGGTTGGAAGTGGTGTGCGAAAAAGGCGCTGGTCATTTTCAATTTTGAGTATATAATAATCATTTATATCTTCCTCAAATACATGTTCATCATTTTCTGAACTTAAGTACAGTTCCAACAGTCAGAGAATTTGCTCTTATCTGTGTATTTCAGCTCATTTTTCTTTTGCACACATTTCAGTAGTTGGCACTTCTTTTTGCTGTTGGAGACCAATAGATCACATGCTGCTTCAGCTAACGGTATATTCACCATGCAGTGTATGACTAGCTGCTCAATTTCACCCCTAACTTAATTGCTTAGCCTTTTTCTTGTTGGATACGTGTGACATAATAGACTGTGTCCCAAACGAATTATTGCAGTTTGACCATTTGGGATGGACATTTGCAATTTGTACCTCTACAACAGCCAAGACAGAATCTATCCAGATAAGCAAGAGCAATGAAAGAATCCTTAGGAACATCAGAAAGATGTCTGTTTCTTGCACAATATTGCAGGCTAGATATGCAAAGTTGCCTGAGCAATCATGCTATTGTTATAATCAGTTTTTGATTTCAACTGTGAAACTGTGTCATTTTCAAGAACAACATCTTGCAGTGTTACACTATCTGGCATAAAGTTTATCTGAGATAACTGTAATGAATCTTCCAGTCCTTCATTTTTGTTGCTATACGTCTTAAAGTCAACTCCAACTTATGGTAACCCTATCACAGAGTATTCTTGGCAAGATGTATTCCGAGGAGGTTTGCCATTGCCTTCTTCTGAGGTTGAGAGAGTGTGACTTGCCAAGATCACCCAGGGGGTTGCTTGGCTGAGCAGGGATTTGCTCTTGTTCTTTGCAGTTGTACTCTATATCCTTATCAACTGTTCTTGACAGCCCACTGTGAACGATACAATGATCTGAAAAGGGGGTTTGATCTTCATACTGCTTTAAGGTATTATCAGCAACCATAGATTAGAATAAAAACCTGTTACAAATTAATTAGGAATTTTGATTAATTCATTAATAATAATATAGGTTCATAATCCATAGAACTAGTGTGATGTAGTGGTTTGAATGTTGGGCTATGATTTCAGGAGACCAGGATTTGAGTTCCTACTTATCCATGGAAACCCATTGGGTGACCCTGGGCAAGTCACACTCTCTCAGCCTCAAAGGAAGGCAAAGACAAATCCCCTCTGAATAAATCTTGCCAAGAAAACCCCTTAGTCAGAAATGACTTGAAGGCATACAAAAACAAAAACAAACAAGGTTTATATCATAGTCTGAATAACATTAGATGAAACAACTAAATTGGCTGCACAGATGTGCAAGTTGTACTTCATGTTGGAAATGAAATGAAGTGTAATGAATGCCAAAGTCTTCAAAAGACTCTGCTGTTAAATCTCTGATCACTAAATCTTCCCCATTTTTCACTAATTTTGTCTTTTTAGAATGGTGACAGGGGTAAATCTATAAGATACAGCACTCTCTGCTACATGTCTCTCTCTAACATTTTGGGGTGAGGAAAATGAACAGAATTTTGCAGCCTGTTTGGTGATGAACATTGGCAGGGGGAGATTTTTGTACTGAACTCAAGGAATAATTCTGATCTCTGCACCGGAGGTGGAAACAATGTTCATAGAATTTTCCAACAGTCAGTAAACTCCATCAAGAAGAAGAATACACCAGTGAAAATTTGTGCCATATTCTGAATATCTTGAAGTATTGTGGATGAATTATTCTTCAGAGAAAAACATGTGGGCTTTTTTTGCACAAACACACACAAAAAATGTTCTGCACAAAAGCAAGGCTTTGCAGACACTCCCAAAATATTTTCTCTGCAAGTGAGTGAGATACCTGGGGGTAAAGATATCCACAAAAAAAATCAACAACTATTTGAAAGTAACTGCTTGAAAGTATGGTAAGATATCAATAAAGATTTAACTAGATGGTGGAAAATAAGCTTGTCTTTGATGGGTAAAATATCAACAATTAAAATGAATGTCCTACCTAGAATAATGTATCTATATAACGTATCAAACAATCTCGATTATATTTTCAAACATGATATCTACAAAGTAGCAGAAAAAATTATCCAAATTTTTATGGTCAGGCAAAAAACCCCAAGAATTAAATGGAAACTGTTGAGAGAGGCAAGAGCAAGAGGAAGATTAGGGGTTCCACATTTAAAACTGTATTTTAAGGTCTGGTTAAAACAATGGATTACAACAAAAGACAGCGAAAGGGATCTGGATTTAGAAGGGCATGAATTAAAAATGGGATGGCATAGAACCTTATGGTATGGGAAAATTAAAATAAATGAGGAGTTTAAAAATCATAGTATGAGAAGATTATTCTTAAGAATCTGGGAAAAATATAAGGGGAGACTCTGCCCCAAAATTCCTGGAGGGTTATCTCCACAAGAAGCTATTGCATGCAACAGTTGAGAGTTAATAAATGAAAAACATGTAGAGATTTGTTTTTTAAAAAGAAGAAGGTAGTTGGAAAATTAAAGAGATACAACAATGGGAGCAGGGAGGATTTAAGATGTTATGGTTAAACTACTAGGAATTGAGAGAGAGAAAGTGAAAGATGACCTAAAGAAATTTCAATATGAGGGGTAAAAATTGAATTTGAAAAATTACTATGCTCAGTTGATAACCATCTAATGTATAAATCATTGTATTAACATTGTATTAATATTGTTAATATTTAGCACAAAGAAGAGCAGATAAAAGAATATATGATCAACTGGGCAAAGAACTTTGACTGTAACATACAAATGGGGCAATGGAAAGATATCTGAATTAAAGGAATTAAGTTTACCTGTTCTTACAACCTTAAGGAAAACATTTACAAAATGATATTCAAATAGTATTTGACCCCAGATATATTGGCAAAAATGTATAAAGGCAGAGGTAATATCTTTTCGAAATGCAAAAAACGGACTGGACCATTCTTCCACATATGGTGGAAATGTAAAATATGAAGGAAATATTGGCTTAAAATTAGTGAAAGGATGCAAAAGATTTTGAGATTCAAACTACCCCCAGTAGCTGAATTATACTTATTAAATATGATAGATGGTTATATGGTGATAGCTGTGAGATTGCTTTTATGCAACATATTGGAAGTCAAATAAAATACTGACCCATGTAGAATGGATGGAAAAAAATGGACTTGGTACACTTAGAAAAATTAACCAATTTAGTAAGGAAGAATTCAATAGAGATATTTCTAATGACATGGAAACCTTTTATAGACTTTGTAAAGCAAAGGGGATATTAGAATTATAGGCTTGGATGTAGAAGAAGTTAAATTAAGCAAAAATTTAAAAAATATATCATAATGTATCAAAATTTATTAGGACAAATAAAAGATAGTACTTAGGTCTAAAGAAGAGACTAGATTTATGAATCAGACTACAGTCAGAGAAAGGTGTGAAGTTTTTTTCTAGAAGGAGGGAAAGGAAAACAAGGGGTATGTTGAGTTTTTGTTGTTGTTGTAGTTTTTAGGTTTATGTACATGTTAACACTCATGAAAATAAAAATTATTTTAACTGGATGACAGATGCAGGAGCCACTCGACTGGGCTCCCCCTGCATTGTCCCCCTGACAGCAGGGAGCTCAGGCAGATCTGCACCTTCCGAGCTGGGCACGCCCCCATTCCACCTGCATTCCCTGAGTCCCTTAAGGGGACTCTCAAATGGACTAACTGCAGCCTCAGATCTAGAACCTCATGCCACTGCCCATAAGTTGTGACAGTTAACAACCAAATAATCCTACTATTCTTGGTCTAATGAATAGTATACAAAATGGGCCACATTGACTGCATCACAAATTAAATGCTGCTTTTAATTTTGTGAAAAGATATACTTCAAATTATGGGGGGATAATTGATTTTCCTGGCTTGTTGCTCTTATCGCTTGTGGTGTATCTGAGGAGAAAGACTGGAAAGAAAATCTCAAACCTGCCTTCTTTTGACTCACCAAAAACCTGATTCTTAGCTTTGCCTAAAACATGTAGAGAATGGCTTTGAAAATCATCTCCAAAACCTCGGTCTGTTTGCTAAGGACACACAAATCATAAACATGCTTCTGACGAATCCCATGAGATTCTTTTAGCATCAGATTTTTATCTCATGCCCAGTCAAGCACTCAGATGCTGATGTGAGGGTTCACATTTCCCATTTTGGTTCGGGGTGGGTGGGTCATTCCCCTAGATGCCCCTGCCACAACTAGACTCTGTGCTCTGACTTGCAGCATATGCATCTGATCTCACTTGATAGCCCTGTTTGAATTTACTTTATATGCAATAGCCCAGAAAACCTCTTTGCTATGACTTCATCACATGATATTGTTGAAATGTTTGTGGGCTGAATGTATATGGGTGGAGTGAATCACCAAACTCTTTTCCAATGAGCTCCTGGCTAGGACTTGTTACAAAGGGTACCATATTTAAATGCCTTGGGGAATTTATTAGTATTTCCTGCTTTGGAGTAGAATGGTGTGAAAAACTCCAGTGCAAGGACAACTACAGTATGGTAACCACGGCTGTACCGTTGCCATACGGTGCTTGACAGGACCCTCAGCCACACTGCAGGCAGCAACATGTTGTGCCTCCTCATTCTGTCTAAAGTGAAATCTGGCCCTGTATACCTAACTTGCACTGTGAATAAATTATCTTTAGATTTGTACATAAATTATCTATCCCCTGCCACTTATTCCTTATTATATATATGGAAATGAAATATTCCCTCTCCAAACAAAAACATTTTTAAAAATGACCATATCCATACAAGGACATGTCACATATTTGGTAAGGTGCTGTATATTCTATATCCAATAAATCCAAATTTGAGTTAGAATTTAATTGGAAATGAGAAAAGTGCTCACCAATATCATTTTCAGTAGGGTTGAACACTGTGTAGTCAGGATACATGATATACTTCTCTATATCAAATTCTTGAGTGACATCTGTTGTTTTATTTAAGAAATGTTGTCCCAAAACAACTCGAATTGTTGATCTCAGTGGGCTGAGGGAAAAAGAAAATCAGAATGGTTTTATATCCTCATTAACACTCACCTAGTAGCCAATGACAGCAAAGAATTCCCTACAGGTTTGTGCATATGTGTGTACAATTCCCTCCAGTTGAATGAACAGGCAGTTGACAGAAGGATAGAGAAATCTTGCTTAGCTTCCATACTGGCCTTAGAAGAAGAGCTTTAGTTTCTCTGTGACCACTGCAGAAGTTGAGCATAAGAGAGGCAAGTTGTATGTTCTCTCTTTTGCCATTCCACTTGACTTTCCTCTTGCCTATGGAAGTAGTGAAACCTCTTTCTCTACAATGGGGAGAGAGGGCAACGATGATGGATCCAGGGGCCAATATTCTGTCCCTCAGACTCTCTGAAACTGCTATGGACTGCCAAAAATGCTAGCAAGCAAATGAAACCCCTGGAAGTAGGAGGAAGTACATTTTGGGTTAGGAAAAAGGGGGAGGAGGTATGTTAAATAGTTTTTGTGGGAAATAGAGGTGCAACCTGTTTATAAAACATGAATTGCCATCCCTGAAGGTTTCCTGGAAAGGCAATTAACCTCTCTGCTTTTTTTCCAGAAAAGGGCATTCTAGAGGGGTCAAGGGTTGCAAAAAAATAAAACAAAAACAAAACATCCTTGGGGAGAGTGTATTTTGCCCACGCCTACTCTACAGCTACTATTGGCAAAATGTGGTGCTCTGCCAAAGGGAGAACATACTATTTTCCTTTGATCAGCCCCCTAAATTTCTGCACTGCATTTTCTAATCTAGCCTACTTTTTTATTTATAAGAGAGCAGTGGCAAGGAATACTTCTGCATAAATTCACTGAGTGTACCAGATTTCCTGAGTGACAAAACCCACAATTTTGAAGCAATAAAGTAAATTTCATATGACATTGAACATGGCTTTACCTGTTAGAGAAACAATGGGCAGCTGTCACCACCCAACAAGAACGTATAAGGCTTCCAGCGCAGAAATCAGTTCCAACATATATGGCAGCCAGCCATGGATGAGATCCTGGCAAAGCAGAAGATCCACCTACAATCCTAGGTCTTAGGAAACTTCGTTTCTTATGTCTCCTCCCACATGAAGTCTTGACAACAGCAAATTCCTCAATTGTGTCTGGTAGTGGTGGCGGTGGCGGTGGTGGCCGTCTTCTCCGGCTCTCTAGGAGAGAAAGAGCCATATTTAGTCTCTGACCCATTTTTTTTTCTCCTTGTTGACTGTGTTTACTCTGCCGATGCAGCCCTCTGTGCCTCCCCTGCTAATTCTTTGCTGGCAGAGAGTGGGGGTTGGGAGTGGCAGAGAAGCATCCAGCTATTTTCCCACAGCTGGACTCACAGCAATGGCATACTCCTCAGGGATCCCCGGAGGAACCTGGGGAGGTCCCAGAGGATTCCTTTCATTGTGTGTCAAGCTACAGGAAAATGGATGTTTCTCTGCCTTTACCCATGGTCTCCACTGGCCTGGAAACTGCCTCCCCCCCCCTTTTCTTTTTCTTGTCTTGTCTTGTTTTGCCTTTTCCTTTCCTCTTTCTTCCTCTTCCTCTTCTTCTTCTTCTTTTTCTGCTGCTGCTTTCCAGTTGGGGGAGGAATATAGCAGAGAAAAGGTGGGATTTTGAGGCATTTTGGTCATTGTGTGGTTGGTACAGAATTCTGATTTCTTCAGTGACCAAAATAGTGAGTTTAATGGTGTAAGTTGAGGAGGAGGAAATAACACAGTATAGTTTGAAGTCAGTTTCCATGTTTTGTTTCATCTGATGGTGTTATAGTATAGTGGTGTACCAAGAGTGGGGTGATGGAAGCAAACTGTCCTGGGAACAGACAATAAGGGGAGTGCATTATCTGCAGTCAATTTGAAATCAGACAATGTGTCCTTTTCTTATGTCAAAGCACTCTGCCCTATATCCATTCAAGTGTGCTTGTGCCAGGGATTGTCACGTGCCTCAATGAAAGCAGCACTCACCACTGCCATGCTCCTCTTGCTGTTGCCATGGTGGTGGCTGCTGCTGTGCAAAGACCAGGACTGGCCTTGCCCATGAGAGTGTTATGACCCTACGCACCCCCCCAAACTGATATGGTTTAATTAGCAAATATTAATTGGCACTACATTAACTGGCATTGATATAAAATGGAACCTGAGGGATTGGAAGGTCAAGCTGGAAAGAAGAAAATTACTGACTGTAAATATGAGACTGCAAGTCAGATCGGCCACACTCCCTCCTAGGCAAAACCGAAGTCACTGTCAGGCAGATTATAGGGCAAACCTGCAGACAATAGGCTTATGCTAATGCTGAACATCTCTGTGCAGAAAAGGGAAGTTTCCACCAAACTGTGATTGTTCTAACCCTGATCCCTCACATTTGGATGTTTCCCTGCTTTGTCTTCCTGCCTCTTCACAATACAGAGCTATTACAACAGCCATTACCTCTTTGTCACCTAAACACTGAGAACATTAACACTGTCCGGACTTCATTGTTTGTGTTGCAACTCCCATTGTTTACTTGGCTGGGAGAGTCATTCACACTCATATCCACATGGTAGCTTTGGGGTATAAAATCCCTCAGTTTTCAGCAGGCTCTCACAGTCTCTCAATTTGCTGAATGCCATGCTGTCACCTTGATTCTCAAACAAGAACTGTCCTTAGGTGTCTATCTAAGTCACATTGCTACTTTTCTTCGCTCCTCTCTGGATTGCTGATTATCACCTGAACCCTAAAAGTCTTCTATCCCCAACTTTCCTCCCTTTACCTTTGGTTAGTCCTTGTGTGAGTGCATGAGTGCTTGGATCTTTTGTGTGTGTGTGTGTGAATCTTCTTAATAAAACACATTTTAGTTTATATTTTGGATTCTCTGGCTGGTTCTTTCCTGTGTGATCGCATAAACAGTAGTAGAAAGATCTTGTTAAGTTACCTTCCTCTCACAGGCTTCCTAATTTTGAGCTAATTAATTCCCCTCTGTCATGTGGAGGTACTGGCATCACAGGTGAACCCCTGAGTAACCTATGTTTTGGGGTAACAAGAGGCTCCAAGAAAGGAGGTGGACAAAGGCTTCTGGCAAGTGATGGGTTGCACTTCACAGCAGTTGGAAGGAATCATTTTTGCTAAGAGTTTTAACAAACCTGATTAGGAGGAATTTAAACTGAATTATGTTGGGGAGGCAAATAGTATCCTTGAGGGCATTAATTCATCAAATGTGGATTTAATAGCCTAAGTATTATAGGGAGAACTGGGCGAATAGTAAAGGAACCCAACAGTTGGAGGGGAAAAACCTTTACATAGGCAGTTAGGAGGAAGGACCTGTGGTCTTACATGTCTCTCAGTAATGCATACAGCATGGGAAATAAACAAGATGAACTTGAACTCTTAACACAGCAAAGCAAGTATGATATAATAGGCATCACTGAAACCTGGTAGGATGAGACTCATAATTAGAATATAGTGATAGAAGGATATGACCTCTTTTAGTAAAATAGAATAAACAGGAAAGGAGGAAAAGTAGCACTATATGTCAATGATGTTTATACCTGTGAAGAGATCCATGACTTAAATCTTGGAAGCTAGGATGAGAGTATCTGGATAAAAATTAAGGAGGACAGAAACATTGGGAGGGGGTGTCTACTACAGACCCCCAAGCAGGATTTAGGACTTGGATGATGCCTTCCTGGAACTATGGCCAAACATTCAGGACAAGAGACATAATAATAATGGGAGATTTCAACTATTCTGATATTTGTCAAAAGGTCCAACAAATTCCTCACTTGTCTTCCACATAATTTCATGATCCAAAAGGTGGAAGAGGCAACGGGGGATCAGCTATTTTTGAGGTGATCCTAAACAACAATGACAATCTGGTTAATGGAGTAGAAGTGGAGGGATGCTTAGAAAGTAGTTTATTAGAAAGGTTATTATATAGCAGAAACGGGAAGTCAAGAATAGTCAGATATGTATACTAGACTTTTAAAAAGCTGATTTCAGTAAACTTAGGGAAATACTGATGCTATACCATGGTCAGGAATAGTAAAAGTGAAAGGAGTTCTGAGAGGATGGACATTTCTTATAAGTAAGATATTGAAGGCACAATTTCAAACAGTTCCAATGAGGAGAAAAAATGGGAGATGTCTAAAGGAACTAGGATAGCTGGATGTCTAAAGTAATTTCAACTGAACTAAGATTTTAAATGAATATGTACAAGAAATGGACAAAGAAGGAAATCACCAAAGAGGAACTCAAATAAATAACCAGCACACGTAGGGAGAAAGTCAGACAAGCTAAAGTGCAGAATGAGCTCAGACTTCCTAGAGAATTTAAAAACAATAAAAAATGAATTTTTGGTTTTGTCTGTAGCAAAAAAAAAACAAAAGGAGATGGTAGGGCCACTACAGGGAGAAGATGGTGACATGATAACAGAGGACAGAGAAAAGACAGAACTATTCAGCATCTTCTTTGCCTCAGTCTTCTCTGAAAGAAGACAGTGTTTGATCTAGAGAAAATGGAACAGAAAATGTAATAGGGGAAATGAAGCACAGAATAGGTAAAGAGGTAATACAGGAATACCTGCCTATTCTAAATGAAGTCTCCAGAGCCAGATGAACTGCATGCAAGGATATTAAAAGAATTAGCAGAAGTAATCTCAGAGCCACTGTCAGTAATCTTGGAGAATTCCTGGAGAACAGGAGAACAGGAGAAGCCACTGCAGAATAGAGGAGGACAAATGTTGTTCCCATCTTTAAAAAGGGAAAAAAGAAGATCCAGACAATTACTGCCCAGTCAGTCTAACATCAGTGCCAAGAAAGATTCTAGAACAAATCATTAAACAGACAATCTATAAGAACTTAGAAAGGAATGTGGTGATCACAAAAAGTGAACATGGGTTTCTCAAAAACATGTCATGCCAGACTCTGACAATAAGAGCCATTCAACAATAGAATATGCTGTGAAGTGTGGAGTGTCAGAGTGAAGTGTGGTGGTGTCACCTTCTTTGGAGGTTTTTAAGCCATTTGCTGGGGGGTGATTTGAGTGCGTGTTCCTGCATGGCAGGGGGTTGGATTCGATGGCCATTGTGGTTGCTTCCAACTCTATGATTCTATGATTCTATAAAATTATCTCTTTTTTTGTTGGAGTTACGAGCTTGGTATATTAAGGGAATGCTGTGGATATCTTGATTTCCATAAGACTTTTGACACAGTCCCTCCCAGTCCCCAAAAGCCTCCTGAAACCTACCCCAAAATCCAAAAATTGTACCCACCTGACAATCTCACACAAAGCCCACATAATTTGCAAGTTTCTCCCAAACAAGTTGGTAAAATGTGGACTAGACAATGCTACTGTTAGGTGGATTTGTAATTGGTTGACTGACTGAATGCAAAGGGTACTCGCCAATAGCTCCTCCTCATCCTGGAAAGAAGTGAGCAGTGGGTTGCCATAGGATTCCTTTCCTGGGCCCAGTGCCATTCAATATTTTTATCAGTGACTTCAATGAGGGAATAGGGAGCATGTACATTGAATTTGAAGCTGACACCAAATTAGGAGGGGTACCTAATACTCCAGAGGACAGGATCAGAATTCAAAATGACTGGAACACATTACAAAGCTGGGCCAAAACTAACACAATGAACTTCAATAGGGAGAATAGTAAGGTACAGCTATTAGGCAGAAAAACTGAAATGCACAAATATAGGATGGGTGACACCTGGCTTGACCACAATGCATGTGAAAGAGGTCTAGGATTCTTAGTAAACCACAAACCGAGCATGAGTCAGCAGTGTGATGTGGCAACTAAAAAAGCCAGTGTGATTCTAGGCTGCATCAATAGGAATGTACAGTAGTGTCTAGGTCAAGGGAAGTAATAGTACTGCTCTGTTGTGCTTTGTTCAGATCTTACCTCGAATATTGTGTTCAGTCGAGAAGTAGATTGACAAACTAGAAGGTGACCAAAATGGTAAAAGGCCTGGAAAACCTGCCTTATGGGAAGTAGCTTAGAGAGCTTGGTATGTTGGAGAAGAGAAGGTTAAGAGGTGACATGATAGCCACGGTGAAATATTTGAAAGGATGTCATATGGGGTAAACTGTTTTCTGCCGCCCCAGAAACTAGGACACAGAGCAATGGTTTCAAACTACAGAAAAAGAGATTCCAAATAAACATTAGGAAGAACTTCCTGACAGTAAGAACCGTTTGATACTGGAATATGCTGCCTCGGAATGTGATAGAGTATCCTTCTTTGGAACTTTTTAAACAGAGGCTGGATGGCCACCTGTTGGGAGTGCTTTGATTGTGTATTCTTCCATGGCAGGAGGTTGGACTTAATGGCCCTTGTGGTCTCTTCTACCTCTATGATTCCAATAGACATGGTAGTGGTAGCGATGATGATGTGGGTAAACAGCCTGGTCTGAGGGAGGAATGGACTTCAGTGGGCTTTTTAGCTACAGTTTCAAGAAGACTGAGACAGGCCTGTCAATCATGGGCCCTTTCTGCACCTTACCTTCTTCTAGTGCTGGGGTGCGGGGATCGCGCGAGCAGCCTCCGGCGAGAGGCTCTAGTGTCCAGGGTCCTTCGGCTCTGCACGAGCTGCCTGCTCATGCGAGAGCGCCGCCTCTTCCTTCCGCAGTGCAGCCTGGGACCTTCCCAGGCTGCGCTGGGTCAGGAAGCATGACCGGTGCGGCTCCGGAGGCTCTGCACGCCAGGTAAGTGCGCGTGTGGTCTGGGAGCAATGCACGATCGTGCACCATTTTCGGCTTCTAGCCAAAAATGAAAAGGTGTGTGATCAGCACCTGCCGGCCCCTGGAGTGCCGCGCGATTTTGAGTGCGTTATGCAGATTGCTCCTCACAATCATGCAACGCTCCAGGCACTGTTTCGCATGGAAAATGCTGTGCGGAAAGGGCCATGGTCTCATCATGGCCCTCATCATCATTATTGGTCTACCATTGATTGCCTTAGCACCACCTGTCCCTGCTGCCTCCACCACTGCAGTGCATCTAGGTGAGCTGCAACTGAGTGAAGACAGCAGAAGTAACATGATAGCATAACCCATTGAGGAGATGATTCCTCATACCCTCATAGTAACTTATTTTTTTAAAAAAGTTCTTGCTCCTTTTTTACATTTGCTGACTTCACTTCTTCCCGTACTTATGCCAACTTCAACAGAGTAGTTCAAGCTGAATCTCATAGATACTTACTTACCACATGATGTAATGGTGCAATACTCCCAAGATACTACGTTGTCTTTGATGAAATAACACCATGGTCTCTCGTCTTCATCTGGATTTCTACAACATTGAAGACGACATTGCCTCTTAAAAATAGACAAACACTGATCTTTGTTACTAACCATCATCTTGTTTTGTTTCCTTATTTGTCCTATGGTGAGGGCTGGTTTGGTTGTCTTCACTGCTAATTTTCTTTTAAAAAAATATAGTTTTTATTAACAACTAGTGTATTTACCCAGCGTTGCCTGGGGTTTTTATTTTCCTCTTAAGAACTCACCAAACTGTCTTCTCTGTTTCCTGTAACTTTGCTCCACATTTCCCAATGCAATCTATATTCAGAGTTATTTACATATACAGTTTGAGTTCCTCGGGGAGTGCACTGTCCTCCTCCTTGCTACTAGGCCTCATGTCCATAGCAACCGGCCTATTTCTCTACTTGTAAATTTTCCCCATATTCCCCAATCCAATCTGTATTCATAGTTGTTAATATAGAGAGGTTAGGTTCCTGCAGGAATACACTGTCCTCCTCATTGCTGCTAGGCATTGTCTCCATAGCAACCGGCCTATTCCAGTACCTGTAGCTTTTCCTCATATTCCCCAATCCAATCTGTGTTGTCTGGTGACATTGATACTGGCTTTTTTTGCTTTCTGTTGAATTTGTGCAATGCCTTTACATTTTTCTGGAAGCATTTTTTGTTTTGAATTTCAACTTTTAAGATTCCTCACATATGGAACCCATACAATCTACTGTGTGAGGTGAGAAGATCTTGTAATTATGGCCATTTCTGCACTGCACTGTTATAGTGCTATTATTCCACTTTCAACAACCTGTGGAATTCTGGGGTTTGTAGTTTACTGAGACGAAAGAGCTCTCTGGCTGAGAATTCTTAAATGCCCCTCCTTAAACTACAAATCCCAGGATCCATAGGATGTTGAAAGTGGAATAATAGCACTATGACAGTGTAGTGTGGAAATGGGCTATGTTGTTAATTTTTCTCACATACGCCTCCCAAAAGTCTTCTGGCATCCTTATTAATGGTGGGCCTCATCTCCATAGCAACCAGCCTGAGGCCCAAGAGCTCTCTGGCTGAGAATTCTAAAGGCCTCTCCCTAAACTGCCAGTCCCAGGATTCCATGGAATCTTCACAGCCAGCCAATCATGTGAGTTCTTCTCGCCTCACACAGCCAATCAAAGGCTGATGCAGACAAACAGACAAACATGAAGACAAACATTTATTTTTATATAGTGATTCTATAAAAATACATACAAACAAGACAACAACAAGAAATCAAAATAACAACAGCTTACAACCACAAATAAGGATAACAATCAATTCAACCAACAAAGAAAAATATAAACAAGGAAAATACTGAACACTAAATATTAAATTAAAATTAGTTTAAAAAGAGAAAGAAGATAACAAACTTAAAAGATAGGTCCCAGTTTTTCTGACTTGGATGTTAGGTAACTTTACCTCAGGGGGAACCTTCTCGTGTTACTAGTACCCCTCTAATACTCCCATGCTATCCTCTCCAACATACTGAATACTAAATCCTACTGTTGTTAATTTGTACTCTTTTTTTTTTTTGCAAAAAGCTTATTAGAGGTTCCTAATCTTTCACAAAAGACATCACTGATTTTTCTCTTATCAGTACCATCTCTGTATTTTTCCAGTTCTGTTCCTATAATAGGATTGCCAATTTTTTCTCATTATTCCAACTGAATATTATGTTCAATATTTTGTGCCCATTTTATCACACAATCTGTGGCCTTTTTCACACTTGGCGAAGAAATCACCCCGTGCCAGTACTCACTGGACCGGAGTGCTCCATCGGCGGGTCCAGGCTCGTCCGGAGCAGTGCGTGGCCGTGCTCCGCACTGCTCCGGAGACGAAAATGGCGGCTTCCGGTTGGTGGAGGCTCTCCACCAACCGGTGAAGCTCGCCAACCTAAAGCCCACCCCTGGAAGATCTGCAGGCTCGCCCTGGTGCAAGCTTGCAAATCTGCACCGGAGCGCAGCCACGGAGTGGCATGCTCCATGCTTTTGAAAGACCTGTTTCAAAAGCACGGAGAACAACCACTTTGGGTCATTCCGGAGTGGGCTGAAGTCCGGAACTACACAAAGTAGTCCGGACCCAGTCCACTCCCAAGTGCAAACGTCCTCCCTGGAGGACGCTCTGCACCGTTCTAAAAACAAAGTGCGGAAAAGGCCTGTGACTACCTCTTCCTTCATCTTAGCAAAAATGTATACATCTTACCAATCAAAAATGTACAGCATCTGTGCACCTGTTTCTCAAACTCGGTTTTAGTCAAATCAAAATCATACATTTTTAATCTGCTTTATATCTCTCCGTATCTATATGAAAACCATTGAAAAGAGTACCCTTCAGAAGGTATCTGAGCTGGATTGATTCTACAGTACTCTTGTTCATACTTCAATAGATCTTGTTACATCACCCAAATTTCTTTCACCATTGTCTCCTTTCTGTAAAAAGCCTCTTGTGAGGACACCCATGAGGGTGTTTTAGGGCAGAAATTTGATTTATATCCATTCCATGTACATTTACTTTAGCTTTCACATACCATAGGCTTCATGCCACACAAACTTCAATTCATGACCTTCTAAATCCAATATTCTCTTATTTGACAACAGAATCCAGTCTTTCAACAATGCCAAACAACCTGCTGAAAAATACAGTTTCAACTCTGGCAATCCCAATCCTGCTTGCTTAGCATCTTTTAAAATTTATATTTTACTCGTTTTTTCCCCCTTGCAATATGAATTTTGAAATATCTCTGTGTCATTCTTTAAATATGTTGGAAAATTATAGCATTGTCTCCACACACACATCTTATTCTAGATCAAATGGAGCTTAGCTAGTATACTGTTGCTCTGTGGTTATGGTATCCAAGCCATGTGACTCAGGACACATTCCGGTGTCAGTTATTTGTCATACTTACAAAGCAACAACTCTCTCTATAGCAATCTTGCTTCTAGCACTTTCTCTACTATGCTAGGCTATTCACCCAGAAATTGATGAGTTTAAAATGAAGATATTGTCTTCACAGTTAGTTAGGATATAGTTTCTCTAATGGATATGTAATTATAAAGTTTATTAGTAAATCTTTTGAGTTTGGAACCTGAAGCTGCATGTCTTCTTTTTGATTTCTAGTCAGCCTTCAGTTCAGGGCAGACAACACAGAAATAGGGACATGCTTTCTCTGCAACTCTGTTAAAAGAAGGCTAATTCCTCACAGCTTTAGCTTTCATAGAGTTCCCCAAGGGTTATCACTCTGGGAAAATCTAACCCGCAACAAAAGAAAACATTATTTGTCAAGACTGATAACATTTATCAATAACATTTTTGGAAGAACATTCATTTTTTTCACAGAAATTCAATCCAACAAATATGATTTAAGTTTTGCCTGTCTCTGTAAATATTGCTTGACATCATTCCATGTTTTGATATAGGCCCTTTCTGCACAATGTCGCTGTTCTGCTTCTGGGACCGGATGGCAGTGGTTGGCAGATCATGGTTCTGCATGAAGTTGTCACCATCCCATTGCCATCCTGTCGCAAAGTGTTGTACTCGCTCAGTATTTGCAAAACAGAAAAAATCCATTTTGCACCTCCAATTGCACAGCGCTCCCATACTTACCATTGTGCAGAAGCCGCTGAAGCGTGATTGTGACACTTCCTGCCCCAGCGCAGCAATGGCAAGTGTCCGGCTGCACTGCAGAAGGAAGAGGTGGAGCCATCATGCTTCCTTCCACAGGGAAGTGCTGCTGACATGCTCCCTTCCAGACTTGAATTGCAGCATGACAACAAGGAAGAGTGTTGTCATGTGGAAATGGCCATAGTTATTTTTCAACACCATACAAGTCATGTTTGTCATAGTAATACCTGAACATTTTACTTTTTTAAAATTTTAAATCTTGACTTCCCCATCAACTGCACTTCTTTTTTCCTTATATTTTTTGTCAGCATCATTTCTTGCTTATTTATCTTAAATCTTTTAATCTTGGAAGCAACACTTTTATACAATCAATGGAGTCTCTAAAATCAACTAGGGCCCTTTTCGCATGGCATTTCTGATGCGAAAGGGCCCCTTGAGCGTCGCGCACATGTGAGGAGCGGTTCACATGATGCACTCACATTTGCGCGACGCTCAAGGGCCTGACACAGACCACGCATGCATTTTTTCATTTTCGGCTTGAAGCCGAAAATGCTGAGCGGTCGCACATTGCTCCGGGTCCCCGCATGCCCCAGAGCAATGGCGTGTGGAGCCTTGGGAGCCAGACCGGTCGCGCTTCCTGTCCAGTGCAGGCTGGGAAGGTCCCAGGCTGCACTGCGAAAGGAAGAGACAGGGCTCTCTCGTGAGCAAGAAGCTCGTGTGGAGCCAAAGAAGCAGGGAAGCGAGAGCCTCTTGCCGGAGGCTGCTTGTGCAAGCCCCACACCCCAGCACCGCAAAAAGGTAAGGTGCGAAAAGGGTCTAGGTCATCAGCAAAAGCTCTTAATTTATAACATTCCTTTTAAATTTTTATACCTTGTATTGTTTCATCTTGTCTTATTCCACTGTCCAATGCTTCAAGAGCCAAAATGAATAATGAATGTGAAAGTGGCAACCTTGTCTTGTTCCCTTTTGAATCTTACATGCCTTACTCAACTCTCCATTGATACATGTTTGCTCAACATTTTATATTGTCTTAATTCATGTGATAAAACTCTCTCCAAAGTTCATCTTCTCCAAAACTCTAACCAGAAAATCCCAATTCAAGATATCAAATGCTTTCTTGGCATCTAAAAATATAAGTGCCACCTGTTTTTCATTGTGATTGTCTAAATATTTCAAGATGCTCGCAACATAGGTATTATCCCATAACTGTCTTTTCTGAAAAACAAACAAAAAAAACCCCCCCAAACACCTGCTTCGTCTTTATGAATAAATTCTTGTAAAATTCTCTTCAATGTTTCTGCTAAAATCATTGTAAATATTTTATAGTTGTTATTCAGTAATGAAATGGATCTGTAATGTTTTGTCATTGTTTGGTCTTGGCCTTCCTTAGGCATTAGCATTCTTGCTGCTTCTTGCCAAGCATCTGAAATCTTCTTCATCCTTCATCCTTCATATTGAATTCAACAGGTTTTATAAAGGTAAAAAGAATTCTTCCTTGAAGGTTTTATAATAGCTCACCAATAGTTCATCTGGTCCTGGGACTTTACCAGGCTTACTTTCTTTATTGCTTCCACAATCTCAGGCCTATGTAGCTAGGAAGAAGCTGCTTGCTATCCTGGCTGAGAAGGTCCAGTTTCCCATGGATCAGGGAACTCACAATTTCAATGCTACAGAGTTCAAATTGCTCCTTTATGGAGGTTTGAATTCCAAAACCAAAATGGCTCTGGGTCCTGTGGATATTAGCATGCTCACATGGGCCACCTTATGCATAGGGTGTCCGACCTCCTCAGGGAATCAGGCACCATTAGGAATCCCCAGGTCCCCTAATGAACATGGAACCCAGGCCTTGGGAGCCAGTCAGTAACATACAGCAATCATGGCCCGCCCACACAGTACAACAGAGCGGGTGGTTCAGGAAACCCGGCTCCTTGTGGTAGCTGGAGGAGGGAAGGATGATCACTCTGGTGGTGGCAGTAGTCAGAATTGGAGAAACCAGCACGGTAACTCCATTCCCTGTAACGGCCATGGCCAAGGCAGTGCCTCTTCAAACCCTAGGCAACGGCAAGGTCTAGACCAACAGAGTCATGCCTCAAACCCTCATCAGCAATCAGAAGACTATGATCCTCAGAGGCTGGTGTATAGAGAGGAATAAAGGCAGACATGGGAACTGCTAAAGAAGACAGGAGCTGACATGTCCCAGTTCCATATGCATCCGCAACTGAGTGGATCAACATGCTTCTGAAGTTGCAGGGCAGTTCTGCTATTACTGCACAGCCTGTGGACACCATCTCACCACCCAACACAGACAAGAACATGGAATATAAGAATATAAATATAAACAAAACGTATCTACATATTGTTAGGCTGGGTTGCCACTACTGTCAGCTGTAACCATCTTACTCATTGCTACCAGCAGAGTGTTCCTAATAATAGAGTTAGTTTTATGATTGTTTTTTCCATTAGGTATATAGAGCCCAAGTTGGTGGGATTCTGAAAGAAATGAGTTGTTGGCATTACTGCAGTAATTCCAATGCCAAGGTGGCCGCCTCCATATGTGACAACCCACTCATACTTGAGGCCTGAGACAATGGGCCCTTGAGTTGGGTTGGTTATTAGTTTGTTTGAAAAGATTCTGTGTATTTAACATTTTAAATGCTCCTATTTCTTCTGCTCCAACAGTTCCAACAACTGTTCTGTTCCAGCAGCTCTCATGGCTGCTGGTTTATTTCTGGGCAAAATTCAAAAAGCTGGTGATGACCTATAAAGCTGTATACAGCTTTGGACCAGACTACATGACATGCCATATTTCCCCTGCCTGCGTATATCCTGAGATTCACAGGACAGATCCTCCCCACAGAACATTTCTGCACTACACTGTTATAGTGCTATTATTTCACTTTCAAAATCCTATGGAATCCTGGGGTTTGCAGTTTAGGAAGGGGCATTTAGAATTCTCAGCCAGAGAGCTCTTTGGAATCAATAAACTACAAATCCCAAAATTCCACAGGATTTTTGGTGGGGTCCTCTTCTTTGGACATCTTTAAAAAGAGGCTGAACAGCTACCTGTTGGGGATACTCCAGCTAGAGATCCTGTATTGAGCAGGACATTTGACTCAATGGCCTATGGTTCCACTTCCAACTCTATGATTCTATGATTTTATGATTCTGTAATTCTAGCTTCTTTTCCTGGCCCAACCAGTGGCAGTTTTGAGTCCCTAGTGGAGTGGCTAAAAACCTTTACATGGGATTTCAAATTTTGTATATCATCTCTGTTTTCTTTGAAATTCACCAAGTTTATAATAAATGTCAAAAAATAGACAAACAGTGATACCACCATGAAATACACACACACACACACACACACACACACACACCACAAGTAAAACCCATTGCTGAAGCTAATGTTGCACTTTATCTGCTCTATGAACACATTTAACAACATCTACGATCCCTCAGCTATTCTTCTAGGCATTTTCTTACCGGCAGTATGAATGTCGTCCCAGTCCCAGTTGCACAGAACTTTCAGCAAAGTTAGCATTAAGCAAATCTGAATTCCATGGCAGACAATTATTTCCAGAAATTGTCTTCTTTACAGTGCCCCTGTAATCTGTTCCGTTGCCATAATAGCACAGTTGGCTAGGAACTAGATACAAATATAAAAGAGTTAAACAAATGCCAAAGAAACACCTGTCAGAAGAATTGTATTATTGACTTCTGAATGATGTCTTCACAAAATCGGTCAGTAGCAGTACACTTTGTGTTATTATTTATGCTTAACAAATAGCTGCAAATTCACGATAAGAGAGTCCACTCACTATTGGCCTATGCTGGAAGGCCTCAGAAATAAGCCAAGCTGCTCCCCAGTAAACCCTGGGAAGCAATTCAACTTCTCCATAGCTCCCTAAGATCCCAACTCCCCCTTCTCACTTACATATCTAACTCTACTCTCTGCTCTAGTTCTTACAACTGTTTCTTTCCTCTTCCCTTGAAATCCATTTACTAGGCTTTACTCAGAACATTTACTTAGCCTGGTGATGCTGACAGTGATGCTGATCCCTGGAAATGTGAGAGCCACCACATGTACTTCCTGGCTCATAAAAAGCAAGTCATGAAATGGGTAAAGGAAGTGTGACAAGAGCATCTTTACAGCAAGGCAGTGCTCTTGGCCTTCCTAGAAGAACTGATGGTAAGATCTCTGCTGAAAAACACGTCCCTGAACCTACTGTACTGGATGATTACTGGCTTTCCCATTTTCATTCAGGCTACTGGAGAGTTTGGTTCCTGGATTAAATCATTTATCTAGATCCATTTCAGTCTGACTTTCTGGTGTGTTTTTGGGACAGAAATAGCTTTGGTTGCCTGGGCAGGTGATCTGTGTTGGGAGCTGGGTGGAGAAGTTTCTCTGTGTCTAGACTATCGGAAAAACTGCATCTCCCCATGTGTCCCAGCCTGAGTTTTGAGATGTTCAGATTTTTGTGGTTCCACCATATTTACAGCCATGTGTGATGAGTACACAAGGAAAGGCCTTCTCAGCAGCTGCTCACAGGCTGTGAAATTCTCTCCTGCAGGAGGCCAGCCTGGTTCCCTGTCTGTTCTCCTACATTTTCCAGGAGCTGCTTCTAATCTTGGCTGAATAGGCTGGTCTGCAGTGGATGGAGTTTTCTGTCTCTCTTCTCTCCTTTCTCCCTGAAGCTTGCTGAGACATCTAAATTACTGATCCCTTTTGTACTTGGATCGAAATGATCTATTGAGATCAGTCTGCAAGATTATTAATAAATAGAGATATTTTGGCAAGTTTCCCCATATCTAAAGGGGTAAGAGAAAGATGTCCACTGTCACCATTAATATTTATTGCTGTCTTGGAAGTATTGCTAAATAACATAAAAGAGGATTCAGAGATAAACGGTGTGAAAATAAAAAAGAGAGAATTGAAATTTAGAGCCTTTGCAGATGATGTGGTAATTTTTTTGGAAGATCCGAAAGAATCAATTAAAATTATTTGGTAATAATTATAAAAAAAAAAAAAGGAAAGACATTAGAAACAATATGGGAAAATGGAGAAAATTAAGTCTGTCTTTCTTGGGGAGGGTTAACGCTTTTAAAATGACTTTATTACCTAAATTTTCTTTTCCAAAATCTGCTGATAATTGGAAATGAGAAAGTGTTTAAAGAATGGGAAAAAGAAGTTCAAAAATTTATTTGGTTAGGCAAAAAGCCAAGAATAAGATTTAAAATATTACAGGATGCAAAAGAGAGAGGCGGACTAGACCTACCATCGCTTAAGATATACTACCATGCCTGTTGCTTGGATTGGATTAATGATTGGATTCTGTTAGAAAAATCATTGACAAAAGATTTGGAGGAATTTGACAATAGATTTGGATGGCATAATTATTTGTGTTACAATAAGTTAACGGTGAATAAGGAATTTAGTACTCATTGCATCCGGAAATCCTTATTGAAGGTTTGGCTACAGATAAAACAGAAATATTATATAAAACACCCAATTTGGACATCACCTCAGGAAGCGTTGCAAATTACTCCAACAAAACAAGGAAAATTATTAACATATTATGATTTACTGAAATGGGAGGGAGACAATCCAAGAATGAAGATGGTGGATGAGCTGAAAGTTGATGGACGTGAATTAAATTGGTTCCCTTGGTGAAAATTAAAAGAAAGGTTTAAAATGGACCAAAAATTATACAGATCTGAGAGAAAAGAAAATGAATTGGACTTACTTTTGAAAGAACATCAAAAGAAGAGAATCTCTAAACTATATAAACTACTATTAAAGAGGGAAATGGAACCAGATATCATAAAAGGGACGATGATTAAGTGGGCTCAGAATGTAGGTCATCCAGTTGAATTAGATGCTTGGATAAAAGTATGGAAAACAGATATAAAATTTACTCCAAATTTAAATTTAAGAGAAAACTTCTATAAGATGATGCATAGATGGTATATGACTCCAGAGGGGTTGCAAAACATAACAAAAAATGAAGATACGAAGTGTTGGAAATGTGAGCAGAAGGTGGGAACCTTTTTTTCATATGTGGTGGACTTGTCAAAATGCAAAGAAATTTTGGAAAGGAATTCATGATGTAATTCAAAAAGTTTGTAAAGTGAATTTCGAATTGGCACCGGAATTTTATTTGTTGAATATATTAGGTCAGAATTGAGAGAATAGAAGACATCAAAAAATAATATTGTATTTGATTACAGCGGCACGGTTGACATATACTCAGCGCTGGAAAGAAAAAATAGAAATTAATTTAGAAGAATGGAAACTAAAAGCGTTGGATATGGTTGAGACTGAAAAATTAGCATATTCTCTAAAAAACAGATCTGTTCAGAACTTTGAAAGAGAATGGAAAGGGGTAATGGATTGGTTAAAAATATAAATACATGTGATAATTAGGTAAAAATGTATTTGTGTAAAAATGGAGAATTCATTATGGAAAAGACAGTAACGACTGAACTGGGGAAGAATAATATAGGGAAGTGGGTGGAGGGGAGGGACTTACCAAACATGATGATGTATGTCTCTTTTTTTATATCTTCCAGAAAACTAATAAAAATTTTTTATAAAAAATAATAATAAAAAATTACTGATCCTTGGCATCAGATCCACCAGTCCTTTGAGTGGGACTGAAAAGAAGAAGGATTTGAAATATGAGGTGGATGGATAGAAAGGAGGCTTGGCTAGATCAAAGGAAACAGGAGAATTAAGATTTGATCCCAGTGGGATTTCAGTTCGCCTCATAGCTGAGGCAAGTCATGTAAGCCCCTTGAAACTTACACTTTTGAGCAGCGCCAGTCTTAATGAGGCGGTGAATCTGCTCTGGATTTTAGTCCAGGTTTTACAGGAACTATCCAAGGTGCTGGACCTTTTTGGGAGATACGCTTTGGCACCCTGGATATCTGTTGGACTAAAAGAAGTGCCCCACTAATATTGAAACCACCAGCATCCACTGTTTATGTAAGCCTCATAACATCGTGTGCATAAATGTAAGGTAGCCTGGATTCTACTCTTTTTTCTACATATGTGAGTGCCCAAGATACAGGGGCATTAGCCTTAACTTGAAACATATGAGTAGCAGGTATAAGATAGTTCTCTGTCACTTAGTTGAACAACTCTTGAGTATCAAGCAGGTTAGCTTTGTTCTTACAGATGGCACTTAAATTTAATATTTTCTCCCCTTCAAACATATGCTACTCCAGCTGGATGTTTCCACCCAGTGGTATATAATGAGAAGTGCAGCTGCTGTTTGCCTTATCTGCATAGTTTCATTTCCCCTGTAGAACAGAAATTTAGAAAACTTTAGGAGTAGCTTCCTCAGGTTTATTTTCCACCACAGTCTGTGAAAAATATGCATCTGATTTGTAGTGAAGGAAAAACAATCAGAGCAATTAAAGTTTTGGAAAGACATGGTTAAAAGTGATGACCTTAGTAGTAATTGTGAAATGCAGAGGGTTATTCCGTTGTTATTTCATCCATGAGAATATGGAGAAGACACAACCCAGGGACTGGTGGTACAAAGAGCTGATAACTGGACTGTAAAACAAGCTGTGCTAACAGAGAAAAAAAGCAATAATTGTCCAGTTTAGCAATAACTATGAAATCCAGTTCATTTCCATCTGAGAATATAACATTTAGGCTGGGATCTAGCATAATGGTCTGTTATACTAGCAGTTGCATGTTTACTGAGATCACAAAGAAAGCGACTGCGAGGAAGTAAAGGAAAGCAACTGTGCTTGTCATCAGGAGAAAAAGGCTGCCAGATCAGAGCAACATATTTCTTCAGTGCCTGGCTTCCAGAGAGAACCTCAGAGGCAAGGGGGAGGCTGGCCTGGAACGGGTAATTGTGCAAGTCACCTTTCTCAGATGCACCTCACATCTAAGGAGAAGCACCTCCTACCGCCCTCCTGTTAAAGTCAGGAATTGGAGAATTAGGCTAATTGGACCTGGTGGCCTTTTTCTCAAATAACAAGTAGAAAGACTTTGCCTTACTTGTTTGCGGCTGCTACACCTGCAGCCTTCTCCCTCTGAAGAAATGGCTACCTCCACTTATCTGGCAATGGTACCCAACAGGATCTTGGCCTAAATAACTAGAAGATAGTGTAGTGTAGTGGTTTGAGTACCATACTAGACTCTTGGAGACCAGGATTTGTATCCCCAGTTGGCTGTGAAAACCCACTGCATGACCTTGGCCAAGTCATGCTCTCTCAACCTTAGAGAAAGACAATGGCAACCCCCCTCAGAACAAATCTTTCCAAGAAAACCCATGTTTCATTTGCTTTAGGGTCACCATAAGTTGGAAACATCTTGAAGGCATACAACAACAACAACAACAACTTCAATGAATTTCCAAACAAAAAAGAAAGATAAATTCGGCTGAGGAGGAGGATGCTTTCCTGGAACAGATGGCCAAACATTCAAAAGGGGAGATGTATTAGTAATGAGAGAGTTAAACTATCCTGATATCCGTTGGAAGTCAAACTCTGCCAAGAACATAAGGTCCAACAAATTCCTCGCTTCTCTTGCAGACAATTTCATTGTCCAGAAGGCAGATGAGGCAAAGGTCATCAGCTGTTTTAGATCTGATCCTAACCAACAATGATGACCTGGTTAATGGGGTGGAAGAGGTGGGATCTTCAGGTGTGTGTGACTATGTTCTCCTGTACTTTGTTACACAACAGAAAGGGGAAGCCAAGAATAGTCAGACACACAGTCTAGACTTTTAAGAAAGTTGATTTTAGGGAAATACTGTGTGTTATCCCATGGTCAGAAATACTGAAAGAGAAGAAAGTACAGGATGGATGGGAGTTTCTTAAAAGTGAGATATTGAAGGCACAATTTCAACCAGTTCCGAAGAGGATCAAAAATTGAAGGTGTCTAAGGCCCTTTTTGCATGGCGTTTCCGAAGCAAAAAGGCCACACGACGCACTCACATTTACACGACACTCAAGGGCCTAACGCAGACTGCGCACGCATTTTTTCATTTTCAGCTTAAAGCCGAAAATGCTGCGTGGTCGCGCATTGCTCTGGGGCCCCGCACGCATTTACCTGGTGTGTGGAGCCTCGGGAGCCGGGCCAGTTGCGCTTCCTGTGCAGTGCAGCCTGAGAAAGGTCCCAGGCTGCACTGCGAAAGGAAGAGGCGGGGTGCTTGCGTGACCAGGAAGCAGCTGTGGAGCTGAAGCAGCAGGGATGCGAGAGCCTTCCTCCCCAGGCTTTTCGTGCTAGCCCCACACCCCAGCTCCAGGAAAGGGTAAGGTGCGAAAAGGGTCTAAAGAATCCAGGATGGATGACTAAAGAACTTTCAGCTCAGCTAAGAGTTAAAAGGGTTAAAAAGGGTAAAAAAGGAAGGAAGGAAGGAAGGAAGGAAGGAAGGAAGGAAGGAAGGAAGGAAGGAAGGAAGGAAGGAAGGAAGGAAGGAGAAAAGGGTTGAAATCACCAAAGAGGAATTCAAACAAATAGCCAGCACATGTAGGGAGAAAGTCAGAAAAGCTAAAGTGCAGAACGAGTTTAGGCTTGCTAACGAATAACCCCACACTCCCCTCCCATTCTGGGGCTCACCCCCCTCCCACTTTCTTGCCTTTTCCCTTGGCATCCATCCTCTGCGTCAGGGCAAAATACATGGGAATGAGAGGGCAGAACTCCGGAGGAGAGAAAGGAGGCGGTGGAGGTCCTTGCATGCCTTTCCCCATTCCCTTGTGTTTTGCCTTTTGCTTCGCTGCACGTTCTCCATGCTGGGGCAAAATGCATGGGAAGGGAAGGGGCAAGCTTTGGCAGGGAGAAAGGTGCATGTCTGCCCCCCCCCATTCCTTTGCCTTTTGCCTCGGTGCATGTTCTCCACACTGGGGCAAGACACATGGGAATGGGAGTGGGGAGCTCCAGAGGGGAGAAGGAAGGTGTGCATATTCTTCTCCCCCATTCTTTTGCATTCTGCCTTGGTGTATGTTCTCTTCCAACTGTATAGTTCTATGACAAATAATCACAGAAGGGAGCTGGATTTAACCATGGAAAATGAAAGGAAAAACATCATCCAGGTTGTTGTGTTTAAATTGTATGCAGGAACTGGGCATACTCACCAATATTGCAGTATTTTCCCACAAAAGGATGTTTGCACCCACAGACTGTTCTGTTAGTGAAGACCATCTTTCTGCAAGAACCCCCATGGAGGCATGGGTTGATGGTACAATCTACGTGGGCAAATTAAAGCACACCAATATAATGCATAGCTAGGATGGCATGTATGTTTCTGACAAATACTAAGCATTGCAGATAACACTGTAGGTCATGCATCTTTCTGTTTACAACCATGACATTGCTAATATGAAATGTGTAAGCATTTTGGGAGGTTGCTAACACCAACCTTTTTTTTCTTGCGCTTTTGTACCAATTATTATATTGAGATGCACGTTTGTAAATAACTAAACTAAAAAGGTTCTCTCTCTCTCTCTCTCTCTCTCTCAGACACATACACACACATTCTATATGTTGCTGGGGATTGTTTCCCTTGAATTGCCTCCATCACCCCCTTCAAAGATACAGTCAAGCCCTCTCTCTTGCTGCAAGGGAGCAAAGGCTGTGCTCTGCTAGTGAGGCTGCACCCAGTGATGCTGGAGGCGGCAGGCAGAATTGTCCCTTTCAGGGAACCTCTTCAAGAGCGGGGAAAGGGGGAGGGCCAGCTCTCCTGCTTGGTGGAGGTAAGAGGAGAACATTGTACATTGGCACAGGACTGACCTACTAAAATAATCTGTCTTTTCAGCAATAGCTATATAATATGTTATTCAGAGAGGAGGGGAGGGGAAGCAAACCACGGAGCAGTGATTGAAATGATAAAGTGTAAATGACAAACAACAACAACAAATGGAGACATGGAGTGTGGAGACAGTACTATCAGCACAAGAGAAGAGAGAGCCACAGGGCATTAGTTGCCTCTAAACTGTTCCCTATCACATATAGTCTGGGTAGGCTTCGCAACAGGCCTTCTGGGCTAAAAATGCTGCTACTCAAGCCCAGGTTGGTTAATGGAAAAAAGCTGTGACCCAAGACTTGATGAACATGTGCACCTGGCCAAGAGAAGTGGGGATTTACTTTTCCTGGTTATGTCAGGTTGGGGGTGCAGGAGGTAGAACTGCTGTGGCACATGTGATGGCCTCCTAGGTCCAGGGGTTCCTGGATGAGCTGGATTGTCTAGATCTATTTCAGTCTAGCTTCAGGCCTAGTTATGGGACAGAGACAGCTTTAGCCACCTTGGTGGATGTCTTATGTCAGCAAATGGGCTGGAGGAGAGTGCTGATTCTGCTGCATCTCTCAACAGCTTTCAGTACCATCAGTCATGGTATCTTTCTGAGCCATCTCTCTGGGATGGGACTTGCAGTCACTGTTTTACCATGGTTTTGGTCCTTTTCAGAGAAGCAAACTCAGAAGATGGTGCTTGAAGATTCTTATTTGATCTCAAAGTCACTGGCCTGTAGCATTCCACAGGTTTCTCTTTTGTCCCTCATGAGGTGCAACATCTGTATAAAACCACTGGCAGAAGTTATCCAGAGTTTAGGGGTTGTGTGACAAAAGTATGCCGATGACACCCAGCTCAATTGTTACCCCACCTACTTACTATGTCCTGAGGATCATAATTATTGTATATCAAACATAGTGAGCCATAGAGATCTACTGGAAGATGTAGGCAGTAGAGTTATGGATACATATCAAAGGGTAGCCCTGTTTTCTGTCACACATCCTAGGTGAATCTCAAAATGGTTCTCACAGACCATTTGATTTTCAGCAATAATAGTGCCAACAGGAGACAAGAGGTCTCTGGGATCAAATTAACATTTCAAACAGCCAGGAATGTTACACTTTGGAGGCATTCATCCCTGGATGAGAAAGTCATCTTGCAGGAAACTACAAGGATGCCTGGCTGTATTTTCCTTGAACTACAAAGCTGCAATCCATTTTCATAAAAATGCAGCCATCTGGTCCCCAGGACGTATTCAGCACTATAGTTAGGATCCCTCTTTCTCCTCCATTTCAGAGTTCTCCCAGACTCGCAAACAATGCCTCTGCCAGTGGAAAGCTCCCCTCAGCCCCTCCCTGAGGCTGAGTTGGGCTTTTCGCTTGTCTTTTCCCAGCCAAAGACTTCTGGATTGGTACAGTATTACCCCAAAACCCTTCTGTCTCTCTCTTAATTTTCACCTCTTTCTAAATTTCTCTAGCCTTGTATGCTTGTGGGAGTGAATGCAGCTGAGTGATTGTATGGATTTTAACATCTATTTCAATAAAATAATTAAATTTGAACAGTTAGCCTGACTCTCTGTGATCCAACTCTGTAAAGCTGGGCTCAAGATCCCCAATTACCCTGCCCTCTTTGCATTGCTATAGCAGTATTCATAGCTAATTTTCCCCACAGGTGATAATTTTGACAGGCATTGGGAATCCCCCTAAGGGACCCCCAGCAAGCAGGGTAACATTATCTCTCCTTTCCATTCAGTGCCAAGGAAGCTGTCTAAGTGCTAAGCCAGTGACTACTGTCAGTAATGGACTAAATGAGGGAAAACAAATTGAAACTTAATCCAGACAAGTCAGAGGTGCTTCTGGTCAGTTGAAGGCAAGTCAGGGAATAGGGATTTAACCTGTGCTGGATGGGATTACGCCCCCGCTGAAATCTCAGGTTCATAGCTTGGGCATCTTGGACTCTTGGACACAGTTCTGAACCTGAAGGTCCAGGATGTGGCAGTGGCCAGGAGTGCATTTGTATAGTTAAAGGTAATGTGCCAGCTCTGTTCATTCCTTGAGATGTCAGTTCTGCCCATGGTGACACATGCCCTGATTGCATCCCTTTGGATTACTGTAACATGCTCTATATTCGGCTGCTTTGGAAATTGTTTGGACACTGCCGTGGATCCAAAATGCTGTGGCCAAGCTGCTGACCAGGTCTGGTTACAGGGAACAAAAAAATTCCCTCTTGAAACAGCTTCACTGGCTACCGGGCTATTGGCTACAGGCACAATTCAAAGTGCTGGTTATTACCTATTAAGTCCTATATGGCTCAAATCCAGACTATCTGAAAGACCATATCTCCTGATACAAGCTTGCCCAAGTTTTTAAAGATCCTCAGGGAAGGACTTTATCTTAGTCCCACCACCATAATAAACATGTTTAGTGAAGATATGGGTGACAGCCTTCTTGGTGGCTGCACCTAGACTGCAGAATTCCCTTCTACAGGAGGCCAGGTTAACCTCCCCTCTCCTCTCTCTCTTCCAGCAAATTAAGACCTTTTTGTTAACCCAAGTGTTTGATTATTTATTGTCCATTGGAGAAGGTCTTTGAATTGAGGTGTATTGTATTTCTATCACTATTACTGTACTTCAACTGCCTTTTAAAACAGTTTTAAATTTATTTTTAATTGTTATTAAATTTTTGCTTTATCAGTTGTTTTAACTGTACTTTGTTTTAACTTAAATTGTGAGTCACAAGAGAGAAACATAGAATATAAATAAAATAAAAAAATAAAATAAATATACATACCCATGTACCGTTCATGTTGGCACTCAATTTGGCTGTTAATACAAATGCACTGTTGCACTGTTTCTCGATGGATCCTTGCCCAGGTTTCCCCACTCTCAAAATATTCATAAAGAGTTTCATCAGAACATTTTGCTGAAATTTCAAGAAGCATAAGAGCATATTATTACTTATTCTGAAATGATTCTGGTTTGGTGGGGGTGAACTAGACCCCCTGCCACCTGCTTCTTAAATTCAGTGATCACCATCATGTTTCCCACTGTTGCAGTCAGTGCCAAAATTCAGTGACAACTGTAACACTTCAGTGTGATGTAAGCAGGTGAAAATCATGTTCCCACATCAAAGAATCCTGCCCACTCTACAGGACAGAGCATCACTTTCCCTTTGGAATCGTTCAAGCTCTTCCTCATTTTGAAGCTGTGCTACCAGCACTGATTTTCATTGTTCTTCCAGTAAATAATATGTAGGCTTCATTTCTCTACAAAACTTACACATAGATGGAAAATTGCCATGGAATGCAGCATAATCACATTTGAGTTCAAAAATAAAAATTCTAAAATAAAGTAAAATAAAAGACTGATAAAATGGGTATTGAAAAGAACAGACAAAAGGATGCACATTTGTCAGCAAAACCCATGTTTAAAAGGTCTGAGCACTCATCCCACTACCTACAGTGCTGTTAGTATACTAAGGCTGTGACAGATTGCTTTTGAGGAGTGCTTTTGGCACTGGTTTCACAAAGCTAGTGGTAGGCCTTGTTTATCCACACAGTAACAGACAGTTCTGTTCATTTCTTCAAGCTGGAATTAATAAGAGTGTGAATTTGCATTAACATGTCAAACTCACTAAAAATAGCACTTACCCACTTCACAGTTTTCCCCTGTGAATTCTTCAGGACAAATGCAATGATGAGAACATTGATCACACGGAAGAAAACATGTTCCTCCATTTCTGCAAGGGTGGCTTCTGCAATTATCTGAAAAATTTAGACAACAGATTATTTTAGGATCAAATTCTAACATTGTCGTTTCTGGGGTCTGAAGTGTTCCCCGCAATGAAGATGACAGTTCCAGAAGACCAGCCAGGTAAATAGTCCCAGATACAGTTTAAGGATTGATCTGGCTTAGAACTGTCAGTCAAACTCATGGATATAAACTCTGAGAGCTTTCAACACCCACCTCAAACAATAGGTGAGTATTAGGAGTCTGAACTTCTGAGCTTGGATTACAGCTGAGCCAGAAAAGAATTCCAAGCTTATCTCCTTCTGTCCACCTGGCTCAAAAATAACTTCCCTCTTACCAGCTGACATTAAGGCCCCAAAAACTACTTCCATCCTTCTCTTTAAAACACAGGTAGCCTGCATTACTGGGTCCCTGCCTCTGCTGCTGACATTGGCCTGATCAAATAGTTTTGCTTAAGGAAAGTGGAGGGTGAGATTGTGGGGATCAGAGAGAGGGACAGATGTAAGACACTGGGTTTTGGGACAAAATGCCACATTTTGTGCAATTGGAAGAAGATAACGAGAATTTTGTGGTGGGAGCTTTGCCTTAAAAAAAATAGTTTGCGGACATGTGAGGGCTTTGTAGGAGGTAGGGGAATCTAGGGCCACCAAACAAGGTTGGGACCACATGTGGCCCATGGGTTACACTTTTCCCATGCTTGACTTAAACTCTGGCCATTTCCTCACAACATCGTTATCCTGTGACGGGGACACGTTTCTGCTGATCCATGAGTTGTGCTTTAGCATGACATCATTGCGGTCCTGCTGCCAACGCATCCCCCCATCACGATTGCAGGATATTCCATTACTGGAAAAAATCCAGTAATGGCCCTGATCACACAACATTCCCAATGCTGGCAGCTATGTGGAAAGGGAGGAAGTGCGATCTAGGCACTTCCTTACCTAGTCCAGCACAGGAAGTGGCCGGATGCACTGTGGAAGGAAGGCATGTGTCACTTGCGCTACCCTTCTGCAGGCAGCCAGCCAGGTGCAGAGGGGAGCATTCAGGTTGTGCTCCCATCCTGGCAGTGCCACTGCCAGGATTGCGATGGAATGATGACAGAGACAGCTAAGGTGCAGAAATGGCCTCTGCTATGATGAAGTGGGTTTGTTGAAAGGTCACATAATCTCACTTCAATATTCCATTTCCTGAAGTGGGATATAGGGAGTGAGTGAGATTCCCAGTGATGTCAGGGCCATAAATCTTTTGCCATCTCACAGTGGGGGCTTGTCAAGAACAATACAGCTCCTAACTACTAACCACTGGAATCAAGTATTTAAAAAAGTAAAATCATAAAAAGGCAGCATGATAAACCCTATGAGCAGAGCAATATAAAATGAAATTAATCAAGATTTCAGAGCTAATGAAAATTTTTAAAAAGTCTTAGCATGGTAGTAAAAGTTCATCGTAATGAACTTTTACTACCAGAAGGCACCAGAAGACCCTCTACTGGGAGAACAATCTTAAAGCTCTCTTCCTAGCAGCCACTTGCTCATCCTTCAGAAGGGCTCCAAAAATTACCTCAATGTATGGTTAGGCTCAGAATGAGCACTGTGTAGTGGTTTCAGTGTTGGGTAAGGATGCTGGAAGAGCATGATTCAAATCTCTATTTATCCATGGAAACCCACTGAGTGACCTTGTTCAAATCACACTTTCTTGGTCTCAATGGAAGGCAAGGGCAAACCCCCTCTGAATAAATTCTGGCAAGAAAACTCCATTATATTTTTGCCTTATGGTTATCATAAGTCAGAAATGATTTGAAGGTGCACAACAACAGCAATGGTCAGGCTCATGTGGGACAAGTCAAGCTTTCAGATACCTATGTCCCAAAGCATATTGAAATCTCCCATTATTATTACATTTCTTCTGTCTGAATATTTGGCCATCTGTCCCATCATCCAAGTACTCAAACTTACTGGCTGGAGAAATTATGCTTGGCCAGGGCATGTGTAGTGTGTGAAGAATCATAATAATGATATTTCCATATAACACATGTCTTATAAAGAGATACATTTAATTTAGTGGAAAGAAGCAGTTATGATTGTCAGTTGGGGGGATTTTGTTTTTTGTTCTTTGGTTTTTTGTTTTTGTTTTCAGAAAAACTTCATAGGTCTCCTTTGATTCATACCAATTTTAGGTCACCTGCTCATAAAATTGCCTATTCTGCTAATGCATTTTTGATTCATTCTTTGAATATCAGAGTAATATCCATAACTGCTTGCTTGCACTTTTGGTATATTAGTGATAAGACATACTAGGGATAAGGATGCTTGAGGATTTCATCTGGTTTGCATTTTAAGTAACTTAGCTTAATTCACACATCCCAGACTAATATGAGGACCAGGACACAGCCTGCATAACTCCTATTGAAAGAGAATAATTTCGATTGAAAATAATGGAACCAAGGTCTCAGTAGACCTATATAAGATTGCACTTAAGATAGGTGTGTAATAAGAATTTAATATATTCTCATGACAAATTTTATTTTAGTTCTTTGTTTCCCTTTAAAAAAATTAGCATTTAAAAAAAAAAAACTAAAAACACTACAAATACATAAATGAGTACATAAAAGAGAAAGAAAAAAATCTAGAAAAGCATATCAATTAAAGTTAAAGAATAAGAAAAGAAAAAGAGAGGAAGGAAAGAAAGATAATGCACATAATGGGAATTCCAGACCAAACGAGTAATCCTCTGCTCCCCTTTTTTCCATGAACGGTAAAACTACTTTACCATGAAAGCTCTGCTTACTGTAGGAGTTCAGCAAAAGAGTATCTGCCAAGCTGACCTGCGGGAAGTCAAGTAGTCACCCTTTAGTTCATTAGATACCCAAACTGACGCCAGGAGTTTAATAGTAATTGCATTTAATTTTAAATTCACTGCAAATCTTTAAGTATTAATACATTTGTGACCTTTTTAGAATAAAGAGTTTGTACTCCATCTCTTCAGTCTTGTGTCCCTACGCATTTTTAAACTTGCATCTTGAATATGAGTTATTTATTTGTCTTCAGTCTTCTCTTTTGGCTGCTTTCTATTTTCCTGAATTTGTAGGTACTTAATTATTTTCGCTATATTAATTAATTAATAGAAAAGCTAATGTTCAGTATATCATTGGAGCAGCCTATATGTAGAAAGCTACTGGCCATATCTGAGAAAATACACTGGACAGATGAAGCCAGCTCAGTAGATAAAGTGACCATGTGGAATAAAAATCTCCACCAGGAGGAGCTATTTGGGTTCTTGTGGGTGTGGCTTTGTCCAGGATTTTCATCTATCCCTAGGAGACCAGACTTGCCCTGGGAGCCACAGCAGCAGGAGGATGTGATGCTGGGAGAAAAGAACCTTGCTAACGACAAACCCTGAAATTTGGCATCCCCTCTAAATCTGCATCAAAGTTTTGCAGTTGTTTTGCAACGCCCCGCAAGTTTGCAATATCTCCAAAACAGAGATGCAGCCATGTCAACTTAGGGTTCCTAATAAACATCCCAAAAATTAACATTGACCAATTTGCTCCAGGTTTGTGTCCAAGTTTTGCTAATGTTTTGCAACATTTTGCCACAAACTCCCTTCCTAATTTTCCAACAAACCAAAACTGAGTAATGGATGTCTCAACCCAGGATTCCTAGTAACGGGTGTCTCAAAATTTTGGGTTTAACTAGGAACCCTGGGATGAGAGGTTTCTGGTGGAAAAAATAGCAGAGTGCAAATCTTTTCTCTTAAAGCTCTGGACAGGGACTGAGGGAGAAACACAACTCATGGTGATTTCCTGGCCATAGTAAAAGGGGCTTGGTTGAAATTCGCCCCCTGGATAAAGGGGATTGCAGTGGAATTATTGATTAGACTCTCAGGATCCCTTCCAGCGTATCAGTTCTCTCCACAGAAGAGACTTATTGTGGGGGAGCAGGGGAGCATGATTATTCAGCTTGCTCTGCTGTGCCACTTGTCAGCTCTGAAGAAGCTACAGATTTCACCAAATCTGCCTCTTACATCAAGTTAGGAATATAACTGAAGTAATTTCAGTCAATTCAATTTGTTTATTTTCAGTCAAAGACCAAATAAAAATATGAAAAACTGTTGTAAAATAATACTAGTACACAATTACAGTTACAGCTAAAATTCATACATCATACATGCTTACATTAAATACAAGTGCACCAAGTACATTGCATTTGTATCAAAAGTCCAAATATAGAATGTAAGATTAGTAAGATTTTGAATGTAATATTTGTAGATTAAATATATCTAAAATATCTAAAATTCCTACATTATATATGCCCTTGTATTACAGTCATCCCTCCACATTCACTAGGATTAGGGGCATAAGACCCCTGTGAAAGTGAAAAAACTGTGAATACCATATTTAACACACACAGAAAGTATGATCATCATATTCAACCCACCATGGATTCCTTTGAGGCATCTGAGTTCCTTCACAAAGCAGAAGTGGGTGGCTGGTGGGGCATACTGCCACCTCCACTGCTGCTCCACACCATTTTAAATAGAGCCTTACAAGCCTCATTCACGGTTTCTCAGTCTCATGAGACTTCCAGTTCCTATTAAAAATGGCATAGGGAGGCAGCAGAGATGACAGCAAATAATCTGTGAATAACCAAATCTGCAAAAGTGAAACTCACAAATGTGGAGGGCTGACTGTATTTGTCTACAGGTAGTAATAACAGAGGCACAAAACCTAGCCACCTTCTCTGTAGTTTGTATATCTGAATTTGCAAGCAGGAGAGAAAGGTAAAATTTTTCTGATCTTCCTGAAATTTTTGTAAAATTGGAACTAGTAATATGGAATGAACACCTTGATAAAATGGACAATACAATAAAACATGATCAAGAGATTCTATTGTTACATTTGGACATGGGCAGATGTGCTTCTAATAAAGAATCTTTTTGTATTTGCCTTCCAAAACACCTGTTGAGAGCATGCTAACATGTGCCACAGTAAAAGCAGGTCTAAATTTGGGAACTATTAATTTAGTGAGATAGGTGGGGCAAGTGAAATAATTCTGAAAAAAGAAGTTTCCCCAATGTGGGTCTGATCAGTAATTTCTGCAGCACAGCTCCCATCCAAGACCTAAATTATGAGTAACAGGCATACAGTAAAAGAGGGGGAAAAAGGAGTTTTTTCCCTTTTAATCTGTTTTAACTTCATAATGCTTGCAAGAATTAATAAACAATGCAAACCTTTCATTAAAAGAAGTGAATTTAATGGAAGTTTGGAAATAATATTAACTTTGATAAAGTGAGCATTAAAGTGAGCATTTAGCAAGAGTATGTTTTAATGGACTGAACCACACTAGAAATTATTAATTAAATACCATGATAGAGACTTTAAAACGGTGTTTGATAGGGAAATACATGGAGTTCTGTGAGAAAAATTCTCCATTTACACAAAGTAGAGATAATTCCATGGATAACCTTGGAGCTAATGGAAATTGTCTAGCTGCATCTCCTTGTGTGAGGACATGTGTTTGAAGTAAGTTCTATAGAGGAGATGGAGCAAATAGCAAGAAGTGGAAAGGAAAGTATATTAACTGTATGGGAGTCAATAAAGTTTTTTAGGAGTGAATGGAAATGAGAGTGCCACCTCATGCTGAAATGTAATACAGCAATTGAGATTCCCATCTTTAAAAAGGAATTTTTTTTAAGGTTCTGGGACACTTTGACTAAAGCTATTGGTTGAATTAATTGAGAACTATAACATGGAAATAAGACTTAGACCTGCAAAAACAGGAAAAAGACAAGAAAGAAGAGAATCTGTAGATCTGCCTAGTAAAACTTCAGAGATGCCTCAAAAATTTACTGAGGAACTTCTGTCTTTATGGTCTCAGATGATATGGATGGGAACTCAGATTGAACAGATGGGGAAACATTTAATGCAAGAATTAAAAAGAGATATGAAGCAAATGAAATCTGAGAATGAAGAAAGTGAAGCATTTTATCTTACAGATAGCTGCAAAAATAAAACAAATAAGCTAGAGGACACAGACTTTGGAACAGAAGGCAGAGACTTTTGACACCAGAATGGAAAGACTTGGATGCTTTTGCTCTGATAGAACAACAGAAAGAGAAAATTATTTAAGATTAAGAGAAGTTCCAGAAAGAACAATGAAAATATTATTGAATGGATGACAGAAGCTATAGCAGAATTGTTGGACATGCAAAAGGAGAAGAAAGGGACAGATAGACAGAATGTATTGCATTTTTCATACACAGCCAAGCAGAGAAACTTACCAAGAGATGTGATAGTTTATTTTCTCCAAAAGAAGGTCAGAGATCAAGTGCTGCAATGCCACTTTGAGAACAGAATGAAGATAGATGGGGCAGAGATCTTTATATTTAAAGAGATATCCACAAGGATTCTTTACAGATGAAAAGAACACAAGTTTTAATCAAGAAAGATTAGACAAAAGAAACTTCCTACAACCTTCTTTGATATGCTAAATAATTTAGGGCCAGTGGATGCATGGAGATTTAAACATGGTAATGCTAAAGACTATACCTTTTTTTAGAAAGGCACAAATCATTTTTAAGAATAGATATGATTTTGATTTCAAACTTTGGTTAATGATATAAAGAAAATGGATAGTTTACCTAGAACTTTTTCAGACTACGATCCTGTGATTTTAACACTGAAAGGAAAAAGATCAAGAGGTTGCTGGAGACAACTCTTTTCTTAACGACTCCTTACTTTAACAAGAAAAGGTCATAAAAGATTGTAAAAAAACTGAGTAATTTCTTTGATAATAACATACAGTACTGATATTGGAATAGTATGGGATGCCAGTTAGACATTTATGAAAGGCTGCTTAATTCAACAGAATCTTGAAATAAGGAAACGTCAGGAAAGCTCACAATTGGTTTTAGATTAGATTAAAAGAAAACAGATGAGCTAAAGAAGCCTCCTACTTATAAGGCACTAGTCAACCAAATCAGGATTTTACACAGACAACCATCAGTGATGATGGTAGGTGAATTCAAGAAAAAAAATGATCTACGAAACAGAAGGATTTTGAATTTGCCAATAAACCTGGAAGACAGCTGGCTTTTAAGTTGAGAAAAGAAATGGAGAAAAATCTTATATTAAAGTTACAAAAAGAAAAGGACATTGTATGTGAGAATACTAATAATAGAAAAAAGTTTTATCAATATTTGTCAGAGGGCCATCAAGTTAGAGTCTTCTGTTATACTAGTTAGCTGCTTAGCTGTTCTGTAGCCATATTGATGAACTATGTTGGTTTGGGTGATGGGAGAGGTGTGCCAGACGAAGCATGGGAATCAAGGTCATCTCACCCGACATTGCCTGGTGTGGTGTGAGAAAGAATGTGGGAAGCTTTGGAAAGGCTCCAGGAGGGGGAGCAAAGTCTCCTTAAAAGTGAAACCTGTAATGTAAAATCTAGTTCTGGCAAAAGTTGTGTCTTTCTGCTGCATTTAAACTCTAATAAAACTTTTCTGGGTCTCTCCATGAAGCTGAGTTATTGAGTCAGACAGGACATTACAATATTACACTAAGTTGAATAAGAAACAACAAATATTTTTGAAGAAGATGGAGGAATCTTTTGACAAAAAGATCTATCTGAGATTTCAGATTCTCAAAGACAGATGATGAATGCACCAATAATAGTAAATAAATTTGTTGAGGCTATCAAGAAGATTAAGTTGGGTAAAGCTCCAGGACCAGATGGTCTATCAGCAAGTACTTATAAAAATTTTGAAGATCAGTTATATCTACCTTTACAAAAGTTAATGAACTCAATCCTAGGGACAACAAAAATAAAAAACCAGAATCTTGGAAGGAGGTGACAATTGTTCTAATTCCAAAAGATGGACAGGACCTGACTATGACAAAGAATTATAGATCTATTTTCTTGTTGAATAATGACTGTAAAATTTCAACAACAATTTTGGCAGAAAAATTGAAACAGATTATACAATATTTCATACATAAAGACAAGTTGGGTTTTTGCCACTAAGACAGTTGCAAAACAATACTAGATGTTTTTTTCTGGGTATTTTGGAATAACTAGGCCACCTCAATGAGAAATAGGCTATTGCTCCCCTTTTGGGGGGGATGTGCAAAAGGCATTTGACAATTTGAATTGTGATTTTTTTTGCTCAGAGTTTTGGAAAGGAGGAGATTTGGAAATAATTCTACTATTTGGATAAAGGTGATTTATGATGATCAATGTGTGCACGTATTGATTAATGGAGAGTTACATAAGCCATGTGACATTCAAAAAGGTACATGACATAGTTGTCTACTCTCACCTTTACTCTTTAATTTCGCTTTGGAAGTCTTGAATGAGAGCCTAGTGCGTGCAAACTTGTAATATTACTACATATAAGAAACTGCAGTGCCAATAATGCCTTTTGTTCTTGCAGTCACCAATATATGCAACTGTTACTTCATTTTCCTGGAATAAAGCTTTGGCAAACTACTAAGCTTATTACTTGGAGTTAGAGTTATCCTATACATAACACTAATACACACGGTGGATTTGCAAGTGATCAATCTTTCTTTCTTTTCTTTCTTTATTTCTGAATTATTTTTATCCTGCCTTTTATCATGGGATTGCACGGTGGTATACAATATAACGACCTTAACAGATTGGAGAGCTGGGCCAAAGCTAATAAAATGAATTTCAGCAGAGAGAAAAGTAAGGTCCTACACTTGGGCAGAAAAAAATGAAATGCACAAATATAGGATGGGGGACACGTGACCGGATAACAGTATGTGTGAAAGTGATCTAGGAGTCTTGGTGGACCAGTGCCGGAGCTTGGAGTGTATGGGGGGGGGGGCGCGGTTATGACGCAAGGGGCATGGCCACTGTGCGGGGGCCATGACTGCAGTGCATGGGAGCATGGCCAGGGTAGGTGGGTGCATGGCCAGGGTGCACAGGGGCATAGCTAAGGGCTGGGACGCCCCAGAAACATTGCTGCCCAGGGCGAATCCCCCCCTGCCCCCACATTCCTACACGACTGTGGTGGACTACAAACTGAACATGAGTCAGCAGTGTGATGCAACAGCCAAGAAAGCCAACACGAGTCTTGGTTGCATCAATAGGAGTATAGTGTCTAGATCAAGGGAAGTATTAGTACCATTCTATTCTGCTTTAGTTAGACCTCATCTGGACTACCATGTCCAGTTCTGGGCACCTCATTTCAAGAACGATATTGACAAGCTGGACTGTGTCCAGAGGAGGGCGACCAAAATGGTGAAGGGTCTGGAAGCCATGCCCTATGAGGAGCAGCTTAGGGAACTGGGTATGCTTAGTCTACAGAAGAGGAGGATGACGGACCCAAGATGGCGATGAGGCAGCAGCTGCTGTAAAGAGCTCCTCTGAAAGTTTCTCTCTTTGCTACCTTTTGTTGCCTTGTTGTATAGTTTATGAAGCTGCTGCTCGAATTAATATTTTTGTTACTTCTGTCTATTTTGAATCCTGATTTGTGATTTTTGTTTTGGGATTGTTTGAGTGGACTGCCCAATCTTATGTTTGTATGTTCTATAGTTATATAGTGTTTTTATTAGGTTCCAGCCTTTTAGTGTTTTCTGGCAGTTGTTGCCCCTGTAGGTAGTTTTTTTAGTCCTTAATGGTGATTTTTAACTTGGATTTTAGTGGACAAGCTGATGCTTTTTTTATTGTTTTCTATTGTTCTTTTTTTAACCTCTTTAATATTGGAATTTTTAAACATTCAATTATAAAGCTCTGAGGTTTTAATAACTTCAAAATTTTTATTACTTAGGGCTTTAATTATATAAGATTCTAAGATTTTAAGGCTTTAGTTGCCTGGGCAGCTGTGATCATTTGACAATTAACCTACCTGAAGCTTTCAGAAGGCCAGCTGAGTGCTGGCAGAGTGGAGCCCAGGCAAATCACAGCTGGGTTGTTTACATCAGAGAAGGCACTTCTATTTACTATTATTCCTTAAGCACTGCTGTCTTGCCGTTTTCGTCTGGACTGTGGACTGTTGATGGTATATTTACCCAGGTTGAAGAAGCTTATATACAATGGTCCTTCTCCATAGCTGTTTGCATTTCTGGCACTGTCTCTATCATCTTTATTTGCCTACAATTTGGAACTCACAGCTGAAATGCTAAAGTGGTGAGCAGAAGCTTGAGGTCTGAGGTTGTATCTTTGACCCGTTGGCTGGCTGAAGAGGAGGAGGAAGGGAGGATATAGAATTTTTCTACCATCCCATGAAGGTCAGATACTGATTGATGATGTGGGGCAGCGAGCTGTGAACTGCGAACTGTTTATTATCCCTTTGTCTGAGTGTCCTACAGCATTTGGTAGAGAAGAGACTGAACTACCAGGGAATATTGGCAGTAACAAATGCTGATAAGCCCTGCTTTTGAGTATGAGGAATTACCTCTGGGGTGTTCTGATGAAACTTTGATAGAGCCTGTGAACAAAGAGGAAGGAAGAGCATGAACAGCTGCTACCTACTACAGTCTGGATGTAGACCTGAGTTCAAGAGATGCACCCTGGGTCCTATATGCTTCTCAGCCTATTTGCTTCAGGATTGTAAATTTGAACTGCACTGCCTTCTTTGTGAAAACAGTATTTTTTTAGACTCTATTTTTCTTTTTTGTTTCTTTTAGATCTTCAGATATATGCTGATTATATGTTTTTAATTTTATAGTCATATATATATCTATATATCTGCTTAGCTATTCAATTATTTAGTTATTTAATTATTTAGTTAATTAATCATTATTTACTTAATTCAGTTCTTTTTGACTTCTAGTTGAAAGCCAATTAATATGACTTCTAGAAAGAGAGTTCGGGGAAGTCCTACTTACTCTTCTCCCCCAAAAAATAAGCAGCTCAAGATTGATGAGTTTTTTAAATCCGATAGGCAGCTATTAGATGTTTCTAAATTTACAATTCCTACCTTTAATAGGTTTGATGCTCTAGAAGAGGAAAGCTTAGAGCCCCAGTATTTACAAGGCAGAAACAATATAATTAAAAGCAACCTAGTAGATGGGAGTAGACATGATGACTTTCAGGAGAGTATTTCTTCTTCTAATGATAGGATGCTTTTAGAAAAACAATATAATTTGGTGGCAGTAACTGTAAAAAGTATTTATAGGGAATTAAGAAATATCTCAGACAAACTAGATTGTCTTACCTCCACTATAAAGAGGGAAAGTCATACATTTCCATCGAAAACGATCACTAAGAAGCAGGATAGTATCAAAGTTGCAAATACCGTTCCTATAACCCAGCTTCCTTCATTCCCTGTAGCTAAGAGCTTTCTAAAGGATATGAATCTCTCCCTTCAGGTTAATCAGGTAGCTTTAACTATATTTCCTTATAGACAATTTATTCCTCAGTGGAACACAATGAGCTGTGCTAGGAAGCATATTAGTACTATACTACATTTACCAATTCAGGCAGTTGATCTTTCATTTATTAAATTTTTGTACGCCCCTCCCCAAATGCAAAAATTTATCCTAGTACCGGTATTTAGGTCAGCTAGAATACCTTCCCTCTTTATGGAGAGGAAAGTTTCTGTTACTAGGTTGGGTGTGGTACCTACCCGAGTGTTTCTGGATACAGTGAAGAAATCTTTATTACCCCATTCAGTATCGAATAATTCCAAGGTTTGGGGAGAACATGGTTCTAAATCAACTTTTAGGTTTGAAAATTGTAGTTTAAAAGTTTCATCCTTGGTCTCCCCTAACAAAGAATTCCACTATATGCAGCAACACCCTGTATTGACAAATTCTTCTGAGAAAGGCTGCCCACACGACTCATTTAATGTTTCTAGGGTGAGCGAAGAAGAGCAGCTAATAGACTCTTATAAATGTTTACCCCTGACTGGAAAAAAAACCATCATAAAAAGATTGGGTGTCTTAAGAGAAAGACTATCTGCGATGAGTAGGGTAGAATTGGATTTAGCTTCAGCTCCTATGGAACAGGATGATTTGATAATGTTTGAATCCCCTCTCAGTAAGAGAAATACCATATCTAGTCAAGCACGTCAAACAACAGCGCATTGGTTATAGATGAGGAAATTGGAGCCTCATGAATTAGATGAAAGGAAGACTAAAAATGAAGATACTATATTGGTAGATATACATCAGGTACATTGTAATCCTTATCTACTAATAAATGGGTCAGTGGTAACTGCAGAGGAAACCAATGAAATCCAGGTTTTGACACAACAATGACAATCAATATATTCAACATCTGGACTTTCCTGTTTGTCCTGGAATCTAGCAGGCTGGAGAAACAAACCAGAGGATTGTGACTTTCTAAATTATATACAGCAATTTCAGGTCCTGCTGTTCCAAGAAACCTGGCTAAAGCATGATTTGGCTTCCTGGATATGTGGCCTATTCAAATACCGCACACTCTTCTTCTAAAGGTGGTAGACCGAGTGGTGGTCTGGCTATATTGATATCTATTTCTCTTTCAGCTTCAATTATTCCTCTTAAAGGATTAGCTCCATGCGCCATGGCCGTTATTAAAAATGTACACCACTCTTATATTTTTGTTAACATCTATGTTCCTCCCCACACCTCACCATATTATGATCCAGATTACTGGTACAAGCTAGAAGAATATCTATGCGAGTTAGAGTATGAATTTCCTTTAGTTCCATTGGTAATTGCCGGCGACTTTAATGCACGCATAGGTTCATCTAACCAAAATATTGTTAGGGCTTTAGGAGGCCCAACTGAGTTGTGGGAAGGCTTGGAAATTCGAAAGTCTAAAGTTAAAAAGATTAATGATTTTGGCCTCATTTTTTTTACTCTACTGACAAAACTAAATCTAGCTTTAATAAATGGTTCCCATCTTGATAATTCCAAGGGAGAGTTCACTTTTACAAATAATTTTAGAGCAAGTTCAGTTGACTATGTGTTAATTTCACATGAGCATCGATCCTTGTTCCTTTCTTTTACAGTTGACCCAGTAGCTGGTAGTGATCACCAGCCACTTAGATTTTCCTTGCAGTAGTTTAACAGTACTTCTACAAATACTGCTCACCACCTTAATTCTGAACAAGCCCAATTAACCTCTGATAAAAGGATCAAATGGAATCCCCTGTTGCAATCAAAATTGCAACAGAGGCTTTACTCTGAGGAATTTCTGAAATTAAGAAAAGACTTGATTCAAGTATCCAGTGTCGAGTCTGCAAATCAGCTGTATACACAATTAACAAACTCCCTCAGACCCTTTTTTTTAAAAAAGGTACCCCACTCAGAAAATCATCAAACCAAAAGCAATAATGCTTGGTTTGATAAAGACTGCAGGAATCTAAAAAGGCAAATGGGAAAAGCCATCAAATTATGTCAATCCACTAACTCCTCTGAAATTCCCTCACACTTCTATGATCTTCGTAAAAAATATAAAAGCTTAATTAGTGAGAAAAAAAGGGATATACTCCAAGGAACAGTGGAAGGAACTAAGCCTAGCACTCCTGCAAAAGAATCCATCGAAATTCTGGGATACAATTACAAGGCTTGAAAAAAGGTCAATTTTAGAAGGTACTATTTCTAAAAACAACTGGGAAAGCTATTTTGGAAAGATATTTAATGATTCAGACCATCTTAAGATTATTCCCCAGGACTATACTGGATCTAGATGGGAACATAGTTGGGAAAATATTTCTACAGATAGGGCTAACTCATTAATACTAAGACTAAAGAAAGGTAAAGCACCTGGTGAAGATGGCCTCCCATCAGACTTTTATATTGCATTTTCTGACTGGTGGGCTCCAATTTTTGCTTCATTATTTTCTTTAATTAATAATACAGGAGTTACACCACCTAATTGGTCATCTGCTATTGTAATTCCAATCTACAAAAAGGGTCCTAGAAATGATCCAGGAAATTATAGGCCCATTAGTCTCTTGGATGTTTCTGGGAAAATTTATGCCAGGTCTCTTCTAGATACATTGGAGGATTGGGTGGAAGAACATGCATTGCTAGCCCCAGAACAGGCTGGCTTCCGTTCAGGCAGGTCAACTCTGGATAATTGTTTTATGTTGAAATATATTATTGATAAATATTTGGCAGGAACTGTAAAGCATATTTTTGTGGCATTCATTGATTTGAAGGCTGCTTTCAACTCTATTTCACGGAAACGTCTTTGGGTTAAATTACAAACTATGGGTATTGATAAGAATCTTCTAAAATGTATAATATCCCTTTATTGAAATACATCCTTGAAAGTCAGAGTTGATGGCACACACCTTTCAGACTCAATACCTGTCTCTAAAGGAGTAAGACAAGGGTGTCTGCTTGCTCCCCTTCTTTTTAACTTATTTATAAGTGAAGTAGTTGAGTTCTTAAAAGGTTACCAATTTTTCTCAGTTAAAATTGGAAATAGGAAATATTCGATCCTATTGTATGCAGATGATGCTATTCTGATTTCCTATACCCAAGTAGGCCTGCCTAGATTGTTGAATCAGTTTAGTTTATACTGTAAGAATGAACAACTTTCCATCAACTATCAAAAAACAAAAGTGATGGTATTCGGTAAATCCAAAAAAATTTATAACTGGCTACTTGACGGGAATAAATTGGAACAAGTCTCCTCCTTTAAATATCTTGGTGTGGTCTTCCACTGCACTGGTAAATGGTCCTCACAGGTTCAATCAAGTACCTTGTTAGCTGAAAGAACATTAAATGGTTTATTAAGATTCTATCGCACAAAAGGGGGTAATACGATTCAACCAACTTTAGAACTCTATAGGCTCAGAGTCCTGCCAAAACTGCTGTTTGGAGAACCATTGTGGGCTCTAGCCAATTTAGATACATTAGAGAGAGCACAAAATAAATTTCTGCGCAGACTTGTGGCAGTTCCCACTGTTACTGCCCTGGCTAGTCCGAGCTTTGGGGATATTAAAGATATCCTCTTGATATCATAATTCGGCTTCACTTCTCTATTCCTCTCCACGTGCTTGCGAGGCCACCCGACAAGCACGTAAACAAGCTCGGCTGTTAATAGCCGTAATATTCAAACTACAATACAGGCAGGCGGAAATAGCTGACTCACTGCTTTAGGAGACCTCCAGGCAAGTACTCTAATTAAGTATGCACGCCACTTACAAAAGAGCTTCTGCCCCACGCTGGCAGCTTGATGGGTAGCCTATACAATACCCAAGTACTCTGCGTTTGCATACTGGCTACTGTATTGAGAACTGCTACAATAACTCAATCATTCAGATTCTGACCTTTTGGAGGCTTTGTCTCCAACTCCAAATCTATTGTTTTCCCCCAAGTATGGCATAGCCTGCAGTCACAATTCTCCTTATAAAAACCCTTGATTCCGAGACCTTCCTCGGATCGCTCCCGAGTTTCATCTCGCCTTGCTCCCGCTTTGCTTGGCGAGCCTCCCCTCAGCTCCACGTGCTGAGTTACATCGCACCTCAGCCTCGCTCTCTATTTTTCCGGGCCTCAAGACAGGTGAAGTATCACCCAAACCAGCAATCCCTCTAAAAATTCCTCTATACCACTCCAATCTTTATTCTCTTTAATTATCTTGTATGAGTGTGTCGCATACACTGTTTTGCTTGTGTTTAATAAACATCATTTATTGTTTCAACTTCTGTGTGCTCCTTGACTCGACCCGACCCCATAGACATAGGGTTCAAGATCTCGCTACGTTACCCTGCCTCTCGTAACGCTAAGCAGTGCTCTGAGCTAATTTTCCCCAACTTTAGTTGAGCACATTTTGGTGTCCCTCCTGGGACCCCCAGTACACAGGGTAACACCACTTCCATAAAATTAGCATTGCTCCATGCAGAGTTAGGTATAATGCCAATTAAAACAGAGGCTCGTAGATTAGCCCTCCTTTTTTGGTTAAAAATTATTTTTAAGCAGGTATCTGAGCTCCTTTTGATGTCCTTTGAAGAGCCTGGTCCAAATTCATGGATGCATAAAATGCAATTGGTTGTCATGAATTTGGGGTTCTCTGTTCCTTTTTTCCTGACTCAAGGGTATGATAAAGCAAAATTACTTATACCTCAAAGACTCAAGGATATAGCGATGCAATCCCAGATGACTGAGATTAAGTCCTGCCAATCTAATACATTTTTTATTTCTTTCACTCCGCTGAACTCATCCCTTCCTCATTATCTGGTTGATCTTCCAACTTTTAAAATGAAGTTAGCCGTTCTGCATGCTAGATTGAATGTTCTCCCACTGGCAATTCGGATGGGTAGGTACAAGAATGTGCCTATGAAGGACAAAGTATGTGTTTGCAACCCTGTTTCAATAGACGATTTAATTCATGTTCTGCTTGAGTGCCCTATTTATAATGATCTTAGGAGCAAGTATATTTTTCCTTTATTGAAATCTTTTAAGGGAAATTCCTCCTTTGTGAAAGTTTGTTTTCTGCTATCTGATACTGTGAAATATGCGCCTTTTAGAACATCTAAATTTCTTGTTAGGGCCTTATAATTACGTGCTATAAAGAACAAAGAGGGGTATGGAAAGTGATTTATCTATTGTGATTATATATTACATGTAAATTGGCTGGATCATCCTTTCTCATTTCATTCTATTTTATTTTATTCTTGTGCAATGGCTGGCTGCTAAAATGCAATAAACTTGACTTGACTTGAAGAGGAGGTTAAGAGGGGACATGATAGCCGTATTTAAATATTTGAACAGATGTGATGTCAAGGAGAGAGTGGGCTTATTTTCCGCTGCTCCAGAGACTAGGACAAGGAGCGATGGATTCAAACTGCAGGAAAAGAGATTCCACTTAAACCTCAGGAAGAACTTCCTGACAGTCAGAGCTGTTCGGTAGTGGAATATGCTACCTCAGAGTGTGGTGGAGTCTCCTTCTTTGGAGGAGGCTGGAAGGCCATCTGTCGGGAGTGCTTTGATGTGTGTTCCTACATGGCAGGCGGTTGGACTGGATGGCCCCTATGGTCTCTTCCAACTCTATGATTCTATGATTCTATGAAATACCAACATCACTTGATCTGTGGTGCAAGTAATATATTTTCTGTAGAAAGCTCTTTCTTAAATGTTAAGAGTTTGAACAAAAGTATAAGGGGTTAACTGACTGTTTTCACTCACCTAATTAATCCTACATAGTGGGCAAATTAGACTGAACATTTTGTTTGCTTATATTTAGATCATTCTCCCACTCTGTTTTTCTCTCTTCCCCGCCCCACATCTCATCTTCTCATCTGAAAAAATCTGGAGTGTTTATGTTAAACTTATTATAATGATGTTATTTTAATTAATGTTAACAGATACATCAGGAGGGCAGGACAAAATAAGCTATCTGACTGTGGGTTCTCTGTATAAATCCACTAAAAAAATCCCAGAGAAATTATCAAAAGTGCATTTTCAAAGATGTTAAACATCTAAAAGATTCAAAGTTACAAAAAGGAAAGATTCAAATATGATTTAAAATAGCATTTCCCCACAAAATCAGTCTCAGAGAAATGGAATAATTCTATTGATTTAATGAACCATAATGACGGGGGGAGGGGCGTAGAATAGTAGTTCTTTGGATTATTTTGAAAGCTAAGGGGACCTCCACATAGGACAAATATGTTAAGAGGCTGCAGTAATTGTTGCTATAGTTTTCTAGCAATTCCTGGCATGAGCTGGAGTTTATTCCCACTCCTAAGTGAAGTTTTTTTTTTTAATTCTGAGATACATCTGCACAATATGTTCTGTCCTCTTTCTTTCATTTCTTTTACTTTTTCTTTAGAGTTACAGTGCTATGGTGCATCAGTATATCAGTGAAATGGCATTCTTCCACAGTCACTCTGTAACTCTAAAAAACTTTTTTTTTAAAAAAAGTAGTGACATAGGAGAAAACTTGCTGAGGACCACCTCAGCAAACCAGGCCCTAATTTAAAAACCTTGATGATATCTAGTGCAGGCCCCAGAAACAGCCAACAAAAGAATAGAGTGAGCAGATATGGAAGTAACAATGACCAGCAAAATCCAGTGAAACCAAAGCTATATTTCTACATTTTTATAATTTGTACTTCTTAAGAGCAATCTAAAGAAGTTGGAAGAAATGGAAGAGAAACAAAGGCCAAAATCCTTTTTGTGAATTACAATGGTGTAAATCGGATTTAGGCAATTGCAATTCACTTTTTTTAGTTGCTGCAGAGATGGAATCTTTACTGATAATGCAAAGCCCAAAATCTTCCCAAACACCACCTTTAAGTAATGCTGCCCTTTGTCAACATGACACTTGCATGTTGTTAGAGAACAGCAAAGCAATGGAGATGCATGCAGCTATTTCCCTGTAGTTGCAAGAATGTCTCCCAAGGACTCCCAGATGTCTATGCTGCTGTCTATTGCAGTATATCCAGCTACAGTAAGCTGGCTGGATGCATCTTCACTGATCCCCTTGCTCTCTAAAAACATGCAAATAGCCATGTTACAGTGGCTGTGTCATTTAAAAGGTAGGTTGCGGGGGAAACCATGTACATTTTGCAATGAAGGATCCCAGCCATCGTGCAGACTCGTTGAACTCTTAAAAAGATTTTTCCTAACAAATTATAAAGTGCTGGAATAAAAGTGGAGCTTTGGAAAAGGTAGTGAGCACAAGCCAGGAAATGAAGTTATTTGGGCTGGGTGAGTAGTGATATAGCTTTGAAGTGGTTCCACTTGGAGCTCTAGTGCCTCAGCAGACTACAAATCTCAGGATTCCGTTGGATACACCCATGGCAGATAAAGTATAATCATAGTGCTATAATTGTATAGTGTGAAAGGTTTTTCATCAGATCCAAGTAAAGCAATGGAGGTGCATAATTTCTGTTGTGTAATCCATCCTCATTTCTTTGCCCTCCCCACAACAGAGTTCAAGCCCTGGCAGCACTGGTAACAGCAAATGTGGCTTTCTGCCAGCATTCTGTGGCAAGTCACAACAGCACAAACGTGCTTGCTTTCTCTTTCCAAGCCTTTTCATGTGCCTTCTCTCCACTCTCCCCTCCATTCCCACTCTCCTTTTGTATCTGTTTTTCTTTTTGTGAGCCTTTCCTCTTCCCTTCCTTGCTTCTCACCCTTCTTCCCAGCATTCTGCTTGTCTCTCTCTGAGCATCCTCATCCCCCTATCCCCCATTTTCACTTTTCTGTTTCTCATCTCTTTTTTTTTTCCTGGAGAATTTTGGAGCAGTATATTTTTAAAAAGCTTTAAAAAGCAATTGGAGGCTGCAAGCCACTAAAACACATACAGCTATGTATGTTCATTAGCTATGAAATGTGACTACCACTTGGAAAAGAAGAAGTGTGGTCATGGAATTAAGTATCTTGGGGGAAGACATAGCTAGCTATCTCGAAACTGGAAGAGGAGCACTTCTGTCAGGAGGTGAGGGCACACCACAATATTTTGTTGTAGGCTCCATTTTTCTAATCAATTTTTTCTAATCAATTATCAAAACTAAGACCAGGGCTAAAGCTATTTCATGCAGGCCACCTTATCTATTAGGCACTCTAGGCACTGTGCCTGGGGAGTATGAAAATTTTAGGGCCTACAAAAACAGGATTAACAACAACAAAAATAAAAATAAAAATGCCTCTAGTGATACTTTGAGGTGAAGCAGGGAGTTGAATACAGGAGTGCCTGGAACCTACAAAAATCTTAATGTGGCCCTGAACTCACATTGACTCATGGTCTGCAGAACCAGGCAATTGGAAGGAAAACCTGGTGCCGTAATAGACTAGGCACACTAAATAGCTAATATCAACAATTCTGTATAACTATACTATAAAATGCACTAACAAAAACAGTTCTATCCAAGCAAAACAAACAAACAAAACAGTAAAGTAAAAGCAAAGGCAGATAAAAGCAGTGAGATAAACACAAACAGCTGTTAAAAAACAACTCTGTTCAGCCGGCTGAAGGCTTATCTGACCAAGAAGGTTTCCACACTCAGGGAATGTCACCCAAGATGGCTAGACTGGACAAGCCTCCTCCCTAGGACAGATATTCCAGAGCCTAATTTAAATCTTCTAGAAAGGCCCTTCCTTTTATCCTTGTGTGAGAATGGAATGCAATCATCACTCTTCCACCTTTATATTGCCCTTAGACTTTATAACTGCATGGCTGGCAAAGGGCTAACACCAAGATGTAGCTCATCAACATGATGATGATGTAGTCAAGAGAAGGGAACCAACCACTCAGGTTAGAGAAAGGGGCTTTTAACCAGTAGCCCACCAATATTCTTTCTTCACTGATGAGATGTGCAGTGGCAAGTGTTCCCTGCTGGCCACAGTGGCTCCAGTGCCCTAACAATCACAGTGGCTTTTGAGTAGATGAGGGATCCAGATTAATTAGACAATTTAGTTATATTTGTTTTTCTACAGCTTAGCTGATAGTATCAGTGAGATGCTATGACATGTTTGTTGCAGACTAAGGCCATTTCCGCAGGACGCTGTTACAGTGCTATTATTCCACTTTCAACATCCCATGGAATCCTGGGGTTTGCAGTTTAGGGAGGGGCATTTAGAATTCTCACCCAGAGAGCTCTTTGGCCTCAGTAAACTACAAACCCCAGAATTCCACGGGATGTTGAAAGTGCAATATTAGCACTATAACAGGGTAGTGCAGAAATGGCCTAAGTTCACAGCTGGAGAACCTTATGCGTTCTGGAGAAGTAGCTCCAAGCTCCAGTATTCCCACAGCATGTGTGGTGCAACCTTTTGTTACTAAGAATGAAGCATCACCAACTCCTTACTACCCATCTGCTTGATTTTGTGCAAACAAAGTGTATTGCCTTCTTCTCCTACTACACATGGCCTTCACATCTCAGCCCAACCCATTACGCTGACTGGCAAGGAGTGAGTTGGCTCACAATTTCCATGATAGAGCTTCCTTGGATGCAAACACTTTTTGAAATTCTAGGGTGAGACTGCTGGATTGTGGAAGTGGGCTTCACATTTTGGACACTATCTGGCAAATAATTACACAAGTAAGAAAAGTTAGCAGGCAGGCCAGAAAGGACTCAGGTGTTTCCAGATGGTGTTTTTACTGTGCAATGCCGCTATCCCATTCATGTATATTTATTGGGTATTGGGTGTTTATTGGGTTTATTGGATATCCAGGCCATGACAGCCAGTTTGTGGTATAGTGGTTTGAGTTCTAGGACTCTGGGAGACCAGGGCTCAAATTCCCAATCAACAATGGGAACCTACTTGGGCAAGTCACAGGCTGTCAGTCTCAGAGGAAGGCAAGGGCAAACCCCCTCTCAACAAATTTTGCGAAGGAAACCCTATGAGAGGTTTGCCTTAGGGTCATCTTCAGTCAGAAATGATTTGAAGTTGCACAATAACAACAATTGAGACCATATCTTCTATTGTCAGCTCTCCCATACTTTCCCACAGCTTCTTTCATCTTTTTTCTTACTAGAGAAAATCCATTAATGAAAAAAAAATACGGAAAAGCCACATAATGCTTGAACATTGGCTCTGGTCCATATTAAAGCATCTTTGGTACCTCTGGATTGATGAGTGTTATTCTTAGCTTCTCCTGTCTCATGTCCAAACCTTCTCTTTTCCTCCTTCAAATAAAAACAATGAAGAGTGAGTTCACTTTTACGGAGTATTTTCAAAATCAAAATTCATATTTGGAAAAGACAGCCAGGACTAGCCTTGCTAGTGCACCTTAGTGTGAATCCTTCTCTTAGTGGACACAGACATATAACTGGGGGGGGGGGGGCTGTTTTGACCTCTTTGAGCCAGCAGAGTGCTAACAGTGACAAACTGGATCCAGGAAATGGTGAATAGATCTGTGTGGAAGGTAGTGATGCCCACCACTTGAATGAAGAAGTAGCATGTCCACTCCTAACCAAGCCATCGCTGGTTCCAGAGGTCTTTTGGGGGCAAGGTGGTTGTAAGGGTAATGGCTATGCAGGTGTAGAGATGTTGTTGGAAGACACAAACCCTCCATATTCCTGTCAGTCAGAGTTCAGGCCTGATTTGAAGGAAAAAGCAGCGTTGGTTGCCCTGAGGGATTATCTCCTGAAGAAGGGAGAAAGAGGGAATATGACCATTTGGTTGATCCTGCTTGGTCTTACTCTGTTTGTTTACACACACACACACACACACACACACACTGTTGTTTTTGTGATTTGGGAGTTACAGCAATAGTTTTATAATGGTTCTATTTCTGCTGAGTTATGGATGGCTTCAGCATGTGCCATTATATTCATTCTTGTTAAATGCAGACGAATACGCATTCTTTCTTAGATGATGCTGATGAGATAACGAAATCTAAATTTTACTTTGTGCTAATATATAGCAGCATTTCTGGGTCCACAGACTTATTGCTTTAACACCACATGATTTTAGCCAAGGTAGTAATATACAACATGACCATCCCCTTACACACACACTGCTAATAGAGTGTTCTAAACTACCACCTTGGATGCAGCCCATTTTTTTTCCAGAAACTGAAGAAGGTAGAAGCTGAAATGTCTTGCTAATTTATTTATTAAGTTCTGTTTGTTAATCTTTCTATCTACCTTGTGCTAATGATGCAGTCATATTTTCTAGTTTTAGTACTGGGCTTAGACTTCCATTAATCCTTATCCATCTGAATTTTTTTAAAATTGATGCCACTGAGTATTCTGAAGAATTAAGCTTTACGGTCAGGTTTAGAGTTAATGTATTTGCTGATCCAATGAGAACTTCAGTTTCTCCCTGAATGGGCCCACTACTGACAACTGAAGAATGTAACTTCTCCTTCATGGATTGGATGAAGCATGGAACATATTGGGTCCCAACTAGCTGAGACAAAAAATTACTCCCTTAAGAGATATTCATATTTATTCAGACATTTTTTGTTCTAGCTGTTTTCTGTCTCATAAAAGAAAAAAAAACTGTGAATGGCAAGTGATTGAAATCTGTGAATGTGGTTTGCAATTCTTTTCTAACAATTATCAGCCACCCACTTGCAATTACTTGCCCCTGGAGTAGTCAGGCTGGTCATCTGTCTACAACTATTCCAACCTTTAATGGAGATAAACAGAGGTGTATTTCAGCTCCCATTTTATTTAACCTCTATATTAATTCACTAGACAAAAATTTAATGGTTATCAGTTCCCATCTTCTCAAAGTGATAGATCTCTTGTATGCTGATGAGGCAATGTTCTTGTCTTTGACAAGTCTTGGTGCCAGACAACTCTTCCTGCCAAAATGATTTACTGGCTATTAATGCCTTAGTTTTTATGAGGAAAAAGTTCAAACATAGACAGCAGATTAGTGAGCATCCAATTGAACAGGTACATATCTGGAGTAATTTTCAATTAACTGGTCTCCTGGATAACATAAACAAAAACATGCCATACGGAATAACCAGATAAGTGCAAGGACTTGCTTTGCCTTTTTTATTTTTTAAACATGAAAGGCAATACAGCCAGCCCTCCACTTTTGTGGGAGTTAGGGGCACAAGACCCCCCCTACACACATACATACTTCCTTGAGAACACTTCTCTAGGAATCTCTAGGTCTTCCAGCATGATTCTATGGTCAGCTTTTGGCAGAAGTGGGCCAAAGAGTCGTGCTGGAGAACCTAGCAATGTCTAGAGAAGTGTTATTTCCTCCAGCGTCTATGATCCACTTCAATTCTGTAGAGGTCCATGATTAGGTTTATAAGATACAATTCCTGTTGAAGCTTATTTTTTTCTCCGTGGGATTGGCCCTGGTAACTCTGACTGACATTTTTCAGATCAACTGGAAAAGGGAAGTGTAAGAGAAAAAGTAGGAAATACGATTTTACTCCTGGTGCTCTGTTCATTCTTCAATAAACCACAACTGAATCTATTATCTAAAAGCAAATTTGGGATGCATCATTGCACAATCATTTAAATTTGACCGCAATGCAGTCTGATTTCAGGGACAATGGGAAACATTTTTGCCTGTAAATTGCTGGACAAATTTCATCATTCCTATATTTAGAAAAGTATTTACGTTCTCGAGATTAAATATTCTGCCATTTGCCATTCTAGAAGAAAGATGCAAGATAGTCCCCTGTTATACCTTTGCAAGGCAGTGGAAGCAGAAACATTCGGACATGGTATACTGTACTATTGTTTTTATTGAGACTCGAGGGGGTCATTTGGACTGGTAACTAGTGCAGATTCAAACATTTAATGTCATTTTGGGCTGCTTCTTCCCATTTCCACACCCAAACACTTTTTAAAAAACAAATATATAAAATGCATGGTGTACTCTTCCTTATTAATTATTGTTCTGAATGAAATCCCTCCCACACACACACACTCTCACATTTCACACACAACAAGAGAATCTTCTGGCACCTTAAACTGACCAGGGAATCCTGATGATCTCTTTTTCTATTACCGAACGATGGGTAAGGGACGGTCTCTTCTTTCATTCTCTTTTCCTCTCTCCTCCACTTGTGCTGACATGTGTGTGCATGTGCACACACACACACACATTGCAGGTTCAACTTAAAATGTGCAGGAAAAGGGTAAAGGGAACAAAAAGGAAAAGGCTGGCCAACTAGAAATTATCCATTTTTTAAAACACACAGTGCTGATAGGAACAAAAAGACTTGGGAAAGCAGGCAAGAAGCCTGAAAATGTCCTGGAATTAGCAAAGCATTTGGATCTTGGAAACCAAAGTGGTAATTAACAGGAGTAAGATGTTTTAAAAGCCTCTTTTACAGCTGCGGCTGTATTCCAGTTGCATATAGTTATTTTAATGCAAAAAGAACAATGCCATATTGACGTGAAGGCTGGCAACCTGGCTGCTATGTTATGTCCATAATGATCCTTAGCGTAACACTTGGATTAAAGTATTAGGTTGCCACTGGGGCTGATCTAGCAATAATTTTAATAACATAATTTTAATAACACAAAGTCTTTGGCAATTTCCACACTATACTGTTATAGTGCTATTATTCCACTTTCAACATCCTGTGGAATTCTAGGGTTTTAAGTTTACTGAGGCCAAAGAGCTCTCTGGCTGAGAATTCTAAAGGGCCCTCCCTAAACTGCAAACCCCAGGATTCCATAGGATGTTGAAAGTTGAGTAATAGCACTATAACAACGTAGTGTAGAAATGGCCTTAGATGTTTTTACTTTGAAGAACTCTGTATTTGTGTAATTAACTTTCCTTGTTCTTTATGAAAATTGTTTTCAGTTAGCTGCTCAGAATCATAGAACTGTACTGTTGGAAGGGAACCCATGTGCCATCTAGTTCAATGCCCTGCCAATCGCATAATCCACAGCTGAAGCAAGTTTGAGAGATTGGCATCCAACTTGCTGCTTTAAAACCTCTAGTGAAGTGAAGTCCTACCATCTTGTAAGGTAGTCCTTTCCATTGTAAAACCATGTTTATCCCCAGGAAGTTCTCCTTGGTGTTTACTCAGTCTGTTTTTTTTTTTTTTTTGCAGACGTGTTTCTGAGTAATTTGTACGGAATTAAATGCAGGACTTGGAAAGTTACTCTTTGAATTGCAGATGTGTGCCTTCCCTAAGAAGGTCACCCTAAGGTGAGCCTATTGTGGCAATCCTGAGGCGAACTTATCATGGGGTTTTCTCGGTAAAATATGTTCACAAGGGGCTTGCCTTTGCCTTCCTCTGAGCCTGAAAGAGTATGACTCACCTAAGGTCACCCAGTGGGTTTCCATGGCTGAGCGTAGATTCAAACCCTGGTCTCCAGAATCATATTCCCAAGTTCAAACAACTATACCATGCTAGCTCTTGCTTTTTGGACTACAGCTCCCAGAATTTCTCAGCCAGCATAGCTAATGGTAATGATAGGGGGATTCTGGGAGCTGAAATCCAGAATAGCGTTTTACAGCTCTGGCCAAATATTGTAGGGCTGTGGATCACTTTAGGACACAATGTTCTGAAATAGTTTGGAAAAAATAAGATAGCCTCACCCTGCCCTGGAAGGTTTACTTATGTAGCACAACTGGGAGGTGGAATCTATGGAATATATTCTCTTAAAATCACAGAACTGGAAGGGACTGCAAGGGCCATGCAGGAATATATAACTAAAACACCCCTGAGAGACAGTTCTCCAACCTCTGCTTAAAAACCTCCATGGAATGTGAGTTGTCCACTCACCAGGGCATTCCATTCCATTGATAAACAGCTCTTACAATAAAAGAGGTTCTTCCTAATGTTTATGTGGCATCTCTTGTTTTACAGTTCAACATCAGACGGTGGCAAATGTCTGCTCCTTTATTAGCCACTTTAGCAGGCTGACCAGATCAGTCATGTTAAAATATATTTGACGTCAGATAAAATTCCATCAGTATTGTTAAGTTCTGGCCAAATTTTTGTCAGCAGCAATGACAGCAAGGAAACTACCATATTTGCCGGCATATAAGACTCACTAAAGTGCAAGACGTGCCCCGTTTATACACCAGCAAATACTATTTGCCAGCGTATATGATGCACTGGTGTATAAGATGCACCCCATTTTCAAACAGTATTTCTTGGGGAAAACGTGAGTCTTATACGCCAGCAAATAGGGTAACTCTTTGATGCTGGAAGGATGTTTCTAGGTGTTTATCATACGATATCTTTTTTGGAGGGGGGATGGTTTTGTGTTCAAGCAGATGTTATTTATGCTTTTATATTTTGTTTTATTTCTAATTTCTTTTAATTCTGGTCAGCTGGCAGCAATGAAAAAATGAATTTGTACCATTTGATATTATTAGGCAAGTCTTCCTGCCAAGAGGACAAGACTTCCAAGAAGGATTTTGGCCAATTACTCTTTTTCTAAAATCAGCCTTTTAAAGTGAAGTAACCTAAGACTAATAGGCAGGATATGTTTTTTGGATGACTATATTTGGCACTGAAAGTATCAGAGTATTTTGACACGTAGTGCATCTGCAAGATTTAGTAGAGAAGATCAAAATACAGGATGGCTTGAGTTAAATCAGTGGGTAGAATACTAGGGTGGAAACGAACATTCTGAGTAGATTTTTAAAAGAATATGCTTTTGTTTTGCAGCCATAGCCTTGAATATGAAGAAGACTCTTCTGATACAAAAAAAACAAACAAATAACCAGTCAGTAAGGTCTTCAACAGGGCTTTCATCAATAAAGACACAGGGAGAACTCAGAAGTGTGTGGAATTTTTATACTTGTTGCTACTCACATGAGTTGATTCAAAGAAATATCCTTTCTTTCCTCTGATACACGCCCATTGTTTTTATATCTCCCTTCAGAGTGTAAATACTTCCATATATATAGATTGAGTTAGCATTTCTTTATCAAATTCTTTAGAAAGCAGAGCAGTAATAGTATCACAATATGCTTCAGAAAGCAAGTGCTTCCTTCCAACTGTAGTATTAGGTTTAAGGCCTGCCCTACCATTAGGCAAAATGAGGCAGTAATTGTCTCACATGACAAATGAGGGTCTCATGAAGGGCATTAAATGTTAGTTATTTAATTTATTACTCTATTAGTACTTCTGGAGGAGGAGAGAGGTGCTTATGCTTTATACACTGTGTCTCTGTCATGTACTGGATAACTCCAGTCTCAGAAATTAGGCTTAGAAGTTTACAAAAGCTTTATTCAGGAACATCAGAGTAGCAGCAGTACATTCTACCAAGACTAGAAAACTATTGATTTTACAGTGCCTTATAAGCAGTAGAATTACAAATTTGTGCATGCAAGCATCCTATTTGACAGCTAATTAAAACAACTCTTTTCCAGGGCTTACATCCCACCTGCCAACAGCATGACCTTGCACCTGTGTTTGCTCTCTTTCATATCAAAGTTTGTTAAAACAGTATTCCTTCATTCCCAGCACACTGTTTTCTCATTCAGTTCCACCATCTCCATCCAGCCCTTCATTCAAAACACTACATGGCATTACACGTCATGACGTTAGATGACATTACACTTCATAGTACTACCTGGTATTAAAATGCATGTCAGGGAGAACAAAGCTCACTTGACAGTCCCTTTGGAGATGTGGCACAATTTGCTGCTTTGTTTCAGGAAGGCAGCAGAATATTATGGGCCATTCCCAACTAGACTGTGTATCTGATAGAATGATCCTTGACTTCTTGTAACAGTCTCTGAATCTACTGTCTGTTCCTTGTCACACTTTTTTCTAGGTTTTATTAAGTTACTGCCTGATGGCTACAAACCTCTTTTTAACCTCCAATGCTATGTACATTTACTAGGAATTACGTCCCCTAGAACTCAGTGGGACAAGCGAGAACAAACATGTTACAAGCAGATGAAGAGTCACACTTACCATTCCACTACCACCACTGTTCAAAGCCAAAACAAGAGCAATAATTATGGAGCACGTGCACACTTTCATCCTTTTCTCTTATTTCTTTTCCTTTTTTTGACAGACCACCCCCGTTCTGGAACAACAGCTGTTTTGATGCCTATAGTAGAAGTAGAAAGTCAAATCCGCATTGGCTTTAAGATAGCTCCCTTAATTTTAGAGTATATTTAACTTTTAAAGTAATCATTGCTTCAACCAATGTTAATAATTAACATGTTCGCCTTCTTAAATAAATGCTAGTTTCAGAGAGATTTTGGACAAAATGCTAACTCACTTAGGCTGCAATCAAATGCAGTATGTAATATATAACACATATCTGAGAATATACCCCATTAAACATAATTCAGAATAGACAGTAGGGTTATACTATGCATTGTTAGTAGTAGGATTGAAAATACATCACTCAGGGATGATTGGAAATTTAACATAGTTCCTGTTAATATTTGCTCAAATGTTATTCCTCTCTGTGTTGTCCTATTCCAAAACAAATATATCATCCTACGTTCTATTATGTTGCAAGATGAGAAAAACGAACTTCCATAGAATTCAGCTTTGTATTTAGATGCCCAGATTTTTCTGTTGGATTCACAACAAATTTGAGGACAGTCTTGCTCTCATTGCTGCCACTACCTTGCCAGGAAGCAAACAATTCAATAACAGACAAACTTTACATTTGATAGGGCTATTTAAAAAAACTTTTCTGCATGTCAGTATCTCAGTGGATTTGATGGTTTTGAATAATCTGGTCTTGTATATTGTATATTGTATATTATTGTATAGGTACTGTGTGCTAACCACAATATTTGGTTCAGACACTAGTTTGTTGATTTGAAAAGCAACTCACTTCAAGTTTGAACACAAACCAAAAACAAGATTTAGAAAGCCAGTTCTACATGCTTCCTATTGACTGTCATGAACATTTTGGAAATGGTTGCTGCTCAAAAGAGTTGGAGATGTAGTAAATGTGAGGGAAGGTGAAGATGAATCACTAAATTTGAGACAAATAGGTGCAGAGGTTTTGGTGCTGTAGTCCTTTAATGTTAATCCCTCCCCCCTCTAAAATGTTGGTAATTGCTTTGGCAGAACTAAATTAGATGACTTCATAGGCAGCACAGCCCTCTCTTTGCACATAAAGTTTGCCCTGTTTCATATATATAGATGCAGAGGCCTCATTCTGAACGGTTTTTATAGTTTTGAGATGGTTTTTAAAAAGTAGATTGCCAATGCGCATTCTCTTTGTTTGACAAGCAGTTCCTATTATAACAACAACCATTGTAGAGCTTTGCCTCAGTAGGAAATCCACCAAATTACAGAAGGATAGCTGCATGGAAGAGCCAGCATGGTGTAACAATTTAAGCATTCAACTAAGACCGTGGAGACCAAAGTTTGATTCCCTGCTTGGCCGTGGAAACTCACTGGCTGACTTTGGGCATGTCACACACACTCAGTCTCAGGAAAACAAATGATAGGTTCATCTTAGGGTTGCCATAAGTTAAGAAATAACTTGAAGGCACACAACAACAACAAGTGCGTGGCTTTTTTGGATAGATGCCATCACAGTACATTCTAGAGTGGGAAGGAATTCTTTAAGGGGCTTCCTTTTTCCCACTCTTACAAATGTCCCTCCCCACTCAGTTGTTTCATGGGCCATGAACACAATTGTGTCATGTAACAAGAAGAGAAGCCAGCCTAACAGGTGGTGATAGCAGAAGGACCAAGTGCAAGGCAGGCAGCCCACTAACCAAATCAGCCAACACTTTTGCTTGATGGGCACAGCCTTCTTGTTAATGTGTAGGAGCACTGTGATTCACAGAAGAAGAAGAGCTATCCATTCAAACTGGAGCTGATGCACCAACCAGACAGTGGCAAAGAGGGCACAGTGGCAGGTGGTGGTGGTGACTGGCCTCTTGTAGACAAGTACTCTGAGTATACTGTGCTATGTACTATGTATACAGTGTTGTTATGCTATTTTGCAACATGAAACCATTTAATTGTGTTTGACAAATCATGTAGCATTGGGGTATGAAGTAGTGCTGGCACCTCCCAACCCCAAATGAGTCCCTCCACGCCCCACCCCCATTCCTTTCAAAGATAGAGATTCCATTGTTAACACTGGGCAGGCAGAAGTGATTTTGTGGAGACATCCCAACTTTGCTGCAGCTGGAGGTCTTTTGCAAGATTTCTTTCCTGGAAGAGACATAGCTCCATGGCTGTTGGAGGCAGGATCAAGGAGCTTGCTTGACAGTGAGCTTCCCATGGAGCTGTTTGAATGATCCACTCTCACTGATACAGGAAGGAGAAGAAGATATATTTCACGGTCCTTTTAGTTCTTCTGCAGGAGGTGGCATCATCATCATCAGTGGTTCTGTAGTAAACATGGTAGAAAAGGCAGTCACAAGGCCAGTCAGAAAGACTGGAGGACAATTCACCATGATGTGAATGGGATGGTGCTGCCAAGGAAGAAGAGGCATCAAATCTGGACCAGATCAGGAGGCTTGGGTAGCTGCTGGGACACAGAAGGCCCACAAGTACTGATGTCTTCTACAAGTTTTCCATGGTGGGTAGCCACTGAAAATTTCCCCTAGGGCTCTGGGTCACTTCAAATGGACACCATGGGAAATTTCAATGATTTCCTATAGTACTGTAATACTAAATAGATGCTTTGGGGCATGGTAGAAAATTTAAAATGGCATCTCATAGAATGCCCTCCAATAGATGTACTAGAAGATTCTCTGCTGATCTTTGATTGCCATATGAGGCATTTCCACTTCATGACATTTATAACTTTAAAGAAATTATATAAAGAAGGAAAAGAGATCAGTTTTTTAGTAGTGAGAAATGGGAGAAGACACTGAAACCAAACAATTACAAGAGAATCCCAATTCTCAAAGTGCCTCTATTTATTAGACTATTCTGATATACTGCAGAAAAATTAATCTTCCCACTTCATGTAGAGAGATTGGTACTCCTTTGGTTAGTCAGTTTTGGACTATGGTTATGCAATTACAGGTTGGATTTTTTTCAGTTGTGGAGAAAGTGAATAAACCACAGGGAAGTTACTGTTAACAAGGGAGATATTTTGGATATCAGAATGGAATAGTTTGTCTCCTAGGGGATTTAAATGAGGATCTAGCCAGTGGTTCTCAGCCATTGGTCCTCCAGAACACTTGAACACCCAGAATCTGTCATCGTTGGCCATGCTGGTGGAAGCTTCCAGTATAAAACCGCTGGAGAATCAAAGGATGTGAACCTCTAATCTAAACATTCTGCTTCTGTTACAACTGTATTGTTACTTTTAAGTCCCTACAGATTTGTCAGTTTTTGTATGTCCATTGGAATATATTTCAGAGCAAGAATGAACAAATTAGCCATCCCAGTCTCAAATTTTCTTAAACGGAACTGTATCTGGGACAGGTGGCCAGTTGAGACCAGATATCATCACTACTGATAAAGGCCAGAAAAAGAAAATCATTGTGGACACCACAGTCCCCTTTGAAAATGGGAAACCAGCCATGAGGGACTCTAGAGAATGCCAGCAGCAGAAATACATCCCTCTGGCTGACATACTGAGGCAAAGGGGGTATGAGGTCTCAATCCTCGTGTTACTTGTTGGAGCGCCTGGTGGCTGAATGCTGAGGTTTTGAAACTCAGGTGCAGGACCGTAGACGCAGGAACTCTCTCTTTCTCTCTCTCTTTCTCTCATACACACATACACACACTCCAAATTAAAAACTGTGAGAAACAAGTGTCTCACAGGCCCATAGAAAAACAAATACCTGAATGGGGTACTTAATCCACTACAAGACAGATCCAACTTGAAAGATGCCAAAAAGTGCCATGGAAAGCTGCCACAGAACGTTTTCCAGATGATGGATGAACTTTCTTTAATTGATGCATGGACTTTCAAATATGGGTCTGAAAAGGGATACATTTTCTTTTCAGACAGATATAATTCTTTCTCGAGGATAGATTACTTTTTAATATCAAAAGTACTACATATTAACATTTCTGAAATGGAAATCCTTCCGAAAATAGCTTCTGATCATAATCCCATTCTTTTACATTTGAAAATGAGACAACAAAAACAATAGAACTGGAGGCTTAACGATAATATGTTGAAGGATAAAGAATCAGTCACTAAGTTAAGAGAAAATTTGCAAAGATTCTTTGAAGAAAATATAAATCCAAATATGGCCATGAAGACAATTTGGGACTCTGCAAAAGTGGTCATGTGAGGTCACCTGATAAGTATAGGTGCATATAAAAAGAAAATAGAAAATCAACATTTATTAGAACTGATGGAGAAATTAAAAGTGAAAGAAAAAGAGTTCCGTAACAATAGCACAAATTAAATCATAAATTAAAATTGGAAATTAGGTCAATACAGGAACAAATTGCTGCAAAAAATATGATCGATATCGAGAAAAAAATGAATTACTGTCGACTAAACCAAACTGAGTGTGCAAATAAACTGGGAAAATGGCTGATGTATAAACTACGACACGAGAGAGAGAAAAGAAGAATTTTCAAAATGAAAAAGGGCCAAAAAGAAACTACAGATCAGGATCAGATTAAAAGGATCTTCCAAAGATACTACACACATCTTTATGAAAAAGATATGACACACCAAGCAGAAGAAGAGAAAGCAAAGAAATATTTAGAGAGACATGAAACATTAAAAATATTGGATGAACAAAAGAAAGCCTTAAACCAGGACATTACAATGATGGAAGTGAAAGAAGCAAGTCGAAAACTCAAAAACCTAAAAGCGCCTGGCCCAGATGGCTATACAGCTCTTTTTTATAAAACCTTCAAGACCGAAGTGACACCTCCTTTAACAAGAACTCTAAATGAGATTAGGATAAATGGTATTCCAGATTCTTGGAAAAATGCAAATATTACATTGATACCGAAGGAAGGAAAGGATCATACAGTGCCAGAAAATTACAGACCCATATTCCTACTTAACACCAATTATAAAATCTTCACTACGATATTGGCATCTAGATTCAAAAAGGTTTTAAATGAAATGATTCATTCTGACCAAAATGGCTTCCTCACAAATCGACATCTAAGAAGTAATACCAGAATTCTATTAAACGCAATAGAGTACTATGAAAAAAGGAATGAGAAACAATTGGCTATACTGTTCTTAGATGCTGAGAAGGCATTTGACAAAGTTAGATGGCAATTCATGTTAGAAGCGTTAAAGAAAATGAACTGTGGTAATAACTTTGTCAGATGGTTACAAGCTGTCTATACAGAACAAAAAGCAAAATTGATTGTAAATGGAGAATTAACGGAAGAAATACAAATAGGAAAAGGAACACGACAAGGGTGCCCGATTTCTCTGCTGCTCTTCATAGCAACACTAGAAATACTAAACATCAGTATAAGACAGAATCCAGCAATAAAAGGAATTAGAATAAAAGATCAAGAATATAAATTACGAGCATTCGTGGATGATCTTATATTTTTTACAGAAGAACCAACATTTGGAGTTATAGAAATCATGAAAGAGATTAAAAATTTTGGAGAAGCAGCTGGGTTAAAAATCAACAAGAATAAGTCATACCTAATGATAAAAAACATGTCTGCAAGAGAAAAAGAAGAAATGATAAAATTGACTGGATTCAAGACAGAGAAGAAAATAAAATATTTGGGAATCTGGTTCATGGAGACCAATAAAGACTTATTTGACAACAACTACGAGACAACATGGAAAGAAATTACCAGCGATTTAAGAAGATGGAAAAACCTAAATTTATCTTTATTTGGAAGAATAGCAACTATCAAAATGAACGTTTTGCCTAAATTTAATTTTTTATTCCAGAATTTGCCAATTATAACAAACGACAAACCTTTTAAACTTTGGGAAAAAGAAATATCTAAATTTATTTGGGCAGGTAAAAAGCCAAAAATAAGGTGGAAACTGATGACTGAGCGGATGGTAAAAGGAGGATGTGGAGTACACGATCTCAAATTATATTATCACACAAATGCAATGACGTGGATCCAGGACTGGATAACTTTAAAAGATACAAAAATATTAACATTAGAAGGAGCTAACATGAGATTCGGGTTCCACGCCTATCTGTGGTACGAGAAGGATAAGATCGACAGAAACTTCACGAGTCATTATGTAAGAAAATCATTGATGAAAATCTGGAAAAAGATAAAAAAGAATACATATAGTAGAATACCGCTTTGGATTTCACCCCAGGAAGCTTTCTACGGTCAATGGACTGATAAGACTCAAGATTGGCTTAGATATGAAGATTTAATAAAACAAGTCAACCCCGAGAAGAACAGAATAAAGACACGTGAAGAATTAGAAAGAGATGGCAAAAAATTAAACTGGTTCCCCTATCTACAGCTTAAAGAAAGATTTACAATGGACTCTAAATTAGAAGGAATATCAATGCAAAAGACGTACAATGAATTGGAAACAATAATATTCTTGAAGTCTAAGCAAAAAATTTCATTTTTTTATAAATATCTTAATGCGCGTAAACTGGAGGATGAACCCATAAAAGATGTCATGATCAAATGGGCAAGAAACATACAGCACGACATATTACTAGAAAATTGGGAAGCATCATGGAAAAACACCGCAGAATTTACTAGTTCTCAAGACTTAAAAGAAAATTATATCAAAATGATGTACAGAACTTATTTAACACCTGAAAAAATTGATAAGATCTACCATACTGGTGAAAATAAGTGAAGGAATTGTAAAGATAATCCTGGTACATTCTACCACATCTGGTGGACATACCCATGCACAAGAAAATTCTGGCTGAAAATATATGAAACTATGAAAGAAATATTCAGTGTGACATTTCCCATGATACCTGAATTGTTTTTATTAAACATGACATTTATGTTTGATAAAACTTTTCAACTGAAGAATAAGAGAGTTTTACTGTACTTGATAACAGCTGCAAGAATGGTGTTCGCAAAATTATGGAAAACAATAGCAATTCCGGACATAGAGCAAGGGGCTCAGAAAATAGCTGAATATAAACAATTTGATGTGTTTTCTATGAGGTTAAAAGGGAAACAAAGGGAACAGGTAGAAAATGATTGGAAACCAGTGATAAAGTTTATGAGGAAATATGGGTATTGGCTTTAAAGAAGGGTAATTAAATATGGGGATATATCCAATAACATAACAAGGATAGGAAATTGAAAAATAACGTGAAAAAAGTAAAGTCATGTAATGTTTATTTTTTATTTGTGAGTCTATATGAATATATTGTAGAAGACATGATAACAAAAATACATTGAAATTATGAATTGGGGAGTTTCTTTATACTTAAAATAGCTTCATTAGCGACTCTTGGTAGATGACAGGAAGTTAAGATAATGTAAAAGTATAAGTAGGATATTTTTATATTACCAAGAAAAGATGTATATTTATATAGTATATTTGTACAGTATTGCATATATGAACAATTGAATCAGAAATGTATAACTTTCTAACATGAACTTTATTATTTGTATGTACATAATAAAAAGAAAAAAAAAAGAAAAACAAATACCTCTATATAGTAAAACCCATCAAAAACAGGCCATCCTCTCCCAGCACTACAGCCGTTTTCTCAGGTATGGTGCTATCCAAACTCAAAGATGCGCTTAAAGAGGTTAGCATAAGCCACAACAACTCTCTTGTGTTGACTGATTACAGAGATTGGCCAACAGCAGTCTGACAACTGAACCACTCTTCTGTCTAAGATGTCAGTGGAAGACCCCAATACTTGGGGCAAGGAAGGAGCTCAATTATACTATATTCAAACCTCCTCCAGTCTAGTGGCACAGCCGCAATGCAAGTTCAAAAGTAGGGCCAGATGAGGGTAGCTGTGATAATGGTGTTCTATTGTTGTCTCGTCTTTACAAAAGGCAACACAGCTGTATGTCTGTTTGCTTTCTGCCAGGTAACTAAAGATTATTGCATAGCTTTAGGGAGCAATATGATATAGTCTTTTCTAAGGATCTTGAGACACACACCCCTGCTCAGTGGGACAGTGGTGACTGGTAGTTTCTGTGGCAGTGGAGCAGTGGATCCACTCCAGCTTTTAACCCAGGTTGTAAAGGAGCTCTCCAGGGTGCTGAAAGGCAGTCCAAACCTTGGTTGTTTCTGCACTACACTGTTATAGTGCTATTGCTCCACTTTCAACATCCTGTGGAATTCTGGGGTTTGTAGTTTACTGAGGCCAAAGAACTCTCTGGCTGAGGATTCTAAATGCTGCTCCCTAACCTACAAACCCCAGGATGCCATAGGATGTTAAAAGTTGAATAATAGCACTATAATGTGTAGTGCAGAAATGGCCTAGGAGTGGATTCACTGCCCTGCTGATGTAGGAGTCATCAGCTGTCAGTGCAGTAGGACCCCTTTACAAGATAGAGGTATTTTGAAATTGGACTTTTTGGAGCCTAAGGTTTAGAATGACAGCACCTCAAGGCATGTATGTCACAGCATGTATTCTCACAGTATGAGCTGTGAGAAACACAGGTTTTACTGCTTTTAGATGGTTCAATGGTTGGCAACTGCAAAGGGCTAGGGGATTGCGTGTCCTCTTGGAGATCTTGAAGGAGTGCACCCCCCTGAAAAAAAACAATTTTTTTGCCTCTTCCAGTTCCTGCTAATGCCCCTTACATTAGGGGGAATTCAGCTATTTGATGTGATCGGCTGCCAGTCCTCTCTCGTGTGCCAAGGATTGTATCATATTTGTGCCATACTATTGCTTTTGTGTAGTTCCCTGGAAGCCTGCCACAGAGTGTTAGTCAATGGCTGGCAGACCAACATCAGTTGGCTTTGATTAGCACTGCTACAGATATCTTAACTAGAATCTAAGTAACTGCCAAGCACTGAGATGGAAGGGAGGCGGTGGCATTTGGCTGGGTCCCCAAGCAAGTCTAACGGGAATATGGGGAAAGTTCAGAGAACTGTTTGATTTGAAACAGAAGGAGTACTGTATTTATGGAATGGGCACAAGGCTAGATTTTTATTTTATAATAAATCTTTGTTGTCCTTGTTGTGTGCTCTCAAGTTGTTTCAAGTTGTGTACAGAAGAAGATCTAGGCTCCTCTCACTAGCCAACTTCCTACATCAAACAGGCAGAGCATACCACTGTGAATACCTAGGAAGGATCCCTGGTGCTCCCACTTACTTATTGCAATGGCTGGGGGTGGGGGTGGGAATTCAGATGAGGGTGAAGCAGTTGTTCTCAGCTTGGGGGGGGAGAGAAATTAGGCATGCACACACAGGTGTAGCCTCCTTTCCCTTCCCCTTGGAAGCTTAGAATAGCTGCATGTTCATCTGAATTGCCTCCCTCTCCTTCCATAGCAGCAACCCCTCTTCTGCTTGACAATTTCTAGGAGAGATTTTGGACTGGGCACAAAGAGCTGAAGAAGAGCACAGTGTGCCCTGTCCAAACAGGAATATATGTGTAAGCTACAATTACATGTGTATATGATACTAAAAGGATGCTGATAACTGGCACACATGCACACACCGGTTATTGTCTGACACAAATCAGGTAGCTACTTATGTAAAGAGGTCAAACAAAGGGATATAAAGTAATGTATACCAAATGCTTGGACAGTTTTTCAAAACAGAACAAGATATTTTTGTAGCATGTCTGAAGGAATACACTGACTAGGGAAGTAAAGAATAAGGAATGGTTTTATTGAGCAGAGCTGTGTCTGTGGCAAGTGAAGATGAAAAAAAATTGCTGTTACTTTAATGCTTTCAAAATATAATCAGAGAATATGTGAATTAGTCTAGTTGTGACTTTTTGTAGTAATATTAATCCATTAGAATAAAAATTAAAAACATCAACAGGATAATACTTTATAAGGACCAACCAAATTTTTCTAAAATACTCAGCAAACTTTGTAGGACTCTTCTTGATGCCGTATGTTATAATAAACAAACATTCGGATTGAATATTAATGAAAAACCACAAAAAATGCAAAAATATCTTCAGCACAGGTCACAAATAAATTTTGGATATTTGAGAGTCATTTCAGAATTAAAACAGAGATTTGGCTGTCTGAATTCATATGTTGTATGTCTATGGGAAGAGCCCTATGTTACAAATTTGTACTGCCCCCCACAATGATCTTTGGGACCCTGGTTGCTTGATGTAACTCTTTGATGCAGGGAACAACAAAAACTGTTCTGTTGTTGTGGCCAGAGAGGTTTTATATAGCTAGTTCATACTAGGATCAAAACTATAAAAAAGTGAGATTAACAAATCAAGTTAGAAAAAATTTTATAATTTTGTAACTGATTTTCCCTTGGATATTCTCAAATGCTCCCAGCAAGAGTGAACTGTGCAGTTTGTGTCTGAAGCAATCAGTGGAGTGTTGAAGTCTCTTGCAACCCCTTGAAGGAATGGATATGTCATATGGATCAATGTTTATCATGTACTGGGAGAAAAGAAAACTGCCAGAACCAGCCACAGAAAAGCTTCAAACAAATGTTGCTTTGCATTGGCTTTCATCATCCTTATTTTTTTCACTCTTAACAGCAATGAGAGATGGAAGATCCGATGTCCTGTAAACTCCTGTTCGCAACCTTGCCTGGTAAGATTTCAGCTCTGAGACGTAGGCTTCAAAACTGAGATTGCTCTCTGATTCATTACAAGACCATTCCAGACCATCTTCTCTTCCAACATCATCTACATCTATTATTTGATTTACAGGAAGTTCATTTCTGAAAGTTTTATTCCTAATTCCACTAAGGTTAAAGTCATTACTACTATTTTTAGAGCTTTGTTCACAAAAGTTTCTTCCAATTACTTGCACATCTCTTTTCTGTTTGTGGATCACACCTAGAACAAACAGGAAAGTGGGGGCAGGGGAGGGAAGAATAATATTTATTATTATAATATTTATATAAGTCCAGTTCCACAATCAGGTTAAATCAGCTTGTGGGACAAACAGTACATTAATATATTTAGGATGATTCTTTAGAACTATCTTCAACATCATAATTTTATTTTTCATTCTATTTGTGTACACATTGCATTATGTACAGATTTTGGCAAAAAAAATAGCATTAACATGAGTTATAAACAAATGTTGATATGATATAGCCACAATGGTACATCGTTCTTGTTCAAAAATAAGCAATTAGTATAATTAAACAGAGCTGAACAGTAGGAAATCATCAGCAGTCAAATACACATTCCATAGTAGCCTTTAAGCATTATTCAAGGTTTCTCTCAATGGTAAGACCATGACAATGCTGGCTTTAAGATACAAGCTCCATTTTCATGAAAGATGCTCAATGTAATCTGCTTAATTGCAGGGTAAATTTAAGGAAGAAAAGCTCCAGAATTCCTTAGTTATTATTGTATTCCTGTGTGTACTTACTTGTGAGTAAATTCCAATAACACAATCCTACCTAGTTCTAAATAAACGTGCTTAAGATTGTGATGTTAGAACAGGTCTTCCCCTTGTTCAACCAGGTTTTTGACTCCAAACTTTTTGGGCCAATAGGCACATTTGAATTTTTATAGAGGTTAGAAACAAAAGATGGCTACCACAGGGGAGGAGTCACAAAATGGCTGCCATAGGATGTGGGCAGTCATATTTATTACTTTAACAAGAAAGCTTGTCAGATCATCAGCATTCCATTCCCTGAAATTTCAAGAAAGTGTGGGTTAGACAAAGGAGGGCAGGCAGACCACAATTGCTTTTTGGTCACCTGATTGTGGTAATGGGAAGAGAGCATTCTAATTAAATCGGCCTAGAATTAGGATAAAACTCAGCTAGCCAAATATATGGCAACCTGTAGGCATGGGAAAGGAAAAACAAACCAAAACCTGATTTGGCGGCCAGGGCCAAAATGTGCCTAGTAGCTGCAGTACTTGCTGCCACTCCTGCTAGGGCTCACATCTCACACAGATCTGCCCGTTGTACTCATGCCAAGGAGCCTACACTACTTCTGTAATTTGTGAAAACCCTTTTTCTTTCCCCCTTGTTTCCGCCAGGGATTGCAGAAGAAACTTAAAAAGTTGCAGTGCCAATGTTCCATTCCTTGCCTTGTTCCAAATGGCACAGCTGGCTCAAGTGTATGTGCACATCTTTCCCCAATCCCCTTCCTTCATTCCTGGTTGTTTCATGCAACATCTTTGCACAAGAACAGCACACATACAAACAGCTTTGCACCAGAACCAGTGAGATGGGTGCTCTGGTTTTAAAAAGACACCTCACATACAAAATCAAACTCTCTCCCCTTCCAGTGCTGTTCATCCTGAGATGTGTCTCCCTACTTTGAGGCCAGAGAAGTCTGCGACTCCCTGAAATTTGGCAATGTTGACGATACAATACAACACTGGCAAACCAGTGAAGCTAGAAAAAAGATATACCTTTGGAATGAGTTTTCTACATGAATGGAAAGGAATACCTGCTTTCCTTAAAGAAAACCACTTCTCCCAAACAATTTATCCCTAAACTGGGAGGATCATCTGCAAAATTATTTCCTTCCAAATACAATCCCACCCATACATATTGTCAACACATATAACAATACATCTAACTCCCAATAAATACGTAAAAACATCTGTTAGATTTCCACACCTCCAAACCTCACATGCTCTTCACCTCTGGATCACTTCTAAACTCTTTCTTATGCATACATGCATATATTGAGACATACTACTGTATATCCCATCATACAGGTACACACAGACTCCCGTGCATTCTGACCTAGCTCCACGTTTGCTTCCATTCTCCTGCTTTTACCAGCCCTTTCTCTTGTTAGTTTTTCTAGCCCACCTGCCCTTCTGTTCCCAGCACACACCCCCAGTCATGCCTTATTAAGCTTGCCAAGCTTATTCTTAGCAGCTTCCCCCTCTTTTTGCTTTTTCGCTTTTGCTGGCTCATTGGAAAGCAGCAGACTCTGACACCCAGAGGCATTCTGGGCAAGGGAAAGGAGGGTGCCTGAAGGTTGGATGTGTGCTGCTTTCCAGTCACCCATGGTAATTAAAGTAAATAATTTAAAAATACCTTTATTATTGGAAGAGGCTTTGGTGGGCATCAAGGCAGGTCTAGTGAGTATTGTGGGGGTATTTGGTGATTACTTCAAAGGTTATGTTTCAATGTAACCTTAAAAATGCTTCTATTTTTATTACTCAGCAAAGCTGTTAACTTGTAGTGATCCCATCATGTGGACTCACTGCAGGTTCCTTAGTCATTTCCTTAGCCCTCTACTTGAGTCAGACATTTTAAAAACATATTATGCTGACAAAATGCTAGCAAAACCATATTATGCTGACTTAGTGATAAGGTCACAGCTGATCTCACAGGTGGTATTGCCCTAGTTTGGACAAGCAAAGTAATATTTTGAAGATTTATTGAACATGGAAGATATGAGGCCTGAGGCATGCATTTTGTAAGATTTAAATACATTTCCTCCTATTGTTGCTGTTACTGTACTGTAGTATATGAATATATTTGTCATGTAAATTATCTTAGAATCCTTACATCATTCATTCATTCAATCAAAAATGTATAATGTATAAAGTGGAAAACTAAGAAATAAATTATATAACTGAAATGTCCCCTAAGTGTAGAAATTTAGCATATCAGGGAAAAGAGCTGTAGTCTCACATGCTGCTGTCTGGTTTGATCATTTTTTTATATATATAAGAAAGTAATTTTAGAAAGCGCTGGAATGCTTGTGAATTTAGTCTGTATTCTAAAGTGTTGCTTTTCCTGAATCCACAATTTCTTGTCCTGCAGATAGCTGCATGAGTCTTGCTTGCTGCTTGGTGCAAATCATAATCTGAATAATTATAGGAATAGACAGACCAGTAAGTCATTTATAAACCCATAATTATATTTTGAACAATAGAAATTCAAGGGCATGTGTTCTTTTTTCCCCTTTACTTCTGCCCTAATTACTTTAGTTCTGCACACAGACTTTCTTTCTTTAGGACTGATAACCAGAATGTAAGATCACACACCTAACATACAATATTCCAGTTGTTGAAGTATTGGAGAAAATGTTGGCTGTTTGTGTATATATAATGGCAGTAAATGAATCATCATCTTCAGCCAAAGTAGGCATGAAAGTTATTTTAGTCTGGCTATAATCCAATGTACAGCAGGTGCAACAAGGACACATGGAAGATTTTTATAGGAACTTTACAGATTCTCCTCGCTTCTCCACCTACATACATGTAGGCAGTGTGAAATGAGGCTAGGACTTTGGCGCACAAATATATAGAGGTCAGAAGAGGGTGGATACGAACAGTGGTAAGACAGGCAGGCCTAGCATGCTGCTTGCAAGTGGAGTGAGGGTAACAGGTAGACTTTCTCGAAGCAATGGATGTTCTTCATATGTGGGCACTGCTCTTGTAAAGAACTAGATTGTGCTCTGTATATTTTAGCAAAATTGCAAAACTTGCGATAATTAATTTTAAAGGTAAAATAACTATAACTGCAGTTATAGGATCAAACCATCTAGCTATGATTATGCGCAGTTCTGAAAGTCATACTGAGTATAGTGAAGAAGCATATTGAAAAGAGAAAGCAGCAACATTTTGATCAGAAATAGATAGAATAGCCTGGTTCAGTTTCAGGAGATCAGAAATTGGTAGAACAGCCTGGTTCAGTTTCAGCAGATCCAGCTATGAACAATGCAGCTGCTAGGTCTCATTACACAGATGTGATTAGATTATCAACCTGTGTGATTGTGAGCTATACTTCAAAACTGTGTGCTGGCAGTGAGGTTTTAGGCTTCAATATACCCTATTTGCTGGCATATAAGACTTACTTTTTCCTGAAAAATACTGTTTGAAAATGGGGTGTGTCTTATACGCCAGGGCATCTTGTACATCAGCAAATAGTATTTGCTGACATATAAATGGAGTGCATCTTATATGCTGGCAAATATGGTATATACTTCTAGCACACTGAGATCAGCAGGAATGCACTAATATTTGAAATATTAGAGACACCCATGCATGTGCTGTGATGCCTAGCATGGACAACAGCTGTTAAATAATGGCTCTGGTCTGTTAGCAAGTGCTCTTACACATTGTATAGCAGTGCAATTCACTGATGTTGTTGAGACATGATATAATGGAAGTCTCTGCATATGTGACTGAATAATTTTAAACATGGTAGGTCTACTGACCCATTCTAGGAACTTTTGTTGTTTGTCTAGGGGCCACTAAAGAGCCAGTCTGATATAGTGGTTTGTAGTGTTGGACTATGACTCTGGAGGCCAGGGTTCAAATCCCCACTCAGCCATAGAAATCCACTGGGTAACTTTCACCAGATCACAGTTCCCTTGGAACTGGATGGAGAGATAGAATTGAGTGTCATTAGCATACACCCAAACCCCAGACTTTGGATAACCTCTCTATGTGGTTTCATATTAAATATATGTTAAATAGCACGTGGGACAAAACTGAACCCTGAGGGACCTCAAAGGCCAATGACCATGGGGTTGAATAGGAATTCCCCAGCACCAGCTTCTGAGTTTATCCCTCCAAGAAGGACTGGACTTATAGCAGAAAAGTGTCTTCAAATCCCATCCCAGAGAGGCTCAGAAAGATATCATATTGAAAGCCATTGAAAGGTCCAACAGGGACATACTCCCCTTGTCCATCCACCAAGATGACCAAAGCTGTCTCAGTTCCATAGGCTGGCCTGAAGGCAGATTAAAATGGATGAATAGGTTGCTTATCTGTGTTGTTCTTCACATGGTCATCTGTGCCCTCACAGAAAGGTATTTGCATGCCTACACAAAAACCTAGTTCGGAACATTCTAGAACTGAGTAGCTTGGCTTGATTCCCTCCCCCTCTATTACAGTAGTGCATGCTTGAGCCCACCAAGCTACCTTTACCTCAGTATCAAAGCCCCCATCAAAATTACAGGGACCTGAAAGTGGGGATGGTGGGAGGGTTGTGTGAGGGCACAGATGATCGCTCAAAGAATCAAAGGCCCTTTCTGCACAAGGTGAGGGAATCGCTCCGTGCTGTTACCTACCGCTTCTTCTGGGGTCCGAAGCAACGCAGACTGTCCCTGAAGCCCTTCCGCAGGGCTCCTCCTTGATCCAGGGCGAATTGGAGCAGTGCGAGGTCTGTAGATCCGCACTGCTCCGGTTTCCAAAATGGCAGCTTCCGGCTTCCAAAATGGCGGCTTCCGGTTGGTCGTGGGTCCTGACCAACCGCTGAAGCTTGCCACGCCTAAAGCCCGCCCTCCGCAGATCGCAGGCTCGCATTGGTGCGAGCCTGCGAATCTGCACAAGGGAGCAGGAACGCAAAGGCACGTTCCAGGAAAATAAAGACCTGTTTTTTGCGGTCTTTAGAAAACACACTGGAGAACCACTTGGGGTCGTTTTGGAGCGGACTGAGGTGCGGATCTCTGGTAAGTAGTCTGCTCTTAGTCCGCCCCAAGGTGCAGACGACTTCCGTGAGAGGACGCACTGCCCCATTCTAATTGCCTGGTGCGGAAAGGGCCAAAGTTGCAGGTAAGCAACCTGTTCTTCTTCTTCATGTTCCCTGTGCCTCACACAAATGACTGCAAAGCTTAGAAATGGATGTTGGGCAGGTGACTGTAGAACTGATGACAATACTACATGTCCAAATCTTTAACTGGATCTGGCTCTCGTGTCCAAATGGTAATGCTGTATAAATGTGGACAGTTGAGACTATGTTGCTGCCTTGCAGAGTTTGGGCAAAGATAATCCACTTATAAAAGCTGTAGATGAAGATCTCGCTCTAGTTGAATGAACTCAGAAACCTTCTGGCATAGGTCACTTAACTAACTCATAGCAAAGTCTTATTACCTCCTGTACCCATTTGCGCTGACACAGGCTGTCCCTTGCTTTTGCCATAGCACACAGAAAGTCTGTTTGTGTCACAGAAAGTAGATGTTTGTTGAAAACAGTAAGCTGAAGCCTGATGAACATCCAAAGTGTGTAATGGCTTTTGCAACAGAGCAGAAAGCTGTTGAAGAAAAATGGGTAGCACTATATCTTGACTAAGATGAAACTGAGAAACCCCTTTCAGAAGGGAAGAAATGTATGGGTACAAGACTATGTTATCTTGATGCAAACAGGGAAATGGCTCATTGTTAACTTTAGCACAGCAAGCTCACCTGCTCATTGTGCACTTGTGATAGCCACATAGGAGTCTTTCATCTACTGTTGCTAATGGTTCAAAGGGTTTTACTCATTAACTGTGACAGTACCAACGATAGCGTCCACTTTGAAACTGGCAATTGCACAGATTTGGATTTGTGAAAAATGTACTTGTTGATTCTAACAGTTGTTGGTGAGTAGCTATTGCTGCAAGATTTACTTTAAGTGAAGGAAATGAAAGACTTTGCTCATGTAGATACAGTAAGTAATGCAGTACAGTGGAAGTTGACTCTGGTAAAAATTGCTGTGATTTAGATGCTGCAAAAAAGCAAAATCTTTTCCAGTTGTATTCATCACAGTAGATGACTTCCTTGATGATTTCAATACAGCTATTATTTATGGGGAGCTTATGTATTCACTTTCCAAGCAGTTACCTGTAACGTCTTTAAATCAGGATGAAGGACTGGCCTATTGGAATGCATCAGAAGTTTTGGTGTGTACTGCAGTCATATTCTGCAGTTCTGTGAAAGCTGACAGAGTGGAAAAAATCACAGCTGTCTTGGCCAGAATGGTGTGATCACAGATTGCATTGGTCCTGTCCTGACCCCGTCCTTGCCATCACCTTCCCTATCAAAGGGAATGGTGGAAATAAGTATATGAGAATTCCTGCCCACTTCAGAATGGACAGGAACTGTATCCTTTGCCCACTCTCAAACAGTACAGCAATATTTCTTGTTGTGTTCGATGGCAAACAAGTCTATAGTGAGTGTCCCCTACATCTTGGTAATGTGATGAAATACCTGACTGGACAAAGTCCACTCATGTTGGAGGTGTTTCCCTCAACTCAGTGCATCTGCTAGTATATTGTCTGTTCCCACAAGATGTATTGGAATTAAATGTATTCATCTCTTGACACAATCGTGCCACAGAATGTTTGCAAGCTGTTTCAGAAGAGATGAGCATGTGTCCCCTTGATGATTTATGGAAAACACAGTTGCCTATAACACCTTGAACCACTTTGCTTTTCAAATGGTGGTTAAAACATAGACGGCCTTGATTACTGCTAGCAGCTCTAGTGCACTGACGTGTAAGCCTGCCTCTTCTGTCATCCAATGTCCATGTCTCTACAATGTGCTCCCCAACAGATCATTGAAGTGGTGGTGACAGCACATTCCAGTTCTGGAAACTGAAATGGTATTCCTTATCACAGAATCTGCATGTTTGTCCACCATAGAAGAGTGTGACAGACTCACTCAATGTGTAATTAACAGTCTTTTGCTCTGTGAATCTCTTGAGTGTATCAAAATGATGAAGAATGCAATGTTGTAGTGGCCTTTGATGGTAGAGTACCTGAAAGATAGAATGCAGGAAGTATCCCATGGTGGAAGTCAAAACTGAGATTTTGAAGATCCTGGAGATTTCTTCTATGATATTGCTCTTTCCTCCTCTAGTAGAGATAGTATAAATGTCAGCATTCATTCCCAGATACAGTGCTGGTAAGCACCCATACATGCCTGAAGGTTTGCCACCTTGATAGCCAGTGCAGACGAGGAATAAAAGCGCCTCCTGAAAACATCCAACCTTCTACATTCTTGATTCAGAGTTGATGTCTGTGTCCTTTTTCTACCTTTAGTTTGTGAGACATCTACCACTATGGAACTCAGTGGCGGATGTGTAAATAAGAACACTTTGCTGCTTTGTTCTACGTAGATATTCAATTTACCTTGAAGCTGGTGGAAGAGAAGCTGGTTTCTCCAAGAATTGTTAATTTGCTCTAGGAGAACTTAGTTAGCTCTAGGTAACATAGGCCATACAGCAGGATTGGAACTTGATGCCTTCATGATCTGAATTGTCTCCAATGCTGTTGTCCTTGTGAGGCAAACCCTTCTTGCAAGCTATCAGTCTTGCTTTATTGGTATTCTCCACAGTGTCATCTGTGGAAGAATGGAACAGTCCCACACCATCAAATGGTAGATCCCCAAGGTACATATGTGTATCCTCTGACAAGCCCATTGACTGGGTGTAAGTGCTCTTGTCATGACTTTGGTGCACAGTCTACAGAGGTTTGGAGACATTTCAACCTACTGTCTTACCATCCTCAACACAATGTCTGCAAAAAGTTTCACATCTTCTGGTGAAGATGGAGAAGATCTATCTTCTACTCTAACAGGTGGTGAGGCAGTTTTTGGAAATGGTGAATCAAAGGCTGAAGATTCTGTATAATAACCACACTCTGATGAATCTGATACTTTAGGTTACCTTGGCACTGTGGATGTGGCTGTAGCATCAGTACCATCAGTGCTGGTATAGAAGCTGGTACAGAACACATAGTAGATTGAACTGGTTGTAAAATCTGTGGTAGTGATTCTTGCAACTGCTGCTATCATTCAACTGCTGTTGAAGAGGATATCACAGATGTCACAGGTACATGCATCACAGATGATATTGGATGTGTCTGTACTGTTGAAGTTTCCAGCATTGCTCGTACTGTAGTGTGACTTAATGATGGAGAAAGAGGAGGCCTTGATATTGTTGCTGTTGTTCTCAGTACTGGATGCTTTGAATAATGTCTCAGAGACACACAAGTATACGGTACTGATGGAAATGGGAAACAATGTCTTGGAGTTCATGACTTCTTAACAACTTCAGTATCGATGTGGAGAATGGTGCAATCAATGCAGAGAATGGTGTGGAGATCGCCTTGTTGAATGGTAGTATGGTTCCTTGGTGTGATATCTGTCCCTATATGAAGGGGAGTATGAGTGTCAAGGTGCCAGTCTCTCCCTCCATAGTTGTGCATGATGATATCTCTCCATATATGACACGAAAGTAAAAGAAGAGGCCTCCCTGTATCTTTTATCTCTGTATAATGGTTGAAAAGATGTGTAAGATAGTTCTCTTCTAAAAGGTGATCTTTCCCTTCAAGGTGACTGAGATGGTCATCTGGGGATTCAATGAACTGGAAATGTTCTTGTTGATAGCGTAGAATATTGTATCAAAGGCATTAACTCCTGATTGGTCTGAGTAAGTGGTTGTGATGTCTGTGTTGATATTGGATAATTGGCATCAGTGGATTCCAGTTCAACCACTGCACTGGACTGTAGATGATATACCATCATGCTTAGACTTTTTCTTCTTTTTATCTTTAGGACAACTCTCAACGGTTTCTGATGCTGGTGAAATGTGTCTTTTGTGCCCTTTAGATTTTGCATGATGGATGGAAATTGTCATTGTAGATGCAACCCTAACTCTGATAATGCTGGGCTATGCTGGGGTGAGACTCAAGATTCTGAGGCTTTTGGTGATGTAGTCACCATCATACAGGCGTTCCGTATCAGTCGTTCTTGTACTGGGGATGGTTTTGCTGTCAGTATTGAAGCTGTCTGTTTAGCTGGTACTGATCTATCTTGGTGTTTCCTTGGCTTTAAATGTGCAGTCTGTGACACAGATTGAGGAAGAACTGTTCTCTCAGTTGCTTGGAGTTGTTTTCTAAGCAACATAACTTCAGTCAGACTGCCCAGTTTTTAATAGCCTGGGCTTTAAACTTTTGGCAAATGGAGCACTTTTGCCTATTGGACTCCTCTCCTACACAGAATCAGCACTCATGTGACTTTACACCACAAATGATGCAAAGTTTGAATAAAGAAGAGATTAGCTGCCATAAGAAATGTTAAAGTTGTTTTGTAGAGGGAAAAAAGTGGGAGAGGGAGGGGATGGGGAAAGAGGGAAAAACAAAAAAGCATAAAGCTTTTTTAAAAATAAGATTGAAAGTATTAGTAAAAAGGAAAAACAGACAAGTTAAGTTTAGAAACTAGAAATATGTTTGTCCTCTTCCACTGAGCACGCAGCTTCGGAAGGGACGCACATGGAGGGGTGAGGGAGGAAGGGGACATCTGTCTAGCCAGCCAGATCAGCCAAATCATATGAGGTAACAGATGTCGCAGCCAGATTGCCCTCACATCCATTGAAATATGATAACTACTCAACAAGAGAAAGCCCTGAACAGTGTGTTTCTTTTGGCAGACAAAGAAACTGAGGTAATGGTAGCTTGACGACCTCAAGCACACGTGATGGTTATGGTGGGGGAGAGGACCCAACCGAGGTACTCAGCTTTAAAAAGTTTTGAACTAGGTCTTTGCATAAGTGTGAAAACTCATTTGTGTGAGGCACAGAGGCCATGAAGAAGAACTAGATTATCTCATCCAGGAACCCCTGGAGCTAGGAGGCCACCACATGCTCCAGAACCTTGCCCCAGAAAGGGATATTGTATATTAGCTGGTAGTTATCCAGTATAGTTCGGTTCAGAGAGAGTTTTTTTAGTAGAGGCCTCACCACAGCTTTTTTAGACAATCTAAAAGTAGAAGCAAAAGTATCTTTAGACAGATACTACAGCAGCATCTCTGTCAGCATTCTATACATGTGGCCTTCGGGGTACTCCTGTGCCTTGCTGTTCCTAGATTTATGGCCATTTCCGCATGACGGGGCTGTGCCAATATAGAGACAGGAAGATAGCAGTCAGCCAGTCGTGCTTCCACATGATGTCATCACCCTCCTACTGCCATCCCATCCCCAAGCATTGTGCTTGTGAACTACTTGTCTAAGAGATTACATCCATTAGGTGATTGCGATCACGTGATGCTCCCATTCTTCCCTGATGTGCAGAAGGGCTGGAAGCACGATCACACATTTCCTTCTCTACTGCAGCAAGGAAATTTGGGCTGAGTAGTTTTTGAGTGGATCCTCCTGGCCGTAAGGAAGACCAGAAGCCCAGATCTGCAGGCTTCCCTGGGCATGAGGTTCCCCACCTTTTTGAGGCGAGAATGTGCAGTAGGTGCCTTAATTGTTACCACACCTATATACTATGTCCTGAGGAGCATAATTATTTTATATCAAACATAGTGAGCCATAGAGATCTACTGGAAGGACACATAGGCAAGCAGAGCTATGGATATAGATCAAAGGGTAGCCCTGTTTTCTGTTATGCATCCTAAGTGAATCTTGGAAATGGTTCAAACGCAGACCATTTGAATGGATTTTCAGCAATCGTAGTGCCAACAGGAGACAAGAGGTCTCTGCGATCAAATTAACATTTCAAACAGCCAGGAATGTGACACCTTGGAGGCATTCATCCCCAGGTGAGATAGTCATCCTGCAGGCAACTACAAGGATGCCTGGCTGTATTTTCCTTGAACTACAAAGCTGAGACCCAACTTCATAAAAATGCAGCCATCTGGTCCCCAGGACATGTTCAGCCCTATAACTAGAACCCCTTTTTCTCCTCCATTTCGGAGTTCTCCCAGACTTGCAAGCAGTCCCTCTGCCAGCCCTTCCCTTAGGCTGAGTTGCGCTCTCCGCTTGTCTTTTCCCAGCTGAAGACTTCTGGATTGGTACAGTATTACCCAAAACCCTTATGTGTCTCTCTCTCTTTTCACCTCTAATTTCGATAGCATCTTGTACGATTGTGTGAGTGAGCGCAACAAGAGTGACTGTATGGATTTTGACATCTTTTTCAATAAAATACTTAAATTTGAACAGTTAGCCTGATTCTCTGTGATCCAACTCCGTAAAAGCTGGGCTCAAGGTCCTTAATTACCTTGTCCTCTTTGCATTGCTACAGCAGGGTTCATAGCTAATTTTCTCCACAACTGATAATTTGACAGTTGTTGGGAATTCCCTAAGGGACCCCCCAGCAAGCAGTGTGACATTCTCTCCCCTCTGCCTGGTTGCCACCCTTCCCCTGTCCCGCAGGTAGTGAGGTTCTTCTTGTTTGTAAGATATTTTTGTGGTTGTACTTCTTCCCTGGGTGGAGCGATCCCTGATCTTGCAAAGAGAGCCCAGGCTTTCTGGCCAGGTGAATAGTGTGTTGCGGGCTGGGTGTTTGCAAAGCCTGCAAGTCCTATGAACAGCCTCAGTATTAAAAGACTGGTGGGAGTATCATTGAGAGAGGTGAATTTTGAAAAGTTTCTTTTGTGACTTCGGAGATCACCTCCCATCACTGAAAAGTCCAGAGCAGGAGCAACGCATCTCTGAGGCGCAGGTAAGCCTGCCTCTCTCTCTTCTTTGTTAAGGAAGGGGGCTCCTGTGAGGATGGGAAACCCACCCTATGCTGCTTTGTGAGGAGGGATGGCGTCCCCGCCTCCTTATTGGTGAGTGACTCCATGATTTTGTTGCGTTACACAGAGGTGTGCATGTTCCAAGGTAAAGGCAAACAGAATGAAGGCTGGCTTCAGTGCAGAGGGAAGAGGCATGTCCCTCACGCTCCCTTCTGCAGGCAGCTGGTGGCATGTGGAGAGGAGCACTGGGGACACACTGTCATCCTGGCAGAGGTGCTGCTGGGATTACCTCAGGCCAACATACAAGAGCATTGTGGTGCAGAAATGGTCTACATTTACAATTCCCATTTCCAAAAGAAGTGCAAACAATTACATAAACTATTTTTTTTGTATCAGTTGTTAACTTTAGCTCAAGAAATACTTTAATGACACCTGAGATGTCCACATTTTGCTAGAGACTATTAATCCCCCCCCCCATTATCATGAGGACTAAATGAGTATGTATTTCATGTATAGAAAGGGGTTTTTTCTCTGTTTTGTCACTGTGATGTCAACATTAGGGATGGGGTCAAATTCAAAGTGCAGACATTTGATCAATTAAAGAAAAAGGAAATGAGATGGGTCCAGTCCACCATTTGGTAGCCCATGCTTTCTGTATCCTTTCCCTGTATTGCTCTCCTCTACTAGCTATTGTCTCTTCCTCCCACCCCCAAAACCTTGCCCTGAGGAAGTTGGAACACACAGCAAATTGAAGAGAGGTCTAGCAGAGATGGGTAGAACCCTATGGGCTTTTTCCCTGGTAGGAACTGATACTCTGAGCTGGAGCTAATAACATTTGTAGCTCCAAAAGAAATAGATGCTTGGAACATCAGTACTTACCTCCTCTGTGGGGTAGCTGTAGGATTCCATCCACCCATATATAAGCCTCTGAGTCCTCTATTATGTTCTCTGGAATCTGGAACAGCTATTCTCTTTCATGGGTAGTGTAACAGTTCTGCATGCCATGTCTGATTAGTCACTTCCCATTTCTAAGATACATCTTTTCTTGCCAAAAATAGGCTTCTCATTTGTGAGTATAAATTATTATGGAGTGTGGGATAGGTTGAAAGGTATATGCAGCCCATCTTAATGGTAAACAACATAAATGGCCTTCAAACACCCAGAGGTCTTTCTGCCTCCAGTCTACGAGAAGACCCCAGAATCAACACACAATGCTCTTCCATTAGCCATCCTCATGTACCCAGCTAAACAATTCTTCCTTATAAATTATGATTCCCTGTTACCCTTCCAAAAAGACATTCTGTATTCTATTGGGAAACTCTTCTGTTTGAGCAAGGATAACCAGATTGGCATTATTACTGCAGGAAAAATTTAATACATCCTTAGACAGGAAAACAAACAGTATGGACCATGCAGATCACTAAAAAGCAATCTTGCCAGTCATATTGCTGTATTCTCTGTAGGTGATGATCCAGCCCTCATGGCAATGCACCTTTTCTCAAACTTCCCTTTTAAATTCCCATATAGAACTCTGTGGCCAAGATTGTCCATGGTGCAAGGATTCTACATAGTGAATCCATTCTACATACTGGAATCCAGCTATGGCTGCCTGGTCACCTCACTCCCCACCCCTGGCTTCTCCACTGCTGACAGAAAGTGCAGCAGAGATAGCAATAGCACTAGCACAGCAATAGCATGTGTATTTCTATAACACTTATCAGCTAAGTGCTCTCTAAGCAGTTTACAATGTGTTTGTCAAGGTCAGAGACCTGGGCAGTGAGCCAGCCCAGAGAAGAGAGTGGGAGAGCCAGCAAAGTCCAGTCAGGAGGAGACAAGCAAGCATTTACTCAAGGAAGTTCATTTACCAGAGTGCCAGGCAAAGCTGTAGTCAGAGTTCCAAAGCCAAGGGTCAAGAGTCCAGAGATCAATTCAAGGTATCAGGAACCAGGTGCTGGGAGCAAGGTACAGGCAAGAGGAGGGCTTGTAAGAAATTTGCCACAAGCAAAGGGAAGCTTCCAGGCAGGCAGTTATATAGCCCCAGGCACAGGTGTGTCCGGTCACCACTTCTTAAACTTAGCCAAGGAAGCCTCCCTTTGCACAGCCCTCTTGAGTCTCTGCCTTGATTGGGGGCTTACTGAACCAGGCTCCAGAGCCTCTTCAGAATTGGATCCCTGTTGTTCCAAAGGAGCAGGCACAGAATTGGATCCCTGTTGCTCTAAAGGAGCAGGCAGATGGACGTCCGTGCCTGCTTGGTCCATGGCAGCAGGGGGAGCTCTTGAGCTGCAGGATTCATCTCCAGCCAGAGCCACAGGGACCAACAGCTGCTGCTTGTCATCTCCACCCTGAGCAACAGGGACCAACAGCTGCTGCTCATCAGCAGCAGCTATGACAGGGGCTTCAGTTATCACAGTGTTAGCTGTTTGCCCCCAACAAGCTGGGTACTCATTTTACCACCCTGCAGAAGGCTGAGTCAACGTGGAGCCCAGCAGGATTGAACTCACAACCTTGTGGCCACAGTACCGGCATTTAACCACTGCACCACCAGGGCTCCTCAGGTAAGTGGTCTGGCTATGGAAACACTGACTAAGGATATGTTCCACTGAGATTGTCGTGAACTGAATTCACGCACACAAACGGAACAGTGCTTAAACACCATTTATTAGGAGCATGATACATCATACAGGACTTCAGTGAGTGAACTGGAAGCAATTAGCAATATTCAAAACATAAAATACAGAGAGTACATCTTCCCGCCCACAAGAGACCTTGAAGTCTTGGTGCAGCCTGTCTAAGCTTATCAGTGCATTCCTAGCTTTTCTTTATCTAAAGGTTTCTGGTTCTTATACCTTGTTACAAGCAGCTGCTACTTAACTCCTACTACATATCCCATTACTAAAATATGGCTACCCGACATCCTGCCCGTCCCGAAAAAAAAAAGGAAACAACAATTAGGAGATTGAGTCAGCACAGGAAACAATGAATAGGGAAAATGGGTAGGTTGGGTAATTTGGAAGAGAAAGGGAAAGGAGGAGACAATAATTGAAATGGTGTCATGAAAAGCATTAGCTAAACAGGGAGCGGTGAAAGTGTTGATGAAGGAACAGTGGCGCGTGTAGTCGGGTCACTCTCCGAAGAAGAATTCGAAGGAGCTGGTTTCAGTAAGCTGGAATGAAAAACAGGGTGAACAAGTTTGAAAGTGTCAGGTAAAGAAAGTTCAAAAGTAACATCATTAATGGCCCATTTGACTGGGAAAGGACCAAGGTATTTCGTTTTTTGGAGGGGCCATTAGTTGCAATGTTCTTGGAGGAGAGGTAGACTAGACCTTCAGGCTTGTAAGTAGGATTGGGGTGGTGTTTTTTGTCTGTAAAGCATTTGTGAGAAGCTTTGGAGGACTCAAGAGCGGAGCGTACGGAAGTCCAAGTGGATGATAGTTTTTTAATCCAAGACGCAAGAAAGGGAGGTTGAGTTGTAGAGATGGCATTGGGGAGTGCTGGAAATGGCTTTGGGTCGGTGCCGAAGACAATCTCAAATGGAGTTTTGCCAGTGGAGGATCGTTGAGCTGAACTGTAAGCAAATTTGACAAAAGGAAGAAGGGAGGCCCAGTTGCTTTGGTTGGAATTGACGAAGCAGTGTAGGTATTGTTCAAGGGTTTGATTTGTGCACTTGGTTTGTCCATCAGTTTGGGGATGATGGGAGCTGCTGAGTTTTTGAGAAATGCCGAAGGATTTCAGGAGTGAAGTCCAGAACTTGGAGGTGAATATGGGTTCTCTATCTGAGATGATTGTGGAAAGGAGTCCATGTAGTTTCCAAATGTTATTGATGAAAAGGTCGGCTAGTTTCTCAGCAGTGGGTACTTTTTTAAGGGGAATGATGTGAGATTGTTTCAAGAAATGGTCAGTGATGATCCAAATGGTATGGAAACCGTGGGATTTGGATAAGCCAACAACAAAGTCCCATGAAATAGTATCCCAAGATGAGAAGGGAGCAGGAAGCAGTTGGAGAAGTCCATGTGGTTTAGATGTAGATGATTTGCAGGTGTTGCGAACAGGACAGTTTTTTATGTGGTCTTGGACATCTTTGGTGAGACCTGGCCAGTGGAAAAGTTTCCTGATTGAATGTAGAGATTTAAGGAAACTAAAATGTCCAGTAGGTTTGGAGTCATGATATCTTTTCAAAATTTCAGGTTGGCAAGCCAGGGGGACGTAGATTTTAGTTCCAATGAAAGCCAAGTCATTGAACCAGTCTTTGTGTGTTTGTAGCCAGGTGTCTGTTGGGTAGGCAGATTTTGGAGAATGCTGGAAAGCAGAGTCAAGCAGTGTTGAAGCTGATGCACTGGCTCGTTGTTGTGCTCGTGTAGTAACTTGTAATCCAAAAGTGTCTGGAGAAAAAAGAGTGTCTTCTTTGGTAGGAGCAGAGAAGGAGGGCAGTTCGTGGCAAGGCAGTCTGGAGAGCGGATCTGCCAGAGTGCTCATTTTGCCAGGTTTGAAAACAATTTTGAATCAAAAGTGTTGGAAAAATTCAGCCCAGCGGGCTTATTTAGGGATCAGCTTCTTGGCGGTTTTTAGTGTTTCAAGATTATGGTGGTCTGTCCATACTTGAAAAGGAATTTTAGCACTTTCAAGGAAGTGGTGCCATGTGGAGAGCACAAAATGGATGGCCATGGCTTCTTTTTCCTAGATCAGCCAGTTGCGTTGCGGGGCAGAGAATTTTTTGGGGATGAAGGCACATGGTTTGAGGTGGCTGCCTGTGTCCTGTTGTAGGAGAACGGCTCCCATGGCGAAGTTGGAGGCATCAGTTTGAATTATAAATTCCTTGTTAGAATCTGGGAATTATGAGTAGCGGTTCGGAGGTACATTTTTTCTTGAGGGTATCAATGGCGATTTGGCATTTTTCAGTCCAGAGGATGTGGTTGCATCAGTTAGGCTGGTGCTTTCTTTAATAGGTCGGTGAGAGGGAGTGCAATTGTGGCAAAGCCTTCTATGAAGTTATGGTAAAAGTTTGCAAAACGAAGGAATTGTTGCAGTTATTTTCTAGTTCTGGGGGCAGGCCAGTTCAAAATTGTAGAAATTTTGGAGGGGTCCATATTTAGAGTATTATTGCAAACTCAATACCCTAAATAGTCAAAAGTTTGAGCGTGGAATTCGCATGTTGAAAGTTTAACAAGTTCATTGTCTATGAGTCTTTGTAATACAGTGCGTACCAGTTTGATGTGTTGTTCAAGGTCCTCTGAGTAGATCAAAATGTCATCTAGGTAAACAACAACACCCTCATAGAGGAGGTCTTGTAACACAGAGTTGAGGAACATTTGGAATGCGGCGGGACCAGCTTGTAATCCAAAAGGGAGAACAGTCCATTGGTAGTTACCCAGGGGGGTTGAGAAGGTGGTCAACCATTCACTTTCAGGGTCCATAAGTATTCTATGGAAAGCTTCTTTGAGGTCCAATTTGGTAAAATATTTGCCTTTAACCAATTGGTTTAGGATATCCATAGTCAAAGGAATCGGGTACGCATTAGGCAATACTGCCTGATTAATTAAATTATAGTTTACGATGAGCCTCGGCTCTCCATGTTTTTTCTTACGGAAAAATATGGGACTGGCTGTGGGAGCTGATGAGGGCTTAATGAATCCAAGTTGCAGGTTTTTGTTCAGGAATCTTTTTAGAGCTTCTAGTTCTTGGTTGTTCATAGGGTACATTTTGGGTTTCGGAATTTTGGCTCCATCTATCAATCTCAGTTTGCAATCAAACTCTCTGTGAGGGGGCAGTTTGTCTGCTTTGTAGTCTTCGAAAGCTTTCTGCAGATCCCAGTACTCTAGTGGGATTTTCTGCAGTTCCTCAGGACTCAAATTAAGTGCCGTGTCAGGAGATTTTATTTCAGGCACTAGATTGGCATCTTGGGTATGCTTGAGTAATCCTTGGGTCCAGTCAATTTGGGGATTGTGCTTTTTCAGCCAGTCATACCCAAGAACTATTTGAAACCCAATTTTGGTGGGCACTAGGAAACGTAATCGCACCTGTAAGTTCCCCACTTGAACAGCTATGGGTTTGGTCTTTTCCCATACAGGGTCCCCTGCCATGGGTGAGCTGTCCATTTGAGACAAATTGACAGCCTTTTTTAGGGGTTCAAACTTTACTGCAAGTTCTTTGGCCACTGTGGGATTCAGTAAACTAGTGGTGCAGCCTGAGTCAACTACAGCCTTGTACATTCGTAATTTCCCATTATTTCCTTGCAAAGTTACTGTAACATATACATGACGAGTTTTAGTTGTACTTACATTCGTGGACTGATCGGGATCCCACTCATCACTGTCCAAGTCAGAGGTGGTCAGCGGGCTGTCTTCACCATCGCAAGCTCCAGCAGAGGTTCCACCGGTGGGACGTTTGGTTGGCGGTTTTGGAGTATCAGCTTTGCGGGATGCAGGCCGGGTGGTGGGGGTGCCCGACTTTTGTTCAGCGGGTTTCTTAGATTCCTGGCATTTGCTAGCGATGTGGCCTTTTTTCCCACATTGGAAACAGGTACCTTCTCGGAGGAGTTTTTTCTTTTCTTCGCAGCTTAGGAAAGTGGTTTTTCAGGGTGCTGGGCTCTGGCGACTGCTTTCTTGGGCTTGTCTCTGCTGGGCGAGTTGGACACTCTCAATGATGCTTTCCACTTCTCTGGCTAATTTCATCCAGCCCAAGAGGCTGGCAGGATCTCCTTCTGTCAGGCAGCGATCTAGTATCGTGGGGTTTAATCTGTCTTGGAAAAATTGCTTGAGAATGTCATCTTTCCATTCTGGTACTTTAGTGGCTAACTTTCTGAATTCACGGGTGTATTCCCCGACAGTCCGTTTTCCTTGACATAGTTTCCTGAGTTGGTATCTGGCTTGTTTTTGGAAGAAGGGATCTTCAAATCTTTCTCTGAGGTGATACATGAACATCTGCAGATTGGCTGTCTCTTCAGCTCGTGAGTCAAACAGGCTGGTGACCCACTCCACTGCTTCTCCTTTGAGTTGCTGGCTCAGGTATCTGACTCTGGCAGCATTGTCTGGGAAACTGTTCCTATAGTCAACCATATAATTAGAGGCCATGTTGAGGAAGTATGTTAGGGTGGTGCCATCACCATCGTAAGTGGTCTTGAATTCCCGAAAAGGTCTTGGACCCACTTGTGAGGCCGGTATCCCGGGAGGTGTGAGTGCCACGGCTGCCTGAGCAGCTGCTGCTGCTGGAATCTGGGGTGGTGTACCCCCAACCTGAGGCACCAGAAGTCTCCAGTTGTGTAGCTGAGTTCTCAGTTTAGACATTTCTTCTCATTGTTTTTCCACTTCTTCTTCCCTGGCTAGAAATTGTTCCATCAAGCTGGTCTCAACAATCGATGTGTCCCGTCTTGTAGCCCGGTGATGTTGGCACTGAGCAGTTTCTAGTCTTTCCCCTCAGGCCCAGGTATGACCTCCAGTCGGGGTGGTTGGAGGAATTGAGGGCCGTGTGTTGGGTTTCGCATCAGGAGGCCGGCTGGGGTCCATCTCATCTCTTCCAGCGATTCCATCGCCTGGAGCTTTGACAACTCTGCCAGATGCTCCTTCTTCTTCAGGCTCTTCTTCAGTTTTTTGATACATATTGTAATATTTTTACAAGGAGTTCACTCACTCTGTCATGAACTGAATTCACGCACGCAAATGGAACAGTGCTTAAACACTATTTATTAGGCGCGTGATACGTTGTACAGGCCTACAGTGAGTGAACTGGAGGCAATTAGCAATATTCAAAACATAAAATACAGAGAGTACATCTTCCCGCCCACAAGAGACCTTGAAGTCTTAGTGCAGCCTGGCTAAGCTTATCAGTGCATTCCTAGCTTTTCTTTATCTAACGGTCTCTGGTTCTCATACCTTGTTACAAGCAGCTGCTACTTAACTCCTACTATATATCCCATTACTAAAATATGGAGGGCTACCCAACAGAGATCCACTGTAGCCTTCCAGAGGTCTCAGTAGACAATGGTTTTGGTCTCCTATCCCCTTCATTCTTTATCAGCAACAGAATGGCCGTGAGGGGGCCACTGCACTGCAATAGCAATTCAGGGGAGTTTGGTCATTGCAGAGGGTGGAAGAGAATGCCAATCTTCCTCATCACAAACAAACACCAAACAGACAGATGGACAGACAGACATATGGACTTACACTTGTGTGTGTCACTAACAGGATGCCAACCCTACTTAGCTACTCTGTTTTCTCTTTTCGCTAGTTGGGAAGTTAATAGGGCATATAACATAATGTTCAGGTAGTTTTTCCAAGCAAGGGTATAATTGCACATTAACTAAAGTTGCTAAGACATGCTCCTGGATCCATCAGGATCCACAAGCTCTTTCAAGGTACAAACCAAATCTCTGAAGGCAGCTATTTCTACTATTTGGACACCAACCACTAGCAATTATCTCTAGTCCAGGTTGAGTTCTAGTTTAGTTACCCTTAAGTCCCTTAGTGACTGCTGGCTTGGATCATATAGTTCAATTGGAAAAAAAGCATTTAAAAACATAACCATGTAAATCTGTTTCAGCATTAGACGATATAACAGAATTCTCAATTACCTTTGAGACTGAGAAAAGACATCTGTAGCATAAGCTTTTGTACATTCCAGTTGCAACTGATGAATAGACTGAAGCCTCTGAAAGCTTATGCTGTAACTGTCTTTTCTTAGTCTCAGAGGTATACAGGATTCCTATACACTTTTTTAGATGAAAAAGAATAACAGAGCTAGATATTATCTGCACATTGATGTTAATCTGCTTGAAAGCATCTCATCCAACACTCATGAAGCAATCTGGGAGAGAGTATGGACTTGTGGGGATCCCACTAGTGAACTCTGAAACAGAGGAACAGGGGCGGAATATGGATGTGAAGAAGTATTGCTAAGTAACTTGTTCTCACCTAGAGTGTTCATGAACCCACAAGAGATTTATCACTTCCAACACAAGAACAGGACAAGTACTGTTTTTTATTGAGGTTTCTGCTATTGAGGTTTCTGCTCAGAACATCTCTGTGCAAAACTAGCCTTTCCTCTTACAAAGCAACCCCCCACCCCACACACCAGCTATCACAGGCTGTTCAATCATAACAATGAAAACTACCCACTGGATGATTCTGATTTTTCAAAATCCATTAAACAAGGCAGCAATTATTAAAGTTACATAGCTAATTTGTGTAGCTTACACAAAAAGCATTCTTGAAAATGTGAAAACTATCTCATGTGAAATCAACAAAACTGCTTCACTGTCTTGCTGGTGAAGAGAAAAGAATTTCAGCTTCTCAGTTTCATACACAAGAATAAAACAACTGAGTATTTAATCTGCAGAGTGGAACTACTTGGTGTGTGGTACCCTTAACTACTCCCACTGCCAGTTTTTCCAGAAGAATACTAGGGATGTATTTGTATAATTTATTTTGTTCTTCAATGTAAGAACAAACACTTTTAAAAATCCCCCCATTGCGTGAGCGTATGAGAGTCTGTGTACTATGCATATATGGTATTTCAAAACTACTTTGTACTTTTTTTTGGAGAAAAATTCATTTATGAAAAAGCTTTTTTTTTTTTAAATTATGAAAATTTTTCTGGTGATAGATCACAGTATCCTTAACAGTTCTTTCAGGATAAGTGGAACTACACTATCGCTGAATGAGCTGGTCATTACAAGCCCTACTGCTATTCCTTTTAGATTGCTAGAACCAGTCAGAAAGGGAATGGGTCCAGGTACCACCATTTTGTTTTCATATTCTGAAGATACTTGCTGGGATTCTATTGGGTCTTGCTACAAAAAGGCAAGGAAAGGAAGGAAACAGGAAAAAGGTGGTAATGATTTCCAAGGAACTAGGGTGAGGCCAGCTTGGGCAATCAGATCAGCCTTCTTATAATTCTTTGCCTCTGTAGTCTAGCCAACTCCCTTTCCAGGAAGCCAGGAATTTGGAAGAGGTAGCATGGGGCTGGCTACCTTTTTTCCCCACCACTGTGTGACTACCATGCATTAATACAACTACTTTAAGTCAAATCACTAGCATGATAGACAACTAGCACAATACTCCATAAAACCCTGGCCACTGTTACATAACTACACCAGTATTTATTTGAATTACTCTATCTTTATTTAAAATATTATTAGAAGATTCTTCCGCCATACAGTGAATAAATTTAGATGGACAGTAGCTTTCTGTTCTTGGTTGTTATCACTCATTCAACAGCTCAGTGGCCAAGTACAGAGGCTCTAGTTCTAAAGGCTCTGTTGCTATGTTGTTAAAATGTTTCAAACTAGCTTTCCAACAGTGTCTGTTTATGGAAACATGGTAAAAGGGAAGAGAAAAGCTCATCAAGTGACCAGCGCTAAGAAACATCAAGGCAATCTTAAAAGAACAATGAAGCAGTGTGGCATCATAGTTCAGAACTGGGAACTTCAGACATAAATCGCTGAGTCAATTCACATCTGCTGGAATTGAGACATATGAAGAGAAGGGCACATGTGCAACTGTGTGAAAATGCCAGCAATAAAAATATCTTCAAGAACAGCCTGAATAAGATTTGTTGCCTTTTAATCACATGTGAACTTCTAAAACAAAGAAATATATGCTGAGGTTTGGGAAAGGAGCTCATTATCATTATCATTAATTAAGATGTAAGCCATCATTTATTGCTGTAACTGTAATTGCACAAACTCTTAAATGTTCAAGAACTTCACCTTTTACAAAACAAAACAGGCACAGGGTAATAGTAGCAATGTGAGGGGTTTAAACCTGGCAGTTAGAATCTGTAATAGGAACTCAGAAGTAGATCCAAATTCATGAACATAGTTCCCAATGTGTAGCCCCTGAAACAGAGTAGGCAGCTGGTTCTGTGCCCTCTATTGCGCTTGCCTCTAGCTGGTGGAATTTGGGGTTCCAGCATAAAATAATGTACACCTCCACAAACCTGAAGTCCTCCCTCTCCTGTTATAAATGATGGAAATGTAAAAAAAAGCTTTCACACAAGTCCACAAGAAGACTAAGAGGACTAAGCTCCTTTAAAAAGTTTTCAGCAGAGATAAAGAGGGAAACGATATTTTAGAGTGGGCTATATGGCTTAAAAGAATTATTCACAATGCAGTTTACATTGCTTGCAAGAGCACTGACCTTCTAAGGGAAATTGCCTCCAATATAAAGAATGGGGACACTATTTCAACCAGGGGAGCTCTGTGTGTGCTTACTGTGTATGTTGTAAATTAACCCAACTATGCAGAACTATAAAGAATTGTAGAATGGAAGAATCAGAGTAATTTCTGCACATAAAAATGAACAGCTAAAATATTAAAAAGCTACATAGCTAAGAAAAGAATTTATTACCCAGGGCAGGGGAAGCCTGAGTGCAAAACAAAAGCACCAACTACATTAAGATAGCTAATAGAATAAATGTAGAAGATAGAAACAGCAAAAGCTGCAGGGCAGACATTACACAGGAGGTAAGCATGCATTAAATACAAGTCAGTTCAAAGGTTTAAGTGGAAATAGTCACATTATGGATTTCAGTTTAAAATAAAGTTAACAAAGTTAACTGTCTCTCTCTCAATCTCTCTCTTTCTCTCCTTCCTTCTCCCCCCCAGTCAATATAGATACATACAAATGTACATAGCCCACAAAAATACACTTCATTTTTCATCATTTAGACATTATTAATTACAAGATCATTTAATTTCAATATTTTCATAGTAGCATCTATAGAACATTTTAGAAAACAAATTCTTTTCCTGATATTTCAGAGTCACAAGACAGAAGAATTTGGCTGTCATTTGTAATCACGTAACAATTAGGCGTGTGCAAATCACAAATTACACATAAGAAATAGGAAAAAATTAACAGTCATATTGCATGTGCTTGCATCATAAAATAGTTTTATGACACCACTTGCTACTGGAATACTAAAGGACAACCAGGTCCTTGGGGCCCATGTATACAGAGGGCATGGCACTGTAGCCTCCAAATATATAAAACTCTCCAGGGAACCAATGAATTTACACCCCCCATCCCCAGCCACAGCTCTGCAGGCAACTGAACTCACAAGCATTCCATGCCCAAAATTATTTTAGCTTTATGCTCAAAGCTCACTGAGAAACATTTCTTCAGAGTGATAGATGGGCTACATCCACGGACAGAGGTTCTCATAAAAAGAAGCAAACTGTGTTGGTCCATAAGAAAAAAAAACCCTAAAAGCTATGGTCAGGTAATATTGTCATTAGGGCCAACCAAATGTGCATAAACTGTGAGCAAGCTTTCAAGACAGCCAGAGCCATTCCTCAGGCAAGATACACTGCAAAAGTGGAGGAGGGAAGAGTGGAAGGCTGTGGGGATGTTGAACTCATGAAGTCTGCATACTCAGAGCTTTAACATGGACTGAAGGAGGAAGAGACATACATTTAAATGGATTAGGCTAACAGGTATCAGGCAAATTTCAAGTTACGCCTACAACTGTTGGGATAAAGTAGCATGTCATGGCTGATTCTCCATTTCTGGAAATACAAAATCCAGCCCTTATTTAGATTTCAGTTGGCATGCCTATTGGCTGGAAAATAAAATATCAACTTTAACCATTCAGGAATGTAATACTATAACTGGAAGAAACTGAGTATGTACCACCTAAGGATATCTAGGTAACACCACCTAATTTAGCTATTTAAAAACAAAACAAAACCCTGCTTTGTCCAAAATTAATCTCCAGTTTTGGTAGTATTAAAAGTGCTATATTTTAGGCTTTGCCTACCAGAAAAACTGTGTTTCTGGCTAAGGGATGCAGATAAATCTAAGAATATCTGGCTTTCGGGGCTAGAACCCTGTTTTCTCCAAAAGTGCAGTTATGCCACTGTGGACACAAATGCAGCAGCAGTAGGTATGGAAGGCTTTGGGTGAAAGAAAAAGGACTGGTGCTTTTCTAAGCCATCCTGCCTACAGTGCTTTGACTTTGAGGATATCCTTTGCCCCATGCATTTGGAATAAGCAGGTCAGTGCAAACAAGGTACCCTCTCCTTCTTCCTGTGTGATTGAAGGGAAAAGTACAACTGATGCAATGATTCATTATACCAATAGACTTCTGGCTGACATTTTAAAAAACAGGAAATCACCCTGATTTAGCTTAATGCATTTAAATCTGCATGTCTTCCTCCACCTCAGCTTGATAACTGCAACATAAAATCAGTCTCCCTAACTCCCATCACCATTTAAGCATCTTTATGAGATATGGAGACCTTAGATGCTTAGTCTGTGCTCATTTAGTCACAATAAAGGTATTGCCTTGACGCCATTAGAAGTTACCATGTGGCATTTGCACATATGTTCACATGTGAGGGTCTATATAGACTGATGAACACATGCCTTACACAAACACACCTGTGATTTTCATTAATAATGTGAGAACCAAGGAATGATTATTTTTATTTGCAAGACATAATAACAGCAGATAATGCATACGCTTAGAAAATGTTAAGTTTGATTGGAAAAGCTACTTTTCACTTGGCCTTTCCAAACAGTCTGTTTATTTTCAAAGTATAAAAAAGCAAGCCTTCTCCTTTAATAATGACAGCACAGCCAGACAAGCAACATCTCATGTCCTCAGTTTTATGTTTGTACATAAAACCTGGGCGATGGGAAATGCAGATATATAGGGTCACTGCTTGGGATAACTTGCCCTGTATTTATTTGCTATCTTCAGACTGAATAGGCAAAAACATGAGTGGGATGTGGAGAAGCAGCACACATGGCACAGTATGTGCTTTCCTGTCCCTCTCCAAAAACATAACCCAAATTGATCTAAAGATAGGGTTTGGTTACACTTTTTTTGCATGTAAAATTTACTGTGTAAATAGATGTAACTATTATTGAAACACATGTAATGGGGAATCATATTAAAGACAATTAAAATTTGGAAATACCTGTTCTGAATTTCTCATAAGTAGGTTTTTCCTGATTATCTGTTAGTAAAACTGGAGGTGGATACTTGGCTTCTGCAAGAGTGCTTTTGTCTGAAGAGGGTGATGATGGTGATGGTGGCAGTAATGTACTGTTCGGGCTGTTAATGTCTCCTTCAGCCACCAGTGTCAAGTCTGTTACATTCTCATCTTCAATAGTTTGTACACATTCAGTCTGCAGTTCTTTAGATTTCCTTTTCCATATGGGGGCATCTTGAAGTGGCAGAACTGGAGACAAAGGTGCACTGAAAGTCTTCTGGTTGATCATTGTTGCTAGCACAGCTGGTTTCTGCTTATTTTCTGAAAGATTAATTTTCATAGTTGAGCCTTCACTAGAGTTTTTCATGAAGCCCACTCTTCCACCTAGCTGTGTTTGCATGTCATTGACATCAGGAGGTTCAGTTCTCTTACTATAGCCTTTAGTTCCTTCAGATAAAAACAAAGAAGGATCTGCTCCAGAGGTAGGCAAATGAAGAAAATCAGGTAAAACCAGGTCTTCTTTTCTCAGCAGCCCTCGCTGGTCATCTGCTCTGTTACTTTGCACTTTGGAGATAAGCTCAAAGAATTCTATTACAAGAAACCAAGAAGAGACTTGATTAGTCAATGTTGCAAAATTCCATGACAACAAAATGACTGACAGAATTCTTTGTTATCAACAACATTTTTGCTCCCTCGCCTCAAGTTTATCCAAAAATACTGGAAATGTGTAACAGGATTCCATAACTGGTTACCATTCTGAGCTGAAACTCCTTCATGTTACATTGTAAATTACATAAATACCAAAAATAATCGTGAAAAGTAATACTAATCCTAAAACCTCCAAATATTCTAATAGCAGTTTCATGTCGTTAAATTTTCCCTTGGCAAATTTTTATCTTCCACTTGCCAACTGTAGTATTTTATAGAAAAAAAAAATACAATTGTAGTATGTAGTCTTACATGACAAGAATGGGATAATTCTTTCTCACAGATTACTTAAATAGCTACTTGACAGCTAGAACACATCCAATGGCCTGATATAAAAGTAAGTATCATAAAACTGAGAACATAAAGAAAAAGACCCAAGCAGTAACGCTGAGACCCAAAAACATTTACCATGACAACAGCAGAACTCCAAAGCAGCCCATTTTTTGCCTATTCATATTTGGATGCACAGACAAGTGCTTAAATGCATTTACTGTGCATCCTCTGCTCACACAACCTCAGCACACATGAGGTCACATGAGGTCTTGTATCCAATTATTGTCAATGGACGTTCCAGGCAGGTATGAAAGCATTGTGTCCATGGACAATAATGGGATGGAGCATTCATGCTTTTTGTTTTATGTAATGGTTCCTGGAATGAAACCCCTGCATATATGGATGGCACACTGTACTGCATTATCCCACCTCTCCCTACCATTCATGCTGCTGCATTGGTTTAAAAAAAAAACAACCAGAACACACTAAGTAATTCTTCTTTAGCTAGGACTTGGATCTTGTTTATAATCTATTGCAGGTAGAGATGTATAGGCATGCCTTTGCTTACAACAAAAGAGGCTTGTCCCTTTGTGCTTGAAGTGTAATTGCTATTTCTCTAAAACATATAGAGACAATTGAAGCACATGTTGCCGTCCCCACTATCTTCTTTTGACTTCTTCTGCCCCCCACAACTGACCTCAGGAAGAAGCAGGGTTTAACAGTGGGGCAGGGGAGCTGAGGAGCACATGGAAACTATATGTCCCAATGTACCTGGCAGAAACATGACACAGTGTCCATTATTATGAAGGGCAGCCTTTCTTGACAGGAACATTGGAATGTGTAATTCTAACTTGTTGCTTTGTTGTGAATGTTACTCAATCAAATCCTCACCTTCAGCCATCTCCTGTACCCTATGAGTCCTCACATCTACCTGACATAGGAAAAAAGGGGGGGCATTCAAGCTCTCATGGCATAGCACTTTGAAAACATGGAATAAATCTCTTGACAGAAATGGCTGTGACAAGCATAATATGCCAGCCATACTAGAGTTATGTAGCTTGTGTGCTGGCCTTGAAAGGAATGTGACCCTCTGATAAAATTTCCTGCATTGCCTCCTCCTTCTTCTACACAGACATGTCTGAGAGCCCTTAGGGGGCAAGGAAGAAGGATGGAAAGGGATCAAGGACTATTCTGCCAAACCACCTGGCATAAATTTACCTGCTTGGCACCCACCTACATGCAAGTAAATGACCAGCAGCACTCACTGACTTGTGATATCCCCTGCTTTAGGATTTCACACAAAAACACCCATGAAGAATTCTTATTTCTTTATGCCAAGTGGGTTGCAAAGCCAATGCAGCCCACACCGGTAAGTAAAAAAGGGGGAAATACATGGCTTCAAAGTGTTACTCCTACAAATTATTCCCATGTCTCTCTTTCCAGCACTTTCAGCAGAGTCGACTGAGTATTGGCTAACCATTCCTTTCTCCCCCTTTGAAAGCATGAAGCACAGCTACGTCCCCGTGTCTCTGAGCATACATGACATTATACTTTGTGGAGAAAGCAGTGGTAGAAGTGGTCCTGAACTTCCAAAAGCAGATAAACTCCCTGTTGGTGAAGGCTGTGCACTCTACTTAAGAAGAAACAAGGTAGTCAGGAAGCAATGCCATGCAAATCTGTCAGTTTTTAGTTGTGTTTCTCAAACTCCCACGAACATTCTTGTCTCGTTTGAAAGTTCCATTTTGGATTATGAGACTTTTTTTTCCCTTTCTTGAACACTCACATTCATTTCCCATTGACTAAAGAATTTTCCAAATATATTCCTTTTAAGTCAGGTTGATATTTCATATGTACATAAAGTTTAGGGCACACTTTTATTCACCAAAAATATCACAAGTCTCAGAAATATAGATTTCCAAGGCAAGATGCAATTTGTTCCACTGACAGCCTGGGGAAGCATGAAATTGGTATCTTCATGGAGAAATGAGAACCCAAGAAATTTCTTTTCCACCCCCTAACTCAGGGCTTTTCAAATGGTGTGTTATGACACATTAGTGTGTCGCCTGTAGTGTGTTGGTGTGTCACCTCCCCAGCCAAGAAAGACCCCCCCTCCAAACCTGGCCCACTGCCGCCACTCTCGCTGGGGCCTTTCCCCAGTAAGAACAACAGGGGCAAGCAAGGACTGGATGGGAGGGCGCTGCCTTTCTCCCTGCTGCTGCTCTCACTGGGGCCTTTCCTGGTGAGGGCGATGGCAGCAGGCCAGTATCCGGGGGGGGGGCGCTGCCTTTCCCCAACCTAGATACTGCTCTGGGTACCTCCAGTTTGCTAGTAAAACTGAATTACTGTGTCACGAAATGATGCATGTTGAAAAAGTGTGTCACCAACATGAAATGTTTGGAAAGCTCTGCCTTAACTCCACAGAAAATCCTGCCACTGCTGGCCAAACACTCATTATCCCTTTTGCTTTCAGGAACGCAACTTGGTATCATGCAGCAGAACTGTCATATACTGGTTTAACTTGCTTCTCAAGAAAATAGTTCAGCAGCAGCATTTATTGAGGTAAACCTAGCAACATAACAACTTGAAAAAGTTGCTAAGACTGAAGTACACTGGTTATCAGCAAGGTTTTATATTAGAACATACAAATTTAAGTGTGAATAGTGTTCATTGGTGAAAGCCATAAATGTCGATCACCCCACCAGACCCTGAGTGTTCCCAGGCATTTCTGGTGTTTACATTCTTTCATCTTGGGAACATAAATACTTTCCATGTCCCTTCTGTCTGGTTGTTCTCAAGCCTCCATCTGGTTCTTCCTAGGACTTCACATTCTATCCCTCTGATCTCTCCTTTCCCTGATAGATGCCGTTAAACATTCTTTCTGACACCTGAGAGCCTCTGAACCCATGTCCGAATGTATGTTACATTCAGCAACTGATATTCAATACAGTGTTGCAAATTGTAATTTAGCAATGGACACACTGTTGCAGTAGCGAGCTCTATTCTTTACTAGCTAAGCTAAGCAGTTTCTCTATATATTAAACATGACAGGAGCCAAACCTCCTGATAAGAACAAACAATTCTGCCAAAAAATCCCACTGCCACTACTTTACAGTAACAACACTCTTTTCCACAATCTGATGTGTGTCTGCATCTCTGTAAGGGCACTATGACGACATTTTTGATAAGCATCTAGATTTAGATACTATGGTTTGAATCCTATTGTTGGTCCTAGCTAGAGTACATCCACTGAGTCAATTGGTAAATGATGAACCAATATATAACTCAGTAACACTGATTCAATGATTCCACCTAGTTAGGACTAAAAACAGGATTCAGCCTGACGTGATGCAGTTCTTGACCACTGCTCTCTCTTTGGGATATGCAAAGGGAACTCTCCAGCAAGGATGCTCTCTACTTTTATTATGTGCAGCCTATTGCATGTCCAGAAGCAACACTGAGATTTCCAAGCTTCATGTTCAGGTGGGTTCCCTATCTTTGAAAGCTATTTCACCCACATTTATGCACGAAGCCAAATCCAGTCGGAAAGAAGTAATGGCAGAAATACCTCCTGGTTTGATCTCTATCATGCAGTTTTCAAAGGTTAGGACAAGAAAACTGGGAATGCCAATGATGTATTCCCCCCTTGCGAACTTATTCCATCTCTGATGCTTTTACTCTACCAAAATTGTTATTCCTTTGTTACTGGTGGTTAGCAAATTAGACAGAGGTCGGACTGTTCCTCCAATTTCTGACATTTCGAACTCCAACCAGGGCAATTACAGGCTCCTTTAAACTAACAGTGATCACAACTTGCCATTACTGCTGTAATGAATTAGGAAGTATTCAAGTTTAGTTTATTGTGGTCCATAGACTCAATGGTACAATTAGAACAAAATTTTACAGTATTAAATAAAAAAAGAGCGAGAAACATACTAGAGCAAAGCACAAAAATAGTCATATTAATTGTAAACATTCTAAATATTCTGATCATATGAAGAAGTTGCCTTCTCTCTTATCTTAATTGCCACTGATCGAAATTTGGCAACCATCAAGGTTACACTAGAGCATCTATCCTCTAATAGAACTTTAACATAGAATTTATCTGACCAATCTGGTAAATTTATTAGCAATGGATAAATTAACTCCTCCTCTGAACTAACAGTGACCACATTTTGTCACTGCTCCTGTAATGAATTAGGAGGTCAGGTGACAAAAGACTGACAATCAAGATTTGCTGAGGGAGTCATCAGCAAGCTCAATACAGCAAATGAACATGGGAATGGGGAGTGAGAAGAGATGAGGAAAACAAAATATAGTAAAAAGCATTTTGTGTAATGTGAGAGTCTGGCACTCAGCTGATGTTCTGCTCCTTCTGTTTGGCTTTGGCACTCTTTTAGTATGTCAATGTCAAGGGACACCTCTCAGATATTTCTGGTAGGAGACTACATTCATGGCTCAAACTTGGGAAATCCTGCCGAAACCTGTGCTGTTTCATTGTGATAGGTGAGATGGTGGCTAGGGGGATCCTCGAAACTTGTATATGCTTGTGGCTGAGTAGCAGCTGCTCTGTAGTATGTCTATTCCTTTCTAAGACAATGCATTCTAAGATTAGTGTGATTTTGCTTGTACCATCCTCCTGGCATGGTTCAAATCTACCCCATTTGTTTCCCATCCCAGAGCTTAACATAGTAAGTTAATAGTGGTGACTCTGACGTTAATGCAAAGGTGGCTTCCCATGCTGCTTGTCCTGGTTCCTCTTTTTCTAGCAATGAAAACAAGTGCCTTTACACCATGGTGGGGCTTTATTCTACCATCAGGCTTTGGCACATTTTCAAAGAAGGTTGTACAATGGGAACCTTCTCCTATTGCTATGGAGGTCCTCTCCAAAGATTGCTATCAGGATGGTACTACTACATTGCTTTTCTCTCCTTCTTTCTGTTGTACACTTAGAAAGGGGATTTACTGGTGGGGTATGACAATGTATGCATGTAAGTTGCCTAAAGGAAGATGAAATACTGCATTGAGAAATTACTGGAAGCACTGATCTGGGCTCATTTAGAAGACAGTGGTATGGTAATCAACAGTTTGTTTGGCTAGGTGCTGTGCATGTGCTGGATTAGAGAAATACATCGGTGACACTGCCACATCACAGGGTATGGAGTAACTGCTCTCTTGAATGGCTGAAGTCGGATGCTCTGAGAATTTAAAATGCTAGGAGTGTTGCCATGGATGCTGTGGGACGCCAACCTTCTCAATAAAGTCACAATCATATCACATTGATGTAAGTAGCTATGGTATAGCTGGGATCATAGGCTGCTCTCCAGACCTTCTTTCTACAAGAAGTATACCTGGAACTGCCGGGATTGACACCTAACACTCCAAAAGGGATCCAAGGGTCCTCCTATTTTCCTGCTCCCTTTTTTAACCTCAGAAATCTTGCTGAAAGGACTTTAGCCTTCTCCTGTCTTCCCACGTTTTTCCCAACCTCAGAAAGATTTCTCCTGATTCTTCCTCCTGCCTCAAGAATCTTAGCAGTAGTGATTCACACAGCTCACTTCTGTCTTCTAGCTGAATAGTATGTGGCATTATCTAGGTCTGTACCTAATACCCCTCAGTGTCTCCTATGCTCCCTGCCATTTTAAACCTCCAGAATCTTACCAGCAGTACCTTTCAAAGCTATATCCTATTCTCCTGTTCCCCGCTTTTAAATCTTAGCAAAAGTGCATCAGAGCCCTCTTGTTTTCTAGCCTTTTAAAAATAAGTTTCTGATGCCCCCCTGCACTTAGGAATCCCCCTGTGAAGTGAGGAATTGACAAGCCTGGATAGAACCAGTCAAGTATTGTAACAGGCTAAATGTTATGTTTTAAGGTTCTAGAGTTCATTGCCCTTGACTAAGACCTCTGGAGGCCTCAACAGAGCAAAGATCTTTGAATGAGTGGCATGTGAAGTGACAAGCTGGGCAAGCCTGTTTTGAGCCAACCAATCACAGCTCATGGAAGACTGCGAGGGTGCTATAGGGCACAAAAGCTACAATGTAGAAGACTGTCTGTAAAAAAGTTAGGGCTCTCAGAGACAGTCAAGACCAGTTAGGAAGAGATTAATTGATAACATCTGAATAGCGGTTTGGCAGATGAGAATGTCGAAAGAGTTCAGAGAGTTAATGTTTAACTTAGTTGTTCTATTATAAATCTCTACTGGTTTTACTTTCTGCAACAGTGTCTCACCGTTTTTGTTTAAGAATTGACAAGGAAAACTGGTCATGTTTTGCAACACCAAACTCACTGATCAACACTGTCATTTATCTGGGTCTGTGCTTGAGGGCTGAATATCAGAGCCAGGGAGGAATCTTGAGAGTGAAAGCGCAAGGTAAGTGAGAGGAGGCCAAGGACTGGAGCTGGGGGGCAAGCATGGATAAGGGGGCTGTCACACCTCTCTTTGAAATTTCAACTATTTGATTTTTAATTGTGTACTTCCTCTCTGGTGTTAAATAAAAAAAAGGTCCATCAAAATTTGAAGCATCTACCAAGATTCCTGATAATGGAAGCCCCTCTTTTACTTTTAGTAAAAAGATACCCCCCCTCCCCAGTTCAGATGAAACTTGGCATTGCAATTTGGACAACAAACAAAAACACTCTTTTACATGTTGAGTTTTCTAATATGATGAATATTAGAATATATGAATATAGCTGCCACAAGAGGCAGAGATACACATGTGCCAAACATCACCTTTTACTAATGCAGGTTAGGCTGCAATCCTGAACACACGTAAAAAGTAGTAACTTGCATTAGGCACAATTAAAATAAGCTCTTAGCCAGGCAGCACAACTGGTTCTGGCTGACTGGTTGAAGCATGCGCATCCATGTGTACCCTCCCATACACACAGAGGATGTACCTCTGATTATTATTTGTTCCTATGGAGGAAAATAAATTTAATCCATTTTTAAAATCGAATTTCAGAATATTTTCCAAAGCCATGCAGTTTTTCAATATGCTCTTGCAAGAGAGAGAAAGTTTCTGCCTTCCACACTCGCCATTCTCCCTACCCACAAACACAGCCATGCACTGGGCAGAGGCTGCATTAGTGCAGCTGAGGATGGGCACCCAGTTATGTTCCAACAGCCAGCGCACAATGGCAAAATCATCTTCTGGGACCTCTAAAGGACTTCCGGGAGGACACCTGCATTGTCCTGTGCCAGCCACTGGAACAAAGCTGGGTGACTGGCATGGATGTTTAGTTAAGGTGAGTGTAGATTTTAATTAATCATTATGTGAGATGTGCCTTATTGAGAACACGGAATAGATACAAACCAAGGTTGTGCCTGAAAATATGTCTATAGGTCTCTGCACAGGAAGCTTTTTATAGAAAGAAACAACAAGCAAAGACAGATGGTTAAGGTACCAAGATATGTAGGGAGAATCACTAAGGAGAATATATAATTAAAATGAAGACGACTTTGCTTACAGAGAGATAGACCTTTCAATGATTTTCATATTTATAGTTGAGGCTTAGTGTGGGAGCAGAGACATAACCAAAGGGTCAGAGAGTTGAACCCTGAGTGGAGAAACAGACCTTTGTGCTGGGAGAGCCAAAGAGGAACACTGTGGTGTTTTGAAGGAAATACTTGGATATCTTTAAGAAATTGTGATTTTAGTCGAATATTCTTGAATCCAGAATACATTTTTCCTTGATTGTTCTTTTCATAAAGATTTCATTCTATTTTTCTATTAGTACAGCCTCTACTGAATATTTTCTTCAATTTTATTTTAATTACATGCTACCACAGCTTATCCATTTCTTTTTGGAGTAACCATTAATAAGCTTTGCCCTTTTTCCACAAAGGTTGTGGGTTTTAGGGAGAGTGTTGTGATCTAAGTGTGGGGAGGGAGGCAGGGTGTGATGATAAGACTGCAAAGGGGCGCTGCTGCTCCAGGGAGGGAGAAGAGAAAGCAGGCCTGGTGTGTCTGTGCCCTGGGCTGGCCCATGCAAACCTTCCTTTCCTTTTGTGTCCTCTTCCCACACAAAACACACACACACACACACACCCGTGATAGTCCCAAAACCTCAGGTTTATGAAAAGAAAAATAATACAAGCTGGAAGCCTTCTCAGGACAGAGTGGCTGACAAAGGAAAAGGAAAACCCTGGAGTCTTAATGGTGGATTGGCAAAAAACCTTCAAAAGAAATGGGGGGGGGGGGATAAAACTTGTCTTAAATGTGGGGAAACAGGAAATCCCCAATTTCATTCTTGAGAAAAGGTTGGGAAGGTGAAAACTGAGGTGCCTAAGCAGTCTTTTTGTGTGACAGAGCCTCAGCCCTCACAGTCAACTTTCCCCCTGCAGTCTAAAGCAAGTTGGGTGGTTGCTATGGAAACGCCACCTTCTGGGCAAGCTGAGGGAACTCTGGTTCCTGGGAAAACCAGCCACTGTATGTCGCTCACTTTGAATACAGATTGGATTGAAGACTATGGGGAAAAAAATATAGGCCCTGGACAAGACTATTTGAGGATTAAGAGATACAGGACACACAAATTTGTGTGTTCTAGCTCCATTTAATACCACCAGAGAACCTTTTACCCCATGATTACCCCAGGATTTGGGGGGCGGCATTTTACGCAATGACAGTGGTGTTGCTCATTCATTATAAACACTGGACGGAGGACCAGAAATAAAGAAATAAATTAAAAATGATAGAGCCAGAACTTTGGGGTTTATATTTTAAACCAGTTGACTGTAGAAAGAGCAACAGTCATGTCAGGAATATGCAGTGGGTGCTTGGAAACTCTTCATGGAATCATGTGGCATTACTGCAAATGACATGACAGCAAGACATGGAAAGTTGACTCCTTTGTCCTTTCTTCACAAAACACTGCAGATTAAGAGAGCTTGCACGAAAAGGTGGAAGTGATAGCTGTATCTCTCTTCACTAAGCATGAAATTTCTCTCTGTATCTGTCAGGTTGCTTTGCTTCCCTGCCATGGTACTGTATAGGATCCTACACACGAAAGTCTAGTTCCAGCTGTGCTGATTTGCCTTTCATATAGCTTGCTGTATGTTGCTTAATATATAAAAGAAACCACCTACCCTCTACCTATGTATTGTCCTTGTACGTATTGCGCTGCTATAATCTATCCAAATATGTAACGTATAATGTATCCAAAGGGCTGGAGAGGTATGCGGCTGGACAGGAAAAGAGAGGAATTGGGTGTATGGAGAAGAAACAAACAGTGTTATGGGAACAAGTGAGCGCTGACATAACAGAATGGGCTAGGAGGGAATCAACAACTGGTCAAGGTCTGGAAAGCTGGGGAAGGGAACCAGCCTGGGAAAGGAAGTACTTTGATTTGCTAACCAATAAAGGTTTAGCACACACATATGTAAAAGACTACTTATTAAAAAAAATGTAATTATGCTTTGCAAGTTAGCTCTGGCAGCTTTTGTCAAGTGCAGAAATGGCACCCACGAATTTCCACTGAATAAACTTCTGTAAACTCCAGAGTGTGCTCTTTGGAGCAGGAGTTTTCTAGTACCTGGCAGTATTTCCTCTACTGACTACAGTACATTGCTTTTCTCATGGTCATCTCAACATTAAGCTAAGAAGCACAATCCTCACAGTAATACACTTCTGCAGTTAAAGGAAAACAAAAACAAAAAGCCATCCAGAAGAAGAGCAGTCCAACACACATACATACTTAAGGCCAGAGGCAGCATCTGGCAGGACTGAACAAATGACAGACCTCTGGAGCAAGGCTCTGCAATGGCTGATGTCCCCCATTTTTAAAACAGGATAGCAAGGCTGGCTGTGCTTAGAGCCAAAGTGCCAAACCTGGCTGCAACCATCTGCCATTTTCATTTCTTTAGAATGACTCTGGGCATCCCTGTTCCCCTGTTTAAAAATAAAAAAATAAAAAAATGGGGGGGGGGTTAGAAAGAAAAAAGGATGCCTATTTCTGCTGCTGTCTGCCATATGTAAGATCCGGGAGGAGCCACTACCTGCACAAAACTTCACACAATAATTTAGTGGGTCTACAGAGCCACTTGGCCATACATAACTAGGTTGCGTGCCTTCAAGTCATTTCTTGGCTTTCTTGGGTTTTCTTGGCAAGATTTGTCCAGAGGGGAGTTGCCATTGCTTTTCTCTGAGACTGAGAGAGTGTAACCTGCCCAGGGTCAACCACTGGGTTTCCATATCCAAGTGGGAATTTGAACCTTTGTCTCCTAAAGTCTGGCTCATGTAAAAAGATACGCATCCCAGATGAGTGGTTTCTGTTGAGGCAGCAACTCAGGTGTAAAAAATCACTCCGAAAATAATTTATAGAGCAACTACTATAATAACACACTCTTGCTGCATATGTACAGAACATATTGTCATATCTTATGTTGGGTGTGGTCGGTTGGCATAATCCAGATTTTTGTTGCCAATTAAGAGGGAAACACTGAAGAAGAGGAAGAGGAAGAGGAAGAGGAAGAAGAAGAAGAAGAAGAAGAAGAAGAAGAAGAAGAAGAAGAAGAACCACCCTTTGTTCTCACTAATGACAGCTTAAACAAGTTAATGCACACTGTAGAATTGAAAGAAAAAAAAATCAAATTCACAAAATCATCAAATGAGCTTTTATCTCTTTCACTTGCATCCCAAACACCTTTGTCCACAAAATGCAGGTAAATTCCAAAGTGGACTAGAATTAACAGCAAGCGTAATCATAGTACTAGCATCTGTAATTTTTTTTAAAAAAACCTGTTATACATGAATGTTTAGCTTGAAAACTAATACTACTGCATAGACTTTAAAAAAAAAAGACATACCCTCTGCTTCGTCCAAATTAATTTTCTGACACATTTTTTCCCCAGTCTGTGCAATATTGTCTTCTCTTTTTGCTAGGCGGACATCCCTAGAGCTTTTTCCACTTTCTCCTTTTACTTTAATAGAATTAGATTTTCCTAGAGCTCTTCCCTCTCCCTGTATTAGAAGGAAAGGTAAAGGGCTACTTACTTTGTATACTACTACAAAATGAATGAAATAAATCATTTATAAATAACAATTGGTTTGTGCACTAAACTATGGTTAAATAAATGTCTTGAATAAATTATAAACAACAAAATAGAAGTATGCCTACACATCAACATACACAGAGCATTTGTTTGGGCCAAATTATATATACAAATTATATACCCAAAATGATATACACGAAGCCGAATGTAAATTTCCCTCAGCATTATTCCCCATGAAAAATAGGAAACGGTAACCTTGAACGGCACGGATGGAGATGTAATGAGAGCTACATAATACTCTGTCCTTCTAGTCATTTTCCAGTCATGTGGACTAAAAGCAGATACAAAGGGTTAGGCATTTTCTCCCTCTGGTGATGCTCCATTCAGGACTGTGGCCTCTTGTTGAAGGTTTTTGTTGAAAAACTTTGGTGAAATTCATGTAATCATAAGTAACCTGTTGCATAGTTCTTTGAGACAGATATTTAGGGCATATCATCCAACTCAAATGAGAAAAAATTAACATAACACATGGACATGTGCTGGTGAAAGCAAGAGACGAAAAAGCCCACATATATAAACATTTGGTCTTAACACAGGATATCAATGGAAATAAACAAAGCACTTGAAGTTTTCAGTTATTCCTTTCATTCACAGTTTCCAATTTTGGAAGCATGATGGAGTGACAAATGATTTCAGACAACTTACTGTGGGTGCTTGACTTCTCGCATTAGAAGTTATAGCTGCATTGTGTTTTAAAGATGTACCTTTGCCTTGGTCTGTAAATGACAGAAATCAATAATATTTACAAAGTCTGTTGCTTCTTGTAAGATATATATAAATATCATACTGGTGTATGATCAAGAATGAGAAAATATTCATTACAAACTTACTCTACCCTGACCCTCCTGTATTTAGTGGAAAGGTCAGAAGTTGTATGTATGCACATGCTTCCACATGATCAGAAACACTGGTTCTCCTAGTGACCAGAGATTCCTAGCATCTCTGTCTTGTCTGGATTAAGCCTTAGCTCACTGGCCTACATTCAGCCCACTGTAGTTTCTACACATAATTCAGGGTTTCAGTCCTATTCCTGCCCAATGATGGAAGAAATAAATATTGCATGATGAGGACATCACACTTTGTTTCTCCTATTGTCGGCACAGAGAGACCAGGTAGACCTCTCATGATTTAGTACGGGAAACATGATGGAAAACAGCAGCACCCCGTGATCCAAACTGCAAGGAGGAGAAACAGTAGTCATCAGCACCACTTTTTGGAATCTGCCCTCCAAGAGACTGTTGGACTGAACCAAGTATGTTCTCTGGCTCAATCTGGCAAAACAGTTCAGATAGATACTACAGCCAGTTAGAATAACAGCTGCTGAGAGGTTCAGCAAAGCTAAAAGAAATGCACTTACAGGCTGAACAGGAAGGTAGTGAATGCATTCCAAAAACATGTCAGAATTGAGATTGATATGGATCTAGAAAGCCCATATCACAACACATGGTCTGAACTTCTATAACTTCCTCAAACCTCCAAAATGGATTTTGCACATGGACTGGCAGATAATCTGATACAACCTACAATATTTTTTACAGTATACTATGTGTCTTGAACATAACATCACATGCCTCCTCCAATTCCACATATTGACCAATCTACAGGGATCATAATATTTTGAGAATGTAAATAAACTAATTCATCCCTTCTTCTAGGGTTATTTTTAAGATGATAACACAATTGTAGGATGGTTATTTGACCAAACTGAAAAACAGGACATAAATCCTGCTAGTGTTTCAGCTGAAATTCAATGGTGTTCAGTGGCCATTAGAAACAATAAAGAATTGTACCATTCCATGCATTCTCTACCTATTAAACTTAATAGTAGTGTCCACACTTGCACTTCCCCCCTCAATGTTCCATAATTCTCCCTAAACCCAAACTTAATATTTCAGAAAACTATCATCAATCAGAAACAGAAAAAATAATTCATTAAAATTCAATTAATAGTCCAAAGATCATGTTCTATATCATACAGTGTCATAATCAATGCAAGATGTCATGCATTAGTTGTGACTGCACTCCTATTATTTTCTTTTATAACTTTATTTCTAGGAATGTAAAGGGAAGTTGTGCTGGATTAATAGAAATTAATAAACCTTCACCACTCCTTACCTTTTCCCTTTTTTGGTAGCCTTTCATCTAGGATAACCCGCTGTCCATCAAGATTGGAGATGGGAACACCAAGATCTAAAGGTTCTTGCTCACCATTCTGTGGTCAAATTTTGACACACCAGGAAAATATAAACATTCTCAAAGTAATCTGATTTATGGTCTTGCAACTAAAAATTATTATTTGACAAAGAATTTCTAAAAATCTATATTGGAACGATAGGAATAAAATAATTTGTGTTAAAAGCTACCACAACAAAAGCAAAGAGTGAATTGTCTATCTTTAAATAATACATTTTCAAGAATTACATTGGTGTAAAAGAGTCTTCCTTTTAGTGTTAAATCTGACAGAAAATAAAGTGTGACTCAGAATTACTAATTCTAAATCAAGCAGCAATCAAAATGTTTCTAGCCTGGTATAAAGTTTAATTCAGTTACAATAGCTGGATTGGGGGTGTCAGTTTCTAGGATGGTGGCAAAGCAGCTTGAAATGAAGATGACTTGAATAAAAAGGTGTTAGCTCAGCTTCTCTTAGATGTAGTGGTGTGATGGACTGGAATCCACATCAGGGATATGAACGACTGCATCTTGTATAAATACTGAAGACTGATGGAGATCTTGCTGGGGTTCATCCTACATTCCCTCCTCTTTAAAGTCTGAAATACAGTGAGTGGGGAACATTTTCCACATGACAGGTCACTGACAAAAGTCAATCAAGGACCATAGTCATCGGTGGATGGAGCCAGATCTAGTAGTGCAGGTGGTTCCCAATCTTTTTTCATTTGCATACCCCTTGGCAGCCATTCCATAAATTTTACCCATCATATTATCAAAATGTTTGTAATTAATATGACTGCTGTTATTTCAGTTTTATATACTGTATCTGTAAATAAATAGCCCAATAATGGGATTAAAAAGCAAGTAGTAGTTATTGTTATTCTTAAGAAGCTAAAAGTGAAGGTGAATCTAGCAGAACTTTTAAAATTAACTGTTCTATAGTTAAGCATGAGCTTTTATCCATGTCAATCCACTACTTCAGAAGCACTGAATACTATTATTATTGCAGTTGCAGTGATATGATGATGATGATGATGATGATGATGATGATGATGATGAAAAATTGGAGCGTGAAAAAAAAATCTAGCAGCATCTTTAAGATACTGATAAGAGATAAGAGAGGATGCGGAAAGGTGGTGAAAGGAGAATTGCCTGGGCAGGGACATGCTGCTGTGCAGTCAGAAAGCCACCGAGAAGCAGGCAGGGTAAGTGGAAGGAATGGAATAGGAAGGAGAGATAGGGAGGGAGAGGGAGAGAAAGAGAGGGAGGGACAGAGAGAGGGAGAAAGAGAAGAGAGAACATGAAAGGAAAAAGAAGAGACGGAGGTTGGATTGGGGCTCGCGGGCCAGATGGCAGGGAGCAGAAGGGAGGGAGCCGAGCCAAGATTAGTAGATCAAGGCCTTTCCTTCCTCTGCTTTCGTCTGCCACAAGCCTGGCGGTTGCAGAGACAAAGAAAGACACACTGTGCTATGTAGAGAAAGCAAGAGAGAGGGGTGCGTGTGCTATGTTGCTTTCCTGCCTCTCTCGTTACAAAGGCCAACCCCTACTCTGTAAACAAAGAAATTTACCTTTATCATATTCCTTTCAAAAAAGGCTTTGATTTTTTTTTTAGCCCTCACAAAAGCTGCTGAGGTGAGTTCTCCTCCAAGAAGGAAGAAAGGTGGAGAGAAATCAGAGAGATAAAAGTGAGCAGCACCTTCCTTTTTCTTACCTCTCACTTTGGGAAAGGAGGAAGAAGGGAGTGGAAACAGGAAGAGATGGAAGACAAGAAGAAGGGGAGAGGGAAGAAAGAAAGCCTAAGAGAAAGAAGCATGGTGGATTTCCCCCTCCTCCTTCCTGCTGTGTGTGCATGTGTATGTATCTGTGACTTGTATCTTCTGTTACTGCTAATGTGTGTGACTTTTTCCTCCATTATTCAGTCTTTTTTGCATACTGCTAAATGTTCTCCTGCATACTTCTGGGGGTATGCATACCCGAGGCTGGAAACCACTACGGAAGTGGATTGAGTTTGAAGTACTGCAAGACTGTACAGTGCTCTCTTTCTCTCTTAGTCTCTTTGCCACCCCACACAGAATTGTATCAAGTTGTCCATAAAGGTGTTGAATGAGATCCTGTCAAACTGTAATGGCAATGGGTTGCAGCTTCAGGGGATGAGGTCATGTATTAAGAAGACATAACAGACGGGGAGATGTTTTACCTTCCCTGTCCTTTCCAGGGTGAGTTCTATATTCTTGCACTGTGTATAGAGGTATATATACAGGTTTTGGAAAACTGTCATTTGTTCCTGTAATACTGCCTTTTCTCCCTAGTCTAGAGCTAGGCATCCTTATCCTCTCAAAGTGTTATGAGCTACAGCACTCATACGCTCCAACCAGAATGACCAATAGTTAGGGGTTCTGGAAACTGTAGTCCAGATTTCTGGACAGCACCATGTTGCCTACCCCCGCTCTAGTCTTTAGGATTCAGTGATTATGAATTACACACACACATAAAGCCCTGAAGAAACAACAATAACAGAAAAGGAGAAGTGAGCCCAAAACAAAACTGCTTTAAATCTTTGTATTTTAAGTGAGTTCAGCACTATTGAACAGGTTTTTTTTAAAAAACTTGAATGAAAAACTATGCATGATGGTTCATTTTTTAAATAAAGACACCAATATTATGGCCACAGATTGAGTATTCCTTTTACAGATGAGCAAAACTAAAGATGTTAACTGATTTTAAGGAATTACTTACTAGTCTTGCCACAAGATTATTAAGATTTAAACCGTATTTTGCAACCACTGGCCGTAGGACTTCTGTTACTGGTTTCGTCGGTTTAGCCTTTAAGCCAACAGATCTATTGATCGGAATGAGATCCAGCCTAAAAGATATGAAGGTTTCAAAAAGCGTTTGCTATTAAAAACAATTCAGAACATAAAAGAGGCTTACTATTCTGCCTGGGAATGTGAATAAATGAGACCGTGAGCAATGCATCATTTCATTTCCATGTAACTCCACTACGAAGCACCTTATTTTTCACAAATCCCATCATCCTACAAGTATCTGGAAAGCAAAGCAAATATTAAACAAACAAACAAAAAAACAAACCAAACAATGGCAGTCATCATGATTTGTTAGGGAAAAAAGACGCTCGTCACAGATTAGGATCAATCAAGATGTCACAAGAGGGTATAAGTTTCCAAGTTCTGGAAAACTGAAAAGCCTGCTTTTGTGGCACTTTGATTTTCCTAGTACCTTTACCGGTCAAGTATAGACAGTTATTATCTCTGAAATGGTGTGGTTGCTCCACAGCTGTTGCTCTAGTACAAAGTTCAGAGTTTCCTCTCTGGAAAGAGAAGAAAACCAGATGCTCTAGGAATCACCAGTGAATCAGCAGAATAATGTAGATTTCTCCAAATTATACTTCCCTCCCACAAAACAAACATCTACTCACTCTCTCTATCTCTCTTCCCCACCATACACACCAAAAAGCCGAACTACTACTCCAAGGACAAGAAATTCAATTATAAGTATGATGGTTATTTCAACAAGGTTATTTCAATATGACACATAACATACTTATTTTTCTCGATTTTACACCGCCAGTTCAAATGGCTCAAAGAGGTATATTTAACGTTTCCATCACAATAAAGTATAGTATTAATCAAAGGCTTAAAAGTCAACCTTCAATTCTCCCCAGCCTCTGTAAGCACCTATGAATGAAATCTTCCATCTCCATCAGAATATAAGCAGGCTGAGTTCAGACAGGTTCCCAGTGTGATTAAAGTTCTGTAATTAGAAGGCTAGTAAGAAATGTTCCATCAAGTTTTCTTGATAATCTCAATAGTGTACAGTTGGTCAATACATGAGAAGCACTCCTCTACCAATGTAGAGACATGACCATTTAGCCTCTAAAACTTAGAGGATTGCTGCTAAACTTCAAAATTATTAGACTAAAGTCAAATTAAATGTGACACCATCTATATAATTAGTAATTGTATGAATAGCTTTTATAAGTACAAAGCAAGTGTGATGGACAATATCCTACTCCACTTACAACAGGATTCCAATTTGGATGAGCCCCCTCCCCTCTTGTACATATAATTTCATTTTAAAAAGCCTTTCATGAAACTGATTATTGAATGAATGATACTAAATCTAGTGACAATTGCTAGCCAAACTGCTATGCCAAAATTAGCACAAAGGTGAGATAGCAGGCTTCCCCACTCTTGTACCCTCCAGGTGTCTTTGACTTCAGCTCCTATCAACTTCAGTGAACATGATCAGTGGTCAAGAACAATAACAGTTGGTGTCAAAACATCTGGCAGATGCCAAGTTCGGTAAAATTGTTCTACAGGAAGACTAAAAAACCTGAAGCATAAAACTAAACACATGGAAGTGCATGTGTGCGTGCATGCATGCACACTCCTTCAAGTCTCCTGTTGACTTAAGGCAACCACCATGAATTTCATATGGTTTTCTTAGGCAAGCAATACTCAGAGGGTTTGCCAGGGCCTTCTTCTGAAATACACCCTGAAGTACAAGGAAGCATACAACATGGAAAAACAGGGCTACACTGTTTGGAAGTGTGGAAAGAAACGATCTTAGCTGTATCAAGAAAAAAGAAAGTTAAATGTCTTACCAGGAAAATCCCAACAGAATGCTCAATTATGAGATGAAATGCTGGCTCAGATGAAACAGCAAATCATGGTTTGACACTATCAAAGACCTATGGTTACCTAACCACTCTTTGCTTTTGTCCTTTTTCACTTCTCATTTCTCAATTAAAGGCACAGCAAGGCATACCAAGATTTGGTATTATTCCAATGAGCTCTGTGTTCACACAGCCTCCCATTCTTTCCCCTTGTCCTTCTCGCATGTCTACCAAAATATGCTGAAATCTTAATGACAAACCATACTTTGGATCTAAATTTAAATCAAAGAGCCAAAAGTGTAGATTTAAAAACTTGTCCATGTTATGACAAACCACAGTTTGACACACCTGAATTTACAAATGCATTGAGGGAAGAACTGATTTTGGTACTGAATAAAAATAAAACTCTTAATTCTATGGCAGCTATCACTCATGTTTCTGATCTTGAGCTACATGGTACTTACTTAACACAAATGCAAGTAAGTACTTCCTTTACTTTAATGATAGGTACCTGTCCCTGAAGAGAGTCAGTGTGGTATAGTGGTTTGAGCACTGGATTACAATCCTGGAGTCCAGGGTTCAATTCCCTGCTCAGCCACGGAAACTCACTGGGTGACCTTGGGTGAGTCATAGAATTGTAGAGTTGGAAGAGACCACAGGGGCCATCCAGTCCAACCCAATGCCATGCAGGAACACACAATGAAGCACTCCCAACAGATGGCCATCCAGCCTCTGCTTAAAAACTTCCAAAGAAGAAGACTCCACCACAGTCTGAGGCAGCATATTCCACTGCTGGATAGCTCTGACTGTCAGGAAGTTCTTCCTAAGGTTCAGGTGGAATCTCTTTTCCTGTAGTTTGAATCTGTTGCTCCTTGTCCTAGTTTCTGGAGCAGTGGAAAACAAGCCTGTTCCCTCTTTGGTATGACAGCCTTTCAAATATTTGAACATGGCTATCATGTCCCCTCTTAACCTTCTTTTCTGCCGACTAAACATACCCAGCTCCCTAAGACGCTCCTCATAATGCATGGCTTCCAAACCCTCCAACATCTTGGCTGCTCTCTTCTGGACACGTTCCAGCTTGTCAACATCCTTCTTGAAATGAGGTGCGCAGAACTGGACACAGTATTCCAGGTGAGGTCTGAGCAAAGCAGAACAGAGCGGTACTATTACTTTCCTTGATCTAGACACCATACTCCTATTGATGCAACCAAGAATTGCATTGGCTTTCTTGACTACTGCACCACACTGCTGACTCATGTTCAGCTTGTGAGAAACTAAGACTCCTAGATCCCCTTTCACGTGTACTGTTGTCCAGCCAGTTGTCTCCCATCCTATATTTGTGCATTTTGTTTTTCCTGCCTAGGTATAGGACTTTACATTTCTCTTTGTTGAAACTCATTTTGCTAGCTTTGGCCTAGCTCTCCAATCTGTCAAGATCATTTTGAATTTTGATCCTGTTCTCCGTGATATTAGCAACCCCTCTCAATTTGATATCATCTGTAAATTTGATTAGCATGCTCTCTATTCCTTCATCCAAGTCATTGATAAAGATATTGAACAGCACTGGGCCCAGGACAGAACCCTGTGGCACCCCACTAGTCACTTCTCTCCAGGAAGAAAAGCAGCCATTGGTGAGTACCCTTTGGGTTCAATCAGTCAACCAATTACAAATCGACCTGATAGTAGCCCTGTCATTTTAATAGCTTCTTTGCAAAAATATCATGGGGAACTTTGTCAAAGGCATTAATGAAGTTAAGAAATGCTACGTTCACAGAATTCCCTTCATCTACCAAGCTTGTAGCTCTATCATAAAAAGAAATTAGATTAGTCTGGCATGACTTGTTTTTGAGAAACCCATGTTGACTTTGAAAGCAACATCATTGCTTTCTAAGTAATTACAAACTGTCTGCTTAATGATCGGCTTTAGAATCTTTCTAGGTATTGGCGTCAGGCTGATTGCACAATAATTATTTGCATTCTCTTTTTTTCCCTTTTTGAAGATGGGGACAACATTTGCTCTCCTCAAGTCTGCTGGGACTTCTCCTGTTCTCCAAGACTTCTCAAATATTAACACCAGTGGTTCTGAAATTACTTCTGCCAGTTCTTTGAATATCTTTGGATATAGTTCATCTGGCCCTACAGACTTGAATTCATTTAGAGTAGACAAGCATTCCTGTCTTACATCTCTATTTATACTGTGCTGAGCTTCTGCCACTTCCCCACCTGCTCCCCACCCCCACGTTGAGTACTTTTTTCCTTTTAGAAGAAAACTGATGCAAAGAAGTTGTTGAGTAGTTCTGCTTTTCCTCTGCCCCCTGTTAATACTTGGCCATCTTCTCCATGCAGTGACCCTATAATTTGCTTGTTTTTCCTTTTGCTGCGGACATATCTAAAAAAGCCCTTTTTATTGTTTTTAATCTTTCTGGCAAGCCTGAGTTTATTCTGTGCTTTAGCTTCTCTGACCTTTCTCCTACATCTCCTGGCTATTTGTTTAAATTCCTCTTTGGTGATTTCCCCATTTTTCCATTTCTTGTACATGTTTCTTTTAATATTTAGCTCAGTTGAGAGTTCCTTAGTCACCCATTCTGGTTTCTTCAGACACCTCCCAGTTTTCCTCCTTAATGGAAGAGTTTTAGATTGTGCCTTCAGTATCTCACTTTTAAGAAATTCCCATCCATCACAAACTCCCTTCTCTTTCAGTATTCTTGACCACAGAATTTCAGCCAGTAATTCCCTAACTTTACAGAATTTGGCTTTCTTAAAATCTAGCATGCATGTCTGGCTGCACTTGGCTTCCCCTTCCCACTGAATGACAAACTCCAATAGAGAATGATCACTCTCACTTAAGAATCCTGCCACTTTCACCCCATTAACAAGGTCATCCCTGTTGGTTAGGATCAGGTCTAAAATAGTTGATCCCCTTGTTGCTCTTCCACCATCTGGACAATGAAATTGTCTGCAAGGCAAGTGAGGAATATCTTTTCACCTTATGCTCTTCACAGAGTTGAATTCCAACATATATCAGGATAGTTGAAATCTCCCCTTACTACTACATCTCTCCTTTTTGAATGTGTGGTCATCTGCTCCAGGAAAACACCATCCAAATTCTCAGTCTGGCTTGGGGGTCTATAGTAGACCTCCACAATAACATCCCTATTGTTTCTTGCCCCTTAATTCTTATCCAGATGCTCTCAACCTGGCTTCCTAAATTTAAGCCATGGATCTCTTCACAGGTGTAAACATCCTTGACATATAAAGCTATTCCTCCTCTGTTCTTGTTTAGTCTATTTCTCCAGAATAGGTGATACCCCCCAATTATTACATTCCAATCACGAGACTCATCCCATCAGGTTTCAGTGATACCAATTATATATTTATTCTGTTGGATTAAGAGTTCCAGTTCATCTTGCTTATTTCCCATGCTCTATGCATTGGTTAGAGACCATGTGCCCTTCCCATGAGTCCCAGCACTTGCTGAACTTCTGCCCTGAATACTACTGTCTTCCTCCCCCTGAGAAGTCAGTTTAAAGCCCTCCTGATGAGATTTGTGAGACTCTTAGCAAAAACATTCCTGCCAATAGCTGTGAAATGCATCCCATCCTCTGCCAGAAGACCATCTTTGTGAAAATGCAGACCATCGTCCAAGAAGACAAATCGTTCCTGGTGGCACCATCTGCAGAGCCAGGTGTTCACCTCCAATACTCTCCTTTCTCTTGTGGGCCATGTCCTTCAACAGGGAGGAGAGATGAAATTACAGCCTGTGCACCGGGGTCCCTCAGCTTCCTACCCATAGCCTCATAATCCTCTGTGATATCCTGAAAGCTGTGCCTTACACTGTCATTGGTTCCCATGTGAACCAAAAGTAAGGGGTAACGGTCAGTGGGCTTGACCAGTCTTGTCAGCCTCTTGGTCAAATCATGAATTTTGGCCCCAGGAAGACAGCACACTTCATGATTCATCCCTTCAGGGTTGCAGATTGCTGGTTCTGTTCCTCTCAGCAAAGAGTCTCCAACCACCACAACTGATCTCCTCTGATGCTTGGCAGAGGTTACCTGAGGTGCAGATGAAGTTACTTGATGTGCTCACCTGGATATTGTCTTCAGGCTGACACTGTTGCTCTTGCTGCTGTTCCATTTCCTCACTAATACTGTCTTCAAGCTGACACTGTTGCTCTTCTTGCTGTTGCATTTCTTCACTAATAAGGGAGAGAGCTTGGAATCGATTCTGTAGCTCCAAACTCTCTGTTTGGTTCCTGGCCCTTCTACTTCTACATGTAACATTCCTCCAAGTATGTATCTCCTATGATTGGGAACTGGCTTCCTCCTCAGCAATGTTCCCCATGTTTACTATATTCAAGAAGGTCCTCTCTGTCCTATCCAAGAATTCCTCAGCCTCCCTAACAACCCAAAGATTAGAAACACGAGCCTCCAGCTGCTGGACCTTCCCTTCCAAGAGGGCCACCAACTTGCACTTGCTGCAGGTGTAACCAACTACATCCTCTGGCAAGGAAATAAACATGCTGTTGCAGGTGACAGCGGGAGGTTCCTCACTATCCATACTCAATAATTAAGTGAATTTAAGAAACAAACAAACTGGACCACCTCCTCAAACATTCCCACTGGGGAGGTTTACCATAACAAGCACAAGTTCACCTTATGGTGTTTCTTCCACCATAGCCACATAAACACCCCCTCTCAACCTCACCTGTTCGCCAAGCTCTCAGGACTGAGACTATAGTTATATAGTGGCTGCTAGCTCTTCCTTCAACTCTCAACAACTGCCTCGCCCCCTTGGGACCTTGTGCTCAGGCAGAGCGCCTGGGCCTTCACACAATGGATACAATAGACTGTTGATGCACCCTAAGGCTAGCCTCCACTCAGCTCACACACAGCCAGTCACCCTTAGACCAATATCCACAAGCTAACCACAACACAATAGAGCACTGACGAGCAATCAAGCTCTCACCTAGCTCACACAAACAAGCAAGCAAGAAAGCAAGCAAGCAACCCTCCTACCAAACCAGCAAGGAGACAAACTCACAAGCAAGCAAGCAAGCAAGATTCACAAGCCACCCAGTAAACACCAAGCAAGGAAACAGACACAAGCTACCCAGCAAACCTTCAAGCAACAAAGCAACCACACAAGCAACCAATCAACCAAGCAAACAAAGTGCCTTACCTCCAACAGATCACACAGCCCTTAGCAAGAAACTCTCCCAAAGCTCACTAGGGCTAGGGAGGTTTACACACACCCTCAGTCCCAGAAAACCCTGTGACAGGGTCACTTTAAAGTCGCTACAAACTGGAAATGACTTGAAGGCACACAATAACAACAACAACAACAATGTGTACCTGTTGCCATCTACAATAAAATGAATAAGGACCTTGCTGAAGAACTCTGTATGTGCATTATTGCTCCTGAATCCTCAAGGTGTTTTTGTCTTGGGCTAAAAAGCTTTCTGTTTTATTACAAAGAAGATTGAAAACCATTTTAATGATGCACTGGCAGTTTTTGAAACCACAAGAACGTTTTCTTACCGAAATAATGTTCTTTTTTCTAAACGAAGAGATCGAGATTCCAAAATGCTGCTGTCCTGATGCAATACAAGTGGCTACAAACATGAATGAAACAAAAGAATGTGTTAATCTACCACTTTATTTAATAATATATAATAATACAGCTAACATTTCAGCATACTTCGGTGGAAATCAGAGAAAGACAGTGTGAAAGAGCAGGAGGGAGTGTATGAATGCAGAAAAATGAGAGTTTTAATTTAATGGTGATATTTATTTATTGCTAATTTGCAAAAACATCGCAGGGGGCCATGTTTAGCACTTTCTCAGTTGAGATACAGAAATAAAGCTTACAGATTGACAATTAAGAAAATGTACAACCAGATTCAGAAGGCAAAAAATGAAAATTACTGTGTGAGAAAGATATGTGTATTCATCCATATATTTTAAGATTACCTTCTCCTCTGATCAGACACATGCAACTAACTATTATTAATAGGAAACATTACAGATATGAGCACAGGGAGAAAAAGACATCAAGAATGTGATAACATCTGGCAGTTTATAACTCCATTCTATCTGGCATTTCATATAATTGGAGGTGCACTCTGGCCACTCTCACTGGCTAGAAAGGGAAGGGCAGCTAGGAAGCTGAAATGCTATTTACCAGGAGGAACATCACGGCAAAGAGGAGACCAGCCTAGCTTCTCCCCTTGGGGTAGTGACAGATCAACTGCTTCAATGTTTGTACTATTTCTATTAGATTGAGAGCCTGCCATCAGGGATGTTATCTCTATAGCACTTAGAAAATATTAAATAATATATAATCAGAATAGACATACAAGTTTAAGTACCTTATCTCCACCAACTAAAAACAGGTCGACTGCAGCTATGTTAATGCCTTGTTTGTCACAGAAGCCAGATAACATTTCTTTGATTGACACTCCTGCTTTGACAGTCATTGTACAGGATGAGCCATCTGGAAGGTTTATAATGCAGCATTTGGAAGATTTCCCTTTCTCAGTTGCAGATCCAGATGCACTGAAGGAGTCAAACTTTCAAGAAACAAGACAGAAGGATATGTTTGATATGGAAATGAAAATCAAACACAGAAGGACAGAAAAGGTGTTGGGCAAATAACAGTACAACACAACTACCACTGTATATTTTGTAAAGAAAAACTTGATGTTGAATGCTTCTTGATTAATTTTCTTACAGTGTGTAAGAAGAATTAAGGATATATATTTAACAAGCATCTGCCACCATACACTCCATCTGAGGCTGCCAGACAGTTTCAAGCAGTTCTCCCTGCTTTATTGGAGACAAGCAGAGAGGGATCCTCCCCTGACATCTGCTACTCACTTCAGCTATATTTGAACTTTCGGGGATTTTCTACCACCACACACCACCAGAACTTTAGGTCTACATCTTCTCCACAGTTTAGCCATGAGCTGCAGCAAGTGTGAGTGGGCAGGAACCTAACAGCATATCATCTCTTGTGCGATCACTACTGTGACACTTCATGCATGAAGTACACAAGCAAAAAAATAAGCTATGACAATGAGGAACAAGCATACACATCCAGCGAGACAGAATGAACGAATTATGGAGCTGGAAAAGACCCTGGAGATCATCCAGTCAAAAATTTTGCTTGATGTAGCCTTTACAATTCAGAATGCAGCTACAGCATCCTTGACAAATGGGCTTCCACCCTCTATGTAACTACTTTGTTATTGGCAAAGAATCCACCATCTACTAAGGCAGTCTGTTTCAATGACATTTGTTTTTACCGTTCAGATGCTTCACCAAATGAAACTGGTTTCCTTCAATGATCACCCATTGTTCTCTGATGCAATGGAGGTGCCTCCCCCCTGTTCTGCATGACAGCCTTTCAACTATGATAGCCTACTAAAAACTAGATAGGCCCATTCCAGCAAATGGAATCTGAGTTTCAACAAGATGTAACAACAACACTCTAAAACTGTAACACCTTTAGATTCAAAATTCACATCAATGGCAGAGAAAATAACAAGCTTTGAAACACAATCAAGTGAAGCCCTGAATCATAGTTTAGTTCGTGAAATCAAAATCAACAATTTGAAAAAGCTCACCAACATACAGCAAGAGAAAATAACAAGCTTAGAAAATCGCAACTGCTGCCTTAATGTCTGCTTTCGCGCATTGCCAAAACACAAAAAGCAAGGTAATCTTAATAAATTTTCTTATGGTTTGGTTATCAGGCATATTGCCAAATCTTTGCATAGGAGAGCAAGATATTGAGTGCATTTATCACATACAGAAACCTATTATTTGAAGAAAGTAAGTATGGATGTGAGGAAGAAAGAAGGAAGAATGAAAGTACTTTATACCCTTTCTTCTAGCTGCTAAAATGTCTAATTCATGGAGGAATAACACCAAGGTGACAGGTCAAAGTCTCCAAGGCATTTATACATTTTACGGTCTCTTCATTAGAAATTCAAGAGACCTGGTATTTAAATTTTCTCATGCACTTCAAAATGTGATGAGAAAAGCCCATACTCCATCTTATATCTCCAACTGCAGCTAGGCACACAAGAGGCTCTGTTGCACAGAAGGGCTACCCCAGGTTCCCCCAAGTTATGAACTCAAGGAAATCACACATGCGGCAGTTCCTGCAGCAAGTTATCAATTTATTTCATGGTCTGCACTACCATATTTGACTTCCATGATTTCCATGTGGTCTAAGAATTTTGAAAGGCTTACAGAAGATGCATACTTACTTACATGTCATTCTTAATGAGTTCAATGACATAAAGCTCTATATGGCTCAGGCCCAAGCTAAATGACAGAATGTACCTTCCCCTATGAGCCTGCTTGAGCCACAAGTTTCAGAAAAGCTCTTCTCTCTTTCCCACAGCCTTCACAGGCATGTTTGGTGTGGACACAGGAGAATGCCTTCTCTATGACTGCTCTCAGACTTTGGAACTCCCTCCCTAGGGAGGTTAGCACAGCTCTTCCCTCTGCTGGTTTTTCACTGGCAGGTGAAGTCCAAGCAAGGCTTTGGGAATTGATTGTTAAAAAGAGAAGGAATTCTTATGGTTTTGTAATGCTTTTAATTTTAGTTTTAAACTAGTCTTTTAAATAATGTTAATTTTGTTGTTAGTTTAATACTATTTTAACCTCACCTTCTGTATGTTTTTAACTATATGTGTTTTTATTGTAATTTTATTGTAATTTTCTGTCAGGTATTTTCTGTCAAGGTTAGATATAAATAAAGTAATTTTCTGTCAAGGTCAGGATGGACTGGACACAGATTAGAAAGCTTTTTGCAGCCTACTCTATAGGGCTACAGCAATGGGGGAAAAAAGAGATTCTTTATCACACTGCATGTCTCAAGTTTCCATCTTGTTCTCCTGTTTTTCAGCATCTACATGAAACTAATGGGAGAAGTTATCTCGACATTTGGACTACAGCATCATCAACATGGAGAGCATGTAGTGATTTAAGCACTGAGCTACAACTCCGGAGGCCAGGGTTTGAATCCGTGGTCAGCCATGGAAACCACTCCTTACCCTTAGGCAAGTCACACTCTCTCAGCCTCATAAGAAGGCAAAGGAAAAACTCCTCTGAACAAATTTTGCCAGGAAAACCCCATGATAGGTTCACCTTAGGATCAGCATAAGTTGAAAATGATTTGAAAGCACACAGCAACAACAGTAACCAACATGCAGACCGCTCCAATTTCTCACCATCTGATCCTAGGGAGGAAGTTAGTACCTTTGCTTGGGGGCACTACTGGGAGTGATTATGGCAAATAATCTGTAGTGTACCTGGATAAAATTGTGGGTTGGGAAATCTGGCAATCTGGCTGGAGGCTTAGATGTGATTCTAGATAAGTCATACTCCCCCTGGAGGGCCAACTAACAGTTTAGGAGTACTCTTAGACTCCATGCTATTTACAAAGGTGAAGTTGGTGCCACCTGCAAGGAATGCTTTGCACTGACTTACAATGACTCAGCTGTCATGTCCCCATTCCAGGACCCAGACAGGCCCCCTCCCAACAGCCACAGCACATAGACATGACAGGTGGAAAAGAACAGGTTGCTTACCTGTAACTGTGGTTCTTTGAGTGGTCATCTGTGCCCTCACACGTTGGGATCTTCGCGCATGCGCGATAGCGTTCGGAAAGTTCTAGAGCTAAGCAGCTTGGTGGGAACCCCTCCCCCCACTCGTACTGAGCATGCTCAGCCCGCCAAGCTAACGGTCCCTCCTCAGTTTGAAGTCCTCTGGAGCAGGACCTGGAGAGGGGAAGGCTGGGCGGGTGTGTGTGAGGGCACAGATGACCACTCGAAGAACCACAGTTACAGGTAAGCAACCTGTTCTTCTTCTTCGTGGTCTCTGTGCCTCACACACTGGGAGACTGTGTAGCTTACCAGTGGACGGCGGGTCAGGTCCTAGGGAACGGAAGACAACACCACACGGCCAAAACGGGCATCTCGTCGAGCCCGGCAGTCCAATCGGTAGTGGTGCACAAAGGTCAGGGGTCATGACCAGCTCCTGCAGGTCCACCCCTCGAAGGAGAGCTGCTGACGAGGCCACAGCTCTAGTGGAGTGGGCACGGAGCAAGGTTGGCGGAGGCTGGTTAGCCAGTTCATACGCCAGCAAAATGGTCTGGGCCACGCATTTGGAAAACCTTTGGGTGGACACCTTCTGGCCCTTCTGAAGACCACCATAGCAAACGAACAGGTGGGGAGTCCGGTGAAAGGACGAAGTGCGTTGGATGTAAAAAACCAGAGCTCGACGGGTGTCGAGCGAGCGGAGCAATCGCTCCAGAGGCGTAGTCAGATCCAGATAGAAAGTAGGGAGGATGATGTCCTGGTTGAGATGGAAATCGGAGACAACCTTAGGCAGGAAGGAGATGTCTGGACACAAAACCACCTTGTCCCAGTGGAAGACAAGGAACGGCTTGTCGGACCAAAGCGCGGTAAGCTCAACTTGCTCGCCTGGCTGAGGTGACAGCGACGAGGAAGGCTGTTTTCATGGTCAGGAGCCTGTCATCAGAAGTGGCCATAGGCGCAAAGGGCGGTCACGTCAGCTGGAAAGCACCTGGGACAGCGACCAGGGTGGAAGTAGTGGAGATACCGGTGGATAGAGATGCTGCAGTACCTTAAAGAATTGCTTAAGGATAGCATCTTGGAAGAGCGCCACAGAGGGGGAACCACGTGGCTGGTAGGCAACAATAGCTGAGAGGTAGACCCTCAAAGATGAAAAGGCCAATCCCTGTTCTCGAAGCAGAAGGAAGTACAGCACGGTAGGTAGGGCAACAGGCGATGCCAGTTCATCAGCGAAGGCCACGAACCTCTGCCACTTGTAACGGTAAGATCGACGCATAGACGCCTTCCAGGCTGCAGTGAGGACGTCCCATATGGTTGGAGCATCTAAGGGGTTATCCGCCACCTGTGGAGACACAGGAGAGGGAGGTCTGGATGCAGCACGAGACCGTCCGAGTGGGAGAGGAGGTCTGGTACCGATGGAAACTTGAGAGCCCGGCCCCGAGTGGCCATGAAGAGGGGGCTGAACCGGTGCTGCCTTGGCCAATACGGGGCCACTAGGATGGTGTCGGCGCGATCAGAGAGGATCTTGGCGACCACTCTGCCCAGCAGCGGGAACAGCGGGAATGCATACAGAAGTTCCTTGTCCCATTGGAACAGAAAAGCATCGTGGAGAGAGCCCCTACCCAGGCCGGCTCTCGAGCAGTACCAGACACTTCCTGTTCCGACTGGTGGTGAAGAGGTCGACAGATGGCTGGCCCCATCGGGCCACTATCACCCGAAAGGCGGTCTCGGAGAAGGACCACTCGTGGTGGCATGAGGTGTCTCTGCTGAGGGTGTCTGCCATGACTTTCTCCCAGCCGGCCAGGTGGACAGCGACGGGGTGAATCCGGAGTGGTACACGCCAGTCCCAAAGACGAAGGGCTATGTTGAGGAGGGTGGTGGATTGGGTACCCCCTTGTCTGTTCACATAGCACACGGCCGTTGTGTTGTCCGAGAGAATTTGCACCGTGTGGCCGTCAATGAGATTGCGGAAAGCCCTTAGCACTTTCAGGATGGCGAGAAGTTCCAGGGTATCAATGTGCAGGTGAGTCTCTAGGCCAGTCCAGTGCCCTTGCACCCTGAGATTGCCGCAATGTACCCCCCATCCGCAGAGGGAGACGTCTGTTGTTACCGTGACCCGAGGACACGGGTTGACGAACGGCATTCCCAACAGGAGGTGCCAGAGGGAGAGCCACCAGAGAAGAGAACGATGCACCTGTCGAGGGATCCGCAAGAGGAGGCCCTGGTCGTCCAGTAGAGGGTCGAAGACCTGATGAACCAGTGTTGCACTGGGCGGGCACGAAGGTGGGAGAGGTTGCTGGATCCTCCTCGCTGAGACTACAGGGGCGTGGAGGACAGCGGTAGCAGCTCGGCGCAGAGTGTGTGCTCGTTTCAACGGGAGGAAGGCCTTGGCTGAAACAGAGTCTAGAGTGGCTCCGATGAAGTTCAAAACTTGGGATGGTTCGAGGTGGGACTTCTTCGGGTTCACCCTGAGGCCAAGGTGGGACAAAAGAGACAGCGTGAGATGGATGTCCCCATATAGCTTCTGCTTGCAGGGCACCACCAACAGCCAGTCGTCAAGGTAGGGATGCACCATAACGCGCTTCGTTCAGAGGTACGATACCACCGGGGCCATGTATTTGGTGAAGACCCTGGGTGCAATGGTAGCACCTTGTACTGGTAGCAGGTGCTGCTGACTGCGAATCGCAGATACCTCCTGTGGTGGGGCCGAATTGCGATATGGAAGTAGGCGTCTCGTAGGTTGATAAAGGCAAACCAGTCCCAATGTCGTAGGAAGGGCAGGATGGAGGATAGAGTGACCATCTTGAATTTCCGGGGGAGAATGTACGAATTCACCCCCCTGAAGTCCAGGATCGGTCGCAAGGTAACGTCCGATTTTGGTACCGTGAAGTACCGGGAGAAAAAGCCGGTGGTACCGGCCGAGGGTGGGATCTGCTCTACGGCTCCTTTCTGCAGTAGGGACTGTATCTCCTCTAGCAGAGCTGGGTTGGCTGGGGTGTAATAGTAGACGCCTTGAGGTGGTATACTTCGAAATTTGATGGCGTAACCAAGACGGCGATGGAGAGAACCCAAGAGTCCGTGGTGATGTGACGCCATTCGTTGAGATGACAGGCCAGACCCGGGTGTTTGACGAAGCTGGCAAGCAGGTGGAAGAGTGGATGTGGTGGTGACCTGTGGCGGAAGTCAAAACCTCGACTTCGTTGTAGACGACGACTTTTTGGAAGAAGGCTGGCGTCTTCGCAGGGGTCTGTGGGCAGAAGACGGTAACGAGGACTGAGCTGATGTCCATCACGGTGAACGAGATTGGTAGGTGTAGGACGATCTGCGCCAAGAAGAGCGGGAAGCGAAACTGCGACGGGACTGCGGCGTTTGGTGGATCCCCATCCGTTTTGCCATGAGACATGCCTTCACAAGGTGGTCCATCGCGTCATCCACTGTAGAATGGAATAGTCCCTGTACATCGAAGGGCAAATCTTCGATGCGCTTCCTGCTGTCCTCTTGAAGTCCTGCAGACCGTAGACAGGCGAATCGTCGAAGGATGACCGCCCCCACCATCACCCAGGCTGCTCCCTCGACCTCATGCCGGGAGGACAGAATCTGCTGATTGGACAGCGCAACTGATTCATTATAAAACTGGATTGTGTTCATCCGATGATCATCCGGCAGACGGGCCAGCAGAGGGTAAAATCTGTCCCAAATATTACGTTGGTAAGCGGCAAGACAGGCCTGGGTGTTGGAGATCCTAGCAATTAGGGAGGAGGCCGAGTAAAAACATCTCCAGAAGGAGTCCAACCTGCGGCCCTCTCGATCGGGTGGGGTGGTGTGTGCCCTCTTACCGCCCTTGGTCTGGGAGGATTCAACTACGATGGAATTGAGCACTGGGTGGTTCAATAAGAAGTCGACATCCTTCTTCTGAGTCCTGTACAGGTGCTCTAAGAGATGAGGTATCAGCTGCAGGGAGGCTGGCTGGGCCCAAGGATGTTTCAGTACCTCCTGCAAGACCGGCAAGAATGGTATCGGTGCGGCAGATGGTGGGTGCATGTCCACATAATGGAATACTGGGTCCTGCACTGTCGGAACCGGTCCAGAGACATCGAGGCCAAGAGCGCTGGCCATGCGGAGGAGGATGTCGGAAAACTGCTTGACATCCTCGGGTGCCGAGTCCAGTGTGGGCTCTCCGAAAGCCAGTGGCAGAGACGTATGCAAGTCAGGTGTGGAGTTGCCAGAGTCCGAGTCTGACTCACAGGACTGCGAAGAGTGCGAAGGCGGCACTTGGGCCGGAGGCAACTGAGGCGGCAATGCCGGTGGTGGAGGTGGAGCGGTCACCATCAATGGTAAAGAAGACAGTACTGATGGTAGGAGAGCTGGCGGTGGTGCCGTGGAGGACGGTATCGGTAGAACAGCAGGGATCGGGCGCTGGATCGACTGAGTGCATATCGGCGCCGTCGTTGACTGCTGGAGCGATAGAGGAGCCACCATGGTTGGCCTCAAAATAGTAGCCGTGACCCGAGGAGGCGGGGACACCGGCTGGTAGCATGGTGAACGGTCTCTAGATCTCCTACGATAGTAGGGGGATCGGGATCTCGACCGAGACGGGGACCGACGGTACCGGGGCGCCGGATGGTACAGGGAGCCTGCAGATGGCGATCGGGATCAATGGCGGTATGGGGACCAGTGACGGACGTCCTCATAGTACCGGTCTCTATAGGCAGGAGAATATGAATAATATGATCCCGGCTGCTCTCACCACATGCGCTTATGGCTGTACCGTGTGATGTAGGATGCCAACGAGAACGGCGAATCTGGATCGTGGACCTGCCACGATCAGAGGTGGCCTCCTGCTGCCGCGGGGATCGGTGTCTATCGGTACGGGCCTGAGAGCGCGCTACGCTATGGCGAGCGCAGTCACGGGAAGATGCCCTGTGCCAAGATGAAGCCCGTGGAGTTTCCAGAGAGAGATCCGGACAGTCCAGCCCATGGTGAGGGTGACCGTCCGGCATGGTCAGCACGCACAGCATAGGAGGAACAGATGGCGCCGAAGGGTCAACCCAGGCCGGTGGTAACAGAACCGCCGGGAGCTGGGCATCGTCGTGCTACACAGATATATCCGGAGGGCCCTCCTCCTCAACCATATCCATCACAGGTTGTGTTGGAGGGGGCGTCGGCGGACAGGTTGGCCACGGAGAAGGTGACCTACGCTTCTCTTTCTTTTTCTTCTTTTTATCCTTCGTCAAAGAATCCAAAGAAGAGGGCTGCTTCCGCTGGGCCGCCGTGAGAGGCTTGGGGGGTGGAGCTGCCTGCGAGCCCGCAGGGGCATTCCCCGATGACGCAGAGGTAACTGGCGTCCTGGAAAGCTTCGGAATACACGGCAAGGAGGAGACCAGAGGCAAGGAGGACGGTACCGAGCCCGGTACCATCACAGCCAGTATCGTAGTCGTAGATACCAACGAGGGTGTGGTCGATGGTCGCACTGAGGATGAGGGACGCGAAGCCATGGCAGTAAAAAGGGCGGTGTTCTCAGCCGCTTGTTCTTTAATTTTTAGAAACTGTTCTCAACAGTGGGACTTCAGCCTAGATGACCTATTCCTCAGGGTCTGCGCCATGAATTCTTTACAAACGGGGCAGGCCCATACGTTATGGGCTTCTCCAAGGCAAAAAAGGCACTCGGAGTGCCCGTCGGAGAGGGCAACTTTTCGACCACACGAAACGCAAAGTTTAAACAAAGAAGACATAAGAAGATAGGAGGGATTCTCACGAAAAGAAGTCCAAGGAGAAACAAGGAAAAACAAAGAGAAAAACACCACGAAGAAGCTGTTAAGCCGGAGAACTGTCCATTCGCTGTGAACACGCCGGCAGACAAAAGAAAACTGAGGAGGGACCGTTAGCTTGGCGAGCGGAGGGAGGGGTCCCCGCCAAGCTGCTTAGCTCTAGAACTTTCCGAACGCTACCGCGCATGCGCAGAAATCCCAATGTGTGAGGCACAGAGACCACGAAGAAGAAGGGAAAGCCCCAGAGCCTTGGACTGTTTATACAGTAAGGACTCATTAATTAAGCAAATAGCTGTGTAAGGCTCTAAGAGGAACCAGAATGGGAGGAAGCTGGTGCAGTCAACTGTTCCTATTGGTGGAAGCAGCCCAGCATACATTTGGATTCCTTGCTCATGCTTCTAGAAACTTTAAGCTTCTCCTCATCTACAGATTTTGCCACCAGACTGTCACTCTGGATTGATTGTGAACTCGGACTGCAAAACGATGACCAGTAATTTGCTAGTAAACTAAGACAAACTTTGCTCGCCAGCTACTGATAACAGGCTTTAATTAGACAGCTGGAAGCCTTGGCTGGCTGCCAGCAAAGGACATCAGCAGCAGCAGTTCTACAGACAGAACCTACGTAGGTTCATGTCCATGCTAGATTTCTGAAGTGCCATCTACATGGGAACAATCATTAAAGATGTTCAGAAACTGCAACTGGTGCAGAATGATAGAATGGTTGTGGGAGCTAGGAATTCAGGTGACGTCTTAGAAATGCTTTTTATGTTAAACCATCCCTCTGCCTTTCTGTTCTCAGCTATAATTTAGCCCGAGATGGTTTAGAATCAGGTTAGTGGTCCACATCTACATGAATCTATCAGAGACACTGGCACTGATGGCCCAACTCTCTTGACTGCTAGGAGGAGCCATTAAAATACATATTATTAAAGTTAGGGGCTTTTTTAGCGGTGGCTCTATACCTTTGGAATTGCCTCTCTAGGGAGATGCTTATAACTGTTATCATTACTGGCTTAAAAAAATCCCTTAAAACACATTAATTCTGCTCTGCATTTTCTATTTAAAAAACCTTTAGCTGATACTGTTCTGTGAGAGATTCTGAATGTAAATGAATTTTGTATTTTCATGTGTTCCATAATATTCTAAGTCTCTTTCTGAAGGCAATGTGCCCTGAAATCTGGGTTAAATATGTTTTGAATAAATTCACTTTTCTCTATATCTTTTTAATATCTATAAGTACTTGCTATACATTGCAAAAAATAACCACTTCTTATCTAATGCCTAGTTAGGCTGTGCCTACGTAGAGATTGAAAATGTCTTGAAATTTTGAAGCAATAGAGGAAGAAATTTTTCCCCACCTGTGGGGACATTCCAAATGGACATTTTTGAAAAAAATGAAAAAAATGTAATATTAACATCCTTTACAGGAAGCCTGGAAGCCATGCCCTATGAGGATAGAGAGCTGGGTATGTTTAGTCTGCAGAAGAGAAAGTTAAGAGGGGACATGATAGCCATGTTTAAATATTTGAAGGGATGCCATGTAGAGGAGGGAGTGGGCTTGGTTTCTGCTGCTCCAGAGACCAGGACAAGCAGCAATGGATTCAAGCTGCAGGAAAGAACATTCCACCTGAACCTCAGGAAGAACTTCCTGACAGTCAGGGCTGTCCGGCAGTGGAATATGCTGCCTCGGAGTGTAGTGGAGTCTCCTTCTTTGGAGGTTTTTAAGCAGAGGCTGGATGGCCATCTGTCGGGAGTGCTTTGAGGGTGTTCCTGCATGGTAGGGGGTTGGACTGGATGGCCCGTGTGGTCTCTTCCAACTCTACGTTTCTATGATTCTATGATTCTACAGATTGCAAGACATTTTGTTACTTAAGAAAAATAAAGCATACTATTTGTAATTTAGTTTGGTATTAAGTTATCATATTTGATATATTAAAAGTCTAATCTGTTCAGGCAATAATTAAAATTGAATATGCTTTTCAAAATTTTTATTTTTTGTTACACTTAGAGCCACAAGACCCTAAACGGTAACATCTGAAATGTCAGGTATCTCTTTGGTTTTGTTAGCTGATTAGTAGCAGGCAAAAACAATAAAAACAGAAGAAACAAACAATATAGTAAAGCAGAAAATTATTTAGCCTCCTCTAGTCCTCCATAAGGGGCTTAAGTACCCTAAAGGCACCAAATGCTGTCTGATCTTGGAAGCTAAGCAGAGTCCCTAGTTAGTACTTTGATGGAAGACCACAAAACAAACAGCAGGTGCTGTGGACTACAATTCAGAAGAAGGAACTTGCAAAACCAACTCTGAGTATTCCTTGCCTAAGAAAACCCAAAGAAATTGAAGGGGGTTACTATAAATTGACAGGTGACTTGAGGACACACACACACACACACCTTACACACACAGAGTCCTCCATAGTGTCAAGCACAGAGAAAGCACCCATTTCTATAAAAATAACAAAGAAAGAAAAGCAAACCAGGAATTGCAATAATCTGACATTATACATAGTCTTACATGAAAGTCTTCCTGTTACATAGTTTTTGGAAATCACTGACAGTTGGGGTAAATCTATGAACGCCTAAACATTACATGTATCATTCTAGAAGAAAATGTTCCATTACGCATCTTTTCTCAATTTTTCTGAGAAATTTGGATGGGGGGGAGGAAAAAACACTTTCCCCCTAATTTTTGCTGTTCTGCTTTGCCTTTTCTTAAAAAACCAAATTGTTGTCTATTTGGAAATGCAAGCCTTACCATTTCAAGACTTGCAGCTGATGATAAGGAGTCTTGAGATTCATGTCTGTAGGATAGTCCATTGGGTTGAGTAGAATCTGTTGAGAAATTTTAGGTCATAAATGTTGTTAATTAATTAAAAACACAGTTAACAGAATCTTATTAGAAATTCAAATCAGCGTGCACAAGAATGTTCATATAAGCTTAATGAATAGCATATATTCACTCAAACAGGTGCCTAATAATGCATAATCAAGCATTTTATATTTGAAAATTGAGTTGCTGCGATTCTCAAAAAATATAGGGCTATGAACAACAAATTTCAAATATGGCTATAAGCTGAAACTTTAGATATTTTCAAGCTTCTTTTCCTGCCAAGTAACTTTAATGTATACAAATGTTATCTCAGTAACTGGATTTTCAAACTCACCCTTAGGGCAATCATCACTGTCCTTTTTCTTTTGCGATCTCCCCAAACTCTTGCTTCTGGACCAGGAAAAAAAGGTCCCTTTCTTCTTTCTTTCTGACTCTTCCTCTCCAGATTCTTCATTTAAGGATCGTCCAGACTTGGATTTTCCACTCAACTACCATCAAAATAAAATTCTTTAAAATTAGCTGGAAATTTCAGCTTAATCTGAGAGCCACAAAAACTTTTTAGAACTGATTTCTAGTCAACCCATATACAACTAACTTTCATCCCTACAAGGAATTCATATCAAGGCTATGTTGTTGTTGTTGTTGTTATTATTGTTGTTGTTGTTCCTGTTGTTATTATTAATATCCAATATTTCCACTAAACATAATGCTAACAAAAACAAAATGAAAGTGAAAGTGTAATTTAATTAAAATATATCAACATCAATTAAGACATCACTTAAAAACACATTAAAACACACTGACTAAAAAGCAGTAAGCACTAAACTGCTCCTGCCAGTTAAAAACCAGGCTCACCAAACAAAACAGCTTTAAAATAAAAATATGCCTGAACAGAAATATATTTACCCATTGTCAGAAAAACAATAAAGATAGATGTAACTGTGCTTGATTTGGCAAGGAATTGCAGAATATAAAAGCAGCTACTGAGGTTTTCTTTTGTATGCCAGTCTAGTGTGCCTCCAACTATTGCAGAAAAGGCTCTTCCCAAGGATGTTAAAAATCTGGGCAGGCTCACAAGGAAGAATATGATATTTCAAAACAGCTTGGCCTCAGGTTGTATAGCACTTTATAGGTAATAACCAGAACTGGAGCCAGTGAAGGTATTTCAACAAAGGAGTCCTATGCTCCCTATATTGGCTTTAATGAAGAGTGTGATCACAGCCTTCTGGACCAGCTGAAATTTTCAAATATTGTTCTTTGTCATCCAGCAGTACATCCAAATTGAGAACCTGAGTCTTCAAGGGAAATGTAACTACATCCAACGTAAAATGAGTTCTTATTTTCCTATTCTTGTCTTTTGCTTGACCAAGAGCACTTCAGCCTTGTCTGGATTAAGCTTCAATGCTTTTGCCCTTATCAGTTCATCATTGACATTAGACTTCCCTAGTGGGAAAGGAGGGAGATAACTGGATGTCAACAGCATACTAGTGAGAGGATCAGACGACCTCTCTTAGTGATTTCATGTATACCTTAAACAGAAACTGAGAACAAAATGGAATCCTGAGGAATACCAGATGCCAATCCCCATGGCATCAAACAGGAGATCCTCTCCTCAGCACTATCTTCTGAAATCACCACTATAAGAAGGAAAGAAGCAACTGTAAAACTGTGACATGAGATCCCAAGCCCATCAAATCACCTTGAAGTTCAGCACAATCTCCTCTCATCCAGCTTCCAGTGATAGATTGTCCATCAAGGCAACAAAAGCAGTATCTGCTCCATAAACAAGGCTAAAGCTGGACTGTAACGGATCTACATAATCTGCTTTGTCCACCAACACTGTGATGCTAACACATGCTCTAATGGTTTACCCAAGTATGGAATCCTGAAGACTGACAAGAAATTGTTTTTCTGTTGGGGATGAGGGAAGATTCTTTTAAAGAAATGTTTCACCATGGCCTCTTATATGATTGTTGGATTCATATCATATTTTGTTGAACTTTGCTACCCATAGTTATCCAGCTCCAAAGCAATGGTGAAGTTGGAACTAACTACACAGTACAGGATACTATATACTATACATATTACTTAAATCAGTGGTTCTTAACCTTTTCTTTACCAGGGACCCTCTGTAAATATAATCTATTGCCAGACACTCCCAAGACTTAACTCAAGATTTGAATATTTAAATTTAGATTCAAATCCTTGGTCAGACAGTGGGTGACTTTGGGCAAGTCCCTGTTGTTGCCACAGCTGTTGGTATCCAGGAGAAGGGCTTTGTGGACTCCCTGTGAGGGCCTGTGGACTCCCAAGAGGTCCCTGGACCCCAGGTTAAAAACCACTGGCCTAAATAATACATCCATTAAGAGTATAGGCTTTAAGAGCTGTAACTGTCAAGCATTTGCAGCTCAAATGAATATGGAATATATTTAACATAGCATGTTAAAGCAAAAGATTTTCTATTAATTGATCTTTTTTTCTATAATGAGAAGTTATCAATAAACAAAATGGTTGTCAGTAGACTAACCTTTTTTGGTGTGGAAACAGTAGACCATTCAGAACCCAAACTGTGTTTAGAAGTGGGGCTACTGGAAACATATTGTGGTTCAGGGATAGTACGTCCTTCAACCTCTGCCAAAATGCATTCTTGGTATACTGGAGATTTCAAAAAGCGTGTATAGCTGTCAAACTTCATCAAGTTGAAAATCTGAGAAGTGAACACATCAACATTTTATATAGGATTGAAGAAAACTTTTAAAAATACCATTTTCATCTCAAGATTGTTATTGGTCTTAAGTTTTAAAAGAAAATGGAAATGACATAGATTTTAAGTGATATATTATCAATAAAAATGGTCCATGTACAACTAGAACTAAAAGTGTAGTATCATTAAAATTATTTCCTTGAGAAGGCTGAAACCAAAACATGACCATGGCAATTTAAATTAAAATCATATTTATGCATAACAAAACTATTTTGAAATAATTTAAAAGTGCTTAGCATAGTACCATTAAATCTCAATGATTTCAGCAGGAAACACAATGCTTATTTATTTTTCGAGATCAACAGGAGTTAAATGGGCTTTATTTTGGCTGAATCTCACCATTCAGAAAACATGGTTATAATAAAAGATTTATAAATATCTAAGTTATGTTTTACATGATCTTATTTGTATGGGTAAAGGAAATGAACTCTAAGTCCACAGCTGAGTAATTGGAGCTGGTCAGCTCTGGGAAGGATTTCAGTTTCATAGTAGTGAGCAATTGGAAGAATGAGATATGGAGAACCAGGAAGTTTTTATGGCACTTGTGAAGAGGCAAAGACAAGATGGGGTCTATGTACAGACAAGTCTGTGAACTGTTTGGGGCTCACTTCTCTCAACCTTGCCTTATACTTTTCACTTCCTTATACTTTTCATGTCTTTGTAGGGACCAATGTAGAAATTTCCTCAGGATGCTTAAATTGAGGCCAAAAGCTAGATGTCAAAGTCAATGGTATTGATGGTATCAAAGGTGCTCCTGGGGTCAAATGATGCCATGACTGGGCTACCATCACCGAAGCTATGTGAAGGGCTTTATTTTCCATGGCCATATCTAAGGTACTCAAGACTGCCTCTGAAAGGTGCAGCTTCTCCTGGTTTAAGGGTGAGCAGCTAACACTGCAGACACAACCCAACATTATGCCCTTTGCCAAGGCAAAGGAGACATTTAGAGTGGCCATCCTTGTTGGGAATGTTTCCTCCACAAGAGGAGGAGCTCTTGAAGAAGGCTGCAGAGGCCATAGAACAGGGAGACTTGAGACTCACCCCCACCTGAACACTGTTACCTCAGAGCCCAAGAATCAAAGCCAAAGTGTACAACAGTCATGTCAAATCTTAGAGACAGTCCGATCTTTTGCTATGCCAAAATGCAAACCAAAGTTGTGAACTGATAACCAAGTAAAATCATAAAAAAGGTCATATATTCAGACTGATAAGTAACGGAAGGCTCTTGAGTGACGCTCCTGTCGTGGGAGACCAAAAGGTACTGAGGGTTTTGGCAGGAAAGGGTGTCTCTTATTTCTCTTCAAAATGGTTTGGCAGTTCTACTCTAATAAGGCACACTGTTAATATCACTTAGCCCTGCCTCCACCCTTTTATCACAACCTTTGTGTAAAACAGGGCTAGGGTCTAAGTTTTCACTCCACTTATTTAAGGTAGTGTGCTCTCTTTATTATCAGTGATTTTAAATAAGTCAGGCCAGCGCAGTAGTTATAAAACAAACTGTAAATAGTACCTTGTTAGAGTTCACGTAAAGTCTAGTGTTAATAGATTAAATTCTAATTCTATTCCTTATCTGTCTGTTTGGTAAGAAGCCATTTTGATCCTTGTGGATATACTCTTGTAAAAATACCTTTAATCGCCTTGCCAACATTGATACAAAACATTTGTGATATTCATTTAAAAGTGGAATTGGTCTATAATTTTTGATTATCATAGGATCTCAACCTCCTTTTGGTATCAGTGTAATATTCGCTTCTCTCCAACTTTCAGGAATTCAGTAGTTTTGAATGATATCATTCATAACCTTTTGCAAATGTATCATCAATTCTTCATAAAAATATTTATAATATACCACAGTTAACACGTCTGGTATCACTGGGGCTTGATGGAAGGAGACTCAGGATTGGAATATAGTAGTAGGAGGGTATACCTTGTTTAAGAAGAATAAACTCAGCAAAAAGGAAAGGTAAGTAGAGTTTTATGTAAAGAATGTATACACCTGCAAGGAAAATCCACAAATCTGAAATCAGAAACCCTGTCAAAAGTGCAAAGACACAGAAAGATAAGCATTACTATAGTGACAATTTGTTGCTGTGTGCCTTCAAGTTTTTTCCAAGATGTAGTGACCCTAAAGTGAACTTATCACTGGGTTGTTTCCTTCCTTCCTTCTTTTTCTTTTTTCTTTCTCTTTCTTTTCTTTCTTTTTTTTTGGCAGGGCCAAGATTTGGTGAGACGGGATTTACCCTTGTCTTCCTCTGAGGCTGAGAGAGTATGATTTGCCCAAGGTCACCCAGTTGGTTTTCATGGCTGAGCATAGATTTGAACTCTGTTGGAGGGGAGAAACTCTTGAAAACAGGCTTAAAAAGAGCTGCATTTCCCCCCCTGGCTCTATATCCTACCAGCTTTCAAAGAACTGCATTTCTGCTATCCACTTCTGGGCCCAATCTGACCCAAATATTTGAGAATTACCCGCTCCTTTATCAATCTGCACATTGATTAAAACAGGAGTGGGCAACTTCCAGCGACCAGTGGGGTTCCCATGTCCCTCAAGACTTCAGAAGGCCACCCTCACCTGCATTTACCATTTTTATCTCCATGTACCTCTCTGTCCTCCCAAAATACTAATTTTTTTGGCTTAAAAATGGCAACTCTGTCCTGGAAGCCTCCAGGAGATGTGATTGGTCATTTGGAGACAACTTCTGGGGGCTGGACACATTTTAAGTCCTGCAGAAGCGGATTTCAAAAGTGGAAACAGCATCACTTCTGGTTTTGATAAAAAGCCCACTAAGTCTTAAAGGAGTCTCCTCTCCTCCAAATGATCCACAACAACCATTTATACCACCTACAGGCTTCTGAGAACACAAATGGTCATTTTCAGTCCAGAACTGATTTTAGGACAAGGCCTACAAACAGCTCTGGGAACTGTACTTTGGCCATGGCTGCCAAAGGCTGTTTTCCATATACTGGTTCCCTCAGAGGTACAGAGATACTTGTGAGGCAAGGGTCTTTCTTAGCAAAAGTGTCCCAGTTGTAGAATACTCTCCCTTAAAAAAGCTCCCTTCTGCCAACACTGTAATTATTTTGGCACCAGGTGAGATACTGTTATTTACTCTGGCATTTTTACAAATTTTATACATTTAATCAAGATAATTTTAGTCTGTTTGCAAGTTTCATCTAGTGACTTCCTGTTTTTGTATTTGTTCTATGCAATACACCACCTTGAAACTTGGCATGATCAAGAGTATTATAAATACATTTCTACTTGTTGGTCCAAAGTGGACAGCCTCCTGGAAACAGGAAGAAAGGTAAAGAGGACAAAAGCACTGAGTTTAGAGGCAAACACCTATGGAAGAATGAATACAGTGGAAGGGGTGCTCATTCAGCAGAACAAAATGGACCTACTTGTTGTAGGCATATTTGTACATACCCACAGTTATGACCAGCACCTTCATTTTTGTATCTCATCTGATGAACAAATCTGACAAAAAAGTCAAAACTGTTTCTCATAAACTCTCTGAAAATAATCTCACATTCATTTTCATTATTTACTTCCTAAAATATCAAAATTTACCTGAAGCTGTTGATCTTTGAACATATCTGGGTGTGGTGCATTGAGAACATCATCAGCTAGCTGTGCCTGACTATCAATATTAACTGGGGTCGTTGCTTTGGTACATAAAAATTTATTAAAGATCTCTCGAGCTCTGAAAGAAAGCTGCAAGGCACATCCAATTATTCACAGTGTAAACAAGACAACATGAGAAGTTATTGAAGATGCAAGGTCAAACCAGACATGTAAATGGACTTAATGTATCTAATTTTCCTAGTTTAAATATGTGCAGGAAGCCACTGGGTGACTCTAAGGTGAACCTATCATGGGGTTTTCTGGGGCTGAGTGTGTGTGATGGGCCCAAGGTCATCCAGGAGGTTTCCAAGGCCAAACAGGATTTGAACCCCGGTTTCCTGGGTTGCACCCCAACACTCAAACCACTGCAACATGCTGACTCTCCCAGTAAAAACTACCTCTGAAGTTTTACCTTTGGAGAAAAGGCAACGGAAGCTTTTTCCTGGAATCAAACAGTGGTTGGAGTGGAAGGATTTTCATTATTACTACAGAAGTGGTGGTAGATAATTTTTAAAAAAGAAAACTTCATGTACTAGGGGTGAGGGAGGGAAAGCTAGACAATAAATGGCAGAATGGCCTCTCTGCTGTCCTTCCATCAACAGGCAAAACCCTTTTTATTCTGATAGTCTTTTAACAGAGAAAGTTTTTAAGGAATGATGCTGTGTTGTTTTAAACAGCATTGTTTTAAATAGTTTTTTTAAAATATTTTTAAAAACAGTTTTTTTAAACAAGACATTGGAAACGTTTTAATACTGTGACTAGTTTAATTGTATTTTAATGTTTACCTTTTGTATATATATTAACTGTACTGCTCTTTTAAACTGTGAGTCACTCTGAATCTCTATTATGAGAGGAAGGCAGGATACTACTACTACTACTATTACTAGTAGTAGTAACAACAACAACAACAACAACAACAACAGCATAATGGTGTTTAAACATCATACCTCCTTTGACCTATGTGGGCATGTTACAAGGCTTACAAACTAATTTTATCAGAAGCTAGTAACAATCCAACAGTAAGGAGGCAGGGACATCTGGTGGATAGTAAGGAAGTCTTGTTCACTCTCATGGAAGTCTTGTGTGACTCCAGACTCTGTCTCTGGCAATGAAATTGCCTGGTACAAATGGGTGGCACCAACTACCCTGTATTTACTACTCTTATCTTTAAGTGTATTTAAGTTAAGATGCTTACAAGACAACATTTCATATATAAAAAACAGATTAAACCCCTGCCCCATATCTCCTTTACAACCAGTCAAATATAGTATCAGACTTCTGCCTTTTTCGTGCAGCTACATTTACCCTTAGACCTTTAGATTTCTGCCAAGAATTACAGCACGGGCCCTCCTGAAGTTGAGCTGATAGCCACAGTTCCACTGCCCATACTGAACATTAAGAACCAGATTACAATAAATGCAGTGAAGAGTGTGTATTCCTCTTCCTATACAGTAGTAGTTTAATGGCCACCAAGTCAGGCAGTTTCCACCTTGCAAATATGCCTGTAGTTTGTCAAAGCATGATAGGCAGCAAAGGGTATTTTTGGACCATACAAATCTCACTCAAGGTGAACATAATTTCATATATTTATTCTCATATGCTTGTAGTTTTGTCTGATACTCTGTGCTCTTCAAGCTAAGCAAAGTAAGCTTAAATTGGAAAGGAGTGAGGTCTAGCTCAATCTAGGTATAACACTGAAAATCCCCCTCCTTAAAAGCAAGATCAAAGATCATGAACCTGCCCATACAGTTTTAGACATAAATGTGTGCACATATAACATATTTGCCTTACCTCTTTTTTGTCATGGGCAGATATGTGGTTAAAATATTCACAGGCTTGCCAAAATAAAATATTTTCTTCACTAAATTCCTTTTGCAGAAACTCCTAAGTGGAAAAAGAAATCTAAAGTTACATTAAAAGACATTACTTGTAATCCAAAGATGGCCAAATAATAACTGCAACCCCAGAAACTTCTGGATTAGTCAGTCTCTCTCCCTAGCTGTAAGGAACTCTTCTTCAGAGGAGAAGGATACTAGAGAAGTGTTGGTTCCAGACACAGTTCCAGTATTGAAAAAAATAATGTTCAGAATAAATTCCAGTGCTCTTGATTACTCTGATCTAGATTTATAGTTCCTTCCACTTTAATTCAAATGATTTCTAGAAAAAATATTAGTATGAAAAAATATGAGCTCATGTTCATTTGCAGTCACTCTCATCTTTCCCCCCCCTGTATTTTCCCCATTTTCTCTCACCATTTCAAAGTTTAAACTCTATGACGTCAGGACGTACACTTGCTCTTCTTTTTTTGAGGGGGGGAATTGTTTAGGTCTGCTCTCTCTTATTTTTTTCATATTGTTTTAAATTGAAATTTATTTTTTAGTTTCCAAAACCTTATGGGTCTCATATTTTCATTAACCAGTAGTCCCCTTCAGAAGTACAACAGACATCCCCACATCCCTAATGTCACGCAGCTGGCCTAGCCAAACTGGATTTCTTCACTTGTGGATGTTTGAGGAAGAATCCTACGCATGAGTGGCTGCTTTTCTATATATTTAAATGAAGTTTAGTAATATCAGGATAGAATTAAAAAGCAGTGTTACCATGGTAACTTATATTATAGTACAGAGCAGGCAAGACTTATATTTCATTAATTTACCAACAGTGGAACCTCTCAGATGGCAGGAACCATATCTACTGGGAGTGACATCCTTGCATACCCTTTGCATTTAGAAGCCGACATCACATTTGTGTGCTAAACAAATCTCACTGATTATGCCCCTAAACTTGTGTTCACTCTGCCCAGAAAACCACATTGGGCCACCCTACTGGACACTGACTTCTTTCTCCCTTAGATACCCCACATTTACAGCTATAAAGATCATGCACTCTTGCTTTCTTTATCAATCTCTAACTAAACAGCAACCTCTGATGCATCTCTTCTAGCTGACTGTTTGGGTATGTAAGGCTCCAGGATACAATGTCTTTGATTCAACTTCCTCAGTTCCTATAACTTCAGTCTTGAGACCACGACTTCCTATTATTCCTTACACACTCATCTTTTTCCAAATTCTGAGCAGATACCTGCTGTAAACCTGTGGCCTATTCTCTGGGTCATCAACATCAACACTGTGACTCAGCCTCCAAACCTATACCTCTTAAAGTCTCTTGATTTCAATGGAGAAAATTTTGAAATGGGTTTGATTCTCTCATTGAAATTAAGAGGACTTTCTGGTTAATTTTTGCAGGATAGCGTCAAGCTCTTTCCCCATTACTTACAGAGAAATATCGAACCCCAAGTGGATCCTGAAGAAGCCGTTCAAATGAAACAGCCCAACTTGCAACTCGTCTTTCTCGATGTCGTTGGCAGCTCTGGACACTTGGGAGACTGGCATTACTGCTGAGGCTATTATCACTGATGCAGTCCTTCAAATCAGTGGTATTTAGCTCTGTTGCAGAAGAGAAGGACAAATTAATCAACCTACAGAACTGAACACCTGTCTGGAAATATTTTAATTTTTTTTTAAAAAAAAATCAGAAATAATGAAATATCCCAAAATTAGAAAAATTAGTTCCAGTCAAAGTGTATATTATTATAATATAAATTTCAGCACACAATAAAAATTTGCTAATTTATTTATTATTCGCCTATTTTATATTTTCTTTACAAATAGCATATATTTGTCAGTTGCAGACACATAAATATATCAATAGCCATTCATGAAACTATGAAATCTAAAGATGTTTCCAAAATTGGTCAGATACAACTTTAGCAAATATTCATTAGTTCATATTCACTGGTTTTTGAATGCTACACATATTAATGTTTATATTTAATAAAACTTACTAAGAGTCTTAACATTTGTGAAATTTTATCTATTATGTCTACAATAATTCTAAATGGATTATTAGCATTTCCACTGAATATGAAACAAATTGATCCTATCTGCTCCATATTTTTAGCATTTAAAATGCAAGACTAACACTTGGAACAGCAATTTATAATGTACTTTCAGGGCCAACAGGCTTAATAAAGATGATTTAATAGACGTAGAAATTTTAGTTTAGAACAACCCTGTTCTGATACTACACGACCTATTTATGCCTTTTCTGACAAAGGTTACATAGAATATTTTGCAAGAACTACAAGAGTGTTCTTGCAAATAAATAAATACATAAGTAAATAAATAAAGTCATGCAGGTATGTTAGCTTCCCCATAGATAAACTGACAGAGTATTTTTAGACTTGGGTTTGTACTTAGCCAACTTCACAACATATACCCAACACATTAATCTGGAGGTCTATTTCATGACTTTCAGGATTATAAAATAAGTGTTTGCCTCAATGACAGCTTTCCTCAAGGTACAACGCAAAAGAAGCAAATGCTGACTTAATTTTTAATTCCACTGGCCTACAAACAGATGCTCCTATTATTGTGAGCATCAAGGTAAAAGCACTGTCAGCTCAAGAATCAGAAATTTTCAATTAAGAAAAATCTTTTGGGTTTAGTGTATTTTGTTAAGGACTTTCCAAGTTCCTTGAGGCTTCTAACTGCTGTGAAATTCAAACTGGTGCTATTTAAGAAATATGACTAAACTGTTGTATGCTATGGTTAACTCCAGCTTTATCCACTGTCTTGGAACTGTCAGTGGCAAAGTGGTGGACCTTAGTCTCAAGTGTGTCTATTTACCCATAGAAATCAGCAAACATATTCAGCTGAAGGTCTCATACAACTAAAGCTATCATTGCATGTTACAAGTGCCCAATTCACAAGTAATATCACATAAACTCAATGATAGAATTAAAATGAGTTTCAGGGTCATCTATTGCAACCCACTATCACAAGTAAAGCATTTTAAAACATTTTTTCCTTTTAGCTAATTAAGAGAATGGACAGAGTCAAGAAAATTTCATGCTAGTGCAATCAGAACATTGTGCATGGAGAGAGTATGGCATTATGCAATGTTGTGTAATATTGAGGTGAGCTATTTAGGAGGAAATCCCTCTCTCTACATACTCTAAGGTAAGCCTTGGTTTGCATATTACAGAGCTAGTTCTGATATAGAAAATGTTTGAGAGAATACTTAAAACAAAAATAGGGGTAGAGAAGATACTTCTCAAAGGTCTCAATTATATTGGTCAACTATATTAAATTATCTACTGTAGCAATATTTCCATATATGCCTTATATGTTGGCAGAACATCTTTGAACAATGAATTTTTAATTTGTATTGTTGGTTTTTAGTCATTTGTAATTTTTTTTCTTTTAAGATGATGTGCATCTTAACTTTAACTGATGTTCTGTTTTTAACTGTTACATGTTAATCTATTGTCTCCTGCACCTTGATCCTTGGGGAGAGACAGGTAAGAAATCATCATCATCATCATCACCATCCTCATCACCACCATCATCTTGCTACAGAGAATCCAAAAAGCAGCTTCACAGAGCTTGCTTCTGACTTTATTACCTACCTACCGATCTATTCCACCACCCCCCACCCCGAAAACTTGCAGGTAGCTTGTTGTGTCATTTGACTCTAATGGTCAGTTGAACAGAGGAATGAGAGCTGTGTGCACGCCTCCTCAAAATGCACCACATCTAGACTTCCATGCCCCATGCTTGGAAGATGGTTAATGTACAAAGCACAGACAGGAAGGGTTGGGTGGCGATATAGCAAGTGCACATAGATCAATCATTCACTCCTAATGTCTCACTTCATTGCTTGTGGTCATATCTCTACTTGAGCACAAGTGGAGGAAGGAGAAAATAAGACTGGACTGGGCTTTTAATGGGCCATGCAACTGGGCACAAGTGGATCTCCCTCATCTTAATTACTTTAAATGCAGGGCTACTAACCTGCTAAACACATTCTATAGATTTGTATTTCCATTCTAGACAACGTAAGTCCTCTTACACATTGTAATTATTATAATAATCACTGAAGAATAAGTTCTATCCATCATGTAACAGAGGAATCATGTTTTTATTTGTATATTTACACATTTATACACATGCTGAAAAAACTCAGGATAGATTTTTAGTGTTGTTGTTTGTCACAAATGAAAACAAAGAGTGGGGATTTGTATGAGCATGGAAAAAGAAATTTAATTCATGTTCCTATTTATATTTTGGGCTTACATAAAAATACCAGGCAAAGCTACACAAAACAAACCCTTTAGAATAAAAACAGTAAAATGTTATTGACTAAAAGTTTGGCTTTTCAAAATTTAAAGGATGATACTGAAAATATTTAAGAAACAAATTGTTAAAACTCTACTATCAAAACAAAACAAAACAAAAACCCACACACACACACACACACACATATGCATATATATATATTTTACAGTGAACAAGTCAGTACAGTACTACTGAGCATGCCTATAATTCTAAACGATCATCAGCATCACTGAACATATTACCTGGATAGAGCCGATAAGAACCACTGTGGTGCCATTTAACCAAATACTTCAAACCATTCATTGAAAACAATCCTTCTGTTTCCATAGTTAACACAGGACCAATCTCCTGGGATATGGGTGGTAGACGTTCTTTGAATAGCACGGAGCATTGTTCTAGTGTTACACCTCCAACTATATTACTGCATTTTCTTTAAACGGCTCTTCAACAAATTATGTATTTTTGACCTGAATGCTTATTTCTCCTTATAGCAACAAGAGATATCCTCAACATACTTAACACGAAGCATTATAAAATGCAACATAAATAATTTAAAGAAAGGACCTCTAACTGCTGTTGCTGAAGGAACATGAATTATTCACATCACACTGGAATGCAAGTGCAGCAGCTGCACTCAGGCAGCAAAGAAATGAAACACAACTTAAAGATCAATGCTGATCGAAACATTTTTCCCGTTAGACAACACCCAACACAACACAATGAACCATGGATTTGTCATGGGCTTTCTTCTACTTGCATCCCAGGCTTTAGCCCAGTTTCACTATGTTACTCTCAATAGTACAGAAAACCAAGAAGCTGGTCTGGAGAGGGGATTTAGGGTAGAAGTGTGATTACAGAGCTCTATATGTGTATTTGTGCTCAAAAGTGATCTATTTTGTTTCAAGGGATCCTCTTGCAGAAATGGAAAACATCTTCTGGGACTTCTAAATCCCTAACATAGTTTTGTACGGTGAAATGTTGCTGTACTTTCACTGACGTGCTAGTAATTTTGAAACTGTGTTGCTCATGTGGGTACCTATTACACATCTATACTTGCACCCATGAACAAAATAAATGTCCAGACACAGTTTTTGAGGGAACAATCAGAATTAAAGGCAAACAGAAGTCTTGGTCCTTGGCCTCTTTACATTATGCTGAATCCAGTAAACAGAACAGAAGTTCCTGTCATCTGTTTTTATGCAATAACATGAAGAGTCAAGCTCTGAAATGGAATAGACTGAATAAACATAGCCACATGTCCATGGACTGGGATAGCAGTCCACGTTCGCCTTATTACTCAGTAGAAAATGTATATAGTACCTAGAGTAATAAAAATAATTCTCTTAGGCATCATACAAAAGGTCAGCCAATTAATGTTATGGTCAATGGCTAACATCCAGGAAAAATATGTAAAACATGTTATGTTAAGTATACAGTATTTATATTTATTTATGTATAAAATCTAAAAACAAAATAATAACAATGTTATGAACAAGTTACAGCAAACAGTAAATAATTTATAAACAGTAGTAAATCATCAAGATTATATATATAGCTAAAAATAATTCCAGGCAGATTTTACTCACTTCAGTCAGAATCAAATGCCCTGAAATTGCTCATACAGTATTAAATATCTCTTGCCCTCAACTGATTCTGAGAAGATTAAGATTTCATTTTAAAAATGCATATGGGCTACTGAGGAAGGTAGCAGATTTTGAAAAGCCCTGGACGTTTATAAAGGGCTGACTTATTTATATTGTTTCGTATATGCCTTTGCAAGAATCAGCATGGTACAGTAGTCTCAGTGATGGATTCTAGAAGACGATGGTTCAATCATGGAAACCCCTGAGTGATCTTGGGTGAGCCTCACTCTCTTGGCCTTAAGGTGAAGGCGATAGCAAACCTCTTCTGGATGAATCCTGCCAAGAAAACTCTATGATAGTGTTACTATAAGTTATAGCTGACATGCTGGCACCTAACACAAATATGGACTTAGAAGTATACCGCTAAATTTATCACCCACTGCCATAGCAACTAATTAAGGAACAGCATTTATTGTAATGCCCCCCTCCTAATCTTTAGCTTACCTCCATCAGACACAGCTGCAGACTGTAAAAAAAAAAAAAAAAGGAAAGATAATCAGCAAAAAGTACAAACTGCAGTATTTTTTTAAAATGATCCTATTGTCTGGAACGGAAGTAAGATGTTGTAACATTATTTTTATATACGCATTTGGTTGACAGGATCACATTTACAAAATCTTACACAGCTCAGAAATGTTTAGAATACAAATTTTAGAAAGTCTGTCAGTACATTATTTTAGTACAAAATACCAACACATTTCTTTCCCATTCTTGGAGAGACTGCATTGAAGGTGCATTATAAATAACAAAATGGAAAGCAAGGGAAGTGAACTGCAGTTCTAAATACCATCAGTACGGTAGCCTGCTTACTAGTTGCCACTCAACTGCTAAACTATTTTCCGAAAGGGATGCAATTCCAAAAATGCTTTTCTCTATTTCAAATTTCAAATTTACTTTTTATTTATTAGCATAATCAGCATCAGGAGCTTAACATACATAATCAATGAGTTTTTTCCAGCAAAGAATTAAAATAAAAATCTGGTTTTCCAAACCTATTTATAGCTTCTCAAAGGGAACTGTTTACAGGAAACATATAAAGCCCCTGGTCAAACAGCTTCAGTGGTAACCGGTTCATTTCTGGGCATAAGTCACAGTGCTGGTTATGACCCATAAAACCTGATATACACCTCAGGTCCAGAGTATCTGAAAAGACTGCATCTCCCTTTAAGAGTCAGCCCAAATCTTAAAATTTTAAAGGAAGGGCTAATCCCAGTCCCAAAACTGTAATAGGCACATTCGTTTGGGACACATGAAAAGTCCTTCTTGGTGACTGTTCCAAGGCTTTAGAATACTTTCCACAGAAGACTAAGTCGACCCTCTCTGCTGTTGTTCTGCCAGCAGAAAAACATCCGTATATTTAAAGCCATTCAGTGATTAGCTACGTGTGCAGAAATGGCTTTTAATCAGGTTTCTGTTCAGTATTTTTTTTTAATTGTACTGTTTTAACTTACAGTGCTTTAAAAGGATAGCTTGTTAAATGGCTTTTTAACCTACTCCCAATGGATTTTTACTTGTACTTTAAAAAAAATGTATCTTGTTATCTTTCTTGTTTCCCATGCCAGGAGAAAAGAGAGATACAATACAATACAGTACGATGTCATTTTTCAGCTCTCATTCCAAGAGGGAAATTTGGCCTTCTAACTGAATGTATTATTAGTTAGACTCAGAATCTGTTTTCTCTGTTTCAAGAATCCAAGGAAGATAACAGTTATGAAATTATTTTACACCTTCTTCTTATTCCTTATAACCGAAAGTCAGCTTGGGGGAGGGTGTTCTAAGCATTGTATATTGCTTCCAGAAGATTATACAGGTTGCACGTTCTTTATCTGAAACACTTGGGACCAGAAGTATTTCAGATTTTGGAATTCAGTACCTTCCTTTTGGGGTTACCTTCATATCTCGCTCATTTGCTACTTGTGTTGTGTATGAGACACAAGGCTGGAGAGAGACTGAGGTTCTGTGAATTGGTGGGAATATAGTGGTGAGAATGTAGTGCTTGACATGAATCATGCCTGCCACCATTTCATAGATTCTTTCTCTTTTTGCCACCAGTCACTCGCTTCTACCTTTGAGGTGATGGCTGCAGTGCTCTTGCTTGTTAGTCCCTCAGCTCCTCAGTCTCTTTTTGACACCAGCTGCCTGCTTCTGCCTTCAAGATGGTGGCTGTGGTGCTCCTGAGATCTGAGAAATGAATGACCAGGAGCACAGCTGCCACCATGAAGGCAGAAGTGAGCAGCAGGTGGCAAAAAGAGACTGAGGATCTGAGAGATGAATGAGCAGGAGGCCTTGAAGGTGGAAGCAGGAAGCTATCAGCACAAAAGTTTTGGTTTTTGAAGGTTTTCGGATTTCCAGAAGAACTGTACAGATTTCAGCTTTGGCAAGTCTTCCAGGGAAGAGCATTCTGAAGTTGAATGGCAGCCAATGAAGACACTTAATGTGTACTTGTGGACTTGCTTTTGTGTGCTTAACAAAGCATTCTTATTACAGCATGACAGGAGAATCCAATGCCCAGCCTGCTGTGAGAGGGACTCCCAAGAAACAGGAGAGAGTACACACAGGTCTCTCTTTCTTTTGTGCAGTGCTGCATATGGTGTACTGCACTGCAAAATACAAGCAAAATCATTTGGAACTAGGTGAGATCACTGAAAGAGTAGGCTTCCTTCAAAGGGGCTGGAGAACCCCCCACCCATAACTCCCTCTTTGTTTCTTAGAAATCTTTACCATATCAGTTAATACAGTAGGTTCTTCTCCACTAGTGAGATGCCACCTATGGGCAAACCCTACTCTCCAGCCACAGGAGACAGAAAACTTCAGTGGAGACATGAGTATTGTGAGGATTTCCCACAGCCAAACAGAAATTGGCAACTGGCTATGTGCACATTGGCAGCTGGCTTCTTCCTAGTTTGCCTCTTCCACCAAATTACTCCCTGATGATAATAACTCTTTTTTTGTTGGTTGGTTGGCTTTTAAGCAAAAACAGAAGCAGCAGCAACTGCATAGTGGAGAAAGACGCCCTCATTTTCCCCCCTTCCATCAATTTACAGATGACTATGTGAAAGAACAATAACTTTTTAAGCTGTATGTAAAGTAAGTGTGTGAGAAAGATGTCAATCCAGGTCAGACACCAGTGGAAAGTAGATTTTTCAAATCTTTCTTTAGTGACTTTTCTAGATTAAATGCCTTTGTAAGTCCCCTTATTTAACTGCACAAGTTAATGACACAAGTCTTTCAGGGGTTTTGATATTTTCCACATTTTAAACCACAAAGAAGAAATAATAATAACAATAATAATAACAACAGCAACAACATTACAGTACACACAACTTTGCAGTCACAATTTCCTCTAGCATCCTCATTTGCAAGAGATTGCTGATGTGTTTCTTCTGCACTGCACTGTTTATTTTGAATGCTCAAAGGATCCTGCCCACACTTACTCTTATATAAGCTATATAATCTAATTCTTCTTAACCACAGGTACTTATGTACGATCTGGACTGTTATATTATGCCACATTTTATGTAAAAGCGGGTATAGACGGCTGTAGTGGCGATACTCATTTAAAGGGGCTATTTTGGGCACTGTGCAATGGTCTGCTGGAGGAAAATGACAACGTGGGTTCAAAAAGTGCTTTCTGGTAGTGTTCTATAGGTCAGAAACACCACCCAGCAGTAGCAACTGGTGCTAGCTAGCAACAGTGGTCCCTAACCAAGGCTGTTATTCTCTCTTAAGTGTGAGCAGATTCCACACACTCCCTCTCTTTCTCTCCCATGCACCCACACATTGCTTTGCAGGCATAATCTTAAACTAATGTATCTCAATTTCTTCTGTGCAATGGGTTGCTGTTTCTCTTTTCTAAATCATGAGAGGCAGGAGAGGCAGTTTACTTTTATTCCTTTTGGCTAAAAAAAGAGGCAATCTGGACAGTGTGGGGTTGAGACCCAAAGAAACAGCCCAGCAGCACATTGGCCACTCCTACTATATTGTGAATTGGCATTCCAGTCAAATGTGCATGCCTAATACGTGGCTGGATGAGACCCACACTTCCTTTTATTGCAATCATGACACCTCTATGCATTGGGGGAGGGGGGTCCTATGTATTTTACGCAGAAGTGAATCCCACTTTGATCAATGAGGCTTACTCTCATGTGAATCTGCATGGGTTTGTAAGTGGAATGGATTTAACTACACGTAAACTATTTGTTGAGAGCCAGCATGGTATAACGATTTGAGCACTGAACTACAACCCTGGAAACCAGGGTTCAATTCCCTGATTGGCCATGGAAACCCACTGGATTACCTTGGGCATGTCACATACTCTCAGCCCCAGAAAGCCTGGAACAGATTCACCCTAGGGACACTATAAGTCAGAAACACTCTGAAGACATGTAAGAACAAAACTGTTTCTCCCTTCGAGCAGAGGGATGCAGACCTGGAGGATTAGTGTGGCCATAAGGGGTGGCCATATACCTTTCTAGCATCAAAAGTATGTATGATAGTACCCAGCCCATGTGAATCTAAGGCCATTTCGAAACAACACTGTTACAGTGCTATTATTTCGCTTTCAACATCCTATGGAATCCTGGGGTTTGCAGTTTAGGGAAGGGCCTTTAGAATTCTCAGCCAGAGAGCTCTTTGCCCTCGGTAAACTACAAGCCCCAGAATTCCACAGGATGTCAAAAGTGGAACAGTAGCACTGTAACAGTATAGTACAGAAATGGCTTAAGATACAAATTGTTTTTTTAATTAATTTAATTCCAGTGCACTATTTAATTGTAGCTAGACAATGCATAAGAGGACGATGGGCAGCACACTAGCTGTGCAACAGGCTTTGCCTCTGGGGAGCCCTTGGTTATACCTTCTGACAATCCCACTCTCTGCTCCATCATCCCTAACTGGCACCAGCTGCTACTGCTGTTTAGAATAGAATGTGATACATCAACAGCACCTAAAACAGAGGTTGAAAGGTGATAGGAAGCCAGTATACAACACTGGAACACTTGTGTAATGGGCTTAGGACAATTCATTCCCTTCAGAAGATTAGATCACTGTGTTTTGTACCAGTTGAAGTCTCCAGAAGATACATTATATTAATATGATCCTTAACTTATGAAGGCATAAATTACAGCCATATTTGTGAAAAAAAACCTCAAAAAAAAAACCACCTTTCTATGAGTGAAGCTTTGCAAGATGTGAAAAAACAGTTGGAAGCCTCTTATCCATACTCTAGGATCATCTCAAGGCTGTGAACCAAGCAACAGAAAGGCATCCTGATCAAAAAGCATCAGGAGAGTCAGATGAGAAAGACCTGGGAATCATTAGCACACTTCCTCATCTGCATATGATCTTGGGCAAAATTGAAGGGAAATGTCTGCAAAAGAAAGGAATATCAAAAGCAAAGGAAAGAAAAAAGGCAAGACAAGATACTATTTACCAGTATTCACCTATTCATTGAGTTCTTAGTATTCGTAATAGTCAATATCTCAAAATCACCCATTAAACACAAAACAATTGTGCCTTATTCCACCTGAATTAAAACACAGTCTCAGAATTAAAATCTCTGATCAAGATAAGAATTTCAAATGGGAGCTTGAAACACTGTGCATTCATTCTGTAGAATAAGTATGTGATCAGCAGCTACTGATCCAGCATCTTCTTTGGTCATTTTCTCCATATGACCTCACCTAGAAGCAACATATATACAGCGAGTAGGAGTGACAGTAAGACGGCACCACTCGCTAGACCCTCAGAATATTGTTCAGATGGCTTAGATACTTTCCCTTGGGTACAGGTACACTATTGTCCCTTTTACCATATGCAGTCCCATGGACGGACAATAAACTGGCAGTGGTACAATTTACTCTTATCCTAAGTGAACTGAAAGACAAAGGATATTATCAAACGCATAAGTAATTAGGATCTATTCTGCAACTTCCTAAAAGAGATTAAGGAAAATAACATTTAATTGGTTCCATTTTGAGGGTACTTTTCTTGCTTTTACTTTTCAAAAACAGGAATATTCTTGTATACTTCCGTATGTACGAAAACAGAAAACAAAGTGCATCAGAGATCCCTTGGGCATCAGGTACAAATTGCACCTTGGAAATTAATTCTATTCTGGATTGGCTTCATCTTGTCACAGGAGTTAACAGAAACATTTGGAGGGAGTCTATTAACAGAGTACACTTTTCAAATTACTTGGAGCCCGGTATTTGCCAATGGCCTACTTTGGAGTATGTTTCTTTTTCCATCATTAGCCCAGTATCCCACCTATTCACTTTAGATTTCTCTTTGCAGCTTTATGGGGCCCTAATCATAGGCTCATACTTTCAGAAGAAACTGATACAATTCCAGGGTGTTGCAAGCATTCGGTATAAGCACTTTTGGGGCAGTGATATGTATCCATTCTGAACTGTCTCTTGACAATGCAGGGGCCCTCCTGATCAGCAGTATATGAAACACTCTCTCATGTGTGCCTGGATCCTTGCCACTATTTCTATTTTTAAAAATGTAACTTTTTGCAAAACAACAACACTGAGGAGTTTGAGGCATATCCAACACTTTCATTTAAATTAGAATTCAAGATGCACTACCTCTCTGGAAGGAATTACACATAACTGGAAAAATATATTTTTAAAATAGATAGATATAAAGTGCCAAATATCAGTATCTTCATTATGAAATGACTGCACAAACATCTTCTGTTTTTCACACATTGTCATTCCCATTTCTGCTGCATATATCACTCACTCTGATTCTACTATTTCTAATTACTATTATTGCTTTAGTTCAGAATAATAGATTTTTTTTCTTTTCCTATTTTGTCTATCTGAAGGAAAATAACTGCTGAGAAAACAAAAGCACTTAGATGATACACATCTTGCGACACTGGAGGAGAAGCTATAGGACACAGTTTTCAAAAGAAAGCAAGCTCAAAAAAATTGAAAATTGGAAATCGTTAATTTTTTAATAAAATAAATAATAAAACATAATAAAACATAATAAAACATAAATACACATTTGAGCAGTTTGCAATAAATTGCAATAAACTGCAACATTAAATCAGCCCCCCTTGTAGAAGACCCTCAAGTTTAATTTTCATCTTGAAAAATGTCATGAAGTTAATATTAACACCAAAATTTGATGAAAAGAATTGAAATTTGTAAAACTAGTGCTATAGTTTCTGTCATTGAACTATCACATAAACTTCACAATCTGCATTTCTTGTTCATATTATATATAAAAATACAAGTTTCATAAGAGTTTTTATGAAAGAATTTAATCTTTAGTCTCAAATGCTGGTTTCTAATCAATAATTCAAGAATGCCTGTTGTGACCAATTTTTTTTCTTTTTAAAAAATCATGTTGCTTACCTGTTCATCATAAGAAAAAGCAGTTATTTTTGCCAGAATAACCCTTCCCAAATTCATCTTTACTTTAAATGGAAGATCATTTCCGAAATACAGTAGCTTCTTGAGAGCTAAAATATACCATCCAGTACTGCACTCTGCCTGTACAAAATGCCTATAAAAAGTTTAAAGGCATTTCACATGTTCTATTTTACTCCCTTTGTGTTACCAATAGCAACCAGCCACTGCAGAAATCCAGTTCATCATGTATCAGATCGTACCTCACTTATCTCCCATAAAAGGGTTAGTTTAGTGAAACACAGCTGTGGTATTTAACAAATCCTCTCTGTAACAAGAAACAAAATATTTTATTCAATTTTGAAATGTTTTGTGCAGAAATGCTATAATCATTAAGACCATATGTCTGCCAGTACTCTGGAAGAGGGCAAAAATCTGTGGAATATGGTAATGGGTATAGATTTGGCTAGTGAAGATGTTGTATTTAATTTTTAAAAGCAGGGGCTAGTCCTCATAGTTGCAAAGATATGCTTCAATGGATATTGTGGCAATACTCACTGAAGCTCAGAAGCCAGGGCTGCTGAATAAATCAGGCTAGATAAACATTTGGATATCTTATTTTAAAAATCAGTTATTTATAACAATAGAACAATTCTGCGCATGTCAACTCGGAAGAAAGATTTAATGAGTATTTGCTGCCAATTAAGTATGTAAAGGCAAGCATTCTAAGTATTCCTTAAAAACAATCTTACAAGTAAATCTGTCCCACTTGCATCAAACAAAAATGATTACCTTGTATAAAACCTCAAAAACTTAACATTTCTGTTCTGTCAAAAACAGCCACGGTTCCTCAACCCCACTGAGGGGTTGAAGGTTCTTTGCCTTATACTTTTCAAACTGTGTCTAGCCAGATTTCCTGGAATTTGCTAGTTTTGTCACTTGACCTTCAAAGTTTGCAAAGAGCAGTCTTAACCCACAGTGAGAACAACACAGATTCAGGTCCTTTAAGAACTCGACTACTGTCAAATTACTGCCAGAGAACAGGTTACAGCTTTGCAAGTTTTGGACTATTTATTTACATAATAAAATCAGTCACATACATATATACACACCCCCTTAGAGAGTAACTTAAGACTTCTCAATCTAGGCACATGAATGTTCTCTTCATACCATCCAAGGAACTGGACGCTTTCCACAATATCGATATACCGTATTTGTTGGCGTATAAGGCTCATTTTTCCCCAAAAAATACTGTTTGAAAATGGGGTGCCAGTGTATAAATGGGGTGCATCTTATACATGGGTGTGTCTTATACGCCAGCAAATATGGTATATGTTGAAACAACACACAGATATCTAAAGTAGCATGTGTTACATGGGGTTATGATATCAACAGCCTAACTACAACCAACATTACAAAAAATGGTACTTATCTTAGGAACAGCATAACAGTTAACTCTCATACAGAGCAATACACACAGATGGAAGTGGTCAGAAATCACTAGCTTTTATTTTGTCTAAAGTCAGCTTATATACAACAGTTAACCAAACTCATCCTGATGTACGCATCTAATGTCAGGAGTATGTTTCACTATTCTTTTCAGTCAATTAGAAATGAGGTTTACTGGTACATGTTGATCATCAACACTAGTGAGGAGAGATATCTGTGTTCTAGTCTTTTGTTGAACAATATTTTGTAGCCCTGAGTTACTAACTGGTTCACTCACTGACAGCTGTCACCTGAGGTCCCAAGACCCCAAAAAGCAGAAGACTTCCTCCCACTGAAATCTGCATTTGTAGTTAACTTCCTTCCAAAATCTGACATGTTCTCCTGCTTATATCCACTCATGTCCTTCCGGTGTATCTTCCTCTCTACTGTGGGTTGTTGAGCTATCTGGCCTTCATAGCTTTTCCAGAAAGTAAATTTAATATTGTTAATATATTCATTCTATTTAAATTCATCACACCAGAATTAGCTTGCTAATTCACCAGTTTAAGATTCACTGCATTTAAACTTCCTAATTCATTAAATTGATTAGTTCCCAGTTCATTAAACCAAATATGTCTAGATGTAAACAACAAATTTAATTCACTACCTATAGTCTCTTTAATCACAGATCACAATTCATTAGTATCTGAATAACTTACATTCATATTAATATTAGCAGATTTTCAATTCATTTCTGAGATGCTTGGGCCTATATTAATTCCAGCGTTAACATTCACTATCCTCAGTTGGTTGCTATCACTTCTGGGCACTTGTCTTTGTTGCTCTTTAACAGAATGATTTACATTAGGCACATCTTTAAACATAATCACAATTCATAAATTCTGGCCTCATATTTTTGAAAGAAGAATAAATACTACCATCTCCTGCTGCTGTGTCTTCCTCATGTCTCCACAGGATGTGTCTAACAACACTGACAAAGGACACACTACACATGCCGATATTGAGGGGCTTCTAACACAGCCCCTCCCATCACCTTTGAATCTTGTAAATCAAAATGGCACTCTGAGACTCAAAATTGGGTGTTACTTACTGTAATGGAGAAAAACACTGTGGCAGCCATGAAAAGTCCCCCTATTTATGCCCCAATGACAGGATATAAAACAAATATAAAACAGACTTGTTCCTTCACTTGACTGTAGATTACTTCTAGCAGAGTATGCAGCACACATCCTTCTAGTTTTAAACTCTCTGTCCTTCAGGGTGTTTCTGCCTTCCAGCATTATCCCACCATCACTTCAATAAGAACCTGTACCTCTGCTACTTTTAGTGTAGCCATATATATATTCACACACGCACGCACACACACTTTTTATTAAAAAAGACATTGTTCTCAACATAGTTTTGACACATCAAGAAAAGATAAAAGTATCTTCCCAGCCAAAATGTAAATGTTACAGTAATTTGTAGTAATTATAAACCACTTTACTAAAATATGCATATAACAGACCTGTTTTTGAAATTGTTGGTAGACCTTAATTAAACTTCCATCCTTCCTCTGGTGGACATTTGCTTCACACCCTAGTTGCTTCTTACCCATATTCTTCTATACTATACCTTTTTATACTGACCATTTGGTATAAAAACGTTGAGATAACAGTTTCCCCTCCCACCCATTTTCCTCCTCTGTGTTTGAACCTCCTCTGCCTCCTTCCCTTCCCAACACAGCAGCTGTGCAGTTATGATTCCTGATATGTCTTCACCCCAGTAGACACCACACACTGGGGCTTTGAACAGATGCAGTGGAGAAACCTTGCCCAAGAAGAGAAGAGAAATACCAGTTGCTGGGGGGGGGGCACAGCTGGAGATGTAAATTTTTGCTTATTTCATTCTTACAAGCAAAGTTCAAGGTATAATCACAAGAGGTTTCATGCATGTTTCAATTATTTTTTTGCATTTTGGGATTTTCTTGGTAAAATTTTCATTTACTAAAAACAACATTTTCTGCAGGCAATAGACAACTTAATGTAAAAAATAACGTTTTCTGTGTAATATCTTTTGTACAAATGTACTTTTTACCAAAAAAGCCACAAAATTTTAATAAATTCAGAGTGGTAGCACCATTTTTTGATAGGGCTTAATACAGAAAATCTGTGAATATTGTTTACATCCTTAAACACAGCTGACTGTGCAACTCTTGGAAGCAGTGACTATCACTGTTAGGAACATGATTATATTTCTGTATCAGACTGGCTGTTTACTATTAGGGACAGGATTGTATTACATAAGCCACTGGGCTGTTGTATCAAAGCATTTCTTAGGTATGAACCAAGTCAGGTCAAAAACACAACGTTACAACCATGAATCTGTTCCAGCAAGGAAAACCTTAGCTGTGATAGTTTGGAAAGGAATCTGCATTTACAGTGCCAGTACTTTTCATCTCATACCAGTTCACTGGCATGAAAGAACAGGTGGTGATAGAAACATAAAGCATGTTTTGTCTTATCATATGGATACAAGTGCAGCAGCACGACCAGGACTGAGCAGTTTACAACTGCTGAAATCTGCTGCTTCTACTAGTAGAAATGGGAAAGGTTTAGGAAACTTATCAGGCTTTTTTGGTCTCATGGAGTGATACCAAATGCTTCTAGATTTGTTCTTGCTGCTCTCTTATTCACTAGGGATGAGATGGCTTAGACAAGGGTTTCTCAACCTTTGAAAATGCACTCGTTTTGCACTTCAACTCCCACAAGACTCTGTCAGCATGGCCAATGATATGGGATTCTGGGAAATGAAGTCCAAAATATCTGGAAGACCAGAGGTTGAGAACCACTGGCTTAGACAGAGAGGGATTAGGATCTTTTGTCTTCCTTTCCTGCTTTTCTGTCATCTGTCAGCTATCTATCCCAAAAGCATTTCAGCAGCTCACATTGTCTGGTTCACTCAGGGTTAATCAATTGACTGCTCTCTGTTGTAAAAGCAAAAGAACAGGTCCAGACTGAATCTTCCACTCTCTTCCTGTCTGCACTTTGATGAAGCAGGACATGCTGCAACTTGTCTCCCTTACCATCCCTTGTCTCCCTTACCATCCTTTTCTCTTTTTAGATTAGTTTAGAAAGGATTAGGTGATTGCTATCCAAGAATGTATTCCTTTAATAAATTTTCCTTCTGTTGAAGATTCTAAATTTATTTTCCTGCTTGCAATTTGCTTCTTTCAAACCCACCATCCTAAGATGGGCACCTATGCTGCAAAAGAAGTAAAGGCTCTGACAGGCCTTTTATTCCAATAATAATCTCTCACAATTCATCCCCTCTAACATGGAGGACTACAGAGGAAGGTGAAGGATACTCCCAATTCCAGTGCCAGAAGCAGTGGAATTCAGGACATACAGGGGTAGAGCCTCTTTGAAATATTTTCACTTAATAGTGAGAAAATAGAAATACTGTTTTACAGATGCACATATTTAACAGGTAATAAATGAAAACTTACATTGATTAAAATCTCAATAATCAGACCACAGTGCCAGTAAATATCCTCTTAAAACTATGAGCTTACGTTATAAAAATCTTCTTTTTCAAGATCTGTTTCAAAGAAAGAGCTCCAAAACACTGAATATCATAATCTTTGAATGTTAACTTGGCAGAACTGAGGGAAAATATTTTTAATATGTTACTGAAAAAAGTGCAGCACGATCTATAGATGTTTATATAGAACTAAGTACTATGTAGTACACTAGAGATTACTCAGTAAGTAAAAGCCAAAGATGATAAAATGCAGGTTTTCCTATTAACTAAATTGCTTCACTTGCTGACTTTCCTTATCAAAGACAGTAAGTATGATTAACAAACAGCCATACAACTCTTTTTTTTCCCTCTTAACTGGATGAAAACCTGTATATCTATGATTAAACTTTTTTTTTAAATGACTTCTTTACGCCTATTTTGAAAATATTAAAGCAAATAAACTCTGACGTCTCAGATTTTGTCTGAATCACAGAGGGAGCTCTTAGCCAAAAAATTAAGAAATAAACATGTAACAAATAAACGTGTAACAGACCTATTACATCATACAAGAAAATATTAAAAGGCACATTAATCAATCTTTTAATGTTTCAAACGAGTCTTTAAAACCCAAGTACAGTAGGATGGTGTATACTATAAGCAGGTACAGGAAAGTAACTTTACTGCCAACTAACAATAAAATAACTAAAATATTATCAGTCTATATCACTTTTTAAAAAATGCAATAAACAGAGGAGTTCCTTATACCCAAAATTCAGATTTTCTAAAAAAGCAATTTAGACATTTTCATAAGCAACACTACTGCCTTTCAAACCATGTTCCTAATTTCTATACTTCCTTAGAAAAATCAAGGTATACTTACATGACTGATGCTGCACATTTTATCCATATGCAAGTGCTATGGGACTTCTTTATCATTTTAAGTAAAGCTTTCTATCAAATAGCTGACATATATTCGCATCTTCTGATCAGTAAAACAAATGAAGCTGAAACGTCTCTTCTTCGTTCCCAGTGGTGACCCACCCAGATTAAAAACTACTTTGTGGATCTACTCATAAAAGAAACAGCAACTGCTATCCAGGACTTCAAATTGCTGCTGTGACGATCTGCATAAGAATGAACCATCTATAGAGACAGCATACTATTAGTCCATGGGTTCAATGTGAAATGCATATAGGAAGTTTATTAGCTAGTTTTCGAAGTCCTTATTCTGAGACAGCAGTGTATACAACTTGTTCCCATTTTCTGTTTCTCGGCATGTACCTGCATGTTACTTTAAGAATCACAGGGAAGGCTATTATGTTATTTGCTCCATCCTGCTTGTCTGTTCGTTGCTCCTTTGAATATCTTAACAGGATTCTTTTTCCTGGTAGAACAGGATTCTCATAAATTTCAACACCACACCCACTTACTTCACTCACTAAGTTATGAAGTACTTCTGTTATGTTATATAGGAGTCAAATGCCTACATGCAGCTAAAAAATGTCTAAAACGCTGTGTCTGGGATCCATCAAACTATGACCAATAACAATTGCTCATATGTTCTAACTCAAGAAACTGTCTGGTTTTTTTTTTCCAGAAGCCTGTAACATTTTGAAAATCATGGTTTTCAAGTTACATGCTGCCCAACAGTCACCTGTGAAGACTGTACTGTAACACTCCTCATCCCCCACAAAATCTATTTATTTCATAGGAAAGCAAAGTGACACACAAGTTGCATGGGGCTCCTAATACAGCCAAGGGCCCTCATTTTTGCTACCCCAATGGCAAACATCATCCTGAGAAACAAATGCAATATGCCATTTAAGAATAATCCCACCTCCACAGCTAGTTACTTCCAGGTTGTTTTTAAAAAAAGACATTGTAAAACCTAAACAGAACCAGAAAAAATATGTTTAAGCAGCAAATCACACACCTCAGAGGCTTGGGGAGTGGGGGAGAGACAATGTGCAATCTAGGCGTAAAAATAAATACAATACAAATACAAAAATATCAGATGGTGCAGCTACCCAAGGTCAAAAATGGCTTCAAACCCACTACCAGGAACTGTTCTGTATCTTTATGTGTCTTTGTAACTAGCAGAACTGGACATTTTTAAAGAACAATCAGATTTTATGTCTTGCGACATAATATAGCATCATACACTGCATACAACAAAAAATGCAAAGGCAAGTTCTACGACACAAAATCCAGAGATAGCCATGTTTAATAACAGAACAACACCAAGTATTTCTAACAATGACTAAAATGCATCCATTTAAAAATAACACATTTATGTTTGTTTTCACTCAAGAAAACATCTGTTTTCTTTATCCATCAAAATCTATTGGGTTATCATTGCCCCTTCACCCTTCTTCACAGAAAATAATGTAAGTTTAGTGTTACAAAATTACCTCAAGATCATCAAGTGAACGAGTAATGCTGAATCTGTTCTGCCGTCCAAATGATCTTCGAGCAGAACGCTGGCTAATTTGTACTAATCCAGAAGTAGCTCCAAACTTTGTCCACTAAATAAACAATGAGATAAATATTTATTTTTTGACCATTTTTCACAGTTCAAGATCCATTTGTCTCTATTATCTTCATAAATAGCATTTAGTTTCAAAAAGGAAGACTTTATTACACTCTGTTGTTGAACTATGCATGCCAGCAACTTAAAAATTGTGCTGCACATTATTTTACAGCTTAGATCTTCAATAATGATGAAGAAAAGAGGCCTGTTTTTAAAATGTAATCAACAAAAGATTGTGGTCAAGCAAATTCTATCATTCAGCTACTCAGCAAACAAACAAACAAACATAAAATAAAAAGGAAAGCAGCAATAGTCCACAAATAGAATAGTGCAGTGGTTCTTAACCTGTAGTCCATGGATCCGCAGGTGGCCACAATGTCCTCACAGGAGTCCACGAAGGATTGAAGAAATATTACGAGCTTTTACAGTTAAAACAGAAAGAGAGAGAAGAAAAGAAAGAAGGAAAGACGGATGGACAGACGGACAGAAGATAAATTTGTATGGAACTATTCCAATAAAAATATTATAGTAGGAGTCTGTGCATTTACTTGTTTCTCCCTTCTCTCCAATTTTGAAGACCCTTAATGAGGAACTTTAAATAATATATGATTCACTTTAGAGTTTTAAATCTTGAGTTCAGTCTTGGTGGTCCACGGCAACAAAAGATGTTTAACGGTGGTCCATTGTAAAGGAAAGATAAAGAACCACTGGAATATGATAGTGCATAAACCAAAGGTGACATATAATCAGCAACCAAAATGTGGTAGGCCTTGTTATCATTAAAAGTTAAGAGTTAATGTTAAAGGTTAACCATTAGCTTGCCAACTATGCTTATAAAATATTGTGATGCAGTACAATATTAGGTAGCATCTTCATTAGGTAGCATCTTCAGAATACAGTTGTTCTGAAAAGAACAGTAGTAGATTGGAACCACCATCACATGTAAATAATCGCCTAACTTTTTTTTTCTTCTTACAAGGAAATGCCAAAAAACACTACCTACCTCTATTTCATTTAAAGAACTATAGTAAATGGGATATGCTGGAATATATAGGTATCCTTGTGTGTGTATATGCCATCAAGTTGCCTGTTGATTTATGGCAGCTCCATGAAACCATGAAAACCCATGGGTTTTCTTAGGCAAGGAATACTCAGAGGTGGTTTTGCTAGTTTCTTCCTCTGAAATATAGCCTGCAGCACCTGGTATTCACTGGCACTCTCCCACCCTAGCACTAACCAGGGCTGATCCCACTTAGCTTAACGCCTTTAAGGTATTTAGGCTAGGTATCCCTGAGGAAGCAGGGAAGCCTCTCAAGAATAATCACAAGCTTTAACTGCCTAACTCCACTTACATGCCTTTGTTTCTTTACTTCCCTCTCAAATGATAAGAAAGCAACAGGTTAAAAAAAAATTAAAGAGATTCCAAAAAAGGAGAAACATTTTTCAGACTAGGCTTTTACAGTATATGAACGACTCAAAACAGTACACATCTAATTGCTGGTTATTAAACATACATGCAGGCACACTGAATCATAACTGATCAGATATTCAGATAATCTAGCCATGATGCTTACAGCACTGGCATTGGCTGTAACAAAAAGGATCCCCGTATTTACATTGCCAAGGCATTCAAGAGGCATACAGATTCTTAAGCAAACAATAAATCTTACTTGCTGTTCCGTGTGCTTGGAACAGCATCTCATGACACTTTCATGATTTAACCTTCCTTCCTTACATCAAACCCCTCCTCAAAACTCTCCTGTCCTGTGAATATTTTTGAACAGCCCTTAAGCCCAATACTGAACTGCAGCCTGCTCCAATCTGAGGTTCAGATGTGCTGGACTTCCACTCCCACCTCACTGACCATCCTGGCTTTGATATGATGAGAATCATAATCCAATATGTCTGAGACAGCATCAGCTTGGCAAAGGCTAACTTGCTGTAATTATGCATAAACACACATAACTGAAATAACTGAAAAGTATACTGTAGCTCACAAAAGCTTACTATTCTTAATAAGTAGGAGAGAAGAGAAGCAGGAGCCACCATCTTTCTAAAGTCAGCACTCCACATTTGCTAGTGTTACGGGTGCAGGTCCCCACAAATGTGGAAAAAATCTCAAATATCAAAATGTGTGTGTGTGTGCCTGTCTGCCTGCCTGCCTGCCTGTCTGTGGGGCTGAGGAATGGTGGGAAGAACAGGTACCCAGGGTCCAAACCAGGACAGGAAAAGGAGAAGAAAGAGGGGCTGGGTTGGCATGCTAGTCTGCATTTCCTCTCTCTCTGGCCCATCTCCTTTCTTCGGTGTGAAGGTGCATCAGGAGAGGGTTTGTGGTGCTGAGAAATCAGACTGTGAGCTGTCCTTAGCCAGCCACACAGTGGCTGGTGGAGGAGGAGAAGAAGGAGGAAGACCAGAAGCAGGTTTTTAAAGAGCTGTGCAGCCTGATTGGAGCCACTGAGAGGGAAGGTTCTCCCAGATAATAAGCACCTGGGGTGGGTGGGAATCAATAATCAAATCCGTGAAAGTCAAACCCACAAATGTGGAGGGCCAACTGTCCTTTCTTCTTTAGTAACTAATTGTGCTCACTCATACCCCTCTCAAATACTAAAGACAAAAAAATGCTAAAGGAGATATGTTAGCAAGTCTTATTTTCTTATGGTCTTGCACTGCAGAGCTAATGAAATAGCTTCTTTCCAGACAGATTCCCTCACGCATCCTTAGGCATGAGGATGGAGTACTGCTACCTTTTGATGGCTCTGTTAAGATCTCAACTGAAGCCAAGTCTAAGGCCTTTCTAGCTCTGTTTACCATGCTATTGACCTAAACAATGTGTTTGCTCACTTAGTAATCAGGACAGCCTCAACAGATGCCTTCAGATTTCTTAGAGGGGCACGTATTTTCCTGTACCCATGGACCACTTGGGGTATAGATAGGTACAAGCAGATGTGATGTGCAAGGAAATTCTCTATACCTTCAAAAATATGTGGACATAGTAGGAAAAAGATCTTGAAAATATTATCTTGATCTTTAGTTTGAAGAGAAATACTTTGGTGAAAGCTGTTTGCTTTTTAATTTCATGAACCTGACTGATAAGTACTGGGGTTACATACACTGCTTACATAACCCTAATACTCTTCAGTCATATATCAGTCATGGATACCTTTAATGGTTGTATCAAACAGCGAATTTCAGCAGGTTTTGCATATCAAGCAACCAGGTAAAAAGCAACACCAACTGAATTCCAAAGTGTGGAAACAGTCACTGAGAAGAGTCTTTCCTGTGTCCTTGCCAAACATCCCTATAACACTTGTGGGACTAAGAGAAAGTCATCCCCTGTGGATCCTAAGACTCTGGTTTGTATTGTTGTGTTGATTGCTACCAAACTGTATCGAAATGTATACATTTCTTAATTGTCCATTTAAATATTTAGCTGAAATTATGTTCACTAATATTGAATTGTGCAGAATTATTTAGATAATTTTTCACACTATTCAGTTTATTGTTTTATAGTATTATACTTCTTTCTTATTGCTAGCTACTTTCAGCTTCCTTTTGGAAATAAAACTGAGTACAGATAGTTTAAAAAAATGGAAATGAAACTAATTACAATAATTTTTATAACATGGCAATTATTTATAACATGGCAATTATTGTTTTAATTTTTTTAATCCACTGTACATCACTTTGGGTGCCCTGGTAGGCTGATAGGCAATACATAAATTCTTTAAATATGTACGCATATGCATATATACATGCATATTTTTGTAATAAACAGCTGATGTTCAAAATCATTTGAGATGCAAGAGCAAGGTTACAAAAGCTACACAATACAATATCCATTTCTTCTCTTGGATAAGTACAACGTCTTCATTCTTCCAAAGCTCTGCTCACTTCCTTTTTGAAAACTGTCCTTTTTAAAATAAAGCTCTTTATTAAGTAAAATTAGCAACAGCTGGAATTTTGTTTAGTGCCATGCAATGTAATGTAACATTTTTAATTGTAGGATTTGTTCTATTTTAAACTGGCAGCATCTAGAATAACTATAATATTGGGTTGCTATGAATTAATCTCCGAAAACTGAACTACGTGTTCCAAGGAACAAGTGATCGCTTCTGAAAATAGCAGTCCTGTTTTCATACACAGATGATGTCTAGCACAGCTGATCCATGGCCTAGCTAATTACTCTCTCTGTTCTCAAAACTCTGCTCCAATTTGCTTAACTGTAAAATAGGTTGGGTTCAGATTTAGGCATGTGCAAGTAAGCTGGCAGAGGCATACTTTCCAGCTTTGTTTCTCCAACAGTTGGGAGACAAGTCTGAATGGAACAAGGTAAGGTGCACTTAGAGATCCTGGAAAATCAGTAACTAAATGTAGCACAGCTACACTTAGGCACCTCACTCTGATTTTTAGGAATCCCTCTGCTCCCCATCAGTCTCCTGTACCAAAGCCATTCACTAACATCTTCAGACCACCTTTGCAGCTTTTTCAGTGTACTGTAGAAAAACAGGGGCACGAATTCCACTTCTACCAGCTCAGTTGCACATATCTAAGACTGCGTGAAACTAAAAGACATAAAAATATAGAGATGTTCTACTTCACATTTCAGATGAAACAGTACTGATGTTTGACAGGTTATGTACTCATAACCTGTACCACCATGCTGACTAGTCACTTTCCTTATACAGATTCTTATAATAGTTATCTGGATAGCACATCAAATTATTTCATAAGTAGATTATTTTTAACATAGGTAGGCCATAATCCTACACTCCTTCTGTGTAGAATAAATACACACTTGTGAAGATATGCTATGCTAGCTTTGTGCAACCTTCCACCCCGCTCCATACAGAATAGTAACACTGAGCGACACATGTCCATGAAGGGGCACCATTGTGTAATATGGAACATAAAATGGGCAACAGCTAGGTCCTCCTGCTGCCTCAAAAGTTGGAGGACCTGCTTGATTCAGAGAAGGGAACTATCAGTTATGTACGCTGAGAAGGGAGTGTCTTGGCTGTCTCCTTCAGCTGCTGCAGCCACATCTATTACCCCATCAGCATAGTATCCTGAACATTCCTCTTTTTCAGTGCATGCTTATTGCTATTTGGACCCTGGCTGTGAACTGCTGCCTTACAAGATTCCTTCATGCAATATGGTGCAGGTAAGAGAGATCACTGAATTCCTGGCGGATGCTGTGGATCTCAGAAGGTGCAAGACAGAGTTTTACACCTTTGTTGGTATCCTGAATGTATTCTGTCTGTGGACTTCAGCCACACTCCTCTTATTGCTCCATCTATACAGGAGTCTGAAAGGTTTCCATAAGCTGAATACACAGTTAATGATCACTGCCCAAGACCTGATAAACAGTGGCTGCTGCAGGTTGCAGCTGAGCTTGCTGGGTGCCTGAGGAATCAAGCTGGTGTGAGGGTGTGGCTCTGGTGACTGCGCTACTGCTATGGCATATGTGACACTTCCTGTTCCAGGTAACATGCGATATCTACTATGGTCATATGCTTGCTCCATACAGGAGGGTGAGGGCACCTGCCGAGATGCTTTCAATGCTGCTCACAGGGTTACTTGCTCATTAATTAAGCATGCTCTTGGGCAGCTGAAGCTTTGATTCTGGAACCTTCACTGAACAATCAACAGGCTCCACAAAGAGCCATGGACAGCAGGTAGAACTGTACAACATGGCAACCCATGTTGCCACGGAAACTCCCTGACCTTGAGTGGCTGGATTATTTTTTTTGCTGTGTGATGTACATTTTGCACCTGGTATTGTTAGGTTGGCCTGAATCATTCCCTTTGCATGTATGTGTCACTATCTTCATTCTGTGTGTGTGGGCACACTGCAGTGCAATATTGTACTTACTATGTTTCGGCTTAAGTGTGTTTTGCTCTGATCGTGCATTTGTCTTGCATGGCATTTCTGTTGAGCTAGTACCACACATATGCAAGTGGCCACATTTGCCCAGAGTTCATGTTACATCTTTGTGGTCAGATGGCTGTGCATTCATGTGGTATGATGTTGGTTTGTTGGTTAACATTCCACCTTTATTTATATGGCCTTCTATGGTTTAATACAAATTTTGGCACGTTCACATTACACAATAAGGATACCAGAATGGATGTCTAAAGAACTCTGAACTCAACTAAGATTTAAAAGGGTCGTGAACAAGAAACGGAAAAAGGGCAAAACCACCAAAAAAGGAATTCACATAACTAGCATGTGAAGGGAAAGTCAGAAAAGCTGACGTGCAGAATGAGCTCAGGCTTGCTAGAGAGGTTAAAGACAATAAGAAGGGCTTTTTTGGTTATGTCTGTAGCAAAAGGAAAAACAAGGAGATGGTAGGGCCGCTGTGAGAAGAAGATGGTGAAGTGATAACAGCCAACAGAGTAAAGGCAGAACTACTCAATGCCTTCTTTGCTTCAGTCTTCTCCCAAAGAAAAACAGTGTTCAACTTGGAGAAAATGGAACAGATGATGTTACTGGGGAAATGCAGCACAGAATAGGTAAAGAGGTAGTACAGGAATACTGGCTACTCTAAATGAATTCAAGCCTCCAGGGACAGATGAACTACATCGGAGGGTATTAAAAGAACTGGCAGAAATAATTTCAGAATCACTGGCAATAATCCTTGAGTGTTCCTGGGGATCTGGAGAAGTCCCAGTGTAAGCACTTAAAATGGAATGCTGTGATCACTAAAAGTCAACTGGGTTCCTTAAAAACAAGTCATGTCAGACTAATCTGATCTCTCTCTCTCTCTTTTTTTTTTTTAGAGTTACAAGCTTGGTGGATGAAGGGAATGCTGTGGATGTAGTGTATCTTGATTTCAGTAAGGCCTTTGACAAGGTCCACCATGATATTCTTGCAGACAAGGTAGTAAAAATGTGAGTTTGGACAATGCTACTGTTAGGATTTGTAATTGGCTGTCCAGCCGAACACAAAGGATGCTCACCAAAGGCTCCTCTTCATCCTGGAAAAAAGTGACTAGTGGGGTGCCACAGGGTTCTGTCCTGGGCCCAGTGCTATTCAACATCTTTGTCAATGATTTGGACAAGGGAATAGAGGGCTTTCTTATCGAATTTGCAGATGACACCTAATTAGGAGGGACTGCTAAAACCCCAGAGGACAGGATCAGAATTCAAAATTACCTTGACAGATTAGAGAGCCAGGCCAAAACTAACCAAATGAATTTTAACAGGGAGAAATGTAGGGTACTACACTCAGGAAGAAAGAATGAAATGCACAGATATAGCATTGGTGACACCTGGCATGAAAACAGTACGTGTGAAAGGAATCTAGGAGTCTCAACAGACCACAAGCTGAACATGAGTAAACAGAGTGATGCAGCAGCTAAAAAAGCCAGTGCTTTTGAACTTGCTGGAAGAGTCAGGCTTTAGAATGTATGCATCAACTGCAGGGGACACACATGGCACAGATGGACTTGGGGTGACCTGGACATTGGGTTTGGGGGAGCTGGTGATCATTTGTTGGCTGCAGCTGCTTTGGGTTCATGGAAGACAGGTTGGGTGCTGCTCCCTGGCCCTACCTTTTGTGGCAGTGGCCTCAGTCCTGGATCTGGGATTGCAGTTACTGGTGTTTCCCAGACACTGGTACGGTATGGGGGTCCCCTTACGAGAATCAGGGGGTGCACAACAGAAGCAGTCATGCACAGCACAGGAGCACAACTTTCCTGCAGTCTTTGGCAGCAGGGGACCACAAAAGAGAGCATCTCGTTGGTGGGCCACTCCTGTCATCACAATGTTTCTGGCAGTGAGCTGGATGGTTGGGTTCATAGATCGATAGGTAGGTTGATCAATGTCAAGATCTGGCCCCATGCATATGCCAACCCTACCAGCACCTGTAGCCAATACAGTTGTGGCCTATTTCCTTCCTAATATGTTGTGTCTTGTGTCTATTATTCAAAATGGCATTTCCCCCAATCACACAATACCCAATCACCACTGACAGACTCCATGACTGAAGCGGTCTCATACCCGTTATGATCACTTGTATTTTAAGGCTAACCCATATAATTATGTGTATTGCTAGTTTTCCAACTGCATTTTCTTGCTTTTTCTTTTTAAGAGAATATAAGGTCATAAGGCAGATGTATCTTGAGCATATGTTATCCTTAGGCACAGCTTTGGCTCTCAGCCAAGCTGACCACTGCTGTTCATGGATGAGAGCAACCATTTCTTCTGTGAATCAGACGGTTACCCCTGACCACAACAGAGACTAGGAAAACAACTCAGTGCCAGTGCCAACTAGAAACAATCCTGTGCATGTAACAGCACTGGTGCTGTTGTCATAATTTTGCTAGGGAGCAGACTAGTGTAACTCTAGGGAACATAACAGTGTAATTAAGAAGGTGATGCTAACAGCACTAAGCATGTGAGGGCAGTGCTATCACCAGGCAATGGGCAATGGTGGAGAGACCCCAGGGCAGATTGAACAGGGTTCTAAAAATTCAGAAGCTGGCCCAACCTGAAAGTATTTATTTCCTAGAACTGTGACTGTTCAGGGACTCCAGGACACAGGTCTAAATTCACATGATACTCCAAGCCTGAGTAATTCCACTGAACCACATGTTGAATTGTCAGGAGTTACACCAAAATATTGTTTCAAGGCAGATGCCTTGAATTAGTAACTGGAATTTAGTCTTACACAACGGTGGGAATGACTGTTGAAAAACATGCTTGGTTAAGAAACTGGATTGCTTGTGGGTTAAAAAGTGAAACTTGGCCCAAATGCTATGGATGAGAGTTCCACCAGGCTTTGGCCATGCTTTCTCCTGGAGAGTACATCATCAGACACTGGTTCTTGCTCCTGGAACTGTTGTTGCTTTTAAATGTCTTGTGAGTGTTATACAGTTCTCCCTCCACATTCGCAGGTTTCACTTTTGCGAATTTGATTATTCGCAAGGTGCTTGCTTGCCCCCCTTCTCCCCCTCCCATTCCCTGGCCTGGGACAGGGCAGGAGGGTAAAAGGAGGGTGATCCCCTGTTCTCCATGCTCCTTCCGCTGCCACCGCCTGTGTGGGCCTGCCCTGGACTGGCGGCAGAAGGTGTGGGGTGGGCAATTGCCGGTTCCTGCACTTCTTCTGCCACCGCTGCCCATGCAAGCGCTATCTCAGCTGGCAGCAGAAGGTGTGGGGTGGGAGTATTGTCCATTCCTGCACTCCTTCTGCCACCACTGCCACTGCTGCCCATACCAGGCATGCCCTGGGCTGGCAGCAGAAGGTGCAGTTGTCGGGGTGCAGGAGAGAGCCATCAGGGAAAGAGTTTGGCTTGGCTTTCTCCTTGCCCTCATCCTGCGCCTCCCACCCACCCACACAGTGGGGCGAGGAAAAAGCCAAGCGAGGAAACTCTTTCCCCACTTGGGTCTTTCCTGTGCCCCCCACCTGCACAATTGCGAGAGTAGGGGTGAGGAGAAAGCCAAGCAGGGAAACTCTTTCCCCACTTGGCGCTCTCCTGTGCCCCCACCCACCCACGCAATCACGATTGTGAGGGTGGGGGTGAGGAGAAAGCCAAGCAGGGAAGCATGATTTCACTTGGCTTTCAATAGTGTGTCTTTGCAATGACTCCTTCCTACATGAACCTGACTGGTGGCCCCAACCTGTAACTGAAACATTGCTCCAATTTCCATTTCCATTTGAAGTCAGACTGATGGGCACATAGTGCCAAATTTTCTCAAGACATCTTTTCCATGGAACTTTATCTTTCAGGAAACTTGCAAGGTATGTTCTCTTTAGCATTTTAAAATATTAGTCAACATCTTTGCATTTCACAGAGCTTTTACTGTGAACTGCTATTCCCCCCTTCAAATCCTTTATAACTTTTATATTGTTAAAAGCATTCATCAACTTAAGCAGACTCTATCAAAATATAAGTTATGTTAATCTATTATTTCGTATTTCAATCCCCAAGAAAGAGGATTAGATTAGATTGATTAGCCTACTGTAATGTATTCTACAGGGGCTGCCCTTGAAGACAACTTAGAAACTATAGCTGGTGCAAAATGCAGCAGCTGGACTACTGACAGAAACATTACATAAAACACATATAACATTGTTTTTTAAAGGGACTGCACTGGCTGCTAATACATTTCCAACCTGAATTCAAGGTACCAGTAATGACATTTAAAGCCCAAACAGCTTGAGAATCAAAAGCTGAAGGAATGCCTCTCTGTATATGCACCTGCCTGAGATTTAAAGTATGTGGGAGTTCCTGCTTATCCCATTAGTCAGGCATTACAAGGACATAAGAAATGCCTTTCTCTACCATGGCACCCCTGTTATGGAGCGCCCTCCTCTTGGAGCCCTGACTGGTACCAACACTACTGCTGTTTAGCTGCCAAGTAAAAACATGGTACTTTATGAAAGCTTTTGGGGCCTAATTGATTTTACAGCCCTTTTTATGCACATGGTTTCAACTCATTTTAAACTTTTTTTTAAAAAATTATTACTTTATACAACAATTTTAGTTCTGATATAGACAATAATTCCTTCTTCCCTATACAGATATTGTAATTTAACTTTTTTTCTTCTCTCTCAATCCCTCCCTTCCACCCTCCTCTCCCCAAATCATGAAGTCATGAACCTTATCCCTGTCAATTACCATAAATATGAAATATGAATTACATGCTGTTTATATATTAACCATAACCTTCAGTCCACATTTCTGCAAAATCTTTCTAGATCCAAAGGAAGTTTATGTCCGATATTGCCTTAAGTAATATAAGCAATAAATGGCTTCAAAGTAATCTCAAACACATCTGCTTTTATGTATCCCATTGCTATCCTTACTTTGTATTTTAATTTTTCTGAAAGAGCTGTGGCCCATATCATATTTAATAACTTTTATATCAAGAAATATTCTAGCATTTTCCATGTTTTAACTGTTTCTAGCCTTGCACTGCTTAACGTATTATGAGACTTCTATTTGGCAAGTTTTCATGTTCATTTTTGAACATATGAATTAATAAAAGTGCCCTTCTGAAGTGGAGTTTTTGGCCCAACATTTGACATCCTAATATGTCCTCCCAGAATCTATATATTTTGGGACAAGTTAGCCACATTTGATTCCAGTCACCTATTCTGCCACAACATCTCCAAAATAATTTTAACACTTCATTGTTGATTTTATGGAGTTTGAACAGATAGTAATAATATTTGTGAATAATTTTATGCATTTTCCCTGATCTGGCATTTTCTGAATTGAATCCCATTCTTTTTTCATTATTTTTATCCCCAAATCTGGCTCCCATAGAAGTCTCATCCCTTTAGACTTACTAAATTCTGCCTCTTGTATTATATAATATAGTGTTCAAGCTCTCCCTTTCATTTTGTTTATACTGTCATTACAAGATGTTTCAAATAAAGTTCTTGGGAGCCCGTCTGTTCTCTTTAATTTTGTCTGAAAGGAATTCATTTGCATTAGTTGCAACCGTGATGGATCAACTGGTTTAAGTCTATGTTTACATTGTTCTGATTGAATATGTTTAAATTGCTCTGATTGAATATAAGTCAAATATAAGTCATTTTTATTCTATATATTCCTTTCTCTTTCCACCCCCTAAATTGGTTATATTTGTCTTTCTGTTTAAAGTACTAATGCTCTAAGAAAGGACAAAGGAATGATGAAGCTGCTGCTAAAAAATGTTTATACCTAAACTGCGTACTGAACAATCCTTCTGTAAATAGATTTGCTATTTTGTCCTTTTTTTTAGCTTTGGTTGAAAATACACTTGCTTCATAGCAGAGGGGGGGAGGGAAGGGATGGGGAGTAAAAGGAGGGAGGGTGTCCACATGCACGCTTTCCCTCACTTGCTCACTCAGGCTGTGGCAAGGGGAAAGGGATGGGATGGGGAAGTGCAAGGAGGGAGAGCATCTGGTGAGTGGGTCTCTGGGGTGGACAGAGCGAGGGGGCTGAGGAGGAAGAGACAGCCAGGGTGAGTGGAATGGTGGCGGCAGTGGTGAGAAGAGGAGAAGGGCAGCAGAAAGGTCTGTCACAGCTGCTCCTCTAGTGCCAGCACACCCTGCATCCATCCCAGAGACCCGTGTACCACCCACCCACCCTCCTTCCTTCCATTCCCCCATCCCACCCACCCCCAGCCTGCCCAAGCAAGTGAATACATGAAGGAACACGTGTGTGACTGGGTCCAGCCACTCCCCCCAGTACAAGTACTTTTTTGTGTGTGCTAAATACAGTTTGAGGTGTTTACAATATCTGCAGTTTTCTTTCATTTCATGGGGGTCCTGCATCCCTAACTCCCAAAAAAAGTGGAGAGCCAACCATATTTGGATCCATGCAATTGCGGTATCAGCTTTCACAAATTTAACCATTTGGACTAACTGGAAAGTGTCATAATATAACTCTAAATTTCATAGAGCTAGACCTCCTCACAAGGTATGACTATATTTGATACCACTTATAAACCTTAAAAGACCTTAACCTGCTATACGTTTCTCTAGAAATGTTTGCCACTTCTCAAATTTTGTCTTATGTATTGACAATAGAAAACTCTGAAACAAAAATAAGAGTTTAGGTAAAATGTGGGCTTAGCCTGCCCGTAATTCCTATACACTAAATATGAAATTTAATTTGATAATTAAAAACGTCAGAATGCCTAAATATCTAAATCCAGAAAAACTAATTGATACATTAGATATTCTCTTCAGTTTTAATTCATCTTCTTTTGCCATATTTATATTTAAAATATTGATTTATCATAAATCATTTTAAATCCAGTGGATATCTGGAATTCATTTAGTCAGTAACACATGCCCTATGTACTCTGTTGGATTTGATGCAAACAATAAAACATAATCTGCAAATAAATTTATCGTATGTTCTAAATTTTAAAGTTTTATACCTTGTATGTGTGATTTTTTCTTGTTAATATAGCTAATGGTTCTATTGCCAATGCAAAGAAAATGGGGGAAGTGGACACCTTTGCCAAGTTCCTCTAATTAGAAAGAATCAGTGAAAACCTATTTCATTTACGCATACTATAGGTTTTGCATTTTCATATACAGTCAGCCCTCCACGTTTGTGGACCGACTTTCACGGCTTTCATTATTTGCAAGTTTCTTCAACCCCTGCCCCCCCCCCGCACTTCTTTTCCAGGGGAATCTTCCCTCTCAGCAGCTCCAATCAGGCCACACAGCCCTTTAAAAATCCACCTCTGGTCCTCTTTCTCCTCCACCAGCCACTCCCTTGCCAGCTAAAGATGGCTCAAAGCCCTATTTTGTCAGGGATTCCAGGCAGGGAACCCTGGGAAAATGATCAGCCCACTGCAAAGATGTTGCATCATGCCCCAGCTGTGGGTAACTGCAAGGTTGCATAAGAAACTGGGGTTGTGTGCAGATGGTAGAGGGAGGTGTGTAAACGTCTACCTGACTGTTTGTAGATATGTATATAACAAAGCAACGACAGTATGTATTTGTCTGTTGACCAAACCTGGTGCCTGGCGCAAGCTTTTGTCCGTCTGTCCTACGTTTCGTATATAACAGAACTTTGCTGCAAGATAAAGTGCCTCCTGTTTTGGAAGAAACTCCTCTGCGTGTGAGTATCCTTACTGGGGAATAAGGCCGCTGCTGTTGGCTTGCTGAACTCTGGTTTTTCCGCTGCGTTTCTGTGGGCCTGAAACTCCTATCATCCCCAACATATTTCTCAGCACCACACACCTTCTCCCCATGTATCCACACTCAAGACAGATGGACAAGAGAGCAGAAGTCTAGGGCCACCATTTCAAGCCCCTCTTCCCTCTCCTTTCTCTGACCTGGTTTGAACCTCGGTGCCCATTCTCCCCACCGTGCCTCAGCTTCCTTCCCATATATACACATTTTGATATTTGCAATTTTCACATTTTTTGTGAGAGTCCTGCACCCCTAAACCTAGTGAATGTGGAATTTTAATACATAAAATGCAAGTTATGTTTGGACACAACAATATAACCAAGGAACTGTGGAAACACTGGGTTATTGAATAAGAGCAACATGGTGAACACTGTCCAATAACTCCTAATGCAACAAAACTGAACCCAGCAGCAGAATGGGCTCTGGCACATCCCCCAGCCCTGTCAAGCCAGAGAAAGAAGAAGAGGTTGCTTACCAGTAACTGTGGTTCTTTCAGTGGTCAATCTGTGAACTGACACAAAAAGCTAATCTGTGCCTGCGCAGCACATCTTTCAGAACCTTATAAGAGCAGCATGACAAGTGCTTTGGTGGTAACCCTACCCACTCCCCAAGTGCCTATAGCCAAAACCCTCAGTTCCTGCCCAAGCCCTCAATTCCATGGCCACCAGTAGCAGTCACAGGACCAAACGAACAGGCAGGACATGAAGCAGGGAGGCCAGGAAGGGTTGGGTGAGTTCACAATAACCACTCAAAAAACCACAGTTACAGGTAAGCAACCTATTCTTCTTCTTCATGACTCACGCAAGTAGAAGATTAGCAAACTACTAACTGCAGGAGGTGGGAGCATCATGCTACAGATCTTCCAAATGCAGTCTCTTGCCTTGATCTCATGCCAAATCTGTAGTGGCAGATAAAGGTTGAAGGCTGACAGCAAGTTGCCACTCTACAGATCTTACTGAGGGGGACATCCTTCAGGAGGGTCATAGATACTGCCAGTGCTCTTTTAGAGTGGCTCCTAAGTTGAGGAGGAGGCTGCTTGTCAGCCAGTTCATAAGTCAGATGAATGGTCCCTGCAACCCGTTTGGAAAGTCTCTGGGATGAGTTGTGGGATTCTGCATGAACAAAGGAAGGACAATGTCCTGATTCAAATGGAACACAGAGATGATTTTGCAAAGGAATGAAATGGGGGACAGCCTTGTTCTTAGGGAATTTCAAATATGGCTGATTCACACATAGCACACACAGTTCTCCAGCTTTCTGGTGGAGATGACAGCAACCAGAAAAGCATAGATCACACATAGCCACAGGCTCAAATGGCCTACTAGAAAGTTGAGAGAGAACCAGTTGTTGATTCCATGCTGCAGCAGGGCCAAGTATGGGCAGATGTAAATTCTCATAGCCCTTCAGGAACATCTTCATCAACTGGACTGTGAGGCAAACAGGAGTGCTTGACCGAGTCCCACTTTGCTCACTGAGGTAGTACATGATTGTGGTGTTGTCTGTCACTACCCGAACAGCCTTGCCCCTTAAGGACTCCTTGAATACTCTGAACACTTAGATGAAGCAAAGATCTCTTGAGTGTTTTTTTTTATGTAAGAGACTTTCCTGAAGCAACCATTGAACTCTGTCAGTCCAGTGAAATGTGCCCTCCAGCGCTCAAGGGAGACATCTATATTGGTCATCATGGTAACTTAGCAAGAAAGGAAAGACATTCCCACTCAAACGTTGTAACCATCCAGCCACCGTCTCAGAGAGCGTCTAAAGAACCTTGCAAGATGATGAATTTTGACTGAGAAAGCAAAAGGAGGTTCAAATTCTCCAGGAACCAGGCTTGAAGAGACCTCATCCTCAGTCTTGTGGAAGGAGTAACTGCAGTAGCAGACACCATGAGGCCCAAAAGTATTTGGACATCTTGAGCTTGAATCCTTCTTGCATAAAGACATTAAGCAGTTGTGTGATGTAGAACCAGTCACATGTCTTCTGGAAGGAAAGAGGGTGGGAGATCATAGCCTAGTATGGCTCCAATAAATTCAGGCAGGACTTCTCATAACTGAACACAAGGCCGAGAGTCTGAACAGATCTATGGTGGCACCAATGTCATGAAGCAGACGTTATTGGGTGAGGAGCGATGATAAGCCAATCATCTATGTATGGGAAAAGAATGATACCATCATCCTGAGGAGAGTTAAAGGTGACTTCCTCCAGGGTTGAGAATACTGGTACCAAGAGGTCTTACAAAGAGCAAAGGGTTGTAGTGGTGTCTGCCTTCACTGTTTGCACAAAGATGGGCTGCATGTGTGCTTTGAGGTGATAAAGAAGCAATGGTACCGAGACTTCACTGTTTGGGCTTGCTGCTGGAGACCAAACTTCTTGGCTATAGTCTTCGCTTTGTGAATATTTTCCGGTTTGTCACCTGTTGTTGTGTGGAAAAGACTGTCTTCTTCAAATGGGAGATTTTCAATGGTGAAATGGGCCTGTTGGGAGACACCAGAAGATCTCAAACAAGTATGTCTGCAAAGGGCCACTGCCCCCCACCAGGGCTTTGTTGCTACAGTCTGCAACGTAATGAGCGCTGATAATCTGTTGGGAAGTTAGATGGTGGGCCTCGGCATACAACACCAAGGTGACTCTTCCATTTTCCTCAACGATGAGGTACAGGAATGGTTAACCTTGGTCTAAATGAGCTGTTGGTAGGTACCCATGGAAGCACTGTAGTTTGCAATGTGGAACAGAAGTCCAGAATTAAAGTAGAACTTCCTACCCATCACATCAAAATTCTTCTCTTTCTTGTCAGCTAGTGGAGAGTGAAAGATGAGACTGGACTGCATCCAGAATGATGGAACTGGGCTTAGAACGTTGCAGCAACCACTTAGTACAAGCCTTCATGACTTTATACTATCCTTCTTGACATGGGTGGGAAAGAAGATGGTGTAGCTCATGCAAATAAGGCAAGATGGGAAGAGAAGCTGGAGTAGGAGCTAGATCCTTGACCTGCTAGTAGATGGGGTCCTGGACATTCTCCTGGATGCTTCTGGATATGCAAATTAAGTAACCTGGCCATATGAAGAATGTGGATCGTAGGATTGAACATCGTTCATCATAGAGACAGGGTCACAATCCACCACAAAAATCTCTGGAGAGACCTCAGTTGGGTCAGCTCTGACTATGGAGTCACCAGAAGCTGGAGAGTGCAATCAACAGTAACTTTGCAATGAAGGAGCCTTGAGTGGATTACCTAGCAATGCCTGGGACAGTCCTGCAGCCGCAGATGGAGCAGATTATGTTGCTGATGGCAGCATTGTTGTAGGTACCAACACAATGTCTTGGTATTGTCTCTTCCACAGCGGCAACCTAGAGGCAGATCATCCATCAGAGCATGATGAAGATCTATGCATCCTATTTACTGATGAGACTGGAAGATAATGATGGTGAGGAACACAGAAAGCCTCATCCACATAGCAGTACCAATGAAGTCAATGATCATAATACTTCTCTGACGATAATGAGAAATCAGTGGTATCGTAAGACAAAGCTGATCTCAGTGAGCGGCTGTATGAGGGCTGCCCACCCGATGTAGGACTAGCAGCTATGGTGCCAACAGTCTCTTCAAGACCTGCAATAATCATGGTTTGATGATGGCAATAGCAATAGCAACAGCAGGTACATTTCTATGCCACTTATCAGTGCAAAGCACTCCCTAAGTGGCTTGCAATTGCTCCCAACAAGCTGGGTACTCATTTTACCGATCTACGGAAGGATGGAAGGTTGAGTCACCCTGAAGCCCTGCAAGATCAAACTCACAACGTTGTGGCTGCAGTACCAGCATTTAATCACTGCACCACCAGGGCTTCAAACCAAAGACTGTAAGATCAAGATGTAGAGGTCAACCTCAAAGATAGAGAACGACATCAGTGTTAAACATGGAAATTCAGCTGGTGAAGGGAGTCTTTCTCTCAACAAAGCTTCCAACCATTGAAGCACCTGAATGGATTCCTGAGGTGTAGGTGTATGCAAAGGCTGTCAATCCATCTGAGAAGAGCAGCACTGAGCCTGAGGGAAAGAGTCCAGAATTTCACCATCAGAGGCTGTATGAACTGTTTGCAGCCCAGGGGAAGACCCTGATCCTGGGATGTGTTCCAGAGCAAGGCCATAGTTGTCTGTGCTGGTGCCAGTGCCCTCTGAGGAGTTGTCTGCTGAGTGCTGATCAGTTTTGGCTCCGAGGCCTTGATACCTAGGCAGTACTATGAGGGATGGTGAAGAGGCTGGTGAGAAGAAACTTCTCTCGACTTTTATATTCCTTTTAAACAGTCTCAACTTGTCAACCCAAGAAACTTAGAGACCACTCAGAGTCAAGCAGACTGTACGTCTTGCTTGGTGTTGACCATCTTTCTTTGATGTCATGACTACTGAAGATGTGGTAGGTGGTGGTAGCAAGGCCAGCTGTGGAGGAACTTCCTCAGTGGGCATACTCAGCGTAGACTCTGACGTGGGCTGATCTTCATGCCTCCTTGTAGAAACTGACAAAGAAATCTCATCAGGACAGTTAGGCCATTTCCACACTACACTGTTATAATGCTATTATTCCACTTTCAACATTCTATGGAATTCTGGGGTTTGCAGCTTACAGAGGGTTAGAATTCTCAGCCAGAGAGCTCTTTGGCCTCAGTAAACTACAAACCTCAGAATTCCACAGGATGTTGAAAGTGGAACAATAGCACTATAACAGTGTAGTGCAGAAATGGCCTTAGACTGAGGTCAAGAGCCAGATGTCAATGTCAATGGAGGTAAAAGTCGGGGTACCTCGGGGTAAAAGTGTTGAGACTGGGCTACTGTCACTGAAACTGTGTGAAGTGTGTGTGGCCAAATCTGAGGAGCTCTTCTCCCAAAGGAGAACCTTCAGCCCAGTGGCGTGGTTGCTCCTGGTCTGAAGCATTAAGACAGTGCTGACACAATCGAAAACAAAGGAGGCACTTAGAGTGATTGTCATTGTCAGGAATTTTCCTCCACAAGAAGAGTAGTGCTTAAGGAATACTGCAGGAGCCATAAAATGGTGGGAAATACACAACTTGTGCCCACCTGAAAACCACTACCTAAGAGCCTGAGAATCACTCCAATCTTTTGCCGTGCCAAAACACAAACCAAAGCTGTGAACCAATAACCAAGAAAGATTGTAACAAAGGCCATAAGTTCAGACTAATAAGCAACAGAAGGCACCTGTTTTACACTGCTGCGACAGCAGACAAAGAGGAATTGAGGGCTTAAGTGGAAAGGGTGCACTGCAGACACTTGGAGAATAGTCAAGGTTATCACCAAAACACTTGTTATACTGCTGTAGACGTTTCCAAAAGATGCACTGTGCAGGTGCAGATGATCCATTCATGTAAGTCACAGAGCCCACAAAAAAGAAACTGTTATACAAACCACTGATTCATTTTCTGGCTTACTGGGAAAGAAATAAACTCAAGTGCCAATTGCTGATGAGTACAACATGAGAAAAAGAGCTAATACAATGTTTATGTGTTTAGTTATTTCCACCGCAAGTTGGAATGACTGAGCAGTATGCACAAGCATACTGTTCATATTCATAGAATCACAGAATCACAGCGTTGAAAGACACCTCATGGGTCATCAAGTCCTACCCCATGCTCAATGCAGGATCTACAGCTAATGTATCTCCAGTGGGCAGCTGTCTAGTCTAATTTTGAAAACCTCCAAAGAAGATCTCACCACCAGTCTAGGTAATTGTTCCCACTGCAAACAACCCCTATGGTCAACAAGTTTCTTCTAATGTTCAATTGAAATCTATTGTCCTCTATCTTCAAAAGATTAGACCTGGCCCTACCCTCTGAGGCAGCAGAGAAAAGGCCTGATCCTTCCTCTGTGTGACAGCCCTTGAGGTATTAAAGAGTACAATCATGTCACTCTTCAGTCTTCTCTTCACTAATCTGAATATGCCTAGCAACTTCAACCTTTCCACATAAATTTTGCTCTTCATACATCTTATTATGAACATGCTCCAACTTGTCTAGATCATTAAAATGAGGCATCAGAACTGAATACAGTATCCCAGATGATGCCTGATCAGAGCAGAATATAGTGGGATTATTACTTCTTATGACTTGGAAACTATCCTTCTATTAATGCTGGCTAAAATAGCATTCACCTTTTTTGCTCCAGCATCACACTGCTGACTCATGGTAAACTTATGATCAACAATAATCCCAAGGTCTTTTTGCATATTTAGTACCATTGAGCCATGCATCCCACATCCTATACCTGTAGGTTTGGCTTTTGTGGCCTAAATGTAGAATTTTGCATTTGTCATGACTGAAGTTCATTTTATTAATATCTGCCCTATTTCCTAATTTATCCAGGTCTCTTCGAATTCTTTTTCTATCTTCCAGGGTTCCCATGCTTTCCTGGTTTATTGTTATGAATCAAGTACTGTAATATGTTCAGTTACTCTGGTTACGAGCTTTTTAAGAACAATGCTGAACCCAAATGAGAAGGACAAGAAAATATTTGAGCATTTTCACATTTTGAAGTGACTAAGGGAGCTCAAGATGCAAACTGAATTCTTATCAACCACTAGAGCAGAGATGGAGAAAGCACGGCATGGCCTGGAGTCCGCCTGAAGCCTTCTGTCCTCATCTTAAAAGAACTGCAGCAATTTTTCACACTAAACTCTTCAAAATGGCTTTAAAATGTTGCAAAACATAGCAATGTGGCCCCCACCCCATCTCCAAAAACTGGAAAAGCCAAGCTCCACCACAAATTGGTAAAAAATGAAACCAGAAGTGATGTGACATCATTCCAGTCATGATGGACACCATGGTGGCCCCTGGGATGATGCCCAAATGAAAAATGTCCCTGTTCCAGCAGCAGTTGGCTACCCCTACGCTGGAGTCTAATGTAAATGTCTACAAATCTTTTCTCCATTTCATCTTAGGTCTCTGAACATATAAATATCATCACTTGACCATTTGCAACTTTCCCCCAATGTCCCTCATCTGCTTCTTATAAGATCTTGCCCGATGACAAGATTTGGAAATCTGAAGAGGTTGCCCATTTTGTTATTTTTTTTAAATTAGTCAAATATAGGTATTACATGTGTTTCAATTTTGAAGTGTTTCCTAACAAACATACTATATAAGCATTCTTACCTTTTTATCTTCTCTGGCCTTTTTGCCACAACGGTGAGATTCGAACATGTTTTGCATATAAAACCCTTTTTTAGACAATTCATTCTTTTGTGATACTAGATCAGGCTGACCAAAGTTGCCATTAACTCTGTATCTGTCAGCAGGAATCTTACTCATTGGAGGAGGAAGAGTTCCACAATTAACACTTGACCAGCCATCTGTAGAATCTGTATACGACTCTTGGTCACTTACACATCCATGCTGCCGATCTTTTAATACATGAACTGGAAACCATCTTTTATTGGAAATATCTGCAGAATTCTTCTTGCATATTATAACTGAGCTTTTGGGAGAAACTAACGGAACTTCAGTGCGAGCTGAAGACGCTAAGAATTTACTTAGATGCTGAGATTTATCACTCTGTAATATTGCTTCTAATGCAGAGTTTCCTTCTTGTTCATGATCAGCATTCCAGGACGAAACAGTCTGACCTCTACCCACTGGATTGTCATGTATACTACCAGGAACATATTTACTTGAGTTAGTTCCCAGATCAACCACCAAAACTCTATTGCTTTTCTCTTCTTGGTTAAAATTTCCAATACCACTGTCACTATTACTGCTCATACTGTTATTCTGATGAACATCTGCATCTCCATCCAGAAAGGCTCTTGCCCGCACTCCCTCTATGAATTCTCCCATATCCCTGTACAATACAGAGATAAACTGAAGAACAGGCAGAGATGACATTGGAAATTCTAGACAACCATTTGTGTCTGGATCTGCTGTGCATTCCAATCTAAAACGCCGTGCAATGCCCTGGTGAATTTTATGTTGAAACAGTTCTGGATCCACCATAAATACATGACATGATGTCCTCAAAATAGTTTCCTCTTCCTGAGCAAAACTTGCATCATCAATAGTCTGCATAGTAACTAGCCCAAAAAATCTTCTATCGTCAGGGCATATAGCACTAAATGCTAGCTTCTCTGCAGGATACTCCGCAATCACACTAGATTTGTTATTGCAAAGTTGAATGCAGTCATGCATAATCTTCATCACTACCAATGAATGTATTTTTTGTTCTGCCCGAAGACGTCGCATACATCCACGAATAGCCTGCAAACTGTCATATTCCAAATTTAAACTTGAATAAGGAAGTTCAATTGATCCTAGGTAGCCTACAACCATGGCCACATTTAAAATGCTTGCATCTAATCCAAAATATTCTTGGTTTTCCAACTCATTTCTAAAATTTGAGTAATCATTCGAGGCTTTGGGCAGTTCCTCATTATAGAAATCAGTAGGGTTATTGTTTACATGTTCAGGTCCTGTTTCTAATTTACCTGCAGCTATTTCATTAACTGGCATTTGCTTTCTTATTGAGGTCTGTATATTACCAGCACAAACATTAGAATTTTCAAAGATCATGTTGAAAATTCCACCAGACTGCATTTCCTCAACAACCTTCTCTGCTCTATTTATACCCAATCCTTTTGAGTCAAGCTTTGGTTTAAGCCACCCTTTACCATCATAAAACCCAACTTCTTCATCACTGGAGCAAGAGTCCATGTGGCCAACCCCTTCAGCAATGACCATGTGTAAAACCCCAGAGCATTTGCCTATTAACTTCACCACATCTTCATGAGATGCTTTCTTCACATTAATTTCATTTATTGCAAATATTTTATCTCCTGCTTTAAGTCCCACATAATCAGCAGGGCTTCCTTTTAAAACACAGCTAAGAATACAGGGAGCTTGACCAGAAAGAGTAAACCCATATCCTGCTCTCCCTCTAGCAACTTCAACATTTCTTATGCTGGAACTTTGTATACGCATCCGGCATTTCACTTTTTCTCCTGGTTTGTACATCCTGGCATTTGATGGATCAAGAAGTCTATATAATCCAGTATAAATGTTTCATAGGATGCTGGAGTAGAATTTCCTTTTCTTGATCATGTTAGGTCCTAAAGAAAAAAGAAAAGGGGCTATTTAAATATATCTACCATTTACTTTTTTTTCACTGTGGCAGAAGTTAATGTCTACATATATGATGGTTAAGCAGGGGAATTGGATTGACCCAGACTTTCTCTATGCAAAAGTATAACTCAACACAAGCACAAACTCTGTGTTCATTTGCAATAAAAACACTACTTCCTTGAATACCTGGTATTTGACAAGTGTACGATCAACAGAAAACTGCCGACTTCAAACTGTTCCATCTATGTATTTTACTTTACATTCTTTTCTATATATAGTGTAATTGCAGCAGCACCAGATAAAACTAGATTTTTTCTTCTGTGAAAAGAAACAAAACTCAGTTTAAATATGAAACAATCACCGCTGTTCCTACTTTGGAAATTACAATATTTGACTACTGTGCTTACCTATTAGCATACAATGGCTGGAATCCTGTTAGTTAGTCCAAACTAGAGTAGACCCACTGAATCTATTATTTAATAGTGAATCAAAGTAAATCAAAATGGTTCAATTGGTCTTCTCTGGTCATAGGACTTGGACTGATAACTGTTTTAAAGTGCCAGAATTATTGCTGATTTGGATTTCACATTATTCCCCACTTACTAATTGTTCTATTCCAGGGGAGAAGAAAGAATGAGCAGAGGCCAGATGCGGCCTCCTTGGATCCCCTAAAATTTACAGCTTAAAATCACTAATTATATACCCCTCCCCAAACCCTCTGAGAGGTCCAGTTTGCTATGTGATTTCATATGTAAAATTAGGTTTCAATGGCAAACTGTATATCCAGGCATTTCTACAGAGTGCAGTTTACAATTTCTGATGCAAGTTTTGGGAGTGACAGCAAGGCATGTAGCCCTTCAACGTCCTGAAAAAGGCAAAAACTGGCCCTAATATGCTTGAATCTGCTTAACCCAACCTATCTGTTGACTTTTATTCCAGTTATCAATAGTTTCCTCAAGCCATCACAGCCCAAGCTGGAAACTCTGAGCTAGTGTCCACTGGGAATGAGTTGCATCTGGCTTTTGTTAAGTTTGGCCCTATTACAACTAAGAAACCATGGCTTGTTAACTAGTTGAAAGCTACGAATTTAACCCATGGTTTATAGTTGGCTTACAAACTGTGCCTTGTTTATTTGTGATGTCTGGACCCAGAATCATAGGTCATCTCATCTTGTTCCGCCAAAAGACTTCGCTAAATAAAGACGAGCATGGCCTGAAAATAAAAGCAGTAAGAGACATTACTCTCTCTGGTAGTTTACCCAAAGTAACTCTCCAACTGAAATTTGCCCAGGCAAATTCGACAGTCTTCTCCCATCTTATTCTTGGCAGACAGCTGAGCAATTGATTGTACTCTGAGGATTCTTCTATCCACGAAACAATTGTACCTGTCTACACTGCAAGTATCAATCCAAATAACCTTTACAAATTGAAATTAACCTCTCCAGCTCAGAGTGTGGCAACAAGCCAAACTGCCACTGAAGAAAATCCCATGAATCTTTCTTCCCACCCTGACAACAGCATCAAATTCAACCACCACAGCTGCATGAGCTGGCACATGTACTACAGTGGTTCAAGCCTCAACTGAGCATGAAGGCCTTCAGTTTCTACTCCACAATTTCCTCTCCCACAAACATACAAAAGACTTAATGCAATTGTTGCTGTGTGCCTTCAAGTTGTTTCTGACTTATGGCAACCCTAAGGTGATCCTATCATGGGATTTTCTGGGGCTGAGTGTGTGTGATGCACCCAAGGTCACCCAGTGGGTTTCCACGGCTGAGTTGGGAATCGAACCCTGGTCTACAGGGCCGTGGCCCAACGCTCAAACCACTATACCACATGGACCCTCAGTGCAAGTACTTCAACACATTCAACAGGACAAAAAGAGGCACAAGGGCCCTCACTTCCAGTATGAAGGAGATACCTTGGCACAAAGATGATTTCAGCACTGCCAGAGGAACTCAGAGGAATAAGGTGGCGTTTGGGGCACCTCTCAGCAGTAAACCCAGCAGACCCACCCCCCAAGACAGAAGTTCCCATAAATACAACTAAAGTGTCAAATCAGTCTTGCTTCTCTGCTTCTCCCATTTCCTATGAAAAGAGGTTAGAAGCAATGTAGTCATACTCTGAAGAACAACACAACTACAGTCACATTTATTAAATATGATGGAAAATTGCACTTTCTGTTTACCCCATTTCTAGTTATTAAAACAGTTTGAACTTTATATTTTGTGAGAAAGAACTTCATAGCTATACTTGTATCACAAAGTTTTACTAACAGAGTTATTTTATGAAACAAAGTTTATGTTATCTGGCCCCCTGCACAACAAATGAGACAACAAGTTCTGACTCCCCACTTCAAGACATATTACATGTATCCACTTGCTGATGCTTTTTGAGAATTTTTAGTTCTCTGAGAAGCATAATCCTATATTTGTGTACCAGTGAAATACAATCCACTCAACTGGTCCCAATTTTGAACTATCCGCAATTTTCAGAGACTTTAAATGCAGCTTCACACCTCTTATAGTCTAATCTGATGTAGTTAGGGTCTTGAGTTAAGTCTTGGTTGTCCATGGCACAACAGGTATTTAATGGGGGTCCATGGTAAAGAAAAGGTTAAGAACTGCTGATTTAGGGTATTACATCTTGAGTTAACTCTTGATGGTCTATGGCAACAAAAGATATTTAAAGGGGGGGTCCGTGGTTAAGAACTGCTGTGTTATACAATAAACCTTTACTATTTTTATTTTCTACAACTTGGTCTGGATGTTTTCATTTAATAATTAACAAGGACAACTGATTACGCTTTAACACAATGAACCCACCAATCCACATAGTCATTTGTCCAGTACAGTGGCCCCTTGAGGCCCAAGTACCAGATCCAGGGAGGCATCTTAAAGGAAAAAAGTGAAAGGACAAAGTAAGTGATAGGAGCCCAAGGACTGGAACTGCAGGGTCGACCTGGATCTGTCAAAATCTATACTTCACATACATCATAAATAAATACAAACCTTTTTGAAGGATTGGAAACCATTCATGGATTTTTTTGAGCAGTAAGAAATCTAACAATGTAGTAATCTCTGGCTATGCTTATTAGTAATTTTATTACGATTACTTAGTTGGATCTGTAATAACAGAATATATTTTTTCTTTTTTTTTCTTTTTCTTGTCATTACAGTCAGGATTGGGGGAGTCAGAGCTCTACTCTGAATTAGTTGTATGTCTCTCTTTTTTTCTCTCTCTTCCTCCCTGTCTTTTTCTTCTTTCTATTTCTGATTGCTTATTACTTTGAGTGCAAATTAGGTTGTTCATGCCAAAAATTAATTTAAAAAATCCAATAAATAAATACAAACTAAAACATACATCTTTTTAAACACAGAAAGGAATTTATCTATGAAAAATCACTGCTTGACCAACATGTGATTGCAAAATTAAATATTTCATAAACTGAAAAATATTAAAATAAATATCTTCAATTGTTATATTGATTTAAGTGTTACTGATCCTGCTGTCAGAGCACATGTATAAACTCAAACAAGTTCCATAAGGCAATGCTACTAAAAGTGATGCTCTCTCTTTGCACACTTACAATGCCTCTCAGAGTCATTGGCTGCCAGTCCCTGGAAAGCTTCCAGGAAAGAAAGCAACAAATATAATGGCAGCCCCTGGCACGTCTAGGAAAAATTGCTGGTGCCCCACATCAGGCAGCCTAAGAAGCACTGCTATAAGGGATTTTGTACCCAGTAGTAGCACATCTTAATCAGATCAGATCTTAAGCAGATCAGATCCACTCAGAGCCTTTAAACAAAATTTATTAAAGACACACAATAATTAAAATATACACAATGACTGCACAGTGAAGAGTAACTACTATGAGAGAGCTTCAAAAAAAGTACAGTACAGTCTAAATAGTACTTCTGTCTTCTGTTCTACTGTTTGGAGTGACAACAATATCTCTTTTTAAATATATATTTGCACAATATATATCTATATCTATATCTATATCTATATCTATATCTATATCTCGCAAGCTCAGTGTTCATGAATTCAACCTTACATTAGGTAAAAAGAGAAAAATATTTCAAATATTTTAAAAATATTATACCTGCTATGAAGCATAACCAGGCCGAAAACAAGCCCTAGAACACCAGCAAATGCTAATGCAGCAAGGCCCAGGCACCAGGCAGGCATTCCTCCTGTTTCGGCTATGGAGCTTCTGCTCTTTCCTTCCACAGGCAGAAGTGGCGGCTTGTGTGCTCCCACTAGAATGTGCACGTGGATTACCGCCTATGCCTCCCTCTCTCCAACGTATATGAACGTCAACCACGGGATGATGCTGGCACAGGAAAAAGGAGCAAGTGTCTGGCACTTACTGCCTAAGATTCCTCCTTTCCTCTCCCCATGAATGTCAACCCCAGGATGATGCTGGCATGGGAGGCAGAAATGACCATGCTGGCATGCAAGAATGGGAGCTGCAGTCCCAGACATCTGAAGGGTGTTGGATTGAAGACAGCCATCTTCAACACTCCAAGAAGTAAAATCTGGAGGTCGGGTGCCTGAAGCACACTTTTATTAGCTGACACTTTCGAGTCTTTCCTTGTATCAGCAGCTTTTGTGGCCACCTCACCCAGGGGATGTATGTGTCTGCAAGCCACCTTTTTCTCAAACAAGCAGTACAAAAAATTAAAGCAAAGCTCGTATTTTGCTTTGTTTGTTTTGGCATAAGACTGCGGGGAGCTACTGTACCATTAGACCATAGAAAATATCACCATGAAATGCAATTAAACTGCCTGTTAACAATTTATAACATACAATTAGAAAGAAAGAAGAGCAGCTCTAATAATAACAGCCACTATTTCGCACTCCAGTGGAAGCGCAACTCTGTCATGCTCTGGGAGAAAGCAACAGTGGTGAAGGAGTCGTACTCCTGTGTAAAAAGGAGAATTAGCTCTGGTTCATTGAGGTACATTGTTTTATTTTCACCTTGTTGCTAGAGTATTTTCCAAGCTTTCTCTCTGCTCGGCCAGACGCTTGCCACTTCTCCTTCCCATGCAAGCAGCATCCTGGGATTGACATTCATGGGGGAATCTTAGGTAGTAAGCACCAGGCACTGGGTGCTTGCTGCTTCTCCCTCCCACACCAGCACATCCTGGGGTTGACATTCATGGAGAAAGGAAAGAGGGAAGCTTGAGTGGAAGAATATGCACCTGGTGCCTGAGCCTTGCTGCCACAGCATCCACTGGTACCCTGGGACCATTTCTCAGCTTCGCGGCATTCAATCACAGGCACCTGCTTTAAATTTTTAATGCGGACTTGAGCATACACGGTTTTTTGGCATTCGTGGGGGGTCCCGGAACCAAATCCCACAGATAACAAAAGCCCACTGTACCTTTATTTAGTAAAGCTTTGACAAAGTCTCTCAAGATATTCTTGCAAGCAAGCTGATAAAACCAGCTTAGACAGTGTTTTTGTTAGGCTGTTGGACCAAACTAGTGACTAGTGAGGTGATGCAGGATGACAAAGGGTTCTGTCCTGTGTTATACAATATCTTAATAAATGACTTGGATGGTGGAACAGAGGGCATGCTTATGAAATTTGTAGATGACACCAAATTAGGAGGGACAGGTAATATTCCAGAGGGCAGGGCCAGGATACAATATAGCCTTAACAGATTGGAGAGATGGGCCCACACTGTATTTGAACAGAGATAAATGCCAGTTACTACATTCAGACAGGAAAAATGAAAATTCCTAAGTATAGGATGGATGACAGTTGGGAAATTCTAGGCTGCATCAACAAAAGTATAGTGTTCAGATCAAGCAAGGTCATGATACCACTCTATTCTAATTTGGTCAAACAACACTTCCATTGCAACACTGGGCACCAAAGTTCAAGAAGGACATTGAAAAGTTGGAATGTGGTCTGAGGAGGGTGACTTAGTTAAAAAAAAGATCTGGAAATTCAGCTCCACGAGGAACAGCTTAAGAAGCTGGGTATGTTTCACTTGGAGAAGAGAAGATGGAGCAGCAATATCCACCTTTAAATATCTGAAGGAACATTGTGCAGAACAGTTATAATCAAAGTAGTGGTCCATGGCCCAGTGCCGGTCCCTTAGCCATCTGCTGTCAATCCCTGTAGATCTTCCAAGAAAGAAAGAAAGAAAGAAAGAAAGAAAGAAAGACAGAAAGACAGACAGAAAGAAAGACAGAAAGAAAGACAGAAAGAACGAACCAACTGTAGCCAATGGGCACAAATATGATACTGATCCCTGGCACACCAGGGAAAAAAAAATAGTCCACCACATCAGGTAGCTTGAGAAACACTGATGTAGAAGATGTGGTGAGCCTGTTTCCTCCTGCTCCACAGATCAGAACATGAATCAATGGATTCAAATTACAAGAAGATTCCACCTAAACGTCAGAAATAATTTCTTGACTGTAAAGACTGTTTGACGGGGGAATAGACTTCCTTGGGGGATACTGTCTCTTACTCTTTGAAGGTCTTTAAATAGAGATTGGACAGCCACCACTCAGGAATTCTTCAGTTATGTATTCCTGCTTGGGAGGGTTTTGACTAGATGGTCCTTGCTGTCTCTTCCAACCCTATAATTCTTTGGTCCAATGTAAATAACCAGTTAATAGAACTCCACTGCTTCAGAATAGGGAACTAGTAATTCAGGTGAGCAAACCCATATGCATTTGAGGCTAGAATCAGAAATTCTTCATAGTCTGCTGTGAATTTCACCATATTTGAAAAATTTGGGAAGAAAGCAAAATATCCGTAAAATCAAAAATGGGTCCTATTTATGATTTCATGTTTACCAAGTATACCTTCCAAGCCATGCTAAATTAAATGTCCAATTTATCTCCACAGACTGAACCATAAACTATTGGACATTGGACATTCCAAATAATTGGACATTCCAAATAATCAAATGTTCCAGGGTGCAAAATTATAGATGAGCCACAGAAACACAAGGATCCATATAATTTTGTCATGGAAGCCATTTGAAACCATAATAAAACCATGATTATGTTGAAATCAACATTAATCATTGTTGCATTCACTGTTAAAGTGAGAACATTCATAAGGATCTGTTCTCCGGATCAATGGATATATGCCATAGTGGCATCATAAAGTCTGGAATCTAATTTGTATGGTTCAGTCCATGTACATTAATGTGTACCATGACTTGACTGTGTTGCAAGGACAAACTGTAAAAATTCATAGACTCCACGAGAAACATTGACCCAGGTGCATGCTGTAGTAACTGGGAGACGCTGTAAAGTGAAAGAACTGTGGTGTTATTGGTCCAGAGTCCGGATACTATTGTATTTTATGACTTGTTTGTTGTGCTTCCAAGTGATTTCTGTCAAGAAGCACGAGGATCTGTCCATTTAATACATGTTTTTGAACTATATTGGCCCAATGGAGTATATCGTGTGATTTTTATTGTTCACTCTGTTTATAATCCTACATGATCTATAACTTCACGAAGGTTTGGTGTTGACCCCATGTAAAAATAAAAATAAAGCCGCATTAGGATCTATACCTCAGAAACATTTTATTGCACCATGGTAGCACCATGAATGCAGGGGTGTCAAACTCAATTTCATCTAGGGCTGCATCAGCATTATGGTTGCCCTCAAAGGGCCCGTTGTATCTGTAAGACTATATAAATATTTCTACTCTTTTATCATATTAAATAATTGCCTCTGTATTTCATTATTACTGGTTTTAGTAATAGCCAGCTCTGAAACTAGAAGTCTAGGAAAAACAATGGCAATCAGATATTCAAGTGTACAGCAATCACAGAATTTATTGAAAAGTACGTTTTGAAAACAGAAAGTTATTTTTTTAATCATCAGACAAATATTACCAAGCACTGTTTATTACATTAACTTAAACAAACTTTTTGGTCCCAGTTGAGACCCTCTCTGTGCCTCTTTCAGCTCCCTGGACTCTCTCTGTGCCTCTTTCTGCTCCCACCCTCCCCTGTGCCTCTTTCTCCTCCCCCCTCCCCTGCGGCTCTTTCTGCCCCCTGCCTCTCTCTGTACCTGATGAGTCCAGTCCCCACTTGGAGGCCTCTGGCTGCCGGTATTCTGAAGAGGGGCCCAGCAGCCAGCATTTGCAATCTACTTCTACTTCTGACTGCTCCTCTGTCCAACTCTTGCAAGCCATGTGGAGCGTTGCCATGGTAACCCACTCTGACAGCGAAACTTGGATCAGGCTCACCAGGCAGGGATAGTGCCGCAGCTGCAGGAGAGGTGCAAGGGCCACATGAAATGGTCTGGCAGGCCGGATTCGGCCCACGGGCCTTGTGTTTGACACATATGAATTAAGGGATCCATGAATTTAATGGATTAGACTGGAGTGGGCAACTGTGGGAGATTACAGGGGTACAACAGCTCCCTAGAAGGCCCCAACTGCTAAAAACCTAGAAAGATTTTTTTTTTGCACTCTAATACTCTCTAGAGGCTGTGGGGGCATTTTCACCATGTTTTAAGGCTTCCTCCCCAGGGCCATTTTGGGCCCAGTAGAGGCATTTTTCAAAATAGCAGGTGACCAGAAGTCACTTCTCATTTACTCCAGTTTTAAAAAGGCCTTTCCTAGGCCTAAATTGCCCTTGGACATCAAAATACGACAAAAATGTCCCTAAGGCCCTTAGAGGGCATTTCATGTGGTCACAAAAATGGCCCTGCAGGCCATACTTTGCCCACCCCTGGATCAGACCATTGACAGCAACATTTTCTATGATCTGACCATGGGTTTTTGTGGGGGAGGGGGAAAATCTGTAAAATCCAGTGAATCCATGCTTTTGCACCACGGTTGCAGAGTGAAATAAAGGCTCTGTGATGTTTGTGGTTCAGTCCATGGGTATGAATGTGATCTATGATTTGAACAGAGTTCGGGGTGGATCCCACATAAAATCATGGGGATCCATGCTTCAGAGCCATTTTTTTTCCTATTCCATGGATGCATCAAAAAGCACAGGACATGTGTTTTTTATGGTTCAGTTTGGGGAACAGATGTTTCATTTGATGGGAGTTGTGCATATTCTTTATTTAAAAAAGAAATTAAATCAAGAGGTCCCATTTTTAAACATGTCGTGCATGTGGCTTTTATTTCATGCATGTGGCTTTTATTCAAACCACAACCTTTGATGTCACCTACAAACAAATCTGTATCACTACATACCTGTTAATTCAGATCACTTCATCGAAAAAACAAAGAGCACCTAACACTGGAGATTCTTATAGCTGTTGTTGTGCGCCTTCAAGCTGTTTCTCACTTACGGCAACCCTAAGGCGAACCTATCATGGGGTTCCTGGGGCTGAGATTGTGTGATGCACCCAACGTCATCCAATGGGTTCCCATGGCTGAGCAGGCCACCGAACCCTGGTCTCCAGAGTCGTAGTCCAATGCTCAAACTACTACACCATGCTGGCTCTCTAGACACTCTTAGAGGAACTGGATATAGATCTGTTTCTATTGCAGCAACCCCTGGGTTATGCATTACCTTTCGCTTCCTGACGGCAGCTGTCCGGTACAATCCCAAGCGAACCACAGAGAAACCCCTGGGAAGCAGGCATACCCGCTGGCGTGGAAAGTGAAGCTCCTACACTCGCCAGATCCACCGCTGCGAAGTATGAAAGACAGCTGTGGAAACTGGGCCAGCCTGTTCCATAGGCACAACTGGGCCTGAGTCTGCCGGCTTCAGTAGCCAAGCTGGCCCAAGGCTTCCAGACACAGACAAAGCGGCGACTACGCCTTCAAGGAGACGCGTCCATTTCCCTGGCAACCTCCCGGCTAACGGGGAACAAAACAGAAAGGCAGGCCTATTGAACTCTTAACTTTTTTTCCACCTTTGAGATCATGTTGTACGCAGACAACCCGACACGTCCTCCTCCCTTCAGGCTCAAGTTTGCCAGCAACGGACGCGACGCACCGTCGCCCACCATTGTTCCAGGCGCCCCCTCCCACGGGGATCCAAGCCCCACCTCCCAAACGGGCCCGGGGAGAGGAATCCCCGCAAGAGCGCGGCGCCTTACCTGCCCCCCCGCCGCAGGGCTGGAAGACCACACAAGTCGGTCCTCTCAAAACTCTCGGCCCGCCACGGTTACCAAGGAGAAGCCCGCCGGGCTGCCTCCGCGCCCGCCTTTGCGGCAGCCTCTTCAACCACTGGTCAAAGGGAGCCGTCAATCATCCGGTCCTCGGCTGGCCCGACCAGCCGGCGCGGCGCGCGGCACAGAGTAAAGGCAATATAGTTTGGAAGGACTACAGCTCCCACCATGCCATTTCTTGGAGAAACTCAAGAGAGACACTCCGACGTGAAGCATGTTGGGAAATAATTGTTTTGTTTTACTGGGGAGAGTGGTGGTGGTGCCACTTTACTAGTCTGGGAAAGCCGAAGAATTTTTTTGTCAAACATTTTTTTTTGTTCCTCTCCGTCCGCCCCTTCTCATCTGTTCCAGAAGCAGAATGTTATTTGTCGTTTGGTGCTCTCGCGCGCACACTCAAGGCCAGCCCTGTGAACAAATAGGTTTGAGGGGAGAAGAGGTGCTGCTTTTCTTTTCCCCTTTTCTGGTGCGCGTGGGCACGTGCCTTCAGATCGCCTGTCGATTTATGGCAACCCATCTATTTCAGAGGAAGGAACTGGCAAACCCACTTCTGGGTATTTCTTGCCGAAGAAAACACTATGAAATTAATGGGGTCGCCATAAGCGGATGGGAAACAGGAAGGCGTACACACACACGAATTTCATAAGGTTTTCTTGGGCAAGAAATACGCAGAGGTAGTTTTGCCAGTTTCTCTGAAACGTAGCCTATAGCATCTGGTATTCGCTGGCAATCTCCTGTTCAAATACTAACCTGGAATGATCTGCGTAGCTTCCAAGAACAGACTAGATGTGACTTAGGCTCTACCCTTGTTGTTTTGTGCTTTTGAGTTATTTCTCAGTTATGGTGACCCGAAGGCGAACCTATCCAGGGGGTTCTGGGACTGAGAGTGTGACAGACCTAAGGTCACCTGGTGGGTTTCCGTGGCCAAGTGGGGAATCAGATCCTGGTCTCCAGTGTAATGGTCCAACACTCAAGCCACTACACCATGCTGACTCTCACTCTACATCCTGGAGAGAGTTAAAACCTTTTTTTTTAATGAGTCATGTCTGTTCCCCTTGGACATGGCATTAACTTTGTTCTCTGCGCAAAGCATAACTTTTTTCTGGGGGTATGGTTTCAGGAGATTTTTGGATAATTATTGTCTTTTGTCCTTAATGGTGTTGGGGCCGAAAGAAGATTGCTGAGTCCGCAAATAATGTGATGGTGGCAATTGCTACATTAATGACATAGGCAAACCAATAAAATTACAATCCTAGGCATTCTTTGGCTGACAAAAAGTTAGTTCCATTGAACTCAAGGAAGATTAAATGCCCGAGTGATCAAGCAACAGGTTGTGACAAAAAACCACTTTGTAATACTAAGCAGATAAGTGTGTACAATTGCTAAGAAGCAAGACCCATTGCCCCCAGTTGCAGTGTAATAGCACATAAATAAACAGAAGAGTGGAGTCTTAAAATATAAATCAAAACAGCTAGCTTAGAATCAGGAATGCATGGGGTAACAAATGAGGTTGGAGTTCCATAGCATTCAAAAGCTTGCCTTAAAAAGTGCGTAGACAGGGGAGATGTTAAACAGTGTTCTGTGACCTGCCATTTGCTTGACAATTTTATTGCAGGGCATCTATCCCTGTTCTGACAAGTTTTTTTTTTCTTCAGTTGAAACTTCAGCATGCATTCCAGAAGAGTGGCAGCTTGCTGCATTTTTCCCCTTCAAGCCTTCCCTCAAAAACATGCCTTCACTATAACGATTAACTGCGATCTACCAATCAGATTTCTCTCACAGATTTCATCCCTTTCTGTTTCTCAGTTATTTCTTCTCCCTCTCACCTGCAAAAAAAGACAAAACAAAACAAAAACTTCCTCACTATAGTGCATTCTTCATTCTGGTGTCACAGTTTCACAAAGAAGCTACCACTTCACTTTGCCCCTTCACTGCAAGTTTCACAAGGGAGGAAGAGCAAAAGCCCTTATCCTAAAATCTTACATGAAGGAATCCCATTTCTTCCGCTCCCTCTCCGTTCTTAACAGGTCAGGGGAAGAAGGACCAACTTCAGCCTGTCTCCCTTGCAGCCATCCTTCATTTTCCCTCATCTGTTTTGGGGAAGTTCATGCTTTCTTTATCTGGGAGAAAGATGTGCCATTTCTGTCAGGGTCTGATAAAAGCATCTTATTTTTTGCCTTTTAACCCATATTAATGTAATATTGTTATTAGGCCAACCAAAAGAAGACAAAAATGTTACAAGATGTCCAGATGTCCAGATATCGTCATCAGGCCAAGTGTAAAGTGGTTTAACACAGAATTCTGTTAAAACCAGAGCGCTGAAACTGGCACTTTCAATAACGATGAGTACTGGTCTCTTTTTTTTTTCTAATTTGTGAAGGGAGGGAGTGGAATTCATGTTGCATCTGGTCTCACAAATAATTGTGGTTGCCACTGTGCAGACTCATCACTGTCATGCCACCTAAGAAAAAGATCTGAATGGGCAGAGGGTGCATAGGCTATTTCTTTCTCCAGTCTGAGCACCAGTAGGCGCAGGGCCATCAAGCAGGCACTGAGCCGCGCCACACTTCTGTCTTGGCTCAAGAGAGGGCAAGAGAGCAGCAAGGGACCGCCAACTACCCAGTTGATCAACTCTCCCTGACTCCCGCCAAAACAAAGAGGAAGGGACTTAGCTGAGGAAAGAGTGAGCAAGAAAACAGAGGCTCCTCTAGAAAAGATCTAAGAAGCCCCACTGCGGCCATCCCTCCCAGCGGAAAAGAAAGGGGGAAGCGAACAGCCTGTTTTCCCGAGGGCCGCGCGGAGCGCAGGACCGAGGCTCCCTCGCCTCTGGAACTGGCCCGGGGAAAGGGAAGGGAAGGCGTCCGTCCGTCCGCGCTTCCAGCCGGCCCGCCTCCTTCCCGCGCCCCAGCCCCGCCCGCTCGGCCAACAGTGACCCAATAAAGTTATTTTGAAAGTGACCCTGCAGCCGCTCCACTAAGCTAGCAGCAGCTGTCGGAAATCATGACTGAAGATGACGGATTCCGCGGTAGTGGTGGAGGGCCAGCTCAAGTGGAGAGATGGAAAAAAGGTCCCCGATACGAATCTCCCCCGGCCTGGCGTGGTCTAGCGGCGAGCCGGTGACCTAGCGGCTGGCCTGGCGTGGCTTAGCCTCGCCGATGCCGCCTTTTCTTTATCCGGGCTGGTACAGAAGGGGCCCTTTCCCCCCGCAAGCTGTTCAGTTTGGGGAGGGGTACGGAGAAGGGAAGGCACGCGGCGCTCCGCCAATAACTCTCCTCCTCTCTCTTTCTTTCCCCACAGTGGAAGAATAGATGGGTGGTGCTGCGCAAACCTTCCCCGGTTGCGGGTGAGTTCCGGCGCTTGCGGTTCGAGGGGACGGGACGGGGCAGAAAAGGCACGGTTAGGGAGAAGAGCGGGGAGGCCCGGGCCAGCCAGGAGGAGGAGAGCCAGGACGACTAGAGCCCTCGGCACTATTGTTAGGAGACGAAGGACGGCGGGGGCGGGGGGCGAGGCAAGGGGGCGCTTGTGTCCCCCAGAGTTGCGAGGGACGGTCGCTCTTGCACGGCTCCTTTTCCCCCCTTCCTGTTTTATTAGCCGGGCAGGCGGGGAGCTGAGCTAAATATAGAAGGAGGGTATTGAAGGTGGAGGAGGGGGTGTGTTGTAATTGGGAAAGGCAGGAGATGGCAGAGTGGCGCTGGAACTCTGTGTGGGTCAGTTGAAGCATTCGGACTTGTATGTATGTATGTTCAAATCTTGCGTTTAATTTTGAAGCACTCCTATGTTGGCAGTTCTGAGTGGTTGTCCTCGCACAGCCACGCATTGTGAATGTTAACTGAGTTATCTGAGTATTAGCTGCCTTTCATCTAGTTGACTGCTTTCACTTAACTCATTGACTTTTACACTTGGAATTTGTTCTGTCAGGTTACATGTTATCTCCATCTGTCCTTGTATTGAAACAGCAAATGTCTCTCTTCACTCTTTCCAGCATAGTTATGATTACTTCCCCCATCCTCTCCCCCTACTTTAGTAACTCTTTAGGTAATTTCTGTAGGTGGTAATGAGCAGAGCTGCATTAAAGATTTCATAGGCCCTAGGCGCTCTTTTATTCGACTCCCCTCCTCACTTTGCGGTACCACTAGGAATGTTTTTGTAGGCCCTAGGCACTGTGCCTAAACTGCCTAATGGATAAGGCAGCCCTGGTAATGAGTTGTGTGTCTAGCTTCTCTTTTTCCCTTGTACAGTCTCTTTGTCTCTCTCTCTCTGTCTCTGAAAGCATGGTATACTTTTGGGTGCCAACTGAGACCCAAGAGTTTTCTAGGATCCTTAGCTATATCAGCACGTGGTGACACTGCTGTCTTAAATCATGTACAAAATCATATGTAACATTTATCACGTCAAAATATATCCATATAGTTCAACACAGTTCTGGGAAAAAAAAGCACATATGGAAAAAATGCACACAAAACGATTTTATTCTAGTAGAAAGCACATTTATACAGTGCTGAAGTAGAAACACAAAATTTGAACATACACACATACAGTGCTGGAGTCCTCTGGACTGTGGCATAATGTTCCATGTTGCAGATCTGATTTTAGCAAATATCTCACATCAAATCCTGCTTCCCAACTTCCACTGAAAATCTACAGCCCTTACTGTGACATCTGTGGTAGGGGAGAGTTGGGGAGTTGTGATCTCAGAGACACTGTGGATCTAAAAGGACCACAGCTTCTTTGGCCTCTACCTGTGCTCCCACACTAGCTGGCAGTACATCATCACTACAGCTGGTATAGATAAATTTCAGCAGCAGGGAATCCGCGCTAAAGAGAAAGGAAAAACTGCCAGACAGTGAAAAAAGAGGTAGAAACAGTGTTCTTCTCTTTTTTTCTGCAGTGTTGGAATGAGCCTAGAAGCATATTAGATAGCTCAGGGGCTCTAACATCTCAGCTGTATAAGGGTTAGAACTGCTTTGTTAAACACATTGTTTGAGTAGGAGATTGCATTAATATTCCAAATGGAATGTTAACATACACTTAATTTTTACTGGATTGTATTTTTCTGTACCCTACATGTGTATGTGAATAGCGGAGTTGTATTTTTAGCTGTGAGCCACAATATACTGTTTTAATAGGAAACAAGGAAAATTTCTATAACTATTTTTTGCTTCTTATTGTAGATTTATTCAAATATTTTAGAGACATCTTGGAAATGTAGTTGTTTTCAGGTGTTTCTCTGAGTGTGTATTAACATTTAATTATAGAGAACTGAAAGTTGTGCTGCAATAAATGTTATGTTTATGTCAGGATGCCTCCAAAAAGGGGGGAAAGGCTCTGGAAGTCTTGAGAGTTTCCAGTTCTTTTTGTTCTAATTACATTTGTTTATTCAGGAATTGCAAAAGAAAGGGAAGTCATAATGAATCCAAACAAACATAACTTTGAGCCTATTTGCAGAATTATTCCTGGTGTGACAGTGTAGATGAAGAGAACTTTCTTCTTTGTATCATGGCATCTATTTAATTTCATCCAGTGGAATTTGAAAATATTGTTTCCTGTTGGAAGCCAGCCTACTGTGTTTTGAAGAATAGGACACTTAATTATTTTCATTATTATTTAGAAGAAGAAATTTAATGATTGATTGCAATCTTGCTTTGGATCAGGATGCAAGATGGAGACCACTTTTGCCATCCTGGCAGAGTAAAAGAGAGAAATAAGGTGTGCCACTCAACTAATTCTCCTGGAGTTATTAGTGGCTTTCAGACCCATTTGCTTTTAAATTCATTTTAATAGTGCTGCCTATTTAATGGCTTTCTAATTCATCTATTATACATTGTCTTAACTATATTTGCTCTTTAACTTGCTGTTGTTGTGTGTCTTCAAGTCATTTCCCACTTATGGCAAACCTATTGCAGGGTCTTCTGGGACTGAGAGTGTATGATGCACCCAAGAGGCTGCCATGGCTGAATGGGGAATCGAACCCTGGTTTCTAGGGCCACTACACCATGCTTTATATTGTAAACTATATTGGGACCTAATATTAATAATGATACTAATTAAATAATAATAAATAATAAAAATACAATTATATTCTTCTGGATTGCCTATATGGAATGGAAGTTGGAATCTGCAGTACTATGTCCACCCTTCAGGAAAGTTCCAAAAGGTAGTGCTGGAAGGCTTGCCCTTTCTCTATGAAATCAGCTGTTGGGTTGCCCAAGGATTTATTTTATCTCTCATGCTCTTCAGAATCTATATGGAACTACTATGTGACATCATCTAGGGGATTTGTAGAATGGTCCACCAGTTTGCTGATGACACTCAGTTCTATTTTTCCTTTTCTTTTGTAAGGTGTGGCAAGGTCCTCCATGAATGTCTGTCTTAAGTTGGTGATGGTTGGGTGTGTTGATCTGGATATGGGTAATATGTTATGTGTGTCTGCATATCTGTGTATGAAGCAGACATATTTCTCTATAAAAAGTTTTCTCAGAACTTGGGACCAGCCTCTTTTGGGGTAAAGTGAGCAGCACATTTTGGGTATCAGCAAATAGTTAACTGTTAATTTAATAATTGAATGTATTATCACTGTATTTTACTGCTAAGGAGATGGAGCAGTACTTGCTGAATTTTCTGCTTGAGGTACCAAAGTACTCATCTAGCCTCCAGTACTAGAAAATGTTGTTTTGGGTGAGTGGGCAGATTGCCAGTTGCTTCTCTGCCTCAGGCATTGGGCCAGCCCTGCTTGGGAGTGTTCCTGAACCTCACATTGTTTCTAGATGTCCAAGTGACAACTGTTACCAGGTGTGTCCTTTCAAGTTTATGTGGCTCTTAGAAAACAGTTCAGAAAGTCCAGCTGTTTGAGAATACAGCTGCTCAGTTATAAAGTGGCATTTACTGGAGCAGGGCTATGGAGTCAGTACAACTAAACCAATGTTGACTCCAGCTCCTGTTTTTCTACTGTCTGTCTTTGACCTCTTCATAAACAACAATGTATGTTGACGAGTACCAACAAATTTACTGTAGTAAAATGGTAGCACAGGATATTTCATTACCACCACACAAATCATCAGAACATAAAATATATGTATTTGATTAAAATTTCTGAAGAACGAAACTTTCCCAAATTTCTGTGAAATCAGATTTGCAACAAACTAGGCACTATAAGCTTTTATTTTAAAGCTGGGATTGTTACATTGCTATTGACTCTGACTCCACCCAAAGTTGCTTCTGACTCCGGCTCAGACTCCACAGCCCTGGACTGGAGGACTGTAGAGTTCTTTGTGAACTAGATTACTTACCAGATTGTCTCTGGGCCTTGTTTGAGTTGTGATCTTTACCATTAACACTTTAAATGGCTTGAGTCCAGGGCACCATAGAGAGGAGCACCTCCATATGTGCTTCTAGTCGCTAATCATGCTCATCTGGAGAGATACTGCCTTGGATGCCACTCCCTTCACTTATGTAATTTTTCTATATAAAAAATAAGAACTTTCCTTGGTGATACCTTCACTGTGGAAGTCCATCACAATGGAAATCTGCCAAACCTGCACTGTTAATATTTTTAGGTGACTACTAATGCTTTATAAGTTCTAGGAATTCTGTTTGTTAAATGGAGTAGGCTTTTCCGTTTTTATTCCTAAATCACAAATTATCATAATATTAACATTTATTATCAGTTGTATGGGATGTTTCTGATTTTTCTGTTTTATGATATTTATTTTTATGTCTGTAAGCTGCCTTGAGAACTTTGGGGGTTTAAATTCTGTATTCATAAAATTTTCATGTGTAGTTGTTTTTTAATTACTTTTATTGTGAACCTCTTTAACAGCCATTTCATAGAAAAGTGGCCTATGCATTTAAACAATGAAAATTAAATGTTCACTACAGTGCTTTTGTAGTGACATGTGAGATGAGAATAAATTCTTTTCCTTCTTCCTCTTCTTCATCTGAAGTATCAGTGGTGACAAAACTGGAAAAGAGATATCAGAAGTGATTTTTTTTTCCTTCTGAAGAAAAATAATGCTTGTCAGAAAAAGCAGTTATTTTTTGTCTTAACCTGCAGATCCATGGTGTTAATGAGCTATTTTAAGCAATGTTAGATTGCCCTTTTATCTCTCTGAGGAGGTAGATATTTTACCTTTTTTAACTGTGTAGTAATATTTTCTCACCTGAACTAACTAGACATGTAGTGCCTGTAATTATTCTTTTTCACTGTGTGCTGTGTTTACTTGTAATCTTTCATCATCTAGAGTATCGAAACAGCAAGGGTTTTAAAAAACATCCTAGAGTCCCAGTCACTGTTGTTACTTTTTTTAAAAAGCATCAAATTTATAATATATTTGATTATAGGTTTCCATTTTTCAGATTGCTTACTCATGCTGGTGTACAAGGAAAAGTCTGAAAGACTAAAGGGGTTGAAAGAGCGGAGCAGTGTAACACTGGAAGACATTTGTGGCTTGGAACCTGGACTCTTTTATGAGGGTCTGAATCATACTCTTGCCATCATCTGCTTGACTCAAGTTGTTATGCTGGGTTTTGAGAACAAGGAAACAATGCATGCCTGGGATGTACGCATCCGCTACAGTCTAGGTGAAGGTAATGTTCGCTTCTTAGTCTATTGTTGCATGTACCCCAGTTCTCTTGAAGGGTGAGAATTTCCAAGGATGCAGCACTTGGAATGCAGTCACAGGAGACATATTTGTGCTTTGCAACTTTTGCATTTATTTACAAGTACACAGAAAGATGGAGGCTCATAGCTTAATGCTCCAAATTCCAGTGCTTCCTCATCGTAGAATACTTATGCAAACAGACTGCACCCTAGGATGCTCTAGAGCAAAAACTCAAATCTGATCTGGCCTTTGTCTGCCAAAAAACTGCCACTTTTGCACACAGTGTGTGTGTGTGTGTGTGTGTGCATGCGCGCCTTCAAGTCACCTGTCAACTTGTAGTGACCTCATGAATTTCATAGGATTTTCTTAGGCAAGAAATACTTAGAAGTGGTTTTGCCAGTTTCATCCTCTGAAATACACAGAGACTACGTGCTTAATCAACCCCATTTAGGATAGGGGAGGAAAAGAGGCAGCCTGTTAAGATCCTTTTAAAAAGTAGGATTTTGAAGAAGTTGAGAATAAAATTAGAGAAAATGAAAATCTCCCTCACGCTTATTTTGTACATGCCTGTTTCTGTCCTGAACATTTTAAAATTCTGTGCTTTAGCATTCAAAGTTGTGGCTCAAGAAAAATTGAATTATGGTATGTGAAATTTCTAACGTCATATTGAACAAAGTTTGCATAGGACTAATATCCCCAATCTCTTTAGCTTGCTAGGTCCTTTTGTGCATTTTTCTGAAGTTACTAACAGCAGATCAGTAAAATTACCAAACCATTTAACATGTAAGTAGAATTTTGAAACTTTAAGATTCACACTAGTGAGGAGATCTGAATGCAGTCAAGGTGTTTTATTTGTTTGTTGTGTGCCTTCAAGTTGTTTGTGACTTATGGTGACCCTTAAGTGAGCCTATCACAGGGTTTTCTAGGGCTGAGAGTGTATGATGCACCCAAGGTCACCATCTATGGGAATCAAACTCTGCTCTCCAGGATTGTAGTCCGATGCTGAGACCACTACACCACACTGGCTCATTTGTATATATAGATAGATATATTTAGGAACACAGGGAATTGTTGAATTGCTAGAGAAAAAAACCCTAAAACCCTAAAATGAAGTTAGTATCTATGTATACAGTTTTCCTTGTGGGTTTTTTTTTTTAAGAATACTGTAATGTTATTTTATGGTACAGTTACTCTGAATTCCATAAGTAAATTTTTTTAAACTATCAAGAAAATTTTTTCCAGTATTTCTTATGGACCTGTGGAGCTCCATAGGGAAGAAATCTGTGCAGGTATACATAATGAACGCATACATGTATTAGTGAACATAACTGTTGTCATTAATCTTTGCAGACTTGAATTTAGCAGATTAATATCTCCATGAGTTCAATTTCCATACTATATCAAGCCATTTTGTGAGAGAAATTTCATCTAATGTCCTCTAGTGTTTAGCAAACTCAAACCATGCTGCTATCAGCAGAAATGATATTAAGTCTTTATGCCATAGATTTTTATTCCTTTTCTTGAAAATGGAGGGTAGGAGTATGCTTCAAAAACCAGTAATTGCTCTCAGAATTCCATATATGCAAAAGTGGTGTTTTATGCAACTATGATTTTGAAAGCACTGCAGCCGTGAAATTTGGAGACATGACAATTTGTTTTATATAAGGCCATTTCTGCACTAGATTGTTTTAGTGCTATTATTCCACTTGCAACATCCTATGGAATCCTGGGGTTTGCAGTTGTGGGAGCGGCCAAGTGGCCCCTCCCGAAACTGCAAACCCCAGGATTCCATCAGATGTTGCAAATGGAATAATAGCACTATAACAGTCCAGTGTGGAAATGGCCTAAGTCTATGGATATAGGTACTCTTTCATGGAAAAGATCTTTGACCCAGTAAACTCCCCTCTGTTTCTACATATTTCTCTATTGTTTCCTTGGGTATGTCTACATGAACACTAGACAGTCAGTGATGGGGCAAATTTTGAGACATTCAAGGATTTAATGTTTAATCCAATTACTTCAGACACATAGAGTTAGATTTAACATTTTAGTTTTTGCTATTGTATAAGGCCCAAAAAAGGCAACGATTTTTTTAAAAAATATTTTGAGTCACTAGAGAGTTCTATCAGGATTCAGCTGTTAGAGTCATCCTAGCAGATGGTTTGGATCATTAGACATAACTGGAATGTTTCAAAATACAGTTTTAGGTTTGAAATAGCCAGTCCTCCTGCTCTGCTAGGACATATTGGACCACCTTAGGAAATCTGTCTTTTCCCCTTAAAAATAAAATTTAAATCAACAACTGTATTTTGTAGCTTTAACTGAATCTATAGGAAGAGTTTGAAGTAAAAATATAAAGCATGGAATAACTTGCTTTTAAAGTAGACATTTGTCAAACTCTATTTTCACCCAGGTGATTAGTGGACAGTAATTACAATGTACAGTCTGCTTAAGGTCTTTGCTAAGAACTATTCCTAGTACTTAAAACCTGAGTCATATAGGTAGAACATAGGCCCTTTCCGCAACTTACCTTTTCTCAGTGCTGGGGCGCGGGGATCACATGAGCAGCCTCTTGTGAGAGGCTCTCGCGTCCCTGCAGCTTTAGCTCCGCAGCTGCTGCCTGCCACACGGCAGGCAGCATGAGGGCTCCACTTCTTCCTTCCGCAGCACAGCCAGATATTTTCCCAGGCTGTGCTGGGGGAGGAAGCGTGAGCGCTGCAGCTCCAGAGGCTCCGCAAGCACGGTAAGTGCGTGTGGGGCCCTGGAGCGATGCGCAATCGTGCACCATTTTCAGCTACAAGCTGAAAATGAAATAGTGCATGATCAGCGCCTGCTGGCCCAGGCAGCGTTGTGTGATTGCGAGGACGTTGTCTGAAACGCTCCTTGCAAACACACGACGCTCCAGAGGCCCTTTCGCATGGCAAATACCGTGCAAAAAGGGCCTTAGATTGCATAACATTTGTTGTTCTTAATTTGATATATTAATATACATAATATTTGATTTGGTATAATTTATTAGGAATCCAGAGTATTGACTAAAATAGCTAAGAAGTTTCTGAAGGGTTAATACAGTGGGGCCTCAGTATTCACTAATGTTTGGTTCCAGGATCCCCCATGGATACCAAAATTTGTGGATGCTCAAGTCCCATTATGCACAATGGTGTAGTAAAATGTCCTTATATAGAATGGCAAAATCAAAGTTTGCTTTTTGGAATTTTTTTGGAATATTTTCAAGCCATGATCTGTTGAATCCATGGATACAGAATCTGTGGATATGCAGGCCGACTGTATAGAGTTTACAGGGTCTTAAAGAAATCAGAGCACATTGTCTGCAACAAATTAATAAGATGCTGATGTTCATTAATAATAATAATACATTAAACTAATGCATTAGGTCTTATTAGGATTGTCCAGAGCTCAGTAGTGCTGGCAAAAAGTATTGGAGATGAGGGGCAGTCTTGTTTTGTATGTCATGATAATGCAAATTGTTCAGAGAGTATTTTATTTGTATGAACACATGCCTTTGAACTTCCATATAGATGTGATATAATTGGGATGAATATATTCCCAGATTGCATTTTTCTGATAATTTAATAAAATAGCGCCATTCTATCAAAGGCTTTAAAAGTGTCCAATGGAACCAGGGTTATTCAGGTTGGAACAGAAAACTATGTTCAGCATTCTCTGAATAGCAGTTTGACAGTGGAATATACTTGATGACCATCTGTCAGGAGTGCTTTGACTTTGTGTTGATGCATGGCAGAGAGTTGGACTGTATGGCCCTTGTTGTCTCTTCCAGCTCAATGATTCTGTGAATTGTATCAGAAATGCTGTGCCTGTCTGGTCAGATTTTGTGTAATTGGCAATAAAGCTGTTGAGCCTCTTAGCTAAGGTGAAGCACAAACGTTTATGGTTCTGCTTAAGGAGCTACAAATGGGTCTATATGCAAATAGAGGTAGAGGATCACTTCTTTAGGGACTGTTTACAGTCTTGGATTCATCCACTATCTAAAAGTTAAAGGTTGTCTGCGAGTTTGTCCGTTTTCCTGTGTCAGGCAGGTGAAGACCTCATATGATTGGCTGTATGAGGCGAGACCTCATATGATTGGCTGGCTGTGAAGATTCTATGGAATTTTGGGGCTGGCAGTTTAGGGAGACACCTTTTGATTTCTCACCCAGAGAGCTCAGGCCAGTTGCTATGGAGACAAGGCCTGCCAGCAAGAAGGATGGCAATGTATTCTCTCAGGAAACCAACCTCTGTATGTTAACAACTCTGAATATAGATTGGATTGGGGAATATGGGGAAAAGTTTCAGGTACTGGACAAGACAGTTTGGGGAATTAGAGACACAGGATCTCAAATCCATGTGTATTTGAACTGCATCTAATTCCAAAGGTAAGGTAAGGTGATTCCTACGGTATTTCTAACAGGTATTATCTATGAGAAAATAAAATCCTAGGCACCACTGGGTAAATACACTAGTTCTAACTATTTGTATTATATTCCTTCCCTGTCCTCCAGTATCATTAAAGAGAGCTGTTAAGTGAAAAATCACTAAATCCCTTACGATTTTATAAAATTCTCCAGTCAGACCATCTAGTCCTGGAGATTTACCTGGTTTGAGAGCTTTTATTGCTTCTGTTGCTTCCATGGGAGTTATAGAAATATCTTAATAATTAGGCAGTGGTGATAGCTCAGCATAAAATAAATTGGAATAAAACCATACCAATTCATTGTTGTCTATTTATTTATTTTAATTTAATTTTTATCCTACCTTTCTCCTACATGGGATCCAGGGTCACATACAACTTTTTAAAAACACAGTGCAATTAAAAAGCTTTCAGAACAAAATTTAAAACACAAATTTCTATTTAAAAAATACTAGTTAAAATGCAAGTTAAAAGCAGTTTTTAGAAACACATATAAAACCATAATAAACCAGAAACACCCCCTTCCCTCATTAAAAGCTTGGTCAATCACATCATATTAAAAGTCCAAAGCATCCTTAAATAAAGAGGTCTCTACCTGCAGCAGAGAGACCGCAGGAGGGAGTCCAAAGAGACCTGTGGAAGGGAGTTCTACAGTCTGGGAGCAGCCATAGAGAAGGTTCCCTCTTGCATCCTCACTACTTTGAAAGAGATGTTCTTGAAAGGTTAAAAGAACTCTATGTTGATATACAGTCCTCCCTCCACATTTGCAGGGTTGTCCTTTGCAAATTTGATTATTTGCAAGGCACATGCATGCCTTCCCCCCGATTCTTCTCCTCTCATTCCCTTGCCTTTTACTGGGAGTGGAGAAGAAAGGCAAGCGCCCGGACAAAAGGCAAGAAAACGGGGAGGGAATGCACACATGCACCTTCCTTCTCCCCTTCGAGACTCCCCCCTCCCATTCCCTTGCCTCTGGCCCCAGCACTGAGAACTTGTGCCAAAGGAGAAGGCAAAGGGGGTGGGGGGGGGGAGACTCATGTGAGTCTTCTTTCTCCCTGCCTCTGGAGCTCCCCCTTCCCATTCCTTGCCTCTGGCCCTGGCACGCAAAAGGCGAGGGAATGGGGATCCCCAGAAGGGAGTAGGAGAGGGATTGCAAGGGGGAGCTATTTGCTGTTTTTCCATTTTTGTGAGAGTTATGTTTTCTGCTTGTCAAAGACATTTGGAGTTTTGGCTGCTGTTGTATCGATTTGTGATATAAAGCTGAATGAATGAATACAATTTATCAAGGGGAGTAGCCAGCAGGACGCAAGTGACAGTTTGAGTGACAGAATCAGCAGGATTTTGTTTCAGAGCTTGTAAGGGCTGCATTATCTACGCTTTTAATAACAAGAAGTTTGATGAATTCATCTGGAAAGACTCTGGTTGTAGAGATTTTCAAAAAAATAAAAATAGACACAACTGTTTCTCTTGTAAGCAGGTAGTGATCTCTCAAATCGAGCTCTTTTGTGAAATCTTGACCGTATTTCATATTTATAGAAGGATACCCTTCAGAGCCAAATGGAGATGCTGGTTGAGAGCTAGACAGTTTGTTTCCTTCACTAAACTGACCAGTTAGAGGAAAAAATGTTGATCAGCAATGGAATGAGTTTCTATTTCAGTTTCTAAATCAGTTTCTAGGATTTTATATTTGTTTAGATGAGTCAAAATCAGAGACGTCACCTACCAGAACAATTGGTAACAATTGGTAACAGTTGTGGTGACAATTAATTAATCCAAGACTGTTTAGAGGATTTAAGTGTAGGATATTCATCAGAACTTACTGTTCTCCATCTTTTCTTCCCCATGGCAAAATTTTCAGATTCCTCACTAAGAAGAGCCAAGCAGAGCCAGTGATAGGCAAGATGTATGTTACGGTAAGAGTAGTTGCTGGAATTCCGCAGAGATAGAATTCCAGCTGGATAAGTAAATGAAGATAAATCAAATGAAAACAATCTTTAAACTAATACCAAGCTAAAAAAAAATCCTCAAGGGTCCCAGCTTTCAACTCTTATAAACCAACTAAACAATAAAATAGGACAAACTAGAAGATAAGAAATAGATATGGATTAAAAATGAAAGGACAGACTGAGTCTGCCTTCTTACTCCTGTGAAATAAAGGAAGAAAAAGTTTCCCTTGGATGTTGAATACACGCCAGCCATATATTTTTGACTAGCTACTGTATAAACATTCTCTCCTTTTTAGATGCAGAACCGTTCTGCACTCCCTGCCTAGTCTGCTCAGAGCTTGGAAGTAATTTGTAAAAGGTAATAATCTTACCTGTAATGTTTTATACTTTGCAGCAATATAACCTGTGGCAGCATTACTTTTTTTAGGATAATGCTCACTTGTTTGTAATAATTTTAAATATTTTTACATTTTACTAAGGCACCACTAACATGTTATTCTTTAAGCCAGACATGGGCAGTTACGGTCAACAGTCCACATTTGTGGGTTTCGTTTTTGTGGATTTGATTATTCACAGGTTATTTGCTGTCACCTTTGCTGCCTCCCTATGCCATTTTTGATAGGGACTCTAAGGCTCGTGAGACTGAGAAACTGTGAATGGGGCTTGTAAGTCCCTGTTTAAAAAAGGGTTGGGGCAGCAAGTGAGGTGGCAGTAATCCCCACCAGCCCCCCACTTTTGCGTTGTGAAGGAACCCTGATGCCTCAAAGGAATCCATGGTGGGTAGAATATGGAAATCATATTTTTTGTGTGTTAAATATGGTTTGGGAGGGCCTAGAGTTATTCACATTTTTTCCACTTTCACAGGGGTCCTGTGCCCCTAGCCCTAGCGAATGTGGAGGGATGACTGTACTATCAGCTGGTAAGCTGCATTGGACCCCAGTGAGAAATTGGGGGTGAGCTGAACCCCTTCCTCACTGCACCCCACCTGATTTTTGTTTACTCTTTCTGAATTGTTAAAATTCAAGAATGTCCCCATGAACTCTAGGAGACATGGTGAACAATTTTGCCTTGTTTTTACTCCTCCCCCGGATATTTTAAGCCTAGGCAGAGTTTATTCAAAACCAGGAAGTAAACTAGATCTGAGTTTATACTTAGGCCCTTTCCGTACCTTACCTTCTGCTGGTGCTGGGGTGCGAGGATTGCGTGAGCAGCCTCCGGTGAGAGGCTCTCGCATCCCTGCTGCTTCAGCTCCACACGAGCTGCCTGCTCGCGCGAGAGCCCAGCCTCTTCCTTCCGCAGTGTAGCCTGGGAGTTTCCCAGGCTGCGCTGAGGCAGGAAGCGCGACTTGCGCAGCTCCGGAGGCTCCACATGCCAGGTAAGTGCGCGCGGGGCCTGGGAGCAACGTGCGATCCTGCACCATTTTCAGCTTCTAGCCAAAAATGAAAAGGTGCGTGATCGGCACCTGCTGGCCCCTGGAGCGTCACACGATTGTGAATGCGTCGTGCAGATCACTCCTCACAATCGTGCGACTCTCCAGGTGCCCTTTCTTATGGCAAATGCCATGTGGAAAGGGCTGTAATAAAAAAGGCATTTTCTGTGTATAGAAACATCCAGCCCCCTGCCCATGGTGAAATTACCCCCTTGTCCACTAGAGGGCATTGTGAGCCTTTTTAGTAAAATAAAAATTCATAAAAATAATGGTGATTCTAGGTTCCCTTTGGAGCCTCCACATATGGTCTTGTTTGGACTCCCTTTGCCCACCATGTCTTTAAGCACTGAGCAATGTGTAATGTACCTATTTTAGAAAGGAATGTTTAGTACTAGCATATTATTTTGTAAAAATAATGTTTCACTCTCCACACCTTCTCCAAGGGCACAAGTAGGAGGAACCTAATTCTGGCAGAGGTCGAGATTATGAAAAATGTTTTAGCAGTCCCCTCCATTTTTAAGAGGACCTACAAAAGCATGGTCATGGTAGAAACAAACTAAATGAGGATACTTATTTCAGCCCCACCCAGTGCTGATAATAATCCTGTGGTCATGGGACTTGGGATTACACCTTTTGAAAAAATTCTTGGTTTAATGTACTTTTAAAAATGGCAGGCATGGAGAATCTGAGGGGCACAAATAGCAGTGAAATGGGAAGTTTACTGAAGAAGTTATCATATTTCTCAATTGTCCTGATTTGGCAAGCACAGTCCAACTTCTTTGTTATCTCACTTTTCTAGCTGCTGTTAAAATGTCCCAGTTTCCCACTCCTCCTCTCACTTTCCCTGTTTGCTCTCAGCTTGCTTCTGTTGGTATAAACTGAATTCAAAGTGCAAAAATAGTGTGCAATCAATTAACTCAGCAACTAAGAGAGGGAAGGAGGGAACAGATCTCTCCCTTCCCTGTAGATGCAGGCAATAGGAAACTGCTGCAGCCTCTTCTAGCTTTTGTGTTATTCCTCATCAATCGCTTTTGCCATCTTGACCACTCTCTGATGTTGCATAGCCACATGTGGCCCAGTTTTCATCTGTGAAATGTTGGAGGGTATGGGATTGTGACCTAGGCCATTTTCACACTACACTGTTATAGTGCTATTATTCCACTTTCAACATCCTGTGGAATTCTGGGATTTGTAGTATAGTGAGGCCAAAGAGCTCTCTGGGTGAGAATTCTAAATGTCCCTTCCTAAATTGCAAACCCCAGGATTCCATAGGATGTTGAAAGTGGAATAATAGAACTATAACAGTATAGAGTAGAAATGGTTCTAGTTGTTTTTGAAAAAGAACTCATGCAGGATATACTCTGTGGTTTTTGGTTTCACAGGTACTGAGCTGACTGTTCACATTATTCACATCTTTTTTAAAAAATAAAACTATTTATTTATTTAATTTATATCCCACATTTCTCCTAGCATGGAACCCAAAAGTGGCTTATACCATAAGTTAAAAAAATGTAACTCAAAATATATAGTACGGAAATTTTTAAAAATTGAACAATCCAATTAAACCAAGTATTTAAAACAAAAGCATATTTAAAAACGCAGTAAAAACAACACATATTCCATCCCACAGCATAACCTATTAAAAGACTGTTCTCCTACGACAAGTTAAGAGCCAAAGGCCTGCCTATATGGAAAGGTCTTTGCCTCTGTGCAAAAAGAACACAGAGAGGGGGCCAACCCGAGCCCCCCATGGGTAGGGGTTCCACAACCGGGAAGCAGCTACTGGAAAGGCTCTCTTCCATCCCTCACCAGATGAACTTGTGAGGGTGATAGGACTTAGATAAAGCCCTCCTTTGAAGATCTTACAATATAGGCAGGCTTATATGGGCAGAGGCAGACTTTCTGATAGTCCAGACCTAAGCTGCTTAGGACTTTGTAGGTCACTTTGAATTGAGCTGAATTTATATAAACATGCTAAATGGAGTTATTTGAAGTTTCAGAGTATGCTGTCAGCAGTATGCCAATGTCACATAGTCCTATTTCTCATTTTTTATCTTTGGCTTGTGGATGTGCTGAACCATGTCAGTGGCATGGATGAAGGGCAGTAAACTGAGGCTTAAGGGGGACATGACTGAAATGATGTTAGTGGATGGTTCATATGACCCAAAGAGCAGTGTTCAATGTGTTTTGGATGGGTTTGTGCACCCTTTGAAGGAGCAGGATGATAGGCTGGTGAGGATCCATAATTGTTTCCTCAAGGTACAGATAGACTGAGCAGCCTAAGACATCAGATCCAATCTGATGTGGAAACTAAGCAGGATCAGTTCTGGTTAGTACTTGAATGGGAGACTGCCAACAAATATCAGGTGTGTAAGCCATATTTCAGCTGAAGGAACTGGCAAAACTATCTTTGAGTATTCCTTGCCTAAGAAAATGCTATGAAATACGTGGGGTCACCAAAAGTCAGCAGGTGATTTGAAGATGTGTGTGCACACTCACACACACATAAGTAGACTCAGTTGACCAGGGTACTTTTTACTAGCTTTGGCTAATGGAAATGTTATGTCCATTTCTGGAGAAGGATAGTTTAGCTTGAGTGATCTAGGCTGTGGTACATGAAATTTAGATTATTGCGATGTGCTATATGTGAGGCTACCTTTGGAGACAGGTCAAAAAAGGCAGCTAGTGTAGAATGCAGCAGTGAGAATGATGAATGGGACTAAAAGGTCTAAGCATACAATGCCCATTCTGGCCTAGCAAAAGTCTGGTCACATTTCTGAATGGTCACGTTCAGAAAGATGCTTTTAACCTATGAAGCCTTAAAGGGTTCAGGGGAACTCCTATACTGGGTGGATCAGCTTTTCTGTCGTGAACCTAACTATACTCTGAGATCAATCATCTGAGGCCTTTCGCCAAATATTTCCTTTGAGCAACTCTCTGTGGGTGATGATAAAGGACAGGATCTTTTCAGATACCATTCCTGACAAAGGCTATATGATGCCAACGAACACCCTTTTGGTGCCAGGTCAAGATGCCCCTCTACTCCTAGGCATTTGATATGATGTGATTGATTGAGGGTTTTAAAAGATCACTGTTATGCCAAATGATTGCTGTTATGATTTCTTGTTCTTGAAGAAGGGATGGAAATTGAGTTTTATGTTTTGAGAAAGATGTAGACAAGTTAGAGCAGATTCATAGAAGAGCAACCAGGAGGTATGGAGAACAAAACATGTGAGGTAGTTGTGCATATTCGGCTTGGTTAAGAGAAGACTGAGGGTGACATGATTGCCCTCTTTAAATACCTCAAGGGCTGTCACAGAGAGAAAGGGGACAGGCTTGTCTGCTGCTCCACAGTGTAGGATCAGATCTAATGGTTTTAAGTTGCCAGAAGATAGATTTCAATTGAACATTAGAAGGAACTTATGACAGTCAGAATGGTTTGGCAATCAAAACAATTGCCTAGATAGGTGGTGAGGTCTCTTTCTCTGGATGTCTTCAAAAAGAAGCTGGACAGCTACGTGTTAGGGAAGTTCTAGCTGGAGCTCCTGCACTGAGCAAAGAGAGGGACTTGATTGCATATGAGGCCCTCTTCAGTTCTGTGATTCTATGATTCTGTTACGTCTGCTTCATCTTCAGTCCCTTGGATCCTCACAGGTACATACCACCATTTCCAAAAATGAAAGTGATATTCTGGTCACTTTGGGTGTTGTCTCCGTCTTCTTTTTTCTGCCACCACCAAAAGCATTGATTAAAAAGATAATTATATGTCTTAGAGGACTCAAAAAAAGTGTCCTTCCCTTCTTTAACACCTCTTTTTGGGATAGATTTGGGTGGGGTGTTTAAGAGTTCCACGAACCAAACAAAAGCACCTCCAGAACAGTTCCCATACCTGCATTTAAAAATGGATTGGTGTGTCAGAAATTAACTCTATTTGTAATATTAGGATATCCCACCTGTTCTATGTTTTCTAAAATCCTAAATCTTCCTGTCATTCATAATTAAGGATACAACAAGTTAAACTATAGAAATAATTTATAAGTCTGTTTCATCCAGTCTTTACTTCACCCAGAAACCAAAGTACCATCTTGCTACCACCAGGTAAACTTTATGTCACAAAAGGTACCTAACCTGCCCACTTTGTTATGTGACAAATTGCATTGACTGACCTTTGTTTTACTCCTTCCATATATCATAAAGCAGGTCATGCTATGACATTAACCTGTGTAGTCCAATTCCTTTTCTTGTGTCAAATGCCTTCAATCAGAATTGATGGAAGATGAGTGCCTTGAATAGTGTGCTGCATTCTGTACCAAGACAGTAGAGAAAGACTTGGAAATTGTAGGCAGCTGTTGCTTTATGCTGTGGTGGACTACATCTGTTTAGGAGTCAAAGCAGTCATGTCATCTTCCCAGATGTGTAAGAAATATGTAAGCAATCAGGCAATGATTACTTGCACAAGTGATAACCAATTTTCTGTTAATACAGCAAAATCCAAAACAAGAGGGACAAGTAGTGACTGGGAGCTTCCCCATTCACAGAAGGGATCCAAGTTCACACACAAGCAACATAAGGGGTGTAACAGCTTTTCCCCACATAACTACCCTCATATCAGAGGGAGGTCAATATGTCTTCAATTTGTAACTTATCCAAACAATATTATAATTGAAAAATCAAGAAACTTTGGAAACAAATACAATCTCCTCAGTTTGCAAGTGCAGAATAACATGCTAAAAAGGATCTCTGCTATCGGTGATGAGTACTATGGAGGTCAGGGTATCCAGAGATCAAATGCAGGGCAGAATTGTCAGCCTAGTCAACTACAAACTTACACTAAGCCCCTGATAGAGCTCCAGTCTGGCATTTAGGTAATAGTTTTACTCATCTGACTAACCCACTAGAAGATTGACTACTAATAGATAGGAGGAGGCAGAGGTCTATCCAACTAATTTCTTGGAACATAGCAGGATGGAGGAATAAAATGGTTGATGTAGACTTTATTCAATGTATTCAGAAGTTTGACATAATCTGTCTTCAAGAGACTTGGCTTATGGAGGGAAACTCCCTTAGCTTACAGAGCTTTAATTCGTGGGAACTGCCTGCTCAGAAATTGTCCATTCCAGGCCATGGCAGCGGAGGCCTGCCCATCTTGATCTCCTCTTCTATAGAGATGAGTGAAATTGTAGCTTTGGATTTAGAGATAAATTTTTACCAGGTGTCATACTGGGTTTACTTCCAGCCCCCCAAGACTGACTTCTACCCTTGAAAAGAAGCAGGAAATTCCCCAGTGTTCATTAATTCTCACGCTGCCACCACCCACTGAATTCTGAATTAACTGAATAGTACAGTGGGACCCTGCTCAGTGGATTGACAATCTCTATGCTTAGGGACCTTTCCCTTCCCTCGTCTTCGCCTTCTGAGGTAGAGAAGTCCTATCTAAGTGTGTGCCGAAGAATGGCGTGGGAATGGAGAGGAAACAGAGGTTCTACAGAAAAGCATTTATTTTGAGGCATGCAGGTAAACAAGACAATAATACGCATGAGAGGCTCCCCCCTCTCAGGTACGCTTAAGTTACAAGTAGTTATAAACACAGATACATTCTTAAGATCAGCCAACCTCCAAAATAATAAAGGCCCTAACGTGACTAACTACCTAATATTCTAGCTACTCACATTTGGGTTCACAGGCTTAGACGGTCTAAGAGAAGAGTGAGGCCAGGAGGCAAGGCTTAGGGCCTGCAGCCTACTACTGGCACAGATTTCATCTCCAGGAGGCTTCTTTGTTGTCTGTCTGCCGTATGGTCTCTCAAGGATTTTTATAACTTCTCCATCGAAGCATCTCGAAGATGATCACCTTTTCCCCCTTGACTGGGCAATTCTCTCCCTGTGACCTGTGAGGCTGACCCACAGTAAAAACTGTAACCTAACCCCACCACGCCATTAACCTTGGTTTACCTGAAGAGGGAAGTATCCCCCTTCAGCTAAGTCTAGATAATGGGAAACCCCGTTATCACACCAGGTTATAATTTTAAAAAGATGTAAACCTGACCCCCTGCTATGCATAAACATGTATCTCCCTCCAATATCAACTATAGTTGCACAAGATATGTGGATAAAGTTTGAGGGTGCACTAGATAAGATGTTTACTGCCTACCCAAACCATCTGGCCTTAGTTTGTGGAGATTTCAATCCCAGAATAGAGTGATTACTCTATGCTGGAGAAAAGTCTAGGATTTGACTTGGGGGATATTGTAACAGTACCCAGACACTCACAAGATAAGATAATTAATAAAAATGGTCAGGCCCTCATATCATTAATTTGCAGATTTCATCTCACCTGCCTGAATGGCACTAATCTAGATGGTTCCAAAGGGTTTTTTACATATATATCTGATAAAGGCTCAAGTATGGTGGATTATATCATAGGGTCAGACTCTATTATGCCCTATGTCCAGTCTCTCAGAATTGAGAACAGAGCTGAAAAGTGATCATCTTCCTCTTAGACTGACCCTAAATTTACAGGAGGTTCACCCCAGAGTACTGACAGACCCTTAAAATGATTGGTCATCTGGAAAGTGAAAAACGCCTTAAATAGTCACATCTTCCTAGATATTCCATTCTATTTCTTTTCTTTCTTGCTTTTCGGTCTTCTACTCTCATGGTCACTGGGTCACCAGCTTGTGGTCTATGACCATTCACAGACCTTGTTGGGCTATTTTATTTTTTTTTTGTACAAAGTGGAGTTTTTGATATTTCTGCAAAACTTTATGCCGTCAGGCCTGTTGGTACCTCTCACTTGCTCATGGGTTATACTGTTTTGCTACATAAGGAACCACTGAAGGAGAGTGAGTTCAATCTACTTAGTACTTTGACTATAATCCTGTGTTTTCTTAATGAAACTAATATTTGGTACAAGAAACTGATTTGTTTTTAACTGGACTGATAATAGCTGTCATGCTATCGCAAAATGTTAACCTTAGTGGACAGAGACTGGAGATTCTCTGGTAGATTTATTACTTGGTAAACAAGTCAGATCACTCCTTAGTACTCCAGAGTCCAAATGCTCTTTAACTACGGCCCTTTCCGAACCTTACCTTTTTTCGGCGCTGGGGTGCAGGGATCCCATAAGCAGCCTCCAGCGAGAGGCTCTCACGTCCCCGCTGCTTCAGCTCCGCCCTAGCTGCCTGTTCCCAAGCAGTTAGTGCAAGAGCCCCGCCTCTTCCTTCCACATCACAGCCTGGGAGTTTCCCAGGCTGCGCTGGAGCAGGAAGTGCAACTGCCACAGCTCCAGAGGCTCCGCACACACAGCAATCGCACACCATTTTCGGCTCAAAGCCGAAAATGAAAAAGTGCGCGAGCGGCGCCTGCCCTACCCTGGAGCGTCACTTGATTGTGAGTGCATCGTGCAGATTGCTCCTTACAATCACGCAACGCTCCAGGCACCCTTTCGCATGGCAAATGCCATGCGAAAAGGGCCTACCATATGGTCTCAGTAGGTACTGAGTGTTAGTAGTTGTTGTGTTATGTAGTGTGTAGCTTATTTTGATAGTGGTCAAAATGTAACTCATGCCTAGCTGGGATGATTCAGAGCCCAAGTAACATGTGGCTGCTGATACCTACAAAATAGCTTAAGCAAGGTAAAAAAGAGAGAGAGAGAGAGAGAGAACCACTTCAGTTTATAGACCTGCCCAAGCAAAACACCATGCTAAGCAAAGAAAGATTATTTTAACCTAAAGAAATCTTGCCTTCTTCCTATATGTTATGCTTCTTCCCATTTTTCAAAGTATTTTCCTTTGATTTTTAATGTCATTACATGCTAATTGATATGATAGTTTTTGTTAGGTTTTGTAATAAACCTGTGTTTGCAAATATGAATATTTAACTTTGCCAAAATACTTAATTCTTTGTCACTTCAACTACCCACCTCTGCATTTCCCCCAATAGTTCACAGGTTTCATGTTGTGGTTGCACCAGGAACTAAACTGGAAAGTGGTCCAGCAACTCTCCACTTCTGCAATGATATTCTAGTACTAGTAAAAGACAACCCACCTGCTATCATGGGGCAGTGGAAACTCTCAGATTTGCGTCGCTATGGAGCTGTTCCTAATGGATTTGTCTTTGAAGGTGGAACTCGATGTGGTTTCTGTGAGTCTTCCGCACTTAATATTTGTTTCACTGTTTGGTTATAGAAGAGATCTAACCATGCCAAGCTATAACTGACTTTCTAAACTGCTTATACCTTAAGGTTTGATATGTAGGAAAATGCCCAGTTGCTATACTGACATGGGCTGACATGGCCTGGGAAGGTGTTACAATTTTCATTAGTTATGTTATTTTTAGGGTGGGGAAATAGGTTTAAAAGTACCCTGAGATTTTTGGCCTCTGAACCAAAAACCAACAAAACAAATACCATTCTTATTCTGGTAAGGCTTAGTGAAGGACAGAAATTGGAATATCTCAATATGATAGCAGAGTAATGTCATATATGGATTCTGACCCTATTCTAGTCCACAGTTACTCATTTAAAACCAGGTAAACTTTTCTAAGCTTAAGTCAGAGCTTAATCAGAGCTATTTCCTCTGATTTATTTGTTTGTTTATTTATTAGAATATTTGTATCCGACCCTCTATTGTGAGATTTCAGGGCAAGGTACACTTAAAACAATATAAGCAGGTCAATACAATTTTAAAAAAGAAGAAGAATTTAAATAGAATAAAACAGCAGAAAGGCTAAAACAGTTGAAACCATGTACATGTGCACTTCAAGAAATAATGAGATTAAGCCCAAATGGCTTTAATGAAAAGCAGTGTTTTCACAGCACTAACCAGGCCTCCAAGGGGAGGGCATTCCATAAAAGTTATATAACAGTAGAAAAGGTGCTCTCCCATGTTCCTGCATGATATATTTTTGCCATTATTGAGACACAGGGCAAGGACTCACCAACAGATCTCAGTTCTTGGGCAGGCATATATAAGGAGAAGCATCATCGTATGCAGGCTAGCTCCCAGTTCAAGGAAACAAGCTCAGAGGTTTACAGAAGCTTTATTCAAAGAACCTTAAAAGAAATACCTGCACCTTATGCTAAAGCCATTATTAAAGCAACATTGGACTTACAATCCTTTATATACCTTAACATTTCAAATTAGGGCAGGCTAGCATTCTCGCATTCTGTTTGTTAACTATTCATAACAATTACTCTTTCTCAGGGTTTACTGCTCCCTCCTCTGTTCTCAATAGCCATGGCAACAGTCTGATCTTGTAGTCAAGTTATTCAGTAGGCACCTGGAATTTTATCACAGTCCATTATAACAACATTTTTCTGTCCCCAGCACACTGCTCCCAGCCGTTTCCAACATCCTCTCATAGTAGAGTAATTCCCAATGAAGCATCAAAGTAAAGCAGTAACACATCAATGCAAAGTAATAATTTTCCAGGGAAAGTATAAAGCATTATGTAAAAGTATTAGAGTATTCAATCTCCAAGGCAAAGTGATACTTAAAATGGGTTAATCAGACAATGGGGAATTTCCATAGAAACCCACCAGTATAGGTGTATGGCTAGCCACCCTGCTCTTAACTGTTTATTATTTATTTAATTATTGAATTCATATGTTGCCTTTTCTTCCAAGGTGGGACCCAAGGCAGCTTCCAAAAGATTAAAAAACATTAAAAGCATGTAAAAAATTAAACCATTAAAAACAGACAAAATTATAAATCTTACAATATATTTTAAAAAGAGCTAATTAATAAGTAAATAAGTTTGAGCCCAATCAGTCAGCAGGTACAGGTCAGTCTGGATGATCTCAAGGGCCGACACATATATCGACGGCTGTCCTTCTGGGGAGGATAAACACATGTTTTAAAATCTGGTCAAAGGACTTCCTTAGCACTTCCCTTTCCAAGGAAACATGGAATACAGAATACAGAATACCGTATAGTTTTTGGCAGTTTGTACCTCCCCTTCATGATAAGGCACAATATCACACACAAATACCAAACCTAGGTCCACAACCTTAGACCATGGCACAGCAAAGCCAACCTGATAGGCATTCCTTCAGGTATTGAGTTCTTGAGTCATTTAGGGCTTTTAATGTCATCATTTTAAATTTGGACTGAAAGTGAATTAGTAGCTAGTGCAAGAATTGGTGTTATGTCTTGTCTGTATGATATTCCAATCAACAATCTTGCTGCTGTATCCAGAGCTGCATTAAGGTTTTCATAGGCCCTAGTCACTCTTGTGTTCCACTCCTGCTTCACTTTGACATACCACTAGGGATGAAAATGTAAAATATCTTTATTTTGAAATTTTGTTCTCCTTCCCCATTCTGGTAAAATCTTTTGTTAATCCCCTTTTCATAGGCCTTAAAATTTTTATAGACCTGGACACTGTGCCTAAAGTCACTAATAGATAAAGTGGCCCTGACTGTATCTTGCACTAGCTGTAGCTTCCAAGTCATCTTCAAGGGCAGACCCAGACCATAGTACACTAGTCTAATCAGTGTGTATACTGCTGTGGCTAAGTTATCCTTGTCTAGCCTGTAACTGGTACATCAGTCAGATCTTATGCCAAGCAGTCCAAGACATGGAGACCATTTAGGCCTCCAATGACAGAGATGCATCTAGGAGTGCTCCCAAGCTATGTGCTCACCCCTTAAGGGGGACGGCAACCCTGTCCAAGACAGGTTGCTTTCCCAATTCCCAAACCTTAGACCCACCACTCCACAGAGACTCCATCATATCAAGATTCAACTTCAGTTTATTGGCCCTCATCCAACAAGTTATGACATCCTGGTACTGGTCCAGTAGAGCTGAATACCATCAGCATAATGATGGGACTAGCTCAACCTAATTCTTGCATATTTCCTACCAATGGTTCTGTTGCACAGCTGGTAGAAACTTGGGTGGGTCTGATCTCTATCTATAGTTTGAGTCTCTAGCACACACTCCCCTACAATTTTTCTTCCTCCTTTACCTGTCTCTCTGAGACACTTTGCCTGTAGGTGTTACTTCAAGTGTGGCAAGTAGAGGATATAAATGAAGGGAAGAAAATTTCTTTTTCTGTACCCCAGCACTTGGTTTGCTGCTGTGCAGCAACAGGTGCAAGTAAACCTGACAAATGAGGATATTCTGTATGTCAGTAGTTATCAGGAAAACTAGCTTTTCCAGCACTACTGGAGGTGGAAAGATCTTGCTCTCATTTTTCCTTCCTCTGCTTTATAATTGCTTCTGAAGTAGCAGGAGCATAATTAGTGGTGTGGTGGGGGCATTAGAGCTATATATTGGATCTCTGGATTTTTTCTATTTGGTTTGTGGACACAGAATTGCAGAGGCTCATTTCACTACATATCTCCAACAGGGAGATAAATTCTCTAAGAACTCAGATGTGGGGCTCAACATTAACAATGGTAATAGCCCAACTTTTTTTTTTTGTTAGCTGCCAGCCACTAGAGAGCTAGCACGGTATACTGGTTTAAGTGTTGGATTATGACCCTAGAGACCAGAGTTCAAGTCCCCACTTGGCCATGGACACTCACTGGGTGACCTTGGGCAAGTTACATACTCTCACAGCCCAGAAATCCAGTGATAGGTTTCCCTTAGAGTCACCATGAGTCAGAAACAACATTGAAGGCACACCACAACAATAACCAAACAACCAATAACAATTGTGTAGGAAGCCTGTCCACCATTTTGCATCCTTCGCAATGGCCCAAACTTAATGTTATTCCAGGCATTGTGAGATGTTTATATATAATAGTACCTGTCCTAGAAAAAGGGTGGAAAATATTCAGAGAAAATTGTGCAAATTGCCCCCCCCTTTTTTTTTGGTGGGAAGATCAGAGGAGGAAGAGGTGAGAAAAATTAAAATCACATACATTTTCCTAGAAAATGACTTCTCAGAATTTTTGCTTAATTCTAGATATTTTGGAATGTAGGTAGGATGGAATAGGGAATGGATTGAGTTCCTGGCTTTGGGTTATAATACTCTATATTCAACATATGCCTTATGAGTTCATGTGACTCATAGTTCCAAATCAGAAAAATGATTTTCTCTATTTAAAATCAATGTTAAGTATACAACCAATCAATATTCAGAGTGGTGTTAGCTGCTTTTGATGTTTGTTACATTAACTACACATGACAGATCATCTGTTCAAATACATGTCACTTATAAACTTGTGTAAACCAGGGGTGTGATGAAGCCAGTTTAAAACAGAGGAACAGAGACTGGAGGTTCCCAACTTGTTGCCAGTCATTCCTGTGTCTCTCCATCTGTTTCCTCCCCAATGACATCCCAAAACCAAAGGTATGTCTTTGTTTTGGTGGGGAAATGAGAAAGGAGATATATGTAGGGCATCTTCCCATGTCCCCTTTCTGTAATTTTACCTCCCCCTCAATTTATTCAATACTACATTTCAGTACACAGATTGTGCCACCATCATATGTAGTATGTGGTCATTATGTATTAGCCCTGAAGTGTTCCCAGTGTTGAACCTTGTAAAGGGAAATGACATCAGTTGTCATTACAAGTACAAGAAATATCTAGTTTCTACATGATCAGGATAAAGGTAAGACCCTGTTCAAGCACTGCATGCAGTTGATTTTAATATCTGAAGGAGGAGTGCTTATATCTGTCCTTCCTCTATCTTACCTCTGTTGTCATTTTTCTCATGTGTAAGGTGATGAGCCTGAAGAGGAGAGGTTTATGTTCCTACAGAGGCTCTTAACATGAGGAAGAACCCAGTGTTCTTGCACATGTGGAGAATCTCCACACAAATTTGTACATAAGTAGGATGAAGACAAGACTGTAGCCCTATTAACGTGCTGCTTATTCAGCCTGATTCAACATACAAAGGAGGGATGTGCCTAGTAATTCCTGAGCTAGCTTGAAGAACAAGGGAGTTGTGTAGGCCAGCTATTTCTCAGATTACATTTTTCAGATGTTCCTGTACATATTTCCTGAAATACCAACAGTAGGCCATATTACTGGTAGCACTACTGCTCTTAATTCTGGCTTAGAAGGCAGAAAAGAGCTTACCTAGCTGTGTCCTATGGGTGATCTCACGAGTGTCTCGGTTCTTTGAGCCTTTAAAGTCAGCATTTGTCAGATTTTTGCATCTCCTGTTTCTAGGTGTGAAACATGGCACAAAAATTCAGTAGAATATCTGAAAGCGTGTTTTTAAAATTTAGATGATTTTTGAGAATGAAAGTTTGGACTCATTTTTATAGCAAAAATATCAAAGCAATAAACATTGGAGAGGATGTATGGAGGGAATCTTGAGCAATATTTGTACGCAACAGTTCATTCAAAGATGTTTCATAAGAGATCAGACTTTTTGCTTCTAGCTTTCAGGCCTCAGTAAATGTCTGAAACCTTGCTTTAAGATGTTTGATTTTTTTTCTATGCTTACCTATTCACCAGGACAAACATTCTGTCATCTGTTATGCTTCATAAAGGAGCAGTCCGTGAATATATGCAACACTGGCATAAGAAAGTGCCTCTCCCCACTCCAGTCCTAAGATTTAGCTCTTGGTATCAAAGCAATAGCCTTAAATGTCAATACTGATACGATATACAGTGGTCTAGAACTGAAGAATAATACACAGCCTAAGAACCTCTTAAAGTTAACACCAGTTGCATGTAGCTCCTGTGCCATTAAAATCTTTTCTGAAGACTCAGGCCAGCATAGCACATAAATTGCTCCACACATATTGCCCAATGGTGTATTTAGGTTTTCCAGTGACTTAGCACCTTCACTGTTGTATGACCTTAGATTTCTTTGGACATTTTTGTGGCATACTCTTGACTTTGCATAACTTTGTCATCTAAATGTGTTTTCCTATTGCCTTTTTTTTAAAAAAAAAATCATAAATGTTTTGCTTTGTTGCAGGGGCTGGTGTTTTTTTCCTCTCTTGCATGGAAGGAGAGAAGATCAGCTTTCTCTTTGACTGCATTGTTCATGGCATCTCTCCAATGAAAGGCACTTTTGGCTTACGTCCTGTTCTGCCAGGTTGATACAGGAAATATATCATAACTGCTTACAGAGAGAACTCATCTGGAATAGTACATTTTGCTGTACTTAGAATTATAGGTTCCTGGTACTGACACTGGAAAGCATAAAATGGTTGCCATTACTAAATATCAAAATAGGTTGTATATTTTGTCATGCACATTTTCCTTTGTTCTAGAGATCACATTTTTCTGTTTGATTTTGCCTTGGATTATCTAGCTATATAGAAGTGTAAAATGCTAAACACAAGGGAATTATTTTGGGGTGTGCACCTTACCTGTTTTTAAAGTTGCGTCAGGTTCGTCTGAAAATTGGTGGTAACTTGTTATATACCTTCATATAATGAGGGAATTTTAGTATTTCTAAGAAACTGGGAGCAATTCTATCAATAATAGACTCTATCAAGTGTCTATACTCCTATCAGGGTCACCCAGAGCAAAATGGTCAAACTGTAGACACTAAACCAAGATGCATTCATCATCACTACTGCCAGACCGTTTACTCAAGCAACCCCTCTCCTTTTTGTTGTTTGGCCTTCTTTGTTTGACTGCTCACTAACTTTGCTCTCCCCTCCCTTGGGTGAGCTTCCTGTTGGGCCTGTAGAGGAAGGAATATTGCAGGGAACTGGATTAACAAGGCTTGGGTCCCAGTGTTTAAATGAATATTGTCAGCAACAGTAAGCCAGGTATAGTTCAGACTGGTCATTTTCATCTACAGCATTACCAATCCACAGGCAAAATTATAGAGAACAAGGGCATGGAGTTGCATGTGCAAGGGTGTTAGTCCTTGTTTTTGTTTTGGTACTGGTGCATGTTTCATTGCAGCCAAAAAATGCTGATCCCTTCTGCATAATTGTGATATTTGGGTGCCACAGTGGGAGTACAAGGCTGAGAGTGCTTCTATTGGGGTTGCCTTTCACTGTTGTGTTCAGGTAGGCTGAGTCTGTGCCTCCTAAGAAAGGCCAGAAGGCACAGCAGCAACAGCAGCTACTTAGAGTGAGAGGCCAGGCTTGATGTGCATGCAAATCCTGGATGGAGTTGGCACCAGCTAGGGGCCAGAAGAAGGGCATCACCATCACCAAGATCTCACCGCCAGCAGACTCCCAGCGGCACGGTGGTGCTAGCAGGCTTTTCACAGACCCTAGAGAAGCTGGTTGAGAAAGTGGAGTTGCTGGAGTCCCAGGTGGCAGTGGCTGTTTGCTTACCAGGTTCTAGAGACAGCACTTTGGGGGCCCAAGTCCAGTGACCAGTGGAGAAGACTCAGAGGCAGTACAGGACATGTTCACCATCCAGTACTGGTAGTAGCAGCTGTTTGGATTCAGAGAAGGAGCCATCTTGGTGGGAGAAGGCAAGTAGGCATAAGAAAAGAAAAGCCAAGAGGTGCAGGATGTCCAGTTCTAGTAGGGAGTCAGACATTGTGAAATCTTCAGGTCAGTCCTCTGAGGAGGAGGGCAAGGATAGGAAGGATTATTGGAGAGTACTCATGTACATGGGCTCCCTTTGTGGGTGGTCAGGAGGAGAGAAAAGTGTAGATAACCAGCCAGGGGTCCCAGGAGGATGTGGGAAGAGGAGGATGAAGTTACGTGGCATCCTTTTCTGTCTTCAGTGATTATGAAAATCTGCTGGGGAATCATTTAGATAAGAAAACCATGGAAAGGATATTGGATGGATACAATGTGGGCATCTTTTCATTGCTTAAGCCCCAGAGAACAAGGGAAGAGTGCGCACCCAAAACAGAGAAAAAAGAAAAGTGAGACAGTTGAGAATAACAGTTGGTTAGCAGGATAGCGTTATTCTGAGCATGGTACACTTGGCTTATCCTGAGTGAGGCTGGCATCTTTCCAGTCACCTGGGCAATGTGCTTAAGGAACGTGTTGTGGCCAGGGATGCAGCTGCCATTGAGTATGACATAGCTTTCAGAAAGAGAGCATCCCAAAGTGAGAATGCTAGGTGGAACCTTATCACTGAGAAACTATGGCTCATGCTGGTCGGAGCCCACATAAAGGGTGAGGGTGAAGGCTCCAAGCCTTTTTGTTGGGCAGGGAAAAGGGATTCCTGTAGGTGGGTCTGCTGGGAATATAATCAAGTGAAGTGCTAGCACACCCACTGTAAACTTGGCCACAGCTGCGAAGTCTGTCTTGGGCTTCATGCCAGGCTCTCCTGCTCTGGAGACAAATAGTCTTTTCAGGGACACACCAATGTGGCAGAAAATGGAAAAAAGAGAAGAGGGGAATAAGCGGAGCAGGGGTGCCCAGTAGTATACCTGTAGGAAGCAATAGGGGAAGGAGGTAACCCATACTCGACTGCGTTTAAGTGCTTTGCTGCTTTTGCTGGTGCAATACCCTAATAGGAGGGCTGTCAGGTTTATTAGGAAATGTTTTGCTTATGGATTTAGGATTCCTTTTGAGAGCCCAAGAGTGGTATTTGATTTGGACAGCCTCAGGTTAGCCAGGGATTTACCAGAGGTGGTGGCAGAGAAAACAGGCAAAGAATGGGCAACTAGCTGACTTGAGTGTTGGACTAGGATATTGGGATACCAGGGTTCAAATCCCCACATTATGCATTCTTTCTCCGGGCAGTGAGTCTCATGCATGCATGCAGTCCAGGGGCACTCACAGCAAACTGCAAGATCCAGTGAGCATTCAGGCTCCTCCCAGTTCACCCAGAGAATTTCTGACTGCTCAGTTTTAAGTTCCAGAGTTCATGGTCTTATGATAAGGTCATGGCTATGGAAAGCTCGCTCAGTCAGTTGTGCTGCTTTTGAGGCTTTTAGCAAATTTCTTGAGTGAGGCCACCTCACCTTATGTTACCCACTATCTTGATTTTTTTATGATGGGCAGAGCCGGGAAAGAGCACTGTGGTAAGTTTCTCAGAGTATTTCAAGCAGTAGTCAGGGAATTAGGCACTCCACTGGTAGAGGAGAAGGCTGAGGGGCCCATCTGTACTGGCATATTTAGGCATCTTGCTAAACAATGCAGAAGGTGTCCTGCCTGCCAAGAGAAATGCTGGAGGCACCTAGGGGGCAGCTCAAGGCTTTGTTGCATTGCAGTAAGGCTACCCTTAAGGAGCTATAGGCCTTGTTAGGGCATGCATGCCAAATGGTGTCTCCCAGCAGGGCCTTTTGCACTCAGTTGGTGAGACTGACAGCCAGGGTTAAGGCTCTGCAACATAAAACCTGGCTCATGCAGGGCATTAAGGAGAACTTAGCAGTGTGATTGAGGTTTCTGGAGGGCTACAATAGGGTTTCATTGTGGCCAGAGGTTTGAGAGTCAGGAGCTAAGTTGCAGGTGCATGCAGATGCATCAGGGAGCATCGGATTTGGAGTGTTTTTGAGGGGCCATTGGTGTCCTCAGCAGGATCCTAAGGGTTGGTTAAAGAGTGATATGGCATGTAACCTCACTTCACTGGAATTCTTTCCCATACTGTCGCAGTCTTCATCTGGATCGACAGTTTCAGGAGGAAGAGGTTGTCTTGTAGTGTAGTGACCAGTCAGCAGTTAGCTTCATCAATAGGCAGTTGTCCCGATTAGAGACGGTTATGAGGCTGGTTAAGAAATTTTAGTGGTTGTCTGCTAATATAACATTCTCAGCCTGTTATGTTCCAGGAGTGGATAATGGAATTGCAGATTCATTGTCTCAATTTCAGGAAGGTAGGTTTTGTGTGTTGGTGCCAGAAGTCAACCAGAAGCCCACAGTGGGTAGCATGACCTCTGGCAACTTGAGCACATAGCATGATGCAGGGAGTACTTACTTCAGTGACTCCTGCAACTTTGCAATCCTACAGCAAGGCTGTTGGGGGATACTTTGCCTTTGAAAGGTGTGAGGGCTATGTAGAGGAATGGCCTTCCTTTGAGGAGCAAGTATTGCATTACCTAGCTCAGCTCAGACCATGTCTCTACATTTGGCAGCATTAATCTTTTTTTAGCAGGGTTAGAGGCTATGGAGACCCCTGCACCACTTTCTTGGTAAAGAAGATGGTTGAGGGGTGGAAGCAATTGGTACCATAGACAGCAGATGGCGGGACGCTCATCACTTTCCAGCTGCTCTTGAAGTTGGTTGGACAACTGTCAGGGATTTGCCATTCTGATTTTGAGGTGGCATTATTCATGACAGCTTTTGTTGCTACATTTTGGAGAGGCACTAAGGGTTGGGGAACTAGTGCCAGGTCACATACTGATGAGTCAGGATGTGCTCTTCAGGCAGGGGATATCTCCTTCTAAAAGGACTTTGTGGGAATCCAGGTCAGGTGGTCCAAGATGGTGCATAGGGCAGTCGTCTGACTACAAAGCCTAGAGAGAGAAGGTCCCTGCCCAGTAAGCTGTTTGTGCAAGTTCAAGGCCCAGGGGTCAGACTTTATCTTTTCCAACCTAGATAATTTCCCTTTAACACAGTTCCATCTGATATTGGTGTTGAGATCAGCTCTTGGGCAGTTGGGTCTCCTAGCAATCAAGTATGGAAGCCACTCTTTCAGGATAGGGATGGGCAGAGTGCAGCCTGCCCATAGGGGCAATGAAGAGATTGGATAAGTGGAAATTGAGGGCGTGTGCAGGGCACATTCAGCCAGAATTGAGTATTGGGAAGTGCTAAGACTTCCTTTTTGAGTTGCAGAATTGGGTTAAGGACAAGGATGGACTTGCAGCAGCTTCTTCAAGGCTGGCCAGGGGAGCAGGGCCTGGAAAGAAGTCTACAGTTGGCAGAGGCCGCATATTGGGTGGGACTGGTTCAATGGTGACCACATTACTGGAAGATGTGGAGGAGAATCACAGCTGAAAAGAGAGCCTCCTGGCTAGAGACAGAATACATGATGCACTAGGAATTTAGGGACTTTTGAAGGACTTGGTGGGGTCAAATAGTTCTTGTGGGTGATGGTGGCCCAGTGGTCAAGAAAGAGATGTTTCCCTTACTCAGTGGTGGCAGCTGCAGTAGGTTAGCAGAAGGTAGACTATGAGGAAGGCCCCCTACCCTCCTTTTGAGGTGGTTAGCATGGTCCCTGGTTCCAGGACATCAATTCCCAGGTTCTTGGACATCGATAGGAATGGGAACCCTTAATAAAACTAAGGGAGTGTAGCCATGCCCTGATGGCTGCAGATGCCTTTCCTGTACTCCCTGATGGCGGGGGTGGGGGTGGGGTTGAGCACAAGTGGCCATCTGCCCAGGTGGATCCCTCACCTGTCATCCTGGTGATTCGGGAAGCAGACTAGATGTTCAGGCTTACCGATCAACAGGCGATCAACAGGATCCAGGCCCATGCATATGCCAAATTTGCCAGCAGCTGTAACTGATATAAGTTGTGGCCTACTTCCATCCATATTGTTTGTCGGTGCGTTATTCAAGTGAAGTGGGACTCACCCCTGAACATGCAAAACTGCTGTGTGACTTACCACACAGTGTCTTTGCAACTTTAGGGTAGTAGCGCAGTGTCAGCATCCGCCTGTAATGGTGGCTGACTGGCTTCTTCCCAGCAGCTTGCATGGCTTGCACAGGCCTCTGCGGGAGCAGGAATGCCAGCCAGTGAGTTTAAACCTAGGTTTGAACTTACTGGCTAGGGAGGAGGACCTGAATAACCTGGATGGAGGCTTCACTCAGGTCCAGGGGTGCCAGCTCCCTCTCATGCCTGGTCATTCATGCTGTGAATATTGACCTACTCACCCAACCTTTATTTGTTATGTGTTCAGGCCAATGTTTTTGTACGTGGCTATGAGCCATCTATGTATTCATGTTGTCACCTTGTCACAACTTTTGGGAGGGTCATTGGCATGGGTGCTGGGCCCAGGACATCAGTTCCCAGGTCTTCGGGCTTTGGTAGGAATGGGGGTCCACTTATGGGACTTAAGGGATGTGGGGCAAATATGGCCATGCTTGGTCAGGGGCAGACACATTTGCTGCACACCCTGGTGGGAGGAGGACCACAAGTGGGCACCTGACCAGGTAGGTCCTTCACTTGTCATCGTGGTGGTTCTGGCAGTGGGCTGGATGGTCAGGCTGATTGATCAACAGGCAGGTTGTCTGGATCTGGGCCCATGCATATGTCAACCTTGCCAGCAACTGTAACCAATAAAAGTTGTGGCTTACTTCTTCTATCCATACTGTTTATTGGTGGGTTACTTAATTGGAGCAGAACTTGTCCCTAAGCATGCAGACATCCAATCCCTGCCCTTCCCGGACACACTACTGTAATAGCATTCCAGGTGCTATTGCTGCAATAGCATTCCAGGGGGAGACTGAAGGTGAGGCAAGTGAGAAAGAGGAAGTAGCCTCCATTTGCCTGTAGTTGCTGTTCCCCTAACCACAGTTAAACAAGCAACCTATTCGACCCTCTCCTTGAGAGGGAGAGGCAACCTATTCTGACCCCTTCCCTCTGATTACTCTGTTTTGGATTGTAATTTAAACTGACGAAGAGCTGAGGAGAAAGAGGGGTCCAGTCTCTGGAACACTTGTGGTTGTACTAAGGTATCAAAGATGTAGCTGAAACATCCTCAACACTGATTATCCTGAAAAAACATTACTTACAGCCTAGTTCTCTTAACCCTGAAAAAAATTCCTATCGTGTTGAGTGGTACTTTATACCTAGCATGCCTAGGACTACAGACTTCAAATACCGGAACACCCACACTTTGAAGTATTTCAAGAAATAACTAGATGTTCCTTAAAATTCTAGATTAAAATGTACATATCCTACTAGATCAAATGAGAATAAGAGTTATAAGAAAGTAATCTCCATTTCACCTCCCACTTACTGTCAAGTGCTGAAAGCGGTACCCATGTTTAGCTGTTCAAATATCTTTCAGAAAGTATAGTAATAATTACTATTAGTATTTTGTGTAGCTGAAGTTGACTGGAAATGGGAAGAATAGGAGGATTATCTTGTCTGCTGAGAAGATTAGTCTTCAATTGGTAAAGTGATTTTTCTAATAACAACAGACAGTCCTTCCAATAAGATATGTAAGCTACATGTTTGGTGTGATGCTGGAGAGTTATCATTCTATGTAATACTGAACAAGGACATTCCCATGTTTTTCAGGGTCAAATTAAGATATTCCATAACATTGAACCAATGGGTCCTCACCATAATTCAACCAGGTTAAAAAACTAATTCAATATTCTACCCTAGGAGGGGCACTTTCAGTTCAGCACCATTTCTGCTGTGCTACTCAAATGGATTAAAAACAAAACAAAACTCCTTTCCAAAGGAGCATTGAATTGTTTTCTCCCATAAGAGAGAGAGGGATTGGGTTCTAGTTGTAGTACTTTAATGTTTTCAAGCAGGACAACAGTTTTTTTATCTATTCTTGACCCTGAGGGGTATGAACTCATTACTCCCAGGTTCTTCAGAATAGTCAAGCTAACCAGCATCCTCTACTGAGGCAACAGGATGAGAGATTGGTTCATTACTGCTTTAGGAAGATTTATTTTCATATTCTCGTTCTTCTGTTTTTACTTTAGGAGAAAAACTCTACCAGATTTGATTTCTATCAGTATGCTGCCCCAATATTGTTGGTTGCAAAAGTTCTTCAAAATTACATTGTTTCATTTGAAGAAATGGTTCTTTGCATTCTGGCTTAATTCCCCCCCTCCCCCCAAAAAAGCTTAATTTAGTGTACTTGAGTATTAACACATGCATTCCAGTGTCTAGCTTCTTCACAGTTTTTCACAGCTGTTTCATGGAAGGTCAATGTTTTCATAGAATGTACCCACCATGACCCCAGTTTCTCTTTCTTGGTCAGTCACTACAGAATTCATACTGTTATTGGTGTGATTCTTTTTGTTACATAATACATTTGAAATTTATTATCCATTCATCCAGCTTATAGTCTTTAAGTCCCTGCAGTTTTTTTCTTTAGTCCCCTGAATAATTGGTTTCACTCACCAACATGCCCACCTTATTGTTTACCTCAATTCCATATAATTTATGAACATGTTTAAAAGCACCAAATGATCCAGTCAACTCCTATAGCTAGTTTTCTGCTTCTGATGAAATTCTTTTTAAGATAGTTAGTCTTAATGTTTTAGCAGTCCACTTCTCTGATTCTGTTTTCAGACCTCTTCCTGTCTCTGTGTTTCTTTTACCAAATTTTGTGTTCCTTTTCGTTTGCATTTGAATAAGATTAATATTTTTTTAAAGAAATGTAATTTCCTCTATTTACTTTCTTGACTGTACTTTCTTGACTGCAAAGGCATCTTCTTGAATTTGAGAGAATCTTTCCTGATCTGTGACATCTTGAGTTTCCCTTTCAGCTTCATTTTTTAGAGGTCCTCTAATTTTAGAAAAATTTCTTCTGAATTCAACTGTTGGGCTGACCTGGCTGTTGTTCATTTATACAAAAGTGCAGTTAGAGAGTACTATTGTGCCATTTTCCAGTTGGTTCTATAAAACACTGTAAACTCACACCAGGTTCTAGGTGCTACTTTGCTTCCTGTCTGACCAATGCCATGATGAGGACATAGGCTTCCTAAAAATTTTGCTTCTTGATTTGAATTATCCATTCTCTTTGAGGTAAACTGAAGTCACCTGTGAGTACAGTACAATCTTATTTGAACTTCTCTGATCTCGTTCTCCACCTCAGGATCACACTTAAGAGTTCTTGTTAAGAGTTTTGAGATAGGTGTGGTTCCTATCTCTTTTGGAAGACTGAAGTTTATTTGCCTTAACATTTCTCCACCTGTATCTAGCTAGAGATCTTTAGAGCCCACTGAAGTCTTGTTCTGGTGTGTGATTAGTTTCCTCGCGGACTCCAGCATATTATCTTCTGCCATGGAGCATAAACTTAGATTATGTCCATTTGGCGGCTTTCCCTGAAGTCTTATTGATATTATTTGGTCAAACTTTGCATTATATCTTTTGACTGCTTTTGGTACATCTCTCTCCACTGTTAACACCATCTTCTTAGGTTTTCATTTCCTAAGTAAAACACTGTGCAATTATCTGATTCAAAATTTCCCGTTCCTGTCCATTTTAGCTTGTTCACCCCAAGTACTGCAATCTCTGTATGTTCCATTTCTTGTTTTCCTATGTCTAGCTTCGCCTGATTCATGCTTCTCATATTCTATGTTCCTGTAATGTGTGTTGTACAGCTTTGGGTGTTCCTTTCACCTCTGAGCATGCCAATAGCCAAACAACCTTTTGGCTTGAGTTCAGTTGTGTCATTAGCCACAGTGGTACTTGTAGTTGTCCTGTGATCTATCCCAGTAGCTCACTGAGTGCTATCTGACCTGGGAGTCTGATCTTCTGGCACTGTCTCTTGTTTCAATTTGGACTGTTTCATCATAGAGTTTTTGTGGTGAAACACATTCAAAAGAGTTTTACTGTGCTTTCTTCTTTGCAGTACTAACAAGTGTTAGCTATGACAGTTATAACACCACTGGCATTGTCTCTGAGAGATCCTCTAACAGTGTCACCACCTCCCACGACACACACTACTGCTGCTACCTAGTAGCTATTTGGCACATTTTGTCTGGTTCCTCAGCAAAAACCCATCTGACATAACTACAGGTTACTCATACATAGAGTCACCATAATTTGAAGTCAGCTTAATGGCAAATAACAACAAGCTATTCCAGCTTCATTGGTGAAAGTATAAAATACTATAATATTTGCATTTGACTGCTATCCCCTATTATTTTCCTTCACTAGAATAAAGGTTTCAATTCTGTTGTCCTGGAATTGCTTCTGGGAGGGTTTGTACACATTTACTCTCAGTCAGAGCTCTGGTCATTTAACAGTTAATACTACACAGCAGGTGTTCTCCAAGCCATGGTTGAGGCTGCAGAATCAAATAATAAACAAACCAAAATTTGTACCATGTGTCCTACTTTCTCTATTAAAAGGAAAGATTAGTTACAGTGAAATCACAATTATAATTTGATGGTATTTTTTTTAAGATCCCAGTGCAAATCCAGCATGCATGGAAGAGAGAGTGGCCCATGAAGCTTTGCAGTTAGAGAAGCGCCTCAGCCTTCTATCCCATGCAAGCTACCATGGCAGTGGAGGTAAGAACTCATACAGTTTAAGGATATTGATTGTTTTTTCTTCTGGCTTCTATCATAATCTATACTGTTTCAATTAAATGATGCTTCTACATCATATCTATCGAGAGGTCTTTAGCAACCTTATTTAATAAAATATATCACTTTTACCAGTTAGCATTTTAGCCAATTCAGCATTTTTGTAGATCTGCATTCCCACATAGCCTAATCTGTTGCTGCCTGTAACAGACTGTTGGGAATAATGGTAGTACTGTGAGATTCTAGTGAGGGCTTTTAGTTATGAGATGCCACCTGCCATTACCATCTGTGCAAGAGCAGGCCTAGCCTAAGTTTGACAAGTGAAAGGCTTGGTTTGGCAGACATTCTGAAAACAAAGCTCTTTGCATAGCTTCTGTTAAGAAGGAACAAATGTTACTGTTCTGAGCCAGAAGACTGGGAAGAGCCAGCTGTGGAATGTGGAGTAATTGCCCTGGAATGGGATAGGTAGGCATCAGAGGAATTGCCAACGATGCTGAAGTTGAGGAGGAAACAAACCACTAGTTTCAGTAATGATCCAAACCATGGCCACCCGAGAACCACTAACATTTCTCCCCATTCCTTCTAATAATCCCTATTGATTAAATATTGATACATCTGTCAGTAGTCAATAAACTATCAATTACTGAAAACCAAACACTAATTTTTATCTATATGTAATAATTCTTAGTTATTGATAGTATTATTATGTGTTATTTTCTATTTTGTATTTTCTGGTGTCTTGTTTTATGTTGTTTTATTTTTGTGTTCCTTTGTTATATTGGTCTTTTAGTTTTATTTAATAATAATAATAATAATAATAATAATAATAATAATAATAATAAAAAAAAAATGAAAGAACCTGAAACACTGACACTGTCCTCCAATGATTTTTCAAATATGCTATCACTGTACCTCGTTCTTTCTTAAATCTACTCAAGTTTCCCTCTTTAATCAAAATTATTAATTTGTCCATTTCAGCAAAATCTCACACTTTAAACCACCATTCTTCTACAGATGGAATCTGTAAATCTTTCCATTTGGGGGGAAAAAGAGTCTTGCAGCTGTATTCATGTACTGAAATATTCTTCTTGCATTTTTGTCAAAAATTTTTTCCATCGGATCCAACAGAAACAATTCTGGGTCCAATCCAATCTTTATCTTGAAAATTTCTTCAATCAAGGGGTGTATTTGACCAATATTTCTTCACCTTTTCGTATGTCCACCACATATGGGGAAAAGTCCCTATATTCCTTTTATATTTCATATATAAATATTTGGAACCATTATACATTTTAGAAAATTTCTCAAAATTAAATACCATCTATACATCATTTTGTAAACATTCTCTTTACAAAACTCAAGCATCAAAACTCAAGGTAAATTTCACACCTTTCGACCAGATTCTTTCTGATTGTTCCAGATGTATCTCATGACCCACATTTTGTGCCTATTTAACCATAAAATCTTTAACCATCTCCCCTTTATTTCTAATGTCAGTAATCATTTATACATTTTGCAACTAAATATAAAGATTTTTCAAGTACAGAGGTATCTCTTTCAAAGTCATACAATTTTTATTCATTTTAAATCTCTCCAATAATTGTCTATAAGCAAACCAACTTATTTCAAATCCTCCTGGATTCAGTTCTTATGCTATTTTCATTTTCATTTGATCTATACTTTTTCACAGTAGATCTTATATCTCAGCCTACTATGTTTAAATGTTATTTTTCTTCTAAATAAAGCCTCATGTGGTGAAACCCACAGCAGCGTTGTCTCTTTTATAATTAAGCCAAACTCTGAGTTAGGCCTTTCTAATAAAATCGTGTTTAAAATGAAGATTTGCTTTAATCTTATCATACCATAGAAAATAGTGCCAGCCAAATCTTAAACCTTTCCAACTGAAGAAGTCAGTCTCATTTCAGTGAACCATACTAAGCAATGTGCATGGAAGTATAGCTTCAAATCTGGTAATCCAAGCCCCCCTCTGTGTCTGTCATCTTGTAAGACATTAAACCTCACTGTAGGTTTCTTCTCCTAACATAAGAAATTTGACAAGTGTTTCTGCCATTGTCTAAATGGCAGATTGTTGTATAAAATGGAGATTGTCTGAAATAGAAACAATCTTTTAGGTAAAACATTCATTTTCATGGTTGAAATACAGCCTAGAAGTGAACTTTTAAGTTTTGACCATATCTGTAAATCCTATTTAATCTCATTCCAAAGTTTGGTGTAATTATTATTAAAAAGCTTGTTATTCTGTGTCTCAAAAATGACTCTCATTTATGTCACCTTAGCAATTTTAAATCTAGACTTTTCTGTCAATCTTCTTTTGTTGTATGTTTAATCAAAGTTGTTTTTTTTCTTTATTCACCTTAAACCCTGCCATTGAACTGAAATCATTGCAACACCTTATCAATACCTGTATACAACCCAAAAGATCTTCACTAAATCACTAAGCTCTCAATTTGAAAATCTCTTTCTTGATTTTCAGGCTTTTAATAGGTTCATTTTGCCTAGTTGCTGCTCTATTTAAGTTTTCTAAATTCAGTATAAAAAGGTCAACACGTTCTTGTCCCTTTCTGGATGTTACAACTCTTAGGCTCTTTCCGCACGGCATTTTCCATGCGAAAGGGCGCCTGGAGTGTCACGCGATTGTGAGGAGCGATCTGCACAATGCACTCACAATCGCGTGACGCTCCAGGAGCCGATCGCGCACCTTTTCATTTTTGGTTGGAAGCCGAAAATGGTGCACGATCACGCATTGCTACCGGGCCCCACGCGCACTTACCTGGCATGTGGAGCCTCCGGAGCCACGCCAGTCGTTCTTCCTGCCTCAGCACAGCCTGGGAAGGTCCCAGGCTGCACTGCGGAAGGAAGAGGCAGGGCTTTCGCGTGAGCAGGCAGCTCACGCAGAGCCAAAGGACCCCGGACGCAAGAGCCTCTCCCCGCACTCCAGCGCCAGAAGAAGGTAAGGTCTGGAAAGGACCTTAGTCTTCTCTCCATTAATCAAAATATGAGTTTTTTGTTAGAACTAAATAGTTTGATTCATAGGCCATTTCCGCACTACACTGCTATAGTTCTATTATTCCACTTTCAAAATCCTATGGAATCCTGGGGTTTGCAGTTTAGGGAAGGGCATTTAGAATTCTCAACTAGAGAGCTCTTTGGCCTCACTAAACTACAAACCCAAGAATTCCGCAGGGTGTTGAAAGTGGAATAATACACTATAACAGTGTAGTGTGGAAATGGCCATATAATGGCAATGCCAGAAAAATTAATCTTTTTAAACATCTCGATCATAAAGATTCATTTCATGTTATCACATGCTTTTTCTGCATCTAGAAAAATCAAGTCTACTTGTTTCTCATTATGAGCTTCTAAATATTCCAACACAGAATCATAGAGTTGGAAGAGACCACACGGGCCATCCAGTCCGACCCCCTGCTATGCAGGAACACACATCAAAGCATTCCCAACAGATGGCCATCTAGCCTCTGCTTAAAAACCTCCAAAGAAAGAGACTCCACCACACTCCGAGGCAGCATATTCCACTGCTGGATATGTCTGTAACACATCTAGTATTCTCTCTCAACTGACTCCATGGTGGAAAAACCACATTGATCCTTATTCTGTTCAAAATTTTCTTCATCCATTCAGCTAAGATTGTTGTAAATAATTTATAATAATTTAATAATGAAATTGGTCTGTAATTTTTTTAGGCCAGTTACAGTTTTTGGGTCTGTGGTATACCTCAGAGAATTTGGATTACTGCTTTCAAATATTAAATCTTTTAAGCAGTTCTCTTATAGTATTAATTGTTTCACCCTTTCCCCAACAAAATATATCACAATGTTCCTTGGTCCATTTTTTGGTTTTGTTATCCCAGCATTAACTCTGAAGATTTTGTCTATTTTCAGGTCAAGTTTTCCATTTCCTAATCTATATACTTGCCAGAGGAGGAATTACCCATTCATATATATTCTCTTTTAGGTAGTGTTCCTTGATCCCTCTTAATTTTAGACACTTCTCTCTGTATTTTATTTTGAACATAGGGCCTTTCCATATGAGATGGCAGAAACGCCTCATGGCATCGGAGGAGCGGAGTTTATGTCTGCATTTTGTTACCCTGTGTACTGGGGGTCCCGGGAGGGACACCAAAATGTGCTCAATTAAGGTGGGGAAAATTAGCTCAGAGCACTGCTTAGCGTTACGAGAGGCAGGGTAACGTAGCGAGATCTTGAACCCTATGTCTACGGGGTTGGGTTGAGTCAAGGAGCACACTGAAGTTGAAACAATAAATGATGTTTATTAAACACACAAGCAAAACAGTGTATGCGACACACACAAGGTAACTAAAGAAAATAAAGGTTGGAGTGGTATAAAGGGATTTTTAGAGGGATTGAGAGTGAGTGAGAGAATGCCGGTGTTCAGAGTGAGAGACGGTCGGTACTCCAGTCCGACTCATTTCCCTTCCTCAGGTTGTCAGGGCTGACTCTGTAGGCCCAATCTACCTCAGAGGATAAGAGGATCTCGGGACAGCCATCCTAAGAATCCGTTTCCTCCAAAAACAAAAACCCTTCTTTCTTAAAGAGGTTAAAGGATAGATTCAAACACACTATACCAACTATATTCTACAACAAACAACTATTTACAAATGGGGGAACCTCGTCCCTTAATAAAAATGGACTGCTTGCAACATGAGGATCTGTTTCTTTATCCAAAATACCAAACCAACAAGACTGACTACCAAAATGATCTGAAACACCACTAAGATGATTAAAGGGTGGAGAGCGAAATGTGCTATAGCCTGGCCCGTGGAGGACCAACTAAAGACATCCCACCAGGATTGTGTAGCGTCGGATTTCAAGTCTTCTGAAGTGCTGACTATTATCTGGGCAGAATGATTAACAGTCAGGGTAATCTGGTGGAGGGACTGCGAGACCTCCTTTACTCGTTGAGACAAACGGGTGAGACTCCTGAGCCATAGGGACGCAGGGATCTCGGTTTCAAGGTGGAATCCGACCAACTCAGATTCTGTGGGTGCATAGGCACTTTCAAACACATAATCTCGTATCTCCCGCTGGAGATAGAAGTTCTGGCCAAAACAGTCTTAGACCATCTGTGAACAAAAACAGGGATTCCCAGCGGTGCGGTTTACTCTTACAGTCGCACCACTAGGCAGTACTATCAAATTGGTACAAGGAGTCCTTAAACAGAAGCACTCATGGTTAATCTGGGCCATGACTGTGGTATTTACCGGTACTACCAAATATTCGGAGGTATTGCCATGGCTGAGACCATTAAGGTTGTGGAAACACTGAATCCAATGGCGGTTGAATAGGCAGCCAGCTAAATCAAAAGAGTGTGGCTGGATGGCAGTACGTGTGAAAGGGATCTAGGAGTCTTAATAGACCACAAGCTGAACACGAGTCAGTAGTGTGATCCGGCAGCCAAGAAAGCCAATGCAATTCTCGGCTGCATCAATAGGAGTATGGTGTCTAGATCGAGGGAGGTACTGGTACCACTCTACTCTGCTTTGGTTAGACCTCATCTTGAATACTGTGTCCAGTTCTGGGCACCCCAATTCAAGAAGGACATGGTCAAACTGGAGCAGGTCCAGAGGAGGGCGACCAAAATGGTGAAGGGCCTGGAAGCCAAGTCCTATGAGGATAGACTTAGAGAGCTGGGTATGTTCAGTCTGCAGAAGAGAAGGTTAAGAGGGGACATGATAGCTATGTTTAAATATTTGAAGGGATGCCATGTAGAGGAGGGAGAGGGCTTGTTTTCTGCCGCTCCAGAGACCAGGACAAGGAGCAATGGATTCAAGCTGCAGGAAAGGAGATTCCACCTGAACCTCAGGAAGAACTTCCTGACGGTCAGGGCTGTCCGGCAGTGGAATATGCTGCCTCAGAGTGTAGTGGAGTCTCCTTCCTTGGGAGGTTTTTAAGCAGAGGCTGGAGGGCCATCTGTCGAGAGTGCTTTGAGGGTATTGCTGCATGGTAGGGAGTTGGACTGGATGGCCCGTGTGGTCTCTTCCAACTCTACATTTCTATGATTCTATGATTCTATGAGTGTGTACCGTTGGACCAATGGTACATTAGTGGGGGCAGCAAAGTGGCATTGGCGGCTATGAGGGGGAGTCCTAAATGGGATACTGGATGTAAAATTACCGGATCCAGAATAGGTTCATGGGCAACGTCCACCGTGAGAGTTAGGCTCTTCCACGTGGCGTGCCATATTTGTGTCAAAGCGGCAGGGTGTTCCAGCGATTCCGGATATCGCACTCAGAGTAGGCTCAGGATCTCGGGGTGCATTAATCCCATGAGGCTGGCCTGGATCACCTGAGCGACAAAGGTGATCTTGGTGCTCTGCAGTTGCGTGCACTGTATTGCTACTGACAAATCGTGGGTCGTGATCTGTAGAACATGGCCAAGGTCGGATATTACATCTCACTTGACGCCAACCCACTGTGGAAGCAATTGACTAATCAGATCTACTCCTCTCGCTATGTTGGTTAGGCCAGCAGTGGAGGATATTCCAATGTCTCTAGTTTTGGTGCCAATTACGCCTAATTTGTTTGCTAGGATCTCGTTGTCTATAGTGTTGATGAATGCGCCACCAGTTCCAATTCCACCTAAAGTGGTTCCTAAGACACTTCGCTTAGGGTGAGTGTGTGGGTGGGAGAAAGACAGCCATCGCTTCTCCCAGTGTTCCCACTGAGTCCATGCTACTTTTAGGTACGGTTGGCAAGTTGGAATTACTCTGGAGATATTGACAACCGTAAAATTTAGTATCATTTTAGTTATTATGGGTTGGACGTTCGAGTAGGCGACCATTTCTATATCTTTGCGAACTACGGAACTACCCACATACATAGCCAGGTGACATTCAAGAGGAGGAGGGGTGTGGGTATCGGAATCGGGACACCACATCTTCCCGCAGGAGAACTTACAACCTGTCGGGGTCAGGGTGACATTCTGGCAATGAAACATGTATGTTTTCCATACCCATGTAGGATGGCAGTTTTCAAAAGTGAAGCTAAGCACTAGTAGGGCCGCATAGCGGTGGTCGCTCCAGACTATTCTGGCGGTCATGGGAGCGGCTGCTGTGGCCATGCTGGGGTTGAGTTTAACCTCTTCGCTGGCAACAGCCATCCTTAACTCTGCACTCAGTCTGTTTCTAGAGTGAATATGGAAATTCGTGGACAGCTCGAAGGGGTACCTTTTCTGGAACCAGGGGAGCAGCTGCGTCCTCGTCAACAAGGCTTCTACTTCTGGATAGGGGTTCCAATAACACACTACCTGTACATTGAACTGCCAATCTGTGTAAACTTGGCTGTATTCGGGCGAGGTTCCAAGGGCGTATCCAATCACGAAAAACAAAACTGCAATCCTCAAGAGCGATCCCATTCTGTCTCCCTGTAGGGAACACAGAGATGGGGGCTCCGTTACTACAAAGCTACTATCCTAAAGGGTCTATTTACAAGGAAAGGGGAGCAACCACCTCTTAATGGGGGTTGCCATCCCGTGAAGGGAAGCAAAGCCCATCCGCCATGCTGTTGTGCTAACAAAAGGGCACCCCCCTCTGGAGGTTTCCCTTTCCAATCCTTCTTTCGGGTCTCCGGAACTACCGGCAAGAGCGGCAACGGCTCCTCCTGTTTTGGGACCCACACTCTCAATTCAGTATGGAGGGTGGTCTTGGACCCATGTGCCTCCGAGGAACCTTTCTCTCCAGTCACAGTGGTAATCTAAATGGAGCCGTAGCTAGCCGTGGTCCCTCTTACAACTACCAGCGTCACAATTAAGACGGTGCCATGGCCCTTGAGGACAAGGCGGCACCAGAGCCCATAGTTCGAGTAGGTAACCTCGGCTATAGGTTCCCAATTCCCGGTGTCCTTCCTATGCGTCTTAGTGGGAGGTTTGAGGGATCCTGCCTCGCGCAGCAGGTCGGAGACCCGTCGGAGGTTATTCCCAAATTCTTCCCAGTGGGTGGTGGCTGGATCCACCAAACCTAAAGACATCTTGGTCTCGTGGTTAAGACCTCCGTACAAGAGCGTCTTAAACTCGAGATGGTTGAAGTTGTATCCACGAGGCGTCAAGGGGACCTTCTCGGCCAGAATGGCAAGGAGCTGCTTCCGTGCCACGTAAGCCTCAGGGTTCTCACGAGGACCCTGTTGCTCCATGACGTAGAGCACACTCGCACTCTGTCCAGGCCACAAAATCCTCACTACCTCTCTCATCCAGTCATGGGCCTCGAGTCTAACCAAGCCTCAAGCTGCCACAGCTGACTCGAGTAGGGAGCTCAGAGGGGGACATACAAAGCCGAGCCAGCTGAGTCAGGTCCTGACTACTGGCTGTCGGGTGAGAATGTATCACCGCATTTAGCCACATGATGTTGGTGGTTCTGTTTGATGGACCTAACAGGTCTGCAATAGCTTTGGCCTCAGTAGCACGCCAGGGGACCGTAGTCTCAGTGACCTACATTTCCTGCGTCTCTTGCCTATCCGAACTGCCTTCTCCAAGGGGGGTGGTCCGTTTCGTCATGGACCGTGTCTCTACAGGGTTGACTGGGACCTTAGGGTCGCTCCAGTCTGGATTGTGGGGAATGGTTGCCCGAGCATCCTCTGGCAGTGTCTCCCCAGAAGAGTCCTCCGCAAACGTTGGGAGGAGCTCCGGGCGCACAGCCGCAATTAAGGCTTTGCGCATTTGGAGCTGGCTCTCCAGCGCAGCTATCTGTTTCTGGCAAGCTACATGGCTAACAGCCTCCTGCTGTTTTCTTACTTACCCTACCATGAACTTGGCCGCAGACCGGGCATGATCCAGCTCAGCCTCTAAGGCATGGGCTTTCTCCTCCCAAGTTTGCACCACTACCTGGATGTTACTAAGTTTCTGTGCTGACGCCTGCGCTACGGACGCGAAAGTTACTTTATCCGCACGCAGCGTCTCGACCTCGGCCTGAAGCCGGGCATTCTCCTTCTCTACGCTTGCTAATTTCTCTCTGGTTTCTACCAGGGCACTACTAGCATCTCTGGCTGTAAGCCAAAGTCCCCAAGCAGCCAAAGCGTCCTTTGATGGCCCAAATGGGTTCTTTGATTTACGTGCCAGGGTATATGCTTCCTGGAGTGTGGCAAAGGGATCGGCCATCTGGAAGATGGTGTCCTTCCAGGGGCATTTCCCCTTACTCAACACCCATCTCTCTAGTTTACCTCTGGCCTCTTCCTCCAACATGAGGTCCTTGATGGTGACTTTACTAACCTCAGCCATTTTACACACAAACCACAACTATCTCTAACACTGCCTACAAGCTACAACCTACAAACCACAACCTACAAACGGGACCAGGAACTGGAGTGACGGGAAGGATCACCTAGACCCCTGGGGGACTGAAGGAAAACGAACTCAACGGAACTATTCTAGGAAAGAGGGATGGGAACCTATCTCGCGCCTGCCCAAACAAAGTCACCTTGGTACTCCCAGGCCCGGTTTTCCACCTCGGCAGCACTGGGGACCAAAGGACAAGGAAACAGTTCAGGGACAGGGAGGTCACCTAGACCCAGGGAACCCTCAGGAGTACTCTACCTGCCTGAAGGGGGGAAACGAACGCTAAGGAACTTACTATGCCGCCTGGCCAAGCAGCGGTAGAAAAGGGCAAGGAACCAAAACCGAACCGTCCCTAACTGGTTTTCTGGGTGCGGGGTACCTTCCTCTACCACGGGCTAAACCTCTAAACCCTAGGCTAGGTCGGGAATCACCACCCGCACCTAGTCGGCTAGCCAATCGGGACGCACCCGAAACTCCACAGCGGGACACACCCGCGCTTTTCACAACTACTAGCAGGATGCACCCGCGTTCTCTAACTCCTAACAAGGACGGGACGCACCTGTATACTACTCTAAGGGGGGGGGGATTTCTTCCCGAAGTGCTATTTTGCCTTGCCACTATGGTGTTGGATGAGTGTAGACTGTTCCTACTGTGCTAACACTCTAACACATCGGATCCCAGCCCACAATAGACCCCAAGTTAGGGATGTGATTCCCAGGACAGCTTGTGCACACCCCTTGCTATCGGACGATGGTTCACCGCCTAGTGCTAGTGGCCACGCTGGGGCGGCTGACATACACAAACCAAGCAAGAAAGGGGAACAGATTTCCACCCAGATAGAATAGCTCTAGAGCTCACACGCACAGACTCCACACACACATGTTCCTGCCTGACTGCACTCTAACAACTTGACCGACCGTCACCTAAGTCAGTACCAGCCTGATTTGAGGAGGTTCGCGACTCCTTCTCAAATTAGGGGTACCGGGGCTGCCCGCGTTGCTCCACCACTCTGTTACCCTGTGTACTGGGGGTCCCGGGAGGGACACCAAAATGTGCTCAACTAAAGGTGGGGAAAATTAGCTCAGAGCAGTGCTTAGCGTTACGAGAGGCAGGGTAACGTAGTGAGATCTTGAACCCTATGTCTACGGGGTGGGTCGGGTCGAGTCAAGGAGCACACCGAAGTTGAAACAATAAATGATGTTTATTAAATACACAAGCAAAACAGTGTATGCGACACACACAAGGTAACTCAAGAAAATAAAGGTTGGAGTGGTATAGAGGGATTTTTAGAGGGATTGCTGGTTTGGGTGATACTTCACCTGTCCTGAAGCCCGGAAAAATAGAGAGGCTGGGGTGCGATGTAGCTCGGCACGTGGAGCTGAGGGGAGGCTCGCCAAGCAAAGCGGCAGCAAGGCGGGATGAAACTCAGGAGCGTTCCGAGGAAGGTCTCGGAATCAAGGGTTTTTATGAGGAGAATGTGACTGCAGGCTATGCCGTACTTGGGGGAAAACAATAGATTTGGAGTTGGAGACAAAGCCTCCGAAAGGTCAGAATCTGAATGATTGAGTTATCGTAGAGGTTCTCAATAGAGTAGCCAGTATGCAAACGCAGAGTACTTGGGTATTGTATAGTTAACCCATCAAGCTGCCAGCGCGGGGCAGAGGCTCTTTTGTAGGTTGCGTGCATACCTAATTAGAGTACTTGCCTGGAGGTCTCCTAAAGCAGTGAGTCAGCTATTTTCTGGCCTGCCTGTATTGTATTAGGAATATTATGGCAGTTAACGGCCGAGCTTGTTTACGTGCTTGTCCGGTGGCCTCGCAAGCACGTGGAAGGGAATAGAGAAGTGAAGCCGAATTATGATATCAAGAGGATATCTTTTAATATCCCCAAAGCTCGGACTAGCCAGGGCAGTAACAGGTTCTGTGACGTTTCCGCAACGCAGCATTCCTCACCGTCCTCCGCTTGAGGTGGTGAAGACTGCTTTCTTGTTCTGCACTACAGCATTCGTCACCACTCCCCTGCTCCACCTATGGCCCGCCCCAGCCCATTTCGTTAGACCCCTTTTTTTCCAAAAGCTTGGCAAGGACGTCCCTACGCAGACATGATGTCACATGTGCCAAGCCGAGCCCGTCCTGAACCCTCCCATTCCTGTGAGAATGCGCTTCAACGGTTCCACATGTAGTTGTAGAAATGTAGTAGAAGCAGTTTCAGGGAGTGAAAATGCATTTTTTACATTGCTCAAATACGACACTTTAGCAACAGGCAAAGGTGCACCAGCAACTTGACATCAGCTTAATAGCGATGATGTCATGTGGATGCACACCTCCTCAAGCTATTGCAGCTACGCGGTGACTAAACTGTGCGGAAAGGGCCATAATCGCTAATTGTTCACTTTGGGTTTGAGCCACTGACAAATTTGCTATAGCTATTTCCAGATTTTGAGTTTTTAATTTCTAAATTTTCAATTCTCTCTTGCATTTCCATCATATTTTCTGATATGTTTTCTAGCCACTGATTTATCTTTTTCAGTTCTTTCTTAAAGTCAGCTTTAAGTCTCTGTTGATTTTTAAATTCTCTTTTATTTCTGATTTAAATTTTTAAAATTTCTTCTAATATCTGAATACCAAGGCCAGGAAGTCTGCCTTTGGCCTCTATTGTTGGTCCTTTTTGAATGGTTAATTTCATATTTTTTCCCTGGTTCCAGATGCCATATTCAAGCTTTTTATAGTTTTTATACAATAATATTTGTCTTCTATTTTCTTCTTAGTTACCCCTGTTTTTACTTATATTATTTATTGATTTTAGGTTAGTTTAACTTTCCTGTAATGAGTTCAACTGTATAGAGAGTTCTGCACTTAATATTGCTTATTACTGCAACAACTAGTACTTCATTTGAAGTATTAGAAATATAGTGAATATCACTGCTTAGTCACTTGTTATTGCACAATACTGTATCAAACTAGACTTTCCTTAATAATTTCTCCCTTAATCCCCCCTTCAATAGATCTTTATGCAGACAGTTGTTTACCTATTATTACTTATTATCACAAATATGGTAGTTTTTTAACAAACAGTTGTTATAGAATTTTATTTATACATATATACGGGTATGTATATATATGTCTATACACACACACACGCCTGTTTTATATATATACCACACACACACGCACGCACGCACATATACACATACACATATATATATAAAAATAAAAATAGGTGTGCGTGTATGTATACCTATACACACACACACACACAATAATGCTTATTAAATAGCTATTTCAAAAACATGAAGTTTAGCATTTCAAACTTGTTACAGATTCTCCCTCTGTGTATCCGTAAAGCTCCATCTATGTTTTAAAATTTTTAAATTTTAAAAGTTTCTCTTTAGTTTGTGCTTATTTAAGTTTGATCTTGATTGGCTTCTCAGAAATCAGTCTTTAAAGTTATCAGTGGCACATAGTTCCAGCTGTGGTTCTTCTTGACAACCTGATTTCTAATATACAGTTCATCTTAACATAAAAAACAGATTCTGGTTATATTTTATCTTAATAGTTAACTTAAAAGCAGAAGAGACATCTATACTTTAACTAAGACATACAACTCTATAAATTATGTATGCTATATTATATGATTACTACTAGATTTTCTATTTGCCATGAAGAAGAACTTGTAAGTGGATAAGCTATGAGATGTCAAATGATGATAACTAATGAGTATCAAATAATATCAAATGATATCCAAGCAAACAATTACTCAGTTGAAGAGACTATGTAAGTAAATAAGTTAAGGCTTAAATAGGGAAGAAAGGAAGGGGAAACAAGGAAAAGAAATAATATAGTATATTGTCTTCAATGGGTCTTCAGTGGGTTAGAATGTTGAATCAAGTTTGTCTGCAGTCTTTTGGTTTGTTATTTGCTTTACTATTTCAAAGCACTGTCACTGTTTCCCAAATACAGCTGTTTCTTTCAGTCAGTCAATGTCCAGGTAAGTCAGGCAGGGTAATCTTTCTCTAAAACTTCTCAGCTTAGCAATTACCCTTGCAGTTTGACAACTTTCTGGTATATTCTCAGTTCTTTTCTTTATTTTATATTTTAATTTTTACAGCTTATTGTATTTTCCACTCTTCTCCACTTTACTTCCTTTTTGCTTTCCCACTATAACTCTTTGATAGCCCACAGTCTAAGATCTAAGATAACTCCTTTTTTTGCCCACTTGATCTCAGTCCTTTAATGTCGTTTTGAGTTACTTATTATTACTTATTGTTACTTCTTTCTCTTGTTGTTACTTTTGTTGTTTTATTTGATGCTAATTCTTTTAAAGTCTTCTTAATTTTTTTTCCTTCACTCTAAATTCCGATCTATGCTGTGCTTCATCCAACTCCCTGCTCTGCTGTCTTTCACTTTCTCTACATTTCACCTTCCCTTGATTAGCTGTCTTAATACAATCTCTATGACTGGTTATATAACTTAGGCTTCCCAAGTTGACAAAATTAATACATTAGTATATCTGATCTCACCTCAGTGAATCAATCTGGCACAGATTTTAGTCTGGAAAGGTGGCATTCATGCCATTTAAAGCAGTTGCACAGACAAGGTAGTGGTGGCTTTTCTCAGCTCTGTCTGCATCCCAGTTTAAATTTTCACTCTTTCTCCATTAATTTTTGGGCACTGGTGCTGACAATCAGTCCAGTCCAAGCCCCTTCTTCAGTGGGGTGAATTTAGCCAGATTATTCTGGCAGGCTTTTTCACCTTGTCTGGCAGTTGTCCCCTCTTTAGCAACTCGAGGAACAACCTTCCACAACACCATTTTTTCTGTTCCCTTGATTTTTAAGTTCTTTTTAAAAGTCTTTCCAGAGTGCCAATTTTAAATTGGCAAAAAATAGCAACCAAATCAGAATTGTTCTGCTGATGTTGAATGATGACGTTTAATCCATCCATTCCTTGAAGTGTTTCTTGATTGTAGAGTAGTTGAATTTGGGAAGTTAAAAAAGTTGGCTAGGCACAGCTAGACTGCTCCAGGCAATGGTGAGATGTGGTAGGATTCTCTTGAAACACCCAGTCCTGTACCTGATCTTATCCACACTTGCAGGGAACCCATAATAACTCTTCTAGGTGTAAGATTGGTTTCTACAGGCACAGGGGCTATCCTCTGAATTCCTTTACTTGAGGAATGATTTTTGCTGGTTTCAAAGGTACCAAACCAGCTCCAGCTGCACCTCGCACTTTGTCCCCAGCAAGAAACAGGATGTTACTGTGCCATTTTCCCAACATGGAAGTAATTCCATTTAACTTTCAAGGACAGATTGACTTTGTGAGTGTATCAGGTTTACTATAGCTCTCTGACCTGTTAGTCTCTGAAGTATGTAATGAGAGATAACCTTATCATGCCACATGATCATTTGTACTTCAGTCATGCATCTCCTATCTTCCATCCCAGGTGAAGACAGAAGTTTATCAAGTTCATCTTCAGATACTAGCCGTTCTGATGCTAGCATTGGGAGCAGGCTGACTATTTGGCCTGATCAGTCTTCAGCCAGTACTTCTCAAGAGAGCCATGGACTTGCTGCAGCAAAATGCAGTCACCTTGGGGAAGAAAAATCCCATTCAGAAGTTATCCGTGGTGTCACCAAGCCCCCTTCTAAACTTCTTCGCTCTAGGCAGCTACAAGAAATAGGCCGCCAAAGTTCTTCTGATAGTGGGATAGCTACTGGGAGTCACTCTTCATACTCTGGAAGTTTCTCCTCCTATGCTGGGAGCCTGGACATTTGCCATGGTGATGAATTTGGGTCACTGTTGAGTCTGTCACTGAACCTTCCTTCAGACCAGGATGTGTGCACTTGCCCACCTAGTGAGCATCAGAGGAATCCTGGCTTGGAGTACCAAGTTCCCAGCTCCCTTAGACATACCTATGACACACCCAGGAGTCTGTTACAGATGCCTGCTAAAGATGTGCAGAGTTTATGTCCCATCTCGTCCCAATCAAAGGACCAGACACCTCAAGAAATTGGTGACCTGAACCTTCCAGTACCACATCTGGAAGCACAACCGGCTCCTGAACATAGCAGAGAAAACATCATGCAGGAAGCCTTTCGCATAGAAAATATACAAGACTCATCCTCTGAAGGAAGCATGGATTTAATTTCAAGATGGCCATACCTGAGACAGCAGGTATTAGACTCTAGAAGTATTGAGATGATACCAACTGGTGGGGTCTCCAGCAGCACTTGTGAAATATGCTGCTCCCCAGGGATAACAGGAGCTGTCTTTCCATCTTGCCCAGTCTGTGGTGGGCTAAAGGTAAATCATTACACTGAGCATGTGTTAACCTTGCTTGAAGGAATTTGTGTAATTTGAACTACTCTCAGGAGAATACATGCACATACAGTTTATTTTATTTATTGCACTGATAATCCAAGGTGATGGATCTGATGGAGATGGCTAAAATACACAAAATATTATCCTAAATAAAACTGGTTAATCTATAGGGTACTGCAAAACTCTTTGTTATCTTTGAAAGCAGCATAGTTAGGGTTCCTACCACTGATCAAACCCAGACTTGTTTTACTTTAGCTAGGTTGCTTCAAGTGTGCCTTCAGATCATGTCCTGGGATTACTCGTTGCCAATTTAGAGGCCCAAAATATTACTGAAGACAAACAAAATGCAGAGTTTTGGATTAGCAAACAGTTGTCCCATTCCAAATAAATGAAACCTAGTGTCATCTTTTATTGCAAGAAAAAAGAAATCAAAGAAATCATTCTCTAAAGAGAAAGGGCCTCTAAGGGTTTGGATTCAATTCCCATCATGGCCATGCTGACTGAGGATGACGGGCATTGCAGTCTAACACATCTGGAGGGTGCCAGGTTTGAGAAAGCTGTTCTAGGCATTATTATTATTTAGCCACTCTAGCTGCTTAGATGTACATGTGAATGTTTTGTCCTTTTAAATTTATTTAATTCTTTGCATGGTTTTATGGACTAATACACATATTGTGTAAGCATTTCAGCTTCTTCAGAAAAACTAGCTGAATGCGTCCATGAAAACAGGACAAAGGATCTTATTTATGCAATTAAAATGTTTATTGAAAGTGGTAGAAATCAAGAAATATGAAAAAATTTGGTTTGGTAGACTAGTGTTTTACATAAAATTCCTAGAGTGTGCATGCATCAGTCTAGTGAATGTGCTGATTGATAATATCTACAGCACAGTGAGTGAGGGTTTTTGAGGTCAATTATCTGACTCAACAATCCAAGCGCGACTTGGCTTATTTCTTCCTGCTGTTCCTGGCAACTTGCTTGTACTCAGATTGTTTGTTTCTAAAGGCCCCCAGACAGACTATTGAAAATGATGAACCTTGGAACTAGCTTTTCTAATAACCAAAGAGTGCAGTCAATCCTCTGTCAAAATTAGTGGTTCCCTGAGATGAGTAAACTCTCATATTGTGGAGGTTAGCTCATGATTTCTAAAATGTGGGCACTGTGCCATATGTAATTACTTTTTCTTGATCTATTGATTTGGATGTTATATTATTTAGCTTGGTAGATACTGTTTACATTATAGTTGTTGTCCATTACAAATTCATAATGTTTATTGTTTGTGTGGCAAGTAGAAATTCAGTTGGTGAATCACTACAGTTATAGGTGTAACAATGGAGAAAGTTTTATTTGCTGAATTTCTTTTCAAACTTACTGGAGCCCTGCTAGGAAAATAGTGGGCAAAACCAATACAGGCCTGTTTCTATATCTCTGCATGCTTTTAAGGAGCTCATGTTTTAAACATGACGGATTTATATGGATCTGCTACCATCTGTGACAGCAGCAGCAATAAAATCCACATCTCACTGGCCCAGTGGCTGTTTTCATGATCTCAGAATGCCCAAGGTGCTGCTTGGTTTTAAGATATATACTTGCCACATTTTTGGTGGTTTCCATGTTTTTCTTCCACAGTACTGGAGAATGATGTCGCTTCCAACGTATTCAGAGATTCAGCAAGTGACAGATGCTAACAGATTATTACCATCACAGGTGGTAAAAATTAAAAATAAAAATCCATATGCCAACATTGGTGAAGGTGAGCAGCCTCTCAAAGTAACTGTTTTCATCATTCCCATAGAATAGGTAAAAATCCTCCCAAATTCATTTATCCACGAGTAAAGGCAAATAATTCAGTAAGCTATTTGAGACACCCCTACTGTAGAGATAGAAAAACTGACATTCTTATTATTCAACTACTTCCCTAAGCAAATATAAATTCTGTAGAATTCAGAATTTTCTAGAAGGAAGGGCTGCTGTAGAATAGTATTTCAGTATAACTGGGAAAGTAATGCCTTGTTTCTTTAGGACACGTTGTAAATATTTGCGCAATACATACAACCCATTTTTACTGTATCCTTTTTATAATGCTGCACCACCAATAATAATCCAGTTTTGCTTTTGCCTGTTATTTTATGTACGGGAAAAGAAGTTTTGATATTTTTATGTTTGATGGAGTGTCAGAATTCCATTTCAGTGGATTATGAATGTACATTTTAATGTTCACATTTGCATTTCATTCAGATTAAACCAAATTATGTTTAAGGAGTACTTAATACAACTGCAACAGTGAAGAAGAAAAGTCCTAGAATGAAAAACATTTTTTTAATTTTCCAAAACAATACATTTTTACAGCCTGTTCTTGAAAATATATATTGACACATAAAGGTTCTGTACAAGGTTCTGTGCAATGCAGATGTCCTATCCACTGTTTAGTGTTCAGTGGTAGAATAATATGTAGCAATGGTCTCTGCAGTGCTATTTCCTTCTCACAGACCTCTTCAATCCTGCTTGCTAGAGCAAGGGGGATAAAAGGTTGGCTGACAATCAGGCTGAAGCCTCAAGGCCTACTCTGAGCAAGCGTCTTAAGGCAATCTAGATGTAACTGTGCTGCGGTCCAGATCCAAATCCTGCTTCCTAGTCAGCATTAACTACAGAGGAGAAAGCAGGTACTTATAACATGCCCATAGGTGGTTTTCCTGGGTCAAGAGGATTGGATTGAGACTATATTATAGGGGTGAAGGCTTAATGCTGCTTTATCCTCAGTCTAAATGTCCACCCTCTAGGACTGTTTTAGCAAAAAGAAAGGGGAGGGAAAAACACACACACAGAGAGAGAAGGATTCTAAGATAACATTTACATGTTTATGTATCTGTATGTGCCTTCAAGTAACCTGCCAACTAATGGTGGCTCATGACAACCCTATGAATTTCATGGGCCCTTTCCTCACCTTATCTTCTTCCGGTGCTGGGGTGCGGGGATCGTGTAGCAGCCTCCGGCGAAAGGCTCTCGCATCCAGGGTCCTTTGGCTTGGCACGAGCTGCCTGCTCGCGCGAGAGCCCCGCCTCTTCCTTCTGCAGTGCAGTCTGGGAGTTTCCCAGGCTGCGCTGGGGCAGAAAGTGCAACCAGTGCGGCTTCAGAGGCTCCACACGCCAGGTAAGTGCGCGCAGGGCCTAGGAGCAATATGCAATCGCGTACCATTTTCGGCTTCTAGCTGAAAATGACAAGGTGCGTGATCGGCGCCTGCAGGCCCCTGGAGCATCGCACGATTGTGAGCGCATCGTGCAGATTGCTCCTCACAATCACGCGACGCTCCAGACACCCTTTCGCATGGAAAATGCCATGCGGAAAGGGCCACAGAGTTTTCTTAGGCAAGGAATACTCAGAGATAGCTTTGCCAGTTCCTTTGTCTGAAATATACCCTAGTAGTCGTTGACAATCTCTTACACAAATTCAAACCAGGGCTGACCCCACTTAGCTTCCACGATCAGATGGGATTTGGTGTCCCATATAGTTTGGATTTAGTTCTGTGGAGAGCCAAAGCAAAGGCAAACTTCCTGATGTATCTTAGCCCTCTTCAAGGACTTCCAGAGGTAGCTTCATGAGCAACTGAGGCAACATTCCCTTTTTTTTCATTGGGTTAGAAAGCAAGAAGCAGGCCTGGAGCCAGCAGGGCATTACTGGGCAAATGGGTGGAGCCTTACAAACCCACAGTCATGGGTATCAAGCATGACAGGAATCCTGCACTTTTTTTGTTTTATTTTTAAACATAGTATTAATAGGAACACTGGGCCTGTACTGCTGTCACCACCATGGTCCCATTCACACTATGCAATTATAGTGCTATATTCCACTTTAACTTCAATTGCAATATTCTATGGAGGCCTTTGATGGGTATTTTAGAGCAGAGCATTTAAAATTCTCAGCTGGAGAGTTCACCAAACTTTAACTGTATATAAATGTAACTCTAATACCTCACCAAACTATAACCCCAGAATTCCATAAGATGTGGATTAAAAATAAAACAAAAAAAGTGGTCGACTCCTGCAATAGTGGTGAAATCCAAATAATTATGCTATATTTATATAGTCTGAATGGGTCCCATGCTTGTAACCCTGCATTGTAATGGTGACAGAGGGGGACTCAGCCACATGCTCCGTGACACTTCTGCCATTTTAGTTCCCCATAAGGAAGTGCTGTATGTAGAGCATTTTACTGCAGGGAGTAAACATGGCAGAATTGTTGAATCCAGCTGTGCAGACCTGGCTGATTCTTCTCCACCACATACATTATTGCCAAGCTATGGGCTATGATCTTCCTGGTAAACACTTTGTCCAGGGTATGTTACCTGCAGGTAAGTGATCCTAGATCCTCTTTTGGGCATGTTCTTCGGTCCTCTAAAAAAAAAAAATCCCATACAAATCCTTACAATATGTGTTTCTGTATTAATGTCAGTGCAGTTGGCATGATTCTGGCTTGGATCATGCAGGTGCTACCTACCTTCCAAGAACTTTTTTTAGCCTTAAAAATGTCAATAAGTTTTTTTGTTTTGTTTTGTTTTTTTAAAAGGAGTAATCTTTAATTCTTTGTCATCTTCAAGATGGTGTGACTTCTTACCTTAATGGATCTTCAGTCTTCGCCAGCCTCTCTGCTGAGTTGGGAGACATATGTGATATGATGATGGTTGCCACTGATTAAGGGGAGATGTAAGAGGAAGGTACTGACAGCTAGAATTAAGGCTAGAGACCACCCAGTTAGGGAAGGCATTGCTAGTTCTCATTTATAACCTATAAATCAGACTATTGTCTATAAATCAAGGTAGCTCGACATAAAACATTTGAAGGTTATCAACAGAATTCAAAGACCTGGGATCATGGCTCATGCAGCAAGCAATCTGTTGCCGTCATACAACAAACAGTATGCAACTCTGCTTACACACAGAGGAGATGGCTTTTAGGAGGTTTTGTGCACAGCATAAATTGGCTGGAGGTAATTAGCCATCAGGCTGGCTCCCATGGAGTTCCATCATCTAGTCCACCAGCAAGTGGTCCTAATCAGGACAGATAACATGATAGCAAAGGTGTATGTGAACCGGCAAAGAAGGACTTGATCCAGGTCCCTCATGGTGAAGGCAGAAACTTTGCTAACCTGGGCCAAGGCCATTTCTGCACTACACTGTTATAGTGCTATTATTCCACTTTCAACATCCTGTGGAATTGTGGGGTTTGTAGTTTACTGAGGCCAAAGAGCTCTCTGGCTGAGAATTCTGAATGCCCCTCCCTAAACTGGAATAGAACTGGAATAATAGCGCTATAACAGTGTAGTGTGGAAATGGCCCAAGTCTTAGCTTCTCTGTCTAAAGGCAGAACACTTAAGAGAGAGCTGAACACAAGGACCAACTGGCTCAACAGAACTGATGTCAATCCTGCAGAGTGGCATTTTCATTTACTGACCTTTGAGCTGATAATAAATTTGGTCTTCCAGAGATAGATCTGTTTACTTCTTCAGTCAACAATCAGGTGAGCAGGTTCTTCTCAAAGTTCCAGACTCAAGGTGCAGAAGGATTGATGCCTTAACATCTCAGTGGCCTTGAAGCCTGTTGTATGCATTTCCTCCTACAGTCCTAATACCAATATTTTTCAGAAAGGTAAGAAAAGAAAATATTGATTTTGTCCTGATTGCCCCCTGTTGGCTACACAGGGTGTGGTTCTCTCTAGAACTGGACCATCTTTAGATCTCCCCTCAGATCTTCTCATGCAGGATCAGTTGTTCCATTGGGATCCTGCTTGGCTCAAGCCTCATACCATGAGATTGAGTGTGAAGGTTGACCCTGATGATGAGTCCACCCGCCAGAGTTGTAGACACCATCATTAATTCCAGACATCCATCAACCAGACATATATCTGATTATGCATTCTGCTCCTTTCAAAAGTAGTGTAGAAGAAAAGGGCTGTGTTACAAGTACATTTCAGATCATACCTTTCTGTTTTTATAGGACATAGTGGTTAAAGGTTTTCATCCACGTACTCTCAAGGGACAATTTTCTGCCATTTCTTCTGTTTTCCCACCCAGGTAGCTTCAGCTTTCCTCTCATTCTTCTGTAAGGATCTTCTTGAGGACAGTTTCTTTGCTTAAACTACAAACAGTTCACTCCTAACCTACCTGGGACCTTCACAACGTTCTTAATGCTTTGATCAAATCTCTTGAGATTTTAAGACAGGTGTCACTCAGATTTTTTTCTTAGAAGGCCCTCTTTCTCATAACCATTACCTCAGCTAGGAGGGTGTTAGAGCTGAGACCCCGGTCAGCTAGCAAAGAGCTATATAGGTTTTTCATCTGGATTCAGTGGTTCTGAGACTGTACCCATCTTTTCTGCCCAAGATCAACACTGTTTTCCAACGGGTCACAGGAAGTCCTTTCCCTTTGGGCTTGTCTGACAATTGGAAATATCCTGGCACACTTCAGATGCCAAAAGAGGTCTGAAAATCTTTCTTCAGCACATTTGTTCTTTCAGAACTTCAAGCCAATTTCCTTTCATACTTCAAAACTGGGCAAGAAAGTTTCTTCACCATTCTTCATTTTCAGCAGTGGATGTGAAAACATCATCCCTGCCTGCTTGGTACTGATGTGGGGAAGTGTAGGTTTTTCCTTTCCTTTCCTTTCAATTTTTCTCCAATTGGAAGATTTTCCTTGTTCAACACTGACCAAATAGTTTGTGAGCTGCTCCCCCTGCTGGCTGCTACCACAAACTTCATCCTGCCTATCAGAGCAAGTGGGTGGAACAACCCATCACATGTTTCCCCTTCGACTGTTGAAAATAAGCATCTCATGGGTAATTTCAATGTTTCTTTTCATGGATTACAACTCACTTCTTTGGATGGATAGCAAATGGCAATGTTCACGTTTCAGATGTATATGCAAAGTTACAGCATACACATAGTGCCTTTTCTTGAATTTAGCTATATACATTCTTATGTAGAATTGAGGAACAGAACTTTTAAAGCCAAAAAGGAGGCTCAATTATTTCTTGGTTGAAAATAAGTACTGACTGTCTTCCTCCTTGCACAAAGCAAGCAATTAAGAAAAATATTGTAAGGCATTACACATACAATATGTCAGTCTCAGCACTGCACAAATTTATCCCCTCCATTCATAGAATGTAACTTGTGTGAGGACTCAAGACCCAGAATCTGTGTGTAACAAAAGAACTCTAAAATATGGAGAACATTCATAAGCAAAATGTCCCTGTGAAAGTACACATTTCAGACATACGGTCTGTCCTTTGTTCCTTCAGGCCACAGATTAAGTGACTGGCAGCTCTGAGCTCCAGCACTTTTCCCCACAGAAATTAAAAAGAGAATTGGTATAATAAGACATTACTGAGAACAACTCCATACTTAGATTTCTTCCTTTTGACCTCTATTCACATGTCCTCAAGATATGTCTGAGAAAATTGGAGGCTTTTCCCACTGTCTTTTTTTTTAACATGGTCAAGACAGGGGACAAAAGGCTTTTAAAATTTGTACGTCTTTCAGGCACTTTTTTTAAGCTTCATAATTTGTGTTCTTCCCCCTGCCTTAGATGAAAATATGCAAACTGGGAAAACCAAAGTAATGATCTTACATGCTACAAAGGCTGCTTTTCCAACCTCCTGATGTAAGATACAACATCATGGGTATCTGGTTATATTTCTTTATTTCTTCCAACTTTCTCTCCTGGTTGAAATGTCTCTCTTCCCCCACTTCACATGCACATGTACACATACACACACCATAAAATGTAGAAAAAAATACATGACTGTATCATTCTCACTCAGAACTTTCCACACAAGCATTTTACTCTTACATAAAAATCATTTCATCCACCCACAATCATTTCCCACAGACACAAGGAACACAGTCCTACTCTTTCTCCATCCTAGTAACTACAGCAGCTAAAAGCTATGGCCTAAGTCTGGTGCTTGACAGTTTTGTTATATAAAGAGATTTTCTTCAGGGAGAACCATTTTAATCCTTTACAAAATCACTTGTCATTATTTAAATGATTGATTTCAATATGAAGTTTCAGGTTCAACAAAGTACAGTAGATTCTCTTAGAAATAGTTTCAGTTTAGATGTGTTTTATCTTGCCCTTCAAATAAAATATAGCAGGGTCACTTACACACAAAAAAAATGCTTGGGTCAAAATAGTAGCTCAAATAAAAATTAATAAAAGGAAGTAAAAGCAGTATGAAAAATAAGCTTGCTTATGTTAAAAGTTCTTCAGTCTGAAAGTAATAAAAAGGTCTTTCTCTGCTGCTGAACGGTGGGAGGAGAGCATTCCATGTTATTCTGGGGGAAAAACACCCAAGGAAGTACTCTCTGTGGTCTTCTGCTATCATACAGCAAACCAGAAATGACAAGACCTCTGATTCCCTTCTTCTCCAATTGTGGGAGCCATTTTAAAAGAAACTAATGAAAAGATATATTAGTGTGTGTAAAAATGGTCATAGAGATAGGAAATTTGTACATTCAGATGAGATCTTCTAAGTGTTTCATCTTGGCCATGTCACCAATCAATCAATCAAGAAACAAACAAGCAAACAAATAGATAAAATAAATATTTAAAAAATTAAAAAACATAAATAAAAGTTGACAGGCTTCTAGAATTCAGCACAAAGGTACCAGTAGTCCTTGCCCTATTTTACATAGTTAGAACACATAATTTTGATTGTATAAACATGAAGAGTATTCAAACTTTTACATGGTTGAATGAAGTCAGTTCTTCTGCCTTAACTATCCAGGCACTGCTACACTTGTGTCATGACAAGCTGCACTTGTTATCACTATGTAAACATCCCATGTCCAGCTTTGCAGATGCCCTAGGCCTGATGCTAGCTATATGCTAGATGTTTTGTACCAAAGCAAGTGTCGGAATCATGGAAGTCTCTGGATGTTGTTGGACTGAAACACCCAGTGCTCCCCACAGTTACTGCCCTGGCTAGTCCGAGCTTTGGGGATATTAAAAGATATCCCTTGATATCACAATTCGGCTGCACTTCTCTATTCCTCTACACGTGCTTGCGAGGCTACCGGACAAGCACGTAAACAAGCTCGGCTGTTAATTGCCGTAATATTCCTGGACAATACAGGCAGGCCAGAAATAGCTGACTCACTGCTTTAGGAGACCTCCAGGCAAGTACTCTAATTAGGTATGCACGCAACTTACGAAAGAGCCTCTGCCCCACGCTGGCAGCTTGATTGGTAACCTATACAATACCCAAGTACTCTGCATTTGCATACTGGCTACTCTATTGAGAACCTCTACGATAACTCAATCATTCAGATTCTGACCTTTCGGAGGCTTTGTCTCCAACTCCAAATCTATTGTTTTCCCCCAAGTACGGCATAGCCTGCAGTCACAATTCTCCTCATAAAAACCCTTGATTCCGAGACCTTCCTCGGAACGCTCCCGAGTTTCATCCCACCTTGCTGCCGCTTTGCTTGGCGAGCCTCCCCTCAGCTCCACGTGCTGAGCTACATCGCACCCCAGCTTCGCTCTCTATTTTTCCTGGGCTTCAGAACAGGTGAAGTATCACCCAAACCAGCAACTCCTCTAAAAATCCCTCTATACCACTCCAACCTTTATTTTCTTTAGTTATCTTGTATGAGTGTGTTGCATACACTGTTTTGCTTGTATTCAATAAACATCATTTATTATTTCAACTTCTGCGTTCTCCTTTACTCGACACAACCCCATAGACATAGGGTTCAAGATCTCGCTAAGTTACCCTGCCCCTCGTAACGCTAAGCAGTGCTCTGAGCTAATTTTCCCAATTTTAGTTGAGCACATTTTGGTATCCTTCCCGGGACCCCCAGTACACAGGGTAACACCACCATGCACTAGGAAAGCTAGAGCTGCAGGGAGATGCAGTCTGATAACAACTAGAGTGCTATATGATTCCTACCCCTGTACATAAAAGTTCGAGAGTTCAGCAGATTCACTGCACAGAGGGATATTTGCTGTCTTTACATTATTGTGTGCTACTTCTTGCTTTTTAACAATGGTTTACACTTGAGGTTTTTCCTCTAGCTCCCAATAGTCTTCAGACTCTGGAATCATCTCAGTAATTTCATCATCCCAGTATGCTCTCCCACTCCCTCTTTCCTTATCTTGGATAGAATTACAAAGGTCCTGTACCAGGCTAGCTGGAGCCCCAAAGATGATCATGCCTTTCCTGATATGTTTTCATTTTTAACTGTCAGAATGTCAGTGAAATTTAAGAGTCTTGGAGTGAAGGAGGTATGTCCTAGAAGAACCAGACTCACACGGACTGTGTAAGTCTTTAAGTCTGACTGAGATCAGTTGAGACATTGCACCAGAGTGCTAGTTTTGTGTTTAGAGGGTGCAGAATGAAAGGCAGTAGACTGGGAGGAAGAAATTGTCCTTTTTAAGCTCCTAACAGCTATAGTGTATGTAGGAGAGGTGTATGTAGTGAGACTGTAATCTTCACTAGATAGCTGGAAGGGCAACATGGGACACAATTTTCCCTTGCTTATTTTTGTGGTTCCTGCTGCCAATCTGCCGTCGCATTTATATATCTGGATGACACAAAACAATCACAATTTTCTTTAAAAATATTTTCAAAGCCAGGAAATTAAAATTAAGGCATCTAGTGGAAAACTGCAGCTTAGTTTCCTGCCACACTGCTGCCAAAAATTTCACAAGGCAACAGCAAAATTGATGATGGTGGTGGTGTATACCAATGGGGAGAGGAGCTGAGGGAGAGGCATTGTATCCCCACCACAAAAAAGTCTAGAAGTTGCACAAGGGGTTTTCAGGAAGAAGGAAATGACAAGGAACAGCTTTTAATGTGTTTCTGCCTCTGCTAGATAGCAATAAAATGTTCAGATTCTAGGCTGGAAGCCCTCCTAATGATATATAGCATAGCAGGAGGCCGAGGAAAGGTAGAAAGGCGGGTGTCCTTTGCCAGATCCTGAAATTTTTGACTAGCTGGTGAGGTCTGAAAAGGTCTTACTCCAAGTCTTCCTATTCTGGGCTGCCTGTTACCCTGTACGGAAATATTCTCTTCAGGGTCTGGGGATACTCTGCAATTTTTGGCACAAGTCTCCCTTGACATTCTTTGTTATTAAATTATTGTTCAGTATTTTCTTTTGTTGTGTTAAGTCTCTGAATCCAAAGCTTATTTGCAACTTCTGTGTCAAAAATGTTATTGTAGATATTGGCCCTTTCCGCAACTTACCTGCGTCCAGCGCAGTCGCACAGGGGTCACGTGAGCAGCCTCGTCCGTGAGGCTCTTGCGTCCCCGCTGCTCCTGCTCTGTAGGAGTTGCCTGCCGGCCAGCAGGCAACATGAGGCCTCCGCCTCTTCCTTCCGCAGCGCAGCCGGGTATTTTCCCAGGCTGCGCTGAGGGAGGAAGTGCGAGGGCCGTGGCTCCGGAGGCTCCGCATGCGAGGTAAGTGCGTGTGGGGCTCCAGGGTGATGCGCGACCGTGCACCTTTTCGGCTAAAAGCCGAAAATGATATAGTGCACGATTGGCGCCTGCTGGCCCCGGCAGCGTCGCGTGATTGTGAGGACGTTGTCTGAAACACTCCTCACAAATGCGCGACACTCCAGAGGCCCTTTGGCATGATGAATGCCATGCGAAAAGGGTCATTGACAAGATGAAGATATCTCTTAATGTGTGGCTGACTGTTCTGTGAATGGCTATTCAGAAGTAAGCCCCTGGCAGCTAAAAATTATGGTTCATTTCCTACTTACTAAATTATTTGAGGAATTCCAACCCTGACTGTCTCTGTAGTCTAAAAGTAACCCCGCTCCCTCAGCTTGAGGACGTATTCCTGGCAATATTGCTTCTATACTTTTACCTCTAGCAACAGTTAAACCCAGGTTTATAGCTTGTGTCTGTGTTTGTTAGAACTTCTTTCAGTCTCCCTGAAAACATAGTAGAATGCACCATGTAGTTTAGGAAGGCTGGCTAGTACCAATCCTGACTATGGAAAATAATTTACTATAATTTCCAACTCAATATATTAGTGCTGATTTAATCAGTTTGTAGCTCTTCATAATCCGTTCTTGTTCTCACAGTACTTTATAATTTAGTGTTTTCAGCAGACTTCTTACCCTTAACTCCAGGTCTTATATCAAGAGATTCTCCAGAAGCTTGATAGATATACATGTTTTGCATTTGCTTTTGAAAGTATTTTGCTTGCAGTCTGGGACACAGCTAATGTAGTTCACAGCTTTTGTTTTTAAAGTACTGTGCTAGAGGGGAGTGTGTGTCATATGACCTTATAGTTATCTCTGCATTAACTAGATAGGATCATGCTTTGATCTACTGATGTTATCCTTTGATCAGTTTTATAGTATTTCAATTATTTTTTGCCCATTTTCCTCATGATAATCATATTGTTAACTGCTTTACTTAGTTTGTTATTGTTATTTATTGTTGTTATTTTCACAATTTATTGTTTTCATGCAATGTGTTTTCACTACATGTGCAAGTAGGCAAAATGCATAAGGAACTGCCTGCCAATCTTGACTGCCACCCACCCACCCCGCATGTTAACTGTTCTGTTGTCTCTGGCTGTATTTGCTGTGCCAAACAGGACAGGAGTCTGGAAACTAGGGCTCTGTTGATTTGATTCTTCCATTCTTCCCTTCTTCTATTGAAGAAGGACAGGGGGAGCAAACCCAAATTATTATTCAGCCAAGGCCTTATAGAGTGCTCCTTAACACCATGGGTGAGTTTGGTTCATTCCTGCTTCCTCTTCTCTTCCTGGGGAAGGCACAGTAGCAGAAATCAGCCAGCTCAGGACTGAGCCAGTGACTGAAAGAGTGGCCCTTCCAGAAATTAATCAATTTCTTTCTCCCCTGCTTATTGTATCGCTCAAGATTAGAAAGCACACAGTGCTAGTGTATGACTTGGTCAAGCACTTGGAGGAGTAGCTCTAATAAAGATCTATGCTGTCCTTGATTGGCACACCAAATAGCAGATGAAGTCAACCACTTTGACAACTCCTGGCAAAATGTCTTTCTTCATACAGTAGAGAGTATGAAGCTGCATGCCTCTTTTTGTATAGAGAAAAGTAAAATGGGCAAGGTGAGGGCAGGCAACAGGTCTTGGGGTGTGTGAAGTAAATTTGGAGTAAATTGGAGTAAAATTTGGAGGAGGAGCCAGAACACTAACCTCAACTAGCCTGTCAGACTTGTTTGGGGAAAATCTGACTCTCAGAATCCATTGCTGGTTTATAATAATAGATGATCAATGAATCTATCAACCAATGTCCACTGTAAGCAATAATAATTGAGGTATGAGATGAATGTTTAATTTGCACTTATCTGGGTGGATATATGCCATCTGGTGATCTTTGGATCAGTGCAAATTTAGTTAATAAGACCACAGTGAATTAGTTAATAGTAATTAACCTTTAATGTAGAGGGTCCGTTTCAGTGCAAATCTTTCAGCTATGGAACAGAATTCTGAATTAATGAATAACATAGGGAAATAACTGGTTTGTCATCTGAATGTTTTTTCTACATATAATTTTATGTGCTGGACTACAGCACTATGGTTCATGGGAAGAAGATATGAGTTTGTAAGAAATTATTCATTGTAACATTATGTTTGTGTATTTCTCTGTTATTTTTTTAAAGGAAACTTCAATTTTATCACCTGGGGTCTTACCAGCTAACCCAGGTAAGAACAAATGGTTTGTTTTTCTGGCTGTTAAAAAAATCCTAATTTTAGTAGTCGATAAAAACAGATTGGAAATTAAGTTTCAGTTCACTAGATTGTAATGTTTGTTCAGGTGCTTAAAAAGCACCAGAAAACTTCAGCTTAAGTAGCCATGGTATTTAGGGGCCTGAATACTCTAAAGATACCAGACCCCATCTGATCTTGGAAGCTAAGCAAGGGTCAGCCCTGGTTAGTTCTTGGATGGAAGAACTCCAATGAATACCAGGTGCTATCAGCTATATTTCAGAGGAAGGAACTGGCAAAACCACCTGTGAGTATTTCTTGCCTAAGAAAACTCTATGAAATTCATGAGGTTGCCATAAGTCAACAGGCTACTTGAAGTCTCATACATACATGTACAAATTCACTCATTTCCCCAGCTGCCGACTTCAAGTGACCGTATTAGTAGAGAGAAGAAAAGTGAATGGCAAAAAAAGAGGGAATACCTTATCTCAGTCCACTTTGGGTTTGACCATGCTCCTCCCCCACTCCCCTCAACATGCAGCCCCCAAAAACTATCCCTGAGAGAATGAGAACCTCTGTTTAAAAACCCTCTCTGGATCAAGATATTCATGATAACTACTGCCAAGTCAGAAATACCCTTTTCTTGATTTGTGACTGTGGTCCTCCAGATATTGGTATACTATTGTTCCCATCAGCCCACACTACTGTCTACACTAAGGAAAGGATATCCCAACCCCGTCAATCTTAATCAGTCTTTCCCCTTTCAAAGACCCACATATGTCCCATCAGCATTGTCTTTAGATTGCCTAGATTGAGGTTCAAACCATTAACCCACATCAGAAGTGCTACTGTCTTCTAATAGCTTGGCTGTATTTATCCACACTCTGTTAACACATTATATATGGGGCTACTTTTCCAGTATCTTGTAGGTATAACTACTTTTGAAAACTTCCTGGAATCTTCAGTTAGTCCAATGTGAGTAGTGGATTACGGAAGAGAGGCCATATAAAGATCATATCTTACAAGGTCTTAAACAATAACTGTGGCTAAGTATATGTTTATGGGCCCATCTGAAATGCTTGCCATTACCTATAAAGCTAAATAGAGGTATCTAAAGGATCACATTCTACCATGCAAACCTGTCTAAATATTTCAGTCATCATTGGAGATCTTCTCCATGTTCTCCCAGCATCTAAAATGAGTAGTCAATATGTGGCCAGGTCTCTTCTGATCAAGGGTATAGCCCAGAACATAACAGTGCAACACATTTTTCAAAAACAACAACAGCATGCTTTGGTGACTGTCAGACATCCCTACCTCTTATGTTTTTTCTGGATACCTGAAGTTTCGTCTCCATGTAATGAAGATGCTTCTTTGTTGTGAAACTTGTAGAAACAGCAGGGTCCAAAAAACAATAACATGTAAAAATAGCCTGAAGTATATACCACAAGTCCACCTACTCCTATCCTAAAGCACTGCCTTAAGTCTGTCTGAACATTATCAGAGGCCCTCCTTTGAGGTTTTCTGCTTTCGGAAATTTGGTAGGTAATTGCTGGAGACAAGATATTTCAGAATCAGCAACCTATATGTAGATTTTTTTTAATTATTTGAAGTTGTAAGCTGATCTGCAAGTACATATATGCCATACACACACACACACACACACACACACACGAAGTTATTTAAAGGAAAACAGAATAATATTTAAAATTAAATTATAGAACACTTGTAACATGGATACTGGTTTGGGTGGTATTCCAGTGGTTCTAGTTATTGATCACTGTGATAAACTAATCATGCTCTAGCACTGTGAAAAAGCAGAGTTAAATGAAGGCCAGAAGTATCTATTTTCAGATTACATTTAGTGCTAATGTTGATGCCCGTTGTATGTGGTACTGAAGTGGGGAAACAAAAATTACTCTCCCCACCCAAAAAAATCCCCCAATGAAAACTATGAAATTCTTTCTGATTTGATTTCCAGTTTCCATTTCCATTTGTAGACAAATGCTCTCACATAAAAATTGAGGTGGTAGAGATGTTTCTTTTAGAACTGAGATATCTCTGAAGAGCACTCAGTATAAATTATTGTAGTCAGTATTCAGAGGATGTTCTAAATATTGCAGCTTTGCACATTACGTGCTATCCATCAATTATTTCATATGAACACTTTGAAAACTATTCAAACAATAGTAGTATTTAGTCCCTTAGAAATGTCACTCTTAAAATCTGTGGATGCTTCCTAGAAGATGTTCTCAGTTCTTGACTGAAGATGAATTTCCTTCATTTAGCTTCACTTTTTAAGTCATTAGGGAAGAATGTGAAATGATTAAATTATATAATTTATTATAATTGATCAAATTATTCTTCAAAATTGAATCAACTCTGTGTGTATTCTAGTACATAAAGGAAGCTATGAATTGATGATGCCATGTACAGAATCTGGCTCTCTACGTGATCATGAAGAAGCTGGTGAGTAAACAGACTTGCTAAGGAGTATATACTAAGGCAGTAATTTCTCAGAAATAAGAAGATTGTATGGATAGACCTGTACTCTCTGTGTTTTTTCAGTCAAGGTCATGGAAAGTACCCAAGTATGAGATTAAAAAGCCATGAAAATTAAAGAAGACCACCAGCAATATTTTAAAGGAAATCATACATTTGGTGCAAATGGCGTTAATCCTACTCCAGAGCTGCTACTAGCTGAACAATGTTGATGCTGTTTACATTTTTAAAAACTTTTACTATGTCCAGTGTGACCCGCCCCAAGAGAGCATGGGGACTTTGTACAATATAATATTTCCCACATAGTTTAATACACTTGAGAACTTAGTGCATTCATGGACCTCTTGAATACCCAGGCTGACACATTGTTTTCTGTTCAAGTGAATGGGACAGCCCTTTCAGACATGAGAATTCCATGAGAATATGGATTCAAATCTCCCATCTTGTCTTAACCCAAAGAAAATGTTTTAAGTACCAGTTTTAATTTCTTTGTGTTTTCAAAGGTAGCTTAAGTTATTCCTTTTTAAAGTCAGTTCCTCTTTTTTTTGCAGGAGCAGTAGGTTTTGCAGCAGACCTACCCATGCCTGATCGACTGCGCAGTGAGATGGCTACCTATGTTAATATTCCTACCAGCCCCACATCAAAGAAACAGCTTCATTACATGGAACTAGAACTCCAAGAACCTAGTACAAACATAAGAGGTAGGGATGTTTCAGAATGACCCAACAGGCTGCTGTTGCTTTTGAACAACTTTTCGTCTGTTATGTTCTCAGCTGAACCATAGATCCAAAAAAAAAAGTGTGAAGTATAGCTAATTACAGACATCTCTGCACTAGACTGTTATAGTGCTATTATTCCACTTTCAACATCCTATGGAATCCTGGGGTTTGCAGTTTACTGAGGCCAAAGAGCTCTCTGGCTGAGAATTCTAAATGCCCCTCCCTAAACTGCAAACCCTAGGATGCCATAGGATGTTGAAAGTGGAATAATAGCGCTATAACAGTCTAGTGCAGAAATGGCTTACATTGAAGTATGCTGAGCCCCCAAAATGTGCAGTTCTGAATGTAATTTTTTTCCTTGTCCAGTATTCAGTAGGCAACAAAAGCAGTTGAATCCATGGATTCTCCTTTCCCACTTCTTCATCAGGTTTGTAAATAGGGGACAAAGCAAGATAGAATAAATCATATCAAAAATAATCTAGAGTGTGGCTAGTGAATATGGATGGTCTGGTCTTAAGATGTTAATATGGTTAAAATGACATGGTAATCAATACCTGTTTTCTTTTCTTTGGCTAAGTAATGTGCAGTCTTCAAGCACTGATGAACGGATGCCTGAAGTTCTTCTAAATGGAAGAATTTAGACGGTGTTATCATAGAGGCAGATGCACAGTGGACCAGAAAGATTCATCAGTGAAATCATTCCTCTAGTTTGAAGCAAAGTCATTGATGGCAATTGTTTGAATACAATTTTTCAACCGTTTATGGGTCCATCTGACAATGTTCTCATCTATTCCACATTTAATCAGTTGCTAATCAAACTGTCATGAGGAACTTTGTGGAAATCATTTGCTGAAAATGCTTTGCTGAATTCCAGATAAATGGTATCCACATCATTCCCATCATCTACTAAACTAATAATCAGGATCTATCTATCTGTCTATCTATCTATCTATATATCTATCTATAAAAAAATTAGTTTGGCAGGATGTGTTCTTAACAAACAAACACTGACTTCTAATAGTCATTGCATTGTTATCTAGATACTTGCAAAATAGACTCCTTTGTAATCAGACTTTCCATGCTAGTACCAAAGAAATTCTTCCCATCTTTTATCAGACTTACCATGCTACTACCTGGGACATTCTTCTTGGTCTTTGTGAGGTGCAGCCCAGTAGTCTAAGAAGCAAAGACCATGGTCTCAGAAACCAAACCTCTCCCATCCACACAGCCAGTCATTCACTTTTACTATTTTGTTCTGTAGTCTTTTATCCTTCGCTGGTAGAACTGGTAAGAATATCACCTGTGCCTCAAACCTTTCAACTTCCTGCCCAAAGTATTATAGTCTGAGGGATCTGTTCAAAGGTTTCTTGGCAGTGTTATTGGTACCCATGTTAAAAATGAGAAAGGGGTAACTACTGTATAACTGTGGAACCCAGGAAACAGAAATGAGTCTACTTTCAGTTCAGAAATAGTAATATTTCCAAATATGAAATTGTTGCAGTAGAAAATACATTGATTATATTTGCAGGTAATAGGATAATATGAAGTGATTGTAAGGAAGTAGCTAAAATAATTAGTGTGAACATTGCCAAAAGCTATGTAAAATATCTTACAACTAACTGCAAATTAATTGACATGGAACACAATTAAAGCTAGAATAAACATTGAAGAAAAAGTTTTCATGATGCAGAAAGAGCATCTTAAAAGGCTAGTAATCTGCCTCATCACACTCTTGCCAGAAAGAGCAAATATATAGAAAAGGGCGAGCAAGGAAGATGCTCCATATATGGATTTGAAAAAACTTTTTTAAAAAAATCAACATATTTTCATTAAAACACATATGTTGTATTTACCGTTGGCCCTCCATATCTTCAGAGTCTGTATCCATGAATTCACCCAAGCAGGTCTGAAAATATTTTTAAAAATCCAAAAAGCAAACTGATTTTGCCATACAGCGGATGCCATTTTACTGCTCCATTGTGGATAACGGGACTTGGGCATCCACAAATTTTGGTATTCACAGGGGATCCTGGGACTAAACCCTAGCAGATACTGAGAGCCCATAAAATAACATACAAGGGAATACAAACACAAACAAGAAACTTAAAACTACTAACTAACAAGACTAAAATTAACTAAACTAAGCTAAAAAGGGGCTAGAAGTATATGCAAGTGACTTCTAACTCTTCAGGTGCTGGTTACATGATACCGTGCAGATCATACTTCTTCTAGCTTATGATGCTATCACATGGTTCTGCTGCTTAGTAATAGCTCTTAATAGTCTTCAAAGCCAAAAAGTTGATTTTCTCCACCAAAAGTCTCTTAGGTATACAATTAGCTTATTCCAATCTTTCTTACACATAAATCTTTCCTTAATTAAATAGTTAATTTATCCATTTCCACCAAGTTAAGCAACTCCACAACAATTCTTCTTGGAATGGAGTACCCACATCCTTCCATTTCTGTGAGAAAAGTAGTCTGGTAGCTGTGATCAAATATTGAAAGATTTTTCCAAACGTCTTATCCATGTGATCTTCTATTAGTCCTCATAGAAAAAACTCAGGTTTCAGTTCCAACTTTACCGTCAAAATATCTTCCATTAGTCTATGAACAATCACCTGAAATTTCTTTACTTTCTCACATGTTTGCCACACGTGAAAAAAGTCCCCACTTTCTGCTCACATTTCCAACAAACATTTGAAGAACCTTTATACATTTTAGACAATCTTTCTGGCATTAAATACCATCTATACATCATTTTATGTAAATTCTTTCCAAGTTCATAACTTAATTAAACTTTAAATGTCTTGACCACATCTTTTCCCATTGTTCCATTTGAATAGGATGACCCAGATTTTGTACCCATTTGATCATATAATCTTTTACTTGGTCATCTTCTGCTTCAATTTGCACCAGTAACTTACAGATTTTAGCAATTGTTTCTCATGACAGCATGATTTTTCTTCAAACTCAGATTTAGACATTTCAAAACCAATTAAGCTCTTATCTCTTTTAAAATGTTCAGTCAGTTGTTTATAAGAGAACCGATAGTAGTAGTAGTAATTTATGAATGCTTAGACCATAGGCTATTTGCATACGTAGTAAATAAAATCAATAAATACAGTATCAAAATGCAACAGTATAAAAAATACAACATAAAATAAATAGCATATAAATCTTGCATATTATAAAAAAGAGACATCCAGTACAATTAAAACACATTAACACATTAAATATAAACAATGGCCTTTTCCAGACGTGTGGGGGGGGAGCCACGCGAAAACGCTACTTACTGGACTTCTTCAGCATCCAGGCGAGTCCGTGGGGACGAGGAGCAGTGCGAGCTCGTCGCTCCGCACTGCTCCGGCGTCCAAAATGGCAGCTTCCAGTTGGTGGAGGCTGTCCACCAACCGGAGAAGCTCGCCAGCCGAAAGCCTACCCCTGGAAGATCTGCAGGTACGCACTTGCGCGCACCTGCAAATCTGCTCTGGAGCATGGCGACGGAGCGAGATGGAGTCACGTGCTCCATGCTTTTTAAAAGCCTCTTAGAAGAGGTTTTTAAAAAGCACGCTGTGCGACCGGAACCGGACTGAGGTGCGGAACTACGAAAAGTAGTCCGACCCAGTCCACTCCACGGTGCAGAAGACCTCTGTGGGAGGTCACTCTGCCCCATTTTAATAGCCCGGCGCGGAAATGGCCAATGATTCTAAACTTAGAGAAGAGCATCTTCAGATCAATCAACTGCAATATCAGTAATAAATCTTGCCCTGATTTTCATTGCTGTTAGGGTAAAAAGAGAAACCTTGTGGGTTACCATAGAGTTAATATCAGACAGGAGATGGAAATCTTTTCTGAAACTGTATTTGTACATTAAATTTAGTTCATGGTTCAGAGTATAGTGAACAAAAGAACAAGTAGTGAGGCAAATCCTCAATTTCTGGGACCCCACAAATACATAAAGGGCCAAAGGGATGCAAAAATATCTGCCATCAATCGTAGCTGTAGATATAGTTTGAAAGTGAAGGGTTGGAAAAGCTTGCCTAAGTTTGGGGTATGTAAGCTTTGTCTGGTATAAAGCCCTTTGATGGTCAAACTTATAGAATCTATACCATTTTGAAAATTTAGAGTTGTTAATAGCATGTCTGTCCAGTTGAGAACCATGGTCAAAAAAGTATTCATAAAGTTTCTCTTTTGAAATCAAGACAGGAATGTTATCTAGTAGAGAACAAGCAACTTGTAATATCTTGCACATGCCTAAAAGCTCTCTCAAAAGATGGCCATCTAACCTCAGTCTGAAGATCTGCAAAGAAGAGACTGCCATCTTCCAAAGTAGTCAGTCCCACTGTCAAACAGCTCTTCTCATCTAGACATTTTTCTTCATGTATAAGTGAATCTCTTTTCCAGTAATTTGAATCCATTGGTTTGTTTTTCTGGTCTCTGGAGCAGCAGGAAACAAACTCATAGGATCATGGAGTTGTAAGTGGCTTCATAGGCCATCAAATCCAACTCTCTGCTCAATGCAGAATCTCTAGCTATAGCATACCCAGCAGGTAGCTGTCTAGCATGTTTTTGAAGACATCCAAAGAAGATCCCACCACCTCTCTAGATAATTGGTTCCATTGCTGAACTCTTTACTGTCAAGAAACTCCTCCTAATTTTCAGTTGATATCTACTCTCCTGTAAATTCAGACCACTATACATGGTCCTACTTCCTGGGGCAGTAGAGGTCAAACCTACCCAATTTTCTCTGTGACAGACCTTGAGGTACTCAAAGAGTGCAATCATATCACTCCTCAGTCTTCTCTTCACCAAACTGAGCATGGCCCAGCTCCTTCAACTCATGTTTTATTCTCCATTACTCTTATTATCCTTTTTGCCCTACCCTGAACCTGCTCCACTTTGTCTAAATACTTCTTAAAATGAAGATCCCAGAACTGAACACAGTCCTCCACATGAGCCCTGACCAGTGGAGAATATACTGAGACTATTACTTCCCTTGACTTGGAAACTATGTTTCTACTAATGCAAGCTAAAATAGCATTTGCATTCTTTGCTGCAGCATCACGCTGCTGGCTCATTCAACTTATGATCAACAATAATCTCAAGGTCCTTTCCACATGTAGTACTGCTCTGCCAAGTATCTGTCTGCCTATACCTGTGTATTTGGTTTTTGAGGCCTAAATATAGAATTTTTCGTATGTGTCTATTGAAATTCATTTTTTAAATTTCTGCCCAATTTTCTAGTTTATCAAGGCCTTTTTGAATTTCATTCATATCTTCCGCCTTGCCCAGTTTTCTATTGTCTGCAAACTTGATAAAGATTACCTCCACCCCATTGTCTAGGTTACTGACAAAAATGTTGAAGAGTAATGGCCCTAGGACAGAACTCTGAAGCACTCCATTTGAGACCTCATTCCAAGTCAGAAGGACAGCCATTGATTATGACTGTTTGAGCACAGTTTTCCAACCAATTATGGATCCATATGATGGTGTTTCTGTCTGCTTTATATTTAATCAGTTTGCCAATCAAAATATTACAGGAGACCTCACATACTTTGATGAAATCCAAATCAGTGACATCCACAGCATTCCCACCATCTGTTAAACTCATCACCTGACCAAAAAAAGATAGATGATTAGTTTGGCAGGACTGGTTCTTGACAAACCCACGCTGACTCCTAATGATCATTGCATTGTCATTAAGACACTTGCAGACTCCTGTATAATCCACTCTAATATTTTTCCTGGTATTGAGATCATGCTGACTGGCCTGTAGTTTCCTGGATCTTGCTTTTTGCCCTTTTTGAAGAGAGGGACAATGTTAGCACGTCTCCAGTCTTCTGGCACCTCACCCATTCTCCAAAATTTCTCAGAAATGATGGGAAGTGGTTCTGTGTGTATGTCAGCAAATTCCTTTAATACTCCGGGATGCAGTTCATCTGGTCCTGCAGATTTGAATTAATTTCAGTTAGCTACAGACTTCCCCCACTTACTGACAGGTTAGGGACCAACGCACTGTCAGGAAGCAGAAATGGTCAAAAAGTGAAACCTCAGAAAATCATTGAAATGCAGAACCATTATGTGCTGTGGTCCCTAACCTGTTGAAAATGGGAGATGAAAAATAAAAGACAAAACTGTTCCCGGAAACAAAGGGAATCCGTGACACACACAGGGAAAAAAACCCTTCCCTTGAACTCAGGAGGTGATATTTTCCTCTCCCCATTCCCGCCCTCCATGCTCCTAAGTGGTACAAGCTGACTACTTACACTCTGCAAGAGATTCCTTCCCTAGCAAGGGAGAAGAGAGAGCAGAAAGGGGCTAGAGACAACATGGAGGTGAGTGAAAGGAGTGGGTTGGTTGAGGCAGAGGCACATGTGTGTGCACACACCCAGAGGGATGGAGGCAGAGAGGCTGATGGGGCTGGGGGAGGCCTGCACACACACACACACACACAGAGAGAGAGAGAGAGGTTGAGCAGAATCATAGAATCATAGAAATGTAGAGTTGGAAGAGACCACACAGGCCATCCAGTCCAACCCCCTGCCATGCAGGAACACCCTCAAAGCACTCCCGACAGATGGCCATCCAGCCTCTGCGTAAAAACCTCCAAAGAAGGAGACTCCACCACACTCCAAAGCAGCATATTCCACCGCTGGACAGCCCTGACTGTCAGGAAATTCTTCCTGAGGTTCAGATGGAATCTTCTTTCCTGCAGCTTGAATCCATTGCTCCTTGTCCTGGTCTCTGGAGCAGCAGAAAACAAGCCCACTCCCTCCTCTACATGGCATCCCTTCAAATATTTAAACATGGCTATCATGTCCCCTCTTAACCTTCTCTTCTGCAGACTAAACATACCCAGCTCTCTAAGTCTATCCCCAAGGGCATGGCTTCCAGGCCCTTCACCATTTTGGTCACCCTCCTCTGGACCTGCTCCAGCTTGACCATGTCCTTCTTGAATTGGGGTGCCCAGTATTCAAGATGAGGTCTAACCAAAGCAGAGTAGAGTGGTACCAGTACCTCCCTCGATCTAGACACCATACTCCTATTGATGCAGCCGAGAATTGCATTGGCTTTCTTGGCTGCCGCATCACACTGCTGACTCATGTTCAGCTTGTGGTCTATTAAGACTCCTAGATCCCTTTCACACCTACTGCTATCCAGCCACGTGTCCCCCATCCTATATTTCTGTATTCCATTTTTTCTACCTAAGTGTAGGACCTTACACTTCTCTCTGTTGAATTTCATTTTGTTAGCCTTGGCCCAGCTCTCCAATCTGTCCAGATCATTTTGAATTTTGATCCTGTCCTCTGGCAACCCTTCCCAATTTGGTGTCATCTGCAAATTTGATGAGCATGCCCTCTATTCCGTCGACGAAGTCGTTGATGAAGATATTGAACAGCACTGGGCCCAAGACAGAACCCTGTGGCACCCCGCTAGTCACTTCTCTCCAGGATTAGCAGAGCTGGGGTGATATTTTCTCCCTTGCCCAGTCAGCACAGGGATGGAGACAGAGAGGCTCATGGGACTGGGAGAGGTGCGCATGTGCACACGCACACACACACGCACAGAATGAGCAAAGCTGGGGTGATATTTCCCCCCTTCTGCCTAGCCAGCACAGGGTAGAGGCAGAGAGGCTAATGGGACAGGGCAGTATGTGTAAACACACACACACAGAGTGAGCAGAGATAGGGTGATATTCCTTCCCTGCCTGGCCACGACAGGCATTGAGGTGGAGATGCTGAGGGCCTGGTGGCAGTGTGCATGTGCGTGTGCATACGCGCGCGCGCACATGCACACACACACACACACACACACACACACACACACAGCATAGAGAAAAAAAACTTTAGAGACAAGTTCCATTAATTCAGCCAGGGGAATCTGCTTTTTCCATTGGCAAAACTTGGGACCGCATTCCTTGCCAAGATGACACATGGAAGCACACAGTCCTTTTTGGGGGAGAAACACTGAAGCAAAAGAGGTATTGAGCAGTTCTGCCATTTCATTGTGATGTGATAGCATTTTACCACCATTGCTGAGCAGTGGTCCCACCATTTTCTTGGTCATTTGCTTGTTTCAAACATATGTGGTAAAACTCCTTATTGCTTCTCCTTCCCTAGGCAATCTCAGCCCATTTTGAGTTTTAGCTTTCCCTACACCAGTGGTTCTCAGAATGAGGGACAGAACCCTAAAAGAGAGTGTGTTAGTTGCTCAAGGGGGGCTCAAGAAAAGTCAGTCTGCAAGTACAGTGGATATGAAAAAGAAGGGTATGCCTCTGTGTATGCATGCGTGTATGCCTCCACCATTGAATATTGGCAGGTCTCTGTGAAAGAATGAAGCAAAGTGTCTTCCCATGTCATGCCTTCCACCAACTTCAGACATAGCAATAATAAGCTTCCCTTTTTTTATGCTTTTCACACCCAGCTTCTCCAAATGTTCCATTGTTGGTGCAGCAAGCAACAATGCAGTTTTTCAGGTAGGGGTGAGAGAACTGAAGAGAAGAGGCAGAAAGCACAAGAGTTCAACATTAAAATGGAGAATGTGTGCTGTATGAGGGGCCTGTGAGAGATAGAGGGAAAGAGAGGTGTAGGCTGGGACAAGAGGGGGTGGCGCAATCTCAAGTGAGGGGAACACAACACCCGCATGGTCGTGGGGTAAAAGTTTGAGAACTACTTCCCTACACTATTCCTGCAGCTTGGGCTACACATCTTCCTTGGTGATTTGTCCTTTCTTCCATTCTCTTCTCACTTCCTCAAATTTACTGTGCAACCACACTGGCTTTTTCAGACATTTTCCACTTTTCTTATTCTATGGAATTGTTTGTGATTGTGCTTTTGGCAACTGCTTCTTCAAGTGGGTGCCTTTGTCCTTATAGCATGTTTAACCGTGGGATTCTACTCAGTATTTCCCTGAACTTGATAAAATCAGCTTTCCTGAAATCCAAAGTTTGTGTGACTATTTTTCTTTCACCAGTTCCATAGCCATGAATTCTAGAGATACTCGTTCACTTCCCCTTAAAGAACCAACCCCTTTGATTCCAGTGGCCAACTCTTCCCTGTTGTGTAGGATCAAATCTCAGATTGCTGACCCACTTGTTCCTTCCTCCACCTTTTGAAAGAGGAAATTATCTGTAGCGCACCTCAGGAAGTTGTTGGAGAACTAGTCCGAACAGTAGCTGAACTAGTCTCCCAGCAAATATCAAGATAAGTTCCTCATAACTACCATTCCTTGCATCTGCAGGGGGGTAGCCAAGGGAGAGGAGAATGTTTCCAAAAAGTATCATCAACCACCTTTGTCTTGGTTTCATAACTTGTGGTAAACTACCACAAGGTTGTTTTTATGCCTTGCTCCATTTGTCTTTATTCAAATACTCTCAACCAGTCCAGTTTGATCACTTGCATGGATTTCTGTACAACTGAATTTGTCTTTGACATGTAATGCTACTCCCCTTCCTTTTCTTCCCTGTCTATTCTTTTTGAACAGATTATGTCTTTAAATTGTTACATAGGAGTCATTCCACCAAGTTTCTGTTATACCTATAAAGTCACATTTACCTTCTTGCACTAGGACTTCAAGCTCATTTTGTTTGTTTCCCAAACGCTATGCATTGGTGTATAGACCTCTAATGCCTTGTTTGTGCACATCTTTTATTTTACTATGAGTTTTACTGGAAGCCATGCTATATGAGGAGCAGCTTATAGATCTGGGTGTGTTTAGCCTGGAGAAGGTCAAGGAGTGGCATGATATCTATATTTCAATATTTGAAGGGATTTCATATGGAAGATGGCGTAAGTTTGGCGTAAGTTCTACTGCTCCAGGAACTAGGACATAGAGCAGCTGCTTCAAACTATAGGAAAAGAGATTTTACCTAAAGATTAGGAATAACTTCCTGATCATAAAAGCAATTTGACACTGGAATATGGTGCCTCGGAATGTGGTGGAGTCTCCTTCTTTGGAGGTTTTTAAACAGAGTCTGGATGGCCATCTGTCAGAAATGTTTTGACTGTGTGTTCCTTTCTGGCAAGGCGTTGGGCTTGGTGGCCCTTGTGGTCTCTTCCAGCTCTGTGATTCTGTGATAGATGATTTACAACTCTTGTTTGAGATCCACTCATTGAAAGATCAAATTGCCAAACATGATGAAGAGACTGTGGGAAAATTTGAAAAAGCTGAAAAGGGAGATACTGGGTTTAAGACAGAACTGTTGGGGGAAGTAATGCAGTGTATGTGTGTGGCACTGATTTGGAAATGATGGATACTGAAAATTTTAAGGATGTTCAAATTCAAGTTGATTTAATAGAAGAATTAGTGTGTAAAACTGAGCAAAAGGGGGAGGCTAATCTGGAATTGATGCCTAAGGATTTTGTATTGATGAAAGGACAAACTGATGAAGTTTTAATGACAGGATCAGCCTGTATGACTGGGCCTAAGAATGAGATGAAAAAGGAGGGTGTTCTGTCTCAACATAATTTTTTTAAAACAGAGAATTGGAAGAAAATGGAAATGTTAATTGGATCCAAGAAGAGAATCTGAGGAGAGTGGGATGTGGAAGGTCACAGTCAGAATGGAAAAAGAGGCATGCAAGAGTTAAATTTAAAATGAAATAGAATATATTGTCTGGTTGAAATAAGGTTATGAGATCTGATTACAGGTACAAGTTAGTGAGATGTGGAAGTGGACAGGATCTTGAGAAGATTTTGATAGAAATATGGGAGTTTAAATATAATGAAAATTATAGAGTTATAAGAGAGCTTATTACAGTTATATTTAGTAAGGTTTTATGTTATGCTGCTGGTCAGTAAGTTGTTATTAGTAAGTTGTGAGAAAATGTCATATTACTTATCATGATGTAATAGGACATTTTCTAACTTTTGGTAATAATATGATTAATAGTTTAAATGTTTTATAGAAGTATAGAAGATATTGATTGATATTTTAATGATCTATTTGTCAACCTTGGGAAGAAGGAAAATATCGTTGGTTGTTGCGAGATAATGTAACAGGGGATGGAAAAGAAGGGAACTGTTTGGCTTTTATTTAGGGAGGCTTGAAATAATTTGAATGTTATATAGTGGTGAAAGGGAGGGTAAAAGTCATCCCCTTCTTATTCTTTAATCCTTTCTTTGCATTCTTTTTTCCTTTCTTTTTTTTTTGCTATATTTTTAGAATGTTAATGTAGTTGAAAACTTTCAATAAAATAATAAATAAAAATAATTGTAAAAATACCAAAAGTGAACATTAAAACTGAATTAAACTTTTTACAGTATTAAAACACTTTATCTCTCAAGAGGCCTTTCTGCACTGCATAGCTATTGTACCGTGATTCCACTGTAACTGCCACGGTTCTGTTCTGTGGAATCATGGGATTTGCAGTTTAGAGAGGGATATTTAGAATTCTTAGCGAGAGAGCTCCAGTACGTCCCAAGACTACAAACGCCAGGATTCCATCGGAGGCAGCCATGATAGTTAAAATGGAATTATAGTGCAATAATTGTGTAGTGAGGAAGTAAAAAGTAAAAAGAATAAAATGCAGTGAAAAAGATAAGAAGCTCTTAAGAACAGTTTCATTAAAACAAAACAGCACCCCTTAGCTTCTAGGCATAGCCTTTATGAGCTACAGCTTCTGAGCCGATCGCAAGCATAACCCCATAGAGTGAATTTTAGTAGTCCAAATATAATTCATGGGTTACCCTTGACCAACAAAGGGACGTCTGTTGATAACAGGCATTTATTGACATGCCTGTTATGACCATAGTTTTCATAAATGTGGAGGCCCTGGAGGGCCACCTTAGCTTCCCAGGAGACCTTTGAAGTCTGCATCCCCCTGCCAAGCCCCTCCCTGAAAAAAAAAAATCAAAGCAGCCTCTAAGAGATATGGGGGCATTTTAAAAACCTTCCCTCCCCTCAGCTGTTTTAGATCCTGAGGAAGCCTTTTTTACAATAGGAAATTAGCTAGGGGCCATTTTCTGCACATTCCTGTTTTTAAAAAAGGCTTCTCCTGGGTCAAAATAGAACCACACACACACACACACACACACCCCAAATATGACAAAAATATGTCTTCATTGTTTGGGGCTTTGGAGGGTCCCGGGGCCTGCATGCAGCCTGTGGGTCATGTTTTGTCCACCCCTGGTATAGATGGTTCTTTCTTCTGATCCAGTACAGCACTCACACTCAAAGCCACAAATCCTAAAAATCAATAATAATTCTGAGGCTCTAGAAATACTTCAGATGTGTTAATCTGGATATTAAGTTTGTAATGGCTGCATATATTAAATACTACTCAGTACTGCATCTGAAGAAGTGAGTTTATAACCGTGAAAGCTTACACGAAATAAAAACCAGTTAGTCTTAAAGGTGTTGCAACAGTCCTTTTTCCCCCTTCCCTTTATTTCCTCCTTTTTATATCAAATGTATTTTCTCTATTTGTTGCAGGAACTTTGTGCATTAATTTGGTTAATATTCCTTGTAGTCTTTGTGCATTCCCACACTTTTTGGAAGACTGCAATTGTTTAGTGAGCAGGAAACATGCTGTCTCTACTCCAATCAGCAGTACTCTGGCAAACACCTTCTCCTCCAAGAGCACCACTGATTTCTTATCAGTTCCTCCAGTGTGTCTTAGTGTTTCTGTTTCCTTTCAGTATTGGCCAGTTCCCTCCTGTCTCATTAGCTTGTGCATTAATGGCACTTTGAATCTTGTTTAAGAATTTCCATTGCTGCAGGTCAGTACTTTTGGCAAACCAGTTTTGGAGAGCAGGACAACCTTGATAACTGTATTCATAACTTTAGTATAACATTTTGCCCATGGAAGCCTAAGAAGGCAAAGAAAAAGACAATATACAATGTAAAAGGAATGGTTACTACTACAGGAGTAAGCAATGCATATTTGTTTTTCATTTAGTGTAGTCTTCATTAGTTAACTGTAGCATGAAAGTTTTTCCAAGTAGTTTTTACCAAAGAGTACAAATACAAGTAATTTTTTCCTGGCAAGGGGGATATTCTGGGTTTGCGCCCAGTGTGCTGGTCCCAATTTAACCCACAGAACTGGAGGAATCAAAGAGTCATCTTATTTCTCAATCTGCATGGAAGGGGGTGCTACATGATGTCTCACAAAGCAAGCACACACAACCCTCTGAGTTTTACTTTTTTATACATTGTATCTCTATATAAGCTAATAATGCAACATTTTTCCATTGGCTTTCTGACTGCTGTCATTTGTTACCTAGTGTTGGAGTTCAATACACATACAAAGACACATGTAATTATTCTGCATCAGTGCATCATTTACATATCATTATGCACTTAATAGGCGGTGATCCTAGTATGCTAATACAACCTCTGAGTATTAAAGTTCACTCATTGTCCTTCTCCCCACCTTACTTGGCTGTCCTCACAGTCTGTATCTCACTCCTAATTGCCAGTTAAATCTCACTTTCTTCAGAGTGCTGGGCAGCACTGATCTTACTTTTCCTAAATTTTTGCTCCTATATCATCTTTATTAAAAAAAAAGGCTTAACAGAACAATAGTAGTATAGAATCCATCAGGGGAAATCTCAAAGAGAGTTAAAATAGCTGTACTTTATCCTTTCCCTGTTTCTGAAAACCTACTGCACTCTGAGCTTTGAACAACATTGCAAGGCTCCTGCAGGGGAGTAACCAAGGAAGAGGAGAATGAGGACACTCCTCCCCAGTAAGAATTCTCCCCTCTTCCATGACATTTTTCTTCAGTCCCTAACATTCTGGCATTGCAGCAATTTAAAACTTCAGTTTAAAAATACAATTTAGGCATCTGAAGAAAAGGGACAGGCAAAATCACTGAGGGAAAACATGCACAGCAAATACAACTGAGTTTTAGTTTTAGTATCTCACTCTCTGCAACTAGAAATTTAGGAACTGAAGGACGATTTCATTTGGGTGGGAAGAATTCTTATTTTGGAGGCCAGTGCCTTCACTCCACCCTGATAGCTATACCTTTGGGCTCCTGCAGTCATAAGCAAAGCGCTTCTGTTACAAATTGGAAATACTGTGTTATGCCTTAATGCTTGTTGAAGTCTGAACTAGGAGTTTCTAGAAATGGTTCCTAAAGATGATCGGTTTTGTTTCGGTCTGTCTGGCAGACAGCAAGGTAGGTATTACAGCACTGTTACCTGAAAATATTTGAGTAAGTTGAGCACACATCAGTTAAAATCTTTTTCTATTGCAGGGAGTGAATCAACCAAATATGCACAGATTGATATTACAGCAACAGAGACAGCACATAAAGTGGGAACACAACATGCACAGTTCAGAGAAGAACGCCTGCAAGAGATTGAACAAAAGAAGAAAGGCAGCCAGATACCTTCTTCATAGAAGAAACTAATTTGCTGGTTCTAACACAGTTATACTTGTAAATGTTTTATGAGGTTATTAATTTAACTAAACACTGCCATTGTTTTCAGAATTATACCAGACTCATTCCAATTTATTGATTTCCAGTTTGAAAACTGGTAGCATGGTGTGTGTGTGTGTGTGTGTGTGTATGCCTATGTCTAAATATAAAAATACTGGTTGTAAACATATCTAATTGATTACACCTGTTGTATTTTTCGTATCTTACAAAATCATGTATTAAATACACATGATTTTTAAACTGAGGCATTTAATTTAAAGTAATTTGAATAAGATGTAAATGTAGCTAAGCATACAAAGGTTTTGCTTTATATAGCATGTGTATTGACAAAATACCTTTCCTTGTTAAGAGATAAGATGGCTTTTCATGTCACTTTTCAAAAGTAAAAGTATTATTTACTACCATTATTATTAACTTTATTTATACACTGTCTTTTCAGAAAAGTGGGAATCAAGGCATCTAACAAATTTAGATAAAGCATAGTTAAAGCATACAAAAGTTCATTGTTAGAATAGAATTAAACAACCAACAACATTGTAAAACAATTTAAAATTTAAAAACAGTTAAAAATGCTAAGAAGCTAAGGCAAACCAGCAAAATTTATATGAGCACCATATTTGTGTCTGGTGCTGTTAGATGTAGAATATATAGCACAACCATAACTTTATCTTGCCAGCAAGCATATTTTTGTTTCTTCAGTCCAGTTTCTATAAGGAATAGGCAAATTCAATTGTGCCATTCTGTTTGCAGAGCCACTTTTGATCCAAACACACCTCCATAATAGAAGAGGCAAGTCTGCCTTTTCTCTGCAACCCTCTGTGCCTCCTTCTGAACTGTTCTGGAGGATTGTTGAATCTTCTGGAACAGGGGAACAGCAATGGACATAAATTAACCCTTCTTCCACTGTTAGTGGAGGTGGCCTGCAGGATAAAAGCCACTCAGCAGAATCTGTTGGATTCTGACCAGCGAAATTACTGGTTATAATGAAAGTGATTACAGATCTCTTTGTACTTATGCTGCAGTAACAACACTACTACTGGTTTAGAACATAGCTGTGTATCTCTTTCACCCACCTGCACCCCACCGAGCCCCGCTGAGTCTGTGCTCTAAATGTTGCTCTGAATCTTGACTGAGTTACAGTGCAAGGTATGCAACAAACACATCAGCATTCTTAATATTTCAGCTGGTGCTTCACTCCTGTTGTTCACCAGTTTATGTTGTAATTAAAACCATTGCAGAAGCAGTGTTGGGCCAAGTATATTCAGGACAGAAAAGCAACATCAAGTAAAATTAAGATTGTGCTATTAACATACCAACCAATGGCACCAAGCATAAACCAAGCTAAAATCTGTACTTTACATACTAATCAGTTGAAATTGCATTTTATTTCATCTTGTTTTTATTGCTTTCCTTGAACTTTTGAATAACACCGTGTACAGTGATCTCATCTCTTGACAAAAAGGATAAAATGTCAATTGTCTAGGGTGATGGGTTTCTTTTTTTACAGAAATCATTTTTTCTACTAAAGCAACATCCTTTCTTTTTTTTTGTTGGAAGCAGTTAGCCACTTTGAATCCAGCAATATCAAATAAAACAAATGGATGTTCATTCCGTTTTCCCTGCTATCAAATCCAGTTTACTCTTTTACTCTGTAGAAGTTGTGTCATGTATTATTCCTATATGCTGATGACAGTATCACTTTCTTCCTTTACCTCATTGTGTATGCAATATTAATTTTGTTTCAGCAACTTGAGAAACAGTCACATGTTTTTTCAAAATCTTGGAAAAGATTATTTATACATAACTAATGTCCCCGCAAGAAAACATGGACTGCACTTGTATTTCCAAAGTTTGCCTCAAAATTGGTGGCTGAAATAAAAATTTAAAAGAATTATTATCATTTATTCAGTAACATACATACTGTCAGTAGTATTTTATAATATTTTTCTAAAAACTGAAGCATAACAAAGGAGTAATGATGTACCTTCCCCCTCTTTGGTATCAGAGCCTGATAAACTTGTGTGCCTTCAACTTGTTCCTGAGCCTAAGGCGAACCTATCACAGGGTTTTATGGGGCTGAGAGTATGTCTGACATGCCCAAGGTCACTCGCTGGGTTTCCACAGCTGAGTGGAGAATTGAACCTTCATCTCCAGAATCATAGTCCAACACTCAAACCACTGTACCACCCTGGCTGTAATAGCCTCTTTTACCCAGATAGAATTCTCATATCTTCATCTGTGAGCACAATGAAGTGAGTGTTTGTATTCTTTTGCCTGGACTTCATTCAATTTTGCCCTTTTGGAGTTTTACTTTCTCCCAATTTATTATTCAGATAGTGTCTTACATTATTCCATATAATGCAATAGTAAGAATGGAAAAGGTAAATTCCCCTCAAGTAAATAAATTGTTCAGGCTGGGAGTAAATAGTGACATCAATGCTGACACCTTCTACATTTTAGAGCATTAAATCCTGAGCACTATCTCTTATAAACATCCATTCACCCAAATTAAAATAGTTAATATAAGTAAGATAAAATGTCATCAGAATAATCCTTTTTTGAATTCAAAACTTTCTTGCAAATATAGCTACCACTAGGATAAGTAAAATGTCATACTAGCAAGGTCAAGACACATTGTGATGAAGGCTTAGTGTGTCTGAGCCCTTAAAATGTTTTGTATTCAGCTATAGATGAGTGCAATGTACCATTTGTAATTTACTGCTTTTTTAAAAAAATCTAATTGCCATTTCAAACGGGTTTTCATTGCAATTCAGGGACTATACATACATAGTTAATTTACCCTCCAGTTCTTTATTTTTATTTTTATATATATATATATATATATATATATATATATATATCATATCGTCTTTCAGATATCAAGGAAATAGTCAGGTTAGTCAGTAACAAAAAAAAAAAGGGAAGAAGGGGGAGGAATCTAGTAGCACAGCTAGATTATGCTCCAATTATACCCAGCATCAGAGCTTGCAGTGCATGAAAGGGGGATAGGAGGTGGCGGGGCTATGGTGTGGGGGCATGGCCACTGTGCTTGGGACATGGCCATGCCACGGGGGCGTGGCCATGGTGCATGGGGGCGTGGCTACGAGCTGCGACACCCAATAAACATTGCCGCTGGGGGCAAATCGCCCCCATCAGCCCCGCGTCCCTATGTTATTGATTATACCTGTAAACTGAAGATATATATGACTCCCACTAAATAGGCAGAATGGGCTGAGTTTCCCTTTACACATATCAGTATGCAAATATAACAGAATGCAATGATCCTTCTGAAACGGCATTGGAAGTTCTTGTTTGCTTGAGCCATCTTTTTTTTTAAATGAAAAACTTTTGCCTCCCATATACAATTTAAAATCAGGAAGCAATTTCCTGTGCACATAGTTGAAAATGAAAATTGGTAATATCAATTATAAACTCACACCACAGGAAGCTGCTCATTTCTGTCCTTATGTCCTTATATATCAGGTGTGGAAAATTACTAAACCATCCCATTGTGGGTTTTTTTTTACTTGTTATACTATTTCAATCTTAGTTGTATATTATACATTGGCTTCACTTATGAATATCTTGAATTTATTAACTTACCTGTTAGTCCACAACAATACTCAGCATAAAAAGTCCACTTCAAAATTGTCTAAAAATATGCAACTGTATTAAACACATCAAAATGAGTTTTCAAACTACTGTTTGCTAATATTAGGATCTCCTCCAGACACTTCTGGGTTTTCCTGAAAGTCATCTTCAATGATAGTAGGACTCTGTGACAAGACTGGTAGAATTAAAAGGCACCATTAAACCAGCAGCCCAGGCTCCAGAGTGGGTAATCTAGTGCCACACTGGACCTCTTCTCTGTAACCAGATGACAGAAAGGGAATGAGCGGAGAACTAATCTCAGAATAAGCACAACATATACTTAGTGACAAGTGACCTTTGAAATGAAGGAGATGGTATTTTGCTCGTGCTTTGGATAAGAGGTCCGTTGTCCTCCATTTACAACAGTAGCGCAGAGCAGAATGGAATCCATGACTCATTCCATTGCCATTTTGCCCATTACAAGCCATTCAAGGGTCTTGTAAAATAAGGAAACGACATCATTTACCAACATCTGGAGAATGAAAGGTCCCCCAACAAATCAAGAATCTTGCTCAAAAAAGGGATATTTGTAATTTTGCAGTAATAATCACAAATATCGAGATCAAGGAAGGGGTTTTAAACAGAGGTCTCATTCTCTTAGGGATACATATTAGAGTGGGTGAGAGCAAGTCCAAACCCAGAGCGGACTGGAATTCTCTCTCTTCTTGCCATTCATTTTTGTTCACTCTACTAAACCATCCACTTGAAGTGAGCGGCTGGGGAAAATTAGTGAATTTGCATATTTGTATATGTGCCTTCAAGTCATCTGTTGACATAAAAGTTTCATAGGGTTTTCTTACACAAGGAATACTTAGAAGTGGTCTTACCAGTTACTTCCTCTGAAATATAGCCTACAGCACCTGGTATTTGTTGGCAATCTCCCATCCATGTACTAATCTGGTCTGACCTGCTTAGTTTCCAAAATAAGTCAATCTGTTTAGGCCCTCCACTTCCAGTTTATCTGCACAGTTTTTAAAAATCAGTCCATGCAATTGAACTTTTAAGTGTCCACCCAGCAATTCCAGCCCTCACAAACGGGGTGACAGGAGACAAGAGGTAATAGCAATGGAAGCAGAGGTGGGGACCAAATAGGACCTGCTGCAACTGCTCTTCAAACAAAGCAGTGGAGTGACACATCTGTGCGAAGCATCAGCCACTTCCTCTTCCATCCCTGGGACACTGAGGCATCAGTTGGAGGAAAGCTTTCTCTCTTAAAGGAGGGACTCTGGGCACTTGAGGAATGGAAACAACTGGAAGGCTGGGGAGTTTGATGGGGCTGACTCCTCCACCTTATTAAATGGATATGGAGGGTCACTTTGACCCAGGCAAGGGTCTCTGTCATCACATATCTTCTGGAGGAGGAACAGAGAGACTCCAAGGTGCCACTGTCCAGGCATGATGTCTGTGTTGGCCATCCTTAGACTTCATGGATCCCACGCCAGGGCCCTACAACTTACATGGCTCCATAGCGTTTACTGATGTACAACAAAGAAATAGAATCTCAATGCAATCATATTACAGTTGCATTTAAAAATAAAGTGTCCGGTGAAATTTTCCAGTGTGCATCAATAATGGCATGGGGAAAATGTGCAAATGAAGAACATAAAGTCTGTGGCAAACAGCACATGTTATCATTTTTACATTAATTTTAGTCATTTCCTAGTTTAAACTAAAATTCACAGAGCATTGGGGAAAGGTAGTATATAAATAAAACAATACAATACAACCATAGCAGCAAAGGTATGGAATGAGGCAGATTCCTCTTTCCTAGGTGATGCACAAGAGGTTAAGCTGGCTGGAAAAAAATGCAAAAAGATACAACTTTATGTTGAGTGAAGAGATTCTTTGCCGGGGAAGTAGGCCAGAGAAAGCAGAGGAGGCTTGACAGAATGGCAGAGTAAAAGGCTAGAAGGCAGGAGTGGGAGAAACAAACAAAAGAATGACTTGGCCCCATTTGTAGATTGCAGCTCAATGTTTCTATTTTCCTTACCAAGGTGATTCATGATTTTTTTTTAAAAAAAATAGATGTTAATTACTGAGATTTTCTCTTCATTATTTTTCTCTCTCACTTGATGGTACACATTTTAAAACCAGTACAACTTTTTAAGCAGTGACTTGTGTGAATGCCTGACATTTTCATTTCCCAAATTGCATGGTGTCAAATCCACATTTTCGCCCATTTTTTCCCTTGCCTTCCTCACATTTCATGTATTTGACTTCACAAAATATTCACAGCTCAAACTTCTTCTGGCATGTGGACTTAGCCTGCAATGGTTTCATCCTAACCATTGCATTTCTAGTCTACTTTATTAGAAGACCATGGTAGGCAAACATTATTATTCCATGTGGTAGATAAGCTTTGATTAGATTCTGAGTGCTGCTATAGCAGTGCCTTTCATGCAAGAATCCATGAGATATCTTGTTTCCAGGAACTCTGTAATTTTACTAAGATTACCAGGATCTGTGGGAAATGCATTCCTCATGCATTTGTACACATATGCCAAGGCAGTATGCTTAGTGCAAAGGCCTATGGGAGATGTCTCTCTCAATCCTCATGACCTCTCTAGGATGTCAAACTCTGTCTACTGATCCTTGTGTTTGAGATTATGCTAACGTGCTGAAAATCTACATATCTTATTGTGTAAATTTATAGTTTTGCAGACAAATATTGGGAAAGAAAAAGAGTCCACATGAGACTTTGAAGACACCATCACAATCCCAGCACTAAATTCACCAGGTCTAATTGTGCCTAGCTCAAATGAGTTTATCTGGAGTGAATGCTGAATCAAGGCCAAATTAACTTACTAGAACAAAACCCACTCCAATTTGAGGCTGGATAGTTCATCCATTTCTCATAAAAGAGATAATTCATGCTGATGATCCCTCCATGGTTAGCTCCAGCTACGATCTACTATAGATATTAAAAGCTAGCTCAATTTTCTAAAATTCAGAGTTAAACCAGAGCAGTATTAAAAAAAATTCTCATGTAAATTTGCTGTAAACACGTAGAATGATCAAAGTGTAGGTTTGACCTTGTACAAAGTGACCTTGTAGGTTGCCTAGTCCAGCCCATTGCTTGATGCAGGGAATCCAGAGTCAAAGGTTCTCCAACAACTGTCCTGCCTCTGCTTGAAGACCTACAATGAGAGAGAACTCACCACATTCTTCAGAAATTAGTTGTTACTAATAAATAATTAATTATTCGTCAAACCACTCTTACCATTAGGAAAAATTTATTAATATTAAGAGTTCAGCAGTGGAACGATTTCCTGTGGCAGTATGATATGCTTTTACTGGTGCTCATGAAGCAGAAGCAGGACACCTTGTAGGTCAACTAGGATCAGCATGTGGAAACAAGGCATAGCAGCACATACAGCCTAATGTTCACTCTAATATGCACAAATAGAACAAATGGGAGTGACACACAATGCAACTAAAGCCTGCCAGGCAAGTATCTGGATGTTAAATGTACTTCAAATCCCCTCTTAACTTTGCCCACTAAACACAATGAAAAGCTTAATAGCAGCAAAAAGAACCTGAAATATTCAGAACTCTGAAGCCAGAGGTTGCTGGCACTGAGCTCTCTATTGCAGTTTATTGTTTAACACTAATTTTACAAGCAAGAACCCTACATACCCTCTTGCATTTTGCATACCTTCAACAAGTGCCACTGTGGGCTCCAGTAGAGTATCCAAGGTACAGCAGCATTTTGTTTCTGCTAAACTGATATCACCTTTGAGTTTTGTCCTGTACTTGACCCATTAAGCAATCTTAAACTAGTCCTATTTGTTCTACATAATGATTTTTCTTTAATGTGTTCCTTTAATGTGTTCCCTGTTACCCTGTATACTGGGGGGTCCCGGAAGGGACACCAAAGTGTGCTCAACTAAAGGTGGGGAAAATTAGCTCAGAGCACTGCTTAGCGTTACGAGAGGCAGGGTAATGTAGCGAGATCTTGAACCCTATGTCTATGGGGTCGGGTCGAGTCAAGGAGCACACAAAAGTGGAAACAATAAGTGATGTTTATTAAACACAAGCAAAACAGTGTATGCAACACACTCATACAAGATAACTAAAGGAAATAAAGGTTGGAGTGGTATAGAGGGATTTTTAGAGGAGTTGCTGGTTTGGGTGATACTTCACCTGTCCTGAAGCCCAGAAAAAAAATAGAGAGCGAAGCTGGGGTGCGATGTAGCTCAGCATGTGGAGCTGAGGGGAGGCTCGCCAAGCAAAGTGGCAGCAAGGCGGGATGAAACTCGGGAGCGTTCCGAGGAAGGTCTCGGAATCAAGGGTTTTTATGAGGAGAATTGTGACTGCAGGCTAACTGGCTTTTATAAACTGGGATGGGCTTTTATTGATGTGCTTTCAATGCAGTTTAATGGTTTTAATTGTCTTTTAAGTAAGTTGTATATTTAAATTTTTTGTTGATGTTTTTGTAAAGGTTGATTTGCATTGTTTTTGACAGGTTGTAAGCCATCTGGAGTGCCATTATTGGGGAAAAGGTGGGAGCTAAAAGAACAAAACAATTCAAATCAATCAATAAATGGATCCTGTTATCATTTCTGCTAGAACAAGAGAGGGCCCAATAAAGCTCAGCCAAGTTGCCACTTCAAGGTGCCAGGAGCTTCATTAGAGCAGAGGCCTGACTGCATAACTGAGCTCATTCAGGGCCTCTAACTGTTCTCCATTGCAACAGAGAGCAACTGGAAAAGGGACCTAGAGGACTGGTGTGCCTCTGCAGACCACCTGCTGATGGGGAACACAGGTAAGATGGGGAGCACTGGTAAGAAGGTGTCTTGCTTATGTGTTTTCCACAGACAACTGGTTGGCTGTTGTAGGAAGAAAATGCTGGACTAGAAAGTCCTTTGGCCTGATCCAGGACAGCTCTTTTTGTGTTCCAATATGCAACCTTTCTTCTTTGTGGTCTCTGTGGCTCACACAAATGGGCCATCTACATCTGTGCAGAATCTTCTAGAGCTTGATAGCAAATGTTTTGGTGGGAACCCTGCCCCCATCCCCAGCAGCTATATAAGCCACCTACCTGCCTAAACCACAAGTTCATTTTTGTTTGCCATGGCAGCAGTGCCATTAGGAGCCTTCCTTCAGCTTTTGGATTTCAACTAATAGTTTGGGTACCGCCTGCTCCACCTCGACAATCCTCAGTACCAAGAACAACCCATTTTGAGGAAGGAGATTGAGATCATCTACCTAAAGATAGATTTTGGGTCCCCTCCACTCCAGGGAAATCAGTTCAGCTTGCCCTCTCTAAGAAGTGGAGGAAGAAGAAGGCCATGGATAGTTCCTCTTAACACCATACCCATGAGAAGCACATTCAGAAACCTCTCCTGGTGGGAGAATCCATGGAACTGATTGAATTGCACTTGTCTCCCCAAGAGACACCTGCTCCTGCTCTGGCAACTGTCTCACCTTTGGCCTCACAGGGTCTGGTACACTCACCAGGTCTGGCGGAATCTAGAGCTGCCTCAGATGGTGAGATCATAGATTCCTCTCCCCATTGGCAAGAAGCTCAGTCCAAGAGACCGTTCTTCATCTGATTCCATGCAAGAACAGAAGATGGAACCTCAAACAGGCCAATCTAGATCTCATCCTCCCATACCACAGCATTAGAATCATGGACACTCTACCTCCTCATCTAGATTGGCCTCAGAGCATCACGCAGCTAGACCTCCTTGTCACAGAAGAACTTTGAGGGAGGAGTATAGTACCCCAAGAGAGGAGTTGCATCAATACTGGTCCCCTTGTCAATGTCATTGGGATAAATCATACTCTTACTCATGGTATTCGCCATATGACGCTGCTGACTTCTCTCCCTCCTCAGAAGAGTACTGTCATGCCCTGCTTCCAGAACATGGACTCTGGTGCAGAGTTTGAAACAGGGGATGTGCCAGAGGCTGAAACATGGCACACATGACCTGCTGTATAGGAGGAGGCTACAGTGTCACAAACAGAATAGGGTGCACTGCCAGCTCCAGCAGTGTCGGGATGCCCTCCATATTATAGTAATGTGATATATAGTCCAGCATAACTAGCAGCTTGCTAAAACCAAGAAGCCTAGGAACCAAAGCCGTGGCTTTTGCTTTTGAACTTTAGTCTTCTCACTGAAGTCTTGTACAATGTATCTCACTCCAAATAAATAGTGTTTATTCACTGTAGTATTTGCATGTGTGGATTCAGTTCCTGACAAGCAGAGAGTCCTGCCCCTTCAGAAACTTACCAGTACGCACCTTTGCCAAGCTCAGTCAACAAAGAGGGAATCTCTGCTGATCTCAGAGGATTTATAGCTGACAGCAATTACTCAGTCAGCAGCTGTGTTAAGCTGCTGACCTATATAGGTGCTGCCCTTCCCTTCCAGGAATTGTCAGAGCTTATCTGACCTTCCTGACTGCTGGATACCTTGCTGAACTCTGTGCCTGACTTTGGACTACACTGACTGATTTTGGATTCGCTTGCCTTGGAATTCTGTTCGACTTTATTTATGACCTTGTGCTTACTGAATAAAAGTCATGCAGTGGCATTCCCTGGAGGAAGACTGTGGAAGCAGCCAGAGCCCTGGTGGCATGGCTCCTCAGCTGTTTAGGAGGTTGCTTGCTGGCCAGTTCATAGGCAAGCAGAATGATGCAGGCCAACCACTTGGACAGTTTCCATGATGACACTTGCAGTCCCATCTTGGCAGACAAATACCCTATGAATAAATACAGAATAGTGGCCATGGAACTGGCAGTTTAGGCAGGCAGGTGGCTTATATAGCTGCTGGGAATGGGGGCAGGGTTGCTGCCAACATGCTTGCTATCAAGCTCTAGAAGGTTTTGAACAGCACACTGCACAGGTACAGATGATCTGTTTCTGTGAGTTCACAGATGACCACTTGAAGAACCACAATTACATGTAAGCAACCTGTCTTTACGCCATCTCTATCACCAGCACCACCATCATTGTTTCTGCTGCCATTGACTTGGGTCTTGGTCTGTGTATGTTAGGGGGATGAGGCTTTAGCCTCCTCTTCCTCTCAGTAGTCCTGAAGCAGCTGAGATCATTGTCTCCTCATCACTCATGAAAACACAGAAGTAGCTATGATGGTACACGTGTGTGTGTACAGGTGCATGCAGATATGTATGCTCCCCCATCGCAATTTACACTGGAAGCAGTTAGAATATCATTTTAGCTCCTTGAACTGCATTAGATATCTTTGGCCTTCATGACAAAACCTCCCCTAAGCCAGTGATTCTCAACTGTGGAGCGGGATCCTAGGAGGGCGTGTGTGATAGTTGCTCAAGGGGGGAGGCCAAAAAAGACAGCCTGCAAGTAGACCAAATGTGAAAAAGAAGGGCAAGCCTCTGTGTGTGTGTGCGCGTGCGTGCACGCACACATGCATGTGTGTGCATACAATGTTGCAGACTAACTGGACTCTGCAAAAGAGTGACACAAAGTGTCATCCCTGTTATGCCTTCCTCCAACCTCAAATGTAGCAAAAGTAAAGAGAGGAAGTGGAGAGTACAGGAGCTCAGCATTAAAATGGAGAAGGCCCTGTGTGAGAGTGAGTGAGGGAGAGGCACACTATAGGACACAGTGGGTGCCACATTGACTGGGGGATGCAGTGTCTGCATGCAGATGTAAAGGAGGTCACAGGGATAAAAAGTTTGGGAAACCACAGCACTAAGCCCTTCTTAAGCATTCTGGCTGCTGAATTGTTACTGGGCAGCCATTCCCAACTTGGAGAGAGGTCTTCTGATGCTTTTGTCATTAGGTGACCCCAAAAGCCTGCAGATGTGCAGGGCTTCACAGATTTCCACTGTCACAGAGTGATCTTGAGATATGCCAGTGATGTCGTAAATCCTTTTTGTGTTGGATTTGAATCTGTGAAGGAAGCTTAGCAAAAACATCTTGGATATGTATGCTGGTTTAGCTCTTGCTGCAGAGAGAAAAGGCATAAGAACAAGGACAAGGACATGATGCAGATGTATTGACCCAGAGAATTTTCCTTTGTTAATTTGTTCTTAGTACTTGTAATACAAGCTAATGCAGTAATATAGTGGTACTAATGAGTTTACTTATGAGCTACATAAAGACCTTGCTTTGTTTTGACTAGCTTCCTGAACTTTTGATTTAGGGCAACTGTTTCCCTTGCTTTCATTTATGAAGCCAAGCTTTTGCAAACTTCTCATTTTCTGCCAGCTCTTTGCCAATTAATTTAAAAATCCAGAAGAGTAGCTTAATCTGTATAACTATCTAATATTGTTTGTTAGTGGCATTCTGCTTTTCCTTCTCAGCTGACACATGATGGGACATAGCATAAAGGACAAATTCATGCAAATGGAAATAAATATTAAAGACTTCTTAAGAAATTAAGAGATCTACAGGGCCAGATACAGAAAAAAGTGGAAAGATAAGAAAAGAAGGTTTGTAGCTCCTAGCTCCCCCTTCTCTTTATTCTACAAGGATTATTTTTAAATTCTAGTCATATAAATCAATAAAATTTAAAAGCTTATATATTGAACATACCTGCTATGATTCCTGTTCTTATATTTCCATACGGACTCCCCTGTATGTAGTGAACAGGACAGGACTCTGATACTCCCAGGCATCTGAATCAAACACAGCCATGACACAGAAGTTTCGATAGTCCCACTTGAGAAATATACAGGTATTACGTTGGATAAGATATGGGTCACATGGGCTACTGAACAAGAGAGACCACTAGATTTCTTTCATTAGAACTGTATCTCTTGCAAACAGCACTGATGCCTCCTTGGATACGTGATTGCAGCTAATTCAATAGAACATTATCTTGCCATACCATCCAGCATTTCACAGATGAACATGTCTGGCTGACCAGGGTTAGAGTGTGGGTAAAAGGCTGTGGCAACAAGAAGGCAAAAGTTATTAATGAATAGAGAAAACTACTATTTTAAGCAAAGAACTTCTGGAATTTATGTTCTCCGTTTAGGAAAACTTGAAAAAAAGAAAAGAAACCAAAAAATTAATACTTGGTGTGTGTACACATGCACACAGCTTATTTCACAATAAATATACTATTATAGGATACATTATTCTAAGCAAAATGACTTGCTCAGACTTACTCAAAATTTCAGCTTTCTTTCAGATCCAGTCTATGAATTCTATGTTCATACCCATCCCTCTATCCTATCTATGCATATTATAGATCAAGTCAATTACCATCTTCTCCATAATGTAACACTCATGTGGTTATCTTGAGCCAATCACAGCTTTTTAGACTAATCTGCTTTACAGAGTTGTCCTTAGAATAAAAATGGGATGTTGGCAGTGGCAGAGCTTGGAGTGTGTGGAGGGGGGGCGGGAGGGGGTGAGACCACTGTGTGCAGAGGCATGGCCGCACTGTTTGGGGATGTGGCCAGGGCATGCAGGGGCATCGCCAGGGCATGTGGGGGCATCGCTACGGGCCAGGATGCCCCAAAAATGTTGCCACCGGGGTGAATCTCCCCTCCTGCCCCCACGTCCCTACATGATTGGATGGAGGAATGTGTAAAAATACTGTGCAACACTTTTAGCTCCACATGATATATGGAATGTAATTAAGAAAAATACAGTTATTAAAATATTATTTTCATTTTTTTATAAAGTTTGCATTCCAGTGTCCGTTTAGAATGTCTGAGGCTTGAGTTTTCTACACATTTGTCTAGGAGTAACTCCAACTGAACTGATTGAGACTTACCTATGAATAGATACGTGTATGTTTGCATTGTTAATGTAAATGGAACATTTCTCTGCAAAATAAAAACCTCTCTCAAAATAAGAAGACAGTAAAATCTCTCCCAATGTTTGATCAAGTTACTAGTGCTTTCCTGTGGCACTGTGCTTCTCTGGCACACAGAGAGGATTAGTAAATCAAAAAGAAGCTGCTGGAGAGAAGAAAACTAATGAACTAAGTCTTAAAAGATAAAGTTTATGCAATTCTCAAAAATGAAAAACAAAGACAAAAACAAGGGAGTAGGAGAAAATCAAATCAGGGGTGCTTTAATATTGATCCTATTTGAGGGAAATAATATTGACCCCATATTAGAGCAATCAGAGGCATGAGGGAGAGACATTTGTTGTTTCTATTTGAAAGACTAAGAGAGCACCAGGGCTCCATGGATGCTGTAATTCAAAGAAGACCAAAACTGCTTCATCATTGGCAAGAATCTCCTCTTCTCCTGCTTTTTACAAGCTGAGTTTACTCCTTTTGTTTATCTCAAGAAGTAATTTGGAGTCATACAACAAAACTAGGAGAGGCTGCATCAATTTTTGCCTCTGAGCCTGCTGGGAATGGTGAGACTCTGCCTCCTCCTTTCATCTCCTTTCTTTAAATTGTGTTTGCAACAGTTGAAATAAATCAAAGATGACAGAGAATAGTGAGAGAAAGAGAAAGAAATCAGGACATTTAAAAAGTAGCTCAGAAACTGGGACAGCAGATAATTAACTGGGGCTGTCCCTGCCAACATGAGAAAATTGAAGGATAAGTTTTGCACATGCACTCGATGCTGCAAAGATTACCCTTGTTACTGCCCTGGCTGGTCCGAGCTTTGGGGATATTAAAAGATATCCCTTGATATCACAATTCGGCTGCACTTCTCTATTACTTTCCACGTGCTTGGCAGGCCACCGGACAAGCACGCAAACAAGCTCGGCCGTTAATTGCCGTAATATTCAAACAACAATACAGGCAGGCCAGAAATAGCTGACTCACTGCTTTAGGAGACCTCCAGGCAAGTACTCTAATTAGGTATGCATGCAACTTACAAAAGAGCCTCTGCCCCGCGCTGGCAGCTTGATGGGTAAACTATGCAATACTCAAGTACTCTGCATTTGCATACTGGCTACTCTATTGAGAACCTCTACGATAACTCAACCATTCAGATTCTGACCTTTCGGAGGCTTTGTCTCCAACTCCAAATCTATTGTTTTCCCCAAGTACGGCATAGTCCGCAGTCACAATTCTCCTTATAAAAACCCTTGATTCTGAGACTTTCCTTGGATCGCTCCCGAGTTTCATCCCGCCTTGCTGCCGCTTTGCTTGGCGAGCCTCCCCTCAGCTCCACGTGCTGAGCTACATCGCACCCCAGCTTCGCTCTCTATTTTTCTGGGCTTCAGGACAGGTGAAGTATCACCCAAACCAACTATCCCTCTAAAAATCCCTCTATACCACTCCAACCTTTATTTTCTTTAGTTATCTTGTATGAGTGTGTCGCATACACTGTTTTGCTTGTATTTAATAAACATTATTTATTATTTCAACTTTTGTGTGCTCCTTGACTCGACCCGACCCTGTAGACATAGGGTTCAAGATCTCGCTACATTACCCTGCCTCTTGTAACGTTAAGCAGTGCTCTGAGCTAATTTTCCCCACCTTTAGTTGAGCACATTTTGGTGTCCCTCCCAGGACCCCCAGTTCACAGGGTAACACCCTCTACTGCCAGGAGGTATGGAAACATGCCAGGCAGTATCTTGTTAGTGACACTTGTGTGCAGCAGCAGCAGCAGCAGACCTTGATAACTGAGGTGTGAGGACCCTGCTTGATGTGAGATGCCCACTGTCCTTGTACTAGATAGAGCATTGATTACTGCACCTACTGCTATGTTCTTTGCCAATGGAATGGGATACTGGAAATGGACACAGGTTCTGGATTTGTTGCTGGGGTTTTCTAAATTTGTTGAACTGCAGAATGTCAACATCCATGCTGAGCCCACGCTGTAGGAGCAGTTCAGGGCTCCATGTCCTCCATGACAGCCATGGGTCTGTCCATAGTGCTATCTGGCCCCACTCATGCTATAAGCCATACTCTAGATCTTGTTTTCTAGACTGGGTGTGATGAACTCTGAGTATGGAGAAAGTTTCTACAGTTTCATTTTCAAGGGGAATTAAAAATCTGTTGAGATTTAGATTCACTGGAACTCTGACCCTCTGTAAGTATAGGGCATAGTTAGGATGGCCTTGGAGGCTGATGTATCCAAATGGTTTCCTGACGGTGCTTTCTAAATTTCCTGTTGTCTTGGTAGGTGATCCTACTGAAGCCCTGGTTGCCCTCTTCAATGGAGAAATGGCCAAGGCAATGGAATGACCTGAGCATTTCCTTACATAGAGTGGGACCCACCAACCCCACTTTACCAACAAGCTGGCACTGATGAAAATAACGTGACAGAGACAAGAATGTCTGTAGTGAAAAACAGAGCAACTCTGACTAAGCACAAATATTGTCAAGTAGAAATTTAAGAATATTCCTCTTTCTAATAATCCTCAATAAGAAAGGGTTCTTCCAATCATTGGGTCTTCCTATTGAGGAAATACAGACGTGTGAATTCTTTGTCTGTCTGACATCACTGCCAAGATTGTCTCTGTGGCAGGCAGGCTTCATACATGAAAGTATTGGTGCATTGTATCTGTCAGAGGGAGCTCCCAGAATGGTGGCTGGGGCTCTCTGCATCTCTGACTTTCAGATCGTCCTCCAAATGCTGCTACTGGCTGCCTTTTGCTTTCACGTTCCTCCTCTTTCTGATGGGCTGTGAATGGATGGGATGTTTCCATCCAGCAACAGAAGGCAAGGTGAGAGGTTTACCCCTTTCAACCGAGAGTGGCCTAAGGAATACAACAGTATTCTTCTTGCCTAGTTGAGTTCACTTACCTACCCACCCTATGATCAGGTGGAAAAATGCTCCCCCAACACTTGCCTTTCTTATATGTTTTAATAAGGCTGACCTACAAGTAATCCTCAAAAACTGCCAAGGTTTCAGAATTCTCCTATGGTGGGAACAAAACTATTTCTATTACTCATTCTTGCTTATGAGAATTAAATAAACAAAGATTTACATTCCCACTCTTTGGCAGTGGTGGCAGAAACCATTCTTTCTGCCACCATTGCACTTGCACAGAGTTATTCTGTAGAGTTGTCCCAAGTGGCCAAGAGCCTATTATACTCTGACCCAAGGAAAAGGATTTACACCACTTCGCAAGTTGCTGTGAAAAATTTGCAAAACATTTGGTAGACAAAATCACTCAGATGCTATAGTTGACACAGGTCCAAAGAATGTATGTTTGGATATGGCTCAATTTGTGCAGCTTGAGGATGTGGGCAAGATCCTTGGAAAGGTGAGAAAACTTGACCTTCCTGGCTCAACAAAGCAACTGGGGGAAGGAACTGACCATATGTTGAACAGACAAGGAAAGTGTCTCTCTGTTGGAACTGTGGGACCTCATGATAGCTTTTGATAGTATCAATCACTGTAATCTCCTAGAATCTCCTTCCTCTCTGAGATGGAAATTGGAGGTACTGGTTTACAATGCCTCTAGTCTTTTCAGGGGGAACAAGCTCAGAAGATAGTGCTGAGAGACTCCTGTTTGTCAATTTGGCTGTTGACATTCAGGGTCCATCAGGGTTCATTTCTGTCCTCCATGTTATTTAACCATATACATGTAACATATAGGAAAGGTTGTACAGAATCTTTGGGGTCAGTGCCATCAGTATACTGATGACCAGTATGTGGATGACAATATCCTCCTTGGCATTTAATTCCAAAGAGCAGTTTCAATGCTAATCCAGTGTCTGGTATCAGTAATGGACTTGATGGGGGTGAACAAACTGAGGCTTACTTCAGACAAGACAGATCAAAAGAACAGAGATTCAGCCTCTACTTGATGGGGTTATACTCTCTCTGAAACCTCAGGCTTGCAATCTGGATGTAATCCTGGATTCTTTCCCAAGCCTAGATGTCCAAGTTTCAGTGGTGGCCAGGAATGCATTTGCAAATGCAAAGCTTGCTATGGCAGCTGCATCTGTTCCTGAACATCTAATTAGATCATAGTGACACATGCACTTGGTTACAGTGACTTTGAATAACTCTAATACTCTAACGTACTCTTCATAGGGCTGCCTTTGGAAAGTGTTTGGAAACTTCAATGGATCCAAAAGCCTGCAGTTGGACTGTTGACTGGGGCTGGCTAAAGGGAACATATGATCCCCCTATTACAGCACATTCTGCTTCTCTGCATAATTCAAGGTGCTAATCATCTAATACATAAAAGTCAAAGTTTATCTGTTTGTCTGTGTCAGGCGAAGACCTCATATGATTGGTTGCCTAAGAAGCTTCTATGGAATCTTGGGGTTTGCAGTTTAGGGAGGGGTCTTTAGAATTCTCATCCAGAGAGCTCTTGGGTCTCAGTCAACTATGACTGTCTTGAATAGGCCGGTTGCTATGGAGACGAGGCTTAGAAGCAAGAAGGAAGATACTGTATTCCCTCAGAAACCCAACCTGTGTATGTTAATAACTCTGAATACAAATTGGATTGGGGCATATGGGGAAAAGTTACAGGTACTGGACAAGACTGCTTGTGGAATTAGAGGCACAGGATCTCAAATCTTTCTAACAAGCATTACCCATGAGAAAATAAAATCCCGGGCAACGCCGGGTATACACATTAGTGAACTATAACGCTTGGATCCAAACTGTCTGAAGCACTGTATCTCTCCATATGAGCCTGCTGAGGTTTTGAGCTTCACATGGGGAGACGGGAGATTTCTCTTGGTCCCACCATATTCATAGGCATGTTTAGTGAGGACCTTTTCAGTGGCTGCACCCAAGTTGTGGAATTCCTTTCCATAGGAGAGTGGGTTGGCCCTCGCTACATTTCATTCACTGGCAGGCAAAGCCTTTTTATTTAGACAGGATTTTCCATTAATTGGTTGTTGGGGAAATACTGTATTTGCTGGTGTATAAGACTCATTTTTCCCCCCGAAAAACACTGTTTGAAAATGGGATGCGTCTTATACACTGGTGTGTCTTCTACGCTGGCAAATAGTTTTTGCCAGTGTATAAATGGGGTATGTCTTTTACACGAGCATGTCTTATATGCCGGCAAATATGGTACTTTTCATTGGTAATGTACTTTCTTCATCATCTGTCATCTTTTTAATAATTTTGAGTGCTGTTTTAACAGAATAGTTTATTTAATTTTGTTTTAATTGTTTTTTAATATTATCACTGAATTTTAGCTGTGTTCTGTTTTAACGGATGTTGTAAACCACTTTTAGTCCTCTGTGAGGGAAAGGTGGGATATAAGAAAATAAACAAACAAGCAAATATACAATTTAAATTCTCCCTTCCTAGAGAAGCAGCACCCTTTTATATATTTACCATCCCCTAGCTCCCTCTCCACACTTATATCCCCCTTCTGCTTTCCTCAAGCCCACAACCCTTGTGGACATAGGGCAAAGTGTTTTCAGATTTATGCCAACTGAATGTGTCAATTGTGGTAGCGTGTGTAACTGAGTTCAAATTAAAAAGACACTGTATGGAGGCTGTTCTTTAAAAAAAATTATAATAAAATCTTTATTAAACAATCTGACAAGGGAAGGGTATTTGGCAATTAAATGTTATCAAACAGAAAAGCACTTCCAGCTCTTAACAGGCAAACATTTGTCCTACTCTTCCCCCCTCCCCTAGAAGGAACTCTTTCTCCTTTCAAACACAGAAAAGGAATTCTTTTTCAAACCCTGTTTCTGTTATTTTTCTGTTCTACTGACTCACCCACCTAGCCCATCCCTCTGGATAACCTGGGTTCTTTTAGTCAGAGAACCAATCAAATTAAATCCCTTCTGTTGCTAGGGTAGCTCTGCAGGCCATGCCCCGCTAGGGTTCATCACCATTGGTTCCATTGCTGAACTGTTCTTACTATCAAGAAGTTCCTTCAAATATTCAGTTGAAATCTGAAACTTGGAGATTTAAACCATTAGATCTGATCCTACCCTTTGTAGAAGCAGAAAACAACCCCAGCCCCTTTTCTCTATGACAGCCCTTAAGGTACTTAAAGAGTGTAATCATGTCACCCAGCAGTCTTCTCTTCACCAAACTGTATAATGCCCAGTTCCTTCAACCTTTCCTCATATGTTTTGGTCTCCATAACTCTTATTATCCTTGTCGCCTTCTCTGAACCTGCCCCAACTTGATGTATACCTCTTAAAATGAGGAACTCACAACTGAACACAGTACTCAACATGAGGCCTCACCAGCAGATGATATAGTGAGACTGTTACTTCCCTTGACTTGGAAACTATACTACTACTAATGCAGCTAAAACAGCATTCCTCTTCTTTTCTGCAGCATCACACTGCTTGCTCAACTTAGGATCAACAGCAAACCGAAGGTCCTTTTCACATGTAGTACTGCTGAGCCATGTATCCTCCACCCTCTACCTGGGTATTTGATTTTTGTGGCTTAAATGTAGAATTTTTCATTTGTGTCTATTGAAATTCATTTTATTAATTTCTGACCATTTTTCTAGTTTATCAAGGTACTTTTGAATTTTGTTCTTATCTCTCAATGTGTTAGCCACCCCTTCCAGTACTGAGTCATGTGCAAACTTGATATGGATTTCCTCTGCCTTGTCATCTAAGTCATTGATAAAAATGTTGGAGCTATGGCCCTAGGGCAGAACCCTGAGACTCCTCAACCCAGTTGAGACTCCTTCCAGTTTGAAATGCAGCCATTGTTAGTCACTTTTAGACCATGGATTTCCAACCAGCTAAAGATCCATCTGACAGTATTCCCATCTATTCCTTACTTAATCAGATTGCAAATCAAAATATTATAGTGGACCTTATTTAAAACTTTGCTGAAGACCAAATAAATGGCATCCACAGAATTCCCTCCAGCTACTAAGCTCTGCAGCCAAATCTCTATCTATCTATCTATCTATCTATCTATCTATCTATCTATCTATCTATCTATCTATCTGTCTATCTGTCTATCTGTGAATGATTAGTTTGGTAGGATTATTCTTGACAAACCCCTACTGACTTCTATTTATCACTGCACGGTCATTAAGATACTTGCAGACTGACTCTTGTATAATCTGTTCTAATATTTTTCCTGGTATTGAGATCATGCTGATTGGTTTCCCGGATCTTCTTTTTTGTATTTCTTGAAGAGAGGGACGTTTGCTCTTTTCAGGCACCTCACTTGTTCTCCAAGATTTTTCAAAAATTATGACCCGTGGTCCAGACAGTACGTCAAGCAAGTTGCTTCAGTATTGCGGGATGCAGTTCATCGGACTCTGCAGATCTGAACTCATTTAGGTTAGGTAAGTGATTTCTGACTAACTCCTTGTATACATCTCTGAAACTCTGTAAATAATATCCTATCTGCTCCTTTTAAATTGTTCTTCTGAACTGTTGAGCTTTGCATAGGTGCACTGGTGAATACTGTCTTGCAGTGAAAGTTAACAATAACTGAGGATGTGCCTGTTGTAGTGCCACAGGCAAAAGAGCAGCTGCAGCTTGGTAGAGAAAGAGAGTAAGGAGGACAGCAGGACAGGCTTCCTCAACAGATTGCCTACCTCTTTCTGAAGGGGATTCCCTCTACACTCCTTCTCGCTCAATTCTTCTTTGTTTCTCTCTGCCCTCCCTTGTTTGGAGAGACAGAGTGTTACTGCAGTTTTCTAGTCCGAACTTGTGGGATATTAGATATCATTTGATATCAAGAATTTGGCCTTCACTACTCATTCATCCCCATGTGCTTGCGAGGCCCCCGGACAAGCAAGCACACAGGCGCGGCCGAAAATAGCTGAAACATTGAAATCACAATCCAGGCAGGCCTATAATTGCCGAATACAGCTTTAGGAGACCTCAAGGCAAGTACCTTTTAAGATTACATTATGTATGCATGCTGTTGACAAAAGATCCCCTGCCCCAAGCAGGCAGGTTGATGAGCGGGCTGTCCAACTCTCAAGCACTCTGCGTTTGCATACTGGCTACGGTATTGACAACGCTGTCATAATTCAATCATCTAAAGTACTGACCTTTCAGAGGCTTTGTCTCCAGCCCAAAATCCATTGTTTTCCCCAGGAACAGACTAGCCTGCGATAACATTTTCCCCTATAAGAACCCCTGAGTTTGAGCGTCTCGTCGGATCACTCGTGACTTGCCTCCCGACTTGCCGCCTCTCCATTTGACGAGCCTCCCCTCAGCCTCCATGTGCTGAGAACCCACGCTCCCCAGCTTCTTTGCTTATACCAGGCTACAGGACCAGGTGTAGTATTTCCCTACAAACTCCTTCTGAAAATCCCCTATCTATTTTCCTCATTTTATTTCTTTAGGAGTGTGTGCATGGCTGCGCAATTGCGTAGTATTTTTTAATTTTCTGAGTGAGTGCGTACATTTGCTGTGATTTTATAAATAAAGAAACACAATTATTCTTAACTTCTGTTTGATTATTGACTCGGCCTGACCCTGTAGACACTGGGTAAAAGATCTCGCTGCGTTGTCCTGCCTCTCGCATTGCTAACTGGTGCTGTAAGCTAATCCCCATTCCCCATAATTTTGAGCACATTAAGGTGTCCCTCCCGGGACCCCCAGAAATCAGGGTAACAAGAGATTAAAATGCATACTGCATCCCTGCAACCCTCTACTCCTTTGGAGAAAATAAACTCCTGGATGTCTCTTCTAGATCTCTCAACTATCCCAATTTTGTTTCATCATCGTGTCTCAAAAACCACTAGCTGACAGCACAATGATATATCCGTCTATTCAGGAAGTAAATCATATTGCCTTCAGTGGTGTTTATTCCTTGTTATTCAGCACTGAGGATGCCAATAGTGCTGGAGACATAACAACTGGCAGTAGCACAGAATATAATTACATTGGCTTTCCTGTTGGTTTTTGGGGTGGGCTGTACAAAGCATTGTGGCAAAAGAAGGAGAGAAGGAGAGAAGAAGGAGGTGGATGTTAAACAGCTGCCATTGAAGGAAAGCTGTTTGTACAAACCTTTGGATTTTTCCTGGTATACCTGCATTAAACACTGTTTTTAAACATGTTCTGATGAAGCACTCTCATCTTTCACATTCAGCAACATGCAGATGACATGTGGCAGAAATTCCTGTTACAACTCTGCCTCAGATGGTATGGGGCACAGAAAGACACTGTAAATGGAAATGATTCTGGTCTGCGCCTAACAATCAAAAAATCCCATAACCCCCCCTCCCCCATACATGGCACAGTGATTTATCACCCAATTCAGTGTGTGCAGTACAGGTCCTATCCTCATGCCAAGATTTGTTTTAGCAAAAGCTTTCACAGATTACAATTCACTTTGTCAGATACAATTTAAAGAAGCGGGTTGTAATCTACAGAAGTTTCAGTTAAATGGTCATTATCATCGTCCTAGATAGAAGAATACCCAGTTTCCTGTTAACTGTCATTTTTCTGGTTCATTTCTTGTTCACTTTGTGTCTCCATATGCTACCTCTACCCCATCATTTTTAATGTTTAAACTGCACAGTTCTGGAGTCAGGGATTTATTTTTTATTTATATTATTCTGCAAAGTGGTAGCCTGTAGACTGCTGTTGGTGTTACATAAGCAGTTCAACAAATAGAGAACCTATTGATTTAAGACACCATCCAATGTTATACAAAACCTTCTGATTTGAAGCACCAGTTTCACAGAGGCGGTGGGACTCCTTGCAGCTAATGGCCATTTGGGAGGGCCCAGAATGCCTCTGGCACAGAATGCAACATTTTCACACTGCTCTGCTTACAAGGAGCATTTGTAGGCACCCTGAAACATTTGCCCCGTTCTGCACCTTCTGAAGACTGTTGAAATGCCATTTTCCCGTTCTTTTACAACTTGGAAAAGATTGTGCAAGTAAAGGTGACATGCTGGCCCAAGCTTAGGAAAACATAAACAAGATAGCTTTTTCTTTGCCTAGGAAGAGAGTTTGATGCCTTTTATTTTTTTCTGGACTTTATTCAATTCACTGTAGCTAAGCCATAAATCGTAAGCTGTTGTATTAACTCATCTTCAAAATGTTTATAATATACTGCAGATAGTCCATTTGCACCTGTATATTTCCCAACTTTAAATCTTTTGATTACCTCAACAAATTCCATAGTAGTCAAGGGTCCATTTAAACCTTGCTTCTGTTCCATGCGCAGCATGTCCGATTGAAGTTTATCCAAGTATTCTCCCATATTTGTAACTTTTTCCTTGTTTTTCCCACATAAAGCTATGCAAAATTCTTTGAAAGCTTTAATATTTCCTGAGTCTCCATCATGTACTGGCCTCCTTTCTTAATCTTAATCTTTGTGACAAATTTCCTTGTCCTTGCCTCTCAGGTCATGAGAAAGCCACTTTCCAGGCTTATTTGCAAATTCAGAATTCTTTTGTTAAAGATATAATAAATAAGTATTCATTTCTTGATCTTAAAGCAGTGAAAGCTGTTGTCAAAGTAGCTGGGTCCTTTGTTGCATTTCTTTGTCAAAATTTTCCTTTGATTTCTTCTCTAGAAGCTGTATCTCATCCTGCAATTTGGACTTTTTTTTCTTTCTTTTCTTTCCTTTCTCAATCTGGAACTATATTTTATAGATAGTCCTTTTGTCATGGACATGGCAGCAGCAGTATGTGTGTGTGTGTGCGCGTGCGCGCCCAAACTGCTCCTTTGTTTGCAAATGAGGGATCAGTGTCAGCACCTGCAACATCCCCCTCCACTGCTGCTGCTGCTGCTGCTGGTGTCCAGCAGTAGAGGTTCGCAGACCCCCTGTGAGGGCTCCACAAGCCCCCAGGGGTCCCCAGATTCCAGGTTAAGAACCACTGGTCTAGTCTGAGCATTTCTAAAACAGTGGTACGCTGATAAATGTTGAAATACAAGCACTCATTAGGACAATCCACACAGCCAAGCACCTAAGGAGAATACAAAATGCAAAAAGCTGTTGATCCATATTTCTTTTTATCTATTTGTATGTTTGTGCCTGCACACACTGCAAAGTGCAGCAGTCTATAGGTGAACATAGTAAATTGTATTAAGTTAACATACTGGACTTTGACTGGAAAGACCTGACATGGCATGAGACAGGGAAGGTGAGGGGCATAATATGCTCCCAAAGAGCATAAAACAAGCAGCTCCAGTTTTTCCTAGAGTTTATTTTGCCACTACAAGATTTTGTCCCAAAATTTGTTTCAAAATCTACAAACCAGTTCTTGCAGATTTCATTTTCACAAGAACAGGTCTTTTGTAAAGCCAATGGATCTTAATTGCATGTTCAAAACAGAACCACCCCTGATACTTTACATTACAAAAGGGAAACATCCACATTGGTAAAGTTGCCGGGAAAATTCCAAACACACTCAACTATTGTGAGGACTGCAGTTAAACTTAGATGGGAAGGTGAAGCCTGAGAGGGTTGACAGGTTCTGTCTTTGCCCCTATTATTCAAAAGATCTTAGCAGTCTGACCTAGTGATCTTGGTAGCATGACATTGTGGGCTAAATCTCGGCCCAACCTATTATAATTATTTAGTTAGAAAAGTGGCAGCACAATTATTCAAAGAGTGGCAGGGAAAAATTAGGATGGACTGCAAAAGGACATTTTTACTTTGATCATCCCAGATCTTCTTTTTAAAATCACAATGAGGGCTCCTTACCATGACATGGGACATACACAAAAAAAGCAAAATTGGATCCATAAGGTTATTAACATTTACATCTTTCAGATTTTATGTGGGTTAAGTGCTGAGATAAGTGAGGATTATAATCCCTCAGAACCCCCTGTTATTCCTCCATTAACCTCACTGTACATTTCTGTTGGAAATATGTTGATGACATGATAAAAGCGTGATTCTTCTAAGTCATGGGGGTGTGATCTCTTCTGTGAACATTAACTCATTTAAATGCATTTTCTGCGCTTGGTTGTGAGTGGGATGTCCCTGTGGTGGTATGGTGTCAGTGAGTTGTCCTCATAAGAAGAAATGAAAAAGCATATTATAAAAGCAGATCTCTTTGCTTAGCTATACAGTCAAGAGATTTAACCAAACTGGAGTTTAAGCAGATTTAATTGCCAGGAAGATGTTCCAAGCTGCTGTTCTCTAATAGCTCACTGCTTATATCACTTTTCATAGTTGCTTACTCCTGCTGTACTAGCTCCTGCATCATTCCCAGGCATAGTTTGAGGATTTTTAACACGAAAGCCCTGAATGTCCTAGGTCCAGGATACATAAAGATGCCTTTGCCTATGTGAACTTGCCCCAGCTCTTTTCTCCATCCCATGTGCTGAGCCTGGGAGATGTTGGACACTAGTGATGCAAAACACCTGGTAAAATGGACTTGCATAAAATACCTTCAATAGCCATTCCCAAGCTACAGTAAGTAGCATTATAGGAATTAGACTGCTTGCATGACAGTACATAGTATTTTCATGTTTGCTCCCTCTGTGGCAAGTTGGCAGGCATGTGCCCTTCAGAAAGCATCCAAGGATAGGAGTGACTGTTTTGGCCTAGCTCTTTAATGAAGTGTCACCCAAATCTGTCTGTCACTATGATGTCAATGGCATTAATTTCTCTGGAACAGCCTTGTCACATGAAAGAAAAAAACCCTGGTTTACTCAAAAGTAGGTCACACTGACTGAATTCAGCAGATCTGAACTTCTTGATAAGCATACTTAGGATTGCAGCCAAAGCAGTCTGGTACTTCTGCCAAAGAAGCCTTAAATACAGAAGTCTCAACTGTAACTGTAATTAGACTGCAATCTTAAGAAAAAAAAATACCACTGAGTGTTTATTTCTGAGTAAACATACATGCATAAGATCAGGCTGCATGCCTTCAGTCTGATTTCTCTTAGATTTCAACTGTGAAAAATAACTTGAACCTTTACATTCAAGGACAGTCTACCTCTGAATAGCAGCTATTGCTGAGGGAAACTCAGAGTTGAGGGATGTTGTCTTCTGTAATGTCTCTATAGCCCTTTAGAGAGACTGTACAACTTTATTTACCTTGGCATCCCAGGGGATGAATAGCAGGTCAAATTATATGAACTTCTGATTATTCCCGTTTTCATTATCAAGATTAAAATTATGGTCCTTTCACATTAAACTACTGTAGCACCATGATTCCACTTTAACTGTCACTTGTGTGTTACTGCCCTGGCTAGTCCGAGCTTTCGGGATATTAAAAGATATCCTTTTGATATCACAATTCGGCTGCATTTCTCTATTCCCCTCCACATGCTTGCAAGGTCACCGGACAAGCACGCAAACAAGCTCAGCCGTTAATTGCTGTAATATTCAAACAACAATACAGGCAGGCCAGAAATAGCTGACTCACTGCTTTAGGAGACCTCCAGGCAAGTACTCTAATTAGGTATGCACGCAACTTACAAAAGAGCCTCTGCCCCGCACTGGCAGCTTGATGGGTAAACTATACAATACCCAAGTACTCTGCGTTTGCATACTGGCTACTCTATTGAGAACCTCTACGATAACTCAACCATTCAGATTCTGACCTTTCGGAGGCTTTGTCTCCAACTCCAAATCTATTGTTTTCCCCAAGCACGGCATAGCCTGCAGTCACAATTCTCCTCATAAAAACCCTTGATTCCGAGACCTTCCTCAGATCACTCCCGAGTTTCATCCCGCCTTGCTGCCGCTTTGCTTGGCGAGCCTCCCCTCAGCTCCACGTGCCGAGCTACATCGCCCCCCAGCCTCGCTCTCTATTTTTCTGGGCTTCAGGACAGGTGAAGTATCACCCAAACCAGCAACTCCTCTAAAAATCCCTCTATACCACTCCAACCTTTATTTCCTTTAGTTATCTTGTGTGAATGTGTCACATACACTGTTTTGCTTGTGTTTAATAAAACATCATTTATTGTTTCAACTTCTGTGTGCTCCTTGACTCAGTCTGACCCCGTAGATATAGGGTTCAAGATCTCACTACGTTACCCTGCCTCTTGTAACGCTAAGCAGTACTCTGAGCTAATTTTCGCCACCTTTAGTTGAGCACATTTTGGTGTCCCTCCCGGGACCCCCAGTACACAGGGTAACAGAGTGGTGGAGCAACGGGGGCAGCCCCGGTACCCCTAATTTGAGAAGGAGTTGTGAACCTCCTCAAATCAGGCTGGTACTGACTTAGATGATGGTCGGTCAAGTCGCTAGAGCACTGTTACGCAGGAACACGTGTGTGTGGAGTCTGTGCGTTTGAGCTCTAGAGTTATTCTGTCTGGGTGGAAATCTGTTCCCCTTTCTTGCTTGGTTTGTGTATGTCAGCCGCCCCGGCCTGGTCACTAGCACTAGGTGGTGAACCATCGTCCGATAGCAAGGGGTGTGCACAAGCTGTCCTGGGAATCACATCCCTAACTTGGGGTCTATTGTGGGCTGGAATCCGAAGTGTTAGAGTGTTAGCACAGTAGGAACAGTCTACACTCATCCAACACCATAGCAGTAAGGCAAAATAGCACTTCAGGAAGAAATTCCCCCCCTTAGAGTAGTATACGGGTGCGTCCCGTCCTTGTTAGGAGACAGAGAACGTGGGTGCGTCCCACTAGTAGTTGTGAAAAGCGTGGGTGCCTCCCGCTGTGTCATTTCGGGTGTGTCCCGATTGGCTAGCCGACTAGGTGCGGGTGGTGAGTCCCGACCTAGCCTAGTGTTTAGAGGTTTTGCCCGTGGTAGAGGTAGGTGCCCCTCACCCGAAAAACTGTTAGGAACGGTTTTGGTTTAGGTTCCCATCCCTTTTCCCCCGCTGCTTGGCCAGGCAGCGTAGTAAGTTCCAGAGTGTTTGTTTCCCCCCTTCAGGTAGGCGGAGTACTCCTGAGGGTTCCCTGGGTCTAGGTGACCTCCCTGTCCCCAAACCGTTACCTCGTCCTTTGGTCCCCAGTGCTGTCGAGGTGGAAAACCGGGCTTGGGAGTACCAAAGTGACTTTGTTTGGGCAGGCTGGAGATAGGTTCCCGTCCCTCTTTCCTAGAGAAGTTCCGCAGAGTTCATTTCCCTTCAGTTCCCCAGGGGTCTAGGTGATCCTTCCCGTCACTCCAGTTCCTGGTCCCGTTTGTGGTTTGTAGTTTGTAGCTTGTAGGTAGTATTAGAGATAGTTGTGGTTTGTGTCTAAAATGGCAGAGAGTAGTAAGGTCACCATCAAGGACCTCATGCTGGAGGAAGAGGTCAGAGGTAAACTAGAGAGATGGGTGTTCAGTAAAGGGAAATGCCCCTGGAAGGATTCCATCTTCCAGACGGCCGATCCCTTTGCCACACTCCGTGAAGCATACACCCTGGCACGGAAGTCAAAGAACCCATTCGGGCGTCTAAGGACGCTTTAGCTGCTTGCAGACTTTGGCTTACAGCCAGAGATGCTAGTAGTGCCCTGGTAGAGACCAGAGAGAAATTAGCGAGCATAGAAAAGGAAAATGTCTTGTCAATGATGGGGAGGATAGCTGCAATAAAGATGAATGTTTTGCCAAAAATGAACTTTTTGTTCCAAAATCTTCCTATAATAAAGAACATGAAACCTTTCATACAATGGAAGAGAGAACTAACTAAGTTTATACGGCAAGGGAACAAACCTGGGATAAAATGGAATACTATGACAGACTTAAAAAGTAGAGGAGGAATGGGACTACCAGACTTTCAAATATACAGTAGAGTCTCGATTATCCGACATAAACGGGCGGGCTGATAGTCGGATAGCCGAAAATGTCGGAAAATCCGGAGGGTCTAAGAAAAGCCTTGAAATCACTATGAATTGCAAATGAAAATGTAAAGAAATCACTGATCAACATTGTGATGTACAGTATAAACAGTTCAGTCCTCTGAAAATTTAAAGAAATCACTGATCCTTTTCTGCTTTCCCGACGATTGCCATTTCTTCGCAGCCAAGTCTCGCCATCTTTGCAGCATCATAATGTCGACCCCCGTAGCTTCTTCTTGTTGCTCGATGTATTTCATTGCAATTTCTAGAGCCCTAACCCCATCGCCACGCGAGATTGTGAGAGGTTCAACAGACGATGCTTGCTCATCAATTTCCATTTCGTCGCCATCGCTATTGACAGGAGTGACAATTTCTTCATCAGTAATTTCATACTGATCGTCTTCGTTCATCCAGCTGTCAACCTCTTGCGAAGACACATCCTCACACCCAGGGATACGGTGTACTAAGGGTAGAATGCTTTCTTTGTCTTCTTCTGTGCTTTCCATAATTTCATCTTCTTCTTCATTTTCGCATAGCAACGTATTCCATGATCTGACAATTGTTGGAGCCCTAACGTCACTCCAAGCCCTTGCAACCCAATAACCAACATCCTTTACATTGATGTGTTTCAATCTTTCAATCATGTCTTGCTCTTCTTCAATTTCTTCTATCAGTGTCAACAGTAGCTTCCTGCGATAGTTTCTTTTTAGTGTTTCCAAAACGCCCTGATCCATCGGTTGGCATATGGCGGCGACATTAGGTGGCAGAAACATAGCCTTAATGTTCCCATCTTGAAGCTCCTCTGCATCAGGGTGCATCGGGGCGTTGTCTAGCAACAAAACTGCTTTTCTGGGGCTGTCATTGTCTTTCAAAAATTTCTCCGTGGAAGGAACGAATTCCTTAAAAAACCAGTCTTTGAAAATTTCTCTGGTCATCCACGCACTTTTTTGATTGTAGTAGTACTTCACAGGAAGAGCGTTCTTTGAAATTGTTTTAAAGGCTCTTGGATTTTTGGACTTCCCAATCACTGCGAGGTCCATTTTGAGGGTTGCAGAAGCACTGCTGCATGCTAAAATTGTCAGCCTTTCTTTACTACGCTTATAGCCTGGGGCTGCTGCTTCAGTTCTGGCTGCAAGACTCTTACTGGGTAACAGTTTGTAATTGAGGCCGGACTCATCACAATTAAATATCTGATCGTCCGTTAGGCTTTCAGTTTCAACAAAGTCTAGAAATTTTTTCTTGAATGCCTCCATTTCTTGAAAATCTGAAGACAGTTTCTCTCCACAAACACATAACTGACGGATTCCATAACGCTTCTTCCACCTGTCGAGCCAACCAACGCTGGCTGTAAAATCTGGGTCCCCTTCATTAAATTCCTTTCGAAAATGCAATGCCTTTTGCTGTAAAATAGGCCCTGAAATAGGCACACCTTTGTCTCTGAACTGCAGAAACCAAACATACAAAGCTTCACTGACCTTTTCATAGCCACACTTTTTCATGGTTTTCCTCTTTTTCGCTGCACCATCAGTAACTCTGGAGGAACACCATTTTTCTATCTCCAATCGGTTCCTTCTCCAGTCTCCTACAGTTACCCTTCCAACGCCATAGTCATCTGCTACCTTCTGCAACGTCTCTCCAGTGTCCAGTCTCTTGATTGCCTCAAGTTTCTGCTCCATTGATACAACGACCTTCTTCCTTTTCGTTGCAATGCTTGGGGTCGTGTTTGGGGGCCAGGCTGTGCCCATCGCCTTCCCCGTTGCCATGCTTTGGCCCTTGTTTTGGGGCCTGGAGGTACTCGCCCTGCTCGCTGCCGCCGCCGCCACCGCACTTGGTGCCGTGTTTTGAGGCGAGGCTTCACTCGCCCTTCTCTCCTTGCCCGTCGCGGCCACCATGTTTGGGGGTGTGTCTGGGGGCATGGAAATGCCTACAGCCACGTCCCCAAGCAGCCGTGACGTCGGATAATCCGGAATGTCAGATGACCGAAGGACGGATAATCGAGACTCTACTGTACTATAAGGCCGCGGCTTTTATGTGGATAAAAGACTGGATAGACCTACAAGACACGAGAACGTTGGCACTGGAGGGAGCAGACCTGAGGATGGGGTGGCATGCCTATATGTTTTAGGATAAAGCAAAAATAGATAAAGACTTCACACATCACTTTATCAGAAAATCGCTTCTGAAAATTTGGGAGGATTATAAAACTAGAAACATACGGCAGCTCCCCACCTGGGTCTCACCGCAAGAGGCTTTTTTTGGCAGATGGACGGGCACAGATAAATGGTTGCGATATGATGATATAATTGAGAGATCAACGTCCAACAACTTTAAGATTAAAACAAGAGAAAAACTAGAACAAGAGGGAATAACATTAAGCTGGTTCCCTTACAGACAGTTAGCAGAAAAGTTTCAGAGGGATATAAAAACATATGGAATTGAACTCAAAGAGAAAACTGGAGTAATTAAATGGCTGTTCGAAAACCCGCCTCATTTACTTGCCCAAATGTATCAAGAAATACTACATCATCAGGAGAGGCAAGAAGAAACAGTAAAGGCAACAATGATTTCATGGGCACAAAATATCGGACATTCAATACAATTAGAGTCTTGGGAGCAGAGCTGGAAAAAAACACAGAAATTTACAGTAGCCCAGAATTTGAAAGAGAAATATTACAAGCTATTTCATAGATGGTACATGACACCAGATCAAATAAAAAAGATTTATAATACAGGTACTGGACAATGTTGGAAATGTCAGAATGAGGTCGGTACGATATATCATATGTGGTGGACATGTCCTAAAGCTAAGAAATATTGGACTGAAATACATAACAAAATATGTGCATTAATGAAAGTACAGTTTGCTAAGTTACCAGAATTGTATTTGTTAAATATGACTGATGTATCAGAAGGTACTAGTATAAAGAAGTACTGGAGAATATTACTGTACATGATAACAACAGCTCGTATTGAATATGCAAAGATGTGGAAAACTCAGCAAATACTCACATTAAAACAATGGTGGGGTACACTGATTGAAAACAAAAATGCTGATATGGTCTCTCAGAGATTAAAAGGGAAATCAGACGAAGAGATACAAAAAGAATGGCAAAATGTAACGGGTAATTGCTCGGTACCATCAGACGGAAATCTGTGATTCATGATTTAAGATAAATTATGAGGGGGATACAGGATATATATCATGAAGCGGAAATACGGAGATGGAAATGCAAGAATCAACAAGTGATAATAGCACTAAAATGTAGTACAATATTTTAAGCATGTTAAGAAATATTGATAATGAAATCTAGATCAGTGTGGAAGATCAGAAATATTTCAAATAAGTTGACAGTTATAATTGCTTGTTTTATATTTGAATTTGAATAAAATGATTTAAAAAAAGAAAAGAAAAGGAGAATGCCCGGCTTCAGGCCGAGGTCGAAACACCGCGCGCGGACAAGGTAACTTTTGCGTCCGTAGCGCAGGCGTCAGCACAGAAGCTTAGCAGCATCCAGGTAGTGGCGCAAACTTGGGAGGAGAAAGCCCATGCCTTAGAGGCTGAGCTGGATCATGCCTGGTCTGCGGCCAAGTTCATGGTGGGGCAAGTAAGAGAACAGCAGGAGGCTGTTAGCCATGTAGCTTGCCAGAAACAGACTGCTGCGCTGGAGAGCCAGCTCCAAATGCGCAAAGCCTTAATTTCGGCTGTGTGTCTGGAGCTGCTCCCAACGTTTGCGGAGGACTTTTCTGGGGAGGCACTGCCAGAGGAAGCTCGGGCAACCATTCCCCACAATCCAGACTGGAGCGACCCTAAGGTCCCAGTCCACCCAGTAGAGACACGGTCCATGACCAGACGGACCACTCCCCTTGGAGAAGGCACTTCTGATAGACAAGAGACGCAGGAGATGCAGGTCACCGAGACTAGGGTCCCCTGGCATGCTACTGAGGCCAAAGCTATTTCGGACCAGTTAGGTCCATTGAACAGAACCACCGGGAGCATGTGGTTGAATGCGGTGATACATTCTCACCCGACAGCCAACGGTCAGGACCTGACCCAACTGGCTCAGCTTTGTATGTCCCCCTCCAAGCTTCCTACTCTTGAGACAGCCGTGGCAGCTCGAGGCTTGGTTAGGCTCAAGGCACACGACTGGATGAGAGAGGTAGTGAGGATTTTGTGGCCCAGACAGAGTGCAGGTGTGCTCTATGTCATGGAGAAACAGGGTCCTCGTGAGAACCCTGAGGCTTACGTGGCACGGAAGCAGCTCCTCACTATTCTGGCCGAGAAGGTCCCCTTGACGCCCCGCGGATATGACTTTAATGGCCTCGAGTTTAAGACGCTCTTATACGGAGGTCTTAACCACGAGACCAAGATGGCCTTAGGTTTGGTGGATCCAGCTACCACCAACTGGGAAGAACTTGGGAATAACCTCCGGCGGGTCTCCGACCTGCTGCGCGAGGCAGGTTCCCTCAAACCTCCCACTAAGACGCATAGGAAGGACACCGGGAATTGGGAACCTATAGCCTAGGTTGCCTACTGGAACTATGGGCCCCATTCCCAGCATAGGAAAACGGCTCCGAATTTCATTCCGTCAGGGAATTGGAACTCGCGACCGCCACCCAGACAGGACAACAGGCAGTGGCAGGGAAGAGATTTCCGCAGCCAGCCCGGCAAGGCAGGAAGTCCCCCACAGCAGCCAACTGCCCCCAAACAGCCCTTTGACTCGGGCTCTCCCCGGGAGACATCAGGCAGGTATGATCCCACGGCCCAGACATACTGCTCGGATAGAGTAAGGGTCTGGGGTATGCTTAGAAGGTTCGGGCTGGACATGAGCCAGTTTGATAAGCGGCCAACATCAGAGCTTTTGGAAACTCTAGAGAAGCAGCTTCAGGCGGGAAGTAAACAGCCGGTCCAGGCCGTGACCGACGGCCCACCCCCGGCTGGATACTACCTTAACCTGGAACTGCAAGCATAGGGGTGCCCTCGGTCCAGGAAGCTTCCCTCGCAACATTGTGGCTAGGTTGAAGCCAGACAGGTGGGGAAGGTTCTGGGTGAAGGCAGGCATAGGGACCGAGAGGGATAAGACTCCTGCCACCCTTCTTGTGGACTCTGGTGCAGCAGTAAACGTGCTGCACCCCAAACTTGTGAGGTACGGTGAACCCACACCCGAGCATGTCCAACTTTCTGGATATGGCGGGGGGGGGGTCAGCAAGCTAGGGTATGGACAGGCATCCCAATGTCTATAGAAACGTTTCGTTTTCAGTTGTGGGCATGCAAGAACCGGGGAGAAGACGACGGCCTTTTAGGCATCGGTTTTCTCCGTGGAAACGGGCTCACAGTTGATTACGCAAACGGGTTTCTATGGCAGCTAGATCAGGGACCAGTAGAGATTTCGGCCGTGCACCGTTGTACCGCCATCAAAGCTCCTGCCCCTATCCCGGTAACAAATGAGCAACATGTATGTTCCTACCCGGAGGTGAATTTGGCTACCGCCTCACCCTCCATGCAGACGCTCTGGTGCCACCTTGTCCTCCAGGGCCATGGTACCATCCTAATTGTGACTCTAGTAATTGTAAAAGGGGCCACGGCTAGCTACGGCTCCATCGCAGTTAACATTTGGACTAGCGATAAAGGCACGTGGGTCCAGGAGTAGCCTCCATACCGAATTGAGAGTGTGGGTCCCAAAACAGGAGCAGCCGTTGCCGCTCTTGCCATTAAGTACGAAGACCCGAAAGAAGGATTGGAAAGGGAAACCCCCAGATGGGAACGCCCTTTTGTTAGCACGACAGTATGGCGGATGGGCTTTGCTTCCCTTCATGGGATGGCAACCCCCATGAAGAGGTGGGTGCTCCAGCTCCCCTCTCCTTCCCCCCTTCCATTGTAAATAGACCCTTTAGGATAATAGCTTTGTAGTAACGGACCCCCCATCTCTGTGTTCCCCACAGGGAGACGGAATGGGACCATTCATGAGGATTGCAGTTTTGTTTTTCGTGATTGGATACGCCCTTGGAACCTCACCCGAATACAGCCAAGTTTACATAGCTTGGCAGTTCAATGTACAGGTAGTGTGTTATTGGAACCCCTATCCAGAAGTAGAAGCCTTGTTGACAGGGACGCAGCTGCTCCCCTGGTTCCAGAAAAGGTACCCCTTCAAACTGTCCATGAATTTCCATATCCACTCTAGAAATAGACTGAGTGCAGTGTTAAGGATGGCCGTTGCTGGCGAAGAGGTTAAACTCAACCCCAGCATGGCCACAGCAGCCGCTCCCATGACCGCCAGAATAGTCCGGGGCGACCACCGCTATGCGACCCTACTAGTGCTTAGCTTCACTTTTGAAGACTGCCGCCCTACATGGGTATGGAAAACCTACATGTTTCATTGCCAGAATGTCACCCTGACCCCAACAGGTTGTAAGTTCTCCTGCGGGAAGATGTGGTGTCCCGATTCCGATATTCACAACCCTCCTCCTCCAGAACGTCACCCGGCTATGTATGTGGGTAGTTCCGTAGTTCGCAAGGATATAGAAATGGTCGCTCACTTGAACGTCCAACCCATAATAACTAAAATGATATTAAATTTCATGGTTGTCAATATCTCCAGGGTAATTCCAACTTGCCAACCGTACCTAAAAAGCATAGACACAGTGGGAACACTGGGAGAAACGATGGCTGTCTTTCTCCCACCCACACACTCGCCCTAAGCGAAGTGTCTTAGGAACCGCTTTAGGTGGAATTGGAACTGGCGGCGTGTTCATCAACACTATAGACAATGAGATCCTAGCAAACAAATTAGGCGTGATTGTCTCCAAAACTAGAAACATTGGAATATCCTCTGCTGCTGGCCTAACCAACGTAGCGAGAGGAGTAGATCTAATTAGTCAATTGCTCCCACAGTGGGTTGGCGTCGAGCGAGACATAATATCCGACCTTGGCCGTGTTCTACAGATCATGACCCACGATTTGTCAGTAGCGATATAGTGCATGCAACTGCAGAGCACTGTGATCACCTTTGCCACCCAGGTGATCCAGGCCAGCCTCATGGAGGTAATGCACCCTGAGATCCTGAGCCTGCTCCGAGAGCGATATCCGGAATCGCTGGAACACTCCGCCGCTTTGGCGCAAATACGGCATGCCACGTGGAAAAGCCTAACTCTCATGGTGGATGTTGTCCATGAACGGATTCTGGATCCGATAATTTTACATCCAGTATCCCATTTAGGACTCCCCCTCATAGCCGCCAATGCCACTTTACTGCCCCCACTAATGTACCATTGGTCCAACGGTACACACTCTTTTGATTTAGCTGGCTGCCTATTCGACCGCCATTGGATTCAGTGTTTCCACAACCTTAATGGTCTCAGCCACAGCAATACCTCTGAATATTTGGTAATACTGGTAAATACGACAGTCATGGCCCAGATTAACCATGAGTGTTTCTGTTTAAGGACTCCTTGTACCAATTTGATAGTACTGCCTAGTGGTGCGACTGTAAGAGTAAACCGCACCGCTGGGAACCCCTGTTTTTGTTCACAGATGGTCCAAGACTGTTTTAGCCAGAACTTCTATCTCCAGCAGGAGATACAAGATTATGTGTTGGAAAGTGCCTATGCACCCACAGAATCTGAGTTGGTCGGATTCCACCTTGAAACCGAGATCCCTGCGTCTATGGCTCAGGAATCTCACCCGTTTGTCTCAACAAGTAAAGGAGGTCTCGCACTCCCTCCATCAGATTACCTTGATGGTTAATCATACTGCCCAGATAATAGTCAGCACTTCAGAGGATTTGAGATCCAACGCTACACAATCCTGGTGGGATGTCTTTAGTTGGTCCTCCACGGGCCAGGCTACAGCACATTACGCTCTCCACCCTCTAGTCGTCTTGGTGGTGTTTCAGATCATTTTGGTAGTCAGCCTTGTTGGTTTGGTATTTTGGATAAAGAAACAGATCCTCATGTTGCAAGCCATCCATTTTTATTAAGGGAAGAGGTTCCATCGTTTGTAAATAGTTATTTGTTGCAGAATATAGTGTGTTTTGAGTCTATCCTTTAACCTCTTTAAGGGAGGAGGGTTTTTGTTTTTGGAGGAGACGGATTCTTGGGGTGGCTGTCCCAAGATCCTCTTGTCCTCTGAGGTAGATCGGGCCTACAGAGTCAGCCCTCATACTCTGAGGAAGGGAAATGAGTCGGACCGGAGTACTGACCGTCTCTCACTCTGAATGCCAGCATTCTCTCACTCAGAGGGATTGCCTTGTGCAATGGCGTCCTGGTGAGGTTAGGGCGAGACGAAGGGGGCCTCACAACCCTCTCAGGAGAACCAGGTCTGATTCTGGACTCCCGGTGTACTGCCCAGGCATGCCCGTCATCACATCGAGGGCCTCCTCCCTTCTTCTTTCGTGTGCTTGGATTGTTAGGGTGAGAACCATCGGCACTGCTGTTTTGCTTGTTACTCCATTCAGTTTTGATTTCACCAATTTAGAACCACTCTCCGATGCCCCATAAGGGCCGGAGACCCACACAATTGGCCTGACGCCCGGCCCCGGTGCATTGTGTCTCATTTGCATATGTTAGGAGGACATTTGCATACGTACGTCCAGCCATCCTGACCAATCACCGAGGGAATCAGCGTCTGCTCTGGCAACGAGCATGTGTACACTCGCTTGTCTCTGATTTGGTTCATTCTGTCTTTTTCACCAGTGTTGGGGGCCCTGCCGCCAGGCAGAGCAAAAAAAAAAGGGGGGTCAGAGCCTAACCTGGTTCAGTCTGAGCATGTGTGTACCAAGGCCATTGCAGAGTGTACCCCTGCAACTTATGCAGGTGCGTACAGCCCACCGCTCATCCAGTGAAATACTATATGGAGCAAAATTTGCCAACCCGGCCTCAGGTTGGTCCACCTGACCCCTGAACTTTGCAGGCGCAGTCGCACTCAGAGTGAACTACAGTTAGGACCTCGACTCCCCAAGCTCTGGCAGACATGTCACCAGCCTAGGGTGACCATGATCTGCAGTGGCCTTAACATCGCCTCTCCTGGTATGGCTTTAAGATCTGATCCCATCCAGTGTCCACCAGTTGCCCCCCCTAGCTCCATCGTCAAACATATCTCATTCCCAGTAGGCTCTGAGCTGGCCATTTGCATTTATGGTATACATTGGATAATGTTCATGTCAGTTTTTCTGTTGACGCTATAATAGGTCAATTGATCCAGAAGACTGGGAAGATCCCGAGGTCGTACCATCGCCCCCGAGTACCATGGGGGGGGTGACGAAGAAAGTTCCCGCTCCATCTGATTGCCAAGGCTTGGAGATTCCTGGTTCTTCGATGACACCCGTGACTGTGAGGGAAGGTGACCACGCAGCCTTCTGTGTGCCACGATGAACTTTTTGCCCTTCCTATTACTGTTTGCTGACCCGAGGAAACCTATGGACTATTCCAGGCTCCAAACTCTGCAAAGACTCTTTGCTCCTGAACTTGCAGCGCACCAGGCTGCACCCACTTGGACATTTTGTTGTTGTTCCTGCTCCGTTGCCTGAATGGACTTATGCTTTGCTCGCCCGCTCCAGCTACAAAACTTTCTTGTTGCAAGGGGGGGGGTGCCAAGACTGTTGCTTGCACCTCACCTCCCCCGGACTACGAACTTTCATTCTACATTGAACTGTTTGCTCATTGGATTGCCTTCATTGCCAGTCCATGCATTGGACTTACCGTATTCTATTGATTATTTCATTGATTGCTTCATATTGCATTTGCTATTTACTACCATTGCTCATTTTTCGACAGTCCCCTATTGACGGGACATTGGACATTGTTTATTGGTTAATTGTTTGTTATTGCATTATGGACATTGGTGTGTGTGTGTTTAGGTTTAGGTTTTTAGTTAGGACTGTCTTTATAAGCTAGAAATCCTTTGGTCTTCCTGAAATTCCCTTTCCTGAGGAGTGATACGGCTGCCAACCTGTAAGCCCCTATTTGGCTCTAAATTGATTTTTTGCTTTTTGATTGGAAAATGTCCAATATTGTCCCCAACATCGCCCATTTTCGGGGGCGGATTGTTACTGCCCTGGCTAGTCTGAGCTTTGGGGATATTAAAAGATATCCTTTTGATATCACAATTCGGCTGCACTTCTCTATTCCCCTCCACGTGCTTGCGAGGCCACTGGACAAGCACGCAAACAAGCTCGGCCATTAATTGCCGCCATATTCACACAACAATACAGGCAGGCCAGAAATAGCTGACTCACTGCTTTAGGAGACCTCCAGGCAAGTACTCTAATTAGGTATGCAAGCAACTTACAAAAGAGCCTCTGCCCCACGCTGGCAGCTTGATGGGTAAACTATGCAATACCCAAGTACTCTGCGTTTGCATACTGGCTACTCTACTGAGAACCTCTACGATAACTCAACCATTCAGATTCTGACCTTTCGGAGGCTTTGTCTCCAACTCTAAATCTATTGTTTTCCCCAAGCACGGCATAGCCTGCAGTCACAATTCTCCTTATAAAAACACTTGATTCTGAGACCTTCCTCAGAACGCTCCCGAGTTTCATCCCGCCTTGCTGCCGCTTTGCTTAGCAAGCCTCCCCTCAGCTCCACGTGCTGAGCTACATCGCACCCCAGCCTTGCTCTCCATTTTTCCGGGCTTCAGGACAGGTGAAGTATCACCCAAACCAGCAACTCCTCTAAAAATCCCTCTATATCACTCCAATATTTATTTCCTTTAGTTATCTTGTGTGAATGTGTCGCATACACTGTTTTTTTGTGTTTAATAAAACATCATTTATTATTTCAACTTTTGTGTGCCCCTTGACTCGGCCTGACTCCATAGACATAGGGTTCAAGATCTCGCTACGTTACCCTGCCTCTTGTAACGCTAAGCAGTGCTCTGAGCTAATTTTCCCCACCTTTAGTTGAGCATGTTTTGGTGTCCCTCCCGGGACCCCCAGTACACAGGGTAACAGGTGCATCTCTAGAACCCCAAGTCATAGTTTGGTGAGGCACTAGGCAGAGAATTCTTAATTCTCCTTTCTAATCTAGAATGCCATAGGGTGGAACCCTTGGCTGTTAAGTGGAATTATTGCATCATAATTGTGTAGTGTGAAAGGGCCCTATTGTAACATGTCCAGTATTTTCTCAGTGAACAGAGAAAAGTATTCTAGCAATCTAAATTAAGATGGAAGAGAGAAAAAAATGGAAGGTTTAAATACTTTAACTTCAATGTTTCATCAATCAACATAAAGTTAAAGAAAATGTTTACATTCATTTTATGCAAGCAAGAGATATTGAAGACAGTCTGGACTGCAGCACTGTTATATTGGCCATCAAGTGAGGTTGACGTATAAAGTTGCCTTTTTGGTTGTTTAAATAATATGTTTGTGATTAACAAATTGTTGGCCTTGCAAAATTAAATCACTTGCTCTCCTGCTTCATTTCTTGATCCTAGGCCACATTTTCCTACAAATCTTTGATTCTTCTCTGTTTCCTACATGTGCATTCCAATTGCCTATGATTAATAAGAAGTCCTGTTTTGGTGTGTGATCAATTTCCTCCTGGACTTCAGTGCAGAATCTTTCAATTTCTTCTTCTTCTGTCTTTGTAGCTGGAGCATAAACTTGGATTATGGTTATATTGATAGGTTTTCCCTGACGTCCTATTGATATGATTCACTATTTACTATTCACTCTTGTCTTCCCATTTCTTAGATTTTCATTTCCTGAGTAAAGCACTGTAATTTTTTTATTCAAAATGTCCCATTCTTAGCCACTTTAATTTGCTTGTAACAGGTATTGCAATGTTCATATATTCCATTTCTTGTTGTACTATGTATTACTTCCCAATTCATGTTTCTCACATTCCATGTCCTATGATATGAATTGTGCAGTTTCAGACTTTCATCTCTGACCACATCGGCAACTGAATATCCTTTTGACGAGTCCAGTTATATCATTAGCCACTGCGCTACTTGTATTTGTCCTCTCTTCTACACCAGTAGCTCGTTGTGACATTCCCGTCTGAGTTGGGAATGTCATCTTCCAGCACTTTCTCTTGTTTCATTTGGAATTGTCTCACCATAGAGTTTTCATGGTAAAAGGCATTCAAAGGGGGTTTACTGTGCCTCCTTCTGCACAGTACTCAGGAGAGTCAGCTATGGTGCCACTGCCGTTGTCTCTGAGAGATCCTCCACTAGTGTCACCCCCCCACACACACACACACTTGTTGCTGCCCAGTAGCTGTTTAGCACATGTATTCTGGCACTTCCGCAAAAGTCTGCTGACATAGGAGACCCTACCATCAGCACTACTATTGTCAGCATGGGCACTTGCCTCCCAGAAGCTTGCCATCCCACCACCCTGGAGAGGTTCCCTTGATTTGGAAACTATGGTTCTATTAATGTAGGCTAAAATATAATTTGCCTAGCTGCAAAACTGAATCATTGCAGCCCTTCTTTCTCCCCACTCCTAATCACTAAGTGCATCCAGCAGCAGAGATCCCAAATTCAATTTGTGGCATCTTCAGTTTAAATTGCTAGGTACCCAAGAAGCCCATTGTTCTCTGTACTCATCTTATTTTAATTGTGCAATTAAAGGATGTGAGTAACAAAAAAAAAAGGTGGGACAAAAAAAAATGGAGAGGAGGGAGAAGCCAGGAGAGAGAGAAAAAGCAGGAGGAGGCGATTAATTATCTAAGTGCGTAGCACAGTATGAAGAAAATAAGATTATACAAGGATTCATTATAAAATAGAAAGAAGTGGGGAATGAAGGGATCTAGCAGCATCTTTGAGACTGATTTATTTTTGCATGCGCTTTCATGGATACCAATGCACTTCTTTGGATGAAGTACACTGTTTTCTAAACAGCCTAATATAGGTATCTCCATGAAAACTACTACAAAGGAAATAACCGCAGCCACCCCAGATAATATTATACAAGTCTGTATATTGTGCAATAATATATAATAGAAATTAGTCCAGAATATAATCAGTAGACCAGAAGAAGTAACTGAACAGCCTCCAAATTCCAAACACCTTCCTTTTCTTTCATATGAGGCCCATTGAGAGGGCCCAGAATTCTGAAAGGGCCATGCCTGCTTGGGGAATTTGGTCTCTAAATAAAAGATTCCCTTCCACTCCCAAGACCCACTCCATTCTCTTCTTTTATCTTCTTCCATTGTTATTTCTTCTGCTTTTCAGCTTCTTTTACCTGGGTTCAGGAAGCTTTTTGTTTCTTTCCCTGTCTAACAATAGTCACGTGGTGCATTTCCTTCAGGGTCAGCAGGCTTTGCAGTTTTACTGAACATGACAGAAGACAAGACACTTGCCTTTATGAATTCTAATGATATAATTTACTAAAGCAGTACTTCTCCCCCTATCTGATGCAGGGAACAGCAGTTATTTTCTTTCAGTGTGCTGGGACTGGCACTCAATTTGTCCCCATTGGGTCCTCATTGAGTACAATTTTTTTCCCCTAGAAGCGTTTCACAGACCAGCAGCTACCAGCTCAGTGGCCATTGTCAGCCCGGCCACCACCACTTTGAGTGCACTAAAAGAATAGCACTGCACTTTAAAATTAATCATTAATTAATCATATTTTAAAATTAATCTAGTGAGTTAGGTGAAATCACTGGAAAAATTTACCAAATCAATAACTTAGCATGTTAATTGACTGGATAAATCTGAGCTCTGAATTTATTATCTCAATATTACATCAATATTATAAAGTAGTGCTTTCCAGACAGACAGACAGATAGATAGATAGATAGATAGATAGATAGATAGATAGATAGATAGATCTCAAAGTGAAACAGCATGATATAGTGGTTTGAACACTGGACTATGATTCTGGAGTTCACAGTTCAAATCCTCACTCAGCCATGGAAACCCACTGGGTGAGTCATACTCTCTCTGCCTCATACAAAGGCAAATCACCCTCTGAACAAATCTTGCCAAGGAAAACCCTGTGATATGTTAGCCTTAGGATTGCCATAAGTTGTAAAAAACTTGAAGGCACACAGCAACAACAACAACAACACTTTATTTAGTAATTCCCCCAGCAGAAGCCTGAAATAGTATAGACACAGTGACAGAGACTGCATTTTGTAAGAGTTTTGTGAAGAAAGTGACCAGAAAGTGAAAGAAAGACTTTCTTTCTTTCTTTCTTTTTTATATCCCACCTTTCTGCTAGCATGAGATCCAAATCTATATGAAATGTAGGCTTTAACAAAGATTGTAGCAGAACCTTAATATTGTTATGTAAGCCATTTACTTTCCAGCACAGATATGTTTTTGCCTAAAAAAAAAAGTGCAGATTTCTCTTAAATTGTAATCCTATGCAAAAACAAAACAAAACAAAACTCCAAATGAAATATGTTTGACTCCACAAAGCAGCTCCACTTAGTGAGATTAAACAGGGAATAAAAAGGGGGAAAGGACTCTTGTGACACCTCTAACTAACAGATTTATTTCAGCATAAACCATTAATGCAGCTGCATGATTAAGTACAATATTGACACCTAAGGTATATATGCACAGTTACATAGCTGCGTGTGGGGGCGATCAAAGAGAAACAGGTACAAAAAGTGGCAACTGCGTTATTAACACAGTAATAATGATATGGTTATAAGTGCTAGTCATAAACCTTTAAAGAGCTGATTTAGAATAAACATCCAAGCAACAAATATTCAAGACTCAAAGCCTCTTAACTGCCTCTCAAGTGTCACAATAGTACATTCTACTTTCAGGAAAAGCAAGAAAATCACTTCATCTTTGGGAATAGTATGTACTTTCAGATCAATGGCACTACCTTAGGCACTTACATGGCACCACAGTACACAAATATATTCATATTCTGTTTCCTCAGCTCCTGTATGCAAAAACCTCTCTGATATTTGAGATACAGCAATATTTTTTTTTTACTGTACAGACTTAGAAATAAGAATCACTAGATATATTCCATCCATTTCAACAATTTTTCAGCCTTTATCAACTTGAGCCAAAATACTCTGTTCAACACTCATTTTTAGTCTTCTGTCTAGCTGGATGTTTTTCAGCAATGTTAGTAGGATGGTGGCTTTAATGTCAGCTTGCACCAGCACTGTCTGCAATAAACAATGCAGTAGGCAAAGCCTGAACTGTGAAAGAATAGGATTATACTCCAGCTGATCCTGTAGTGTAGCCATCTTTGCCTGCATACAGCAGGCAAGGTATGCAGCAGCTGCTCCCAGAATCCCCTACTGAGTATTTGTGAACGGTAAAACAGAGAGAAAAGGGAAGAGAAAATAAGCTTGTCTTGCCAGCTACCCTTACCATGTTAAAAAAGCATAGCTCTGTAAGTTTGACCAAAAGGAAATCATAAGAAAACCAGAGGGCTGATAAAAGAAAAAGACATCTATGTATGCATTTTAGAAGAAGCCTTCAAAGGGCCTCTAGAGGGTTCATTCTTTTTCTTATTCACAGCTCACCTGATCTAGCGCTTTCATTTCACATTTGTGTATTGTCAGTTTTTAATAAAATGTTTTCTGAAGCATGTCAAACTACCATCTTGTGTATGTGGTGTAGATATCTATTCCTATTCTTTCTACGTTAGTTCTGCCTCTGACACCAAAGTTTCTGTTAATGAAGGAGTGCCCCAGAATACTTCTACTTTGTTAACTGAAGTTTGTCTGTACTCTTGCATCCAAGCAATCCTCTCCATATTCATTTCTAAAAGTCTGTACATTGTTCTCTGGCATTTTATTTACTCATGTTTTGTCATTAAAAATATTTTGTCATTAAAAATAAAAAAGAAGAAAGTATACAACATCTTTTAAAATAACTCCCCCCTCCCGCACAATTACAAACTAGGAAGCATGTAAACTCTCCAATCAGGAAGGAAACTCCCAAATCATCCATTTTAAACAGTGGCGTACCAAGGGCGGGGGGCAGGGCAGCGCCGGACCACCCTCCACACACTGGCAGATGTCCAGAGACTAGATGGGCACTGGAGCCTCCCAGAGAGGTCTGCTGGAGGGGTATGCCACCCAGGAAAGGGGACTGTCCTTTTCCGCCTCTCCTCCCCTCCCCTCCCCTCCCCCTCTCCCTCCCAAGCTGGAGTCAAGCCTGTTTCCAGCCAAAGCAGCAGCACCGACACCAGTAGACCTCTGGGTCAGGCACAGAAGGAGGGAGGGAGAAAAGGAGGAGAGGAGAGGAGGTGGGGAGAGGTGCCCACCTTCCCCCCACCCCACCTCCAAGACTGGGGGGGAGGGAAAGAGACACACACACACAGAGGGTGCTCGCCGCCGCAGGAATGCTGGTGTGTCTCTGGGCACGTGCAGAGTGCCCCCTCTGAGCACGAACGCCCAGAGCCCAATCACCCAATGCCAACCGAGCAGTTTTTATTTGGTATTTTGGATAGGTCCTCCCTCCCCTGAGAGGGGCGGCAAACTCAGGGACCGCAACTGGGTGGCAAAAGCTCTAGCCATGCCACTGATTTTAAAAAATAACAATCCATGTGGATTTTTTTTTAATAATCCAATTAAAATTAAAAGACTCACACAGAAAAAGAAGGCTTCAATTTGCCACCAATAGAAATACAAAGTTGTCACTAATTGTTAATCTCCTTAAGGAGACCAGGGTACCACTGTGAAAAAGGCCACCTTCTTTGTAAATGCATAATGTATTTTTCCTCACCAGTGGTCCTCAGAGAAGGACCCCCTCCAGATATTTCAACATATAAACAGGATGATATGGAAGGAGGTGCTCCTTCATATGCAAAGTCAGCTCTGCCACTAATGCAGGAGAGAAGTGAAGAAGCAAGCACAAACCTCCTGGTGGGGCTGATGGGGGGGGGTCTGGGGGCTGATGGAGAGACACAGGATGGGGAAGATGGGTGCCTGTGAAGCCTTCTTTTGCTTTTGCACATGGATAAGTGCAAGAAGGAGCTGCAGAATATCCCATAGGGATACTCAAAACTAGGATTGCAAACAATGGTTTTCTAAACTGGGAACATCACATTGAATCAGACCTCAGCTTCCATCCCTCCCTTTCACAGAAGCTGTTAGAATATTCATAAATATCCTGTGACACCCAGTTTCAAAGGGGGCTCGCACCCAAGAATTGTTTATTACACAGTGGTGTGCTATTGTCTTAGCTACCTTATAGCTGGCACTTCTGAATCCTCGGTTTCTTCATTTAAGGGGTGTATGATAACTTTCAAAATAAAAGGGAACTGCCAAATGTAAAAGTTTTTTCCCTCATCAGTTGAAATCTAGTAAATCTTCTTTCTACAGCTAGGTGGCTAGAGGTCTTTTAATCAATTTGAATTTGAAAAATAATCCATGACAAAATCCTACAGTGATCTCAACATGCAAGCAGGGCAAGATGAAAGGAGGTGCTCCTTCATACATATGAAATCAGCTCAAAGCTCTGCAGACTTCACAGATGGCTTCTCCCATCGATGACAGTGGTGGCCCTGTCCCCTGAGGACGAAGAGGCCTCAGCCCCTTCCCTTCATCTCCTTGTGTTCTGAGGATGTTGACCTTGCTCTCCTCTGAGGAGGCCCCGTAAGCCTGGTCACCACCGCTACTTGCTTGCCAACTGAGCCATCGCATGCTCTGGTCCCCGCTTCCACTGAGGGGTGGGGGGGTGAGTGGGGGGGTGGGGGTGGGCCTCAGTGGAAGCAGGGCCTCCTCAGAGGAAAGTGAGGTCAACATCCTCAGCAACAAAAAACCCAAGGAGATGAATGAAGCCCCAACGGGGTTGAACCCTACTCCTAGGAAGAGGATGGAGCTGCCATCATCACCGTTGCTGTCAATGAGAGGAGCCACCTGCTCCATCTGCAGAGCTCTCCAAACAAGTGTGGCATCGGGTCCCAAAGGTGCTCTCGCTGCATCCCTGGGCACAAGTGGCATCACTAGGTTGGGTGTCACCCCTCTCTGGTGGTGGGACTGGCTGCAGCCTGCTCGCTGCACTTCCCTAGTGATGCCACCTCTTCAAGAGAACTAGCTTTTCTGAGAGCAGAATGTGTTGCACTTCAGAGGCAATTCATGTCCTGGTGGGCCTGTGTATTAGCTTACAGAATGTTAATGCTAAGCCTACCCTTTGCAAGTTTGCCACCAGTGTTAAAATTTTTGTCTCCTATTTCACGCTGAGTCTCCACACAACTAAGTAAGTGTGCATACCGTATTTGCCGGCGTATAAGATGCATCCATGTAAAAGATGCACACCATTTATACTCTGGTAAATACTATTTGCCAGAGTATAACACATATCAACGTATAAGACGCACCCCATTTTCAAATACTATTTTTCAGGAATAAAAGTGAGTCTTATAAGCCAGCAAATACAGTATATACCAGGCTAGGTAACTGTGCATTGCACACTGGGTTGTAAATACACAGACACTAGGTAGGAAGATAAATATGTATACTTTAGCCATAATCAGCTAATTGTCAAAATTGATTGTCAAAAATGGATGATAACTGTGTTTTATATGACTAACCAGCCCATAATTTCTAAAATCTTTCTGAAAGCAAGGGCAGACTGGCACCAGACCTTTATCAGTTACATTTTTAAAACAATCAAAATGATATTAAAAGAGACAATGAGGCATTTTCAAGGCATTTTCCATCTGGAAAAAACCTGATACTGGCTAACTTTACTAATCCAGTAAACAATAGTTGTAATTTTGTATGTACAGTATTAAAATAAATGTATCATGTTGTTCTACACTTTAGGCTTGTGTAAACTCGTTATCTTCCTCTCTGGTGTGTTGTTAATAGTATCAGTATAAAAGAAGGTCTCAGGGGATCCCTACATGCCCATAGACTGCTGAAGAATTTTACTCTGCTTCAAAAGATGCATTTAGAGTAGGGAGATTTAAAGATCCCAAATTACTGTCTAGTTTCCGGCTGCCAAACCCCAAAATGGATATTTTGAGAGACACCCAGAGTAAGATATAATTTGTCACAAATTATATAATCTTGCATGAACCTCTCTGCTTCTGTGGCACTGTCGGTGGTATTAATAATAAATTAACTGCCAATTTACTGCCCTTTCAGAACAGCCAATTTCACTTGCTTGAGGCACTGCTGGCTGCTAAGAAGCTTGGTGTCTCCATTTTATTACTTAATCTGAGAAGATGCTGTGCAGACTGATGAGCAGACCTCAGTTGCTCACCTCCAGCTAATCTGAAATTAAATTTACATGCAGAGGAAACTGCTACTGCTGCTCTATTATTCTTATTCACAACAAGCATGTCCTTTTGTAAATAATGTTTTACAAGTACACACACACACACACACACACTGTGTTTTGTATTTTCATGTTTGTGTATAACTGGTAGTAGATAGAGTAAAAAAATTATTGTCTTAACACTGGAATAATTTTTTTAACCTTTTTATTGTTTCTGTGGGCTAATGACAACCATAGATGTCAGTCCTAAGGCTTGGACACTCTTGTGAGTATATCAACAACATCCTGTTGTGCAAGGAAATGTGGGAAACACATTTTCTGTGCTTCCATGCTCCAGGTAATGTTGCTATGTTTATTGTGCCCAGCCCTAGGAATATCAGGAAATACATGAAGTATAGCTTCCATGTTTCCTGGCATAAATGGATATTGCCATAAGCATCTGTGACAGTATCCTGATGCACCAAGAGATACGCTTCCACTCTTTTCAGTAGCAAGCGTTTACAACAGTGTACTGGAAGGGCAGGAAGTAAAGGAAATGACAGGTTTCAGTGGTTGTTCCTGTAACCATACACAACAGCATCTGTTGCTACCAGGGTGAGGCACTCAGCATAGTCCTAGTCATGCATTCAAGATAGGGTTAGCCAGAATGCATGAGGAGAGGGAATAGTCTAGCTTTGATGAGTCTGCTGCCACTATCCTCACCTGGAAAATGTTTTTTCTAGAAAGGGGATTCCTTGCTACCTGTGGAGGTTCTCCATGTGATTTAGAACCCTAAAAAGCCCAGGGTTTCTGATTTCATGGAAAGTCTTCATGTGTCAAGGATGCTGTCCTCCCCAGACCATCACTCTCCATGTGGATGGCACTAGTGTGTTCTCCCTCCTCACATACTCATCTTAGCCCTATGTTGAAGGCCTGAATTGGGTCCATGTGTTTAGCCAACTTTCATGTACAGCAGCAAATGTGTTAGTAGTGGAAGACACAACAACATGAAGGTCCATCCATCTTGAAATCACTGCCATCTAGATTGATGTTGATGGTTTTACTTACGATTTTATTGAACAAAACTTTTAGTCGTAGCATCTGCAGATCTTAATTTGTTTCACATTGAATTCTATGAAAACTAGACCCCAAACAGTAATTTTCTAAGGCCTTTTCCGCAGCTTACCTTTCTTCAGCACTGGGGTGCAGGGATTGCGCGAGCAGCCTCCAGCGAGAGGCTCTCACGTCCCCGCTGCTTCAGCTCCGCACGAGCTGCCTGCTCCTGAGCAGGTAGCACGAGAGCCCTGCCTCTTCCTTCCGCAGCGCAGCCTGGGAGTTTCCCAGGCTGCGCTGGGGCAGGAAGCGTGACCCTGCAGCTCCGGAGGCTCCACACGCATGGCAAGTGCACGTGGGGCCCTGGAGCAATGCGCAATCGTGCACCATTTTCAACTGAAACCAGAAAATGAAAAAGTGTGTGAGCGGTGCCTGCCCTACCCTGGTGCATCACGCGATTGTGAGTGCGTTGTGCAGATCGCTTCTCTCAGTCATACAACGCTCCAGGCACCCTTTCACATGGCAAATGCCGTGCGAAAAGGGCCTAAAAATCTGAAGTTTGTCAATCAGTCCCAGACTTGCAGAAAAAAATTCAGGATCCAAACTTGCATGAAAATTTTTGGGATGTCAGATGTCAGACTAAATTTTAATATCAAATTTGGTCAAAAACATCTTGTCAATGTATGTTCTACAATTCAAAAAACAACAACCAGCTATCCAAAGTATTTGCTCAGTAAGTACCTGAAGCAGTGATAGCCTAGACGAACCTTACTATGGTCTTTATTTTGGCCCCACTAGACAACATACCAGATCTGGTGCCTCTGAATTCAAATATGTAGACTTGTATAGCCTCACAGACAAACACAGAGATAAAGTCATTTCAGTATGGTTCCTAAATGTTGGCTAAATTAAGATCCACTATGGGAATAAGAGAGAATAGCACTTTTAATTTAGAAACTGAGGTGCTTAGAGAACATACTTTTATATTTTCAGCAATTTTAATGTTTATGATAGTTAATTCAGTTTGCTACTTGATGCCGGGGAAGCACACATGACTCCTCACAAACATGACCAATAGCCATGGATTTTTCTACACAGTATATGATTCACTGTGAAGCAGTTGTCAGTGCGTCTGAAATCCTGAAATGCACTGAGACCTCCGTTCTGGTTAGAATCATTTGAACCAGAGCTCCTTACAATTTTGCTTTGAACTTGTTTGGATTACTTAAGTCACCCTGCATCATGCCAAGTAATGGCACTGACGATGTGCAGAGTGCCTTCCCCTGATTAGCAACTAGTCCAAACACACGCAATTTGGAGGTAGGATGTTTTGAGCAGAGAGCATGATGATCAGACAGCCTTAATTTTACCAACCCCTCTTCTACAAAAACCAACAAAAACAAAAACTCACATAGCAGTTCACATTCATAAAACAGCATTTCGGTTTCCTACGTTGTCACAAGCCTCCTTACGTTTAGAATATTCTAGTTTTGACTCCGTGTTTTCTATCCCATCTCATGATGTCCCTGCAGTCTTTAAGCAATCTCTTTTTTGAGATTTGTGTGAAGATAGCACTGCTCATAAACAGACCAATCAGATTAATCACACAGCAGATTGAAGACATGCTTTCCATCCAACAATGCTGAGAAGGATAAGATGTAGGGACATCTGTTTCCATGGTGACTGCAGCTTAGAGCATGTTGATTTTGTATTGTCTCCATAGTAACATAAGAAGATCTAACTATCTTTCCCCCCACAGCTGTTGTAGAAACTTTTGCTGAGAAAGACCTTGGAAAGCGGGGACTCAGAAGCCATCAACTTCAGTGAAGTTTACACAACTGTGATTTTTGAAAGGTTTAAGCCCAGTGAAGACATTATACATGTGCGGTAGCTACATGGGGACACTGAGAGTTGAGCTATGGTGGGCATCATATTGGGCATTATGTGCGATCAGGATCTCAGTACAACTCATCCACACACTCACCTGCATACAACTAGGCACCCTATCACAGAGAACCATCTTCAGTGCATAGATATTGCAAAGAGGACTAGGAGAAACAAAGGAGGAACAGATGACATAGTACCACTCTCCATGCTGTGGTTTCCACAAATGAGGAATGCCCGCACAGGGGTTAAAGAAACAACAAATTCTTGTGTCAGAATCACAGACAATTTCTGCATTACACTGTTAAAGTGCTATTATTCCACTTTCAACATCCTGTGGAATTCCGAAGAGCTCTGTGGCTGAGAATTCTAAATGCCCCTCTCTAAACTGCCAACCCCAGGATTCCATAGGATGTTAAATGTGGAATAACAGCACTATAACAATGTAGTGCGGAAATGGCCTTAAACTCATTACTTCCATTGCTGCCTCAAATTTTACATAAAAATTGATAATCCGTATGTGCGGGATGGACTAAAATGTGTTTGGTGTCCTATTTCCAGAGGTCCAGAGGAGGGCAACCAAAATGGTGAGAGGCCTGGAAGATATGCCCTATGAGGATGGACTTAGAGAGCTGGGTATGTTTAGTCTGCAGAAGAGAAGGTTAAGAGGGGACATGATAGCCATGTTTAAATATTTGAAGGGATGCCATGTAGAGGAAGGAGAGGGCTTGTTTTCTGCCGCTCCAGAGACCAGGACAAGGAGCAATGGATTCACGCTGCAGGAAAGGAGATTCCACCTGAACCTCAGGAAGAACTTCCTGACAGTCAGGGCTGTCCGGCAGTGGAATATGCTGCCTTGGAGTGTGGTGGAGTCTCCTTCTTTGGAGGTTTTTAAGCAGAGGCTAGATGGCCATCTGTCGGGAGTGCTTTGAGGGTGTTCCTGCATGGCAGGGGGTTGGACTGGATGGCCCGTGTGGTCTCTTCCAACTCTACATTTCTATGATTCTATGGTTTCCTCTCCCTTGTTTCAAGTGTAGACACTGAGAACGAGAGCGCATATGGGTTGTCCACAGGATCTAGTCCCTGTGTCAGTACATGTAGTGCAAGCTTTCTTTCAGCTAAGTACAGTCCTACCACCCAGGGCCCGTGAAAGAGAGGCACTGCTGTCAAGGATGGGCTGTAAATTACTAGTGGTACCTTTGAGAGCCCTTAACATCACAAAAAGTGATCGAATACTCCTTTGGTGATGGTGGTGTTGGTATTACTTAAGCCTTCTTTCTCAGTCACCTGTATGAGGAGTAACCTATGCTTGCTTTTAACTGATGTTTTAAACAAAATAGAAAACAATTCTCATTTTGAGAGAACCTCTTCCACTAAGATCTCATTTCTAATATGTTAGTACTGAAACTCAGAAAGGAAAGGTTGGGGTCTTGAAGGCACAGTTACAACACTGATAACTAAACTGTTGCAAAGAATACAGTGTCAACTGAATAGACCTGATGCAGATATATTGCTTCCAGAAATGAATTTTAGTCAATTCACAACAAAGGAAGAAATTCTACATGGCATTGGTCAGAGTACTAAGATTATTATAACTGAACTGAATGACTTAGAGGAAGAGGTAGAAACAGCCAAGAATTTACATGCAACATGGGGATGACAACAGCAATTCGTGAAAGGGCAGAGTGACTCCTTGACTTATTCAAGAACAAGAGAGACCCCCTCAGTTCAGTTCAAAATTTTTCAGTTCCCAAACTTAGTACAGGCAAAGCTTTAGAAAATGTCTTGGAAATATATGATTGGAGTGATACACCATAATTAAATAGAGGTCTAGAACATTGGTGGGTAAGCCTAAATATTCTAAAGACACCAGACCCCATCTAGTACTTGGATGGGAGGCTGCCAATGAATACCAGGTGCTGTAGGCTATATTTCAGAGGAAAGAACAGGCAAAATCAACAGACAACCTGAAGACACACACACACACACACACACATACACTAGAACGCTGACAATATAGAGGAGTTTGTTTATTTCAGCACACATGCACACACACACAAACTCACACAACTTTTGCAGGAAGCTAAAATAGATCTGGAAAATTTATCTCAACTCAAAACTTCAAGGGCAGGAAGAATACCCCCATTGAAACAATGTGTGACCAAAGTTTCTGGTTTTGTTATTAAATATTTCAGTCTGGTATTAACCCTGAGTAATACTGAAAAGGCAAAATCTGATATTCAGATTTGTATGGGGCAGGAGGATCTCCGGAATGCCATCTAATACCCAATCTAATACCTTATTTTGACTGATAAAAATAAAGAGGCATTGCTTTTCCTTTTATAAAATGATATTACAGTGATGCAGCAGTGTAATGACATCTTTCATACTCAAACAGGAATACTAAAGGACAACTTCTGCAATAGTGTAATGTTTTTGTTCAGTTAAGGAGCATACTTTGGGTCTGCACCAAAACATAGCAAGACATTATACAAATTGAGTGTACAGGGGTTTATTTTTATAATGCTTGAACAAGTTAAGCCCAGGATTATTTCTGCATGTTGCTGTAAATTAAATTAGGGAATGAAATGCTGGCTATGATCTTGCACCACATGAACAGAGCATGATGCTCCGCACACATGGCACTGTCTGGCAGCTTATGATCTTGCAGAAGTGGGTGCTTCTGGCGGGAGAGTGGCCCAACATAGATATTTAATGGTCAGGCAAGGCAAGGGGCATCCAAGCAGTGGCTGGTGATGAAAAGACTGGTCACTAACTTGGACCCCACCAAGCATGCAAGTGTTCAGTGTGGAGCTGCAAAAGTAACTGCTCATTGCCTAGGTATAGAACTGCAGGCAGACACTCCCAAGGTGAACTGTGTCCTCCCTCAATCATTAAAAACCAGGGGGTTGTACTTTCTGAGTAGGTTATATTTTTCCACTTTCATCACAATGAAATGGAGGTAGGATCAGCATGAGGATGGTACCCAACAGGGAAAATGTAGCCCACTTGGAAAGAGTATGAGATACTTGATGCTAAAGTCTGAAGATCATGAAGTCAAATATATTATTTGACTGATTTATATCTTTCCAGGAAGAGATATCAGAGAAAATGGAATCTGGGCACAGAGTCACAAATGATAATGCAACAGTGGGATTGAATATGGAACAGTGTGTCATAGAACTCTCTTGGTATGAGCCTTGGGGATTTTTTTTTTTAAAAAAGAGCTACAACTAGTATCCAATGCTAGCTAGATGAAGCAAAATTTGACCAGCAGTGCTGTTAACTAGATGTGTTGCAAGCATTTTGGGAGTATTCTAAATTCAGAATGTATTAGATTTAGTTGTTAAGGAAATTAACAACCAGGTTACACCCAGTCTTTTCACCTATAATTCTGTTGGCATGTAATTAAGTTGAGTTGCAAGTACTTCATAAGTGTATTTCAATGTGGGGGAGGGGATAATACTTTTTTGGATTACAGCTGCCCAATCCTTCCCCAGCTTGCTGGGGAATTCTGGGAATTGTAGTCCAAAAAGTAACTTTCCCAAGCCCTGACTTTAACGATAGACTATAATAACTGAGTTTTAAACCTCAAGTATACATGCTGATGAAAGAAAAGTACCAGATCATTTGAGATTCTTCTAAATGAAAGTTGAGAACCAAGAATGAAATTCACTCCTGACCAAAAGTAGGTTTAAAGCCAAAGAAAATGATATTTCACTGTATTGCAAGCTAAACCAATACAACCATATTTAGAACAGGAGAAATAGCTACTACAACTGCTGCTACATCAGCCACAGTAGTAACTAGAGAAACAATCAGTATCTACCATGAAATCTCCAATTGCAAAGCAGATGACTGGTGCATGGAATATGGAATTCAATTCTGAGTCTCTCATTTTAAGAAGGATATAGACAAGTTAGAGCAGGTTCATGGAAGGGCAGCATGGAGAACAAAACATACTAGGAAAGGTTGAAGGAAATGGGCATGTTCAGTTTGATGAAGAGAAGACTGAGGGGTGACATAATTGCATTCTTTAAATACCTCATGGACTATCATGGAGAGGAGAGGGCAAGCATGTTCTCTGTTGCCCAGGGGATAAAACCAGGTGAAATGGTTTGATGTGACAGGAAAGTAGATTTTGACTAAACATTAGAAAGAACTTCCTGACAATAAAAGCAGTTTGGCAATAGAAACAATTGAAGTGGGGGGGGGGGTCTCCTTCTCTGGATGCCTTCAACAGGAGGCTGTAGAGCTGCCTGCTAGGGACACTGGGTGGGGTGGGGTGGGGTGGTGGAGATGATGGCCCATGAGACACTGCCCAGCTCTGTGGTTCTATGATACTATGATTCTATAGGCCATTTCCACACTACACTGTTATAGAGCAATTATTCCGCTTTCAACATCCAATGAATCCTGGGGTTTGCAGTTTAGGGAGGGGCCTTTAGAATTCTCAGCCAGAGAGGTCTTCGGCCTCAGTAAACTACAAACCCCAGAATTCCACAAGAGGTTGAAAGTGGAATCATAGCACTGTAACAGTGTAGTGCCATATGATTCTTTCAGAAAGTAAGGAGCTACTGACAAAACAAAGCACAAATTTCATATGAATCTGGTTAAAACACAACACCAAATTCTACAAAAGAAGAAGATTAGCCTCTTCCAATTGTGGAAAATAGCATTATAGATCAATTTTTTTTCCAATCAAAAAGAATTTTACTTCTGAAAATACTATGGAGGGTAAGCTTACTAATGCCTTTGGGAATCCCACAGAAGGCAGATTCAAGGCCCTGGAGCACAGGCAGACTATGTCAAACAGTTCAGGCTTCTGTACGGGGAGAATCAGGAACAAAAGGCGTCCTTGTCTACTGGACACAAACAAAGAACTTAAGGCACTTAAGTTCCCTGTAATTAGAGAGGAAACTGATCTTTGGAGTAAAATCACTACTAATTGCAAGAAAAAAGAGAGTCAAGATCATGCTCCCAGGTGTTTGGAGGGTGGAAAGGACCATTAAATTGGAAGTACTAAAAACTATAAAGTGAGTAATAAAGACTACAGAAGACAAGAGCCAACAAACCTTGGAGCTACCTAACTTGTTTAATGTGAGCAGGCTGAGAGTGCTTCCCCTATGAGAGGTGCTAATTTAAGAGGAAAAACTGGACCTGATCTTAGGAAGCGGAATGACTGCTTTGTGTTCTGTGCCATTCTTTCATTCTAGACTAGTCACACTTCTCCTGCCCTTGAGCTGACCTCTCCTTCAGAATTACAACAGCCTTCTCCAACTATAGCTCACTCCACCCCCTTGAAAGACAACCTGAGATCTTGTAGATCAGAGTGTACCTCAGGGTGTACTGAATCTGAAGAAATGCTCATTAATTCACCAGAATGACATTTAATGCCTAGTGAAATTATCAAAGTTCTATCTTGGAATGTTGCTAGCTGGGCATCCAAGTGTTAGAGTGTGTGTGTGTGTGAGAGTGTGAGTGAGTGTATGCCTTCAAGTCACTCGTTGACTTATGGCAATCTCATGAATTTCATAGGGTTTTCTTAGACAAGGAATACTCAGAAGACTCAACCTACAGTTTCACAATTATTTAGCCTTTTTTGATATTGTTTTAGTCCAAGAAGTTCGGTATCAGTTCAGATTGCTGGATTTATTATGATTGATCTCCAAGCTCTTACTGGGGAGAAGAAGGACAGAGGACGATTAGCTCTTCACATTTCCATGAACCTCCAGGAAACTGTGGTCAAACGAGATCTATGCAACCAATATTGTAGGTTTGTATTGTTAATCTCACTCACTGCAGGCCCCTAATTTTTGACATTTACCCACAAAGGTTGCCCAGTCTAGAATGTGAGAAATCTGGTCTAGTTTTGAAGATTATATAGCTAACTTTCTTCTGAGACTGCCTAATGCTTTGGCTGTGGTTGTAGGTGATTTTAATGCTAGAATTGGTTCTTCTGATGATGCTTGCTACTTACATTATATAACTGTTCCCTCTGTATGTGAGACAAACAATATGTTGCCCAGCTCGCAATCCAAGGACAACAAATTGAATTAGAAAGACTTTTACCTGGCTAACCTGCTAGTAGAGTGGACCTTTTCATTCTCAAGAGGTCAGTTCAAGGAGACATTTCTGGAGAGCTTACATATTGGTCAGGCCTGGAATTAGTACAATCAATTTTGCTGTGGTCTCATGCAGGCTGTTGGACTTGGTGAGATACTTAAAAGTCTCACTAAGATAACAATCACTTACCAATTCTTCTGGAATTCATTGTAAGAAACCAGATAACACGTCTCCTAAAGATGCTTAATTTTGATCATGTGCTTGACTTCACACATAAAAGAATCAGGTGATCTGGGAAGGTGGATGAATGAAACTCAGCTTTTTTTTTCCTCAGATCAAGACCCCCTACTCCACACTAAGATCATGTCAGCTAAGGCACCTGAGAGAGCTATTTAATTCTATCAAGTGCTACCCCTAGGACTGCAAGACACCCTCTTAAAAGATACAGCTGTCACACTGCCTCCCTGTCCCCTGCAATATATAATTCAGAAGTCTTGGCTTGCTTATGAATGCAAAACTGCAAAACTGCAAAAAAAAAAAAACCTACAAAAAAAAACCCCTATTACCTCAATTGAAACAGTATACGAGTGGGGAAAGGTGCACTCTACCTACATTGCAGTCCTTAAAACAGCAATATAACTATTGATCAGAAATAAAAAGAGAGAAAGATTGAGGGAAAGTTGGCTACAACTGATTAAGGCAACTAGAACTCCTCACTTTTTTCCTACATTGTATCAGATCACATTCAAACAAGGATTTCTAGGACGTCCTGTTTTGCTTTTGCTGACTTGTGGGTTGCCCACTTCCATGCACTGTATACTGTAAATTCTGACCATATTATTAATTTAGATAAAGATGTGTCAGACCTCCCTCCCTGACCTCCAGTTAAAAATTGATAGTGCAATTAAAGCAAGAAAAGCCCCAGGGGACAGATATGATTTCTCCTAAATTGTTAAATTTCAACATAGACTGTTGGTCTCCAATGCTGGCAGCACTTTTTATATTTACTGCTTGGTCTGCACAGATCCCTAATGATCAGGGCCTGGCCCAACAAGTAAACTGTATACCAGACACCTAAGTTGGAAGTCTGGGGACAGACTCAAACAAGAACACATCTTAGGAGAAAAGCAAGTAGGATTTAAGGCCGTTTCTACATGGCGTTGTGAGTGAAGGAAGACAATCTCCATTACAAGCCAGGAGGTAGTCACGTACACAGGAGTCCTAGCCCCTCCCGTCTGCTGACTCATGACTCTACCTCACCTGAAGCGCCTCCCTCTGGACCTTTCCTTATATGGATGGAAGTTTCTGGACATTACCTAATATGGGGCGGGTGGTCTGTGGTTGGTGGAAAAATGCAGCAGTGGGTGTGTATGCTGTTTACCTGGGTAAAAAGGCCTTGCCCCGCCTCCGGCCTTTGTCTCGAACCTCCGGCACCCTGCTGCAGCAGATTTATATATTTTTATACTTTTATACTTTTGTACTCAATAAATCTGGCCTCTAGCCTTTGAACCAAGAAACGTCTGGTCATTTGCCTGTTTCTCAGAAGAAGCTGTCCTTCTTAAGGGCATAGAAGGTGACAGCGTCACAGTCCCACATTGGGGACATGATGGCAGGGGTCGGCAGGTCATGCTTTCACACAATGTCATTGCAGTCCCACAGCCATTGTGTCCTCATGCGTCACGATCACAGGATAATCACAGAAAAATCCGTTAAGTGCCTGTGATTGCATGATGCTCCCATCCTACCTGATCACATGGAAGGACAGGAAGGGTGACAGAGGTGCTTCCTTCCGCAGCACAGCATGGGAAAGAACACAGCTGCACTGTGGATGGCAGGTGCATGTTGCTAGTGTTCCCTTCCACAGGGAGTCAGCCAGGTGCAGAAGGGAGCATTCCCACTGCACGCTCTTCCTGGCAAAGGCGCCGCCGGGATTGTGACGAGATGGTGCAGAAGAGTGTCATCATGCGGAAATGGTGCAAGTCTAGCTGTTCCACTATCAACCAATGTTTGGTTTTACACCATCTAGCTGAGACATATAACTAAAGGTCATGAGAAGCCCTTTATTAATTTCAACTCAGCATTCAGTAACATCCCCAAGACCAACTGTGGACCAAATTGAAAGATTCCTCCATAGACCACAGATTATTTATACTCATCCAACCATTACATAATGACAACTCCCTGAGAGTAAAATGCAGTCCACAGGGATAGTTGTGACCTTTCGTTGCAGTCAGGAGGGCAGTGAAACAGGGATTTATCTTAGGCCCTTTCCGCATGTGGAGGGGGAAACCGGGGAAAACGCGTTGAAACGGAGCTTACCGGCAGCCGAGTAAGTCCGTCGCCATGCGGAGCAGTGCGAACTCGCTGCTCCACAGTCCTCTGGTGTCCAAAATGGTGGCTTCCGGCTGGCGGAGGCTCTCCACGAACCGGAGAAGCTCGCCAGCTGGAAGCCCGCCCCCGGCAGATCTGCAGGCATGCACTGGTGCGCACCTGCAAATCTGCACCAGAGCCCAGCGACGGAGTTGCACGGGGCTGCGCACTCCGTGCTTTTTAAAAACCTCTGAAAAGAGGTTTTTAAAAAACATGCAGGGCTGCCAGTTCCGGTCACTTTGGGGCAGATTGAGGTGCGGAACTACAAAAAGTAGTCCGCCCCAATCCACTCCACGGTGCAGACAACCTCCATGGGAGGTCGCTCTGCACTGTTTTAATACCCCGGTGCGGAAAGGGCCTTAGTCCTCCTAATGTTAAACTTTTATAGTAACAATATGATACAGTCTCCATCCAATACAGATTTTCAGTGCCCTAAAATGGCAAACCAATCAATTCCTGTTTTATAGTATACAGATGATACCATAGTTTTTTCTTTCTTAGAAGCAGGCCTTAGGAAAGCCCTTTTTCACATACTGTGCCAAGGAGCAGCTTACAATAACATTCACAAGGCTAAAATCCTTGTTTCTCAAAAACAAAACAAAACGAAACAAACTTTTATCAACATAGATTACAAATTAATGGCCATGACATATACAAATACATGGAAGTCATATTTGAGCCTTCCAGAGAATGGGGAAGGAATAGAAAAATGCTCAAAGGTCAGTTGCCATCATCCTTTGAATTTTTTTCCCCCAAAGGAGATTCACGTATTCCATCTGCAATAAAAATATCCCAGAGCAAAGTAATGCCTCAAGCTCCCTGTGGCTCCCTAACCAAACTTTTGCATGCTATTTTTGAAGTTCTGCTCTCAGATGATCTGCTCAGAATGGAATCTGAAATGGCCCCATTCAATGCACTCAGTTATTGGCTTAAACTGAATCTTACCCCTTCTGGTTTTCCACCCTACTGATCCTAACTGATAAAATTTGTTCTACCTAACTGAGGTCTATTAAGGAGAAGTTGCAGAAATATGGGTTCTCTTTCTTAGCCCTACAGTACTTGGGATTATCCAGGACTAAGGAAACAAAGAAAAAGGGGATCTGGGACGTAGCCCTGCAAGATGACAGAATAAGAACCCAACATTGTCCTGTAGCAGGCAATCATAGCAAGGATTTTGCTCCAGTTAATTACCGTTATGCTCTGGATATTCCAAAATATTACAGAGCCTTTAATTTGGGCCATTTTAACATCTTGCCATCCACTCTACTAAGGGAGATACTTATAAATCCCCTATGTACAATGTATCTGCCCCTACCAGTCAAGCATGGTTGAACAGTGAACCATGTTCTACTATTTTGCACATATTATAAGTATATCCATTCTCAATTAATAGGCCCTGTATAGAAGAAGTTCCCAGGCAGATCCAGCCATTTTTGTATCTCACATCTTTTAGATTCTTCCATAGCATCTTTTCTGAAATTTGCCAAGTTTGTAATCAAGCATGTTCTACCAGAAGTAAGTAAATCAAATCCCATTACAGTATGCCTCAGCTCCAGTAAATGCTATTAGCCTCGATTTGGTAATGGCTACTGTATTGCTACCTATGTATATTCACAGGAACGTTTGTATTTGTGAGCTGTCGTTCCTTTTTTCCTATTGCCTCATAACCATTTGGCTTGTGTCTGATCTGTGATCGTAATAAAGTGCATTGCTAGTGCTGCTGACTACACAAAATTATTTGGGATGAAAACTAGAAATCAGGAGTTTCCAACTCGCTGGTGTCATTTGCCACAGAAATCAGCTTGCCACAGGAATCCACAAGTCAGGGTTATCCATTCTGATTGCAGGAGATTGTTATTCAACCTTGGTATCAACACGGCTGACCCTCTCAGGGAATGAATCAGTAGGGGCAGTGGACTGTGTGTTCCACCACACCGGAGGAGGCTTTTCTCTGGAAATGCTGTGCAGAGAAAAGTCACAGCAGGAAAGCAGCTGGCACTGCTCTCTGAAGCAGCCAGATTGAGACCTGTCTCTGACCACGGGAATGGCTTCACTGATTCTCCAGAGACCTGTTTTGGCTGCTGTGCTGCCACAATGGGATAATGGCCAGTGCAGCTCTCCAGAGCAATAGCCCATCCAGAGTGACATTGCCTCTCTCTGAGGGAGCCCTGGAGACTGCCTGTTTTGCCTCAGGTGGTGAGGCTCCTGTCTGTCCATGATTAACAGGACTATGTGATACTCTTTATTCAAGACCCTTTTTACAACTTTACAACTTTACAAAAGAAGATGCGTGTTGCCTTCTTTTTAAGGAATTTTATGCACGCTAGAATCAATAAATGAAACATTTAACTTGATTACATAAAATAAAACTTTAGCAATGTTACAAATTCTACCATTACTAAATTATCACTGTAGCACATAAAATAAATTCACTTCTTCATCATCCTATGAAATATCTAATTATTTTCTTGCTGGTAGTGATATTATTTACAGACATAAGTAATAAGTGTTTGGTTGCACCACAGTAAAGAAGATAGAAAATTTAACAGTTCTGAATTTTGCATAGCAGATATTGCATAGCAGATATCAAAACTATATGAAGACACTTTTCATAAGGAAAATATATCTGCTCCAGCTTCTCTAAATGCAAATAAAGTCACCTACAAGTTTTGGATTCAGGGTAGGTTGATACAGTAAGCAGAGGCTTCTGTGCAGTTCAGTACATTGGGAATCTGTTCCTGTTAACTATCAGTGCGATAGGTGAGCTCTTTTTTAGAAACTACTAGAGGTCATTTTACCATCTTCTCTATGCAATGGCACTACCCTTTCTTTGTTTTTCTTCTTGTTCCAAGCATAGGGGGAAAGAAAGTTTTAAAAATTATTTTTAATCTCTCTAGCAAGCCTGAGCTCATTCTAAGAATTAGCAATAGCATGTGTGTTTCTATACTGCTTATCAGCTAAGTGCTCTCTAAGCGGTTTACAATGTGTTAGCTAATTGCCTCCAACAAGCTGGGTACTCGTTTTACAGCCCTGCAGAAAGATGGAAGGTTGAGTCAACCAGGAGCCCGGCATGATCAAACTCACAACCTTGTGGCTGCAGTATTGGCATTTAACCACTACCCCACCAGGGCCATCTCCGCACTAGCCTGTTATAGCGCTATGATTCCACTTTTAACATCCTATGGAATCCTGGGGTTTGCAGTTTCGGGAAGGGCCCTCTGGCCCCTCCCGAAACTGCAAACGCCAGAATTCCATAGGATGTTGAAAGTGGAATCATAGTGCTATAACAGGCTAGTGAGGAAATGGCCCAGGACTTTAGGAATCAGCTTTTCCGACACATTCAACAAGTGCTATTAAAATAAAAAAACCAGTTAAAATTCAGTGCAATTGCTAAAGGTCCCACCAGTATACTTCAAGGACAATAAATGAAAACTTTGCCAGGTGTCATTACAAGAAATGAAAAATTATGAAGGTTAGATTATTCACTGATGCCTGTATCACAGGTCATGATAATTAGCTCTAAAACTGAAGACTGCATTTCATTAGTTTTCAGGTTTCTGCTTGTGGAAGTGTATGAGCACCTTTAATCTTATTTTTAAGTGCTGTGTGTATGTCCCAGTGCAACATGGTTTCTTCCAACTCATGTAAAAACCGTTCTGTTTCTCGTCCGCTGTTAAGTGAGGATCTTTCCCGATTTGGAGTCCTGTGCTACTCCTTCTAAATGGGCTCTCGGCCACCAGGGACCTAGTAGATGGGGGTTTCATTTCATAAAGTGCCTTCCTGTAATGTATAAGTTATTCATCTAGGGTGCACAGGCTTTTAAAGTAAGATGTGTGAATGGACTTGGGAAATTAAAGCCATGGAAATCTAGGTCCTTTTATTCCCCAAGCCTACACTTTCACAAACTGCTCTATTTATTATTTGTAGAACACAGCCAACCCACTCAATTATTCATTTCTGTCACTAATCATCTTTCAACATGGTAGAAGATGCAAAAATGTAATGTTTAGATTTGTAAACTGTGTTATTTATATTTGATTTATACTTAATTTGCAGTATATAATTTCCAAAATCTGGGGAAGAAAACTCGATATATACAAAAATTGAGGAGTTACCAGAATTTACTATCTACAGAAAAATACCCACTTCGATTATAGAAAAAGTCAAGATCATCATCTTAATTGTATTAATTATATGGCTTATTATAATAGAGCACTCTTTAATGATACACTTGATTTTAAATGGCGATGCCACAGCATATGTGTTTTTGGGAATACAGACCTGCATATTCTTCCCCCAAAATTATTATAGTGTCACTCAAAGCAAGGATGCTAAAAGTTCAGCAAGACTCACTTGAGGGTGGCATCTATCTCTTGGGAAACTGCAATCAGTCCTCCTTGGTATCAAGTGGGTAATCCCTCCTTCTATTCCAGAATAAGGGGAAATAAAAGGAGAGGAAGTAGCACACAATGCAGTGTCCTCATTCTAAAGCCTGCCCTGTAGAAAAGGTATCCTGAATCTAAACTACCTCTCTCTGCCTAAGAAATAGTCACAAATAGCTAGGAAAATCTCTGAAGCACAAAAAGGAAATAAGCCAACATCATAATTACTATATTCTTTCTTATCTGTTTCCTGTTATCACATACAGAATTTTCCAGCTTAATAATTAAAAAATGAAAATATTCCCAACTTTACTTGCCTAGGCTAGTCCTTGCATGACAGAAACAGAGTCTGTACCAGAGGCTACACTCAAAGCCTTATCAGTTTGGTATAATCTGCTCCCTTGGCATAGTTTTTGAGACCCCCAGGGTCACCTCTGTGCTATGATGAGACAGCAAAGCAAGTATGTGAATGATTTATTTTAATAAACAGATTGAACAAAACATAGCTCAAATGAGTATTGTGAGTCATTATATTTCTAGTATCAAGAACACTGGTAAAGAAAAAAAAAACCCCTACGTTTACATATGTTGCAGCCAGACAGCTTTTTCTTTTGTAACATAACATGTCTCTCTAGAAAGTATGAGGTACTGGCAGTATGAAGATAACATTTCCTTGACGTGACAGACATGAAAAGTGGGCATCTATAAAATTGGCATTTAGGGTGCTGGGTCAGTTTTTCTGACAGCATTATTTGGCAGATAATGCACATTAGCCTCTGGATTGCATATTTACATTCTGCTTCCAGAATTTTGCTACCTCCATGTGGTTTGTTCTTTATGGCAGATTTATTTATCTGGAAGAATCTTCAAAAACTGATAATAATGCCAAACAGGACTACCTCACAATATTAACTCCATTTCCATTACCTCCTCTTTCCCTCAGCAGGCCCTCCAACATACTCCCCAATGCCAAATAAACCATTACACAGAGGATCAGAGGGCTGTGCTGAATGGCATTGTGAGAAAGATTGCCCAAAACTGGATGAAGGGATCTTTCACAAATAGAGTCCTTCTGGTAGCATAAGGCAAATGCTATAACTCAACTCATTATTCAACATACAGCATGGGTCAGTGATCTGTTTTGCATTTCTATTATCAAATACAAATAGACATATTTTTAAAATGTAAATATGTGGGATCCAATCCAGACAAATTTATACATATTTATATCTTGTTTCTCCCAGTGTGGAAATTAAGCACATAACGATTTCTTCCCCATCAACATTAACAGGATTAACACCTTGGTTTGGTTGGATTGTGCCCAATACGATAATAATCCATTGTAACACAAAAAGCATTCCTCCCAAGCCACTTCTGTGGGGCCCCAATGCTGCTCCTCTGTGACCAAATTTCTTATTTCCTTTGTTATCAGCATCATTGTTCACAGAATGTTTCATGTCTGTTGGAGAGGCTCTCAGCTTCCTGTCTCGCTCCCAATGTGCAGAAAGTGTAGAAAGGCGCTGCACATGGGGGATGTCTATAAGTGTACTGGAGCTCCTGTGTTCGTAAATGCTATAGTGGTTTCCAGCAGTTTGTATATTCATGTCCTATTGACAAATAAAAGGGGTTTCAGCTATGAGGCTACACTCTGTCTCAACAGCTCTTTGTGTTTTATGCAAAACTTGGAAACAGCACAAAGCCACCAGGTTCATTTCATGAATTAAAATGGATTTTTAAGCAGGTGATCACATCCTTAATTAATCTTCTGTGTCACTCAGTGCTCTAAGGAAATGGATTAAGCCATTTGCTGCATTTGAAAGGCCTTGTTCAAAAAATGCATTAAAGACGTTGCTGGAATTCTGACCTGAACTGGGGCCAACAAGCTTTAAGAATACCTGCCAGCCACAAAGGTGCTCTTTGGAACTCTAGGGATTTATCTTCCAGGGCTTTAAACTTCTCAAAAAGCCCCACAAAACTTTCCTGAAGTCATCAGGGGTTTGATTATAATTTCCATAGAAAATGCAGTGTGAGAAGTGCATTACAAACCTGTATCTTATCCAAGACTACACAAAAAAAAAACATTTCTCTTTCTCCCTGTCTCTCTTCCCTGCACCCTCTCTGTGTGGTTTGGTAAAGGCCATTTTTACCATAGGGAAACTGAAAAAATGTAGCATGGCCTAGTCAAAGGCCATTTCTGCACTAGCCTGTTATAGCGCGATGATTCCATTTTCAACATCCTCTGGAATCCTGGGGTTTGCAGTTTTGGGAGGGGCCAGCCAGCCCATCCCGAAACTGCAAACCCCAGGATTCCAGAGGATGTTGAAAGTGGAATCATTGTGCTATAACAGGCTAGTGCGGAAATGGCCAAAGTTTTGCACAAGTTTATGTGTGGTTTGTTATTTACATTTGGACCTACACATCTGTGGATTTGACCGTCATGGATTTCATCATTGGTGTCTTTCTTCCACCCTGCTCCTCCCACCTCTGGACCTTATTTTTCAGGAGAACCTTCTCTCTTGGTGGCTCCAATCAGGCTATGCAGTCCTTTAAAAACCCACCTCTGGTCTTCCTCCACGTCCACCAGCTGCTTGCCTGCCTGGCTAAGGATTGCTCAGCACCCAAACCCTCTCCCAATGCCCCCCACCTACAAAAGGAAGGAGATGGGTGTGAGAGAAAAAGAATAGGGTCAGCATGCTAGCCCACTCCCCCCTTTCTTCTTCTTTCTCTGAGCTGGTTTGGACCCTGAGTGCCTGTTCTTCCCATCATGCCTCAGTCCACTTCCCACAGGCACACACACACACATTTTGATATTTGTGATTTTCCCACTTTTATGTGGATCCTGTGCTCCTAAACCTAAAGAATGTGGAGATCCAACTGTATTGTTTAAAAAGATAGCAATAAAATACAAAAATTATCTTTTAAAAATAATATAATTACATAATTCTCATCATAAACATGCCAACATGAATTAATGGCTCTATCTCTCTCATGCATATATATTGCACACACCTACCAATCAAACATGAACATTATTTTTAGTTTTCATCTCAGTTATATTTAAATTACACAAAAATATACTCCTCTTTATGTAGTAAACTGCTGTGCTGAGATCTGTCCTACTTAATCTCATGTTGAAAATATTTTCTGCTGAAAATATCATGGGTTTGAGCAACAGGTCCCTTAGTCTCTGATGGGAAATTGTACCCTGAGAATAATTGGTGCAAGAAATGAAGCCCACCGTACCTTTTCCATTTTTGGTGCAGCCTTCTTTCCTTGCTTGACTGTGTATTTGTGTCTTCAAGTCACCTGTCAACTTATGGTAACCCCAAGAATTTCATAGATTTTTCTAAAGCAAGGAACACTCAGCGGTGTTTTGTCAGTTTCTTCTTAGATGACCTTTTTATTCCTTGGGTGACCAAATTTCTGGGGTGGAAAAGAAATTCTCCAACAATTCCTTGCAGGTGGGGCTATCATTTGCAACCTCTTTCTTTTCTTTCTTCACCTTACTATCACTGTGAAGTAACTAGAGGTACTATCTCTTATAGAACTCTCCATCATTCTGCTATGTTCTCAGTTGCCTGCATTTCGTGATCTGAAAGGGCCTCATGCCAGAGAGTGTTAGAAGTGCAATAACACTTAGCCCTGAAGAACCCAGAATGCCTCACAATGGGACAGCAGTAATAGAGTTAGTCAGTTAGGGTAACCTGAAGTGTCCTCGCTCTTGGCTCTACCTATCCTGATCTCCCTGTGGGGTAAACCAATACTCTTAGGAATTTCTCTGCCTCTTCTCAAGACCCCTCCTCTCTCTTCCCAGTCCTCCCAGAGAATGCAGCTAGACTAGATAGCCCAGTAACTTTCCTATCCTAGTATGGAGTTCATATAATAAAGCTTTAGTTTATTTTTCCTTTAAGCCATGTGTCTTGCTCCTTTATCAGCTCCACTGCTCTGCTGCAAATAGGTGCTCTCTGACAGAGAAGCTATCTTCCCTTTGACTTCAATGGAAACGTGAGAAACTAGGGCAGCTGCAGACCCAATGGTTAGATAATGAAATACAGGATATTCATGCCTACATTGGAGCTACCACCTTAAATAAACAAAACAATTCCACTCATTAGACAAAACTTTCCTTTATAAACACATTTTAAAACAATTTTTATCAAACTGAATGAAAATGGTAAAACAAAAAACAAAACAAAAAAAACGGAAGAAGAAATGGAGGACTGGGATAAATGGGGTCCTTTAAATATTACTATCAAAAAAATTTGAAACAAATCACCATCCGAGTTTTGAATGTTGGATGAAAATTCATGAAAAGCCCAATTCATACTCAGTGTGAATGCTAGGCTGTTTGCTGAGTCCTATGAGAAACAAAAATAAGCTCTTGGCACTAATTCTTTCATCTCCAGGTCAGAGACAGGCAAGATTTTGTGTGTGTGTGTGTGTGTGTGTGTGTGTGTGTGTGTATGTGTGTGATGGGACCAAGGGAGAGGAACAGGAGGTCTGGTATGTGCTGTAAGCAATCTACCAGTAGGACAAGAAAAAAAACATGAAGAGGATGAAGTTCAAGGGAACAGGTCCTTGCAAAAGGCAGCCTAGTGACCTGTGGAGATCAGACTCCCGGCCTGATCCACAGCACGGTAGATCAAGAGCTGCTGCACAGACCACACTGGCAGACCCATTTCTCCCCACTCTGACCCCAACAACCATTACAAAGAAAGAGGCTGGGAGGCATTTCTTAGCTCTTTACGGGACCTGTTTCATGCTTTGGTCTTAGAAAGCTTTATGGCGCCTTTGCTGCTGAGAAAGTCATTATCTCTATGGCATCTTGAAAATATCACAATTGCAAGAAATTTTTCTAGATCCGACCAGGACTAAAAACATTCAAGTCCAACCTCACCTCCCGGTCAGCGTGCATTTCCTCTGCCACCAAGCGCGGGCAGGAGCGAGACAAGCCAGCCCAGCCGAGAGGCAGGGGAAGGTGACAGCGGGGCGTCTGGAAGAGACCCTTCCTTAAACTGCCGCAGGACCTTCCGCTCCATGAGCATCCTTAAATGCCCTACGAGACAGGGATGGCTTCTAAAAATCATATTCCCTGCCAATAAACAAATTAAGTTCTTGAGGTTGGAGTCAGCCTCACAGAACCCACTCCGGGGCAGACCTGTGCCACAACCCCCCATCCTCACTCCCACCGCTCCAGGAGACTGGGGGACCTTTGGCTTTACCGGCAATCCTTTCTCTCGTACCGTCCCCGGGAGGGCCAGCTCGAGGCTGGCAGCCGCGGCCCGGCCCCGACCGTCTCCTCCCGGTAGGCTACCAACCCGTCCGCGGACTCAGCCCCCCCCTCCTTCTCCGCGCTCCTTCTCTGGCCCGGGGGGCGCGGATCCGGCGGGGGCTGCTCCGGAGGGGCCTCCTCAGGGGGGCGGCAGGCCGGCGGCCCAAGCCGCCCCCTCCCCTCCGCCCGGGCACCTTCGCCAGAACCCGCGGCGGGGCTGCCCTCTAGCGAGCGCCGGCCTGCTACTGCGGGGGCGGCCTCGACACCGCCTCCCTTCCGCCCAGCCTGACGACGACCGCTGGGCCACGGGAAAGCTGCGAGCCGGCGGCGGCAGCGGGCCCCGGGCAGGCAGCGCGCGCCCGCTGGGTCGCCCCCAGAACCTGCCGCCCCCGTTTGCCCCCCCCCCCGTCCACCGCGCGGCGGTTCAGACTGGAGGGACGGCGGGCGAGGCGGCCCCTCCGCTGGGCGACCGGACGGTCAGCGGGGCGCCCCTCTGCGGCGGCGCCTGCTTAGCAGCGGGCAGGAGGACGCGAAGGACAGGCGGTCTGGCAGCCGGGCTCGGGCAGGCGGGGAGGCTTCCTGGAGGCTGCCCGCCCGCGCTGCTCCAGCGGCTCCTGCCGCGCCGCCGCCGCCGCGCCGCGCAGCAGCCCCGGGCTCCCTCGGCTCCAGCCGCCCCCACGTGAGGGAGCGCGCCGTAGCCGGAGGGACTGGGCATGCTCCGAGGCAGACCCGGGGCTCGCCGCCCGCCGCTCTCTCGCGCTAGCCGCCGCCGGTGCCCGAGGAGGGGAGCGGCGCGGAGGCTCGGCGGCGGCGGCGCATGACGGAGCCTTGAGGCGGCGCGGGGGGACGCCGGGACGCGGCGCCGGACCTCTCGGATCGCCGCAGGCGGTGCGACTTCGGGACGCCTCCTTCGGCTTGACCGCGCCCCCCCCCGCCCCAGCTGCTGCTACTGCTGCCGCCGTGCGGACCGGCGGTGGCGGGAAGAGCGGGCGGCCGGAGGTAACGTGGCCCCGGGAAGGCGTGCCCTGCGGGGAGAGGGGCGCGGCGTGGTCTCGTCCCCCCCCCCCCCGCTGGCCCGGCGCGGGACGAGGAGGGCGCGGCGCGAGAAGTTCCCGGCGCGCGGGTGCCGAGCGCCCCGAGCCCAGACGCGCCAGGCGCCCGGCTGGCGGGATGTCGGCGCCCCCTCGCAGCGCCCGCTCCCCGGGCGGACTGACCTGAGGACCCGGCGGGGATCCCCGGGGCCGCCCCCGCCGCCCCCGCCGCCCCCCCAGCCTCGCCCCGCCGGCCATGGAACTGTCCCGGAACGGAAGCGCGGCGGCGGCGGCCAACAACGGCTCGCTGTGGGTGCTCCTCGCCGGCCCGCCCCCGTCCGCCGCCTACTCTCCGGCCGCCGTGGCCTGCCTGGCCGCCGTGGTGGGCTTCCTGATCGTTTTCACCATCGTCGGCAACGTGCTGGTGGTGATCGCCGTCCTGACCAGCGGGGCGCTGCGAGCCCCCCAGAACCTCTTCCTGGTGTCGCTGGCCGGCGCGGACATCCTGGTGGCCGCCCTGGTCATGCCCTTCTCCCTGGCGAACGAGCTGATGGGCGAGTGGTACTTCGGCGAGGCCTGGTGCCGCCTCTACCTGGCCCTGGACGTCCTCTTCTGCACCTCCTCCATCGTGCACCTCTGCGCCATCAGCCTGGACCGGTACTGGTCGGTCACGCAGGCGGTGGAGTACAACCGCAAGCGGACCCCGCGGCGGATCAAGGGAGTCATCCTGCTGGTCTGGCTCCTCTCGGCCGCCATCTCCTCCCCGCCGCTGATCTCCAAGTACTGGGAGCCCGAGGGGGCCCCCCCGTCCCAGTGCCGCCTCAACGACGAGACCTGGTACATTCTCTCCTCCTGCGTGGGCTCCTTCTTCGCCCCCTGCCTGATCATGGTGCTCGTCTACGTTCGCATCTACCGGGTGGCCAAGCTGAGGACACGGACGCTCTCCGAGAAGCGGCACCGCCCCGAGGGCTCCTCCGTCGTCCTCGAGGAGAACGGCTTGCCCCGCGCCGCGGCCGGGGGCCTCGCCTCCCTGAAGGGCCGGCCCAGGCGGAACGGAGAGGCCCCCGCGGGCCCCCGCCGTTGGTGGAAAGGCGCCGAGCTGGACGACGTCGAGCTGGAGGAGAGCAGCCCCTCGGAGAGCCGGCGCCGGCGGAGTGGGGACCAGCCCCGCGTCCAAGGCGGCGGCGGCGGCCGGCAGAAGGGCCGCTCCTTCTCCCAGCTGGCCGGCGGCCGGCGGTCCCGCTCCAGCAGCCGCTCCGTCGAATTGTTTTCGCTGCACCGGAGAAGGCGCGGCGGGAGCGTCTGCCAGAAGGCGGCCAGCCAGGCGCGGGAGAAGCGCTTCACCTTCGTCCTGGCGGTGGTGATGGGTGTCTTCGTGGTCTGCTGGTTCCCCTTCTTCTTCAGCTACAGCTTGTACGGCATCTGCCGAGAGTCCTGCCAGGTCCCGGAGACGCTCTTCAAGTTCTTCTTCTGGATTGGCTACTGCAACAGTTCCCTCAACCCTGTCATCTACACCATCTTCAACCAGGATTTTCGACGGTCTTTCAAGCACATCATCTTGGGGAGAAGGAGGAAGATCAAAGACCGGCTCTTTTCCCTCCATTGACCCCGGCAGAGGAAGGTGGGAGCGGAGCGGGGTGAGCTGAGGGGAGCCCGGGGGCCAGGCGGGCGGGCCAGCCGGCCGGCCTTTCAACAGAAGTGGAAAGAGGGCCCCGGATTCCCCTGTTTGAGGGGGGCAAACCAGCAGTGTCAACATATCCAGGCAGAATGCACGGGAAGCCTGATCGGGGCAGCTGAGGAAGGAAAGAAGGGTACATTTGAAACTGTGGAGTGGGGTCAGGCTGGATTTGTCCCAAGCAGGACCCAGATCTTTCTGGTAAAGACAAAGGAAGGAAGTGTGTCAAGAGCTTGCCTACTGTCAGCCCCTAACAATCTTTTATACCTGAAAGCATTTCTATAATTTGCCAAGATGTGCTAAAGAGTAATCTAAACCTATTTTTTCTTAAATAAATGTTTATAATCTGTTCTAATCCTTGCGGAAATCTTTCTCGCAGAGCAACATTTCTCCCTTCTTTATATAGGAGCAGGTCTGAATTTTCTCCCTGTTGGGAGGACTGATGGTGGGAAACTACAGGCTTTTTGCATGGCGTTAGCAGAGAGCCCTCTGTGAGCAAGCGTGTTTTCAGATGGCTCATGCAGGCGCGCATGGAAGGGCTTGCCATCTTGTGGTGAACTTTTAATTTGAGAATACAACCGCTCAGCAAGGGCCCTTTATTAGGATAACCAAAGCCATTAGGAATCCATCCAAGGAGTCATTGTTTTGTGTGTTATTTTGGTATTGAGATGCTAGAATTATGAGTGAAAGATTCCTAATCTCTTTTACAAGTATCCACCTATTTTTTGATGCTTTATTAAATCTTTTAGCAGGCTTCAGAAGTAGTGGTTGATATCCAGTCATCAGTAAAGAAAACATCGCTATCTGGCACCTCCTTGCACAATTCACTTCTGGGAAAGGTCTACAGATGCAAAAGGAGAGGCCTGCTGGATTATATTATGCATATTGCTTGCTCCAAGCATAGTAGGATGTGACATCTCTCTTCAGATCTTTTCCATGGTAAACAACTCTTTGAGATTAAACTGAGCTTGATTGAATGAGGATGGCATCTTGAGCTACCCAAATCAAACTGATAGCTTTCAGACAGATACCAAATTGCTTTTCCATTTCTCCTTTCCAAGAAATGAATCCTGGCTCAAGCTCTTCTGTTGGAGTGGAGAGGTTGCATTGCCCTTCTCTCCCACCCTCTGCAGGCCCTCTAACATTTGTTGGGCTTTCATGAATGTGTCAGGTTTCCATGAAATCCTTGTTCCCTTGGTGCTGTACTCTGCCCTGCCCAACTTGTGCCGAAGCAGAGTTTGCCCCTCTTTCACCCCCTCCCCCAGCCAAATGTGGGCAATGAGTACATGGAGAAGTAGGTTCAACAAAGAAGGACAGCATGGATCCATGGGGAGGTGCCAAGGGGATTTGTATGGGTTCAGGCTGCCGTTCTTCTCCATTTATTCTCACATGCCGCCATCAGAAGGGCTATGAGAGAGTGCAGGAAACAGTAGTTATACAACATCATTGTATAGAACCTTGATGGGTCAGGTTTGAGTTAAGAGGATGGAGTTTTTCTTTTGCTCACTGGAAGAAGATAAAGAGAGGTGATGATACCTTGCAATAAAACACCTTTCAAACATCCCTTTATCCTAGGCGTTGGGATGTGGGAAATAATGTGCATTAGGCTCTTGTGTGCAGCTGTCTGGGGAGCACTGTTACCTGCTTAGTACGCGATCACATGCTGGCATCTGAATTATGTGCAGAGGTCCATAGACTTACATGGAGAAGCTTCAGTTAACTAGAGGATGTGCTGATGGCTTTGAGGGGGAGGGTTGGCTCTTACTGCTGTCTCTTTGTTTGTTTAACTTAGCTCTTAATGCACATTGATCCAAAACGGGGGTTCAGTTAACCATGGAGACGTTCTTGAACCTACATTGAAAGCAGGGATGTGTTAGTTTAGGTATGGGTGCACAAGGTTTGGTGACCTGAGAATTTAATGTGTCAGCAACTTTATCAACCAAAAATTTTGTTGAAGAAAAAGCTACGTAAGAGCCTTAGGGCTGCCACTGGTTGGAAATGACTTGAAGGCACACAAAGACAGCAACAATAACAACAACAACCACATAAGCAACATTTGAAGAACATAATACAATTTAGGTATATGTATACATGATACATATATACATATACAAGTTATTTGGGGTGCTTATAATGTATATTTGCTCCATAATGAGTTTCCTTTCTCTCTTTCTCTCCCTCCCCTCTTTTTATGGAAAACATTTCATATTTAAATTTCCTGTAATTACTCTGGTTCCATGAATGTGTTTGTGTCAAAACTAGTACAGGTGCTGTTGTTGCTGTTACTGTTGTTGTTGTTTTTTCCCCTGTATTGCAATTTAGCAAGCAATTAGACAGTGACTTACCATAGTCCCTGCTTTTTAAGGATTTGGGGAAATGCTGGGGTGATAAATGATGGATCAAGACACAGATGGAAGCATTGATAAACCTAGACTGACATGTCAAAATCAGTGAAGGTGACTGTTCTTGTTGTGTGCCTTCAGGTTGTTTCTGACTTTTGGCAACTTTCAAGCTGAGTGTGGTATGGTGTACCCAAGGTCTCTCAGTCTCAGTGGGTTTCCATAGCTGAGCAGCAAATCAAACCATGGCCTCCATGGTCATAGTCCAACACTCAGACACTACACGATTAATGTCAAACTGAACATACACTCATGGTACAGTGACTTAGTCTACAGTTTATATCTTCATAATGATTTTTTTGAGGAAAGGTACCAAGACTAATTTATTCTTGCCCTTAATATGCCAGCTGTGGGTTGCAAAATCCACTGTGAGCCAAAATTCCAAGATTATTCCTCATGTGAAATAGAATTGGTTAGAGCAGGATGAGAACTTACAAGTTTTGTCAAAGAGAGTTTTGATTTTACTTTCACTTGATATGAACCATCCAAGTGTCCATTGATTCGTGTCTATTTTGCTTTTTTTAGTGTATTATCTTTTAAAATCGTAATTCATATAATCATGGGAGGAAAGGAAAATTGTTGATACTGTAACATTTCAATCTGAACATATTATTCGTGGTGGAATATGGCTATGAATAATTTCATAATAGGCTTGCTGCTAGCTCTTTGTGGATGGGGTGAGATCCGTTCATATGAATCTAGCATGTTACAATAGTGAGCTCATTGATTTGAAAGAAAATGGCTGAAATCAATGAGAGTTACAGCATGGTCCTATATATCTTTTTTAGAAGTAAGTCCTATTTAGTTCAGTGGAACACGATATGTGAAGATAGGATCACTGCTTCAGTTTCATGTATGTATGTTTCAGATCAGGTAACAGTGCTTGGGATCAGATGGTAAGATGTTTAACATCTAAGTAGGTCAAAGAAGATCAAAATGCAAATAGTTTTCTGTAAAATAATTATTTCATTTCAAGCTATATGCCTGCTGTGACGGACGTTCAGCAATTATATGAAAAACACCAGAATGGTTGTGTCTGGGGAGCAGAGAGTGAAATGAAGGATCACCTGCTGTTTCCAAAGCACTGCTTTCTCACATTAGGTAGCACAAGCAGGATGCGCTCGCTCTCTCGCTCTCGCTCTTTCTCTCTCTCTCTCTCTCTCTTTTTTTCCCCTTTTTGGCAGTGGAATGAGATCTAATGGTTTCTTTAAAACCCCTCTTCTTGGTTTCAGTAGGAAAGGAAATGCCTACACAAACCTGAAGCTGGCAGCCCAGATTTGGAACTGCATGAGACGATGAAAGGGCGTTGAATCCAATGGATTCCTGCCTTATACCGTGAAAACTCTGTTTTGGGGCTGCAGCCACCAGAAGGACTGTTTGTGTACTGAAGAGCTTTGCATGGCCATAATTGTGGGCACCCGAGTATACATGCCTACCCAACTTGTGCCCATATAGCTCCTTATCTGCCACAAGAGCAGGCCCTCTGCACCATCCCAACTGTCACAGGCCAGCAGATGTGCTAGTTAGGATTGCTCTGCCTTCCGTTTGTATGGATAGCCACAAGAGTGATCAAAGTGGACCAGCTGAGAGCATTTGTCTAAAAATAAATGGAGAAAAAAATAAAAGTAACATTGTGGTAGGAGTTTACTACAGGCCACCAAACCAAGAAGAGATTATACTTTTCTGAAGGCATAATGCAAGAATTAGTTATTATGGAGGACTTCAATTACTCTGATATCTGCTAGGAGACTAAAGAGCCTTTCACACAGCATTTGCCATGCAAAACGGCCCCTCGAGCATCACGCAAATGTGAGGAGTGGTCCACACGATGCACTCGCAATTGCGCAATGCTCCAGGGTCTGGCAGGCGCCACTCACGCACTTTTTCATTTTCAGCTTTGAGCCGAAAATGGCGCGCGATTGTGCATCGCTGTGGGACCCCGCATGCACTTGCTGTGCGTGTGGAGCTCTGGAGCCGTGGCACTCACGCTTCCTGCCCCAGTGCAGCCTGGGAAACTCCCAGGCTGCCCTGCGGAAGGAAGAGGCGGGGGTCTTGCGTGAGAGGCCGGCAGCTGCGGAGCTGAAGGAACCGGGATGCGAGAGCCCCTTGCTGGAGGCTGCTCGTGCGATCCCCGCACCCCAGCTCCGTGAAAAGGTGCGTTGCGGAAAGGACCTAAATCTGTTAAGCATAGTTATACAACAGATTCCTGATGTACCTTGAAGATAATTTCCTCTTTCAAAAGACAAAGGAAGAAACAAGGGGATCAGCAATCCCAGACTTGACCCTAACCAATAGGGAGGAGTTGGTCACTGGAATCAAAGCAGTTGGTACTTTAGGAGGAAGTGACCATGTAGTATAAGAAGTCACAATTGTGGGACAGGGCAAAGGAAAGTATAGTCAAATATGGACCTTGGATTTCAGGAATGCTGATTTTAACAAGTTTGGAGAAATACTAGGTGGAATCATATGGCTAGACATGGTATAGGAAAAACACACAGCAAGGATGGGAGTTCTTGAAGAAGGAATTGCAAAAAGCACAATCACAAACAATCCCATGGAAGAAGAAAAATGGGAAAGATCTGAAAAAATGTGACTGCACAGCAAACTCAAGGAGGAAGTGAAAAGAAAAAAGAGTATGTACAGTGGCCCCTTCACGTTTGGGAGGGTTTGGGGCACAGAACCCTTGCAAAAGTGGAAAAGCCATGAGCCCCTTCCCATTCCCCTCTGGAGCTCTGGCCCTGGCACTCCCAGGGGGAAGACAAAAGACAAGGTTAAGAGCTTTCTGGTACTTTCCCCTCAGAGAGAGAAGAGTGGAGTGCTGAGTTAGAGCATTCTAGCTACTTCTGATCACCATCTCGAGAAAGGAGATTCCTCCCAGGAGAAGTAGGAGCAAAGAGAGCACCTGGCCAATGAGTGGTCATTATACAGTAGAATGTGCAGCCAGTAGCAGAGAGGACATGCCTCCAGCAGGAAGCGCGCTTCGCTCACCCAAAAGGAAAAAAATCCATTTTAAATACAAGCTTCATAAGCCTGAAGTGAGAAATGCAGGGGAATGAGAGGAGGACAAGGGGGGCAGGAAAGCACATGCCTTGCGAATAATAAAATTTGTGAAGGGCAAACCCATGAATGTGGAAAAGACTGTATAAAGAACAGAAGGAAGGACAAATAACCAAGGATAAGGACAGATATGTAGCCCAAGTTTGCAGGAATAATGTAAGAACATCTAAAACTCAAACTCATTAAAGTTCAAACTCAAGTTCGTTAAAGCTCTTAAGTTCAAGAGTGAACTGAGACTGGCTTGGCAAGCAAGGAGCAGCAAAGGGGTTTTCAGATACGCTTGAGACAAGAGAATGACAAAGAAGACAGTGGGGCTGCTGTTTGTGAGGATGGTAAAATGCTAACATTTCACCATGAAAAGAAAAAATTGCTCAATACTTATTTTGCTTCAGTTTTGTCCCAAAGAGAATGGTGTCCTTTCATGCAGCAGGAAATTTTGTCAAGGGATCTGGATTGCAAATTAAAATTGATAAGGAGCTAATCAAGAATCACCCAGCTAACCTAGCTAGCTAACCTAACTTAAATGGATTTGGATCTGCAAAGTCAAACAAACTGCATCCTGGAGTTCTGAAAGAACTTGCTGATGTACTCTCTGAACCACTTGCCACCATTCTTGAGTCACTCTCTTCAAAAAAAGGCAAAAAAGAAGATCCAGGAAACTACACAGCAGTCAGCCTAATCTCAATACCAGAAGAAGGAAAAAAAGGAATGGCTTATACAGAGGTCTGTCTGCAAGTATCTTGATTAATAGGAGCCAACTTGGGTTTGTCAAGAGCAAATCCTGACAATCTAATCTTATATTGTCTTTTTTTTTTTTTTTAGATTACTAGTTTAAGATGGAGGAAATGCTGTGGATGTCATTTATCTGGATTTCAACAAAGCATTTGCTAAAGTCCCCCATAACATTTTGATTAGCAAACAGGTTAAATGTGGAATAGATGAGAACCCTGTCAGATGGATCCATAACTGGTTGGAAAATCATGCTGAAAGAATTGCCATCAATGGCTGCACTTCAGACTGGAAGGAGATCTCAAGTGGAATGCCTCAATGTTCCATCTTTAAGGCTATTATTCTTTGACACTTTTATCAGTGACTTAGGTGATAAGATGGAGGGAAACCTTATCAAGTTTGCAGGTGACACAAAAGTGAGAGGAGTGGCTAACACATGTGAAGATAGGAACATAATTCAAAAGGACCTAGATAAACTAGAAAATTGAGTGGAAATTAGTAAAATGAAATTCAATAGAGAAAATGCAAAATTCTACATTTAAGCCACAGACATCAAATGCACAGGTATAGAATGGGCTCATCAGTACTACTTGTGAAAAAGACCATGGGATTATTGTTGATAATAAGTTGAACATGAGCCAACGGTGTGATGCTGCAGCAAAAAAGGTGGATGCTATTTTAGCCTGCACTAATAGAAGCATAGTTTATAAGTCAAAGGAAGTAATAGTCCATATATTCTGCACTGTTGAGGCTCACCAGGAGTACTGCATTCAGTTCAGGTGCCTCATTTTAAGAAGGATAGAGACAAGTTGGTGCAAGTTCAGAGAAGAGCAGCAAAGATGGTACAAGGTGTGGAAAATGAAATATATGAGGGAAGGTTGAAGGAACTGTGTTTGTTCAGTTTGGTGAAGAGAAGACTGAGGGGTGACATGATTGCACTTTTTAAATATTTCAAGGGTTGTAACAGAGTGGAGGGGGTGGGTTTGTTCTCTGCTGCCCCAGAGAGTAGCACCAGATCTAATGGTTTTACGTTGTAGGAGGATAGATTTCAGTTGAACATTAGAAGGAACGTCTTGACAGTAAGAGGAGTTTGGTAACGGACCCAATTGCCTACAGCAGTGGTTCTTAACCTGGGGTCCAAAGACCCCTGAGGGTCCACAGAGCCCTCAGAGAGGGTCCACTAAGCCCTGCTGCTGGATATCAACAGCAGTGGCACAAAAAGGACATGGCAGCAGGTTGGAAGTCCAGGTGCCAAAACAGTTTGGGTGTGCAGACACAACTGCTGCTGTCCTTTTGTCAGGGACACAGCAACGAGGTTTTAGGTGCTGAGGGACACAATGGCAGGTGTGTGCGTGTGCCCAAACCATTCCCTCATATGCAAGCAAGGGAACAGTTTCCCTGCCCACACACCCCCTGCTGCCAAGTCCCTGACAAAACAGACATGGCAACAGGCATATGCAGACACTCAAACTGTTCCCTCATTTGTAAATGAGGGAGCAGTTTGGCACACACACACACACACCACACACACTTGCTGCCATGTCCCTGATGAAAAGAACACAGTGTCAGGCATGTGCAGTTGCCCAAACTATGCCTCCGAAGACCAGGGTCTGAATCCCCATTCAGTCATGGAAACCCTCTGGGTAACCTCAGGCAAATCACATTCTCTCAGCCTCAGAGAAGGGCAAAGGCAACAAATGTTTCCAAGAAAACCCCAGTGATAGCTTCTCCTTAGGGTTACCATAAGTCGGTTTTCAAAGAGGAGAGACATGATGGCTAGAAAGAACTTCCCCCTGTCAACCACACTTTGTTGCTGTGTGCCTCCAACTCCAATGAATGAATGAATGAATGAATGAATGATTGCATGCATGCATATTTAAATTTAAATATTTAAATCTTGAGTCAAATCTTGGGTGTCCTTGGCAATAAATTATATTTACAGGAGCTCCTTGTTAAAGAAAGGGTTAAGAACCACTAGCCTAGAGAGGTGGTGGAGGACTGTTCTCTGGACATCTTCAAGAAAAGGCTGGACCACGACCTGCTGGAGATGCTTTAGCTGGAGATTCTGCATTGAACAGGGGGTTGGACTTGGTGTCCCAGGAGGCCCCTTCCATCTCTATGAATCTATGATTCTGTGGTTTGTGTCTTAAATGTTGCTCTTTGCTATACGTCCATTATCGTTTATGTAATCATGTCATAATCTTTTTGAACACCTTCATATAGATGCAATAGATTGTTCTAGACTATTAAGCAGTCCTCTGAACAAAGGGCTTGGTTACCAGTAGCTGCAAGAGTAAACTTCAAGAGCCATGAAAATGTAATATATATGGCATACTTGTATATATGGTATTCTAGCAAGGAAGCATTTTATATCCATGTTATAATGACCCAAGTTGTGGCCTTATATTAAAGATGAGATGGATGTTTCCATTTCATCATTATAACCTGCATTTGGGGAACTCTGAATGATTCTTAGAAAATGTCTCAATTATTTGATCCTAAACTTGGTAGTGTGTAGGACAGGTAGGACTGGAACTGCTCCATGATTACAGAGAGGTAGAACAGGTGTACTTTATTGACAACAATTTGACTTTTGAAAAATAACTTCCAGCAATTGGACAGGTTTGTTTACTCTCCCTTTCTGCTGACTGCTGAAAACTTTGGTGGATGGCTTCTCCATTTATAGTGTTATGTTTGGAGCAAATGGTGTCTCCTTTGCCCTAGCAGTAGTGTAATTTACCTGTAGGTTTCATTTTTTTAAAAAAAGAAAAGGATTTTTTTTGGCCCCTGAAGCCTATGGTTGGTGATCTAGTGTACCCAGGCAGATGCTCGGTATGAACCTGTGTTGCTTAGCAACAAGTTACAGAAGGGGAGCAGTTTAATCTTGGAAGCAGCTGAGAAGGGCTTCTGTCAGGGCTGGTGAAATTTGCTGAAAATTTCCCAGCAGAAGGAGAAATATCTGGAAAATAAAAGGGCAACCAAACACTTGAACAGTTTAACCCATGTCTCTTCTGAGGTTGTTAGGCTGGTTTCTGCTCTGATCTTGACTCCTTTATAAAGCTGTTGACTTCTTCTGTTTAGCTGCCGACTTCTTCTGCCTTCTTTTTGCTTTTGCTTTTTTTAAACTTCAGGTTGTTTGACCGCCAGTGGCACTGTCTGGCTTTTCCTTTCTCCCACCCTTCTACTTAAAAATAGTAAAGTGCTGCTGAAGAAGGCACAAAACTGTTGCACCAGGTGGATAATAGACAGAAGATCAAAGAGGTGCAACTTTTCCTAGCAAGCCTAAGACAACCCTATCACAGGGTTTTCTTGGCAAGATTTGTTCAGAGAGGGTTTGCCCGTACCATTCTCTGTAAGAATGTGACTTACCTAACCTCAAACACTGGGGCCATTTCCACACTAGACTGCTACAGTGTTATTATTCCACTTTCAATATTCTATGGAATCCTGGGGTTTGCAGTTTAGGGAGGGACAGAAATGGCCTGGGTTTTCATGACCAAGCACAGATTCAAACCGTAGTCTTCCAGATTCATAGTGCAATGCTCAAACCATTACACCACACTGGTATTATAGGACTTATTTAAATATTGACTTAATTCCCATTCATTTACTGGGTCCACTATACCTGGGTTAAACCAGTTGGATTTAGTCCATAAATTCTAAAATTAAGAAATGCATATGTAACAGTCATATTCAGGCAAGTACAGAAAACAACCAGCTGAATGAACTATATATCCATATACCAGGTTTTAAATTATTGGTTCAGGGAGCTTGGCCTCTGTTGTATAATGTTGAATTGTGCCATAGGAACTGGATTTCATTTTCTAGGGAGTTGCAAGAATTGAGGTCTTTAATTCGGGCTAAACAAACCACAGTTCTAAGGCTTCTGGGAGAAAGAACCAAGAAGAAAAAGTAGAAGGAGGAAGGTAGGGGGAAGAATTCTGGAAAGGTTTTTGTTAGACACAAGCAGAGCTAGACCAGCGTGACATCACCATGGCAAAAGGGGAAGGCTAGGCTGAGTAAGGCAGTCAAATTCAACACACAATTTCTAGCACTTTGAATCTAAACCTATGATTAGTCCCAACTGGAGTAGGCCCGTTAATTGTTAGTCAACCTGTAGTTATTTTCTAATGATTCAATTACTCTGTTTTGGATTAACAATAGAATAATCTAGGTCTTTGTGTACTACCAGTACTTCTTGTTACCATTGCTCCAGCACTCTGGATTGTATTATTTGTCAAGAAAACCAGCTAGAGAGGGGTGGAAACTATATCTCGGGGTAACTTTCTCTTTTACCTCCTCCATTAGGAACATTAATTCCTATATAAATTCAACCTGGAAGGTCTCTTCCTGGAATACCTGGGAATACCTGGGTGGTGGGAATACCTGCGAAACATACTTGGGAGCGTGCATCTCTTGAATTCAGTGCACTAATTTCTATTTCCTGATTGTTGACCTTCAAATCTGTGCTTATTATCAATTTTATGTATCTAGACCTTCTTTGCATCTTTTAGCTAAAGAAGCCAACCCCCCATGCTGATCTACATGGGAGGAAACATAACCCACTTAAAGCAACAAATACATACATGTGCATAATACTGGGCCACAAAGTCTCAAGCTAAGAGAGTACATGTGATATGGATATGAGTCAGACATATACATTAAAATAATCTGGTCATATTTCCAAACATGGTTTCTTGAAGATGACATCCATAAAATGCATGTTGATATGTAGCTAAAACAATAAGAACTTCTTTGAGGATTGAGCAATACAGATAGTGATTATTTCCAACCCTGGTGTTTAGGTCTTTTACACCAGTTAAAACACTCGGGATCCAACAAGATTATCATCAGCTACTCAGTGTCACAGAGATATAGCTTAAAATAACATGTGCGTGTAGCTATGTCAAAGGTATTTATAATGCAAAATTAATGCATTTTAATACATCTGACTGGAAAGTGGGAATCACTGAACATTATATGCCATAAGAAATCTCACACAATTGTATAAAAGCTTGACACATCATATAGATTCAAAGGAAATCAATTTCATCTTGAAGCATGATCCACAATTTGATATCCTTCCACACCCCGTCATTCCTCACAGCCCAGGCAGCTGTCCTCATACTGGGATTCCCCATATTATGTGAATATCTACTTGCTGGCTGAGGAGGTGGCCACCATCCATCAGGCAAGAGAAGAAAACATGGACCAACCTGTGGTAGGCAACTTGGGACTCTCCAGCTGTTGTGGGGCTGCAACTCCCATTAGACCTAGGCAGCACAGCGAGATGATTAAGACCACAAATTGCCTGCCCCCAGGCTGAGTACTAATCAGCAGGGACTCGGGCATTGGTTCTTTCTGAGTAACATACTCTGACAGCCAGTAGAAATAGGTCTCCCCAGGCCCCTCCCTAAACTGCAAAACCCAGGATTCCATAGGATGTTGAAAATGGAATAATCACAATATAACAGTCGAGTGCAGAATGGCATGGTGTCCTCATCCAGTGATATCAAGCACATTTGGGAACTAATGAAGGCTGTAATTTTGCACCCCACAGTGAGATATGGGTCATTGAGCTATACACACCCAGGTCAAGTAGAGTGTCATCTCAGAATTACTCATGATGCTGCTCAGAGTGGTGGACCGTGGACCGGTGCCAGTGGTTAGCAGCCTTCTAGGAAAAAAATAATTCTTTCCAGTGGACACAAATTTAGTGCATGTCCATAGCACACTGAGAAAAAAAAATGATTTCAGGACACCGCATCAGATACCCTGAGAAACATTGCTTTCTGAGGCAATATTTAATTGTACCAAAGCTAATTCTATGTTTGAGTGGAAGTTGCACTCAAGCATGGTGTGCTCATGCATTGAATCTAGCCAAAATATGTAGAAAAGAAGACCTGAGTATGTACATTCCACAGTGAGGTCTCGACTACCCCTAACCAGACACCCACATATCCAAAAGAGTGTCCTCTATGATATTACATTGAATCTCACCTGAAGCTACATTTAATTTGGACAGAGAACATTATTAAGTGTGGCACTGTCCTGTCAATAATGGTCAAACAATGCAGAAAGCAATAAGCTAATATAGATATACACCACAAAACAAATTTTAGACAGAGATTTTTAGCTGAACATTAAACATGAAGAGATCAAATCATTGCCCTTAACATTAACAGCCGATATAATTTAATGCATTTATTTCCAAATGCTGATAGTGAATGCTTGTTAACCAACAATATTAATTAATCAAGTCTTGGGGGGAAAGGGATAATGAATTAGCACATTACTTCAGTTTAACTAGTTATTTCCACGCTCTTTGAGTATAGGCGAATCATACACCCAAGATAAAATTGTTACCCTGTGTACTGGGGGTCCCGGGAGGGACACCAAAATGTGCTCAACTAAAGGTGGGGAAAGTTAGCTCAGAGCACTGCTTAGCGTTACGAGAGGCAGGGTAACGTAGCAGATCTTGAACCCTATGTCTACGGGGTCGGGTCGAGTCAAGGAGCACACAAAAGTTGAAACAATAAATGATGTTTTATTAAACACAAGCAAAACAGTGTATGCGACACACTCACACAAGAAAACTAAAGAAAATAAAGGTTGGAGTGGTATAGAGGGATTTTTAGAGGAGTTGCTGGTTTGGGTGATACTTCACCTGTCCTGAAGCCCGGAAAAATGGAGAGCGAAGCTGGGTTGCGATGTAGCTCAGCACGTGGAGCTGAGGGGAGGCTCGCCAAGCAAAGCAGCAGCAAGGCGGGATGAAACTCAGGAGCGATCTGAGGAAGGTCTCGAAATCAAGGGTTTTTATAAGGAGAATTGTGACTGCGGGCTATGCTGTACTTGGGGGAAAACAATAGATTTGGAGTTGGAGACAAAGCCTCCGAAAGGTCAGAATCTGAATAATTGAGTTATCGTAGCGGTTTTCAATAGAGTAGCCAGTATGCAAATGCAGAGTACTTGGGTATTGTATAGTTAACCCATCAGGCTGCCATCGCGGGGCAGAGGCTCTTTTGTAAGTTGCGTGCATACCTAATTAGAGTACTTGCCTGGAGGTCTCCTAAAGCAGCGAGTCAGCTATATCTGGCTTGCCTATATTGTAGTTTGAATATTACGGCTGTTAACGGCTGAGCTTGTTTACGTGCTTGTCCGGTGGCCCCGCAAGCACGTGGAGAGAAATAGAGAAGTGAAGCAGAATTATGATATCAAGAGGATATCTTTAATATTCCCAAAGCTCGGACTAGCCAGGGCAGTAACAATCCCCCCCCCCCGAAAATGGGCAATGTTGGGGACAATGTCGGACATTTTCCAATCAAAAAGCAAAAATCAATTTAGAGCCAAATAGGGGCTTGCAGGTTGGTAACCGTATCACTCCTCAGGAAAGGGAATTCCGGAAAGAGCAAAGGATTACTATCTTATAAAGACGTTCCTAACTAAAACCTAAACCTAAACACATACACACCAATGTCAATAATGCAATAACAAAAAATTGAACAATAAACAATGTCCAATGTCCCGTCAATAGGGAACTGTCGAAGAATGAGCAATGGCAATAAATAGCAAATGCAATTAATGAAATAATCAATGGAATACTGTAAGTCCAATGCATGGGCTGGCAATGAAGGCAATCCAAGGAGTAACACAGTTCAATGTGGAATGAAAGTTCGTAGTCCAGGGGAGGTGAGGTGCAAGCAAAAGTCTTGGCACCCTCCCCTTGTAACAGGAGAAGTCTTTTAGCCAGAGCGGGCGAGCAAAGCATAAGTCCATCCAGGCACTGGATCAGGAACAACAACAAAATGTCCAGGTCGGTGTAGCTTGGCTCGCTGCAAGTTCAGGAGCAAAGAGTCTTTGCAGAATTTGGAGTCTGGAATAGTCCATAGGTTTTCTCGGGTCAGCAAACGGTAGCAGGAATGGCAAAAAGTCCATCTTTGCAATTGGAAGGCTGCATGGTCACCTTCCCTCACAGTCACAGGTGTCGTCGAAGAACCAGGAATCTCCAAGCCTCGGCCATCAGATGGAGCGGCAACTTTCTTCGTCACCCCCCCCCCCCACGGTACTCAGGGGCGATGGTACAACCTCGGGATCTTCCCAGCCTTCTGGATCAATTAACCTATTAGAGTTTTAACAGAAGAACTGACACAGTTATTATCCAATGTATACCATAAATGCAAATGACTGGCTCAAAGCCTGCTGGGAATGAGAATTGAAACTGGGTCATCATGACTGAAAAGACTAAGAGTCCACGGGGATATAAATAGTTATTGCGAGCAAAGCAGTATTGGCCTGAGGCGGGCTGCTGGTCAGGACAGCGAGGCTGCTGGTTCGGGTCCTGCATCGGCTCATGGGTCTAGAGACGCCCATGTTAACCTCCCAGCCACACAAGAGGAACCTCCGGTTATGAAGGTCCCATTCACACTCCAGTCCGTATAACATGGACTTGCATGCTCGCACCCACCTCGCTCAGACCGAAGTCGAAGCTCCAAGGCTGATGATGTTAACGAGGGCTTCGGGCAGCTAACAACCTAGTACCGATGGTTTGATGCTGGCCCCGAATGATCAGCATCACCATCCACAGATATAGCCGAACTTCGAAGGCAGACCTGAAGACTGGTCACCTTCAGAATAGGCTTTTGCAACCAAGTGGGACATTCAATTTAAAAACAATTAACAACAACACTAACACCACATCCCAATCACCCAAATATAACCAAGAACTATGTACATAAGCGGGAGGTTGGAGAGTTGGCCATTTCTCTCCGTCCCGTGCAGACAATGTCAATTTAACCATTGTCATACGCCTCGTAAATGGAGGCAAACGCCTCGGACCAATTAATGGCTGGCACTTCCTTGTGAATCAAGGAAGTCTGGCAAATCAAGGAGCTTATGTTGGGTCTTTGGGCACCAGGATCTTCTAGCTCGGGGATGACCGCCGATGCAGGATCAACCGGCTGACTCTTCCATTCTTTTTGCAGGGTCTCCAGAATTACCGGCAGAAGTGGCAACGCTCGCTCCTGATTTGGGACCCTTGCTTTCAATGCAAAGAGGAGGCGGGTCTTGGACCCACGTGCCTCCTGGACTTCTGTCATTTTAGGCAGGGTGGTAATCGAGATGAAGCCAAGAGCTGTCTTGGCCCTTCTCAATATCACCAGAGTCACAATCAAGACGGTGCCATGGCCCTTAAGGACAAGATGGCACCAGAACGTCTGTACGGAGGGGGAGGCGGTAGCCAAATTCACCTCCATGGGGCAGTTAGGTCTCACACTGGCCAAAATCTCCCCTGATGGAATGCCACAAAGGGGTGTGTGTGGTGTCACCACAGGGAGTGCCAGGGAGAGAGCCATTGCTGACCTTTACTCTGGCTCGGCAGGAACCTCTTGCTGTTTAAATCCCTAGTCTCCTTTGAGATTCCCCTGAAAGATGGCACGGAGTGGAAGAACTCTCCGGGCCAAGGCTTCAAGGAAATCCTGGGGGAAACTGCTGGTTTCTAGCCGGGGGCTCAAAGCAGGGACGATGGAGAGCTTGGGAAGCTTGGGGCTGGCTTCCCCTTGCTGTGTGTCCTCCCTTTCCTGGCTCTCACACATGCTGGCAATATCTGGTGCCTGGTCAAGTTTGGTGGGAGCTCCCTCCTGCACCTTAGCCTGGTGCGATCCTTCTAGGTGCTCTGAAAGCACCACTGTCTCAGAAATGGATGGACTCACACTCAGGACTGTGTCATGAGGAGGGGCAATCTGTCTATTTCTAGTGCGCCCTGGGCGCTTGTGTTCTCCGGAGGGCTTAGGTTGGGTCCCCCCCCTGCCATACCTAGTCAAACAGATAGCATCAGGAGTGGGCTCACCCTATCTTCTCAGGTTAGGGAGCAGCACTTTTGGTGCTGCTCCGGAGTCTGCAGGAGGGGTGGCAGGAGTCTTATCCCTCTCGATCCCTATGCCTGCCTTCACCCAGAACCTTCCCCACCTGTCTGGCTTCAACCTAGCCACCACGTTGCAGGGAAGCTTCCTGGACCGAGGGCACCTCTATGCTTGCAGATCCAGGTTAGGGTAGTATCCAACCGGAGGTGGGCCGTCGGTCATGACCTGGACCAGCTGTTTACTTCCTGCCTGAAGCTGCTTATCTAGAGCTTCCAAAAGCTCCGATGTCGGCCGCTTGTCAAACTGGCTCATGTCCAGCCCGAACCTTCTGAGCATGCCCCAGACCCTTACTCTATCTGAGGAGTACGTCTGGGCCGTGGGATCGTACCCACCAGACGTTTCCCAGGGAGAGCCCAAGTCAGAGAGTTGTTTGGGGGCAGTGGGCTGCTGTGGGGGACTTCCTGCTTTGCCGGGCTGGCTACGGAAATCCCATCCCTGCCACTGCCTGTTGTCCTGTCTGGGTGGTGGTTGCAAGTTCCAATTCCCTCGCGGAATGGAATTCAGAGCCATTTTCCTATGCTGGGAATGGGGCCCATAGTTCAAGCAGGTAACCTCAGCTATAGGTTCCCAATTCCCGGTGTCCTTCCTATGCGTCTTGGGGAGAGGTCTTAGGGATCCTGCCTCGCGGAGCAGGTCGGAGACCCACTGGAGGTTGTTCCCGAACTCTTCCCAGTGGGTGGTGGCTGGATCCACCAAGCCTAAAGCCATCTTGGTCTCGTGATTAAGACCTCCATACAAGAGCATCTTAAATTCGAGGCTGTTAAAGTCATATCCATGGGCCGTCAAGGGGACCTTCTTGGCCAGAATGTCGAGGAGCTGCTTCCGTGCCACGTAAGCCTCAGGGTTCTCACGAGGACCCTGTTGCTCCATGACATAGAGCACACCTGCACTCTGTCCGGACCACAAAATCCTCACTACCTCCCTCATCCAGTTGTGGGCCTCGAGCCTAGCCAGGCCTTGAGCCTCCACGGCTGATTCAAGAGTAGGGAGCTCAGAGGGGGACATACAAAGCTGAGCCAGTTGAGTCAGGTCCTGACTATTGGCTGTCGGGTGAGAATGGATCACCACGTTCAGCCACATGATCCTGGTGGACCGATTTAATGGACCCAACTGGTCCGCAATTGCTTTGGCCTCAGTAGCACGCCAGGGGACCCTAGTCTCGGTGACCTGCGTCTCCTGCGTCTCTTGCCTCTCTGAACTGCCTTCTCCAAGGAGGGTGGTCCGTCTGGTCATGGACCATGTCTCTACCGGGTGGACTGGGACCTTAGGGTCGCTCCAGTCTGGATTGTGGGGAAGGGTTGCCTGAGCATCCTCAGGCAGTGCCTCCCCGGAAAAGTCCTCCGCAAACATTGGGAGCAGCTCCGGGCATACAGCCAAAATTAAGGCTTTGCGCGTTTGGAGCTGGCTCTCCAGCGCAGCAGTCTGTTTCTGGCAAGCTACATGGCTAACAGCCTCCTGCTGTTCCCTCACTTGCCCCACCATGAACTTGGCCGCAGACCAGGCATGATCCAGCTCAGCCTCTAAGGCATGGGCTTTCTCTTCCCATGTTTGCGCCACTACCTTGATGTTGTTAAGCTTCTGTGCTGAAGCCTGTGCTATAGACGCAAAAGTTACTTTGTCCACACGCAGCGTCTCGACCTCGGCCTGAAGCCGGGCATTCTCCTTCTCTACACTCGCTAACTTTTCTCTGGTCTCTACCAGGGCACTACTAGCATCTCTGGCCATAAACCAAAGTCCCCAAGTGGCCAAAGCAGCCTTAGACGGCCCGAATGGGTTCTTTGTCTTCCATGCCGGGGTGTACACTTCTCGGAGTGTGGTAAAGGGATCGGCTGTCTGGAAGATGGAGTCCTTCCAGGGGCATTTCCCTTTACTCAACACCCATCTCTCTAGTTTACCTCTGACCTCTTCCTCCAACATGAGGTTCTTGATGGTGACTTTACTACTCTCCACCATTTCTCACGCAAACCACAACTATCTCTAACACTACCTACAAACTACAACCTACAAACGGGACCAGGAACTGGAGTGACGGGAAGGATCACCTAGACCCCTGGGGGGACTGAAGGGAGACGAACTCTGCGGAACTTCTCTAGGAAAGAGGGACAGGAACCTATCTCCAGCCTGCCCAAACAAAGTCACTTTGGTAGTCCCAAGCCCGGTTTTCCACCTTGACAGCACTGGGGACCAAAGGATGAGGAAACGGTTCAGGGACAGGGAGGTCACCTAGACTCAGGGAGCCCTCAGGAGTACTCTGCCTGCCTGAAGGGGGGAAACGAACACTCTGGAAATTACTACACCACCTGGCCAAGTAGCAGGGGAAAAGGGGCAAGGAACCAAAACCGAACCGTCCCTAACTGGTTTTCTGGGTGAGGGGCACCTACCTCTACCTTGGGCAAAATCTCTAAACCCTAGGCTAGGTCAGGACTCACCACCCACACCTAGTCGGCTAGCCAATCGGGACACACCCAAAATTACACAGCGGGATGCACCCGCGCTTTTCACAACTACTAGCGGGATGCACTCGTGTTCTCAAAGCTACCCAACAACAACAACTGATGGGACGCACCCATGTACTACTCTAAAGGGGGGAATTTCTTCCCTAAGTGCTATCTTGCCTTGCCACTATGGTGTTGGATGAGTGTAGACCATTCCTACTGTGCTAACACTCTAACACTTCGGATCCCAGCCCACGATAGACCCCAAGTTAGGGATGTGATTCCCAGGACAGCTTGTGCACACCCCTTGCTATCGGACGATGGTTCACCGCCTAGTGCTAGTGACCACGCCGGGGCGGCTGACATACACAAACCAAGCAAGAAAGGGGAACAGATTTCCACCCAGATAGAATAGCTCTAGAGCTCAAACGCACAGACTCCACACACATGTGTTCCTGTGTAACAGTGCTCTAACGACTTGACCGACTGTCACCTAAGTCAGTACCAGCCTGATTTGAGGAGGTTCGCAACTCCTTCTCAAATTAGGGGTACCGGGGTTGCCTACGTTGCTCCACCACTCTGTTACCCTGTGTATTGGGGGTCCTGGGAGGGACACCAAAACATGCTCAACTAAAGGTGGGGAAAATTAGCTCAGAGCACTGCTTAGCGTTACGAGAGGCAGGGTAACGTAGCGAGATCTTGAACCCTATGTCTACGGGGTCGGGTCGAGTCAAGGAGCACACAAAAGTTGAAACAATAAATGATGTTTTATTAAACACAAGCAAAACAGTGTATGCGACACACTCACACAAGGTAACTAAAGAAAATAAAGGTTGGAGTGGTATAGAGGGATTTTTAGAGGAGTTGCTGGTTTGGGTGATACTTCACCTGTCCTGAAGCCCAGAAAAATAGAGAGCGAGGCTGGGGTGCGATGTAGCTCAGTACGTGGAGCTGAGGGGAGGCTCGCCAAGCAAAGCGGCAGCAAGGCGGGATGAAACTCGGGAGCGATCTGAGGAAGGTCTCGGAATCAAGGGTTTTTATAAGGAGAATTGTGACTGCGGGCTATGCTGTACTTGGGGGAAAACAATAGATTTGGAGTCGGAGACAAAGCCTCCGAAAGGTCAGAATCTGAATGATTGAGTTATCGTAGCGGTTTTCAATAGAGTAGCCAGTATGCAAATGCAGAGTACTTGGGTATTGTATAGTTAACCCATCAGGCTGCCATCACAGGGCAGAGGCTCTTTTGTAAGTTGCGTGCATACCTAATTAGAGTACTTGCCTGGAGGTCTCCTAAAGCAGTGAGTCAGCTATTTCTGGCCTGCCTGTATTGTAGTTTGAATATTATGGTTGTTAATGGCCGAGCTTGTTTACGTGCTTGTCCAGTGGCCTCGCAAGCACGTGGACAGGAATAGAGAAGTGAAGCCAAATTATGATATCAAGAGGATAACTTTAATATTCCCAAAGCTCTGACTAGCCAGGGCAGTAACAACTTCCTTTATAACTGGAATGAGAATCCTGTGATCCTCCAAACATTGTTGGACTGCAACTCCCAACAGCCCTAGCCAGCAAGATCAATAGCAAAAGTTACAAGGAGTCACATTCCAACAACATCTGGAAGGTGTATGGTTTCATCTGTGCTTTACAGTGTATCTGGCCCAGAGCAAAATCCTAAATTTGTGAAATAATAGAGTAATATTGCAGAATAAAATATGAAGAAGAAAATAATATGTATTGCTCCCCTCCCTCAGTGTTACATGAAAAGTCTATGTTGTCTAAACTATATTGGTGAAACAGTTCTTTATTTTTCAACTGCTAGTACCGCTGTCTTTTTTTTTTAAGAAAAAAGATCAAGTACTCTCTCCTAAATGAAAGAGATTTCTCCCCAACATGAAGCTGAAGGCAGGAGAAGGGGCCCTCTGAGATGGCTAGATAGCAACATCACCTGTTCCTCAGTCCCTTGCTCCCAAAAACTCATTGCTAGCTCATTTTCCTGCTTGAGGCAGAGTAGCAAATAATAACCCCACCCCTCAAAGCCCCACAGCATGACAAGCAGCACTGACAGAGTTCTTCCAATGGTTCCTTTACAAAGTCACCAACTTATTTGTTCCCAGTGGGCTTCTACACCCTTGCATGTTCCACAACAGAAAGTTATCTAACAGTGATATGAAACCATAATGGAGCTAAGGTCGTACTAACAACAGCACAGTGGCACAACAAAATCTGGAATAACACTTTGACAGAGAAAAATAGTCTTATCAGACAATTGAGTTGGGCAGGTAAATGAAAATGTGGCAGTTTTCTGGAGATGTGATTAGCCAAACTAAGGCCATTTCCGCACTAGACTGTTATAGCATTATTATTCCATTTGCAACATCTTGTGTAATCCTGGGGTTTTCAGTTTAGGGAGGGACCTCAAGGGCCTCTCCCTAAACTGAAAACCCCAGGATTCCATAGGATGTTGAAAGTGGAAAAATACCACTATAACAATCTAGTGCGGAAATGGCCTAAGTCATGTTAAGAAACTCCCAGCAGAGGTCAGACATCAATGCTAGAGAAATTTGTCAGTATGCTGCAGGGGTCATCACCATCTATGTGATCTTCTGGGGATTATTTTTAAAGGAGTAAAATATTATTAAAGCTTCATAGATCAGCCTTAAGAAGCAGTGTTTTTGTTGTTCAGTGATGTCTTGCTGCACAACAGAGTTGTTAATTGCCTGAAGCAATGGCTGATGTATTCCAATCACAACTTCACAGAGTAATCCCTTTGTAGATTTCAGGTCCAATTGAAGCTTCATCGTTGATCCAAGCTAGCATAATGAAAGATATCTACTCAGGTTTTCACACAGAGCACTCTTCTCTGTCCTGGACAGAATCTTATGATCAATAAGATAGGTTTGGTGGTGGCAGTGAATATAAACAGACAGAAGGAAATCATAATATGAGACTAGCCTGCAACAGCAGTTCACACACTGTCTGTGATGTCTGTGTCAAAATTCTAGGAGAGCCCTAACAGATAGTGTGAACATGTAGAATTCTCACAACCGAACACTAGATGACAGCATTTTGCAAATCATCAGCATCATCTGTGTTTCTCACTCTCAAAGCCACCACAGAAACAGGAGCGAAAGCCCAGAGCTTTTGTTTTTGCTGGGCAGCTCTCACACAGTAGCAGAAGAAGGAGTTGTGTAATCTTTCAGCCCGTGTTATTTGTCAAGACATTCTTAAAAACACTCATTCCTTATGAAATCATGTGTCATAAAAACCAACCTCGAATGGAATAGTTAGAGACCAAACAATAGCTTTACATATTTTTATAATCCAGTTTTAATATAAAAAATTACCAACCATATTGTGATAATAAAATATATAATTTTTCATCAAGCTCATTGCATAATGGAACATGCAGGCATACTCATATTCCTCACTGCAACACATACACACATACACACACACCACATATCTTTCCTACTCCAAAGGGGCTGACAGTTGGTCTAGCCCTCAAGGTGATTGTTGTTGGTGTGTGTCTTCAAGTAGTTTCCAACTTATGGTGATCCCAAAGTGACCCTGTCATGGGGTTTTCTGGAGCTGAGAGTGTGTAGCATGCACAACCCTGTGTTGCTATGTGCCATGAAATCATTTCCAACTTATGGAGGCGTAGACTCTTATTCTCTCCCTCCCCCCGAGTTGCCTATTGTTCATCACCCCCCTCCCCATGGAAGGTGCTGAAGGTAGGGTCCAACACCTTGAACAGTTCCCTTGAAGTCTGGGCTGAAACTCAGACTGGTTCAGGATCTCACAGACATGCTGGTTTTTTTTTCTTTTTAATGGTATCTCAAAACTGCTTTAAATTACTCTTTTCAATATGTGTATTTAATTGTTTTTTAAACTGTTGTATTGTCCATTGTTTTAACTCATATTGTACGTCACCTAGGCCACATACTGGAAGAAAGGTGGGGTATAGATAAAATTTTAAAAATAAAAATAAAATACAAGTAAAATAAAATGGAAGGTAGTAACAATGATTGATCCCTCTGATCCCTCAGGCTTTTTAAAAGCCTGCATTGGAACCAACAATGGCATTTCAAAAGTCTAATTGCAGCATCACTTCAAAAGCCTAACTGCAGCAGAAGAGAGCTGACATTTTGTGGGGGTGTTTGCAGCACTGAGAAGGTATATCTGTTCTTTCCCTAACAATTCCCCACCACCACCACCATCAAATTTAGCCTTTAAAAGCCTGAACTGACACCTGTTGATGCATTTTACAAGCCTACCTGCTGAGGGGGAGAAGAGATTCTTTGAAAGGTGGGGTTACAGCATTTTACATGATTCATCCTTTTCTCCCCAGCAGTGACCCTTCAAAAAAAATTCCCCACCCTGTAACGGGGCATCAGAACACTGCCATTAACATCAGAAGAGGATTTTAAAAGGATTTATTTCAGCAACGAGGGGGACAATTTTCTAATGGGGTCATAGGGAGGGAGAGTTAGCCCTTCCTTCTCATTAGTGAATCCCCCGGTAAAGGCTACCACATTTTAATTAGCCTTTTAAATTTTCCTTTGCTACCAATGGAAGCTTTTAAAAAGTCTTCTTGCAACATTTCAAGGAGAAGGGGAACTCTCTTTTTTCCAGTCACTGGATGGAACATCAGCTTCCTTGAAAACATCCCCCAACCCACGCATGGAGAGCATACTTGGTTGTGTGTTTGTAGGAATGATGAGTGGGCTTCAGTACTCCCTACTGCCACCCACCCTATACTACAGTAAGGCATACCATTCATTGAACGGAGAGCCTGGCTCCAAAGTTTTCTGAAGTATAGCTTATGTTCTCCCATGTCTTTAACAATGATTACTTTATTGTCTAGGGCTTTTTTGGCTTTGAGAGGATTTGCTTGCTTGTCCAGGACTCTGTATCTTGATGAAACATTGCTTGCTTGCACATCACAGCAAAGGCACTAAGTCTGTTCTCTGCATGATGTTTCATAGATGTTACCGCTGTTTCTAGCCCGAGCTTGTGGGATATTAGATATCATTTGATATCAATAATTTGGCCTTCTGTACCCATTCCTCTCCACGTGCTTGCGAGGCCCCCGGACAAGCATGCACACAGGCGTGGCCAACAATTGCCGAACAATTCAAATCCCAATCCAGGCAGGCCAGTCATTGCCGAATGCAGCTTCAGGAGACCTCAAGGCAAGTACCACGTTATGTATGCACGCTACTTACAAAAGATCCCCTGCCTCGCCCAGGCAGCTTGATGAGCGGACTATACAACCCTCAAGCACTCCGCATTTGCATACCGGCTACTCTATTGACAATCTGGTCATAATTCAATCATCTAAAGTACTGACTTTTCGGAGGCTTTGTCTCCATCCCGAAAGTCATTGTTATCCCCAAGTACAGACTAGCCTGCGGTCACAATTTTCCCTATAAGAACCCCTGACTTTGAGCGTCTCGTTGGATCGCTCGTGACTTGCCTCCCCAATTGCCGTCTCTCCATTTGACGAGCCTCCCCTCAGCCCCACGTACTGAGAATCCACGCTCCCCAGCTTCTTTGCTTTTAACCGGGCTTCAGGACAGGTATAATATTTCCCATACCAAACCTCCTCTCAAAATCCCTCTATCCCACTCCTACCTTTATTTCTATAGTTCCTTGTGTGAGTGTGTTGCATACACGTGTTTGATTGTATTTCAATAAAACAATTATTATTTTCAACTTCTGCCTTATCATTGACTCGGCCTGACCCCGTAGACATAGGGCTCAAGATCTCGTTACGTTACCCTGCCTCTCGCATTGCAAACTTGTGATCTGTGCTAATTCCCTCACCATTGTTGTGAGCACATTTAAGTGTCCCTCCCAGGACCCCCAGAAATCATAACATAGGCAAGTCTTGCTCTTTTTTAAGAGATGAGGATATCTGCTTTATTTCTGCTATTATCAACTGATTGCCCAGTGAGTAAAGAATGTGTTGAGCTAAATAGGCCCTTGATTTCATACAGCATGGCTTTTCTTATGTGCCTATATTAGAATGGAGATTACTATTTTTTCATTACTGTATTAGAGTGATGACAAGATTCTCAGCAGCATCACTGTTTGTTTCAGTATTAACACCAGAGTGTTCTGTAATAAACATCCTGAAAGGACATGAATTCTGTATTCTTCTTCAGAACAGAATGATCCATTTTCAATCTGCCCTTCTCCAGTAATAAACAAGCTCTGCAGATGTATGCCAGCAAGGTGCAGACGTTTGAGCTTTGGACTACAACCCTGGAGACCAGGGTTTGATTCCCCACCCAGCCATGGAATGACCTTGGCTGACTATGGGCATGTCAACACTCTCAGCCCCCAGAAAACCCCACCTAAGTCAGAAATAACTTGAAGACGCACAACAAAAACTGATTATGTGCACTACACAGTTATAGGACTTTAATAACTGCAAGGTTCCACCCTTTGGAATTCCAGGGTTTGTAATTTGGTGACGTGTAGAATTTTCTGCTACAGAGCTTTAGTACTGTCATTCAGGAGAGTTAACTATTGTTGTCTAGCAGAGAGTGCCTTTGTTGTTAACTGCTGTCAAGTCGATTTCTACTTATGGCATTCTGTGCATGAGAGATCTCCAAGCCACTCTACTATCAACCACTTTGCTCCAGTCTTACAGATTCAGAGACATGTCTTCCTTGATTGAGTCTATGCATCTATAATGCAATCTTCCTCTTTTCCTACTGCCTTCTGCCATACCAGGCATTATTATCTTTTGTAGTGAATCGTGCCTTCTCACGATATGCCAAAGTATGACAGAAGCAATTTAGTCATCTTGGCTTCTAGGGAAAGTTCAGGCTTGATTTGCTCCAGGACCCATTCATTTGTCTCTTTAGTGGTCAAGGGTATCCACGAGACTCTTCTCCAACACCACATTTCAAATATGTTTATTTTCTTGCTATCAACTTTCTTCACCGTCCAGCTTTCACAACCATATAAAGAAACTGCAACTTTAGTATTCAATAATGTATTTTTACACTTCAGAATCTTGTCTAGTTCCTTCATAGTTGTCCTTTTAAGTCCTAGTCTTCCTCTGATTTCTTGACTGCAGTCTCCCTTCTGATTCATGACTGAGCCAAGGTGTGGAAAATCTTGAACTATTCCAATGTCTTTAGCATCTCCTTTGAGGTTATGTAAGTCATCTGTGGTCATTACATTTGTTTTCTTAATGTTCAGCTGTAAACTTGCCTTTGTACTTTCTGTCCTGACTTTCTTCAGTAACCGTTCCAAGTCTTTGCTGTTTTCTGCTAGTAGTATGATGTCATCTGCATATCTTAAATTGTTGATGTTTCTTCCTCCTATTGCCTAACCAAACTACAAATCCCATGATTCTGTAGGATGGAGCCATGGCCATTAAAGTATCATGAATCAAACTGCTATAATTGTGTAGTGTTTATTTGGGCAATGGCTTCATCCATTTCCTACTGTGTGAATCTCTGGTTGTATGTTGGAAACAAGCCCTCTGTATGAGCATTGCTCTAGGTAAGTGACCTGTGAATGAGAAACATTCTCATATTCACTGTGGGTGATGTGTCAGGATTTCTCCGTCTTGCCTCTGAGATTCTTGAGACAACTCAGGCAACAGGGTGCTACTGGAGCATCTCACAGCACTGATGGCTTGCACTAAGTCCAAGGTGGTTCTCCTTAACTGCAATAGTATGGGATTAATGGTTGTTCTTTAGGGGTTGACTATCTAGGACATCATCATGTGGTATAATTCTGTGAACAGTGACAACAGGGACAGGAATTCCTCATCTCTTTCCAGCATCTGAAGAAATTTCTTGGCCTCCTGTCGTTGAACTATCATGCTCTGATTTTCTGAAAATATTCAGAGTTCCTGTCTCTTCTGAAATACAAAACTCATGCTGAACACTAAATTCATTCTGAAATTTCAACATGTCTGAGACAAACTTGGAGGTCTTCTTTTTATAACTTCTTTCAGAAACGTGTTCTTCACATTGTAGTTAAAGAATGCCAGAGATCCAGGCAAGTCTGGGGAAAAAGTACTTTCTTCATCGAAGATGTTTCCTGCTTCCTGATCAGCTTCAACTGTGGGTGTGCCAGTAAATGTGGTGAGCACTAGAAAATACATCACATATCCTCTTCTGTGCTCCTGGACACTCACGGCACAGCACGCCCACTCCCATGAGTATTGAATTTATTCTTTTCACTTTCCTCTGGCAAGAATTTGGTCAGCTGCTAGAGCAAGACTGTAGTAATTATTTCTGCCTGGGAGGTATCCGCTTGTATGAACCTAAAGAAGCCTTCTATCAGTGAGCCCTCTCCATTGTTCTAATGGAAAATCAGAACCTTTTGGCTATATATAGAGAGGTGGCTTCATCAGCTTTGATACTCACAAAAGGAGTCCTGGACCTTCAGTACCATTAACATATAGTCTAGTTGTGTTCACTGTGGCACTTTAGAGCTGGCATTCCATAACCATGCTGATGGATACCAAAAGATTCATCAGTCTTCTGAAAATTCATGGATTAGCTGCATCTTCCTTTTCATTATGACCAAAGTGCTAGCTAAAAGATCTGTATAAATGTATGTAACTGAGCAGCTTTTTAAAATTGTATCTGTTTTTTCTCAACCTCTTGGTTTTATTTTACCACTGACATATAACCACAATTCATTTGCTTTGCAATATTAGCTGTCCAGAATAACACTTGTAATACATCTCTACAAGTGTTTCATACATATCTCATCAATGTTGGTCTTCATGATGAGATTCTTCAGATTTCTGATTCCTATTTATATCCATGCCTTTCCCAAGCATGAAGGGAAATAAAAGTATGGAGACGGGGCTGTTTGTTCATATTTCTGCAAAGCTGTGTCTTTCTGGAATCTCAAGATGTGTTGTTTCTCAGTGTATAATCTTTCCCTCTGCTGGAGCATCCTGACAGCTCTGTCTACCTCTTTGACTTGTAGCTTATTCATTAATATCAACCTGGTAAAAGGAGTTTGCTGAAGTATGTCTGTGGTGTCCATGGTAATTTCTGATGTCCTTCTGTCAGATTCTAGAGCTAAAATGCACCCTAAAAGTAAGGAAATTTTCGTCTCTACATATGAATCCAAACAGCAAGGTCTGCTTTCTGCTTCACCATCTAGGTCAGGAAACCGATAAAAATAAAAACATTCAAAATATATAAACCTGCATCCTGTTCAGTATTTACAATATTGGAAGGCGGTCTTGTGATCTCATAACTTTTGGAATTCATGCTTATGACCATTACTGACCGAATGTGTCCCCCAAAACCTACCACTTAAGCCAGATAGTTCCATAACTGAAGGGTTTCTGAAGTGCTGCAGATCAAGCTGTTGAGGAATGACTACTGCAATGCACTCCCAGTCATGGGACTCATTGAGAAAAACAGTTACAGCAGGCCCCTGCGGAGTCTCTCCAACTGCCTATGACCGGGGGAGTGCTGCAGTCATCATTTCCGAGTTCGCTGATCTGCAGCAGCTCAGAAACCCATCATTTGAGGCACTGCCTGGCTTAAGAGCAGGTGGGAGAGACATCAACAGAAGTAGCTACCAGTATGGAGCTCCATTGTCATAGGTACATCTCACAACACAGGATCTCAGCCACTGTTTGAGAGAGGACTGACAATAAAATCCAGAACACTGCAAGATACAATCCTATGCACGCTAACATGATAGAAAGCCTCACTGAACAAAGTGTGACCTAGTTATCAGCAGAATACATGCAATAAATAAAAACTGCTGAGCTGTGTCCTTAGCAAACAGTTCCAGTTAAAATCTTGAGTGCTATATTTTGAACCTTGGTACAGTTTCCAAAAGTGATTTCAAAGAAGCCTCACCAACAATACTCCAAATGAGATTTTACCAGGGCATGGTTCATTACTCCTGCAGGATCTTTTTCAATGACAGATGACATTTGGTGTACCAGTGGAAGTTGCTAAATGCACTAGGTGTTTTTTGAGCTTCAAGTGACAAAGCTTGATCGAGGAGTATTACCAAACTGCAAATCAAAATGGCCTGAATTTCCTGTCTTCTGGGCCAGGGAACTACACATTCACAATGTCTCTGTCTTGTTACCCTCCATGGCACTACCTTTCTGTAATGCTGGGATTGCATGCTACTGTGAGGCAGAGGCTATGCTAACAGCAGCAGTGCTACTGGTGGGGTCGCCCAAATCAGACGGGCTTTTGCTGAGGTGTCAGAATAAATGTACCAAAGAGCTACTGGACAGCAGCAGTAATAGGGGTGTCACTGACGGAGGATCTCTCAGAGATAACACTTAGTACTGCACAGAACCCCTTTTGAATGTCTTTTACCATGAAAACTCTATGATGAGACAACCTAAACTGTGAGAAGATGACACTCTTAGGTCAGCAGATACTCAACAAGCTGGGAAAGAACAGAGGGCAGGTATGAGTAGCACTGTGCCTAGTGACACAACTGGACTCAAGCCAAAAAGATGTTCAGCTACTGACATGCTCAAAGATGAAAGGAAAATGTAAAGCTGCACAACGTATATAACAGGAACATGGAATGTGAGAAGCATGAAATGGGGATGCTAGACATTGTGAAACAAGTAATGGAATGTATAAACTTCGCAATATTTGGGGTGAATTAAGTAAAATAGGAGTTGGACAATTTCAGTCAGATAACTACACAGTATTTTACTCAGGAAATCAAAATCAAAGAAGAAATGAAGTGTCATTGATAGTGATTAGAGATGTAGCCAAAGCAATCACGGATATAATACAAAGTCTGACTGAATAATAATATCACTAAGACTTGAGTTAAAACTCATCAATATAACTATAATCCAAGTTTATACCCTAGCTACAGAGGCAGAAGAATAAGAAACTGAAAGGTTTTACATTGGAGTCCAGGAAAAAAACTGATCACACATCAAAACTGGACTTGTTGATAATCAGAGGTGATTGGAATGCAAAGGTAGGAAACAGAGCAGAATCAAAGATTGCAGGGAAATTTGGGTAGGAAGAAATGAAGCAGGAGAGCAATTGAGTAAATTTTGTGAGATCAAACACAGCAATTTTGCTCATTGCAAAAATAAATAAATAAATAAATTGTATATTGCTAAGGCATTCTTCCAACAACCAGTGAGACGACATGCATGGACATCATCTGACTGCCAATATAGAAATCAGATAGTTTACATAACTGGAAGCAGAAGATGGAGAAACTCTCTTCTTTCTGCAAAAACAAGACCAGGAAGAGAATGGACACAGACCATGAAGTCCTAATATAAAAAACTACAGTAAAGCTGCAGAATAACACTAAATCAATCATCATGCCAAAATACAATCTGAAGAACATGCCTGTAGAATTTAAAGACCATATTTGCACTATTAACCTAATTGACTAGGAGCCAGAAGAACTATGAAAAGATGCCAGGGTCATTGTCAGGGAAGAATGCAAAAAGACATCATCTCCAGCTAAAAATAAAGAGAAGGCTCATTGGATGATAGATGAAACTCTTCAAGTACTTAAGGAAAAATGAGAAGAGAAATTAAAATGGAACAGAAATAGAGTCATAACTCTGGTTAGAAACTGTTCAGTAACTGGTGTGCAGGGACAAAGGAACTATTATAACAAACAATGGACAGAAATAGCAGATTTTAAAAAAAGGTAAAACAAGAGACTTCTTCCACAAGATCTGAGAATTCAAAGGGAAGTTTAAATCAAGAATGGGGGTGCTGTAAAACCAACAGGGGAACACACTGCATGGTTTTTTTTTAAAAGGACTATGGAAACAATGCATGGAAGAACAATATGAAAGAGATGAAAAGATAAGACATTCATTCCGGGAAGAATTTTAGAAAGTGAACTGGAAACTGTGTTCAATTAATTTGAGAGATTAATTCGGATGGCATACCTGCAGTGCCGTTTCAAGCTACAGAGACAGAATCTACCCAAATTCTAAAAAATCTGCAAACGAATATGGAAAACAAAACAATGGCCCAGTGATTGGAAATGGACAATATACATTCCAGTCTTCAAGAAAGAGATTGCACTAACCATGAGACCATTACATTAATCTCCCATACAAGGAAAGTGATGCTCAAAATTTTACAACATAGACTTTTACCATACATGAAGTGAGAGGTATCAGGTTTCAAAGATGGATTCAGAAGATGAAGAGGCACTAGGGATCATGCCACAAACATACTCTGGATAATGGAACGCCCTAAAGAATTTCAAAAGAAAATCAGCCTGTGCTTTATAACAAAACCTTTGATGGTATAGATCATGAGAAACTATGGATCACTCTTAAAGAAATGGGTGTGGCACATCATTTGATTGTCCTGGTGCATAACCTATACTCAGAACAAGAGGCCACTCTCAGGACACAATATGAAGTAACAGAATTGTTTTCAATTAGCAAGGAGATCAGGCAAGTATGCATTTTATCGGTCTACTCATCTAATTTGTATGCTGAACATATCGTCGTTTATGCTGGATTAGACTCAGAAGGTGTGAAAGTTGGAGGAAAGAAAATCAATATTTTATGATATGAAGATGACACTGTACTGTTAGCAGAAAATAGTAACGATTTGGAACAGTTACTGAAAGAAGTCATTGCAGGAAGTGCAAAGGCAGGTTTACAGCTGAACATGAAGAAAACAAAAATAATGACCACAGATCATTTACATAATCAGAAAGTAGATGATGAAGATGTTGAAATAGTTCAAGATTTTCCATACCTTGGCTCAGTCAATCAGAATGGAGACTGCAGTTAAGAAATCAGAAGAAGAATAGGACTTGGAAGGGCAGCAATGAAGGAACTAAATAAGATACTGAAGTGTAAAGACATATAATTGAATACTAAAGCAAAAGATTGCCTACACTATCATTTTTCCACTTTTCAGTTTCCTTGTATGGTCATGAAAGCTGGACAGTGAAGAAAACTGATAAGAAGAAAATCAATGCCTATGAAATGTGGTGCTGGAGAAGAGTTCTATGGATACCCTGGACTGCTTTTAAAAAACGGGGAGGGATCTTAGAACAAATCCCTAGAAGCCAAGATGATTCCCTGGACCACTTTAAAAAAAAGAAAAAGTGGATCCTTGAGCAAATCCCTAGAAGCCATGATGACTAAACTGAGGCTGTCCACCTTTGACAATATCTAGAAAAGACAATAATGAGAAAAGACAATAATGATTGGTAAGGTAGAAGGCAGAGGGACAAGAGGAAGACCACGCTGGAGTGGATAGATTCAATCAAGGAAGCCGCATCCCTGAGTCTGAAGGACCTGAGCAGGACTGTTGATCACAGGACAGTGTGGAGATCTCTCCATCACAGGATCACTGTAAGTTTGAGTTGACCACCTCAGTTAACAGCAAAAGCTGTGTTATTAACCCTCAATCCAGCCTATTACAGACAAATTCGATGTAGATTTGGCTCTTCTACCTGCCCCCCGACATGGTGAATATCAGAAGGAAATGGTTGGCATTTAACCACAGATTCCCTAAATCAAGGGTGGTGAAAGCGCTGAGGCTAAATGCAGTCCCAGGGCCATTTTCAAGCATCCAACCCCTGTCCCAACAACCCCCTCCAAAAACTGGTAATATTTTAGAAGGGCTTTTTAAATCCTCTCCCACAATCTCTGGTGTAGGAGATTTTTGTGATTAAAAAAAAGTTTTTAAAACAGTCTAATGACCCCTTGGAGACAAAACAGGATAAGTAGGAAATGCAATCTCTCCCACAGTTATCTCTCTTCCACCCCCACCCCCAATATAGATGTTACAAATATAAGGAATAAGATAAGATCCTGGGGGATCCCATAACACAAGTGCCATTGGTTGCCATAGCTACTCTGGATCCAGACATGCAAGTGGAAGCTGAACCAGTGTTATCATAAAAGTTTCAACTTCTATTCCATATAGCCAGTTGAGGAGGATGCCATAGCTGATAGATAATTAACAGGATCAAACCCAGTCACTTTCCCAGCATAGGTTATTCACCAGAACAACTAGAAAAGTTTCCATCTTTCCATCCAAAGTATTTTCAAGCAACAGATGCAAGGTTGCTCAGTTACTAGTTGGCTATAGTAACCATGTTTACTTGGAAGTAATTCCTGTTTCCCTGGGATTTATTCTCAGATAGGTTGTGCATAGCGTTATGACATCAGAATACTGGTGAAATTATAGCTTTGTGAATTATTGCACATACTGCTTTAGACTCTTAATTTGTTTCACACTAGTTTGCTGTTTGTACTCTGCCCTGAAACCTTTTGATCTAGGGCAAGATATAAATATTTTAATAAATAAAGTTCCTTTCTCAACCACTGGCTTTCCTATGGAGGATGGGCAGCTGTCAGAGAGGAAAAGCCAAACTGAACAGTCAATAGTCTGAAAGGACTTGATCATCAACCTGGAATGGGCAGAGATGCTGGGTTTTTGTGTCCATACCTTGTTCAGAAATCTGAGGTTGGAAATGTTACATTTTGGACTACACCTTCCAGAATTCCCCAAAGGGCCAGCTGGAAAGTTCTGGGGGCTGTACTCTCAAAGGTAATTTCTCCAAGCCCTGTCAGAGATGGGGTGGGGGGACGGAACAGGGCAGCAAGGCATTGAACTGTGAATTCTAAAATACTGTCTCCTTTGAAAAAATTTATTGTTTCAGAGAGTGATTTTAAAGATTGCTTTTATTCACGACAATTTGCATCCAATTTCATTTTATGACATACTATGATCTTCTTGGTCTGGAAATAGAATGTTTTTATTTTTTACTGGGATGGCTAATTATTAAACAAGCATCTTGAACTTAGTTTAGTAGATTTATCAATTATAATTTTAACTGAAGAGGAAAATCCCTCCCAAGCAACCCATGGATTGAAGAGTGTACTGCCATTCAAATCCTGTGGGGAAAGAAGCTTCTTTCTTCCTAAATCTTTGATTAAAGTGAACTTTTCTATTGTAATATGTATTCTAAGCCAGATGATGTTTTGCATTTCAAGGTAAAACCACTACCACTGTCTTCTCAACTGACAATATTTTGACTGAATCAATATCAGTGCATCCTTTAAGCTACGATCTTCGATGATAGGTGGCATGAACTTGTCTAATTTGAAGCCATTGTCTATATTTCAGATTTTCAAATAGTTTAGAAAAAGAAATGTGCCTTACTTCCAGAAAATGAATGTTTCTTTCCCCACACAAGGAAGAGGCAGTTGTGGCCCTCTTTGCTGTTTGGCTGCTGCTGTCCTCAGCTCAAGGCAGCACAGGTGAGGGAGGGGGTCTTGCTGGGAACTGCCCACAAACAACATGAGGGGAATCGCAGCTGAGACCCCTTCCCTGTATCTATCAGAAGCTCTGTCCTTCTTCCAATAGCTTTAGTTAAACACCATCCTGAGCTTGTAGAAACATGAAGACTTCCTTAATTGTAATTGTTCAGTAAAATACTGTTATTACAGTCAGCTGGTTATTTTTGTAATAATGAATCTGCTTAATCACTCACCTTGTATTTCCATTTTTCGTCCACACCCCCATGGTAATTTTAGGGTGCAGTGAGAGCACATCAGCTGAAGATGGGGAACATCACAACACAGACCTATACATGTCAGCATAGACACATACACCAGTGTTTAACAGAGCTATGGACTATTAAGTATTTATATGATAGTAGCCTTCATATATTTTGTTTCTGTGCAAAAGATTTCTGTCTTTTTCTGAGTTCAAATAAGACTCATATGCAATAAGTGTCTCTGGTTATGGGGAATATGCAGGGCTCTAGAGGTAGCAGAACTGCAACTTCTGCCATTGATTGTGCTTGTAGTGGTTGATGGGAATTGCAATCCACCATCTGGAAGGCCACAGGGGCTCTGCCTCTAACAGGTTTTCAGTCATTCCCTTCATGTCTGAAATACATCTTTTTATACATTTAAAATACATCTTCTAGATGTTGTTGGATTTTGCACCCCATATTTTCTCACCATTCATTACACCAGTTAGTAGTCCAGGAACATCCAGAGGGCCATAGTCACCTACACTGACCTACACTGGGAGGGCTGGTGAGGAAATTATTAAAAACACTTCCCAAGAGCTGAGGTTCAGACCAGATCTGGAGCTCCCCCCTCCACCATGCTCGCTCGCTCCTTCCTTCCTTCCTTCCTTCCTTCCTTCCTTCCTTCCTTCCTTCCTTCCTTCCTTCCTTCCTTCTTCTTTCTTTCTTTCCTTTTTTCCTTCTTTCTTTCCTTCTTTCTTTCCTTCTTTCTTTCTTTCTTTCTTTCTTTCTTTCTTGGGCCAGGAATATGGCAGTAGAGCCCACTGCAACTTCTTAAAGTGTTCTCTTTTTCCAATAAAACCAAAGAGAAATGTGAAAAATCATTTTAGAAGTGTACAACTCCCAGAACTGCTGTGCTAGCCACACATACGCCACACCTCTACCCCAGGTAAGTGTTCTGGCTAACTGTAAAAATTGCATGCCATCCTTCCTCAATATTTTGCTGTCCCGAGGGTTCATTGCAATGGAAATTCTATCTGGGCTGTTTGGAAACACCTTTCCTGCTTCTGCATCATTATTAGAAACAACTGGAGCCAGACTTTACATGCCTAACAGGTCTTCCATGTGTGCGTGATGAGAAAGATAGGGATCCGACCTGCTGGGCAGCTCCTGCAGATAGAGACCACAGGGACTAGGATCTATGCTATTTCTCCAGTGGCAATAACAAAGGGAACTCTAGAGTTTGTAGAGGGTCCTAAAGACAACACATCCAGCTGATCTTGGAAGTTAAGCAGGGTCAGCCATAGGTAGTACCGGGATGGGAGACTACCAATGAATACCAGATGCTGTAGGCTATGTTTCAGAGGAAGGAACTGGCAAACCCACTTCTGAGTATTCCTAGCCTAAGAAAACCCTATGAAATTCTTGGGGTTGCCCTAAGTCGACAGGTAACTGAATGTGCGCGCGCGCGCACACGCACACACACACACACACACACACACAGGGCGCATAAGGGGCAGGGGAGACACTTCAGGAGTATGAAACAAGCAAGCAAGCAAGCAGAATGTGCCTCTGGTCCGGCCATTGGGACCCGTGGAGCATTGCCAAGGGAAATACAGGGCAGGGCTCCAGTACACATCAACAGTCGTGCGGAAGGGGAAAAAGCAGCCCGCAACGCCCGCTGAAATGCCCTCTTGGGGAAAAGTGGCAGGAGCCCCCTCCTTCACTCCCCAAGGGACTCCCAGGGCGCGCCTCCAGCAGCAGTTGGCGAATCTCGTCCAGTTCTTTTATAAGGTGAGTTCTGAAAGAAAAGTTGATTTCTTGGGTCGTGCGAAGTCCACAAACCTTCGGGCCAAAAGGAAGGGTGGGCAGTAATTTTGGGAGCTGCACGGAATTTTGGGGAGCTTCCACAGAATCGGAGAATGACTCGATCCTGCGTTGATATTTTTACTTCGCTATCCACGGCTTTGTTTGGAGAGGGTTTTTTAGCCTCTATATTCGTTCTTCCGGTTGTGCGTCTTCACGTCCTTTTATGGCGACCCTCAGGCGACCCTGTCACGGGGAACGCGTGCGAGGGGCCCAGCAGGGTCACCCGGTGGGCTTCCACGGCCGAGCGGAGCGTCGAACCCTGGTCGCCAGGGCGGGACTCCAAAGCCTCAAACCATCACACCACGCCGGCTCGACCTCTAAGCTTACTTCGAATTAAATCTATTATTTATTTATTATTTTCGCAGGGACTGCGGGATGGGGGATTGCGACCTTACACGACCCCCTTCCCTTCGAGATCAGCTCTTTGTTAGTCGATCACCACGCTCAGTTAACAAGTCACAGGGTTCTGGGTTCCTGTTCCGGCCAGGACGGCCCAATCGACAAAGTAGAAGTTGGGCTAAGAGAGCAACCCAGGGTCTTTCTGCACTAGAGTGTTACAGTGCTATGATTCCACTTTCAACATCCTACGGAATCCTGGGGTTTGCAGTTTAGGGAGGCCCTTTGAGGCCTTTCAGGCCCCTCCTCAAACGGCAAACCCCAGGATTCCATAGGATCTTGAAAGTGGAATCATAGCGTCATAAGCGTCTAGTGCGGAAATGGCTCTTAATGCAGGCCCGGCGTGCGGAAGTCGCCGCGGGCGGCGGAACGCCGCGAGTCTCGCCGGAAGCCTCCTGGCCGCCCGGCGAAGGCTGGCCGCTCCCGGCAGCGGCGGCGCAAGCCCAAGCAGGGGGCCCGCGGCTCTGTGGGGGCTCTGCTGCTTGCCTCTCCCCGCCCTTTCTCCCCTCCTGACTTCTCCCGAAGGTCCTGCCCGGACCAAGACCCGGCCAGTCTCCAGCTTTGCTCCAGGCGGAGGCTGGCTCTGGGCTCAGCCGACGCCGTCCCGGGGAAGGGACGCTTTTCCCGGGCGGAGGGGGCCCGATCTCGCCGACGGCGTTCCCCGACCCTCGGGCTGCTCCCTTCCCCAGGCCCACCGGCTTCCCGCAACAAACGTGCGCTCATTTTCTTTTTTATCTCCCCTCGCTAGAGTGGCCCCTCATAGGGACAGAAAAGGGGGCTGCGGGCTTCAGGCACTGGGCCGTTTCCGCCGGCCCCTCCCGAAACTGCAAACCCCAGGATTCCATCGGATGTTGAAAGTGGAATAAGAGCGCTACAACAGTCCAGTGCGGAAATGGCTCTCGTCAAGTGGAGCGGCTCCGAAGCGCCGGAGGCCCCTCAGGAGAGTTAAGCAACTCGCGAGTCCTGACCGTGCGCGGAAGGCCCTTAAAAGCAGAGGCGAGGAGGGTGCGTGGCGGGCGCCGGGGCGACAGAGGGGGCTCTGGACAGAAGCAGGAGGCGCCCAGTGGGGCGGTCGGGGAAACACTTCTGGCGGAGAGGGGCGGGAAAATCTCGGCGCTGCTGGGGGCGGCGGGCGCAGCCTGACCTCGCTGCCGACTCAGGAGGCCGGGGTCCGCGACGAGGGCAGGACTGGAGGCGGCGGGGAGGGGGGCGGCGGCGGAGGCCTCTTTTTCAGTGCGGGGGAGCCCCTCGGGTTCCCTAAGAATGCCCCGGGCGTAGAAGCACGGCGTCTGCCCGCGAAGGGACCCCCCTCCCGCCGAAGCGGCCCAGGCGGCGAGCCCGACTTCCTCGCCCTCGCTTCCCCCAAGCCCTGGCTAGCCCACCGGGCCAGGAAGAACTCGCTCTGCCGGCGCCTTGGGCGTTCCGCCGCCGCCGCCGCCGCCTCCCGCGTCTCGAGGCGGGTGTAGCAAGAGAGACTGCGACGCTCAAGCCCTCGGCCCTCGGGGGCTTTGCACAGTCAGGCGTCTTGAAGGATCGCGTTCTTTCCCTAGAAACGCCTCATCTGGGTGGAGCGAGTTCTGGCAAAAGCTTCCGAGAGCTTTGGAGAGTCCCCTTGGTTTCGCGGGGGTCACCAGTCCACGAAAGCTTCTGCCACACAAAGTCTTGCTAGTTTATAACCTTCTGTACGCTTCCCTGGGCGTAAGTTTCACTGGACCCCAATGTCCTTACTTCTGAGTAGGCAAGTATGGGATGTACTGTTGGTGGCACACGATTTTTCGCCGGTTTTCCAAAGGTCAGATTAACGTCACTGCCGCTGGAGAAATGTCCTTATTACAATCCCTTTGTGTTTTCCAAAACCTTTTTGGGAAGACAAGGCTCAGAACAGCTTAGAACAGCATGTAAATATGCACGGTTCCGCTGCAAAGCGCAAAAGTGAAGAATCTTTTGCTTACAGATTGTGAAAGGTGAATAAATACAGGTTCATAAAGCCCAATGTAGTTCTCCGTGTTGAAGGAAACGGTCCTTCTTTCCCTGGACGATGCAACAGTATAACTGTCTCTCTCGCGCGCTCTCTAAAATCTTTATCCCCTATACTTCTTCGTCTAACAAATGCTCTATAACTTAATACCGGGATATTATTTTATTTATATCCCACGATAGACCTTAAAGCGGCAAGTACGTGGACTTAACCAGCCCCCGGGGCGCTCATCTTTTGCCTCCAGGCCCTCCTCCTCCTCCTCCTCTCTGACTTTCATTCAAGGGATTAGCAACGTCTCCACTAAGTTACCGAACTTGACTTGCAACCCTAAGAACTGACTTTATTTTCTGCGTATTTTCAACCACGCTTTAGGCCTTTCTTGTCGTTTTGAGCGTAAAATATATTTTGGAGTGCACGTGTACAATTTTTCGGCAGGCGAAATGGAGACGAACGGGACCGTCAAATCTTGGGCGGCTCAGCATCAACCTGCCCGGGTGGAGACCAACAGAGATCTGAGATCTGCCTCCTCGGACACAAGTTGCGTTGAAGCATCGAGAGATACGACAGGGAGCGGCCAGGCGGCCAAGAGCGGCCCTTCTTCCCTCAAGGGCCGGGTCGGCCCCTCGAGCCCGCCCCTCCCTCCTGCGGTGCTGGTGCCGCTGTCCTTTCCTTTTCTGGGAAATAGCGGGTGAAAAGAAACGATCGACGGAGAAAAGGCCTGCGTGTTGCCGGGAGGAGAGGAGGTTTGACGTCGGGTCGTCCCTCTCTCCCTCCTCCTGCCCAGCCGGCACAAACGAAGAAACAGCTCGGTTGCCTTCTTTCCTGGAACCGTCCCGCTGCTAATGGGTGCTATCGATCAGTTGTCAGGTACGCCTCGTCCGCGTTGAGATCGCAGATTTCTTCTGTCGTGGCATGAAACCTTTCAAGGCAGTAAATCCCAGGGAGACGCCATCAAAGAAAAGACAACACCCCGCGCCTACATTAAGCAAACCGGCTGCGGGAGGAGCGGGTTTGGTCGCAAGGAGGGGGCCTCGGGTTGGACCGAGACGAGACGGGGAGAAGTCCGAGAGGGCCACCGTCTCGCTCCCCGGTTCTCCCCGCCTCCCGCGTTCAGGTCAAGGCATCGCACGGGAAGTCCTGGCGATGGGCGACCGCCACCCTGCACCGAAGAGAGAAGAGACGAGGGTGCTTTTGTCGTCCCCCCACGCCCAAGCTCCTCACCAGACCAGGGCGAGACTCTTCCCGCCGCCCACCACCTCTCCCGCTCCCCGAGGTGGAAAAAAGAGACCTTGCGGGGGAGGGGGGCGAACCCAGTCGTGGAAAACTAAAACGGAAATCCGTTTGCGAATGGCGAGCAGGGTAATGGAAGAGGCCCAGCGGTGTTACCAGACGGGCGGGAAGAGCTTTTGGGCCTTGCTGTAACGTCGGAGGGGTCGCTGGGGCAAGGCGGGAGGCCAGAAGGGGCTCGCCAGAGGAGTCCGGGGGCCTCTGCTGGAGGCGCTCGGCGCCCTTTCGCGGTGTCCCTGCGCAGCCTCCAGCGCTGGACGAAGCCAGAGGAGACAAAGTCCCCGGGTATATTCGGCCCCTCCCAAAACTGCAAACCCCGGGATTCCATAGGATGTTGAAAGTGGAATAATAGCGCTATAACAGGCTAGTGCGGAAATGGCCGAAGTAGCAGAGGTTCCAGCGGCAACAAGAGGAGGCCCTCGAGGCTTCTTTGGCGCATTGAGTTTTTCTCATTCACTGGCACCGTCCTCCTCGCTTTTGCGCAAACGTTGAGGCCTGGGAGGGCCCCCTTTTGTTGCAAAGGCTGGGTGACTGCCTCAGCCTACCTGCTGAGACTCCGGCCCCCTCGCTCCCGCGTGTCCCCACAGCAACGCCTCTAGCGGGTGCGTGGGGCACACGCGGGTTGGCGAGCGCTTACATCCACAGGCGCATCTCCAAAAAGGGGAGGCGAGGGCCGGCTGGCCAGCCTACCTTCTTCATACCTGAATCTGCTGCGGCAAACGCTTTTTGTCGCAACGAGTGAAGCTAAGCTCTGGGATCTCGATTCTTTTTCCCTTTTCGCAAAGGGCGGCGGCGGTTGTGGCCGGCGCGGCTGTTCCCTGGCTCTGAAGCGAAGGCTTGGGAGCGGCCCTGGAGAGTCGGGAACTCCCTTTCCAAGCACCGCGAGACACGGCGTCCCGCGCCATAAAGGGTGCGCGTTCGTCGAGCCTCCATGAAACGCACCTCCACCCACCCACTATTAAAATGCGTGGAAGCCCGCCAGGCATCTCCATTTCCACCCAGCTCTCCCCGAACTGTCCTGGCCAAAAGTTTCTGTAAAGTCGAAGGATTTCACGGCCGGAATCCATAATCCGTACACCAAAAGTTTCTGTTAGCCACGAGGTTCAGCAGAAAAATGTCTCGTCTGACTTCTCCAGCAACTTCGCCCGATGTTCCGGGGGATATTTGACCCCGGAGAAGAAGCCAAGAGGCAGGTGACCCCGGCTGGCTCCCTCTGAGGCGCCCCTCTTTGCAGGCGCAGAGACCGGGGAACCCGCCTGCTGCTCTTCTAAGAAGCGAAGGATGAGGCTACACCAAAAGGCAGCAGATTTCTGTGCAGCCGAGGCGAAATCCCTAACGCGTATTTAAAGTCTGATGGAAGTAGACTTGCTTTCTAGTAAGCAGAGTAAATACCCTAAAGGCACCAGATATCCTCTGACCTTGGAAGGTAATCAAGATCAGCTTAGGTTAGTACTTGGATGGGAGACCTCCAACGAATGCCAAGTGAAGGAACTGACAAAACCACCTCTGAGTATTCCTTGCCTAAGAAAACCTTATGAAATTCATGGGGTCACTGTAGGGGAACTCGAAGGCGCGCGTACAGAGAGAGACAGATAAGGGGATCCGCCTCCTGGCTATTCAGAAGGAAACTTCATTGCGCTCAACGGAATTTACTTCTAGGTAGGCTGGCAGCCTCAGGGTATTTGGAACAATTGGTGTTGAGCATCTTTTTTCCCCCCCTTTTTTAAGGAGTTCTTTCTGTTTGGTGTTCAGAAGTACCTCTGTGGCACTCCTGGCTTTTAGACTCTCCCAGCCCCCTTTCTGTAACAGGAGAAACGGCCAACATAAAAATCAAGACTATTTCTCTTCCTTACGCACAATAAAATCCGAGAGCTAAAGTCCCGCGGCATTTTGTCTACTAGGACGGTCGCCTTATTGAATGGCTGGAAATTTGCATTGTGATCCTTTGACCAGAAGCTCTTTAATTTGACCTGAGAAGCACCGAGAATCTGCTCTTCTACTTGTTCTAGTCGCCTTGAAAGGCTAGTCCTTTGCCATTTAGAGCAGGGTGTTCTAGGAAACGTTTTTAACAATATAGGCCACTTCTGCACTACACTGTTATAGTGCTGTTATTCCACTTTCAACATCCTATGGAATCCTGGGGTTCGCAGTTACAGGAGGGGCCAGAGGATTCCATAGGATGTTGACAGTGGAATAATAGCACTATAACAGTGTAGTGAGGAAAGGCAGTTAGTGATTTGTCTCGTACCTAGTTTACTTGGATTCATGTCCGATTCTTTCATTTCTTTTCATTCCCTAAGGGTTATGTACAGCCAATCTGAAAGACCGTGTCTCCCCACACAAAGCCTGACTTAGTTTTTAGACTCTCCGGAGAGAGTTTTCACTCGGTACCACCACAAATCACAGACTCGTCTGGTGAGGAGAGGGGAGAGAGCCGATTTAGGGGCTGCTCCCACCCTTGGGAACTCCCTTCCACTGGAAGCTAGGCTGCTCTTTCCATTCACCAGCAGGGAACAATCTTTTGTTCAAACAGGCTTTTAATGAGTAATGGCTTGTAGAGAGCCTTTTATAGTGCATATGTCTTCTAATTTTTAACTTCCTTATGATTTTGAATGATTTTATACTTTTCTTTTTTAAAAAAATGATTTTAAGGTGGTGGTTTAAAATTGCGTTTTACTTTTTACTGTCAGGCTTTTAACTGATTTCGTTTTTAGCTTTGCGAGTCTCCTTGGGATGCTGAGAGAAAAGCGGAATAAATTAATTCTTTTTCTCCCTTTGGCTCATTAGGATTTTTATTCTTTAGGGATTTTGTATCAAACCTGGCCACCTGCTTGAATCTTCTGTCTTTGCGGCATCAGAGGCGACGGTGTTTTCAGTGAATTAGCACCTCGAATCTTGTCTATAGGTTGCTTTCCAGGTTACTTATTTTTTAAAATAGCTACCTGGGTTTCCACGGAAGCTGATCTCCTCAGCAATATCAGTTGGAAGCAAATTTACTTGGAAATAAATCCCACTGAGTTCAATTAAACTCTGGGTCGAACATTACAAGGTGAAACTGTTTAGGTTTGTAGCTGTACAGTACTTGTTAAGTTCTGGGAACTTTGACAAGGCAGATTTTGAAAGGAAATGGACAAGAGCGAGGGTGGTGGGGCTGAACGTTGGACTACAATGGTGGAGACCAGGACTGGATTCCCCGCTGAGCCACGGAAACCCACTGGGTGACCTGGGGCGGGTCACACACTCTCAACCCCAGAAAACTCCGAGACCTTAGGATCGCTTTAGGATCGCCATAAGTCGGAAACGACTTGAAAATGCAAAGAACAACAACAAGGATGTGATGGAAATGAAACAACTCCAGTATCATATTGCAAAGATTTCAGAGTCGGGGTGCAGATTGGCACCAGTCTCCTTTTCATATCTAATCCTGTGCGGGATACGTGTTCTGATCGGAGAATTCGGGCTCGTTAATTCGAAGTTCTGTGCGTTCCCTCGAGAACGGCGCCAACTGTCTCCCCGGGGTGTTGGGCGTCATCCTGGGACGGTTCTTTTCTATTGAGATGAGCGAATAGAGAGAGAGAGGCCCGGTGAGGGCGGCTGAGGTGGCTCTCGGGAGGGAAGGGGTCTCCGGGGCGACGGCCCCTCAGGTGGTGGCTGAGACTCTTCATCGGAGCAAGGAAGGGAGGAATCTGAATCGTCCCGTGTATCTTTCCAAATGAATTTCTGTTTAAAACCACGAATTACTTTCTGATGGAATCCAGTGCCTTTCAGAGATAGACAACAGAAACGCTGGTATCTCACACTTCCGTTTTTCGATGGGTATTCGAAATAGGTATTCAAGTGATTGGGGGGATGTGACAAGCATGGGTTTTGAGCAGCGGATGAGAATAATCTACCAGTCCCTGAAATTTTGCCACCAATCCAGCGCTTCTTACAAGCACCTTGACTGAGTGGGCACGTAAGGAGGAAATGGACATGCGTGCTTCCTATGCTGCCACCAGGCTCCCTCTTCCACTACAGGACCGTGGGGTCCATTGTTCGTATAGATACTATTGTTCGTATAGATACTAGTTTTTCCAAAGACTTGAACGCAACAGGAACTGAGCTCATGGCAAGACTGAATTACACTTCGGACAAATGCAAGTGATACCACCCGCAGGGCCCCTTTCAAAGGCCTCATGGAGTTGGGTGGAGAGATCTGCACCCTTCCTCAGAAAGGACTCCCAGGCCCTACCCGTGTGCAACATCACAATGGAGGAAAAGGAGATTGTGCAAAAGCAACCCTATTGAACTCAGCTGAAAGAGTGCAAACTCACAGCCCATCAGGTCTTTATAATAGTAGCTTATGTCACCACATTTCCTCCTACAGTGCTTCAAGGGAGCACAGGATACTAATTAACTCTGCATCCAAGCATAGCAGAGATGCAATAGTATACAAAATCCTACCAGGGAATGCATCATTCAGATGGACAGGTTATATATACCTTGGTGAAAATTGGGTTTTTTGTTTACTCCAGTTTATCCTTAGTCCTATTGCCTTAGTCTGAAATGAAACAGACCCACTGAATCAATTGTTGAATGGTAAGAATACCTGGATAAATCCCGTGGGCTCAGTCAGTCTACTCTACTTGAGTTGAACACCAGGATTCAGGCCCCTTTTCACTTCCTTCTCTTACAGTGCAGACCTAAAAGATTCCAAATGGATTGTGAAGTCTCTTTGCAATGTCCTTCCAGAAATTCTTGTGATTCTTTCTGGTAATAGCTTTGGAATGAGAAAATGACTCTCCTCCTCCTCCTCCTCCTCCTCCTCTTCTTCTTCTTCTTCTTCGCATTATTGTTATCATTATCATAATCTTTATTTATACCCCGCTTTTCTCCTTGAAAGGACCCAAAGTGGCTTACAATAGTTTAAAAAGAAAACATAGTTGAAACTATAACATATAAAAGTTAAAACACATATTAAACAATAGTAGTAATTAAAACAAAAAATACATAATACAAACAACAAACCAATCACAATTAAAATAAGTACTTTTAATGTACAACAAAGCATCTGGAAGAGTGCTAGAAATGTGCCAGGGTTCTGTAAGAAATGTAGAAAAAAATTCTATTACCACCTGGAATTTATCGTGATTGTCAGGGTATAGACTTCTGGGCAGCTGGGCAGGACAGGGCCTGGATTTAATGTCAGTGTGACACCATGATGTCCTCCAAGTTACAATTCAGAAACAGTCATTAGATTGTCTATCTAACACTCTGTCAAGATCTACAAGCATATTTCAGGTCACTGGACTGTTTGAAGGTGAATTGAACCATCTAGCAAACTGAGAATCATTAGCAAATCCTTTGGCAGGTATCATTGTTTCAGGATGTTTGCTGGGTTCAGCTCTGCTTCTGAAGTTTTCCAAAGGAAATTGGGAAACTGCTAGAAGTGATTCTGGGTATCAAGATCATGGCTGCGGATATTCTTTATCAGAGGAAAAGGGGATCATGAGAGGAAGCATGCTGGGACCATGAATACCAAACTGCAACAGTCTCAACAGATGCAGGCACAGAAACATTATATTAATCTGAGGTAGGACAAGTTAGCTTTTTGAATCTAGAATCTCTCAGCTAACATGGCTACTAGCATTCCTGGGGTTATCATCAAAAAAGTAACTTTTCCAAGCTGTGAACTTAGTGCTGACAAAATGCAGGGCAGATTTGTTTGTTCATTTGTTTGTTTCCTACTTTATCCAAGTATGGTACAGAAGAAAAAGGACTAGTTAGGGCTTGAAAAAGTAGCAACTTGTAGGGAAACATGGAGAACAGGAAGAAGGGGTCAAATCAAGTTCTTGGTTTAAGTGCCAGTGGAGGAAGTTCTAGCCTGAACTTTGACTGGGGACACAGTGTCATCAGATGACACTGTCCATCAGCTGTTATCATGTGCCTTATAGATGATTCCTCATCCATGGAATGCAGTTACAGACAACAAAAGAAGATGTTAAACCCTTACAACATTCCCACTTAGACCTAAGAGGAGGTAAGTGCACAATATCCAGTGACATGAATGGTTGATGAATCCTCCACTTTTGGAGAGGTGGATTACCTTGAAGACAATCAGACAAGAAAGGTAGTTGAGAGGTCTCATTTTGTAAGACATGGGATCTGTGACACTAAGGCCATTTCTGCACTACACTGTTATAGTGCTATTATTCCACTTTCAACATCTTATGGAATCCTGAGGTTTGCAGTTTAGGCAGGGGCATTTAGAATTCTCAGCCAGAGAGCTCTTGGGCCTCAGTAAAGTCCAGATTCCACAGGATGTTGAAAGTGGAATAATAGCACTATAGCGGTGTAGGGCAGAAATACCCTTAGACCATTGGCCACAGTGGATCTCCAGAAAATTCTGCACTAAATGGGAATTCCAGTACCAGACTTCATCCCCTGGTTGTCCATAAAGCAATGACAAATTTGAATCTCTGATAAAGATACCGAAGAGATTCTTATTAAAGCACAGTTAGACTGTAGAACTCCTTATCTCTGCTCTAATGAGTCATCAAAAAACACAAATAGCCCAGCCCAAATATGGAGAACTAACAAACTTCTGTGGTGTATATATGTGTGTGTGATGACAAGACAATAATACCTACAGCAAATTGGGGAAAAAACAGTTTAATGAGTCAATATTCAAGAAGGCAAGGATATGAGATCATTGTGGTGAAAGGAAAAGGCCAGACCATTATGTCCACATAATAAAGAATAACAATGGATCACCATTGAGGGTGCAGTGAGGTTGACCGTAGCTAGCAAGTGTTGAAGACAGCTGACTAAGAAGTAATCACAGATAATGGACAGTGAGTGACATGTAACTAAGGCAGCTGGAAGAGTGCTGGCTGAGAGAAAATAGAAGTAAGCAGAGGATTCCACAATCAGGACCTTGACAACTTTTACAACTGATCATTCATCCATGGGACCCAGATATGCAGAAAAGACATCATGGACTCGTCTGAAGAAGAAGGCACAGAAGCAAATGTCAGCCGGAACAAAGACATGGACAGACCAGAAGCAAGCACAGCATGCAGCTCAATCAACCATACAAGAAGTGGGAAATGTGATACAACAGCCAGAGTATCTGCAATACTATAAGTCCAAAAGAATCCGACAGAATAGTAATAAAGTCTGTTGAGGATGGCACTGAAGCAACCAGCTGAATAAGCTGTTCATCTGTTTTGAACTGTTGAAAGAAAAGATGTGGTATAAGCATGGAGTAAAATCAGCAGGAACACAGAAGTGGTGTATGAAGGAGGACCAGAATGTCTGGAGAGAGACTGAAGCAAGGAGAGAAGAGTAGGCCTTACAACTGCTCCAGTATAAGCTATCTCAATAAAATAATTGTTTAAGTTTACAGTTGCTCTTTTTATTATCCAAACAGCTGCATGAAAAAGAATAGAATAATTTGTTCTTTAAGTGATGAGAAAATGAGATATTCTCACAACAGAAATTCTTCCTTGAGGGAGTGGTATAGGTCTAGTGAAGGCAGGGAAGGAATTTATTGAGCAAAAAATGGATGGACCACCCTCTCCCCTCTCTGCTCCTTGCTCTTTTACACTTTTTTTGTTGCCTCTAGCCTCTCTGCCATTTCAAAGGATTTCTAATCGAGGACAGTTTCAATTTATATCAGCTTCCTGAGTATCTCAAGCTGACATGTCTAATTCACCTCAGTTTGAGAGAGAGCAAAAAAAGAAACGGCTGCTGGGGTCTGGAAGACAGAAGACGCCACTATAGCCATTATATGCATCAGGAAGTGTAAGAAGAAATGCTTAGTGACATTTTTATTGGTGAAAAACTCTTGTTTATCTTCCAAATGAAAAGTGAAAGATGATCAATTTTAATTAGAGCAAATTCATCTATAGATATGATGCAAAATATTTTCCAAATATTTTCTGACTACAAGATTATTTGCCAAATGTTCATATATTTGCAACCTACACTCCAGTAGATATTAGTTATTTGATTATGGTACCAGAATAGTTGCAGCTAAATGATTGTCTAGTTAGTGAATAATCAGTAGGTAAAATTCAACTAGAACCAGTGTGGAGTAGTAATGTGAGTATTAGGCCATTTCCTCACTAGAATGTTATAGCACTATTATTCCACTTCCAACATCCTATGGAATTCTGGGGTTTGCTGCAAACCTGCAAACCCCAGGATTCCATAGAATGTTGCAAGTGGAATAATAACACTATAACAGTCTAGTGCGGAAATGGCCTTAGATTAGGAATCTGGGAGACCAGAGTTTGAATTTCCACTTGTCCATGGAAATCCATTTGGTGACCTTGGGTAAGTCACACTCTTTCAGTCTCACAGAAAGGCAAACTCATACTGAACAAAGCTTGCCGAGAAAACCCCATGATAGATTCACCATAAACCAGAAATAACATGAAGGCAGAAATCAGGGTATGAAAGATGTGATAAATTTTATTAAGGTTCTGTTCCATATCTCTGAAAAAGCTTTTTGATATAAATGGGGTCTAGGTCCTCTGTCAGCCATTTGGGGGGTTAAGGGTTGGATAGAGTGAAAAAGTAGTTGTTAAAAATTTTTTCCTTGTAATAACGTTGTAATATAGTATATATTAATGTATACTAAGCATGCGATTCATAATAAGAGGGGAAAAAATGAAAAAAAAAACTACTCATGTACCATATAGTGCAGTCACATGAGAGGCTACGTTGTTGGCTTGTGGGTGCTGTTGCTGGTTGTACTTAGTGTTCTGTTTTTTTTATTTCTGACATTCTGCTTGTAGCCCAAGTTGCCTACATCTCATTCCTGCATGTTCACAAGAGTGCCTCTGTTTACAGGAGTGAAATGTTGGAAGATACATAATTCTAGCTGATGCAGTACAACTGTGTACTAGGAGTGAGGAGGAGAGCAATATTGTGCCTACATTGTACTGTACATCCTCAGTCTCTAGCACGGACAGTTCTTTCCAGTTGACCTTCTATATATTTTCCTGACCTGACTTAAGCAGAAGGGTGTATGAGGTGTCATCGTTTCAAAGTCAGTTGATTAAAATAAGCATCACATGTATTTTAAAATCTAAAATAGTTTTAACAACTTACTTCTTCGATTGCTTTCTATTTGATTGGGCATCCTATTTCACCCAAAGCTACTTTCTGTCCCAGGTAGTCATGTTGCTTCTTGCGACACTGGAATGTTATAGGAGAATAAAAATGGTTTCCAAGTCATTCAGTATAGATTTAGAATACCTTGCATCTTCGGCACATCCTTCTTCCATATTGTCTGACCCAGATTCCTCTGTTAATGTACATTGCAGGGTGTTTTGTTTGCGGGGGGGGGGGTATTGTTTATTCCTTCTTTACTGCATTCTGAAAACAGTGCTGACTTCTTCCATAGAAGAATGAAAGACTGAAATTATGGACAAGGTCTTGTGCATGGAATAATGGCCATCTGTGTGAGAGGGACTCAGCAGAGCAAATATCTTCATCTTTGTTTTCTTCCTAAAAGCAAATTAGCAACATCTTATAGAAGCTGAGATATGAGGCAAAAAGAGAGAGAGGCCATTTCCACACTAGACTGTTATAGCACTATTATCCCACTTTCAACATCCTATGGAATCCTGGGGTTTGCAGTTTTGGGAGGGGCCAGCCAGCCCCTCCCGAAACTGCAAACCCCAGGATTCCATAGGATGTTGAAAGTGGGATAATAGTGCTATAACAGTCTAGTACGGAAATGGCGAGAGAGAGAGAGAACTGATAATCTGTCCATTTGTTCTTTAACAACAATATCAATGATTATATCAATGATTCAGAGAGAAAGAGAGAGTCTGAAGAAAAGTTCTGGTTTGCTTTAAAGTCATTTTTGGACATTCCATTCATACATTACTTGAGTATAGCTGTGTCTGGGCAGTAATATGTCCAGAAAACCAGTGACAGGCAGCTCCAAAGACAGCAGTTAATGATCTTTCTAAATTTCCTACTTAAGTTGAGTTTGATGTTTCAAAAAATTGTCTTGCCGGTAAGGACAGGTTAATATCATTTTTGTTTTATACATACTATTGAAGGCAGGGCTGTGGCTTAGAAAGTAACACTAGCCCTGCAAAGTAGCCCAATATATTGCTTTCCCATTTTATAGGGTTGTTGCTAATCTACATATGGATGAGCACTAATATGTTGAGGTTTACAGAGGATTCTACTTCTAAACTGTTATCAGTGTACATGTTCAAGCTGTATAAATAGAATCATAGAGTTGGAAGAGACCACAAGGGCCACCGAGTCCAACCTCAACCCCATCAAAGCACTCCCAACAGATGGCCATTTAGACCTTATTTAAAACTTCCAAAGAAGTTCCAAAGAAGGAGACTCCACCTCATTCCACTGTCAAACTGCTCTTACCATTAGGAAGTTCTTCCTAATGTTTAGATAGAATCTCTTTTCCTGCGGTTTGAAGTCATTGCTGGAGCAGTAGAAAACAAGAATGACTTGCTTCATTCTTCCTATGACATCACTTCAAATATTCGAACATGGCTATCATGGCTTCTTAAACTTCTCTTCTCCAGGCTAAACATATCCAGCTATCTAAGCCTCTTCTCACACAGCAGGGTTTCCAGGCCTTCTACCGTTTTGGTCACTCTCCCCTGGATATGTTCCAGCTTGTCAATATCCTTCCTGAACTGTGGTGCCCAGAACTGGACACAGTATTCTAGGCAGAGTCTGACCAAAGCAGAATAGAGTGGTACTATTACTTCCCTTGACCTAGATACTACACTTCTGTTGATGCAGCCCAAAATTGCATTGGCTTTCTTAACTGCCGCATCACACTGCTGACTCATGTTCAGCTTTTAGTCTACTAAGACTCCTAGATACTTTTCACATAAATGGTGGTCAAGCCAGGTGTCACCCATCTGATATCTGTGCTTTTCATTTTTTCTGCCCCAGTGTAGTACCTGTAGTACCTACCCAAGTGTAGTACAGTTTTTAAAATATCTACCTGCCAACTAAAAACACCATTGTGAAACTTGAAAACTGAATAAGAATACTAAAGGAACTATGACAGTCAAATATGTTTGCTAGCAATTTAATTATTAAGGAGAGGGGAAGAAAAAAATGAAAAAATGAGTCAGTTCGGATAACTATGTAATTTAAACAAAAATAAAGACAGAGTACAATAAATAAATTATTCACTTGTTGACAATTCCTGTCTCCCTTGCCAGACTGTGGGCTGCTTAGAGCCCAGGTCTGGCTTATAGCTATAGGCATCCTTCTGCAGCTTTCTAGCCTTAGAACACACCTTTGCTTCACATGGTTATTTAAAAATGAATGTTCATTTATCAGTCCCCTACTAGGGCTTTAAAAAGGTGACCAGACAAAAAAAACGTGCTGCTTGGATGAGTGAGTGCAGTTTCAAAATTACTTTTGTGTAGATCAACATTCTACTACAGGCATACTTCAGTTAACAAAGCATCTGACAGCGAAGCTCCTTTTTACAAAGTCTTTTTACATCTGTCCACCCCCTGTCTTCCTCATCTTCTGCCTAGCTGGAAGTTTATAGCAGCACTGGCACTTAGGAAGATGATGAAAGGGTGCTGGAGAAACAGACTGTTGGTGTTAAGTTGCAGCAGTGTGTCTGTGGCAAGCAATGCAATTAGATCTGAATTGGAAAAGGCTGGGATTCCATTCTAGCTGATCTTATGGTACTTGTGTGTGCCTGTGTGCAACAGGTAAGATAAATAGCATCTGCCTCCATAAACCCTTTTTGAACATGCATGAACAAGAAGACATAGAGAAATGAGAAAAGCAGATAGGCCTGCCACATCAGCTCCCCCCAGCATGCTAAAAAATGCAGATCTATAAGTTTGGGAAGCAAAATAGAAATCATAGGAAAAGTGGGGGCAGGGGAGAGAAAAAGTATCCTTGACTGCATTTTGAAAGAAACCTTCAAATGTCCTCTAGAAGGTTCAAAATGTTTTTGTCTACTTATGCAAGGCTTGCAGGAGCTGATTGTTTAAATTCACATGTACATATTGTTAGTTCTGAATAAAAAGTTTGCCAAAACATGTTGAACTGTTTGTCTTTTTTTCTTTTCTTTTCTTTTCTTTTCTTTCTTTCTTTCTTTTTGTTTAGAGGACTCTATCCCTATTCTTTCCACATTATTTCTGTCTCTGGTACCAAATTTTCTGTTAAAGAAATAATGCTCAGAAACTCATCTACTTTGTTAACTGAGGTATACCTATGATACCAAAGTTGTATTCTGCTAGTGGATAGAAAAGATAATTCTTAATTATTTGGAATGCTAAGAAAGCAATCCGGCCTCCTTTCCAACCATAAATCCTGATTAAGCTTACCCATACCACATTCCACTGCCAAAGTTACTCCTAGCAGCTTCCATTGCTGCTCCAACAGTGTATTCACCAATCAATCTTCCCAAGAAAAGATAAAAGAAAACATTCTAGAACATGGTGACCCTTTTGCTGACCAGTTATGGAAGCTGTCGATGTTACCAAATCTTTCACTCCAGATAAAGTTTTGTCGTCATTCATGAAGCTTATTGTGTGCGGCTTGAATCTGACACCTCTCTGCATCAATGTCAAATTCACAAGATCTTTTTCCTGCTTTTTGTTGGCTTTCAAATATCATGTAGTGATGCCAGGCAACCAAGGACATGCAGATACACAAGGTAAATGCACAGATGCATTTACCTGCAAATTATAATCAGCATGTGCAAATTACAGTCAGCATGCAGCACATACTTTCTCACCGATCCCGGAAAAATTCATATGGATGTCCCTGATTCTGGAGAACTCAGATAGACTTGGAAGACACCATCTCTCCAACCAAATGCCCTTATTTATCTAGCAGTGACTGAAGCATGAAGGCTCTGCTAAAAGCTCTGTGCCCTCCCCTGCCTCCCCTCTCATCAGACATTATTTGAACATGATTTGTGCTTTTTGACAAGGTCAAGCTGTTGTGGAAAGGTTAAACAAATGGACCTTGTAAGCTCTTTGTCAGGAAAGCTGTTCAGAATGTGTTCTTCTTAATCACCATTCTTCCTGTATTCCTGGGAAAGGGCATAATTGACAAAAGCTGATAATTCAGAAAGAACACAGATGGGGGATGGGACCAAGGGGATAAAGGCTAGGGGTTCCCTTCCTTCCTAGAGCCAGATTTACTAGAGCCCCCTGGTATATTTGTTGGAAAATGCATTGTGAGCCCCTTTCTGCTGTGCACAGAACATTCCTTTGGGGGCTGGAGTTTAAACCAGCATCTCTAATGCTGTCTATGCCTATTTTGTCAGGAGTGTAATGAGGGGAAACTTTCCCAGACAGAAGTAAAAGCATCTCTGTAGTCAGCACTTGGTTAGGGGAATCCAGGCATTTTAATACTTCCAAACTGGCTGAGGCCTCCATTAATAGGGCTAAAGAGACAGAGTCCTGAAAGAAAAGTGTTTTCTTTTAATTTGAACAGACAGAATGATGTTTCATTGCTTCTAATTCAGTGCTGGTTGAGCAGTTAGCTAGCTAGCTAGCTAGCTAGTTAGTTAGTTAGTAGTGGTTGTTATTCTAGTACATCTAACGTTTTAGAGGTTTGGCCTTCTCTGTTTATACTAAAATCAGGAGTATGCCAAGGGGTATTTGTTTCCATTGGCATTGTTGAGTGCATTTGTTCTGGGGTTCGGCAATAAAGAAAGCAAGACACTTCTGTTGGGCTAAATAAGAGCCACAGCTTTCTTGTTTTATCATACGGAGCTGCAACAATTACATAATACTTAATACTAAATCTCAGTTCCCAGTACAGGTAACAATCTGGTCTGTAGTGGAATTTACCAGTTTACCACTGCTCAACAATTAAGATATATTGATGCTGTCTCAGCATCATGGATCGGTAAGCACACATTTTTAAACAGCATCTATTCACACCTGCACAGGTGTACAGATGGCATCCTGTCCTTATCATTCCTCCCTTCCCAAGCCATTTAGCATCTGGCAGTCTTCAACTAGTACTGCTCCCCTTTATCCAAATTAAATAGCCCTGAAAGATTGGTCTAGGGAAATATTCTTCACCATTCAACCAATGCTGCATAGTGCCTCCCAATATTTTATGTCCTTCTTATATCTGCTCTGACCATGTCCATAAATTTGACAAATGGTTCAATATACTGCCATCTAACAACAGAGCAGTACAGAGAAGACAGAGAAGAGAAAAAGTAAGCCATCTCTTAAGCCAGTTTTGACCAAGGGGGAAGCAATTCTTGCCCGAACTCTTCATGCGTGGCCAGCTAGTCCTGTACTACCAATGGCCGAACTGCCACATATACAGCCAAAAGAGCAAGACTATGTTTTTAAAGTGCCCCAGGTGTGCCTCTCAATGGGTTTCTCTATGAGGTTAAATGCCAGGATGTTTGGTGCCTAATACCAAGTAATGCAGGTGAAGTCTCTAATGCCTCTGCCCTGTGCTAACAGTAAACATGCTCATTTTTATCCATATTCAAGACAAAGGGGTTAAAGCAAGGTTACAGTGACTTAAAAAGAATCAAACTGTAACCAAAAAATCCTTCCAAAGGAATATGATTGGGTACAATGGTACTCCGCTCTGAATAATTTTCTTGAATCAGTAATCAAAACTCACTTTACAAGAGACATATCCCTTTCAGCTCAATAGGTTGTCTAAGGTAGATGTGCTTAGAATTACTCTGTAAATCCCAAATCTTGTAGAAAATTAGAACCTTTCTTCCTCACTATGTTTTTGACTAGAGAGCCACCAACCTGCATAATTCTGTGGTTCATTTGTATCTTCAGCACTTCTCAGCTATCTGCAGGGTCTATGGAAGAACACTATAAAAACAAGACCTCTTAATTTCGTAGATGATGAACTGAACAATGTCTCTCAGATCCACAGATATAAACATATTTGATTTCAGAATGTTGCGATACAGGGATCACAATGACCCTTGCTTCTTTACCCATCAGCCTGGCTTTTTAGAGAGGAGAACACCAGTGCTATTAACACCAGCAAAAGTGCCAACAAGTGCCATTATTGTCCTTCCTCCTCCTCCTCCTCTTCCTCCTTCTCCTCATCCTTCTTTTTCTTCATCCATTTCTCTATGCCACTACCCTACAAAATGTCCCACAAGACTTTGCCCAAAGTAGTATATTCAACATATTCAACTGAAAAGAAATATATTTCTATAGTAATATGAAAATGATTAAGATATTATTTATTTTAAAGTACTGTACATCCATCATGAGTGGGCTAAACATTGTATTATTGCCTTGGATCAACTGTTGGCTTGGAATTTAGTCTCACAAGACCATCCTTTGTAGGAACAAGCTTTGATCTGGTCATCTGGCTGAGTTCCAGGATTCCCAAAACAACTTGCAGGGAGAAGAGGGACAGAGAAAAAAGCAAGGACTTCCTCTTGTTCATGCAGTGAGGGAGGAGGAAGATGATGAGGAAAGGAGCAGCTGTTACTAGGCCATGGTGGGGAAGTGCTTGGAAGGGGGCCAAATTCCTTCCCCATGTAAAAAGGCCTAGAGGGCTAACTAGTGACATCGATGGGCTTCGTACTTCCTGGGTCAGGAATATAAATCTCAGTGGCTCATAATGCTTGTCTCAAATACAATGCAAACATTTGCTCATGTTGTGTGCCTTCAAGCCACTTCCATCTTATGGAGACCTTAAAGTGAACCTATCATGGGTTTTTTTTGGCAAGGCTTGTTCAGAGGGGTTTTGGGATTGCCTTCATCTGCCTGACAGAGTGTGACTTGCCTAAGGTCACACAGCGGGTTTTTGTGGTTATGTCAGGATTAGAATCCTGGCCCCCCAGAATCCTAGTCCAACACTCAAACCAGTACTTCATCCTCATCCTCCAATGCAAACATTACATCTCCTAAAGTTCTTCTCCAGCTTGCATTTGAATTGAAGCCAGATAAGCATGCACATCACGCTGTGAAAATGTGTAGAGAAGTAAGATATAGGAAGAAACTGTAGAGGCTCATTTGTGGATTTAGGGAGGACTAGAGCCTGTCACAGTCCTGGTTACACTGACTGATTTATTAGTCCATTAAAGACTACCACTCTAACAGTAACTATTGTACATTATATGTCTTAGCTTCTTCATTACATTGTTGTTAGACGATTTAGCCATTAAAATATAAATAATGTTGTAGTGCTTCGTTGAAACAAAATACTTCTGTTTTGTAAAAGGATACAACCCTAATACACGTGGCCATTGGCCACTCACTCCATATAAAGCCTGCAGAGCTGGGAGAGGGGGCTTGCCCATTTTCCCTTATAGCCCATATGCTGAACATCAAGAAAAAAGATCATTGTTTCAGCAGTGCTATTAACAGGACCTAAACACTGTCTTCATCAGGATCACAGCTGGGTGTTGAGAGCAGAGGCTACCTTACCACAAACACTTGCCATATTGGAGCTAATAATTTCCAGAGGCTACTAAGGCTACTGGCTAGATGGTACAATTCTGCTGAAATTAGTTATCACTAAATCCTGTTGAGAACAACAGAATAGAAATCAGAACTAATATTAAGTCCTATTGATTTCAACAATATTTCACTGTAGTTAATTGGTATAGTGGTTTGAGCATTGGACTATGATCTTGGAGACCAGGATTCAATTCCATGCTTGGCCATAGAACAACAATAACAACAAATGTTTCTGGATTGGGTCCATTTCCTTTATTTTATTTTTTTTACTCCTTGACCCATTAAGGCTATAATTAATTTCTGTCTCTCAGGCCTCCACCCTATATTGAGCCAGCATGATGTATTTGTTGGAGTTCAGTTGAGGTCTGGAGTTCCTGAGTTCAAATCCTTACAATGACTGAGCTTGGATCAGTCACCATTTCTCAAGCCAACTGGAGGTTTTCTCATAGTCTCCTTCAGAACTATCAGATTTATTCCTTCTGTTAATGAGGCACTTATATTTACCCATAGTGTATATTCCTGTATTATTACAGTACAGTATAAACATAAACTTGAATTGAATGATTGCCCACCAGTAGAGTTTCTACATCAGCTCAAGGGAAAAGATCTCACACTGTTGGAAGGTAACAATGTGTCTGTCTCTTGTGGAACTTCTTGCTCAGTTAAAAAAAAAAGTTAAGAAAAAAGGTCACTGGTACTTACGCAACCTATTTCATTAAAATCTGAGTCAAGTAGTATCAGGTTGTACCACTTTTATTATAGTTGTACCACTTTTGCTGTTGCATTTCTGGAGGCTGTTTCAAAATGTGCTGTGATTTAGAAGATGTAGAAATTTGCTTATTAGCTCTACTTACATACCAGTAAATAACATTACAAAATCTTGCTAAACCTGCATTCCCTAAAATGTATACCTTTTTTACACCAATCTTACCTGCAAGCAAAATGTACATCAATCTTTCAATATATTATTGAGCAATGTTAATTATTTTTCATCAGTATATTTTAATTTCCACGTTCTAATTATCAGATAGTAGTTCTGGCAATCAAGTGGCAGAAATGGCTTCACTATGGATTGTGAACCTGAACTCTGACAGGCATTAAGAATTTGTCTATTACCTACGTTCTTTTTATTAAACTACAGTAAAAACACCTGTGGATTTCTTTCATCTTGCACTCTGTAAGCAGGCACGCTTTGTATCACAAAAATTAGCAAACAGTGTTAGAATAGTCACACCAGTGTTGCTTGGGTGACTCTGAGGATAATCATATATGTTGCCAAGTCTTTAAAGGTGCAAGCTGCTGTTGAGGAGATGCAGTCTTTGTATAAAAATAAAACATGGACTTCATCAGAATTGCCAAAAGGAAAAAAGGCAAATGCATATATAAATGTAGAAGCCATTAGTAAACTTTTCTAAGTCTGTAACCTGCATTTGTTTTGTTCCTTCGGTCAGTTTCAAATCAGAAAAGCCGTACATAAATTTGGACAAGCTTCTTCTGCTACTCTGCTAAAAGGAGGCTGAATCCTTACAGTTTTAGCTTTCATAGAATTTCCCAATAGGGCTAACACCCTGGAAAACTCTAATTCCCTACAAAAGCACAGTCTGATAGCTAGTGGAATCACAAACAAGGAGAAATTTGTAAACAGAAAACTTTATTTTTCTTTTCCTCCATCTTTTATTTTGCAGTTTAAACAGGCAAGTGACTTCCCGGGGTGCATTTTGGTACTAAAGCAACATGAAAACAAAAATAAAAAGAGCTTCTAAACAGAGCTTACAAACACAGCAATAGGTGTTGTTCCATCTTAAAGACTACCCCAGCTATTATGACTACAATCTCTTTGCTTCCACTCCCATGGAATTACTTGACTGTGGCTTTGACAGCTGTTTGTCCAATGACAGTAAGTAGTGGCCCGAGGGGGAGTCCTTTCCTTCTCCCCTTTCCTTTATTTCTGCTTCTCCAACAGTAGTGCTCCAAGAAACTAGGTGGGGAATCCTATGAGAGAGCTATGGGGCGGGGGGGGGGGGAAGAAGCATCACTCCCACCCTGGGGAGACTACCAGCCATTGAAGCCTCCACCACAAGGGCCACATTTTGAGAGTGGTGCAGGATGGTGTCGAGCTCTCTCAGGAGGAGGGAGAACCTCCTGGGATTAACACTTACTAACTACAAAATTAATTCAAATCACATAACATTTGTAGAAAATTATGTATGGCAGTGAGAGGACTGAGTGACTGTCTATTTGTTGTTGGACTGCAACTCCCAGTATCCCTAACCTGGACAGTCAATGGTGAGGAATGCTGGAAAGTGCAGTACACCACCATCTGGCAGGCCACATGATTCGGTGTCTGCACTGGTGAAATTAATTCATTACACCTAATTACACCTAATACAATTTCGAAAACGTATGTCAGGTCTAGATGGGTGGGATTAACGATGATGGCCTTTCAGCTGCACCTTTTATCCTGCGATGTAACTAAAGACTGCTTTAGAAAAAAGAATTATTGTAGGGTTCATGGTCATCATGCCGCTGGAGCATCCCACCCATTCTATCTCAATGCCCCTCCACGTAGAAACCAAGGGGCAAGAACCCTGAGGCCATTTCTGCACTAGGCTGTTATAGCGCTTCGATTCCACTTTCAACATCCTGTGGAATCCTGGGTTTTGCAGTTTCGGGAGGGGCCAGCCGAAAGTGGAATCAAAGCGCTATGACACTCTCGTGCGGAAACGGTCCAAGGTGTGGGACCTCAAGCCCCACAATCCCCAGCCAGCTGGCGGCTGAAGCCCCAGGAGTCGCGGTCCGTCTCCTCCGAAAGGGGCCGGTAAAGGTGGGCTGCGTTAAACCGACGAGCGGGCCACGCGTGGGCCCCAGAGTCTCCCTCCTTCCCCCCTTTCCAAGAGGCAGCGGCTAGAAGCGCCCGCCCGCCAATCAGAGAAAGTTGATTGGGTCATTGGCTAAGAAAGCCTTGGTCCCGCCCAGCTCCGCACCCTCCCGAAGTTCAGGGCAAGGGGAGCGGGCCGCGCCCGGGCCCAGCGGGAATGCTGACGCCTCCCCTCAGATCGCCAAAGAGAACGCGACGGGTCCGTGCGTCGCCTCCTCTGCCCTCGCGAGACTAGAGCGAGCTCGCTGAAATTAGGGGGACAGGGCGGGTCTCTACGGTCACAGGGGGCCGGAGGGGGCGAGACGTTACACGCGGGATACAGGGAAGGCGAGGGGGGCTGCCTGCCGGACTCCGCTGTTGACCGTCGTCCGCTCGGACTTTCAGCTGGAGAAGGTGCTTGGCGGGAAAAGCGAGAGGCCGGCCGGGAGCTCCCACTCTCTTCCCGGGAGCGTTTCCTACCAAGCTGGTGGATCGGGGCCTCAGCAACCGCAAAACCAACCGACGAGTCAGTGCGAGAACCCTCTTTAAGCGGTGAGCTAGGCGGTGTCTGTAACTCCTGCCAATAGGTAAACACGTTCCTCACTCGCAGGTCAGTACTGAGTTCGAGAAACCTATTACCTTTCCCACTCCCCAATTATAGCGCTAGGAGTCCGCTTTAACTTCCAGGGCAACACCTTGGGAATCCTGGACTGTGCGGTTTGTTGTGTGTGCCTGCAAGACGCCTGTCCACTTAGGGTGACCTCATGGATTTCGTAGGATCTTCTTGGGCAACAAATATTCACGCCTGGTTTTGCCAGGTCCTTCCTCTGAAATGTAGCCTACAGCGCCTGATATCGATTGGCAGCCTCCCATCCAAGTACTAACCAGGGCTGACCCTGCTTACCCGCCAGGATCAAAGGGGATCTAGTGCCTGTGGAGTATTTAGGCCGGTTTGCAGTTTAGTGGTTTGAACGCGGGACTAAGTCTGGAGGTCGGGGTTGGATTCTGCGCTCTGCCCCGGAAACCCCTTGGGGGGTTGGACTGGATGGGCCCTGTGGTCTCTTCCAACTCTACATTTCTATGATTCTATGATTCTATGGTAGGGTCTCCGTAGGTCGGAAAAGAGTTGAAGGCACACAAGTGCAACCATTTAGAATGATCAGACAGAGAAGCTATTTCCGCACTAGGTTGTTATAGTGCTATTATTCCAGTTTCAACATCCTATGGAATCCTGGGGTTTGCAGTTTAGGGAGGAGCCCTCTGGATGTTGAAAGTGGAATAATAGCGCTATAACAGCCTACTGCGGAAATGGCTAGAGTTTCTCTAGCGCCTTTTAGTTTTTCGGGGGGGGGGATTTACTCAGAAGAGATTTGCCATTGCCTCCTCCCAGGGCACCAGAGCGTGACTCGTGGGTTCCCTGGCCGCGTGGGGATTCATCATGCCCGGCTTCCCCACACACAACACTAGTCTGGCTGTTTCTAGTGTCTCCCCACATTACACACCCCAGGGTTCCACTGGAGGAAGCCATGGCAATTAAAGCAGAACAATAGCGCTGTGATTGTCTAATATGAAAGCGCCCCATTCCTCTGTTATGGAGTCGACTTCCCATCAGCCCCGCTCCTCAGCAAGGCCGAGAGTGAGCCGTGATTTCATTCTTGCTGGTCGCCATCCAGAGGACCACAGCTCCCCGCCCCTGCCCCAGTGACTGCTGCCTAGAGATCCTAGGGAAAAGCAGCGGTGGGGGCTGGAGCAAAGCGACGCCAGGTCTTGCTGGGACCCCTCGCTTTCTGACTTCCCGGGGTACCTCCAATTCCTCACTCTTTGGGCCCTGAAACGAAGCAAGCGCGGGGGGCGGGGAGGCGGGTTTCCCATCGGAAAAGGGGGTCAGGACCGTCCCCTTTTCACAGCCGTCAAGGGAAGGGTTTACCTGGGAGTTGAGGAACGGATGGAGAAACGCCTCCTCCGGTGGCTCCTGTCGGGCGCGAAGAGATCGCTGTGCTAAACAAGGTTCTTAGACACCGAAATCCCACGAACCTTTGAATTCTTGAGATTTGCAATTCACTATCGTGTGTTTAATTAATTAATTTTTTTAATGGCTAGCATTAACTAGGATTCTGCCTTATACATGGAGGACAATTTGCCATTTTGGGGGTAGTACATAGGTGAGGATAAGAACCTGGGCTTAAAAGAACGTTCTAGGGAAGGCCGCGAAACAGAGCCGTTCGGAGTGAGACGCTGCCTCCAGCCGCTCGGTAAACGCGCTGCGTGGCTACTGGATCTTTCTGTTTTGAGTCCCCTAAACATCTATCTCGAATATATAACGATATATTTATTGTCAATAATAATAATAATAATAATAATAATAATAATAATAATAATAATAATAATAATAGAATTAAGATTAAGCTGGGAATGTGCGAAATACTCAGTAAGCCTACCTCACCTGGCGCTCATTCTTCAGTCCAGTTAAATGAAATATTCTTAGGATGAAAGCCGTTAACACTGATTTCAACCGACGCGTTTTAGTAGAGCTGATCAGACGCACAGCGTGATCTTAAATTCATACGCATGAGATTTTGTGCAGTTGGTTGTTCTTGCTATTTCCTACGACAGTTAATCTCACACTCTTAATACAGTTTCATTTTTTTAAAAGTAAATAGCATCGCATTTTAGCTGTTTCTCCATCTATACTGAAGCGTCCAAAGTGGCGTTAAATTATGGGGGGAAGCTCAGCCTAAGATTCCTGCCCCCCTTCCCCTTCCCCGGCTGCAAGAGGGGCATGAGATAATGTTTCTCAAAGGGCACGAGAGAGAACTCCGCTCCAACCATCCCTCGTGAGAGGCGGGTAAAACTATAGTGCCATTCCTAGGCTATGAGCCTAAGTACGCTTTGGCAGGTAGCTCTACCACAACCCTAATCCCATGCAGGCTTGTTGTGAAGCAAGGCTATTTCCGCATGAGACTGTTATGATTCCATGAGATGCTGAAAGTGGAATCATAGCGCTATAACAGTATCTTGCGGAAATGGCCCAAATCCTGCAGAGTTAGGTAGGCCTACGCGCTGGTAATGGTACATAGGGTTGCTGCTTCACTCTGACGGATGAGTTTTCACTGCAGCTACCCACGGCGCTTCCTTCCCCGAACCACCCGGCTCCTCCCAATATCCGGAGGTGTAGAATGTTCTCCATTAGCTCTAACTCAACCCGCACCAAGGGCGTTAAAACCGTTCAGAGTAGAAAGCTAAGGCTCTAAGGCACGAGGGAGAAATCTGTACTCCCACAACCGTCTTCTTCGATTCCCACCAGCCCCAACCAACTTGGGCTACGGTCAAGGATTGCAGTCTAACAGCCTCCGGACGGTCATAGTTCCGCCTCTTTGCTTTCAAGCGAGGTCACTGACCGCAGCAATGACGACTTGCGGTGAGGTGCAGCCTGTTCCGGAACGCCCCGTGTTCAGGGGCGTTTGTTCGGACCTGTAGAGAAGGCGCGTCGGGCTCCCTCCCGGCCGGGGGCAGCTGCGGAGCGAGTTGGCAGGAAATCGTCGCGGCTTCACTGCGCGGCATCGAGGCATCCGGAGGCAACAGGCACCTCTGGCCCAGCGCCGGATGAAGAACCGCGTCCCTTGGCTCGATATCCTTCGTCCGTGGGCTCCGCTTCAGTTCACTTCCCTGCGAGGAGGGGGAGCGGGAAGGTTCCCCAACCGGCTTCGTCTGTAACGAAAGGGAGAGACAGAAAGTAAAGCATATTCCCGGGAAGGAACAGCCGCCAGAGACATTTGGCTGTGCTGTCGGAGACAGCGGAAAGACCGGCGCTTCCACTCGCCCTGCCGTCTATAGCACCCAAAGTCCTTGGACCGCCGCCGGACGAGTCCACTGAAAGCGGCAGAGTTATAGGTCAGGACTGGGGCTTCCGCACAGCTCAGAGGGCGAGTGGCTCCAGCCCCTACTTCGTGTCCTAAAGGCCTCGATCCTTACCCGAAGCGCTCTCTGTCCCCTTAGATGCAAGCGCTCTCCGTGTGAACGCTGGTCGCTGGAAAGACTTCAAATGAGGGACGCGGCTTTGAAAGCAGAGCGCGGAGGCTGCTGAGCCGTTCCTGGCCTGCGACGGAGGCGCGCAGGGAGCCTTGGCCCTTCATCCTACAGCTCCGGATCGCAATATGCCCCGATCCAGCTGAGCGTTTGTGAAGTGCACAGAAAAAAGGCAGGAAAGCCCGACGCAGAAGCGGCAGGTTGGGGAGGGGTGAGTCGGGGAGCTGAGGTGCCCAAATAAGAGCCGCGACCCCGCCGTTCCCAAGGGGGATCGGCCGCGCCTGCCTACCGTGTCTTTTAGGTGGAGCTACACGGCAAGTGGCTAGCATACAAGCTGCCTCTCTAGTAATCCTGGCGGGGGAAGTGAATAGGTCCATATAAGGAATTTAAACGGGGCGGGGGGGCAGCTTAAAAGGAATGCGCCTGCTGCGAATTTCTTGTCATCAGCTTCTTTCCACGGCGTAGGACCTGATTGGCTGCCTTGCCTGTCCTCTTGCTCTCGGCTGACCAATGGGAGGTCCAGGTTCCGGCCTTCCCCCTTTCTCCAGGAGTTGGGGCCAGAGAGTCTCGCTTTCTGCGTTTTGATTTGCTCCCCAATTGACCTAAATTAAAAAAGCTGGCGAGGAGCGACGGAGCGGCAAGCCCCGGGGCGGCGCGCTCTCTGGCGGGCCCTCGTTCTGGGCGCTCCCGTCCGGAAGCGCCTTCCTTAAGTAATCCCATTTGCCGCTCTCCCCGTCCAATCGGCGCATTGCTCCTCGCTCGTAAAGCGTTTGATTCCCCTGACATGTTTATTTTCCTCGATCATTTTTACGCAGAAGCTGGCGCCTCCGAGGGGGGTTTCCTTCGTGCTGCCCTTACAGGAAATGATGGCAGAGCGCGATCGGGAATGATCACTCCGTAAAAATAATCTTTCCTTACCCAGAGAGGCGGCGCTGGGCTCAACAGAAGAGGCGATCGCCTTGGAAGCTGCCTGGACAGCAGCAACCGCCGCCGCGGGAGGAGCCGCCGCCGCAGCAACAACCGCCCTCGTCGCCGCCGCCGCCGCCGCCGCTCTGGCTCTCGCCTCCCTTCTATGATGCCGGACGAAGCCACGGAAAGCGCCCATTCCGCCTCTGCCCGGGTTTCCTCTTTCTTCATCGCCAATTTGCTGGGAGCCAAAGCCAAAGACCAGAAGGAGCCGGACAGCACCGAGGAGGACCACAAAGAGACGCGAGCGCACGGCGGGTTCGCTGGCAGCCATTGTTCCCTTGCCTGCTGCCAGTGCCAGGTCTCCCGCTTCGGGCTGGGTCTGCACGCCTATCCGCTCCGGGAGAGCACCGTGGACTGGTACCGAAGGGCGCAGGTGGCTTTCATCGGCTGCACCAGTCCAGAAAGTAAGTCCCGGCCCGTAAAGGACGGTGCGCCTTCTTGCTGGCTTGGCATCCCCGCACCTCCTGCAGTGTGTCCCGCACAGGCGCAGCCCCCCGGGCGGCCGCGTCGGGGAAGGGTCTCCTCTCCCCCCCCCGCGGGCCGGTCGTGAATTTCTGGCGGGCGCGAACCAAAGTACAGGAGGGCCTTTTAGATCCCCAGAGATCCTCTCTCCCCGGCTTGCAGAGGGGGAGGCGCGGGCGGGGGGCGCGTCGGGGCATCTCCAGCTGCGCCGGAACCTCGTCCAGGAGGCCCACTTAGCTCCTAGGCCTTGGGTGGGCAGAGGGTGGACCCGCATCTTCTGAGGGATTTCTGACTCCCGCTTGTTTAATAATCGTCGTTTTGTGCCTTCAAGTCCTTTCCGGGTTAAGGGCGACCCTAAGACAAACCTACCGCGGTTTTTGTTTGTTTTGTTTTTGTTTTGTTTTTGCAAGATTTGTTGGGAGAGAGCTTGCCTTTGCCTTCTTTTGTAATAGCAGTAACAAAATGGCTCTTCCCCCCCTCCGCGAAAAGTATAGGGCTCAGAAGGAGTGGACTTGCGTGCGGAAAGGCCGCGAGCGGCATTCGCTCCGAGTACCAAAACTGAGCGCAGCGCTCAAACCTTCCGCGCAGAAGGTGCGGCAGCCTTCGCTAGCCTTAGGTCTGCAGGCTTCTTTTGTAACTGGCTCCCACGGGGGTTCTAGGTTGTTGTTTTTGAAGCAGACCCCACAATGCTAAAGTCTGCCCACCACTATTGTAGGCAGCCACAGAATCTCTTAGAAATTATATTTGGTTCCCACAAAGAACTCCCGGCCTCTTAGTAGCGAGGAGACAGAATCCTGGAAACGCAGCTGCCATTGAAATCACGAATTACTGTTGCATCTGCTATTCTCAGCGAGTAGAAGTCCTTGAGTTTTCACATTAAACTGTAGTCGTAGTCCTTGAGTTTTCACATTAAACTGTAGTCGTTTGGAAGGCAAAATTAAGATCAGGGGAGAGGGGGAAAACTTTTAAAGCGCTTGTTTTCCGGCCAATGTTAGCTCCTCGCCAGTTTCTTAAATTTAGGCCAACTGGAGAGCAAATCAAATTTATCGAAGCCGTTATCTTTCCTTAATTCCCGGCGATTCTTCGCCCCCAGCCTCAGTAACGTCAAGAACTTTTGTGAGAAGAGCATTTGTATGCTATCCGGAAACTCCTTGCCCGGAAATAAGTAGCCACAAAAGCCCCGATTTCAGAGTAAAGGCCTAAAGCCGATGGCTAGTTTTCACTAGAGTTGATCCACTGAATCAGTCTCTGAATGGTAAACAAACACTTCTTCAAATCACATTGAATCCGTTGATCTTCTCTGGTCCTGACTAGCCTCTGGATTTAGGATACATTTGGAGCCACCGCGGGTACTGCTAAGTGGGAAGCATTTTGCTTAAATCCAGATGTTGGGCTTTAATTGAGTTGTAACCCGCCGTTTCTTTCACGTCGTTTCTTTCATTGAAATAGTTTGAATTCAGAGGGAGAGATTCAGACCTCACGAGAGACGGGGGAAGAAGAGGTAGAGACTGGGAGCGTGACAGGACCAACATATTGGCCGGCAACCTTTTTTTACTTAATGTCCCCCCGCCCCAATATTTTAGTGTGTATTTGGCACCGCAGTCTGTGGTCCGTTTTCTGCACTTTTAACTTTCACAAAAGACAAAAGGTTTTCCCCAGCCCCTTCGGCCGAATGCTCATATCGAGGCCTTGGCACCGTAAACCCTTTTGCTTTGGATTAAGACGTCTCGGTTTCAGGGGCTGTTTTAAAGTAAGAGGACTTAAGTCTGCTTAGGATTTCCGCTCAGGAAGCTGCCGTTAGCAGCCGCGCTGCAAATGTTTTCGGCTCAGGGGGCGTCGGTAAGGTCTGGAGGAGGAGGAGGAGGAGGAGCGGGGATTCCTTCAACCCTGAAACTTATAGGCTAGCCGTCCCGGGGTTCCAAAAGGGCAGTTGACTCACTTTTGCCGTTCATTTGCAAGCGCAAATCCTGAGGGGCCTATTTAAACACAGGAGCAGAAATGGACGGAAGGGTTTTGGGGGTGTTGGCGAGTGGGCGGGAAGGGGTGTTCGTAAAAAAAGAAAAAAATCAGAGCGAGGGTTCCTTCGTTTGCAAACGCAACCGTCCGGCTTTTCCCTTTCTCTTCTGTCTCTCTCCCTGCCCTTCAGCCAGCGACAGAGATTCTCCGGAGGTCTCAGACGAGGCTACTCGCGAGAAGAAGGCGGCCGCGGCGGCAGCCAGAGCGGGAGGCGGCGGCGAGAAAGAAGCGGCTCAGGCGAGCCCCGTCCCGCCGAGAGAGGGGTCGGCCTGCAGCGGGGGCGGCAGCAGCTTGGAAGAGGAGCGCGCCGAGGAGCTGGACTCGGGCGAGGCGCGGGGCTCCGCCGCCGCCGCCGCCGCCGGGCGCAAGAAGAAGACGCGCACGGTGTTCAGCCGGAGCCAGGTCTTCCAGCTCGAGTCCACTTTCGACGTGAAGCGCTACTTGAGCAGCTCGGAGCGGGCGGGCCTGGCCGCCTCGCTCCACCTCACTGAGACCCAGGTGAAGATCTGGTTCCAGAACCGGCGCAACAAATGGAAGCGGCAGCTCGCGGCGGATTTGGAAGCCGCCAGCCTCCCGCACGCCGCCGCCGCCGCCGCCCAAAGGATAGTCCGCGTCCCCATTTTGTACCACGAAAGCTCCCTGGCCGGCGGCGCCCTGGGATGCTTCCCGGTGCCGCCGCCGCCGCACCACCCGGGCTCTCCGCCGCTGGTTGCGGGCGTTTCGGGCGGCGGCGGCGGGGGCGGCGGCGTCCCCCCCTACCCACTCACCGCCTTCCCTCCTCCCGCCTCGGTGTCCTTCCTGAGGTCGCAAGTGACAGGACTCGTCTGATCCGGAGGCGCCTTCCCCTCGGCCCGCCGCGCTGTTTCTGGCCTCTGCGAGTTGATGCTTTTCTTTTGGAGGGGCGACTCTCAACGGTGCAATAGACGGATTTTCAGGCGGAATAATTTAAAAAGGAAAACAGTCAGTCCTCTCTTGGACCGGACGTCTCTGCTTTAGGCAGGGATCCAAAGCCAGAACGTGCCGGCAGAGTTCAGCCCAGCTCTCGGGATAAACTCTGGGCCCCGGCGTGGCCCGAGAGACAGGGCTTCCCCTTGGGCCGCGGGAAATCGGCCTAGGCTTCCCCCCTTCTTCCCAAAGGCCGTCTGCCATACCTTGAGCAAGAAAAGAATGTAAAGATGTTGACTTTTCTAGCCACAAAACTAGAGACATGGCCTTCCTCGCCCCCGACCGTTGCCGTTCCTCCTCAGAGCAAAAGAAGAGCGGAAAACACGCGGATCTCGCCCGGAAGCTGTTGTCTTTTCATATCAGGAGGAGGAGGAGGAGGAGGAGCAATTAGAAATACGAGGTTATTGGAATTAAACTAGTCGTTGTTCTCCGCCATCTGCACTCCTCGGTTTCATTTCTAGGAAAGGGTCTCAAAAAGGTTTTAAAATTCGATTTCGATTCCTCTCCTATTTAAATAAAACTGCAGTTACCGCATAGTAAAGAGGTTTCTTTTCCAATTTGAAAATAATCAGTGACCCATGTTTGATTATTGAGCTGCTTTCATGTAAATGAAAGAAAATAACTCTGGGTTTCTCCCGTTGCAGAATTTTAGATTTAAAATTCCTACTCTAGTTTATTACTGTACTTCACACTTCAGGCAAGTCTTTTTGAAAGAAGCCAACAAACAGAAAGCACGAGGTATAATTATTCAATTTATTTATGGTGCAAAATATTTTGAAATGCTAGATACTTATTTGTGTTCATCACCAGTTTCTCAGAAGCCCCTTTTAGACTATCTTATAATATGAATTATGGTTGCTTAATTCTGTTAAAATTCTCGATGAAGATTGGCTATTTGCCAATTATTTTGATTTTTCTTCGTCTCAGAAACTCACTCACTTTCTGTTTCCTATGGAAAGCTGGAATGATATATCAAGTTCAGAACATTTTAGAGTAAAATTGCAGTTGATGTCTTTAGCGACTGTAACGCGATATTATATGAAGTATTATGCATGCTTAAACTATGTTTCTTTAACTAACTACTTTCTCTATCTTAATATCCCCCCCCCCCGCAAAAAAAGGTTACACTGAATCACAGAATAAAGGCTGAAGTCCGGCAGTTTGTCCCTCAAGTCTAATGGAGAAGGGGTAAAGAAAGTCACTTTTGGTGAGAGGTCAGCCTTTGACCATCCGTGCTGCAATTCAGAGGTGGCTTAATAATGCAGACTTGTTGGTCCAGTAGATCTCTGAATTTAGGGGTGGCTGGCCTTTCTCCACTTTTTAAAAAGAGTTTACTATTTTTAAAATATCTGTTTTATATTTGGCACAAACTAACCATCTCTGGTTAGACAACGAAGTAGTCACTAATAATGGAGGAGAGACAGTGTCAATGAAATGTTTCCTATAAAGCCAGCTTCTCAGAATATTTGGCTCTAAACCACATATTTTGTCCGGCTTCCAAGTACACTTGTAGAATCAGAGTTAATCTTCTCGGAGAGATGGCAATTAAATACACACAAAATAAAATTGATCTTGGCTGGTATTTCAGTTTAACATTCTGAGTAGTGTATTTAGACGACAAAGTAATCATTCATCCTTTCAACCAATTTTTAGTTGCACAACAGTCCTGAATTCTTATATGAAACTGCCTGCTCATTTTGTACAAATAAGTCTTGAAGAAGGGCCTTCTGACACAAGGAAAAAAAAAACCTTAGGCGACAGTCCCACAGACGTTCATCTGGAAGTCATTTAATTCAGTGGGTCTTGCATCTAAGCAGATAGGCAAAGAACTGCGCTATCAGGGTAGGATTTTGAAGTCGTTGTGGGCTGTGGTTAAAAAAAAAACAGGATATTTGGTGTCTTAAATATCACGCGGTTTAAACATTTTTTTATGGAAAGGCAGTAGATGTGATTCCACTGTCCCGTCAGCACCTATTCAGGAAGGCCCGGAAATGGTTTCTGCCCCTCGGCCTTGGAGGGTTTTTCCCGCGCCTTCCATCTCCTCGGTGACTCTTGGATGGTGGAACTGGTGATTTGCTGTTTCCACAAAAGCACCACCAGAGGAGAAGACCTGCTGATACTTCACAGCAGCGCGGAGAGTTTAGGGCTACATCGTCGGGAAGGCACAATCCCCTTGAACAAGTTGGGATTTACTTCTCAGCAAAACGAGGCTGACGTCCCTGGGCCTGACGAGGCTTTGACCCCGCTGAGACCCAAGTGTCCCTGCTTCCCATCCCATCCTCATCGATCCCCATCGTGTTGACCCATCTCGAGGAGAACACGGAACACTAGTTTCCTAGCCATCAGACAGGTTTTCGAGAAACCTCGGCTCACTCGGCATTATTGGAGAGCGGAAACAAATAGCACCCGCCTATAGCAGCATCACCCCAGGAGGAATTGCTCTTTCTTTCCCTGCACCTGACCCGTCTGTCCCCCTCCTTAGAAAATGCAATTCTTTGGAGGGTATTTCTCCTAATTTTTTAAGGCAAGGAACTGGCAGCTCAAAGTAAATAGGGAAGTTTTTTTTAAAAAAAAATGTTTTCTTGCTGTTTTTTTTTAAAGGCGTTCTGATTATTTGAATAAACATTTGTTCATCATGTATTCTAACTATGCAGTTTATTTTTCTGGCTTCTCCTGTTTTAGATATTTTTTATTTACAATATTTTTACACCTCTCTTCATCAAGTCAGATTTTCAGGGAGTGTACCATAACACAATACCTCGTATATTATTTAAAACCCAGCACAACCATAAAACACTAACAGCACACAACCACCTCGAAAGGCACAAAAATAACGATTAGGAGAGGCCGCACGGATTACAGTAAACAAAAACGTTCACTTGGTGCGGGAAGATTGCACAGCGGATACCCCCTACCTCTTTATTAAGAGAGGTCATTCCGACCCTGGGGGTGTCACCGCTAAAAAAGCCCATCCCTTGTGATTCCCTTTTGCAGTTCTGATAAGAAAAGCATTCGGGAAGGGATATTCCAGCAGTTCAAACGCGCTGTGGCTGCCTGGGAAGTCGTTCCCACTGGTTTCAAAGAAACGCTCTTCTGAGTAAACGTGTTGAGGACTGGGTTGGAGGTTGCCGTTCTGTACACATCCATTACCCCAGTAGAATCCAGTGATTAGGGGGGCTTACTTCCGAAGAACCAGACAAAGTATTCTGTTCTCGACAAATTTGATTTTGAAAAATTTGTCTTGTGGATGGTAAAGACTTTTGAGTATTTACAACATAGGTTTTCTGCATCTCGTACGATTTACCTGCTGCTAGAGGACAAATTACATTTGTACCGGTGTTTCCCTGAAAGGAACAAAGAATGAAGAAATAGCCTTATGCCTCTGTTTCACAAGTAATTAAAACGGAATTAAACTAATTAATTAAATTACTAGGTTGTTTGTGTTCCTATTCTAAAGAAATTCTACTAACCCTATGTTTATCTGGACCTTTCCACTGAGTCCACTGGAATGTAGCCCCAACTACATGTAGGCAGGATTGCAGCCTAAAATTAATTAATTAATTATATTTGTATGCGCCTTTCTCCCCAAATAGGACCCTAAATTCAATCTAAAATGCTGAAACAATGTGGGTGAAACATTTTGAACACTCAAAAGGCCTTAGGTGAATATAATTATGGTTGTTGCTGGCTTTGAATTAGACTTCCTGGTAGTCAAGGGTGCTGGGATCACAACCTGTGAAGATTAAAATCTTCTCAGAACACCTTTACGGCTAAATCCACGTCTTACACGGGTAATATTATTATGGACATTAATTCCTCCGTTTTGATACATCTTTGATGGGGACTGATTGCCTCAAGAGATTAGATAGGGGGCATCCAGGAGGCAGCGGAGCTGGAGTCCACAAAGGTGTGGATTCCGGGTTATGCGTGGCCGTTGACGTCAGCACTTCTTCAGTGCGATCAGGATCCCAGCAGAGCCTTTAGGAGCCTGTCGTGCCAGCTTACAATTGACATTCCTCTTCCTCGCTCTCGCTGTCTCCGTGTCGCGGTGTTTTTTTGCAGGGGAGAAGAGCTCCGCGCCCAGGATCCATCCCGTGCTCCTTACTGGACCTTCGCGGAGGTTCCCAAAGCCTTGAAGAGCCAGAGGCCCTCGCCGCGCGTAGACCGGGAAGAGGCGGAAGTGGAGCAGGAGCCGGATCCTCGGCCTCTGGGCTCTTCTTTCCTCTGGGCATCCGAAGAGGCGCTGCTTCCTTCCGACCTGCCCTTTGGGCGCTCCCTGACGCCCTCTCTCCGCCGGATCCAAGGCTGCTCCGGCGTGCGGCCGCGGCGGCGGCGGCATGCTGGCCTCACAAGAGATCCACAAGGATCCAAGGAGGACTGGGTGGGAAAGCTGAGGAGGCGCCGAGCCCAGGGAAGGAGCGGTACCGTTGCGACCGCGGCAGCCCCGGCCGACCTCGGGAGAGGAAGAAAGCGGGGCCACTCCTCGCCAGGCTCCCTCGCCCAGGGGTTTCCCAAGCCTGCTTGATTCACGAGGTGCTGCCCCCGGTCCGGCTCGGCTGAGCGAGCGCCTTAAAAATATCACCCCCACCCCCACCCCAGCTGGACTTCGACACACCCACGCGGATGGGCTTGCCTGCGTCTGCACCCAACGCACACTCATCCCGCGCTCCTTTGGAGTGCGAGCGGGGGCGAGGGGAGAGTAACTCCCACACTGCGTCTGTCGCCCTGGTAGTTTTGGAAAATAGGATGAAGCTGCTTCGCACACTCAGCAATCCGATTCTAAAGCCACTTCCGCACTAGACTCTTATGGTGCAATTATTCCACTTTGAACATCCTATGGAATCTTCGGGTTTGCAGTTTCGGAGGGGTTGTTGCTAACTGCCGTCATATACATATGTATAAAGGGGAGATCTCCGAGACACGCTGTCGTCCGCAGCCCTGCTCCGGGCTCGCAGGCTCAAGACTCCGGCTTCCCTGACGGAATGAATCCATCCACCTGGGCCGCCGCCTCCCTCTTTTCCTCCGGCCTGCCTGGGTACCAAGCTTTCTTGTCTTTTCTGTCTACGCAGCAGCTTCCGAGAGACCTCCGCGGGAGCTCACCCGGGACGAGAGATTGACGCCAGCGTGGTAAACGCGTCCGTCCCGTTTTCCTGCCTGCCTCCCCCCCCCCGGAAGCCCTGCCCTGCTCGAGGGAGACGGGTGGGGGTGGGTCTCTGCCTCCCGCCTGCCCTTTTGCGGAGGAGCGCTTGGCGGTTCCCACGGGGTGGACCGGCGCTCGGGCGGCAGCTCGACCGAGAGTGCCAACCAGGCCGATGGTGGACGCGGGGCTGGCCGTGGCAGCGGGCGAAGAGGGAGGGGAGTCCGGGCAGGAGAGCCCGAGGAGTTCCGGCCTGTTCGGTGGGGCCTGTTCCTGGATGAACGCGCAGCGAGCTACGGGGCCATCGACGTCCGCTTTCAAACGACATTCGGAATGGGAACTGAAAGAGGCAGAAACAGGCCAAGATCAGGAGGAAAGTTTGGTAGAGGAGGGCATCTCGTGAACACGCCCCTCCCCATCGTTTCAGGCGCCTGAGTTGAACTGAGGACCGCAGTCCGAAGGAAGGGCAGCAGCGGAGTCCTGCTGACTCAGGCCCACGCGCCAGATGCGGCCGCCCTTCAGCCAGTCCGTTAGTCGCCCACCCGAAGACCCCCGGCAGGATAGGAGCCCGACGGCGCCCTTCGGCCGCTGGGCCTCCGGGCCTGGAGGTAGTGGGACGCTCTCGTGGCTGGCCCCGTCCCCCGCGAAGTGGCCCGACGCTCCTTGAGAGCCGTCCAGGTTCCTATAGAGACTTCCGCGCTGGAAGAAAGCGCACTGAAGATTTTTTAAAAAATGACTTCAATGTGAGCTTTTATTCGTGGCTCTGTGCCTTTGCTTTGGATGTCTGCGTCGTTTGAGCGAGTGTTATTTCCCTCGCATATAAAGGGTAGAAAAGCAGAGTATAAATGGTGGAAAAGCAGAATATAAATGGTAGAAAAGACACCTCCGGTCCTGCCTGTGGAATAGTTTCTGCTTGAAGACGTCGGACTTGTCACCACGGACTCTTCCACCTTTTCTGCCAGGGCAGACTGATACAGCTGTTTCTGTGAAAAACCATCAGAAACCATCTGAACCATCAGAAAGTATCACTCCACCAAAATCGCCTTCACAGAAGAGCCTTCGGTCTCTTACTGCGAATGAAAAAGGGGAAGATGCGGAAAGCTCCAGGGAAGAAGGGGTACTCTTTCTTTCTAACGGGTTCTCAATGATCGCTTTTCCACAGTTTTGACGGTGGAAAATCCTTTCACAATGTCTGTTCTTGAACAGAAATGGTGGGCCCTGCATGAGTAGATCTTGGAAGTAAGCCGCAGTGAAGTTGGTTTCACTATTTCCTTCTTTCCTAAAAAGCAGTTTCAGGAAAACAGCTTTTCGATGGCGTTTTAAAGCTAATTTGTGTGTTGATTTCATAGGATTTTCTTAGACAAGGAATACTCAGAGGTTGTTTTGCCGGTACCTTCCTTTGAACACCTAGAACACCCTGTTATTGGTGGCCGTCTTCCATCCAAATATTAACCAGGACTGATCTTGCTTTGCTTCCAAGTTCAGACGGGATCTGGTGCCTTTGGGGTAGTCAGGCCTAAGTCCTCTTTTAGGGATAGGAAATAAGTGTCAACGAACAGTGCCTTCCAAGTAAATCTGTGTGAGGACCAAATGTAATCTCTGGGAATCTGCATTCCCCACAGAATCGAGACATCCCTCTAGATGTCTCTTAGCCACATTTACGCTATAGTAGGCCCAGCCTTACTCTGAAGCCCTACTACACAGAACTAGCCCATTTAGGCTGAATTTGGCGTAGACGACCTAGTTACAAATTTCATCAAAAGCAAATAAAACTAAGCCGATCCTCGGGTTCATTCGGGAGACGGAATCGTTCGCTTGTTGGATTCCTGCAAGGCTTAGAGTTGTAAACCGTTTTCCCACGGAAGCTCTCCAAAGCGGCTTAGCGGCATGGCTCCGCAGCTCTTCTGGGACTCTTCAGAAGCGAAAGGCCTAGCGGCCGCGTGTCTCTAGAATCAAACAAACGAAAAAACTGAGCCGCTCGCCGGAATGGAAATAACCCAGGGCCACATTCAAAGGTCTCGCTCTCAGCGGACTTGAGGATCCGAGGGCTCCAGTGCCGGCATCCCGCGTCACAAGCCAGACCCGTAAGACCGAGGGGGATTGGCGTCCCTAGGAAACACGGGCACTAGCGCGCGGTTAGGCTGCGGCCGGCGCCTTGTTAAGCGCGGGGGAACACGCGCTGTGACGTGCAGCCTCTGCAGAGAACGTATGTAGACTCGATCTCGAGGAGAAGCCTAGCGGTGAGAGAGTAACCCTCTGAGCGGAAGGGAACCCCGTTGAGGAATGGGACGCAGAGGGGGCCATGAGACAGGGACCACCTGGTTGGGACAAAGACAAAGAGCTGGCTGCCCTTTCATGCGATCATAGCACTTACCATCATAGCACTATGAGCCCACTCTAACAGCCATGGCTGCGTCGTGTGGAATTCTGGGATTTGAAATTTAATAGCCACCTCAGGAAACTACAAATCTCAGGATTCCATTGGATGCAGCCGTGTCAGAAGAACTGGGATCAAAGTGCTATAAATTTGTGAAAGGGTCCCTGGTGTAAAGGCCAGCTGCCACACCCACAGCCCACTGATCCGCTCCCTCTTTCTTAGACCTAAAATGAGCGAATCAACGAACAAGGCAAGCAGCCGATCCCTTAAAGTCTTCCATTTTTCCAGATGACCGGATTTTCTTTTTTTTTCTTAAACGAATTGATGTTCAGCACTTGAGCAAATTCTGCACCATTTTCACGCCTAGAATTATTTTCATTTTGTACTAAAACAAAAAACAAAAACCTAAACTAACGGTCGCTGCTGCTCCGTCCAGTCCTTCAGACTAGATAACAATCTACTGGACTGAGCCGTCTTCTCTTTCCCCTTTCAATCGAACTTCATTCCCCACACCCCTGCAAACGCCTGAAATCCTGGAGATTTCGATGACATTTAGGCAGAACACCTTCGCTAATTGGAAGAATGGAGTTTGAATTTTGGTATTATGTTGTTGTTGTATTGCTCTCCCTCCCGGGGGAGGAGGCTTCTCTGCTGAAAACGCGTTGGGTCAAACGATTAAGTCAAACAGGATGAATTCTTGCCGAGACAGTATGGAAAACTTTTCTCATTTCGAGTGTTTGGGAGAGCCCGACACTCTGATCTGAGCTCAGCAGGGCGTCCCTCGCGGTCCCCTGGGGAAAAATCTGCCAGGTAAAACAACCCCTGTCTCCGGTGGCTTCCTCAGAAGGGTGCTCCTTTGCGCAGTTTGGCCGGGGTGGGCCTCACCGTTTGGGCGCCTGGGCCCCGCGGGTCCCCTGTTCTCAAAAAACCACGGCCGCCTTTTCCGTAGTAGAGGCTCCAAGATGAGCTCGTTGCAGCGCGGGCTAAGCCTTGCTCCGCGATCTTCCCCGCGAGGTCAGCAAATCTAACCCTACATCACAAAAAAGCTGCCGGCACATCTGACCACAGTACTGTGGCGCAAAAGCTTTTCCCAGAAAACGCGAGCTCTTTTCGTCTTCTTCTCTGAAAAACAATGGAGGCCAAGACTCCTCGGCAGCTGGAGAGAAAAGAACCAAAGCCCACCCGGAATAAACCGAGCGAAGCAAACAAACGTTCTCGCCGCGAGGAACCAAGCCGAAGGACAGGGGGAATCCTGCAACGTAGAGGCCTTCCCCGCTCTGCCGACCCTTCCCCGCGCCATCTTACACGCCAGGCCTCAAACGGCGGTCCCCACTCCGAGACTCCGGGACAAAGGAGCCCGGCCTCCGCTTCCGCGGCGCGCTTGGGCCTCCCCGGGTGAGGCCTGGTAGGTGGGTGGGGGGACTCGTTCGGCAGCTAGGCGCAATTCGGCCATAAGGAGTCTCTCTGCTTTTCTGAACCGTTGAATGCCGCTGGCCTCCCCTGGTCCAGCCAAGCCGGCTCAGGCCTGGTTAGACTGGACTAGGACCAACAGCCTGACTAGCAGAAGGCAGTTTCCTAGGTTCGGATGACTGTCGAAAGGCGGGCCTTCTCTCCTGTTTCCGGGGCGGGTATCCCGGAAAAGTTGGTTCCAAAGTCTGCGCGCTCCTCCGCGTCTCCGAGGAAGGCGGGCGCAGCTCGGCGGCAAAGGCGCGAAGGCGGGGGTTTGCCCTGCAGCTGAAGGCGCGGAGCGCAAAGACCCGGCCCTCCTGCCCACCGGCCACTTGGATCAGTCCTAGACAAGAAAGTGCGGGTGTACGTTTGCAAACGCCGGTTATGTGGACTGAGGGCTAGATAATTGCATGGGGAGCCTACGTGGCCTGAGCCCGGCACCTCTTCGGCCGCCCCCGTCACTGGGAGCAGGGGAGGGGCAGGAGAGCTTTTAGGGGTTCGCAGGCGCTTCTAAAGGTCATCCTAGAAAGCAAGCGACAGCCTTCTCCTGGTCTTGGGCCAAAGAGGGCCTTCAGAAGGGGCCTCCTGGAGGTGGTCGCCAGGTACTTGGAATCCTCGGCTGGAGCGTTCTACAGTGCTGCTTCCTTGACCTCCAGGACTACAGCTCTCTGGCGGAGCCTGCCAAGTACCGCACCAAACCACAAAGCCCAGGATTCTGTAGGTGAAGCGACTGAGGCAGCCCGGTGCGGAATCGGAGTGCTGTAACTGGGTGGAATGGCTGCACTCTGGGCTGCCGGCCTTACGAGCACCCTGCCACTTCGCCTTCTCTCAGCCTGCCTGCCTGCCTGCCTGAAGGCTTCCTTTCCCGATCTTCTCCTGACACAGCAGGGCCCAGCTTCCGACGTTTTCTCCTCCTCTTCCGAATGAAAAAAAAAAGTGTCCTTGGGCTTCACTTTTTTCAAAGCAGGCCCCGTCCTGCACTATTTGAATAGCCCTGGGCGTTTCTGCTTTTTGAGGGGAGACTTCAGCACATCCGATGTTTAAGACCAACCGGTGCGTGCATGTCCAGCTTCGTCCCCCCCCCCGCCCTTCGGCCGGCTTGCGCGGCTGCTTCCTCCTGGCTCCCCACCGGCCCTTCCCCCTCGGAGCCACCAGCAGCCCCGTCCCTCTGCCGCCCGTTTCCTCGGCTTCTCCCTCTCTCGGACGCCGCCGACTGGCCCGCCCTCCGCGCGTCCCCGCCCAGTTACTGGGCTCTCCTCGAAGCCCTCCCGCCGTCCTGCCGCTTGGCGGACGCCTCCTCGCCGCAGCCGCCGCCGTCCAGGATCCCACGGGGCTCCCGGGAAAGCCTCCCCGCTGGCCGTCCCCGGCCCCCGGGAGCGAGCCTGGCGGCCCAGAGGCTGAAAGCAGCGGGGAGGAGGCGGGGCGCGGAGGGCCCGCCGGGTGGCCGAGGCCGGCGGGGTTGCGTCGGAGCGCGCGGGGGATGAAGCGGCCGGAGGCCCTGCGGCCCCAGCAGCTGCCCTTCGCCGTCGAGCGCCTGCTGAGGCGGGACCCGGACGAGAGGCGCTCTTCTTCCAGGGAGGCGGACGAGGAGCGAGCGGAGCCCAGCGAGCGCTCCGGCGGTCGGGGTAGGGAGGCACCTCGGCGACGCTCTCCGGGCCCGCTTGGGCGTCCGCGGAGGCGGCATTCCGCGGGTGGGCAGGGAGCGGAAAGAGAGGGAGGATCGATCGGGGTTGCCCCGCGCCTGGCCTTGCGTCCCCTTGCTCAGCTGCCTGGCCCTCATTGGTTCTCCGATAGGCCAGCGAGCGTGGCTGCGGGCTGCCCCGCGGAGCCCCGGCGGGCGGGCGGGATGCGAAGCGCGCCACTCGGAAGGGCGAGCGGCCTAGCGGCGGCGGCAGCAACACCAAAGTCTCCGGGGGAGCGCCCGCTCTCCATTTCCCGGCTTTATTCGGAAACTGCCCGCCTCGGAGGGACCCTCCCTTCCCACGTACGGGACCCCCTCTGGGTAGGATCCGCAGGACCCCTCCCCAGATGAGGCCGCCCCCCCCCGGCCTCCTGACGGCGCCCTTCTCTGTGTTGTCCTTGCAGGGCAGAAGAAGCGCCGGCGGCACCTTGAGGACTGCGGTGGGGCAGGAGGAGGAGCGGCTTCTCCCACGCTTCAGCAGGCCCTGGACGGCTGCTTGGCCCCGAGCCCCGCCAGGCCCCTCCGGCAGCAAGACCTGCCCCGCAAGGGCGGCCGAAGCAGCCCGCGGCCACCCGCCTCCTTGGCTGCCCCCAAGAAGAAGACGCGGACCATCTTCTCCAAGAGCCAGGTCCTCCGGCTGGAGGCCACCTTCGGCCTGAAGCATTACCTGAGCAGCGCCGAGCGGGCTTGCCTGGCCCGGGCCCTCCAGCTCACCGAGACCCAGGTCAAGATCTGGTTCCAGAACCGTCGGAATAAGCTCAAGAGGCAGCAGTGGGCAGAGCGGCCGGCGCTTCCTCCTCCTCGCCCCCCTGCCCTCCCCTTCCTGGACGCTCCGCTGGGGGCAGAAGGAGGACGGGAGACGGGGGGCGTCCGGCACAAAGACAGCCGCGTCCTGGGACCGCATTTGTTCCCCTCGGCCAGCAGCCCCTTCCCTCTGCTCTACACGGGACTCGCCGTCCCCTGCGTCGTCTTCTCAGATCCTGGCAAATATTTCAGCTTCGTGAATGGGGAGAATGGATGAAGACTCCCCCTGCCCCGCGGCCCCGTTGTCGGAGGAGGGGCCGGACCACCTGTCTGCTGGGGAGGCTCCCGGGCAAAGCCCGCCGATTCCACTTCCCCCACCTCAGCCCATCTCAGCTGGACGCAACCACAGACTCTCTTCGCACCGACGTTTTCCTGTCCAAAGAAGGAGGGCTGGGGGGGGGTCTTCTTTGCCCTCGCATTGCAGCCCCTGCCCATCGGAGGACTCATCTCCTTCGCCTTATTTATTGAAGGTTAGCGAAACAGACGCTTCCCTAGATAGAGGCACAGACAAGCTCCTCGGATGGCGAGTTGTCGCCCCTCTCCTCTCTCGACGGGGTTTTTACCGAGTTGCCCAGGTGCCTTTTTTTGCTTCTTTGAAAGACGAACCAACGGAAAGGAGGGAAGACGAACCCTTACAAACATTGGGCTGGTCCCGTGCATAGAAGTTCCTTCCCTTCACTAGCCTGCTTCCTTCTTTTTGCAACGCTTACTTTGAAGCCTTGCGTGTCCGAAGGCGCCGAACCAAACGGAAAACGAGAGACAAACGAAACTGCCCTCCGCGTTGCCTGGTCTCGTTCAGAAGTTCCCGCAGGGAAAGGCACCTCTGTCAGCTTGGAAGTCACACCCCAGAGCTTGGGCCTCCAGCCCTGGACTGGGATGGGGTGGCGCTCTCTCGCACTTGCTCGACTTGCCTGTCCGTGGAGTGCCCACATTCGAGGCTTTGTAATCCACCGACTAATGTAATAAAAACCTAGGTTTTGCACAGAGGTGTTAGTTTGTAATTTAATTTTTCTAAGCTGGTGAGAAAGGCCATTTCTGCACTAGACTGTTATAGTGCTATTAGTCCACTTTCAGCATCCTATAGAATCCTGGGGTTTGCAGTTTAGTTGAAGGTCATCTTCAGAGGCCCTTCCCTAAACTGCAAATCCCTGGGATTCCATAGGATGTTGAAAATGGAATAATAGCACTATAACAGTCTAGTACGGAAATGGGCAAAATTTCCCCTAACTTCACACACTGGCACAAGGAGCAAGTAGGAGCTTGAAGAAGTAATTTTTCTTGGGGAAAAGGGAGACGCTTCAATGTCTCCCTCCCCTTTCACATTAGCAGCATAGCTGGAGGTCAATTTCTTTGGGGAAAGCAGTGCTTTGGTCTCCACCTTGCTCTGTCTTCCTGCTGCCTGCTGTTTGCAATTGATGAGAGATCTCCTTACAGTTATCAGTTATATCATCAAAGTTGATACTTGGTTCTCTAAGAGAACCAAGAGAAAAACTAGTATCGAAAATCCAAGTGTACTTCAGTTTTTAGAAATTATTCAGAAATTTGACAAAGAGGAAACTGTTGAAAAGCTATAACAAGTTTTTAAAACAGTTTTTAAACAAGTTTTTAAAATGCAAGCTAAAGAAATTAGCACTTTTTGAAGGAATAAATAATATTCCTTTCCAGTCGTTTAAATGATTTCTATTTGAAATCAGTCATTTCAGAATCAGTTGGAACACACTGGATTTTTAAAAGCTCCTTTTTCACTCAACAGTTCATGTTCACCATGAGTGGTTCATATCCCTTCTCAAAAACAATTACTGGAATATACTATGGTGTATATTCTGTATAGCAACAGTTGATGTCCACATATCCCAATAGAGTTAGGAATCTTCTGCTTCCTCTTCTGAACTGCCCACTTGACACAATGGAGAGCAGTATAATTTTTCACACTTAACTGCTGAATAGTAAGTCATGCCTTATGCAATTCCCACTGATGCAATATATCTACTCCAGTTGGAACTAGTAATTGGGGGGGAAATCAGTAAAAGAACTAATGTTAAATGGATATAACCCATTCAAACAAACAAAACACAAAACCGGAACATATTGTCTCGAACTGTGGTTCATCTAGGGAGCCCACTCTTCCTACCCTAGCCAACAACAAGAAGCTCCTGGCAAATGTACAGGGGGGGGGCATGGAAGTGATTGGCCTTTTCTTGCTATTGCCAGTGGTGGAGCTTGGAGTGTGTGGAGGGGGGACGGGAGGGGACAGGGCTATGGCATGAGGGGGTATGTCTGTAGTATGTGGGCGCATGGCCAGGGCGCGTGGAGGCATGGCTTTGGGTCGGGACGCCCCAAAAATATTGCTGCCCGGGGCGAATCCCCCCCCCCCATGTCCCTACGTGACTGGCTATTACTGCCTAGCAGCTGAAACTCATTGACTAACTTCCTGTGAGCAAGCTTCCCCTGAGTCGCTGATAGGGAAGAGACAAGTTACCAAAAGGTAAACTCCAAACCCTCAATGGCCCAAGGTACTGAGAACTTTGGAATATGGCCCACTGGACGCTGTGGAATTTATTCCTGAGCAGACCTTTTCAATAGGGGTTAGCAAGATCAGTGACTTAAGGCACCAGTCTCCCTGACATGGTATGCACCACACCATTCCTTGAAACTAAAACAAGTGAGTGGAAGGCTTTGGCTGGAAGTTCTCATAGCTTAATGGGAGGCTTCTGCCTATCACAACTTTTAAACTTTTTTTTTTTATGGTGGGGGACATCTGGAGGCAGCAGGAGCTACTAAACTGAGCAGGGTTCTATATGCAGCGTATTAGCTACCCCTCATTTACAGAATTGTGCTGAGAAGTTTAGAACAAGCACGTTGCATTATGTATCTAAGAGAAAACAATTGCTTGTGTGGTTTACTGCAAATGGCAAGAGGAATAAATAGCAGTGGTGTGTGTGTGCGTAAATTCAACTATTATTTTGTTTCAAAATAAAAGTATAGTAACAGCATTAAGTGTACATTTTAAAAAGCATGCATTAATCTTTTTTTTAAAAAAAGTCTTTGCAAGCAGAAACTGTAGACATCTTTTGCGTTTGCATCAGTGGTATCAAGGGAAGTAAATAGTGTCTTAGACTGAATTTAAAAATTTCCAAATCCAGATGATATATATGTTTTTCAAAAGTATGAATAAGTTAAGTTAATATAGGGATGGGAAATCTCTGGCGTATGAACTGGATGCTATCCATGGGGGTTCCACATCCTGTGCAAGCTTTTTCTCCAGTGGTGAAAGAGTATTTCAAGGCCAAAGAGCTGTTGCACTCAGGATTACTCTTGAACAAGATGCATAGAATTGAGTTGTGTTTTACCATGGTGAAGTGCTCAAATGTGAAAGAATTATATCTGTCTTTGCCCTCTCTGCTTTGCCCGTGCCCTTCACTTAATCCCCTGCTGGAATATAGTCTCAAAAACTAGAGTAACTGGAATTTATCTCTTGTGCTGAGAAAGGTTCCTCCAAGGGAGAGAACTGATAAGCAGGTATGAAAAGCACAAGCAAAACAGGAGGCAAAGTTCCATGTGCTGATAGATGATCACTTGCTTTATTTGTTTTAAAAAGCCCGACTTTCAGCCTCTATCAAAGTTGCCCTTCTTCAGGGGCTACAAGAAAAAATACAAATATAATTTAATTTAATACATTAACAAGGATAACACAGAATTAATTATAATCCCTAAAAACATATAGATTACATTCTTTTAAATAAAGTGTGTATACATGCAGAAATTTCTGGAGTTGTACAACACATTTTCCAAAGAAATAGGCCATAAGCCAAGAGAACTAGACTGTCGTCTTTGGACATTTATAGACTCAGGTAGTCAGAAGTGAAAAAGAAGAACCCATAGTCTCTCTAGAATTGATCACAAGGATATCTGATGCAATTACCCTAAATGTTACTTCAGTTTACTTATTATCTTTCACAGTCATCCTTATATTAAAGATAGTAAATTCAATTCTTTATTTAGACAAGTAGGTTCTAGTGATTTTAACCTTAAAATCCATTCAATCTCTTTCTTCTTAAGAGTATCTTCATTGTGATTGTGAATTTTCTGCAGAACCCTAATCTGATATGGATTGCTACATTTCTTAATGTTTGACTAAAGTAGCAACCAGCCTGTTCTTTAAAAAAATATCAAAACTAAAATTAATAAAAAATATTTTAAAAATAGAACTACATATAACCAAAAATACACAAAAATATCAAACACAACATAAAAGGAATAAAAAGAATACACACATGACTTCCAACTCAGCAGAGAATGGTTATTTATGTTTTTTATATTTCTTAAAAGTTTGATAAAATGACTATAATTTCTTAGTCTGATTGTGAATCTGCTATAAAAGATTATATAAATTTTCTCTACATTTGTACTTATACTGTAACTACTCTAGTGTTTAGTACTGGGATATAACAAATTTCATGTTCTACAGTAATATTTCCAGCCAAATTATTCAAATCCTTACTGTTACATTTCCACCTCAAATACCTGTTAAATACATTACAACAGCAAGACTAAACTCAAGATTTAAAACCCTAAAATATTTGTTTAAATATTTATTTAAAGTTGCTCATCAGAGGTCTTGTAATTTGGAGAGAAGGGAGGAATAAGTAAATACACACGCCTATCACAATATTTTTATTGGAATGATCCTTCCTTCCTTCCTTCCTTCCTTCCTTCCTTCCTTCCTTCCTTCCTTCCTTCCTTCCTTCCTTCCTTCCTTCCTTCCTTTTCTTCTTTCTATTTTAACTACAAAAGCTCATAACATCTCTCCAAGCCTTCTCAGATCCCCTGTGGTCCCATTGTGGCCTCCTGGGTTTGGAGGACCACAGTTAAAGAATCATTGTGTTACAACCTTCTCCCATTGTTTCTTAAACTCATTCTTTAATTAAGGTTATGGGCCATTTCTGCACTAGACTGTTATAGTGCACTTTACTACCTCCCTAAACTGCAAACCCCAGGATTCCATAGGATGTTGAAAGTGGAATAATAGCACTATAACAATCTAGTGCAGAAATAGCCATTAACTTCTCCATCTCAGCCATGTCCAACAATGTCATCATCCAGTCCTCTTGAGATGGTGTTGTGGAATCTTTCTATTTCTGAGCATAAATTATTCTCCCTGCCATTAACATATATTGTACAATTCTTACAAAGTTCTTATTTATTTGATCATCCATCAGTTCCAATAAGAACAATTCAGATTGTTTCAATTGAGTTATTATCTTCAGAATGTCCTCCATCAATCAATGTATAATTACCCAAAGGCTTCTCCACAAGTCCTACTCTTTTATTTTTCAAATTTGAAAGGCGCTGTCCTATTCTTTGTTTGACAGGTCTGAAGGTTTTCCATACACCCATATATTTTTATATATACTTTGAATGGCATAAATCTCATGGCTAGTGTTACAGGTACTAAAATGGTTCAATTTGTATTGTTTTTATCTATATTGTTTAGAGATATTGTTATTTTGGTTTTTTTGAACAGTATAAACACTGTGCACATGGGTGATGTCCTGTTATATAGCATTATAGCATTAGTATTATGTAGCTGCTTTTTGGCATTGAATTCTGCATCCATCACAATATCTTTGATATTCCTGGTTCTTTTATAGGATATAAGAGGTTTCTCATTACATCCCAGGATATCTTCCACTAAATACCAGTGCTTATTTATAAATCTCTTTCGGTTTTTTGTGATATGATTAAATGTGAAAGATCAGTGCAGGTGATTACTTTGAACTCTATGTTCTTTTTAAACTCTTTTTAACAGTTCTGAATGGGGCTCTCTACTGCTTTTCTTAAACCACTCGACATTGTATTTTGTGGATGCCCCCTTGCCCTCAAAAGTTTTGACAATATTATGGATTTTGCCTTACATTCTCTTTTTTATTCTGAGAAATTGGCCATATTGAAGATTATACCTTCTGGTTGTAGGATGATTGCTATCACATCTAAGATACATGTAGGGGTTTTTTGTATAACAAAGTGATTAAATGAACTACTTCTTTCTCACATTCGAAAAATGGACCTTTTATTTTTTTCATATTCAAACTATATAGTGGTGCTAATGGAGTTAATTGTATTCTGAAATTGTTTTAGATCATCATTATCACCTCTCCAAATGTAAAATATGTCATCTATCTGTCTTGCTCCAAAATGGGTTTTTCCTTATATTCATTGTCAAGATTAGTTATTCCTCTTTCACAACCTGCCATAAAAAAATTTGCTATTTCTGGTGCCATAGGGCACCCCATGGCCACCCCTTAATTTGCCAGTAGTATTGTTGTTCAAATTAAAGTAAGTCTTTTTACTCCTATTTCCACTAGGGAAAATGTATTTTGGGAGGTGAGTTCCCTCCTCTCTAAAGTAGATTGTATAATTTCTAGAGCTTCATCTTGAGGTACGTTAGTATATGGTGCTGTTACATCCATAGTGCCTGAGATGTCTCTTTCTTCAAGTTTGGAAAGAGATAATTTAGTTAGGAAATCTGTGGGATTCCTGTTATATGATGCAATACTGACTATGAAGGGTTTCAAAAACTGGTCTACAAATTGTGATATTGGTTCTAAAATTGAGCCACCTCCTGATATGATGGCCCAGCCCATGGAAGGATTCATGCCTTTATGCTTCATGGGCTCCTGGAAATTGTTTTTAACATGATTTTTTTTCTTTGTTCCTTCTTCAACTGCAATTTTGATAATTTTGGAAATATGCTCACTTGGATTACTTTCACGTATCCTAGAAGCAGTATGATGTGCTAGTTGGTGAAGAACTTCCCATTTATAAACTGATGAATTTTTTTTATCACAATAGCCCCTCACTTACCTGCTTATTTTATAAATATAGAAGTATCTGCTGCGGTTCTTAAAGAGCATTTCTCTCCCGCTCATAGTATTCCAAGGACCTGGTGTTTTTCCTTCTAGCCTCATTAACTCTTGTGAGATTAATCATTCAAAAACTGAAACGGAATGATCTGTAGGAGGGCATAACACAAATCTAGATGGTGTTTTGAAGTTATATTTATTATTAGATAGCAATTGTAATGTGACCTCAAAGTAATGTTTCAATTTTATATTTCCAAAGAATTGAAATGAATATAATCTAACCTGTACTGGACCATATTTGGGGGTGGAAACAAAAGACAATTTAGACAATACTAGAATTAGACAAGATTCAGAGTGCAGAGCAGCAGAACTATAAAACCTGAGACAGATATGACAGGTTGGAGGAAAAAAAGCTTGCATTGTAGAGTCTCCAAGCTAAGGGACCCAGAAGGATGTCATGCTCAGTGGTAATCAAAGTGTCCAAGAAAATTCATAGAGCCTCATTTCTTTCATCTGCCAGGCCCTTTCATCTGCCGACCACTCCCAAAACTGCAAACCCCAGAATTCCATAGGATGTTGAAAGTGGAATCAGCGCTATAACAGGCTAGTGCAGAAATGGCCATAGCCTACAGCATCTGGTATTCACCGATGGTCTCCCATCCAAATATTAACCAGGATTGACTCTGCTTACCATCTAAGATCAGATGGGATCTGGTGCCTTTAGGATATTCAGGCTAACTTATTAAGCATTATTGTCTTTCCTGATGAGTCATGCCTTCTTGTGATATATCCAAAGTATTACAGTCTCAGGTTAGTCTTTTTGGCTTCTAGGAAAAGCTCCAGCTTCATTTGCTGTTGGATCCCTTCATTTGCTATTTTTAGCAGTCCATGATATTCACAGAACTCTCATCCAGCACCACATTTCAAATGGGTTAATTCTGTCCCTATCAGCTTTCTTCGTTGTCCAGCTTTCACAACCATATGTGGAAACTGGAAATACAATGATAGGCAATTCTGACTTTATGATTCAATGATATATTTGAGGATCTTGTCTAGTTCCTCCATAGCTGCGCTTCCAAGTCCTAAGCCATTTCCACACTACACTGTTATAGTGCTATTATTCCACTTTCAACATCCTGTGGAATTCGGGGGTTTGTTGTTTACTGAGGCCAAAGAGCTCTGGCTGAGAATTCTAAAGGCCCCTCCCTAAACTGCAAACCCCAGGATTCTATGAGATGTTGAAAGTGGAATAATAGCACTATAACAATGTAGTGTGGAAATGGCCCTAGTCTTCTGATTTCTCAGCTGCATTTTCCATTTTGATTAATGTCTGAGACAAAGTATAGGAAATTTTTGACTATCTCAATGTCTTCGTTGTCTAATTTAAAGTAATGTAAATTATTTGCAGTCATTATTTTTGTTTTCTTAATGTTCAGCTGTAACCCAGCCTTTGCACTTTCTTCCTTGACTTTCTTCAATAATCAATCCAAGTCCTTCTTATTTTATTCTAGTAGTATGGGTGTCATCTGCATATCTTGAATTGTTGATGTTCCTTCCTCCAGTTTTCATGCTTCTTTCTTCTAAGTCTAATCCAGTTTCATGTACGATACGTTCATCTTACAAGCTAAACAGATAGGGTGACAGCCTTGCCCTCGCTGATAGGAAACCATGCTGTTTCTCCATATTCTGTCCAGTATCCACTTGTTCTGAATGTGGGTTATGCATCAGGACATCTCTCAATAACAATTCTGCACTAGTAACAAAGCTGAGACATATATTTACTTTAATAATGTGGTTGCAGTGATGGTGCACCTTTAAGGTGTTTCCAACTTACGGCAACCTACCATGGGATTTTCTGATGACTGAGAGTGTGTGGCATGCCCAAGCTCACCCAGTGGGTTTCCATGGCCAAGAGGGGAATTGAACCCTGGTGCCCAGCACTCAAACCACTACACCACACTGTTAATAACCCCTTCAAAATCTTCTCAGTACAGTAACAAAATGTTCTTCTGAAGAATAACACACCTCTTCTGCATATCTGCAACCATCTCTTTCTTCCTATCCTAAGAGTGTAACCAAATGTGCACATTTTGATTTAACACTCTCCCCCCACCTCCTTTATTTAACATCTTGTTTGACAAGGAGTTACGGATAACTTGAAAGCTTGGACAGTATTTTGTGACCTTCCTTTTTCTAACAAACTGTATTCCCATAATGTCACCTTTCATACACATACATACACACACATGCTTTAACCAGCATCGTTCGTTCTTATGTATGTATGTATGTATGTATGTATTTATTTATTTTTAACCTTCCTCCTATAGTTCCTCAAGATGAGAAAGCATCCTTGATTTGGCTTAATAACTGACAGAGTTCTTGGATTCCCCTGCAACATATGAGAACTAAAGTAAGGACAGGACAAGGGTATGTGTACAACCCCTGTTTTCAGTGCTGATGAACACCCTGCTTTTAAGACATCTCCAGGCATTCACCTTGAAGACATGGAAGGGATTTCTAGACACATTGGGCAGAATGTGCTTCCAAATTTCACTTGTGATGAGGAATCCTGGTAAGGCCCAATTTGTCAAATGTGGGGAGCACCTTTATAAGTGCATTTAATTGAATATCTTTATGTGTCATGTTCTTTTAGCTAGTCTAGTCTTCCCATGCTACAGGTGAACAACTGCACAGGGCTTCATTCTTTTTGCCCATGATGAATCCTTACAAAGAAAAATTAGTGGACCCTTATTATTGTTTTGTGAGGAGCATTAGCCTCACATTCTCACTGTCAGATTGCCAGTTCAAGCCTCAGCTGATCCTATGCCCAAGCAGAAGGCTGCATGGCAGTGGCTGAGTCTTGGACCAGCATTTCTGCAGTCAGGAACCAGTTCCTTACATCTTGTCCCAACAGTAGTCTTCTCAAGGTTGTTGCCAGGCAGGCAAAGTTTACCTATGAGTGGACAGCAGAAGGAAGAGGCGGTGTGGCCAGACACCCAGGTGCAAGGCCAGCAGAATTGTTATGGCTATGTCTTATGTATTAGAGAAAGCCACAAGCCAGAGCACTGATTGAGTCACCCCACTTGTTCCAGGGTGACAAGGTAGCTTAAAAAGGCTGGTGTTTGCCTTGACCAGCTGCCAGTTAGACTCCCTAGCTGGACCTGCCATGCCATTGGCAGTATACTGATTGTAAGGGGAGATGCTGCCCGATTTTTCTCTGTTATCTTCTGTTTTTCCTCTTTGTCTATTTGCTGGAAAGCTAGCATGTTTTTGCTAAGCCTTATCTTAGACTGCAACAATAAATCAGTACTCTAAGACTTACTTAATGAGCCTCTGGAATTTTTTCTGCTTCACTGGGACTCTCTCCTGCAGCAAAGCCTTGCTTCATAGATAGCACTCTGCTCATGCTGAGAGGAGCCAAATGCTGCCAACCCTGACAGATTATGGGCCCAGCCTCATGTTCCTGATGCACCAGAGGGTCACGTGGACCAAGTGAAGTGCCAGTTCCAGTCTGCAGCTGCTCGCTGAGAGCCTGCTCGTGGACAGTCTCTGATAAGTGAGAAACCTGGCATAGGAGGGGCCTGGAAGGTGAGAGAGGCTGCAGGGATGGCATCAACAGGGAGTACAAGTCTGTCCCTGGACAAATTGAATAAGAGGAACTATCTCACTTGGGCAGTGAAGATGGATGTATCTGTGGAGAGAGGGGTTGTGGAAGGCTGTTGCTGATCCCCCAAGGCCTCCCCTCAGTGTAGCAGATGCCAGGATGGAGGAAAAAGCCCTGAGTAACATTTTTCTGGCTTTGGAAGATAGTCAGGTAAACCATGTCAGGCGCCTCACCACAGAACGAGTGTGTTGGGATGCTTTGCGGGCCATGTACATCTGCCCTATGGCTGGAAGTAAGCTGTCCCTGTTAAGGAGGCTCTACAGGGCACAGCTGCAGCCTGGTGAGTGCATGCGGGACCATCTCCAGCATTTGACTTCCCTGTTCGGTGCCTTACAAGAGAAGGGGAAGGAGATCTCCAAGCCTGACAGAGTCTACTGCATACTGAACTCCCTAGATGCAAGCTGGGATGTGTTCATGGCTACCATCGAAGGCATGCCGGAGCAGGACCTCACCATGCAGTATATTTCTGGGCGTCTGTACAAGGAAGAGGAAAGGCATGCTGAGAGGAGCTGGCAAGAGCTTATCAATAGGAGCAGCAGCAGCAGTGGCGGCAGAAAGAATGCCAAGGACACTGACTTTCCCTGGACTGAGTCTGAGTCTACTGAGAGGGTGAATGCTGTGAAAAGATGTTTTCAGTGTGGATCCACAAAGCATCTGCGGAAGGACTGTCCGGACAGCAGAGGCAGTGTGCCAAAGACTCAGGGCAAGAAAGCTAAGGACAGAGGGAGTTGCCGGATGGTTTCAGCCGTGGTTAAGGGCTGTGAAACCCAAGGGGCTCTCTGGCTGCTAGATAGCGGGTGTTCTCAACATCTGGCTAATAGTAGGGGTATGTTTAAGATGCTGGGCAAAGCAAACATTGACTCTGTTTCCATTGCTAATGGGTCTAAATGCAGGGTGGAAGGTGTGGGGGAAGCCCTTGTTCCTGCTCTGAGGAAATACCTTGACAATGTGCTTTATGTGCCCTCGTTAGAATTTTGCCTGCTGTCAATATCTGAGTTGGCACTGAGTGGGCATGTTCTGTTCTCTGGAAATGTGGGTAAGGTAATCAGAAATGGGGCTGTGTGTGCGGTCAGTGAGCTCAAAGACCGGCTGTACAAATTCTTGCCAAAACAAAACACCCACATGGCGTATAGCAATAAGTCCCAGCACGATAATTGCATCCACCTGTTGCATAGGAGGATGGGGCATGCCAGTTTCCAAGTTCTAAGGAAACTGCCTGAGTTCAAATTGAGCATTTCGGGATATCAGCAACCTTCCGTTACAGAGATCAAAGCGATACCCTCCAGGGGCGTACCCTACAAATCTCAACCTGAGGACTGCAGAGTTAACCCTTGTGATGCCTTTTTGGACTGTGCTGTCCACAAACAGTCCAAATCAAAGGTGCAGCCTTTTCCTAAGTTTAGTACCAGGGTATCTACGCAGACTTTTCAGTTGGTGCACTCTGACCTCATTGGTCCCATGCCCAAGTCTCAGGGTGGAGCACGGTATGTCATGTTCCTGGTAGATGACTACAGCAGGTACACATTCTGCTATCTCCTGAAACAGAAATCTGAGGTTTGTGGAGTGTTTAAAAATTGGCGTGCCTATGTGGAACGTCAAGTTGGATACGAAGTCAAAGCTCTCCAGACTGACAAGGGAGGTAAATATTTGGCTGGGATGTTGCAGCATTGGTTAAAGAAAAAGGGCATAAATCACAGGTTAACTGCCCCCTTTTCTCTGGAGCAGAATGGAGTGGCGGAATGTAATGGGGCAGTGATCCAGACAATAATGAGTTCCTTGTTGGCAGATGCTAACATGCCTCAGAAAGCTTGGGGTGAGGCAATGCTTACTGCCAATTACATTTGTAATAGGCTTTGGAACTCCATCATAAAGATAACTCTCTTCGAAAAACTGTATGATAAGAAACCCTCTGTTGCTCATATGAAGGTATTTGGGAGTTATGCTTGGGTACACATTCCTAAAGCCCAAAGAAGAAAGGGGCAGCCCAAAGCCCGCAGGTTGAGATTTGTAGGGTACGCCCCTGGAGGGTATCGCTTTGATCTCTGTAATGGAAGGTTGCTGATATCCCGAAATGCTCAATTTGAAGAGCACAGTAATTGGAAAAGGGTGCATGCAAATTCTGAGGTACTCCTTCCAATTAGTGATGAAAGTGATGCTGAGAGTGCAGCACACTCTCCTGCAGCTTGCCCTACAAGGGTTAAACAGGAGGAGGAGACAGAAACTGAGTTGGGAGAAGCGGCTCAGAGTGCAGAGCAGTCTGATGGGGAGGAGAAACCTGGCCACAAAAGAGGCAGATCATCTGATGATGAGGGAGAGTTACAAATACCTAGGCAGTCTGAGAGGAAAACAAAACGCATTCCTCCACAGAGGTTTGTGGTGCAAAACAGTGTGAGGGTATGCCAAGTTTCCTGCGAGCCTGAAACCTTTGATGATGTTCTGAGTTTGCCAAAGGCACAGGCTGACTGCTGGTTCAATGCCATGGACCAGGAGATGGAGTCCATGCACAAACATGGGATATTTACATTGTGTAAGGTGCCAGATGGTGTTACTCCGGTAGGCTGTCAGTGGGTGTACAAACTCAAACCCCTGGCTTCAGGGGAGGTAAAACACAAAGCCAGGCTTGTGGCTCAAGGGTTTTCACAAAGGAAAAATGAGTCATTTGACCAAACTTTTGCGCCAATGGCCAGAAATGAAAGTATCAGGCTGATGTTAGCTCTGGCAACACAGACAAATGCTTTGGTCCACCGCTTTGATGTCACAACAGCCTATCTCAATGCTGAATTGCCAGAGACCATGTATATGCAGCAGGCACCTGGGTTTGAAACTGGTAAACCAAATCTGGTGTACAGGTTAAACAAAGCTATCTATGGGCTCAAACAATCTGCCCACTGCTGGAACAAGTGCCTGGATAGTGCTTTGCAGGACTTGGGTTTCAAGCAGAGTGTAGCAGACCCATGTGTGTACACCAAAGGGTCTGAGAAAGACCAAGAAATCTTGCTAGCTTTTGTTGATGACTTGTGTCTGGTCACAACAACAAAGCAACAGGTAACAAGGTTTGCCAAGGAACTGGGTGAAAAGTTCCAAATAAAAGACCGGGGTCCCATCAGATAGTACCTAGGTATTGAGGTACAGAGAACAGAGAATGGGTTTCTGCTTAGCCAGAAGCAGAAAATATTGCAACTGCTACAAAGGTTCAACATGCTTGATTGCAAAGGTGTGCAAACCCCCATGGTACAAGGGTTTACAAAGTCTGTGGATGACAAAGTGTTCCCTGACAAAGAAATGTACCAGTCTGCTGTGGGATCTCTGTTGTATTTGGCTGGGTATAGCAGACCAGATTTGTCCCTGGCTGCTAACATTCTAGGCAGGGCAAGCTCTATGCCCACACAGCAACATTGGCAGGGGGTGAAGAGTGTGTTAAGGTACTTAAAAAGCACTCTGGAGCACTGTCTGTGTGTGTCACTCTCTGGTAAACCTGAATTGGTGTGTTACTGTGACAACGATTTTGCTGAGGACATGTGTGACAGGAGTCAACCTCAGGAATCCTAATTATGTACAGTGGCACACTGGTGCACTGGAAGACTGAAAAGCAGAGTTCTGTGGCCACTTCAACTGCGGAAGCAGAGTATGGAAGTCTCTCATATCTGTGCAGTGAACTGACCTGGTACACACAACTAGTAAGGGATCTCGGTGTTGACATACCAATCCCTATAATGGTATTTGATGATTCTCAAGTATGCATTCACATGGTGAGTAATGACAAAGCCAGAGGGTGAACCAAGCATGTAGATGTCAAATACCAGAATGTGAAACAAACAGTAGAGAGTGGGGTAATCAGATTAGAATATTGTCAATCTGAGGAGAAGGTGGCAGATGTGCTCACAAAACCACTCACCATTGGGAAGCACTGGGACATGCTCAGGAAACTGGGAATTGTTGAGCATGGAGTGTAAAGCTGCCGATCCACTACACAGGAAAAGGAGAGGTGTCAAGGTTGTTGCCGGGCAGGCAAAGTTTTCCTATGAGTGGATGGCAGAAAGAAGAGGCGGTGTGGCCAGACACCCAGGTGCAAGGCCAGCAGAATTGTTATGGCTATGTCTTGCGTATTAGGGAAGGCCACACGCCAGAGCACTGATTGGGTCACCCCACTTGTTCCAGGGTGACAAGGTAGCTTAAAAAGGCTGGTGTTTGCCTTGACCAGCTGCCAGTTAGACTCCCTAGCTGGACTTACCATGCCATTGGCAGTATACTGATTGTAAGGGGAGATGCTACCCAATTTTTCTCCGTTATCTTCCTCTTTGTCTAATTGCTGGAAAGCTAGCATGTTTTTGCTAAGCCTTATCTTAGACTGCGGCAATAAATCAGTACTCTAAGACTTACCTAATGAGCCTCTGGAATTTTTTCTGCTTCACTGGGACTCTCTCCTGCAGCAAAGCCTTGCTTCATAGATAGCACTCTGCTCATGCTGAGAGGAGCCAAATGCTGCCAACCCTGACAAGTCTATCTCCAGAATCTGTCCCTTACTAATTTATGTGTTTTGGAGGCAATATGAACTATAGCAAAATTCAGGTAAGCATTCCACCAAGTAGCCTGTGAATGATTTTCTCTCCAGGTATACATATGAAACCATACATATTCCAAGATACAATGCTATTTGAACCTTGACAGCAGCAGGTCTTTGCAGGTATGTCTCAGTAACTTACACAGAGTCCTACTTCTTAAGGTTTTTTAGCTGAACACAGAAGAATAAAGTATACATAAAACTGTCACTGTTTGCCACTTAGCAATATATATCAACTCTAATAAGGAACTAATCGCTTATGTGTGGTGGACAATCTGATACATACCAAGCACATGAGGCACTGAATTGTGTAAACACGATAAAATTTCATTAATCCGACTTCAGTAGAGGAAATTAGCTTAGAAACGCACTTCATTTTATGAGGCCTGTGAAGGCTTTAGTCAAGAATACTGAAAAGGGACGAGAATGAGCTGAATTTCAATTTCTGTTGGTTACAGAATTAGCTGAGGCTTATGGCTGCAAGTCTCTGCTTCATGGTTCTAAGGCTTCTGAGAATGAGGGAAAATGGTGCAAGAGGAGAAGAGAGGCAGAAGAGAAAAAACAATCTTGCAGCAGTTTGTCTGTGCTTCAGAACTGTGCAGTGGTTGCTTCCTATTTCCTCTATGAGGTTACAGGAGAGGAGGAGGGAAGGAAGACTGGAGCAATAAGACTCCTAAATATATAACTTCCCAATGCCTTTGAATTAACCAGACTGTCCTTGTTTTCAGTTGAAATTTTTTTGCTCATCACTATATGACTTCATTTTTGTCACAGTAGCCTCTTCTAGAAGAGTATATCTCAAGGTAATTTTTAGTACAGTGCCATTGCTATAGTGGGTTGCAGTGCAATTTTACACAGTAACTGATAAAGACTGTTAGACTGTGCTCCTGAAAAGCAAAGGAAAACATGGACTGGACAACAGTAGCAGTGGTTGTAGGGGAAGGGTTGGCATTCATATACAGCTCACTTTCAAGGAAGGATTTGTGGCTGACTGGTAACCAAGTTATCTTTTTGTATACTGTATACTTATCAATGTTACGCACACTGAACACACAGAAAAACTAAACTCCCCCCAAAATGTTTGTAGGTAACTCAACCTGCATTGTTCTGTTTCGCGAAGGAAGTGGAAATAAAAAAAATGTTATGATTACTTGCTGCTAAATTGTAAATTATCTGATAGCCACTATGATATGTCCATTGGTTATTTTGATCTCAAACATTTGGGTTTCAGCACTACATTCAGTCCAGACTTGACCATATTTCAATAAATCTGGAATTCTGAAAATGGTGTTATATAATCCCTTTGCAGCAACTCTGAACTGGGCAGGGGCTTTATTCAACAATAACAAATTATTGGCCAAATATAATCTTTCAGTGGACATTTTCACATGAAGCTACAACATTTATCACTTGGCTAGCATATCAGAATGGCTAAAGAGAAGTAATATAAAGGGCTATTGAGATTAGAACAGATGAATGGACTGGCTGTCTTTAAGAAGATAAGTAAGCGTATTGAAATGAAAATACAAATTATGTGTACTTTTTGAGTGTGTAATACTCTAGCCAAGAATATTTTCTGCAAGAAGCCTCACTGAAAACCAATAAAGGAATGAATGAATGAATGAATGAATGAATGAATAGATAGAAAGAAAGAAAAGAAAAGATAAGATAAGATAAGATAAGATAAGATAAGATAAGATAAGATTGCAAACGGATGGTTTTCTTAAGCCAATAGAATCCTTGGTATTGTAAAACAGACACTATACTAGCAATTCAATTCTGTCTTAATCATTATAAACTTATTCATACCTATCTTTTAAAATTCACAACAATTTTTGACAAGATCCAAAGCTATGTCAGTTGTAAGAAATTAATTGAAAAAATTACTGGAGCAGAGCCGTCATTTCAAAGGGACTGACCCATAACCAATTAGAATTTTGTAACAATTGACCATTCACCACAAAACAGTTGTCCTGAGCTTTGGCCTCTGAAGTGTGTACTGGAGGAGGGGCAAGTGAGATTAAAGTAACTATGTTTTGTTTCCTAACTGAAATAGCATTAGCTAAATTATCAAACAACTAATAGTTTTAAATGCTAAGTTCAAGATGCAAGGGATGGAACAGTATATTATCTTGTCATTTGTTTCTGTGGCACACAATATAGGTTACTACTGAAAAAACAGGTCAGACACAGGAATGTTCTTTATCAAATTGCTGCTGACAGCCCAAACAAGGGACTGAAGAATACAACAAAAAGGTTCTTTCATGTAAATACAACAGGCTTATAATTGGTTATTATTTTTTCCTTCCTTTCCTCCTTCTCAGCAGAAGGATGTCCTACAACACTTTCTTGAACACCAGGAGCCTTAAAAAAAATAGTGTTATATACAGACACTGAACCTCTTCTAATTCTTTTGGTACAGTGTTTGATCACTCTGGAGAGAAAATTGCTTTGATTTTTGCAAGAGATTATTACAAGATAGCAGAAACATTGAATACCCTTGCATTATGCCACCTTGATGCACAAAAAAATTGCAGAGGAATATTTAAAATTTTCCCAAGTGTCATAGACTGCACAGGCTATTAGTACTTTCAGCTAAAGACCCACTGGTTATGTTCATATTCTGTGAATGCATCCACTGATGTGATTGTGTTAACCAACCCATGCATACTGTATATGCAATTTTGGGTAAAATTATGAGAAAGGCAAGGTATTATAGTATATTATATAATTACATAATATATAGATAGATTATATCAGCTATAAAGTGTATGCTGACTTCCAAAATGTGGACTTGTAATTAATCTTGCAATAATTTACTTGATTTTTGGTAAACAAACTCTGTTGTTCATCTTTTTGATTTTGTACACTTTTATTTATGGCTGAAATTATTAATGATACCAAAGGAAATAAGGATAAAATAACTGATTGGGTCTCAGAAGTAGAGCAGGAACTGATCCAGAGATATATATATTTTTTAAGTATAAACACCAAGATCTTGCTTTCTAGCCCCCTCCTTTTTTTTTCTTTTTCTTTTTAATATTTGTAGGAGATTGGGATATTTGCATCACTTTGCTACTGTTCATTGATAATTTCATTATCAACTTTTCCTAATGCTAAATTTCATGCAAGACTTAAAGAACGATAAGTTAGGGCACATCATCATTGTCACCATTTCCAAAGTTAGTTTGGGTCCATGTGGTAGCTGAAATGACACCATTTGCAGAAGGAGATCTCAGGAAGGCTAGAAAAGGTGTACAGAAGTATAGAAAATAGAAACTCTGAGCGTATTTGTGTGTGTATGTGGAGGAAATATCAAGATAGCCTGATAAGGATGCTCAGTGCTGACTGTTTGACAATGGAAATGGGAAAGTGGCTGGGAGGGGAAATGGAGTAGAGCGTTGTAGAGCAAGGCACATTGGCCTGATAGGCAGAGTGAGCAGGACGCCTCCACTTGCAACACTGTGCTGCAAGAGCCAAGTCTTCCTACATATCCAGAAGACTTCCTAGACGTTCAGACAAGGTGTGGTTGTGCTTCTTTCCTGCTTCAGAGCTTTCCAAAGGCAACTTGCTAGTCACCTGTGTAAACACAATTCTGGACAAGATAACTCTCTGGTCTGATAATCTTCTTAAACGCATATGTTTTCAAGTATACAGCTTTAAAGAATTAATCCCCCTTCCAAAATTGTCCAACATGCCTCTGTAAACTCTCAGACTAACAGAAAGTTGAAGGCACAGTAATAAGAAAATTCTGGAATAAGTCACCTAATTGCCTGGAAAGATGGATTCTGGGTACACGTAAAATGCCATGTTTTCCTTGCTCCAACCATTTTAGGGTGAGGTTTAGGGCAATGTGGGGTGAGGTGAGGAAGCAACCAATCACAGCCGTCACCGTAAGTTAGAAACGACTTGAAGGCACAAAACAACATAATCTCATTTTATATCATAAGATTTCACAGGGGCATATAGATAAAATCAATTTGCAACAATTTGCAATCTAAACATAAAACAACAAGGAGTAATTTGAAGACATTTAAATATATTAAACAATTTAGAAATCAAACCAAATTAAGACAGTTTAAAAATTGTACAGATCATCAAACATCATCAAAACCTACAATTGTGAATTGGGTACCAACTGAGCCTCCAAAAAGACAGTATTCTACATCTCAGGTGCTATAGCAAAAAAAGTCCCTCTTCCTATACCGGACCTCTCCACTGGTGGGACACTAGCTTCCACTTGTTTTGCCTTGGCATCTCAGGCTGCCCTCCCCACTCTAGAGTGCCTAGAGAGAATTTCTGACCAGATAAGCATGAACTTGGGCCACTGGCATCAGATCCCATCCACACCCTCGACAGTGTCTAGGATTAGGGCTCTACCAGTGCAAAAATGTTTCAGTTGAGATAAATAAATAACAACTGAGGCTGCATGCAACTTCTGGGATTACCCTGCCTTCTGCTTTCTGCCTGTGCCTCCCATGTTGTGACTGCCTCTGAGAGCTCAGAGAAGTGGGAAAATAACTGGGGCGCATGCCCTGGGCGCCAATGCCTGGGGGGCACAAAAAAGTTGAACCCTCCTATCCTGCCTTGGTCCGCCCCTGCCCCTGCCCTTGCCGGGGTTATTCCTGCAGAGACGGCAGTGACAGCAGCCTTGGTGCATGGGGCACTCTGTGCAGCAAGGCCTGTGGGCACCTTTGGCACCAGCCAGGCCGCCAGATCCCGCTCCTCCCACCTCTGCCGGTGGGGTCAGCATTGCAGGGCTCCACGGGAGGGGGCTGAGGGGGCCCGGGCACTGGAGAGACGCTGGGGGCCCTGACACCGCCCACCCCCATGCAGACTACACTCTTCTGTGGGTAGGCTGGAAGGAAGGCATGTGTGTACTCTTAGCGAGCTTCCACCTGCAGTTCCCCCTTCCTCTGGGAAGGCGGCAGTCACTGTTGTTTGCTTGGAAGGGGAGTCAGAGTCATAAAGTGGTGGACCCTGATAAGCAGATCAGACTAAGCTTATTAACCAATTTAGATGGAAGCGGGGCAGGGGGAGAATAAAACAAAAGCCAAATAAAACTGTAAAACAACATCTAAAACACAAAACCCCAGCTCTCACCTGTCTGACGTCAGGGTCAGACTTGACCTGGGAGCGGGGGGCTGCTTGCAGATCCTCCCTCGCCCTTGATAAAAGTACAAATAGCACTAGTCGAGGGGGGCAGGGGGGTGAGAAAGAGAAAGGAACAATTTGCAGCAGGAAAGTGATAGTGAGGAGGTGTGGGAGGGGGCTCCTATCACCCCCTCTGCCAACTGAGCGCTGAAGATCCCTGGGGTAACATCCCAGAAGACCTGCCCCTGCCTTCCCCCATCCTCGATCTCCCCTGTAACCTAGCTGCAACCTTCAGGAAATGCTAAAACTTACCAATGAAGAAAACAGAAAAAAGAAACCCCAGATATATACCTGGAAACATGACAAGTATTTCTTTTGGAAATCTAAAGCACTCTGTTGATTACTATCATTGTTTTCCAGGCCTGTAGTTTTTATTTTCTCAAGTCAAAATCTTTCATTTGTGCCTGAATGCTGTTCTTTGCCCCATCTAACGTAGACTCCCATCTGGGCCTGGCCCACTGCCCCTCCACCCCCACTGGGGACTTTCGCTGCCCAGGGCAGCGATGGTGGGAGAAGCACCAACTGAGGGTACAGAACCTTTTAAAATAAAATAATAATTTTAAAAACAACCTGATCGGCTATTCATATCCTATATGGATGTCTCTATTCACAAGCAGAGGAATGAGGGCCTCCCAGCTGGTTCAGGGAAGTCAGTATGCTCAAATATGGCCTTCTCACAGAGGTGTGAGCTACTTTGCTGAGCCGGAGAGGGGGATGTCTCTGCAAATGCAGCATCCAATAAACATATGCAATTATCTCAGCCAGTGGAGAGGCAAGTGCTCCAAACCTGGAGATAGAGATTGGGAAATGCATGCAGCAGATGTGAGGAGAACATCTGACTCCTTTATGAATACAGGACAAGAACTTGGATAGGTGGAGGAGGCACATTCCGTTCCCTGCACTTAAGTACTACTGCTTCTAATGCTGATGTACTGTGATTTTACTTTTCTAAGACTGTAGTTATATCCACACAATTTCTTGAGGCTGTCCAACTGAAGTCAGTGATCAGGTCTTGGCCTGCCTTTCCCAGTGAAATGGCACAAGCCATGCAGAGAATGCTATATATAGGGTGCAATCTCACCGTACAAATGGAGTTTCTTATGCTTAAGAATGCTGATATCACTTGCTATAATATATTTGTAATAAGTCAGATGTAGCTTTGTATTTGTGTACCTAGATCCTTCCATTGTATGGTGCATGAAGTACAAAAGGTAATTTTTAGCAATGCTAGTGAATATGCTGGGACCTTTTTCCAAAGGGGCGGCATCCTTGTGATGCTGGACTACCCTACATCAGTCGAACCTGTGGCCAGATCATAAGACCTGTTGCGCTTGAAATTTAGAGATATTTACATATATGCCTGTGGAAAATGTTGTGTTCCTTTTAAAAATGATGGATGATGATGAAAGAGATGCTAAAATATAGGGAAGGAAGAAGCAGCACATTTTTGTGTATGCAAATACTTCATATTAATTTGTCTTGTACAAAAAGGTATATTTTTGCCTCCAAATCTTCTAATATGAAAAAAAAAATTGGAAAAAGCTTTTGTTTTGTAATGAAATCTCCTGCTGAAACACCTGAGAGATGGGTTGTATTTGATTTATACATTAGTCATAATTCAATCTACTCCCTTCTAGTGGACCTTGGGGAAGGGAAGCATTTATGTATTTAAATATTTACATCCTGCCCTCTGTCTGAAGAGCTCTGGGTGGCCTACAATAAAATCAATCTAATTTCAAAACAGTGTAAACAAACAAACAAAAAAAGATTTTAAAAGCTTAAAAGCTTATTAAACAATTTAGCAGGTTAAAAAGACAAATAAAAGTTGGCTAAAATACTTTAAAATAATTTCAAAGCAGGTACACATGCGAGGATTTGTGTAAAACCAATTAGCCCCCAGGGGCTTTAGTGAGCAACCATGTTTTCACTTGATGCTAGACAACAGCAATGGTGGCGCCAGTCAAGCCTCCAAAGACAGCATATTCCATAACTAGGGTGCCACAGCACAGAAGCCCTCCCATGTCCTGCCACAGTAAATTGTCATGACTGACAGAGCCCAGAGGAAGGCAATTTCAGCAGATCTCAGTTCTCTGACAGGTGTATATATGGAGGGGCACGTCTATGAAATTATTACATAGTTGTTTTCTGTTGACATCACAGCAGACTAAAGGTGCTTCCAGACAAGGCTTTTATAGCCGCCTTGGATCTTGTATAAGGAGAAATAAATAAATAAGCAAGCAAGCAGGCAATTGGCCTACCTTCTTCACGAAATTTCTTTTGTTGGGAGAAGCAATTGGACAATAAAAAGCTGATCTGGAAAAGCTTTAGCTGGAGGTGGTATCAACACAGAGATGGCATGTTAGGACTGGCATCAAGAGTACTTCGAAGAACAACAAAGAAAAGGATTTTCTTTCACCAATATTTAATGAATTAATTATTTAATTTGCTTTATTCTAACTCATTTCCACTTCTCAACACAACAGCATTTGAACTAGCAGTGTAAAATAAAACATTAATGAATAATTCTGAGACAGTGTATGTACAAATAGACTTAAGATTGTTCTAAAATGAGATCTCCATGGTTTATTTCCATTACTCAGGCTCCAGAAGTTTTGACAGTTTGATCAAACTAATGAACAGAGAAGTGACAGACATGCCAGTTCATTAATATTAGGTTACTATTTCCCCCCTTAAACTCCCATTAACGCTTTTTCCTTCGGCTGCTAATGCTAGGATAACAGATAGTGGCCAGACTCTCTGGCTCTGCCCATGAACAAAGTTCTAAACATGGGACCTTTTTTTGTCTCCAGCTGCACTTTGCTATAAAACCACAAGGTTAACACGACCTTCTGGCCTAGTCCATTTTGTGCCTTGTTTTGAGTCAAGCTTTGTTAGGGACAAAAATCTATGTAATTTTCCATCTGATCAAAGTATTCTTGATGAAGACACACCATCTGTAATCATTTAGAGATAGCCTAGACAATGGACCATTATAATGGTATTTTGTATGTACTATTGATTGGCTTCATTTATAGCAATTATAGACACCGGATACTGTTTGCGCTGAAATCTAAGCATCCTATTTCCCATTTGCAATCTCTAAGCACTTTCTCTATGTGTGTTTTTTTCCTTTTTTTTCAATAGCCCCTTGAGATAAGCAATAGCTTAAAAAGACATTCAATCAAGTTTCCTTTAAAGTGCTGAAAATAGTTTAACGTGAACTGTTGCCTTTTTCTTTCAGAGATTCTGAAGTGCTCTGAAACGAGAACAGAGATGTATTTCCATAAAAGTAAGCAAGTTCATTTATTGCAACAAAAACAAGAAAGAGACTTGCAGCACATGATAGACCAATAGATTTATTACAAGAAGAGTTTTTGGGGGCACATTCCAATTTATTAGATGCATGCATGGAAAGTGTTGGATACATCCAAAAGTCATTACTTTCATTGTTTCATTTTGCATGCATTATCTGTATCATCTACATGAATAAATCATCAGTACTGTAACAGTACTTAGGTATAATCTGCAAACTATTAGGTCAGCATATAACTACTTAACTTTAATCTAAATCTTGGATACTCAACACAGAAATAAATCTTTTTGATGTCAACAGAACAAAATACCCACACTCCAACACCTAAGTGTTGACTTACCATTCAGCAATTAATTCAATAGGCCTACTCTAGTTGAGACTCAGGCCATTTCCACACTAGACTATTATAGTGCTATTATTCCACTTTCAACATGCTATGGAATCCTGGGGTTTGCAGTTTAGGGAGGCTTCGGCCTCTTCCTAAACTGCAAACCCTAGGATTCCATAGGATGTTGAAAGTAGAATAACAGCATGCTAACAGTCTAGTGCAGAAATGGCCTCACGACTGGATTTAGGTCAAAAAGTGTTTTGTAAAGGAGAGGAAAAAGTTTCCTGAAATCATGTTAAGCAATTTGTTTCCTCAATTTGCTCTTTATTTTTCATGAATTTCAAATGTTTTTACCACTTTATGAAGTCCTTTGGTTTAATTGATACAGTGAGAGATCTCATTTCAGTAATGTGGACTCTTTATTGTTTTTATTATGTTTAGAAATGGGGTTGGTGTATTGAAGGGTGAGTTACCAAGACTGCCATCCTCAAAAGCCCCTTGACCCAGTTCAGGCCACCAGATTGATCAACTACTGCTAAGTGCAAAAGATATGATTTTTAAAAAATCTGCTGCAAAGGCAGAACATCACCTGCATACTTCATAACTTGTTTTAGAAATTCTACAAAACATTTGGTTGTCAGATATAGTTTATGTTCTAGTTTATTTTAAAATGCTTTCAGTTCCCTTGAGGTCATTCTAAGTGAGCATTTCTCCACATGCAAGTCCATTTAAGAGGCACACTCTTCACTAAATGCACAAAGCAGTTCTATCACTATATTCACTGAACAAAGCACAGTTCATTTTAAAAAAAATAAAACTAGAGCTTAGAAAAGTTACTCTTTGGGGCTATAACTGTTAGGTTTAAATCCAAGTGCTAATCATATCTAGACCAGATCCACTGATTCAATGGGGCATGACTGTAGTCCCGTGCAATCACTTGCAAAGTCACCTGGGAGTAGACACCATGAAACTCAATAATACTTACTTCTGCTGTATCTGTCCAACTAGTAAAATACATTTTACAAGATCTGCAGAAAGATGAAAAGATCTTCAAAAAGTTAAAATACAATCTTTCACTGCTCTGCCCAGACAGATGCTGATGATACAATGGCAGTAATGCCTTTCTTGCATCTTCTGTTTTTTCTGTTTGCCTTTTCCCTGTTTGCTAGATACACGCACCCCATCTTTAAGAGAGGCTATAGCTTGGAACGCTACATGGTGCAGGTCAGAACTTTTTATGGCTGTGAAATCTTTTCAGGGCTTTCTTCTGTGGTAAGAAGCCATTTTGAACAAAATCTTCATGTGTATGCTTCCTTTAAAAAAAAAAAAATTGTTCAAGAGAGAAACTGCTAAGCAAGAGGTATCATAATATGCTTCTCTGTTAACAGAACATTAGACTGCACTCAGGTTCTTTTCACATATTTTAGACCCTTTCCACAACTTACCTTTTCTCGGTGCTGGGGCGCGGAGATCACGCGAGCAGCCTCTTGCGAGAGACTCTCGCGTCCCCGCTGCTTCAGCTCCGCAGCTGCTGCCAGCCAGCTCGCAGGCAGCATGAGGGCTCCGCCTCTTCCTTCTGCAGCACAGCCGGGCATTTTCCCAGGCTGCGCTGGGTAAGGAAGCATGAGTGCCACGGCTCTGGAGGCTCCACACACATGGTAAGTGTGCGTGGGGCCCTGGAGTGATGCATGATCACGCACCGTTTTGGACTACAAGCCGAAAATGAAATAGTGCACGATCGGCACCTGCCGCCCCGGCAGCGTAGTGCAATTGCGAGGACGTAGTCTGAAACGCTCCTCACAATCGCGTGACACTCCGGAGGCCCTTTTGCATGGCATATACCATGTGAAAAGGGCCATGGTGCTGTCCTCCTGGCTTTCCTTTCACATTTGGAGTTCAAATCTTTGAAGGCTCTCTCGGTCTCCTAGGCTACTGCAGGAGACCTGATTAGCCCCCCTGTGCTCTTTTTTCACCAGCAGATAAAGACATTTTTTGTTTAAGCAGGCATTTCATAATTAACTAACTGTGCAAAAATAAAACCCTTTCAATAGAATACATGATTATACTTTTATGCTTTTAAAATGCTGTTATACAATTTCATACAATTTGAGAAAACTGATGTTTTAACAGGATATCTTATGTAATTTTTTTTTAAAAAAATTATCATTGGATTTTTAGCTGCATATTGTTTTAATTTACACAGTAAGCCATCTTGGGTCCCATTTGGGAGAAAGATGGGATATAAATAAAATAAAATAAAAATACGTCTGATCAAAATGCTTTCTCCTGCCTATTCTTTTAAGCAGCTTGGCATTGCTGTTGATCTAAATTACCTATAAAAATAAGAGGAGATAGCTGTTGCAGTCCATTGCATCAGAAAAACACCCTAATATAGACAAATAGTCAGACAGACAGACAGATAGATAGATATAGATATAGATATAGATATAGATATAGATATAGATATAGATATAGATTCCACTGCTGACGATAGTATTTAATAAGACTCAAGCTTTCATAGGACAGTGTTTATTTTGTCAGATGCATGAGTGAAGAATTAAGCAGGGTCAATTCAGTCACAGATCTTAAACATCAATAAACTCAGAAACACAAGAGCTTAATTTCAAAACAATTTTAAGAGGACCATGACTCCAGACTACATAAATATTTTAAAAATCTGGCAAACAGCAGCAGCGCCCCAAAGAATCATGGATATCATCACAGAGGGAGATGGAACAATATTGTGCTGCAGCTGCTGTGTTGTTGTAAATGAATCTACCCTGTGACTCTACCAGTATGCCTAGCACTGGCTCCCCAGGGTGTGGTAGTGGCTGAGCTCCCCCAAGTGGATGGGGGAGGGAGAGTTTAGCCCTACAGCACACTCCACAGTTTTGCGCTTATGGTTCATGCAGCTCTAGTTTGAAGGAACCATGTTAGAACCACTAAGAGCACCTTAAAGGTTCAGAGCTCATCTAAAAACACCTGACAACCATCACTAAAACTGGAAGTAATGGTCAGAAGTGCAGTAATGCACTGAAAAGCAGCATGGCGGGTACTATGTCAGCAGACAGCAGAAGCAGTTGGCAGAGGTGGGCGGATAGGCAGGCAGGACTGCTACTGCTAACTAAAAGAAACAATATCTGCAAGAGATAATTGAGCTGGATAGCTAGTTTAGGGACTTCACACCATCCCTTCTCTAAAGTCTTATAGTCACAGAGGGATTCTTTTCTTGGAAGTCAGCACTGTCAATGTGTAAAGTCCAGTTCCCTTTCTCTCAATCCCCATCATCCCATCTTGTGTGTGTGTGTATACATGCGTGCACACACACACACACACACTCCTTCAAGTCACCTGTCAACCTAGGCTGATTCCATGAATTCCATAGGGTTTCTTAGGCAAGGAGTACTCAGAGGTGTTTTTGTCAGTTGCTTCCTTCAAAATATAACAGTGTTCTGTGGTCGTCCCCAACCCAAATGCTAACCAAACCTGACCCTACTTAGCTTCGAAGATCAGGCATGATTTGGTACCTCCAGGCTACTTATAGCATTCCTAATATGGTAGTGTTGGAGGGACACTGTCTAATTCCTTTCCCTCATTTCGAATCATGTTAGAGTGGGATCAAAACTGAGCTGGAGCCAGTCTGGGCTTGTTACTGCCCTGGCTAGTCCGAGCTTTGGGGATATTAAAAGATATCCCTTGATATCGCAATTAGGCTGCACTTCTCTATTCCTTTCCACGTGCTTGCGAGGCCACCGGACAAGCACGTAAACAAGCTCGGCTGTTAATTGCCATAATATTCAAACTACAATATAGGCAGGCCAGAAATAGCTGACTCACTGCTTTAGGAGACCTCCAGGCAAGTACCCTAATTAAGTATGCATGCTACTTACAAAAGAGCCCCTGCCCCGCGATGGCAGCTTGATGGGTAAACTATGCAATACCCAAGTACTCTGCGTTTTCATACTGGCTACTCTATTGAGAACCGCTACGATAACTCAATCATTCAGATGCTGACCTTTCGGAGGCTTTGTCTCCAACTCCAAATCTATTGTTTTCCCCCAAGTACGGCATAGCCTGCAGTCACAATTCTCCTTATAAAAACCCTTGATTCCGAGACCTTCCTCGGAACGCTCCCAAGTTTCATCCCACCTTGCTGCCGCTTTGCTTGGCGAGCCTCCCCTCAGCTCCACGTGCTGAGCTACATCGCACCCCAGCTTCGCTCTCTATTTTTCTGGGCTTCAGGACAGGTGAAGTATCACCCAAACCAACAATCCCTCTAAAAATCCCTCTATACCAATCCAACCGTTATTTCCTCTAATTATCTTGTATGAGTGTGTCGCATACACTGTTTTGCTTGTATTTAATAAAACATCGTTTATTATTTCAACTTCTGTGTTCTCCTTGACTCGACCTGACCCCGTAGACATAGGGTTCAAGATCTCGCTACGTTACCCTGCCTCTCGTAACGCTGAGCAGTGCTCTGAGCTAATTTTCCCCAACTTTAGTTGAGCACATTTTGGTGTCCCTCCCGGGACCCCCAGTACACAGAGTAACAGGCTCATCTTGCCAGAATGCAGGATTCTAGGGCAGTCGTGTGGGAATCGGGGGGGCAGGGGAGCAGTTTGCCCTGGGCGGCAATGTTTTTGGGGCATCCTGGCCTGTGGCAATGTCCCTGTGCACCCTGGCCACACCCTCATGCACCGCTGCCACGCCCCTATGCACAGTGGCCACGCCCCTTGTGCCATAGGCCCACCCCCTCCAACCCCCCCCGCACGCACTCCAAGCTCCGCCACTGTTCTAGGCATAACTTGCCCATTTAGCTTCAACTGCTGCAACCTGACAACCCTTCGAGGTACTCCTCTTTAAAGGATATTGGTTTATTCCTGGTGCCTATTGTGTACAATTTTAGCTGGTACTGTTTAATGAAATACTTTGTCTAGATCTATTTTAATAGTGTAAAGATCCAAGGAAAATTTCTAACCCAAGTTTTTAATCTTTTTTTAAAATTAGCATTGCTTATAACTTCCTTGCTTTTAAACATCACACAGAAATACAATCTCCTTTTGGTGTTACATACACCCAGAATCATTTGTACAGATCACATGCAATTACCAATATGCTAAAGATCATAGCAACATTAACATGTGTCTCTGCTTTAGCCAAAGGGATGTCATCTGGTTAGATCAGAGGCAAACTATGTGGCGGCAGTCTGAAGCAGCCCAAACTGCAGCCAAAATAGCAGGCAAGCAACACACCCTACACCGCTACTGTTCCATTTCAGGAATATGTGCTGGTCTATCAGAAGCCCCAACCTAGGACAAGAGTTCAGTGAACAATTTCTGTTTGGGACAGCATCCTAAATAGATTCACAAGCAGTGCCTCACCAAGGTTCCAGTGTAAATCAAAGAGATCCTGAGGAGAAAGCGGGAACTACAAAACACTACATAAAACTACAAACACATAATAATAATAATAATAATAATAATAATAATAATAATAATAATAGTAGTAGTAGTAGTAGTAGTAGTAGTAGTAGTAGTAATAATAATATATACAAGTAAAAAAGCAAAAATACCTAACAAAACTACAAATATCTATCTATACTACAAACAACAACTACAAATAAATCAGAATTGGTTTCTGCCCTCATTACATACAGCTCTTAGTAAATACTTGAACTTAACTATTAGAACATTATTCAAAATCCAAATTAACTTTTTTTCTAATAATCCTTGTTATCATATACCTATACTCAGCAACTAAATTTACCTTGTTAATAAACAATTAATATAGAAAAATATTTCAATCATCATATACAGTTACTAACATGAATCTATAATTTTTAGTTAACTTGATTCTAAACATTGGTATCATACCATGACATAAGTGTTAAGATCATATTTAAGCTATAAGTATCAATGGAAAACAGTCATAAACAGAGTAACAGCTCATTTTTATAAATCTTTGATAAATCTTGAACATTATTACTAAACCTACATTATAGATATTAAAAATCTAAAATAGCAACACAACTAGAATATAATCTGTTTTCCTATGACACCTCTCATGTAGTAATAAAAGCAAGACTCAGAGCTTAAGAGTAGATGCAAGTTCAAAAATCTATTGTCATAAATTCACCCTCATTTTTCTTTAAATACTCAATCAGACGTTTCCATTCAGAAGAAAATTCATCTTCTGTTCAGCTCTTTAACTCATATGTAAGATTGTCGTTTTTGGCTATTCCCTGTCGAACCATTCTTCTGTTGATGGGATTTCCATTTTTTTCCAGTACTTTGCGTATATTAATCTCGCTGCCAATAGCATAAGTTGCATCAATTTAAGTTGTTTCTTGTCAATAGTTGTATCATCTGTTCAGTTCCCTTGTAAAAATAACTCAGGAATCTTTAGTGTTTGGGCTTTCAAAATCTTTTGCATCACATTCTGTATCTTAAGCCAAAAACGTTTAGCTTTTTCACAAGTCCACCACATACGGTATAAAGATCCAATCTAGTCTTGGCATTTCCAACATTTATTCTTTGTATCCTTATACATCTTTGCGGGTCTCTCTGCTGTTAAATACCAGTGGTACATCATTTTGTAATAATTTTCTTGAAGATCATAGCAAAGTACATTTTTAATATCCTTAGTCCATAGTTTTTCCCATTGGTTCATATGTATGTTATATCCAAGGCTTCTTGCCCATCTGATCATAAATTCTTTAATTTGTTCATCTTCCATTTCTAACTTCAACAGGTGGGAAATAAATCTTAAAAACAAATAAGTTAAATATTACCCAGTGGAATAGCTAGCCTGTTGTAAAGTAGTCACGAGAAAGATATGTGTTGTTTGATGAACTGTGGCAGGGAATTACACAGCCAGGTGATGTCATGTTATAAATCAAAATTCAGGGTAATTGAGTATATTTATTATCTTTACTATTTTATTCCTACCAATTTATTTAATCAATTTTTTAAATTGATGCTTGGCTTAAATGGGCAAATATATTAATCACTTACAGATGACAATGTTAACTCCTTTCCTTTGTTATATTCTATATTCATTCAAATGTCTCTAACAGTCCTATTTTTGCAATGGACTTTTGTAGAAAGGATATCACTGATGGAATTTTCCACTTACATGCTCCTCCTGCTATATCTAAATCTATATCGTCTATATCTGTATCTGTAATCTATACCTATATTTACATCTATCTATCTATCTATCTATCTATCTATCTATCTATCTACCTACCTACCTATATATCTATATATCTATCCATATCCAAATCTATGTGTCCACACACATGTTGCGAGTTGCCTAGAAGACCTTTTAAACCCAAGCTGGAAAACAGCACAGGAATGCTTGCAATAAAAAGGAATTTTCAATCTGCATTCATTTTCTAATTAAAATGTATAAAGAGAACCAAAGTTCTTTGTCACAATCATTTCAAGATCCAAATCTCATTCCTGATGCTAAGAATCTGTTTGTTAGTATTTTATATGATTGCGACTTTGTATGCAGACTGCCCAAGCAATTACTTCAGCAAATCTAAATTCAGTACATCTATAATCTACTTGTCACTTGGAAGTGTAGGAAAGAACAGTGTGAATTGCTCTCTTCTTGGGGCAGTTGTAAAGCTATTTTTTGCCCCTCAGAGAAAATACTTAGCCTTCTCTCACACAAATTGTTCAATACTTCCTGACCATGTGACGTTCAAGAGCCAGTCAGGCTTGTAATGGGTGCCATAATTTTTTTTCAGTTCAGTCATCCCAGGTGCTGAGCTGCATCATTTTATAGATGGCCTTTTTAAATTATTAATGATTGTTATCTATTATTGAAGAGTGCTGTGTCCTACATAATTATTGCACACACAAGTAATAACTGATAATTTGCTGGTAATTTATGTGGCTCAAAACCAAGGAATAATATTAAATTTATGGCAATTCTGTCTTGACTTCTGCTTATTTTGTTATCTATTTTCATTCTTATTTGGCAGCTTCAAAATCTGGGTCTTAAAATATACTAATTTTGGCTTGTTAGTCCACTTTTCTTTTCCTCCCCCTTTTTGACAGCAGCTATAATAACAGAGCGACTGCAATTCACTCTTTTCTCTCTGGACTTTCCAGCTCTTATGAATAAGAGCCATAGCCTACTTCTGTGTCTTCATTCCCCCACCCATTCAAGACATGGAGAATGAAAGAAAAATGTGCAAGCTGACAAATGAATTCAAAGAGTCCTTTGCCGGCAAAAGAAATTTTGAGGGAAAGACAAAGACTTGAAGTCTCTCAGTACCCAAAGATTGTACAAGTTTTCTGTTGATGAACAATCATGGAGTAAACAGAAAGAATAGAATGAGTCCTATGAACTGCCGTTTTAATTTCATAATGCTATCTTACACAGAAATAATCCTGTAAGCCTTGTGTTGGATCCCCTGAGTCTAGAAGGATGTGACTAATAGGACTTTAGGGACTTTCAAATGGCAAGCAGAACGAAATTACACAGTAATGTCCATAGATGATGGTGGTGGCGATGATGATGCTTTAGCTGCAATGGCTCTGATTGTCTATGTACTATAGCAAATTAAGTGGCCCCTGAGGAATGGGCTGTGAGAGAACAGGAGCATTGCAACTTGTCTAGGATAAGTGCCAGTAACTCTGGTTAAAGTGTGCATTTGTGACCTCAGAATGACACATTTGAGAGCTCAGTACTGATGTTTTTTGCATGGAAACAGATTAACCATTTGAAATCTATTTGGAATGTGTTGCAGCAGATATCAGCTTAAGTATCCAGCTGCTTCCCATGATGAATATTCAGACCTGGATTCACTTGATGGTCTGAATTCACTGGACTCAGATAACTGCAAAAATGCTACCCCATGAAGCCTAGCTATCCCCATTGTACTGATGTCTCTTGTTGCCTGGTAACAGCCCCATAAGCGTTTAATGTCTCTTTCTTAATTCTTTTTGGTGTATGTCTACATTTTTAATTGCTGCCTTTGTGTTTTTAGTGGAATTTGTCTTTATAAATTTATTAGTTTGTTGTAAGCTTCCATTTCTGGAGATAAGAATACGGAGAATGAGAATAACAATCTTTAGTAAGTAAATACTGTACTAATTCAGTCTTCACGTGTTAGCTTTTCAGGGAGGCCTTGTTGGCTTTCTTTCTTTCTTTCTTTAGCCACATACTGAACATGTGGTGCTGACAGTGAATAAACCATAGTGTTGAGGGCAGGGAACTGGAATGTTCTCTGTTGGCATATTCTATTATGATCATGCACTTCTCCTTGCAGGCACAGACAGGTATGAACCTTCAACAGGTATTGATTTATTAGTCATCATCTGAACACTCTGGATGGCTTGGATCACTGGTGCTGGAAAACAGATGGGGACAGAACAACTCATCACAATGGGATGCTTGGAAAACACTGCTGATTTGTCTGTTTCAGTGCCTGGAATCTGAACACACCAGCACATACTTGTGATCCACCTGAGTAAAAATGGCCTGGAGCAGAGACAGTTTACTCTATGAACATTCCTAGCAACAGGGCATATATCGCATTAGACGATGGTACCAGATAGCAGAGTATCATGATATAGTGCTCCCTCAAGTAATGAAGCTTCCCTAAGTGGAATTGAAAGAGACAGTTGTAAGATTAACTAGGTCTTGATGGTTGGAGGTAGAACCATTCCTCACCCAAGAATTCAGTGGGGACAACTGGTTACACCTCCCACCTGATAGCTGCCTTTTTCTGAAAGCACTTGCTAGCCCAACTAAAGCAGACTCATTGAATTCATGGAAATTACAACCTCAGTTTATCAAGTTTCTGTTGATTCAGTGAATCTACTCTAGCTGGAATTAACAACGCAGTTTAGAGTCATGTGCATTTTTTTATATTCAATGAAGTGACCACAACTTCCAGGATTTTGAGGAACATGTTACCAATAATTTTAATGCCAACAAGGATAAGGTATTCAAATATATCAGAAATAGAACACTGACCTGTGGAAGACACTAAGACTGCATGGCAACAGCACTTCAGGAGTAATTAAAGGAACTGCAGAAAAACTTAACAAATTTGTTGTTCAAAAAATGTAAGATGCCTGAACTTTCAGGATGGAAACTCAGGGCGGCACGAGATAAGGTTCTTGATCTTACTGACAAACTGAGAACAAATTAATCACTGGGTCCAGATGGCATCTATCTGAGAGTTCATGAAGAACTTGGCAGGTACCCTGCTCAGTTTTTATGAGATCATAAGCCGGACTTAACGAACTTATAACTTTCAGGATTCACATTTATAGTAGTTAATGACTCAATGTGATTCCCCAAATCTGCATATTCAGACAGGCAGCTTTCCAACTGAAAGATTTCTGAGGTTCTGCAGGTCAGCGTGCTGGGAAAGGATGACTGTAGCACTCTCCTGGTTGGGGCAGAGTGAGAGATGCAGTTGCAGTAGGGCTCCAAGGGATCTCTCCAGCTTCCTTGCTCAAAGATAGGTTTTTTGGGGGGTGGGAGTATCGGCAGAAGTAGCTATAATGGAGCTCCATTATCACAGCTACATCTGAGGATGGAAAACCTTAGTCCTCAAATGTAAAATTATCAGTATAATGAAATTATATAACATGTTCCTGAGAAAGGCATCTGTGCCAGAAATCTTGAGCATGGCCAAATGGTTTCTACCTTTTAAAAACGGATCTGGGGAAGTGAGCGAATGACAGGTCAGTTACCTTATTGTAACTGATTCCCAATTCTTTATTCCTGCTGAAAAAGATCATAGAATTGTAAAGATCATGGAATCATAGAATCATAGAGTTGGAAGAGGCCTCATGGGCCACTGAGTCCAACCCCTGTTCAATGAAGGATCTCCCAGTAAAGCATCTCCAGCAGGTAGCTGTTCAGCATGTTTTTGAAGATGTCTAGAGAAGGAAATCCCACTGCTTCTCTAGGTAATTGGTTCCATTGCCAAACTGTTCTTACTGTCAAGATATTACTTCTAATATTCAATCAAAATTTACCCTCCTGTAACTTAAACCAATTAGACCTGGTCCTACCCTCTGGGGCAGCAGAGAACAGGCCTGTCCCCTCCTTTCTGTGACAACCCTTGAGGTATTTAAAGAGTACAATCAAATCACACACACACACACCTCAGTCTTCTGTTAGTATGCTCAGTTTAGTATGCCCAGCTCTTTCAAGCTCTCCTCATATGTTTTATTCTCCATACCTCTTATCATCCTTGTTGCCCTTCTCTGAATCCATTTCAATTTGTCTGTACCATTCTAAAAATGAAGTGTCCAGACCTGAATGTAGTGCTCCAAATGGGATCTGACCAGCTCTGAATATAATGGAAGTATTATTTCCCTCAACTTGGAAACTGTGCTTCTATTAATGCAAGCTAAAATAGCATTCATCTTCTTTGCTGCAGCATCACACTGCTGGCTCATGTTCCACTTACAGTCAACAACAATCCCAAGGTCCTGTTTGCATGTAGTATTACTGAGCCCTGTATTCCCCATTCTTTAAGTGTGCATTTGGTTTTTGTGCCCTAAAGAATTTCACATTTGTTTTTATTGAATTTCATTTTATTAATTTCTTCCCAATTTTCTAATTTATTAGCATCATTTTGCATTCTGTTCCTATCTTCCAATGTTAGCCACCCCCTCCCTAGTTTTGTGTCAGCTGCATATAAAAGGACAAATCCTGCTGAGAAAGAATCAGCATCAGTTCTCAAAAGTTATATCCTGACTTACTAATCTGTTTCAGCTCTTTGTGCCACTAAACATGTGAACAGCAGTGATCCAGTACATATTGGCCAAGACTGTGCTTGCACAGAGTAAATCTATAGCCAGCAAGGCTCTGTGTTCAGTATATATGTTCCGTTCTTCCATGTGGGGAAGCAGAAATCCCCCTTGTATAAACAAGTTCCACTTATGTATGTAGCTTCACACATAAATTCTCTGCAAGTGTTTGCATGCAACACACATGAAGGACAGTTCCCAGTCATGGGAATTCTGTATGTGCAGTCAGCAGGAAATATTTACAAACCCTTATAAAAACATTGTATGGTATGCTATATGTAGTGGATTTATTGTAGCTACCAGATATACTGGCAATAGGAAGTAGCCCCTGGATTCCTTTGTTAGCAGCTGTACACCCCCATGTTTTGATATGGTCTAATTGACAAATATTAATTGGCAAGAAATTAAGTTATATACACTTATGCCTGAAAGGCCACGTGAAGAAGAGATGCTGGTTGGGAAGATGTGCAAAAGTAGGGCAGAGGTGACCTCAGCATGGCCAAATCATAAGTTCACTGCGGATTAGCTGGGAAAGCCTGACTTAGTGGCTCTACACCAATCCTCTCAACTGCCCAACTTCAGAAAACAATAATCAAAGAAAATTCCCAGGTGCAGCAGGCAAGCACCCCTGCTGTGCACATTTCCTACTGAAACCTTCCCTAGTCATATTACCTAACCAAGACATTGAGACAATCCATCCATTCCAGAACCCTTTTGTTTACTCTGCCAGAAAGCAATTACCTCACACTCCTTCAGGGAGAGAAGAAGAGTATTAAAACCCTCTGTTTTGACCAATTACTTTGGAAGACTTCTCTTGCTGGTTGCCACATTGTCACTCTAATTCCTGAATGAGTACTGTCCTTAGGCACTTGTCTAAGCCACATTGCTGCTTTCTTCACTGCTCTCCAGATCAGTCATTATTGCCCATTCCCTGAAAACTTCTCTATCCACAACTTTCCTCCCTTTATCCTTCGATTAGCTCTTGTGCGAGTGTGTGAGTGTTTGGATCTTTTGTGTGCATGTGTGAATCTTTCAATAAAACACATTTTAGTTAATGTTTTGGAATCTCTGGCTGGTTCTTTCCTGCAAGACCCTGTAAACATTAGTGGAAAGATCTTGTTAAATTACACACACACACACACACACACACACACACACACAGAGGTCTCCTAATTTGAGCTAACTAATTCCCCATTGTCACATGGAGGTACTGGTATTGCAGGTGGACCCCCGAGTCACTCACATTTTGGGTAACACCCTCATGTGCTACTGGAAGAATGAATATAGGCAATGAACCCACTCTGAAGAATGTGGAAAGATAATCCTAAAAGTATTTCATTCCACTTATTATGGTGTTTGAAGAGTATCCCATTGCTACTCACTACAATGTTGAAAATGTAACACATTGTATTACTTATTGCATTGCTTATCACTTTCACTGTTGTTACTTTCCATTACTTTAAAAAAGACAGTTAAACTGATCAGAGAATGGCACACAATAATGAAAAACCTGTGCCAAAAGACTCTAAAATGCCTTAAAATGATGTTTAAAAAATAACTTTTGAAAATAATGAGAAAATATTCATTGCAACAGTGAAGGAACTTTGTTTCTGCTTGCTACTTGTTTCTGCTTGTTACATTACTTTTGAAACATGCGTTTGTTCTCCCCAAATAGCATGTTACAGGGTAACTACATTACAGGTGGTTTGCTGCTCCCAAGAACCTTGTAGGGGTACTTTCTCCCCGCCCTTTTTTTTTTTCCACTCTCAGTCCTGAGAATGGTCTGTTATCTAAGAGAGAAATGTCATATTGGATCATCCTGGAACTTCTGTGTACCAATAACTCTATTTATGTTTTTATGTTGCTTCTCTATATATATTCAAAAACCAGTATTCAGCCTTTGGGTCATTTAGCTTCCAAGTTTCCATATCCCTGAAGACAAACATTAAGAACAGTCAATGGTACTGCTGTAGAAAGGTCTAAGCAGACATCAATAAATAAAAGATTACAAATGTTGCCAAACTACCAGGCGATCAATTCATTCAGCAGTTTTAGTTCAATTTGGATTGCTTCTTCAGTAGAAACTTTGTGTATTTTCAAATTTTACATCTTCATGAAGCAGCACTGACTGCAAGCTGTAAGAAAAATGACACCACCAAGACGTTTATCTCGAAGTTAAGTTCTATAAGCACGCTGTGATAGGACTAGGTATAACAATAAGAATTTATTCAGGACTATAAAGAATTATATAGCATTAACTGTGGTTTTGCATAGTTAATCATTCTATTTCCATTAACATTCTGCCTCCTGTGAAATGGCTTGACCCTCTCTGGTTATATTGGTATGATCTTTCACCCTTTGGTTTGGCATTTGAATTTGTTGTCGATTAGGATCACATTTCTATTTTCCCATTGTGTCTTATTGATTGTAAAGGATATGCTGAGTCAATTTCCAACATGTGTCTTCTGTTCTATATCTAAAGTGCTCATTTTTTCCACATACTCTTCTTCCAAGAAATACTTTTAAACAACAATTATTTCCTTTCTGAAATTTGCCTTAAACAACAATTATTTCCCTGTATAGAAGTAGACACAGCAAAGGCAGACACAAAACTCAATTGAAGGAAGTTACCTGTAATAAATGTCTTTGAGACAATAATCACGTCTCAAGAAAGGCATTACATTGTAAAGTTCATAAGTAACAGATTGGATGAGAAAGTCAGATGCAGTTAAGATTCATGGAAATTATTGAAACTGAAACACTTCTCTGTAATCCTTGTTTATTCAAGTGGAAAAAATTAATCTAACTGTTGGATTGGGCTCATTGTCCTCTTGTCCAAAAACCTTTAATATTGTCTCTGTCTCTTCTTCTTTTTCATATAGATAGCTTGCCCTCTAAGCCTGGTAAGAAGGAGGGGATCTGGCCGAGTCATCTCCTTTGGTTGTCACCTAGCCAACTTGTCATAGGCTGAGATGGAAACACATCACCAACTATCAATTCCTTTATCAAGTCTACCTATTGCCTCACTGATAACTCTAATCACAGAAATCTGATACAAAATCCATAATAATGGTTTGGATGTTTACTGAATGGTTTAATGATCACCGATAAACCTAGTCCATTATACAGTCAAGCTGGAAAACTGAGTTCATCAGCTTAAATTCAGTGATGTGCTATTAAGTGGATCTTCAAGGCCGTCTGGAATGACCTATTCAACTTTGACCTTGGGCACATAAGCTTTATATTTGCCATTTCTGTATGCATCCCTCGGGACCAGCATGGGTGAAAATGAAAGCACAGGGCTTTTCTGCACTGTTGCATGCTCACACTGAGTACAATTGCAGAGCAGGAAACTTATGTCCAACAGGGCCGTATCATTATCCTCCCTCACAAGCAGCTACAGGCATTTTTATTTTGCACATGAGTCTCTTTACATTTTATTTAATTAATTTCTTGAATTCTTCAAAAATTCCTGTTTCCATTTGAGTTTACTACCAGGTTTTGTGTGACTCCATTCCCTCAAGTGACGGTAGAATTTGTTTTCACATTTGGACAACTATTCCTGCTGTTTTTAGGCAGCTGTTCATCAGTGGAATGATATGCCTTCCAGGGTGTTGAAGCAATTATAAAATAAATATCATCATAAATAGACCTATTGCACAACAGCAACATCAAGAAGCCCTCCAACATTTCACAGATGAAAACTGGGGCCCTTTTCGCACCTTACTTCTTCCCGGTGCTGGGCTGAGGGGCTCACGCAGGAAGCCTTGGGAGGAATGCTCTCACATCCCTCCTGCTTTGGCTCCGCAGCTGCTTCCTGGTCACGTGAGCACCCCACCTCTTCTGTCTGCAGTGCAGCCTGGGACCTCCCAGGCTGCACTGAGGAGAGGACGCACGACTGGCCCGGCTCCCGAGGCTCTGCACACAAGGTAAGTGCGCACAGGGCCCCGGAGTGATGCGCGACCGCGCAGCGTTTTCAGCTTTGAGCCGAAAATGAAAAAATGCGTGCACGGTCCGCATCAGGCCCTCGAGTGTCACTCAAATGTGAGTGCATCGTATAGACTGCTCCTCACATTTATGCTACGCTCAAGGGGCCCTTTCGCTTCAGAAATGCCCTGCGAAAAGGGCCTGGGGCAGGTGTGGCCAAGCAACATAAAAGTGTGGTCAAGATGGCAAAAGTTATTGAGGAAGAACAGACAAGCTAAGAGAAACTGCAGCAGCTTGCCTTTGCCGGAATCTACAAAGGGAAGGGCAAGATTCTGCCTTCCTCTTCTCCTTTCCCTCCTGCTGAGTTAATGGAGTGCAAACATCTTTTCTACTTTGAACTCAGTTTGCTGCAATTGAAATAAGCTAAGGGAAATGGGAATGTGAGAGGAGAGAGAAAATGGAACATTTTTAAAGCTGCTGAAAAAAAATGAGGGGACAGAAGATTTATTGAGATTGGCAGTTTAGGGAGGGCTTTTTAGAATTCTCAGCCAGAGGGTTCTACTGCTGCACCCAAATCTCAGGATTCCACAGGAATTCTGGGGTTTGTAGTTCACAGAGGCCTTCTAATTGCCTCTCCCTAAACTGCAAACCCAGAATTCCACAGGATGTTGGAAGTGGAATAATAGCACTATAACAGTACAGGGCGGAAACGGCCGTAGTGCTATAACTGTGTGGTGTGAAAGGGCTTCTTGCAAAGGAAAAGTTTCACTTCTTTAGTGAATGCCTGGAATAAAGAAACATTAAATATTATTTGCCTCTGGTGTATAATATTTAACTATCTGCAATCCTTACAACAAACCTGTCAATTAATTTAGTATTATTGTCTCCCCATATTGCAAATGGAGATCAATTTGAGGCTAACTATTATTAACTATTGTTAATAATGAAATAACAACAGAGGCAAGATTTGAACTGAAGATCTTCTGATTCATAGATTCATCAGCTGCTGCTGTGAACTATATGTTAATGGCCTTCATAAGAATCAAGTGTTAATGGAAGCATTTAGTGTAAGAAAGCATGTTGGACACAGAATAATTAATTCCAATTTTGTGATAAAACTGCTCCCTATTGATTTACAATCCCTTCTGTTTAGAAAACACTTTGGTAGAAACCTGATTCTTAATTATTGTCACAGGAACCCGTGGCTTGTCAGGAAATGATTTCCATCAAACTGATTAGCCCTTTCACTGCTTGGAGCATTTTTGTGCCATATTTAGCAGCTGCTTCACTTTTCATTGCCTTTTTCTTTCAGCAGGGTATTCCTGCACCACCCAGAGGAGAAACACATACTAAACAATGAAGCTGCTGAGTGGGGGAGAGAGAGGGCAAACAAAATAACTATCACACTGACAGAACAGAGATAAAAATAGATCACTCTGATAGAAAGGTTTTTAAAAAAACACTTATGTCCATTATTTTAACAATACCTCCATCCCACTGTTAAAAAATAATGTTTCTTAATGATTTTTCATTAAAAGCCATTTTAGTTTTTGTAAACAAGAATTTCAAATGATCAATTAGTTCATTATAAGCTGTACAGTACATTGCTTAACCTCTTGTATCTTGACCAGTTTCCTCTGTGTTGACTATATTAACATTTACGTTCTTTATTTTTTCCATCTTGCTCCTGCTTCTTCTTGAAAGAACAGGTCTCTTACTGTTTTTTTACGCGTACTGAGAGTGTTGGCTGTGGCAAGAAGAGGCAGATGACACCGGTATTCAAAGAGTTTGATGTTGGAGTTAGCAACATTGACCATTTCTATCCTCAGTGGTAGTAAGATGGCATGTCAGTATATTTATGGTAACTTCTTGTTTGTTTTTTATTTTTTTGTGTGTGTTCACTCACATCCACTATCTTCCTGAATCATTTATTCTCTGGGGTCTCATCTGCCCTCAAACTTCCTCTCTTTCACTGTCTGTCCCCCATGAACCATGTGTGATAAGACCCTCTCTGGGGCCATTTCCACACTAGCCTGTTATAGTGCTATTATTCCACTTTCATTATCCTATGGAATCCTGGGGTTTGCAGTTTCGGGAGGGGCCAGCAGGAAGCTTTTTCAGGAAAGAATGGGTTAAAAATGAGAGATGGCTGCATTATGAGGAACTCTTATATTTTCAATAATTGGGAGTTTAAATCAAGGGAAATGCTTCTCAAGCAAGGCAAATGTCTTAATTGGTTTGCCTGAATGCAACTTAAATATAGATTTAATCATGATAAGACAGATGTTGCCATAGAGGTTGAAGAAAATGAATTCTACCTAGAGTTTTGTGAAGATGATGACCATGTAATCAAAAAAGTGTATAAATATCCTTTGAAACTAGAGACAAAGGGTATACCTATCAAGGAATGTATGATAAGGTGAGCCCAAAATTTTGGACACCACATGCAAATGCAGGAATGGGGAAAAAAAGTGGCCAGATATAAAATTTACTTTGTGGAACAATTTATAAGAATATATATATAGGATGATTATAGATTTTCCATATGTGGTGAACTTGTAAGAAAGCAAAACTTTATTCGTCTAAGTTAATTCAAAATATTTTAAAGGTAGATTTTTTAAGGTCAGCAGAAATGCTTTTGGTGGTATTATGGATAAAGAACTGGATAGAAAATATGGACTACTTCTTCGTTATATGATAACAGCTGCAAGAATATTGTTTGCTCAAACCTGGGAATGGACTGAAGCACTGGTGATGGAAGAATGGATTGTTAAGGCCAGCCACATGGCCAAACTAGTGTAGGTTTTAAAAGATAAGCCAATGGAAGGGTTTTTGAAAGATTGGAAATGATTTATGGACTTTTTGAGCAAGAAGAAGTCTAACAATGAAATAATTTGTGGATATGGTTATAGTTACCCTAGTAAGATTGCTTAGTTGGATCTGTAATGATAGAATATTTTCATTACAATTGGGCATGGGGCCAAAGCCCTTTTATGTTTTAATGTTAGCATTTAAATTAGTAAGTGTTTTGTGAGTTAGCATTTAGTGCTCTTAGTTCATTGTTTCAGTATTGTGTTTTATTTTAGTTCATGTTTATGTTAAAAATGTCAGTTGGTGCTTATGTTATTTTGTTTGTGCATATGAAGATGAATCTGTATTGATAAGCATAAGTATCCATGAGAAAAACTATTTTTACATAACTGGCACAGGAATACTAAGGTTGATTCCTTTCTCTCCTAGGTCTTGTGTGTAGGATGGAGTGGATTGGTGAACTGTTCAACTTCTACCTAGTGCATTATCTACTCTGCTTAAGAAATCCACTACAGTCTCTCACATTTCCCAATATTTGAGGCAGAAAGAAACATGACAATACAGGTAGGACAAAGTAAGCAACTTCCTGCTCTTCTCTTCAGGTCCTTTCTCCAGTACTGGAAACCTTGACATATTAGCAATATATCAGGTCTTTTTGAGTGTTGCTGCTGAATGGGAAGACATCTTCCATCCAGGATTTCATACTGGTTACATTATGTCAAGCTAATTATGATTACATTTACACTATCATATTTTGGACATATCATGAGATGCCATAACTTACTGGGGTAGTTGTAATGCTCAGTAAAGAGGAAAGCACTAGGTAAGGAAGCTGGAATGATTCAATGAGGGAAGCCACACTTTGCAAGACCTGAGCAAGGCAGTTGATGTCTAAGATTCATGGAGGTCTCTTATTCCTAGGTTTGCCATTAGTTGAAGCTGACTTGGTAGCAAATAAAAAGAGTAAAAATAAGTATGCCAACCTTGTGGATTAAAAATGCTGTGACATTTGCCCCAGTTGAAAATACATTTGATGAGCATGTCATGGGACACCTGGGGAATGACTGGGCAAAGTAGGACTCATTCCCTAGGGGACGTGGAGTAAAGGGCTGAGTCATGATAGTGAAATCATGACAAGGGGTTGCATCAGCCAAAGGCCCTGAGTGATGACAAGGAAGCAGGTGTGTATAAAAGAGGAGACAGAATGCTTACTCTCTCTCTGACTCTCTGCATCCCGTACCTCTGATGCTGAATCTCTGCCTGTGGATCTGTGTATCCTGTGTACAGATGTATATACTGCAACAGTGAAGATTAAAGCCTCCAGGTATTTTGGATGACAAACTCTGTGTTTGTGAGTTTACTAAACAGTGGGTAGAGGGGTCAGAGCTGATGCCGTAGTTGTACCCTGCTCCACATGCTTGTTGCTGTTTTGGAAACTCTGCTATGTTATGCTTGCCTCTGGGACACTTTTTGTCCAGAGAACAGCGGTTCCAGGGAGGATTTTGTACTGGTGCTGTAAATCATCCCCCGTCAAACCTGGCATATATCAGTAAGACCAAGGGCCTTTCCTCACTGTACTGTTATAGTGCTATAATTCCACTTTCAGCTTCCTATGGAATCCTGGGGTTTGCAGTTTAGGGAGGGGCATTTAGAATTCTCAGTCTGAGAGCTCTTGGGCCTCAGTAAACAACAAAGCCCAGAATTCCACAGGATGCTGAAAGTAGAATAATAGCACTATAAGAACACTAAGGCCCTTTCCGCACCTTACCTGTTCGTGGAGGTGGGGGTGCCTCTTGCGCAAGGCGCTCACTTCCCTGCTCGTTCGTCACCACAGCTGGCTTGCCGGTGGAGCGAACACCCTGCCCCCGCCCCACCCCCTCCTTCTGCAGTGCAGCCTGGGAGCTGTAGGCTGCGCTGGGGCAGGAAGCACGACTGGCCCGGCTCCAGAGGCTCCGCAGGGCAGGTAAGTGCACGCGGGGCCTTGGAGCGACGCGCGACCACACAGCATTTTCTGCTTTAAGCCGAAAATAAAAAAATGCATGCGCGGTCTGCGTTAGGCTCTTGAGCGTCGCGTAAATGTGAGTGCGTCGTGTGGACTGCTCCTCACGTTTACGCGATGCTCAAGAGGCCCTTTCGCTTAAAAAACGCCATGCGAAAAGGGCCTAAGTTGGAAGGATGTGTCAATTCTCCTCATTGCACCTATTGGGGGTATTCTGTGTAGTAACAGAACAGACTTTTATAATGAGAAGGTAGGATCACTGTTGTATCTTGTTATTCCAATACCCGTTCATTAGTCTTCTGAAGTGTTTACTTCTGAAAATGGGCTTGCAAGAAAGCCTATGAGTTTTGGTAATGTACCTTGTTGCCTAATAATCTTTCTGCCTCAGCTTGTAGATGTGACCTCTGAGCTGGAGTTGGAGGGCCTCAAACTTTTTAAAGGGGCCCTTTAGCCTCCATGCTAAGTATACCTGGAATGTCCTGGCTTCCATGACAACCACAGGATTGTCCAGATTATATCTGGCCCAATTAATGTGGCATAACGTATGCTTGATTGTTCAGAGAAACTGGAACATATTCCATAGTGGGACCTTACACATTTTGTTTGACAAGATGAAATAAATCTCCAGTAAGGTTTAGACTTATGACAACTTCAAGCTTCCTCGAAGGTACATCTGGTTGATTGTGTCTCCTGAGGCTTTCCCTGCTATTATATCAGTTGGGATTATCAGTACCATGACTCATTTCTGGAACAAGATGTTCCCCTGAATTGTTTCAAACAGGACAACTATAACTCCCAGAATCCCACAGTCATCATGGCTACTGCCACACTGACTGTGGGATTCTAGGAGCTGTTGTCCATGAAATTTCAAATTTCCCACCTCTGGATTGTTGATACTATTACTCCTAGATGCTGTTGTCTGTGTTAAGGATCCAAAATATCTCCGTGGTTTTCCATGAACTTGTAAGCAATAAAACAGGTAGATGATAGCTAGAGTGCAGGTAGGAAAGATTGCACACAAGATAATAAGTGATTATAGTGACAAAACCATTGCCTCTGAGCACTGCCATCTAGTGCGTCACCTTCTATATGGTGGAAAACCTCCTACAATCTGGCTCAAGGGGAATGCAGAAACCCTCAAAAACTAGTTATGATTACTTTGGGGGGAATTTAGGGGGCAGAGGTGAAAATCAGGGCCAGTTCTCTTGGGTTTCACTGGAAGAGGATGTAATTCTCAGTCACTAGAACTGATCATTCTTAATTTTTCCAGTTGGTATAAGTGTGATATAATGTTTTGAGATCTGGACTATGGCCCCAGAGACCAGGGTACAATTCCCAGCTCAGCCATGGAAACCCACTGGATGACCTTGGGTGTGTAACATACTCTCAGTCCCAGAAAACCCCATGATAAGGTATCCTTAAATCAGAAATGACTTGAAGGCACACAACAACGGCCCTTTTCGCGCAGCATTTCTTAAGCAAAATGGCCCCTTGAGTGTCGTGTAAATGGGAGGAGTGGTCTGCATGACGCACTCCCACTTACACGACACTCAAGAGCCTCATGCGCAGCGCATATGCACCTTTTTATTTTCGGCTTTTAGCCAAAAATGGTGCGCACTTGCGCACCGGTCAGGGACCTGGGGTGAACTTACCTGCCCTGCGGAGCCTCTGGAGCCAGGTGCTTCCTGTCCTCAGTGCAGCCTACAGCTCCCAGGCTGCACTGCGGAAGGAAGAGGCGGGGAGTGGGCGGGGTGCTCACGCAACCAGGAAGCTGCTGCAGAGCCCAAGCAGCAGGGACACGAAAGCCTTCCTCTGAAGGCTTCTCGCGCGAGTGCCAGCCCCCACCTCCACAAAAAGGTAAGGTGCGGAAAGGGCCAACAACAACAACTACTCCTAAACCATGACTGATATACATTTTGGGCTGGATGAGGGTAAACCAAATCAAACATTATCAAGATGAAATGGTAGGTCTGGTGTTCTAGAGAGTGTACGGGTTGTTTTGTATGGGATAATCCCCTAAAAAATCAGGTTGCCTGCTCCTGCTCCCTATTCCTTGGTGGGCAAGTGGCAGCAGTATCCATGTGCCCCCTTCACCTGTTTTGTTTGTGTGCTGGTTGTGCCCTTTTCTGGGGCCCTTTTCTGGGGTTCATACACTTGCAGACTACACTGCTATAATGTGCTAAATGTGGGTCTGTCTTTAAAGACTGGGATTTTAAAATGGTTCAAAAGACAGCTTCTTTACTTTTAAAGAGCTAAATGGCTCTTGGAGAAGATTTCTGCAAATGGATAGAGATGATTTACCAAGATCAATCTGCAAGATTACTATTAAATGGAGACATGTCAACAAGCTTTCCTATACATAAAGGGGTAAGACAAGGATGCCCGCTGTCACCATTAATGTTTATTGCGGTTTTGGAAGTATTATTAAATATAATAAATGAGGACTCACAGATAAAAGGCTTGAAAATTTTAAAAAAAGGAACTGAAATTAAGAGCCTTTGTAGACGATGTTATAATCTTCTTAGAGGACTTGAAAGACTCAATCCAAAAGTTACTGGAAATTTTGCAAGGTTTTGGACAGGTGGCAGGATATAAGATTAACAAGGAAAAGACAATGGTAATGGCACTAAATATGTCAAAAAAAAGAACAAGCCGTGCTGGGGAAAATGTCAGGATGTCAGTTAACTAACAAAACAAAATACTTGGGAATTTTTATAACAAAGAAGAATCAAGAATTATTTGGTAACAATTACCAAAAGACATGGAAAGATATAAGAAGTGATATGAAGAAATGGAATAAACTAAATCTATCCTTTCTGGGAAGAATCAATGCTTTTAAAATGTCTTTATTACCCAAACTCATGTTCCTTTTTCAAAATTTGCCAATAATAGGAAGAGAAAAAATATTTAAAGAATGGGAGAAAGATCTTCAAAAATTTATTTGGCAGGGAAAAAAGCCAAGAATAGATTTAAAATATTACAGGATGTAAAAGAGAGAGGAGGATTTGATTTACCATCATTGAAGCTATATTATTACGCCTGTTGTTTAGATTGGATAAAAGATTGGATTATTTTAGAGAAATCGTCAATAAAAGAATTGGAAGAATTGGATAATAGATTTAGATTGCATGGTTATCTGTGTTATAATAAGGTACCAGCGAATAACAAATTTAATAATCATTGTATCCGGAAAACATTATTAAAGATTTGGTTAAAAATAAAGCAGAAATATTATATAAAACTCTCAATCTGGACATCACCTCAAGAAGCATTCAAAATCACCCCAACAAAGCAAGGAAAATTATTAACGTATTAAGACGTACTGAAATGGGATGGTGATAAACCTAGAATGAAAACAGCAGAAGAACTGAGGGCTGATGGACATGAATTAAACTGGTTCCCTTGGCAACAGCTAAAAGAAAGATGTATAACGGATCAAAAACTATATGGTTTTGAGAGAAAAGAAAATGAACTAGAAAATGAACTAGAGTTACTGTTGAGAATCATAAGAAGAGAATCTCCAAATTTTACAAATTGTTATTGAAGAGAGAAATGGAATCAGATATAATAAAAGATACGATGGTTAGATGGGCTCAAAATGTGGGGCAACCCATTAAATTAGAAGACTGGGAAAGAGTGTGCAAAGTAGACATAAAATTTATGCCAAATTTAAATTTAAGAGAAAATTTTTATCAGATGTTACATAGATATATGACCCCAGAAAGACTACAAAAAATAACTAAAAATGGGGATGTGAAGTGTTGGAAATGTGATGAAAAGGTGGGCTCTTTCTTTCATATGTGGTGGACTTGTCAGATGGCAAGGAAATTTTGGAAGGGGATACATGATGAAATTCAAAGAATTTGTAATATGAATTTTGAAATGATACCGGACTTTTACTTATTAAATATGATAGGTCTGCGGTATGATGATATAATTGAGAGATCAGCGTCCAACAATCTTAAGATGAAAACAAGGGAAAAACTAGAACAGGAGGGAATAAGACTGAGTTGGTTCCCTTACAGACAATTAACAGAAAGGTTTCATATGGACATAAAAACTTATGGAATTGAACCAAAAGAGAAAGTTGGAGTAATTAAATGGCTTTTTGAAAATCCACCTTACCTTCTTGCTCAAATCCATCAAGAGATATTACAGCAGGAGAGACAAGAAAAAACAGTAAAGGAACCAATGATTTTATGGGCTCAAAATATTGGACATTCAATTCAATTAGAGTCTTGGGAGCAGAGTTGGAAAAAAATGCAGAAATTTACAGTAGCCCAGAATTTGAGAGAGAACTATTACAAACTATTTCACAGATGGTATATGACACCAGATAAACTGAAAAGGATTTATAATACAGGTACCGGACAGTGCTGGAAATGTCAGAAGGAGGTCGGTACGATATATCATATGTGGTGGACATGTTCAAAAGCTAAGAAGTATTGGAATGGAGTACATAATGTAATTTGTACATTAGTGAAAGGCCAGTTTGCTAAGACACCTGAATTGTATTTGTTAAATATCACTGATATACTAGAGGGTATTGGTATAAAGAAGCATTGGAGAATATTATTGTACATGATAACAACAGCTCGTATCGAATATGCAAAGTTATGGAAAACTCAGCAAATATCCACAATAGAACAATGGTGGGCTACACTTATTGAAAATAAAAATGCGGACATGGTCTCCCAGAGATTAAAGGGGAAATCAGACGATGAGATACACAAAGAATGGCAAATTGTAACAGGTAATTGCTGGGTTTTAACAGCTGGAAATACGTAATTCATGATCAAAGTTATATTACGTGGGGGCGACAGGATATATATCATGAAGCGGAAATATGAAGAATGAAATGTAAGAACTATCAGATAAACTAACAGTAAAATGTTGTACAGTACCTAAAGCTTGTAGAAATCTGGAAAATGAAATCTAGATCAGTGTGGAAGATCAGATATATTTCAATGAAGCTGACAATCAAATATGTATGTTTTATAATGAGAATTTTGAATAAAATGATATTTAAAAAAAAAATATGATAGGTCAAAATTGGGGGGTTAGAAGACACCAGAAGATATTATTGTGTTCGATTACAGCAGTGAGACTAGCATATGCTCAACACTGGAAAGAAAAGAAAGAAATCAATTTAGAAGAATGGAAATTAAAGGTCCTGGATATGGTAGAGACTGAAAAATTAGCAAACTCTTTGAAAAACAAACCTATCCAGAACTTTGAAAGGGAATGGAAAGGGGTAATGGAATGGTTAAAAATATAAACTTATTAGAAGATGGAATAGTGAAATTTTTTGTCTTTATAAAAAGTGGAAGATAAGATATAACTTAACTGGGGAAGAAAAACATGGAAGTGGGGGGGGGGAATATATCCACAACAGTGGTATATATCCTTTGGTTTATATGTGTAAAACTTTAATAAAATTCTTTCTAAAAAAAAGAGCTAAATGGCTGAGAATCAGAGTATTTCAGAAATCACCTCCTGTAATGGAGCACCCAAAATCTAAATTCATAAATGAGAAGACTTTTGCCTCTTACTTGTCTGAGTCATTACTTATACAACCTGAGATGGAAATAACTTGATGGCTATCCACATCACTCACATACTTGGCATGAATAATAGCACTTCCTATTTGTTGTTTGAAACAATTTCTTTCCTCCAAGTGTCCCAGAGTCTCCTTGCAAGTGAGCAGTGATAGCAGCAGTAGGAGCAATCCAGATGGTAGCTCAGCAGCAAGGATTCTTTTAGCCTGTAACTAATTGATTAGTCAATCCAAAAGGTGCTCCAGAGCACAGCTTGTGGTTGCAATATATGGTTTTAAAAGTCACTGCAGAGAAAGGGTTCCTGCAGTTTAGGAAAAAGACTGTTGTACATGAGGTAACCTATCTTTGTTATCTTTTTCAGTAGCTAGTTTACTCAGGATCTATAGCTGGCACTTTGAGAATATGACTGTTGGCTAGCTGACTTTACCCTGAAGAGTGGTAATCTTTTCAAGCCTAGTGATTCTGATAGCCTTCTTCTATTAGTTGCTCTGATTTCAACCAGATACCAGGAAGCAGCCCTCAGTACAAAAAGCTGCACCCTTTTCTTTATTCCCCCAATTTGGTTATTCCCCTTCTTCCCCTAAGAAGATACAAATTTAAGTCTTCTTCAGATAGATCCCTCTATAGAAATCTGACTTCAGTTGGAAACATCCTACGCTTTTCTGCAACAAAGTGTGTTCCATATTATACCTATCAATTTTGTGAAATACTTTACCCCCTGTAAAGAAGTTGAATGGAGAGTTTAGCTGGATGTCAAGACCTTGGGAAGTATCTTTTTTTGCTTATTTTAATGAATGTCCATCCTTCTAGATTAGCTGGAATATTACTTTTTTCCCAAATGTATCCACAGAACTCCTTCTCTGAGCTTTATAAACTGCACTATTTAATATGGAAGACAATCTAATATGTTTCCAGAGTTGGGATTGCATCTCCCATGTGTCTTTGTTTAGACTCTGTGGCTTTTTATGAACCTGGGTATTTTTTCTACTTGTAATGAAGTTTTCTAGTTATACAGCCAATGTTTGACTCCCCCCACTTAATTTGGTCTGAGAGGCAACACAGGTGAGATACCAAAATTTTGGTAAAATATGTGATTTTACTATTGCAGCCTTGCCAAACAAAGATAATTTTTGTTGAGCCCTAGTCTTCCATTTTTATTATACACATTTGAAGACTTTGATTTAAAAAAAAATCTATTGCAAAGTTGCATTCAGTGTTTCATTAGCCAAATTCCTAATCATTTAAGTGATAAAAAACATATAGATATCTTCTTTAAGTACCTTTTGAGTTATAGAATTAACATGTAGGCCATTTCTGCATTAGAGACCATCAGTGTGTTATACCGTTATAACGGAGGTATCACCATTTATGTGATGCTGTTGGGTTAGGAATGTTAATTACAGCATCCTTGGCCACTCTTGTGCCCTGACTTCACCCTACCCCACTACCCCTGATTTTAGTCATTAGTATTTCTGTATCACTGCTGTTACATTTTGCTCTTCGGAGAGCAGGGCAGCTTTCCAATTAGTCTAAAGTTCTGTTTTGAGCTGCGCCCACATCTCTCTCATGGATTCAACCATATTCTCATTTCATCTCTCTCTTCTGTTCCGCTTATTCCTTCCCTGTAGTTTTTAGCATTTCCCCCCTTTCTTTCAGACCTTCCCATCTCTTCAGAGGTCTTTGCCATTTTCTTTATCACTATGAAGTTGCCAAGACATGTGGAAGTGTGTATATGTTCTTTCTTCAGCTAACCCACAAACTACTCTCCAGTGTTCTGCAGCTTCCTCAGCTGCCCATGTTTCCTGAAAAACCCATGTTATATCATTATGTCCTCCAGGACTTTCACAGTGCTACTATGGAGACTGGATGTGAGGTGCCTGAAAGCAGGATTTTGTTTGTTTGTTTGTTAGAAACTTTAACTTAGAAACAAAGGCCATAGTGTCGTTGGAATGGCAGAATGACAGACTAAGGCCCTTTCCGCACAGCATTTGCCATGCGAAAGGGCGCCTGGAGCATCGCGCAATTGTGAGGAGCGATCTGCACGACACACTCATAATCGCTCGATGCTCCAGGGGCCAGCAGGTGCCAATTGCGCACCTTTTCATTTTTGGCTGGAAGCTGAAAATGGTGCGCGATCGTGCATTGCTCCCAGGCCCCGCACACACTTACCTGGCATACGGAGCCTCCGGAGCTGCGCCGGTTGCACTTCCTGGCTGCAATGTGGAAGGAAGAGGAGGGGCTCTCATACGAGCAGGAAGCTCATGTAGATCTGAAGCAGCAGGAAAGCGAGAGCCTCTCGCTGGAGGCTGCCCGTGTGATCCCCGCACCTCAGCACCAGAAAAAGGTAAGGTGTGGAAAGGGCCTAACTCTTCTTGCTGGCTGTCTGCAGTGAGGAGAGGTTTCACAAGGAAAATGCTGATCAGAGGGATCTTTTGGCTGGTGAAACTCATCCTGGATTAAATGTAGAGAAATGGGATCCCCACGAGGCCTGGAATCGTCATTACTCATGTTTAGTCATGAGTAAATACTGAATGAACAAAGAGGGACTAAAGGAGTTACCTCTTTGCTCTAGCCATGAAATGCAGCTGTTCAGATTTGAGCACCTGCTTTCTTAAAATTTTTAAATAAAACCTTGGAATCATACAAGTGAAGTGAAGAATTCTTCTGATTAAGACAGTTGAACAGAGTCTTGTCAAAGCCTTGTCTTTTAGCAACTAAGAATTAAGTGTATTTACACTATAAGACTGGCACTTAAACCAAAGGACTAGAGGTTAATATGCTTAAAGAAATATAAGAAAGGATTTAAGAACATGTATTTTTGTAGATTGATTAGATTTTTTTTTTTTACTTATAGGACTGAACAGAATTTTAGCAAAAATTGCTTTGTAGAAAACTGAAGGCATTATCTCTTTGAAGCAAATAGGTTATCTGTAACTAGGTGGTGTGAAAGAACAGTCTGAGTGTTAACTGTTTGAATGCTGGATTGAATAAAGGTGGAATCCCAAGTTGTTGTTGTTTTTTAACAACTCTTGTCCAAGATCCATTCTTTGAGAAATCAGAAATTTCCAGATAGGATGAAGAGACGGAGGGCAGATTTGACAAAAGACCTGAGATGAGAGATTGATGGCTTTAAGACAGAAGTGTCGAGGGACATAATGCAAAGGAGGAATGTGAGGTTAATCTGGTAGTGATGAATACTGAAAATTGTGTGGATTAATGAATTCAAGTTGATCCAATGGAGAAATTAACCCGTAAAACTAAAAAGAGGGCCCAAGTAATACTGGACTGTAAAATGGAAACTATGGTGCAAGGGGGAAGAAGAGGGAAGCTAATCTGGAAATGATACATAAATATTTATACTGATGGTAAAACAAATTCATGAGGGTTTAATGAAAAGATTGGCCCATAAGACTGAGGAATGGCACAAGAGTAAGGCCCTTTCTGCACGAGGCGAGTGAATCACTCTGTGCCATTATTCACCGCTTCTTCTTAGCTTGGAGCAACACGGGCTCTGCCTTAAGCCCTTCTGCAGGGCTCCTCCGTTTGGCCCAGGGCGAATTGGAGCAGTGCAGGGTCTGTAGATCCGCACTGCTCCGGCTGAAAATGGCGGCTTCCTGTTCCTCTTGGGTCTGGACCAACCACTGACGCTGGCCACGCCCACATCCCCCGCTCCACTGATCACAGGCTCGCATTGGTGCAAGCCTGTGCATCTGCACAAGTGAGGAGGAATGCAATGGCGCGCTCCAGAAGATTGAAAGACCGGATTTTTTCAGTCTTCACTTAGCGCGCTGGAGGAACACTTGGGGGCGTCTTGGATCAGACTAAGGTGCAGAAGGTAAATAGTCTGAACCTAGTCCGATCCAAGGTGCGGACGACCTCCGTGATAGGACGCCTTGGCCCGTTTTAACTTCCTGGTGCGGAAAGGGCCTATGATGAAGAAAAGTAGATACTCAAGACAATTCTTTGAAGCAGTAAATTGGAAGGAGATGAAAATAATAGCAAGATATAAAGAAGAGAATCTGAAAAGATTGGGAGGAGGAAGGTTACGGTTTGGAAGGAGGAAGAAGAAAGCAAGAATTAAATTTAAAATGAAACAGAAATAATGTCTGCTTGAAATAAAGTTATGAGATTTGGTTAAAGATATAAGGCAATGAGAATTGATAGAAATATTGGCATTTTAAATACAATGGAAATACTAGATTTGTAAGAGTTTAAAGACAGAATAGATTTAATGGTTCTATATAACATGTAAGAGATTATAGTTGTATTTAGTAAGGTTTAGTATTATATAATTTGGTTAGTAAGTTGTTGTTATTACTAAAAGTGAGAAAATGGAATAGTGCTTATCAAGATGTAATATGATGGAATGGCTTAGATATTTGACGGGACTATAGAAGGATATTGATTGATATTTTAATGTTTGATATATCAACCTCTGGAAGAAAGAAAATATTTTTGGCTGTGGAGAACTAATGTAATACAGGATGGAAAGACGAGAATTGTTGGATCTTCATTTAGAGAGGTTTGTAATAATTTGAATGTTTAAAGTCATCTTTTTCTTTGTTCTTTAATCTTTTCCTTTTACTTTTCTGTTTTCTGTTTTCTTTTTCCTTTCTTTCTTTTTCTTTTTTCTGTGTATTTGTAGAATTTTAGTGTATTTGAAAACTTTCAATAAAAACATTTTCAAAAAATACCATAGTACTGCTCTAGGGTTCTCTGTGGATACAGAGTGTTTTGAAGGCAATAGCATGGAGGAGAGTATTTGACAACAGCTTCCTCACGTACTTGCAGGGTAGTCCGTGATCCTGCTCATGGCCTTTCCAAGAAGAACTGGGAGTGGGGGGAAAAGGGAAAATGAGGAAGAAGGGTTGTGAAGAGGAAAAAAACATAGGTCTATCAACCCACAAGAGCCATTCTTTTGTACCTGACTCTAGTTAGTGAATATTGAAGGAGATTTGTCTATCCTTGTAGACTACTGCAATTCTCACCATTGGATCTATGCTGCAACTTTCCTTTAAACCAGAAAGATAGAACTAAGAATGGGCTCATTCTACCTGCCTTGTCTAACAAGAAATTGGTAATGCAAGCCAAATTTGCTTCTCCACAGTGCTGTCTAATATGGTAACATTTCCCCATGAATCGAGTTCACATTTAACATCTGCAGGATGTTCCAGTGCCACAGTGAGTAGGATGAAATTAGCTAAGAAAAAAATCAGAAGAGGAGAAAGTTCACAATTAGACACACAATCAGCTAATGCAGATTGAACAAGAATGGATTTTTATCATCCTGGACAGGAATCATGCCAAACTAACATAACTTATGCTGCTCCTTATCAGAGTAGTCAAATGTAGGCAAGTAAGGTTGAAGAGACACAGGCCCTGATGGTTCCAAACCAGGAAATGTCTAAGCAGGGCATCTAGCCATGGATATATGATAAACACCTGGCCAGGCTTGCTGTATCATCCAACTTATGAATCATGCCCCTACAATTTGCTGGCGGTGAAGTCACCTGCATCTGCCCAGACTGCGCGATCCCCCTCCCTTTATCCATTTAGTCACCCCCAGAGTTCCCTCCCTGCTATTAACTCATGTCTGATGTCCCCTCTTTCCTTCCATATCTACCACAGGAAGGGGCCAGGCTAGCTTGGCTTCCCTTATCCCATGCTGATACCAGCAAGCAAGTAAATCCTGGTGCATGACCAGCCAATAAAGTCACACACCAAGCAGGAGATCCAGAAGTTTTTTCTTTTGCTAGCTTGAGCAAGAAAGAAAAGATGTCAGGGAATGACGTGCAAGTGGATGCCCCAAGACAAAGAAAAGCACAACTACTTATACTTTTCTATATGATAATAAGTAAAACTGCAAAGTTACATCATTTCAACATAAAATCTGGTAGGCATCAAGTATTGGGGCATGCATATTGGCTTTGTCAAGTACACGGCATCCCGTAATATGTCATCTGCTATTTATCTTGAAGTGGGGATGCTTACATTTTTCTTCCTGAGCCTGGTACCAGTATCTCTTTTGTTATTGGCACTATACATTCCATTCCTCTTTGGTCTGTATTATCCTAGGCTGAGATGTTACTTCTCAAGGTTGTTAACCTAGGCTCACAGGTAGCATATGCCAAAGCTAAAGAGCATATTTTATAAATACTTGTTAACACTGAGACAGGACTGCAATTCTCCTAACACCATGCACTTTGTATATGGTGCTGTAGTTCCTGAGCCAGAGAGCCTAAGCAAATTTTGCATCCCTCTAGGGAAAGGTGCACTTCATCACCTTAATCCAAGCCAAGTCTGCACTTATTTCTGGGTGAATGATAGGACTGCCCTGATCAAGGTGAGGTTGCAAATGATACCTCCATTGGCATGTCATCTGGTAGCATTGATTGTGGTGGTGCTACATGTGCACTGCCAAACCTGTCTCGGTAACATTTTAGTCCATAGAATTCAAAGCTCTGGGAACAGGAGTCGGATGGTATGAAGGTTTGCTGTCACCATGCCAATGAGTTGGAGCCCAGGTATTCTGACTAGATCAAGAAGGCTAGGTGAAGAAGAATGACATCAAGTGGGGGCTGTGTTGCAGCAAATTTGATGATTCTGGGGAGTAGAGGTCCCCACTGCATACTGCACTGACCCTGCCAGCATTGCTTGCCCAAATGTGATAAACCGAGATCCCAGCCCTTGCCAGAGTAGATTGGGTGGCATGTGGGGACTGGCACACAATGGAGGCCTGAGAGGAAAAGAAAGGAAAGGGGTGGTAAAGTCTGGTAAAGGAAAGAAAGGGAGCAGGAACACCCCAGCCCCCATGTCCACCCCTACCTCACCACAGGTAAGAGTGAAAAGACAAAGAAAGAGAAAGGGGGCAAGGAACCCTCCAACCCACACACCTGCCCCAACTCCACCACCAGGACTCCTGCACCCAGCCCAGCCCCACACCATGATAGGACCTCTGTGCCTTCCTCACCCGCACCCCAGGATAAAGTACCACCTGTTGCCCATCAGCAAGAAAGAAGAAAGAAAAAAAAACCCTGAAGGAGAGACAGAAAGAAGGGAAGCTGCAAAGAAAAAAAAAGGGAGAGGAGGGAGAGAGACAGAAGTGACTTACCTGTGTCCCTTCACTTGGGAAGGCTGCATGGTGGACAAGGCTTGAATGTGGAGGTGTGCTGGCAGGCTTATATATAGTCCTGGCAGGTCTCACTTGAAGTCTCACAGGATTTGTAGTCACACAAGACTTCCCCTGGAGATTTGGGCCATTTCCACACTAGACTGTTATAGCGCTATCATTCCACTTGTAACATCCTATGGAATCCTGGGGTTTGCAGTTTCGGCCCCCAGGATTCCATAGGATGTTGCAAGTGGAGTGATAGAGCTATAACAGTCTAGTGCGGAAATGGCCCTGGTGTGAGAACTGTGAGACTTGGACCAGGCCTACTTGAAGCAGCCACTCAGAGAGGCCAGAAGCTCACAGTGCCAACTAGGACTCTCAGTGCAATATGGGCCCCTCCACAAATGGTGTTGGGGTGAACCATTTTAAAAGAAACTGAAAAAATGGTAACACATAGGGCTAAGTGGGACTGTACCTGTCAGATTGGGATAGCTGGAGGATATGTTGCTGTCACTGTGTGTCATTTGTATGACCAGAATAAAGTGGAATGTATGGTAATTTTTAAATTAATTTTCCCAGTTGAAAATGTAATGTTGCCAAAATTCCTTTAAATTAAGGTCCTTTTCACATGTTGGGGGGGGGGGAATGGGCAAAAATGCCCCAAAACGGAGCTTACTTCCAGCCGGGTAAGTCCGTCGCCGCGTGGAGCAGCACGAGCTCGCTGCTCCACACTCCTCTGGCGTCGCAGATGGCAGCTTCCGGTTGGTGGAGGCTCTCCACCAACCAGAGAAGCTCGCCAGCTGGAAGCCCGCCCCCAGCAGATCTGCAAGCACGCACTTGCGCGCGCCTGCAGATCCACTTTAGAGCCGGGCGGCGGAGCGGCACGGGGCTGCGCGCTCCGTGCTTTTTAAAAACCTCTAAAAAGAGGTTTTTAAAAAACACGCAGCCCGGCTAGTTCCGGCCGCTCCTGAGTGGATTCTGGTGTGAAGCTACGAAAAGTAGCCCACGCCAGTCCACTCTACGGTGTAGACGACCTCCGTGAGAGGTCGCTCGACACCGTTCCCCCCCCACATGTGAAAAGGGCCTAAGTTTCCTTTAGTCTCCTTTAAGTGTTCTATAGTTGTCATACTGTCCAGTATCCTGAGATTTTTTTCTTCCTGTATATTAAAATTTCACTATTAAAGATATGATTCTTGCCACTTATTGTGGATATATCTGAATACACTCTTGAATATTATAGAGTGAAATTGTACCAGAGGGTTTTCTGGATCTCCAGCAGGCCCTTTTCTTTTGATCTCTGCTCTGCAGTTGTGAGTAGAATATGACCTATTTTGTCAGAGCTCTTCTTCTGCATAACATTTTAAACTAAGATAAACCTTATATAAGTCAATTGAAAACCAGCCTACATAATCTAAAGCTCTGGTTTTGGTGCTGGTTTTGGATTTTGCTCCTCAGGTTTACCTGCCTACAATGATTGTTCCTATTTTTGTTTTCAGGCTATCTATTAGAAGTAGAGAGCACTATTGTAACAACCATCAATAAGCCATCATATACAGTTCAGAAGCAACCTTTCCTTTTCCACTTATCCGTGCACACACCACTTAAAATGTACATAAATTAAATTAAGAGCAACAACAGTTCATTAACTAGCACTTCACTAATGCTAAATTACAATGACGTTCATGCAACTGCATCATGAATTTATTATGATGTGGATAATTATAGAGAATACAAAATGACCTGCAAAGGAGCATCCAAAATCTACAGTATTGTTCCCCCCCCCCCCACATTATAAATCTTTTTTATTGAGATAGTACAAGTTCACAAGGAAGGCAAAAGTCATAAAAAATTGAAAGTACCACAATGAGTAGTTCTTGGGCCCAGGGTGGGATATTATCAGACATTATAAGGTAAAATGGGGCTGAAATTGGCCAAAGCAGAGTGCATTACTGTTTTCAGTGAGGAAAAAAAAGTAAGTTTCTGTTAACTCTCTTATTTAAATTAGAGTATTTGAATTGCCTGGATTTTGCCCATGTTAAAGGCTACAATTTCTTTTCAGACCCCTATGATACTATTATAAGTCCAAAATAATGGCACACGAACAATATGTGTGTGCTTATGTATCTGTGCTGTATGCTCGTCTTTTTGGAACATGTGAGTATGTGGGTATTTTGCGCAGTGCTCCAGTATTGACCGCTGCTTGTATTGTGTCACTAGATTCTGCAGCAAAAAAAGACATGCATAAGTTTTCATTTAAGGAAGTTACTTCCCTCTCCCCCCAAGATTTCTCTGTTGCTGTTAATGACTGGGCCTGGCAAACCATTTCTGTTTGAGCAGAATGTGATCTCAACCCATTTTATTTTGAAACATGTAAGGTCCCCCATCCCTGTCTCTTTAGACTGAGTGGTTAAGACTTTGCTGTTTGTCATTTCTTCTATGTCTGTTCAGAAGTCCCATTTATTACCTTCTGGTTACTTGGGCTCCCAACTCATGAATCATAGTAAAATCTAAACAGGCAGAGATAGCATCAATATTCCACGTAATCACAGGTTATGCATATGGGAGAACGAGCAGGCTTTGTGCTATTCTGTTAGGCTATTTTATTACATGCAATCATATAATTTTCCTTAGCTGGCATCTCTATACTAAACACATAAAGGAAATATCTTCCAGTTTTCTTTAGCAGGAATTGCTATACCTAACTCACAGAAGAACATAGGCCCTTTTCGCACCTTACCTTGTTCACAGTGCCATCACACAGGGATCGCGCAAAAAGCCTTTTGCGAGAGGGAGTCACATCCCCTGTACTTCCCTCTGCATCAGCTCCGTGCTGAACTGAAGGAAGCGCAATAGCTCCGCTGCTTCTTTCTGCAGTGCAGCCGGGTACTTTCCCAGGCTGGCCTGGGAGAGGAAGCGTGGCCATCGCACTTCCTGAGGTTCCGCACATCAGGTAAGTGTGGGAGGGACACGGGAAGAATGCACAATCACGGATCATTTTCGGCAAAGAGCCAAAAATGATATAATCCATGCTTGCTGTGGGATCGCTACAGGAGCGCTGCGCAATCACAAGAACGTCATACAGAACCGTCCTCATGATTCCATGTCGCTCCCTTGGCCACTTCACATTCAAAGTCATGTGCAAAAAGGGCCTTAAACTTTGCATCTGTGGATATGCATACATCCATTGTTATACACATAGCACAGTCTATGGCTAGATTACTTTGCATTGCTTTGGTAATGCAGCGAATCAGCAGAAGTCAGGACTGTAACTGTTAAAGGCAGTCATACCTTCCACAGCCAGCTTGTTGGCAAGATTTTAGTAAACCTTTTAGGGATAGACATAGAAACAGTACTGTGGGCAGTGAAAATCAGATGGATCAGCAGGGTTCAGTGGTGTGTGTTGACCCCTGACTCTCTTGGCTGTGCAGTTATTCCTGTAGCACACAAGCACAATGTAAGGGAATAGGTGCTCTGCTCTGTGGGAACTGGTAACCAATTCAGTTCCTACTGCATCTTTAGAGTAGCGTGGAGAAACGGATTCGTGCAGTTTACAAGATACATGTGCATTTGCTCCACGTTTCTATTCATAGACAAATTCACGGATGGTAAAGCTATCAGTGCTTGGCAAGGTATAAGGAAGACCACATTACAGGTGGATAGACTCAAAACAAGGAAGCTACAGCCCTGAGTTTGCGAGACCTGAGCAGGGCTGTTCGTAACAGAGTGACTTGGAAATCTCTCATTCACAGGGTCACCATAAGTTGAAGTTGACTTGACAGAAATTAACAACAAAGCTATGAGTGGCTTACCACTCAAGATGGGTCTATAGTCTGTACTCATAGCACTTCATTACAGCAGGTTCTCTAGGTATCATATACTTCTTTTAAATTTAACCCTAATGCAATTATTTTAAAATTAATCCCTAAAGAACTAGAAATAGGATATCTATAACTGTGGTCCTTAAAGTTGTTATCTGTGCACTCACACAATTTGCCCTTACTGAACATCTTGCTAAGCTGTGTGGGGATTCACCTGGACCATGTGCAGTGATCTCTTTCTCTCCTCCCTCCACCTCTGAAGTTCTTTTTACCTCTTGAAGGACCAGAGTAAGCAACCTGACATTATTTACAAGACATACATTCTACCATATAGGTGAATTGTTTAGTCCCAAGTCCATAGATCTGAAAATAATGTTAAAACCCTTTGCTCAAATGCCTGTGGAGAGCCTTAATCCACTGAGGAGAACAGACATCTGCTGACCTCCACTGCTCATCCTCTCAGCACAGGAAAAAACAGAAAGCATCTCTGGTGCCCAGAACTAGCCCAGAACTATTTTACTTTTTCATATTCCATACACTTTATGGAATTCCATACACTTTATGGAATTCCATACACTTTATTCCATACACCGTACACTATCTTATTCCATACACTTTTCTGATTATGTGGGAAAACATGCTGGACAAGTGCAGGCATAATATTAACAGTTGTGCACACCCTTTAAGTCATAGAATCATGGAACCACAGAACTGGAAAATGTCAAGAGAGCCATCCAGTCCAACACCCTGCCATGAAGGAACACACAAAACACTCCTGATATATAGCCATGCAACCTCTGTTTAAAACCTCCAAAGAATGAGATATCACTATACCCCAAGGCAGCATATTCCACTGCTCTCACCATCAGGAAGTTCTTCCCAATGTTAAGATAGAATTTCTTCTCATGTATTTTGAACCCATAGCTCTATGTCCTAGTCTCTGGAGCAGCAGAAAACAAGCTTGCTCTGTCCTCCATATGACATCCCTTCAAATATTTAAACATGGCTATCATGTCACCTCTTAACCTTTTCTTCTCCAGACTAAACATTCCCAGCTCCCTAAGTCACTCCTCATAAGGCATGATTTACCATTTTGATTGCCCTCCTTTGGACACATTCCAGCTTGTCAATATTCTTCTTGAATTGTGGTGCCCAGAACAAGACACAGTACTCCAAGTAAGGTCAAACCAAAGCTGAATAGAATTGTACTATTATTTCCACGAACTAAGACTCTGGTCTACTAAGACTCTGTTACTGCCCTCGCTAGTCCGAGCTTTGGGCATATTAAAAGATATCCCTTGATATCACAATTAGGCTGCACTTCCCTATTCCTTTCCACGTGCTTGCGAGGCCACCGGACAAGCACGCAAACAAGCTCGGCCGTTAATAGCTGTAATATTCAAACTACAATACAGGCAGGCCAGAAATAGCTGACTCACTGCTTTAGGAGACCTCCAGGCAAGTACTCTAATTAGGTGTGCACGCCACTTACAAAAGAGCCTCTGCCCCGCGATGGCAGCCTGATGGGTTAACTATACAATACCCAAGTACTCTGTGTTTGCATGCTGGCTACTCTATTGAGAACCGCTACGATAACTCAATCATTCAGATTCTGACCTTTCGGAGGCTTTGTCTCCAACTCCAAATCTATTGTTTTCCCCCAAGTACGGCATAGCCTGCAGTCACAATTCTCTTATAAAAATCCTTGATTCCAAGACCTTTCTCGGATCGCTCCCGAGTTTCATCCCGCCTTGCTGCCGCTTTGCTTGGCGAGCCTCCCCTCAGCTCCACGTGCTGAGCTACATCGCACTCCAGCTTCGCTCTCTATTTTTCTGGGCTTCAGGACAGGTGAAGTATCACCCAAACCAACAATCCCTCTAAAAATCCCTCTATACCACTCCAACCTTTATTTTCTTTAGTTATCTTGTATGAGTGTGTCGCATACAGTGTCTTGCTTGTATTTAATAAACATCATTTATTATTTCAACTTCTGTGTTCTCCTTGACTCGACCCGACCCCGTAGACATAGGGTTCAAGATCTCGCTACGTTACCCTGCCTCTCGTAACGCTAAGCAGTGCTCTGAGCTAATTTTCCCCACCTTTAGTTGAGCACATTTTGGTGTCCTTCCCGGGACCCCCAGTTCACAGGGTAACAACTCCTAGATCACTTTCACAGGTACTGTGGTCAAGCCAAGTGTCACCCAGTCTATATCACTGCAGCTCATTTTTTCTGCCTAAACGTAGTATCTTACATTTCCTCTTGTTGAAATTCATTTTGTTATTTCTGGCGTAGCTCTGTAATCTGCTGATGTCACTATGAATTCTTGTCCTGTCCTCTGGGGTATTAGTTACCATTCCTAATATGATGCAAATTTGATAAGCGTGCCCACTATTCCTTCATCCAAATCATTGATAAAGATGTTAAATAGGATTGGGCCCAGCACATAATCCTTTGAGATCCCACAAACACTTTTCTCCAGGATGAACAGAAGCCATTGGAGAGCATCTTTTAGGTTTATTTGGTCAACCAATGACAAATCCCCCTAACAGTAGCATTATCTAGCCCATATTTTACTACCTTGTTTGCAAGAATATCATGGAGATCGTTGTCAAAGGTCTTACTGAAATCAAGGTATATTACATCCACAGCATTCACTTCATCTACTAAGCTTGTACCTTGGTTAAGAAAAAGAGATAAGATTATTCTGGCATGACTTTTAGGAATCATGGCATTTCTGTTTAATGATCTGCTCTAGAATCTTTTCTGGTATTTATGTCAGGCTGACTGGGTGTAATTGTTTGGCTCCCTTTTTCCCCCTTTCTGAAGATGGAGTAAACATTTATACTAACATAACTGTGTCCCTATTTTGTCCACGGCCACTTGTTCCAGCAGCTCTTGATTTTTTCTTTCCTTCAAGATTCTGATCTTCTTTTCACTTCTTTTTCTTTCTCTTACTCTCTGACTCACTCTCTCTCTCTCTCTCTTTCCTAATTATTACTTCTCTTTTTGAAACCTTATTCTCCTCCAATCTATCTCTGGGGTAGTTTTTTTGTTTTCCCCAGCTCCTCTCTGAAAGTTTATTTTCTGTGACTTCTGGGCTGGAAATGGCACTGTGAGGTCTTGTCCCTGGTGAGCTCTGGTCAGGGACAAGATGCTGGACATGGTGGAAACCAGTTTGGGATATTAAAAAGTCACTGAAGTTGTCTCCCTGGCATGGGAGACTTGGATCCCATTGGCATCAAGGAAACCAAAAAAACAGGTCTCTGGAAGTGTGAGTGGATTGGAGGGGACAGAGATACATCAGAACCCTGCCATGTCACAGCAGCCACTTCACAGACTCAATGTCACACAACCAACTTTCTTAAAGTCCTTGAAGTAAGATCTGACATATAAGACTCCCAGCTGATGGGCACAATTAACTTCAGCACTAGTGCTTCTGTAACATCTTTGTGAGTTGATTTTTTAATTCTTAATTTTTTTTCAATTTAATTTTAGTCCAACATGACTGAATAGAGTAAAAAAACAGCCATGAAAGGTTTTAAACATGCTGACAGTTTTAAGGATTTTACTCCCTTAAGTTTTATTGGTGAAACATTTTAATTTTTAAATAAGTAAAGACTGTGAGAAATATAGAACATGTTTACCATTTTGGAGATAAGCCCAAGGCTATGCTGGCTGGAGTGAAAAAAAGGAAGTGATTTGCTGGTGAATTTCCAATGAACTGAACTTTAACTTCCTGGACAGCAAGAGCTAACTGCTGGTTAGAACGATTTGAATAGAGAAGCAGACTGACCTCTGGTGGCAAAATGCATAACTACACCCAAAATTACAATTTTAGTTTGACAACTGTCAAAATGCTTTCAAGGAAGCAGGCACAGATGAGCAACAAATCTGAAGAATATAACATCAGTAGATCAACCTAGAGATGTGGAATCAAACCAAATGATTCTAGGGGAGATTAGACAAAGGTGAGAAAATATGAATCAAATGAGGAAGGATTTTAAACAGGATTTGAAAACTGAAGTTACAGACATAAGACTTTCTGTATCTCATATAAAAACTGAGCTGAAACAGATGAATGAAATGGATTTACTGGAGCACAAGACACAAACATTGGAAGAAGTGATTCAGAAGCTAACATTGGATTAAGGGCAAAATTTGGATGCAGTGACCTTCTTTAATCTTAAAGAAAGGGAGAGCTGTCTTATAATTAGATGAATATCAGAGTTGCAAAATGAAGATATCTAATGAAGATATCTATACAAGAGTGACCAAAGCTATGGCTGATTTGTTTTTTGTTTGTTTGTTTGTTGAAATTCAGTGGAAATATTTTTGTGTTGAACTGGCCACAGTGTACAGACTGTTGTCTTGGGTTTCTAGACCCTTACCAAGAGACGTGATTGTTTACTTGATAAGAAGGCAAATAAGAGACCACATTCTTCAAAGACATTATTCAAATAAGATGAGGATAGATGGAAAAAATCTGATAATTTTTAAAGATATTCCTGTGTGAATTCTGAGAAGGAGGAGGGAGTATGCTTTCCTGACCAACAAGCTCAAGCAACTAAGGAATACTTTCAGATGGGGGAATCTGCAGGGGGCTACCCTATGGTACAAAAAGAAGAGATTTAATCTCAACACAGTGCTAAAGGTAAAATAATTTCTGCAGAATTATGAAAAAGACTTCAAAGGAGAGACCTCGAGAGCAAGAGAAGGAGGAAAAAAACTCGTATCAAGCCCAAAAGGAGGCAGCAATGAAGAAGAAGAGAGGGAAAGCTCACAGGCTGCATTAAAACTGGATATGGACTGTAATGATAAGGCTTAAAAATGCCTTTGAAATTTTTATCTTGGAGTGTTAAAGGGGGCAATTTGGCTTCTAAAAGAAAGAAGATTTTTTTCACTATTTCGAAAGACAAAAATTGAATTTGATTTGCTTACAAGAAGCACATATTAGGAAACAAAGATAACAAATATCTGCTAAAGTGTTTTTAATGATATCAATAATCTCTATGTAAGAGTGGATAATCAAATTCAAGGTCAAAAAGTTTTAGCAGTAGGGATTTATGCTCCTACTGAGAACAAAGAATTTTTCTTTGAAAAATTACTGGAAATTTTTTTGGAATTTTCATAAAAGAAGATTTTCTCTCTGGGGGACTGGAATGGTGTAATAAATCCCCAAATTAATAGACTGTCTGGAAAAGAAAGGAAGACATCATCAAGCGAAACCGCCAAAAGCTTTTTTTTTTTTTTTGGCTGATGGACAATTTAGAATTATTGCATACTTGGAGATTAAAATATAGAAACACACAAGAAATATACTTTTTTTTCTGAAAGGCATAAATCTTTTTCTAGAATTGACATGTTTTTGACGTCTATATCTTTGACTAATATTATTAAAGATATGGAGTTTTTACCAAAAATGCTTTCAGATCACAATCTGGTTGCCTTAACTTTAAAAAGACTCGTGCCTAATTCAATTGGAGACTAAATGATGATTTAGAAAATAATGAGGAGGTATTGAGCAAGGCAAGAAATGACTTTAAAAATTTCTTTGATGACAACTTGAATAAGGGTACTGATATTAGAGTGGTTTGGGATGCAAGTAAAGCAGTTATGAGAGGTTTTTTCACACAATAGAATACTGAATTCAAAGAGAAAGGACAACAGAAGAATTGAAGTATTTTGGATGAAATTAAGAAGAAAAAAGAAGAACTGAAGAACCATCCGTCAAAACCACTGTTGTTGAAAATCTTGCAAAAACAAATCTCTAAGACCATTTCCACATGGTGTTGCGGTCCCACGATGCATTTGCAGCAGTTAGCAAGTTATGCTACTGCAGGACGTCATCATAGTCTCACTGCCAACGTGTCCACCGGTCATGATCATGGGAGATACTATTAATGGAAAAAATCCATTAATGGCCTGTGATTGTGCAATGCTCCTGTCACCAGCAGCCATGCAGAATGGGAGGAAGTGCGATCTATGTGCTTCCTTCCCCAGTGCAGCATAGGAAGAAGGCCGACTGCTCTGCTCACTCTCCCATCCACAGGCAGCCAGCCAGGTATAGAGGAGAGTGTTGGGGACATGCTCTCATCCTTGCAAAGGTGCTGCTGGCATGATGCCCGAATGACAACAGAAAAAGATGAAGTGTGGAAATGGCCTAAGAATATGATTTTTGAAATTGAGAGAAATATGAGATACACCAAGGAAAAATACTTTGAATCTGCATATAAGCCAGGAAAATGGCTTGATTATAAATTAAGGAAAGATGAAAAGAAGATGATTTTGAAGATTCAAAATGATAAGAAAATGACATCACATAATAAGATAAGAAGGATCTTCTTTAGTTTTTTCTACACTTTACAAAAAACAGTATGTATTGCTGAAGAAGACTGAGAAATATTTCAATTTACAGAAATTGCCAGTCATCTCAGAAAGGAAGAGTTTAAATGAGAACATAACAGTGGCAGAGATGGTGGAGGCCTCTAAGAAGACTCAGGAAACCTCCAGGGCCAGATGGCCTTTCAGTAATTTAGTATAAAAGCTTAGAGGAACAGTTATATCTTCCTTTTCATCTAGTGATGAATGCAATCATAACCACAGGGAAAATTTCAGCTAGCTATTGCACTGCAAATGTAGCTTTGATACCAAAAGAAGACTGGGATATAACAGACCATAGGAATTGCAGGCCTATTTCTCTTTTGGATTTTTACGCTAATATTAGTGGAAAGGATGGAGAAGATTACTGAGGAAGTGATACATGGAGACCAATGTGCATTGTTGCAAATGGATTTTTGCAAGATAATACAAGATGTGTGATAGATATATTAGAATACTTAGAGATTCATAATAAAAAACAATTGGCTTTATTGTTTTTGGAGGCAGAAAAAGGCTTTGATTACATGAATTGGTCATTTATGATCAAGTTTGTTTTGTTTTTTTAAATGAACTTTGGCCTAAATTTTATTACATGGATCAAAGCAATATATTCATCACCAGAAGTCACAAATAGGGACCAGACTGAGTTGCTCCCTATCACTTTTTATATTGACTTTAGAAGTACTTAATAAAGCCATAAGGAAATAAGAAAAAGTTAAAGGTGTAGAGATAAAGAAACAAGTGTTCAAATTAAGTGCCTTGCAGATGACTTAGTGATCTTTGTGCAGGATCCTTTCGAGTATGTGGAAACATTAATTAAGATATTAAATGACTTTGGGAATTTACCTGGATTTAAAGTTAACAAAGACAAGACAGTTATGTTAACTAAAACTATGACAAGAGAAGATAAAAATCTTTTCAGAGAAAAAAATGGATTTAAAATTGCTAAGAAAGGAGTGAATTTTAAAAATCAGAATTCTAAATTGTTTCAGAACAATTGTGTTAAAACATGAGAAAAAAACATGGAACGGCATTAAGCAAGACTTACTAAGGTGGCCTAAATTGAAACTTTCTTTCTTGGGCAGGATATCAACTATAAAGATAAATGTTTTATCAAATATGTTTTTGTTCAAACAGTACCTATTGTGAGTAATGAGGTGCCATTTAAACAATTGCACAAAGACATACGCACGTTTTTCTGGCAAGGGAAAAATCTAGAGTAAAGTTCAAGACTTTACAAGATGAAAAACAAAGAGGTGGGCTCAGGTATCCTCCCTGAAACCTATACTAAACACCAAGCATAAGAATACTTACTGTTTAGTATGGTTAAAAGACTGGATTACTTTGAAAAAGGGAGAGGCTTCTTCATTTAAAGGGTTTTGATTTAAGATCTGGTTGGCATGGTTTTTGTTGTATGATCAGTTTAAAGCAAATGTCAGTTTTAATAATCACTATATCAGACTTGCCATATGAAGAACCTGGAGTAAATACAAGATGAGGTTGTCTGCCAAAATGCTTTTATAGAACTCATCACATGAAGCTTTACTTAAGAGAGAAATAACTGTCGGAGACAGATGATTAACATGCAGAAATCTTTTATGGGTAGAAAATGACCAGTTTTGAATGAAAACAAGTGAAGAATTGTTATAAGAAGGTCATGATGTTTGATGGTTTGCATTTGGACAATTGATTGTTTTAAAACGTACAAAAACTTGTTTGGCTTTCAAATATCCAAATCAGAATTTGAAGATTAATTGTGTAATGATGATGAACACTTAATAGCTAAAACATATAAGTTATTGTTAAGAATAGAGACAGAGGATGAACAGGTAAAAGATTATATAATTAAGTGGACAAAAATTGTGGGTCATAACATAGGGATGAAACAATGGGAAAATGTGGACAAGACATTTGAAATTTAACTTAAGTTATGATCTTAGAAAAATTTTTTATAAAATGATGTACAGTTGGTACATAATGCCAGAAAGATTGTCTAAAATGTATAATAGATCATTTAATATTTGTTGGAAATGTAAAAAGAAAGAAGGGACTTTTTTTGTATGAGGTGGACGTGTGAAAAAGCAAAGAAATTTTGGGTATTGATACTTTTGATAAATTTTGGGTTTTCATCAATAGAAGACATACTGAAGAGAAAGATCGAACTGAAACCTGAGTTCTTCTTTCTGGGACTGATAGATGATCAGGTAGAAAAGAAGTTTGGAAGAATCCATAGCTGCCAGACTATTCTATTTCAGAGATGGAAAGATCCAACTACTCCATCTCAAGAAGAGTGGATGATAAAACTGCTTGATCTGGCAGAAATGGACAAACTGACTTTTTTCATTAGAGAAGATTTTAAAAGATTGTCACATGGGGGATGTCTGAGAAATCACTGGGGAGAACTTCAGTTTTTTGTTTTGAAGGTTAGTAGCTTGTAGTTATGATAGCAGAAGTACTTACACAATCTTATACTGTTTAGAAAGTATGTATTTTAGTATATCTTACAATCATCTGCTGGGGGGCTAGAAGTCATGGATATACCCTTTCAGCCCCCTTTTTCCCATGAGATTAGCCTTGTCTTTTGTCTTGTCAGTGGTGTTTTGTTATTGTTATTTGTCCTAGTGTAATGTATTCTTTTATGTGGTTTTTTTTAATGTATTCAAAATTGGTATCTTAATAAAAAAAAATTTAAAAAAGTTTCTGCTTCCTAAGTCACCCTTTTTAACCTCTAAAGAGAAATTGAACTCTTGATTTGCTATGTGCATTTCCCCAGGGCCTTTCCATGATCTGCTGAGAACTTCATGGCTTTGTGATCTGCCATGGCTGAGAAGTGCTCAGAAAAGGTAGCAACATTAAGTGACAGACTGGGAGAGATCTGAGCCTTTGAGAGGCATAATGGGTATTAGTGAGTACCCTGACACATGAGAATAGAGACAATGATCTTCACCAAGCATTCTCTTAAAGCTTGTTTACCTGACTCCAGGCCTGGCTTTATTTATGGAACAAAGTGAGGTAAGCAGATGAATACCAGGAATAGCAATTTTGCGTCCTTCACCGACACAGAGAAGACTGCTCTGAGGTGATGCTGTTATGAGTGCTACCTTCTCATCTATGGGGTAAATGGGATGAAATAGGATGGGAATGCTTCCTTGTGCTTTTCTGGATGGGTATGAGTATCACCCGCTCCTCCTGGCCCATTTTGTCCCATTCCACCTGTCTTTTCCTTTCTTTTCCATTTGCTTTATTTTAGTCTTCCATGTTGCAAGACATGGAAGACTGCACCACAATGCCTGGAAGACAGGGTGGGGGTCCTAAGAGCCAGACATGAGAAGACCCATGTGATGCTGTGACTGTCTCTGGTCTTCATTGTGGTTGTTTGGCTGCAACCCGTGTGTGGAGAGAGCTATCTGCTTGGCTGGACCTGGCCCACAGAAAGCTGCCCATCCTACCCAAAATTGGAGTGTTCCTCAACTCTTTCACACCTACTTCTTCCAGTGGAGGAAGGAAAAAGGTTCTGCCACCTATGCCCATGCCTCCTCCTCCAGCTGGTAGGGCAGCCACTGCAGCCATGTGAAGTAACCATGCCTCCTCCTCTGATTGCAACCAAGTATGTGTATTAGGGTTGTCAGCAGGAAAACTACAGAGGGTTTGGTACCTTTAATGTTCATGTAGAAGAGGGAGTTTCAGCAGGTGTTGCTTATCACCTGCTTGTGTGACAAGCAACACCTGCTGAAATTCCATCTTCAAAGCATCTATTAAATGTACCAGAGCCCTCTCCAGTTTTTGTCTGGCAACTCTATGATGAAGGGGCTAAATTTGCAGTCATGCCCAGCTCTACTCCGAGTATGTACGACAGCATTTTGGTTTGTACTTCTAATGTCAGGAGAGCCTGAGCAGCCTTATGATTCCCTAGGTATATTAGCTTTAGAGGCCAGTTGTGTAGGGATGGGGGTGTATGGGGGCGGTTCACCCTGGGCAGCAATTTTTTGGAGGGCGTCCCAGTTCATAGCCACGCCCCCGCACACCATAGTCATGCTTCTCGCACTGTGGCCATGCCCCCCCACTATGACCACGCCTCCACATGCCATAGCCCCACTCCTATGCCGTAGCCCCGCCCCCCTCCACGCACCCCAAGCTTTGCCACTGTTAGAGGCTGGTGCCACTGGCAGAGCAGAGATGTGTAAATATGAAGGGTCAAGCCTGGTTATATTACTGACTTGATGCATGTAGCAAGAATGGAGTATCCGTACTGATTAACAGTAATATCTATTATTTTTTCTTACCTTGGTAACAAGTATATTCACAGAGAATTTAAAGAGGTTGGCTTCAAGTAGTTACAAGCCAGACACCTAATAAAGTTATGACTTGTAGTTCATCAGACTGCTGTTGTTAACTGCTGTCAAGACGACTTCGACAAAGAGCAACCTTTGGATGAGGAACCTCCCAAGTCACCCTATCATCAACTGTCCTCCTCAGGTGTTGCAGGCTCAGGACCATGGCTTCCTTGATTGAGTGTATCCACCTGTAATGTGGTCTTCCTCTTTTCCTACTGCCTTCTACCTTGCCAATCATTATTGTCTTTTCTAGTGAGTCATTTCTTCTCGTGATATGTCCAAAGTGCAAAGCTCTCAATATTGTCATCTAGGCAGAGTTCAGGCTTAATTTGCTCTAGAACCCATTTATTTGTCTTTTTAGCAGTCCAGGGTATCTGTAGGACTCTTCTCCAGGCTCACATTTCACATTCCTATTAGCTTTCACAACCATACACAGAAGCTGGAAATGTGATGTCATATTCAGCACATTAGCTCTCTTTGTTCTAGGAGTCTTGGGACAGTGAATATATTTTACACAATGAGCAGAAGGAACAACTGTTGAGGACACAAACAAGCAATGACCCTCAAAACAGCAGTTGCACAGATAAGTGTCTTAAACAGAGGAAAGATTAACAGGGGTGCTCTAAAATTTCAAACTGCAAATAAGAACGCAAGTGACCAAAGGCCCGTAGACAATACAGAACAGGGAAGCAAACATACAGGGGCCTTGGACTGTGTAATCAATCTTGTATCACTGTACTGCATCTGAAGAAGTGGGTTTAGATTCATGAAAGCTAATGCTAAAATAAAAACCAGTTAGTCTTAAAAGATGCTGCCACATTCCTTTTTTTCTCTCCCTCCTTTCCTCCTTTTAACACAGCTACCTCTTTGAAAATCCTTGTGTTCAGATTCTTATGATTCTTTACACATTTTATAGAGATCCACTGATCCCTTTCTGACACATAGTACAGTGAAATTGCTATGGTGGTCACCGAGGATCCGAATTGTTCACATTTGTGCTTCCTTGCTTTTTGTCATTTAAATGCTTTTAACCTTATGCCTTAATGCAGCACTTAACAAATTTGTTACTGTTGAAGAGAGTGCTTTTGAATAAGAGTCCTAAATGCTCTCTGAGGCTGCAAAACTGTTGCAGGTTATGCAGGGCAGGTCTCATTGTCCTGAGCTGATTTATATGAGTTGCAGCTAAAATGGTTCGATTCTTCCAGTCTTTCACCCATAACACGTAAAGATCTTTCTTATATTGGATATCAATATGGACATACCTACTTATATTTCAATTATTTTAATGGAATGTGCTGAACAGATTATTTTGAATTACTTTGGTAGAAAAAAAATAGACTCACCTCTTATCGAACAGGTGTAGGTTGGTATAAAGGGAAGGCTCTTGAAGCCACATGGTGTGAATGTTAACCAAACAAAACCATGTTTGAGTTCTTAGAAGCATATTCTTAGAATCATGTGTTTTTAAAACTGGGAAATGATTAATGCCAAAGTTTCATTTGCAGGCTTGCTATCTTCTGTTTCTAAAACCATCATGAAGCATCCTTAAAATGGTATTTCTCTTGCATTTTACATGACTTCAGGGCTTGCTGTTCTCGCCTGTCAAGTCTTTTCAAATCACTTAACATTTACTGGAACAATTCTGCACTGCAGGATTTGCTGTTCATCCACTGTGGTGTTTGGATCGCAGCTGCTACACTCCTGTTGTTATCTCAGCAAGAGAAAACATTTTGTACCACTTCATCAGGAAAGAGCTGTTCTTTATTTTATTTTTTTAATTAAGATTCACACATGCACAATATCACAGTTATTCAGAACAAAATTGGGATGGAAAAAGCACAATCGGCACATTTATTTCATAATAGATTTGTTCACTAGAAACTATCAGGTAAGAGCAGTTAATAAAAGGTGTATGCCCCAGCTGGGGATGCTCTAGTTGGATTTCCCGCATTGAACTGGGGGTTTGAATTGATAGCCAATGAGGCCCTTTCCAGCTCTATGAATCTGTAATTCTGTAAGAAATATGCGTCCCACAAAAGCAGCAGTTTCCTAGAAGAAAACAATTCATGGAAGAATATGACTATATATTGCAGTTCTGCTGGTAAGGACAAGGCTGTCATGGGTTGGGGTGAACCAGGACATGTCAGGTTAGCTTTGCTCCCCTGCCGTGCATTTTAATGCCATGTAGCGCTTTGATGTTTAATGCCATGTAATGCCAGCTAATGCCATGTACTGCTTTAACAAAGAAGCTGGAAGGAAATGAAGGGACTGAATAAGAAAATAGTGTGTTGAGAGCAAAGGAATGTTGTTCTTTTTTCAAAAAAAAATTATACACAAAATGAAAAAGAAACATAGAAGTATACTGCATCTTAGGCAGAAATGATGGAAGGCAAAGAAGACATGAAATTCTTGTACTCATTAAGAATACTATCAGTTTATAAAAATGTATTTTATTTTGTATTTTGTAAGGAATGTTATTCTAACGAACTTTGATAAGAGAGAGAGAGTGCAAATGCAGCTTCAAGGGCCCTTTTCGCACGGCATTTCTGAAGCGAAAGTGCCCCTTGAGCGTTGCGTAAATGTGAGGAGCGGTCCATACGACGCACTCACATTTGTGTGATGCTCAAGGGCCTGACACGGACCGCACATGCATTTTTTCATTTTCAGCTCAAAGCTGAAAATGCTGCGCGGTCACACATTGCTCCAGGGCCCCGTGCGCATTTACCTGGCGTGCAGAGCCTCGGGAGCCGGGCCAGTCGCATGTCCTCTCCTCAGTGCAGCCTGCGAGGTCCCAGGCTGCACTGCGAATGGAAGAGGTGGGGCGCTCGCGCGACGAGGAAGCAGCTGCAGAGTCGAAGCAGGAGGGATGCAACAGCGTTCCTCCCAAGCCTTCATGCGTGAGCTGAGCAGCCCAGCACCGGGAAAAGGTAAGGTGCGAAAAGGCCAAGGTCATGCTGTTTGCAGTCAGGATATAACACTTGTTTTAATCAGCTGTCAAATGGACTGTATGCATGTGCAAATTTGCAGTGTTACAGCTTATAAGGCATTGTAAAGCCAATGGTTCTTTACTCTTGGCAACAGCCAGAATGTGCTGCTGTACCTTCACTGTTCCTGAATAAAGCTTTTGAAAAACCTTTGACCCTAATTACTGGAACCAGAAGCTACCCAGTACATGACAGTTTGCCAAGACTCCTGCTTTGTACTCTTACCAAGCTGCAGGATGCAGTCTGAAGGTGAACTTAGGGTTCTGGAGGAAGAACTGCCCAAGCAGGAACAGCTGCAGGAAGAAAAATTGCTATCCATCTACAAGGACCAAGAAGTTGAGGAGGCAGGCACTGAAGCTGCAGTGGGCACCCACTCTTGAATGGAAGAACAGAAGTTCCTGATCAGCGTGGTGGCGGCAGGAGCATACAGGGTCCAAGGGAGGGACCAGCCAAGGGAGGCAGTGTCAGGTGCTCATCTTGAAGAGACAGCTTCAGCTGTAACTGGCAGTAGGATGACAACGGTCACAGGATTGTGGTTCATAGGTGTGGAACAGGCTCAAAGACACCAGCTGTGAGAAAAAAAATTAAAAAGAGAGAAAAGGGGAGGAGAGGAGAGGAGAGGAGAGGAGAGGAGAGGAGAGGAGAGGAGAGGAGAGGAGAGGAGAGGGGGGAATAAAGAGAAAACAGAAAGGAATCAATTCGCACCTTCCTTTAGATGGAATATATGCTATCCTTCCTTCCAAACCTTTTAAAAAAAAATCTAATCTTTTCCTCTTTTCTCCTCCCTTAATTCATACTTTCTAAAAGAAAAAAAAACATAAACTTTCTATTTTTTATTCACATGCCTAATACCATATCCATATTATTTCTTTCAACTTCTATACATTCTGTTGCAGAATCCTTGCATACTCAAAAACATTACAGCATAAGTAACCTTACGGCGACTAAATAATAATACCAGAAACATTTCTAAATTCTGCTAACTGATTTAGTTACTTATTATTAGTTACTTATTACTAAAAACACTTTTCTGAGGCAAATATATTCTCTTTTCTTTCAATTTCACAATTTCACATATATGACTCCAAATAAATTCAGTCTTGAAACGTGCTTATTTTTGTTGTTTTGACTCTGTTCAATTTGTATAGAGATCCCAATTAAGTCCAATACCCCTCCCCCAGTGCTTTCCCCGTCCATGAAACATGATCTCCCTTCCATCAACCATACTCTCCTGGTCATAAATCACCCCTAAAGCAATAACTCTCACTGTAGGATCTGCTTCTATTCCTTCTGTTCCTTCTTGTCTGGCCATCTGCTCCATGTCCATATCTGTCCATAAATCTTTTTCTTCTGTATTTCTATCTTTTTTTTCAGTTCCTTAAATTCTCACTTCACCATATCAATTACACCTTTAAAATCTTTATGTAGTTGTTCCATTATTCTTTGTAGAAGGCTAACTGCTCTGCAGAAACTTCTGTTTTCATTCAAACCAGCAATTATGAAGTTAACAATTCACTTTTCTGGAAACTGGCTAGAGGCTGCCAAAACAAACAGAGCCAGCTAATAACAGTCACTTTCTTTTCACACTTAACTTCCTTTGTTTTTTTAATTCAAGTCCAATGTCTTTTTGCAAGTAAGCTACAGTTCCATCTATTCAAAAAATAAATGCACTTACATTTTCAATTCTTCTCTTTCCTATTTCAAAACAATAACCTCTGTTACCCTGATTTCTGGGGGTCCCAGGAGGGACACCTAAATGCGCTCTCAATTATATAAGTTGGGGAAATTAGCCAAGAGCACAGCCTAGCAATACGAGAGGCAGGGTAACGTAGCGAGATCTTGAACCCTATGTTTACGGGGTCAGACCGAGTCAAGGAGCACACAGAGGTTGAAATAATAAATGTTGTTCTCTTAAACATACAATCAAACAGTGTATGCAGCACACTCACGCAGATAACTAAGGAAATACAGGTTGGAGTGGGATAGAGGGATTTTTAGAGGAGTTGTTGGTTTGGGTAATACTTCACCTGTCCTGAAGCCCGGTTAGAAGCAGAGAAGCTGGGGAGCGTGGATCTCAGCACATGTAGCTGAGGGGAAGGCTCGCTGGACAAAGTGACAGCAAGGCGGGATGGAAGCCAAGAGCGATCCAAGGAAGCGCTCAAAGTCAAGGGTTTTTATAAGGAGAATTGTGACCGCAAGCTAGTTCGGACTTGGGGAAAACAATGGATTTGGGGCTGGAGACGAAGCCTCCGAAAGGTCAGAATTTGAATGATTGAATTATAGCCAAATTGTCAATAGGATAGCCAGTATGCAAACGCAGAGTGCTTGAGCGTTGTATAGCTCGATCGTCAAGCTGCCAGCACGGGGCAGAGGATCTTTTGAAAGTTGCGTGCATACATAATTGAGGTACTTGCCTTGAGGTCTCCTAAAGCTGCGAGTTGGCTATTTCTGGCCTGCCTGTATTGTGTTGGAACATTACAGCGATTATCGGCCGAGCCTGTGTGCGTGCTTGTCCGGGGGCCTTGCAAGCACATGGAGGGGACAGAAAGCCAAATTATTGATATCAAAAGATATCTTTATATCCCTCAAGCTCAGGCTAGCCAGGGCAGTAACACCTCAGTTTTTAAATTCAACTGTCCTGTTCTTATCAAGCAAAGAGACTTACTCAACTCTTGATTGTAGGAAGAATACGACTGCAGAAGCTGATCTGATCCATCTTACTCAGAAAGTTTCTTTACTTCTATGACTTTCAAAGTTAATTAATCCAACACCTCATGAACTGTTCTCATTGGATACTCTCTAAAGTGAAGCAACTCTTTGGTGTTTTTTTTTTTAATCTTCTAAATATTGATTGCAATATTGCAATATTGATTGCAAATTTTTGTCCAGGTATGAAAAAATGCCCTGAAGCATCCAAAAGCCTGTAGTGGTCAATTCCTTCATATCCCCCAGGAAGCTAACAGGAACAAAGGAGGGAAGAGCAGCAGGGCAAAGGTTTTCAGAATTCAGTCTGGCACTTGAATATTGTTGTTGTTATTGTTGTTGTGTACCTTCACATCATGGGACTGAAAATCTGTGGCAGCTGAGTCTTGTATATCAAAGAAGTCCCACTCTGAATTGCAGCAGGATCCACATCTGACCTAATTGCTTTCTATTTTGTTTCTTGATCCAAAGATTGAGAAGATGGCTATAGACTATATATACATGTGACATGATACAAATGTAGACTCTATAAAAACTCGAAGTATATAAATATAATGCAAGATACAAGCCATCCTAGTAATGCCGGGAACAGACTATTGAAACAAAGGTTCTTCTGGTTCTCATGTTGACTGTATATATTGTAGCTGAATCAGATGGATGATGTTTTGCACCCACCCCCATGTTGTTCTGAAAGGTTATTGAGATCTTACTTTTCCAGATCCATACTAGGATTTGGGTTTTAAAAGTATTATAGCAACTGTCCTGTGCACGTGAATTCACCTACAAATGCTTCACAGAGATCAATATATATATATAGATTATATACACAGTGGTGTAATTCAAAATAATTAACAACCAGTTCCTGTTCCTCCGCTGTCCCATACAGCTCCAGAGGATCCAGTTCTTCCTTCCCTCTGACTTTCTCACTTTTGTGTCCTCCTTATCCACTCAGATCTTGTCCTCTTTCTTCCATTCGCTATCCCTCATTCCCTTTTAGTCTCCCCGGCTGCTGCTTCTTTTAGCAATTTGAACAACCAGACCCAGCAAACCAGTGCATATCACAGCGTATACAGATCTTCTTGTTGTGGTTCTTCATGCTACAATATATTTTCTGGCCAGAATTGTTTTGGTGGTCTCAAATATAGTGGTCCCATTAAGTTAATGGGATTTACCAAAGCACTAGAATTCCATCATTCAAAAGGTTTATTCTCACTGGAATTATCAATAGCAAGGTGAGATTCGTGTGGCCCTTTAGATGTTGTTCCTTACCTTCAGCTATGCTGACTAGGCCTGACAAGATTCTACAGCATCTAGATCCTGTTCAACTGAAATTCCTGGCTTCTTTTGCCAATTAAAGTTATAATAGACGTTCGATATGTCCAGTAAGAGCCATGTCACTGTAGAATTTTCCTCAGCAGCATGGCTGTGGAAAAGAAAGCAAGGACTGATTTAAAGTGAAAGAAAAGTCACATCTCAGAAAACGTTCTGTGTCCTCACTAATTCAGTTTAAGTCCCTGTCCAATATTTTCTTTTCCCAGTGCAAATATTATTGGTTGTGTGGAGATTAGGAAGGAGAGAGGGGAGATCAAATGAGAGGAATTTCTTATCAGAGGAATCTCTGAAATCAAAGATGCAGACTGATGCATCCAATACATTTGTGTCTAATATGTCAGCACATCTAACTTCAATCTTCCAGAATCTTCTTCTGGGTTATCTTGTAAATTAAACTGTGTTCAATTTATTAAGCAAGAGTATAAACTCAGGACCTATTATTATTGATTATCTATAACAATCAATCTGAATGGTGTTTTTAAAAGCACAAGATGACTCTTTCCTGCTCTCCAAATTTGGCCAGGTGAAGAACAGCAGTAAAAGATATAGTATAGATAAGAATGACTGACTCTTGCAGAGAAACAGAATAGAAGCAAGGAGCAAAGCATGCTTTGTGTTCATGCCTTTTTTTAAAAAAATGTGAAAAATGGAAAAATTGTACAGATGGAATATTGCTTTAAAAATATGCTGGCACTAGAAGACAGGAAAGGGAAAAATAAATGTTGACTCTCATTTAGCTAGCCTAAATACCTTGAAGGCACTCCATCTGATCTTGGTAGCTAAACAGGATCAGCTCTGGTTAGTACTTGGATGGGAGGCCACCGATGAACATCAGTGTAACAAAGAAAAGCACAACTACTTATACATTTCTATATGATAATGAGTAAACCTGCAAAGCTACATCACTTCAACATAAAATCTGGTGGGTGTCAGGTATTGGGGCATGCATGTTGGCCTTGTCAGGTACACAGCATCCCATTATATCACCGCTGCTATCTATCTTGAAATGGGGATGCTTACATTTCTCTTCCTGAGCCTGGTACCAGGGTCCCTGTTGTTATCGGCACTGTATGTTCCATTCCTTTTTGGTCTATACTATCCCAGGCCAAGATGATACTTCTCAAGGTTATTAACTTAGGCTCCCAGGTGCCAGATGTCAAAGCCAGAGAACTTGTTTTAGATACAGTTGTTAATCACTGAGACCGTTTCCGTAACTCACCCATTTTTGGCGCTGGGGTGCAGTGCTTGTGCGAGCAGCCTCCGGAGAGAGGCTCTCATGTCTGGGGTCCTTCAGCTCTGCACGAGCTTCCTGCTCGTGCGAGAGCCCCACCTCTTCCTTTTGTAGTGCAGCCTGGGACCTTCCCAGGCTGCACTGAGACAGGAAGTGCGACCGGCCCAGCTTCCGAGGCTCCGCATGCAAGGTAAGTGTGCGTGGGGCCCTGGAGCGATGCGCAACCGCACAGCATTTTCGGCTTCAAGCCGAAAATGAAAAAATGTGTGTGCGGTCCGTGTCAGGCCCTGGAGTGTCACGCAAATGTGAGTGCGGCATGAGGACCGCTCCTCACATTTGCGCAATGCTCAAGGGGCCCTTTTGCATCGAAAATGCCGTGCAAAAAGGGCCTGAGACAGGCCTGCAACTTTAGGGAAGTGGAAGAGAAGTCTTGAAGAGGCCTAGTTAATTTGCTTCCTTGACATGATTTTAAGTTCTATCATCCTCAAATATCTCTTAACAATCTGGCAAGGCTTGAGAGAAAACAGGAATAGCTTCCAACTGATTAAGGAAACTGGCAGTGTAATGAAGGAGGAATTCTGGTAAATGGGTAGAAAACCTTGATAAAACCCATCTAACTGAATAATATGGAAACAGCAAGAGAAATGTAAATCTTTTTTTGGCAAAAATTATAACCAGCAGTCACAGCAGTTACCATTCCCACTAGGGCTCATATTTTGTATGGCCTTGCCTACTCCATGCAGGAAATTTTTCCAAGCTTTGCACTATTTCAGGATCCTGTGGAAGGCTCACTATGAACCCAATGGGAGGTTTTCCCAGCACTGTGTCAGTGTTATTGCCAGGGCTGAAGCCAACAAGAAGGTTCATGGGTCACACTCACAGCTGTAGCATTCTTACTACCTTGATTCAAGCAGCATGATGGGCCCAAAGGCATACCAGTTTTTTCTTCTCCTTTCCCTCCTGTCTTTTTGGTATTCCACTGCAGTGTATAACACATATGCAAAAAACCTTTACATCAAGCCAGTGAGCCCTTAGGTCAGCGGGGGAGAGCAGTAAGGAGGGGGTGAGTGGCCTGAGATCTCTGGTCCATTTTGTAGGAGGGCAGGTTTGAAGCATTACGTGAAATGTCCTTCTTCTTTTGAAAATATCAGTTAAATGCTATGCAGGGATAACTTTATGGGTTTATGTTAAGATATGAAAGGACACGCTGACAATGTTGGGACCACCACAGCTTACATTCAGAAAGCATAACAAATGCAATCTTAAATATGTCCATTATGAATACATATAAATCCAATCAAAATGTTTGATCATGACAGAAACATTTAGATTTATTGATAACTTAATTTCTGCAGTTTCTGGTTGATGACTTTTGCTGAGCAAATAGATTTTACTTATTTTCAACAGATTTGACTTATTTTCAACAAAAAACAGTTTTGTACAGAATTAATGAAGCTTGCTTTTTAGCCTATTGACCAAAGTTGGCTAATAAAGTCATTCATAGTGACAGCTTTTTGTCTTGATTATGTGAACTATTGTATGGATAGTTGCTACAGAACTATTGTTGGTTTGGATAATATGATCTGGATTTACAGGGCAATTTTATTCATATCTACTCAGAAGTAAATAGTGCTGAGTTCAGCAGGAGTTACTTCCAGGGAGTAAAGGATTGCAGGGTAAATTCTTTTTGTACTCTAACAGGAAATACACATATACTGCCATAATGTATCTGTATATTTTGAATTAAAAATACAGAAATCTTTCAATAAGTTGTTTTGAGGATGTTGGTAAATAAGGAAGCACAGATTATCTATGCTTAGAAGAGAAAAAATGAACAGGTTACGATAGCAAATTTATTCTGCTCCAGAAACTGGTTAGGCAGTTATAATTACACTAGAGCTGACAACAATTATTAGAAGTAAAAAACATGTCAATGTAATTATATTTAAGGCTCATATTTGCCTAACTGTGCCCCAGTTCAGCCAGTGACATGTACACATGGAAGCAGGTTTCTGCTTGTGTATCCCCAGCTGGATAGGGAATCAGAAGTGTAAACAACTGTTCAGGTATGAGGGCAGTAGAGGAGAGAGCTGCTGGAGGAAGAGACCTTCAGGACCAGCAAAGTCCATGCCCAAGAATGTGAAGACTGGAGGGCAGGCATGGCTATGGAAAACTCTGAAGGCTGGGAGAAGTTTGAGCCCAATATAAAGAGGAAGGAAGCCAATGCCATGTCGCTGTCTTGTGGCCTGAAAAACAAGATAAGAGAATGGCTGTTTTTAAAAAGAAATTGTTGGAAAGAGGTGAGAAGAATGAAGTGTAACAGCCAAAGAGGAAAAGGTTGTTGGAGGAAATGGAGGAAAAGGTTCTAGTAACTAAAATAGGATATTCCCACATTTACAGTTTTAACTAAAAGGGAGGGAGAAAGGAAGACCCTAATAATCTCAGTGTTTTAGGTGGAAAAGTGTCACAACTTCATAACAGATTTCCTATAAAAACCAAGCAAGAGGTCTGAGCAAAAGATAACATTGAAAGCGTCATACTAGTTGGATGATGATACTGTCAGTCAATATAGAATATAATCAAGGAGAAGGAAGCTTGAGAAGAAAAGGATTGGTTTGATCTCTGGCTGAATTAACTTTGAAATAAAAATTAAGTTGCATGTTCCAGAGGTGGATCTGGGTACTATACATTTACCGAGACAGAAATCTGCAAGTCTTTAGAAGTCACTCATCAGCCTGGAACATTGTATTACTGGAAATCTAGCATTAATAAATACTGCTTATTGAGCCAGACCCACATCTACCTGGTGTGCTGAAATGAACTACCAGCCAAATAACCCCAGACCTGGGTAAGAGATACTCATTTGATGCCTGCTGGAATAGAATTAAGCAATGACACAGAAATAAGAAACAGAATTAAGAATGGGGTAGGGTCAAGACTCCCAGCATACCAGAGGATACTTATTGAACCAGAAATGTATGGATGGTGTTCTGATGTATATTGTCTGGTGTATTAATGTATAAGAATGAAATTGTATGAAATGTATTCCATCTCTGTATTGGAGTGCTTGCTTGAGCAGTTGTATTGATTCTTACCATAGGAACAAAGGATAAAAAATACATGGCTGCTAAGAGCTAGGTCAGATACAGAACATCAATAGAATACATCCTATGTCAAGCAAGTGGAGTGCAATGATCCATATATGTGGTTCTCTGTCCTCCTAGCAACTCTAGCAACTTCTAGTTCCAGGAGAGGCCAGTTGCTGCTGCACACTGGGGTGTGGGGGGAAGGAAAGGTGGGTAGGCAATTCGAAAGCAGAAAAGGCAATTGGCCTCAGCTTGGAGGGGAAGAAACCAATGTGCACTACCAGATGGAGTGACCCTCCTTCTCTTCAGAGCTCTGACCAGCCACATCTTTATCATCTGACTTGCCTCTCCCCTACTTCTCCTCCCTACCATCAAGCAGGAGCAGCAGTGATTCCTCCTGGGGAATGACAGTTGCCAAGAAACGGTGGCTTTAGATGAGGTGCAAAAACCTAGATTGTAGTCTCCTGTGCTCCATCCAAAAAGGGACATATGCATGAATAACTCACACCTATGTGCATGTATGTCGCTAACAGAATGCCACCCATACCTTGTTACATTGAAATGTATACGGTGCTGATATATTGCAGTTCATCTGGAATACTGAAAAGTACTATAATGGATTTTATAAGAATGAACTATATTGGTACATGTTGAAATGTACCTTAGACTATGAAAGGTCTATACAATTATGATGTACCTTCAGATTGTAACTGATTAAACCAGTCACTTTTCCATAGGAAATAAAATATTAAATTTAATATTGGAACTCTCTTGGATATTCAAGTACTACATGTGTCATGAAATTTTCGATATTTAAGATAACATATGGGAGTTAATTTGTTGAACTGCATTATAGTGGAATTGGCAATTATGGAAGCATAGGTGGCTACAAAGGTAGATCAAGGAGGAATTCTAAGGAAATACAAGTGAAGAAGTTTGTGGCAAGAACCTTCGATCTTCTATTCAGAAATGATGTATTGGGGTGGGGGAGACATCATGCTTATTTCACTGTAGAGGGAGATTAGCAAAGGACTAAGGACAGATATGGGAGAATTCTCATGAGCAAAGGGAAATATTGAATAAGACAGATAAGATAAGAGGAAGATAAGAAGACTAGAAGGTAACAGAAAATCAAGCCGAAGAGGGTAGCTGATCTATTGGCCTTACTAATTGGTGTCAAGGACAATGAGGACATTTAGCTATGGCACCAAGGAGACCAGTGGTTTTTGTGAGGGCACTGTTAGTGGAGAGTGAATGAAAAATTGTAAGGACTAAGGACAGGAGTTGTGGAAGAGAAGGCTAAGGTAGGAAAGAGATGCTCCATGAATTTGGAAGCAAGGATAGAAAGGAAATTGAGTGGTAGTTCTAAGTACAGGATGAGCCAAAAGATTAAAAAACAACAACAACAAAGTATACAGGAATATTCATGTTTTGGGATGCAGTATGAAGGGAATCAGAAGAGAAGGATTAAGTGATAGTGCGATGGAGAGGAGGGATAATGACAGGTGAAATGATAGTTGGGTGCCTCTTGAAGCTCTGAGGCATCCTGAATCTTTGCCTGGTTTGTGCATTTGTGTTCATGTTAAGAGTGCCCCAATCCTGAAAACTCCCACTCAAGCTGCTTTTTGGAATGCCACTGCCTTTTCTGACAAACGATCTTCTAATGGCTAAGGCAGATTCTGTGCAAAGGCTGCTCATGCCCTAAGTATGGCTGGAGAAATCAGAGTCCTAATGTCTAGCCCTGCTTTCTCTATTGCTGTGGAAAGATATGTAGTCTCTCTAGACATCATACCCTCAGTACCTCAGTCTGAAGATAAGCAGATAGTTTGGCCCCACTGCTACTGGTGACTTAGAGTTCCCCAACCCATGATGGGAGAGCAAGCATGGTCTAGTAGTTGACTGTTGGACTACAACTCTGGAGACCAGGGTTCAAACCCCTGCTCAGCTATGGAAACCTACTGGGTGACTTTGGGCAACTCACACTCTCTCAGTCTCAGAGGAAAGCAAAGGCAAACCTCCTCTGAACAAGTCTTGCCAAGAAAATCTTGTGATAAATTCATGTTAAGATTGACATAAATTGGAAACTACTTCGAGGCACACAACAACAGCAACAACTCATGGTGAATGTCAGTCTGCCTTCATTCATTTCTCCCTCTGCATGGAAAAGGGCAGCTAAAGTTAGGGGTGGGAAACTGTTAATTGTTATGTGGCCATGTTAGCTCTCCATGGGACTTCAGAGAGAGACTTCTTTCCCATGTCGCCCCTAGCTTTTACTTTTTTAATTATTTTTTAAAAAAACTCAAAATATTCCCATGACCTTTAGATCACTTTTTAAACCTAGGAAGCAAGATGAGTGTGGGAAGTGAGAGGCTTTTGGGGGCCACAAGAATGCATTTTACTTACCCTAGGTTTAAGACCTAAAACAGGTTTAGCAGTTAAATATGTTTAAACAGAAAATAACACACCTCCAGCAGCTTTGCGGGGTGCATGATTTTGCTGTTTATTTCAGACAAGAGGGATGGTGGCCCTGGGACCCTCTGAAGTTGCCCACTCAACCAGGGCTCTTCTTCTTGTGAGTGGAAGGTGATATGGGAAGGCCTCCCTTTCTGATGTGTCAGGGTCAGTTATGATGAATAAGACGTCAAATTGACAATAGTATTAGGGATCTGAGCCATGGTAATGAAGCTGGAGGAGACAAATCTTCTGCCATTTGTTCCATGAGACTGTAAGTAGCCACAGGTGCAGTCAGAAGTTTTAAATGAAGAACTCTCACCACAGATTGTTTGATTAAAAATGTATCTGTCTAGAGCTATAAAGGTTTTATCTCCCATCATCAATTTTTGGTAACCATAGTAATTGTGGATACTGATCTCCCATCAAGCTGATCTGATGCTTTTTATGGTGTACCTTCATTATGTTTTGTTTTCCTCCATTTGGGGATAGATTAGTTTCAGGAAAAACAAGTACATTATATCCAGAGTGTTCTTTCTTCACTTTCTTTGATCTTTTTATTTTATCGCAATCAGATGAAAAGCAAGACTCTGAGATGGAGGTAATGGCCAGGGGCCCAATGATTATCCATACACAGAATCCAAAAAGGGTGCTGGTAACATTTAGACTGTTTTATCAGTGATCAAAGCACAGGAGGTGCTGTCTAGACAGCCTAGGTGTGGACTAACAAGTGGCTTTCATTATGCTCTGGTGCCATTCCATTGTTTTGGAGTCACTCCGGAGCTCTGCTCTTCTTCACGCCAATCTGTGATTGATTTCAAGAGAGGTGCTCGAGTGCCTGTAGCCATGGGATAAAACTTCCAGGGCTCTGCTTGTTCTGACAGGGCAGAGTAACTGCCTATCACATTAGCTCAAAGTGACACATTCATTTACTTCCACCCTTCTTTGAAACAAATACTTTCAGCCACAGAAATTGCCCCTTGCAGCTTAAGTTCTTAACTTAAATTCTTATGTTCCAAAGGATAAAGTCTCATTATCTACTACTATATTTCTGGGTAAAATTATTATTTTACCTGACAGCAGTTCAGACTTATTTTTTACATAGAACAATGAAACAATGAGGTCAGTCCATATGTACTGATTGTATTTATACTGATACGGTATCTTCAGAATAAAAGAACAGTTGGATGCTGTACTTTGTTCTGACTCCATAAAATCTAGATGACATCTATAATCTTGTATAGTAAATGATAGCATTGGGCAACATACTGAGTTGTTATCCTAAAGTTTATGCATAGTCTACTATAAACAAAATCTTGGGTTTGCCATAATCCAGAAATAAATTGAAGGTACACAACAACAATAAAGTTTTCCAAGCTCTGCTTTGAACAGAAAACCTCAAACTTTCCCAAGCTCTATTTTGAACACTTTTGTCAGCATTTTTTTAACACATGGGGATAGTATTCTAAGCAAAGAAATCTTTCCAAGCAAAAAGGTCTTCCAGACTTAGTTGCCTCTTACTAGCTGCATTTTTTTTCTTTAACAGTTGGGTTGGGCAATCCTCCCTCATCCCCTAAGGAGGAGGAGAATAGATAAACTGAGCGATAGAGACCAACAGGGCAATTCTATCATGTGTATTTATTCAGAAGCAAGCTGTACTGAGTTTTGATAACCAACTATGAAATAACAAGACCACACACATAAAAATGGGCTAAATGAGGGCCACTTTGTTTGACCTAACCTATTTAAGTTGTGTTGGCCTGGAAATGGAGGGAGCAACCTGATGTGAGTACAGCTGAGACCAGATGTCATCCCATGACTTCAGCCTTCCCTTGGGCAAAACACCTCATTCCTAAGGGCAATCCAAATGCTATGGGTTATTCCCTGGCAAGACATAATTGGAAGGAAACCCAGGGAACTCCCACGCAAGCTGCAGAACCCTACAAGCAAGAGCCCACAACCCAGGTTAGCCTCAAGGGTAGCCTCCTTTTCCATCCACTGCAAAGCAGAACAAAGGGATTCCAGAGCGCTACCCTACATCTAAAAGGTGCCCAAGGTAGATCACCGAAGTCACCTTATATTTTGCCAACACTACCCACCATGGACAAGGGACAAGCATCTGCTTGGTTCCCTGTTCCCCAACCAGCCTGGCCAACATGGTATCCACTCCTGTTGCAACTCCCCCAGGAAAAACATATTCCTTTTCTTCAGAGAGATGAATGCCATCAGTCCTGTAGAGCTCTGGCCATCAGAAAACTATGCTGGGGTGTGATAAAAAATCCCTGCCCAGGGAACTGCGAACCTCCCTATTCACTTTTCTACAGGCATGCTCAATGTGCTTTGGATTGCCAGCTGCCTCCACATGTTGGGGAAAAATGGCAGGAAAAACAACAACAACAAGGGAAACTCCAGGCCAATGATTTCTAATAAGTTTAAAGTCTTGCAAAGCCTACAAAACTAGAGCCTTGCCCTTCAGCAAGGCCAAGTCATTCCCACCAAGGTGAATGACTAAAACATTAGGAAGATGCCCAGTGGGCTCCTCAAATAAAAAAGGAATCAAGCCACTCCACTGGAGGCCTTTTCTACACGCCACTTCACAATGACGACCTCACTCAATCCCTGCTGAGTCCCAAAATGGCAACTTTGGATGTGGCACACTGCCCAAAACACCATGCTGTGGTCCCAGATCAGGACCCTCTGTGTTGCCACACAGCACCTAAAACATAATTGAAACAGAGAAAAAACAGGAACAAAGTTAGTTGAGCAACACAGTCTCAAAAACTGAAGAGGATGCACATACCTCTTTAGAGAAGAAATCTCCAGTGCCTGATCTCCTGGAAGTCTTGTGGGCTGATGCCCTTCACAGCAACACTGAAGGCAGTCCCAGTCCTAAACAAATGGGTGCCAAACTTAATCCCTTGCAGGCCCAAGCACTGCATATCCAAAACCGATACCTGGTGAGGGATGAAAAATCATTGTGACAAAACAGCAATCCTGGTCTGCCCAGTTCCCCAGCTACACATAACGCTGCAGATTATGAACAGAGTATTGAGCCAGGTCTGGATACAACCCCAACTGCAACTTTTCCCCCATCCCTTTCTGATCAGTTTTGGAACACCTTTTATGCAACACCATACCTTGATCAACACATTCTACATCTGCAAAGGCCAGAGCTCTGCCAGAAACATCCCTTTAGCCAACATGGCCAATTCACTAATGCACAAAGCCTCCAAAAACCAGTCAGTGCTGCAGCATGAAATAAGGCTATCTTGTAACCTGAATTATATATCACAGACCAAATATTGCCCAAATCCTTAAGCACTTCTGGAGAGAAAGGCTCTCAATTAGCAGCCAGGCGAACACACTCCCTAGTCCACCCCTTCAAAGCCTAACAGACTCTGAAATCAGCTGTCAAGGAACAGCTGCCATGTTATCACACCAGAAAATCACAGAGAAGTAATGCCAACTCCTCAGCCCAAACATTTGGGAAAAAAAACTAAACAAAAGATTAAGTCCATCCATAAAACAGCCTGGGCGCATTTATCTGGCCAAGGCTGAGCATACCAATGTCCTCTAAAATATACACCAAAGCCTATAGACCCAGCTATAGCCAAAGACACCTTTAAGGTATCACAAAGATGCAACTCATCCCTCCAAAACAAAATACCATTGAACAATGCAAGAAAATCTTGCCAAAACTTGCAAATCTTCCCTAATCCTCCTAGACAACCTGATCCTATGATGGGCCTTATGTACTCCTGCAATAACATCACAGAGATACCTCAAAAAGGCCCTGCCAGGAGCAATGACCTTACGCGCAAAATGAAGATGTCCAATAAGCTCCTAAAACTCCGTAAGAGTGGCTTTGTGAAGCCCCCATAAGACCAAAACCCTCCTATTCGAGTCATCTAACTTCTCCTGAGGCAATCTACAGCGCTGCTGTAAGGGTATCAATCTTGATACCCAAGAAAACCAAAGAAGTGGCTGGTCCCTCAGTCTTTTCTTGAGCTAAAGGTACACCTAGCCTCTCAGTGAGGAAACCTCGTTAAAAAAGCACACTGCCTAGTACCAGGCCTACCAACAAACAAAAAAGTCATCAAAGTAATGAACTATCCCTTTTAAACCTGATCTAAGCCTCAATGCTCACTAAAATAAAGTACAAGAACTTTATTTACATCACTACTTGCGTATCAACTACAGCAAGCACCAGCTTAGCATTTAAATTTAATATCAGCAAGCTACAGTAAATTCCTAAGAGTTGAATTCATGGCATGACAATACGGTAGACAGAGGGTTTCTAAGGCTAGCAGTCACAAGACATTGTGCAGCTATTACATCTTTCCCTTCTTGGTATTCTCTGGGTGTTTGTTTGAAATATGCAAGAAGCCTTAGAAATATATGGGAAAATTAACATGACATTATCTGGATTCCCTGTAAACAAAATGGATTTTTTAATGCCTGGGTTAAAGAGAAATTTGTCTCTCCCTGCTGATCATTTTCAAGAGTGATCTAAAGTTCGACTGTTTTTAAGAAAAAAGAAGGGGGAAAGTTGTATCCAATTCTTCCATATTGTGCATAATTTCACATATCTTAGTTATTTTTCTTCTTTTCTTACCCTTTTCATAAACTAAAGAGCCCCAACTATTGTAGCCTTCCACCACAGACGAACTCTCCGATGATTTGTGCTTCTCATTTTCTGCACTGTTTCCAGCTCTTTTTAAAATGGGATCATCAAGAGTGCATACCATTTTCCAAAAGCTGTCCTCTGTACATTTCTTTTATTATGATATAGTGATGTGATGTCTCTTGCCTTATGAAATTTTTCTCTTTCCATGATTAGAACTGTATGGGGAGCAGAAAGCAGGGACAGACCATGTTTTTCTGTTCCTTCCATTACATTCCTATTGTTACTCCCCACCTTCCATACACTGGAGAGCAAACCAGGGGAACCTCTACATTCTGAATCATAATTCAGAACCTTACACAGTCACACCTGGAAATGAGAAACATCTTTCATTAATAACAGTAGAAGAGATATAGAAAAAACTAAATACGCTAAACAGAAGTACTTCAAACATGCAAATAAATGTGACAAATGGCTTGCGCACAAGATACGAAAGATGAAGGAGAAAAGACAAATTACAGAAATTCAGGGAGGAAAGTTAATACATACAGAACAAGCCAAAATCAAAAAGGTGTTTGAAGAATATTACTCTAACTTATTTAAAGAACACAATGGAACTGAAGAATTCACAAAAAAAGTTACACAATACTTGGCAATGCAAAATATTAAAATATTACTTGTTTAGGACACTGTTGGAAATATAAAAAGAATAGTGGCACCTTTTACCACTTGAGGTGGCTTTGTCCTGTAGCCAAGAAATTTTGGAAACAAATCCACACATTTATTTTGAATATCCTTGGGATAAAATCTGAATTGAAGCCAGGATTATACTTGTTGAACGTATTAGGTGAACACCCAAAATTGAAAAAAACACTCAAAATTAATTTTATATATGGTCATGTCAGGCAGAATTGTTTATGTGCAAAAATGGAAGATAGAGGAAAAACCTTCAATAGACAATTGGACATTTAAATGTTAGAGATGGCGTATCATGTTAGAAATGTTAGAGATGGAGATGGCATCAGTATGGATGACAATACTGAAAGATACACTTATCCAAAACCTTGAGAGAGAATGGGAGCCTTTTTCAGAATGTATTAAGGAATATGATGGAAAAGAAGGGGTTAACATAAATAATTGCAAAGATATTTAAAATATCAAATGTAATAGATTATATATTTTATATTACTCATTCAAAATTTGGTGACAATAATACTAAAACTTAAATTTAGAGGAACAAATATAGCTGTTATAGTAATTTCAAGTGAAAGCAGAGAGATGGAAGATAGAGAATGGGGGGAAACTGGGAGGGAGGGAAATTTTATATATGGTAACATGAGAATAATTGTAAAAGATCAAAAGATAAGAATATATGTTGACATATATTTTGTACTTATTTTTTATTCTTAATAAAAATATAATTTTTAAAAGTTATATCAATATACTTCTGAGTAGAAGCAGTAACCACCACCACTACCCGTTTGTTTTCTCCTGGCAATGGATGACTTCCTCCTTCCTTCCTCTGTTAGGTGCCAACTGCTCCTAGCTACTCTCATGAGTCATTGCCATACTGAATCAAAGGGGAACTGGCAAGGGAAGCTAGGAAAAGCCACTATCCAGGAGATCAAGGAGAAGAGGCAGCAGAAAAATGAAACACAGTACTTCCTGATGCCTACTGCTTGGCAGGAGGGGCCCACAGAGAGAGCATAGGCAATAATGGCAGAGTTTCCAGAATGCTGATAGTGGGCTTTAATAGGGCTCTATGGGCTCAGCAATTGCCTAATGATGCCAAATTCTGCTACAACCACTTAAAACCTTATTTATATTATACAAAATGTTGTGTTAGGAGCTGTTCTCAAGAAATGAAAAATAGGACATTATAATATTAAATAAACCAGAAATGAACCTGAATTTAGCACTGTCTTTTCCTGTCTCTGTCAGGTACAAAGAACTGACCCCTAATGGAGACTGTTGATTTATTTTGCTTCATGGCAGTTGGTTCCTCTTCTTCCTCCTTTCCTCTCCTTCTGGCTGCAGAAAGACAGAGCCTTTGGAAGTGGTAAGAAAAAATATCTAACATTTTTTGGATAGAGCTAAAAATTGCTAGAAATTCTAAACTTTTATTTGATTCAGTATCAAACACCACATAGGCTCGTGTATCAAATCCTTTCCAACTTTATTCCAGGGAGAAATATGATCTCAGCTGAGCTACACCAATGCTATGGTGACAGTATCGATTCATCAGCATAGTGGGATTATTGGATTTCTCTAGATTTTAATGTCCATAAATTGGTTCCAGTATAGGTACAGTGATGGCTTCCAAAATGCCTCAAGACTTAATCCATTGCTGAGATCATGGTAGACAACTGGAGAAATATACCAACTCCAGTGGATCCAGTGGATTGCTATTTTCAACTAAGTCCCACAGTGTTCATTTAGGCTTCACAGGAATGTTTAAGATTGCACTCCATACCAAGGCAACTGTCACAACAGTATCCCAGGAAACAGGCCCTATTACTGTAGATAATAGTTATAACAAATATTTAGCATTTCAAAAGAGAAGAAAAGAGCTATTTTGTTAATCAAAGTTTTTGTGCTGTAGCACTGGTCTGAATGTTGGACTATGACGCTGGATACCAGGGTTCAATTCCCCACTTAAGCCATTTCTGCACTAGACTGTTATAGCGCTATGATTCCACTTTCAAAAACCTATGGAATCCTGGGGTCTGCAGTTTCGGTAGGGGCCAGGTGGCCCCTCCTGAAACTGCAAACTCCAGGATTCCATAGGACGTTGAAAGTGGAATCATAGCGCTATAACAGTCTAGTGCAGAAATGGCCTTATCATGGAAACCCACTGGGTGACCTTGGGTGCGTCACACACCCTTAGCCCAAGATAACCCCATGATAGTTTGCCTTAGGGTTGACATAAGTGAGAAATGACTTGAAGGCAAACAACAAACTGAGCACACATAGTAAGGAGACATCCTGTTGAGTTGATGAGTTAAATGTGTTTAAAAACTTGGCATTTCACTTTCTGTTCTTTAAGTACTCTTCTGTATAAACCCAATCACTTTTACTAACCTGTTTTTAATTTCTTGTTTCATCTGTTTATTACATTGCTGGATTATGAATCAAATTTGTGTGTCTAATAAATAAGAATTAAATGTACCATGGTCAACAAATGACTAGTCACATTCCAGCTGTGTCTAATTTCTTAACTTTCTCTTAAATGAAAATTAAGAGCTTGTACAACTATTAGGGTTGCTTTCTACAAGAACGCAGCATAAGGGAAGATTGGCCGCATTTCCTCATCCATAGCCTGGAGTAACTATTAATTTTAATCACTGAAAGGTTGAATGCTTTGAAGGGCAAATGTGTGTCCTAAGGCAGTGGTGCTGATGAATGCAAGATTTTTTTAAACTTGTCATCAGTAATTGAGGGTAAATTAATATTTACTAAGCAGAGATCATGGAAAAGCTTGTGCATAAGAAATTGAGGTGAAAGAATGCCACAAGAAAAAGTACAGCCTTTTTGGTACTTTGAAGTCAATGGCAGCAATTACAAGAGGGCCAGTGGAAAGAAATCAAATTTAACATAGCCACAAACCATCATTGGTCTTTTCCTTGCAAGGCTCTGATAGTGCTGTTGAAGTATTTCTCCATACAATCAACTGGAAGATCATTTATCCACATATCCTCATTAATACCACTCAGTATCCATTCTCACAGCACATGACAAAAGTGGTAGTGTTATTGACCAAGGAACACAGAATTGCAGCGAAATCTTAGGGATGCGGCCTTAGAGGTGGGCCTATACTGTGGAAAATGTATATCAGGATATGGCCTTTTCTATGTCACAATATGTGATTTTTAATTTTTTCCCTCAGTACTCATATATCAACAGGAATGAAAAATATATTTTATATTATTGACAGCCCTAGCACAAAGTTTGAAAGCACTGGTGAGGAAAGCATACACTGAAGCTCTTCCTCCTCTCAGAGCTTGACAGACTAGACTCCCTGTGAGGGAAGGAACTTCTTACCATCATGTATTTTCATCCCAGCAGTCAGGGCTATTTTGTGCAGGGCCAGCTTGACCTCCAGGTAGATTGAGGAAGCTGCTTCAGCCAATAGCTGTTGGGCCCAGCCCAGCACATGGAATGGGAGAATGAATTAGAGTGCCATCTTGTTGTTGGCCTCAGGCAACAAGATGCCTTGGATCTGCCCTAATTGTGTGGTGTGGGTAGGAAAGGTGTTTAAAAGCAAAAAGAAGCAGCCCACTGTTCAAATTGCTGAGATATCACTAAACAGCCCAACCTCACAAAGCGACAGCTCTTACCATGTGAATCAGTTGAGCAGCATCTTAGACATTAGATTGACTAGTGCTTCTGTTGCATTGCAAGTCAGACTTACAAAAATTACACAACGATAATGCAGTGTTACTGCCCTGGCTAGTCCGAGCTTTCGGGATATTAAAAGATATCTTTTTGATATCACAATTCGGCTTCACTTCTCTATTCCCCTCCACATGCTTGCGAGGCCACTGGACAAGCACGCAAACAAGCTCAGCCGTTAATCGCCGTAATATTCCTGGATAATACAGGCAGGCCAGAAAATAACTGACTCACTGCTTTAGGAGACCTCCAGGCAAGTACTCTAATTAGGTATGCACGCAACCTACAAAAGAGCCTCTGCCCCGCGATGGCAGCTTGATGGGTGAACTATACAATACCCAAGTACTCTGTGTTTGCATACTGGCTACTGTATTGAGAATCGCTACGATAACTCAATCATTCAGATTCTGACCTTTCGGAGGTTTTGTCTCCAACTCCAAATCTATTGTTTTCCCCCAAGTACGGCATAGCCTGCAGTCACAATTCTCCTTATAAAAATCCTTGATTCCGAGACCTTCCTCGGATCGCTCCCGAGTTTCATCCCGCCTTGCTGCCGCTTTGCTTGGCGAGCCTCCCCTCAGCTCCACGTGCTGAGCTACATCGCACCCCAGCCTCGCTCTCCATTTTTCCGGACTTCAGGACAGGTGAAGTATCACCCAAACCAGCAACTCCTCCAAAAATCCCTCTATACCACTCTGACCTTTATTTCTTTAGTTATCTTGTATGAGTGTGTCGTATACACTGTTTTGCTTGTGTTTAATAAAACATCATTTATTGTTTCAACTTCTGTGTGCTCCTTGACTCGACCCGACCCCATAGACATAGGGTTCAAGTTCTCGCTACGTTACCCTGCCTCTCGTAACGCCAAGCAGTGCTCTGAGCTAATTTTCCCCACCTTTAGTTAAGCACATTTTGGTGTCCCTCCTGGGACCCCCGTTACACAGGGTAACAGCAGACTTACTTCTCATTTTTGGATCTACCAAGTGGCAACTGTAATAGCCTTCATTCTGCATTGGTGGTTCCCAGACCTAGACATGCAAATCAGATATCACAGATAGAACCTTCAAACATATCATTTCAGATACAATACTCTTCAGTTCAGTTCACTTCACTTCACATATTCAGCCATCAGTTCAGATGTTCAGGTATTCAGCAATAAACCTATGAAAAATGAAATGATTTGTAACACTTGTGTAACCAGTCCACAATTCCTCCTTTGGGACATTACTTTTCCTTCCTCTACCCTTTGCATTACCTTGTCTTTTATAAAATATTTTCTAAAATATGAAATATGAAATATTTTAGAACATCTGTCATTCCTGATTTTGCTTATTTCTGTCCAGCCTTTAATCACAGTAGGAAACTCATTTTAATTTCTTCTCACAATTCTTTGCTTCTTCTGAACCATTTTTTGCTGTTTTTCTCTCTAAAATATTGGCATAGTGTTACTCTTATGCAAATATAGCCCATCCCTTTCTCTCAGGACCTTTCCGCACTACACAACTATTGGACTATAATTCTGCTTTAACTACCATGGCTGCCACCTATGGAATCCTGGAGTTTGTAGTTTTGGGAGGTGCTGGAGTTCTCTGGCTGAGAATTCTAAATATCCCTCCCTAAACTGCAAATCCCAAGATTCTATAGAACAGAATGGTGGCAGTTAAAGGCCATTTTCACACTAGACCCTTATAGTGCTATTATTGCACTTTCAATATCCTATGGAATCCTGGGGTTTGCAGTTTAGGGAGGGGCCTTAAAGACCTCAAAGGCCCCTCCCTAAACTACGACCCCAGGATTCCATAGGATGTTGAAAGTGGAATAATAGCACTATAACCGTTAAGGCCCTTTTCGCATGCCATTTCTCATGCAAAAGGGCCTCCGGAACGTTGCGCAATTGCGAGGACATGACGTCCTCGCAATCGCATGATGCTGCTGAGGCCAGTAGGTGGCAATTGTGCAATATATCATTTTTGGATTCTTGCTGAAAATGATGTCTGATCACGCGTTGCTCCTGGGCCCCACACACACTTACCTTGAGTGCGGAGCCTCCAGAGACACGGCCCTCGCGCTTCCTCCCCCAGTGCAGCCTGAGAAAGTACTCTGCTGCACTGCGGAAGGAAGGGGCTGAGCGCTCATGCTTCCTGCCAGCCAGCAGGGAGCTGTTGTGGAGAAGAAGCAGAGGGGACACGAGTACCTCTTGCAAGAGGCTGCTCGCATGATCCCGGCACACCCACGCCAGAATCAGGTAAGCTGCGGAAAGGGCCTAAGTGTGAAAATGGCCAAAGTGGAATCATAGCACATTAGCTGTGTATTGTGGAAAGGCCCTGAGTATCTAGTTCTGTAAGCAATGGTTAGTTTGTTGATTGATCTTACCGATTTTCTTGCCATTTTCAGGTTTTGTCCTTTCCTTCTTGTCCGTCAGATTCGTATTTCTCCCATATTAAAATCTTTCTCACATTGGTAATTATCCTTTCCTAACAGGGTCTTTTTCTTCTTTAGTTTCAGATCTTGATTCTTTATCATTTTCCTCACTTTTTAAACATATTATTTGGGAAATGCATTTACTTTGCTTCTATGTCATTCACACACACACACACTTATACTCCTTAATTCAATGTTTCAGTAGAGCTTCTTTCCCTTTCTGTTCTTCCTGTTGTCTTTTAGGGTTTCTGTTTCCCTTTCCCACTTAGCCCTCCTCCTCTTTTCTCCTCCCCTCCCTCTTTCTCTGTGTTGCAGCCTGCACTATTCCTGACTCAAGGCTGATAAAATAGAGAAAACTTTTTGCATCACCCTTTCGTAAGCCCTTTCCTACCTACCTTTTCTTGGCACTGGGATGCGGTGCTCACGCGAGCAGCCTCTTGTGAGAGGCCCTCGCGTCCAAGTTTCTTCAACTCCGCACAAGCTTCCTGCTCGCGCGAGAGCCCTGCCTCTTCCTTTCACAGTGCAGCCTGGGACCTTCCCAGGCTGCACTGAGATAGGAAGCGCGACCGGCCCAGCTCCCAAGGCTCCGCACACCAGGTAAGTGTGTGCAGAGCCCAGGAGCAATGCGCGATCGCGCAGCATTTTCGGCTGAAAGCCGAAAATGCAAAGGTGCGCAATCGTTGCCTGCCAGCCCCTGGAGCTTTGCACGATTGCAAAGGCGTCATGCAGATCGCTCCTCGCAATCACGCAAGGCTCCAGGCCCTCTTTCACATGGCAAATGCTGTGTGAAAAAGGGCCGTACACGTAGGCCTTGTCCAGCTGACAACCTACTACGTCTATGCCTGTTATTTGTTGGCTGCTCTGTGTTTATCTTAAGATTGAAGTTTATGGTGGGAGTCACTTGGATGAAGAGCAATGCTTCCTGTCTTCACTCTAGAAAATCCTGGAAAGAAATAATGGCAGTTATCAGATGTTGAGGCTTTGGAGAGCAGGGATGTTGGAAATGGTATGTTCAGCATTTGCTAAAATGCAACTCTAATTTTACAATGTAAAAAAGAGATGTTAAAATTCTGCTCAGCACTAATTCAGCTTGCTATTCTAGCATTATTTGCACACTCATCATGTGTATTTCTTGTGCATTCCTTACTTTCTTTTTTCTTTTTTCTGTTTTTGGAATAGAGGCTATCCTGTATGGGTGAAAGAGTACTTCTTTGCCCAACCATTGCTGTTCCTGTGATGGTCCAAGAAGTCCTAATATTTCTCCACTAAGACCAGCATCTCAGCTTTTGTTATGTCTAGTTCATCACTCACAACAGCAGCAGCAAAGGCTGCTGTATTGAGAGCCCCATAACAGTGGGGCCTTTAATATGTTGTAATACCTGGGAGCTGTAGTCTTGTGGACTGAACTCATGAATTAGTTCAAAGCAGTCTCATCATCATCATCACCATCAGTTTCATCTCCCTCCTTCTCTTCAAGTGTAAAAGCAAAGATCCTGGGCAACATCATCACTAGATATTAGACACTGTCCAATTATGTTATGCAAGAAAAATATTGCAGCCACTGAACTTACGGCCATTTCCGCATTACACTGTTATAGTGCTATTATTGCACAGAGAGGGGACCTGCAAGAAAATAATGGGGTGAGAGAGAGTTAGGGCCTGTCAGCACTACACCTCCACTTTCAACTTTCTGTGGAATTCTGGGGTTTGTCGTTTACTGAGGCTGAGGAGCTCTCTGGCTGAGAATTCTAAAGGCCCCTCCCTAAACTGCAAGCCCCAGGATCCCATAGGATGTTCAAAGTAGAATAATAGCACTGTAACAGCGGAGAGCGAAAATGGCCTATATTATACACTATGATGACTCCTCTCTTGATAGCCATTTCCATGTGGAGTTCGAACAATCAGAAGAGTGTTTACTTAGAAGTACAGTAGGCCCTCCACATTCGCAAGGGATAGGAAAACAAATCCCTTGTGACTGTCAAAAAATTGCAAATAGGGCGCCTTCCCTATAGGCTTCTGCCCGGCAGGTGCACCCACCCAGGTGGGAGGCAGGAAGGCAGAGAACAGGCAATTCCTTTCCTTGCACCTTCCTACCACCTGTCCGAGGCGCGCCTGCACTGGCTGTGGCAGCAGGAGGATCGCAGGGAACTGGCGATCGCCTTCTCTGGACCTTCTTGCAACTAGTGCGGGGTGCACCTGTGGTGGCAGGGGCGGCGGGAGGAGCACGGGGAAATGGCGATCGCCCTCCCCAGGCCTTCCTGCCGCCCACGTGGGCATGCCTGCACACACAATGGGCGTGGCGGGAGGAGCACCGGGAATTGACGATTGCCCTCCCTGGACTTTCCTGCCCCCCGTGAGGTCATGTCCACACCTGCGGCAGAGGCGAGAGGAGCACGGGGAACTGGTGATTGCCCTCCCTAGACCTTCCTGCCACATGCGTGGGGCTGCTTGGACCGGGGACAGGGAGAATAGGAGGAGCAAGCGGGGCAGGAATGGGGTGGGAGGGGGAGGAGGGGGCAAGTGGGTACCCCACAAATAATCAAATTAGTGAAAGTGAAACCCAAGAATGTGGAGGGAGAACTGTAAATCCCATTGAGTTCAGTGTGGCTCACTCACAAGTATTAGAAGTCTGGCTTTTGAACTGCTCCACCTAGTTCAATTCTGAAAAAAGATAAGAAAAGAAATGTCTCTATTGCAAATAGTTCAGTAAAACTGGAACACATGGTTAACAGTAGAATTCTCAACCATTGTGACAAATATTTGCTTTAGTAGTAAAGCTTAATCTTAATTCTAATTAGATATACACCTTTCTAAACTATTTCCTGTCCTATCTGGGTTTACATTGCTTTCAGCATTGTGAGTGTGTGACTACAGGCACATGAAAAAAAGGGAAAAAAACTGCTGAGGGAATTCAGTAAACTTGTAATAATATCCATATGCACAATAAAAGTTTCTAGCACCTCAGGCATATCTATTTCCTTTTGAACTGGTGAACAAAAATTGATCCAAGGTGGAGAATTTGTAATCATTTATGATTGATGGAGTAAAGACAATGGTGTGTCATGTAGAAATCTTTTGTGAACAAATATGCTTTCATTTATATGCAGCAATCAGAAACCAATAGACCTGGAAAAGAACCTATCCAAGCTAACTCAAGTATTTAAACATTTTCAAATAAATGATTTTTGAAAAGGTGGCATCTCCCTACAGAATTAATGAAATCAAAATGTTTTAAAATGATCCATTAGAAGTTATACATTTCAAAACAATTTATGTTCAGTTTAGACAAAGCTCCTGCAGTAATATCACAACCTTGGAATTAATATGAAGTTCAGAAGGAACATTTGATGGGATATCACACTTAACAAATATGGCTGCAACCAAAGGTCTGTTACTAAAACCAAAATTAGGGAACATTTTTTGTGTTTTGGGGACTAATACTTGCAAATGGAAACTGATCACATTAGACCTAGGAGATCTGTGATTATTTGTTATTTCTACTTACCAGTAGCTTCTGCTGTTAGAGGGAAAGAACCAAGGCCACAGCCCTGGAAGAGGTAGACTACAAGCCCTTCCATACTACACTGGTATAGAGCTATTATTCCACTTTCACCATCCTATGGAATCCTGCAGTTTGCAGTTTAGAGACAGGCATTTAAAATTTTGGCCATAGAGCTCTTTGGCCTCAGTAAATACAAACTCCAGAATTCCATAGGCTGATGAAAGTGGAGTAGTAGCACTATAACAGTGTAGTGCAGAAAGATCCTAACTCTCCCTCCCCCCATCAGTTTCTTTTCAGTTCCCTCTGTAGGGGAAATAACAGCTGAAGGTGGCTTTTTAAAAAAGGTGCACTGAGAAAAAAGTGGAAGGAATTTGCAGTGGTTAATTCCTTGACACACATTCCATACATAGTCTACATACATACATTTGATATCTACATATCAAAATGAATTATGGATTCTACAGATATGATTGTCACTGTGGAAGAAATCTGCATGCATAAATTAAAACTTTCTATGATTTGTAGAAAACAAATAATAGGAATACTAGCATGCCATCAGTAAATAAAGCGTATGGATTTTAAACCGTATTCTTTTTCTGTTATACTTAAAAGTGTTGAAAAAAGCAACAATTCACTCTGACATAGCATAAATAGTAAATAGATATTGCTCTCATCTCTATTATTACACATAAATTAAAGAAGTTTCTTTAAAACCCATTAGACAATATCAACATCTTTTTTTCCTTTCATGCTCTTTAAATTAAAAAAAAATTGCTAGCATGGTTATTTCAATGTGAGGAAAAACAACAGAATTCTCTAGCTCCTTGATTCTGGGACTATGTTTACAGGCTGCTGTTTAATTGAGTCTGTATTATGTCATGCAAGGGTGTATGTGATTATAGGTATATGTGAGAGAATGTTTCATGTGGAAATTGCTGGTTGAATTTAAATGTGTCTGGAAAAGGAGGGCTCTCTTTTCCACAATAAGCCCCTGTCATCAAGCCACTGAATAACCACCGGTTGAAAAGAAACCTATTTCACACCAAGCAATTACCATAGATTGATATGACTTTAATTTTCATGGCTCCAACCTAAGGAACGCTGTGATTTGTAGTTTCATGAGGTTTTAGAATTCTTGACCAGAGAGTGCTAGTGCCCAGCTGAACTACAAATCCCACAATTCTATAGTGAAAATGATATTAAAGCTCTGTAATTGTGCAATGTGAAAGGGACCTTAATTCCAAGCAGCTATCACTACTGTTGAATACTCCCAGTTCATGGGAAGCAATGAACACCCAGAAGTGTTTTCCTCTAGACCTCTTGCAGTACTTAATGGAGGAATACCTGTGGAGGGATGGTGGATGATAGGATTTATGCAAACCGCGATAAATCTTCCCTCATTCCACTGAGCTCTGACCAAAACATGACTCAGAGTCAAGTGCAAAAACAAAACACATAAAGCAGAGTTGATAAACACAGCAACGAAAGCGTGTGCAGCAGAGTATGATATGCAGCAATGCTCTGACCCCAAAACCCACCCACGAAGGAACACTATCACACAGTGTTGTCTTCCAAGGATACCTGGAGGCATTTAATCTTCTGTTCCAGTATATACATATTTACAGGACTCACAGATCCTCCAACAGAGATTTTGTTGGGGGATGATAGGAGTTTCAGCCCCACAGAAATGCAGCGGAAAAGCCAGAGGTCAGCGAGCCAACAGCAGCAGCCTTGTTCCCCAGTAAGGATACTCACACACAGAGGAGTTTCTTCCAAACAGGAAGCACTTTATCTTGCAGCAAGGTTTTGTTATGTACAAGACATGGAACAGACGGACAAAGGCATGCGCCAGACACTGGTTTGGTCAACAGACAAATACATACTGGGGATTGCGTTCTTATATACATATCTACAACCAATCAGGTAGAGGTTTGCACACCTCCCTCTACCTTCTGCACACGACCCTGGTTTCTTATGCAACCTTGCAATTACCCACAGCTGGGGCATGATGCAATATCTTTGCAGTGGGCTGATCATTTTCCCAGGGTTCCCTGCCTGGAATCCCTGACAATCCCCTCCAAAATGATCAGGCCACTGTGTAGGACATTTTCATAATCCATACATATCATACATTACATGTTCCATAATACATACAGTACATACATTCAAGGGTACAATTCATCTTCCACCTTACACCTTGGTGGCAAGGCCCAGTTCACTTGCCAACTTCTCATGCCCTACTACTGGAAGTGCCTTTGTGAGCAGATCTACAGATGGACAGTACTGCAAGCACAAAATCCCATCCTGGATCATTTGCCTCACATTTTGATACTATACCCCAATGTAGTCCTACACTGTAAGTTTTCTGCTTCAGTCACACAGGACAACAAAATACCCTCCTCCTGACCTTTTAGGGATAAGCATAACTTTACTTCCTGACTCAGCAAGTTGTGTACTTCCTGACCCACTTTTACTGGAACCACTTCTGGAACTAGTGCTGACCTCAGTGCGAGGCTCTTGCTTGACCATAAACGCAGGTTCAGTACTAGGTGGCGGTGTTGAACTCTTTGGTATGACGTCAAGTGAGACTTCTGGCTTCTCCTCCTCAGTACTTTCCTCAGTACTTTCTTCTTCATCATCAGCCATCACCGCCCCTCCATCTTCAGAGCTTTCAAGTGTGTCTGGGACACTGTCCTTTTCTTCATCAGACATCACTGCCCCTCCATTTTCAGGAACACTTTTGTCACTTTTACCCAGGAGAACCAAGACCTCTTGATTACAGTGCAGTCTTTTCCCACTTTTCACACTTTACCCAGGGGAATCAAAACCTCTTGGTTACAGTGCAGTCTATCCCATCCTGAATGGATTTCAAAGTTTGCAGTCCTAGAATACACTATTTTGCCAGCATGGTGTAGAAATCTGTATTTGTTACCTTCATATCCCACAAAGCATAACCGTCTAGATTTCTCCTCTCCAGACTTTCTGAAACTTGGGGGAATATACACACTAGCAAACTGACCCCAAACACATAGATGCTTCAGGTTTGGCACTCTACCATACAATAGGTAATATGGAGTTTGCTTCACACTTGAACTCCACATCCTGTTTATGTGGTAGTTTGCTGTCACTATTGCTTCTCCCCAAAGTCCTGCTGGGGCTTGGGCATCCTCCATCATACAGTCCTTCATTTGTTTTAACAGCCCAATTCTTCTTTCTGCAAGACCACCCTCCCTGGGAGATGCGGGGTTGGTGGTTTTATGCCTGATGCCTCTCTTATGCGTCCAGGCTTGCAGGCTATTAGACAGGAATTCTCCCCCTCTGTCTGACACAAGATTAGCTGCTTTGTAAGGAAATTCTCTCTCAACAGCATTCACCCACTCTTGGAACTTTTCAGCTGCTTGACCTTTCTCTTTCAGTAGATAGACATAGGAGTACCTGGTGTGTCTGTCTACAATTACCAGGAAAAACCTATTTTGTCCTTCAGTTGGCTTGAATGGCCCAGCCAATCTGCATGTACAACTTCAAAAGGACGTTGAGTGACACACTTGCTTTTCTTGGCAATGGAATCAGCCTTTACCTTAACCTTTTTGCATACAGAGCAATCTAGGAACTTAGGGCAATTTCTGACTTGTAACCCAGGGCATACCTTTGCCAACTCCTGCAAACTTTTGTAGCTGGCATGTCCCATCACTCTGCAGAGATAATGTACACACTTTTCACGTAGAGGTTTGTTACACATAGGGTTAACGTTTGCCACTTTTCCTTTGGGCAACATGTGGTACAACCCCTGCTTTTTCACCCCTTTTGCACAAAACATACCATTTGCAGTTATTGTACATTTCTCTCCTTCAAACACCACTTTGTAACCCTCACTGGTCAGTTGGGAGGCACTCAAAATACAATTCTGCAGATTGGTAACACACAACACATTATTGAATGATTTCCCAAAACATGGCACATATGCAGTACCCATCCTCTGCACCTTGCTTGGTGCCCCATCTGCAAGGGAAATTGCTGTTATATTTGCATTTGTAACATCATTCAACAGCTTTAAATTGTTCACCATGTGGTGTGTTGCACCACTGTCTAGCAACCACACACCACTCTCAGACTGTTCTTTTGCCACAAGCACACGGCCTTCAGCCTGTGACGACACGCCCCTCCGCTTCTGCGCTGTCTTCTTCCCTCTGCTCGGCGCTGGCATTGTGCAGTCCTTCTGGAGATGGCTGACTCTCTTACATCTGTAGCAGCGTCTGGCCTAGCTGCACACTCCTTTTTCCCAGTCAGATGCCACCTCCGGAGCTGCCTCTCCCTCCGACTGCAGTCTGGAATCGAACTGCTTACGTTGGACTTCCTCCAGGATCCTCCCGACTACCAGGTCTACAGTCAGCTCTTCCTCACGCACACCCTGGAGGCTGTACATCAAAAAGTCCCACTCCTTAGTGAGGCTTCCCAGCAGAATAAAACTTTTCTGCGTTTCTGGGATATGTACCCCCCTGTCGGCTGTCTCTTGAAACAACTGTTTCATCAGCATGAGGTGCTCTCTTACACAGCTTCCGGGACATAACTTTGTGTTGTACAGTCTTTTTGCCCATAGTATTTTGGACAAACACGAGGAAGATTGATGCACACACTTCAGAGCCTCCCAGAGCTGATATGCTGTGTCTGCAGCAGCAGCGTGAATCAACTGGGAAGGACTTAAAGTAAGCAAAATAACTACTTTGGCTTTTTCGTCAGCAACACTGAATGCTGCTATTTGAGCAGCAGTTGCTCCTTCTGGGGGCTGTCCCTCATTTTCCAAAACTTGCCACAAGTTTTCCTTCGTCAAAGCGGCTCACACATAAATTTGCCAGCTTTGATAATTAGCGTCGGTCAACTGTTCAAAACGCAGATAACCTCTTTCAGCCATGCTGCTGCCTTTGTAAGTAAAATTCAACAAACAAAGCAGCCGGCCGCAGTGACCTTGATGAGCTCCAGACTGAAGATTAACTGTCTCTCTGCCAAAACACAGACTCCCGAAGCACCGGAGAGCTAGGCAAACAGTCAAAAACAGTTCTAGTATCCAGGGGAAAACAACTACAGGTGCGCTGTGGATGCTGTGCACTCTGGGTCTGGGCCCATAACCACTGTTGGGGGATGATAGGAGTTTCAGCCCCACAGTAATGCAGCAGAAAAGCCAGAAGTCTCACTCGACGTCACACCAAAGAGTTCTACACCGCCACCTAGTGCTGAACCTGCATTTACAGTCAAGGAAGAGCCTCGCACTGAGGTCAGCACTAGTTCCAGAAGTGGTTCCAGTAAAAGTGGGTCAGGAAGTACCCAACTTGCTAAGTCAGGAAGCAAAGTTATGCTTATCCCTAAAAGGTCAGGAGGAGGGTATTTTGTTGTCCTGTGTGACTGAAGCAGAAAACTTACAGTGTAGGACTACATTGGGGTATAGTATCAAAATGTGAGGCAAATGATCCAGGATGGGATTTTGTGCTTGCAGTATTGTCCATCTGTAGATCTGCTCACAAAGGCACTTCCAGTAGTAGGCCATGAGAAGTTGGCAAGTAAACTGGGCCTTGCCACCAGAGTGTAAGGTGGAAGATGAATTGTACCCTTGAATGTATGTACTGTATGTATTATGTAACATGTATTGTATGACATGTATGGTTTATGAAAATGTCCTACACAGTGGCCTGACCATTTTGGAGGGGATTGTCAGGGATTCCAGGCAGGGAACCCTGGGAAAATGATCAGCCCACTGCAAAGATGTTGCATCATGCCCCAGCTGTGGGTAATTGCAAGGTTGCATAAGAAACCGGGGTCGTGTGCAGATGGTAGAGGGAGGTGTGCAAACCTCTACCTGATTGGTTGTAAATATGTATATAATAAAGCAATGCCAGTATGTATTTGTCTGTTGACCAAACCAGTGTCTGGCGCATGCCTTTGTCCATCTGTTCCATGTTTTGTACATAACGGAACTTTGCTGCAAGATAAAGTGCCTCCTGTTTGGAAGAAACTCCCCTGTGTGTGAGTGTCCTTACTGGGGAACAAGGCTGCTGCTGTTGGCTTGCTGACCTCTGGCTTTTCCGCTGCATTTCTGTGGGGCTGAAACTCCTATCATCCCCCAACAGATTCAGCATTCCATCGTCAACACATCTAGTGGAGATATACACTCCGGCAAAGCCTCCAGCCAACAATCAGGCAAAACGAGAGAGAATGTTGGCTAGATCCCATCTCCTTATATACACATGACTAGCTGATGTAACCCCAGCCATGATTTCATGTCCCATGACTGATATAACCCCTTGTCCTGGTTACATTACACTGTGACTCAGCTTTTGTCCCATGGGGATTACCTCATTATGACATGCACAGTCATTCCCCCAGCTGCTTTCCACATGCACATCATGAGTATTTGATTGGACCAAAGGTCACAGCCAACCTTTTCTAACAATACCCCCTAGCCAGTTTGATTGGTTTCAGCTATCTCGCTACTGCCCCATTTGTTAGCCAAGTACTGTGAAGATGTCTCCCCAGTACAACCAGCTTTGGTGTCTTGAGAATTCTTTTGTTGCTTTTCCAACTTTTTGATAGAGCCTTAACACATGTAATGTATACCTTAAGGGAAGAAAATAGAATTCAAGCATGTTTCAGCACCTCTGAATTCCTTTGAAAGATCTTGGGCTTCATTTTGCTTGCTCCTCCTATCTCTAGTGGATGTTCTGTTTATTGCTTCCATCCTGGGATGCTATTCTGTTCTGTTTCAGAATGCTTCTTGCTGAAGTTTTGATGAACTCACTGAGCTGAGCATGAAGTCTTTCTTATTCATTTTAAGCTCAAATCAACATCTTTGGCAGAGATGGTCTTGCACAGATTTTAGCAAGAGAACCTTGTCTATACAATTCCCTGATTCCCAGTTTAGGCTCAAAGAACCTTTGCTAGTCCTGTCCCCTCACTTGAGAACAGACTAAACATTCTCTTCCCTCCCTCCTTCTTTGCAACAGCGATTGAACTTCCAAATAATCACCAGTTCCTTATTAGGAAAAGCCAACAGACTGTTACCGCTGTTTCTAGCCGGAGCTTGTGGGATATTAAGATATCATTTGATATCAATAATTGGCCTTCTTCCCCCGTTCTTCTCCACGTGTTTGCGAGGCCCCCGGACAAGCACGCACACAGGCACGGCCGAGAATAGCCGAAACATTCAAATCCCAATCCAGGCAGGCCAGTCATTGCCGAATGCAGCTTCAGGAGACCTCAAGGCAAGTACCACATTATGTATGCACGCTACTTACAAAAGATCCCCTGCCCCGAGCAGGCAGCTTGATGAGCGGACTATACAACTCTCAAGCACTCCCCATTTGCATACTGGCTACTCTATTGACAATCTGGTCATAATTCAATCATCTAGAGTACTGACCTTTCGGAGGCTTTGTCTCCAGCCCAAAACTCATTGTTATCCCCAAGCCTGCGGCCACAATTTTCCCTATAAGAACCCCTGACTTTGAGCATCTCTTTGGATCACTCGTGACTTGCCTCCCGACTTGCTGCTTCTCTGTTTGATGAGCCTCCCCTCAGCCCCACATGCTGAGAACCTACACTCCCCAACTTCATTGCTATTACCAGGCTTCAGGACAGGTATAGTATTTCCCATATCAAACCTCCTCCTAAAATCCCTCTATCCAACTCCTACCTTTATTTCTATAGTTCATCGTGTGAGTGTGTTGCATACACGTGGTTGACTGTATCTCAATAAAACAATTATTATTATTAACTTCAGACTCGGCCTGACCCCGTAGACATAGGGTTCAAGATCTCGCTACGTTGCCCTGCCTCTCGCATTGCTAACTAGTGCTCTTTGCTAATTCCCTCCCCATTGTTTTGAGCACATTCAGGTGTCCCTCCCAGGACCCCCAGAAATCAGGGTAACAAGACCTCAGCAGAAGGTCACATTTGAAATCTAATTTTGGAGGGGAAAAAACCCCAGTTTCCTACATATTAGCAGATTCCCTTTCTTTCTTCGGTGTGTTTGTGGTTAAGGGAAGATTAATTCCACCCAGCAACAAACTCCTTGAAATCCTTTCTTCCCTCCTGGTCTGCAAAACATCTCCTGCAAGCCTGTTTCCCTTTTTCTCCAAGCAAATCCTGAACCAAAATTTGCTCATCTCCTTCCTGGAATCTACATTCAACCTAGTTTAGCACACCCAAATATTAAAAATAGACCTGATCCTACAACCTTCTGAACCTTTACAATTGCTGTGAGTATGCCTTTTTTGAACTAGTAGCTCCCTTTGAAATAGATGTATTTTAGAAACCTATTTATTTATTTATTTACTTTCTGGGTGCCATTTGTGAAGCACTACCATATTTGCAACTCCTAATGAAATCACTGTGTACATTTTGATTTTTGTATGTTCAATAAAAATTCCTCCTTGAAATAGCTCTATGAAAGGGTGAACCAATCTATCTAGATACACTACCACCACTAAACTTTGAAGATCCTTTCCTTTATATTGTGCATTGTATGTATTCTGAGAACATGTGTGAATTCATACACATGTCTTCAGACACACCTGCTGTGACAGGCCTTTGCTTCTCCCAGACTGGTGTGTCAGTTCTCAATCTAATAAGCTTCCCTGTCTTTACCATACAGCTCTGCTTCTCTCCCATAACACACCCTTGTATAAAAGGATGTGTGTACTCAATGGTTATTTAGAACCACTAATAATTTTATGGTAGTGTGTTTTCTGTCTTACTTATCTGTAGATAACACAAGCTGAGTCAGTGTTAATGAAGAAACTGTAGCATATCACCAGATATGAGGTGAGAGAATCATTATTTTGAATGCTCTGCTGCTAGAAAGTATTGTGGAGTCCTCTCCTTGATGTGCTAATTTGATATCTGATATCTGCAAGGAGATTTGAGTTTTGTGTTGTTTTTTTAAAAATTATGGCCTGCACACAGGAGTTCATATTTATCACTTCATTCTGCATAATATGTTGCCTGACTCTGATGTTGGATTAATGCTCTTTTTGAGTATCAGGTGAGCATGTGTAGAATCCTGATCACACCAAGACCTTTTAAAAGTCTTATTTAATCTTCCTCTCCAGGTTTCTCCAATATCTCTTCTAAATAAAAATATTCAAATACATCTTAAGGTTTCACTTTAGTAAAACAAACATTCAAACAGATGGTAGCAACTCTGGTCTTAAACAAATAAAATCTAGACGGGTAGAACAGCTAGCTTCAAGGTTATATTGCTTACCTGTTATTTTCATTTTCTGTAAAAACACAGACATTAGCCTTATTCAGGTGTTGAGAATGCATGGGCACCAATCACAGGGAGAGGCCAGCATGGGAATTTGCAGCTAATCCAACTGTTCTGTGCAGCATCCATGTCCCTCGACTGCCATGTGTGGTCTGTACACAGAGTAGCATCAAGGGGGTGGGGCTAGTCCAGTATGCTCCTGCTAGCTTTCCCACATGTTCAGTACTGATGGGTACTGAATACTTGACTGGGCTTTTATGGTGTTATATTATTTGTCAACTTTTTATGATGGGCAAGGAATATCATGAGGATTTACATGCATAGCCGTTATTTTAATATCATACTTTATTGTCCTTTGGAGTTTTATAAAATTAAAAAATAAAATTAAAAAAAAATCATACTTTGTTTCATGTCATGTCTTGACATACGCAGTTGAAAAAGGGTCTATATAGGGGCTGCTATTCATAAAATCATAGAATCATAGAGTTGGAAGGGCTCCAAGCATACACCATAGTGTCTAACCCCCTGTTCAACGCAGGAAATCCAACTAGAGCATCCCCAACAGATAGCTGTCTAGCCTCTTTTTGAAGATCCCAGAAAAAGAGACCTCATCACCTCTTTAGGTAATTGGTTCCATTGTCAAACCACTCTTACTATCAGCCAGTTCCTCCTCCTCCCCCTCCTTTTCCCCTTCCTCCTTCATTTTCAAATAGACTAAACTAAAATGCATTTTAGTTTTTATAAATAAAAGTCAAATGTGAGATCACACTTTCCTATTTTCTTTTTGTAGGGTAAGATTTCTCATTCATGGAAACAGTGAAGATATCTTTCCACAGCCCAACTCTTCTTGGCTTTATAATTTGATGCATGAAGTTTTGGTTTGTGATGAGACACAGAGCAAATGTAAGGAACACAAACCAACCAAAAGCTCACTTTCACAGCAATTGGGGGTTATCTTTGTTATTTTTGTCATACGAGATGCCTAAGAACCTTGCCAACTGTTCAACTATAGTTGCCAGGTCCTGGTACATATTTGAGCAAGAGTCCATGTGATGTTGCCAAAATTCTTGCATGTGCTTAATCCACAAATGATATCCTAACTTATTAATAAATTTCATAAATTTCTGACAAAACTCTTGCAATGTTTTTCTGTAGCTTACAGTTCATAGAGAGTAGTGAAACTGGTAATAAGACGATACCAGGTCTTTGGGGTTGTGAGCCATGTAATGACCATTGTGAAGATCTGCAGACAAAAACCAATATGGCATGTGACTTTTGGTGAGACAGGGATAGGTAAACTGCTTGATAATATCAGGACCAGGTTGAGGCTATTCTAAGATTGGAAAATGCTCATCTATATTCATTCATCCAGCTTCACCAGGATCAGCTCCTTGGCTCACTTTCTGCAATAAACTGGTGCCTGATTTGAGTTAGGTAACAATCCAGACACTCTTGCCCCAATTGGAGATTTCTTCCATCTTCCTCTCCAGGACACTGGTTGACTTCAACCATCCTCCTCTTCCTCATTGTTTCAATTGAAATCTACCCTCCTGTAACTTAAAACCATTAGACCTGGTCCTATCTGTGGCAGCAAACCTGCACCTTTCTCTCTGTTACAGCCCTTTAGATATTTAAAGAGGGCAATCATGTTGTTACTGCCCTGGCTAGTCTGAGCTTTGGGGATACTAAAAGATATCTCTTGATATCACAATTAGGTTGCACTTCTCTATTCCTTTCCACGTGCTTGCGAGGCCACCGGACAAGCACGTAAACAAGCTCGGCCGTTAATAGCCGTAATATTCAAACTACAATACAGGCAGGCCAGAAATAGCTGACTCACTGCTTTAGGAAACCTCCAGGCAAGTACTCTAATTAAGTATGCACGCCACTTACAAAAGAGCCTCTGCCCCGCGATGGCAGCTTGATGGGTAAACTATGCAATACCCAAGTACTCTGCGTCTGCAGACTGGCTACTGTATTGAGAATCGCTACGATAACTCAATCATTCAGATGCTGACCTTTCAGAGGCTTTGTCTCCAACTCCAAATCTATTGTTTTCCCCCAAGTACGGCATAGCCTGCAGTCACAATTCTCCTTATAAAAACCCTTGATTCCGAGACCTTCCTCGGAATGCTCCCGAGTTTCATCCCGCCTTGCTGCCGCTTTGCTTGGCGAGCCTCCCCTCAGCTCCACGCGCTGAGCTACATCGCATCCCAGCTTCACTCTCTATTTTTCCGGGCTTCAGGACAGGTGAAGTATCACTCAAACCAACAATACCTCTAAAAATCCCTCTATACCACTCCAACCTTTATTTCCTTTAGTTATCTTGTATGAGTATGTCGCATACACTGTTTTGCCTTTATTTAATAAACATCATTTATTATTTCAACTTCTGTGTTCTCCTTGACTCGACCCGACCCCGTAGACATAGGGTTCAAGATCTTGCTAAGTTACCCTGCCTCTCGTAACGCTAAGCAGTGCTCTGAGCTAATTTTCCCCACCTTTAGTCGAGCACATTTTGGTGTCCCTCCTGGGACCCCCAGTACACAGGGTAACAATGTAACCTCTCATTCTTCTGTTCATCTGGCTGGATATACCCAGCTTTTTCAACTTTCCTCATATGTTTTGTTCTCCATACCTATTATCATCTTCATTGTCCTTCTCTGAACCTGTTCCAACTTGTCTATATCCTTTCTAAAATGAGGTGCCCAGAACTGAATGCAGTACTCCAGATGAGGCCTCACCAGCTCAGAATACAGTGGGACCACTACAGTTGGCCCTCCACTTTTGTGACATTTGGAGCATTAAGATACTTACAAAAGTGGAAAAAACATGAATGTCTTCCCCCTGCCCACCTGAGTGAGTGAGGTAATGATGATGCCTGACTAATTTATGAGTATCTTAATAGTTACATCCCAGTTGGATTACTGTAACATGCTCTACGTGGGACAGCCTTTGAAGAGTGTTCAGAAACGTCAATTGATCTGAAGAGTAATAACCAGATTGTTAACTGGGGCAAACTACAGGGATCATACAACCACTCCATTGCAACAGCTCCACTGGCTGTTGGTGTCTTTCTGGGCACAATTCAAAGGGCTGGTGATGATCTCTTAAGCTCTACAGGGCTCAGATCCAGGTTATTTGAAGGACCATATTCTCTCTTATGAATGCTCCCTTGCTTTGAGGTCTGCTGGAGAGGCCCTTCTCTCTGTCCCACTAACTTCACAGGTACATCTGGTGGGAACACAAGAGAGGGCCTTTTCAGTGGCTACTCCCAGGCTTTGGAACTCCCTTCCCAAAGTGGTCAGACTGGCATCCTCCTTATTTTCTTTCCACAGACAAGCAAAGATATTTTTATTCTGACAGACATCAAATAGGTACTTATGACCTGGCTGGTGAAAGGTCTGTTGTTAATCATACGAAATTTATGAATGCTTGTGCTTTAATTATGTATTTTAACTTCATTTTAATTCTTATTTGATCATTTAGTTTGTGTTTTAACTTTTGTATTTTATGATTTTTAAGTATGTGTTTTTTAATCATCGTAAGCTGCTTTGAGTCCTTACAAGGAAAAAAGTGGGATATAAATGATGATGAAGATGACGACGACGATGATGATAATGACATAGAATATATATAGTGGGCTATTCCCTTGTCTTGGAAACTATGATTCTATTATCACAGGCTAAAATATTTCCCTTCTTTTCTGCAACACCACATTACTGGGTCATGACTTCCTCTGAATTCCATTCTCCTCCCTTAAATACAGTGAGGATGTTTGAATGTATCAAAGAGACTGTCAGGAATCTAGACTGTAAGAGGATAAGCTTGAAATGGAGATACTAGACTCAGATGCATCAATTCTCCTTGGGAAGTAACAGCCACACCAACAGAAGAAAACTGACAGTTCCAATGGTGAGAGCAGCAAAGAGTGGGCAGCTGCAGTTATTGGGGTGATACTGGTAGCATCTCTTAGAGCTTATCCCAGTGGCACTCTAGCTAACTCTTGTTACTACTATCCAGAAAAAAGGCAGTAGGAAACAACCTCTGAATATATTTTTCTTTGAAAACACTGTGGTGAAACAATCCGAATGGAAATTCTGGATGATGTGACCCCACAGGTCAGAAGGCATACAATCAGCTAGTGGTATGACATCTTAACTTCTACTTCTGTGTCTAATAATGCAACTCAAGTTGAAAAGATGTTCAGCTGCTGATACCTGGAATGTCAGAAGCATGAATCAGAAGAAGCTAGAAAATATAAAATGAGAATGGAACATATACACATTGCAGTACTCAGGGCTAGCAAGCTGAAGTGGGCAGGTGTCGGACATTTTCAATCAAATAATTAGATAATGTTTTACTCTGGAAATGACAACTTAAGAACAAAGAAAGTGACATTAATAGTGAGGAGAGACATAGCAAAAGCAATCAGAGGATATAATGGAACGTCAGATCAATAACATTTCACTATAAACATATTCCAAGTGTTACCTCACTGGCATGCCCTATCCCGGGGACTACAATTTTTGATACCAAATATGATTCACCATGCCATGGAGCTTGCCTGAATGGGCACATAGGCAAAACGGTCGAATGACCAAGAACTAGGTCAGGCCAGGAAAATCTCCAGTCACGTAGCCAAAGGAGACCTCAAGCTGTGCAAACTCACAAAAACAAAAGGTCCTCAGCCAAAGAGGAGTCAACTTGAGGGGATTAGCGTGTTTTCTCCAGGTTGAGCACCTGTGACTCTGGAAAAATCCTACAAGGCGAGGCCCATCTACATAAATTTACACAAAACCCATTGCAACCGAAGATCCTGAAACATTGGCAACACATCATAAAACCATCAAGTAAACCAAGTTGTCTTTGATGAACAATCTTTCCTTTCCGATGACTATTGTCATCCCTGGGAGAGAATTTGCCCTCAAGGTACGTTCTGCCCTACAAGTAGTCCTAGTTGAGAATTTCTCTGGAGAACTCCCTACTACTCTAGCAGACTGTCACTCTGTTAGTTGAGTAATCCCCTCAGCCATTTCTTTGCTGAGTTCCTTTTTGCTTGCTGCTTCCCGGACCAAGGACTTCAGGATAGGTGCAGTATCACCCCATCTACAATCCCTTTGCTATATCCCCTATCCACTTTTCAACTCTTTTATTTTTCAATAAGGTCCTGTGTGTGTGTGTGTGTGTGTGTGTGTGAGTGTGTTGGTGAGTGAGAACATTTTCATTCAATAAAATCCATTTATTTGATACTTTTGTTGGTTCTTGGCTTGGCCTGACCCCATAAAAGTTGGGTAAAATATCCTGCTAAGTTACCCTGCCTCTCATTTCTGCCATCCCTGTGCTTTGTTAATTTCCCCAACCTTTATAAGTTGGAGCACATCAAGGTGTCCCCGCAAGGGACCCCCGGAAATCAGAGTAACACAAGTTGAGGCTGCAGAGAAAGAAATCTAAGCAGAGGTTGAAATATTCAATGGAGATATCGAGGAAAAAATGGATTACACACAAAACTAGGACATTTTGTTAACCATAGATGACTGGAATTCAAATGCAAGAAACAAAATAGAACCAAAAAATATTGGATATTTTGTTTAGGGTGAAGAAACCAATCAGGAAAGAGACTCCATGAATTTTGTGAAGCTAATATTTTATTTACTATAAACATATTCTTCAGCAATCAAACGGCTGTTTACCTACATGGAAATTGCTAGACGGCCAATACAGGATTCAAATACATTATGTAATTTGAAGCAGAAGATGGAGAAACTCCATTCTACCTGCGGAAGAAGATCAGGAGTAGACTGTGGCATAAACTAAAAATAAATGAATAAATAAATCATAAATTAGAATAAACAAGAACATTAAATCAATCATAGTGTCAAACTACAATCTAAAGAATATCTCTGAAGAATTTAAAAACAATTAAGAAAAGATTTTCAGTACTAAACTTAATTTACCGTGAAGAACTGTGAACTGACATCAGGGACATTATCAGGGAAGAATGCAAAAAGACTCTGCCTCTAGGCAAAAAGAAAGAAAATACAGGCATACCTTAGTTAATGAAGTAGTTGGGCATTACTACATGAAAAGAAAATTTGGTTCCAGAGGCAGAAGAAGCATGGAAGGAATAGGGATAGGTTCTTACTGTACAAAAAGAAAAGTAGGTCAATTTGTCTCAGCAAACTTTCTATTCAAAATTAAGTAATATGCACATGTGAAATGAAATAATCAGGTTCGGTAAGCCTTGCATAAATAAATAAAAATATTTTGAACCCTCTAGAGACCACCTGAAGGTTTCTTCCAAAATGTATCCAGGGAACAGCGTTTATTTCACCAGCCACCATTTTTCTTATGATTTCCATTTTGGTGGCCAAACCTATAGATCTATGTTTTTTAAAGAAGATACTTGGGCTAGCTGGTGAGGCAGGCGTGTTTGCTCTTCCCTTTTCTCCCTGTTTAGCTGCTCACGCATGCCTAGTAAGGGATTCTGGAGGCAGCTGCTGTTTGCCTTGTCAGTTGTAAGCAGATACAGCTACAGTAGGATTGCCTATAGCAGAATCCTGATCTTACCCAGATCAAGCTTTATCACATTGTTTACTCTAAATATACTGCTGCAATGCAACACTGGGAGCTTGCATTTCTCTAGCCCTTCTTCACCATCCTCCCAGTGCCAAATCTGCTTAAAAACAACAACAACAGCAACAACTTCCAATTAGATAGAAGATGAGGAAGAAAAGGGGTCTGGGCAGGTGTTAAAAAGCCTTTGTAGAAAAGGGCTCTTCTGCCAGAGGCTTTGTTAACTAAGGAAAGCATTTAACTGATGGTTAAGGACAGATAAGAAAACAGAAATAAAAAGTGACAGAAATAGAGTCAGACTCCTGAATACAACTGTACGGTGACTTGAATGTGGGGACACAGAGGAGTATTGTAACAACCAGTGCATAGAAATAGAAAACAACAAAAAATATGCAACATGGGACCTCGGACAAGTCTGAGAAACCAAAAGATATTTAAAAGCCAAAATCAGGATGCTGAATGAGCAACAGGGAAATACACTTTTTTTAATTAGCATTTTTATTATACATTTTAAATACAATAAAACTACATATTACAGACTTAAAAAAGCTACAAAATGAAAAAAACTATCTTCAATACAACTGCCCACCTTACTACTTACCTAAGTAAGAAAGCAAAAAAAAGAAAAAACAAAAAATTACAAACACACGTATTGTTGACTTCCCACTCTTCCAAGTCCAGATTGTAACTTAGCTCTCATTTATACTTCCTCTGAAATCTTAAATATGAACTTTTTGTTATTGTACTCAAACAATTTCTAGGTAAGTATTACAGTCAGCCCTCCACATTTGCGGGTTTGATTTTCACAGATTTGATTATTTGCTCATTTTTCCAACCCTTGCGCCCCTACCTCAGGCAATTTTTTCTGAGGGACCCCACCCTTTTGGCAGCTTTGATCAGTCCATGCTGTCCTCCTCCTCCCACAGCAGCTGCCTCACTGGCTAAGGATGGCTTGCAGCCTGATTTCTCAGTACCACAAACCCTCTCCCAATGCCTCCCCCCATACCCAAGGAAGAAAAGGGTCGAGACAAGGGAGAATAGGACCGCCATTCTGACCCGCTCCCTTTCCCTCTCCTTTCTCTGACCTGGTTTGGACTCTGGGTGTCTGTTCTTTCCACTGCATATGTACACATTTCATATTCCCCTATATGTCATACACCATAAACATTGAAGCCTGTTTCTACAGTATCTTCAGTTCTTTTAATAATGTTGAGTTTGTCAGATTCTTTTGTAGGTCCTCCTCTTTTTTCTTGATTTCATTCAAGATTTCCTCTTATTGTTTTTGTCTTTTCATTTTCAGCTCTGCATTCTGTTGAATGAAAAAAGAAAACCTCACCACTGCTTTGCTCACATCCCGGACGATTCTAATATCTATACCTTTCTTCAAATTTGCTTCAAAGTAATTTTTCTGAGTCCTTTTTGCTTTACTCAAAATCTGTTCATTTTAAATTGGTTCTTCATTCAACCTCCTTTTACAGTCAGTCATCCATATTTGCTAGCGCTAGGACACAGGACCCTACAAAAGTGCAAAAATTACAAATATCAAAATATATGTGTCGGTCTGTGGAAAGGGGGCTGAGGCTTGGTGGGGAAAATGGATACCCAGTGTCCAATCCAAGTTAGGGAAAGGAGAGAGAAAGGAGGTGAGTTAGCATGGTGGCTCAAAGCTTCCTTTCTCACCAATCTCCTTCCTTGGGTGTGGGGAGAGTTGCTAAGAAATCAGACTGTGAACTGTCCTTAGCTGGCCAGGCAGCTGCTGGTGGAGGAGGAGGAGGATCAGAAGAGGATTTTAAAGGGGGTGTGCAGCCTGACTGGAGCAGCCATGAGGGAAGGTTACCCTGGAAAACAAGTGCCTGAAGTTGCGGGGCAGGGGTTGAAGAAACTCATAAATAATCAAATCCATGAAAGTCAAACCAGTAAATGTGGAAGTCCAACTGTAAATTGATTCTTCCTTCTCTTAAAAGATAATAAAACTGGATTATGATCTGAAAACACCCCTGGCAATATAAAAGTCAAAAACATGTTGATTCTAGAAAAAGACTTGTGCCTTTCTGAATAGAAAGAGTATTCTTTCACTGACTTGTATAAAAGCCTCCGTGTATCTACTCATTCCAGGCTTTCTGTCAAGTCAAAAAAATTTTTGATAGTTTTCCTTCCTTTAATCTAATCTTCTTTTGTCATATTTGGGATCTATAACTCTATTAAAGTCCCCCCAAAGCACAATTTGCCACCTGTCAAGTCCATTATTCTATAAAATAATTTGTCAAAAAATTAGCTTGATTTTCCATCGGTGCATATATGCCAGTAACTAACACCTTCTGTCCGTGAAGTTGAATCTGAACTCTAATAACTTGATCTATTGAATTTTCTTTGGTACTCAGTTTGGTTTAACATAAATTACACTCCTCTTTTGTTTTTGTCTGTTGATGAAGTAAATTCTCTTCCCCATTTGGATTCTTCAGGTATTTAACATCATGATTTCTAATATGAATTTCTTGTAAATAGATTAAATCCAATTTTTGCTTTTCCAAATAATACAATATCTTTCATCTTTAGCTGCCAAATTTATTCCTTCTGTGTTAAATGACAAAAATTTTATAGTCATCTTCAAATTTCTTCCTCTGAAACCAAACCCATTTTTTCCTGAGCCCAGTTACTTTAGCATCCAAATATGCTTCTTTAGTCAGTTGATCAGGATGTTACCGCCATTGCTAGCCCGAGCTTGTGGGATATTAAGATATCATTTTGATATCAATAATTTGGCCTTCTGTACCCATTCCTCTCCACGTGCTTGCGAGGCCCCCGGACAAGCACGCACACAGGTACAGCCAACAATAGCCGAACCATTCATATCCCAATCTAGGCAGGCCAGTCATTGCCTAATGCAGCTTCAGGAGACCTCAAGGCAAGTACCACATTATGTATGCACGCAACTCACAAAAGATCCCCTGCCCCTTGCAGGCAGCTTGATGAGCGGACTATACAATGCTCAAGCACTCTGCGTTTGCATACTGGCTACTCTACTGACAATCTGGCTATAACTTAATCATTCAAAATACTGACCTTTCGGAGGCTTTGTCTCCAGCCCCAAACTCATTGTTTTCCCCAAGCACGAACTAGCCTGTGGCTACAATTTTCCCTATAAGAACCCCTGACTTTGAGCTCTTCCTCGGAACGCTCTTGGCTTCCAACCCACCTTGCTGTCGCTTTGTCCAGCGAGCCTTCCCCTCAGCTCCACGTGCTGAGAAACCACGCTCCCCAGCTTCTCTGCTTCTAGTCGGGCTTCAGGACAGGTATAGTATTTCCCATACCAAACCTCCTCTAAAAATCCCTCTATCCGCTCCTCCCTTTATTTCTATAGTTTCTTGTGTGAGTGTGCTGCATACATTTGTCTGGTTGTGATTTAATAAAACAATTATTATTAATTTCAACATCTGCCTCATCTTTGACTTGGCCTGACCCCATAGACATAGGGTTCAAGATCTCGCTACGTTACCCTGCCTCTCGCATTGCAAACTTGTGCTCTGTGCTAATTCCCTCCCCATTATTGTGAACACATTTAGGTGTCCCTCCCAGGACCCCCAGAAATCAGGGTAACAAGGAGTTTGTCATCAACTTAAGTCTTTCTCAAACTTCGTTAAAAAAATATCTTGCCTTTGATATTATGTCCAAGTCATACTTCTTTTGTCTATAACAGTGGTTCTTAATCTGCAGTCCGGGGTCCCCCAGAGGTCCGTGATGCTCTTACAAGGGGTCTATGAAAGGCTCAAAAGCTGGTCAGCCTGTTTCCTCAATGGAGCGGTGACATGACAGGAACTAAGGCAAAAGGAGGCAGGCAGGCTGGGTGGGTGGGTGACTGGGTCTACAATGCACCCAGTAGAGGAGGTGGGCTTAGCATCTGACTGACAGCAGAGCTCATATCTGTTCAACTAGTCAGCATTTGCCCTTCTTCTCTCCGTTTCCCTCCCCCTCTCCCCTCCTCTTTTCTGGTGGAGAGCAATCCAGTGCACAATCAGAAATTCCCAATCTTCTCCCCTTTTTGTCTTCTTCACCAGGAGGAAAGGAGACTGAGATGGGCAAAAGAGGGAGGGAGCAAAAGCGGTAAAAGTGGGGGTTTGAAGCCAGCCCTCTATAAAAGAACCTGAGTGCACCTCCTCATTTCCATTCATAAATGCCTACGCATTCATCTGAATAGAGTGGTGGCTTATTTCACCAGCAGAGATCCATTGCTCCAACTTCCAGTGTCTTGACAGGAGGTGCCAACTGCTGCAACAGTGCCCTTTCTTCTCACTTTTCCCTACTCCACATGGGATCCTTGACACAGTGTGTCAAGCCAGCTTTGAAAAATAATAACAGGGAGGATTGGGGCTAATGAAGCACATTAAAGAATTTCAGGAAAAAAATCAGATAGTGCTGTTACTGTTGGGGATGATAGGAGTTTCAGCCCCACGGAAATGCAGCGGAAAAACCAGAGTTCAGCGAGCAGCAGCTTTATTCCCCAGTAAGGATACTCACACACAGAGGAGTTTCTTCCAAAACAGGAGGCACTTTATCTTGCAGCAAAGTTCCGTTATGTACAAAACATGGAACAGACGGACAAAAGCTTGCACCAGGCACCAGGTTTGGTCAACAGACAAATACATACTGGCGTTGCTTTGTTATATACATATCTACAACCAATCAGGTAGAGGTTTGCACACCTCCCTCTACCATCTGCACACAACCCCAGTTTCTTATGCAACCTTGCAATTACCCACAGCAGGGGCATGATGCAACATCTTTGCAGTGGGCTGATCATTTTCCCAGGGTTCCCTGCCTGGAATCCCTGACAATCCCCTCCAAAATGGTCAGGCCACTGTGTAGGACATTTTCATAAACCATACATGTCATACAATACATGTTACATAATACGTAATACATACAGTACATACATTCAAGGGTACAACTCATCTTCCACCTTACACCCTGGTGGCAAGGCCCAGTTCACCTGCCAACTTCTCATGGCCTACTACTGGAAGTGCCTTTGTGAGCAGATCCGCAGATGGACAATACCACAAGCACAAAATCCCATCTTGGACCATTTGCCTCACATTTTGATACCATACCCTAATGTAGTCCTACACTCAAATTTTCTGCCTCAGTCACACGGGACAACAAAATACCCTCCTCCTGACCTTTTAGGGATAAGCATAACTTTACTTCGTGACTCAGCAAGTTGGGTACTTCCTGACCCACTTTCACTGGAACCACTGTTGGAACTAGTGCTGACCTCAGTGCGAGGCTCTCTCTTGACCGTAAATGCAGGTTCAGCACTAGGTGGCGGTGTTGAACTCTTTGGTGTGATGTTGAGTGAGATTTTTGGCTTCTCCTCCTCAGTACTTTCCTCAGTACTTTCTTCTTCATCATCAGCCATCACCGCTCCTCCATCTTCAGAGTTTTCAAGTGTATCCGGGACACTGTCCTTTTCCTCATCAGACATCACTGCCCCTCCAGTTTCAGGAATTTCGGGAAAACTTTTCACACTTTTCCCCAGGGGAATCAAAACCTCTTGGTTACAGTGCAGTCTATCCCATCCTGAATGGATTTCAAAGTTTGCACTCCTAGAATACACTATTTTGCCAGCATGGTGTAGAAATCTGTATTTGTTACCTTCATATCCCACAAAGCATAACCGTCTAGATGTCTCCTCTCCAGACTTTCTGAAACTTGGAGGAACATACACACTAGCAAACTGACTCCAAACACGTAGATGCTTCAGGTTTGGCGCTCTACCATACAATAGGTAATATGGAGTTTGCTTCACACTTGAACTCCACATCCTGTTTATGTGGTAGTTTGCTGTCACTATTGCTTCTCCCCAAAGTCCTGCTGGGGCTTGGGCATCCTCCATCATACAGTCCTTCATTTGTTTTAACAGCCCAATTCTTCTTTCTGCAAGACCATCCTCCCCGGGAGATGCGGGGTTGGTGGTTTTTTGCCTTATGCCTCTCTTATGCATCCAGGCTTGCAGGCTATTAGACAGGAATTCTCCCCCTCAATCTGACACAAGACTGGCCACTTTATAAGGAAATTCCCTCTCAATAGCATTCACCCACTCTTGGAACTTTTCAGCTGCTTGACTTTTCTCTTTCAGTAGATAGACATAGGAGTACCTGGTGTGTCTGTCTACAATTACCAGGAAAAACCTATTTTGTCCTTCAGTTGGCTTGAATGGCCCAGCCAAATCTGCATGTACAACCTCGAACGGCCGTTGGGTGACACACTTGCTTTTCTTGGCAATGGGGTAAGCCTCTACCTTAACCTTTTTGCACACAGAGCAATCTAGGAACTTAGGACAATTTCTGACATGTAACCCAGGGCATACCTTTGCTGACTCTTGCAAACCTTTGTAGCTGGCATGTCCCATCACTCTGCAGAGATAATGTACACACTTTTCATGTAGAGGTTTGTTACACATAGGGTTAACGTTGCCACTTTTCCTTTGGGCAACATGTGGTACAACCCCTGCTTTTTCACCCCTTTTGCACAAAACATACCATTTGCAGTTATTGTACATTTCTCCCCTTCAAACACCACTTTGTAACCCTCACTGGTCAGTTGGGAGACACTCAAAATACAGTTCTGCAAATTTGTCACGCACAATACATTATTAAACGATTTCCCAAAACATGGCACATACGCAGTACCCATCTTCTGCACCTTGCTTGGTGCCCCATCTGCAAGAGAAATTGCTGTTATGTTTGCATTTGTAACATTACTCAACAGCTTTAAATTGTTCAACATGTGGTGAGTTGCACCACTGTCTAGCAACCACATACCACTCTCAGACTGTTCTTTTGCCACAAACACATGGCCTACAGCCTGTGATGACACGCCCCTCCGTTTCTGCGCTGTCTTCTTCCCTCTGCTCGGCGCTGGCATTGTGCAGTCCTTCTGGAGATGGCTGACTCTCTTACATCTGTAGCAGCGTCTGGCCTAGCTGCACACTCCTTTTTCCCAGTCAGATGCCACCTCCGGAGCCGCCTCTCCCTCCTGGCGACTGGCTTTTCTCCCCTCCGACTGCAGTCTGGAATCGAACTGTTTACGTTGGACTTCCTCCAAAGTCCTCCCGGCTACCAAGTCTACAGTCAGCTCTTCCTCACACACACCCTGCAGGCTGTACATCAAAAAGTCCCACTCCTTAGTGAGGCTTCCCAGCAGAATAAAACTTTTCTGCGTTTCTGGTATATTTACCCGCCTGTCGGCTGACTCTTGAAATAACTGTTTCATCAGCATGAGGTGCTCTCTTACACAGCTTCTGGGACATAACTTTGTGTTATACAGTCTTTTCGTCCACAGCATTTTGGACAAACACGAGGAAGATTGATGCACACGCTTCAGAGCCTCCCAGAGCTGATATGCTGTGTCTGCAGCAGCAGCGTGAATCAACTGGTAGGCAAAATAACTGCTTTGGCTTTTTCGTCAGCAACACTGAACGCTGCTATTTGAGCAGCAGTTGCTCCTTCTGGGGGCTGTCCCTCATTTTCCAAAATGTGCCACAAGTTTTCCTTCGTCAAAGCGGCTCACACATAAATTTGCCAGCTTTGATAATTAGCGTCGGTCAACTTTTCAAAATGCAGATAACCTCCCTCAGCCATGCTGCTGGCTTTTTAAAGGGAAATTCAACAAACAAAGCAGCTGGCCGCAGTGACCTTAATGAGCTCCAGACTGAAGATTAACTGTCTCTCTGCCAAAACACAGACTCCCGAAGCACCGGAGAGCCAGGCAAACAGTCAAAAACAGTCCCAGTATCCAAGGGAAAAACAACTACAGGTGCGCTGTGGATGCTGTGCACTCTGGGTCTCGGCCCATAACCACTGTTGGGGGATGATAGAAGTTTCAGCCCCACGGAAATGCAGCAGAAAAACCAGAGTTCAGCGAGCCACCAGCAGCAGCCTTAATCCCTGGTAAGGATACTCACTCACAGAGGAGTTTCTTCCAAAACAGGAGGCACTCTATCTTGCAGCAAAGTTCCGTTATATACAAAACATAGGACAGACGGACAAAAGCTTGCACCAGGCACCAGGTTTGGTCAACAGACAAATACATACTGGCGTTGCTTTGTTATATACATATCTACAACCAATCAGGTAGAGGTTTGCACACCTCCCTCTACCATCTGCACACAACCCCAGTTTCTTATGCAGCCTTGCAATTACCCAAAGCTGGGGCATGATGCAACATCTTTGCAGTGGGCTGATCATTTTCCCAGGGTTCCCTGCCTGAAATCCCTGACAGTTACTCCACTGGAAAACCCAGTCCCGTGGTCTACAATTTTGATATTAAATATGATTTCATGTGCCTGAGAGGTCTCCCAGATGAGCACGTAGGCAGCAACGGTCGAACAATCGAAAACCAGGTCAGGCCAGTAAGATCCCCAGTCACGTAGCCCCGGGGGACCTCAAGCTGTGCAAACCCACAATAGACAAAGGGTCCTCAGCCCCTGCGAAGCCAACTTGAGGGGATTAGCGTGTGTGCCCCAAGTTTTGCAAAATCCTATCAGGCAAGGACCATTTACATAAATTCACACCACAACCCAATGCAACTGAAGATCCTGAAAGTTTGGCAACACCTTGTGATCTCATCATGCAAAAGGAGTTGCTATCGTGGAGCTTCTTTCTCATTGCAACATCCATTGTTCTCCTCGGGAAAGGATTAGCCCTCCAGGTACTTTTTCCCCTACAAATAGTCCCAGTTTTTGAGCGGTTCTTTGGATCACTCTTGGTCATCCCAGCAGACCATTTCTCCGTCCATTGAGTAATCCCCTCAGCCCTCTCTGTACTGAGCGCTACTTCTTCACTGTCTTTCCCAGACCAAGGACTTCAGGAAAAGGTGCAGTATTACCCCAGCTACAATTCCTTTAATATTCCCCCTATCCAGTTTCCTCTCTTTTGCTTCTTAATAGGTCTTGAGTGAGTGTGTGAGTGATTGCGTTGATGTGTGAGACTTTCATTCAATAAAATAATTTATTAGACATTTTCATTTGGTTTTTGGCTTCGCCTGACCCTGTAAAAACTGGGTAAAAACACCCCGCCAGGTTACCCTGCTTCTCGCATTGCTATTGTTTGTGGTCTGGCTAGTTTCCATTCCCCATTATGTGGAGCACATTAAGGCATCCTCCACGGGACTCCAGAAATCAGGGTAACAGATCTTCTCAGATTACTGCAGAGCCTTTGACTGTGGATCATGAAAAACAATGGGCCATGCTAAAAGGCCATAGTTTTTAATGATTTACTTAGTCAAATGTTCTGTAATAATCTAAAAAGCCAAGGTTGATGTTGTCCTGAAATTATTTGATGCCATAAATATTTGCTTGTCCTGATGGTTTCCAACTGGCAAGGGGGGGTCAGACAAAGCTATATTTTAATACCTTATCTGTCTAATTTACATGCAGAACATATATAGAATGTGGGTTTAGACTCAAAAGAAGGAGCTGTGAAAAATGGAAGAAGAAAGATTACTCATTTAAGAGAGGACACCATATTACTAACAGAAAATTACAAAGGCTTGGATTGACTGCTGAAGAAAGTTAAAGAAGATGATGGAAACTTACAGTATTAAAAATTCAAGCTGAATGACCACAGAAGAGTTACTCAAAAGTGGATGATGAAGACATCAACGTTATTTTAAAAAATTCTATATTTTGACTCAGTCATTAATAAATAAGGAGGTAGCAGTCAAAAAAATCAGAAAAAGACTAGGGTTTGGAAGGACAGCTATGAAGGAACAAGATTCTCAAGTGTAGAGAGATATCATTAAAAAATAAAATCAGAATCATCCAAACTGTAGTATTTCTAAGTATGACCAAGAAAGCTGACAAGTAGGAAATAATCTAATTTGGAATATGGTGCTGGAGGAGAATTCAATGGATACTATAGTCTTCCAAAAAATAAAAAAACAAATTAACAAATAAATGGGCCAAGAAGAAATCAAGCTTGAACATTTGCTACAAGCCAAGATGGCTAAACTGAGTCAATCAAATTTTCAACATATCATGAAATGACCTGACTCATTGTAAATAATGTTTGGTAAAATGGAAGACTGTAGGAAAAGAGGAAGACTGCATTGCAGGTGGATTAACTCAATCCAAGAAGCCACAGCCTTGAGTTGCAAGACCTGAGCAGGGCTGATGATGACAGGGTGACTTGGGAGTCTCTCCTTCATAGGGACTCAAACGTGTGGTTAAGTCAAAGTTGACTTAACCACACGTTAACAAGAACAAATTCCTCTGAGCAGCATTTCCATACTATCTTGCTGCCTTTCTCATGAGACAAATTGTACAATTGTTGGGGGGATAGTCTAGTTATGGATCCTATTCATCCCTCAAATTAAAATACTGAGCCATTCTGATATAGTTATTCCTTCAAGGGTGTGTGTGTGTGTTATATTACAATCATAGAAGGGGCCTCATGGGCCATCAACTCCAATCTCCTTCTCAATGTAGAATCTCCAGTTAAAACATCCCCAGCAGATAGCTGTCCATTCTCTCTCTGAAGGTGTCCAAAGACAGAGATCCCACCACCTCTCTAGGCAATTGGTTCCATTGCCAAACTGCTCTTATTGACGATAAGTTCCTTCTAATGTTCAATCAAGGCATCTTCTCTCCTATTACTTTCTCTAGTATATTCCCATGGGGGCCTGATGTTAACATCATTAAAAGTGATCACATTACTGTATCACTAGGTTGGGGTATCTCCTGGAGTATTTTCTGCACTTGAAATATAGCATTTTTGACATCCTGTAGAAACTGAAGCACTAGTCAAGGAGGTAAGCATCTGTGTTTAATAACTCTCAAAGGAGAGAAATTAACTTGGCAATGACATACACATCAAAGAGGATCAACCAGCTCATCAAAAATTACAGCAAAGGTAGTATATAATACGTGCTGACTATTCTTATGTTAAGACAATTCTCTGTCCCAATGGGATTTTAGCATTGCGACCATTTTAAAAGAATAAGCTAATTTGTTCAGTTCAGCTACAGGAAGTCATGATATTGTTCTGGTGGGGTATTAATGAGTAGATAATTAACTGTCTACCAGTCCTAAACTGTTTCAGAGCCTGGCAGGTGGAGAGCAAAGTAAAAAAAGGAATCATGAACAGATGGATCTCAGTGCTGATAATCTAGCAGAACCTGATGTCAGGTAAATGATGGGGAAAGGATGCTTTGGCTCCATGGTTCTTTTGCAGAGTATTTTAAGTTTTGTTGAGCAAGATGTAAATGGTTCTTCATCTTGGTGGAGTGCAACCAACCTCTTATGGACTCCAGAGAAAACCAATCACATAGGCTAATTGTGGGAAGAACAGCTATGGAAGCGTAGAATGACAGGGGGCCCATTCTGAAGGTAATTGCAAGGGGTTGCAGAGTTCCCAGCAGACATGAGCTTCTGTCCCCAGTGCAGCTCCTTCAGCACAGCTCACTACAAAAAATAATACAGGCACACTGCTTTGAAGGACTGCAACCAGAAAATGGCTTTGCTGTTGTGTGTCTTCAAGTAATTTCCAATTTATGGCAACTTTAAAGCTAATTTATCATGGAGTTTCCTTGGCAAGATTTGTTCAGTAAGAACTTTCCCTTCCTCTGAGGCCAAGAGAGTGTAACTGGCCCAACTGGCCCAGAAGGTTTCCATAGCTGAGCAGGTATTCAAAGCCTGGTCTCATTCAATTCAATTGAATTCATTGAATCTAATTCAGTGCTTAAACCACTGTACCATGATTGTTGCTGGCCCACACCCCACCAGATCAGATATTGTTTAATTGGCAAAATATAATTTAATTGGCAAAATACATTAATTGTCATTGATATGAAATGGATCCTGAGGTGACTAGAAGGTTGAGCTGGGGAAATTCACTGGGGAAAATTACTGACTGATCATGTGTGCTGCAAGGTAGGTCAGAAGATCCCCTCTAGGCATAGCCAAGGTCATTGTCAGACAGATTATCAGGTAACTCCAGAGATAATAGGCTTAAGCTGAAGCTGTAACATGTCTGATACTACACAGTAACAAAGGGAAGTTCCCTTCTTTCTTACACCTGAGAGTTTCCCAGCATTGTTCCCTTATCTGTCCAGAATTACAGAACAATTACAACAGCTTTTAACTCTTTGTCACCTAACACTAAGGCCATTTTCGCATGTGGGGGGGGGACGGGCGAAAACGGCCAAAAACGGAGCTTACCTCCAGCCCGGTAAGTCCATCGCCACATGGAACAGCGCGAGCTCGCTGCTCCACACTCCTCCAGCATCGCAGATGGCAGCTTCCAGTTGGTGGAGGCTCTCCACCAACCGGAGAAGCTCGCCAGCCGGAAGCCCGCCCCCGGCAGATCTGCAGGTACGCACTTGCGCGCGCCTGCAGATCCACTTTAGAACCGGGCGACAGAGTGGCACGGGGCTGCGTGCTCCGTGCTTTTTAAAAACCTCTAAAAAGAGGTTTTTAAAAAACACGCAGCCCGGCTAGTTCCGGCCACTCCTGAATGGATTCCGGTGTGGAACTACGAAAGGTAGTCCACGCCAGTCCACTCTACGGTGTAGACGACCTCCGTGAGAGGTCGCTCTACACCGTTCCCCCCCCCACATGTGAAAAGGGCCTAAGACCATTAAGTCCATCCAGACCCAATTGTCCATGTTGCAACTCTCATTGTTTGCTCAGCCAGAGAGCCATTTATATCCATGCCCTCCAGGTAGATTTTGGGTACAAAAACTCTCCGTTTTGAGTGGTTCAATGCGGTACCTCACTTGTTGAATGCCATGCTGTTGCTCTGATCTCCAAATGACTACTGTCCTTAGGCGCAAGTCTAACTCACATTGCTGCTTTCTTTGCTACTCTCTAGATCAGTAATTATCACCCATAATTACTATCCACAACATTCTTCTATTTATCCTTCAGTTAGCTCTTGTGTGAGTGTGTGAGTGTTTGGATCTTTTGTGTGTGTGATTGAACCTTTCTCAATAAAACACTTTTTAGCTTATTTTGGAATCTCTAACTGGTTCTTTCCTGTGAGGACCCCGTAAACATTGGTGGAAGATCTCTCTAGGTTACTCTCCTCTCACAGGCCTCCTAATTTAAACTAATTAAATCCCCACTGTCACATGGAGGTACTGGCATCATGGGCAGACTCCTGAGTTGCCCACATTTGAGGATAACAAGATGGGTCTAATTTGTGTTACATAACAAATAAGCACATAGAACTATATTTCATTCTTCTTTGTTGTGGAATTGTTTCTGGGAAACACAATAAATATTTAACTGGAACTTCAACAGTTTAAAAAATCTGCAGTATGGTGGATTTCCATTCCATTGACTATCTCCCATCCCCAGTATGGTGGCTATCCTTGTTATGAGATGGTGAGGTATTTGTCCTTCCTCTGCTGGGAGAAGCTCTTAGCTTAGAGTCTATGGCCCTTTCCACACGAGGTGAGGGAATCGCTCCGTGTCGTTACCTACTGCTTCTTCTGGAGTCTGAAGCAATGTGGACTGTCCCTGAAGGCCTTCCACAGGGCTCCTCCTTGGTCCAGGGTGAATCGGAGCAGTGCGAGGTCTGTAGATCCACACTGCTCCGGCTTCCAAAATGGTGGCTTCCAGCTTCCAAAATGGCGGTTCCGGCTTCCAAAATGGTGGCTTCCGGTTGGTCGTGGGTTCCGACCAACCGCTGAAGCTCGCCACGCCTAAAACCCACCCTCCGCAGATCGCAGGCTTGCATTGATGCGAGCCTGTGAATCTGCACAAAGGAGCAGGAATGCAATGGTGCGTTCCAGGAAAATAAAGACCTGTTTTTTGCAGTCTTTAGAAAACGTGCTGGAGGACCACTTGGGGTCATTTTGGAGTGGACGGAGGTGCGGATCTCTGGTAAGTAGTCTGCTCCTAGTCCGCTCCAAGATGCAGACAACCTCCGTGAGAGGATGCACTGCCCCGTTCTAATTGCCTGGTGCGGAAAGGACCTAAGACTTCTCATTAGCTATATATTCAAAAGTACAAATACTTCACTAGCTTCCAGGCCTATTAGCTTCATATGGGTAAATCCAGCAGGCCTGAAAAGCACTAGATGAGCTCTCATCAGTATTGGCTGATCAATCTATCAATCTTTATTGTGGTCAAAAACCAGCAATCAAGAAAAGAAAATTACACAGCGTAATATCCAGGTATATGACATAAAGGTTTTTTTAAAACAGTGTATCACAAGTTAGCATATCAGATAATAAAATGAGTTACTCTGGATTCTCTTCATATCACACTGGTCAATAACTGACTACTGGGTCAAACAAGCTTGAAAATCTGCCAGGGGCCTGCTGTAGTTTAGCCTGATGCCCACCAGCTATCCCTCTGTATCAGGAGCTAGCATTCACAACTACACCTAAAAGTAAGGGCACTGACAAGCATGCTGGAGCTAGGGACATGAAAAGCCCCAAAAGAGAAGAGTGCAACAAAGGCATTGATGGACAGATCCTCTTACCAGCCACATGATGCTAAATGATTTTGATGTTTAGGGGAAGGGAGGAGACTGTTGGCTCTTTTTCAACCTTAATTTGCACTGGAGCATTATCTGTACATACCCTATGCCCTGCAAAAACTGTGGACAGGTATCACAAATTTGGAGACCAGGCATCCTCATGAGCAAACCTGTACACATGAGACCTTGGCTATATCATGTGCCTCAACCTCCATACTCTCATGGTTATATAAAACTAGCGTATTTACCCAGTGCTGCCCAGGATTTTATTTTCTCATTGGCAACACTTGTTAGAAATACCTTAGGAACTAACTTTCCTCACTTAAGGAATTAGATGTGGTTGAAATACACAGATTTGAGAACCTGCATCTCTAATTTCCCAATCTATCTTGTCCAGTACGTGTAACTTTTCCCCATATTCGCCAATCCAATCTGTACTCAGAGTTATTAACATACAGAGATTGGGTTCCTAAGGGAATACACTGCCCTCCTTCCTGCTGCTCAGCCTTGTCTCTGTAACAACCAGCCTGAGGTCTCTAGCTGAGAATTCTAAAGGCCCCTCCCTGAACTGCCAACCTCAGGATTCTGTAGAATCTTCTTAGGCAGCCAATCATATGAGGTCTTCTCACCTCACACGGCCAATCATATGAGGTCTGTACCTGTCTGACACAGACAAACGGACAAGATCACCCACAAACTTTGACTGTTATATAGTAGATGAACATCAGCTCAGGGTTAAACGCTTCACCTAAATAGGGGTGATATCCTAAAGAACCATTTTAATTTTGGCTCCCTCTCCTCATATACATTGACATTCATTTGCCTTGAGTGAAGATTTAGAAGGATTGGTTGAAGATTTCTAAAATGATTGGGTCATTTCTGTTCCCCCTATCAATCATACACACTTTGTTGTTTGTTGTCAGTAGCAGTGTTGACATCTGGTATACATGAATAATCAGAAAGAAAGACAATGAAATTGGCTTAAAATAACACTGTTTCAAGGTAATATTTTCTTCTTGATAACTCTTAGGGTTCACACATCCACTTATTTCACCCAGATAATAAATTTGCCTATTCATGCATTTTGTACTGCCTGGAAATTAAGAAAAGCTTCATGTTACATATGCTATATTTATGGCTCTTGCCATTATTTGTATAATCTCAAAATTGTGTATTTGGCATTTATCTTATGATAAATAGTCAAAATTATTCCAAATAAATACCATATTTATTCACATCTAGCTTGCTTATTGCTAATGCTTTATAATGTTGAACAAAGGGCTAAATTTATAATGATATATCGCTTATGCTCCAGAAAATCCAGTGTTGTTTTTTTTAAAAAAAAAATGTTAAAGTGGTGTATTGCCACTTCAATAATTTTAGCTAATAAAACAGATGACTCGCCTCCATGAAAATACCACAGTATCAGAGGATGTTTGTAATAAAAAGAAATTATTTGTTACGAAGTTGTCCACATACATGGTTGCTTACATGGCTCATTGCCTGGATCACATAAAATAAGCGATAATCCCAGTGAGGCCAGGCAGAAGAGGCAGACTTGGCGCACCTTCCCCACCAATCCCCAGTCAGTAGCTGTCATGGGAATGATCAGCTGCATATTCTATGCATGCTTGCACTTTACTGCCTCAAAGCACAATGCAATAATGTGCGCTGTTCAGATTTGTGTCCTTAGTTGTCTAATTGTGAAAGAGCAGCATCTCCTTTTTGGCTGCTCTCAGCTATAAATCTTTGAGTATCTGTAGCCAACCACATTGTATTCAGAACCATTAAAGACTTCAGCTATAAATCTATTGCTAATAGAGAGTGGTATAGTTAAAGAGATCTTTGGTTTCTACAGATTGCCGCGCTTTCCTTCAAGAAATCAAGTTGCACTGAGTTTTCCAGATTCCACAGACCTCTGGAGGAAAATTTCTCCCATAATGTGGATGAGTAACCTGTGCCTTATTGAGGCACAAGCAACCCTCAGCCTCATTTCATGTAGAAAGAGAGAGACTGGAGGGGGGGCTATGCAGTGGGGCAACCATTGCACTTCGGATGCTGGCTGCACACACTATCAGATCCAATTCTTTCTGCTAAGCTGCAGCCTTAATTCACTTGTTGTCTTTCATCAGAAAAGGGTTCCCCACTTCTGTTGTCAAATACAGTTGTAACTTACGTTGGGAGGACAAAAACATTGCAGATGTAATATTATTTCTAGGCTTCAAGTGAAACCTGAATTGATCAGCATGCATGCAAACACTGGAAAACATATTAAACATGGATATCATTTTTTCTTTCCAATTTGATTGTTCAGATTTTTTTTTATTTTTTGTACAGGCTTTTTTTTTTATTTTTTTTTGGCAAGCCAGTGACTGCTCTAAGATAGACCAACTGTTCTATAATCACACTGTTATGAACTGTAAATTGATGATGCTACTTTTGTGAATAGACATGGCTATTAAATGTCCTAATGTAAAGACAAAATACATAGAAACCTAATAAGAGAGTGAAATCATGAAACTTCAAAACCAAAAGATTTTACGTTCTGATCTGCCTTTATTTGTCTTTTCTTTGTTCTTATACATCTGACATTTTCTGGTAAATTGACTACACTTAATTTAACGCGCTCTCTCTCTCTCTCTCTTTTAAAAAAAACAGTGCTAAAACCCAGATATTTCTGATTTTTTTGATAAAACACTTGCTGAAGTTATAATTTTTTTTTTCATCTTGGGTATTGTGATGTTTTGCTTTCTGAATGTCCTTTGTTTTGCTTCAGAGCAATTGTGGTAACTATTAATATAAACAACCTATCTGTTCTATAATTAGCCATTGATAGCATTTGTTTATAACATCTGGAGTGCTCCAGGGGAGAAGAATAGCAGCTTTTACTTCTTCCTCTATGCATACAACCTATTTATTTTCCTCTGTGCAAGTTCCATACTGGACCTTATTGCGCACACGTCCTAATAACACATAAGCATTTGTAAACCTTTAGTTTCTTTCCAGAATTCTGTTGATCACCTCAGTTATCTGTCTTACCTTTAGGGTCAAACTAGTGCATGAAAGATAAGTGAGTGGTGCTATCTGAGTACTCAGGCCTCAGCCTCCTCACCAGCATTCTCTGGCTGAGAATTTAGAGACCCACCCCTGAACTGGAAATCCAGAATTCCATAGGGTAGAACCCTGGCTATTAGTAGAAACAGAGTATTATAACTGTATAGTGTGAAAGGGCCCAGAGCATGGAAGTAATGCTTTACAAAGTATTGTGCTACTTATACTTTGTTACTTTTGGTAGTAACAATTCCCAGCTACTATGATCAATCCAGCCCCAGCAAAAGGTTGTTCCTTCCATTCTCTCATTTAAGGGGAAAAATCTCAGGGGCTGCCCCTGAAACTGATTTTTGGTACAGTAGGTTATCTTTTTTGCCCGTCCCCTCAATCAAAGTTGATCATCCCTCCAAAACCTTAATAGAGGTCTATAAAGCTTCCCAGAAGCACAACTGAGGAAAATTCCAGAGTGATGTACATCATTATGGTGCTATACCCTACAGCTTGCTTTGGAAATTACATTAGACCTTCTGGGAAGCTTCCCACCATGCTATTAGACTTTCAGAAGGGCACTCACGGTTTGGCTTTGAAGTATACTGTCATCATCATTGTTAGAGCCGCCAGGTCAGAAATATCATGGTCCTGGAGATTTTGGAGCCAAAACCTAAGACATAGGGATGACTCCTTGTGACATCACAGGAGAAGAAACCAGGTGGTGTAATAAGGGTGATGTCAGTTGCATAGAGTGTGCCATTCAAATTGTAAAAAACAACAACAGCTGGCATCATGTTCAATATTTACAAGACTGTAAGTGGCACATTTCACATTTACAGTTCACATTTACACTTGTTAATTACTGAATGTTCCAGGAAATGATGACTGCGGTGTTCTCAAGGTTGTGGAACAAGGTTGTGGAACTTTGAAACAGGAGAGGTGACAAAATGTCCCTCTAGCTGTCTGTCTCACCACAGCAGAAAGAGTCCTGCAGTCATTTCCCAGTGCCCTAAACTGCAGTGCCTTGGAAATGCTTTTGTTAGGGTCCTGCCTAGCTTAAGAAGAAGGGTTTTTTGTGGGGGGTGATATGGCACCTTTGCCACCTAATAATGAATTAGGTCACCTGGCCACCTCATGAATTTCCTAATGAATTAGGAAAATATATATATTCACCTTGTTGTGCAATCATCTAAACTGTAGAACCAGCAGCATAAACAGGAGATCCGCTGATTTAATACCCCAACAGGATTTTGGCCAGTGTCTTTCAGTACAAGAGCCTCTACTGAACCACTGGAATATTTATGCCGGTTGTTTCAGACTTTTACGTGTCCAGTTAACACAAAGAAATCTTTAAAAGTAGGCAGAATGGTCACAGTGAAATCTCCCAATTCTGCACATTTTTTCCTGTTATTTCAGGAAATGTAGGAAGAAAATCGGGTTTTTTTCCTAATGGGAAATCAAATAATAATTATAAACCTGACATTTTAAGCACAGAGATGCATATTAAAAGCCCCAAGAATTTTGCCTCAAGAAAGGCGAAGAAAGGAAGTTTTTAAAAAGAAAAGAAAAAAGGAAACACCTTCCTCCACTTCTGAAATTGAGATGTGGGGTGGGGTGTAATATTCCGGGTATTGGCATTTTGAATTGGATAGGGCACTTTGGGAGCTGTGACTTGAGAGTGTGGTTAAAATTGTCCTCTAGAAGCAGGTGTTTGCTCTCTAATGCCTTTTAAAAACTTTCATTGCACTGAACTGTAGTTGGAATTTAAAAACTGAAAAAAATGTTAAAATAAAAAGAAGTTATCCTGTGTTAAGGGGTAAATTATTCTGTGGCATCTTTAATAGAACAGACTGATTTTGCAGCTGTGGATTCTGATACTGATTGGTTCTGCTCTTATAAACATTTCTGGTGAAGCGGAACCCAGCAAGGACGCCAGCAGAGGTGAATTCTGCAAGTGTCCCTAATTCCTAATGGAAATCATATCTCCCACACCCTTAATGTGAAGTATCCCAAAGCATGCTTTGTCACCAGAGTACAAACATGGGAACAAATCAGATTGCTTGGCTGTTGTGGAGTAGTTGGACTACCTCTGCTGATTTTTCCACTAACATAATTGTTCCAGTTCATCCCTGGAAAACTATTTCTAGAGAGATATACCAAAACAATAGAGAGAAAAAGCAGGATCTAGAAGGCTAAACTAGATACTGTCAGTGACATCATCATCATCATCATCATCATCATCATCATTATTGCTGCTGCTGCTGCTGCTGCTGCTGCTACTATTATTATCTTTTGTCTCGCTTTGTCATTTCAAGGCATCTGGATATTACTCAATTAATCAAACAGAACAAGAACAAGAGAGCTTAGGCTGCTCATGAGGTCACTTCTTGCAGGGACTGGATTACAGCCCCAAAAGCTGCCTGAAAAGCATGTATTGATCTGTTCTGACAGTTGCTGCCACATTAAGCCTCACCACAGCTGTGATATAAAGGTGCTTTGAGCTGTTATCATAAATACCATCCACTATCTTTAAAGATCATCAAAACAGCTTCACATTCTATAAGAATGATTGTCATGTATTTTGTCCAATACATTTTAACAACATAAATTGGTTTAACATTTTAATAGTAGCTTAAAGGTCAAATGCAAATCATTTAAACTAGCACTTATCCTATGAAAGTTATCGTATAAGCTCAATTTATAGCTGATGTGACATACAAAAACAAATATAAGCTAAAAAAAATTCATTACTTCCTTTAATTCTTAATTAGTATTTTAAAATGTTCAAATCATTTCACCTGAACAGAAAATCTTGATTATATGATTGAAAATATTATCTTTGCAGATCACAGCAGTAAATCCAATAAAGCATAATAAATTGCCTCAGGAAATGAACTATTAACATATAGCAGCTTAGTTTAAAATATTTTTTATGACTAAAAAGCTATGGACAAGGAGAAGAGCTACTGATATTTGCAGAAGCCTAAGAAGTTTGGTACAAAAAGACATTTCTTTACAGGCTTGGGGGATCTTACAGTGTTTTGACAAAATGGCAAAAATATTTGTAGCAACTTAAAGACTAATATACTTACCATGTCATCAATTTTCTTCGGCTCCTGTCCACAGAACTTCAGTACATCTGTTATCTTTAAAGGACCATCAAATGTTTTTGGCTTTGCTACAACAACCTAACATGGCTACCCAACTGGAATATATAATATGTTGTAATGAGGACTTCCTACCCAGTAAGATGGCCAAGTATTCAAAGCTTTGCATTTAGCAACATACAAGTTCAAATAAGCACTCTGGTGAACTATTCAAAGGGGAAAACCACAGTAAGAACTTTGGAAGAAGTATCAGGAAAGCATCAGGAGAGGAAATAGATTCTTTCTTCATAAACATTTTGAGGTGTTGAGGGCAATATGAGATGATCTCAAACAACAAGTATGCAAGTAAATTGCAAGCAACTAATTTACTGGGAAGTTACGATTCCAGCTTAATCCAGGACTCCTTTTCACTGTGGAATGCCCTGTTGAACGACCTGATTCCTTTTAGCAACAGCATAGTGTTTAGAGCTTAGAGCAAAGCTTAGAATCAGCTAGTTTTATGATATTTTTTGAAAGCTGGCCTAGCATTATGGGGGATGTAGTTGTTTTTTTCCGTTGGCACCTTGTTCTGTATACAGTTGTTGTATAATGCATATTGTTCTTGTGTTTTGGTGAGCCCCAGGGGAGTGGAAACGAATGGAGTACTCTGACTGGTTTGACGTCAGGCAGAGGGAGGTTTGGTGCTGAGGGCTGGACATGGCAGATAAGGGAAAAGTAGAAGAGATATTTGAAATCTGTCATGAGATTTGGTCCTTCTCCCATTCTGCAAGATCCACATTGCTCTTTCAGCCCACCATCTGCTCTGTTGGTGGTGCTGCTCAAGGTCAAATCATTTTTACGGATGGAAAGAATATTTGAGGACTGAGGAAGCCCTAATAAGAAGCATCTTTTTTTTCTCTCCTGAGTCTTCAAATAATCTTGGGTGACTATTCTCACCCCCGACATCCATTAATTTCTCCCTAGTACCAACATAGACATGCCATGGCTGAGAGAGGGGGATGTAGCAAAAGATCATCCAATTATGTTCTAATAAGCATCACATGATGACAGTATCATCCTCCACAATCTCTGGAGAACTCCCAAACCTGCATCATCTTGCGCCAGCTGTCCTATGATCATCAGCTCCCCACTGCCCTCCCCAAATCACTGCTTGGCCATTTTGCGAGAGGAAGAGGGAAACAGTGAGTCTTAGTGGGGGAGATTTTCTCCCCACTTTAAGAATATATCCAATTTATTTAATTTTTTATTTTATTTAATAGATAAAAAAAAAAAAACCAACAACACTACAAAGTAATATAACAAATTAACTGCACAACAGAAACCATACCCAAAGAAAATAAACAAAACAGTACAATATATATGAAAGAAAACCAACTACTATCTACAAAACTATAAATGTCTGATTAAACCGGCTAAACTACAACCAGCTAACAAAGAAAAATGAACAAATAATTTAAAAAATGCCCCCCCTCCTTGCAAACAGCTGATACTTAATAAGCAGTCACACTTAACTATAAAGTCTTTAGTTAAACCAAAACCAGCTCTTATTGCTAATGATAATTATAGCCTTATCTATAATTTTAGCCTTATTTATATACCCAAAAGATTAGCTAGTTAGTAAAGAAACAATTGTAATAGACAATAGTCAGCTTTTCACATTATTCCGTTATATATTAGTCTAATTTTGAACAATTACTTTAAACCTCAAAAACTATTTAAAAAGGAAAAAAAAAACATTAAATCTATTTCAACTCTATTTACTTATCCTTATATCATATACATTATAATCATGTTATTTAGACAAATAATAAGCAAGCAATAATCAAAATAACATAATAGTCAATCCTCAAAGAATTTTAGTAAACCATCGACATTACTAATAAAACCATATATTGTAAATAAGTAACTTAAAACAGCAACAAACTAAAATCATCTATTAATTTTCATACTGCACTTCTCATGTAACAGTAAACAAGTCAGAACTTAAAAACTGAGCAAGTTAAAAACCTATTATCATTTCACCCTCAGTTTCCTTTAGATAGTCAAACAGACATTTCCATTAAAAAAATTACTTCTTGTGTATCGCTTCAACCTATATGTAAGGTTATCAATTTCAACAATTCCCATCAGTCTATTAAACCATTCTTTCATTGATGCTATCTGCATTTTTTCCAATACTTTGCATATACTAATCTTGCTGCTAGTAACATATGTTGCATCGATTTATGTTGTTTTTTCATCAGTAGTTGTGTCTTCTTCCCAAATTCCTAACAAATATACCTCAGGATTTTTAGGGAGTTGGGATTTCAAAATCTTTTGCATCACATTTTGTATGTTAATCCAAAATTGTTTTGCTTTTTCACATGTCCACCACATGTGGTACAAAGATCCAACTTGATCTTGACATTTCCAACATTTATTCTCCATTTCTTTATATATCTTTGGAAGTCTCTCTTGTGTAAGCTACCATTGACACATCATCTTGTAGCAGTTTTCTTGAAGATCATAGCAAAGTATGTTTTTAATATTCTTTCTCCATAACATTTCCTGTTAGTAATTACATCCAAAGTTCCTTGCCCAGCTAATCATATATTAATTTACTTGTTTATCTTCTGTCTCTAACTTCAACAGAAATGTATACATCTTATCAATCAAGTGTTCATCATCAGTACATAGCAATAATCCCAAATATGATTTATCTCTTCACACTGGTTATTCCTTTTATCTTCTTTAAATCTTAAAGTTGTCTATATGAGAGCCATTGCATATGCAAACTTTCCTCTTGTAATTGTTGTAGTGATTTCATCATACAGTCTTGGTCTTTTTTTCTCTACTAAACCATAGGTTAACCAATATTGATCGGCTCTCATTTCTGTTCTGTAAAAGGCCTGTTGTGGAGATATCCAAAAAAGTGTTTTTGGACATAGTCTCATTTTATATTCATTCTAAAGTTTCCCTAAGATACATCTAATACAATGGTTATTAAAATAAGTGTTAACTTTATTATACCATAGATATATGTGCCACCCAAATCTCAAGTCATGTCCTTCTAAATTCAAAAGTTTATTATTTTCCAATATGATCCATGTTTTAATCCAGGTCATACACAAGGTGCAAAATAAATTTTTAAGTCCGGCACACTGAGACCTCCCTGTTCTTTCAAATTTTGTAGAACTCTATATTTCAGTCTTGGTTTTTCACCTCCCCAAACAAATTTTAGTAAGTCTTTTTGCCATTGTTTGAATGGTGTTTCTTTAGTCAGTATTGGGATTATTTGGAAAAGAAATGTCATCTTTGGAAAAACATTCATCTTTATTGCTGATATTCTCCCCAGTAAAGACAAATTCAGTTTATGCCATTTATCCAAATTATTCTTTTTCTCTTTCCAGGACTTCACATAATTATTTTCAGTTAAGTGAATGCCTAAATATTTTACTTTCTTTTCCATTTTGAATCCTGTTTTAGCTGTAATTCATTCTTCTCTTGAGTCTTCATATTAGTCAAAATTTTGGTCTTCTCCTTTTTTATGGTCAAACCAATTAAAATTCCAAATTATTTTTTTCCCCTGCAACTTCAATGTCAATTCCAATGGGTTTTCCAGCACGATCACCAAAAGATCAGCAACAGCTCTTAAACTCAGCTTTTCTAATTTTAACTCCAGTTATCTCAGCATCTTGCCTAATAGCTCAATTCAAAACCTTCATTGACTATTATTTTTTTCCAATTGATTCAAATATACTGATTTAATCCAAGTCAAGATATTTGAGCCAAAATTCATCAATTTAATAACTTTGAAAAAAAAAACCCTGCTGATTCAAGTTATGAAAGGCTTTTTCTGCATCCAAAAAAATTAATGCACTTTGCTTCTCATTGTGGTTTTCAAAATATTCAATAATATCCAACCCAATTCTTATATTGTATTTCATTTGTCTTCCAGGAAGAAGTCCACTTTGGTCTTCATTTACATACCTCTTTAATAAATTCTCCATTCTTTCAGCCAAGATCAAAGGGCAGATCTTACAGTTGTTGTTCAGCAAAGAAATTGTTCTATAACTCTTTGGTGACATCAAATCTTGTCTTTCCTTAAGAATCAAAGTAATATTAGCTTCTTTTCATGAATCCAGGATTAGCCCAGTTTCTAACACATTGTTCGTTACTATACGCAAGGGAAATAACAATCTTGCTGTAAAGTTTTGTAATAAGGAACGCCGAATCCATCTGAACCTGGGGTCTTTCCAGACTTCAATTTTTTGAATAGCTCAACTGATCTCCAGTATTGTAATCTTCCAATTAATCTGTTCTTTCTCTTCTGTCAGTTTAGGGAAGTGTTGTTTCACCAGATAATCTTCTAACTTTGTATCTTCTATCTTCTTAAGTGAATATAACTTTGAGAAGTACTCATGAAATATCTGTTGAGAATTCACTTTCTTTTAATTTCAAAAATCATTCTTTTCTGTCTTTCTTTTCTTAATCTATGTGAGCCATCTTCCTGGTTTATTCGCATATTCAAAATCTTTCTATTTCAAAAACTTAAACTTCTTTTCTAACTGCTCCATCATCAACATTGATAACTGGTTTCTCAGTAATCTCAATTTCTTCATCTTCTGGTGATTTCCTCAATGCATCTTCTTTAATTTTTATTTCATCCAAAATTTTATGTGTTTTCTCCAGTTCCTTTTAAAATATTCTTTATCTGTTCAAATAAAATGTCCTCTCATATATGTACTTGCATCCCGGACTGATCTAATATTAGTTCCTTTGTTTAAATTCCTTTAAAAATTCTTTAATCTCATCCTTTGTTTTCAAAATCACTTTTTTTATCATCAAAGATTCATTTAATTCCCATGTGAATTCTCTACTTTTTCTTCTAATCTGCATCATCACAGGATTATGATCAGAAAAAGGCTTTGGCTTGGCTTGTCAAGCCAAGTTTTACTAACCCATATTATATCTATCTTTGAATGGGACTTGTGCCTGGCAGAGAAGAAAATATAATTCTTTTCATTTGGATGTTTAAATCTCCATATATCTACCATTTATAAATTATCAATCATTTCAAAAAAGTTTTTCGGTAATTGAACTTGTGTCTTTTTGACATCCTTTTGAGGGGGATCTATCAACTTGTGGTGACACCACCTCATTCCAATCCCTTATCAGACACCAATACTCACAAGACATTTCAAATAGCGTTACATTTAGGGGCCTTCCCATACTACACTCTTATAGTACTATTCCCCTTTCAACATCCTGTGGAATTCTGGGGTTTGTAATTTATTGAGGCCAAAAAGCTCTCTGGCTGAGAATTCTAAATGCCCCTCCCTAAACCAAAAACCCCAGGAATCCTTAGGATGTTGAAAATGACATAATAGCACTATAACAGTGTAGTGCAGAAAGACCCTTAGTTTCTGAATTAGCATTCCTTTCTGCAAAACTGCTACACAACCCCCCACCTCCAATGATTATATCATTTCTTTGTGGAGTTTATTTTCACAGTAGCAGATCTACTCTGCAAGCTGGGAGACTGATAAATATGCTTTGGAAACTTATAGAATCCAAAGGATTCTTGAATGCTCTGGGGAATTTTTCAGCTGACAAGAATGATGAGATGGGAAGGCCAAGCACTTAATACTGTGTCATGGAGTCCATATTTTGTCTTGGTTTACAGATCTACAGGCAATGAAATAGGGTTTGACAACAACTAGAGCACAGGTGGAATAGATCAGGGAGTAAATTAGAAGATTAGGGATGTCTGATTGTTGTCCCTATTATGTTGCAATGATGTCAGCAAAAAAAGTATTTCTTTGAGTATACCATCTTATTGTTAACATTCCACCAATAGAGTTATTCCAAACAGTGAAGAGCCTGTTGAAAGAATCTAGGACAGTGAATCAAGAAATGAAACTCTTGGTCACATGCTGTGACAAATGTACCAGGCACCATCACTTGTACCACATTTAATGCAGGGTCTGGAATGTTTCCAGTCAGTGTGCCATCTGATCAAGTTTATTGAATCAGTCTGTCCTACCACATATAAACTGTAACTTTGCCCATCCTGGCTGATATGATCAATCAGAAGTTGATTGTCTAGGTGGGTGCAGGGAGAACTAAATGCTTCTGTTTGTCAGAGGGAGCTGCCTGCTGCCTTGTACACTCTCATAGTACACTCTCCTGAAGAGGACCCAAAGATATGTGAGAACTACGATCCTATCAGTGATATCTTCTTTCAGGGCAAGGGGATTGAATGTGTTAGGACTGGACATCTTCAGATGTTCTTGGAGACAACAAATTACTTGTACTGATTTCAGTCTAGTATCAGGATAGAGTGCAAAACTGAAACAACTGTGGATGCCCTGTAGATTACCTATTCCAAGTGAAAGAAAGGGGAGTACCAGTTGAATCTTCCTGGATTTCTCAGCATTTTCTGATACCATTGATCATAGCACCTTTCTGGACCAGCTTTGTGGCATGAGATCAGGAGGTATTGCGTTAGTACTCATTCTGCTCCTATTTAGAGGGATAGTTGCAGAGAATAGCACCGGGAGAATCCTGCTTATCTCTATGGCTAGTAAGATGTGAGATGCCACAGAGTTTGGTCCTATCTCTCATGCTGATTAATATCTACATGAAGCCACTCCTCATTAGGAGTTTTTGGTTAAGTAAGATAACTCATTTGGACTGGTGTTTCAGAGGTCCAGAAACTAAACGGGCAGGCTGTTTTGGATGGGGTTGCACTCCCCCCTAAAGAGCAGGTATGTAGCTTGGAGGTACACCTAGATCCGTGCCTGTCATTGGAGGCCCAAGTGGACTCTATGGCCTGGAGTGCTTGGGGCCAGCTGTGATTAGTGCACCAGCAACAGCCTTTCCTGGACAGAGATAATTTAGGCACTGTAGTCCATGCACTGGTAACCTTCAGACTGGACTATAGTAATATGCTCAATGTGGGGCTGCCCTTGAAAACTCAGAAGCAGCTAGCGCAGATGGAACTACACTGCTGATTGGAATAGTTTGTAGAAACCATATAGGAGAAATTGCACTGGGCACCAGTAAGTTTCCAGTCTGAATTCAAAGTTTTAAAACCTTAAACTGCATAGGATCTCAGTATTTGAAGGAGTGCTTCTCATCTATATGCTTGCCTCTGGTTTGAGATCTACAGTATGTGTGCATACTGCAGATCTCTGTGTCCCACTAATAGAATAACGCACTGTGTCAGAATGTGGAAAAGGGTTTTCTTCGTACTAGTCACAGTTGTAGAATGCCCTCCCCTTGGAGAACCAATTGGGACCACCAGTGCTTGCATTCCAATGCCAAGTTACAATGGCTTTTTAATAAAGATTTTGGGGGCCAAGCAACTCATCCAAATCTGTATAGATACATTGCTTTTGACTGCTTTAACTTTTTACAGTATTCGTTTTTTTAAATTATTGAATTTTTTATATATTTTAGAATATTTATATTTTCATTGTGTTAAATTTTAAACTGTTTATATATTTATTGGAAGCTGCCCAGAGAACTGAAGATATACAGCAAGCTAGAAATATTTTAATCAATAACCCTGGAGACCTTGATGAACTATTTGCTAAATGTTTCTGTTAATTCAGTCAAAAGCAAACCAGGTGGAAGATATGAAGTGAAAACACTGAAATCAGCAGATAGAAAAACAAATAAGATGGAGGATTTAGATAACATTAGATTCAGATTAAGTCATGCTGTGTTTCCATTGAAATCAAGGTACTTTAGTTAGCCATTGCTATTTTGTTCTTTCAACTTCTTCAGCTTTTAACCTTTTAACCAGTTGTTACAAATTAAGTTACTTCCTGCCGAGAAATATGTGCAGGAGGGAGCAGTGGAAAATGGCTCTGGTCCTGCAACCGGCAATGCTGGGATCCGAACAGAGCATCATGCCATCAGAGTGCGGAAAGGGCCTAAGCAAACTGTTTTCTTCAACATGTTGTTGTGTGCCTTCAAGTAATTTCTGACTTATGACAACTCTAAGGCCCTTTCCACATGAGGCTGGTGAATTGGTTTGTGCCGTTTCTTACCGGATTTTCTGGGCTCAAAAGAAGGCGGACTTTCCCTCATTTCCTTCCTCACAGCTACTGCATATGTTCCATTCTGATTCAGAGGAGTGCGAGTTCATGAATCCACACTGCCTCCGCTGTGGCCATTCCCACTACTCCCCTCACCCCACCCCGTCGGCTGTGATTGGCTCTTTTTTGGGGGGGGGGCATGGTTTAGTACGTCATTGCGTACGTGCATACGTGTGAAAGTCCATACTACCCCCTGGCCCCTCCCCTGAGCACTCCCCTGACCACCAATTCGTATTGGCGTGAATGGACGTGTCTGCACCACTGTGAAAGTACGAATTGGATCGATCTGGAAAATTGGAAAACCAATTTCTTCCGGCTTCCAAATAGCGTGCTTTACCACCACATGGGGGCACATTTAGTCAGAATTACATGCAGAATGAAGGTAAATAAACCGAACCTAGTCCACTCCAACGTACAGAAGACCTTCGTGGCAAGACGCATTCGCCCACCTTAATAACCACTTGCGGAAAGGGCCTAAGACAGATCTATCACAGGGTTTCCTTGGCAAGATTTGTCCTTGCCTTCCTCTCAGGATGAGAGAGTGTGACTTCCCAAAGGTCACTGAGTGAGTTTCCATGGCAAAGCAGGGATTCAAACCCTGGTCCCTAGAGTCATAGTCCATTGCTCTAACCACTACACCATGTTGATTCTTTTTCTTCATTTACCTCACCTCTATCTCATTTCTGTACCTCAGTTTAACCCTATGGTCACTTTCTGACTTTTCTCCTTCAAAAGTTTTGCCCCATTTCAGATTTATAATTTGTTTTACTCATTGCTGGTTTGGTTCACGGAATGACCTCATCCCCATCAGATTTATAATTTGGTTCACTCATTGCTGGTTTTGATTCACAGAATGACCTCATCCCCAGTATGTCCCCTGCTGTACTCCCTATCGAGTTTGCACCCATCCAGAGTTTGTACCCATCTATAGCATATATTGGTTCTCTCTGTTCCAAGAGATCTCCACTGTAATCTGTGATTCTTCATTGAAGGCATATTACACTGCTTGCTCAATCATAGCTTAGGACTTCTAGGATTAGCATGTAAGCATCTTTACATAGCACTCCTCCAAGTGTAATTGGCATGTTCCCCTTTGGTCCTCTTTCATTGTTTATCCTATTGTACTGCATTTTCATTGCCTAGTTATTCCCCGCCTTCTTTTGGGTGATCAGAAAGATTTTCATGCTTATTTCTTAGGAATCCCCTTCTGATCAAGTGTTCTCAAGCTCTTGTTGGCTTTCTGTTGGCCTTGAGTCAGTTTAAACCTTGCTTTGTCTGAAGCTGTTTTCCTACAAACACCACCAGATTAGATCCATTTCAGTTCAAACAGAATGTGTTCCTTTTCCTCAGGCCTGCTATGCCCCCAACATGTGATGTGATGTCACTTCTGGAATGGTCAAACATGTTGGTACAGCCCATGAGGGGGGTTTGCAAGGATGAAAAAATGGCCTTGGCTGCTGTGTAGCTGCTCATACCTGCTGTGAGTCATCATGCTAAAGTGTACCGTGGTTTCGAACTCATTTCCCAAAACTATCTACCAGTGCATTATCTAAGTGAAACATGAAAGCTGCTACTTCTACATTAAGCAGGCAAGTCTACATGTCCATCAGAAAGCCATTTCCCAAGTGGAGAGAATTCACCACAGTTTCCTTTTATATATAATGGCCATAGCTGTAACCCTCTTCTCAGCAGGTGTTGAGATACACTTCAACCCCATAAAGTATACTCAGAAGTAAATATTACTGTGTTCAGTGGTAAAACCATGTATTTCCAATCCCTTTAACTTTCCCTATGTTTGCATAAGAGAATGTCATGTCTAAGACAATGACCGTTTCTGCACTAGACTGTTATAGCGCTATTATTCCACTTTCAACATCCTGTGGAATCCTGGGATTTGCAATTTAGGGAGCGACTAGGCCCCTCCCTAAATTGCAAAGCCCAGGATTCCATAGGATGTTGAAAGTGCACTATAACAGTCTAGTGTGAAAATGGGCAATATGTATCCCTACTCTTATAAAGAACTACAGTTTAGACAGAAGGATTGTACAGCAATACAAGGGCAAGGCACCTGAAACATATATTCTTCCTTTACTTGCCTATCCATGTTAGGGCTGAACTAAATATGGTGTTAAATGGGGCTTTGCAGGCTTTTCAAAATGCCAGCTGGATTTGCTGTCAAGAGAAAGATAACAATTGACAGCTTCAGGCCAACCGTAGAAAGAATATGTAACTTTTCTCCATCACCTCCTTCGCAACATGGTTCATGGTTATCCCAAGCTTTCAAAGTATCTTTTTGAATTCCTCAAAAATCAAGAAAAGGATAACTCGAAATTGTTTTTAGAGAAGACAATCATTTTATGTTTGTTACATTTGTAAAAATGTTTATTACATGTTATGTTTGTTACATTTCTATCCCACCTTTCCTCCAATGAGCTCAAGTGGATCTATAAGTGGACTCAAGCGGAGCTCAAGTGCTCGAGCTCAAGTGGACCTTCCCACAATTGTCGTCCTTTCACCCCCCCCATGACAAGCCCTTACTTCTCTCAGATTGGTGTGGTTCCCAGTCTGGTAAGGCACCCTGTCTTTTTCACACAGCTCTGCCTCCCCTTCTCCATAACACCACCTTTGTGTAAAGTGCAAGGGTTTTCAATGTTTCTTTAGAACCTCTTAATAATTTTATAGCAGTGTGTTTTCTGTGTTAACTTATCACTGTAGACAACTCAAGCCGAGTCACTATTTACAAAAATAAACGGTAATGTTTATTAAGATAATAACAGTAAGGTAGTGTATTACAGTTCATATGCAGTTCAGTGTTGAAACATTTGTTCAGTGCACTCTTCGGACAGTATTAACAGTTAACTCTCTGCTCAGAAACAGTTCAATTATCTTTAGATTTTCATGAAAGGCACAATTATCATACAACAGGGTGGGGCAAGTAGGGTATGTTCCCCAGGTACCAATGCCAGGGGGCACAAAAAAAAAAACAGTGCTGGAAGCAGCAGAGGAGGAGGAGAAGGCCAGCAGCCCTGGAGGTAGGGATGCCACTTCCATGCTTGCCCTAGGTGCTGTTCATGCTAGATATGCCTCTGCTAAATTCCCACCAAAAGCTGAACCCCCCAATCTAGATCCTGCTCTCTGACCAGATCCTACTAGGGCTTAATTACTCTTCTGCCTCTCACTAGGCTTCCAATGAACTAAACTTCCCAAATCAGCCACACCCTCTGGTTGACCAAGGGATTCTACTCCCTACCTCTTTGCTAGACTCTCACTGAAGGACTAAAAATGCCCACAAGTACTTAGCTTTATATAACTTTTTCTATCAGCCATAAGCCACTCCCAATACTATTGGGCTAGATTTCTCTCGTGAGGTGCTACTCTGGTTGCCTAGCAAGCTGCTTTCAGGTTGCACTGGCGATGCAAATAGCCACGCTCCCAGATGTTTGTTACACACCCTTTGAGGAAAGTCTGTGAGGCCCAAGGTCACCCGATCACTTTCATCGTTTGCTAGAGACTTGAGCCCAAATTTCCTGAGCTTTCTTCCAGTGCTACTCTGAGACTGTGGCTTAGATAAAAATCAAATGAGTTTATTTGAGAAGAGGTCCTGATTCAAAAATATGCCTAAACAAAATCTCTAAACTGACATTCTTTTAAAACAACAACAACTAGTAATCTATTGGATGAATCCAATTTTTAGACCTAATTAGAATAGGCCCACTGGACCAACGGGCGTTATGTAAATATTCACTTAATAAGTCCAATTGATTTAACAGTTGTATGCTAGTTGAGACTAACAGTAGGAACTGTCTGTGGAAGTACGTGTATGCTGGAGCTAGATAAATTAATGTTCTTAATCAGGCCTTAAAATAGCATCATAAACAATACAAGTCACTAAAGCATCAGCTGATTATGTTTAATTCATCTTTATTCAGTTGGTGAGCAGGGAGGTGAGCAGGTGCTTATCAATAACTCTGTTCCATACATGTCTGTTTTCATTGTTTCATTGCTTCATCCAACATTATACAGAAGAGTTTTTTCATAAAGCCAAACAGAACTGATCAAGACCATGGTTAAGTAAAGTGATGTAACATCAGCTCTCTCAAAGTAAGATGAATATCTTGTTCCCCATATTTGGCAATTTGATTAGGTAACCTAAAACCTTTAAGAGAAAGAGGAAATTAGTCAGATTAAAGAGCCTCTTTGCTTTTGACAAAATAGCCAACATTTTCAAGCTGACAGGTACAATAAAGAACTCCGTAAGTGTTCTCTTTGATATTCTTCCCTCTCTGATATTGTTCTTAGCCAAAAGCCCTGAGGCTTTCTTCTACATGCTTAGTTAAACAGTTTTTTATCTTACATAAAACCTAGTAAGCTACTTCAAGAGCTATAAGACTACCTCAATTGTGATTTAAGTGGGTTCTGCTCCCACCCCCATCACTGCTGCTTGTTCTAACTGCTTCTTGTTAAATACTTTGACATTTATGTGTCTAGACTTGGATTGTTCTGATATTGATTTTGTACATAATGATAATGGAAAACAAGGGCTACATCACTTTAGCCATTTATCTTCCTGCGTTTAGTGATGAGAGCAAGATCTGGTAATACATCTGCCGTATACAAGCCCAAGCTAAGGCTTGAATCTCTTTATTTGTAACTGTAATTTTCCCATTTTCATTTGGAAATTCTGCAAAGGTTGAGGACTTCATACTGAAGAGAGACAGAGAAGGCCTCTCCTGAGGAACCTCCAGAGAGACTATGACCAGCCTGGATCAAAGAGACTTAAGCTGCATTTTGACCTAACTGTTACCTTCCAGCTGTGGAGTATAGTAGAAGTGAGAAATCCGTCAGTGAACCTTAGCTTCCCTGCTCCCTTCTGGTTGCCTTTCACAATGCATGAGGAGGAGGGGGATGATATGCACATACCTTGCATGCAGAGGGACCCCGGTTCAATACCCAATTAAAGGATCACCCATTAAATGGCTGGGAAAAGGTCCTCTCTGAGATGTTGGTGAATGACTGTCAGTCAAAAACAGTTCACTCCAAGAAGAGAGAAATCAGTTCTAAAATATTTATTTCTAAACAGAATACTTCCATTTTCTATTTTAAAAATTCTACTACTGTTTTCTAAACAAAAATATTTCTAAATAAGTTTGTTTCTGTGGATTTTAGGGAACTAAACAAACAAAAACAGATAAATCAACTAAATAGAAAAAGAAAGCTATGCATGTCGAGATGAAATTGGACCATTTCCTGAGGGATGATAAGAACTATTTTTAATATGGTCCTGTATCAGAACATCAGCCCTGGCCAATATACTTATTTTTTTTCAGAATGATAGAACAGGATAAGGTGGGGAATTGAAATCAATGGATCTACAATGGATATCTCCTTAGTTTCCCACACCATTCCTTGATGCCAATACAGTATATACAAATAGATTAAAACAAATCACATCAAATATTTTTCTTAATTAATAGCAGGCACTGTGTGGGGCGATGAGGCTTAACCTATTCCTCCTCTGCCAAAGTTTAAAAACAAAACAAATGTCCTGCACTGGTATTTGCCTCAGGAAAAAAAGTTCCCTTTTGGGAGCTATTTTTATACAGCTAGCAACTGAATGGAGAAGACAATTTTTGTCAAGGCTGCAGGAGAGAAGAAAAGGTAAAAATCTTCCTCTGCTCCACATGCTGTGCATCCTAGTGAAAATCCCCCTGATTAATAAAGAAAACCCCTGGGAGGACTTTTGCTGTCAAGTTTGAGCAACTCCACTCTGGCTCAACGACTAGAATCAGCCTTCCTTAGTGGCTCTGATCCATGCTCAGTGCTATCAGTCAGCTCTTGAGGACGCTAAGGAATGCCTGCTCAGAATCCAGGTGTTCCCATCTCTGCTGGAAGTGCTGAACTTGGAGGGATTGATTCAGACAGACTCCCCTTTGCCATAATAATGCCATGGAACACTCATTAAAATGTAGCCTGCCTCAAATTTCCCACTGCTATCCACAGGATACTTGTTGCAGGAGACATCTAGGCCCTTTTCACAGTTTAGCTGCATCCTAGCAGCATCCAGTGACGATGACAGCAGGGGCTGTTCCAGGAGGAGAGCACAATGGAGCACTCCACTCTGCACTGGCTGCCTGTGGGATCCAGGAAGTGTGCACTTCCAGGACCTCCGCAAGCAACATAAGTGCGGGTGTGTGGCAGGAGGGCGGCATGATCATGGGCCATTTATGGGGAAAACCCATCAATGATTTGTGGCATAACTGTGCCGCCTGGGAAAGGGAGAAGGACGGGACCCAGACGACATTGTGCATAAGCACTGTCTGGATCCTGTCCTTCTCCCGTTCCCTGTGTGGGTTGGGTGCGTTGAGCAGAAAGGGGCTTAGTCTCTTTCCACATGCTGACATAATTGGTGCTGGATTAAAGGAAGTCTCAACCCAGTACCATACCAAGGTCATTATAGGTTACACAAAGCAATGCTTTGTTTTCTAACTTTTAATTCCTTACAGGTGAAGTGGGGAGTCCCTCACTATTATTTAACTGGATCTGAGGGGGAAAGTACATTTGGGGCATGAAGTACGTTTGAGGACTTAAAAGCTCATTATCCATCCTTTCCCTGCCTTAAAATGTTGTTTTACCTAGCGTTCTTCAACATATATCTCACTAATGATCCCTATTATTGTCAATTTCCTATGATTTTTAAATTTATTTTTACCTCATATCCTCAGGGGTTGGGGCAGATACCATCTTGGGATAAGGTCATTACTGGTAGCCCCTCACCTTAAGTTTCCTATTTTCCCCCAGTTTTTAAAACTTTGCCTAAGTCTGCAATTGTATGAGGTGGATTTATGTTTAAGTAGGAAAATGGGAGTTTAAAAAAGAAAGTTGGAGTGTTTTGTCGATTTGCAACTCTGGTTATAGCCAGTTTGTCTTTCTGTGAAGCGAATTTCTCCTGGAGGAGAAAACTGGGGGTTCACTCCATCTGTTATGTAGATTGGATACTGGTTTGGACCCAAGATTTTTGTCAAACAACTGCTTCAATGTGATTTCCTGCTGAAATTGGTTCTGCTGGACCAGAAACCTGTTGGTTCAATGAATGTTGTGATAGTCATACCACACATCCAGCCCACACCTTGTCATCTCAGCTATTACCCTAGATCAACCAGTTACTATTAGCCTTTTTTAAATCTGTGTCTCACCAATCACAGCAGGCAGTTGCTACTATTACCAAAATGAAATCACCAACCGCAGTGCCTTTTCTCCCCAGGAATGGCTGAAGGATTAAAAAAAAATAAAAAAAAAAATAAAAAAAAATAAAAATGCAAGCCGCTCTCAAGCCCAGAAATGAGAAGGGAAGGAAAGGAACCATAAACCAATATGTCAACATTTCAGTTTCTGTGACTGCACTATAGAAAATGTTTTCAAGTCCAAAGCAATGAATTCCAACAATTTCCTGGTATTCAGTGGTGATGTATCTCGTTTCCCCCCACTTTTTACTTCATCAAGTATTACAGTCCTCCCTCCACATACGTGGGTTTGACATTCATGAATTTGTTTAGTCATGAGGCACGCACATGCCTTCGCCCATTCTCCTCCCCCCATCTTAGGCCCTTTCCACACGAGGCGAGTGAATCGCTCCGTGCCGTTACTTACCGGTTCTTCTTGGCTTGAAGCAACGCGGACTTTCCCTTAAGCCCTTCCCCAGGGCTTCTCAGTTTGTTCCAGGGCAATGCGGAGCAGTGCGAGGTCTTTAGATCCGCACTGGTGAGGCTTACAAAATGGCAGCTTCCAGTTGTTTGTGGGTCTGGACCAAACGCTGAAGCTGGCCATGCCCACAGCCCACCCCTGCTGATCGCAGGCTCGCACTGGTGCGAATCTGCGCATCTGCACAACTGAGCAGGAATGAAATGATGTGCTCCGGAAAATTGAAAGACCAGTTTTTTCCGGTCTTCATATAATGTGCTGGAGGACCACTTGTGGGCGTTTTGGATTGGACTTAGGTGTGGAACTAAGATAAATAGTCCAAACCTAATCTGATCCAAGGTGTGGATGACCTCCGTGACAGGACACCTTGGCCCGTCTTAACTTCCTCGTGCGGAAAGGGCCTTAGAGTTGCCATAAGTCAGAAACAACTTCAAGGCGCACAACAACAGCAAGCAGTCATTAGTTGAGGCTGAAGTAGAAGGAGAGATGGAAAGCACAGCTGAAACAAGAAGTCCATAAGTTTCCTTCTCTCTGTTTCCATCCTGGCTCATCATTTCAAAAACTACAGTCATCCCTCCACATTTGATAGGGTTAGGGGCACAGGACCCTCATGAAAGTGGAAAAACCATGAATAACTCTAGGTCCTCCCAAACCATATTTAACATACAAAAAAGTATGATCACCATATTCAACCCACCGTGGCTTCCTTTTGAGGCATGAGGGTTCCTTCACAAGGCAGAAGTGGGGGGCTGGTGGGGCTTCCTGCCACCTCCATTGCTGCCCCACACCATTTGTAATAGGGACTTATAAGCCTCGTTTACAGTTTCTCAGTCTCACAAGACTTACAGTCCCTATTAAAAATGGCATAGGAAGGCGGCAGAGGTGACAGCAAATAATCCACGAATAATCAAATCCGCAAAAGTGACACTGCAAATGTGGAGGGCTGACTGTATTTATTTAACTTCAAGAAATAGTCTTCAGTTTGCTTTTCTCCACTTTCACTCCCATCTCCTTTATTCCTTTTGCACGGTGACTTTTAGATTATAAAGCTATGGGCAGGGACTGTCTTCTTGCATGTGTTTAAGCCACTCTGAGAGACTTTTTGGCTGAAGAGCAAGGAGAATATGCTTTAAATTAAATAAATTAACTAGCTATCTCTACTGGGTGCTATGTGAACCATAGCAGATAATGTGGCATGTACTGTCTCCGAAGAAATAAATATGATAGTACCAAAAAGAAAAACATGATGTATTACTGCTATTGCTAAGTCCTAAATTAATTTTGTCTGCTCTCTTCTGAAAAACCCATAGTTTTAAATTCTGACGTGGGCTAAGTCTTAAAATGTGTACCCCATCGTCTTAAACCATGGCCCATTGAAAATGAAAAGGTGTGGACAAAGCAAACCCAGCTCAAAGATGCACGTTGATGGACTAGTTATGAGTAGTTGGGGTAGGGGAAAAAAGAACCTCTTCTGCCAGCTGAATTGCCCTTATGCTGGCATAATCCCCCTCTGACAGGTGATCATAGCGATCAGCCAGAAGAGGGGTTAACTGGCACAATGGAAAAGCTGCAGAATGTGGAAGAGCCTATGTGGAGCTGTGCTACTGCACAGCCCTCAATCAGCCTCAATCTTCTTGGTGAGTAAGGATTGCACTTCAACTCAAGAAAGGTTTAAATATTAATATAGGGACTGTTAGTCACAACTGACTCCTTTTTGGCTTTTTTCCTGTCTGGTTAAGTAACCCAATGGAAACAGTGACAGCATTTCCCTCTCTGCTGTGTGGAAATGCTGGTCAGAGTCACGCACACATCTATTTGTGGTTCTTTTCCAGTCTGGGGCCATTTCTGCACTAGACTGTTATAGTGCTACGATTCCACTTTCAACATCCTACGGAATCCTGGGGTTTGCAGTTTAGGGAGGGGCTGTTGGCCCCTCCCAAAACTGCAAACCCCAGGATTCCGTAGGATGTTGAAAGTGAAATCGTAGCACTATAACAGTCTAGTGCAGAAATTGCCTAAGTGGAAGACTTCATACTCAGCAACTTAGTGATATGAGAACACAAATTATCCTCTCCTGATTTTCTTTTCTTTGTCACTAAGTTCATTTCCAGATTCCATTTTGAACCTTGGATTCAAGATTGTTTAGGTAGCTCTAGTTGACTCATAGATCCCAACTGGCTTTAGATTTTTTGGACTAAAGCTTCCACAGTCCTTGACTATTTGTCATACTGGGTGATTTTCATCATAGCTGTAACCCAAAGTATTTCAAAGGCACTGCCTGTTCCTTTACTCAAACCAATTCTGCTCTAGCTACGTTCTTACAGAAACATGGTGGGCACTTGTCCTCCACACCCAACACCTTCCCAGGACGCTCTGTTTTTACCCCAAAAGGTGGATGACTAAGAGGTCCACCAATAATGTCAGGGCCAGGGTTTAAATACACTTTTTCTGCCCTGAAGGAGAAGGTGTTAACGGGTCTCTGGCAGAGTAGACAATGGGATCCAGATCTGGATAATGGTCATAACATTAAGTGACAAAGTACTGATAGGAATTGTGATAGCTTCTTAATGTCTGGGCAGGTGAGGAAACTAAGGAGGATTTTGGCAGGAAGAGAGAACAGGTTGATCACAATCAGTTGCTCTGCTGAGATAATTTCATGTGCTAATATATTTGAAGGTTAAGTCATTGAGGGGATTATTGCAAACTCATTAGCACCAGAGTTTCCTGACTGATCCCTTAAATTATGACCTGGCCATGTCCTGAAGTCCCATCTGACCTGCTTTTGCATGTGCTCTGTCAGTCCTCTTTGCCAGCATGTTTTTTCAGCCATAATAGTGTTTGATTTATGTTTTATGCCAATTAAATAATGTTCATTGCCAATCATATCATGGAGTGGGGGGGGTGGCACGGTAACAATCCACCCCCACCGAAATGGAACTTCCAAGGCAAAGCCATGGAGTTTCATTTTTCCAGGAAGGTGTTATACACCTATAATTTGGCTTGTAGGGTAGAAGACACAGGTTAACAAAGGACAAAACATATAGGAAGGAGGGTAAGGGTGAGAAGCTATCTTACTTCTGTCAATGTTGTCAGCCAATTGCTTGATTGTGGGAGAAATCTAACAGAAGTGTGCGCTTTTTTAAAAAAAACTCTGGTTGCAGTAGGGGACCATCCAAGGAGGGATTCTCACCATGAATGGTGTCCAGTAGATGCAATCTCTCAGGAAGGAGTCCCTATGATTTCACCATTATGAGACAACAATGAAGGTAGCTTTGTCTCTGGCTGCCTTTACTTCTAGCAGTTGTTCTTTGAAGTTGAGGTGGGTGAGGAGCTGGTGCAGGATGTCTAACTTCAGGCCAAAGAAGATGGGGGTGATGGAGCTGTATAGGGATAGAGATGCAACCATTTCTTATTTACTCAGGAACTGAGTAATCAATGTCATAACTGTGCATGGTTAAAACATTGCAAAAGCAGCAGCTGATGGTGGGCGCCATGAGCTGAATTTGGTAGTCATTTATAGTAATGGTGTGGCAGGCTGTCCTTACACACACACACATCCCTTTTCTGTATAAACAATGGCCAAATCAAAGGCTTTTATGGTCGTAATCCATAGGTTGTTGTGGGTTTTCCAGGTTTTGAGGCCCTGTTCTATTAGTATTTTCTCCTGACATTTCACCTGCATCTGAGGCTGGCATCTTCAGAAGATATGGTGGCATGGAAGTGAAACAGAATATATATACTTATGTAGTCCCCTGGATGAGAGGGAGCAATTTGCATGTGTTACAGTTGGCCTAAACCCAGAAAACCCACAACAACCAATGGCCAGATCAGTTTCCTGATAGACTTTGTATGCGCACTGACTGTCCATGGTCTTCAGGAGTGTCAGACAAGGGTGATGGGCTTGCAGGGCTTGGCCCTTGCAAATGAAGACCAGGTTTTCTTGATGTTGGCACCCTTTGACACTGACAGTTTACCATCTGGGGCCAGACACTGCTGCCTAGTGGTTGTGGTTTTTTGAATACAGTATGTCTCCTGAGATTGTCTGTATTCCAAAGGGGATGACCAGGTGTATGGGGAGTATGGTCTTTGCTATGACACAGAAGAGTATCAAAATGTTCCTCTCTGCAAAATGCACCTTGTGCGCTAGTATCAAAGTATTTCTTTCCATGGCCAATTTCCAGCCCACAAGGAAAGTGGTAATGGAGTGCTGAACATCAGACATGCTCTGGGCAGACTGCTTTATGGGCTCAACCATATTTGCCATCTCGGTATTCATATAAGATAATTTATTGGCTAGTACCTCCAAGTCTGCTGCATCTAACCGCATCTAACAACAATACGCCTGCCCCTGCAGGTGCTATCCAGTCCAACCATGCCTGTTTCACTCCAGAGGGCCTTGCTGTGCTGGGCCACAATTTTAACCATTCAGCTCAGCCTATTTCACTGGGACATAAATGGGGTGCACGTTCCAGCCATTGTGCTGAGGTATTCAGCCTTTACAGTCCTACCCAGAGTTCTTTCAAGGAGATTGTGGGATGGATCAACATTAGTTTGTGCATGTCTGTTTTCAGCACATGAGAGCCCACAATGGGGGATTCTGCTTGGATTAACGTGGCAGCATCCTTGATTAGAGGGTCAAATTTAGCCACAACTGGGTGTTGATGACTGAATTGGAGCATGTACTTGCCTTCCTCATGGGTGAGGTTCAGCACTAGCACACCCTGTGATTTAAACCAAAATGCTTCCCAGCTTGTGTTGCAAGCAATTTAGTTGAGCGGGATGAATCAGCCTAGTGGACCTTGTTTTAAAAGGCTCAGTTGCCATATAGTCCAGGGTTGCACTTTCCAACTGGCAACCTGGATGTTTTGATGTTTGCCCAATGGAGTGATGAGACTGATTTTAATAGGGGATGTGTGCCCTTCAGCAGTACCAAGGAGGATAGACAGCACCAAAGGGTTGCTAACATCCCATGCTGCTGCTGTAACTACACATCACAGGATGGAAGGGGGTCTGCAAGAAAAGGGCTGCTGACCGTTGGGGCAGTCTTGTCCTTACTAGGGCTGCACAGGGTGATGTAATCAGGCAACTCAGATTCTGGGCCATCCTGGCAAAAAATCTCCTTGATCTTGTTTTTGGGATACACACATCTAGCAGCTATGCATGTGGTTGCAGACCCATGTAGGATGAACCAGTCCTGGATAAGAGAAAATGTACTTAGGATTGCTACCATCTACAGCTGAAGTAATTTTGCAAAACAAGCATTCACCAGAAAGGTGTCTTGGTTCTATAATGGTGCAATTCCAGGGGTGTTCCTTGATGAGGGCCCATCTCCAAAGGGTCCAAGAGAAAACTATCATGAAAAGGAAGAAGTGGAGGGATATTTACCTTACATTCCACTTTTAATGCCATGTTGACTTCATTCCTATAAGGAGAAAAACGTAAAACTATTTCTACTAACCTACTACTACTAGAACTATATACAGATGGGGAGCTTTTCTGAGCACTGTCTCTTCAAGGGAGCTGCCACCCCATGAAAGTCTCTGACAGATCAATCACTTGCAGAACCTTGTGGCTCAGTGAGATCTACTGACTTGGCATTGCAGTCATTGGAACTGGAGGCTCCTCTGCCTCCTTGGTGTACACTTCAGTTTGTATGAGCAATGTGCCCTTCCATTCTTTCCATTGAGTAATGTGAAAATATTTCAACCACTGCCTCCTCTTATGTGGTATTTCTACCTGTTAGATGGCAGGCAAGACTCTTTCAATAATCTTGACAGGACCCATCCATTGGTATGCTTGTCTTGGGAGAACTTCTGGTACACGATCAGTTCACCTTTGTCCCACTGGCAGGGGTTGCAAACCCAGCCAAGCCATTGTCCATGGCCTGTATATTCTTGCCCAATTGCAAGGCCATGTGATAATGTATTTTGGAAATTTCTTGAATGAGCATTCACACCCAATCATAGTTTATGACCACAGTCTCCAAATCAGAGAGAAGGCTAGTGTCTCTCCAGAATGATTCTGGAAGAAACATATTCCTCCTGGTCATAACTGTGTGTGGGGTGAACCCATGAACAGCTTTGGTTCCCTGCAGGACCATGAGGATGATTGGGAGCTTCTCATCTCAATCACACCCTGTGGAATGCACTACCTTCCGCAGTGCCTCTTTCAGGGTGTGGTTGATCTACTTGATCTGTCCTGACCTCTGGGGATGGTGAGCAATGTGGAACCTCTGCTTGATTCTGGGGCTTTGCAGAGTTCTTGGGTGACTTCTCCTGTAAAATGAAGGTCCATATCACTATCCACCTCCCATGTGATTCCCCACATGGGAATCCAGCTCCAAACAAAAGATGAGTGGCAGTGGCTGCAGTGCTGTTCTTGCAAGGGAACACCTCAACCCACTTGCTGAAGGGGTCAATTTCAGTCAGGCAGTACCTGTTCCCTCGGGGAGTGGAAGGCAAGTGAACAATGAAATCAATTTGGATTCAGGCCCGTGGGCCTTCAATCATCTTGATCAGGGATTTGAGGTCAGACTGATCCTCACTGATCATGGTACAGGAGAGGCAGTTGTCCACTCACTGGTCTATGTCCTGGCACATGTTCCGCCACCAACCCATCTCCTGCACTCTCTCAAGGATAGCCTGTTTCCCTTTATGTCCCAGCTCATGGACAAACTGTATCAGGTCTCCCTTGATCTCCATGAGCACTATTCTGTAAGGGAGTCCTTCCTTGTCCATGGCCCAAATGATGCCTTCTTTCTCCTCAAAGGAGTACTGGCCTATCAAACCCTTCCCTGCCTCTGCCAGCTTTTCCAGCTGGGGATCTCTCTTCTGAAGGATTGCCAGATCTAGGAGAGGAATGGTGACTACCTTTTTAGGGACAATATTGATGGAGCAGATGGGTGCTGGGCTGTGGAATCATCACCCTCAACAGCTGCTTCCTTGGCAAGTGCACTGGCATGGTTGTTCCACATACAAACCTTGGAAGCATTTTTCTGATGACCTTCACATATGTAATCCATGTTGGGGCTAGTCTGTCCTGTGTCCTGGTGGCTATGTGCACCACTTGTCTAAATGTGTGATGGACTTCCCTTCTGAAGTCTTGCAATCATCTTCAAGCCAGACGGGAAGCCAGATTGTTGTGGCCTTGGTGGCGCAGTCAAGAGGCTTATAATCTAAGATGACTTTAAGGGCTTCTACCTTGGCTGCCTCACTTGAATGAGGCCATGTTGTGCTCTGAAATGTGAAGGAGTCATCTACTCGGATAGCTCCATATCTGGTCTTTGGGGTGCCTGCAGTGTGGAGGGATGACCTGTCGTGGAAAGCACACAAAGCCTTGCAGCTAGACTTCAGCAAGGGGATTTCCTCACTCTGCAGGCTACTGGACATGAATGAATGGTGAAATGGGACGCTTGTGTTGCTCTCCTGTAACTATCAGGCCATTAAGAGTCAAGAGCCTCACTCTGCTCCTTCTTAAAATCCACCCCACAGTTAACCAAGGCCAGTGTCCACTGAGCGATCCATGCATTGGAGACTTGGCCATTCTGGATTTTGCCTGACAGAATGTTCTTAAGTGGAGTGTGCATGGCCTGAACAACTACTTGTGCCACTCCAACAATGAATTCCCAGTGTGAGAGGCTTCATGCTAGGGCTAAGCAGATGTTCTTGTAGGGGCTGTATTTTTGCTTAACAGGCTTCAGGTTGTGAGAGGCACAGGCAATGACTCTCTGTGTGCCTGCTTGCTGCTGAGTGAGAGTAATGCCGATGCTACGCTCTAAAGTTGCCAACTGGAAGTAAAATGGACTAGACATGTCCAGGTGAGCAATGGCAGGACCTTTTGCTAAGCTGTGCTTCAGCTTGGTGAACGCATTCTGTTCAGTGGGTCTGCACTCCCAAGTGGCATCCTTCTTGAAAACAGCATACAAGGAGAAAGCCTTCTCCATTAAGGACTTGATGAAGTTCCAGAAGAAGTTAAATGTGCCTAACAGTGCCCTAAGTGAATGTACATCTGTGGGCATGGGAAGCTTGGAGATCACCTCCACATGCTGTGTATCTGGTGTGTAGCCTTTTGTCCCCAGAGAGAGACCTAGAGACAGGGTAACACTGTGACCCAATAAATCAGCTGATCATCATCATTGAGATCAGATAAAAAGATACTTTTCACTTTTCACAAATGAACATAACCACATGAAGAGAATTTACCAAATTACATGTTGTATCTTGTGCTTGAGAAACCAGAGCTCCTTAATAATACAAAAGGCAACATAGGCAATCCTGTTGATATTATAAAACAGATTATAAACTGAACTTGAGCTTTGTTGCATAGCTCTCTCCCATATTTATTTAGATGGGGCTCAAGGGATATAATTATAATATAATGTATAGGTTCAATAATGTTGATGCCACTGAGAAAGCAGAAAAGTGTAAATATTGCATATATTCTGATGTCTAAGATCCTAAAGGGAAAAGATTGAAAAATACTTTTAAAAGGCTGCATCATTTATGGTCAAGGATATTGGTGAGGGAGTAAAGATGAAATAAATCTAGTGACTGCTTAATAGCAGATGTTCTTCCTCAAGGGCTTGGTGGAGCTAATATCACAGGGAGAAATAATATAATTCCATGAATAACAACAACAATGTCCTTTTAGTTTTACTTGCTGTATTTGGGGTTCCCATGCTCTGTTAAATGTCAAATGCTAAGAAATTGTGACTGATAAGAGCCAAACCCTTATCAGGTGCTTTATTAAGGCTGTGTTAATACAATATGGTATTTTGTGATTAGTTCTAGGTTCACAGCTGCATTGGAGTTGCATGGCTATCAATGGCAGAGTGATGAATCAAAGTCACAGATATTTCTGTTCACTGTAGTAGGCACGCGGAGTCTATTCAACTAAACTTCCATTTCATATTACCCAGCTAGAAACCAATTCCATCCACAGCCACTCTGTCAAAGATAAAACTTTTTAGAGCACGTTGTGTTTTAGTCAAGTGTTCAAAATATGTGAAACTGTTGTTAAATTGCTAAATTTTAAAATCAGATATGATATTCCTTGTCCTTTCTACATAAGAATAAGCATAGATCATTCTCATATCTTCCTTTCCTACACTGCCAGATTTCAACATAATCCACTGAGCCAACTTTTCCTAAATAGAAGCTGTGGCAACTAAAATACACATACTCTATTTCCAATTGTAATGGTGTTGTGTGATTCATCTATCTCAGCTTAATACAACGCCTTAATTGTGGGTTGATATTTTGTAGCAAAAGATTTTTAAGTGTTCACTTTATTTAGAAGCTAAGACATCATTCAAGTTATCTACTTAGACCAGGAACTGGATGACGCATCCATGATGATTACAAACGGAAGCACATTTCTCACTAAAACACCTGCTTCAAAACACAAGAAAGGTGCAAAGGAAAACTAGCAATCTAAAACCTAGTATTAAAGTATTTAGCAGGAGGAGTAATAGGTACTGAAAAACACATTTAGTGAATCAGCAGAAAAAGAAGACTAGGCTCCATGTGCTTATAGATGGTCCAATTTTATTCTTTAAAAAGCTTTTTGAAGAATACAGTTGAATCATCTATAAGCACATGGAATATAGTCTCCTTTTTCTGCTAATGAAAGCATTTAGCAGCAATGCCTGTAATCATTTTTTCAGCTTCTACAAACTTTTTGCAGAACAAAATGGCTTAAGCGAAATAGAGCCCACTGGGAACAGAAACAATAATGGACCAATACCAAGGAATGGCAGCATGGATGAAATACTGAATCAAGACTTATTTCTAAATCCCCACAATGATCTAGGAAAGATGTGGGAAGAGATGCTGACCCTACTAGAACCCAGACTGAAGAAGATAGAGAAGAAATTAGATAATGCATAAAAAGCAGTAGTAATAGCATTAGATGAATGCAGTACACACGATAAACACATTTGAGATTTTAAAATATATGACTACTGTACTTCAAGACCAAAAAGAAGATGCAAAGAACCACAATAGGTAATTGAACAGAATCAGGAATATCTTAGAAAATGAAGAAAAGGGAACATGTTTTAATTTCTTATATCCTTGTTCGATGCTATGGGAGATGTAGAAATTTCTGTTGATTAATCTAAGAGAGTGATAAGCCAATGAGATCAGAAATAGGAGTGATAAGAGTTATGAACCATGCTTTGGTAAATATGGATATTGCATTTTGGAAAGATTATAGAGAAGTGAAAAGATGGAGGTTGGACACCAGGATATTCAATTATAAAGATATAGTGAGTAAGATTGAGAGAGAATCGCAGGATACATAGGATATACTAATAACAGGGAAGTTTCTCAAGTGGTGTCATGGGATACTATGAAAGTGATTGCAAGAGGAATTTGTATCAAGGAATCATGTAATTTAAAAAGATGACAGAGAGAGAGAAAAAAAATCAAAGTTAGAAATGGAAATAAAAAAATTGGAGAGTAAATATATAACAGATAGGAACAAACAAATCTATATAGAATTGCAAGCAAAAAGAAATGAATTGGAGAAAATAGAAATTGATGAAGTTCAGAGGAATCTGAAATATTTGAGAAGAGAATTTTTTGATTATAGTAATAGGAATTCTAAAATGCTGGCCAGATCTGCACAGTGTAAAAAGACGAGGAATATGATTGGCGCAATCAAAGATGAAATACGGAAGATATGCAGGACAATGAAAGTTAAGATAAAGATATTAGAAGAATTTTATCAATTTTACCAACAGGGAATAAGTCAGTGGAAAATACTGAGGAATATATTGAAAAACACTGGAAAATAAAAATAAAGGAAGGAGGTAAGTAATGAATGGAACAACCAGTTTCAGAAAAAGAAATAGAGAAAATTACTGATAAATTAAAAGGAGGGAAATCACCAGGAAAGGACGGTTGGGGCCAGAATTTTATGAAACATTTATAAAGAATGTAATACCTAAATTGAAAGTATTATATAATAAAATAATAATTGGAGATAGGATCCCACCATCATGGGAACAGTCCTTGATAGTATGGATTCCAAAACCAGATAATGATTTGACAGATCCAGGATCATATAGGCCTATATCACTAATAAATCAAGATGCTAAAGTATTAACAGCAGTAATGGCAAAAAGAATGAAGAAGTTTGTGTATAAATATCTTCAAAAAGATCAATGTGGTTTTGTGTAAGGAAGACAGATGTCAAATTTAATTGGTAGAATATTGAATAAAATTAATGTAATCAAGAGGAATAAACAAAAAGCGGGAATAATGGCATTGGATATATACAAGGCCTTTGATTGCGTGGAATGGCTAGCATTAAAAATAATAATAAAGATGTTGGAATTGAGTGAAAAATTTAGAGGACTGATAAATCAGTTATATTCGCATAACAAAGTGGTAATGGTGAATGATGGATTCACAGAACAAATTCAAATATCTAGAGGTATAAGACAAGGTTGTCCTCTCTCCTCGATTTTATTTGTAATGGTTATGGAAATTTTAGTGAATGTTATTAGAAAGGACGAAAATTTGGAGAGGATTGGGATTAAGGAAAAGAATAAACTGTTTGTTTGCTGATGATACCCAGTTGACAATTAAAGATCCATTAAAGAAAATAGATAAACAACCATTTAAAGGAATTTGAGGAAATGACAGGGCTAAGTAAATTGGGCTAAATCAGAGTTAATATTATTTAATTATACTAAGACAGAAGAACAAGATTTTCTGAATGATAAAAAAAAAGATATTAAGTTAAAGGATACAATTAGATATTTAGGAATAAATATTACAAAAGAGTTACAAATATTGGAGAAAAAAATTATAATAAATTATAATTATAATTATAAAATTATAATAAATTAAGAAGTGAAACGGAAATTTAAGGAGTATAAAAACATTAACTTTTAGTGGTTTGGCAGAATTGCATTAGTAAAAATGAAAATGTTACCCAAGATTAACTTTTTGTTTAGGAAGTTACCAACACAGATATCAGAAGTAGAACTGAAAACTCGCAGTTATTATTGAATAATTTTTGTAATGGGAATAAAAAAAATGAGGATTAATAAGATATATTGGTATAAATCCCAAAAAGGAGGAGGACTGGCTCTCCCGAACTTAAAATTGTATTACAATGCAAATCAATTGAGATATATTATAGATGGAGTAACAGGAAAGGGGGATTTAGATTGGGTAGAGATCGATACAATAGAATTAGGGAAGAACTTGGAGGTTTGTTTGTTTGGAATCCTGTTAAGAGGGAAATGGAAAAAAGTAGAAAACCCCTTTTTGAAAAATATATTAGAGATTTGGAAGAAAAATAAGAAGTTAATGTCTGCTACTTCACCATTAACCCCAGTAGTAATGGTGGAAAATTTTCCAGTGAATTTGAGAGGTGAATTAGAGAAGGAATTAAAGAAGTAGGGTAAGTTAAAAGACTGGATTTATATAATGAGGAATAAAGATAAAATAAAGGAGAGATTGCAGGGTACAAAGATATCATGTTTCAATTATATTCAGTTAGAGCAGGAATTGGAATAGAATAACAAAGATTTTAGAGAATATACTAAATTTGAACAAATGATTAATCAAAGAGAAAGTATGGAGGAAAATGAAATTTTGAAGGGTATCATAAGTGAAATATACAAAATGTTGTCAAAACATAAAGATCAAGAGGAATATCTTAGAAAAATATGGGATGAAGAATTAGCACAAAAATAGATATTCAGGATTGGGGAAAAAATTGGAATCAGCGACATTTAAAAAACTTATCTGTACAGATAAAAGAGAATTATTATAAATTGGTTTGGAGATGGTACCTTACACCAGTAAGGTTAAATCATATAAAGAATTATTTAAGGTTGTGTTGGAGGGGCTGTCAAGAAATTGGTACTTATATTCATACGTAGTGGAGTTGTAGATGTGTACAGAAATTTTGGCAAATGATGTTTAAAGAGATAAAAGAGATAGAAACTGATTTAGAAATTTTTCCTAGTATAGCATTGTTATTGATATATGATAAGATTAATTGCACTCAGGCAAGAAGGATCTAATTACACATTTATTAACTACAGCAAGGCTAATTATATCAAGAAAATGGAAAATTCAAGGATATTTTCAAATAGAGGATTGGTATAAAGAAGTATGGAAAATCACAATTAATAACAAGTTAACATGTGCAATTAAGGTAAAAAAAAGGAATAATGAAAGGGAGTAATTTTGATGCAATATGGAAGATATTTATGGAAAAGGTCCTAGTAAAAGAGGAAGGTGTTACACTTCCAAAGAAGAGTTACAATTTTGGAATATGGAATAATTCAAGTTGTGATAGGCTCTGGGGATGGGGTACACTTAGTAATAGGGATAGGTTAAATTTAGGGTAGATTAGGTGACTATAGTATATTAGCATGTAGAGTAATAAGAGTAATTAGGAAAGGATAATTAAGATTTAGGAAAGAAATAAAAATGAAATTATGAATATTATATTTTGAAAAAGATAGAAGTAACAATGAAATTACTAACAGTATATTTTGATAATGTTAATTATGGGAATACTTAATAACAATGGGTATAATGAGAATGAGATTCAGATATATATAACCAAACTATATAATCAGTATGACTTATAATACATTGTATAAGTAATATTATGTAAATGGAATTTGGAAAGAAATAGAAATTAAGCACTTTCTTTTTAACCTTTTCCTTCACTTTTATGTTTGTCACGTTATATATTTTTTTTTCTTCTTTTCTTAAAATAATTTTTTAAAAAAAGTTCATTTAAAAAAAAGATATAATAAAAGGTGCCAAATTAAATAAACTAATTTACACAGCTTAACAGATGGATGAAGAATTTTGCATCCAAGTGAAAAAGATTGTTATAATAAATTTCAGAGCTATTTCAGGATTGACCATTTTCCCCTGGAATCTGGAAGTTTCACTTCCATAGCAGATATAAAAATAGAGGATATTGTATATTCAGATTTTTGGAACCAGGTCACAGCTAGACTGCTGTTACAACAGGACATATGCAAGCAAATCAAAACCACTAAGAGTTAATTATTACTTCCTTTTAAATTAGATTTTTAATGACTGGAAATTTTAAAAAGATAATAGGACACTAGACATTATCAAAGCTTTATTACTGGATGATGTTAGAACTGTTCTTTAAAGAAAAAGGAAAATATTATAATAAGAGAAGAACTGGGTTTTTTTAAAAGAAATTTGGAAAACAAACATAAAAGCATGGGAAGTAAAAAGAAAGAATTCATTTCTCCTTTGTGTTAGTTTTTATTATTGTTGCTGCTGCATGCTGGAAAGTCATTTTTACCTAAAGGCGACCCTAAGGAAATTGAGGCTGTGACTTGTCCAAGGTCAACCAGTGGATTTCCATGGCCATTTCCACAGTAGACTGTTATAATGCTGTTATTCCATTTTCAACTTCCAGTGGAATCCTATAGCGCTATAACAGTCTAGTGTGGAAACGGCCCATTTCTGAGCAGCATTTTGAACCCTGATCTCCCAGAGTCCTAGTCCAACACTTAAACCTCAAAACTACTAAGCCATGCCGACCCTCATGTTAATTATTACAAAACAGGAAATAAATCTTTTTCTCTGCTAACAAAAAGTAGAAAACAAATGTGCACATAATATTAAATTAATTGATAGCACATTGAAAACTGATTTCTCAGGAATATTTTTTTTTTCAGTTCTACCTTATATCAGTCAGAGATCCCTAACAGAAATAAAACCGGTTGATTTTTAAAGTCTATTCCAATCAAATTAATAAAATAAAATCATGCCAACTTAATGAACCAGCCAATCTCAGTGGACAGAATAAAAACAGCTATGAAGAAACCTTAAAGCTCTTGCTATTGATGGGTTCCTCAGGGACCTGTTAAAAAGAGTTCATGCACACTGCTGCCTCATTTACAGAAACTGTTCAATTGCATAATGATGGGAAGTCCAATGTGACAAAGTTGGAAATGTGGAAGAGTGGTAGGATGTGGAGTTGACTTCATATTACCATCATCACACTGTTTTCTAAAACTGATAAATCAAGACTCAAAGATATTACTATCTCTCTTGACATATGGAATCAAGTAATTTATTACAGACTACATTTCCTTGGATCAATCAGGTTTTATGCCAGAAAGAAAGATTTCAGATGTTATCAGAAAAATTTCATTATTCAAACAGCACTGAAGCCTCTTTTCTCTTTAGATATATTGAAAGCATTTGATAAACTGGAGAAGGCAATATTTATGAAAATCATCAAAAAATGAATTTGGATTGAATATAACAACATTTCTTAGACTGTTGTGTTTATGGCTGTGGTTTTAGTAAATGTAAACAGATTAGATTCTGATCAGTTTGCAAAAAGAAAAGGGATGAGACAAGGATGTGACAGAACCTTTTCCAGTCCACATTTCAGTCTGCATCAGTGTCAGTATGAGAACATGTTTTCAATTTTTTTTTTCATATGTGGCACTTTCTACCAAATTACATAGAATTGATAGAAAAGGTGCTTTCTTTTATTACTGGAGGGGTTGTGGAGAAAAAGGCATATTGGAGTGCCCTGTTGTCAAACATTATTGTAAATGTGAGTAACAACACCAGAACCCACTTCAACAGAGACTACCTAGAACATGCACACACAAATAGTGTTGGTAACTTGACAATTCTGACTTTTTTCAAAATACTGTTGACTGTATTGAAAGCACACAGCATGTAATGAAACATGTAGACTATTAATTAACATACAATAAATATGAGAAAAACAGTACAACAGAATGTTTATATCAACAACCCAATGAAAAATACTATAAACAAGTCAGTATGGCCAAATCAGTGAACAGATGAAAAGTCAATACAAATTAATGTCTACATAAGAAGTCCCAAAAAGGAGTCACTTTCCACAAGCAGGTACAGCCATCCCAAGAATAATTTATGGACATTTTGATGCCACATCCTTGTCAGTCACAATCTCCATATTATGAAGCCATCATTTCAGCCACAATCTCCCCAAAGGACATTAGCATAGTTCTACTGTAATACATGCTAAAAAGCACTAACATTTTCAACATAGGCAATAATAACAATGTTAAATATACTCACATATTATAAAGCAACAATTTTAGAACGTTACCTTGTGAACAGCTTGCTGACATGCTGACAACTAAAAGGTTTTAGCCCCATTTATAATGTAATAGGTAGGCAGAGCTGATGCGCAAGAAACAGCTGAAATCACATGATAATCCTGTTTTTGATAGCAACAGCTAATGGATATAACAAGAAATGAAAAACAACACATTACTGTTGATACTTTGTGGGCTGAAGTTTGCACATACTGTTGGCCAACAAGTGCCTTAACATTTAAAAGTGACCTCTTTTTTCCACCCAACATGTCAATGAATACACAGATAGGAGTAGCCCTCATGCAAGTTGTATACTGTCTTTGAGTAGCATCTTTTGATGAAATTTTGAGACAGTTCTTGTGGGAAGATGGTGGCAAAAGAAAAAGAGAAATAGTGACTTCTGTGTTGCTCAAGAGGAGAGGACTATCATTAATCAAAGTAATGTAGATGATGAAAGTTACTGCTTTTTTTGAAAAAAAGATATATTTTTGAAAAGTATTCAGTTTATTTCAATGCAGATTGACAGAAAGAACCACATTTCTCTTTGGCATGAGGGAAACAAAGAAAGAATAATTTTTCATTGACATCAAGTATACATGAGCATGGTTTTGAATTGTTTTAAAGTATTTTGACTGATTTAAATCTGCCTTACAAATCATTAAATTGTTACATTTGTTTTTAGCTTTTAAAACTTATTTTTACTGTTTATATTGTTTCAAACTAACCATTTTGATTTTATTGTCTGTCACCCTGAGCTCTTTGCTAGAGAGAGGGAAATAAGTATTTTAATAAATAAATAAAATAAAAAGTAGTGATGGAGAGGAAACCCAAAGACATTCTGAGAAATGAACAGAATTGGATCACAGTAAAGCAAAAAAGCTACACAAAGGAGAAAGTATCATCACAGGTTACTCAACAACGTAACTGTTTGTATTTATTTATTTAAATATATTTTTCTCATTCTTACTTCCACCAAGAAAGACTCCCAAAAACAGCTACAGTAGAGTCTCGATTATCCGACATTCGGTCATCCGACATTCTGGATTATCCGACGTCGCGGCTGCTTGGGGGCGTGGCTTTAGGCATTTCCGCGCCCCCAGACACGCCCCCAAACATGGCGGCCGCGACGGGCAAGGAGAGAAGGGTGAGTGAAGCCTCGCCCCAAAACACGGCCCCGAGTGCGGCAGCGGCGGCAGCGAGCAGGGCAAGCACCTCCAGGCCCCAAAACAAGGGCCAAAGCATGGCAACAGGTGATTTCAAGGTGATTTCTTTGACCCTCCGGATTATCCGACATTTTTGACTATCCGACTATTAGCCTGCCCATTTATGTCGGATAATCGAGACTCTACTGTAACAAAAAATAATAATTACCATAGCTCATTTCAAGAAAGACAGTGGCAAAGCTTGGAGTTTGTGAAGGGGGGGCAGGAGGGGGAGGAGCCACGATGCCGGGGGGCATGGCCATTGTTACCCTGTTTTCTGGGGGTCCCGGGAGGGACACCAAATTGCTATCAAAATTATACAAGTTGGGGAAATTAGTTCAGAGCACAAGTTGGCAAAACGAGAGGCAGGGTAACTCAGCGGAATCTTGCAACCCAGTGTCTACAGGGTCAGGCCGAGTCAAGAAGCAGACCGGTTGGAAAATAATGAATGGTCTTTATTAAATACAGGCACACAATGTAAGCAACACAAGCACACAGATAACTAAGGAAAATAAAGGTGTGAGTAAGATAGCGGGATTTTCAGAGGGATAGTTGGTTCGGGTGATACGAAACCTGTCCTGAAGTCTGGAAGAAAATGGAGAGTGAAACTGGGGTTCGATGCATCTCAGCACGTGGAGCTGAGGGGAAGCTTGCCAAGCGAAGCAGCAGCAAGGCGGTCTGGAACTCGGGAGCGATCCAAGGAAGCGCTCAAAGTCAGGGGTTTTTATAAGGAGAATTGTGACCGCAGGCTAGGTCGGACTTAGGGGAAAACAATAGATTTGGAGTTGGAGACAAAGCCTCCGAAAGGTCAGAATTTGAATGACTGAATTAGAGCCGAATTTATCAATAGAGTAGCCGGTATGCAAACGCGGAGTTCTTGAGCGTTGTATAGCTCGATCATCAAGCTGCCAGCGCGAGGCAGAGGATCTTTTGAGAGTTGCTTACATACCTAATGGAGGTACTTGCCTTGAGGTCTCCTAAAATGGCGAGTCGGCTGTTTCTGGCCTGCCTGTATTATCTAGGAATATTACGGTGATTATTGGCTGAGCCTGTATGCGTGCTTGTCCGGGGGCCTCGCAAGCACGTGGAAGGGATATGTGAAGTCGAATTAGTGATATCAAAAGATATCTTTTATATCCCCAAAGCTCGGGCTAGCCAGGGCAGTAACACCATGGTGATGGGACATGGCTGGGACATGTGGAGAGTGGACAGGGCTCACAGGGGCATGGCTACGGGCCAGGACGCCCCAAAAACATTGCTGCCTGGAGTGATCTGCTCCCATTGTTCCCCCGTGCCCACACAACTGAAGAAAAGATGTATTAATAGATGTTAATTCAACTGAGTTGAAGGTAGTATATCTCTTCTGGACCTGATAATATTCAGGTTTGCACTGCATTTGCAGTTCTAGCCTTGAGAAGCTGGCCTGGCACAGGTGACAGCCGAGAGAGCCCAAGGTGAGAACTCTGTTGTTTACAGTTGTATACTGCTGATTTGTCACGACACAGATCTGGGAACTAGACGACCTACCTCTGACACATGCCCCAGCTCCCAGGGCAACCTGAGCGACAATCAGAGGGCCAACCATCGAATGACAGGTGAGGAATCCACATAGTGCACCACTATTGTATGATTTCCCATTGGTGCTGTTGTTGTGCATCAGATGGAAGCAGTGCTTCAACACCCCCTTCGCCAAGCTGGGCTTGATTTTGATCACTAACACACCTAAAGTTAAGTGGACGGAAGAGTTCAAAAGCCTATTCCCTCCAAAACTTCAACTTGCCACGTGGCTGAAATTCTAACAGTTCAAAGAATCATATGGATGAATCATTTTTAATAGATTGTAGCAATATTCGTTTTGTATTTTTCTTGTTTTTTGTTTCCTTTTTTGTTGTTGTATCTTTTCTTTTAATAAAAATATATTTAAATTTTTTTTTTAAAAAAGGTGGGGTGAAAATGAAGTCAAAGCCTGAAAGCTGGGGAACTTTCGTTGAGAGTGTATATATCTCCCTCAGAGTAAAGTGTACAGCTTCAGTGTTCAGTGTTCAGTGAACAGGTTTCCCCATGAAGGGTGACCCTAGATCACCTTAAAATGAGATACCAAGCTGTGTTTTACAGGAGGCTGGCATCCTGTTGGTGATGTACACAGCATAAATGAGACTTCTACCTGAGTATGTACTTTTTGAACCTTACAGAAGGAGGTATCCAGTTTAACTCCTTCTTCAGGGCTGCCAGTAAAGTGCACAAGAACAGCTGGGAGCTTGCAGATGCATCTCTGTCTCCTTGGCCACTGATTGGCTGCAGCAGTGTGTCTGGGCTTGTTCTGGCTGCTCATGAGCTTTCAGGGAGGAATGAACATATGCTGCCTAGAGTAGGCCAGTACAACCTACAGCCACAGTGGGATTAGCTAAAGTAGAACCCCACTCTTTCCCAACTCAAGCTTCGTTTATTGAATTGCTTACTGCAGATAGGCTGCAGCAAGCCAGGGCCAAAAGTCTGTGCTTCTCTAGCTCTTCTTTACCATCCTCCCAATGCTGATGCTGCTAAAAAGCTTCCAGCTAGTCAAAGGCTGAGGTAGAAAAGGGGGCTGGGAGTATAAGAAACAACTTTGCTCTCTGAGTGAATAACAAGCAGAGTGCAAGACAAGTGCAAATGCAATACGGCTACTTAAAAAGCTAAAGTTTGAGCTATTACATTGCTAATAAAGCAATCTCTGAATTGCAAAATGTTCAGCTAATAGTTCTGATCCGTGCTGTATTAAGACTGGACTATATCCAGAGAAGAGCAAGGATGGTGAGGGATCTTGAGACAACAAGATTAAGGGGACACACAGTTATCTTAAAATTTCTGAAAAGCTATTATGCAGAAGACTCAGGATATTTCTTCTCTGCTATTGCAGGGAGCAAAATTAGATTTCAGAAAAATATTAAAAGAAGCATCTTAGCAGTGGGAACTGTTTGTCAGTGGAACAGTCTAAAATAAAATAAAAAGCAAAAGGAAACAGACATTTCCAATTATTCAGGGGTAGAAGAGATGTATAAAAATTGTTTTATTCCTTATCCCAATGCATTATGGTCAAAAATATTTGTATGTCCTTCTTAAAGAGCTGTAAAAAGAAATGGAGGGGGGACAATACAAATGTATTAATAATAGCGATAGACTAAATAATCACAAAAATATATAGGTATGTATATGCCTCATATTAAATTGTGTATCAGATACATTAGGTAAGAAATAATATATTAAACCAGATACAACTGAATACGTTTGTCCATCTGTAACTACACATCAACTGGGGGCAATATCCAATCCAACTCTCTTCTCAAAATCTTGTCATTCTGGGAGGAAAAAGGGTTTGTCTGTTTCAATTTTACTCTTCCTAGACATCCTTTGCATCTCCATGTTGAACTGACAAGTGCAAATGGGTAAGCTAGAAAGGAAGATATAGCTAGAAAAATATGTAGTTACAAGGCAGACAAATTTTATAAAAACAATATCCTTGGGGAGAAATCTCTTTTTAGCATCATTCTGTCAGCTGTCATTCATTCACTTTTATTATCCTTGTTTGGTTCGTGGTTTGACCTCTATGAGATTTATTTGGGGACATTTTTCTCTCTTTTCTCCTTTCTATCATTTCAAGCATAATTTGCAGATTATGATATATTGCACTACAGTACCGTTCCTTGATATAAGCCAAGCAACCCAGCTATTCTGAGAAGTAGTCTATACACAAGCTCATTACTACTCATGTCCTCTCTTTTATCACCCCTACCCCACCCATATTCTTAGAGACCTGAACTGCATTTCAGCCTGAAGTTAGCTTTGTCGAATAAAATCTTTGCCAAAAAGATTTTATGGTTCTGTGCTTGACATAATAGTCCTGTCTTTCAAATTGGAGAACTATTCAGTTAACTCTGACTAAATGCTAACATCTTTGGGGCAGATTTAAATGCAAGCCTGTACAATTCATTTGACTCATGTCCATTTTCCATTGCATTTGTGCTACAGACTGTAGACAAGTATGTGTTTCACCTTGCCTAAGTCTAAACAATGCCTAGAAAACCTTGCCTGCAGTTATTAAAATTTATAGGCAATTTCAAGCTCAAGTGCTAAAAAATTATTGGCCTGATCCACAAAACACAAAAGAAAGCAAAAAGTAATGAACCATGTATCTTACTACTATTATAGCATAGTCCTAGTCCAATGTGTACTCAGATGTTCAGAACTTAGTAATGATTGTTTATAGATAACTACATATAGATTGCAGCCAAATTAACAAAGTGAGTTTCAATAGGGATGAATGTAAGGTACTATGTTTACGCAGGAAAAATGAAATATACAATACAGGATGGGTGATACCTGGCTAGACAGCGTGCATGTAAAAGGAGTCTTAGTAGGTCACAAACTAAGCATGGGTCAACAGTGTGATGCAGGGGCAAAAAAACCTGCAAGATAATTTTATGAGTCAACAGGAGTAGAGTGTCCATACTGAGGGATGTAATGTTCATGCCATGTGCCTTCAAGTTGGTTTCCGACTTATGGCAACCCTAAGGCAACCCTACCATAGGGTTTTCTTGGTAAGATTTGTTCAGAGGCAGTTTGCCTTTGCCTTCCTCTGTAGCTGAGAGAGTGTGACTTGCCCAAAGTCATTCACTGGGTTTCCATGGCTGAGTGAAGATTCAGACTCTGGTCTCCAGAGCTCAAACCACTGTACCATGCTGGCTCTCATGGGATGAAATAGCACTACTTCGTTCCGTTTTAGTCAGAACTCACCTGGACTACTCTGTCCAGTTCTGGGCATCACAGTTCAAGAAAGGTGTTGACAAGCTGGAGCATGTCCAGCAGACAGTGATCCAGGTGGGAAAGTGCCTGAATACCAAACCCTATGTGGTCCAACTTAGGGAGCTGGGTATGTATAGTTTGGAGAAGAGAAACTGGAGAGGTATTGAGAGAGTCATTTTCAACTATCTGAAGGGATGTTATGTAGAAGATAGAAGAAGCTTTTCTTCTGCTATTCCAGAGACTAGAAAATGGACTAATCGATTCAAATTGTACAAGAAAATAAATTTTACATAAATTTTAGGAAGGACTGTTTGATGGTAAGAGCTGTTCAACAGTAAACTACCTTGGAGGGTAGTAGACCACTTTGCTAGAGGTTCTTAAACAGGAGTTGGATGGCTCTCTGTTGAGTGCTGGAACTGTGGATTCCTGCATGGCAAGAAGCTGGATTAGATGGCACTTGAGATTCTACCCAGCTCCATGATCGCATGACCAGCTTCTCAAAGTTCTTGGTTCAAGGGACTAAAGTCTCTTAGGTCACACCTCCTTAGTACACTCAGAACTAATTACAGTGATGGCAACTCAAGCAGACTGCTTCCAACACAATTGGGTTGTGTGGTACTGAAGAGATGGCACCATGCATGACTGCTACTAGGCTTAAAGCCAGGCTGGACTTGGGTGATGGGTCAAGTGGTGAATGAGATCTGTCACCCCAGGTTCAAGGAGTATGCTCACATTAAAGGGTTAGATTATTTATTTGATTTGATTTATATGCTGCCTTTCTCCTAAGGCAGCTTACAAAAGACAAAATCCAGATAAGCTAATATCTGACCACAAAATTAAAAAACAGTCAGATCACATCAAAATACCATTACATTTTTAAAAATGTGAAAATATTTATCCCTTTACAGATCAAGTAAACACTAAATAACATTGTGGCCCAAAGTTTATTCTCTATACAAAATAAAAAGAGCCCCCATATATAAAATATTCTCATAGAATGTTTTAAGGAAGATGGTGGTACCAGTTATGTCCTTGTTTTATCCTTTTCCTCTTTAATTAATTTCCAATGATTTTTTAAAAAGATTGAAAATGTGAAGGGTATGATAAACGATATATTGGAAGAGGAGCAACTGCCTCATCTGAAAGTGCTCACTGTCCTTTGTTCTGTTTTATACCAACATAATTTGGATTAATTGTGCTATTAAAAATAATGGCCTTTACTTATTTAAAAGCAAGCAAAAGGTGACCTCTTTTAGAGGCAGGCACATTTTGGGTGGAGGGAAATAACCCGGAATTTGACTTACTAAAGAAAAAATGTTTTCACTGCTGAGCACTAAGCAATTAAAAGAACACCAATGTCATTGAAGCAACAGAAATCAGTATAATGAGTTTCACTAGCAAAATCCTACTGTATTTTAGAACACACTGATACAAGGAATTGATAAATAAACATCTCATTATTACTGTCTCTCAATCAGCAACCAAAAGCAGTGCCTTGCAACAAAGCATTGTCCGCTATAGCCTTCCTACTAGTTACCCAATACTAATTTGAAATGACAGCTGAGAGCAACTGCTTACAACTTTCTTAGCCTCCCCAACTAATTGGTAACCTTTCACCCCATCCCATATTAGCAGCTGGGGGAACAACTCTTAGCCAAGGCAGGTCATGTCAAAGTCCAACAGCTAAGGCTTCAAGCATGAGACCTTCTTCTTCCAATTTTCTTTCTCACACCTAAAGATCAGGCCATTGGGCCTTAGATCTGCACTTTTGATCAGGGCTCTGAATGATTTGTTTACCTAATGTATTAGCCCAGTCAAACGTCCTTGAACTGTGTGGTATCATTTTACTTATCTTTGCATGTAGAAATGCTGAGAAATCTCCAAATTATTTAACACAGATCTTGCATTTGTGTAAAGCTGACAACGTTACTAATGCAACCCTGATGAAACTTTAGAGTTCAGATGCTGAGAACAGAAGAGGTCTGGCAGTTTGTAATTCTTCTTCTCTACCCAGGTGAATGTTGTATAGTTTTTATTTACTTACTTATTTATTTACTTATTTTTAGCAACACACTATCATGTTTTTTTTAAACTGATATTTTAGGAGAGGAGTTCCTCAGAAGAGCTAAAGATCAAGCTGAGGTATATTCATAAAAATCAATCACTGGAGGATAGGCTTGTTCATAAAAAGAGATTTCAGATTTTTGTTTTGTTTTGTTTGATCAAGAGACTATAATAAAAAATCATTTTCTGGAAAATTTATGTTGCAACAGATAAAGATTTCCCAGAGTGTTAGGAATGGGATTTACCTGTTATAGAATATCAGAGATCAGTGTGTGTAAAAGATTAAATAGTTCATTTTGCAGGAGCTTGTAAAAGAAGCTCTCATTACAAATGGACTTTTTTGTTGTTATGCACAATCATCACAGTTAAAGGAACTCACAGTCAATCACCATATGTACTCTATATAATTTTGTGCCCATGTTATGTGCATGCAAGGAATTGAAATTATAGAGTGAATGTACAAATAACATTGAATGTGGTCCACAAGAGGTTAAAATATAGTAAAATTGTTACTTTCTAAAGGGTTAACTGGACTTTTGGTTGTTTTTGCTCAAAGACTTCAGTGTTTCAAGTTATATAACTTTTTATATAACTTTTTTTGTATAACTTTTTAGGTAACTTTTTCAAACTTCTTTTAAAAAATGTTTATGAGAAACAATAACATATCATTACAACGAAGAACAAGAGGAAGAAAACAATAAACACATACAGAAAGAGAACTTCTCCCATGGCAAAACTGTTATACAACTGAAGATTTCATTATGGCCATTTCCGCACTGGATTGTTATAGCGGTATTATTCCACTTTCAACAGCCTATGGAATCCTGGGGTTTGCAGTTTAGGGAGGGGCCTTTGAGGCCTCTCCCTAAACTGCAGCCCCTAGGATTCCATGAGTTTTGAAAGTGGAATAATACGACTATAACAGTCTAGGGCGGAAATGGTCTATGTCATTTGAACAAGTCCATCTATCAGCTCCAAAAAGATAAGACCTGCATCAGATATAGAGGGTTATTTGGATAGACTCCAACTGGATAAACTATATCTGGAACAAAAGCAAAGTTTGAATGGGCCTGGGACAACCATAGAGCTTATTGAAGCAGTTAAAAAGATTAAAGCCAGGAAAGCTCTAGGCCCAAGTGGACTATGTACAGTGTATTACTAGACATTTAAAGATGAGTTACCTCAACTACGAAAGAAGGCATATGATAAGTAATTAGGAAAAGAATGGATGCCTGACTCTTGGAGATATGCCTATATTATAGTGATTCATAAAGAAGATACAGATGAGACATTAAGAAAGAATTATAGATCTATCTCATTACTAAACAATGACTATAAGATATTTGCTATTATCTTTGCAAACAGATTGAAGAAACATATCTTTCAGTATATCCATGAGGATTAGAGTAGATTTTTGCCAAAAAGACAATTACAGAGTAATGTAAGAACTATTCTTAATATTTTCAAATATTTGGAATATCATCATGGCAAAAAGGTTGTTTTTTTTTTTTTTTTAGATGCAGAGAAAGTGTTTCATAATATTTCTTGGGATTACTTATTTCAAATACTGGAGAGAATGGACTCTGGTGCAAATAGTATTCAGCAATAGTGACAATATATTAGGTTTAAAAACCCCAGATTTTGGCAAGTGTGCAAAGCAACAACACCAATTGAGATACAAAAGGGAACTAGGCCAGGTTGTTTCCTTTCACTCTTGCTATTTGTTTTTGTTTTGGAGAATTTACTGAGAGATAGCAAACACGATAACAGAATTTGTGGAATGGGGGTTAAAAAAAGAACAGTATAAACTGAGAGCTTATACAGATGATCTTGTGATAATGACCCAAAATCCATTGAACTCATTGAAGGTATTTTTAGAAAAAAAATTAAGGCATTTTGGACATGCTCTGGCTTTAATGAGAACTATGATGAGATAATGCTGTTGACTAAAACATGTCTTCTCGAAAGGAAAATGAATTCTCTTTCCAATTTTAAAGTGGGAAAAAGGGAGAATAAATAAATATCTGGGAGTTAAAGTTATGAAGAACAATAATCTATTGTTTCAAAATAATTACAAAAAAAGTCTGGAAAGAAAGACTAATAAAGGAGATTCCACCTGAACCTCAGGAAGAACTTCCTGACAGTCAGGGCTGTCCGGCAGTGGAATATGCTGCCTCGGAGTGTGGTGGAGTCTCCTTCTTTGGAGGTTTTTAAGCAGAGGCTGGATGGCCATCTGTCAGGAGGGCTTTGAGGGTGTTCCTGCATGGCAGGGGGTTGGACTGGATGGCCCGTGTGGTCTCTTCCAACTCTACATTTCTATGATTCTATCATTCTGTGATTCTATAAAAATAGGGAAAGCTACATTTATCTGTTCACAGTAATAAAAGCTAGCATTTTACCAAGACTTTTATACCACTTCCAAATTATCCCTGTCATAAGAAATGGAATATCCCTTGTAGAATGGTAGAAGGAAATTTCTAGATTTGTTTTCAGGCAAAGAAATCTAGAATAAAATTTAAAACAAGGTGGTCTGAGAATTGTATTATGTGGCCTGTTGTTTTGCATGGTTGAAGGAATGGATTTTGCTTAGAAATTAGAAGATCATGATTTAAGATTTGGGTGGCATGGATAACTTTGGTGTGATGACATTAAGGCACATGCTGAATTTAAAAATCATTGTAGTAGAAAGGCTTCTCTAGGAATTTGGTATAAATACAAGCAGAGACTTGTAAGACAATTTAAGCCACCTCAGCACAGGACGCTTTTTGTATTTTGAACAATATAGCTGGGAGTTTAAATTAAGCTCCTTCTTAAGGAAGGCAAGGATCTTTATTGGCTTGCTTATATACAACTCAAGCATAGATTTAATCAAGATAAGAGAGATCTAGCCATAGAGGCTGGAGAAAATGAGTTTTATTTAGAGTTGTGCAAAGATGATGGCCATAAAAATAGCAAAGTATACAAATACCTTTTGAAATTAGAGACAGAAGACGAACCTGTAAAAGAGTATTGGGCATATTGTTAAATGGACGTATGGGAAAAATTTGCCTAAAGATATAAAATTTATTTTGTTTAGTTATTTAAAAGAAAATAGGTTTAAGATGATATGTAGATAGTATCTTACTCTAAATAAGCCATCAAAAATGTCTAAAAATGTTTCAGATCAACGTTGGAGAAGTCAAGATAAGGAGAACTCCTTTTTCTGTATGTGCCAGATGTGCAAGAAGGTGAAAAGCTATTGGTATAAAATTTACACATTAATTCCAAAAATAATTTAAAGGTGGATTTTGCAATGTTACCAGAAATGCCTTTGCTGGATATTATGAATAAAGAATTGGACAGTAAATATGGACTACATCTTTAATATGTGATAATAGCAGCGGGAACATTATTTCCTCAATGGATTCAAACCTGCAAATGGACTGAAGCACCAATGATGGGAGAATGAATTGTTAAGATTCCTAAGTTAGCCAAAAAAATTGCCGAAATAACATGGGTTTTAAAGATTTTTTTCAAAGATTTTTTGAAAAACTAGAAACTTCAATAATCTGTGGCTATGGTTACTAGGAATTCTTGTAGGATTATTTACAGGCTTCCCCTACTTATCTGATAACACAATCAAAGAATGGAATTAGTTGAAAAGCAGAACCCAGGTACCATACTGTGGGTAGCATGAACAATTTACAGAGGCTTACTTCTTACCAGCTGTGTGTACACTACTTGCAAAGTCTCTCAGTCAGCTTAGCTCTTCCCCCAACTCCAGCTTGCTTTGCAAGCAGCATGCATGAACAAGTGGTTCCAAGTGAACCTCTATAGGCAAGAAGAACAGATGAAAAAGTGGAAGTCTTGTCAAATTAATAGAATTTGTCCTTCATTTGGAAGCGTCAAAAGAGCAAGTCATCGGATAATGGGGCGTCAAAAGGTGGGGGTTCCCTGTAGTTGGATCTGTGATGATAGAATTTTTTTTTCTTTCTTCTTTTTTTCCTTTTTATTACAGTTTGGCTTGGGGAGGTCAGAGCCCTTTTGTGTTCCAGTAAGTTAGTGCTTAGCTTTTAGTTAGGTAGTGTTCGGTATTTTTGTTTGAGGATTAGTATTTTTTCTCTCTCTCTCTTTTTCTCTGGATGTACGGTCCTCCCTCCACATCTGTGAGTTTGACATTCACAGATTTTATTATTTGCAAGGCATGTGCATGCATTCCCTTCCAACTTGGGCAAATGGCAAGGGAAAAGGAACAGGGAGCATGGGAAGGAAGGCACCTTCCCTCCCCACGCTCAGGCAAATGACAAAGGGAAGGGGAAGGAAGAGCACAGGAGAGAAGGGTTGCACGTGCCTGCCCTCTTGGCAGTGGCGAAGAGATAACAAGGGGAGGGGAGGAGAGGGAAGATCACAGGGAGAGAAGGTATGCATGTGTGTTCCCTTCCTGTGCTTGGCCAAATGACAAGGGGATGGGAGGGGAGAGGGAAGGGAGGGAAGACATGCTCACTCAGGTGGGAAGGCGAAAGATGTTTGCCATTTTTCCACTTTCATGAGGGACCTGCATTCCAAACCTTTGTGAAGATGGAGCACCCATTGTATATTTCTTTTCTGAATGTATATTTCCTTGATTGTAAATTAAATTGTTTATATTAAAATAAATTAAAAAGAAAAAGATAAGACCTATATAGTTTACTTTCTCAATTACTTTCTTAATTTTAATTCTCATTTTTAGAAAACATAAGGGAAAAAAACGAATGATCCTAGTAGAAATGACACCAGTGCAGATGAGCGCCTGATTTGGTTCCTCTACTATATGCACTGCAAAGAATTACTTCATGCAGGCAGGGCCTGGAAACCTTGTAAAGAACAAAAAATAAAATGCATTCGTGTTCCCTCTCCAGCCTACTTCCTATTCTTTTCATTTTATGTTCCTTCTTTTCTTTCTTTTTAAACCTCTTGGTTTGATTTTTCATCTCAGCCATATGCCTTATTCGGTTTCAGGGAGAAACATCACACAAAAGAATATCTAGCAGAACAAGCCTGTCTTGTCTTGGGACTGGAAACATGCCCCTGGTACAACAGCATAAGGGCTAGTGGACCTAACATTTTCTTAGCTGGGGCACCAAGTCCTCCTCCTCCTCCTCCTCCAGTATCCCAAGAAACAATGCTAGTCATCACTGACAATCCTCTCCTTGATGAGCAGCGACTGGCAATATTTCCAAAGATACTATCAGCATGCCTGCTTTCATGTCATTTTGGTATTTGCCATATTTCAGAAGAATAGGTGTGCATTCAGCTTGCAGAGATGACAGAACAGAGTGGAATAACTTTTGATAAGTTATCCCAGAATTACTTCCATGATGGAATTACTCCTCAGATGGAAACTGATGCTGCCAATCACAAAACTGCGCCTCTTCTTCCACCATTTTCTGATCTTGCATTTTCCTTTGATAGCTTGTCACAGGGAGGCTCAAAGCTATATTCATTGATAACTGAAACTAACCACCCCTACGGTAGTCCAAAGTTTCAGAGACAGCTCCTTTGATCCAGAGCACTTCAAACACAATCTGGTTTAATTTGGAGGTAAGATACATCCAAAGTAGGCCATTTTGGTTCAGTATTTGGATTTCAGTGTAGACCTGCATTCTTAATCAATGGTATACTTGCATGTAATCTGAGGTACTTGTCATTTGTAACATTTGTTGAGTGTTATCAAAATTAATTAATGTGGTTTTCTTTGGAAAATCATTGCATTTTGTATGATTATTTTTATAGCATTCTTGCACACCACACCGGGATCCACAATAGAAATTTTAAAATATTTTAATAAATACCTTAAAAAGTAGACTACATGCTTTGTTATCTTGTGATTTTTTTTGACTTTTTAAAGAAAAGAGACCCCTAAATAAGCCACTGAAAATTGATAATTACCTTAGCAACAATTGCAATATAAATTTCAGGTTTAGAGTTCTGGGTGAAATCCAGTATTGGTCTTACTTAGAACAATAATGTGATTTCTTATTCACAGCTAACTGAAATCCTGTTGAATTAAATGTATCTACTCTAGTTAGAACCAGCTCTGAATTTAGCCTCTGCTAAATTTTTACAACAAATAATCTAGAATGCAAGTCTCCCAGTTTTCACACAATACACTAAAATGCTTTATTAAAGACTATAATACATGCTTTTGAGTAAATCTGCATTCCCAGTTAACAACACTAGTCATGTCCTACTTAGTTTTGGGTATCATTTGTACTGCAGTTACCCTCAGTTTTATTGTACAAATCAATTTGTCTCCACTGATGGAAAATAATTGCAAAGTAAACAAATTATCAATGCTCTATTGAAGTTCATTCACTATGAGATGAGAAGATTTTCCTCTGCTCCTAACGAAATGATGATTGATAGCAAAGAGCAGCAAAGTTTTCCTCAGGTCATTGGCTTTACACTGTTTGTATTTATCATGATAAAAGGTGTGTGTGTGTGTGCGCGTGCAAGAGAGAGAGTGCATGTGTGTGTTTGCATGAACAGAGTATCATAATAAAATCTTAATTCAATCTCAGAGGCTGGAATTCAGAAAAATATTATTTTATTTCAGAAATATTTGATAGAAGACAAAAAAATGTAACTGTTTCCAAATGCAATTAGTCTTCTTCGCGAGTGTTGTAATTCTTCTTTAGGTGGTGAGGGGTTTTGCCCTTCACATCAAAGCCCAGTTACAAGCACGCAAATAAACTAACACATTTTGTCTAATTAAGTGCATGGAAGTGCATTGGCTTAATGCTAACTTTGTTCAGCTTTTTATATTAAAACTTCCTTTGGTGATAATCAGCATTTCATAACATCATTATTTCAGTATTTGCATACTTAGTCCTAACATAACTTTCCTGTGGCTGTACTTCTCTTCTTTGCCCCCAAGAAAAGTCCCACTTTAATCTATTCAAGATGGGCAGCTGGCCAGGCCTGAGAATGCCGGCTGTGGCAATCCCCTGCTTCTCATGGCCTTTGGCTTTCCTGGGGTGCTTTCTTCTGACACTTTTAAACCACATCTTGGGGCCACATGGACCTGCTTCCTCTCTTGACCTGCCTGCTTCCAGGCCAGAGAAAACACCATCCATATGTGTTCCTTTCAGCTTAGCTGAAATCTGAAAAGCCTTAATGGTTGTTGTGAGTTTTCTATGCTAAGGAGTCTCACTATGAGTGGTGTGATACCTTCCACAAGTTTGCATGACCTGCCCCGTGCCCTTTTTTTGGCTGTATGGTTTTATTTCTTGACAGTTAGTATGTACGGGATCCATCTGTCTTTCTGTAAGCTATGATGTCATCGTCTTTGCTGAGGACTCATAATTGTCACGCTTATTGCTAGGAAAACGTGATCTCCATGTGTACACCTCTTAGTCACATATAATTGTGGTGATTGTGAAATGTAAAATGTATTTGGGTAAATACAGAGGCCTTTTCACTAATGTTGTTACCAGCAATGGGTAAAAACATATCTACCTTACCCTGACTGTGCCATTTTGTGAACTTTGAAAACATAATCTTTAAAAATTAAATACTCTTCTTTTGCAGTATTCAAAAAACATAACAAAAAGTTACCTTCCAGTGTTATCCTGTCTCCCACCACTTGGTAACTCTCTTCCTGTTTGTATTCAGTGCTTTCTACTTACTCCTATTCAGAGGCACTTGGTGACTCCGATATCAGTAGAACAGTAAATCTTCTCTTGGATTTTATCCTGAAGTTTAAAGGAGCTATCCAAAGGGCTGAATCTATTTGGAGGGAAGTATTCAGAACCTTAGAGAACCAGGGTGGTGTAGTTGTTTGAGCATTGGACTACAGTCCTGGAGCTCAGGGTTCTATTCCCCATTCAGCCATGGAAACCCACTGGGTGACCTTGGGTGCATGACACACTCTCACCCCAGAAAAGCCCATGATAGGTTCACCTGAGGGTTGCCGTAAGTCAGTAACTACTTGAAGGCACACAACAACATTCAGAACCTTGGATAGCTTTTTTAAACTTCAAGCTAAAACCCATGGGAATCAGCAAATACCACAGATATAGTGTGTGCCTGACAGCCAGAATGGTGTAGCAATTTGAGCATTGGAGCATGACTCTGGAAACCATGTTTTGAATCCCCTCTCAGCCATAGCAACCCATGGGAGACCTTGAGCAATTGACACTCTGTCAGCCTCAGAGAAAGACAAAGGCAAACACCCTTTGAACAAATCTTGCAAAGAAAACCCTGTGATACAGTTGCTTAGGGTCGCCATAAATTGAAAACAATGTGAAGGCACACAACAACAATGTGTGTCTGGTATTCTGTGGACCTCTTCAACAAAATTGTGGCAATGTAGCATACAGCTTTTACTCAGTATCCCCCCACTCCTAAGTTTTCTTCCCCCATAGCTTACTAGTAATGTTGCAATTAAATTGTATCCCAAACCTCCCCTTCTTTTCTGCAATAGCATAAGTCCAAGTTTCTGGTTTCTTTACAACGCAAGCATACCAATTAACAACCTGGTCATTAGCTGGTCTCTCTCTGGCTGGACTATAACCTGAGGGATCTGGATGAATGGATAGGGTTTCTTCTTCTGATTGTTAGTTTTTTGTGTTATTTATACAGTTTCTAGTGAATTCTCCTTGGCTGGTTTCAGTGACATAGGATCCGGGTTATTGTTTCTGTTTTACAGTAATTAGAGTCTTCCAGTTTTTCTCATTGCATGTCCTGGTTTTAAAGCCTAGAAGTACTTTGGTAGAACAGATTGCAGAACTGTCTACAGTCCTCTCTCCATATTTGTTGGTTTGACTTGCATGAATTTGATTACTTGTGAGGTGCCTGTGCCTCCCCCACCATTCTCCTCCTCTCATTCCCTTGTGTTTTGCCAGCATGGAGAAAGAAAGTAGGCATGCCCAGGGAAAAGGTGAGGCAATGGGGGGGGCACACTTTCTTTCTCCCCTCTGGAGTTCTCCCCTCACACTCCCTTGCTTGCCTCTGGCCCTGGTGTGGTGAAGGAAGGCTCCAGAAGAGAATGAGAGGGGTTTGTGGGGGGAAATTATTCATGATTTTTCCACTTTCATGAGGATTCTGCACCCTGAACCCTCACAAATGTGGAGGGGCCACTCTATGTGAGTCTTTTGCTTTCTGTCTGATTCTGTTTACCAGAGATCCTTTCCTGGTTGTTCTATAGTAGTTTCTGCTCTATATTTTTTACTTCAACCATGTCAGAAACCTTGCCATTTCTAATGCATTAGGAAGAGCTAACACTTCCTGCATTTTGAAATATACACACACACACATACATACATATATATACATACATATATATATGTATGTATGTATGTATGTATAATTTTTACATAAAATAGACACATAATTTCTCCTCTTACACACAGAAAAAAACACCACAACAATAGCAAAACTCACATAGAGAGATATACTATACATACTGTACATACTATACATACCTTATAAAAGAGTAGAAGAAAAGGAAAAAAAGACAAAAGGGAAGAAAAAGAAAGAAAAAAGAATAAACTGTTGAGTAAAAAACCCCAACAAACAAGGAAAAGAAGACAAAAGAAGAAAAAACAAACCACTCCATTGGACAGAGACACACAAACTCTATACACCTGCTTACCCTCTTATATCCCCACCCCCTGACTTTCCTGCATGACCTGACATCAGTTGCCTTAATCCAATCAAAATATATCCCCTCACTTTGAAGAAAAGCAATTTTCCTTTTTATATAAATATTTAACTCTATATCTTAGAATTCTAAATCTTCTAAATGTCAAGCCCTAGTTGAAATTTATCGCCCATTCTATTCTTCATATAAGATATATATGGTTCGCAGATTTTCCAGTATAATTGCATAGATTTCCCATTCAACCATCCTGATAATTTATCTATTTTAGCTACTTCCATCACTTTTACTAACCATTCATGAATTAATGGGACTGATTTTTGCTGCCAATACTTTGCAAATGTTATTCTTGCTGCTATTATCAAATAATGTAACAATATTTTCCTTTTCTGTCTTAACTTCATAGTCTAACATATTCAAGATGTATAATTCTGGTCTAAACATAATTCTTGATCTTCTAGCCTTCCTACATGTCCACCATAACTGGTAAAAGGTCCCTTCTTGTATACTACATTTCTAGCATTTATTATTAACTTTTTTGTATATTTTCACTAGTTTCACTGGAGTCAAATACCACCTATACATAATTTTTAAAAACATTTCCCTTATAATCATAACAGCTTGTATATTTTAGGCCACTTCTCCATACTCTTTCCCATTGTTCCAGTTGTATAGGGTATCCCACATTTGTTGCCCATTTTTTCATACACTGCTTAACTAACTCATCCTCATTCATATAATGTAATATTAATTTAGATATTTTTGCTATCGAATGGTCTTTTTCCTCACATATTATTTTTCCTATATCTGATTATTTTCAAAATCATATTTATTTTTATCTTCTCTAAATCTTTCTCTCAATTGATAATGTGACAACCACTAACTTTTAATTCCTTCCTCTTATAATTTCTGAAAATCTTTTATCAAATTTCCCTGTTGATTTTCCCATAAATTGCATATTTTATCCATTTTTTAGGGTAGCCTAATTCCCTTCTATAAAACCCAGAATTTTGAAACCAAAGTTATCTTTATACTTCCCCTAAATCCCAAATAGTGCCCTTCTTACTATATGATTTTTAAATTATAACTTCACTTTCACTTTCCCATACCACAAATAGCCATGCCAACCAAACCTTCGTTTGTGGCCCTCTAACTCCAGTAATCTTTTATTATTTAAAAGAATCCATTCTTTTACCCATGATAATCCAGCTGCTTCAAAATATAATTGTAAATTTGGCAGCCTCCACCCTCCTCTTTCTCTTACTTCCATCATCAATTTCTCTTTTATTCTAGGTTTCCTACCCATCCAAATAAAGCTAGATAAATCCTTTTTTCTAGTTTTTAAATGGTTTGTCAGAAAGTATGATTGGGATAGTTTGAAATAAATACATTAGTTTTGGTAAAACGTTCATTTGTACTATTGCAATTCTCTCCAATATAGATAAATTCTTCCATTTCATTAAATCTTTTTTTTATCCCATCTCTGACTCGGACATAATTATTTTCATACAGCCGTTGATTATTAGTTGTTAAATTTATTCCCAAATATTTTACTTTCTTTACTACCTCAAAATCTGTTTTTATTTCAAGATCCTTTTGTTCCTGTAACAACATATTTTTTTTGTCAAAATTTTAGATTTATCCACATTCACCTTAAAACCTGTGTATATACTATATTCACTTATCATCCTTAATAAACTTACTATATTTACTTGGGGGTCTTCTAACTTGAGCACTAAATCATCTACAAAAGCTTGGAGTTTGAATTCTTCTTTTCTTACCTTTATATCCCTAATCCCCATATCTGCTCTAACTTCCCTACACAATATCTCCAATGCCAAAATAAACAATAAAGGGGAAAGAGAACATCCCTCCCTTGTACCTTTTTCTATTTTTATATACTCCAATTCACTATCATTTATTCTCACTTTAGGTTTTGATTTCCATATATCGCCTTAATCCAGTCATAATAATTTTCTCGAATCCCTATTTCCTTCAATAATTTAAGGAGGAAAGTCCAATTTAAGTTATCAAAAGATTTTTCTGCCTCTATAAAAAGTAATGCTCCTTTAACATCATTATGACAGTTTAAATATTCCATTACATCTATAACAGTTCTAATATTATTCTTTATATGTCTACCTGGAAACCATTTTGGTCTTCATGGATAAACCCTGAACATCTTTTTTTAATCTATTTGCCAATATTGCTGCAAATATTTTAAGATTCTCTTTCTGCATTTGCAAGCTTTCTGAGAGTCCTTTATCCAGGATTTCGGCCACTCCCCTGTCTCTTATAATCTCTTTTCTGTCTCCAAAAGCACAGTTTTCTGCCACTTCATATAGGTGTCTTGAAAGAGATTCCTCTGTTCACAAGTCATTGAGGTCTCGGGTGGAAACAGCCCTATCATAAGCTAAATTATATTTGGGAATAAAATGCTCATCAAATTTTGCTAAAACCCTTTCATTATCATTCTTATGATTACCTAAAGATACAGGATTTGAAGATATGGCCAATGTTTTTCTCCACAGCACAGATGAGAGAAATAGCTGAAACCTCTTCCGGTTTCCTGGTAGATTTCTATAGTTATGAAGAAATGAGCAAATCTTTCCTTCCAGTCAGGGCATTCTGAAAGTCTGCTGAAGTTGGAGCTTTCTAAGGATGAAAACTATGATGTGACAAACAATTCTTTGAAGATATGCAGTGAAAGTTCTGATGCCATGTTAGATTTTTTCAGAGAGTGACTGGACCAGAATGAAGAAAAACTTTAACATAGGAAAAATCTACAACAAGGGTACAAGTAACCTCTTTCAACCAGACACAGCACCACCTATAGTGTATTGGTAGTATTGCTATTAAACTCTACATCACAGAAGGTTTGTCTTTATTTAAGGAAGTGGAGGAGGGACTGACACATTTGAGCCCAGGCCTAACTGTATTATCTTTAATTTCCTCATTAACTTGGATGGACAATTTCATCCATCCTTGAGGATACTGTAAAATTGCAACCTGGCATAGCACAGGAAATTACCTATCTAGAAAAAGAGATGATTTGATTTACTCTCTTTATAACTGTGTCTCTTCTTCTTCTCCCCTTTTACAGCTACCCCATTCCATTGCCCTTCCAGTACAGTGGCCTGATCCTCCACTCTGGGATATTAGTTACCCCTTCTAATTTGGTGCCATCTGCAACTTTGATAAGCATGTCCTCTCTGCCATCATCCAAGTCATTTATAAAGATATTGAACAACACTGGGCCCAGGACAGCACAAATCTTTCCCAGCTGCACCATCTCTGAAGCCAGTTGTTTACTTCCAATATTCTTCTTTTTTCTTCCTGGGTCATGTCGTCTAACAGGAAGAAACAATGAAATACCATGGTGGCCTCAATTCAGCATCCTAATTCTTTACAATATGTGGAAGGCTGTATCTTGCAGCATCACTTGTTCCCATGTGACTCAGAAGGAGGGATTAATGGTTGGTGGGCTAGAAGAGTTTTGTTAGCCTCTCTGTTACCTCATGTAGTTTTACCCCAAGAGATAGCACACTTCTTGAGGCATCTCATCAGGCCCCTGTACCATGGAAGCTCTTCCTCTCAGCAGGGAATTTCTTATTTCTTAGACCTCATCTTGAATACTGTGTCCAGTTCTGGGCACCCCAATTCAAGAAGGACATGGGCAAGCTGGAGCAGGTCCAGAGGAGGGCGACCAAAATGGTGAAGGGCCTGGAAGCCATGCCCTATGAGGATAGACTTAGAGAGCTGGGTATGTTCAGTCTGCAGAAGAGAAGGTTAAGAGGGGACATGATAGCCATGTTTAAATATTTGAAGGGATGCCATGTAGAGGAGGCAGAGGGCTTGTTTTCTGCTGCTCCAGAGACCAGGACATGGAGCAATGGATTCAAGCTGCAGGAAAGGAGATTCCACCTGAACCTCAGGAAGAACTTCCTGACGGTCAGGGCTGTCCGGCAGTGGAATATGCTGCCTTGGAGTGTGGTGGAGTCTCCTTCTTTGGAGGTTTTTAAGCAGAGGCTGGATGGCCATCTGTCGGGAGTGCTTTGAGGGTGTTCCTGCATGGCAGGGGGTTGGACTGGATGGCCCGTGTGGTCTCTTCCAACTCTACATTTCTATGATTCTATCATTCTATGATCACTATCACCTCAATCCTCTTCTTCCTCTGAGAGCTGACAGGAGCACTTCCATCCATAGAACTCTCCAAGGTCACCTCCATGTTCTCTGAGGACTAAGACTATTAGCCCAGTTCTTGTGGCTGATAATCTCTGATCAAGGGGACAGCTTGGGACCAACTGTATATCTCCAAACTCACAGCATGATTCCTGATAGTTCTACCTCTGTGAGTCACATTCTTCCAAGTGTCTGCTTTCTGTGTTTGTGCTGCAGCAAGCTTGTGCTTGCTGCAGTTATATCTCCTTACATCCTCAGGCGAGAATAAAAACACAGCATAGACATTATAGATCACAATAGCAGCCCCTCTGCATCCATATTGAATCATTCCATATAGGAAGCACACAGCATTCTGCCTCCCTAAAATTGCCTTGTGAAATGCCATGCAAAACTGTTCTTGTCCTGCTCATCCAGGTTGAGAGACTGAAGGAGCAGCTATTTAGAGTTACTGGAAGCTAGCTCTGTCCTCCACTAAGCCAGTGACTGACTTCACCTCAGCAGAAAGCCCATTCCCTTAGACCATGTGCTTAGGCAAAGCACACAGCACAAACACATATGTACACACACGTGAAAGCCTCCAACAGACCAACCAAATAATTAGTCTTAACCTGAAGGACAGAGGTTCACTTTATTCTGTTTCTTCCTTCAAGCCCATGCAAAACACCTGCTGTTAGCAGAGCTAACATCACTGTTATGGATACTGCAACAGTGTTTACTCCCACAAAAACCTGTTAAGGTTTGACAGAGAGGCAGTGACCGGCCCAAGAACACTCGGTAAGCCACAGGTCAGAAAACTGTTGTCTCATGGGCCATAAACATGTGAAACTCAAAATGCCTCCACAGCTTCTAGAGAGCATGCAGGACAATTTTGCGGTGTCTTCGCCCCTTCCTGCTGCTGTTCTAGGCCTGAAGGGGTAGGGTTACCAGATTGAAAACTGGAGCGATCTCCTATGTCTTGTTTTGGAGAAGAGGAAAGTTCCAGAGATGTTGCTTATCATACTACCAGTAACAAGTGAAACCTGCTGACACTCCTCTCTTCTACACAGTCTTTAACAGTACAAGAAACATTTCCTGTTTTCATCCTGGCACTCCTACCTGGCATGATTTTTTGAAAGTGATATTGAGATTCCTTGCCGACTTGATATAGGTCTTTCCTCAGCCTAAAACAGCACAGAGACATTTAAAATAATGGAAGAAATGCCTTCCACAGATGGTAGAGAATACAGGGGCATTTGTGTTTTAAAAAAATTAAGAGTAAAAAAAAGTGGGTTTGTAGGAAGCACAATGGGGTATATCATCTTCCCTGATATAATAAGAAGTTCATTTAGGCCCTGGATCTTGGCCTTACAGGCTCTTCTATAAGCTTTGTGACTGTGCACAAATTTTTCATTTCATTCATTTATTTTATATACAGTCCTAGATCAAATAAAATATGTATAAAAATATATATTAAAATAATAATACTGCACAATTACCATTACAGCTAAAATTCATACAACATACGCTGAGTACCAAGTCCAATCAAGTACTCTGCATTTATTTCAAAAACCCAAATATAAAAACTATGATTAGGAAAATTTCACATGTAGTACATATGGTTTAAATATACCAAGAGTATCTAAAATTCCTAAATTATATACGCCCCTGTAATATTTGTCTACAGGTAGTAATGACAGAGGCACAAAACCTAGCCACCTTCCATGTAATCTGTATATTCAAATCCGCAATCAAGAGAGAAAGGTAAAATATTTCTCATGTCCCTGGAAATGTTTGTAAAATTGGCGTTATTAATGTGGAAGAAATATCTTGATAAAATGGACGATACAATACAATAAAACATGGTCTGTTTTATTGTTGTATTGCTACATTTAAACCTGGGTAGGTGTGCTTCTCATCAGGTATTTTTTTTTATATTTGCCTTCCAACACGGCTGTTGGAAGCATGTTAAAATGTTGCAGTAAAAGCAGATCTAAATTTTGGAACTGTTAATTTGGTAAAATAATTGAGACAATCAAATGATACCTCAATACTACCAGTATCAGAATGCTTCTGACTAAACTCAGATGTTTTTACATTTTCACATTGTAATGCCTAAAATTGTGTTTAAAAAAATAAAAAGCGTTAACTCAAAGGAGAACTTTCAAATAAACACGGAGAGATGATAGATTTTAAAGTTACCACACCATGGGAGTTACTGAAGGAGAGACAACTGAGCATGCCCACAGCCCACCCACTGCTGGATTCATGATGACCAGAAGTGCTATCAAGTGCTATAACAATACCATGCTCAGCCAGCCAATGGGATTGAATTTTTTTCTGGAAATAGAATACAGCAGTTTTACAATGCTTGGGGATGGGATAGCAGCTGGATAGTGACAATGTTGTGCAATAGTATGGCTCCTGACCCAGAAACAACTCGCTGCTATGGCGGTATAGCAACATCATATGGAAATGGCCCTAGTCTCCTTTTCCATTTTATTGTTTTGGAAACTTTGATCTGTTTGCTTACATTTTTTAAATTCTGGATATTTTATTCTGATTTTAACACCAGCCATTCTGAACGACATTTTGGCTCCCAAATTTTGAGGGTAGCTGCCAGAGCCCTTGAGAGATCAGTTGAGGTCCCAAAGGCCATGCTAGATCCTACAAAGGGCTGCACAAGTCCCATCCCTGCTTTAGAACCTAGAGTGCAAAACCTAGGAAACGCTTGCAAGCACAGCAAAAATGTGGATGAAGTCCTCATTCCAGGGCTAACATCTCAACAGTCAGTTATATCCTTTTCAAAATTGAACTTAATTCTCTCACCTAATGAGTTGTATTTTGTTTAGTTAAGGCATTGCTTTGAACCGATTGAGCTTGGAGAGGAAGCTCAGAGCTGGCCTATGAGTGATGTCACCACAAGCCCCAGCCCTTCCCAGTGCCAGCATTAGTTGTATACCTTCAGCCCTATTGGTCTATTCAAGCTGTTGGTAGCTTAAATTTGAACCAATTATTTCATAGTTCTTGGTAGCCTATGTGAAAACCAACCTAAATATTAAGTGATGTTTTTAAGAAACCATTTTAGATGGGAAAATTAATGCACCAAGTTATGCAGAAGTAATGTGTATAGAAGAAAAGGCTTTTCCCATTTTTCCTAAAGGGTGTTTTCACTTGCAGTAATGAATGTGTTAAGACATGTATGAAAATGCATTAAAGGATCAGAAGGATTTCTCTTCAGGTACTTTAGTTTCTAATAAATAATACATCTGATGATTAGCAACATTGGCATGAGGGGAGCAGCGTACTGAAGAACAACAGCTACATAAATCCAGTTTTCAGAGGGTACTGATTTTAATATGCAAAATTTTTGTATGCAGAGAAGTAAAACACAGAAAAACAAAAGCAAGACAATGGTATATTTATCAATGAACCATATTTAAATACTTCTACTAACATCCAAGATAGCTCTGGAAATAAAATAAACTGCTAGCGTGGTCAGGTGAAGAGTGCAACATAAAATAGTTTATTGGTACTTAAGCAGCCACAAAGGCTTGTGCTGATCTAGAGAACTGAAATAAGACCACCACCAGGGTTTCTCCCTTGGCTGAACAGATCGCCTTCCATCTCCTCTTGATGGCTGGGCATGCTGAGCATGAGGGTCAAAATGTTCCAGTGGGTCATATTGCTCATTTGCAGAGTCACGGACAATTTGAGAGGATTTACCATGGAGGGGCCTCAAGACAAAGTCCACCCGTCCAGCCTTGCTCATCTTGGCAGGCAAAGTCACCCTCTTCAGCACTTTACTATAACCACGAGCCTGGGCACCGACAATGTAAGTTCCAGGAGGCAAGAGTCTCCAGTAGTCTCCATCAGCAGCTAAAAGGAAACATGGATCTTCATCTTAATTTTCAACTAATATGAAACCATACTGTACATGTTTAACATGTTCCTTCAAACTGGGGTATTCTGGAAAGTCAGTGCACTGCAGTGGTTAGTATCAAAGACTAGGGAGAATCAAGGTCAAATCCACACTCAGTAATGAAATTCATTAGATGACCTCCGGCTATTCACTAACCCAATCTAACCTAGCTTACAGAGTTGTTGTGCACTTGAAATGGCAAGTTGAGCAGAGAGGTAAGAGAACTCCCCTGAACTACTTTGAAGAAATTTGGGATATTTAAATAATAACAATAATAACAGCAGCAAAATGCTCGTATCTGACATATATAATAAGCTCTGATGGTGATTACATTCCAGTCTGTACTCACATATGCAAAGCAAACCTTTTGGTTCTATGTACTCTTGCTTGGAAAACAAGTTCTAGTACAATCAGAGAATCACAGAGTTGGAATGGGCCTTGTGGGCCACTAAGTCCAACCCCCTGCTCAATGCAGGATTTCCAGTTAAAGCATTCCCAGCAGGTAGCTGTCCAGCCTCTTTCTGAAGATGTCTAAAGAAAGAGACCCAACCATTTCTCTCAGCAATTAGTACCATTTCCAAATCTTTCTTACTGTCAATAAGTTCCTTCTAAGGTTCAATCAAAATCTACTCACCTGTAATTTCAATCTATTAGACCTGGTCCTATCCTATGAGGCAGCTGAGAACAGACCTGTCCCCTCCTCTCTGTGACAGCCCTTGAGGTATTTAAAGAATGCAATCATGTCACTGCTCAGTAACTCCTCTTCACCAATGCTGAATGCCCAGCTCCTTCAACTTTTTTTTAAAAAGTCCCAAGGAATTACAGCAACAAATGCCACAATCCATCTGCCTTGAGGAACCCCTACACTCTAGCGATCTGTATGACTCCAAGAACCGCTTTTTTATTTATTTGATGTTGGGGGTGGGGTTCAGACCACAAAAGAGATTGAGACCACATGTGGCCTGTGACCTACACATTCCTCACCCCTGATCTACAGGCAGAGATGGCATAGGAAAGCTGTCTTTGAGGGTTTCTCAAAGTCATTTCCAAGAGGGATCAACCTGGATCTATTCGGCTTAAGCAGAGCAATACCTCCTGGAACTCAGTGACAGGAAAAGAGACACTGATCGCCCACCCCTTCTTCTTCCCACAGGCTGAAGCAATGGGAGAATGGGAGAAAGAATGAAGAAGCAGCAGAGTGAAGGTTTACATACATCTTTGACCCACTGCAAAGCCAAAGACAGACCATGGTCAGCTGTGAACTATGGCTTTCCAAGGGCTGGGAATTCCCTTGTGTTTGTAGTCCTGGGCAACAAGCAAAGCTGGGGAGCTGATCAGTTCAGCCATACACGTTTGCCATTCATGGCCAGTGGGCTGACTGCAGATAACACAGATCATACAAGACTGAATGGAACTTAAAAATTCTCTTTTTTGGCAGAGCATAGCTACTATTTAAGAACCAGCATGATGCAGTGGTTTGACTGCTGGATGAACTTTGGAAGACCAGGGTTCGAATCCCTGAACAGCCATGGAAACACATGTGGTGACCTTGAGCATACTGTCTCAGCTTGAGGGGAAGACAATGGCAACCCGATCTGAACAAATCTTGCCAAGAAAACCCTGTGATAGGTTTGCCTTAGGGTCATTATAAATTGGAAATGACTTGAAGGCATACAACAACAGCAATGACTACTATTGGACTACCTCTGGAACTCCTTTCTATTTAGGCTAGACTGACACCCTAGTAAGCATCCTTCTGGTGGCACATAAAGATTTCTGGTTTCTTTTTTGTTTCAATAGGCTCTAGTAAATGACTGCTCAGGGTGAAAGGACTTTTAATAATGTGCTATGTCATATGTCTTCATTTAAATTATTATGTTTTTAAATTGCATTTTCATTTTATTTATAGCTCAATAATCTTTTAACTTTGTACATTTAAGTGATGTGGATTTTTAATTGTTCCTGTGTTTAATTTGTAAGCTGTAAGGGCAGGAAAAAGAAACAAGCAAACAGATAAGACAGTGGCAGCAGTCCATATTTTTAGAAGAAATGCTGGGAATTGTAGTCTCTCTAAAAGAAATTTTCTCAAGCTCTGGGTGATGGTAGCTAATAAATTCATTGTAGCAGGGCTTAACTGACCTGTTGCTACAGGTCTTAATTGCAGAGCTTAATTTATCTGTTGCTACATCTTGCAAAAACTCTTCATGGGGGTGGGGAGGTCTATGTATTTAATCAGTTAGCTTTCTCCTTCCCTCTTAAACATTGTGGTGCTAGGGCTCACACTCCACTCTGCGTTCACCTTCTGGTTCAAAGCCATTAGGCTAGATTAAATGTTCCTTATGCCAGTTCTTTAATTCCCTAATAATCCCCCCATTTCATTTTGAAATAGCTAAGATTTCTGTCTTAATTTCCAAACAAGAAATTCTCTCACTCTCTCTTTCTTTGCAGGTGTGTGTGTTGTGTACTTGAATGACAAACTGTGAGCAACTGTGGTTTGTACTTAATGCAGAATGCTGAATAACATGAATGGGGGGATTCCTACCTCTCAGCTTTTAGCTTGGAAACCCTGGAGCCTGGAACAATCCTTAGTGAAAGAGCCAACACATCCATTCCTTTCAGATCACATCTAAAAGAATGTTGAGCATGAGCACTCCATATGCACACACAATTGGATGGCAGCATAACTTGGTCTCCGAGGGGCAGAAAGTGCACCAACCAAGTCCCTCTGCCTGTGGGTATTTGAACAAAGGAACATCATATTTGAAAGCAACAGTGCCATGCAAACAAGTATTTGAGCTAAACTCTAAAATTCCAGCCTAGCAACTGCCATTGTGGGTTTTGTTTTAGAGCAAGTTGGTTTTCAGATGCCTGCCACCCAACATCCCTGAGGTACAAATAAGACCATTTTTAGGACTGAGAGCATTTCCATTTCAGAAAAAAAAGAGAGGGAGAAAGACAGACTAGGGGTCTTTCAGAATGATCTAAAGAAGCTGGAGTTGCTGCTAGTATTTTTAAGTAAATGTGTTTTGGAGTACATGGAACAAGTTGTTGTTGTTGTTGTGTGCCCTCAAGTCATTTCCAGCTTACGGTGACCCTAAAGCAAACGCATCATAGGGTTTTCTTGGCAAGATTTGTTCAGAGGAGGTTTGACATTGCCTTTGCCTGAAGCTGAGAGAGTGCAACTTGCCCAAGGTCATCTCGTGGGTTTCCATGGCCGAGCTGGGGTTTGGACCCTGGTATCCCAGAGTCCCAGTCCAGCACTCAAATCACTACACTATGCTGGCTGTCTCCATGAGCCAAGTGCCAAGAAGCCTATCAGGGTAAGTATGCATACATTAAAAACGTATGCCCTGGAAGCACATATGCCTTGGAAATCTACAGCAAGTGATCCAAAAATCTCTCTTAAAAGTAGTAGAATACATGTTTTTATATGAGAATGTTGTGGCCCAACAGGACATTCCTGCTACATTGCTAATATGGCGCATTAACTTCAAGACTACCACTGTAAAGCAAATATTGCTTCCAAGCAGGTCATAGCCTTTTTTTTTCACTTGCCGCTATATATAAAATCTAAAAATGCATTTATACTGTCGTTTATTAAGTGTATAATAGTGTTAGGCCTTAAAAAGATGTAAATGTAAAAATAATAAATAAATAAATTGCCAGAACATGACACTGAGACACAAACTGCACAAATGTTATAAGCAGTTTGAGCATGGGTAACAAAATGGCACTGTTCTGTGTAACTGAAAAGTGCTGCATTAGCCAAGCACTCTAGTACAAAGCACCTTAAAGTAAGGAATGCCTGTATATGTTCTGCCAGAGGATGTAATTAAAACTGTATTGCTGTTTGTATCGGAATTTGTTAGCAACTAATCAGGTCTGACTCCTTGTATTGCACTTGGTTGGTTGCCTCTAGCAGATCTTCCTCTAGCTGCTTGATCCTCAGTTATGTTTTTCTGAAGTCTGAATGTTATTTTTTTCTACTATTTATCTTCTTTTTTTTTCTTTGCTTCATCCTGCTACTCATCTTACCATTCACCATTGTCATTATCCTTTTTAACTGGAGTCAGGGTTCTATAGAATAATAAGAATTTGGTTTTCCTCAGAGTGGTTGGAATTGAGTTAACTATCCAGATAGGCATATATCAAAAGGCAGAATAGAGGGTAGAAATTCTTATCAGAGGGAAAACCATTTTTCTAAAAGTGCCCTGACTGCCCACTCAATTAAAATAATATTATTACTAATACTAATATTTATTATTAATTAGTAATAGCTAATATTGAACTAGTATTTATTAATAATAAATTAACATTTATGAATATATATACCTTAGCTTCCTGATAGCTTCAAATCCTATTTGAATCTGAAGGCATTCATATTTTTATGTTTCACAGCACTACTTAAACTCTTTTAGTGGTTTTAACGCTACAGTATAAAGTACTGAGAGTTCAACATGCTAGGCTTTGAGAATGCTTGGGGTATATGATTGTGCAGATAATGGCTGAAAACATGTATAGTACAGTGTAGCATAATAGTTCCACGTGCAAAGCTAGGCTACAGCTGCCCAATCAATACCCCCTGGACCCACTGTTGAGCTGCTGCAACCCTTCCAGCCATTCTGTGGATGGTGGGGCAGGGACAAAACAAACATCTGGCTGTATCCTCCAGAAATCTCAGCAGATGATGTAATCATTCTGTTTCTGGCTACAGGGATAAAGTGAGATGCAACCTGACTGGCTGGAGGGTAGGGGGGAACTGTGGTCATTTTGGAGTGTGGGAAGAGAATACCAACTTCCACAAGCACCAAGGCATATACAAAGGGAGGGAGGACTTGCTTCTTTGTATGCCACCAGCAAGATGACAATTTTTTTTTTTTATTTCTGTCCACATGTAAGACCAGGTGGGAGGGTTTTGCTTCCAGTGCCAGTCTCTTCAACTAGGAAAGTGAATTCAGTGTGAACTGAGACCTGGTCAGTTAGAATGATCACCCAAAGATACAATGGTCACTTCTTAAAGAACTGCATTAATACATCACTATTTTAAGTTACAATAAACCATGCAAGCTGTTTTTGGATGAACATTTTTAATGATTGGTTTTGTTGTTGTAGTAGTATTTTAAGAGCTTAGATATTTTACAATGATGTTTGGATTGCTCTACATGTTTTGGATTTTGTAAGCAAATTTGATGGAAGGATGAATCAGAAAATAAATGCATCAATAATAAACAAACAAAAATATTTCTATATTAAAACTGAAAACAAAATCATGTAACAGTCTAAGATGGGAGGAGTTCATAACCATTAATGTGCTTTTCTTATTTTATTACCTGTAAGAATATCATGACGGATGCCTCTGACTGAAATTCGAGCATTCTTTATTGGGTTTCCAAATTTGTCAGATACCACTCCTTTTATTCCACGATGAACCTATCAAGATGAGAACAACATTAATAAGGGGTAATACTTTCAAATTCATGTATTTTCATTCACATATTGGCCAGAATGCTATTGTTAGTCCCAACAAAAGCAGATTCATGGAACTGTTATTGAATGGTGTGCTAACACATAGCAAATCCCATTGATTCAATGGGTCTGCTCTAGTTAGAACTGAGATCATTACATCCCTGCCACCACCCTGCTGCATCAGCAATAATGCATTCTTCTGAGCTGGCTCTCCAAACTGGACAGCAGTGACATTTATCATCAGGCAATACCCTAAAGGCACCACGTCTTGCCTGGTCTTGGTCAGCCCTGGTTAGTACTTGGCTGGGAGACTGCCTCCAAATCCCAGGTGCTGTAAGCTATATTTCAGAGGAAGGAACTGACAAAACCACCTTTGAGTAATCCTTGCCTAAGAAAACCCTATGAAATTCATGCATCCACCACAAGTTGACAGGTGATTTTGAGGCAATGGAAGTTGAAAATAAAGCCTGATATTAGCATTAGGTGCTGAAATGGTTAACAAGTTTTTTGCTTTAATTTTCAAAAATACTGAAAAATTGAATGGGACCTGTAGAGATGAATTCATGACCATGAGAAAGACAGGTTGACTTGGAGACAGCAACCAGCTAGAAGGCTAACGAGCTGTAGCTGCCAAGTGGACACCTGGACAGATAGAAAATGGATAAGGCATCAGGTGATAAGGCATCAGGTGTCCACTTGGCACCTGAGCAAAGGAAGATAAGGCCATAATGAGGGACATTAAAAGATCCCTTAGTAGATGGAGCCAAGATTGACCTAACTAGAGAAAGGAAGATAACATGTCAGCTTGACCTGGGAACATGTTACAGAAGGGATGTAAGCCAAAGATTATGAAGTAGCATATTGAACGTCTTGACCTATCAGCTTGAGTTGGAAAGAACCAATCAAATGATGGATCCTGAAACTGTAACCAATCAGATGTTACTGGCAAAATGTATTTAAAGGATTGTAACCCCTTGGTCTGGCTCCTTGATTTGCCGAAGACCGAGGGCCATTACTGCACCGTAATTCAATAAAACTTCTGTTGGAAGGACAGTTGACTGGTGTTGGTTCTTTTGAGGGTACCAGGCATAGACCTGGAAGAGCTTCTGCCTATTTAGGCATGACAGTCTGAAGACATGTGTGCATGTGTGTGCGTGCACACACACACACACACAAGCTGTTAGGTTATTACCCTGCTTCCTTTTGTGCTGCTTCCATTTCCCCTTCCCTATCACCATAATCCTTGTCTTTTTGCTCCAATTCCATCTTGACACACCAAGATTAACAAACAAAACAGGATTTTCCCTCTAATACACAAAACTTGTTTAAGTGATCAGTCTAGTAAACACCTCACAAGGAGGAAATGCTACCACAATCAGGTACAAAGTGGAGGTGAGTGCTGCACAGGAAACATTTATTTTAAAAAACACAAAAACACTATAGATTAAAAACCTCATACTATATATTCCCCTGAGGGGGAAAACATTTTCTTCGAACCATCTGCCACAACTCACATTTGCATTCACTGGATCGATATTGTCGAGATACTTCACATTTTCACTTTATAACATATTTTTGTAACAGAACTTCTCTGCAATAGGAAGTATTTCCCATCATGTATTGCATTTGCAAATTTGCATTCAATGTTCAGGCATGCATTTGTGACAAGATAAGAGTTCTTATATTTTGCTTACTGAGAATATGTGTAAAATCAGTAGGTAATCTGTTGATGTCAAAGTGGGTTGTGGAAGAAGAAGAGAGTTCGAATAAAGTTCTGGCAGGCTGGTGCCTTATCTGGAGTGATTTGGTCAAGTTTCTAGGAGAGTGTGTATTCTGTCCAAAACTAAGGCCCTTTCTGCAACGCACCTTTTCACGGAGCTGGGGTGCAGGGATCGCAAGAGCAGCCTCCAGTGAGAGGCTCTCGCGTCCCAGTTCCTTCAGCTCCGCAGCTGCCGCCCGTTTGCACAAGAGCCCCGCCTCTTCCTTCTGCAGTGCAGCCTGGGAACTTCCAGTACATAATACAATGTTCTTAGTATATGAATTCAAAGACATAACTGTGTTAGTCTGAATCAGTATGCAACTGACAGGAGGAAGTTGGTAACATTAGTTTTGTAGACTATGTCTACTTTGTGCATCTGATGAAGTAGACTTAGTCTGTGAAAGCTTATGCTACCAATGTCTTTCTCGCAGTTAGTCTCAAAGATACTACAAGATCCCTTTGCTTACGCACATAAAGCTAGTTATATGTTCTAAGCTACCTTGGAAGGGCTTTGCCCTGAAAAGATGTCATATAACTAGTATGGCATATTTTTTTAAAAAAAAATCGTAATAAACAAGATGCCAGTATAAATACGGATTTGATTAAAACTACTGATTTCTTTGATGAGATGTTTCTGAAGAAATGCAAGTAGTCCCAATATCTATAGTAATTGACATTCTTTCTGTTTAGGTAAACTTTTGCAGGCATTTCATTCTATGCACTCTCTAGAGCTAAAGGGAAGACACACCAGCATTCCCATGTTTGAGGCACAGGCCAAGACCAACATGCTGTCGCTTTATGTACTGCTGTACCTACTTTACAATAGCCAAATGAGAAACTTTTGTCACATCCTATGCCCTTCTGTGTACGCTGCTCTATAAATCGTATTACTTGCAACTTGTAACTAGGTGAAGATTTATATAACATGCTCACGGCAGCACTTTTCAATGGGAGTAAAAACAAAAGAAGTGAGGTAATCATTTTGAATTAAGCTGGCTCTTATTTATTCAGGTGATTCTTTGCTCTAATGTCCAGTTGCGTATTACTGTATTCAGTAATCTTCCCTGTCATTATTAGGTGAAGTCAGTGTTTTGTTAATGTTTAGCCTATGGCTAAATAGAGTAAGACTGACTAGACTCAGTCATCTTTATCAGAGGACCTTTTATTTCTAAGGCTTCCAGGCCCTTCTGGATTCACTAAAATAGATCAGAAGTAAAACAAAATTAACTTATGGGTATGGACTGCACCTTTCACTGAAAGATTATGCTATTTTATTTTTTTAAAAAACTGGGATTGCTTAATAAACAAGTAACTCTTAAAGCTTACAAAGAGAAACAGGCATGTTCCTAACAACTTTACATCACTGTTATGAGTGGGTACCTTGAATAATTATCTGCTAATGATCTGGAAAGTGATATGTTCGTTGCTCCTAGTCTTTGTCACAGCTTACTGCTCACCTGCTGATTATTCTCGAAATAGTGTTATTGTTATAAGGGAGTGCTAGGCTGGTAATTTAAATAGCTTTTCTTTGAAAACTCTAAGCTGCAGTCTCACAAGTAAAGGATGTAAGAACTGGCTTGAAACTCACAGCGCTAAAATGACTCTGTAAAATTGTATCAGAAATTTAATATTTAATTTTGGTTTTGCATAGCACAATCCTATGAATGTTTAATTGAAGTTAAGTCCTGCAGAGTTCAGTGATACTTTCCCCCATGTTTTGTGCATAAATCTACAACCTATGCTTCTTTCCAGAATGAATGAAAAACAATGGCATAGTAACTCTCCTTTTGCATAATTAATATGTGAAGGAGGCTATTACTGAGTGACTAGGAAATGAGGGTCAGGCTGCTAGCTCCATTCAGAACTTGGAAGTACTGTAATGCGTTATTTGTAGTGAGTCACTTATTACTTTTGCGGTAATAAAGTGAAACAGTGTCAACTTTTTTGCCTGTGATAGCCAAGGAGGTAATTCACTATTTTTTAGTGTAATGTAAAGGGGCTTCTGCCTGTTACTCATTACTAGATGCATTCTGACTCAATCTAAGCAATAGGAAAGGGCAGGGAAAGCGTTGCATGTGTGGCTACCCATGTGACTCTTCTTTACTGGGTGTTGTGAAGCGTGTGAGGAGCAGAGAAGCTTGCAACAAGAAAGGAGGAATAAAAAGGTGGAGCACACACTGGAAGATTAGCTGCCCCAGATTTTTTTTTTAAAAAAAAAAACGTTAAAAGTTAGCCTGCCTTTTCTGTCTCCTTCCATCCTACCTAAATGAGAGAAGCTCCAGCCACTGAGGGGAAAAAAAAAAAGAAAAATAGAGAGACTCAGTGTGAGTGCATGGGAGTGGAAGAGGACTGGGCTGCATTGCCAGACTGACTGCTCCAAAGAGTGGCACAGAGGTCACAGACGAATGAGCTGGGTTGGTGTGAGTTATATGAAAGAGTACAAAGGAACGGGGGTGTTTCTCTGCAGGTTTGAGACTAACTCAGGCATGAGATTTAGAGTAACTGTTGTGGGAAGAGGGAAATGGAGAAAAAAGAGGGACTGAATGAATACCTGCCTCTGTATGCCTGTCCAAAGCATCCCTGTACAGTGCACGTGGCAGCCATGTTGTCTATTATACCATCCCATTGTGGGTTGAGGCAACCCACACAGACATATAAGTATACTCAGAATTGTGATAATCAGAGATACGGTGCATCAATGAACAATCATCATATGGTGACGTGCTAGAAGCAAGTAATTCAGTGAGTCACCTTCTAGACTGCAGTAACAGTAAGAAGTAATTATGTGTCAGGTGATTAGATTAACAAGTTGCATAACTAGTTCCTTTTTAAAAATAATATTAAATATATATATATATATATACACACGCGTATGTATATGTAAAAAATTAAATATTTAAAGGAAAGGTAAAACAACACAAGATTCACACTACAAATAAACATCTACAAATGTTGACAATAAACCAAAAAAATAGTAGCACACTAAACTGTCTAAACTAATAAAACAATTAATAAATTAATAAATTAATCAATAACAACAAATGAATTTAAACTAAAAAATACAAATAATTAAAAAGCCAAATACACATAATAACACATAATGCACATAATAAAAGGTGGTTCCCACCCGAGCTATCAACTACCCAGTCTTCTATCTAAAGACTAGTATCGTAAATCTAACACAAACAGTTAAATTTAATGTATGCTACTTAATCTTAATTCTATAATTCTTTAACAAAGAACATTTGAATTAATAAGTGAATATGCATATAGATATAGATATTTATATCATAGTTAGCTAATATCTTTACTACAAAGCTAAGTAAGTCAATCACCTTAAAATGTTTTTAATATCTAATATAATATGTATAATATATATAAAAATTATTACAATAATAGCAACAAAGTAAAATCATCTATAGTTTTCTTTACCTCCTTTGCAAGATATCAAGTTATAAATTCATCTATTCAAAACAAAGCAAAATAGTAACAACAAATTCAGAACCCCAAAATCATAGTTTCATCTCATTTCTCTCAAGTAGTCAATTAACAATTGCCAATTCTCTTTAAAATCCTTTTCTGGAAAGCCTTTTAATCTATCTGTCAATCTAACTATTTGCACTATTGTCATCAATCTACCGAGCCATTCATTCATTATTGGAATTTCTGTTTTCTTCCAACATTTTGCATGGACCAATCTTGCTGCTAATAGCATATATTGAATCATTCTCTGCCATTGTTTATCACAGCTGGTATCTTCCTGCCAAATTCCCAGTAAAGACAGTTTTGGGGACTTAGTGATCTGGCATTTCAAAATTTTTTGTATTATAGTCTGTATCATCTTCCAAAACTGCTTAGCCTTCTCACAAGTCCATCACATATGATACAAGGAAACAACATGATCCAAGTACTTCCAACAACTATTATTCATTTCTTTATCCATCTTAGAAAGACCTTCTGGTATAAGATAGCAGTCTAACATCATTTTATAATAATTTTCTTGTAAATTATAGCAGAGTATGTTTTTAATTTCTTTTGTCCACAGTCTCTCTCATTGATTCATATCCAAAATTCTTTGCCCAGTTGATCATTTATTCCTTCACCTGCTCTTCTTCCAACTCAATTTTCAACAAGAATTTATATAGTTTGGCAATCAAATGTTCCTCATCATCACATAACAAAACTTCCAAATCCAATTTGGTCTTTTCAAAATCTTTATTCTTTTCATCTTCAAGAAATCTTAAGTAATATTGTCTGTGTCAGAGCCACTGTATTGAACAACCTTCTTCTTGAAGTTACATTGTTTTCATCTCATAATCTTGCTCTTGTTTCCTTAACAAACCATAATAAGTTATCCATATCTGATCTGCTCTCATTTCTGTTCTATAAAAAGCTTCCTGTGGTGATATCCAAAGGTGGATACTTTGGACATAATCTCTGTTTGTATTTAGTCCATATTTTTAATAGGGCACACCTTATACAATTATTATTAAAAGCTACATTAACCTTAATTTTTTCGTAACATAGGTACATGTGCCATCCAAATCTTAGATCATGTCCTTCTAAATTCAAAAGTTTATTGTCTTCTAAAGTTATCCATTTTTTGATCCAAGTAAAACATATAGCTGCGAAACAGACTTTGAGATTGGGTAGTCCAAGACCACTTTGCTCTTTAGCATCTTGAAAAATATTGACTCTCACTCTAGGTTTTTTGCATCCCCATATGAATCTCGAAATATCCTTCTGTCATACTTTTTTTTATGTGTTTATTAAGTTCAACCATCATTATGAATCAGTGCAATAAATATAAATCAGTATACAATAGATCCATATGTATGTGTTGCCGTACACTCCACAGGAAATATCAACCAGCAGTATGAATCCAGCATTACAGTATTATTCAATACTCAATTATACCCCAAAAAAGGGGGAAAAATGAAATAGATCAATAATTAGGTAATTTTGAGTTTGTCTATAACTAATATAACCCAGAAGAACAATCGTTATTTTACCCTAACGATTATTATACCCCAACCAAGACCTAGTCTATATATTCACTATTTCTTATCGTAGACTATTGTTATAAAAATCTAATATGAGAATCTAATTAAACTTAGATTTAACAAAAAACAAAAAAAGGAAGGAATACGAGAGAGATACAAATATTAGCAATATGAGAAGTAAATAAAAAGAGGGGAAAAAAGAAAAAGAAGGGGAAAAAAGAGGAAAGAAAGAGAAAGGAAAAGAAAAAGAAAAAAAGAAGGAAAAAGAAGGAAAAGAAAAAAGAAAATGGAAAATGGAAAAAGAAAAAGAAATAATGTGAGTTAAATAAGATTATGAAAAGAAAAGATAATATAATATATAAAATGAATATACTACTCTATTTTATGATTTACAGTTCTAAAAGAGATATTTCTCCCCATCTCTCTTTCCATACACTTTTTAGAGCATTCCATTCTTGATTGGAATGCTCTAAAAGATTGATGTCTATACTTCGATTTTGCATGAGCATAGTTAGCATATCCATTTGGTACATCTCAAGAAGCTTGAACAATCATTCTTCGGATGTTGGGATTTCTTTAATTTTCCATTTACTCGTGTACAATAGCCTGGCTGCTGTTATCATATATAAAAGAAGCCTTCCATATCTCTTTTGATCTTTCCCGTTAATTCCTTTCAGTATATTTAATAAAAATAACTCTGGAGACATAGGAAATTGTAAACCCATTATTGCTCTAATTTGATTATAGATTTCCCTCCAAAATATTCTGGTCATTTTACATGTCCACCAGACATGAAAGAAAGTACCTATTCCCTCGTCACACTTCCAACATTTATCGGATATATTTTTATATATATTCACTAACTTTGTGGGGGTCAGATGCCACCTGTAAAACATTTTATAATAATTTTCTTAAAGGGCAATACATTTTGTAAATTTCAAATTCACTGTCCATGCTTTTTCCCAGTCCTCTAGAGCTATTGTATGCCCCAGATTTTGGGCCAAATTAATCATGTTATCTTTGATGGTTTCTTTCTCCAATTCTAATTTCAATAAACTTTTATATATTAGTGATAGTACATGATCCTTGCCATCCAATAATTTAATGTCAAAAACCATTTCTTTTTCCCTCAATACCATCTGTATTCATGTAAATTCTATATCTCTCTTTTAATTGTCGGTATAAAAACCAATTACATTTAATTCCTTCTTTTTTTAATACCTCGAGGGACTTAAAAGTGTTGCTACCTATTTCATTATCCAGTAAATCCTCATAAGTTAACCACTTTTCTGTTGACGCACGTTCTTGTTTATGAACAAGATATCCAACATCGGATTTTGACATAAAGTTTCCTTCTTTATATGTTCCAAATTGTTAACAGCGAGTTTCTTATAATATGTTTATTAAATTCTTTATCCATGCTGGCTTTGTTATATCCCAAATAACCACGCCAACCATACTTCATGTTAAACCCTTCTAATTGTAAAATTCTTCTATTTTTTAAATTTATCCAGTCAAGAATCCAGGACAAAGCACAAGCGTGGTGGTATATCTTAAAATTTGGGAGGTCAAGGACTCCTCTTTCTGTACTGTCTAGTAGATAACTCCATTTAATTCTTGATCTTTTCCCCAACCACACAAACTTCTTTACTTCATTATAACACCTTTTTAATGTTTTTTCATGCTTTACAATAGGCAGATTTTGAAAGAGGAACATTAATTTTGGAAGTACGCTGATTTTAATTGTAGCTATTCGACCCAATAAGATACTTTTAAATTTTCCCATTTATTAAGATCTTCTCTAATTCTATTCCAGGTTGGGTTATAGTTATTTTCATAAAGATCCAGATTTTTCTTTGTAATCACTATTCCTAAATATTTAATTTTTTCCCCAATCCGAAAGTTTGTCAGTTGTTTTAATTCCTCCTCTTGATCCTTTGTCATATTCTTTGTCATCATCATGGTTTTATCTTTATTTATTTTAAAGCCGGCCAAATCTCCAAACTCATCTAATACTTCTAGTAGTAGTAAGGGATCTTCTAAAATTATAACTAGGCCATCCGCAAAGGCTTTCAGTTTATACTGTTGATCTTTAATTTGCACCCCCTTAATTCTAATATTATTCCTTATATTCCTATTCAGTATTTCCAATATCATTACAAATAGTAAAGAAGAGAGAGGGCAACCTTGGCGAGTACCTTTTTCTATGTTTATTTCATTTGTTTTCTCTCCATTTATTATTAATTTCACAATTTGATTACTATAAATTGAATCAACTCATTTAATATAATTCTTGCCTAAATCTAAGTTCTTCATGACTTGAAGCATAAAATCCCAATTTATTTTATCGAAAGCCTTCTTGGCATCTATGAAGATTTAAGGCCAATTTCTTATTAAATGTATATTCATAATATTCTATAATATCAATAATTGTTCGTATGCTATCTTTCATATATCTTTTTGGTAGAAAACCAATTTGATCATGATGAATCCAATTACTTAATATCTTTTTAAGTCTATCCACTAAAATTGAGGAAAATATCTTGTAATCTATATTTAATAATGAGATAGGTCTATAATTTTTAATTTCTTTTGTATCTTTCCCTTCTTTAGAGATAAGAGTAATATTCACTACACTCCATGATGGTGGTTTATGTATGCTATTTATCTGATTAACAGTTTCTAATAGGGACATTCTTAATTCCTCTTCAAATAGCTTATAAAATAATGCAGAGAAGCCATCTGGCCCTGGGGCTTAGAATCATAGAATCATTGTTAAACATATTTTAATTTTGTTTCGGTTTCCCTAATCGAAAAGGTGGATAACTGTTTCTGTAATAATTTAATATCCTTTTCTATTTCTATCTCTAGGGTGTTTTTCAATAAATCTTCTTTTTCTTTTAACTCTTTCATAATCTTCTGTTCCTGTTGCTTCCTTTTCCTCCTAAGTGTAATATCTTGTGTAATAAAAAAACCTCTTATATAAGCTTTGGCAGCATCCCAAACAATGTGTATTGGAGTTTCTTTATTCATACTATTAGCAAAGAAGCTTCTAAGTTCTTTCTTAGCTTCTTTAACTATAGTTCATTTTTTAATAGTAAGTCATTTAACCTCCATATATACTCCCGCTTTTTATTTTTCAATTCCACTAGTATAGGGTCATGGTCTGAGATCGTCCTTGGTAATATTTCTATATCAGAAATTTGGTTAACTAATATTTTAGAGATCCATACCATGACGATCCTTGACCATCATTTGGTTCTGTGTGACTAAAAAGTAAAGTCTTTTGCATTTCCATACTTAATTCTCCATATATCTAGCAATGATACGGAGTCAGTTAATTCATTAAAAGATTTTCGTAATTTCCCTTAGGTTTTATCTTTCTTCCTAGTAGGTGGTGGATTCTTGTCTATTGTAGGATCTATCACACCATTCCAATCTCCTAACCAGATCATTCCTTGATAATCCATACCAATCGTTTTTTTCTAGAAGATTTCTAAAAAATTCTTGCTTCTTGTTTTGGGGTGCATAAACACCAGTTATCAACATTTTCATATTTTCAATTTGTGTCTCTACTGCAATGACTTCTCCTTTTACATCCTTAAATATTTCTTTACTTTGGTACTTCTTATTAATGTACAAGGCCATACCTTTTTTCTTTCTTTCTTTCTGTTAGATGACATATAGCAAATGCCTAGTTTTTTATTTTCTAAATATGCCTGGTTTTTCTCTATCAAATGAGTTTTTTGGATGCATATATCAAGTTTTTGCTTTTCTAAATAATGGAATACTCTTCTTTTTAATTGGGGAATTCAAGCCATTTACATTCCAAGTAAGTATTTTATGAGTCATGGTAAAGAGAGTTGAGGGGGTCTTCTTACTCTCTTATTCTTTTACCTCTACTCTCTTACTCTTTACTAACCCTATTTATCACCTAAGTCACTATTATCACTAATAATTGAGTATTCATGCTGTCTTTTTCTAAGTACTTCTTCCTTTTCTTCATTTGTTTCACAGTCTTCTTCCTGAGATTCTTCTGTCATACTTTAAATGGCATTTCTTTGGTTAAAATAGGAATCATTTGGAAGAGAAATATCATCGTTGGAGGTATATTCATTTTTACTGTAGAAATTCTTCCCAATAAAGACAGATTTAATTTCTGCCATTTTTCCATATTAATTTCTCTCCAAGTCTTGACATAATTAATTTTATATAGTTGGCTCATATTTCCAGTCAAATTAATACATAGATATTTAACTTTTCTTTCAATCTTAAAATCTGTTTTTAATTGTAACTCATTTTTATCCTGTATAGTCATGTTTTTGGTCAATCCTTTAATCTTCCCTTTGTTTATCTTCAAACCAGCCAACCTTCCAAATTTTTTTATTTTCCCTTGTAATTTCATTATTGATTCAAGAAGATTTTGAAGAATTATTATCAAGTCAGCAGCAAAAGCTCTTACTGTATTTGCTGACATACATGACACACTTTTTTTCCTAAAAAATACCCTCTGAAAATGGGGTGCGTCAGCAAATATGATAACACTAAAAACATACGGACGGGAAGGGGAGTGAAAGGAATTTTCCCTGCCCAGGCAAAACAGGAAGGGAGGGGGTAGTGGAATCTTTCATCTATAGGAACACAGATAGATGTGTCTACAGTTTCTCCTTACCTTCCCCTCCTCTCCTGTGCCTTTTGACTCTGCTGGGAGTTTCTGCCCAAGCAAAACAGGAAGAGAGGGGTAGTGGTGCAGCACTTTTTTCATTCCCCTCCTCTCCTGGTGCAACACTCCTTTCCTTCCCTTCCATTCTTGTCCATATTGCTCACCAGAGAACTAAAAAATTTTTTTCCTGAAAAATTCCCCTTGAAAAGTGGGGTGCATCTTATATGCTGGTGCATCTAATACTCTGGCAAATATGGTAGTTTAAATTCTGCTTTTCTAATTTTAACTTCCATAACCTCAGTATCTTTTCTAATTGCAGAATTCATCACCTCCAACACTAAAATGAATAAAAGTAGAGACGTAGGACATCCTTGCCTTGTTCTGTAAATCAGAAAAGACTTGGTTGTCTCTCCATTGACTATAATTTTGAATAACTGATTAGAGTAAAAACCTTTTATCCAAGTCAAAAAAATTAAGTCCAAAATTTATGTATTCTAAAACCTTAGAAAGAAAATTTGTGTTTAAATTGTCAAAAGCTTTTTCAGCATCAAGAAAGATGAATGCACCTTGTTTGTCATTATGACTTTCAAAGTATTCAATCATATCTATCACAATTCTAATATTATCTTTCATCTGTTGACCTGGTAGGAATCCACTTTGATTTTCATTCATATATTTCTTCAATAAATTCTTAAGTCTTTCCAGCAGTACCAAAGGGAATATCTGATAGTCACTATTCAATAATGAGATCAATCTGTAATTCCTTGGTAGTGTTAAGTCTTGTCCTTCTTTCAGAATCAGTGTAATCATCGCTTCTTTCCAAGAGTCAGGAACTAATCTTGTCTCCAAAACTTTATTCATTACCATCTGTAAAGGAATTAGTAATTCTTTCTTCAAACATGTGTAGTAAAGGGTACCAAATCCACCTAATCCTGGTGCTTTCCCCATTTTTACTTTTTTGATTGCTTGTTCTATTTCCGTAATAATAATCTTGAAATTAACATGTTCTTTTTCTTCTTCTGTTAAGTTGGGTAGATTTTGTCTTTTCAAATGTTCTTCAATTTTCATGACTTCAATATCAACACCTGAAGATGACTTAGAAAAGTATTTGTAAAAAATCTTTTGTAGGTCTTTATCTTTAGTAAATTCTTTATCCTCTTCTTTCAATTTCATGATCATTCTCTTCTGTCTCTCTCTTTTTTTTTAGTTGATAAGCTAACCATTTGCCAGGCTTTAAGTCTTAAAGACTTAAGAATTTTGCATATTCAAAATTCTTTTGCTTCAAAAATTTCAATTTCTTTTCTATTTCCTCAAATGATCATCAACATTGAAAGTTGATTTCTCAGTACTCCCAACTTTTTCTGAACATCAACACTTTCTGGGAATTTCTTTAAATTCTCTTCTTGAACTTTAATCTCATCTAGAATTTTCTGTGTTTTCTCCATATGTTTTTTCTTTAGTTCTTTATTAATTCAAACACAATATCCTCTCATATAACCTTTACTTGCATCCCAAACAGTTCAGATATTTCTTTACTTCTTTATTAAGGTTTCTCAAAAAGAATTCTTTGATCTCTTTACTTGACTCCTGTATTATATCTTCTTTGGTCAACAAGGATTCACTGAATCTCCATTTAAATTGTCTAGTTGATTTTCTTACATGCATTATTACTGGATTATGGTCGGAAATCATCTTAGGTAAAATCTCAACTCTTGGTATCTTATCAGTCCAAATTTTTGAAAGCCATATCCCTTTTTAAAAGTAATATTCTGATCTCTTCTGCCCCTTTAAAAGTTGCACAATCAGTCTAGTCCCCACCCCAGGGTCTATGCATTCAGGACAGACATCTGAAATGAGACCCTACATGTAAACAGCTGCAAATAAAACAGAAAAGCTCATATGTCAGTGATGTCCAGTGATGTCAGATGTCCATGGTCAGGATGTATTCATTATGGATGTGGCTAGCTCACATCTGGAAACAGGATCAGGAAGTGCAGCCTCCACTCCCTGGCCCTTTTGTGATACATTTTTATTCATACAATATTTGAAGGGGCTTCACCTCTTCCATGACAGAACAGGTCATACCTACCTAAGCCAAGATGAATGTTTTTTTAAAAAAAATTACACTGTAGGAAGCATCTGGTTTTCTGCCACAGCAAATGATGCATGAAATCTTTCCAGGAACAGCAAGTAGCAAAAGAACCATAAGTTTTATAGGGAGTAAAGAAATAGGCTACACAAAACATAATGTAACCCAGAGACAAAGAAGATGACAAGCTGGGTGTATGTGTATCAGGAAGCTGGGGTAAGATACTTGAGAGGCATGGAAGAAGACGAACATGCTGGGGATGGGTAGTTTGAACAATTGTGAGAGGAAGGTTTTGGCATAGACAAGAAGATCCAGAAAAATGGACAAAAATAGAAACCTCGGAATTAAAGCATGTGTTGAAGAAAATAAAACTGTGTGATTTAAATGTATTGCCCAGGGCACTGTGATGGATAGTTGTAACACTGCATTATTATTAGTATCCCAGGCCATACTAAAGTAGTATATTCATCAAAGGTTTTAATACTCTGTGAAGCTCCAGAGTGTCATTATTCTCTTTTTGGAATGAGAAATGAACACAAGAAACCAGTCTGACAGCAGGAATTTCAACATTGCTTCCCCAAGTCCTTAGCTATCATCTCAAATATGAGATAGGGCTACAACGGAGTCATCTGTGAACTGCCACTCATAGCAGCTGGCTGCCTTGAGCAAATACTGTCATAACCCACCTTGGGTGGACAACTCCATTAAAGAAAGCTGATAGAAATAACACAAAACTATACCATTTCCATGAACTTCAGAAGGGCTTCCTTGTTTTGCTGCCAAAGTGAATAAAGTTCATCACCCAGAGGAAACTTCTCACATCCAAGCTCCAGGGTAATTTCAAAACAATTTGTATGAAGGTAATTAAAATCTGCCATTCCTAGAGAAGAGTAAGAGTGATTTTTATTTTATTTGATGAATTAATACTTTGAACTCATTCATCCAAAATGGATTTCAGTGCATATAATACATTAAGGACAATACAATGAAGTTGTGAAAAATAAAAACTATCGTCAACTGGAACATGCATAATGCCCTTATAAAGCGCACAGGGAGAAGAGCTTACTTTGACAGTTTCAACATATGGACAGGCTAGTATGGAAAGAAGTGCTTCTTCAGATACTTGGGCCTCAAGCTGTTTAGGTCTTTAAAGGCAAGCGCCATCACCTTAAATTGGGTTCTGCAGTGGAGAGGCAGGCAATGGCCATTTCCCCAGGATTCCATAGGATGTTGAAAGTGGAATAATAGCACTGTAACAGGCTAGTGTGGAAATGGCCAATGTCTGTTCAGAGTTGATGTAATAAAGCTCTGTCTAGTTCAGTTTTCTCTTACATGGTACTTTCCAGATATTTTGGACTTCAGCTCCTAGGATCTCTAGAAAACAGTTGTTCCCCTGCAATCACTCTATACACCAAGGATATGTACTCTGTCAAGGGATCTCCTTCACTGGTGCTCTTTCTGCTGCAGCTTCCCCCCATCCCTTGCTTGCTGCTGTAACTTGCCAAACTGGGATTCTTCTCTCAGAATATATTTGAAAAGGAACTATGGAGTACAGCTGGCTACAGTGGCAAAAGGCATTCTAGCTCCCTGTGCTCTGTGATTTCTCTTTCAATAATCTTACTGAAAGAAAAAGCACAGGGTATGGTGAGCTAAAGGTTAGACATTGTGACAAACAAAAGCAGAACAAAGCTTGGAATATTTTTTTTAAAAAAAGTAACATATTAGGCATCACTCATTACTTTTTCAAAGTAAAATGTTTGATGTAATTTTAACACAGTAACACATTAGTAACATGACTAACAATTATTTTTGAAATACCTTTTCATTGTTGCTGTTACAGAAATACAATTAAAAATAAAACAATGGCCCAAATTCTACCCAAAATACATAGAAAAAGTAACAGAAGTAAGTTGGTTGTATCATTTTTAAAAAGGGACATTATTATGTCACTGTTACCCTCCAAAATAACGTTACAGGTAATATTGTTAAATGGAATGCATTAGTGGCAAGTACTGAGTATATGAGTGTGAGAGAGAGAAAAGTGTGTCTTACAGTGAGTGTGAGTGTGAGGAAGGTAGTGCGTGAGAGAAAAACGAAGAGGAGTAGACATGCATCCTTCTGCCAGCACGCATCTTTAGCCAACAGATCATGCAAACCGAAGTCCAAACTCACAAAGTCCACTACTGGAAGGTCATATTAAAAGTATCATATGGTAAACGTCACCAACAATGAAGTATATCTTCATTGAAATAACAACTGTGATGGGACAATAGAAATGTACTTGTGCTGGTATGTGGCTATACACAGGATCCAGTTGCCTTCATATATACAGTCCCAGTTATGCATAGCAAAGATAATGTGCAACTCTATGCCCCAAATAGGGGCATAGAGTCCTATATCCCCATTTGCATCAGCGAAACTCATATGTGAGCCTATCAACTTCAAATTCAATTTGTCAGTCCATCAAGTAACCTGGAACTGAGAACCTGTTTCTGTATATAGATCTCCCTTACTGATTTGGAACAAATCTGCCTAGATACTTCAGGGATTTGAAGAATAGATGTCAAAATAATGCTTCTGAGCACATATCTGAAGTTCTGAAACATTCATAGAACTGCCTTCATTAATATCAGAAGCTTGCACAATCTGTGGTCCACCTAGAGCCCAATGAACCTCATATTCTTGCTGCCTGCTCAACACTGTAACAACAGAAGAGTTCTCAAACACATAATAGGTTACGATGTAGGGTTGCTGGACTATGTGTGGTTTGGTGAGTCACAAACAATGCATGCCTATATTAGTACATCTAGCTAGTGCACACGTCTTTTGACTTATATGGGCTTGAGTGGCATAGTTCCAAAGCATTATCTCACTAGGGGGACAGGGTATTAGGGACAGTTAGTTGGTATGAAAATAATGTATGGTGGCTGTAGCTTCTCCATCTTGACACTTTTTTCCTTCGTAATGAGAAGAGTACCAATGTCAAGCTATTTGTAGTGTTATCAGATATCTAAAAAAGAGTTACCTCCAGTAAAGCTGTACCACTCAGCACCATTTATGATGCCTCCTCGTTTCACAAAATTTCCACCACAACGCATTTCTGATCTGTCTGAGATGCCAGGGTGTGCATCTGCATAAGTTTTAGACAGCAGCTTGAACATCTTGGGGGGAAAAAAGGGTAAATGGCATAAGTATTGTTCTTGGGTGTTTTGTATGTTCCAGCTAGTGAAACTCTGGACCAGTTCACGTGTGCTAGTTATTCTACACAGTTACCCAAAAACACACATGATCACCAGGAGGTTCATTTCATCAACAGATCATGGCCAAAGAGAAGAAACAGACTGTGAGTTTCTTGGTTTGCTATGAACGGGAGTGGCAGCACCATCGCTGCCCTGTGAAGAGATACCTGAATTCCACCATACACACACTGCAGCATCCAGACCTTTAAAAAAGCCTGTGGACAATAAGCACATCAATAATTACAGGATATTACAGAAGGAGAAGGCATGAGGATCTCTCTCTCTGTCTTTTTCCCTGTTACAATCTAATTAAACTGGATAATGTGAAGGAGGAAGTTTTGACTCTTGTACACTTAGTGTCTCATGTTTTTGTTGTTATGTTTCACTGAAGGTTTCACTGGGTCCATGTGTATGCATATTTCAATCATTCAGTTTTGGGACCTGGTCAGAGCAAAAATACTACTCTCATGGCACTGAATCATGCATCTCCAGCCTGATATGTACGGTTGCCATGTACTGGATACTGATACTCCACAAACTACACTCTGAGGTAAACAGCAGCTATATTCATAGAAATGGGAGAAAAACAGCTCACTTCCAAAGTTGCTGAGACTAAAGTGTACATGGACCTTGCACCCTTTATATATACAATACCAAAATGTAGGTGTGCAAAGCTGTGATTGGTGATGGCCATAAATCATAGAATCATAGAGTTGGAAGAGACCACAGGAGCCACCCAGTCCAACCCACTGCTATGCAGGAACATCCATCAAAGCATTCCCAACAGATGGCAATCCAGCCTCTGCTTAAAAACCTCCAAAGGAGACTCCACCACACTCCAAGGCAGAACATTCCACTGCCGGACAGCTCTGACCGTCAGGAAGTTCTTCCTGAGGTTCAAGTGGAATCTCCTTTCCTGCAGCTTGAATCCATTGCTCCTTCTCCTAGTCTCTGGAGCAGCAGAGAACAAGCCTGCTCCCTCCTCAACATGACATCCCTTCAAATATTTAAACATGGCTATCACGTCCCCTCTTAACCTTCTCTTCTGCAGACTAAACATACCCAGCTCCCTAAGCCGTTCCTCATAAGGCATGGCTTCCAGATCCTTCACCATTTTGGTCACTCTCCTCTGGACATGTTCCAGCTTGTCAATATCCTTCTTAAATTGAGGTGCCCAGAACTGGACACAGTATTACAAATGAGACCTAACCAATGCAGAATAAAGTGGTACCATTACCTCCCTCGATCTAGACACCATACTCCTATTGATGCAACCAAGAATCGCGTTGGCTTTCTTGGCTGCCACATCACACTGCTGACTCATGTTCAGCTTGTGATCTACCAAGACTCCTAGATTCCTTTCACACCTACTGCTATCCAGCCACTCGTCCCCCATCCTATATTTGCGCATTCCATTTTTTCTGCCTAAGTGCACGACCTTACATTTCTCTCTGTTGAAATTCATTTTGTTAGCTTTGGCCCAGCTCTCCAACCTGTCAAGGTCATTTTGAATTTTGATCCTGTCCTCTGGTGTATTAGCAACCCCTCCCAATTTGGTATCATCTGCAAATCTGATCAGCATGCCCTCTGCTCCTTCATCCAAGTCGTTGATGAAGATGTTGAATAGCAATGGGCCTAGGACAGAACCCTGTGGCACCCCACTAGTCACTTCTCCCCAGAATGAAAGGCAGCCACTGGTGATCACACTTTGGGTTCGATCAGTCAACCAATTACCAATCCACCTAACAGTAGCCCTGTCCAGCCCACATTTTACTAACTTCTTTGCAAGAATGTCATGGGGAACTCTGTTAAAGGCCTTACTGAGGTCAAGATATACTATGTCTACAGCATTCCCTTCATCTATCAAGCTTGTAACCCTATCATAAAAAGAGATAAGATTAGTCTGACATGACTTATTTTTGAGAAATCCATGCTGGCTTTTACAGCATTGCTTTTTAAGTAATTACAAACTGACTGTTTAATGACCTGCTCTAGGATCTTTCCTGGTATTGACATCAGGCTGACTGGGCAATAATTATTCGGGTCCTCTTTTTTCCCCTTCTTGAAGATAGGGACAACATTTGCCCTCCTCCAGTCTGCTGGGACTTCTCTTGTTCTCCAAGAGTTCTGAAAGATTATTGCAAGTGGTTCGGAAATGACTTCTGCCAGTTCTTTTAATATCCTTGGATGTAATTCATCTGGCCCTGGAGACTTGAATTCATCTAGTTTAGCCAGATATTCCTGTACTACTTCTCAACTTATTCTGTGCTGCATTTCCCTCACTTCATCATCCGCTCCCCACGCCCCAGGTTGGGTACTTCTATCCTTTTGGGAGAAAATTGAGGCAAAGAAGGTATTGAGTAGTTCTGCCTCCTCATTTCCCCCCGTTATTAACTGGTCATCTTCTTCACAGAGTGACCCTATCATTTCCTTGTTTTTTCTTTTGCTGCGGGCATATCTAAAAAAGCCTCTTTTTATTGTTTTTGATGTCTCTGGCAAGCCTGAGTTCATTCTGTGCTTTAGCTTTTCTGATCTTCTCTCTAGATCTCCTGGCTCTTTGCTTGAATTATCCATATATCACACCACTTCTCAGACAGCTGCCAGACCCATGCCTGTTTCCCACTTCCCACTTCTCTCCATCCTTGACCAGCTTGATCTGAGCACGTACCTCCTGCACTCTTATCTTACAGGCAACAGATTCCCAAAACACAAGCCTCTTCCAACAACACTTTGGCCCTTTTCATATGGCATTCACTATGCGAAAGGGCCTCTGGAGCGTCGCACAATTGCAAGGAGCCATCCATATGACGTCCGTGCAATTGCGTGACACTGCCGGGGCCGGCAGGAGCCAATCGGGCACTATTTCATTTTCGGCTTATAGCTGAAAATGGTGCACGATGATGCATCACTCCAGGGCCCCGCGCGCAGTTACCGTGCGTGCGGTGCCTCTGGAGCCACAGCGCTCGCGCTTCCTGCCCCAGCACAGCCTGGAAAAATCCCAGGCTGCACTGCGGAAGGAAGAGGAGGAGCCCTCATGCTGCCTGCTCGCTAGCAGACAGTGGCTGCAGAGGCGAAGCAGCCGGGACGCGAGAGCTCGCAAGAGGCTGCTCGCATGATCCCTGCACCCCAGCACCCAGAAAAGGTGAGTTGCAGAAAGGGCCTTTCATTTTCACCCATCTCTGATCTTCCCCCCTCATCAGATACAATGTAGCAATAGGCAATAGAGCAATTAGGCATTGATATCTTGTATGAATCCAGGCAGGTTCCAGTACAGATACATTGTTGAAATAATCAATTAACACTGGGTATTTTGTAGCAATTACAGATAAGCCTATTGGAGCCTTACAGTTTCTACATCTAAAATGGGTAAAATACATTTTTCCAATACACATCCAGCAGACCCATGCCAGGAGTTATGCATTTTGACAATGACATTTGTTACCCTGTGTACTGGGGGTCCCGGGAGGGATACCAAAATGTGCTCAACAAAAGGTGGGGAGAGTTAGCTCAGAGCACTGCTTAGCATTACGAGAGGCAGGGTAATGTAGCGAGATCTTGAACCCTATGTCTACGGAGTCAGGTCGAGTCAAGGAGCACACAGAAGTTGAAACAATAAATGATGTTTATTAAATACAGGCAAAACAGTGTATGTGACACACTCATACAAGATAACTAAAGAAAATAAAGGTTGGAGTGGTATAGAGGGATTTTTAGAGGGATTGCTGGTTTGGGTGATACTTCACCTGTCCTGAAGCCCGGAAAAATGGAGAGCGAGGCTGGGGTGCGATGTAGCTCAGCACATAGAGCTGAGAGGAGGCTCGCCAAGCAAAGCGGCAGCAAGGCGGGATGAAACTCGGGAGCGTTCCGAGGAAGGTCTCGGAATCAAGGGTTTTTATAAGGAGAATTGTGACTGCAGGCTATGCCGTACTTGGGGGAAAACAATAGATTTGGAGTTGGAGACAAAGCCTCCAAAAGGTCAGAATGTCAATGATTGAGTTATCGTAGAAAGTAGCCAGTATGCAAACGCAGAGTACTTGGGTATTATATAGGTTACCCATCAAGCTGCCAGCGCGGGGCAGAGGCTCTTTTGTAAGTAGCATGCATAGCTAATTAGAGTACTTGCCTGGAGGTCTCCTAAAGCAGCGAGTCAGCTATTTTCTGGCCTGCCTGTATTGTCCAGGAATATTTCGGCAATTAATGGCCGAGCTTGTTATGTGCTTGTCCGGTGGCCTCGCAAGCACGTGGAGAGGAATAGAGAAGTGAAGCCGAATTCTGATATCAAAAGGATATCTTTTAATATCCCCAAAGCTGGGACTAGCCAGGGCAGTAACACATTTACCATTCAACTTCTCTCCAGGTCCTGAACTCTTGTTTGGCTTGGGTCACATGCCTTTTTTTTCCTGTTTACATTTCCCATTAGCACAGGGACCCAGAACTATTTTTTGGGGGGGGGCTCAATATTGGGAGACAGATAGTGATTAATTTTAACCAACTTTCAGGTATATTTTTATAAAACAATGAAAACAAAATACATTGATAGAGTTGTAATGAAGTAATGGCTTTTTTTCTTCAGATTTTTCTTCAGCACACAAAGTAAAACATGCCCTAGTCTCCTACTCCTAGCTCAGTAAAACAACTACTTAGGTCATGGGCTGGCAACTCTCAGAGGCCAGGGGGCTATATTGTCCCCTCTGGAGACCTTGGAAGGCCATAATCCTACTGTATCCCCCTACAAAAAAAATTAAAAATTGTTTTGCCCCCAAACACCCTCTAGGGGATGTGGGAGGCATTTTCACCAGGCAAATATTGCAAATGTTTCACTCTGCTTTACGAATGGCTTTTCCTGGACCTAAAATGGCCTGAGGAGGCAAAAATGTCCCCAGGGCTCTAGATGAGGGCAAAAAGGATAATTGACTCTGGGGTGGCCACAAAAATGGCCATGGGCACCCTAAGCAGCCTACAGGCCACATCTTACCTATCCCTAATGTCTTCTAGGGCCACTGTGGCCAGAAGAGCTATTCCCTGTGATCTAGAATTTTTGTTCAGGTCATCACAGCAGTTCTCATAGTGCTTGAGGGCACAGTTGGGAGGAGGAGGACAAATTACTTCTCCCATCCATTATTATTCAATTAGCCTCAAATGCCAAAACTTTTACAAGCACAATGTGTAGTCAGACATCAGGACTTTCCGCACTACACTGTTATAGTGCTATTATTCCACTTTCAATATCCTATGGCATCCTAGGGTTTACAGTTTAGGGAAGGTCATTTAGAATTCTTAGCAGAGAGCTCTTTGGCCTCAGTAAACTACAAACTCCAGAATTCCACAGGATGTTGAAAGTGGTATAATAGCATCCTCTCCATGTGTTCAGTATAGCTAACTGTTCAGTAGGCATAGGACAGACTGCATGCAGACTTTGATATTCTTTGCAGCTTCAACTACAATAGCTCTGTGTGTGTGTGTCTGTGTGTGTCTTTGTGCATGCATGTGTTTTCTTGTCCATTTAGTACACGTGTGATTATTCCTGATGGGACTTGATTACAAAATACTCGTGGCAGACCAAACTTGCCTGATTATTTCAGAAGGCAGCTCCACATACTAGTCCTTGGGAACGCTCAAGCCTCTCTTGACCCCCAGTCAAGTAAAGTGATTATGCTTAGCCTTAAATTTTGCACTTTTTAATAATGGTGAGAGGCAGTGTGGTTTAGTGATTTGAGCATTAAAGACCAGGGTTTGATTCCCTGCTTGGCCATGGAAACCCACTAGCTGACCTTGGGTGCATCACACACTCTCAGCCCCATAAAACCCCATGATAGGTTTACATTAGGGTTGCCATAAGTCAGAAATGACTTGAAGGTACACAACAACATAAATAATGGTATAAATAACCCTTCTCAATATGCATCCAGCTACTATTTAGAGTTTGTATTTGTGGGTCTGAACTATAAATGGTAATTGAAGAAGCTTCTGGTTAGTGACCTCCCTTGCTCTTTTTCCAAAGGTGCTAAATGCTTTGAGGCTCATTGTACAGAGCTTGCAAGCTGAAGTAATGAATGCCCATTCCAGAATAAATCTTTTCCCCTGGCATAAACTAAAACAGCTTATATCAGCCATAGTTTAATGTCAGTAGCACTAGACTGCAGATATTCTGCTAACAACATTTGAACAACCTTCCAGAAAGGCACTCAGCTGTGCATGTCCCTAGCTAAAGTATTCTGGTATAAAGTGTTCTGCAGCAGAGAAACCAGCAAATGCTACAAAGCCACAAAGGAGCACATGTACCATCAAAATTAAGAGGGGGAGACAGCAACGCCCAGACTACTTGTGACTGAGCAGTCAGCAGAGGTACTGCAGCTTAGAAGAAGCCTCTGGCAGAGGGCTAGACCGGCTGGAGCATCAAGAAGAGGCAAGCCTATATTTGCATGCTTCATTTTATTCTGTTGGGCCAGAATGTTAACAGCACAGTTCCAGGTTAATAAGTGACAGGAACATGTGATAGAACAAGCTGCAAGGCTTTTATTAAAATGTCTTAGATTTGTTCTCGTTTATATTGTTTATTTTGATGTCTGCTTCTCGCACCATCCAGAACTGGCAATGGAAAATGTGCAAGTGACTGGTGCATTTTCTTCCCCTTCTTCTAGTTCTTTTGCACAGGGGGACAGGCTGCCCTTTGCCTACAACCTGCCTAAGACACTGAAACCACAATAGGTATTGCTTCTGGACAGTTTGTGAAATGGTGGTGGGCATAACAAGATTAGATTTTACGAGAGTGCCAAGCAAATCTGATGACTCAGATTTGGCACATCTAATGCCATCAGAGCTCTATTTCAGCCAGAATTCTAAGTCCCAGAATGTACTTCAGCATCAAGAGATTTAATTTAATAATAAAGAAGAGCAAAGCAGGGCCCATTTTCCTCTACACTAAGCAAATATAATATAATCCAACAGTGTTCAGGATTAGGGGGCAGCACATCCAGATTAAGTAATAAAGTCCCAGGTTACACTAACCCTAGCAGCTCCCCCCATGCTCAGATCCCTGCTTGAAGATCCTGGAACTCAGCCCAATCGGGCCTCTGCCTTCAAAGACACCACCACATCCATACCAACACTCCTGGGCTTAACTGCTAGTTTCTGCCATAAAACTACTCTTGCTCACTCCCCTGGCTTTGGGGCTATCAAAGCATATATGGAAGGTGGGGATTAAATAGGAAGATAGTGGTAGTCTGGGGCTGGCGCTCCTGAAAGTACTCTCCAGTGTTCTTGAATGTGCTTGAGAGTTACACAGCCTCAATAAATTCAGACAATTTTGATTTATCCATAAACAGTTTAATCTTGGGACTGGGACCTGGGCTTTCAGGCTACAGTCTCTCAAGTTAGGTGCAGCTCAGCAAACCAACTTCAAGTAAAATAACCATGAGTGGCTCCCAGATGTGAATCTGTCTAACTGCTGGGGAACACTTTAATAACCACTCTTTTTAGAATAAAAAGGAAAATGGAAGGGGGAGAAAAAAGAGAAATGTGCAGCACCTTTAAGACAAATTGAGTTTTATTTTTTCACGAGCTTTCATGGATATAAACCCACTTCTTTTGATGTAATACTGAGTGGCATTTTCTTAGAAATGTCTAAATTTTAAAAAATCTTTTTAGAAATTAGCTTCTGAATGTAAACTACAGCTAAGAGTTTAGCACACAGACTAGACCCAGCCCATTCACTTCAGCTGGTTCTTAGGTGGCAGCTAAGAGGAAAGCAGGTGGAACAGACAATTCTAAACACATTTTAAGAAAAATGTGCAGTTGGAATGAGAGCCATTTCTCCCCATTCCAACTGCATGGGGCTGAGGGAATGCAAGGTCATTTCCACACTAGACTGTTACATTGCTATTACTCCTCAAAGACCCCTCCCTAAACTGCAAACCACAGGATTCCATAGGATGTTGAAAGTGGAATAATAGCACTATAACAATCTAATGCAGAAATGGCCCAAGACAGGAGGGAAATTATACACATGCCATCTATTGTGATAGAGCATTTAAATGGAAATTTATTACAGCATAAGCATTCAGAAATACTTGCACAAGTTTTAAAAATATTCAGAGATTTTTGTGAATGTAGAAGAAAAATCTGTGTCTGTGAGGTACTAGTGATGATCTATGGGGCTGTTCCAACTCTATGATTCCCTCATTCTATTTTAAAGCTTCTCCCACTGGTCATTTGGATATTCCTTTGCCCAAAGGATTTTAGTCCCAACATTCAAGACAGTTGCAAAGAGGAGGAATGGGGGCTCTCCACAGAGATGGATAAACCTATTTTGCCCATTGCAGATAATTAATTTCTTTTCAGGACAGAAATTGGGAAAGTTGCTTTTTTGAATTACAGTTTCCAGATTGGCAAGTATTAGCTGGGCGATTCTGACAGCTGACATTTCCAAATTCTGTGGAAGTACAAAGTGTTCATATATACCTCAGCTTCAACTGCTTCTCCGCTTCTTGACCGCACTCCTCAGTTATGAAGAAGGGAGGGGATAATGGAGTCCATCTGTCAGTGACATCTGTGGAGTCATGTATTTAAAAGTACAAGCTACTTCTGTAACTGCAATCCTAGGCCCAAGTCTCTATCACCCATGATTTCCACATTTTCCTGCTCAGTGCAAGAAATCCAGCTAGAGCATCCCCAGCACATAGCTGTCCAACCTCTGTTTTTGAAGACATCAGAAAAATTGCCAAAATGTGTTCCTTGCTGAACCCTTCTTACTGTCAACATGTTTCTTTTAATGTTCAATTGAAATCTGTAACTTAAAATCACTAGAGCTGGTCCCCCCCCATCCAATGCAGCACAAAACAAATTTGTACCCTCTTCTCTGTGATAGTTCTTGAAATATTACAGAAGGCAATCATGTCATCTTTCAGTGTTCCCTTTAGTAGACTGAACATACCCAGCTCTTTCAACCTTTCCTCATATGTTTTGTTCTCTATACCTCTAATCATCCTTATTGCCTGTCTCTGAACCTTCTCCAACTTGTCTCTGAACCTTCTCCAGTTTGTCTATATTCTTCCTAAAATGAGGCAGTATCCCAGATGAGGCCTGATTATTGCAGAATATAGGGGGACTATTACTTCCCTTGTCTTAAACTACTGTTTAGGCTGAAATATTATTTGAGGGTCAGTGTGGTATAGTGGCTTGATTCTTGAACAAGGACACTGAGAGACCAGAGTTTGAATCCCTGGTTAGGCATGGAAACCAGTTCAGTGACCTTGGGCAGGTCACATGCTCTTACCCTTTGAGGAAGGCAAAGGCAAAACCCTCTCTGAAGAATTCTTACCGAAAAAATCCCTTAAGATCACCATAAGTTGGAAACAATGTGAAGCCACACAACACACACACAAATATTATTTGCCTCCTTTGCTGCAGCATCACACTACCAGGCCATGCTCAACTTATGATCAACAATAATCTCAAGGTCCTTTTCACGTGTATTGCTGCTAAGCCCCCATCCTATTCCTGTGTATTTGTTTTTTTGAGGACTAAATGCAGAAATTTTCATTTGTCTCTACTGAATTTCATTCAATTTCTTTCAGCCCAATTTTCTAGTTTGTCAAGGTCCTTTTGAATTCTGTTCCTAGTGTGTCCATTCCTCCCAGTTTTGTATCATCCACAAACTTGATAAGAAGCTCTCCTAACTTGTCATCTAAGTCACTGATAAAAAATATTGAAAGAGTGTCAGCCCCAGGGCACAAACCCTGCAGCAGTCTACTTGAGACCTTGCTCCCATCAGAAATACAGCCTTTGATGGTGACCCTTTGAACATTGTTTTTTTATCCAATAATGGATCTATCTGACAGTGTTCCCATCTATTCCACATTTAATCTGTTTGCTAATGAAAATATCATGGGGAACATTATTGAATGTTTTGTAGGAATCCTGATAAACAACATGTAAACAACATCAACGTTCCCACTATCTACTAAGTTAGTGACCCAATCAAAAAAAGATATAAGATTAGTTTGGCAGAATTTGTTCTTGACAAACCCATGCTGACTCCTACTAATCACTGCATTGTCATCTGGATACTAGCAAGTAGTGTTGTTGTTGTTGTTGTTGCTGTTGTTGTATGCCTTGAAGTTGTTTCCAACTTATGGCTACCCAAAGGTGAACTTATCCTGGTTTTTTTCTGGGGCTGAGAATGTGTGACACATCCAGGCTCACCTAGTGGGTTTCCATGACTGAGCAGAGACTCAAACCCAGGTCTCCAGGGTCATAGTACAACACTCAAACCACTACACCATGCTGGCTCTGTACTACCAAACAGACTCATTTATAATCCATAGGCCCTCCTATTTTATTAAAAAGGACTGTGGTTTCCAAAATGTGAATAGAGCTAGTCTGACAGCACCTTAAGTGCAGGGGAATTGATTATTCTGGGCCACTTAGCCTTGGAGCATTCAGAACAAAATTCCCAGAAATTAGACATAAAGTCTTGCATATACACGGATCCTTTTGGTCCATCACCATAGGTGAAGCATTGCTTATTCACAAAGTTCTTCTAAAAACAAGTTGCAGGGAAAAAATTGGAATGCACTGGTATTAATGCACATTCAAATATTTTTGGATGTCAAAAATGTCACAGTGGGATTGGAGACTCAACTCTCCAAAGGTGCATGATATCTATCAACCTGATCCTTTGCAGAGGATGTTGGTGATAATATGTGTGTGTGTATGCACGTATTTACACACACACACACACACACAGAGATTACTACCTGATACAAAGATCCTATTCCATTACATAATCAGTGTCATACTCTGCCAGTCTAACAATCATCGGTAAGTCAGCTAAGTAAAGTAAATTGTTTTCTTCCTCATGACAGGCTACAGTATGACTATACAGTAGCCACACTACTTTATCTGATTCACATTACATGGTTTCAGTTTCTAAATACCTCATTACCATTTTGCTGGCCAGGAGCACCCAAAATGCTTAATTCAAAAGCTCATCTGCACAAAGCATGCATTCTCCTTGATAAGTGATAGACTCCATGTTGCAGCTATCTTATCTATTTGCTGTCATGAATACCAGGCACACCACATACTCAATTACTCATTGTGCACATTTAAAAGAGGAAAAAAGGGCATTTTTAGAAATAGATGAAGTATTTTTCTTTCATTTGTAACGCAATGATTCAAGGCAATAAGATGCACAAGAAGAAAATGAGAAATGTGCAATGTAAAAGACAGTAACAGCTTAGTTTAATCCTAGACAGATTCTTGGAAGAAAATTCTGTTATGTCCAAGTCTCAGGAGTTACACACACACACACAGAGCAAATAGAAGTGTTTTTCCCAACACTCTTAATAAATGAGACATCACTGCCCCCTTCTGCTCTCTTTTTATGTTGGTCAGAACAACTCCTGTTTTCTTGCTTCTGGGGATAATAACTTCAGTTTCCTAGAACAATTTCCAGAGCTAAATATCAAGCAAGAGCTAATATTTGTATTCTTAGATATTATGTCTCTTATTCTAAATTCCAATGAAAATGCATATATGAACTATTTAGTCAATACAGCTGAAGTTTGGTGCCCTGTCTCATTTTACTTGTCACACATTTTAAAAATGTTGAAACCGGGGGGGGGGTAGGGAGAGGGGGAGAGGGGGATAGGGAGGGGAAGGGGAAGAACTATGGGTACGAGCAAAAATGAATATCAATGGGGTTACAAACAGACCAGGGGGGGAGAAGGGGAGAATACAAAATATGGAAAATAAAGGAATGTGAATGCTAAAAAAAATAAAAATCCATACAGGCTCAAATGATTATGTTCTAAGCAGTTCTGCAGTATAGTATTACCTTCTCATCTGGGGTAGGGGAAAACATTTTATCTTCCAGTGGATGTACTGAATAATCATAGGGATACGAAACCACCAAATCACCCCCATGGAGACTGGCAGAGAGTACAAATGGGATGGACTTGATCCACTTCATAACAGCTTTTGTCTCTGGGGCTACCTGAAGAACATTTTTTTAAAAATCCAACTGCATTAGTAGACATAAAATATTATCTTATTAGGACATATTAATGTAAGTATGAAATGGAGCTACCACCAAAATGTTTTAATCAAGGGTATTTGCAAGACGGGATATCGTGAAAGTTCATGAGATTAAAGACTGAGGTTGTTCTGACACAAGCTAGTAAAAGGCTATGCTCCTGAAAACACTACTGAAACACACCACAGTAAGTCAAATAAATGCAGCAATTGGGATTTCTACCCCATCCTGTATTTTGAGCCTCAGAATCTGACATTATTGCAATACAGTTGGATAACATGCTGATGGGATACGTGCTTTATAGAATAGAGTTACTGGGATATAAAGAGTAGAATATAATTAATGAACTTTTGTATTTCATACCTTACCCCACCAATAAGACTGTGGAATAGGCAGGTGGTCAGTACGTGCCCCTCTGATCCTCGCTAGTCTGTAAACTTCAGATGTCAAATCTGGGAAATTCCTGTTAAGATCCAGATTCTGAGCTGTTTGCCTCCCATTGGTCCATCCATTGTAGCCAGCTCCCTAATTAGTAAGGAACAGAAAAATAAACACTCAGATGCTAGTGAATCCATCCATACATTTATTTGTAAGGAGGCATGAACACCAAATGTACTCTAAAGAGTTCAATGAAATTTCTCGTAGTTTGGAAGTTTGATAAATTCATTGTTGGACATCTTAAGCACTTTATGATGGAGCACTGAATTTTCACGGAACATTTTATTTTTAATGTAGTAAACAGATTCAAAGAAAAATACTCTTTAAGAAAAACCAAACCAAAAAGACAACATGTATAACATTTCTTTCTTTTAGAAGTTCTTTGTGGCAAACAAAATAGAGAAAAGACAGGATCTAAAGAGATACCGTCTACTTGTTTTCTGCTGCTCTAACGGGTAGGACCCAAACCAAAAGATTCGAATTAGCAGGAGGAATAGGTTTTTTTGAAACAGAGATTGGATATCTATCTGCAGAGATTCATTGATAGGGAGTTTGAATAGGTAACTCTCGGGGTCCCATGCAGCTCTACACTTCTATGATTTTGTGGTTTTGGTATACTGTGTGAGGTTACTGATCTTATTCTTAGATTTCAGATCCTGCCATGCTGTCCCAAGAATTCCTTTTAAAAATGTTCTTAGGGTGTTTCTGCCCTACACTATTATAGTGCTATGATTCCACTTTCAATATCCTGTGGAATTCTGGGGTTTGTAGTTTACTGAGGCCAAAAAGCTCACTGGCTGAGAATTCTAACTGCCCCTCCCTAAACTGCAAACCCCAGGATTCCATAGGATGTTGAAAGTGGAATCATAGCACTATAACAGTCTAGTGCGGAAATGGCCTTAGTGTCCAGTGTCATCATCACTATCCTCATCAATATTATAATCAAAAAGATTTCCCCTGACCTGTATCCTCCTGTGTGCTTACCTCTTCTGCTGCAAGTTCATACCCATCTGGATTCATGGAAGGAAGAAGGTGAATGCGAGTATTGTTGATCAGTGTTTGGATTCTGGAGTTCCCAAAGAGATATTCAGAACACAGATACTGGGCAAGGTAGATCAGTAATTCTTTCCCCACAACTTCATTTCCATGCATGTTGGCAACATATTTGAATTCTGGCTTAACTGTGAAGATATGAAGCAAGATAGGTTTTATTTCAGTGACTTTCAAAATACATGAAGGTGAAGGCTGCTAAGTGTGATATGGTTTCTTTTCTGATTGTGGTTTCTGCTGACCTGGTCAAGGATTTTCTTACAAGATGTTCAAGAGCCATTGGCAGATACTCTATTTGTCATTGTTAAAGCGAGGGGCTGAGTTTTTCATGGAAGTGGAAAACCCAAACTTTGTAATGGAGGGAAGGAAGAAGGTCTAGGGTGGATATATCACAAGTCAATAGTTTCATTTATGTTACTCTGACATCCGCATTCCAAATAAATATTACAGTAAGCCCAAACCATTGTTGCATCCAAAATAAATATGTTTGATTTAGTTCTCATTTATTAAAATGAATCCAGCTTCTACTATAGTTCACTATATACATGGAAATGTATGTAATGAAGCCCCAGTAGGTGCCACTGTTAGTGGTTAATGTTAAAGGTATAGAAAAGTGTGATTTTGACGGAGAATGGCAGTGAAAAAGTGTTTCCACATCGACTTTTCAATCCAAATTCAAATTAATCTCTTCCCAACTACTTTTTCTTCAACAGTTTTAGATACTTGCTTATAAGATTGTCATAAATCTCAAATCCAGAAGGGAGGAAAGCAGCTTGGAGGAATCTGGAGTGGAACAACTGTAAGGCCAAAAGGCTTAAGCACCTCTTTTGCCTGCCACTCAATGCCTCGTGTAGTCAACTTTCTTTCATTTTTCTTATCAGCCCAGCTTTTATTACATTCCTTTGTGTATAAAAAATGTTTAATCATCGATCTCAATTTAAAGAAACCAGTTTTAAAAAATCCTGAAATATGGAAGAGTCAGACAGAATTTAAACACATTCTCAGAGCTTGGTCAATTCCCATCTATCTCATTAGCATATTGATGGTATCTTGGGAGTGATTTGTCTTATTTCTTTTCAGAAAAAGTGCTGTGTTGAAGCAGATCCCTTCTATTTCCATCAGTTGAGATTGTACGAATTGCTAATAAGAAAACAAAGTACTTCGTATGTTGTAGTCCCAGGGACAAGAGAAGAATTGTGGTGGAAAATGCATATATTCTCTTGGTCGCACATTTCCCCATGAAACTATACTTTCTATCACCTCACCTCTTTCAAGAGCTTAGCAGACTTTGGTTCAAGGAACATCAATAGTTACATCAGCACCAGCACTCTCATGAGACAACATCAGGCTCTTACCTAAGGCAGAAGACTGGGAAGAGGTGTTGGTTTTGTTGGAAGAGACAGCAACTTATGCATTTGTTTTTGCTGCTCTCTTGTCCAACAGGGATAAGACGGCTTGGACAGAGAGGGATTAGGATCTTTGACTTCCTTTCCTGCTTGTTTTGCTTCCTCTATTTGCCACCTATCCCAAAGTGTTACGGGCAGATTACTTTGTCTGGTTTAATTAAGGATTAATTAAGTGGCTGGCTTCTCTTGCAAAGAAAAGGAACAGACCCAGACCAAACTCTTGGCCTTGTCTTTCTCTTTTCCCATCTGCTCTTTGGTGAAGAAGGACATGTTGCACTTCTCCCTCCCATCGTTTTCTTTTTTAGATTAGTTTGAGAAGGATCAGGCTGTTTCTATTAAAAAATGCATTTCTTTAATAAATGTTCCTCCTGTTGAGTATTCTAAACTTATTTTCTGCTTGCGCTTTTGGTTCTTTCAAACTCATCATCCTAAGATGGGCACCTCCACTGTTACTGGTGTAAAGGTTCTAGTGGGCCTTTCATTCCAATAATAATCTTTCAACACCCACCCCCTCTAGCAGATTTGACACCTCCAACTTGCAGGAAAGAGTGCCTGCTGTCACCAGCACCAATCACTCTCCTCTGATTGCTTTTACTCCTTCAGCCACTCCCCATTCTGCCACCTGCCTGAAAGCCCTCTATTGCCCATGAGTGATGCTGTTGATTTTCTGCCATGGCCAGAAGAATTATTTTACACTGAGAATTTCCCAATCACAGCAAAGCAATGGTAAAGTCACTCAAAGGCAGTGACACTTTATCATTTCCCATCTGACTTGGCCAGTCCTGATCCCACAGCTGAAGCAAAGTGACCCCGTCTGTGCTTCTGCAACTGAATCTCATACCATGGTAGATCTCACCCTCAGTGCCTTACTCTTTGTAGAAGGATGCTTATGCCTTCAGAGTTGAGATGATACTATGAGGTGAAATTTGAGATGGTGATCTAAGAGCACCAGTGTGGCTCTGCAGCAAATTAATGGCTGTGCTCTTGTCTGATGAAGTTTGGGAGCAGGTGGGTGGAGGAGGAGGAAGAGCCAGAATGGGGTTGACTGAGGAGAAAAAAGCGAAAGCATCAGAGGGGGCATCTCAAGCTGCAAGACATCTTCAGCCAGCCTTGTCTCTGAGTTTCATATAGTTCTGATCTCCACTGATAGGTTACTCACGCAATTCATGGTGTCCAGGGCTAGTAGAAAATTCAATCACAAAGAGGTCTTTTCCTTCAAAGCTGCGGCCAATGCTGTACATCTTGGAAATATGGGAACACCTGGATGCTGTTTTTTTCAGTACTCTTACCATTTGGGAAAATGAGTGGTGGGTGAACTGAATGAATGTTGGTGTTTCACTGAGTACATCATCTGCAAATTCTGTATCCCCTGTGAGACAACAAAATTGGTTTAACTAAGTTAGCTTTCCAATTGCACATATAGAAGATTATTGTTGCACATAAAAACATATTGTTTCACAAATAACTAAATCAATAAATGAAAAAGTATATCTAGATCAAACATGATTGCCAAATTTAGGAAATGATCAATCTTGCATTTTGGATTCATTCCTGACTGCTCATGCCATTCTCTTCCTGTATCGCAGGCAAAGTGACCCCAAACGGGTAGTAGACCTCTGAATGATGGGTGTTGGCAATTATATTCGTATTCACACTTCCGCTTGTGAATATCTCAGAGGCATTCAGCTGGCCATTTTCGGAAATCGAATGTTGGAAACAATGGTCAAGTGACCATATAGCAAATCTAGTTTTATGTTCTCAAAGGGTAGCTTTGGTAGCAGTAGAAAGCAGTAGCAGTGTCCCAATTCACTGTTTCTGGGATCTTTGGAAAACTAACTATCTGGTGTGATAAAGTTAATAAATTTTAGGCCTAACACAACACCCCTACTCCCACGCATTTTACCATGTATTTGACACATTTCGGAGGCTATTCAAGTGAATTTAAAATCTTGCCCCCTCAAAACACTGGCCGCTTTATGATGACCAAGTCCAGCTTGGAGGCACAGAACAGCAACAGCAGGGGTGAAAGAGTGACAGTCAGATAAATTTACTGAGGGCAGGTGGGAACATTACTTCTCTTGGCAGCTTTCAACCTCAGCCCCCAACATGTTTCCTTTATCATGACCCAATAGCTGGAGCTTCAAGGAGAAGGGCTGAGGACAGATGGGAAGTCTGGCGAAAATCTATTGCAGGAACAGTCTTCAGAAAGAGCCCCAGAAGATTCTATCTTGCCACATATTCCTCTTGAAAGGAAGCCCCAAGAGATAACAGTGCTTTGCTCTACACTGTCAACATCCAGCACCCTCAAATTCCATCGGTTAAATCCTATCACTCAATGATTTCTGTTGGTGATGCCATGATGATACTTGTCCAGAATTTTTGCATCGAAAAGGTAACAAAAAAGAGGCAGAAGCACTGAGTTCTATTGCCTTCACATTTCTTGTTTATAGCATAGGTCCAACGGATACAAATATCCCCTAGTGATGCCACAAGGGGCAGCAACTGATATCCCATACCCCTCTTTCCACCCTTTGTTGTGGCTATGATAATGGGAACTGTCACTCTGGTACAGCTCCCTTCATCTATGTTAATGCAGAAACAAACCACACTAGCAAACGCACTTTCTTAGAGATCAATTTCCTCTTATAATTCTGTTGCTTCTGATGGGTCTGCAGTTATTAAAGCCTGTCTTAAGTTAAGACATGTGGTCATAGTAAGTTTTAGAATCTGAGCTTTAGTCCATTAGCCCTTATTTTTAATTTATCACTAAAACCACCATTCAGGGAATGAGTAGTAGAGGTTGGTTTTATTGCTAATTTGGTCTTGGAACACAGAGAGATTCAAGTTCAAATTGCATTGGTCATGAAGTGTACCAGGTTTCCTGGGGTCACTCACTGCTCCTCAAAAAACCTACCTTACCAGGCTATTGTGTATATTAATGGAGGGAGGCAAACCATTTAAAGAGGCCATGGAAAATTTTGTTTTTGTTGTGTGCCTTCAAGTCATTTCCAACTTACGTGACATTAAGGTGAACCTATCACAGGGTTTTCTTGGCAAGATTTTTCAGAATGGGTTTGTCTTTGCCTTGCTCTGAGGGTAAGAAAATCTAACTTGCCCAAGGTCACTCAATAGGTTTCCATGGAAGAGCAGGAATTTAAACCCGGGCCTCCAGAGTGATAGTTCTATGTTCAGACCACCACTATAGCATTTTGTCACCACCTTGGGTTCCATCTGAGGCCCTTTTCGCATGGTATTTTCCATGCGAAAGGGCCCCTGGAGCATTGCGCAATTGTGAGGAGTGATCCGCACGATGCACTCACAGTCGCGCAATGCTCCAGGGTAGGGTAGGTGCCAATTGCACACCTTTTCATTTTCAGCTGGAAGCTGAAAATAGTGCACGATCGCGCATTGCTTCCGGGCCCCGCGCACACTTACCTGGCGTGCGGAGCCTCCAGAGCTGCGCCGTTCGCGCTTCCTGCCCCAGAGCAGCCTGGGAAGGTCCCAGGCTGCACTGCGGAAGGAAGAGGCGGGGCTCTCACATGAGCAGGCAGCTCGTGAAGAGCTGAAGGACCTCAGACACGAGAGCCTCTCGCCAGACGGTGCTCGCACAATCCCCGCACCCCAGCACCGGAAGATGGTAAGGTGCGGAAAGGGCCTGAGAGAAAGGCAGAATATAAATATAATAAATAAACAAACAAACAGATAAACTTCCAGTGATTTTCTTATCAGATCACTGTAATTTTTTGCCATCAGTTTTTTCTCCACACCAACAACAGTGCAAGTTTGGTCAAACTGAGAAGGATCGCCAAAGGACTCAAAACAACATACAGGTCTGTCTTCTTTCCTACTTTATCTCCTCACCATTCAACTCATTTTGAGTTCCATATTAGCAAACTGGTGGTCAAAGTTGTGGGGTAGGCCAATCCTTTCTTAAGCAGCAATATTTGCTCTCCTACTTTGAAGGGTACTTTATTTCATGTGTTGGCTTATGATCTAGCAGAGTACCACATCTATGGTGCAATCCTAAGAATGCTTATTTAGAAGTAAATCCTACCAAGCTCAATGTGTCTTGCTCCCTTGCAGGCATGCTTGTGATTGTACTCTTTACACTCTATTCTATATTCTATGTTTATCTATGGCCCTTTCTGCAGCCCGCTCCCAACCCACAATGGCGACGGGATCATGACAGGCCCATGAAAACAGTTCTGCATGATGTCATTGCAATCCCATCACAATCCCATGGCCACCCACTACAATCACAGCCCTCCTGCCACCCTCCCACACTTACCTGCTGTGCAGAAGGTCAGGAAGGGCAATGCTGAGCTTCCTCCCCCAGTGCAGCCTTGGAATGTGCTGTGCTGTGGAAGGAAGTGGTGGGGCCATCACACTTCCTCCCTTCCAGCAGGCAGCCAGCACAGAGGAGAGTACTTCTGTCATACTCCCTTCCTGGGAGAGCCAACCCCAGGATCCCCATGGGATGGCTTCAGCAAAAGGTAAGCTGTGGAGAGGGCCAATAACTTCCCTTGAAAATGGAAAATTGGAACAGAACAAAACAGAATGCTCTCCACTTGATAATACAGTGGTCCCTCAACTCTTGCAAAGATTGGGGGTGCACAAACATCATGAAAGTAAAAAAAAGCACGAAAAATTTCAGCCCCATGCCCAAGTGAGTGTTCCCTTCTCATCCCCTTCCAGGGCTACCCCCACTTGCCTGTGTTTTGCCTAGGCGCACTGCCTTCCTTCCAGATACCTGAGCGATAGGCAAGTGAATGGGAGGGGGCAGCCATGGACCCAGAAAAGGCATATGTGTGTGCCTTTCCCCCAATGTTCACTTACATTTTGCCTATGTGCAGTGCCTTCCAGGTGACAGGCAAGTAAGGAAGGGGGCAGCAACACAACCGAAGAAGGCAAGTGTGCGGGGCTGCCCCTGCCGTTTGTTTGCCTTTTGTCCAGATCTATAGAAGGAAGACATGTATGCCTGGGTAAAAGTCAGGGGAATGGGAGGAAGAGAATGAGGGAGAGGTAAGCAAGTGCCCCACAAATAATCAAATTTGCAAAGGTCAAATGCACAAATGTGGAGGGAGGACAGTATATTTTTTAAACACTATCTCTCAGACTAATGGAAATGTGGGATGGTGGCTGGAGCATGTGATTGTGACTTGGGAAAACTACAGCCAGGAGGTTAGAGGAAAGAAGGGGGAAATAGAAGGAGAGAGCAGAAAGATGGACATCAAATCAAGCAGGTCTGTAGGTGTTGCATTTATATATTTCCTGTTGGCTTGATTTTATTTACTTTGCATAAGGCAAAGAATTTTTGGTCCTCTTAGAGACTGGGATGGAAGAGCCATGCTGTTTCACTCAGCTGGCATCCAATCAGTCAAACTGCTTGGTATGTTTGAACTCCATAAGTGCTATGAAAATATGCAGACACATTTTCCTTCTTCCCTCACACCTTTGCTTCTTACCTCGCAGCTTCGCTAATGGATCAAAACATCCTTCTACCTCATCGACAAAGAATCGATCACAGTCTAAGAAGTATGGCCAAGCCATATCAATTGCATCAAAGGCAGGAAGGCAAGTTTTTCTCAGGGTTTCACAGACGTTACGACAAGGCTTAATGATTTTTCCCTCTTCACATTTTGGAGCTATGACAGAGCAGCTCAGAAGTCTCAGATCAGGATTACATTCTCCTTGTAGCAAGTTATGGAGCACACTCATCAAGATGTATTCAGAGCTGTATTCAACAGCTCTTCTGGATTGTTGATCCAGCAAATTAGGATACAATGTCTTTGAATAAGATGTGTCAGTGCAGGAAGTCAAGCTGATATCCACACATTTTCCTGTGAGAAATTAGAAAAAAAGGATATGAATGTTTCTTGGGCAGTAACCAGTCTACAGAGAGCCAGTCTAGCGTAGTGGTTTGAGTGTTGGATTAGGACACTGGTATTCAAATCCCCACTCAGCCATGGAAAATCTAGTGGGTAAACTTGAGTAAGTCACATTGTCTCACTCTAAAAGGAAGGCAGTGGCAAACATCTTCAGAAAAAATGTTGCCAGTGATTTGTTGTTGTTGTTACTTGCCATCAAGTCAACTTTGACTTATGGTGACTGCATGGAGGAGAGACTTCCAAGACCCTCTAAGTCATCAACTGAGCTGCTCAGGTCCTGTACACCCAGGGTTGTAGCTTCCTTGGCTGCAGTCTCCCTCTTTTCCTATTGCCTCCGCTTTACCAAGAATTGGTACAATGGGATTACCATAAATTGAAGTCAACTCAGAAGCACATAACAACAATCATCAGTCTAAACCAATCCGGTGGTAAACAAAAGATGTTTTAATTGACATATTCTTCAGTAGTCTGAAAACTCATCATAGTATGCCACATTTTGTTACAGTATTTTCAGAGTTTTAGCCTATAGGTTTGTATTATCTCATTCCAAGGATTCAGTAACAAAGACACAGAAATATGTCTCAATTAGATATTTAAAAACTTCTGAATCTCTGTTTTAATTGCCAAAGTGTTGTCAACTTGGTTGTATATTTCTGTATTTGGCCTAGGAATCAGTGATTCCAAGAGTCTAGGTTTAGCATTAGCTCTGATTTTCTTGTGGCTCAGTACTTTTTAATCAGCCTTTTCTATCCTGACCACTAGATAGGAAAAGGAAACATAGAGGTGGGCTCTTGAGGACTTCTAGTATTGCCAAGGAGAAGGCACTGCATGCTGATTCTCTCTCCCTCTGGGCCTTTCTGCACTACTCTGTTATAGTCCTATTACTCCACTTTCAACATCCTGTGGAATCCCGGGGTTTGCAGTTTAGGGAGAGGCATTTAGCCTTCTCAGTAAGAGAAGGCCTCAGCAAACTACAAACCCCAGAATTCCACAGGATGTTGAAAGTGGAGTAATAGCAGAGTGTGCCTCCCCCTGCACACTCTTTCTTTTTCACTTTGACCATCCTTCCTCATCTTTCCCAGCACACTCATTCTTATTCTCTTTTTCTCTTTTCTCTTTTCTCTTTCTCCCTTGCTCTTTCTGGCTCTTTCTCCCTTGCTGCTTTCTTTCCCTTTTCCATCAGATTTTCTCACTCTTTCTCTCTTTTAAATTTTAGAAGAGTTCACAGATGCAGGCCATCTGGAAAAACAAAGGTGCCAGGCATGACTGCAGTATCCTTTACTGCATAAACAGTATGTTCTAAAAGCTGAAGGAAAAAAAAGAAAATAAGTCACGTCCGTAGTGGGTGGTGGGATTTTGCTGAGAAGAAAGCAAGCAGAGTGTTGGAAGTGGAGAAGCAGGGAGTGTGAATGGAGCCAAAGTGGCAGTGGAAGATTGCATTTGTGAGCCTTATGAGATCCCAGGCCCAAGATCTTCATCACTAACAGCATCCCCGTCTTGTTTGTCTCTACCTCTTGAACCCTGACCACTCCCATCCCTCACTCTATATACAGCATTCACAAAATGTCTGTAGTTTCATTTGTGAAATGCTAGGAGCAATGAAGGTAGCTCAACAATTGGTGAATATGTGAAGATGATAAACTAGTGGAGACGTTAAACATTCACTGTACATGTTTTGTTAGTGTCTGTGTTGCAAGAGGCATGCTGGAAGCTCACTGTCTCTGCCTCCTCCCAATCCAATGTGCATTTTCCAAATGGCAGAAAAAGAAACAATATTTAATAATATTCAGATTATTCATCTTGCTAGACAGACAGGAAATAGTGATTATAAACAGGCACTTAGAATGAGCAGCAAAGGAGAAGTATATTTTAGTAAGAAAGACAAGTACTGGCTGAACACTACCTCACTGTCTCAAACGACACATTTCTCTAATAAAGGAACTTCTCTTGCCTTAAGAATATACTTTACTCTATGCTTTACTGAGTATAAGTCCTGCACTGGGCATGCTCTCTGCTCCTCACCTACCCCACCCCTAATCTGCTCTTCTTGATCTTCCTTCCTTCAAAGTCTGCCTCCTGCTGCTGATTTTACTTCTGAAGCCTCTATATTGTCACACTCACAACAAGGCCATCCCAAGCCATTTTGCCATTTGATGGACATAGCAAAATGGTCCCCAATCCCATATAGAGAAGACAACCAAACTGGTGGCTAAATGGTATTAACTCACTGGTAATAGGATGGCCTCCTCCATTACCTCTGAGAGCAGGAGGCCATTGGGTCTAGGGCAGCATGTGTCTTCTACCCTCTACCACCTCACTGCCATTTCCCCACCCACCCCCAGCATCTGCCATCTGAAGTGGTCACCTCACTTTGCCTAACAGTGGGACTGGCTATCCTTAAAAACCATGTACCAAGGTTTGAGAACTGTGTATTGCAGCACTTGGCTGTTGCTCATTTTCTTTTTCTTCCTGTCTCTATTTGCTCTGTTTCTCATGGTCCCTGCATTCCATGTGCATGGAACGTCTGGTTCCGGGGGTTAAGAGCTTCCACACTGGGTTTGAGGCAAGAGCTACCTGGGGTTTTGCCCAAATCTGACTGTGTCCCCAGCCCTATCCCACTCCCAAGGCATGAAAAATATAAGTATGAGCTCTTCTTCCACACTCTGTGATGGCAATAAGATTTCTATGTCCTATTTGCCAGTCCTGTGTCCAATTCCTAGTATCCACTATAGTCTCCTATTGTTAGTGTGTGTCTATAGCTGTCACTGCTGTCTGTCCTATCCCTCCTTCTGATTGATTATCAAAAGAGTTTTCCCCTCACCGATGGCCTTAAACCCTTAATTCAAGAGCACCATTTGGGCTCTCTGTAAGCCCCCTGGCCAGGAGATTGGATACGTATTGTGCTGTGTCTTCTCCTTCTTTCCCTTTACATGGTGTGCTTCAAAAAAAGTGTGTAAGGCCACAAAGTGCAAGGATGCCTGCGAACAGCGCCAATGGGGTTGTTGCTGACTGTTCCACTGAAGCTGACAAAATGGGGGCAGGGTAGTTTCACTGTAGCATCATGGGCATGTCTCTGTCATGGTGAGTTCACTGCCTTCCTCTGTGTGAAGGTGGTATGCGGATGATGTTGCCAGGACAGTTCCTGATTTGTGAGTTATGACTGTGTTTCCAGGCATTTTATGAGTGTACATCATTTATACTGTTTTTGTATTTGTGTGTCGGGAAATCTGAGGGAGGGAACACTGCATTGTTCAAGAACGCAGGTTAAAATAAAGTAACAGCATGATGCTCTAAAATACTTTTAGGATAATTCCATGTGGGTGACTCCTAGTGCTACTCGTTAAAGACACATACGCACACCGTCCACCTATTATGTCTTGCCCTGATTATCTGTGATAGGAAAAAAGATAGAAGTTGTAAACATTGGTTACAAGTCAATGGCCCTTTTCGCAACTTACCTTTTCACAGCGCTGGGGTGCGGGGATCGTGTGAGCAGCCTCTTGCGAGAGGCTCTCGCGTCCCCACTGCTTCGCCTCCGCAGCCACTGCCTGCTAGCGAGCAGGCAGTGTGAGGGCTCCTCCTCTTCCTTCTGCAGCGCAGCCTGGGATTTTCCCAGGCCGCACTGGGGCAGGAAGCACAAGCGCTGCGGCTCCATAGGCTCCGCACGCACGGTAAGTGAGCGCAGGGCCCTGCAGCGATGCACGATTGTGCACCATTTTCGGCTAGAAGCCGAAAATGAAATAGTGTGCGATTCGTGCCTGCCAGCCCTGGCAGCATCACACAATTGCAAGGACGTCATGTGGACGGCTCCTCGCAACTGCATGATGCTCCAGAGGCCCTTTCGCATGGCGAATGCCATGTGAAAAGGGCCAATGTCATCACGTGTACTCCTGTAAGATTCTACAAGTGAGGCAGAGAAATCATACAATAAAAGGAAATATGACACAAGGCATTGTACAATAAAAGAAAATTGTAGAAGTAAAAGAAATTGTACAATAAATTCAACAGTTAAGGCTCTCCTTCATGTAAACACATAATATATACATATATATATTACCTGTACTTTCTCCTGGAGTTTGGCACTGGACTGAAAGAAAGAAGAAAGGAAAAAAAAAAACCAACCAGATTATTATGAAGTGAGTGAAAAAAGTGTCTGCTTCAAACTGCAGGCAGAATATTGAAACAGCTAAACTAGTCTCCCCTTCCAGAGCAACCCCACTGCAGTTGCCATGCCATCATTACATCTGCTGCATTGATTATTTATTTACTTGCTTGTCACGGATTACTTATTATGCGGCCAGCCAATCAATACATGACGAACTCTCTGTACAGTTAATTAGCTGGTATTTCTCCCATTCATTTCAGTGCCACGCCATGAATGTCTGAAACTCCAATAAGACAAGGACGTAGCAAGAGGTTTGGAAGTGACAGCAGCATGCCTATGGTGAATTTGTCTCTCAGTGGAGACTTGAATTGGTGTCTTACCAGGGAGCACTGTTAGCCATTTTGCTATGAAAGCTCATAATTAAAAGTATGAACTGCAAAGTCCTAGATCTACATCTCACCCAAACCACACATTCACTAACTAGTAGTAGGCCACTGTTCCCTGTAAGCCCCAATCTCTTTACCCTCAGAAATAGAATAACACGCTGGTCTAAGGACTCTATGACACTACACTGTTATAGGCCCTTTTCACACCTTACCTGGTGCCGCTGGTGTCACGCAGGGATCACACAAAAAGCCTTGTCTGGGAGGCAATCATGCCCCCTCCGCTTCCCCTCTGCACCAGCTCCATGCTGACCAGAAGGAAGGATGAGCAATCCGCCCCTTCCTTCCTTCCGCAGCCAAGTACTTTCCCAGGCTGCACTGGGGGAGGAAGCGCGATGGCTATGCGTCTGGAGCCTCCGCATGCAACGTAAGTGCGTGTGGGGCACGGCAGGGATGCGCAATCGCGCATCATTTTTGGCAACAAGCTGAAAATGATACAATGCGCGATCACCCCCTAATGGCCCTGGGAGCTTTGCGCGATTGTGAGGATGTCACGTGGAATGGTCCTCGCAATCACGCAATGCTCCCAAGGCCATTTCGCAACAGGACTGGTGTGCGAAAAGGGCCATAGTGCTATTATTCCACTTACAACCTCCTGTGGAATTCTGGAGTTTGTACTTTACTGAGGCCAAAGAGCTTTCTGGCTGAGAATTCTAAATGCCCCTCCCCAAACCGCAAGCCCCAGGATTCCATGGGATGTTGAAAGTGGAATAGCACTGTAACAATGTAGTGTAATAGGGCACTAAGTTAACAGCAGTTTTAGAAGGATCACTACAATGATGTGTGCAAAGCTGTATATATGTATTCCTGTCACAGTGATGATGTTAATGTACGTGTGAATGTATAACAGTAAAATGGAAACTGAAAAAAACAAAGCTAACTGTATGAAGCCATATGCTGTGTGCCTTTTCTAGCAGTGTGTGCACAAAACTTTTTGTCAACTTCATCATCCTTCAGTGTTCATGCCTACATGAATTATGGTACAATACTCTAGCTATAAATTATATAGTTAGGATGTGCTGTGGATTCAGGTGAATCCTGAATCAAAGACAAACTGGGCTTCTTCAGACCAGACCTAATACATTTAGAGGTAAAGCAGGCTTTCCTTCAAAGGTACCAGAACCATAGCTGGATTCAGGGGAAGTTTCACGTAGGATTTAGGATTCAGAAAATAATGTCTTTTCAGGTTTCATTTCTGTGAAATGCTCAGGTGGAAGACAGGAAAGGAGAGGGAGCAGGAGTGGAGGTGGGCAGATGGGGAAAAGAGAGAGAGAACAGTGAATAATAGACAAGTGCACCTTTTAAGCCTAGATCACTGTGCTTTGCAAGAGGGACTGTGCGTTGCATACAGTCGCTCCCCCCCCCCCCAGTTGCTGAGCTGTTCTGTGGCAAGCATCAAACTCAAACTCTCACTGTTCAGTGGTGAGATGGTGGTAGCAAAATAAACCTGCTGTCAAAAATTCTTCTTTGCAAGTTTTGTTTCACATATCTACCACATATTTCCTGAATATGTAGGTTCAAAATACCTGGGAATTAGTTTGACGATATTGCAGATGGAGTTTTTGCTTTTACTTCTGATCAAAGGCCACCAGCACTGATCAGTTCTTACCTCTTCTGTCTCCATGTGTGCCACTAGTACTGGCCTTCTCACCTGAACTTTTGGTTCACTGACCCAATATAACAGTTTTCCTGTCCAACTTTTTAAACATTTCCAAAACTCCTTTTTCAGTCAATTCAATGATCAGATGCCAAAGCCTAAGTAGGCCTGATTCATTCATTCAGGTTTCTAAAGCTTCATGTATGACCTATGCTCTCATACAGGTACAACTATGTCAGAGAGTGTCATCATCATAAATAAGATTAGAAAGAACCTGTTCATTTTGTTATCTTACGCACAATATTCCTTACTTCCATAACAGTGAAAGTTACACCCACTGTTAGCCACTAAGTGGCAGTATAGACAGCAGGAAAAAGTTCTAAGCAATTCCAAAAGCAGAGTCTCATGTTCTAAATATTAGTTTTGATGCATAGCATGTGTGAGGGATGGAAATGTTCTTTGTATTTTATTGTTATTGTATCGTATTACTGGTTTCAGTTTATCATCAACTTTACTCACAGTCAACAGACCATTAAAATATCATGTTGAAACTCATATCATACTTCTTAATGCATCAAAAGAAGATTCAATATTCACATAAACTATATTAAATATAATTAGGATTACACTATCATGAGTGGTTTGGTAAAAACAGCCAAATTTTAAAAATTTAGCCACTCACTTAATGTTTTACTTGTTAGAGCCTTGAGCAAAGCACTTAAAAGGAACTCAGGAGAGCAGCACACAAAAAGCTGTGCAACGGGGTATCTTAGGTCTTTCCTAACCTCTTGATAATGATAACAATGAAGCAGTGCATGCAAGATAGGATCTACTTTGAATTTATTGCAAGGGATGTGTCTAAAGTTCAGTGAAGTTTTATTACATCTTCCATATGGTAAATTAGAAGGGATAACATTCAGCTGTGAAAAAGAAAAAACCTTCCTGTATGTAGGAATACAGAAGCATTCCATCTTCACAAGCAAGGTATAAGAGACCTAATAACTGTTGGTGGGAGTGAACCAGGTCCCCATGCTGCTCCTTGGATCTTTTGATAGTCTAGGTCAAACTGCCGTTGTTTAATAATTGATTTGGCACCATCTAGATCCACCGATAACATCTAGGCAGAGATATAAACCTCCTGAAGTAACTTCACAAACCACAGCCTTCATCTAGAGTGAATCAAAAGAATCTGATATTGCTGGACATCAGGGAGTTGGAAGTAAGGACAAGACAACAGCGAAGCCAAAAACTCCATGCCAAATATTTTAAAGAAATGCTAGTCTCCAGATTAAAAGCAGCTTTCTGTTAGGAGTGGTTTTAATTGTTGTTAACCATCCAGAAGCAGAGGAGAATGTTTCATACAAATGTGTATATCAATTTGATATAAATTTTATGAACCACAACATATAGCATATGCACAAGTCTTGAAGATTTCAGGAATGTGAGCAATACAGGACTAACTACATGCTTTTGAAAATTGTGTTCCAAAATTTAAGCCTGCTGATGTCGTTTGAAGTATAATCGGGGATAGGGGGAGGCAGTGTCAATCTAAACTGGTCCAGGAGGCCATACGTTTCTTACTGAAAATTACCCTAACACATTTTTTTGAAATCCATGAACAAGATTGGAAACAGGAAAGTAAAGAACCAGGATTGTGTCTCCAGACAGTGTGGCAGGAGCCACTAAATCTAAAGCATTAATAGAATTCCTTATTTATATTCCTGCTAAAGCAAGGAACTGGTTTATGCATTAATTAGGTCATTAGCTATAGGCCCAAGGCTATTCTTGAGATGTCAGAAATATGTGTGTTGCTAGGCTTCCTTCAGAAACGTGTTCCTTCAGTGGTATGCTGAAATACTAATTTACCAGTATATGATGAAAATGGAAGTAAATTTACTCACTGATGAAGCAATAGGGTAGTTCCTGAGATTTTTAGGAAGCTTTCTGAAATGTTTAAAATTACTGGTAAAAGTCATTCTTCACCCTCTTTCTTGTTTTTACCAGCAAGAGGTAACCCTTATTTCCGCAGCTTTCTTTCAGTTTTAAGACAGCATCTATTTTATTTCTATCTCACCCCACAGTGGGAAATGATGTGTTTCACAAATATCACATGAGGGAGGTACTGCATTCCTCCTCTTTAGATATGGACAGAGCTGTGGGCTGGACAGAGCTACTGTCAGGTGGATCTGTAACTGGTTGACTAGCCATTCCCAGAGGGTGCTCACCAATGGCTGCTTTTCATCCTGGAGAGAAGTGACTAGCGGGGTGCCACAGGGTTCTGTCCTGGGCCCAGTGCTGTTCAATATTTTCATCAACGACTTGGATGAAGGAATAGAGGGCATGCTCATCAAATTTGCAGATGACACCAAATTGGGAAGGGTTGCTAATATGCCAGAGGACAGGATCAAAATTCAAAATGACCTGGTCAAATTGGAGAGCTGGGCCAAGGCTAACAAAATGAAATTCAGCAGAGAGAAGTGTAAGGTCCTACACTTAGGTAGAAAAAATGGAATGCAGAAATATAGGATGGGGGACACGTGGCTGGATGGCAGTATGTGTGAAAGGGATCTAGGAGTCTTAATAGACCACAAGCTGAACATGAGTCAGCAGTGTGATGCGGCAGCCAAGAAAGCCAATGCAATTCTCGGCTGCGTCAATAGGAGTATGGTGTCTAGACCGAGGGAGGTACTGGTACCACTCTACTCTGCTACACTCTACTCTCAAAGGTTAGACCTCATCTTGAATACTGTGTCCAGTTCTGGGCACCCCAATTCAAGAAGGACATGGGCAAGCTGGAGCAGGTCCAGAGGAGGGCGACCAAAATGGTGAAGGGCTTGGAAGTCATGCCCTATGAGGATAGACTTAGAGAGCTGGGTAAGTTCAGTCTGCAGAAGAGAAGGTTAAGAGGGGACATGATAGCTATGTTTAAATATTTGAAGGGATGCCATGTAGAGGAGGGAGAGGGCTTGTTTTCTGCCTCTCCAGAGACCAGGACAAGGAGCAATGGATTCAAGCTGCAGGAAAGGAGATTCCACCTGAACCTCAGGAAGAACTTCCTGACAGTCAGGGCTGTCCGGCAGTGGAATATGCTGCCTCAGAGTGTAGTGGAGTCTCCTTCCTTGGAGGTTTTTAAGCAGAGGCTGGATGGCCATCTGTCGGGAGTGCTTTGAGGGTATTCCTGCATGGTAAGGGGTTGGACTGGATGGCCCGTGTGGTCTCTTCCAACTCTACATTTCTATGATTCTATGATTCTATATTAAAAACTATCTAAACTGAGGTGTTCATTTCTCAGCAATGAACTCTTGCTCTCACAAAATGCTCCTCCTTCTCTCTTCTGTTTTCACTCCCTATAAAAGAAAGGGGGCATTTTAAGGACTTCAGAAACTCTTTGGATTAAAATTGAGACAGCTTTCTAAATATAAGGGTTAGGCTTACTTCCAGAGCACTAAAGCCAGAACCAGACATTTGATGCCAGACTGGATCGAGGAACTCAATCTCTATCCAGGAGCTGCAAAGCAATGGTTTTATGGCACAACTTTTATTGGAAAAGCAGTGGGCAGGAGAGAGGGTTTGTGCCCATGCCAAACACCTAACTTCCCTTAAGAAAGAATTACCAGTTCTGGGAATTCTGCTTCTAGCAGACTAACTGTGGAGACTGAAGACAGAAGAGCTAAGAACAATGTCCTTCTTGGAGACCATGGTCATTTAGAGAGAGGAGCTCTTTGAAACGTTGACATTAACAGTTTCTTGAAATGAACCTAGAATAGTGGGTGACAAGGAGCTTTAAAAATTATGTAGGAGTGGGACGGTATGGTCCTGCACTGGAAATTTTGCACTACCTATAATTTCCAAGTGCATCTGAAGGACAGACTCACTTCAAGCACATTGCAGTACTCAAATTTAGGGTTTGCCAGGCTACAATGTTGCTAAATTTTTATTGTCCTGGAGGAGTTGCTGATCTTGAATGAGATGTTGCTGGCATTCAGCATGTATTCCTGACAACTGCTGCCACACTGGAATCTAGGAGCATCTTAAAGCTATAGGTCTGTTTCACCCAACCTGGAATCAACCACCTTTACTGGGGGCCTTTCTCCACCACACTGTTATAGTGCTATTATTCCACTTTCAACATCCTATGGAATCCTGCGGTTTGCAGTTTACGGAGGGGCATTTAGAATTCTCAGCCTGAGAGATATTTGGCCCTCCCTAAACTACAAACCCCAGAATTCCACAGGATGTTGAAAGTGGAATAAAAGCACTATAACAGTATAGTGTGAAAATTACAGTTCAAGGTTTACAGTTCAAGGTAATGCTTTTGGCCTTTACCACTTTTCATGGTATACAGGAGAGGGGCCATATTATTCTTGTTATGTGCCTTCAAATCATTTCTGAGGTATGGTGACCCTAAGGCAAACCTATCACAAGCTTTTCTTTCTGTGGCTGAGCAAGGATTTAAACCCTGGTCTCCCAGAGTCCTAGTTCAACACTCAAAACAGTACACCACGCTGGCTTCTTTCTCTACATGTACTCCCTTGAAACTGTTTTCAGAGTACTCAAACTGATGTAGTTGGTAGTTATAATAGGGAGGGCTCTTTCAGGGATGATACCTAATCTGAGGGATGCCCTCCCTAGAAAGGCTGGTCTGGAATCTATGTTTCTCCCATTTCAGTGCTATGCAAAGACCTTTAAAAGACTTTACAAATACTTTACTCTTAAAGTCTTCTCACTCTTTGATGTGTCTTTGTGACACAATTTTCATGTTGTTTCTGCAGTTGCTAATTTTTTCCTTATTATGAGCCCCTGAGACCTCTGCTGTAGGGAAGCCTGTAAATATTGCAACTATTAATTTCGGACATTGAGAATTCGTTTCGTGATATCCCTCCCTTGGGATTCAGCTGCTGATTTTGCTTCAGAAATTCAGAAACGAATTTAGTTTATCCAGACTATGGTACTGCCATCCCAACGTATGGTCATATTGTTTACATGCCTAAATAAGTTAACAGCTTGATGAGCTGTATGAGTGGTGAGAACTGTGCAGCCTTGCAGATGCTACAGGACTGCAGCTCCCAGCATTCTTCACATCGACTGGTAGTTGTAGTCCACAAACATCCCACCGGCTACTTCCTAAGACATCTGTAAGATGTAGTTTCAAAGGTGCGGCTGAATTCCTTCTCCTTCCCCCTTTACTTTCTTTGTTTCTTTCTTTTTGTAAAGTAGGTGGTGTAGTAAATATACTTTCACAGTCGCGTCCCCCCTCCTTATTTGAACAGCGCCTCTCCTCGAGGCAAAACTCCCCAGTATCTCATGGTGGACAAGGAGGCCAAGGCAAGGTCCCTCTGTGGCCGTGAAGTGACTTGACCACCTACCTGCCCTGCGAGCACTGCTGACCCAGGCCTCCTGCCGCCGCTGTGGACACCAATAGGGACGGCGGCGCTCTGACCCTTTGACAAGATCCTGAATGTTGTGAAGCAGATTATGGGACCGAGTCCTCTCAGAAACCATGGGTCAGTCGAAGGCGGCCGAAGCCCAACTCAAAGCAGGGGCCCTTCAGGGGCCCAGAGCCCCATCCGCCCGCCCTTCACTCCTTCCACATCCACACCATTTGGCCCGGACACCGAGGTCCAGCGTTCCCCGAGGTCGCAGGCAGGGGAGCGTGCCTTCTCGGTGCAAGCCTTTCCTTCCCATCCCTAGCTGAAAGTACACATGCAAAAAGATCACAGAGCCTCCCAGCCAAAATTACAGGCAAGACCTTTTCAATTGTTTACAGTCTGGCTCCTCTATTCCTGGACAGAAGACAGGACAAAGAGCTCTGCCTCCTCACGTACCTCAAGTACTCGAGAGACTGGGTGATCCTGATACAGGCCATGTCTACACTGGAGTGTTATAGCGCTATGATTGCACTTTCAACATCCTATGGAATCCTGGGGTTTGGAATCCGTCCGGCCCCTCCCGAAACTGCAAACCCCAGGATCCCATAGGATGTTGAAAGTGCAATCATAGCGCTATAACACTCCAGTGTAGATACGTCTACACTCTCTACAGCGCGAGGGGCGCCCACTGGAATTCCATGCACCTTGAGAGACACTTTAAGGGCAGAAGCCCCCCACGCACCCCCGGCCTCAGGCTCTGCAGGCTCTCCCGAGAGCACTTTCCTCCCAGGCCCCGACCCCGAGGGTCGCTCCTCTTCCCCCAGCGCTTGGGCTTCCCTTGGGAAGCCACGCGGTAGATTTTTCTCTTACCCGGAGCTCCGGCGCCCGGTTGGCAGGCGCGGGCGGCGGCGGCGGCGGCGGCGGCGGCGGGGGGCGGGAGGCGGACGAGCACGCCCGCGAGCCAGAGGAGCCACATGGCTGGGGGGCCCGGGGTGCGCAGCCGGCGCCGTGATGTGGCAGCCGCCGGCCGGTTGCTCCGCCACGCCGAGCCGCACACTTCGCTCTCTCCCAGCTGCAAAAGCGCTTTGGCGCGCGCGCGGGGGGCAAGGGCATGCCCGCATATTATGGGATATACGGCCCAGAGATCGGGTTACAGCGCCTGGTAGCCCTGGGTAGAAAGCGAGGTTTTTTTGGTTTGTGGGTTCTGTTTATTTATTTATTTTTAAGAGCTTAGGAAGAGAGGGAAACGGGGCTGGAAGAGAGGGGAGATGCCGGCGCGGGCGGGGAGGGTCCCCTTCTCCGTCGGCGCTTCTGCCTTGCCCGATCGGGTCGCCTGCGAGGCCTCGGAGAGGCGAACGGGACGCGGGGGGCGGCCACCGAAGCCTCCTCCAAGGCGTGATCTGAATCCGACGGCAGCGACCACAACCCTCTTTCTTGAGTTGCGGTTGGCAACCAGCAAAGCCCGTTTGGTCCTGTTGCGGCAGCACACTTAACGGTGCGCCCCCTCCCCGGAAACTGAAATAAACGCAGCATCTCCTATAGAGACACGTGGAAAAGAAACCCAAAGAGAATGTAGGTCAATCACCATAAATCTACACGGCGGCAGGAATGCGAACTTGTCAAAGCAGCAGCCAGCGTCTCTGTTAGCATTCCTTCCGGCCAGGATATACTGTGTTTTACGTTTTCAAGGAACAGTTGTGTTTGTCGGTTGCACCAAAAAGGTACCAGGATCTGCTCCTTAAAGACAAAGGACCTTGCCTCGGGCATCAGGCTTTGGGGACTGTGGTTTGCTTTGTGAGAAGCGCGAACTGTTAAAGGGCCGTTTAGGTGTTGGCTTGTAAGCGATGACACCAGGGGGAGATGAAATGCCGAATGGAAGGCCAGTACCAATTAATTATTCAGCCAATTAGTGTAATCACTGAGCACGTTCACACCCCTGAGCCTAAACTACCTTTTAATGAAAAAAAAGTAAAGTTACAGATCGTAGTACTTCCTCATCACCTTTACCATTCATCCCAGGCAGAAAAGGTAAGAGGGAAACAATACTTGCAGACTTTCTCTCTGCTACTATCCCTTCTTTTTGTTTGCATCTAGACTTTTAAGGAATTCCTGGAAAATGTCTTCCTCCTTTAGTTTTTCTAAAAGGTACCACTGCTATGCCAGTAGTGTGCAGTAATTAATCTGGAAACCAGTTTTTAATCCCAGTCTGGTATAAAATTAACCCCGGTGTTTATGCCAGTCAACGTCTGCCTAAATTTATTGTTGTGTGGCTTCAAGTCCTTTCCGACTTCCCAAGGCCACCCTGTCACAGGGTTTTCTGGGGTGAAGAGCATGTGATGTGTCCAAGATCGCTGAGTGGGGTTTCCATGGCAGAGCAGAGGCCATTTCCACACTAGATTGTTATAGCACTATTATTCCACTTTCAACATCTTACGGAATCCTGGGGTTTGCACTTTAGGGCCAGCCGGCCCCTCCTGAAACTGCAAACCCCAGGATTCCATAGGATGTTGAAAGTGGAATAATAGCACTATAACGGTCTAGTGTGGAAATGGCTAGAGAATCGAACCCTAGTCTCCAGGGTGATAGTCCAACCCTCAAACCACTATACCATGCTGGATCTCCTGCCTAAATTCCGTTTTGTTGGCGCAAACCCGTATGTCAATCAAAAAAATCAAGAGTCTTGAGTGGATTAAGAAAGAATCCTGGAACAAGTTGGTTGGTTGGTTTTTTTGTGAGCATAAACTAGTAACAGAATGATGTGCAATGCCTTGAGCTCTTCAGATACAGAGCAAACAGACTTCCCCAAAATATATTCATATTCTTCCGGTTTTAACAGTCAGTGTTTTCTCCCAGCTCCTAAGATAGCTTATGTCAGCAAAAATACTTTGGGAGAGTGTTGGCCTTGTTTGGCTAACAGGACATTGACAGGAATTCTGTGTAAAAGATTGTACTTATGCTTGCAGTTAACATAAATCAGCCAGATGGGTGACTTGTAGCTAAAATATGCTGAGGGATTGATTTTGAAAGGACTGTAATTGGCAAAACAGAGCAGAATCATGCTAAAAAGAGAATGCATCGTGCATCTGGGAGCAGAGGAAATGAGAGGAATCCTAACCCGAGCTTCCAGTAAACCAACAGGATGACCTTTGTTCCATATGATGAAGAATCCTCTATTTTGTCAGATGCTCACGAAGGTGTCACCGCATATTTTCTCTACTGCGTAATCAGTATTCCATCTAAACCAAAACTTAGAATGATGTCATTCGCTTTTTAGTAAGGGAGACAAGAAGGGAGACAAAGTTTTACAAAAAGAGGTGACAGAATAGTAGACAGGTAAAAGGTCAAGAACAATCTAACACACCTCTAGTTCTGCTAATTTAGGACACGTATGGGCAAAATGGTAAAGCTTTCCTTTTGGAGGGAAACATGCAGTACTAAGAAGCACAGATAACTTTGTGGGGATATTGTTGTGCTTGTGGCCTTGTGGGCAATGTTACATCTTTTTATGTGGTGTGCATTCCTGTTCTCAAAAACATGGAACTCAGTGTTTACCTTTGCAATGAGCTGTGTTAGTGTGCAAAAGAGAGGTTTAAATTGAGCCAATTCTTCCAATCCAGTCCTTGAACTCAAGATGTTTGATAAATACCAACCACCATATGGGCTCAGTGGATTCACAAATCCAAGACTTATGTATTAGGTTCTTCCTGAACTACGACATAAGTTTAGATTGCAATAATAATTCCAAAGAGGGATCCATAACATGTTGTAGTATATCTTCAGTGCCTGAAAAGCCAGCAAGAACATGCATATTCAGGACTTCAGCCAGCATAGAAATGTTGTAATACTGAATTGAATGATTTATTTCCAAAGATCAAAAATTTTATTTTTTGGCGAGCACTACTCCTAGAATCACTAGCCAGGAAAAGTTTCCAGGCTCTATTTATTTTTATGTAGTCTTCTCCACCTCCACTCCTTCTACACAGTGAGAAAGAATAAAAGTGCCCCCTTTCCACTTTCTGAAATTTCTTTAATGTGGGCATGGGGTCTTTAACTTCACGGCACACATTCTCCCCAACCCTACCCCCTCCAATACTGTTGCAGAAAGCTTCATTTCTGGAAAAAAAAAAAATTTTCCTTCTTTCCTACTGAAACTTTCCTGTAAACAGGGTATTTAACCATATGATGCAACCCCTGGTCTATCTATGCTGATGTACTACATTAGCAAAACAGTATCACTGTAATCTCTCTTTTGAAGAGTTCATTTACTGTCTTTTCCAATCTATCTGTACTTGTTTGCCCAATGGAATATGCATTTAGCTTGAGAAGCACATGCTGTTTGTGGAAAATGATACAAACTTGCCATCAGCCTTATTTTTCTGAAGCTGTTCAGGAATTACTGCCCCAATCAACAAATGTCTATCCTTACCTCCAGATGTGTCAAATAGCCTAGATCTCTATCAGGAAGCAAAATTAAACATTCATAAATGTTCTGCAACATTCCTCCAGACCACCCCCATGGAGCTCAATGGATCATAGTCTGATTCATATGACTTATGATGCTTATACTGGTATCACCTGCAATAATTTTATCAATACTTATATAACAAATAATCATAAGTTTAAGTTTTGGGTGTATTTGTAAAGTAAAAAAATCCTCAAATAATGCTTATCTGCAGAATCTAAATGGCACTGAATGTTTTTAAATGGTTCCACATGCAGATGACTTAGCTCTGATAGGTAAGCATCCTTTCCACAGAAGCACAACCAAATTATTCCTCAATATGGCAAGTGCTGTACCAGAACAGGAAAAAAATCTCAACACAGTCCATACATGAAAAATTTTATTAAAACACTGCAGTTAAATTTTGTGTTAGACACAGACCTTGAGTATTAAACACACCTAAATTTACAAGTATTGCACCAAATGTCGCATCCATCAACCACCCACAGTCATTTTGCATCTCCATATAAGGAAATCCATTTTCAAATTTTCTTCAATATTTCTGAAAGAAAAGTTCTAGTTTAAAAAAAAAACAGAAGCAAAAGATACTCCAGCAGAAAAAGTCCTCAATCCTGGGCAGTATTCTTTAAATCTACTCACCACATATAGGTTTAAATCTGGGTAAAAAGACCTAGTGATATGGTTTTGCACATATCATTGGACACTGAACTCCTAAACAACTACATTGTTGTAGTGGTGGCAGAAGTAGCAGGTGTGTCTCTCTCCTTTCCTTTCCTTTCCTTTCCTTTCCTTTCCTTTCCTTTCCTTTCCTTTCCTTTCCTTTCCTTTCCTTTCCCTTTATTACAGTATAGGCAAAGGGAAGGATTTTCCTCTCCTCCTGACACCTGAAATGCTGCTATGGCCATGACTAAGGTGCAAAAAGGAAATATCTACATCTATACTCCAGCTACATAAGAGGAATGAGAGGGACAACCTGGTTGCAGGAGTACATAGAGAGGAGTTCTTCTTCAGTTCAGGTGGCTATCAAGCCAAACAGTTCCAGCACCATAATTCTTATCGTAGTTTAGAGATATTATAAAAATTAATATTCCAAAACAAGGAATTATAATTAATTTAATGAAGTTTATTGTAGTGGTCAGTCACAAGCAACAAAGCAATCAGCATATGTAAAACTGTTTTGACTTAGATGGCAAATTCACCACAGATGTAAACCTGAGATTTCCACTTGCCTGGTATCTGAATACTTTTTAGGTGTGTACCCCGAAGACCTAGAAATAAAACCCAAGGATAGCATTCATAGCTTCCATCCCTTTTGGCAGGTTGGGGAGACTGCCTGTGGAGGTGGTGAATCTCGATAGTAATCTAGGCACAGTACAGCTCAGAACATATCGCAGTAACCAAAACAAGACACTATCAGAGGATGGATAACTGTAACCAGGCTTTCTGTTTAGGAGAACTATAGACGTAGCTAGCTGTCACGTGGCACAGAAAGCAGTTTAGCTCCCACTGATAAAACTTCTGCTAAGAATACCTCCAGAGTCTGAATATGATCCCCTTTAGGGGGGTGCAACACCATCCAGAACAGGCTGGAGACTGTTGTATCAGGCACCCAAACCACTTTTATGTTAACTGAATAAAACTTCAGTTCATTAGTATTTTCTTGCCTGTTATCGACAACAAGCTAGCACTTTTATTTTTTGATTAGGGAAATCATGACTTTATCACCCACTGTAACCATAAGCAGCACTTGGAAATGTGTAACACAGACAGAAACAGTGAAGGACGTACTTCTGAAGGAAGCAGATTAAGACCCAGCTGTCCAAACTACTGAGGCTTTGTGTTAATGCAAATGAATGCCATGGTTGACGACTGGCAAAAGAATATTCTTGTTCCAGGCTAATCTAGTACAGTCCTGCAATTTCCATTCGGGTTGATCTGCAGTTATATGGAAAGCAACATCAATAAACTGGCTTTTGTTCAAAGTGTACAGCCAAGGTAAGGAGATTGTGGTAGTCTTTGATAGACCTTGCTGCTCTACTGACCCTACATGCTCTGGTTTGCAGTTTTCATTTCTCCCCCATCTAAGCCATAGTACATAGAATCATAGAGTTGGAAGAGACCACAACAGCCATTGAGTCCAACCCCCTGCCATGCAGGAACGCACACTCAAAGCATCCCCAGCAAATGGCCATCCGGCCTTTATTTAAAAAAACCTACAAAGAAGGTGACTCCATCACACTCCAAGGTAGCATATTCCACTGTCAAATGGCTCTTAGCATCAGGAAGTTCTTCTTGATGTTTAAGTGATATTTCTTTTCCTGTAGTTTGAATCCACTGCTCCATGTCCAAGTCTCTGGAGCAGCAGAAAACAAGCTTCCTGAATCTTCAACATGACATTCCTTCAAATATTTAAACGTGGCCATCATGTCACCTCTCAACCTTCTTTTTATCAGGCTAAACATACCTAGCTCCCTAAGCCACTCCTCACAGGGCATGGTTTCCAGACCCTTCACCATTTTGGTTGCCCTCTTGTGGACACGTTCCAGCTTGTCAATATCCTTCTTGAATTGTGGTGCCCAGAATTGGACACAGTATTCCAGATAAGGTATAACCAAAGCAGAATAGAATGGTATTATTACCTCTCTTGATCTCTATACTATACTCCTATTGATGCAGCCTAGAATTGCATTGGCTTTTTCAGCTGGCACATCACACTGTTGACTCATGTTCAGCTTGTGATCCACTAAAACTCCTAGATCACTTTCACATGTACTGTTTTCAAGCCAGGTGTCACCCATTCTGTATCTGTGCATTTCATTCTTTCTTCCTAAGTGTAGTACTCTACATTTCTCCCTGTAAAAATTAATTTTGTTAGTTTTGCCCCAGCTCTTTAATCTGTCATTTTGAATTCTGATCCTGTCATCTGCAAATCTCATGAGCATGCCCTCTATTCCATCATCCAAGTCACTGATAAAGATGTAGAATAGCACTAGGCCCAGGATAGAACCCTGTCCAGAATGAAGAGGAGCAATTTGTGAACACCTTTTGTGTTTGGCCGGTCAGCCGATTGCAAAGCCACCTAACAGTAGCATTGTCTAACCCACATTTTACTACCTTGTTTGCGAGAATATCATGGGGGACCTTGTCAAAGGCCCTAATGAAATCAAGATCCACTACATCCACAACATTCTCTTCATCCACCAAGCTTGTAACTCAAAAAAAGAGATCAGATTAGTCTGGCATGACTTGTTTTTGAGAAACCCATGTTGACTTTTAGTGATCAGTGCTTACAGACTGTCTAACAGTGTACTCTAGGACATTTAGCCCATTCAACCAGGCTTGCCCATATGACTCTTATGTTTCTGTTTGAGAGACATAGTAAGAGCTCTGAATTAAGGACTGAACAGTGCTAATGTACCTTTCTATAGCTGTTTTCTTCTGTAGCACTATGTACCAGTGTGTAATCACAGTAGAAAGTTTAATACACTGTTAAGGCATACAGCAAAGTACCAATTATATCAATACAAAACAAAGTGAATGATAACAAAAAAAACCAACAACCTGGAATGGGAAGATACAATACACTGAAAGGTTTGTGGAGGCACCTGCCCCATCAAAAAAGGTAATTTTGGAGACAAGGAACATCTAAGATTTCTGAGATACAAGTGTTTGCACGTGTAACAAAACAAACGGGGGAAAAGCTTTGAGTGAGAGTTTGGAGGACTATAAAGCTTCAATTTTTAAAACAATTGAATGTCTACATGGTTAGGAGTTCCAGAAATGGATTTCACAGTCTTTACTCTCCTACAAAGCAATATGTTAGAACCTCCTTTTTGCGTATATTGAAACTGTGCAAGGGCCACCATCATACAATTAAGATGTGTACTTTTGCCGAACATGCATGAAACTAAATAAAAAATCCATCTGAGTAAGTAAAAATGGATTAGCAACTCTTTATTGTTTTGCTTTATTTTTCTTCAGCGCCAACAGAGATGGCTTCAGTTCCTCTGCCCCATGAGCATAGTGACAAGATTCTGAAGTCAGAGGACAGCCATGAGGATGGTGAATGTAAAACCAACATAAGCGAGTTTTAAATGTTTTAGAAGGAAGTCTTTGTTTAACCTGATTTCCTGGCCTGTTTTTACTGGGTGGCTTTCTTTCTCTCCAGTCACGAATATGAACTTTCCCATTCAAAACTAAGATTAAGAAAACAAAGTCAAATATTAGACTATTGCAAGTATCAACATGACAATAACAAGAAACATTTCATTTTGCATGACTGAACTTGAATGCAAATATGCACACAAAATGCCTAATTTCCAAAAACATACCAGATGCATTTGATGATGAGAACAGTCCACAAAAGTTATAATAGACACCTTAAATTTTAAAGTGCCATAGACACTCTTTCTGTTTACTGTTCATCTAGACTGTATATAATTTTGTAATTATCAATATAACATAACATTATTAACAATGTCAGTAAATACAATTTTAAGACCAGCTGAGATCTAAAAGGGTGCTGGTGGGACATAAACCTCAACAAAGATAACTACCAGGGTGGAGGTTGCCCCTTTGTTTCTTTCCTGGCTGTGCAAAAACAGCTGTGGGAGGGCATAGCTCAACCCCTCAGCCACTGATCAGCTGTGGAGGTAGACTTGAGCATGTTCGGGCTGCCCCTATGTACCTGGGTAAGAATGAACAGTCTCCGCTCCCCATGTAAGTCTGTCCTTTCTTCTGCACTGCTCAAGGAAAACCAGAATGTGTCCAGGTGCACCCTGGCAGATGATCAGTTGTTTGTAAGGAGAATGGAGCTGTGCGCATGAATCCCATGGCTGCTGTTATGCAGCTAGAATGAGTGTTTTTTTTAAAAGGATCATCATCATCTTTATTTGTATCCCTGGGTCTCAAAGTGGCTTACATATTAAAACAATATAATTTAAAAACATATAAAGAATAAAGAATACATACTAAAACAGAACTAAGTTATAAAAGAATAAAAACAGCTAAAAAGAGATTAAAAGAAGCAATTAAAATGAAAACAGTACAGCACCCTCTAGCCTATTCTAAAAAACTTTCTGTATCAAAATGCCTGCCTGAATAAAAACATCTTTGCCTGCTGTTGGAAAGACAATAAGGAGGGGGGTCATTCTGAACTTCCTGGGAAAGGAGTTCCAAAGTCTAGGGGAAGAAGGAGGCCCTCTCTCGTGTCCTCACCAACCATGCTTGTACAGTGGTGGGACTGACAGAAAGGCCCCTCCTGGTGATCTCAAAGCCTAGCCAGTTCATACAAGGAGATCCGGTCTGTCAAGTAGCCTGGACCTAAGACATACAGGGCTTTACAGGTCATAACCAGCACTTGAATTGTGCCAGTGGAGCTGTTTCAACAGGGGCATGGTATGGTCTACCCCAATTAACAATCTGGCTGAAGCTCTTTGAACCAGCTGACGTTTCTGAACACTCTTCAAAGGCAGCCCCAAGCAGAGCACATTACACTGGTCCAAACAGGATGTTACTGAGGTATGTACCACCACGGCCAGAACTGGTGTCTCAAGAACAGGCACAATTAAATATGCCCTTAATTTAAGCTTACCAAATTTCTATAATATAGGATAACCCACATAAAGGATATGTTCCTACAGGCTAGGCATTCTATAAAGATAAGAGGGAGACTTCAAATAGCTGTTTCTGCTGAATTGTTAGAAAAAAGTGAAAACTTTAATCTGTCATCAAAAAAGGTCAGGATATTTCTTTCATGATCTTATTCTTGTCAATATTTTTAGTACCTTACATTTCTTTGACTTCAACGAAAAGTACAGCTGAAGGCACAGTAACAAGACGCAGTATAGTCAAACTAGAGTTTTGGTGGGTGCCATAATCCCTCCAAACCCACATTCAAGGGCATGTAGCTTCTAGCTGCTAGCCCAGTTCCATTTCTAAACTACCACGGTGGCTACAAAAATGGAAGCAAAAATATAAATGATTGCAACAGAGTAAAAGAGTGTGACTACACAGATGAACATTCAAAAAACTCTTAAGTACTGGCAAACCCACCTTTCTTTTTAATGATCTGTGCAACCTTACATATGAATAGAAGAGTGGGGCAATCACTAAGAAGCCAAAGATCTGATCATGGCCTTTCTGAAGGAAAAAAATCCATCCTGGTCCAAATATAAGTCAATAAAAGTAGATGAATACAGAAGGGAGTAATCAAGTAGCAGCACGGAAGGAGTCTGCCACTAATATTCCTCCAACAAGGAATGTTGAAAAAGCTGTAAAAGACAGAGTCCTGGCCATTTCTGGAGACTAGAGTGTCAGCAGCTAGTAAAAGAGGTGGATGGATGAAGAGGAAAAATATTAGGTGAAGGCTAGATTTTCCTCATCTAAATACCCAAAAGATACCAAATCCCATCTCATCTTGGAAGCTCAGCTAGGTCAGCCCCACTTACTACTTGGATGGGAGACCAACAAATATCAGTTGTTTTTGACTATATTTCAAAGGAAGAAATTGGCAAAACCATCTCTGAGTATTTCTTACCTAAGGAAACCCTATGAAATTCATGGGGTCACCATTAAGTTGACAGGTGACTTGAAGGTGTGCGTGTGTGCACGTGCGCGCGCGTGCACACGCACACACACACAGAACTTTCCCCTTCTTGAGACACTCATACAGAACAGCAGCCATGGATTATGTCCACTTGTAGTTCCGTGTACATGAAACCTTCCAAGCATCCAGAATATGTAAAGAAGATTTCAACGGTGTGGATAGGCTAAGGAGGAATACTAGGAGGAACATGCCTTGGCTGATATGGCATAAGACACCCCAGCATTCGAAAGAAGGCGATACCTAGTGTTGGAATGATCTTGTTCCTGTTCCTGAGTGGTACAGAGGCTCATGCCAGAAGGTGTGTAGTGTTCACAGTCTCATTTTGCAGATGTTATTGCAAGTAAGAATGTTCCAAAGTAAAAGCTACAGAGGCAGGTGGTAACTGTCTCAAAGGGTGGTCCCATTAACAACAGCATTACAGCTAGTCTCCAGAAAGATGATGGTACATAAGGGGCTGATGAAAATTAGTCAGCTCTTACATAAAAGATTTAAAGGAGAGAAAATGAAACAGTTATCAAGCCAGCTATGATTTGCAGGAACTACCCCTAACTATAGTTTCCAACTGGCAAGGGGGGGGGGTCAGCCAAGGGAGCATTTCCTCACTCCATCTGTTTAATTCATATGCAAAACATACCATACAGAAAGTGAGACTAGATCCAGAGTAAAGAGATGTGAAAACTAGGAGAACAAACAAGTTAAGCTATGGAGATGACAGAGTATTACTTGCAGAAAATAGGAAGATTTGGCACTACTACTGAGGAATCTGGAAAAAGAAATTGCAAGAGCAGGGCTACACTTGAAGCTGACCACAGGTGATTCCCACAACTTTAAAGTGAGTGATGAAGTCACAAAAACAGTAAAAAAGCAAAAGGGAGGGGGATAAAAAAAGGAATGTGGCAGCACCTTTAAGATAACTGGTTTTTATTTGAGCATGGGTCTTTGTGGATATAAACTCACTTCTTCAGATGTAGTGTATTAAAGCCTCAGGTATAACACATATTTATACAGTTGTGGGAATCAGCTAGAATGTACAGGTTAGACACCAGAACACTGTCACTGAATTGGTTGGAAAAGGAAACCCACATACTGCAGTGTTGGGAGCACAAAGGATTTATGGAAGCTCACCTGGGACTGACCATGCATGCACTGCTTGCAAAGTCTCTCAGCTGATTTAGGACCTTCCCCTGCCCTCTCAGCTCACTTTGCAAGCAGCATGTGCGTGCCAGTAGTTCCAGGGAAGTCTCCACAGGCAAAAGGAGCTAATGAAAGAGCAGAATCCCTGTCAAATTAATGGAATTTGTCCTTAATTTGAAAGAGTCAAAAGAGCATCGTGGGGAATACAAGAACAGCATCAGAAATAGAAAGCAGAGGTTTTGGTTTTTGTCTAGCTGTGCATTGTAAAGTTGATCGTTACATACCATTAATGTGGCAGAAAAAATGAGTGAGAAGCAGACGCCTTGCCCTCTCAACAAGTTATTTTGTGAGTGGATGGATGGCCTAAAAATCTACTGTATTGTGTAACTGTCCTAAAATGAGCTCTGTTGAAGGGCAGGGGGGCGGGACACCATAGAAGGGTTTGCACAGAGACCATAAAGAATAGAATTGAGTAAGGAGCTGCTGTTTTCTGACATGAGTGAAACACTTGCTGGCTTCCAAATAAGAAAGTGAATGGTTTCTGTAAATAAAATACCCTCCAGCATCATCCCAGTAAAGTTTCCTTTTGCTAACAAAACTTCAGTGGCTTTAAAGAGGTGTGGGATATTTTACTTCTAAAATATTTTTGTATGTTTACTAGCTAATGTGGAGTACTTTAGAGAGGAAGTACACAAATATTTTAAATGATTTCAAAAAAGTGTTATATCAACCTATGTGCTAATTCATCAAATTAGAAAAATATTTCACTATAAGGCACCAGCACTAAAAAATCTTATAATCTCAAAAAAGAATTCACACCCCTACGCATCAAAGAATTCCTCAAAACCCATTTTGCAGGCCACCTTGTGCCCCTGCAAATTAAAGCAGCCTGCTTGTGATTGTCCAGTTTCACATAATCTGTTGCTTGTCTAGACAAGTCTTTTCCATCTTTGCTCTGCCAGTTTCATCTAATCTTCTTTGAAATAATTCACTAGACTCTCTATGTGGGTTTAATGTAGCATATTCAATTAAAAAAAAAATGAAGTCACAAACTGGTGCCTCAATCCCTTCTGCTCTTCCTTTGGCCATAAAAACCATGAACAAATCAGAGCCAGTGCAGGAAAGCTCTGGCCAGAGCAATAATGGCTCTCCAAAAGAGGTGTTGGCTGGAGGAAAATTCCTCAAGCTGACGCTTCAAGAAAGAAGGCAGATAATGTCAAAGGGCTGTCCTTGATGTCATCTGGCCCCAGCAAGTGTCTTGGGACGAATATGACCCTGAAGCCATCCTGGTTCCCCACTGCTTGTTCAGAGCAGACCACCTAGACCGAACAGGATACACTATAATTCAAGAGATGAATTTCTATAGCATTTCACTGTTTTATCATGGCAGAAATGAACAAAATACCTTAGCCTCCCAGCTCCAAGGACTGCTGGACAAGATGGATTACCTAAGTCCATTTCAATCCGGTTTCAAGCATGGTCATGGGAAAGAGACAGCTCTGATCCCATTAGTGGATGACCTACAAATGGAAACTGGATAGAAATGTGTCCCTGTTGGTTCTACTTGATGGCTTTTGATGTCATTTACCAAGTTTTAGTGACTCTGTTTCACCCTGAATGTTGAACCCAAAAGGATGCTGGGAGACCCCTGTTGGTCATTGGCCTGTGGGGTCATTGGCTTGTGGGGTCCCTCAGGGCTCAGTTCTGTCCCCCATGTTATTTTACATATACCTGAAACTGCTGGGACAGGATGTCCAGGGATCTAGGGTTCTGCACCATCAGTATGTGGATGACACCCAACTCTGCTACTCCTTCTTCACCACAACCCAAGGAAGATGTTTTGGGCCTAAACTCGTGACTGTCATCTGTAATGATCCTCAACTGAATAAAGATGAAGAAATTGAAACTTAATCCTGACAAGACACAGGTCCTCCTGATAAGTTGAAAAGCTGATCAGTAAGCAGGGATTCACACTGTTCTAGATGGGGTTACACTATCCCTAAAGAAACAGGCCTGCAGTTTGGGTGTATTTCTGGATTCAACCCCAAGCCTAGAAGCTCAGGTTTCAGTGGCAGCCAATTAAAGCTTGCATGCTAGCTGTATCCACTCCTTAAAAAGTGAGAGCTGGCCACAGTGACTCACACTTTGGTTACATCCCATTTGGATTACTATAACATGCTCTGTGTGGGGAACGCCTTTGTATAGTGTTTAGAAACTTCAGCTGCCCCAGAGTGTTGTATCCAGATTGTAAAACTGAGGACGGCTACATGGAACACACAACTCCCTTATTATAACAGTTCCACTGGCTGCATATCCATTTCCAGGCACAACTCAAGTGCTGGTTATTACCTATAATTACCAATTACCTACACAGTTCAGGTCCAGGTTATATGAAGGACTGTACTCTCCCATACAAATCGAACTGTCTCTTGAGATCATCTGGGAGGCCCTTCTGTCTGTCCAATCACTCTCATAGGTACATCTAGGAAGACACAGGAGAGGGCCTTCTTGGTACCTGCACCTGGACTCTAGAATTCTCCCCAGAAAGGTCAGACTGGCAGCCTCCTTGCTATACTTCTCAGGCAACTAAAGACTTGTTTCAGCAAGTCTTGGAAGACTGATTGCTCAAGGGGAAAGGACCTTGCATAACATGCTGGGTTTTCTATCTGCTGTTTTCCTTTTAAAAGTTTATAACAGGTTTTAATTTTTTTGGATAGTTTAATTACATTGTTAACTTTTGTACACTGTGAATTTTTAGCTAGGATTTTTAAACATTGTAAGCCACTTTGACTCATAAACTGTCAAAAAATGGATATAAAAAAAGATAACAACAGATATCATCACCTCACCACCACCACCACCACCACCACTACTGTCACCACAAAGGCAGCACCACAGGAGGCAGCACAATAGAATGTAGGAGAAAAGGAAAAAAACATGAAAATTTTCTTTCCCCAACGTCCATTAATGAAAAAATTCACTGTAGCAAAACTCTTTCAGTGAGAAGTAGGACACCTACAGACAGTATTTTAAAACCAACATATGGGAAGCCAGAAATCACTTAATCTTCCTAGTCCTTACCTTCAAACACTTGATGATTGTTTCGCAGCAAGGTCTGTAAGCCTCCATATTCATTCTTTAGTGTTTTCAATGTTTCCTTGTCTAAATGTTCTGCAACTTCTCCCAAGGCAAGACTCGCTACAGAAAATAATATATGTTAGTCTGTGGTGGTTTTGAGTTTCTGAGAACTGTGAGCAACCACTCCAGATGTCTTGTGGAACATATCTTTCTGTGACTGCGTGGGTGCACACAAGCATACATATGGACACCCACCCATCCATACCCACACACACTCCTATTTTTCATTAACTACAACATGCCATTTCAAAGCAAGATTTTGAAATAAAGGGCATGAAAGGGGATACAGACTCACTGGCCTATTCAGCACAGCTAACCACGAATGAATGAATCTACAGTGGCCCCTCAAATTTTCATGAGGGTTTGGGGGCTCAGAACCCTTGTAAAAGTAAAAAAAAAAAAACCACCAGACTGAGCAACCCCCTCCCATTCCCCTGCTTTTTGCCTGACTGGGTGTGCCTTCCTTCTCTGCACGCAAGCAAAAGGCAAGCGAATGGGAGGGGGCAGCCCCACAGGTAGAGAAGGTGCACACAAGCCTTTCCGCCTGCATTTACTTGCTATTTGCCAGGGCGCACAGAAAGAAAGCAGGGCATCCGGCCAAACAGCAAGTGAGCAGAGGGGGAGAGATGCACGCGCATTGCCTTTTGCCCAGGTGCAGAGAAAGAAGACAGGGCACCTGGGCAAATGGCAAGCGAATGGAGGGAGGGAGGCATGTGCAAGGGAATGGGAGGGTGAGAATGGCGGAGAGGCAAGTTGGGTCCCTCATGAATAATCAAATTCACAAAGGTCAAACCTGCAAATGGGGAGGGAGGACTGTATAATCCAAAAAAAAAGGTAAGACTCCTAAAGCAGTTGTCAATTCTAATTCTCCATTTTTTGGATAGGTTATCTTCAAGGACTCAACCCAAAAATCTGCTTTTCAGTGAGACAAAGTCATTCTTTCCCATGTCAAAAATTCCACTATAGCCTTTCTTCCAAACTTTATTCCAAGCAGCTACATTTCTTCCCCTCTCATGTGTGCTGTCCATACCATACCCTCACTGTAACTACGACTATGATGATGGAGCTCTGTTGTCGTAGTTACATCTGTTGATGCCACCCACCAAAACCAATCTTTGCAGCCTAGTACCCAACTGAAAGAAGGCACTGAATGCAAATTGGAGCACTGGATAAAGATATCTGGAGCACTCTCCCAGTCCCAAGGTTCATTAAGTACACTTATCTCAAGGCTTCTGCCAAAGATATTCTTTCCAGTCTTCATGAAGTGTAGCCCATTGTAGCCAGTAATTCTTTGTCAGAAGTAAAGACCACAGCCTTAGAAGCCAAGGTTTTCCCACCAGCACCATCTACACAGCCAGTCATTTCACTTGCAATATATTTCTGTCCTTGTGTGGTCCTCTACCTTTCACTGGTAGAACTTGTGACAATACCACCTAAAATGCTTACCCTTCCCACCCAGGGCTTCATAGCCTGAAGTGAACTGGTCAAGAGTTCTTCACAGTGTCATTGGTAGTTCACATGAATGAGGAAAAAGGGATAGTGATCTGTGTTCTTGATGAGCTTCAGCAACTTGTTAGTGACATCCCACATGTGCACACCAGAGAAAGAGCATACATCCTGATTCATCTTGTCAGCTGGCACACATTTTTCTCTGTCATAGAGTCACAGTCACAGAGTTGGAAGAGACCACAGGGGCCATCCAGTCCAACCTCCTGTAACCATGAGCAATGAGACCCCTACCACCAGAATGTTTTTTTTTTCCTTGCTGCATCTAATGGTTAAGTTGAATCTTTCCTTGGCTTGCAGTATCTCTTGTTGTTAGTCTCCTGTTTAGGCATGTTCACCCCCATTATCTTCAGGAAGATATAGGGAGTAATTGCTTAGCTGGAGTTGTTCTGAATCCCCTGTGTATGGTCTGTTCCAGACAATGTTTCCTCAATGATACAGTCCTCTTAATTTTCTCTGGCATGCCAGGAATTCCCGCAAAAATTTGCGAATGCTAGCATTCCATTATATCCAATGGCAATGACGTGCCATGGACACTTCAGCACATCTGTATGCAAGTTGCAGCCATTTTAGGTTTAGGGATGCGATATTTCATGTGACCTGGAAATTGCGTATGCAGAAGTTGTGGGTAAGGAGGGCCCATTGTACTTACTTAGAATGCTTTGTTCTGAATGCTTTGAAAAATTCTGTTATTCTAGAGAAAGGACAATTTTAATCTATTGTATTTTCCATTTTTATATAAATATGCCAAAGGGAAAAAAATCTTACCTCCTTTATTCCATGTGCTTGAATGCCCAAGTGGACTCTGTCTGGTTTCATTTAACAATAGATTTGCTACCTTCAAAACCACTCTGTCTACAAAATCCTGAGGAAGAGTAGTACAGTTTCTCATTTGTTCTTTACCCCTGGGCAGAAACCCAGAGATTAAAACTTTGTCCATATTTGTCTCTTCAGACACTTCATCTTCTGCTACCAAGCTAGCAGTATCACTTGGAGCTAAGAAGTCGTCATTCTGACATAAACTGTCCATTTTCTCTGATGTAGTTATGCTACATAATCGACGTCTATTGATATACTGTGCTCGTTGTTCCTCAAGCACACTCTCTTGTGTTGCAAGATATGTTCTACACATCCCAATTAAACAGACCTAGAGACAACAGAATTTCTATTTAGGTGCCAATAACTAATCACAAGATTAATTGCTGTGCCAAGACAGACTCCACCAAAGTAGTGGACTTCAGTTTCCTAAGATTATAAGACCAGGCCACTGGATGTAACATCCTGAACTGAGTGAGTGTTCTCCATAATACACAGAATCCATCTGCATGAGAAGTGATGAAGAGTGAAAATCACGGAAAGCAGAGAGCTTTCCATGTGCAACTATAAGGGAAGAAAAAGATAATCAGACCCTAACAACTACATGGTGGTTGTAAAACCCAGAACCACTAGGCAGTCTGACTAGGGGAGATCTTTCTCTCATCTACTGAAAATAAATTGTATTGTCAGTGTCTCACCACTAAACTATTCTGAAAAGAAAATTTCAGAATACAATTTCACCACATTCTATATTTGGTTATAAAAGAACCACAGCTAAACAGAATGGGGGAGAGGAAATCCATTGGAGAAACAAATATTTGATAAATTAGACACATGTTTGAACTGCCTTCCTTGAGCTGTATTGATAACCATCATATAAAATGATGTCTATGATGTCTAGTGTATGAAAACTTCAAACCAACTGCATATGTACAGTACAGTTACATCAGTCACACCTTTGTCCTACTGAAATCATATTAGAACCATCTTATCCCAAAAATTTAAATAGGACTAAAGCACAATTAACTTACAGCCTGGAACCAAACCACTCTCTCTTCTATATTTAGCAGTATTTTGTCTTGAAACCAGTAATGTTCCTTGCTTAGCTGTTATAAATTACCAGATTTACTGTAATGGTAAATTGCTACTGCTCTCCACTGAATGAGTAAATATGTGTTCAATTCTCAGGTATGCATCCTACAACTTTCTTAAATGCCTTTAAATTACCTCTGCCACATTATTTCAAAGGAGCACACAGAATCATAAAATTATGCAGCATCATGTAATACCATGCACCAATTTAAGACATTAATGGGCTAAATATAGAGGTACAAAAAAATTCACCACCCATGATAGCTTTTACTCTTTTGGCCTTTCTGACTTGAACACAAAGTGTGGCAGATAGCTTTAATATATAAAAATGTGTGTGTATATATATATATATATATGTGTGTGTGTGTGTGTGTGTGTGTAAATAAATAAAATATTTTAAAAATTATTTAAAAGTAAAGCAATGGAGCAACTTAAGACATTTTAAGAACAATGGAAATGAACATTACTCTTTTTGTTGAAGGGATTCTAAGGCAATCTTCTTCCACATGAAAGCCACATACAGATCCCACTTCTGTTACAAAATCAAGGTATTCCCTGTACTGGGTCTTCTTACTTTGCCTTCGGCTGTATTTTCCATGGAAATCAAAGAAACAGCAGGGCAACACAAAATATCGACAAGAATAAGAAGACCTGTAGCAGATTAAGAGGTTAAGACAGCAAGTAAAACGGGCATTTTTCTGCAAACCTAGATCTGACTCAAGTAATACAAAAGTTTAGGATTTCTCAAGACCCAGTCTGTCCTGGTAACTCAATGGACAGAACAAGAATTGTGTGTACAGCTGTTAGAGATTCTGCTCTAAGCTAAAGGCTCAAAGAATTTTTTTGGCATGGTTAGCCACTGAGTGGCCAAGATCATCTTCCTGGCACTTGGCTTCCAAGTAAAAAGGTAGCAGTTTGTGCAAGCCATTAATTAATTATATTCTAATTAAGAAAAAATGTTATTGGCTTCTCAGAAACTGGTTTCTTCCATTCATGCCGAATTTCTGGAAACTCTCATTTGATGTTTTAGTGAGGCTTTCACTACTATTATACTATCAAACACCAATCCCACCCCCTCTTGTAACTCCTAAGTACATTGATTTTTATGCAATTGAACTTTGTATTTTCCTCACTTGTACTATTATTAATTATTTAATTATGTCTTATGCAAAGAGTGCTATACATAATTAAATGAACAATTCTATATTGGTTCCTTATCCTAAGCTTTAGAGAAGTGCTGAAATTTGGTACCTAGCTGCAATTACAGGTATCCACGGTGTCAGTTCATCAGAATGATTTCCAATTAACCAGTCAAAATCTGGATACAAGCTGTTTGGACTCACTACATTTTCCTGGAAAGAAGCAAAACAATTCTTTACATCACATGGGGAGTCAGCATGGTATAATGGGTTGAGTGCTGGACTAACACTCTGAAAACCAGGGTTCCAATCCCTGCTTAGCCATGGAAACCCACTGGAGGATCTTGAACAAGTCACACTCTCTCAGCCTCAGAGGGAGGCAAATGCATATCCCCCTCTGAAAAAATCTTGCCACGCAAACCTTGTGGCAGGTTCGCCTTAGGACCACCATAAGTCATAAATGACGTATCACATGACAGTGTTTAACTAGGAATGCTATCATCCATTAATACAAGCTAATCATATTCTTTTTCTTGAAGCTGATATTTATAAATACATATTTATGCACAGCTAAAGCAGTTAAGATCATCAGATCATTAAACAGTAGATGGTGAACATTTATCTCCCCAAGCTTGGAACGCAAGGCTTTTAACTAGGGGAAGAGCATGCAGTGTCCAACCACGCTGACCAACAATTAAATTCTGAGTCAGATGAATATAATCTAAAAGTGCATGAATATACATATAAACACTTTTTTTTAAATAGAAAATTAATACACTGTAATTAATCCAACAAAAAAATATAATACTGACTACATGTACAATGTATGGCATTAGGAAGCATTACATTTAATATATTGCCAAGATTGGCAATTTCTTTCTAAATGAGACATAACTGCATGCAACACATCTGAAACATTAATTTTCCCTGGACCAAATGTAGTTTTGTATCTAAGGAGATTTTAGATTCTAAATATAACAAAATTTTCTATTGATTGATTTGCACAGGATAATCTAACTCTGTATTACATTCAATTCTAACTAAATTAACATCATATGTAGTTTCCAACCAACATTTAGAAACTATGCTGATTAATTTCTGTTTCTTTGAAGATATGATAAATGCTACCAATACAATAAGGGTGACTGAGGCACTCACAGCTCATGTTTGTATCCTATGTATTCTCCCCCCCCCTTCCTTTTTCCCCCTTCTCCTTTGCATTTATATTTAAAAATCTAACAACAGTAATAAATCTATTGTCCATGTTACATTTAAAGTTTGATTCCTGTCTGAAATAGCGTGCAACAGCATGCTGAGTATTTTGGGAACGGTTCATACCTGATCTACTCACCTTAGTAAACAAGAAGGCTAGCACGGTATGTTATCATTTGTTGTATAACTGACCTATCATATTGTTTAGGCAGAAAGTGGTACACCGAGGGATAATATGAAAAGCACTGCAATAGCTCAGTGATGGTTTCTCTACCCATAACACAGCTTAAAGCTGCCCATTACAATGTGAACATGCTCAGAGGTCATCCTTTTTGGTTAAGTACTTTGCAATGTATTAATTTTCTGTTAGAAAAAAAATCAGGCCTAATGACAACAATATTCCAAAAAAATGACCCCCATTTGGTTTTTAACGTTTCTAGTGTGCTGAAAAGGACAAAACAATGGCAGGGCTAGAGCAACTCTGCCATAGGGAAAGGTTATACAGTCCTCCCTCCATATTTGCAGGTTTGACCTTCACAAATTTAATTATTCACAAGGTGCTTGCCTGCTTCCCCACCATTCTCCCATTCCCTTGCATTTTGTCCAGAAGCGCACACCTTTCATCCATGCACCCGGCAAAAGGCAAGTGAATAGGCAGGCCTGCGCCTGTATCTTCACTGGGCACATGGGTTGCCCCCTCTCAATCGCCTGCCTTTTGCCCTGGCGCATGGAACGAAGGCAGTGTACCTGCACAAAACACAGGTGAAAGGGGGAGGAGTGAGGGGGGATGGTACGCACACGCCTTTTACAGGTGTGGGACAGCCCCCTGCCATTCACTTGCCTTTTACCCGCGCTTCTGGAAGGAAGGCAGCATGCCCAGGCAAAACACAAGTGTTTTTGGGGGGAGGCATGCATGTGCCTTCTCTGGGTGTGGGGCTGCCGCCTCCCATTCGTTTGCCTTTTGCCTGGACTTCTAGAAGGAAAGCTGCACACTCAGGCAAAACACAAACTAATGGGGAGGGGAAGGCACACATGCGCCTTCTCCAGCCACAGGGCTGCCCCCTCCCAATTGCCTGCCTTTTGCTGGGCTTCCGGAAGGAAGCTAGTGTGCCTGGGCAAACGCAAGCAAACAGTGGGGGGAAGGCATATGCATGCCTTCTCTGGGCGCAGGGCTGCTCCCTCCCATTCACTTGCCTTTTGCTCAGGCTTCTGAAAGGACGGCAGCATGCCCAGGCAAGAGACCAGCAAATGGAGAGCAAGCATGTGTGCGCTTTCTCCAAGCGTGAGGCTGCCCCTCCCAATTGCTTGCCTTATGCCCAGGCAACTAGAAGGAAGGCAGTGTGCCTGGGCAAAAGGCAAGTGAATGGAGAGGAGCCCTGGAAGGGAATGGGAGGGGAAGCAGTCACATGGGGCAAGTTATTTGTGTTTTTTTTACTTTTCTGAGGGTTTTGCGCCCTGAACCCTCACAAAAGAGGTCAATGTACAGTATTTGCAAGTTTTTCAGTACAAAGGAAGACAAGCAAGGTAGAACACAGCAGAGGTTTGTATAATATCCACAAGGTGGAGGGAGATTCTTTTCTCCAGCTTTCATAATACTGCAACTCGGGGTCATCCAATAAAGTTGAATGGTGATAAAGAAAAACGAAGCTTCAAACAACACAAAGTATACCATGAAATTTGTTGCTGTAAGATAAGTAGCTAGGTGACTTGAAGACACACACACACACACACACACACACACACACACAGATGTATTGAAGACCACTCACTTGGACAGCTTTAAAAAGGGATTAGATTAATTCAGAGAAGATAAGGCAATCAGTGATTGCTAGTCATGATAATATAGATTACTTCCACTCTCAGAGGCAGCATAACAGTTGCTGAGGAACAGCAGAACAGATCTATTACCATCATGCTCTATCAGCAGAGATAGAAAATTCCTAGAAATTTTAAGGCAATGGAAAAAACTGAGGAAAATTTTTTGGGGAAATAGGCAATTCTGTTTTAGTGCATATAATATATATAGAGTTACTTTATTGTTTTAGAAACATAAATTACTATATATAACTTAAAAAATACTGACAGATTGATTAACTGAATTAACTTTCAAACATCTTAATTTGTCACAAATGGAGTACAAGCTGCTGAATTTGAAAAAATCTGGTATCTTTTAATTTTTGCCAGTTTATGAGAAGCAGCCAAAAGGGATAAGGCTAAAAAAAAGAAGAAGAAATCAACTTCATAGTAGTAAAACAAAAAGAAGTTATTACATACTCCGCATTTAGTTTCCTCCAGTGTCAAACAGGCACAGAAAGCAAACATCTTCAAAAAAGTGTCACTGAATACTAATTTTGATAGATGGCACTTTGTATAGTCAGTCTCATTTTCTGAGCTATCATTATATGCTTTTTTACTTCTTCTAATCCCTCATATTTATCTTCTCCATGGACTTCTGGAATGCCTTGTTTTAAAGTAAAAGTGGGAAAAGGATTTTTTTTTCTGCTCTTAAATGTGGTGACAACAAGAGGTAAAAAAAAAGTAGGCATTATCCATTCCTATTCTCAGTTTTGTTCCTGCCAGCAGAAAGGGTGAGTACTTCCGCAAATTCCCCTTGGCCTATGAGCTTCAAAAATCTTCTATGGAGGTTTAGGGGATCTTGTACAATGGCAGAAGGGAAAGCAGGAACTGGTAAAATTCAAGTCCTCCTTCCTTATTCCAGAAGAATCCCTTCGCTGGATTCAAAGCCTATTGGCTAAGTTAGTTTCTAATATCCAGTGTTGAAGGCAATGGTTCAAGGAACGAACATAAGAAAATGACTTAAAAATTAACAGCATCAACATTGGGGACATCTTGGGGACAAAAATAGACATAAACATTGCACACTGCTGACATGCCAACTGCTCCCCTTCCTAGAATTTGATGGTAGCACACAGGCTGGTAACCTCAAAGTTGGACTTCTGCAATGTGCTGTACATTACATTTGTACCAAGTTCAGAAACTCCATCTGGTCCAAAATATAGCAGCCAGATTGGTAACAGGTACGAGGAGGGAGTGCATCACACCAATATTAAAATCACTCTACTTAGCTGACAATTAGTTTCTGGGCAAATACAAAGCGTTGGTTATTACCTCTACAGCCCCAGGTGGTTTGGGTCCAAGTTACCTGCAGGATCACCTCCTCCCATACAATCCGCCCTGTACACTCAGGTCCTCTGGGGGCCATTTACTATTAGACTGGCAATGGTCACCCAGAGGACCAGCTCACCAGCTACCTCTAGACTGTTGAATGACCTGCTGGAAGAAATTCGACAGCAAAATACACTGTCTGATATAAAATACACTGTTGTACCCCACCTTGAATCTTGGGGAGAGGCAGGTAAGAAATAAATTATTATTATTGTAATTACTACTACAACAACAACATAGGTCTGAGCAAGAATCAGTTGGTAAAGACACCATATAGAAAGCCCAAGTAGTAACAATACCTCTAAACATGTACGTGGGCCATACATGTCCCATATTCTTCTCCTTCTGATATCAATACCTTTGCCTGGATGCTGAAAGATTTCATACATTGTTAGTCAAGTGGTGTTCACAGTATCACATCTCTCCTTTCCAAAAGTGACACAATGGACAGAAAGCCACCATATTTCCAGAAGTCACTGTGAAGACACAGAGTACCAACAGTACTCAGCTTCAAATCTAGTAAGTGATGGTAGGTCTTACACTTGTTTGTACAATCATTTATGTAATTACTACCTTGAAGTCCTTAGTTCATGTCTAAAAATATAGATAGATGATACTTAAGGTTATACTTAAAGCTTATACTTAATAACTGGTTGGGTATTTTTGGGGTGTCATACAAAAAAAGGTTGGAACACTTCCTTACTCCTGCTCTGAACCAGCCAGCCATGGTTTCTGCAATGTTACTACAAATTTCTAGGGTCTCAGGCAGTGAGAGTTCTAAGCTCCTTTCTGCCAAACAGTCTCAATTGCAGCATACAATATAAATACTAAAATACGGTGCACCTCTGTATACACTTGCTTCCTTTCTCCCTGCCAGAAACTGTCACTGTCTTGGAACAGAGGAGCAAAAGATCATCTGAGCAGGCAAGAAGAAAGGAGGAGGCACAGAGGGGAAAGACTGGCAGGCACAGTATCCCAGCAATGTTCAAATTCATTTAACTAAGTGCGAAATGAGGTAAACATATTAGCTGGGTTTTTCCTCAATGAAAGTATTTACCCCTTCATTGTTTAATATATGAACCAGAAGACCATTTCCACAACCAAGATCCACAAAAGATTGTTTCTTGGAAAGTCTTCTCTCAGCTCTCTCATCCTCCCAAAGGATCTAAGAAAAGATAAAATCCAAGTTTCAGAAACTGTAGGAGGCATCAGTATTTTTTTACAGATATCAAAGAGTTTTTATGATGGAGCTTTTAAGTCGGGTATATAGTTACACTCTACATGATATAAACCCCTTCATACATGAAGGAACAAAATATATTGGAAAAGGCTGTGGTGTTACATCTTCAGCTGTACCCTGAGCAGCTTCTCTGGGCCCCACCAATGCCTAAATGTGGACTAGATCCTGGAACATCTGGTTTGAAAATTAATTCACCAACAAACATTAGAAACAGAGAAATTAATTCATTACCGCCAACACTAATACTTGAAATTGTTTTGATATTTATTTTATCATTAATTAACTCATTCTTTAAAATTTAGTTTGGAATAGACCATGGGCTGTACAAACAATGTATGGTCAGTTGGTCCAACAACATACACTACTTTTTATTAACTTGGTTCTACCTGCCCTCCATCACTCAAAAGAAGAAACAGATATTCTATACACTTCTTTCATTTGAGTGAAAGAGGCTATACAGATTCATTCCAGAGCCATTTCCATCCTTAGAGAGTAGGAGAGAACATGCACGTTTTGCAAAGTTTCTTCTTTCTTTAGCTACTCCAAAATGTGGGCATCTGGAAACCCAAAACCATAAACAGTCCAAGAATTATTTATTTAATGGGTAAGTGTGCTACTTTGAAAAATGATGTGCTTGTAAATTACTTTTAATTCAATGTTATTTTAATGTCTTTTTTTTAATATTAAAATTTACTGTGTTTTAATTTGTGTCATTTTTAAAATCATGTTCTGAACCATGGAGATTTTGGTGAAAGTTGGGTATAGAAATGAAATAAATCTAGTCTTCACTTAGGTCTTGGCCAAATCCAGCTTGGTTGGAATACTCACTGGAGACAGAGATAAGTAGAATATTTTAAAACACCAAACCAACATCCATCACTATTAGTCATTTCTCAGAATGGAACAGTCCATTAACTGAGACTGTTATTCTGCCTCTACTTCAGAGAATTCTTTTCAGTATGTTTTAATTGAAATCCTGAATGCTATCAGATTTTAATTTGGAGAAAAATTCCATTTTTTCTTCAATCACTCATAGGCATTTACAAGCATTTTGCGAAATATGTTTAAGGAAATACATTGGGCCCTCCTTACCCACAAGCTCCACAGGCACAATTTCCAGCTCACACAAACCATGCCTCCCTATATCCCTTTAGGTATATGCAGATGCACTGAAATGTCTATGGGCACCTCGCCACCACAGATTAAAATGAGACCTAAGCATTCGTGAATTCCACTGTTCACAGGGTTTCCTTGACAGAACCCCCGCATATACAGAGGACTCACTGTATATACATTTTTACAGGGATTCTATTATTTAGGTTTTCAACCTCTACCTACCAGTAGATATGTAGCTATAGCAACATCTTCATAAACAAACTTTTCAGGATTTGTTACTTCAGGCCACACCTGCAGATGAACAAGCAAAGTGATCAGGTGATTAGTTGCAAATACTGACCCCTACAGGTTAGTCAGGTTACTCAGTTCATGCATATGTCTATGTATCTACATAGAGGGGTTGGGAGGGCATTATTTTACAGCTGGTGTGGTCTTTGGTGGATCTCAGGGCAGAAGACTGTAAGTTAAATTTCATAGATCGCTATTTCTGATCAAGTTGAAGAACACTCAAATCATGCAGTGGACATCACAGACAGAGAAAAGTAAAACTTCCTTTTTGGGGAAAGAAGGTAGAATTGAAAGGAAAGGAAAGGAGAACAAAGGCGAGAGTGCAAATGGAGTTATGCTGGTGAGCTCCTGTGGGCTGCAAAGCAGGAACAAGAACAGGCCAGTTGTAGAGGCTTGCTCCTCCTAGTGAACTCCCTCAAAGAACTTCTGCTTCCTGTCTGTGGTTGAAATAGGCAGAGCTGACCCAAGTTAAGACTCCCCACTGAAAAAGCTATACTATTTAAAAACTGACTATTAACTTGACATATACAGTAATTGTACCACCTCTTACTTATGCCCCAGTGTTTGGTATAAAAAACCCTGCATTAATCCATTTTAAGAAAGTTCTGATTAGCTGAACTTTTGGGTGGGAAGACAAAAAGCACACCATGTTGATCAACAGCTCATAAGTTTCTTCAGCATGCACAAAGTTTACAAGACAATCATTTCCAAATCAAAAAAATAGGCAGTAAAAAGTTTGTCTCACTGCTTTGCTGTTTACCTTTACAATGTCTTTGTATTTTTCCTTTAGTTCTTGGTAAATTTTGCTGTATCTTGCCACAGAAATGCAAGAGAGAGTACTTTTAAATTCATTCTTTACCATATCTGTAGACCATTTAGCCAATTTAGACAGTAGTTCACTTTTAAACCATGTTGTTTGGGGGTATAAAATTCCATCCGAAATATAGTTTTCTGGCAATGATGATAAAATTGACAAGGTCCTTCAAACATTAAAAAAATAGATAAATCAGAAAAATTCAATGATTTTTTAAATTCAGTTGTGTCACAGACCAATAAAGACCATTTTAGCAACCTATATTTAGAAAAAAAAATCATTTCCTTCTATTAAAGTCACAGCATTCAGAGCAGTTTAGAACAATTTAAGAATATCTGCCAAAGAAAACATTACAACAAACACTACTATAAAATCTTAAAAATTAGACAGAAGCTGTAGGTAACTATTAAAACTACTCAATCTGGCAGGTGCTTTCTAGGAGGGGATGAGGGACAACTGAACTTCCTGAGAAAGGAGGTTTCTTAGTTTGGGCACTGTCAGAATTAACACTCTGTAAAGTATTTACTTTAACTTCACTACTGTTCTTACAGGAAAGGAGAACCTAGTTTAAAGATAAAAAGCATTTGGCTCCCACAAAAGGAGACAAACATTTATGTTCCCTGGCCCAAACCACCGGTGGCTTAACTGTGAAACCCTAAGGCTGTTCGACATCCACTCCCACCAAACCTAATCAGCATTGCCAATAAGGATATATGACAACATGTGGAACATCACAAGTTGCCAATCCTTGATTTAGGCCTTTTAAAAAAAAAAAAAGTAATATAGTTGTCTCTCCACATTTGCAGGTTTAACCATCACAGATTTGATTATTTGCACATTTCTCCAACCCCTCTCTCCTCCCACCTCAAACACTTCTTTTTTGGGAGAACCTTCCCTCTCAGTGGCTTTGATCAGGACACAAAGCCCTTTAAAAAAACACCTTCGGTCCTCCTCTACCAGCTACCGCCTGGCCAACTAAGGGTGGATTGCAGCCCTATTTCTCAGCACCACAAACCCCTTCCCAATGCCCCACAGCCAAGGAAGGAAATAGACAAGAGAGAAGAAGTATAGAGCTACCATGCCAATGCGCCCCTTTTCCTTCTCTTTTCCCTGACCTGGTTTGGACCTTGGGTGCCCAGTCTCCCCACCATGCCTCGGTCCCCTTACCACAGACAGACACAGGCATTTTGATATTTGCAGTTTTCCACTTTTGTCGGGTCTGAAGGTCCTAATCCTAGCAGATGTGGAGGGCCAACTAGAACTCTGGCCAATGTCCATTAACACATCAATGAACAGAAATGGTATGGAGGTCTGTATACATGTTGCAAAGCAGGCAGTGTGTGTCCTTGAGGGCAAGCATTCACTTGAAGTTTTACTGCCACATTTTTCACTAGTGGAAGTTTCCAATGACTTTTCAAAGTGGACCCATGTACAGCACACTGCAGTAACTCAATTTGCATATAATTACGGTATGTATCACTGTGCCCACATCCAATCTTCCTAGTCTATGTTCTATTGAAAATGTAATATTTAAACTCAGGTATTTTAAGAATAATTTATTAAGTCAAGGAATTTAATTTTTGTCTCTTGACCCACTGATGTCCCCATGGCAATACACAATCAATAAAAACACTTTAAAAATGTGAAACAAGTAATTAAAAAACATTTAAAAACAATCCAAACAGCTCTTTAAAAATAGTTCTAAAATCGGGCAAATATTTTACAAAATAAACAGTACAGAAGAAGCTTGACGTGTCTGAACCACGTAAAATGAAAATAAAATAAAATAATGTTTATGTAGTTTAGGTAACCAATCTAACCTGGGATCACAAACGCTGTAATTCCACAGGACATGGAATCCCAGGACAAAGACACTTAAAACAGTGGTACATCTTTCCAGCACTCACCACTCATCGTCTTGTATGTGCAGAAGTCGAATTTGATAAACATTGCACTTCTTGATCTTGTATTTGCCCTCATGGGTTTGTTCCAATGGCAAAAAGGTTGCAACCCCTTTAACAATATCTGTAAATATTTGCAAAGAGTATGATTTCATTTATATAAGTAATCTCTGGAACGTGAGAATTTACATACCAGCAACCTGAATTCAAAGAATGCAATGTCTTGTTTCTATTCTGTTGCAACCCTTTCAGTAATCTTGGGAAGATGGCTGGCATTCACCCTAGAGATGGAACTCAAGGATGAAAAGAGGTAAGCTATAATTCACAACAAAAGCAGGGCTGGCACCCTAATCTCAGTTAGTATATGACAGAACCTTGGTAAAGAATAACAAACTGATAAGATGGAACACAGTAGAACACTCTGGTTTTGCTGTGAGTAATAAGGGAGCAAGCTGGAGTTCAGGGTACTATTAACACTATTTTTCTAATAAAGACTTTTTGAACGCTGACATTGTACCAGTTGCATCAGCCATTTTGACATGATGCTGACATGGGAAAAGTCAGCAGCAGTCCTTAGTACTTTTCTTTTAAAACTGAAAAGAAAAAACTGCATTTAACAACTGTACTCAAGAACACAAGGCATAAAACAATACATAATCCAGCAACAAATTGATTTGTTCTGTTTTTTTAAAAGAAGGTTCACACCCCATCGAATACAGAACTCAATGTCTTTTTCTCTAGATCTCAACGTATTTTTCTCTGTTGTCTCAATCTCCGAATATCTGCCAGGTGAACAAAGACGGACAAACGGATGCAGAGACTCTTTAGAGTGGGAACAGGGCATCACGAAGGAGCCTGCCTGCACTGAAGGTCTCTGCAGTTTGGAGGAGGAGAGCCTTCGGCGGTCCGACCCACAACCAACAGGACTGTCTCACAGAAAGGCGCCAGAGAGAGGCCCCCAAGCCAGCTCCTCTGCTTGCCGACCAAGACCAGGGAAGAAGGCTTTGGCATCTCCCACACAGAGGCTCCAGGCAGGAGGCAGCCTGCCGGCGCCTCCTTTTCCCCGATCAAGTCACCTTTTACCACCACTTCCTTCGCGGGCGAGGGAGGGCTGATTTTGGGCACGAGGGTCCGCAACACCACCTCCAGTTCCTCCTCCTCCTCTTCCGCCGGGCTACCTTCGAAACCGAGGGCCTCACAGCAGCCCGAGGAGCGGAAAGCTTCCCAGGCCGCTTCCAGCGGGTCTCCGGAGGTGCCCTTCCCGCCTGCTCCGAGCCGAGGCCCCGCCACCCGCCGGGAGCCATGCAGGTGGGCGCCGCAGAGCCGCTTGTTCGCCACCTGGGGTTTCTCCAGCCACACGCCCACCGCCTCCCAGAAGCCCTCGGGCAGCCGCCGGAGCGGATCCCTCACGCTGACCTCCCGCAACAGCTCCATGGCAGACTGGGGAGAAGAAGAGAAGACTCGGCGTACAGGCCCAGAGGGATGACGTCACATCCTGACGCAAAGGCCCTTCGGAGAAGTACTAAAAAGATAGAGTGAAGCACGTCTTCGTTTGAATAGCATATTCCGGGTTTTCGTTGGGGGAAGGTTTTTTACTCTGCGTCAGGTGAAGGGGGCGGGTCGGCACCGTGCTTCCCTTGCACCCGAGGAAGTGAAGAAGATCTGTGCTCTTCCGGACGGAGGTATTGTTTCTTGTGAAAATAAGGTCTTGCCAGGAATCGTTGCAATTTAAATAAACGGCCTTGCAAATGCAAGGTTAATGCCGATGTAAAGGGAAGTGCTGAAGCCCTAGGGGGGCTGCCTTGCCCGAATAAGATCAATTAATGAGCTAGTTTTTTTACAACAAGAGTTTCATGGTTGTGTTTTGAGTGCTGGTGCACAGACCATTTCCGCACTAGAGCGTTATAGCGCTATGATTCCACTTGCGACATCCTACGGAATCCTGGGGTTTGCCGTTTCGGGAGGGGCCGGCCGGCCCCTCCCGAAACGGCAAACCCCAGGATTCCGTAGGATGTCGCAAGTGGAATCATAGCGCCATAACACTCTAGTGCGGAAATGGCCGGAAACACGATGGAGGGAGACGTCAACTGCCCCTCCTTCTAGCACCTCTGTTCCCATCCCTCCGTCTTCTCAGGTGGTCTTTTAAAATTCTTGTTAAATTTAGAGGGAGGTGGGACGATACAATCGATGCTGGACATCTGCATGCAAAAGCCCTGTGTTCCAGTGAGTTATTTTAGAACAATTGCATGCTGCCGATCAGAAACCAAAGAGCGGGTTTGGTTTGGTTTGGGGGTTTTTTTGGGGGGGGGGAGGCAGGTCATTGTGAATTTTGCCCATTTGCATCTGTTTTTACAAAACAGCGGACACACAGGATACAGTGAGTAATAATAACAGCATGAAATAAATCACTTAACAAAGTGGTACTATGAAGACACAACAGAGAAATGAAATTTTATACAATTGGGTGGTCCTTGTCGCCTGATCACTTCTGGGGAGGGGGGATCAACCTTAGCAGCATAGCCTTTGGGGTGGTTCAAGCCTCCTGCCAAGCTCTCAGTAGCTTACAACAACTAGTCGTTGACCTAGGCCATGTTTGCACTAGACTGTTATAGTGCTATTATTCCACTTTCAACATCCTATGGAATCCCGGGCTTTGCAGTTTAGGGAGGGGCCTCAAATGAATAATATTAGTAATAATAATATATTAGTAATAATAATATAATGCAGTATTAGTAATAATAAGATACAGCATTATTTTTTTTAAAAAAACCCAAACAGTTTAAATACTAAAAAAAAAGCTAAAAATCAATTTAAAATTTAAAGTCGAAAAGTGAATACAGTGCCAGCCTGGTAAAACGTGTTCCTCAGTAAATGATCAGCTGCCAAAACTCTGCCTGAATAACAAGGTCATTGCCTGCTAACTGAAGGACAGAAGGGACTTGGCAGCCCCCCCCCCCGTCCCTTGTCAAGAAGGCAGAGGGAAGGGATTGGGAGTTTTACACGTGCAAAGGAAGGGCTTCCATTGTGAGATAAATGGAGAAGGGCATAGCTCAGCAGAGTAGAGTGGGCCCTCCCTTTCTGCTAGGGTTTGGTTCCAGGACTTCCCCCCATACCAAAATTTGTGGATGCCCCAGTCCCACTATGTACAATGGTGTAGTAAAATGGCATCTTTTATATACAATGACAAAATCAAAGTTTGCTTTTTTAGATTTTTTTAAAAAATATTTTCAAGACCTGGTTGGTTGAATCCACGGCTACAGAGTCCGTGAATGTGGAGGGCCAGCTGTACATGAAAAAGGTCCCAGACACTAAGGGTTTTATAAAAGGATCTCCGAATGCGGAGAAAGACCTCTGCCTGAGATGTTGGGAGACCTGGATCTGAAGGACCAGTAAGGGAGATTTCTTGTTAATTTTTGTTAATCCAAAGAAGCACATTACTCTGGTTCTGGGTCTCAGTTTTTCCTCAACCTCTGTATGTATCGGTACTCTTCTGTTATTCATATCAGTGCTTGGTTTCTAACCAAGGAAAAATACACAGAGTGCCTCTGAGATAACTTTCCTTAAGTAATTATAGTGCTAAAACACAGAAGCAGACCAGGGAAAAAAATTAGCTGCCTTTGTCATGCATTGTTTCTAGTCAGACCTGAAACTGAAAGTGCCTCTTTAAAGAGTTGCTGTAGGAGTTCTAACCTGTGGTTTGAGTTTAGGTCTGCTTTGTGGACTAGAGGAGTTCACCTAGAAATTGTTTCTCCTGTGTGTTTGGTGACATGTCATTTTCATTCAGAGCACCAGTCTGCAAGCTGCTTGTGTAACAGCTGGTACTGGAAGGGTCTCGGAGCAAAATGGCCCCCCAGTGGTCACTAGTTGCTTGATCTGAAATAGCCTCTTAAAATAACCTGATCTCTCCCAGCAGTTGTCAGCTAACCAGGAGAATGCTAGCTCTTTTCTTGGAATGCATTCTCTCTTTGTTGGTGTGTCTATTTCTCTGTATCTTTAAGGGCCTTTCCGCATGACACTGTTATAGTGCTATTATTCCACTTTCAACATCCTGTGGAATTCTGGGGTTTGTAGTTTAGGGAGGGGCATTTAGAATTCTCAGCCAGAGAGCTCTTTGGCCTCGGTAAACCACAAATCCCAGAATTCCACAGGATGTTGAAAGTGGAATCATAGCACTATAACAGTGTAATGCGGCAATGGCCTAAGTGGTCTGATTCAGGACAGAAGTTGTTCACATCGATTAAGGGTAATTATTGTATCGAGTGAAAAAAAAACGACTGTGGCTACCACTTAATTTGTGAATAGCTGTTAATGGGAACTGAAAGAATGATGTACTGGCTGTGTTTTCTTCTGCCTATCACAAGTGTTTCTGATCCTAACAGGTTTTTAAAAAAAAATTGGAGGAGGTTCTTCAGAGAACAAATATTGTGTGCCAAGATGGCATCTATCAGTAATCTGGAAAAGGCCAACTCTTGGAACACTTCACTGCTACCAGACCTACCCAAGGGACCACTCTGTGCCTACCGGAAGAAGGCATCCTTTAATTGGAAAGAGATGGCATTATTCATAGAGGATGAAGATCTCATACGTTTTAAGGTAAGGTTTAAAATAATATTTATTAAAGAAATATTATGTGCTTAGTTAAAACATCCTGTTAAAACATGCTTTTTTTAAAAAAAATTGAAATACCCACATCTTACCTGCTGCCAGGAAATCTCCCGGGAAATTAAGTTAATCAAGTTAAGCATAGGCAGAAATAGCTACATTCAAATAGACAAAGCAATTCCCATGTAATGGGAATTTACGTGAACAAATTTATATTGATAACCATGATATAACAGCCTAACTAGGCTTGACAGTTTTCTATCCCAGTAGTAGAGATGACCATATAAGGCCCTTGCAAAATACTGAAGATTAAAAAAGAAATGATTTGAAAACATCACTGCGGACGTTTTGTTAAATACGTTGGACACTTCATATACAACTATTAGTGCTTGGGTGCTACCCTAAAGGAATGGGACTGTGCTAGATCTTGTAGGCTAAGAATGGTCAGTTAGTACTTAGACGGGAGACCACCAATGAATATCAGGTGCTGCAGGCTATATTTCAGAGAAAGGAGCTGATAAAACCACCTCTGAGTATTCCTTGCCTAAGAAAACGCTATGAAATTCATTGGGTTGCTGTAAAGCAGCAGGCAACTTAAAGCATAGACACAAAGACACACCAAGATTTAAGGTTCTGCTGCTCCTCTTGTGTTTTAACTCTCTAGTGTTACCTGTCCTATTTTTACTTAGGCTAAAGTCCCTCATCCATCTGAGGATGTGACCTTGTCCTGTATTGTCTTGTTTACCCCACTTAGATCATCTAGGCATGAACTAGGCCATATGTTACATCATAGAGTTTCTGCTCACTGAAGCAAGATTTGAGCATGCTCTTATTTATTCATTTTCCTGTATATTTGTAATTTTGAGTGATATTTTATGTGATTTGATTTATTTATTTTATTTATTCCAAAGTTTTAACTGATTTTGATATCTTTTATTTTTATACTGTTCTTGTGACATAAGGAAATAAGAATGTGTTAGGGCAGAAAATCGTAAGTAAACCTACAGTTAAGCATAGGCTTCAAATGTTATTGTTCAAGAATTTCTCATATTTTCCTTCAAGAGTAAAATATTCTCAAGTCTTGAAAATGATCCTCTCTTTGCTCGTCTTGCTGGAGAAGAATTGTCTCTTGAGAAATATCGTGAGTTAACTTTCCTTCGCTGTAGAAGACTCTTCGAATATGATTTTCTAACGCTAGAAGAGCTCATTGAGAAACCATTAAAACTGGTGACACTGATTACTTGCCTTGGAATGTATGATTGGTCCCTTGGTGCCAAATATTTGCTAAATACCCAGGTATGTGGAATAGAGATAAAAGCTTTATTATAGATACACTTATATATTCAAACTCATTTACAATATATTTCATTTTAATTTTGAGAAGCATTCCTGATAATTATGGAAACTGTTCTCATCTGCTCACTTTCAGGGCACTGAAGTTTGTTGGGTGGAGCAAACAACAGGAGTGGCCTATGGTGTGAACTGGGAGGGTCTTTACTTGGAAATGATGGTGTGAGAGTCACTTCCTCCTCTCAGACTGTGAACCACTAGGGGCTAAAATGTCACTAGAGACAGAGCAGCATTGGCAGCAATAATTAGCATCAGCAGCCGCCATGGTTATAATACATACTTGAGCGCAAAAGCAATCCATTTCAGGCACGCATTCACAAAGTAGGAAAGTGAATCAAATGGCTAAATAAATTTCAGATGTACCTGTTTGCATGCAGTAGTAAGTAGCAGAAGCAAGAGAAATCACTATCATCCACACACGAATGTCTTTTGCAGTCACACTCTTTTGCTTTGCTCCACAGAAGTGGATATTCAAAATTGTATTGTGCATTACTTCTTTGTTTGTCCCAAGATTCTAGTTTTATATTTAGGTAGCTCTAGGAGGAAGCACTGGAAAAGAGTAAGGTATCTGAAAATTGTGTGTATTCCCTACAAGACAATAGACCAAAGTTATTTCCTCTGAGAAGTCACAGGGGGATGTATGTGAAAGACTTCTCAGCTTGGAACAAAGGGAGCTTTTCTCCTTTACTTAACACATTTGGGCATGGTATGTTTGCTGTCCTCCTTCAGATACTGTCCAGAGAAAAAGCATGGACCATTGGTGGAACAAGAAGAGGGAGGACTCATGCTAAAATTTCAGGGAAATACTTATGCAAACTACTGCTTCATACTCTGCAGAGGGCAAGGAGCCATTCTCCATATTTTGGTTCCTTTTCATATTTTAGTTCAGTATACAGCTGAAATTGAGGCAAGGTGGAATCTATGCAGGCATTTTTTCCTTTCATCTTTATGTGAATGGTGCTACAGGGTAAAATAAAATATGTCGTCCTGGGGACGAGGGAGGGAACACTTATTTGTTCACTTGAAATGGAAGTAATAGTATGCCATTGGTTTTAAATTTCCTTGATTAAACCGTTATGACTTTCCTGTGCTTTCTAGCTCTGTTATTCATTCTTATTAAGGGATTGTCCTAACATCTATAGGTTTTCAAAGGTGCAGTTGAGAGTGGTGGCTCCGAAAAACATGCTGAAGTCATTAAACAAAATGGAAATATGGAGGTAGTTCTTTTAAAACTCTTTTTTTACTAATCTTGCTCTTATAAATTATTACTATTGCATAAAAAATAATTACACATTCAGACAAGTAGTATCTGCAAATCTTTCTTGAAAAGTAGAGTTTACTTCCTTTTAAAGCTGTATTAATTTTAGCTTTTCTTCAGCTTCCCTGAGTCCCAGCATGAGAAAAGGGTAGAATTATTATCATCATAATTTATTTATTTAATTAATTAGCTCTGTTCTGTTTCTTTGGAAAACCGTAACTTATGCTCACACACAAATATTCTCTTGTATTCAATCTGCATATTCATCTATTATGAAACTATTTTTGATCATTATGGAATAATCAACATCAAATAAAAAGTAATAGGTCAAATAATGCCTTGTAGTTCTTCATGGACCAAAGAAAAGAACTGTAGGACAAGCAAAGTTCCTCAGTGGAAGCCAGATCTCTGCTGGTCCAAAATTCTGTCATCCTGTTTCACTTACGCACTTCCACCTGCATGTATTCCAGCATGGAAAAACTATTTCCTTATGCGTGATTCCCTTCCCTAATTTTACAACTGAACAATGTTAAAAAACAGTAAAATTAGTCAATTAGCTGTTAATACAGAGGAGTTAGGGTCCAAATGGTGGGACAGGGGACATATTTGCTGTTAACACCTTGACAAGAATCTGGGTTTGTCTTTTATCGAAATGATCTGCTATTAGTGCTTTTTTTCCCCCTTAGACTTGATCCTGAAAATTCAGCACCTATGTTTTCCTCTCCTTCCAGTTTCCAGGAATGGCATATTGGGTGAGGGTGAGCTAATGACTCAGCTTTTCTACAAGATAGCTGCGGGCTCCATGTGGAGACACTTGGGACAGAAAATGAATAGGCTTGGTGCTGGTTTGTGGTGCTGGTGCAGAAGTGCTTGCCGAGGCATGACCTTCTGTAGAGTGGAGCTACACAGCAACAAGAACCTCTCCCAAGCTACAGAGTCATATATAGTCGCGGTTTGGAATTCACAAATGAGCAGCTACAAGTTTATAAGCTGGAACCACAGTATAGCTCTTTTAAAAGGCAGAACCCTCATTATTTTATTTATTTTTTTTGAATCTTTATACTACAGAGGATCCTGTGATACCACCTTATGAGTGATGCATTTTAAACTTTTTTTATCCTACAGAATTTTGGATGTTTTGCATTGACGGAACTCAGCCATGGCAGTAATACTAAGAATATGCAAACTACAGCTAGCTATGACCCAGCTACACAGGTATGTAATCAATAATAATTTAGGCCTCAGATACTCTGAACATTTCTATATTACCTCTTACAGTGAAGCTGGGACCCTGATACCTGTGCCAGAGCTTTAGTCCTAGACATTCAGGATAAGGCCACGATGTTTCCAAAAATACATGTTAATTAGTTGTGAGAATTCCTACACAAATGTTTTCTATTTTCTTTTGTACTGACACATTGGCAGTGTAACGTTTAGACCGTTGATAGTCTCCTTCATCTCTGTACTTTGAATCTTGATTTAAAATATCTGATAAGAAAAGTATGTTTTCTCTTGTCTGCAATGTAGGAATTCATTATTCACTCGCCTGATTTTGAAGCTGCCAAATTTTGGGTTGGCAACATGGGGAAAAATGCAACACATGCAGTTGTCTTTGCACAGTTGTATACTCCAGATGGACAGTGCCATGGATTGCATTCCTTCATTGTACAGGTGAGAGTGAGCCAATGCCTTTGGCTTTCTAGAATCTGAGGAAAACAAATCTAGTTAAAATGGGTTGCTTGAGACATGAGCAAATCAAAAATTTCATACTTGGACACCACACATTTTACAGAATGAATTAGAGAAGAATGTAGCTTTTACTTCTGCTAGAAACTACAGAAATTTTGATATTTGTTTTATCTGTGATCTTATCTGTCACTACCTTTCCATGGTGGTGGATAAGGCAAGAGGCTATGCTGATGGCAGCATGTCAGACAGGCTTTTGCTGAGGAACCAGACTAAATATGCCAAACAGCTACAGAACAGCAAAAGTAGTGTAAGGAGGCATTGGCAGAGGATCCCTCAGAGACACTGGCAGTGGCACCACTGCTAGCACTTGTCAGTACTGCTCAGAAGGAAGCACAGCAAACCCCTTTTAAACATTTTTCATCATGAAAACCGTATGATGAGAGATCCAAAATGAAACAAGAGATAGTGCTGGAAGATGAGACTCCCAGGTCAGATAATGCTCATCAAACTACCAGGGAAGAGCATTAGGACAATTATGAGTAACACTATGACTAATGGCGTTTTAATCAGGAAATGAAATTTTATGAAAAAATGGGGTAGCATTTATAGTAAGGAGAGATATAGCAAAAACCATCAAAAGATACAATGCAAAGTCTGACCAAATCATGTCAATAAGACTTAGGGGAAAATGCATCAGTATAACCATAATCCATGTTTATGCTCCAACTACAGAGGCAGAAGAAGAAGAAACTGAAATATTCTATGCAGGAGTCCAGGAGGAAACTGATCACACATCAGAACAGGACTTCTTATTATAGGTGATTAGAATGCGATAGTAGGAAAGAGAGCAGACTCTAAGATTGTAGGAAAATTTGGCCTAAGATCAAGAAATAAAGCAGGAGAGCAACTGATTGAATCTTGTGAGGCTGCAGTTTGTTCATTGCGAACACATTCTTCAAGTAACCAAAGAGGCAACTGTATACGTTGACATCATCTCAGGGCTAATATAGAAATCAAATGAACTACATAATTGGAAACAGAAGATGGAGACTTCCAATTCCATTGTCTCTGCAAAAGGAAGACAGGAAGCAGACTGCAGCACAAACCGTGAACTGCTAATATCAAAAATTAGAGTAATGCTAAAGGAAAACGCAAAACCAAAGATTGTGCCAATATAAAACCTGAGGTACAACCCTGTAGAATGTAAAGATAATGTAAAAACTAGATTTGCACTATTAAGCCTCATTGACTGAAAAACTCTGCATGGGAGCCAGGAACATTATCAGGAGGGGATTCAAAAAGACAGTATTTTTAACCAAAACAAAACAGAAGCTTCAATGAATGAGAGACAAAACTCTTTAAGCAGTTAAGGATAGACAAGAAGCAAAAGGAAAAGATGACAAATAGAATCAGAACCCTGAATGCAGCTGTTCAGTGACTTGCACACAGGGAACTACTATAAAAATCAATGCAGAAAATAGAATATAACAACAAAAAAGGAAGGAAAAAGATCTCTTCCATAAGATCAAAGAAATCAAAGGGAAATTTAAATCAAGAACAGGATGGTTATAGGACCAGCAAGGCCACACATTACATGGCAACGTGCAAATAAAAGGTGATGGAAACACATAAACTAAACAACTACATAAAAGAGACGAAAGGATGAGAGAGAAACCTAAAATTTTTAAAAAAGTGAAGTGGAAGCTCCGTTTGGAGAACGTGGGGGATATAAATCACCAGAAATTGATGCCATATCAGTAGAGCTGCTTCAAGCTACAAAAATGGAATCTACTCTAGTTCTAACTAAAATCTGTCAACAAACTTGGAAAAGAAAAGAATGACTCACAGATTGAAAGCAGTCAATATACATTCTGTTCCCCAAGAAAGGGGACACCGGAGATTGCAGTAACCACAGGACTATTGTATTAATTTCCCATGCTTGCAAAGTGATGCTCAAAATTCTACAACAAAGACTGTTACCATATATGGTGTGAGAAATGTCAGGTGACCAAGCTGGTTTCAGAAAATGAAGTCAGGTGACCAAGCTGAAATGGTCAGGTGACCAAGCTGGTTTCAGAAAATGAAGAGGCACTGGGGATCATATTGCAAACATATGTTGGGTAATGGAGCACATAAAAGAATTTCAGAAGAAAATCTGTGTATGCTTTATAGATTATAGCAAATCTTTTTATTGATCATGAAAAGTATGCATTACTCTTAAAGAAATGGGTGTTTGATTGTCCTGATGTGCACCTATGCTCAGGACAAGAGGCTACCATCAGGACAGAATCCAGAGAAATAGAATGGTTTCCAGTTGGCAGAAGGGTCAGGCTGCCCTGAACACAAGTCGGCAAGTGCCCAAGGCAGCAAGATGTTGGTTTGCAGAAGCAGTTGAGTAGGCAGTGAAGTCTGGGTCGGTCATGGGTTATCTGAGCAAGAGAAGCACAAGTGTGATCGTAGCCAGGCTAGGAGCTATATCAGCAGGTCAGAAATCAAGGTACATGAGCCAGGAAAAAATAAACAAAATAGTTCAAACACAGCCAGTCCAAGTTCCAGACAAAACAGGAACATGAGAGAAGACTGCTGGTCGACCAAACAAAACAGTTGTCAGCAAGATAGCATATGTAAAGCAGGATTAGACTTGGAGGAAGGAAATCAGAAAAGTGGAGGAAGGGACATCAACAATTTAAGATGTGCAGCTGAGACCATATTACTAGAGTAAAATGGGAAAGGCTTGGAACAATTACTGATGAAAGTTAAGGAAGAAATGCAAAGACAGATTTAAGGTTGAACATGAAGAAAACAAAAATAATGACCACAGATGATTTGCATAACTTTAAAGTAGACAGTGAAGACATTGGGACAGTCAAAGTTTTCCTGTATTTTGTCTCAGTTACTAATCAGAATGGAGACTGCAGTCAAGAAATCAGAAGAAAACTAGGACTTTGAAGGACGGCTATGAAGGAACTAGACAAGATCCTGATGTATAAAGATATATCTTTGAACAGTAAAGTTAGGATTGTTTGTACCGTCATATTTCCAATTTCTTCGTATGGTTGTAAAAGTTGGACAGTGAAAAAAACTGATAGGAAGAAAATAAACTCATTTGAAATGTGGTGGTGGAGAGCAGTTCTGTGGATACCGTGCATTGCTAAAGAGACAAACGAATGGGTCCTCAAGCAAATCAAGCCTGAACTCTTCTTAGAAGCCAAGTTGACTAAACTGACACTGTCGTATTTGGGACATATCATGAAAAGGCATGACTCACTAGAAAAGACAGTAAGTCTCTGTTGAATAGAAGACAGTAGGAAAAGAGGGAAGACTGCATAACAGATGGATAGTCTTAATCAAGGAAGCCAGGGCTGCCCAGAGTCTGAAAGACCTCAGCAGAGCTGGTGATGATAGAGTGATTTGATGGCAGTTAGCGACGATTACCTGTAATATATTCATGGAAGGTGGTAGTCCTGCAACAAATAGACCATTCTCTAACACACAGTTTAGTGGTTCTCCTGCTAGTGTAGAACTGCCTCAAAAAATGGTTTTGATTTCCTTCTCCCTCAGCTACTGACCGCTAGAGCAGTTAGGTTGTTCCAGCTCCTACCCTGTGGAGAAAATGACAGCAGTATGTAGCACTTGCAGAATCACACTGATAAAAAGCTGAGCTCTACTAGTATGATTCCATCCAGACAATCATGCTCCTATCTGTTGTGAAAGATATGAATGTACCTTTGCTTTGGGTTACCCAAGCGGAAAATAGTGTATAATTCAGTGCAATGCTCGATCCATTTAGACTTGAGGTATCGTTGTTTGAGCCATGATAAAAGCCAGCCCTATCTATATAGCTACACTGCTAGTCCTGGTCTGGTGTCTGTATCTTGGTCATGCTAAAATGCAATAGTTACATTAGAGTGTCCACAGCCTGGCTTTTATAAACCTGTTTTACCAATCTGTTGTATGCATTATAATAGCTTATAATTACATAAAAATATGCTGAATTAATTAATTGTAAGTTGCCTTGGATGTGATTTGCAAGAACGGGGTTATATAAATTTAATATATAAATTTAATACATGGATAAATAATATGTTCTGAACCAGAACAAACTGATGGTCCAGTATAGAGATTTGTAACCTGTGGTCCACGAACCCCTGGGGGACCATGATGTCTTCACAGAAGGTCCATGAAGACTTGAAGAAATATTACAAGCTTTTACAATTAAAAAAAGAAAGACAGACAGATGGGCGGACAGATGGGTGGTCATGCATTGATCTCAAGGAGCAGGAATCTTTTGCCATTGGTAAACATCTTCAGTACAAAGTTTCATTACAATATGTCAAACCATTCAGAGGTGTTTTTTTAAAAAGATATTTGATAACTTTAGGGTTTTAAATCTTGAGTTAAGTCCTTGTGGTCCGTGGCAACAAAAAATATCTAAAAGGGTCTGTGGTAAAGAAAAGATTAAGAACCACTGGTGCAGTACTTTCTAATAAATGTTTCATAGAGTTGAAGATTTTGATGGGCATATAATAAAACCTTTGTTACAGATTCGTGATGCAAAAACACTTCTTCCTATGCCAGGGGTGCTGGTGGGTGATATAGGCAGGAAACTTGGACAGAATGGTTTAGATAATGGGTAAGTGTATACTAAACTTCTTCACTTCAACTTAAGTCTACAAAATAATGCTCAGAAATTATGAGTGGCATCTTTTAACATCTAGAACAAAAATCCTTCACTGTGTACCATAAAATTGAAGGTAACTTCCCTATTCAGAATCACAGAATGATTAAGCCAGTAACACTGGCATATTCTATTGTATATGAAAGAATAAAATCACAAAATAAGGATTATCCTACAGTCAAAAGACTTAAGGCTCTTGATGCTAACCAAATGCATTCATAGAGAAAAAAGCATGGAAAATTTTAAGTGCCATGTGAGTGGTAAAGGTGTTCTCATCATGCTCACTGACAGTTTATTATCAGTGTTCTTTTGTGTTCCCTTGTGCTTTCAGCTGAATCACAGTCCTCTTTATAAGTTGGAGGAGTGAATGCTAAGGCTATTACCAATGGGAAAGAAGTAGTTATCTAGCTGCATACTGATGCCTCTCTTTCCCCACATGTACAGCATTTGGGTTGGAGATGTACAATCCAGTCCCTTGGGACATACAGTAGGCCCTTCACTTTCAAGGGGGATAGAGAAAAAGAACCCCCGCAAAAGTGAAAAAACCACAAATAACCATGGCCCCCACCTGCGCATGGGGTGGGCACAGAAGAGACCCAGCAGGGACAGAACTTCCCCACTGGCTTTTTCCTTCTGCCATCTGTGCGATCCTGAGGTAGGCGCAGGAGAGAGCCAGCGGGGACAGAGCTTCCCTGCTGGCTTGTGCGGGTGGGGGTGGGCGCGGGAGATAGCCAGCAAGGAAAAAGCTTCCGCAGTGCCTTTCTCCTCGCCCCCTCCTGCACGATCGGGATCGCAAGGGTGGGAGTGGGCACAGGGAGACAGTCGGCAGGGAAAGAGCTTCCCCACAGTCAGGGGCAAGGAGAAAGCCAAGCGGGAAAGTTCTTTCCCCACTGGCTCTCTCCTGCGCCCACCCCCACCCACGTGATTGGAGGCGAGGAGGAAGCTCAGCAGCAGTGGAAGGGGTGTGGGGAAGGAGCAATCGCACTTGGCCCAGGCCAGGGAGTAGAAGAGGGAGAATGGGAGGTAAGCGAGCACCTTGCGAATAATCAAATTCGCAAAAGGGAAACCCACGAATGTGGAGGGAGAACTGCATATTGAGATATACAGTGCAATCAATTTGGGTTAGAGATATACAGTCCAATCTTTAATATAAGCTACTCTATCTAGCCCCACTTGTGGTTGTATATGATGAAACAAAGCTGATAAAGTTCAGGATATGCAGAGAAAAGCACAAGAGTAGGGGCACAAGGGCAAGTGGTGACATGAATGGGCAACATGAAGCAAGACAGAAGTTGGCAAGTGAAATAACTGAGAAAGTTCTACTTACGTGAGTAAACCTACATAGTGGTGGGCTTTATAGGCTCCATTTAAATAAATGTATGAACAGAGCAGAGCAAGCCTGACTTTGTTGTAATATCTGTTGTTGTACTATCTGATTAATGCTTTTACTGATTTTGCTTCTAGAGAGGCTTTGAAGCTATAGGTATTCTTTGCAGAAAGAATCCTTGGAATTAAAAGTTTAGAATTAAAAAAATATTTATCTTATTGGCGTATCTTCCTATTGGATTGGTCCATAGTAAATGTGGTATGCTTTATGTTGGATGAAATACCAATTGTGGTACAGGCTTTGCATGCAAAGGGTCCCAAGACAAGTCCTGATGAAAGATTCCAGTTAGGAATGCAAGAGAGCTGCTAATTGTCCATGGAGTCTATGACTCTAAGCAGTCTCTGAAAATAACTTCATTCTGTCCTTATAATACTTGACTTTTTTCTGTGCTTTAAGTTGTTCAGATCGTTCTGTTTATATTGTCCTTTTCATCAGTCCTGTAATACGCATTGGTTTCCTGAGAAAGGGCAACTATTTCAGAACATTCCATACAGTTAGTTATTCCAAAAAAATAAAAGTTTATTAAGCAGTCTCTTTCCAAAAGAAAAGGAAAGAAAAGTTAATGCTAGAAGCAACAACAAGAAAGTTGGCAGAAAGAGGTTAATGCATGTAAATATTTCTTCATAAGCTTTAAAAATCTAATTTAATCTTATTTACATTAAGAAAATGAAAAATGATCTACTGAGTTTATGTTAAATTGCCATTTGCAATTACACTTAAGTTGCTGATTGAGAACTTCAAAACTCATTCCTCTGGGATAGATGTGCGCAAGAATAGTCTCATGTAGAACACTGGAAGACCAGCTGGATACAAAGGAGACCACTCTTCCTTCCAAGCTGCCCTGACTATTTGTTTGTTTAAATAGGGGTGAGAATCACATGGCCCCCTAGATGTTTGTACTGCAGTACCCAGTAACCCTAGGTAACAACCAGCAGTGATATGTCCTGAGAGTTACAGTCTAACAGCAAGGACTACATGATTATTATCCTTAGTTTAAAACCTTTTAAGCATGGAATTAACTAAACTTGTCGTTAAATTTGATTGCCTTTCAGCACCCTCATTTACTACATTAATAACTTAATTATGGGATTGTGTTAATGCTGAAACTGCAACTTAAATGCCACTTTAATTTAAAATATATTTAATGAAGTTTCCCCTTTTGTTAGAAAATTTCCAAACTTAATTGGTTTTAGCTGGCATTTATAAACATCACTGTAACTTTTTATCTGAAATTTGACTTGCATTATCCACCCAGAATGTGCTTCTATGCATGCAACTTCCATCCACCTCTGTTTAAAAAAATCCAAAAAGGTATAGTTCCTTGATTTCCCCAATGATTCTTGAGGAAACAATGAATTAATATTCCCTAATATGAAATTCTAATCTGGACTAAAGTCCAAGAGGATAAATTGTCCTGTTTTCTCACAGTCACTGAAAGGGGGTTCAAATGTAATGTGGTTGGAGCACACTCCGAGTTTGCGTCGTCCGTACAGTGAGATTCTTGATACAGAATGTGATATTCATTGGATCAATTTTATAAGGAACAGATTGTCATGTTTTAAAGTAACTGTTGTTGTGTTAAGTTGTTTCCAATTTATGGTGACCCTAAGGCGACCCTATCAGAGGGCTTTCTGGGGCTGAGAGCATGAGAGGCGTTCCAGGTCAGCCAGTGGGTTTCTATGGCCGAGCAGGGAACTGGACCCTACTTTCTGGGGTTGTAGTCTAAGGCTGAGACCACTACACCATCCCGGCTCTCTTATTAATCCACTGCTAAATTTGTGTATTTGTATTTGTATTCTGGTTAACAGAATTTGAAATGATACTATCTTCTAGATAAAAGTTTATGATGTTGTTTTTTAGGTGAATATTAGATGTCTTTTTGACATTTTCATAAGAGAGCATTACCAACAGCTATCCAGCAGGTGGCAGTATTGTATTTACCTTGCACCTTTTCGCTGCCATCTTTGGCAGTGGCACTTTGAATTGTAAAGCAGTTTCTCCTCACAAGAGTTCCTTACTTTGCAGTAATAAAAAGGGCTGAATGCAGCTTTACCAGGCAATGGGAAGGATGAAGAGCAATTAAATGTTTCCTGGAACACCAAAATACTTTCTCAGGGTCTGGGGTGTAGTGCCAAGGAGCATGGACAGCATTTTCTGTTCCAGTCCTGAAGCTGCAAGAGGTGTTTCTGTTGGAACTAGGGTTGTCAGGCTTTCAAAACAGCAATACGGGACAGTCAGAATTCATGACACACAGGCCTGATGATCAAGAAGTAGCTGCTAAGGTTGTGTTTTTCCTTAAAATACTGGTTTCAGTTAACTTACCCATGCATTTCTCTGTAAAATTGACATATTCTCCACATTCTTCAAGTCTAAGTTATATGATGCCAAAGCTTCTGCCCATAACAATCATAGAATCTTAGAGTTGGAAGGGACCACAAGGGCCAGTTAGCCCAGCCACCACCAAAACACTTCTAAGAGAGAGCGTCATAGGACATCCGTTTAACATCAGTTTAAAGACCCACAAAGAAGGAGAGTCCACTGCCCTTCCAAGCAGTCTGTTCGGCCATCAAATAGCTCTTACTCTTCTTCTTAATACCTAGGTGGAATTTCTGTACTTGCAGAGTGAATCCATGTATTCATGTTGTAGTGTCTGGAGCAGCAGAAAACAAGCTCATTCCATCTTCTACATGTTATCCTTTCAGATATTTAAAGACAACTACCATGTCACCTCTTAGTTTTCTCTTCTCCAAGCTCAGCTTACCCAGTTTCCTAAGTCGTTCTTCTTAGGGATTGGTTTCCAGACCTGTGCTCATCTTGATTGTCCTTCTTTGGGCACACTCTGGTTTGTCAATACCCTTTAGGAACTGTGGTGCCCAGAACTGGACACAGTTCTGATCAAAGCAGAACAGAGTGTCACTACTACTTCCTTTGATCTGGACACTGTGCTCCTGTTGATGCAGCAGGTGCCACCCGTCCTATATTTGTGCATTTCATTTTTCCTACCTAGATGTAGTAACTTACATTTATCACTGTTCAAATTAATTTTCTCAGTTTTGGCCTAACTCTACAATCAATAATCATCATTTTAAATTCTGATCCAATCCTCTGGGGTATTAGCTCCCTACCCCTCCAAATGTGTTGTCATCACCAAATTTGATAAATATACCTTCTATTGTATTATCTAAATCATCTATAAAGATGTTGTACCCACATTGGATTTCTTTTTTGATATGCATCAACAGTCTGTGCAGCCTTGTAGGGTGTCTGACTTCAGTTACAATCCCATGCACGTGTATCTGGACGCAAGTCCCTCTGAACTCATTAAGGCTTACTTCTGAGTACATGTTATTGCACTGGTAATATAAATGGACTATTTCCCTGTAGATGCGGACTCAAGCCAAGATCTATACCTCTTCAGTATAGCATAAATATCTGCCAGCAGAGTTATGTTCCACTCTGCTCATACTGGATGTGTAGTGTAACAAATGCACTTTGAAGACCGGTGCGTATGGCTGTCATCATGTAGTGCAGTATGCTGTGTTCATTTGCACAGTGCTCTCTGTACCTTAGAGCACTGTTGCACACTCAGTGGTTCTGAATGCAAAACTGCTTCCACTGCCATCAGCTGGATGCAGTTGTTGTGCGTTGTCCAAAAATCCATTCCATGTGCACAGCATAATTTATGTCTGCAGAAGATATCCATGTGATTCTACTCTGTGACTCACACACAGATACAGAAACAAACACATGCTTCCCTCCCCCCCAAAACAGGCACATTTACTTTTATTAAGCTAGCACTCACTCACAAGTAGCAAGAAAAACTAGATTGGCTTAGTGCTTTGCCTTTCCCTTCTTAGCTGCTCAGTCACTTTCTGCCTGGTACATGCTGTATGCTGAGAGCAACAGGAAGTAGCCAGGCAGTCTCTATGCACATGCCAAAGTAAGATTCTGCTTTACTTCTACAACACCCCCCCCCCCCGAGTTGCTTGCTGGGATTCTCAGCAAAAAAGATCCACTAGTTTTAAGGCAGGCGAGAGATTGAATGATCTGTATTGGTAGTTATCTGTAGAAACACTCACTTGCTTCTTCAACCCAAGTTGGCACCAGTGGAAGCTTCCTTCCAGAAGCTAAAAACAGTTAGGAGGAAGATCTCTTCAGGACTCTGGTGTGGAAGGTAGTGATTGAGGTTAAATGCGCCAGAGCCGTGTTTGGCCTGGAGAGCTTGCCAAAAGGGGAAAAAAGGCATAGGAAAATGCGTCCATACATTTAACGTCACATCTGCTTTGGCTCTAAATATCTGTAATGGCTGTGCATCTATATTCAGCCTCTGCTTTAAACAGTGCTTCTGATCAATGGGCATTATTCTTGAATTACTGTTTTTTTATTATTTTTGAATTGACAGATTTGCCATGTTTCACTATGTGAGGATACCCAAGGATAATTTATTGAACCGAACTGGAGATGTCACAGATGCGGGGACATATACAAGTGCATTCAAGGTACTTAATCTCTGTTGGCTAGGAATTTCTTTTCTTCAGTGATCCTTTCAGTTCTTCCTCACATAGTCTCAGGATAAATTTTCATCAAATTTTATTACAGAATATGAAGATTAAAAACTTAAAACAATATTCTTTGGATGTCAATAGCTGGTGTACTTACAGGAACTTCTTATTATGACATGTTTTTATGAGTCGTGTCTTATTTCTTCAGGATCGCAAACAACGATTAGGAGCTTCCCTTGGTGCTTTGTCCAATGGAAGAGTCATGATTATAGCCATGTCTGTAGTCAATTTAAAACTTGCCATATCAATAGCTATTCGCTTCTCAGCTACCCGGCGCCAGTTTGGACCGACAGATGATGAGGAAATCCCAGTTCTTGAGTACCAAACACAGGTAAAAATGCAGTATTCTATTAACATCTGAAGTAGTAAAGTTTACCCTCTCGGGAATATAATTGCATTCAGAATCTAACTGACAACAGTTGGCTTGTGTCAGTGTTTTGGCCTTCATATTTCCTTTCACTGTAACTTCACTTTCAAATGCTACTAAAATGATTTCTGTTCATTGCTGTTTTGTCTTAATATGGCAGGGTATTAGGTTTTTTGAGAGCAAGAACAATTTTAGGCTTGGAACAGATTGAAAGAGGTAATAGCAGCTGGTGGTTGCTGTGGTAAGGGTGATGTTCAGGTCAGCACAGCTTCATGCTTACGGGAGGGTTGAGGTTTGGGAGGTTTTTTTAATTGATTTGTTTATTTTATATCCTGCCTTTTTCTCATATAGGACACGAAACAGCTCACACTGTGTTGAAACAGTACAGATAAAAACAGCATGAAATACAAAAATTAAGGAAGCATTAAACAAAATTTACTTTAAAACATTAATTTAAAACAGTTAAAAGCACGTTAAAACCTTTCCTTTGCACTCTCTCAACCAGTTAAAAGCTAAGGCCTGCTTAAATAAGAAAGTCTTGGGCTGCTGGTAAAAAGAGAGCAGGGAGTAGGCCAAGCAGGCCTTTTTTGCCAGAGAGTTCCATAGGCTGGGAGCAGCCATTGAGAAGGCTCTCTCTGAGTCCTCACCAGCCTTGCCTGTGATGGTGGTAGGACCAAGAGAAAGCCCTTCCCGCAAAGGTAGGCTCATATAGGGAGATACGATCTTTCTGATAGCCTGGATGTAAGTCCAAGAACCTAAAATAAAGCCACACAAGTATTCAAAATGTTTCAAGGGTTTTGTAATTAACAATGTGAAGGACTCCTGAACTAAGTACAAATTGATTTTAATGATTGTCCAGTGCACTTTGCTGTGATGTTATCAATTACTGTGACTACTGGTCATCTTTTCTAAAGTACTATCAAAATACAGAAGAATGTAAAATAATACACACGTTTTGTGGAATTGGGGACGGAAGTAGCAGAGCTGTGTGGGATTTGGGCTATCTTTAGAAAAAATGTTCAGAAAATTGCCACTTTCAGGACTTGTAGATGGGATCAAATGTCTCCTTGAGTTTGTATGAAAATCATTTTAACTGTTGTGCATATCTCAGTTTTCTTTGATGCAGATTTTTTTTATTCCAGCAATGGCGCTTGCTTCCTTATTTAGCTGCAACATATGTCTTAGACCATTTCTCCAAGACACTGTTTATTAACTCCATGGAATTCCACATAGGCCTCCTCATGAGGGACAAGAGTCCACAACAGGTGAGAGGACTCTCAATAATTATTTGTTGTAAGCCATTATTTAAAGCATGATTTGGCGTCCTCATTGGACCAGCAGGATTCAGGAATAACCAGTGTGTACATTTCAGTACAGTCCCTGTAGTAGGATTCACCTAAAATTCTTTAGCCCACAGCTTCACAATATTTAGCCCGCAGCCTCACAATAACATGTCCCTAATTTCAGGAGAAGGAAACAGTGGCTATATCCCCAGATGTGGTAAAATATACTGTACTGTTAGCTGCCTTAGAATGAAGTGAAACATCCAGTTCTACAGAAGAATAACAAGTGTAAGGAATAATATAATTTCTTCATTATACTGGAGATATGGCTGTTTTGCCCCAGTGTCTTACTGATCATAATAGACTTGTTCTCTTTCAACTTTGGTTTATTCCACTTGTTTGTTATTGTTCTGTTGTAATCTTCCTAGGGCCAGCATTTTGTCGTTGTTGTGTGTTGGATTATGACTCTGGGAGACTGGTGTTCTAATCCCCACTCAACCACAGAAACCCGCTAGGTTACCTTGGGCAAGTCACACAGTCTCAGCCTCAGAGGAGGGCAAAGGCGAGCTCTTTCTGAACAAATCTTGCTAAGAAAATTCCATGATAGGTTCACCTTAAGTTGCCCATAAGTTGGAAATGATTTGAACACACACAATAAAAACAATCTTTCTGCAGAACATTTCTAATTTTTTTAAAAAACCTTATTTTTGTTTCCATTACTGGCTTATGATTTCTTCTGTTGCTTGCCACACTCCACCATATACATAAATATTATATATATAATATTTCCCCCTGGATTTAATGATCTTTTCATCCGTATTTCTTTTTATTTTGTGTCTTTAGTTTGCTTGCCCGCGTTCCTTTTCTTGACAGGCTTCTGAAGAATTCTTTCTGGATAAATTTCTGTTACCTTCTTTCAACTCTTCATTCTTCCTTTGTCCTTCAATATTGCCTTCCTTTGCTGCTATTGTTTCCCTGTCATCATATGTGCCTTCCTTTACATTTTTCTTTGATTATCTTTCCAGATAGTAATTCCTTTGTCCAGCTATTTTGGGAGAGGGCATGGTGCTGGGTGTAGAGCAAAAGCTTCAGAACTAGGAGAGAGCCAGAATGGAACATCTTTCTCTGTCTGACTTTTCAGATAATAATCCAGCCTAACAACTAACCCTAATTTTTAACACTCTGGAATTAGCCGGCCGCCATTATCCGGGCAAAACAGGGCATGTTTTGTTGCTTTTCTCTCCAGATAGCCACTGGGAAAAGTCCCCTCCCCATCCCATTTCACAATACTCAGAGGGTGCTACTATTTAGTACCCAGGATATCATTCGCTGTGTCCGCCCTCATTAACCCCAAAGGCTCGCCAGCTTGGGGAGTAGTAATAACATTGCCAGAAACTTTCTTGGTTCCATTTAGAGATGGGTGGCTCAAGGGCTGTACCCCGCTCTCATCCTGACTTCTACATCATTCTGTGAGCTTTCTCTTCCTCTATGGACCACCCCTGTGGGAATCCCCTTCTGTTTCACTCATAGACCTACCTGTGTGTGAAAGAGTGAGGGGGGATGGAGCAGCACACAAAAAGAAAGAGATCTGTAATTCTGCAAATTCTGTCCATCGCCTGCTACCTGTGTGTATGTGTGTGCGTGACTTAAGGTACCATGCTTTCCCCTTTGGTACCCAAGGTTTCAGTCTTCTCATTCAGCCTAAGATTAACTTTGTTTCCTCTGCCTGTGTCCCTTTTTCTGTGCAGCTTGTTGTCACTCAAATGGCCTTGGACCTGATAACAGTTCTCTTCTTTAGTTTTAACTTGATATTTATTTGAAATATCTCCATTAGCACTATTTATTGCAATACCTTCCATATTTTTCCTTTTTAAAAATTCCTAATGTGTCTTCTTGATTTAATTCTTAAAATTCTTTGTATAGTAACCATTCAGGCATAGCTGTGTCATTATTGTTTTAATTTTTGTACAACACCGATACATTTAATTATAATTTGCTTGCTTGCTTGCTTGAATTTATACTCACTTTACTCCCAGGATGGCATCCAAGGTGGCTAGCAGTAATTTTTGCTACCATGCTCACAAGCACTGGCTGTGCAGACATCGTGTATACTATATGCATATTTCTTCTTCGTGGTCTCTGTGACTCACACAAATGAATAGTCTGCGCCTGCGCAGTCCTTGGTGCTCGGGAGAAAGCTCGACCATTTCTCCATCAGAAACCTCCAAAGAGTGAGAGGGAGATCGAGATGGCTGACTTGCGGTGAGTGTGAAGGGCTGTAAAGGGAACTGCTGTGCTGAGTGGGCTGAAGCCAGGGAGCAGGGCCTTCTGACACCGTGATGACGGCAAGCAGTTGGAGGCAAATGGGGCCCTCGACCAAAGGGCACTTGGATTTTTTTCCCTCTCACTGACCTGGCTATATCCTGCTCGAGGGAGTGGCCAGAAGCACTCGGAATTCGTAGTGGGGAGCACATGGTCAGCATACAGGTTGCTGTCGAGGCTGCGGACTTCAAACGGCCAACCTGCTGTTCTGTGCTCAAGAAGGGGCCTCTTGTCAAAGGTTCCTTTGAGAAACAGTGCCCAACCCTCTTTGAAGACTCCATCAAGGAGTAACAGAGGGACTTCTTCGAAGAAGCCCCCCGTTGCGAATGGGTCGGGAAGGATTTTCTGGCCGTTGAAGAAGAGGAAGAGATCAAAGGCTGGAGGGACCTCTCCAACAGCAGAGACCAAAGTCACAGCTCCTTGTTCCTCTGAGTCTGAGGTGTGAAGGCCTGGCAATGCATGCAGACTGAGACAATATGGGTCTCACTGAGGCAAGACAAACACTTTGAGTGCCCGTCACAGTCAGGGATTTTGGTGTTGCAGGACTGACACTGTTTAAACAACAACGTCAATGCCATACAAAGATAGGGGTAGTGGTTCGATCAGGTAGAGTCAGAAATCATTTCAAGTGGTAGGCTCCTAGCGGCATACAAATGCAGCGGAAAAAAAGGAACTGTAGATGAGTGCAACACAGGGCCTTATATAACCTCAGGGGAAGGGGGCAGGGTTCCCACCAAAATGCTAGGCCTAGAGCTTCTAGAATGTTCTGAAGGTAGTACTGCACAGGCGCAGACTATCCATGTGTGTAAGTTCACAGATGACCACTCAAAGAACTCCAGTTACAGGTAAGCAACCTGTCTGTGTGTAAAGGAAAAGAAATTACCAGTTGCTTGAACATTTCTTAAGGACTGCGTCCCTAAATACAACCCCTCTTCTCATAATTTCGGGATGACTGGCGGGACAAAGACCATTACTGCCCTGCAAATAAAATACATTTGGCCACAGGTTTGATAACACATAATGCTTCATGTTGGCTGTTGTGATCTTTACTTATGGGTCACTCCTTTTCTACAAGGCTGAACTTGGACGGGAGATTCATGCCTTATCTACTTCAGGCAAGCCATTGGCTTCCTGGCTTGCACAGCAAGGAGCTCAAGAATGTCGTGAAGCTTGTGGAGGACATGGCTATCTGGCCAGTAAGTTATTTACTTTGTCATTTGTACAGTTAAGTTAACTTGCAGTCTCTGTCTAGTTCTGCCAGTGCTACAGTTGTTTCGTTTTGCAGATATTACAGCAGTCTCTGGCCTACTTGTTTCCTTCCTAATTTCAACTAAAAACCTGCACAACTTATTTGAGACTCATTGCTATGTTCCTTCACAAGCAAATATCAGGAGGTTGGTGACCAAGGAAAGGGTCCTTTGGTGCAGCACCCTCTCCCCAGGGAGATTCAACTAGTGGCAGATTTAATTATATTTAGTAATGGGGAAAATTACCCAGAACTTCTTGCATGTTTAATTCTGCTTAAATATTACTGTCTGCTGATCTTATTATTTTTATCTGGTGTTATTATTGTTTTATTTACTATACTTTTCTGTACTGCTTTTGTATTTTAGTGAGTTGCTTTAACTCTCTTGTCTTTCATCAAGCTCCTTCAACATTTTTAAAATGGAAAGGCAAAATGAAAGTGTTTTAAATCACTTGAAGTTCCCTGGTAGTTTTTGCATGCAGACGAAAAAGGCCTGGACCAAGTGTTCCCATGGACACCAATCACAGGATAAGAAATAAGATGATTTTATGTATTGGAAATTAGTTTAAGAGTAGGAAACAAAGAGCGCTTAGAATGAAAACAGACTGTGGAAGGTTTCAAATTAGACAGCTTAATGGGCTTTAAAATGTCCAAAACAATTCAGTTTTAGCAAGTGTAAAGTGATGCATATGAGGACAAATAATCAGAGCTTCTCTTATACACACAGGTAATATGATTTGGCAGTGGCTGACTGAGAAGGGGGGGTTGCGGTAGTGAAAATGGCAACCCATTGTGTAGTCATTGTTAAACGTGTGGCAAAGGGGGACAAATTCCATGTTGGGCATAATCAGAAAAGGAACTGAAAGCAAAACTGTCTGTATTGTTCTGCCCTGCACAAATCTACAGTATACTGTAGCCAGACTTGGAACACTGTATATAGGTCTGGAGAGGATCCTGGAGAGCTAGGAAAGGGACACATCAGGTGATCAAAAGTTTGGAGTACCACAAGATATAATGATGGCTGTCAGTTCTGGATGACATTTAAAAAAGAGTTAGACAGATTCAGATCTACTAGCCGTGATGGGTATGTATCATCCTCAGTATCAGTACGTGTGTAAATACATACTGCGTGTTGGTATATAAATCGGTTGTGAGAGTAGGACAATGCTGTTGCACTCACATCCTGCTTTCACACTTCCCACAAGCAATTGCTTGGTCACTGACTTAGATGAACCATTCATCTGATCCAATATGGCTCTTCCTATATTTTTACATCTGCAGTTTAGCAACATCATGCAGTGCAAGTCACACACACAACCTCAATTGAGATCGTGTTTCCCAATCCTATGTGGAAGGGATGGGCAAAATGCAGCCCCTCAGATGTTGTTGGATTCTAGCTCCCAACTTCCTAGTAATTGTCTGTACTGGGTAGGGCTGAAGAGATTTGCAGTCCAGCAACATCTGGATTTGCCACACTTTGCCCACCCTGCTGAATTGCACCTTGCCAAAGGATTAATTCCCTTGTAATTCTTTGGATCACAATGACAGTTCACTAACATAAATCTGTTCATGTTGTTTGTGTATTTTTTTAAGTGAATCGTCTTGGTGATATCCGTAATGACAATGACCCAAACTGTACCTATGAAGGTGACAACAATGTTCTTCTACAGCAAACTAGCAACTACCTATTAGGCTGGATGAATGGCAGACAAAAAGGTTAGTGTGTAGCATATGATGTTGTGAATAAAGAAAGGTGGACAAAGCTCAACAGTAGATACAAAAGTAAGATTGTTTAGCAAGTGTAGCTTTATGTCTACTGACCTATCTGTCTGTGTATCTTTGTTCACTATATCATTAAGTATTACAATCATAAAACTTCTGTGATGTAGTGTAGTGAACAGCACTGTTAGAGTTTATCAGGAAACTAAGGCCATTTCCACACTACACTCTTATAGTGCTACTAGCATATATACCTGGCATTGCCCAGGATTTTATTTTCTCATAGGTAATACTTGTTAGAAAGATTTGAGATCCTGTGTTCTAATTCTCCAAACTCTTGTCCAGTACCTCTAACTTTTCCCTATATTCCGCATCCAATCTGTAATCAGAGTTACTAACATGCAGAGGTTGGGTTCATGAGACAACTTGCTGCTAGGCCTCATCTCCATAGCAACCAGCCTATTCAAGAGATTGAGGCCCAAGAGCTCTCTGGCTGAGAATTCTAAATGCCTATCCTTAAACTGCCAACCCCAGGATTCCATAGGAAGTTGTAAGTGGAATAATAGTACTATAACAGTGTAGTGCAGAAATGGCCAGAGTCAGAATGCATCCACATGGGGTCCTGGAACCAATATCTCGTGGATGCAGTGGGTGCACTGTATATTTTGATGCTCTCTGGAGGCTTACTAAAATCCATAAGATATTCCCTGTTTTTAAGCTTACGTTCTAATTGACACAAGGTAGAGAGGGAGGGAAAAAACAAACTTGGATATTAGCTGCAAGTTATTATAATGACCAGTTGGAGCATAACTATTTTTATTTTGTTTATTTATTAAATATTTATATCCTACCGTTTATCCAAAGATCTCAGGGCAGCTTACAATAAAATCAAACAATAAGTAATTACAAAAGTTTACAAGATTAAAAATATATTAAATAGTTTTCGTTTTAAAAGCAGACAATTTAAAACCAGTTAAAACAATTTTGAGTAGTGTAACTATAAAATATGTGCAAATATGGACAAAATCAGCTTGGTCCAAAGTTTTTAATAAAAAGATAGGTTTTAACTCAGCACTGAAATGCTTCTAACACTGACATCAGTCAGGCCTCCCGAGGGAGGGAATTCCACTACTGGGGTGCTGTCACAAAAAATGTTTGAAGAAGGGCAACCAAAAATTGTTGGTCTCTCAGCAGAATGAATGATGTGACCCTGCTTCCTTTAGAATGTCCATTACCAGATGCTAGTCAGTAAAGGGAAGAGCCTAGTAGAGCTGATTTCTCTGCAGAGTAGGTGGTAGCCCTGCTTCTCTTTGTTACTGCAGCCTGCTGGAATAGGTGGTTTGACTGGCAGTGAAGGGAGAGGAAACGCCAACAGTTTCCTTGTCCATGTTTTTAAGAAGTATTGGGAATCTCCATCTTTGGTGTCACCAACTTTGGAAAAGCTGGATTCACGCTAATATAGTGGTCAAAACGGGAGCTAAATGGCTTGCTCAACACCTGAAGCCTCGTTCAATAATAGTGGACGGGGGCCAAAGTAGAACATCTCAGAGCCTGCATTCCACTCTGGCAGACAAGAAGGGTAAAAAGTTGGATTCGCTGGGTCAAAAATTCTACTCCAGTGCGGCCTTTCTATTCCACATTTCTAACTACAGCATCTGCATGGGCACCTATCAGCAGTTCCTCTAGAATAAGACGAAAGTCTTCCTGGATCAACTGCCCAAAGATGACAGGCGAATGGTGAATGTCTTCTATGTGGAAGCCCACCATCTTGCATCCCAGCAAATTACCACCACTCACCATATTGCTTACTGTACTTGTAAAGTTCTTGCCGGTGTCATCGCTTTGCATCGCCATGCCTGGTTTTGATCATCTGGTTTTTCGCAGCAGGCAAAGGCTGTAGTAGAGGATCTCCCATTCGACAATGTTGGACTTTTCAACTCGGCCACTGACGAGCAACTGGAGCACACCCAGAAAATCAGAATGATTGCTAAGAAGTATGGGATCCAGCCTCAACAATACTTATATAGGTACCATTACAGAAGTTACCGGCAGCCTTCTCGTCATGCCTACAGTCCAGCAACGTCTACCCAGGAATCTTCTCAAACCACCATTAAACAGTCCACCTCTCGCAGGCTGCCCTCAACCAGGTACCATCTGGCTCAATACAAGAAGAAACAATTAAACTCCTCCAAGCACCATGTTTCACAGTATCGAGGACAATACCATTGCTGTCGATACTGCTTCTGTTATCACCTCCATATCATCAGGTGTTTCTGCCATTGATGCTACCACTGTACACTCACCTCTACCAGCTACCAACTCCTTGTCAGCGCCAAGCCTCCAAGACAGTCCCTTCGGGGACAGGTTGAGCAAATACCACCTGGCTTGGGCCTCTTATCACCTCCAACGCTTGGATTCTGGACATCATCATCAAGGATTACGCCATAGAGTTTTGGAGTCTTCCCCCCATCAGTCGCGTCCATGTCATTCGCCCATTGCCAGTGCTGAATGACGAGATCAACACTCTGCTTCAACAGGGAACAATAGAACTGATCCCCTTAGCCACTCTGAGGTACAGTTTTTCTTCCTGGTACTTTCTAGTATCCAAGAAGGACGGAGGGCTCCACCCCATCCTAGACCTCAGAGGAGTAAACTATTACATCAAACCTTGACAATTTTGCATGGTGACTCTTGCCACCATCCTCTCTCTGCTACATAAAGGGGATAGGTTCACAATACTCAATCTCAAAGATGCATACTTCCACATGTCCATCAGACCCTATCACAGACAGTTCCTGTCTTCTGTAGTTAGCAAGAGAACATACAGGTTTAGAGTTGTACCCTTCAGACTCATTACAGCCCCAAGGGTGTCCACAAAGTGTATGACGGTGATAGCAGTGGCCCTTCAACAATGCGATATCATCTTGTTCTCATACATAATTGTTTGCCTGATAATCTCTCCTTCCCACGATCGTCTCCTTGGAACATCAAGCTCCTCATCGAGCTAGGACTGATGATCAACTACCAGAAGTCCTTCTCGTTCCCTGCCAGAAAATCCAATTCATAGGGGCAATCCTCAATTCTCAGTCCACCTTCCTTCCAAAAGAGAGATGGGAACAGCTTCTCGCTATGGCTTCAAGACATGCCTGAGATGTGTCAGAGCAAGAACCGTTCAGGTCTTCCTTGGTCTCATGGCCTCCACCACAGTGGTAACTCCTTTTGCCAAGTTTCGAATGAGACCTCTACAAGCCTGGTTCTTAAGGAACTTCAGTCTCCTTCAACACTGTCAATCTTGATAGCCCTCAATCTCTCAGCCAGTAGATCAATCTCTAACCTGGTGGCAGTCACATTGAAATATTCTGGCAGGCATGCTGTTCCTATCACCACCCCCATCAACACAGGTGATGAGGGATGTCCCCATGGATGGCTGGGGAGCCCAATACCAATGGTCTCATGGTGAGGGGTTGATGGTTGTCATCAGATAAGACACTCCACGTCAATGCCCTAACATGTGACAGGTGGAAGATACACACAGGAATCCCGAGGAGGGTCTTCTCAAGATGGGACACCCCATCAATAGACCTCTTCACATCTCCATTAAACAAGCAGTGCCCAACCTTCTGCTCAGGACCAAAGCCCACAAGGACTCACTGGGAGACACCTTCCTCTTCTACTGGAAAGGACCCGTTGTGTACACTTTTGCACCTTTCCCCCTCATAGCCAAGGTGATAGTGAAGATGCAGCAGGACAATGCCAGGGTGATCCTGATCACTGCATGGTGGCCCAGGCAACCATGGTTTGCCCCTTTTCCTGAGCTGTCCAAAGGTTGGTATCGGAGGCTTCCATCCAAACTGAACCTACTTAGCATCCATAATATTACCGTTCAACCTCCAGATGTCTCCAGCCTCAAGCGGACAGCATGGAGCCTCCTTCAATAGCTTGTCTCCCGCAACCTGTAAGGCATGTTATAGAGGCATCCCACAAGCCATCGATTAGACATTCCTGCTCTTATAAATGGGACAAATTCCTGCAGTTCTTACAAGATAAGCAACTTACCGTAGACTCTTTCCATATAGTACATCTACTGGAATTCCTGACTTCTCTAACAGATAAGGGCCTCTCCCTGTCTTCTATCCGATGCTGTCTTTCAGTGATATTGTGACATGTCCAAAGGCTGGGTAGACCATCCTGTTTCCCGGATGTTCTTGTGAAGAGCTTCCTAAGGGGCTGTAAGAACTTGCACCCAGCTGCTCTACCCCCAACCCCGGGTTGGGGTCTGCAGCTTGTCCTTTCCCAGCTTTTGAAGCGATCCTTTGAGCCTATGGCCACATGTGACATTAGGCTACTGTCCTGAAAAAAGTCTTTCGGGTGGCCATCACCTCTACTAGAAGAGCAGGTGAATTTTGCACCCTTTCTGTGGACCAACTCTACTTGCACTTCCAAAATAAGAAGGTGGTGCTTGGACCTGACATCTCCCTCCTTCCTAACGGTGTGTCAGCATTCCGTCTCAATCAGGACATAGTCCTTCCTGCCTTTATGCAGATCCCATCGACAGAACTGGAGTGCAGTCTCCACTGTATGGACGTCTGCTGTGCTCTTGCATTCTATGTGTAGCACACTGCTGAGTTTAGAAACTCTCAAAGACTTTTCCTCTGCTACTCCTCCACCAAGAAGGACCTCCTTGTTTTGGCTCAGAGATGTTCCAAGTGGGTAACCTCCACCATCAGACTTTCCTATGAACTGGCTGACAAGCAGCCCCCTGTGCAACTAAGAAGTCACACCACATGGCCGCTTCAGTGGCTTTTCTGCGAGAAACTCCTGCATGAAATCTCTAGGGCTGCAACATGGTCTCAGCCATCTACTTTCATCTCGCACTGCAGGATGGACAATAGAGCTACCAGTGACACTGCATTTGAGAGAGTAGTTTTGTTTTCTTCTGTAGCATGACATTCCTGCCTCCTATGGTGTGTAGCTCACAAGTCTACCATTTGTGTGAATCATAACACACCTCAAAGAAGAAAGACAGGTTGCTTATCTGTAACTGTAGTTCTTTGGTCATCTGTGAACTCACACAGCCACACCCTGCACTCGCTTGTGTCCTGCTATGTCCTTCGGTCCTTTGGATGCTGCCTTTGGTGACCATCGAACTGAGTATTTTGGTGGAAAGGCACCCATATAGCCTCGGGGCAGAGGTGTATCTGGGGTGGGACAACTGAGTCGCACGCCCTGGACGCCAATGCCAGGGGGGCACAAAAAAGCCAAACCCTCCCACCTGGGCCTGGCCTGCCACTGCCCTCCCCCGAGTCCTTCCTGGCCTAGTGCGAGGGGGGCAGCAGTGGCAGCAGCCCTCTCGCCCACTGCTTCATCTTCACCCGCCACCCCCGTGCCCCACTGCGGTCCTTCCTGGCCTGGTGCAGGGAGGTAGCGACAGCAGCAACAGCCCACCCGCCACTGCCCCCCTCTTCCCACCCCAGCTGGGTCCTTCCTGGTGTGGTACAGGGGCGGCAGCAACACCTAGGGGCACAACTTCCATACTTGCCTTAGGCACTGTTGCGTCTAGATACATCACTGGGCAGGGGGCCAGGGTTACTGCCAAAACACTGGTTCTAGGACTCAAGGTTTCAAAAGGCTCATTGTGCAGGCTCAATTGACCCATGAGTTCACAGATGACCAAACAACTACAGTTACAGGTAAACAACCTGTCCTTTTGAATAGTGTGCTTGTATTTACACCTATATTTTAGAATAGGCACATTAGATTTTTCACGTACATAATACATATGTACATACCAAAAATACAGTTGGCCCTCCACATTCAGTAGAACTGGGGACGCAGACCTCAGCAAAAATGGAAGAATTGCAAGTAATAAAACGTGTGTGTGTCTGTGGGAAAGCAGCCAAGGCGTGGTGGGGGGAATGGGCACCCAGGGTCCAAACCAGGTGAGAGGAAGGAGAGAGAAGAGAGTGGGTCAGCACAGAGGCCCTATGCTTCCTCTCCCTCACTCATGTCCTTCCTTCAGTGAGGGGGGATATCAAGAGAGAATGTGTTGTGCTGAGAAATTGGGCTGCAAGCTGTCCTTAGCTGGTTGGGCAGCAGCTGGTTGAAGAGAAGGAGGACCGGAAGTGGGTTTTTAAAGGGCTGCATGGCCTGATTGGAGATACCGAGAGGGAAGGTTCCCCCAGAAAAGAAGTGCCTGAATTGTGGGGTCAGGGGTTGCAGAAACTCGCAAATAATCAAATCTGTGAAAATGAGCAAGAGATGGCCAGAAATGTGGAGGGCCAGTTGTATAATCAGCCATTAAATGCAGCAGGAGAAATACATATGGAAATAGGTATGTTACCTACAAGTAGGGAAAGCATAATTTTAACTCAGATTATTATGGGTGCTAATTAATTAGTTATGACTGTTGGGTGAGCTTGTGACTATTTAATCCCAAAGTACTATATGCATGGTTGGTTTTAGTCTGCTTCAGTACATTGAAAAAGAGAAGAGCCCAAGTTCCTTAAGGTATTAAATTCATTTACAGGGCAATCCTATTGTTGAAGTAGGGGCTTTGAGGTCAGAGCTCCTGAAATATGCATCACTCTTCTAGGCCCCTGACACTAGAGCCTGCTTGCAATGGGAGAGAAATTCTTCACGCCAGTTCCTGGATTGATGCAAAGTCCCAGTGCCCCCACCCTCCTGTGTGGGATGTGAGAATTCTCCCCCACTGCCTGAGTCACACACTCTAATCCTCCCCTTTCATTGTTGGAGCTCTTGACATTAGAGGACTAAAGTGTATGGTAACTGCACTATGGGGAAGTGAAAGAGAGTTCCAGTTCAGCTTTCTTCCCTTCAAGGGGGAGATCTGATATGGTGTCTCTTTTCCTGCTTTGTCCTGGTAAACGTAATTAAGTTAAGAGAGTTCACAGCAGTTCATTATTTAGAAAAGCCATTTTGAGTATTTAAAGACTTATAGAACTGAAAGGGTAAATTCTCAAATAGAGAGGCATAGATGGCATAGATATATTAGAAGAATGCTTGGCTGGGGCTGGGAAAATGGGGAAAGGGGGCTTACTCAGAAAAGATTATTCACAGTGAATGCACAGATGAGCAGATTTTTACCTTTCATTTATTTTCAAAGCCATTAGTGCATAGATATTAATGCACTTTGACTTGGTATTTTGATTTGGTGTCATTGGCATTTTAGACAAAGGACCTATTATATCACCACTGGGATCAGTAAATTTTTTGGAAGACTATGACCATATTCTTTGTCAGAAATTCATAGCATCAGATGTTCAAGACTGCATGGATCCTTCAGGTAAATATGTTAACATTACAATTCTTGTCTCATGTTACAGTTTTGAGTGTGGCCCCATTTGCCCCAAGTCCTTTTGCTGTTTTTGCTTTTGGGGCTTGCATTTGGCCACACTGTGTTGGAAGGAAGTTGTCCATTCAAATGTCCTTTCCCCTCGAGTCATTCACTCCCATTGTTAAATGTTGCTGGTAGAAGGGAGTGCTGACACAGCTTATAGATACTAAGGCAATGCTGCATGCTTCTTGCCTATAGCGGACTCAGGCCAAATACACTTGAGATGAGCAGCTGTCCTTTCTGTAGTTCTGAAGAAGTTGCACTGTAATTATATACCATCTCTTGCTCATTTGAAGTAAAGAAAGAATTAGAGTCTATTACTGCGCTCCAGTTTCAGTCTGTACACTCCACTTCAGTTACTCCTTGGAAGATCTTATTTCTAGTAGACATTCATGAAGAGTGTTTCAAGGTTGGGAACTCTCTCTGCTAGAGAGTTGCTGTGCATCATCTCCCAAAGTGGGGTAGTCCTCAGATCAGATCTAACCTGACCTTTCTACCAAAGGTTAATTCTTTCACAAAGCCTGAGAAGTAGAATTCTTTTTATCCATATCTAGGTACACCACTGAGCAGGAGTCATATTCTCAGGGTAGGTTGGCAGAACGGCTGAAGAACGTGATGGAATTCTTTAGGTCTCATCTGTGCTTCCTTTACTCACACGGTAGAAGCCACTTTGTGTAGATGGGGGAAGGATATTTGATTCAGAATGAATGGAACTCATTCATTGTGATATAATGTGTTGTCTGTTGAACCTTGACTACTGATTTGCAGCTCTTCACAGATGTTGGTAATGTAACAGGTTCAGAGACACTGGAAAAATGGGAAAGCCCTGTTACATGAACTATAAAATTACAAGGTACACAAAAAAGAATACATGGGCCATGTTGCTTTGAAAACTCAAATGACTTGTGTGTCCTTCCCTCAGCAAATAGAATTATGAGAGGAAGTAAATGTGTGTACTGTGACGAGACAGATGTGGTAGTGGTGGTTGTGAAAGAATACCATATTCCCCTTTGAACAAATGCGGTTTTGAGATTTTCTTTTTTTATATATATTTACAAGATACAAACATATAACTAAAAAAGACTAACAGTATAAAAATAAATAGTATCGATTCATCATTATGTTTACATATTTCAATGTTCATAAACATATTAAGTTTTTGAAATATCGATGCTAAACAATTGTAAATAAATTTAATCATTATGACTTCCTTTGCCAAATACCTAGAATATTATCAACCTGCTTTTGCTTTGCATATGAAATTCCCTTATTTCCCCTTATTTAGAAACTATTGAGTACATGCTTATATATGCTTATCTAAATCTATAAAACTCACTGTATTCCATAATTTCCATACATATCCATCCATACATATCCATCTTCCTAAAATAACAAAATCTTCTGATATAAAGACCTTGTGACCCAGGACAAGCAAGAAGGAATTGGAATGTGAACGCGTGAGGAACTTAGTCAATAAGGCATAGAACTTAACTGGTTTCAATATCTTCAGCTAAAAGAGCGATTTAAAATGGATCTAAAATTAGAAGGCATCTCAACTCAAAGGATATACAATGAATTGGAGACTATAATATTTTCCAAAACTAAACAGAAGATTTCACAGTTTTACAAATATCTCCTAACATGCAAACTGGAAGACGAGATAGTAAAAGATTCAATGATAAAATGGACACAAAACATTCAAGATGAAATCCCCTTAGAACATTGGGAAATGGTGTGGGAAAGCACTAATGAATTTACCAGTTCTCAAGATCTAAAAGAAAACTTTATAAAAATAATGTACAGGTACCACCTAACACCAGCAAAAATTAGTAAAATATATCCGTCAAGCAACAACAAGTGCTGGAAATGTAAAGATAACGTTGGGACATTTTACCATATTTGGTGGACGTGCCCTATAACAAAGAAATATTGGATACAGATATATGATTCCATAAAAGAAATATTCAAGGTACCATTTCCAATACAACCAGAGCTTTTTCTACTGAACATGACACACATGATTGACAAAAACTTTTTGCAGCAAAATAAACGAGTACTGTTATACTTAATAACAGCAGCAAGAATGTTATTTGCAAGGTCTTGGAAGGCACCGTATGCCCCAAATATTGTACAATGGAAGTTAAAAATAAGTGAAATGAAGCAGTTTGATATATTTTCACATCATTTAAAAGGGAAGAGAACTGAGTGTTTAGAAAAAGTTTGGCAGCCAGTTATAAATTATGTAAAGGACACGGTCAGTTCATAAATAAATTTGTGGAATATATAATTTAACAGGTACTAGAAACATTGGGAATTCAGAAGATTTTGTTATTTTAGGTTTTGAGATTTTCGTGGATTAGTTCACCAAATGGAGAACCACAGTTTGGTGCATTGTGACTGTCTGATTCATGGGTTAAAAACCGTATGTCCTACTTCCATAAAATAATACTCAGCTTGATGCCAAATTTATTCCTTCTAAATCATCTCTTATTTAAATAACAGGGCTTCAAGACAGGACACATGAAGAACAGCTGGTTTATGCAAGAAAATACTTTATTTTCCGGTCATTTTTAAGCTCTGTTTCCATAGGCCATACAGAACACTTATAGGAATTACCATTGTTGTTTGCTTCCTAATTTACTGTGATCTTTTATACTATTCTATGAAAATATTAAGCCTTCTTGTTATTATTCCAGTACCTTTAAGAGCATTCAAGTGGCTGGTTTGTTACTTGCTCCGAGAGAGTATCCAAAAGCTAAAAAATCAGGAAAAAATTGGTTATACTGAATTTGAAGCGAGGAACAACAGCCAGGTAAACAAAATTTACACTTCTGTGTTGTTATGATTCTGAGTATTTTCGTACACATTGCCAGCATGCCTTTTACAGCTACATCTTGTTTCCATCTGTTCCTTCTGGCAGCCTTTCCCCCCACTTTTGCAGAACACTGTAAAGAAAGGATTGTTAGAGGGCTACTGCTGGTTATAATTTAGAAAGCCCTATACATCTGAGGTCCAGAATATTTAGCAAATTGTGTCTCTCCATTTGAGTCTGTTCAGGCTCTGAGATCCTCAGGCAAGACTGTTCACGTAGTTCCACCACCTTCACAGGCATGGCTGGTGGAAGTGCAAGATAGGGCATTCTTGCACTTCCATCAGGGCACTCATCCTTGCTGTCCTTTTGTCAGTAGGCAAAGACTTTTTCATCCCAACAGGCTTTTGAGTACTGAAGGGTTTCCAAAAAAGGGAGAGTTTAAGAAGTGCTGTACTGTTTTAATTGTACTCTTAAAATAATTTTTAATTGTGCATTTTACAGTGTATTTAGTGTTGTCAATAGTTTAATTTCATTTTAATGTTGATCTTTTGGCCTGTTATTTGGGAAAAGGTGGAATATGAATGAATAAAAGAAAACAATAATAAATCATCTATTAGTAGCACCAAAGGGTGAATAGATTTTGAAAGGGGAAGTTGGGTTGAATGAGGCTGGGGATTAGTGAGAGGAATAGCTTAAGTAGGTAACCATGGTAGATACATTCAAGTAGAAAATGTGTGAATATAGAAAAACTACAGTGAGAGCCAATGTGAGGTAGTGTTTTGACTATGACCTTGGAGACCAGTGTTTGATTACCTACTTGGCCATGGAAACCCACTGGATGACTTGGGTGCACCACATACTCTCAGCCTCGGAAAACTCCATGATAGGTTCATGATAACAACATGAAATTATAGTTCCCATGGAGCGGATGGAATTTGGAGAGTAGAATTGCTTTTGGGAAAAAATAATAGTATCCATAGACAATAGGTCACAGAATAAGCAAGAAGCAGAGTAGGGGAAGGTGGGAGTGTTTAGGATTGGGGGGAAAAGAGAACAACTGGACAGAGAGAACTGCAGAAAAGAACAGTGAAGATTCTTAGCACTAGGATGATAACAAGATGAATAGAGTGACCATGACACTGAGTGGGGAAACAGATTCAAAGGAGGATGTTGGAGAATGAAGGCAAGAGGAAACAACCACATCAGAAAATTAATAACAGGATTGATAACTGACTGTTGCAATTGGCAAGAATCAGTAAATCTAATGGAGGAATATGTTCTTAGAGAGAAAGAAGGTGATCCCGGTGTCAAGGTCTGATATGAAGCTTAAGAAGTGGCCAGTATAACATAGTGACATGAAGTTTCATGGATAGAACTGATATGTTGGGAAAAGAACTATCAGTGTAGTATGAGGGGAAATCAGACAAGGGCTGCAGCTGGCAGTTTGGCAAAGAAAAGCATGTTGTTTGACAATTAAAAGCATGTTTGTTGTGGGGGGGGCAATGAATTGAGGGAAAGAAAGTTGGGGTGTTGTGGAGAAAGTAGAACCAGGTTTTGCTAGGGTTAGGGAGATGGAAGGACCATTTTTGTTACTGTTGATTTTTATAGGTTCACCATCATTTAACATGTAGAGAAACAGCTGCAATGCACTAAATACAGCAGAGAGTCCTGTGGTACCATTAGCTTTAAAGATGTCACCTTTTTTTTTTGTAATGCATCACAGCAGCAAAGACCTCCTAGTATTGCCTAGTTCTTGTCATCACAATGCAAAGTCCATGGAACACCAGCACACAGGAACCTTGATCTCAATGCTCAGTTCTTAGCCTCTAACTAAGGAAGGGACAGAATGTGAGAGAAAAAGAATTGCAGTCAACAAATTCATGGTCTCCCAAGAAGGTCTCACTCATGAAAATCTCAGGACACAGCACACTCGCAACCTTTTCTCAGATTAATGAAGAGAACAATTATGTAAGGGTCCAATTTTCAACCTTCTTAGAAGGTCCTGTCTTCCTGAAACCAGTTTTGATGTAGCCAGAACAGTGTTATGCTGAATTGATTTCTGTTTGTGCCATCAGCACAGATTCTCATAACTGCAGTGGGGTCTGATCTCTGTCAATGTCGATTGCCTTAGAACTGCAAATGCCACAGACTGGGTCTTTTAACTTCTTATTTGTAAACTTTTCTTCCTTAGCAAGTGCTTTTGAGTTCCGTCCTTCCCTGGCATCCCCCTGTAGTGCATTATATATAGGATTGTTCTTCAAGAAAATTAGAAAACTTCATGGATGCAGTAGCCAAAAATGTTAAATATTATGTAAAATTTTCAGGAATTCTGAATCCATGAGGAAAAAAACTTGGTTTTTTTCTGGGGAGGGGGGTGCAGAAAAACAGATTTCTAAAAAAAAAGGAAAAATGTGGTATTAGCACAAAGAGTTACTTTGTTAGTTTAGGAACATAGTTTTTAAAAAAATTTTGGCATAAGATTATCATGTTTCATTTATCAAAAGTACAGTTTGTCAGGCAAATTTTTATTTTTTGATTACAAATGGAGCTGAAGAAACCGTCAACATTAGCAGAAAAGAGAAAATTGTATTGTCTCCTCCAGCTCTTCATAGTGTCATGCAGACATAAAGTGGTCATTCCCATGACAAGAACTGCCAAAAAGAAACCAAGTCCAGGAGGAATTCAGTGATCTGTACCATACCTAGAAACCTTCATGTTGCGTAGTGTTTTGAAATAATTTTAGGGTGTAAATATATGAACACCTTGCCTTAAAACACATACTCTTCAATACAGCCAGATGAAATCACATTATATGTTACATTTATTCTGGAGCTGCACTGGCTGCTCATTCTCTTCTGATGCCAATTCTTGTTTCTTATCTGTACCTTTAAACTCCTAAAAGATTTGGGCCCAAATATCGACAAGGATTCCTCTTGGCTTATCAGCTGCTTATGTCTTAAGGTCATCAGCAGAGTACCTTCTTCAAGTACCATGAGAATATTATATGACAAGGGAAAAGCTATTCTGTATTGTAACATTCTGCAATACTCTCCCTAGGAAGGTGCAATGTGTGCCAGCATTGGAAACTCGTTTGTTTGTTCAGGCGTCTTAATTGATCTGACTTGACTATTGCATTTGCTGACCTTTCATGGTTTTATTGTGATGCTCTTTTATTGTTTTTATGTAGTACTGTATATGACTTTGACCACTTTATTATTCTGAAGAAGGAAGCACAGTTTTAAAATATTTTAAACTAGAGAATTGCCCCCCACCCCTACTCTCTACGTCCTTCTGAGGTTTCTCTCCCCCGCTTCCCTTCTCTTCTCCTGCCTCCATTGTGGGGCTCACTCAATTTTCCACTTTATCATTCTGATATCCTCCCCCCTCTACTCCTAGTTGCAGCTTTCTTTCTGATTTTGAACTGTCAGGCACCATGCAATGGAAGGGTAGCATATGGAGCTTCCTATAGGCCCTGTGGACAAACAAATCTCTCACGTGTGCCTCTGGCTTTATCTTTTCTCTTTAGGAAAAGTCAAGCACCCAGTGGCTCAAGATTGTACTACATGCTATGAACAGATTTTAATTATCTAAAATTAATCACTCTATTTTGAAAACAAAATAAACTTAAGATGCACACCCCAAGGATCCCCATATTAGCCATGCCACATTTCAGATATCTGTGTTATGGCTATGGCAAAGACATGAATACAGACTCTTCTGACATTTATAGATGAATAAAATTGAAGATATAACTTTTGTAACATTGTTGTTCATCATTCACTTTGAATTTTGCTTTTCTTTTGTTTTGAAGGTGTACTACTGTCATTCTTTAGCTATAGCTTTTATTGAACATGTTGTTTTGCAAAGATATCATGAATATGTTCACAGCTCCAAAACACCAGCTAGCCTCCAGCCAGTACTGAAACAGATCTGTTCACTCTATGGACTGTGGTCTTTAAATAAGCACATGGCAGTGCTTTACCAAGGTATGATCCACATTCTGCCTGTAGAAAAAAGTCTTTTAAAAAGCTTGAAGTGCATTATCTTAACCTGAAACTTATCATCTCTACAATTTCCCGATTTTTGAGTGATATTTCATTTATTTAATTGAGCCTTCTCTCTCTGTCTCTGTCTCTCTGTGTGTGTCTCTCTCTCCCCCTCTCCATATGTGTGTGTAGAATTTAAGTTCAGTGTGGTTTTATACTTGCAATTGTGTGCTTCTTTAAGATGTGTGAAAACATTATTGCACAGTGTCTTTACAATACAGATATTGTGAGTCAAAGATGTACTATCACACGGTCTCAAAAGCAATAGCACTTGTATGCGCAATCACAGTAGCACTTTTTTCTTATGTTCTTATCTATGCTTCAAGGAAAGCGTGTCTACTTTGTTATACAGGGGAACATTCTGAGTTGTGGTGGGACCTCTTTGTTTGGGGTTGGACCTCTGCTTGAAACAGCAGCAGTTTTTTTCCAGAGCTCTTCAAGCCTCTGAGCTAAAGACTAGATGAAGATGTTGATAACAGCCAAGCAGGCCGTCCAGGGCTCCTCTGAGAGTCCTGACCTTGTGATCCACCATTAGTGCTAGAGCTTGGATAGTTCTCTGGTTGTAGTCCCAGGGTTCTCCATGGGCCTCAAAATTCTCTTCATTTTGAAGGACAGACAAGGAAGTGGTGCCTCTGAGCATCCACATCTCATTTGAACTCTGCTGTGAGAAAAATTTACTTCTGCTGCTCCTCAGAGTACCATGGCCAGCTTGCAGTCTTGTTTTTTTCAGAGGCAAGTTAGTTAGATCGGATGTCAATATTCCAAGTGCCCTACTCATCCATCCTTGAGAGACAAGCCTGTTCACCAGGTTTCAGCAGGAATGAAAGTTCAAGCAGTCTCCACCAGTTCACATAGCACTCCTGGGATGACATCTGCCATACTGCAGCAGCAATCCTTTGTGTATCTGTTCAGAAATAAGCCTATTGAATTCAGTGGGATGTAATTCTAACTATGTGTTTATAGGATTGCAGCCTAATATATCTCAGACCTAAGCCATTTGGAGCTTAAGAAGCAACTCCAGCATCTTCAATTTAGCACATACATTAATAGAACTGTAGAACTGAACTGTGTTCTTTAGCTTCATTATCACTATAAATTTCTTTCAGGGGGCTACATTTCAGGTGAAAATGGTGGTAGACTTGTACAAGATGCAATTCTAGAACTTTGTTCAAAGGTATGTTCGCAGCTGGGTATAATATTGTGTTAAGTAAACAGTTGGTTAGCTGTAACATCTCTATCTGCCCCAAATGAAATTTTCCACTGTGCTTACCTATTGCAAGTCTGAACACGGTTACCATTCCTTTATCACAAATGGTGATGGGGTTGATTGTATTCATCCAGTCTGGACGATTTTGGGATCACTGCCAGTCTGATCACAAGAATGCGCATCAGGCTGGTTGTAGTGAAGGAAAGCCTATGTGTGTTACTGGTGGAGGAGAGGAAACATTGCCTTTTCCAGTTCAGAAACTTGCAAAGCATGTAACTCATTCTGCATGTCATGTCTAATACTCTTGAAAGCACAGTCACATTCAGATAACACCACTGCATTTATTGGTGTTCTTTTTTTAAAAAAAAATCCCATCCTCATCCTGTAAACATCCTCTTTGACCTTTAGTAAGCCAATCAGTTTTGATCCCTATGGTTACATGGTTCTTCTCCTAAGCCTTATCCAAATATGTGGAATACAGCTCTGCCTTAATCCTAATTTCTTGTTTTTATCCCTCTGTCCTAGAGTCATTACTACTTTGCATGTATGCAAAATTTTACTCCTTATTTATTAAACCTTACCTCAGACTCTGGTCAGATACATACACAAAAATATGTTTTAAAGGCCTGCATCATGTTAATCCTGTTTTGTGTAACCAAATACCTTTTAAAAATTGCTATAGTCTAGCAAACAATATCTGTCTGTTCCCCTGTGACAGAAGAAGTAATAGAAAAGTATGTAGCCTGAAGCAATAGCTGGGAGTTGGGAAGTGGCAGAGGCCAGTCTGTGCTTCCCTTTAGGTCTGCCGCCCAGAGTGATCTGCAAAATAGATGGCACAAATTTACTATTTGGAATAAATGGTTCTGAAGTACAAGCAAAAATAGACGTGGTCATTGAGATTTCTAAATTAGAAACCCAAGATTGCTGGTACTTAGTGGTTTGCCCTAACAATATGCTACTGCTCCATAGTTTATGGGTAGCCATAAAAACCTCAATGCAATTTCCGTTTTTCCTTTTTTTCTTTTTTTTTTCTATGCATAGCTGAAGCAAGAGGCTGTGGCTTTAGTAGATGTCATTGCTCCTTCTGACTTCATTCTCAACTCACCAATTGGCAGGGCTGACGGAGAGGTAAAAAATTGTTTTTGCAAAGCTCTAGCACATGTTTTCTGTGTCTCTTTGAATACTGTCTTTGTAAGCATTGTATGTAACTGCTAGAAACTGGCAGGAAGAAAGAAAGATGGATTCTAGCAGTAGTCTGAACATGAATATCTGTCTTTTTTGAGTGATGCTAGGAACTGTTTTAATCATCTCAAATTGAAGATGTGCGTTCCTGATTCTGATTTTTGAACCTGAGTTGCCTCAATTTGAGAAGAATAACAAGATCGTTTATTTTTATAGGCTTTAGCCATAAAAAAAAGCAGCTGTCCCTAATAAATCAACTTACCTTCTGTAAATAATAAGTGGAAGCTCTTTGGCTGTGAGCATGAAATTACAATGTCTTATGCTCACAAAGTTTTTGTAGAATCCAAATGAATTCACACTCAGAGGTGATGAGAATTATTGTCAGTTGGAAATTAATCCCCTAGACTGAAGTTCCAATTCAGTTTAGGTATTGTAATGATGTCTGTTTGCTTGTTTACTCTAACCACTTGTCTTCCACTGGTGAGCTGGAAACCAATTACAATTGCATGCTGAGTTAGCAGTTGTACATGTAGTGCTGCCCTTTTTAAAATTTAGTTCTTTTTTCAAAAAAATGGAGAACAGAATTGAGACTGAAAAACCCAAAAGGAAAAAGAAGTGTCTGGATGGAAAAGAGCACAGAATTTTTCTACTGCAGGTATAGGCAACTCTGAGAGGCTGGGAGGCCCAGTAAGCAGACCTTGGAGACCCAATCCCCTGCTCTACCTCCACCAGAAAAAAATTGAAATTGTTGCCATAGATGGCCACTAACACCCTGGACCAGGCATGGGGGCATCCACCATGGGCAATTCTAAGCAAAAGAGAGGCCTTTTTTTTTTTTTTGCAACAGACACACTTCCTGTTTGTTTTTTATTCAGGCTTCTCCTGAGCCTAGAATGTCTGAGGAGAGGTAAAACATGGGGAAAATCTCACCCATTCCCAGTAAAGATCATTTGGGACATTTTGGAGTCAAAAGTTTTTATTTTGAAAAAAAAATAGAAGAAATTGACCCCTGGGGGCCATAAAAATAGCCCTGAGGCCACCCGTGGCTCACAGGCCACACTTGGCCCATCCCTCTTCAACAGCATAAAAAAAGGAAATTTTAACAGGGATACCCTCCTCACATATGACATATTGTACTTTCCAGACATTTCTCTTTTATGGATCTGGTTACTCTAAAAAGGCACAGACACTATAGCCGTTAAAAGAGTTTTAGGCTGTTACGGTTTTAGATTAAAAATGAGTCTTATGCCTAAAAAGATTGAAGATCATAATTCTAAATGAAACAACTCTTTCATTACCTTTTTCCTTTTTCCTCCTAGCTTTATAGAAACCTGTGGAGCAGTGTTCTTCAAGGTGACAAGGTGCTGGAGAGGCCATCCTGGTGGCCAGAATTTTGCCATAATAAACCTGTTGTAGGCCGTCTGAGGTCAAGAATGTAAATAAATGTAAATGTAAAATATTTTCGAATAGCATAGGAAGGGCATGGATGATCATCTGTCGTTACAAGGCTAAAGGATCATGTTAAATGGCAGTGATTTTGTAAAGGAAATTCAACAGGCTTTGAAATATGATTTCAGCCCATTTTCAGAGCTATCAGCACAATCAAGGCAGATGCAGCCCATTGCAGAGGTAATTCTCACCTGTGTTATTGAGTCAAGCCTTATGGAAATGACGTCTTGTTGATATTGGCTGCTTTGCGTTACTTCTGTCTGTGTTAATAATAGCTGTTGTCTAAAATCTAGTTCCTATTTTTTCCCATCATTAACTCATAAGTGTGAAAATGGTTACAACAGACAGAAAGAAAATAATGTCTACATAAAGTCAACTATATTTTCTGTTGATTTTAAGAGTCACTGAAGATTTGTTCAAGAAGTGCTGGGCAAATGTATTCAGTTTGCACAGTCAATAAAATTTTGTTGTTTTTGTTTTTAAATGAGAACTGACTCAGTTCTTTTTTTCCATCTCTATATTCAGTCTCTTGTTTCATGTATGCTTTAATTAATGTTAATGTTTCTTTTATTTTTTAAAAAAATCATATATTGCTTCCAGCATTCTACACTGTGACTTTTAATTATAGTTGTGGCTTTTTTCCTAAATGCCACAGATCTGTTAAATATGAATGTTGTAATATATGTCATAATTAAGCTCTCTTACCTGCTAGGTAATGTTTTTGGGAAAATGTTTTGTGCTGACTCAATGGAGTAAATATTGATACTTATGAATAAAATTGTTTGTCTTAATACAATTTTAAATCCCCAAAATATTAATGGATATATATGTAGTTAACTTCCTGTTTCACTATTTGTTCCTCTTTTATAAGCAAAACTGATAAATGGTTGGAAACAATAGCACAGTATAAATATCCTGCAAAGGGCAGAAGCAAAGGTCTATTAACTATGAATTCTTAAATTTGGTATCCTCTGAAAACCTGTCCCAGAGTTCCAAAATAATTTTGCAGTGTTTTGTACCATAAACTCTGGGATTTGTGTCACAATTCACAACTGTGTACTGATACATCCAACAGGAGTTCTTCCTTACAACCTAAAAAAAAGATTCTGAACACCCTGAAGCTGATACCCGAAGAGGATATGGGGCCTCCCTAGAGTGAAGTCAGCCTCTTTTTGTGGAGGAGCAAAAAAAACCCCTTTAATTCTTCATAGTCTCTGTGACTCACAGAAATGTGCACGTACAGTGATGTTTCTGAACCTTCTACATACATTTTGGTGGTAACCCTGCCTACTCCTTGAGTACCTATACAGTGCCCTTCCCACCAAAACTCTCGAGTCCTTTTTGTCCACCACAGCTGCACTCTCAGGAGCTTTCTTAGATTTATCTTTATTACTTACTTTCTGGTATGATCTTTGATGCTGGATTACGGTTTATGATTCTTGCTTTGTGTTTTGGCATGTTAATGGATTGGATTGTCTTTGGCTTCTTGGATATGGAATATCTTGCAATTTTGATTTACCTCCCTGACTGGTTATGGTACGAGACAAGGATGGTCATTCCAAGTTCTTCCTTTTCTTGGTGAAGGGATCTTATCCCCACTGTCAGCTCTTTACTCCACAGATCAGGTGAAATTGTGCTGCCAGATTGAAAGCACTTCTCTGAGAGAAAGTATTAAGTGTCTTGGACTGTCAGGGATTCCAGGCAGGGAACCCTGGGAAAATGATCAGCCCACTGCAAAGATGTTGCATCATGCCCCAGCTGTGGGTAATTGCAAGGTTGCATAAGAAACTGGGGTTGTGTGCGGATGGTAGAGGGAGGTGTGCAAACCTCTACCTGATTGGTTGTAGATATGTATATAACAAAGCAACGCCAGTATGTATTTGTCTGTTGACCAAACCTGGTGCCTGGCGCAAGCTTTTGTCCATCTGTCCTATGTTTTGTATATAAGGGAACTTTGCTGCAAGATAAAGTGCCTCCTGTTTTGGAACAAACTCCTCTGTGTGTGAGTATCCTTACTGGGGAATAAGGCTGCTGCTGTTGGCTCGCTGAATTCTGGTTTTTCCGCTGCATTTCCATGGGGCTGAAACTCCTATCATCCCGAACATGGACATGGCTGTGGAGATGAAAGCCTTACATAACAGATTCTGTGACAGTGTCCCTGTCCCGTCACCATTTGACACCACAAATTCCATTGCTACAGTCAGTGTCAACTTCCTAGGCTTGGTCTGTTTCAAAGCTCTCTGCAGAAGCCTCCTCAACTCTTCCTAGATACCAACAGGATCAGCATCCGACTTTGGAGCTGACACCTTTTCACCAAGTACATCACTCGAGGTCATGGCCGAAAAACATTTCAGTATCCAGCAAGAGAGGTGTTGCATTCCAGTATACCTGGGAGGTCTCTGGACTTACCAGTTCATACTGCTGAAGATACTCGTGAGAAACAGAAGTAGTCTAAAAATGCTCCATCTTCACACTCCTCTTGAGGGTCTTTGGTGCAGCCAATGTCACTAGTTGCTGAAACCCAGGTTTTCCACACTGATAGTGGTTGACTTACACCCCTCCTCACCTCAGAGACCTGACACCAACCACTACAGCTCTGTCCTCAGTGCGTTGACCAGAGATTATGCCTTCACCTGGTCTGCAGATGGTATACACAACCTCAGATGGTGAGATAGTGGATTCCTCACCACCTGTGCAGGGGCACACCTGTCCAGGGGATTAGAGACCTCCACTGACACCACCCACTCAGATTCCATCTCAGCTGGTACAGACCTTCAGGGTACCTCCCCACAGAGGAGGCCTCCACCACCTGCTACCCTGCACAGTCAGTGTCAGTGACAATCTTCATCCATGTTGGAGTCAAGGTCATGTAGCCCTCAATACCACCGAAGCCCTAGATACCTCAGGTCTTGACCTTTCCTATGGCACTGTGGACACTTGACATGATATTTTGAGCAGGAGCCTTCTTACAGCCAGTCTTGAAGAATGCTTTCCTCTATCCTGATATTTTGCCATTGTCTGACAACTACTGCAACTGGCACCATATGAGATATCAACAGTACCATTATCTGAAAGAGGTGTATTATATACTCACCAACACCATAGCTCAGTTTGCTCAGTACAGAGACAGTCTAGGTCATTCTCTATAGCCGATCAGAGGTCCAGCTCCAGGTCTACATCACAGAAGAGGCATCATCACTATACACCGCCGGCTTCTATTGTTGCTAATCTATCAACAAAATGTACAGAGCCCTCAACTGCTTCAGTACCATCTGCCTCCACTATGCTAGAGCCTTCTCTAGCTGCTCCATCACAGGGCTTTCATAGTCCTCCTGCAACTTGTGGTGACCCTTGCTACTCCAGGTCAGAGTCCTTCCCTGAACCTGCTCAAGTATCTCTTGAGGCTAGCAGCTGACCATGACCCCCATCTCTTTGTCAGATGATGTGAGATCCTTCACCAATTAAATGTTGAGGATGAGCCAGTCACTTAATTTTTATATTCAATAAAGGCATGAAGATGTCCAGGATCCTATTTACCAACAAGTTCAGGATCAATCGCCTATCCCTGCATCGCTTCTGTTACTTCCCTATCTGCTGCATGTGATAAAAAAAGTCTTCAATCCCATTCACACTGAAGAAAATTGAGACCCTTTACAAAGTTGTTGATACTGGTGTGGAATGGTTTGTCCAACATCCCAAGTCTAACTCCAGCATTGTGGATGCCACCCAATCCCATTTGTTTCAGAAGATTCTACCCCAGCAGATAAGAAAGGCAAGATGTTGGCTGCCATGGGCTGGAAATTCTAACTCTTTCTCTTCAGAATTGCTAATTGCAGTGCCTGTATGGGGGATGTATCAGCAATCCATATGGAATAAGATCAAGCTCTTCTTGGATGACCTTTCTGAAGAGGACAGGCGAGTCAGCTCCATGCTTTATGCTGAAACTCATAGGTTGGCCACGGAGCAGATAGCTACAGCTCAGTATATTGCCAACTCTAGCTAATAGAGGAGATCAACACCTTACTCCTCAAAGAACCCACAGACCCTGCCCTTTTTTCTCTTCTGCACCAAGGGTTCTTCTCCCACTATTTCATTGTTTCTAAAAGGATTGCAGATTGCATCCAATCTTGGGTCTCTGAGGTGTCAATTTTTATATCCAACCCAGATGCTTCATGATGGTTACACTTGCTACCATCCTACCCCAGTGAGAAGGGAGATTAGTTTGTCACTCTGGACTTGAAAGACATATATTTCCATGTTGCAATCAGCTGTGGTGCAAGAAGTTCCTCTGTTTTGCTGTGGAAAGAAGGACCTACCATTTTAGACTCCTGTCATTTGGGTTGTGCTCTATCCATGTGTTTTTACTAAGTGCATGGCAGTGGTGGCTGCTTTGTTACATCAGCAAGGCATCATCTTCTTCCCATACATAGGCAACTGGCTTTTATTCACCCCTACTCAACAACATCTTCTTCAAGACATCAATATCACAATAGTCCTGTTGAAAACTCTAGGTCTCATGGTAAATTATGAGAAGTCCTGTATGATTCCTTCACAACAGATCAGGTTCATAGAAGAAATATTAGATCTTAGACTCAGGTAGCCTTTATCTCAGAACACACCTGGCAGCTCCTTCTCAGACCACCATTCACTGCCTTTGTATGAGGTGAATCCATGTTCGAGATGTACAACTGCTTTTAGGTCTCATGGTGTCCACAACTTCCATGATTCCTTACACCAGGCTGAGAATGAGACCACTGCAGACCTGGTTTTTAATGAACTTCACTCCCATCCTGCACGCTCAGTCGAGGTTATTGACAGTCCCTTGCTGTGTCCACTGCTCTGTTTCTAAGTTGTCAACCTTCCATATTGTTCACCCACAGATGCCTCCTCAAAGGGTTGGGGAGCTCATTGAAATGACCAGACAGTCAGTCTCCTCATGGAGACCCACGAAGCAGCAACCTAAATTTGCTAGCTCTTTCTGGCTCTTTTTATTCCCTCCTTATGCCAGCTGTCAAATCAGAATTGTGATCTTTATATGTCAAGTACACTAGAGGCTTAAGAGGTTTTTATCTAATGACCATGGTGTACATAGAAGTCTTTTCACTGCCTGTCATTTAGGGTCCTGCTAGCAGGGTTCATTCCCGGTCAGCTTGTACTCTTACCTTATTTACATTCCACTGAATATCTGGCAGTTTTCCCAGACTAAAACTGAGACCAGTTTTTTGCATCAAAAGAAGATGGCACACACTCACCCTCACAAAGCTGATTGGCAGAATAAGTTCATATGCTATGTCTTACCCTCTATAGGCTTTACTATGTTAATTCTGTACTTTAAAGATATATTCCCAAGTCACAAAATTGACAATTGAATAATCTGGCCTGAAACAATCTATTCTGCACAGTATTTAAACAGATGACAGAATTGAGGATGGGGCAGGAACGTGATAGAAATCTATAAATAATGTGGACAGCGAAATTATTCTCCCATTAACCTAATATTGACATTCAGGACCACCAAGAGACATTATGTGTCCATGCCATACATAAGTTCTTCGCACAATCCATGACTAATGCAGAATGCACCATTAAAAGATGTGATGGCCACTAGGCCTCATTAGAAATGCTAAACCTGGGTGAAGTGTGTGTATTCCTCTTGGGTTGGAATAAGTTTATTCAAGTAAAAAACAAACCTGCAGGAGTTTGAATATCTGATCCAGAATTTCGTCATACTAATGCAAACACAATTGCGTGCCATAAATTTGAGTTTATATCTGGAAAAGCGATAATCTATTAACCATATATTACAGTTGGTAGAGATCCACTAAAAGTTATTGGAACATTTTCTCTACAGTTCTGAATATGAAATACCTTTTAAATAAAAACTCACCAGATTTAGATGAAATAATTTGTTCCGCTGGAAATTTAGACAATTGTCTGTGATTAATAATATTGAAATACAGTGTTAAAGAAAACCGAGTAGTAAGTAGACTTACTTTAAACAGAAGTGAGTTCACAAGCATGATACTAGGACTCTGATTACTCGTTGCCCTTATATTTTGTGTGGTGCCAGGACTAGGATGACAACAGTGCCATAAAACTTTAGGAAGTTATTATAGTTCTATATTTGTAAATATTTTGAATAGCTGGATCAATTCTTTATTAATTCCAATTTATTGCCTGCAATAGCTACCCCATTGGAACCTTCTCAGGGAAAAGGAATTGCTAGTCGTCTTCACAGATTCAGTAGATACCTATTTCCTTTTGGGATATCACAAGGTGTGATTTACCTTTGGTGTGTGGAGCATAACAGTGTCTTTTTTTTTTTTAACAGAATCCATATTTGAATGAAAAAGCACTGAAGCACCACCCATATGGCCTCTGCCCATTGACTCGCTCCCACACAACCATGGCCAAGGGGTTTTAGATCCATTCTTCCATAGTAAAACAACAAGGTTTTGGGAGAGTTCTGTACTTAAGCATTTAGGTTCTTTGTGTATGTGCTTTGGCACTGATACGATCTAAGGTTAATAGCTAATGCATGGGTGGGCATGCTAATCAGGATTGCAGTTGGCAGAAGACAGTTAAAATTCCCTTCTTTGCATGATGTGGCCCTAAAGAAGAGTGAGGCCCACATAACCTGCTGGCATAACGGGAGATGATAGTGTGCTTAACATGGACCTATAGTCTGATAGGAAAAAATGGGGAGGGAGATAAACACACACAATACTCATGACAGGATAGGGACAGCAATGATATACAGGAACATTAAATAGCTAAACTAAATATTTCTTCTGTTTTCAGGGCTGCATTTAAAAACACTACAACCATCTGAGTAAGACTGATACCATGTCCTTTCATACATTCTTTCAGAGTATGCCCTAGACTGATTGTCCAATTAGAAATGAAAGCCTAAATCCAATCAGTCCCAACTAGAGTAGATCCATTCTACTCTTACTTCCATTGTGGATCTACTCTAGCTACGACTAACATTTGGATTTAGGTCAAGTCTCCCCCAATCTGCTGGGGCCTCTCTGGTCCTCCTGTCTGCTTACGGCAAAGAGAATGAAAACATGTTTAGATTTCACAAAATGGAGAGATGGGAGAATGATGATACTTGTTAAATGAGAACAAAAAGTCCTCTTTCTTCCTGGTACTAAGTATACAATCATGAGATATAACAAGTGATTTCCTGCCCGTTCACGTCACCCAAAATCTGAGGTGGCTGCTTATACAAATATATTAGATGTATATGGTCTAATTGTATGTTATATTAAATGCACTTTTTTTTAAAAAAGACAACACTACTAGCCACTTCATTTTTTATTTTTAATTAGACACAACAACCCTCAGTCCTCCAGGTCAAACCCACTGTGCACAGTAAGAAGGTTTAAACCTTTCTTTCAATGTTCAAGTTCTTTTAGTACCCTTAGTTCCATTTCCCCCACTTGTGCAGAACACGCCCCCGGGGGGGGCTGTTCTTTCATTAGATGATGCCTTGGGGAAAATAACCACTTGTGAGAGACTTCTGATGGGAGAATGAGGCAGGGAGAAAACCATGCCCCCACTGTTTGTATGTCTCAGTCTGGGTCAGGGTTCAGCACAGCTGCTTTTTGTCAAAAAAGAAAGTGGGTGGTACTAAGTACTGTGTTTTAAAAAGGCATTCTTAACTGTAATGTGTAGTTTGAATTTGTAACACCCAGTTTCATAACATATACATATGCAGTCTCTATGACAATCTTTGTTTTACTCAAGATAAAGATCAGACACATCTGGAAGTCATAATTTCTATCCTGTAAAAACAATACCAGAGGATCTGGGCTAGGTCTGCATTAAAGGGACCAACACTAAAGCTTTGCTGATTTCCTGGCTGCCACTAATAGATTAAAAGGCTGTGTCCATTTTCTGTTAAGAGTTCTCTGACAAGCAATGTATATTTGATAAAGAAGAGCTGGGAATCAGCATCTCTATTGGGTATTGTTGGAAGGGGGGAACAGGGGAGTTTACAAATGCAGCTGTGCAGAGTTGCTGTGTTTCTTGAGCAAGTGGCTCTGTGGGCAGAGAGGGGTGTCCTCCTGCACCAGTTCCTTACCCAAATCTCCTTTCACACCAAAGCTACTGTTAAATCTGAAAGTAGAAGACATGGACTTCTCTTCATGCACAACTATAGCAGAAATGGTTGAGGAGAAAAGGATTTCACAGAATCATAGAGTTGGAAGAGACCACAGGGGCCATCCAATCCAATCCAACCCCCTGCCATGCAGGAACACACATCAAAGCACTCCCAGCAGATGACCATCCAGCCTCTGCTTAAAAACCTCCAAAGAAGGAGACTCCACCACACTCCAAGGCAGCAGATTCCCCTGCCAGACAGCTCTGTCAGGAAGTTCTTCCTGAGGTTCAGGTAAAATCTCCTTTTCTGCAGCTTGAATCCATTGCTCCTTGTCCTGGAGCAGCGGAAAACAAGCTCACTCACTCCTCGACATGACATCCCTTCAAATATTTAAACATGACTATCATGTCCCCTCTTAACCTTCTCTTCTGCAGACTAAACATACCCAGCTCCCTAAGCTGTTTCTCATAGGGCATGGCTTCCAGACCCTTCACTATTTTGGTTACCCTCCTCTGGACACATTCTAGCTTGTCAATATCCTTCTTGAATTGAGGTGCCCAGAACTGGACACAGGATTCCAGATGTGGTCTAAGTAAAGCAGAATAGATTGGTACCATTACCTCCCTTGATCTAGACACCATACTCGTATTGATGCAACCAAGAATCGCATTGGCTTTCTTGGCTGCCACATCACACTGCTGACTCATATTCAGCTTGTGGTCCACCAAGACTCATAGATCCCTTTCATATGTTCTGTTATCCAACCACTTGTCCCTCACCCTATATTTGTGCGTTCCTTTTTTCCTGTCTAAGTATAGGACCTTATATTTCTTTCCATTGAATTTCATTTTGTTAGCTTTGGCCCAGCTCTCCAATCTGTTAAAGTCATTTTGAATTTTGATTCTGTCCTCTGGCGTATTAGCAACCCCTCCCAATTTGGTGTCATCTGCAAATTTGATCAGCACGCCCTCTATTCTTTCATCCAAGTCATTGATGAAGATGTTGAACAGCACTGGGCCCAGGACAGAACCCTGTGGCACCCCACTAGTCACTTCTCTCCAGGATGAAGAGATGCCATTAGTGAGCATACTTTGGGTTCAGTCAGTCAACTTTTTACAAATCTACCTAACAGTAGCACTATCCAGCCTGCATTTTACTAGCTTCTTTTCAAGAATGTCATGGGGAACTTTCTCAAAGGCCTTACTGAAATCAAGATATGCTACGTCCACAGCATTCACTTCATCTATCAAGCTTGTAATTCTATCATAAAAAGAGGTAAGATTAGTCTGGCATAACTTGTTTTTGAGAAACCCATATTGACTTTTAGTGATCATAGGAATTGCTTTCTAAGAAAATACAAACTGTCTATTTAATGATCTGCTCTAGAATCTTTCTGGGTATTGATGTCAGGCTGAGTGGGCAATAATTATTTGGGTCCTCTTTTTTCCCTTTTTGAAGGATTTGATAGCCCTTTTCCCAGACAGTCCTTATCCAATCAAATGAAGAGCAATACAGTGCTGCTTTGCAGTAAAAACAAGCAGCAAACATGTTGTGTGTGAGTGCATGCATGCTTAGACAAGCGTGAACAGACTAGCTGCCATTTGCTCATGGAGGAATAAAGAAAGTAAAGTGGTGGTGATACTGGTATTGGGTGCAGTGCTGTTAGAATCTTTATCATACACAACTATATCAGAATGAAATGGGACAAACTAAACATAGAGGTTTTGTGCAGGACCCATTCCCTATTCTCTTACCAGATGAATTGTCCTTGCTGCCCATGCTCTGAGTGTTCTCTGAACCCTGTGCTTCACCTTTAAGTTTCACTGTCTGTTATAAAACCTCAAACACTGTGTCAGGCTGGAAAGGGGTATTGTAGCACCTTTGAGACTGAGAGAAAGAAGTTTGCAGCAACTTTAGTAGGCTGAGCCAATTTCATCCGATGCATGGAGCAAAGTACCTATGGACAGACATTTATGCACATGAATGAGCAGGTGTGCGTATGTATAATAACAGAAATACAAAACTTATGGGTATGGTGATGAGGCACGGTGACAAGTTCAGCTTTAACAATGGTCTTAGGAGACAAAAGAGGAAAGTTTTGGCCAAAAGCTAACCATATGAGTGATGGAGGGGGTTCTTGGAATGTACTTTGGTGGTGGCTGGGAACCAGATAACCCTTAAGAGACTGAGGTGTTAACTAGTGTCACAATATGTACAGTGCACCAAGAAACCATTGTTTCTGTTCGACCTACTGTTGATGGACTAGAGTCTGTGAATATATCCCAATTCTGCTGTTTATCTTCTCAGTCTCCCTTTGAAGGTTTTGTTTTTGTTTTGTTTAAGTCCACGAGTAGATACCTTTTGCAGACATCATCAAGCGGAGATGACCTTTTTTTGTCCCAGTGCTCTTCCCACAAACTTGAGTCTCTCAGACTGGGGCCCTTTTGACACGGCATTTCCCATGCAAAAGAGGGCCTGGAACATCGCGCAATTGCGAGGAGCGATCTGCACGATGCACTCACAATCGCGAGACACTCCAGGGGCCGGCAGGGGCTGAAAATGGTGTGCGATAGTGCATTGCTCCCAGGCCCCGCACACACTTACCTGGCGTGCGGAGCCTCTGGAGCCAGGCCAGTCGCGCTTCCTGCCCCAGTGCAGCCTGGGAAGGTCCCAGGCTGCACTGCGGAAGGAAGAGGCGGGGCTCTCGCGTGAGCAGGCAGCTCGTGCAGAACTGAAGCAGCAGGGAAGGGAAAGCCTCTCAGCAGAGGCTGCTTGCGTGATCCCCACACCCCAGCACTGGAACAAGGTAAGGTGCGGAAACGGCCTGGATTGCTTCTCTAGTTTATAGCCCTCACCCTCATCCTTCCTTAACATCCCACATGCCACAGGAAGGGATAGCTTCACTTGGCCCCCCAGCAGTCCCACTAATGAAAGTTACAACACCTTCAAACACTCTTCAGAATAAATATTGCATCTTTAAAGAAAAGGTGTGTGCTACTTAGATTTGTTAAATGAGGACTGTTCCAGCCCTGGAGATTTTGGGGGCAAAAGTGGTCCATGGTGATGTTACAAGGGTGATTGTGCAAGGTCAGCTCCTGGTGATGCCACTAAGCATGAGAGATCTAACACAGTTGCACTGAGTATGTTATTCAAAAGCACCACATCTAACAACACATGCAGAGACAGTTTCTAAGGCAACACTCTTGCCCTGAGATTCTTCCTCCTTGCCTGATCAGCATAAAGAGCCCATGCCCTGGGATTTGGAAACTCTAGTTATGACTGAGGAGTTGCAGGATCTCAGCTCAACTCTAAGTACTGAGGAAAATATATGTATGTACACACACTTTTCAAGGTAGTGTTCTTGCCATGACATCCTCCTCCTCACAGGACCAGAGAAGAGATTCAAGGGCCTGAGATCTGGCAACCCTAGTTAAGAATGGTGATATACAGAATATACAGTAATGAAGACTATATATAAGCATAAACTTTTCCAAGACAGCATTCTTGCCTTAAGATTCCTCCCCCTCCTCATTCTAAGGCATGGAGAAGATGATCCAGGCCCTGAGATCTGGAAAAGCCATTTCCTTGGAAGAAGAAGCAAGCTTCCTCTCATCTGATGCCTGATTGTCTGATCTTCCAACCAAGCCAAATTCCTGCTGATATCCCTTTTTGCATCTTTGTATACCTTGTTTATTCTGGAGCATTTTTTGGCCCCAACCAGACCTGATTTTGGATTATCTTTACCCATACAGTCTTTAAACAATTTGTTCCTGCATTGAAGTTGGTGTTGTATGGATGGCTTATGAAGTTCATGCCTGCTGTTAGCAGGTGAAGGTGAAGAAATCCTTCTGCCTTGGTGCACATTTCAAAATCTCAAATGGCCTGAGCTGATGTACAGTCAAAGGCTTTCATGGCGGGAATCCATGGATCCCCTGAAAGATCCTCTGAAGATGCCAGCCACAGATACAGGCGAAATGTCAGGAGAAAATACTAATAGAACACAGCCTCAAAGCCTGGAAAACCCACAACAACCTATGACCTGAACTGACTTTTATTGAATTAATTTATAATTCAACTCTATGCATATTTATTTCCAAATAATATGCATTTTGCAGTAATAGCAATAAGATTGCTGTTCAGTATTTGCTCTAATAAAATTTGAGTGAAATGCTTGTTTCTGTTTGCAGAGTCACTTCTTGAAAATAGTGGAAGAGTGTGTGTGTGGGAGAGGTGAGACTTCTAAACTCTTTCTGATCAAACCCATATACATTGCAATCAGTCCCACTTAGATTTTTAACAGGTGTGTGCCTTGATAATTCTTTGCAGAAATTAAAAATAGTACTGTTACAACCACAAACCAAAGCCATCTCTGAACAGAAGAAGGTACCAACGGCAGCACAAAGTCCAAGGCCCCCAAATCTCAGAGCTTGGCTCACTTCTCCAGTCTTCAGGACAAAAGAGAGGAACTTTTGAAATGTGTGTGTGTGTACTTTCTGGTTGTTAGATTTTAAAAATTTGAATGATAGGAATGAATGAATGAATGAATGAATGAATGAATGAATGAATGAATGAACATTTAACTGTTGTTGATGCCTAATATACCATGCTTAATAATACTGTTGAGGCCTGCTTCCTGTGACATCACTTGGTGTCATTGTTACCATGCTGTACACCCCCAATTTGTGATGCAGTCAAATTGGCTATAAGTATCATTTAATTGGCAATCTCATTTCTAATATAAATCCTGAATGCCATGTGGAAAAGGACTCTTATTGAAAGCCACATGCTAAGACATGACCTCAGCATGGCTAGATCATAAGTTTAAAGGGATTAATTGGAAAACCCTGCCACTAATGAGCTTGCAATAATCCCCTCAGCGACTCAACCAACATGTACAAGGGTGAATGAAACTGCCTCAATAGAGCAACTGATGATCATCAACCTGTATCCTCTTCCTGCTGAAGCTCTTCTTTGTCCTCTCACCTGCCCAGACATTAGGAGGCTATCACAACTCTCATCAGTTCTTTGTCTGTTCTAGACCCCTTTATTTACTCTGCCAGAGGTAATTAACATGTTTCCTTTCAGAGCAGAAAAAGGGTATTTAAACCCTGGTTCCAAGCCCAACAACTCGTAGCAGCTTAGACATACATCGGTATTTTACTCTGTCCGCTTCCTCCCTAATTTTCATGCTCTGGGGAGTACCCTCAAACTCTCATGTTTGAGCCATCATGCTTTGATCCAATGCTTCTAAAACAGTAATTATCACCCACTTCACCCCAAAACTCTTTCTATACAGCTTTTCTCTCCTTTACATTTGCTAGCCTTGTATGGATTCATGAGACTGCTTGATTGCTTGTGTATGTGTGAATTTCCCCCAATAAATACATTCTTTTGACTCTCAACTGGTGTTCCACGGTTAGTACTAGTACACAGGTGAAAAGGTCTCTTGGTTATCCACCTTTCACAGGCCTTCTTTGGAGCTATAATTCCCCATCTTTCTAAGGAGACACTGGCACTATTGGAGGACCTCAAGGTTCCTCACCTTTTGAGGTAACATCATTCCCAAGACTCAAGTTTCAGTCCTCAAATTTCACAGTCTACAGTAGTTCTGACCTTACAGTCCTAACCAGATAAACTATTGGATCACTCAAGAGCAGCCTTGGGTGGAAACTGAAAGCCCCAACCATCTATGATTCTCATTTACCTGTTTCTCCATCTTATCTGAAACAGAACACTACTATAGTTGCCCCAAGAACTGTGAGAACTGGCTCCATATCTGACAAGGGATGGAGAAAGTTGAAGCAAAAAGATCAGCTCCTGTGCCACTCAGCCAGTATTCCTGTCTGTCAGTCTCCTTTCAAAGGAGGTACCAGGCAAAGGGTATCATTTTCACTGAAGGAGTACCAAGTTGCTGATTGTAGAGCTCCAACTGAAGTCAGTTCCTGGGATCACTTCTGGGCACCAGCGATATATCTTAACTACAGCATTTACATCAATTCTAGATTTTTATTTTCGATGATAGTTTATTAATGAAACAGCAAAACATCTCTCAGATTGCTATAATTTTGCTAAAGGCTTCTAACAATTTCATGCAACTGCTGCCCTGTTGTTCTCTAGAAACCATAGAAATTAGGAGTTACTAAAACAATTGAAGGGTGAGGCAGTTGCTAGTCAGCACTGTGATACCTTCTGCCCTTATTCTTAACTCAATCACTGGCAGAGGGAGAAGGCAAAGAGAATTTTGTTCTCCTGTCTAGTTATGTACTTAATCGTTGAACTAACAGTTAATTGTTTCCAACAAATATTAAAGTTGCAAGAAGGATGACACCTGGACTTGATGTAGTGTTTGTTTACTTCTATATTCTAGCCTTTTGACGTCCTCCTGCCTTAAGATGCTTCAGGCATCTGAATCGGGCAGGATGTTTTGTTTTGTTTTGTTTTGTTTTCTGAATGCGGGATGCACATAGAAGCAGACAACTGGAAGAGACCACAAGGGCCATCTAATCCAACCCCTGCCATGCATGAATATGCAACTAAAACATTCCTGAAAGACAGCCATCCAACCTCTGTTTAAAGACTTCCAAAGAAGGAAAGTACTCTGAGGGCAGTCTGTTCCACTGCTGAACAGCTTGTTTTCGTGGCATCTGTTTTCTTGTAATTAAAGCCATTCTTTCATGTTCTAGTCTCTGGAGCAGCACAAAACAAGTTAGATCCAACTTTCATATGCAAATATTTGCCAGATATTTAAAGATGGCCATTACATGACCTCTCCTCAAAGCTAAACATATCCAGCTCACTAAGCTACTCTGCATAGGGCTTGGTTTCCAGGCTTTTTACCATCTTGGTCGCCCTTCTGTGGGTATGTTCCAGTTTGTCAATATTCTTCTTGAACTGTCATGCCCAGAACTGTACACACTATTCCAGGTGAAATCTGACCAAAGCAGGATAAAGCAGTAGTATTGCTTCCCTTGATCTGGACACTACGCTACTGTTGATGCAGCCTAGAATTGCACTGGCTATTTGTTGTTGTTGCTGAATCACACTTGTTGTGAGAATTACTGGCCAAGGTCCTGCATCAAAATGTCACTGGGGTCCCTTGGGGGACACCTCAATGTGTTCCACCTGATGGGGAATGGAAACTAGCTAGAGCATGAGCAATAGCAATATGATAGGCACGGTAACCTAGTGGGGTCTTTTTACCCAGTTTTTAGGGGGTCAGGCCAAACCAAAAACCAAAAGTAAATGTCCAATAAATGATTTTATTGAATGAAAGTCTCACGCACCAACTGAATCACTCACGCACGCACTCAAGACCTATTAAGAAGCAAAAGAGAGGAAACTGAATAGGGGAATATTGAAGGGGTTGCAGCTGGAGTAAAAGCACCTTTTCCTGAAGTCCTTGGTCCAGGAAAAACAGTGGAGAAGTGGGGCTCAACACGGAGAGGGCTGAGGGGACTATTCAACAGATGGAGCAACAGTCTGCTGGTATGACCAGGAGTGATCCAAAGAACCGCTCAAAAACTGGGACTATTTGTAGGGGGAAAAGTACCTGGAGGGCTAGTCCTTTCCCGGGGAGAACAATGGGTGTTGCAATGAGAAAGAAACTCCACAAAGGTGTGATGAGATTACAAGGTGTTGCCAAAGTCTCAGGATCTTCGGCTGCATTTGGTTGTGATGTGACTTCATGTAAATGGTCCTCACCTGATAGGACATTATTGCTATCAGTGCTCAACTTGGGGCAAACACACTAATCCCGTCAAGTCAGCTTCTCAGGGGCTGAGGACCCTTTGTCTATTGTGGGTTTGCACAGCTTGAGGTCCCCTGGGGCTACGTGACTGGGGATTTTACTGGCCTGACCTGGTTTTCGATCATTTGACCGTGGCAGCCTACGTGCTCATCCAGGCGACCTCTCAGGCACACGGAATCATATTTAATATCAAAATTGTAGACTCCGGGATAGGGTTTTTCCAATGGAGTAACAAGAAGCTATAATGAGTAAATTTACCATGATGAACCTATATTTCTGATATGATACACAATCAAGCTAGCGATCTGCAAGAATGCACAACCGGGCACTGTGCAACAGGAGCTCCTATTGTGCAAAGGGACACTTTGTGCATTGAACATGTTATGCATCAGAACATGTTGTATAATGGCCATTCTACTAGCTCTACTTGCACAATAGTCCTGATGCCACAGCTACATCCCCATGCCACTCCTGAGAATATGCACATTATTCAAAAGCACAATTCAGCTTTATAGAGTTGTAAGTCCTTTCAAAATTATATAACTTCCCAGGATGAAGCCAGCCAAGCATTGTTAAATTCTTGCTAAAAGCAGTTCTTCCCATTTACCACTGTGGGAGATCTGGCCTTACTATGTTTTGCCACTCTTGCACTGAGAAAACACTTTGGAACAGGACAAAAGGCCAAGCCAGTGAAACCCTTAATGAAGCTGCACATGTGCCATCAGATGATCTCTGATCCAGGCCTAGAATTTGCACAAAAGAGCCATCCTGCCATTATGTGCTACACTGCATAATATTCTCTCTTGTCCTGAGGTGTTACTAAGTAACAGTAGATAAGTAAAATTCAACATACCACATTTGTTTCAGCAGGCAGAAGTGTTGCCTTTAGTACAAGCATATTTTTTTACAGTCTAAGCTTTCTGTATCATGGTCACCCATGCAGATACATCTATAGAGACACGAATTCTCATGAGTACCTTTATTACCGTAAGAAGATTCATCTCTGATTCCCTTTAGAGCTTTTTGATTAGGATTAATAAGGATTTGACGCTGATGAAATTCTGAGTAATCTGATGAGCTGATGATGCATCTTTCTTGGAATAACAGAATAAGCTAACTAATGAATCTCAAATGTTTTCATTCCCTTGACCTGAACTTGACCCAAACAAATTAAGACAGCAAGAGATTTTGATTCAGACAAAGCTCAGACTTGATATTAAGCCTATATTTTTGTCTTGGATGGAGGACATGGCAACTGAGTGTTTACAAAAAATCAACTGAACATCTTGCTTTAAACAGGCAGCCAAGCATGGTTTTACTACTTATCTTAGAGCATGGGTTTAAGATAAGTTGTAAAAAATAAAAGAGAGAAAGAAAAAGAAAAGTGTTGTACAGGAGAGGGCCAGTGTGGTATAGTGTCTTGAACATCACACTCTCTCAACTTCAGAGGAAGGCAAAGGCAAACCTCCTCAGAACAAATCTTGCAAAGTAAAAATAGGGTTCACCTTAGGGTCAACCTAAGTCAGAAAAGACTTGATGGCACACAACAACAGTGAAGGAGAAGGTAAGCCTAAATATCTTAAAAACACCAAATCTCATTTGATCTTGGAAGCTAAGCAAGGACAGTTCTGGTTATTACTTGGATGGGAACCACCAATTAATAACAAGAGCTGTAGGTTATATTTCAGAGGAAGGAACTGGAGAACCACCTCTGAGTTCTTGTTGCCTAAGAAAGCCCTATGAAATTCATGGGGTCACTATTATGAGTTGACAGACAACCTGGAAGCACATACATATCATCACAGGAAACAAAAATTCAGATATTCTGGTGGATCACCCATGTTAACTTTTTAGCCAACATGACAAATGCTACTATGTTGCAGTTATCCATGTTTGTTCTGTTGATTTTTAGAAAATTATTGAAAGAAGAATCTATGGTCTCATTTGGTAAGAAAGTTCCTCTTCCACAGTTCACATTTGACTTGAAACAGTCTAATTTCTTAGCTCGGGGTTAGTACAGGCCTCCAGATGTTATTGAACTACAACTTCCAGTGTCCTCTACAACTGGAGAGGTGAGTGTTACCCTGATTTCCAGGGGTCCAGTGAGGGACACCTCAATGTGCTCAAAAAAATGGGGAATGGGAATTAGCTAGAGCACCGGTTAGCAATGGGAGAGGCAGGGCAACGTAGCGAGATCTTTTACCCAGTGTCTTCGGGGTCAGGACGAGTCAATAATCAAACAGAAGTAAATAGTAATTGTTTTCCTTTATTTATAAAGTCACAGCAAACGTACGCACTCACTCACTAGAAACTAAGAAATATCACACAATTGCGGCAGTCACGCATACAGTCCTAAGAAAACAAAGAGAGGAAAATAGATAGGGGATTTTTCAGGATGATTTTCGGGGAAATACTACACCTGGTCCTGTAGCCCAGTAGAAGGAAAGAACCTTGGGAGCGTAGATTCTCAGCACGTGGAGGCTGAGAAGAGGCTCGTCAAACGGAGCGGCAGCAAGTCCGGAGGCAAGTCACGAGCGATCGGATGAGACGCTCAAACTCAGGGGTTCTTATAGGGGAAAACGTTCCTGTAGACTAGTCCGTTCCTGGGGAAAACAATGGATTTCGGGCTGGAGACAAAGCCTCCGAAAGGTCAGTACTTTAGATGATTGAATTATGACAGCGTTGTCAATAGCGTAGACAGTATGCAAACGCGGAGTGCTTGAGAGTTGGATAGTCCACTCGTAAAGCCACCTGCTAGGGGCAGGGGATCTTTTGTAAACAGTGTGCATACATAATGTGGTCTTAAGAAGGTACTTGCCTGGAGGTCTCCTAAAGCTGTAGTCTGGCAATTACTGGCCTGCCCGGATTGTGATTTGAATAGTTCAGCTATTTTCGGCCGTACCTGTGTGCATGCTTGTCCGGGGGCCTCGCAAGCAAGTGGAGAGGAATGGGTAGTGAAGGCCAAATTCTTGATATCAAATGATATCTAATATCCCACAAGTTCGGACTAGAAACTACAGTAACATGAGAGCTACTATATGTTTACTAGACCTTTGCCACTCCTGGTGTATTAAACAGGCCAAAGGGAGACTGGTTGAATGGGTAATGGAGTAGTGCTGGGTATAACAAGCAAGGCAGAATTGCAACACGTCTCAGGGAAGCTGTTGCAAGACTTTTATTGAAAAAAACTTCCCTGGATTGACTATATTACATAATTATCAACCCATTTCCAGTATGCCTTTTTGAAGCAAGGTAACAGAGCATAACGTGGCCTCTCAGCTCCAGCTTCATACTCCAAGATATAAAACAGATTATCTAAATCCATTTCAGCCTAACTTCAGGCCTGATTACAGGATGGAGTCAGCTTTGTAGCCTTAGTGGGTGACTTATGCTAGAAATCGAATAGAGGAAGTGTGTTCCTATGGGTCCTGCAGCATTGGTCATGATATCCTTCCAGGTCAACTCACCAGGAAGGGGTTTGGGGACACTGTTTTACAGAGGTATACTCTCAGAAGGTGGTGTGAGAGATTCCTGTTTGATTCCTTGGTCTTTGGGGCCCCTCGGGCTTCTGTTTTGTCCCCCATGCTTTTTAATATATGCACAAAACTGTTGGGAGTGTTTGTCTGGAGTTTTAGCATTAGGTGTCCACAATATGCTGATGACACCCAGATTTATTACTCCTTTCCGCCTAACTCCAAGGAAGCTGTTTCAGTGCTAAACTGATGCTTGACATCTGTAATGCACTGGATGAGAGCAAACAAATTGAGATGTAATCCAGACAAGATAGAGGTGTCCTTGGTCATCTGAAAGGCAAACCTTGGAAGGATTTAGCTTTGGTCCTGAGTCTGGAGGCCCAAATTTCGGTGGTGACCAGGAGTGTATCTGCACAGGCGAAACAGTGCCTCAGTGTGACAGGGCCTGCTTCTTTCTCTTAGACTGGTTTTTGCAGCTTTTCAGCCTGGTAAAGCACTCTGTCACTTTGCACACAGCTCTGCCTTCTCCTTTAAATGCCACTTTTGAGGAAAGAGTGAGATGTTTCAGTGGTTATTTAGAACTTCTTTATAATTTTATGGAAGCATGATTTCTGTTTGGTTTTAAATATTGTATATTACTCAGCTGAGTCAATATTTATCAAAACAAACTGTAATATTTATTAAAATAACATAAAGAACAAAGTATTGGAGTTTACATGTAGATCAAAGCTAATGCAGTTCTTCAGAGTTCTTTTAGACAGTTTCCCAGTATCACGAACAGCCTTTTGGCTACAGTTTCACCAAAGGCTCAACCCTCAAATCTAGGTCACACTTTCTGACCAGATTCTCTGATTTTTCTGCCTCTCTCTCTCTCTCTCTCTCTCTCTCTCTCTCTCTCTCTCTCTAGGCTGTTCCCAGGAACTAAACCCTCTCCACTCAGACAACCTCCCTGGCTGACTGAGGGACTTTATTCTGGCTCTTTCTCACTGAAGGAGTCCAAATGACACGCAGTGGTTACCTTTTTATATGTTGTCCTCTCAAGCCTCAAGCCTCCCCTTACACTAATGAGCTGGGTTTCTCTCCCAAGTATTCTGGTTGCCTGGCATCCTGTGGCTAGGCTGCTCTAGCACTCATGATAGCCATATTCCCAGAACTCCATCACATTCAGTTTCTGCCATTCCTAGAGATTTCTGATTTGTCCACAGCAACAGATGCGTTATTTCATCCCATTTGATTACTGTAATATGCTATTTGTGGAGCTACCTTTCAAAAGTGGTAAGAAATGTCAGTTGGTCCAAAGAGCTGCAGCCAAATTGGAGAGTAAGGGCTTCCTTTGCTTTGATTTAACAAGAATGATGTTTATGGAGTGATTTGTGGATTTATATTGCATTTTTAAACCTCTTATGGAACAGTTGTGGATTAACCTCACCAAGAGAGGTGAAGAGAGAAGTTTATGAAGTTTATGAAATGTATACTGGGAGTATAAATTGTGGATTATAAGTGATAGAGCTTTTCCCCCCTCTATTTCTTGAACGAACTAGTAACTAAACAAGAATAATTATATAAAAAGAACAAACTAACTGGCATCATAATTATGGAACACTGATAGACTGAGTACTTGGATGATTGGCTTCTGAACTTTTGCATATGGATTAGCCTCGGGAAGACAGGTGAAGACAACAAAAGGGAAGGTATTGACTTTGATGTAAGCTGATTTGAGACTGAAGACTGACATTGAACATAGTCTGAAAATAGAAGACAAATTGATAACAATTGATATTAATTAGTTTAACATAAACTCATATAAATTGTTTCTAATAATTTCTGTTAATGAATAACTGTTCTTCATTTTTCTTTTTTGTATTACTCTATATCTAAAGGATGGATAAATCAAATAGAATGATAGAAATCTGACTTGTATAGTAGATATACGCCTTTTAAAACGTAGTAATTATTGTTGTATAAAATTATAACAACTAGTATAATAATCAGTATTTAGAATAAGCTGATAGAATAATAGATTGGTTTAAAGATTTGAGTCTTGAATTTTGGGGATTATAGCTCTAATAAAAGTAGTGAGCCAAGGTATGGCTACAGGTCAAAAGAAAACAACACAGACACAAATTCAGCCGCAAGTTTTGGAAAGAAGAGGATCTACAGGTTCAAAAACAATCAAAGTGAATAGATTATTAGAAGAATTTCAAAAAATGAGAACTGATATGACAGAAGAATTAAAAGCAACAAGGACAGAGATAAGAACAACAAGAACAGAAATAAAACAAGATTTGAAAAAGAAAGTAGAGAACCTAAATCAGAACTTGAAGAAATTAACTACAGATATGTCAACAATAGATCAAAAAGTGGAAGATATTCAGGAAAAAAGCCAAAAACTAGAGGACCAGGTGGAGCAGCTGAACCTCCCTGGCAGACAAAGAAACTATAATGAGATTGGAAATTCGCCAGTGAAGTAGATGTTTGAAGTTAAGGGGTCTCCCTGAACAAAAAGAGGAAAACCTACACCAAAGAGTAACAGATATTTTGGCACCATATATAAGCCAAAGAAGAGCGAGATTTGAACATGAAATAGATAAAGTTTTCAGAATTGAATCGGCAGTGACAAAACGGAGGGACCTACCTCAAGACATTGTGGTTTATTTTACCAGTGAAAAGATTCGGGATGTAATTATTGAACAAAATTATAAAGAAAAATTAATAGTGGATAAGAATGAAATTAAAATTTTCAAGGACGTGCCGCCAATTGTGATGAGGAGTAGAAGAGAGTATGCATTTTTGGTAAAGATTCTCCAATCAAGAGAAATAAGATACAGATGGGAGTTACCAGAAGGGCTTTCTTTTTTCTTTGAAGGTAGGAGAAGGAGGATAAACTCGGTGCAGCAAGCAACAGAATTCCAAGAGAACTATCTGAAAACTGGCTCTAAAATATCAAAGACTGAAGATAAAAAATCAGAAAAAACAGGAGACTCGACACAGACGGGAGCGGCACCAGCAGACGAAGCTTGTCCAATGTCAGAAGAAGAGTTGGAAATAGTAGAACCAGAAGAGAAAAAGAAAAAAGTGAAGTAAAGAAGAACAGTAAATATGAAGATAATTTCATGGAATGTACGAGGAATAAATTCACAATCAAAGAGAAGACAGATTTTTCATCACTTAGAAAGATAAAGACCACAAATTGTGGTATTATTAGAGACTCATATAAAGAAAACTCAAGAAAAGTACTTATGCAACTCTAAATTAGGTCAATGTTTTGCTTCTTCATATATAAAGAAGAAAAGAGGGGTTGCTATTTATATTGAAAAAGATATTCAAGCAAAACAAAGTTTTGAAGATGAAGAAGGAAGAATATTGGGCGTTGAAATTCTAAAAAATGGCAAAAAAAATTATTGGTTGGTGTTTACGCCCCAAATGAAAATAAAGCTGAATTTTATAAGAAATTGCCAGGAAATATATCAGTATGAAGTATGAGTATGAAGACTGGATTTCAGCAGGTGGTTGGAATGGAGTCCTGGATATTAAAATGGATATTAAAATGGATAAAACAACCTCTGAGAATAAAGACCAAGCAATGAGAGGGAGATTACCAAAAGATTTCTTTGAGATGTGTGAAGAATTATCTGTTTTAGACATATGGAGAACTATTTATCCAAATATCAAAGATTTTACTTTTTTCTCTGAAGTTCACCAATCTTGGTCCCGAATAGATATGATCTTGATTTTTAAACATTTGTTATCAGAGACAAGGAAAACAGAAATATTGTCAAAAGTCATCTCTGATCATCATCTGGTAATATTCCAAATCCAAGAGAAGACTAAACAATTTCAATGGCGATTAAATTACAGTTTATCGAATGATGAAGAGATAGTAAAACAAGCAAAAGAAGTGCTAAAAAATTATTTTAAAGAAAATATAAAAGAAGACATGAAAATGAGAACGATTTGTGATGCATCAAAGACAGTAATGAGAGATTTTTTTTCTACAGCAACGACAAATCCAGAATAAGAAAAGGAGGGAGAAATATCAAGTGTTATTGACCAAACTCCAAGAGAAAGAAAAAGAACTTAGGAAAAATCCTTTGCAACAATCACTACAGCAGGAGATAAACAAAATACAGAAGGAGATGGCGATAATAACAACTGAAGACATAGAGAAAAAGATGAAACAGATGAAATTAACTCAATCTGAACTTGCTAATAAAATAGGGAAATGGTTAGCATACAAACTGAAGAAGAAGAAAAAGAGGAATATAATTGTTGAGTTGAAATGTGGAAAGAAGTTGATTACTCAACAAGAAAAAACAAAACAGAAATTTGAAGAATATTTTGGGAAACTATTTTATGAAATAAAATCCCCTCATCAATATAAGAAAAATCTGTCTAAATTTTTTCGAAAAGTAAAGATCCCAAAAATATCACTAGAAGCACAAAAACGGTTGAACAAATCAATAACAATTACTGAAATTGAAGAGGTTATAAAGGATTTGAAAGTGGACAAGGCACCAGGATCGGATGGGTTCACCACGCTATATTATAAGAGATTTAAAAAAGAATTAACATGACCAATTCAAGCAACTTTGAAGAAAATAGAAAAACATGGTAAACTGAAATCCTGGGGAGAATCTAACATTGTATTGATATCTAAAGAGGGTAAAGATAAAAAAGAAGTTAAGAATTACAGACCAATCTCCTTGTTGAATGTAGATTATAAAATTTTTGCAGCAGTGTTGGCAAAACGGTTGAGACAGATATTACAAGATAAAATTCAAGAAGGTCAAACAGGTTTTCTCCCAGGTAGATATATGAGAAGCAATATAAGGACAATTCTAGATGTAATTAAATATTATGATAAAAACCCAGGGAAGAAAGCAGCACTCATTTTTTTGGATGCAGAAAAGGCATTCGATAATGTTTCCTGGGCCTTTATACATCAGATATTGAGGGAATATAACATGAGAGAAGATTTTTGTAAATGGATTGAGATGATTTATCAAGAACAATCTGCGAGATTAATAATTAATGGAGATATTTCAACAAGCTTTGAAATTAATAAAGGGGTACGGCAAGGGTGCCTATTATCACCATTATTATTTATAGCTGTTTTGGAAGTATTGCTAAATATAACAAATGAGGATTCACAGATAAGAGGCTTGAAAATAAAGACAAAGGAATTGAAATTAAAAGCTTTCACAGATAATGTAATTATATTTTTGGAGGATCTGCAAGAATCAGTTCAGACGTTGATGGAAACTTTGCAAAGATGTCAAATGGCAGGATATAAGATAAATAAGGAAAAGACAATGATAATGACATTGAATATGACTAAAAAAGAGTAAGCTAATTAGGAGAGTAGATCTGGATGTCAATTAACTAAGAAAACAAGATACTTAGGAGTTATGTTAACGAAAAGGAACCAAGAATTATTTGACAACAACTATTTGAAGATATGGAAAGAGATTAAAAATGATATGGAAAAATGGAAAAATCTAAATCTATATCTCCTGGGAAGAATAAATGCTTTCAAAATGTCCTTATTACCAAAACTTATGTTCCTTTTTCAGAATTTACCAATAATGGGAAGAGAGAAAATATTTAAAGAATAGGAAAAGGATCTTCGAAGTTTATTTGGCAAGAGAAAAAGCCAAGGATAAGATTTAAAATGCTTCAGGATGCAAAAGAAAGAGGAGGATTTGATCTTCCATCACTGAAAATTTATTATTATGCATGCTGTCTAAATTGGATCAAAGACTGGATTCAATTAGAGAGAACAACCATGAAAGATTTGGAAAAAATAAATAACAGATTTGGATGGTATGGATATTTATGTTACGATAGATTAGCAATGAATAAAGAATTCAACAATCATTGGATCCGGAAGACCCTGTTAAGGTTTGGCTACAAATAAAGTGGAAATATTATACAAAATTTCCAGCATGGGCTTCACCACAAGAGGCATATAAAATTGCTCCAACAAAACAAGGAAATTTATTAACATATCAAGACATATTGAAATGGGAAGGGGATAAACCAAGAATGTCTACAGTGGAAGAATTAAAGGCTGATGGGCATGAGTTAAATTGGTTCCCACGGCGACAACTAAAAGAAAGGTTTAAAATTGATCAAAAACTGTATGGATTTGAGAGAAAAGAGAATGAATTGGACTTATTGATGAAGGGAAATCAAAAGAAAATAATTTCAAAATTCTATAAACTATTGTTGAAAAGAGAAATGAAATCAGAAGTAGTTAAAGATACAATGGTTAAATGGGCTCGGAATGTGGGACACCCGATCGAATTAGAAGTTTGGGAGAAAGTATGGAAAACTGATATAAAATTTACCTCAAACTTAAATTTAAGAGAAAACTTTTACAAAATGTTACATAGATGGTATATGCCCCAGAAAAATTGCATAAAATAACTAAAAATGGGAATGTGAAATGCTGGAAGTGTGATGTCCTTTTTTCATATATGGTAGACTTTTGGAAGGGCAAGAAAGTTCTGGAAGGGGATACATGATGAAATTCAAAGAATCTGTAAAATGAACTTTGAAATGATACCGGAATTTTATTTGTTAAATATGTTAGGACAACAAAAGGAGATCAGAAGTCATCAGAAGATATTGTTATATTTGGTAACAGCTGCAAGGTTGACATACGTGCAACATTGGAAAGAAAAGAAAGATATTGATTTAGGAAAGTGGAAATTAAAAGTTCTGGATATGGTAGAGACAGAAAAGTTAGCTTTTTCATTGAAAAATAAACCTGTCCAGAACTTTGAAAGAGAATGGAAAGGAGTTTTGGAATGGATAAAAATTTAAAAGTATATGAAAGTAAAGAAAGAGATAATGTAATTGTTTTCTCTTCTGTAAAATGTAACTGTCATTCTTTGTTTTTCTTTTGGTAAATGGAAACAAGGAAGACTCAACTGGAGTAAAATAATATGGAAGCGGGGGGGAGGGTGTGATATATCCGATAACGGGGTATATCCACTCTGTTTTATTATGCAATGAAACTTTTCATAAAAATATTTTTTTAAAAAAAAAAGAGCTGCAGCCAGATTCTTGAGGGATGATACAGGGTACATACAACTGTCTTGCTGCAACAGCTTCATGGACTACCAGTTTGTCTCTGGGCTGAATTACAGTGCTGGTTATGACTTACAAAACCCAGTAAGGTTGGGTGTAGGATATTTGAAGAACTATGTCTCCCTGTATGAAATTGTTTGAACTCTAAGATCTTCCAGAAGGGTCCTTGGCCATTTCTGCACTACACTCTTATTGTGCGATTATTCCACTTTCAACATCCTACGGAATCCTGGGGTTTGTAGTTTAGGGAGGGGCCAGCCAGCCCCTCCCTAAACTTGCAAACCCCAGGATTCCATAGGATGTTGAAAGTGGAATAATTGTCTCTGTCCCACTACCTTGCATGTCTGGAAGCAACAAGAGAGAGGGCCTTCTTGTTGGTTGCTTCCAGATTTCAGAATTCCCTCCCTAGAGGGGTTAGGATGGCTCCCTCATATTCTTCTCCTGGAGTTGAAAGCACTCCTATTCCAACAGGGTAGGAACTGAAAGAATTTATTCATATTCCACTGGGTTTTAAAGAGCTAGTTAAAACCAATGAGCTTTTAATCATGCGGCTTTGACTATTTTTAACGTTCTGTCTTTCAACAGATTTTTAGATGGTTATTATTCTCACGGTTTGCTTGTGTTTTATTTAAAACATGCACATGACTGCAATCCTGTATGGCTCGGCATGGCATGGGAGTTCTGCACACAGATCTATGCTGAGCCATATGCCACCCTAGAATTTAGCATAGAGCCTTTAAACACCCCCTATGGCCATTCCATGACTCACTGGGAGCAGACAGGATTGGAGAAATTATTAAAGTAGCACAGAGACTTCTAGAAGACCTTGGAATATTTCAGTGCTGAGTAATCATTTCAAGTCTGGCTACAGGGACCTACCCAGACACACACACACACCCACACACACACACACACACACACCAAGGCAGGAGGGCTTCAGAGGCTGCACAGAAAGTTGGGTTGGGGCTTTGAGTGTTTTTGAGGTAGAAAGGGAATGCCAACATCTGCAGTGCCAAGAAAGGACATATGCAGGTGTAAGAGAAACTTGTGTGTATACCCCTAACAGAATGCTAGCCCCACCACCTCATATACACACACCCCTGGTGTTCTTGTATATTTTTAATCTTTCCTAGTTTTAGTAATTTGTAAGGAATGCCCACACTGGAGAAAAGATGGGATATTAATAAACAAATAGATGAAAATGAATGAATGGACTTTCTTGGCTAAGGCTGTTGGGAGCTGCAGTCTAAGCACATGTAGAGCACAGCAGATGAGCAATCGGCCTCTTTTTCCTTTCTGTCATTTGTTGAAATATCCAAAGGTTATCTGGAAAGGATTATCATTTATTGAAGGAATCACAGTACCACAGAACTGGAAGGGACTCCAAGGGCTATCTGCAAATACTTTCCTTGGTAGCTGCCAATATCCCTGCCCTTCCTGATTTTTTTTTAAACTGAGAGGTTGGCATGTTGCAAAGCCTCTAGTGTCTTCATAAATGCATTCCTTCCCCATAGGCTTTAGAGAAGTTATTAGAAATAACAATGGCTTAATACAGCCCAAGAACTTGTTTTAGAATACATCCAGCCCAGAAAAACAGAAAACATAATAAATAGGGGATAAGTAATAAGTGTCTTGGGGTCCTTTAGGAAAGGGGGTGAATATCCTCAGCTTGATGGAAGTTAGCTTGTTGGAGTCAGGTACTTTTCATGGTATGTATGAGGCAAGATGCATTCCTACCACATCTTTCCCCCTTCTGCTCTGTGAGTGCTTCGGTCTGTGTATTCATGTGCTTAGATCAGCTAGCACTCTGACTCAACCAGAAACTTTCCTCCTCCTGGATGATTTGCAACATCTTTTACTGAAGAAGCCAGTGGAGCTTTAAAAGATTGTATGATGTATTTTGTGCATTTCGGTTGACCAGTACAGGTATCACTCTTTTATGTGTATTGGATATTTTTCTTGGTGTGGTAAAAAGAAAATCTGTTCAGTTTCAGCTGGAAATGTACCAACAGTCAAATAAAATACAAAGCATTCCAGGTAGCTTGCCAGCTTAGTTAAGGCAGATAGAAATGTTATTAGAAAAACATATCTTACATTTGAGAGCAAAAGCCCCTAAACATAATTTCCCAATTCAAATTCTCTTCCATCAACAATGACTTGATATAGTGGATTCCCTAGATCCATTTTATAGCAATGAGAAGGGAGGAATAAAAGGCAATGCCACCATATGAACTGTGTATGAAACAGACAAGCAGTGGGTTGCTTGGTGGTGGCCTAAGCCTTGGGGTGGGGCAATGTCACACTTGCTGTGATGGATCCATTTTCATTGCTCTAAGTCATCCAGAAATCCATCTATGTTTTGCTCTTCCGCCATAGAACACCAAGACCTTTTGCAATGAACTCGGTATTAAAGCACTCCATTAGCATGGGTTGTATATAAGCAGTCCAAGTAGTTCAATGTGCAGGTTGTAACAAGATAAAGAATTTTGTCTTTTTCTTACAGAACATCTCAGTACATAAAACTAGGGAGAAAAAAATGACTGAAAAAACACAAAACTGTTTCTATAAACTTTAATCTTTGTACAGTAGGAACATACAGTACTTGTCGTAAGTATACAATTTGTATAATAATGCTTTCCAATACAATGAAAAAATAATTTTAAACCCCTGAAAAATTGTGCACTTTCTCAAAGTTTTAGCTTTGTTTGGCACATTGTTTAGAGTTTACATCAGACAATAATTCTATAAGAATCATTTACTACACTCCTCTTCTGCACAACCTTGGCACAAATTAGTCTATGACCAAAACCACATTAACTATATAGCATAATGGAGCAATAGCTTAGCCTGCATTGAAGTAATTCTTTAAAAAAATATCTAGCACTTGCAGTTGCAGAGGATAGCTTGGAAATACTTAGGTTTCATACACTGAGGCCACAGTCAAATGGCATCTGATGAGGAGGAAGAGTTGAAGCTATACAAGAAGTCTTATGTAGCTTCTTGATCTCTTTCCAGCTACTTTTTCCAATATAGCTGGTCCTCTTGCTCACCTATCCATAATAGCCATGCTGCTCTCCTTGGCTCCTCACACCTCACTACCTTCTTGTTCATCTTGGCCTAAGAACTGGTTTTTTGAGAAGACTGGAAAATTGTAGTAAGCAAGATAAGGATACTTGCCTAGCTGAGCTTGGGGATGGCAATTCAGCTTCAACAGTGTGTATCAGTAGTAGCAGCTCAGTCACAAAGGAGGCTCTGCCTTACATATTGAACATTTCAGGCATGGTGATATATTGGAATTCACAACAACTGGTTCACTCTCTGTTTACAAAGCTCACTCATTCATGTTTTCGCACATACCCCTTACTTCACTTCACTGAGATGTGCAGCTACATGTCTTTCATTTTGTGCACATACAACAATGAATCCTTAATCTCACTTAAACGCTGAGCTGCACGTTATAAGCTTCAGAAAGTATAAAGGGGCAACGCTGAAGCCCACCCACACAGATCTGCCCTGCACCCTCAAGAAGAATTAACAGATTCTGATCTGGACAGGGCTTTTGTTACCAAAAGAAGGAGATAAACTCTTTCTCCCTACTGGGCTCAGAATATTTGGTGCAAACCTTCCAGTATAGGCTGCTTTCTATTAATTGCTGGTGATACCAATTCAGGGGTGTCAAATGGGGCATCACGGTATTAGTTTCTGGAGAATGGGATGTTTCTTGTGAAGAGAAGTTCCTTTGCAAAACACATTTTCCCCTGTAAACATCTGAGGCTTGATGTGTATTTCCTTTTCCGAGCAAATTGCTCATGCTTAAAGAAGCATTTTGCACTCACATGCAGTGATATAAACTTGGCTCTAGCATACAAATGATGCAGAGGGAAAGATTAACTGTTCTTGTTACACACCACTACGGGGCTACCACCACCTTTCTTCTTTCCTTGCATCTAGTCACTCTTCTTCCCTTTGAGAATAATAGTTTCTCAGTTCTGCTCACCTGTAACTAAAGCCCCTGCAAAGCAAATACACTATTTCACATTAACATTAAATTGCCAAGAGTTCAGCTTTGGATTAGACTGGCTTAATGCTCACCAACCATATAAAAGCCAGGAGTCTAGCTGTGTACACCCCTAAAGGTTTGGGTGGAGTAAAGGGACTAATCCAAAAATGTATTTTGCAGACAGAAGCCATATTTAGCTGCTTAGTGCCTAATCCTAATTAAGCATAAATATTTTATTTAAACCACAAAAATGATGACAAATCTGAGCTTCTTTCACATACAACAGTCGTAAAACTACGTGAAATAAAATAGGCAGAACTCTCATAAATCTGCAATGACTTGAAACATGAAGTCGTGCCATTGGAGCCCTGTTCACTGTTGACTATGGGCACAGCATTGGCTCAGTCATTCAAATTCATTTAACTTGCCATTAGCCATGACAAGGTATAATTACTGTCACTGTAAAAGAGGTACCTGAAGTTCTAGAATAAATGAGTTTAATTGTGTCACAATGAAATTCCTCAGTTTTGTCTACATAACTATTTCTGGTTCTATGTTAAATAATAAATCATCATTTCCTCTTCTAACTTCAAGTAGTAGAGGCGACTCATTCATCACTGCCTCTTGCAGGTCAGCAGAAGTCTTCAGTGGACGTCCATTCACCTTAACAATGATATCACCATCTTGAATACCACCTCTGTAGTCAAGAGAGAAACAGTTTTAAACTGAACTCCATCCCTTCTGTATATACTGTATGGCAAATGGTCTACAAAAGTATCATCTCAATGTACATTTTGGAGAGAACTTTCACAGTTTGCACAGATAATGAGGGCCAGAATTTAAATTCCTAATACTCTCACAACAGGCAATTTTAGTATGACACTCAGCCTCAGTATTCAATTATTGTCACCATGACTCCTTGCTGGCTTACTTCACAAAAATCTCCCAAAACCAGGTAAGGAGCTTGTGGGTAAATTACTAATTAACTACAATTAAATGCAAACTGAAGCATACATATAGATCTTCCATAGGATCTATTTTTCAAAACACAAATACACACATTTGAGTTCTGAAACACAACCATTGTGTAGTGTTGTTGTTGTTGTTCCAGACCAGGTTTGTACTGCCAGTATATAGCACTTATAATCACAGGTACAACAAAGGTTGCAACTTGATGAAAAAATCCATGCTTTCCAGGCAGCGAATGCACATTTCCACATCCCTAGATGAAAACTATCCCTCTGGAAAATAATTTCTCTATGTTGGAAAACAAATGCTCATTAGAAAAGACAACACGGGTTTCAAGAGACTGTATTAGATGGCTAAATACTAAGGACAGGATCCCCCAGGGTTGTTTCACTCATGGGACTGCTTTTGTCAGTGGAACCAGTAGGAGGAATAACAACTTCCCCACTGTGTGCCGTCAAAATTTGCTCTGGGCTCTAAGGAACCCTCTGAAGCAGGTTTTTGGGTAGTGGATATGGGGATGGTAAGAAAATTTCATTCATAGATGTCTGCTAAGATAACATAGGATTTAGGCCAAAGCTGTTTCACTGATGCCAGAAAAGCAAGTCTGCACATAAGATGTCTCATCTGTTCAACTTCCAAGCACCATGAACTTTCCAAAATTCTATTAATTACATAATGAAGATGATTTGTCCAATCAGTATGAAATTTGGCATGGAGAATGTATCTATCTGTGAATGATACAACTGGTTAGTTTGACAACAAAAACTATATCTGAGTTGCAGTGTTTTTAAAAGTTTGGTTTGAACCACTATCTGTTTTCTTCATTTTTCTAGTTTAGAATATGTGCACGATCTAGTGATAATGCAACTCATAACAGCAGCTAGGTGACCTCTGCTATTCAATATCTTATCAATTATTTGGATGAGGGAATAACACCAAATGACAGATGACACCAAATCAGGAGGGGTAGCTACTACCCCAGAGGACAGGATCAGAATTCAAAATGACCTTAACAGATTAGAATGCTGACCCAAAACTAACAAAATAAATTTCAGCAGGGAGATGTGTAAGGTACTACACTTGGGCAGAAAAAAATGAAATGCACATATATAAGGTGGGTGACACCTGGCTTGACCATTGTTCAAGTGAAAAGGATCTAGGAGTCTTAGTAGACCACAAGCTGAACATAACTCAGCAGTGTGATGTAGCAGCTAAAAATGCCAATGCAGTATTGGGTTGCATCAATAAGAGTATAGTGCTTAGGTCAAGAGAAGTGATAGTACCACTTCATTCTGTTTTGGTCAGACCCCACCTGGAATACTGTGTCCAGTTCCGGGCACCACAGATCAGGAGGGCAATCAAAATGCTAAAAGGCCTGGAAACTTTAGGGAGCTTAGGGAGCAGGGTATGGTTAGCCTGGAGAAGAGAAGTTAAGAGGTGACATGATAGCCATATTTGAAGGGATGTCATACAGAGGATGACACACAGAGGTTTTGATCTAACATGGGGAAAGCAAATGGTCAGGATGTAGCTAGCTGCCCCAATATACCCTGAACTTGTAGAGGAAGAAAATAAAGACACAAAAGTTAGAAAAGTGTGGGGGCACAGATACATGAGCACAACGTGTAAGTATATAGATAAGTTCTACTGCTTATGCAGTGCATTAATCGATGAACACAGAAGGCTTAATTTTCATCCTCTGTATTCTTCCCTATTTTCCCCCATATATAAAATATGCTCATACACACTATCCAAACACGTTTGGCATGTTTGTATTTTTTCACAGAAAATCTTTAGAACATTCTTCCTTATGAAAAGGGCTAAATTTTGTCTTTCAAATACACATGTTATAGCATCATACTTTATTTAAGGTCTGGAACAGCTAACACTACAGCATGACACTTAAAGATCAGTTTAAGTGTACTACTTGAGAAAAGGAAAGTAAGGATCTCATTACAAGGGTGAGTATTTTTAGAACAAAGGTCTGTGTCAAGTTGAGTCTTCACACTAGATATGCATTCGTTGGTTTCCATTGGATTTAGTATGTTTTAAATAGAGGGATGGTTTCTAGGTATGGAACAACATACCTCTGTGATGGCGAATTTGGAACAACTTCATGGACATAAATTCCACTACTAACATCAGGAAAATCTGGATTATTAAGCTTAAGTTCTTCCACTAGTCTAAAAAACATGAAGACAGATATTAACAGAAGTGAATTATTTCATAACTACTGCCACTTTGACTCTTCACCACCACCACCACCACCACAGAATTGTCCCCTCTTACAGGTTTTCTTCTGGTAGCAGCTTTTGAAAAACCTAAGATTTCTACTCCAATTTAATTTCTACCCCAATTTAATATCCTAATTTAAAGACAATAGTTTACCAACATTTCATTAACTCAGCAGTAGAATCAAGGAATATTATATGAAGGCTTTTTATGCATATAAATGTAGGGTTGGCAGGCACACCTTTTTTTAAAAAAATATTTTAATATTAAGAAGTCTGAAGGACTGAGACTTCTGGCATAAAGGGCTGGACAGTGCTGGAAGGGTCCCTTTGTTATGAGGGGAAAAAAAAGATGGGAGATGATTGATAAAGAGACAGAAGTATGTAGAAATGATTGGAACAGCCAAATCTTTTCATGGGTAGGGGAGCAGGAGGAGAGGAGCTTTTAGGGAGAGAAGAGTGTGTCTTTCCAATCCCATTTCAAGGTATTTGTGAAGGTCATCCTCAGCCTCAGATGCTGTACAATGCAGACCTGGTGAAAAGTCTCTACACCTATGATTTAGGTCAGAATGAGGCCTTGTCCATAGCACATGTAGGCTAGGCCTTCATCTAGGCTAATTTTATACTCTGCAGAGCAGGGATGGAAATCCTGTGCCCCATCACAGCATACAGCTACCAGAGCCATTCTTCCAGCACCCAAGCTCTTTCAAAGTGCCATCCTCTGGAAAAAAATGTTTGAGGTCACCCAAAGTCAATTGGTTTTGCTCCATCCACCCCAAAGATATATTCCAGAACAAGAAATATACTTCTGTCTAGTTCTGTGCTAAGAGACTGGTGTGGCCTGCAACAGCTCCTGGAGGCCAAAAATTGCCCCCCATAGGCCTATAGGAACTTTCCCAACCATGCTGTACAGCATCAACTGAGGCTCAGGGCAGACAGTGCAGGTTGTGATCACAGCTCCTGCTGTGCCTCCTCCCTAGCAAACTGAGGTAGTGCCAGCAGGTCTTGCCAGCTGTCTGAATCTGTTGACTCCTGAGGCCAGTCCTGTTTTCAATACATATGAGGGAACTATCTGACTCATGGGTTATACATGTTCAGTTGCCCACAAATACAGCTGGATTTGAGCCTAAAGCTACAATCTCACACACAGGAGACGCAGACATAAAGTACAAGTCAAGACATCCTGTATTTAGTATAAACAGAAAGACTTACACCGGTGTGATTGTCAGCATCCTTATGCCAATAAATCTCTTTTTCCCATCTGGAATAAAAATCAGTAATACTTGTTAAGAATTTTTAAAAAGGTGCCTATGAATTAATTTAGCATCAGAAACACAGAAAGGTCCAACATGGTAGCTGCGGTGACTGAATTCTCAAGCTTCACGAAGACCTTAGGTACTGGAAGACTTGAGTTTAGGTTTTCTGAAGTGTGTTCTGCTGTAAATGGCTTTAATGGACAAGATACTCCCCTTAAGCCTTGGAAAACATGCCCATTCCTCATGCCAGGTCATGACATAGCACTCTGTGCTATTCAGCAGAGATGGGAACAGTACAAGAATCTGTCCCTTTAGCAGCATTCTTCAGAGTCGTCCTGAATTTGTTCTTGCTGTAAGGTTTTTTTTTTTTTTTGGAGAAAAGATGGCAGACGGAAAAAGGCAACTTTGCTCCACATTTGTAACAATGCAAACTGTGCAAGCTTGCTTTATATTGAGCTAACTTTGGTCCATATAACCCACTATTGTTGACACTGACTAGGAGCCCTCTCTTGGCTTTCAGGCAAGTGTTTCGCCTTGATATACCTGGCTCTGCATCCATGACCTTCTCTCAATGACAGTAGCACAATACTAAATACAGCTTTCCAATTAAAAAACGGTCCTGGGATCACACTTTATCAACTTATCATTCTATAATTTACAGCTAAACGTGTGGGTTGTTTTCTTGCAAAACATTTCATTTGGAGTGATACACAAGCCACCCTATTAAGTATGAACATGCACGAAAAGCTCTTCCCAAATTCTTTCTGTGAAAAGTCACTCCCACTTATTTCAGTGGAATTTATCTACACACGTTTGGGTTCAGCTGAATTCAGTGGGACTAATTTGCTTTTTGCCTGAGACGAGCCATTTTGTACATGACAGCCAAAGAATAATTTAGTTGACTTTCATGTCTTGCTGAGATGCTGCCATTATGAAATCATTCCAGTTCTGCAGATAAAACTACATTATCCAAACAGGACTGCCACTTCAGAGGTGTGTGCTATGACATCAATCCAGTGGTGAACTCTTGAGATGTACCATATGAGGTGTGGGTAGACAGCCCACAGACTTGTGGGATCTACTCATTTCACTAAAACCTCAAGGTATGGAGTCTGGTACAGAAGACATACACTTAAAGATAAATAATTCTGAGTTCCAGAAATTATTCTGAGAACACAAAATTAATATTCCTCCTAGACCTTCTGCAAACTAATTTATTTATGGTTCTTCTTCATTTTGGCAGTATAACTTCAGTGTGGGAAGGTGGATATCAATATTGTCAAAGCGTCAAAGATGGAGAAGCAATAGACAGTATTTTACAATTTTCTGTTTTGATGTACTCTAGAGCCTGGTTTTTCTTCAGATGCTCTGGACGTTTTTCTCCCCATTCCTTTGGGAGAGCATTGGATATTATTGGCATTTTTGTAACATAACTTTTTGCCCTCTGCAACATCAGGGAACCCCATTATGAAAAGAGAATGACTGTTAGGTAGAATGGTGACAGATGCTCCAAATAATACCCTAAGGAAGGTTCTTGCTTCATTTTAGCTGACAGAACACTCATTTACCACTGGACTGCAAACTGTAAATGCAAACAAGATTTGGGTGTACAAATTCCCCTGTGGTCCAACAGCAAGGGCAGCATCCCAAACCTCCTTTTGGTTAAAACTCTGTGGTCTTGTGTTCCTTTTCAAAATGATAGTTCTATCATTTGGAGTTCTAATCATCTGTATATTATATTTTCTTCTTCTATTAAAAGGTACCCTAGATAAAGACAGTAATTATTTCTGCAGCTGGAGTTCATGTCTTTCCAGATTTTGTTGGAATAATATCAGAAATTACATAAGCATTTAAAAATGCTTTAATTATATTTACTACCACACATTGTCCCCAGTCCACTGTCAAGGAAGATATTGAAATATGAGCAAAAAAGGCCTCAAGCACCATGAAGACTGACTGCTTTGTTGGCTGGCTCAGCAGAAAATCTGGGCTTCAACAGGCAGTTCTAGCACTTCATTGCCTCAAGTCCCACAGCTTCCAAGGTGAGGATTGAGTCACCTTGGTTCAGCAGCAGCGCAGGGGAAATTGGTGTAACTGCTTATGATGCTGAGCCTATTCTGTGGATAAGCACTCCCCAGGGCTATTGGTCTAACAGATTGAATGAGCATTTTCTGCAATAAGATTACATGAAGAAAGGAAAGTGGGCAAGGAGGCAGCTAGCACAGAATGGAAAGGAGTAATATGAGAAATAACACAAAAGGTTTAAAGGGTCTCAATAATTTCCCCATGTATTAAGTTGTACATCTACACTGGAACAGCTGACTTCACACATGGAGAAAAAAGCTATACTAAGTTCAATAGAAAGGAAGGTGCCTTTTTAAAAAAAAAATTTTTTTTTAAGTTCTCCAACCACCAGCAGAGCCAGACAGGTGCACAATGACACGCCCTATGCTGCATTTTATAATACAGACAATATTCACACTCACTAATGATGTGCATTGCAAACCTTGTTTTATTCATAACTATGTAATTAGAGAACAAGTAGATGCAAAGAGGACGAAAAGATGCTACCAGATTTCCACAGAGGAGACCAGCACCCCATCTTTCCTTTGGGTAATAGTAAACATAGTAAAATCTTTCTCTGCTCCCACTGTTTCCAGAACAAAGGAACGCTACGGCTTATGAGCCACAATATTCCTGATTGATGGCACTGGCTTCTGAGTTATATATTCAACATTAACCCTTTCTCCTGCTGAAAAGAATAACGAATTAGTAGGTGCATAATAATGTCACATGAACTCAGTCTTTTCACAGTCTTGAAGCATTTCTGATTAGAACAGAGGATTCCTTTTAAGCATATGCCCAGCTGCACAATATATCAGAGCTAAAGGCAGAAGAGTGGACGGAAAAAGGGTTTTTCAAAGAGATTCTGCCCCTAACTTATTCTCTTTGTGATATATACATATAATTCTTTGGAAATGTAAGAGTTACCTATGGCATCACTCTCTGAAAACATTTTTAGTTGCACTAAGGCCATTTCCACACTACACTGTTATAGTGCTATTGTTCCACTTTCAACATCCTATGGAATCCTGGGGTTTGCAGTTTAGGGAGTGGCATTTACAATTCTCAGCCAGAGAGCTCTTTGGCCTCAGTAAACTATAAACCCAGAACTCTACAGGATGTTGAAAGTGGAATAATAGCACTATAGTAGTGTAGGGTGAAAATGGCCTAAATCTAAAATACAGGATCCTTTACTAGTCTCCTGCCACTGTTTACCAATTTTCCTTTTACCTTGTTTGTCATAGTTCTCCGAGAGGAACTGGGCAATACGATCAGAAGGAATAGCAAAGGAAATTCCAGCAGTAACCTTTAAAGTATTGATGCCAATCACTTCACCATCCTGTTGAAATAGAGACCACATATGCAAATTTCATATATTGCTTTAGAAAGTTCTACCTTAAAAAGCACTCATAACAGCTTCTGCTCTTATTCTACTGTTGTTGTTATATTGTGTATCTGGAGAAGCCGCATTGTTATTGTTGCTGTGTGCCTTCAACTCATTTCTGATTTATGACGACCCCAAAGTGACCCTAACACAGGGTTTTCTCGGCATCATTTATTCAGAGGCAGTTTTCCGTTGCCTTCTTTTAAGGCTGAGAGTGTGTGACTTGCCCAAGGTCACTTAATGGGTTTCCATGGCTGAGTGAGGATTTGAATCGAGGTCTCCCAGAGTTCTAGTCCAACATTCAAACCACCACATGACAATGGCTCCTGGAAGGTGGATATACAAGTGGAATTCTAACTACGTGAAGTGTAGAATGCCATGCAAGGCTCTGCCTTATCAGGTCAAGTGCAGTCAGACCACCTTGTCCAGCACATAGTATATCGCAGAAATTCACGCACAGAAAATGCTGTGCTCAAGAGAAATTACTTGGTGGGGGAAGGTAGTCAGGGACTGAATTGAGAACGTATATCTGCAAAGCATAGTATTCCTGAACTCTGGTAGATGCCTTGTGTCTAATGTTGTTATATTAATTGAAATAGAGTTCCTGGGAATTCAGTGCTAATAATCCAAGCTGTGTGGCTGCACTGCAAGCCGCCACCACCTTACAAAGAGGAAGGCGCCCACTGTGTTACTGAAGACACGTGCTAACTGTCAGCACTTGTACAAAGTTTGGGGCATTCTCCACATTCTACCCCAAAAATATCTGAGTATGCCAAGCAGGTTCTCTTCACTCACCTCCACTTGCAGGAAAAGATCCCCCCACCACCACCTTTACCTGTCTGTATAGACAGGATTTGTCCATATCCGTTTTAAAAAACTCTCTATCTTTTGTTTAGTTGGTGTCTTGCTTGCAGATCTTGTGACATTACTGCTTGAATACTCTATTGCTCTTCAAATATAAAATAGGAATCTGTGCACAGAAATCTGGCTCTGTTGTTGAAAATGATTCCACTTTCAACATGCTATGGAATCCTGGGGTTTGCAGTTTAGGGAGAGGCCGCCCGGGCCCTCCCTAAACTGCATACCCCAGGATTCCATAGGATGTTGAAAGTGGAATCATAGTGCTGTAACCGTCTCATGCAGAATCGGTCTCTGTAGACTCCTTACTCAAAGTGCTTCTTACTCACTGTTCTCTCTCTATTCAGGTTCTTCCCTTTGTTGGTTTTTTTCCCCACATATTTTATTTTCATTACAGAATTATTACAGAAATTATTACCAACATTACAAATTATAGGATTGTGTGCCAATAAGAAATTAAAGTTATCTGTAAGAGACTTACAAACTCGAAATAATAGTTCTAGTACTGAGATGTGTATAAACATTCATGCCATTTAAGCGTATACTTGTGTTAGATATAAACTATGTCTTTACAATAATATTATTACGCCATTCCTAAAAATCTCTTACTTATATAAGATCCCATATACCACTAAGTGAATTCTCTCCTATAAACTTACCTGTCTTAATATTAACATCTTCAAATATTTATGAGAATCATATAAGTGCAAAGTTCATAGTGGTACCTCTCCTTTTCTCAGAAGTACCTCATTTGTTTTCTATTTTCTCAGAACAAGCAAAGCTATAATAATATCTTACTGTCTTATTCATATTATCCTTTTCATTCTTTGAAAGCTGTTACAAATGGTTCATCCCATCCTCTACTTAGTTGGTTAAATATTCCCACTCCTTTCTGAAGTTATTTATAGATCTATCTTTTAAAAACATCATTAATTTATCAATTTCCATCACCTCATACATCTGTCAGTCACATGTCAACACTACGGGTCTCCTCCTTCTTCCATTCTCTAGTATATAGTATTCTCACCTTAGTTATCGTATAAAGCACAATTTTCTTATGATGTTTCTCAATATATTCCTCAACAGAGTTAACCATATTTAACAAATACAGTTCTGGTTTCAAAGGAAAGTTTTTCTTTATGATCTTGGTAATCTCCATATAAATGTTCTTCCAATATCTTTTGGCTTTCTTACAATCCCACCAACAACAGTAGAAAGAACCTCTTTCAGTTTTACATTTCTAATACCTATCATTTTCTCCTTTATATATCATAGCTAGTTTTGCAAGAATCAGATGCCATCCGTATAACATCTTATAGTAGTTTTCTTTAAACAATTGGCAAGCTGTAAAATTTAAATCTCTCCAAATTTGTGACAGCGTGTCCAATATCTTGGGTCCATTTTACCATACAGCTTTTAACTATCTTATTTTATGTCTCCCATTTTAGTAGCAATTTATAGAATTTAACAGTAATACGTTTATTTCCTATTTCCAAGATGACCTCTAACTCAGAAGTCAAGTTGTTTATAACTTCTTCTTTGTTATCTTGCTTATATCTAGCATACAGCTGTCTATACAGAAGCCAAGGACAGTTCATCCCTTCTTCTAATAATTCTTCTCTAGATTTGAAAATGACCTCACTGTCTTGGAATTTCAAGAGTTCTTTACACGTCCACTTTTTTTTTTTTTTTTGAAGTCGGCTTTCAGAACTGTAAAAGGCCTCTTGTGGGGATACCCATAACAGCATTTGGGGACAAAGGTGCTGTTTGTATTTTGACCAGATTGTGAAAAGAGACTTCCTTAGCAAATGTTCACGGAATTTATTCCTCGGTTTATTCTTGGCATACCATATGTACGAGTGCCACCCCTGTTTTAAATCTGCTCCTTTGATGAGCAGTATTCTTTTATTTTCTAATGCAATCCAGTCTGTAATCCAGATTAAGGCATTAGTATGTACATACAATCACAGATCCAGAAGTCCAGACCACCTGTCTCTCTAAGATCTGCCATCAGATTCCATTTTATTCTTGGCTTTTTCCTGGCCCAAATGAAATTAGCTAACTGTCTTTTTTCCACTGATTAAAGACTGTGTGCTTAATTATTATAGGTATATTTTGGAAAAGGAAATTCGATTTAGGCAATATATTTCTTTTTATAGCAGATATTCTCCCTAACAGTGATAACTGTACCTTATTCCAAGTCAGTATTTCTTCCTTAGTATCTTTCCATGTTTTTAAATAGTTATTTTCAAATAATTCTTAGTTATTTTTAATTAACCATATACCTAAATATTTGATTTTATTTTCTACTTTAGTTTTATTTTTTAGTTCTTATTTTTCTCTTGCAGTTAAATTTTTGGCTAATATTACTGACTTTTCCTGATAAATTTTGAACCCAGCAACTTGTCCAAAGCCTCTCAGGATCTGAGTAAGATTATCTAACGAGCCAAGTGGATTTTCCAGAATTAAACAACATCATTCGCATAAGCTCGTAGCTTGAAAGTCATGTCTTTAATCTATAGTCCCCTTATATTATTATTTCTTATCTCATTATTCAGTATTTCAATGATAATTAGAAACAAAAGTGGTGAAAGTGAACAGTCTTGTCTAGTTCCTCTTCCCACTCTGTATGATTTTGTTCTCTCTGAATTGATTATTATTTGAGCTGCTTGATCAGGGGAAATTGCTTTAATCCATTTAAGAAAGTTACTTCCCACATTCATCTTCCCGAGGACCTGTCTGTATAGACAGGAATTGTCCATATGTTTAAAAAACACACACAAAACTATTCCCATATTTCCTCTCTACTCGACTTTCTGTTTAGCTGGTGTCTTGCTTGCAGATCTTGCTTGCAGATTACTACTTGAATACTCTATTGCTCTTCAAATATAAAATGGTATTTGTACACAATTAGGAAATCTGGTTCTGTTGTTGAAAATGGCCTATATCTATGTAGACTCAAAGTGCTTCTTACTCACTGCCCTCTCTGTTCAGGTCCTTCCCTTTGTAGTTTGAGAAATCATATGTGTTGGCAGTGTGTGCCTATTGCACTACCAACTATGTCTGCAACATGGTTAGTATGCTGTATCCCAATGTCATTTCTTCCTAAGTCAAGCATTGTTGGACCTCTACAGAATGTTTGGTATCACAATGACAAAGTAAATGTTGCTGCTGACTGCTGTACTTGTTACTGTAGTTCTCAGGCATTAAAAAAAAACATAACAAGAGAATATCTGAATCGTTCTAGACAATTTAGTGGCAATTCCCAGCACCAGCAGAAGCATTTTATTCCCACACAGAGTGTGAGTTTAAAAAAAAAAAATCAGGATTTATCATACCAAACAAAAAACAAAACTCAAATATATACACAGACACACACAAAATAAACAACAAAAAAACCACAAGAGACTATACAGTTCTACACTTGCAATTCGCCCTAGGTTCCTGGGCCATTCTTCTTTCTTAATAGCAGGTGTGGGAGTGTTCCATATAGTTTTCATTAATATTTTTAGAACACGATTCTTTAAAAAAAGAAGGCATGCCCATATTGGGGTTCGATGTCCAGACCCAAGGCTACTACTGCAGAAAAACACCAAACAGATCTTCCTCATGGCTGGCCAAGTTGTTTATGGTGTCATGACAGATGAATGATGATTGGCTAAGCTCCATACAGTGTTATACAGCTTCCTTGATTCTCCCTCCCAGACACCTCTTACAGAAAGTAAAAAAAAGTTGGAGAAGCTATATTCCTCCAGATCTAGAGGATCAAGAGTTCACACAAAGATGCAATAAACAGAAATAAGAGAGTAGATCTTTTATGGAAACTCTCACCTTTTTGCACTGGTCTGGAAGAGGCAAAAATGAAATTCAAGTTATCTATCCAAGTTCAAGAATAGGGCAAGTTTTGCATGTACACAATTCCCGATTAAATCCCTGACTTCTTTCTCCTTGACACCTCAGAAAACAGCCAATGGAGTATAACTAAAGATAAAAATATGTGAACTGATTTGGTTTAGGAGAAGAGACAGAATTATTATCTATGCTTTGATGATCTCAGCTTCCTTATGCTCCTGTTTTCACTGCATATGAAAAAGAAAGATTGATCTGATTTTGTGATGTCCAAGAATTGATTATTTAGAGGAATACAGAACACTTTCCTGATTTGATCATAGTAAAGATATCAAGACCACAAACTTAGTATTCCTTTCCAACTTCTGCCCCTCTTAAAACAACTATTTCATTACATTTTGCAAGCAGAGATACAATTAATATAACGATTTCTTACCAAGTTCACCAGAGGTCCTCCTGAGTTCCCATACTGTAAAATAATATCAGAAAACGGTCAGGTGCATTTCAGAAAGTGAAAATAATACTTAAATATTGTATTAACTTAAATATTGTATTAAACAACAACTCCATGTTCTATGCATCACAAAGAGAGGTACCATCCACTTCACTGCCTTATTTCGTAACATTCAGATTAAAATACGTTGTTCCGAGAAGTTTCAATAAGATATGCTGTACTTCAGCTATAATTACCAGCTAGAGAAACTTAGAAGATGGGTAGAAACATAAATATAAACAAATATCAATGCTACACGTAATCAAGAATTATTCAAATTTACTGTCACATTAGAGAATGACAGAAGTGGCTGAAGTTACTGGCTGCAGAATTGCTCTGTCATCTCTCTCTCTTCATTATTCATTTCCCAGCTCTGTCACTGAGAAGACCACATGGTACCCAAGCCAGGAATGGTGTAGTAAGACACCACACCGTACCAAAGAGAAGGCACGACAAATGAGTCCAGCATGGCTGGCCAGGAAGTAGCAAATAGGAGAAACCAGCAGAAGCCAACACACCTCTGAGAAATCTATGAAGCTAACAGTCTAAGGCCATTTCCTCACCATGCCATGATCCCACAACGTCCTGGTGTCATCCTGGCAACGCCACTGCCAGGATGGGAGTGGGACCCGAATGCTCCTCTCCCCACCTGCCTGGCTGCTGGCAGATGGGTAGTGTTTGGGACACACTTCTTTCTTCCTCAGTGCAGCCAGCCTCTTCCTGTGGTGCACTCAGGAAGGAAGTACTTGATAGCATTTCCACCCTTCCCATACAGCCACCAACAACACAACTGTTGCACAAAAGGAGGCCATTACCGGATTTTTCCCCCTACTAATAGTGTACTGTGTGATCACAACAGCTGAGGACAAAACAGGAGCAGGACCATGATAATGTCGCACAATGGCATGCATCGTGGACCAGCTTCAACATCTCCCCAATGTTGGGATGGCATCATTGCATGGAAACGGCCTAAGAAAACAACAGTATTGCTAATAGCGGGAAGCGAATGAGCCAAGTTAACCAAATTAGTGAATACAGACTGAAACTAGAACCATTCCCCAAAGTACACATAGAGAGCCTTCAACTAATGAGCTAATGCAGTGGTAGGGATTGTGTGGCCTTCCAGAGGTTGGTAAATTGCAACTCTCAGCAGTACTCACCACTGGCTAAAAAGAGTTTCATTTCAACAACATTTACAGGGCCACACAATTTCCACCCCTGGGGTAGTGGAACAAAGCTTTCCCAACATGTTCCACAATTGCCTCTAAAAAAAAAAAAGGCAAGTAACAGTGATAAGCCAAGTGTAGACTGACACATTCATATCATTAAAACAGGAAGTATGTGCTTACTTACATTGATAATGGCATCTGTCTGAATGTAATCCATATCTGAATCCTTCAAGCCCAGCTCCTTGCCGTCCCGTTGGGCTGTACTGACAATGCCTGTTGTCACTGTGTTCTGTAAGGCAAAAGGGCTCCCAATGGCCACTACAAATTCTCCAGGCCTCAGATCACCAGACTGTCCTATAGACAGGGCAGGCAGTTTTTTCTAGGACAGAAAACACAGATTATAACTCTAATGTACATAAAGAAAATTTAGTGACCTCTCAGAAGTAGGGTCAGGCTGTAACAGATACTCCTATGCTCAAAAGTTATAATGTCAAAAATTTAGGAGGGGATGGCATGTGAAAGATGCCAATTCAAGTTCTTCTGAACTATGAGGAATGAAACTCACTAAGTGACTTTGGACAAAGGTCCTCTCATTTTAAGGCGAGGTGTGCGCTCACTCTATGGCCCTTTCTGCACCACCCTTCCATCCTGCAATGAGGACGGGAGAAGGACAAGACATTGCGTGACGTTGCTGTGGTCTCATCCTTCTCCCAACCCTAGGTGGAGAGATCACGGATTAAATTACTGACGGTTTTTCCCCATCAATGACACACGATCGCGCAGCCATCCTGGACTTACCTGTCCTGTGGAAGCTGCAGAAGCGCAATGGCTGCAGTCCCTGCTCCAGTGCAGCCTGGGAAGGCAACCAGCTGCACTGAGGAAGGAAGAGGCGTGGCCATCACACTCCCTTGCGCAGGGAGCCAGCCAGTGTGGAGGGGAGTGCTCCTGTCGCGCTCCCCTCCCAGCATGGCCACTGCCAGGATTCCCACTGGACCTCTTCACTAAAAGGCAGGGTGCAGAAAGGGCTATATGTATCTCAGACTCACAGTTCCCGGCATCCAGGCTACTGAGCCTGTTGTGAATCTACCACAGGCCTTGTAGATTAATCGTTAAGCTACATAGTATTCAGCTATGTATTTATCATTTCTTATTCTAGACCACATTTTAAATTAAAAATCTGGCAAGCGTTGACACCAGTGAAGTCTTTCTTTTTTTTTAACCACACATACTGTAAATGGGATATGAGCTTATTTATTAAATAAACAGATGGGGAAAACTTAAAACTCCCCCACCCACCTGTGATGGTCCCAGTCCATACTTGGCTCTATCAACTTAGTCTAGATGTAAGAGAAGAAGAAATATAAAGCTTTATGCTACATATTAAACACAGGCCCTTTTCGCACGCCATGTGAAAGGGCCCCTGGAGTGTCACACAATTGTGAGGAGTGGTCCACACGATGCACTCGCAATCGTGCAATGCTCCAGGGCCTGGCAGGCGCCGATCGTGCACTATTTCATTTTTGGCTTTGAGCTGAAAATGGTAGCGATCGTGCATCGCTCCAGGGCCCCGCATGCATTTACCGTGCGTGCAGAGTTCCGGAGATACAACACTTGTGCTTCCTGCCCCAGCGCAGCCTGGGAAAATTCTAGGCTGCACTGCGGAAGGAAGAGGAGGAGTTCTCACGCTACCTGCTCGCGAGCAGGCAGCGGCTGTGGAGACAAAGCTGCGGGCACACGAGAGCCTCTCACAAGAGGCTGCTCGTGTGATCACCGCACCCCAGCTCCGCAAAAAGATAAGCTGCGGAAAGGGCCCCAGTGTATACTCTGACCTCATGTCTTGTGCTTCAAGTCTGCACTATCATCGGGTCTGCCAGATGCTGTTTTCTGAATGTGATCCTCTTCCGTCTTTCTGAACCTGATCCTCTGTCCCTTTGGCCTATCAGACTGATGTCATTTCTGCACTACACTATTATAGTGCTATTATTCCACTTTCAATACCCTATGGAATCCTGGGGTTTGCAGTCTGGGGAGAGGTATTTAGAATTCTTAGCCAGAGAGCTCCTTGGCCTCAGTAAACTACAAACCCCAGAATTCCACAGGATGTTGAAAGTGGAATAATAGTACTATAACAGGGTAGTGCAGAAATGGCCAGAGTCTCTCATGGATTCTAAAATCTGACCACTTGGGTCTCAACGTTCCTGGCCCTAGAGATTCAGCTTATCTAATTGCACAGAACAACTGAGAGAAAAAACATGACCTAAGATCTTGAGGTAAGATGGTATAGAAACGTAGGTAAGATTTTAGAACAGATACTGAGCAAATCAGGTGGCAAGAGGAACAGTATCCTCTATCCCAATCCACACTTAATGTTGGATGCTGTTTCTGCAAATGTAAAGGATTCCTAAATGTTCATGAACAAGATATAAATCAAGAAGACAAAATTCTCAAGTTACACAAACCATGCAAGTGCAAGAAACCTTTTCACTAGTAAACACAGAAAGGATCATAAGCACTTTTCTTCAGTTACTTCTTATGGCAGCAAGGAATTACCAGGCTGAATGGGTTTCTTCTATTAACCATAACCATTAAGGCAAAAAAATAGATGAACAAGAAACAGAGAGCTCCTCCTCCTGCTGTTTCCCCCTTTCTCTAATAACACGGTATACATGGTGTGAAGAAGGAGGGGGAAAAACTGAGTGATGGCATCTAGTCAGGTATGCCCCCCACTCAAAACTTACACTCCTGGTTTCTGAGTAACTGCACATACAGCATTTTACAGAGACCTTTTCTCTACTTACCTGTGGATTGATCTTTATCGTTGCTATATCAGACTTCTTGTCAATGTATTTGATTTTTGCTTCATAAGTATCTCCATCTTGTAACTGCACTTTTAATTGCTGTCGCCCAGTCACTGTGCTACTGCTAGACACAACATGGGCATTGGTCACAATTAAACCTGTGTCTGACATAATAAACCCAGATCCACTGGAAAGAGGAACACTGTGACCAAACAGAGGATGTCTATTAAAAAAGAAGAAAAAGAAAGCCTCAAGTTCATCTATTGAAACAATTTACAGAAAAATCTACGTAATGCCAGAACAATCGCCTGCATTTTTTTTCAGAAGCAACAAATTTCTCTATAGATATTGCAGAGATCATGGAGTCGTGAAAAGGTGTTAACAGATGAATAAATCGATGAAACATGTAAATTAGAATCAACCCTCTGGTCTACGCTATTCAAGGGGTGTACTGGTAATGGGCCACTAGTACCTTCAGAATCAGACTGTCTTCAACCATTCTTTCTTTTCATTTGTATTTCTTCATCTAGAAAGCCTTCAATATTCAAAACTACACACACACACAAAGACATAAATCTCAGTCTTACCATTTCACTCATTTTTGTCTCCTTAACTAGTAGGGGATGTTGCCAAAATCTAGACTAACCACTTTCTCAAAGCCAAGAACATGTAACAGTGATATCTGTGTTTTTTATGTTGTTGAACCTTTGCTTAATTGGTTTTGTTTTTGTTCATGAGGTGAACACTATTTATTACTAGGTAGTATATTCTTTTAAGCTTATTTTGTAAGTTGCTTTGTAAAGACCCAAGAAGTAAAACATAAATATTTCAAGTAAGATTTTCTGGTGTATTTTTTATTTTTCTAAAAGGAGCTATAGGGGTGCATCACATGGCTCTCTGCTAGCAGGTTTCTTGTTGCACAGGCTAATCTGCCTATAGCCTCATGGATTTCTTTGTGTGAAGGGAAAAAGACAAAGAGCTAATCTGAAGCAAAAGAACTGAAGCACAGAAGCAAGAAAATGGAAAGGAGGAGAAATGTGAAGTTCCTCTCTGGAATTCAAAAATGGAATGAGGAGTATTTTGTTATCCTGTCGGGAGGCTCTTATGTAGCCAAGATCCTCTCAGAATATCAGGCCTTTTATTCCCAGCATGGAAGTAGTGCAAGACTTACCAGGTAGTAAGAGGTAAGGTTGTGAATCTCTCTCACTCTCTTCTAATTTTTATTTGTTTTACTTACTGGTTTCTATTGTATGTCACTATTTGAGGTGTGCTGCAATAAACTCTATTTTATACTTTTGAACAGGGTTGCTTAAAACAGAATCTCCTGAAGATCTCTCACTCACAGAGATCAAATTGACTTGATGACACATAACAAAAAATGTGTTTATTGCTCACACAGTACCTGAGCATTTGAATACTTAAATGAAAGGTTTTCCTCAACCAACCCTCCTCAACAAAACAGACAGAAAAGAACAGAAATATGCTTTCCAATTAACTCTGTTAGATAATATAACTGACAGTTGCAAATGCATCAAAATGGTAAGACTTGGCTACATGAAAGATTCTGTATGAAGCAAAATTTTGTTAGATTGGAAGATGATCCAGTTCATGATATAATCCATTGAGGTTAATTTCATTCCTTGCTTCCCGGAGAGTCACACTGAAATCTCTACCACAGCCTCAACAACAACCAACTGAAGTGTTAGGCAGACCTGTCAGCAGTAATCCCTGTATATCTGTACTCAGGAAAACAGACATGATGATTCTACAGTATAACAGATAGTAGAACTGTCTTCCTTGTTAACAGAGCAGTCATCTGCTTTTAATAAGAATACAGTGCAAGAAATTTGGGAAGCCTAGGTGACACAACCCAGAGACACAGGCATAATACAGGGCATCAGCATGCCTCCATGCTAGAAAAAATAAACTAAAAATACTTTGGATAAAACTATGCACTTTTAGTCCTAGAATCCAAGCAGCTTACCTTAGGAAAAGTTCAATATGGACAACAGCTGGTGCAATCTTCTCCACCACATCCGCAATGAAGTTAAACTTAAACCTAGGGCTGTTTGGCTGTTGATGACCTGTACTAGCAAAGAGAATTGGACTTCTTTTAAAAAATTAGAAAATTTTAACAATTTCTGTACAAGATGAACATTATACAAACATTAACTTCTCCTCTGAAAGGTGCTGGCTTCTCCTCTACTTAGAGGGAAAACCACCCTTCCTGTTATTAGTTCTTACTGTGTTTGTTTGTTATACTTGTATCATAGATTTCCTTCAATGAGCAGCGTACATGGTTCTCTGGCCCACCCCACTTGATCTTCATAGCAGTTCTGTGAAGAAGGTCTGGCTGGGAGAGACTGATTGGCTCAAAGTCACCCAGTGGATTTCATGCTCTGGGGAGACCTCAATATGAATCTCCTGAGGTTGGGGGGGGGATTCTAACTAGCACACAGAATTGCAGACGGATTATTGTGATTTGACTTTGAATCACAGAAACTAGTAGAACGAACCTCGCCCTCCCCAAAACTGTGCTAGCTCAAGTTAAAATGTAGGGCACACCACCAAGACTTCAATGTTACTAGGCAGCAATAAAAGAAGGGTAATGGTGAACTTCTGAGTGCTGATTAGAACGCTTCTTCTAGCCACATGGCAGTTGATAGGTAATGCTCCAGAAGAACTCACACTGGTACACCCATCACATGATTTCAGATTTAAGTGATCCTATATATGTTTGAAATCACTGCAAACCAGAAGCAGAATTTTTATATACTGTACAGTATTTCAAAACACAAATGTGCACAGAATCACCAAGTGTAAATCACATCTTTAGAGCTTTTTACTACAATACCTGAGACACTCACATACCACACAATATATACTCAAATCTGTGCAGTCCTTTCTCCATTTCTGCCTCTGTATTTTATTATTTTGTAGGCCTGTGTTTTTATGTATTTTTACTGCAGTGAGCCACTACAAGAGATTTTAATGTGGAGAAGTTACATTCTATTATCACTGCAAACCTCAGATTGCAAAACCAGTTTAGTTACTTTTGTTACCCCAAAAGGTGGGTGACCCTTGAGGTCCTCCAGCAGTACCCCCATCTCTGTGCAAAAATGGGGAATTAATTAGTTCTAATTAGAAGGGCTACAAGAGGCGAGGTAACCTAGTGAGATTTTTCTACCAATGTTTATGAGGTACTTGCAGGAAAACGAACCAGAGATTCAAAAGCAAACTAGAATGTGTTTATTGAGGAGAACACAATCACACACACATGCAAGATTAAAACAGTCACACACAGACACAAGATCTAGCTGAAGGAAAGGGAAAGTTTAAAAGTGTGAAACTCAGTAAAGTTTCAGGATCTGGGTGATAATTACCAATCCAGAAGAGTAGCAAAGAAACACTGATATGACTTAGACTTGTGTATAAGAAAATACAAATCAGAATTCAAAGCGACAGAGTGGTGTTCAGAAAGCAAGCTACTGCATCTGACTGCTCAAAACAGACAATTTTTATACTGAATTTTCACCTGGAGGGCATAGATGTAATGGCTCTCTGGCCTGGCAAAGAACAGAGTTTGCAACAGATACAGTGGAGCGTGGAATAAGCTGATGGTCTTATCATGTAGGCCACAAAGAGTTAATAGCTGGTTTGATAGCTTATGCCATTTGGGCAGGCAGGAGGATAAAGAAATAGGTGTTGAAGGTAAGAGGTGACAGGAATGTACTGATCAACATTTCCATGTGAATACTGGAGACTCTTTGTCTCAACCATGGCTAGTTGGAAGTTTGTTAGCACTTGAAAGCTTCTGGTAACTGTCCTGCCTATGACCTGGCAGTGCCTGGGACGGCTTTCTTGACCTGCTCATTCTGCCAACTTTCCTCTTATCCAGCATGGCCTTCAGCCACAGTAGTGCATGATTTATATCAATTAAGCCATATCAAATGTGGGAGTGTTCAGCTACTAACAATTTCATCCCCAACTTCAGATGGGTGGGTGGTAGGGAACGGCTCTGAGGGCAGGAAAAGTCTGTACTCTCCATTTGTGGATCATGGATCTGCCTGGAAGGGCAGTCATTAAAAGTGGGAGGGAGAGGGGAGAGACTACTGTTGAGTAAGTATTTTAAGTATGAATCAGTGCAGAGTGCTGAATGAGAATACAATGCAAAATAATATTTATTTCTATTTCAGAAATATTCTCTGCACAACTGCTGCCATGTCCATTTATCTGGTATGAGAAATCAAACAGAGAGTTAAAACATCTTTCTTTCCTTCCCCCAAGAAGAAATGAGGCTTGACATATCTTTCCAGACCTTCCCAATCACACTTCTTTCATTCTGCTCCCTCAGAAAACTACTAGGAAGCAAACAACACAACCACAGATATGCTGACTTGGAAGTAAATCCCACTGGCATCAATGGGATTTATTACCAAACGGGCATGAAGGGTGTACTCAAATTGCTTTAGACTGATAACTGGAGTAGCCAAGCAGACAGCAACCTTGGCTTTCCAGTTAGTCTGAATGGGGAGATACAGAATGATTTTTTTGTAGAGAGATAAGGGAATACATTACGGATTTTCCAGAAAGTAGAAAAATCCTTTCCAGTCAAAAACCAAGAATGCTATTCTCAGGTTGTGATGACACTGGGGGAAAAATGCTAGAAAATGTGAAGTGGTTCCAAAACTTGAAGATACTAAAAAGAGGGAGAGTATCAGGAGAAGCTGGTGAGGGATGGCATCCAACTATGCTTTTGTATGTCTGTCTGTAAAATCACCAAAGAAGACTGGAGTGAAACAGCCTAGAAAATAACTTTACACCATTAACTATCTGTCCAAGTGTGGATGACAGAGAAAAAAAACCTCTCAGAAAACAGCTCATATAATTTATTGAGAAGCTGATTTCAGTCAATTATGGTTTCAATTTGGTTGCTTACATTTTTTTTTTTTAATTACACCTGAAGTATCAAATTAACTTGTTAGGTGTCAGAAAGTTTATCAACACTCTCCTGCGAATTGCCACTGTCATTACCTTTAACACTTACTAGCTTCACCATAATCACCACTGCTTGCCTTTCTTGCATTGCTTCCCCTCTAACCTCATTCATATTTTTTCATCTGTCCCCTGAACCATGAAATGGGTATATCTGTTAGCTTGGGATGACATTTCATCATTCCACACATCTGATAAAATGGGCTCTGCTCCACAAACAATATATTGCAATAGATTCAATTGTGAGTAAGATAAGAAGCATGAATGAGGGGAAGCTAGACACAGGAAAACAAGAAATGGAACATCTAAACATTCAATACTTGGAGTAAGCGAGTTCAAGTGAACAGGAAAGGGACATTTTGAGTCAGATAATTATACAGTGTTTTACTCAGGAAACGAAAATCTAAGAAAAAATGATGTGGCACTTATAGTGAGCAGAGACATAGCAAATGCAGTCAAAGGATACCAGTGCAAAGTCTGACTGAATCATGTCAATAAAACTTCAGGGAAAAACCATCAATATAACCATAACCCAAGTTTATGCTCCAACTACAGCAACAGAAGAAGAAGAAACTGAAAGACTCTATGAAGGAGTCCAGGATGAAAACTGATCATACACCAAAACGTGACTCGTTAATCATTGGTAATCAGAATGCAAAAATAGGAAACAGAACAGAATCAAAGATTGTAAGAAAATTTGACCTAAGATCAAAAAATGAAGCAGGAGACTGACTGACTGAATTTTGCAAGGCCAACAGTTTGTTCATCGCAAACCCATTAGTTAAGCAACCCAAGAATTGACTGTATACACAGACTTCACCTGACGACCCATATAAAAATCAAATAGACTACATAATCGGAAGCAGAAGATGAAGAAGCTCCATTCTTGCTATAAAAATACAAGCAGAAGCAGACTGTGGCAGAGATCACGAACTACTACAGTGGCCCCTCAACTTGGGTTTGGGGTACAGAAGTTTGGAGTTTGGGGTGCAGAAAGCTCACAAAAGTAAAAAAACAAAACAAAACTCCCCCCACCTGAGTGAGCTAGTGCTTCATCTCCTATTCCCTCCCAGGGGTCCCCCCCTATTTCCTTGCTTTTTGCATGGGCAGGTGTGCCTTCCTTTTCTGCACCCAGGCAAAAGGAAGTGAATGTGAGGGGGCAGCCCCATGACTGGGGAAGGCACACATGCACCCCCCCCCGGTCTCTTGCCTGTTGCCCGGTCACCCTGCCTTCTTTCTGTGCACTCAAGCAAAAGGCAAATGAACGGACGAAGAAGTCCTTTCCCCTTCCATTTTGCCTCCTGTTGGCCACACACCCTGCCTTCTTTCTGTGTGCCTGGGCGAAAGGATGGAGGGGGAAAGGCTTGAGTGTGCTTGAACCTTTCCTCCTCCTATTTGCTTGCCTTTGCCCAGGAACTCAGAAAGAAGGCAGGACAACAGGCAGGAGAATGGAGGGGGGAGAGAATGCAGGGAGGCAAGCAGGCAGCTCACGAATAATCAAATTCACAAGGTCAAACCTGCGAATGTGGAGGCTGGACTGTAATAGCAAAAGTTAGAATAAAGGCAAAGAAGAACACTAAAGCAACCATCATGCCAAAATACAACCTGAAGAGGATCCCTGTAGAATTTAAAGATAACATGAAAAAATGGATATCTACTATTAAGCCTAACTGATTGGGAGCAAGAAGAACTCTGGACTGAAGTCAGGGCCACTGTCAGGGAAGAATGCAAAAAGATACTCTCTGTGGCCAAAAAGAAAGAGAAGCCTCACTGGATGACAGACAAAACTTTTCAAGCAGTTAAGGACAGATGAGAAGCAAAAGTAAAAGGTGATTGAAATACAGTCAGAACCCTGAATGCAACCGTTCAATGACTTATGCACAGGGACAAAGACAACTATTTGTCATGCCCTGCTTTCAGGACCTAGACACAGACTCTGACTCAGAGACCTAAGCACTGGAAACAGTACCACCCACCCCAGAGACAGAACAGGAGGCAGTGCCAGCTCCAGCAGACAACACTGTCCCTTCTGATACAGAAGATAACTCACCTATACCCACCTTTGCCAAGCATAGACATCAAAAGGAAAGCATACGCAGAGCTCAACAAATTTATAACAGACAGCAGTTAATTAGGCAGAAGGTGCGTTAAGCTGTGAACCTATAAAAGCTCAGCCATTACCCTTCAGAACTTGTCAATGATTAACTGACTGTTTCTCCTGCCATGTCTCTGACCTCTGACTTAGAATTGTATTGACTGTGCTTTGATCTATGGACATTGCTGGGAATGTCGCTATGCTTTGTATTTGTCTAGAGTCTGTTGCTTACAAGATTAAAATAAGGAAACACGTTTTGGAAGCTGCCAGCCCTTATCAGCTGCTTGTTGGCTGACTGCCTGGATTGAAAGTGGGCACTACTATAATAATCAATGCTGAGAAATAGAGTATGAGAACACAAAATTTAAAAAAAGGAAAAAAAGAGACCTCTTCTACAAGATCAAAGAAATCAAAGGAACATTTAAACCAAGAGTGGGGATGTTCTACAACCAGCAAGAGAACATGTTACATGACCAGTAGAAATAAAAAGACAATGGAAACAATACATGGAATAACTATATGAAAGATTTAAAGATTCATTCAAGGAAGAATCATATGAAGAAGAACCCCCAATTTTGGAAAGTGAGGTGAAAGCTAAACTCAGAGCACTTCAGAAAAATAAGAACAGATGGCATGCCAATAGAGCTTCTTCAATCTACAGAGAAAGAATCTAATCTAGTTCTAAGTAAAATCTAGCAACAAATATGGAATACAAAAGAATGGCTCACAAATTGGAAATATACAGTAAACATTTCAATCCCAAGAAGGGGGACATCAGGGATCGCAGTAACCAAAGTCATGCTTAAAATTCTACAACAAAGACTTCCACCATATATGAAGTAAGAAATGCCAGATGTTCAAGATGGAAAGGAAGAGGAGCTAGGAATAATATTGCAGATGTATGTTGGATAATGCAATGCACCAAAGAATTTCAAAAGAAAATCAGCCTGTGTTTCATAGATTATAGTAAAGCCTTCAAATGTGTAGACTGTAAGACACTATGGACTGATCTTAAATAAATGGGTGTTCCAAAACATTTGACTATCCTGATGCATAACCTGTACACAGAACAAAAAGCTACTGTTAGGAGAGAATAGAAACAGAATATTGGTTCTTGTGGGTTTTTCGGGCTTTGAAACCGTGTTCTGGTTGTATTTTGTCCTGACGTTTCGCCTGCGTCTGTGGCTGGCATCTTCAGAGGAATCAGAGACGCCAGCCACAGACGTAGGCGAAACGTCAGGACAAAATACAACCCGAACACAGTCTCAAAGCCCGAAAAACCCACAAGAACCAATGGATTCTGGCCATGAAAGCCTTCGACTCTATACAGAAACAGAATAGTTTCGTTGTCAAGCAGGTCAGGCAAGGCTGCATTTTATCTGTTTAACTTATATGCTGAACAAATATGTAAAGCAAGATTGGACTCGGAGGGAGGTGGTGTGAAAATTAGAGTAAGGAACATCAAGAATTTAAGATATGCAGATGATACCATATAACTAGCAGAAAACAGAAAAGACATGGAACAATTACTGAAGAAAGTCAAGGCAGAAATTACAAAGGCAGGTTTACAGTGGAACATTAAGAAAATGAAAACAATGACCACAGATGACTTAAATAACCATAAAGCAGATGATGAATACACTGAAATAGTTCAAAATTTTCCATACCTTGCTTCTGTCATTAGGTAGAATGGAGACCACAGTCAAGAAACCAGAAGACTAAGACTTGGAAAGGCAGCTATGAAGGAACTAGACAACATTCTGAAGTGTAAAGATATATCATTGAATACTAAAGGATTGTCCATGCCATCGTATTTCCAATTTCTATGTATGGCTGTGAAAGCTGGACAGTGAAGAAAGCTGACAGGAAGAAAATAAACTCATTCAAAATGTGGTGCTGGAGAAGAGTTCTACAGAAACCCTGGACTGCTAGAAAGACAGACAAATGGGTCACAGAGCATATCACACCTGAACTCTCCCTAGAAACGAAGACAACTAAACTGAGACTGTTGTACTTTGGACATATCATGAGAAGACTTGACTCACTAGAAGAGACAATAATGCCTGGTAAGGTAGAAGACAGAAGGAAGAGAGGAAGGATGGGGAGATACAAACAAGGAGGACCTGCCCCTGAATCTGCAAGACCTGAGCAGGACTGATGATGATGGGGTGACTTGGAGGTCTCTCATCCACAGGGTCGCCGTAAGCCAAAGTCAAAATATTCTGTGTTGCTGTTGCAACAGAATAATGTGGTAATGAGACCTAACAAAGCCATGCCAATGTTGTGCTACACTACAGAACTGTTTGGTTCAAGTAGAAGGTAGACACTACATTCAATAGGGCCAGCACTATACAGAAAGGAAAGAAAGTGGCTGTACCATACTATGTGTGGCTACTCAAAAGCAGCCTAAATAGGTCAAAGGATCACTTTTCCTTTGGCCAAAGCATGCTTTAAATTTTTAAAATGTTGTATTTCTTCTTTAGAATGGAGCAAATTATGATATCTTTAATTTAAAATGTGTTAAAAGTCCTTCCCACAAACTGAAGCACTGGTTTGCCTCTGAGGAAGAAGAGAAAAAGCACTCTCAAGACAGGGGCCCTTTCCGCAACTCACCATTTCTCGGCACTGGGGTGCGGTGCTCGCCTCTTGTGAGAGGCCCTCGTGTCTAGGTTTCTTCAGCTTCGCACGAGCTTCCTACTCGTGCGAGAGCCCCGCCCCTTCCTTTCACAGTGCAGACCTTCCCAGGCTGCACTGAGACAGGAAGCGCGACCGGCCCGACTCTCGAGGCTCTGCACGCAAGGTAAGTGCGCACGGGCCCCCGCATTTTTGGCTTAAAGCCAAAAATGAAAAAGTGCGTGAGCGGTGCCTGCCCGGCTTTGGAGCGTCGTCAAATGTGAGTGCGTCGTGTGGACTACTCCTCACATTTGCACGATGCTCGAGGGGCCCTTTCGCATGGAAAATGCCATGCGAAAAGGGCCAGGATTTTTAACCTGGATGCTTTAATTTATATTTATTTAAACAGGGGTAAAAATTATAATTAACATCACACAAAGACAAGTTTCCAGAAGAGTAGGACGATCTTTTCCTTCTAAAAACAAAGTTGTTTTGCTTTACTGCAGAAGCACATCTGCTTTCCAGCTCAGGGAAATTCCATTATTTACTCTAACCTTGAACTACCAAAAGACATTTTTCAAAACACTTAAAAGATCTCACTTCCTTCTTAAAATATCATCTCTATTCATTGCAGGTGTTCTAGTGCTGAACGTAAAGAGTGTAACAAAACTTTTGAAGAGAACAAAAATGCAGCACATGAGGGCATATATCACAGGGCTTTCAAGAAAAGTTCCCCTACCATGGGAACTTTGTCCCCCACTGTAGGATTACTGAGTCTCTCTGTCTGCTCCTTCTCTGCTGAGATATCTCACACATTTATGATGAAAGAGATACAATTGCAAGTGTTGGTCTTCTTGAGTCTATCGATCAAAAACTTCCCCACCCATTTGCCAGATTTTCCATATAAAAGTTTGTCACTACTGAGGGCAAAACCAGCTGCAGACGAATATATTTTGTTAAAATTAAATTTGAACTGGATTAGGCTTTGTGAGCACGCACTTAATAGGCTCACTGTATATTGCTCAAGGCTAATTTTCAGTTCAGCTAATTCTAGGGCCTCACATTCCCTTTCATACCACTGGCTGCACATGCTACTATGCTTTGCAGGTATCCCATCTAGTGGCTTTGGAACAAAAAGATCATTCATCTGGGAAAATTCCATTAGTTTGTTTCATTCCAGTTTTAATATTTAGGTTTCATAAGAGAGAATGATTGCTCACCCTGTAGGAAAAAGAAAGATGGTTTAAGAGCCTTTTGTTTGTTCTTCAGGGCAAAACTAAACATGACCTTAATTCTGCAGTTGATTCCCCACCCCTGCTACAAATCATCAGTGCAAGATCCCTAAACCAGATCAAGACAATGCAAACTGCAAGCACAGGGGGACAATCTGGAGAAGAACTGCGCTGGGCACAAAGGATTAATGCGCCATTCCTTCAATGCCAGGATTTCAATCTAGATCATGGGCATGCTCTGGCAATTTGTAAAAGGAAAACTATCTGTAACTGGGGGGCTTCAAGGTTCTGTGGGACGGACTGATTGTTGCTACCCTTCAGTCCTTTCTTTGTTCAACATATAGTCTCATGTGACAAACTTCAGATGGCTTATGGCTTCTGTACTATCTGATGGGAAGGATTTTTAATTATTTGCGCATAAGACGTTGACAACCTTCTGTGTTACCAGATGTAGGAGAAATACAACTACTCCCAACTGTTCTACAGTCTACTTACTAAAGAGATGATACAGCTTAGATTTTAAAAACTGTTTTTAGCCAAAAAAGTCAAACTTTTGTTGACTGATAAGTATGTCTTAAAATTATATATTCCAGTCCCCATTTACTTCCATAACCACCCTTTTTCTTCAACCACGTTTTTGCATTAAAATCTTCTAAGAATTCTTCTCAGTTACAAAATGTAGGCAGAAATCCTATGAGCCTTTCACACACTGAACCACGCCTTCAATCTTCTAAGATAAAGGTTGTCTCACCAGCTTTTAAATGTTAAATTAGACACTCTAACATGGCATTACTAAATCTGTACTAAGTGGTTTGATTTATGACATAATTATTCTTTTAAAAACTGAAAATTTAACAAGAATTGCACCCCATTTTCCACATAATTTCACGAATAGATCTGTAGTAAAGCTGTGTATTTTTTTAAGTCACAAATATTCTTACATGCAGATACAAAGTAAATAAAATTTAAACTTTCCAAAAGGCACAGAGAACCTCCAAAATAAGAATGTTCCACAATTTGAGTAGCTGTATTTCTGGCCAGTGATGTGGGTTTTCCAGGAAATTATCAACTGGGTATTTTTCTGAAAAACCTTCTCTTGCTGTAAATTGAAGGAAACTGAATTAGCATATGCAACTTTTATTTTTAAGTTCCTGTTTATTAAAGGTGCATCACATTAATATCAGAAGAAGTGAATATTGGAAGAAGTTCTTCAATAGCCAAGAAGTAACTGAACTTAAACATCTGATTCAAGTAAAAAAGACTGAATAAATTGCACATATAAAAGCAAGAAGTGTTGTGTGCAGCACCCAGCCCCTCTGGCTCTTCTGCAACTGCTGGCAAGCTAAGATCAAAGTATACTGCACATCTGTTAATTTCCCCAACGAATCAGCCCTACTAGTCAAGCCATCAATTCCTTCTCCCTTTATCCTGAAGTGATCCATACGGGACAGGGTGCTCCTCTAGGACGGTGGCCTATGGAAAGTAAAAGAAGACTGATCCACGGCAATGGGCTGTGGGACTGAACTCTTGCATGTGAAATGCCTGCTATTGGTCTCAGTGCCTAGAATCAGTAAAAGTCTGAAGGCCATTAAATTAAAGCTGAAACCCAACAGGTTAGTGAACCCTATGGATAAGTGGTTCTCATGTCTTGGAGTAGGATATGTAGCTTCTTCTATATAGCATTGTACTCCCCTTGAAAAACTGGGTACAGTGGCCCTTCCCTTCTTGCAACTTCCACACACACAAATTTGAGGTTATGTGAACCATCGTGTCCCATTATAATCAATGGACATAACTGGTACACGCCAACCTGCCGCAGGTATACCCACGTTTACAGCCATTAACTATAAAAGGATGTGTCACTCGTGTTTTTTATTTTACGCAATAAGTCCTGGAAGTGAACTCCTGCATATATGGAGGGTACACTACAAACAGGTTGGAGATATTTTCTGAAACAGCATTGCCATATGTGGCTCAGGTGGCCTTGGTGCCTAGGTATGCATTTCAACACTTTACATCAGTCTGACAACTGTGAGCACCCACTGAAAGGAATAGTCTAGCCATGGTGGTTTATATCTAGACAGCCTCCTGATGAATATAGATGATGAATATCTAGATGACTTGAAAAATGATGAATATGAACATGACTTGAAAGATTCGGACAGCACAGAACACGGTGTGAAACTTGTAACTGGTACAGCCATGTAGAATAAAATTAAAGGATTTTTAAAGAGATGCATAGGCTGCTGAGTCACTTCCACCACAATTGAAGGTAGTGGTGCTTACCTTTAAAATTCATCTAAACAACTGAGGATGAACTACAGGACTGCTTCTTCCTGTTCTCAGCCTTAAAATCACTGGGTGAGGCTCTTCTCCAAACACATTTGCTAAGTCGTATCTTCACCAGTTTTGACATTCCTGCTGTGAAACATTCTTCTCATGCAACTGCGGCTGACACCAACACTGCAACTCTTTTAGTACCTGATTAAACCTTTTCGAAATCTCAGGCATTTAACTAGCACATCTTGTCTGTTTTATTATATTTGCTGTTTTTCTATTTTATTGCTATGATATGTTCTGGTGTTTTCACACTTCCCTGATATTCCTAAATATAAATAGTAAAATGGTTCTTTTGTCTCTGTTGCTCGTCACTACAGTTCTTTCTTGCGAGCAATATATGTGTGTAACCCAAACCATAGATGCCACTCCATGTCATAAATTTCTGTGGAATTAACATGGTGATAGTGGGCTGTGACAGATTGCTGGGTTGTATCCTGTTCTATGCAATCTCATGTTAAAGTGGGCAGACCAATCATCAATACACAGATGTTACTTGAAATATTTTTCCTCCTTCTGAAACAAATAAGAGAAAAATTGTGTGTCAAATCTTCAGCTGATATAAAGTTACGCTATCAGCAGAGATGCAGCCGTAGTCCAGAGTTACCGAGTTGGAAGGGACAAGGGCCATCAAATCTTAACCCCCTGCCAGTGCAGATATCCACAGTTAAAGCAGCCCTGGGAGATAACCATCCAACCTCTGTTTTAAAACCTCCAACAAAGGAAAAGCCCCCCACTTTCTACTCCACTGTCAAACTGTTCCTAATGTTAGGAAGTTTCCCCCTGATATTTAGCTGAAATCTCCTGTCCTGCATTTTGAACTGAGGTGGGTTCTGTCTTCTAAAGTGAAAAAACAAGATCGCCACATCTTTGACCTGGCCCTTTCTGTTATTTGAATATACCTATCATATATTATTTCTCAAGTCTTCTCTTCTTCAAGCTAAACATACTCAGCAATCTCAACCATTCCTCACAGTGCTTGTTTTCAGACCATTTTGAGAAGGGCTGCAAAGGAAAATGGAGGTATTTGGAACTAAGGACACTGTTTTGAGGGGCTTGTGAGGGATAGGTCAGGAGTATTTTCTTGTGCTTTCACACAAGAAAGCACAAGAGGGGGGCTTTCTGTGTGATTTCAGGGCAAAATTTACCTAAAAAATATAGGGACTGGGGGGCTTTGGGGAAGCCACAAAAACGGGTGAAGAGACCATATGGGGGTCTTGGGGCCACACTGTGCCCACCCCTACTTTTGGCTGCCGTCTTCTGGAACAGAGGATACAAAATGAGTTTTCCTTTCCCAGCCACAAATTCATCCTGTTTCACAAAGTCCACTAGCACCTGCGGAGTTCTAACAGCATACCTACTAGGCTGTCATTTATCTTCATTCTGTGAAATCTCGCTTGGCACAAACTGAGAGCAGGACTGCTTTCTCTATTGTTTCTTATGTGTTATATTCAAACAAATTGAAACTTTTACTTACAAATTACATTTACTGGTATAGTAAATACTGAAAGATTACAATGGCATTGCATACACTTTCCTTACATTGATCTTTAAGCAGAAAAAAAGGACTCTTAACATCATTATTTAGCACATATTTTTAGAAAGGCATTCATTTCTTATAAATAATGGCATTCACTATTCCTGATGGATTTTAAGAAACAATTTTTTCCACAGAAAAGTTACGCACTAAAAAATTGTCCACAGAAAATTTTCTATCTTATACCACTGCATACAGTCTGGCCCTATACTTGTTTATTAAGAATTAAGAACTTGACCCTGTCCTTGCATTTTAATCTGGCATCTTCCCAAGCAAGTGTGCATAGGACTGCAGCTCAAAGATGGTTATGTTGAAGGAAAAACTCAAGAGACATGCAGTTAATATCACTTTTACAAATATTTAATAGTGGAAGTCCAGAATTACTCAAGATGTTTTCATCTACTTCTGTAAGGACTCAGTGTTTTTGGACATCATTTCCTCTCAGGATCTTGGACCAATTAACATAGTACCATGCAGTCTGCCATGTTTGTTGCAGAACTGAAGGACAAAGGTTAGGAACAAAGAACAACAGATGTGTCATTGCCTCCATTCCCTCACTGTGGACTTCTGAAAGCTTCTGAGCGGCTATTGTCTGTAATGGAATATGCACCTAAACAGCTCTCCTATGATCAAGCATAGCAATTTTTGACACTTTTATGATCTGATCCAAAGCCCAAATGATAAGTGAAGCCCTTAAAAAGCCTTTGTGAAATATGAGGCTGCTATACCATTTGCAGTGCATATAAAAGCAAATTCATCTGTGGCAAACCTCTCAAAATACTCCTTTGTTTCCTTCCACAGCATTTTGCCTATACTACACTTTAATGCGCTGGCAAGCTAGAGAGGCAGTGGTTAACTACATGATAGATAGGGCTAGTTCAAGACAACAATCCCAGTCTAATAAAACTGTGGATCTGTAACCAGTTTATAGGGAACCTTTGTGTCACAGCTTCTTTCTTTGGACATCACTTGAAAGTGATTTAGGATACCAGAAACGTCAAAGGTAGGCACACAAAGGGCAAGGAGAGAGCAGGTGGGCACATAATTTACTCTCAAGCTGATAACCTTTGGTTTATTGGAATGGGACTGTTATACCTCAGCTGGGCCACAGCTGGATGTGAACTTGATGCTACCATTATTAGATAGATCCACAGGTAACTGAGCAAACATACCTGTGGATCTGCCTAAGACAGTGTGAATTAATGGCTCAGCATCCTCCTGAAAGGAGGCCTTGAGTAGAATGCTTATAGGGCTCTGTCCTAGGATCAGGTATCTAACTTTCTTAGATAAGTGAATCAGACATGGGCTCAGCCTCATAAAAACCCACGATACGTTTGTCTTAGGATCGCTATAAGTCAGAAATCACTAGAAGGCACACAACAACGAATAACAAGATGGGTGTGTAAGGAGGCTGCATCGATAGCTGATGTGATGCTAGGAGGGGTGGGCAATACCACAGGAGACAAAATAAGTATTTAAAAGGCCTGGAACACTGAACTAAAAGAACAATATGAAATTCAACAGAGATAAATACAAAGGCCTAAAAGTCAAAAACACAAATACAGGATTGAGGAGACTGGGGCTGTTAGCAGCTCGCCCGTGAAAAGGACCAAGATGCCCTGATGCAGGAATGGATAAGTGCAACAGGACAAGAGTCAGTTTCCAGGACTTGCAAACAAAGCAACCTCCCCTTCCTCACACAAACAACAATTTGGAAATGGTTGGAAGTTCACGCCCGGATTTGAAAAGAAAGTTTTTTATATATATATATTAAGCAAGTGCAGGGGGTAGCTGCGGCTGGTAGTGGGGTGATAAACTATGGTCTGAATTTTAAAGGAGCCAAATATGCTTCCAGGACAGGCAATTCACTTCTATTTTTGTTGACAAGAAAAGGGGTGGTCCAGGGAGTCAGAAGAGGTCAATGACCTCCAAAACACTTTTGGAGCCACAAACAGCCACAAGGTCACACATTACCCTCACCTGCCTTAACAGTTCACAAGCTGAATAGAATCTAGCAGACAGAAATGGTTGTTTAAAAAGCTAATGCAACCCTTGGGCTGTGTTAAGTTAGTGTTCAGATAACACAAACAGCAGTTCCACTCCACTTTGTCATATCCACAGGCATAGCTGCAGTAGTCTGTATGTACGCAGAAAGGGAACAGTGAGACTTTTGAGAGAAAGAAGATTGTAGCATAAGTGACTCAGTCTATTTCGTCAGATGCATCTTACTCTTCAAACTTTTTTTTCTCAAAAGTCTCAAAAGGTCCCACAAGATTCCTTTGTACTCTATTTTGTGTTAGGCTGTAGTCTGGAACACTGTGTACAGTTCTGGACAGACCATTTTAAGTAAGGTGTTGACAAGCTAATGTGCACCCAGAGAAGAATAAGCAGTCTAATGAGAGCTGGAAATCAAGGGCCAATTTAAAAGTCAGATAGATAGGGGTAAAGACTCAAGGCAGGTACGCCACTAGCTATTCAAATATCTGAAAGGGGGTTGTGCAGAAAGACAAACTTCTCCTCTGTTTTTCCAGAGGACAGGACTAGAAACCATGTGTGAAGCTTGGAAGTAATTTGGTTTCAACTAAAGGCTGGAAGAGCCTGTCTAAACACCCTAAAGATCCTGTCTGATCTCGGAAGCTAAGCAGGGTTATCCCTGGTTAGTACCTGGATGGAAGACAACCAACAAATACCAAGTGCTGTAGGCTATATTTCAGAAGAAGGAACTGGTGAACCACCTCCAAGTATTCCTTGCCTAAGAAAACCCTATGAAACTCATGGTGTCACCATAAGCTGACAGACAACCTGAAAGCACACATGCATTGTCACAGGAAACAAAATTTCAGAAATCCTAGTGAATCACCCATTTTAACCTTTGAGCCAACACGACAAATCCTATTATGTTCCAAACAGTTATCCATGTTTGTTCTGTTGATTTTTGGAAAATTCTACAAGGAAGAATCTATGATCTCATTTGGTAAGAAAGTTCCTCTTCCACACAACTGACTTGAAACAGTCTTACTTGTTAGCTCAAAGATAGGAATAATAGAGACCTTCAGATGTTATTGAACTACAACTTCCAGCATCCCCCATAACTGGAGAGTTGAGAGCTACTTCATGTGTACTAGACCTTTGCCACTCCTGGTTTAAAATTAAGAACCACTGCTGTAGGCTATATTTTAGAGGAAGGAACTAGCAAGCCATCTCTGAATAATTCCTTGCCTAAGAAAACCACAGGGTCACTCTAACTCAACAGGCAACTTGAAGGCACATACATTTACACATAACATAAAGCTTGGGGGAGAGTGGTGGTTTCTCCTTGGCTGCAAGGAGTTAACCAAAGGCTTGATGGCCATCTGCCAAGGATGTTGCAGCTATATCCTGAACCAACCAGGGGCTTTGATGGAATGGGTTGGGTGACTGTGGCAGCACCAGAAACCATTTTTTTTCCAGGTCTGCCCAAAAACAAAAACAAAAAAAATCAACACCAGATGTGGATGGAATTCCATTTTTGCCTTCGTAAAAGGGTTACCTTTATGTTATGTACTGCAAAGGAAGAGCACTGCATCCTACTTAATCTGGTTCCTTAAACCTGAACTTTTGAAATACGGGGGGAGGGAGTTTGTAAAAGCTTAAACAGTAAGGAAGAAACGGTGGATATCCTAGTTCAGCTGAATAGGTTAGGAGAGGGAGCTTCCTCCTCCTATGTCTAAAGGAGATAATCCAATTTCATCTGAGCACTCAACAATCCGATCAATCATTTCGGCGTCAAGAACTTCCGACTCTGACGCCCCGACGAGGGCAGTTTCAAAACTACCTCCCTCTCGACTGCTATGGGAATCGAGCGACCCGGGGCTGCCCGGGCGACACTCGCTCGCCGTTCCGAAGGCACGGCCACCACCCCGAGCCCCGGAGCAGCCCGCACCGCCTGGTCCGCCGTCGAGGCTGCGCGGACGGAGCGAGCTCCCTCGTGCTCTTACCGGCTCGGCAGGCGCCTTTCTGGACTTGGCGCACCGGCGGGAGTCCCTGCTGCAGGGCTTGGCGCTCGGCTGTCTTCAGGCGGCAGACGTTGGCGTACGTCCTGCCGTCACTGCCGCAGACGGGCCCGCTGAGCTTGCACTTGCAGACGCCCTGGTCCTGATCGGCGGAGGGAAAACGGCACTGGAGGCCGTCGCCGCACGGCGGGTCCTCCGGCCGGCCGCACCCCTCGCCCTCGCCCGCCGCGCACACCAGGCAGCAGTTGCAGCCGTCGGGCACGTAGCCGCTGGGGCAGCCGGGGCTCGGGCACCGCGACACGTCGCAGCGCGCCGGGCACCGCTCGCTCCAACCCCGCGTCGGCACGGCCAGCAGCAGCAGCAACAGCAGCGCCCTCATAGCCAGCATAGCGCCAGCACAGCACCGCGGCTCGGCTCCGAAGGCGCCAGCAGCCACGGCGGCGCGCGAAGCTCCCCGAGACGGCTCGGAGGGGGGGGCTCGCGGCCAATCCGCGCGGGCCAATCGCGGAGAGACGCGGGGGTGGGCCTTAGTCCGCGTCTCGCGCGGCCGGGGAAATGGCGGGACGAGGGCGCTCTCGGGGCGTCCGCGGCGTGTTGACTCGGTAGCCACAGTAACCCGTTCGGGAGAAACACAACACGGAGGCAGCTGCCCGGCTTGTCCAGGTGGCAGCGAGGAGGTTCCTCGGGGTCGGGTCCAGTCCAAAGACAGCCTCACTGGCTGGCAAGCCAGAGCGCTTACGTGGAGGGCCCTGCGTCCGGAGACGGTGTTGCCAGCAGCCAGGCGGTTAGCGGAGGGGGAGACGTTTCTTTTCCTTGTATGTGCATGGGACGAGCTCCAGGACGGCTTTAGGGTTCCGAAGAGAACAGGTTCAGGGCTGCCTCGGAACATAAGAGAAAGGGAGGTGCTTGGGGCAGTTCCCGTATCGTTTGCGGCTGCTACTGCAGAATCGTTTTAAAGCCCATGTGGGAAACCAGACCGTGCTTTTTAGGATCGCTCCTTGAATCTTTTAACACGGGAGAGATGCTGGCCCCCAACTTAACATCAGATATTCGTATAATGGGGCGCTGGAAAGACTAAAAATACTGCTCTTCCCTTCAGCTTTCTCATTTGCCAGTACCCATGGCCCATTTTTAGCCATGGCTTCCCTCCCCCACCGAAATATGTAGTGATGTTAGATTGTTGTTGGGTGTCCTCAAGTCCCAACGTAGGGAGACCTTAAAGCAGACTTAATTGGGTGTTCTGGGGGCTGAGAGTGTGTGACATGCCCAAGGTCACCATTACATAACACAAAAAGTAGCTCAGAGTGCCCTACCAGGTGTCTTTCCTTCACTGGTGAGCAACTGGAATTGTAATGCCCCCACTCACCTTGTAGAAAAAGAAGCAGCATCCCTTTTCAGACTTATGCAGGGCCAGCTCCAGTTCTCAAGGGTATCCTTCCCCCCTTGTGACAGGAAAGGTCGACCCCAGCTTCTCCTGCTTAACCTCAGGCTTCTGCTTCTCATACAAGGTCACTATTGGAGGACAGACTCCTTAAATTTTGTAGTACCTTCTTACGGATGGAATATTCAGAGGTGGTTTGCCAGTTCCTTCCTTTGAAATATAGCCTACAGCTGCAGTTCTTAACCTGCGGACCAAAGACCCCCAAGGAGTCCCTGACATGCCCTCACTGGAGGTCCGCAAAAGACTCAGCCTCTCTCTTCTCCCATAATGGAGTAGGGACAGGACAGGGACCAAGGCAAAAGGAGGCAAGCAGGTGGGCTGGCTGGCTGGCTGGCTGGGCCTGTGCCTTGACCGTAACCTGGCTGCTGTGCTGCAGGGAGGAGGTGGCTCAGCAACTGAGTGACAGCCAGACAGCCAGTCAGCATTTCCCCTTCTCACTCTCTCAATCTCCTCATTTCAAACAGGGAGCAGTCAGAAGTGCTCAAACACTCCTCCCCAACTTTATTTGCCTTCTTCACCAAGAGAAGAGGAGACAGACAGGCAAAGGGGGGGGGACAAAGAAAAGGGGTGATTGAAGGCAAAAAAAGGAGTTGAAGCAATCCCACTAAAAAGACCCCAAGCATGCCTCCTCATTTCCATTCATAAACATGTTTGCTTTCCTCTTAATCAAGTGGTAGCTTATTTTGCCAATGGTGATCCGTCACTTCAACATCCAGTGTTGAAAGCTGGGCTGAATATAGCACCTGCTACAGTAGTGCCCCCTCTTCTCATTTGGCCTAACTCCTCCCTGCTGTCCTTTCCATGTTGGCTGCTCTGCTCCTTCAAGGATCCCACTCAGAGTGGGGCCAAATGTGAAGACGGGGCATTGCTACAGCAGGTGCCACCCCCTGGTAAGACACTGGAAGTTGGAGCAACAGATCACTGTTGGCAAAATAAGCCACTGCTTGCTTCAGACAAAAGAGCACACATTTTTTTTTTGTCTTGTGAATGGAAGTGAAGAAGTAGACTGGGAGTCTTTGATAGAGCGGTTGCTTTCATCTCCCACCTTTTTCCTCCAATCCTCCTTTTTTGCTTTTTGCTTTTCCTTATTTGCTCATCTTGGACTCCTCTCCTGCTTGTGAAGAAGCCAAAAATAAGGAGAGGGGGGAACTTGAGGGTTTCTGATGGACTAGATGGCTGGAAAAGAGGGGAGGGAGAGAGAGAACGAGGGGCAAATGCTGGCTTGGCCTGTATGTTGCTGATCAATCCACTCCAGCCTTAAACTGATGGGAAGAAGCAAGAGAAGCCTTCCCTCCTCCTCCAGTGCATCTCAGGGAAGTATACATTTACTTATTTCTCCCTTCTTTCCCAATTTGAAGACTCTTGTTGAGCAATTTTAAATAAATCTCTGATGCACATTAAGGTCTTAAATCTTTAATTAAGTCTTGGAGGTCCACAGCAACAACAGATATTTAAAGCGGGACCCTGGTGAAGAAGAGGTTAAGAATTACTGGCCTACAACACTTGGTATTCATTGGCAGTCTCCCATCCAGGTACCAACCTGAGTTGATCCTACATAGCATCTAAGATCAGATGGTATCTGGTGCTTTTAGGGTGTTTAACCTGCCCAGACAGACAAGAGCTCCTCACAAAACAAGAAGCATATATCTGTTTGTTTACAATACGACAAAATCTTAATTTTTATTTTTATTTTTACTAGTTGCAAAAAACCATCACAACTGACTGACACTTAATAAAACAAAAACCTCCCAATGAACAGTCAAAACATAAGGGAAAAGACAAGACACTGGCATGATGCAGATGACGGTAAGAGCAGAATGTTTGGATGTTGGCTTGACTCCCAGACACACAGGCCTGAACTCAACACCTCTCTGTTTAGAAGTGAATCACTATACTACCTTCCTTGACAACAGTTTGAAGCCATCTGAAAGAGAGGAAGCAGCTGTCAGACCCCATCCCCATTTTGTCTGATCCAGCTAAAAACTCCCTCTTTTCAGTTAACAATTGCCATAATTGAGGCCACCAGAAAGAGGAATCAGCTGCCTTCGCTCCATACGTAGAGCCAACTCTGGGAGTGCTGACTTACTTACTTATTAACCAGATGTGAATGGCTTTAGAGAAGGGGAAGTAAAGAGAGAGGCTGCAGTGGGATGGGTCCACAACCGTCTGCCCCTCCATTCTTTCCTACATTCCATCCAAATTTTGTTTTTGTTTTTAATTTAAAAAGATCTTTATTTTTTAGGCCTCTTGTACCCTTTCTAGGTGGAGCATGGAGAAATATTTGCTGTTTTAGACCCAGAGAGGGGCTTTTTGGAAAACTGGAGGTGACTAAGGGTCCTTTCACACTACATAGTTATGGCCCTATGACTCCACCCTAACAATAGCTCCATCCTATGGAATCCTCATATTTGCAGTTTAAGGAGATACTTTCAAAATTCTTAGCCAATTGCTCTAGTAGATACCCAAACTGCAAATCCCAGGATTTCATAGGATGCAATCATGGCAGTTAAAGTAGAATCATAGCGCTATATAAAAGTCAATGTTTGTGAGTTTATCTCTTTCTCTGCGTCAGGCAGGCGAACACCTCATAAGATTGGCTGAGTGAGGTAAGAAGACCTCATATGATTGGCTGGCTGTGAAGGTTCTATGGAATCTTGGGCTTGGCAGTTTAGGGAGGGGCCTTTAGAATCGGACCTCAGGCTGGTTGCTATGGAGATGAGGCCTACCATCCATAAGGATGCCAGAAAACATTTGGGAGGTGTATGTGAGAAAAATTAAAGTGACATACACAACATAGCCCATTTCTACACTACACTGTCATAGTGCTATTATTCCACTTTCTACATTCTATGGAATCCTGGGATTTGTAGTTTAAGCAGGAACATTTAAGAATTCTCAGCCAGAGAGCTCTTTGGCCTCAGTAACTACAAACCCCAGAATTCCACAGGATGTTGAAAGTGGAATAATAGCACTATAACTGTGTAGTGCAGAAATGGCCATAGTTACAAGGTCTTTTCACCTCACATAGTATGTTACTGCCCTGGCTAGCCCGAGCTTGAGGGATATAAAGATATCTCTTGATATCATTAATTCGGCCTCACATACCCATTCCCCTCCACAAGCACGCACACCAGCTCGGCCGATAATCACCGTAATATTCCAACACAATACAGGCAGGCCAGAAATAGCCGACTCACAGCTTCAGGAGACCTCAAGGCAAGTACCTCCATTAGGTATGCACGCAACTTTCAAAAGATCCTCTGCCCCGTGCTGGCAGCTTGATGATCTGACTATACAACGCTCAAGTACTCCGTGTTTGCATACTGGCTACACTATTGACAATTTGGCTATAACTCAATCATTCAAATTCTGACCTTTCGGAGGCTTTGTCTCCAGCCCCAAATTCATTGTTTTCCCCAAGTACGAACTAGCCTGCGGTCACAATTCCCCTTATAAAAACCCCTGACTTTGAGCGCTTCCGTGGATCGCTCTTGGCTTCCATCCCGCCTTGCTGTCACTTTGTCCAGCGAGCCTTCCCCTCAGCCCCACGTGCTGAGATCCACGCTCCCCAGCTTCTCCGCTTCTAACCAGGCTTCAGGACAGGTGAAGTATCACCCAAACCAACAACTCCTCTAAAAATCCCTCTATCCTATTCCAACCTTTATTTCCTTAGTTATCTGCGTGAGTGTGCTGCATACACTGTTTGATTGTGTTTTAATAAAATCACATTATTTCAACTTCTGTGTGCTCCTTGACTCGGCCTGACCCCGTAAACATAGGGTTCAAGATCTCGCTACGTTACCCTGCCTCTCGTATTGTTGGGCTGTGCTCTTGGGTAATTTCCCCAACTTATAAAATTGAGAGCGCATTTAGGTGTCCCTCCTGGGACCCCCAGGAATCAGGGTAACAAGTAGATTGTATGGGTTCCATATGTGAAGAATTTTAAAGTTGAAATTCAAAACAAGAAATGCTTCCAGAAAAATGTAAAGCCATTGCACAAATTCAACAGAAAGAAAAAAAAAAGCCAGTACATCAACGTCGCCAGACAACACAGATTGGATTGGGGGCTATGGGGAAAAGTTACAGGTACTGGTATAGGCTGGTTGCTATGAAGATTATGCCTAGCAGCAAGGAGGAAGACAGTGTATCCCCCCAGGAACCCAACCTCTGTATGTTAACAACTCTGAATAACGATTGGATTGGTGAATATGGGAAAAATTAACAGGTACAGAAATAGGCTGGTTGCTATGGACACGAGGCCTAGCGGCAAAGAGGAGGACAGTATACTCCCTCAGGAACACAAACTGTGTATGTAAATAACTCTGAATACAGATTGCATTGGGAAATATGGAGTAAAGTTACAGGAAATGAAGAAGACACTTTGGTGAGTTCTTAAGAGGAAAATAAAACCCCTGAGCAACGCTGGGTAAATACGCTAGGTAATTATATAAAATGAAAGGTACCGTGGTCATATCCAGTTTCCTGTAAAGCTCCCCTCTGGATATAGAATAGATAAAGTCACTCCATCCTCCCAATAGAGGGTGCCAGGAGCCTTTTTAAGTACAGTCAGCCCTCTTATCCATGGGTTCTGCATCCATGGATTCAATCAACCACAGCTCAAAGATATAAAAAAAAAATCCAAAAAACAAACCTTGATTTTGCCATGTACCACATAACTGATGTGTAGGTTTACCCTGCTGTAACCTCCCACTATTTCACAGATCCTCAGGCTCTCTCTGGCACTTGTTTGAGTTGTCCACCATTTTACGAAAGACATAAAATGTTACTACATCATTGTATATAATGAGGATCGAGCATCCATGTATTCTAGTATCCACACAGGGTCTTGGAACCAAACCCCAAAGGATACAGAGGACTTACTGTAAAAGGAAAATGAGATGGGTTGCTTCCCACCCACCTTGTGCTGGAATAGGCGGCAAAAGTCCAGATCACAGGACTCACTCTTAATCTAAAGCAGGAGTGAGAAACTGTGGAAAGCTAGGGGGTGGATTAGCTCTGCAGAAGACCTTGGAGTAGGGTGACCAGATGTCAAGGTCTGGCCCTGAGACTTCAGTTAAAAAATAAAAATATTAAAAACAGTTGTTAAAATACTTAAAACGACATATAAGGAGAAAAATACACATATACAAACAATCTAAAGAAACTAACAAGCACAAGAACTCTAAAAAGGTAAAAAGGGCACACACATGACTTCCAACTCCACAGACAAATGTTATTTATGATTCCTTAGAATACTTCTGAATGTTCAATAAAATATCAATATTGCATCTTACTCTTTATCTACAAAACTGATTATATACAAAAGTTAACTACATTTATACGTATAAGTATATATTTGCTTTGTTGAATGGGGTAATACTGCAATATGAAAAGTATGATGTTCTGTAATAATATTTCTAGCCATATTTAAATCTACTGTTAAATGTGTGCCACCCATACTTTTTAGAAACATTATAAAGTTCTCTCATTTTCTTCTTGAGCTCATTCAAAGACCCTTCTTTAATTAATGTTGTCAGTTTATTCTTCTCAGCTATATCCAATAGCTTCATCAACCAGCCCTCTTGAGATAGTATTATGGGATTTTTTGATTTCTGAGCATAGAATATTCTTTCTGCCTTTGTCATGTATTGTATAATTTTTGCAACGTTCTTATTTATCTGGTCATCTATTAGTCCCAATAAAAATAATTCAGGGTTCATTTGAATTTTTATCTTCAAAATGTTCTTCATCAGTATCATAACCCAAAATCTCTTTGCTTTATCACATATCTACCACACATATGAAAAAAGCCCATTCTATCTGTTTACATTTCCAGCATTTAGTTGAGGAATCTTTATACATTTTAGACAATTTTTCTGGAGTTAAATACCTCTTATGAATCATCTTATAAAAATTTAGTTTCAAATTATCTTAAAGAAAATTCCAAATCTTTCATCTGTATTTTCCTGATAATGTGCACTGCTTCTCTTGGCAATGGGAAGAGGTATGGGCTGTGTTAGTTTTCCAGGCTTTTGTAACTGAATTTTTTCCATCTGAACTCACAGTGGGAATTCAGGTGCCCTCCTTTCCCTGCTGCATCAGCCCAGCAGTGATGGTTCATGAACTGGGAGTTATTTCTTTCAGTTACCAGGAGGGAGAGTGTACAATAGGACTGCCAAATATCCTTTGTTATATTTGCCCATTGATGGCACTTGGCACCCATTCTACACCATTACAGCACTACATTCCACTTCAACGGCCATGGAATATCCCATGGAATCCTGGGATTTGGAGTGTATAGAGAGAGGCATTCAGAATTTTCAGCCAGAGAGTTCCAGTGCCTTACCAAACTACAAGCCCTAGGATTCCATAGGATGGAACAACAACAGTTAAAGTGGAACAACAGTGCTATAATTGTGTAATGTTGACCAATGGCATATTGGGCAACTTAGCTATATATTGGGAGTACTTCTACCATTTTACAGCTGAGTTGCCGAGGAACTTTTTTATGGCAACTCTTTGTTGACCCTTGCTTCTCCTAGCACCCCTAGTTTGTGCTGTGATCTGCTTCCATGCCTAGCCTCCAAGTTCCAGACCTTCTTTGCCAAGGGCTGGACAAGTCTGTCACCTGTACCTAGCCAGTATTGGATCCGCATTCCTTTTTCCCCTTGCTGAGGATTAACCTGAACCTTCTTATGGCAGTACCTAACTTGATGGTGACACATTGCTAGGCAAACCTCAGCAGCTGGAGGAAGAGGCAGGAAATAGTGGTGTGAAACCACTACAACAGCATTTCTTAGCCATGGTTCCCTGGAGCCCTAGGGTTCTGCAAGAGGGTTGTTAGGGAATCTGTGAGAGATGTGATTGAAAAAAATGGTCTTTAAAGTTGTAAATATGATAAATTTTATGCAGGGGTTACATGAGACCTGAAAATTATTTCAAGGAGTCCTCCAGGGTAAAAAAGGTTAAATAAGGCTGCCCTGTAGACTTTGTGGCACATGCTCTGACATAGGAAGGCTATTCTTAACTCTGTAACACTGGATGCTGGCTCTGCTAACAAACTCACTGAAGTATGCCCCATGCATGACACTGAAGAGAATATGCTGGGCTGTGAGGAGGGGAGTATGTGGTTGACAAACTTCCATGTGACCAGAACACACTTTCTGAGCTTGTAGACAGCTTGTGACTGCACATACAGAGACAGAGAACAATCATGAAGGAGCTAATTTTGGAGAAGTGAATGGTGATAACAGTGGCTTGCTAGCCAGATGATATGTGAAGAAATGGAAACCATTTGCCTTGGGATGGTCAGCAATTGGTCGGATTGTCATCAAGGTGTGCTTGGCTGTGGAACATGTACTTCTGTGCAAGGTGGCCACTCCTGAGGATTACAGTCAGGTATCAGCACTGTCTACCATCTATATACTGGTGCTGTGAGAGGGCTGGTATGGCTGCAGAGTGAGGATGTCACATGCACATCTTGTTGTGGAGATGGAAGGAAACATCTGTCAAGCAGGGCAGGAGCGAGCCTCTTTTGCCCTCAGTGGAGAATCTTTGGCTACCAAAAGACACATGAAGTGTAATCTCTTCAGATATTCATTTACAGGCACTCATTCAGTACGAAATGTCCTGTTCACTTCTCCTGAGGGTTTTGCAGTACAGTGTATTGGGGGAAAGAGTCTCTTGTGCAACTGTCCCTGTAGAAATGCTGAATTATCCACAATCCTAAGTATATAGTCTTTTCCACGTCCATATTGCCACAGACACAGCAGCTAGATAGATATATGGAAGTGTGATGACCCATTCCAGTGGGATCCTGGGATGTGTAGTTTATGGTATACAGAGGCCTCTTTGCCAAACAGGTCAAGCAATCAAGCAATCAGTCACTTTATTTATATCTCACCTTTTTTTTCTGAAAGTGGGACATAATGTGACTTATAGAATAAAAAGATGCAAGTACAACCAAATATAGCTAAAACATTCAAAAAGTTAAGATTAAAATAATTTGACTGTCTATAGAATTAAAATCATATAAAACGTTAATTTAAAATCATAGATTAAAAAAGGGACAACGCTAAAACAGAAAACCTGTTATACAAAATAATCAGTTCTCAAGCACTGGAATGGAAAAGTCTCCACTTTATGATGGAAAGACCATAGGGAGGGAGCCAGTCCCAAGACAGGGAGTTCTAGAGTACAGGAACACCCTTGCAAAATAGTAGGATGGTGAGCCAACAGGTTGTAAATCCAGTATTCAGTCTATTCCATTCTGGCCTGGCACTTGGATTTAGGATATGGGCCTATTTCTTAACTTGCCAGACTTTCCATTTTAATTAAAGAAGAACAAAAGTACTCATCCCATTTCTGAGAATGATGAAGCTATGGCATTTCAAGATTACTGGCAGTGTTCAGGGTCTTAGGCTGATCTTACTAGCTGTCACATATACCACGCCTGACTATGCAAAATGTGTGGCAGGTTTCTCTGGAGCTATTCCACAAGGACTATCTTGTGTTCCTGGCAATGCCTCATTGTTGTAATTTATGATACAATTTTATATTGTGCAAGGAAGTCTGAATTTACCAATAGCTCCCAGTCTTGTCTGGTGAAGGATTACATAATGAGGAGATTCCTCCGCTTACACATCCAGAACTTTGAAAGTAGTAGACACTTAAAAATGGAACCATCTATCAAGCCTGGGCTGGGGCAAGAGCTGAATTCTTTAGAGGGAAATGCCTTACCTGCATCTTCTTCCTTCACATTCCTTTTCATCTGTGCATCATGGCCCCTCACTTTTGTACTCTGGCATGATAATTCTATGGGTTAGGAAAGTCAGGGGAAGGCTAGAATCCTGTTTCAGCTATCTGGGCAATTGGACAAACACCACAACAGTAACCAACTTGTGTCACAAAACCGCCCCCCCCCCCATAAAATCAGTGAAGTCTACAGGTGTTCAGATTTCACTTCAGACCACATTTTCTTTGGTGGCCACATCACATGTCCTGTAGACTTGAATACGGATGCACTGTTGGCACACCATGAAAGAGTAGGGTCCAGGAATTCTCCTGGGATATTCATGTTGACCTGTAGCATGTTGGGCAAGTCTTTACAGAAAGGGCAAAAGAACCTATGATTAAAAAAAAAAAACCTGAGACAATGCATATGGATGTCTGATAAGAACTTATAAGGTCCCACATCCAATCCATTGCCCTAATCATCATAAATCATCCATCTGGAGAACCTGTAGGTGACCCTAAGCTTACTTCAAAGTGGCCTCTTTCATTTTATTTCTTTTTAGCTCAAAACCGCAGGACTTCAGTGAAGAAGCATACAACTACAGCTTAAGGAAGCAAGGCCTATGTGGGGGACACACCTGAATTGCTTTGGAAAAACCAGTCAAACTGTTCAAGAAGGTATTCCCATCTGTGTCCAGGATTAAATGGCAGCAATGACAGGGGAACCCGATGCATGCATTATTTTGGTCTTTCATTGTGCTTCTTCACAATAGTGCTACACACTCTTGCACAGTATAGTAAAACTGTAGATCAAGAGTGAGCAACTTTGGGAGGTTAGGGGGATACATTAACCCCATAGGGGACCTTGGAGACCACCCCCCACTATACTTCATGGGGGGGGAATATAAATTTTGACCCTTGAATGCTCCCCAAATGCCTTTTAGAGGGATTTTTGCCATGTTTGTGGGGTGCACTGACCACTTTAGGCCCAGGAGAAGTCTTTTCAGCACTTACTGTTTTAGAAAAAGTCTCTCCTGGGCCTAACATGACTGAGAAGTTAAAAAAAATGAGGAAAATGAATTTTGGAGCAAAAACAACAACAACAACAAAAACCCCTCTGACTTCTCCATTCTCCTCCCCAAAATTAAGCCCTGGGTTTCACAAAAGCAGCTCTGAAGACTACATTTTCCCACAGGCCTCACTTTGTCCATCCCTGATTCAGAGAAACAGAACATATTCCACCAAGTGATAGACGCAAATAGTGCAGATTATGTGAAAAGGTTGGCCTGCAGCCCTTTATTTGTACGTTGGTTAGAGCTGTACCATATGTTTTCTGTAATTTACTGGAATAAATTAAGGAACAGAAATTTGAATTGGGAGGCATTCCTACTTGCTTAGAGAGCAGAGATTCAGAAGCCCTTCTGCTGCCACCTGCTGGGTGGACTGCTTGTTGTGATGCTGTGCTCCCGCTGGAGCAAGAAATTGCAACTCTCTCAAATGCTTTATCTAGTCCTTTTGCTGCCATCTGCTGGTTGGAGTTCTTATTGTAGTAATTGCTGCTGCTAGATCTACTGCAATGCTCTCAACCAAAAACCCTTTGGACACTTAACTTGAGGCCCGTTTGCTGAATGCATTTCTGGGCTAAGTGTGCATGAGGCTCTTTGTGTAATTTCTCTGTGCTTCTCATTTCCTGTTGTTTGCTACTTTGAACAAACATTACTGATGTTTAGACATCCATACTGGGACTCCTGCTTTTTCTGGGTCAAAAGACTTGAACTTGGACTTAACTGAAATTAAGAATAGGTTCTGAACCCTGACCCTGAGTATTGATCCATGGGTTACGTGTTCTTTCAGAATTTTGAAAAATAATACTTGTTTTGAGTCATATTGTTAAGGGACATTTCACTCTCCATGCTAAAAGAAAGATCACACCCATGGGGTCTCACCGTAGCTCCCATAGCTGTTTCCTGTTTGTGAGGATGTGACCAAATCAGAATTTCCAGTTTTAACTTCAACTGCGTATCAGCAGGTATGGAGGACAAGGGAGGGAGTGAAAAGACTACCAAGAGAATTATAATTGCCTTTCTGGAAGAATGTAATACATTTTCTTAACAAAATGAGTATATGATTCAAATCTTCAAATGAAGTTTCATATATGAGCATATACACTTGTCTGCCGTATTCCATGCTAATACACAAGTTACAACTTCTGCATGGATTTCAGAGACAACAAATGTGCAACAAATGTGATATTGTAACCTATGGTTTGTAATTACGATCCACTGACAGTGGGAGTGAGATATTTATTGCCTGCTGACAGACCCTATCTCGAGGAAGAGAATTATTTGATGTTCATTGAACTGGAGGTTAGCCAGATGGACATGTAGATATCCAGGTCTAAAAGGCAGAAACCCCACTTGGCATAGGTCTGATCAAGTAGCCCCCAGTCACGTATCCAGAGGAAGACCTCGGAAAGGCACGTATACATTTCAAATGGGTGGACGGCAACTCTGACACCTTGAGAGACTAAGTGTCTCCTAGATGAAGTTAGTGATCACAAATTGTGGGAACTACAAAGCTGAGGTCCATCTGCATCATCCAGTTTCTGTCCTTTCCCAGGAAAAGTGTCTGCCCCTCCAGGGATGTTCTGCCCTATAATTGGGTCCCATTTTGGGGCGCTCTCTCTCTCTCTTGGTCTCTCTCTCTCTCTCTCTTTCTTCATTTGCTGATCTGTCCCCATGTTTTGCCAAAACAGCAGCCTTCAAGATCAGGAGCAGTACATTTACTTTTGTCCCTTCAATTTTTCCCTCTCTTAAGATTCTCAAACTCAGTAGCTCTTGTGTGCATGAATGTTTTGTGTGAGTATGAGGAAATCTTGCCCATTCTACCAAATAAAAGACTATTTAAAAGGCCACTTGACTTCTCTCTTTCTCCTGTAGTCTAACCTCGTAGACATAGGATAAAAGATTGCGTTGCGTTGTCCTGCCCTCCGTTTTGCCAAGCAGTGCTCTGCTAATTTTCCCAATCCTTGTAAAATCCAGGTGTCCCCCAGGGACTCCCAGAAGCCAGGGTAACAATATAATCTAGGCATGTTGGAACCATGACCAGTTCTGCCTTATCCAGAAACAGGTACAGTTGGCATCCAGCCACAGCTGGACCATCTGTGCCACCTAAACACCTAGTGCTAAGACTGGGTCCAGAAGTATTATCCCAAACTGCAAAACTGGTGCTTTAGAAAGAATGTGGTCCCTCCCATTCATGAGTGGCTGGATTCCCACCACTGAGTAAGCAAGCCTTCTCATTGGAAATTCTTCCACCTTATCTGGATGTTTTAGTGTGTTCATCTGCATCCAATCCATTTCAGTTGCCCAGTATCAATTCAGTTTCCACAGCTTCCTCAATCAGGACAGAAAAGAGGTAAAGCTGGATGCCACCTTGATTAGAGCATATTTGAATTATAGTATCAAGTGGTATGGAGGATGATCTCAGAAACCCATCTAGAAATTTCATCTAGCATATTGGGCCATCCAAAATGTATACATCCACACAATAATACTGTTATCTTTACTGATATATTTGTTTTTGGGTGCACTATACTCTAATATACACTTTTGTCCTGTACAATCAAGAAGTTTTGGGTTGGATGGACTTGTTGCCAGCATGTGTTGCATGTATGTATGTATACTGGATCTGGATGTGTGTGTGTGTGTGTGTGTGTGTGTATTGTATGAAGTGACTTAATGCTGATAGTGAGGAGCCTTACATCAGTTCTCTATTCTTTTCTACTTATTTTTGTTCTTTTTGAAACAAAATTCTCTCAACAAAAATGTGCACAAAAAGTGTATATTAGGGCATAGTGCACACAAAAACAAATATATCAGTAAAGATAACAGTAGCAGTTCATTTTAACAAGTAAATTGCTAGCAAAAATCTAGCTATTAGCAAAATTGTATACAAACATAGATATTTCAGTAGAAAGGTGTATAAAAATGTGTACAGATATTATAGAAAACTTAAGAATACCTCAGAAATTCAGGATGAACCAAAACTGGAAAAATTCGCAAAGTTTGGCATGGATGAAACCTAAGAAAAATGAGAAATGAAGGGAAATGGAAACAGAAAGATTTGTCTAATCTTACCAGCGTCTGTATCAGGAGGATGACATTTATCAACAATGTTTGGTATGTTCTATCATCACATTTTGCTAATCTGTCTCAGAAGGTTGGACATTAGGGCTATAATTGTATCATCTGCTCTTATTTGCTACTCTTACCTCTTTTCACACCATCCCAGGAGATACTCTACTGCAGTGTTGTTTATGTGTATAACTTCAAGTCACCTGTTGACTTCTGGAGACCTCTTAAATTTCATAGGGTTTCCTTGGGAATATTTGGAGGTGGTTTTGCCAGTTCCTCCCTCTGAAATATAGCTTACAGCATCTGGTATTAATTGGTGGTCTCCCATCCAAGTAGTAACCAGGACTGACTCTGCTTAGCTTCCAAGATCAAATGGGATCTGGTAATTTTAGGGTATTTTAGGTACATTTAAAGTATGAAGTACAGCAATACAGCATTGCAGCAAGTCAGAGCAGTGGTACCCCTTCACTGAATGACATTGTAGATAATCCATAAACAAGGTAAACATTTTATCAGTAAAATGTATTTTTCACTCAACAGGAGTATCCCAGCTGGGTATCTTTTGATCTGTGTCTTTTCCATATTTCCCATCAGCACTTCCTGTTGGAGCCAAATCACACTGAGAGGAAGAGGAGGCACATGAGGCAGACTAACCAAGCATTTTCCCCATCTATGTGTTACTAAAATTATAAATAATGAAGAGATGTGGGCATCTTTCACACTACACAGGTATATCACTTTGATCCCACTTTAACTGCCATGGCTAGGAATCCTGGGATTTGCAGTTTGCAAAGGCACTAGAACTCTCTGGTAGAGAATCTGAAACATAACGCATTAAACTACACATCCCAAGATCTCATAAAATAAGGCTATGGCATTTAATATGGAATTATAGCACTATAATTGTGTAGTGTGAATGAGACCTTATTAACTAATAGGAGATTCACATACATACACATATCTTCTGTTTTAAGTGGTACAAAGAGATAACCACAGCAAGGGGTTTCTCTTACTCTCCAAACAGAACCCTTAAGCTGAGCAGTTCAGCCTTTAAAAATCTACACTGTTATTATACACAATTCTTTTCTTTCTTTCTTTCTTTCTTTCTTTCTTTCTTTTGGCTCACAACTATGGCATACTTGAAACTGCTGGAGTCAGACTCTCTCCCCATATCCCTCACTGACTTCATCCCAATGCCATTTCCTGCAGCATGCTGCTTGTTTGCTCTCCCTGGCTTGGCTTCAGTGCCTGGCGCTGAGTTTGACCCAGAGGGCTCTCCAACTTAGACTTTTAGCAAGACCCTTCCCATCAACAACTTCCCAAAAGTTGTACACAGCTGAAAATAAACATTAGTACAATAATTTAAAAGTGCTGCAAAAGGCAACTTAAAAACAGTGGAAGAGATCTTCCAAGCAGAAGAGATCTCTGAAGAACAGATAGGAAGTCATATCTGAAATTTGGTAAGCCAAATGAGTTCCAGCTATCATTGCTTTTCAATCACTGATTAGTCTAAATTACTGTAATAAGCATCTAGGACTTTAAAGATTGAATCTCTTTTCAACCTCTAAATGTCTTGTTTGGAAGACACATGTCCTGGCTTCCTTGAGAAGGCAATGTCTTTACTGCCAAAATAAAAATAAAAATAAAAAATTCCAAAGCTATTTTGATGGGTGGGAGTTTTGGTTGTGCAGGACAGGCAGAAGGGGGAAGAAGTAATCATAACTGCACAGGATTTTGATTTATATACTAAGGTTGACCTGCACCTGATTGATGTAACATAGGCACACGCAGTTAGGAAAACTACAGTAATTGATAACAGCCTCTGAGTAAACACAGAAAGATACTATACTGCATGGCAAATGTGAGGAAGTATGTCTGGTTCCCATTTCTTAAGCCTGATTTCAAAGATAGGTTTAATTGTGAAATCAGCCTGCCTTAATTCACAGAATTAGGAGGAGAAGGACATCTAGACAACTTCCGTTTGTAAATCACTTAAAAATAGGTTTGACAGAGTTAGTGGTGAGGACCTAAATATCCTAAAGGCACCAGATCCTGTTTGATCTTGGAAACCGAACAGGGTCAGTCCTGGTTAGTACTTGGCTAGGAGACAGCCAATGAAAACCAGATGCTGTAGGGTATATTTCAGAGGAAGAAACTAGCAAACCACCTCTGAAAATTTCTTGCCTAAGAAAACCCTATGAAATTGAAATTGTCCATCTTCTTCTTCCAATTATGTAGTCTATTTGATTTCCATTTTGGTCATCAGGTGATGTCCATGTATACAGTCAGTTCTGGGGTTGCTTGAAGAATGGGGTCACAGAAAGCAAACTGTTGGCCTCAGAAAATTCAGTCAGTCACTCTCCTGCTTCATTTCTTGATCCTAGGCCAAATCTTCCTACAATTTTTGATTCTGCTCTGTTACCTACTTTTAGGCCATTTCCACACTATACTGTTATAATGTTATTATTCCATTCAACATCCTATGGAATTCTGGGATTTGGAGTTTAGGGAGGGGCTTTTAGAATTCTCAGCCAGAGAGCAATTTGGCCTCAGTAAACTACAAATCCCAGAATTCCACAGGATGCTGAAAGTGGAATAATAGGACTTCAATAGTATAGTGCAGAAATGGCCTTACATTCCAATCACCTATGGTTTACATGAAGTCCTGTTTTGGTTTTTGATCGATTTCCTCCTGGATTCCTGCACAGAATCTTTCAATTTCTTCTTCTTCTGTTGCTGTAGTTGGAACATAAACTTGGGTTATGGTTATATTGATAGTTTTTCCCCGAAGTTTTATTGACTTGATTTGGTCAAACTTTGCATTGAATTCTTTGGCTGCTTTTGCTACATCTCTCCTCACTATAAGTACCACCCCATTTCTTCTTAGATTTTTATTTCCTGAGGAAAACATTGTATAATTATCTGACTCAAAATGTCCCATTCTTGTCCACTTTAGCTCATTCATCCAAGTAATGCAATCTTTCTACATTCCACTTCTTGTTTTATTATATTTGGCTTCCGCTGATTCATGCCTCTCACATTCCATGTTTCTGTCATATGTGTTGTGCAGCTTTGGACTTTCCTCTCAACCCTGAGCACGTCAACAGCTGAAAGTCCTTTCGGCTTGAGTCCAGCTACATCATTAGCCACAGCGCTACTCACAACTGTTCTCTGCTCTTCCCCAGTAGCTCACTGGGCACAATCTAATCTGGCAGTCTCATCTTCTAGCACTATCTCTTTTTTCATTTTGGATTGTCTCATCATAGAGTTTTCAGGGCAAAAACATTAAAAAGGGGTTTACATGGCCTCTTCTGTGCAGTACTAACAAGCATTAGTTATGGTGCCACTGTCATTTTGTCTGAGAGATCGTCCACCAGTGTCACCCCCCACAACCGCTGCGGACCAGTGGCTGTGTGGCACATTTAGTCTGGCTCCTCAGCAAAAGCCTGTCTGACATGGTCCACCCTATCAGAAGCACTGCTGCCATCAGCATAGCCTCTTGCCTCACAGGAGCACACAACCCTACCACCATGAAAAGGCAGTGCCATTGGTGGACCTCAATATATTCCAGGCAAATTAGATTACATCCTTTATACTATTTTTTGCTGAATCATGTTTATTAACATGTAAGCATTAGAAAAGCCCCGTTCCTTATGTTATAGTTGCAGTTGTATACAAAGGTGAAAGAGACAAATGTGGAACAATTTTTTAAAACAAATCGTAGAATACTACTCTAGAGACTATTTAAGTACTTAAGAGGGGAGGGATCAAACAGGGTTCTACTGTTATAAAACTTTGAACACTTCTGCTATAAAATAAAATGTGTCCAACCATATGAAATTTTGGCACATATAATTTATCTGAGTACACTGATGGAAAGTTCTACTGTCAAAAAGACAATCAGTGCGTCCAAGAACAAATCATGCTTGAAGTCTCTCTAGAAGCCAAAATGAGACCACTGTGTTTTGAACACATCATGAAATGACATGATTCACTGGAAAAGATGATAACACTCAGTAAAGTGGAAGGCAGTAAGAAAAGAAGATCGTGTTACGGAAGGACTGTTTTAGTCAAGGAAGCCACAGGGAAAACTCCTTTACAATCCCACATGGTGCTTGCTTAGAACATGACTTTATTTAGCCATGTTTTATCTTAGTCTTTCAGCCCTCAGTCTCTTTCTCTGTAGGTTGTGGAAATACTGGATCTTATGGCTTTTCTCCATCTTCAGTGCAGAGTGTGCAGTTATTGGGAAATGTGAGAGATTTTAGTGGATCTCTCAAGCAAAGTATCCAAAAGCACTAGGCGGAAGTTGAAGCAGTAACCAGCCCACTTCACCCCACACACAGTAACTAGCAGAGAAAGAAATCAAACTTAGTCTTCTTCATAAAGGCACATAAAAGTAGTTTTACTCACAAATACTTGTGCATAATAAACACAGGTTTGACTTCTTGAGGAAAGGAAGAAAAGTACTACGTTGTATCAAGAAGTTGGAGCTTCTCAACTTGAGAGAGCTTTTGGAAGCACATGCTTCTTGGAAACAGGCAAAGAGAGAGAAGTGCGTAAGCAGATGGGACCCCAGATAGCAAAGGGAATGCCTACTTGATACAGGAAGCGAGTGAGTGTGAACAACCCCTCCCACAAGCAAACAGGAAGTAACCATAAATATGCTGTGCCTAAATTCCTAGAGAGTGACATACAGTCTAACTACTGGTGGGCACAGGCATGCAAAGATTGCAATCTCCAACAGCAATAACCTTCCCCTCACCAATATATAGATAATTGTTACTTATACATGTCACTCCCTATAGGCCATATGAAAGCATTTAGGGAAAGATGTGCAGCAGCATATGTACTGGCCCGATAGTGTTCAGAGTTTTACTGTTCCTGCCAGTCCTGCAGAGGAAGAAGACTGGGATGGAAGATGAAAGGAAAGATGTATGTGTATGAAAGAGTCTTAAATATGTGTTTTTAGTGTATTTTAACTTACAACCCATTTTAATTGTATTTTAAATTAGGTTGCATCCTGGGAGAGAGGTGGGTAACACATAAAAATTTATTGTTATTATTTTGTTATACACAGAAAAACTAAGATCTAAGTCAGCACAGTATGGCATACAGGAGGGTGTGGGATCATGCAACTGCTGTCCTGCAACTCCAGAATTCCATACCATTTTCTGTGCTGGCCCAGGCTACTGGCCTTTGCATCTGGATGAACACATGATTCCCACCCCTGCCTTAAAGTATGCGAGGCTGTAGAAAAGGGATGGGCAATTGTGCCCTTCCATATGTTGGGCACTGCAATTGCCATCAGACCTAAACAGCCTGTCCAAGAGTGAGGGATGGTGGGAGATAACAATCCAGTTTCACTGTCAAATGTGGTATTCTTCTACTTCTACTTCTGAAAATTAAGGTTGGTGTGGAAATTAGTTACAGTTTCAGAGCCTTTTAGGAGAACAAGTTTATTTGTAGGCTCATTAAAGTCTATCTTTAAGGTAGTTTTTTAAAAACACAAATCTTGCAGTGTTGTAGTAGACAAACCAATTATCCCCCAATGGGGAGGGCGGAGGATCAGTGGCAAGGGGGACTAGGAGGGCTGTGAGGGGAATCAGAGACAGACAGCACTCCAGCGTCAAATTCCTCCCAAGGGCATTTAAAGTCTTCTTTGGAAGATAGTTTCTCCCTTGTACTAGCTCTGGTCAACTGAGCTTTTTGAGAAGAACCCCTCTGCCTCTTTACCTGGAGGCTGACTAGCTATTTGTTGCAGATGCTACGTCCTGCACTGCATAGTGTGCACTGAGCAGGGCACTGGACTAGACAACTGCAAGGTCCTTTTGATATCTACAGATCAGACAGCATAGAATTATTATTGGTTTCTGGCGTAAGCCTGAGGCCCTTTCCGCACTTTACCTTGTTCCAGCGCTGGGGTGCGGGGATTGCGCCAGTAGCCTCTGCCGAAAGGCTCTCCCTTCCCTGCTGCTTCAGCTCTGCATGAGCTGCATGCTCAGGTGAGAGCCCCATCTCTTCCTTCCGCAGTGCAGCCTGGGACCTTCCCAGGCTGCACTGGGGCAGGAAGCACAACCAACCCGGCTCCAGAGGCTCCGCACACCAGGTAAGTGTGCGCAGGGCCCGGGAGCAATGTGCAATCGTGCACCATTTTCGGCTTCAAGCCAAAAAGGAAAAGGTGCGCGATCGGCCCCTGCCGGCCCCTGGAGCGCCGCGCGATTGTGAGTGTATTGTGCAGATCACTCCTTGCAGTTGCACGACGCTCCAGGCCCTCTTTCGCATGGCAAATGCCGTGCGAAAAGGACCTGAGAGTCACAATTCCTCAAAGTGTCCAGTTACCTGACTTGACTATTTCCCTATGGTCCCCTCTCAGACCTATATCATCTTGTACAACTTTACGGCCAGGATCACTACTCTATTACATTCCATGCTACTTCCATAATTATGTAATTGTGCTTAAATACCTGTGGCTTTACTATCACTCTATCAGTGGATCTGAAGAAGTGGGTTGATATCCACAAAAGCTCATGCTAAAATGAATCATTTGCCTTAAATGTGCTGCTAAATTCTTTCTCACCACCCTTTCTCTCCTATATATATATGTGTGTGTGTGTGTGTGCGTGCGTGTGTGTATATATATATTATAATTAAACTTGTCATTATTTAGTCAGAAATTTTTTCTATAGGTACAATTTATAACTAGATGAATGAAAAGAAAATTAAATCCAAGGAGTATGAAGTACACAAAGACTAAAATGACATTATAAATTGCTTTGTATTTTTATCATACCATATTAAAGATAAGTGGGAAGAAGTGGTAAAAATACAGTGTGAAGTATCTCTTCAGTAGTTAATAAATAAAGGCCAGAATATCCAAATGTCAAAAAATAGATTTTAAAGACCAAGATTCAGTTTTCCATAATGTACGAATTTCTTGATTTATTTATTTTTTATCCCACTGCTCCTCCTATGGGGGCATACATTCCCATTTCATCCTCACAGTATCCATCTACCAAGGCAGATTAAATTTAGATTAAATTTAGAAGTGTCTGTACCACAAGTGCTTCACAGCTGAACAAGGATTATTCCAAATTTAGGATCAGAGAAACAAGTAAAATTGATTTTAGTGAGAATGTGTAACTAGTTAATGGTCTAAATTTCTTAAGAATGCAAATATAGGCTGGAATCTTGTAGCAGCTTATAGTTAACTTAGTATTTATCTAAATAACTTCTGTTGGCTTAGCCCCTTAGAACTTGAGGGACACATTGTTTAACTGTGCTCTGATTGTCAATCAGAATTATGTTTCTGTCAGGTTTGGAGGGCTTGGATTAGGAGAAATTACTTAGGGCTTTACCGCACACTGGGTTTGTTGCACAATTGCACTGGCTTAGTTCCGTGTTTAATCATTTTTATCTCATGACATCATCACTCTCTCATTGTTGAATTGTAATCCCATCGTTATTGGGTAATCTTTTTTCATTCATGGTGTTACTGCCCTGGCTAGCCCAAGCTTGTGGGATATAAAGATATCTTTTGATATCATTAATTCGGCCTCACATACCCATTCCCCTCCACGTGCTTGCGAGGCCCCCGGACAAACTCGCATACAAGCTCGCCGTAATATTCCAACACAATACAGGCAGGCCAGAAATAGCCGACTCGCAGCTTTAGGAGACCTCAAGGCAAGTACCTCCATTAGGTATGCACGCAACTTTCAAAAGATCCTCTGCCCCGCGCTGGCAGCTTGATGATTGGACTATACAACACTCAAGTACTCCGTGTTTGCATACTGGCTATCCTATTGTCAATTTGGCTATAACTCAAACTTTCGGAGGCTTTGTCTCCAGCGCCAAATCCATTGTTTTCCCCAAGTCCGAACTAGCCTGCAGTCACAATTCTCCTTATAAAAACCCCTGACTTTGAGCACTTCCTTGGATCGCTCTTGGCTTCCATCCTGCCTTGCTGTCACTTTGTCCAGCGAGCCTTCCCCTCAGCCCCACGTGCTGAGATCCACGCTCTCCAGCTTCTCCGCTTCTAACTAGGCTTCAGGACAGGTGAAATATCACCCAAACCAACAACTCCTCTAAAAATCCCTGTATCCCACTCCAACCTTTATTTCCTTAGTTATCTGCGTGAGTGTGTTGCATACACTGTTTGATTGTATTTTAATAAAACCACATTTATTATTTCAACTTCTGTGTGCTCCTTGACTTGGCCTGACCCCGTAAACATAGGGTTCAAGATCTCGCTACGTTACCCTGCCTCTCGTATTGCTAGGCTGTGCTCTTGGCTAATTTCCCCAACTTATAAAATTGAGAGCGCAGTTGAGAGCCCGGGACCCCCAGGAATCAGGGTAACAATGGGAAACACCGATTAACAGCTCCAATAACACTGCATTTCCACTATCGTGCACTGGCATGGTGGTGTCATTCTGCTGCAATATGGAAATCAAGACTTTGGAAGAGTGAAATCCTGAAATGGTGGCACCAATCTCATATTATGCTGAAATTGCATAATTGCACAATTTTTTGGCAATTTTTTTAAAAAATAGCTGCATGGACATGGGAAGGGAGGCTGGGTCAGGGGGGTGGTGTGAAATACAGATTGTGGGAACATGTATCATCAATCTGGCAGCATAGTGTTATTGCAGAAAGGTGTAATAGTGTTTCTATACCAGTATATTTCCATTTTCTTAATGCAGTTGCTGTGTGGCACCAGCTAGTGTGATAAAGCCCTTAGTTAAGTAGTTAGTTAAGCTGTTACATGATTTCAGACATATTCTGATATGTGAGGGTACATTTTTAAATGAAAGATAAGCAGTTTCAATCACTTGTAGCTGCAACTGAATCAAGCTACCTCTATTGTTTGCCTGCTTGTTTGTTTACTTATTTATTATATTTGTATGCTGCCTTTTCTCCCAGAATAGGACCCAAAGCAGCTTCCAACAATAAATTAGAAACATTAAAAACATTTAAAACAATTAAAGATATTAAAAGCATACAAAATTATAAAAAACCTAAAACAATGTTCATTTTTTAAAACAAGTTAATAAATAAATAAATAAATAAACTCCCCAGCTTACATAAAAGCCTGCTTTAAAAGAAATATTTTTGTCTGTTGGCGAAAGGAGAGCAGGGAGGGGACCAGCCTAGCCTTCCGTGGAAAAGCGTTCTACAGGGTGGGAACAGCCACTGAGAAAGCTCTCTTTTGTGTCCTCACCAGGCAAGCCTGAGACAGTGGCGGGACTGAGGCCCTTTTCGCATGGCATTTCCAATGCGAGAAAGCCCCTTGAGCGTCGCGCACATGTAAGGAGCGGTACACACGATACACTCACATTTGCGCAACGCTCAAGGGCCTGACGCGGACCACACAAGCATTTTTTCATTTTTGGCTTGAAGCTGAAAATGCCGTGCGGTGACACATCACTCCGGGGTCCCGTGCGCACTTACCTTGCATGCAGAGCCTCAGGAGCCGGTCCGGTCGTGCTTCCTGTCTCAGTGCAGCCTGGGAGGTCCCACGCTGCACTGCGAAAGGAAGAGGCAGGGCTCTCGCATGAGCAGGAAGCTCATGCAGAGCTGAAGAAGCAGAAAAGCAAGAGCCTCTCTCCGGAGGCTACTTGCGTGAGCCCCACACCCCAGCACCGCCAAAAGGTGAGGTGCGAAAAGGTTTTGAGAGAAAGCCCTCCCCTGCAGATCTTGGGGCTCTAGCAGGTTTGTAAAGGGAGATATGGTCTTTCTTTTTTTTAACAAATAATCTTTATTAGTTTGATTCATACAGAAAGGGGGGGGGGAGAAAAAGAAAAAAAGAATTAACAAAAAGAACAATTAACAATTGAAATATTGAAATAATATGTTGAAATATATTGAATATATATTGAAATAATATGTAAAGTGATAAAAATTATACAAAAAAGAAAAGAAAACAAGAAAAAAAAGTACTAACAAACAGTATTTAAGTTCCTTCTTGACTTCTTCATCAGTTGGTTTTAATCCATTTTTAATTCCACACCTCTTCCTATTATAAATATAAATATAAACATACATATAGGAATAAATGCTTTGAAAAAAGACACTATAACTATTTCGCTCTCCAAATTATCCCCTTATATCAATCTTATCTCTTACATATCAAATCCCCAAATCAACAGGTCCCCCTTTTTGTTTCTTACGTCATCCACGAAAGGTTTCCATGCTCTCAAAAATGGTTCTGTTGAATTCTTCTTCAGTAATGTTGTTAGTTTATCCATTTCAGCAAACTCCATGACTTTATTTAACCAGTCACTCACCTTTGGAGTTTCTTTATTTTTGCAATATTTCGCATATAAAATCCTAGCAGCTGTCACCATATATCTTATCATATTTCTGTGGTGTTTTTCTCTAGTATCAGTCCTATCTATCATATTAAGGAGAAAAAGTGCTGGTCTTAATACAATTTCAATCCTTAAAATCTTTTGGACATATTTACAAATTATTAACCAAAATTTGTTTGCTTTCTGACATTGCCACCATCTATGATAAAAGGAGCCCTCATGGTGTTTACATTTCCAGCATCTATTATTCTTTTTTCTATACATTTTAGCCAATTTACTTGGGGTCAAATACCATTTATATATCATTTTATAAAGATTTTCTTTAAGGTCATTGCACCTAGTAAATTTCAGTCCTTTCTCCCAGATTTTCTCCCTCTGGTCTAACTCTATAATATGTCCTACATGTTGGGCCCAATATATCATACTTTCTTTTATTTGCTCCTCTTCTGTATTCATTTTTAAAAATAATTTATACATTTTTGAAATTAAATTAGATTCTTCTGTATATAATAATTTTTCAAATTCATTTTTAGTGATTTCAAATCCATAATTTTTATTATCTTCTTTAAATTTCTCTCTTAATTGGTAATACGTTAACCATTGTAATTTATGCCCTTCCATCTCTAAACTTTGTATATCTTTAATACTCGAACTATCTCCATTCTCCTTTAACATATCACTATATCTTAACCATGAGTCTAGACTACCCACTTCCCTTCTATAAAATACCTCTGTGGCAATAATCATCCTGGAATTTTAGATCCGAATCTATTTTTGTATTTCTCCCAAATTTTAAAGATTGATCTCCTCGCAATATGATTCTTAAATCCCACATTTACTTTTATTTTCCCATACCACAAATAGTCATGCCAATCAAATTTTAACTCATGACCTTCTAATTCTAATAGTCTCTTATTTTCTAACATAATCCATTCTCTAAGCCAAGCTAGACATGCGGCCTCAAAATAGATTTTTAAATCTGGGACTCCAAACCCTCCTTGTAAAGGGAGATACGGTCTTTCAAATAGCCGAGAGCTAAGCTGTATAGGGCTTTATAGGTCATAACCAGCACTTTGAGTTGTGCCCAGAAATGGACAGGTAGCCAGTGGAGTTGTTTTAACAAGGGAGCTATGTGCTCCTGTAACTGGCCCCAGTCAGCATTCTGGCTGTTGTGTTTTAAATCTGCTAAAGTTTTCAAACAGTTTCCAAAGGCAGTCCCACATAGAGGGCATTACAGTAGTCCAACCGAGACGTGTTGGTGTGTGTCACTGAAGCCAGATCTGAAATCTCAAGGAACAGGCGCAGCTGGTACACAAGTCTAAACTGTGCAAATGGACTCCTGGCCACTGCTGAGACCTGGGCATCCAGGCTCAGAGTTGAATCCAGGAGAACACCAAGGCTGCGGGCCTGAGATTTCAGGGGGAGTGTAATCCCATCCAGCACAGGCAAAGTCCCTGTTCCCTGATCTGCCTTTCGACTGACCAGGAGCAACTCTATCTTGTCTGGGTTAGCTGTTGGGGGATGATAGGAGTTTCAGCCCCACAGAAATGCAGTGGAAAAGCCAGAGGTCAGTGAGCCAACAGCAGCAGCCTTGTTCCCGAGTAAGGATACTCACACACAGAGGAGTTTCTTCCAAAGAGGAGGCACTTTATCTTGCAGCAAGGTTTTGTTATGTACAAAACATGGAACAGACGACCAAAGGCTTGCGCCAGACACCAGTTTGGTCAACAAACAAAAACATACTGGGGATTGCTTTCTTATATACATTTTTACAACCAATCAGGTAGAGGTTTGCACACCTCCCTCTACCATCTGCACACGTCCCCAGTTTCTTATGCAACCTTGCAATTACCCACAGCTGGGGCATGACGCAACATCTTTGCAGTGGGCTGATCATTTTCCCAGGGTTCCCTGCCTGGAATCCCTGACATTAGTTAGTTTCTGTCTTTTTTCTTTAACAGTTTTTCTCTGGTAAGAACAGGTAAAGAAGAAATAAAGGAGTAAAGCTGCAAATCAGGGACAAAATGTCTTGAACACTTCTAAACTACTATGAATGAGGCAGTACAACTGCATACTACAAGCCTTCTCCAAAAGCACTTATAGTCTGAGAGGATTTTGACTTTTACCTAAAGGCAAACTATGCAGAGTGAGAAATTGGATGATGGTCTGTGACTTGATTGGACTAAATGAAACCCCATTGTTTTTTTCATAGAGAAAGTCATGTTAGTCTTTCACATCATAAAAAGTTCAAAATCGGAAAGGGGGTATCTAGCAGCACTTTTAAAGCTAACTGATTTTGCTTCAGTTTTTCCCAAAAAAGAGAACTGTGTGTTTCCATGCAGCAGCAGAGACCTTGGCAAGGGATCTAGGTTGCAAATCAAGGCTGACAGGGAGTTAGTCAGGAATCACCTTGCTAACTTAAATGAGTTCAAGGGCCAGGTGAACTGCATCCCAGAATACTGAAGGAACTTGTTTATGTACTAAGTGTTGAATATATGGGAATACTCTCAGGTGGATCCATAACTGGTTGGAAAACTATGGTCATTTCTGCCTTACACTGTTATAGTGCTATTATTCCACTTTCAGTGCATTCTGGGGTTTGTAGTTTATTGAGGCCAAAGAGCTGTGTGGCTGAGAATTCTAAATGCCCCTCCCTAAACTGCAAACCCTAGGATTCCATAGGATGTTAAAAGTGGAACAATAGCACTATAACAGGTAGTGCAGAATTGGCCTATGCTCAGAGTCATCATCAATGGCTGCACTTCAGACTGAAAGGAGGTCTTGACTGGAGTGCCTCAGGGTTTTGTCCTAGACCCAATTGTTACCGTTGTTTCTAGCCCGAGCTTGTGGGATATTAAAATATCATTTGATATCCATAATTTGGCCTTCTTTACCCATTCCTCTCCACGTGCTTGCGAGGCCCTCAGACAAGCACGCACACAGGCACGGCCGACAATAGCCGAACCATTCAAATCCCAATCCAGGCAGGCCTGTCATTGCCGAATGCAGCTTCAGGAGACCTCAAGGCAAGTACCACATTATGTATGCACGCTACTTACAAAAGATCCCCTGCCCCACGCAGGCAGCTTGATGAGTGGACTATACAACTCTCAAGCACTCCGCATTTGCATACTGGCTACTCTATTGACAATCTGGTCATAATTCAAGCATCTAAAGTACTGACCTTTTCGAGGCTTTGTCTCCAGCCCAAAACTCATTGTTATCCCCAAGTACGGACTAGCCTGTGGCCACAATTTTCCCTATAAGAACCCCTGACTTTGAGCGTCTCGTTGGATCGCTCATGACTTGCCTCTCGACTTGCCCTCTCTCCATTTGACGAGCCTCCCGTCAGCCCCACGCGCTGAGAACCCACGCTCCCCAGCTTCTTTGCTATTACCGGGCTTCAGGACAGGTATAGTATTTCCCATACCAAACCTCCTCTCAAAATCCCTTTATCCAACTCCCACCTTTTATTTCTAGAGTTCCTTGTGTGAGTGTGTTGTATACACGTGTTTGACTGTATTTCAACAAAACAATTATTATTATTAACTTCTGCCTTATCATTGACTCTGCCTGACCCCGTAGACATAGGGCTCAAGATCTCGCTACGTTACCCTGCCTCTCGCATTGCTAACTAGTGCTCTTTGCTAATTCCCTCCCCATTGTTTAAGCACATTTAGGTGTCCCTCCCAGGACCCCCAGAAATCAGGGTAACACAATACTCTTCAACATATTTATCAGAGACTTAGATGAGAGGGCGGAGGGAATCCTTATCAGGGTTGAAGATGATACAAAGGTAGTGGGTGGGTGTGGCTAACACATTGGAAGACAGGAAGAGAACTCAAAAGGATCTAGATAAAATTGGGCAGAAATTAATAAAATAAAATTTGATAGAGACAAATGCAAAATTCTACATTTAGGCCACAAAGCCAAAAGCACAGGGATAGGATATATGGCTCAGCAATACTACATGTGGAAAGGACCTTGGGATTATTATTGGTTATAAATTAAAAATGAGCCAGAAGTATGATGCTGCAGCATAGAAGATGAATGCTATTTTAACCTGCATTAATAGAAGCAAAGTTTTCAAGTTGAGAGAAGTCCCTCTATATTCTTTACTGGTCAGGCCTCATCTGGAGTAATGCATTCAGTCCTGGGCACTTCATTTAAGAAGGACATAGGTAAATTGGAGCAGGTTCAGAGAACTACAACAGGGATGATAAGAGGTATGGAGAATAGAACATATCAGGAAAGGTTGAAGGAGTTGGGCATGTTCAGCTTGGTGAAGACAAGACTGTAGGGTGGCATGGCTGCACTCCTTAAATACTTCAAGGAATATCACAGTGAGGAAGAGGAGGCAAGCCTGTCTGTTGCTCCAGAGGTGTCACGTACTGGCTACCTTCAAGTTGAGAGAACAGGCTTGGAAGGTTCAAAAGCTTTATTCATAACACTGAAGCAACAACAACACACCTGTCCTGTCTACAGCAAAGCAGGCAGTAATTCGCAAGCAGCACAGCTCCTACTTATGAGGTGAGAGTCAAAGAATGTCCAAACAGAAAGGAAGCCTAGAGCAAACAAATCTGAAGGGGCAAATCCAAACCATAGTCCAAACAGGCAGAGTTCCAAGATGACCAGATCCAAGACCACAGCACAGGATTTCAAGGCCAAAGAGACCAGTTGCTGACCCTGTGAGGAAAAGCCAGCTGGAGCCCTCTTTTATATATGGCTGCTGTCACCACAGATGTTCCCTCATTAGGGTTCGCTTGCTACTTAAACAGGCTGAGCAACGCAAGCCCTCCCTTTCACGGCGTCTCTGTTGCAAGGTAGGTATGTCAGCTATGTCTTCCTCTATTTGGTCACCTGGCTCAGGCCCTTGTTGTTGTGTATTATCTCCCTCTGGACCAGCTTCTGGGTACACTTCAGCCTCTGGGGAAGCCTCTGCCTCGGAGTCAGAATCCTCCTCCTCGCTGCCACCCTCTCCAAGGCAGGTCATGACAACACCTTGGGAATTGCCCAAATTAAAGAACTATTGGAATTGCATTACCTTATAAGTGGGAACATTACAAATTTGCATGTGCAAACATTCTATTTGACAGCTATTTAAAACAACTCTTTTCCCAGAATCTCATCCTGCCTGCCAACTGCATGACCTTGCAGCTGCATCTGTTCCCTCTTATCAAAATTCATTAAAACAACATTCCCTCATTCCTAGCATACTGTTTCTCACTCAGTTCCATCATCCTGTTCCAACCTTTTTTTCAAACATCAAAGTGCTAGATGGCATTATATGGCCTCACACCATATGGCAGGGAGAGCAAAGCCTATCTGACATTCTGCACTCCCAAAATTATTCCAACCCCCACAACATTCCTCTCTATTCTGGCTTATTTGGGAATGTGTCATGAAACTTGTGAATCAAACAGAGGGCTCTAACATGGTGGGCCTCCACCCAATCTTATTCACCAGCTGGCAAATGTTTCCAGTTAACAAAATATTGGAGTTGCCCCTTGTGTCATCATGAATGCAAAACTTCAGAAATTTCAAAATGTTGGTCTTGCCTCACCATGATTGGTGGGGGAGGGGCTGGTTGGGCAGGGTGCCCTCATCTCGTGCAGTCCCCTGAAAGCTGAAATGAAACACAGGATGGATTTGTTGGTGACACTTGGGCAACTCTAGTTCAGCAGTCACATCATTCACTAAGTGTATAACGCAGAATGGCCCTACATATACAGGACACAATTTTTTAGAAGGCTGGGGGCATTTCAAAAATTTTGTGTCTCCTGGCTTAAAGTTCCTATTCTGGCCTCTTTTCTGATCGGCCTACCTTTTGTAAGTATCCTTAGCATAGTCCAAAGCCAGCCGAGCAATATTAACCTTTTGTGCCCAGTCAGCTACCGGGTGCACATCTGTCTAGATCAGGGGTGTCAAACTCAATGTCACCTTGGGCCGCGTCAGCATTCTGGTTGCCCTCAAAGGGCCGGTTGTATCTGTAAGACTGTATAAATGTATCTGCGCTTTTATCGTATTAAATAATCGCCTCTGCATTTGATTTTTAGTGGTTTTCATAATAACGAGCTCTGAAACTAGAAGTCTAGGGAAAATAATGGTAAACAGCTCCCCAGACCCTTCCCTGTGGCTCTTTCTGCCCCTCTGTGTACCTGGTGAGCCTGATCCTGACATTGTGGGCCCCCAGCTGCCGGTATTCTGAAGAGGGGCCCAGCAGCCAGCACTCGCCATCTACTTCTACTTCTGACTGCTCCTCTGTCCAGCCCTTGTGAGCTGTGCAGAGCATTGCCGTGGCAACACTCGATGGTGAGACTTAGACAGAGGAGCAGTCAGAAGTAGAAGTAGATCACGAGTGCTGGCTGCTGAGTCCCTCTTCAGAATACCGGCAGCCGGGGGCCCGCAATGTGGGGATCGGGCTTGCCAGGTGGGGGGAGTGCCACAGCTGCAAAAGAGGTGTGAGGGCCACATGGAATGGCCTGGTGGGCCAGATTTGGCCTGCGGGCCTTGTCCTTGACACATATGGTCTAGATGATCTCAGTGGATGGCAATTGTTTTAATATCTGCCCATACACAATTTCAAAAGGGGCATTGCCCAGTACTCTGATGGACAGCATCGTTTTAGGCCGTTTCAGCAAAAGGGAACAGTGCTTCCCAGTCATTCAATTGATATTTCACATAGCATCGTAGGTATTGTTCCAACATTTGGTTGATTCTCTTAGTTTGCCAGTCCATTTCTGAATGGTTGCCCATGCCTATTGCTTGTTCCACTCATAACAGTCTTAGAAACACTTTCCAAAACCGGGATGTGAATTGGCTGCCACAATTGGTTACTATTTAGCTCAGTATCTCATGCAATCAATACATATATCGGAAAAATAGTTTCACCAATTGTCCTGCTGTAGGGATGTATTTGCAAGGTATAAAATATGCCTGTTTAGGGGAGAAAAAGTCAGTGACTAACCAAATGGTCCCCTTTTGATTACTCTCAGAGAGATCAGTTATGAAATCCATACTAATGTATGTTCCCTCTTACCAGTTTTTTAAAACAACATTCCCTCATCTCCAGCACACTGTTTATCACTCAGTTCCATCATCCCCTTCCAACCCTTTTTTCAAACATCCAAGCACTATGTGAAATTACATGGCCTCACATTGAATGGCAGGGAGAACAAAGCCAACCTGACAAGAGGATAGGACCAGGTCTAATGGTTTTTAGCTATAGGAGGGTAAATTTTGATTGAACATTAGAAGGAACTTGTTGACAGTAAGAGATTTGGAAATGGAACTAGTTGCCAAGAGAGATGCAGACGGAATCTCCTTCTCCATGAAGAGAAGGAGATTCCGTCTGCATCTCTCTTGGCAACTAGTTCCATTTCCAAATCTCTTACTGTCAACAAGTTCCTTCTAATGTTCAATCAAAATTTACCCTCCTATAGCTAAAAAGTGGCTGGACAGCTACCTCCTGGGGATGCTTTAGCTGGAGATCCTGCACAGAACAGGGGGTGGGACTCAATGGTTCATGAATTACCTTCCAACTTTATGATTCTGTGATTTATTTCAGCATGAGCTTTTGTGGATTTCAATCCCTTTCTTCAGATGCAACAGTGGAGTTAATATGTAAACCACAGGTTTACTTCATGGGTGTTCAGTCAGAGAATAATAGAATACAGACAGATGACCATTAACCTGAAAGAGTTGTGGATGATGATATAGGTCTATCAGGCAGCTCATCTGTTAGTCTTCATGTGTGAAAGCAATTTATCCGCTTATGGAAAGTCACTTCCCTTGAAGTCACAAACTTTTAACATATTTAACATATTTGAGCTTCTTTGTGAGTAAAGAACGAACTATGATATCAGTGTACAGCTGTGTGCCTAACACAGTTTTTGTCATTAATCAGAGGGAGGAACTGAATATCTGAGGACACAAGTCATACAGTTAATGTACCTCTGAAATACTAGTTCAGTACAGATGCTGATGTCCGAAATGGCTGTTACTGGTCTCTGGAAGAGAGCAGGAGGAATCCACCAAAAAGCTAGTATGGACTATTCTTCCATAATTTAAAAGAAAATACCCATAGCAATCTTTCCTGCTCAGCTGTAAATTTGTATGCATGTGGATTTTTGCCTTCTTGTTTCTCCTAGTAATTAATCATACCAAACAACTGAGCATCCCAGAATTCTGAACACCATTTGTAGTTCCCAAGAGCATATTTTCATAGGAAAAATGATGTTTTCTAGTGGTTGATGTGGCCCTTTTGGAATGTTGGGAGGAGCTGCTTGTGAAGGGCCAACGATTTTCAATGACAGCTAGAAAAGTGACCTTAAGACTGAATAGGATTTGATTAGAGGAGGGATGAGAAGACCTCAGGCTAGTATTTTGTTTTTTTACTTATCCATCTACAAGAAGTTGCCTAAATACCCTGAAAGCATCAGGGGAATGCCATATTTGAGAAGAAGGCAATGGTAACTGCTACTGACTATTCATTGCCTAAGAAAACCCTTTGAAATTCATGGGTTTGCCATAAATTAACAGGGGACTTGAAGACACATACTTTACTTTACAAACCAGGACCAGACCCAACATAGTGGAGGCTCAAGGACTATGGGAGTTGCATCTTATGAACCACACTGCAGGATATATACAGATCTACACAAAAGTAAAAAAAAGACCAAGGATTTTTATGTGTCACTCTGAAACTAGCCAACAGAACTGAGCAAAGACCAGCCTCAAAACAGTGAGTACTTTGAGAGCCAGCATTGTGTAGTGGTTTGAACATTGGACTACAACCCTGGAGACCAGGGTTTGATTCCCCACTCAGCCATGGAAACCCACTGGGGGACCCTGGGAGCATCGCATACTCTCCACCCCAGAATGCCCCACAATACATTCTTACTTGAGGGCCAAACTTCTATTTTACAGATAAAGAACATTGTTTCTAGAAAATAAGCAGTTAGCACAGTATTAGCCATGACAGAATCCTATTTTCATTCAAGTCATAAATCCTTCAAGATTATTGCAAATCACCAGAGAGCTATCTATAAACCCAGTGTGTATTGTGTTTGCCCTGATTATAATGAGTTAGTCTGAATGAAGAGGAGTAAAAACAAAGGCAGAAAGTGAGACGGTGAGGTGTGAGGATTAAAGGTCAAAGCAGAAAGGAATTGATGGTAAATAAGATAGCATCCATTTGTAATTTGATTTATTTCCGTAATAATTCATAAGTTCTTTGACAGCTACTGAACAGCATGTGCAATTGGTTTAAATAATGGTTTTGTATTCTTATCTGGTGTCCTACCAGTTACTATTTCACATAAAATTGTTATTGCGGTAGATAACCCTATCCTGGGGTCTACAATTTAATATCAAAAATATCTCCATGTGCTTGAGAGGTGCCCCGAACGAGCATGTAGGCAGGCACGGTCAAACGGCCGAAATCAGGAAAAATCCAGTCAGGCCAGTATACTCTTAGTCACGTCGCCCCAGGAGACCACCAGCCAGGTAAAACTTAAAATACAAAAAGGGTCCTCGGCCCTGAGGAGCCAGCCTGAAGGGATTAAGGCTTCTGGCAAACGGCTCATCAAGCAATAACGATTTGCATATATCTGCGGCTTTTGACAACCCCGACAAATCTAATCATGCAAGGAACTTTGACACATTAGAGCTTTGTTCTCCCAGTCATCCAAAGGACGTGGACAGTTTGGAGCTCTGTCCCACCTCCTCCACTGATTGTTCTCTCCGGGATAGGATTAGCTCTCCAGGTGTCTTTTCCCCCATAAATAGACCCGGTTTTTTAGTGTTTCCTCGGATCGCTCCAGATTGCTCTCGGCTTGCCATCACTCCATCCAGCTATTCCCTCAGCCCTCCACGTGCTGAGTCTCTTCTCTTTCTCCGCTGCTGTCTCGGACCTCTGGACTTCAGGACCAGGTGCAGTATTCCCCAGCTGTAACCCTCCAAAAGTCCCCTATCCAATTTCCTCTCTTTTATTTCTAAATAGGTCTTGTGTGAGTGAGTGCATAAGTGTGAACGTGTGCAAGTCTTTATTTTTAATAAAATCATTTTATTAGACAATTTTGCTTGGTTTTAGGCTCGGCCTGACCCCGTAAAAATTGGGTTAAAGATCTCGCTAGGTTACCCTGCCTCTCGCATTGCTATTGCTTGTGCTCTGGCTAGTTTCCATTCCCCATTACGTGGAGCGCAGTAAGGTGTCCCACAAGGGACCCCAGAAATCAGGGTAACAAAATGTATAGGTGGCAAAATGTAAGTCACAAAATGAATCTGACACCTATTGCCTATCCCACCCCAAAGCCTGGGACAGAAAGCAATGTTTAAATGATAGAAGCCTAAACAAAGCCAAATCAAAGTTATTACAGCTGCAACTTTCCCCATTTACTCAGGAGTAGCTTCCAGGGGATACAGCAGGTATGCCTACAACTGTCAGAAGAGAGTTTTGCCCACTTCTACTGAGTTGAACTTCTTATTCTCCCTTCTTCCATCTCTCTTGCCTTCTTACCTGTCTACCTTTTCCCATATATTATTACTACTACTCATTTTGTAAACTACGGCTGCAATATTCTGTGCACTTGCCTGGAAATAAGTCTTGTTGAACCAAATGGACCTTACTTTTGAGCAGATATGCATATGATTATGATGTGAGACTACAGTCCTGTGTGTACCTTCTTGAGAACGAACTCCATAAATTCAGTGCAACCTATGCTACTTCCTGAAATCTGGGAACCTAATTTACATAATATGCAAATTATTCTGATTTTGCAAATTGTCCTGATTTGCCTTCTAATTTGCAAACTCAACATATTAGTTGTTGCATTTTTTTCTTCCACTTGCGCTTCTACCTTTTTTTTTTTTTTTAGTTATAACTGATCTAAGAGAACTTGAAACAGACTAATGTTTAAAGTGCTAGACTTGGAACAGGGATATTCAAAACTGCTTGGCCATGAAAATTACTGTGTTCTTTGGGCTGTACTGTTTATTGGGATAGCTGTGCAAAATTTTCTTGCAAGGACACTCTGATCAGGGTTGTATTCAGGCTCAGTGATCCCCAACTATAAAACGGGAAATGTGTTGGAGATGTGTAAATGCTTGACTCCTTGTAACAGAGAATGTATCTATCTCTTTCTAAATTTGCTTTCAAGGTGTTGGTTTGGTTTTAATTCGTCTTCAAAATCTAATGTTCCTTTAAAATGTATTTAAATCTTCTACAATTAATGCAGAATAAATTAGGAGGCACTGTAAAATGCTGAGAATAAAAATCACTTCTTCTCTAAAATTGGTTGCAGTCCAGCAAGGAGAAAGCATCTGAAACGCTGCTTAAAATGAAATAATTCCTAAGTTAGATGGTTGTGAGTGCTGTAAAATAATTTAAAACCAACACTGTGCATGGTTAAGGTGAAATACACTGCCTGACATTTCCTATTTTTTGAATTGCAGGTGGTGGCACTGCAGCTTTTGGTGCTCTGGCTCAGGTAGTCAAGACCCTTGGGCAATAGTTTCTGTTTGCCTGATACTTCTGTTTTAACAGAATTAACTGGCAGATTTTTGAACAGCATTGCATTCTATGACCCATCTCAAAGGTATACAGTGCCCTCATGTGGGTGAAAATGTTACTGCTTTAATTAGTTAATTGTTGAGGATATGCATTTGGTCAAGCATAGAGGAGGAAATGGATTTCTATCATACATAGACTGCACTTCCAAATAAAGCTTTTGTTGAAGTCCCCTGCTTCTCGTAATTGTATGGGTTTGTTGCATGCATCTATATCTTTCCACAATTTTTTAAATTTAAAATATTTTTGTTTTGTACCTTCATGTCATTTCTGATTTATGGACACCCTGAGGCAAAACCGTTATGGGGTTTTCTTGGCAAGATTTGTTCAGTGGCGTTTGCCAGAGCCTTCGCTGAAGCTGAGAGAATGTGATCTGGCCAAAGTAATCAGTGGGTTTCCATGGCCATGCAGGGATTCAAATCCCAGTCTGCTGGAGTCCTAGTCCAACCCCACTACACAGTACTAGTGCTCTCGCTTTATCTCTCTCTCTCTCTCTCTCTCTATATATATATACACACATCTCCAGCCCCATACTGTAAAACCTGTGGGCAGCTTACAATAAAATCAGTTTAATTTAAAATTAGAACAGTAACAATTTTAAATAATGAAAACATAAAACACTCTAGAAACATATCAAAGAGTTGAATAATTTAAAGGTTAAAGCAATCTAAAACACACACACACACACGCGCACACAGAGAGATTTAGATGGAGTCATTAGGCCCCAAAGAATTTCATAAAATGCCAGATTTTAACTTAACACCAGAATAAAACCAACTTCAGCTCCATTTAGGCCTTCAAGGGGAGGGAATTCCATGACCAGGGTACCTGAATGGAGAAGGCCTGTCCCACTTCCTCACGCTATGCCCTGCTTCGGTTGGTGGGACCCAGAAAAGGTCCCCTGCAGTAGATCTCTGTCAGGCAGATACAGGGAGAGGTGTTCCTTCAACATCTTATGATCTTTTTACTTCTCACTAAAAAAACTGTCATGGAGGGAAACCACAAGAAAAACCCTCTCTTTTGCCTTGAGACAAAGCACTCCTCAAAGTGCTTTGAAGGCGGTCGGAGCAGTAATGGAGACTGGGGCTCCACAATCCATTTAGACAGACAGCTCCTGATACCTAATCAAAAAGGTGTTACCCTGTTTTCTGGGGGTCCTGGGAGGGACACCAAATTGCTCTCAAAATAATATAAGTTGGGGAAATTAGTCAAAGAGCACAAGTTAGCACTGTGAGAGGCAGGGTAACGTAGCGAGATCTTGAACCCAATGTCTATGGTGTCAGGCCGAGTCAAGGAGCACACCGGAGTGAAATAACAAATGTGAATTTTATTAAAAATACAATCAATCAGTGTATGCAACACAAACACACAGAAAAACTATAGAAAGAAAGGTTGGAGTGGTATAGAGGGAATTTTAGAGGAGTTGTTGGTTTGGGTAATACTACACCTGTCCTGAAGCCCAGTCGGAAATGGAGAAGCTGGAGAGCGTGGATCTCAGCACGTGGAGCTGAGGGGAAGGCTCGCTGGACAAGCTACAGCAAGGCGGGATGGAAGCCAGGAGCGATCCAAAGAAGCGCTCAAAATCAGGGGTTTTTATAAGGAGAATTGTGACCGCAGGCTAGTTCGGACTTGGGGAAAACAATGGATTTGGGGCTGGAGACAAAGCCTCCAAAAGGTCAGAATTTGAATGATTGAGTTATAGCCAAATTGTCAATAGGATAGCCAGTATGCAAACGCGGAGTACTTGAGTGTTGTGTAGTCAGATCATCAAGCTGCCGGCGCGGGGCAGGGGATCTTTTGAAAGTTGCGTGCATACATAATTGAGTACTTGCCTAGAGGTCTCCTGAAGCTGTGAGTCAGCTATTTTCTGGCCTGCCTGTATTGTGTTGGAATATTACAGCGATTATCGGCCGAGCCTGTATGCGTGCTTGTCCGGGGGCCTCGCAAGCACGTGAGGGGGAGGGGGAGGTGAAGCCGAATTATTGATATCAAGAGATATCTTTTTAATATCCCCCAAGTTCGGGCTAGCCAGGGCAGTAACAAAGGCACTGTGAGGTATCCCATCATCCCCTCCTTAACAATGATAAATCATCTCATTAGAGCACACTGAAGTCTTTCTAGGATGTAAAATATGGAGAACATACCAAAAATTAGAAGCTCTTTATCTTCTTAACAGCAGCTGAATTGCAAGCAGGAGCTAGATGGAAAAATAAGCATCTGTTATTGGGGTAATTTGATGTACCACGGAGATTTTTATTGGTGATGAAACTTTCAACACAAATTAACGAAGCATGTAGCCCATCTTTTGTGGATGTCATTCTAGAAAAATGTTTTCATTTTATTTCATATGACCAGACAGAATGTATAGAAGATGATTTATTTAGACTGGTATTTAGCAATGTCAAAAGGAAAGCCATTACAGAGAAACAAACTTTGTCCTTTCGGAGTCTGATATGACTTGTAACTTGAAATGTAGAAGAAACACTGATTATTATAAGCATTTGGTATTCATGTGTTAAGAATGCATAAGGCTATTGCAATTGAACTTACAGCAGAAACAGCAGTAGTTACTCTGCTCTATTAAAGAAAACACAGTTTTATTGTCTCAGATAACCCATCCAAAGATAGGAAAGTAGATAAGCAAAAATAGTTCATACTGAGAAGAGCCCCTAAATCTGGCTCTTTATATATGAAAGTAAGCTGGCAAATGTTTTTGGGTCTGAGCTCTTCACGACTGCCTCCTTTTTGGACAAAGGGAAGAGAGAGAACTGAGGTTATTTTTCCTGAAGAAGTAGGGGAATGATCTCAACAGGTAGGAAAGTAGCAAAATGCCATAGAAGGAATAAAAAGACAGAGGGGAACCAGGGTCTAGCTATATGTCTATTGCCCCCCCCATACTGATCATCTTGTGTTGATGTCCTTTTTACCTCTAACAGTTACCTGTTTCTGAAGAGGAAGTCACAAAAAATAAAGCCCCACAGTTGCAAATTCAAATTCAAAAGCAAATGCTGCACACTGTCCCCATCTTGCATTCAGAAGAGCTGTTCCTGGGAAGAAATGGTCCCTAACAGCCCTTCACTGTAGTTCAGTTGAGTACATAATCTCCTGCACTCTAAATAGGTATTTTATACCCCATACAGCAAGTTGGAGGCTGAGCTAAAACTAGAGAACAAGGGTGAATCTATCTTTTAGGTTTTTTTGTAATATCACAATTTTTTAAATTATATGTTTATTCTGCCACATTCCTGTATCGCTTGGCAGACCTTTTCCCTAATACCTGCAATTTTAGCCTGCATTTTTAAAACTAGAGAATTCAGTTACAAAATTTGGAGAAGTTAAAAGAACAGTTAGTCTGAGAAGTGTGAATTAGGCTGGTTCATATTAAAAGGCAAGCTGAATAAAGTTTGCATCCAAGTCCAGAAGAGCTTACAACAGTTCTATCATTTATCCAACGCTATTATCCTTTTCCCACCCACTGCCGACTGAGGTGAGAGAATATTCCTCAAAAAAGAAAGAAATTGTTTAAAGTTATGAGATGGTTAGTGGAATTATGCTGAAGTATTTACTTGAGCTGAAATTAAGCTACACAAAAAGGCCATCAGTATGTCAATGTTTTTGAGTAAGCACAGGGGTTTTAATCTATGTTCTAGATTTCATTGTTTTTGGATGTAACTTCAATACTACTTTTCCCCCATTAAAACAAAACTCTTCTTTTCTGTCTCTGTCCTCTTTGAAACAAGGGATATGAGAGAAAAATCACAACTATACACAACTACAGCCACAACAATGAACAAAACAAGTAGTCAACACAAACACAATAGCTTATATCCACTAATGTAACACAGACCAACTTTTTTCCATTTTTCCATTCAGTTCTAGCCAGACTGTAAATAAACCGCATCTTCTCAAAAAGGAAATTGAGTTACTATTGCCACTTAAGCAGTCCTGCATATTCCTGAATACCAAACAGGGTGTTGGTGTGCTGCTTAAAGTTTTTCTCCTGGAAACACATTCTAGGATGAGAGGAGATCCAGCAAAAGCTACTCCTATGAGGGGGAGGGTTAATATTTTCACACCATAACTTCCACTGTAAAGTAGGTTTGAAAGGTAGAACTGCAGCATCTACGAATAACAAAGCTGTCCAATTTTGGGGGGGGGGAACCACCCATATTTTTTTTTCCTATGGGAGAGAATATGGCAATTTGGTATCCACCATAATCATATGGTAGCTAGAGCTTTTGACAGCACTGCAATCTCATCCACTACTAACATTGTAGGAAATAGGTGAGGCTGAGGCTGGTTGGGACTCTCAACCCCAAAATCCCCATGTGGCCTGCATATATTGACCAGGGTGGAAGCAAAGGTATGTGAGATAACACCTTCAGATCCCTTTCCAGGCCAAATACAGTACTCAGCTACATGCAGGAACTTCATGTTCCATGGGATTGCCTGCAGACCGGTTACATTTTCAATTTTTTCTTTAAAGGTAAAAAAGTTGCGCACAAAATTAGAGCAGGGCCTCCTATATGTGGTGCTAAATGTTGTTCAGCCCCTGCAGGCTCAGATAACGCCAGGCACACACTGCCCACTTGTAAACAAATATGTAATATAGGCTGTGCTCCATGCTATGATTAATAATGTGACTCATCCAGGATAATGAACGTTGATCATGCTATGTGCCCCCCATATGATATGCTGGTATAAAACATTGTTGTGGTGAGTTATCATCTTGGTGTAGCAAAAGGCTTGGATTACCATCATGTGTTACAGGCCGCCATGTGTTACATGTTAAACCTCAGGTAAAATCTGTACGATGGTTATAAGTGTGTGTTCAGCCATGCAGTGAAGGCACAGCTCTGTTTAGTTAGATATGATAGCAATTGACAAATGATTTATTATGTATAAGCATTAGGATACTTTATAAAGGTAACATAACCTATGTTCGAAGAACAGGTAACAATGTACTGTATATCAGAGGAAAGTGTCACTGCATCTCATCCTAGTGGAGAGGGATCAAAGAGTGTAGGTTGAGAGATACCAACCACAAGGTGTCTGGGTCAGTGTTTAGATGGAAACACTAAAGGCTGAGATAGAGAGATCAATGGAGATACCATGTTAGGGAAACAACCTGGGTGCTGATAAGGAAACCTGAGAAAGTTTCAGGGGTTGGCAAGATCAAAGTATGGGAACAAACAAGGTCCCATGGGAGTCTGGGAAAGTAGAAGACCCTGAGAATCCACCAGTGCGAATTGTGCCTGTGTGAAAGTGTATATCCCTGTATAACCAAGCGGGTATTGCAGAACGTTAGCTTCATCAACTGTCATACGCTTTTTCTCATCTACCTCATTAAACACTATTGGAAAAACGTGGGTGTTTTCTTCAGAGTAAAACAGTAGCCAGCACATCACAAAATAATTCCTAAGCAAGATCTAGACTATTCATATTCCTTTGAAACAGAGTGTGAGCACATTTTCAGATTTAATTCATAAGGACATTTATTCAGTAAATTCCTGCCTTTAACCATCTTTCAAATTTCCTCCCTTTTCACAGTTAAACAATTAATTCCATAATCTGCTTGTAAGATGAAGACTGGTGCTCACCACAGCTCTTTCGTAACCTTTTGACCTCAGATCACCGGAACTCACGTGGCCTCCTGTTTCAATATGTGAACAGAATCATGAGTCTTTATCAATGTAAAGCAGGAGGAGAACACTTGGCACTGCATTATCATATACATCATGTACCATTTCTTGTAATACAAAAGGACTTGTTGCAGTATGCCAGAACAGGAGAGGCCCTTGTATGATTCTTACATGACTTTTTTTGCAGAGGCCCATGTCGCTTGCATATATTGATCAGGGGAGAGATTTATCCTACGAATATTAAGCTCAGTTGCAAAGGCTCTTGCCTTCTGATAGAAGAAGAGAGACATCTCTCGGTCCACAAGGAAGTTGTGAAAAATTATGGCAAGCCTGGTGTAGATCTTCAGTTGGGCTTTTTTGTTGCCTAAGTCCATGGCAGCTGCAAGGGCTAAATTATAGTATCCAGCAGCATCAAAAGGGTCCTGAAACAATGAAGAAAGATATGAGCCACCATAAAAGTATCTATGTATGTGTATCTAAAAAGTTAAACACTAACTGTTACATGTTGCAGGCAAGAGCAACATAGTAAGGTGAAGCAAGAAGTGATTTAGACTAAAACATGGAACTCTGAAGTCATTAACTTCTATTTTAGTGGTTGTTATTTATGCATATTTAATTAATTTCTACCACACCCTTCTCCCAATATGGGACTTAATGCACCTTATAAACTAAGTTAAAACAAACCACAGCTAAAACAACTTGTACTACATTAAATGATATATTTAAACATTAAATGAACAATCACATTAAAAACACTAATTAAAACAGTGTAAAAGCATTTAAAACACAATAGCGATGATCAAAATACAGCACTCTGTTCAAAGATCTTTCTGCAACATCCAGATAACAACCAAAGGCTTGTCTAAATAAAAATGAGCCTAACAGAACCAATCTAGTCCTTGTGGGAGAATTACTTGTCTTAGAAGCATCCACTGAGAAGCCTGTCTTCCATGACCTTACCAAATATGCTTGTGGTGCTGTTAAGATTGAGAAAAAGGCTTTTCATGAGGATCTTAAACCTCAGACAGACTCATATAGGAAGATAGTAGTCTTTTAGATAATCTGGGCCCAAGACATACAGGGCATTACAGATTATAACCTGTCCTTTGAATTGTGCTTAGGAACAGATCAGTAGTCAATTAAGCTTTTGCAATGTGCAATATGTATGTGTTCCCTGTAACTGGCCCTGGTCAGCATTCTAGCTGTAGCATTTTGGACCTTCTGGTTTCTGAAAAGTTTCCAAAAGCAGCCCAATGCAGAGTGCATTACAGTAATTCACGCAGAATGCAATCAAGGTATGAGTCACGAAGGCCAGATACAACATCTTCAGGAATGGGTGCAGCTGGGGCACTCATTTTAACAGTGAAAATACATTCCCAACCACCACTAAATCCACGCTCAAAGTTATGTCTAGGAAAATATCCAAGCTATGAATGTGACATTTCAGTATGTGTGTGCACTGATATAAACCTATCCAGCACAGGCTGAATTCTGTGGGTGGCATTTCAACTGACTAGGATCACCTCTATCTTGTTGGGATTAAACTTGAATTTGTATCTCCTCATTCAGACTCTTACTGACCACAGACACTGGTTTAGTACCAAAACAGCTTTTTTGGAATTTGATAGAAAGGAGAGATAGAGTTAGGAGTCATTAGAATAGTATTCTTATTGGCTGCGTCTTTCTATCCTTCAAAATTCCTGTTTGCAGGTTTCTCACTACTGCTATTACTCTTAATTATGTCCTGCCCTGAAATCTTAACACAAGTGGAAAAATACTGTCAAGACAGGAAATGGCTTTCAGATGATTTAAACGTCGTATGCCTCTAACAGGTGATCCTGTGGACTCAATGGTAAACATTTTCCTTTTATCCTTTAAGTTTTTACTGTAGCAAATGCTGAATGCCAATGTATGTTGGCTGCTCCACAGAAGAGTGAAATATCTTTTAAACTCAAAAGTAGAACAAAATTGAACTTTTATCAAACAAAATCAAAAATACATCTATAGTCATGCCCATCCAACCATTCTCTTCCATCCCAGTCTAGAGCTCAAAACAATACCCTCTTCCAGCTCTCAATAGCTACAGAATAAGAGGTTAAAGGTTAGGAACATGCAGCTTTCCTTTGAAATACAACAGTTCCTCCCCCGCCCCCTTCTTAGCTTCCAATAAAGACATTCTGCAGTGATAAAGCACACATGAAAAATTTATACTTCAAAACAATCAGTTTGCTAAATCAGATTGTAGAATCTATAGCCTTTAGAGGCTGATGGTCTCCAACTTGCATCAGCCCCACCAGTATAGTAAGGCTCCTGGAGGATGGGAGTAGAATCCAACATCAACTGCAGGGTCCAGTAGGAACCCATCTAAAACAGTGAAAGAAATGATTTGATCCAGATTATTCAGACGTGTTAAGGCAGAGCCTTTTAAGAATCGTGCTTATTAATTTGGGTCCCCATTCTCATGTACACACTCCCAATCCAGGTGAAACAACACTGTTTCCCATATTCAGATATCAGTTCCACCTGTTTTACCTTTAGATCATTGAACGTAATATCTCCAAGAACAAGGTACACTTTTACATAGTATAGGGCTTCCTCATCAAACTGAAGAGGTGAGGGACACAGTGACAAGGCTTTCAAGAAGAAGTGTTCAGTCAGTTCACACTGTCTTAGATGATGGTGGATAACAGCCAGTCGGTGATATGCTAGTCTTTCATTTAAATGATTTCCTAATGAGGTAAGCAAAGAATCAGCACAGAAATTCAAGAAAAAAAAAGATTAAATTACAATACTCTTTATGAGAACATATATAGACTTAGGCCAGATTCACATCTACATGTTCATTACACATTACATGTGTGAATCCCTATCACAGATACATCACAGACAGAACTCTAAGATGTCCTTAACACACAAGAGACTTAATATTGCATGTGCGGACTATGTAAGTTTAAATAAAAACGTCTACATAAATTTACAAAGGAAGGTGAGCATTAAATGGAATTGCAGGGTCACTTAAGGATTGCTTAGTTTGGCTTACAGATGTACAGTTCTTTAACTTAAGGCATTCTTCCTTATTTTACAGTAAAACTATTTAAGGAAAATAAGTTTGTGCTTATATTGTGGAACACTAAAATCTCCCAGAGAAGTCTAGCAGCTGTTGAGACACTTGGTGATTACAAGGAACATTATATGTTGACTTGCATGTGGGGATTTAACATACTTCCTATCCATCTTTGCCAATGTTCAAGACAGTATACAAGATAGTTTTAAAGCAGTACTATTAATTAAAAACTTCTTATGGAAACAGCCCGGCACCATGCAGAGATATTTTTTTGAATAAGGGATGGATAACTATGTGACATCCTTGAGGTCAATTTTGGCAAAGCAATCCCCTACGTGAAGTAGAGTAGGATTATCACAAGTATTGTCCTTTTGAAGTTTTGGGAATAAAGCATATGTTAAGGTTTCACAGGTTGAGCATGGGGTGGATATCCCATCCATCTTGGAGATGGTGAAATATCTGGAATAGGACCTGATGAGAGTTTTGGGCTTGACTGTGTCTTTATGAAGGAGTGATTTCATCCTGTAGCCATGATGGGGTGGTGAAAAGGAAAGGTCCTGAAAAAATGTGGTTCTGAATTCAATTGCTTAGCTGCTGTATACAATGGTAAGTACTCAACTGTCTGTGGTAACAGAGCCCCACTTTTGGAGGAAATCTACCAAAAGTGGAATGCTTTGCATCTATATTTCTAGAATGCTTGCATCTATATTTGACGACGAGAAGAAGCAAGTGCACAAGGCTTGTTCCTGTCACGATAAATTACGTTTTTTGAGATATTGAAATGCAGCAATTCAGCTAAGACATCAAGTTTTAAGATATGAGAAGAAGAGGTTGCTTACCTGTAATTGTGGTCATCTGTGCCCTCACACAATGGGTATCTTCACACATGCGCAGTAGTGTTTCGGAAAGTTCCAGAGCTGAGCAGCTTGGTGGGAACCCCTCCCCCATTCGGTACTGAGCATGCTCGTTCCCGCCAAGCTAACAGTCTCTCCTCAGTTTCAAAGTCCGCCGAAGCAGGGACCTGAAAGAGGGGAAGCTGGCTGTGTGTGTGTGAGGGCACAGATGACCACTCAAAGAAACACAGTTACAGGTAAGCAACCTGTTCTTCTTCTTCGTGGTCTCTGTGCCTCACACGATGGGAGATTAAGTAGCTTACTGTTGGACGGCGGGTCAGGTCCTAGACGGTAAGAGGACAGTACTGCACGACCAAAGCGGGCATCATGCTGGGATCTGCAATCAAGACAGTAGTGGCAGATGAAGGTCGAAGGCCGCGACCATGTAGTCACATGACAAAGCTCCTGTAGGTCAACTCCCCTGAGAAGGGCTGCTGAAGAGCCCACAGCCCTAGTAGAATGGGCATGAAGTGGAGATGGAGGCAGTTGCCCAGCAAGTTCATAGGCAAGGTGAATCGCCTGGACAACCCATTTAGAGAAACGTTGGGTGGATACTTTATGACTTTCCAGTGCCCACCATAGCAGACAAAAAGGTGGGGAGTATGGCGGAAGGTCGAAGTCCATTGCAAGTAAAAAGCTAGAGTGTGACACACATCAAGTGAGTGGAGAGAACGCTCAAGAGGCGAAGCCAGGTCAGGATAGAAAGTCAGCAAAATGATATCTTGATTCAGGTGGAAGTCAGAGACGACTTTAGGAAGAAAGGAGAGGTCTGGATGCAGGAATACCTTGTCCCTATGAAACATCAGTAAGGGTTCATCTGAACATAGTGCAGTCAGTTCGCCTGCCCTTCTAGCTGATGTAACAGCAACCAAGAATGCCATCTTCAGAGTAAGGAGGCGGTTGTCAGACGTGGCCATGGGTTCAAACGGATGGCGTATAAGCTGGGAAAGGACAAGAGATAACAACAATGGAGGAAGCAGTGGGGAGACAGGAGGGTATAGACGTTGAAGGCCTTTGAGGAACTGCTTGACCGTAATGTTCCTGAAAAGGGCCAAGAAAGGAGAGCCACGTGGTTGGTAAGTGACAGTCATGCAAAGATAGACCTTGAGAGAGGAAAAGGCCAGTCCTTGCTCCCGTAGAGACAGGAGAAAATGAAGCACTGTTGACAGGGAGGCCAGAGAAGGGGCCTCACCGTGGGCATCCACGAAGGCCGCGAACTTGCGCCACTTGTAGTCGTAGGACCTGCGAGTGGATTCCTTCCTAGCAGCCATGAGCAGGACAGTCTAGAAGGTTATCCTCCACACGCGCAGGTGGAGGAGAGGGAGGTCCGGGTGAAGCACGCGACCGTCTGAGTGCAAAAGGAGGTTGGGCGTGCACGGAAGTCGCATCCTGTGGCCCCCAGAGATGCTGAGAGGGGGACCAAACCAATGTTGTCTCAGCCAATAAGGGGCTATGAGGACGGCATCTGCCCTGTCTGCGGCAATCTTGGCCACCACTCGGCCCAGAAGAGGAAATGGGGAACCCCTTGTCCCAAGGAAACTGGAACGTGTCCCCGAGAGAGTGGCGTCCCACACTGGCTCTGGAGCAATAGCAGGGGCACTTATTGTTCTGGTCAGTCGCAAAGAGATCGACGAATGGAGTGCCCCATGGAGACACTATCCAGCGAAAGGCAGTGCTGGAGAGGGACCACTTGTGGTGGCACGCTGTGTCTCTGCTCAGCGTGTCCACCGTAACATTGTTCCGTCCCACTAGATGAACTGCAATGGGGTGTATCTGCAGTGGAATACACCAATTCCATGTGTGCAGAGCCAGATGGAGCAGGGTGGAAGAGTGGGTGCCTCCCTGCTGGTTGATGTAACAAACAGCTGTCATATTGTCGGACAGAATCTGGATGGTCTGTCCAACAATGAGGTTCCAGAAGGCCCAAAGGGCCTTGAGGACTGCTAGGAGCTTCAACACATTGATATGTAGGTGTGTCTCCAGGCCGGTCCAGTGGTCCTGGACAGAGAGACGTTCACAGTGGGCTCCCCAACCAAGGAGAGATGCATCCGTTGTGATGGTAAGGGACGGATGGGGTTTGGCAAAGGGCATTCCAGACAGCAGATGGTGCAGGGACAGCCACCAGCAGAGGGAATCCCTGACAGGACGAAGGATCTGAAGAATCCTACACTGGTCATTGAGGAAAGGATCGAAATGCCTGAGGAACCAGTGTTGAAGAGGGTGGGCACGGAGGTGAGACAGGTAAGTGACCGCAGTCATGGCTACCATATAGTCGAGGAGTTGTTCAATCTGATGAGTGGAAACAGAAGGACTGCGCAGGATGGCCGCCGTAGCCCGGTGCAATATCCATACACATTTCATCGGAAGGAACGCCATGGTGGAAGTAGAGTCAAGAGTGGCCCCGATGAAATCTAGGGCACGTGTAGATTCCAAGTGGGACTTCTTGGAATTCACTCTGAGGCCGAGATCGGAGAGAAGGGAGAGGGCAAGATGAATGTCCTCATATAACTTTCATTTGCAGGGTGCCACCAGTAACCAATCGTCCAGGCAGGGGTACACCATGACATATTTCAGGTGGAGATAAGTCACCACAGGGGCTAAGCATTTGCTGAAGACCCTGGGGGCGGTGGACAGGCTGAACGGAAGGACCTTGTATTGGTAACACACACCCTCAACCGCAAACTGGACGTACCTCCTGTACTGGGAGCGAATGTTGACATGGAAGTAGGCATCTTGCAGATCTATGGACGTGAACCAGTCCCAATGCTTGAGGAGAGGCAGGATGGATGACAGGGTGACCATCTTGAACTTCTGGGGGAAATGAAGGAGTTGACTGCCCGGAGGTCCAGAATGGGTCGGACAGTGCCGTCTGACTTCAGTACAGTGAAGTACTGGGAGAAGAAGCCATTGGATTTGGCCGAAGATGGCAGTTGTTCTATGGCTCCTTTGTGAAGGAGGGTATCGATCTCCTCGAGAAGAGTGGGACTGGAAGGCATGGAGTAGAAGACACCAAGAGGAGGAGTATTTTGAAACTCAATGGTGTAGCCAAGATGGACAATGGTCAATACTCAGGAGTCCGAAGTGCTGGTGCACCAGGTGTTAAAATGGCGAGCCAGTCCTGGGGTCTTGGACAGGTGGCTTGGAAGATGGAAGAGTGGTAGAGGTGGCGACCTGCAAGGGAAGTCAAAAATGGGACTTGGTAGCCAAAGAAGACTTCTTCGAAGATGGCTGGTAGTGCCTGAAGGAGCAACGAGATGAAGAAACAGGCAAAGAAGATTGGTGAGATGAGCAACATGGAGAACACGACCTGTGAGAGTAGGAAAAGCGTCTCCATGAGGAGTGGAATGAGGAGGGTCTCCTAGGCTGGGCCAATGGATGAAGACCCATGCTCTTCGCCATCAGACAAGCTTTCATCAGATGGTCCATAGCATCATTCGTGGTCACGTGGAAGAGCCCCTGATCATCGAAGGGGAGGTCTTCAATCCTCTTCCTGCTGTCTTCAGTCAGGCCGGCGGACCAAAGCCATGCAAACTGGCAAAGGGTAATTGCACCCACCATCACCTGCATTGCACCCTCAACAGTGTGTCTGGAAGATAGGATTTGCTGGTTTGAGAGTGCCACAGACTCGTTATAAAACTGGATGGCAGTAGCCTGGTGGTCATCCAGCAAGTGGGATATGAGAGGGAAAAATCTATCCCATATGTTCCATTGATATGCCACCAAGCAAGCCTGAATGCTGGAGATCCTGATGATCAATGAAGAGGCCAAATAAAACTGATGACCAAAAATATCCAGACGATGACCTTCACAATCAGGGGAAGTAATATGGGCTCTTTTACCCTCTTTCGTTTGGGAAGACTCAACGACGATTGAGTTTGGAGTTGGATGATTGAAGAGAAAGTCAACATCCTTCCATAGAGTTCAGTAGAGATGCTCCAGGCAATGAGTAATCAGCTGGAAGGAGGCTGGCTGGGACCATGGGTGCTCAAGCATCTCCTGTAACACTGGAAGAAAAGGAATTGGAGCAGTTGATGCAGGACGCCTGTCGACGTAATGGAAGACTGGGTCCTGTACCGTTGGAGCAGAGCCAGAGATGTCAAGGCCCAAAACATTGGCCATTCTTACAAGGATGTCCGAAAACTGCTTTACATCCTCTGGAACCGAGTCAGGGGTCGGTTCCCCGAATGCGAGTGGAGGAGAAGTGTGAGACTGTGGCGTGGAGTCCGTGGAATCCTCGTCAGAATCATAACAGCCGGAGGATGGAGAAGACGGAGGTGATTGAGAGTAGTAGGCTTGAGTAACCGAAGATGCACTGGGAATGGCAAGTGGAGCAGAGACTGAGACCAGTATAATAGATGGAGTTGGTACGGAGGTTGGTACCGAAGTCGGTACTGGAGCTGGTGCCAACGATATCAGTAGAACAGATGGGACTGGTGCAACGATGGACTGTGTCGGTAACGGGGCGATGAAGTAGATGGAAGGAGAGATGCCACCTGGCTGTACAGCAGAGGCCGAGACACCACTGCTGTCACCCGAGATGAGGGCGAGACAGCCCAGTAATAAGAGGACTGATCATGGGACCAACGATGAGGACGAGATGGAAAGTGTCAGTAGTAGATCGATCAGGACCGAGAGTGGGACCAAGAGTGACAGTACCGAGGTGAACAATAGTACTGAGGTAGCGTGATCCCGAGGGAGAGCGTGATGAGCGAGAACGCCGAGGACGATATGGGGACTAGCGATGTACGTCAGGATGGTATCGGTCATGATAAGCAGGCGAATAAGAATAATATGAGCCAGGTTGCTCTCTCCAGAGATGCTCATGGCCGTAACAAGCTATATAGGATGGTGAGGAGAAAAGTGAATCCACTCTCACTGATGCAACCTCATGGGCACCACGGTAGCTGTGATCCCAACGATGAGGAAATCTACCTCTTTCACCACGTCCTGGAGAGCACACTGGTTCGAGGCTGGTCTCAGGAAGAAGCCTGAGGAGCATCCGATATAGGCGGACAGTTCATCTCAGGGTAGCCAGAAGAAAAAGCCGGAGGAAGCGGAGTCTGGGAGGATCCCTCTCCAGGCTGACCCAATGTAATGGGTGGAGAAGCAGTTGGCGTAGGCTGATGGTCCAGGTTGGGCACAAGGTCGATGGTTGCCGGGACAGAGAGCACCGGAAGCTGGTTTGAATCACTCACTGACGAAAGAGCGGGAGCCTCAGCCTCGTCTATGGTGGAAGCCTGCGGCTGCGTGGGTAGAGGCGTCGGTAGAGGACCGAAAGAAGACAGTCGAATGGCCGACAGACAGGTAACGGGCGAAGGAGAGTGGTGCTTCTCCTGCTTCTTTTTCTTCTTCGGGGCCACAGAAGAGTGGTGAGAGGAAACCCTCTTCCGCTCCACCAAGGTAGGTACCTTGTGAGGCTGCTGTGAGCTGGAGGAGGCATCTCAAAAACTAGAAGACGGAACGACAGGCATCTTCAAGAGCTTCGGAATCCTCAGCAAAGAAGAGATCCGTGGCAAAGTCAACGGAGTCAATATCGATGTCGATACCAAGGTTGTCGGTACCAAGGAGGGAGTTGATACTATCAACGTCATGGTCGAAGGCGAGGCTGTGGTCGAAGATTTCGATGTCGAGGGACCTCGCAAAGGCCATGTTGAAACAGAGGCGGTAAAGAGAGCCGTATTTGAAGCCGCCTGATCCTTTAACCGAAGAGCCTGCTCCCAACAGTAAGATTTCAAACAGGAGGCCATGTTCTTAAGCATCTGTGAGGTAAACTCCTTGCAAATAGAACAGGCCCAAATGTTATGGCCTTCCCCGCGGCAGAACAAGTACTCGGGGTGGGCGTCGGACAGCGAAACCTTGCGGCTGCAGGTAACGCACAATTTGAAAAGAGAAGACATGAGAGGGGGGAAGAGTCCTTACAGTCTTTATCCTGGAAGGAAATAACAAGAAATCCAAAGAAAATCTGAAGAACAGAAACTGCTCAGTGAGGAAACCTTCTGAGCTGCTAACTGATCAGTGGACAAAAAGAAACCGAGGAGAAACCATTAGCTTGGTGGGACTGAGCATGCTCAGTACCGAATGAGGGAGGGGTTCCCGCCAAGCTGCTCAGCTCTGGAACTTTCCGAAACGCTACTGCGCATGTGTGAAGATACCCATTGTGTGAGGCACAGAGACCACGAAGAAGAAATACAATGCTATATATCTGAACCAGAGTTAAGTAACTTTATGAAGCCTGCTAAACAGATTTCCATATATTTTCTTTACCTAACTGGACACTAAGCATTAATGATGCTTGCGCATATCCCAGACATTCCTCATATGCTTGTAGATTTATCAACAATTCCACCAATTTGTTCACGAGTCGAAGCTCAGCACTGCTGTTCTTTGTCTTAATAGCAAGTGGTAAAGCCTTGTCCTAAAATGAGTGCAAATAAAAAGACCATTTTGATAGTTACTGCTCAAAGTACTTTTACAAAGGAAGATCACATATTATTATCCCACATATTAAACAGAGCTGGCTTTCATTCTGTATGGCCACCAACTCCAGTGACATCAAAGTCAATATGACTGGGAGATGTGGTGGGTGAAAAGTTAGAAAAATCAAGAAGAGAATACCAACCTTGTAGAAAGGCACTGCTTTTTCCCTTTCCCAGTCTCCATTAAAAAATATGTCTCCTGAAGCTTCAAATAATTCCATTTCTAAATTAGGATCCTGAGTACATACAGCAGCATTTTGGGCAGCCTAGAAAAAGGAGATACATTCTGTAATACTAGTCCAGAAAAAAAAAATAAGAACAATGATTCTCTGAAACAGAATACATCATGATACAACAACTTTTTTTTTATTTCATCCTCCCTCTGAGACACTGACTGCATTTCCATAAATATACTTTCTAGAACTAGAGGTGTTCCTAGAAACTATGGCCTCTAGGTTCATCCCAGTTTCCAACATTACAAAAGCATAGGAATGGTTACAGTCATTTAATACTTTCTGGCTTATATTCAACTGAATTCAGAGCTTGTTATAATTGTGTGCCTTCTAGTCCTTTTTGATTTATGGTGACCCTAATTACAAGGTCTTCTTGGCAAGATTTTTACAGAAGGGGTTTGCTTTTGCCTTCCTCTGAGGCTGAGAGGATGTGGCTTGCCCAAAGTCCCCCAGTGGATCTCCATGGCTGAGTGTGGATTCAAACCCTCCAGAGTGATAGACCAATGTTCAAACTACTATACTATGCTGTAATGAGAGCTACCCACAAAGAATCCAAGATCCTTGAAATATTAACATTTGAACTATCAATCTACACACTTAATTTCTTTTTATTTGGCAACACTGAATTGTGATCTTATAACCCAATAATATTTTTTGGAATGCTTCATGGGTGGTAAAGCTTCTAATTAACTGTATATCTGTCACAGCAACAGAGGGGTCTCCCAGTCAGCAGGAATAGTCTGGCCTTTGGGCAATCCCAATCTGACTCAAGAAGAATCTGAAGATGTCCCTCCTACTCCCTAGAGCTATACTGCCTGGAGTAAGGAATTTTTCTTCATTTCAATGAGGCAGCAAAAGGCGGTACTTTCTTGTTGCAGAGAATAGCACAGAAGTCTGTGTCTCTCCTTGAATGAAGAAAGTGAGAACAGGAGAATGTGAGTTTGCCAGACTCATTCTGGGTGCCAGTCTGCCTTTCAGGACCAAAACCAATGCCTTTCATCCAAAGCTATAAGTTTTGCCAACAAGCACTCCATTATTGACAACACAAATCAATCTGACTGGCTGTGGCACTCACAGTTTTTGGTCTGTGTACCTGTAGCAAAATTAATTTGGCATTATCATAAGTGATGATCAATGTATAGTTTTTGTTTTCCCATATACAGAGTGTTTCCCACACAGGACTTTTCTAGGACAATCTATCATTTACACTGAATTCTTTTCTGAACAGTAACAGAATTTCTAAGGTTCAAATTTCAAAAAATTACCTAGTAATAGTTGTTATTGGGCCTTTGAATCCAGAAAACTAACTCTATGAACCTATAATGGAATTCCCTAAAGAGTTCTACAAATCAGCTTCCATCTGTTATGCAAACTTCCTTACTGCCAAGAATTTGGGTAAGAGGCAGCAGGTAGGTGTTTTGTCTTGAAGTCTAAGTAGCAGACCTAGGTTTTTTGGGTTGAGGTCAAGCTCCATTCCTATCTGCCTCTTAGAGGTTGTGCTGTGTCAGCTGCCTACCATTCTGCTGGAAGTCCTCACCTGGCTGAACATTGAGAGAGCAAAATGGCTTCATCTGTCCATGTGAGCACTGTGGTCGTAGCATTCCCTCTTCCAGTGCATTCTTACTTAGCAGTACAAATCAAAGTGGGAGCTGGACAGAGCACAAAGCACTAAATCAACTGCTGCATCCAAAGCTCTGCCGGCTCGTTTTGGCTGGGAAAGAAATATGTGGATATTTTCCTCCCTGGTGTCATTCCCCCCTACCCTTTTATCTACCAGTTACAATGAGTAGGAAGATTGCTATGCCAGCTCCAGACTGAGTAAATAAGGAGCCTGATCCTGTGGTCCTTCAAGAGAATCGAGGGAAGTTTCTGGGCTTTCTTTTGGTACTGCCTACAGGAATACCAGTGGTGGTATAGCTATCCTTGTTGTGCTTTCTGCAAACAATGAAGAAGAGGGCTCAACAGAGGCACAGTTGCTTTCCACTGATGGAGAGGCATCACCACCTAATCTTGATCCCTCTCAACAAGCTAAACCAGGGAGTTAGAATTGCTTTGCCCATCGCCCCCTTTCTCTCTTACACACAACAGAAATCCTGCCATTTTTCTAAATAACATTTTGAGCACATATCCTCTGCAATTGTTTAGTGATACGAAGTTGCGTCATTCATTGCTTTGCTGCTCTCAATTCAATAGGTGAAGGGATTATACAACTTCATAATATGAAAGTCAATGGTAAGAGACACTTCTTAAAAACCTTTTTTGTTACATCCATTTCAAACACTAACTCCGGAATCCTGCATATAATTACTTGCTTACTTTCAGAAAGGTGGATGGGCGCTTAGCTCCAAGTGTATAGAAGCAAAAGGAAAGGGGAAATGAACAAACTGAGAGCTAAAGAGAAAATAATTTGTTGTGGGATATCTCTGATTAGAATAGTAAATGTGAGGGCAAATGATGGAAGTAATCTGGGTTAGCTACTACTTTGATGGACCAGGAAGAATTTAATTTATTTAAATTGGCATATATAAATAGAAATTAGCATGTACAAATTTTTGCAAATCTGTAACCTGTGGGCCTGAGCTCCAGGAATTTTTCAGTCCTTGGCCATGCCGTGATTGCAGCCTCCCTGACAAAAACTGTTCTCCAAGCAATCCAAATTCTCAGTTTCTGTTGCTGAATATAATATTATTAATGAGCAACACAGACACTTAAAACCTTGCAAATATCTCAGAGTGAATAAGTTATTTCTTTGAGCCCTGTCACACCTCCTATAAATAAAAGATTAATGACACAAGTTGTTTTCCCCATCCAATTATAATCATAGCAATATGCTTCAGATAAAAATGGGCATATACAATATCACATTATTGAAATAAAATAGGTGAAGGAAAACATTATGTTAATTAACATCTTCTAGTCATGTGATTTCCTGTTAACCTTTTCCCCCCCAATTTAATTTCATTCTACTACAGTTTCAGTTCCCAAGCTATTATGACTCTTACCTGGATATAAAGATCTACTAGCTCATTCTGCCTCAATATATAATATATCTTCCCTGCTTGAAGCCAAGCCTGAGCCTCCTTCTCTTTTGCTTGAAGATCAATAAAGATTCCAAGGCTTCTTTTAGTGTATTCCAGGGCAGATCTGTATGCCCTACAGGAAATCACAGACAGCATATTAAAAAAAGGAAACAGCATATCCTAATTAATATTGTACTGTTTTTCAGAAAATAAAGGTAATTTCCAACTATTACACACTCTGTGATCCTCTAGCACACACTACTGACTTTTGCAATGTATCTGTAGGACATTTTGACATATTGATAAGTGGATCATAGTTGAGATAAAAACAAAATAAAATCAATAATAATGTGCTTGAAGTTCAAGATGGAAGCGTGGGCAGCTGTTGATCAATGCTGTAGGGCCACCAACAAATTACAAGAACTAAAATCAACATGGAAAAGGAAGCCAGAATGGGAAGTGTGGCACCAAGGGATTGCAATACTTTCAGCTACCCACTTTAACTGACATGTCTCCTGGGCCACTAACAGATGAGCAAGAAATTTTATTAAACATGAGCAACTCTTTTTAGCATGAAGATGAATTGATAGGTAAAGCTTGACTTGTTGGATTTACTTGCTATGCAATTTTTAAAGCCACATGAGCCGTACCAGAAAAATATATGGCATTCACGTCCAGTTTGATATTTTCTTGTAGCATTTAAGGACAGATAGACAATTACACTGACATGACAGTAATGCATGTTGAAGAAGGACTGATACATTGTAAGGGAAAAGAGTGGTCCACATTTGCACTCAGTAGAGGTCAACCAACACAGGTGAGGACCCTGTACTTTATTCTCTCACCTATTAGAAATGATTGTCATTTGTATCAGAGAAGCAGGTTAGGGATATAAACAATTAATGCAGTGTCTAGAACTCTCACTGCTCTATTTATGATGGAAAATGGAGCATGAAGATGTGGAAAGGATGTCTGGTCAAGACCCGCTAGCCACTTCTATGCTTCTTAAATCAATGAGAGAGAAGATGCCTGTCCTAGTTCAGGAGCTGCATATACCTCACTAAAAGAAGAAATGAATCTTTAAAAGAAGCTATAACTTGACTGCTTCTTAGGAAAGGATGGAAGGTGGAAACTGCCTTGATTAGTCTTGGAATGAGCTCTGCTGAAAAAAAGCAAGAGGCAGTCTGATACTGTTGATTCTCAGAAAGGCTTCAGGAAGGCAATCCACAACAGAATGGGTTATCTCTCCACACTAGCTGATCAAGGCAGGAGTCAAAAGATTCTAATCTGTTAATAATGTTGACACCCTGACCCTCTCTCAGTTTTTATTCTGCTGCCTTGCAGCTGACGGGGGAAATTGCCCTCTCTTGCTAGCAGAGGAAATTTAAGAGTTAACCAAGGGGAAAAAGTTCAGAATTTAGCACTGAGGCAAGGAAAATGCAGGCAATGGAAGAATCAAGAAAAAAGAAAAAAAATTTCAGAGGTTCAGGGGCCGGATGAGTTCACTTTGCAGATGGAGAAGAGGGGAAAAGAGCTGGTAGAGGACATCAGGGCTCAAATACGTGCAGGTATGCAGGATAAAGTGCATGGCAACTTGGCAAAGAGACTATAATAGATCAGGTAGTCCTGGACAGGATAACTGCTGATCCAGTTCAGAATGCAAATTCATTGCTGTGAAAGATATTTTTAGTCTCTAGTGAGAGCAAAACAGAGGGGAGCTCCCCATCACATCACTCAGAAACATAAGAAAGCACCTGAAAGGTAAAGAAATCTGGTCTAAAAAGAGTTAAAGGAGATAAGTAAAAAAAAGAGAAAAGGCAAAGGGCTTATCAGAGGGCTCCAGAAGTGGAGACAGGACAACAATTCAATGCCTACAGGAATTTGTGTTGCTGGTAAACTTCCAGAAGAGTCAGCTGATACCTGTAGAAAGAATTGTTCATTTAGGTGTGGAAATAGACTCCCAGAAGGGATGTGGATTTATTTCAAAGGAGAGAATGTTGGAATTAAAACAGGAGATTTTGAAAATAAGGGATCAGAGATCAGCAGATTTGATGAACCTAGCCAAGTTATTGGAAATACTAATATCAACCACTCAGTTAATAGCTTAGGCCAGATTTCATATGAGCCCACTGCAATTATTTCTAAGGCTGTTCCAAGGTCATATCATCTGAAAGAGGAACGATGATGATAAAAATACCAAGATGGTTGAGAAGGGAGTTGATGGATAAATCTGAACAATTTAGGGAAAGGAATGTCCTTCATTTGCCAAGACAAGATATCAATCACAACAGACGTGAATTTGTTTGGTTGAGGAGCTCATTATCAAGAAGAAACAGCTCAGGGACATTGGTCAGAATCAGAGAAAAGGCTCTGCATAAATTCGCTAGAGATGAGAGTAGTCCAGTTGGCAATGCTGAGATCTGTGCACTTTATAAAGGGCAAGAATGTGCTGATATATACAGACAATGTGACAGTAAAAGCTTATTTAAACAAACAAGGAGGCACAAGGTTGGTTCAATTGATGAGAGAAGCCAACAAGATTATTGTGCAGGCAGAAAAGAACACAAGTTTGCTTTCAGCAATACATCCGAAAGGAACTCTAAATCTGCAGGTGGATTACCTGAGCAGAAACAAAATCTTACTGGGTGAGTGGAGTTTACATCAGAAAGTGTTTGCTATTTTGCAAGAAAAGTTTGGTGGATTTTCAGTGCACTTGTTTGCTTCAGGAAAAAAAACAAAAGTTACCAAGGTATTTTTCCATCGATGGTAGTGTAGGTGCTGAGAAACAAGATGTACTAAGGTCAGGCTGGCCGGAGTGTCTGCTGTATCTTTTCCCAACACTTCCAAAAGTTCTTCACCAAATAAGGTTGCAGAAAGCTCAGGTGGTCTTGATAGCACCTTACTATCAGACCAGGGTTTCCACAGCTGTTGAGTATGTCCATGGAGCAACCTTAGCGGTTACCAGCCAGACCAAATCTTTTATCTCAGTGACCAATTTCTCATCCAAATCCTGTTTAACTGCCTGAAGGTTGAGTGGCATAGTTTAAAAGAGAAGGTTCAAAGAATCTGTGATTGAAACAATGCTGGCGTCTAGAAGGAGTTCGACACATAGAATGTATGAAACAACATGGAAAGTTTTTAAGAAATGGTATAAAAACAGCTCAGTAAATATCAATAATGTTAGAATTAATTATGGTCTCCTCTTTCTGCAAATTGGTCTGGAAAAAGGACTCAGACTGAATACGTTAAAGAGGCAAATAGCAGCGTTGTCTACTGTATTGCTGATTGGGGAAAAACCACTCTTGGCAGATGATCATATAAAATGATTTCTAAGGGGCGCAAGTTTATAGACTACATCTACAGTTCAGATTTCCCTCTTGGTACCTCAAACTAGTTTTGGACAGAATGACACTACCACAGTTTGAGCCTTTGAGGGAGGCATCTCTCAAGCTGTTGACTTTTAAAGCTGTTTTCTTGGTAGCAATAACCTCATCAAGGAGAGTTTCAAAGATTGGGGCCTTATCAGTGTATCCTAATTTATGTAGATTTGAAGAGTATTGATGACTGATCCTTCTTTCAGACCAAAGTGTATGGCTTCAAGTCCAGTGTTGCCTACAATCACATTACTGTCTTTCTGTCCTCAACCTGCTCACCCAATGGAAAAAAGTGGCACTCACTGGATGTGAGAAGGCCAAGCAAGGTGTATATGAACAGGATGAGGAGAATAAGAAGTATGGAAGAACTGTTTATTTTTTTCAATCCAAAAATGCTAGGTTGCAAAATATCAAATTCTATGATCTCAAGATGGATAAAAAACTGTATTTTCTGCTGTTATGATTACATGAAGGTGCCAAGATCAAGTAATGTGTGGGCGCATTCCAAAAGATCTATGGCCTCTACAATAGCATTTAGAACTGCATCATTAGAGGATGTTTGTAAGATGGCTGGATGGAAGGAGCCTACAATTTTCATCAAGCATTATAAGTTGCACAAATTTGCTTCAAGGCAGACCACATTTGGAAGATCAGTATTACAGGTGGTAGCTCATGGATGTAGCAACCAATCCCAACTGTAGGAAGTATAGCTTGGGTATATCCCATGCTGTTGTGGATTGCTCCTGAAGCCTGAGAATGAGAGGTTGACACTTACTGAGAATTATCATTCTAGGAAGGCTGAAGGAGCAACTCACCCCCTCCTAGGCTGGCAGAAGAAAAAAAAAATAAAATAAAAGTGTTAGTAATGACAGTATTGTTGAAGAGAGGCAAAGTCAAATTGGCTAGCAGTAGAAGTAGGTGGCAAGGCATCGGCATGCAAGGCTAGGTAACAAAACTGAGAGAGGGTCAGAAGTCAATGTTATTAATGGATTAGAATAAACGCAGATGTATGTGCATGTCTAAAAGATTCATCCATCTTTATTTACATACAGAGAGAATTTACTGTTACTTTACTATGTATATGTATTAATTTATTGCTAGATAAATTGTATTATAATCTACTTTTGTTGTACTGAGACTATTGTCTGGTATTAGTTTAACCAGCATATTTCTTTGAAAATAATTGCTTTTATTTATCTTCTATAACCGTTTCTTTAATATTTTTAGCACCTTTCACATCTTTTCCCCATACAATCTAGCTCCATTCAGTTCCACAGGGGACAACAGGAATTATTTTCCAGCTCCAGTTTCAACCCAAGCTAAAGAATAATTTGTGGGCTTCTAAACCATGCCTATTCTTTGACAGAGGGTTTAATTAGGCACCAAAGAAGAATTTCTAACTGCTGTCTACTTGCACTCCATACTAAAGAAGCTAATGGAATAAAGATCATAATAAGGAAAATTGTTAGGAAATTGGGAGGATAAAAATAATATGCCCTTGAGTTCTGTTCATTCATTTCTGCAACAGCTTACACAACAATTTGTAGTTATGAGGAAATTCTACATTAGCTCCTGCGACTCTGTGGAAAAGGTTGCCTAAACTCTTGCCAAGCAGAATTATGTCTCTGTACTAGTTTCACTTTTCTTGCACAAAAGTTCTAATACATGCAGAAAGGCACCTTTGGATCTAACCCAATGAAACAGGAGTAGCAATGTAACTAAATAGCATTCAGGTTAAAACATCACCTCACAGAATTGCCATTTCTTACCTTTCTGTGCCTAAAGATAGATACAGCTGACTGATGGTTTCCAATACCTTTCCCTCCATGACTTTGTCAGACATTTTTCTAACCAGGGAGAGTTGATACTCATTGTAGATGACGCACTGAGCTTCATCTGGAAGAACTGCACTGTAGAACTGACAGAGATGTTGAACAGCCTCGAGCTGCCCTAAGAAGAATAAGGTACACATATTATAATAAAACAAGCCAATTCTATAGGAACATACCACTACTTTGAAGACCTTGCCTTGATGGCTTCCAGTTTCCAAAATACTCTGGAAGCTTCACAACAAACTGGAAATCAAGTCCAGTTTTATGTTAAGATCCCTCTGACATATTACCACCAAAAAAGTATCACTTCAATACTGATTCAAAAATCTTGTATTTCTTTTAAATAGGTTCAGAAATGCTGCATACATCTAATTTCAGACTTCACTCTGAAGGAATATGTTGGAGATATAGACAGACTTTCTATGTGTTCTTTTATAAATAAGAACATCTGGTGGTTCCGTCATGGGAATCTATGATGTTATGGGAGGGATGCTGTCGTTGTTGTTCTGTGCCTCCAAGTCATTTTTGACTTATGGCAATCCTAAGGCAAACATATCACAGGTTTTCTGGGGTTGGGTATGTGCGACACGGCCAAGGTGACCTTCCATGGCTAAGCAGGAAATCAGACTCTGGTCTCCAGGATCATAATTCAATGTTCAAACCACTACAAGACACTGGATCCCAGCACTAGTTAAATCTTCAGAATCCCAAGTATGAATGATGTCAGATGGTTAAAAAGCTAGTAGGGGGTGCAGTCAGAGATCTACAAACTCATGCTGGCAAAAGTAGTCACATTATGCCTGAAGGAGTGCTGCTCCATCTCTTTAGGATGGGTAAGCTGGGAACAGAAGGGAAATGTCTTGGCATCTACAGAAATAAGTATCTGCTTTAAGAAGACACCCTCACTGAAATATATGCCCATGAACTGGCCGCCCAAACTTTCCCTCTTAGGAAATTACATTGTTCTGGCCTGAACATATGAAGGGCTTAAACTGGAAATGGGGACATAAACATGCATATAAACACTCCCCAATTACCCTGGGAGCCTAACTTACTTCAGGTCCTTGGAGATACTAGGGCCCCCATTCTATCCCTATGCATCTTCAGGAGAATACCTGAACGGGGCTTCTATGTGTATGTTCTGCTATCGATCTACTACCCTTTCTTTTTAGTTCACCACTGCAAAATGGAAGGGTAACCTGGCAAAAACATTTGGACGAAGATAAGGAAAGGGAAAGGGAAGAAGAGTAATAATATGCAGGAGTGTAACAGAGGGGAAAATGGGAGTTTGGAAAACCAGAGTTGGAAACCGGATATCCTAATATTTCCCTGTGCAGGGACAACTTCTCATTTTGGGAGCAGCTGCAGGAGTTCTGAAGTTTTGAAGCAAGGAATGTACGTACCTTCCAAAGAGTTTGTCTCCACTGCTACCAAAAGTGCCCACTCATAAAAACATCTCCCTTTATTTTCATAAACTCCATTGGCATAGTAGGATCCCAGCCTTAAGAGGACATCTATAAAATTTCTGCCACACTCAGCACTTGGCAGTTCAGAGAACAGCTTTACCGACTGAATTAAAAAATGCTCTCCAAGACATCTGGCACCTGAATGCAGGCAGAGAATACCAAAATTGGCCAAAGCCACAGCTTGGTTACATAGAATTCCCATCTCTCTTGAAATGATCAGAGCTTTATAGTAGTTTTCAGCTGCTAGCTTTGTATTGTTCATTCGTTTCAAACTGATGGCAATCATATTATAAACGACACCTAGCTGTTGGCGACTGCTTTCCGAAGACTCTGCTATGGTATTTAAGATGTCTAAAGCCACATTGTTCTGATGATGGAGAATATATAACCAACTAAGAAAGACTAAACGGTTAATCATTTCTTCAATGCTTACACATGCATTTGTTTCTAGAACCTTTTCCATGTAGCCAATTGCCTGTCTGTACTGTTTGTGATGGCTATGTAATAAAGAGAGATTACAGTAAACCATCCTGCACAGTATTTGGTGTTCTTTGCTATCCTCTAGCAAGGGCAGAATCTGAGCAAGATAATATGCAATTTGGGAGGGATGTGTCTGTTCCGCAGTTTTTGGACTATGGAGTTTGAGAATGTTTTTAAGTGCTAAATCAATGCATCTCAATGACTCCAGCAAGGTACTTGTTGAGCTGCAAGAAGAGGCAATTTTGCAACAGCTTAGCACAAGGTGGGGCAAACATTTTTTACTATAAAGCTGGCATAGTTTAAAATAACAGTCAACTGACAATGAGTCTTTTTTCAATCCCAAGCCATTATTCAGACACTGAAGTCTTTCTAAGAATGGCAATGCTTCTTCACCTTGTTTAAAGTTCAGGTAGTGCTTTGCTAGTAAGAAGCATGCCCTAGCTTCTGCATTTTTGCTTTGACTCATCACTGCCCTTTTTAAGGCATACTTCAGAATATCCGACTCCACACCTGAGCTGCTGATGTAGTTTGGAATCCCCATTAGCAAAGAAGCAACCTTGTCAAAAATGCAGGTACATTTTTCCTTGTTCTTCTGTTTTACATAAATGCTAGTTAGATTTGTATAAAGAGTAACTGTAAGAAAGAGGTCACTAAAATCTCCTTGCATAGTTGCCAAAGCTTCCTCAAAATAAACTCGAGCTTGAGAAAGCTTGAACTTTCGGACACTCATTCTCCCCAGGAGAAAGCACAGCCTTGTCAAGGCCCATGGAAGGCTTGCGCGTTTTGCTGCTTCCCTTGCCAGGACAAAATAATCAATCAGTTCTTCTTCACTGGCATAGCCATAGAACAGAGTGTTGAGAAAGGAAAATGAGAGATCATATAGGTGTTTGAAGCTGGGATTATAGCCTTTACAGTTCAGAAACAGCAGTAATGAATCATACATCTCTGGTCCAAAAGCTCCTTCCTGGTGTGTGCAGAAACGTTGCTCCTCAGTTACAGAAGGCATTTCTCCCTTCAAAGCAGAGACTTGCCTGTTCTGAGCTTCTGGTTCTTTCTTGTGCAACAGTAACTCTTTCGCTTTCATCAGTGATTGAGACACTTTATATCTGATTGTTGGAGAGTTCAAGTTAAGGAAGGAATATGCCTTCTCTGAAATACACAAGAAATTATGGGAAATTAAAATAACAAAGCCAAATTAGGAAAACAATAACGTTTCAATGTTTACTTTTCCATTAGAATAGGAATGGACAATATTTTTTTTAGCTGAGGGAGCATTCCCTTAGAGGTAATTACTGAAAGCTACATATTGGCAGTGAGGGAGCTGAGCCCAAATGTAAGTGTGCTCAATTTATCTCTCTCCACTTCTACCATCCTCTTTTACCTCTCTGCTACTTCCTCCACTCCTTGTTTTCCTGTTTCTATCTTCCATCTCACCTAGAGCACTAGAGCATGAACTGACCACTTGCAGAAGGTTTCTGAGGCCAGGCAAAGGGCAAAAGGTTGCCCAGCTCCTTTTAGAGAAATAGCTGCATTACTTTCACTGAAAATACCACACATGACCTAAGAAAGTAATAAAGGTACATTGACAAAAATGCTCAAGAGTCAAGGTCTTGTTTGAAGTGAATTGTGAACTAGGTTTGAGAGGAGAGAAACTTTATATGCCCTCCTGGGATACTGACTGGTACTTTGGAGGAAAGCAGAAAGATGGCACATATGAGCTTCCACGGACTTTCTTCACCACGTAAAGTTTACAAGCAAAATCTGATCAGATCTCAAGAATGAATAAAATCAGTACAGATCCAAAGCAGCATCTGTTCAATGCTTTCAAGAAGAAATGCAAAATATTATCTAGTCAATACACATCTAACTTACTGCAAAACAAGAAAAAGCAAGGGCACACAGAAACACAAACATATAAAATCTAGCTGAGATACAAGCTTTGGAGGTTGAAGGATTGGGAGAAAGGGTTAAAATGTCTTCCCTAGAGCTATCATCACAAGCCAGTGCAGCCCTTCCTTTTCTATTTTTACATATTTAAAATAGAGGGCTGCTCACAGATCTTAAAGCCCCTTTTGAAATAGTTTACCTCGCTGAGCAGATTTCTCAAGTTCAAAATCATTCTGTCCATCTAATGAGGGGGGAGAAAAGAGAAAATATTTTAGCCATGCTTTTGTTTTATTTATTTAATTAAATCTCTATATTTTTCACTTAAGATGTATTCAGTGGGATTTTGAAAGCTTAACTGTCATCCTTATTGGCACTCGTAGCTTTTCATTACTGAAAAAACCCAAAGTGTGTTCACATCCATATTTTATGTGAGCAAGTATGTAACACCAGAGTTTCTTACCTATTTTATATACATTACAGGTGTTATCAGTTGTTATTTGTTTCAAGAGGCTTGTCACATTTTCTTCCAGCAGGTCTTCTTTTGTAAAAAAACAATGCTCATCTTTAAAGAGAGCTAGGCGTGATGATCTGAAGGAAGCACACAACACAGAAGAATCAGGACATCTGTGATCTCTAGAAGCAGTAGACCAGAGTGTTCAGGTGGCATGATGGCCAAACAAAGTGGAAAGTGTTGGTGTTAGTAAGAGAAGCTGTAGCACAAAGAAATAAAGGGATGGAAGCATGACAGTGCGTTCAGAAAAGAAGCAACTAACCTTGATGGGGAAATTCTGCCAACTCTAGTTTCTACTGTCATTGCAGCATTAAACTCTGACAACTCTAAAGAAGTAATAAATGTTGTTGTTGTTGTTTTTGTTGTGTGTCTTCAAGTCATTTCTTACTTATGGTGACCTTATCATGGGGTTTCCTGGGTCTGAGAATGTGTGATATACCCAAAGTCACCCAGCAGGTTTCCATGGGCAAGCAAGGAATTAAATGCTGGACTCTAGGGTCGTAGTCCAACATTCAAACCACTATACCATGCTGGCTCTTTGACCTCCCTGCAAAAATGTGTCGCTGTGCCTACATTATGCATATTGGTTTCAATTCATCAGTTACTTCTTTACTAATTGTAGGCTGCCAATCTCTATATCCTTCTCTGGAAATCCTGATTCCAATATTCCAACTAGTTTCCCAATAGAAAAACATATTTGGTACACTAATATTAATAAAACAACTATCAACAAGAATCAACAGAAAGACTTTATCTCCCCAAATGAGTCTGCCCAAGGTTTAAGACCAGTGGGGGGGAGCGTTATCTTGGTCCCACCCTCTTCAATGGTGAGAACATGTGAGAGAGCATTGTCAGTGGCTGCTCCTAGACAATGGAATTCTCTGTCACAAGAGACCAGCCTGGTTCCCTCCAGGTTCTTCTTCCATTAGCAGGTAAAGCATTCAACAGGCCAAGAGTACTGGCTGAGTGGGCAAAGAGGGTAGTCAGTGCCTCCTTACAATAAGGTAGCACTCCAACTTGCCTGAAAAAGGCAGTTGTGAGGCCTTTGCATTTTTGAATCCCTCTATAATGGATCATTATTGGCCAGTGTCCAACTTACTATTAGGGACCAAGGTACTGGAGCATGTGGTGGCCTCCTAACTCCAGGAAATTCTGGATAAAATGGGTTATCTAAATCCATTTAAATCTGGTTTTAGACCTGGCTATGGGACAGAGACAGCTTTGGCTACCTTGGTTGCCTATGCCAGGAACTGGACAGGGAAAGTGAGTGCCCGTTGGTTCTTCTGGACCTTTCAGCAATTTTCTATACCATTGACCATGATATCTTTCTGGGCTACTCCACTTGGAGGCAATGTTTTACAGTGGCTCCATCCCCTCTTGGAGGCATGAACCCAGGAGGTAGTGCTGAAGGACTCCTGTTTGACCACCTTGGCCACTGGCCTGTGGGGTCTCCCAAGGTTCTGTTCTGTCCCCCTGCTATTTAACATATGTGTGAAACCACTGAGAGAGGTTGTCTGGAGTTCTGCATATGACACCACACTTTATTACTCCTTTCCACCTCAATCCAAGAAGAATCTGGATCCTAAACCAGTGTCTGTCATCAGTAATGGATTGGATGAGGGCAAAAAACCTGAAGCTTAGTCCAGACAAGACAGGTATGTTCTTGGTCAGTTAGAAGGTAGCTCAGGGAATAATGCATTCAGCCTGTGTTAGATGGGGTTACACTTGCCCTGAAAACACAAGTTCACAGTTGGGGTATACTCTTGGACTCAGCTTTGAACATGGAGGCCCAGGTTTCTGCAGTGGCCAGGAGTGATTTTGCACATTTAAAGCTCATGCAACTGCGCCCGTTTCTTGAGATGCCAGATCTGGCCACAGTAGTACATGCCTTGGTAACATTCCATTTGGACTACTGTAGTGCGCTCTGCTTGAAGAGAGTTTGGAAACTCGAGCTGATTCAAAGAGCTTCAGCCAGATTATTAACTGGAGCAGGTTACAGAGATCATACCATGCCCCTGTTGAAACAGCTCTACTGGCTGCCAGTTTATTTCCAGACATAGTTTAAAGTGCTGGTTATGACCTATAAAGCCCTATATGGCTCAGGTCCAGGCTACCTGACAGACCATACCTCCCTGTATGAGCCAGCCACAGCTCTGTGGACATCAGGAGAGGTCCTTCGCTCAGTCCCACCACCATCATAAGCATAGTTGGTGGGGATGCCAGAGAGGGCCTTCTCAGTGACTGCTCTAGACTCTGGAACTCCCTTCCCAGGAAAGCCAAAATGGCCCCCTCCTTGTTGTCCTACCAGCAGCAGGCAAAGATGTTTTCATTCAGGCTGGCATTTTAATACAGGAACTTTTTAAAGAACAGTCTGGGTGGCGGTGTGCTATACTGCTTTAATGTTAACTGCTTCTTTTCATCTCTTTTTAGCTGTTTTAACTCTTTTATAGTTTAACTCTGTTTTAATATGCACTATTTATATGTTTTTAAATTGTACAAAGTATGAGTTGCTCTGAGGTTGAATTTTGGAGAAAAAAGCGGGATACTACTACTGCTGCTGCTGCTGCTGCTGCTGCTACTACTACAACTAATAATAATAATAATGTAAGTGGCTTTGTGGAAAAGTCTTTAAAGGGGTGCCTGTACTGCATTGCTTTTAATTGTTTTTGTCATGATTTTACCTTGTTTTGAAGTACTGTTGTTTTAATATGGTATCTAATTGTGTTTTAACTCTTTTACTACTGATTTTTAATTCATGTACTTTGTTTTAAATCATATGTCAGCTATCTCAGGTCCCATGTAGGAGAAAGGCAGGACATTAATTAATTGAACAAACAAATCTGCAGCATCCACAGCAGTATAGCTGGCTAGCAGGTTTTGAGTTTATAATCAATTGACACCAAAATTAAAATGTGATGCACAAATATTGAGATTAAGTTTATGATCATCAAGGTGCACCAGTACAAAGTTCTCTAAAAGCAACAGATATTGAGAGTTAGAAGTGAATGCCTAGTTTTGTCATCATCTATAATACTTACTCTGTTAAAGTGGTGCTGAAGCTTTCAGGACTGACATGACTGCTCTGTACAAAACCAATCTGGCCAGAAGGCACATGTCTTCCCACAAACCACTGCATGCATTTCATAAAATAGCCAATTATTTCAATTCTGTCTCCTTTCTGGAAACCAATTTCCTCAGGAACAGTACTTTCATGGTTAATAATTGCTACAGAAAATCCTGTGGCTGTGTAATAAAGAAATGAAATATATAGTAATGTGGTAATGCAAGTACTGAGAAGAAAAGCAACACATCATGACTTCCATTGATTTTAGTATTACAGTTGATTAGATTTTGAGGCAAACAAGAAGTCATTTAATGTGGCATAGGCAGATGAAGTAGGACTTGTGACATGCCTCAGTTCAATGGGACACCACCCAGTAAATGCCCATAACACCAACCCAGCCATATTCTGCTAGACCAAAAGGACATAAAACAGTTGGATTTGTGTAGAACAAAGGCTGTGAGTTTCAACAGAGATCTGACACACACAGAATGAGAATATTTGCTGAGATAGCATCATGCACGTTATTTAATGATTGCTGTGCATTTCTCCTGCAAAAACCAAAGTGACCGAAAGTATCAAGTGCTTCTAAATACTATGTCATCTTTATGAGAAAGATCACATATGCTCCAGAAGACAGGAAGAAATGCAATGCTATCCATTAAACATGGGTAGCTAGAAAAACATGCATTTAAAGACTGTTTGTAGCTACAGGTAAACTAATTCATTTTTATTAATTAATCACATTTGCAGGAAATTTAATTTCACTTAAAATTACTACTGAATTATGAGAAATAGTAATTTTAAGTGAAATTAAATTTCCCACAAATATAGTATAATAGTTTGAGCATTGGATTATGACCTTGGAGACTAGAGTTCAATTCCTCGTTCAGCCATGGAAGCCCACTGGGTGACCTTGGGCATGTCACACACACTCTCAGTCCCAGAAAACCTCCGGGTCACTGTAAGTCAGAAATGACTTCAAGGTACACAACAACATGCTTATCAGAAAATTACTCATCATTTAATGTCAGTCACTGAATTGTCTCCTCTTCCTGAGATAATGTTTATGTTATCTTTATTATTTGGACCCACAGAAAAGAAAAATTCTTCAACAAAGTTTATCTCATGATCAACTTGGGGATCACAGATTTAATTTTACAATGAACGCATAACTATTACCTTACCTTGTAATCCTATTTACTACTGTAATATCTACATACTTTTAGCTTCTGTCAAGGACACACTGCATAATCCTAAAGATAATTTCTACAATAAGCTACATCTATTAGGGATAACATGACAGTACTTTCTAACCTCACTCTCTAAAATCCCATCCCAAGTATTTGTAATGTATATATTCTTGACATTCTGCACAAGACTCTTATGCATCTGGTGAAGTGTGCTAGAGTATCCAAAAACTCATGCTATAAAACATCTATTATTCTTTAAAGTATCACAAAGGACTTTTTAAAACCTCCAACAGATGAACATAGCTACCCCTTTGGACGTTGTTAATTTGCACGGCAGGGGGTTGGACTAGATGGCCCCTGTGGTCTCTTCCAACTCTATGATTCTATGATTCTATGACACTTCACAATTTCTAGTTCACAAGTATCCTGGACAAGGCCAGCTTACTGACTGCTTACTCAGGTATAGTTTAACTGTTATGTCTTCTATAAGTAGATTATAGCATGGGATAATTTATATGATGTTCCGAAACTGAGCTTGCAAGTCTCTCTCTATTGTCCTTATAAGAATAAGACAAAAAAAAAGTAGTACTGTTCCTTTCTACCAAGTTAACATTATCAATCTTCAGCTTTACGTGCATTAAACAGGATTAAACATGTGAAACCAACGGGGTTGTGGCAGGACATTTTTAACATCAGTGTGATATTGGAGAAGATATTTCTACTTCTACAATGAAGTAGAGATTGAAGTAAAGCAAATTAATGAAATCATTTAGGGCCTCCATTTTAACAGCAGTTACTTACCAGTTTGATCAGTGACAACAGGTTCATTTTTGCTGGCAAAATCATCAAGGTCTGCATTTGTTTTAAGAAACCACCTTGCACGGGAAAATTCAAGGAATTAGAACAACAGCTGTCAGCAATGTTAATGATGCTCTGAACTAACAGTACCTCATATCACTCAAATACTTTGCTTTTTTTTGTAAATGGCTATGTTTGTTTTAATAGAGAAGCACAAATGATGGGAAAGCAGAGAAATTACAAAGCATATCAGTTCAGCTTCCTGATTATGCAACATACTATTGTTCAGTGCAAGTTATAAATACAATGGAAAATGGAAAGAAAAAGAGTGAGGGTCACAAAAATCTTTCACATCTTTTCCTTTTTGTAACTAAATGCAGTCACTTGGGCCACTTTCCAACAAAGAGTTAAAACACTTCTATTGCCATGAATAGATTGATTTTCAGGGACTCAAAGAACTTCCTATATCTCATTTCAGTAGTCCCTACAAAAGGGGAAGTCATTTTGTTGGCTGTTTATATGTAATTACACTGATGGGCTAAATTTAGGGTTGTGAGAGAGCTATGTTAAAATATTCACTGAGAAATGTAACACACTGCTTTGATAATATCCAAGTGATTGGCTGAGTCTCTAAGAATCACTATATTTAGGCATCCTTTCTTCTAAATGAAAAATGGCACATCTTGTTTCAGGACACTTCCCATTTCATCACCTGATGGAAACCAACATAAAGGATATTCAAAACACCTAATCAATGAATTCGATGAATGATCAAAGAGGTGGCAGGAATGTGCCTGCACAGTACATGCCTTGGTACTATGTCTGTGCATTTGATGAATTTAGGCCCTTTTCACATTCACACTGAATATGGTGTATAGATAATGTACAAGACAGGATGAGGGCACATCGCTAGTCCACGTGATCCTGATACTCCCTTCTCACATTCAAGATTGGTGGGGGTGCCTTCTGAAGAACCTCATTGCTACACACACTTTAATATTTTTCCTATGACATATTTTTGTTTTGAATTGAAGGATGGAAAATATATTTGCCTACTTTATTCACAGAAGAAACTCTATTTAGCATACTTCCAGGGATACAGCAATCCTTTTTATTTACAGTAAGAATTATCCTCACTTTCAAAAAATCTGAACTATAACATTTCTTCATCTGGTGTGGGACCAGAGAAAAGGTAGTCTGTTACAGATAACTTCTTACAGAAAATTATGAAAAACATTTGTGTGTATGGGCATGCAAAAGTGCACATTCACACACACATACACAGAGAGAGAACTACAATTATGATCAGGTACTTACTGATGAAAAGCAGGCAGAGGTTCTGGTAAATTTTCAGCAGGATCATTCCAAGTGGCTGATTCTGGGCCTCTCTCAGTAACAGCTGATTTAATCTGGTAAATTCTGATTGCTCTTCTGTCACCAGCATCTATTCCTTCATTTACAACATTTTCAGGATGAAATACAAAGAATGCACCTTCCGGGGAAGAAAAAGACACATATAAAAGAGGTTTAAGCATGAATCACATAAAGAACATTTCATTCCTAATGATATTTAATCATCCACTATTTTGAAAAAAAAAATGACCTCCAAATGATCCCTGAATATTAATAGTACTGAAGTGGGCTCCATTTTTCCATTATGGGAACTGTTAAGTACTGGGGATTGCAATGAGTTGTAAATTAATCCCTGAACCTCGGTATGAATGATTTTGAAAATGCAGATATTTTACAGACTTAAATCATATATAAGTATGTACTAGACAATGATGAAAGCTGACAGGAAGATAATCAACCCATCTGAAATTTGGTGCTCGAGGAGTTCTGTGGGTACTATGGACTGCTAAAATCATCAATAAATATAGGTCCTAGAGCAAATCAAGCCTGAACTCTGCCTAGAAGCCAGAATGACTAAACTGATGCTACAGTGCCTTGGCCACATGAGATGACATTAGAAAACATGGTAAAGCTTAGTAATGTGAGAGGCAATAAGGAAAGAGGAAAAACAAAATACAGATAGGTAGACTCAATTAAGGAAACCACATCCCTGAGTTTACAGAGCTGATGAGGTCTCTCAGTCATAGGATTGCAAATCTTAGGGTTAACTGTGGTCAACTTCATGGCAAGTAACAGCAACAACAGGTACATATAAGAAATACATTGATAATATCCTTCTTCTTTGGGCAGTTCCTGCAACAAATCTTCGCATTTTTTTTTCACTTCATACTAGGAAATTTGAAATGACATTAATTTTCTGCATCTGGAAATTTCCATACTGGTTACAAGAATATTTCATGCAAAGACTGACGTATGATAGTTACTAACTCACTCAAAAATTTATAATAATTTCTCCAGATGTTAAAACTATGTATAAAATGCAGTGTCCTTCAGGGTACTGGTGTGTAAAATGGAAGTTTTACAATGAAGGTAAGAGATGGGGTTACTTTATGTGAGTGTGGTCAGCCTTCCATACCTGTGGATTTTGTATCCACATACTCAACCAACCAAGGCTTGAAAATATTCCAAAAAGAAAAAAAAATCCAAAAGCAAACTTTGATTTTGCCATTTAATATAAGGGATGCTATTTTACTACACCATTGTACATAACGGGACCGGAGCATCCACAAATGTAAGTATTCATGGGGAGTACCGGAACCAAATCCTGGCGGATACCAAGGGCCTACTGTTATTAAGAGAGGACAAACACAAGGATGGCAGAAGTCATTTATTGTCAACGCAGAACAGATTCAAGACTGTGGTAGGTATTCTTTTAAGCAGTTATTCCAAAAACATCCAGGATATAATTTGTAAACACTGGAATGTCCTTAAGAATATGCTGGGCTGTCCCAAGATGTCAACGTGAAAGCTAGTGTTCCCTGTAGAAAACATGAGATATTGGGTAAGAAAGTCTGGGGCCAATCCACGTGGATACTGCAGTGTTTGTAGCTACTATCTCAGTGCTATTTTGTAAACCCAGCTAACAAATTATGTTCACTGTCCTTTCATTAATTATAATACTAATGTTGTTGTATATCTCATTTTACATCCCTGCAATAAAATTTATATTGGTATGATGGCAAGAGCTGTAACAACAAGAATCTCTGAACAAATTATTGTGGAATATAACCCTCAATTGTCTGATATTTTGTGAATATGGACATAATGGAAATGATCTGAGGTTCTGTTGTATTAACTTTTATAAGATTATATTATCGTACTTTTTTCTTAGGATGTCCTTCATGTGTTGCAGTTAGAAAGTAGTAACCATTATATTATTAAATTTGGTTATTAGCAAAACTATGATAACAGAAGCATCCTTGGAATAAGTAAGGCCAATAATACCTGTGTTGTGATAAGCTTGTATTCTGATCAAACATATGCATGGTACAGTGCGCCCTCTTCTGGTGTGACCTCCACACATATGAATGTGAGGGCATGCAAAGCATCACTCCCATTATAGTCTATGGATGCTATGGGTGCATGCCCACACGGAGGTACACACATTACATCCACTGACTACTACGGGATGCAACAGTCACATTCTTTGTTTTATATGGAGATTCCTGGAACAGAACCCCTGCATGTATGGTGGGCCCACTGTACTATGATTTACTTTTGAAAGTGTAAAATAAATTTTGTTTCCAAGTGTGTGTCTGTGTTATGCTGTGCTAAACCACAGAAAGTTCTATTGCACCTTTTAGACTTATTAACAGTTATTATACGCAAAAATATTCTGATAACCAGCCTATTAAAAACACCTGAAATTTCATAACAAACTATTATCCCAACTTAAACCTTTAGTGATAGACTATGAGTTGTGAATGCACAGTAATTAAGCAGTTGCCCATGTCATTTCCAGTCTTATCTCAACTCAATGCGCAGCCTTCATGGGCAGATCGAGAAAGTTTTCATTAGAGATTAACCTCAGCACACAGACAACATCTTTGCCAGAATGGAGAATACAATGCAAATTTCGCTTTTTAGAACACCACTTGCTCTTACCTGCTCTTTCTTGCTCATATTCCATTTCACATACTAGTCTGTACAAGTACATTGAATGACCTTGCTTCTCATGTGTGACAGAGCCTGTAGGTATGGCTAGCAGAGAAGCCCTGGCAGCAGAGGGGGATGTAATCAGCTTGGCTCTCTGTCGGAGGACAACCCAGCCCTACTCAGAGGGAGGGGCTGTAAGTCAGCAGAAAGCATATATCCTGGGACTGTGGGGTAGAATCTGTCTTTCTTCAGTGAGTTTCATAGAGAGAGCTCTAAGTCAGAGTGTCCAGTAAATCAAAAGTGGGTTTTCTGGGAGAGGGTTAGCTTCTCAGAGGCCTAGTGTGGGGACACAGAAGTAATCAAGCCACCTCTGAAAGGGACAGAGAGTGGAACCCTGAGTGGGGAAACAGACCTTTGTGCTGGGAGGGCCAAAGGGGAGTGTGTGACAGCTCTCCTGGTGCTTTGAGGGAAATAGTTAAATATCATTAAGAAATTATGATTTTGGCTTTATATTCTTGAATCCTCAATAGCCTTTTCTTAGTTTGTTATCCTAATAAAGATTTCATTCTATTTTTCTCAAAGTACTGACTGAACAGAATATTTTCTTCCACTTATTTTTAATAACATCCTACCACAGGTTATCCATTCCTTTTAGGAATAACCATTAATAAGCTTTTGCCCTTTATCCACAAAGGTTGTGGGTTTTAGGGAAAGCAGGATTGTGAGTAAGTGTGGGAGGGGAGACAGGATGCGATAATAAGATTAAAAGGGGTGCTGCTATTCCAATGAGGGAGAAGAGAAAGCAGGCCTGGTTTGTCTGTGCCCTGGGCTAGCCCAAGCAAGCCTTCCTCAGCTTTACGGCAAGCCTTCCTTTTCTTTTATACCCCCTCCCCACACCATACACACACACCCATCCGTAATACCATGCTCCAGCACAGCTCCCCGTCCCATCACCCAAACACTGAAGGGTCACAGCATTGAAGGAAATACAGCAAAATGGCTGCAGCGTAGCTAAGCTGGGCATAGGTAACATGGCAGGGGGGCTAGCATCACAGAGGCGGCAGAGAGCCTCCAACAGTCCACTCAAATCTTCCCTTGAAGTTCCTTTAGTCCACAATAGCCACTTTGTGACAGAGTGCTCTGGGCAATTAAAATGTAATGCCCCTGGATTTTGTATGCTTCCATTAAATACCTAAAGGCACCAGATTCTGTATGATCTTGGAAGATAAGCAAGTTCAGCCTGGATTAGTTCTTGGATGGGAGATCACCAATGAATACCAGGTGCTGAAGGTTATACTGCATAAGTCGTAATTGACAGCAGACTAGTTAAGATAATCTTTCAATCATTACACTGATTTCACGTATAGCACAAGTGACAGGGCTCACCCATCTGAAAGGAATCTACATGGAATAATATAACCTATCTCTTTGTTGCTTACCTAATTTTCCTAGATTACATTTATACATATCAAGTACAAATTATGTAAAAACCCTTATTTTTAAAGTGAAATATAAATGACTAAAACAAATTAAATAAAACAAGACTTCAGTCTCTTCCCTATTAGCCTCTTCCCTATTACAGTTCATTAAATCTCATTTCCCTCTCCTTATACACGTTCATTAACAACTGGTCACTCCCATGGCATATTTCTCTAATCTCTTTCCCATTTCCTTTTATACTACCTTCTACCCAAAGTATGTCAATACATTTTTGACAAATAACCATTTTTTTTAAAAAAAATGTAATTGGGAATAATTTGATATTCCTTCCAAAGCACTGTATTATTTAAACATTGATCCACTGGTAAGATCTTACTTTTTAGTTATTTTGTTACTATCATTACAAAGATACAGATTAGACATAGAAAAAGCAAAAAAACAAATCCCAAAATGACAACGCAAATCCTACATTTTATAAGTATACGTTACTCATCGTGCTAAAAATAGTAATCTCATGCTACAAGTCATATTATTTTTTTTAAAAAAGGCTTTTATTACGTCCTTGAAGAAAATACTTATAAGTAGCCATGTTGCACATACAGCAAAATACAACAAAATCCACAAGGTATCACTACTTTTGGATTTTGCTATGTTTTTGTTGCAGGTAATGTTGCTACATGTAAACCATTACTTCCAAACTCTGCAAATAACTCAAGCTAATGCTAAAATATTCCATGGAAGCCTCGATTTTAATTAATAATTTTAAATAGGGCCAATCAACTGTATAAACTGAATATTCATTAAAAGTTAAACACAGCTTTATTAATCACCCTCCTGTCATACCACGGCCTTGACAGAGGAAATAAACCCATGGAGAGGAAATTTTTCACCCCACGCCCTTTATTAGAGGGTTGGGTCTAAAGAATAAGACGTATGGAGTTATACAAAGAAAGGAAAAAAATGCTGAAAATCAGAGGCACTTTGTGCAACTTGTGGAAGCAGAAACAGATCTATACAAAGAAGATGGGGTGAATATAGAAAGTAAAGGGAATATAATACTACAATATTTTGTTGCAGGTCCCACTTCCAATACATAAACATGCCAAAACATTTGTTTCAAAAGCATTCCTTGGAATCCAATGGATAGTCAATATTTTCTGGCAATTTTGTGTATAAACCCAGCTACCTTCTTGAATTAAGAGATGTTGATATATTCTATCAAGACAGTCTTCATTTAGATGGACATCAATTCCAACTGCTTCCTCTGATGAAGACAGCCAAAAATGGTCATCCAGTAATAGATTCTCCACACAATGATTTAAAAAACCTGCCAAAGAGATATTTTCCATCAAATCCTAATTATTTAACCTATTATTTTAGAAAGTTAGTAAGTACAGATATCCTATTACCTGTAGCCATATTCATCAACCTTAAGATTTGGTTTAGATCCTGATTTGGTAATTTGGAAAAAAGCATAATTCATGTTGGATCAATTAAGAGGCAGCCCAAGAGGATTTGCATCTGAATCCAAATCATGATCTGATTTTGAAACTGAAATCTTCATGTATCCCATTATCTATCATCAGAAACCAATCAACTGTTATCTCACACCTCTCATATCTGTTAATGCTTCCTGAAGTTAAATTCATCTATTTCTCTCTTTAAAGGTTACAGAATCTCATTCATCATGTCTTTTACATATATGTAACATTTGAACATATCTAACACTTACCCAACTATGTAGATTCCACTCTCTAACTATAAATGTTTTTACTTTTAATATCATTATGCATCTGCTTTCTAAACCAAATAAAACTGTATCTCAGATTCTCTAATGATAACTCTGCTTATTGTCTTAAAACCCAATCAAATCTAGCCATCATTTAATGAATTACCCAGACTTAAATCTCCCATTAGGTTTCCTCCCACACGTCAGTTTCTGCCGTATTTAAGGAAATGGAAAACATCACAGCAGTCTTAAACAATAGGTCTTTTTTGTCCTCTTTCTGTTCAGGTCACACTCCCTTGTCAGGCTGTTCATTCTTCATAATTCTTGTATTTTCCCTTATAAACTTCTTGACTCCAGAGTAACTGATATTCTCTCCACTGTTCTTCTGGCTGTCAAGTTTCCATTCCATTCGCTGATGTTTATTTCTTTCTCCATCAGTTTTGTCGAAAGTTTCTCTTCATGTTCTTCCTTAAAAATTCCCTCAGTGTCCTTACGTAGCTCCAGCTTTCCCCCATAAGGAATATCCTCTTCCATCAACATCTATGACTATTCGTTATTTAATTCATTAATTCTCTCCAGTGCTATAGTGGAATACACTGCCTTGGAGTGTAGTGGAGTCTCTTTCTTTGGAGGTTTTCAAATAGAGGTTGGATGGCCACTATTGGGAATGCTTTGATGGTGTATTCCTACACGGTGGACTTGATGGCCCTTCCACCTCCATGATTCTATCAATCTGCTTGTCTAAACTTTAAACAACTTACAATTTGAAGTTGCAGAAGTAACTCAGTGGGAAGTAAAACATCACCATCTTCTGGATAACTTCTTCAAGATATATTCACACCAGTCCAATTTGGAAATTTCATAAAGCTGAGTGCGATGTTTGTACTGTTGCCAGCGGCTGAATGCAGTGGGACAAGCTGGTTTCTTCATGGTCCTTTCTGTTCCACCTGCTCTTTGGTGACACAGATGTATGTCACCAGTAAAGCTGACCTTTTGTGAGTCATCCTTCTATCTTTCCATACCAAGGAAAGATTCTCTGCCAACTGAAGTAACTTCAAATTGGCAAACATCATGTCCAGTGCCTGTCCTATAGCAGAGCAACTACAGGACAAGGCAACACGGTGCCATGTCAACATGGAAGTCTCAAGATATCACATTTAAGACAAAATAGGAAAGGAAAGGAAAGGAACATTGGGTGAAAATGGAGAAAAATAGAAATGCTGGATTTCTCTGGTTTTCAGAGGCATTTGGAGAGAGAGGAGTTAAATCTTACAGAGCTCATGAAGAGCAATAAGAATAAACTCATACTAGATTCTAAGGCTCTGTCGTCAAGTTGTCATTACCACCTCCACTCCATAAGTCTTCTGCTCTGTTACTGCCATACTCCCTCAATCTCACCCACACATTCAGCCCTCAAGATGTAAAATTTTAAAAATAAAGAGAAAGGAAGGGCTGATGCTATGCTGACACTGAGTTTTCCTGACTGTTCTTTGAGACAGCCTCCGCAGAGCAGTATAAGCCAACTAATTTTAAGAATGCAGCATAATATGCTGAAACCTGACCGGCCCTTTCACATTACATGGTTATAACACTATGATTCCACATTAACTACCACAGTTCCATACTATGGAATCCTGAAATTTGAAGGTTGAGGAGAAAATTTAAAATTCTCAGCCAGAGAGCTCTAGTGCCTTACCAAACTACAAACTCCACAATTCCAGAGGATAAAGCCTTGTAGTTAAATAGAGGATACAGCCTTGTAGCACTTTAACTGTGTAGTATGAAGGGGCCCTGGATTAACTGGGAGCTCAAATGCGTTGCAGAATTGTATGGTTTGGGGCATCTTTGACTGCCCAAAGAGAAAAGGAACTGTTTGGAAGTGGGGTACATCTTAATGTATCATTGAGAATGGGGTTAATTAGAGTGCATGTATCCTAGTATCCTCTCTGAAGCTACATATAGAGAAAGAAAGCATATTTCTATGGTACTCCTTTCCGCTAACTTTGGAAATGCACTCAACTACTTCTATAAATTATTTGGCATTACAAAAAAAATCAAAACCATGACTATTTAATCTTAGACATATTTTGTTCTAAATAACTCAAAAACATATTTATTGCATACAGAATTTACACAACAACCTTTGGGAATTATCACACAAGACTTCCGATCCAGGTCAGTACTGTGTAATTCATGATGACAGCACAAAACGATGACAATGAACGTGGGAAGTTACAAGTTTCCAGAACCAGGCAGTTTCTAGCAGCCATCCTGCTGTAATTCAGTAATTTTAAGAAAAGCATGTAAGAGAGGGTCAAGGCTTCTAATGGAACTCCAGTGGATCTGATGTATTTGGAAACAGGAATAGTTTTTGCTAAGGACTTCAGTCTATTCTTACATTCATCCAGGAGATGGATTCTATAAATCTGGTGTATGAATCTTTCATTCTGGATTTGTTCTATCATATGCAACATTTGAAATCATTCTTTCAAACTTATGCTTGTAAAGCAAATGTGTATTCCTTACTGTTTACAGAGTTATACATACAAACTTTCTTACAGATAGGAATACTTTACCAAGGGAATAGTAAGTTATAAACTTCCAGATTTCTTCAAAAGTCCAAAACGTTACCACTATTAGATGGTCTTCACTGTGAATAGAAAGTAGTCTGGCAGACAGCTCCTAAGAAAGAAAAAAAACCATTCATTTATTTGGTTTATGGAGTGACAAGTAACTCATACTTGTATGTAAAGAGGAGAAAATATGGCAGAAGAAAAACCTGCTGCTGAGAAGATGAGCCTTTCTGACATTTTAAGTATACTGCCAATATCTTGACTTTAGCAACTTCCACAATGCTTGGGTAAGATGTCAAGTAAAATATATATGGCTTTACAGAGTAGGTGCACTGTTTTGGTGCATAGCACAAATGGAACTTCCTCTCCTGTCCAAAACATATGTGTATGTATTTTCCTACTGCCTTGCTGAAATCCTCCAATGACGTGTACAAAAAACCCAAAGACAAAACAATAATCACATAAAGACATCATAAAACAACTGAAAACATTAAAAATGATATAAAGAACTAACAAGCCAAGTTAAAAAGATGCATCTTGACCTCATTCCTCAATGCAGAGACAGTAAAGACCATTCACAATTCCATAGGGAATGCATTCCAGAGTTCAGAAGTCAGATAGGAAAATCCCTTTTTTATACATATAACAAAGTGGCTTCTCCAAGCAGGGATATCTTCAAAAGGGCTTTTCCTACTATTCTTAAGAACTCAGCAGGCTTGTGCCAAGTCATTTGCTTTCTTCTTCCTCTGTTTTTAACCTAATGAAGTCAATAAAGGCTCAGTTCTGACAGGCCATCCACAGCCCTAACCAGAAGAAAGCTCAGTACTAAGGCACTGCCACTGCTGGCAAATATATTAACCTTCATTACTAGTGATCAATGTTTAATACTCCCACCTTGAATATGCACATAGGCTTCTTCCTTTACGCTCTGTATTTTTGTATTAGTTGGTCATGACAAGTCCAGAAGTATCTGAAATGCAGTCTTGTACCTCTTGTGATCTGGAAGTGAGGAGGGGCATACCTATTCCCTTAACTCAGTGTCCCAAACTACCCTGGTTTTATTTTTAGTATTTGTTTTACTCAGAAAGTTAGGGTTCAAGGAGACCTAAATGGTACCACCAGCCTTGTTTCCCTCATTAGCATTTTTCTGTGTCTTCAACAGAGCTTGAGGGGCAAAATACTTTACAGCTAAATCAAATTTAATACTCCCAACTTGAGTACATTCATTGAACAACTGGATTTACAAATGATAACTTACTATTCAACAGCAATTCAGTGCTTCTAGTCTAGCAGGGCTGAACAACTTAATTTAGCCCATGAACAGGAATTGTCCAGCCCTCTGAAGTTGCTCTATAGCAACTCTGAGCATCCCTTAGTACTTTCCATGCTGGCTACTGTGGCTCAGACTTATAGTTCAACTATATTTGGAGAATCACACAGTTCCCGCCCCTGCTGTAGCCCTTAGTGATCCAGCCCCTGGGAACTGTAGCGGGTTGAAAAAGACCTCTTTTGGACTTTCACTAATAGCCAGTGAGTAGGAACATGACCGGAAACCAAATTTAAGGCCAAGTTAGAGGTATATGTTTGCAGATAACCTTCCAACCTTGGGGTTCTGAAATGTGAAAAGATTATTTGCCTGTAAAATATGACAGATGCTGCTATTTCATCCCCATTGTAATGTAAGCTTGATAACCTTCCTTCATGCATCCATAATTAAGGTTTACTACTATTTCAGCTATATTTCAACTATTTTGTGCTTTGCAGGAATCAGAAGTAAAGAGAAAATGATCCTGTTTACAGGGGAAAGGGATGCACATTTTTTTTAAAAAAAGACTCTACTTTCCACGGGTGATAGAACAGAACCCAATCTACTCATTTCCTGCCCATTTCTGTATCATACAAGGAGCTTTACACAATTTAGCAGGCTCCCCTTTGTAGCCATTCTAGCATGACACAGTAGAGGGCTGCAAATTTGGTGTTGTCAGCATCCAGGAAGAACAGATGGGTCCTAAACATTCCTCTACTCTCCCCCTGTCAAATAGGTGGAACCAAATAAGAAGGTGTGAGGTTATAAGGCCATTGGCTTCCTGAGAAGAAATGGAACCTCAATTGTAATCCAAATACAATTACATTTAAAAGTGGTGTCCGATTTTGGAAGCTAAGCAAGTCAGCCCTGATTAGTATTTGGATGGAAGGCCACCAGTGAATACTAGATCGTTGCTGTTGTGTGTGCCTTCAAGTTGTTTCTGACTTATGGTGACCCTAAGGCAAACCTATGACAGGAGTTCTGGGGCTGGGAGTGTGTGACTTGCCCAAGGTCACTCAGTGGGTTTCCATGGCCAAGCAGACAACTGAACCCTGGTTTCCAGAGTCTTGGTCAAATGTTCAAACCACTATACAATGCTGGTTCTCAAATATCAGGTGCTGTCAGCTATATTTCAGAGGAAGTGACAAAGCCAAATCTGAGTATTCCTTGCCTATGAGAAACCTATGAAATTCATGGGGTCACCATAAGTCAACAGGAGACATGAAAGCAAACAAGCGTGTGCACACACATATTACTTACACTAAAAACTGCCCTGGCCTTCTGGCTGTCATTCTCCAGAAGACGGAGTTGTCTTCTCAGATATCTCTGTAGTTCAGGGTTAGGAAGCCCAGTTTTACATTTCACCATGCTTATCTTCAGGGATATATCTGAAAATGAGTTTTCATGGACCACAAATATGAACACGTGAAATTGCTTTTCATCAGAACTTGCAAAAGTTACTTCTGGGATGACAGAATACAGAATTTCTAGCCAATGCTGGCTTGGGGGATTCTGGAAATTGTAGTCCAAAATGTAATGCTTTTACAGACTTTTTATACTATCAGATCAGTTGTCTCCAGGGTTAAATTCTCCTTTCTAGATTGTTATGCTACTCACACTCATCTGCAACATAGCAATATTGGGCGTGGATAAGGAAATAACCAGAATATAATTCTGAACATGTGCACCAAAAGAAGAAATAAATTCAGAAATGAAATAGAAATTTTAAAATCATCATCATCATCATCATCATCATCTATTTATTGCAATCCACAGATCCAACAACAATAAAACTCAAGCATAAGACTGAAAAGGGACAGAACATCCAAAAGGAAAAATCAAAACAGTAAAGCAATTAGAATCAACTTTTGTCTGATACACAGTGAGCTCTAATACTGGCCACCTCTGTAAGAAATTTAGCAACAGCCAGGGTTGCTTTTGGAGACCTGTCTGCCAACAGTTACCTGATATAGAATTGATCTGAACTTCCAGGAAATTTACTCAATAACAGAGTAATTATATATTGTCGTGTCTGATTATAGTAGCTACAGGACAAAAAAACATGCTTCATCAACTCGACTTCCATATTATTGCAAGGGCACTGTCTTTCTAGATATGAAACACTAGCAAATCTGCCTCAAAGTACAGTAATTTAGCAGAAAAAAGGTTACAACTGGCCTGAGGGAAATAATCTGCGGTATTAGCCGCCTATAGGTTCTATATCGTCAGCTAATTGAAAAGGCCCGATGTAATGAACGTTCATTGCACTAGGAGAGCAAGATACGTATGAGTGAGAGTGCAGATCAGAAAAAGCTATGTCCCACAGTTTTTGTTTAAGAGATTTAAGGGCCACAACCAAACCCAGATTGGAGAGAAGTGAGGAAGAGAGACTAATTGAAGCTATTTTTTTGGCAAGAAGCTTGGACCAGTTACTTACCATAAATCATCCTGGGACAGGTATACAAGCAAACCTGAGCCAGCCTCAAAAACACTGACTTCCAACCAGAGTTTTAAGGCATATGACCAGGCCCTTGGGAAATTTTTAAAAAGGACTGGAAGATGTCAATAGAGCTCACCTTTTTGCTGCTGCTGCAGTGCAATTCCTTTGTTTGCATATGGCAATGTGGGTACACTCAATTTGGCTGGCATGCATGTACAATAAGGGGCACTATCTCCTGGTAGGTGTGTATTTTCTTCCCAATCGGTTCTCTGTTTCCAGTTTAAGGTTGGGGAAGATATATGGGAATCGTTCCCCTCTGTAACAGCATCACACTTGGAAATACTTGCACTGGAAGGATCTTCTCCTGTTGCTACTACAGACTCCATGTGCAGCCAGTGCTAAAGAAAATGAATTATCACACAAACCATATATTACAATTCTTCTAGGTTAGAACTGGTATAGCCTAATATCAATGCCCTGATCTGACTCTTATCCTTACGGTAATTTGCTCTGGGTAAGTCCTTCGCTTTCAGACTCACCATTCTGCACCAACTGCCAGATGGGGAGTAATAATACTGACTTACTATGTGTCAGGTTTGCTGTAAGGATTACAACGAGATACTGCACATGAAATTATCTGGACAACTGGAAATGCTACCAGAATGTCATCTGAAGGAGGGAGAGAGTTGCACAGAAAATGCATCCACTAATTTACCCCAGCACTTCTCCCATATAAAATGGTCTCATACCAACTCTGTGCAAAGTACATCAGATACCACTTTGAGAGCTCACATTTGCAGTCAGATACATAATTCAGCCTTCTTCTGTTAATCACCGCACTACACCAGCTCTCCTTTTGACCTAGATAGAGAAGGATTGCATAAGCAAGAGAGAGTGTAGAATGAGAAAGGATTTACTAAACATTCCTTAGCATTGTCTATGCATTATTGCTGAAAAGTTATTCGACAGGGATTTGCCATCTTCCTCCAGATTTTTTTTCCTTCTACTGAAAAAATAGACCTTTATTTGCTCTCCTTTTATGCGTTCATTACTACTACTGAAGGTTTGGAAGATCACAAACTAGGCAGAATAAAATGCAGAAACAAATGCATGAAGGGAACACCTACCTTTTCCACTCTTGCTGGTTCCTAATTTCCATCCCAGCCACATAAGGCATATTTTACTGCTCCTGTCCCGATTGCTGATATGTCCCTTCCTGTTTGAGTCCCACCCTCCTTTTCCTGTTGGCTCACATCTTATCTGGACTTTTTAGCTAACACAGCAAGTTGTCCATTAACAGACATTGCTAATCTTATAGCCTTTTTAAAATGTGTCTGCTCACTATTAACTTGCTGAAATTCCCCAAACTACAGTTTGTCTGCTTTTCTGCTCCATACTGCTTTTAATTACAAGAACCACAACACCTCTGAAGGTCCTGTCTGATGCTTTGTTATTACCTCATTAACTCAAGACTGAATTTTAGCAAAACAATTGTTGGGAGCTTGGCTCAAAATATCCTGGCAATACCAAAGGCTACTCTTAGAAGGCCTTCCCAGGGGTGAGTGTGGTGATCTTGCATTTATCCACCAGTGAGTTCAAAATAAGCCTGTCTGGTTGCATATTTCTTTTTATTTCCTGAATTCTAAGGCTTTAAACCCTATTACTGAAAAAAAAAAAGAGCAGGCTGAGATTGAATAACAAAGCAGTGATACTTGAAACTTTATGCTAAAGACATTTATTAGAGAATCAGGCAATTAAAATAGCACAGAATAATGTAAATGTGTAATTCAGAGGCAGGTGAACAAGACGGCATGGGGTTTTTTTCCTCATCAGGGGTCTTTCTAGGTCCCTGCTCCCAAACTATACTTTATACTGAGTTTTATGTCCAGAAACTGGTGGTAGTCTGCAAACACGAGGGTTTTTTTATCCATAAGATTCTTCAGTGAACTGTTGATTTGGTTTCGCCTTCTTTGTGAAATATAACGTCCAATGATGTCACATAATATATAAACAACGTTGTTGATGTTATGTACCTGAAAGTTGACTGCAACTTGCAGTAAACGGATCCTCGTGTCAGGTTGGCTTTGCCCTCCCTGTCATGCTTTTAGGCAGTTAGTTGCCTCGCTTCGATACTGAAATAGGCTTTACTGTGCTGTGAGGGGATAATGAGATCTACTGGGAAACTGTGTGCTGGGAACAAGGACAGGTTATTGTGACAAACTGTGATAAGGATACAGGTTCAGGCAGGCAGACACAACTACAAGGTCGAACTGTTGGCAAGCTGTATGGGAGTTTGGAAGGGAGACGGAAGTGCCTGGGGAAGCAGTTCTTATGATTACCTATCAAACAGAATGCTACAGCATGTTAATTTGAAATGTTATAGGTTATAAGATGCTGTAAATCCAATGCTTCTTTAGTCCTGGCAGTTGCCAAGGTGCGTAGCTGTTTTCTTTGAATAAAGCTTTTGAAACCTCTGTGCCTAACTACTAGAACACAGAGCTGTCCTGTACATCACACCTAGAGTTGTCTTGGCAAGATTTATTTAGAGGCTTTCCTTGCTTTCTTCTGAGGCTGAGAGACTGTGACTTGCCCAAGGTCATCCAGTGGGTTTCTATAGCTGAGCAAGGATCTCCCAGAGTCCTAGTCCCACGCTCAGGCCACTATACCATGCCAGCTCTTTCATTATCAACTAGATCAGTACTAACATCATAACCACACGTGCATACAATTGCACTGTATCCAGTATGATGTTGTTGTGTGCCTTCAAGTCATTTCCAATTTACGGCACCCTAAGACAAGCCTATCATAGGTTTTTCTGGGGCTGAGAATGTGTGACACACCCAAGGTCCACCCAGTGGATTTCCATGGCCAAGCGTGGAACTGAACTCTGGTCTCCAGGGTCGTAGTCCAATGCTCAGGCCACTACACCACACTAGCTCTTGTATCCAGTATACAACAAACAAAATCTAGTCTTCCATAAATCCACTACAATTTACCACTCTTTGATTTTTTTTAACAAAAAAATTTATTTTATACATTAAGTAAACTTATGAAGTTTTCACATATCAATTCAAATGAAAGAAGTATTTGTTTTCTTCCAGTAACTTGTGTGCATTTGTGTGTGTGCACACACACAGACATGTACACACACTTGTGCATGTTTAGTAGCAGCAGGAATAAATTGATTAGCAATTCTAAATCTATCTTTCACAAAATATACATGCTGAAAATGGAAGTGACTGACTTTAGGATCCATTAGTGAAGAAACAGCCTGTAACATATCCAATTATTTTAATAATCTTTTTCCAGAGTATTAACAAAATATTATTGGTAAGTATAAGTATTATTATATTATTACACAAAGAAAATATGAAAAAGACAGAAGATGGGTCACAACATCACAAAGAAATGTCATGTTCTGACTTGTAAATTTGAAATATCCTAGGAGAGGCTGGATCACCAGTGAAAATTCACAATTCTCCTCTTACTTCCCCAAAGGATTTAATATGTTGCTCCTTAGGTTAGACACAGAACTAATGAAGAACACAACTGAACAAACCATTACAAGGAAAAGCAATATGACTAGAGAGCCCAGCAAACCATTTCATGCATTTAGAAGTCAGACCTGCCAGTCACACAGTTCCTCTTCACGAACAGTCTTCCCCAACTAATCTGACAGGTTAGGGACTGGAGTACTGTCAGAAAGTAGAACTGGTTGAAAAGTGGAACCCATGTACTATATCATAGGGAGCATGAAAGACTTATGGAGGTTTACTTGGGACTGACCACACATGTGCTGGTTTGGCACCATTCTTCCCGCCACTTTGCAAACAGCATGCATGCCCAAGCAGTCCCAACAAGCCTCCTAGAAAATGGGAACTGATGAAAGAGCAGAACCCCCACCAAATTAATGGAACTTGTCCTTAATTTGGAAGCATCAAAAGAGTGAGCTGTCACATAACAGTGTCAAGAAGTGGGGGCTTTCTGTATATGAAAAAGTGAAAGCCAAGTGGCATTTTAAAAATGTATTATTTGTTTACTTGTTTATTTTTAGAGACCGTAGTGTCTGCCACTGTCCATCCCTTCAAAGTGTAACATTTTTCACTAAAATGGCCAGATCACATTGTGGTCACTCTGGTGGGAATTCCATTTGCCCTCAGAGAGCTACACCGTATCTCTGAAGTAGCCCATTTTGACTTGGAGATCAGTTTAAAATGCACCCTTTTATTCTAGGCTGTACTGAGCCCATTTCTCTACCTTGAAATTATTAAAAGGAAGAGGGAAAAAAATGATATCTATCCACCACCTTGATTAAATAAGCTTGTGGACTGCCTCTCACAAGTGTCTGGTAAATTACTGAGGTACATCTTAAAACTTCCTTATGAAATGAACACCATTATTATCTGATTTACTGTAATTCTAAACCAAAATCTGATGTCAGTAATGGACTGGATGGCATGAGTGTTTAAACTGAAGTTTAATTGGTTATCTAGATAAAACTGGGATGCTCCTTGTCAGTTGAAAGGCAGATCAAAGAACACAGATTTAATCTTTGCTGGATGGAGTCACATTCCTCCTAAAAATTAATGTTCACAGTTTGGGAGTATTCAGTCTAGAAACCAGGATGTTCAGGTTCTGGCAGTGACTGGGTGTATATTTGAATAGTTAAAGCTAGTACACCAGCTGTGTTTGTTCCTGGAGGTGTCCAATTTGGCCAAAACTATGCATGCCTAAATTGCACCCTAGTTGGAATAACTGTAACACGTGCTACATGGAACTGCCTTCTAAATGTTCTAAAAGCAAAACTGATCCAAAATGTTGGAGTCAAAGGCCATTTCTGCACTAGACTGTGATAGTGCTATTATTCCACTTGCAACATCCTATGGAATCCTGGAGTTTGCCGTTTCGGGAGGGGCTGCAAACCCTAGGATTCCATAGGATGTTGCAAGTGGAATAATAGCGCTATAACAGTATAGTGAGGAAACAGCCAAAGCCAGAAAAGATAGTACAAAATGGGTTGACATACTTATTAACTGTTAATAAGTGAACAAATCTAATTCAATTAGATTTATGTTAGAAGAAGGGGAAATAACTGTTAAGTTTGATGTTTAACCACAGAATAAAGAGACCAGACACAAAGCTGGGTTAACTAAGGGCCACTTTATTTTGACCTGTCCTGTTTAAAATTGCATTGGCCTGAAAGATAGGAGGGGAAAGCAACTTGATACAGGGTCCAGTTGATGCCAGGGTCACTATATGACAACCTGCTCACCCTACCCACGGGCAATAACACCTCAGCCCCAGAGGCAATCCAAGTTACTTTGGCAGCTCCCCAGTCCAGCATCTTGGAAGGTAACCCACTCAAGCCACAGGGCTCTAAAAGTGAGAACCTTATTTCCAGGTTAACCTGAAGGGTAGCTTCCTTCCCTGGCCCTCTGGGATGCAGGGCCCTACCCTAGCTGCAAGTATTGGGGTTAGGGCAAGGGTGGGAATCATGCCACCCCTATCACGTGACCTGATTTGGTGCTTTGCACCAATCAAACATCACCCTCTGGTCTCAGACCACAGAGACCATCAAAAGCTTACCCTTCCCCGCTGAAAAATACCATCCATAATTTACTCCAGTTTCTTGCCCACATTGAGACTGGATGTTACATGTGATCAGGGAGAGGAGGAAGGACACCAGGGAGGGGGAAGGGAGGAAAAACTAGGATATTTCAAGAAAGTCTGGATGCAGGTACAGTCAAAACAAAAAAGGAACTGGAAGCTTTCAAGACTTCCAGAGACTCCCGCCACTCCTAGTAGGCACCCTTAATTAGGCACACAATTCTGGAATTAAGTTAATGCTACAATATCAATTTAAATCTATCAATTAAATCCAAATTTAATTTTGTCTGTTTTCATTAGAACATTTCTTACTTTGTTTTAGTTACTTAGTTCTTGTCACTGAGACAGACTATGACCAGTGCCTGTTACATGGAGGAGACAACATGCTTCTTGTAACTGCTTAACTGCCTCTTAGTCTGTTTCCAGGCACAACACTGGTTATGATTTATATGCCCTATGATCTGACCTATAAAGCAATATGACTTATAATGCTTAAATTGTGTTTTACAGTGTTTTTATTTCTACTCTTTAATTATCTTTTATTTTTTATCCCTTGTTGTGGACTACCTTGAGTCCCATTCTTCTGAGAAAACGGGAAATAAAAGAAAGCAAAATATATGAGGATTAGCCTGGATTCAAACCATCGCCATGAAGACTGGGAGGGTGAGGTGTAATCAAGGAATCAAATTTATAGAATCATCAAATTGTAGGAGGGTGCACCAGAGTCTTCTAGTCCAAACCCTCATTAGTACAAGAATCAACAGCTAAAGCAATCTTGGTAAATAGCTATCCAACTTCTGTTCTAGTCCTCCTATTCCAATCTCCTTTCTTGTCATTTGAATCCACTAGTTGAGATCTTAACCTCAGCAGCAGAAGCAAACTTGCTCCATTTTCCATGTGACAATCCTCCACATTTTTGAGGATGGCTAGCATAACATCACTTAACCTGCCCAGCTCTTTCAATCATTTCAAATTAAGCTTGGTTTCCAGATCCTTCACCATCTTGTTGCCTAGTTTGTTTTATATTGTGACACTCAGAAGTGGACATAAGGCTCCAGCTGAAGTCTGAACAAAGCAAAATAGCCCTTTATTATTACTATTACAGAAAGTGCTATTTTCTGCACAGTGCTAACATGTGCAAATTTTGTGCAGAATAAATCGTGAAGTGCAAAGGTTCTCGTTGGTCTGACTTTCTTTTAATTGGGGTTTCTTCATAGTTGAAAACCTTTTTTTTTTTTTTTTACTTTTTTCTAGTAAAAGTTTACTTTTTGTCACCCTGGGTGACAAAAGAGTTACCTAGTTCATCTAACTTGACCATCCTGTGGCTTTGGATGCTATTCAACATGCTGTGTTCCTGAAGCAGCTGAATGGATTGGGCTGGGGATGCTTTAGCCGGAGATCCTGCGTGGGAGTGGGGGGAGTTGGATTCAATGGTCCATGCAGGCCCTTTCAATTCTACGATTCTATGACTATAATTGTACAGACAGCCTGTTCCAGATGGCAAAGCACTCCACATGACAGAACAGATAAGCAGCCTGGAAGTATTCCTCTACTTCAAAAGCTGTCATTAGAGGGCAGGTGACCTTGGTGGTAAGGAGTGTTTATAGCTAGCTGAGGTTGGTCCATCAGTTATGGCTTTTTTTGGAACAGAATGACCTGACAACAATAATCCATGTTCTGAAACCTTTCTAATGGTGGACTTCCCTTAAAGATGGTCTAGGAGGCTGTAGCTGGTGCAACAGGCTGTTACCTGGCTTCTGAGGGCAGCAAGGAGTGATCACATGATACATCTTTGGACATCTCTGCCTTGGCTGTCTATGAGACACCAAGCCTGATTCAAGCTCTTGTGGGTTTTCCGGGCTTTGAGGCCATGCTCTATTAGTATTTTTTCCTGACGTTTCACCTGCATCTGTGGCTGGCATCTTCAGAGGATCTGGTGGCATGGAAGTGAGGATCTGGTGGCACTTCCATGCCACCAGATCCTTTGAAGATGCCAGCCACAGATGCAGGCGAAACATTAGGAGAAAATACCAATAGAACATGGCCTCAAAGCCCGGAAGACCCACAACAATCTATGGATTCTGGCCATGAAGTCTTCGACTTTACATATGAATCAAACTGTTAGTATTAATGTCTAAGGCCTTAGAGGGCTCGTGGCCCAGTCACTTAAAGAACTACTTCCTCTGCTACCAGTCTGCCTGGGAAGATTCGCTGAGAAGACTCTGCTTGTAGGGTCTCAGAGTAGCATAACTCATAGGGATACCGAGCATCAGAACATTCTTAGGGATGGCATTGCTATTATGAACTTCCTTTCATAAGAGAGCTGATTGTTCTGGAGTCTCTTGTCTTTCAGCAGCCAGTTGTTTGTACAAATACTTGTGGAATAAACAGATGTTTCATTTGTGTTTTACTGCTGCTTGTTTGCAAAAATGAACTATTAAACCTTATCTCTCAGTTTCTGCAGATATTGCTTTGAAATTAATCATTTCACTTTAACTTTTGGACTAATGGTTACCAGGCCAAGTTATTTTGGTACCAAAGGCTACAGATTGTCATGAAATTTAAATTCTATCAAACAAAACTTTAGCACATTTAAAATTGATTATGGATATCCCTGCTAGAGTCTTATAGTTTTCTGCTCTTATAAAAGGACTTTGGATTGGATTGAGTCTGAGAAGACGATCCCCCTTTTCCCTCTCAAAGGGAAGTCTCACAAATGTTCAATGGGATTTACTAGTTCAGGATTGCATTGTACATTAGGTCTACTTTGAAATTTATGTGGATAAATAGATTTGACTGAAATCCTTTTTTAAATTTGAACACAGCTCAAGTATCCAGATCTGGCTCCCTTCATATGAAAACTGATACACAAAACAGTCTTCTCTATACCAAAATCCCATATGGGTAGCCTGATATATTCAGGATTCTTTTTAAAAGGAAGTTGAGACATGCATTGCATGAGAGAGGGAAACTACAACATTTCCTTTTATTGTTTTCCTTTTAATGTTTTCTTCAGGGCCAGCACAGTTTCCTGCTTTAGTGTTGCAGCATGTTCAGCTGAGTGCTTTGGAGATTTTATAAAGCAACTTTTAAACACACTAGTGTGATGGAGTGTTAAACATGGATAGCCAGGATTCAGGGTCAACTTTCCCATCAGTCATGAAGCTCATTGGGATGACCCAGGACCAGTCAATTTCATGGAGATGTTCTGATAACAAAATGTGAGACAAAACCTTTATCTGAGCTGCTAGCAACTTTAAAAACGTTGCCATTTTCACAGTCTTGAGCATGGCTAGAAGCCTGAAATCCAAGTTACGGTCAAATTTGGAAACTCTAAACCCAGAGCGCCGAGGGGATATGTGTGTCTTGAAGCAATTCCCCTGCACTGTGTCTCTTGTAATCATGGAATTCTGGTTTCCTGATTAAACTGAGAAGAGATCTTACCTCAGACACCCTCTTGGAGAGGGACATGTTACACCAAGCTAGTGGCTGACAAGTGCTGGCCAGATGAGGCGTGGCCAGCACAGAATACAGTGGGACTAACCACTTGCTTTGATTCGGAAACTATGGTTCTAGTAATGCAGGCTAAAATAGCATTTGCCTTCTTTGCTGCAGCATCACACTGCTGACTTATCTTCAATTAATGAGCAACAATAATCCCAAGGTACTTTTTATATGTACTGTTGTTAAGCCACGTATTTCCCCATCTTATACTTGTGCAATTTTTTTTGTGTGTGGCCTAAACGTAGAATTTTGCATTTGTCTCTATTGAGTTCCATTTTATCAATTTCTGCCCAATTTCCTAGTTTATCTAGGTACTCATGATATCTTCCTCATGTTCCTATCTTCCAACGTGTTAGCCATCTCACCCAGTTTTGTGTCATCGGCAAACTTGATAAGGATTCCCTACAAGCCTTCATCTAAGTCACTGACAACAATGTTGTCATGTTGTCATGTCAGCGTAATGGTCCTAAGATAGAACCCTGAGACACTCCACTTGAGACTTCCTTCCAATTTGAAGTGCAGCCACTGTGATGAAAACCCCAGAATTCCATAGGATGTTGAAAGTGGAATAATAGCAGTATAACTATCTAGTGTGGAAATGGCCTAAGCTAGAGCTGAAAGGATTCACTTACTGCAACCATGCAGAATCGTAAGCAAAGGCATTCCATTTGCAAAGAACCCCCGGAATAAAAAGAAGTACCACACAATTACTCAGAAAGACACTGATTCTGTGCCTATTAAATAAAGTACCATAGTCACAGTGCCTTTGGTAAAACAGTATGAAAGTAAGTAGGTGGTTTCTTTTCTACATTTAATGACACACATATATTTATTAAATTTGCTGAAAGATCCTTTGCTGCATAGTTATTCAAGGTGGCATTTTAATTCTCCTCACATAGCCCTACCAGTACAGCAGAAGAAAACACCACAGTACAGTTCTTAAGTTCTTCTAAATTGTTTTGGAAGCACCACTGAAGAGTGCTTATAAATCTTACAAAAATAAGTAGGGCAGCAGGAGTGAGTAAAACAAAAATCTACAACACACAGTAAATATTGAAAAAATATTTTTTTTCAATAGCCTGCAAACCAACAGTGATATTAAAGGCCCATGTTGCTGATATGTATTTTAAATTAATAAAGACTTTCATAGTGGCAACAAGGGCAAAGAACATGATTGGTGATAAATCAAGAGCCAAAGCTCTTAACATTGCATAAAAGGTATTGGAAGTAGATGCGTTTCATCACTGAAATTAAGGATATGGCTCTCAAAGTGGTAAATATCTCTATTATCACTGAAAGATTTCCCTTCCCCAATACCACTGAAAAATATCAGAGTTGTTCCATTGGCTTCACATTTTCCTTTCCTTTTGAAAAGAAAAGATCACACTAATACCTAATAATAATAATGTACTCTTGATTCAAATATGTAGCAGTATATGCATGGCTAGCAAAATACTAGTTCCACACCCTATCATTGAAATCAGTTGCTGAACCCCATAGGCTTTTGCCTTCTTCATTTTTTCTTTTTTGTGACCTTAATTATGAAGTACACTATTGATTTAATATTTTATAATTACAGCAATGGAGTCCTGTAATATATAGAACAAAATAAGCAGTTTATGAAACACTGAGACACTCACCTAGGAGGGATATAAAATGAATCTAGCAGCCAGAAAGTACATAATGGAAAGCTGTAGCCAATAAACTGAGCAGGAGGTTTAAATTTAAAGGGCCACGCAGAATCTATATTGTGCTCTATTTGGGAACTCCATAAATGAGATTTTCTCCTTCGGGGTGGCACTAAATGAAAGACTTAATCTTACCTAGTGTATCTTCTCTGTCCATCATATTGCACACCATCGCTCAAGTTCTTTTTCCTGCAGTACTCTTCACAGATTGAGCAGGGTGCTAATATTCTAACAGATTATAAGGATGTATACTTCAAAGTAAGCTGCTGCTGATTTCAGCTAAACAGGACTAAGGAATTAATCATCCACTTAATGACGACAGGAGTGTTGGTTTTACATTTACAGCTATCATGGAAGGAGCGTTAAAGATGCTAGGTATAAGGAGCAAGATGCAACAGCTTTTCGAGTAAGGAACTGTTCCACAAGGGAAGCAACCTTGGAAGAAGGCAGTGGCCAGTCAAAGGAAGTGGGGGGAGAGGTTAACAAGCCACTCACTGTTCAAAGAAGGCCTGAATCTGGACAGTTGGTTGAATTCATCAGCCCAGTCTTTTAGCTACAGGTTTCTGGTAAAATGTTGTTTGACAATTGTGGCTTTGACTAAATGAACTCCCTTCCAACTTGGTTGTTCTTTTTCAGAGGGAGCGGGCCTGAAATTTGCCGGGCAGTTGTGGCGCAGCCCCGGTTATACCATCTGATTGGGACATCCTGTTTTAAATAAACTAACATCATAAATTAAATTGCCCAGGCCCCGACTGTTTCTGAATAGACCAATCTTAACAAAGGCCAAAGAAACAGTCACTCCTTTTAATGGAGTGCAGGTCTTTCTTCTTCTTCTTCCACCTTCTCTACCTCCCTTGTTTATGGAAGACATTATCTTGCTCTGTCAGAGACAAGATTGTCTGAGACTGAAAAAGACAAAGGGCTGTGGAAGGTTTGAGGGATATTGAGCTGTGACCTCTGTCTCTGCACGTTACCCATATAATTGCAAACAAATGCAAAAACTACAAACACTGGTGTGCTCCAGTCATCTAATTGTAAAAGAAAACAAACCTGAACAGTGGCATCCCCTTGAAGTTTTTTCACTTTGAAAATTTCATGGGCACTTAATACTGTTATTAGGTGTATTAGCTGCCAAAGCTGGTTTTAATGTAATGTAATGTAATGTAATGTACTTTGGGATACTTGAAAGAAATTAGGTGAAAGTGCTTACAGCAAATAGACAAAGATACACAGCACTGGGGAGAGGACACTGGTAGGGCTGGCAGCTTTTTCGCTGGCTACAGTCCTGTGTCTTCTTACAATCTTACATGGAGACTGAAAGGGTTAATTTTTCCCCTGTCATATAGATAGGAGGGGAAATCTTCAGCAGATAACATTTTTAAAAGAAGGGCTGGGGAAAAGGAAATTAGGCTTGTTTGATCTTGGAAGCAAAGCAGGGTCAGCCCTGTTTTGTACTTGGGTGGGAGACCATCAATGAATACCGGGTGCTATAGGCTATATTTCAGAGGAAGGAACTGGCAAAACCACCTCTGAGTATTCCTGGCTTAAAACCCTATGAAATTCACGGGATTGCCGTAAGTCAGCAGGAAGCTTGAAGGCACATACATACACGAGCCACCTATCAGAGCAAAAAACCCTTCCTATTGTGACACACAACACTATAAAAAGGCAATACACAATTCCAATAAAATACAGGCATACCTACGTTAACAGAGCTGCTGACAAAGAAGCTCCTTTTCAGAAAGTTTTCTACAGGAGCCCAGCCCAGCCCAGCCCAGCCCCCTACTTCTTATCTTCTGTTTGTATATTTCTTTTTCTTTTTGCAGCATGGGCTTTGGGAAGATGCTGAAGGAAGGCTGGAGAAAGAAATACTTTCAGTGTTGAATCTCAGCAGTATGTCTGCAGTAAATCATGCAATAAGGCTTGATGTGGGAAAGAATGGGATTTTCCTCTGGATGATCCTACTGCAGCTATGGCCATTCCCGCACTACACTGTTATAGTGTTATTATTCCACTTTCAGCATCCTGTGGAATTCTGGGCTTTGTTGTTTACTGAGGCCCAAGAGCTCTCTGGCTGAGAATTCTAAATGCCCCTCCTTAAACTGCAAACCCCAGGATTCCATAGGATGTTGAAAGTGGAATAATAGTGCTATAACAGTGCAGTGCAGAAATGGCCTATGTGTGCTTTACATACAACAGGCAGGGTAAACAGCTGCATCCGGAATCACTTTCTGAGCATGTGTGAAGAGCAAAACAGAAAAAGCGGGAACAGATTAGCCTGACTCACCAGCTGGTATGCTGAAAAAGCATAGATCTATAAGTTTCGTCACCAAAATGGAAATCATAAGAAAAGTGGAGACTGTTGAAAGGAAAAAAAAAATCATTTCAGGGTACATTTCGAAAGAAGTGGTCCCTAGAAGGTTCAAAATGTTTTTGTTTAGTTATGCAAGGCTTATCTAACCTAACAAAAGCAGAAAAATAATACAAAAGCAAAATAAAATAATAATAAACCAGAAGCCAAAACTTCAAAAAAGTTCCAATACTTTTCTAGATTATTGTCAAAGAGGGCCTGAAAGTTCTCACAGGATCACTCTTCATAGCTTCCAGAACAAATAAATAATTATCACATAAAGAATCTCTTAGGGGATCATCATTAATAACTCATAACTGTTATCTTCCAAGAAAGAATCAAATTGGATTTTTTTCTTTGTCTTTAGAGAGAACATTGTTCCAGCTGGTTATTTGTAGCAGACAGTTCAGGACAATAAATCAGTGTAATGCCACTCTCACTCATAATTCTGCATACATTCCTGTTCACTAAAGCAATTTAAAGTAATGAAATGAAGTTATGCTGGTGGACAGGCAAGGCTGTGATACAGCAGTCTTTGCAGAGGTCCCGCAAACACTTTTTTCCTGTTGTGGATACTGCAGCTGCGCTAAACTATAACCCTTTGTAAATTACACGGAAATAGGCTGGGCAAGTTCGTGGAGCTCTCTCACTATGATGAAATCTGCCTTCTAGTTGCTGAAGTCTGGGTGCAAACGATTATCCGTGACTGTCCATGGTTTGTAAGTTTAAAAAACCGCTCATGAATCAGGACAAAATTTGTCTTATTTGACAACTGAGCACAAATTAATTTTTTCTTTCAAAAATGAGATACAGGATTAATTTTTGAGGAGTGCGTTTTACTCTGTTTACAAAACACATTTTTATACTCATTTGGTATCATTTTTGCTATTGATTTGAAATAAATAGTATTTTTAGATCCTAGAACAGACTTAACTCAAGTTTATACTGTAACACTCGGAATTGCTCTTCATTCTTACAGTGTAGCAGGAGTTGTCATCCCGGCAGTGTCTACGTTCTGCTTTGCATGTTCTAGGAAATGTTTATAGGGGAGAAGTGACCCCTTCCCCACCACATGGCCATAAGCTGAATGGGAACAGAGGCAGTTTGACTTCTCCATTAGATTTTGCAAAGCCCCGTCACCCTGAGAACTAGCATCTATCCAATAAGAAGCCAGAGGCCACTGTGACTGAAGAATGTGTTTACACTCATATCTAATTTTTACAAGACGTTGCAGTCCAGTATAAGTATGAATGGAAGTTCACATATAATTTATTTAATAAATTAATAGTTACAGAATTAGTTTTGTATTTAATAGCCTAATATTTTAATATTAATTTTACTCGTTGGTGCAGTCTTAATAGTTTCATACATATTGAAGTACTTCCTCAGAGGTTTTACCTTACTAATATGCTTGTTGTTGTCTGCCTTCAAGTCATTTCCATCTTATGGTGACTCTAAGGCATGAAGTTTTCTTGGCAGTTTGTTTAGAGAGGGTCTGCCTTTGATTCCTCTGAGGCTGAAAGAGTGTGACCTGTCCAAGGTCACCCAGTGGGTTTCCATGATTGAGTGAAGATTCAAACCCTGGTTTCCAGAGTCATAGGCCAATGCTCAAACAACTGCACCACTCTAGCTGTCACTAATATGCTTATCATGTTCTAATTAGACAACAGGAATACCTGCATGCATTGCTTGTTGAGATGTACAAGGTTAAGCGTGTATCTTGAACTGAAATCTTGATTACTGTTAGTGTATGAAGCATCCAACTTTACTATATAGGCTGACATGAAGAAAACAGGTTCTAATACATTGGAAATTGAGTAATAGAGTAAGATTGCCTTTAAAACAAAACAGTAAAATCCAGTTACTGCCTGGAGATAAAAACTTGCCACTTTAAAACTTTTTCTTATTGGTTTACAGCTCATAAAGCTAGGAAATTTTAAACTAAAGCTGATGCCTTAACAGATGTTCTCCATGATCAAAAATGATCCTGTGCTTGTATTCAGTTTCCTTCAGTGTACACAGACTTTGTTTTCGCCTTTTGGAACCAGCTCTGGATGAGGAGGACGTGGTGCCTGAAACCATCAAAGAGGCTTACCTTGTCTTGGTCCTGTATTGCCTTATGAAGCATTTGAACCTTACTGTATAATATTGGTGGAGGAATCCTCCAGTGAATTGACCCGCTGAGCTGACCCAAGTGAGGTACAAGAGTGTTTTTCTAATATCCCTGAGAAGTAGGCAGCCATGCATCACAGGAAGTACCAGCTGGAGGAGGAAGATCAATCGTGTAAATGATGGGAGTGCTCAATTTGGATCCAAGCCCCAAGAATAAGGCTTTGCCAGAGCCTGTCAGCCAGAAGGTTCTTGGCCCAGAAATCCTCTAGCCGGATATTCTGCAGGAGATAGCTTGCCCTTGTTGAAGCTGGGGCCTAAGTGCTTGCTCAGCCGCACAGGAAAGACAATGGAGTGCAAAGCTGCGGGCCAGAAGAGTGTTCCTGTAACATATCTGCCAACGTTTCACAGATGGAAGCAGGGAGCCATATGGCCGAATAAACTGGAGTGTGATCAGAGGGATGTGGCCAGACGACAAGAGGGCAATGGGATGAAAATTGCTGTTTTAAATCTTTGTTTATGTTAATAATGTTTTGGTATATGAAGCAGGAATTTATGTGGTGAGCTAGAAAGGCCTGAAAAAAAAGAAAAAAAATCCTCTGACAAAGAAACTCCTTTTTACAGTCTTTTACTGCCTGCCCCATCCTTCCTCTTTTCCTCCATGCCTTCTGTCCAGCTGGAAGGTTGTTTTGTTTTGAACAGCATTGACACTGGAAGAGTAGTGAATGACTGGAGAAACACAGACATGCCACTGCCAGGTTTCCAGCAACTTGAACTGGGAAAGAATGTGATCCTTCTCAGCCAATCCTTGTGCATGCCTGCCTACAGCAGCTTCTTCTAGAATCTATTACTGAGCGTTCATGAAAGGAAAACAAATAACTGTTTCTCACCATCTCCCCACAGCATGTTAAAAAAGCATAGATCTATAAATCTGGCCACCATAAGGGAAGTCATAAGAAAAGTGGAAGAAAAAATAATCTCTGAGTGCACTTGAAAAAAGTTTTCTAGAGGTTTCCAGAAGGTTCAAGATGTTTTTCTTTACTTATGCAAGGCTTACTTGAATTGGTTGTTTCATTTCACGTGTACACATTCCTAGTTTTCAATAAAATATTAGCTGAAACATGCTCAACTGCTCTTTTGTTGTTGTTGTTGTTATACAGGAGCCTATCCCTATTCTTTCCATGTTATTTCTACATCTGCTACCAGATTTTATGTTAAAGCAGTAATATCCAAGAAAACATTTACTTCATTAACTGAAGTATGCCTGCAAATACAATGCTCTGTGCGTGCATGCATGCACATAGCTTGATTGACAAGAATGTAATATTATGTAATATATTACAGTCCTCCCTCCACATTTGTGAGGGTTCAGGGCATAGAACCCTCGCTAAAGTATGAAAAATTGCGAATAACTCCCCCATCTGCTCCCACTCCCATTCCCTGCAAGGGGTCCCCTGCTTCCTTCCCATGCAAAATGGAAGGGAATGGCAGGGAGGGGAGACTCCCAAAAGCCTTCCTTTCCTCCTCCGGATTTCTCCCCTTCTCGTGTGTTTTGCCCAGTGCAGAGAAAATGGATGGGAAGGGGACGGGGGAAGCTCTGGAGGAAGAAAGGAGGGGTCTTGAGAGCCTACTTCCCCAATTCCCTTCTGTTTTGTCTCAGAGGGAGATCTCCACGCTAGGGGAAAATGCATGGGAAGGGGAGGAGGAAACTCTGGAAGAGGTAAGGAAGGCTCATTGAAGCCTTCCCCCAAGCCATTTCCTTCCATTTTACCTTGGAGAACTTGCCCAGGGCAAAATGCTTAGAAATAGGAGCAGGAGAATAGGGGGAAGCATGCACGCTCACAAATAATCAAATTTGTGAACATCAAACCTGCAAATGTGAAGGGAGGACTGTACTGTAAAATAAAAATGCCTTTCTCAGCTCTTGCTCAGAATTAAAACTTTCTTTCAGATCTATGGTCACTACATGAGCTCTGCATTCACAGCCACTTCCACTGCTCAGACCACACTGTATATCAGATCAAATCCCAGCTTCCATATAACACTCATGTGGTAATGTTGAGACAGACTAGCCTACTTCACATGGCTGTTGTTAGGATAAAAATCCAGTGGGTAGAAGAATAGGGAAAAATAATGTAAAATACTTTTAGTTCCAGGAGATAAATGGAATTAAATTAATTAAGACCAACTGAGAGTCTGGGTATGCAGGGAGCAATCTGTGACAGTCCTGTCTGTTCCATGGCTGTTAGAAGCTATGCTGTTAAGAAGACTCCATTCTTGAGGGTGAAAGTAAAGCCTGAGAAGTCCAAGCCAAGGAATAAAAGGCCTCAGGCCATTTCCGCACTAGACTGTTATAGTGCTATTATTCCACTTTCAACATCCTACGGAATCCTGGGGTTTGCAGTTTAGGGAGGAGATTTGTTATGTAATTTGTTAAACTGCACCAGGAAACTCATTACTATTACATATTTATGTTTTCAGAAGTGACTGTAGATTACTTTTTTTTTTTTTTAGTTTTTGATTGACTGATTGATAGATTGAAAAGTAGAGGTGGCCTAAGTTCTTCCATCTCTTATGGTGGGAGGAGGAAGCACTGCTGCCCCACTCCACTTATTCCTGTTGTTTCCTCCTCCTGTTGCTGCACCCACATTTCTCCCATGTATTCTCTAGGCAACTTCCCCTTCTAGGGTTGCCAGAGTATAAACTAGAGAGGGAAGAGCCAGTGTGGTGTAATTGTTTGAGCATTGGACGACGACCCTGAAGGGTTCAATTCCTGCTCAGCCATGGAAATATCTTCATCAGTGACTTGGATGAAGGAATACAGGTCGTCAAATTTGCAGATGACACCAAATTGGGAGGGGTTGCTAATACACCAGACGACAGGATCAAAATTCAAAATGACCTGGACAGATTGGAGAGCTGGGCCAAGGCTAACAAAATGAAATTCAACAGAGAAAAATGTAAGGTCCTACACTTAGGTAGAAAAAATGGAATACAGAAATATAGGATGGGGGACACGTGGCTGGATAGCAGTACGTGTGAAAGGGATCTAGGAGTCTTAACAGACCACAAGCTGAACATGAGTCAGCAGTGTGATGCGGCAGCCAAGAAAGCCAATGCAATTCTCGGCTGCATCAATAGGAGTATGGTGTCTAGATCGAGGGAGGTACTGGTACCACTCTACTCTGCTTTGGTTAGACCTCATCTTGAATACTGTGTCCAGTTCTGGGCACCCTAATTCAAGAAGGACATGGTCAAGCTGGAGCAGGTCCAGAGGAGGGCGACCAAAATGGTGAAGGGCCTGGAAGCCAAGCCCTATGAGGATAGACTTAGAGAGCTGGGTATGTTTAGTCTGCAGAAGAGAAGGTTAAGAGGGGACATGATAGCCATGTTTAAATATTTGAAGGGATGCCATGTAGGGGAGGGAGTGGGCTTGTTTTCTGCCACTCCAGAGACCAGGAGAAAGAGCAATGGATTCAAGCTGCAGGAAAGGAGATTCCACCTGAACCTCAGGAGGAACTTCCTGATGGTCAGGGCTGTCCAGCGGTGGAATATGCTGCCTCGAAGTGTAGTGGAGTCTCCTTCTTTGGAGGTTTTTAAGCAGAGGCTGGATAGCCATCTGTCGGGAGTGCTTTGAGGGTATTCCTGCATGGTAAGGGGTTGGACTGGATGGCCCCTGTGGTCTCTTCCAACTCTACATTTCTATGATTCTGTGATTCTATGAAACCTACTAGGTGACCTTGGGTGCATCATATACTTCTCAGCCCAAAAAAACTTTAATAGGTTAACCTTAGGGTAGCCATAAGTCAGAAATGACTTGAAGGCACACAACAACAACAACAACAACAACAACAACAACAAAATTCAGAGTGTGTTGCTTGCCACACAACAAATTTCCAAGCAACACATGCTGAAATTTTCTCCTCTACTCAACCATTAAAAGGATAAGAGCCCTCACCAGTTTTCACCCTGGCATCCCTATGATCCCAGCCTGTGTAAAAAGTAGTGTCTTACAGAGAGCTGGTTATGTCCAAAATGCCTGGATTTGAGGGAGTTTCACAACCAGTTGTGTTTTGGGGGTGGGGAATACCTTGGAAATGGCTTTTGCTTTTTTGCCTATATTGGTTATGATACTTGATCTAACTGAGGCCCTTTCCGCACAGTGTAGTCACTGCGTAGCTGCGATGGCTTGAGGAGACATGCATCCACACGATGTCGTCGCTATTAAGTGGACGTGAAGTTGCTGGTGCGCCTTTGCATGTCACTAAAGCGATGTATTTGAGCAATGGAAAAAATGCATTTTTGCTTCCTCAGACTGCTTCTACTACGTTTCTACAACTCTTATGTGGAACTGCTGAAGCGCTTTCTTGCAGGAATGGGCGGGTTGAGAGTGTGTCCGGCTTGTCCCTCCGTCAATTCCCGTCCTGATTTGTCCCTGCCCACCAAAGCAGAGGTTGTCGCCATTTTTCCTCCATGTGAGAAATGATGGAGGAGAACAAAAGCGGGGAGAAAGTGGTAGGTAAGTTTTTTCTAATAAATCAATCCTTGCGGAACTTAGGAACCCTCTTCTCACTGGGTTAATTTTTTGGGGGGGAGGGGCGGGCTGGGGGGCGGTTACTTCAGGCATTCTGGCTGCTCACACGGATGTTGGGAGTTTCAGCCCTTCCCCAAGTAAACATTTCCAAGTCTCATGGGAGCTGCAGTTGCTCAGAATCCCCTCAAACACACCACTCCCCTCCCCTCCCCCATCCATACCCCCCCTCCTGGAAACAGCCAAACATGCCCTGCTGCAAAAAGCACCATCCTGCAATGCGCTCTGCCAGCCTTATGGGACCTGCAGTTGCTCAAATCCCCCCTCAAAAACATCTACCACCCTGCCTTGGCCAACAAAACCCCCCTCCCACCCTGCCAAATATGCCCTGCTGCTAAAAGGACCACCTTGCTATGCGTTCTGCCAGCCTCACGGGACTTGCAGTTGCTCAACCACCCCCACAAAAAAAAATCCACTAACCTCCCCTCACCCACCCATGCCTCCCTGGAAACCACCCAACATGCCCTATTGCAGAAAGTCCCCCCAATATGTGCTCTGCCAGCCTCACGGGACCTGCAGTCCCTCAAAACCATCCCAAAAACATCAACTAACCTCTCCTGACCCAAAAATTTCCCCACTGGAAACTGCCCATCTTGCCCTGCTGCACAAAGCTCCCCTGCTATGTGCTCTGCAAGCCTCATGGGACATGCAGTCACTCCGTCCTCCCTCAAAACCTCCACTGACCTCCCCTCACCCACCCGTCTCCCCCTTATAGACCAGCCAAGATGCCCCTCCACATGAAGGCCCTCCCTGCTACGCAAATCCTGTGTGTCTTTTCCATCTTTTTAGGTACTTGGCTGCACCTCCTTCCTCCTGACTGGGGACTTCATGGATTCTACAGTGTACTCTGAAGGAATCCCCCCCCCCCCAACAACAGAAAGCATCAAGTATATTGCAATTGAGCAGGCTGTCCATCTGGCACACAGGCATCATGGGAGCCACAGGCCTTCCTACCTCAGGAAACACTCTACGAGCCTAGTGGGACCTGCAGTCACTCCAGCAGTCCCTGGGCACAACTGAAAACTGTTCAGTTTGACTTCAGACCAAATCTACTCAAGATGTTAGTGGTCCAAAGTTAAAAATTTAAAGCCATCATGAGAGTTGGCTAATACATGTAATGCTTAGGGTTATTCATGTTCTCCTTCTATATACTTTGCTAATAAATGTTGCTGTTTGCTGTTTCCCAATAAAAGCTGATCTTTACTCTCTCCCCGTGGCGTCTTCTCTCTTCCAGTAGAGGGGGTGGGCCAGCCGATAGGGGCATTTCTTATGTAGCAGCAAAGGTATTGCACGAACACAGTTACTGTGAAAAAACATCTTTATTAGCCGTTAACGTCATGCTGGCGACTGTATCTATGCCAGGGGCAGACATCCTCCACTCCCCAAGCACCCACAGACTGCCCTTCCCCTGTACTTGGCCCTCCCATGTGACCCTGGGATGCCCCCAGAGTGGGCCGGGCAGCCAGCTCAAGTCCTCAGAGGGCACTGTGGGGGAACTGGAGATCCCACCCTGACCGCCAGGAAGTGTTTTACAAGCTCAGGGGTTAGATCCCATGGTGTAGATCTGTAGATCTACTGTAGAACTGTAGATCCCATGGTGCTGGCGACAGTAGCCATGCCAGGGGCAGACATCCTCCACTCCCCAGGCACCCACAGACCGCGAAATGCTGCCCTGCTGCCGCATTTCAAACGAGGACAAAAGTTCCATGACGTTGTCTCTACACAGAGATGTTCCCATGCAGAAACGTTGTCTGGTAAAGTTAAAAAAAAATGAAGCATCCAATCAAAGGCGCAGGGGCGGGGTAAAGGCGAAACGGGGAAGTGGTCATGAACGCTGTGGTGAGGAAGGAGAAAGCGATCTTCTCCACCTCAAGCGGAGGAGGGTGCAGAACACAGTGTCGCAGAAACGCAGTCACAAACTACGCTCTTGCGACGCCCCGAAGCGTTTCTGCCATCTCATGCGGGAAGGGCCTGAGTTTGTGTAAAGAGATTTCCTAGCCCAACCAAATCTGTGTAAAGTAGGGAGAAAGTAGCAAACAGGTGCACCATGGGGAGGAGAGGGAGGTGGGGAGAATGGTTGGGAAGTGATGGGAATGGCAGTGTGAATTGTGCTACCACTCATCTTTAGGAGAGGAAGTGGTTACAGGCCTGCTTAGAAGGACGAGGAAAGTAGCAGATTCTTCCTCTTTGCAATAATAATTGAAGTTTTCTTCTTAAGAACTAAGGGACTCAGAACAAACTGCAGACGTTAAAAATTGTAAGAGACTGTGAGAGAACATGACAAAATCTGAAGCCTATTTGTCAAAGTAAAGAGAAAAAAGTTATACTGGAGCTGCATGATATAATAACTGAAATCATTATGACTCAAAAACTGAAGAAATTTATGTTGAAGTTGGAAGAAATTGTGCTACGCTGTGTTAGGAAAACTTTGGCCATTTCCACCCTAGCCTGTTATAACGCTATTATTCCACTTTCAACATCCTATGGAGTTCTGGGGTTTGCAGTTTAGAGAGGGGCCTGGCCAAGCTAGTGTAGAAATAGCCTTTATCAAAAATTCAACAGAAATAGAAAAAACACAGCTATATAGCAAGGTAAAATTTGAAGCAGAATTGATGCAGTGAAATTAGAAAACACAATTTAACAGAAAGTCAAAATTTTGTACAAATGGAGGAGAAAAAAGAGTAGAATTTCCCCAATAAAATGATATAACTATCAAAAATATTTCTAAAATTCAAATTCTTACCAATTAAGATATTGTTTCAATATGTCAGCAAGTGGCAACAACTTGTCTTTGAAAAATAAACTAAACTAAAAATTACAGGGAACCTTTATATAGTTTAAAAAGAATTTGTTGTCATATTCGTATTATGCCACAAACTGCATCAGCTGGATGGTTGACTGATTATTGGTTAATCAATTACAATTTTTTTGTTACCATGTTTTGAGAAAGATTTATTAAAGGCATCTCCTGAAAAAATGATTTGCTGACAAGACCATTCAAAACCAATTTAGCCTCTCTACAATTATTGGAAACGGTTAAATATTCTGTGGCTTTGATCTTGGCTGGCTGAATCGGGGTAAGTAACTGTTGTGGGCCATATAGCCCTCTAGAAGACGCTGGGGGCTGCACCTCCACGCTGCACCTGCTCCAACAAAACGGAACAAAAATCAATGCCCCCAATGCCCCCAGATGCTCTCTAGGAGACATGGGCCCCTAGACGGTATTTGTGGTAAAAACTTTTTTTTTCAAAATTTCATTTTTCCCCTCATGGGGAGGGGCACCAAAAATGGCAGACATGCTCTCCAAACCCCCTAGATATGATATCTGTCATTTCAAAACAAAATGAGAAAAATTTTGAGAGGCCTCAGGGGCCTGAATGCTGCCTACAGGTTGCCCTTTGCCCATCCCTGGCCTAAGGAGGGCTAACTCATCCTAGAGGTCAAAGGCAGCATTAAACCCCCTCCCAAGTGCACTTAATCAAATCTGTAGCCCTGGTATCTCTGTTAGCTTCCTACAGATGCCAGAAGAAACACTTGAGTATTTTATTACATTTTGGTTTATAAATTTTGCCAAGGATAAACAAGGCCATCTTGTTCTTAATTTGCATTTTTTTCAGAGAAGATTTTCCAGCTTTGCATTATTCATCTGATTGTTGCAAATGAGCCATGGGTGGTTTGTGGATCAGAGCAAAGTGTGGCCCTTTCTGCAGCACCCTCCCATCCTGCAATGGGAATGAGAGAAGGGCTGGACCGCGACGACACTTTTGCATGATGTCATCATGGTCCCGTCTTTCTCTCATCCCCAAGCACTGTAATCACAGATTAAATCATTGATGGGTTTTCCCTGTCAATGACCCATGATTATGCCATCATCCCTGACTTACCTGTTCTGTGGAAGCTGCAGAAGCGCAATAGCTGTGTTTCTTGCCCAGCACAGCCTGGGAAAAGTACCCAGCTGCTCTGTGGAAGAGGTGTGGCCATTGTGCTCTCTTCCACGGGGAGCCAGCTGGTGCAGAGGGAAGCGCTCGCTTTGCACTCCCCTCCCAGCACAACTGCTGCAGGGATCCCCATCAGACAACTTCGGAAAAAGGTAGGGCACTTAAAGGGCCTATGTCTCTCCCCATTTCGCCATACCATTGTAGGGCAAGTCACTTCCTTACTTGTAGACTTTGGGGGTTACTGCTAACCAGATGAAGAAAAAACAGAATATGCTTCTGTAGTTTTTTTGGGGGGGGGGGTTGGCCATCTTCTCTCACCACCTGGGATTACATTTGTGCTGAACTCTTCAGCTAATGCCTGCACTGAGAATATTTTTTCACAACAAGTTTAATGTAGCTTAGCAAGCTTTTTATTACTTGTTTTCAAATACCCAGTCTCCTTTCCTTTTCTATTACATTCTTTCCTTCAGTTTGGAACCTGAACTTGTGACAGGCCCAAAAGAAACTTCTCTCCCCATGTCCCCCACCACTCAGACTCACATACCTGTATTTACCTATTTATGTCTAAAGAGAGGTAATAGGAAAACAGAATCCATCGTCTCGGCAGAAAATTCATAGCTGTACGTTTCCCCATTCAAGTTATTCTGTTATTTAATTGGTTAAGAATATGGGTCCATACCAAATGCTATTAAGTCCATTTTTATTTCTGTTAATATATGTGTTAGATGATATAAACATATTTTTGAAGCAGTTAGCAAACAGAACTAAAAAATATAACAAGCAAGTGTTTTGGCTTCTACCTTCTTCAGTTGCTAAAGATGAAACCAAGCAGCATACAAAATGAGAGTTTAAAAGATGCTGTTTACAGTATTCTTTAGCGGATGATGGTATTATCCTTTATGTCGAAGCTGTGTGGTTATAGAGTCTTAAGTCTAGATCCCAAAATTTTCCTTTTTGTCTAAAATGTCTGAAGGAGAAGGCATGTCAATACCAAGCAATGACAAATCAGAGAGGCTATAACATTCATAGTTGAAACGCTTGGCTACTGGTTTCTCCAGTTTCCCAGTCAGGATTGCAGATTTATGGTTTTTGAAGCATGTATGCAGGTCTGTGGTAGTTTTTCCCACATACTGACGATGACATCTTGTATGTCTTCATTCAGTCACATAAATAAGATTGCAAGTCTGGCCGGTGATGTGTGTTTAATATAGCAGGTTCTGCCAGACACTGTGCTCCTAAAACGGAAAGTTTACCTAAGGTATTCATAGGTGGTGGAACACTTTGAATCATAAGAGTGCCATCCTGGATTAATGACTAGTGTTTTCAGGACTGCTTTTACCAGCAGTCTGCTTAGATTTGGTGGCTGGGGGAAAACTATAGCCCTTTGCTTGCTGCTGGCTCTGGCAAGATGTTCAGAATTAGTTAGCAATGGATATCTTTCTCTGGTTAGGAGATGCTTGGTGGAAAGCTGCCATCAAAGGAATGCACTGTTGGTCGTTAATTTGACTCATGTCTTTCATGGAGATTATCTCTCTAGATGATGGTTGCTCTCCTGATTTTATGATCAGGTGTTGGGCTGTGATTGTTAATGATTCTATAAACTGAGATTCTAAGACTAGATTTCTATTGCTGCAAGGCAGTGGTTCCCAACCTGGATTACGCATACCCACAGGGGTATAAATGAGGACATTTAGGGGTATGTGAAAAAAATTGAATAATGGGGGAAAAGTGTAAAGTATAAACCATTCTTGGAGGATGTCACAACTCACTGCATTTCTTTATTGCCCACAGCATTGGCATTCCTGACCTTGAACCTTAAGGGATGGAGGGTGGGTGAATTCACAGAGATAGAGAAGAGTGACACACAAATTGAATTTCCAGTGGCCATTGGCTCACAAACTTTAAAAAGAAAAGAGTCTTTCTCACATGCATATGCACACACAGCCTTCTATTTGAGTTGCCATGACCCTAGCCACTTCCACACTAGGTGGCTTCTTGAGCCTTGTCCACATGCACTCTTCTCTCCACCTTCCTTGTGTTAGTTTCCCTGAGGACAGGGTGCAGCCAGTGGAGATATCCAGTTTCTCTCTGAATCAGTCTGCGGGAGGAACAGACTGCACGAGTTGCTCTTCCCTGTGCCTTCGGCCAGAAGCAAACTGAATTGTGAGACCGTGGGGAGCACCGAGGCAGGTAAAAGGGCACACGGGGATGGAGAGATCCAACAGGGGGGCTGGCCTGACACTTTGCCTTTCCTCCTGTGGCTGTGGAGTATCCTCAGGGCTCACAGAAGCTTTCTGAGGGGAAAACCTCAAAGAAAGGACATGGTGGTGAGGGTACAATTTATGGAAATGGGCTGCTGGGGCATATGCAAGTGAAAAAGGGTTGGGAAGCACTGCTGTAGGGGGTCCAGGTGTTATTTAGATGGCTGAAACTGCCATAGAGAATCTCTTTTGTGGATGTCTATATGATATTTGTAGTTAGATGATATAAACATTCACAGACATCATGTTTATGAAATTTGGTAATGGAACAATCAGATTTAAGGATTATATGTCAGAATAATGTGATTCCCTAGTATGAGATTGATAAAGTACTAAATGGGAGGGGCTCTGCGGCCTGAGTGTTTATTTTAACCAGGTCCTTATTAAAATAAGCTTGATACACTAAATGAGTGACTGAGGCCATTTCCGCACTAGATTGTTATAGTGCTATGATTCCACTTGCAACATCCTGTGGAATCCTGGGGTTTGCAGTTTCAGGAGGGGCCACCCGGCCCCTCCCAAAACTGCAAACCCCAGGATTCCATAGGATGTTGCAAGTAGAATCATAGCGCTGTAACAGTCCAGTGCGGAAATGGCCTGAGAGAAATAGGGGTCAGGGAGTAAACTGTCTGAGCTTTGATAGTCCGGCAGCAGTAGGAATTAAAGAAGAACTCTGCGTGGAATATTATACAGCAAGGAGATTAATGGTAGAATCATACCCCGGGTATGGATTGAAGAGGGATCCAGGTCAGCTCTGCTCTCATAAGTTCCATGACAGCCAAAAGGATCTTTGGCTGTAGTGGAAGAAACTGCGGCTGCAACGGAACTGCAGAATACACACACAACTGCAATAAAATGTACTTACTTTCTCTGTCACCCCAGCACTCTGGGGAAAAAAGGCCAGAAATATGACAAACAGCTACAACATGCTTGGTGGTGGCCAACTGAGTTTCTAAAACTGATTTGGAGGAGCATTTCTGTGTGTGAAAGGTCCCACATGATACAGAACCCTGACTACTCAGAGTTCTTAAAATCACCTCCAAAGGGAGGAAGGTGGCTGGGCCAGGCCATGGAAGACGTGACAGAAGGGGCTAGGCTAGCTAATAGAATCTAGCTGTCTTACCTTACACAATTATCTTTGTAGGAAGAGGAACAGATATTTTCTTTAGACTAGGATTATACATTTGAAATTACTGGAGAACAAACATATTAAGCCAACAGAAAGAAGTCAGTTTGTGCTCTTGCAAATGCATGAGTTATATGAATGTGGGAATCATGCAGCCTTCCAGATGTTGTTGGCTGCAACTCCCAGCAAACATAATCAGCAAAGCCAGTGGTGAGAAATGCTGAGAGCTGCAATCTAGCAGCATCTGGAGGGCCGTACAAGTCCCATCTCTGAGCTAGATGAATAAGGATTGGTGGGTAAAAGTTGGTTTTGGCGGTAATCCAGGAAAGATGGATGGGTCACTGGAAACAACAGGCTGGATTACAGCTACAATCCTTTACCCACTTACTTGTGAGCAAGCCCCACAGAATGTAGCAGGATTTCTGAGTAGATATGTATAAGGCTGCATTACTAGTGTTTAAATTGAAGGGAAAAGCTCCCAAATGATTGGAGGTTTGGTGAACCTTCCCTGTGAAGAGAAGCTTAAATGTTTGGACACTTTGTTCATCTCACAGTATGGCATTTGACAGAAAACACATGATGTGGATAAAATAGATAAAAGACCTTGTATTCTTCTGCTAGTAACTCAAGATCACCTGAAGAGCAGATGCAGATAAGATGCCTTGATCTCCTTTCCCGATCACATCAGAATGCAATGGAATTTAGGGGAATTGCGAGATAGATAGATAGATAGATAGATAGATAGATAGATAGATAGATAGATAGCCTACTAAAGTGGACATGTAAGAGACAGATGGAGAGCTAGGATGATAGAAAGCTGCCTTTATACTGTGATATCATTACATATGAGAAGCAGTTGGAATTTAATAATCAAATGCTGTTGATACCATTTAGAAGCATTTTCTCCTGTGTTTCAAATGGGACTCTTTCTTTGCCCTGACTGGAGATGTTAGGCATTGAATCTGGGACCCTCTGCATGCAAGATATGTGGCTTTTCAGTGGCTGCTCCCAGGCTCTGGAACTCCCTGCCCAAAGAGGTTAGACCGGCACCCTCCCTGCCTACCTTCAGGAAACAGTTAAAAACATTCCTCTTCCAGCAGGCATTTTATATGTAATTTCTATCAGTGTTGGTCATTTTAATTGTTATTGATATTTTAATGCTGTTTTTATATGTATTTTAACATGTTTTAATTATTATTGTAGTTTAATTTTTGTTTTAACTTTTGCATATGACAGTTTTTAATTATGTTTCTTTTAATGGCTGTAAGCCACTTTGAGTCCCCTTGGGGAGAAAAGCGGGATAAAAATAAAGATGATGATGATGATGATGATGATGATGATGATGATATTAATACGTTGTCTATCACTGAGCTGTAACCCATTCATTCTCATCCAATTACATGCAATGAAGCAAACCTACTACGGTCCTATGAAAAAAAAAAGATTATCATAATTTCTGATGTTTTGTTTGAAACAGCAGTTGGAAGCTAGGCAATGTGTTCTTACCAGGCTTCTGAGTGGCTTTTCCCTGGCTCCCTGCCTCCGCCCCTGTCTGTCCAAATGTCGGTATGTGAGGCAGCTTGCCTGGCATGATCATCTTTCTGACTGTGCCTCAGGACTGAAGGAATGAACAATATCCTTGCATATGTGTTTAAATAAATCTATTTTGACTGATATTTTAAATTGATTTGTTTTTATGTTTTTGCTCCAATTGGAGGGTATAAACTTAAGAAACAAATAAAAGCAATGATCAGTGTTCTAGTGGCACCAGGGCTCACAAGGTCAAAGGACTAGCACCTTTTCACTAACAGAGACAATACTGTCATCTGCCAGCTGCATTCCTTAGGCTTATTGGTTCCCTCTGAACATATCAGCAATCTTCATAATAGCAACAACACTGCCTAACAACAACCCATTGTTGTGAGCTATCCTTGCTGTAACACAAAGCATTTTGCAATGGCTTTGTACTGAACAGGCAGTTAGGAACCATTAGTTTTACCAGAGACTTGTTCTTGGTAGAACAGATAGATTTGTTGACTTTCAGATAAATATGTTTGCCCTTAACTGCTGGGAAGAGAAATTGCTGGAAAGTCTTATGCTATTTAGATGGAAATGCCCCCTGGTCTTTCTTTTCTCAATCTATCTCAGGTCTCTCCAGCCCAGGCCTAACATATTAACCCTTTGCCAACTCTCTTGTCTCATTAATTTTGACTGGCAGCTGATTCTAAATTGGGTATTATGTATTCTTTTGGATGGCTAAATTAATACACACATGGACACAGATAGATATGGATCAACATAGCTGTGTTTTTAACTCATGGGGGCATGGCTGTGGGGTTATGACTTATGAGTACCAGTACTCCAAATTTTAACACCATATGACTGGCAATAATTGTACTGAAATGGTCACTTGCAGGTGCTTTCATTCAGATGGATGAGGCATATGTGCAGAGGGAGGTGCTTATACTGTGGGAACAAACCCTCTAACATTTCAGAGATGAACACTGTAACACATATAGCTGAGTAACATCACAATGTAGTCAAAAGATTTTTGACTATACAAGCAGGCAAAGACAACAACGTACAAAAACTATTGTTTTAAGCGCAGAATTGAATGTATGTACTGAGTTTAGGAATGCCTGAAAAAGAGAGAAACCCAGATGAGCCTACTCGGAAGGGCAAAACCCTGTGATCTCCTGTGCTCTTCTTGCTTCCAAGCAATCTACTTTTGTGCGTAGAACTCAGCTTGCAACAACTGAAGTAAACTGACAACAAAGACATTTTTAAAGCAGTTGAAGGAAATGGGATTAAAGAGAATTAACTAGAGGTGTCATTGACAAATTGCAATGCCTGGAGAGTACATAGGAGGTGTGGTGCTCCCCCCAGTGTCACACACACCACCATTACCAAGAATATGATGAACAGGGCCTGAAGTGGTGGACAGGGTTTGCCCTTTTTACAGATTTTTCCTCTACAAAGTGCAAAACTGTCCAGGAGTCAATTAGGTATAACAAAAAAGTAAACAGTCTGCTTGGGTTGGTTGGGGGTGGAGGGAGAAGTACACCAACTCTCAGTCCTGGTAACCATGGCAGTGAGAATCTGCATTCTTTTTTCAGCACAACACTATCTTGGCTTCTCTTTTATCATTACTTTTAAGCATGACAGTGATGGAACAGTCAGGCAGAATGGTGGGCGTCTTGCCTATCTATCTGTCTATAATGATCGTAAGGACTTAATACCTATAATGGCGTGTTAATCCAAATCGATATGCTATAGTCAAGACAAAATGGCAACATAAATGTTCTCTGTATCAAAACGTTCACTGAAAAGGAGTCAACCATCATATCTAAACTCCAGTAAATTGAGAGTGGAGTTGCCACCAGAATTTGAATATTGCATCCATTTTGTTTGTTTGCAGTGTGGTTATCTGGCTGGGGTGGTGACTTTTGTGCATTTTATGTATGGAAGTACAACCAGGCCTGGGAAGTACAGCTGGACTGGAGTCAAGTTGCTATATACCAGATTAAAAAAGAGGAAGGGAGGAGGAGAAAGAAAAAAAAATAACTGGTTTTTTTAGCACGAGCTTTTGTGACTATAAACCCACTTCTTCAGATGTGCTACAGAGCATCTGAAGAAGTGGGTTTATATATCCATGAAAACGCACGTTAAACTAAAGACTGGTTAAAGAGGCTGCCACATTTTTTCCCTTTCTCTCTCTTCCTTCCACCCTTTTGTGCCGGAAGAGACAGGTATGGCTACTTCTTTGACAATTAGATAGCGATGGGTTGTCTGAGCGTTTGAAACACAGTTGCGCATCCTGAGGAAGGGACTGAAATTATAGGTTTCAGCGTCTCCCAAATACCTCGGGATCATACCTCTACCTGGCTGGGAAGCTATTCCCTTTGAAGCGCATTCAGGGCATCCGTAGTAACTGTGCAGCCAAATACAACAAAATCCTTATTTCGCGAAACGGTGATACCTTTACTGGGCCAACGGTAGGGGTTTGGTGGATTGTGTTCCCACTGAGTTAAGTGACACGGGCGTCTCTCCACTTCCATCCCGTCGAAAGCAGTTTTTGCGGAAACGCGCAAGAATACAGGCTTGCCGCAAGGACTTTTGTGAATAAGGAGCTGGGGACTCTTAATCCCCCGCAAACACGTTTTGGAAAGGAAACGGCGGCGTCCCAGGGAGACTGCCTGTCTCCCTTGGGGCCGCATAGCGCCGCGCCTGGCCCAGTTTTCCTTTTGACGCAAGGCGCGACCCGCATGCCAACAATACAGCCAGCCGTGTCTTGTACGTCAATAGGTAAGTAGGGGTGGGAACACCTAACCTATGCTGCGCCAGGCGTTCGAGCCCAAGACATTTATTTAACCAGGGCCATTTCCACACTGGCCCGTTACAGCGCTATGATTCCACTTGCAACATCCTCTGGAATCCTGGGGTTTGCAGTTTCGGGAGGGGCCGGCCGGCCCCTCCCGAAACTGCAAACCCCAGGATTCCAGAGGATGTTGCAAGTGGAATCATAGCGCTATAACGGGCCAGTGCGGAAATGGCCCTGGTTAGCGATCCCCCTGCAGGAGTCCTTCACGCGAGGCTAGCCTAGACCAAGAAGTGGCGGGCGGCGAGAATCCTGGCGGGCTTCAGGGGCGATCGGGCGGCGGGCGACAAGCGCCCCGACCATTCCGTGGGCTCGGCCCTGTTGTCCGGCTGCACTGCAGTCTCTCTCTCTCTCTCTCTCTCTCTCTCGGCATCCCCCCCCCCGGCGTGGGGCGAGGTGGCGCGTGTGTACCGCTGCAAATCGGCGGAGGGGTAGGGGGCGGGGGGGGGACGAGAGGCGCGCCTGGCCCGCAGCCTCCACTCCCCGCCACATGCCCCGCCCTCGGTCTCGGAGAGCGACAGTCCGAGCGCGAGCGCGAACGGGAGCCGCGCCGGAGCCCCGCGCCTGGCCTGATTTAGCTCGCCGGCGGGGCGGGGAGAGGGCGGCGGAGAGCGGCACGCAGGAGGTCGGCGCTTTCTCCTCCTCCTCTTCCTCCCGCCCCTCCGCCCTTCCCCGGCAGGAGGGCTGGCGAGCGGCGCTCTCGGGCTGAGCCTCCGGGCGGGGGGACTCGGGGCCGCGTAACAGGTGCCCGGGGCATGCCTTCCCCGCCCGTTCGTGCCCCGGCGGTGAGGAGCGGCAGGCGCCATCCGGCCGTCGCTGCGGGGAGAAGCGGCGCAAAATGAGCACCGACACAGGTAGGCGAGGAAGAAGGGCGGCGGCGGCGGCGGCGGCCCTGGGGCCGCCGGGCTCATTGGCTGCGCAGCCCGCGTCGCCTCCGCCTGCCTGGCAGGTTTCTGGGGCGCTGGAGGGAAGGAGGCGCCTCGGCGTTTGCCGAGAGTCCCTGCCCTGGAGTCACGTTCTAATGCGGCTGTTCTGGCGGGGGGGGGGATGGAGAGGAGGGGAGGCAGGAGAGGAGGCTGGCGCTGGTGCTGGTGTTCCCCCGCTTCCCGCAAAACTGCGGCGGCCATCGCTCAGTTTCTTGGGGGGAGGGGAGCAAGATGGTGCTGGAGAGCGACGCGCCGAGCCTTGCCTGTCTGGAGCCCATCTCCTGTCTCAGCCTAGTCCGGGCGGGGAGCATCCTTCCGGCTCTGCCTCCTCAGGCGCCCGAGTTCGCTGCTCCCGGGAGAAAGAGCCGAGCCGAGCCGAGCCGAGCCGAGCGGCTGGGCTGTTCGGGAGGCCGCGGCCAGCCCGCGCGCCGGCCCTTGCGGGGGACCTGCCGAAGGGAGCCTTGCTGCGCGGCGGCCGGCGCGGCGGGTGGCTCAGAGGCTGCGGCAGCGAGTAGATGGCTCTTGCGGCGCGCGTATGCGCGAGAGGACTGGAGCCTCTTTCCGCCCCGAAGAGAAGCCGCCGCCTTTCAGCCCTCGAGGCATTTCGCGTGACGGGCGCTTCAGACGGCGGCGCAGGGTGTCTGTCGGGCAAGGCGACAGAATTCTAGGTGCCGGGGTTTAACCGGCGCGGGGGCGTCCGCATCTGTGTCAGAGGCGATGCCTGGCCGGGACGTAGATTCGGAGCGGGCGCTCATAGGTATATCTAGGCTAGTCAGATACGCTGAGGCTGCGGGATTATTGTTGGGCTTGCTCCTCTACCTTGGTTCGAGTCTTTTATGGCTTTAAGAAAGCTTGCTGAATTTCTATTCCGCTTTATTGACGTTGTCTTTAAAGTTCCTTTGAAGGATCTTTTCGTGGAAGTGTGGAGTATGAAGACAGCTATGGCTGACAAGTTGAGTTCACAGAAGAATAAGTCATCCTCTGGCTTACTTTCCCTTTGCTCCAGAATCAATATTATACCTTTGCTCTTTTACGCGAAATGACGCTGCTGCTCTCTCATCCCATGCATGTCAGGAGTTTCTCTGCTGAGAACATCTGTGATTCTTTCTCCCTCATTTTGAGTCTGGTTGCAGAGCCATTCCTTTATGGGTAAAGTGTAATTGATTTGCCTGACAGGGGAGGGGTCTATGAAATAGCTAGCAAAGTCTTTGCTTTCTGGATTGTTTGCCTTTTATTTTCTGGCTGCCATTACCAGATCTCTACCTATAGAGCTTCTTTTAAAATGTTAAAATTATACTGGCCACATTTTTAGGGGAAAGAACAGTGCAGTCTCTGAGATGGACGTAGACTAGAGAGATGGGTTTAGATCCCTCTTCCACCACAAGATTTATTGGGTGTCCTTGGGTCAGTTAGAAGCTTTAAACTGCCTCACATTGTGAAGATAAAAGGGGTGGGTCAGTGCATGGCCATGTACGCAGCTCTGAGCTACTGATCGGACAGTTGAATCGAAATCAGCCTAATACAGTATAGTCCTGGATTCATCCGTGATCCTCCTCCTTCCTTGCCAAACAGTTGGTTGCTGGCATTTTAACATTTGCCAGCTGCTTACACTCAGGTCCCGCAGTATGGTCCCCTGACCCATCACTTTACAGCAGGCAGCACTTGTCTTTTTCTTAATTGTATTTATTTATGAAATTACATTTTGTGTTTGGGTGAAAGTGCTGCAAATACATAAATAAAATAAAGTGCTGCAAATACATAAAGAAAATAAAGAAAAAATAATAATTTGGGTATGTTGTACTGTAATCTGTGGGATGCATACATGGTTTGGATTTGGAATTATAGTTGTCCGGGACCCCATTTCAAACTATAAGTTGTATACTTGATTCAGACACTTAAATGGTTTTGTTTGATGTAAATTTCTGATTTAGGAAAACAGTTGCCTATGCAACTGTTTTGCAACAGCAAAAAAGGTATGGACAAAGCCCTTGGTTCCCAAGCTGTTTCTGGCTCATGAATGGTTAATAAAAAGTCTGAAGCTAGGAGAAATAGACAAGAGCACAGAGACAAAATGCATAAGCATTGGTTTATGTTTGTACAATAAGGCTAGCTGGCAAACTGGCAGTTTTATTTTATACATAAATATGCATTATGAACACATATGTTTGGATTGTTGTCTCTGTATATCAGAGATGGACAACCTGCAGCTCTTGGCCTAATTTCAAAATCTCCCATCCAAAAACCATCAGAGTGCCATCCCCCCCTTCCTCAGCAGCCCTAAGAGCCAAGAGGAAAGGACAGAGAGAGAACAGGAGAAAAAGAAGCAGGTGTGTGTTGGAAGGTGAGAAGGAGTAGCTCTGCCCATCCTTAACTCTGGCCCCATTCAGCCCCCAACAGAATACATACCTGTCTCCCTGCAAATGCAGTTCCTCATCCCTGGTTTGTATGAGCATCATATTTATATCAACAATTTTACTGTAGTTTATAGCTTTAACAAACAGTTGTTCACAATATTTTGTTAAACTTGATATTCGTTTGTTATGCGGACCCCAAAGAGGTTATGGGTCATTTCTGCTAGATTCCACTATAACTCTCTTTTCAAAGCAACTTTTAATTTCAGGTAGTTGAGGGTGTCTCTTTGTAATACCACAGTTTCTGTCAGTAATTCCCACTAGTTTCATTCAGAATAGTTAACAATCAGTTCCTATCCTGAGCTCTTCCCCATGGCTCTGGAAGATCCAGTCCTTCCCCTCCCTGTTTTGCTTTTCTGTCCTCATCTCCTTCATTTTTTTCCATCCCAAGTTCTCAGGGTGACATTGGTTGTGACCCTGATGAACTTACTTAGGTCATAGTCTCACTGGTTTGTTCCCAAGTAATTATACTTAAGATTCAGCTGTTATGCTGGCTTTGAAGCTTACCATTATCTAGGTATCTATAACATAACAACCTAAAACTGAAAGCTGCATTGAACAGGCACATGTAAATTTATATATCAGATGCAGAGGGGGTACAATGAATGCAGCTATATTTGACATGTACATTGTATATGCATGTCTGTAGGTGGTATGCGTATGGGACCCACTGGTCTCTGCACAGGCATAAAAACCCATTTATATGAAACACAGAGGCCATGAAGAAGAAATTATGTTACTGGGAAGTTTCCTGTTGACCAAAAACATGATATTGCACTACCCACTGAATATTTATGAATGAATTGATGATTTCTCTCTACTGACAGTCAGAGAACATTTTATGCTTTAGAAATTACATACCTTTATTAAAATGTGGAACTGCTTTTTACAAGGAGTTCTGAATAATTTATGTTTCTTTCTACAACAGTTTTCCTTTTGGAGGGTTCTATTATGAAGCACTCAGATCTGAAAGTTCTTTATAAAGGTTCTGGTAGACTTGATAAAGCCAAAATTTAGGATATTAGATATAATTTTGCATGCTTCACACAGATGCATGAAATTAGAGTGTGGAGCAACACTGCTGGAGCATACAAAAGCTTTCCTTCCCATTCTGTGCCATAAATAGCATCATGGCCAGGCTGTATAGGTGCCTGGAAGCTGATGGAAATCATGACCCCAAGCATGCAGATTGCTCTGATGAAAGCAGGATGGAGCCACTTGCAAAGTCCTGAACAAGAACGAATTTGTGGATGCCCCTGAGGGAGGTGTGGAAGGGCTTGCTCTAGAATGTTTGGTCTAGCATAGCAGCATGCTTTTGGACAGGTATGGGAAAGGAGATCTGGCTTCTATGGGACAGCTCCGTGCCCAGTTCTGTTTGCAGGATCGTCTCAACACACAAACTTGGGGACCCATTTTGAAAAAGTAGAATTACCCGTGTGCTTAACTCTTTCCCCTTTAAATCAATAATTTCAATTATTTAATGAAATGGCTAGAACATGTCAGTTTAATATGAGAGTGGTGGGCATTGAAAGTGCTTAACTTTAAACTGCGTGGTGTACCAGGAAAGGAAATCAGTGTATGTTTATGGCTAGACTTCCATTGTAATACTACTTGTGCCCACTAGGATATACTTCTGACCATTAGTTAAATTAATTTCTGACTAAATATGTGCAGTGTGTTGAATAACTTAATTGCTAACATGGATCTAAAACAGAATTTGTCAAGGCCAAATCTGTACTCTCTTTCTTGTATTACTGCTCTCACTAGTTGATTCTTACAGAGTATGGCATTGTTCAATTAGCCAAACATTTTGAGAGAACTCACATAATCCACAAGGACACAACACAAAGACATTCTACTTTTCTTTTAAAAAGACACCCTTTTGCTTCAGTGAACTGTTAAGGTACACCAAAAAGCAAAAGGTTCAGTAACATATACCAAGTTAAAATGCTTAGCTTAACTTCAGTACCATGTATCTGACAAACATCTAACAAATTCTCCCATATTGTGTTCTTCTACAAATTAGAGTCAATGTACCAGACTTCCATTTAGGTTTCAGTCCCAGGTATGTGACTGTGCATGTCTGGGTTGATTCTGGAGTGTTCTTGTTGTTATTAATTACTGTGAAGTCAACTTTGACTTGTGGTGGCCCTGTGAATGAGAGACCTACAAGTGACCCTGTCATTGACAGCCCTGCTTAGCACTTGCAGATTTGGGGCTGCGAGTCCCTTGGTTGAGTCTGTCCGTCTGTAATGCAGTCTTCCTCTTTTCCTACTGCCTTCTACCCTACCAACTATGATTTCTTTTCTAATGAGGCATGTATTCTTATGACATGACCAAAGTGTGACTGTCTCATTTTAGTCATGTTGGCTTCTTGGGAGAGGTCAGGGTTGATTTGCTCTAGGGCTCATTTATTTTTCAGGGTATCCTTGAATACTAGAGTTAGGATTGTCCATGCCATCATATTTCAGATTTCTGTGTATGGTTGTGAAAGCTAAACAATGAGGAAAGCTGACAGGAAGAAAATCAATTCATTTGCAATTTGCTCAAAAAGAGGTATACAGATACCCTGGACTGCTAAAAAAAAAAAAAGGCAAATTTACCCATCTTAGCTAATTACATCAGATTGATGGGGATTACTTGGGATCTGGATGTGGTTAATGAGTTTTTGTTTTTTTGTTTTTTTTTAAATATAATTTTATTAAATTTCACAAATATATAAAAACAGGATTATTTGACTTGTACTTGTTACATTAATTTTCTTCTGTTCTTCCACGCTGTTCTGGTCAACATTTCCCGCAGCTTAGTCCACTTGTTACATTAATGCATCATAATAAATTGATTATCTCATCTGTTCGAACACACATTTCCTTCTCCTAACAATCATAATATAGTCGTTCTGGCTAGACAGTTCCCAACCATCACTCTCTTCTGCTTAACTCAAATCTTCCTGTTCCATAATATTTCCATATCACTCTCTTGCAGCTTCTGTTTTCTCCTTATATATATTTTTTTCCCTTTAACTCTCCATTACCTACGACCCAAAATCTTAAAATTTTTAATTATTTCTGTCATTGTGTATCTGGCAGTCTGAGCAATTATTACTGCAACAGTCCCCATCTTCTTACTCTAAATTCCATTATACTAAAATGTCTTGTTTCTCCTTGAGTACTTTTTAAACCCCTTCTCCCATTCAGCAATATCACAATGTTCATATTCATGAAATATATCGATATATCATCAATTGCAAGCTTAATTAACAATGTCAAAATAAAAATCCATTTGTGTAATTCAGAAGCCTATGCAATCGTCATCTTCCCGTTCCCCTCTCTCATCTGGTGCTCTGCAGCCCGGATATTCATTTGCAAATTCTCTGTACTGTTAAAGTCGCTTATATTCCAAGCTGCACCGCGCCTACGAGAGAGGGTATTTTACTCCACTTATCAAATCAGAATCCTGTGACTATATCCGCTCCTTTTCCCCCCTCCCTTCCTGGACTTTGCGGTCTGGAGTCTATTTCTGAATTTTTACTGTATTCTCCTAGTCGCTTAAGTTCCGAGCCGCTCCGTCCAGGAGATTGAGGGTCTTTACTTGACTAACTTCCATCACAATCTCCCCGTTACCCCCTCCTATCTTGGACTTCGCCACCCAAAATTCATTTCTAAAGATTATCTGTAATTTCTTTGTCGCTTAAATTCCAAGGAGCTCAGTCCATGGGAGGAAGGATCTTCCAATCAAGTCTCTTCCATCACAGGTTTCACAGTCTCAACCCTTGACATCACATTGTTTATATTACTGACAATATATCACTTATAGTAAACTTGTTTGACATTGCTGAAATACATTGCCCCTTCTCAAATCCAGAACCCTGTGCCTTTATCCGCTTTATATTCCCTCCTCCCCTCTTGAAGCTGCCCGGAATTCATTTCAGAAGATTCATTGCATTTTCATTGTCGCTTAAGTTCCAGGCTGCTCCATCCGTGGGAATGAGGATGTTTTGGGTTAGATGACCTTCAGCACAGTCTCATAGTCTCAACAGTCCAAGAGAGTCAAGGAACAAGAATCACTCCACAGGAATAAAAAAAAAAGGGGGACGTGCAGCTCAATAGCTTTCAATCCCGAAATATTCCTCCAAAATCCAAACCCCTAATCCATGAATCAAATTCCAGATCTTCTCAGTCCAGCCAAAATATCGAAGTATTATACTGTAAAAAATTTAGTGTCCAAATGGAGATTATAACTCATTTGTAATCCATCAGTCCAAATGATCTATTATACGCCATCTTATACTTTAAATCCCAATTATGATTCATAAGTCTTTCTTTTTTCTTTAAAAAATATTAACTTCAATCCTCGTGAGTAAGCAGCACACCCAGCTAGCCTTTTCTTAAAATTGCAGCCGCCCCTTTAAGAAAAACTCCCAGCCATAACGAACTCACTCAGACTCAGGGTCCCCTCCATTCTTTCACTTCTGCCCACCGTTGCATGCCAGAACTGCTGCGATATTGACAGAATCGCGACCAGGACAGGTTAAATGACTGTTATTAAATTCTTACATGTTCTTTGATGTCTTCTTTTAAAAGTTGACGGCGGCGCTTGTGCCACTTAGGCGGCGATCCCGCTGGCTCCGTTTTGGTCCTTCGACCCCCCTGGCGCTTTCCGCTCTCCCAGCCGGGCAGAGCAAATGCTGGTTTTGGGGTCCCTGTTGGACCCGTTCTGCACCCCTCGTACCGGAGGGGTGTTCTGCCGCCTCTGTGATGGCAAAAGAGGCGGCTGGAATCCAGCGGGTGGCTGCTCGGAGCCGCGCCATTGCGCAGCTTCAATCCGAGCTGCCACTCGCGCCGGCCATGCAACCGGAAGCGTTAATGAGTTTTTGAAGGAGATGGTTACCTACAAAACCTACAAAATGTTAACAGTTATTACCCTATTGTGTTTATCTTCTTTTGGGAGCAAGGTATTCAAAAGGTCAAGGCAGCTTTAACTCTAAGCAATCTTGGATGCAACTGATAATTTGGAAATGTCTTGGTCTGGGCTTGACAGTGAAGCAGCCTTGGTTGCCCTAACTTTTGTAAGGAAGCTGGAGCTGCTTTTGTAATCCTGCACTATTAGTGCTCCAAGTGACCTCTGTGGTTTGATAGACATTTTAGCAGCTTTGACAATGTAAGTTGCAGCCATACCTAGGTGGAGATAGTTTGGCCACAGATGCCTATATTGTGATAGCCCCACATTATTTGTTGTTGCTGTTGTGTGCCTTCAAATCATTTCCACCCGATAACAGCCCTAGGGTGAACCTATCACTGGGTTTTTCTAGGCAAGATTTGTTCAGGGAGGATTCGCCTTTGCATTCTTCTGAGAGAGTGTGACTTGTCCAAGATTAGCCAGTAGATTTCCATGGCTAAGTGGAGATTCAAACCCTGGTCTTTGTAGTCTAGTGGTTGAATCATTTCACTACTTTGGCTAACGTTTAGAGTATTGAAACATGTTGTGAGCTTTAAAAAATGTTTCAGAAAATGTTGGACCAGGAAAGAAGTGGGCATTTTGACAGTATCATACCTGTATTTTGTCACCTCCACTGGCTCGCAGTCTGTTTCTGGGAACAATTTAAAACACGGTTTTAACCTTTAAAGTCCTAAATCACTTAGAATTGGGTTCCCTGAAAGATTGCTGTATCCTGTAGTTGAATCTGAATATTTTCAGAGGCCCTGTTCTGAGGTGAGCTAGGTAACTTCTAGGAAGGACTTTTTGTAGGTGGCACTAGTTATATCCCACATGACATTACCCATTGCTGTTTTTATGTACTTTGTAGTGCCAGGTCAAGGCTTTTTTTTTTCCACATCAGGCCTTTTACATCATGTGTGCTCTGCTTTTTTCTTTTGTTTCCTCTGGGCCTGGCTTCATTTGGTATAAGGGCATGGCTGCTGGGAAAAGAGCTCAAAACGTTCTGGTGTGGCAAGGTAAGATGAAGAACAGATCTATTTGATAAAAAAGTAGACCTTCCCTCCTTTGTAACACAGTCAGTATGTATTAATTGAACACATGGTTATCTAGTTTCTCTTGCCCCTATTGAAGCCAGGTTGCTGTGGCTGGGCCTCTGTGCCTTGGTATGTATGATAGGTAGGAATGTAACAGCTATAGGTTTTTTTCTCCCCCTGTAGATAGAGAAAGTGGCACCTATTACAGTACATTCCTGACAACCATGAAGCTTATCAAGCCATATGGGCCCATGTTGGGGTGAACAGTAAGAGGGTAGCCATTGTCTTGTATAAAATTTGCCCCACAGTGTCCTAAGTCTCTCTGCTAACTATTGTTTGTTGAAGTGCTGCTTTATCCTGCTGCCTTTGGCTACCCTTGCTCCCAGGGCTACTCAGTTCCAATCTTGTTTCTTCCCCATTCTCTTCCACTCTATGCTGTCAGTAATAATATTTGGATCTTCAAGGTTCTGCGAGAGCTCTTTTTACATACACCTCGCCCTTAAGGACCTTCTTTTCCTCAATTCAAGGCTTTATTTTTCTCTCCTCTCTGCCTGCTATTTAATCAAGTCCCACTCTTTAACCTATATCTAAGGGCCTTTCTGCACCTTACCTTCTTTCGGCACTGGGGTGCGGGGATCGCGCGAGCAGCCTCTGGCAAGAGGTTCTCGCATCCAGGGTCCTTCGGCTCCGCACGAGCTGCCTGCCTCTTCCTTTCACAGTGCAACCTGAGAGTTTCCCAGGCTGCGCTGGGGCAGGAAGCGCGACCGGCGCGGCTCCAGAAGCCCCGCACACGCAGGGCCCAGGAGCAATGCGCAATCATGCATCATTTTCGGCTTCTAGCCGAAAATGAAAAGGTACATGATCGGCGCCCGCCAGCCCCTGGAACGTCGCGCAATTGTGAGTGCATTGTGCAGATCACTCCTCACAACTGCGCAATGCTCCAGGCACCCTTTCGCATGGAAAATACCGTGCGAAAAGGGCCTAAGTCTGCTGCTGGCCTTGCTATCACGCATCTGGAACTACTGCCGCTAAGTATCCTTGGACCTCTTCACACGGAGTTTCTTCCCTTCCTAAAACAAGTCCTTCTTCCAGAGACAACATTTCAGTTTTATAGGGTGGGGATGAGTTGGAGGAACACATGGTAATATTTCATGCTACCTATCTTATTCTCTTGGCTCCTAGAAGAGTGTTCATGAACATTTTGTTATCTTGATTATTTTCCATGTAGAAATGTTTCCAACAGGCTTACAGACTTAGTTCAAATACAGTTAGATGTTGAAGTCCAGTTCGGTAAATAACATACAGTGCTTCTGATACAAATTGAGGGCATGGGGTCATTCAGGAGACTAACACGTAGGCAACAGCTCTGATTGGAAGCCTTGGCTCTTACAAGCCACCAAAACAAAACCAAAAAGAAACAAAAACTCTAACACAATCCCAGCCTAAGCAACATAATGATCTGGGAAGCCCCCTTGGGTTGTAGTTTGCATAGAGGAGACACAGTGTGCATATCTGTTAAAAAGGGAAAGGAGCGTTTGCCAAGCAGGGGAAGGACACAGGCAAAAAGCAAAGCCCACCCACAGGCAAAAAGCAAAGCCCACCCACTCTTATTCACACAAACACACACACAAACATGCATACAGACATACTTACTTTCCTGAGAGGATGTGGGGCATGAGTTAGGCCCTTTTCGCACGGCATTTCCAAAGCGAAAGGGCCCCTTGAGCATTGCATAAATGTGAGGAGCAATCCACATGACGTACTCACATTTGCGCAAGGTTCAAGGGCCTAATGCGGATTGCACACGCATTTTTTCATTTTCGGCTTAAAGCCGAAAATGCTGCATGGTCGCGCATCGCTCTGGGCCCCATGTGCACTTACCTGGCGTGCGGAGCCTCCAGAGCCGGGCCAGTCGCGCTTGCTGTGCAGTGCAAGCTGGGAAAGGTCCCAGGTTGCACTGCAGAAGGAAGAAGCGGGGCGTGCTTGCGCGACTAGGAAGCAGCTGTGGAGCCGAAGCAGCAGGGACACGAGAGCCTTCCTCCTCAGGCTTCTTGCACTAGCTCCTCACCCCAGCTCCGCGAAAGGGTAAAGTGCGAAAAGGGCCTTCGTCAGGAGGTCAAAACCTGGAAAGACCTAGCTATTTAGCCCTCTCATTTCATCCTTTCCTGCAACTGCCAAAGACTGTTTCGCTTGATGTACACTTCATTTTATGCCCTCCTTTCCCCAGAATTACTGCCTCTTACATTGTCGCCACAGCACTGCTTGTTCTTCTTGGAGGCAGAGGGGGCATCAAATCCTGATAGCAGCAAGCTGGTAGAAGTCTCATCTCAAGGTTTGTTAAAGCAAGAGAAAGCCTAGGGTGAAGTGAATTCCAAGAAGAAAAAACAGTGTGGAAGGACTCCTGTGCTCTTGACCATTTATCATAGTCAGTTGGGTATCAAGTGGAGTGTCACTCATGGCACCATCCCCAGCAATGTTTAGAAGAATGTATGAAGTTGTTTGAAAGTGGTAGTGTGGCAGATTTTCAGAAGTGCTCAGTTCACTGCTGTTGGACATGTTGTGAGCACTTCTTGTAGTCTGCCTGGAACTGGAAATCTCATCTTCTGCTCTGTTAGAAGGATGCCTATAGAGATAAATAGAAGCCATATTCAGGTGTTATGCCTGAACAGGAGTGGTTTCCCTCATCTCTTTAGACTGAGGGGTTGAGAGTCCTTTGCCATTTGTCAGCTGATCTGTGTTCTCCCTGGTGCCCCTTTATCACTTTCTTGATGCCTGGATGCCCAACTTGTGGTGGTAGTGAAATCCAGACAGGCAGAGTTAACGTCTACACTCCACTTAAGCATTTTGATCTGTTGGAATCTCAGAATATTTATATGGGAGAATTTGTTTTATTTTTTTAAAATAATTTTTATTTTTAACAACTGTTACAACTTTAATAATAATATTACAATAGTATCATAGCAATGTTAACATATCCCCTAATATATTTAATATGTTCCATAGTATGATCAGTTATTTAATTTAGCTGTAAATCTTCAAATATCTCCCCCTTCTTTTTTTTCTTTTGTTACCCCTTTCTGCCCCTACCCCAGAGAATGGTCTAATTATTTATTATAATTCTCATTTACCTTTCATGTGGAATGTTGCCTTAATTGTCTTATTTATATCCTCATATCTCTCCCTCTGTTTTACATTCTCAATCAGTATTCTCAAATTTCTAAACCAAATTTCACTACACTGTTATAGTGGTATTATTCCACTTTCAACATCCTGTGGAATTCAGGGGTTTGTAGTTTATTGAGGCCAAAGAGCTCTCTGACTGAGAATTCTAAATGCCCTTCTCTAAACTGTAAACCCTAGGATTCCATAGGATGTTGAAAATGGAATAATAGCACAATAACACTGTAGTGCTGAAAGACCGTTAGACTCCTCATTCAGTTGCCCTCATATAAATCCCTCTTTTTTTCAAATAAATAATCAAACATCATATATTGTGATATGTAATATTTCCGTTTACTAAGCTCCCACCTTTCTTGTTTCTTCCAACCTTACGTAGTGACAGCTTGCTCTCCTTTTAATAATTGTTTTATTAAACATTCCTCACACTTATTTAATTCTAAGTTTTTAACATTTAAGGTTAGACATATTTCCTAATTCAATTCTAAATCCCTCCCCCCCCCAGTATTCTATTTATTTCTTGTTTTATTTCCTTCCAAAATCGTTGTACTTCACTGCAATCCCATCACATATGGATAGAAGTCCCTTTCCCGCCACAGTTGTGCCAACATTCTGGGGATAAATTTTTATTTATATGTTATAGTTGAAATAGTGGTCTATATATTGCCTTCCTATTATCTTGAACTGTTGTTCTCTTACCATATCATTCTTATTATTTATTATCTCTTGTATCCTTTGTTGTATTTCTTTTCTATTTACTTTTATACTCTTATCCCATAACCCTAATATACTTTCTAGCAGGTTAAATTGATTATTCAATAATAATCTATAAATTTTACCACCTATCCCTTTAATTCCTTCTTATTTTAGTTTTAGTATTTCCTATATTAGGCATTGGCTTTCTCTGCCAACTGTAATACCCTGTAAGCTTTTGTTTGTTCTGCATAAGTGAAGCCAGTACTGTTCTCCTATCAACTTATAATTAATTGATCTCTATCTGATTTCCTGAACTATCAAATAAGTCACCTATTGTATCCTTTCTCTTTTGTTTTCTTTAATACTTTCCCTTTAGCATCTTCTCCTTCTTTAGTCTTTATTTAAATATTCTATTAGATTTGTTTAAATATAATCTTTTAGATTATAATTCCCTACCTTCAGTTTTCCCCTATTTTTTCATGTAAGCCACATCGACCACAATGAGGCATAATTATTTTGAATTTTTCCCTTTTTAGCTTAATACCTAACAATGATCTGTGTTCAAAATTATTTAGCGGTTTTTCTATCCTAACCTGTCTTTTTTGTTCATCATATTCCAGATCTAATAATCTAATTATTTGGAAGGCATCATAATATGCTTCCATTTTATGATGTGTATAAAGTAATGTATTTGAAATCCTAGATTTTTTATTTCCTGAGATCCATTCCTTAATTTTCTTATCCCATGTCCTTATTATTTTTATTGGAATTACTTCAGGAACAATTTGAAATAGATATAAAATTTTAGGAAGAATCGTAATCTTTAATGCTCTAATCCTGGTTAATATATTCATTTTTTTGTCCACTTATTTATTTATTTTAGTTAACTTTTTATTAAAAACACTATAAAGGAAACACACACAAAGAAAAGAAACATAAATAAGAAGAAACGGCAGGTACTAAAAAAATAGACCAATACAGATATAATACAGAGATGTCCAACCAGTAAAAAGAAGAAAACCACATATGGACGTATATGGACATTAAATAAAAAGAAAAACATTTAAAGAAGAATAATTGTCGACTTCCTTTTGCTGTCGACCTAGAACAATATTTGCACACATTTTTTTCCTTAACTTGAAACACCCTATTTATCTTCAATTCAAATGCATTCTATAGCTTGAGTTTACCCTTTCCATTCCAATGTAGTTCCTTACACACCATTTCTTATTTGGATATCTAAACATATTTTACAGAGTGTAAGGAAAAGCTTATGTCATAATTCAGTTCTATTTACTTTTGAATTCTCCATACATCATGCTTATGTAGAATGTCTATAATTAATAATTTGTGTACTAATAATTAAAGTATGCATTTTCCTATATAATTTATTTTATCATATATCTTGACACCCCATCTCTTATTTACGTACGTTATCACAGGTTCCCAATTTATATTCTTCCATAGTTTATTATAATTTCCTTGAACCATATTTTTTATATTGGTCATTATATTTACACCTAAGTATCTCATTTTCTTAAGTCCTAACTTCAAACCAGTTATTTTCTATATTTTCTTTTGCTCATTCCAATATGTATTTATTCTGTTATGTTATGTTAATTCTAATTTTTCCATGTTTATTTTAAGAACTGATATCTTTTCAAAATCTTTAAATATTTTTAATAATTTTTGAATTATCTGGTATGGCTGTTCTAATTACTGCATCATCTGCAAATAAAATAATTTTTATCTCTTGCTTTCTAATTTTATATCCTTAAAAAAATTGTATGGGACAATTAGCAGGCTCTCTGGTAATCTTTTAGGCTATTTATTATATGCAATCATAGATATACAAACATATAATTCCCCTTAAGGAAAAACACAGGCATCTTAATGTCTGTACACATTGTTTTCATCAGATTACATTGCATATAAAGCGTCATACCATACCTACGTTACATTACAGTATGTATGGCAAATAAGATGTTAGACCTCCATAAGAACTGAACCTTTATCTCTCCATCTCTAAACATCTCTAAACAGATTCTAAACGTCTATAAACAATTGAGTAGGCATTCTGCAGATTGTTGCTGCCTCACAATAAGATACATATTCTTCAATACACAAGGTTTTCTGCGTTAGTTTTAGACCTTATCTTTTATATATCTCCTTATGTTTTGGGGGCTTACATTTATCAGATTCTAACCCAGATCAGTAGTAAGCCTATATTGACAGAGTTACACCAACAGGCACAGGGCTGTTTATTCCTGGCCTCACTTCTGGTGTCCCCTCATGTGCTGGCCTCATCTTCTAAGACCACACTCCCTGTGTTGAGTGGGGAGGTCTACTGAAATGCAAGCAGAACCCAATGTCTGACTGAAAACCTTGGTAAAACAAGAATCTTAGTTGTGTGGAGGATGCTCACCAAATTCAAGGCAAATAGAAAACCCTCTAGAAATTTTCATGGGCATTGGGGCTGGCAGTGGCTAGTCTCTCCTCAATATATGCTGTTTTACCCTACGCCATCATATCCTAAAAAGGGCTAAAGGGAAGGCTAACAGTCAGAGTGATTAGTAGTACAGTAGTCCCTTGACTTTTGTGGGGGTTTGGGGTGCAGAACCCCTGCAGAAGTAAGAAAACTGCAAATAACTCCCCCCAGTGAGTGCTCTCCTCTTCCTACAGTCTTCTTTCTGGAGCTAGCGCTATGGAAAAGGCAGGACAGTACAGGAGGAAAGATTCCCCTCTTGCCTGCTGTTGCATACCCACATGGGCGACATGCATGGAGTGGATGGAAGGAAGGTCTTTTCCTCTGCACTCTCTTGCCCACCTGAGCGCCCTGCCTTCTTTTTGCGCTACCACATGGGCAATACACGAGGAGTGGAGGGGGGAAGGTCTTTCCTCCTGCACTTTCCAGCCTACTGCCCTTGCACCCTTCCTTCTCTCTGCGCACCCGTGTGGGCTACAGGCAGGAGAGTGGAGGAGGGAAGAGAGTCTTTCTTCTTGTACTCTCCTTTCAGCCACCTGCTGCTCTTCCTTCTCGTTGCACGTCAGCATGGCTATAGGCAGGAGAGTGGAGGAGTGATGAAGGTCTTTCTTCCTGTACTCTTATGCCTGTCACCCACATGCTTTTCTTTTTTTCTGCATGCCTGTGCTGGGGACAGACAGGAGAGTGGACAGGAGGGAAGGTGTTTCCCCCTACACTTTCCCCTCCTGCATTTTGTCCCTGTGCCCTTCCTTCTTTCTGAGCACCCTCGCCAGTGACAAGCAAGAGACTGGAAGGGGGAGGCAGGACAATGGAGGGAGAAAGGCTTCCCTCCCTGCAGTCTCCTGCCTATTGCCAGTGTACACTGCCTTTTTCCTGTGCACTGGTGCAATGACAAGCTGCAGAGTGGAGGGGAGAAGGCTTGCACACCCACAAACCTTTCCCGCTCCCATTTGCTTGCCTTTTGCCAAGTCAGCTTGCCTGGGCAAAAAGCTAGGGAATGGCAGGGGGAGAATCTGGGGGAGGCAAGCTGAAACCTCGTGAATAATTAAATTTGCAAATGTCAAACCTGTGAAAGTGGAGGGCCCACTGTATAACTTTATCTATTAGTCAGTTGACCATATCAAAACGATTAGCATCAGGCATTGTAAAATACAATAAAAATGAGATAGATAAGGTACTGTAAATGAGATAAGAGATAAGATATGATGAAATACAATAAGGTAAAATAAAAATAAAAGAATAAGATAGAAGATTTTAGGATAAAACTGAAACTTATAATGATAATAAGTTATCTTAAAAGAAGATAAAATATAAAAACTGTGTATTTAGATGAGTTCATCAGCTCTGCATGCAGCGCCAGTGTGGAGAACTTATTGAAAAAGAGTGGTACCGCCGTGCCTAAGCTCCCCTCAGATATGGAGGTGGGGAATATACAAGTGTAGTGACCGAGACAGCAAATAATTCTTCCATTGTGGGATATTGCAGAGGATCTCTCTGTGTTCCATGTGGTCAGATTTTACCTTGCAATGGAAGCATAGCAAACATGTTTGATCGCTAGTAATGGTTGACATCGGGGTCTGTCATTACCAACGGGCAATTTTTTTCATCTGTGAAGCATGTACTTGCTCACTCTTGTGTATGGGTGGCATTGCCCACATCTGTGTAGTCCTGCCAGCACAAAGCTTTTACCTATAGTGTGGTCTATAATGGACGGAAGGAGACATTAGCAGCAGTTATATTTCAAAACAAAGATTAATTAAGTTATTGCAATGTGCTGTTCATTTTGCTACCTCTAAAAAGTGTCCAGGAACTATAGATGTCTCCAAAACTATAGGAATGTGCAGTAGCCAGAGACATCCACTAAACCTGTAATATGAAACTTGGTCAAGCGCCTGTCAGTTGCAACAAATATGGATTACCCCTTGAGAAGTTGGTGGGTTTGGCGTATTCAGAAAGAACTCCTTACGTATGCAGATGATTATTAGTTTATCAATTTAAAAGAATTGAAAAGAAATTTAAAAATTTTGAATTTAAATTTAAAAGAAAAAGACAAAAATCCTGAGCCATTTGAGTTATGATTTTCTGCTCTTCAGAAAAATCTTCCCCCTTCCTACTCCTGCTCTATAGCAATAGAAGCTTTAAAATGGCATCTGAACCTGAGCTTTAGGACTGAGTGATAAACGGTGCCTTTTTTCATTCCTCCCTTATAAATATTTACCGATTTAGTACAAATCCAAAATAGCAGTGTTACAGCTCCTGTTTCGGGCTGGGTAGAGCCTTGGCCTTAAACAGTTTCTTAAACAATTAAAACAATTGCAGTAGCTCCATTTAGAATATGGGCCAGATTCAAAGTGCTGGTTTTAACCATTAAAACTTTAACTTGAAATCCAGAGCTTTGCTGCTTAGCTGGAAGCCACCACCGGTCATGCTGTAGTGCAACTAAAAAAAGTGGAGCATACTGCTTGTAACATAATTACAGTGGCCCCTCCACATTTGCAAGGGTTTGGGCTGCAGAACGTTCATGAAAGTGGAAAAACCATGAATTACTACCCCCTCCACGATCCCCCTCCCATTCTCTTCTGGGGCTCTAATGCCTTCCTTTCTCCACACCTGGGCCAGAGGCAAGGGAGTGAGTGGGGGAGCTCCAGAGGGGAGAAGGACGGAGCATGTGTGCCCCCCCCACTGCTTTTCCTTTTGTCTCACAAAAGTTCTCAACAGTGGGGCAGAGGTAAAGCAACGGAAGGAGAATGCTTTGGAGGGCACAAGGAAAGTGTCTGCCTTTGTCTTCCTGTGCCCCATTGCCTGAGCTTTTGCCTTGGTGCCGTTCTCAGCGCTAGGGCCAGAGGCAAGGGGATGGGGAGGGGAGCTCTGGAGGGTGCAAGGAACGTGTACGTGTGCCTCTCCCCACCCTCCAATCCCCTTATGCAGCCTTGTTTATGCAGCCTAGAGGTCATGCCTTTAACTTCAGTTTCATTTAGTTGTATGAACTACTTATGTGATAGTGGTTGTCTTGTTACTTACTTACTTACATGCGTTTTCATTGCTGGGGCAGAGGCAAAGCGGTGAGAGGGGAGAACTCCAGAGGGCATAAGAAAAGCATACATGTGTGTCTCTCCCTCACCCCATTGCCTTAACTTTTGCCTCAGCATGAGTTCTCAGCACCAGGGAAGAGGCAAGAGAATGGGGCGTGAGAGCTCCGGAGGGCACAAGGAAAATGCGCATGCCTGCGTCTCCCTCCCCCAGCCTTACCTTTTGCCTCAGCATGCTTGCCTTCTTTCTCCACACCAGCAAAACACAAGGGAATGGTGGGGGGAGAGGCGTGGGTGCTTCACGAACAATCAAATTTGTGAGAGTCAAACCCATGAATGTGGAGGGAGAACTGTAAAACACCGTCTATTAACATAATCTCTTGCTGTATCTAATGTATATCCCATATACTGTACAGTAATAAAAATGATAATACTTTGCAAAAGTGGTGAAAGGAGGACCCTTCCTGTATAATCAGGGAAATTGACAAATCCCTGCTATGTCACATTTTTCATCTTGCTATTGCTCTTTTAGTTGTACTGACACGTCAGTCATATAGAAAGCAGCCCAGGGTTTTTTTACTAGATAAAATTGCAACTAGAAGATTCTCAGCAACTGGAAAAGATCTCTTTTGGGTCTGATTTGTCAGCAAAATTATCAATATGTCCTCTCCTCCCTAATCACTTTTTTATAGATATCTCTTTAAGGGATGTATATCAAAGCTTGGGTCCAAAAGCAAATCCCTCCTGAACTTTCGCTAGAGGCCACAGTGACTAAACTGAGGCTGTCATACTTTGAACATCTCATGTGATGATATGACTCACTGGAAACACCTCTAATGCTTAGCAAAGTGAAAGACAATAGAGAAAGAAGAAGACTGTGCTACAGGTGGATTTGCCCCCGTCATCATGGATTGGCCACAGTCCTGAGCTTAAAGGACCAGAGGAAGGCAGTTGATGATCAGAGTTTTTGAAGGTCTCTGATTTGTAAGCTTGCTGACAGCAAGCAACAAAAAATTAGAACTTGGAAGTAATGCATTTAAAATAGTGCTGTCTTTCAAAGCACTTTACATTTTGTACATTAAATGAACCAGTGCTGACCTTAGTGGCCACATCTCCAGTGGCATTTTGTTTTGTTTTGTTTTACTTAATATTGTGAAAATTTTACAGAAACAAACTGAACCAGTAAGCAGAACATCTGAGATCCAGTACAATGAGGTGTATTGAGTCTGTGTTTCCTGACTACCCAGCTGAAAAATTTTGAACTGACACAATGACTACAATTACAACAGAGTACCTTTCCAAAAATCAACATGTGAAGAAGGGGGAGAGAGAAGCTGACCTTTTCATTTGCGTAACAAACTTGTTCCGTTATGTAGAATTTGGAATGGTCTAGGTTTTCTTGGTTAGATACCATCAATTTATTAATTTTGTACAGTGCTCTTTGATATTTGAAGACTCTTTTTGCAGCAGATTTTTCCATTTGGAATCAAGGATCATTATACCCAGTTCCTTTTCCTATATTAATTTAGTTCCTAGATATTGAAAAAAGTAACTGAAATTAGTTGTTTATGCAGCCTAGAGGTCATGCCTTTAACTTCAGTTTCATTTAGTTGTATGAACTACTTATGTGATAGTGGTTGTCTTGTTACTTATTCTTGAATGTGAGACTATTTCCGCACTACACTGTTATAGTGCTATTATTCCACTTTCAACATCTTATGGAATCCTGGGATTTGCAGTTTAGGGAGGGGCATTTAGAATTCTCAACCAGAGAGCTCTTTGGCCTGAGTGAACTACAAACCCCAGAATTCCGTAAGATGTTGAAAGTGAAATAGTAGCACTATAGCCGTTTCTGTACTACACTGTTATGGTGCTGTTATTCCACTTTCAACATCCTGTGTAATTCTGGGATTTGTAGTTTCCTGAGGCCCAAGAGCTCTCTGGCTGAGAATTCTGAAGGCCCCTCCCTAAACTGCAAACCCCAAGATTCCACAGAATGTTGAAAGTGGAATAATAGCGCTATCACACTGTAATGCGGAAATAGAGGTGAAATGGGTATTTACAAAATTTGGAACTGAGGAGAAGTGCATTCTCCCAGTTGTTGTTGCAACTGGGCTTCAACTTCACTGTTAACATGCAACTATTATGAAAGCTTGGTATGGTGATATCCAAGAGCTGATTGTGGTAGCAGGCCTATCTATATGGCCAGAGAGCAAACTGCAGTGAGGCCTCTGCTCACCACCATAACCTGTACCCACCAGCCAACCAGCTTGCACCTGACTGGCCAACTTTCCTACCCCTTCTAAAAAGCCTATAAAAACTGTGCAGGCTTCTGGGAAGGAGAGGCTGAAACCTGTTCTACCACTTTAAAAACACTCCTTAAAAAAATAAGTAAATCATAATTTAAAGAAAAATTTTGTGGGGCAAACAGAAAAAATAACCACTCAAAACTTTTCTACAATTTGTATAACCTTATTTCAACATTTCGTAAACCTTAACAATTCCCTGATACAATCCTATCCCATTTTTCACTTCATTGTGAGTACAAGATAAATTAATATTTTTTAGAAGTCAGATATGGAGGCTTTTCCTGCAAAGTCTGGTCTTTTTTATATATGTCCATGTATAATAAAATTAAGATAAAATATAACATAAACTAGACAATCACAGTTGTCAGTCTAGGATCAAACCACGTATACAGTTAGTTTTAAAACAGACCAAACTTTCTAGGGAAAATTTTTATGTCTGAGGTTGATTTTTTTTTAAAATACTTGTTAATATTGTATTCATAATGAGGTGAAAAATGGAGCATGATTGTGTCGGGTCATGGGGTTGTCATTAGGCAGCTTGAAGGTACATACACATATGCATGTCCATATATTAATGTGGGTGCGTATGTGGGTGTGTGGGTATCTGTATGTATATGCATACAGTAGCACACACAAATTCTGTATACATACATATCTACAAACAGACACACATTCATTTTAAGGCAAGGTTGCGATCATATAGACACTTACTTGGGCATCAGTCCCATAGAACTCATTGTAAATGATGCACTGTAAGGATAAAGGTCCTGTGTCAGAACACCATGGTAATTTCACTTTGGCATTGCAGATCTTCTTTTTTTAATTATTTTTATTAAGAAGAAGTCGAAAAAAAATAATTAAAAAGTAAATTAAATAGATTTACAGACTTATTTATACTTTTCACAATTTTCATACCTATATATACATCTTTGATTTATTTCTACTTAAGAAACTATGCAAATAAATTTAAATTTTTGACCTCCCTTGCCAAAAACCTGGTATAGTATCTTCCTGCTTACGTTCAACAAATACAGTTCCCTTATATTCTACCTTTTCTCTGTTGAGTACACCTTTTCTTGCACTTTCTTTACTTCCATAAAGGACATATTTAATCATTAATTCTTTCTACAATAAAGAAAAGCGATACCTTTATTTAACCATTTTTCTTTCCCCAATTTTCCGTACTCTCTTAATTTACTGTATTCATTTCCTCTAAACACTCAAGAAAATTCTAAGTCCCCTTATTCTTTAGGTTTACTTCTTATATTTAACATTGTTAATCATCTATTTATCGTATCTTTTCAAATAGTCAGTAACTGGTTGCCATGTTTTTTCTGTCTTTTCAGTTCGCGTCCCTTTCAAATGGTTTGAAAACGCGTCGTATTGTTTCATTTCTATCACTTTTAACAACCATTGTTCTACATTTGGTGCGCAAGAAAGTTTCCAGGATCCTGCGAATAGCATTCTTGCCGCTGTTATCAAATATAGTATTACATGTTTGTTTTGATATAAAATTTTTTTATCAAACATATGTGTCATGTTCAATAGATAAAGTTCAGGGTGCATTGGAAATGTTATGTTGAATATTTCTGTTATGGCTTTGTGTATCTGTGTCCAGTAATTTTTTGTACTGGGACAAGCCCACCATCAGTGATAGAAAGTACCCGCTTTCTCCTTACATTTCCAGCGCCTGTCGTTGCCTGTTTGATACATTTTGTCTATCTTGACTGGTGTAAGATAGTACCTATGCATCATTTTGATGAAATTTTCTTTTAAGTCCTGGGCTCCGGTAAATTCTATTGTGTTCTTCCAAGCCGTTTCCCAATAGTCTAAAGGCATTTGTCGTTGGATGTTTTGTGCCCATTTTATCATGGATTCCTTCACAGTTTCATCTTCTAACTTTCGTGTTAAAAAATATTTATAAAAAAGAGAAATTTTCTGTTTAGATTTCAAAAATATTATGGTTTCTAATTCATTGTATATCTTTTGAGTTGCTATGCCTTCTAATTTCATATCCATTTTGAATCGCTCCCTTAATTGCAAATATGGGAACCAATTTAATTCTATGTTTTGTTGGGTAAGTTCTTCTCGTGTTAATATTCTGAGTCCTTCTTGTTTGTCTTATGTCAGCAAATCGCCGTATTGAAGCCATTCTTGATTTATATCTTTCCATTGCCCATAGAAAGCTTCCTGGGGAGAACACCATAAAGGAATTTTATTATAAATGGATCTCCTCACATTCTTCCATATTTTTAATAAAGATTTTCTCACAGAATGGTTATTAAAATCTCTGTCAATTTTTTCTTTTCGATACCATAAGTAGGCATGGAAACCAAACCACGTATCAGCACCTTGAAGAGTTAATGTTCTTTTGCCTTTTAATGTAATCCAGTCTTGCAACCACGTCGTTGCACTAGCATAGTAATATAATTTTAAGTTGGGAAGGTCGCAGACCCCTCTAATCTTCTGTTCTGTCAACAATTTCCATTTAATTCTCAGTTTTTTGCCATTCCAAATGAATCTTGCCAGTTCTTTCTCCCATTGATAAAAGGGTTTATCGTTTGTGATGATTGGTAAATTTTGAAATAAAAAGTTTAGTTTTGGCAGTGCATTCATTTTTATCGTTGAAATTTTTCCTAATAGTGTCAAGTTCAAATTGGACCATCTTTTCAAATCAGCAGATACTTCTTTCCACGTTTTAATGTAATTGTTATCGAATAGATCTCTATTGTTTTCAGTAAGCCATATTCCCAAATATTTTATTTTCTTCTCCGTCTTGTATCCTGTTTTTTGAGTAACCTCCTCTCGTTCTTGTTGTCTTACATTCTTCAACATTATGTAGGATTTATTCTTGTTTATTTTTAAACCTGCCGCCTCCCCAAACCTTTTCAGTTCCTGATTTAATTTTTCGATACCAGATATTGGTTCTTCTGTAAAAAAAACAAGATTGTCTGCGAAGGCTTTAAGCTTATATTGTTGGTCTTTAATATTTATTCCTTTTATATCCGATCTCTCTCGAATACTATTATTCAACACTTCTAGTGTTGCTATGAAGAGAAGTGGTGACAATGGGCACCCTTGTCGCATTCCTTTAGTTATATCTATTTCTTTTGTCAGTTCGCCATTCACAATAAGTTTAGCTTTTTGTTCTCTGTAGATTTGCTCAATCCAGTCCACAAAGTTTTCTCCACAATTCATTCTTCGTAAGACTTCTAACAGAAATGACCATCTTACTCTGTCAAAGGCTTTTTCAGCGTCCAGAAATAGAATCGCAAGTTTTTTTTTCGTTCCTTTTTTCAAAGTATTCTATCACATTCAAAATTCTATCACATTATATTATTTCTCAACTGTCTATTAGGTAGGAACCCATTCTGATCAGAATGTATCAGGTCTTGTAGGACTCTTTTAAATCTTTCTGCTAAAATGTTGGCGAAAATTTTGTAGTCGGCGTTCAAGAGAGATATCGATCTGTAATTTTCAGGTTGTGTTGGGTCTTTACCTTCTTTTGGTAGTATTACTATGTTCGCTTGTTTCCAAGTCTTGGGGAGGCCTTCTTTCTTTATGATGTTGAGGGTATCTGTCAGGGGTTTTAGTATTTCTGTTTCAAGCTCTTTATAGAAGCTTGCTGTGTAGCCATCTGGCCTGGGAGCTTTTGGTCTTTTAAGTCTTTTTATTGCCTGGGCTACTTCTGAAGTTGTTATATCCGCATTTAACATATTGCTCTGGCAGATCTTCTAAGTTCCTGCTGTGTGATGGTTTCTTCCCTGTTCATAGTTAGCAGTTGACAACATTTCTTATGTGACTGATTCTCGGACGACCAAAATGAATACAAATGTCAGAACATATAGATACTCCTTTAATCTCTTGTTTGAAGTAGCAGAATGGCAGTTATTTACATCATTTTTCACTTTTCTGTGACCAGAAATGTTCTATAAATTGCAATTACAGTGCCTTTTTTTAAAGCTCTGTTTATTTGGCCTGTCTTTTCCCCCTATACACCCATTTCTTGCTGTCTCTTCTGGGAAATAAACACCTTGCTTCTTCTGTGTCCCCCTGCCCCTATACTCTCTTTTCTGTGGGTTCGAAAATTTTTTTTTTTAATAAATTTTGTGGGTTGAAGAAATTTAGAGTGTATGTTCTACATGCTTAGTTGGGAGCAGTTGCTAGTACGTTCAATGCAGCCCTGCAGCCTTTGATGTAATTTCCAATTCCATCTATGGGGTTCTTTCCCACTATGTAACTATAGTGCTATAATTCTACTTTAACCGCCCTGGTTGCATCCTGTGGAATTCTGAACTTCGAAGTTCGGGGATGCATTACACTGAGAATTTTAAACATCTTCCCTAAACTGCAAATCCCTGGATTCCATTGGATGCCACAGTAGCAGTTCAAGTGGTGATATAATTGGGTAGTGGGAAAGGGTGCCAGACCTTTAGCAACATTAATCTCCCTCCTCCATTCCCATTCTGTACCCTTGTGGGCAAGGAGGGGAAAGAGAAGTTACCCTCTCCGTGTTGGCTCTAGCCTCATCCACAGGTGGGATTTAACTCTGAATGTGTGGTGGGGGGCATGGATTGAAAGAGAATGGATTATTACTTCTTCACAGATGTGGGGTTGTTGTTGTTTTTACATTTAAGTATTTATATCAGGGCAGCATATGATACAAAGGAATTAACGTCCCTTCAGGCAGGGTTGTTTTGAAAAATCTGCTGCCTGGACTAAGCTGAAGAGGAAGTTGAGTTGCTTTTTCAAATGGGGTTTCTTCTGCGTAATGTGCATACTCACCCATTTATCTGTGTATGTAGTATTGAAAGGATCGTTTTGATTCTGCAGTATTTTTCCAAGTAAAACTCTGCTTTGCTAACACAGAGAGTAAAATATAAATTAATTAGGAATTTATTAGAATTATGCTAAAGATTATTTAAACTGCATTAAGGCTGAAGAATCCTGCCTGAAGAAACAGCCCATCCTTTGTATTCTTTCTTTTCTTATCTACTTGGATATAGTGGTGGTGGCAATGTAAATATTTTAATAATAATAAAAAAAATGGATTTTGATAATTTGAGAGTTTCAATTTGTGATGCGTAGATTATAAATCATTTATTAATATGAGTGTCATCCCAGCATAATTATTTTGGACCAAGAACATACAGGTGTTCCATATAAGTCTTGTGTAGGTAAAACATTATCTGATTGACTGGCTATGGGTTGGCAGTCTGCAGCACCTTACATGCATGAGTGGCTATTCTTCCCCTTTCAGCTTCAGAGACAACAGTAGTTAGTGTTGTGTGTAGCAGCAAATTAGGGTTTAAAAAGACATGATTAGAAGTTGTTTTGCCAACAAAGGTTGGTTAAAATGCCAGTGAATTTGTAATGTTTCTTGTAACTCTCTGTGAAACTTGAAAGTAAGAAGAAGAGACAGAGCTTCCTGAGTGCTCCTGATTGCCAAAATATAGTTAATAACTGATTATTCCCGTATTGGTCTTCATTTTGATTACTCATGAAGAAAACAAATATACCTGTACACTACTGAGCTAATTCTTTGGGAGATACCGAAATAAGGATCAAACACATGCCCTTTAATATGATTTTGTACGGGTTTACACATTAGTGAGGGAGGTATCCATAGGTTACAGACAGCCCACAACTGCAGAAAACATCTGTGGATTGACCAAAAAACTAGTAGGTACAAATCAGAGCTAAACTACCTGGGCTGCATTTTCAGTTAAATGTCAGAAAAAATGCAGTGTTGTGTCCCGTTATGGGATGAAAATTGACCTGCCATAATTGCCCACCTGTGGATTAACAAAATAAAACAGTGGTTTGAAGGATTGCTTAAATGTTGCTGTAATCTTTAGTTCTGATAATTTCACCTCAGAAAAGAAAATGTTTGTTTATCTGCAGTGACATATAATCTGGGGATGTGATACTTTGATCTGATAACAGATTATTATTTTGGTGAGGCTTGTTCATGAGCAGATATTTGCTTTGGTCCTTTTGTTCTAGTACCTTGATTGAGACAACTTTTCTTTTTCATAGCTTCTCAACCTCAGGCCGTACACAGCCTCTTAGAGAAACCTGGGACAGCGATCCTTTGTAACAATTGCGGCAATCCGTGCAAAGGAGAGGTGTTAAGAGTGCAAAAGAAGTATTTCCATATTAAGTGTTTTGTTTGCAAAGGTATGTATTTTTTTATTATTGTCTGCAGATGGGTTCATAACATGAAAATATTGTAAAAACTGAACAGAGTAATGAACACAGGCCTTTTAATAGGCTGTTCTTCTTTGTGGACTCTAACTCAATTTATGGGTCAGTCTGTGCCTTCACACACCATATTGGAAGTTTCTCGAGCTAAAATTAAGCGTTTAACAAGAGTCATGACACTGCATATGTCCACTGATACTCTCACCATTTCTCTTAGTTGCTTTTCTAATATTTAATATTTTTATTAAAATAAAATTTGAATATATAAAACAACATACAGAGGATTACAAAGACAGACAATAAACAAACTCAAGTAACTAAACTACTACTAACATATCTAAACTAAAGTAAACTAAATTAAAAAGGGATTGAGGGTATATATAAATGGTTACAACTCTCCAACTGTTGGTTCTATAATAACATACAAAATACACTTCTTCTACTGTATATGTCATTGTACGCTACTGCAAATTGGTAATAACTATTAACTTAGTTTTCAAAACCAAAACTTGACTTCCCCTCCAAAGATCTCTTAAGTATACATTCAGTAATCCCAATTACTCTTAGATTTACTCATAGATCCTTCCTTAATTAGAAGAGATAGTTTGTCCATTCATCAACCAATCTTTCTGCGAAGCAATAGTGGCATCTTTCCATTTCTGTGCAAAGAGTACTCTGATAGCTGTAATCATATGTTGAAAGATTCTTCCAATTTCTTGTCAGTCTGCTCATCTATCAAGCTCAGTAGAAAAGGTTTGATTAGATTGAATCTTTATCTTTATAATATCTTGCATCAATCTGTGTATCGTCACCCAGAATTTCTTTGCTTTCTCACAGGTCCATGTTCTTTTTGCTCACATTTCCAACAAACATTTGAAGAATCTTTATATATTTTAGACATCTTTCTGGCATTAAGTACCATCCATACATCATTTTATAAAAATTCTCTCTAAGCTCATAGCTTGAAATATATTTTAAATCTTTTGACCACATTCTATTTCAGTACAGTGGCCCACATTTTGTGCCCATTTAACCACAAAGTTTTTTACTTGCTCATCTCCTGTTTCAGTTTTCAGGAATAATGTACACATTTTAGCAATTGAATGTTCCTCATCACCACATGGTTGTTCTTCAAATTGAGATTTAGATGTTTCAAAATTGTATAAATTCTTATCCATTTTAAACTGTTCAGTTACTTGCCTGTAGTAAAACCAATGCACATCTTTACCTTATTGGATTAATTCATCATTTGGTTTCGTTTTAAATTTCCCTCTTTCTGTTGTTAACAAATCTTTGTAAGTTAGCCAATTATCTATAAAAGTTCTTTTTCTCTTAAGCAAAGCTTCATGTGCTGAAACCCACAGTGGCATTTTAGGACACAGTCCCATCTTATAGTTGTTCCTTTTTGTCCATTGCACTTAAAGCAGTGCGTTGGAATTTCTCCATTCTCAGATGGCTTAGGTGAAGGCCATATTGTCAAGAAATACATTTGTTGCCCACACTTCACTAAACAAGCTATAAAAAAATCTCCCTTATTGCCTTAAAGTTTCAGAAATGGAAAAGTCACTCCAGGCTACCATATCATTGGGAGTTCCAGGTCTGTACATCTTTTAATTTGATTCTGGTACAACCTTAACACGAACTTCAGTCCCAGTTGCTAGGGGTCAATAAGATTTTGCCTCAGTGGAGCTTTTCAAGCACACCTTGAAGCAAAACCTCTCTATCTCTCATCACATAAGAAGAAAGAGAAGACTCCACAGTCCTCCAGTGTTGAATCAGAACAAACTCAGTTTAGGGAAGCCCACTTAGCTTTTGTTCAGGAACAGAACAGATTTGATGTCACTGAGGTATCAGCATTCCCCCCTTCCCCGATTTGGTGGCGCTGGAACCTGCCTTTGTGGAATGTTTGTTGGTCCTTTGACCTGTCTTCTAGTGAGGTCCAGTTTGTTGTTGCTTATTCCGAAGGGTAGGTTCTTCACCCAGGGTAGTCAGTTCTTGAGAGCATTCTCAAGCTACTCTGTGTCCCCTTGACTGACCCATTCTGTTGAGTCACAGCATCTCCATTCATGTGAGCATTGGCATAGATCATCATCTCCAGACTCTAAATCCCAGGCTTCTGCTGTTGATATCTGGGCCCATAGATCACTTTAATACACTTGTGAGTTTTCACCTGCTTCTTCAATATTGAGGGTCTCTTCCTTTCACCCATCTATCTGGCCTGCATGGAACCCCTATCTGCCAAGGCACAGGGCAATTCCTGTTTTTCCAAAGGTCATCCCTCACAAAGACCAGGGGACCCATATGCCTCTGATCTCAGTCTCATTGGCGTTGTTTGGATAGGAAAGACTGTCCTCACATATCTGTCTGTACAATCTCATCACATCTTCAATGTCCATTTCCCTCTTTTTGATACCAGTGGCAGAGTACTCACACTCAAAGCCTATTTCTCGTTCTGTCTCAGGGATGGCAGCAGAAATCCTGTCACCAGTTACTGTCTCAACACTTCAGCCTTCATATTTGACAGCTCTCTGATTGACATTCTGTACTGTGTTCTCCTCAGAACCATCCACTTGTCCAATCCGATCCAATTTAATTTGTGTCCCTTCTATCCAGTCCTCTTGATGTATTGCAGATCCTGCTGTTTTGACTTGTGTTTTGGGCAGATCCAGCTTAATGAGGTGACACCTCTGACTCTGGTGGAGATTATAAGTGTTCTGAGTCCTCCTCCCTCCATTTCTGTACCAAGGTCCACACACCCTCTCCTCCCTGGAAGATGTGTTTCCGTACAGCTGCAAAGGCCAGCAACTTTATGTTTTTCCTCTGTTCCTGGTTCGTACTAGGTGATCATAAAACTCAAAAGAGACAGGGCTCATTGCTTCCCCCTTGCCCCATTGTGGCCTTGCCAACCTTAGCTCTCTCAACTACTTCCTTTTCCCAAGTGCTACTGGCATCTTTTTCTGTTTCCATACCTGCTTATCCAGAACAACATCAGGGTCCATCAACTTATTCTCCGAACATTCAAGTTGATAGCTTAGAAGATCATCCTGTGAGCTTTCAAAGCACATAATGGTGGTTATCACAGTGCCTAGAAATCCAGTTACCTGAAATAGAAGAAATGTTACATGATACCTGGTTTTTCTTCTGCAGGGTGAGGTTTTCTGATTTTCTTAAATTTTTGGCCCACTTGAGGTCAAAGTTTTACTTGGCTATAATTATGGCTTTTTCCTCAAGCTCATTGGTATTTTTCATCACTTACCCATCACAGAGTGAAGGCCTTTCTCTCAACTTACATCCAATCTGTTGACCAACAGCTTCTTCCTGTTTTCCTTAAGTGTTCCTCCACTCTTTGTTGTCTAAGCTGTTTGAATCTCTGGCAACACACCACCTGCATTTGTTAATGGTTGAAACAGTATTTCTAGTTGTCATAACATTCGCTTAGAGAGTGAGCAAACTTTTGGCCTTCAGGTGTGACCAGCCCTTCCTCTAGTTCCTTCCAGCAAAGTTATGCTTCAGATGGACATCTCGTTCTTACCAAAGGTGATGTCTCAAATTTAACATATTTCAGTATATTGTCTTACTTATTTTCTACCCAGGTCTGTCCATGGAACAAGGGAGGGCTGTCCATCCCAATAGGATGTTTGTACAGCCCTGGTTTTCTTTGTGGACAGGATAAAAATTTTTAAGAGTGGCATCTAGCCTGTTTGTAGGCTAGGCAGGACCCAAGTAAGGGATCCCGGTGTTTTCCTAAAGGCTGTCCAAATCAGTAGGCACCATTATTCATTCAGCTTATGAGGTAGCCAAGGAGCCTCTCCCTAAAGGGATACATGATAGGCATAGCCACATCGATGGCATTCCGCAGGGATGTTTTCTGGACAGGCTGTCTCTGATATTTATTCATGTTTACAGCTTGGATGTTAGAAGCTGGACAGATGCCCTGCTCTGGATTGGCAATGCTCTCTCCTGTTCATCAGTGACCCTCCCTCCTCTCGTAAGTCAGCTACCTAGTCACCCATACATATGAGTCACAGAGACCACAAAGAAGAAGAACAGGTTGCTTGCTTGTAGTAGTGGTTCTTCAAGTGTTCATCTGTACGCTCACACAGCCTGCCCTCTTCCCCACTATGTGTCACTTCTCATTGTTTTCTTGTGACTAGTTTATTGGGGTAAATTGGAGACTGATGGAAATGGCAGGAGTGTCAGTGGGCATGTATGGTGTCTGGTACGGGAGGCGGGACTAATGTCAAAACACTGAAACTTAGCTCTAGGAGCTGTTGATACGCTTTGTGAAGGCAGAAACAAACCCATATGTGTGAATGCACAAATGACCACTCAAATATCACTGTTACAGGTAAGCAGCTTGTACTTTCTGACATGTTGTGTTTGCTGAGTAATAATATGTTCCCTAAATTGTACTTCCAAATGTGAGGCAGCAGTCTACACTGGGAAAGCAAAAAACAGTGATAAAATCAAGTGGAGCAAATCAAGAAGATCCATGATCAGGACTTTACACTTAAATGTAATAAACAGCCTCCACAGTTACTTTGAAGAATGAGGCAGAGGCATTCTGACAGAATGAGTTTCCCCAGTCTATCCCCTTCCTGAAAGCTGCAGTAAACTTTCCCAGGAAGAGTTAGATCTCCCCTTATAGACAACTGCTTTCCACACTTTTCAAAGGAACCAAAAAGCAACCACTTAGTATTTTCTAAAGTGGCAAGTCCATGGTGAGTTCACCAAAGCAGAAAAGATGTTAGCCCTCAGCTGATTATAACTAAGCATGTAATCCTATGTACGTTTTAATGATTGCCTGCGTATCCTGACAGCAGTGTTCAAACCTCTATTCTTACCTGTCAACAGAGTGGCTTCACACCAGTTGGAACTTTTGAAGGGGGAGATCTGAACTTCACAGCTTGGTGATCTATTGCTTTCCAAGAACTCTTGTATGCCAGTTCATATTTACTTGTTTTTGAATGTGGAAGGGGACTTAGTAACTTTCATACTGCAACGCCTCTACTCAGCTATTAGTCATCCCATGGAAGCAGAGAGTGGGTTAGAGAAGCGTGATGCAAATTTCAGCCATTTTTTGAATCTGGCAATTTGTTGAATACTTACATAGCTATGTTTAGATTGTGATTGTGAGGAAAGAGTAAATGTTGGTAAACAGAGGGCATATTAAGGGCAGCACTGGGAAAAGGTATGGCATTTCCTCAGAATGAGAATGCCTGTAAGCAGTGTAAAACCAAGCTCACTGCCCTCTGTAGAACCAAAAATAACTTTGCATTTTTCTTTTAACAGAAAAGGAGTAGAGTTCCTGTACAAGTGCACATTTGTGTTACATTAAACTACTATATTACAGGGGATCTTGTATAATTTCACAGCTTTTGTGTTAGACTCATGTAAGAACAGCACATAAATGTGCACTTAATTTAGCATGATTAGAACCAAGTCAGTTTGATCAAATTGTAAGATCTGAGACTATTGTAGTTAAATGAAAAAAAGAAGAGGCTAGGCCATGAGTAAGTTAATAACGGGGAACTGGTATGTACCAGATCAACTTCACTTGCAGGTCTATAAATATGTTTTCTAAAAACTACTGTGTGTAATCCAATCCCACATAAGAACATACTGTAAAGTGAGAGTGCTTCAGATTACACAGGAAGATACCATATGCAAGAAGACAGTTCATGAATGATAAAAGCTTAAAACAAAGTAAAATGCTGACCAATGTTTATATTGTACTGTCAAAATCTATATGGTACTTTTGACACCTTAAACACTAGCAGATTAATGATGACAGAAGCTTTCATAACCTGTAGTCTATTTCATTGAATGCATTAAATGTTATATTGAGTTACAAGAATCTGTGAACACATAGTTGGCAGGGGAATGGAAATGTAAACAGGGAGGTCAGAGGGAAATAAAACGCAGAAAGTACTGATTGAGACAAACTTGTTTAAGTAGTAGGTATTAATAATTATATTGCTACTACTATTCCTTTTGCTATATTCATTTCTTCATTTAGATCTCAATTTTCCCCAAAACTGGACCCAAGATAGCTTACAAAAATTACAACAAATACAGATAAAAGCACACCAATAAATCCTTGGAATTGGTTTAATTAACATGTCTAGTACAATTTGAAAATCTATGATATTTCCTTGCATCTTTTCGGTGCTCGCCATTAATTGCTCTCTCATTTCATTTTCTTTTTTCTTTTCCTTGCCATGACTGTGTATTTCTTAACTAAGATTCACACATTACCCTTTCTGTTAATTACCTCACTCCTGGCTACAATGTGCAGAGTAGCCAGTGGTATGGAAAGAGAGGATGTTCTTTGGTGTCACTCTGAGGTAAGAGAGAGCACTTTGATTTTGCCTGTTTGTGACCAGCAGGTACTTAGACAAGAAGTGACTGCGCAGGGAAGTGGTTCCTCTTATGACTTGTTCTCAATATTTTAACCATTAGACTACTGCACTGATCTCCCATGCAACCGAATTGATGCTCAAAATTGTACAACAAAGGCTTTTACTATATGTTGCTGTTACGTACCTTCAGGTCATTTCTAACTTATGGCAACCCTAAGCTGAACCTGTCACAGGATTTTCTTGGCAAGATTTGTCTAGATAGTTTGCCACTGCCTTTCTCTGAGGCTTAGAGAGTGTGACTTGCTCAAGGTCACTATATGTGGAGAAATGCCAGATGTCTAAGAAATGCCAGACGTCTAAGCTGGTTTCAGAAGAGGAAGAGGCACTAGAGATCGTATTGCGAACATATGTTAGATAATAGAGAAATATTTTCAGAAGAAAATCAACCTGCACTTTATAGATTATAGCAAAACTTTTGATTGTGTCAACATCAGATTGTTCTGATGTGTAACCTGGACGAAAGGACACTGTCAGGACAGAGAATGCAGAAGTAGAGAATGTGTAACATGGTTTTAACTTTGAAATGAAGCCAGAACTTTATTTGTTGAATATGTTACAGCAACAAAGAGAAATAAGATCTCATCAAAAGACATTGTTATATATAATAACTGCAGCAAGATTGACTTATGCTCAACATTGGAAAGAAGGAAAATATATTGATATAAGGGAATGGAAATTCAAAGTCCTGGATATGGTAGTGACAGAAAGCTAACTTTTTCACTTAAAATAAGCCAATCCAGGGCCTTGAAAGAGAATGACGAGAGGTATTGAAGTGGATAAAAGAATGAAATAGGGGGAAGGAAAGAAAGGTTGTGAGAAAGGAGGAAGACAAAATGAGGTGATAAAAGATAAATTGTAAATAGTTGCATACAAGCTAAAAGTAATAGTATACAATTGTTATAAAATGGAGATAATGTACGAAACGGAATATTTATATGGAATGGAATGTTAAACCCAGATTCAACTGGGAAAATTGACGTCTGGAAGCAGGGAGGGGATTTTTTTTTTATTGTTTTTTCATTAAATATTTTAATAAAAATTAATTTAAAAAAAATTAAAAAAAGAATGTGGAACGTGTTGTTTCCATTTAACAAGGGGATCAGACAAGGCTGAATTTTATCACCCTGTTTAGTTTATTTGTAGAACGTACTGAATGGAAAGCAGGATTAAACTCAGAGGAAGGTGATATGAAAATTGGGGAAGAAGCATCAACAACCTAACATTTGCTATATTACTAGCAGAAAATGGCAAGATTTTCAGTGACTATTACTGACAGCTGAGGAAGACAGTACAAAAGCAAGTTTTCGGGTGGACACTTTTGAAGACGAAAATAATATACACAATTAAGATTTACATAATTTTAAATTTGGTGATGAAGACATTTAATAGTAAATGATTACCTATACCTTGGCTCAGTCATTAACCAAAATGAAGACTGTAGTCAAGATATCAGTGGAAGACTAGGAGTTGGAAGGGCAGCTGTGAAGGAACTAGAAAAGACCCTCGAGTGTAAAAAATCTGCCAATGGATATCAAAGTCAGGATTGTCCATGCCATTGTATTTCCAGTTTCTATGTGTGGTTGTAAAACCTGGACAGTGAAGAAAGCTGACAGGAAGAAATCAGCTCATCTGAAATGTGGTGCTAGAGGAGAGTTAATTGATACCATGGAGTGCCAATAAGACAAATCAATGGGTCCTGGAGCAAATTGAGCCTAGAAGCTATAAGCTGAAGCCAATTTGACAGCAAGAATAGAAAAAAGGGAAAATATTTGTGGAAAGGATCCCCCAAATACTTTGTGGAAAGCAAGTTAGTGAGTGTGTGTGTGCATGTAAACACCATAATGATAATTAATTACTATTTCGAGGGAGTTTGTTATTACTTCCTTTAATGAAAGTAACTTTTTGAGCTCTGCCAGTCATGGAATGTAGAAGTTCTGCATAGCACTCACAACTAGTAGGCACTGACAGAAAAATTAATGGAAGATAGGTTGACTGTTCAGTCTGCATAAATATTTCAGTAGATGCTGTCTTAGAAAATGTTTTCCATCCTGTGTGAAAGTAAATGAGGAATAGCTGTTACATGACATACTTGCCACCACTTTTTTGTAAGGTAAGGTAGTTCCTTAATCCTGGTACTCTTATTCAGCCCCCCCACCTCTTTTTCATAGGTCTTTCTCTTTCTCCACCTAGAGAAAGAGTTAGAAACCTGAGCTAGAAACCCATTTGTTCCCCCTTATCATTTTTCTCTTCTGCCTTTTTTCAACATCACCTCCAGAATTCCAGAGGCCATTCAATTTCCATGGAAAATTTCAGGTTACACAGTCTTGGAGTTATGTTGCAGATAGACACACTGCATTATTGTTGTGTTTGTTGTTGTGAGTTATGATGATGATTAAATTTATTTAGCATTTTAATGGAAGTCCATGTTGCTCAATTAACTGGAAACACCTCTTTGATGCTGTACGCCTTCAAGATTTTTCCAACTACACTAAGACGAACCTATCGTGGGAGTTTTCTTGGCAAGATTTGTTCAGAGGGAGTTTGGTTTTGCCCTCTTCTGAGGCTGAAAGAATGTGACTTGCCCAAGATTTCCACTCAGTCATGGGTTTCCATGGCTGAGTGGAGATTTGAACCCTGGTCTTCAACACCCTAACCACTACACCACACTGTCTTTTATAGATACCTCTTTAGTAGGATAAAATGGGAATATTTAAGGAATGCATTCAGGCGTCCATAATTCCACTCGCCAGTTTACCATGAGCAAAGGACTTTGTGGGAATGATTCCAAGAAGCTTTGGAAGAAAAACAGTAGACCTTTCTCCTGCTGTTTTTTTATCCATACTTCTCCACAAATAAGAAACTCTTCCTCTTCCTAAGTTTTCCCCACTGTTTCCCCCCCTTATTCCAGTCTCCGTGCAAGCGAGACTAGATTGTCTTTCAGCCATCCCCTCAGTACTTCAGAAAGAAGCAAAATCTATTAATTGGCTAAATGGAATGGGAAGCAGAAGAGCAAATGGAGATTTTTTTTTTCTTCATTGTGGTCTCTTGCATGTTTCAGGGATCTATAGTACATTAATTTATTCATTTAATTTATATCATAGACCGTAGTACTGTTGTACAATATCCAAAACCAGATCCTGCAGCCCTCTTCTTTGATTAGGAAATTCCTGCTCCCTGAAGAACCTGGCTTAAGCAAAGGGGCTGCTCAGCTTTTTCATGAAGCCATGAACTTGCTTACTTTCCTCTTTCAAAAAACTATGGTCTTATGGGCATTTGTGGTATGTAGGTCAGGCAGACAAGTGCCATGTATTCTTAGGGAGTTTTAGGACAATCACAGGAGTGGCCCATGCCCACAAGTGAAGGCAAGAAGGCATAGGGTCCAAGTAACTGAATGCTTTCCTTCAACAGTGTCCTGTGTTGGGGGGCGGTTTCAGTAGTGACTAACTGTTAATTCTCCCTTCACTACAGTTTGGTTTCCAGACCATCTGCACGTGACATTTTGCTGAGGTACAGAATGGGTGGCTGAACACAGAAATTACCAAATCTCACTTTTCAACAGATAAAGATGTTGGTTACAGCCATGCCTTTCCCTCTTAAGAGATGAAATTCCTTCCCTTAAACATTCTGGTTTATTTTTGCCCACAGCCTGCGGATGTGATTTGGCCCAAGGTGGATTTTTTGTGAGACAAGGAGATTATATCTGTACTGTGGACTATCAGCGACTCTATGGCACACGGTGTTTTAGCTGTGATGAATTTATTGAGGGAGAAGTGGTTTCAGCACTGGGGAAAACCTATCACCCCAATTGTTTTGTGTGTGTGGTTTGCAGGTAAGTTTCTTTAACTGAAACTTTTGATTCTATGTTTGTTTTTTTTAAATGAGGTAGACCAAAATACCCAGTCACCACTCCACCAGGTTTTTCATCCTGACATCTGCTTGGGAAAACCTTTGTGCACAGAGATCTTGAACTTGGAACCTTTGTTATGCATGAGTCTGGTGGAGACTTTATGCTCTCTGGCCATCATTTTGTATGTTCTTTGAATGGTCTATTCCAAGAAACTTAGTTGCAAGCATAAAGTGTTGTTTTGTTGGGTTACGAGCAGAATCTAAGGAGGGAAAAATCTATTCATTAAAGAGGCATTGTCCCATGTATTATTTTATTTGCTGATAACATTTAGGCCCCTTCTTTCCACAAAATCTGTGCAGTGCATTTAAATACCATGTCACATCTCCTCACCTCCATAATGAGACTCAGTTGGTCACTGTTTAGCCTGCCAAAGAGGAAAGAAGAGATGGCAAATCCCTCTGTATGCATGCAGGCTAGGACCAAGTGTCACTGGGTCCAGGGCAGATTATACTTGTTGTCTATATCTCCTTGGTGATTTGTGATGTTATTATATTTGACCTTTAAACTTAAATGTTTCTCTTTTCTATCTGGTACTCTCTCCATACTGTTTATATTCTGTCTGTTAGGCAACATATAAGTTGAGTAGCAAACACTGTCCAAGATTCTTTTCGGTTTTGGCAGAGCAGAATTCTTTGTCACTATTAGTACATTAAATCATCTGATGCCTGCTTCCTAGTACAGTCCAGTTATATCTATAGGTGCTGCTTTACTCAATGTCTGGTTTTGTGGGGCTTTCAGATTCAAGGTAATATGGCTTAGGTAGTAGTCCAGTCCTATATTATAGGAATTTCTCAAGCCTCTCAGATTGCCTTGGACCTGAAGGTCCTGCAGATATAGGGAAAATAAATGGCCATAGATACAGTCACCCTATGTTGGGAGGTGCTTCCTAGGTAGTGGATTGCAAGTGCAGCTAGTGGCCAGGGGCACCCACAGCCATTGGTTTGCTGCTACTGCTACTCATTGCTGCTACTCGTTGTGCTTGCATAGAGAGGTACCTCTTGGATGCCTCCCTGAGTACATAGCAAGAAAGTCAAACTGTTCATGCAATGGTTCATTATGTAGCCAGTTTTAACCATAGCATCCTGGCTGCATGTTCTTGAACTGGTGATTGCCTTATAAAGCTAGTACATGTGTGGGAGGGATGATAGAGTGGAGGTTGCAGAGGAGAGGAAGCAGTTGTGGAGACCATGACCTTCCCTATACATATTTCCATGCAGATACTGTAGTCATTTTTAGCCAAATTTATCTCATCCAGACTTTGGAAGTAAATTTGGCTGAGCCAAGGAGCCCAAGAGTGCTTTTTGCTACCTTGGAATTACATAACAGTTGGGAACATACTTTTGCCGAGAAAGCATGTATTTCTGTTCTTTGATTGTGGTCCATTTTTATTATTAATCTGTTCTAATATTTTGTATAATGCTTAGTAAAATTTTAAGCGTATATATTGTGAAAAACATAGTTCATGTGATATTTAACGGGCTGTTGGGTAATTGTGCATTTCTGTTGCAAAATATTTGTTCTATTTGATCTCTAGGCATTGATATCTCTTGTTAGCCACTACTTATTTCAGTTTCTTTCTTCTCCATTGCTTGGACTGGTTTAAAATTGGGGGGGGAAAGGAACTAGGAGTACTTAATTCTGTTCCTTTGAGAATAATATAGATGGAACAATAGAGCCTATAGGTTTTGATCTGTAGGAACCTTATTTCCTCATGTTTGTTTCTATGTGTCAAAAACTGGCAGAGCCACTGTTTTGCTATATACTGTGTGCAACCACCATATTTTAATCCCAGGTGGCTGTACTGCATTCATACTTTGGATGTCTCCACTTTACATTTAATTTATGTTTCTGTACAGGCAGCCTTTTCCTCCTGGGGATCGGGTCACCTTCAATGGCAAGGACTGTGTCTGTCAGAAATGTTCTCTGCCACCTGCTGGTAGCCATATCAGTATTCCAGCCCTCAGAAGTAAGTCACAAATTATTTCACTTTATTTTGATTGGGCTTTGCCCTTGCTTCCCCCATTAGAAGAAAAGTGTATGTATTGTATGTATTGTAGGGCATACAATAATGTTTTGTAGCAGCTATGAAATCATGATTGACAGATACTCAAACCAAATCAGTCAAGAAACTCTAGATGTATCCACATGTTAACATTTAAATTATAAATTAGAATTCTTATAGCAAGATTCAAACAGCTGTGAAATTTGAACATTTATGAATACTGTCCAACACTCCTTTTTCAGTGAAGACAAATAAAAGAGACCAGTTTGAGTTCTTGAACACAGAAGTTTGGTCTTCATAAATAATAATGAACAAGTATATGGGAAAAATTGTATTGTTATTACATGCTTTACCCTACTTTTCCTCCAATGCAAAAAAAGTGGATAAAATTCTGCTGTTTGGCTGCTCCCTGTTCTTCAGTTCATAACAGATGAGAGTTATGGGAGCGGGACAGTCAAACTTATTTCTTCCTTCACAGTCCTGATGAAAATTACTTAGGAAATACGACTTGCTCCCTTCCTACTCACGCATCCTTACCGTACCTTTGTGGCAGAGCACATGCTTTACATGCAGGAGAGCCAGTATTTAAACCCTGGAGACTCCAGGTAGGGCTGTTTGAAACTCCAGTAAGGACCACTGTCAGTCATTGTTGACAGCATTGAATTAGAGGGGGAAATGGTCTGGCTCTGTGTAAGGCACCTGGCCATGTTTCTGTGTTCACACATACTGCTAAGCAGATCAACAGGGCAAAATGACTTATGCTGCAGCTATCACTTGTCTTCCATGTTTCCCCCCTTTTCCTCCATGATAGGAGGCTTATCCACTGATCAGATAAGTAATGGGACCACAGTTATGGTTTGTGAGGGCACAGAGTGGGACAGTGTATATGTTTTCTGTTTCTTTCTTGCCATCCATAATCTGTTTATCCATGTGCTGTGTGGTAACGCGTGATTGGTGTGATTTGATATTCTCTCTGTCCCTCTCTCTGCATGTGTATGCATCAAGGGAGTGGACTTAAATCAATATACAAGTACTTCATTCTACTCCCATCTATCTTGTTGGACCACTGAGCAGTGGGGAGAGATGGTGAGGCTATATGAATGTTAATTTTTACATACAGCTTGCCCCTGTTCCTTCAGTGCTTACTTTTTTCCTACCAGTCAGCTCAGGATATGGAACAGTTTAATCCCCTCTGCCGCATCCCAATTCTGATGAAGATCACAACCATCTTCCCATGTTATTAAGCATTCTGCTAAACCTTGCAATAGTGTGGATGGGTAGGAGAATGATTTTCATCAAGACTGATGGGACTAGAAAAGAGTTAAAAGTTTCCACCTTGTGATTCTTCCTCTACTCTCACTGCTCAGCTGATTGGCAGGGAACAGATGAACAGTGTATTTGGCAAGGGAGAGAGAAGAGGCTGCAGCCACATTCCCTTTTCCCTACTGTACAGCTGATTGGTAGGAAAAGATGTTATTCATTGCATAGAACGAGGCAGCACACTGCCTTTGGCCTGTGGACAGTGGATCTTCCTCATCTGAACTAGAAAAAGGAATTAAGGTAATGTATCCTGGAAACACTGCACATTGACAGGAGAATGTATATGTGCCCAGAGAATGTACAAAGTCCTTTCAAGATAAACATATCCCCTAAGGAGGGCTGTTAAAATTATGCTAAAAAATAGCCAAAAGGTATATACACATTTAGGTATATACACATTTACCGAGCCTTGTATTGCACATGATGTTCACATTCTCCATGAGGTGTGGTGATTGTGCATGAAAACTGGTTGCTTGTTAAGCACATACATGGACTATTACCAGAAATTGTACAGTGTCCCACTGAAAATAGCTATGACACCAACATGGTTGAATGTTTGTATGTATTAATTTAAAAGAAGTCAGAATTTTTATATATAAGGTATTCGATGCTGTAGTTTTCTTGGTGAAGTATTCACTGAATGACTGGCATGGTACTTATTTATTGTTGTTCTCCGTCATGTGAGTACATGCACAAAGATTAAGATGCTTTAATTTTTCTATAGCCTCATAAATTGTGCATAAAGTGTTTAAAACTGTTTTTCCCCACTTTTTTAACAGCTTGTGGAAACTGTGGCTTGGAAATAAAAAATGGACAGTCCTTGGTAGCATTGGACAAACACTGGCACTTGAGCTGTTTCAAGTGCAAAATATGTGGCAAACTTCTCAGTGCTGAATATATCAGCAAGTAAGTTGAAAAGGGTGAATACAGCTGCTTTTAAAACTCTTCTTAGTATTGTATTATCAAAATATGTTCTGGTTGCATTCTGTGGTGTGGGTTTCATAGACCTGATGAGATGTTAAATGTGTGGATTGTCAGCTGTTATTTTTTTAGATTTTTTTTTTAAATTGTTGTTTAATGTGAAGGTCATGCAGCACTAACTTAGGCATCAGAGAGTGCATTGTATGTAATGTACTCTCTGGTGTGCTTTCTACAACATGCCTTTCTCCTTTGCTGTTCAACATTTTGTTCATGTCCCATTCCAAAGATTTCCATGGATATTACAGAGTCTGTCCATTCAGCATGTGCTGGCTCACCTGTTCATTTTGAATGGGAAAGGTTGCTTCAAGATCACTCTGTGCTTTCTCAATGCCTTGCATCTATGCTTTGGTTGCTGTTGGCTAATGCCAGGTTACTTATTAATAAAAGACCATTAATCCAGGACGTGGTCCTAAGTGAAGAGGCTGACCTAGTTTATGTCATCAGTGCCTGCCTGCCTGAGGCATCTGATCATGCCTTAGTACAGCTCTTTTTAGCGGGGTAATCAGTGCAGTGTCAACAGAAGGATCATAGAACTGGAAGGGCCATTGGAAGACAGACATGTAGTCTAAGCCTCTTGCTCCTCAATCCAGGGTATAACTATAGCATCTCAGTCAAGTGACTGTCCAATCTGCAATGGAGTAAAGTCCACCTCCTTCTGAGACAGTCTGTTTCATAGCTGAATAACTCTTACCATTTTGAAATTTCTCCTAATGTTGAGTTCCTCCATAATTTCTACTCATGGTTTCTCATCCTGCCCTCTGGAGCAAAAGAAATCATGTCTTTCCCGTCTTTCTTCATGACACACCTTCAGATATTTGAAGATAACAATCCCAATGTGATGCTGCCATGGAACAGGCAAATTCCACACTGCATCATTTGAAAAGGAATTGGAAATAAAACCATCAGTGTCATAACAACTTTATATGACTAACAACAACTATGGTGCAGCAGAATTTGGAATACTGTCTACAGTTCTGGCTACTATACCTGAAAAAGAGTAATATAGGACTGAAAAAGATGTAGAAAAAAGCAACTAAGATGGTGAAAGACTATTAATAACTCCCCTACAAGGAAAGTTTACAATGTTTGGAGGTTGTCGTTGTGTGCCTTCAAGTTGTTTCTGACTTATGGCCGCCCTAAGGCAAACCTGTTGTGAAGTTTTCTGGGTGTTGAATGTGTGATGAGCCCAATGTCACCCAGTGGGTTTCCGTGGCTGAGTGGGGAATTGAACTCTGCTGTCCAGGGTCATAATCCAGTGCTCAGACCACTACACCATGCTGGCTTTAGCTTTGGAAAAAGGGACATGTTAGAGGTGTAAGCATTTATGCAAGGTGTGGCTAAAGTTGAATAGGGAAAAGCTTTTTTCTCCTTTTCACAATAGTTCTAGAACCCAAGGTTATCTGCTAAAGTTGAATGGTGGGAGATTTAAGATTGATAACAATAAGTAGTCCTTAACTCAGTGCAAAGTCAAATTACCAAATATACTATTACAAGATAAAGACGTATTCTTTTTTTTTTTTAATTCAAGCAGATTTTTGGCTACTGGCTTATGGCCAAGGAAGGGGCTTTAGGAAGGGTTCTGTGCCTCTCCTCCTTTTCCTGGATGTGTTTTTAAATTGCTTACTGTTTTAAAATTGTGTAATTGGCTGTTTTTTAGTATTGTAACTTCGTATGTTCTTAGTTGTATCTGTATTTAATTAAATTGTCAGTTGTCTTGGGAAAGAGTCGGAATAGAAATTAATTCATTAATGTAGACATATATATTAAATAATATTGGTGTCTGCCAACTTGGTTGGCTTTAAAGGGAGATTAGATACATTTGTGGAGAATAAGGATATGACTTGTGGTAGATATATGACGGACATAGTGTGTCACTCAGTGTCACTTGCTGAGGAACATGAGTGGGAGGGTGCTGTTGGTTCCATGTCGTGCTTGTGATTTTCCTAGAGGCATCTAGGATGTCTACATTGGGAGCAGAACCCTGGGCAATATGGGCCTTTGGACTGATGCAGTGTGGCTCTTCTCATTTTCTAATGTATTTGTATACAGTCATCCCTTCACATTCGCTAGGGCTAGGGGCACAAGACCCACCGTGAAAATGGGAAAACCATGAATAACTCTAGGCCCTCCCAAACCATATTTAACGCACAAAAAAAGTGTGGTCACCATGTTCACCCTACCATGGATAGCTTTGAGACATCAGGGTTCCTTCACAAGGCAGAAGTGCGTGGCTGATGGGGCTTACTGCCACCTCCGCTGCTGCCCCACACCATTTTTAATAGCGACTTACAAGCCTTGTTCACAGTTTCTCAGTCTCATGAGGCTTTCAGTCCCTGTTAAAAATGGCATAGGGAGGCAGCAGAAGTGACAGCAAATACTCCATGAATAATCAAATCTGCATAAGTGAAACCTGCAAATGTGGAGGGCTGACTGTATATATAAGACAGGTATGTCCTATTAGAAAATAGTCATGCAGTTTTTTTCAGGTATAGTTTTTGATGATAGAACTTTGTCTCAATTGCTTCTTTTCTGGGCGTTTAATAGAAAATTAAATTATAGAAATTCTTTTTAAGATTGTGAAACTTTCAGCTTGATAATCTATCATGAGAGTTATCTAAGCATTTGGTGTTTTCTTTCTTTCAGAGATGGTGTTCCATACTGTGAAGTGGACTATCATGCAAAATTTGGAATAAGATGTGATAATTGTGCAGAATATATTACAGGAAGAGTTCTGGAAGTAAGAGAATTCTCTGCTTACAATTTATAGGTCTGGAGTGGGAGGCAATCTTGATAACTGAGCTTTAATTCCTTAGATATCAGCCATGAAACATGAATATTTTTCTGGTTTTTGGGTCTGTAACTGAGCTTGAAACCAGATTCATGGATCTAGATAATTGGTTTCATGTAGGAATCCCTGTAGCTGGGAGGCCATCACATGCACTAATACTTTTCCAGAGAATATCTTAGACATTGGCCAACTGTTATCCGTCATAGAGGGATTCAGGGATACCTTTCTCAACAAAGGAGTAACAGCTGCCTCTTTTAGGCAGGTTGGAACTCTGCCTTCTTGTAAGGAGGCATAGACTGCCCCCTTCACCCACTCAGCCAGGCCTGTTTAATGAACCAAGAATGGCAGGGGTCTAGTACACATGTGCTGACTCTCACCTGTCCAAGGATCCTGTCTACCTCCTCAGCTGTACAAATCGAAAGGGATCCAACAACATAGGACAGGCAGGAGCCAAGATTACATATACTGAAACTGAATCAACTATAGCATCCAAACTGGAGTGAATCTGAACAATTTTATCAGCAAAGTGCTGTGCAGATTCTTTACAGTGGGCTGTTGAACAGTCCCCATTTTCTGCTTGAGAGGCCCTGTGTAATAAGTCTCTGACAATTGGAAACAACTTCTCTGGATGGCTTCATGCACAATTGTGGCAGCAAATTTTGGTATGTTATCAAGTCAATGGGTTGTTGTTTTTTTTGTCGGAAAAGAGCATAAAGGAAAAGTAACAGGCATCAGATCGTCTTACTTTTATCTAGAACTCTGTAACTACAGTTATTAATTTCTTTCAGCATTTCAGAATGCTCTCAGTGGCTCTTGATCTGACCAGATATCTGGATGGCTTTGGTTCCCACTTGCTTTTCTACTCTTATATCCCAAAACAGCTGAGCTTTAAATTTTGCTCTTCCAGTTTTAATGCTTTTCAACGTCTGAAGTTCTACCAATCTCTTAAACAACACTTTCTGCTGAGAGCCAGTGTTGTGCAGTGGTTTGAGTGTTGTATTACAACTCTAGAGACAGGGTTCAAATCCTTGCTTGACCGTGGAAACCCACTGGGTGGCCTTGGGCAAGTCCCACTCTCTCAACCTCAGAGGAAGGCAAAGGAAGGCTGAACATATCTTGCCAAGAAAATTCTGTGATAGGCTTAGTGTTGCCATAAGTTGAAAATGACTTGAAAGCACACAACAACAACAACAACAACAACAGTAACAGCAACGAACCCCTTTCTGATAATCCCTATATAGTTTTTTCTATAAGACATTCACTAAAGCAGGTACATACTCTTCATCCCAGCACTTCAGTTTACAGACCTCATACACAAGAAAAAGAGGCAAATTCTTTCTTACACTTACTTGTTCATGTATGAACATGGGCACTGGCTCCACTTCGATAATTACCCATCCTGAACCTTTCTTACCTGGGAATAAACCCATTTAATTCATTTAGAATTGTTTCTGAGTAGGCATGCATAGGATCACACTGCAAGTGGTCTACATTTGATACAGCCTATGAGCACCTTCATTTTCTTGTTCTTTTTTTCCCCCAAAAGGCAGGAGAAAAGCACTACCACCCAACGTGTGCACGATGTATCAAGTGCAATCAGATGTTTGCAGAAGGAGAAGAAATGTACCTTCAAGGTAAATGGAGAAATCTTTTCTGGCATTCATGGAATAGTTTCTTTGTAATTGGATATTTTTTTAATTGGGATTTTATATGATAAACACAGCTTTTATCTTCATTTGGAAAATAAAGTTCCCTTAGGATAAGGACAATGTGGTAGAAAAATTATGTAAGCAAAAATATAGCCTGCAGTGTTTTCAAAAATAATTTCCAGTGGGCATATTGTGTTCTGAGATAATCACACCATCTAATTTATTGTACTAGTTAATCTAGGTCTGATTCTGCCCAAAGTTTATAATCCACATGTAATTCAAGACTGCATAAAACCATGTGATATAATTCTAATATTTATACACCAGTAATAAAAGTATTGCAGTGAAAATTATTACAAAGACAATAAATTAACTAGAATGCAAACATTACTTTTCAGGAGCTTCTATTTGGCATCCTGCCTGTAGACAAGCAGCAAAAGCTGAAGAAAAGGCCAAGGTAAAATAAGTGTGCATATCGTTTTCATTTGCAGATTCCCCCACTTATTTGACAGGTTAGGGACTGGAGCACTGTCAGAAAATGGAACCGGTTGAAAAGCAGAAGCCATGCACTATACTGTAAGGAGCACAAAGGAGTTATGGATGCTCACTTGGGACCATCCATGCACACACTGCTTGCAAAATCTCTTAGCTGGCTTAGCACCTGTTTCCTCTCAGCTCACTTTGCAGGCAGTGCGTGCGTGTGAGTGGTTCCAAGCAGGCCTCTGTAGTCAAGAACTGATGAAAGAGTGGAGCCCCCATCAAATCAATGGAAGTTGTTCTTAATTTGGAAGTGTCAAAAGAACAAGTTGACATAGTAGGGTGTGGAAAGGTGGGGGCCTGGTGTATAGGCTGTCTAGGTTGTTGTGGACTTATATCAGAAATATAAATGTGAGTTTTGTCCTCTCCATCTTTTCTATTGAAAAGTGGGAAAACTGGGAAGTGCGTGTTGTGGAAAGAAACTGCATGTGGAATATTTCTCTTTCATAAGAATCTATTAAATGCTTTTTAAAATAATGTTTTAATAGTCTTGTTACGATCATATTGCTGCAAAGCCTTTAATAACATTCTCGTTAGCATAATTTGTTGTCAACATCAGATAGTAGTGTTAGATTCTCTTTACCAAATAAGAAGAAAAATAATTCTTCATGAATGTTAACTTGCTTCCAGACAAAATTGAAACAAGTATCTCTCCTGCATTTCTTGAATGCTCTAAACAAATGCTCCAGATATGTCATGTGGTTTCCAAGACTCACGACAAGCACGCAGGAGGGGATCTGAAAAGAAGGAAAACGTTGCACAATTAAGTCAGTAGCATGCAAGATTACAGACTGACCTAGCACCGTGTGCTATAGCAATGCTGACCTGTAAGCAGTAAAGAATTATGATGAGCTATAATTCAGCACTCAAAACAAGCCACTTAAAATTGTTTTCCCTTCAAACAAAAGGATTTGTACATTTGCACAGATGTACATCTGCTTCTTATTTTAAAAGAATGCCTTTAAATATAATGGAAGACAACATTCATGCTAGGTGTTAGAACTAGCATGAGAAATAACAATGCAGAAACCGTGTCCTGCTAGGTAAGACTTAAGAGGTAACATACATTTTGCAATAATGTGATCCAGTTCTGTGATCCAGTAGATGAGAGCTCTGAGAGTCAGTGAATGCAATAAAAATGAAATGTCTGCATTTAATAAGTGCTTAATACAATTTGTTTAGTTTGTCTTCAGTTGCAGGAAACTAGAACATCATCTGAGAGCATAATTTCTGTACCTGCTTCAAGTACATCAGGTTCCCCAAGTCGTGTGATTTATGTAAGTATTCATGATAAAAATTTGTTCTTAGAGACAAAATGGGAACAATGGGGAGTAGGGAGAAGATGAAATTTGAAAGTAAAAGATAAGAAAAAATGTGATTCTTGTTGGTATGAGCATCCCAGCAAATGGTTAGCATTTTGGAAAATTGTTAGAAGTGCAACGACGCTTAGCATTGAAGAACCCAGAATGCCTTGCAGTGGGACAGCAGTATTAGAGTTAGGTAGGGTAACCCAAAGTGTCCTCCGTCTTGGCTGTACCTATCCTGATCTCCCTGTGGTGTTAACTGATACTGTTAGGTATTTTTCTGCCTCTTCTCAAGACCCCTCCTCTCTCTTCCGAGTCCTCGCTGAAAATGCAGCTAGACTAGATCACCCCCAGTAACTTTTCTATCTTAGTATGGAGTTCCCATAATAAAGCTTTACTTTATTTTCCTTTAAGCTATGTGGCTTGCTCCTTAATCAGCACCACTGCTCCGCTGCATATAGACACTCTCTGACAAAAATATATTATAGGTACCATGAAGAACACTACCCCTGGTGCTTTCATGGAGGGGGAAACGTTTCACTGAGCTTCACACTGGTACTATGGCTTCCAGGCTTAGCTGAAGTCTTGTGATGGCTGAAGCATTGCAAGACTGGAGCACAATATTTGGGTGAAAATATCACTCAAAGTCTTGTGTGAAGGTTCATGAGACTCCAAATCTTGCAAGCCTTCCTGGGATTTCATAAGGCCTGCAGGCACCCTGGACAGCCATTTTTCAGTTTGGCCTTCAGTGCAAGCAGGTTGTGCTGTGGGAGTTTGACCTTCATAGGCTGCTCAGTTTCATGTGGCCTGGGATGTTTGGCATTAGTTGAGAAGAGGGACTAATTGGCAGGAGGGAAGCCCTGGGATTGCTGGATGTGTGGTGTTTGCTAATCTGCAGTTTTGCCATCTGCAGATCGCCTCTCCTCTGACAGAGTGTTTTGCTCACCCATGAGTTGGTAAATACAACAAGTGCCTACCAGATCACTGTTACATACTGCTCTGGTTGGCCATGTATTGGTCTGGAAACTACTGAGCCTATGATCCCCTTCTCACTTTCTTTTACAATGTTTGCAAAAGAGGGTAATTGTATTTAACTTATTTGGTTGTATTTGATGAATTAAAGTTTTGGCCATTCCCTTTTACCCATAACTCAGTATCTGGCCTCTCTATCTTGGCGCAACAACACAGTATAGCAGCTTTGTCACCATTTCTGTTTTGCTGCTGTTTCTTAGCCCTCCTCCAGTTTATATTAATCTTTATGCATTTATGAAATGTCTAGAATCAGTAAAAAAGGCAGAAGATTTGTCGGTTGTTGTCAGCATATAAATAACACTCTGTACTTCTATATAATGTTCACAGGTGGCTTTGTATAAACATTGAAAGAATATTGTTGAACAGAAATTCAAAGACATTAGAAATGAAGGTATTTCAGCAGGAAATACAGAACAGATCTAAACCTGTCGTATTGTGTTATCTGAAGCTGCTAAGGGGTCAATAACATTGAGTCTCCCTGCCCATTTCCTGACACAGGGAGTCACAAGGGAATTGAAAGGTAACCTCCTTTGTAGTTCCCAGTCTGAAGTCAGAGGATGGAGAAAATCGGCTTCCTCCAAGCCCAGAGCTGCCCAGGCCCCATGTAGTTCATTTCTCCTAATGAATATGTGGAAAATCAAATGCACATCATCTGGATAACACTTGTCCTGAAGCCAGAGTCATAGGAGACAATATTTCCTGTCTTCATTCTAGGAATTCCTGGTGGTGGGGGTAGAAATGATGGTTGTCCAAAACTGAGAATAGGACAGTAATGTAATTTATTCCCTTTCTGCATGCAAGAAGAAATAATTTCAAAAGGCTTATTTCCACTGGGTGAGATTACGAGAAGTTTTGCACAGATTTTGCTGTATTTTCACATTTCATTTGCACAAGATTTCATTTGTAAAAAAAAATGTCTTTGACAAAAAATGTGTTTTGCACACAAGAAAGTTTCTATCTAAAAATAACTGAAATGATTTTGCCAGTTCTTCAGCCTGTGAGAGCAGGAAGCAAAAGCTGAGGCATGGAGTTTTCAGATTGGGATACATCCAGAGATACACAAATTGTAGCTTAACTGTTTTGTTGCGTTGAAGTAGCTTAAGAGATATATATGATCAGGCTGTCCATAATTCAGAGAGGGAGAGCCCTATTGGTTTTGTCCCTCCCCCCTGCCTTTTTTTACATCTTTGGTAAAAAAGTGGGTTGTGATGCTTCTGTGTTAAGATGCCCTTTCTCAGCTATTTTTTCTGTTATTTCTTAGGCAAAACTTGGTGATGAAATCCTTGATTACAGAGATTTGGCAGCTCTTCCTAAGAATAAGGCCATCTACAACATAGACCGTCCAGATATGATTTCCTATTCTCCATATATCAGCTATGTGACAGATGACAGGCACAGTTATGGGGAGGTACTGACACTGTATGTGTTATGTCTCTCTGTGTGTATTTGCCTTCCAATCTGAGAAATAGAACTATGAAAGTCCAATGTTTGTTAGCCATTAGACTCAAGAATTTTAATTCCAACTCATGTGACAAAAGGATCCCGAGGTTTTCCCAATTAAAGAGTGTATGCTTACATGTGACAGGATTTTCGCTACATTTAACTTCAAAATTTAAAACCAAGCTAAAACAACATAATATTTGGTTGTACATCTGTTTGTATAGTATAGTGACAGAATAAGATACACAATGATTTTCTTTTTGTGGAATCCCTACATACACATAATTTATCTTCATATTAACCATATATATTGGCTTCTTTACAGAAAATAATAATGATCTTCATCACTGGTGTACCTTATGGGCCACATCTTAAAAACAGCTTTCTTCAACAATTGTTTATTCCACTTTGTTTCATTGTACCTATTAATGAAAGGCTGGAATTCAAAGGCTGATAAAGATTTGTTTATTCATTTATTAAAATATCTTCATCTCATTATCTTTTATCATGAAATATCCGGGCAGTGTACAATTTTTAAAAAATACAACAATTCCAGATAAAAAAGAAGAATTTAAATAGAATAAAAACATATTTGAATAAATCCCTAGGTTAAAACAGCAGAAATAACTGAAATAGTGGTAGTGATTTTGTTTAACTGAAGAATCCAGTATGAAGTCACAGACGCAGAGCAGAACCAGAAAATTTACTAATTCTAACATTTACATTTTAACTAGTAATTAAATTTATATCCCACTGTAAAACGCACGAAGAAAAACCCACCGCCCATCAGTGCTGCCGAGTGCTAAAGGCGCACCCAAGCCTCGCACTCAAGGCCTGCCCAGCCTGACACCTCTTTGTGATCAGAACTGAACAGCCAGGGAGATCTCTGAATCAAGCCAGGGCCAGGACAAACGGGTCTGCCTCAGTTCTCCCTCTCTGAGAACGCAGTCCCTTCCTCACTCTTGTCTCTCCTTGGCTTCTTCCTTTCAGGACTCTCCCCCTTTACTGCCTTCCCTAAATCTGCCCTTCTTCCAGATGTAAGGATCAGCAGTGATTTATGTTTTCCAAGACTGTGGTACTGTTGGCGCTAAGATCAAGATGATATTATTGGTAGCGTGTATATTCCAGGATTCAAAATAAGACTCTGTGACACTGTTTTAAGGAACACAGAACTTCAAACATTTATTGTAACACTGTTGCTTAAATTTGTTTTGTATCTCAATATTTACAAACAGCACACCATTCTTCTCTCTCTCTCTTTTTCAATTCATTCACTATCTCTCGTACATCCAATTTCTCAGTTCTCTCTCCCACAGAGCTCTTTAAATCTCCAGCCTCTCCCAAACACACCACAAATCACACTCCTCTTCAAACACACACCAGACAGTTAAAATCCATTATTTTCCTCTTTCCACCAGCCCCTCCCCTGGGCTATCCGAGGTTCCATTTCACCAGCCAATCAGCTTAAATACTCTCAGTTGCCAAGGAGGCTCTGTTGTCAAGACCCCCTCCCATCAGGTTCATCACACCCAGTTTTCGTCTGGTAGCTTAAGGAACTGAGTAGACCTAGACCTAGTTGGCTTAAGCAAGCTTGGTATAAGAAATGCCTTCAGATTTCCTAGCAAATTTCCTTTTGAAAGTAATTCACTATTCTATTTTAATGAAAGCCCTTCTTCTGCAGTAATTTGTTACTGTAAACACAGCACAAACCCAGAATCCTAGTGCAACAAGCTGTGAATGGGTAGAGGAACCCCGACACCACTGTCAAGATCATCAGTCTTTCACACAGACACACGCACACACACTACTGTCAGTCTTGCAAGTTTCTGCTCTGGATGAAAAGAATATTATTACTGAAGCTAAAATATGGAATTGTATCAGTAAATGCAAATGTGACTCTTTGGAAGTGACTTGTAAATTAATGTTCTTCCTTCTGTAATAGCATTAAAGGTTTTTCTTCTCTCTCTTATCTGTAGGGTGACCATGATGACCAACCTTCCAAGCAGCATAGGATATCAAGCCCTGGTTCCACCAGCTCCCTTGGCTATGGTCGCAGTACCCCATCTTGCCATTCTCCTCAGAATTACAGCAGACCAGGTAATTGGCAAAGAGGCTCCCGTACTCATTCTCATGGTTTTATTTTTCCCCTTTGTCATGTTGAAGAGGAAACATTCTTTTTAGATTTCTGCATATAGTAAATAATTATAGTTATGAAGTCACTCTAGAATTTATTACATTCTTCACATATGGTGTGAAATATGAAGGAATTCAGAACACACAATGAAATCTATGGAGTGTACTACCTGGTACCATTTTAGCAGAACTGGAGTCATAGGATGTTGCATTGAGGTCCTGCATCTGTAAGACCCACATGAGAAGTATGGTGTTCCTGAGGAATGAGAGGGTGGAGGAATTAAGCAGCCCTTCTTCCCTGGCATCAGCTGTCACCAATAAACAGTGCTGCCTCTTCATAATCCTTGTCCAGAAAGGTGCTGTGGCTGAATGCACGTGGATGCATTGAGTCATTTCGTGTATTTTTATTATTGTGGTTTTAAAAAGATTTTGTTAGTCACTTTTTAAGGGTAAAATAGAGTTCAAATATTTCTACATATAAGTATTTCTCTTTACCATTTTTAATACTTGTAGTGTGTGTTTGTGTGTGCGTTGTAGGCACCTTTGGAATCCCACACGTAGACCTACTAGAGGGGAAAATCCCTTATAAATAAACCTATACTTAGGGCCAAACATACTATAGATTTCACCCCCACCCCCGCCTATGAGAGATCCTGGGTTTTATGCACATGTTCATCCTTAGAGGGCAGTAGGACTCCCTACCATACAGGAACCTGCGGCTGAAGCCCTCTGGAGAGAGGACCCTCCAAGCCTCTGGCCCTTTTTGCATGGCATTTGCCATGTGAAAGGGCCCCTCGAGCATCGTGTGAATGTGAGGAGCTGTCCACACGACGCACTCACAATCGCGCAATGCTCCAGGGGCTGGCAGGTGCCGACCGTGCACTTTTTCATTTTTGGCTGTGAGCCGAAAATGGTGTGTGATCGTGCATCACTTCGGGGCCCTGCACGCACTTGCCATGTGTGCGGAGCTCCAGAGCTGTGGCGCTCGCACTTCCTGCCCCAGTGCAGCCTGGGAAACTCCCAGGCTGCGCTGTGGAAGGAAGAGGCGGGGCTCTCGCATGAGCAGGTGGCAGCTGTGGAGCTGAAGGAACCGGGACGCGAGAGCCTCTCACTAGAGGCTGCTCGCGTGATCCCCACACCCCAGCTCCGCAAAAAGGTGCGTTGCGGAAAGGGCCTCTATTTGGAGACCTCCACTTAAGGAGAGGCAGCTTATTCCACTCTCAAACTTTTATTATCAGGAAGTCCTTCTTGATTTATTAGTTGGAATCTCTTCTCATGGAATTTGAATCCCTGAGAGGCATAAGTAAAATAAAATAAAATAAAATAAAATAAAATAAAATAAGAACGCTCGTTTGTGGCAATTGTGTATTTGGAGGTAAATTTATTGTACTGGTTTTCCAGAGATAAAGTGTATGATATTATTGCCATCTTTCTTTGCATCAGAGGCATAATATAGGAGAAAAATGATCTCCAGTGGCCCATGGTCCATGTAGATCAGGGGGTGCTATTGTATAGTGATGGATTGAAGTCCCCTCCCTAGGCCATGACCAGCTGTTAGAAAATGCCAAATACACGCCGAGATATGATCAACAAACCAATGGATACTTTTAAAATGTCTTACAAAGCTCCTCATAGCAGAGGACAGGAGAACTATTTTAAACTAAATCAAACCTATATTCTGAAAGTGTTTGTGACGAAGATGCAACACTCATTGTGGTCGCAGGTTATATAATTGCAACTACTGATTGCCTTTGTGTAAAGCACAGAACATTATAATTAAAAAGTAATTTTTGACTTTTTAATTGAGGCACACACATGCACACCAACACACACCAACACACACACACACACACACACACACAGGGTGTTGCTTGTTTCTCTTTATACAGAGTGTTCGTTACCTTTTAGGAGTTACTTTTTATTTCATTTCATAATTTAAAAATGATACATAAATGAACAAAACCCATCAGGATGACTCTACAAAAGCTGCTTCATAAGTAAGAGGTAACCATTTAACCATTTTTTTAATTATCTTGTTGCCTCCTGGTTTAGACTGCAAGATAATGTATGACAGGTATTATTAATTGCAATAACTTAACTGCCAAATATCCTTTTGTGACTTTGTAGCCAAGGTGCTTCAGCCAAGGGAAAAGGAGTGACTATCTTCTGATGTAAAAGATTCTTTTCCCAGTTATAGTTCTGAAAAGGGATCAGTGGGATACTAGGATAGTTTTACACTGTCAACAGACCACACCTGCATCTCAAAACATTAGCCTGAGTCCTTTAATTATATTTTTGTTTGAACTAAAAATGCTCGCTTCCTTCTACCTTCACCCACAGAATTTGCCCATGAGATCTCTTATCATCTTTATAGTTCTGTTCTGAAGTCTTTCTAGCATGCAAAATTGGGATAAATAGACTTTAGATAGAAGTATTTAGATGCATACATGTCCAATTCGAAAAGGCTACACCCATTTTGGCTTGGGTGCAATTTAAGATGTGTTTTGCACAGTACTCCACCGTTAGTCAGACCTCTCTGCCAGTCTTTCTGCCCTGGCCTTCTGCAAGTATTAAAGAAAGATTGAAGGGAAAGAAGCCAAAAGGACGGTGATTTTTCATGTCCTGACAGAATGAAATACTTGACTGGTGGCTGAATTTGGCCTATGATATGACAAATTGTGTAGTATTCAAGGCTAAGGTAATGCATCCCCACCTAGACCCCAGACAAATGGAAGCTCCACTCTTCCCAATATCTAAATTTTCAATTGATTTGCAGCAAGAATAGTGGGAACTGAACTAGGCCTGGCTAAAGTTTACAGAGAGGAAGATGGGAAAGAGAATGATGAGAAGAATGAAGACATGGGCACCTAGAGAAAGAAGCTGCTCTCTGGAAATATCCCATGTTGCCTTGGATGGGGAGGTCAAGTGTCTAGGTGGTGAAATTAAGCAAATGATCAGTGATCATCGTCTTCACTGTTTCTCCTCTGTTAGTTTGACATCAGGGATAATCTCGTGAGTAAAGGGACCAAAATTCCCATGAAACACCTTGCAATGAACTGGACTCAGTCCCAAGTGATAGAATGGAGCTGCTTCCTCCAAGGAGGTGAGGAACAGGGCTTTTCTGGCTACAGGACACAAAGTAAAAGCTGCTGTTCCTTGTCTTGTTTTTGTGCAAACCCGTGCAAACAGACATTAACATTATGAGTAGGACACTTTTCCTGGAAAAAGAATTTTCTTTGCTGTAAGTATTTTGTAGCTTTTAGTGTAACTGAGGAGAAGTTTATTTTCACTTAATTTTCTGTTGCCCCCTAGCTGGTACTCAGACTCTTGGTACCAGTAGCTGCATCTCCCTGCCCCAACACACAAGCCTTACATCTACATTCAGACATCATTACATCCCTTTCTTCAAAGGTAAGGTCCAGGAATGCCATTTGTGATGTGGTAACTGTAGACATCTCCAAGTGTGGTTTTTGGATGTTGTGTGTGCATGTCCCTCTCTGATGAATAGTTTTTCTCCTCTAGCTTTCATGAGTAACTTCTTGATATGCATTACAGACCTTTGCTTCAATGGGTATTAAATGATTTACTGATACTGAAAGCTAAATACGTTAATTTTTGAAATGGCACAGTATTATTTCAAACATATGGCCGTATTTTGGAAAGCCAGGATATAAAGCCCATGGTAATAATGAGGGATAGTGGGTTCCATTTCTCAAGAGTTTTAATTTGCAGTTGTTACATCTTCAGTAAAAAAGGATTCCCCCAAGCCTCACAAAATCCTTTAGATGGAAAGAAGAACAGCCATGTGATTCTTTGCAGTTCAGGATATTTTTTGGGATAGAACTTATATGCATAAAAATGTGAGTTTTGTTTAGAAAACAGGTTTTTTTAACACAGGAAATAGCATTTTATGTGCAGAAAAATGACACCACTGTTTCCTGCACAGAAAACTAAGGACCATATATATTACTGTGCCAAAAAAAAAAAAAAAAAGTCATGTCAAAAAATGTCAAAAGGACATTCTAAAGTGCAAATAGTGATTGAGGATTGCATAGAATTCTTCCTTGCACACCCAAGAGAAAACTACAGATATAATTCATTCTTTCATGTGAGTACAAAATAAAGATTTAAGTCCATTGTCAGAACAAACCAAATCCTGCCAGATAGCCAGAAAAGCCAAGTGCAGCAAATCCAAATCCAAAGGTTGGCAACAGTGAGATGCCAGCGAAGTAAATATGACAGGAATCCAGGAATTTGAAGCATGTGGATAGACACATATCTGTCAGCAGTTTCTGCAGCCTAGATCGATGCTTCTAAACAGGAATTGCTAGTGTCTTACCTAAGTCTGTCAGGCTTCCAGCAGGAGTCTTCAAAATGAAGTATCATTTACCTCTGTGAAATTCTCTTCTGTAGCCAGGCATGTCTAGGTATTACAGTTCTTTCTTGCCTTTTTATATGTTAGTGTTTCTAGATACTCAGAGATAGCTCCTTGTTGAGCACTCTTGAAAAGCTGGGCTTCAGTTTTTTGTTTGTTTTGTTTTTGTTTTTGAAGCCCAGGCTCCTACTTGATCCCTGAATCTGCCAGTTCCTGTGGGAGACTGCTGGCTGAGAAATCTGAGTCCATGATGTAAATTTAGGGAACAAAGCAAACTAACTTGTCTCAACCAGTTCCAGATGGATCTCCAAGGAAAATACAGCCACTCACAAAGGAGAAAGAACTGCTATTGCTGTCTAACCCTGTTTGTTAAGAAGATAGGTCCTGCATACCACAAGGTTTTGTAAATGTTCGCACCCACCCGCGTGGTGTTGATGTGGTCTTCTAAGTGATCTACTAAAAGCTAGTCCTACTTCAGAAATTGGGAGGACTTTAGAAAGGCTATATAGCCCCTGAAGAAGGCCAATTAATTTATAAACAGGCTGCAACATATTGGGCTTTTTAAAGAATAAACCTGGACCATCCTTTTTTCTGCTGAGGACTTTAGAAAACCACAATTTTCACCCCATGCATTGTCTGTTTGAGTAAAGGGCACAAATAGATATGTCAGGTTTCAAAAACTGAGGGGCAGAACTGCAGCCATCAGTGAAAATGGATCTCAATAAAAGGATGGTCAAAAGTGGGGGGGGGGGGGGACACAGGATCCAGCATTACTGTCTGTCGAGGGACCCATGTAGAAACCTATCATTGACCGTAATCATGTGGTGGTTAGAGCTACCCAATAAATCCTAGTGCCCGTGCAACAGCTTCAAAAAGTAGGCGCAAAATTAAGAAGTTTCCTTTTCATCTGTTCATTGGAGTGGGAGAAGTGTTGCACAACAGAGGCGAAATTCAGAAAAGGTGATTTTTCCCACATTGCTGTGTCACTTACATGCATGTAAGTATTCTAGAGGTAGGAAGGTCCAAAGGCCAAAATTGAGTTGTTAATTTTGTGAAATAGCTTATTAGTACATGGGAACTGAATGAGATGTATGACACAACAAGATGAGACACTGATTTTTAAAAAATCAGTAACTTGCATTTCAACCAGTCTTCTTGTTCACCTCTACTAAGGCAATAATAGCTATGACCCAACATAGTACACACAGATAGATCGTATAAACATCTTTTTAAAAACAAGCTGAAATCAGCTATTTGATGGAGAGTGGGAAAAAAAGAGGAGAATCTAGCCCTTCATCAAGCCATCATCCATTATCCAGCCTTTCTCAAAGAGCAGACTGGCAGAATGTTGGGTTTGAAGAGAGGAAAACTCTATATCTGTGTATCTGCTTCCACAGCCGGATGAAACGTGCCCAGATGAATGGGTGTAGGCAGTTGTCTCCTTATTGCAATTCCATCCACAAATCTTTAGCCATTGCTGAGATGCTACATGTTCTCCATGATAGTTTCTATATCATATCATATGATGATGTGTAAAGAAAGTGTTTTTAATGGATTCTTCCAGTTTGTTCTTCATGGAAGCAAGTGTGGATGTGAACACACTTTGTGGTCAGAAATCCATACATTTCTGGACTTACATTGTATCCAGAAGAACAAACAAACAAAAGAGTTTGACAACATGCACACATTTGAAAAAGGTGCAAAGGATGCAGCACAATTTTCTAAAATTCACAAAAAGCATGTTTAGGACAGAGAATGCCTGCATCCAAAACTGCATGCAAAGAAAAAACACACAAAACTGTTAATTTATCTGCATGGAAGAAAATACACAGAACTGAAGTAACACAAGCTTGTTGGTGAAAAAAACCTAAGAATCCTAACAGGATCAGGCTTGACATACCTGCCCACCTCTCATCATATCTGTTACTTTCATTCTATTCATGCTAACGTGATTTTTACAAATTAGCATTAGTTGTACAGTATTTGGAACTTCTTTTGATCTTTTGATTGCTTACTGACACCCTGCATTACTTACTAGTATTCCCCCTCAAAACTGAATTTCTTTTTTGTTTGCCCAGTTGCTTTATAATGCCAAAAAGAGAACAATTAAGAATTGATTCACATTGTGGAATTATGAGATGATGTGAAAGGCTACTTGTTAAGACAAGACAAAGCAAATTTGTGTGCAAGCAGCAGTACGTTCCACGTTAAGATACCTTGGCTGTGGCATTATAAACCCATGACTTGATAATCTAATACATGGATAAAATATTACAGAGATTTAAAATAAAGGAATAACTGTACATCTTACAGAGTATAAAGTAGAAATGACTGCAGTTAATATCAACAAGGCCATATTTACCCTCACTATCTGAAGACATTCTGGAAGAAGTCTAGCGTGAAATGAAATGAATTTGATGTCATTAAAGTTCATGTAAGCTGCTTTTCTCATGCTGAAAATTCTGTTAGAATCTCAGATGGAATGAGAAGATCACAGTTTTGTAAACGAGCATTTTATCTCTTGATGGCATTAATTCAGGACCATTTACACTTACCTAACACTATTATGTAAATTGAAATAGTGGAATTATAGTATTATAATTGTGTGGTATGGAAGAACCCTTAATTTAAGGGCCTTTCAACTCCAGACATGTTAAAAGAGAAAAGAATTCTTGGTAGAGCCAGGAATAAAGTAATAGCAAAATGTAGGCAACAGATTTTTACAAAAGATTGAAACACTATTAATAAATAGATTTTATATGTAAAAAATATTAATAAAATTGATTTTTAAAATTTTTCTTCATTAAGAATATTGAACAGGGAGGATTGCAAGACAATCTTAGATAAGCCTGAAAATAATTAAAGCTAAATAAAATATTTAAGAGGAAGTGGAAAATCCATGTGAAGTGGTCCTTTGCAGAGTAGGAAACATTATAAAATGTTATGCTAGTCATAAAATATGAAAAATAAGGCTGAGAAATATGGATGAGGATCAGAGATTAAGAGTGAAGGAATGTTGATATGAGGACAGGATTGCAGAGCTCATCGAAGAAATTCAGGTTTAATTTTGGGAGCTGACACTGTAATTTATGTACTACTCTCTGGGTTTTACACTTCTTTATTCAGTGACTGCTTAAGCTATCTGATTTCTAAAAATCTCTGCTAGTTTTGCCTCGTGCATGCTTTATCTATTGCAGTTTCAGCTGATGTGTCACTATTGCTTTGCAACCTTGTGCTTCAGCTCTCAGCATTTGTGCTGTAGTAAACATCTTGTAAGTGTATTTTCAACAATTTCTAAACTGTTTAAATCAGACTACCCCATTTCTTTTTGTCTACCCCATTTCTTTTTGTTCCCTGTATGGTCTCTATTCCATTCTCCAAAGTTTGATTTGCTAGTTAAAGCACTGCGTTCCATTTTAACTTCCATGGTGACATCTTGTGGAATTTTGGACTTTGTAGTTTGGTGAGTCAGTAAACCCCTTTCCCTAAAGTGCAAACCCCAGGATTCCATAGGATGTTACCATGATGGTTAATGTTATAATTATATAGTGTGAAAGTGCCTCTAACCATGGGTAACACCCATTGCTGTTGTGGTCTGTAATGCGCTAGCTACTCAGAATTTGTTTTGGGAACTATACCCTTCTATTGCTTCCCACAGAATAGGGCTGCCCTATGAAAAGTGAATGAATGAAGCATGGGGATTCCACATTAAACATTTAGTATGGAAGAACCTAGGAAGCAGAAAAGAGGTAGAAGCCTCAAATGACACTTACGACTTTTATTTTATAAGTCAAATGGTAAAATAGTAGTGTAAACCAAAGAGCTCTGGTACATTCCAGGAGCAGCCTTTCTCAAGAACAAAGTTGTTTTTGTTTTTTTAATCAAGGCAAAATCTTTGCCTGCCTGTTCTTCCCTTCAGAAGAAAGTGCCACAATTAATGAAGGGTCACCTAGAAACAGCTGCTACCGTGTTTCCCCGAAAATAAGACATACCCATAAAATAAGCCGTAGCAGGATTTCTAAGCATTTGCGCAATATAAGCCATACCCCGAAAATAAGACATAGTGATAGGCGTGGCTATGCAGCGTACCGGTGCGGGCAGCCCCATCAACAAGGTCGGCTCCCCCTGTCAGGTCCCGGTCATTCTGTGCATGCTACAAGCTAAGGCATAGAGGGAGACAGGGTAGAAGCAGCAGGAGGAAGAAGGGGGAGCGAAAAACCAAAGGTTCCCAAGTTTCGCAAACTTTCTTTTTCTCCTCCCTCCAACCCCTCCCTCGCAGAATCCATCCTGGATATAGAATTCCATTGGATGCTTTCCTTTAGTCACTCCCCCCCCTTTCCACTGTACACTCCGGACCCCACCTCTCCCCTCCCACTTCCCTCCCCTTTACACAACTTTGTGAGACAATCCCCCCCCCCCGCGTTCCCCCCTTTGTGCTCTTGAATCTAGCGAAGGTTAAGGAAGGGGAGGGGAAAGCCCCAAGACAGATCCAGGAAAGGAGACCCAAAACAATGCGCCAGCCCGCCCGATCCTCCCAACAATTGGAGGGGGCGAGGGAGGGATTACACCAGCATGCTGAAGCCGAGAGTAAGGAGGTTTGGGGAGGGGAAGGGAATCCTGCTTGTTTGCAAACACGACGGTGGGCGGAGGTGGTCGAGACGAGTGGCGTTAAGGAGGAACTGCAAGGAAATGGGCTGCCAAGGGATCGAGGCAGAGGAGGGAAGGCTGGACTTAACTATATTTGAATAAATGTAGATTGTTGTTGTACCATACTTAATAAAAAATAAGACATCCCCTGAAAATAAGCCATACTGTGTCTTCTTGAGGAAAAATAAATATAAGACAGTATCTTATTTTCGGGGAAACACGGTAGTAGCTAGCAATTTGCAAATGCCACTGAGTTTGTGAGAGCTTCAGAGAAGGCCATTGCTCTTCCCCACAGCCCCCTCCCATGCCACTACTGAAAACGGGAGCTCCTGATTGAACCACAGCCTCCAAAAGCACTCTTTGAAGCCACAGCTCAGTCTGCTTTCCTCATTCCCCAATAGGGAAGGTAAGGGGTTTTGACTGAGAGGGCCTCACCTGCTGCTTCCTTTCTCCAATGAAGAGAGGATGAAGGGCAGGCAAAACCAATTGCATCTGTGTAGGGTGCATGTACATAGCTATTTGCACCCGTAATTTGTGCAGAAGAAACAGGTAGAGAGTGACTTTCAACCATGTGGCTGAGTCAGCTTTGCCTGCAATCTCCAAATGGAAATAGCAAAGCTCACAGTGCGTGTGTGTGCATGCATGCATATGCAAGTGTGTATATTTGTATGTGTGTAGGTTTTGGGGGGGGGTCTTATCCTCAGGATTTCTGTTTAATTAGAAGCTGCTCAGAAAAGCTCCAATTCAGTCAAGATCACCACATTCTTCTGCCAATTCCTACAAGGCCTTGTTTCCGTCGGTCACAGTAGATAGAACTTTAAATGCATGATTGCATTTAATGTCTGTATATTTTGTCTTCTAAATAATAGCTCTCCTTGTGTGCGTGAGAGAGAGAGAGTTCAAGGCATGTGGAGAAGTTCTAAAAACAACTGTCACAGTCCTATTGAAAACTCTCTTCTCCTTAAAGCTGCTTAGCCCCAAAGCTGCTTAGCCCCCTCCTAGCCTTTTAATCCTTCCAGCTATTATTTAACCAAAACAAACTTGACATTTTAAATGCAGCCACACATTTAACATCACGTGGGCTTTGGCCCTGTGGTCAAATTGGATCAACCCAGCCAGCCAGTCAAGACACACCTGTGGAGTTCCATTGTGCTTCCAGGCCCTTGAACAGGAGTAGGGATCTCACAGCCCTTCAGTGGTTGAACTGCAGCTCCCAGTATTCCTCACCTTAGGCTGTGCTGACTAGGGCTGCTGAAAGCTACATTTCAACAATATTTGGAGGATCACACAATTCCCACCCCTGCCGCTTTGGAAAGGCTAGGCCAGGCCAGGACCAGATACGCACTCCCTGGGGCCATTGCAGGTCACCTGTTGCCTACCCTGGGCTAGGCATGCGAATAGAATAAGACAGTTTTATATGTCCGTATGAACTAGTAGGCTGGGAATCCTGTACACTGTTCATAATATTCTAGGTGAATGTGTTTCAGGAGAGGAAGTAGGTCAGATTGGCAAATGCTGTGAGAACAAATTCTTTGTGATGCCATTTCAAACCGTTCTGTACAATATAGCTGAAAGCAAGAAAACTTACTTCTGTGCAGAGTTAAGATATGAGCAGTATTATGGAATTGAGGGGTCAGAATGCTGAAAAATAATTTGGGCTTTCATAATTATTAAAAAAAAACCTTTTGGATTAACAAGTTCTTTGTAAAAAGCCATTTTATGCTTGAATTTTTCTACTTTGCTTTCCATTTTTTGTTTTATGTGCTTTTTTTTTCCTTTGCTCTTCTCCTTGGAGGCAGTGAAAGTGGTCGGAGCACTCCAAGCTTATCCATGTATTCAGACAGCAAGTCTTCACCATCTCTCTATCAGCAAGCACCCAGACATTTCCATATTCCAGGTAGGCATCCATTGCTTAGCTTTTTATCTTTATTTGCTGCTATCTACAATATTTTACAGATGTATCCATGTAAAAAAACCAATACGGTGTTAGGATTATTAAAAATAAGAAACTTGGTATGTGTATATATAATAGAAAAATCAGATTTTCTATTTGATATCAGATTACAGATCTTGATTTCTGTTATCAAGAACTAGTCTCAGACCATCCTCTTATTAAGAGACAATGACATGTGAAGCTGTGAGTTCTCTGACAAGATCTCACAGCATATTTTTATTTCTTTACAGACAGATGAGACCCAGAGCTGTAGCACTGAAGGTGGGGTAGAGGAACTTTTCCCATCAAACGTTTTCCCCAATTTGAATAATCCGTGCTAGTAGCTGTGGATTAAAGAGAAGAAAGCATTCATATTGTTTAGCCCTTTTTCTCCCTGCTACATCTGATAGATTCCAGGGAAGGGCTGAATCTGGGGACATGACATGAAGGAAAGATTAAGAGCACTTGGGAAATTACTTTTTTGGACTACGCATCAGAATTCTAAGGATGACCAGTCTGATATTCCCCCTTATTTCAGCACCATAGGTCTCATCCAGATCATGCTGCGTTGCCTTCTGAATAGTAGCAGCTGTAAACACAGAGCTCTCATCATTTTTTGACTCTCAGATTTAGACTAATATGTTGCATTTTATAAGAAAGGACATGTTTAGAGATGTAATCAGAGAGCATCTGTATAAGATCTAGTTTGAACTCAAACCCATTAGGAATGACTGAAACTGTCATCAGCTGTGCATGCGGTTTTTCAGTTGTGTTTCATCAGAGAAGGAAAGATAGTAGCATTGAGCAGTCTCTGAGAAACTGCTTTGAATTTAGTATGGAAAACATGATAAACTTGATATTGACATTGGCCTAGGTCCCAGTGTTTTGCTTTGCAGGGAGCCTTTGTTCACAGAAGGAGAGTTTTGACCGTGGAAGGGTCCTTCAGTGAGCACAGTTCTCCCATGCTCCTTCTGGTAACCAAGCAGAACACAGGGATTGGAAATCAGTGACAACCCTCAAGATACAGAAGTGGGGTGGTGGGGTTTGAAGGTATTCAAACTAAGAAGAATCATATTTCACCTGTTTGCTTACTGTTTGGCTTCTTCTTCTTCTTCTTCTTAGACACTGGAGTAAAAGATAACATCTATAGGAAACCCCCTATCTACAGACAGCATGGTACAGTCTGCTTTTCTCTGCTGCAGTGTGCTTTAGCCAGGTCCTTTTCCCTCTTTATGCATGTTAACTCTGAAAGTGTGCTGGCATTTTGTTTGCATTTGGTTATAGTACAATTCTGATTGCATGGAAGTGTGTTCAGACGGTCAGAAGTTTTGTTTGTTACTTTGTAGTCTGCCATTGATAGAAATAGGTTTATGTCTTCAAAAGTCTGTCAGTGTACCTGCTTCAGTTCCTAAGTTCTTTTTTCCTTTTTTCGAAATCTTGAACGGGTACATGTTTTAGTGTGATCAGCTTGGATTGTAGGGTTGTGTTTCCCTCTCTTCTTTTTCTTTGTCCATGTATGAGAAAGCTCTACAGAGTGTAAATCGGTTGTGTCTTATGTTTGCTGGAGATGTAACTATGAATGTAACAATGCATATTCTTTGCTACAGAATATAATGATAATGTTTGCCTGGGAAAGTCCTTTTTGAAATCTTAATGGGCATGAAAGTGCAATAAATCATGTGGGATTAGAGAAGTAACTGTTCTTGTTGATAAATTGGGTGAAAAGTATTAAACAAAACACAGAATGGTGAAAACAAACTGAAAGATGTCAAGGCTATAGTACTTCAGTAGCACTTATGTTTAGAGAAATGAAGGCATGTAGATGGAGTTTTGTGTGTCTATATATATACACAGACACACACACACACACATGTACGGATAGGCTCATTTTAGCCATTTAAACAAATGGATGGAAGGTAAGGAAGAAGCCTGCTAGTGTTCATATCAGTGTCAGATTAATGTGTGCCCAAATCTAGCATGGTTGAGTTATGTTGCTAGAGGTAAGACTTGAGATGGAACCACAACTAAGGTCTAGCTATAGCCACAAGTGCAAGGAGGGCTGTAGTACAACCAGTCCATAGTTGAGTAGGCAGAAGTGAAAGTCTAGGGGTAAATTAGATTGTACAGTAGGCCCTCCGCATTCACAAGGAATGGGTTCACAGAACCCCCACAAATGTCAAAAAACCATGAATAACTCCCCCCAGTGAGCATTCCCCCCTCCCTCATTCTTTTGGCTGCTGCCGCATGAGGGAAAGGCAGAAGAGTGCAGAGAGAAAAACCTTCACCCCTCAAGTCTTCTGCTTGTTGTCCTTGTGCCCTACCTTGTTTTTGTGCTCCCATGTGGGCAACAACAGGAGAGTGAAGGAGAAGGAAGGTTTCTTCTTCGTGGTCTCTGTGCCTCACACATTGAGATCTTCGCGCATGCGCGGTAACGTTCGGAAGATTCTAGAGCTAAGCGGCTTGGCGGGAACCCCTCCCCCCTGCTTGTACTGAGCATGCTCAGCCTGCCAAGCCAACGGTCTCTCCTCAGTTTTCTTTCGTCCACCGGCATGTTCGCAGCAAACGGAAGGTTCTCCAGCTTAGTGGCTTCTCTTTTGGCGTTTTTCTCTCTCTCATCGTTGTTCTTCATTGTTTTGGACTTCTTCGGAACCCCACCTTCTTCTTCGTTGGACTTCTTTTGTGAGAATTTTCTTCTTCTTATGTCTTCTCTTTTCAAGAATTGCGTTTGGTGTGGTCAGAAAGTTGCCCTATCTGACGGGCACTCCAAGTGCCTATTTTGCCTCGGGGAAACCCATAACTTTCGGGATTTCACAGCACAGACACTGAGGAACAGGTTGTCTAGGCTAAAATCTGACTGTTGGGAACAGTCTCTTAAAATCAAGGAGCAGGCGGCCAAAAATACCGCCCTCTTTACTGCTATGGCTTCTTGTTCCTCTTGGGTGGTTGGAACATCGACCACACCTTTGTTGGTATTGACAGCTGCGATGCTGACGGTGACGGTACCGGGCTCGGTACCGTCCTCTTTGCCTCCGGTCTCCGCCTTACCTTGAATTCCAAAGCTTCACAGGATGCTGGTTACCTCCACATTAGGAGATGCCCCTGCAGGACCGCAGGTGGCACAACCAGCGAGGCCGCTTATGGCGGCCCAGTGGAAACGACCTTCTTCCCTTGAAACAACCTCTCTAAGGAGAAGAGGAGATTGCCCTCCCCGCAGACAACCTGCCCGCTGACTCCTCCTCCGACTCAGCCTTCAATGGATACGGCAGGAGGGGAGCCTGTGGAGCGTGAGGATGCCCAGCTCCCAGTTCTCCTGGAACTGCCGACTCTGGATGACCATCTGCCGCCTTTGGATCCGCCTGTGCTGACTGCATCGTCAGTGCCGCTGAGTCACCCTCTGCATAGGGTGGACCGCTCGGACCTTGCCCCAGAGATTCTACGGTCTCCATCGCGGCGCAGAATGCCATCCCGTGACCGCGCTCGATACAGCGCAGCACGCTCTCTGGACCGGGCTGAAAGACACCGCTCCCCCCAGAGGTGAGAAACCACCTCTGATCATGGCAGGTCCAGGACGAGGATAGACTCTCCATTCTCATCGGCCTCGTATATTGTCCGGTACGGCCATGAGCACCTTTGGTGGGAGCAACCGGGGTCTTACTACTCTTACTCCCCGGCTTACAGAGACCAGTACCATGCGGATGTCCGCTGCTGGTCCCCGTATCATCGTCAATCCAGGTCACCGTCATCAGGCTCCCGGTATCACCATGTGTCCCGGTACTGACGCTCTTCTTCATGCTCCAGGTCTAGATCCCCTTATTATCATCAGAGATCTAGAGACCGCTCGCCACGCTACAGACCCATGTCGCCTCCTCCTTGGGTCACAGCTACCGCTACTCGACCGAGGGACCGCTTGCTGCGTCACAGGCCTGTGTCGCCGCTTCCTCGGGTCACGGCTACCATTTCTTGGCCTTCTGCAGAGGCCCCTTCTCCATGTCACCACTCGATGACGGCGGCGACTTCTACTCAGTCGATTCAACGCCTGATACCGACTGTTTTGCTGATTTTGGCTTCCATGGCTCCACCTACGGTACCATCTTCGACACCATCGATGGTTACAGTTCCGTCTTCTGTGCCAGCGACGGCCACCGCTTCAGCTCCACCGACTGTTTCTCTGCTGTCTCAGCTTCCACCGGCCCAGAGATCGCCTTCGCGTTCCTCGCGATCTTACGAGACTGACTCTGATTCCGGCGACTCCACACCTGATTCCCATGTGTCTCCACCACTGGCTTTTGGTGAGCCCGCACCTGACTCGGCACCGGAGGATGTTAAACAGTTCTCCGACATCCTTCTTCGTATGGCCAACGCTGTTGGCCTTGATGTCTCTGGTCCGGCTCCGACAGTGCAGGATCCAGTATTTCATTATGTGGACACACGCCTACCGTCTGCGGCACCGATACCTTTCCTGCCTGTCCTGCAAGAGGTATTGAAGCACCCTTGGGCCCAGCCTGCCTCCTTGCAACCGATACCTCATCGTCTGGAGCATCTTTATAGGACCCAGAAGAAGGATGTCGACTTCTTGTTTAATCATCCGGTGCCCAATTCGATCGTGGTTGAGTCCTCCCAGACCAAGGGAGGCAAGAGGGCTCACACCACCCCTCCTGATCGAGAGGGCCGGAGGCTTGACTTCTTTGGAAGACGTTTTTACTTGGCATCCTTCCTAATTGCGAGGATTTCGAACACTGAGGCCTGCCTCGCCGCGTACCAGGACAATATCTGGGACAGGTTGTATCCTCTGTTGGCGCACCTCCCGGACGATCATCGGACAAGTGTGATCCAATTCGATAATGAATCGGTCGCACTGTCCAACCAACAGATCCTCTGTTCCTGGCACGTGGTGGAGGGAGCTGCCCGGGTCATGGTGGGCGCTGTCGCCCTTCGCCAGTTCGCCTGGCTATGGTCTGCGGGACTCCAGGAGGACAGCAGGAAGCAGATCGAGGACTTACCTTTTGATGGACAGAGACTGTTCCATTCGACGACAGATGACGCGATGGACCACCTTGTGAAGGTGCACCTCCCGGCGAAGCGGATGGGGATCCACCAAACGCTGCAGTCCCATCGCAGTTTCGCTTCCCGTTCATCTTGGTGTCGCTCATCCTACACCTACCACTCTCGGTCGCCACGCCGAGTGTCAACTCGGTCCTCGATACCGTCTTCTCGTAGACCTCTAAGAAGACACCAGGCCTCCTCCAAGAAGTCAACATCCACGGCAAAGTCGAGGTTTTGACTTCCCTTGCAGGTTGCTGCCACATCCACTCTTCAGCCTCCCTACCGCCTTCGTCGAACATCTGGGTCTGGCCCAACATCTTCGCCAGTGGCGTTGCATCACCACGGAATCTTGGGTTCTCTCCATCCTCCGTCTTGGTTACGCCATCGAATTTCAAAATATACCACCTCGAGGTGTCTACTACTCCACGCCGGCCAACCCGACTCTACTAGAGGAGATATAGTCCCTACTGTAGAAAGGAGCCATAGAACGGATCCCATCCTCGGCCAGTACCACCGGCTTCTTCTCCCAGTACTTCACGGTACCAAAATCGGACGGCACCTTGCTGCCAATCTTGGACCTCAGGGGGGTGAATTCCTACATCCTTCCCCGAAAGTTCAAGATGGTCACGCTATCCTCCGTTCTGCCCTTCCTGCGACATCAGGACTGGTTCACCTCTATCGACCTACAAGATGCCTACTTCCATATCACAATTCGACCCCATCACAGGAGGTACCTGCGCTTCGCGGTCGACGGCATCTGTTACCAGTAGAAGGTGCTGCCGTTCACCGGACTTCGTCCTTTCGCCAGACTTCCCACCTGTTTGGCTGCTGTGGTGGTTGTCGGAAGGGCCAGAAGGTGTTCACCCAGAGATTTTCCAGATGGGTGGCCCAGACTATTTTACTGGCGTATGAACTGGCTAAACAGCCCCCGCCAGCCTTGCTCCGTGCCCACTCCACTAGGGCCATGGCCTCTTCAGCAGCTCTCCTTCGAGGGGTGGACGTGCAAGAGTTGTGTCATGTGGCTACCTGGTCATGACCTTTGACCTTCGTGCACCACTACCGGCTGGACTGCAGGGCCAGAAAAGATGCCCGCTTTGGCCGTGCGGTGTTGTCTTCCATTCTCTAGGACCTGACCCACTGTCCACTGGTAAGCTACATAATCTCCCAAAGTATGAGGCACAGAGACCACGAAGAAAAAGAACAGGTTGCTTACCTGTAACTGTGGTTCTTCGAGTGGTCATCTGTGCCCTCACACATAACTGGCCAGCCTTCCCCTCTTCAGGTCCTGCTCGGGCGGACTCTAAAACTGAGGAGAGACCGTTGGCTTGGCGGGCTGAGCATGCTCAGTACGAGCAGTGGGGAGGGGGTCCCGCCAAGCCGCTTAGCTCTAGAATCTTCCAAACATTACCGCGCATGTGCAAAGATCCCATTGTGTGAGGGCACAGATGACCACTCGAAGAACCACAGTTACAGGTAAGCAACCTGTTCTTTTCCCCTGTACTCTGCTCTCCTACCTGCTGCTCACACTCCCTTCCTTTTTTCCATGCGCCTGCGTGGGGAATGGTCAGGGGAGTGCGGGGGAGCGAAGATCTTCCTCTCTGCACTCTCCTGCTGCCAGTGTGATAGTGTAGGGGACAGGTGGGACAGTGCAGGAGAGCAAAGATATTCCTCTCTTTACTCTCCTGCCGGCTGCTGCCAACTCGATCATGCGAGCAAAGGGCGGAGGAGTGCAGGAGAGGCAAGATCTTCCTCTCTTTACAATCCTGCCAGCTGCTGCCAGCACAGTTGTGCAGGCAACGGGTGGGACAGTGCAGGAGAGGAAGGATCTTCTTCTTTGGACCCTCCTGCCAGGTACTGCCAGCATGATCACACAGGCGATGTGTGGAACAGTGCAGGAGAGGCAAGATCTTCCTCTCTGCAGTCTCCTGCCAGCCCTGAGAGTGCAGGGAAGGGATGATCTCCCTGCCTGCATGCTCCTGCCAGCTGCTGACAGCATGGCCCTGCGGGGGTGATGGGTGGGGGGAGTGCAAGGGAGTGAAGATCTTTCCTCCTCCCTGTGCTCTTTAAAGATGCTTATCCTGTTTAAAGACCCCCATGCAGAGAAATAGAGCCCCCCCCGGCAGCCTATTCCACTGTTGAACAGTTCTTACAGTAAAGAATTTCTTCCTAATGTTTAAGTGGAATGTCTTTTCTTGTAATTTGAATCTACTGATTCATGTTCTACTCCCTGGATCAGCAGAAAACAAGTTTGCTTCCATTTCTACATAACATCCCTTCAGATATTTAAAAATGGCTATCATGTCACCTCTCAGTCTTCTTTTCTCCAAGTCAAACTTATCCAACTCTCTAAATTGTTCCTTGTAAGGCTTGGTTTCCAGATTATTGAACATCTTGGTTGCAATTCTCTGGATGTGTACTAGTTTGTCAGCATCCTTCTTGAACTGTCGCACTCCAAACTGGGACACAGTATTCCAGGCGAGGTCTGACCAAGGCAGAATAGAGTGGCATTCACTTTCCCTTGATCTGGACACTGTACTTTCTATTAATGCAGTCCACAACTGCATTGGCTTTTTTTGGCTACCGCATCACATTACTGACTCATGTTTAGTTTGTGATCTACTAAGACCCCTAGGTCCTTTCACATGTACTGCTTCCAAGCGAAGTAACACCCATCTTACATTGGTACAATTAATTTTTCTTACCTTACATTTATCCCTGTTGAAATTCATTTGTAAACATCATTTTGTGTTATCCCTCACTGAAGGAGGGACAAGCAAGGCACATCCATAGCCTGCTTACCTGCTGGATCTATGACAACAGGAAGCACTATCAAGCGCTGTTATTGTTCCACAGTGATCCAGCTGATGGTATTGAAGTGCTAAAAGAAGCTCTTAATGGATTTTTTCTGGAAATAGAATATAGCAGTTTTGCAACACTTAGGGACAGGATAGCGGCTGGATAGCAATGACATTGTGCAGTAGCATGGCTCCTGACCCCAAAATAACCCACTGCTATGGCGGTATAGCGATGTGATGCAGAAAGGGCCTTAGGCCCTTTCCGCAACTTACGTTTTCTTGGCGCTGGGGTGGGGGGATCATGTGAGCAACCTCTTGCGAGAGGCTCTCACTTCCCCCTGCTTCAGCTCTGCAGCTGCTGCTGGCCAGCCAGCAAGCAGCGTGAGGGCTCCACTTCTTCCTTCTGCAGTGCAGCCGGGCATTTTCCCAGGCTGTGCTGGGGGAGGAAGTGCGAGTGCCACAGTCCCAGAGGCTCTGCACACATGGTAAGTGCACGTGGGGCCCTGGAGTGATACACAATCGTGCACCATTTTCAGCTACAAGCTGAAAATGAAATAGTGCACGATTGGCACCCGCTGGCCCTGGCAGCATCACGCAATTGCGAGGATGTTGTCTGAAACGCTCCTCACAATCGTGCGACGCTCCAGAGGCCCTTTCACATGGCAAATGCTGTGCGAAAAGGGCCTTAGTCTCCTAGCAGATGTCAGGATAATAGAAAGTCGCTCATCACTACAAATTGTTGCATATTGTCATGTCTGCAGAGTAGACAATTAATCACCAAATGGCAGAGCAGGGTTTACTCATAAGGCAAGAGCGGCAAAAATTTCCAAACAGAATTTAGGTTTTGAAGCAAACAAATCCAAAGGGCAAATCCAGGTTGTAGTCAAACAGGCAGAGGTTCAAAGTAGTCCAGATACAAGAGAACACAGCACAGGGCTTCCACAACTGTAAAGATCAGTTGCTGACCCTGAAAGGAAAGGCCCAGCTGAAAGCCTTTTATCTACTGATGCTGTCGCCACAGGTATTACTTCATTAGTGCTTGTTTGTTACTTAAATGCACTGAGCGGCGCAGCCCCTCTCTCTGATGTCGTCTCTCTTGCACGGTAAGCATCTCTGTTATCTCATCCTTTGATATCTGTTCCCCTTGCTCAGGCCCCTGCTGTTGTTTGTTATTTTCTTCTAAGCAAGCTTCTGGGGAAACTCCTGCCTTTGGGGAGACTTCTGCCTATGATTCAGAATCCTCCTCCTCACTGCCATGGTCTCAAAGACAGGGTATGACACATATTTAGATTTCTGAGAATTGTTTCCAAAAAGAATTGTTTCCAATAAACATCATCTATCACTTTTTCTTGGTTTGGTGGCCTGTAGTAAACTCTTACCATGATATCCCTGGCATGGTAACTTTGAAAGCTATCACCTCTCCATGTTTATTTTAAAGTTCTCCTTTGAGTTAAAACTTTTTATTTTCTTAAATACATTTTTAGCCATTATAGTGTGAAAATGCAATAGTGTACTGGTGTGTTTAGTACAGCTTCCAAAGAAGTGGTGGGTTGAGGTTAAGTCAGGAAAAGGAAGTGATTAGGGACGCTATATTGCAGAAGGAACAGTGGTGGCAATACTGCTACTCCTCTGCTCAAGGCAGAAGGATGCAGAGAACAGCATTCCTAATCTGCTACCATTGCACGAGTGGCAATGCCGGGATTGTAACAGTATTATTGCACTAATGGCGTCTTAGTGCGGAAATGGCCTAAGTCTGCTAAGGAGAGGCTCTCCAACGAATTCCTGATGTGCCTTGTAGATAATTTCCTCTTTCAAAGGTCAAGGAAAGAAGAAGAGCAGCAATCTTGGGCTTGATCCTAATTTACAGAGAGGAGTTGGTCACTGGAATTAAAACAATTGGTACTTAAAGGAGAAGTGACCACGTAATGCTAGAATTTGTCATTGTGGGAGCAAAGAAGAATATAGTCAAACACGAACCTTGGATTTTAGGAAAGCTGGCTTTATCAAGCTCAGAGAATTACTGGGTGGAATCCCATGCCTAAAGATGACTAAAGAAAAAAGACATCCAGCATGGATGGGAGTTCTTGAAGAAGCAATTGCTCAACACACAGTCACAAGCAAAACCAAGGAAGAAGAAAAATGGGAAACTGTCAGGGATTCCAGGCAGGGAACCCTGAGAAAATGATCAGCCCACTGCAAAAGATGTTGCATCATGCTCCAGCTGTGGGTGATTGCAAAGTTGCATCAGAAACTGGGGCTGTGTGCAGATGGTAGAGGGAGGTGTGCAAACCTCTACCTGATTGGTTGTAAATGTGTATATAAGAAAGCAATCCCCGGTATGTATTTGTCTGTTGACCAAACCAGTGTCTGGCGCAAGCCTTTGTCCGTCTGTTCCATGTTGTGTATATAACGGAACGTTGCTACAAGATAAAGTGCCTCCTGTTTGGAAGAAACTCCTCCGTGTGTGAGTATCCTTACTGGGGAACTAGGCTGCTGCTGTTGGCTCGCTGCCTTCTGGTTTTTCCGCTGCATCTCTGTGGGGCTGAAACTCCTATCATCCCCTAACAGTGGTTATGGGCCCAGCACGCTTCCGCTGCGCACCTGTAGTTGTTTTCCCCTGGATACTGGGACTGTTTTTGACTGTTTGCCTGACTCTCCGGTGCCTTGGGAGTCTGTGTTTTGGCAGAGAGACAGTTAATCTTCAGCTCATCAGTGTCACTGCGGCCAGCTGCTTTGTTTGTTGAATTTTTCCTTACAAAGGCGGCAGCATGGCTGAGGGAGATTATCTGCGTTTTGAGAAATTGACCGACACTAATTATCAAAACTGGCAAATTTATGTGAGAGCCGCTTTGACGAAGGAGAACCTGTGGGACGTTATGGAAGATGAGGGACAGCCCCCAGAAGGAGCAACTGCTGCCCAAATAGCAGCATTCAGGGGTGCGAACGAAAAAGCCAAAGCAGTTATTTTGCTTACTTTAAGTCCTTCCCAGTTGATTCACGCTGCTGCTGCAGACACAGCATATCAGCTCTGGCAGGCTTTGAAGCGTGTGCATCAACCTTCCTCGTGTTTGTCCAAAATGTTATGGATGAAAAGACTGTATAACACAAAGTTATGTCCCGGAAGCTGTGTGAGAGAGCACCTCATGCTGATGAAACAGCTTTTCCAAGAGACAGCCGACGGGGGGGTAAAAATTCCAGAGACGCAAAGAAGTTTTATTCTGCTGGGAAACCTCACTAAAGAGTGGGACTTTTTGATGTACAGCCTCCAGGGTGTGCATGAGGAGGAGCTGACTGTAGACCTGGTAGCCGGGAGGATCCTGGAGGAACTCCAACGTAAGCAGTTCGATTCCAGACTGCAGTCAGAGGGAGAGGCAGCTCCGGAGGAAGAAGGAGCAGTGTGCAGCTATACCAGACGCTGCTACAGATGCAAGAGAGTCGGCCATCTCCAGAAGGACTGCAGAATGCCAGCTCCGAGCAGAGGGAAGAAGACAGCCCAGAAGCGGAGGGGCGTGTCATCACAGGCTGAAGGCCATGTGTCTGTGGCAAAAGAACAGTCTGAGAGTGGTGTGTGGTTGCTAGACAGTGGTGCAACTCACCACATGGTGAACAATATAAAGCTGTTGAATGATGTAACAAATGCAAATATAACAGCAATTTCCCTTGCAGATGGGGCACCAAGCAAGGTGCAGAAGATGGGTACTGCATATGTGCCATGCTTTGGTAAATCATTCAATAATGTGTTGTGTGTTACCAACCTGAAGAATTGTATTTTGAGTATCTCCCAACTGACCAGTGAGGGTTACAAAGTGGTGTTTGAAGGGGAGAAATGTACAATAACTGAGAATGATGTATTTTGTGCAAAAGGGGTGAAAAATCAGGGGTTGTACCACATGTTGCCCGAAGGAAAAGTGGCAAACATTAACCCTTTGTGTAACAAACCTCTACATGATAAGTGTGTACATTATCTCCACAGAGTGATGGGACATGTCAGCTACAAAAGTTTGCAGGAGTTGGCAAAGGTATGCCCTGGGTTACAAGTCAGAAATTACCCTAAGTTTCTAGATTGCTCTGTATGCAAAAAGGTTAAGGTAAAGGCTTACCCCATTGCCAAGAAAAGCAAGTGTGTCACCCAACGTCCTTTTGAGGTTGTACATGCAGATTTGGCTGGGCCATTCAAGCCAACTGAAGGGCAAAATAGGTATGTCCTGGTAGTTGTAGACAGACACACCAGGTACTCCTATGTCTATCTACTGAAAGAGAAAGGCCAAGCAGCTGAAAAGTTCCAAGAGTGGGTGAATTCTGTTGAGAGGGAATTTCCTTATAAAGTGACCAGTCTTGTATCAGACAGAGGGGGAGAATTCCTGTCCAATAGCCTGCAAGCCTGGATGCGTAAGAAAGGCATGAGGCATAAAACCACCAACCCCGCATCTCCCGGGGAGGATGGTCTAGCAGAAAGAAGAATTGGGCTGTTAAAACAAATGAAGGACTGTATGATGGAGGATGCCCAAGCCCCAGCAGGACTTTGGGGAGAAGCAATAGTGACAGCAAGCTACCACATAAACAGGATGTGGAGTTCAAGTGTGAAGCAAACTCCATATTACCTATTGTATGGTAGAGCGCCAAACCTGAAGCATCTACGTGTTTGGGGTCAGTTTGCTAGTGTGTATATTCCCCCATGTTTCAGAAGGTCTGGAGAGGAGAAATCTAGACGGTTACGCTTTGTGGGATATGAAGGTAACAAATATAGATTTCTACACAATGCTGGCAAAATAGTGTATTCCAGGAGTGCAAATTTTGAAATCCATTCAGGATGGGATAGACTGCACTGTAACCAAGAGGTTTTGATTCCCCTGGGGAAAAGTGTAAAAAGTGTTCCCGAAATTCCTGAAAATGGAGGGGCAGTGATGTCTGATGATGAAAAGGAGGAAAAGCCTGGAACCTCATACGACTCCTCACCACCACCTAGCTTCAAACCTGGGACTGCACTCAAAGAAAAGCCTCACACTGAGAGCGGCAGTAGCCCTAGCGAAACTGAGTCAGGGAGAACTAAGGTACTCATTCCTAGGAGGTCCAAGAGGGTAAGAAAAGCCCCTGTCAGGTTTGTTGTCCAAGGGACCAAGCTGTTCAGTGTTGTGGCTAGTGAGCCTGAAAATTATCAGGAACTGTTAGAGTATCCCAAGGAGGAACAGGAGAAGTGGAACACTGCCATGGACTCTGAGTTTCAGTCACTCGTCGAAAGAATGGTCTTCCAGGTGGTAGACAGGCCCAAAGACCAGAAGGTAGTTGGGTGCAGGTGGGTGTTTAAATTAAAGGATATGCCTGATGGCACACAGAAGTATAAGGCACGCCTGGTTGCAAAGGGTTTCTCCCAGGAAAGGTTCACCAACTTTGACAAGACTTTTTCTCCCACAGCCAAACCAGAGAGTCTGGTATTAGCTGTTGCTGCCAAGAGGAGAATGGTTTTTCAACATTTTGATTTTGAAACAGCGTACCTGAACGCTGATCTAGAAGAAACAGTCTACATGGAGCAACCACCAGGGTATGTTGGCGCAGAAGACAACAAAGTATACCTGTTGCGCAAAGCTCTCTATGGTCTCTGCCAAAGTGCTCGCTGCTGGAACATATGCATTGACCAGCAGTTGGTGGCACTTGGGTATACGAGGAGCATCGCGGATGCATGCGTATATACTAAGGGGACAGGTGACAACTGTGTCATAATGGTGATATATGTTGATGATCTTTGTATTGCAGCCAGAAGTGCCAGTGATGTAAGGCGTGTGCAGATGGAGTTAAAGAAACGATTCAGGCTAAAAGATCTAGGAAGCCTGAAGTGTTATTTAGGTATCGAAGTGGAGAGAACCAGTGAAGGCGAAATTTTTCTAAGCCAAAGGAAAAAAATCGACAGTCTTGTTGCTAAATGTGGTCTGTGTGATGCAAAGACAGTCAGGACTCCCATGACAACAGACTTCGCAGCTTTGGAAGCAAGTGAGCTGTTTGTGAACCCTCAGCTGTACCATTCTGTCATTGGAAGCCTGTTATTCATTGCTAACAACACGAGACCGGATATCAGTTTCACTGTTGGACTGTTAAGCAGAAGAGCTTCCAAACCCAGACAGATAGATTGGGTGGCTGTAAAACGAGTCATCAGATACCTCAAAGGTACAAGAGATCTGTGTCTGAGAATGGTGGGAAGCCAAAAAACACTGGAATGCTATGTCGATAGCTCTTTTGCTGCTGACCCAGAAGACAGGAAGTCAGTGACTGGGTTGGTAGCCAGGTATGCGGAGAGTCCCATAGTATGGAGATCAAGAAAGCAGAGTTGTGTGGCGCTCAGTACAACAGAGGCGGAATTTGCAGCATTGTCAGAAATGGCCAGCGAAGTACAGTGGCTAAGACAAATGCTGACAGACATCCAAGAGCCCTGCAGCATACCTCTGGAAATACATGAAGACTCGCAAGCTTGCATAGCAATGGCTGAGGCAGAAAACTTAAAGTGTAGAACTAAATACATTGGGGTACGATACCAAAATGTGAGGCAAACGATCCAGGATGGGATTTTGTGCTTGCGGTATTGTCCGTCTGAACACAATATCGCGGATCTGCTCACAAAGGCACTTCCAGTAGTAGGCCATGAGAAGTTGGCAAGTAAACTGGGCCTCGCCACCAGAGTGTAAGGTGGGAGATGAATTGTACCCTTGATTGTATGTATCATGTAACATGTATCATATGTATTGCATGACGTGTATGGATAGTGAGAATGTCCTACACAGTGGCCTGACCATTTTGGAGGGGATTGTCAGAGATTCCAGGCAGGGAACCCTGGGAAAATGATCAGCCCACTGCAAAAGATGTTGCATCATGCTCCAGCTGTGGGTGATTGCAAGGTTGCATCAGAAACTGGAGCCATGTGCAGATGGTAGAGGGAGGTGTGCAAACCTCTACCTGATTGGTTGTAAATGTGTATATAAGAAAGCAATCCCTGGTATGTATTTGTCTGTTGACCAAACCGGTGTCTGGCGCAAGCCTTTGTCCGTCTGTTCCATGTTGTGTATATAACGGAACGTTGCTACAAGATAAAGTGCCTCTTGTTTGGAAGAAACTCCTCCGTGTGTGAGTATCCTTACTGGGGAACAAGGCTGCTGCTGTTGGCTCGCTGCCTTCTGGTTTTTCCGCTGCATCTCTGTGGGGCTGAAACTCCTATCATCCCCCAACAGAAACATCTGAAAAAGCCCATGCAGCTGCATTGTAAACTTGCAGAAAAAGAAAAGAAGAGAAAAAGAGAGTGCATAAACAATGGAAGAAAGGATGAGTCACCAAGGAAGAGTATGGATGTGTAGCCCAGGTTTGCAAGAATGGGCTAAGGAAAGATAAAGCTCTAAATGAAGTAAAACTGGCTAGGGAAGCAGGAAGTAACAAGAAGGTTTTTTTTAAAATACGTTCAAAGCAAGAGAATGACCAGCAAGGATGGTGAAATGCTACCAGATCACAATAAAAAGACAGAACTACTCAATATCTATTTTGTTTCAATTCCCCCCCCCCGAAAGAGGATTCTGTGCTTCCGTGTATCAGCAAGGAATCTCAATTGCAATTCAAGACTGATGAGTTAGGGAGGAGTCACCTTCATTATCTAAATTATTTTAAAATTTTCAGGGCCGGATGAACTATATCTAAGAGTTTTGAAGGAACTTGCTGAAACACTCACAGAACCACTGCCCTCATTTTTGAGAAATCTTGGACAACAGATGAGGTCCCAAATGATTGGAGATGAGCAAACATTGTCCTTCTCTTCAAAAAAGGGAAAAAAGAATATCCAAAAAACTACAGACCAGTCAGCCTGACTCAGTGCCAGGAAAAAGGTTAGAATGGATTATATGGAGTGTGACTGCAAATATCTTGCTGACAAGGCAGTGATTAGCAGGAACACATCCTGCCAAACTGTCTTATATCTTTTTTTAGTAGATGGTGGGAATGCTGTGAATATCGTTTATCTGGATTTCAAGAAATGATTTGATAAACCCCCCCATCATATTTTTATGGACAACGTAATTAAATATGGAATAGATAAAGACTGTCAGATGGATCCATAATTGCTTGGAAAACCGTGCTCAAAGAGTTGTCATCAGTGGCTGCACTTGAAGATCAAAAGAGGTCCTGAGTGCCTCAGGATTCTTTCCTAGGGCTATAACTCTTCAACATTTTTATCAGCAACTTAGATGATAAGTAGAATTCAAACACATAGCCATGTTAGTCTGGATCAGTATGCAAAGGAATCTTGTAGCACCTTTGAGATTGAGAGAAAGAAGTTGGTAGCACAAATTTCAAAGACATAAATCTGCTTCATCAAATACATGGAGTGAAGTGCTTAGGAACTGTATAGCTGTGAATGAGCAGGTGAATGAATGAATGAGCAGGTAGTATGTGTGAACAGCAATAGAAATGCAAAACTCGGTGGGAATGGTAGTGAGGTGACAAGTTCAGTTGTAACAATGATTGTTTGGGACAGGAGCAGGTAGAAAAATACTGCCTAAAGCAAAGGTGAATAGATAACCATATGAATGATGGAGAGAGTTATTAGAATATAGTGTGCTGCTGGCTGGGAACCAGAAAAGAGATGTGATAAATTGGGCAAGAGAGCCCTCTTGAGGCTGAGTATTGGCTAGTGTTATAGTATGTATAGTGTTCTGGGAAACCATTGTCTCTGTTCAACTCATTGTCAATAGACTGTCATTAAAATTGAACTTGTCATCTCATCACGATACCCACAGTTTTTGCATTTCTGTTGATATTTGCACGTATAACCTGCTCATTCATAGCTATAAAGATCTTTTCCTAGGAACATTATTCTATGGATCTAATGAAGTAGACTTAAATCTAGGAAAGCATATGCTACCAAATTCTTTTTCTGTTAGTCTCAAAGGTAGTATAAGATCTCTTTAGATGACATGTTGGAAGGAATCCTTATCAAGTTTGCAAATTATACAAAACTGGGAGGAGTGGCTAAGACATTGGAAGATAGAAACAGATTCAAAAGGACTTTGATAAACTAGAAAATCAAGTAAAAATTGATAAAATGAAATTCAGTAGAGGTAAATGCAGAATTCTACATTTGGACCACAGAAACCAAATGCACAGGTATAGGATAGAGGATATGTGGCTTAGCAGCTGTACGTGTGAAGAGGAGTTTGGGATTATTGTTGATCATAAGTTGAATGTGATCCAGGAGTGTGAGGAAACATCTGAGGAAAGATTGAAGGAGCTGGGCATGTTCAACTAGGTGAAGAGAAACCTGAGGGGTGACCTGATTACACTCTTTAAATACCTAAAGGGTGTCACAGAAAGGGCAGGCCTGTTCTCTGCTTCCCTAGAGGGTAGGACCAGGTCTAATGGTTTTCAGTTACAAGAGAGTGGATTTCAGTTGAACGTTTGAAGGAATTTCTTGACAGTAAGAGTGGTTTACCAGTGGAACAAATAGCCTACAGAGGTGGTGGACTCTTCTTCTCTGGACATCTTCAGAAAGAGCCTGGACAGCTACCTGTTTATGATACTTTAGCTGGAAACCCTGCATTGAGCTGGAAGTTGGATTTGATGGCCCATGTGACCCCTCCCAAACCTATGATTTTATTATTCTATGAAATCATTCAAAACAATGGTTGAACTGGAAAACAAAGGAGATTCTTTGAAAAGTGGCAGTGAATTTAAAAAAGAAGGCCCACGTGTGGGCTCGTCCAGCCTGGCAGTTGGTGCTTGTTTGTTCTGCGCCATTTCATCTACCTTCTTCTGACTTTTTCTCTTCCTATATACACACATACATACACACATATTGTCACTTTTTGCTGCTCCCCTCTCCAAATGCTCTTTTTCTAAGGGGGGCATAAGTGAGAATTAATGATTGAATGGGGGAGAAATAACTCTTTGTTGACAAGAGATTTTTTTTCGTACCATCCTAATTATAGGATTCCCCTCTATCCACCCCCTTTACAAATTTACATTCTCCCTAAAGATGTAGCTTTGCAGTTGAACATACCTGGATTTCACAGGTGGCCACATGTACAATTGCACAGTTAAAGCTAGTGCACTAGATGTGTCCATTCTGGGAGACATCTGGTCTTGCCATGGTGACATCCCATTTGGGTTACCGTAATACTTTTTATGTGGGGTTTTCTTTGAAAAATGTCTGCAAATTTTGTTTGGCTCAAAGAACTGCAGGTCAGGTTGTTAAGTGGGGCTGGCTATAGGGTTCACACAGTTCCCTTGTGCTGCAGGTTCACGGGAGATCCATTGTCAGTCTGTTTCTGGGCACAATTCAAAGAGCTGGTTATGAACCATAAAGCTCTGTGCAGTACGGGTCCAGGCTGATTAGAGAAATGTATCTCACTACATCAACCTTTCAAAGCTCTAAGATCTTTGAGAGAGGCCTTTCTCTCTGTCCCGCTACTTCCCAGGCACTTTGGGTGGGAAGAAAAGAGAATGCCTTCTCTGTGACTACTCTCAGACTTTGTAACGATCCCTGTGGAGGCTAGGATGGCCCTTTCCTTGCTGTCCTTCCACCTATAATTGAAACATTTTTTATTCTGACACTCTTTTAGGAATTGATGGGAATAGGGTTTTAATACTGTGCTGTCTTTGTGATTTTTATCTTCTGTCACATTTCACATTAAGGAAATCTAAGAGGATGAACATGAACTTCGGAAGTCAACCTGAGAATATATAATTTTATATCTTTCAAAACTTTTAATGTTCTTAGAGTTATGTTAGAGCTGGCTTCTGTAGCGACTGAGGCAACTGTTGGTTTTCATCTTCTCTCGGTTTATCAACATAATGTCCATCCTGTGAGTTTGGAAAACTGATTTCTTGTGCTAGGAATGGTGATGGAAGCTAGTTCACTGGAGTTCAATCATGTTGCATTTTCAGGAGTTATTTCCATGGAAGGCAATAGTTATATTCTATAGTGATATGCCAACATCCTGTCAGAGACTGGTCTTTCATACTTAATATAAAATCAGCCACCATACTGTGCAGATTACAACAAGGCTGGAAAAATTTGTTCTGAGATTCAAATCTGATATGAAACTTCAAACTTACTGAGATTCCAGGAAATGACCATGTCTTATATGTGTGCAGTAGTCAAGGATATATATGCAGAAAAAGAAAGCAGAAGAAATTATTTGGAACAGATTTGAAACTGCCACAAGACATTGCACCTTGACCTCTCCTCTCCCAAAATAAATAGATTTTGTAACAAATTTCTCAGAGTAGCTGCAGGATACTTTGAAAAAATATATTACAGGTGGGCAGTTGGTGACCCTCCAAATATTTTTGAACTGCAGCTCCCGTATGTCCTAGCCAGAATGACTAATAATGAGAGGTGTTTTTATTTCACTAACACAAGTGTGGCCAAAGTTGCCCACAATTGTGTTGAATGTATTTTTCTGTATACCCTGTCTGATGTATCTTTTTACCATAATAACGCAAGTGTGCGAATACATTCATAAATGAACTTTACTAACCCCTCTCTGTCTATCTGGAATGTGTGAGAGTGTGAGTATCTCCTGAGTAATTCATATCTTTTATACTCATGGTTTTCTTCTAAATACACAGCTAGAAAATACAAGCACGTGAAAGTCTGGTTATAGCACTATATCCTTATTCTCTAGCCAGGAGTCAATCTAACTTCTATAAGGTAGCATTTTAATTTATATACACACATACACAAGCACACATATATGTCCACTGCTGTGTATTTCCTGTTTGCTCTGCTCTTTTCCATCAAGGAAGCTGTCTTAGGATTTCCTTCCTTGGGCACTATGATATGACTTCCACTGAAATTCTTTTTTCTGTGCTACTATAAAAATGCACAACCCTTTTATAACTGATCACCCTATTCCTATCACTTGAGGAAGTGATCAGTATGAAACGTTAGTTTATGCTTCATATTAAAAGCAGGTGTAAAATGCTCATAAATATGCATAGTTTGTGTATTGATTTTGTAATCGTTATCAGTGATTGCACTCTTTAAGATTCCTTTTTGTAAATTTGTGCATATAAGATGTTGGGCTTAGGTGAGATTTTTTTTTTTTTAGGACCAGTCTCTTCATTCTCAGATTTTTTTTTAACTAGAAATTTTTATTTATTACCCAGCATCAAGAAAATCAGATGGTGACAGCAGTGATCAAGACAACAAGAAGGTAAATTTGGATGGCAACAGGGGAAAAAAATCTACACCATGATAGGGGGGAGGTTAAATGTGACTATTTTCAAATGATACTGGCCAATATTCTACATCAGCTGCTTGTAAATATAATTAGTATACTAAGTAGCGATTGTGAATACAGAACAGTTCTGTGGATTAATTCATCTATAACTGTTCCATATTCGCAATTGCTGCTTAGTCATGTTCGCAATTGCTTGTTCATGCAATCTGTGCCTGTGCAGTACTTTCTTTGGAACCTTCTAGAAGCTTTAGGCCTAGCATTTTGGCAAGAATCCTGTCGCCTTCCGCTGAGGCTATGTAAGGCCCTGTGTCGCACTCGTCCCCAGTTCCTTTTTTTCCGTCACATTTGTACACCACTAAGAATCTTCTCAAATGATTTCTAACTCTACACTGATTAAACCACCACCCCTAAATTTATATGGCATCGACGTCCTTTTTCAAATGGTGTTGGTCCTGCAACGCTAAGATACCAGACTGCGATGGTCACTCAAGGTGTTTATCTTGCCTTGGTGAGACGCACATTGTCTTGGCCTGTGTGCACTGTCAGGCCTTCACACCACAGACTCGGAGGAACAAGGAGCTCCAACTTTGGTCTTTGCTGTTGGAGAGATCCCTCCAGCTGTCGACTTCCTCTTCTTCTTCGATGGCCAGAAAATGCTCCTCCACTTGCTTGCTATGGGAGTCTTCTTTGAAGAAGTCTGTCCATTACTCCTCCATGAGCTCTTCAGAGAGAGCTGGGCATCGTTCATTGAAGGAACCTTTGACAGAAGGCCCCTCCTCAGCAAAAGAACAGTGGGCAGGCTATCTACGGCTCAACAACAGCCTCTGCGCCAACCACAAGCTCTCCCCTGCGGATACCAAGCACCCCCGGCTGCTCCCGCAAGCAGGACTTGGCCAGGTTGGTGAAGGGCAAAAAATCCAAGTGTCCTTCTGTCAAAGGCCCCATTTGCCTTCAACCGCTTACCATTGTCACAGTACTGGAAGGCCCTGCTCACAGGCCTCAGACTACTTAGCAGTAGCAGCTTCCTCTGCAAGCCTCTACGCTTGCTGAAACTCAACCATCTTAATCTCCTTCTCACTCCTCGGAGGTTTCGGATGGAGAAATTGTTGAGCACTCCCCTGAGCATCAGGTTCTCTTGACAGATTTGCCTACAAACCCCGACCTCTACACCCAAGTTGTGACGGTAGGAGAAGCGTCAGAGGGTGAAAGACTGTTATGCTTGCTTAGATCCAGGTGCAGTGCTAACCAGAGATGAGAATAGGTCCATCCTCAACCACCATCCCGCCAGCAACAGCTTTGTGAGTGCTCTCATCAAACATTCTGAGTTGTGCTCCCTGCATGCGTGCTCTGCCTGCCAATCCAGGTCTCGCTCTCCATATGTGCACTCTGCCCACTGATCTAGATCCCGTGGAAAGTTCTCCTTGATGCTCTCAACCTCGACACCATCAATGTCATACCCCTTTGAGATCAGTTTCCTTGTCTCAACGTTGAAACCAGCATTGTTCTTGGTGTCGATCATCTTCCTCAACCGCATCCTCTGATCAATCCCATCGACGTCATAAGCGTAAGTGCTCTGAAGGACTTTTGAAGTCACATAAGAAATGCATCTATTACTACTAATCACCCACAGATTCTTCCGATGAGTACTCTTCTGAAGAGTACTATGTCCCAAAACACCACCAGTATGAAAGGTCTCCCTCTCATAGCTTTGACCACCAGTGGATATCAGGAAAGTCCCCTGATGCAACTAGGGCTAGTCAGCATTGGTCTATGTCATGCCATTCAGGAGAGATTCATGGAATGACTGCCACAACTCCAGTACCTGAAGCTGCTCAGAAACAGAAAACCCACTCTTCTTGGAGATGTGACACCCCCGAGACCGTGTCTCATTGATCTCCATTGATCTTGTCGGAATCCCTAGACTCTAGGGAATCCTCTGAACACTCACCCGATATGCCTCTGGGGTTGTCTATGTTGCAAGGTGATCTGATCTCCCCATCAGACAACATTCGGGCCATCTCTGACCTGGTAACGAGAATGGCCAAGAACTTGAGCCTTGCTATGGAGCCTTGCAAGGGGCCGATTAAGGACCTGGTGTACCATCAACCACAGGAGCAAGCTCCCACAGTCTCAGCTATCCCTCTCTTCCCTTATCTGCTCCACGTTTTCAAGAAATCGTGGAATGCTCTGGCATCAACCCAGCAAAAACAAAAAAGTGGGACTCCTTGTGTAGAGTCATCGATACGAAAGAAGAGTGGCTTCAGCAGCTTCTGAAGTCTAACTCTATTATTGTCAATGCTGCTCAATCTAAGACCTCCCAGTCGCTCCATGCCACCATGTCAGATAAAGAGGGTAAGAAGCTGGATGCAATGGGCAGGCAAATTACTCCAGTGCAGCCCTCTTGTTCAAAATAGCCAACTATTCTGCATGGATGTTGGCTTATAACTAGCTATTGTGGGACAGAACTCGGGTCTTTTTGCATTATCTTCAAGATGATGATAAGTGAGCCGCAGGTAATTTCCTCTCCGAAGCTGCTCACCTCACAAATCAGCAGATAACAACAGCTCGCCACATTGTCGACTGGGAAAAAAAGCTTTTACCTCTGCCGTGTGCCTGTGCTGACATTCCTGGCTGTGTTCTTTGGGCTTTTCTCAGGCCACTCAGTCTTTGGCTGAAGATCGGCCCTTTGATTCTGTGAGCTTCTTCAATGCTACCACCAACAAAAAATTGGTTGGTTGAGCACACTCACAAGATGCACTCTACAGTCAAGAAACATGGAATGCAAACGCAGCAATCGTCGAAGTTCCAATATCAACATTACCAAACTTCAAGTCGTGTTACCATAGCCCCTACTCATCTCTCTCAACCTTCCACATCTCACCAATCCAGCCACTGACTTCCATCTCTCCAGCAAAAATCTCAGTTTAAGCAAAAGACTGGCATATCCAAGTGTGGAGTTTGACAGGTCCACTGCCACTGTTACAAGATCATCACCATCACTCACATCTGTCACCACAGAGTCCACTGTGATCGGCATACACCATCGAGACACTGACCTATCACCCAGCCCATTCTTCAGGCACAAACTCAGGAAACATCTTCAGGTCTGGTCCTCCATCACAACAGACTCATGAGTTATCGACATTGTGGCCAAGGGTTGTGTCATAGAATTCAAAAGGCTTCCTCCAGTCGGTAAGGTCCAAATCACACACTCCTCCAAGCCACTACAACAGGAAATCCAAACTCTTCTGCAGAAGGGTGCGATAGAACTGGTCCCTATCCCAGCCCTCCAGTACAGCTTCTGCTCCTGGGACTTCGTGGTGTTGAGGAAGAACGGAGAACTTCGTCCCATCCTGGACCTTCAGGGTGTAAATTACTACATATCAACACTCCAGTTTCGAATGGTCACCCTCAGCTCCATTCTCCCCTCCTACAGAAGGGAGACTGGTTTGCAGCTCTGGACCTAAAAGATGCCTATTTTCACATAGCCATTTGACCTGACTACAAATGGTTTCTGACCTTTGTGATTGACAGGAGAGCTTTTCGTTTCCGAGTTCTTCCCTTTGACCTCAGTACAGCTGAGTGTTCACCAAGTGTATGGCGGTGGTAGCAGCGGCTACCACCGCCATACACTTTGACAATGGGAAATCATCCACTTCCCATAAATCAGTGATTGGCTGATAGTCTCTCCTTCTTGAGATCAACTCCATCATGATCTTGATGTCACCATTCGACTTCTTCAAAACCTCGGACTGATTATAAACTACAAGAAATCCCAACTGCTACAGTCTCAGAAGATCCACTTTATTGGAGCAGTTCTGAATTCCACATGACAGCTCGCTCTTCTTTCTCGAGATCGAGTGAAAAGACTGTTCAACATGACATTGAAGATCCAGCAAAATCGTTGAGCAAGGGCAAAATCCATCTAGGTTCTCCTTGGTCTCATGGCCTGGACAACGATGGTTACTCTGATGTCGAAATTGCATATGAGGGCTCTCCAATGATAGTTCTTCTACGTCTTCGACCCTCTCATCGGCAATCCAGCCTGTTATCTCTTGATACCGAGACAGGTCCTATGATCATCAGTGGCCATCTGTGAACTCACACAACCCTGCCTTACCTCCGCACTTTGTGTCATGCTTGTCCTAAGTTTTGCAGCTGCTGCAGCAGCCAAAAAACTAGACACAAATGCGACACGGAGCTTTATATAGCCTCAGGGGACGGGGGCGTGGTTCCCGCCAAAATGCTAGGCATAGAGTTTCTAGAAGGTTCCGAAGGCAGTACTGTGCAGGTGCAGACTACCTATTTGTGTGAGTTCACAAATGACCACCCAAAGAACTCCAGTTACAAATAAGCAACCTGTCCTTAACTAACTAGCTGATGTAGAATCATGGCCATCATACTTAGTTGTGATAGTTTACTTTTAACTGGCAAAAAATTAATTAAATATATCTGATAGCATAGGTTAAAATCACATAATAAGAAAAGCCTAAGAAGAATCTCTCATTCAATCCTCTTCAGAAAATGACCATAAGTTACCTGATTTTTCTGATTTACTGGGATATTTTTCTACACAACCAATCAAAGCTGGAAAGTCAAATTTGGCTATGCTTGTGAAAGTGACAGGAGCCATACATTAATAAATGTGATATCACAGTGAAGATTGGAATGTTATTTTTAAAAACTAATGCAGCAGCAATAGTTTTTCAGTAAAAAGGTACCAGTTTAATCTTTACTCACAGCAGTTTACAAATGTGGCTTAATTACTTTTTAATTTTGTTTCTGAATACCTTAAAGTGTAAAAACATTTCCAGAAATCTTCTCTAAAAATAGTATTTTGAAAGTAAAGAGTAAATATTAGTTGTTACACCAAATCTGTTGTTATGTTTATGTTATCACAAAAAAGTAATGTATTAGAGGTAATGTTGCTACTTCTAACAAGTTGCTTCCAGTTGGCTTCTGCATCACAGGTGCCAGTATTTAGGTTGGTTGGTGAGCATAGAGAGAGAGATGCTTCCTGTACTAGTGTTTTTTTTTAAAAAAAAACCAAACAGACTATGATTTTGCAAAATCTAGAAGGTTCAGGGGTTATAATTCTACTGTATAAGAGTATAGCAAAATGGACACTGGACAAAATATTGTTTCTGTTATTACAGAAGACAAATTATGGAAAAGCATGGACAGGTGCTCTAAGAAAAGTTACTCAGTGAGAAACCTACTCTTTGGGTGTCAAGGTTCTTTTAGTGTTTGTATTAATCAGGCTTTACACACCAAGTCCAACTGATTTTGCTTTGAAGTTCCTCCAGAGTGTCTTGCCCTGATCATCTCTTCTTGAACAAGTCAGATATCACAAGGCTGATTCCCTTTCATCAGGGAATGGACAAAGTTGTTCACTCATCTCATGCCAACCTGGAGTATATTCAGGAGTAGTAAGATCCATTTTCATGGCATCCCAGCCTGACAGCAAACCTGTCCTGCACTTCCTCCTCTAAGGGTAAAGTTCAATCTGGTTTATACTTGGGAGCGTAGGATTTTATCCTTTGTATATTGTCCCAGGCTGAGGCTGACTCCTCACCTGTCCCCAGTGAAAAAAGGGTTAGGATCTCTCCTGCCTGGGTGGGCAGAAAACAAAAAAACAGCCCACTGCTTTGAACAAGTAAATATGTCAGTTTCATTTTCCAAACATACCAAAAATTACTCAGTTTGCTTCCATTGTATTTCATTTTACATTACCACTTTGTAGTCACCAACCCATTTCTGCCATGTTTCTGAGAAAATTTACAGTAAAGGGCATCCTCCAATTCACCCTTGAATGTGACATTTTCGACCAGCCATCCCCAAGCTAGTGCCCTTCAGATATGTGAGACTACATCTCTCATTGTCCCCAACACATCGTATCAGGCTTTTTGAGTATGGGAGATAATCGATGATTAAAACAATGAGAGAATAATTAAATTGGTGTAGCTAGACCACCATCTGCTGCAGTCATGTCTCTGAATATCAGCGTGTTGGGGAAGATGGTGGTCACACCATGACCCTTCCCTTCATGTAAATATGAAATGGATTTGGTATGGAGATGCAAAGTATGTTTGCACCAAATAATATATTTTTCATCAGAAGTCATGATTTTATGTATCTGTAAATTTATTCATAGCAATCTGAGGACTGAAAAAAATTCTTAAAACTGCCTGATGCCCCCATACATGAGACGTGTCAGGCTAGTAAGGAGGAAGCATTTTCTCTGTGCAAGGATCTTGAGGTTTGACAGTTCAGATGGGTCTTATGTGTCCTGTGGGGTTAGCAAAATGTGTGGCTGAGCTAGATTTAAGGCATGTAAAATCCTTCTGGTGTCTTACACACACTCTAGAGTGGCGGCGGGGAAGGGGGAATTCCCAGGGTTTGCTGCTCTCTTGTTCGTTGGTATATTGTTCATGAGGATCAGGATTCACATTGAGGTTTTTGCTACCTTGATTTTTCCAACAAAACCTTTTCTTCAGGTGGCCTGTTTTTTTGCCTTATTTCTTGGCACACTGTTACTCTGTTCTCAAGCAGAGCTTGGTAGGAATGTGTTAGAAGTGTTACCACTGACGTATTAATTTGTGGGATAACAAGGATATAATGGTGCTATTTTTGCAAAATAATATTTGTAGTTTTATGTCTTCCAGTTATTTCTGACTTATGGTGATCCTAAGGGAAACCTATCACAGGGTTTTCTTGGCAAGATTTGTACAAAAGAGGCTTGACATCACCTTCCTCTTAGGCTGAGAGAGTATGACTTGCCTTAGTTTAACTAGTGGGTTTCCATGGCCAAACAAGGATTTGAACTCTGGTCTCCGAGAGTCCTAGTCCAACACTCAGACCAATACAATATGCTGCTTTGTAAGCAAATTAGTATAACAACTTGTTATTTTTTAAGTGTAACAAGTAATGTTTACTCCTTCTGAAAAATTATATGGGGTCATTTTTTGGAATTTTACTAATATTTTTGAATGAATTACTCATAAAGCAACAAATTCAGAGATAGCTCTGTTGGCCATGCAGCAAAATACAACAAAATCCAAAATCCACGGAATAGCAATACCTTAAATGTGGCAGTTTATGAATCTAACAAGTAATGTGTACTGTGTTACTTTAAAAAATGACATTCCAAACTTTGCTCCCAGTCCAGTTGCTCTTCTCATCCTTGATCCTTCTACCTGTGCCTGGTGGCTTCCATGTCAGTGTGGCTGGTAATCTACTATGGGCTTTAGTTTGAACTTTAAAGATGCTATCCAAGTTGCTAGACCTATATTGGGGCTTACCGAATTCAGCAATCTGGATAGCTCCTTTCAGGTTGGGAGCAGATTCACTGACATAGAAGCCACCAGCTCCCAATGCCTCCTGCCCATGTGTTGGACTACTCCTAATGTCATTTGCAAAGCCTCAGATTCAGGGAGTCTATCACACTGTTCTTCATGCTTAGAACACTGTTGCCACCACGTCAAAGTAAACTGGTGCAGTAGAAGTTCTAGACTAAAAACGATTTACTGCACTCTTCTCTGTTGAGTAAAAACAGAATTCTCCAAGCAATCTACAGATAATTTAGAGAATAACACAACAAGCCAAAATCTTGCAAGTACATTGGTAATAGAAAAATTTAATGTCTGTTAAAGCTGAAGTTTATCCTACTGACTTTAGTAGTCACATGACTACTTCCTTGCTTGTGTGAACTGACTGGAAAGCATCAAATGTGTAATGTTGGGATTTGTTCTTCAGCTTAAGTCTAGCTGGCTGACTTTGAAGGGGGACATGGATGCCAGAACCAGTTCTCCTGATCTGGATACTCAATCACTCCCACAAAGTCCTGGAACAGACAGAGAACTTCAACGGTTAAACAACAATGCAAACTGTACCTACCTAAGTAAGCACTATTTTTCCTCTAGTTGTGGCAAAGTCATTGGGGTGGGTCCTAGTGAATAAATCTACAGAAATACTGTATAGTAGATCCCTAATGGGGAGGCTTACATTTTATCAGATCAGTGTGTAGCAAAGAAGGCAGGCATGAAACTCAGGCCCTCTAGAGAGAAGGCTGGAATGGAGCAGGCAAAAGTGCATCTTTTCTTGAATTACTGCTGAACTCAAGCAACACACAGCTGTTGGCACTGACTTCTGTTTAAAAGAAATATGTTTTATAATAATAGCGGGGAGGGCATGAAGTTCATCCACATATTCACCCCTTCCTTGGTTAACAGAAGAGGAACACGAGTCAAGAAGACCATAGGTAACATGGAATGGTCATGCCTGGTGATATTAAGATTGTAAAGTTGAAGGCTTTTATCCACAGGTTGTTGTGGGTTTTTCGAGTTTCGAGGCCATGTTCTATTAGTGTTTTCTCCTGACGTTTCGCCTGCATCTGCGGCTGGCATCTTCAGGGGATAGGCATCTTCAGAGAATATCCTTTGAAGATGCCAGCCACAGATGCAGGCGAAACGTCAGGAGAAAATACTAATAGAACACGGCCTCAAAACCCGGAAAACCACAACAACCTATGATATTAAGATTATTGTAACGGCTGGCCAAAAGTTTTTAGCTGTTTTACTAATAACTTCTTCAAAGTTTGTCAACAATCTGGCTAGCTCTTTTATTAATTTTAACCATTTTACTATTAGCTTTTACCACATTTCTCAACTTTCTCACTGTCCAGCATATCCTGTAGTACTTTAGAAATTAGCAATGATTGGTAGAATTGTTAGTAGTGTTATTAGAAAATACTGATAGAATGGAGATCTACAAATATTGGTGATACAGACTAGCACCACCACCACCAGCAGCCAGGCAGTTAGATGTAGCTATCTTCAAATGTCTTTAAAGAATGAAAGCAGAATGCTCTGTATTGGGGCATTGAGGATCTTAAAATGGTGCTTAGACTCAGCTAACCAATGCTGCTTGGAGTGTGCTGGGGCAGAATTTTTTTAAAAAGTGATATCAGGGCAGATAGCATCCATGGTCCCTGCCGCAGAACTGGGGTTTTGTCAGCTGGCCCTGAATTGTTATATTCAAAATATTACTTTCTATCATTTGAACAGTATATGCTCCAGTTTTATCTGATTGTTGTGTCAATAATGTTGGGGCAAGGGAATCATTCTCATACCACTAAGGGCATATTTTTCGTCTTGCTGCATATTTTTAATGTTTCAGCTCCAATTTAACATTTTTTTTCCAAAAGCAATTTTTCTGTTTTTCTTGAAATGATATGAAAAATCTAAATATGTATTTAAAGAAATTTTCACACTTATATTCTGCTAAAAGTATATTTAATTTTATTTCACTTATAGTATTGTTATTTTCAAAGAACAACCATATTTATTCTCTAACAAAAATAAAGTGCTTTGCATTCATTGTCAGGGGAATAAAAAAAATTAACAAGTTTAGCCTCAAATGGAGATTTAGGCAGGTGATATAGCTTGATCCAGAATTTAGATCAAACTCTTTTCAGTTTTGTACAACAGAAAGAGAAGTTTCTAAGTCTGAAGTGATCACATTATAATATTTAAACATAGTTTCAGCAGAACTTAAGATGTTTATAAACTTATGTGTGAACAACAGTTGGTTCATGCTGAAAGAGGATTTATCATTCACAATTATAGATCAGCGGTGGCTCCCCAGGATCCCCACAATCCCAGAAACCTTCTCAGACCTCCCTCCCACTTTTTCCCCGCCCAAAAAATAACATCTGATCCCGAGAATGGCAAATCACATCACTATAGAAACCTCTGTGAGGTACAGTTTGCCTTGTAAATGCAATCTTGCCAGGTGAGGATGGCAAAGACCCCCCTTTGTAGGCCAGCCCCCCCTTTTTAAGAACATGGAACTGACTAGCCTGAGGGCATTTGTCTGTAGGTGAGTAATCAGCAGAGTAGACAGTACAAAGAAGAAATAGCCAACTGGACCTTATTCGTCTGTTTCTATATCGCTGTGTACCTTGGGGTACGCAGGCATTAGTGCAGGTGTGATGGCACCTGATTGCTTATTAAAACTCACTCAATGTGATCTGTGTACATTCCTGTATTCCTTTGGCTAGGATCCAGATTCTTGTCCATAGTGGACCACTTACAAGTGGAGATCTTCAGCTCCCTTTTCCACTGGCCAACCTTGTACGTCCCCTAAATGCTGGTCAGGTCCAGGAAACTTTTGGGAACTAAGCATCTACCGCTGAAGGGACCCAGTTCCCCACATATCTCTGCTTATTTGGAAACATTTCAGTTTGTATGGTGGGTGGATCTTGACCATTTTTAAAGTTTTGGACTATATTTCTAGATGCAACTTGAATAAATTTCAGAATTTTCCTACCTATGTGGTTTTTTTTAACTATATAGATCAGACTTCTCAAATACTACATCATTATTTCTTTCTTCCTACTTTTACTTGTTCTTGGTACACTTTGCTTCCTCCTGCAATATGGAACCCATAATAAAGTAATTATACACAGGCCTTCTCTATGTTTTAGTAGGATTTGTTATTATAGACCATTATCTGTCACTTGTTGGCTTGCATTTCCAGATGCACAGGATATTTGTCTGTTTATTATCTACTTTCATTTTATTCCACTGTGTCATTCTGTGTGGATGGCTCTGTCAAGTATTGTAATGTAGAATGTTTTCTTCAGTTGTGTAATTTTTATGTGCCTGTTTCAGTGAACAGACAAATCTGAGACTTCGATGAGTTTTTCGGGATAGACCTACAAGTTTCTCAAGAAATGGATTCTGATTAGCTGTTAGCTGCTGTGTCTGTCAGTTAGGCCAAAGCCAGGACTTTGGTGAAGCTCTATGGGATTGTCTGCAGCAGTGCTTCTTAAGCTATATGATGTGAGGACTAACTATTATTTTCCCCAATATGCCAGGGACCAGTGCCATATTTGTACCCATTGGCTACAGTTGTTTCTTTCTTTCCTGGAAGCTTTCCAGGGACCTGTAGCAGATGGCATGGGGACTACTTTAAATAGTACTGTTCTAGAGGACTCTGGACAATCTTAGTGACCTGTAGATTTTGGTGGAATCTACAGGAACAGCCAATTTCTTCCCCTCTACGTCCGTTTTAAGTCTAATTTAGTTAGAATCCTAGCAGTCCAATACACTTTTACTCCTCCATTTCAGGGTGGAGCCAGATTAATGACCAAATGTTGTGGCTGGTTTTGTTCCTCCCTGGTTAAATGAATTACTTTGCTGTCATGGTAAAACAGAAGATAGTGATAACAAATTTTATATTGTTGTGGTAAGTTAGCAAATAGCGTCAGATTAGCTCCATGAACTTAGAGTGAAAGTGGTAAATTTCTTCCTTCATTTTGATCTGACAAGGCCTGTTTATTCTATTCAGTATAATATGTAATATTATATAATATGCGAGATGAGCTCTTGCTTATTGTTCTTTTGTAATTTGTATACCTATAAGAGAATGAATGAATGATGAAGTTCCATCTTCTTTTTTTAAATCTCTTACAGGGTTTCCATATTCCAAATCTGCTTCTCTTCCTGACTATGGAAAGAATGGTCTACACCATGTAGGTAGACAAAAAAAGTCTAAGAATATATGCCATGCCGTATTTGTCCTGGTCTGTATCCTTGGGAAACTGGACAAAGCATTTTGCCATCAGTCCCTGAGCCAGCATGGTGTAATGGTTTGAGCAGGTTGGAGACCAGGGGTTGATTCCTTGCTTGGCCTTGGAAACCCACTGGATGACCTTGGGCTCATTACACACTCTCAGCTCCCAGAAAACTTCGTGATAGATTTGCCTTAGGGTCACCATAAGCAGAAACAACTTGAAGACGCACAACAACACAACACCAAATATTTCCCTATCCCAGGGGTGCAGATCCAGGGCCATATCCAACCTTTCTGGGATCCCAGTTGTCCCTCTGGCATATCTGGACTCCACTCTACTTATCAGTGGCTGTTTGTTCCTGGAATGAGGTTTTTTTTTCTTTTTCTTGGACATATGAGGGCTTGAACTAGGGATGTTTTGCAGACAAATCATATGTTCTCTCTCTGAGCCCACTGACCTCTTTGTCCCACTCTTCTTTCTCGCAGTCCTCAGTGGGCTGTGAAGGGGTTTAAATCTGGCTGAGGCAAAAGGAAAGTAAAGGAGGATTGGAAGGAAGAGGAGTTGGGTGATGAAAGGGTTTAAAATCTGTCTGAGGCATGGTGGTGGCAAGAGGGGAAAGGGAGTGAGGAGCTGGTCCTTTTGGCTGGACAGGAGAGGAAAAGGGGAAGCAGAAGAAGTTGGGTGAGGCGATGGATCAGCTGGGAGGGCCTTGAAAATCTGGCTGAGGCATTGTGGTGGCGAACAGCGTGACAGACCAGGGCTCTTGGTGGGAAAGGAGTCTGTAGCATTCATGATGGAATGTATGATGTTCATGGTTTTTCCACTTTTGCAAGGGTCCTGTGTCCCAACCCCTGCAGATGGGGAGGGTCCACTGTATTTACTTTTACATCACCTCCAGAATCAGACCACAAAACCTGTTTGACATAGAATGCACCAGTCAGTTGTCCAACAATTGAAAGTACCTTTCATTTTACTTGCTAGAATCTCTGTATTTCATTAGTTATACATCACAAAAGAGAATCTTTCGTAAAAAATAATAACATTGTTTGAAAAATTTAAAATAGAATCTCATGCACTGTTCACTTCCTAATTCACCATAGTATTCTTCCTCAAAGGAAACTGTACTTGACCTTGCAAAAATAGATCAAATAATGAAAGGGAAAAGTTGTAGCCGAGGACAGGTAAAGATGTGGTGTGAAAGGACCTGACCGCTCTGTGGGATGTTTTATCTTTAGGATCTGACAAATTTATCATAGGTTACTGAAGACACATATAGTTTTCTCTCTCTTTTCCTTTTTAAAAATGGTTAGAGATAGACAGGTGTTGTCCATGTCTTCAGGTTAGGTAGGTTGGGATGGACCAGGCAACTACTGCCCAGTCCTCTTGATGCTGACACTTGGAAAAGTTCTCCTAAACAACCATTTAGCACTTTTTCAATGATTATTTCCATAGCCAGAGAAGCTAGACTGGTCGCCTTCTCTGTATCCTTCTCCTGGCAAGTAAAGATTTTTTTAAAAAAATTCCAGTGGACCTTTGGCAGGTGACTTTGTCATGGAAGGGGTGTTGAATTGGATGGGGTGCTGCATTTTCCTTTACTGGTGTTTTCAAATTGAGTTTTCAAATTCTTCTAATCATTTTAAATTTTAATTGTCCTTGTTTTTTTGTTTTTTTGTCAGCTGACTTGACAAGCTTTTTACCTGCATTAATGGTAGAAAGATGGGATATAAATCAAATGAATAAATAGTAATAATGAACAGGGTTAAGGGGAACTTCTGTGATTGCAAAGAGACAGCACAAGTTTCTCAGAAACACATCATGTTGGGCTGATGTTATGTCCCTTGTTCAATAGAAATGCTACAGTCAGTCCTTCACATTCACTAGGCTTAGGGGCACAAGATCCTTCTGAAAGTGGAAAAATTGTGACTATCTTAAGACTCTTCCAACCGTATTTAACATGCTTGCTGTCTCTCTTCCTCCCTCACTTGCAGAAAAACTCAGCCAGGCTAGTGGGGGAGGTGCCAGAAATGAAGGAGCAGACTGGCAAGAGGTTGGTCGTTGGCTGTGGAGATGGCTCCTCCCCAGTGGCAGCCCTCTTTCTTTGCCAGCCCTGCCTTTCTTTTACCTCGCTATGGGGCCAGGGTGAAAATTGAAGGGTGGCAGCCAGTGCCTCCTCTGACTGAGCCCAGAGCTCATTGCTGTGTGTGCCTATCCCTGCATGGGGGATGGGGGACTGTCTTTGCCTGAACAGCCCCTTCCCATGTTCTTTCTTGGCTGGATGGCTACACTGGGTGAAAGGGACAGAATTGTGCTGTCCTTGCCTGCCTCACCCACCTGCCCTGGGCTGCTGACTGGGCCACAGAGGCTGCTGCCACTCCGCTGGGCCTCTTGTTTGTGGGGAAGTGCCAGAGTGGCTGCTGCCACTGCACCCTAGCCCAGAGCTGCACCTCTCCATCCTCCTCTGCCACCAACTTGTCTTCTCCTTCCTGCATGCAACTGATGGCTCTGGACAGTGGCATTAGAGGGCCAGGGCGCCGCCATCTCCTTTTCATCCTATAGTCAGCCTCTCTACCAGGTTGCAGTTGCTTCCATTGCAGTGAGCTGTGTGTGTCTCTTGCTTTGCTGGGGCAATGCCGACAGTGCCACTGGCTGTGGGGGTTCAAGGCTGAGGCAGTGGCACCAGGGAACATGCTCCCAGCACCACTTCAGCCGCCCAGCTAGCTTCCAGCTTGGCCTGCCCTCACCTGCTTCTCCCACCCACCTCTTCCACTGCTGCGCTATACCATTTTTGATAGGGGCTTAAAGCGGTGGAGGTGGTGGGTGGGGAGGCAGACAAGGGCAGGCCATGCTGGAGGACAGCGGAGCATTGAAGCAGCGGTAGCACATGGGACCTGCTCCTGCTCCTCTTCCTGCTACTCCTGATGTTGCTTGCCCCGTGTGGCTGGTTGGCCCAGGCAATGCCATCAGCGATACTTCTGACTGGGACGTGCAAGACTGAGCTTGTGGTGGCCAGACTCAGTCATGTCCCCACAAAGAAATGGCTGCAGTGGTGTGGTAGCCCCCTCTGTGGCCCAGTCAGTGGGTGAGGGCAGGGAAAGTAGCTGGGAGACAGGCAAGGGTGGTGCAGGCCAGGCTGGAGGCCAGCAGAGCTGCTGAGGCAGTGGAAGCGCGTGAGACCTGTTCCTCATCCTTTTCCTCCTGCTGCAAGCTGTTTGTGTTTCTGTTTTGCCCGGACAGTGCTGATGATGCCACCAGCTGGAACATGCGAGGCTGAGGTGGTGGCTGTGGGAAACTTGGTCAGTTCCCCCGTAGGAGCAGCAGCAGCCCCATCCCCAGAGGAGCTACTGGGATGAAGGGGAGGCAATGGCAGAGCCCTGATGCTGTCTTCGGGGAGCTGCCTTGGTCCAGAGCTGCCACTTGTGTGCAGGAAGGAGAAGAGGCGGCAGCAGCAGAGGAGGACAGAGGGGCACAGCTGTGGCTGTATTAAAGATGCTGTAAGGCAGCAGTAGAGGTGGCAGGAAATACGTAATTTACAAATAGTCAAATTTGCAAAAGTTAAACCTGCAAATGTCAAGAGCTGACTGTACTCTGATTGATCAGGGGGAATGCTCTTGATGTAGACTGTAGCAGGACCTTCAGCAAGGTCCCCACAATACCTCTGTTTACCAATAAGTTATGCTAATGTTAGGTGGACATTAGTTGCTTGTTTGGCCATATTGAAGGAGTGTGGTCAACCTCGATAGAAATGACAAATGAAGTCCCACAAGGACTTGGGCCCATTGTTTGATGCCTTTATAAATGATGAAAAAATGGAAGACATGCTCATCAGACTGCAGATAACATGAGACTGGGTGGGTTGGTAGTGCCTTATAATATTAAAGCAGGATTCCACATGACCTCGACAGAATGGAAGATTGGCCAGAAACTAACAGAATGAATTAGCCGAACTAATTAGCTAAGTCCCCAATTAACGGCATTTCCTGACAAGCAGACTTTTTACATATTAAAGTATACTAAACATCCTCAATCAATATAATGTTAAAAGCACCATAAATACAGCAACAGTGTTCAACTGCAATAAAAAACAAACCAATAAGACGAGGACCCTTTCCGCAACTCACCCATTTTCGGCACTGGGGTGCGGTGCTGGTGCGAGCAGCCTCCAGAGAGAGGCTCTCACTTCCCTGCTTCTTCGGCTCCGCATGAGCTTCCTGCTCGCACGAGAGCCCCACCTCTTCCTTTCGCAGTGCAGCCTGGGATCTTCCCAGCCTGCACTGGACAGGAAATGCAACTGGCCCGGCTCCCAAGGCTCCGCACGCGAGGTAAATGCGCGCGGGGCCCCGGAGCGATGCGTGACCGCGCAGCATTTTCGGCTTCAAGACGAAAATGAAAAAATACGTGGGCGGTCTGTGTCAGGCCCTGGAGTGTCGTGCAAATGTGAGTGCATCGTGCGGACCGCTCCTCACATTTGTGCGATGCTCAAGGGGCCCTTTCGCATCGAAAATGCCATGCGAAACGGGCCTAGTAGAATAGGGAATCCTGATCATCATAATAGTGACACTATTAACTATTTCTACTTTAGATTACATTTTAATTGATTTTAAAGTGAGCTAAGTCATAGGAGCCCTTTATTGAAAGAGCCACACAACTGGGCCACTTTGCTTCCCATGCTGGTGAAAAGATATCATTTTACACATCACTTTATCAGAAAATTGCTTCTGAAAATTTGGGAGGATTATAAAACTAGAAACATACGGCAGCTCCCCACCTGGGTCTCACCGCAAGAGGCTTTTTTTGGCAGATGGACAGACACAGATAAATGGTTGCGATATGATGATATAATTGAGAGATCAACGTCCAACAACTTTAAGATTAAAACAAGAGAAAAACTAGAACAAGAGGGAATAACATTAAGTTGGTTCCCTTACAGACAGTTAGCAGAAAGGTTTCAGATGGATATAGAAACATATGGAATTGAACTCAAAGAGAAAACTGGAGTAATTAAATGGCTGTTCGAAAATCCTCCTCATTTACTTGCCCAAATGTATCAAGAAATACTACATCAGGAGAGGCAAGAAGAAACAGTAAAGGCAACAATGATTTCATGGGCACAAAATATCGGACATTCAATACAATTAGAGTCTTGGGAGCAGAGCTGGAAAAAAACACAGAAATTTACAGTAGCCCAGAATTTGAAAGAGAACTATTACAAGCTATTTTATAGATGGTACATGACACCAGATAAATTGAAAAAGATCTATAGTACAGGTACTGAACAATGTTGGAAATGTCAGAATGAGGTCTGTACGATATATCATATGTGGTGGACATGTCCTAAAGCTAAGAAATATTGGACTGAAATACATAACAAAATATGTGCATTAATGAAAGTACAGTTTGCTAAGTTACCAGAATTGTGTTTGTTAAATATGACTGATGTATTAGAAGGTACTGGTATAAAGAAGTACTGGAGAATATTACTGTACATGATAACAACAGCTCGTATTGAATATGCAAAGATGTGGAAAACTCAGCAAATACCCACATTAGAACAATGGTGGGGTACACTGATTGAAAACAAAAATGCTGATATAGTCTCTCAGAGATTAAAAGGGAAATCAGACAAAGAGATACAAAAGGAATGGCAAAGTGTAATGGGTAATTGCTGGGTACCATCAGATGGAAATCTGTGATTCATGATTTAAGATAAATTATAAGGGGGCTACAGGATATATATCATGAAGCAGGAATATGGAGATGGAAATGTAAGAATCAACAAGTAATAATACCACTAAAAGGTAGTACAATATTTTAAGCATGTTAAGAAATACTGATAATGAAATCTAGATCAGTGTGGAAGATCAGAAATATTTCATATGACAGTTATAATTGTTTGTTTTATATCTGAATTTGAATAAGATGATTAAATAAAAAATAGATGTTATTTTAAATAAATAAATAAGCAAGCAAGCAGGCAAATATTTGAAGTACGCAAGTATTAATATTTTGCAAATACACAATTTTTTTTTTTTTATGATATAGGGTGCCACTATGACCCAGTATGATGCTGACCAGGATGCTGCTTGGGGGAAAAGAGGTATACTTTAACATAATTTTATCAACACAGTTATCCCATTTTTTAAAGTATTTACCTGAGGAAATTTTTGTCTAAACAATTTCTCAGAATGAAGCACATGGACAGCATCCATTACTCTAATCTTCCAACTGTGTGTGTTTTTCTTTTACAGAATACAAGGTAAGGAGCTGTGTTAAGAAAAGAAGAACATCAAAATCATTCCCAAATAGGCGTTACCATTAGGGAATGAAATAACTGCCTTGGGCAGGAAAGTGGGAACATGATCAAAGTGCTGAAGGAAAAACTGTGTGAGCTGTGCAACTTTCCTGACTTAACCTACCTCCTGTTCTCAGGTGAAGTATGGCCTTGCTAGTGATGAAGAGTAAGGCCTCTGCCTCAGGCAGCAAAAGATTCAAGCACTAACCTTGAATTGGCCCTTTTCAGAAAGGTTCAGTGTATTTCTTTTTTAAAATTTCTTTTATTCCATGTTAAATGAATGCATCAATTATAATATAGACTGGGAAGAAATGATCAGTGCAGTACAGTTACATGTTGAGTGCGTTCCATGCATTAGAGAACATGAAGAGTTCCTGGACAGAACACAGGGAGAACTCATCCAACACACTAAGAGGAAGAAACTGCCAAGGAAAATGAAGAGGGCTGGAACAATGAAGAAAATGTTAAGTCCTGGAACAGGAAGAGAGCACCCTGGAAGACAATCAGTGTCAGGAGCAAACCATACAGAAGGGATTCAGAATTGTTCCAGTGAAGCAGTGGTTTCCTGCATCTTCATGAGAATAGCCACAGTGAAGATGCTTAGACAGGAGGCTACAAGGGATCCCACATGACAAGGAAGGAGTCAGTGCATCTCCCAGCTACAAAAAAAAAGAAAGATGCTGGTGGCTGGGTTGCTGAGAGTTGTAGAGGCACCTGCCAGCCTGAGAAGAAGAATCAGGAAGTTTGCCGTCTTCCTGACACGCATATCTGAGAGATCACTGACAGCTTGCCACTTTCTCCTGATTTATGTGGATATCAATGACACTGCAAAGAACACATTTGAGCAGATAACCTGGGTTTATGAAGTTTTGGGCAAGAAGCTGAGTGTCAAGGCACAGATGGTATTCTCACCAGTTCTGCCAATGAAGAATAGAGGATTACACAGTGACAGGAAGATGCTAAAAGTGAATTACTAGCTACATAGATGGTGTAGAGGAGAGAGGTTTGGTTTCTAGGGCTATGCTTGGACAGAGGACTACTGGTTACAGATAGACTGAACCTCAAGAAGACATAGAAGAATGTCTTTGGTAATAGTATGGCAAGTTTGATCAAGAGGAAATTAAATTCTTGGGTTGGAGATGATAGCTCAGACATCAGCCCATAGGAAAGCTCTAAACACAAGGATGTGGAGGATAAGCTGGAATAGAGAATGGAATCCATTATAAAACTGACAGTAAATAGGTGAGAACAGTCAGGGCTTCAGATGTCTATACATGAACACATAGAAGATGCTTGAAGTCTTAGTGCAGGAAGGTAAATATGACTTTGTAGGCATAACAGAAGTGTATTCCTATCGTGATTGGAATATAACAATTGAAGGATATAATCTGTTCAAAAAGAAACAGATAGGGAAGCGAAGGGGAATAGCATTATATTGACAAAGACAAATTCATTTGGGAGTGATCAGACTGGACCAATTGAGAACATTTGGGTAAAAAAAAAAATAAATGGAGAAAGAAATAAAAGCAACATTGTGGTAGAAGTCTGCTACAGGCCACCAATCAAGAAGGTAGTAGATGATGTTTTTCAGAAACATATCTCAGAAATCTCAAAGATGCAAGAACTGGTAGTTATAGGGACTTCAATTACGCTGGTATCTGCAGGGAACCTAGCTCTGTAAAGCATAGACTGTCCAACAAATTCCTGATGTGCCTTGCAGATAATTACTCTTTCAAAAGGTGGAGGAGGGAACAAGGGGATCAGCAATCTTAGACTTGATCCTAACCGATAGAGTAGAGTCAGTCACTGGAATCAAACTGGTTGGTACTTTAGGAGGAAGTGAGCATGTAAAGCTACAATTTGGGATTGTGGAACAGGCCAAAGAAGAATATAATCAAACACAGACCTTGCAACCTTTCCGCAGCTTACCTTTTTGCAGAGCTGAGGTGCGGGGATCGGGCGAGCAGCCTCCAGCGAGAGGCTCTCGTGTCCCCGCTGCTTCAGCTCCACATGAGCTCCTGAGCAGGCAGCACGAGAGCCCCGCCTCTTCCTTCTGCAGCACAGCCTGGGAGTTTCCCAAGCTGTGCTGGAGCAGGAAGCATGACCACCACGGCTCCGGAGGCTCCACACACACAGAAAATGCATGCGGGGGCCTGGAGCAATGTGCAAGTGTGCACAATTTTTGGCTGAAAGCGGAAAAAGAAAAAGTGCGCAAGCAGCACCTGCCCTACCCTGGAGCGTCACACGATTGTGAGTGTGTTGTGCAGATCGCTCCTCACAGTCGCGCGACGCTCCACTGCCTTTTCGCATGGCAAATGCCATGCGAAAAGGGCTTGGATTTCAGAAAGGCTGATTTTAACAAGCTTTGGGAAATACTGGCTAAAGACCATAAGAGGGGAAAAAATCCACCAAGTCTGAGAGTTTGTGAAGAAGCAGTTGCAAAAAACACGATCACAAACAATCCCATAGAAGAAGAAAAGAGGAATAGAGAAGAGCCAATGTGTTTGCACAGCAAACTCAAAAAGGAAGCAAAAATGGAGAAGAGCATGTAGGAAGAATGAAGTAAAGGAGCAAACAGCAAGGAAGAGTACAGATGTGTCACTCAAGCTTGCAGGAGAAGTATAAGGAAAGAAACAGCTCAAAATGAGCTGAGACTAGCTAGGCTCAGCAGGGAGCAGCAAAAAGTGGATGGTGTTGGTGTTCAGATACATTCAAAGCAAAAGAATGGCCAAGGAAGTGTTGGGGCCACTACTCCGTAAGTAAAATTTTAGCAGATCACAACAAAAAGGCAGAATTGCTCAATACCTGTTTTGCTTCAGTTTTCTCCCAAAAAGGGTACTGTGTGCTTCCATGCGTTAGCAGCGATCTTGGTAAGGGATCCGAGTAGTAAATCAAAATTGACAAGCAAATAGTAAGGAAACATCCTAGTTAATGAGTTCAAATTTGTAGAACAAGGTGAACTGCATCTCAGACTACTGAAGGAACCCCTTGATGTACTCTCTTAACCATTTGCTATCATTTTTGAGAAATCTTGGGAAGGCAGATGGGGTGCCAGAAAGGGCAAACATTGTCCTGTCTTCAAAAAAAGGCAAAAAAGGAAATCCAGGTAACTACAGGCCAGTCAGCCTGATCTCAATATCAGAAACTAAAATTAGAATGGATTATAAAAGAGTCTTGAAGTATCTAGATGATCATGTGGTGATTTGTAGGAATCAAGAAGAACTTTTGCCACGGTAACTTTGTATTCTTTTTGACTGGGTCACTGGTTTAATAGATGATGGGGATGCTGTAGATGTTATTGATCTGGATTTCAGCAAAACATTTGATAAGGTCACTTATAATATTTTGATTAGCAAACTGATTAAATGTGGAACAGGTGGGAACACTGTCAGACGTATCCATAATTGGTTGCAAAACCATGCTTAAAGAATCAACATCAATGATTCCAGTTCAAACTGGAAAGAAGTCTTGAGTGGAGCGCTGCAAGGTTCTGTTCTGAGCCCAACAATCTTCCATATTTTTATCAGTGACTAAGACCATTTCTGCACTAGACTGTTATAGTGCTATTATTCCACATTCAACATCCTGTGAAATCCTGGGGTTTGCAGTTTAGGGAGGGGCCTCAAAGCTGCAAACCCCAGGATTCCATAGGATGTTGAAGGTGGAATAATAGCACTATTACAGTCTAGTGTGGTACCTTACTAAACTAGAAAACAGGGCAGAAATTAATAACAGTGAAATTCAATAGAAAGAAAGCCAAAATTCTATGTTTAGGCGATAAAAACCTAATTTTATATATTTGTTTATTTATTTATGTATTTACTTACTTACTTATGGCCTGCCTCTTCCCAAGGCTTGAGGCAGGATACATCATAGATTAAAATACAGCTAAAAACACATAAAAACTGTTTAAAATATAATTCCTAATTAAAAATTGACTGTGTAGGCCTGCCAGAAGAGGTAGGCCATTAGTACTTTTTAAAATTAAGACAGCATGTTTTGCTGTTGAATCTCTTTCAGAAGGCCATTCCATGGTCTGGGGCAGCTGATGAAAAGGTCCTCTGGGTCACCATTGCCAGTCTAGTCTTGGCTGATTTAAGTAAATGGCCCCCAGAGGACCTGAGCATATGGGGCGGATTGTATGGAAGGAGGCAATCCTGCAGGTAAATTGGACTCAAACAATGTGTGTGGCTTTAAAGGTAATAACCAACACTTTGTACTTTGCCTGGAAACTAATTGGCAGCCAGTGGAGTAATTTTAATATCAGTGTGATGTACTCACTCTTTGATTGACCTATAACCAATCTGGCTGCCATATTTTGAACCAGTTGAAGTTTCTGAACTTGGTATAAAGTTAGCCCAATGTACAGTGCATTGCAGAAGTCCTACCTGTAGGTTACCAGAGCATGCACTTCCATCTTTAGGACTTTCAGTTCTAGGAAAGGCTTCATATGACCTTTGCATGTATCTGAGCTTACATTGGAGGGATGGATCCAAGAACACTCCCAGGCTGCAAACACAGTCTTTCAGGGGGAGTGTGACCCCATCCACAACTAGTTGACAGACCTCTAATCCTAGATTAGTATCCTTAATAGTAAGCACCTCTGTTTTCTATGGATTCTGTTTCAATTTGTTTTTCTTCATTCAGCCCATTACCTCCTCCAAGCGCTCATTCAGAGGAGACATACTATCCTTAGCTAAAACTGTTTTTGAAAGGTACGGAGAAGTACATTTGGGTGTCAACAGCATACTGTTAGCACCTTGCCCCATGCCTCCAGGTTATCTTTCCCTGTGGTTTCATGTAGATATTAAAAAGCGTTGGGGACAGAATGGCACCTTGTGGTATGTCATGTAATAGCTCCTTTTTTGAGAAGCATCTGTCTCCAAACTCTACCATCTGGAACTTGCCTGAGATGTAAGACTGGAACCACTGCAATACGATGCCTTCAATTCCCACCCCTCTCCCCTGGCATTCCAGAAGGGTACCATGGTCTATGGTATGGAACGCCACTGAGAGGTCTAAAAGCACCAATAGGGACATTCTTACGCTGTCGATCCTGAGATGGAGATAATCTAATAAGATGACCATAGCAGTTTCAACTCTGTATCCTGCTCTGAAGCTGGTTTGAAATGGGTCAGGGAAGTGTGTGTCATCCAAGACGACCAGGAGTTGGAAGGCAATTGCCTTCTCAATCACCTTGCCCAAAAGAGGAAGATTAGATACTGGTTTCTAATTATTAAGATCCAGGGGATCCAAGAAGGGCTTTTTCAAAAGTGGTCTAACTACTGCCTCTTTTTCCCTCCCTGAGAGATGCATTTAATAATAGGACAAATAGAATAATAGGATTGATTATAAGATGGGCGATACCTGACTTAGCAGCAGTATATCTGAAAAGGATCTTGAGAGTATTGTTGATTATAAGTTGAACATAATCCAGCAGTGTGATGCTGCAGCAAAGAAGGCAGATTATATTTTAGCCTGTATTAACAGAACTGCAGTTTCCAAGACAAGGGAAGTAATAGGACTCATCTGGAGGACTTCAGTTCTGGGTACCTCGTTTTAAGAAGTTGGAGCAAATTGGAGCAAGTTGGGTGATAAGAGGTATGGAGAACAAAATACATGAAGAAAGCTTTAAGGAGTTGGACATGTTCACCCTAGTGAAGACATGACAATGATGACATGATTGCCCTCTTTAAAAGGCTATCAGAGAAGACAGTGTAGATTTGTTCTGTGCTGCCCCAGAGGGTAGGACGGTGTCGAATTACTCCGGAAGGTAGGACCATGTTTAAGTTACAGGAGGGTAGATTTGAGTTGGAACATCAGAGGAACTTCTTGACAGTAAGAGCTGTTCGACCATGTACCAATTACCTAGAGAGATGGCGGGGTCTCTTTCTCTGGACATCTTAAAAAAGAGGCTAGACTGCTATTTGCTTAGGATGCTCTAACTGGATTTCTAGCTGAGCAGGTAGTTACTCTCGGTGGTCTGTGAGGTTCCTTCCGACTCTGTGATTCTATGATTATGATATAAGAAAGTAGCAGTTGCATGTAAAAATTACCGTAAGGGATATTTGAGGGCAAAGAACATTAACTGCTATTGTTCTTTCATATGGAGTGTTGTTGTTGTTGTTGTTTCTTTGATAATAGGTCTATCCATATGAAACCCTTCTTGTAACAAATAGGGTTCGAGTGAAACTACCAAAGGATGTGGACAGAACCAGGCTGGAGGTAAGAAAGGCAGCTGCTTACACATTTTTAAAATAGTAAAAGCTGAAATGTTTTAATTCTAATATGTGATAATCTCTTCATCAGAATTTCAAATGGGATTGGCTCATACAAATTATTTTATAATATCAAGTTTCTGATTTGGTTGTGCTTGTCAGGGTTGTAATTCTGACAATCAGGAGCATCAGAAGACTCAGAAACCTCATAAACCCACCCCATCTCACCCACCATCTTCCCAGCCTGAAGTTTCATTCCTGCTTTCAAACATTTTATTCACTAGATCCTGGGATACTGAAATGGCAGATCCCATAGGACTATTTCAGGGGGCAGAAACCTGGAAAATTCATGTTGCCTCCTGGATCCAGAATAGTGCTATATATAGTCAAGCCTGATTACAGATGCAGGAAATATTGGAATACATAATTTCTTTAGTGCCTGATCTCCCAAAATAAATATGCAAGGAGGCTCTGTGGAAAACTAAGACAGGTTTTCCAGGATTTCTGGTGCTTGAAACATGGCTATTCCAGATACTAGAAAGTTACAGAAGGTCATGCAAAGAGTCTCCTATGATGACTCTACATGGCTGCTACCATTAGGTAAGTTGTGGAGAAGGGGAGAGATGTCTGCACTGGCAGAGAGGGATGGCAGTGAAAGAATTCAGTATGAGCTAGTTGCAAGAGTGTGGTGTCGCTGTTTTTCTTGTAATGATGATCTAGGGGGTGAACACAGGTAGAAAAGCAAGATATAAACTTAAATGAATTGCTATTTTATCTTGTGGAAGTAATACCCCCCAAAAGTAATGAACCTAGTAAAGATTGATTGACTGACTGATTGATTGATTGATTGATTTATGGTACCATATATTAAATTAAGGCTATTTTCTTTGGAAGTACATTGAAAATGTTTATGCTTCTTTTTCTTTCTTTATCTAGCGGCACTTGTCCCCTGAAGAGTTTCAGGAAGTTTTCAAAATGAGCATTGAGCAATTTGAGCGGCTTGCACTCTGGAAACGGAATGAGCTAAAGAAAAAGGCTTTGCTTTTCTAGCGTACCACAGAGAAACAGAAATATGCTTAATAAAAACAAAGTATACACTTGCCACAATTTTATCATGTGCACTTGCTGTTGACCCTTTATCCAGCTTCATTGTGTTAGCGATAGGGAAGCAGAAACAAGCGTAGGGAGGGGGGACAGCGCTTTTGTATCACCCAGATAAATACCTTAGTAACTGCTGGGTCTCTAAAGAATATAACAAATTCTGCTTTAACTTAATGATTGCTTTAGCTCTTGCTTGTTGCCAAAAAAAAAAAAAAAAAGGAATAATTTTAAATAGGAAACAAGTGCCATTTTGACCACAAAAAGGAAGTCATCATTTTGTTGTGCTAGTAAGCAAAACATGAACAAAATGAAAGCGGAGATGACGGTCCCCAGAGGTTTTTTTTAAAAAAAACACAACAAAACACTAGTTTTGAAGCAAATGTGATAAAGGCCAAAGAAAAGCATGTTGGAAAGTCACTCTTGCCAGTATTTGTGTGTGAAATCTTTTAGGAATAAAAGCAAACCTATAATAAAGCACTTTTAAGTCTCATTCTCTCACTTAAATACAAACTGTTGATTCAAATGTAAAGATGCAAATGAAAAATAGCTATCAAAACTTTTATTTTAGTAAAAATGTAAATGTAATTTAAATGTGTTCAGACTACAACAGAGGTTATTCAGCCAACAATCCATGTTAGATGAAATACTTGATTTGAAATGTGTGAACAGTTTACTTTGGTAGAACATAGTTTCCCTGAATTAAAGTACTTTGAGTTAATTCAGCTGTAGTTCATGTAAAAATTAAATCTTCACAACAATCAGTAAATTCTTGTGTGGAAGTATTATAAGGCTGTGCAATTCTGATTATGTATTTCTATTTTTTCTACATTTCACTCTGGTACAAAGAATGTATAATGAATCTTGATTCTATGCACCCATTGGTGTCCACATTAAAAATATTATTTTATAATTGAATGTTATACAGTTTGTTACTCCAGTGTTTGCCTCACTTAAGGAGGTACCATTTAAGGGTTTAACACCTTACTAGTAGTAGATACCATTTGTCTATGACTAGATATTTATCTGTAACCATTTCTCTGTGAGCAACGTATAGTTGATTCAATAGCTCTACTCTACTTGGGATTGACAGTAGGATTTAGGTGCATGTTGAGTTCATTGGGGCTTCATCCCTGATAATTGAGCTCACTATTTACAAGGAGTGGAAAACCATCAAGGAAAAAAGAATGAAGCATTCCCAAGATCTGAGCATCAGTGTGAGAAAGTAAGTACTATTTTTTTCATGTAACTAAAATTGACTTACAAGTCAATAACTAAAGCCAGAATAAGGACACGGGGGTCTTTCTAGCTCAGCCCTTTGATGGTGATCTTTTACAGCTTCCTAGCACTGCTAATGAAACATGAAGTTATTTCATTTCATATTTTAGTTCTTATTTGATTTTATTCGGTGTTGAAGAAAGTGGAAGACCCAGTGGAAAGCTAGAGGAAGTGGATGAGACAAGGCAATTGTTCAATAATAACTGCATCTGGAAGCACCGTTATAATTCAGGAGTATATCCTTGAAGAGAAAATCCTGAAGTAATTTAAAATTCTCCAGCCTCACAAAGAATCTTAAGGAGCTGCAGAAAACCTCAATCAGTTACTTGGAAGGAAATTTTGAAAGTAGCCTTACTTATAAGGACCACACTGCATACACAGCACTGTGAAGAAGTCCTCTTTTAAACAAAACACATAGGCTTAGCCTTCAGTTGAGGCTCGGTGTGGGCACTAGATTTTTTTAAACAAAACATTTAAAATGTAAAAAACCCCATAAAAATACAGTATACCCAATTTAAAAAAAATTGCCCCAACAAGTTATCTGGCAAAGGCCTAAATAAAAAGGATTTTTTCTGCTGATGAAAAAACAGCAAAAAAAAGGAGGCAAACTTTCCCTCCCATGGGAGGAAATTCCACAGCATGGGAGCAGCCACCAAGAAGGTGACAGGTGGTAGGGCCAAGAGAAAGCCTCCCCTTGAAGATCTTAAACATGAGCAGGCTCATACAGAGAAATACACTCAGATAGCCTGGGCCCAAGGCACGCAGCAATGTGTAACTAGCACTTTGATGTCTACTTGAAACAGCTAGTAGCTACTAGTGAAGCTGTTGGGAGTTGTGTTCTCTGTCATTAGCCCCAGTCATTAGTCTGGCCACAGCATATTGGGCTGCCTGACATTTCTGAAGGATTTCCAAAGGCAGCCTAAGATACAGTACATTACAGTAATCCAAATGGGATATAATCAAAGCATATGTCGCCGTAGCTAGATCTGACATCTCCAGGAAAGCGCATGATTAGTGGAGTAGTTTTAGTTGTGCAAATGTTTTCCTGGCCACAACTGAAACTTGGGTATCCAGGTTCAGGTCTGAATTCAGGAGCAAACCTAAGCAGTGAACCTGAAATTGCAAGAAGAGTGTAACCCCGTAAAGTGTGAAGTTAATCTGTTTTCCCTGACTAGTCAAAATGCAGTACCTCTAGCTTGTCTGAATTAAACTTCAATTTGTTCTTCATTCACTCCATTACTGATAGTAAGACATCTGTTTAGCACTGCAATTGCTTCCTTAGAATTAAATGGAGAGAGTTGGGTGTTATTGGCACACCAGTGACACCTTATCACAAAACTTCACATAACTTCTCCTCGTAGTTTAATGTATATATTACACAGCATGGAGAACAGAACAGAGCCCTGAAGAACCCCGTATGTTGATAACAAGGAAGAAAAACAGGAATCCTCCAGCACCACCTTCTGAATGTGTGCCTCCAGAAAGAACCAAAAGCACTATGAGCCCAAGTCTCATCCCAGAGAGGTGACCCAGGAGTATACCATGGCTAGTGGGGTGGAGAGCTGCTGGGAAACCATGAAGAACCAACAGAGACCACTCAGTTCAAGGAAACATAAGCAAACTTGTCTTTGTCCCACAACCAGGCCAAACTAAAATGCATTGAGGTAGCAGTCTCATCATCAGGGCCATAGTACTTCTGATTTCTAGGTATGGTTATGAACGCTGCATCAAGAAAGCTGACAGGAAGAAAATTCATTTGAAATGTGGTCCTGGAGAGAGTACAGATACAACGGACTGCTTAAAAGACTAATGCATCCTAGAGAAAATAAGACCTGAACTCTCACTAGAAGCCAAGCTGACTAAACAGGCTGTTGTACCTGGACATATCATGAGACAATGTACATCACTGAAAAATGGATAATACTAAGTAGAATGGAAGGCAGTGGGAAAAAATGAAGGCCACGTGACTGGTAAATAGACTTAAGGAAGCCATAACCCTGAGTTTGCAAGAACTGAGCAGGGCAGCTAATGTTTGGGCTTGTACGAGTTCCTCCCTCACAGGGTTGCCATAAGTTGAAGTCAAATAATAACAGAACCAGTCTCATCTAGAAATCTCGAGCTGGTGGAGCTCCAGAACCTTGCCCAAGAAAGAGATAGTGGAGTTTTGTTGGTAATTCTACACCATGGTAGAGCTCAGAGTAGGATTTTTCAGTAATGGCCTTACCACAGCCTCTTTTAGGCAGGCTGGAAAACAGCCTTGCTGGAACGAGGCATGCGCTACCTTGCCCACTCAGTCAGCCCCCCTCTCGCTGTTTTTATGAGCCAGGGAGGGCACAGGTCCAATGCACCTGTGGTGGCTCTTACTCCCAAGCGTTCTGTCCACATTGTCATGCAGCACAAACTGAAATAGAGCCACAACACAGGAAAAATAAGAGTGCACGTTAATAGAACCTAGGTTACCAGTAGTAGAAGTACTAGAACTACATTTACTCTCTGTCATTTACTGAAGATGTCTCAACTACAAACTAGTAAATGACAAAGCTGGAATTATATACATGTATATAGTATTTCAATTCAAATTTTATTAAAAAAAACCCAACACATTCACAATAGTAAGACATACAAAACCCATGGGGAATCTTCACAGCACAAAGAACAAAAAAGGAATGTGACATACACATATGTGCACACCCACGGCAATCAAAGGTGCAAAAAAATGAGGAATGCGAGATGTGGAATGCTGTTGCACCCATACAGAATTTTTGCTTTGAAACAGATGTTGATATTCATCTACTGAAGGCTGGATGAACTGAGTTGTATGAAACAAAGAAAGCACATTTATTCTCAGTGGTGCAAGTAAAGGAGATTTGAAATTTAAAAGATAAACAGAATGAACTCAGAAGCTAGATCCTATTAAAAACACTGGGGTTGATGCATAGATTGGATTATTTTAATTTTGCCTTCAGTTGTTCAGTAGTTCTGGAAGTGTGAGTTGCTTATATGAAACTATGTTTGAGTGACATGAATAATCCTTCATGTGAGTAAACATGACCACAAAGGATCCTCCTCCTTTAGAACCTCCTATTTAAATAGTAGCTCTCAAACCACAAATAAACACTTGTGTGTCCAAAGAAAGACACATCGTTAGCATGTTTCTCAGCAGCAGCACATGCTCTCTCAACACTAAAACAATACTAGTTTTTTTTAATGTGTTAACTACCTGACATCCCCAAAGAATACCGAGCATTACAGTTTAGTGAGGCTGATTAACATTTATTAGATACCTCTAGACTGTCACATCAAGGTAAAGTTTCCAGGGTCCCCTGAAAAAAGGACATGTCAATCACATTAAGTTTACGGTGTTCATGTCACCATAGACTTAACATATCTCTCCCTTCATTCCCTGAGAAGGGACAAGAACCCATAAAAACACATGGAGCTTGTCTGGAATGCACACTTTCATACACTAAATTACAGTATATTTCTGCACCTGTAAAAATACACTCCATTAATGATAGGCTGGATCTAGATTTAGGGGTGTGCAACTTGGCAGGTTAACGTAGATTTTCCCACTCTCCCTTCTCCACCATGGAAGCTTCTCCAGCCCTGAAAATGTGATGGAAGAGGGACAGGGGACTCAGGTGAATCAGGCAGGCTATTTTGGAGTGGTAAGGAGGGATCCCTTGAAATTGGGTTGATGTACCTCCCATGAGCCAAGCCCCACTCATAGCAGAAGGTGCTGCTGCTCAGTTGGGTGGAGATTCTCTTTCCTCCCACCATTCATCAGGGTCTCCACTGGGGACAAATGAGGCTGCCATGGGGAGGAGGAAGTCTACTTCAGCCAACCCAGTTGCATATCTCTAAATTTGGATGCAACCCAATATATACAGTACAGTGAGACAAATGTGCTGATAATATATATGGTAAAGTTAGCTCAAACAAACTCTGGCTCTCTCTCTCTATATATACAATCATTCAGATCAATAAATAGTTGAGAACTATGCAGGTTTTTCAGACACTATAGGCTTACATTTTCTTTTTCTTTTTAAAATATATATTTTGTAGCTTTGGTCTCTGTTCCTGGTTTGTATAGTATTCTGCTTATAAGGACAGTTTCTCATACTGAGAACTTGCCATGCATTTCCATTTAATAATAAAATAATTTATTACAAAAAATCAAATTGAAGCCAGTCTGCCTATTTTTATATTTAGAATTAACGTACTCTTTTAAAAAAGGAAAAACTAACCCATTTATTGCCACCAGCAAAGAAACAGTAAATTTAACTCAGATCATGACTCAAATATATATTACTCCTTTAGAAGATAACAAAATGTGGGTCTTAATTTGCAAGAGGAATGACATGAACTGCAGTAAGATGACTAGAAAGAAAACTGCTGAGAGGCCACCAGGGTTGGCCTGAGATGATTTGTTTCTTGTCCCAAACAGTAGGCTTGCAGACTGTGAGAGGCATGTCCTTGTCGCTAAAGAATAGCCCTTGAAGGTGTCACATGTATTTTCCTTCCCACATTAGTTCTAACACTCCTTAGCAGCCACAGGAGGTCCATTCATGTCTTCAAAATCTCATCACGAGAGATGGCCTTCAAGAGCCTGGAAAAGTTCGTTGTTTTTTTTTAAATTACGATTTCTATAGCCAGTCGTGGGGGGAGAATCATATACTCCCCCATGTTGACTGGAGGAATTATTGGACTTGTAGCCAAAAACCCTTTTCCAAGCTCTGGCCTGCAGTCTTTAATTTGTGAACAATGACTGAATGTATCAAGTTGCAACATCCCATTTACTTTTAACATCATAATTTTCAAGTAGTACTTAATGAAAAGTATTCAACACGCTCACCAGAAGCATGTACAGAAAGACAAGCTTGTTCTTTCCAGGGCTCCACGTTCCTGAAGGCATATTTAACCCTTAAATGGGACAGGCACAATCCACCCATCTCCAAAGTGACTTCTCTTCTCTTTGGTATTCCACTGCCTACCGCGGAAATTCTTTTCACAGTCCTAATACTTCTTATCTTAAAATATCTATCTTAAGCATTTCTTTTGGTTTGTATATACACAGAACATCTTTTTACATAAAAATAAATATTTACAACTCATGACACATAAATAAATACACTCTAGAAAATAAAATATTTCAGATTGTACAAAAAAGGAATATCCCCTGTAATATTGTTCCCATTTCCCAATGGCGAAAAAAACCCTCGCATTTGATGAAATAAAGAATTTGGCAGGTCTTCCCCTGCAGATTAAATCCCATATTTTGTACACTTTTTCTACACCCACATTGTAGAAAGTACTCTTAAAAGAAGAAGAGCAGGAGCTGTTAGCTCACATACAGAAAAACATTTTTTTTCAAAGTTGTCTATGAATAATACACACATAAATACTTTAGCCCCCAATGTAAGGATTCAACATGAATGGAATTAAAAAAAAAAGGGAGAGAAGGAGAAATCAGGAATATTTCTCAAATCTCTGTAGACGAGTGGAAAAAAGAGAGCAAGTTTGGAAGAATGAGGTTAGTTTTGCTGTAGATGCTTTCTAGTAATGGGAGTATGCAAGGGCTCCCTACCTTTTTCATATTTTAGAACTTTGCAAAAGTCTTGGCAAAAAAAAAAAAAAAGGAAATGAGAGGGAAAATGGAGAAAAAGCAGCAATTAAAAGGTTATAACTGCTTGTTTCCCATGAGGATTATCCTCAACGACAAGCAGATGTCAAGAAGAGAATATTAAACATTGGCAGTATCGTCTTTAGCAGGCTGTATGCTTGTCAATTCCACCATTGAACTCTTTTCTACAGAAGGTGGAGCAACACCATCCTCTGTTCGCCTTTCAAAGCCACTAGAGATGTCTTCAAAAGTCCGTCCTTTTGTCTCGGGGACTTTAAAGAAGGTGAAGACGAAGAAGAAGATGAGAAAGAAAACGAAGATGAGAAAAACGTATGGGCCGCAGTACAGCTGCAAAGAAGAGTATAGAAAGAAGGTTATACTTTGGTAATACATGGCCTACATGAAAGTTCAAGCATAGCTACAGTCTACAAAGGAAACTATCACAGAAATCATAGTCATACTCCCTTCTTTGCTGCATGGTGGGCAGGGTGAAAATGCTCTCTACCTCAGGCCACAATGAGGCTATATCACTTGTACTGCAACATGTGACAAGCTTTCCCATAATTTGAGGCATTTTGTAGAAAATGTCACCACAAATCCCACCCAGCCAGAGTATGTTCTATTCTAAGTGCAGGATCTGTTCCTCTTGATGCTGAATGGTCAAAACAGAATTTTGGGCAAAGCTGCCCCATACACAGTAAATGAAAAGGGAATTTCTGAACCTTTTCTTCTTCATTCTCAGAAGTCACAAGAAAACCTTAAAATCGTAGCCTTGGGTTTTATCAAGTACTGAGTACCATTCCATCAAATGAGCCAATTAGAGAGAAAGTCATCTTTCACTTCTTTCCTTGTTCTTAAAATTTCGTGACATATGCAACTTGTAACAAGGTCTCTCTCTCTCTCTCTCTCTCTCTCTCTCTCACTCACACACACACACAGCTATATTCATGTCTTTATTTGCCCTTGTTTGTCCAATCCCTTTCTTTATGTTTTTTTATCCACTCTTAAATTTTAGACTGCTAACCTGCTTGGGATAGGAGCTTTTTCCTGATTATAATTTAAGCCACTATATACAGAGATCTGCATTGCCCAATAGTCTGCATGTAAGCTGAAATGCTCAAAGTAGAGCTCTTACCGAAGCATATGGAAAAAGCATGGCCACAAGAAAGTTGGATGTCCAGTTTGAGCAGCCAGCCACAGCCACAGCTGCAGGACGAGGGCCTTGGCTGAAGAGTTCAGACACAATAAACCAAGGGATGGGACCAGGACCAATTTCAAACAGAGCAACAAAGGCAAGAGTAGCAGTAATGCTGATGTAGTTCATCCAGGTCACAGAAGTCTGCAACAGAGAAATGGACAATTAATGAGTACATATGCACAGAGGGCCCCAGCCACCTGGTGTATTCCTAGGTAAAGCAGCACAAGTGCAGAAGGCTCTCAAAAAGAAATCAGCCACCAACTAAGCTTGGGGCAAAAAAAATAGTCAAATCAACTAAAGAAGTGAATTTAAATATAATACATCTTATGAAAAAAATTGTACTATGTACCAAGTAAGAAAATGCTTAACATGAAACAACTGAGGACAATAAGTAAAGCATATACCTAAAACACATATAAATTTATAACTGACATTTACATACTGAAACTTAATTAAATATATACGATATTCTAAAGGCAGCTAGATAATTAAAGTAAAACAATATTTTTCCGAGTAAATCTAAGGATTAAAGTCCGTACTACAAACGGATATCCTCCAGAAATGATCATCTATTCATCTTCAAACCATGTGTCCTTTAACAAGTATGCTGAGAAGTTTGCTAAAAAGCTGTACTTATGATGTATAGTGAGGAGTTGGTCAAGCTTTATTGAACAGCTGTAGTAATGCTAAGCTTATAAATGGCAAAATCAACCCTTATCAAATCCTTCAACAATAAAAATGAAGAGCTGTGAATGTAATATATGATGAAAAGCTCTACAAGCTTCACTGAAGAGCTGTGACTGCGCTAACCAACCTTAATGAAAAGCTGTAGTAATGATAAGTAGGGATAACCTCAATTTCTCATATTCAGTTTCTCATTTTGATAACTGAAAGACATTTCTTTTAAAAATGTGTGTTCTGAAGATTGGATAAGGGTTGATTTCGCCCCTGAAATTAGTTGGTGGTTTTTATTCCTAAGTAAGGCCCTTTCCGCAGCTTAGCTGTTCTTGGTGCTGGAGCACAGGGATCGCGCGGGCAGCCTCTTGCGAGAGGCTGTCGCGTCCCTGCTGCTTCGGCGCCGCAGCTGCTTGCTGGTCGTGCAAGCGCCCCGCCCACGCCCCGCCCCTCCCTACCGCAGCGCAGCCTGGGAGTTGAAGGCTAGCGCTGAGGCAGGAAGCGCGACCGGCGCGGCTCAGGAGGCTGCGCATGGCAGGTAAGTGCGCTCCACGCCCCTGAGCCTTGTGCGACCAAACAGCATTTTCGGCTTGAAGCCGAAAATAAGGAAATCCGTTAGCGGTTCGCGTCACGTTCTTGAGCGTCGCATAAACGTGAGCGCGTCGTGCAGACCGCTCCTCACATTTACGCGACGCTCAAGGGGCCCTTTCGCTTAAGAAACGCCGTGCGAAAAGGGCCTGAGCAAGAATATGCCTCCAGATTTCCGGATCAATTCACTGAATTCCATCAAAGGCTTCTTCACAAACGCAAACAAGGAATACATTCTCCAGAATCCTGTGGAGAAAGCCATGTACAAAACCAGGCTGTATTGTGCAAAATAGCCGATGATAGGATTTCTACTGCTGAGATAAAACATTTGGCTAAGAAACGTTTGGTATTTGAGGTGTAGGTGGGATTTCCGCAAGCTTGGATTGATCTTTGGCAGCAGGGTGAAGTGTGTAACTTTCAGGTAGGCACAGGCTTACCAGAATGAACATAAGGTGGCTAAGGGTCTTCTGCCCCTCCTCCATATTTTTTGTTTAAAAAAAAGGGACAGTGAGCTTTGCTATTATTTCAAATGGTATCTTGCTTGCCCTCAATAGTATAGCAGGTTCCCTTTGGAATTTTGTGTTCAGATTGTCCCATTGGAACACACTATGTTATGGCGTAGCTTCATACATTCTTGGGGAAAGATATTCTGCCCTCATTGACCAATGATGCCCGCAAGATCCAAATCTGTATATTTACATAGTTTAAGAGTGTTTTAATTTGTTTAATCATTCAAAACATTTTTAGAATGTCTAAAGTACTTAACATTTTTTATAAAAACATTAAATTATTTCAACTGATTTTATTCTAAACTATCCAGAAACGTTATATATATATATCTATTCAGTCAGGTAAGGGACCTTTACTTACATATCACATTTATTTCTGGCACACAAAAGTTTCCACCACAATTCATTTGTTAGTTGTTAACAGCGTCACAATGCTTTGTCAGGAACTCTTACAAATTCTGGCACAACCTCCTTCTTTTCAACACTTATTAGTTGAACTACTCATCTCCTAACTCTGCCAACACCTAAGTCAATGATCATTCTAACAGCTTACCTTTAATGCCAAGCTGAGAGTCATGATTGATGCACAGACTGCCATGCCTCCCAAGCCAATTAAATGGAGTGTCCTGCGCCCTGCGCGCTCCACAAGGAAGAGCTGCATAATTAGAAGAGAAACAAAATGTTGCTTTTGGCAGCAGCTGAAGGTAGGGTGTCTTTCTCTTATATCCACAACACTAAGGCCCTTTCCACATGTGGGGGGGGGGAATGGGCGAAAACGCCCAAAAACGGAGCTTACCTGAAGCCGGGTAAGTCCGTCGCCATGCGGAGCAGCGCGAGCTCGCTGCTCCGCAGTCCTCCGGCGTCCCAAATGGCGGCTTCTGGTTGGTGGAGGCTCTCCACCAACCGGAGAAGCTCGCCAGCTGGAAGCCCGCCCCGGCAGATCTGCAGGCACGCACTTGTGCGTGCCTGCAAATCCGCGTCAGAGCCGGGCGACGGAGTGGCACGAGGCTGTGCGCTCCGTGCTTTTTAAAAACCTCGAAAAAGAGGTTTTTAAAAAACACGCAGCGCAGCTAGTTCCGGCCGCTCCTGAGTGGATTCTGGTGTGGAACTACAAAAAGTAGTCCACGCCAGTCCACTCTACAGTGTAGAAGACCTCCGTGAGAGGTCGGCTCTGCACCATTACAGAAGCCCAGTCTGGAAATGGCCTAAGTTTCTCTTTTGCCCCTTTTTATATAAGCCTTGTAGTTTATGTACCTGGGGATACAGAATTATAAAGTTTGCCTGCCAGAGAACTTTTTCCACAGATTCTTTTGGGGTGTGTGGAGTTGGTATACTTGCAATTATTTTGCTGGAGTATTACAACAGAAAGCTTGATTTACTGGTTAACATCAGCCACCTTGTCCAGCGTTCTGGTTCCAGAACAGGCTAGTAGGCTGGCCAGCCAGCCAGCCAGCCAGCCAGCCAGCCAAATGCTTCTGGGGAACCTCTCAAGCAGAGTATGAAAACTGCACTGCCTCCCCATGGCTGTTTCTTCTAATCACTTTGCATTCAGAGATACACTGCCTCTGAACTCTGAGGCTCTGTTTAGCTGTGATGTCTAGTACAAATCAACTGTCCCATCATCCAGGAGTTTGTCCAATTCAACAAATAATTCACTTGGAACATACATGTTACTGGTTATTATGAGAGATGTACTCATAATGTACTACTTTTTCAAACTGGTAAGAGCAGGACCCTGAAATTCCCTGTGATTCTGTCTCTCAGCTGCTTGAAATCTCTTCTGTCAGGGCTGTCCTGAAACTTTAACTGGTGTCCCTTAGAGTGAGAAATCTTTTAATACAAAAAAGAATGCCAATAATTTTGAAAATGAAAGACCATTTTACAAATATTTCCTTTCCCATTCTCTGCTACAGTGCTGCACTACAACCAAAGGCCCTAAAAAACATCAAGTGCATCACTAAAGCACATCTGACTAAAGAAAAACTCATCCAAAGATTTAGTGAACCAACCAACTGGTGAAACCAAGTAAAACCAGTTAAAATCTGCAGCTCTACACTGTACTATGTGTTTCAGATCTTGGTTTACGGCCCAAATCTGCTACCCTCCAGTTAGGAGGTGGCACTTCAGTATCAGAAGGGAATGCAAACAGAGGCATCATTCCTCCACTAGTCACTTATCAGCAGCATTCCTCCTCCCTTCATGCCAAGGGCAGGACTGAAAGAAATACTTTCTGCAGACATGGTTCCCAGATGGCTGGCAGAAGGAGAAAACAATGCCCTAAATCCTATACAGAATTAGACAGGTTTCTCCCTATTGGAATTCATGGGCTTAAGCCTGCCTAACTCTGTATTGGATTTAACACAATGCTTCCAGTCTGGAGAGGATGCAATGCAAGGAATTATAAAAAAATAAATTATCATCAGTAGTAGTGGAGAGAGTAAGCAAGCATGTGCTTGCAAAAAAATATGAGTGCTGGTGGCAATTTGTGGAAACTTACCACCTCCATCAGAAAAACTATTTTGAGAATTTCTGGCTCAGCCCTAACATACATTCAGTACTACTTACCGATATTACTGTGAAGATTGTGTTGATGACACCAGTACCAATGGTAGCATACACAGGCTCTTTCACACCGGCATCTTTGAAAGTTCCAGTTGAATAGTATATCACCTAAAGGGAGAGAGATGTTGAAATGTGGTGTTCACAAACAAAAGCAGAAGGGCAGGATTGTAGCCTGCTGACTTAAATCAGCTCAGTCTTACAGCCAGCAAATGCTGCTTATCTAGGAACACCACCACACTACCTGGTGTTTTCACTTGAAGAGAATTCATGCAGTAAGTTTCTTATAAACAAGTTTTTGAAATTAGTGCAGACTTTATCTGAATAGACAGTGTCTGTTGTATTTCGTTACAATTTGGTTTCTAGCCAGTGATGCTGGCACTTGAAATACTGGAAAGTTCCTACTGAAGAAGACCCTGTGCAAAACAGCTACAGAGGTCCTGGGAACAGCTGTCAAGATCCCTTTTCCGAAAGTCACATATTGGTTGCCCACCTTTAACAGTCTGTTTCATGTTTGCCTGTTGCTGGAGCAAGTTACCTTTACAGCAGCTATTCTGTTTTACCCACAGCTGGAGTCTGTCTGTTTTTAAAAGACTTAGACCGGATTTGTTTGAAAATTGTTATAAACTCCCTTCACTTCGGTATCTCTGTTACATTATTTTCTGAGGTAGCTTCTGGTATTTTGATTTTCCTACTATGTTTGTAATATTATTTTTGATAATTTTTAATTTGAATTTTCTTATTGGTTGTAAGTTGTGGTATTCTATTTGGTTCTGTATATATCTCTATTCATTTTGTAATCCACATTGACTGTAAATATTATTTTCATTTTATTTTGTTATTATAGTCTTTAATATTCTTTGTCTATGTTATTGCGATGGTCTTTTGTGGTTTATAAATCCAATGCTCAAAATTCCATTTGGCCATAATCCCTGTTTAGGCATCCCCTTCATGAAACTGCAGTTGGATGAAGAAAAAAGTAAAGAAAAGAAAAAAAGAACAGGGCTTTCTGTGTTGGCCCCACTCCGGTCATTGTCCCCGCCATTCCTGTATTGGAGTGATCTGTAAAAGGGAGCCTTCTCCTCATAAATGGGAATCCTGTGTGATCTGAGCTCATAACTACAGGAGAAGGCTACGCACATACTGCAGGCTCCATTTTACAGCTCGTTTGCTCCCAATATGTAGATTACCTGGGGTCAGGGTTGGCAGGAAGGGAGTGGCAGCCCCACTGTCCCCATTCCATCCAGTCAATATCATGGGGTAGGGGGGAATGCATGAATAGGGATATGATGTTCACTTAACCAGTTATTACTAGTATATAAAAGAAAACAATACAATTAGCATAACATTGGACTTACTAGGGGAACCCAGCCTCTTAGCTCCACTCTGCCACCCTGCCACTGGGCCAGTCATTATCCCTAATGTAACCTACATAGCAGCACTGTTATAGGAATTTTTTTTTTTTCCAGAGAAAAATGAAGTAAAATATAATAGAGGATTTTAGTTCCCATTCTAGTGTTACCAGTTGATCTCCCTCCCACAAAATGTCTGTGCCTTCAATACCACAATTTTTACAGGATGAAGTTATGCAGTTATCGCCTATTCCTGAGCAGTCGAGCTACAGGTAAAACACAATCAACTGGCAGGGCAACTACAGGCAGTTTGATCCATCCGTCGCTCACGCTTTTTCCACAGAGATTAAAACTCCCTGTCTGATGCATAGAATTCTATTAAGCTTACCATATTTTTAATTGACACTAGTCTTGTGCCATTAACAACAACAGTCCACAGCTACTGTAAGAAATGCCCCCCGTTAGCAAACCTCTCTTCTGTCAGTTGATCTTAGAGATCTACTGAAAGATCAGTCTTTTGGCAGAACTGCTCTGCTGGCCTGCAGAAGAACTCCAAAATGGGGAAAAGAAGGGGTGGGAGGTGAGTTATGCCAAATCCACACTGTTTCCTGCGTAAGGATGCAGCCACAATGCCTACACAAAGTTAGGCCGGGGGGGGGGGTAGTCCTGAGTATCCTCATTACAAATTAAGCTTATGTTAGATCAGCTGGCCCTTGACTATCTCAGCAAGTGTTAATATTTCACCTCCCTATTCCTAAAACAATTAATGACTGATTCTTTAAGGAACCCTCTCTGCTATATAGATTCGCAGTACTCCTATTTTTGTAGTATGTCAGATGAACAGAAGGTGAGTCATTGTGGTTGCCTAACACACAGTGAGCTCATTCCTTTCTGAGTTCCCATGGGAAAGCACCCTTTCCACACAACCAGACATTGAGAATGAGACATCATCCTTCTACATGTTACAGATATTTAGCAGGTAAAGAAAAGGCCTCAGGAAGTGAAATGAGAAAACATACCGCATTGATGCCTGAGAGCTGCTGGGAGAGCTGGAGTGCAATGGCAATGATAATGGCCTGGCGGTAGTTGGGAGAAGAGAAGAGCTCAGGAATGGTCACCTTCTTCTCTTGAGACATCTTGACACTCTCCTCTTTCATCTCTTCAATATCGCTAGAAACATCTTGGACACCACGAAGTTTCTGGAGAACTTAGAGTAGGAATCAAATGTCAGACTTGTATATACGAAGACATCAGTTTATAGAGTCCAATGACACTTCTTAACTTATTTCAGGCGAGATTCCTTCCTACCTTTGAGGGTTCATATTTTCACCTTGATGCTGTCCAACTTTTCTGCTCAGTTTTGAGAAGAATTGGCCTTCAAAGTAAAGTCAAAGGCTTTCACTGCCAGAATCCATAGGTTGTTGTGGGTTTTCCAGGCTTGGAGGCCGTGTTCTATTAGTATTTTCTCCTGACATTTTGCCTGCATCTGTGGTTGGCACCTTTAGAGGATCCTCTGAAGATGCCAGCCACAGATGCAGGCAAAATGACAGGACAAAATACTAATAGAAAACGGTCTCCAAGCCTGGAATACCCACAACAATCAACTGGCCTTCAGCCTGATACACTAATAAGTACAAATTTATTATTACGGCAAAAAGCCAGCAATCTGATCCACTAATCATTATCATCAAATTTCAAAAAAAACTTCTCATTCAACCTTTGCTATGCTGGATTCTCCCTCCCCCTGCCAGTTATTTGGGAATAATATTAGATTGTCAGCCTCTTTTGGAGAAGGGGTTGTTTTTCTGTTTTGCTTCTGAAACTCTGTAAAACATCCTGTACATTGATGGTACTGCATAAAGTGATCATGACTGTATAATAAGATCAGGCTGGTCTATGAGTCCATGCTGAAGGCCCACCAGTGCTTTCAATCATTTTACAGAAAAGCCAAAACAGATTCAAGAAATCATTCCTACAAAGATTGTTCCATGAGAATGTGACTATGAGTAAGATCCAATCTCTTTCTCAACACTCAGCATCTGCATTGCTCCACTGTAAGGCCAAAACTTGGAAGTAGGTGTGGCATCCAGAATGCTAACTGGGGCCAGTTATAGGAAGTATGTAACTCCCTTGTTAAAACAGCTTCACTGGTGATTTGTTTGTTTCCAGGGACAATTCAACATGCTGGTCATAACCTATAAAGCCTTATATGGTTTAGGTCCAGATTATTTGAGAGACTGACCATTTCCACACTAGACTGTTATAGCGCTATTATTCCACTTTCAACATCTTATAGAATCCTGGGGTTTGCAGTTTAGGGAAGGGCCACTTGGCCCCTCCCTAAACTGCAAACCCCAGGATTCCATAAGATGTTGAAAGTAGAATAATAGCGCTATAAGTCTCCTGCAGAAATGACCACTGTATCTCCCTATACAGACCTGCCAGAGTTTTTACATCTGCAGGTGAAGGATTTCTCTCAATCCCACTACCATTTGAGGCTTGCTTGGTGAAGACACGGGAAAGAAACTTCTCAGTGGCTGTCCCCACCCTCTGTCACTCCCTTCCACAGGAGGCTAGGCTGGTCCCCTCACTGTTTACCTTTCACTGGCAGTAAAAAACATTCTTATTCCAACAGGCTTTTAATGTATGAACAGGTGAGCTTTTATTCTTTTGGGATGTTTTACTTATTTTTTTAAAAAACTTTTGTATGTTTTTATAATGATTTTTAACTGTTTTATATAGTTATTTTAATTGTTTTAAATTATATTGCAAATGCCTTTAACTTTTCAAGAAGCTGCCTTGGGTCCCACTCTGGAAGAAAGGTGGCATATAAATACGATAAATAGATGTTTTGAAGTTTTTTTTAAAATAACAAAATTCAATATTGTTGCTTATAATCATTTCAAGATCAGTGATGCTAGGGTTGCACATGTTTGACTAATAAGAAATGTGTATTCCTTGGCTAGCATCGCATTGATTAATCCCAACTAGAACTTGACCTGTTGAATCCACTATTGAACAGTGAGTCAACATACAGGTAAATCACGATTGAGGCAGTGGGTCTACTCTATTCAGAACTAACAATAGGATTTAGAAACTTATCTCAAAATGCTATAGGAAGACTCAGTTTGGGGAAATAATTTTGGGGAATTTTGACATTTCTTGTATTTTTAATGCTTAACTTTAAAGTAAAACATCAGTGCAATGTTACTAATGAGTAATGTAACACATTACTTACAACTGAGTAAAACATAACAACATGAACTATTCTATAATTTTATCTAAGTTAAACCTTTCTTATTTAACACTTCCAATCTAAAACATACACAAATCACTTCCTTTTTAAACATTTTGCTAGTATGACAGAAACTGTGCTATTCAGTTTAACTTGATGGGGAGAACCAACGTATGATTTTAAAAGGGAGTGTTGATGAGGGAAAAAAAGTATATTAATGATGCTCCAGTAGTCACAAAGATCCATACTAGCAGAAGGGGATGAAGTTGTCTGACAATGCTTTTACTTTGTACCCACCTGCGTGTGCTTTCTCTTCCTCCTTCTTGTTGATCAGCAGGAATCGTGGGCTCTCAGGACAAAAAGGCAGAGCTGCACATTGGACAATGGCTGGGATAACAGTGCAGCCTAGTAACAGCGGCCACAGAGTTTCAGTTCCCATGATGACATTTAGGCCAAAGATCTAATTGTACAGTTTAATAGAGAGAGAAAGATAGACAGAAGGGTCAAGAAATATTTTTGTATATTGGCAGTTAGCTACAGCATGTCTATGTAGAGAGATAGCAACTGCTTTATATCACTTTTACTGTCATCACTCCCTGCAAGAAATCCCAAGAACTGTAGCTTGCTGAGGAGCTGCTGATTCTGTTACGGATCTCAAGCTCTTCTACAGAGAATTACATCCAGAGAGAAGAGAATGGCAGTTTGTACTAACATGGCTAAGCTTTGTCCAAATCATCACCCATCTGATCCCATTTAATTGATTTGTGAAGTATCCATAAGACCAATAATGTTTGAAGCATCCATAAGATCAATAATGAACAAGACAGTTACTGCCTGCAGGCTCTGATCTATTCTACCCACTCTTCTCCAAGGAGCCCATGGGTTGTACAACCACTTCCTGTGCATTTTTAATTAGAAGTCAACTGAGTTCACAGGGACCTACGCACAAGCAAACAGGGTTATAGGCTCAAGCACTCACTTGCCTTAAGCACTAAGAATAAATCACAATATTATGTAGCTTTGCTGCCACTGAAGAAAAAGACTTACCTGTGCCACCAAGATGCCCACAACAATCCCAAGCTGCTGTAGTGTGCCAAAAGCCCCTCTCAGAGCAGTGGGGGAGACCTCAGTGATGTACATTGGGACAAAGCCAGAGGTGAGGCCACAGTAGAGACCAATGACAAAGCGGCCAATAATGAACATCTCCACAGCTTTCGCCAGTTTGCAGAAGCCCATCAAAATGCCGCCAAGAACTGCCAGAATGTTCACCATCAGCATAGAGTTCCGTCTGCACAAGGGGAAAAGCCATTAATGATATAAAACCAGGAAGAAAGGAAACAATTACAAAGGGATATACCCTTGGTTGAGCTACGGCACTTGGGAGTAGAAAACCACCAAGTACCACCACCCAACCCTAACTAACACAGGGCTTGTGCTACCACTGGAATGTTCATGTAGGAAAATACCTCATTCAAGAGTGGCCACATCTGCAGGGGCTGGAAAAGTTACTTTTTGAATTCAGCTAGTCAACATGATTACTGGGTGAATTTCTGGGAGCTGTATCCCAAAAAACAAGACTTCCACACTCACTTTAATGTGAGGGTATGCAAAAGGCACTCCCTGAAAGACTGTGTCGGGCCTGCTCTTGTTCTGCTTTGTTGCCCTTCATGAAACCTCAGACTCCTAGCGTGAAGTACCTCCTTCATTTCAGCTCTTGGCAGAGATCCTTCTGCCATGTATGGCACAACAACTTGCTTAATCCCTCCCTTGCTCATGAATTTGCTTTTTCTACTTTCCTATCTTATCTACAGAATGCAGGAGGAAAATGCTGTGTAATTTCCGACTATCTCTAACATACCTGCCAAATCGGTTGACAAAGAGTCCAACAGAAAAAGAGCCAATCATTCCGCCTATTGGGAAAACAGCCACAGAAAGGGACCATAGTGATGTTAGGAGAGTCAACGAGATGGGGCTTCCCGTGCGGTCTATCCATGTCTCATTGACAAAATTCTTGATAATCTGTAGAACAGTGGAAAATAAACCAAACAGGCACTGGGTTAGAACTGTGTTTCACCAATAGTAAGAGCATTTTGAAAAACTGGGGAAGAATATTGTTTGCACATACAAAAGGAAAAAGAGATAAAGCAAATCTGACCTAGTTAGAAAGCTTCATGATTTTAGGTGGTTTTAAAAGTGTGTCCTGAATGCAGGAGTTTTAAAACTGTCGCAGAGGAAAAAAAATACTGAGAGAAAAGAGACACAGTCACATTAATAATTCTGTGATATCTACATATATGGTTTTGCTTCCCTATGTCCTTGTGCTTCCCTGCTAGTGGCTTTTCTCACAGACATGATTATTTATGGGCTGTCCACCACAGTTCTTTGCCAAAGACCAATGACTAATTAGCCAGTGTCTAAGAACGGGTTCTCTGGAACTGCAGATGGAACGGTAAAGCGTTTTCTTTTTCCTCCTCAGACAGGTTCATTGCCTTTAGCAGATGCAGAATGTTTTCAGGCTCAAAGACGATTCCAGATTAGATCTGGATGTGTGGCAAAATAATCTTTTATATCTCCCACTGCATAAATCTTAACCCCACTATCACTCATTTTACTCTTGGCATCTTATACCACAAAATCTGACTTTGAAACATGTTTTCTAACCAAGTGACCTCGAGAGAACTGTAAGAATTGTAAGGGCTCCTGAATAACAAAGGGGGATTTGGGTAGTGCAAACAGATGTGCCGTGGTTTGAAAAGCTGTGTCTGCTGAAATTCTCTCTTCTACCAATCACAACTATCAAAGTTACAGGAATTTTGCCCACTTTTCCATCTGGACCACTCTATTGGAATGTGTAATAATGTTGGCTTTCTTCAGGGTATAATATATAAGTACTCTATACCATGGTACCATAGCTCATAGTTCATAGTACTGCCATATTCTGTGTTTACACCAGATGGCAGCAGGACACCAGCATGAAACCAAGCACAGTAGCTTGGCTCAGCCACCTCTGAAATTCTGTCTAACTATGACATCTCCATTACGGGAACTAGTATGGATGTGGTACATGTGAGTCATTCTTGAAAAGAACCCGTCCCACACACTTCTCAGTCCTACCCGCCTTCTCTCCCAGTCTAGTGGCGTAATTTCAAGATGTGTTATTTGGAATTTCCCATACGCACATTCTTACCCTCTGCAATGCTCTATTTTATCCTTTGAATGTTTGTTTTTTTTAAATGAAAGAAATAGGAAAGACAGGAAAGATTTTCACCCTAAGAGAAGTGGGAAAGCTGGTAATTAGCCACGCTCTCCAGCCAGAGGTACAGACTGGAAGTGCAAGAGCACCTTGAACATAGACAGGTCTTATTTTTAGGTTCTTTGCTATAATCACTCATCCCCCTCCCCCCGTTAATGTTCTGTGTGACTCAGCAGCTTCCACTGTTGCTTTTGCAGTTGTCCTCAATTTAGCATGGCTACTTGCCCTCATTGCATCGTTCTATCTCCTCCAGTCTCCCAAGACCTAATGGTTCTGTCATGATCATGTTATCTTACCCTAAGTTAAAGGTTTAAGCCTGCTCTCCCCTCACCATCCCTCTTTGCCCCATGGAACTCTCCTTACAGCACCTTCAACACTAAAATAGCCTTTGTTATGTATTGAAATATAGCTACCCGAGAGCAGGGGTGCAACTCCTTTGGGAACACTCCTTAGAATCTGGGTTTCTTTTTCATATTGCTGGCTCTTTCTCACTGTATCATTTCTAGCTGTTCTAGCTGTAGACTTTACAGGATGCTACTTCAGAGATCACTGAACAATGCCATTTTGTTGGCATGCAAACATCATTTTTAATTTCCATAGGCCTTTTAATCAGTATTTATCTCTGTTACCACTTTTAAGCTGCTCTCCTGCTGCTTCTAGAGTATTTTCTGAATGCTTTCTTTCGTTGTCCTACTGATTTTTTATTTTTATGTTTTTCAAACTAGTCTGCGAATTTGTTCAGAGGGCAGTCTCCATAAAGAATAACCAGTCAGTCCTGCGCAGTCCTTCCTGTGCATGCATTCAATCTGGACAGCCAGGTACAATCTAGAAAATATTCACTGCACTTGAAATGGCCTTATGTGAGAGGAGAAGATGAAACACTGAATTCACCAACATATTCCCAGTCCTGATCCAGACATGTCCCCCGCTCACCAAATCTCCTATATACACATTGAAGGAGCCACTGCAGCAGGCTGGGGAGGTGAATGGATGACAAAACTGAGAAGAGAATGGGAGAATAATGGCTGATTTGCCTGGTGTTGCAACAGGGAACACACAGGTAAATTTATTGTGTTTATATCTCATCTTTCCTTAAAGGAGCTCACGGTGGTGTTCCAGGTTTTCTCCTTTACGTGTTATCTTTTTGATTGCCTCAGCTAGGCTGAGTGTTTTCAAAGGGCCCAAGATCACCCTCTGAGCTTCATGGCTGGACCTTAGCTTAGAGTCAAATACACTGAGCTAGAGAAGGGCAACTGACTGCCATGGGCCAGAGGATCACTTCTCAGGCTGGCCAAATGCTTGCAGGCTGGATATTTGTTGGTTTGGGGAAATTAAGAGTGTTTGTGGTTAAAATGCTTAAAATTTAGGAACAATGTGTAAAATACATTTTAAATTAATTCATATCAATATAAATTCATTCTTCAATAAATAGTAAGCTCACTAAAATTTGTCCTACTCCTTGTCGACATATAAAAGCCTCTCATTCATATATGATTATTATTTTACTGATTTTACTTTACTTAATTTGACTTTAATATGATATTCAGTATTATATTGATTATTATATATGATACTGACTATGATACTAAGTATTCTATGGAAAATAATCTGGACTGTCAACACCATTCCTTTCTTTACTGACTATAGTGGATGTAATGGACTGCCATCAAGTAGTGGCAGCAAATATAATTTCTGGTGAGAACTGAGGGTTGCAAAATTGGATGCTACATGCAGCTTCACAGGTGATACTTTGTCCCCTTGTGGTCTGAATGTTACACCACCTTACCTCTCTATGTGGATGTTTTCCAGGTGGCAACCTATCAACTTCAAAAGGACATGGGGAAGTATCCTTGCTACAGACAGGGAAGGGGAGTTATAATGCAACTATCTTTCTAATCCAGACCTTGGAAACATTACTGTAACCCCCAGAATCCACAGTGGACATGGTGATTGGGGATTATGGAATTTGTAGCCCAGAAAGCAATGTTTCCAAGCTCTCTCTGGATCATTTAACCAGATTAAAGACATTCATGATATACAGGATGGAAAGGAGCAGAAACTGCACTAAGATGAAACAGATTACTTACAAGGCAACAACTGCATAGGTCCCTTGTAAAAGTACAGTTTCTCTTTGGTTCAATTCCTAGTTCTGAAGGCTTGCTCCCAGAGTGAACTTGAACAAAGAGGTTTCCCCTCTGCTGTCTTGAAAGTAATCTAAGACACTTCTAAGTACTCCTTGGATTACTCTTCTCAAAAAAGAAAAAAAGAAAAAGCACTTTTGCCAGGATAATAAGTTGCCAGGATAATAAGGCTATGGCCAAGCTGGAAAAAGAACAGTAGTATCCTAGAAACAATATAATGTGGTACTTCCAGGGAAATGTACATCTCCATCTCCCAATCGAAAACTCAGATTTTTTTTTCTTTCATGCAACAATGGGGAGTGGGTAACAAAGCAAGACAAACAAGAAACTGTCCAGAAAGGCTCTTCTGGCAGTTTCTTGGGTGGTTGTGGCTGCTGTGCATGTTTAGCTGCTCTGTGTATGTGGTTGTGTAGAATCGGAGGAAGGGATTTCCTCTCACCTAGACATGGTGGGCTCAGTATAAATTCACATGTACTTGCAAATAAAGAACAAAATAAAATTTAGGTACATAGTATTAACAAGACCTTGGTCTGGTCACATTTTCTCGGTCTCAGAAGAAGACAAAGGCAAATCTGAGCAAATCCTGCCAAGAAAACCCCATGATAGGTTTGTCTTAGGTTCTTCATAAATCAGACATGACTTGAGCTTGTACTTGACCACAGTACAGGTGAAAGGGATCTAGTAGTCTTAGTAGACCCCAAGCTGAACATGAATCAACAGTGTAATGCAGCGGCTAAAAAAAGCCAGTGTGATTCTAGGCTGCATCAATCAATCAGTTCTGGGTACCACAGTTCAAAAAGGATATTGACAGGCTGGAATGTGTCCAGAGCAAGGTGATCAAAATGGGAAGAGAACTGGAAAACATGCCCTATGAAGAGCGCCTTCAGGAGCTGGGCACGTTTAACATGGAGAAGGGAAGGTTAAAAGGTGACATGATAGCTATTTTTAAATATTGATCATTAGATATCATATGGAAGATGGAGCAAGCTTGTTTTCTGCTGCTCCTGAGACTAGGACACAGAGCAATAGATTCAAACTACAGGAAAAGAGATTCCTTTAGGAAGAATTTCCTGAGGATAAGAAAAGTTCAAGGGTGGAATATGCTGCCTTGGAGTGTGGTGGAGTCTCCTTCTTTGGAAGTTTCTAAACAAAGGCTGTATGGCCATCTGTCAGGAATGCTTTGATTTTGTATTCTTGCATGGCAGAGAGTTGGACTGGTTAGCCCTTGTGGTCTTTTCCAGCTCTACAATTCTGTAATTCTGTGAGGGCACACAGCTGTAACAACAGTGTAACCTTCACCAATCAACATAAGAAGTTCTGTGTGGCTTGTGGGTTCTAGTCACAATGATTCAGCACAACTCTAACTTTGGAAAGAAAATAGTAATTCCTCATAAACACAACAGTCAGACATGATATGCATTCCAACCTCCTACATCAAATGACAATTGTTCTGTTTTCCAGTGAGGAAACAATGTCCCTTTCTCCTCTCCCACTTACTCCTAAATGAAGGAACTTCAGCATCCCACTGCTGGGCAAAGCAAGTGGTCAAACACTGAATTTCAACAGCTGATATGCCACACTTCCTCCCCATAGAGATTCTGTTGACCTTCCTACAATTAATTTCTTCCTGCAAGGTGATTTCCTCAAAGAGATGTACCTCAGCAAGCAGCCTTGCAACTTAAGCCCAGTTTTGTCTTCTAATGATTAATTACAAAACAAAGCACTCTAAATTCCAGATCCATAGTTGAAGGAAATCACATGGTATAACAAACAGACTTTTTTATGATTTTTCTAAAAATGTGCTAAGTGTATCATCTGTTTTAAACAATTAGAATTGCAAGTTAAACCCACACATGCTTTCCAATGACCAATTCCAAAGCATTTTACATACAAGATCCATAATTCAGGAAAATCATATGCAATAACAAATAGACATTCTTTTACCACTTGAGGGAACACCTTTTCTAAAAATGTGCTAAGCACATCTTGATCCTCAATGACAGGCAGGAATTCAGCAGGGATTACCATTGAATAAACTATACCTATTGAAAATCTGCCTGACATAAAGCTTCTATAGCACTTCTATCAGGAAAGAAAAAAGCAGAAGTATGAAACTACTGTTTGGATTTCCTTTAAAAGGAGGGGGTTGTCATTCTAAATTTTGATTAACTCATTTTGTTTCTTGCATCTCCATGAACAGAGTAGTTTTGCATTTCATGACTCCTCTGCCCACCACCTGCTGTATCCTCCTTTCTTAGCCTCTTTGACAAATCAAATTCTATGGTGGCAATGGGACTAGTTTAAAGCCCACAAAGTGTCTTACCTCTTCAGGAGCATTGGTGACACCTATGTTGTACCCATACTGGAGAGATCCAATGACAGCAACAATCACAGCAAAGAGAAGGTGGAGTGTTACCTTCTGTGGAAGAATAGGAGGAGAAAAATGGTTACTTCATTCACATTTTCCCTAAAGAAAAGGTTTCATACACATACAGTAATCTCCTTCCAGCATTTCTTAAATATCAGAATAAAAATGAGGCAAATCCATTTAAAATGAATAAATATAGATTTTAACCATACCCTCATATGAATGTCAGCTACACAAAATAGATAAGTTTCCCAGCTTCCACGCACCAATCATTTGCTTAAATATTTTGACTGACACTCCAACAGACAAGTCTTAATATCAGAACATTTATAATGTCTTATAGGATTATCTCATTCTATTCTTCTCTCTGAAAATTTCATCCCCAAATGTGCACTCAGAGGCGTAAGAGCCTGGAAAATTATTTTCTTATAGAACAGCCCTGAGATTCTCCCACCCAGCATGGTTGCCCATTCATGGAATGGATCCTTGTGATGCCACAGAAACAGCAGGCAGTGGTTGGGATCTGGACCAACGGGCTCAGAATCTGGATAAAACCTGACTAACAAGTAATAGGGCAACCCAGAACCATGGGCTGGTGTGGTGGGAGCGGGGGGCAAAAATAAAGACAGAGCTTGTACAGTAAGAAAGCTCTTGAGCGGCAACACTGGCATTTGACTTCTGGCCCTGTTCCAAATGACACAAGAAACAAAATGTATGCATCTACCATCTCTGCCCCCAACTCTCCTCTGGTTGGTGCACCAACTCTGCAAAATGCAAACACTGTACAGCTGGTGGTAGGTGATGTGTGTCCAACCACTTGGCATACTAAAATCACCTCTTTCTTCTGTCACCTGCCCTGAAATTTGCTCTCTGCCCCAAGACACATGGAAGCATAGCAATTCTAGGATACTTCAGCCAGTGCTCTGAGATCTAACAACCATATTATCCAGTGCTAATCCTCTTAAAATGGCTGACTCCCTGCCCAAGACAGCAACTGGTAAAGTTCATGTTTTGGAAGACATTTTTGGGGAAGGAAAACATAAAAGTTTAAATCCAATTAAACAATTACAGATATATTCTTCTCTTAGGACATCTGGCATGTGTTTGTGTTCTGATAAGGGAAGGCGATAAAATGGAGCCCAATTAAGATTTCTCAGAGCTTTCTCATTACCATCGCCTGAGTTAAGGTGACATGAAAAACATTTTTAGTGTCTCACTGATCCAGTCATATTAGTCCTCCTCCATTAAATATTCTGGAAATACTACAGTATGCCCCAGGCTGTTTGGAGACAGATACTGGAAACATTATTTTAAGAATGGCCTTTCCTGTTCCTCCCTTTTACTGTCAACCTTCTACAACTTCCTCAAGCTTTCATAAGGCTGTTTTAATTGAAGGTGAGTTATGTTATTAAGACATGGATTCTCCTAACAGCCATGAGACAAGGGCATAGGATCCTCTGAAAAGCACTTGAGAATGATCCCAGATCTTCTGTAGCAGAAGTCTTAAGACAGATCAATTGCTTCAGAGGGGCAGTGGAAATGCCATCCTTTGTATATGTATATCCCAGATCTCTAAATGGTGTTGGCCTATTGAAATGTATCTTATTACCTACTTATTACCATGGATGAGACCTGCCAATGCAGTAATGTGCATCGGTGCAACCAGGGAAGATCTGTTTAAGTTCACTGGCTCATACCTATATGCTGCCACAGTTTGTCTCATCTATATGCTTGCAGCCTAGCTGGTAAGCCCCTTCCGTATCTCACCATTTTGTATGTTCCCAACTACCTTTTCTGCATGCCTGTTGCATGAGGGTCAGGTGTCTTGCTTGGGGGACCATGTCTGAAGACCAAGGCAAATCAGTAATAGGAAAATGCCAAATGGGTTCATAAGATCCCCACTAGTTCCAGATTTCTGGCCAGTAACTGAAGGCAAATTATTTGTATTAGTTCAGTGTATTACTTTTCAAAGCCTAGGAGCCTCTAGACTGGGCTGGGTTAGGGAAAGTGTATCCCGTAGCTGCATATGGGCCCCAAGACTATTCCTTATTATTAATATTATTATTATTGTTGTTGTTGTTGTTATTTATAATATGATATTATATTATTATTATATAGAAAGGCCTTTCTAGGAAGTTATCCAGAAGTTGACTAGGAGGAAGATGCAAACTCAGCATGTGTGTGTATGGATGTGTGTAATTACTTGCTAACTGCCTCCATTCACATTGTCTCTTTTTGTAAAACTAAAGAGATTGGAGAGAGGTTTTCCCTGACAACAGAGATCCTGCAGACTGTATATTCAATTTCCAGGGGGTAGTTGTTGTTATGTGCGCCTTCAAGTCATTTCCGACTTATAACAATCTAAACCCTAAGGGTTTAGACTTGCAGAAAAACAAGAAACAAGAGGCACTTTTAAAAAGAAACTTTATTTGTTAGACTTTAAGGTGCCACAGGACTCTTGCTTTGGTATATGCAGGATTAGGTCACAGCTGAAAGACCAGGAAGAAAAGGAGGAGGGGGGAGGAGGAGAAGGGGGGACCACAACTACTCCTAGGAATAGTTATTACTATATTATTTGGGCACATGCATGTCTGTAAGGGGTTTTTAGTTTGTAGAAGGGAGCCAGCATGATGTGGTGGTTTGTGCATTGGACTATGACCCTGAACGCCAGGGTTCAATTCCTCACTTGGCCATGGAAACCCATCGGGGGACCTTGGGCATGTCACACACACTCAGCCCCAGAAAACCTCATGACAGGCTTTTGTTAGGGTCACTACAAGTTGGAAATAACTTGAAGGCACACAACAACAACAATCTCTGTAAGAGGGGATGTGGGTTTTGGAAGATGGGTTGAGCCTGCTGTGAACTAAACAAAACGTGAAAGATGAAGGGAGAGAAGAGTGCTGAATTCCTTCCGTGCCCCCTTTCTTCCCCCATTACTCCATCTCCCCAGCTGGTTTATGCTGGTGTAGTTTATGCTCTTTAAAAAATGAAACTGAGAAAAAGGAGGTTATTTTGAAGTGACAGAGTAAGAACGCTGGAGAAGGATTCAGCACCATTTCTATGATGAAACTAACTGGGCTTTAAATCTCTTTTCCCAACCTCCATTTTGCACAGTTTTTGCAATGAAGACATCAGAACTGCTGCCACCACCTATGTCTGTCTAGCCAATGAAGCACTCTTTCTAATTCAAAGGGAAGTATAAAGCCCCAAAATACTGATGTAAATACCTCAGTTGTGAAAGATGAGAATCTCCCAGTGTTATAATAACCCCTTAGAATTTATTAACTGCTCTTTAAGTGCTCAAAGCATTTCACAGCGCCATAATTATTACCATAAATGTGTCAAGTGTGTTATTATCATCCCTCTGTTATAGATGGCAGACAGTAGCTTGCCCAAGACCAGCTCATGACATCATGATTGGAGTGAGATTCGAACCAGGGACTTCCTGCTCAACAACCCACACTGGCAGACACAGAACTACATCAGGCTCCAACTAGAGTGTGATTCCAAGTGATTGCAGAGGGCTGGGTTTTCCACTCTCCTGCTTAACACTCTCTCTCTGTGTCATTTTTTCCCCTCTCTCTCTATATATGCATGCATGTGCATGCACACACTCACATACCTATGACATAATTTCTTTCCACTGAACTGGATCTGTTAGGCAGCCTCATTGCTTTCCTCATATAGTTCTATCTTTCTGCATACTCATCGGGATGACTCTACATCTCAGCACTGTGATAGTCTTAAGTGTAGCAATACATGATACCCTTCTCTGGAGTTTCTCCTACCCTCTTTTGTCACTAGGAAAAGGCCACTAGCAAAGGCCTTGGGGTTCCAGCTTCTTCCATAAGAAACATTATTAAACATTCTTAGTCCTCTGCAGCATCTGCTCAGAAGAGAGCCATCCAGTTGAGGGTGGTGTGGTGGTGGAAAGCTGGGGAACTGTGACAAAACTGGCAGCAAATTCCAAATGTTTTCCGCTCCCCTTCCCCCTCTTTCTCTCACGCACACGCACGCACAAGCATGCTTTCCTCTCTCCATGCTCTGGTTGTGAAACTGCTTTGGGCCTCCATTTTATTAAGGCCCCAGAAATTTGCTTTCCTGAAGGGAAAGAAATGCCAGAATTGTATCACTTGTTGATTTCAAGCGGGCGGAACACATCCTCCAAGTGACCTTGTCAGAGATTCTCGGAAAGACCCTCCCTTCGAAACAGGACAGGAGTGAACTACCGTTTTTTTTATGCATCACAAGGTTGCAAGCCTTCCAACGACAGCCCGTTAAGCCCTTACATATCTTTGAATGAGCTCCAGGATGAATCACATTCTTCAAGCCTTATGCCTCCCTCCCCCTTCCTTTTTGGTCCTCCCAGCCACATGTTTGAATTTGTGTCCTACGTGTTTCCCCACCATCACAAAGTACAGCTAACTCCTCGAGAAACCCTTTTTTCCTTCCCTGCCCCAGTCGAAACTCCAATGATCAGGCGCTCGGTCCAGAAATCAGCGGAAAAGAAGCCGTTGGCACTTTTCACAATTATTTTAGAAAAACTTCACCTCAACAACGACTGCTTTCTTCACCTCCGCACTAGGCTGTTACAGCGCTACGATTCCACTTTCAACATCCTATGGGATCCTGGGGTTTGCAGTTTCCGGAGGGGCCACCCAGCCGCTCCCGAAACTGCAAACCCCAGGATTCCACAGGATGTTGAAAGTGGAATCATAGCGCTATACCAGCCTCGTGAGGAAATAGCCAAAGCCTCCACCGCGAATTAGCACTCGGTCCTCCTTCTGTGACGACAACGTCACGCTTTTCCCAGACAGACAGACAGGCCGGCAGGCACGTACACACACTCAAGCGTGTCGATCTCGGCGTATCTCCAAAGCCCGAGATCGCCGCCGGGAGCCGAGGAAACGCGGCTGACTGATTCCCACGCTTGCAATTCCAGCCTCGCCAGCGGAGGCGAGTGCCATCTGCAAGCCCTGAAGATGCAGAAACCTCCACCGAGAACGCCCTCTGGCTCTCCGCGGGCCCTTACCGCTTTGCCCTCCATAAGGCTCGGCAGATCCCCGCGATGCCAACGTCTGTATCCCGACCTGGTGGGATTCAAGCCCCCGCGACCTTCCCTTCTCAGCTGATGGGGACCTTTCTTTCACGACGTGCCGCCTCCTCTGCGCGCAACGCTGGGCGGATGCTGTTCGCAGCCTCTCGTGGTCTTTTGGGGTTCCTGTCTCGCGAAGCAGAAACGCGGCTCTATTTATGGCTTCTGCCTCGCAAGGGCGGGGACGCGTAGGGAGGGACGAGGAGCCGGCTCCCGCCCCGGTCCTGTCTTACGAGAAATAATTAAATAAGTAAATAAGTCAAATCATATGATGCCACTACGCTCTGAGTCCAGCGTTGTCATCGTTGACGACGGGGGGGCTATGCTTTCTTCACACTCAGAGTTCCTATTTTTGTGAGGCTCTCTCTCTCTCTCTCAACCAGGTTTTTTTTATACGTTTCACAGATGCGCCCGCCGCAGAAACAGCATCAGGAGGGTGATGAAAGGGATTTCCTTAACTCAGGCTGCTTCCTTCTGCTTCAGAGAACAAATGGTGGACAAGAAACAGTTATGTAGCCTCAGGAGTAGTCTCTCCTTTAAACTGGACTGCTTATGCAAAGAAAAGTTGGGAGATCAATGAAATAAATAGCATTTTGAAAAATTATAAACGTTCCACAATGAAGCCAGCCCTCTGTTCTCACTTTAGACATCCTCTCACCTTTAGGTGAACTGGCTCAAGATCACAGAATCGTAAAAGCATACTGTTGGAATTAGAGACTATCAAGTCCAACCCACTGGTCAGTGCAGGATCCCCAACTAAAACATCTCCTACAGATAGCGGTCCAGCTTCTTTTTGAAGTCCTCCAGAGAAAGAGGCCTCACCTCCGTTGGCAATTGGTTCTATCGCTGAACTACTCTTACCATGAAGAAATTCCTTGTAATCTATCCAACTGCCACTTAAAACCATTAGACGTGGTCCTACCACCCTCTGGAGCAGCAGTTCTTCCACATGATACTGCAAATCAAATATTCACTTCAGTTGCAAAAGTACAGTTGAAGTACTTCTTCAAGACAAATCACAACCCCAAATGTGCACTTGTAATTGACTAAATATCTAACTCCCCATGGGCTGCAAACAGTATATAATATGAATATTTGAAACATTGTGGGAAATTTCTCTATGATGCCTTTCAAAAGTCAGAATCAACAAGGACAAGGTTACATACATCAATGAATGACAGGAGATCATATATATGTTTGATTATTTCTTTTAAAAAACCCTATGTATTTTGTAATATTTCATATTCTATACTGTCACTTTAAAGGCTTCCCTAGAGAATATCTCACAATGTTTTAGAAACATACAGAGTTACTGGAGAATAATTGGACGTTTCAGAGACATGGAAAAAAATTTACATTCAACAACATTTTAAATCTCCATATCAGATATCTAAAAATGATTTGCATAAAAGTGATTCTCTTCCTCCAACCTCCTGTATTTTCTGCAGAAGCCATCTTGAGTTTGCTGCTCTTACATGCAATGGGAGGATTTTGAACAGGATGGACAGCTCCTATTTTGCTGTTACTTGAGGATTATTTGAAATTGCCTGAATAACTCTGGCCTTCTTAACAGACTCACTTCCCTCCCGCAAATGCAAAGTTTAGCTGGACATAGTAGATACAGCAATTTAGATAGTAATCACTTGCTTCAGCGTCAGGAAGTGCTAACTAAACACACTTTACTGAAGAGAATTTTTGCTTGATAAAGTGTCAAAACTCCAAAACCTTACACAACCCTCGCCAATGCTGAAAGAGTGAAAACATCCACTAATCACATTACAGATTTCCTATATTGATTGTTAGGGAATACTATTGTGTTTGTATCCTGCTTGTGGGCTTCTCTAGACAATGGATTAGTCACTGTGGGAAGAGAATACTGGACTAAATAAACTTTTGGTCTGATCCCAGATAAGTGCTCTAAGTTCTCAGGCTCAGCAATTCACCATCCAAAGTCTCATTCAGTGATACTTCACCCAGAAGCCAATATTCCTAAACCAAATAAATAAGGAATGCATAATTTATGGAACTGGCTATGTTTACAACAAGGCAATTTTATTTTTCTGGTTTTCAGATTTTACACTGTATACATCTTTTAAAATAAAATCATGGGGGAGGGGTAGTGTTTGCATGGGGAAAAGCACTCCTTTCCTTTACAGCTTTTCCATACAGTGTTTCTACTAAATATGGGCAGTCAACATTCTGTCCCTTCCTTCTGACGCTGGAGAAGGCTTCCGCTGAACCCAAAAAGAAACCATCAGCGCCACGGAGAAGAGGCTGATTTGAGAACGATTATGCTGTTGCAGCACTTCCTGGCTCTGGTGATGGCTGCGGCTGCGGCTGCTGCTGCTGCTGCGGTTACGAGGCAGACGTGACGTCCGCTAGAGTTTGTCTGAAATTTCCTAATCTCTCACTCCTTCAGGCTACCCTGATCATTTCAACTCAGAAAAACTCTAATCCAGCATCTTTCCCATCAATGGTTCATTGTTACCACGGCAACAGAGGCCTAGCAACAAAATGAAAAAGTAATGTCTTTAAGGGATGCCATAAGGGATACGCTCATCTCTCCTATGTATCCGTCTGTGCCATGCGCATATCTGTCTTGGCCATCTTCTCACAAACATAGAGTGACAATCCCAAAATCTTAAATGCGTATCCGTGACTACTGTAGTAAAAGTCGTTTCCTTGTGGTGATGCCCTCTTTCTAGAATTATCTGAACTTCATCAAAGGAACATAAACCATGTAATGTCTTCTGAGCATAGAAATTATGGTTATCCCTTTGTTGTAGTCTCTGAGGTTACGCTTCCAGCTGTCATCTGAATTCCAGCTTCCAGCTGTGTTGTGAAGCACTTGAAACACACAGACCACAACTACGTTACAAGCCTTAGACAGCACAAACACAGAGTACTTGCATACTACACTTTGTATAGACTGTATACCATAGATCACATGTGAGGATAACATGCCTGAATTATTCAAGACACCCATACCCTGCAACCTTGTGTCAGGTAGATTATTAGGTACCTTTGTCACTGACATCCATATATATGGATATTTTCCCCTTTTATAGTCATGCATAAATCATATTATCCCAGTCTCTGTAATTGTACAGTACAGAAAGAGGTTTACATCCTATTTGCTCTTTGCATCAGTTATCTCCACTGCTATCCAAAAGTCTGACTGTGACATTAGTATTGAAACCTGTGTTTCCAGGAAAGCTGAAATTTCGGTTCCTGAGGCAATATCACCATGGAAACAAACCAGAAATCAGAGCTCTTTGGTTTTCACACAAGCGGACATTAACACAGCAAAGAGGAAAAGTGGTTGACTTTAACTCTAAACTTTTCAGATTGAGAATACTGGCAGGGTCCCCGTCAGTGATCAAGGTTCAGACAAACTGCCAGAGCTGCAGTTTTCTAAGACTGGAAGAGAGCAGAATTGGCTGGAAGAAATAGGAGAGAGACCTGAGGGGAAAACCCAAGATTAGAATAACCAGATAAGAAATGATGGGGTGGATGGGAGCCTGGAGCAAGAGGGATAGGATGGACAGCAATTTACTGCACCTTGTGGGTGGAGAAGCAAGGGCTGGAATGACAAGATTGTTTCAGGACAGGATGGAGATATTCCTACACAGCTGGGAAAGGAGTGTGAACTCCCACAAGCAAAAGTGACTGGAATTAGAATAGGCATATGTCTTTCTTAAGAACTGGAAGTTTATGGGGTGCTACTGAATAACGGAAAGATCTACTACCTGGCTGTGGGGGCAGGGAATGAGGGGGAGACATGGACACTGCCTTCCTATTTTGTCCTTTTTGGTTTTTCAATTGCTACAAAGAGGTAGAGGGAATAGGCCAAATTAAGAAGGGGGGGAATGAAAATGAAGAGCACTTTACTGGGATAACATGATTGGCATATATTACAGCAAAGTGTGCGGAAGTAATGATGCAAAGAAACCTGGCTCCCCATTACAGGGCTCAAAACCAATGCAGTGGAGGGCTTGGTCTGTGCAGGGCACATTGTGTTTGAGAAAGTAGTTGGGTCTCCCTTCTGCATTGCCAGGGCCAGTCTCAGTTTTCAAGTAGCAATGAGAGCTGGCTTGGTGTAGTGGTTTGAGAATTGGACTATGATCCTAGGGACCAGGATTCAACTCTGTGCTTGGCCATGGAAACTCGCTGGGTGACCTTCGGCACATCACACACTCTCAGCCCCAGAAAACCTCGGGATAGGTTTACCTTAGGACCACTGTAAGTCGAAAACGATTTGAAGGCGCACAGAACAACAGCAACACGTGCTTTTTCTTCTCTCCTCTCCATTTTTTTTTCATACGAGAAAACAAGCCAGCATATGGCCTCTTGTGTGGTAAAATATAATGCGCTTTCTGCTTCAAAAGACTATTTGCGGAGCTCTGACAGAAGTGGTACCAGGCACCAAGCCAGAAATACAAGCTCTATGAGCTGAAGTAAACTCCAAAAGGATTTTTGTACAAGCCTGCTCTTTACAAATAGCTAGGAATTCAAAAAGCCTGGATTTTCCCAGTATGGTGCCCTGTCCAGGACAGAAACTAAATTTAGTATGAAACTCAGTTTAAAAATGTTGACAGAATGAATATATATACTCCTAGACTCTCCAGGTTATAAAATCACAGGCATTCTGACAGCAATACCATGATGGGCAGCATTATAGAAGATCTGGCAAACATGGGGATCTCCTTAACACTGACTTCACCTTACTCTTACCATTTACCATAACATAGTAACCACTGCTTTGACTCAGGCCAAAAATTCTTCTTTCTCCCGCAGTAGCCAGGTTCAAAGTTCCCAAACCAAGCATAATGGCAAAGGCCATCAAGCATTTGTCCCCAGCATCCTGTCAAAGGCTTCTGAAACATCTAATCAGCCAAGGTATAGCCATTCTCAGTTGTCACGGGTAACAGGCAGTGATAGATTCACCTTCTATGTCTTAAACCTTTCTAAACACTTAAAACATGTACTGTTACAACAGCCCATGGCAATGGATATTAGGGTAGTTTTGTGCACTGCCAATGCAGTATAGTGGTTTGAGAGCTGGACTACAGCCCTGGAGACCAGAGTTGGATTTCTCACCTAACCATGGAAACTCACTGGATGCTTTTGGGCATGTCACACACTCCCAACCCCAGAAAAACGCATGATAGGTTTGCCTTAGTGCTGCCATAAGTCAGAAACAACTTGAAGGCAAACAATAATAACAACAACCACAACAACAACAATGGAGAATTATCCTTGTTTGTGCCCAGGCTATTTGAAGGACTGTCTCTCTCTTTGTGAACCCCTTTGAGATCTTTTGGAGAAGCCCTTCTCCCTGTCAACAATTGGCCAGGCACCAGTGTGAAGGAATCCTTCTGGAGCAATTCAGAGGAGCTGTCAAAGTTAATTATCATCAGTCTTTTGTTTGCCTCTGCAAACTTTTTTTATTGACTGACCTTTCTAGGTTTCGTTTTTGTTTTTTTCCTTAGCCAGCACAGATCCCAGCACAGCTCCTTGTGGGGACTTATATTGCCTGTTTCCTTCCATAAAAGAAACCCGGCTGTTTATGTCAACCCGTGTTTTCCTATTGTATAACAAGGCAACAGTTACAAAGTAATATTGTGGGCCTTTCATCTAACATGACACATAGTGGCGACAGAGCAACAGTAAGAAGAATTTCTACATGCATGATTCAATAAACACAAATAAGAAACAAAGATTAGGCAATGAGAAGTAAGTCTCTTGCCTTAGGCAGCAGGTGATAAGGAAGTAGAACCATGCTCCCCTTCTTCCACTCTGAACCTCACTGTCCTTGGGCAATTCCATTTTTCAGTTTGGCTCCTGGCGAAATGAAAATGAATAGAAGCTTTCCAATACCAAAAGAAATGTTCTTTTGCCTGAGGGCTTCTTTGCCATATGGATTAGTCCAATCTCTTTGTTCAAAGGAATTATCAGAGCAGCATCTTTTTCCTGGGGCCAGCATAAAGACCTAAATTCCATTGCTAGTCCCATTAGAGTAGATGAAGTAATTGATTCAACTCTAGTTTGGACTAACAACTGGATGTAGGCCAAGGTTTATTGTTTAGTTGTGTGGAATTTTTTTTGGTGAAATGCTAATGGACAACCACCCTGATGCTGTTAAAATGAATTTCAGTTTTTCAAGATGATTATTTGATTATTATCCCACCATTTTCAGTTGCTGCCTCTGACTGGCATATTGCTGTAAACAAAGAAATGCAGTACAGTGTATTTGTCTTAATTAATAGTGAACCACAGCTCACAAGAACTCAGTTTTAGAATTTGTTTTCAGTACTGATAGCTTGGCATAAGTGAAACAATATGTAAGTGAAGGCTTGTAAGTTAAATAATACATCAAGTTCCACCAAGCACATGCAGAATTCAGAATTCAAATCTGGCACAAGCAAACAGCAGAAACTTACACTACAAAGCATGCATGGCTTAATTGTATAAATTACAGATAATGGAAAATATTTATGACTTGGGTCAATTTCTTGGGTCTTGAAGTTCAGTCCTGGAAGCATGTTGGTATAGCACTTTGGATTGTTTATCAGCTGATTTGGAAATGTTCCTCTAAAAACAATTCTTTGTCTATTTGGGGGTAATATACAAAGTAATGTGGGCGTGAGGGTGGAGAGAGACTTTACTTATTGTTCTGCCTTAGGCACCGAAATGTTACAAACAAACCCTGAAAACACTACACACACAAACATCCAATTCCTGGAAGGGAGATGAGATTAAGGGAGGAACATGGAGGAACTAGGACAGGAGTATTCAGTAAGCCTATTAAGTCAGCAAGAATCACAGGAGAAAACCAGCCTCTCCTTTCTGGCTCAGTACTGCGGGCTAAAATTAGGTACAGACAGAACGCATGGCATAAAGAAATGCTCAGGTTTGGGACCACATCACTGCAAGGTTATTAATAGTTCTCCTTTTATAAACATAAGGACTTTGTAGTAGCCTGCTCCAAAGGGGCGGTTCTAATTTGACCTTCCCCAATGGAAGAAAGCGGTGTATCTGGAAGCAATGCAGAGAGCATAAAACTAGGTTAATCTGAATGAAATGTCCTTCTGGGTTGTCACCTCACTGATAAATGGGAGAGGGAGGGGCAATGTGCCAGGCTCGTTTGCGTGTGCTGTTGTGCATCACATTTCAAATGGACCATTTGAGGCCATAACATATTTCAGGTTAACTGCAATGGAATAGTTGTTAATGTAAACAGAGCGAACAGGCAGACTTATTAAACAGTGTAGATCTTTGAAATACTGGAATACCTTGGAGGACCACTCTGGAATGCAATTTCACTCATATTCTTCAGTTTAGACAACCAAGAAAGCTGTTGTTTATTATAAGAAATACATAGTGACAAGAAAGATTATAAAAGTCCTAGTTCTAACTAACAAAGATAGAGAAATCATGCTTTCCTTCAGCCTCTCAAGAACAAAGCAGAATGTCTTCTTTCCCAGGAAGTCACACATGAAGAAAGGGAAACTTTGTATCGGCACCCCTAAGAAATTTCACTCTAGGACTGCAAGGAACATCAGGATAGCTCAGAACAGAGAAAGAATCACCTAGGAAAACTGGAGATCCCTTTTGCTCTGGCTCTATTCTCCAGTTCCCCCAGGGGCAAACAAGGTATCTTTGGTGAATGCTGGCTTGCACTCCTGCCCTTCCCAGACACACTCTCCACAAGACACTCACACTCATTTTAAGAGTTTCATCTTGTCTTGCAACTTCCTGTGTCAAACCTTACCTTGTGGTTTGGCGAGCACGTTCTCTGTACAGTGGCCCCTCCACTTTTGCTAGGGTTCGGGGTGCACAACTCTCGCAAAAGCGGAAAAATGGAAATAACTCCCCCCTCCACAATCCCCCTCCCATTCCCTTCTGGGGCTCCTCCCTCCCGTTCCCTTGCCTCTTGCGTGCTGGGGCCAGAAGCAAGGGAATCGGGGGGAGATCTCTGGAGAGGAGAAGAAAGGCTTGAGTGAGCCTCCGCCCATTCCTTTGCCTATTGCCTTGGCACAAGTTCTCAGCAGTGGGGCCAGAAGCAAGGAAATGGGAGGGGGAGCCCTGGAGGGAAGAAGGAGGACATTTACTTGCCTTCCATCACCCCCCTCCCCCCCATGTGCCTCAGGAATAATCAAATTCACAAAAGTCAGATCCACAAATATGGAGAGAAGACTGCATACTGATTGTGACTTTTCTCTGTTTTGAGATCACTGCCTTCATACCCTACTAGTACTTTTGTGCTGGATGTAGCCCCTTGGGCCAAAGAGTCACAGGTGACCCACATAAGGTTTGACAGAATTCCTATAGTGCTTTGTCTGAGATGTGTTTCATTGGTGGTAAGTAGCTGTAGATGCCATTTCTCCACAATATCTCGCAGGCAGCTGCACATTGCCTGGCACGCATCTCACCTTTTCCATGAGTACACAATTCCATGTTGCTGTGTATTACAAGGGATTTTGGTCTGGTGCTGTATTATTTATTCACATGGGTACTGCTGTGTTGCTCCAGACGTGTATTTACCTACAACTTGGATGGCTTTCAAAAGGGGATTAGCCAAAATCTTGGAATCATGATGGATCTATATCAGGGTCAATATGTTTCTGTGCTCCAATTGTTGGGGATCATGAATCATGGGGTGGAACATATCTGCTCACAGCCTCTTGTTTCACTATGTGCACTTGTCCAGGAACCTCCAGCTGCTGATGCCATTTGTGCTTAATCCAACATATATTTCCCAGATGTATTTGATCTCAGCTCAAGCTCATTAAGTCACAGATGCTGCAGGTAGTTGTGCTGATCTATATGGAGAAATCCATGGGATTTCTATAACAGTCATATCACACTTCTGCACTTTGCAACTGATAGCCTCAGGGATTCCTGCAGGATCCTGTTGCAACCTTTTGTCACAAAGCATGTTGCTGCTGGGAGAGCACTGGATGATTCTTTACTCACTACTCCCATCCTAGCACCTCAGAAATCACTATGTCAGTGGCGCTGCCCGGCTTCCAAGGTGAGTTGGGGAGCACTGTCATTAGCTGCACTGATAGAATGACTGTAAAGATAAATTCCAATATTTACAATGACATCAGAAATGCTGAACAGGGTGCCGGCCATTATTTTCCATATGCAATCTAGTTGCTTATAGTAAATAACAGTGACTAGGATTTAAATGCATATTAAACTCATCCTACTGTAATGATCCAAACTTTTTATAAAATCTAATCTTTTAAAAATCTTACTTTCCAAAGCCAAGATTTGCTACACTTGCTTTCTGCAATGAAGCACTGAACACTTGTATGGTTTCAGCACATGTGCAAAGTTGAAAATAGATTTTCACACACAACTATAGATGCACCAAAGTAAATCCTACAGCACACAAAGTATACATGCATAGAAAGTCTTCCTTGTACTTCTACAATGTTTTAGTAACTCTGTGAAGTCTTAGTACTGGGTTTTGCAATATTCCATCTTATCCTTTTATTCAGATGTCTAAATGCTCAGCTGAAGACCAAACATTTCAAAGTTGCTAGACAGAACAAATGAAAAACGTATCTTCAGTACAGACCTTTGATATTATTATTTGGTAGGGTTATTTATTTTCATGGCTGACTTCAAGTGAAGTGAGAAACTGAAGCTCCATATACTAGCTTGCATGAGACAAATCCTCTCGCACAAATGTTTTTCTAACCAGCTTATTTCAGGAAAGGCAGGATATAAACTGGGGAGGGGGTTGAATCCAACAAAGAACAGAATAACTTCCCAGTGGAATCTGACCCCTCTATCTTCTTCCTACTTCACTATGCTTAAAGATACTACAAATCTCTCATCAGATGCAGGAGTCCTTCTGTGTGAGAAAGGAATTTAGTTAGGAGGGCCCAAGAAACAAACAATTATTTTTCACTGTGACAGCCTATGGATGATGGCCTCTGTACCAGTCAGCCAGTGCTTGAGAAGTCGTAACTGGAGGGTGTGTACGTGCAAAGCATCACCGCAGAGGGATGCCGGATTCTCTCAGCCAATTGGAATTGGTACATGTACAAGAATGATCATCCTTGCCTTCTCCTTCACTGTAAAATGCTGACTGCACTTCATGGCTTCCTTTCTCCTCTGTCTCTGTCACTTTTCTTTTTCATCATCTTCTTCTTCTTCTTCTTGCAAATATGAATAATTTACACTGGAATGCTGCTCTTTTGCCTGTGCCTATATTTTGCCCTCCAGTTCTGCACTGGTTTTTGCTTTCCCTGATCCTCTACCTCCCCTACATGTGCAAGATGTTCATATGACTCAACCTGTATCCTTTTTCAGATGACGGCACAAAGATGAGGCCAGCAGAGTCACATGCAGGCCCTGAAAGAGTGGCTGCCAAGGTGCTGTTGGTATCATTTTCCGGACTGGAAAAAGGCACACTTCTCTCTGCATTTGAATGTGTACAGTTATGTGAGATTGTATTTCAGTCCCAGTCGGATTGCTTATGAATAAACACAGATATAGCTTACTGTTTGTGCATGTAAGTATGACCATCTAGTTCTAAGCAAGGACAACTTTTACCTTAGACCCATTCAAGGATGAGTAGTGCGTGTATTTCTATGTCTGTCGCTGCTGCGATTTCTGTTTGTCTTGCTATATTATTACTGTACTTTTTATTCTCTAATTTTACAACAAAAAGACCAGCAGAAACCCCAGACAGTGCGGGGTGGGGTTATAGAATCGGGTTGGAAGAGACCACAGGGGCCATCCAGTCCAATCCCCTGCTATGCAGGAACACACACTCAAAGCACCTCCAGCAAATGGCCATCCAGGCTCTGTTTAAAAATCTCCAAAAGAAGGTGACCTCACCACACTCCGAGGCAGCATATTCCACTGTTTCTATAATATATTTCTCCAGAAGGTCTTCAATCCCTCCTGTGTCTCAGGTGTAGGACAGGTGTGGTCCACAGACCTGCAAAGCCGCCTTTGTGGCTTTCATCCCTCTCCACCAGCCTCCTGAGCCCCCCTAATCAGTGTTTGATCACTTCTGTTCTTTTCATGGTTTTTCAAGTCTGGGCCTGGGGAAATCTGGGGTGGGTAGTAGGGGTGAAAATGTGTTCCCCAGCCCTGACAAAGTTGTCCAGCTCCATCCAACCTTCCCTTCCCACACCCCAATTCATCCTATTTCCCACGAGCCCAGTTAGTGACTGTTCTCACTTCCTGCAGGAGGGAGCTGAAGTGATGTGTACAAAACTCCCTTCAGCCACACAAGCTCTCTCTTTGAACTCCTCTGTCTTCATCCTCCTTGCCTGCGAATGATGTGCAATGTGCTAGTTCAGAGCACTTCTCAGGCCCTGCATGAGAGAGGAAGAAAGAAATAGGAGCCTGTTTTGTGGCTGAATCCAGGAAAGCCAGTGTTTCATGTCTTTGCTTCTTTCTCCAGCCTCAGACATTTCTGTCACACCACAACATGAAAGCAGACAGATGGCTCCAAAATGGGCTTTCACATATGTATGTAGCAAAATGGCCGTCTTTGTGGCAATTTGTTGGAGTTGGTAAGAAGGGAGGAGGGAAACGAACAAATACATTGCTGTGTATTCTGTGCTTAGACACTCACTGTTTCTATCAGTGCAGTCCAGGCTGTTCTGGGTGACTGGAGGAGAGAAGTTTACTCCTGTTCTTTGCAAATCAGGATCTTGGCAGCAGGGACTGGGCGGTGGTCAGCATGTGATTTAAAAAAAAAAAAGGATTGAGTAGATCAAATAGGAACCCTGTATGCTACAAGGTTCACTGGGCAGAAAGAGATGTACAGTGCTGGTAACTTCATTGTGTGTGCCTCCTCAAAAGAAGGATTTGTATGCATGACTTTTTAAAAAAAAATTTAAGGAAGAAAACAATGGTATTTAAATGAAAGAATGAAAGCACTATACAGGGTATGTGCATGCAATTTTATTTATTGTTTAAAGTACTTATATTCTGTCGTGCTATTAAAGCAGCAGCTATGCGCAAGACAATTTAGTACATACCAAAAAAACCAAACCAAAACATTGATGACATCTTAAGATATGAGGGAGGAGGTACAATGTCAGCATATGCACGAGAGGAAATAGAGAGTGTCTGTCTTTCACTGCTCCCTTGTAGACTGGTTTCTTTCTGGCCACACCTTGTGGACAAGAACTGTGATGTTCACCTCTTAGCCGTTTTAAGCCGGCTGTGTCAGGGCTCCACATGCACAGTGCTGCTCCTATTGCACCACCTTTTGAATTCACACCTTCCTGTGTTGATAACCATTTGCGTTTACACAGAGAAAGGCTGTTCTCATCCTCATGCAAGAGGAAAGTAGTAGGTTGCTTTAAGACAAGGGAGATAAACATGTGACCCCAGAGAGGTTGTGGGCAAAAGTCCCATTATCCCTCAACCCATCTGCTGTGTTGATTAAAGTTGATGGGAACTGAAGTCCAGCACCACACAAAGAGTCATATAGATTCCCTATCCTTGCTTTTGAAGTTATCTCTTTGAAAAAGAAATTTATACAGATTTTATTTTCTACAGTTGCTGGATATGCATGAAATATGATAGGGAGGCTAAAGAGAATTTTTTTTTTTTTTTAAAAAATCTGTTTCCTTTCCAGTATCATTTGATGTAATGTAGTCTAACCCAAATGCTAACCTGTGGGAAAAAATAGAACTACTATTTTGAGGAAGGTCAGAACTCACGATCCTCGACTGCAGCTGCCCATCATTCATGTGACAAGACTATGTGTGCCATATCAGGTTGAAAACCCAACATGAGGGCTGGCAAAAAATCCAGATACTAATGGTGGGAGGAGAAGTTGGGTGCTGCCCTTCTGCTTGGCTAAGTAGATTCAAGGCAAAAGTGTGGGGTTTCTGCACAAGCTGTATAACACCATGCAGGCACTAGGATGGCACATGACACTTGGCTTGTGGCTTTGTTTGCCCCAGACACTGACCATTACTAACCTAGAACATCTAGCATTCAGGAAATGTGGCATCTGTACTACAGAGGCATACCTTCAAGCCCACAGTGTATGTGCTAGAATCAGTGGCTGGGTGCAAAGAGGTTCCAGAGAAGTTACAGGTTGGCAGACAGACATGAACCAGCATACTAACAGCTGATGATGCCTTCTGGGATGTTTTGTTGTCGTTGTTGTTGTTGTTATTCCAGCTTCCCATTCCTCCCATCTTTTCCCCCTTTACAACTCTGTCCGTCCTTCCCTGTATTTTCCCCTTCCTCCTCCCCCCATTTCTTTTATCCAGTTTTCCACTCCCTTGGGTCTCTCTCTCCGTGCTTTCCATTGTTAGAGCTTCACTAGCACAAGCTCAACTTATTCAGCTGAGAGAAGATGCTGTGAAGTCCTGAAAAGATACAAAATAAGGCCAGAGGTTACATGATGAGATGCCAGCTGCCTTTTAACTCCAGTGAAAAAGGAGAAGAAGCCTTACAGGCCATTTCCACACTAGCCTGTTAGAGTGCTATATTCCACTTTCAACATCCTATGGAATCCTGGGGTTTGCAGTTTAGGGAGGGGCCTTAAGGATTAAGTCCACAGTAATGTGTGTAAATACAGAGGAGGACGGGGTGGTGGTGGTATATCCTGTAGCTAGCCCTATTGTTTGATATTGCAGCTTCCTGGCATCTCTGCATCAGTCAGTACCCAGTGGGAAGGAGGCAGAATGGGAAGTTTGGCAAGCAATGAAGATTCCAAAGAGGGCAGCATATGGTATGAATCCTATAAGGAGGTCTGAAGAACATAAGCAAGGTAAATTTTAAAGGGCAGATAATACAAGGGTAACTGCTATTATTTCCAGCCAGCCCAATTGCCCTCTTCTCAATATCAAAGTCAGTCACCACCCCTTCAGACCTGGAGTATTTCCTTATTCCTACACCAGCAGGTCAGCCAGATCTTCTTAATCTTCTCCACAGTCTCCACCTCCACTTGTAACCCCATATCCATCCTTAGTACTTAAAACAGAGAGGTGGAGGAAAGTGGTGTCGAAACACTGGACCTGAGAAAACACTGCCTATATACCTATATACTGTATCCCATAGATAGTTAGAGCTCTGTTCTATAGAAATACATTTACACACACACAGAAGATGAAAGAGACAGAGAGAGAGAAATCATTGCCTCTGAAGAGCTAACTGAGATTTATGGAGAGGACTGTAGGTGTCCAGTCTTCTTTCTCTGTCCTCCAGAATGCTCAATAAACTATAGTCCTCCCTCCACATACACTAGGGTTAGGGGCACAGGACCCCCGTGAAAGTGGAAAAATCATGACTAACTCTAGGCCCTCCCAAACCATATTTAACACACAAAAAAGTATGATCACCATATTCAACCCACCCTGGCTTCCTTTTGAGGCATCAGGGTTCCTTCACAAGGCAGAAGTGGGTGGCTGGTGGGGCTTACTGCCACCTCCACTGCTGCTCTGCACTATTTTAAATAGAGACTTAAAAGCCTCGCTGGCAGTTTTTCAGTCTCACGGGGTTTGCAGTCCCCATAAAAATGGCATAGGGAGGTAGCAGAGGTGACAACAAATAATCTGTGAATAATCAAATCTGCAAAAGTGAATAATCGAATCTGCAAAAGTGGCTTTCCCTGCCAGTGCAACTGAGAGGCAAGGTCTCTCAGCCACTTCATCCTGTTAGTAGGTCTCCTTTCCTAGAGACCACCACCACTCTCCCTTTCTGCTATCAGAGCTTTTGCCTGCATGATAAGAGAGTGCTGTGGGGTACAAGACAGTTGGTCACAAAGATGACAGCCTCTTGCGAAAAACTATCTTGAAAAGTTCTGGCTGTAGGGTCTCACTGCTGAGTTTGGGCTCTGTGTCAGTTTTAGGCCATGTACTTCCATAACTTGTGCAATTGGCTCATCTGGGATAGCTAGCTGGCTGATTGGCTCTTCTACCTCTGCAATTTAGTGACTAATGCAGGAACATCATAAAATGTTCCAATGTTAGTATATGTGCACAGTACATTCCAGCTGCAATCAAATTGTTTACAGCTAAAGTTCAGGCTCACCTGTTATATGGGGCTCAGCTGGGGTTATATAATAATATGACCTCTCTAGAAAGAGTTCAAACAAAGTTTTTGAGAAGCATATTTCAGGTTGCCTGATGTGTTCCAAATGCAGTACTGTGAAGGGAGGCAGGAGTTAGTAAACTGGAATCAAGCATTTGGTTGAATATTTTTACCTGTTGGTTAAAGCTTCATAATAATCCTGGTGGACTGACCCAGTTAATATTGGTTGACCATTACAAATCCACACAAGAATCAGCTTTACTTCAGAAATTGAGCCTTTGTGGACTTTCAAGCGATACTATTCTAAGGTTAGGATTAGATCAAGCTAAATCTATTGTAAGACAAAGGATCTTAGATATAGAAGGTCAAACAGAAATTGCTGCCTTTACTAACTACACATTTGCCAACAGGCAAATGCTGATTTCTAAACCGGCCACATGCTTATACTATGTTACTGTACCCAAATTTAGGAGAGCTTTATCATTGGCTAGATTCAATGTTCTCCCCACAGCAGTATTAGAAGGGAAATATGGGAAAATTCCCTATGAGATCTGATTTTGCCCTTGCATCACTGATGCTATAGAAACTATAGCCCATGTACTCTTGTACTGTCAGTTTTACAGGGATATGCGCCAACAGCTGATTACTCCCCTGCTAACCCAATACCCAGGACAGTCCGATGTTTTCTACTTACATTATCTGCTGGATAACCAGGAACAAACTGTCATACTTAAAGTAGCAATTTTTTTATATATATATTATGTGCAAGATACGCCCTCAAATGGTTAATAGTAGTTGATGTGAGTTATCAAAATTATCTGTTTTGTTACCAATTTCCATGACTGTATTTATTATTTTATTGGTCAATGACCTAAATAAAGTGTCTGTCTGTCATCATAAAAAGAACAGGAAAGGAGGTTTGGTCAGCACCATAAGGTATGAGGACAACTTTCTGGATTTTTCCGCCTGTACTATTTGAAATATTTGAAACTATTTGAAATATTAACATACACAGAAGAGTCATTACACATGTAAAATTTCAGGAAATTTTGAAGCCATTGGGAAAAAAACACATTTTTTCAGGGTGGGTAACAAAAACATTTTTGGAAAAAATGAAGAAAAATGCAATATTAGCATCCATGAGATAGAAACACCTGCTTGTTCCCTTGACATCCATTTTCCATCAAATTAGGCACATATATACCATAAAGTTAATAGGGGCTCTCTTCAGGCCTTCTGAGGCCTTGGTGTATGAAGGAAGAGGCTGGTCTTTAGGATGTTGTCACCTAGGTCTGGAACTTCCAGATTATATTATATTATATTATATTTGTATTATATTATATTATATTATATTATATTATATTATTATAAGTTCAGAGTGGCACTATCTCTTCTTGGTTTCAAGGTTACATTTACTTTTCTTAACTTCCTGCAGTAATTGCTTGATATGTCACTTTCTGGAACCGTGAAAGCTCCCTTGCATAACTCATTTCCTCTGTTTCCTTTGAAACATCCTCTGTTTCTCTGTGACTTTTTGCTCTTCTGAATTACAGTTGCTATAAACACTATTAATATCTACAATAACAACACTCTGCTCCACTTCCATCTTATTCATTCCTTGGTAGGACTTCCCTGTCCTCTAAAGGATAAGGGTGTGTGTGCATTCATGCATCCTCCTGCTTCTCAGTTTATCTTGTCAGTTTGTGAATTTGAAGTTTTTCTTTCTTTTCCTCTCCTAATAAACAGATACACATACATCAGAGATCAACACATACATCTGTAGCTGAAAGCTGTAGCTGAACAGACACACGCACATCCGTAGTTGAAATCCAGTGTGATCCTTTTATCTCATCTGTACCATTTCTCAGTATTTGCTTCATATAGGACACGATTTCACTTCTAGTATCTTCACCTCCTTTTTCTTCCCATTCTGTAAGTTGTGATTATACTCTGGAAGCTTCCCAGCCAGGGACTTCCTTGGATGCATCTGAGAGCCGCATACTGCTGAGTGAGCTGTACAACCAGCCCTCCACATTGGCGGGTTTCACTTTTGCCAGCCCCTCCCCAAACTGCAAACCCCAGGATTCCACAGGATGTTGAAAGTGGAATAATACCACTATAACAGTCTCGTGCAGAAATGGCCTTGGTCTAGGTAACTCATGCCTTCTTCTGTGAAGGATTACTATTGCTAGTATGTGTGAAGCGGCCAGGCCAGGGTTTGGGAGGGAGTAATGTGGGGTGCTGAGTGTGATGAAAGATCATTAGCATGAAACAACTGGGCTTCATCCTTTCTATACTTTTGTCCTTGCTGCCCCATGGCTGCTGTATTCAACGGGATGGGAATTATGAATCCCTCCCTCTGTTGTTATAGATGCCTGCAGAGTGAGGCTGCTGAAGCCATGGTTTAAGATAGCGGAAGCCCAAGGTTTATCATTCATCTTTGAGCTTTATGTGGAAAATGTCCCATTGTTTTCATGGGTTAGGCCTTTCTTCCCTTCTACCCATCCCTCTCTCGCTCAGTGTATGGGGATGGTGGCAATGAAGGCTCAAGGGTTTGAGAGGTCTCAGTATTCTCCTGTCAGTGCCCATACCCCTTACTCTGACTTGTACTTCACCATCCTGTTATGTGCTCTCATCACCAGTCATACTCCTGACAGACAAGCAGCAACGTGTGCTGTTATTAGAAGCAACAGCAGCACCCACTGCCACTGCTGCGATGGAGATGATTTAAGTAACTTTAAAATGGGTGCAAAAACATTGAAAGAGTTAAAAATTTCCTATACCCTGGCTACAGTCCCCAATGGAGATTGTAGTAAAAAAAAAATATCAGAAGAAGACTAATGTCCACACTACATTGTTATAGTGCTATTATTCTACTTTCAACCTCCTGGGGAATTCTGGGGTTTGTAGTTTACAGAGGCCAAAGAGCTCTCTGGCTGGGAATTCTCAGTGCCCCTCCCTAAACTACAAGACCCAGGATTCCATAGGAGGTTGAAAGTGGAATAATAGCACTGTAACAGTGTAGTGTGGAAATAACCTGAGTTTACAACACTTGACCGGGGCAGTTGTGGACTAGAAATCTTGGAGTGCTCTCATTCGTGTGTGTGTGTGTGTGTGTGTGTGTGTGTGCCTTCAAGTTGCCTATCAACTTATGGCAACCCCATTAATTTCACAGGGTTTTCTTAGTCAAGGAATACTCAGAGACGATTTGGCCAGTTCATCTAACATACAGCCTACAGCACTCCGTATTCATTGGCAGTCTCCCATCCAAGTACTAACCCCATTAACTTCCAAGATCAGACAGGATCTGGTGTTTTGAGAGTATTTAGGTTTTTCATTCATAGGATCATGATAAGCCCAAGTCAACTTGCCAGCAAGTAACAACAACAACCAGGATTCTGCTGTTTGGACGTGTAGCCATTATTATAGTCAGATCTCTCATGGTACCTACTCACAAAGGCTGGGGTATTAGAATCTGTACAACAACCCAGCCAAGATGTATGTGGTTATGTTCTAAAATGGAACCACTTTTGAATGTCCAGCCAAAGATACAAAAGTTCTAGCTGAAAAAAGCCTTTCCTGGTCAAATCCTGTAACTAGCATCTATGGTGAACTCCAATATCTAGCATCCATTTGCTAAGTTTCCTGATTAATCTATTGAAATACTGAATACCCTCCTTCCCCGCCACTAGAGGTTTTATCTCTCCAAGTGTGTGGCCCTGCAGTTGGTGTAAACAGGAAATGCCATTAATAGGAAATCTCACCTTTGAGGCATGTGTGATCAACTCAACAATTCTGTGAAGTCTTCCTTAAGTAGGTGTTTGTTTGAGACATTACCATCTTTTGCTAAATAAACTACATGGTAATAACTTACAGGAAATCCAAATGGACACCCTTTGTTTGAAGAAGCTCCTTTGTTTTAGAAGACTTCCTGATGTCATGCTCATGTTTTTTTATTTCCTTTGCCTGGGATGCCCAATTCTGTAGGTGGCAGTCTACCTGAACCAAGAGCTGGAGCTGCCCAGCTTCTCCTTCTGGAGGCCTCTTGCTGAAATCCCTAGCTCTCCTTTGTTCTTTTTAGCTGAAATAACTCTTTCAAACCCCCAGAATTTGGCATTTTTGTCAGAGAATCTTGTTAGCCCATTCTCTTTCTCAAGGTCCTGGGTCTGGCAGAGGAACTTGGTGAGTTTCTCCTTTTTGTCTTTGCATTATTCCAGCCAGTAGTGCTCCCCAGCTTCTCAAAAGAAAAGTTCAATGGTAACAATGGAGAAGTAATTTTAGTCATCTCTAAGATCTACTTGGGACAGTGTTTTCCCTGCACATTGCAGCTCCCCAAAGCTGCTCTCTCTTTCGTGTGTGTGTGTGTGTGTGTGTGTGTGTGTGTAAAAGGGAGAGAGGGAGAGAGGGAGAGAGAGAGAGTATTAGAGAAAGAAATATATAGTCTTTACTTTCCTTTTTTTACTATATTTTTGTAACACAATGCTGATATAATATAAAACAACATTAAGGAAGACAACCTGACTACAACCTGACTAAACTACCCTAGTAGACAAACAAACAAGCCAACCCACAAACTAAACTATACAACAACAAACTGTTATTGTTGTTTGCCTTAAAATCGTTCCTGACTTATGGTGACCCTAAGGGTTTTCTCGGGCTGAGAGTGTATGACATGCCCAAGATCACCCTGTGGGTTTCCATGGCTGAGCAGGGAATCAACTCTGGTCTCCATGGTCATTTCTCACAACAAACATTAACTACTTTCAAACAGCATTCTTCCTCTCACTTCTCCTTTTAGCAACCCCTGCAGTTTCACATTGTTTAATTTCAAACCATCGTTGGCCCTGCAAGTTTGCTCATTTTTGAGTTAGTCTCTCCTCATTTTAAAGCAACTCTGCTATATTAGGCATCTGTTTGTACTCTGATGTGCTGTTTGCCATTTATGAAACTTTTCCATAGAACTTTTTTTTATTCCCCAATGCAACTATTGTGCATATCTTGATTTCTGTGTGTTCAGTAAAATTCCTCTTTCAGAAAATTCTGTGGGACTGTGGATGTAGATATTGATTCCAATTTGTGTAAGGTGCCCGACTGGCCAAATCACAAGAGCCTTGATAAGCATGTGAACAGCAGAACACATACTAATTCATTCATGTGAGCTGAGGCATTCCTGATAACAGAGATCAGTCAGAAAAGCCCATTAAAAAATGGTCCCACCTGAAAAGACTTATTAATTTGCTCTGTTTTCAGAGCACTGTAAGACAGGGTGGGGGAAACGAACCTCCAGCTTCTATCAACCCTAAAGTGAATAGCCAGTCGTGATGGATGATGTGATCTGGAGTGCAGTGACATCTACAGGATCACACATTGCCCATCCCTGGGCCAGAGGATCATGATATAAGCAGAATGGAGAAAGGAGCAGTAGATGCTAAAATATACATTACCAGAAAGGCCCTGCACAGCCTATTGTGTAATCTCCTCATAGAAACTTCATAATATATATATATATATACAGAGAGAGAGAGAGAGAGAGAGAGATTGAGAGTGAGTGAGTGTTAGGTGTGTTAGCATTTAGTCTTTAGTTTTTTCTTCTGCTCTGCTTTCGCCATTTCCACACTAGACTGTTACAGTGCTATTATCCCACTGTCAACATCCTATTGAATCTTGGGGTTTGCAGTTTAGGGAGGGGCCCCAGGATTCCATAGGGTGCAAACCCCAGGATTCCATAGGGTGTTGAAAGTGGAATAATAGCACTGTAACAGTCTAGTATGGAAATGGCCCTTTTCTTTCTTTCTTTCTTTCTTTTTTTGAACATATATTTGTGAATTAGATGGTTTGTTTTAAAAGTAATAAATAATTGTGTATATATTTAAAAGGAAACCTCTCTTTCCAGCTGCAAAATAGTAACTAGGCAGCTCAAGCTCTAGCCCCATTCCATGGAAGTCACACAATTTCACTCTAGTTGCTCAGCTTGCACTCTCTGCCAACCCTCATACGTAAAGGGCAAGGTGGCATGAAATCTTTCCTCTGGCCAGCTGGCCTGAATGTAAGACCAACAACTTTGGATCAAATTAACCTCCACAGAAGGGTCACAAGTGCAATGAGTGACTTATCTTAAAAGGACATCGGTTTGATAGCATTGTCATACACAGCTGAGATTTCTTGGCATAAAGGGGGATTTCAGAAGGGAAAATGTCAAGACCAGTCCCCACTAGAGATGCTGCTGTTGCAACATTATCTGACTTGCTGCACACTGAATATTTTGTCTGGCCCGCCCCTTGTAACCTTTCTCACTTCTTTTAGTTTGCATTCTCACTCAATTCTCCATCAGCCTTTTTCCACTACACTACACAGTAAGACAATCAGAGCAAGTATTGTATTCATCCTTCTTGGTGTTTTTATACTATCTCTATTTTTAATTTGTATTTTATTTAAGTTTTATGATATATTACACATAAATATGATTCTCCTTCTGTCTAAGATGCCTCACACATCTCTGGTACAAATATTTTGGTCAGGTAGGATCCTGAATTTTTTAAAACTGCATAAGCCAATTTAGGCTGGGTCCCCTTTCTAGAGAAAAGTGACTTCGCCACAGTTTTACAATGCACTCCACAGGGGTCTGTCCTTGAAGACAGTTTGAAAAACTGTTGACTGGCACTTTCAGCAGCTAGTACATTTGTGGATTCTAAGCACGTATTGCACCTCTCTTTACTTTTTTTTTAAACACTGGCTATACATTGATTTCCAGATCTACTTCAATATGTTGCTTTTGGGGTCAGAGCTTCGAAAACCTAGTTAGTTTAGAAGTTTTTGGAAAAAAGTTTAGAAAAATACTTTTGGGGTACTGGCAATGCTGCTTGAAAATTTTGGAAGTTAAATAAATTCTCCAAACTCTGGCCCTTTTTGCACCTTACCTGGTGCCACTGGTGTCGCATTGGGATTGCGTGAAAAGCCTCCTCCAGGAGGGAATTGTGTCTCCTGCGCTTCCCTCTACACCAGCTCTGTGCTGGACAGAAGGAAGTGCAATACCTCCGCCCCTTCCTTCTGCAGCGCAGAAGAGGAGGAAGCGTGGCCATCACTCTTCCTGATGTTCTGCATGCCAGGTAAGTGCAGGAGGGACGCGGGAGGAATGTGCAAAGGAATGTGCAAAGAGCCGAAAATGATATAATGTGTGATTGCCATGGGATCGCTACGGGAGCGATACATGATCGTGAGAACTTCATGAGGAATTGTCCTCATGGTTCTGTGTCACTCCCGTGGCCATTTCACGTTCAAAGTCGCATGCGAAAAGGGCCTCTGTTTGGAATCACATTATTAGAAGGACCACCTACAAATATACGAGCCTGCTCAAGCATTAAGATTAACACTAGAGGCTCTGTTTTTTGTCCCACCAACTGTAGCCATTAGGCCGAAAGATATTAGGGAAGGCCTTTATTTTGGTATGCCCATAGCCTCCTGTGAGAGATGACACCATTATACCTCCTCCTTCTCTTTTTCTTCTTTCTCTTTTATATAGTGCCATCACTATGCACGGGACTTTACAGGTAGAAGACCAACAAAACAGTTCCCTGTCCTCAGGCTTACAAGCTAATAAAGAGGCAGCATTGCCTCTTCTTCTCTCCCTCCAAGTGGAAGTTGGGATGCAGAGAGGGCCTTTCATCTACTTCTCAGCCTAGACATGATGGAGCTGTGCCTGCTACTTCTTTTCAATCTCTGAGGCCAGGGTAATGGCAGTTGGGACGGAGAGGAGGCCTTCCATCTGCTTCTGGGCCTAGGCCATTTCCGCACTAGACTGTTATAGCGCTGTTATTCCACTTGCAACATCCTATGGAATCCTGGGGTTTGCAGTTTTGGGAGGGGCTGGTCGGCCCCTCCCGAAACTGCAAACCCCAGGATTCCTTACGTTGTTGCAAGTGGAATAACAGCGCTATAACAGTCTAGTGCGGAAATGGCCCTAGGCATGATGGCGCTTGAGGAACTGCCTCCATAGACAGATACTTAGGGCCCACTGCTAACCTCACAAAAAATGTGGAAAACACATTTGTTCTGGTCTGGACTTTGTACTTAAAACAGACTAGCTCCTGCTGCTGCAGCTGCCATGTATGTCTGTGGGCCTTTCCGCAATACACTGTTACAGTGCTATTATTCCACTTTCAATATCCTGTGGAATCTTGGGGTTTGCAGTTTAGGGAGCGGCATTTAGAATTGTCAGCCACAGAGCTCTTTGGCCTCAGTAAACTACAACCCCTGAATTCCACAAGATGTTGAAAGTGGAATAATAGCACTATAACAATGTAGCGTGGAAAGGCCCAAGATGTGTGTTTAACCTGTAATTGTATATTTGTGTTTTGTAATCTTATAGGTAATTATGTGAAGGCAACATAACTTGAAAGATGGGCTCAAATGTTTTGAATAAATACAAGTGCAACCACTTTAGTGTATTTTATACCTACTTCAGAAATTGAGGGGAAATGCATTTTTACCATCCTAAACAGCTATCAAAGTAATGTTCATCATACAGCAACATTCACTGTGCTTAGATTCTTCTTTTCCTTAGTCTACAAGGCACTCCCCAACATTTTAAAACATTGGGTTTCAATTTCACCAAAACGTATTCTTAAAAGACAGGACACCCAGATATAATTTTAAATTAATCTACCGTCCAAGAACAAAGCAGTCCTAAAGCAGGGGTTGGGCAATAGTAATGATGTGACAGACTTGACTATACATCACACTGGGCCTCTCATGGAGGAGTGAGTGGGTTATAGGTGCTGCTGGCTTTACTTGGCAAGATCATCTTCAGTTGCCCCTTTAAAACCAGTAGGAGGGGCTGGAATTAGCCATAGTGATTCCTGGTGAAAGATACCTTCAGCTAGCTGACATGGAAGTTTGAATTGCATTGTTAGGTACCATTTATGATCATGAGATCTGTAACCTTACTGCTATCTATACTAACTTGAGGTACGTCCTAAGTGTCCTTAATTATTTGAATCTTAATTTCAGAGGTATTTTAATAAATTATTCTTTTCTCTGGAGCACTTTGACATCTACCTCTGATGTTGTAAATATCCCTTCTTATATGAACTGACTTTCCAACTCTCTTTTGCACATACCCTCTTACCTTCTGAACTCTTCCTCCTCCAGTACCCAAGCCTGCCAGATTTTACTGAGGACGTGTCCTCAGTTACCCTATGTCCAGCTTCCAGCTTTATGTTTCACCTGACTCTGTGACCTCACCAAGGAAATGTGAACAGATAAGAGCAGTCCTATCAGTGGTGCCAGCTGAAGGACTTTCATGCTTTTTCCTCTGAGCAGAGTCTTTTTTCCTGTCACGCAGTTAGGCTGTGGCATAAGAGTGGGAACAAGTACTTTCTTCCATTCCTTTCTGCCAAAAATTAAAGCTGAAATGAATTCTTCAGTTTTTTCCAGAACTGGGCAACATGGGAAGACTTAACAGCATCAACAGCATCAGAAACCACCTTGGAAAGTGCCTTGGAAGAGCAGGGGTGCCACATGCCTCAGCATTATCCCCCTGCTCATGCAAAGCTAACACAAAAGTGACACTCATTCTGCAAGCTACTTTTGGCCATGATGCTCTATATCCTATAGGTAGTGGGGTTTCCAGGTCTCTCCTCTTCTCCAATCCTCAGAGCAAGAGGGTGGAATCTCAGAGTGAAATATTGCCTTGAAAATACACACACACACACACACACACACACACAGTGAGCAGCGTGAGCAGCCTCTAGCGAGAGGTTCTCACGTCCCGGTTCCTTCAGCTCCTCAGCTGCTGCCTGCTCACGCGAGAGCCCTTCCTCTTCCTTCCGCAGTGCAGCCTGGGATTTTCCCAGGCTGCACTGGGGAAGGAAGCGTGAGCACCACGGCTTCGGAGCTCTGCATGCACAGCAAGTGCACGTGGGGCCCTGGAGTGATGCGCGATCGCACACCATTTTCAGCTCGCAGCCAAAAATGAAATAGTGCATGATCGGCGCCTGCCAGGCCCTGGAGTGTTGCGCGATTGTGAGTGCATCGTGTGGACCGTTCCTCGCAGTCGCGCGACACTCCAGGGGCCCTTTCGCATGGCAAATGCCGTGCGAAAAGAACCAGAGAGTGTACAGTGGGTTTCAGCTCTCTGTCCCCCTCCCTCCTCACTGTAGAATGTTTTCTGTTCAAAGCAGAATTTGGAAAATTTTATGTGGCTGATCTATAGCTCACTTGTGTTCTCAAAAGCAACACTTACAAAAGTGTTCAAAAAACAGAGGAAGAAAAAGTATGGTTATTCAATGCAAAGCTTGCAAAACTTAGGCCATTTCGGCACTAGACTGTTATTTTTTTATTTGTGTTTTTTATCGCAATATCCCCTTGTTATTGGAGTTATTGTTCTGGTGAAATGAAGTACATTACAAATATACTAAATCCATCATAAAAATATACAAATAAATCAAAAAAGGCTGCTCCCCTCAAAGGCCCCTCCCTAAACTGCAAACCCCAGGATTCCATAGGATGTTGAAAGTGGAATAATAGTACTATAACAGTCTAGTGCGGAAATGGCCTTAGTAGATAAATTACTTAGTAGATAAATTACTTCCTGATTACTATGGGACATACCTGCTGTGATCATCTGCAGTTAATGCTTAGTGTATCATACTTAGTGACAACACCAGGACGTGCTGCTGTGCCACCGTCACGAGCCATTCCCACCTCTCAGGTTTCAGCCCTGAAATCTGAAGGCTTGGGATGCTACTGAACTGGAAAACCTGCCAGGCAGGGATGGTGAGCCAGCAGCCTTTGAGCTGGATCCAGGCTCCAAAGCAATTTGATGTGGTCGGTGGCCTCTCATCCATCCTTCCTGCCCATTTCCTTCTCAGTCCCACTTCCTCCTCAGTGCTAATGATTCTTTTCAGCCCCACCATGAATCCTCAGTCCCACTGCGTCCCCACCACCTTCCCCTGCTGCTACTCTTGTCACACTAGTATTCCAGTGTTCAGCCCCAGTCCTCCCCTTTAGGCCTGCTGGGCTTTCCTCTCCTGTGTTCTAGTGCACAGCCTCATCCACTCCTCTTTGGCCATGGTTTGGTTTTCCTTTGGTCCACTGTGATACTTTCTGAGATCATCTTTTGTAATTACTACTCAAAGCCTTGTGATTGCTTTGCAGCAATAACAGAAGGTCCAAAATAACTACATTGTAAAACATTCTTGCCAGGAAAGAGAAATAGGCCATGTAGATTAAAGCCCTAAAGGATTCAATGAGTTGGAAAATTTGCTTTGCTGTGATTCTGCTGTGGTGCATTCTTAATGTTCTGCAACATCTCTGTGGGCCTTTGTGGATCACAGTACCCACAGTTAGAGAACTTCTGATTGGAAGGCACCTTGAGGATTCTTTGCATTAAAGGCACGATATAAACATTTCAAAAAACATAAATAATATTCACTTCCTTTATTAACCCCCAAATGGGTAAGTACTTACACTGCTAAATTTAGCTGCATTTATTTTCTTATTTCAATTTATTTTATCTTGCTTTTTTTTTTGCCTGAGGGTACAAACCACCAAAGAGACAGATCAATAAAGTAAAAGAAATGGACAAAGTATTTGAGCTGGTGGTGAAAGTTCAACTACATGCACTTCTGGATGAAGCAGAGGCATTTCAGTCTAAATTCAGGGCTGGCTTTGGCACTGAGACAGCCTTGGTCACCCTAATTAGGTTGCCAGATCTCTGAGAACTAGCTTCAGTCTTGTGGACTAGCTATACTTCCTTAGGTTTCAGAACAGTAAGATACCTATCAAAGTGAGTGGCACCAGAGAAAGAAAAGTCCTGATTTTTAAAGCCTGGGCACCTGTTTCACCCATTCTGAACTAGTGCCAAGGCCCTCTGGCCCAGGTGAAGGTGTTTGCCTGTGTGTTGTGTCTGTGCAATGTCAGTGTATCAAAAATGTAGGACTAGGGAGAGATCCAGTGGAGATGTATACTTGGGCCAGGATTCCATAGGATGTTGAAAGTGGAATAATAGCACTATAACAGTCTAGTGTGGAAATGGCCCCAGAAGCAGGTCCTGTTCATCTCCCAATTCTTGTATGTGCAAATGCTGTGACATCACCAGGCCCTTTTCGCACGGCGTTTTGGAAGCGAGAGCGCCCCTCGAGCGTCGCGTAAATGTGAGGAGCGGTCTGCATGACGCACTCACATTTACGCAGCGCTCAAGGGCTGGACGCAGAGCGGGCACGCATCTTTTCATTTTCGGCTTAAGGCTGAAAATGGTGCGCCATTGTGCAATGCTCCCGGGCCCTGTGCGCTTACCTGGCGTGCGGTGCCTCGGGAGCCAGGCCAGTCGCATGTCCTCTCCTCTGTGCAGCCTGCGAGGTCCCAGGCTGCGCTGTGAACGGAAGAGGTGGGGAGCTCGTGCAATGAGGAAGCAGCTGCAGACCCGAAGCGGCAGGGAAGGGGCAGCGTTCCTTCCAAGCCTTCTCGCGCGAGGATCCCAACCCAGCAGCGCAAAAAGGTAACGTGCGAAAAGGGCCAAAGATCCATTCATCTGATATTACATGGACCCACCATCTGATCTCACATTTTTGACCCTTAAATTTCAAGGATCAGGATGCTGCTGACCTGGTAGACTTCTGGTTTGTGTGTTGGTTCTGTCCTTGCCTGCAGAGTTGTTTCAGAAAGCAATTATGAAATATTATTACCTGACTCCATGCTACCATCTGTATCAAGGGAGAGCAAAGTGTGGCCTGTGGGACACTTGTGAGTCCTGAATACCACAAAGGTTAAAAAAACAATCTCTAAGCCACAAATACCCTTTGGGGGCATTTTAACCACATTTTGAGGATCTCCTGGATGATTTAATGCCTAGAAGAGGCTTTTTATTAAAAAAAAAAAAAAGAAGAAGAAATGAACAAGAAGGTTACTTCTTGTTGTAAAAAATGCATCCTCTCCGCCTAAAATGGACAAGGGGCCCAAAAACATGGGGAAAGGCTCCCAAGGTTCCTAGAGGGTGTTTGGGGGCAAAAATTAATTGTTTGTGTGGGGTGAGGCGAGGACCGCAGCTGTCCAATGTCTTCTGGGGGAACAATGTGGTCCTCTGGTATCTTGACAGTCGCCCATCCCTGATTGATGTGAACCTGTGAGGTGAAGTTATCTGAGGGCTTTAAGTGGCTGCATACACTGTGCTGCATACACTCAACTCAGTTTTTCTCTGGCCATTTCCATACCACACTCTTATAGCGTGATTATTCCACTTTCAACATCCTATGGAATCCTGGGGTTTGCTCTTTAGGGAAGGGTTGGCTGGCCTCTGTCATCTGAGTTATGTGAGCCTATGGGCATGTGTGCTGAAACAGGGTCAGGAACCAATCATGGACTATGTGAGGGCTAAGAAACTGAGTGCCACCCTCATTGGCCAGGAGCACTGTGGGCTGACGGTTTTCATATCTGAGGCCCTTTCCGCACCTTACCTTTTTCCAGCTCTGGGGTATGGGGATCACGCGAGCTGCCTCCAGCAAGAGGCTCTCGCATCCCTGCTGCTTCAGCTCTGCAGGAGCTGCCTGCTTGCGTGAGAGCCCACCTCTTCCTTCTGCAGTGCAGCCTGGGAGTGGCAGGAAGTGCGACTGGTGCAGCTCCGGAGGCTCCCCACGCCAGGTAAGTGTGCGCGGGGCCCGGGAGCAATGCACGATTGCGCACCATTTTTGGCTTCCAGCCAAAAATGAAAAGGTGCGCAATCAGTGCCTGCTGGCCCTTGGAGCGTTGCGCGATTGTGAGTGCATCGTGCAGATCGCTCCTCACAATTGCGTGATGCTCCAGGCGCCCTTTCGCATGGCAAATGCCGTGCGGAAAGGGCCTGGGTATTGAACATGCAACCCCTTTCTAGACCTCTCCCATCCCCAAAACAGCAAATTAATAGCTTGGTACCTTCCAACTGTTTCCCATGAAGACAGGCCAGAAAAAAGGGATCCCTGGATCTACTTTCAGGGGTTGTGCAGCTCCTTCTCTGTAATGAAGAGAGGTGGGAATTGTGTATCATCCTCAGTTTGTTGAATAATTTTAGCTGGCTACATGAAGAATTCTGACAGCTGCAGCCCCACAGTTTCTGAGAAACTGTATAACTCCCACTTCTGATGAAGAGTAATGTCATTTTAAGACTGGTTTAATCGTGTTTCAGTGTTGCAATTGGTTGGCTGATGCTTTGGAGGTGTTTCTTACTTAATTTTCTTCTGAATTTGAAAGTGTGGCTCATACTTGCGCTAAGCACTTTGTTGCAACTTCCACCTTTCCTACCAGCTCCTGTAGTCTCATCTCTTTGGTTTGAATTCTACAACAATAACAATAGAAAAGTAATTACTCTTTCAGTCTACAGTGGGCCTTCCTCTCTCTCAACCTTTGCACACATGAATGTGACATTGTGCAAAGCATCATGTCCCATTACAGTCAATGGATGCTGCAGGCATGTGCCTGCACTACCACGGGCATGTGCACATTGCATCCATTGACTATGATGGGATGCTTGAAAAATTGAGAACTTCTCGACCTTGAACAGGTAAGCCACTTGCATGCATGGCACAGGTTCAACATGCAACCAATGAGCTAAATTACTGCAACTGGTACGCGTAGGTGTGTCTCAGGCCAGTTCCGCACGAAGGTGCTCTGGCAAGTCTTTCCATTGCAGCCCTGGCAGGAAGGGGAGCGCGCCTAGAATGATCCCTTCTACACCTCACTGGGTCACTGCAGAGGGCAGCACGCTGACCTCCCTCTTCCCTTCAGCAGCACAGCTGGGCACTTGCCATTTGCCGTGCTGGGGAGGAAGGCATCGCCAGTGTGCTTCCACCCTTAGGCATGGCCAGGAAGGGCAGCACCTCCTCGCAATGGTAGGTGTAGAATGGATTTTTTTCATTTTGCAAATACTGCATGCACACGTTGCTTGGGGGCAAGACGGTGGCGAGCTGGCAAGGATGTCACGCGGAAGCATGACCAGCTGACTGCTCTCATCCTGGCCCCACAGTGGTGTAGCCCCCTAGTGTGAAAAGGGCCTTAGTCTCTTGCAAAACCTTTATTGGCACCAAATTTGAAATTAAAAGCTAAAATAGTCAAGAACTATGATATATCTAAAAGCATTTGGTTATCTTTCCTGGCTTGCCACTGGAAATTTCTCTTGTTTGTGGCTGTTGTGTGCCTTCCGGCTGTTTCTGACTTATGGTGACCCAAAGGCAAATCTATCATGGAGTTTTCTGGGGCAGAGAGTATGTGATGTTCCCAGGGTCACCCAGTGGGTTTCCAAGGCTTAGCAGGGAGTCAAACCCTGGTCTCCAGGGTCCATAGTCCAGTGCTCAAACCACTACACCACACTGGCTCTCTTGTTTACCAAATCTTAAAATCATTTTCTAGGCCTTCATGATAAATAAAAGCCATGCTACTGTTACCCCAAAACGTAGGTGCCACAAGGGCCACTCTGCAATGCCAAATACCTCCTTGAAAAAGTGGGGAATTAATTAGCTCAAAATCAGGAGGCTGCGAGAGGGGGGCAACTTAGCGAGATCTTTTCTACCAGTGTTTACGGGCACACGCAGGAAAAGAACCAGCCAAAGATTCAAAAGTAAGCTAAAAATGTGTTTTATTGAGGGGAATTCGCTCATGCATGCATACAAGATACACACAATCACACAGTTACACAAGAGCTAACTGAAAGAGAAAGGGAGGAAAAATCATAGAGAGGCTGAGGGGTTTGGGGGATTTATAATTACCAGTCCAGAAGAATAGTGAAGAGCAGAAATGTATTTTGGCTTAGGTAGGACCTAAGGACAGTTCTCATTCAGGAGCCAGATGGACAGAGTGACGGGTAGACCTTCAAGAGACTGCATTAGGCATCCTGAAATCAGGGGTATTTGTACCCTGAAAATGGCTTGTGGCTGTGAAGGTTCCAGATGCAAGACAAAGGGAACCTGTTGTGGACAATGGGTCTTTTGCCTGTTGATGGGCTTAGTGCTTTGACAAAAATATGATGAGTGTTGTAACAGCTGTCTATTGTGGGTGCTGTGAGGAAAGAGGAAAGAATCCAGGTGTACAAGGGATGGATATCTGTCAATCAGTGTCCTGGTAAGCTCCTCACACTTGGATTCCCTGGAAAATTCCAGCTTCTATTTAAGCCTGTTATCCACAGGAATGGTGTCTATTTGCCTCACAAATGACTCAGTCTTACCTGGAGGAAGTTTGGAGTTGACCTATGCTTCTCACATTTACAGTCAAATTCTTTCCCTCACTCAGTTTGACCTCTCCATCACCTCGAAGGCTTGAATTTGATATCAGAGCCAATAAAATGTGTTGCCAATTACATATGATGCCAATTAGGTATGGTGCCCATCCAAATCATACTGACATTGGGGACCCCCAAAGCGGGGCCTTACACTACGAAAGAATCTAAATATCTCATCTGCATTTCTAGGAAGTTATTAATGGACTACTATTATTATGAGGAGCATTTCAGGGTGCAGGCTTCCTTTTGGTCATTATGATTTGCCTTAATTTTATTTTAGAAAAATCTTTGATATTGCAAATATTCATATATTGCTAAATGACATTTCTGTAATGGGTAGTCTAAAGACAGACAGTGTGAATCAGAGATGGCAATCGTACATCCCTCCAGACGTTGCCAAATTACAGTATCCAGCATTCTTCACCATTGCTAATTCTGGCTAGTTGTGCTGGGATTTGCATTTGGAGGGACTCATAATTCCTACCCCTGGGATAAATGGATTTTCTGAGCCTTTATAAATGCAAATTCATCAAGGTTGGAAAGACTAGTGTTTACTGTCTGCCATAAAGTGATATGAAGACTTCACTTGTGTTTGCATGTCTGACCATGTATCCCATAGTTAATGTTTCTCTGTGGGCACTTTTTTGGACAGATAAAATGTTTATATTAAGTCATATGCTTAATTTATGATTGTCCCATTCTTGTTAATCTCATTGTGAACTGACTTTGGTTTTTTTCTTCCCTTTTTTTTCTCCCCCTTCCATTTCTCTCTATTTCTTTCTCTAAAATACTATAGAATTATTTTAAAAATTAAAGTAAAAGCTGGGAAACTGGACTCTCAAATAGCCTGACAAACGAACTTGCCAAGAGATGTGATGGTATATTTTGTAAGAAGAAACATAAGGGATCAAGTTCTGCAACTACATTTTTTCAATTAAACTATGGATTAATGGAAAAGATGTAGTCATTTTTAAAGATTTGCAAACTTAAGTTTTGAGAAAGAGGAGAGATTATACCTTCTCAACTAAGGCTATCTTCGCATAGCATTTGCCATGCGAAAGGGCGCCTGGAGCGTCGCGCGATTGTGAGGAGTGATCTGCACGACGCACTCACAATCGCGTGATGCTTCAGGGTAGGGCAGGCGCTACTCGCGCACTTTTTCATTTTCGGCTTTCAGCCAAAAATGGTGCATGATTGCACATTGCTCCAAGGCCCCGCGCGCACTTGCCGTGCGTGCGGAGCCTCCGGAGCCACGGCGGTCACGCTTCCTGTCCCAGAGCAGCCTGGGAAACTCCCAGGCTGCGCTGCGGAAGGAAGGGGCAAGGCTCTCGCGCTGCCTGCTCAGAAGCAGGGAGTTTGTGCAGAGCTGAAGTAGCGGAGACGCGAGAGCCTCTCGCTGGAGGCTGCTTATGCAATCCCCGCATCCCAGCGCCGAAAAAAAGTAAGGTGCAGAAAGGGCCTAACAAGTTGAAGCAGTATGGGAAACCTTTTCTTTCGGCAAATATTGAAAGCAAGATTTACAGAGGTGGTTTAAATTGAAGTTGCAATTATTAGGCAGAATATCAACCGTAAAAATGAATGTGTTGCCAAAATATGCTTTTTTTAAAATTTCAGATAATGCCTGTCTTAATAAATAACCCACCTTTTGGCAAAAGCTACTTTGAAATTTGTGCGGCAAGGAAAGAAATTAAGAGTTATATTTAAGGTTCTACAGGATGCAAAGTGAAGAGCTGGACTTGGGCTTCCAGATTTGAAATTGTATTATTACATACTTTGTATGATGTGATTAAAAGATGCTGAAAAGGGAAAGATTCTTACATTTAGAAGGATTTGACTTAAGGTTTGGGTGGCATGTCTGTTTACAGTAAATAAAATTAAAGCAAATATACAGTAAATAAAATTAAAGCCAATATAAATCTTAATTTCTTTTAAGAGTGTGTGACCAATGCAAATTAAGATAATGTCCCAGACTGCCTCTGTGGGTCACACCACATTAAGATCTCTTTAAAAAAGAGAAACAATAGTTACAGATAAATGGTTAGCATATAGAGATTTAATATAGTTAATTGGAGAACAATTGAAAATGAAAACAAATGAATAATTTATTGAAAGTGGCTACAATATTAGAGGGTTTGCTTACAGGCACTCTAAACAATTTAACATGGATTAAAACTTGTTTGGGCTTGATGTTGAAAAGAACAGAATTTGAGAAACAATTGTGTAAAGCTGATGGAACATTTGACAGCTAAAATGGATCAGATGCTGTTGAAATTAGAGATGGAAGAAGAACAAGTAAAATAATGCATAATAAAATGGGCTCAAAATGTGGGACTCTCTATCCAAATGGAACAGCGAGAAAGGATGTGGACAAAAGATTTGAGATTGACTTTAAGTTATGATTTGGAAAAAAAACTTTTATAAGGTGGCATAAAAATGGTATTAAATATATAAAGGTACTGCAGCTAAATGTTGAAAATGTAATCAGATAGAAGAGAGTTTTTTCATATATGGTGGACATGTGAAAACATGAAGAGATTTTGGGTTATGATACATTGATTGATGCAGGACATTCTGATGATGAAAATTTAATTGAAATCTGAATTGTTTTTACTGGGACTGATGGATGATCATCAGATAAATAAGAATTTTGTAAGAATTATACAATATATGTCAACAGCAGTGAAAATACTCTATTCTCAGAAATAGAAAGAGCCCAAGATGAGTGGGTAATGAAGCTGTTAGATACGGCTGAGATGGATAAATTGACAACATTAATAAAAGAAGGACCTTTGTGTGAGTCTAAGGGCCTTTCCACACTATACTGTTATAGTGGTATTATGTGCGGAAATGGCCTAAGAGAGAATGTGAGTTGCCTGTGTGTTTCCTTGGCCAAGCAGGAACTCCGGTCTCCAGAGTTGTAGTCTAACACTCAAACCACTACATCATGCTGGCTCTAGGGGAAGGAAATCTCTTCATGCAAATAAAAGTTTACATCATTTTTGTGATGAAGGAGACATCACTGAAGAAGGCTCTGTCCCTGGGGTTCCATATCCTCCAACTGTGTCAGTTTGGCAGTGATCCAATTAATCCTTTGCCATCTCACTTTGTCAGCTGCATGTCCCAGTTTCTCTCTCCTACTCCCACTTGCACCCTTTGTCCTCAGCTTACTTCAATTGCTGCAAACTTCAGTTGCTGCAAAAGTAGGTCATTTCCACACTACACTGTTATAGTGCTTTTATTCCATTTTCAACATCCTGTGAAATTCTGGGCTTTGTAGTTTACTGAGGCCAAATAGCTCTCTGGCTTCTAAATGCCCTCTCCTAAACTGCAAACCCCAGGATTCCATAGGATGTACAAGATGTACAATCGTGTCAGAGTGCACAGATATGTGGATATATACAGTACTGAGACTGGCTTGAATGGACTACATCCCCTGGGTGAAGAATTTGAAATAGAAGAAGCAAGTGGTTTGTCCACTGCTTGAATCAGTGAATGACTCAATAGAATCCCTATCCCAATGAGTGTTCTAGTTCCTAAAACCTGTTGCAGGATTGCGAGGCAAGGCTGCCCACTCTCATTATTATTAGTTATTTAAATGTTAGAAATAGAGACTTAAGGAGAGACAGAGAGATAAGAGGAATAAGGAATAAGAAAGGAAGAGCTTAAACTAAAAGCATTTGCAGATGATATATTAATAATGTTGGAGGATCTGCTGAGTAGTCTAGGACAGTATGTTTAGAATAAGAGAAAACAGCGAAGTAGAAGGGCTTAAAATATTGATAAAAACAACATTTTAACATAAAATATGAATGCCCAGGAGTAAGAATAATTATGCATAAAATCAGGATTTGAACCAGTGAAAAAGATTAAGTAAATGGGCATACCCTTAACGTTTAAAAATCAACAGTTATATGAGAATAATTGTGGCCATTTCTGCCCTTACACTGGCCTTTTCCACAGCTTACCTTTTTTTGGCACTGGGGTGTGGGGATCGCGCGAGCAGCCTCTAGCGAGAGGCTCTCACATCCCCGCTGCTTCAGCTCCGCAAGAGCTGCCTGCTCCCAAGCAGGCAGTGCGAGAGCCCCACCTCTTCCTTCCGCAGCACAGCCTGGGAGTTTCCCAGGCTGCGCTGGGGCAGGAAGCGCAACCGCTGCAGCTCCAGAGGCTCCACATGCATGGCAAGTGCGTGCAGAGCCCTGGAGCAATGCGCGATCGCACACCATTTTCGGCTGAAAGCCAAAAATGAAAAAGTGCACGAGTGGTGCCTGCCCAACCCTGGAGCGTTGCGCGATTGTGAGCGCGTCGTGCAGATTGCTTCTCACAATCGCACGATGTTCCAGATGCCCTTTCGCATGGCAAATGCCGTGCGAAAAGGGCCACTGTTATGGTGCTGTTATACCACTTTCAAAATCTGTGGAATTCTGGGGTTTGTAGTTTACTGAAGACCAAGAGCTCTCTGGATGAGAATTCTAAATGAGCCTCCCTAAACTACAAATGCCAGGATTCCATAGGATGTAGAAAGTGGAATAATAGCATTATAACAGTGTGGAGTAGAAATGGCCTATATTAAGGTTTGGGAAAGTATTAAAAAAGATCTTATTGAATGGCAGAACTGAAATCTCTCTTTGATGGGAAGAATATCAGTTATTAAAATGATGGTGTTGCCTAAACTGTAGTACTTATTCCAAGAACTATCAGAGTTTTTGTGGGCTGGGAAAAAAAACAAGCCTAAATTGGAAATTGTTAATTGATTAAAAAAGAAGAAGAAGGGGATTCGGAGTACCAGATTTGAGGCTTCCTGTTTAGTGTAGGTTAAAAGAATGGATTACACTAGAAAATGAGAGATTATTAGAATTGGAAGGACACAAATTAAAATTTGGATGGCAGGATTTATAAACATCATAAGAAGAGCTTTAACTAGGATATGTGAAGAATATAAAAGGAGGTTTGAATGCAAGATATCAGGTTTGCTGTCCCCACAAGAGGCATTTTATAGAAGGGAAAAGGGCAGTCTAAAGAACTGGATAAGGCACAGAGATCTGCTAAAGGAAGATCAGGGCACCTGGAATATTAAGCAAATATAGTATTTGGAGCAAGAAGGATATAAGTTACAATGGTTAATATACTTCCAGCTGAGAGAAAGATTTAAAGAGGATAAGGAAAAAATTAACTTCGAGGGAGATAAAACTGAATTTGAAAAGCTATTATATGTAGAGGGCACTCATATGATTTCCAAGATGTTTAAACTGCTACTAAGATATAATACTGAGGAAGAACAGATAAACGAATATATGGTATATTGAGCTCAGAACCTAGGGAATAATATTCAACCGAGTCAACGGTAAGAAACTTGGATTAATTTGTTGTAATGACCTTAAAGAAAATTTCCACAGTAAACTAGATAAAATGTATAAGGATATAAGCCATAAATGTTGGGAATGTAAAAAATATGTTGGGACTTTTTATCATCTATGGTGGACATGCTAAAAAGCAAGGAAATATTGGCTATTCATTTGTGAGAGAATGCAAAAAAATTTGAAAATAAAAATATTGTTTAGGTCTGAACTGTTCCTCCTGAACATGATAGATAAGAATGATCACATGGAAAGACGATATAGAAATCTGATAAGTTATATGATAGTAGCCACAAGACTACCATAAGCAAGATATTGGAAAAACAGTAAGATACCTATAATGGAAGAATGGATGTGAAAACTGATGGACCTGGCAAAATTGAATAAATCAACAAATCTGATAAAAGAAAATTCAATACAATCTTATCTTAAAGTCTGGAAACCTTTTATAGTCCACATAAAGATGCAAAATGAGGACATAGCAATTTTAGGCTTTGAGATGCAAAAACAAAATAATTTTTTTAATTAAAAGGAAAAATGGATGATAGAATAGAATTTAGTTACAGAGGATTAGTACCTTCAGTCTGAGAAAATCTGGAAGAATTTTTTTTAAAGGGAGGTGTCTCAATTAGGGTTTAGGAATTGGATTAAATTTAGTTAATTTTTTTTTTTGTTATAAAGGGGTTTGAGTGTTATTGTTTCGTGTTGCTATTTCTTTTTCATTTTTTCTTTTCCTTTTTTTGCTTTTGCTTCTTGTTCTAGATTATGCAAGTTTATAGCCCTTTCTGCACAAGGCGAGTGAATCGCTCCGTGCCGTTACTTATCGGTTCTTCTTGGGTCCGAAGTAAGACAGACTTTCCCTTGAGCCCTTCCGCAGGGCTCCTCCATTAGTCCAGGGCAAACCGGAGCAGTGCAAGGTCTTTAGATCCACACTGCTCCGGCTGAAAATGGCAGCTTCCTATGTCTTCGTGTGTGCCGACCAACTGGTGACGCTGCCCACGCCCACAGCCCACCCTCTGCTGATTGCAGGCTTGCATTGGTGTGAGCCTGCACAACTGCACAGGTAAGTAGGAACGCAATGGCGCGCTCCAGAAAATTGAAAGACCGGATTTTTCCGGTCTTTACTTAGTAAGCTGGAGGATCACTTGGGGGTGGTTTCGATTGGACTAAGGTGCGGAACTAAGTTAAATAGTCCACACCTAGTTTGATCCAAGGTGCGGACGACTTCCATGCCAGGATGCCTTGGTCCGTTTTAACATCCATGTGCGGAAAGGGCCTATATGTCATATATGTTATCTTAAATGGTGAATTAATAAACAAATTGGAAAACTTGCTGCAGGATTCAACATTAGCAAATGGACAAAATTTTCAAAAGAGATCCTTGAACTATCTGTTCATGATGATAGACATCTGTCAGCATATATTTGTCAATGAGGACATCATAGAATATGTCTAGCTCATCTTGTTCAAGAAAGCTACTAAATAATCCCATATTTCTGTCATCATTCATTATTGTTGTTGTTGTTATCACCATCACTATATTTATTAATGCCCCTTCCTTTTTCTAGGCCAGGACTCAAGACAGCTTACAAAGCAGATACAGCTTTACCAATATTAAAGACATAACTAAACCAACAAGAAGATTGAAAGCAGTTAAAAGCAAGACCATTCAAGAGAAAATAACAAACAAACAATACAGCACATTCTGAACGGTACTTTTCTCCCTGAGCAATTAGCCATCAAAGGACCGGCAAAGCAAAAAGATCAGGATCTCTTGTTCTCAGTTAGGACACAATTGACTTATACCTAGATCAGTCCTCAACTGTGGTCCTCCAGATGTTTTGAACTTCAACTCCCAGAAGCTCCGTCAGTTTGGCCAATGGACAGGGATTCTGGGAGGAGAGGTCCAAAACAATTGAAGGACCAAAATTTGAGAACCCCTAGCTTAGATGTCCATCAGTGTCATGGATTAAATGCAGGTATCTGGCAGCAATCTTTCTGGATGCACTCCTATTCACTAAAAAATGGAGGAGACAGCAAACAAAGACACATAGACTCCAGGTGCAGCCCAGAATCAAAATCAGGTGCTGTGGAAAGACACTATATAATAGTGAAGCTTTGGAGTGCTTTCCTGGATCAGGTGAGGGAGAGACTATAAGACAATCTACTGGATCTTCATTGTGAAAAACTGTAAAATCCAAGAATTTTTTTTTTAAAGGATGAAGATGCAGTGTAAGCAGTTGTTGAATTCACATCAAAGCTGAGCAACCTGTTTCCTGGGACACAAGATTTCATTATTTGCACACTGAGAACTGCTCTTGGTGAAGGCATATGAATGAGGAAAGCAAAATTATGCCAAAAGTGAAAGTTGAATGTAATCCACCAATTACAAATTTTCACCATCTTATGAAAATGGGAAAACTGTAACTCTTCAGCAATGCATACAACATGAAAAACAACAGGAAGGCAATCACTCTGAAACAAATAGGATACTCTTTGGTCACATTATCCTGATGACTCAGAGTCAGAACATTCAGTCTTTTGCCGTGGACTTCAGTAGCCCCAGGACTCCTTCCAAAGACAATCAAAGTTGTTTTCCCTAGTGATGCACCAAAATTCACATTTCCAGGTTCATAAAAACAATTTGGGGAGCTTATAATACTAGCATTATGAGCATGTTAGTTCTTCTCAAAGAACAAATTACAAGGGCAGCAGGTGCCAGGAAGAAACTTCTAACTGAAGATTATACACTCTTCCCTCCACATTTGTGGGTTTGACCTTCACAAATCTGATTATTTGTGAGATGCATGCATGTCTTCCCCCTCCCATTCTCCTCCTCCCATTCCCTTGGCCATTTCCTCACTAGACTGTTATAGCACTATTATTCCACTTGCAACATCCTATGGAATCCTGGGGTTTGCAGTTTCAGGAGGGGCCAGGTGTTACAAGAACAGAGCTTCTAAGTAAAGATGAGGAAGAACTTTGGAATGTTAAGAGCTGTCCTCTCTAGAGGAATACATTTGACTGAAAAGTGGGAAACTCTTCCTAAAAGGAGGTTTTTAAAGTACCCACCTTTTGGGGGCAATTTAGCAATGGATTCCTGCACTGTCAGGAATATACTGGACTAGATGGCCCTTGGGGCCCCTTTCGAATTTACGGTCCCAAGTGCCTTCCCCATTCTTTCTGTGAGTAATGCTGGAATGCTTTCTATCAAGGCAAAGGATCAGTCTGATGAACTAGAGACATTTGCGTATTGCGTCCATGCAGCCCAATCTTCTCTAAGGATCTTGCATGATTGCTAGAATAATCTGTTATGTATTTTGTGCAAACAAACATCAGAGAAAAACTATACACATATAAAGACTGTCTGAGGAAATATACCCAGCAGGCATTTGATAAGGAGCAGTGAAACCAACTGGAAGAGGCTGGGAGTCAGGAAAAACAGGATGGGAAACTGCTGCTAGCAATGGATTGGATGAAAAGGCAACAGGTACAACAACTTTTTACATATAAATTCATCAGGTTTATATATACAGTGTCATTCCTTCCTCCTGCCTCAGTAATTTATGGCCAACCATCCTGAGGGAGAGATTCCAAGAGAGAAGGAAGGGGAAGTAGGCAAAATGGGCCCTGCAGACACACTGTCTTCTTCACAGACATACCAATTTTGTTTGTAACATTTTCCATGTCCTGCCTTCAACAATATATAGTGTTGTAGCCCATGCAAATAAGCTTTTCCAACCCAAAGAAACTTTTTCAAATTCTGTTTTTAAGTAATGCTCCATTAACCAATATCCCTCATTGCCAATACCTTTTCCCCTTCTTGCCTTCCTGGTTGGGGATCCTCTTTCACCCTCCAAATAATACTAAATGCAATCATATTGTGCTGACAAACACCAAAAACTGAGGAGACGATTATGATGATGCCACAGGCCAAAAGACACTGACAGGAAAATCCTATCTATAGTTGTCTATTCAAAAGCAATCCCTGTTTCATGAAACTTGCTCTTTAAGGAGCAGAGGCTCCAACATATCTCAGTCATAGTTTCAAGATTTTCTTGGGGAAGGGGCAAATAAGAAAGATTTGGAGAAAGAGGGAGAGACGGGGAAAGAAGATGAAGAAGATGAAGAGTATCACTGTGAGAAGTGGGGGAAGAAGGAGAAAGAAGATAAGAGAGAAAGGAAAAGATGGGGAGCAGCGGGAGAAGACAAATATATCCGGGAAAAATGAGGTGCGACAGAAAAGAAAAAAGGGTGAAAGAATGGGCGGTGGACCGGGTAGGGCAGAAAAAAAGGCAAGTGCACCTTGGAGATGAAGGGAGCAAGAACAAGAAGAGAAAGGAAAAAGAGAGAGAGAGAGCAGAAGAGGGAAACTTTTAGCCACCAGTTGTTGATAGAAAAGGGGAAATGAGCATAGAGTTGTGGAGGAGAGAATGAAAAGTCTGACCATGAAAAGAGAGAAGGGGGAGAGAAGATGTTTAGCCAGGAGTTGTAGGGGTGCAGAGGAAGGAGAAAAAAAGATGAAAACAGAGAAAGAAGTGAAATAATGGATTAAAAGAGAACAGAATAAAATACTTAAGCAGAATTGAAGAAGACAGACATTGATCTTTCATAACAATAGCACCTGTGCCTCAGAACAGAAAATGAAATTCTTCTGCAGCATCAACCATGTAGGGTAAGGAAAGTGGGGAAGGAACTGGGAAAATTAACAATAAGAGGAAAAGCCACAAAGCAACAATCCAGTAGTACTATAATCAGCAGTTCCTGGGGCAGAGAATACTGAGGGGGCTCTCTGATGGAATACTAGTGGCTCTGCTCTGTCCCACTAAGCCTTGGTGCTAGCTGCAATTTGAGAAATTCTAAGAGGAGGAAGAGGGAATGGAGGAACAGGCCTAGCAGTCACCCTGGAGAGTATGCAGCAATTGCTGTGAAGCCCCCTGCAGCAGTAGAACCCAGCAGCACAGTGCTTTCCTCCCTGAGTATTCTTCCCCTTACCCTTAGGTATCCAGACTCTTGAGCCATTTCCGCACTAGGTTGTTATAGTGCTATTATTCCACTTTCAACATCCTGTGGAATCCTGGTATTTGCAGTTTAGGGAGGGGCCTTTGAGGTTTAGGGATGCGCCTTCAGAATTCTCAGCCAGAGAGCTCTTGGGCCTCAGGAAAATACAAACCCCAGAATTCCACAAGAGGTTGAAAGTGGAATAATAGCACTATAACAGTGTAGTGCGGAAATGGCCTTGGCCAGGTCTTCAGGTCTGGGAACTCGAGCAGTCAGTCAGGGCCTTTCTGCACTACATAACTATTGCACTATGATACCACTTAAACTACCATGGCTGCCTCCTATGATATCCCAGAATTTGTAGTCTTGGGAGGTACTAGACCTCTCTGAGAATTCTAAATATCCCTCACAAAATTGCAAATCCAGTGATTCCAACAGAACCAGGGTAGTTAAAGTGGAATCATAGTGCAATAGTTATATAGTGGGGAAAAGCCTTCACTCAGCTGGTCAGTCTCTCTCTCTCTTTGTCTTTCTGTCTGTCTCTCTCTCACACACACACATGTACAGGTATGACAGATCAATACAGCTGTTTGTATTTTTGATTCACCTTGGAGATGTAAATATGGAGGGTTATTATAATGAGTGTCTGCACTTTCAAATTTGCCACTGCTGTTATCCTCAGATTACTGATATTTTAACACACACACACACACACCACACCCATACACACATCTGTTAGTCTGTTTGTCTTCTTTAAAACAAAATGAAGAATGTTTAATGTTACAGCCTGTTACATGCTAGTCAACTCACCTCATTATCAAGCAATTAGTGCTTTAAAGTTTCTCTAGTAACACTTTGAACGGAACACCCCCCAAATTAGGGAAAAAGAAGCCAATTGGGAATAATAGGAATCGAAGAGAGGCCTTAAACATTTTTCCAGGTAACACAAATATGAGCAGTATGTGCTTGAGGGAAAGGGAGGAGGAAGGGAAAAGCAGAAGACAAGTATGTGCGCTTGGCTGAATTCATTTCCAAGCATGCTTGGGGGCAAACATTTGCAGTTGTTTTAAACCTCTCCCAAGCCAGACAAATAAATACATGGATGCATTAAAATGTTTTTAAAGCATTCTAAGAATTAGAGGTGTTGTGAACCAGTTAAACTTATGATGAGGAGGTCCAAGTTGTAGCCTTTCTCACTACCCAGAAACTCATAAATAATGCTGAGACCTAAGTGCCTAGTCTGGTCCAGTGAGCGGATGCTGAGAGGTCAAAATTCAATGCCAAAGAACTATTTCAGAATCATTAGGCAGCTTTGGATAAGTTAACACCACTCACCTGCAACTCTGTATTTGCAAAGTTCTTATTCTAGTGTCCGACCTCTTAAGACACTATGAGGATAAGCAGTTAATTGAACATTTTGCAAATTAATTGTATTATATCAAAGACTGATAATAAGTTATAGTATTCAAAGATCAATTATGCTTTAAACAGTCCTTTTAGACACTGCGATTCTCACACCTATGGCCAGAATATGTATTTACTGGAGCAAAACCTTTCCGCTTCTGCCTCCTTCAGAATGAAACTTAACTGTGTACAACACGGAAGTTTAGAACACTCTGGTCATTTCCACACTAGACTGTTACAGTGCTATTATTCCACTTTCAACATCCTATGGAATCCTGAGGTTTGCCGTTTAGGGAAGGGCCCCTCTAAACGGCAAACCCCAGGATTCCATAGGATGTTCAAAGTAGAATAATAGCACTATAACAGTCTAGTGCAGAAATGGCCTCTGTTTCTAGCATTCTATTATGGCAAGCAACCATCATTTTGAAAGAAAATCACATCGCTAGCAATGTTAACAATGGATACCTTTCTCTAATTGCCATACAGTAGTTGGGTGGTGCTAGCACAAAAGGAATGTGTTGTTGATTTTTACTTTTGTGGAGAAGATTTTTTTTCAAAATGATGGTTGCTCACCATAACATGGCCTCAACACCACGTGTGTTTGTTTTCAGTTTTTGCAAACTGCTTTATAAATACCATTTTTAAAAAAGATTATAGCATAGGCCAAGAAGACTGCAGCTAAGCCTTATTTCTAAGCACACCTGGTTATGAATTAGGCTGTAATCCCAGCAATGTCATCTGACCATACAGCTTGATTTCTAATATACTGTAGTTTGTTTTGCAGCTAAATCTAATCAATTTGATCTAGTTAGTTTCAGAAATCAGTCTAGCCACTTTCATAATCTAGCTAGAAAACATGATCAAGCTGATTTCCCCTGATTATTAGTTGGCTCTGAGAACAGAAATGCATAGTAAGTGCTTTGAATCCCCAAAACAAAATCCACTTAATTCACCAGATTAGTGGTAGGAAAGTCAATAGGAAAGGGTAGATATATTTAGTTAGTAGTTAATTTTTTTAAAAAAATCAAATGCATTTATGGGTTTTGGATGGTGGCAGAATTAACTATTAAATTTATGGTAAACAGGTACTTAAGTTAAATGTCTTATCTGAATGAAACAAAACACAAAACCCTTCATCCTTAATTTTACTCCCATCACTCACCTATTGTCCTGTTTTGAGCTTTGCAGAGCTCAAAGCTTTGAGCTTCTTTTTTCATCCACCTGATCAAAAACAATTCTCTTGCTTTTGTTTTCTTTCTCCTTTATAAGTTCATATAAACATCATCCCCCAAACACATTTGAGCTTACTGGTTCCCACATAGGTCCCAGCAAAAGCCCCAGGGTTAAGAATTTCAAAACTCAGTTTGAATCCATAGGAAGACTACTGAATGGGGACTCAACCAGAGCTGGATATGATTACGCTCCCTTTGTTACCTGAGGTTCACAATTTGGGCATTCTTCTGGCGCTAGACCTGAGCCTGCATGCCTTGCTTTCAGCAGTGGTCAGAAATTCATTAGCATAGCTAAAACTAGTGTGCCAACTGGAGATGTCAGATCTGACTGCAGTGACACATGCTTTGATTACATTCCATTTGGATTACTGCTCTGCTTTTGGAAACTGCTCAGAATCTTCAGCAGGTCCAAAATGCTGTATTGAGATTACTTAGCAGGCTCCTTACATGGGACATATAACTCCCATTCTGCAACAGCTACACTGGCTACTAGTCTGTTTCTGGACAGGTATCAATGTGCTGATTCTGATCTCTAAAGCTCTATACAGCTTGGGTCTGGACTATCTGAAAGACTATATCTCCCTGTATGAGCCTGCCCAAGTTTTATGATTTTGGGGACATGGTTTTCTTCCAGGACCACTACCTTCACAGGCACATTTAGTGAGGGCAGGGAAGAGAATCTTCCCAGTGGCTGCTGCCAGGCTGTGGAATTTTCTCTCACCTTTGCTCTCTTTCTGTCAGCAAGCAAAAGCCTCTTTATTTAAACAAGCCTTAGCTGTTAACTGGCTGAGGCAGAAGTGTTAAGCAGGATGTCCTATGTTTGTGCTCTTTACTATGTCTTGAAATTAGTGTTTAATGGGATCTCTTGTTTATTAGTTTTAAAATCTCTTTGTTAGGTTTTTTTTTTTGTACTTCGTTTTAATCTGTTCTGCAAGCTGCCTTGGGTCCCATGTCAGGAAAAAGGAGGGATAGAAACTGAACGAATGAATGATTGAATAAACGATTTGACCCTTGTGACCTAAAACTTGAAATTTCCCAGTGCTGATGACCTAACAAAAAACAAGTATTTGCATAAAAGTCCAAGAGAACTAGGCTTTGGATAAAGAACCAATTGGGAAAGGTAAAACATGTGAGCTTTTTGTGCATCCAAACTGATTTATGGAGATCAGAAAGTCCCAGATTTTGTTCCTCTTCGTTTCAATTTTATTTCGGAGATCCATACACACTTTGTTTATCCCAGAATATTTTCTGTCAACTCTTTGAATGATCAGAAGATTTTTATACCAGCTGCCCAGGTGAGTTTATTTTAACCTGGTATAAAATCAGAAAGAAACACAAACAAAATCTGGAACTTTTCAATCAGTCTGGATGTCATAAGTTAGGCCATTTCCTCACTAGCCTGTTAAAGCGCTATGATTCCACTTTCAACATCCTATGGAATCCGTCTGGCCCCTCCCGAAACTGCAAACCCCAGGATTCCATAGGATGTTAAAAGCGGAATCATAGCGCTATAACAGGCTAGTGCGGAAATGGCCTTAATTCCAGAAGTTTCCCCTTTTCATTACAAAATTTCCAATTTATTTTGATAGAATAATTAGTTTTAAGCAGTTAGTCCCTAGCTCTGTTCCAGGGAGAAATCCTTCTACTGTGCTTTAGCTCTGTTTTCCTGTTCATGCTCCCTGCTATTCTCTTTCTTTCCACAACAGATTTTCAGCACTATAAAAAAGGTTTGATCTGAACATCTTCCAAATCTGTCTGAATCATCCTGGATTTAGGATCTGTTTGTATCCAAAGCACATCCCTGGTGTCTTACTGTTTAGTAAAAATGTGCCCCCATAACATTACAAGTGTACATGTGCCTGACCAGTATTTGCATATACGAAGCTACTTTCTACTGAATCAAACCATGGACAAACTAGCCTAGTACTATCTACTCTGACTAGTAACAAAGGGGCTCTATAAAAGAAGTGTCTTTCTCATCCCTGACATCTGAAATACTTCTAATAAAAGATGCCAGAAGTTGAAACTGGGACCTTCTTCAGGCAAAATACATGTTTTGGAAACTTAATCCTACTGAAATGTTCTCCCTTAGGTTTACTAAACATGTGAGAAGGGGAGTGTGCTAGTCCCACCTTCTTCTTTGTAGCTTTGCTCATGTGGAAAGTGATGAGTGCTTCCTGTCTTTGTGAATCCACACAATTCTGAATCTGAGTCCTGATTTTCCAGGGTTCTGACTTACATGGAGAGCTCCCCGCTTAACCTCAGGGTCATGGCTGCTCGCTTGGGCAGCACTAGCACCTTCCACTCCTCTGGTGCGTAGTTAATTCTAAATGAGAATACCTGAACAAGTTACTGTTATTGATGTTCTGCCCAAGCATCTCCTCCCATCTGAATGTGTAGAGATAAATCATCTTCAGAGTCTGTTATTACCATAATTAATGAATGATGATTACTTTTATAGTTCTTTTTGCATTCCCATTTGTCATTATTGTGTGGGATCACCTAGCTAGCTACATATCAACTGTGTGACCTCTCCTTTGTTGTCTTGTTTGACTTTCAGATCACCTCCATGTTATAGCAAAATTTCCTCCAACCTACCTTGATTACCATGGCAAACATGGCAATTAGTCAAACTAGCTTTTTGATTTTCAGTTGAGGTTATTAATAACAAACCATCTTTACCGCTGTGTAATCAAACATGTCTTAGGAATCCTCTTCCAGTAGGTTGCATCTACTTAAAGTCAAAACCCATGAACCTATGTATCCCTTGCTTATACAACTGGAAGCAATGTTTATCTGACCTTTGATGTTCCTAACTATGGAACCAGTACTGACCATGAATAAGACTGGGTCTTTAGACAGAAAACATATGGAAATTGCTCTGCCTTGTCCTTGACTCCAGAATTATCCTAGTAGTATTGACTGATAAGGGACATATAATTGCTTTTAAAATATATATTTTAAAGTAAACTTCCAATAGCTATATAACAGCTAAATACAAGTGGGTTCATTTCAGCCATATGTGTTTAGAAGGCAGCCATATGTAGATGTTATTGTTTGTAACATCTTAATCTATTTCAGTCTTCCTAATTCTTATCCTGGTAAGTGTCTTTATTAAATGATGTGCATCCAGAAAGATTGATGCAGATTTCCAAGTAGTAGCTATTTTGAGTCTGGGCATTAACCAAATAAGAGTAACAGTTCTTTACCATGTTAAGTCTTTATCAGAGCTGTCATAAATTATTAATAATTGAAATGCTGGCTTCCTGGTTATATGTGGTTCACTAAAGTTTAGATCAGATTTGGTGAAGTTGGTACCCACCTTGGGGGTTATTTTTGGTAGAAAGGTGGGAGAGAAATGTAATACTAAACAATGAAGAACAATATCCATAGATCCCCTAAATACTTCACTCCAAAATCATCACACTAGTTCAGAATCCTATCATGTATGTTTAACAGTACTTAGTTCCTCACAATTTCATACATGTCCTAACTTTTGTGTCATTAAACATCGTCTACAATTAATGAGTTCTTCTCATTTTCAGTGCTACAGATTTCAACAGAGCCCTGTTTCTGATTCTTTCCTACTGTGACATTATTTGTACATCAAGATAATTTCTTCATTGTTGTGCAATGCCTTCTATGTTCCTCCTCCTCCTCTTCCTCCAAACATTTTTACTAGACAAGAAAAAACAACAAACAAAAAAAGCAAACACCAACATTACATAATGATACAATACATAAAACTACAAGTAACTACAAATAAAAAATCAAAAAATACATGAGACAACTATAAACATCTAATAGAACTATAACAAATAAGAAAATCTATATGAAAGATTTAAGAAAATCTTAATTTAAGAAATTTAAGAAAATTTATGAAAATCTTAAATCTATATGAAAATTTTATATTTGTTGCTACACATTCTTTTCATCATAGATCTATACCTACAATATTAATTAATCACCAATAATCACCAATAATGAAAAAGAATTAAAATCACTTATCAAATAGTTCCATTGTCTATATTGGTTTAACGTAAACTAAATCATTCTTAAGTTAGAAGTAATAAAATTAGTTACAATCAAACATAATCACCTATCATCTAATTTTATATTCAATATTAGCTTGAGGTAATTATTTAAACTAATTATTAACCTGAGGCCATTTGCGCATGATGGTGCCATCCCAGTATGCAATACGTTCCATCACACAATGTTGTCATGGCCCCACTCCTGTCATGTCTCCAGATGTTCCATTTCCAGAAAAAATCCAGCAAGAGCTTCCCTTTGCACAATAATCATGTCGCTGGCAGCCATACAGGAAGGGCAGAAATGCTGTCAGGCGCTTCCTTCCTCAAGTGCAGCACAAGAAGAGGCCAGCTGCACTATGGAAGGAAGGAGCATGTCCTGAATGCTACCTATCTGCTGGCAGCCAATCGGCTGTAGAGGGAAGTATTTGGGTCTCACTTCCGTGCTTGCAGTAGCACTGCCAGGATGATGCCGGGAGATCATGGGATCATAGTATGATACAGAAATGGCCATAGAGGGAAAAAAATAATCCTTCAAATCAACAAAGAGTAATAATAGACCTCACTGAGCAAAGAGATTGGTCTGAAGTCCTTAGTCTTGATTTGATCTTTGGAATAAGTGTGATACTCACTTCTTCCCATGTATTTGGAATTACGCCAGTGTCTTTGATTGTATTGAATTGTCTTTGTAGTGGTTTCATTAGCTGGTCTTTGAAACATTTATAATATTTTGCTGTAAGTCCATCTGGACCTGGTGATTTATTTGTTTTCAGTCTATCAATGGCCTCACTAATTTCTGTGATCAATATTGGTTTGTTTAGTAGTTCTCTTTGATTTTATTCCAATTGTGGAAGTGCTTTTGTTTGCAGGTATTCATCAATCTTTTTAACATCTTCTGGGATTTGGAGGCTGTATACGTTTTGAGAATAATTACAAAGAATTTTTTGAATTTCTTTGTTACCTGAAACAATCCACTCTCTTTCTTTAATTTGATTGATTATTTGCTTTTTCTTTTCTTTACAAATTTTATATGCCAGCCACCGGCCCAGTTTGTTCGCGTTCTCAGAGTGATTTTGTTTCACAAACTTGACCTTCTTTTCCATCTCTTCAGTGGTGTTTAGGGACAATTGTTTCTGTAGTATTGTTAATTTTTCATGGAAATCTTTGTTCCTTGTTTTTTGTTTAAGTTCCTTCTCAGATTGCCAATTGCCTCCACCAACTCTTCCATAGCCTTCCTCTTTTTCCTTTTCCATTCAATTGATTTTTGGATAAAGATTCCCCTAATCACTGCCTTCAGGACATCCCATACACCTGAAATGCCCACACCTTTGTCTAGGCTATGGTTAAAGAATTCTTCTAGTTCAGTCTTACAGTAGGAAACATTATCTTCTTGTGATAGTATATTCTCATTCAATCTCCAATTCCTACTGTTAGTGCCTATTTCCATTTGGATTTGAATTGGATTATGATCACTAAACAGCTTAGGTATGAACTTGGCTATTTTGATCAGATGAAGTTAAGTTTTAGATATCCAAACCATGTCTATTCTAGACCAGGAGTGATGTCGATTGGAGCAAAGGTAAAGTCCTTCATTCTAGGGTGTTTAGATCTCCACACATCACCTAATTGGAATTCTTCTAACAGTTGGAAGCAATCATTCAGGAGCTTACCGAAGCTATGGGATCTAGCTATTGTGTTCCTGTCCAATACCAGGTCTACAATGCCACTAAAGTTGCCCAGAAGGCAAACATGTTCATAGAAAGAGTTAAACAAATATTGTCTCAAATCATCATAGAACTTCCTGTTTTCCTTACAGGGAGCATAAACACCGACTAGCAGGATAGTGAGTCCATTGAGTTTAATCTCTACACCAAGAAATCTTCCTTTTTCATCCTTGAAAATTAGTCTGGGAAGCAAAAAAGATTTAACATACAATGCTACACCTCTTTTTTTTACTGTTGCGGCTGAAATAAATGTTTTACCCAGGCCTGGAGACCAAAGTAATTTCTCATCCTTCTTTTTTATGTGCGTCTCTTGCAACTTGCTGGTTGTAATTTTTTCAAATAATGGAAGATTTTCTTTCATTTAACCAAAGAGTTCAGTCCGTTCACATTCCAAGATAGTATTTTATATTTCATTTATTATTTTTTACAATAGCCAGGTCGTCAATTTCCAAATCAATCAGGCTCATGTCCGTTCCATTTTTGCTTTCTCCTGGTCCTTCTCAAACATTTTCTTTTTCTCTTCAGCCACCACATGGTCTAAATCATCTAACCTTTTGGCCAGTGTTGCATTATCTCTTCCATTAGCATATTGGTCTTCTTTCTTAGAAATAGCACTTGGCCTGTTCAAGTTATGTCCATGTTTTCTAAGAAACTCTTGGGCTTTCTCTATTGAATTTAAATGAAATTGTTGTTGTTGCTGATTGAATATAATTCCCTCCAAGTGGTTCCACCTAAATGAGATTTAGTTGGCCTTCAGTTTTGAGACTAAGAATTCGTAATCCTTCTTTTTTCTTAGTATTCTAATTATTTGAGTATTTGCTCAATGAGGACTGTAAAATCTTTGCTTCACTCTTGGCACAATGACTGAAGAAAATCCTGCTGATAAACATGAGGAAAGATCAAACCAGCTTTCTCCCTGGATGGCAGATGAAGGATAATGTTACCCTGATTTCTGGGGGTCCCGTGAGGGACACCTAAATGTGCTCAAACAATGGGGAAGGAATTAGCACAGAGCACACATTTGCAATGCGAGAGGCAGAGTAACTTAGCAAGATCTTGAACTCTATGTCTACGGGGTCAGTCCGAGTCAATGATAAGACAGATGTTGAAATTATAATAATTGTTTTATTGAAATACAATCACACAAGTGTATGCAACACACTCAACACAAGAGCTATAGAAACAAAGGTAGGAGCAGATAGAGGGATTTTTAAGAGGAGGTTTGGTATGGGAAATACTATACCTGTCCTGAAGCCTGGTTAGAAGCAGAGAAGCTGGGGAGCGTGGATTCTCAGCACATGAGGCTGAGGGGAAGGCTCGCTGGACAAAGCGACAGCAAGGCGGGATGGAAGCCAAGAGGGATCCGAGGAAGCGCTCAAAGTCAGGGGTTCTTATAGGGAAAATTGTGGCCGCAGGCTAGTCTGTACTTGAAGAAAACACTGAGTTTGGGGCTGGAGACAAAGCCTCTGAAAGGTCAGTACTTTAGATGATTAAGTTATAGTCAGATTGTCAATAGAGTAGCCAGTATGCAAACGCGGAGTGCTTGAGCGTTGTATAGTCCGATCATCAAGCTGCCTGCGCGGGGCAGGGGATCTTTTTGTAAGTTGCGTGCATACATAATATGGTATTTGCCTTGAGGTCTCCTGAAGCTGCATTTGGAAATGACTGGCCTGCCTAGATTGGGATTTGAATGGTTCAGCTATTGTCGGCCGCTCCTGTGTGCGTGCTTGTCCGGGGGCCTCGCAAGCACATGGAGAGGAATGGGTACAGAAGGCCAAATTATTGATATCAAAATGATATCTTAATATCCCACAAGCTCAGGCTAGAAACAGCGGTAACAATAATATAAGATACGTGTTGGATATTCTAGAATATTTAGACTACCACAATGAGAAAAAAGGTGCCTTAATACTTCTAGATGCGGAGAAGGCATTTGACATTGTCAGATGGGGCTTTCTCTTTAAAATCTTGGAAATGATGAAGTTTGGTGAGGCTTTCACATCTTGGATCAAGGCGATTTAGTCAGAACAGCAAGCTCACTTGATTGTAAATGCTGAAAGATCCAAAAATTTTCCGATAGAGAAGGGCACTAGACAGGGTTCCCCTCTCTCTCTGTTGTTGTTTATTCTGATCCTTAAAGTTTTGCTTAGAGAAATTCGACAAAATTCCATCCGCAGTGTCAAGATTGGCAAGGATCATTATAAGTACAGAGCATTTGTGGATGATGTGGTCCTCTTCTAGGAGGATTCTTTGCCTCAAATCGCTAAATTAAATGAAATGTTAAACAAATTTGACCTTCTGGCGGTATTCAAAATCAACAAATTGAAAACAAAAATCCTTACTAAAGCCTTACTAAAAACTTGAGGAAAGTAGATAAAGATATGTTGGAAGTAATATCTGGAATAAAGTGTGTAGACAAAGTAAAATGTTTAGGGATCCTAATAACAAACAATAATAACCAATTGTTTAGCAATAATTATATGCCTGTATAGAAGCAAACTCGCCAGGAAATTAATGTATGGAAGAAATTGAACTTATCCCTTATGGGAAGAATGTCTTTAATCAAAATGAGTATGCTCTCAAAACTGCTTTTTCTATTCCAAATGATTCCAGTTGTGGTTCCTGAAAAGTGGTTTAAAGAATGTACAAACGATCTGGTAGACTTTTTGTGGCTGGGTAAAAAACCAAACTGAAGCCAATGACAGATTTGAAAAGGAGAAGGGGATTTGCCCTGCCAAATATGAAAATCTATTACAAAGCAAGCTGCTTAAGATGATAAACCATGGTTTATTCTGAACGATCTGAGGCTCCTAGATCTGGAAGGCCACAACTTTACTTTGGATGGTATTCCTATTTGTGGTACCAAAAAGTTAGTGTACACAAAGTGTTTAATAACCATGCAGTCCGAAGATCCTTGTATAAAATATGGATCAAATACAAAAGGTATTTATGCCCGAAATTTCCATCTTGCTTATCTCCTGGTGAAGCACTCTCAGTTAAGGGCCTTAGAGGTGATACAGAATGGATCACATACAAAGAACTGACTTACCTATCAGGTGGTGTGGTGCAGTTGAAAAGCAGTCAGTGGTTACAACAGGAAGGAATGATGATACATTGGTTCCTGTACCTCCAGATCCAAGAGAGATTTAAAAAGATTTGAAAGAAAATGGAATTGATACAAACCCATTGGAATTTGAATTAGAGTTAAAGAAGGGAAACCAACATTCGTTATCAAGAATGTACCAGTTACTGCTGCGGCTGGACTTAGAGGAGAACGTAACCAAAGAATACATGATAAAATTGACAGATTTAGGACACAATATCAGTCTGGAAGAATGGGAAAAAGCTTGGAATAGGGTCACTAAATTTCCTAGATCTTATAGCTTACAAGAAAATGACATGATGACAGTCTCCAGTAAGGAGTGCTAAGATGTTTAAAAATACAAAAGATAAGTGCTGGAAATGCCATAAAGAAAAGGGCACTTTTTTCATCAGTGGTGGGGATGTAACAGACCACAGATATTTTGGTTTATGGTATGAGCAGTAATGCAACAGGTAAGAGAGAAGAAGATTGAACTGGTACCTAAACTTTTTTAACTGGTTATATTGGATTCAAATTTGGTAGGAGGGGAGAGTAAAGTAAGGTTAATATGGCATATGTTACAACTGCCAGGATTGTATTGGCTAGGCACTGGCGGAAGGCCTCAATTGCCTCAAAAGGGGAATGAATGGAGAAATTAATAGAAGTGGTAGAAATGGTTAAGCTCACCTACCTTCTAGATATTAACCCAAATCACAAATTTCTCCAAACATGGCAACCATTTATAAATTACTTGCAAAGGATAACGTAAAAAGTAACGTAACGCAAGAACTAACTGTGTATAAATTGTGTAAGAGGTATTCTTGTAAATAATAACCAGGCAAATCATAACAAGAGAGACAAGGAATAGATAGTACAGAATTAAAATGCTTTATGATAATAGTATCGATATACATATGTTATCACTATACGAAAGTTCTGTTAAGACAGTGATTTATGTAACTAAATACAGGTTAACAAATTATGTTTTAGTATTAGATAAGTAACTAATACCAATGTGTTCTAATGACAGAAAGCTATAAATTGAAAATGAGAATATAAAAGGGCATATAACAAGAACGTAATTTACCCAATCTGTAGTTCTAGTGGAGAGACAAGTCAACCTTTAATGTTTATGTAGATCTTTCTTCTTGCAACGTTATTCACATGTGATAGTATTATTCTGTTTTTTTTCTATTTGTTTTCTTTTTTTGTTATATGTATGGTGATGCTGGTACCATATTTTTACTTGTCACTTTCATACTGTTCCATGTTGTTTGCTTGTTTGTCCTTATAATTTAATGGAAAATAATAAAAATAATTAAAAAACAAACAAAGAGTAATAATAGTCTTCAAGAACAAATAATGATCCTCTATACAGATAATAGTCTTTAACAGGAACAAACACATTACATTTTTATTTCAAATTTTATACTTCTCGTGTAGCAAAATAATTCAGAATTAAAATTTAAAGTTTAAAAACCTATTCTCATCAGTTCACCTTCGTTCTTTTTAAAATAATCAACCAGACCATTCAGACATAAATTCACTTTTTTTTTCTTCCTTTCCACCTGTACATAAGATTGTCCGTTTCAACTATTCCCATCAGTCGAGTTAATCACTCATTTATTGTTGTCAAATCAATTTTTTCCCAGTACTTTGCATATATGAATCTTGCTGTTAATAATAATTCTATGCTCCTCCCAGATTCCTAGCAAGTGTAATTCAGGTTTTTTAGGTATTTGAGACTTCAGAATCTTTTGCATCATGTTTTGTATCTTCATCTAAAACTGTTTGGCTTTACCACATGTCCACCACATGTATATAACACATGTGATATAAAGTCCCAACATGATCTTGACACTTCAACACTTATCTTTTGTCTCTTTATACATCTTTGCTAGTGTTTCTGGTGTAAGATACCAACAGTACATCATTTTATAATAGTTTTCTTTAAGGTTGTAACACCATACATATTTAAGATTCTTTATCCATAACTTTTCTCATTTGTTTATATGTATATGTTTATGTGAGGATACAACAGAAAACCTTCTCAGTGGCTGCTCTTACCGTGTGGAATGCTCTTCCACAGGAGGCTAGGCATGTGCCCTCCCTGCTTTCCTTTCGCCGACAGGCAAAAACTTTTTTCTTCAAACAGGCTTTCATGCAAGCCAGGCAGCTATGATTTTATACCTGTTTAATATTTTTAACTGTTTTGAATGTTTTGAATGTATTTAATGTTTTTAATTTTTTTTAAATGTGTATTTATTATTGGAAGCCGCCTGGGATAAAGGCGGCCTAGAAATACAAAAAATAAAATAAATACATTATGTCCAAAGTTCCTTGCCCAAGTAAGCATATATTCCTTTACTTGTTCTTCTTCTATCTCAAATTTCAACAAGAACTTAAACATTTTAGCAAATAGATGGTTGTCATCTGAACACAACAATAGTTCAAACTCAGATTTAGTCTCTTCAGACTGTTTGGCCTTCTTATCTTCTTGGAATCTTAAATAAAATTGTCTGTATGAGAGCCATTGCACATTAAGACCCTCCTCCTGTAATTACTGTAATGTCTTCATCTTACAATATTGGTCTTTTTTCTTTCTTTTTTTAAAATAGGTTTCAGAAACCAGACTCTTTTGCTTTTCTATCCACTTGCAACAGCACTTGCTCAATCTTTGTTAACAGGTAGGCCATTTTTGTTTTAGTAAAGCGATTACAAATAAAATGAATGTATGCACAGAGAATTACTTTAAAAGTCTGTGGTTAGAGCAAATGTCCAGCTCTTTAATAGATTCTCGTAATTGCTGTTCAGCTGGTTGACCCACTGCTGGTGTTAAGCTATTAAAAACTTTTTCATTTCTAAGATGTCACTTATCTGTCCTGTGATTAAAGTGATCAGGTTTGACTTCAAGTGTCATTGCAAGATGATTTGCTTTAATATTTCCTTGTTCTATGAGCTCAAAAAAATCAGCTAATTTTTTTGGTGATGTCTCCATTTTTTCATCCATGTATTTTCCTGATTCCTAGACAATAGTTGTAATAGTTGTCTAACATGGCATAATATAAAGATATTTTAGTACATGTGGTACTTCCAATATTCCTCAAAATTTTCTATTTAAATGTTCATATATAGTATGGGATTTTCCCTTTTAATATATAAAATTTGTTACTATTTTCTGCCATTTTACCATAGTTTCTTAAATACAAATTAGAAAAATTTGGTTCAGAAAAGTCAGCTGAAGCAATATAGCCACCTGTTTTGCACCTTCAAGTCATTTCCAAGTTATGCCAATTTTGTAGAACCCATGATTGCCAAGTTTGCTCTGGAATCTTTGACCCTTTTCGCACCTTACCTTTTTGCGCTGCTGGGGTACGGGGCTCGTTTGAGCAGCCTCTGGAGAGAGGCTCTCCCGTCCAGGGTCCTTCGGCTCCGCACAAGCTTCCTGCTCGCGCGAGAGCCCCACCTCTTCCTTTCGCAGTGCAGCCGGGGACCTCCCAGACTTCACTGAGACAGGAAGCGCAACCGGCCCGGCTCCCAAGGCTCCACACGCCAGGTAAGTGCGCGCGGGCCCCCGGAATGATGCACGACTGCGCAGCATTTTCGGCTTCAAGCCGAAAATGAAAAAATGCATGCGCAGTCCACTTCAGGCCCTTGAGCGTCACGCAAATGTGAGTGCATCGTGTGGACCGCTCCTCACATGTGCGCAACGCTCAAGGGGCCCTTTCGCATTGGAAATGCCGTGCGAAAAGGGCCTTTGTTGTGTGACTCCCTATCATGGAGTTTTCTTGGCAGGATTTGTTCAGAGGGGGTTTAGCTTTGCTTTCCTCTGAAGCTGAGAGAGTATGACCAAGCAGGGATTAAAACTCTGGTCACCCAGAGTCCTAGTCCAACTCTCAGACCACTACACTATGTTGTCTCTACAACATAGCCATTGGAAATATATGTGATTCTATTTTCAAAATGAGGCCACTTACGTTTGGTTTGAATTTTATTAGCTGTGATGTTCACACACACACACACACACACACACGTGTGTGTGTGTGCATATATGCAGACACCATTCCTACTGGGTGACATGAATACCTTTCCAAGTCACTCCTCAATATTAACTTTGAGTCTCAGCCATTTTCTGAACTTTATGAACAAAGATTTCCTGTCTGAGCTTCCAGAAAATGATAGTGCTTACATGACACATGATTTTCACTTGTGAACATATTTAGAAACACAGTCATGAACAGACTTAACTCATCCATTCTGAGCACAGTATTTCTGTTTCATCATAATACTTTGGTAATAACATGGCTAACATCACAGAGGTCTTCCCACAAGTTCCTCATTTTTGTTTATTTAAACACTTTCAGAATGTGTTGATATTATTAATAATTATTGTTTCTAGACTTGTAAGGTACTATACTTGGGCAGAAAAAAATGAAATGAAATGTACAGATATGAGATAGATGACACTTGGTTTGACTACAGTACATGTGAAAGGGATCTAGGAATTTTAGTAGAACAACAAGCCAATGCATTTCTGGGCAGCATCAATAGGAGTATAGTCTCTAGGTCAAGGGAAATAATTATACCACTATACTCTGCTTTGGTCAGACCCCACCTGGAACACTGTGTCCAGTTCTGGCCACCACAGTTCAGGAAGGATATTGACAAGCTGGAATGTGTCCAGAGGAGGGTGACCAAAATGGTGAAGAGTCTGGAAACCATGCCCTATGAGGATCAGCTTAAGAAGCTAGGTATGTTTAGTCTGATGAAAAGAAGGTTAAGAGGTGACATGATAGCTGTGTTTAAATATTTGAAGGGATGTTGTACATGGAAGATGGAGCAAGCTTGTTTTCTGCTGACTTGGACATGGAGCAATGGCTTCAAACTACAGGAAACAAGATTCCATCTAAACATTAGGAAGAAGAGCAGTTTGACAGTGGAACATGCTGCCTCAGAATGTGGTGGACTCTCCTTCTTTGGAGGTTTTTAAAGAGAGGTTGGATGGCCAGCTGTTGGGAATGCTTTGATAGTGTATTCATGTGTTGCAGGGGTTTGGACTCAGTGGCCCTTGCGGTCTCTTCCAGCTTTATGATTCTATAATTCTTTTTGCTTTTTGTAAACGTTTTTATAATCCTCATCATAAGCATGTTTTTTAAATGCTTCTATAAACCTCACCATAAGTATGTTCAGAAATTTTGCAGATGAAGGATCAGACTCTCTAAAAATAGCAATGCTCAAATTTCTATTGCTCAGTGCTGGCCATCTGTGCCCCCTCTGAGTCCCCAACACAACTGTTGCTAAAGTTTCACCACTGACAGGGTCTGAACACCTTATTTCCCAGCATAATTGGGCTCCCAAGTGACCTCTTGGAAAATGATTTTGCTGGGAAACAGGTTTATGCTCCTCACCGGCAGATTTTCCCACAGAATCACTACGATTTCTTTAGCAACAGCAGAAATTGAGGCTGTGGTTGAGAATGTGGCCCTTAAGGGTTTCAAATGCATGTCCCCAATCCCAAGAAAGTGACTCTGTCATTGGATTTTCTGGGGACTGAGTGTGTGTGACACACCCAAGGTCACCCAGTGGGTTTCCATGGCCAAACTGGGAATGAACCCCTCATTTCCAGGGTTGTACTCCAATGCTTAAACCACTACACCGTGCTGGGTCTTTTGGAGTTCCTTAAATTTCAGTGTTATCCAGTAATCCAACTGCCTTGCTGGCTGTCTTCCTGCTCTTGATGTGTTTAAATATAGTGTTGGTGTTGATCTTGATGCTTCTCAAAATCCTTTCTTTCATCCCTACTTTGCTGCTTGTATTTCTTTAGTGCATTTCTTTTGGAGCATGAATTCCTGGTAGTGGTGAACATATGAAGCAAGAGCAGGAATAAATACTGGAAAGCACATATCAGAAATAGCAAAGGAGAAGGAGACTAGGAATAAATTTTATTCTTTAAAAAAGCCCAATGTGTTTCAGCCTGTTTATATGGGCCATTTCCACACTAGACTGTTATAGCGCTATTATTCCACTTGCAACATCCTATGGAATCCTGGGATTTGCAGTTTCTGAAACTGCAAACCCCAGGATTCCATAGGATGTTGCAAGTGAAATAATAGCGCTATAACAGTCTAGTGCAGAAATGGCCATATTTTTTGCCTTCTTCAGGGGCTGTATTAAAAACAAATGTACTCTTGTCAATATTAAATAAAAGAACAACACACATGTATAAAACCCAACAAGTGCAAATAGCAGAACATTATACACATGATAAATCTTATACTACCAGCCTGCTAAGTGAGTGCTCTTCCACAGCTGTTTCCCCTGGGCAGTACAGATCAGGCCTGCCTTAACCCAAGTTGTCCTGCCCTGTGTGATGGGCATTAAGGGCATTAAGGATGCCTTCGTGGCTCTTCCAGAAGAGACTTCCATTCCACATCATTCACAGAATAGTTGGAGAGGGCAATCACAATATTATTATTTTCTGTTTCTTACTCTTCCAGATTTTCCCATGTTTTGTCCAATCACTTCTCTTATCACAGAGTATCCATTAAGAAGAGTAAGCTGGAACAGCTGCACATTACCTTTTGATACTGGTAGCTCTAAGGAGACACAAATCTTGAAGCATCATGTGTCCAGGCAGATTGGGACTTGATGATGTTTATAATGTAACTATATTTCAAATTATTCTTTTGGCAATGTTAAAGGAATTATTTTTTTTCAGTGCACTAAAGTGACACTCTTACTATTTACTGAGCTCTTATACTCAGCTGTTGTAACATTGTGATTCTCAATAAAGCTGCCTACATGTGGGCAGCTGATGTGAGCCTGTTGGTGCAGGTCTTGTAGCCAGAACCTTGAAGTAAAGACAAGTATAATATTTAAAACAGGTATGGGGAAATGCAGGCCTTGGGGCTGAATGCAGCTGTCTAGGTTTGGGGGTCTTCTAGGTTTCCCCTTTCTTTTGCTACCATTTTTGGGTGGTTTCCCATCTTTTGTATGGGGATTTCCCCATTCTAAAAGTTGGGCTGCCTGTCCTAAGTCTTCATTACATGCAAGAAGAATTTTAAGCTTTAAACTAAAAATTGTTGTTAACTGCTGTCAAATTGACTTCAACTTATGGCAGCCCTATAAATGAGAGATCTCCAAGTCACCATCATCAACAGGGCCATTTCTCCCTTGATTGAGTCTATCCATCTGTTAGGTGGTCTTCCTGCCTACTGTCTTCTCTTTTAACAAACATGATTGTCTTTTTTAGTGAGTTACATCTTCCCATGATGTCCTCAAAGTACAACAGCCTCAGTTTAGTCATCTTGGCGTCTAGAGAGAGTAGTCTTGATTTGATTTGTTGTTAAATGTTAAATGCCATCAAGTCAATTTGAACTTATGATAACCCTATGGATGAGAGACCTCCAGTCACCTACACTGATCAGGTCTTGCATATTCAGGGATGTCCTTCCTTGTTTGAGTTCAGCCATCTGTAATGTGGTCTTCTTCTTGTCCTGTTGCCTTCTACTTTACTAGTACATCATGTCTTCTCATGATATGGCCAAAATATGACAGCCTCTGTTTAATCTTGATTAAGGGCCTTTCTGCGCTACACTTAGTGCTATTATTCTACTTTCAACATCCTATGGAATTTTGGGATTTGTAGTTTATTGAGGCCAAAGAGCTCTCTGGCTGAGAATTCTAAATGCCCCTCCTTAAACTGCAAACCCCACGATTCCATAAGAGCTTGAAAGTGGAATAATAGCACTATAAGAGTGTAGGGTAGAAACGAACAAATAGAGAATGTTCAGGCTTTGTTTGAATTCTTCTGCAGCCCCACATCTCAAATGAGTTGATTTTATTCCTATCAGCTTTCTTCATTGTCCAACTTTCACAACCATACATAGAAATTGAAAGTACAATGGCATGCGTTCCATTGCCAGGCCCTTTCTGCACCTTACCTTTTTCCGGCGCTAGGGCGCAGGTATCATGCGAGCAGACTCTGACGAGAGGCTCTCATGTCCCTGCTGCTTCAGCTCTGCACAAGCTGCCTGCTCGTGCGAAAACCCCGCCTCTTGCTTCCACTGGGGTCAGGAAGCGCGACCAGCACGGCTCCGGAGGCTCCGCACGCCAGGTAAGTGCGCGCGGGGCCTGGGAGCAATGCGTGATTGCTCACCATTTTCGGCTTCCAGCCAAAAATGAAAAGGTGCACGATCAGTGCCTGCTGGCCCCTGGAGCATCACGCGATTGTGAGTGCGTCGTGCAGATTGCTCCTCACGATCGCGTGATGCTCTAGGCGCCCTTTTGCATGGCAAATGCTGTGTGAAAAGGGCCACAGTCATGTTAATGGAAGACATGATCTAGCGAGCTCCATTAGTTTGTGAACCCTGAAGCATCATGCTTGATAGGGGGCTTCCCCTGTCAAGATAGTGGACTGTCTATATACAGAGAGTCTTAAGATTCTGATGCGGCCAGGATTGGGACTGGCTAAGCGTCTGCTCAAGAATGGAGCAGCCAGAGCAGTCTCAAGGCTGAGGATAATTGCATGCTTCACTGGACTGGGGGGACACAAGGATATTACATTGATTGTGTCCGGATCTCTTTTGTGTGTGTGTGTGTGTGTGTGTGTGTGTATTTTGATTTTATTAACATTTTTGCTGAAGGAAGACAAGCCCTTGATTGTTGCAGTTCAATCTCTAAAGTTTAAGAGCTTTCTCATGCAATGGAGGATTTAAAGCAACAGTGTCTCCTTTTCACAGCTATGGGAATGATAACCTGTATTTGCTAAATAATTCATCCCTTGTTTTTCTTTGCTTTAAATTTTGGGATTTACTTTTGGATTCCTAAGGAACATGGCTATTCGTTTTTGCTGATTGATTTTCTATCTGTGGACTTTGATTTTGGATTTTTGGACTAAAGATTCCTTTTCCTTTTCTTTCTGTATGAACTGTTACTGATACATTTATCTTGGTTTGCCGTGGTTAATTGGAGTGGAAGACGGCTTATATATTCAACTGAAAAGGATTTTAATGATATTTGCAAGACCATCATGCTTGGAATTATGAAAATTGGACTTTAAGGCAACTTGTTGTTCCACTTGCTGGTTGATATTGTGCCAATTCTTACTGTTCTAAGAAAGTTTATGTGGGAATGGTCCTTATCCAACATTTGGAAATACAAGCTATTTTGTGTGAGAACATGCTGAACACTAGATGGCCATGAAATAATAACATTGGAGAAAACAGAAGTTTTATACTGTTACTGGCCTGCACACAACCCAGATTTGATATACTTTAATTGGCAAAATACAATTTAATTGGCAAAATACATTGATTGGTATTAATATAAAATGGGCCCTGATATGACTGTAAGGCCAAGCTGGGGAGAGGAAAAATACTGGCTGAACACGCGTGCTGCAAAGTAAGTCGGAGATCCCCTCTAGGCATAGCCAAGGTGATTATCAGGACAACTACCAGGTAGCTCCAGATACATTAAGCTTAAGCTGAAGCTGTAACATCTATGCTACCAATAGCGAAGGGAAGTTCCCACCAAACCACTGATTGTTTCAGCCCTTCTTCCTTGCACCTGGACATTTTTCTGCTTTGTTCCTTTACTTGTTCACTATTACAGAGCTATTACAACAGCTGTTAACTCTTTGTCATCTAACACTAAAACCATTAACTTCGTTCAGACCCCATTGTCTAAATAGCAACCTTCATTGTTTACTTGGCCAGAGAGCCATCACACCCTTCCCCTCCAGGCAGATTTTGGGTATAAAAATCCTCATTTTGTGCATCTAGACACAATATCTTACTTGCTGCACACAACAGGCTGTTGCTCTGATTTCCAAATGAGCACTGTCCTTAGGCGCAAGTCTAAGCTACATCGCTGCTTTCTTCGCTGCTCTCTGGGTCAGTAATTATCATCCATTCCTTAAAACTCCACTGTCAACAACTTTCCTCTCTTTTTTGCTTTGGTTAGCTCTTGTGTGAGTGTGTGTGAGTGCTTGGATCTTTTGTGTGTGTGATTGGAAACTCTTTAATAAAGCACATTTTAGTTTATTTTGGAATCTCTAGCTGGTTCTTTCTGCAGAGACCCTGTAAACATTGGTGTCAAAGATCTCATTCGGTTACCCCCCTCTTGCAGGTCTCTAATTGGGTTAATTAATTTCCCATTGTCATGTGAAGGTATTGGCATTATGGGTGGACCCCTGAGGCACCGACGTTTGGGGGTAAAGGTACTGCTTCCTTTTTTTCTTTTTCTTTTTAATATCAAATTATCATGGCTACAATTTTGGAAAATGTCAATCAAAGTAGAGGAGATCTGCCTGAAGAGAATGATGCACCTGACTATTTTGTGACATTCGTGGCTGAATTCAGGAAATTTAAAGCTACCATTGAAAATAAGTTGATGCATTTTTAGAGTGCATGATAGGAGATCCTCAGCATGAGACAGCTGAAGCTGCAAGAATTCAACAGATACCTGAAAAAATGTCTGTCCAGGCTGAGGTGAGGGAGGAAGTGAGAGGAATCCTATCAGAAATTATTCAAGATTCAGAAGCCATGAAGGTCCAAACTGAGATAATTGGAATTGGAGAGAACCAATATAAGAAGGATGAAGGCTCCAAGTACTACTTTGGTGCCGTTTTTGGCTCAGAAGAGGAAAATCCAAATCTTGGAATTTGGTCACAATACATTATGGAAAACTTACAACGACTTGCTTGTGCTTCTAGAAGATTTCAGAATAAGGGGAAATTATACATTAGTGGTGGTTAAACTTCTCAGAACGATTATATCCTCCAGCTGGGACCAACTTAATAGCTGATTTTTACTCATAAGGATGAAAGACACAGGCTAAGCATGACTGATCTGATAAATGGCTTTTTAGGACTATTTAAAAAAAGAACTGAGCCTTGGAAAGCAAGCAAGCAAGCAAGCAAGCATCATTTTGAAGAAAGATGTCTGTAAAATTGAAACAAGAGTTTAAGGACATGGGGGAAAATGGATTTATTAATATTGATTATTGGGAAAAGAATGTGGATGATCTGATGATCTTATTGATAGCCTTTTAATACTTTGATCTTAACCCTATTAGTTCTATATGAGAAGCCTAATTGGAATTGAGAGTTTTACTTTATCTGTTGCTTTTAGACGTTTTCCTACATGGACATTTATTACTTTTTTGAGTGATATTACTGTTATTTAGATTACTGTTATGAGTTTAAACTAATATAGTATATAGTATAGCAGTAAGCTAAGAATGATATATATAGAATAAATTAGCCTTCAGCCATACCACCCTGAACACGCCTGATCTCATCTGATCTTGGAAGCTAAGCAGGGTCGGGCCTGGTTAGTACTTGGATAGGAGACTGCCTGGGAATACCGGTGCTGTAGAATAAGTTAGGATAGACCTATATATTTGTGTTTTAAGCTAGTAAGTAAAGAATTTTATGTGTATTAACTTTTTTTAGAGTTGCTATTATTATTATTACTATTCCTATTACTATTGTTATAATTTGATGATTGGTAATGACTGATACCTAGTTTAAACTAACATAGAATATAGAATCATTTGATAAGTGATTTTAATTGTTTATAAGTGATGTATGTAATTCCGTAGGTATATCCAAGATGGTAACAACTATTAACAGCAAGTATTAATTTCTAGTTTAAATTTAAGAATTGATAGTTGGGTGTAACTACTTGATTAACATGGCTGTTTGCAACACAGGTAGGAATCAAATTTTAGTCATCCATAGTTTTTTTTCCCCTTTCCTTTTTGTTAGTTGGAGTTTTGTAGTTTTCTAATTTGTATTGTGTTGTTATGTATTTTTAGTTTTAGATATTGGTATGTAGTGTTTGCTATTTGTTTCTTTTTTGTCTTTGTTAATAAAAATTTAAAAAAAGAAAATATAATGGCATGAATAATGCTAACTTTAGTATTCAGTGATATCCCTTTACACTTGAAGATCTTGTCTAGTTTCTTCATAGCTGTCCTTTCAAGTTAGTCTTCTTTTATTTCTTGACTTTAGTCTCCATTCTGATTAATGACCGAGTCAAGGTATGGGAAATCTTGAACTATTTAAATACCTTCATTGTCTGCTTTAATGTTCTGTAAATCACCTGTGGTCAGTCTTTTTGTTTCCTTAATGCTCAACTGTAAGCCTGCCTTTCTCTAGTGATCCTTCCAAGCCTTTGCTATTTTCTGTTTCTGCAATGACGTCACCTGCATATCTTAAATTGTAGATGTTCCTTCCTCCAGTAGGCACACCTCCTTCCTCTGAGTCTAATCCTGCTTTATGTATGAAATTACCAGTGTTTCAGGAAAGATATTGACAAGTTGGAACATGTCCAGAAGAGGGCGACCAAAATGGTAGAAGTCCTGGAAACCATGCCCTATGAGGAGTGGCTTAGGGAGCTGGGTATATTTAACCTGGAGAACAGAAGGCTAAGAGGCAACATGAGAGCTATGCTTAAATATTTGAAGGAATGCCATGTGGAGGATGGAGCAGGCCTGTTTTTTGCTGCTCCAAAGACTAGGACATATAGCAATGGCTTCAAACATCTGGAAAAGAGATTCTACCTAAACATTAGGAAGAACTTCCTGACAGTAAGAGCAATTTGACAGTGGAATATGCTGTCCTGGAGTGTGGTAGGCTCTCCTTCTTTGGAGGTTTTTAAACAGAGGTTGGATGGCCATCGGTCGAGAATACTTTGATTGTATATTCCTGCATGGCAGGAGGTTGGACTTGGTAGCTCTTGCAGCCTCTTCCAACTCAATGATGCTATGTCACATCCGTTCTTTTCTGTTTCTTGTGTAAACTCAGGTGTCTCCAGTTGAAGTCAAATATACAAATCACTATACTGCCCTTCACTAACTCACTCTTTTGTAGGGATGGGCCAACCGAATCCGCGAATCCTCAGCCACGATTTGAGCTTCGCTAATCTGAATCCCTGTGCTAAAACAGGCAAACCGAGTCTTTCGAATCCACCAACCAAGTAGTTTGTTGGAGACCGGGACACCTGAAAACCTGGGAGACCAGACACACAAGGGGAGATGGCAAGTAGGTGAGTTTTTCTCTTGTAGTAATAATGGCCTTTGCTAACAATTTCAGAAATTACATCTAGGGTTGTATTCTAATATATTTAAATTGAACATTTAATATTTAAGTTCAGCACTGTTTTCTGTGCTGAAAATCAATGACATATATAAATGCTGGGGTCATTGGGCCTGATGCCTATCAGAAGTAGCGGTGCAGAGGGCAAGGTCACACAATCTCATCCAGTGATTGCCACATGTAGGCCAGTATACCTCCTTCCACAAGACCAACGCTTGGTTGTAAACCTATAGCTAGAATAGGATGAGAAGTGAAATGTCTGTCATGGTTTCTGATGAGCCACGTGACAAACCACGTGTAGCAGAAAGAAAATATTGTTTTTAAAAATTGGCGCCTCTGGGGCCCACCAAAGGCCTGATTGGCTGGAAGATATAGTCTTCTTGAGATTTCAAAGACAGCTGAAAGATTCCTTTGCACAGCTCCCTTGCTAAGCTCTTTCATAGACAATACTAGGGTTCGTAGTTTTAGCAGGTGTCACAGCCTTCTCTGCCGAAGTGTACTGGTGCATAATCAAACTACAAACCTCAGGATGCCAGAAGGAGCTGTGCAAAGAAAATCCAGTTTTGACCTGGATTATCTCTGTACTGTAGTATGTGTCCCTGTTTACACAGGCAGGAAACTGTGGGATTAATCCACATTTTCCTGCCTATGTAGAAAGGGCCTTCATCTCATTTCCAGTCTGGGGAGAGCCTGAGGCAAAACTATGACAAGTGTCCTGGCCAGATTTCTTCAGAGGGAGGTTTGCCTTTGCCTAGGCTTTTGCTAAGGCTGAGAGAGTGTGTCTTGCCCAAAATTATCCTTCTTTCCCTTGCTTTTTAAACCCATTGTTAAACAAGGATTCGAAAGACTCGAGATTCATGAGATGGGTAGATTCCCAGAACCTTCCAGGGATTCGGATCTGGATTTGGATTTGGAAAATTCTGGATTTGTCCCATCTCTGCTCTTTTGTGTCTGATAGCTGATCTAATGAATCACGGTTGTATTAATAGTCTTGATGTTCATAATAACTATTGTTTCTAGACTTGTATGGTACTACACTTGGGTAGAAAAAAATGAAATGCACAGATATGAGGTTGGTGACACCCACAGTACATGTGAAAGGGATCCAGGAATTTTAGCAGACAACAAACTGAACATGAGTCAGCAATGCGATGTGGCAGCTAAAAAAAGTCAATTCAGTTCTAGGCAACATTATCATCCTCCTCCTCCTCCTCCTCCTCCTCCTCCTCCTCCTCCTCCTCCGCCTTTATTTATATAGCACCATCCATGTACATGACGCTTTACAAAATTTAAAATACAACAGTTGCCCTAAATAAATACATAATAAAATGAAGATATGTAAAACAAAAAAGATCAAGGGTATACAGAATTACAACCAGTACAACATAACATTACTATAATACCAATAAAATACAATATCTAAATAATAATAAAAACTAGTCCAACGTTCCAAACATTCCGGAAAACATCAATAGGAGTGTAGTGTCTAGGTCAAGGGAAGTAACTGTACCACTATATTCTACTTTAGTCAGACCTGACCTGGAATAGTGTGTCCAGTTCTGGGCATCACAATTCAGATGGATAATGAGAAGCTGAAACATGCCCAGAGGAGGGTGACTGAAATGGTCAAATACCTGAAACCATGCCTTATGAGGAATGGCTTGGGGAGCTGGGTATGTTTTGCATGGAGAAGAGAAGGTTAAGAAGTGACATGATAGCTGTGTTTAAATATTTGGAGGGATGTCATATATGGAGAATGGAGCAGGATTGTTTTCTGCTGCTCCATAGATGAGGACACAGAGTAACAGCTTCAAACTTTAGGAAAAGAGATTCTATCTAAGAGCAGTTTGACAGTAGAATATGCTGCCTCACAGTGTGGTGGGGTCTCCTTCTTTGGAGGTTTCTAAACAGAGATTGGCTGGCCATCTGTTGAAAATGCTTTGATGGTGTATTTTTGCATGGCAGAAGGTTGGACTGGAAGGCCCTTGTGTCTTTTCCAATGCTACAATTCTATTATTCTAAGTTAAATAGATAGGGTGATAAAATACAGCTTTGCCTGACCCCCTTGCCACAATTGGAAACCATTCCATTTCTCCTTATGCTAGTCTCTTGTCCTGAGTACAGATTATGGATCAGGACAACCAAATGTTGTGGCACACCCATTTCTTTAAGAGTGATCCATAGTTTTTCCATGATCTACACAAGCAAAGGCTTTGCTATATTCTATAAAGTGGTGGCTAATCTTCTTCTGAAATTAAGTTAAAATACACTGATATTTTTGGTCCCACCTTTTTGCCTTTGGCCTCGCTCACCACCAGAACATGGCCCTTGTCCCAGAACTTCTCTGAAACTGGTTTGAGCTCTCAGGCTAAAAGATGTTCTGCACTCTGATTTAAAGACAGGCCCTTTGTGTGTAATATTTATGGTTTGTATAATGATAGACATTCTATTGAGTTGAACACTGGCTGAGCTCTCAGTCTTTTTCCTCCCCCACAGTTTAGGTAGGAATGGAGGCAAATGATTGTCCATGCAATTATTAATTTAAAAGCATAAGCCTTAATGCATTGAGAGAGCCAGGATGGTGTAGTCATTTGTCTGTTGGACTACGACTCTGGATATCAAGGTTCAAATCCCTGCTGAGCCATGCAAACCCACTGGTGATCTTGGGCAAGTCACATTCTCTCATTCTCAGGGGAAAGTAAAGGCAATCCCCCTGTGAGCAAATCTGGCCAAGAAAACCCTGTGATAGGTTCACTTTAGGGTCTCCTTTAAATCGAAAACAGCTTGAATGTACACAACAACAACAATGCGTTCACATTTTATCTCATCTGAAACATCCTAAAAATGTTTTTAAGAATAGTTTGAAAACCTGCCTTTGAAATGGTGATGGAGATGTCCCCTTGATCTGGATAGAACAGATCCAGCTCCCATTCAACTGGCACTAGCTACATTGAGTGTTTGCTGCAAACCTGCTGAGATTTACTGAGGAGAGGAATACGGTTCTCAATCTCATCACCATTGGTGGCTTATGGTGAGAAGTGAACAGTTTCTTGGCACTCGTGCGAAGAAAGCTCCATGGAAATCACTTGTAGCAGTATCCAGCACATACTGGCAGAAGGCACGAGCCATCTGCATTAGCAAACTGCAGAAAGTCCAACATAGGAGGAGATCAGTCATATTAACTACACGCACCGTGGGAAGATATTCACAAACTGAGACCTGTTAAACAATTCTCTCTTTGTTTCCTTACTATTAGTCAGTCCTGAAAGTAGTAGCACAGCAACACTTTGAGAACAAAGAAACTTCATCTGATGCAAGCTCAGATAGGTTAGGACTATTAGAGGTAATGTCCTTGTTCCTTGAGGAAGGTTATTATTAGCTGTCATTTTCTAAGAAGGGATTTAAATTCCAGCCCTTTAATTGTACCTGCCACTACTTCCCTGTTTTGACAAATAGATCCGGGAAGTGTATGCATCTCTGTGCTATTCTTTCCCCACACAGGAGAATGTGCCCTATCCAAAGCCCTAGCTAACAAAACAGAGCAATAATGGCTGCAGCACCACACAATACTTATTTCACATCAAGATTATGCACCCCCACATATTCCAGATTTCCTCTCATTTGTAGTGTTATTCACAAGGCAGCATAAGATACATACATTCAGCAACTTCCAACAATAGCCAATGTCTACCAGTTCATCCTCTTGTATGTTTAGTTATTTACCTCAGTTTTGCATCTTTTATCTCTCTGATAGTTTCTTACGTTCTCTATATTCCTCTTTCTCCACCCCAGTTGTTTCATGGTTTCATACTGTTTGTCACTGTGCACAAACACACAGTTGTATGTGAGCATGCTTTGTTTAGTTTAAGGCGGAGTGGATAACCTGTTCCATGAACACCCATATGCACAAATACCCCCTTGCCATTTCTGCTTACCAGTTCCGCCATGGCGTGTGCAGCACACACTTTATTTCCCATCAGAATTGTGTTTCCAGCAGGCACTTGGGAGGGCACGTCTGCTGTGTAACAAGGCACACAAACATGACACACCATGTTTAGCTTCCAAGTTCAGAAGGGTTTGGTACCTTCAGGGTATTTAGGTCCTTTATATTCATAACAACAGGTTTAAAAGCGGTTTGATAGGCCTTCTCTCTCCCCCAGCAGAGAACTCCAGGGAATTGAAATTTAGAGATAATAGGTAGGAATCTTTAAAGGCTGTCAGAACTACTTCCAGCTTACGATTAGGGAAAACCATGCCAGATACACTGGTATAAAAACCAAGTCTGTAGTGTAGGTATGTCCTTGGTCTCTCCTATAGCAGGTTGTCTTTGGTTTATGTCTGTTCCTGTAATACTATCCTCAGTGTTCTGTTCCTAGGACTGGCAGATTTTTCCCATGAGCCCATCACACAGTGTACCAGTATGCTCACACACGCCCACTGTGCTTCAGATGTTCTAAGTGTGCCCAGAAAAAAGTTATTCCTCCTAATCTCAAAAGGAAAAACCTTTCCACCTCACTGCAATTCTGTTAGAAAGAAGTTGGTAGCATAAGCTTTTGTAGAGTAAGGCCATTCTGCACTGGCCTGTTATAGTGCGATTATTCCACTTTCAACATCCTATGGAATCCTGGGGTTTGCAGTTTAGGGAGGGGCTTTTGAATTTTTCTATAATTCTGTTATGTGCGTGATATGCGAATGCTATCTTGTTTGCCATTCTCAGCTCTTTATCAAAACACTTCAAGGTCAAAGATAAGCTTTTTGAAAAAGAACAAAAGACTTTTTACCAAACCCGGATAAGAATGATTTCCAGATCCGGGAAATATTAGCAAATAAACAATATAGTGAGAAGAGAGACATGTTAACAAAAGGTTTCCATCAGCAAGGGCAAATACAAAGGTCTCTGGGTAGAGTGTTCCCCAAATAGAATATATCTGAAGAAAGAATCATAGAATCATGGAATCATAGAAATGTAGAGTTGGAAGAGACCACACGGGCCATCCAGTCCAACCCCCTGCCATGCAGGAACACCCTCAAAGCACTCCCGACAGATGGCCATCCAGCTTCTGCTTAAAAACCTCCAAAGAAGGAGACTCCACTACACTCCAAGGCAGCATATTCCACTGCCGGACAGCCCTGACTGTCAGGAAGTTCTTCCTGAGGTTCAGGTGGAATCTCCTTTCCTCCAGCTTGAATCTATTGCTCCTTCTCCTGGTCTCTGGAGAGGCAGAAAACAAGCCCTCTCCCTCCTCTACATGGCATCCCTTCAAATATTTAAACATGGCTATCATGTCCTCTCTTAACCTTCTCTTCTGCAGACTAAACATACCCAGCTCTCTAAGTCTATCCTCATAGGGCATGTCTTCCAGGCCTCTCACCATTTTGGTTGCCCTCCTCTGGACCTGCTCCAGCCTGACCATGTCCTTCTTGAATTGGGGTGCCCAGAACTGGACACAGTATTCAAGATGAGGTCTAACCAAAGCAGAGCAGAGTGGTACCAGTACCTCCCTCGATCTAGACACCATACTCCTATTGATGCAGCCGAGAATTGCGTTGGCTTTCTTGGCTGCCGCATCACACTGCTGACTCATGTTCAGCCTGTGGTCTATTAAAACTCCTAGATCCCTTTCACATGTACTGCTATCCAGCCACGTGTCCCCCATCCTATATTTTTGTATTCCATTTTTTCTACCTAAGTGTAGGACCTTACACATCTGTCTGTTGAATTTCATTTTGTTAGCTTTGGCCCAGCTCTCCAATCTATCCAGGTCATTTTGAATTTTGATCTTGTCCTCTGGCATATTAGCAACCCCTCCCAATTTGGTGTCATCTGCAAATTTGATGAGCATGCCCTCTATTCCTTCATCCAAGTCGTTGATGAAGATATTGAACAGCACTGGGCCCAGGACAGAACCCTGTGGCACCCCGCTAGTCACTTCTCTCCAGGATGAAAAGCAGCCATTGGTGAGCACCCTTTGGGTTTGGTCGGTCAAACAATTACAAATCCAACTAACAGTAGCCCTGTCCAGCCCGCATTTTACTAGCTTCTTTGCAAGAATGTCATGTGGAACTTTGTCAAAGGCCTTACTGAAATCGAGAAATGCTACATCCACAGCATTCCCTTCATCTATCAAGCTAGTAACTCTATCATAAAAAGAGATAAGATTAGTCTGGCATGACTTATTTTTGAGAAATCCACGTTGACTTCTCGTGATTACTGCGTTGCTTTCTAAGTGATTAGAAACTGACTGCTTAATGATCTGCTCCAGAATCTTTCCGGGTACTGATGTCAGGCTGACTGGGCGATAATTATTTGGGTCCTCTTTTTTTCCCTTCTTGAAGATGGGGACAACATTTGCCCTCTTCCAGTCTGCTGGAACTTCTCCTGTCCTCCAAGATTTCTCAAAGATTATAGCAAGCAGTTCTGAAATGACCTCTGCCAGTTCTTTTAATATCCTAGGATGCAATTCATCTGGCCCTGGAGACTTGAATTCATCCAGTGTGGCCAGGTATTCCTGTACCACTTCTCTACCTATTATGTGCCTCATTTCCCCTGCTTCCTCACTTGCTCCCCAACCGCCAGGTTGAGTGCTTGTATCCTTCTGGGAAAAAGCAAGTGCTTCTGTTCCTTATATCAAAATCGAACAGAAAATAAGAAAGGCTTGAGAAAATCATGTTCCTCACCTCATCCTTGCAAAAAAAAAACCACAATAAAATAAAATAAAATATTGGCACAAATTTGTAAGGCAGGAGGCTAGTCACATAGAAGCAAAAGTGGAGATGATGGTTTGATGGCTCACTGCTCCCCCTGATGGTTAATGAACACTAGTGCAATCAATAAGGTCATTCTTTTCCACTCTCACATGCCACTTTACCACAAAATCAAATGACAGTTTGGGTTGATTACTGAGACTTAACTGCACCAGTACAATCACAGAGTTCACAGCCTAATTAAAAGTAATGTCAAACATGTCTGGAAAAGAGTGCTTACTGCTGCCAATTTCATTTAGAAGGAAAAGAGGCCCATTGGGTGAAGAGGAACAGTCAACTCTTCTCAGTCTCTTCACTGAAAGGGGAGGAGCAGAGACTCCTAAGCCAGGAAGTTGCCAGTCCCTACCCCATCCCCACAGCACACTTCCTCTAAGCTTTTCCACTTCTTGGGGCTGGCTGGAAAAAATTCAGGTAAGAGAGGGCAGGATCCAGCTGTTAATGGTACCTCCTTCAAGAGTCAGCAATAATTTCAGGTGGAGGGTTGAGGTGAAATTTGCATTACCTCCATACTAAACCTTCCTAAAATGAGCCCAAGATAAAAGGTATCTCCACTAGTAGGCAGACCATTCACAACTAGACCAAATAGGAGGCAATATGTGAAACAGCTTATACAAGACCCCAACATATCTTTCTGCCTCTTCTTCCTCCTTACCATCTAAATTTGTCATAATGCTTGTTTCTCATCCCCACAGCCTTTCCAGTGACAGGAGACCAACCATGTGTTTACCCTTCTGCTGAACAAGTGAGATGCACTTCTTGTTTGCTGAATTCCTCCAGAAGCCACTTCTGGGTGATCATTTATTGTGCCTTTAGCCAGCCTTCTTGAAACTTTGCAAGCCCACACGCAATTGTATTCAATTTCTAATCTTGTGTTCACTTCTATAATGTATTTATTTCACACAAAAATCCATTAAGGGCAAAAAGTGAGAATCGCTGTATATTGCCAACTTGCAGGTAAGTATCCAGGATTCTCTGGAAGTTTCTGCCACTTTCCGAGCAGCAAGTTAGTCTTGATCAAATCCCTGGGAGAGTATGGGACTGGAATACTGGGAACTATTCACTCATTAGTTCTTTTTGCTTTACATGCGCACTTCACCGTTCCCCATTTTCTCTTCTTACCTGTCCTTTCCTGCTCCCTGTCCCTCCCTCCCTCCCTCTTTCTCCCTTTTGTATGTATGTGTGTGCGCGCACATGCCTTCAAGCTGCCTGTTGATTTATGGTGACCCCATGAATTTCATAGGGCTTTCTTAGGCAAGGAGTACTCAGAAGTGATTTTGCCAGTTCCTTCATCTGAAATACTGTATAGCCTATCCTCTGTCCTCTTCTTTTAAAATGTCCCTTTGACTGAGATTCTTTCTAATGGTCACTAGAGGGGAGTATAGTATAACAAGCTGAAAAAACTTCTGTGGGCCACTGCCCTGATTAAGCAGCCAGATGGGCCATCCTATTTGCCTTATCTTGTGTATGTAAAAATGTGTCCTTTGCATTTGATTTCCAGATATTCTGAGACATGCGTGTGATCTCTGCTGTGCCTCTACCAGTCCAGCAAGTTACAGGTGCCATGCCTGTTCCATATCTGCCCCTCTGAATTTCTGGGCTGAGCTTCCTTTCTCTCTTCCCTTCTCCTTCCCCGCCCCCTTTCTCTGGCCCTTTCCACAGCTTACCTTGTCCCGACATGGGCGCGTGGGGATCACATGAGCAGCCTCTTGCGAGAGGCACTCATGTCCCCTCTGCTTCTTCTCCACAGCAGCTCCCTGCTGGCCGGCAGGAAGCGTGAGCACTCCACCCCTTCCGTCTGCAGCGCAGCCGGGTACTTTCCCAGGCAGCGCTGGGGAAGGAAGCGCAAGGGCCGCGTATCCGGAGGCTCCGCACGCAAAGTAAGTGCATGTGGGGCCCCGGAGCAACACGCAATCATGCATCATTTTTGGCAAGAAGCTGAAAATAATATATTGCGCGATCGCTGCCTCCTGGCCCCGGCAGCGTTGCGCGATTGTGAGGATGTCATGTGAAATGGTCCTCACAATTGTGCGACGCCCCAGAGGCCCTTTTGCATGTGAAACAGCATGCGAAAAGGGCCTCTGTCTTCCTCTTTCCTCTTTTATTTTGCTGTTTTCCTAATTATGTCCCCTGTTTTTCACTGCCAGATGTAACATACATTTTACAAGACTATGGCCCTTTCCGCATGATACCCCATTAACACGTTCTTCTGTTACAATCCCAGCATTGCCATTCACGCTATGATAGCAGATTAGGGACATTCTTTTCCGCACCCTTCCACTTTAAGCGGATGAGTAGCAAAATTGCCACTGGTGTCAGTGACGGAGCTTGGAGCTTGTGGAGGGAAGCGGGACTATGGCATGAGGGGCGTGGACACCGAGTGCATGGGGGCGTGGGCAGGGTGATCAGGGGCGTGGCTACAGGTCGGGATGACCCCAAAACATGCTGCCCGGGGTGAACTGCCTCCCCCGCCCCCCATCCCTACGTGACTGACTGGTGTTCCTTCCACATTACAGTGTCCTTGGACACTCCCTTGCCCTGCATTCACTCTGCTCCACCACCCCTGATTGGGCAGGGTTTTTTTGGTTTTTTGATGGAAACTGCCTTGTACTAGCACAGCAATGTTGTGATGGCATGACACACCAGTACACTATTGCACTTTTGCACTAGAATGCTTAAAAACTGTATTAAAAAAATAAAGTTTTAACTCAAAGGAGAAATTTAATACAAACACAGAGAAGTGATAGATTTCGAAGTTACCATGCCATGGGACAAGCTGGGCACCGACCACACCCCACCTACTCCTGGATCTGGGAGGACAGGAAACGCTATCAAGCACTATTATGGTGCTGTACTGAGCTGGCTGATGGGATTGAAGTGCTAAAGGAGGCTGGCTCTTAATTGATTTTTTCTGGAAATGGTATAAGGCAGTTTGGTGACACTTGAAGATGAGATAGCAGCTGGATAATGATGACATTGTGCCGTAGCATGACTCCTGGACTGGAAACAACCCGCCACCCTTGCGGGATAGCAATGTCGTATGGAAATGACCTGTTTCCCTCATAATCTCCCTGAAGAGTAGCCTTCCCTTCATTGGTCCTCCACTTCTTTAATTTTCCCAGCACAGAATCTGAAGTGATCTGTCTAGATAATCCACTAATCCAACTGTCCCAATTTAGCAATGACAGCACTGATTAATCCTCTGCCATGCCACTTTTTCAGTTTTTAAAAAATGTCTAGGTTTCTCTCTCTTCTTCCTATTTTCTCCCTTGGTCTTCTGTTTATTTAAATTGCTGCAAACTGAGTTCAAAGTGCAAAAGTAGCTTGCACTCAACTCAGGAGGGAAAGGAGTGGAGTCTTGCCTTTCCCAGTAGGCTCAGGCAAAAGCAAACAGCTACACCCTCTCCTTGCTTGTGTGTTCTTCCTTCTTAATAACTTTTGCCTTCTTGAGCACCCTCTGATGTTCAGTGGCCATATGTGTCTTGGCTTCCTCTGTGAAATGTTGGAAGGTATGCTAACCTTTGTTACTGCTCTGGCTAGTCCGAGCTTTGGGGATATTAAAGATATCCCTTGATATCACAATTCGGCTGCACCTTTCTATTTCTCTACACGTGCTTGCGAGGCCACCGGACAAGCACGTAAACAAGCTCGGCCGTTAATAGCCGTAATATTCAAACTACAATACAGGCAGGCCAGAAATAGCTGACTCACTGCTTTAGGAGACCTCCAGGCAAGTACTCTAATTAGGTATGCACACCACTTACAAAAGAGCCTCTGCCCCGCGATGGCAGCTTGATGGGTAAACTATGCAATACCCAAGTATTCTGCGTACTGGCTACTCTATTGAGAACTGCTACGATAACTCAATCATTCAGATTCTGACCTTTCGGAGGCTTTGTCTTCAACTCCAAATCTATTGTTTTCCCCCAAGTACGGCATAGCCTGCAGTCACAATTCTCCTTATAAAAACCCTTGATTCCGAGACCTTCCTCGGAACGCTCCCGAGTTTCATCCCGCCTTGCTGCCACTTTGCTTGGCGAGCCTCCCCTCAGCTCCACGTGCTGAGCTACATTGCACCCCAGCCTCGTTCTCTATTTTTCTGGGCTCCAGGACAGGTGAAATATCACCCAAACCAGCAATCCCTCTAAAAATCCCTCTATACCACTCCAACCTTTATTTTCTTTAGTTATCTTGCGTGAGTGTGTCGCATACACTGTTTTGCTTGTATTTAATAAAACATCATTTATTATTTCAACGTTGATGTTCTCCTTGACTCGACCCGACCCCGTAGACATAGGGTTCAAGATCTCGCTAAGTTACCCTGCCTCTTGTAACGTTAAGCAGTGATCTGAGCTAATTTTCCCCACCTTTAGTTGAGCACATTTTGGTGTCCCTCCCGCGACCCCCAGTTCACAGGGTAACACCTTCATGATCATTCTTGATGTCGATGCAAGCAATCATGACTCTTGGCCGCCTTTTCATGAGCCTTGTACTTAGGCCTTTTTGGACCTGAGTTCTCATATCAAAGGACACCTGAAATTAGGATTAAGGAGCAAACCCTAATGAAAACAGTGAGACTTATCTCTGAATAAAACAGACATATATTCATGCCATTAAACATTCTGAACAAACTGTGCTGTACATGCTATACTATTTTCTCTGGGTAATATCCTTGTAGACTACTGACCGTAGCCATACCTATCTATGCAACATTCTTGTACTTATTTACTCTCTTCTACCTTTCTTTATTCTGGCATATAACCTTGTTCTATTTTCTTTACCTTGGATTAGAATATTGATACACTGTTTGCTCGCTATATTTTCTTTCAATATTTAAGATGGTTAGTCCAGAATACTGTTGAGATGCCCTCATGGTGTCAGCTATCTGAGAACACTGAACAAGGGGACGCATAGATTTAATCAATCTGCAGCTCACTTTTCAAATTACTTTATAAGAGTTGTTTTATATATATACAGTTTTAGCTTGCTTAATTGGTGTAATTGATAATTTTTTTTTGTATTTTATATTTTTTGATATGAGGCATAAAGAATAGATAATTTAATGTATACATTATCTATTATTATTATGTATATGTTGTCCCTCCCATACACTGCTTTTCTTTAAGTATCCCCTGAAGAGGACCATGCATCCTGTCTGAGATGCCTTTGCCTAATCTGAGAAATAAAATCTTCTTTCACACATCTGAGATTCTTTCTCACTTTTAAATCAGACTAGCCATTTCGTTTATAATTTGAACCTGCTGACAACGATCCGACAAAGGTATCTTTCGCTGTCAGACATCCCTAGCCTAGCACCTTCCTTCCATCATTCAGCTCAGAGCTTGGAAAATTACTTCAAAAAATAATTCATTGCTGTAATAACCAGAGAGAAGTAAATCAGAATCCGTGGCCTGGTAATACATTAATGACCTTCTTTGTAAAACAAACATTTTCCAAAAGGTCTCCCAATGGAAGAACAACAGAAGAGGAAGGGTAGAGGGTTATGTGATAAGTGCCAGCCAAAGGCACTATTACCCTGCTGTAATTGCGATTTACCTGCCTCATGTGATTTACCTGCCCTCTGTACTACATCTGGGGAGAGACAGTGTAGTGTAGTGGTCTGAGTGTAGGATTATAACCCTGGAAGCCAGTGTTCGATTCCCCGCTTGGTCACAGAAACCTACTGTGTGACCTTGGGCGCATCACACACACACACACACACACACACACACACACAGCCCCCAGAAAATCCTGTGTTAGGTCATCATGAATCAGAAATGACTTGAAGGCACACAACAACAACAAAAGCAACAGCAACAACACAACTGTATCTGAAGAAGTGGGTTTATATCCCTAAAAGCTCACACTAAAATAAAAACCAGTTAGTCTTAAAAGGTGCCACTGTATTCCTTGGAATATTTGGGATAACATGGAAATATTTGGGATAAATTCTAACACCACAAAAAATAAGATCAGTTCCACATGTTTCAGCAAACTTTTTTTTAATTCAAAATTAATATGCATATATGAAACAGTAAAATCAGATAAGCCTTGAATAAGGAAACAAAAACATTTTGCTCTTTCTTAAGACCACCTGAAGGCTTCTTCCAAAATGCAGCCAGGGATCATGTTTTCTTTCACCAGCCTCCACTTTTCTTACAGTTTCCATTTTGGTGGCCAAAATTATAGATCTATGCTTTTTTAACATGCCTGGGGATGTCAATGAGGCTTATCTATTGTCCCCTTTTCTGTCTGTTTTGCTGTTCACAATGCTCAGAAAGGAATTCTGAAGGCAATTGCTGTTTATCTTGCCTGTTTTACACAGACAAACATTGGTACAGTAGGATCAGTTAGAACAGGATCCCACTCTTTCCAAGGTCATAATTTATTGCATTGTTTACTGCAGATACACTGCTGTAATCTGACACCAAAAGTTTGGGTTTCTCAGTCTCTCCTTCATGGGAAGGTTCCCATATTACTAAAAATATCCAGCTAGACAGAGGCTAAGAAGGAAAAGGGGGGCACAGGGCACAAAAAGACTTTGTGAAAAGGAGCTTGTCAGAGGCCTTCTTAACTGAGGTATGCCTGTAACTGTGTCATGTGTGTAGTGTGAAAAGACCCATGTTCTCTTCCACTATCTGCTTGTCACTGCTTTCATAATAGACAACTATTACAGCAGCCATCCTGATCACACCTCGTTTCACTTATTCTCCAGATCAGTGCTTCTCAGCTGGGGGTGTGTGTCCCAGAATGTTATTAGAGTTCCACTCTCCAAAGCCCCAGCATGACCAATGGCGAGGAATTTTGGAAGCTGAGCTCCAACAACATCTGAGGCCTTCCTGGTTGAGAACCATAAGAAGCAGTCATTCCTTACTTGGTGAGACAGACTTTGAGAAAGAAATTATAATGGAAACTATAGAATTCTTTACTCTCAGTAAAGTCCCTCTACATGATAGGAACATGATACAGCTGATATTTTGAAAAAGAAATGGCCGTTTCCGCACTAGACTGTTATAGTGCTATTGTTATTCCACTTTCAACATCTTATGGAATCCTATGGAATCCTGGGGTTTGCCAAGGCCCCTCCCTAAACTGCAAACCCCAGGATTCCATAGGGTGTTGAAAGTGGAATAATAGCATTATAACAGTCCAGTGCGAAAATGGCCAATGTGTTAACATTGTAGAATAGTAGATAAGGAAGCTGTAGAATCTGATAATATTAGTGTACCTCAGGTTTCCCTAGAAAGAAAAGTTATGGCGACAAATGATGTGATTAATGACTTGCTGAGAGCTAATGAGCAAAGAAAAGAAACTGTAGTTCTTAATATCAAAGAAGAAATTGAAGATCAAGACTTTTCCATTTCAGTATCTAGTGGAAATACACTAACAGTAACCTCTGCTTCATTGTATCAATCAACTATTAGCACATACACTGTAAGCAGATGATCAAGACTGATGCTAAGGTAATTTAGAAACTGCTTTTAACCTTGTAGGTGCTGGAAAATGGTTCAGATCTTTGATATCCGAATGCGCGCATGATCCTCTGTGCCATGGCCATGGGTCACTGAACTGAAGCATCAGAACCATGACATCATCTGCCAACATTGTTTCACCTTTCTTATTCAGAGTTAGCTGCAGGTCTCTTGTTGCTCTATGAGTATGCAATTTCCTAACAACAATGCATTTTTGTGAGCTATCCATTTTGTAATGCAAAATATTTTGGAGGTGACTTTATCTTAAATTAAGACCCATTGACTTTACAAAAGACCAGCTTCTACTGAAAATAAAATCTGTAAGATTTTGAGGTAAAACTTTGGTGTTTAGAAAAAAAAACTCCTGGAAGATCTTCTGATGATAGTCTTAGGAGTGCTATGGAGTACCTAGTACTCCACAGAACAGGATCAGAATTCAAAATGACTTTAACAGATTACAGAGCTGGGCCAAGACTAACAAAATGAATTCCAACAGGAAGAAATTTAAGGTACAACATTAGGCAGAAAAAATGATATGCAGAAATAAAGGATGGGTGATACCTGACTTGACCACGGTACATGTGAAAGAGACCTCTCGACTACAAACTGAACATGACTCAGCAGTGTGATGTGGCAGCTTTAAAAACGCAATGTGATTCCAGGCTGCATCAGTAGGAGTTTAGTGGCTTGTTACAGCCCTGCATACCCCACAGGAATGATATGGTTTAATTGGTAATATTATTTAATTGGCACTACATTAATTGGCATGAATATAAAATGGAAACCTGAGGGGACTGGAAGGTCAAGCAGGAAAGAGGCAATTACTGACTATAAACATGAGATAGCAAAGCAGGTCAGCCACACCCTACTCCCAGGCAAAACCAAAGTCATTGTCAAGTTAATTGCAGGGCAACTTAAGAGACAATAGGCTTATGCTAAGAGCTGGACATCTCAGAGCAAAAAGACGAAATCTCCACCAAATTGTGATTGTTTTAACCCTGATCCCTTACATCTGGATGTTTCCCTGCATTGTTTTCCCAGCTTCTCTACAAAGCAAAACTATTACGAGAGTCATTACCCCTTTGTCACCTAAACGCTGAGACCATCAACTTTGTCTGGACTTCATTGTTTTGTGTTGCAACTTCCACTTGGCTGAGAGAGTGATTTACATCCATACCCACAAGATAATTTTTGGTTATAAGAACCTTTGGTTTTGAAGGGTTCAGTGCAATCTCTTGTCTTGCTGAACACCACACTGTCCATTTGATTCCCAAACAAGAACTGTTCTTAGATGCCTACCTGAGACACATTGCAACTTTTCTTTGCTTCACTCTGGACCAGTAATTATCACCCAAACCCTACAAGTCCTCTATCCACACTTTCCTCCCTTTACCTTCAGTTAGTCTTTGTGCGAATGTATGAGTGTTTGGATCTTTTGTGTGGATGTGTGATTTTCTCAATAACACACATTTTTAGTTTACATTTTTGAACTCTCTAACTAGTTCTTTTCTCTGTGATCCCGTAAACACTGGTGAAAAGATCTCGTTAAATTCCTCCCCTCTCACTAGCCTCCTAATTTTGAGCTAATTAATTCCCTATTGTCACATGGAGGTACTAGCATTGTCGGTAGACCCCGGGGTCACTCACATTTTGGGGTAACAGTATAAATCCAGGAAAGTAACAGTACCACTCTATTCTGCTTTGGTCAGACTTCACCTGGAATACTATACCTAATTCTGAGTACCACAAGTCAGGAAGGATATTGACAATCTGGAATGTGTCCAGAGGAGGGTGACCAAAATGGTAAAAGGCCTGGAAACCATGCCCTATGAGGAATGGGATTATGAAGCTGAGTATGCTTAGCCTGGAGAAGAGAAGGTTAAGAGGTGACATGATAGCTGTGTTCAAATATTTGAAAGGATGTCATATGGCAGATCGGGCAAACTTGTTTTCTGCTTCTCCAGGGACTAGGACATGGAGCAATGGCTTCAAACATCAGGAAAAAAGATTACAACCTAAACATTAGGAAAAACTTCCTGCTGGTAAGAGCAGTCTGGCAGTGAAATACACTTCCTTGGAGTGTGGTGCAGTCTATTTCATAGACGGTTTTTAAACAGAGGCTGGATGGCAATCAGTTGGGAGTGCTTCGATTTTGTATTCTTGCATTGCAGGGAGTTGGACTGGATTGCTGTTGTGGTCTCTTCCAACTCTATATTCTATGTCATATCCATTATTTTCTGTTCCTAGTGTAAACTCAAGTCTCTCCAGTTAAAGTCCAACATACAAATCACTTTACTGCCCTTCACTGACTATTTTATGTCTGACAGCTGATCTAATAAATTAGATATTATGATATATGCTGGTGCTGTAAGTGTGCACATATAAGATTTGAAGCTTAATTACTCAGAATTTCAATAACCGGTAGCTTTATGAGTAAATTTGCCCTGCTGAAACCCTCATCTTTATAGTGAAATTAAAATGGTTTTTTACTTCCATTGCACCTGTAATGTTTCATACAAGTATGTAATCACGTAGTGAACCAATCCTGCAGTTCTCTTCCACTAGGATCTATTGACTTACAAAGTATATACATCAGCTGATTTTTGGCCACCTAAGGCTTAGGTCTGATGCAAGATTCACAGTTTGAGATAAGATGGCATAGAAGATTGATCTGTCTAGCTGGATGTCCCTTGTCTTATTTACATACCATATTTGCCAGTGTATAAGACGCACCCCACTTATACATTGGCAAATACTATTTGCCGACATATAAGATACACCAGTGTATAAAACACACCCCATTTTCAAACAGTATTTATTGGGGAAAAAAGTGAACCTTATACACCAGCAAATACAGTATATAAGACATCTTTTGAAACTGCAATTATCACATGATAAAAATATATTGAGATTCAAGGACATAGCTGTGTTAGTTTGTTCTAGCATAAAAAAGATATAAATATCCTGTGTCACTTTTGAGACTTAGGGCCTTTCTGCACTACACTGTTATAGTGCTATTATTCTACTTTCAACATCCTAAGAATCCTGGGGTTTGCAGTTTAGGGAGGGGCATTTAGCATTCCCAGCCAGAGAGCTCTTTGGCCTCAGTAAACTACAAAGGCCAGAATTCCACAGGATGTTGAAAGTGGAATAGCAGCACTATGACTGTGTAGTGTGGAAAGGCTGTAAGTGGGGGAAAAAAGAAACTTTGTGGATTAATCTGGTGGACTGGAGTCCATGAAAGCTTATGCTAGAAACTTCTTTTTCTCATTTAGCCTCAAAAGTGCTACCAGATTACTTTATGTACATGTACTGGTTACGGCTGCCAGTTGATCACAAAAGAGCAGTGGTAAAATAAGTTGGACTAACAACCTGTCAGATGGTGCTTTTCATACACAAATATACACAAATAGATATATACACAAATAGTGATATACTATTTGGTGATATACACAAATAGATACATATATATAGTTAGACCTGCAGCCCTCCAGGTAAGAGATAACTACAGTAGTTCCAAGTGTCTACAATTTTGCCAAATCCTGATTATAAGGGAGGCTGTCTACAGGGTGAAGTGAAGATCAGGGCTGGATATTATTTAAGAGGTAATACTGCATGTCTTTTCAGAAATAAATTCCATCTCTATAAATAGGATTTACTCCATGTTAAATGTCCAGGGCAGAAGTGGACACCTTCTGGAGGGTCACATACACAGCCCCCCTTAACTTTTTTTTTTAAATGTTCTTCATGAAAATTACAGTACTTTCCCCTGGTGTTGGGCACAATTTTGCTATGTTTTTGGTTGTCCAAGGTTATTGCAGGCCTCAGGAAAGGTTTTTTTCCCCCTGACCAGGAAGTAAACCCAGGGGATGTGAAGCATTTTGCATTTTTTTGCAAATGCAAAAAATTAAAAATGTTCTGAGTGTTCAGCAGCCTTTGAGTGCTTCAAAAACAGCCTTGTGGGGGCTCCACGTTGGCCATTTCTGTTGTAAAGAATTGCCAAACTGTGCTCACTGTTGTATGGGCCATGCCAGCATTTGGGCATACAGCATAGGAATGAAGGACTGGAGAAAAGCTTGAAAGACAACTGATAGTATAGTAAAGAGGTTAACAGAGAGAGCCAGTTACCATAGGAACTGCTATATCATATGATTTTTTTCAGTTCACATAGAGGTTCTAGATGAGAGAAATACTATAGAGTAGAGGCAGAAACACAGAGACAGAACAGCAACAACAACAAACAATATCAACAAAGCCAGCTAAGATGTCGCTTTTGCAGCATGATGTCTTTTATGTTTCTTTTCTCCTCTTGTTCTTCAATTGCTTCATGCATCTGCCAGGCCTCATGTCTTAAAACACCTCTAGATATTGCTGCACATGTAGGTTAAAAAAGTATGTATGAGAAGAGTAGGAAGTCTTTTTGAGTATTCTACATGTGACTGGCAAAACCACCTTTGAGTATTCCTTGTCTGTGAAATTCAAAAGACAGTTGACTTGAAGGCAGGCAGGCAGGCAGGCAGGCAGGCAGGCAGGCAGACACACACACACACACACACACACACACACACACACACACACACACAGAGAGAGAGATTTCTGCTTCCACCTGCTGTTTAGCTGGGCCATGAACAGATACAAATAATTTAAATTTAAATTTCTGCCATTTCTTTTCAAAGATGTTCTTTTCGTGGACTGCTTACACAAAGAGACCAAGGACCAACGTATTATTTGTGAATTCATGGTAAATTTGGTATGGTATGTAGCATTTAAATGTTCACAGAGTATCAATACATTTGTTCCATGAAATCCTTTCTATTTTTCCCTCAGAATGCGCTGTACTTCTTCAGCTTGTAACCACACGTCTGGATGTGTTTTTTTGTGCAAAAATGTAAGTGCTGCAGATATCTGGGGAAAGAGTGAAATGCTTATTCAGAAAGATGGCATAGAAATATAATTCATTCATAAACAGATGTGCTGGCAACAAACTGGCAAGATAGACCATTATTCTCTCCATATTATAGATGAGGTCTGGTGAATATTCAGAAAGATGAAACCTCCCGGGTCCAGCTACCTCCTACCAAACACACTGTCAGTCATCGAGCCTTTACCCTAGACTTGTCTCCAGCTCATCAGGCAGCCTGTTGCACTTATTTCACTCTTTGCCACATAGGTGACCAGCTTACTTCTGGCTTACTTACCCTGGGGTGTTTTTAACACAGCTGAAAAAGTGAGACAACAGAGGGTTAATCTGGACTGCTTTTGGCAAATATGGACAGTTGGAGGATATTGAAAATGTCTAACAGCTGTGGAACACAAGATGGTTGATCAGACAGGCCTCGTTCAACAGGGGTTATGTACTTAGGCAGAACCTACAGACACAAGGATTAGTGAATCAGTTGTAGGGGCTTCCACAAATAAATTGTTTTGGAAATGAGATCAGCAGTCTTCTACCTTACAACAATTCCTATTCTTCCATCAGCAGGCTAAAGCTGCTGCTGCTATTGTTGTTGTTGTTGTTATCATTACTTTTATTTCAAAAAATTTTGAGAACCTTTTTTTTTAATAAAAGGGGTTTTAATGGGATGCTGTATTGTTTAATTGAACTGTTTTTAAACTGCTTCTTAATATTTAATTTTATTTTTAAAATCATTTTTTAATGTTATTGTTTAATTCCATTTTAATGTTGCGCATTTGTATACTTCATCTATGTTGTTTTTGCTTTAGTTTGTGAGCTGTCTTGATAGATAGTATCATCTATCGCCAGCATCCTGTTTACTGCAGAAAAGGAACTTACAATGCAGTAGCCATAAGGAGTGATTAGTTCTTAAATATATGGGAAAGTACAGTAGTAAACCTGGCTGCGGCTAGTTTTGAACTATTATGTGATAATTTTGTCTTCACTTCTACCTAATGACTAGTTGTGTGGTTATAAAGCAGGACTGGGAATCATGTGGCCCTTCAGATATTTTGCTGGACCACAACTCCCAGCATTGCTCTCCATTGGCTATGCTGGTTAAGGCTGCTGGGATTTCTAGTCCAACAACATCTAGAAGGCTGTATGATTCACAGCCGTGATACAGTTGAATATGTTTGTTCTACTTCATTCGCAGTTTGCAGTGCTTTGTCTTAACTTTCTATATTTTAGCATACAAAAGGAAATTATTTGTTCTCTTCTTAACAGGCTTAAAATCTTGCCAACTTATATAATAGCCATGTTTTCCCATTCTGATTATTGTTTTCTAAACATTAGATGCAGTGCTTAAAAAGAGAGAGAGAGAGAGGAGGGAGGGAGATCTTTAGTCAATTGGATTTTGTTTTTCATTTTGAGACATATCCATTGCACACACTTGGCACATCACTACTCCAAAATGAAATAATGAGGACATACCCCATGCTCAATTTATATTTTAAAATCAAGAAAAAGTGGAGGGGAATAGTTCTATTTTATACTTGTTCCATTATTCCAGCACACAGTTAGATCATCCCCAGTTTAATTTCCGTTATATATACAGCTGGTGGAATTTTAAATAAGTGTAATTTACCTAAAAGTAACATATATATTGTTGTTGCATGCCTTCAAGATGCTTTTGATTTATGGTGACCCTAAAGATTTTCTTGGCAAGAACTGTTCCCATGGAGTTTGCTGTTGTGTTCCTCTGAGGCCGAGAGAGTGTGACTGGCTTAAGGTCTTCCAGTGGGTTTCCATGGCTGAATGGGGATGCAAATCGTGGTCTCTCAGAATTCTAGTCCTGCATTCATCCACTATACCATGCCGACTCTCAGTATACATATTAAGTCTACCAATAAGTTAGTAGTGAAATTATACAAATCTTTCTGCTTCTTCCATCTCTGCTTCTCCCTTTCTCTCTACCTCTGTCTTTGGGCTTTGGGTGAAGTTAAATTTAATTTGGCGTGTCTTACTTTTTATAAATTCTTAAATAATGAACATATTAAAGGAACAGCTTCTTTCATACTCCATAATTTTGCCAAATTCTACAAGGAGGGAACTGAAGCCTCGTTTAGTTTTTCTTTTTTTACATTATTTTATGTTCTTTCAAAGGTTTAGCAGTTCACTTCATTTTAGCAGTTCAGAAATGTCAATACATTCCTTCAGCTTCAGGTCCTCAGTTATTCATTATATATTAGCAATTGTCAACATGAGAACAGCACAGTGGATAGTCTTCCATATATCCTTCAACTTTCTCAATTTGGCAGGAACTGTCTTGAATAAACCTCTGTTGTCTGATTGTTTTAGCTGTTCTTGAAATGTCCCAGCTTCTCTTGGTTGCTCCTTTGTGGAATTCAGAAATGAGAACTGTGTGCCCCTACAGAGAAAGTTCAACTGCAGCTCCCAGTAGCCAGTGTCTGCTGAAGAATGCAGGGAGTTACAGTTCAAAACAGTATCTGGAGGACCATGCAGTTACCGTCCTTGACGTGTCACTGTTGAGAGCATTGTTCTACTCAATGACTGGCTTTTGAGTACATGTCAAAACATTATATCGAGCTAGATTAGGTTTCCTTTCCTGCACCCTGCTGTTGTTGCCAGTACACAGTCTTCTTGCCAGCATCGTCTTTTTGCCCAACATTTTACAGCTGATTCATAAGTGAAAATTAAGTGTCTTGTGTAGTGAAGATGGCAGGATTCTGTGGTTTGCAAGCAACAAACTGGTATTCATTTTGTAGACCGAAACTGAACATGCCAACACACACAGTGCAGCAGTCCTTGACTCCTCCCTCAGGAATGAGTAATCTTTCTGCACACATGGCGGTAGCGATTGGTTTCAGGATGTCTGATAGTCAGCATGGTTAGTAGTGGGTAAGGACCAGTGGTCTTCTCTCCTTTAAACCCTGGAATGCATACACTGGGAATGGTAATTTATTTCAGAGAGTGGTACACCATCTACTCCATCAAAACTGAGTTCATGTGATTCACCAAGCCGTGTATTTATTGACAAGTGCTTTTGTGGGGGAAGAATGGCACACAGGGAATGACCTCTGCTGTACACTTTCTCCCGTCCCAGACGATCCAACGAGTAAGAGATGAAGTTGGGGTAATGTAAACTCGGCAGGAAGGAAGCAAAATTTCATGGAGGGAATGTAGGAACAGAGGATTGGAGTGCAGATACCCATGAAAGCTTCTCTCTTGCGCTCTCCCTCTCTCTGTCTGTGGGTGTGTGTGTGAGAGAGAAAGATAAAGACAGAGAGAGACTGAGAGAGAGAGAAAGACTCCTATGAATTCCTGGCTTTGCCCATTAGATGGGTAAACCCTACTGAAGGGGTTTTACTTCCTAGTTCAGTTCACAAATAAGTGGGAGGACTGGAGAGGAGCTACAGCTGGCAGGGTCTAATTCCCTGCTTGGCCATGGAAACCCACTGGCTGACCTTGGCCACATCACACACTCTCAGCCCCAGAAAACCCTGTGACAGGTTCACCTTAAGGTCACCATAAGCTGGAAACAACTTGAAGGCACACAACAACAACAAAGATTGTGCCCTTGCCATTTTGAATAAGGTAGTAAGATTTTCTATAATATTTAGGAGGAGTGAAAGAAAAAAAATCACAATGAAATTTTTATATTTGCTTTTATTTTTTATTTAGGGCGTTGATGTTTGCATCCAAGGCTGCAATTCTGTTGAGCAACATGTATCGAAGACTCCTACAATCAAGTCCTACACCGACAGTGCATTGGCTGCTTGGAATCTTGAGACATCAAATATGTGCTCAGTTTAGTATGTAATATATTGTATTTTTTTAAAATGGACTTAAATTTTGTAAGTTGCTTACATCATTATGATTGTATTTGCAATATTCATTTGTAATTGGCCTCACAGAGCCCACAAAGGAGGGACATCTACATTCTCAAATATATGCCAGCATATGCATCTCTTTCATATGCTGCTGTCCAAAACTAGTGTCCGAGCCAAATGTTTTTTTTTCTTCTGACGACACAGAAAGGGAGAAAACAAATTCCTTGCAGCTGTTCCTTCTATGGCTGCTGGATCGAGCCAGGCTGGCCTCATTTCCCAAAAATTTTCCTGGGAGACAGGGATGCAGTGGTCCCCTGACAAGTGGCAGCAGCCCGTATGTGCTTCCTTCTGCTTTATTAGTCCTGCGGAAATCTATTTTAAGAGATTGATTTGTAAGAATCAGCAGACATTCAAGTCAAATCTTGCTTCTGCCTCAGTAGGCAAGCTAGTTTCAGCTACCGATGTCTGCAGCAAGGAATTAATTCTTATAAGGGTACCAAAATTATTTATTTATTTTATCCCATTTTTGACTGGCTTTTCCACAGTGGTGGAAAACGCAAAGTACAACATCGGGAGCAAGAACCACAAAAGCAAAAGAAGACTGAAGCTTCTTGTTGAAACCAGCTCCACAGGAGTCAAAGCCAGCACGTGATGCTTCTTCCCACAGGCTAGATGATGTCAGGTAGCCCTCACAGTGTGAAGAAGGGAAGGGCAACAGGCACAGTGGGCCTTGATGTGGCCTTTGATGTCACTTCCTTCCCACAGGGCAGTCAGGGTTACATAGGGTTTAAACACTCCAAAGCACTATTATCAATGCTGAAGATGAAGAAGCATTTCCAGTCTTTAGTAGTGCTAAATAATTCAGTAATACTAACTTATTAATATTTAATAAAGAAAGTATTTCTTTGCAACTAAAGGTGCATCCCCACTACCAGTGAGTAACTACTAATTCAACTGAGGAAGCGTTCAGATCAGAAACTGGCGTTTCCAGACAAAGGCTACAATCTTATACATTTCTACTGGGTGTCAGTTCTACTGAAGTAAACAGGATTTAACTTCTCAAGAATCAGGCTTGGGCTCAGGCTTTAGGGCCACTGTCCTATGTACACTAATGTAGGAATTAGCTGACCTGCATCTAGTGATGATTTACTTAGGCAACCAGCCCAAAGGGTGAAACCTGGAAGCACAGCTTAGAACCTCAAGTTCAACAACGTTAAACTTTAGAAAATGGAAAATTAATTCACTCTCATACACCCTATCAGTTTGAAGTTGCTTTACCTTAAGCTGGAATAAAACCCGTAAGATTACTGCTGCCTGGGAATGCCAGTAGTCTAGCATGTGTGAGAATTGTCATGTTGGAGAATCTGTCCCAAATCATGGGATCTCATGTTATAACTTATTAAATTCAGTTTGTCACTCATCTGTCTCTTTTATTTCTAACCCCCAAAACTTACATTTCACTGACTCTTCAAATGTCTTGTTTGCTGAAGATTAATAAAGAACAATTTATTTCAGTCAGAGAACTCTGATCCACGACAAGCAGAACACTAAATGAACAGTAACAAAGATAATTTGCTAAATCAAAGGTGGAGAATTCTTTGACAGAAATGGCTTAAGAGCCTCTGAGCATATGCAAAACATTTTCTACACAACCAAATCCTTGCTGCCTACAGACTGCTAATCAAGAAGTGTTGTTTACAAAGATCAGTGGTAGATCAGGTTTTGCATGCAGGAGTCAGGGATCCGAAATTCAATCTATGGCATTTCTAGTTTAAAAGAACATATATCTAACAACCTTTGTATTGTGTGCAAGGAATGCATATGCCTTAGAGACCTAAGAATTTGTCTGACATTTTGAAAAGGTCCTGGAGTCTGTTAAGAGTCTTGGTGTTCCGCTAAGCAAAGAAATCACGCCCTTCATCTATCCCACCCAACTCTAAAATTAGCCTTTTTCATTGTTTTTCCTTCCTCTTTTTGCTTCTTTGCCAAACCCAGCTTTTCTTTGGGTCTACAAATCCAGCTCTTCTGTTCCAGAAAATTCTCCTTCTTATTCCCCCTCCTGTCTTCACAAAGAAATCACAGATGAGTCTCCCTGACAACAGAGCCCTCTGATGCAATTCCTCCAATTCTAATATTTCTTCTACTGATGTAGCAGACCTTCCTATTTTCCTAAATGTGACGCAGAGTGAGGCCCCTACCTTAATAAATTCTAAAAAAATTCTAAGGATGTATTTCACTAGAGCATATTTTAAACTTAAAACATCAACTGGGAAATCTAGAAAAGTTGGGTGAAATCACTAGCAAAATCAAAATCTAGTAAATAAATAATCAAGTTAACTCGAAGCTCTTCCTAGAACAAGAGTGCAATTTTCCCCACCTCACAGCTGAGCAACCACAGCTAGATCACCCTCATCTGAAGCTGGACAAGCCTCCCTTTACTTGATGCGTTGAGATGCAGAAGGACTGCAGTTTGAAGTGAAATCCTATGTGTCCACTATCAAGTTTGAAATGAGCAGGATTTATTTCACGGTAAGGAAGCAGGGTGGTGTATTGGTTGAAGTGTTAGATTATGACCTGGGACACCACGGTTTGATTTCCTGCTTGGCTGTGGAAAGCCATGGGGTGACCTTGGGCGCATCACACACACTCAGCACCAGCAAACCCAGCGATAGGGTCGCCTTAGGGTCACCCTGAGTGGGAAACGATTCGAAGGCACACAACAACAACAAAACACAAGCAAAGGATTTCAGACAAAAGATAATTTCATACACTTGTTTTATTATGTAAATATTCATGTATGAGTACAATTCTGTTGATTTCCAAAATGCTGTTTTTAGCTACTCTCCAAAACCTAAACCCCAGTTGTTGGTCCCAAACAGAGCAGACTCACTGAATCAATGGGAATTTGAGAAGACGACATTTTAAAAAGTCTCCTTGATTTAATTGACTGAACTTTAGCTGGGATTAAAAATTGAGTTTAAACCTCAGGATGTTTTAAAGGTACATTTGGAAGCCGAAAGGGAAGAAATCTAATCCTTGCAGATGCAAGCGTCATATACTTGTACGCTCACTGCGGAAGTCAGAACGGCGCGGACTTTTTTCACACGTGGCCACAGTGACGGCCAGGTCTGTCATTCTGGGGTGTAAAAAGAACCCTCGCAGTGAACACTACCGAGTGCATCCCCCATTTGGTGCAAATCCTGCTGTGCCACTTCCGCACGAGACTGTTATAGCGCTATGATTTCACTGGCAATATCCTATGGAATCTTGGGGTTTGCAGGGCCCCTCCCGAAACTACAAACCCCAGGATTCCGCAGGATGTTGCCAGTGGAATCACAGCGCTACAACAGTCTGGTGCGGAAATGGCCCCCCAATTACAGCAGCTGCGCCTCTGCCCTTCCGCCCTCCCGCTTCCCTGCGAAGCCCGGCCAGAAGGGGAAGCAGGGCGGGGAGGCTGCGCTTTCAGACTCCTCCTCACTCCCACGGGTGGGTGTGGACTGCTCTAGCTTTCTCTCCTACCGCACCCGTGGCTAGCTGAGGGGAGGGAAAGCGAAAAAACGACGCTGACAGAAAAGGCGCCAACGGAGGCCTGAGGGATCCCGCCAGCCCTCAGTAGCCACTCGTCCGTGTCGCGACGGGCCCGCGTCTACCTGCATCTCTCCTCCGAGTCACACGTTCCCTGGCTGCCTCTGACACGGGGCTGGGAGGAGCCGGCGGCGCGTTGCCTCCTGGACTTCTTCCTTTTCTTAAGGTGGCGTCCGACCGCTCGCTGGCCCGCCCTCTTCAGCCTTCCTGGTCCTTTTCTGGCATCCGGGCAACGCTTGTCTACGGCTGCACTCTCGCCCGGAGGGAGCCTCACCTTTTCCCCGTGCGCTGAGGATCAGCCTCGAAACGTTAAATGACATCGATTCCCCGCTAGGCTATGGAAACCCACTGGGTGACCGTGGGCGCGTCACACACTCTCAGCCCCAGAAAACCCAGTGGTAGGTTCGCCCTAAAGCCGGAAACGACGTCAAAGCACACAACATGTCCTTTACTTGGCTATATACTACCGCCCTTACCTCGCCTAAAGCTCTCTTCTCTACCTGCACGCACTTTGTACTCTGTTTTAAATTCTTGTCCCTACTTTTGATGACCCTATATGAGTTTACTGTTTCTGGTGCACATCATGTGACTTCCCCCTTTGCTTTTGGCCGGTTTCCTCTCTTGACTTTTAGATTGGTGCACATTTGCAGGCATACGACAACAACACATATGCAGCATGATCTGTTGGTTTGAGTGTTGGGCTAGGACTCTTGAGAAAGCACGGTTCAAGACCCTGTTCAGCCAGGGAAACCCACAGGGTAAGTCACACTCTCTCAACCTCAGAGGAAGGCAGTGGCACACTTTCTCTGAACAACTCTTGCCAATAATACCTGATGATAAGGTTCTCACAGGTCAGAGTCAACTTGAAGGGGCATAACAAAAACATATATCCCATAGAATGATCTGATAGACAAAAATGTATCTTAGAATTTTTGAATAATTCCTAAAATTTAAACCACTACAGACTGAAAACCAAATGTCAAAGAGCTGGTTTGAAACCACTTCCTTGCTGTGCCACTTTTCTATTTACAGACACTTTAGCGAAGCATTCAAAACTGGGATGTATCACCCCACAGACTGGTACAGTCCATCCCACCCATTTCTACCTCATCCCACTGTCCATGTTATAGCAGCCTTCTCTTCTTTGCCCCTTTGTCTGTTGTTTGCTTCCAGGAATTCATTTCACATGGGCCTGAACTCCTGTGTTTTGTACAAAGGTCTAGAGAGCATCTCTGTTCATAGCCCTGTTAGACCTTATTGCCCCACATGATCTAAGAGCATAGGCACCAGCAACTTGTAGTCCAAGCAGCAGAAGGATGCTTCAGCCCATAGTTTTGGGGTGAGGTACCCCTTCTGTTTGTACAAGTTGCTGCTGGTGTGCATTGGAGAATACCCCCCTATATTCTATGTGCCTGTACAATGATGATATCAGTTCTTAGCTCACATTCCATCTCAAGAAAAGAATTGGATATACAGTCTGGTGTTTTAGATCTAGATCTAGATCAAAAGCAGTTCATATGCCTCTGTACACGTAAGATTTTGGTTACCTCATATCATATATCTCCCAACAACAACACATACGCTTTTGGTTACTCTCTTTCATATATTTCCAGTATCTCCCAAGACATTCTTACTAATGTTCTTGAATATATAGTGAGCACAGGGCACACATACAAATAAGGAAGGGAGAATGTTTCGCCCCGAAATAAGTTTTCAACTATTCTAATAAAACATGAACACTATTACTGGAGAAGTCTGTCCCTTAGAAGTCACCTGAAAACTTCATCTTATGGCAAGATGCTGTGAACCATGCTGCTATTATGCCCTTAATTATCAGCATATTGTCTGAGTATGCTGAGGTATGTGCACTCCAAAGTAAATTTTGTATGGCCCCAAATTGTATATTCAACTTGCAAGAGACGGTCTTCTGTGGAACGCTGTAGCATGTCATCTGGCCCAGTGCTTAATTTTCACAAGAACTGTACCAGCCCTATGCCAATAATGCATAACTGGATAACAAGTAGGGAATGGGTATGCACAGTTACCTTTTGTCCACCACAAATTATTATGCTGACACAGTGGGAGATGATAATCTATGAGGCATTGTTTTGCATAAAAACACAATAAAGTATGTTGCTTTCATGTCAATATACAAATAATTAAGGCCGTAACAGGCTAGAATAATTGATAGTATCTTGGATCAAAAGAAAGTGCTGGGCCAGAAATTTTGCTAGGTCATGTTGTAGGAAAAAAAAAACCTTTCCTGGAAGTAGATATATATGCTTTATATTAACCTGAAGCTTAGTTTGTGGGGCTCAACCTTTCTAGTTCCTTATTTATTTCTACATGCAGTAACAATCAGTTGTATGTTGAAAGAAAATTTACTGCAGTTTTTGGCAGGAAGGGGAAAGCGATGGTAGAAAACGTTAAACAATCTTTTCCAGAGTTCCAGTTTCTTGATCTTCAAAGCAGTTTTGAAGGGGTGTTAGCTTATGAAGGATAAAATGTACTAGCCATGATGTCTATATATTACCTCAAAAGTCATGTCTATCTCAATACCAATGTGACTATAGGAAATAGGACTGCTATTCCACTGGTTTCTTACGGGCTTCCAGTAATTATTTTGATGCTCACTGTGAGAAAGCTGGACTCGATGGGCCTTTGGGCTAAGTTGTCAAGGTTCTTCTTACATTCTTGAGTTATTTACATTTTTATTAAAAGGAAAGAAAGAGGAAGTCCTCATTTCACTTCTGCATCAAGTCTAATTTGGCAAAGAGATGGCTGTGGCTATTGCAAAAAGTAGAGAAAAAGAACATTGATTGGATGTAAAAAGCAATAACAAGGGAGTAGAAATGAAGCCCCTCCTCCATATGTCATTGAATTGCTCTCCCATCAACCCTAGCCAACATAGCCAATGTGTGAGGAATGCTAGGAACTGCATCTGGAGGGACACACACTTCTTACGCTGTTTTAAAAGACAGAGATATAAGCCCTAATCATACATTTCAAAAAGCCTGCAAGGTCTACAGATAGAAACAAGACCAGGTTTACACATGCTCTCCTGCTCCCAATATCTTTGTGCATGCAATGATCTGCCCCATCATTCTGTGACATCAAACACTTCCAACCTCACATGTGAGACAGCCTGTGAGACACAGAGCCCCTCACCCTGAAACAGTGGGAGGAAGCCTCCCCTGCTCCAGCTGTAAGTCGCTGGAGCCTTGCATCGTCTGTATGCTAAGAGAAGATGGCCCTCTTCTCACTTTGAACTCTTACTCATCATTAAGTATGTGTGACTAGGGGTAGGAAGATAGCAGGAATCTAAGTACTGTGAGCATGGAAAGAAGTAGCTCTAGGGAACACTCCACTGCCAATTACCAATGAACCATTTATGAAATAGTTTATTTTGTATGTGTTGGACTGTCTAAACACTCATTGTGTTTAAATCAGAGTTAATTTTCACCCAGGGCAAAATTCTGATATTCTTCACTTTCCACATGCTTTGACTGTTTATTTGAACCATCTTACACTATTGTCCTAGAGGCATGTCCTACATGGTTATGCCCTCTGGTTTGGGCCTCAGCTGCTCTCAGCTTTTGCTGTGCTTTATTTGGGAAGATGAGAGATTACATTAGTTAATTATATCTATTCTATTCTATCCTATCCATATTATATCCCAGGGTAGGATTCTTTTGGCCCATGGGATGCATGTGGCCCTGGAGTCCAATGCTGTACTTGGGGCCCAGACTGACCCTCCAAACTCCTATTATCCCTGGAATTTTTTGACTGAGACATTTTTTTCAACTGGAATTCCCCCCTCTCAAAACAAGTTAAATGTGCTGGTTTTTATGGGGAGGCATCTACCAAACAACAGCTCAAATGTTTACTGGGAATGATGCAGTGTCACATCTGGTTGGCTCAAATGGCAGCCATTATGCTGTGGTCCTCTGGAGGAGCCAAAAATTGGCTACTACAGTCCTGAATTATCTTATTAGGAAGTGGGATATGAGAAAAAAATGGCAAAGTAAATTTTTGAAGTACATGTGCTCATTATGTCGACTCCTATAGCCACATCTCCAAAACGTCCATAGCCACACCCATGAACATCCACAATAATTTTATATACACATACAAAATATGCAAATATAAATATAAATGGGCAATTCTGAAGGATAAATATCATACCATGGTAGATAAATATAAAAAGCTACTGAGAAGTACAGTGTAACCAACAGAGATCTCTGTCCTGTTCCCTATGAAGGTCATTTACCAAGGGAACCAAAGCAGCAAGCCAGAAGACAGAACGAAATGGTTCTAGATCACCAAGAAATACCTGGAATTGAGATGTCACCACATGCTCCAATACATTGCTCAAGAATGGCACCACCTCACAGCTGGCTCAGGAATTATCCAATACAGATCTGAATGGAATCTCTTTGAACAAGATCTTGTCACCAGCACTTCATTTAAATGTGAGGGCATCAACATCTTGTCATATAGAGACATTCATCACTACTTTTAGTATTGGGGTGATGGTGTTGTAAGAATCATGTTGCTGCACCGCAAAGTACCAAGTAGATTGACTTGCACTATTTTTCAGAGCATGAAAAGTTATTTTTTAAAGAAAACTACTCATTGTGTTATTAGTAGACTAACTTCTCACATAACTCATTGTATTGTTAGCTGGGGGGGGTTGATAAATTTTCAATTTTTTAGGAGAACCAACAAGAGAGTGGTATAAATATTGAAAAATTATTTCAAGATGCCTATAAAATGCCCTAAAAATGCCCTTCTAAAAGTAATGAAAAAATATTACAACAGAAAACCTTACATTTGTTTTGAAATATAACTTGGCTCTGCTATCATTACCCAGAAAGCAACTCATTAAGAAAGTAATGCTGTTCATAATTCTTTACTTCTAAGCACTGCCATTTTCTGTGTAATTTTATTGATTGATTTTTTTTTATTTTGGTTTTGATTGATTGATTTTATTGATTGAGTGATTTCAGTGTCCTAGAAAAGTGTCCTAGAAATATTTTAAGTTAATAAATGAGCAGGGTTGTTTGGAACGGTGGAATACATTTTTCAGATTAAAATCTGAAGCTTTTCCAGCCAATATCTTGTCATCACTTCAGTAGTATTAGTATCCTAGATAAAAGCTGGACATTAGTGAGAAACAAATGAATGCTACGCTATCAAGCATACTTACCTATTGTTGTGTGCCCTCATTTCTCACTTATGGAGTACCTCAGGCAAACCCATCTTAGGGCTTTCTGGGGCTGAGAGTGTGTGACATGCCCAAGGTCACCCAGTGGGTTTCCATGATCCATGTGTATGTGCCTGCCAATCTCCTGTCGACTTATGGCGAGCCGCTGAGTTTCATACTGTTTTCTTAGATGGTTTTGCCAGTTTCTTCCTCTGAATATACTTTGTTTATAAAGTATACCGACACACATTCTTTATAAAGGACAGAATTCCTGGAGGAGCAACAATTCATAGAAAGTATGGACAGGCTGCAAATGTTCTCCATTTGAACATTATCCCCAGTACAAATTGGAGGGCAAAGAAAATAGGCGCGGAGGTGCGGGACTGATGGCAGCAAACGAGTCCACCAACTGACCCGTGGAGGATCAGGATAACCGACTTAAGCGGGAAAGACTAGCACTTTTCCTGATCCCACCTTTTTGGAAAGGAAAGAGAAAGCCAGTGTTGCCCCCTCTATTTAGACTTCTAAATCGGTGATGATTACATAGGTCAGAAACGTAGCCGTTCCGGGGGAGACAGGTGGCTCGGCTTCCTGCCTTTTTGACGGGGATGCCTCTGCGCCGCTTTCCAGAGCCGACCGCGGAGGGGGCAGGGAGCGCTCGCCGTCGAGAGGAGCCACCTTAAGCCGGGGAGGCGGGGGTGGCGCGGCCTAGGGGGAGCTGCGGGAGGCGGAGCGGAGGCTGGGGCGGAGCTGGGGCCTGCAGTGGAGCCGCAGCCCGGAGCACACGGAGCAAGCACCAGCGGCAGGATAAGGAGGAGCAGCAGCAGCAGCAGCGGGGCCGGGGCCTGCAGAGGGTCTGCCGCACCGCTTCGCCGGCGCCTTCGCCGCCTCACGCCGCTCGGGAGCCCTTCGGGAACCGGCCAGGAGAGACGAGCAGGCAGCGGCGGACAGCGCCCAGGCCCAGGAGCCGCCGCGGCCTCCAGTAGCAGCCGGGTCGGGAGGAGAGCGCCCCCCCAGTCCCCCGCCTTCCGTCAAAGGAGGAGGCTTCCCCACCCGCGCCCGAGATTGTGCTGTCCCGACAGGGGGAAAATCCCTCCCTCCTCACACACGTCCAGGGCTAATCTTGGAGGCGCCCTCTCTTCCCCTTCCCTGGTTTTAAATTTCTTCCTCCCTCCCTTCCCCTCCCCCCCACCAAGGACAGATACGCACAACTAGGCCTTGCCGTGGTCAGTTGTGCACTCCCACAAGTTGTGTCCCTCTTGCCTTACCTCAGGAGATAAGGTAAGGCCACTCAGAGGGAGGAGGGGGAGGATCTCCGATTGCGAGAAAGAGAGAGAGAGAGAGAGACGGAGAGAGAGAGGGGAGCAGCCACCACAGTAAAGGAAAGACCCCATGTTTTTACCGTCAATTAAACCTACCAGCTCCCAGTAAAACTGTCAGTAATTTATCGGCACCTACGTGTTGTCCTATAAAGAAACAAATTAATTTCCGCCACCTTGGTAATATCACTTGGCCTTTAACTAGTTCCTAAACCTAGTCAGATGGAAAGTATTCCTCCCTACAGAGACCTCCCCCCGTATATTGTCTTCAGATATCAGTTGTGAAAGCAGACGATACTTCACGGCTCCAAACGTTAAAAAGAAAAAAGAAGAAAAAACCGCTGTCAAAGGGAGTAGGCCTGCAGTTTAAAAAAAAAAAAAACTCCTTGGAAGAAGATGCTTGCTCCCCAGAATGTTAAGAAGGGAGTGTGGTAAATGAAGAGAAGAAGGAACTGGTAAAAACAGAAGGTGAAAGTTATTCACGTTATTGCTAAATTGCAAGTGGAGAGATAAGAAGAGTGAGAGCGTTTCAATAACAGCCTAGTCAACAGGAAAGACAGAAGTACACCAGTAGTTTTAAGGATTTTGCAAATCCAAAGCTGATCATTCACAAGTCCCTTCTGAAGAGAATTCAGGAAAAACAGCAGCAGCACTTTGATCATGGAGCCTGTGTGCAGCATTTGAAGGCTAGCATCTTGGAAGAAAGGCAAGAAATACCTACTGCAGAAAACTTTACTGTGAGTGGCAAAATTACATCACATCTCTTCCTTGTTTTTTCATCTTTTCTGCCTATGCTTCCCCCCATCATTTTTTTTCTCTTGCTTTTCTGCTTCTGAATCTTGTTAACTTTCTTTTCCCTGTATATGTATTGTCATGTTTACTTCTAGAATTTGTTGCCATTTTAGCAATTTACATCTGCTTGTTTTCTCAAGTTCATGACTCCATTCCTAGATCAAATGTTAAAACCATCCTCCACTCTCTTTTGGTACTATAGGTTCATTTTTGACTATTTTATAGATGCAAGGAAAGAATACTCTTCTCATCAACGGGGGAAGGATCACAGTAATTGAAAAGTTAATGGGCTGGGTGTGGAGCATCTGTGATTAGTTACTTAGGAAATATCATCATACTATTAATGCAATTGTGTTTGAATGCTGTCAGCACAATTCTCTGTCTGCTGAACTCTGTGTGGGACTTAAGCAACAGATGACCAGGCTACATGTTAAATCTCTGGACTGTGAGTCATCTTATGTTTGGCATTTTAAGTCAGTTGTCTCTTTCCCCCACTCTTTCAAAAAGGTGAATGCTTTGATGATGAATACTAATTCATGTGTGTGATTGGAGGTATAGAACTTGAAGTATGTAGCTATTTCTCACTGATTAGTATTGAATAAAGGGGTGTGATCTTGTGAAAATATGGCTGATGAATTGTGAATTACCTCTGAAGTGTATGGTACTCAGTGTACCTGAAATCTGAATTTCATCCACTAGCAGTGCCCTTGATTTCATTCTCCTTGCTTTATCAAAGAGTTACTGACAAATTTGGTGGTCTTGTCCTGGAATGGGAGAGTTAACTCTGAATATGGGAACCTTTTGACAGAAGTGCATAGCAGGTGATCCAGAGCAGCTGCACCTAGTAAGAAACCAAAGCCCAAGAGAGGCAACTTTAGAAAGTGCTTTCATAGATTCCATTGTAAGTGGTCACTTCAAGGCATCACCTCATATCCTAGTCAAATCTACTTAGGGGGAGGTGACAGTTGCAAGGAAATCCAGGCTTAACACTGGCAAATGACTGATTTCAGAGTATTTCCTCAAGATATCAAGAAGATAAGTTTGGGGATGATGATGGTTGCATGTAACTGATGCAGTTTCAGAAGTATTCAATTAAAATTACATACTCTTGTCTTGGCTTTTTAAAGGGATACAACATATAGTTGACTTTAAATTAGATAAATGAGTTTAAAACATTCTGATAGTCTAAAAGGTACCTCTGCTAAACAGGGCAGCAGATTTCAGGAAGAAATACTTATTTTTAGTTTAAGTAACAATGAAAGCTCCTGATGTCACAAAATGATATTCATTTCTGGTGTCAGTGGCCCATTTAAGATCTGTATTCCCTTATAAGAGAACCAGTGTGGTGTAGTGGTTTGAGTGTTAGAGTATGGCCCTGGAGATCACAGTTTGAATCCCCGCTTGGCCATGGAAACCCACTGTGTGATCTTTAGTGCATCACACACTCTCAGCTCCCAAAAAACCCATGACAGAGTCAGCTTAAGGTTGCCCTAAGTTGGAAATGACTTAAAGGCACACAACAACAAGAACTCTAATTCACGGACACTTAAGTGCAGCCCTTTAGGTACTTGGGAGTATGACCCACAGAATTTAGTAATGCTTTCCTCTCAACAGACATGCATCCTCATCTTAGTCCGCTTTATATCCTGTCTTTTACTACAGAATTGGAAATCAAGGAAGTTTACAAATTTAATTAGATGCAAAATAGATAAAAACATGCAAACAGATGATCATTAAAATATCATTCAACTAATGTCAAAACAATTTAATATACATTGATATGAAAATGTTCTTTGACATTATTAAAAGCCCTTTCTTTAAAAACAGATATTCCCAAAGGCTTATCAGAATTATAAAAAAAGTATTTGCCTGCCAGTGATTGTAACTTTCCTGGAAAAGGAGTTCCAAGGTCTAGAAGCGACAACCACTTCAATCCCTACTAGAAGAACCTGGGAGGAAAGTGAGGCCTAGAGAAAGGCCACTCCTGAACAGGCAAGCTTGTGTGGGAGAATACTTCAGATAGGCTGAACCTAAGCCATGTAAGGGTTTGTAGGTCAAAATGTATAAGGTTGCGTGATTAATCTATCCGGTGAAACATACAGTTAATGCAGGTACAGCATACAGATCTTTTTAGCTGGCAGCAGCCCTGCATTTTTCTTTATATTTGATGCTGCATTCAGTTGGCAAGATTGATGTTTTTTTCCTGAAGAACTCAGACTTGCAATATATGGTCTGTGGCTCTCTGGGAAAGAGTTAAAACAAAGATTTCTCTATAGTAAACCAGAGTGAAGGGATTAACTCCTCATACCTTTGTGAGTAGCTTGTTTTCCTTTGATAGTGACTTTCCTTGGTGAATATGAGGTATAGTACTAACAAAATAAGATTTAACTTATGTCTTGCAGGAAGAATATTACTTTAGACGACCAGCATTAGTGATAGTGTAGTATATAATGTTGACAATGGAGGTGTGTGTATGTTTGTATGTGCATGTATTTATATTGTGGCAAACCCCACACTCCAAAGTAAGTCAATTTAGTTTCTTGAGTTTTTTATTAAATATTCACGGGGCTGATAGTTTTGTTGTGTGGGAGAGTCATTTGATGACTCTTGTTAAATGCTAAAATATGGAAGGTTATTTTATGGTAGACGAGGAGCAAAATTGGGAAATACTGAAATCTGGAGAAGGTGAAAGTACAGTCAGCCCTCCATATTTGCGGGTTTAACTTTCGCAGATTTGATTATTTATGAATTTCTTCAACCCCTGCTCCCCCTCTCAAGCACTTCTTTTTTGGGGGACCCTTCCCTCTTGGCAGCTCCAGTCAGGCCATGTGGCCCTTTACAAAACTTGCCTCTGACTGTTCATCATCATCAGCCGCTGCCTTGCTGGCTAAAGATGGCTTGCAGCGCCGTTTCTCAGCATCACAAACCCTCTCCTGATGTCCCCTCCCCAGCCAGGGAAGGAGATGGGTGTGAGAGAGGAAGTATAGGCCACCCATGCCCTTTCCCTTTCCTTTCCATGACCTGGTTTGGACCCTGGGTGGTCTTTCCCCCAACATGCCTCCTCCCCTTTCCCACAGACACATACACATGTTTTGATTTTTGCAGGTGACCTATTCCCCTAACCCCAGTGAATGTGGAAGGCTAACTGTAATTATATCTGGAGAGGTTGGTAGTTTGAGGGCAACAAATGTCTGTGATTTTGGTGGAATGTTTCAGGTGGTATGACCCAGGAGAGCAAGTGAAATGTGGAAAGAGGGATGGAAAGAGGGCTTTAAACTGAATCCTTGTGGGGATGACAGTGTGAATGTCTGTCCAAAAGCAAGTTCTAAACACAAGGGTGTGAATTCTAGAGTAAAAGGTAAGGAGAGAATGGGAGCCACAGTAGAGTTCACAATAGAATAAAAGATGAGAACAAATGACACTTCAGATGTTTAAGCAAAAGAGAAGGAGGCTAGGCTCCACCTGCTTATAGATGGATCAAATTTTATTCTTTAAAAAAGCTCAGCGCGTTTCGGCCTGTTTATAAGTTGTTTGGCCTTCTTCTGGGGCTGTATTAAAAACAAATACATTATTGTCAATATTATATAAAAGAACAACACACATATATAAAATCCTTAGATTTAGGTACCTGTTCTTCCGTTTGGATAAAATTGATTCTTAACCGGTATAGCAAGTTCCCAAGAGTAAAAGGTACTTATTGATGAGAGTGAATATGTTTGTTTCATTTGATGTTTGAAGAGGCCATGGTACCCAAATTTTTTGACCTTTTCATTTCAAATTGTGGGGTGATTCGATGTTTTACCCCCAAAATAAATACTTTGTACTCAAAGTTTCACAGTTTTGGTTAAAAGTTCAAATAAAGAAGCTTTGAACTTTAAAGTTGAGATAAAACATTCATTTTGCATCAAATCAAATCTCAAACAAACTTTAAAGAGTAGATAATAAAAAATAATAGTAATTAAGGGAGTGGGAAGTCCTGAGTGAGGTATCTAGTCGACATTGAGGACCAGGTTATGGAAAAAATGTGCAGTGGCCTGGATGACAACAAAGCTGTAGGCTTGGGTCCTTCTCTTCTTTGGTTTACTGAGGCAATGTGGCTTTAGGTAAAGGGAGAAATGTCAATGGGAATAGAAGCTTAGGTCCTCCTGAAGATCCAGACTTGGAACATGTGGTAGCATAGAGAGTTTCTTTTCCATATACGGATTTGCTAGAATCTCATACTTGGTCTGGGATTTTTAATGTGAAGAAGAGAGAAGGAATATGGTGTCTAGATCAAGGAAGGTAATGGTACTACTCTATTCTGCTTTGGTTAGACCTCATGTGGAATACTGAGTCCAGTTCTGGACACCTCAGTTCAAGAAGGATATCAACAAGCTGGAACGTGTCCGGAGGAGGGCGACCAAAATGGTGAAGGATCTGGAAGCCATGCCCTATGAGGAGCAGCTTAGGGAGCTGGGGATGTTTAGTCTGCAGAAGAGAAGGTTAAGAGGGGACGTGATAGCCATGTTTGAATATTTGAAAGGATGTCATGTAGAGGAGAGAGGGGGCTTGTTTTCCGCTGCTCCAGAGACTAGGACAAGGAACAATGGATTCAAGCTGCAGGAAAGGAGTTTCTACCTGAACCTCAGGAAGAACTTCCTGACGGTCAGAGCTGTCCAGCAGTGGAATGTGCTGCCTTGGAATGTGGTGGAGTCTCCTTCTTTGGAGGTTTTTAAGGAGAGGCTGGATGGCCATCTGTTGGGAATGCTTTGATGTGTGTTCCTGCATAGCAGGGGGTTGGACTGGATGGCCCTTGTGGTCTCTTCCAACTCTATGATTCTATGTACAAAGTCTTTACAGGTTCTGAATATGATTTGTGTCCTGTTTGTCCATGTACTTACTGTCCCATGAAAATCTTGGGATTCATGGCTGAAAACTCACAAATACACAAAACTGTATTTCAGCATCATAATCATAGAGTTAGAAGGGGCCTCATGGGCCACTTAGTCCAACCCTCTGCTCAGTGCCGGATCTCCAGCTAAAGGATCCCAGCAGGCATGCAGAGAAAGAGAGGCCCAGAACTGAATGCAATACTCTAGATGATATCTGACTAGCATGGGATATAGTGAGACTAGTACTTTCCTTGACTTGGAAAATATATTTCTATTACAGCAGACAAAAATATTATTTGCCTTTCTTGCTACAGCATCACATTGCTAGGTCATGTGCAACTTATGATCAACCATAATCCCAAGGTCTTTTTCACATGTACTTCTACTAAGTCAAATATCCCCCATGCTGTAAGTGTGCATTTGGTTTTTATGGCCTAAATGTAGAAGTTTGCATTTGTCTCTATTAAATTTCATTTTATTAATTTCTGTCTAATTTTATAGCTTAATCTAGGCCCTTTTGAATTCAGTTCCTGTCTTCCACTGTGTTGGCCACCCCTCCTAGTTTTGTGTCATCTGCAGACCTGATAAGGATTCTTTCAATTTAAACCATTGATAAAAATGTGGAGGAGTAATGGCCCTAGGACAGAACCCTGCAGTACTCTACCCGAGACCTCCTTCAAGTTTGAAGTGCAGCCATTGATGACAGCTCTTGAGCAGGGTGTTCTAACAACATATGGATCTATCTGACAGTGTTCTCATCTATTTCACATTTAATCAGTTTGCTAATCAAAGCATTACTGTTGGGGGGTGGGAGCTTATCAGATGTTTTACTGAAATCCAGATAAATGACATCCACTGCATTCCTACCATCTATTAAACTAGTGATATGATTGAGAAAAGATGCAAGATTAGTTTGGCAGGATTTGTTCCTGATAAACCTATGTTGGCTGCTGCCAATTGCTGCATTGTCACAAAGATGCTTGCACACAGACTCATGAGTAATTAATTCTCATATTTTCCTGGTATTGAGATTAAACTGAGTGGTCTGTAGGTTTTGTTTTGTTTTCTTGTTTTGTTTTGGAAGAGAGGGACAGTGTTTGTACTTCTCCAGTCCTTTGGCACCTCCAAGATTTCTCCAGTGGCACATCAACAAGTTCTTTCAGTATTTTGGGATGCAGTTTTTCTGGCTCTGGAGATTTGAACTTATTTAGGTTAGCTAGGTGATTCCTGACAAACTATCTATCAGTCTTGGTTTGCAGTCTAGATCCCCTGCTAAGGTCCCTGCGGATACATGGAAGTACACAGGTTTTTTTTTCTTTTTTTGCAGGGGAGGACTGAAGCAAAATAGGTATGGAGTTTGTAGAGGGCTCTGCTTTAATATCTTAGCCTTGCCTTGGAGGGTATCCAGAGGAAGATCATTTTATGCTAAAACGATTATGGGTTATAATCTATGGATAGAGATCTGAGTAATTAGTTTAACTTGCCAGTTTTTCATATTTAAAAGAAGTATTCCCTTGGCACAGGAAAGGTGTGAGACAGGACAGAAGTGGATGGATTGGGTGAAGTTTGGTCATACCAGAGATTTACTATTTTTTCAGAGTCCAATATTGGTTTCTTGATAGAACATGTAGTTATTGGTTAGATTAGTGAAACCTCATTTGGCTGTCTACTGCAAACAGATTTCATTAAATACAACATTCCCACAGGTTCCCTAGTCCTACAGTGAAAAGAAAAGTTGAAAATCTTACTGTAACTTTTGAAAAATGATTTGCAGTGGCATGGTTTGAAGCTATAGTCTTCAAAATAAAATCATCATCTTTTTGTTATGTTTAGCTATCATTTTAGATTTCAGAGTAAGCATTCATAATAAGAGTAATTTCTGAATGGGGTATTTTAGTAGTGGAATTTGTCAACTAAGGTTTTAAACCTTCAAAGCCAATTGCCTCTCATGTTTCTTCCTGCAGCTTTTGTCTGCTGAAACCAGCATGACACACAGTTCTGTATATCTTTCACATAATATTTTTGCAATTTCTTTTTTAAAACCAAAAAAACAGCCTTGGAAAGCTGAAGGCTTAAATGGAAGATCTAGGGAGGATGGAGCTGCTTAAAGCAGTCCTTTCTGGCTGGTCAAAAACTCCTTGAATTTGTTTTCCCACCTACCAGTATGCAAGGAGCTAAAGAGGATATTTTTATCCGCATGAAGCTGGACAGGAAAGAGTTAAGCAGCCCTTCATTTGCACAGTTCCTGTGTTTAAAATGCAGCCTCTTAAGTCAGCTTCTGTTTTTCAAAAAAATTAAGGGGAATGTTGCATGTGCTTGTGAAGGAACATCTGTGTTGACCCACAGTGTTCAGATTCAAACTGAAATTATCTTGTGATGAAGTTGAACAATGTGTGCAAAATTCCCTGCAAGCTAAAAATGAAGATTGACAGTGAAATGGTTAAATATGTAGATGAACAGTATCCAGTGAAGCCACTCATTTTAGTTTTTCAGTTGAACATTCTGCTGTCTGAATATCTAATTGTTGATTTCCTGTGAGACATTCAGAATTTTGCTAAGTGCAGATACTGTGCAGTAGTCCTAGATCATTGCAGGTTTGTTGGGTTTTCCTGAGAGAGAACTTTGCTTAATTTTGTTTTTATTTTTTTTTTATTTTCAGTCTATGATATGTGGAGATTCTTCAAAGACTCTGGCCTCCACTGTAGCTCAGCTCAGCTCAGGTATAAAGACATTCAAATTATAGGCAGGTTGCTTTTTTACCACTTGCTTTTTTTTGCTTTTTTGCTTTTTTTATTGTTACCATCTGCACTGACAGTCTTGTGCCCCTTCTCCTTCATTCTTTTCCCTTTGTCAGGCCTTTTTTTCTCGGTGTTTAATTGTGGCATTAAGTTAACATAGTTCTGAGATAATATTTTTGATTCCATTGATTAATTATTCTCCAGTTCGTTCTGTAGTACAGTCCACTTGTCTCATGAGTTTAGAGATTTTTATACTTGTGGCTGTAGGATATCTTACTTTTATATCTCTTTTAGTTTGCAAAATGACCAGATGTCCAGTTTAAAATGAGTGTTGAAATCTTCCTAAGTCATCTTGAAGAATATGGCACAAACAAATCTCCTTTCTATTCCATATCTCCATCTTTCAGACCTAAATCTGTAGCTGGTACTAGTATTTTATTTGGCAAGATCTCTTCCTGCACATCTAGCTTTCTTAGTTTAAGGATTCTTGAACAAGAGAGTATATATTAAAATCCCAGGACAACACATACACCAGATTGATATGAATTAGTTTGCTTCTAAACATGTTTTTTGCTTACAGTGCACATGGTTAAAGGGTATTTTCCCTACTCCTTCTATGACTGTTAATGGCAAAATATCCTTAGCTATTGTGAATGTGAAGCACTGGTGGCAGAGATTGATTGTTGTTCTGGAATAATTAATCCAAAGTGCAAGAGTAAATAATATACAAAATGTAGGAAGATTTGGGCTAGATTTTCTTCATTTGTATTTAAACCTATCATTACAGTGTAAATAACAAAGAAAAAAGAGGCTCTGTAAAACTGTCACCTATTGGATTTTGCTTCTTCTTTTATCAAAGAAGAATTAAGACAGGGCTGATGAGATTCTTATAAGCTTTATTTTGCCTTTTCATTAGAACCCCGAAATCACCAAGTGGGACCTAGTACCAAAGATATATACTTGGAATTAAAGAATTCTGAGTCCAGAAATCAGTTTTGGGTACCAGAACTCAGTGGAGGAGTTCCTTTACATATGTCCACTCCTGGTTATTCCAGAGTTTCTTCATTTCAGCAGTAGATTGTACTGCTGAATGAAGAAACTTTGGAATAAACAGGAGTGAGAAGTAAGTCATTTGTGGCTGTCATTTTTAAAAACTGGAGTCAGAAATCAGCTGATATACTAGAAATCATCCAGAGACTCAGACCCACCTTCTGACCAGCTTCAACCACTGACTCTTTGGTCAATAGCTTTTAAAGCCAACCTGTGTTCCTCTACCGCAGACCTGCACAACATACGGCCCAGGGGCCGCATGCAGCGCGCCAAAGGATTTTGTGCAGCCCGCATCACTTGTGAGCATGAGGGCTGAAAAAGCTTGCAGTAATTAGGTTGCTAATGGTTTAGAATGAACCCGACTGGGCTGTTCCCTCCTCCTTCCCTCAAGGGGGCATCAGAGATCCGAGCTGATGCTACCTTTTGTCCTTGCATAAGATGGTGGCAGTTGCTTCTTCTTCTGTTTTTCTTGGATGAGCAGTGAGGGTGGAAGTACCCGGGAAAAGGAGAAGACCAGCTGGGGCTGGAGGAGGCAAGAAAGGAGGTGGTCTCCTCCTCCCTGAGCAAGCCAATGTGGACTGTTACATGGCAAACTGGAACTCTCTGGGGGAAGCAGCTTATTAGAGTCAATGTCCTCGTTCACCCCCATCCCTCCTAAATTGCATTGGAAAAATTAAATTGCATTTAAAGATTGCATTTTAAAATGCAATTTAGGTCTATTCTGGCATGCACCCTCATAAATTCCACCCCCCCCATCCTCTGGAATTCCCCTTGTTTATCCTCCAAATCTATTTTCTTCCCCTTCCTCATAAATAATACCTTTTTTCTGCCACCTCAAATTATTCCCTCCCCGTTAATCTTTTGCAAATCTTTTACAAATTACACATGGCTACGTTTCTTAAAGCATAGCTCTCTTGTCTTCCCAGTAATCCTATTTACTGGTTTTGTGTAATCACAACTTGCCACATCTGTATTATCTGTCGTCTTAACAATAGGTCAAGAGGGCAAGACAGTGGCCATTTCTGCTCTATACTTTTACAGTGCTCTTATTCCACTTTCAACATGCTGTGGAATCCTGGGGTTTGCAGTTTGGGGGGGGGCTTTAGAATTCTCAGCCAGAGAACACTTTGGCTTCAGGAAACTACAAACCCCAGAATCCCACAGGATGCTGAAAGTAGAATAATAGCATGATAACAGTGTAGGGCAGAAATGGCCAGTGTTGTCATTCCCCATGTTGTATATTGGTGGTGGTGGGTGAAATTTGAGGAAGGAGGTTTCCCTAAGATTGCCAGATGAGTTTGTAGCAGAGGCAAGATCTGAACTTTTCAGCCGTGGAAAGCCCCAGAAAATCTAGCGATAGGTTTGCCTTAGGGTTGTCATAGGTTGGAAATGGTTCGAAGGCACACAACAGCAATAATTCACTGAGTCTACTCTGGTGAGATAAAAGCTTACCCAGAGTTCAAAAGGATTGTTTTTTTAAGACTATAACTCCCAGAATTCCCCAGTCAGTAATCATGCTACCTGGAGTTTTTAGAGGTTATAGTTCACCAAAAGGAACTTTTGCGAAGCTCTTATTTGAAAGGATGTCATGTAAAAGATGGAGCAAGCTTGTTTTCTGCTGCTTAAGAGATTAGGGGCCTTTCCACATTACACTGTTATAGTGCTATTATTCCATTTTCATCATCTTGTGGAATCCTGGGATTTGCAGTTTAGGGAGGGGTATTTAGAACTCTCAGCCAGAGAGCTCTTTGGCCTCAGGAAACTACAAAGCCCAGGATGTTGAAAGTGGAATAATAGCACTATAACAGTCTAGTGTGGAAAGGCCCTGGACACAGAGGAGGCTTCAAACTGCAGGAAAAGAAGTTCCACCTAAATATTCAGAAAAACTTCTCTAATTTCCCTTTTTTATAATATGGTTTATTTTGTTTGCAAAATAGTTTAATCATTAATTATACTATAATTTATTTTGCAAAGTGAAGTGCTAAAAACCTATCTGTGGCCCAAAGAAGTTTAGCCTATTTAATTTCAGCCCTTACCTACTGCCAAGTTGTGCAGGTCTGCTCTAGTGCAAGATATATGCTTCATACAAGCATGATATGGGAAGAAAGACAGGTTAGGATAGCTGATGCAGTAGATCCCAGTAGATCTATGACAGTAAAACTGTGTGAGTGCATCTGTTTCCATCAGACCTCCAAGACCATGGCACCTAAACACATGAAACTTGAAATGAATGAATACTAAGGGAATACAGAGTATGGATTCCAGAATTAATTCTGTTTTTGTAAAGCATTAATTAATTTTCGTTAATTAAAATGTGTCTGAAGACACTAGTACCATCTTAAGTCACAAGGTCACTTATATTCCCTAACTATGGGGGACCAGGGAGGCAAAGAGGTTTCTAAATCAGGCAGAGTTGGTCCTTCTGCTGGGATAGCAACCCAGGGAAGCCAATAAAAGTGTGAGAAAGAAACCACACAAAGTAGTAGGATAAATGCATTCCCCTTTAATACGGTAGGTGTGTTTCCTTTAAGAGTTGCAGAATGTCCCATCTGTATAGGCAGCATCTCACCATCCCTTTTTCCCCTTGATATAAAGAACTGCTTCTCCACTCACACTTTCCTGCTTGAGAGTTTTGTACTTCTTTCACATATCAGTGGACTGCCACTTCCCACACTTGTTGTCCTCTCTTTGCCACAGTCTTTTTTCTTCTTGAGAGCCAAAAAAGTTGTGTCTAGAGTAGGGTTTTTCAATCAGGATTCCCTGGAACTCGTAGATTCTGTGAGAGGTCATTAGGAGTTACTAAAGAACTTGTGACTTGAAAAAAAATTTTTTGTAGCTGTAATAATTTTTATGCAGGGGTTTTGTGACACCTGAAAATTATTTCAGGGGTTTGTCCTGGGAAAAAAGATTGAGAAAGCCAGGTCTGGAACCACCTGCACTGTTTAATAATTAGCCACTCAGACGACCTACATAAAGGCAGTCAAGCTGCAATGGATTCTCTCAGGAACCAGAGCTTCTGAGCCATGCTCTTCTTTCTGAGTCTTGCCAAGGTAGTGCTGCAGAGCAGCAAAGATCAAAATGGTAGTCAGGGGCCCACAATGTCATGGTCATCCCAGCCCTTTCCGCTCCTCTGTTCAGTACAAGTCTGTTGATTTGTAAATAAATTCCTTTGTGAGCAGCGGGACTTAGATTACACTTGGGTAAGTGTGCCTATGATTGTACCTTCTGCCACTCTGAAGGGACAAGTTCCTCTACAATCCTTTTTGGCCCTTATTTCAGGCACTGCTGGAGGAGAGCAAGGTTTGTTTCATCAAAGCTTGTCCGGTGTTGTTCCAAATATTTTGTCTGATGGCTGCTAAAACAGTTGGCCCCCATTTGTTCTCTAGCTTGGAGTTGGGGTGTAGTTAAGGGAGTCAGTTATTTCAGGTACAGTTGGGGTGCCTGGGATACACAGCATAAAACAATCACCAGGTCTCCCCTAGCTTGGAGTTGGAGGGGTAGGCTAAAAGTTGCTTTGGTCTGATCTTTCAAGGTGTGCTAAACATCTTTAGTCTGCAGAAGAGAAGGTTAAGAGGGGACATGATAGCCATGTTTAAATATTTGAAGGGATGTCATGTAGAAGAGGGAGTGGGCTTGTTTTCCGCTGCTCCAGAGACTAGGACAAGGAGCAATGGATTCAAGCTGCAGGAAAAGAGATTCCACCTGAACCTCAAGAAGAAATTCCTGACGGTCAGAGCTGTCCGATAGTGGAATGTGCTGCCTTGGAATGTGGTGGAGTCTCCTTTGGAGGTTTTTAAGGAGAGGCTGGATGGCCATCTGTTGGGAATGCTTTGATGTGTGTTCCTGCATAGCAGGAGGTTGGACTGGATGGCCTCTGTGGTCTCTTCCAACTCTATGATTCTATGATCTTAAAAGCACAAACCCCAAGTGGCAGTGAGCAGCCAAAGCACATGAGCTTGATGGTAAAGTGGGATCATCTCTACATGTGTCCTGTACTGTGGGTGCCTTCAGCGTGCCTTGGAACGCTACACAAAATGTGGGGATATCCCAGTCCCTCTCTAGCGCTAAGCTGACACTTGTTCCTAAGATACGTGGAAAATGAATAATTACAGCAACAAGCCCCATCACTTGCAGTTTCAAGCTGTAGACAAAGGTTAGCGATTTCCCATTCTGGTATCATACTTCTGTAGGATATGGAATGCCTTGGAAACATAACAGAAATACAAATCCCAGGCCTCTTCCTAAACCAGAAATTACAGTGGGGGCATGATCCCTACAGTTGTGTTTACTTATGAATGTACAACACTACAGGGACAATCCTTGCCCTCTTTTCCCATGCCAAGATTGAAGGTTGATGCTTGATAGACCTTAACATCTGGTGACATCGTGGGCCCCTATATTTCAAGCACCTGGCCTTAAACAAGAGTGTGCATCCTAGTTTGTCCTGAATGTTTGAAGGATTTGGTGGGTAGTCATTCTTGTTTCATGGGGCAGTAAGGCAGTCTGAAACAGAGTCAATGGCAACGTGAAGCCAAAGAGCCAGAGGTATACCAGAAATTGGGATGGACCTTATAGGACCTCTTTCTTCAAAAATAACGTTCTAGCTCCCTTTTCTCACTTCAACTTACTTTTGCTGAGAGTGATATGTCTCCGAAGTTTTACTGAATCCTTTGGTCTGTGGCTCCTAAACCACTTTTTAAAAAGTATGTAGAATATGAGGGGAAATACCCCTTTACATCAGCGAGGAGCATGTTGTCGATGCTTGCAGACACCTCCCCAAGCAAGAGGAAATTTTGCCTCTTCTCTTCTCTTTGGGTTGGGGCTATTCTGGCTATTAAAACAGCAGATAAAAGCAACCCATTGTCCGGTGTTGACAGATGTCTGCTTTAATCCAATTATGGCAGTTTTCAGCCTTACCTTTCTCTTCCTCCACACCTGCTAATTTAAAGTTCACTGAGGGTGTCTGGACTGGCAGCTTCCAAAAATACTAGTGCCAGCCCTGTTAATAGTACTTTTAAAAAATAGCGAAAGTATATTTAGTTGGTATCAAACAACCTACAAGAAACAAAACACACACACACAGCTAAGCATCTACTAACTGGACAACAAACATCTAATTAAGCTAATACATTAACTACAAAAACTCAAAGAGAGATAAAGAGTTACATGCTTGACTTCTGACTCCTTGGAGAATGGACACTTTTGAAAGCTTATTGTACTTCTTCAGAGTTCCATCAATAGATCCATACCTAAATAATCACATTCTCTGTCTAAACTTATAATTGTGTAAAGTTTTTACTGTATTTATACTTATAAAACAATTTCTCCACTCCTTATATTAAATGTAGAATATTCTAATAAAATCAGAATAACATTCTGCAGTCATGATTCTAACCATGTTAATCAAAACCTGTTGCTGCTAGTCTCCTACCAATTTGTATTAAAAAGATTGTAACCTTCTCATTATTGATCTTATAACCTTCCCTTATTGATCTTAAATTTCATCAAAGAATTTTCTCTAAGTAACTTTATCAGTTTGTCCATTTCTGTCATATCCAACAACTTCATCAACCTGTTGTCTTGAGATGGTATTGTGGGATCTTTCTAGTGCTGGGCACACACTATTCTTGCCACCACTGTAATATATTGTACAATTCTTTAAAAAGTCTTATTTGTCTGTTCATGAACCAGTCTCAGCAGGACCAGTTCTGGTTTTACTTGAATCTTTGTATTGAGAGTGTCCTCCATAAGTGGTGAATCATCACCCAAAATTTCTGTGCTTTATCACAAGTCTACCAAGTATGAAAAAAGTCCCTTCTAATGATTACATTTCCAACATTTACATGAAGAACCTTTCTACGTTTTGGACAATTTCTCTGGAGTTAAGTACCATCTATATGTTATCTTTTAAATTTTTTCTTTCAAGTCATAATTTAAAATGAATTTCAAATCTTTTATCCATATCTTAGTCACGTAGGGATGGGGGGGGCAACGGGAGCGGTTCACCCTGGGTGGAAATGTTTTTGGGGTGTCCCGGCTCATAGCCACGCCCCTGTGCACTATGGCCACGTCCTGCCCACCGTAGCCACGCCCCCTCCTGCCCCACCTCCATGCACTCCAAGCTCTGCTGCTGCCACATCCTTTTCCGTTGTTCCATCTGAATTGGATGTACAACATTTTGAGCCCACTTTATCATGCGTTCTTTTACCTGTTCCTCTTCCACTTTTAACTTCAGTAATATCTTACATATTTTGGCTATCAATTTTTTGTCTTTTCACAGTTGATCATCTGTGAAACCAAACAATTTTTTGTCCATTTCAAATCTTTCAGGTAACTGTCTGTAAGCAAACCATTTTATATCAAAGCCACTCTCAATCAAAACCAAACAATTTTTTGTCCATTTCAAATCTTTCAGGTAACTGTCTGTAAGCAAACCATTTTATATCAAAGCCACTCTCAATCAATTCCTTATTTGTTTCCAGTTTCAATTGTTCTCTTATCCATTTTCATGAGATGAGACCCAAATGAGCATTTTTGGAGATAATAATTGCCTGTATTTATTCCACAGTCTGAATAATGCACACCTTATGAAATAATTATTAAAATTTATATTTGCTTTAATTTCATCATACCGAAGAAACGCATGCCACCCAAATCTTAAGTCAGAGTCTCTTAATTGTAAAAGTAATCTTCTTTTAAGCATCAACCAGTCTCTTAACCATACTGTACAGGTTGCATAATAATACAACTTCAAGTCTGGGAGTCCAACTCCACCCCCGTTTTACATTCTGTAGGACTTCTGGTCTGACTCTTGGCTTCTTTCCTTGCCACAGAGATTTTGCCATTGTTTAAAAAGTACATCATTAGTTAAAATAGGTATTGTCTGAAGCAGGAAAAGCATTTTTTGGCAGCACATTCATTGTAATAATCAAAATTCTGTCCAATAGGGACAGCACCATTTTAGATCATTTCTGTTGATTTTGTTTAATCTCACCTCAAGTTTTTGCATAGTTATTCTAAAATGATTTTGTATTATGCATTTCAAAGGTGACAGCTAAATATTGCATTTTCTTCACAATTTTCAACCCAGCTTTTGACATCAATAACATCTGCTGCTCTCTTGTCATATTTTTGTCAACATAATTGTGTTTTCCTTATTCAGTTTGAAACCAGCCAGGGCCCTATATTCATTTAACAACTCAAGTAGATCTACCACACATTTCAAAGAAATCACTGCATCATCAGCAAATACGTGTAGTTTGTGTATTTGTTTCTTTATTATTATGCCTTTAAATTTTAATTCTTGCTTGATAGCTCTGTTTAAATCTTCTAAAATCAATATAAATAATAGATGCTGCAAAAGGTACCCCTGTCTTGTCCCTTTTTGCATATCACAAACATTTGTTTTGTCACCATTAGTCAGAATCTTAGCTTTCTGACTCAAACTGCTGAGATCCGTGTTATAAAATTCTGTCCAACAGTAATCTTCTTTAAAACTTCCATCATAAACAAGATATATTATCAAAAACCTTTTCTTCATCTAGAAAAATTAAGGCTACTTGTTTTTCATTATGAGCCTCCAAGTATTCCAGTATGTCTGTCACAAGATCTTGTACTGTTTTTTCAGCAGATATCCATGCTGACATTCATGTATCACCATTTCTGGCATTTGCTTCAAAATTGTAGTAAAAATTTTATAATCATTGTTCAGAAGAGATATTGGTCTGTAATTCTTAGGGTCAGTTGCATCTCTATCCTTTGGTATAAAAGTTATATTTGCACTAATCCAGCTTTCTGGTACTTTACAGTACTGATAATGGAATTCATTAATTGCTGAAGTAGCAAATACAGCTGCTCTTCTAAGGCTTTGTCTTCCAGAGAAATCATCTTGTCCTGGTTCTTTCCCAGCTTTTATTTACTTTGTTGAGTGAAATAAAAATTTTACAGGAACAATTTTCACTCCTGTCACCAACAAGAGAAGGTCATAATAGAAATTGTAGAACCTACCAATTATTACTGAAGCTCAACAGGCTAGAAAGTTATCTACCAGCCTGCTGAATCCCCCCCCAAAAAAAAACCTGGAATAAATTTTGGATTAATATAAATCACAACTCTTCTTTTCTTTTTGTCAAAAGCTGATATAAATTCTTTTCCTAATTTCTAATTTGTATTTTTTACTAATACGAGTTTCTTGTAAGCATACTAAATCTAATTTTTGTTTCTCCAAATAATGAAAAATCTTGTTTCTTCTAGTTGCCAAGTTCACCCCCTCTAATATTCCAAGATAACAACTTCAAAGCCTTTTTTACATTTCTTTATCAGGGTCAACATGTGCTTTTACCTGGGCCTGGCCACTTTTCCTTGCTTTATCTCCATTGCTTTCATCTGTGGGAGTCAGATATGAGAGCATTCCTTCCTCTCTTTTACCTTCTTCCACTCTTCCTTGCTGTTCTCTCTTGTTGAAGTCTACTGTACCTAGATCCTTTTCATTTATCAAAGGCAAATTCTCTTTTTTTAAAAAAATTATATTCAAAGTATATTTTCTTTGTCTGTAACATAGTACCACACCTTAAATATCCCCCCACTGAAAGGGAATCCAGTACTTTTTCAACATAGTCTCTTCCTCAAAATTTGAGCTGGAAAATCACATCTTTTCCCTCCATTTGTAATTTGGATGTGAAGTGTAGTTGCAGAACATGATCACTCATGCTTCTCAAGAAGAACACAATCTCATCTTTTGTTAAGTTCCTTTGTTTAGCAATCTTTGAATCAATCCGAAACACCTCATCCAGTTCACTAGCAAAATCACTTTTTGCATCTGTAGATAATCTGTTAGAGTTCCATACTCTCTTGCCTGGATGTTTTTGTTTGGCTTCCTCGGAATACCTGTTATCCTCAATCATTTTTTCTCTCTCTCTCTCTCATTTCTGAACAGGCCATTGCATTCAAGTTTTTTCCTTATCAGCTGTCAATTTCTAAGTAGTTTCTTCCAGTTTTTGAGTCCCCCCCCCCACAGCTTCCATTCTATCGTTCATCTGTTTCATCTCAATATTTATCTGAATCAGAGAAGGTCTTATCTCCTTCAAGTCTACTTTCATCTCAGACCTTATCTGAGACATTTCCTCCTTCATCTCCTCCAATAACATCTGGCTTGAGTCCCATTTCCATGGGTAGACTCACTGAAGACTTTCTGTGCTGCTTTTGCACCTGCTGGCAGGACTGCTTTGTCTGCCCCTGCTGCTTTCATTTGCATATTGAATCTGGTGTAGTACTTTGACAGCTGCCAGAGTAGTTCATTGTATTTTTTATAAAGATTCCTTCCTCAGCATCTAGATGTCAGTACTGTTTGGCAGACAGCCACCTCAGTTTTCTTTTTATACCAGAGAATTAGACACAGTTCATTTACAGTTCAATTAATTGGTTATAGTTAATAGTTCCAATAGTTCCAGTAGTTAATAGTTCCATTAGTTCTAGTATGTAAGGTTTAATTCTCTTGGGATTAGCTGAGGTGTTTGAGTCTGAATGACAGATCTTTAGTGGAGATGTGTTTTGTGTTTGGTCTGGCTTTTAATATACAATTTAACAGATGTGTATCCAGAATTGTTATATTTCTCACTATAAGAGGTATTTTACCAGCTATTAGCAGTTTGCTTTGCTTGGTAGTTGTTTTAGTATTGTTACCTGATAGCGGTTATCAAGCCAGGCATGTTCACAAATCTGATCAATTTTCCTTAACAAAATGTTGCAGTGTGTTACCATATCCGTCAGGATGCTCCCTTTAAGGTCTCTGATGAGCCTGGGAAGGGAGGCTTATAAGATATATTTGGAATTTGCAAAAAAAAAAAAAAAAACTCTTTAGGAGAGGGGGAAAGGGAAAGAGTCTTTCCCCCATCAAGTCAAACTCTCCAGATATTTTGCCCTGAAAATTTTAGCATTTCTCACCATTAACTCTGCTAGAGGACCACACTTAGTCCACCCCTTCCTGTGAAGAACAGAAGAGGGAAACAGGATAAGATGTACTTTTTAAACCCAACCATAGTATGTGATGCCTATCTCTTGAGTGGTATAAGCTGTTAATGGTTTAGAAAGATATATTCTGCAAGTTTCACTAATTTAATAGTTTTCTTATCTTTGTAAAAAAAAAAAATCCCATGTTTTTTGCTGTATCATTTTGAGAGATTGCGTGTTTCAGGATCCCTGGGATTCCTTTCATTTATACCACACTAGGTCACTAATCTTGGCCTTTTACGTTCAGTTCTGCTGTCATATTAACTAGAAGATGTGAATGCTTAAAGGAGAAGAAAATACAACAGGGAAAGAGTATTTCTGATTATAACATGGGCAGCTGTAAAGTTAAAGCAGCTACATTTTTCAGTATTCTATAAAATCCACAAGTGTATTGAATATATCATATCAATATGATATGTACCAGTGATTTAGCACACAGTCCACTTGGCCAAATCATGGAAAAATCTGATTTAAATTGTCCTACCTACTGCAGTTTAAAATGTTTGGCAACGAGAAACAAAGAAACCTGTTTCTTCCAAAAGATGGGAGAAGATTTGTTACGTTTTCCAAAGTTATGGAATGTTGGTGTTCCTGTCTTAAACTGTATGTGAAGTCTGGGCAATTTAAAAAGTATCTGTCAAGTAGAAGTTCTCTTGGAGGAGAGAAGAAACCTGTGGAATATATACATGAAGACTGCCAACTAATACCAGATTCTGTAGGCTATATCTCAGAAGAAGGAACTGGCAAAACCACCTCTGAGTATTGCTTGCTTAGGAAGCTCTACGAGTTGCTATAAGTTGACAGGTGATCAAGAAACCAATTTCTTACAGGGAGTTTGTGTGCATTTTTCCATGTGTACATCTTTGACTTCTGTATCAAGTTTATTGCTTGGCACCTTTCCTTGAATGATCACCTTATATGTGTTTTAGGATCTTTTCCATTGATTCACTTGATCTGAAGTCAGTTAAAGTAATGTACTTTGTTCCAGAATTAACAGAAGTCGTATTCTTCAATTTAGTACTCCATCTTTTTGTTTGTGTATAAAACCAGAGAGAGGCAGCATCAAGTAGTGGTTTGAGTTTTGGACTAGGACTGTGAGAGACCATGTATCAAATCCCTGCCTAGCCATGGAAACGCACTGAGGTGAGCTTGGGCAAGTCATACTTTCTCAGCATAAGAGGATAGTAAGGATAAAACCCCTCTGAAAAAATCTCGCCAAGAGTTGCCTTAGGGTTGCCGTAAGTCAGAAATGACTTGAAAGTATAGAACAACAACAACATAAAAGCAGTAAACTACATTCTATATTTAGTAGCACTGAACACCATGAAAATATAATAAAAATGGGCTTATGCTAAATGCCTAATAGGAGTTCTGTTCCTAGAAACAAAGGAAATGTATTATGTATTCCCTTCCCCTCATATTCTGATAGCCACTGGTGATAGATCACTGTCTGCATATAAAGCCTGTTCTACATGTTATATGTATGTATGTGAATTTCAAAGGGTTTTCTTAGACAAGGAATATGAAGAGGTGGTTTGCCAGCCCCTTCCTCTGAAGTACAGCCTTCGGTACCTGGTATTTGTTGGTAATCTTCCATCCAACTACTATCTAGAGCTGACCTTGCTTAGCTTCCAAGATCAGACAGGATCTGGGGCCTTTAGGGTATTTAGGCTGACGTGGTACTTATAATAAATTGATAGTATGAAATGATACAGTTTGTCATTGTCTAAGTGAGATATGTATATTTTATTTATGAATGAGGACTATAAGACAAAAGAAAAAGAAATTAAATGTGATGATGAGTTCTACCAGTTATCAATTAAAGCTTTGTTGTTGTGTGCCTTCAGGTTGTTTCTGACTTATGGTGACCATAAGGTGAACCTATCATGGGCGTTTCTGAGGCTGCGTGTGTGTGATGGGCCCAAGGTCACTCAGTAGGTTTCCATAGCTGAGTGGGAAATGGAACGCTGGTCTATAGAGTCATAGTCCAGTGCTCAAACCATAACTCCAAGCTGGCTCTCTGTTAAAGCTGAATGCCACAGACATGAACATTGCAAATGTTTCAGAGCAGGAATAACTTTTTTCTGATGGGAGAGAAAAGGATGCTATCTGCAATTTCTGTAAGCACCTACTTGTGTGTTTGTGTCTGCTGCATTAATTGAGAGTAGCTTCACAGCTGAGAAAATTAATCTAACCGATTAAACATTCTGTTCCTACTTCGAGTGCTCCACTACGTAGAAGCAAAAACACTCCTGCATGTAGTAATAATAAAACAGAATGGAGCTTAGCATAGTCCCTTTCATTGTTTTCTTAATATAAAAAAATTCAAAATGTACTTCCTTTCCACTTCATTCTTCTGCATTTGTAGAGTTCAGGGGAGATTACACTTCAGTAAACACATACAAGATTGCATTGTAAGTCTATAAATTTGCTACAGCTAAATTGCTCCAAAGCCCTGCTCTATTTTTCTAATCATTTTTGATTTTCAGCTGTGTAAAATCAGTGAAAAAGTTGGCTGTCCTTTCATCTTTCAGAAGGGCTATCTATTCATCTTTCTTGTTGAAGATCAGCTCTAAAGCAGTGAAATTAACTGCTTTTTTTGCAAAGAATATGTAAAAGGGGATATGATCTCATATGCTCAGCCCCCTACCACGAGAAAGTCATAGTTAAAGACTTGTGCGTGAAACTATTAGGCATAGTACAAGTGGAAGAGCCTAAGAGTTTATTAAGCTATTAAGGCTGAAGAGCAAAAACCTTTATCATATGTTGGGTCCAAGCCAAATATATATAAATATCATCCAGTGAGTTTTCATGGCTAAGCAAAGAATCAAACCCTAGTCTCCAGGGTTGTAGTCGAACATTCAGGCCACTATACCAGGTTGAATGTACCACATCAGAAAGTGAAGGATGTGAATTTCGTGATTGAATGGTATTCCCTGTACGTGTTTTAAAAAATGAATTTGGGAGACAACACATCACAAAAAGAAGTACAACTGTGCCCTATGTCTACATCTTGAATTGTCCGTCAGTGAAAATTTCAAGCATAGTAAGGAAAGCAGACCTTTCATCTTTATTTATTATAAATAATTTAAGGTTTCCTGGTATTTTTGAGTATTACATTCTGAGCAGTTCAAGAATATACTGGATGAGAGGCTATAATTTGACATAATTTAACCCCCCCCCCCCAAATTTGTTTATTTTCTTCATTTATACAACATCCATTTAACACTGACCTCAAGGGAGATTAGAGAAAAGGTTAAAATAAAAAGGAAAAAAAAAAATAAATAAATCCAGCAACGATAAATAAAAACCTAAAAATCAAGCAGTTAAGATCCTGCCACAGTGTAGAATTAACAGTTTTGTTAACAGCAAAATTACAAGCACCAGTGATGTTAAAGTAATCTTAAAATGCTTAGGAAAACAGAAGGATTTTCATCTTCCAACAAAAAAGTTAGAATATATGCCATGCAAGCCTCAGGGATGACATTCCCCAGCTGGGATACACTTGCTGAAAAGATTCTTTCTCTGGTAGCTACCTGTTATAATTCTTTTGGTGAAAGAGAAGGGTGGCATTAGTATCATGTCATTTACATTTTGCCAGGTGCAGAAATGTATCTTGGATTTAAATGATGTATATGGCTACAGTATAAATCGGATTTATCATTCTGTTATGCTGTTGATCATTGTACATTAAAATCTTCATGGTTCACATCCCGCCCCCGCCCCCACCCCCCAATTTTACCATGGGGTTGAGAACAAATGCAAAGAAGTCATAGTAGAAACAAAATAGGGGTAAAGACCTCCCACCTCTCAATCTTTGCCTCTCAGGACTGGGGTGGCTAAGGTCATTTCCGCACTACACTCTTATAACGCGATTATTCCACTTTCAACATCCTATGGAATCCTGGGGTTTGCAGTTTTGGGAGGGGCTGCTTGGCCCCTCCCTAAACTGCAAACCCCAGGATTCCATAGGACGTTGAAAGTGGAATAATTGTGCTATAAGAGTGTAGTGCGGAAATGGTTTAAGAGTTGGTATGTTGCATGTGACATGGACTTGTGTATTGTTTCTGTGAGATAGAAGTGCTTTGTGCACATGCAGGAAGCGATCACATACAAGAGAGTAGTTCTGTTTTTGTGTATGAGAAAAATTCTGCTGCATGTGATAAGTATTGGTGTGTGCAAGTTGGTGTGTGTCTGAGGGGAAGAGAGAGAGAAAGAAGCTGTTCCATTTGTGTAAGATTTTAATGGACTGTGTTTGTGGGTATCTGACATTGAGATACACACACGTACATATGCATACAGGTAAACCCACATTTAGTAGTGTTACCTTTACAAACTTGTATCCTTATATGCTTTTGTGGTTTGCCATCAAGGATCTTGTTTACAAAGAAGATCTTTGCAAAGGATTTTTGCATTTCTGAATAATACTTTTGAAAACCAAGTCTTCCAAAAGGGTGTTATAACTTTTACTACCAGATCATAACATATACTATTAACCATACCTGTGAATGGTTTATGAAACTAACTCATTCTACACATCGTGTATTGGTAAGTGTAAGGGTTCTGCATTTTAAGTTCTTACTTAAAGAAAATAAGTCCAGTCAATTTTAAACTTTCACCATTTAACTTATTATTATTATTACATATTGAGCATCTAATGAGAAAAGTGTTTTTCCCCCTTTAGAACACTGACTCTAATATGTATAAATGTTTTCATCTGAAGTAGAGCTTGCTTTTGTCTGTACATGAATATAATTGATCACTTTTAGGGGCAAACAGTAAAGGAGGAGATACAAGTTGAAATCACAAATTGAAAATTTTGTACATTAGTCTGTAGAAATCTTAAAATTTATGCTGGTTCTTTGGTTTGTTGAAACATTCCCTAATTTTTATTCGATGTTTCCTCCTGAAGTTATCATACAACTTAAGATTGGTGTTAAATACATAATATTTTAAATGTTTTATTAAACTAATACATTTGCACTGGAGTAGGATCTATGGACAGCCATGGTTTTTATAACATATACCTTCATGCTTACATAGCTAGGAAGGTGCTGCTAGGCTGAAATGTGCAAATTAGGATTTGTTTTTTTTTTTAATTTTAGTACATCAGAATTGTATTCCGTACATTGTTCCAAACAGTTGGGTAGAAACTAAGTCAGATAAATTCTGTTAAAAAGACACAAAGAACCAACCTTTAAATAAGGCAGTGGGACCACATAAGGTATATATGGGCAGTAGAGTAGGAAACAATTCTGTCCTTGAATTGGAATCCAGTGACCATCCAAGCTGAAATCCAACATTATTAGCCAAATTTTAACTCACATTGACGTTTCCACACATATGTAAGCATCAGTCATGGTCAGCTTATTATATAAGAAAAACTTACTCTGGCTGATAATTTTAAAGATTTTTTTTTTACAAACCTTGTATAATTCAGTTTCAGGCACCAAATGTTAGTGAGATTCCAAAAGAAATCTTTATCATGGAGTGTATCAGAGGTCCAAGACTGTGTTGCTTGTAGATCTAGTTCTTAATGTTTTTGTTCTTGCATGTGGAAAAACTACTCAAACAGTCACTGCTTGAATTCAGAGGCAGATCCTTATCCCTTTCAAGAGCTTGGCAAGCAAAATATCATTATCTACAAATCAATTGTATTTGAAGTGTGGCATATCTGCACTACAGAGTTAAAGGAGTTCAATGCTACTTTTACATTCATGGTTCCATTCTACAGAATCTTGGGACACCCTGTAGATGAGACTGTAGGTGCTGGAATTGGCCCTGAGTCATAGACATTAATCACAGCACTCCCTGTAGAGGGCAATAGGAAAATGACACTTAGATTGACATGATAGGGTTTTTTTTAAAGCTGCAGGGTAACATCACCTTCCTTTGTTATTCCATTCCATTTATGAAACACCCAAATCACCCTCTCAAGATCACTCTGTCAAAATACAGTTGTGAGCTGTACAGCTTTCTGTATTCTCAAAAATTTTAAAATCATGTATGGATAACAAAAATATGTGTGGATATATAGGGCATTAAAATTTTGTTAATATACATTTGAGGGTCCTTCTGGCATGCTGATGCAAGGTTCCCACCCTGAAGAAACCATCTTGGCTTTCAAAAGTTTAACCTCGTTCAGCCTCAGGAAAAGGGGAAGAAAGTTGTCACAATCATTAATTTTCTCTTTTGTGAGACTGAAGTGCTTCCAGACAGAAGAATTCTGATATTCACAGCTGAAAGGCTTTTCTGTCTCTTTTTGCCTGAATGGATTTTATCTGACTAGAGGAGGAGCAGGAGCAGGAGCAGCATGGGAGGGCTGGGAACTGAAAACAGCATCATCTACATCTCTCCATTAACTGCCATGAGTGAGGCAGTATGATTGTACAGCAGAATTATAATTTGAAAACATCCTAGAATTACATATTTTCCTATTAGAGCAAAGTTATCAATTAGATTTTCTGCTCTCTGTCTTCTAGTCTTTTAAACGTACCTTTTTTTTCCTCAGAAGAATGCTTTTGTATGCTTGATCCCTTCCATTGCCCTTGCTGCGAAGTGCTAGGACAGGAAGTGAGGTTGGAGAGGTTTAAGCTTTCCCTCCATTAACATGGCAGGTGGGGGGATGCAGGCAGGTTATTATTCATTTTGGCTACTTGTAGAAGGGGGGAAAATTACCATTTCACATCCGTTATCATTGGAACATATGAAGACGTCTACGAGTGCAATATTTACCATATTTGCTGGCATGTAAGACACACTTTTTCCCCCCAAAAATTCTTTCTGAAAATAGGGTGCGTCTCATATGCCAGTGTGTCTTTTACACTGGCAAATACAGATAACTCCTGCTGGGCGTAAATGCATAGGAAAGTGAGGGGGGTGAAAGGAGTGTGCTCGCATGAGTGCTCCTTTAACCCCCCCTTCCTGTCATTTTGCCTGGGTGGGGAGAAGTCCCTACTGAGGCAAAATGCATAGGAAAGGCAGGGGGGAAAGAATAGGAGCTCCTTTCTCCCCCCCTTGTTTTCAGCTGAGACTTCTCGCCACCCAGGCAAAATAACAGGAAGTGGGGAGAAAGGAGCTCCTTTCACCCCCTGCCCTTCTTATGCATTTTGCTTTGGCAGAGTACTAAAAAAAAAATTCCTAAAAACATACAGTCTGAAAATAAGGTGCATCTCATACGCCAGTGCGTCTAATACGCCAACAAGTACGGTACTTAGAAGTGTCCTCCATGTGTTCAATTTAGCTTCCCTTCAAGTAAGCGTGCATAGGATAGTTTTCAGACAGCCTTTATTGTTCCTGTGGAGGAGGTCCTCAATGACAGTAGCTGCCTCAATAGTTCTTCAGTGCTTGCACAGTTAGTACATTGCTGGTTGATAATTCCTGAGGAAGTTCTGCTACACAGGAATTTTGGTAGTCTTATTTTTCTAGATCATTTGAGGGGGGGCACCCCCCTTTGTATTAGGAGACTCAATCCTCTTCATTCTAAGCTTCCTGGCTCTCTTCCTCACATTCTTGGCCAGATATTGGAATAAGGATATTGGAATGCAGGGATCAGTGCTGTTCATGTTCCAGTGAAAATAACATGTTGGTGGCCTAAACTTTCAAATCATATTTCAACCCATCACATACAGGAATTGTAGTCATAGAATTTTCAGTCTTACATGCAGTAGGATTTAGAAGAGAAAACTCACACTGAGGATCTTTCCTTTAAATAATTAAATGATTGAAAAATAAAGTCTTGTAGAGTGGAGTCAGGTAGATATTTGCAATTTGAAGGTGTGTGCCCTACTCCTGGGAAACTGAAGTTGGCATAATTCTCTGGAAACTATATAAATTGTATAAATTGTTGGGAGGGGATTGGCTTCAGTTTAAAGGGTGGTATGAGCTGTATCAAGAGCCATTGAGCATTGGGCTACAGCCCTGGAGACCAGGGTTTGAATCCTCATTCAGCCATGGCAACCACTGGATGACAGTGAGCAAGTCACGCTCTCTAAGTCTTAGAGGAGGTCAAAGGCAAATCCCCGAAGAACTAATCTTGCCAAGAAGACCCTGTGATGGGCTCACATTAAGGTCTCCGTAAGGCAAAAATGACTTGAAGGCACACAACAGCAACAGTGACAGCAACAACATGAGCCATATCCCAACGTAGGAAATTATAGTATAGATATGTAAACATTTAATGTGGAAGTATAAAATCACTTCCATAAGGTCCTTATTTCAAATGATGCATATAGAATGAGAGGATGCTGAGGTAGTAGGCATCTTCAACAGGATTAGGTGCTTCTTTTGCCAAATAAATTTGAGTAAAATGGTAGTGTCCATAAGCGATGATTGAACTGGTTTATGAGATCAAAAACTTGATTTCAGTAGTCAACATTTTGTCCTTCCCCCGTACCCTTTGTTTTGGTCTGTAGACTGATACTAGTTCTGGCTGTTCTGATTCTGTTAGTTCAAAAGCCTTTAAAATACTGCAAAACTATTAATTATTTGTAAGGGAAATTTTCAAAATATTTCTCTGAGAATGAACTTAAAATTAATTTTGCTAAATTTGCTAAATCTAAAATACTAAATTTGCTAAATTTAAAATTCTAGTTTTGAAAGGCAATTTTCTCAATGTAGATGAAGTTTGGACAGATTTCCCTTGGAACAGGTTACAAGTTACAAGTTTCCAATACCTTGGGTTAGTATTCCACTGTAAAATTTCTTGGACTTTTCATAGATCGGCAGTTTTCAATAAAACCCATGTCTGTCAATCAGCTATTTTGAGGTTTGTTTGTTTTTTAATGAACGGGAATCAATATATATCCTCTGCTCTCAAGGTTTATAATGCAAAGATTGTATCTAAATTGCTGTTTTCTGTTGCCATTTGGATTGAAGGGTTGACTCTGAGCTTGACCATTTCCAGGCCAAATTTTTAAGAGCATTACCTCAAACTCCTAGATGTGTTTCTAACTCAGTGTTAATCTTGAAACTGGGAAAAGCCTCCTTTTGACCAGGGCATTGATGGTAACTATGAAATTCTGGCTCAGGGTTAGTGTCTAAGTATATAGCCCATAAAGTGTCCACAACTGGTCTCTCAGCTTCCTTTCTTCTTAATCTGGGCTGTGATATGGTGTTAAAATCCAGTTAAACAAAGAATGGGATATAAAGGAAGGGAGGCTTGTCCCCTTTATCATGTTCACTAAGTGTACTGAATATTTATTATACAAAATCTTTTCTTCTGACTGATTATATAAAGAACTTGACTGTTCCAAATTATTGCATATTATTTACTAAGGCCAGATGTAATGCTTTTCCTTCAGTTGCTTTATAGCAGGTATTCTGGCTGTGAATACTATATATATTTTCTGCTTTATTGAAATATTTGGATTTGAGGGCTTAGAGTACTTGCAGTACTTCTCCATTAACAGGGTTTCTCCTGAATGTTATTGTGATTTTTTAATGAGTCTATCATGGTATGAACAGCTCACGGATATAGAGTACCTTACAGAAGTATTACCCCCTCCATTCTGACTTTTCCACATTTTGTTAAGTTACAGTTTGGAAATCAAAGGGATATAATTGGCATTGCAACTGTTTGAGGTACGCAAGGTACTCAATGTTGTGAAAGTGCAAAAGAGTATTATTAAAGCCCCAAAAAGAAGTAAACAAAAATAAACTCACTGTTGTTAGTTGCTTAAGTATTATTCTCTAAGTTAATATGTGGTAAAAGTGCCTTTGGCAGCTTTTACTGCTGCAAGCCTTCTTGAATAAATCTTTGTTTTGCATGTCTGGATCATGCAATTTTTGCCTGTTCTTCTTGGCAAAATTGCTCCAGCTCTATAAGCTTGGATGGGGGCTGTTGGTGAGCAGCTGCTTTCAGCTCATGTCACATATTCCCCATCAAATCATAGAATGGCCTAGTCAAATCCCAGATTAAGACATTCTGGTTGTTTCAAAAAAAATCCAGTATTACTTTGGCTGTGTTTTTGTCCTGCTAGAAGGCAAGCCTTGATACTTGTCCCACGTTCCTTGGTAACCGAAACATATTTTCCCCTTGAATTGCTTTATATTTGGTTGTATCCACCTTTCCCTCAATCCTGAGGAGGCCCTGCCAAGAAGAAGCATCCTTCCAACATGATAATACCACTACTGTGTTTCATTGCGGGGATGGTATTCCCCAGTCTCCTTGCCATCAGCACGGTTGGCTTTTCTTGCAATGTGAGGATCAATAGTTTTGTGTGTGAGTTTGTGTAAGTGCACACAGGGGGTTAAGTGCATCTTATACAAGCATTACAGTTGTGGAAAGTAGGATCACGTAAGTTGTATGTGATCATCTGTTTGCACAGCTCTTGGACAGGATTGTTCATAGTGACCTGACCTGATGGAACTTAGTTTGAAGAGGTAAGAAATCTTTGTGCTTTCAAACAGCTGTTGCACCGGCTAAAGAGACATTAGACATTAGAGAGCTAGCATGGTATAGCGGTTTGAGAGTTGGACTACAGTCCTGGAGACCACAGTTTGATTCTGCACTCAGCCATGGAAACCCACTGTGTGACCTTGGGTATGTCAAACTGTCTCCAGCCCCAGAAAACCCCATGATAGGTTAGCCGTAGGGTCACTGTAAGTTGGAGATGACTTGAAGGCACACAATGATGAGATATTCCTTAACAGACAGATTAACAGGAGTTTGAAACTGACTAGTCTTTTTGCATCCCTTATTTTGCTTTCTCCATTTAATAGAATGTAATCTTCTTGTGTTTCCCAGAAAGTGTGTCTGGAAATAATAGTCTTATTCTGTTCAACGCTACTCCTGCTTTGCATTACAGTCAGACAAAATATGGTGTGTGTACTGGAGAATCATCTGGAAGTTCATGTGCTTTGCTTCTATTATCTAAATACATGCTGGTGTCCTGTGTACAGAATGTTACTGGAAGACCACATGGTGCTTTCCAGTTTCTTTGCTGTGGGAGAAACCTGAAGTCTTGCAAGTATCACATTCTAATTCTTATAACGTAAAGCAGCATTGTGTGTGTTTATATGAAATTAAGATTTTAAAATCTTTACTTTTTCAGCACTTAGATTATATTTTAAAAATGTGAATACTAGTTTTCTTTTGTGTAATAATTGGGTAAATATTAAGTAATCTAGATAAAAACATATTAGTTCTAAAGCAATAAACTAAGTCAAAATCCTTACCAAACATATTGAGTTAAACGAGATTTTTTTTGGTGTGCAGTTGAGGAACCAATCTAACCATTTGGCAGATACCAGTGTTTATACTCTGCCTACCACATACAGATAGTTTTTATCTCACGGGGGAAAGATCTGTTCTATTCTGTATAAAGATACTACTAATAATAGTTTATTTGTTATCAATTTTTTCTTCAACGTTATCAGCCCAGAGTATCTAATTTTTATTTGTTACTGTGAGTAGGCCAAGGCAGAATGAGGCAGAAAGAAGTAATACTAGAAAGGAGAGAAGACAGTTTTTAAAGTGCAGAATTCTGTATCCTTATATCTAATCTTATAAACTGTCATGAATTTGGGTCATAAAAAAGAACTTTTATGGGAATCTGTTGGAAGACATTCCCCATACAGGAATATATAAATGTTACTGTATCCTGTTGTAACTAACATGTGATAGTAATCCAATTTGTACTACTGTTTGTATGAAGCTTGCAGGGAAATTTGATTTAAATTAATTGTTTACATTAGCTCCCCCTCCCATGCTCTCATTTAAGTCACTCCACCTTGAGTCAAAGACTTCTGAGTAGAGATGTAAAAGCCCTCACATTTTTCTCAAGCCTTATTTTTTTTGAAAAGAATGAGAAAAATTGAGCTATGGAATATTTTCTTTCGGAATGATGAATTAAATATTTAAGATAAGATAATCATATTTATTTTCGCTACATGATTTCTAAAAGGGATGAGGCAGTTAGATATTTACATAAGACTATACAGAGCAGTGCTACTCAAACTGGTAGCCCATAGACCACTATGTAAGCCATTGGCTGGCTATCAAAGAGTAATTTCCAGAACAGAAAGAAGCAGTAGTAGCCAATGGGCACAAATATATTACTGAAAAATGGCACATTTGGGGCGAAAAAATGCCATTTCTCTTATCAGATACTTTGAGGAGGACTGATGGACAGTAACACTGTCATTTCCTGACTCTGTTTTTCTTTTTTCAGGTCTTATTATGGTGCTTTATGCCTTTTTGTTACTGGAGGGCTAGTGGAAACAAAATAACTTTTTTTGTTTTAGTATTGGAGATGGTATCTTCTATTCTTAATTTTTTTTCTGCTTGATTCTTATAAACTGGTGAAAACTAAAGGACTCCTTATAGTCAGAAACTTGTAGCTTCACTTGTGAGCAAAAATAACAATTTAAAAGCAAATGAAATGTTTAATTATCTTCTGAATAAACTGTACTTTTAATGAATAAACTTGGTAGTTTTACCAAATTTTTAATGTACTGAACATAATTTTATGCCAAACCAAATTGTACATAACATGTTTTAAAGTACTTTAGAGTACAAACGTAACAAAGTGACTTTCAGTTCATAAAAGTTGCTAAAATGATTTCCTTTTTCAAAAAAATTATTTTTTGCTACTTTCTCCATGGCATCAAAAATTCCAAATTTACTTCTCTATGTCTGAGAGTCACAGTGGCGTTTCATCCAGAAATGACCATTTAATGTTGTTACTAAGTTTGCCAAGTGACTGGGCCTCATGAATTTCTGACAGTCTCCGTACCACCTCATGTACTTTTCAATAATTTGTGACCTAATGGAGAAGAAAAGGAATCGACTTTTATAGACCTTCCAGTTCTTTTTTTCCTAGAGAGAGAGTCTTATTTTCCATTGGTGATCAAGATGGGTAGCTAGCTACCAGTGCAAACTGTGTGTCTGCTTTCTCCTTTCTCCTACATTTGTAATTTTCGCACATTTCCAAGCAAATGTTGTAATATTTCTAACTCTGCAAGTGTTTCTGAAATGGGGCAGTAGTCATCTTTAGAGATTTGTTTTCGTTTAACCAATGTTCATGCTTATGGGAGAGAAGAGCCATATGGCTTTACTGTTTTTTCAGTGTATGACTATCTCTTTCTCCACAACAGATACTTTTGCCTCTGGCACTATGGCCTCTGACTTGGAAAGCAGCCTCACCTCCATTGATTGGCTTCCACAACTCACTCTTCGGGCCACTATTGAGAAATTAGGCAGTGCTTCTCAGTCAGGCCCCCCTGGGGCTGGCCGGAAATGCCCGCCTGGCTCACCGACAGATCCCAATGCCACCTTGAGCAAGGATGATGCTGCAGTACACCAGGATGGGAAGCCACGTTACAGCTATGCCACTTTAATCACTTATGCCATCAATTCCTCACCTGCCAAGAAGATGACCCTTAGTGAGATCTACCGTTGGATTTGTGACAACTTTCCATACTACAAGAATGCCGGCATTGGTTGGAAGGTGAGAATGTTTAAATCTGGAATCCCAGATGCTCAGCTATGAGAATCTATTCTCATTTAACATTCTCTTCAGAGATGTACTCTTTTTATTAGTATGATTGTACTGTTAGTGTACAGAGTTCTTTACAGAGTGACTTAAAAAGAAAATATAAAGATGCATGGTGGCAGAGATAAACATTTTCTGTGTGCATATTTTTGTGTCCAGATTGAATTGCATGCATATTTTATACATACTCAAAGCCCTTCTTGTATTCTTTAACCAGACATAAGCTATAGAGTCATGTATCTGCTCAGGTCCAGCTATGTCTAAGCTAGTGGTTGCCATCATTGTTGTCAAGTCTAACTCATAGAAACCAACCGTGTAAGGCAGAGTGGGCAACACACTGCTAGTGGGCCAAATATTTTTCTCACTATTATTATACCCCAAGTTCCTTCTGGTTCCTTCCCAGTGCCTTTCACCAGTACCAAATTTGCCGTTGTGGCAGAAAAAGAGGAAAAGCAAAAATGAAAATACCAAAAAAAGCAAAGCAAAAACTTGTCATGTTCTCCCTTTAAAACTAGGGAGACATACGCCACATACCATCTTTACAGGTGGAATTATGCTGCTGGAAATATTGAAGTACTTTGATTTTTTTTCCACTGCCAAGGTACCTTTAGGGGTGATGATTGTAGTGGGTTCAGGACTCCCTGGCTTCTAGGAGTTGCCCATCCCAGGTGTAAAGGTTAGGGCATACAAACCAGCAGTGCCTTACTCCCTGCTTCAGATAGAAAGTTCAGGATGAGGAAGTGCAGCTGTAAGAGAGTGTCTTGTCTTTTTTCTGTCAGAACCGCCCAGAGATGCACAAGTATCCACCTGGCAATGTGGTTGGAATATGGTTTAGATTCTCTGAGACAAAGCAAGTAGAGTGATTTGATTTGCAGGGAAGCGGCAGCAGGTGGAAGAAGGCTGCCAGCCCTTGTCCTCTCTGATACTGCTTTCACACAGTATGCGCATTCCAGCTTTATTCCACTTGGCTTATCTGTACATCAGTACCATTCTGTATTTGGTAATCCTAAGGAGAAAAGAACAGTGTTTGGGATGGGGAGAAAGGGAGACAGAAGAGGATTCCAGCAGCATCTGATTTATGGACTTCCATCTGCTTCTTCAGATGCACTGACAGAGTGATGTTAAAGCCAAAGTTATTTAAGCACAGTTGAATAGCTAGGGGAGATGAAATAGCATTATAATAGAATGCAGAAACGTGCAAATTGTGACCCTGTGAAGAGTTGATACAGGTTTGTCAAGTAGCTAGTATGTTGGTCTGGAGGCATGAAAGGTATAAAATCTGCTTACTCTATTCTATTTCCTTGAAAATTTCTGAGGACAATTCTTTTGGTATATGTACGAGTTAGGTAACAACTGGTATAAACTTGTGTATTAATATATATATGCAGTATACCAAGAAACCATTGCCTCTGTCCATAGCTCTGCCAGTGGATTGGACTGAATGACTATATCCCAATTCAGTGGTTTCTCTTTCTAATCTTATTTTGAATTCTTTTTTTCTTTTTTTTTGGTTCAAGAACAGTAGTTCTTAACCTGGGGTCTGCAGTGTCCTCATAGGGGGTCTGTGAATCCTTAAAGAAACGTTTTGAGTTTTTACAGTTAAAAAAGGAAGACAGGAAAGCAACAGATGAACAGTCGTACATTGATCTCAAGGAGCAGGAGTCTTTTGTTAGTGACAGACATAATGGGTACAAAGTTTCATTACAATGTCTCAAACCATTCAAAAGTTATGAAACTGATAACAAAAAAAATGTGCTGAGCACTTGCTATTTCTGCATGCGGTGAGAACATGCAAATGAATGATGCTGAGTGGTTGAGCAAAAGTATGTGATATTTCTTGCTACCACATGTACAACCAGAAGCCTCCTTGAATTAAGTCCTGGTGATTTGCAGCAACAGAAGATATTTAAAGGGGGTTCGTGGCAAAGGAAAGGTTAAGAACAACTGTTCTAGAACACTTGTAGTTCTGAAATTGAACATCCAGGAAGGTTGAAATGCTCTGTGACTGGTGTTTTTTTTTTTTTTGTTTGGGTATTGCTGTTTCTAATCAGTCTGTTCTGTTGCATAGAGACTGTCCTTTTTGTTCAATGAATTGGGGAGTTTACTGTGTAATAATTGCCTTTTTTGCCCGGTTTCTCCCCAGAACTCCATTCGTCACAATTTGTCTCTGAATAAATGCTTTCGAAAAGTGCCTCGTCCCAGGGATGACCCTGGAAAGGTGAGAGATCTACCTTGGTTTGGCCAGCCTCTTGATTCTCAGTGTTGAATCTTCAGACACCCATGGGCTGATAAATGAACAGAATAGAAATAGATGGGCAAGACAACTTTTTTTTACAAAAAAAAGTTTGTACAAGTTTGTGGGAACATGATGCACTGAAATTCATTGTTCAGTTCAAGGAAGGGAAGAGGAAACATAAAAACATCATCTGTATGTGTTAATGTAGTACTAATGAAATCTGGTGTGAACAGCTTTGCACTCTTCAGTATGTAGATATTTTAAAAAGCATTGAGATATAACATCGTAGACATACTTGAGTTCAAGTATGAAGTACAGAAGTATCCTACAACAGGGAAGAATGGATTGCATTCTTGAGATTTTACTGGATTCTTTATAACGGTCATTCTGAGTCATGTTTTAACATCAAAACTTCTATTCTTGTCCAACCTGTTAATCCTGAAAGAGCTATCAGAGGCTGGAGAATGAGTAGGATAGTAACATCTGGTACATGATTGCAGTGCAGAGAAAGGGCCTGTCCTGTGCAACCAGTACAGTTGATAGCTCTGACAGGCAGCATGCTCTTTGGTGTTCTGGATTGTACTGCTCTTGTTTCTAACTCTGGTATGAAGAGTTTGTTTTTTTTATTCCTGTCACAAATAGATCTTTTTCTGTCTAGGGTTCTTACTGGACAATTGATACTTGTCCTGATATCTCCCGGAAGAGGCGCCATCCACCAGATGATGATGTGAGTGTGACTTTCCTATTCTTCCCCAAGGATCAATCATTTATGAGAAGAGAAACAGGCCACTTTTTAAAAAGGGACTGTGTGTGAAACACAGAATTTAGCCCTCACAGTCATGCTTTCATTTTGTTTTAGGTTTTTTTTTTATAGAAGATGCTAGGCTTCATGACCTTTGAAATACTTGACAGTATATGAGCAATGCCTGCTGAAATCTAAAAACAAAGAGGCAATGGAATAATATTTCTAGTAGCCAGGGGAATGGAAGACTTTCATTACCCCTTGTTTTCTCTTTTTTCAGCCCAGTCTTTTTCGATGATTAGTAGAATTAGAACTGAGTTAGGAAAAGTGAAAAATGTGTAATAAATCGTTCAAATTAGCTTAATGTGCATTGTTTTAGAAATTCCTTTTGAACCAGATAGCATAATCCAACTTACGGATATAAAGTAAAACAGACACTTTCCTTGATTCACTTAATGTGCATTTACAATAGCAGTAACTGTTAGAAGAACAGTACATATTTTTAACTCATTCAGCAATGCCAAAGTAGTAAGGATCAATACTCAGGCTGCAGTCCTGTATCAACAGTTCTTGAAGTAGTTCCCAGAAGTATAACGAAATGCTAGTTTCACTAGTTTCTGAATAAAGGTGCATTTGCATAATAATTAAATAATTAGATTAATAAGTAAAGAACATATTAATCAGCAAAATTAAAACTGATTGATCAGGTAGTAGAATTTTTTAAAAACTACGTAATTTTTGGTGTAAGTCCTTATAAAAATAAAAGATGAGAAGTACCATCTTGAAAGAGATGTTTTCCCTTTTCTTTCACAAGAGATGCAATGTTAGATATGGCAGCTATGTCATCACTTAAAAGTGCTGCTTATTTAAAAAATAGTTTTTAACTCTTGTGCAAATTGAAGTGATTAATTGATTTCTGAATTACAGTTTATATGAAAAAAAAAATAACCCTTACAACCTGACCTGAAACTTCATTCTCTGCATGTTGCACAGTAGGCCTCCAGAACTTCTGAGGAGTGGTGATTCTAAGTAAGTTCACCAGATATGAACCTGCTGTTTGACCATCAGACATAGTGCCTTTCCACCCTACCCTGTTACAGTGCTATTATTCCACTTGTGACATCCTGTGGTATCCTGGGGTTTGTAGTTTACTGAGGCCAAATTGCTCTCCAGCTGAGAATTCTAAATGCCCCTCCCTAAACTGCAAACCCCAGAATTCCGTAGGATGTTGAAAGTGGAATAATAGCACTATAACACTGTAATGCATAAAGGCCCATAGAGTCTGAGGTCCTCTCTTACTCTAACATGTTCTGGGACAGGCTACTGTCTTTTAGAATTCTAGACATGCTCCTCTCCACAATGAATCATGCTGTTCTGTGTGTAAAATATGCAGGGGGCTTCTTCACTACAACTTAACTTCTCTGTCTGTTCATTTCTTATGCATGTGCATTCTTTTCCATCTGTTCAGTTATCACAAGATTCCCCAGACCAAGAAGCAAGCAAAAGCCCACGTGGGCCAGTCCCTGTTGGTGCAGAAGCATCACTTTCCCCTGAATCTACTCAGCAGTTGTCATTGCAAAGCACACCACCTATTGGCAATTACAATCAGGTGAGTGGAGATAAGTTGGGTAAGGAATGAGAAGAAACAGAAGGGGGAAACCAATGAGGGAGGCTGAAACAAGAGAGGAAGAAAGGTGGTACTTGGTTCTATAGAAAATGACTCTGAGGTTGAAGTTGATTTAAATGAACTTTGGCACAATGGAACGCCTTAAATCTGTGGCAAAGGTAATAGCTGTGCGGGTGAGAGGCTACAAAAAGGTGTGACATCTTGAATTTAATTAATACCCCTCTTTGTATTCACCAGAATGCAGGCCCAGTGGATGTGGCAGCTACAGTGGCAAGTGGACAAGGCCGTGAAGGAACAGAAGTGCCACCTCCACACTATAGTACCAGCAATGACTTGAAATTCTCCTATTCTGAGATCAACTTCCAGGACCTGAGTTGGTCCTTCCGGAATCTCTATAAGTCCATGCTTGAGAAATCCTCTTCTTCCCAGCATGGTGAGTAACCGTACCAGGCATAATCTGAAAGAATGGAGGGGATATTTGCAGCCTAGACATTTGTTGTATCTTTCAGCTTCTGTCAGTTGTCAAGAAAGATCTCAGTGTTATGGTGCTGAGGGTGAATTTGTGGCCTGCAAGCAGCATCAAGCCATTCTTCAAGGTTTCTCAGGCCTCTTCTCATACCAGATGGGGAGTGTAAAATACTGTGACATGGTGTATTGTAGACTTTTTTGGCCTGGGGAGTTCTGCTTTGAGATCGCCTAGCAAAACAGCATAAGAGAAAGTTGCACCTGCTTCTCACTTGGCAAGTATTTCTTCCATAGGGAGAGTGCTGTGATGAATGGACTGGGTGCCAGGTTCTTCAGCCCAGGCTGGTAGAGTCTCTTTGGCCTAGACTGTCCCTAGCCTATCCTGCTCAGCCTGCCTGAAAGAATCACATGTCACATTCTAAACTGGATCTCCTGTTTTGTACAAGGAAGTGACTGTGTTCTCCCGGAGTGTATTATACAGACGAAAGGGAAAGCCAAGTATAAGCAGACATGCATTCTACACTTTAAGAAAGCTGATTTCACTGCACATAGGCAAATACTGGATGTGATCCCATGATCAGGAATACTCAAAGAGAAGGGAGTTATTGATGGATGGGAGTTTTTTAAAAGTGAGATATTGAAGGCACAGTTTCAAACCATTCCAATGAGGAGGAAAAATGGGAGGTGTCTAAAGAATCCAGGATGGATGTCTAAAGAATTTTCAGCTGAGCTGAGATTTAAAAGGGACATGTACAAGAATTGGCAAAAAAGGGGAAATCACCAAAGAGAAATTCAGACAAATAGCACATATAGGGATAAGGTCAGGAAAGCTAAAGTGCAGAATGAGCTCAGGTTTGCTAGAGAGATTAAAAACAATAGAAAGGGCTCTTTTGGTTAGGTTCATAGCAAAAGGAAGAACAAGGAAATGGTAAGGCCACTGTGTGGAGATGGCAGAATCTAACAGGGGACAGAGAAAAGGCAGAACTACTCAGCACCTTCTTTGCCTCTTTGTTCTCTCCAAGAATAAACAGTGCTCGACTTAGGGGAAATGGAGCAGATGATGTGGCAGGAGAAATGCAGCCCAGTATAGATAAAGAGGTACTACTCTGAATGAACTCAAAGTGAACTACATTCAAGAGTATTCAAAGAACTAGAAGAAGTAATCTCAGAACCACTGGCAGTAATTTGGGAATTCCTGGAAAACAGGGAAAATCCCAGCAGACTGGAAGAGGGCAAATGTCCCCGTCTTCAAAAAGGGAGAGAAAAAGAGGACCTAAATTATTACCATTCAGTCAGCCTAACACCAGTACCAGGAAAGATTCCAGAGCAGATCATTAAGAGACAGTCTGTAAGCACTTAGAAAGGAATGCTGTGATCACTAAGAGTCAGCATGGGTTTGTCAAAAACAAGTAATGCCAGACTAATTTTATCTCTCTTTTTTTGACAGAGTTACAAGCTTGGTAGATGGAGGGAATGCTGTAGATATATCTTGGCTTCAGTAAGGCCTTTGACAAGGTCCCCCATGATATTTTTGTAAACAAACTAGTAAAACCTGGGCTAGACAATGCTATGTAGGTGGACTTGTAATTGGTTGATCAACCGAACCTAAAGGGTGGTCACAAATGGCTCCTCTCCATCCTGGAGAGAACCAACTAGTGGGGTGCCACAGGGTTCTGTCCTGGGCCCAGTGCTATTCAACATCTTTATCAGAGACTTGGATGAGGGAATAGAGGGCATTCTTATCAAATTTGCAGATACCAAATTAGGAGGGGTAGTTAATACAGCAGAGGACAGAATTGGAATTCAAAGTGATCTTAACATATTAGAGAACTGGGCCAAAACTAACAAAATGAATTTCATCAGGGAGAAATGTAAGGTACTACACTGGGCAGAAAAAATTAAATGCAGAAATATAAGATAGGTGACACCTGTCTTGACCACACCACATGTGAAAAGGATCTAGGAGTCTTAGCAGACCAGAAGCTGAACATGAGTCAGCAGAGTTATGTGGTACCACTCTGTTCTGCTTTGATCAGACCCCACCTGGAGTACTGTGTCCAGTTTTGGGTACCACAGTTCAAGAAGGATATTGACAAGCTAGAATGTGTCCAGAGGAGGGCAACCAAAATGGTAAAAGGCTTGGAATCCATGTCCTATGAGGAGCAGCTTGGGGAGCTGTGTATGGTTAGCCTGGAGAAGAGAAGGTTGACAGGTGACAGGATAGCTAGGTTTAAATATTTGAAGGGATGTCATATGGAAGATGGAGCAAGCCAGTTTTCAGTGGCTCTAGAGACTAGGACATGGAGTAGTGGCTTCAAATTACAAGAAAAGAGATTCAACCTAAACATTGGAAAGAACTTCCTGATAGTAGGAGCAGTTCAGCAGTAGAAAACAGTGCCTCAGAGTGTGATGGAGTCTCCTTGTTTGGAAGGTTTTAAACAAAGGCTGGATGGGCATCTGCTGGGAATGCTTTGATTATGTATTCTTACATAGCAGGGAGTTGGACTCGATTGCCCTTGTCATCTCTTCCAACTCTATGATTTCTACTCCATATCCAAAGTGCTAGTATTTTTCAGGTTGTGTCTGTAAAGAAGGCATTTTTAGCTGGAGTGTTCACTTAGAAATGCAACAGGACAAAATAATAAGATCTGTGACTGGGTTAGGTAAAGTGTCAGAGGTAGGTTGCAGACAGGTGATAATATATAGTTGGCTCTCCACATTCACTAGGATTAGTGGCACAGAACCCCGACAGAAGTGGAAAAACTGCAAATAGCAAAATGTGTGTGTGTGTGTCAGTGGGAAAGTTGTGAAGCATGGTGTAGAGAATGGGCACCCAGGATCCAAACCGGGTCAGGGGACGGAAAAGGAAAAGGGGTGAGCTGGCATTGTAGCACTGTACTTTCTCTCTCACACCCATCTCCTTCCTTGGGTAGGTGGGTGGGTGGGTGGGTGGGTGGGGCATCAGGACAGGGTTTGTGGTGCTGAGAGATGGGGCTGCAAGCTGTCCTTAGCTGGCCAGGCGGCAGCTGGCGGCGGAGGAGGACTGGAGGAGGGTTTTCAAAGGGTTGTGCGGTCTGCTCAGAGCTACCAAAAGGGAAGGCTCCCCCAGAAAGAAAGCACTTGAGGCGGGGGGAGGGGTGGGAGAGACTCACAATCATAATCAAATCCATGAAGAGAAAACCTGCAAATGGGAAGGGCTGACTGTATGTTCTTTAACTCCAGAGTACTTTAAATCCTATGATTCAGTTATAGCCACTGGAGGGCACCATCCCATGAGAGCTATGTTTTCTGTTGCTTAACTTGCACGCAGAAGAATGCTAAAAGCTTATGGGTTGAGCCTGCTCTTGAGCTTCAGATGTGCAAAATAATTAATGTTTTGGAAACGTGGTCTTCACTTTGATAATTGTTGATATCGTGCTTTATAATATTTGAGACTATAGAGGGTTTGCTTTGGTTAGCTTTGGTTCCAGAAAAAGAGATTTAGAACTCATCATCCCTCTAATTTTCATATTTCACTGTTTTTCTCTTAATCCTTTCTTTAGATTTCTCTTCCCTCCTGGGTGAAATGCAGCCCTCCAACCACAATTATTACATGTACCAGCAGCAGCAGGTGCCTTCCTCAGTGGGAGCACCACCCCCACTCCATACTCCAACCTCAGAAGGCTGTCCATCCCAGGCTAGCAAACAGCAAGGAGGGGACAGCTATGGTGCCCCACCTGTGATGTCAATTCACCCATCGCCAATGCAGCATGGAGGATATCACCAGCATCAGCAACACCATCCACACTCCCATTCACAGCAGCAACAGCAGCAGCAGCAACAACAACAACAATCACAGGCTTCCATCAATAATGCTAGCTTTGGTGAGTTACAGGTTACAAAACAGACAGGCAGACAAACCTGTGATTGCTTCTTTTAACCCCAAAAGGAACATGTTATAAAGCTAAAAAAGTAACATTTTTTTTTTAAAAAATGCTACTTGTAATGTGTTGCTTCCATGTTCTGGGATGGGCTATACCAGATACTAAGCTGTTAGTGTAGAATGTAGGAGCTTTTTGTGTATTCTTTGTGTTATTAGTTTCTGTGTGACATGGGCAAGTCATGAAGTAATACTTCACTTGCTACTTTTTAGGTAGTACTTTGCAAAACATCTGTCGTTCCAAAAGTCATAATAATTTTCACCTCTCTGCATGCATGTTTGGTGGCAAACCAGCATTGCACTTCCAGTCCAGTATCTCAGAGATTTCCCGAGATGATGTTCACTGATGATAAGGTTTCTCTTACTCATTCACCAAAGGGGAATGAGGAAAAATGTTGCACTTTCTGCTTTTGTCTTAGGAGAGAGGTTTCTCTTCTAGTCAGGTTTGAGGAACCATGTAGGTGCATTCCCATCTGAATCATTGCAATATGTGGGTTGCTTTTGAAGATAGTTCAGAAGTTTATTTTACTGTAAACAGTTTTGAATGTCAGTACTTGTGTGGAACATCTTGGCTGCATGTTCTCTTCCTGGTCACCTCGAAATACTGGTACTCACTTAAGTCCTAAACATCTTGGGACTCAAGTACTTGAAGTACATATCCTCATGTACCCTCCTGCCTGTCTACTATGGTCAGTAACCATTACCTTTCTGTAAATTTGTCTTGTATCACAGCTAAAGTCTGTTACTATGAGGGGGAGAGAGGTGTTAGTAGTGATTGCCCAAATATAGAATGCCCTGCCCAAAGAAATGCACCTGGCACCAACTTTGTCTTTTATGCACAAGGCAAAATCCATTTGAAACTCCTGTTAAGCTCTGACTTCTAATTGTACTTTTATTTGCCAAGGGTTTTTTTTTTTTTTTGGTGACATGCTGCCTTTATTTTCTTGTTTTAATTTCTTGTTGTGTGCCTTCAAGTTGTTTCAACTTGAACTTATCACAGGATTTTCTTGGCAAGATATCTTCAGGGGGGTTTGCCTTTGCCTTCCTCTGAGGCTTAATGTAACTTGCCAAAGATCACCCAGTGGTTTTCCATGGCTGAGTGGGGATTTGAACCCTGGTCTTCAGAATCACAGTCCAATGCTCAAACCACTACATCATGCTGGCTTCCAGTTTCTGTAAACTGCTGTTGACAAAAGGCAATGTATACATATTTTTAAAATAAATTAATAAAAAAGTGGGGGGTGGCAGAACAGGCAAACTTAAAGAGAGAGGCTTTTTGCAAGTCAAGGTGTTGGTGAGAAATACGAGGAAAGTGTTCATGTCTAGATGTAAGTTATGGAGGACAGTAGCATATCATTTTGACTGTTCTCTGTTTCCTTTTTTCTAGCATTTCCCCCTGAATGGTGCTCGAACATTGATTCCCTAAAAGAAAGTTTCAAGATGGTGAATCGACTCAATTGGTCTAGCATTGAGCACTCTCAGTTCTCAGGTGCGTCATGTTATGTTACTTCCTTACATTCTCCATTCTGTCTCTAAGACAGAAGCCTGGTAAAGGGGGGAAAAAGCCCTCTCTAAGTTTAGGTGAAAACAGAGATATAGTGAAGGAGCTCTTAGACAAGAGTAGAGAGCAGTGATATCTAGTTTCTTACTTCTCTCTTTCTCCGGCCTCCTGCAGAGTTGATGGAGAGTCTGCGCCAAGCTGAGCGTAAGAACTGGACCCTAGATCAGCATCACATTGCCAACCTCTGTGACTCCCTCAATCACTTTCTCACCCAGACTGGTCAGCTCCCTCATCTGGGAGGCCCACAGCAGCCTCCCCGAATCTCCGAGTCCTGTGCCATGAATAGTGGCAAACAAGAACAGCCCATGAACCAAGGTACTCAGCTGGGCATTCTGGGAGGGTACCTGCCATGCCAGGACGGTGGGTCCATGGAATCAAAGAAATACTACAACCTGTTCTGTGCCATTGTTGCCAAGGGTGGAGCTAAATCCTCACCAGATTTATTTTGGGGGCAAAGTTGGTATTTTTGTCACATTTAGTCTGCCCCTGAGACTTCGCCTCACCTTGGCTTGTTTTGCCTAATCCAATAGTAAGCTGGAAGAAGGGGCAGAGGAGCATAGTCACATAGTCAAAGGCCACTGCCATCTTCAAAATATCTGGACTTCAGTAGTGACCAGATTGTAAATTTGGCCTGAATACATCACAGAAATTAGCACCTGTATGTTGCAGTGGTACCAGTTACCACTACCATGAGAAAGGTTTTCCCCATCAATTATATGCATATGTTTTTTGCCAGATGGATTGCTGAGCATGATTAGTAGTTTATCAGCTACAGATGCTGTAGCAGATGCATGTCTCCATTTGCTTATACTCTGTTTTGCAAAGAGATTAAACTGTACCTCAGACCTGCCTGTGTAAGTGTTTCTCTGTCAGAAGGTCAAGACCAGAAGCACAGTTTGCCTGCCAATCTCAGCCTTTCCTTATTTATTATGCTGTCCAGCATGGAAGACTTAGGGGAGAATTAATCAAGTTTCCTGATTATCACTTAGGAAGCTATTCACAGTTTACCCATTATAACATGGATGATAGTTGATTATTTTTTTTCTTTTATGCTGTTGATGTGGAGAAAAATGACTTGCATTGGTGTGTGGAGGCAGGCAAGCCAGTAAAAATGTTTGTGGGTTAGTAAATATGGACTTGTAAGAGTGGAATAGTACATCTAGTAAGACAAGAAGAAACATTAAGAGTTGATCTAGCAAATGTATTTTATTTAGTGCACAGACATGATTTGTAAAGAGGTTGGTGCACTCACCTGCAGAAAGCAGATGATTGCAATAAAAAACAGATCTGTATTTTACAGAAGATGAAAAGCTATGCACATGTATTATGAGATTTTATGTTTCTTTTTTTATTAAGAAAATTGCTGTTAACAGAATTTCTGTATGTGTGTTTGGGGAAGAAAGAATTTGTCAAAATAATGTAAGTTAATATAAATTCTCTGCCCTGAGATTTTCAAATAAAGGGCAAGATATAAATATTTTAATAAATCAATCAATCCCTCATTGTCTGGATCCAAGGGGGTGCTGTAAACACACAGAAAGCGTGGAAGGGTTGTATAGGTGATGTTGATCCTACCTTACTCTTTCACATTTCCATGCTCCAAGCGTGTAGCTGGAGCTATTGATGATTCTTTCCCTCTTTTTTCTGCTAGTGACCTCTTATGGTCAGCCACAGCCTCCCCATCTCTATTCTGGGCCATCTCCAATGTACCAGATTTCTACCCAGGATACGCCAGGGTACAATCGTCCAGGTAAGGAGATTGTGTTTTGTATAGTCTTTAAGATGCCTTTGTTGTTTTCCTGCAAGAGACTAACATGGTTACTGCTGTTTTGGAAAAATGCCATCCAGGTAAATCAGTAGTGCTTTGTCTATCAACAGGCAACAGGTTAGTGCTGCAGTTGCATTAGAACCAGAATAGCCATAAATTAAGTATAAGGAGAGGGAAAATGGAATGCAGAACACCCTGGGAGAGCAACCATCCAAAAGCAACATCATATGGTTGCTCTGTAAAATGTGAATGAACAGAGGATAGCAGTTAATAGAAAAAAAGCACTCTTCCTTTCATACTGTATCAAACAAGGCACCTGTTCCAAGGACACTGGAAGAAGAGAGCCTGTTCTCACTCATTTTTCTTGGCAATTTCCCCAATTTTCTCTTCCTAAGGTGCCCTGGGATTTTAGGTATTTGATAATGCCTGTTCATTTACCAATTTTTCTGAACACAAAACTTGAGCTGCATCCTCTTGGTGTGAAATCTGTCTTACTTTGCCTCAGAATTTTTCTGCTTCAGTCAAAGAAACTCCCTATGGCAGTCTTCACAAACATGTCATTCAGATGTAGTGCATCTCCTGTCATTGCTAGCCATCATGACCATTGGCCTGTGTTAAGATTCCTGTTGCAATATCCGGGCTGCATATACCAGTGGTCTCTCCTTACCTGTGACCTCCAGTCTGCAATTTTGAGTGACCATGGAGTGTTGCATCCGATAACCATGTGGCAACATGGACATGCTGAAGCATCCACACTCATGTTCCTGGTATTGAGTATAATGGTACATGAGTGGTTGTGATTTCTGCTATTCGTGGGGGTTCCTGTAACAGAACCCCTGCATATATGGAAGCCTCACTGTAATATCTACTTGAATAGTATATTCTAATATCAGCCACTCATATTTGCATAGGCTCTCAACTGTTAGGCTTGGTGAAAATACTAAAGAATTTTCAGAGTGTTAGTTAGAAAGCAACTGGGATGTGATTATGCGCATTATTAATGCTTTGGCAAATTAATATTAAGGAATATTATTTATGGCCCAGAGTGTGAGATATTCATGGAGTATAATGCCTCATGTACCTACCTTTTGAACAGAGGGAAAATTAATGATACATGCTCATTTATCAAGAATTCAATGTAACAGGTCACTGATTTCTTATCTTCTCCTTTCTGCAATACATTCAGGTCATCATCTGGTTCAGCGGCCACCTCCAGGTGCCAGTGAGGAAATCCCTGATGATTTCAACTGGGATTTGATCACCTAGCAAGTTAGAGACTTGATAGCACACATCCTTCATGAAGGGTGTGGGAAGGGGAGTGTAGGGTTCTGGTCAGAGGACCAGCACCCTTGCTCTCTTTCCTTGCCTGTATATAGATATATATTCTCTACTTCCGCCAGAGAAGATGCCGCAAGATGCTGCCGAAGATAATCCTTCCTTGCGCTCCCTGTTTTACCTTCTTTTCTTCTTCTTCATATTATTATTATTATCATTATCATCATCATCAGTAATTGTGCACAGCCCTCCTGCTCCATCTACCAGCTTTGGATTTTATGTGTTTACTGGCTCTTGACGGGATGGAGAGAAGGAAGACTGTTTTGTGGTGCCATGAGAAGACCTCAGAAGGAGTATTTCTTAAGGGCATCTTTTTCTTCCTCTAGCACTTGCGTCTAACAATCCCTCTTTCCCTCCATGGTGGCCAGTGAATCTGTTTTATTGGCTGCAAGAGAGAGAGAGTGCCCTGTGGATCTTGAGAGTCTGTAATAATTATGTTGTTTCATAAATGTTGTAAAGGGGGGGAGGGGAGGGCTAGACTGGTGTTGAAAGTCTGTGGACTTTCTCACACTAGCAAGGGGCAGCTAGAAAAGTAAGGGAATAACGAAGGCAGAGAATAGGAAGCTTTAGGATGTGGTAAATAGCTGGTATTGTACTTTGACAAAAGAGAGGTGCCCTGAGTGGAAAGCAAAGACTTCTTTTGAGCCTGAAACATTGTAGTTAGGAGTCTGCTGCTTGGAAGGACTGAGTTTCTGTGAAAGATGAAGGGGGCCTTTACCTTTTTTCTACACTGCCTTTTTCAGTCACTGCCATTTTGCACTTGCCCCGCTTGGCAGATGAAGAAACCTTGACAGTTCTGAGTTGTATCAGCATCATGTGGATTGGGAACCAAGATCTAGCCAGACTCCTCAGGGCTAGTCATATCACACTTTTTTCTCCTTTGCCTTCTCTCATGCAGCAAAGCACTTATTTGAATATGCTGATAAGACATATAAATCAAGAAATATTCCTCTCCCCTGTAACTTTTTTTAACTTCCGAATTTCACTTCCCCCCAGATTCTTTAAAAAGGACTGTGACTTGTAATGTAAGAACAGAAGCTGAGACTGTCTTCTCTGCCTTATATGAAGAAGTGATTGATGCTTCCTGTTGTGAATGAACTAATGTGAAAAGAGGAATGTGTAGCTGAATGGAGTTTGGTGGATGGAGTTTAAAACTCTCCCATTGAGCTAAGAGGCACCTTGATGCTGCAGGAGATACGGAAAGCGAATAAATAGCTGGGAAAGAAAGTTAAAATGGCTCCTTCCAATTCACGTGGGATCAAGAAGGGCAGTATTCAGTTGTATGGCAGTCCTAAGGACAGGGGTGGCATGTGCCAGAACCCAGAGGATTGCACCTCTCCATTTCTGCTGCCTCAGAAGGCTGCACAGCACTTTGGCAGTCACCATTAGAGGGAACCAGAAGTGATAACATGTCACTCTTGGTCACATTTGAGGCCTTTTTTGAAAGGGGGGGTCTTGTTTTGGGGTGCGGGAGCCACTTCAACAGCACTTCACAGCACTTACAGGCACTTAGGTTTTTTTGGCCAAAAATAAGGGGGATGTCCAATGGCAGGAGAGTGGGATGCTGGGTTGTGGGAGGATCAGTGGAAAGCTCCAAGGGCCAATCAGGGTCTGCATATGGCCTGTGGTCCTCTGCCATAGAAAGTAATAAAGGGCAGCAGTGCCAATTTGGAATTGATTGATGAGCTGGATCTGGATGTGTGGCTCCTCCTCACTGCTTTGTGTTCAGTGTCAGGTGTGACTCTCTTTTGGCAGACCTCTTGTTAATCTTCATGCTCTTCCAACTGCAAGGCTGCTTTGCATGTCAAGGGGAAAATAAGTTGGAAGCAAATCCATCATGGAAATGTCCTGGGCCAGGGGTGGGAAGGTTCTGTAGTAGCATTGCTTTTAACTTGCTGTTTCATTGAATTTGGGGGGGAGGGGCATTTGTGGTTGTGGGGAAAACAGTCATCGTGTGTTCTGAGAGGAGTGGAAAATCCCTGAGCTAAACTCATGGAACAGCTGTGACAGTTGCCTGCACTTTTTCTGCACAAGAGAAGTGTGAAATGACCAGAAGGGCTTTGTTGGTGATATTCTCTGGAACATAATGTAGAGATGACTTTTTCCCTTCTGATGCCAATCAGTGCTTTATTCGAGAACAAGAGCCACAGAAGGGTACACTTAGCCTTTCAAAAAACATGGGGCGGGGGAGAGAGAAGATCATGCAATTGGGTATTCAAAAGTTCCTCATTTAATTATTCAGCTGCACCTTGTTTGCATATGTAAATATATGCCAGTCAGTGTGCATATTAGTCCATCCTCCATTTGCCTCTGAATTAACCACATCATTCTTGAGCGGGTTACTATTAGATTGGGCATGTGGAGTCACAGACTCAGCACTGGAATTCTGCACTGTGAGCATCTCACACGGCTTGTCCTGGAAAAAGAATTGGCACAAAGGGTGGGTGGAGCTACCAGCCTGCCGGTCTGCCAAGGAGATAAATCCCTTGTCTGCCCACCTGTTGCAGTGCAACCCAAAATGCTTTATGTCAAGGAGATGGGAGAGGGGTGTGGCCTCACAAATTTATTTTTGTGCATGCTTTCTTAATTAAAAAAGTGAATGTTTATGGTTTAACTGTTTTGCGCCCCTGTTTTATTTTATTCATGGCAGCTTGCGAGGTAAAACCTGGATTGTTGGGCTTAGCTTCTTGGGAAACATGTCTTTGTCCTTTTTGAAACAAAGCCTGCAGTTTTAAATAGCTTGATTCCAGACTATTTCTTGGCTTTATACCAGCACACACTGACCAGAATCCCATTGGGAGTTAGAGTACAGTCAGCCCTCCATGTTTGCGGGTTTCACTTTTGCGGATTTGATTATTCGGGTATTATTTGCTGTCACCTCTGCTGCCTCCCTATGCCATTATTGCTAGGGACTGCAAGGCTCGTGAGATTGAGAAACTGCAAATGAGGCTTATAAGTCCCTATTAAAAATGGTGTGGGGCAGCAGTGGAGGTGACAGTAAGCCCCACCAGCCACCCACTTCTGCTTTGTGAAGGAACCCTGATGCCTCAAAGGTGGGTTGAATATGGTGATCATACTTTTTTTTGTGTTAAATATGGTTTGGGAGGGCCTAGGGTTATTCACAGTTTTTCCACTTTCACAGGGGTCCTGTGCCTCTGACCCTAGCAAATGTGGAGGGATGACTGTAGAAGTATTGAATCAGGTGTTCAGTGGTGAGTTAACATGTAAGAAAATCCCATTAAACCATAAGGTCAATTTTAGTTGTGAGTAATAATAGGATTGAGACGATTGAATGTCAGTCATAATCTGATCCCAAAGACAGCTGTAATGTGCAGTGCTAAGAGTATACTAGAGCTCTGTAGGATCCCACAGATATGCAACTCAGCTTCCAGAGAACCCCAGCATCCTTGTTTGACCCAAAGATATGCTTCAGCTTGTGGCCAAAGTCTCAGAAGCCAGGAATGTGGCTGGACAAAATCTGTTCCCAGGTGCTGTAGAAGGTCCTGCATTGAGACTTCTGATTAGCAAAATTAGAACAATTATGTAAAATAATAATAATAAAGGAGGAATACATTTTATAAGCCAAGGTGAATTTTGAAATAAGTTGAACTGTGCTAATCAAATCTCATTTAATCCAGGATCCTTTCTGTAGCAGCCATGCAAATGCCCTTGGGAAACTCACAAGTTGAAAGCAGTGGTCTTTACTAGCAACTGGTTTGTTCAGTGGCAATTTGCTTCTGCAACTGGGCTTTTTGAATAGCTATGATCATCGTCCATTGAGCAGTCTGGTCCCCATTAATCTGTTAAATCTCTTGTAAGCAATTCAGGCTATAAATTCATCACCTTATCAAAGAGGTCCATAAATTAACCATGTCCTTTGTAAGATTCCTCCTTCTGTCTACTCTGAATCTCTTATTCATCAGTTTCAGTGAATGACTTTGAGATATAACATGAGAGAGCGAGACAGAGAAACACTTCTTTCTACCCACTTTCATGACAGTATCCATAATTTTATTTAAAAATTGATTAGTTTACAACTCAGTTCTCTAAAGTACAGAATCTGAATTGCTTTGTCTTTGAAGTTGAATTTATTGTACATTGTTTTGGCCTATGATCAATATATCTTAAGCATAACATGAAAGCAGTTTCTTCATATTTTTTCACATACATCCATATCATTATGATGCTACATCATAGGCATTTACATTCCATTTTGTTTGTTTTTAATATTTTTTTAAACTTATCTTCTGCTTGGAAGAAACTCAGGCAGCGTGTTTGGAATATCCCATTTTATTTTCATAACAGTCAAGTTAGGTGTCGAGAGAGAGAGATGGCTGAAGTCACCCAGTCAGCTTAATGGCTGAATACAAATTTGCATCTAGGTCTCCATTTTTCACATCTGACACTATCCACCTCATCAGCTAAATTGCATTTGAGGAAATTCTGAGTGAGGAGTTGCAGGGAAAATCAAAAACTTGGGAGGTCTGCAATTCCAACAGGACAGGAATCTATTAATTGGCTTAGATCTTGTTCACAGTGCAACTCTGTCTGTGCACCTTCCAGGCTTGAGGCTGTAAGAAACCTTTAAATTATTTTATGAGGTGTACTTCCTTGGTTACCCTTATTCAGAGGATTCTAAGGCAGAGATTGTGATCAAATCTGGTGTCATATGAAAATTAGTCAACCTTGCTTTCCCGCACAACATTCTTTTTGCTGAGGTGGACAGTGTATTGAGCAACTTTGGCTTGCAAAAGGGAAGTGACCTTTTGAATGAAGTTAACAGGGCCCAAAGGCATTTTGGTGGAGTTTGTTTTGTTTCTGAAATTCAGTAGACTTGCTGCTGAGTTTAATTTAGGAGTAGACCATAGGAAATCCAAAATCCCAGTTTAATCCCAAAGGACTTCTTATCTAGCCCGCCTAAAAGGGAATAAGCTTACATATTTACCACTTTTTCCCAAGACAAGCCTGTAATATGCTCAACAAACTCTCCCTTCCTCCAGATGTGAATAGATTTTGCTAGAGACCTCCCTTCGTGCATTTCAGCTGTGCCATTGGGTTTGGTCTACACATGAAAAAAAATGAGGTAGTGGAGTCCCAAGACAGTAAAATGGACTGTCGCACTTCAGAATTGCAGTGGGGTAGGTGGGAGTGGGAAGGGGCTATGCAATGTTAAGGGTCCTTTTAATATTTTTTTAAAATATTGCAAGATAAACCTAATGGAATGTGGGATGAGCTAGAAACTCCTTTCTGGCATATATTTGTAGTTCCAAGGGATGTGCATTTTTAGAACACAGTGAGACAATAAAAACTGCATCTCCCATTATAGTACACTCTTACCACCTCATTCGTTTGTCTGTATCACTCAAGACACAAAGTTCCTTAACTTTATTATTCCCCACAGAGTGGGTGATAAATAAGATAGACTTTCCAGTTTATTCCCTTTACTTGCTGACAGTTATTGCCTTTCTTGCCTCAAGCACAAGAGTCAGCAGGTGTGACAAACTGGTGTGTCTGAACTTCGAGCCCTACGAAGGTCAAGGTGTAGGACTATTTTGTCCATATTTCTCAGAAGTAGTTGTACTATCACACCTGTATTTTAAGAGCTCCTACAGTACATGAAAAAAAGAGCTGTACACTTATTAAGAAGATTAGGTCCCCTTTTCATTATTTCATTTTTAAATGTAGAGGCTTAATTCATAAATTAATACACTGCCTCATTCCAATGGTCAGTGCAAGTGACAAAAGCAAAAAATTCGTAACAGAATAAATTGTAACTAAATCAATAAAATGTCTCTATCTCTTCCTGACTTAACCCTCTGCCCTGAAGCTAAATCCACAAGCTACTTCACACAGTGTCTGTGAATGCTGAACTTAGGAGGGAGTTCTGTAATTGGGCAACACCTAAGACGAGAACTTGGAAACACACATTTTTGAATGGAGTCTTCCACAGCACTGCAGATCAAGTTGAACTATACAACACTCATGGTTGCTTAGGTCAAATGCACTGCTTTTATGTTCAGTAATTTGGTTTACAATTTGTCATGTCACAGTTTATGGCATCAGTAGAAAAAAATTCTTATGTACAATTGGTCTTGGTCATGTAGCATCAGAAAATTAACACCATTCTTCCTAGGTTCATATAGCACTACTTCAGTTTTTGGGCATGACTCTTAGTTAAAGAAATAAAGACAATAGTCTATGGAAAAGGGGAATGCCTCTCAACGTAGGTGCATTTTCCTTCATGTTGACCAACTACATCATGTCACCACATGACTAGAATTAAGGAATGGGATTTTTTTTTCTAGAGCTGCTAGCAGGACCCAGGCCTAAGCCCGGGTACATTTCTTTCTTTTTAAAAATAAGCACAACCTGTACCTTTCTGGACGACGTAGCAGTCAACATGATACATTTAAAAAAATTATCTTACTTGAATAAGATACCTTTGTGCTACCACTAAAATTTACTCTGGCATGTCATACGTAGCTATATATACTCCTTTTTATCACGAGTGACAACAGCGCAGATGAATCCATGTGAGCCATGTCTCAGTGCAACAAAATATTAGCAAGCTTGAAATGTTTTGCTTAAGCAGAGGCAAGAGGTTAGCCAAATTCTCTAAATATGCAACAGCTATAGATTGTAATCTAGATTAATCAAGGACTAACAGGAGTGAGGAATATTTCTGTTGCCTGGATGAACTATTTCAGAGGACAGAAACATCAGTATTCTTGTCAAGTCTGGTCTTGCTTTTGTCCTGGGAGTAGGCAGTGGAGCATGTGACTTCCTCACTGAAGGCCCCTTCAAAAATTCCCTGCACTGTCTGGCGTGCTTTCTGTCGAAAATTCTTCCCCACAAACACATAAAGAAGTGGGTTGGTGCAGCTGTTGGCATAAGCCAATGCTGTGGAAATATGATCCCACAAAGCTAGTACTTCAAAAAACTCTGTGCCTGGAGTAGCCAGAAGGTACAGAACCCCAATTAGGTGGTAAGGAACCCAACAGAGGAAAAAGGTGGCTATTACAAGAAGAATCAACAGTAGAACCTTCCCATGGTTCTTAGCAAGCTGTTTTTTGATCACTTTGTGGGCAATAAAGGCGTAGCAGGTTGTCATAATTCCAAAGGGAAGGAGGAAACCAAAAACACTTCTGATTATCGTAATGGACACAAGGACACTTGGTGGTTCATTATCAGGCAGATAGTCATAATAGTACATTTCCATTAAGTTATTTCTGTCAGAGAAATTCCTAGAATAATTGCCAAAAGGAACATCTGAATGAAGAATATTGGTCATGGCACTATGCAGCTGAGATTGGGAAGGCTTCAATATGGATGTAGGCTGGGTCCTGTCTGTCACCTGTGCATCTTGGTGGATGCCAACTGTGTTTAATATGCTGGAATGCAAAGCCTTTGAACTGTTTTCAGTCATGTTAAGAACGGGATCCTTAAGATTTATGTCCAGAATTCCATCAGTAAAATTGTCCTGAGAGATCCCAGTAGCTGAGAAGGAAGAATGTTGTATAGAAAATAGATCATTGCTGAAAACTAGGTCATCCAGTTCTTTGTCCTGCAGATATCCCTCATTATACCAATTGTAGACACATATGCTATTGCCATGTTCATCTGTGGAAGTCTCACGGTAGAAGAAGGCAGGAAAACACATAACAAAGGCTAGGAGCCAGATGCCGCCACATACCCCTGATGCAAATCTTACTGTTCGGTGATTCTGACACCAAACAGGCTTCATTACCACCAGACACCTGTCAATGCTGATGGTTGTGAGAAGAAAAACACTGGCAAACATGTTTAAAAGAATGACTGTTGGGATAATCTTGCAGAAAAACCATCCAAAAGGCCAGTGGTAATGGAGGACCAGGTGAACAACGGTGAAAGGAAGTGACAGGCAGCACACAAAGTCAGCCACTGCAAGGTGCAAAAACCAAGTGGTGTTCACTGTTTGTCGCATTTTCAGGGTGACAATCCAGATTACCAAGCCATTTCCAGGAAGGCCCAGCAGGAAGATGAGGGAGAAGATAACCAGAGAGCTGATAGATGTGGGAGTGTGATATAATGCAAAGGATTCATTAGGTCCATAAAAACTGTCATTGGCCAGGAGCAGAGCCATCTTATAAAGAAAAGAAAAAAGAAAAAGACAATGTGGGATAATAACAACAGTAATATTTGCTCAGGGGGTTGTAAATATTGTTCCATCACAGATGGTGGATTTAGGGTACCCTTAAGGATGGTACAAAGATACTTGAGTTGAGCACAATCTAGTGGGAAATTCCAGTTGCAATAAATAATTGCTTCACAGGGGCATAAACATGGATTTGCATACCTCCATTTTTTTTCATTGTTGCTTGCACAGAAGAACTGTCTTACAGATTATATCCTTTGCTAATTAGGGAAAGCAAGAAGCATTTGGAGTTTCAGCTTTAGGCAACAAAGAATCCCTGGCTAATTCTGGTGGGTACCACTGATATATCCAGTTTATTAGGTGGTAAATTTTTTTTTCTGGAATGTAAGAATCCCAGCTATTAAATGAAAGCGTTTACATTTCTCAGTGGCCCTCCATGATTGGCAAAAAAATCTCACTGAAAACATTTCAGGAAGAAGGGTACTCTTAACTGCTGTTCCCTGATATGTTTCTGAGTGCATGGAGCCAACTATTTGACAAATCCCGTAGAGAATCCAAATATTGTATCCAGCCCTTCACCTGGGGACTGAAGTAGTCCAGTCCAGGAAGAGCTTTACCACTTGAATCACTTACATGCATACTGTGTGGTTCCTTGGGAATCAAGACAGACAGAAAACCAGAAGCTTGTATGTACGTTCACACTCCCTTCTGGGTTTTAATGAATTGCTACCAAGAAAACTCAGAGGGTGTTACTGTTATTATCAATTACTGACTGGCCTTTTAAAAGAAAAAGGGGGCAGGGGGTCAAGAGAATCACAAGGGTAAAAAAGAATCCAAGGACTATGGAATATGTCTGAATGACAGAAGGTTAACTTATTATTTTATTAGGCTAGTGAATGTGGGTATTGTCCCCTTTACCAGTACTTAGGGAGGGAATTCATGCTGCTTAAGATACAAAAACAAAAACAAAAAACTGTTGGTTCAAAGAGCACAGAAGGAAGTTTTCCCCACCAACTGTTTGCAGCACCTGAGGATAAGCCAGATATACGGTTCTTGGAATCACAAACTTCCAGCACAAACAAAATTCAAATGTGCATGTGCATACACTCACATACCATCCGTCCCCCACCTGGAAAGGGTTTTTTAAAGTACCTGATAATTGAGCTAAGGGGATCATAGGTGTAGGTCAACCGTAGATAAATCTGCCTTATACCTTGAAGCATGTAGTTAATTTGTTCCTGGATGAAGAATTTTGGAGATTTTTTTTTTTGAAGTGGGTTCAAACTTTCTTCCTTTTCCCTTTACTATTGTATAAGATTAAAGGACATGGGGGAGCCAGAGAGTTTGTCCAGCTCAAGAATTTTTGACATTTAAGATAAGAAATCCAAGTTACAACCCTCCTCTATTTTCTCTCTTTGTATGCACACAATAATTTACACAGGCAGGCAGGCAGGTAGGCAGGTTCACCACTTTTTAATTGCATCCCCTGCCAAACTTGCTGCTTAAGGCAGAGATCTCATTTCCACTTTTAAGGTGGATGTACCCTTATTTATACTCTTAGAACTAGAATCCTTCTCCTATGCATATATTTCTCATCCTTATGTAGGAGCAACCATCTTTCTTTGTCTAGCTGGACCTGTAACATCCTGTAGCATGTACAATCAGTCACCCTGCTCATATTGATGCAATGTTAATTACCTGTATGTTTGGTAGGTAACTATTAATTTTTCCCCAACTGGAAAACATGTCAACATCACTCCTGCTATGGAAGACTGATCAGTCAGCACAATTTTTAAAGAAACCCAATGCAGGAGAAGTGGATGTGTCCACCATCCACACTAAGGTTCTCCTGGGTGATCATTTTTCTGAAGATACTTCAGTTTGTCTGGGGCCTTTCCCTGTGGTGTACCTATCCTAATGGTTACTGTCACTCACATACCATATTCATTCTAGCTGTGCCTTGGTTAGAAAGGCGCTAAGAAAAGAAAGCTTTCTATTATGAACGTAGTTCCTTTTTCCTGTGTACATGCTGTGAAGGCAGAAAGCATTTTTGTCTCTTGTATATTTTTATGGCTTACGTGATGTTCCAATTATAATTGATGTGTCAGCAATGCAGCAGTGGCAATTTTGTGGTCAGTAATACTAAGAGCCCTCCCCAAACATGATAAAGTATTAAAGAAATGTACAGTTTGTTTGCTTCTGAGTCTTAAATGAAGTGGATATTGTCAACATATATTTTGCTTTTCTGCAACTATGAGAACTAGAATCTGAATCTTTTCAAAACATTTTGCAGGTCTGAAAGTCACGTTATATGCTATTTTTAGCAGATATATAGTTGTGTACCTGCTAAAAACGCAGTGTTTTATCAGAAGCCTGTATGCATGAAATACCAAATCATGCACTGGTGTGACATTGCGGATAGCATGGTGTGTGTGTGTGTTTTTAAAACATGTCTAATAATTGTTAGAAAGAAAATCTGTTTCCAGTAGTAAATAAAAATGGGTGGCACTTTATAGCTACTAAAGGGGCAATGTGTAGCAGAATCACTATATTGCCTTAAATAAAGTAATCTCTATTCACTTTCAGTTTCAGGATAAGAGGAGTGGGATTTGCCCATCTTCAGTTTTAAATAAAGCCAACCAGTTTTCAAAAGAACTTTAAAATGACATTATCATAATTTCAGCTTTTAAAACCTTGGAAAAGTACAGTTCAATTTTACTCATCTATGCACAACAATGTCCCCTTGTCTGTCTGTCTCTCTCCTTTCCTATGTATCCTCTGCTTCAACCAGGGCTCTCAAAGGCAAAATCCTGCTGGACATGAGATCAGATGACCATAATACCCCCCCCCCCAAATGGTTTGCCTTCCTTATTTTTCTTCAACCGCATCCTTTGATTCGCTTCCCCCTGACAAACCACTGCTCTCTCTTCAATGCTCTCATCTTCTCCCAGTCCGACCACTGCCATGTTTTAACGTAGTAAGCTGTGATCCACCCAGCCATTCACCATTATTAGTGGGCTAAACAAAATGGGTACTTGTAGCAATATAGGAAGCTGAAGAATTCCCTGTCAAGTGGCTCACCTAAGTCAGTGTTGGCTACTCCAGCTGGTGGAGCCTCTCAGGCAGAGGACCAACTTGGTAGAAGCTTGAGGTCCAAGTTAGGACGTTGAGGAGCTCATGATCATAACATAATTTGATCATTATAAAAATTAATATTGGAAAACAGTTCATAATTGTCATAATTTATAGTCCCTTATAAAGCAGGCTTCCCAGAGTATGTCACACACAACAAAAACCCACGTATAACAAACCCTGTGTGTTATATTGCTATGCAGCAAATTGTTCTTTTTTTTTTTAATTGGGAAAGGGAAAGCATATGGTGATTGCATTTTGCTGTCACCAGAGGTCTCCTTCCTCCTCTTCTAAAATAAGGATAAGACTGAAATTTGTTTCAATATATAGTCCTGACTTTTCAAAAATGTGTCTAAATACAATACATGATAAGAATTGTTCCTCCTTATCCTTGACAAACCACCTGAAATACGAATAGCCCAGAATGGTTGCCAACCCCATCACACTCATTTCTTTGTTCCTTTCCCTCCTTCAAGTCCTGACTGTTGCTTGTAGGTCTTGTATAGGTCACTCAGGACCCCTCCATCCCAGTCTCCTCTGAGAACCCACACATATTTTCTTATCTTCTCAAATCTATTGTGCTGGGTAAGCCATACCTTTGCTGTTTTATGCTCCTCTTGGCTGGCTATCCACCGTTGCTGCTGTCACAGTCTCTATCTTGCCAGCTTGTTCTGTCCCACTGAGGCAAAGCTGGCGGGGGGCGGAGAGGAGAAAAAGAAGAAGCCACTACGGGCAGGAAGTAGCAGATAATGCTACTAAATACTTGAACCAGAACGTTGTTCATGTGGCCGCGTGGTGAGTCTGAATAGCTCCTCCATGATGTGCTGAAGGTTTAACGTTTTATTTATTTTTAAAGTAAAACTCTTATACAGAAAAATCAACCAGTTTTCAAACGAATTTAAAGAAGAAACCATCGTAATTCCATCTTTTAAAAATGAAACCCAGCTGAGAGTAGAGATTGGGCTACAGAAGGAATGCCACTCAGCAAAATATCCTAATTGTTACAAAGTTCAGTTTTGAAATGTGTGTGTGTGTGCGCATGCATGAGAGAGGAGGCATTTATTACATTCAGTTTAGTCAGTACCTTGAGAATTATAATTTAGTCAGTACCATCAAGTTGAGTCTCAGGGATGCTTCTCAGGCATGATTCTTAAAGATCAGTCATGGTAGATGTCATGAAGGGCAGCTTCAACCCCACTCTGCGTTTCAAGAAAGAAACTTTACTGTCCTGTCACAGGAATTCTGAGTCAGATTATGTTGCTGTTTCTCTTCCTAGATGAACACCTGTAGGGAGTTTGGATGTCTTCCAGAGTCTCCACACAGAATGAGAGTCAACATGCTTTGTGCACCATAAAAAATGTGCCACTAGAGGTCACAGAGATTACAAGCTGATGTGGAAAGGGGATCAGTGTTAAAATGGCAAAGCTGGTTCACTACAACTGTGTGCAAAGCGATGCACTGAAAATGCGGTGATTGACCAGAGGTGTTTGTAGCACAGGGATGAGCAACTTCTGGTTCTCCAGATGTTGGAACTAAAACTCTCAGCAGCCCTGGCTAACATAGCCAGTGATGAGGTGTTACCCTGTTTTCTGGGGGTCCCGGGAGGGACACCAAATTGCTCTCAAAGTTATACAAGTTGGGAGAAATTAGTCAAAGAGCACAAGTTAGCACTGCGAGAGGCAGGGTAACGTAGTGAGATCTTGAACCCAATGTCTACGGGATCAGGCCGAGTCAAGGAGCACACCGGAGTGAACTAACAAACGTGATTTTTATTAAAAAGACAATCAATCAGTATATGCAACACAAATACACAGAGAAACTATAGAAATAAAGGTTGGAGTGGGATAGAGGGATTTTTAGAGGAGTTGCTGGTTTGGGCGATACTTTACCTGTCCTGAAGCCCGGTCGGAAACAGAGAAGCTTGGGAGTGTGGATCTCAGCACGTGGAGCTGAAGGGGAAGGCTTGCTGGGCAAAGCGACAGCAAGGCGGGATGGAAGCCAAGAGCGATCCGAAGAAGCGCTCAAAATCAGGGGGTTTTATAAGGAGAATTGTGACCGCAGGCTAGTTTGGACTTGGGGAAAACAATAGATTTGGGGCTGGAGACAAAGCCTCTGAAAGGTCAGAATTTGAATGATTGAATTATCACCAAATTGTCAATAGAGTAGCCAGTATGCAAACACAGAGTGCTTGGACGTTGTATAGTCAGATCATCAAGCTGCCAGCGCGGGGCAGAGGACCTTTTGAAAGTTGCGTGCATACATAATTGAGTACTTGCCTTGAGGTCTCCTAAAGCTGCGAGTCGGCTATTTTCTGGCCTGCCTGTATTGTGTTGTAATATTACAGCGATTATCGGCCAAGCCTGTGTGCGTGCTTGTCCGGGGGCCTTGCAAGTACGTGGAGGGGATAGAAGGCCAAATTATTGATATCAAAGGATATCTTTTTAATATCCCCCAAGCTCGGGCTAGCCAGGGCAGTAACAGAGGGATGACGGAAGCTCCCATCCAGCATCTGAAGAGCCATTAATTCTCCAGCCCTGTCCAAGACAGATGGCTCTTTGACAAATGGCATTGTGTACCTATTCAGTCTTTTCCTCCTAAAGACATTTTTTTTCTGTTGGGAGAAAAAGTTTGAAGAACCATCAGCAAAATATGGGAGATGGGAGATGATAACATCTGCTGTGCCATAACATTTCATTTTTCAGGGTAGCCAATTGCAGAATTGAAGCCTTGTTGAAAACACCCAAGGAAACAGATCTCAGGATCATCATGCATAGTTTTCTCCCATAAGGAGATCTTTGTGCTTCCAGACATCAGCAGAGACCTTGGCAATAGATCCAGATTGCAAATCAAGATTAACAAGAAGATAGTCGAGTGTCACCTAACCAAATTCAAATCTGCAGAGCCAGATGAACTGCATCCCAGAGTACTCAAGCTACCTGCTGATATACTTTCTGAACACCTGACATCATTTTTTAGAAATCTTGAAAGAGTGAGGTGACTGAAGAGTGGAGAAGAGTAAACATTGTCCCTCTCTTTAAAAAAAAAGGTGGGGGACCAAGATCCTGGGAACTACAGACCAGTCAGGCTGACCTCAGTACCAGGAGAAATATCAGAACAGATACAGGATACTGTTTGCAAGAAAACATCTCAATGACAATGCAGTGATTAACAGCAGGGAAGAACAAATCCTGCCATACTCATTCTCTCTCTATATATATTTTGAATGAATCACTAATTTAGTAGTTGGTGTGAATGTTGTAGCTGTCATTTACCTGGATGTCAGCAAAGCGCTTGATAAAGTCTCCATCGTATTTTGGTTAGCAAATGATTAAATGTGGAATAGATAGAAATACCATGAGATGGATCCATAGTTAGTTGAAAATACTGTATGAAGAGTAATATCAGTAGCAGCAATCTAGACTGAAGGGAAGTCTCAAGCAGAGTGCCTGGGACCAATATTCTTCAATGTTTTCTTTCAGATCAGTGACTTAGATGATGGGTTAGAGAGAATCCTTATCAAGTTTATTGATGATACATACTGAAGGGGGTAGCTAAAACACAGGAAGATAGGAACAGAATCCAAAAGAACCTTGATAAACTAGAAGCTTGGGCTGAAACAAACAGAATTAAATTCAACAGACAAAAGGCAAAATTATCCATTTAGGCTACATAAACCAAATGCACAGGTACAGAATGAGGGATACTTGGTTTGGCAGCACTATATGTGAAAAGGACCTTGGGATTATTGAACATGACTCAGCAGTGTGATACTGCAGTAAAGAAGGCAAATATTTTAGCCTGCATTAAGGGAATAGTCAGACTCATTCTGCACTAGTCAGGTCTCATCTGGGCTACTGCATTCAGTTCTGAGCACTTCATTTTAGTAAGGCTATAGATAAGTTGGAACAGATTCAGAGAAGGCAACAAGGATGATAAGAGGTATGAAGAACAAAATATGTGAGGAAAGATTGAAGGAATGGGTATGCTCAGCCTGGTGAAGAGAAGACTGCTAGTGTGTGTTTGTGACATGACTGCACTCTTTAAAAGGCCTATCAAAGAAACAAATGGGCAGGTTTGCTCTCTGCTGCCCCAGAAGGTAGGACCAGGTTTAATGATTTTAAGTTACAGGAGGGTAGATTTCAGTTGAACATTGGAAGGAACTTCTTGACACTAAGAGCTGTTCAACAATGGAACCAATTAACTAGAGATGTGGTGGGGTCTCTTTGGACATTTTCAAAAAGAGGCTAGACATCTAGCTGTTGGGGATGCTCTAGCTGGATTTCCTGCACTGAGTGGAGGGTTGGACTTGATGGCCTATAGAGTCCCTTCCAAATCTATGATTCTATAGCTCAATGACAATATTGTTTCAGTGGTTGCATTTGGATGTCATACTAACCTAGGGCCTGTGGGAATCCTGGTTGATAGAGGTGGGGCAGTGGGATAGCATATACTGCATGATTGCTGATGTTTATTATGATGCCAAAGCCTGCCTCTCTGTTTCCCTGCCCAAAACCCAGGTAGAAAACCAGAGAACAAACTTTGGATTAAATCTCTGGTTGTCAGGGACAAGCTAGAGAGCCAGGTTATTGTGATAAGAATGAATGACTGGCACACATTTCATGCCTTTCATTCTCAGTAAACCAGGGTTCCTATAGAGTCCTGACTTACTGTGAGATCCACTTGGTCAATATTTTCACTGAATTATCCAACTTGATGCTGAGACCCAGGTCCCTAGTGGGCTTACATATCACAATAAACAAACCCTAGGCCAACAGTTCTTTTAAACTCCATTATTTATGGAATTAGTATGATATCTAAAGATGGCCAATGTATGGCAAATGTCAAAAAGTTCATGTTAGGCATTCATATGAGAGATCATTAGGAAACTTAAGCCACAATCGCACTTGGAATAGTGTGAAAGGTTTGGGTTACTGCATCTCAAAGAGGCTATTGGGGAGCTAGGAAAGACATAGAAAAGGGCAATTAATCTCATAAGGGGACTGGAGGAACTCTACTACAGTGTCTGGAGTGTTTTTATTTTAAGAAAATGGTACCTAAGTTAGGACATGATAGAGATGCATCAAACAATGTATAATGCAATGAAAATGGACAGAGATAAGTTTTTCTCTGTCAATAGTGGAAGCCAGAGTCATCTGTTTAATGAAAATGAATTTTGGTAGATTCAGGCTGGATGAAGAAAGTAACTTTTTCGTGCAGTTTATAGTTAAACTGTGCAATGCACTACCATAGGATGTGTAGAGAGCTACCAATTTACATTAGCTTTAAAGGGGATATAGAGAAATTCATGGGGAAGAGGGCTACTGCTGATCTTGACTACTATATTATATGCTGTCTCCCAGGATCAGAGCAGCATGACCTTGAATGTTCCCAGTGCCTGAGGAATGATGGAGAGGGGGCTAGTGTTGGCTCCTGTTAAACAAGAATGGTGGACTAAATAGCTTTGGGGTCTGTTCCAGCAGGGGCTCTTTGCAGAAGTGTCAGGTTTCTGCTGTTGATTTTAGTCCAGACTTTAAAGGAGCTATCTAAGCTGCTGACTTCAGTTTCCGAAAATGGCACAGCACCTTTAAAGTTCAGGCTAAAACCCAGAGTAGGTTCACCACCCCACCACCATGGGAACCAACAGCCATTGCTTACAGTTTATACTGCTTATGCTTGCAGCTTTCTTGACAGAAATCCTAAAAAGCTTTACATACAGACCTCTGTAACACACCAACTATGCCCTGATGCAGATGTGGTCATGTGCAATGACACTCATGCTGTGAAAAGCTGTGGTTGGGAATGCATATTGCTCTTTTGCACAGCAATTCAGCTAGGAACCTGGCTATTCACTGACGGACATTATGTTGCATAAATGAGGGTATCGACTGTACAGTATTCAAGTGTGCACCCATATCCTCTCCTCAGGAAACTCAGCCAATACTGGAAAAGATCTAAGACAATAAAGTCTCATCTTTATGTATTCAACATTTTAATTTTTTTTTTTAACGAATGGCTCTTAGGTCATTCATATTTTTCTGCAAATCCTAAATCCATGTTTGTGTAATCCCTTTATTAGACCTCCCTCCCCGCAAAGCACATAAAGACCTACTAATAAAGATACTACACTAATATAGATTTGGGAATTTTTCTTACAAGCGGAAGGCTACCTTCAGCTTCTCCTAGAGCAGAGGTGGGCAAAGTGCAGCCCCCTTGCAAAGCCTGAGAAACCCCTGGTGCTTGATGTCAAAACCAGGGAGATCTGGACCAAGCCAGGGCTATGACACTCAGGTCTGCTTTCAATTCTCTCTTACCAGAGGAGCAGCTTCTATATTTTTGTCCCCCACTGGCTTCCTCTCTCAGTTTATCTCCCTCTACTGCTTTCCCTAAATTCGCACCCTTGCTGATATAGGGCAAAGCATGGATTAGCTTATCCAAATGGCTGTGTCACTTGTGGTAGTGTGTACACCCAACCCAGAGCAAAGAGACACTTTATTGAGACTGCTCTTTATAAAAATATAATCTTTATTTAACGCACTGACAAGGGAAAGGTAAGGGCACTTTAAGGATTAGCAAATAGCACAATCATTGTTTTTTTAAATCAGCAAACACCCTCTCTCTCTCTCTCTCTCAGATGGATCTCTGTCTCTCTCCACTTCCAACTCTCAAAACTCTCAGGTAAATTTCACTTAGGCTCATTCTCCCCTCTAGCCCCTCCCTCTGGCTAGCCTGAGTTCCCTTTCAACAGGCAATGGATTAAAAACCTCTGGATTGCTATGACCCCCCGTCACACTTGAAGCAGCTAGCATCACTTGCTGCACCTTTGTGTAAACAATCCTGTGCTTGACACAGCAACCAAGATGCTTCCACCGCTTCCCACTCTTCCTTGTACCCTCTCACTGTAATTCCTGCTGAACTTCCCCACTGCCTTTCCTCCCTCAGTCACCATTAGCAACCTTGTTGATCCCTCCAAATGCACCTACCACTCCTTCCATCCCCTCTTGCCTGATTCTCTGCTTTAAATCCTCCTTGTTACATCCCATTTAACAGAAATCTTGTCCTCTCCAAACACTCCCACTCCTCCTTCCTGAAAAGATAAGTCAGATTTTTAACTTTTTTTCCCCAAAAAGTGTGCCCCCCACCAGGAGTCCCACATGCCTGAATGTGGCCCCCAGCTTTGCAGAAGTTGCCAAACCCTGTTCTAGAAATTCATTTATGAAACCATCAACTACTATTTTTCTTGATTGCACCTATTTATAGATTTCCTTGTTACTTTGTGCTAATGCATAATGCCTCCCAATGGTTTTATTTACATCAGATACAGGTAAAATGTAGCCGTCCAGGCTGTTCTTTTGGGTCTCAAGGTCCCCCCAGGTAATTTTTTTCTTGTAAAGAATATTTTTGTAACAATTTTTTTATCCCACAATTCCCTCCTGGGGATGTGGGCACATTGTCCCCACGTATTTGCGCCCCTCCCGCATCATTTTAGGTCCAGAAAAGGCTTTTTAAAACCGGAAGTAAACCCAAAGTGACTTCCACACACTTTTTGTTTTGGAAAATGGCCCAGAGGGCAGCCTAAAAACGTCGCAAAGATGTTCCCCACTACCCTAGATGGCACTGTGGCATGGAGGCAATTTTTTCCCCAGTGGGGAGCTGTGGCCTTCCAGGGTCTCCTAAGGGGCTAATGCCTCGCCTCTCACAGTTGCCCATACCTAATTCCATGCCGCCTGACAGATCTAGCAATGCTTTTAAATATTGGGTGGTGGTGGTACAATTAAAAGTAGGGGTAGGAACATCCGCCATCTGGCTGTGTAGCCCAGTTTCGAAATACTGTAGATATTGCCTTGCACCAAGTGCTCATTGCTACTATTATTGGATGCCCCATCGGTGTTTTTTTTTTTTTTTGCAAGAGCAAGTCTATGTATTTTATGCATGCATCTGCAAATACAAGACGAAATATGAATCCAAGATTCTGGCAAATTCAGAGAGAGAGAAATCCAGTACAGCCTTTGAGAGAAGTGAGGACAATGACTGACATTTAAAGGCAGTTTGAATTTCCTCTGGTCCACAGACGGAACGTCTTTCTGAAATATTTTTTTCAAGGGGGAAATGAGAGCTTTGCATAGAAAAGACATCCTTGCTTTTCGTGTGGTTCTGATTAAGTACCGTGTCTTCCAACCAAGAAAACAGGGAAAAACAAAGGAATTACTGTACTTTCTAATTCAAATTCTTGTTGCGCGTGAAAAAAATGTGGAAAAAGGTTGATTTAAGAACAGGCGAGAGAGCATTAAGGCATTAAGATCTGTCTCTTTTTCTCCATTGTTTACTACTAGCATCTCTCGTTCCCGCCACAAGGAGACTAAAAAATGGATTCAAAGTGAATTCCAAAATCCCTCCTCCAAATAATTCGATTCGTTATTCTACCGTATGCATAGCTACGCTCCTGCTATGCATTGCCAGAGACAAAGATGGCTCCCGAAGGCGTTCAATCCCAAAGCGGGATAGAACGCCGCAGAATCTATAGAGTAACTCATTGTCCTTTTAGAAGAGAACTGCCCGGTTCCCGAAGGTGCTTTCCTGACCCGCGGCGAGCCCCTCCAGTCTGCGAATGTAGGGCGAGTTTCCAGGCCGCTCCCTAAACTGTAAACTCCAGGATTCCATAAGATGTTGAAAGTGGAATAATAGTCCTGTAACAGGCTAGTGCGGAAATCGCCAGAGTCCCAGCTTTCTCCACACAATGGCTTTCGCTACCACTGGAAGGGTGTTCCGTATGGAACCCAGAAGTTGACTCTCGATGTGAGTCTAACCATGTCGTCCAGGTAAAGATCTGAATAACGCTCCGAAGAGTCAAGACGTAGCCGGAGGCGGCTCGTGATGCGTCAGAGGGCCAGTCCTGCTTTAGAAGACTGTGCCAGAATCCAAGATGGCGCTCCTCAGGACTTCAGCGGCTTCGTTTGCTTGCTTGCTTGCTTCTGTTGCCCCGAACAAAGGTGGCGGTCGGAAGTGCGCGCGGTCATTAGCTTCCTTCCCGCCCTTCCTTTTCGTCTGACTCCCCAGCAGGAGCCGAGATGATGGCGGCGGCCGCCGAGGTAGAATATGAGTCAGTTCTCTGTGTGAAACCCGACGTCAATGTCTTCAGGATCCCTCCGAGGGCCTCGAATCGAGGATACAGGTAGAAGATGCGGGGTTTTGCTCGGCTGCGCCCGGCATGTCCCGCGGCTCGAGAATGAATTAAGAACCGGTGGTTTTCTTACTTAACACCCATTCATTCTCCCTGGGGCCGCGGGGCTGATGCCGCATGACGGTTGTATGGGCGCTTGATCGACCTCGGGGAAAAGGACACGCGTCAGCTCCCCGGGGAGGCGCGCGCCGTTTCCGCACTGGCCCGTTCTAGCGCTATTATTCCACTTTCAACACCCTATGGAATCCTGGGGCTTGCAGTTTAGGGAGGGGCCTTTGAGGATTCCATAGGATGCTGGAAGTGGAGTGAGAGCGCTATAACAGGCTAGTGCGGAAATAGCCACAGTTTCTGCTTTGACAGTGGAGGGAGGGACAAATAACAGAGAGTTAAAGGCCGGCGGGGGGGGGGGGAATAGCACACTCTTTTTCTTCTAGGCCTTCACATCTCCAGCAGGATTCAGCACGCCAGAATGCAGGGAAGAACTTTAAACGCTGAGAAAATGCTATGCGAATGCTAATGTTATGTGACAATTTCCTTTGTAAGGTGTTTAACATCTACTGATGCATGTTTGTGGCGTTCTTCAATGGACCTTCCTTTCTGTAGAGAGGGGGTTGCTGCCCTGTTCCTGCATGGAGAGAGAGAGAGAGAGAGGGGGGCCATTTCTGCACTAGACTGTTATAGCGTTATTATTCCACTTTCAACATCCTATGGGATCCTGGGGTTTGCAGTTTAGCGAGGGGCCAGCTGGCCCCTCGCTAAACTGCAAACCTCAGGATTCCATAGGATGTTGAAAGTAGAATAAGAGCGCTATAACAGTCTAGTGTGGATATGGCCAGAGAGAGAGAACAGTGTTGCCATTTCAGGCTGGTGGAAAAGCACACAGTGGGGAGCAAGATCATAGAATCATAGAAATGTAGAGTTGGAAGAGACCACACGGGCCATCCAGTCCAACCCCCTGCCATGCAGGAACATCCTCAAAGCACTCCCGACAGGTGGCCATCCAGCCTCTGCTTAAAAACCTCCAAAGAAGGAGACTCCACCACACTCCGAGGCAGCAGATTCCACTGCCGGACAGCCCTGACGGTCAGGAAGTTCTTCCCGAGGTTCAGGTGGAATCTCCTTTCCTGCAGCTTGAATCCATTGCTCCTTGTCCTGGTCTCTGGAGCAGCAGAAAACAAGTCCTCTCCCTCCACTACATGGCATCCCTTCAAATATTTAAACATGGCTATCATGTCCCCTCTTAATCATCTCTCTTCTTTTCCCCGCCTGGGAGTCCGAGACCATCCTTCACTATTATGCTTTGCTAGCATTGCACCTTGTCAGATTATATGTGCCGCACATCCTGCTTCACCTTCCAACCTACAATTTTATTTTGATTAACTGTAATACTTGTAAATCCAGCCACCAGCACCATTCTCATTTCATGTTGCTGAAGGTAGTGTGCCTGGCGTTTTCCTTCACTTCCCACTCCCGGTAGTTTTCTGAATTCATTGGACTGAGTAGAGTGACCTACCCAAGGCTAGCCAGAGTCATCAGTGGACTGAACAGAAAGTGGCTGTTCAGACCTAAGCCAACATCAGTGCAGTCAATACCGGGTATTAACGTAATTTTTTCTCTCTAATAGGAAACATATTGGGGCACTTCTCGTGCCCTTCTTGTATAGAAGTAGCTATCTTTTATTGCCCTTCTTATCTGACATCCTGTTCCTAGTGTATTTTTGTAGAAAAACAGAAAGAAGTGCCTTAACATCCTTTTAGCAAAAGATGTTAAAATGGAGAATGTGACGAGTTTGCTCTTGCTATCCTTGATTATTGCTCTCTTCCTTTGCTCAGCCCAGGTGGATTTGTTTCTGTTGAACAGCAAGGAAACAAGTAAACATGCCTCTGTTTTATAAACCATTTTTTCTCTCTTTCCTCTCTCTTTGTTCCTTTGTGCTGTGTGTGTGCGCGCTCACGCACGCGCTCTGAGTCATCCTAGTGCAGTTTTCATTAGTGACAAGTCCACTCTCCTGCCTTTTATCTTCTTGCTAACAAGCACGAAGGGAGCTGGATTATGTTCTGCACAGACAGTCCTGGTGAAATGAGCAGAAAGGACTAGAAAGTGGATAAGTTAAGTGATGATGCTTGTTTTTCCCTTGATCCCTCATATACATGCACTCAATTTTCCTGAAATGCTTTTAGCTGCAAGGAACTGAGCTATCAGAAGTGTCACTGATTTCTATTAGTAGGGTTTCCACTATCTTCTGTGTCTTCCTGCGTTCACGGCTGAAATGCTTCTCAAATCGGCTGTATCCAAACAGAAGCTGTTATCGCAAATACCACTGGAGAGATGAAGGCCTGAAAAAGTATGGAGATGTTCCCCCTTCTCTGGCTTTTACCCTGTCAAACAGGAAATTGAATGTTGAGGAAAACAAAACACTTTATTCATATGTTATTTCAGAGTTCTGTGAAATACATATAAAGTTGGGTTCTGTTCTGTATGTGTTTTTATACTCTTATATAATGTTTCAGTAAATAAATTAAAAAAAATATAGTTGGGTTTTAAAATAATAAACAAGGAAGATGCTTAAGACACTGTAGAAAAAGTGATGTGTTGAAAAACTGAAGAATACGGAATACCCTGAAGAATTTGGTCCTGTTTAGAAGTTTGTCAATTACCTTTGTATTCATCAGCAAAGATATCTCATTTTCAGCTGGTTTTGTGAGAGTAGAATCTGCTATTAAAGCTTAGAATCTGCTACTCGAAAAGCTAAATAAAATGGCTCATGGTCAAAATATCAATAAAACATATAAACGTATGAGTGGGAAAAATGTAACCACAACACTGTATGATTCACAAAAACCCACATATCTCATACAGATGATGAAATAAGAAGATTAGCCTGAGCCAGTGTGGAGTTCACTGAACCAAGGTGGTCATGTACATAAACATACGAACCAGAGACAGATCTAATTTATTTAGTGAAATGTACTGTTTTTGTTTCTTAGAATGTACAATTGCTTGGTCCTAAGTGAACAGTATTATTTCAGCAAATGCTTCAAGCCCTGAAGCAAACATAGAAATGCATTGGAATCTTCTGCCTTTCTCAAGTTGCTAATTATGAGAAACAGTGAATGTGAAACATAACTTATTACTTCTTCAAACAAGAGCCTTTTTTCTTGCCTTGGATCCGGTACTTCTCTATGACACTTGTATCAAGCATTTTTTTCCAGGGAGCAAAAGGTGATGTACGCGGTCCTTCTCATATCCATTTGATCTTTACAAGTGCCTTGTGAGATTATTTATACTGAAGAAGGCAACTGGTTCAAGGCCAAGGCCATGAATTTCATGTCTGAGTGAGGCTTTGGATATGTGTCATTTCAGTCTTATTCTGCCAGGCTAATAACTTTTCATTAAAAGTAGCTTTTTATAACTTCTTTCCCTTATCCTACTGTGTTCCCACCTCCCCCTGTTTATTGTTTGTATACATTACATTGTAAGGACAAGAGTGGTGTTTCTTTAATTTTTATGCCACCTTATTCTTTAGGGGCTGTGGATATGATTCACACTGAAATAAGAATAACTGAAAAAAACAGTGCTAGCAACAAACTTTTTTTGTTTGCTCTCAGTTTTTCTCAATATCAGGATGGATGAAGGTATAAATGAAGGATCAGAGTGACATGGTCAACATCCACATTCTCTGCTGGTACTATGGAGCACCAAAAGCAAAAGGTCCAGATTGTGGGTGATCATTTGCACCTCAATCCTTTGGCGTGAGCAGATGACCTAAATCTGTTGTGACCCAGGGTTGTGCTGAAATGAGCAGGGAAAACCTACATTGGGACTGTACCAAGTGTAGAGAGGGGTGGTTTCTTATTGACAAATGTCCCAGTGTTTGTTTATCTGCAGGGCCTCTGACTGGAAACTGGATCAGCCAGATTGGACAGGACGACTCCGCATTACCTCTAAAGGCAAAATTGCTTATATAAAACTAGAAGACAAAATTTCAGGTGAGGAAAGTGCAGGATTTATATTAAGTCATCCAGGAGGCATGGTGGTGAAGTTAAAGGTGTCTTATGGCAGTGGTTCTTAAACTTTGGTCCTCCAGATGTCTTAGACATCAGCTCCCACAATGCCAAGCCAACACAGCTAATAGTCAGGAACTGAAGTTTCAGACACTTGGAGGACCAGAGTCTGAGGACCACTGTTTATAGGGTACCTTCAAATATTTTTGAACTTTGGAAATAATTTCTATTATAATAGCATTGCTTTATTATAAGTACTGTGGAACTTTGCTTATTCTTCACTGGGTGAGTAATGCTATTCTGCATATTTTTTTTAATGTGGTATTCTAATAGTGCTGATTCACTTTTATATTATGATTAAACTTTTGATGAACATAAGGCTGGCCCTGCCATTAGGCAGAGGGAAGGAGCACAATTAATTGCTGTGCATGGACAGCATTATTTAATATGACCTTTTTTTTTCTGCCAGGCATAGAGAGAGGTGCTGGTAGGATTTTCCGGCTTATGTGCCAAAATTATGTGTTTGGCAAATGGTGAATCTGTTCTGCTAGAATGTTGAACAGGCTGAAATTTATACATGCTAGTTAGAATTTAAAAATTCTTCTCAGTTATGGTAGCGACAGAAAAGCTAACTTTTTCACTTAAAAATAAGCCAATCCAGGGCTTTGAAAGAGGTATGGTGAGAGGTATTGAATTGGATAAAAGAATGAAATAGGGGAAAAGAAAGAAGGTTGTGAGAAAGGAGGAAGACAAAATGAGGTGATAAAAGATAAAATGTAAATAGTTAAATATAAGCTAAAAGTAATAGTTTGTGATTGTTGTAAAATAGAGATAATGTACGGAACTGAATGTTTATACGGAATGGAATGTTAAACTCAGATTCAACTGGGAAAAAATTGATGTCTGGAAGCGGGGAGGGTTTTTTATTGTTTTTTCATTGAAAATTTTAATAAAAATTAATTTTAAAAAAATTCTTCTCAGTAGCATGGTGTGAACTAAGATTTATGAATGAAAGGTAAATCTTTTGGTTGTTCAGCTGTGGTAACTGATGTCAGTGTGTTTGGTGATTCTAAAATGGCTAATGGGATGTTTTCAGAAACTGCTGCTAACAACCCAGCAAATCAACAAGGTTTACACTTTGTGCTTATGAAAATTGTACTGATGAGTATGGACAAATTGACTCGTATCCTTTGTTGCTGAATAAGTTCGTTGTTCCTGTTTTTGAGGAACACATCACCAGTATTGTTGTTGAGATTAACTTTTCTTGGATTTGGAATGTACTCTTCCTGTATCTCCTTAGGAGAGCTTTTTGCCCAAGCTCCAATAGATCAATATCCTGGCATTGCTGTGGAGACTGTGACTGATTCCAGCCGGTACTTTGTTATCCGGATTCAAGATGGCAATGGTAAGGCTTTAATGCTTCTCTACTGAAAATGAATGGTCTTAAAGGGATTCTGATAATGAATACCTTCAGAGGGGCAGGTTGAATTACCAACAGATTGTTGGGACATACATATATATGGAATAGTTTAATGTGTTACATGATTATATTTAGTGTATACATTCAGGCCAGTTAAGGCACAAACTGTGTCCTGTTCAGCTGTTGCTCAGGGCACTTGTTGTTGCTGCTGCTAATAGATAAAAGATAAAAGAGACTGAACATGAAAACTGAGGTTATGAGTGAGAAAGCTCTTTTGCCTGGCATTTCTGCAGTTGTTCAAGAATCAATGTATATAGGAAAAAAAGACACCCAATACAGTTAAGTACCCTTCAATGTAATTTGATTAATTTATAGTCTGGAATCAGAGTGCTGTTCAAGATATGATAGCAGCTGTTAAAGAAGCCTTATTTCTTGCTGTAAAGACATTGGGTGTAAAATAGATGCTGAAGGATCTCCGACGATGTTCCTTTTAACTGGAGTCTGTATTTGAATGCTGCAGATAGCACAAGGGCCACTCCAGAGAACTAACAAACTAATATTGCCTTGGGAGAACCATCAGCATCCATCTGGCTCTCTTGCCATAGAGCAGGGGTATGCTTCTCCAAATGCTGTGGGACACAAACTCCCTTCAACCCTAGCTAACATAGCCAGTGACGAGGAATAATGGGAGCTGTAGTCCAGCAAGATCTGGAGAGCCACATATTCCCTATCCTTGATGAAGAGGTTAACACTCGGTTTTTGTATAAGAAAGTGTGGTGATTTCCACTTATCCCAACTGCTGTCACTAATTGTGAGGGTCTTCTGCTTATGTGTCTTGCCTTTGCCACCAACTGTCAGGTTTTCCATCTGTGTCCCTCTCTGCCACCAATGTGAGGACCTCCTCCTGTCCCACTGCTGTGATATCAAATGCAGAGGCTGTTTAGCTGCCCTTGTACTCCTGTGCAAGAGTTTTTTCATCTTATCTCCCCACCAGACACCACTACCCTGAATTAAGTACTGCCACCACAGACGCTGTCTAAACTTAAGCTTTCCAGTATGTAGCAGTCTCAGAGGCTCAAGTGTGTAATACAAAAATAATGATTTATTAGACAGAAATTAAACATAATATCAAAGATTGCTTAGTTAAGATATCTAAATCACATCTTTCACTCTTTCATACTCATATCTTAACTAATCCTGACTCTAACTAATCTTTATCTCTGACTAACTCTCCTAACCTTTCAAACTCCTAAACCTGAGAAACTAAGTCACTAAAGCTCTCCTTGACATACTTCACTCTCATTCTCTAACAACTGTCTTACCCACCAGCCTTTTCAAGATCCCCTCGGACATTCCACCAATTGCCACTCACTCCCAATGTTCCATTCTTTCACCACCTCATGGCAGATCCTTACCTTATTACATCTGTTACACCTAGTAGAGCCAGAGCGGCATAGTGGTCTGAGTGTTGGAGACCAGAGTTCGATTCCCTGCTTGGACATGGAAAGCCACTGGTTGACCTTGGGTACGTCACATACTCTCAGCCCCAGAAAATCCCATGATAGGTTTGCCTTAGGGTCATTATAAGTTGGAAAAGAAGGCACACAACAGCAGCAGTACCCTGAAGGTGCAACCGTACTACCTTAATTGAGCTAATAAATGCAACCGTGTTCCCCCTCGCCCTCCCAAAGTTCATAACATCACAGAAGGCAAGCATCATTTTGGGGTCTGGAGTGTTAAGCATTTTGATAAACAGAAAACAAAAGACAATACAAGATAGCAATTAATGTAAAATAAAAGGACTGCTTTTGCAAAAGAGAGTCTGTAGCTTCATGGATTGATTTAAATGCTGGGCACATGCTGCTGTGCCACTTATACCTGACTTTCTTGGTGTTTCTGGAGATCTTTTTTCTATTGACTAATCACTCCACCTCCCTTGTCAGGACGAAGTGCGTTTATTGGCATTGGCTTTGGAGACAGAGGAGATGCCTTTGACTTCAATGTTGCCCTGCAAGATCACTTCAAGTAAGTTTTCTCTTTGCTCTACTGCTTGATCCCCTGTGGTCACTTTTTCCACACTGATCATAATCATATGAGTCTGATCATTGTCCATCTAGTCCAGGCTGGGGGAAAGTGTGGCCAATGGGTTGCCTGTGACTGTGCCCCCCTTTCGTGCCCCTGGGTACTGGGGTATAATTTTGCCACATTTTTGCCTCCAGGTCATTTCCTGTTGGAAAAAGACCACTCGTGGGCCCGCAGCGGATGAAAATGTAGTGAAATAGCCACTCTTTCTCCAGGAGGTGTTGGCTGTCATTTTGGGGACAAAAATAAATTACAGAAATTTGCAAAGGCTGCAGTGGCATGAGTGGCCCTCCAAGGTTCCCCGGTAGGAGCAGTGCTGTTTCTTAACTGTTGCTTAGTTGCCCTCCCCAATCTACCCCACTGTTTTCTTGCAGCATCCTTTCAAGGATCCAGAAATGAACTTTTTCCAGCCTTGTTGCCTGAGCAGGGGAGATTGCAGGACGTATATATGATTCCAGAGTAATTTGTGTGCTTTACTATTGAGTTGTAGCCCAGCATCTAGGTGCTACTGGCATTTAAACTTTTTAACAGCTGATTATCGAGGGGGACTTCTTCAACTGGCAAGGCTGACGTGAAGGATATAGGTTAGTCAGCTGTGTCAAAACATCGGAGGACAGACAGAACATATGAAGATACCTCCTTCTTCTGTCTGTTGGTTGCTTTTCGGACTGTATGCTATATTATGTTCATTTGGAGGTTGCCCATTAATGCAATTTGACATCTTCAGCTGCCTGTCACCTAACTGGGATGGGCTGTCTGTAGAAGCATATTACACAATGTTATTGCTCATCTGCACTGGCTTTCAGTGATTTTCAGGGTCCAGTTCAAGCTGCTGGCTTGTTATCTACAAGAGTCCTAAATGGCTTGGGTCTTCTAAGTTGTCCAGAGCATCTTCTCTTTCACAGGTTGTACGATCCTAGGTGCTGGAATCCCTGAGATTTTGTATTTTTGTATTATGTCTTTATGGGATCTGGTGCAGCAATTGTAGAATCCCCTCTTCAGGCCAACCTGTTCATCTTTCTTTAGGTTGGTTCTTGGGAGAAATTTCAATATGGTGCCATTAATGATTTTTTTAAAACTGAGGGCACACTTTAAACACTTCAAAATTGTTTTAGTGTGTGTTTTTAAGGTTATGTATGTTGTGTTGAGTACTTTTTGTAGGGGTGATTAATAATGTTTTAATTAGTAAAAAAAAACAGAGAGTGGACTTTCTCTGACTGCAGTAAAAATGGTGGAACATGCTGTCTTTGACACAGATGATATGGCAGCCCCCTCCCCCCACGATGTGTTGCTTTGCTGCTGAACATTTGCATTGCCTCCTTTACACTTGTAAATTTTGATTGAAATGACCATTCATGTGATATTGAAGGCGTCATTTTAGTTGCTAGGCTCAGCTGTCATGTTCATTACCATACCAGCTAAGTTTGAAAACTTGCATGATATAATAGGGTCTAGAATGTGGGTGGAAAACCCCCTCCCTCTCACCATGCCAGTGCCAGTGGAAGCACGTTCGCCTGGGATAAAACAGTTGCAGGCTGCAGACCAGTGATCAGTGGGGCTGGGGGTTCTCCTCCATTTGCATGTGCATATCACAGTTCCTCTCTTCTCACTTCCTTGCTCCCTTTCTCTTTTTTTTTGAGCTCCAGTCTCATGAAGCTGTAAAGCTTTGAAGGAGAGAGAAAACACTTTTCCATTCATTTAATAAATACTAATTGCCCAAACAAGCAGGGAGATATGGGAGAAAGGTTTTGCAGCATGTGGGGTGGGTAGGCTCTCTTCTCCTCAGCTGTCACCTCCCACCCCTTCTACATGCATCACATGAGGTATTAGGCTTTAAAAAAGGAACTACCATTGGGGCTTTTTTAAAAGGAAGCATGGAGGGGAGGCTACCATTCCATTCCCTGCCCCCGAATGTTTTAGAGTGTTCGATGTGGACCAGGGAGTTTGCGGTTTAAATTCCTGCAAAATTAGAAAGCTCACTCGGTGATCTGGTGCCAGTTGCTTTCAGTTAGCTTAACCCCTTTCACAGGGTTGCAAGGGTTCATCAGGACAAGTTTGAGGTTTTCTTTGCTTTTCCTTCCTTTTGTAATCAGTCTTTCCTCTTCTCTATGTATGGAATCCTTTGTTTCTGTTCTTTCCCTTCCCAATGTAGGTGGGTGAAACAAGAGACAGAAATCTCCAAGGAGTCCCAAGAAACAGACAACCGCCCCAAGCTTGACCTCGGGTTTAAGGAAGGACAGACCATTAAGTTGAACATTGGGGTGAGAATCGTGTAGGCCTTGTTTCCAGACCTGCCCGGTGCTTTATATGGTGTGGTGTTGTTAATTTGAGAGACTTCGCTTGATTATATATTTCTCTTTACAGAATATGCCAACCAAAAGAAGTGGGCAGCCTAAGCCACGTCCTGCTGGATCAGGGGGGCTAAGCTTGCTCCCGCCACCTCCTGGGGGCAAATTTGCACCCCCTTCTGTCCCCCCTCCTTCCTCGACTGCTATTTCTAATCATGTGACACCTCCACCAGTGTTGAAATCCAGCACAGTGGGCAACACAGGTAACTGCCATATATTTTCAAGGGATGAAGTCTGGAACAGTCATTTTTGGGTAGTGGAAGCCTTGAGTGTGCAAAGCGCAATGTTTGAAAAAAAGCATTGTATAAATCAGACCTCAGAATCTATAAATCAGAGCTAGAAATCAAAAATCTCCCCTAGTTTCCGTCTCATTTCTTGTTGTAGACAAGGCATTGCATCTTGGTCTTGGCTCTCCTCTACAACATGGGGACCATATTTGCATACCTTTGAGCATTGTTGTAAGGAACATAGGAAGAGAATGCATGCAAAGTGCTTTGATAACTCCAAAATGTTAGGGTTCTAGCTGAAAGTGCTGGAATGCAAGTAGAGTGTTGTGTGACCACAGACTTGATAGATGACCAAGTGGCAGCCCATGAATGGCTAGCAACATTGCCCAGCCTAATCAGCAAGCAGAACAGTGAGCTTGGTGGGTGTGTGTGCTGAAAATGGCCCCTGGACCCACCAAAGGTGCTAGTCCTTGAACTGAGGGAATGGAATGGGGAAACATACCACTTATCAGCCTGTCTCTCTGACAGTTGTAGAAACTCAAGATGCTTCACATACGTTTCATTTTATGTGTGGCTGTAAACTGTAACAGTGAGTACAGCAAATGCCTATCTGTGTGCAGCAGATTTCTGTCATGTAATAAGTGAAACAGCTTTATGATTTGGGTATGGCTTAGCTTGTGGAGTGGGGAACAGTTCTTTCTACTCAGATAATTTTTTAAAAATTTTCTGTCTGTTAGGGTTGATGGGGAGAAAGATGTTGGAATACATGGGAAAGGTCCAGTGGATGCTCTGAAATGCACGTCTGCTGCTGAGGCAAAGTAGATCTTTTAAAAGTTAAAAGATTTAATTTTTAAAGATTTAAATTAAAGTTATTTGGACACCAGATGTAAGCTGCTTTGTGAGGTTTTTTTTATGTATGTAGCTTAGGTGACCTATTAAATTTGTATAAATTCTCAAATGCTTCATAGCAGTTTCACTTAACTTCTTAGATTGTGCTCTACAATTTCTGCTTCAAATATCTGCCCTTTGTTCTGTAGTTAGCTTTAGAGGCAAATGCCACAAACTGAGTGAGACCATTGGTTCCTCTAGCTTGGTATTATTGACAGCAGTTTTCTCCAACAAGATGCCCTCCAGGTGTTTTGGACCACTAGTCCTATCAGCCTCAGCCAGGATGGTAGTGGTTGATGATGGCAGTTGTAGTCCATGACATTGGAGAAGGTACAAACTAGGCAAGGCTAATCCTCACTGACTGTCAGTGGCTTTCCTTGATTTCGGACTGATGTCTCTTTTCAGCCCTACTTGGAGATGCCAGAGAATTCAACCAAGGACCTTCTGTATGTAGAGCAGATTTCTTACCACAGAACTGTGACTCCTAGTTGTACTGTTAGTTTCTTGACTATTTTGCTCTTTATATTGTCACCAGATACTGAGAACCAAATTCTTCAGATTAGCATTTGGCCTACATCTACTCTGTTTCTTTTTCTAAGAGCTCTGTAAGAACCTGGAGAAGGGCAAGACTCTTGGGTGCTTCAAGAAGTGAGAGGCAAAGCCTTCACTGGCTGCCAGCAAAAGCAGGCCCTCTCCACGTGAACAGGAAGCATTGTGAGGTCCAGTGAGTGTTGAACCCTGCTCTGTTCTCTTTTGATTGTAGCTTAGTTTTGTGGGACTGCTTTTCTGTGAGTGGGTCCAAGTGGTTGAATAAGAGAACAGTGTGGGCCTTTCTCGTGGAAAAGGTATTCCTATTCAGGGTGTCTTAACAACCACATGAAGAAAATATTACAGTGACTATGGATCAGAGGTGCAGACTTACCTCTGATCACAGGGTGTGTATTCTTTGCCATTAGCAGACAGACAGCTGACCATCTTTTCCCACTGTCCACTACAGAATGAATAGTTTCACAGTTTGTTGAGGTGGGAAGTTACTGTTATGAATTAAGCATGGGTGTGAACAGTCCACATACAGTATTTTCAAAAGTAGAACTGTATTTAACCACTTAGATCAGCTTTGTATTGCTGCCTTGATAATCTTAGACCACCAAAAGTTGCACACAAGGCAAGGCAGGTGAACAAGGAAGCTGAGGATACATGGAGTGCTTTATCTCTCCTGTACGCAGGTTATGATCCTAGTGTGCTGCCCCCTCTTCCAGACTGTAAATGCAGTTCTTCTTTCCTTTCTTTGGTAGCCCCTAGTAGACTAGTTAAGAAAAGCAGGCTAGGGCCTTATTAACAATGTTTCCTGGCAGGGTTATATAATACTGTGTTTGCTTTTGATTTGGCTCACAAACAGCCTTTCTCTTGGCCACCTGTGGCAAGGGAAAATACTTCCAGGTGACTAGGCAGAGAATCTTCTGTAAACTGGAAGAAGGTTGGTACTTCGCTTTCCAGCTATTGCTATGATATAGGCTGTTTGTGGAGTTCAGTATAAGCGAGTGATATAACATGTGCCTGGAATGAGGGGCTAGTGGCTTTGGTGAACTGACTTGGAAGGCCAACAGATCACTATAGCAGTCTGCATTGCCTCAGAATTAATATTAGTGTGAGAGGCAGGTTTTACACATGCTTACACAAGAAAAGGTATTAAGCATTGATTTGGTGCCGGCATTTCAGTAATACAGTTGAATGTGCGTAGTGGTATGGTAAAGAAATGTGCGCTGATAGTAACTGATAGTTCTGGAATCATGGTATTGAAAAATGTGACAACATTGTCTTCGTCCATTGATAGTGTCAGATTTTTTCCCCCAACAAGCATAATGTTCCAAATTCTGCATTTCCAAAGTGTTTGTCTGGGGGCTTTTTGCACTGTCATTTTTTTCCCCCTTGGAGAAAGGGAAGAGTGCCTCGGAAAGATACAAAGTCAAAATAGCATATTCTCTACTGTGAATATTCCAACCATATACGTTGCACAGCTCCCACTTCTCACAGCAAGAGTGGAATGGGATATCCTGTGTTGGCTGAAGGGCATCTAGCTGTCTTTTCACTAATCTGCTCAGTCCATGGCTGTTCCAAAGACAACTGTAGCTGCTGTACTTTCAAGGCTGGCACAGGTTGGAAAGTCACAACAGGTACTCCTTCACTCTACTACGGAAGTATAATATTCCCTTTTTTGCCTCTTCCTAGCATCAGATATTCTGCTAGACTTTGACTTGCCGCCTCCTGTTTCAAATGTGTCTGCACCTGCTGTGGTTCCAGCCACTACAGATCTGTGGGGAGACTTCAACACTGCATCCAGGTAATTAGCTGTAAAAAAGCATGTAGTTAGACCTGGGAGAGTGCAAGTGCCATGGGTGCACTACAGGGTAACTGGAGGATACTTCCAGGAATGTCCTGGTAAGCTAGTAATCATCTTCTGTGTATTTAAAAATGCATGTAACAAGAAGCAGATTTTTAAAACCTGAAAAGTGTAACATGTAAAATTCTTGATAAATGGAAAAACAGATATCTAGATCAAGAGACAGCCAGATCATGTAACCAGTGTCTCTCCCTTCTAAATAAATAGACTTTATGTCTCCTTCCAAAATGGCAGAGCATCTCATTCACAACCAATTAAATCATTTCTATAGTGCTGGAACAGTAAGAGCCTTGTTTCGCTGTGCTGAGTAGCTTGCCTTTTTCACTGTTAAGATTCCCAGCTTGAAAATCTTGATCAAGAAATGGGGAAGAGATACATAATAGGATGTGCAGGGCCTAAGCCTCTTTGGTACTTGGCAGGTACCACTTTCCCTGTCCCCACTAACTCCTTTCTGCTTTCTTTTCCCCAGCACAGCTACCAGCCAGTCTTCCCAGCCACCCAATTGGGTCCAGTTCTGAAGAATTTGAGTTAAAGAGGAAAGAATGGACCAATGACCAAGGCTTGAGGGGCTCCAAGTCAGATGGGAGTGGGCTAATTTCCTTAGCTCCTCTGTCAAAACATGATTTCTGGACAATCCTCCTGCTTTTTGTTATTGTTTGTGTTTGCATTGGCACACATAGTTTTCTCATGAATCAGGACCGCAAAATCCTGAAGGGAAATGCCCTGAGATAATCGTAGAAGAATGGCAGAGGGACTCCAGGTGGCTTTTCTGAGTGTACCTTCTGCTTCATAGCTGCCACTGTGGAGGAAAACTAATACTGTGTTGGTTAGGAGAAGATTGACCACAATTTGGGGTTCTAGCTGGACTTGCTTCACTTTCTGTTCTCCACCTCTGCTATAGCAGTAATGATCTTGGCAAGTTGGCTAGGAGCTTGCAAAGAACAGTGGGCTTTGACAAGTATATTTGATACTTGTTTTTGTGGAGTAAATGAAGGGGAAAACAAAAGCCATTCCTAAAATTGTCCTAAAGCTATCTTCCCTCCCTGGGAAAGGTTGCTTTATCATAGTATTTTTATGATGGCGTAATTCTCCCCTTCCTCGGATGTTATTTTTCCCCTTTTGATGTGTACTAGGGAATTGGTAATGAGTCTATGTATCACCTTGCTTGTGGTGCAGTTTGATCTAGATCACCCTTGTTTCTAAGTGCACACCTACCAATCTATCTGTTTACCACCTTCCCAGCACTGAAGGTACTTTGAAACTTTTTAAAACTGGAAATGTGTTAAAAAAAATCCACCACAACATGCAAAGAACGCCAGCCTCTCCTGCTTTCATCCTTTCATAGAACAATAACAGAGTCATCTGTTGTCAAGTAACTGCAGTTTTGGTTCTTCTAGAAATCCTCTGTAGAGATTGTGTAAATTAGCACTGACTCTTGACACAAATTTAATGTTTGTTCTACAGTTGGGATATGCCCACAAATGTGAATGCAGTCTAGGCACTTAATTAACTATTTATTGCCAGTGGAAGGCTGCCACCACCTAACTGGCCAAGGCAAAAAAAAAAAAAAAAGCCGCTGCAGATTTCTAAAAATCCATTTCAGGGTTTGAGGGAACTAATATTTGAAGTATACTTTCTGGCCAGCATGTTTACTGTCTTTATACACTGATTGTCTTTTTCAAGCAAGTATTGCTGAACAGTGAAGCTCCCTGGACAGAGTGTTTTTCTCATTCTTTATTCTGTGGGTCATCTGTACTTTCTTCCCATCAGCTGCACAGGGGTTGGGAAGGCATACCACTGTAGTCCCTTCTTAGTTGCACTCTGTGGGTAAAAAATACTTGTTTTGCTTGACTCCTGAAAAGCATTGCTGAATACTCAGATTTGTAAGTTTCACAGTGGGAGTCTTTTGTTGATGCCGGTAGGCAGGAAGCAATATTCTTTCATATCAGGTAGAGGTCAGTGTTGTACACACGGTTGGTGTGAGTCCATGGCTTGGTGCTTTTAGATGTGTGTGTGTGGCTGAATTAGGGAAATCTGAGTGGTCTTATGATATTTCTCCTTTGCTCATGGCCCTGGGACTTTTGAACTTTTTCTTGGATTATTTAATACCAGTACAGCAAGGGAGACCTTGTCCATGAGTAACTGAGAAGTAAAGACTTATAAAAAGTTCTGAAAAGTTATATGCATATCTCACTTATTTGAAACGTCTGCTGGGGTTTGCTTTCTAAGGTTGTTTATGCTTTAAATACTCAGTTATCATCTTGATGCCACTACTACTTTATTTCTGTGTTCATTTACTACTACAACTAGATGTATTTTTGAATCTTGATTATTTCACCATTGTTTACTTGTGAATTGTTTTTCTTCCCCTTCTCTACTTGTGGTATTGTATATCCAAGCCAGGAAATCCGCAGTCTGGCTGAATATTCTATATGAGTGAGAGGTCCTGTCATTTCAATAACTCTGTGTCCACACCTCAAGGAGTTAAATAATAATCTGAATAGACTAATCAGGAGCTTCTCCCTCTGTTTCTTTTTTTCTGTTTTTTTACAGGTAGTATTATCAAGATAATATGTATTGGCAAAAAATTTCATCTATATGTATATGAAGCATAAGATGTACTGGTTCAATAACAGTAAATAAAATCAAGTATATAATTGCAAAAAGCATTTATTTTTTGATGTGTGTGCATGTGTTTTAAATGCAATATTTACAGATACCTGGCATCTCTATATTGTATTTCTAAAGACAACTGGTGCTGCCTTCAGCTGTTGGGATTCCTTCAAGAAGGCTGGTTTAGATTGCTGTAGGACTGGACCTTCTCTTTATGCACATGGAATAAGCAGCCCAGACAAAAAAGTAAGAGAAGTCAGGTCAGGAAGGCAAGAACAGGCAAGGAAACTTTTCTAGAATAGATTCTGTAAGCAGTACAAGAAGATTCCTGATAAAGGTAAAGTGTTCTTACCTAGGCAGAAGAATGAACAATGACTGCCCGTGATGGAAAGATTGGGACAAAGCAGAAAGGACTTAGGAGGTTTCCTCCAGAAATGCAGTAGCTGAAGAAGTAGAACCCAGCTCCCCAAAGCTCTCTGGATTGGGTCTACTTGTATCTACTGACTATTTCACTTTAGAAGCATGATGCTATGGTATTGTTTCTGTAAAGACTGGAAAAATGAACTGTAATCTTGAATTTATTTCCAGTGAGGGGTATGGAAATTAAAACAGGGCCCTGTGTTACACATTGGTGTTAATGGTAGATCCTAGATCCAAAAAGGTTGAAGCCTCTATAATGTGAATTTGCCCTCTTCCAGGAGACCTGTTTTAGGGTTTCATATTTATAAAGAGTTTTTTCAGTTGCTATCAACTGTGCTAATACAGTTTTTCTGACAAAGACAGAAAATAATACATCACAAAACACAACTGGGGGCTAGATCAAAATGTTGCAGCATATCCCTAGTGTGGATGTGCTGCCCTAGCCTGTGGCTGAGGGGACTCATGTTGGAAAATTCTGACATTCTCTCCCCCAACCACCCTGTTCTAGGGCAAGTGGGGCTTAGCTAGCATAGAGTTTCTTTTTCCTTTGCATGTCAAAGCTGTCTGCCTTCTCACCTATAGCCTTACTCTGTGTTATTTAGATGCATGGCTCTGGTATCCAGTTGAGCAGACCATGTGACCTAGATAGACCCTGGGGTCATTGGCCTTACATAAAAGATCACTCTTCTCAGATCTCTCTCTCTTTGCCTTCTTTGCGATTTTTGCTTCTACTTCCTCTGACCATGCATTGCCTCTCCACCAAGAAGGTGGTGAATTAAGAATGAAGCTACTATCTTACCTAACCTTTTTGTTAGCTAGTTAGGATATAGGCTCTCCAATGTGTATATGATTGTAAAATTCAGTAGTAAGATTTCTACGTTTGTAACTGGAAACTGCCTGCCTTGTTTTGCTTTCTAGATCAGTCTCAGTTCAGGGAAACCACACAGAAATTGGGACATGCTTTCATTGCTACTCTGCTAAGAGAAGGCTGATTCCTGTTTTAGCTTTCATAGAATTTCCCCCAAAGGGCTAACACCGTGGGAAACTCTAACTCCCAACAACTGAAAAAGCAAACATTAGCATTACCTCAAAGACTGGAATCCTGGCTTTAGGTTCACGTATAAAATTTAAAACATACTGTACTTGAACATTTTATAGTATTATCTAGTCTGCATGTGTGTCAACAGAATATGAGGCTTCTCTATACAACCAGGTACTTGATTTGTGAGAGAACGATTGGGGCAGGACTTTTAAGCGATCAAGTACCTGTGCAACTCTTGAATATTTTCGACTGGGAATTCAAACTAGCATCTGCTCTGTCTGATTCATTTCCTCTTGTAGAAGAATGACTTGGGTAGGCCTAGAAGCAGCATAGATATACTGCCCAGACAGTAGACCCCAAGAAGATGATGACAAGCGCCTAGAGTTGGAGGCAGGGGAAGGCACTGATGTTTTCTTCCTTATATAGTCCTCCCTCCACTTTTGCAGGTTTGATCTTCACAAATTTGATTATTTGCGAAGCATGTGCTTGCGTCCCTCCACCATTTTCTTCTTCCCATCCCTTGCCTTCCTCACCCCAGGCTTGTGAGGCTTGTGTTTAAAATGGACTTTTTTCCCTTTTGGGTGAGCAAACCCCCCTCCCATGCTGAAGGCATGTCTTCTCTGCCATGTGGTTGCACATTGTCCTGTGTATTGGCTGCTGACTGGCCAGGTGCTCCCTTTGCTCCTATTCCATCTTTCTCAAGATGGCCACCAGAAATAATTAGAACTCCAGACCTCCCCTTGTCTCTGAGGGGAAAATACCAGTAAACTTTTTTAGGCACAGGGTAAGCCGCTTCAGGCAGATCATTCCGTGCCACCATTGAGAACACCGTGTGTCTGGGAACCACCTGCCACGCCTTGTTTGTTGGTGGCTCCTGGGCAAAGGTCTGCAGTAATCATTTCAGCATATGAAGAGGCTAACTGGTGATCCTTCAGATAACCTGCTTCTAATCCGTAAAAGCCTTAAAAGGTTCCAAAACCTTGAATTGTAGCCAGAAAGAAGAAACCAGGTGCTGGTGTACTGTTTCAGACCCAGAAAGACATAGGCCAGTGCTTGTGTCAGCAGTGTGAAGATTTAACAGAATTTGCTGGAGTGCATCTAGGACCAGAAATCCACAAAAACCATTAAACAGAAAAGGTGCATCTCAAAATTAACTGAATACACAATTGAGGCCCCTTAAAATGAATTTGCCCCCCAAACTCTCATACAATACAGTTCTGCTCCCCACCCCCCACCCCCAGCTACAGCAAGGAGTTTTAATTTAATTTAATTCTCTTCAACGCATTGTCAAGAAAGGAGGCTGGATGGTCATCTAGTCTCCAAGTAGAAGAGACCGAACTCTTAATCAGCATGGGACAAGGATTTGATGATGGAACTGCGTGACCTGTGTGGGAATCTTGGAGATCAAAAGTCTTCTTTCAGAGCTCAAAAGCTGATTCAGCACCATGGGAGTCTGGTTTCTGTTTCCTTTCTTGTTTAATTTCCTCTTTGCTCATTGCTGTTTTCTTCTCTTTTTCTTGAGACTAGGATTGATACATAAGCGTATTTGTTCCTTTGTGTAACTGTGTGAATACATGGTGTTTGTCATTAAAGCCCTCAAGGCCTAATTTATCTTTCCCAAAATGTACATGTGTATTGTTTTATACTAGTTTTATATTAAACTGTTGATTGTTTTTTTAGTCTGCTTATTTTCATTGTTTTAAATGCTAAATTGCTTTCAATTATTTCAATTTATTTTACTTGTAAACTGCCCTAAGATCTTAAGATATAGTGTGGGATATGAATATTTAAATAAATATTAAATCAACAATACATGCATAAATATCTTTGTTAGCCTCTAGTCAAAAGCAGAAGTCTCACTAAAGCATAGAGCAATACCTTCGAATACAGGGGTGTCAAACTCAGTTTTATCTTGGACTCCAATCAGCATTATGGTTGCCCTCAAAGGGCCAGTTGTATCTGTAAGACTATATAAATGTATCTACTCTTTTATAATATTAAATAATTGTCTCTGCATTCGATTATTATTGGTTTTAATAATAACTCGCTCTGAAACTAGAAATCTAAGAAAAATAATGGCAAGCAGATATTCAAGTGTACAACTATTGGCCAATTTATTGAAAAAAAATGAGTTTTGAAAACAGGAGGTTAATTTTTGTTTAATCATCAGATAAATATAAACAAGCACAAGTTCATTAACAAGTTCATTAACTTTGTTTAACTTTTTGGTCCTAGTTGAGACCCTCTCTGTGCCTCTTTCTGTGCCACAATGACCAAAAAAGGATGCCAACCCAAGGGATCAAGTTTGCTGCTCAGAGAAGATGGACAGAAGCCTGAACCAGAAGAAATGTTGTATTTGTCCTGGGACAAGCAGCATGAATGATGGAAGGACCTGAGGGACACCTAGCCGCTTTAGATGAGTTGCTATCTCTGGGGCCAGATGGAGTACATATTCAAATGCTGAAAAAGCTTGTGAACGTTATTTCAGAGCCACTCTGCAGTCTAAGAGGATTCCTGCAGACAAGTGACATGCTCAAGACTGGAAAATGCCAGGAGGTCATGAGATGGTTTTTCCTGGAAGTATTTTAGCAGTCTGTATGCTGTCCATCTGGGATACTGTGGCTGTATCCTTTATAGCAAGCCTACATGAAGCAAGTGATGGACTAGATCTGTGCTGCTCAGAATGGTGGTTTGTGGACTGGTGCCGGTCCACTACAGTAACTGTAGTTAATGGGCAAAAATATAGTGACAATCCCTGGCACATTTGGAGGGAAAATTGCTGTTCCCCCTGTCAGCCTGAAAAGCACTGGATTAGATTATCTTCAATGACCTTTTATATGCTGCATCCAAACCATGCCCTAGTGCATCCCATCCTTACCAGCTACTAAAGGCCTGGGGAGCCTGCTGTAGCTCTTAGAAGCTGCTATCCATGTGCGGGGTAGGGTGGGGTGGGGTGGGGTGGAGTGGATACTGAGAAAAGAGGTATCAAATGCATCCTTCCACAATTTCCCCAAAAGGACAATTGCATGAGTGTACAGCATTGACAGGATCCCAGATGACAGCCCATTTAAATACATAGAACTTACTCCTTTCAACTTGGCCTGTATAGCTTCTGAGTGCAACCTCTCATTTATTGTGATGTACAGAGCTAGCATGGTATGGTGGTTTGAGTGTTGGACTGGCACACTGGGTTTGATTCCTGCTTGGCCATGGAAACCCACTGGGTAGCCTTGAGCAAGTCATACTTTCTCAGCCTCAGAGGAAGCCAAGGGCAAACCCTCTCCGCACAAATTCTACCAAGAAAGCCCTATGTTAGATTTGCCTTAGGATCATCCTAAGTCAGAAATGACTTGAAGGTGCAGAACAACATCAACAATTTCTAGGATTTTCCCCCACCAACATTAAATAACTTAAAAATCATAGGTTGTTGTGCGTTTTCCAGGTTTTGAGGCCATGTTCTATTAGCATTTTCTCCTGATGTTTTGCATGCATCCTCTGATGCAGCCACAGATGCAGGCGAAACATCAGGATAGAATACTAATAGAACATGACCTCAAAGCCGAGAAAACCCACAACAACCTATGGATTCCGGCCTTCGACTTTACATTAAAAATCATAGTTCAATATATTACTTTGGCTGACATCTTACTAGTGATATCTAGAAGCATGTTTCCATCTTATGTTAGTGTATGTATTTTTTAAAAATAATCCACTCTCCCCCCATCATGTCGCCCAGCAACACAAAGGGGAGGCGCCTTTGCTGGCCTTGCATGAAGAGAGGCCACTTGACGTCTCAGGCACAGCACCATGACAAAGAGACCTGGGGTGGAGTATGGATGCTCATTTAACATAGAGCTGCCCCTGGCTTCATTTTCTATGGCACGTTTGACCCACCCTCTTACCTCTAACACAGTGAAAAGTTTTTGGTCGCTCCAGGGCCGGGTAGGAATTTTTTCCCCTTTCCAGGGGATTTTCACCTACCCTACACTGCTGCAGGGGACTGGGCAATCAGCTGCAGGGCGGCCTCTTAAATAAGATTTTCATTGGCAGGTTATGGGGAGAGAAATTTGGAATTTGATGAACACCTATGGCACCCATTTGGTGAAGGATAAGCATCTGGAGCTCCCTCTATATGTCCTGTGACATGGGTGGGTGGCAATGGAGAAGGTCCTTGAGGCTGGCTTGGGGATACTACTCTCACTTCAGGTCCTGTGACAAGGAGGGATGTATCCTTAGGCCTGCCTTCTGGAAAATGTCCAGCTATGGTTGCAATCCAGTTTCATGGAGTTGCCTCAGGACCTAGGTGTTTTGCCCTTGGGAAGCTGGGGAAGAAGTCCAGGGGAGACCGTCTGCCTCAGCTACTTACACAATAGGTCTCCCCACTCTTGCATTACTCAGAACTTAACCCAAAGTAGGCAATAATTTAAATAAAGTTGCCCATGTTTAACCCAAGCCTTGTTGTGTGGTCTCATCGTTTCATGGATTGGCCAGCAGTTGCAGAAGTTGGTTTTTCCTTCCTGTTTCTGCAACAATCAAAGCCGCCCTGACTCAACTTGTCACTGTAATAGCTGGCTCTAACAGCCAATCTATTGCTGATGGAACATGGTGAGGGGATCAGAGAAGTATCTGGTTGTCTTCCCATAGCCATTTGCATACATAATCTCATGAGACACCATGGAAGATGTTGGAGGAAGAGGTCCTCAATTTGCATCTGGCTAGATGAATATAGTCAGATACTTTTCCAATGCCTCCCTGCCATGGAATAGTTGGGTCGGGGTGGTATTACAGCAACAAGATGAGTTCTGGGGCTGGTGACAGGAGAGCCATAGCAGAGTTCTGCATGCAAAACTCTTATTCTATACATTGCCAGGTAGGATCACGTCCTTTCATTATTTAGAGCTGAGCCACATATTGCTTGGAAACATAATAGCCTGCTGCTTATGTGCCAAGCAGCACTGGGAAGGAAAATTCAGAGCAATTGAAAATTGGGTCAGACATACCTTTCCTGTTGAAAATCTCCACTTTTACAGCTATTACTGTTTCCCCTTTGGGAGGGCTTCCAGACAGACCACTCATAGTGGTAGCATTTGAAAGACACTGGGCAGCTGTTGTGTCTTTCTCTCTTGAACAGATTTTCTGTGGAAAGAAGAAAGATGGATGAACCAACGGGAAACTCAGGAAGACCACAAGTGGAAGTCAACGTAAGATTCCATATCTGAAGCAAGGCAATTGCACAATAAAAGTCTAAACTGGAAGCCTTTTGGAATTCCACACATATGCTTTACCTTGCACAAAAATGTCTGGCATCTGTGTGGCAACAAAGCGACCTGAAGTGGGAGTAAGTTTCAAGGTCAAGCTCTTTCCTAAGTTTATTCATTCTAACTCTCTTTCTCCCGGTGCTGTTTTGCAGCAAAGGGAAAAATATTGCATTGCTTTGAGAAAACTAAAGTTAATTCTGTTAAAGCTCTGTTGTCTCCCCAAGTGTTCTGTGAGGCAGCTGCAGCAACAACAACATGGGGACTGGTGAAGAAGCTTTGATGGCTTGGTTTCCCTTGCCCGCTGTTCTCTAAAGTGGGTTGGGGGAAGGGATTATGATTGCGGCAATAGGGTTAAAATCATGAGCGAGTAGCAACGTGAATGCAAAACAGTTTCATAATCATTACTTAGTCATGATTTTGAAATTCGTGCCAGGAACTTGCCAGTAGCATAGTGCCCCTTCAGAGCTACTATACAGGGCATCAGCTGTGGGGGAAGAAGGGCCATTCTGCTGACGACCAGAGCATGGTTGAATGATGTTGGGGAGGGGCGCTGGGCCAGGAAACATTACTTAGTTAAGTTCTTGGTTAACTATAAGCTGATACAAAGATTCTGCGCATTACTTTTTAAACCTAGTATTCCCAGATCACTGATACAGCAAGTGGCTTACTTTCCAGTAATCTGTGCCTCATCCACATTTTGTTTATTGGAAAATATACACATATGCATCTACTCAGCCCTCCTGGCATACTATAGGCAAGATGATAAGGTAGCTTTGCTGCTAGGAATTGGGGAAGGAAAGAAAATATCGCTTTGGTGGGTCAGTCATGTCTCTCTTCACTCACTCTCTCACAGGCAAACACACACCCCTTTTAAAAAAACAAACAAATGAACCATGAAGGACTCTTTGGTACTGTTGTTGTGGCTGATTATCTTTATATTCTACATTTTTTCCCAGTCTAAGGCCATTTCTGCACTACATTGTTATGGTGCTATTATTCCACTTTCAACATCCTGTGGTATTCTGGGGTTTGTAGTTTACTGAGGCCAAAGAGCTCTCTGACTGCAAACCCCGGGATTCCATGAGATGTTGAAAGTGGAATAATAGAACTATAACAGTGTAGTGTGGAAAGGCCCATAGACATACATGGCAGCTGCTGCAGCAATAGCAGCTAGGTTTTTTTTTAAGTATCAAGTCCAAACCAGAACAAATGTGTCTTCCACATTTTTTGTGAGGTCTGCAGTGGGCCCTACGTTTCTCTCTATGGAGGCAGTTCCTCAAGTGCCATCATGCCTAGGCCCGTGATACTGGTATGACTATATAATATGTAAGATCTTTGTTATTAGAGTGGATACACTTTTCTTGCTAACTGTGGCTGTGGTGGGGAGGAATTTTTCTCATCTTTGTGTTGGGATATTAAAACAAAAAATGTTGCTTCCATAAGCAAACAGAATTCTTTAAAGGTACTTATTGTTGAACAAACTCTCCCTTGTGAAGCTTCCCAGTGTCAGCAAGAAGGCATACTACTAGCATCACATGGATATTAGGGGAAATAACTTCTGTGCAATGACAGCTGTCAGACATGGCTTTCATATCACTGCAAGTGATAGAAATGTTGAAGCTGATTATTAATTTCCAGTTCCTTATTTGCACCAAGTTTCAAAAGAGAACAGAGTCAATAAACTTCATAAGGAAGACAATTTGGTATGCACTGAAATCCCCAAGTAAGTTAGGGGCAGTTCCCCCCCCCCCCCGGCCACATAAAATCCATCTCCATGTCCAGCATGACTGCATCCTTTGAGATCATCAGTTATTTCTCTCCAATCAGAACAGTTGTTTTTGTACAATGCTTTTTTAATGCATGACAACCCCAAGTGACAATTGCAACTAAAGAAATGGCAAGCATGGTGTTTGTACCCTTTTAGCCAGCCTGTTATACACTAAAATGTTTAGGAGAATTTTCCTTTTGTTGCAACATGGCACTGAACCATAGCCAACCCTGTGGTTTATTTGGCTGCAAGCGCCTGTCAAGAACATGTCCCATGGTTGACAGTAATAGCCAAAAATGTGTTCAAAAGGATAAGAAACTCAGTGTTTGCACCTCACAATAAAATTTGAGCCATTCAAAATCTTACACTGACACTTCCAGTTGAGGGTTCCCTATAATAAAGCATTTAATTTTGTCTGATCCTGATTTGTTTGGGTGCAAGAAACTATTAGGTATGGCATCCCACATGTAAGGTGATCTTCCTTTTTCCTTTTTCTTTTCTATGTGTTATCTCACTGGAAAAACCCTGTCCCGGGGTCTACAATTTTGATATTAAAATATGTTCAATGTGCCTGAGAGGTCAGCCGGATGGGCACGTAGGGAGCAATGGTTAAAGAATTGAAAACCAGGTCAGGCCAGTAAAATCCCCAGCCATGTAGCCCCAGGAGACCTCAAGATGTGTAAACCCACAATAAACAAAGGGTCCTCAGCCTCTGAGAAGCCGACTTGAGGGGATTAGAGTGTCTACCCGAAGTTGAGCAAATATTCCATCAGGTGAGGACCGTTTACATGAAGTCACACCACAAACTAACACAGCCGAAGATCCTGAGACTTTGGCAACACCTTGCAATCCCATCACACCAAGGAAATTACCATGGTGGAGCTTCGTTATTGCTCCAACAGCCATTGTTCTCCCCGGGAAAGGATTAGTCCTCCAGGTACTTTCCCCCCTACAAATAGTTCCAGTTTTTAGTGGTTCTTTGGATCACTCCCGGTCACCCCAGCAGACCATTGCTCCATCCATTGAGTGATCCCCTCAGCCCTCTCTGTGCTGAGCCCCACTTCTCCACTGCCTTCCCGGACCTAGGACTTCAGGAAAAGGTGCAGTATTCCCCCAACTGTACCCCTCCAATACTCCCCTATCCAATTTCCTCTCTTTTATTTCTTGATAGCTCTTGGGTGCGTGTGTGAGTGATTGTGTTGGTGCATGAGACTTGCATTCAATAAAATCATTTATTGGACATTCTTGTTTGGTTTTTGGCTTGGTCTGACCCCGTAAAAACTGGGTAAAAAGACCCCGCTAGGTTACCCTGCCTCTTGCATTGCTATTGCTTGTGCTCTGGCTAGTTTCCATTCCCCATCACGTGGAGCACATTGAGGTGTCCCCCAAGGGACCCCAGAAATCAGGGTAACATATATATTTCAGATTCTGTACATCCTGCTAGCAGTCTATTGTGTACCTGTACCCCCAGGCTGGGCCGGGCACAATTCAATGCTCTTGCAGAGATGATAGTATTCTAGATCACTAAATGCATGGTTTTAAAGTGCTCTAACTTTATTAAGTCAACCAGGATGGTGTAGTGGCTTGAGCGCTGGACTGCGGCCCTAGAGATTTGGGTTCAATTCCCCACTCGGCCATGGAAACCCACTGGGTGATCTTGGGCACATCACATACTCTCAGCCCCAGAAAACTCCATGATAGTTTCACTTTGGGTCACCATAAGTTGGAAACAACTTGAAGGTGCACAACAACAATAATGTTAACACTTGTGGGGCCATCACTTTAGCACCTTTTTTTGTTCTAGAAAAAGACTGATTGGATAAGAATGTTACAATGACCTGGAGGAAAAGGATCCTGAAGTTGGTAAGCTACCTGATGTGAAGGACTGGCAATTGTTTTTCCCATTTGTCAGGGACCAGCACCACATTTATGCCCACTAACTACAATTGTTTCTTTCTTTGCAGTAAACTCAAGGGCCCAGCAGCTGATGGTCTCTGAACCAGGACCATCACTTTAAATAGCATTGTACTAGACACCTGTTTTCATCTTAGTTGAAGTTGCATGTCATTGTATGCCCACTTCTCTTACTTGAATTGTAAAGAATTCTGCTATATGCAAATCTGGGAGATTCTGGATAAATGCATATGCCTTACTCTAGCCAGTAACATGGTCCAGCTCTGAAGCATCCTTACTAGATGAGATAGCAGTAGAAGTGTCACCTAGACATTCCTTGTGGTATATTTTGTTCTATGGGCCTATGTCTAATTTTGTCTGGAAGGCATGCCTTTGGAAAGTTTATTTGGTTTATTCTGTCATGTAGCCAGAAAGCCAAAGAAAAGTTTCTTCTACTCCTCTTAATCAAGCTCTTGAATTCTTGTTCTAGCTTATCTGGAGTTCAACCAGAAACATTCCTCAGTCATCCAGTGTGATTCTTGATTGTAAGGCACAGCCTGTACAGACTCTCTGTCATGCAGTTTCAAGATCTGCTTGAGATTTGCCTAGCTCTCAACACACACTTTGTGATTTCCACTGGTATTCTCTCTAAGATGTGAAACCCACATTATGGTCAGTGCCAGTTGCTGCCTTTTATCTTATTTATGGAATAGAAGAAGAAGCTAATTCTTGTTCTTTCATTGCATTAGAGTGTTTTCCAATGCTCTAATACAAGAGAAGCCGCTCTCCCCATTCCTCAGAAAGAAGTAGTAGCTTTATTAGCCTTGGAGGTAACAGACACACTCCACATATTTAGATCTATTCAGATCAGCTATTTAATCTGATTACAATAACTGCCATACTGCTGTAGCCTTATGGAGAAAACTGCTGGGATAGGGTTGCTTTGGAAAATAGTTCTGTTAGAATGACAGGGAAAGAGCATACTGTAAATGATGATACTCTACATCAAGTATTGAGGAAAATGGGACTCAGTAAAAAGGGTCCAGTCACTAATGACTTGTCATCTCCTTCCCGTTGTGAAACTCCCTGCCATGACAGCTGTATCTCCCAACACCAAACACTCTTCCAATGGAAGTGTCCTTCCTCTTCTCCCTCTGCCTAGGTACACTCCAATTTCAGGTGTCTTCCCAAAAAGTACAAGCTCCCAGGGCTGTTGTTGTTTGCTGCCAACTTCAACTTATGGTGATACTATGTACCTTGGAGTGTGGTGGAGTCTCCTTCTTTGGCTGTCTTTAAGTGGAGGCTGGATGGTCATCTGTTGGGAGTGCTTTGATGTGTGTGCCTGCATAGCAAGGGGTTGGACTTGAGGGCCCCTGCAGTCTCTTCCAACTCTATGATTCTATGAATGAGATCACTCTGAGAACTACAGTCATAAGTTGTCCTGCTCAGGTCTTGCAGACTCAGTGCCATGGCCTCCTTGACTGGATCAATCCACCAGGAGTGCCGTCTCCCTTTTTCCCTACTGCCTTCTACTTTACCAACCATTATCATCCTTTCCAGTGAGTCGCATCATCTTGTGACATGTCTAAGGTATGGCGACCTCAGTTTAGTAATCTTGGCTTCTAGAGACAGTTCAGGCTTTACTATATTTGTTCTAAGACCCATTCATTTGTCTTTCTAGTAGCCCATGATAACTATACAACTCTTCTCTAGCACCACATTTCAAACGAGTTTATTTTCTTCCTATTAGCATTCTTCACACCTGTACACAAAAATCAGAAACACTGTGGCCTTCATGATTTTGACTTGATATGCCTTTACATTTGAGGATCTCATCTAATTCCTTCATGTTTGCCTTTCCAAGTCTTTGTCTTCTAATTTCTTGAGTGCAGACTCCATTTGGGTTAATGACTTAGACAAGATATACAGAGAATTGTGACAGGCCCTTATTAATGACTAGACTGGTTTTGTAGTTCCTACCAAATTCCTACCAAATAAGGTGCCCTGACATTATCACCTAACTTTTACTCCCCCCTTTAAATACCACCTTTGTATAAATGGGCTAGGGTCTTAAGTGTTCCCTCAGAAACAAATCGTTTGTTTAATGCTAGCATGTTCTTCTTTATTATCAGTGACATTATCGTTGTTGTTGTTATTGTTACTATTGCTACTATTATCTTTAGACAACTCAGACTGAGTCACTAGTTATAAAACAAACTGTCCTTCATTGTAATAACATCAGAAATAAAGTATTTTGTTAAGATTCATAAAAAGTACAGTACTGTTACATTAACCCAGTTCAAACTTTTGACAGTCTATGCGAGTAACTCCAAACCTTAGATACCAGTTCTATGTGTCTTTTCTTCAACTGCTTAAACACAACTCAGCCACCCTTCCTGGCTAAGATCTCACTGAAGACTCCTACTTTCAAACTGACTCTCTGCATCATATATAATTCCTCTCATTCATAAACCTCTCCCACGCACGCCACTGTGCTGGGTTTCACTCTTAAGGCACCGCCCCTGTTGCCCAGCCACCCACCATCAACTTACACTTGCGTTCCAAACAACGGATTTCCAAATCAACTTCATCAAGGAATCTTTAACTATTTCAAAGTTATGTAAATAATCTGTGCTCATTGCTTTTGTCGTCTTAATATTCAAATGTAACCGCGCTTTTTTACGTTCTCAAGTTTTTAAAGTGCCTCTAGATGGTACTGTTTTTGCTGCAACACACTAACACAGTTACTTCCTCCACCTGGAAACTCTGAAGATTATTCCTTTATATAAAGAAAACAAAAGAAAACAAAAATAAAAACAAACTTTAAAGCAAGTATTAATCCACTGTGGAAGGCCTTTTTCCATCCCACTGTCCTAAGTTTACTTCTCCTTGGTATAAATCCTATCTAGATCTTTGTCCCAACATTCGCACTATGAAAGTGAACAATATTTTCATACACGGATATATATATTTTTCCATTGCATATTCACTTAAATGTAAGATCCATTTAATTTAACTTTTGCACCCAGTGGTGTAGCTTGGTGTGAGCAGGGTAGGGGTGGGGGCAGAGGGGCAGGGGCAGGGCTACAGCACATGTGGGGGGGGGCGACAGAGCATGGGGGGGGCAGGCAAAGAGCAGCGGTGCCTCCAAAAAAGTGCCTCCCAGGGCACAGCACCTCCTCGCCCCCCTTGTCCCTACACCACTGTTGGCACCACAATAAAAATATTGTTCTCTATCATAATATTGAACATCTTGCATACAATGAATGATACCAATGCTAATTAAGTCCATTTCAGTTCCAGGTTGTAATTGGAAAAATCAAAATTTGGAAAAGTCAAAGAGGTGTGTGTGAATATTTTCTTGAAGATAATGTAGCTTTTCCTGGCAGTCTATTTGTATAGGCTTGTGCCCTTTTTGTGACCCTGGAATGGCTTAGTATCTGAACCACTGAGTTGAGTACTATATCAGCTAGGGAGAATATGGGTGGATGGAGGGTGGAACAAAGAGAAGAACATGTCTTGAGACATGACAGTGGAATATCCCTGCATGACTGTGAGGAAAAGGAACGGTAGCGCTTCCCTGTCGATGATGAAGTTCCCCTTTTCTTCTCACTTCCACAGCTGCAGCCTCTCCAGCTGACCACACATGAAGAGAACCAACCTCTCGTGAGCCTTCAAATATTTCATTCTCTGCTGTGTGCCCTCCCTGAATGAATGAGGAAAGCAGGGAACTTTCTGGGGAGTTAGAAGCTATTTATTTCAGGGTTGGGCTTATTTGTAATATCATCAGCAGCATGCCAAAAACTCAACAGATACAAACTGCAGTTTAAGTTTTGGGAAGGCTCCCTCAGAATCCAGATGGAATCAGAGGTTACATATGCTGAAGTGAAGTTTAAGAATGTACCTCCACCTGCTGATCCAGAAGGTGAGGAAGGGGATTTGGTGGGATGGACGGTTGTGTGTACAGGGACAGGAAGAATGGAAAGCTTTGTCAATAGTGGGAAATAAGATTATTGGGTTACTTTTGTTAAGTTCTTTTGCTTTAAAACGTTACGTATACGATATAAGGAAATCTAAACCTTCATGGTTTTGGATATGCTGTATGAATGATTAGGTTCATAGCAGACTGAAATGCAATTGGTATAAGTCCTCTTGTTATGAAAATTTAACAGTGATGAAAGTTTACCTGTTGAATGTCTGGCTTTCATGTAACTTTTAGACTCAAGGGCCTAGACAAGGAATAATTTTTAGTAATCCTACAAACTATGATTTTGGATTTTTTTTTCTTTTAAAGAGATCATTATAACAAAATTGAACCAAACCCCATGCATTCTTAATCTGGCCTGATAGCATCGTATTGTTTGCTGGGAGCTACGGAAAAGTCATGTCAGTATAAAAAGCTGTTCTGCTTCCATATATAGTAATATGTACAATGAGTCCAGGACTGATTTTCAGATGCATTTATGAAGTCCTGTTATGAGAAAAGGACTTCATCTTTGGGAGAGACAGAATTCTCTAATTCAGTTTAACATCTTCATATGTCAAAGTTGACTGAACACAAAAAACAGTTATGAGAAAAAGATTGCATATCATTCTGCCACTTATATGTCATTCATTTCTCTGAAGTCAATGTGAAATTTTAAAGTTTAAGAAATAAACTGCAGAGCTCCGGAAATTGAGGTGTCTCAACTTGCCAGTCTCTTATATGTTTTTTTGTGCAGCTGTATGTTAAATTTGTATGTCTGAAGCTTAACAAACTAAAATTCTATGGACAGCTCTCAGAACAGGGCTCACTCTTTCCAGATTGCCAGAACCTGACCTCACAGTTCCAGTTCAAAGTGGTGCAGCTTAAAAACTTTTCTCTCAATGAGGATCTAGGCCAAGGACAGGCAAAATGCCACTTCATGGGATCTTTGTTGCTGCCCCAAGCATTGCCCCAACCATAATCCCTCAATGAACCCTTTTCTTGGTAAAAGGGATGATTTGCCTCCGATAGAAGTTTGCAGGAATAGTGAATCACTTTTCAAATGGGTCACAGGCCACCCCTGCACTGTTCATTTCTTAAAAAAGACAAAAACCCTATTTTTCAAATAAAAGCTACCTCTGGGTTGATTTGCTTTGGTTTGGTATTGGGCAGTTTTGGCAATCCACATGGCTCCCAGAACTTTTTTGTTTTCAAACATCTGTCTCAAATTGGTTGAAAAAATACCATTTGATTGACCAGTATCAAGAGGAACAAAATGAGTCCCAAGTAAATCATAAGGAAGACTTCTGTACATCCTTTCTAATATCACATGGGCATTGCAGCTCTCAGAAACATAGAGAGTACCAGATCAATGGAAATAAGCATTCCTATGTAGGGTTTCAGAGTTTTGAAATCAGTTCATAACAGGATTAGAAACATTCACTCACTCAAACAAAAGTTATGATTTAAAATACAAAGATTCACATACATTTTGTGATTTAATAATGGAATACATTGGTCTTTGTCCTGCTAAGGAAAAGTAACTTGGTCACATCTTGACTTAGGTATTCTGTGCAAACACGCAAGAGAAATACAGTTATGGGAAGAGCAGCCAGGAAGAAATTTGTATAACTGCCTGTGGACAGTTAGTAATCCTCACGACAAAGCTGCTTGTGATTGTTTTTCTGTCTCTTCCAAAAATGATTCATTGTTGTAAGGAGTTTATGTATTACGGGATGTGTTGAGCAGGAACGTACAAACTCAGACCTTTTGTCCATCTGACTCAGAATGGTATGTAGCTACACTGGCTCTCAGGCATGTGCTCTACTCTGGGGTAAAATTATTCTTTCACTAAATCATGCTTGTGGTCCTCCAGATGTGGTTCAGTTCGCATCAGACCTAGCTATCCTAGCCAATGGTGGGGTAGAACTGGAGGAGCAGCCTCTGTAGGGCTGAAGGTTCAACATTCCCAGTACTAAGTTACTATCACTGATTCATCACAGTCCCAGAGAATCAGGTAGATGGCTTTTGCAGAGTCTTCCTGTTTAGGGAGGCCAATATTTCAAGGCAAGGAGGCTGAGCTTACATCTTCAGAAACTGCAGTAGCTCCAGTTTACTTGCAAGCATCCCAACAAGCTGATATTGTACAGGAAGACAGAGCTAGCATGAGGTTTTGCACACATTTCTACCTTCATGCTGCAGCATACACATTTGCCAACATAGCTGCCATGGTCTAAATCCTAATGTGAATCCTCCTAGACTAGACCTATTGAATCAACAGAATTTAAGTCAACGCTTAAGTCCCATTGATTCAATGGGTATACTCTGTTTTACACTAAAAATTGGATTTAGCCCTATTTTAGCTTTCTCCTTTATCCCTCCCATTATATTACACAGGGAATTTCTCTCTCTGAGTTGAAAAACTTTAACCATGTCAATGTGTTACCCTGTGTACTGGGGGTCCCGAGAGGGACACCAAAATGTGCTCAACTAGAGGTGGGGAAAATTAGCTCAGAGCACTGCTTAACGTTACGAGAGGCAGGATAAGGTAGTGAGATCTTGAACCCTATGTCTACCGGGTCGGGTTGAGTCAAGGAGCACACAAAAGTTGAAACAATAAATGATGTTTATTAAACACAAGCAAAACAGTGTATGCAACACACTCATACAAGATAATTAAAGAAGATAAAGGTTGGAGTGGTATAGAGGGATTTTTAGAGGGATTGCTGGTTTGGATGATACTTCTTCACCTGTCCTGAAGCCCAGAAAAATAGAGAGCGAAGCTGGGGTGCGATGTAGCTCAGCACGTGGAGCTGAGGGGAGGCTCGCCAAGCAAAGCGGCAGCAAGGCCGGATGAAACTTGGGAGCATTCCAAGGAAGGTCTTAGAATCAAGGGTTTTTATAAGGAGAATTGTGACTGCAGGCTGTGCCGTACTTGAGGGAAAACAATAGATTTGGAGTTCGAGACAAAGCCTCCGAAAGGTCAGAATCTGAATGATTGAGTTATCGTAGCGGTTTTCAATAGAGTAGCCAGTATGCAGACGCAGAGTACTTGGGTATTGTATGGGTTACCCATCAAGCTGCCATCGCGGGGCAGAGGCTCTTTTGTAGGTTGCGTGCATACCTAATTAGAGTACTTGCCTGGAGGTCTCCTAAAGCAGTGAGTCAGCTATTTCTGGCCTGCCTGTATTGTAGTTTGAATATTACGGCTATTAATAGCCGAGCTTGTTTACGTGCTTGTCCGGTGGCCTCGCAAGCACGTGGAGACGAATAGAGAAGTGAAGCCGAATTATGATATCAAGAGGATATCTTTAATATTCCCAAAGCTCGGACTAGCCAGGGCAGTAACAAATGTATTCAAGAGCCTAACATTTCATATTGTGCCTTTAAATCATTAAAAAGACTACTCTCAATAAGTTACAGGAGTGCCTTAGAAGGGGAAGGAGATGAGAGTATGAAATCAAAATCCACCAGCCAACTAATGGTGTGCACATTTAGCTTCCAATTCAAGGCTTCAGCTTCCAGACCACGCAACCAGTTCTCCTTGAACTTGACTGTGCAAAGATGTACTTGCATGATATCATTTGGAAGGGAATTATCACTGTGCCATTCTTTAAATCATCTAGATTATGAATGTAACGGACTATGTTGTTAAGCAAAATGTGAACCCTTAAACATGGTGTTGGTGTGTCTAACTTTTCAGCATCTTCAAAAACCAGAACAAGTCTGAGTGTGTTCCAGAGAATCCCCTCCTGGTTCCCCTGGGTGATGGCAGGATTTTTTATATTGCTGTCCATTGTACTTCTTGTTGGCATCTTCGGTGAGTACAAAGGGGTGGGGGTTGTCTGACAAGCAGACAACTAGATAAAACCAAGAGAAAAGGGCCAAGTGGATTTTTAAAATAATATAAGAAGAACTTAAGCCTACTCAGCATCTAGCATCTTCTTACACCTTGCTATCGTCTGCCCTTTCTGGGGGTGGGGTGTGTGAGCACCCATCACTCAGTGCCAAGCGTCCTGGGCTACATCACAGAACTATGTGGGTCTAGCATGAAGATCTGAAAAGAAACATATAAGACAGTTTAGGTGGACATACTTACAAACTTCATGAAATCAAGAATCAGCCTCTTCAAGACTTCCCACCATGGGGGGTTTGCATACATGGTGCCTTTAAGCCTGTGGACCTTTGTATCATAGGAATGTGCTGTGGACACCTGAGTTGTGCATACAAAGGTTTGAAATAGACATGGGAAGGGTTAATATAATTCTAGCATAACCCAGAGGCTGCATTGCAATACTCACCTCAGCATGGCATTTCAGTACATAAGATAGTGAGATCCCCTGCTTTCCTGTGAGAATCTCAGAGCCATATGCCCTTTTGGCCTGTGTGAAATGTGGTGGAGTGATTTTGCTGTAGCTGCTGATTTTTGGGTTCACAAAGCTTCCAGAAGGGGAGAGGAGCTTGCATCTGTACAGAAAGATTCCTGTATTTAAACCTTTGCTATATAAACCTGTTGAGAGTCACTGCCATATAGTGGCTTGAGTGTTTGACTATTACTATGGAGACCAGTGGAAACCCAGTGGTTGGTCTTCGGCAAGTCACACTATCACATCCTCAGAGGAAGACAAAGGCAAACCCCCTTGGAACAAATCTTAGGGTAACCATAAGTGAGAAATGACTTGAAGGCGCACAACAGTTGCAGCAACAGCAGCAGCAACAACATATAAACCTCTTACTTGAGAATAGTCTCATCCTAGAGGGAATGCACATGCTGACCTAGAGAAAATACTGATCCAGCAGTGCGGGCAATGTCCCATATAAGTGTGTACCCAAATGCACAGCTGCAGTGGATTGTTGCTGCCACTGGCTGAAGGTTGTGTGAATTTTCTTCCCTATATACCATCTGCCACATCCGTAGATCATCAATAAACCTTCTTTTACAGTTGTGACTTTGTCTCATCTTGTTCATCTCAAATCTGTTTTGATGTGTTGGCCCTCATGAGGCTCTAGTCTGAGACAAAACCTCTTTTCAGGTCTTCATGCTGATCTATAATGTAGCTGAAGTCATGGGAACACTGGGGTGGTGTGTGTGCATGGTTGCGCTTGCACAGTCCCATTGCCGGTTTAGCCTTACTTGTGTTTTGCTAAAATCTTACTTCATGTTGGGTGAATGTCTGCAAAGTGTTTTAGTTGAACATGCATTGCAAGAATCACATCAATTAGAAGATTCTTAGCAACCTATCAGAAATTCGTCCATCACTCACTGGTGGATATTCTTCTGCTTACACATTCTGTACATGGCTATTCTGTTTTTTGAAAAAATCTATGGAATACATATGAACATTATGAGTTATGATTAGTGGTATGCACTGACCTCAAAATTTAATTTGAACTCACTTTGGCCTTGTTCAGAAAACAGTTCAATTCAGTTTGGACCAATTCAGAACCATCCCAGTTCTACTTGAATTAAAATCCAAATTGCAGTTTGGAAATCCAAATTATTCTGCTTCTTACTGACTATAATTGAAGATCAACCAAAAGCTATAATTTGTTATGTTTGTCAGAGATGGGTAACATTTGCAGATATAATTACGTCTTAGAAGGTGATTATGCCTGCCAACTTTTGGGCATATAATTGCCATTTGAGGGGGTAGTTGTACTAAGTGCCTGAAATTTGATTTTCTTGTAAAGGAAGCTGTGAATAACTTTTTAATTCCATGGCAGAACTTAATGAAATTTATAGAGATACTTGGCTTCTTCTGTCCAATGCTTCCTGGCACTTGCATATGGTTTTGCTCCATCCTAGTTTTTCACTGCTTCCTCCATGCATTCTACAGCTGTCTGCTCCTTCTCATAGCATATTTGGTTATGATTCTTACAACCACCCTGACTTCATGGAGATTACTATAAGAGATTTTTATTTGGCTTCTCCTCTCTCTCCACTAAAACTATACCAATATGGGTTGGTCAGCATGAACTGTATTTTTTCTGTCACCCAATAAGACTGGCTTTCATTGCTCTTTTTACTCACAAGAGTATTGCTTCTCAGAAACTTAGGAGTAATTTCCAGTATACTTCCAAAACTTTTGCTCTCTAGTTTCTCTGTTTTGACACTGTGAAATTTCTTCATGAAATTATTCTGAGCCAAAGACACTGGAGTTCCTCTGAATGGTCATCTTTCAGTGGAGCTACAGTGGTGGAATTCTTGCATCAGCAGAGGTTCAGATTAGAGATCCTTTAGATTTCTATCATAAGTCTTCTCAACTATAGTGCTAAGTCTAATTTGGAAGCTGAGTTTGTGTAAATTGACTGCAGAAATTAGCAGAGTGCAAACTCAACAGCTGCATGCAAAAAACAAGGGGAAAAATCCCACAGCTTTCTTGGATGAATTACCACAGAAACAAGTGATGAGAAGATATGCTGGTCCAGACAATGAAAAATATGGAAAAGCCAAGGCAAAGTAGAAAGAACATGGATGGTTTATAAATCCAGGTAATTTAATTTAGCATTAGAAAAAGAGTGCTTGACAGCACAAGGGAAAGGAGTTTGTTACTTTTAAGCTCTGTGATCAGTAAGATGTCATGTAGCTGCTGTCATTTTCCAGTGCCTCTCAAGAGATCGCTGAAGAAGACTCCGCACAAAAGACTGCCTCTGAATTCCACAGTTTGGCACTGCCTCCTGAAAAGTCATGGAGAAACAGGTTAGTAATGGTTAAAATTTCAATCTGTGGACAGCACAGAAGGCCACATTTGGTTGAATCTTAAAACTTTAAAAGAAGCGAAGCAAAGGAAGTGAAAAACCATTCTCATACCGTAGATCAGTGCATGAAGAAGCCAGAGCTTATGCTATCTTTTCACCTAGTCATGAAGTACAATTGACAGCTCTGACATTGCCCTCTTCCACCCAACCTGGGGCCTTTAATCTTGTAGCAAGTCTCAGAGTAACTCTAAATAAACCAGAGTCTTTGTAGAAAATGTTTATTCCTAATAACATGAGAAGAACAGAGCCTAGAAACTAATTTTTAAATATAATCACACATTTAAAAAATGACATACGGTTATGTTACTTGTTACTTGTTTTTGTTCCTTAAAAAATGATTTGAAAAAATCCTTCCAAATGCCCAACTGAAATATTTTTAGCCCCACAAAACTAATAAAAAAGAGTAATGAATACACATTATATGTCGTACAGAAAAGAAGTAAGCAGCGTGTTATAAACCACTCCCTCTAAAAAAAAAGATATTATGATGCTCTTGTCAGCAGGAACAGGGATATATTATATTATCTTAGTGATCAGACTGAAAAATCTAATGCAGCTTTCCTAAACCTAGTGCCCACCGAATGGGTTGAGCTACAAATCTTATCATTGCCAATCATGATGGCATGGTCTTTTGGAGTCTTATACCAGTTGAGTTGATATGTATCTGGACCTCTACTGATATTCTAGGTCTTCACTCATATCTTACATATATATCTTAACCTGACATAGCTTAATATAGGATTGTGTCATAAATCTTATCATGAACAATGTAATGGGAACTAAAAAGTGAAAGAAATTAAATGGATGTGAGAGAATGTAAAGCCATTTCCGCACTAGACTGTTACAGTGCTATTATTCCACTTTCAACATCCTATGGAATCCTGGGCCCCTCCCTTTGAGGCTCCTCACAAAACTGCAAACCCCAGAATTCCATAGCATGTTGAAAGTAGAATAGTAGCGCTATCACGATCTAGTGTAGAAATGGCCTAAAAGAAATTGATTGAATTCACCCAAAGAAAAGAAAGCAGGAATAAGTATAAAAGCCCCAGTTTAATGATCTCCTTCAGAGTATGTTGCATTTCAGGATTGCTAAAATCTTTCCAATAGATGTTGAGTGGAGACAGAAGTAGCATGCATGTAAGAATGGCTCTTACAAGTATGGGAGGTGGTTAATATTTAATTTTTAAAATTGTTTTAATTTATGGTATATTAAAGTTCAAGTTGTGACTGTGTAACCGAAACACAACAGAAGTAACTCATATATGGAAAAATATACTTTATAGCACTTTTGAAAAAAAGAAAACATATCTTAATTGTAGTAAGTGTTTTAATATGTTGTAACTTGACTTGAAATAAGATGTATTGTTTGGGGAAGCGATTTATTAAGCACAGTGGTGGGATAAGTAGACATGCCACATACATACAACCCTTTAATAGTTTGCCTTCAGCTTTCTGAAAAAAGAACCCTCTCATCTTTATTTAGTCATGTTTTAACTGGATGTAAACTAATGGACAAGGGGTATGGTGTGTAGCAAAACCCGCTCTATCATGTCCAAAATGCAGTGCCTACCTTGTTACTGATCCTCAGATCCATATTTGACACAAGCACAATTTCTCTAGCTTTTGGAAAACTCTTTTCCATACACTAATGTTCAAGACTTCTAGATTACGTTTTGAGATAGTTTGCTTTTCTAACGACTTTCCCCACCTCCCCTCTGCTTTGGGATTCAGCAAGTGGGGCAGGAGTCATAAATGGTTCTAGTTTCCATTAACTCTGGGGAGCGTCTGCTTTCGCAGCAGTGTGGCAAAGGTAGGAGGGAGGGCTGCATCCCAGCAGTCTGAGATCATTGTGGACATTGCTTCTCATCTGTTTTGAAAGCTTACCAGAATAAACAATTGGAAGTCCATGACCATTTCCACAGGACACTCTTATAGCGTGATGATTCCACTTTCAACCTCCTATGGAATCCTGGGGTTTGCAGTTCCGAGAGGGGCCAGCCAGCCCCTCCCGGAACTGCAAACCCCAGGGTTCCATAGAAGGTTGAAAGTGGAATCATCGTGCTATAAGAGTGTACTGCGGAAATGTTCCACGTTTTGGATAGAAGTTGGAGAAGCTGGTTAGATTTTGTCCTATTTATATCTGATTCCCATCTAACTTTAGATATGCACTGTTCATTTTTTGGTAGTTGCTTCCTCCACAAATTTTCAAAGCTTAGAAAGGATGTGTAACACCAAAAGTGTAATGTGCAACTTACAAAAGCACCAACCATACTTGCATGCAGTGTTACAATGGAATCAGGGCTTGCAGGATTAAAACCCTGGGATTTTTTTGATCATCAGGGGCCATAATCTCTCCTGCCCTTGTACTCTACTGTTCCTTTCGAGTTCCTCTGCAATCCTAACAAAGAGCCTTTCTGAACTACACTGTTATAGTGCTATTATTTCACTTTGAACATCCTATGGAATCCTGGGGTTTGCAGTGTAGGAAGGGGCATTTAGAATTCTCATCTAGAGAGCTCTTTGGCCTCAGTAAACTACAAACCTCAGAATTTCACAAGATGTTGAAAGTGGAATAATAGCACTATAACAGTGTAGTGTGGAAAGGCCCAAAGAGAAAATGGATTCTCCTGAGAGCGACGTATTGTTATATGATACACTTACTGCAGTCCAAAGTATTTTTGTCTGCTAGACCCTTGCCCTTTCTGGCTCATTGAAAGGGCCAGAGACACTAGCTGAGGAGTAATGGGAGTAGTTAATGCCTCAACGCAGGAAGGCACAGTTTCAACAAACCTAAAGGAGACACTTGCAGTTGTGGACAGGTCTACACAGGGACTACAAAACGTAGCATCCATCACGAACCAAAGAACATGAAAGACACTGTAGACTGAGCCAGCCAGAAAAATCAGCAGTAGCAGAACATGTTATAAACCAACCTGGACAAAGAATGCTTTTTGAAAGCACAGAAATTCTGGACCATTCAGATAATTACTGTGTCAGACTACACAGAGAGGCCATTGAAATCCATAAACACCTGGACAATTTTAACAAGAAAGAATAAACTCAGAAAGTAAACAAAAGTTGGCTACCAGTACTGAAAAATACTAAAATCAAGACTCAAAAATATGCCAGTGAACACCACCCAGACTCAGAAGGTCTTTCTACAGGAAACAATACAATGGATTGCTAATGAGGGCTCAAATGCGCAACTGTTATGCATATCCCCTGACTAACAACACAACCCTGGGGGCTAGTCCATTCAACAATGGGCCATTTCAAAGGCCAGCTGCATCACTAGTGCATAACAAATGCAAATCCCTCCCACCCGGGGAGCACACAAGTATATATACTCCATTCCACCTCCATGTCTCCAGATCCTCTGAAGACGCCAACCACAGATGCAGGTGAAATGTCTGGAGCAGATGCTACTAGAACATGGCCTCATAGCCTGAAAAAGCCACAACAACCCATGGATTCCAGCTGTCAGAGCCTTCAACTACTTTGACTTTACACTTGTAAGGCCTCTGCTGAAAATGACTTTCATGGATCCTTCCTTAATTCATGAATATTGGCCAGGGTCCAAGGTTCCATAACAGAACCTTAGCCCTACCTTTCCATGCGGGTGGGACTGTGTGCTCCTGTGAGGCAAGAGGCTAAGTTGATAGTAGCACTGCTGCTGGTAGGATCTCCCACATCAGATAGGCTTTTGCTGAGGAGCCTGACTGAATGTGCCAAACAAGTACTGGGCAGCAACAGGAGTGTGTGTGTCTGTCTCTTAGGGAGGGGTGATACTGTGGGGGATCCCTCAGAAACTGTGGTAGTGGCACCATAGCTAATGTTTGTTAGCAATGCATAGAAGGAAGCCCCGATAAACCCCTTTGAATGTCTTTTACCATGCAAACTGTATAATGAAACGATCGAAAATGAAACAAGATTGTACCAGAAGATGAGACACAAGTTGGAAGGGACACAGTGAGCTTCTATGCTGGAGTTCAGGAGGAAAGTAATTACACATCAACCCATCCATATAACCATACTCCAAGTTTATGCTCCAACTCAGATGCTGAAGAGGAAGAAACTGAAAAATCCTGTGCTGGAATCTAGAAGGAAATGGATCACACACCAAACCAAGACATACTGATAATCATAGACAACTGGAATGCAAAAGTAGGAAAGAGAGAAGAACCAAAGATTGTTGGAGGATTTGAAGACATGAAGCATGAAACAGGAGAACAACTGATTAAATTTTGTGAGGCCAGTGGTTTGTTCATTGCAAACACATTCTTCAGATGACCAAAGAGATGACTGTATACATGGCAATCACCTATAGAAATCAAATAGTCAAGATAATTTGAAGTGGTAGATGGAGAAACTCCATTCTGTCTGTAAAAGAAAGACCAGGTACAGACTGTGGCTCAGGCTGTGAACTGCTAGTGTTGAAAATTAGGGTAAAGCTAAAGAACACTATATCAATTACTGTGCCAACATACAACCTGAAGAACATCCCTGTAGAATGTACAGATCCAGTGTAAATTACTATAACATACGATATATGTAAGTACTTGGAAGAGTGTATGGAAAATTCAACTGATACAAAGAGATGCAACTGGAGTGTTAACTGAGGCTGGTTACAGAGTTTATACAACTTCCCTGTCCCAGTGGTCGCACTGGCTACCAGTCTGTTTCTGGGCACAATTCAAAGTGTTGATTATAACCTATGATGTCGTATCTGGCTTTGATCTAAGCTATCTGACAAGACTGTACTTCCCACAATGAGTCTTCCTGGACCTTAAGAGTCTCAGGAGAGGTCCTGTTTTCACAGGCATCTTCCCAGGTATGGTTGATTGGTACATAAGATAGGGCCTTCTCAGTAGCTGCCTCTATAATCTGGAATGTCCAGTGAAGCTACTAGAATGGCTCCCTCCTTGCCACCCTTCTGTTGGTAGGTGAAGCCTTTTTATTCCAACAGGCTTTTAGAATTGGAGGGTTTTAAGGAAAGAGCTTTTAATAGGATGCTGTATTGTTTTAACTGCTTCTTATCATTTTATGCAAGAAATAACAATATATTTTAGACTTTAATATGGTTAAAAGCTTAATTCTATTTTAATATTAACTTCTCGTATATTATAATTATATTGTAATTGTTGGGAAATTCTGGCTTTCTCTCCCCCCGCCCCCCTTGTTCTAGGACATATGGGGCTTAGCTAGCTTAGTTTCTTTTCCCTTTGCATGTCAAAGCCTTTTGCTTCTCAACTAAAGCCTCAGTGTTTCTCTTTGTGTTATTTAAATGCATGGCTATGATATCTGGGTGATCAGACCATGTGACCCAGGATAAACCCTGGAGTCATTGGCCTTACATAAAAGACCACGCTTGTCTCTCTTTTCTCCATTTTTTTCTGTTATTTTTGCTTCTGCAACCTCCTCTCTGACCATATTTTGCCTCTCCACCAAGAAGATTGTGAGTTAAGAATGAAGCTACTAACTTACCTAATCTTTCTGTTAGCTGGTTAGGATATAGGCTCTCCAACGCATATGTGATTGTAAAATTCATTAGTAATTTTTTTATAAGTTTGTAACCTGAAACTGCCTGCCTTGTTTTGCTTTCTAAGTCAGTCTCAGTTCAGGGAAGCCACATAGAGATTGCATTTTCTGCAATTCTGCTTAACAATTTTTGGCTTTTATAGCATTTCCCCCAAAGGACTAACACCCTGGTAAACTCTCAACTCTGAACAGTAATCATTAAATTTGTAAGCTGCCTTGAGTCCCAACCTCAGGGAAAAGGAACGGCATAAATAAAGGTGGTGATGGTTATCATGAATAAAGATAATAAATAAAGATGATGATGATGTTGATGATGATAATGGTGGCTTGGTTTTGCCTGGGCAAGATTCATGAGCTCTTCAAAAGATCTGTTCCTGGTAGAATTGAAAATTGATAAAATTGGTTTGTTCTCCACATGACCTTCTGTATTTTGGAGTTCTCTTTGGTGGTATCCCTATAGGGGCTGTCTAGATGAGAGCCTGTGTTCAAAATTTACTACTATATGTGTGTATGTGCATAAGAAAACAGTAGGACATAGGCCTGGAGAGAAAAATTTAGTTCCCAGTTGGAAGAAAATCTTTTGGTTTTCCTCTTTATTTCTTTCCTCCCTTACAGAACAAAAGTTCTCATGTTGTAAGGAAGGCTGGCAGCAGTTTCAATCCAGCTGCTACAATTTCTCCAAGGAGAGGGAAACCTGGAATGACAGTAGGAAGAAATGTATGGATATGGATTCTGACTTGGTGGTGATAAATGAAGGAGCTGAGCAGGTAATTCACAACAGTTAATCTGCCCTGGAAGTTGAGGACCTCTCCCTCTCCCTCTCCCTCTCCCTCTCCCTCTCCCTCTCCCTCCCTCCAGCTCTGCTTGCTTAAAAAGAATGGGATTTCCTGCTGTCCTGAGTATCATAAGTGCCATGAAGAGCTTCTCATATGGCCACTTGTACGTCAGGGTGGCTTATACGACCTTGGGAGCATTATGCCAGACATGCTGTTGATGGGTCTCTCTTCATTGTGGTCTCTCTTCAGAAGCTGGAAAGTGTGTCCAACATTGGTACAAAAGGTTCGCAAATATGTCGGCTCTACAGAGGCACCTTCCCCTTTTACAATGTTCTGTGATTTTAATTATCTGAAAGTTGATTCAAATTTTCATATAGGAGTTCCTGATGAAACAGATAAAATACAAGTCTGGAGCAAAAAATTTTTGTATCGGCCTTACTGATCAAGAGGAAAAAGATAGATGGCAGTGGGTGGATCGCACTCCTATTAACTCCACAGTAACGTGAGTAATAATAATAGTAACTGTCATAGTAATATTTAGAATTTATATGGAGCTTTTTGAGGTCTAAATCCAGTTGCTAGCCCTAATTAAAATGGGCCCAATGAATCAATGGAACTTGCACAAGTGCTGACTAAACAAGTTCGCATTGATTCAATGTGCGTATTGTATGTGTTGTAATTGTCCTGTTGCAAATATTCATCACTCTGTGGTTCACTGTCAGGACGGGGCTGGAGCTATTATCCTTCAGCATTCCTCTTGCCAGTGTGTCAGAGCTTCTTGGTTCGTGAGGCTGCCTAGGTCCTAAAGTGAGCTTGGGGGGTCAAACTGAGACACAGATCATAACTATGATGGTGTAGCTATGTCTCCCAAATATATTCCATATATCTCAGCCCATGTACTTTACATATGCAGAATAATTGTGTGAACTAAATAACAGTGACCACAAAGTAAATTTGTATTGTACAAGTAATTCTAGTATAATGATTTGAGATGTAAAATGCCATGATTCGTCTGCAAACTTGTTCACCTGCAAGTTCTTGAAATATATTACTTTCAAAAGCCAGGATTATGAAATTTACCTCTCTCAGATGAAACATTGAATGCCTGTATGGTGTGAACACACATTTCAAAGTTGGAAATGAATTTTCACCGACACTTGTACGTGCTCTAAGGTGAGACCTTCAGCATGCAAAGTGTATATACAATAGAAATGCTTCCTTCGACATGTTCAGTAAGTTCGTGAAGTGCTAATGTCGGGTTTTGCAAAATTCTAGCATATCCCTGAACTTCCTCGGTAGAAATGTTTTGCGTATTTGAAGTTCTGCAATTTCTGGAGTGCATCTGAAAATTTTTACAAAGGGTGCATATTCCTCTCATAATATCTAGCTGCCATTTTGCCCTTCATTGGATCAATTCCACTGAAAAACATTCTCTTAATAATCTCATCATCTATGGAATACTTCTCATTCATATCCTAGGCCCTTTTTGCATGTGACTTTGAACATGAAATGGCCACGGGAGTTACGCGGAATTGCGAGGACGGTTCTGCATGAGGTTCCCGCGATTGCACATTGCTCCTGTAGCGATCCCGTGGCAATGGTGCAGTATATCATTTTCATCTCTTTGCCGAAAATTATGTGTGATTACGCATTCCTCCCGCTTCCCTCCCACACTTGTCTGGTGTGCAGAACCTCAGGAAGTGCGATGGCCATGCTTCCTCCCCCAGCACAGCCTGGGAAAGTACCCGGCTGCGCTGCAGAAGGAAGGGGTAGATCTATTGCGCTTCCTTCTGTCCAGCATGGAGGTGGTGTGGAGGGAAGCACAGGGGACGCGATTTCTTCTAGCAAGAGGCTTTTTGCGCAATCCCCGTGATGCCAGCAACACCAGGTAAAGTGCGAAAAGGGCCCTAGACAATACTACTTTATACCTCAGCATATTTTGTAGATGACAGCTAGATTTACAAACCCTCTTTGGCATTGTTCTTATTTCCTTTCTGTGATTTGATTGGTCTCTATCTGTAGTTTTCGGTCTTGCTTCTTCTAAAATGCTTTGAAAGTTTCCATCATTTTGCAGTGGTGCACTTTTTTCTGAAACTGCTGCTATGAAATCAAGGGCTTGATATACATCCATTGAAAATAACTGTGGAATAGCATTTACTGAGAGCATCAATTTTAACAGGTTTTCTTTTTCGTGAAGTGGGCTAGAAATACAAATCTTCCATGACTGATCTTTTGTAGAAATCCTGTGGCTTCAGTGGTACAGGTTACATCACATTTAGTATCATCCTAAATAATATGAAATGTTGTATTAGTTCCTAGTAACATGAAACAGTAGTTTTGACAGATGCAAGACACCCTGTCCAAGGTTGTTCCAACAGTTGTTTCAGATTAATATCATTATATTTTAGGGAAATAACAGACTTTAAAGTGGAATCATGGTCCGTATCACAAACACGAAAGAACTGCTTAATCTGGAGATTGTTTTTTTTTTTTGGACAAAGAATGGACTATCACTAGATGATGCTGATTGTTGAAACAATGGACATAGGGTATTTCTTTCCAGCTTTGGCCATTTCCGCACCGGGCTTCTGTAATGGTGCAGAGCGACCTCTCACGGAGGTCTTCTGCACCATAGAGTGGACTGGCGTGGACTACTTTTTGTAGTTCCACACCAGAATCCACTCAGGAGTGGCCGGAATTAGCCGCGCTGTGTGTTTTTTAAAAACCTCTTTTTCGAGGTTTTTAAAAAGCATGGAGCGTGCAGCCCCATGCCGCTCCGTCGCCCGGCTCCGATGCAGATTTACAGGCAAGCACAAGTGCGTGCATGCAGATCTGCCGGGGGCGGGCTTCCAGCTGGCGAGCTTCTCCACCAACCGGAAGCCGCCATTTGGGACGCCGGAGGACTGCGGAGCAGCAAGCTCGCACTGCTCCACGTGGTGACGGACTTACCCGGCTTCAGGTAAGCTCCGTTTTCGGGCGTTTTCGCCTGTTCCCCCCCCCATGCGGAAAGGGCCAAATTATCTTGCGACAGTTTCTGAACACCATCATGTTTCCCTGACACAACCCTTGCTCTGATCTAGCACTGATTTATAATCTTTTTCTTCCATTGTTATTTATAATCTAGTCATTCTATTTCTCAATATTTTCAGAGTCATATTTACAAAACCACATGCAGATTGATCACTGATCTGTACCATTTCTAACGGTTGTTCTTAAATTCAATCTTGTAGAACAAACTGAACTATAACAGACAAATTCTTTATGTCACCTTTGTCTCTCATGCCATCTACTTTTCATGTAAATAATTGGTAATCAGGACTGTTGACTCTGTTTGCGATTTCTTGGCACACAAACATGGATAGACATTCCCCAGAGGAGAGAGCAGAGGGGGAGCTGGGTCTGTGAAGACATCCTAGACCAGGTGTGTTTACAGGATTGTGGGGCAGTGCTTATTTGTCTGTTTGTTTGCTTGTTTTTGTTTAGTCTCCTTGTGCTGGCCGTGTGCTCTCCCTGAGCACACGGTCTGACTAACGAGGGGGAGGAGCCAGCTAGGGGGGAGGAGTCTTATTAGGAGCTCCCAACGGCACGTGCCGAAGGCGAGCGCTGTTAAAGTCCTCTACTTCAATCCTTCAAGTTTAACCCTTCACAATCAGTAGAGTAGACGTAGCTTATACAGCTGAATTTCAGAAAGAAAACCCAGTTATTCTTTCTAGAACTGCTTCTTGTACTACTCTCTGTAGTATCTAGGATGGAAGGTGAGGGAGCTGCCGCGGTCACCTGTAGCACTAGTGGGATGTTCCTTTTCTTACCACGAGATGTTGTCGGGTACACCTGCGCCAAGTGCAAGCTGGTAACCTTCTTGGAGGAGAAGGTTTGCCAGCTGGAGGCACGAGTTTCTAATCTTCATCTTATTAGGGAAGGGGAGAAGTTTTTGGATAGGGCAGAGAAGACGTACCAGAAGACCGAATGCACGGAGAAGCTGCCAGATCAGGAAGTCAACACACTGTGCCAGGAAACAGAGGCTTGGAGGAATGTCAAACATAGAAGCAGAAGGTCCAGGAAGGTAACAGAGACTCTCAACCTACACAATCGCTTCAAAGTTCTTGGCCTTACGAACGATGAGGAGCACCAGGAGGAGGGAACAGAATGTCCACAAGAAGGAATCCAACTTTGGCAACGGGAACTAGGTCAACGCTCCCAGTCTCAACAGAATGCCCAGGCAGTCCTAGAAGAACATGCTCGTTGAGGAACCCTGGAGAAGCCTCAGAGGAGGCAAGTTCTGGTTGTTAGTGACTCCTTGTTCAGAGGAACTGAAACGGCAATTTGCAAACCGGACAAGCTCAATCTAGAGGTCTGCTGTCTTCCTGGGGCTAAGATCAACCACATAACAGAGAGGCTAATCAGGTTGGTCAAGCCCACTGACCATAAGCCCCTCATTTTGGTTCATGTCGGAACCAATGACACTGCGAGGCGCAGCTTTTACCACATTGCAAAGGACTACGAGCTTATGGGGATGAAGCTTAAGGAACTTGGTGCGCAGGTGGTTATTTTGTCTCTCCTCCCCTGTTCAAGGATATGGCGCACGTAGGGAAAGGGCAATAGCAGAGGTCAACAACTGGCTCCGCACATGGTGCCGCCGGCAATGGTTTGGGTTTTTGGAACACGGCCTGAATTTCCATGAACGTGGGCTTCTGGCAAGGGATGGGCTGCACCTCACGAAACTTGGCAGGAATGTTTTTGCAAACAATCTCGCAAAGAGGATTCAGAGGTCTTTAAACTAAGGCCATTTCCAAACCGGGCTTCTGAAATGGTGCAGAGTGACCTCTCATGGAAGTCTTCTACACCATAGAGTGGACTGGCGTGGATTACTTTTTGTAGTTCCACACCAGAATCCACTCAGGAGTGGCCAGAACTAGTCGCGCTGTGTGTTTTTTAAAAACCTCTTTTTCGAGGTTTTTAAAAAGCACGGAGCGTGCAGCCCCGCGCTGCTCCGTCGCTTAGCTCCGAAGTGGATTTGCAGGCTTGCGCAAGTGTGTGCCTGCAGATCTGCCGGGGGAGGGCTTCCAGCTGGCAAGATTCTCCGGTTGGTGGAGAGCCTCCACCAACCGGAAGCTGCCATTTGGGATGCCGGAGGACTGTGGAGCAGCGAGCTTGCCCTGCTCCGCGTAGCGACGGACTTACCCGGCTGCCGGTAAGCTCCGTTTTTGGGCTTTTTCGCCCATTCCCCCCCCACATGTGGAAAGGACCTAACTTTCCACTGGGGAGGGAGACAATATTATTCAAGGCCAGGACTTGACGAGCGCAGGGGGAAAAGGCCCAAATGATATTGGACAAGTAGTACAAGTGGCCAGTGGTGGGAGGAGTAGAAACTATAGTACAGGACTTGCAGGAAGGGCCCGGGGACTTAAGTGTCTCTACAGTAATGCACGGAGTATGGGAAACAAGCAAGATGAACTTGAACTCCTGGTACAACAAAATAAATACGATTTGATAGGCATCACTGAGACCTGGTGGGATGAGTCTCAGGATTGGAATGTAGGAATAGAGGGGTATAGCCTATTTTGTAAAAATAGACCAAACAAGAAAGGAAGAGAAGTAGCCTTGTTTGTCAAGGATGTTTTCACCTGTGAAGAGATCCGTGACTTAAACCCAGAAAGCCAGGTCGAGAGCATCTGGGTAAGAATTAAGGGAGCGAGAAACAATAGGGATATTCTGGTGGGGGTTTACTACAGACCTCCAACCCAGACTGAGGACTTTGATGATGCCTTCCTCAACCAAATGACTGCACATTCAAAAAGGAGAGATACAGTAATAATAGGAGATTTCAATTACCCGGATATATGTTGGCAGTCAAACTCTGCCAAGACAGCAAGGTCCAGCAAGTTTCTTGCTTGTCTTGCAGACAATTTCATGGTCCAGAAGGTGGAAGAGGCCACAAGGGGATCAAATATTCTAGATCTGATCCTGATCAACAGGGATGACCTTGTTAATGAGGTAGAAGTGGTTGGATCTTTAGGGGGGAGTGACCATGCCCTATTGGAATTTGGCATTCAGTGGGAAGGAGAAGATAAGTGTAGCCAGACACTCATCTTAGATTTTAAAAAAGCGGACTTCTGTAAACTTAGGGAGCTGCTGGCTGGAAATCAGTGGTCAAGAATAGTGAAAGGGAAAGGAGTTCAGGAGGCATGGGAGTTCCTTAAAAGGGAGATACTGAAGGCACAGTCCAAAACTGTGCCAATAAGGAGGAAAAATGGAAGGCATCTGAAGAAACCAGAATGGTTGACTAAAGAACTCTCAGTTGAGCTAAGTGTTAAGAGAAACACGTACAGGAAATGGAAGAAGGGGGAAAGCACCAAAGAAGAATTTAAGCAAGTAACCAGGAGATGTAGGGAGGAGGTCAGAAAGGCTAAAGTACAGAACGAACTTAGGCTGGCCAGAGACATCAAAAACAATAAAAAGGGCTTTTTTAAGTATGTCCGCAGCAAAAGGAAAAAGAAAAAGGCGATAAGGTCACTGTGCAGAGAAGATGGCAAATTACTAACAGGGGGAAGAGAAAAGGCAGAACTACTTAACACCTTCTTTGCCTCAGTTTTTTCCCAGAAGGATACAAGCACTCAACCTGGTGGTTGGGGAGCAGGTGAGGAAGTAGGGGAAATGAGGCACATAATAGGTACGGAGGTGGTACAGGAATACCTGGCCACACGGATGAATTCAAGTCTCCAGGGCCAGATGAATTGCATCCTAGGATATTAAAAGAACTGGCAGAGGTCATTTCGGAACCACTTGCTATAATCTTTGAGAAATCTTGGAGGACAGGAGAAGTTCCAGCAGACTGGAAGAGGGCAAATGTTGTCCCCATCTTCAAGAAGGGAAAGAAAGAGGATCCAAATAATTATTGCCCAGTCAGCCTGACGTCAGTACCCGGAAAGATTCTGGAGCAGATCATTAAGCAGTCAGTTTCTAATCACTTAGAAAGCAACGCGGTAATCACGAGAAGTCAACATGGATTTCTCAAAAATAAGTCATGCCAGACTAATCTTATCTCTTTTTATGATAGAGTTACTAGCTTGATAGATGAAGGGAATGCTGTGGATGTAGCATTTCTCGATTTCAGTAACGCCTTTGACAAAGTTCCACATGACATTCTTGCAAAGAAGCTAGTAAAATGCGGGCTGGACAGGGCTACTGTTAGTTGGATTTGTAATTGGTTGACTGACCAAACCCAAAGGGTGATCACGAATGGCTGCTTTTCATCCTGGAGAGAAGTGACTAGAGGGGTGCCACAGGGTTCTGTCCTGGGCCCAGTGCTGTTCAATATCTTCATCAACGACTTGGATGAAGGAATAGAGGGCATGCTCATCAAATTTGCAGATGACACCAAATTGGGAGGGGTTGCTAATACGCCAAAGGACAGGATCAAAATTCAAAATGACCTGGATAGATTGGAGAGCTGGGCCAAAACTAACAAAATGAAATTCAACAGAGAGAAGTGTAAGGTCCTACACTTAGGTGGAAAAAATGGAATACAGAAATATAGGATGGGGGACACGTGGCTGGATAGCAGTACGTGTGAAAGGGATCTAGAAGTTTTAATAGACCACAAGCTGAACATGAGTCAGCAGTGTGATGCGGCAGCCAAGAAAGCCAATGCAATTCTCGGCTGCATCAATAGGAGTATGGTGTCTAGATCAAGGGAGGTACTGGTACCACTCTACTCTGCTTTGGTTAGACCTCATCTTGAATACTGTGTCCAGTTCTGGGCACCCCAATTCAAGAAGGACATGGTCAGGCTGCAGCAGGTCCAGAGGAGGGCAACCAAAATGGTGAGAGGCCTGGAAGCCATGCCCTATGAGGATAGACTTAGAGAGCTGGGTATGTTTAGTCTGCAGAAGAGAAGGTTAAGAGGGGACATGATAGCCATGTTTAAATATTTGAAGGGATGCCATGTAGAGGAGGGAGAGGGCTTGTTTTCTGCCGCTCCAGAGACCAGGACAAGGAGCAATGGATTCAAGCTGCAGGAAAGGAGATTCCACCTGAACCTCAGGAAGAACTTCCTGACGGTCAGGGCTGTCCGGCAGTGGAATATGCTGCCTCGGAGTGTGGTGGAGTCTCCTTCTTTGGAGGTTTTTAAGCAGAGGCTAGATGGCCATCAGCCGGGAGTGCATGGCAGGGGATTGGACTGGATGGCCTGCGTGGTCTCTTCCAACTCTACATTTCTATGATTCTATGATTCTATGACTCATTCTGAGTGTGGGAAGAAATGTAATGAGCACTTTGAGGTACACCATTAACAAAGTCTTGTAATTTCAGATTTGTTTCTTTGCTAATGTATTCAAATAGCCTTAAAAATAGACCTGATGGCTGAGCTTTAGTACTCTCATCTAAATAACAATTTGTGTAGAAAGATGTAGTTGATTTTTGTTGGAAACTGAGATCGTGTCCTACAGAAATCCCTGGCTTCTTACAGGTATCTTCATTACCTCACAGCAATAGTTTATTGATATCCAAACACTTTATAATGTCAAAAGTGCTGGGAATATAATAATAATGCTTTTCTATCTGCTTCTCACAACCTAAAGTTGGAACACTACTATCACTGGAGTCTGTTAGGTGACTTTCCTTCTACAGAAAATTGTTGATTCTGTATGATCTTTTGATGATGACTGCTTGGAAAATCCCCTGTTACTTCCTAGTGCATGTTTCCCATTTCTGGACCCAGTAACAGTAAAAACCGTGTCATTGCTTCTCTTAAATACTCTGCACAGGAAACAAAATGCCACCTTGGCTGTGACAGAATATTCTGGCCTATCACTTCTGCTTCACTATTTGGCTGAATAAGAACACTGAACACCACCAACTGTGGTTTTTGGAAGCGCTGAAAGGACTGGTTTTTGAAGGTTCTGTTTTATTCCAGTCACCCTGGCTGTGGCTGATCATGGTAATGAACATAACTGTCAGCTTTCATGATGCCTTCTTGCTCTAGTTTTTTTGTCCTAACATATACTTGAAGGATGCTGACTGTGGTCTAATGTGGCAATGGTAATACCTATCAATGCACCCTCTTTTCTTTACCCTTTTGTTGTAAAAAAATACTTGTAGACTGATGCTCTGCAAACTATTATAATATTGCTGGTATTAGCATTTACACTGCATAGTTATATTACCCAATAAGTGGTCATAAACATCACATAATAACTACAGGAACAGTAACTTGTTGTTAATAATAATAACAATAATTGTACGGAAATTGTACCATGATGAAATCATTATCTGCCTAACTAAAGCATCTTTACATCTTATATCTTACAAACTTTGTAAGCCTCAAGGTCATGCAGAGATGCTTTTAAGGCTAAAAGGCCCTTTCTAGGAAGAGTAGGGAGGTCTGGTTTTACCTGACACAATATGTAAAATTATCTCCAGGTATTATAGCGCTAGGACTTCTTAAGAGAAAAACTGTACTCTACCAAGGAAGAGTCTTTTAGCCTTAAAAGGAAAGAAACAGAATCATGCCATTCTTCCAGAGATAAAGCTCTGGGACAGTAACAGCTTGTTTGCATACTTTACCCTAGCAGCCTCAGCTAATGTTGTCTTGAACAGAGAGGAAGCTGGATTTGGAGAGGCAGCAAGCTTTTGAACCAAAGAGATGTTACAGGGAGAAAGAGAAAAAATAGCTGCAGATCAAACAGGAGGGATTCAGAACCCTCCAACTAAGCAATGGCTTTCAATATCTGCATGAGGATAGTGTGAAGATGCTCAAACAGGAAACCAGCAACAAGGGACACTGATTCCCAAGGAAGGAGTTAATGTAACTGGCAACCGTAACAAGAAGAAAAGAAAGGTGCTGGTGGTAGGGGACTCACTACTCACCCATGCTGAGGAAACTGTATACCAGCCTGACAAGATGAGATGGGGAGTATGCTGTCTTCCTGGCATACATATCTAAGATATATCACTGTCCACTTGCCAAAATTAATCAAGAACACAGATCAGAATCTCTTTCTCCTTATTCAGGTGAGCACCAAAAACACTGCAAAAAACACCTCTGAGCATATGACCTCAGACTATGAAGCTTTGGACAGGAAGCAGAGGAATTTTGAGGTGCAGGTGATATTCCTGGCGGTTTTGCCAGTTAGAGATAGAAGACTATACAGGGATAGGAAGATACTAAAAAGTGTGTGACTGGCTATGTAGATACTTCTTGGGGGACTACTGGTTGCAGATGGGCTGCACCTCACAAAGAATGGGAAGAATGTTTTTAGTACAGGAAGCCACCACCTTTTGCTCCCCTGTTATCTGATGATTCAGTCTTCTGATGTTTCCACATTAAGGACAAATTCCATTAATCTGATGAGGGTTTTGTAGTTTGTCAGTTCTTCTTGCCCATGGAGGCTAGCTTGAAACTTCTTGTGTGCTTGCACTTCTTACAAAGCAAGCTGAGAAGCAGAAAAAGGGTGCTAAGCTGACTGAGAGACTTTAGAACTAGTGCATGGGATGTTGGTAACAAGTGAGTCTCCATAAATCCTTCATACTCCCTACAGTACAGTACTTTTCAACCAATTCCTTTTGCTGAGAGTACTCCAGTCCCTAACCTGTTAGATACATAAGGGAAGCCTGTACTAGCATGGCAAGTCTGATCAACAGGGTTTCAAACTAAATCCTTATGGGGTTGGAGATGATAGCCCAAATATCAGTTCATAGGCAAGCTCTAAACACAGGGGTGTTAATTCTAGAGGAGAAGCTAAGGGACAGAAAGGGAGCCACAGTAAAACTGACAGCACATTAAGATTCAGATTTCTACACACCAGTGCACAGGGTTTTGGAAACAAACAAGATAAGCTTGAAGTCCTAGTGCAGGAAGGTGAATATAACTTTATGGGTACAGTGGAGACTTGGTGGGATGACTCTCATGATAGGAATATACCAATTGAAGGATATAACCTGCTCAAAAGTATAGATGTGGCAGAAAAGGAGGAGAGTAGCATTATATGTCAAAGACAAATTCAATTCAACAGAAGTCCATGAGAGTGATCTGAGTGGACTATTGACAGTATTATAGTAAAAATAAATGGAGGGAAAAAAAATAAAAGCAACACTGTGAGAGGCGTCTGCTGCAGGTCATGAAACCAAGAAGAGATAATGGATGACGCTTTTCAGAAATCTCAAAGATGCAAGAGTTAGTAGTTATAAAATAATTATACTTCAGTTACTCTAGCTTTTGAGAGACTCATGCTGCTAAGCATAACTTATCCAACAAATTTGTGATGTACTTCACAGATAACTTCCTGTTTCAAAAGGTAGAGAAAGGAACAAGGAATCAGTAATCCTGGATTTAGGACCAATAGGGAGGAGTTGGTCACTGAAATAAAGGTAGTCAGTACTTTAGGGGCAAGTGACTATGGAATGCTAGAATTCATAATTGTGGAACAGGACAAAGAAAAGTATAGCATGGACCCTGGATTTCAGGAAAACTGATTTTAAGAAGTTCAGGGAACTACTGGGTGGAATCCCATGGCTAGAGACAATAAAGGAAAAAGACATTAAGCAAGAATGGGATTTCATGAAGAAGGAGCTGCAAAAGCCACAATGGCAAACAACCCCATTGAAGAAGAAAAATGAGAAACTTCTCAAAAAGCCAAATCATCTGCGCACCAAACTCAAGGAGGAAGTAAAAATAAATACATAAACAATGGAAGGAAGGATGAATCACCAAGGAAGAGTACAGATGGCTAGCCCAGGCTTGCAAGAATAGGGAAGCTAAAGCTCAGAATGAGCTGAGAATGGCCTGGTAAGCAGGAGGAAACATTTTTTTTTTCCCCCAGATACATTTGAAGCAAGAAAATGATCAAGGAAATGATGAGATCATTGCTTAACAAAGATGGTGAAAAGCCAACAGACCACAACAAAAAAGCAGAACTCTCAACATCTAGTTTGCTTCTGATCCCCCCTCCCCCCAAAAAGAACTGTGTGCTCCCATCAAAGACCTTTGTAAGGTATCTAGACTATAAATCAAGATTGACTGGGAGATAGTCAGGTATTGCCTAATTAACCCAAATGAGTTCAAATCTGCATTACCAGATGAACTGCATCCTAGAGTAGTGAAGGAACTTGTTGAGGTAATTAACCTCTGAACCACTTGCCATCATTTTTGAGAAATCTTGGAGAACAGTTGAAGTGCCAGAGGACTGGAAAAGCAACATTATCCTTCTCTTCAAAAGGGAAACAAAGAAGATCCAAGGAACTGCAGACTGGTCAGCATGACTTCAGTACCTGGAAAAAGAAAAAGAACAGGTTATACAAGAGTCTGTTTGCAAATATCATGATAACAATGCAGTCATTAATAGCAGCCAGCATGGGTTTATGAAAAACAAATCCTGCTAAACCAATCCTGTATCTCTTTTTTGTTTGAATCTCTAGTTTAGCAGATGGTGGGAATGCTATGGATGTCATTAATTTGGATTTCAGCAAAGCATTTGATAAAGTCTGCCATGATATTTTGATTAGCAAACTGATCAGATGTGGAATAGAAGGAAACATCATGAGATAGGCCCATAACTGGCTGGAAAATCTTGTTCAAAGAGTCGTCATCACTTCAAGCTGCAGGGATGTGTTAGTGGAGTGCTGTACAGTTCTGTTCTGAGACTAATAATCTTCCTGGTTTTTTTAATCAATGACTTAGGTAATGGGTTGGAGTGGACCCTTATCATGTTTGTGGATGATAAAAAAAGTGATAGCTAACACACTGGAAGACAGGAACAGAATCCCAAAGGATCTTGATAAACTAGAAAATTAGGCTGAAACGAATAGAATGAAATTTAACAGAGACAAATGCAAACTTTTACATTTAGACCATAAAATCGAATTGCACACTTAACAGTCTGGGAGTTACTTGACTTAGTAGAAGTACATGTGAAAAGGACCTTAGGATTATGGTTAATCATAAATTTCACATGACCTAGCATTGTGATACTGCAGCAAAGGACAGCTAATTATATTTTAGCTTGCATTGTAGAACCATAGTTTCCAAGACAAAGGAAGTAATAGTATCTATTCTGCAATGTATTCCACTATATTCTGCACTAGTTAGGCTTCATCTGGAGTACTGTCTTCCTCATTTTAGGAAGGATATAAACAAGTTGGAGCAGTTTCAGAGAAGGGAAACAAGGATGATTAGAGCTATGAAGAACAAAACATATGAGGAAAGGAACTGGACATGTTCAGTCTGATGACGTGAAGACTAAAGGGTGACATGACTACTTTCTTTAAATATGTAAAAGGCTGTCACTGTGAGGAGGGTATGTTCTCTTCTGACCTAGAGGGTAGGACCAAGTGTAATGGTTTTAAGTTACAGGAAAGTAGATTTTGGTAGAATATTAGAAAGCATGTCTTGGCAGTAAGAGCTGTTCATCTCTTTCTCTGGGCATCCTCAAAAAGAGGCTAGGTTCCTACTTTCTGGGAATACTTTAGATGCAGATCCTGCATTGAGTAGGGGGTTGGACTTGATGGCCTATGGGGCCCCTTCCAGCTCTATGGTTCGATGAATCTATATCTTGAAGGAAGTGACCCTTTCAATTTCCACTGAAGAAAACATTTCATACAATTCTTTTTCTTTTTATTTCAAGTCCTCTTGAAACAGGATGGGGCTGCTGTTATTTGCATTCAACCCTGTCTTAAAACCATCTTGAATTACATCTTGAATTACATCATGCAAGATGCAGGTCTGCACTCAGACATTTTCTCTGTTCTTTACGCTCAAGTGATTTTTAACATCACTGTCTGATGAAGAAGTCTGCAACATTTTGAATGCCTGTGAGATGTTGTTTCCACCTTTTTTGTTGTGTGCCTTCAAGTTGTTTCTGACTTAAGGACAACCCTAATGCACACCTATCATGGAGTTTTCTTGGCAAGATTTGTTCAGAGACGGTTGCCTTTGCCTTCCTCTGAGGTTGAGAGAGTATGCTTGCCCAAAGTCACCCTGTGGGTTTCCATGACTGACTGGGGATTTGAATCCTGGTCTCCAGAGTCATAATCCAATGCTCAAACCACTATATCACGCTGGCCTTAAGTTGCCCAAACAAAGGTATCAGCATGATGTTTTTGATATTTGTCTGAATATTTCTGCATGGCAACATGGCTGCTACTCAACAACTCATTTTTCTATAATAATTGTGTCATGCTTTTGCAGTATAAAAAGTGCCTTGTATAATAATAATGTTCATATGAACTTAAACTGCAAAATGAGGACACACTGATAAGGAGAGAGAGTGCCACACACAGTGAACAACCACACAATGTAGGCAGACTCAGTGGAGTGAAACTAATGACAAAAAACTAGTTACTGTTAAAATTTGGCCAATTTTTTACTTTTAATTTTTTTTAAAAAACAGTATCTTTAAGCACCAATTTTTATAAGGAAGTGCTTGACAGTATATCATATGAGGTTTCTAGGTCAGAATCATCCCAGGCCCTGACATTTCCATACCAAAACCTGAGGCTTCTGGATGGCCTCTCATGTTGCCGATGGGGTGGGCCCGGGTGTTGTCATTAAGGATTATGCATGAAGCATCTACCATGACTTCTTGTTCAAACGTACACATGTCTACAGATCATGTTTGCCTAGTTGGAAATTAAGACAGAAAACCTAACAGTACAGAAGAGAGGAACTCAGTGTGGTGTTGTTAGATGGGATCTCAGGACAGAGAAAAGGTGGATTCACCTAGAGAATACAATGCTATACACACTTATTGAGTACAGGGTGAGATCGGAGTTGCACTCCAACAAGATGGGGAAGGCAATGTTTCAAGCCAGGGAACAAGCCATGATCATCTGAGCATCTGATTCACACATGCATACATGTGTACATCCCAAATTCTGCACTCAAGGGTGCGATGGCAATTCATAGATATATACCCTTGGAAGAGATCCCAAAGGTCATCTAGTCCAACCAGCCTGCTGATGACGCAGGAATTCCACAGCTAAAATGTGCCTCATCCTCATAGAAAACTTACAAATTAAAATAAACTCTTCAGCACATTATTATGGAATAAAATTAAAATGTATCTCTGTCTGTCTGTCTCTCTCTCTCTCGCACACACACAGAGACACTCACACACACATATGCACGCACGCACACACATGCACACATGCACGCACACACACACAGATATAGAAAGAGAGAGAAAGAGAGATGCATACACACACACCTCACTTAAAGCACAGGTACAGGAATTGCAGATGAACAAGATAGAATATGCAAGCACAAAAATGCAAGCACAGGAAGCAATAAGCATATCCAATAGATTAATAAAATATATTATTTCCATTTACTCTGTCTCTCTCAATTTCCTTTCAGTATACCACATAGCAGGGTTTGGAAACGCAAAAATGCTTCAACTTCAGCCATTTACATTATACTCTCTGCTTGCATCTCCCTATATGCCCTGTTGCATTGCACTTAATATGGTATTATTTTCACACAAAAGACTGTAAACCAGCTCTCCCTGATAAAAAAAGGTCAATCTGATCACATAGATGCGGTCTCCAACCTGCCCTCTCTTCCCCCCTCAAAACAGAATTCATACTTAAATCCTTATTTTCTCCCAATTTCCCTTATTTTCCCCACCCATCCATATTCTCTTTCACAATAAAACATTAATTTAACCACTAATCTCTGACACGCACTCGCTCATTCAGTCACCTCACTTTTGGAGACACCAGGCAATGCAATCTTCATCCATCCCCGTTGTAACACTTTTTCCATCATCATCTTGAGGGCCTTTGACTCCCTGAGACTTTCTTCCACCAGGCCCAGATGGAACCAGCCAGCATAGCATACGGCAGGCAGAGCCAGCACACACACACACACACATGCACACGCACTTACCTACCTGCCTACCTTTGCTTGCTTACTTGTGCTCACTTCTCTGCTTGCCTCATTCAGTGCTCTGCTTCCTTTCCTTATCCTATGAAGCAGATGACAGTCACTCTGAGAAGCTTCTTGTGCTATTTTCATGGTTCTTAGTTTTTGCCATCAATGAAAAACTGAGGGCAAAAAAGGTGATCTGATGAGAATACCACTGGAAGTATTTGTGAATTGCAATATGTTAATATTATTGCTGCTGTTCTTTATTTACATTGCACTATAAATGCACACGTCTGCTTCGTATGGCTTGCCTCTTCCTCTTAATTCTCATAGCAACCCCATAAGGTAGGTTTGCTGAGAGGCAGTGATAGCCCCTGACTAAGCAGAGATTTGAACCTGGGTCTCCTTGTTCCAAGCCCAGCGCTTTGAACATTGCTTGGTATTGGTTTTCTCAGATCAACGATGATACGAAGTTTGAAACAGAGTGGAAGAAAAAAAATGCAACAATTAATGTGCCAAATTTGCAAAATTAGAATGAAAAGTATATTAACTTGCATAATTATAGTGACTTGTGCAACATGCAAATTAGATGCCTAGATTTGAGGAAGTAGACTGTGGCAAGAGAAAAATTAGAACTATAAGTTGAAATAGCAAGGAAGCAGATGTTGGCTAAACATTAGAAAAAGTGGGAGAGATTGCCATGCACTGTTCAAGCAGAGACTAGGCAGTCATCTTTTATGGGTTCCTATTGCTCCAACTGAACATGTTGCTTGTGTTGCTTCTCTCATCTCTGCGTTTTAGTTGCCCTTCTATAGAGCTATCTGAAATGGATTAAGTCTCTGAAATATTTGAGAGTAACCTTGTTGGCTATACAGCAAAATACAACAAAATCCCGAATCCACAAGTAGCGATTCTTACTGTATTACAGAGCTTGCTGCATGCTGGTATGTGTTGACTGGTTGCTCCTTGAATGCATTTGTTATCTTGTTATGGCCACTTGTTCCCCATTGTAGTCAGGACACCTCCTAACTTGGTTGTTGTAGCCATTCTTGGTTGTGACCTGGAAGGCCTGGCCCACCTTGTAATTCAGTCTGCTTCGGTCTCCCACTCTTTCTTCTTCTACAGCTGAGTGCCTGGATCTCCTGAGTTTATAAGCTTTCTATTCAAGTTACCTTATCAATGGCCCTTTCTGCACCAGGTAATTAGAACGGGGCAGTGTGTCCTCTCACGGAGGTCGTCTGCATCTTGGAGCAGACTAGGAGCAGACTACTTACCGGAGATCTGCACCTCAGTCCTCTCCAAAATGACCCCAAGTGGTCCTCCAGAGTTTTTTCTAAAGACAGCAAAAAACAGGTCTTTATTTTCCTGGAACGCGCCATTGCGTTCCTGATTCCTTGTGCAGATTCGCAGGCTCGCACCAATGTGAGCCTGCGATCTGCAGAGGGCAGGCTTTAGGCATGGCAAGCTTCAGCAGTTGGTCGGGACCCACAACCAACCGGAAGCCGCCATTTTGGAAGCTGGAAGCCGCCATTTTGGAAGCCGGAGCAGTGCGGATCTACAGACCTCGCACTGCTCCAATTTGTCCTGGACCAAGGAGGAGCCCTGCGGAAGGGCTTCAGGGACAGTCCGCATTGCTTTGGACCCCAGAAGAAGCGGTAGGTAATGGCACGGAGCAATTCCCTCACCTTCTGTGGAAAGGGCCAATGTATTGATCTATATGAAAGTCTGGACTAGATGTGAGTTTAGTTGCTGGATATACATACAGCTCTGTGTAAGGTAAGGTCAAAACAAAATTTACTATTTTCTGGACCTAAGTCTCATTTTATTCAAGACGTGGTTTGAACTATTTGGGCAGATCGATAGACTACATAGTTGTCAGAGCGGAAAATCAGTCTTTACACTGCACAGGAGCTAGGAACAATCAGCAGCATTTATTTCTTTGAGTATTTATAAATTCATACTCTTAACTCCTATGGATGGCCTAAAAACAAGTTGTGCTTATGACAGATCAGAGCTGTGCTTCTGCATTTTTGCTTTGTGAGAAAGAAATTTTATGGCAAGGGATAAGCTCAACCCTCTCTTTTTCTGAGTGTTGGACTATGACTCTGGACACCAGGATTCGAATCCCCACTCTGCCACAGAAACCTGCTGGGTGGTCTTGGATAAAGTGCATTCTGTCATCATCAAAGGAAGGTGAAGGAAAAACCCCACTGAAGAAATCTTGACAAGAAAACCCCATGATAGGTTTGTCTTAAGTCAGAAATGACTCGAAGGCACACCACAACAATTCTCTCTGTCTCTCTAACCATTGTCTCTTTTGCCTGTAAAATCTTACTCCTACATTCTTTCTTCATAAATCTTTCTGTTTTAGATTCTGGAGGGAAAACGAACCTAGCAATGATGATGAGAACTGTGTTGTCATGCATATAGACAGACGAAGATACAACTGGGGAACTGGAATGGACGAAGGCTGGATGAAGAACTGGAATGATGTCAAATGTAGCGAGGGTTCCCACCATTACATTTGTGAATCCAGGGCAGTCATTTCTGCAATTGATCCAGCTTGTGGATTTTAAACCACATCAAGGTTGTGACAGCAGAAAGGGGAAAAAGACCAATACATCTCCCAACACTTTTCATCTGGGGCTATGACTGGAGGGACTTAAGCTTGGATACAAAGTAACCCCTTTTTCAATGGTAAATACAAAGGTAACCACAAAGTAGCAGTTAGCAAAGAATACATATTCAACAAGTTAGTATTTTAGTGGCAGGGAGCTTAGCTTAGCTTAGCAACCTGACTACTTTTTCCATCAAGAGAAAGAGAGAGTATTTGTATGAAACGAAGATACACAGCTTTCTTATGTAGAGCTGAAGGCCAGGATAGATTCTGTCCCTCCAGTCAGGAGCAGTCTGGTCCGCCTTATAAGCTTTTGTTGCAGAGGTTAGAATGATAGCCATAAGTGCCATACTGATCATTAATGGTATATAGAAGAAGGAACATATGGCACATGAAAATGAACATAGACAAGTTTGCAGTAATGAAAGCAAGAAAAATAACATTGGAATTTGTTTGTGCATGGAAAAAATAAAGTATTTTGAATAATCAAATTTTGTTTTGTTTTACTCTAGAGTCATACTTGTGTTTATCAAAGAAGTGGAAAAGAAAAGATGGAATTGAAATGATATGCATACAGGGACGGGGGGGGTAGGGGTAAGAAGGTAGGGGCGCCACTTCCATGCTTGCTCCAGATGCTGTTTATGCAAGATACATCACTGGCTGATTTCCTAACATTTTTAGCTTTCATAGAATTTCCTCCACAGGGCTAACACCCTGGGAAACTGTAACCGCCAACAGTCATGTTGCCAATTCCTTCCTTGGAAACAAAGCCTACAGCACCGTGGATTCATTGGTGGTCTCCCATCCAAGTACTAAACAGGGCTGATCCTGCTCAGATTGGACAAGATCTGGTGCCTTCAGGGTATACATGGTCAAATTGTTCCACTCTTATGTATGTCTCCCATTACTTAATAAGTAATTTTTTACTTAATTACTTAATAAGTAATTTTTTCCCATCAAATCCAGAGTTTAAATCCTAGACCAGTGGTGGGCAACTATGGGAGACCTGAAGGCTACATTGCCTTGGGAATACATTCCCAACCACACATCCACTGCAAAAAAAATCTCGGTTTTTGCCCTCACAAATCCCCCTCAAAACCCTGTAGGGACTGTGAAGGGTAATTTGCTTTGTTTTAGACCTCACAGAGCCATTTGGGGCCTAGGAGAGCCCTTTTTTTCAAAACTGGAAGTTACCAGATGTAACTGCTTTTAACAAGGGCCTTTTCTGAGCCCAAAGTGGCTTTGTTTCCCCCCCCCAAAATATGGCAAAATTGCCCCCATGCTCCCTAGAGAGGATTTGAGGTGAAAAAAAATGTGGCCCTGCGGGCTACGAAAACAGTGCTGGGGGCTGTGTGCACTCTACCCACTCCTATCCTAGACATTAACATGCTTCGCTTGAAGATACCACCTACCAGTGGCCTGGCATGAAACAATGTTCTCTTATTTTTGAGGATAGGGATTACATCATAGAATCATAGAATCATAGAATCATAGAAATGTAGAGTTGGAAGAGACCACACGGGCCATCCAGTCCAACCCCCTGCCATGCAGGAACACTCTCAAAGCACTCCCGACAGATGGCCATCCAGCCTCTGCTTAAAAACCTCCAAAGAAGGAGACTCCACCACACTCCGAGGCAGCATATTCCACTGCTGGACAGCCCTGACCATCAGGAAGTTCTTCCTGAGGTTCAAGTGGAATCTCCTTTCCTGCAGCTTGAATCCATTGCTCCTTGTCCTGGTCTCTGGAGCGGCAGAAAACAAGCCCTCTCCATCCTCTACATGGCATCCCTTCAAATATTTAAACAGAGCTATCATGTCCCCTCTTAACCTTCTCTTCTGCAGACTGAACATACCCAGCTCTCTAAGTCTATCCTCATAGGGCTTGGCTTCCAGGCCCTTCATCATTTTGGTCGCCCTCCTCTGGACCTGCTCCAGCTTGACCATGTCCTTCTTGAATTGGGGTGCCCAGAACTGGACACAGTATTCAAGATGAGGTCTAACCAAAGCAGAGTAGAGTGGTACCAGTACCTCCCTCGATCTAGACACCATACTCCTATTGATGCAGCCGAGAATTGCATTGGCTTTCTTGGCTGCCGCATCACATTGCTGACTCAGGTTCAGCTTGTGGTCTATTAAGACTCCTAGATCCCTTTCACACGTACTGCCATCCAGTCACGTGTCCCCCATCCTATATTTCTGCATTCCATTTTTTCTACCTAAGTGTAGGACCTTACACTTCTCTCTGTTGAATTTCATTTTGTTAGCCTTGGCCCAGCTCTCCAATCTGTCCAGGTCATTTTGAATTTTGATCCTGTCCTCTGGCGTATTAGCAACCCCTCCCAATTTGGTGTCATCTGCAAATTTGATGAGCATGCCCTCTATTCCCTCATCCAAGTCATTGATGAAAATATTGAACAGCACTGGGCCCAGGACAGAACCCTGTGGCACCCCGCTAGTCACTTCTCTCCAGGATGAAAAGCAGCCATTGGTGATCACCCTCTGGGAACGGTCAGTCAACCAGTTACAGATCCACCTGACAGTAGCTCTGTCCAGCCCACATTTTACTAGCTTCTTTGCAAGAATGTCATGTGGAACTTTGTCAAAGGCCTTACTGAAATCAAGATATGGTACATCCACAGCATTCCCTTCATCTATCAAGCTAGTAACTCTATCATAAAAAGAGATGAGATTAGTCTGGCATGACTTATTTTTGAGAAATCCATGTTGACTTCTCGTGATTACCGCGTTGTTTTCTAAGTGATTAGAAACTGACTGCTTAATGATCTGCTCCAGGATCTTTCCGGGTACAGACGTCAGGCTGACTGGGCGATAATTATTTGGGTCCTCTTTCTTTCCCTTCTTGAAGATGGGGACAACATTTGCCCTCTTCCAGTCTGCTGGAACTTCTCCTGTCCTCCAAGATTTCTCAAAGATTATAGCAAGCGGTTCCGAAATGACCTCTGCCAGTTCTTTTAATATCCTAGGATGCAATTCATCTGGCCCTGGAGACTTGAATTCATCCAGTGTGGCCAGGTGTTCTTGTACCACCTCTCTACCTATTATGTGCCGCATTTCCCCTGCTTCCTCACCTGCTCCCCAACCACCAGGTTGAGTGCTTGTATCCTTCTGGGAAAAAACTGAGGCAAAGAAGGTGTTAAGTAGTTCTGCCTTTTCTCTTCCCCCTGTTAGTAATTTACCATCTTCTCTGCGCAGCGACCCTATCGCCTCTTTCTTTTTCCTTTTGCTGCAGACATATTTAAAAAAGCCCTTTTTACTGTGTTTAATGTCTCTGGCCAGCCTAAGTTCGTTCTGTGCTTTAGCCTTTCTGACTTCCTCCCTACATTTCCTGGCTACTTGCTTAAATTCTTCTTTGGTGGTTTCCCCCCTCTTCCATTTCCTGTACACGTTTCTCTTAACGCTTAGCTCAGCATCAAAGGTTTAGTCATCAGAGAATTCCCAAACTCCTCCTTAATTTCAACCCTCAAGTCCTTTCCCCATGTCGTTTGCATGCTCTGCCTTTTACCATATGTCAAATCTATTAGAACCTAAAATTTAGAAGAATTTACTTTCGTATTATTTTCAGCAGAGAGAAAAAACTCTTCAAAACAACATAGCCAGGAAAAGATCACCCTTATTTAAAATAAAAAGGTTGTGTATACAATCATTTTCATCATTCATGAAATAGCCATTGTATTAGTGGAATCAATAGGTTAGTCAAAATATAGACAGTCCTGACTAACAAATGATTGCTAACGTTTTGAAACACAATGTTCTGTGTTCTGAATTGTTAAGTGGCTTGTGAATGGTACTGTCCCCATCCAATATGGAAGCAAATATAGTTGTGTTGGTTGCTAATGCTTGTGTTCTTAAGCAGTGGGTTAGCTTCTCTTTTCCTCACATGGTCTTATATAATTGGAAACCACCCAGCTTACTATAAGCTTATGACCTGATTTCTCTGACTTCTCACCTAAACCATTTGCTGTCTGGTTTCGCTTTGCCACACACTTTGAAACTTCCCAGGCTAAGCTGATGGTTCTCAAAATGTAAGGGAGGGCTCATAATGGAGGGGAATGAATGGATGTAAAGACAAAACTCCCTCTTCCCTCCTCAAGTCATTCTTGAATGGGCCAGGAGGATGAATAACTCCTTCCAGCTATTGTAGTTCTGAATTTGAGAAGTGACGACAAGTCAATAATGAAATGTCTACCACACTTTCTTGGCTTCCTTGGTGTCATCTCTCTCTACTGTAGAATCACTGTGGTTTTTCCTTACTAGTAGTAACTGGGCACCCTGTTCTGGGTATAACTGAACATGACATTTCTATCAAGCACTAAGGCAACAATCAATTGCCCAGCAACACAGTGATGTCACAGGGGTGTATCTTGGCTAGCTGGGACTTAAATGCCATAGCTACAGGAGAAAAGAGAGGGGATTACAGTGGCGGTAAAGAAAAAGGAAGGCCACTGTCTTACGGGCATGTCCCTCTCTTCTGGGCCTAACTTTAGCCAGCAGAAGGAAGTTGTCAAGGGTCAGGACTGGAGAAGAAAGATACTTGTCAGATGCAACTCTAGTCTCGTTGGCCATCCATACAACTCTGACAGAGAAACAATGCCCTTGAGGAAGCTGAGGTCAGAGTCAGGTAGATCAGCCAGCTGCAATACTGTAGAGCACAAGTGTCAAACTCAACTTCATCTTGGGCCACATCAGCATTATGGTTTCCCTCAAAGGGCCGGTTGTAGCTGTAAAACTATATAAATGGATCTACTCTTTTATCATATTAAATCATATTTATCACAGCTCCCCTGAAGCCTCGTCTTCCACTTGCCTTTGCTAATTCTGTGGCCGTTTCCACACTAGGCTGTTATAGTGTGATGATTCCACTTTCAACATCCTATGGAATCCTGGGGTTTGCAGTTTTGGGAGGGGCCGGCCGGATTCCATAGGATGTTGAAAGTGGGATCATCACGCTATAACAGCCTAGTGTGGAAATGACCTATGTCCTGCTCCATTTCTGTCTCCACTAGAGCAGGACTGACCCACTGACCCACAGATGTGCTAGAGTTCCTCCTTCCATACTGCCCTAATTGCTTTCCAGGTTACAAAAGATCACAGTTTAAAAAACTTTTTTGGACTACAACTCCTAGAATCCAGCAACCGGTATGGCTGGCCGGAGGAGTCCGAGTGGTTTGGACAAAAATAAAAATAATGTTTCCATACTCTATAAAAAATGGAACAAAACACCTGTGGCATCTCTCCTGCCCAGTATCAAAAGTGAGACCACCTAAACTCTGAGGATTTGTGTCAGGTAGCCCTCCATATTTTAGTAATGGGATATGTAGTAGGAGTTAAGTAGTAGCTTGCTTGTAACAAGGTATGGGAACCAGAGACCATTAGATAAACAAAATGCTAGGAATGCACTGATAAGCACAGCCAGGCTGCACCAGAACTTCAAGGTCTTTTGCGGGTGGGAAGATGAACTCTTTGTCTTTTATGTTCTGTATTTTGCTAATTACCTCCAGTTCACTCATTGAAGTCCTGCACGATGTATCACACTCCTAATAAATAGTGTTTATGCACTGTTCTATTTATGCGTGTGAATTCAGTTCATGACAATTTGTCTCTCCAATATCAACAGATAGAGAAGAAAAATCCCAAGTCAAAAACAGGATTACCAGGACTGGGAAGGGGGTATATTTTGCTTCATTTGTAGGAAGCCTCCTCCAAGAAGTGCAAGACTGAAGATTAATCATGAGGGCTTTCCTTCTTTCCTTCTTCCTTTCCTCCTTTCCTCCTTTCCTCCTTCCTTCCTTCCTTCCTTCCTTCCCTCCCTCGCTTCTTCCCTCCCTCCTTCCCTCCCCCCTCCCTCCCCCCCTCCCCCCTTCCTTCCTTCCTTCCTTCCTTCCTTCCTTCCTTCCTTCCTTCCTTCCTTCCTTCCTTCCTTCCTTTCTTTTGGGACAAGCAGGCAGATGCAGGTGCCTTATCTGAGTTATTTTAAACTCAAAATAATATATGAAAATGAACAAAGAGTAAGAGTATCTGGCAAAGGAGCCATGATCAATGGCTGGAACTCCTCCCCCATCCAGAAAAACCCACGCATCCCCGAGCCAAGCTGCCATTGCATCCTCTGTCACCTAGATGGCACTCTGCCATGCTGTCCTGCCCAGCGACAGAGCCCTTTCCTAACGCAATGCAGAAAGCAAAACAAGGCTGCAAGTATGCGATCAACAACTTTCCCCAAACCTGCTGACTGGTCCCATGGCCTGGGTAAAGACTGCGTGGTGGGATGGAAGGCAAATACCCCATCAGAGAGCAGGGGCCAGAGCGAGGGAGCCTCTCCGTTCCTTCTTGCGTCCCTCTTACTCCCACCCTTTGCGATCTCTTGACAAATTTCAGCAGCTGAAGTTCCCTCTTGGTGCGTAACTTCAAGGTGTTGGCTGGATTGGGCCAGTGGTGAGGGCATAAAGGGAGGCACACCAGACCAGAAGGAATCACTCCATTAGGATCTGCTAGGTCCCTTGAAAATTTTGATTTTATGACTTTTAGGTCAATCCTGATAATGATATTGCGTGACATTTTGGAGAGGTGGGATGAGGAAGGGAGGAGATTGATTCTTATGGCTCCCTTGTTGCTTTGCGGCTGCCTCAGTTTGTCCTCCTCCGATGAAGAAGGATGTCCCTGGATGCCACTTTGATGAAGGCAACAAAGAGGAGGATAATTTTGGAACCTGAGATTCCTCTCCAACCTCCTTGAATTGGAAGCCCTTCCCAAGCCAGGAGTAGGAGTAAAAGGAGGCTGTAGCTGTGCTTCCCCTTGCCGATTTCCTGGCTTCAGCACAAACAGCCTAGTTTATTAAAGCAGACCTCCTCTCCTGACCCACAATTCTCTCTAAGGCGGTCACCTGGGTCTTAATAGGGTTTCCAGCGAGTCACTACCACAGTCTTCCTCCTCACAAAAGGAAGTGGGGGTAGGGGAGATTTAAGGAGACAGAGTCCAGCCTCTGCTACTCACTCATCCTCCTCAATGAGACTTTTTGCAGCATAACTTTCTGGGATGTCACACACCCCTCCTCAAAAATGAAAGTGAAGGGCCGATTCCAAGTCTGGCTGGGGAGGGGCTCAGCTCCTATCCTGGCTCCTGCAGCAATGCTCTGACAGTGAAACTTGGACAGAGGAGAGGTCAGAAGTAGATTGTGAGTCCTGGCTGCTGGGCCCCTCTTCAGAATACCAGCAGCTGTGGGCCTGAAATGTGGAGATCAGATTCACCAGGTGGGGGGAGTGCCACAGCTGCAGGAGAGATGTGAGGGCCACATGAAATGGTCTGGTGGGCCAGATTCAGCCTGCAGGCCTTGTGTATGACACATGTGCTATAGGAGATCTTGCTATGTCAAATAGACTGCATACTGTTATCCTACCCCCATCCCAGGAAGTATGATTTTGATATTAAAATGCATCTGAGCCAGAGGTGGCTGGGTTGGTACGTAGACAGCCAGGCTAGCAATCGGACAAAAGATCAAAGACTTGTAACTTCCCTCTGTCACGTCTCCATAGGAAACTTCAGAAAGGCACTTAGGCACAGGTAATGGGCCATCAGCATGACAATACTTTGGGGAGATTGCCTGATCTCCCCCTGGAATGCTTGGAACAAAGCAAGGCATATCAAGGCAAGGTCCGGTTACCTGATGCGACTATCACGCAGCCATCAGGCAGATATCACGCAGCCATCAGGCAGTTATCACACTTCCATCACCCTTCTGTTTCTGCCATTGTTCTTTCCAGGAGGAGGGTCTGCCCTGAGGCATGTTTGCCCCTATAACTAGACCCCTTCTCAACTCTATTTTGGAGTTCTCCCAGACTTGACTGGCAGGCTGTCACTCTGTCAGTTGAGGGTCACCCCAACTCCTCCCCTACACCGAGTGTTGCTCTCCGCCTGTCTTTTTCCCAGCTGAAGACTTCTGGATCGGTACAGTATTACCCTGTTCTTTCATTCCCTCCATTTTTCCCCTATCCATTTTCACCTCTTTCCATTTCAATAGTCCTTGTGTGCTTGCATGAGCGTTTGATGCTGAGTGAGTGTGATTAAACATATTAGAGAAATAAAACCTCTTGAGTGAACTTATAGTCTGGTTCTTTCTTGATCTGACTCTGTATAAATTGGGTTATAAGATCTCGCTAGGTGTTGCCCTGCCTTCTGCAAAAAAACCAGTGCTCTGCTAATTTCCCCAATTTTGGCGTTTTAAAGCAAATCAGGGTGTCCTCCAAGGATTACCCCCAGACTTCACAGTAACAATGCCTAGGTTGACTAGGCAGGGTAGTGGACAGGGAGGTCCACTACCCTGCCTAGCCCATTGAGAAGGTCACCCCAATAAGAAGAGCAAGGAGCACTGTGGTTTTACTGGAATTGGGACTTCCCACCTTTAGCCAACTTAGCATCAAGCAGATGTCCCCAAAATCATTTGGCCTCATCATGTACTCACGTCCCACACCTCAGCTTAAAACTCCTTACCTATTATCCAGCTTTGTCCTACTTGTTTTCTGACGCTCATCCAGAACTGACTTGCTTTCTGGTGAGACTGCTGCCTTTTAAGAATTACCTGTCCTATCAGGCTGAGCAGACAGATACTTACTAACCTTATCACTATTATGACCCTGCCCACCTCACACTCCAGTGGCTGTTCTGAAGGTTGGGCTCATGGTGCATGTTTCAGGTAACACTGTAACTGACACACAAGTTTAATATAAACAAGGTACTTTGCTTAGCATAGGTCCTGCAGAGCATTTACTAGGCCTACCCATCTCTCCTTGCCTAACTCAAACACATCCTTCTTTTTCAAACTCCGTGTCCCTGCTGTTTATTGTGTGCTTTCAAGTTTTGGCAACTCTAAGGTAATTCTATCATAGGCTTTTCTCAGCAAGATTTTTTTGGAGTGAGGTTTCCAACTGTTTTCCCTGAGGCTGAGAATGTGTCTTGCTGAAGGTCATCCTGTGTGCTTCTGTAATTGAATGGGGATTCTAATTTTGATCTCCCACGGTCCTGTGCTATCTTTCTGGTGCATCTGTCTGAGATATCACTAACTACTTGCCAAAACTCATAAAGAAAACAGATCAGTACCCTTTTCTCCTGATTCAGTGACACTGCCAGCAGATCATGTATGACTATGAAGCTTTGGGTAGGAAGCTGAAGGGGTCTGAGGAATAAGTGGTGTTCTCATCAATTCTGCCAGTGAAGGGTAGAGGACTACACAGGGACAGGAAGATACTAAAAGTGAATGACTGGCTTTGTAGTGTAGATAGGAGAGGTTTGGCTTGTGGGACCATGGTCTTAGATGGAGAATTAATGGCTACAGATGGGCTGCATCTCACAAAGAATGGAAAGGACGTCTTTTGTAGTAGCACGGTAAGTCTGATCAAGAGGACTTTAAACTAAATGCTTGTGAGGTTGGAGATGATAACTCAAACAATAACCCAAAGGCAAACTCTAAACACAAGGATGTGAACTTGAGAAGAAGCTGAGGGAGAGAATGAGATCCACAGAAAAACTGAGAGCAAATTAATAAGTGAGAACAAACAAAACTTCCAGTGTTTATATACCAATGGACAGAGCTTTGGAAACAAACAAGATGAGCTTGAAGTCCTAGTGCAGGAAGGTAAATATGACTTTATGGTCATAATAGAGACCTAGTGGGATGACTCCCATGGTTTGAAAATTACAATTCAAGAGTATGACTTGTTCAAAAAGAATAGATATGGAAGAAAAAGAGTAGTTGTAGTATGTATGTCAGAGAGAAATCCACATGCACAGAAATCCATGAGAATGTTCAGGGTGGACCAGCTGAGAGAATTTGTGTAAAAATAAATGGGGAAATAAAGAAATTGCTGTTTTGGTAGAAGTTTATTACAGGCAGCCAAACCAAGTAGAGGTGGTGGATGATGCTTTTCAGATGCTGAAAAATCTCAAAGATGCAAGTATTAGTACAGTAGGCCTTCCACTTTCACAAGTGAAGGCATGGGACCCCTGTGAAAGTAGAAAAACTGTGAATAAAATTTTCAAAGTCCAACTGACTCCTAGGACTACTGCAGCCAATTTTACAAACAGAAACAACAACAGCAGCCAATCATCATGCAAGCCAATCCAGCTCCTGATCCCCCTTCTCCTCCTCATCCTCTACCCTCTCTCTGCCGTCATCCCTATAGCCCCAACCCACACTTTCTTTTTGACATCTCTGCACAACATGCCTCACCCAAATTTTAAGAGCCATCAAACTCAAGCAGATTTTGCAAGCAGCAGCAGCCAATGGCCGCAGCCAAAGCCCATATTGCTCCTTGCTACATTCCCTTTCTCACCTTCCTCCCTGTCTCCTGTCATCCCAACAGCCCTAGTCTGTACACCCTTGCTCCAACATGCCTCATCCAGATTTTCAGAGCCTCAATCCCTTCCACCAAACTCAAGTCGATTTTAGAAGCAGCCAATGGAAGCACGAGAAGCACTATGTTCCTACTTTTCTCTCTCTTCGTACCCACAAACATAACAAGAAAGTGAGGCTGTCTAATAGTGAGACAACCTCACTCGTGTGATTTTTCTCTCAACATGTCGTGTGCAGTATCTTGTGTTTCTTGCAGCTGAAAACATCAACTATACAACACAACATTGTATCCTATGTGTTGTGCTTCTAGAGCTGCTGAAAGTGCTCTCAAGAGGGAAAAGACAGTGAGGTTAAATTAATAGATCTGCTGCATACAGTGAAGTGAACTTTTGTAGTTGCTCACCATTGTGGCATCGATGAGTCAATAGTAACGTACACAAAAGAAAGAAAGAAAGAAAGAAAGAGAGAGAGAAAAGGAAAGGAAATCTGTGCAGCTACTGCTGCAGGTACACATTTGGATGCAAAGATTCTATATCAGGTGTGAGAGCCTTACATCTCTCATGTTGAAAGTGCTACTTTTATATGGGTTGCAGGACTGCTATAAAAAGGGCATTCCTATAGATTCCAATATGATAAGAGGGAAGGTAAAGTCCTCATATGTTTCTTTAAAGGACTTTTACCATATATGGAGTGAGAAATGCCAGATGTCTAAGCTGGGTTCAGGAAAGGAAGAGGCACTAGGAATCATAATGCAAACTTACATTGGATAATGAAACACACCAAATAATCTGAAAGGAAAATCAGCATGTGCTTCATAGATTACAGCAAAGCCTTTGATTGCATATATCATGAGAAACTATGGATTGCTCTTAAAGAAATGGAAATGCCAAAACACTTGATTGTCCTGATGCATAATCTGTATGCAGGAGAGGAGACTACTCTTAGGACAGAATATATGGAGAAATGGAACAATTTCCAGTTGGCAATGGGGTCACACTAGGCTGAATTTTATTACCCTTTAACTTGCATGCTGAACTTAACATATGAAAAGCAGGATTAGACTCACAAGGAGGCATGAAATTTGGAGGACGGGAACATTAACAATTTAAGACATGTAGATGATACGTTACTACTAGCAGAATCACAGAATCACAGAAATATAGAGTTGGAAGAGACCACACGGGCCATCCAGTCCAACCCCCTGCCATGCAGGAACACTCTCAAAGCACTCCCGACAGATGGCCATCCAGCCTCTGCTTAAAAACCTCCAAAGAAGGAGATTCCACCACACTCCGAAGCAGCATATTCCACTGCCGGACAGCCCTGACCGTCAGGAAGTTCTTCCTGAGGTTCAGGTGGAATCTCCTTTCCTGCAGCTTGAATCCATTGCTCCTTGTTCTGGTCTCTGGAGCAGCAGAAAACAAGCCCTCTCCTTCCTCTACATGGCACCCCTTCAAATATTTAAACATAGCTATCATGTCCCCTCTTAACCTTCTCTTCTGCAGACTGAACATACCCAGCTCTCTAAGTCTATCCTCATAGGGCATGGCTTCCAGGCCCTTCACCATTTTGGTCGCCCTCCTCTGGACCTGCTCCAGCTTGACCATGTCCTTCTTGAACTGGGGTGCCCAGAACTGGACACAGTATTCAAGATGAGGTCTAACCAAAGCAGAGTAGAGTGGTACCAGTACCTCCCTCGATCTAGACACCATACTCCTATTGATGCAGCCGAGAATTGCGTTGGCTTTCTTGGCTGCCGAAAACAGCAAAAACTTGGAACGATTACTAAAGAAAGTCAAGGCAAAAAGTGTAAAGGCAGGTTTACAGTTGAACATTAAGAAAAAAATAATGACTACGGATGATTGACATAACCTTAAAGTTGAACAATGAAGACATGGAAGTAGTTCAATATTTTCCACACCTTGACTCAGTTATTAAGCAAAATGGAAACTGCAGTCAAGAAATCAGAAGAAGACTATGGCCTTTTCCACAGGACGTCATCATCCTGCACTGGGGATGGGAGAAAGATGGGACCCGAAAAACGGTTCTGCTTGACATTGTCCAGGTCCCATTCTTCTCTTGTCCCCAGGTGGTGTGATCATGCCACAAATCATTAATGGGTTTTCCCCATCAACGACTGGCAATCATGCAGCCCTCCTACCACCTTCCTGCACTTACCTGGTGTGCAGAGGTCCTCGAAGTGCAATGGCAGTGCTTCCTGCCCCAGTGTAGCCTGGGTGCACTGCGGAAGTAAGATGTGGTGCCATCGTGCTTCCTCTATTTGTAGAGGCAGCTGGTGCAGAGGGGAGTGCTCCTGTCATGCTCCCCTCCTGGCAGAGACAACACCAGGACCTGCACCAGATGTCTTTGGAATAAGGTAAGCTATGAAAAGAGCCCCAGACTTACTTGGAAGGGCAGCTATGAAGGAACTGGACAAAATCTTCAAGTATCAAGATACATCATTGAATACTAAGGTTAGGATTGTCCACATCATCATATTTCTAATTTCTATGTATGGTTGTGAAAGCTGGACAGTGAAGGAAGCTGAGAGGAAGAAAATCAGCTCACTCAAAATCTGGTGCTGGAGAAGAGTTCTGTGGAAATTCTGGACTGCTGAAAAAACAAATGAATGGTTCCTAGAGCAAATCAAGCCTGAACTCTCCCTAGAAGTCAAGATGATTAAACTGAGGCTGTTGTCCTTTGGCATTATCATGAGAAGATGGCACCTGCTAGAAAAAACAATAATGCTTGGAAAGGTGGAAGGCAGGAGGAAAAGAGGAAGACGCATTACAAGATGTGACAGACTCAATCAAGGAAAACATGTCCCTGAATCAGCAAGACTTGAACAGGGCAGTTGAGGACAGGGTGACCTGGAGAGCTCTCATTCAAAGGGTTGCCATAAATCAAGGTCAACCTGATGGCAGTCAGTAACAACAACAAAGGAAAGGGAAGGCAAAGAGTCTACCTATTTCATTTCAGCTAGGAGTGGTTTGACAAATTTAGGAAAAGATTCAGCCTACATAATGTAAACACTACAGGAGAACAGGCCTCTGCTGGTCACAAGGCAGCCAGTAAGTTCCGGATATCTTAAGAGAACTTATGGCAATGACGGAATATGAACCAAAGCAGATATTCAGTGCAGATGAAACTGCTCTGCTTTGGAAAAGAATGCCACAGAAAACATTTATAAGCAAAGAAGAGAAGCAAGCAACAAACTTTAAGGCAGCACAGGACAGACTAACCATGCTCTTTTGTGCAAGCACAGGGGGGCATATGAAAAAGCCTCCCCTAATTTATAAAGCTTGTAACCCCAGAGCCTTGAAAGGTAAGGATGGGTTCCAGTTGCCAGTTTTCTAGACATATAATGAGAAGACTTGGACAACAAGAATACTTTTCCTAGAGTGGTTGCATCAGTGTTTTGTGTCAGAGATCAGAAAATAACTTATTATCAGCTTTGGCTGATAGGCCAACTGCACTCCTTTCTAGAATTGGACAACCTAAAGAGGATAGTACACACACTAGTAACATCAAGGTTGGACTTCTGCAATGCACTGTACATTGGGCTACCTTTGTATCAAGTTTGGAAACTCCAGCTGGTCCAAAATATGGCAACCAGATTGGTTACAGGCACAGTGAGGAGTGAGCATATCACACTGATATTAAAATTGTTCCATTGGCTGCCACTTAATTTCGGGGCAAAATACAAAGTGTTGGTTATTACCTCTATGGCCCTACATGGTTTGTGTCCAAGTTACCTGCAGGATTATCTCCTCCCATACAATCCACCCTGTACACTCAGGTCCTTTGGGAGCCATTTACTTAGACTGGCCAGGACTAGACTGGCAATGGTCACCCAGAGAACCTTCTCATCGGCCACCCCTAGACTGTGGAATGACCTGCCAGAAAAGATTCAACAGCAAAATATGCTGTCCAAATTCAAAAAAGTACTAAAGACTTATCTCTTCTGGCAGATCTACCCCATCTATTTTAAATTATGGTGTATTGTAATTATGATATATTTGTATTTTAAATGGTTTTATGTGTTTAAGTGTATTTAACCACAATGTATTTTTAATTGTATTTTAATTTATGTTGTATCTGCCTTGAGCCTTGGGGAGAGGCAGGTAACAAATAAAAACAGCTTCTTCCTCTTCCTCTTCCTCTTCCTCGCCAGTAAGGGAAAGGCTTTTCAGATCCTGTCAGTACTATCAAGCTAGAAACCAAACTTGTGCTGAAAGAAACTTTGGCCAGAATATGTAAACAAGGTCACTGACTCTACTACAGAGCCAGTCCAAGATATTGTGAAACACATTGTGTCATTGGCAAAGAAGATGGGGGGAGGAGGCGGAGGCGGAAAGGGAGGTGGTAGTTGTGGAAGACAAGTTTATGCCAGACAGTATTTCAGAGACTGCATATGTTCAGGGCTGCAACAGACTATTTTTATGACATTGGCCCTTTCCACACTGGGTTATTACTGCAGGTTACTCCGTTGTAGCACTGAACTGTTCTGCACGTGGGAGTGAATTAGCTTCACTTTATTTTCCATTGTTCTGCATGGAATCCCATGATAATGTGCAGTGATGTGGTAGGAAAGTGTGCTATTTGAAAACTGGAAAAAATCCAAATCACATTCTGACATCGAAGCAAGTTCGGATTTTCGCAGTGATGTCGAAACGTACATTCGCACCAGTGTGCATTGGTGGGCAGTGGTGGGCGGGCTGTGGGAATGGGAAGTAGTATGTGTGGTATTTGCTGGTATTAGACACACCGGTATAAGATGTACTTTCAGGCTGCATTCTTCAGGAAAATTTTTTTTAGTATCCCTGTCCCCCATTCCTTTCTCTGTGCCCGCTGGCTACCCCTTCCCACACCTTTCCAGGCCTGCTCGCCACCCCCATGCACCTGTCCACACCCGCTCGCTACCCACCCACACCCCTCCATGCGCAGTCACCAGCCCCGTGCACCTCTCCACTTGCACTTGCCACCTGCACACACCTCTCAGCAACCATTCTCCACTCCCATACACCTCTCTCAGCATGCTCGCCAGCCCCACACACCTCTCTGTGCCCAGTCGCCACTCCCATGTGCCTCTGTGCATGCACTCACCAGCCCCACGCATCTCTCTGCACGCGCTCACCACTCCCATGCATTTCTCCATGCGCGCTCACCACCCCCACATACCTCTCTGATCGGGCTGGGAGGGGTGTGTTCAGGTAGTGATCGGGCTCAGAGAGGTGATTGTGCGTGGTGATCAGGCTGGGAGGGGTGTGTGTGCGTTGTGATTGGGCATGGAGAAGTGCGTGTGGGTGATGATCAGCTGCAGAGAGGTGTGTGAGGGTGGCGAGCACATGCAGAAAGGTGTGTGGGGGTAGTGATCAGGCTCAGAGAGGTGCGTGGGGCTGGTGATCAGGCTCAGAGAGGTGCGTGGGGCTTGCAAGCACGCACGGGGAGGTGCGCGGGGGTAGTGATCGGGCTGGGAGAGATGTGCCGTGAGTGGCGATTGGGCGTGGAGAGTGGGTAAGGGGAGTTGCCGTATTCACGCCCCATTTTCAGGAGGCACTTTTTTGGGAAAAAAGTGCCTCTTATACGCTGGCAAATAGGGTAGTAGGTACCTACGTAGGTATGTACAAACGTGCCAACCCAAAAGACAAAAAAATAAAAAATAAAAAATAACAAACAAAATAAAAAATCAGCCGATCACAGCTGCCAGGGTGGGGTGAGGGGAGTCGGGAGAGTAGCCAATGATGAGGTAGTGCGGATGCATGAACTCGCACTCCTCGGCAGGAAAACGAATCAAAACGAGGGGCTGTGTAGAAAACAATCAGGGAAAACTGTGTTATTTGAATACGGTAAGAACTGGTGCAAACCACTTCTCACTTCTTGTGCGGAAAGGGCCATTAACCATCTACGATATGTTCTTTGAAGGCGAACGAATTGGTAGAAGAGGCACCGTCAATGTACAGCAACATTTTTAAAGAAAGGAAAAAAGAGGGGAAAAAGCCAAATTGAAATCACAATATATTTCAAGAAGATAACACCAAGTATCCCTTCCAGCCTTTCCACCACTGCTTCTGTGCCACCCCTGAGGCACCTCCTTCTTCTCCTGATCCTCCTCCTCTTCCTCCACATATGGAACATGTAGAAGACAACAGTGAAGTCCCTGATGATCCACTTCCACTGATCCAGTAAGCGATACAGTAATGCCATGCTATAGAGTTACAATAAACAATGGTTGGATGTGTGTGTCTTTGTGATTGCCGTGACCGTCATAACTTTCTAGCAAAAACTGTGTGTTGGGATTGTGAAGGGCACCACAATACCTCCACCAGTTTCCAAGCCTTTCTCCCTTCTGTTCCCTTTGTGCCATCAAGATGACAGAGAGGTAAGTGTGCTACGTCTGTTGCTGCTTGTAAAATTGGCTTCAGTTTGCTGGAAGGGAGAGGGGCTCTGAAAATCTAGGGGAGGTGTGTTGGTGCAAAGGTGTCAACAGAAGGTATGTGCTGGGCTGTTAGGATGACAAAAGATGGGCGGAAGAGGGAGAGACGAAGGAGTGGGGCGAAGACATGACTGGTTACTACTGCTGCTTGTAAAATCAAATTATGGCCATTTCTGCACGGGGTGAGGGAATCGCCCAGTGACGCTACTCACCGGACTTTTGGGCTCCCCAGTCCGGTCCACGCTGCTCCGGAACAGTGCGTGGCCGCCGCTCCGCACTGCTCCAGCGACGAAAATGGCGGCTTCCGGTTGGTCGAGGCTCTCGACCAACCGCTGAAGCTCACCAGCCTAAAGCCCGCCCCCGGCAGATCACAGGGTCGCACCAATGCGAGCCTGCGAATCTGCATGAGGGAGCAGGCTCACACTGGCGCGCCCTGTGCTTTTGAAAAACCTCAAGAAACAGGTTTTTCAAAAGCACGCTGGATGACCACTTGGGGTCGTTTCGGAGCGGGCTGGGGTGCGGATCTACGTTAAGTAGGCCCGACCCAGTCCGCTCCCAGGTGCAGGCGTCCTCCCTGGAGGACGCTCTGCACCGTTTTAAAAACCCCGTGTGGAAATGGCCTAAGTTTGCTGGCTCTTAAAAATCTTATTAAGGTGTCTCGGCATGACGGTGTCAAAAGAAAGTATGGCCTGGGGCTGTTGGAAGGACTAGAGATGAAGAGGAGGTGGGGGTGAGGAGCTATGAACTTGTGACTAATTGAATTTGTGAGAGGGAAACCGACAAAAGCGGAGGGCCTGCTGTAGTTATGAGAGACTTCAGTTACCCTGATATCTGCTGGAAGACGAACTCTGCTAAGCATAGACTGTCCAACCAATATTTTTTTGCAGATAATTTCTTATTTCAAAAGGTAGGGGAAGGAACAAGGGATCAGTAATCCTGGATTTAGTACCAATATGGAGGAGCTGGTCACAAGAATGAAAGTAGTCAGTACTTTAAGGGCAAGTGGCAATGGAATGCTAGAATTTATAATTGTGGGACAGGGCAAAGAAGGCTATAGTCAAGCATGGACCCAATATTTCAGGAAAGCTGATTTTAATAAATTAAGGGGACTACTGGGTGGAATCCCATGGCTAGAGACACTAATGGAAAAAGATACCTAGCAAGGATGGGATTTCATGAAGAAAGAGTTGCAAAAGCCACAATGACAGACGATCTCATTGAAAAAGAAAAAATGGGAAACATCTGAAAAAGCCAATAAGGCTTCATAGCAAACTCAAGGAGGAAGAAAAACCATGTAAAGAATAGAAGCTCCTAAATACCTGAAGGTGCCAGATCCTGTCTGTTCTTGGAAGCTAAGCAGGGTCAGCCCTGTTTAGTACTTGAATGGAAGACTACCAATGAATCCCAGGTGCTGTGGGCTATGTTTCAGAGGAAAATATGGTAAAACCACCCCAGATGATTCCTGCTGTAAGAAACCTATATGAAATTTATGGGGTTGCCATGAGCTGACAGATGACTTGAAGGTATGTGCAGGGACGGACACACACACACACACACACAAAATGGAAGGTGTGTAACCCAAGTTTGCAAAAACAGTGTAAAGAAAGCTAAAGCTCAGAATGAGCTGAGACTGGCTAGGCAAACAAAAGAGCAACAAAAAGGGTTTTTCAGATATACTTGAAGCAAGAGAATGACCAAGGAGACAGTGGGGTCACTGTTCAGTAAGGATGGGTAAATGCTAACTGATCACAATGAAAAGGAAGAACTACTCAAAACCTATTTTGTTTCAGTTTTCTCCCAAAACTGCTTCCATGTAGCAGCAGATAAGAACAGAATTCAAACTTAAATAAACTAGAAAATTGGGCAGAAGTTAGAGTCATAGAATCATAGAATTATAGAATTGGAAGAGACCCCAGGGGCCATCCAGTCCAACCCCCTGCCATGCAGGAACACCCATCAAAGCATTCCCAACAGATGGCTATCCAGCCTCCGCTTAAAAACTCCCAAAGAAGGAGACTCTACCACACTACGAGGCAGCATATTCCACTGCCGGACAGCTCTGACCATCAGGAAGTTCTTCCTGAGGTTCAAGTGGAATCTCCTTTCCTGCAGCTTGAATCCATTGCTCCTTGTCCTAGTCTCTGGAGCAGTAGAGAATAAGTCCATTCTCTCCTGAATATGACATCCCTTCAAATATTTAAACATGGCTATCATGTCCCCTCTTAACTTTCTCTTCTGCAGACTAAACATACCCAGCTCCCTAAGCCATTCTTCATAGGGCATGGCTTCCAGACCGTTCACCATTTTGGTCACCCTCCTCTGGACACGTTCCAGCTTGTTGATATCCTTCTTGAATTGAGGTGCCCAGAACTGGACACAGTATTCCAAACGAGGCTTAACCAATGCAGAATAGAGTGTTATCATTACCTCCCTCGATCTAGACACCATACTCCTATTGATGCAACCAAGAATCACGTTGGCTTTCTTGGCTGCCGCATCACACTGCTGACTCATGTTCAGCTTGTGATCTACCAAGACTCCTAGATCCCTTTCACACGTACTACTATCCAGCCATGTGTCTCCCATCCTGTATTTGTGCATTCCATTTTTCTGCCTAAGTGTAGGGCCTTACATTTCTCTCTGTTGAAATTCATTTTGTTGGTTTTGGCCCAGCTCTCCAATCTGTCAAGGTCTTTTTGAAATTTGATCCTGTCCTCTGGCGTATTAGCAACCCCTCCCAATCTGGTATCATCTGCAGATTTGATCAGCATGCCCTCCACTCCTTCATCCAAGTCAAGTTAATAAAATAATTTCCAAATCAAGGGAAGTAATGTTGTTTTTTTTAATTGTATGCCTTCAAGTTGTTTCTGAATTATGGTGACCCTCAGGCAGACTTATCATGGGATTTTCTGAGGCTGAGAGTTTGTGATGAGTGTATGATTGCTGGGTTTCCACAGTTGAATTGAACCCTGGGGAATTGAACCCTGCTCTCCAGAGTCATAATTTGGTGCTTAAACCACTACACCAATGCTGGCTTTCCAAGGGAAGTAATAGTCCTCGTATGTTCTGCACTGGTCAGGCCTCATCTGGAGTACTTTGTACAGTTCTGGGTGCCTCATTTTAAAGAAGCTATAGACAAATTGGATCAGGTTCAGAGACAGGCAACAGGGATGGTAAGAGGTATGGAGAATAAGACATATGAGGAAAAGTTGAAGAAGCTGGGCATGTTCAACTTGGAGAGGAGAAGACTGAGGCATGGCAGGATTGCAGTTTTTAAATACTTCGAGGGCTGTCAGATAGAGGAGAGGCACGTCTGTTCTTGACTGCCCCAGATGACATGCTAATGGTTTGAAACTACAGGAGAGTAAATTTAGATTGAATATTAGAAAGAACTTCTTGACAGTAAAAGTAGTACAGCAATGGAATTAATTGTGTAGAGAGGTGATGTGGTGTCCTTCTCTGAACATCTCCAAAAACAGGCTGGACAGCTACCTGCTGGGGATACTTCAGATGAAGCTCGGATGCCATGGGCCATGAATCCCTTTCCAGCTGTATGATGCTACGATTCTATTCTGTGATGCTATCCTGGTCCAATACTCAAATCACTAATCCACACTGTCTCTCTCATGTCCCTGCTACCACTGGGTTTGCCTCTGAGGTCTATACATATTGTCGCAGCACAGATCTCTAAGACGCTGGAGGCTACTTCTGTTTCTGAAGGATTGAGAATAGGCTTTGATTAGAAGGGAGCATGAGGGTTGCCAGGGACCTCGGTTGCCCTGGTATGTTACAAAAAAGAATCTTGCTACATTAACATCAATGAATTTTGGTGTTCTCTTTGCCTCGCAGATGCTCTCTCTGTCTCTCTCTCTCTGTCTCTCTCTGTCTCTCTCTCTCTGTGTGTGTTTGTGTGTGTGTTGTGATGTGCCCTCCCTATGTAGTAGCAAGAACTGCTGACACACGTCATTTTGGATTGCAGGTTCACTTTTTAAAATGCTCTACTACATAAACAACTATCTTAAAATAGAAAACCAGCATAGACGGGGGACAGACTATGCTAGAGACTCACTTTGATGTACTGTTTTTTTTAAAAAAAGTGCAGGGAGTTTTCACATGGGAAGAATTTTTTAAAAATGGCAGTCACAACACGTAGTCCACAATGTTAACATCCATTCTTCCACCTCTGGATTCTATCCCCTCATTTTCTGCATGTGTAAACTAGGTGTAAGATCTGGACAGAAATGCCAGAATAGAGAAGAAAGTCCAACTGATTCTCTATAGGTCACAGAAGAAGCAAAACATCGAAATTATCAAGCATGTTCTATGTTAAAGGAGATAAAATGAAGATCTAATAGAGGCAGCTCCATAGGCAAGAGGATGGAGCTGTTGATTCAAGCAGTCCAATCTCAGATAACTATTTTTACATCCTGTGGATTGCAATGCACTGAAATCTCTCTTTGAAATGAACAAAATTGAAATAAGACATGGAAATTGATTGGGATTAAAAGTACTTGAATTCAAACAAGTTGTGTGCCTTTTCAGCTATTTAGTGAACAGAGACAGAGAAAATTAAGTATGTCATTGAATAATCATGAACAATTTTATTAAGGATCATTGTTACATTAGAGGACTCACAAGAGAAAAGCAGCAATGAAACAAACCCCATTCATTCAGCACCAGTAAGATGAATGGCACTTCACACAATAAGGAAAGATGTCCCTGCCCCAAAGATGCATCAAGATACAAACATCACTGAAAACAGAGCTGAGTACTTCAAGCTAAGTCGTTGAACAGTGAAACTGCTGTTTATTCTCATGAAAAATATGCATATTTATATTCCTGAAGTATGTGTTACAGTGAAGCAAAATATTATGGTAATTCCAGGATAAACAAATATTTTCATATTGGATTCTAGAACATCATCAGATCTTTAATTTTAAAAAGCAGCCCCTGAATGCCCTAACTTGAATTCATTCACCAAATTATTTAAGCAAAATTCATTTTGAAGTTCATTCATTTTAATATTTTATTCCAGTTCATCTAGTTTCTCCAAAGAACTCCCTGGAGTTGATTTCGGGACGAAATCAATCTGTCATCTTACTGTAACATTTGGTTCCCTCGGGAGACATGTACTACTTCATTGGGTTCTCCGTCCATGTAGGGAAGGCTCTGGACAACTTCTGAGAAAGTTCATCCCTAATAGGCCACTTCCAGGCTTCAAAGAAAGGGGCCAGATTTTTCTTCACTTGCTGAGAAAATTTCTCTGCCCATAAATTCATCTTGGATTCATTATCTTCTGGGATATGGGTCATTCTTTGATACTCAGCAAAGATGCGCATGAAGGGCTCCCATCCAAATGCTTCTTGAAGCTACAGTTAAGAAATATGCATTTAATCCTTTACCTAACTACTTGAATCATCATTTCAAAGTACAAAGTGAACTTGTTGAAGTGGCTGCCTGTCTGAGGATATAACTACATTACAATTAAAACAGGTTTATATCACTTCAAATGAAATGGCTCACCCATGTGGGACTGAATAATGGTCTCTCATTTTTGGAACCCCTTCCCTGTGCATGGGGACTTTATTGTTTCTTCTGAGGTAGATTTTAATACTTATTTTTCTCTTTATCATGTTTGCCTCCATGGTTTAGATCCTGCTGTTTTAGTTGTTAATTTATTACTCTTGCTTTAAAATTTTGTCATTTGATATGAAGTATACCAAAATTTCTTAGGTGTGCTGAGATGGATTTACCCTAAAATAGAGGTGGGAAATACAGACCTTGCACCACACGTGTCCCTTCCACTTTTGTGGGTTCTGTGGTCACCCGCAAATATGTTACTCTTTTGCCATCTCCAACTGAAATGCATTTTTAAAACAAGGAATTCAGAGAGCATGCAACTTGTTTTAAGCTGACTCTCAGAAATACGATTCAACTTGAAAACAGGGTGCATGTATCTCAAGTGCCCAGTTTTAAAGGTAAATTGCAGAATTTCACCACTATGCAACTAAAATTGTTAGGCTTGGTGGCAAATTTATTGGTACAACAGTATAGGAAGAGTACAGTTCCCTATGGGTTCAGGGGGGATTGGAGTGATAAGACCCCCAGCCTCAGAGGTTGTCCATCCCTGCACTAAATATGGCAGACAACTAAATGAAACAAATAGAAAGGAGTCTTGAGAACAGTAGCTGAACATTTACTAGTAACTGGAGAGACAATTAGGGGTTTTGGGGTTTTTTTTGTTACTTCTAGTTTCCCAGCTACTCCCCTATTTTCAAAGTCTTTTTGTCGTTAGATAGCTGGGCTTCTCTTTTGCTTCTTTCCTGACACCTCTTACTTTTCCCCTCTTACTATTTGTCCATTTTTCTGTCACTTTCTAGCTCTAGTGTACTTCATCCCTTCTCTTCTTGTGGTCCCATTGCTGCTCTACTTCTTTTGTTTTGCTTATATTTACCTTTTTCCCTAGCAAGGAAGAAGGGATAGAAGGCTATCTGGTTAACTGACTAGTTGTCTGTCCGCATGTTCTGCAAAGTCTTGCCTAGCAGAGCTGAGGTTATTATGTGCCATGTTAGTTTGACATATTCCTTCCAGTAGGAAGAATAGGTGAGACAGGCAGACATTGTCTTCTGGGAAGACAGCCCTGGACCTATATATATACATTTTGCTTTTTGTAATGTATCCTAGTGAAAATACCTTCATACTGAGGCAAATTAGACATAGTTAACCAATCCATAAAAAGCCAATGATAGTGGTGGAGATAATTGTCCTCTTTTTAAAAGTGCTAGGATAGCTTTCTATGTGTATGTCTTTGAACAGGTCATCACAATGAGTAGATCAGATTTGTCATGTGTGGAAAACAGCCAACACATCTCAGGCCTTCTGTATCACTTAAAAATTACACAGCTATTATCCATTACTCCTTGACCCCAAAATGCTATTCAGTAGAAACAATTCTACATGTTCAGATTTGAGTCATTAGTGAGACAGAGAGCGACAAGCACAATTATGTGAATTAGGTACATTACTGTGAGGTTCACCATGAACTGGAAAAGGAACCAAGCAGAGCAAGAACTTGTTGATGCGGACTTCGAGTGGTAACAATTTAAAAGGAACTTCATGGATATTGGTATTTTATCTTCTAGGTTAGATTTTTAAGACAAGAGGAAATTTCATAATCTAGCCAGGTGGCCACTTTTCTTTTCTAGAAAAGAATCAATATTTACTGTTGGGAAAATACAGTTCTTAATCCTAGCAGTGACATTTTAAAAACGTAAACCTGTGACTTTTTATAAGTTCTTTTTATTAAATCTGTACAATCTGGATGCTCAGTTGTAACAACACTAATATTGTATTTTAAATTACTTTTCAAACAAACAGAAAAGCTTATATCTGAGATGGTGAACATAGCTTAATCTTGGATTTTCTTGCTTTTGTGGATTAACTCTGCACAAAGAACTGAGTATTTTTTTTCTTATGCCATTTCTGCACTACATTGTTTTAGCGCCATTATTCCACTTTCAACTTCCTGTGGAATTCTGGGGTTTGTAGTTTACTGAGGCCAAAGATCTCTCTGGCTGAGAATTCTAGGTGCCCTTCCCAAAACTGCAAACCCCGGGATTCCATAGGATGTTGATACTGGAATAACAGCACTATGACAGTGTAGTGCAGAAATAGCCGTAGTTGGTCTTTAGGCAATGTCCCTTACCTGGAAGTAAGGCCAAGATAACAATTCCACTTATTTCTGAATAAACTATTAAAAATAAAGAATTAGAGAATTATTATGCTTTCATTGTGTGTCACCTGTAAATAGGGCTCCAGAGCAGTAAACTCCTTGAAGTCCTCCAGTTGGGTATATTTTTCCACCCTCTCCTTTCTGAGTTCCGGCACATGCGCTGCATGGGCTCTTTCTCTTGGGATGTGCAGTACTGTCTCATTTACATAAACAGACCAGAGATTGCAGGTGGCTTGGGTGGTATAGGGTAGAAATTCCCATCCATTCTGTTGCTGATTGTGACCCAGTTCATGGATGGACCCCATAGACCTTTATCACGGATGGACTGCACATCTATCATTTCCTGCACTGACTCCAAGTGAAGCATAATTGGGTAACCAGCATGCATCCAACCTAAGGAGGGGAGAATTGAGGAGAAAGACACATTAAAAAAAATACAGGTGAATAGAAGTCTGAAGAATCAGCAAGTGAGTATACAGATGAAAGAACTTTGAAACTATGGTGGAAGTAAATACCGTTCAACCTTTGCATGACAGCCGTTCTTTGAAAGCAGTGACAACATTAGTGGTTTTCTGTTCAAACTGAGTGTGTTATGCTGAGAATGTTATTGCAATTATGCAAATAATGGTCTGTCTTTTATATTCAAAACTAGGTGTCACTAGTTAGCAGATCCTGCCTGAAAACTGGAAAGCAACTTTCAGTATCAGTGGATAGTTATCAGAGATAGTTATCAGAGAGAGAGACCTTGTTTCAGGTTGGTACCTATTTTGCCAATTCAAATTTAGCCCCAATTCACTGTAGGCCAATCTGGCCCTGATCTAAAATGATTTGGATCTGAATTAAAATTAAGAAATCCGGATGTTCCAGTCCTGATTGTCTCTTTACACAATGGGAAGGCACAATGTCAGTCATATGGTAACGAACGTAAGTTTCAGTCTGCTCCACAATCCCAGTAAATCAAGTGGGAAACTTAGCACCAGTAGTTATATGCTGAGAATCTGCTACCACATGTAAAATGATTACTCTTTCAGAACTCTTCTTGCACAGCTGTGAAGTGAACAGAATCAGCCTACGAAAGTTCAAAAATAAAACCACATATGTAAGGGAACTTACAGGTATGTATTACACCAGCAGGATTCTAGCCTTTCGTTTGTACAAAACTCACTCATCACATGACATTTTCCACCTGTAACATTTCAACTAAGCAATATAAGTTTCACCTCCCCTCTTGTTTCTAGAAGACTTGGATAAGTTAGTTAAACAACACTGCATTGCAAAAATGCTACCTCTGGCTACTTTTACCCTCATATGTGAGAACTGATTAGTAGTACTTGCCAACTGATATCTGGACATCTGCCACAATTCTCTCTGGCCTTGGGAACACATTGGGGATTGATGCTAGTTTGGCCACTGCTGTCATCATGTTGTCCCAGATGGTGAGGAGAGTGTCTGGGTTGTCTATATTCTTTGCTTCATCTGTGGGCACTGTCAAAATGATGTTCTCAGTTTCTAGTTCAGTCCAGGGAACAGTAGAGGGGCGAATGGTGTTCTGCCAGACAGATAGGCTGGTGTCACCTAGCATAACATTTTTAAAGGAGATGTTTACTTTGTTTCTTTATTTCGAAGTATTGTGCAGTTTTCAATCATTGAATAGCAACAGGTATTAAGATGAGTACAATCATAAAATGCAATTAAAAGTTAAATATTATTTTTAAAAATGCAAATAATGTTTGTAAGTAGAAATTAGATTGCAGGAACTACAGACTGAAGAAATCTAAATCACATTTGTGAAGACATAGAGAAGACAATTTTTTAGATTCTCATAGTCTGAACAGTGTCAGCTGCTTCCACCATCACCACACTGATTCTGTTTGTTGCTCTTTCAAAGTGCTGTGCACTACATAGATGGTGGCCAGTGTTGACAACAGCAACAAAACTGAGAGCAATTGTTACAGGAAATGTAATAGGAATCAAAGCTACTCAAGTGTGGCTGCATAGAAGAGGTTTTTGGGAACACTGACAGGAAAAGAGATAGGTCAGAAGCAATGGTAAAATCTGCTATTAATTTAGCAGCATTAAGTAAAGTTTGTGAATTCCATGCTTGAGTTTCCTGTGGTATCATTTTCATGAACTTTGAAATAATACATACTAGAGGGGTGATGATCAGAGGATGTTAGGGTTGCCATATCTCACTTCCTCAAAGCTGGGCATCTAATCTGAATATTATGCAAATTATTTTAATTGTGGAAATTATTCTAATTTGAATTCTAACTGCAAATTAGACACATCAATAGTTTCATTTTACTTCTGTTATGTTTCATCCTTCATAACATCTTTTACAGTTACAACTGATTTGAGACAGCCAGCATAAAGTAATATTCAAAGTGCTGGATTTGAAAAAAGGAGCCCCAAGTTCAAATCTCTGTTTGGTCATGGAACTTATCATGTTACCTTGGACCACCACTACCTCTCAGCAAACCTACAGCCTTGAAAACTTTAAAGGTATTGTTTAGTTTGAGAAAAAAAATCAAAACAAGTGCCAATCCAACATGGCAGAGGTATTTCACCTGCCAACACCATTCTTGCACTTCTTCTTGACATAAATCCTTTCTACATCTTTACCTTTGTAGCTGCTCTTTTGTTTCCCTTACAGAGTTTACGTCACAAAAACAAATGGCATTATTCTGCTACAAACATTTAGTGTGAGTAAACAGCTCAAATATGCAAACCACACTCCCAAGACAAATAGAATGAGGAATTAGTCCATCAAGAAAAACTTTGTCCAAGAACCTGCATCATCAAACATAACTACAGTGCTACAGCTCCATCATTGTGGCTACTTCTTCTGATGCTGCCCCCCAAAGAACCTACCTCTTAATCCAGGCAGCACCCTAGCCAAAGGGTTTCTAAGATACTGCAGCTTGGAGTGCTGGGAAATAATTTGACTCTTCTGGTCACAGGGAACTTTGAGATGGGCAGCTGAGAGACCCCTACTTTGCTTCTTTGTCCAAATGATGGGTGGCATGCCTAGAAATCAGGTGAAACCCAGATATCCAGGTGGTATAGCAACTTTAGGAGCATTTGAATGTAGTTTGGTGGTGGTACAGAAGGACCGCTATAAACCACCAGCTGAACAATTTGAATTGTATTCTCAAAGTGCTGCCACGAGAACATGTCTAAATGAGCTTCCTGCCATCTGTCGTGGAAAAACCTCCTATACGTGTGTGAAGACAAACTGTAGTAGTTCATTCCTTCACATGCTCACATACTTACATTTTGGATACTCATGTATACGATATTATTACATAACTTTTGTTATATTTATTATATGAAAATATTATTAATGGAGTTTAAGGAATATTTCTCTTGAATAATATCGAAAAAAATTGGGGGAGGGGGCAAAAGGAAGTATCATACTATGAAATGTAAACTATCAATTGAAGATACCCTATCATTAGTATTATCTTAAGATATATTTTTGTGTGTTTTTATTTTTCTCTCTTGTAAATTTGTAAGAATTTTTTAAATTTTGGAGTTAAAAAATAAACTTTTTAAAAAAACCTTTGACTTTTTAAGAGATAGTAAACCAAAGATGAGGAGGGCTGATACTTATATAGCTATGATTAAAGGAGGAGGAATGAAGGTTACAAAATGAAGACCAACAGTAACTGCAATTTTTTTTTCTACACTATTTAGACAAGAGATGTCAGGATTTGTCAGACTGCTTTGAGTGGTTATCAGAAAGCACTTGGGCTACTAGGTACTTGCCAATCCTTTATAATTGAATTTGAATTCAAATAACATTTCATTAAGTTGTTTGTTTTTGTCTTCTTACCATGCTTAAAATAAGGTGCTTTGACAACCCCTTCTATGGTGATAGAGATGTGGCCCATTGAAGAATTCTCTGGCACAATTATATATAACAGACCACCCCACAAGCTGGAAACTTCCATCCGATGAGTCTTAACTTCAAATCGTCTTATCACCACTGGAGCACGCTTCAGTTCTTCAGCATCACTGAGATCATCAGAATGACAACCAATCTGTACCTAAGAAAAACAACACTTAACACTGCAAAACACTACAAAAACCACTACAAGACAGTGGGTTATTGTGCACTATACCATCTAGCTGGATTCTTAGACATGTAAGAGAATATCATATTTGATACTGATGGATTGTGCAACCCTAATTGGTCAAGATAGCCATGGGCCCTGGGCCTAACATTGTGATAACACTGCAGCTGTGTCCCTAGCCTGGAGGATATTTAGGGCTAGTGCAGTGGCAGAGTTCGAAGTGTGTGGAGGGGGGGCGGGACTACGGTGCATGAGGGTTTGGCTGCAGTGCATGGCCGTGTGGCCATGGGGTCTGGGGCAAGGCCACGGTGCATGAGGGTGTGGCTGTGTGTGTGGGCGTGGCCAGGGGATGTGGGGTGTGGCTACAAGCTGGGAGACCCCCAAAACATTGCTGCCTGGGGGGAAATGCTCCCCTGTTCCTATGCGATTGGGCTAGTGTAATTTAGCTTCTGCCTCATCTTGCCTCTTTTTTGGTTTACTGCCAGAATTGCTTAGCCAGTAGAGTAGTTCTGGCAACAGATTTCTCTTCTAGCAGACTTCTAAGATCAGCTGGCAGAAGAAGGTTCTGCCAACAAAGGGCATTTCTGCTGGGAGAAGAGGCTACTTTCTAATTGTAACTTACTACAGCCACCATATCACTGAGTTAGGATTGCACTATTAGAAAGGTGCAAAACCAGAATGAGCTCTATATTCATACAGTATATTAAACCTCTGACCAGTCAGAGGCAATGTTCCAGCAGAGAATGCTCAGCAAGGAAGAAGAGGCAGAGCTTGGAAGCACCTTGACACAAATAGGCCAGAACTGAAGTAAGGACATCTACACACATAAGTGTTCCTTACGCATGTGGATGTGCTGCAGAGGTTGGTATTCCCTTGCTCTCTGCTCAGCATCCAAAGTCCCCCTCTCAACTTGCTTTGCAGCCCCAAAACCACCTCACACTACCATTCCATAGTTCAACATGAACAGGAAGGATTGGAGAAACATCTGGACCCCCCCCAGCCAGATGCACAATGATTAGAGAAGTGCTGAGACCTCCAGAAAACTCCTGTGGATCTCAAGTGCTGACATCATCATTGTGCATCTGGCCATGGGGATGTAGTGAGATGCTTCTCTGATTCTGCCTGCTTACCTTGAAGCAAGGGATGGCGATACAAGGTGGCTTCAGGGCTTCACAGTGGTATATGACTCAATGTAGCATAGGTCCACAGGTAGATATTTATTTTATATGGAGGGGATGTTGCATTGAGGCCACTGTGAGTTATTAGCAGTCAATTCTTCTTCTAACTAAGACAAAACTAAGCTGTATTATAATAGTTTCATAATAAGAGGTGGCTTCACTTCTTTTGCAGTATAACTGTTAATCACTTTTAGCATTATAGGTTACGTACAGCTTCATTACTTAGGTGTGCTTTGTAGAACAGGCCAGTGTCCTATAGCATTCTTTGTTGTTGTTGTTTAAAGTAACTAATTTACTTTTACCTTTGAATAACAAAAAAACACAATAGACTGAGACACTCTGGATCCCAAGAAGACTTACTTCACTTCTGCTAATGGAATTTAAATTTTACTGTCCTTTGACTCAGCTTCCACATGGCCAAGAATGGAACGGCCTGAGCCTCCACTGAGATCGAATTACAGAAGAAACAACATCTGATAAAAAATGTAAGTCTGTCACTCTAACACTGTCACTTTTCTTCTCCTGTATGATTTTTAAATATCTTTTGCCTGGTGAAGAAGCCAGTGGAGCTTTGAGAGCTTGCGTCGTGTATTTTAGTTGGCCCATAAAAGAAAAGATTTGTGGATTTTGGATTTTGCTTTATTTTGCTGTATGGTCAACATGGCTACCTTTGAATATGTTTCTAAGAACATACAGGGACACTTAAAAAATTATAATGGTAACTAACTGTTGGGTTTTGAGATATAAAAGCATGCAAGATGAAGAACTTTGACAATCTTGTTTAGTGGTAAGTTGGGAGGGGGATCCGTAAAAGTGCAGATACGTGTCACCAAATATTTTAAACAGAGAAGATTCTGTTGTTTCTAATTCAGCAGGATGAATAAATTATTACCTACAAATTTGCCTTGATGACATTGGATGGAAATACCAAGGTGGCAGTTTTCCCTGGAGGAAGGTAAAAGCCAGTGCTTCGCCACGCCTCCGGGCCTGGAAGAGGTGACACCAAAAAGACAGTCTGTCAAAGGCTACATGATGAAATTTAAACAATGTAATTATCTCACTGATTCCTTTGGGAAACAACTTCTCTGTAAGGTTGAAAATTCTCCAAATTCTAGGCTAAATTCCATTGCCTACCATATAGAAAAGGCAGCACATGTCAAGTATTCTAACTGCTTCATCTAATTTTTTCCCAGAAACCCTTATTACAGTGATTGAACGTAACACAGGGTAACTGTTAGTCCTGAGATGGACTCTGGCAAATTGGGAGGGAAAGAAAGAAATTGAGGTGGTTGCTAGCACCAAGTGACCTTGTCACTGCCTGCTGCCATCTGCCAAATAGAATACCATGTCATAACTTCTTATATGCTTTAGCTATGATGCATTTTCCTGTTTTAGTTTAATAAGATAAAGTTCAGAGGATGATGGTGACAACATTGATGATGATAATGGCCTGAGGCCATTACCAATTCAGGGATGAAGTAAAATTTGAAATAGGGAATTCCCAGCTCAAAGCTAATGAAAACTAATCAGATTGCCAAAGACTAAACCAGTACAGAGGTAACTAGATAATAACATACATACATACATACATACATACATACATACATACATATATACATACAATCTTACCATGGTTTTTTCCATTTACTGAAATAACTTGGTGTGGGGATATAGGATAATGTGTTCCAAAATGTTGGTTCAGCCTAGGCACTAGCTTCTGGAACTCTGGAAAGGTGTTGTAGACCTCTGAGGACAAGGTGATTAAAAATGCTTCATTTGAAGTGGATTTGATGGGACTGCTTGCACTGATATCAGGAATTCCATTCTGCTTGATCAGCTCCATCAGATCTTCATCAACAGAGAAGAAGGAAGGAGAACTGGTGGTAGGGATCTTTAAGAATGCTGCAGAATCTTGTCCTAACTTTTGAACTCATGAGGAATATGGTGACGGTAGATCTTGTTGGTTCCAAATATGTTCCTTGAATTGAAATAATGCCTTTCGGAAGTGATACAATGAAGCAACATCTCTGGCTGGTTCAACTGCATAGCTTTGATCAGGTAAGTCCAGGACTTTGTCAAGGATTCCAATTCCAAACTTGTTCAATATCTTGTTTCCTGGATATTCAGCAATAGCACAGGAAGCAGTGTTCTCAGCAGCCCATGACCACGCTTGTCCCCCAATAAGGAGGCCACCTCCTTCAGAGACAAATTCATGAATTTTTTCCATCTCTCCATCACTATATGCTGTACAACAATACACACTTAGGCCATCTTTAAGTGATGTTAGTTCACTCAGGACATTTGCTTGATGTAACATGGAGTAAAAATCCTGGAGGTCATCCCCCATACCAACCTTCCCTCCCCTTCCAGAACTAAGCCAGTCAATTGCATTGAGAACAAAAGTTTTCATTGATGGTGTAGTAAATAGGTTTTCATGAGAAGTTGTAATAACACGTCCCCTGCCATAATAAGCAGCAGCAAGCAATGCTTGGTGACTGTCATCTATGCCAACCGGGAATGCCAGTGTTCCATGGATTAGCAGCTGAGATGGAACAATATCCTGCAAATTGAACTTAGACACACCTTTTACAATAGCCTTTAAATCATTTTGGATGTCTATTCCATGCCTAAAAAAAAGCAAGACAAATCTTTAGCTTGACAAATACTGCTACAACAAGCCTCTGGCCATTGGCACACCAGAAGGATCTCAAAGACTGCTCTAATGTTGTGTATACTTTTTAATATTAGACATTGCGGCTCTGTCACAGTAGGATTTGTACGCAGTTTTGTGCTGTAAAATCCTGCTCAAGCAAAGGCAATTGCATTATGTTTCAGGACCAATCCCTAGGGCCCTCTGAGGACCCCACACTGGGGCCCTTTGAGGGCTGCCCAAACTGCCAAAAATCCCAGACAAACAACAAACTAAACCTCAAATGGCAAGAAGTCCATTTCTGGTTTTGAAAAACATGATAGTTTTTAAATGTTAAACAGTATAATGGGGCTCCTGCAACAAATTTTAAAGATGAATAGCCCCTCCTGCTTCCTGTGTAATTGTTACAATTCTAACAGCTGGGCAAAGCTATTCTGGTATTGTTTTAGCTTCCCAGGATGGCTAGCTAAGGGCACACTTAAATGCTACCAGAGGGGAAAGGGCTGTATGAAGGTTGTCATCTGGGAATAAGAAGCAGTATGGGCAAAGACCCTGCATATAAAATTCTGCCAGACCATTCTGCCTTTTCCCCTTCTCCCTACCCAAAGAACTCAGCTGTTTCCTGCACTCCTCCTTGGCCATATAGTACTTGGGGGAAGATGGGAGACAGGCACATTATATTTGGCTCTGTTGCTACCACTGGACATATCATGATGATATTTACCCTCTGGGAACTCTTGGGCATCCCCTGGGATGCTGCATCAACTGAGCCAAAATAAGCTCATAGATGTATACCACTAGATGGTTCCTTGAAGATATTTTGCCTGACACAGACCAAGACAAGAGAATCTGCCCTAAGAAAACTCTCTTACCCAGTGTGCATAACAGCTCCAGAAAATACCTTATGCATGCAGAGGAGTTGTGATATAATGGGGCAATATGATAGCCATGAAGTCCTGCACTGCCATTTACTTGCACAGAGTATTCAACTGGATCTACACCCTTGCAAGAAACACGGTTACTCTATAGACAAGAATACCCTTTCCAAAACATTTAGCTTATGTCTGTCTTGTACCAAACAGGGAACAGCATTTATACAATTTTATTCTTAACAATTCATTTATCCAGGTCTCAATAACACATATAGGATACATGGCCTACAGATGTTTTCTAATGAACCAACCTGGTGTTTAACTACATGACTCAATGATAAATTGGCAGAGAAAACCTAGTTGAGCAGAGAACTCAGAGCTCACAAGTATCTCACATCCCACTGAGCGCTCTCTCTCTTTCTCTCTGGCCATTTCCACACTAGACTGTTATAGTGCTATTATTCCACTTTCAACATCCTACTACTATTATTTCTCCTTCCAAAAACAATAATGCAGATAAGATATATACTTACTCAGTGATGAGTGGAATCTTTGGCATTTCTTGGGACACTGGGAAGATTCCTTTGTCTCCCACATTGCCAGTGAAGTACACACCAGCCACACCAGCCACCCAGTTGCCAGGAAACCCACAAAGCACATTCTTCATCCCATGTTCTCTTGCCCAATGCCAGGCTTGCCCTCCAATGAGCAGACCCCCACCTTTCTTTACAAACTGCACAAGGTCATCAGCATGCAGCTCATTATAAGCATCTGTGCAATACACTCCTAGCTTATTTCACAGAGTTCCACCTTGCTGTACTTCCACACCATCATGGAGGAGCATTTGGGACAGGGCATCCAAGCTTGTATCAACACCCACCTGGGCTGCTGGCAAGGGCTTGAGCCACTGCAAAGCATTTTTAATGAACAGCAAGAACTGGGGATTTTTCAGAATGTCTTCATGTGAAACAACTACCGTTCGGCCCTTCCCATACTGAGAAGAGGCAATTAGCACTTGCCTGCTATTACTCACAAGCAATGGTAGAGCTTTGTCTCCAATGAGCAGCAGTTCACCAGGGTAGAACTCGCCAGTGAGGTCAAAAGAGTGAACGCCCCTCATTTAGAGATGCATAAGACTGTCTGGAATCCATTTAGGGTCTTTTAAATAGATCCTTGGAAGGCAAAGCTGAAAAGCAGAAGGAAATACAGCACAAATGCAGACATGTTAGTGACCATTTGCACCTGCAAGATAACATCCGTATTTCCCTATGACAATTTTAAAGAGTGCAAAGCATTAATTTTACCAGACTTGAGTTCCTCTCTAGAACTGCCTGTGAATGATAGCATCACTATGGTCCCTTTATAGGAAGCCAACAGCAAACTTCGAAAACTGCAGTGGGTGCGGAAATTATTGCAACTAGCTTTCTGTCACTCACTTGTCACAAAGACATGGTAATTACATGCCAATAAAAGAAAAACACTGCTATAATCCCGTTTAAACTTTTCCTCATTCCTGTGCCTATATATAGTTAAAAATAGATGAAACAATGGCATATTTCATTAACATGTCCAGAACTGTAGCAGGGAAATTAAAAATCTTTTCAAAATTAAATCTCAGCTGTCTTTCTTTTTAGAAGCAACACAGAGTGGCTGAATACAATGAGACTTGGTTATTGTTGTTGATGTGTAGCTTCAAATCAACTCTGACTTAACCTTCTTGGCATTTGCTTCTGAGTAAATATGCCTAGAATTATGCTGAACCTCTTTGTAAAACAATCAATCACTTGTGTCTATCCATGGTTATTCTCATCATCACAGATTCTGTAGTAGAAAGTAGATGTGCTGAACACAGAATTCATAACCTATCAAAGAGTTCAATTGCGCAAGCCTTGTTAAAATGAACACTAGTTGTCCAAGAGGTGCACCCCCTTTCCAACAACAATCCAGTTAGCTGTGGGAGTGCGGTTTCTTGATAGCGCTTGATAGCACTTCCTTCCGTAGCCAATCCAGTAGTGGGTAAGGTGTGGATGTTCCCAGACTGTCTCTCCTTCAGCTACTCTCATGGCAATCTCTGCCCAATAATTTCCAGATCATTTCTGGTGCTCCAGGGGCAAACACGGAAGGAGAAGTGGAGAGAGGATCACACGTTTAAAATCTGTCTCCTCATCTTTTCAATTTTTTATTTTTTAAATACACTTTTTAACCTTATAGCACAAAAACAAAATGGCATTGCAATGCAGGAATGTCACTTGGAAGGAAAAATGGCAGCAAGGCACCCCCTGGATTACCTGAAGAATTAGCTTTTCCTCCCTCTCTTGTTATTTTTGGGGGTACCCCCAAGGTGGGAGGAGAGTCCAGCAAATGCCCTTAACCTTTCCCCTTTACACTGGCCATGACTATACCTTTACACTTGTTACCCCACTGGCATACTCCTTCCTGGGTAGATATAAAATTGATATCAAATATGCTTGCCATGCCAGAGAGTTTGCCCAGGTGGGCACGCAGACAAATAGGTTGAATGACCTAAACTAGGTCAAGGCCAGGAAAATCCCCAGTCACGTTTCCCAAGGAGACCTCAGGCATGTTCCCACGAACAAAGGGTCCTCAGCCAAGAATAGCCAACTTGAGAGGATTACCGAGTTTTCCCCAGGTTGAACAATTCTGACTTTGGAAAATCCTACAAGGCAAGGTCCATTTACACGATCCAATCATGCAAGCTATCAAGCTTCTATTATGTGGCATTTTTCCTTCTATTTCAGCCATTGTTCTTCCCGGGAGAGGGCCTGCCCTCGAGGTACATTCTGCCCTATAAGTAGTCACAGTTTTAGAAGGGTCTCTTTGGAGAACTCCCCGCCACGCTAGCAGACTGGCACTCTTAGTTGAATTTTCCCCTCAGCCATCTCTCTTCGCTGAGCTCCGTCCTTCGTGCTGCTTCCCAGACTGAAGACTTCAGGATAGGTGCAGTATCACCGCCTCTACACCCTCTCCACTATATCCCCTATCAATTTTCACCTCTTTCCCCTCTCAATAGCCCTTGTGGGCATGCGTGAGTGAGTCAGTTGGTGTGTGAGAATACATTTATTAATAAAATCTAATTATTGGTGTGTTTGTCTGGCTTTTTGCTTGGCTTGACCCCGTAAAAATTGGGTAAAAGATTCTGCTGGGTTACCCTGCTGCTTGTTTTGCTATAGCCAGTGCTCTACTAATTTCTCCAACCTTTATAACTTGGAGTGAATCAAGGTGTCTCCATGGGACCCCCAGACGTCAGGGTAACACACTCACTCATGTTCTAGTGCTGATTTCCTAATTTTTTGTGTCTTCCTTAAGCATGTTCCCTTATGTATTTGTCTTGAAAACTGGGCCAAAGACCCACTTTGTGCAGGTTCTAAACAAGCTTATGTCATCTCCACATCATTTTTCTGGGCTCTTGTGCTGTGTTGGGCTGGTAATGAACTGAGCCTTCCTAGGATGATCATGTGGTATTTTCCCATACACATCCACGGTGTTACTGCTTTGAAACTTAGCCTTTCTTTCCCACCCTCCACAATTTTCTCCATTGCAATGACTTGCTTTTCTTTTATTCCTGCAGGCCACCAGGTCATGTGTGGAAAGGGATGTGTGCATCTATGTTCCATGGGGCGCTTTACTAACATCCATTTGAGATTTCATCCGGGTATGCATTCCTCCCTGCTTTGTCGCACCACAGAATAAATCTAGGTTGAAGAAAGACTGTGAGGACCAACTGAACCCCTAACCTTCTACCCAACACTAGGCCTTCTTAAGACTTGCAATGTATGTACATGGGCTGCTCCTGTCAGCCTGCTATGTTCTTGTATTCATTACGTGATCCTCTACTTTCCTTCGTGTTTAGGATAACGTTGCTGTTACTCATGATTCTGCATACACAGGACACAAAGAAGAGGGAAGCACATGAGGACATATGGTTAGCAGAAACCTTGCAGGGACATAAGTGAACAGGAAATGGGAAGCAAACAAAATTCTTCTATTGGTCCGTCGGACTTTGCTACATAACACTCTGCAAACATTAACGTTTCTTGTTTCCTTGTTATGAACATCTCCTTATATGTTTCTCTGTTGATAGTTTCCTGCTTTTTCCCTGAATATTGATTATGGATTTAGCTGTTTAATATATGCCATACATACAGATTGTCATTTGCCAATGAGCAATGACAGATGCAAGAAGTCAAATAAAACCAAGGTTAATGCACCATGCCTATGTTTTCTTTTCCACACTGCTGCAAACCTCAGTCACTGGTAGCTCCAGACTCAAGTGGGTGTAGGGAAGAGAGAAAAGTTCCTATGCTGAACCTCAAAGTAAAGTCCTGTCATGTGTACACCCTTCCAATGCACTACTTTGGGAATACAGACATCAGAGCACTGCAGGGTACCCAGGTCATTTTGTGGGGAGTGGGAGGGTGGGTGGTACCAAAGGAATTTTGCCTGGCATAGTCCCTAACTCGTGGCTGATTTCAGCTTACTACTGTACCCATAGCAAATGTCATTTCACCCCAGATACATCACAAGATAGGATCTAGCAACAGTCAAAAACTCCCACCAACAAGGCCACCCAAGACAGCATGGGTCTATGCTCCATGTGTATTGGTGGGTGTCTGAATCTGAAGTAACAATTATGAGTGCAGGCATCCTTCAATTTCTACCTGGGAGAATTATTCCAATTTAGAAGGTGCACAGCTGTGAAACAGCAATGGTGAGGAGAACTGCAAGTCAAGGCTCTCACTTTATTACAATTGTCACAGGTTTGGTTTGGGTGCAAAACATGCCCTTTGGTTTCACATATATTGTGCACCACCACCAAGCACAGACCACTGCAACATCTCGAAAACTCCTACTGAATCATATGAATAAGCCTCCAGCATGGGGTAAGGGGGGCAGTGGAAGGTGTGAAAGTATGGTAAAGTAGGCTTTTACACATTAAGGCATACACATAAATATACACTATAAAAATGATTTTAAAACTTTTGATCAGCAGAGTCAATCTGAGAAAGCTTGAGTAAAGACAGATTTTAGTATGTCCTTTCAGCTCTCACCTTCTGGCTCATGCCTTATGTTCAGGGGCAGTGGATACAAAAAGGAGGGGAAGTTGCACAGAATGCTTGTACATGAATGCCCAGCCAACCAATCAGGAGAGTGTATGGCTTTCAGTAAGGGAGAGGAAGGATTTTCAATAAAGATTAAGCAGAAACATAAAGGATGAGGTCGCCTTGCAGACAATCTGGTCTCCCAAATGCCATTGATACATTAACATATATATTTTCTTGTACTTCAGACACATCATGAGATGATGTGACTCACTGGTAGGGCTAATAATTCTTGGTAAAGGACTTCTGATCGCATGGTGCTCGTAGTGGCAGCTCGGATTGAAGCTGCACAATTGTGCAGCTCCGAACTGTCACCCGCTGGACTCCAGCCGCTTTTTTTGACATCAAAAGCGGCTAGACACCCCACCGGTAAGGGGGGTGCGGAAGAGGTTCGAAGGGGACCCCAGAATTGGTGAGTGGCTCTCCCCGAAGGGAGTTCGCCCGAAGGGGGAAGAGTGGAGTCACCAAGGGATCGCAGGACCATGGCGGAGCCAGCGAGATCGCCGCGAGAGCAGCACAAGCGCTGCCGCCGATTTTTAAAAGAAGAAGCCTTTAAGATTACAGTAAGCATCTGATCTAAGGATTTATTTCAAATATATCACATCTGGTTTTGACTTGCAACGGTGAGCAGAGGCGGAGGAACAAATGAAGGGACCCAGATGCAAAGTGAGTACATTATGGCTTTGAGTTTCTCTTAAAGGGGCGGCTGCCTATTTTTGAAGTTACTGCCAAAAGCCTTTTCTGCTTGTTTAACAACGACCGTGAACTGGACTGGACTGATTAAGGAACAGGTAGATCTAAGACTTTAAAAATTTTCCCTTGTTTTGAAATCATTTTTGAAGGATAAAGATTTGGAAGAGAATTGTATTTGAATACTGCAACCTTGATTCTGGATTATGGTTTTTTCCTGGATTAGATTTACGGAAACATTGAATTTCTTTTTTTTTTCTTTCTTTTTCTCTTTCTATTTTTTATTTTTGGACTGTGGTGACTAAAGAATAAGATTGTTTGGACTTTTTAAGGAACTTTTTTGCTGTGGAATTATTCTTGAGGGCAAGGACTCGGAAGAGAGCAGAAGAGAACTTATTTGGGACTATAGTTCTCTGTTTATGGTCTTTATTAGACTCTTTATTTTTCTCCGCAACTTTTGAGATCTGCTTTTTTAACTTGGACTTGATTTGGATATATTTCTAGATTTTTGGATATATTTCTGGATTTTTAGCTTGGACTCGATTTGGATACATTTCTGGACTTTTATTTCGAACTTGATTTGGAAATATCTTGGATTGCATAGGTTTTGAGAACTCTGGCAAGCTGATTTTTAAGAACCTGGAATTTTGATACTTGAGGGTTACGAACATTGGGAAATGCTTTACTAGTTCCTGGTTCCTGAGAACTGTTTTTCTGCTGTGATTGTTGAGAGTAGAGAACCTGTGCTGGAAGGACACTGTAAGCTGAACATCCTCACTCCCACGAGATGGAATGGCTTGGAATGTAAACGATGGCTGAGATACTGAAAGATCTTTGAGCAGCCTAGTGAAACGGAAGTACAGTGAGCCACAGTTGGGAGCGGGGAGTGGGAAGTGGGCCTAGGCACAGGGGTTTGGAATAAAGGAAGTGGATTAATTTTCTGCAAAAGTAACGTGTATATAGTCTATCTCTAAGCATTTATATAGCTACATTAGTGTTTTTTACATACCAGTTTATATTGATTTTAATTATATGCATTGATTTCAATAACTATTATTCAGAGAGACTTTACAGTACTAAGTATTACTATTCTTAAGCATTATTAAGTATATTTGTATAGCTTGCATATTGTCATTTATACAAATATTTTAATAACAATAAACTGATACAATTTGTTGAATGTGATATAAGACATAAGCATTTATAGAACTCATTTGATAAGGGATAGACAAATCAGGGAATAAGATATTGTTAACAGAATGGAATCCAGGTCAAAAAGAGGAGCAGCTGCAGCAGTGACAACAATTCAAACTACCAGATGAACATCAACTGATATACCACAAAAACCAGACTTTATGTTGCAAATGATAGAAGAAATAAAAAGTATCAGAGAAGATATCAGAACAGATTTAAAAGAGACAGGAAAGGAAATGAGAACTGATATGAAGCATGAAATGGATAAGTGGGGGAAAAAACTAGAAAACTTGACTAAAGAAGTAATTACATTGAAAAAAGACTATAAAGAGCTAAAACAACAAGTCAAACAACTGGAAGCAGTGACCACAGAACTGAAAGATAAACATCAAGTGGAAGAAATCCAAATTACTGCACAGGAATTGAGATATCGCGAAAGACGCCTCCGCTTTAGGGGAGTCCCTGAGGGAACTGGGGAGGACTTATACGCGAAGGTGCTACCAGCATTGGCAGAATTTATTGACATTGAAGAGGAGAAATTGGAAATGTATATAGACAGACTGTTCAGAGTAACCTCCAGAGTGGCCAGAGAGAGGAAACTCCCAAGAGATATAATCATAACATTTACCAGGACAGTAATTAGAGATAAAATACTGCAAAGAAGCTACGATGGACAGTTGAAGATTGAAGATAAAGATGTGAGAATATTTAAAGATATACCGTTTCAGATCTTAAAGAAGAGACAAGAATATAAGCCATTGGCGAATCTCCTGGTAAAGTATCAGATTAATTATCGATGAGAGAAATTCGAGGGCATCTCTTTCAGGTATAAACAACAGAGATATAGAATTAATTCAACGTATAAGGCGAAGGAAATGATGGAAAGATTGAAGAAATAATTCTTGGTAAAGCAGAAGGCAATAGAGAAAGAGGAAGACCACAATATGGATGCATTGACTCAATAAAGGAAGACATATAGCCCTGAATGTGCAAGATCAAAGTAAGCCTGTTGAGGACCAAGCCTCTTGGAGATCTTTCATTAGTAGGTTCACTATAATTCAAAGCTAATATGATATATACAACAAATCCATTGTTTTGCGAGAGAGATTGATTGATCTATCACATTTGCTTACTGCTTCACAACTTATCAGGGCCATTGCAGTGATGTAGGAGAAGCAAAACATTTACAACACTAAATACACAAAGAAACACACTTTAAAACAGTATAAAAAGTCTTTTAGAAATTTTTAAAATCACAGATAATTAAAAACAGCCAGGGCAGCAACCACCAATGTCAAGCAAAATAGTACACTTTAGCTGCACTTCAAAAACTCAGAAAGGATGGATGGAGCCAGACCGACCTCCATTGAAAGGGAGTTCCACAGTCATGGTGTTGTTACAGAGATCCTAGATTTCAGGTAGACTTATATTGGAAATAGAGGTCTCTCAGATAGCCTGGCCCCAAGCTGTTTAGGACTTTATACGTCATGACCTGCAACCCGAATAGAGCTTGGAGGCAAATGAGAAACATGTAAGACCAGTATTGAATAGTCTCTAACTTGCATCCCTGAAAACAGTATTACCATTAGAGTATTTTGCAAAATACTAGTGTATTTTTCACTAGCTGTGGCTTCCAACCACTTTCCAGGGTAAGTTCTATGTGGAGTGCACTATAGTAGTCTATTTGGAAGGTAAATGAGGCTAGATCTGCCCTCCCCAGGAAAGGGCACAGTTGGTACACCAGCCAAAGCTGGGCAAAGGTACTTTTGGCCACAGTAGCTACCTGGCCTTCCAGGAGTAGCACCCCCAATCCCACAGACCTTATCTTCTTGAGCAAGCACAACTCCACCCAGAATAGGTTGTAAGCCCAACCCCATCAGCTGTTGTTGTTGTTCTTGTTGTTGTTCTTGTGTGCTCCTTCAAGTTGTTTCCAGCTTATGGGAACTCTAAGATGAACCTATCATGGAGTTTTCTTGGCAGAATTGCTCAAAGGGGAATTGCCTTTGCCCTCTTCTGAGTCTGAGAGAGCATGACTTGCCCAAGGTCACTCAGTGGGTTTCCATGGCTGGGTGGAGATTTGAACCCTGGTCTCTAGAGCTGTAGTCAAACCACTATGCTTCTCAGGCTCTAGTTTTCCTACTGACCAGCAGAACATCCCTCTTATTTGGAATGAGCCTCCATTTAATCACTCACATCAAATCTTTCACTGCATCCAGACATTTCAGGATTTCCACAACCTCCTTAGCATCAATTGTAAAAACAAGATTCAGTTGGATATCATCAGGATAATGATGACACTCAACTTCCAAACTCCCAGTAACCTCCGCCCAGTGATTTCTTGTGGATGTTTAAAGGTATAGAGGACAGTACTGAACCATGTGGGACCCAACATCATTTTCCAGGAATGTTTAGCTGAAAAGGACCAGAGCCACTGCAGCACATTTCCCTTAAGTTCTATATAAATCAAATGGTCCAGATGGACCCCATGATCCAGTTGCTATGGTAGATCATCTACCACATTGACCAGGGATGTTTTTATCCCATTAGCAGGCTGAATTGATATTGGAATAGATCCTGGTAATCTGCTTCATTCAAGACAACTTGGAGTTGTGTTTCCAACGCTTGCTCAAAGATCTTACTTTTAAAAGGGAAATTGGATACTGGCTGACAATGATCTAGAACTACTCCACTACTGTTAAAGCCCCTGAGTAAACCACATGGTTGTGAGTATCAATCTAGGTTTCAATCAACCACTATTTCCTTAAGAAACCTTGCTGGTCTGAAATCAATTCTTCTTTGTACATGAGGCCCCATCACTCTCCTTTGAAGAATACTTATCCCTGTCACTAAGACACCAGAACAAACATGTAAGCATAATGCCATAATGTGGCCCTGATCTCATGACAAAATTAATGAAAATAACTTACAAATGCTGTGTGTTAGGGAAACTGATTGCACAACAATGTATCTTAAGGAAATTTGCATACAAAATGCCTGCATTAAGAGAAAGACGGAAAAAATGTATATAAATTCTAATCCAAACTTTTAAAAAAAGTTTCCAAGCCTAGAATGAATCAGATTTAAGACTGAAAAAAATCCAAAGTTCAGGATGAATTGAATGTTAGATGAGAAAAATGAGAAACAGAGAAACCAAAATTAACAGATTTGGCCATCCTCAATATTAAGATGGGACAAAAACTTCTGCACGAAAAGTCGTAATGGATGTTTTGACTGGTCACTCCTACTTCTTTGACCATGATTCACCCTTGATCAGTTTTGGGGCAAACTCTGCCAAAATCTTGCTGTTAGGCACTTCTCTGGGCTCCTGTTCTTTGGCCAAGATCTTTTATACATGTTTTTTAACATACCATTGTATTGATGCTATGTCAAATGTGACACTATGGCAAATGTGTGAGACTGCCATTTGTGCACTCACAAAATGATTGGCTGCGCTAGGGACTTAGCACTGCCTCCAGGAAAGAGCAACCAGTTCAGCTGTTTTCACACTAGTGTATCACCCCAACAAGATTCCTGCCTTTTTCAGAATTTTGTTATACTTACCATTCATTATTCAGAAAATACTAATGAATGTTTCAGAGCCTGCACAATAGAGGCTGAAGTGGGTGTCATTTTTTGCTGAATCCTGTAGAGAGGCAAATTCTCCTATTTAAGAGGATTACATTGTTTGTTTTATTTTGTTCAGTGTGTTCACAGTCCTGCTCATAGCCCTTTTAAATATCATTTTCTTTGACTTCCTTTTATCTCTGGGTATAATTTTGCAATTGTTCATTTCATCAGATGTTCTATATCTAGGCAGGCCTTACCGGAAAACTTCCCTCACTTTTATTATTGCTGGCTTTAGATCATGAGGAGAAAGAAACCCATTGCCAATGTCTGTGTGTTTTTGTAAATATATGTGGCTTCTGCCTGGCAAGTGAGGATTGGAGCAGTGGTTGGGCCAGGAATCACTGGCCCTTTCCTCATCCTACCTGTGTCATTGTGTGGGAATCCTGGGACAGTCTCTCCTGGGAGGGGAGTGTGACAGAAGTGCTCCTTTCTGCACTGGCTTCCTGATGGGTGGGAGAAAGTGCTATGGTTCCACCCCTCCCCTCCACAGTGCAGCTGGGCAGTTACCCAGGCTGTGCTGGGGGAGGAAGTGCAGCAATTGCATTTCCTACTGTTCTGCATGCCAGGTAAATGTGGGAGGGAGGCAGGGAAACTGCGCAATCATGTGTCATTGACAGGAAAAACCCATCAATGATTTAATTCGTGATCGCAATGGGTGGCCACAGGATCATGACGGGATTGTGCCGACATCACGAAGAACCATTGTTGCGATCCCATCTTGATCCCGTGGCCATTGTGGGTTGGGGGAGGTGTGCAGAAAGGGCCACTGAGTAGTTGCATAACGATTGTGGTTACATATTTGTAAGTGATCAAGTGGATTCTGACCAGAGTGATCTGGAGGTCACTCATTCATAAGGCCACCATAAGTTAAAACCAACTGGACAATAACTTACAACAACAACAAATTTATTAAAGATCAAGATTATAGCCAAAAATCAAATTAATATCTTAAATGACCATTCAGCTGCCTTGGCTAATACTTATATATTTATAAATTATGCAAGCAATTCCTTTTGGTCTCCAGTGTCTTATTTCAATAATATTTATTGTAATTTGGAACATGGATGACAGTCATTCTGAAAAATTAATGACATTCTCGTTAATGTACGGTTAGCCCTCCACACCTCCTAGGGCTAGGGCACAAAACCCCTGCAAAAGTGGAAAAATCTCAAATATCAAAATGTGTGGGTATGTCTGTGGGAAGGGGGCCAAGGCATGGTTCGGAATCACTTGGAAAAATGCTCATGGCCTACTGCTTTGTGGGTGCTTGCAGAAGAAGCTCTTTATTGTGCAATCACAATATTTCATCCTGGGCACAAAATGTTCACCAGAATATACAGATGGAACAGTGGGATAAAATGTGGCAGAAAGGAATTAAATTTACACTGTTTTATGATCTCAAAGAGAACTTCTAGAAGATGGTGTATCATTGGTATTTGACACCAGAAAAACTGACCAAAACACATGAAATGTTTTCTAAAAATGTTGGAAATGTGAACAACAAATGGGTTCTTTTTACCGTATGTAGTAGACTTCTGAAAAGGCCAAGAAATTCTGGAATCAAATACCTTCTATGGTGTATAAAATGCTGAAATGTTCAGCTGAAGCCAGAATTGTGTTTGTTGGGATTAGTAGAAGATCAACTAGAGAAGAAGAATGGCAAGTTACTATGACACACAACCACGGCAGCATGACTAGTATATACATAGAGGTAGAAGAATACAGATATTCCAACAGAAGAGGACTGGCTGATAAAATTGTTGGACTTATCTGAAATGGATAAGCTGACAGCAGTGTTATGAAGAAAATCAGTAGTGACTTTTTCAAAAGACTGGGAACCTTTGACAGGATTTTTGCAAGATAAAGAATGCAATGTGCTGACTGTAGGCTTCAACAATTAGTATATTTGGAAAAGGAACAGTTGATGCCATTGAATGGCATTTGTATTTAGAGTAGTTATTTTATACAGTTACCTATAATCTGCATTACGAAAGCTGGAAACAAATGTGTGTTTCTTTTTTCTTAGTATTCTTATTGTCTTTAGTTATCTTTAGTATTTAGTTTTTTTATATTATTTTTTTTCTTTATTTTTCTTCTGTACTTGTTGTTTTGCTCTGTTTGTGTGCATTTCGAAAATCCTCAATAAATTTAGAAAAAAGCACTATTTCTTTTTTAAATTTTTTATTTTTTAATTGATAAAATGTACCCAGCGTAAATCTACCAATCACATGTACATGTTTCTTATTTTAGAAATTTTCCTTTATAAACTACATTAATAAAATTTCCCCCCACTCCCTTCCCACCCCTTCACCTATCTTTCATTTTATTGCTTTTCATTTGGGCTTATAGCATAAGTAAAAATTATTTGCTCCTACCTAACCGTTCTCCTTGACTTCTTTCTACCAATTTTAACTTTTCACATATTTATTTTACTTAAGTCTTTATGATGCTTTTTAAAAATAGCATCAGGCTTTCAATGTCATCATTTTTTATTTTCTTAAGATTTAATATACTCCATATACTCCATATAATATTGCTTTTTATTCTTTCTCAAACTGCTGTATCAATTTTTCATTTATTAGCATTGCCATTTTTTTCCATTTCCATAATCTTTATCAGCCAGTCATTTATTGAAGGTTCTTCTTTATTTTTCCATTTGTATGTATAATTTAGTCTTGCTGTGGTGATGAGGTATAATTTCAATTTAGAATTCTTTTTTATCTTTGGATGATAATCTATCACATTTCATAGATATAATTCTGGTTTCATTTCAAATTGAATATCAAACATTATAGACTTTATTGCATAAATCCATTTCCAATATTCCTTTGCTTCTGGGAAAGACCATCACATAGAGAAAAAGGTCCCAATATTATCTTCACACTTCCAACATGTTCCATCTCCCTTTTTATGTATTTGAGATAGTTTGGCTGGTGTCAAATACCAACAATATAACATTTTACAATAATTATCTTTTAGTCCTATGTTTAATGTAAATTTTAAGTCCTTATCTCAGGCTCTTTTGTTATCAGGTCATACACCCCTTCTCCATGACATGGTTTAATTGGCAAAACATATATTTAATTGGCACAGGACCTAAATTACATCCTGCTATGACTGGGAGCTGGCTGGCAAAGACGACACTGGCTGCAAATGTGTGTTGCAAAACTAAGTCAGGAGACCTCAGAGCATGGCTAAGTCATAGCTGGGGAAACTCGGGAGATAATGGATTTGTAGATGCCCCCCAACAACTCAAGCTTTAGAAATAATAGTGCCTGAAACTGCTTCCTTGGAAGGACTGATGACCTTCTCCCTTTGTCCAGCAAAATTTTTCCTTTGTCCCCTTACCTGTCATGCAATTACAGAGCTATCATGATTACCACCAGTCCCCATGTCATCTAATGCTAAGCCCATTGGCTTGCTGCAGATCCCATTGTCCACTCTCTGGACCCCATTGTTTATTCTGCCAGAGAGACATTTGCACCTTCCCCCTCATGGCAGAAAACAAATATTTAAATCCTGGCTTTTCATCAGATAACTCATAGTACTTTAGGCATACAGACCATCACTCTGCTGCTCTGATTCCCGATTTGTACTGCCCTTGGATTTATAGTCTAAGCTAAGCTTCTTCGTTTCTCTCTGGATTGGAAAAATATTACCCATTTCACCCTAAGTCTTACTATCCAAACCTTTCCTCTCTTTTCCTTCAGTTAGCCTTGTGTGATTGCAAGACTGCTTGGATCTCATGTGTGTGATTGTGATTCCCTCAATGAAACAATTAAGTTTACTTTTGACTTTCAGGCTGGTTTTTCCCTGCAGTAGTACCAGTAGACACAGGTGTAAAAGATCTAGTAAGGTTACCCCGCTCTCACAGGCCTCCTCTTTGAACTAATATTCCATACCATTTCACAGATGCATTGCAATGTGGGTGGATCCCTGAATCACCCATGTTTTGGGGTAATGCTTTGTGAATTTTCTAAAATCTTTTGTATGACCAATATTTTGTGTAGTTAATTGTAGTTTCTTTTATAATTTTTTTAATTACTCTTTCCAATAAGATAAAAAAAAAACTTCTGGTCTGATAAGATTCCTTCTTCTTCTTTGTCTTGGGACTCTTCTTCTGCCAGATTTCTCAATTTTTCTTATTCTCTGATTCCAAAATGTGCTCTTTTACTCCCTCTTTGTCACTTATTTCTACATCTTAAGTTTTTCTCCAAACATTCTCTGGCTTTCTGTATCATATTCTACTTATATTTTTTCTCTTTGAAGAGAAAAGAAAGACCATCTACGTTCTTCCATCTATAACATACATTCATTTTTTGTAGTTATGTCATGAAGGAGTACTCTCTGCTCCTCTTCAAGATCTGTCGGGATAGCTTTGTACATTTTGATCATTGTGTACATCCACGATCAATTTTCTTTTGAAGTTTTGTTGGACAATCTGGTCCCTCATCCCCTCTCTTTTAAAATTAATTACAATGTCCTTTGGGAATTTCTTTTTCTTAGCTATCACGAGATTTATTCTAAACAATATATTAGTTTCTAGTTCCAGTCTTTACACTTTTTATTCTGTATTAGCTGCTAATATTGTTGTAACTCTTTCATATAACTTTTCATCTTGCTGTTCTGGGACATCTGTTAATTTTAAACATCTATGTCTTATCTCTAGTTTTAAAATTGTTTCTTTTCTGATTTTGTACTTTTTTTCCAAATCATCTGTCTCCTTTTCCAAGTCTATAGTCTTATCCTGTAAGCTTTCCATTCTTTTGCCTAATACAACAATATATTTTGTGACTTTTTGCAAAGTCTGGTTTAATTTTCCATTTCTTTTTTAAAGTCTTGTTTTAGTTGTTCTCTTCTACATTTTAGTTCTTCTCTCATCTCTGATTTTAGTTTTTGAATCTCTTCCAAGATTTTTTTAAACTTAAGTCTGTTGCTTTCACATTTGCATCTAGTGATGGTCTTCTTGCTTGTATTTGTGCCTGCATTTGAGCTTGTGCAGCTTTTCTTGTTTCTATTGCCATGTTTTTTGGTCTGTTTCATGCTCTTTCAAAAAAAGCAAGCCTTATTATCTAGTTTCAAGTGAGCTTAGTTAAATCTGCTCACTTTAGGTGTCTCTTTTATACTATATGTGTGCGTGTGTGTGTGTGTGCTTATACACACACACACTTTATAGTAATTGAGTTCAACTTATTTTTGAGCTCACTGAGTTGTTAAAAAAACTGTGTATGTGTGTGTGTATAGTTCAAGCAGTGTGTGTACAGTATAGTGTGTGCATAGTTCAAGCAGCCAACTAAAAGTCAAATATTAATGCTTTTTAGCTGATCAAATTCAGCAAACCCAAGTGAATACTCAAACATAAAATATGTCTATTCAGTCACTCAAATCAGTTATTAAATATGTCAAACTCTTCATAACACCATAAATCTTACTTACACCAACTACTTACTACATACTACATATATAATAAATATCATATATATTCTTTCACTTTAGCAAGAAATATTATTTATCTTATTTCAATATATCCCAATTTTTCACAATTTCTAATTCAGTTTACTCATTTACTTCTATACTCGATCTTCTTTTCTTATTTCAATTCTAATTTCTATCACGAGTGTATTTTCTTATCACTAATATCTAATTTCATTATTTTTGTTTCATATATTTCTTCCCTAATTCATACAAAATATACACAAATATATGTCAAATATATGTCCTATATGTCTGATTATCTGATCTGTATCTGATCTTAATTTTCAGTCTTCATGAGAAAATTCTTTTGATTCTACTTCAGCGATATAAAACTTTCAGCAACACTTCAGCAATATAAAAGTTTGATTTGTATTTGTGAACCTATAAATTTAACCAAATAATTAAGAGAAAGACAAGAGAAAAGAAATATCGTCAATAAGTGAAAAATAAACAATACAAATGTGATGTAAGTATGTCTAAATGAATGTATAAATGTATAAATATTTACAAATGTGGCAAAAGTTTATATAACAACTATTATATTTTTCTATTTTCCGAGATCTATAACTGTCAGTTGGATTTATATTAGAAATTAGAAACAGAGTTCTTCTTGGGTTTTTTTTAACAATATAAATGTTGTCTTCCAATGTGTGACTGTGTTGTTCTTCTCTGACTTCTTATTTCAGTACATGTCTATTTCTATTGTGATGACCTTCACTCTTGCACTCTCCATTGTTCAGTTTTATGTGTCCTTGGCTATAGAACGACTGAGTTTTCCTTTTTCCCTTCTCTTTTCCTTGACATTTATGGTTTCATAAGTTCCAAGAAAAAAACACTATTTCATCTAGTCTGCCTATACACATAGGCATTCATTGTTTCAGTGGAAAATATGTCAGCAGTAAAAATGGATGTATTACATTAGCCATCTTGATAGAATACAGACCAAAATCCTGTAGGTAGGACTTTGTACAAGAGTACAAGACTACACCCATAGATTCAATTTCAATTTTGAGTGGTGAATCAAAACTTGTGTTGATTCAATAGCTCTATTGTAGTTGGAACTGCCAACATTATTCTGGCTACAGTGTCCTATGGTACAACTTAATAAACGCTCTGCCGTTCATATCTGACTAGCCCCTTACTTTGAGGTCAAGAAATATTAATAGTCAGACAAAACCTTCAGTAATTTGGTGAATCATGCTTGAGAGCTCAGTGTATGGTGTGTTTGTAATCTTAACAGTCACCCACCCATTAAAGAAAATATTAAGAAAATACTGATGTTCAGGCCCAGGATTACCAAAGTCTGTGGTCACAGAGGTGTCAACTGATGTCTTGGCACTCACCTGTACGGGCATAAACACCATTGTTTAAGGAAACATATTTGTGATATTACTGCTTGTCACTCTAGCAATGGGTGGGGTTAAATGCATCATAGTAACACCACTTTTCAAACTACTGACCACAGGGTTATGCGAACTTTTTTTTAAAAAAGCAGTGGGAATGCCTTCACTTGTGGCACTTCTCACACTTGTCCCATCCTGCATTAGTAGTTTTACAACCATTGCAGGCTAGTGTGGTATTGGTTAGAGTGCAGATCAAAACCAGGAAACCCAGATTCTTTGCTTATTCAGGCCTTTACTCTACTACTGCCTCAGGTACACCATACTGTTTGAAGCTTACCAATTGCTTGGTCTGGACAGAATGACACCCACTACTCTGTTTTATTTTCAAATCAGTGCTTCACATTGGTGGAGCCTGGGTTGAAGTTAGAAAATGTCTCAGGACCTGAAACACTTCATATCAAGGTATCTCTACTTCTCAGTTCAAATTTCAATTCCAATATAGTTCTTGGGAATTTTCACAAAGTTATGCTTACAACAGGACAGAAGGACACCTGACCAGAATTACTGGACAATTTTGACTGGTTTTTGGTGAAAAGGCTGTTTTTCCTTCTCATAGACGGGAGTGGCAGCTTTCCTCTCAGCCTGCCATAGCGCCCAACCCCTTCCCCTTATACAATCCTCTTTTTCCCATTAAAATCACCTACCTTAGTGTATAAAGGGTAAAGCTTCTCAGTTGTTACTCAGAATGATTTTCTGATCTATGGTAGTATGTTACTAATGAAAAGTACTCTACTGAGTCAGAATTGAAAAAATCTCAATAAAAAAATATATTCTTGGGTTTTCCTGCCCCTGCATCAAGTTGTTTATTGAAGTGTCTTAAGTTTCCCTTCCTCCTTCTGTTAGATCCTTCCCTTTCCACTGATCATGCTTGATCCAGTCTCATAAAACAGTTTGAAAATGATTTTTACCACTGAGATGATGATGATGATGCTGATTGAGGAGTTATAGCCAGAGTGTTAAATTGCTTTAGCACTATTACACTAATAAAGCGTTAGGATCATTTTGTTTAAGGATGAATGTTCCTGTTTTGCTTGCATTGATCACTGTTGGATCTGTGTCCTGGAAAGAATAGATGTGTTTACTTGTATCCGTCTTTAATGAGTCTGAGACAGAAGAAATACACAGGCAAGTAACGGATTCTTAACTGGGTTAAAATAAAACCATCTGAGGAATAGAAATACAAAGACTTCAACAGTCCTGGGAGTTCACTAAGTATATCAGTATCAGCAAAATGTCATCTGGATATCAGAAATAAAATTGGTTGATACAGGACCGAAACCCAGCATAAATTAAGCTGAACCAATTACCCCCTGTCATTCTAATTGAACAACAATCTATCATAATGCACAATATGAAATATTAAATTCTTTCTTCTTCTCTAAAAGAGTTTTCCAATTCTTTTCTAGCACCCTTTAACTCTTTTTCAACAGCGTCTCTCAAAAACCAAAACTCCACCTACTTATATATTTATCTTTTTTCCCTTTGAATTTTCCATAGATATTTCAAAAAAATAGCCCTCCCTCATGATAATATCCCTTGTCATTGTCTAACCCTCTAGCCTGTGTATAATTCAGCCTTAATGAAGCAGTTTTAAGCAGTTTCTTAAATTTCATGTATCCCCATTCAAAAAGTCTTATTTTATATAAACTTCCTTTAGACTAAAATGATATTGAACATCAAGGAACAAGACAACATCAACTCCAGAAGAAATCCAATCCTTATTTCTTATGTCTTTCATATTTTAAATTAACTTTTTTTTTTTGCCAAACCTCTGCGAAAGCAATCATCAAATTTCATAGTGGTTTCTTAAATTTCATGTTGTTGTTGTTGTTGTTGTTGTTGTTGTTGTGTGCCTTCAAGCTGTTTCTGACTTATGGCATCTCTAAAATTATTATGGGGTTTTCTGGAGCTCCGAGTGTGTCACCCACTTGGTTTCTATGTTGGAGGTGGGGATTGAACCCTGGTCTCCAGTATCATAGTCCTCATGTAGCCCCCTGCAAAAGCCTTATTTTATTACAACTTCCTTTACACTAGAGCATCCTTGAACATCAACCCACAAAATAACATCTACAATACAACAAATCTACATGTTATTTCTTTATCTATTCATACTTAACCTTTAGATTTTCACCAAACCTCCGCAATTGCATCATTCATGAAATTCCACAAAATCTGGGGAGGAAACATCCTTCCATAAAACACCCTTCTACTAATCTTGTGGTCTTTGTCCTCTTCTTCCCCCACTTCTAGCAATCTAGCTGAAAATCAGATATCCTCAATGTCTTTCCAGAACTCCTCTGCAATGATGCTGTTCTCTCTGGTGACTTTATTGTGGATTTCGGCATTCTTCCTTCCAATTTCTTACATGTCTTTCAGGAAAGACATCCAGCTTCTCTTCTCCTTTTCCATGCCTCCAACGTTAGTCCTCTCTCCATTATTTGCAATAAGTCCAGTATTCTCCTCTGGTTCTACCAGGATCACTTCTTAAGCTCCAAAATCATCTTGGTCTGGCTACACATCACTATCCACAATTTTCTCTCCACATTACAAATCTCCTCTTTGTCTGCTTCTCTAATTTCCATCAGATCATCAAATAATCTGAAGCTCTTAAAATCACTTTTCATCGATTAAACTATTCTAAAATCTCCTGCCAAATCTCTGGATTGCATTCATTTTTCAGGGGCTGCATCCTTGCCATCTATTAAGCAAAGCTAGGCATATCTAGGCTTAATACTTTTGTCTCCCCAGAGATTACAGTATTGTCATGACAAAACTTGACTATTTAGTTTATCTTGTTATTTAGGTTGCTTTCAATGGGATACCTCTCCCAGACAAAGCAAGTTCACTTTCCTGTAACAAACAGATCTCTTACCTTGGTTTGTTTTTGCTTACAGAGCACCTATAGAAACAACTGGTCTTCCAGCTTTAAAAAGTATCTTTCCAATTTTTAATATTGTTATACCCTATGCCCACTTAAAAAACCTTTTTTTTCATTCACACTCTTGTTAAACTTTCTGCTTTCAAAATGTGATCTTAAAGTCTTAAATAAAGCCCTTAAAGTTACTTGTATTAAGTATAGAAAGCAGGAAACTCATCGAGGTATTAATTTCACCACTGAATTGATTATCTCTTTCAAGAAGCTTTATGAATTCCAGATACTGTTTAAAAAAAGTTAAGAAACTGAGGTGCAGGCTTAATGTCCTTTGTAGGCTTGCAAACAGCAGCATGAGCTTGATGCAATTTTCCTGTGGTCCCCCATTCCTCTTTTCCTTGTATCCAACTCCTATGGTCCCTGCAAACTTAGCAAGGTTCTCAGACCTTCCCTACACTCTCCCCCCTTCTCCTGGGAGAGAATTGCCAGCTGTAACTCTGAGCTGGTGATCATCGCTATTGCAGCTTTCCTTTTCACGGATTTTCATGAGAGATGTCAGCCGACCACCTTCTCACCTGGAAATCTGAAAACCTGTGAATATTGAGGTACAATGCAAACAAAAAAAAATTGGAAGCTCTGAATATTTTCAGGCACTCTAGTTGAAGGGAAAGTGAGAAGCCAGGTGGGAATAACCAAGAGAGAAGGAAACAGAAGAGATGAGAAAATTTTTGCACATAATTATCTAAGTGCCTGGCACTGTGTGAACAATAATAAACACACTAAAGGATTGGGATTACAAGGGTTTTTGATGGGGATTTACTTCTGAGAAGATATGGGAAGGACATGAGTTTAACTAAAGGAATCTTTTGGCTCCAAATTCATAATTCAAGCTTTATGCAAACCCTCAAAATAGATAACTCACTGAATTGGGGTTGGCTGAAAAGCAGAGGGCAAGAGGAAAAGTGCAAGTGGACAAGAAAAGAAGAATTAGAATGTGGGGTTGAAGTAAACTTTCCCCCTCACTATTCAAGTGCCAAACTTATTGTGAACAACAATAAACACTCTAAAGGATTACAAAGGTATTCATTACAGATCACTCCAAATAATGGTATATAAAACATTATCTATTACACAATAATATACAGTAAAAATCAGAATAAAACCAATAGAGGAAGAGAATAGAAAAGAGTCACAATGCACTCCTGAAAAAAGATGTAAAGGTCAATGGGTGTGGAAGGCAGGAAACACCAGTCTTTCAGGCTTAAGGGACATCTTGTAGAAGCTATGGCTGCTTGAGGGGTAAGCAAACAAATTAGCCTCTGGTGCCCCCGTTCAGACCCCTCCCCTTCTTCAATTGTTAAATTGTTCCCCAGTCTCTGCAGCTTCTTTCCTGCTATTGTTCTGCTGGGTTTTCAGAATCTTCTCTGCCTCTCTCAAATATTTCCAAAGGCAGCCACAATGGAACAAGCAGATTAACTTGTCTTGTAACATAACAGATTAATTTCCTGTAGTCTTATTTCTTCTTTTCTTCAGGCTTTCCTGATTTATTGAATCTGTAAATGGAAAAGCCACCCACCTGGATTTTTAAAATGACTAACTTGTTAAAATATAGAATTAAGACCAACATTAATCAGGAGATCTAATGAACTAAACCACGTTACTGGAAAAATCTTATGATTTCACTAGTTAACAAATTGATTAATTAATTATTTCCAAGCTCTTACTCCTTCTATGAATGTTCTGGGTTACCTTTCACCTTGAGTTTCTACTGACCCAGTTACAGTGGGACAAATGGGTAAAGGCTACACTTGATGAAGGATGTATGGCATCATCATGGACTGGGGCTGTAACCCAAAACGTGAGTGATTCAGGGGTCCACCTGCAATGCCAGAACCTTCTCATAACAATGGGGAATTTATTAGCTCAGAATTAGGAGGCTTGTGAGAGGAGAGCAGTGAAGAAAGCAGCAATGTGGCTTAGACGAGCACCTAATGAGAGTGCTCATTTAGGAATCAGAGTGACAGCATGATGACCAGCAAGTGAAGTACAGCATTGAACTGCTCAAAATAGAGGCTTCTTATATCCAAAATCTACTCTGTGGGTATGGGTGTGAATGGTTCTCCCAGCCAAGTGGACAATGGGAGTTGCAACACAGACAATGGGGCCTGGAGGGAGTTAATGGTCTTAGTGTTTAGGTGACAAAGAAGTAATGGCTGTTGTAAGATGTCATGCCCAGCTTCCAGAGCATGGACTCTGACCCACAGTCTGAAATAGAGGACATGTCAGGGGTTGAGACAAGGGGCATGCCAGAGGCTAAAAGAGAGAGCATGCCAGGACCTGCTGTACAGAGAGAGGTTACAGTGCCAGAAACAGAACAGGGGGTGGTGCCAGCTCCAACAGGGAGTCTTGCTTCTTCAGATATAGAAGAACACTTACCTATACCCAGCTTTGCAGAGTGCAGGCAGCAAAGAGAGATGCAGAGTTGCTCTCTCAGAATTTATAACCAGCAACAATCAATCAAGTCATAGCTGTGCTAGGCTTCAGAACTATTTAGCTGATGTCCTTCCCCTCCAGGAGTTGTCAAAGCTTATCTGACCTTTTACCTTCCTGGATGCCTTGACAAATGCTCAGATTGACCTTGGACATTCCCTTGCCATGGAACCCTGTCAGACTATGTTTATATTGGACTTCATTTATGACTCTGTGCTTACTGCCTGGAAGTAAGTGACAAACTGAGAGTTATTCAGTTTGTTTTGTTTGTTTTATCAGCTGTGCCAGGACTGAGATGGGACAATGCAAGGAAACATCATGTTGTGAGGGAACAGGGTTGAAACAATAATTGTTTTGGTAGGAACGCCACTTGACCATTATATGCTCAGAGATGTTCCAGCTTCAGCTTAAGCCTATTATCTCCAGAGTTACTTGGTAATTTGCCTGATAATGACTTCAACTATGCCTAGAGGGGGTGTTGGCTGACCTGGCTTGCAATCACAGGTGTTCAGTCCGTAATTTTCCTCTGCCCAACTTGACATTCCAGTTATCTCAGGTTCCATTTTATATCAATGCCAATCAACGTATTTGCCAATTACATATTTCACCCATTAAACCATATCACTCTTGGGATGTGTGTACACATGGCTGTAACAATGCAGTGATCCATCATGACACTCTAAATTTAGAAAGTCTGTATCATTGTACTTGGGAAGCTGGGAAGTGCTGTATGAGGTTTGGGCTTTGCAGCAGTACTTGGAGATGTAGAGAAGGGTACTGTTTAGTTGTACAGATGGGCACCCGCAAACCCATTCCAAATCTGTGGCAGTGGGAGATGGCAAGTATGTGAGTTTTTCCCTTGGAGTAATAATGACCTTTGCTAACTATTTCAGAAATTACATCTGGGATTGTATTCTAAGATATTTAAATTGAACATTTAATATTTCAGTTCAGCACTTGACTGGAAGGTACAGGCTTGAGATTTCAAGAACAGCTGAAAGATTCCTTTGCATAACTCCTTTGCAAAGCTCTTTCAGACACAATTCTGGGGTTTGTAGTTTTACAAGGTGTCACAGCCTTCTCTGCCAAAGTGTGCTGGTGCATCATCAAACTACAAACCCCAGGATGCCAGAAGGAGCTATGCAAAGAAATCCAGTTTTGACCTGGATTATCTCTGTACTGTAGTATGTGGCCCTGTTTACACAGGCAGGAAAATATGGCATTAATCCACATTTTCCTGCTTGTGCAGAAAGGGCCTTCATGTCATTTTCAATCTAGGGAGATCCTGAGGCAAAACTATAGCAATTGTCCTGGCCAGATTTCTTCAGAGAGAGGTTTGCCTTTGCCTAGGTTTTTGCTGAGGCTGAGAGAGCGTGTCTTGCCCAAGATTATCCTTCTTTCCTTGCTTTTTAAATCCTTTTTTTAAAAAAAAGGATTTGAAAGATTCGAGATTCGTGACATTCATAGACTCCCAGAACCTTCCAGGGATTCGGATTCGGATTCGGAAAATTCTGGATTCGTCCCATCTCTAGTGAGAATATACTTGAAAGCAACACTCACTTTCTAGATTAGAAACAATTAAGTCCAGAACTAATATGAATATGTGCTCTCTTGGTGTAGTATTCTCAGGAAATGAATATGAATGTGAACTAGAAAATAGTTCATTTTTTTAAAAAAAGCAGGATAATTTGACAGCTTGAAATATAATCCCCCACTCCCTGTGCTTTGACTCCAGATATGCAAACTGACAGCTCACCGAACTGAATGCTAGTGCTGGTGTTAGAGATTACCATAGCCCAGATAATCCTTCTCCTATTTTTATTGTTTGGCTGGGTCTGTAAAAAATAGGGCTGGTGTTGTTGAGCAAGCTGGGGAAGGTTAGGTTAGTGCATTTCACAGAATCACAGAATCACAGAAATGTAGAGTTGGAAGAGACCACATGGGCCATCCAGTCCAACCCCCTGCCATGCAGGAATACCCTCAAAGCACTCCCGACAGATGGCCATCCAGCCTCTGCTTAAAAACCTCCAAAGAAGGAGATTCCACCACACTCCGAGGCAGCATATTGCACTGCTGGACAGCCCTGACGGTCAGGAAGTTCTTCCTGAGGTTCAGGTGGAATCTCCTTTCCTGCAGCTTGAATCCATTGCTCCTTGTTCTGGTCTCTGAAGCAGCAGAAAACAAGCCCTCTCCCTCCTCTACATGGCATCCCTTCAAATATTTAAACATAGCTATCATGTCCCCTCTTAACCTTCTCTTCTGCAGACTGAACATACCCAGCTCTCTAAGTCTATCCTCATAGGGCTTGGTTTCCAGGCCCTTCACCATTTTGGTTGCCCTCCTCTGGACCTGCTCCAGCTTGACCATGTCCTTCTTGAATTGGGGTGCCCAGAACTGGACACAGTATTCAAGATGAGGTCTAACCAAAGCAGAGTAGAGTGGTACCAGTACCTCCCTCGATCTAGACACCATACTCCTATTGATGCAGCCGAGAATTGCGTTGGCTTTCTTGGCTGCCGCATCACATTGCTGACTCATGTTCAGCTCGTGGTCTATTAAGACTCCTAGATCCCTTTCACACGTACTGCCATCCAGCCACGTGTCCCCCATCCTATATTTCTGCATTCCATTTTTTCTACCTAAGTGTAGGACCTTACACTTCTCTCATTTGATTCTGTCTGTGAAATAAGGATGGAATGCATAGATTTTCTTTTCTTGTCCTCAGAAAATCAGCATCCTTATAAGCAGCAAGCTCATTTTAAGTGGGCAATTAACAATATATTTAAATGACTCTGTGCAGTGAGCAGGCATTCTGTTGATATGTTAGCTTGCATTTTTTTTAGTTCCTTACTTTTGGAGCTAAAACATTTATGTATGTCTCCAAGAACAGACATTTCTGAAGGTAGGCCATCCACTAAATTTCATGCTTAGCCAAGTCACAGGCTTTTTCCACTAAAATGAAGGCTTTTTGAAGTACAGTTGGTATTTCACGTTTGCAGGTTTGACTTTCACAGATTTGATTATTTGTGAATTTTTCCAATTTTTCTTCCCTCTTGGCAGCTTTCATCAGGTCATGCAATCCTTTCAAAATCAGCCTCTGGTCCTCCTCTTTCCCACCCAGCAGCTGCCTGGCCAGTTAAGGACAGCTTGCAGCCTGATTTCTCAGCACTACAAACCTTGGCCATTTCCACACAGGCTTAAAGAAACGGTACAGAGTGTCCTCCAGGGAGGACATCTGCACCTGGGAGAGGACTGGGTCGGACCTACTTAGTGTAATTCCGCACCTCAGCCTGCTCCGGAACGACCTGAAGTGGTCGTCCAGGGTGCTTTTGAAAGACTGCTTGAAACAGGTCTTTCAAAAGCATGGAGCGCGTCACTCCATGACCGCGCTCCGGTGCAGATTTGCAGGCTCGCACCAGTGTGAGCCTTCGATCTGCCGGGGGCGGGCTTTAGGCTGGTGAGCTTCAGCAGTTGGTGGAGAGCCTTGACCAACCGGAAGCCGCCATTTTTGTCCCTGGAGTAGTGCGGAGCGGCGGCCACGCACTGCTCCGGACCAGCCTGGACCCAAGCGTGGAGCCAAGAAGTCCAGTAAGTACCGGCACGGGCTGATTCCCTCACCCCATGCGGAAATGGCCCTTCTCTTGATGGCTTCCAACACCCAAGGAAGGCAATGGGCAAGAGAGAGGCTATATAGGGCCAACATGCTGACCCAACCCACCTTTCCTCTCCTTTTCCTGACCTGGTTTGGACCCTTGATGTCCATTCTTCCCACCATGTCTCAGCCCGCTTCCCACAGACACACCTACACATTTTGATATTTGAGATTTTTCCACTTTTGTGAGGGTCCTGTGCCCATAACCCTAGAGACTGTGGAGGGCTGACTGTAGCTACAAAACTCTAAAGGAATGTGTGTTTAATGTGATATAGTATTCACTGTTTGATTAACATTGGGAGAAGGAGTACTATATTTCAAGCAAAGCAAAGCAAAGCAAAGCACAGCAAGGCAAAGCAAGGCAAAGCACAGCAAAGCAAGCTTTATTTTATGATCCATAGACCCAGCATAATGAACCATACAACTTGTACAACATTAAATATAAGAAAAGTATACCTACTGAAAATAGGATATTGGTGCATAAAATTAAATTAAAATTATAAACAATATGGATTATTAGATAAAATCTAAGTAAACGTTCATTAATTCCATCTTGTTAACACAAAACAATTGAGTTGATCTTATAGTACATTACCAGTATCCTGACATAATTTTGATACTTCTTTCTCTCTGATCTTAATAGCTGATTACAGGAATTTTGCAACTGACAGGGTTATGTTTGGGCATATGTCGTCCAACAGGACTTTTAGATAAAACTTTTCCAAATGGCCTGGTATACAGCTTAATAAGGGGAAGATCAAATGATTGTGACTCTGACTATAAAAAATAACAAAATAGCAAAATATGTGACCTTGTTTCAACATCTTGTGATCCACAGGGCAAAGTTTTGAGGAAGTGGGCAATCCAGCATGTCTACCAAAAAGTAATTCTGAGGGAAAGGCATTGCATCTGGGCTTAGTAAATAATTTGTGATAGTTTGGCACAGTCAAGTTATTGAAATAGGTAGTCTGACAGAAGAGTCCCACAAACTGGATATTTAAAGCACTGGGTGAGCAGGATGAAATGGAATTAACCCAAAGATTACAGAAAGTGATATCCCATAATCTTAGTTTAATAGATTTTAGAATTGTCTCGTGACCCGAATTAAGGAGCAAGGATGGAAGAGGCCAATAGTGACCGCTTTTGGGGCTATGTACTTGGACCACCTGCTGACATAGTTATCCAATGCAAGGTGACCCACTAGATCTTTGCAATACTTAAAAACAACTACTTTAAACCATTCTTTGAACAGTAACATCCAAGCTCTTGTAGAGAGAGGGCTTTCTTTTGTTTCCAATAGTAGAACTGAGTTGGAGTCACATCTAGAAGGACTTCCCTGACAAATTTTGCTTGAAAATTACCAAGTTCAGAGTTAATAGCTTCAATCCAAATGGCTGCTGCATAGAGCAATTTGGATGTAATCTTCAAGCAAAAGGAATAAATTGAAGAAGGAATAAATTGATTTTTTTTTTTGTATGGAAAAACCTTAGAATAGCTGTTTTACAGCCTAAACAACCACTCATCACTAATGATCTATGTGGGCTCCAAGAAACTTTGTGATGGAATACAAGTTTGAGATATTTGAAGCTTTTAACTTGTTCCAAGGGGCAATCATTTATACTCCAACTGCACTGATAATATTTGTGTTCAAAGACCAAATTTTTAGACTTTACAGCATTGATTGTAAGTTCATTCCTGCAGCAGTAATTTGACTATTGCCCTAACAGGTGTTTAAATTCTGGTCTAGACCTAGAAGGTATCACTGTGTCATCTACATGAAGTAAGACTTCGGTTTTCCTGTTGTCTAGTCTGGACAGATGACCATTTTCATCCATCAATTCTGCCTCAAGGTCATTCAGACATAGATTGAATAAGGTAGGCAGGAGGATATACCCCTCTCTCACCCCGTTCAACATGCATATGGGTTCAGAAAAATGTCCTTGAGGACTGTATCCAACACATAATCAGCTCTTATTATAAAGTGCCTTAATTAGGGCAAGGACTCTGGTGTCCATCAATATAAACTCCAATTTATCCCATAACTTATGCCTAGGGACAGAATCAAATGTAACTTTTAGATCCATGAATGCTACAAACAGCTTGCTGTACGTAGGTCTTGAGTACATTTCTGCAAGATGGGCTAATACTAAACAGTGATTATTTGTAGAATGATTTTCTCTAAAGGCTGCTTGAGTCTTGGAAAGAATATTTTTCTGCTCTTTGGAAGAAAGAAATAGAGAGTAAAGCTTATCCACTATGGACAGCAAACTTATCAGTCTGTAGTTCCCAGGATTTTGACTTGGCCTTTTTTTATAGATGGGAACTACAATTGCTTGATTCCAGTCATTTGGGATATCATAAAAAGAGGATGTCATAAGTGAAACTATCACAGGCTTCTCTGGGTATGTGATGTGCCCAGGGTCACCCAGTGGGTTTTCATGTTGGAGCTGGGAACTCAACTTGGTCTTCAGAGTTGTAGTCCAGTGCTCAAACCATTACACCATGCTAGCTCTCTGTGTCATGCCCTGCCTTGGAGACCCTGGCAGTGAGGAGGAGGATTCTGAATCCGACGCAGAAGTTTCCCCAGAGGTGGGAGTTTCCCCAGAAGTTTGCTCAGAAGAAGATAACAAACAACAGCAGGGGCCTGAGCAAGAGGAACAGATATCAGAGGATGAGGTAACACAGACTCTTACTGTGAAAGAGAGACGACGTCAGAAAAGAGGCTGCACCGCTCAGCACGTTTAAGTAACAAACGAGCCCTAATGAAGGAACACCTGTGGCAACAGCATCAATAAGAGAATAGGCTACTGATCTTTCTGGTCGTTGAAGTCCTGCACCATGTTCTTTTGCATCCAGACTACCTTGAACCTCTGCCTGTTTGATGGCAACTTGGATTTGCCTTTTGGATTTGTTTATTTTGGAACTTGAACTCTCTTTGGACATCCCCCCGCTCTTGCCTTGTGAGTAAACCCTGCTCTGCCACTTGCTGATTAATTGCCCCGTCTGCCCTGGACACAACACTCTGTGAACCTACTATAGACTCCAAGTCAGACTGAGGACTGACCAAACATATGAGCAAACATTCAGAAAGGTGAAACGTAGCAGTAACAGGAGATTCCAGCTATCCTGATATTTATTAGAAGTCAAGCTCTACCAAGAGTATCAGGTCAAACAAATTCTTCGTTCTCCTTGCAGAATTTCATCGTCCAGAAGGCTAAAGAGGCAACAAGGGGATCAGCTGTTTTAGATCTGATTCTGACTAACAGTGATGACCTGGTTAATGGGGTGGAAGTGACTACATTCTCCTAGAGTTTATTACATAGCACAAAGGGAAGCCAAACATAGTCTGTCAAGGATTTATGCTGAGTCAGGCATGGTTTCCTCTAAGTGGATGGCAGAAAATGAGGTGATGTGGCCAGAGGTACAGATGCAAGGTTAATATGTCTGTCTGTTATGACTACAGCTTGTGTACTGGGGAAAGCCACACGCCAGAAAGATGATTGGGTCACCCCATATGTTCAGGGAGACCGTTAGCCCTTAAAAAGGCTAGGATCTGCTGGCACAATTCACCAGTCCACCAGTTTGTTATTTTCCTGATTGGTCATATTACGCTGTTGTCTGTGTATACTGTGTAGGGGGAGATTCTGCCTGTTTTATCTCCAACGTTATTCTTTGCTCCTGATGTTTTGCTTTCCTAATTGTCTTTTGGAATGCTTGCTGAAAAGCCTTATCTTAGTGTGCAGTAATAACTCTGTCCTAAGCTTAAAGAACGAGTCTCCAGCCTTTTTGTCTGCTTGACTGGAAACTCCAGCCATGGCGGAGTCTTGCCTCATTGTCTGCAATCTGTGTGTGCTCAGAGGAGCCAGTCCCAGCCAAATCCTGACATAGTCAGACACACATTTAAGAATCACTTTAAGAAAAGTGATTTCAGTAAACTTAAAGAAATACTGGATGTCACCTTCCATACCCAACTGGTTCCCTGCGGAAGGAAGCGTGAGGGACATGCCTCTTCCTTCCACAGGATTACAACAAGAGAAGGGAGTTCATGATAGTTGGGAGTTTCTTAAAAGTGGGATATGGAAAGTATAATTTCAAACAATTTCAATGAGGAAGGAAAATGGGAGGTTTCTAAAGAAACCAGGATGGACATCTAAAGAACTTTCAATATAGCTAAGATTTAATAGCCAGATTTAATTTAGTTGCTATAAAACAGTAAGGAGAATGTTAGAAAAACTAAAGCGCAGAATGAGCTCAAGCATGCCAGAGAGGTTAAAAATAGTAGGGGTTTTTTTTGGCTATGGCCATTTCTGCACTAGACTGTTATAGTGCTAGTATTCTACTTTCAACATCCTATGGAAACCTGGGGTTTGCAGTTTAGGGAGGGGCCTGAGGAATAATAGCACTATAACAGTCTAGTGCGGAAATGGCCTATGTCTGTAGCAAAAGGAATAACAAGGAAATGGTAAGGCAACTGCGTGGAGAAGATAGTAAAATCCTAATGGGAGGCAAAGGAAAGCAAAACTACTCAACACTTTCTTTGTTTTGGTCTTCGCCCAAAAGGAACACAGTGCTTGACCTGGGGAAAATGGACCTGATGATGCAGTAGGAGAAATGCAGCAAAGTATAGGTAAACAGGTAGTATAGTAATATGTGGCTACTCTAAAGGAATTCAAGTCTCCAGGGCCAGATGAACAATATCCAAGGGTATTAAAGAACTAGCAGAAGTAATCTCAGAACTACTGGCAATAATCTTTGAGAATTCCTGGAGAACAGAAGTCCCAGCAGAGTGGAGGAAAGCAAATACTATCCTCATCTTCAAAAAGAGAAGACCCAAACAATTTCCTCCAGGTCAACCTGACAACAATTCCTGGAAAGATTCTAGTTCAGATAATTAAACAGAGAGTCTGTAAGCATTTTGAAAGGAATGTCATGATCACTAAAATTCAATATAGGTTTCTCAAAAACAAGTTATGCCAGACTAAACTTATCTCTTTTTGTTAGAGTTACAAACTTGATAGATGACGGGAAGGCCGTGGTTATAGGATGTCTTGATTTCAGTAAGAGCTTCGACAAAGACCATTTCTGCACGTTACTTGACGCCATCATCCTCCGGTCGCAATCCCAGCAGCACCTTTGTGGGAAGGGAATGTGACAGGAATGCTCCCGTCCACACCCAACTGGCTCCCTGCAGAAAGGAGCACAAGGGACATGCCTCTTCCTTCTACAGTGCAGCTAGGCTCTCTCCCATGCTGCACTGGGACAGGAAATGCCTCCATCATGCTTTCGGCCCTTCCACATGTCTGGGAAAGACAGGAGTGTCACGTGATCAAGGGTCATTGATGGAGAAACTCTGTCAATGATTTACCCCACAACTGCACCAGCTGGCAATGGGAGAAGAACTACAGCAGAACTACAATGACATCATGAGGAAGTGTTGTCGCAGTCCCGCTCCTCTCGTATCCCCATGCTGGCACGCAGTCATCGTGTGAAAGGGCCAAGTTCTCCCACAATATTTTTGGAAATAATCTAGTTAAATCTGGGCTAGACAATGCTACTGTTAGGTAGATTTGTCATTGGTTGACTGACTGAGCCCAAAGGGTGCACACCAATGGCTCCTCTTCATCCTGGAGAGAAGTGACTAGTGGGGTGCCACAGGGTTCTGTCCTGGGCCCAGTGCTATTCAATATCTTTGATATTCAATATCTTTCTAATAAGTCATGTCTTCTCATGGTATATACAAAGTAAGACAGTCTCAGTTTAGTCATCTTAGCTTCTAGGGAGAGTTCACGTTTCATTTGCACTTGGACCCATTTATTTGTCCTTTCAGCAGTCCATGGAATCCACACAGCTCTCCTTTAGCACCACAAGCATCATATTTCAAATGAGTAGATTCTTTCCCTATTGTCTTTCTTCACTGTCCAGCTTTCACATCCATACATAGAAACTGGAAATACAGTGTTGTTGACAGTCCTGACTTAGGTGTTTAATGATATGTCTTGACACTTGAAAATCTTGTCTAGTTCTTTGTAATTGCCCTTCCAAGTCCTATACTTCTGATTTCTAGACTACAGTCTCCATTCTGATTAATGACTGAGCCTAGGTATGGAAAACCTCTAACTATTTCAATGTCTTTATTATCTGCTTTAATGTTATGTATATTTTTTTGTGGTCTTTATTTTTGTTTTCTTAATGTTCAGCTTTAACCCTACCTTTGCATTTTCTCCCTTGACTTTCTTCAGTAGTCATTCTAAGGCCCTTTTCGCATGGCATTTTTTAAGCGAAAAGGCCCCTTGAGTGTTGCGTAAATGTGAGGAGCAGTCCACACGACGCACTCACATTTACGTGACGCTCAAGAGCACGCATTTTTTTATTTTCGGCTTAAAGCTGAAAATGCTGCACGGTCGCGCATCGCTCCGAGGCCCCGTGCGCACTTACCTGCCCTGCGGAGCCTCTGGAGCCGGGCCGGTCTCGCTTCTTGCCCCAGCGCAGCCTACAGTTCCCAGGCTGCACTGTGGAAGAAAGGGGCAGGGTTGAGGGTGGGGCGTTCACGAGACGGGCAAGCCAGCTGTGGCGACGAAGGAGCAGGGATGTGAGCGCCTCATGCTAGAGGCTGCTCGCACGAGCGCCGCCCCCCACCTCCGCGAACAGGTAAGGTGCGGAAAGGGCCTAAGTCTTTGCTATTTTCTTCTAAAAATGTGGTGTGATCTGCATATCTTGAGAAGAAAAGCAGGGTAGAAATAAAGATAACAATTATTATTGTTATTATTATTATTATTATTCCTTCCTCCATTTTTTAATGACTTCTTGCTCAGAATCTAATCCAGCTTTGCATATGATAGGTTCAACTTACAAGTTAAACAGCTAAGATGATAAAATGCAGCCTTTCCTGATTCCCTTGCAAACTGGAAACCATTCTGTTCCTCCATATTCTGTTCTGACAGTGGCCTCTTATCCTGAGTCCAAGTTACACATTAAGTCAATCAAAAGTTATGACATGTCCATTTCTTTATGAGTGATCCAGAGGTTTTGAAGATCTATATAAGAAAACGTACAGGCTGATTTTCTTCCGAAATTCTTTGGTGTGATCCATTGTCCAATGTATTTCTGCAATATGATCTCTAGTGCCTCTTCTTTTTATGAACCCTACCATAAAAGAAAAAGAAAGAAAGAAAGAAAGAAAGAAAGAAAGAAAGAAAGAAAGAAAGAAAGAAAGAAAAGAAAGCAGAACCTCCTTAGATGACAGATGAAACTCTTCAAGCAGTTAAGGACAGACGAGAAGTGAAAGTAAAACTTAGAAAAGTAAAAGAAATAGAATCCTGAATGCAATAACTCAGTGCCTTGTGTGCACTATAATAATCAATGAAGATTGTAACATCTATATGTTCCATTTCTTGTTTTAGCCAAAACTGAAGGTCAGCTGTTCATGGATATGAGCAGCATGCTAACAGAGAAACCCAATATGTTCTATTTTTTTTTAAAAAATGGATCTTATTTTTGTGTTGCTGTTATTAGTCATAATCTATGTTTTAAAACTAGAAATTCTTCTCTGCCAAGGAGGGAATGAACTTGTGGTATCACATGGTCAGCCAAACAATGCCTTGCATGGCCAGCATCTAATCCAAAGACGTTTAAACAAAAATAATGTTTCCCTGAAGAAACACCTGTATGAATAGGATTTAGGGAAAACAATTTTACAGGGGGCTCACTGCATTTTTGTCAGAGGTATGCATCAGGCCTATTGAGAAGGAGGCTATGGAGAAATGTGCCTTGCCAATGCCAGTATCATTAGCAAGTCCTAAGCTTGTAAGTTTCATAGAAAAACAATATATGTTAATCCCATTCTAATCAAGAAATTTTAATGAGAAGTGAACCTGCACTTCTCCTTTGGTCTTTTTAATTTTTTAGCTTTGAAGTCACAGCTTGAGTGGTATTTTTCATCGATTACAGCAGTTAATATCTCGTCTTTCTCCCAGTATAGGTTTCAAGGTGGCTTATAGCAAATTAAAACAAAGTACAGCTAAAACCTATTTGATGGAAAAGTTAGCAAGCCATGAGATAAACCAATTCAGTTAAAAGCACTAAATTAAGACAATTTAAGAACACTTCAATACATAGTAAAGAGGATAAAAAATAGAACACCCATTAAAAAGACCATTTCTCCATAGCCAAAGGCTGGCCTAAATGAAAAACTGTTTGCAGGCTGGCAGAAAGAGAGCAGATGAGCAAATGGCCAGCCCCCACCCCGGAACTGCAAACCCCAGGATTCCATAGGATGTTGAAAGTGGAATAATAGCACTATAATGCTGTAGTTCAGAAAGGCTCATGGTCTTTTGATTGGTGTTTGAAGTGAGAGAGAGATACAACATGTTGACTGGCATTTGCAGAAGCCATGCATTAGAGAAAATAACATATATACACACTGCGAAAAGACTTCCTGGGTAATTTTAAAGCCATATTCAAAATTAATTTCCTTGATAGACAAGTAACTCTTACCCAGAGAGAATAAGTAAAAACCTAGGATTTTTCTGCAGCTGTGACTGGGCGTTGGTAGGTTCACCCAAAAGTAAAGTACACAGCAGGCAGGAGCTCATGCTCTTTCTCTTAAAAAAAAAAAGAAGCTTTTATCAATAAATTTCAAATAGAAAGAACAAAGAGGGAGATCACAACAGCTTGGGAAACAGATGTGTGACAGATAATTGGTAGATAGGTATAGTCTTGGGATTTACAAAGCTATTAAGGGTTTAGTTTGTGTTTACAAACTGAGGTGAAGGCAACACCTATGGCAAAATACTGTTTGAGAAAATAATAAGCCAACACCAGATTTCTCATCTATTTTTCTTGTCTTGGTCTTTAACATTTCTATTTCATTTAACAGATTTGATAGATCTGCCCCTTCCCTGTTCTCTGACACATTTAACCAAAGAACCTTCTTGGGTAAAGTTAGCCTGAAGTGCAGCCTTTAGAGTATCCCAAAGAAGGGCCTAAGGTGTTCGTGGCTGGGCATTTTCCTTCTAAAAGTTCTTAAAGCTATTTCTTATTTTATCCACGAAACACTGTCTCAAAAGCAATTCTGAACTGAGCCTCTAAATGCATGTCCTTAGGAAAGCTGAATTTCAACGTGAAGCAGAGGAGGTATGTGTGTCCTAAGGCCAGTAGATGCCCAATAACCATCTTCCCAAGGTATCCACCTAGTGGCCATTTCCACACGAGGCAAGGGAATAGCTCCGTGCCGCTACTCACCGGATCTTCTGGCTCCTCAGTCTGGTCCAGGGTGAATCAGAGCAGTCCAAGGTCTTAGATCCGCACTGCTCCAGCTTCCAAAATGGCGGCTTCCAGTTGGTCATGGGTCCCAACCAACTGCTGAAGCTCGCCACGCCTAAAGCCCGCCCTCCGCAGATCGCAGGCTCACATTGGTGCGAGCCTGCGAATCTGCACAAGGGAGCAGGAACGCAGTGGCACGCTCTGGAAAAATGAGAAACCTCTTTTTTCCGGTCTTTAAAAAGCGCGCTGGAGGACTAGTTGGGGGCGTTTTGGAGCGGACCGAGGTGTGGATTTCTGGTGAGTAGTCCAAACCTTGTCTTCCTCAAGAGTCGTGTTCTGTTGCAAAGTTTCTACAATCACAGAAACAGTCCTACAAGATAAGCATTTAATGAAGAGCTGTAAATGTTATGTAACATTTTGACCCTTTTTTGCAGTTGGAGCAGAGGGCCAACTCAGAAAATCATGTTGACTCCCCTATTGTAAAGCCTACATCTTAGGCCCTTTCCATACCCAACTTTTTGTGGTGGCATCTGGTGGGGATCCCAGCAGCAGCTCTGCCAGGAGGGGAGCACCATGGACCATCTGGCTCTGTGATGAAGGAAGCGTGATGGCCTCGCCTCTTCCTTCCACAATGCAGCCAGGTACCTTCCCAGGCTGTGCTGGGACAGTGATAACGCTTAATATAAAATAATGAATTAATTGGTATTTTTCTAGCAGATGAAGTTAGCAATTGAATATGTGCCTTTAAGCAAGATGATAGGTGTTACAGTATAACCAAGAGAATATACTTTGAGCAGTAAAAGGTAACTGTCTTGTTAACAGGATGTGAAAAAAGATAAGGAGACACCAGAGTGAAAAACAACAGGCTACTGGCTGGCCTGTGCTGGAAGATAAAGATTTTAATTCTCTGAGGAGAAACAACAGCAAGCAACGTAACACTAGAGATTAGTAAAAGGCTGTGTCAGCCTAACTATGTAAAAATTTAGCCAATGACATGCGTTTTTGAAAGGACAAGCAGACTATAAATTTCAAATGGAGAATGTGTTCATCGCTGACTTAATTTCTATAGGGAGCGTCAGTCTGGTTGTACAGTCGTTTTAATTAAATAAGACTTCTTACCCTACTCAATCTCTCTGAGCGTTTTTTATTGGCTTCAGAAACTCAGGGACGGGCAGATTTTGCGGTAACAGCAGGAAACATAGCAGACCACGTAAGTCAAGGATGGTGGCACGATTGCAGGTCATTGGTGAAGAAAACCCATCAATGATTTAATCCGTGATTGCACCACCTGGGGATGGGAGAAGGATGGGATCTCAACGACGCCATGCAGAACCATCGTCACAGTTCCATCCTTCTCCCATCCCTACGCCATGTTGGGGGTGTAGAATGGAAAGGGTCTTAGTTACAGGCCTTCGTAATGTTTCTTCTTTGGATTAAATTTGAAGAATCCTCCACACAGCAAGACCGGCGGCTACAATAGCAGGCCAGATTCCAGGAGAAGTACTCCAGAAAGTAACTGTTGCAAATTCTGCTTCATCCTAAGCTTTTAAGGTGTGAAATCAAGTTTACAGAACTTAACTGAGAGTTCTAAAAGCAATCTTTTATTTCCAGAAGAGTAGGCTCTTGGATTACAATAAAAATTAGGAGCAGAAACTTGAGTGGAGTTATAGCACTGTGTTTCAAGTGTGAAATGGATGGGGGCATGAAGTTTTTATCAATTATCATGAATTCTCCAAAGATAATTTAAGTAAAAAAAAAAAAAGGAAAAGGAAAAGCACTTAAAACACATAAAACAACATCAATACATGGGGAAGGGGGAAAGTATGGTCATGAATATTTATAAATAATTTTCTGAATATAGATAACGACCGAAGTTCTTTTTCCATCTCTACGTTCTAGTAATGCAACATACAAAAGGGGCTCTTCTTTCCCGCTAACTTTTAATTCTCTTGAGAAAATATTGAATGGGGAGAAGAAAAGACATAACATTGCTACATTAACTAAAGTGCCACATTAACTAAAATAAAAGACTACTGGCCTCTAGTGGACTACCTTCAAAATGAATCCATTGAAAGAGTATTTCTTTTAGCTAAAGATCCTGTCTGATCATGGAAACTAAGCAGGGCCCATCCTGGACTCAGAATCCAACAGTGAATACCAAGTGCTATAGGCTATATTTCAGAGGAAGGAACTGGCAAAACCACCTCTGAGTATTCCTTGACTAAGAAAACACTATGAAAAAAAGTCACAGCGTCCCTATAAGTCAATAGATGAGTTGAAAGGACATACACACAAACAAGACAAGGAAGGGCAAGGAAACCTAAGGTCGGAAAAATACTGCTGTCCCTGAAATTAGCACTAGTCTAAGCCAGACTTCGGGGCATTTCTTTTTGGGACTATGTGGTCAGTGGCTATAATAGATGGGATATTTTGGAAGTTTTATACAAAAACTAAGTTTTTCAACCTCTGGTTTCAGCTTCTGCATTCTAGATTTCTATGTTCCCACTGTACGAGACGTGTGTTTTTCAAAAAGAAATAAATCAAAGAGGAGGGTACTCAAACCTGAGTAGGTCATGACATTTTATTGATTGAATGCCTAAGCCTATATACTTCCCCCACTGCCTATGAAGTGTTCTTGTGACACCTTTGATTTATTAAAGCCACCACCACTATCACTCCCAGGGTGGCTAGGACTGTTTCAAAGTAAAGAGCTGACCCCCAGCCACCTTCCTCCCTTATTCCTTCGAATGCTTCAGGACCCTAAGTATGCAGAACAGTGCAAAATGAATGAGTGAGTGAATGACTGAATGATGAATGAGGTAGTAGACAGCTGAAGTCCAGGGCTGATCTAGTACTGGCCCAATACAGTGGGCAAAAAGAGTAGGGAGGGCTGTGGAGGGCAAAGGTTAGTGAAGATTTTACCCTATATGCCTGACTGTAGTGCAACCCCTGGTTGGTTCCTCGCTCCTCACGGAGGCAATCTCTGGCCATTTCCTCATCAGACTGTTACAGTGCTATTATTCCATTTTCAACATCCAAGGGAATGACCCCTCCCTAAACTACAAACCCCAGGACTCCATAGGATGTTGAAAGTGGAATAATAACACTGTAACAGTCTAGTGCGGAAATGGCCCCGATTCAGTTCTATCAGTATTAACCAATACTCTCCAAAGCATGGCACTTCTCCATTCTGTCTGTCTGTGTATGTCTCTCTGTGTGCATATGTGTATGCATGTTTATTACATACAAGGAACTGTTAGGCCAATGATCCATGAAGACTATTATTGTATATTTTGACCAATGGGCATCATTAGCATTTCAGGCAGAGGTCCTTTTCAGACCTAGCTCCTGAGACTTTTCAGAAAGGAATCTCCACCATGCAAAGCATGTTCTATACTAGTGAGCTGTGGCATATACCCCACCTGGAACACTGTTGAAGCTTCTCTCCAGTATGGTTCTATAAAGATATGGACATTTCACAGAAATGTCACTGAAATGGAGACCACAGAGATCGTGGTATGTAAGCAAAACAGGGCCCTATTCATCTACTTAATTATCTCTTGGTATATATTTCAGTGACATTACACAGTCCATTGGCTATTATTCATTTATATATCTCTGGTAGCCAAGAGTGTCTGGAATTGTTAAGTCATTTTGGATACTGGAGATGAAGTGAGGAGGGGGCAGAAGACTGAGGAGAGACTGGACCATGATTCCCAGTCTTTTCTGTGACAGTTTCAGAAAATAGGTCTACCATTTCAGGCAGCCTCAGGCCCTTTCCGGAGAATGCTGTTGTCACGGCATGAAAATGGGAGAGAAGTGAGACTGCAACAACGCTTCCATGCCAGCCATTGCAAAGGGAAGCACTCCTGTCATGCTTCCTTCTTGGCTCTGCCTGGATCACCACAGGAGCACGAAGAGACGAGATAGGGTGCAGAAAGGGCCTCAATCTACCACGGCATGTAGGTACAGTCCTAAATTTATACTGTTTTTAAAACTGTTCTGTTTTTTAACAGTGAGTAAACCTGGTGCCCAGAATATATATTTTATCTTCCATCTGATACCCTTGAGTTTTCCACTCTGATTCCTTTCACCTACCACTTAAATTGTACTGCTTACACTCAAGTTCACAGCCCCTACAAAAAGCCAGCACACAAGGAAAACACTACCAGACTATCCTAAAGGGTAATCACAGAACACTTTAATTTCCTACAACAAATTGAGGATATCAACATAGGGCTACTTTGCCAGCACTGGCATAACCCACCATCTCTCATTTCCTATAGCATGGGGCATGGTAATCATGGATTTTCTACCAGAACCTTATTTTTGTAAAATTGTCAAAACTGTGTTGACATTATCTTTATTATCATAGTGCCATCACTGTACATGGTGCTTTATAAGTAAAAGACCAACAAAATAATTTCCTGCTCTCAGGTTTACAATCGAATTAAGACGTGCCACCAAGAAAATGGTGTTGCAATGTGAGAAGGGCATATTGTAATTGTAATTCTAAGGTATCAAGATCTTGTTAAAACTTGCTGAAGCATCATCATTAGTTCAGAAGAAGCAGTACTCATCTGAGTTGCCTGATGACCCAGGAAAGCTCCCTTCCAGAACATTACAGAGTCCAGTCTGGCAACTGGACTCTCAACAGAACTGTTGACTTGAAATCATTTGCTAACTGGATGTGTCTGTTTATGCACATGACAATAAGTAAACATGTTTAGGTGTCTGAGTTTGGGTGGGGTCACATAGGGTTGCCAGGTTTTCCAAACAGCAATAAAGGACAGTCTAAATTCGTGACATGTGGGGCTGACAGTTAGGAAATAATTATTAACAAGCTCGTGTTCTACCTAAATACCAAATGGAACTATTGATATTGGTTCACTGAGCTGGGCATTTCCTTGTAAAATTAATATATAGTTCATATTCATAAATGACATGATGTGAAATTTTCATTCCTTATGAAATTCCGTATTTGGTTTTTGTTTTAGAATGCACAGTCCTGAATCAGTTTTATATATTAATCATAATTATCTGTATTGGCAGCATCAGACATACTCACTTGCTCCTGCAACTTGGTTTCATCTTTTCTCAAATGGCGCACACCCCTTAATATAGTTGATATTTGTGTGTGTGTGTGTGTGTGTGCGTGTGTGTGATCGGGTAACAATCCTGCCCAGTTTATATAAAAGGACGTGGTTTCTAGTCCTCAAATAAGGGGTATCTTTTATAATAAGAGACACCTGCCTGCCTTTTGTAGGACAAGCTTTCCAGCATTCTGATGAGGGACATCCCCTAAAATAACAGACCCTGGCAACCTTAGTGGGATTGGGTGGGCAGCAAGTCCCCCTTCCCCACAGAAACGTATACTGTGAGTCTGAGGCAATATGTTACAGATATTCATAAGTCATAAGAATGGTTTCCTCCAGAGGAAAAGATGAGCAAGTTTTGAGGCAGGCTCTAAGTAATTTCTACCTGTTTATGGAATTCAGTTCCATTGCTAAACCTCCATAAAGTTATGCACAACAGATGTGTATGTAGTTACAACATGTTCTGTTTTTCTCCTGAATGAGTCCTTAACAATGTTTGGAACCTCAAAACATGTTAAAGAATTGCAGTGAAACAATTGAAACATTCTAAATCAAATCCTGGTAATACAACATTAAAATAGCTGAAATGGAAAATCACCAATAAAAATGTTAGAATGTTAAATACCAAATATCTACATTATTTTTCCCAGAATGATTAATGTATTGGCATTTCCCCAGTCTACCACTCTACTGCAATTTAATACCCTGTGGGATTTTTTTTTATTTCAAGAGCACAATCAAATATTATTTCATTAAAGAAACGTGAATGCTTGTTAACAAAAATATCCGAATTAACTGTCAACATATGTTGCTTTCACTCTTTCAAATCAAAGTACCTCAACTGTTTCTAATTGGCTTCCTGATTAATAAAGGATAAGGAACCAAGAAAATTATATTACAGATAATTTGCAGTTTGAACAGGTTAGAAGGAGGTAAAAATATTTTTCAACAAAATTCAAATAAATCTACAGAACATTTTGTTTTGTTTTACAATGCTATGAAAATATGCAAGACATCATGTTGTTAAAAGCTGGCTGGGCCAGTAGAGCAGGATGAATAAATACCCTTAATCGTATGAAACCTGCCAGTTAAATGAAGATCACAACATTGTTTTGTTGCTATATAAAGGTTATTTTTGCTATTAAGAGAGTAATTTCAGTTTATGAAGGCTTAAGGCAATTTTCCATCTAATTTTCCATTTTATGGTATCTGCTAAAATTCTGGTGCCTTATTAGTTTGTGTGGTCAAATACAGTTTTTAAATTTCAAGACTGCTGGTTCTTCTTGGGTAAAACAACATTTTGATTAGTTGGGTTTGTTTAAATATAGGAAAATTTATGAAGCTAAAATGAAGACACAACTCAAACTTGGTTACACACAGACACACACACAATGCCATTAATACACAAATGGCACTTGGCATTCTCTGGTGAGAAAGGGCTGATGCTTCCTTTCACCAATGAAAAACTAGATATTATGATCTTCCGGAATATTGTGCCTTAATGCATTTTATAAAAATAGCATAACTTAATGTTAAATCATCACTCTATTCCTAGGGACTTGGATTATAATCCATGAAGTCCCATTGACATGAATGGAACTGTGTTGTGTAGGAACAGCCACTGTGGAGTGACTTTCTGGTGGTGGCAAGCCAATCGCAAAACATCTTCGCAGGCTTCTCAGGAGAGAAGATCCTATATTTATCCATGCCTTTTAAATCACTTCAGGCCCTTTTCACATGTGCGCGTGGGGGAAACGGCCGAAAACGCCCAAAAACGGAGCTTACCTCCAGCTGGGTAAATCCATCGCCGCGTGGAGCAGCATGAGCTCGCTGCTCCACACTCCTCCGGCATCGCAGATGGCAGCTTCCGGTTGGTGGAGGCTCTCCACCAACCGGAGAAGCTCGCCAGCTGGAAACCCGCCCCCGGCAGATCTGCGTGCGCCTGCAGATCCACTTTAGAGCCAGGCGACGAAGCGGCACCGGGCTGCGCGCTCCCTGCTTTTTAAAAACCTCTAAAAAGAGGTTTTTAAAAAACATGCAGCCCGGCTAGTTCCAGCCGCTCCTGAGTGGATTCTGGTGTGGAACTACGAAAAGTAGTCCACGCCAGTCCACTCTACGGTGTAGATGACCTCCGTGAGAGGTCACTCTACACCGTTCCCCCTCCACATGTGAAAAGGGCCTTATATGCTCATTGTTCTTTTTAGTTTGTAGCAATTTAAGGCTGTAATCCTGTTGTGCACTTACACTAGTGGTTGCACTTTCTCCAGGGTTATGCAATAGTGGCAAGACAAGCAGGGGATTGCATAGCGGGGGGTTGGACTGGATGGACCCTGTGGTCTCTTCCAACTCTATGATTCTATGATTCTATGATTCTAAGACAGGGAAAATTGGCCAGCTGTGAGCAGCCTATTTATTCGGTATTTACCTTCCTTCTTGGCTGCTTGGCCTGAAGCCCTTTCTTCCTCCTGCCACCACCTTAGCTGGCATAGCCCACCAAGAAGACTCCATCCAATAATTTGGTGCTTTTCAGTTTTTTTTGTGCAAGCAATAGTTTCTATTCTTTCATATTCTATTTTAACACAGTAAGTTTGACCCCCTAAGAACACACGTTGGCATCTCTATCTGTCTCTATCTTTCTATATAACAAAAAATAATGAAATGACACATCTACATGTCATGGTCACTGAAAAAACAACCAGATGTAGTACAGTTATAAAAGCAATAATAAGGAATCCTAGAGAGGATTGGAAGAATAACAAGAATGTATCTAAAGTGATGTAAACAATGTACAGATGTGTAATTTTAACTATTCGAAATCTAATAAAAAATATTTAAAAAAATGAAAAAACAACCAGGAAGTCTCAGATGTAAAATAGTATTTTTTATCCTAATTCATAAATTTTGGCAGTGAGCCCCCCCCACACACACACTGAGTCACACACATGCACATACGTACACAGAGTCCCATCTCCAGATCAATGAATCTTTATAAAGGTGTTCAATTCACAGGACTCTTCCCGCTCAAAACAGGGAGGGAGACTGTTTGGCTCAGGCAACAGATGTTGGTGTGGTACACAAGACTTTCTGCACTTTAGAACATCTGTGCAGAAAAGATGAGCGTTTTCCACAGAAAACTTGCTTTTTGCGAAAAAGGTATCGATTTGCCCTGGTCATAAAACACAGGTTTTGATTAATGGTGATAAAACCAATTTTTGTGATATACAAAAAGGGACAAAATGAGAGTGTCTTTTGTCACTTCTGTTGTTTATATTAACTTTTGAAATTCTGAATACACCCATCAGACAAAAAGAAATAATTAAAAGTGTGATAATAAAGAAACAGGAGTAACAGTTGAGCATTTGCTAATGATTTAATGCTTTTTTGTTTTGTTCTTTTCAGGATCCCTTGGAATGTGTGGTTGATTTAATTAAAATGTTAAATACTATGGAACACTGGTTGGCTTTAAATTGAACAAGGAAAAGACAGTCATCTTGACAAAAAAACTGACAAAATAACAAAAGCTGTTGATGACAAAAACATGGTTTAAAATTGTAAAGAAAGTAAAATATTTAGAAGTCTTTTTTGAAACTCACAATACTAAATTGTTTCAAAATAATTATGCAAAACATGGTGTGATATTATGCAAGATTTACTGAAGTGGTATAAACTGAAGTTGTCATTATTAGGTAGAATATCAACTGTAAAAATCAAAGTGTTGCCAAAAATGCTTTTTTTTATCATTTCAGACAATACCTGTCTTAACTAATGACTTATCTTTTAAACAATGGCAAAAGAATATTTCAAAATTTGTGTGGCAAGGAAAGAACTGAAGAGTTAGATTTAAGGTTCTATAGGATGCAACGCAAAGAGGTGGATGACAGTTCCCAGATTTGGAATTGTATTATTACGCATCTTATATGGTGTGGGTGAAAAATAAGAACTTTGTAGGAATTGCAATATATGGCAATGATGGCAAGAATAATCTACCCACAAAAATGCAAAGATCCCATGACATCCTCTCAAGATGAGAAGGTGATAAAGGTGTTGGATATGGTTGACATTAGTTAAAGAAGGGTCTCTGGGTGAATTTAAGAAACAATGGGAGTAGGTTATAATGTTTCTGAGAGGTGTTGGAGAAAGACAATGCAACAGTAGGATTTGAATAATATGGCTAGGAATATTATTGTAGAACATTACATCTTCTATATCTCAGCATTATTACATTTAACAAAGTAAAAGAGTAATTATATTATAAGTATGAATGTAGTTAAATTTTATATCACCAGTTTTGTAGATTATGAATAAGATTATTTGGTCATAGTTACTTCATCAAACTTTGAAGAAGTATATTAAGTAATCATAAAAAATCATTCTCTAGGGAATTGGAAGCATGTGTTCGCCCTTTTTAGCCTTTTGGTGTTTTTGTTTCTGTTAATTTATTTAGATTGTTTGTTTGTTTAGCTAGTAGATATTAGGTATTTTTGTGTATTTTTCTCCTTATATTTTTTGTTTATATTCTTCAAAATAGTTTTTAATAATTTTTTTTAAAAAGTACCATTTTTCACAGAAGCAATGTATTTTGTGCCAAATAGTTTCTTGCATAAAAACATGTTTTCTTTGCAGAAAATTCACATCTGATTTTCGTACAAACTAATTTTTTGAGAGAAGTCCCTAAGTGTAAATAGTCATCAAAATCTGTATAGAAACCTTCCCATTCTTGTACAGCAGGAATAAAATTGTTAAATTTGTTATTCTGCCTGATAAATATATTGGGATTATTGGGAAATAATTTGAGAAATTAAATTAGTTTGGAAATCTGTTAGTTCCCATTTGAGGAGACTCATGCAGTCAAAGGAATAATGTTGCATAAGTGTTAGGGCCTGTGTGCACTACACTGTTAGAGTGCTATTATTCCATTTTCAATATCCTGTGGAATTCTGGGGTTTGTAGTTTACTAAGATCAAAGAGCTCCCTGGCTGAGAATTCTAAATGCCCCTCCCTAAACTGCAAACCCCAGAATTCCATAGGATGTTGAAAGCAGAATAATAGCACTATAATAGTGTACTGCGGCAGTGGCCTAATAATTGGATTTAGGCCTCCGTTATAGTGTTACTGTTGCTCTCAGTTTCCTCCCTCTGGATGCTTGCCAGGGATCCATCCTCCCTCTAGATCAATTCCTACCCCATGGACTAACATCATAGTCTCTTTACGGAGATCAGGCTTAAAGGGCCGACTTAGCATCACAGGATAACTACATCTACAACAATATGGTAAACAATGCAGCAGCAAGCAAGTGATTATAATTATTAAAGCGACAGCAATCACAGTTATAAACAGGCTTTTGAGCCATCTGAGGTCAGGTAACCAACTTGTCAACCAGTCCCCTAAATTTCATGGGCTGGTCCCATAAGTACCCCGACTTCCGCCACAATTGAGTGGAGTCTGTCTAGGTTTTGCTCAATCTTTCCAGACTCATTTACATAGTGGCAACAGGTAGTATTAAGCCAGAAACAAAGACCTCCCTCCTTATTGAAAAGATAACCTAGGGCCGATTTCTGTTGTGCTAGCACTCCCACTAATCTACTTCTGTCTGAAGAGCCATCAGTCCAGCAGCGGTAACATTGGCTAGCCGTTCTAATTGTGCTGACAGTCTTCTGAGCTGCCTAACATTCCATGCCACCCCCAATTGCAAGTGAACAGTAGCAGGCAGACCCAGCAGCTTGACTGGAAGAGCCAAGAAGGGGGCCCTGGTGCTGCCTGGCATATGACCCCTAAGTATCTATAGATTAACACGGGTATGAGTAGGCCTCCGAAATAGCAAATGGCAAAGATGACACCCCAAGTACCAAATGGCAATCAGAATAAATGCTCCCCCAGAATTCCCAGAGTTGCAGTCAGAATCATGAGATTCCTTCTGATATAGCTACCTTCACTCGGTTGGCCTGCAGAGTGACTTGGGACTTATTCCTCTTCTGGGTCTTGTGTCCTCTCCCGGTCAGCCTCCAGAGTGACAAGGGAGTTACCTGGTGACCGTCATTTAAAGAGAAGATGAATGGATTTCTCCAGTCATTGGCGACAGGTCGAACAGTCCAATCCTTTGGGGGTGGCACCTTCTTCATCCGCGACTGGTGAATCCAAGTCTTGAAGCCTTCAACCTTCAATGAGGTGTCTGCTGTTAGTAAGACCTGAGCTGGCTTAGTCTATCCCAGTTCCAGGGGCTTTTTATCCCATACGTGAACTACAACCCAGTCTCCTGGTTGGATGGAATGGAGAGAAGATGAACAGCGTGACAGTGACAACATATACTATTTTAACACCTTGTTCCCAATCTCTATCTCCCCCCTCTGGGATCCTGGATGAGTTCCCAATGGCCAGGGGTGATCAAACACTCACTCAAAGGGGGGTAACTTCAGGGGAGCCCAGGGAGTCACACGGATGATGATAAGGAGCAAGGGAAGAACCTGAGTCCATTTAAGCTCTATTTTGTGAGTGTGCTTAGTCAGTTGTACCTTTAGGCTAGAGTTCATTCTTTCTACCATTCCGCTAGCTTGGGTATGGTAGGGAGTGTGTAAATCCTACGTAATGCCAAGGGTCCAGGCTAGCTTTTGGGTGATTTTGGAGGTAAAGTGGGGGCCTTGGTCACTGTCTCATTCTTACTTCTTATCTCCTTTCCCACTGCGCACAAACCCTTGTCTTTTCCTGTCATTCAAGAGAAAGGCTCTGGGAATCCATTTAGTCTCTCGAGTACAAGGGTTATTATTTACATACCAGAGCCATGGAACTGGAACTAAGGCTAGAGTCACATCAGTTCTTCAGTCTTCATAGCATTCACAGATTGAACAGTCTGTTAACCTTCTGTCTTGAAAGGATGTGAAAATTCTGTTTCTTTGATGGGGATTTTATCAAACAGATCAGGACCTGAATCTGGAAACCTGCCAGGCCCATGTTTGTGTACCTTGTGGCTTGTTCACCACTATCTATAGAGAAATGGGAGAAATACTAGTACCAATAATTAGACTAAATAAGTGTCCTACAGGCTAGGCTCGTCTAAATTCTTCAGATATCCTTAAACATTTTTTTCCAGTCTGCTTCTGGCTTATGTGACACAGGCAGATAAGCATGCTCCTGCATAGTCATCTACCATCTACTTTGCGCCCTAGTCTGTATCTTTGCAGATCAGATAGGCCTTAGAGGTACAGCTCATCTTCTTTAGGTGCAGCTTAAGCCCAGGAAATGTCTCCATTCTCTGTTGGTCTTCCAGGACAGGACTGTAGATGAAGCTGGATTCAGACACTGAAGTGTCTCCACCCTCTATTGGTCTTAAGAGACAGACACTCATGGCATTCTGGCACAATAGACCCACATATCTCTTTCATCTTGATCCAGGGAGCAACCACATCTAGGGGAAAAACCTAAAATTGCACAGCATGTTATTTAGCTGTTTCTGTAGCTTTAAAATGTATTCACTGAGGCCCTTTCTGCACGGTATTTTCCATGCAAAAGGGTACCTGAAGCATCGCGTGATTGTGAGGAGCGATCTGCACGATGCACTCACAATCGCGCAACGCTCCAGGGGCGGGCAGGCACCAATTGCGACCTTTTCATTTTTGGCTAGAAGCCAAAAATGGTGAGTGATCGCGCATTGTTCTTGGGCACTGTGTGCACTTACCCAGTGTGCAGAGCCTCCGGAGCCATGCCGGTCATGCTTCCTGCCCCAGCACAGCCTGGGAAGGTCCCAGGCTGCACTGCGGAAGGAAGAGGTGGGGTTCTCACGTGAGCAGGCAGTTCATGCGAAGCCAAAGGTCCCCGGATGCGAGAGCCTCTCTCCAGAGGCTGCTCGCACAATCCCCACATCCTAGTGCCGGAAGAAGGTAAGATGCGGAAGGGTCTGTGTCTTGATTGTCCCATGTGGTCTCCTCAACTGCTACTCATATGGGGACAAACACAGTCTTCTTTCTTGGGACAATGGAGTGTTAAGGTAAAGCACTAACCCAATCTTTAATGCCAATGAACAGAAAAACACTTGCATAGACAATGTTGAAGCTGGCCTCTTATAAAGGTCAGGAGAAGAAAAGAAGCAGAAGCAGAGTTTCCCTAGGAAGAAGTTCCCTAAGCAGCAAACCCACTTCATCAGAAAGGCAGTTCAAAGTAGTCTCAAGGATTGCATAGAAGATCCTTTCTTATGAAATCACATCTGGAACAAGCTAACTTTTTCCCTACATCCTCTGTCTAGTGCTGCTTGGCTGTTGGTCTCCAGCCAAGAGCAGGTGTCATCACTTGAGGCTAGCAAGCATACAGAGTTCTTGACCTTGTTAGAGAAAGCAAAAGACAGTAATCAAGCCAAAACACAGTGTGCTTAATTACACAGAATTCTTAGCAGTAGCAGACAGAAACTTAGAGCATAGAAGAATACCAGAAGACCTTTCTAGACCTTTCTTAGCAACAGCATCGGAAAATTAGAATATGGAGGAACAAACTGGAGTGGGAAATTCCTGCAACTCCTCAAGATTTACAATGGTCTTCCAGTTATTTCCCATACATTCCACCCCTTGACCTTCCACAGTTTTATCCTCCATGTATAGCCATACTTTGACATGTAGGATGCACATCTTCAACTTCCCATCCGAGGGTTTCAGTTTCATACTCAATGACCATGTATTAACATTACATCTACACTCCTGCACTAGCAGGTGTGAAATACTAGTATCTTCCTAATAGACTTGATCCAATGTCATCACAGAAATGCCCCCTCTGCCATTGTTAATAACTCTGGGGCCATCATCACTGAACTGTGCCCACACATAACTGGCGTTGCTGAAGTTATAAGCAATGACTCAAAAAGAGTAGTAAGCATTAGACAAAGCCATTTTTGGAAATTCCACTGTTCACACTGGGTATTCATAACAAAGGATTCTTCTGTGGCCAATTGAGACTTAAAATGAGGAATCCAAAAACGATCTTTATTAGTTTGGGGAGTATTGGGTAAGAACATGCAGTTAAAAATTTCCCTTTGTTATAGTGATAATAGCAAATTTCAAAAAGGGTTAGTGTTTTCCAAACCGGATTACTTTAAGCCACTCCCAATTTATGTCAATATTCTCAATGATATGTTTCCAGCTGTTAACATCTCCATTGTACCAATCCTGTATTTCACATTCTAATTTCATCAAACTGCCTATTTGCAACAAGATACATCTGTTGAAAAATGTTTGTTGCCTTTGTCTACTGTTATTTATCTTGATATAACACATCAGTTTCCAATGATATTTGGGTTTCAGCAATTCAAATAATTGCCCTAATGTGATTGCCTAAAGATGCTAACTTATTTTCTAAAGCCGTTTTGTACAGTTACCTTTGTTATCAATTTTTGACTATATAAATATTAAAAGGTAGCATTTCATTTTATAGTCAATTTAACACAAGATCTTGCTTATACCAGGGAACAGCAAAATACAACTCTGTTACTGTGGTAGTTAGCCCTCTCCTGGGGTCTACAATTTATTAATATCAAATATTGAAACCATCTCCACGTGCTTGAGAGGGTCCCCCGGACGAGCACGCAGGCAGGCACGGCCCAACAGCCGCAATCAGGAAAACCCGGTTAGGCCAGTAATTAATCTGTCATGTAGGCCCAGGAGCCCTCCAGACATGCACCCATCAAAATATCCAAAGAGTTCCCTGCCCCGAGAAGCTAGCTTGACAGGATTAGCAATCCTGACAAACAGTCCATCATGCGAGAGCAATTTGCATACTGCCACGGCTTTTGACAAACCCGTCTAAAACTAATCAGACTAAGAACTCTGACATTTTGGGGCTTTGACCTCATAATCATGCACATTTCAGAGGTTTGTTTTAACTCCTCCACCTATTATTCTCCCCTGGAAAGGATTAGCCCTCCAGATATATTTTCCCCTATAAAAAGACCTGGTTTTCAAGCCGTTCCTTGGATTGATCTGGTTTCCTCTCGACTCCACGTCTCTCCGCCTGGCAATCTCCTCAGCCCTCCACGTGCTGAGTTTCTTCTCTTGCTCCACTGCTGTCTCCGACTTCAGTCTTCAGGACCAGGTGCAGTATGCCCTGATAATACCTCTCCAAAATCCCCTATCAATTTTCCTCTCTTTTATTTCTATTTAGCTCTGAGTGAGTGAGTGCATAAGTGCGAACGTGAGCAAGGACTGGTTTTTAAATAAAAATAATTAAATTAGCAATTTGGTGTGGTTTTTTGCTGAACCTGACCCCCTAAACATTGGGTTAAAAAGATCTAGCTAGGTTACCCTGCCTCTTGTTGTCACAGCTTGTGCTCTAGCTAATCCCCATTCCCCATTAATTGTGGCATATTAAGGTGTCCCCCTTGGGACCCCCAGAAATCAGGGTAACAACTCTTCCAGAAATCATCCAACCGCCGTTACACAAAGTAGGAACGAGCACATTCACACATTCTCACTTTTGGACAAGAAGAAAGAAAACTCTTCACTACTTCACTTTTCCAGTCACATTGGAAAACGAATGGCTGTAGCCTACACATGCACATAGAGAGACAGACAGACAGACAGACTTCCTTGCACATTCCGCTCTTTCTCTTCAGTGTTTATAGGAACAAGGACAAAGAGACAAAATTAACAAACAAAAGAGCATTGTAGTGCTGTGCCAAAACAGACACTCATTCTTCGGTATAGAAGGGAACCTCCAAGTAGATTTTTTTCCACTCTTCCTTTCTCTTGCAAAAACTTTACATCACAATTTGCATAGCAGCTATCCCAAAGTATTTTGAAAACTTTTATCATGTTACTAAGACATAGACACTTTTTAACATAACACACTTTAATTCAAAATTTAAGGTTAGCACATTTCAGTTTGCACAGGGTCTAAACATCATTATACATCATTACACAAATGTTTCATTATTTTTTTTTGTCATGGAATCCTCTTGCCCAAATCTCCACCCCCCCCAGTGGTCCAGGATTTCTAAAGGCCACTGTCCCTGGAACACTATTCATATGTCCCTGTTGACTCAAGAGGCTTCTCTTGTACATTCACTTCATTCACCTCAGTTCCCATCATCCATTCTAGAGTAGCCATTCACCCGCTGCAACATCCTGCAGCTTCCATTCCTTCTTTCTTTTCCAATGACTCCAGAATGGCCAGTTCCAAAGTCATAGGTGCTCTCAATAGGCTAAGGCTTGGCAGGGATGTTGCATCACAGGAGAAGCACACTCTCTAGCATCCCCAATCACTTCTTTCACCACGTTCTCACCTCGCATACTCACAGTACTCAAGCAGGATACCAAAGGGGAGGAGATCTCCAATGCTTCAACACTTCTCACTGCAGCTAGCAGCTGCAAAGCATGAGAGTGGGAAAAAACTGGACTTGTTGCAAAACTGGAAGGATGAAGGACAGGCTTAGCAGTGACAGCAGAAGGAGCAGGAGCACCTCAATCCTTTGCACTGCCACCACCATTGCTTTTCTTCCTCTCTGTTTATCAAGTTGGCAATTTTGGAAGGCCTTTTGTGCTTCTTCAAGAAGGGCACGTAAGTTGTTCCCATTTTACCAGGACATCTCCGGCAAGGACACTCACCGAATCACAAAGTTGTATCTGGTTCCGCTGGCTGGGGTCCCTTACAGCACCTCAGAGAGGGTCCTAAATCAGGGTTCGACAAGCGACCTCCTTGATGGCCCAGTTCCATGATCCAAAGGCATCGAGTCCATGTCAACAATGGGATGTGTGACGCCATAGGTGACCAGTCCCCACAGAAGGTTCACCGTCGTCCAAAGTCTCACCCCACTCAGCAGATGTCTCACCCCACTCAGCAGTCCAGGTAGATGGTCAAGCAGAGAGTGTTGAAATCTTTCTTGTCTGCCTGTTCCTTGATCCTACCCAGGGATGCCAGAAACTGTTACCTCTCACTCTCAAAGAGGAACAGTTCTGGGCTGAGAAACAGACAAAGAGCCGAGGGTTTCTTGACGAGGATTCCCAGTTTATTTGTAGATAAGCAGAAAACAGAGGTGCGCGCACAATGGTGCCTACAAAGAAGGACAAGCTTCCTTTGTTTAGGGCAAATAGATACAGAGAAGCAGAAACATTCTTATCAGTACTTAAACCAATCCCTTGGCAGAACCAGAATTTTACCTTATATAGGGTCAGAAATGCTGACTCAGGCAGGGAGGGGAGTTCTGGCAAGGCATCCACTGACTATGTGACCTGTCCGCTTTCATGAAATGGCTTAAATCTGCCATTTTATGACTCTTGCTCTCAATAGTATAATAGCAAAATATTATAATTTAAAAAAAATTAAGGAATCCACATACAAGTCATATAGCTTAGACAACAAATCTCCAATAATGTGCACTATACTTCTTTGCTGTTTTCTGAATACCTTTTCTCCTGTAACTGTCAAACTCTTTTCATGATTGGAGGAACTAAGGAGACAGATAAGGCAGTATTCATTTAGGATGACATTTCAAAGGCTATGTGTGATTTCTGACACAGGGATGCATTGAAGGCACACAACAACAAAGTGCCACTGACAGGGGGAGGTTCTTTCTAGCCATCATGTCTTTCCTCTTTGAAAACTGACTCATGGTGACCTTTAGGTGAACCCATCTATGTCTTTACCTTTCTCTGAAGCTGAGAGAATGTGACTAACCTGAAGTCACCCAGTGGGATCCCATTGCTGAATGGGGATTCAGACCTTGGTCTCCAGAGTCATAGTTCGGGCACACACATAGGCCTGCTGCTGTGTCCCTTTCATCAGGGATGCATAGTGCATGGAGGGTGCAGGTGCTGAAACTGTGGCCACTGTATAATGTTCTGGGTGTGCACCAGGCCCAAACTTTCCATTTTGGGGCTCAACTGGAATGTGGCTGAGAGTGTGCTTTGCCATATTCACCCCTCACCAGATATCAGTTTGCAGCATTTGGGCCTTCATAGGATGAAATTTGGCACCCATTTATTTTGAATTGGAGCTCCATCCACTGCTTCTGTGATGGGCTTTGTCCCAAAGGACGTCCAGCACATTGGCCATTGGAAATCTGCTACTGCTGCTGCAAAGAAATACATTTGCCCGCAAGTGTCATCCGACTAATTTTGTTCTTCTTTTCTCTGTTTCTCGTCAGATTTTAGGCACGGTGTGCCAAGATGGCAAATCCTGATATGTGGTTTCAGCATGGTGTTCTATGCAGTGCACCAGGCCTGAAATTGCCATTTTGGAGCTCAACTGGGGTTGAGCAATGTTGTCACTATGGAGTGGCTGGGCAGAAGAGGTCTCCAGTGGAGTGGTTTCTAGCACACTAGGCCTCCTCCTGATGTGTTAGCCATTTACCTTGATGGGAATGACTTGCGGTTGCTGAAGGGCAAGGCCCTAGTTTTGTAAGCTTTAAAGGACTTTCACACTATAGAAAGTTGTTGGGTTGGAGTTTCCCTTGTTTTTTCTACCATTTCGCCTTGTCAAGTGTGGCGAGGGCCAGGTGCTCCCTGACACATAGATTGTGCCCACAGGGGGGCCACCAATAAACATTCCAAGGCCCTGGGCAGGGGGTTGGGCCACTTTCTTCCTCACCCTAGCATAATTTTCTGATGGCCACAGCATTTACAGGGCTGCTGATGTTCATTTGTTGAATAAAGGGAATACGTTGTTGCTGGGGGAGTTAAAACAGAGTGTGAGGATGATCTTGGCTGGCCTGCTAGGGAAAAGAAACTAAGCAGACATTTGTCCCTTGCCTGTGGTAGGTAGCAGGGGGAGAATTTAAGATGTCAGTGATCACGTTTGGGCACCCTTTGGGTGTAGGATAGGGCTCTGGAGCTGCCTTTTAGGGCCCTGCATCCCAGCGGGTGGGGAAGGAGGCTGTCCTTGAGGCTAACTGGGGATTCAGGCTCTCATTTACAGAGCCCTGCAACTTGGGTGGGAGTTCCTGGGTTACCTTCCAATTAAGCTGTACTGGGAAGCAACCCATAGTATTTGGATTGCCCTCAGAGTTTAGTTTTTTCACCCAAGAGAAGGTTGAGGAGGTTGTCATAGGGTTGACATCTGGCCCTCAGCTGGACCTGCATCAGGTTGCTTCCCCCTCTTGTTCTGTTTCCAGACCAACACAATATAAATAGGCTAGGCATAAAGTGGCCCTTATTTAACCCAATTTTCTGTGTCTGGTCTCGTTATTTCATGGTTGATTATCAATACCTCACTTCAGAACAGTGGGAGATTTCAACAAGATTTATACAGAAATGATTTTATCAGTAACTTCCATAATCTAGATTTCAATCATGTCAATGGCCATTTTTGTCCAGAATGAAGCCAAGGGTCAAACTAAATACAATGTAAAAGATGCATGGGCTTCTTTACTTCTTTTAAATTGGGAAAAAAATAGTGCAGGAAAACGCAATGGGGAGTGGAAGGGTGGCCAGGAAGGGGCTACTTAACCTTTCCCTTTCTGCCACTTTTTTGTATAAAATTAGATTCTTTGCTTTCCTACCAACTGCAAAATCCCCATTTCTTTAGTCCTGGTGAAAGAAAATCAGCTTGGTCAGGGTGATTTTAAAGGCAAAGGATTAAGCAGCCTCTGTAAATGGCAGCTTCCCATAACTGATGTTTGGTTTAGAAGCACATTCAAGAAATATCTATGTGCTTCCTGTTTCTGTTCTAAAAACAAGACATTGCTTTATAATTTGCATATATGTGAAACAATCAGGGTGCTCAACTTCTGATAAAAGAAGTCACAGAGATCTACACTTTCCCCGGCAGCAACACAGGGACTGCTGAACTTTGAGGAGTACATTATGTGTAGGTGTGACTTTAGCCAGGCATAGTTGCTAATATTTTTGAATCACAAAGTCATATTTATTAAAAATGTAAGTAAACAATCATTTTGCCTCCTTGGGAAAATACTGGAACATGCTTTAGTCTCTCTAAAGGAGATGAGTGCATTCTGTCTTCCCTAATACAGAGTCTTGTTTTCTCCCCCTTTGCGTAATGATTTTGGTTTTGGAGCTAAGTTGAGAGCTGAACTCTGTCGTCTGACACCTTCTCACAATTCCTGCAGGCTTTACAAATACAAACTTGAGAAATGAATTTGACTCTGACTTAAGACATTGCTCATATACCCGGGGACAAATCTAGCAACTAGTAAATGCCTTTACACCCAAATATTTTTTTCTTATTTTCTTTGATCCCAGTAACAATTAGCAGCTAGTTAGGATTTTGATGTTGAAAAAGTATTTCTGTAGCCAACTGGTGAACAGCAATGTTTTGTTTCACCTTTACAACTGCAAGCTGGGTGGTGAAATAACATTTTGTAAAGAGGTATTTCAAAGTGATTTCTGGAACAAAATATTATTAAAATGCTCTAAATTCCTTTATTTACACAAAGGCCAGCTATATTAATTTACTTGCTGTTACCCTGTGTACTGGGGGTCCCGGGAGGGACACCAAATGTGCTCAACTAAAGGTGGGGAAAATTAGCTCGGAGCACTGCTTAGCGTTACGAGAAGCAGAGTAACTTAGCGAGATCTTGAACCCTATGTCTACGGGGTCGGGTCGAGTCAAGGAGCACACAGAAGTTGAAACAATAAATGATGTTTTATTAAACATAAGCAAAACAGTGTATGCGACACATTCACCCAAGAAAAATATAGAAATATATTTTATATCTTTATTTAAAAAAAATAAAGAAAATAAAGGTTGGAGTGGTATAGAGGGATTTTTAGAGGGGTTGCTGGTTTGGGTGATACTTACCTGTCCTGAAGCCCGGAAAAATAGAGAGCGAAGCTGGGGTGCGATGTAGCTCAGCACGTGGAGCTGAGGGGAGGCTTGCCAAGCAAAGCGGCAGCAAGGCGGGATGAAACTTGGGAGCGATCCAAGGAAGGTCTCGGAATCAAGGGTTTTTATAAGGAGAATTGTGAGTGCAGGCTATGCCGTACTTGGGGAAAACAATAGATTTGGAGTTGGAGACAAAGCCTCCGAAAGGTCAGAATCTGAATGATGAGTTATCGTAGAGGTTCTCAACAGAGTAGCCAGTATGCAAAGGCAGAGTACTTGGGTATTGTATAGTTCACCCATCAAGCTGCCATCGCGGGGCAGAGGCTCTTTTGTAGGTTGCGTGCATACCTAATTAGAGTACTTGCCTGGAGGTCTCCTAAAGCAGGGAGTCAGCTATTTTCTGGCCTGCCTGTATTGTCTTAGGAATATTAGGGTGATTAACGGCCGAGCTTGTATGCATGCTTGTCCGGTGGCCTCGCAAGCACGTGGAGGGGAATAGAGAAGTGAAGCCGAATTACGATATCAAAAGGATATCTTTTAATATTCCCAAAGCTCAGACTAGCCAGGGCAGTAACACTTGCATCTGTAGGGAGGCTGTTAATTTTCTTTTGTGGAATTTTGTTTTCTTTTGTGGAATTCAGACTTTTTAAATCTGACCCTTTTGTCTTAGGATTGTTCCTCTTGCTCTCTGTGTCCATCTTCCCTTTTCAGTGCCATGGTCTCTCTCTCCTTATGTTGTACAGCAGGAACTGGAATAGGGATGCAAGTCTCTAGACCACACTCTTCTGGTACAACTGGACATGATTTCATACCACTTCCAGTTCAGGGATTCGGTTAAAAGACAGCCACTTTGCACAGCGTTTATAGTGCTGGAGAGGGGTTTGTACAGGGGAAGGCAAGAGGACATAAAAACTGCAACAACTTTGTGGTAGGTTGGGGGAAAAGATTCAGCAAAAACATAAGCATAAAAAATACCACTTTTTTGGTAGGTCTGGCAGGTTCAGGGATTTCCCTCCTCCGCAGCCACAAATGGGGCTCTTGGGAACCACATGTGTCCTGAAGGCCACATTTTCCCCACCTGTAGAGGGAAGAAAAGTGCTGAGAATATATGCTACTGATACATAGTACGTAGTGGCATCCCAGTTCATCGTTTCTCCCTAGCTCAGGTGGTATAGATGCAGAGAAAGTTAAACATGCCTTCACCCTACACTCGTTTAAGATGGCTAGTCCAAATGCATCAAAGAAACCCCTCTTGGGCTCCAGATCAGAACCAGACCTGATTGCTGCAGTCCTCGTGTACTTTAAAAAATATATATTTTATTAAGCACTAGTGTATTTACCCAGCATTGCCCAGGATTTTATTTTCTCATAGGTAACTCTTGTTAGAAATACCTTAGGAATTACCTTACCTTACCTTTGGAATTAGATGTGGTAGAAATACACAGATTTGAGATCCTGTATCTCTAATCCCCCAATCTGTCTTCTCCAGTACTTGTAACTTTTCTCCATATTTCCCAATCCAATCTGTATTCAGAGTTATTAACATACAGAGCTTGGGTTCCTGAGGGAATACACTGCCCTCCTTCTTGCTGCTAGGCCTTGTCTCCATAGCAACCAGCCTGAGCACTCTGGCTGAGAATTCTGAAGATCCCTCCCTGAATTGCCAACCCCAGGATTCCATAGAATCTTCACTGCCAGCCAAAGTGCCTTGAGTTCCAAATTTGGAGAAAAGGGTGGAAATAAATATAACAATAACAAAAACAACAATAAAATAATTTAAATTTACTAAAAATATGGCAACTGCATGGGCAAGTTAAAAGAGGTTTAAAAGATAAGTAGCATATTTACCCGGCATAGCCCGGGATTTTATCTTCCTCTTAAGAACTCACCAAACTGTCTTGTCCAGTACCTGTAACTTTTACCCATATTTCCCAGTGCAATCTGTATTCAGAGTTATTTACATACCCATTTGGGTTCCTGAGGGAATACACTGTCCTCCTCCTTGCTGCTAGGTCTCATCTCCATAGCAACCAGACTATTCCAGTACATGTAACTTATCCCCATATTCCTCAATCCAATCTGTATTCAGAGATGTTAACCTAACAGAGGTTTTGTTATTGATTGCTTCCTGTTTCTTGCTGGTAGGCCTCATCCCCAGAGCAACCGACTGGCTCTCTGGCTGAGCTCTCTGGCTGAGAATTCTAAAGGCCCCTCCCTAAACTGCCAACCCCAGGATTCCATAGAATCTTCACACCCAGCCAATCATAGGAGGTCTTCTTGTTTCACACAGCCAATCATACGAGGTCTTCGCCTGCCTGACACAGATAAACAGACAAACTCAAAAACAGACAAACTTTGACTTTTATACAGTAGATTAAAGCAGAATACAAGCAAAAAAACCCAATAAGAATAATATACAATACCAAAGTCTTACATACAACCAAAACAATAAAAAAGAGAATAGAACAACCATTAATTACTAAACTATACTAAACTAAGATAACAAAGATTAATAAACATATATTAAAAAGTGATTCCAGCCCTTACTGCAAACAGCTCCTACTATAATAATTGCACTTAACATTCTTTTAAAAGTAACACTACCATCTAAACTATTTATTGTTGCTCTTAATATATTCTATCTTAAACAGTAAAACTATGTCGATCAGACTTCCGGTTCGAGTGTGAGCTAGGAAGAGGTGATCTCCGAATGCTCTGCGTGGAGGCTGCCGCCACTGCAGACTACTGACAGCCCAGACGCCAGTCAGTTCATCTGCACCCCCAAATAACTAACTGAGGGGTACAGCAAGATTGAGGTCCATGACATCGCTCAAGACATTTCTGCCTAGGTACTGGCATCGGAGCCGCAGAAGAAGTGGCCGCCGCCATTACTCTCGCATGCACTGGAGTGGAACAGAGAGGGACCACATTGAAATTCCTGCCGCCAAATTTCTTTCCTAGTCACGGATAGGATTGGAAGCAACAAGGGCGTGGTACTATCCCACTCACTGTGGAAGGCCCCTTGGGACTCTAAGCAAAGAAAGAAGACTGAAACTTTCCACCCATGGCAAGCAGCTTTCACAGTGCGATGCCATTTCTTTTCCTATCTCCTGCAAGGTTGAAATGCGACTGTGATCATTTAGACCTGACTCGGTCTTTTTTTTGTGTGTAGGGTTTTTTTTTTTGGTGATTTTTATTTTTACAATAAACTGTGCTTGTTAAAAGACGGAGCTTAACCCTTTTTTTTTAATTCTTTGAAGGCGCGAAGGTTCGAAGGTAAAAAGGTGCACAGAGGCTTAAGTGTGAAGTTGTTCAAGTTCCCTTTTTTTCCCCTCTTCCGTCTCTCCTTTACCCCCTGCTCTCTTGTCAGCTTTCCCAGAGAACTGTGGTATGTTAATGAATTTGGATGTCTTCTGTAGATGAATTACTTTAAAATCCGAAGATATTGAGAAAGAAGAATTAAAGGACTATATGAACAAATTGAGCTGAGGAGCAGTTGGGGCATGTCTAGGGACTTCTTCTTATTGTTGTTTCTTCTTCTTTGGCGGGCCCTATTTGCTACACTATCCAGTATATTATTTACTGTATTGTGTAGTTCGACATTTGATTATTGACCAGCTCGGGAGTTTAAAAACCAATGAAGATCATATAAAGATATCTTGCTATAGCAGCCAATGAATTAGGATAGCAAAATATTGGATACTGGCTATGTAATCTTATATACATAATTTGATGGATTTTGGTTTAACAATTAATTGATAATTACTGATTACAGTTTACTGAGTTACAGATGCAATTAATTAATTGTCAGTCAATTTGAATCACTCCTTGATTACCTGATTGAATGTTTAAAGTTTAACTTTGGTCAATGCTTCATAATTAATAGCATTGAAACTGGGTGAGTTTAATCAATTTATATAACTTATTGGTTAATGTAGAATTTATTTCAACATAATGCACTTATGAATGAACTTATGAACCATTGACCACATGTGATAATATCACAAATATACAAGGTTCTTAAAGTTATATAAGAAGGTTATTAGAAGACAATATAAGTAAGATAAGCAATTGATTCGAATACTAATTATTGGCACTGATTATTTATTACGGCATATTGAATATGGAATAATGGAATTGAAAATGGAATATTGATTACTGAATATTGATTACTGAATACTGATCACTGAATACTACTGAATACTAGTACTAAACATTGAATATTGGATACTGATTACTGACTTTTGAATGTTGATTATTGAATACTGAACATTGACTGCTGATTATTGATTGCTGTACATGGATTATAGAATATTGACTTAAAAGGGTTCAATTGTTGATGAATTTACCAAATTGAACTTGAAAGTTACAACCAATATTGTTAAAAGCCGACAATAGTATAAAAAGTGGGCTGTAGTTAAAAAGTCAAGAAGGTAATCTGAGCTGGCAAGGAAAAGCTCATCACTGGAGATAAGGAACAGAAAGTGTGAAAACAGAATTTACTGTGGCAATGAAACTTACTTATGTACGGTATTATTATAGGTAGTTTTGATTAGAATATGATTTAACTAATTGAGGGTTAATACATAACTTGTTTGAAGAGATAGAGGGAAGATAATGAATAATTACTAACGAATAGCAAACAATGAAGAATCAACGAGTAATTAACCCTAGAGCATTTCAAGAACAAATTGACATGAAAACTAAACAGAACTCTTATGTATATATAATAAGATTTGAAATTGGTCTAATCTGTGGCACTGACAGCATGAGAAGTCAACTTTAATATGTTAGTTGTTTTCTTTGTTGTTTTGTTTTTTCCATATCTTTTTATCCTCCCCTACCCTTTTTTCCTCTCCATCTCTTCTTTTCCTTTTTTTTTTTTTGCTGAACTTGTCGCATGTGTCATTATTATGTAAATAGTGAATATTTGTTTTTATCATTTTCTCCAAAGGACATGTTATCATCTTATATCCTACCATGATATGTTTCTGAATGTATTTGAACAGTGATCTCGATATGTGTTACTATGTTTGTTGATTTATACAATTTAAATGAAAACAATAAAAAAAATAATATTGAGAAGATGATCAGCATCATAATGGGAAAAGATTTCAGCAGGTAAATTTACATTCCCGGGAACAGGAAGATGCCTTTTTGTCTGTTGAATCTTTCCTTCAATTGCAGGGATTCAACCAAAGAATCAGACATCATTTACTTTGACCTTGTGAATAAACCAGTATTAAATGACAAACAGTAAAACTATATCATATAATGAACACAATAATTATAACAAAACCTAATAGCTATCCTTAGTAATATTAAAATAATACTATGATTAAATCTCTAGTAAATACCCAGAGATTTAGTAAAACAAATCTATCAATAAAAATATTATCATATGTAAATCATAATACTTATCTTCTAAATCATCTCTTAATTATATTTATACACTTAACCAAATCTTATGATCCAACACAGCAAATTATTCTAGTCCAGTGGTGTTACAAAGTCCTCAATAAGTCTTCAGTAAAACAACCTATTTCTTAAAAATTATTAGTAAACTTAAAATAATATGCATTACTAGCTATTAACTATTCTAAAAGACAACAATTTAACTAATAAATACCTTTTTCACATTACAGTAAACTAGAAATAAAGCTTACAGTCATAAATATTAAAAATCTAATGTCATCAATTCTCACTCAGTTTTTCTTAAGTAATCAGTTAAAGATTTCCATTCAGATAAAAATTTATGTTCTGTTTTACTCTTTAACTTAGTTGTTAATTTATCCATTTCCACTATTTCCATCAGTCTGTTGAGCCATTCAATTGGTAAATGTGTTACCCTGATTCCTGGGGGTCCCGGGAGGGACACCTAAATGCGCTTTCAATTTATCAGTTGGGGAAATTAGCCAAGAGCACTGCCTAGCAATATGAGAGGCAGGGTAATGTAGCGAGATCTTGAACCCTATGTTTACGGGGTGAGGCCGAGTCAAGGAGCACACAGAAGTTGAAATAATAAATGATGTTTTTATTAAAAACACAATCAAACAGTGTATGAGGCACACTCACACAAGATAACTAAAGAAATAAAGGTTGGAGTGGGATAGAGGGACTTTTAGAGGAGTTGTTGGTTTGGATGATACTTCACATGTCCTGAAGCCTGGTTGGAAGCGGAGAAGCTGGGGAGCGTGGATCTCAGCACGTGGAGCTGAGGGGAAGGCTCGCTGGACAAAGTGACAGCAAGGCGGGATGGAAGCCAAGAGCGATCCAAGGAAGCGCTCAAAGTCAGGGGTTTTTATAAGGAGAATTGTGACCGCAGGCTAGATTGGACTTGGGGAAAACAATGGATTTGGGGCTGGAGACAAAGCCTCCGAAAGGTCAGAATTTGAATGATTGAGTTATAGCCAAATTGTCAATAGTGTAGCCAGTATGCAAACGTGGAGTACTTGAACGTTGCATAATCGGATCATCAAGCTGCCAGCGTGGGGCAGAGGATCTTTTGAAAGTTGCATGCATACCTAATGGAGGTACTTGCCTTGAGGTCTCCTGAAGCTGCGAGTCAGCTATTTCTGGCCTGCCTGTATTGTGTTGGAATATTACGGCGATTATCGTCCAAGCCTGTATGCGTGCTTGTCCCGGGGCCTCGCAAGCACGTGGAGGGGAGGGGGTATGTGAGGCCGAATTATTGGTATCAAGAGATATCTTTATATCCCACAAGCTCGGGCTAGCCAGGGCAGTAACAAATGACCCTGAGACTTTTTAACTTCTTTGGAAGAGGATCTATCCCTCTGTGGAGATAATACTCTATTCCAATCACCCAGTAAACAGTATTTATCATAAGACATATCAGTTAACAGAGTGTTCAGTTTTTGAATTAACATTCACATGTGTAAAACTGGTACATAAACCCCCAACACAATTTTTTTCCCCATTATGAATGATTTCAACACCTACAAATCTACATTCAATCACGATAAACAATTAATCTTGCAGGCAGCTTTGATCTTATAAAACAATACCATTTCTTTTTGTTTAACCTGCAGAAATAAATTCCTCATCTAATCTTTTTTGTATTAAGAGGTTTTGATCTTGTCTATGCATGTATTGCAAATAAATAAGGTCCAAATTCAATTTTTTTAAAATAATGAAAATAATATTGTCAGCAACTGAATCCACATGCAAATAATACGTTGCATTAAGAACTATTTATTTGGAGTGTAATACATGTAATGACTTTAGTGCAAGGTCTGAAGCAAAGTGAAAGCAAGTAAGCTTAAGAATCCCCAGTGGTCCCTCCCACATCTGAAGGTCCTGGGAACTGTGTTATCAGGTTGAATACATTCCAAAGCTGTACCAGGCAATATTTACCTAACGGTTTCTAGCTATCTCAACTACATAGGCTATTGATATATCATGGAGGAGCAGTGGAACAACCCAACATCCTGCCCTGTCCAGAAAAAAAATGTTAACAATGTCCCAGAGATAGGTATGTGGAAAAGGTGGAAGGGGTAAAGAAGTTAGTACTAAGGTGGAGAAGGTTTGTTGGGGTGAGCCTTGTGAAAAGAAGCAATGATTTCTGGAGCAGAAACGTCAGTTGCATAGACCCTTTCAGCAAACTGAGGTGGGGAATCATTCCAAAGGATCAGGTATTGAAGATGGTACTTGTGGATTCTGGAGGCAAGGATTGCAGAGACTTCACAGATATCAGCATCAGTCGTTGAAGTAGCTGTGAAAGGGACTGGCTTCAGTAAGCTGCAATGAAACACAGAGTGAATTAGTTTGTATTTAGGAGGTAAAGACAGAATGCAAATCACATCATTGACTGCTGTTTTGATGGGAAAGGGACCAATGAATTTAGGAGCAAGTTTTTTGGTGGGGCCCTCCAAACTCAGCTTTTTGCTGGAAAGGCAGACGAGATCTCTAGGTTGATAGTTTAGGTTTTGTAGCCTTTTCCTATCAGCATATTGTTTGTGAGACGGTTTTGATGAAATGATGGAAGACCGAACTGAGTCTCAAGTTTCAGAAACATATTGAATCCAATCATTGAGAGAGGAGGTAAAAGTTTCTGAAGGGACAGTGGGAGGCAATGTGTCAGGAATGCGGCCAAAAACCACCTCAGATGGTGACTTTCCTGTGGAAGAGTGGATTGTAGAGTTGTAAGCAAATTCAGCAAAAGGAAGAAGGCCCACCCAATTGGACTGGTTGGAATTGATGAAGCAACATAGATACTGTTCCAGATACTGATTAACTCTTTCAATATGTCCATCAGTCTGTGGACGATGGCTGGTCCCTAACTTTTGGGTGATGTCCAGTGATTTCAGAAAGTGTGTCCAAAATTTAGAAGTGAAGGTTGATTCTCTGTCAAAGATAATGCAGGAGGGAGTCCCATGAAGACATCATATGTTGTTGATGAGAAGTTGAGCAAGTTTAATATATCATGGAGGAGCGGTAGAAAAACCTGACAAATATAGTGGTAAAAAAGCAAAAATTAATAATTCAGTTAACTCCAATAATAGATCCAATGGTAAATCCAAAGAGAGAGAGAGAGAGAGAGAGAGAGAAGAAGAGGAAGGCATATACACAGTATCCTAACAAATCTCCAGGAATAATTATCCACTTCTCAAAAATATTAAAAAACCATCTCGAAAATAAGCCAAAATAATAAATTCAATGACACATAGAGTAACAATTATTTAAAAATCCAAGAGTCCAAAGAATCCAGCAATCAGGGTCCCCAAGCCAAAGGTTGAAGTCTATCTTTTAGTAATTCCAAAGAAGTATGTCAGTCCAGAGGAGAATGATGCAATTTAGTAAAGAAAAACAAAACCTGCTCCTCTAATATATATACAGTTAGTGAAAGTTAAGTACTGTCACTTTAAATCTTCCAACATGAGAACAAAAGCAGTATTAAGATTGCTTTCCCAGCTGCTGCAAACAAGGACTTCTTGTTTTTCTTAGATGATAGATCCTTGGAAAGTAATAAAAAACTAATTACCCAAGGAGTACAATGTCAGGAAATGTAATGTCCATAACTGGGATGTGATCCTCTCACCCTTTGGCTCCTCCTCCGTTGCAGCTGTTCTATTCTCAAACAGCCATTTGTGGGCCTCTGATCACAGCTGCCACAAAGATCTTCAGGTTCCCTGTGAATCAGTGACCCCCTTCCTTGACAGGAGGATCTTCTTTTGTCAAGCATAAAGTTCTGGAGTCCGTGTTTGTGTCCGTCTTTACCAATGGGTGCTAAATTGCGTTGTCCATTGCCCATGCTGAACCAGAAACTCCAGTCCTGATGTACTTTTTATGTACAATTCAAGACTGAATTAAATGTGTTTTGATTTGAGTCCAAACCTGTGACATCTCTATTAAATCTTAGTTTATTTGGGGGCATGTGCATGCACACTGACTAGAAGTAACAGATGATTTAAAATCCCACAATCACTGCCTTATGGCCTATGGGAATTGTACCCGGTATTTGATCTTAATAGTGTGGACAGAAAAAGTTAGAGAAATGATTAATTTGAAGGCTGTTGGAAAGCTATTGTTTGTCATGTACTGGCTAGCTCCTAGTCCTAGTAATTAAAGGTTTTCAAAAGCTTTATTCAGTAGCAGTGAAATAACAGCAGCACATTCTGGCTGCCAAGACTAAAGATCTATTGGATTTGCAGTACCTTGTGAGCTGTAACATTACAAGTTTGCATGGACAAGCATCCTATTTGACAGCTAATTAAAACAACTCTTTCCCCAGACTCTCATCACTCTTGCCAACTGCATGACCTTGCATTTGTGTCTATTCCTTCTTAACCAAGTTCATTAAAACATTCCCAAAGCATGGTTTCTCATTCATACCCATGCCCCCTTCTGACCTTTTCCAAACCTCAAAGCACTTACATGGTACTACCTGGCATTATATTACATTGCATTGCATGACATCACATTTCATGGCAGGGAGAGCAAAGCTGACCTGACGCCTTGATTTGATGGCATCCTCCGAAGAGCTGACCAGTTAAAGACTGTTCTGAAGATGAAGATCTATAACAGGAATAGCAGGGGCATTGAGACTGCCTGTTAACCATTAGCACCTGGGCAATGAGTGAGCAAGAACATAGATCATTTGGTCGCAATATTCCCTAATATCATGGGATGCATTTTTTTAATAGGCATTATTTATAGTTTTGTACACTCGTGCATGTAAATGAGATTGTGCAAATTTTATGTACATTGGCACTGCCTTTTGTTCTCACTTTGTGTGTGTAAGTGGGTAAGTGTATGCATACATGTAATGCATTATTTTCTTTTTTGATAATGTAAATCTTCCACAAGGATTTTCTCTTCTCTGATGTATGGAACCTTTATCATTTCCTCTTCTTAGATGGGTAATGACAATGAGTTTGTGTGTCTCAGTCTAGTTTCATTCCAAACTCTGTGAATCCTCTTTCCTTTAGTCACTTATGGAATGACAGCCTTTGGGTTGAAATGGAAGCTATAAGTGAGGATTGAGAGTTTCAAATGCATGCTTGGTATAGCAAAGTACATGGAATTTTTGTATTTAACTGTGGTCAATGATATATACTGTAGTATAGATCAACAGCCTTTCCCCAGGTTTTTTTGTCAAACAAAATCCTGAATCTGTTTGTAATATACACAGATTTGTTGGATGCTATATAGGAATTACTTTGAAGTTGGAGGGATTAGGTTATCAGAATTAAAAGCTTCATGATGATGTGATAAGAATGTGATATGATGTATGTATAGTGGTATGATATGATATGACATATGTCATGTATGACGTCATAAGACATAGTGTGATATGTGATATATGATGTGATAAGATGTGACATTATGTATGTATAGTTTTTCTTTTTTTATTAAAACAAAACAAAAAAGAATTAAAAGCTTCAAAGCAGAATAAGCTTCTTTTTGTCAAGGCCGCTGGTGGGTTTACATGTGTTTGAAAGTCTGTTGTTTTCTTCAATGTACTGGATATGTTATCTAGGATACATGTGTCCAATAACACACATGGCATTGTTAGATTGTGGATGATGTTCTGTTTAATGAAATAAGGTTAAACAGTTCTGTTTTTAAAGGTTAGAGTTTAAGGTAGGAGTGGGCAACTTGTGGGCCTCCAGATGTTCTTGGACTGCATCTACTATCATTCCTTAACATTGCATATGCTGCTTAAACTTGATGAGAGCTGTCTGGAAAAGGATACATTGCCTAGCTTTGTTCTAATGTACACTAATAAGATTGACTACCCTTGAGGTCCAGGGTGGATACCAAGTGGTTTCATATCGTGTTAGATGTTGAACGTTATACATAGTTACCTAGATATGAAGGTTGGTGAAAGGTTGTGAAAGATGGCCTACAGATGACTAAGGAGTAGTGTGTTGCCTACCAATGAGTAGATTTTCTTAATATATAGGCAAAGTTGAGACATGCTGGATAGAAGCATATCACAAAATAGATGTGTTATTCATTGTCAGAATATAGGTAGAATGTAAATGAACGCTGTGATTATATACCTGCAGAATATATTCATCTATGCAGAAGATCTTTTTGAATGTATTGAGTTTTTTGAGTCAATTAGCAGTTACAGCGTAAGTTGAAATCACTGAGATTTCCAGCTGCATTACTAAAGAACATGGAAACTGAACTATTTAACTGAACAGTGTCAAATCTTGCTTTATTCATAATTCACTTACTTCCATACATATATTGTGATTTGGTGACAACATCCCTCTTGGATTCAGAGGCCTACTTGTTTCCAGTACTTTTTGTTGCATATATGTGTAATCTAGTGATTTCTTAGAGGCAAATAGCTTTTTGACCATGTGCACTTGGTAATACAATGGCTTTCATTGACCCAACTTGCCCAAGTAGACCCCTACTTTAAGCAAAACCAGACTACCTCATTGCTTAAATTCAGGGTATACATTTGACCCTGCAGGACACAGATACAGAAAACTTTTTGCCAAATCTTTCCTCCATCTGTAATGTTGTGCAGATGACAAAGACACCTCCAGTCCTTCACGCAGGAACTCCCTTGGGCTGTTGCCTTTCTAGGTCTAGGTCACATGTGCAAGTGAGTTTGAAGTATAGTATGCCCAAGAAGGTGAGCAGGCTTGAGGTCAGCAGCAGCTCTCAATAACTCATCTAAAATGTGACATGTGTATCCTTGCTTAGGCAGAATAAACATTTTCTGTTACCCCTAACTCAGTAATGCTACTTCATAGAGGTCTGGCTATATCTAATTATTGTTAAGCCTTGACAGACAGGAATCATCATGAGACACTTGTAGTTCCAGAAATGTGTTAAACAGGAATGGGGGTAGAGTTAGAATGGAGGACAAATTTCTTCAGCGTGCATTTTAAAACAGATTAACTTAATTCTGGTTTCCTGAATCAATGCACAAACACTGTAATCATTTAGTATCTGCACTTCTCTAGATTTGTGATGCCACTTGGTAATCAAAGAGTACATTGAAAAATGCATATGTTAGAAAACTATGCACATGAAATGTGTATATTCAAGAAAATAATATAATGCTTTGTATTAAGGAGAAATGTTTGCAAAATGCCTGTGGTAGATAAAATGCCATAATATTTTCATTTGTTTTATTTTTATTTAAATACATACCTTATGAGAAGTGTACAGGTATGTAAGTCAAATGTTTGTGGACATTTTAAACAAAAAAATCACAAATCCATGTGTAAACAGGAATAAATAAATGTAAGTTGGGAAAAATATTGACTGAGAGACTGAAATTGATACACCCATCTATCCCTAAAATTGTGCTGTTCTGAAGCAGATAGCTATGTTGTTTTGTTTCAACATAAAAATAAATGGGGGCAAGAATCTAGCACTTCTGAGACCTATTGATTCATTTTAGCATGAGCTTTCTGTCATGCCCTGCCTTGGAGACTGTGACAGCGAGGAAGAGGATTCTGACTACGAGGCAGAGGCTTCCCCAGAGGCTGAAGTGTCTCCAGAAGCTGGTCTAGAGGGAGAGGCCTGTGCCATGAGAACAAATTGAGGAAGACATAGCTGACACACTTACCTTGCAGCAGAGATGCCATGAAAGGGAGAGTTTGTATTGCTTGGCCTGTTTAAGTAGTAAGTGAGCCCTAATGAGGTAACACCTCTGGCGACAGCAGCCATAGATAAAAGAGAGCTCCAGCTGGCCTTTCCTCCCAGAGTCAGCAATTAGTCTCTTTGGCCCTGAAATCCTGTGCTCTTGGATCTCTGCTTGTTTGGACTACAGTTTGGATTTGCCCCTTTGGATTTCTTTGCTCTAGGCTGCCTTTCTGTTTGGATATTCTTTGACTCTCACCTTGTGAGTTGGAGCTGTGCTGCTTGTGAATTACTGCCTGTTCTGCTGCAGACGTGACACTTTCATTGATTTCAGCCCATTTCCTCAGATTCATTTCCTCAATATCTGTGAAGAAGGGGGTTGAAATCTACAAAATGTCCTGTGCTACCTGAAAGGAGCCTCCTCAGATGGGGAATGAGAAGGAGTAAACCCAGTCAGAGCCAGAGTAGGATGATAACCCTACCTTGGATCCAGAGGAAAGTTATAGTCCTGTCATGGAAGCAGAGCCTGAACAATTGCACACCTGCCTGGAAGAGAAGGAGGGGAAGGATGAGCTACTTTGTCTTTTGGAGCATCACAGACTAAAATGACAAGAGCAAAACCGCAGGCAAACTGTGGTCTGCCTTAAAAGTGAAATGTTGAGATAATGAGGCTGGCTAGATTGAGCTACTTTGCTCTTTGGAGTATTACAGAACTAAAATGACAGTAGCAAAACCATAAGCAAGCTATGGCCTGCTTTAAAAGGAAAATGAAGCCTGCTGTGCTGAAGTATAGCTGGGCTATAAATTAGCACAGCCATGATTTTTTCCATGTTAAAGAACATCAGTCTCTGGAAGCTGTTCCCCACTCTGGGACTTTGGCAGGGACTTGGCAGGGTTGATCGCTGCTGCTCTGCACTGTGTTTTAATAGGGACGTGAACATGTGTGATTTTTAGTGTTTGTGAGAGGTCCTGGAACCCATCCCTTGTGGGCCTGCTATATCTCAAAGCGTTCAAAAGTTATGAAAATAACTGTTTGATAGAAAAAAAATTGACTCACACTTGCTACTTTGCTACTGCCCCATATTACTACTCCCCAAGATTGATATGGTTTAATTGGCAAAATATTATTCATTCATTTTCAATTATTATTAATTGGCATTGATAGAAAATGAAACCTGAGGTGATTGGAAGGTCAAGTTGGGCAGAGGAAAATTATTGACTGAACATCTGTGATTGCAAGGCAGGTCAGCCAACACTCTCTCTAGGCATAGTTGAAATCATTGTCAGGCAGATTAAAAAGCAACTTTAGGGATAATAGGCTTAAGCTGAAGCTGGAACATCTCTGAGCATGCAATGGTCAAGGGAAGTTCCCACCAAAACTATGATGGTTTCAACCCTGTTCTCTCACACCTGGATGCTTCCCTGCATTTTCCCCCAAAGCTCTCCGTAATACAGAGCTATTACAACAGCCATTACCTCTTTGTAACCTAAACACTAAGAGTATTAACTCCATCCAGATCCCATTGTCAGTGTTGCAACTTCCATTCTCCACTCAGGTGGGAGAGCCATTCACGCCCATACCCACTGGGTATATTTTGGATATAAGAACCCTCCATTTTGAGCATACCAGTGCTGTACTTCATTGCTGTTCACCATGCTATCACTCCAGTTCCTGAATTAGTACTGTCCTTAGGAGCTCATCTAAGCCACCTCACTGCTTTCTTCACTGTTCTCTGGATAAGTAGTTATTGCCCATTCCCTGAATATTCCTCTATCCACAATGGAAATTACCTCAGTCTTTTCACACTACACAGTTATAGCACTTTGATTGCACTTTAACTACCAAGGCTGTCTCCTGTGGAATCCTGGGTTTTGTAGTGTGGTGAGAATTATAAACACATCTCCCTAAGGTAAAGACCCCAAGATTCCATAAGATGTAGCCATGGCAGTTAAAACAGAACCACAGTGCTATTAACTGTGTACTGTCAAAACACCTAGGCCATTTCTGCACTATACTGTTATAGTGCTATTATTCCACTTTCAACATCCTTTGGAATTCTGGGGTTTGTAGTTTACTGAGGCCAAAGAGCTCTTCGGCTGAGAATTCTAAATGTCCCCCCTTAAACTGCAAACCCCAGGATTCCATAGGATGTTGAAAGTGGAATAATAGCACTATAACAGTGTATGCGGAAATGGCCCTAGTGTGAATATTGTAACGTGGCCATTTTTTCACATGTTGGCACAAAAGATAAAGGGAAAAGGAGAAAAAGAAACGTTTGTACTGCTATCCATTGTACTCTGTAATTTTATTCTGTTTATTATTCAGCTATTTATTTAATTCCTCAGCCACCACTCCTACAATAGCTCATACATATGCAGAAAGAGGACCCTCCTTTTGAAAATGTCCATAGACCCATACTCCTTAATCTGCCCCTGAAAAGTCCTAGTGCAATCCTATGATCTCCAGGTAGGGCAGGGAATGAATTCTGCTTGAAAACTTGTGGAAGGTTGATTGCGTATGTTGTTGACTGCTTCTAATGCTTAGCCGAAAATACAGTAGACCCATTGTTGGTTGGTTGGTTAGCCCAAAATACAGTTGGTTGGTTGGCCCAAATTACAGTAGGCTCATTGACTCTGTCGTTAAATGGTGAGTCATTAGTACGTCCCATTAATTCAACAAGTCTCATCTATTTGGAGCTAGTAACAAAATATGGGCCAATGAATGTCAACAGTATTTGGATACATTGCCCAGTGTTCTAGCTTAGTATAAGGCAGTTTCCAGAGTTCCTGTGTGTAGAAATCCATGCACCCAAGCCCCAGCCGCCAGCTCTGCTATCATTCTTTCTTAAGCCACTCCTCTGCACCATCCCAACCAGGCCACAATACACACTTCCACAGGCCACCTCTGTGAACAATCCCTACTTGGATTAGCAATACTCATATGCCACCACTTGCAGCATCTCTTTGCTGCAAAGATCATGACATGGTCCAGCAGTGGGCAAAGCTCACTGGCTCCTTGCCTCTGCCACTTGCTGCCTATATGCAGTCATAGCCCTGTCTCACACTGGGAGAGTGAGGAAAACTTCCCTCTGTCTCATTTACCTGTCCTGAGCACAGGGAAAAGGACCTGCTAAACTCAGCAAATATGCTTTAAATGCAGAAAGTGCTAGCTAGGTTCACTCCCTGGCATTATTTCTTAAAGGTCCTGGAGGCAGCAACCTGGAAAAGAACTTGGAAAATCACTGCAAGTTGTGGTAGACACAATACTGGGCTTAATGAACTCAAGCAAGATCTTTATTAAAATACAGTATTAAAATGCCTTTAATATTGTATGCATTCCCTTGGTCACAGTATTATTTAACTATTAGACTTGAATGGGTCTGCCTAGTTCTGTTCCATGTCTCTTCTTCAGATATATTGTGTGCCATATTTCTTGTTCTCTTTTCTTCCATTTCTGCTTAGAGAATTGCTCCTGAGAGTTTTATTCAGATGCATATTAGGCTAGGCATCAAGGTCTATTATTTCACCCAGTACAAAATGTGCCTGGAGCGACAGATAATCTTTCCTTGGAATGCATGTCAATGTTTTTTCCCCTGTCAGAACCCACAAAGTAGACAGATTGGCGAGTACTTTAAGTGTGTACATGTCTGCATATTTTTCAAAAGTAACTCCCCAGTATTTTATATATAACCCACACATTTTAAATTGACCAGTTTTGAAGATAACTGAAATTCTTGCTAAAGTAAGCTTTTCAAGTAGAAAAATCAAGTATGCATCTCCCTGCATTGATAGGAAAGTGAAGGTGCCATCTATTGCTGGATACATAACTATGAAGAGAATAAATCAGGGTAATTTTTTTACACTTGTTGGCTGGGCGCATAAAGGTAATAATGTTTATCTTTCAGTTTGATGCTGTGTAATGGTTGGCATGTCTCCTCCTGCATTTTTATGAAGAGGATGTGAGACAACAGGTAAGAAATGCATAATAAATGCATTTTGTTTCATGACTCCCCAGCATTTAGATGATTATATTAATACAGAAATAAGAGAAAGTAGTATTTTTTTAAAAAGTAAAGCAAGAAAATAATGTAAGATCCAGCAGCACACACTAAACTCACATATTCTGTCTCTGGAGCCTACTGTGAAGTAGAGAAAGGCTACAGACACACAAATCGTAAACAACCTTTGTTCTTAATTTCCATCAGGTTGACTTTGACTAATGCTGACCCTATGAATGAGAGATCTCCATTTCACCCTGTCCTCAACACCCTGCTCAGGTGCCGCAGATTCAGGGCCATGGTTTCCTTGGTTGAATCTGTCCATCTGTACTGCACCTTCCTCTTTTCCAATTCCCTTCTGCCTTACCAAACATTATTGTCTTTTCTTGGGAGTCATGTCTTCTCCCAATATATCTGAAGTACAACAGTCTCAGTTTAGTCATCTTGGCTTCTAAAGGAAAGGTCAAGTTTGTTTTGCTCTAGGACCCATTCTACTGTCTTTTTAGCTGTCCAGGGTATCCACAGAACTCTTCCCGAGCACCAGGTTTCAAACAGGTTGGTTTTCTTCCTGTCAGCCTTCTTCACTGTCTAGCTTTCACAACCATACATAGAAACTGGAAGTAAATGACCTGGAAAATCCTAACTTTAGTATTCCATGCTATATCTTTCCACTTGAGGATCATGGCTACTTCTTTCATAGCTGTCCTTTCAAGTCCTAGGCCCTTTCCACACCATACTCTATTAGTGAATTCTTCCATTAAAATCCCAGCATTGTCATTCGTGCTATGGCAGTAGGTTAGAAACACTCTCTTCCACACTCTTCCTCCTTAAGCAGATGAGTAGCGGTATTGCCACCAGTGTTTCTTCTGCATTACAGTGTTCTTGGCCACTCACTTGCCCCACCTTCACCCTGCCCCACTGCTCCTGATTGGGCTGGGTGTTTGTTTGTTTGTTTGGAAGTTGTACTAGAGCAGCAATGTTGTAACAGCATGACACGTCAGTACACCATTGCACTTTTGTGCTATAATGCTTAAAAATGTATTTTAAAAAAATATAAACTTTTAACTCGAAGGAAAAATTTAAAATAAATACAGAGAGGTGATAGATTTCAAAGTTACCACACCATGGGAGTAGCTGAGGGAGGGACGAGTTAGGTACACACCCCACCCACTTCTGGATCTGGGAGGACAGGAAGTGCTATCAAACACTATTATACCACTGCACTGAGCCAACTGACGGGATTGAAGCTCTAAAGGACGCTCTTAACGGATGTTTTACGGAAATAGAAAAAGGCAGTATGGCAATGCTTAGGGACAGGATAATCGCTGGATAGTGACGACGGCCATTTCTGCACTACACTGTTATAGTGCTCTTATTCCACTTTCGACATCCTGTGGAATTCTGGGATTTGTAGTTGACTGACGCCAAAGAGCTCTCTGGCTGAGGATTCTAAAGGCCCCTCCCTAAACTGCAAACCCCAGGATTCCATAGGATGTTGAAAGTGGAATAAGAGCACTGTAACAGTGTAGCGTGGAAATGACCATTGTGCAGTAGCATGACTCCTGGGCTGGAAACAACCCACTGCTGTTGCAGGATAGCAACTTCATGCAGAAATGGCCCTAGTCTCCTTTTATTTCTTGACTGCAGTCTCCATGCTGATTAATGACTGAACCAAGGTATAAAAAATGTTGAACTATTTAAATGTCTTTATAATCTACCTTAAAGTTATATAAGTCATCTGTGGTCACTAGTTTCTTTTTGTTTGTTTTCTGAAGTCTTTGTTATTTTCTGCTAGTAGCATGGTGTCATCTGCATATCTTAAACTGTTGATGTCCTTCCCCCAGTTTTCATACCTCCTTCCTCTGAGTCTAATCCTGCTGTACATATGACTTGTTCAGCATACAAGTTAAACAGATAGGGTGATAAAATGCAGTCTTGCTTGACTCTCTTTGCAACTGAGAACCATTCTGTTTCTCCATATTGTGTCTTTATTGTAGCCTCTTTTCCTGAGTACAGGTTATACCTCAGGACAATGAAATATTGTGGCAAAATCATTTCTTCAAAAGTGATTCATAGTTTTTCATTATCTACATTCAAAGGCTTTACTATAATCTATAAAGCATGAACCGAATTTCTGAAATGTGTTGGTGCACTCCATTATCCAATGGATGTTTACAATATACCTCTTCTTTTTCTTTTTTTAATAATTTTTATTGAAAGTTTGCCTCGAAAATACCCCCACATTTCCATACTTAAATCTTTCAGTTGAAATTGCTTATTTCCATTCCATTACAAACATAATTTCCATCTTACAGAAAGAAGAACAGTTACATTATTTCTTCTTTGATTTCTTATACATTTATGTTCTTACCCAATCCAATACTCTTTTCCATTCTTTCTCAAAGTTCTGGATAGATTTATTCTTCAAAGAAAATGCTAATTTCCCCATCTCTATCACATCCAGGACTTTTAACTTCCATTCTTCTATATCAATATATTTCTTTTCTTTCCAGTGCTGTGCATACGTCAACCTTGCCGCAGTTATTAGATATAATAATATCTTCTGATGGCTTCTTATTTCCCTTTGTTGCCCTAGCATATTTAACATATAAAGCTCCGGTTTCATTTCAAAATTCAGCTTACAAATTCTTTGGATTTCTTCATGTACCCCCTTCCAAACTTTTTTTGCTGTCTTACATGTCCACCACATATGGAAAAAAGACCCCGTCTTTTCATCACACTTCCAATAATTTGTATTCCCATTTTTCGTTATTTTTTGTAATCTTTCTGGGGTCATATATCATCTATAAAACATTTTATAAAAGTTTTCTCTTAAATTTAAATTTGGTGTAAATTTTACATCTATTTTCCACACTCTTTCCCAAGTTTCTAATTCAATTGAATGTCCCAAATTCTGTGCCCATCTAACCATTGTATCTTTGATTACTTCTGATTCCATTTCTCTTTTCAGCAATAATTTATAAAATTTAGAAATTCTTTTCTTTTGGTTATCTTTCATCAGTACATCTAATTCATTCTTTTTTCTCTAAAATCTGTGTAGTTTTTGGTCCATTCTAAATCTTTCTCTGAGTTGTCTCCATGGAAACCAATTTAGTTCATGCCCTTCAGCCTTTAATTCTTCTTCTGCACACATTCTTGGTTTGTCACCCTCTCATTTCAATAACTCTTGATATGTTAGTAAATTTCCTTGTTTCGTTGGGGCGATTTTATAAGCTTCTTGTGGTGAGGTCCATACTGGTAGTTTTGTATAATATTTCTGCTTTATTTGTGACCAAACCTTCAACAATGTCTTTCAGATGCAATGGTTTTTAAACTCTTTATTCACTGTAGATCTGTCACAACATAGATATCCATGCCATCCAAATCTATTGTTTATTTCTTCTAACTCTTTAGTGGTTGTGTTTTCTAATTGAATCCAGTCTTTGATCCAATCTAAGCAACATGCGTGGTGATAGATTTTTAATGATGGTAAGTCAAGTCCTCCTCTCTCTTTTGCATCTCTGAGTGTTTTAAATCTAATTCTTGGTTTTTTCCCTTGCCAAATAATTTTTTGTAGGGCCTTTTCCCATTCCTTAAATATCTTCTCTTTCCCTATTATTGGTAAGTTTTGAAAGAGGAACATAAGCTTTGGTAGTAAAGATATTTTAAAAGCATTTATCCTACCCAAGAAGGATAAATTTAAATTTTTCCATTTTTCCATATCACATTTAATTTCTTTCCATGTTCTTGAATAATTATTTTCAAATAGTTCTTGATTCTTTTTCATCATAGTTATTCCCAGATATTTTGTTTTCTTGGTCAGTTGATATCAGGATCTTCTCTCCAATTCCGCTTGCTCCTTTTTTTGTCATATTAAGAGTCATCATCATTGTCTTTTCTCTATTTATCTTATAACTTGCTTCTAGTCCATATCTTTATAAAGTTTCCATCAGCACCCGAATTGATTCTTGTGGATCCTCCAAAACTATAATGACATCATCTGCAAATGTTTTTAGTTTCGGTTCTTTTTTCCTTATTTTCAAACCTCTTATCTGTGGCTCTTCAATTATTGTTATCAGCAGAACCTCCAAAACAGCTATAAATAATAATGGTGATAGCAGGCACCCCTTTCGTACCCCTTTATTTATTGCAAAGCTTGCCCTGGTATCTCCATTTATAATTAACCTTGCTAATTGGTCTTAGTAAATCATCTCCATCCATTTGCAAAAATCTTCCCCCAAATCATATTCTTTCAAAACCGTTAACATAAAGTCCCAGGAAACATTATCAAAAGCTTTTTCAACATCCAGAAAAATAAGTGCTGCTTTCTTCCCCGGGTTTTTGTCATAAAATTCAATCACATCTATGATTGTTCTAATGTTATCTCTCATGTATCTACCTGGGAGAAAGCCTGTTTGGCTCTCTTGAATCTTACCCTTCAGTGCATGCCTCAAGTGTTTTGCCAACACTGATACAAATATTTTATAATCTATATTCAGCAAGGAGATTGGTCTATAACTGTTAACTTCTCTTTTGTCTTTACCTTCTTTGGGTATCAATAAAATATTAGAGTCTCCCCAGGTTTCTGGTTTATCATATTTCTCTATTTCCTTCAGTGTTGCTTGAAGTGGGAGGATCAATTCATTTATAAACCTCCTATAATATAATGCTGTAAATCCATCCGGTCCTGGTAACTTATCCACTTTCTGATCTTTTATGGCCTCTTCTGTTTCAGTAAGTGTTATTGGTTTATTTAACTCTTCCTGTGTTTCCTGCGATATTTTGGGAATCTTAACCTTTTGAAAAAATTCAGTTAATTTTTTTTCATTTTGATGGTGAGATTTTATTTCATAAAATATTTTTCCAAAATATTCTTCAAATTTCTGCTTTATCTTTTCAAGTTGAGTAATCAGCTTCCTCCCATTTTTCAATTCGACAATTATATTCTTCTCTCCCCTCTTCTTCAGTTTATATGCTAGCCACTTCCCAATTTTATTTGCTTGTTCAAATTGAGTAAATTTTAGCTGTTTCATCTTCTTTTCTATTTCCTTCATTGTGGTCATCTCTATCTCTTTTTGTATTTTTTTGATCTCCAATTGTAATGAGTTCTTCATTGGGTTTTCTCTAAATACCTTTTCTTTCTCTTGAAGTTTAGTCATCAGCTGTTGGTGTTTTTCTTGCTTCTCTTTATTCTGGATTTTTTGTTGTTGTATAAAAAAACTCTTATTACTGCCTTAGATGCATCCCAAACCATTTTCATCTTCATATCTTCTTTTATGTTTTCCTTGAAGTAATCTTTAAGTACTTCTTTTGCTTGCTGTACTATCTCCTTCTCATATAACATTCAATCGCCATTGAAACTGTTTTACTTTCTCTTGTATTTGCAACATCACCAGGTGATGATCTGAGATGATCTTAGGCAGCATTTCTGTCTTCTTTACCTCTGATAACAACTGTTTAGAGATAAAAATCACATCAATTCGAGACCAAGATTGATGTGCTTCCGAGAAACAAGTAAAATCTTTCTCATTTGGGTATTTAGTTCTTCATACATCTGAAACAGATAACTCATCATACATCTCAAAGAAGGATTTTGGCAATTTACCTCTTTTTTTCTTGATCTTCCTTGCTCCGAGAGGTTGTTTTATCTAATTTAACATCCATAACTCCATTCCAATCTCCCACCAAAATTTAGTCTTCATACTCATGTTCTGATATTTTTTTCTTGAAGTTCCGTATAAAATTTACTTTTGTTTTCATTTGGGGCATATACTCCAACTAAAAGAATTTTTTCCCATTTTTCAAGATTTCAACTCCCAATATTCTTCCCTCTTCATCTTCTACTATTTGTTTCGCTAAAATATCCTTGTCAATATAGATTACCACCCCCCTTTTTTTCTTCTCATATACGGAGGTAAAACATTGACCTAGTTTGGGATTATATAAATATTTCTCTTGGTTTTTCTTCATATGAGTCTCTAATAAAATCGTGACTTGGGATCTTAATCTTTCCAGATGATGAAAAATCTGTCATCTTTTTGCTTGCAAGTTAATTCCTCGTACATTCCATGATATTATCTTCATGTTTATTTTTTGCTGTCTTTACTTTCTTTTTTCTTTCTCTCTTCTGTTTCTGCCAGTTCAGACTCTTCTTCAGACATTGGACTAATATCTTCTGCCATTGCCATTCTGTGTAGGTTCCTCTTTTTGGTCCAGTTTCTTGTCTTCAGTACTTGCTCCTTTTGATCTGTTTTCAAATATTTTTCCTGAAATTCTATTGCTTGCTGTACAGAACTTATCTTCCTTCTTCTACCCTCAAAGACAAAGGATAGACCTTCCAGTATCTCCGATCTGTATCTTATTTCATGAGATTGAAGATTTTTTGCCAGGAACACATACTCTCTTCTGCTTCTCATGACACTCAGGGGTATATCCTTAAAAAAAATTATTTCATTCTTGTCCACAATTAATTTTTATTTGTAATTTTGGTACACAATCAAGTCCTGTGTCTTTCCCCTGGTAAAATGTACAACTATACCCAGGAGTAAATCTCTCTGTTTCGCCACTGTCGATTCAATTCTAAAGGCCTTGTCTATTTCATGCTCAAACCTTGCTCTTCTTTGGCCTGTATATGGTGCTAAAATATCTGTTACTCTTTGATTTAAATTTTCCTCTTTCTGTTCAGGGAGTCCCCTCAGTTTCAAGGATCTGCTTCATTGACGTATTTCCAACCACATTATAGTTTCTTTATCTTTTTGCTGTTCTTTCTTCATTTGTTCTACCTGGTTTCCCAGTTTCTGACTTTTTTCTCTAACATCTTCCACTTTTTCATCCATTGTTGATAAGTCTGTTATAAGTTTTTGCAGGCTCTGATTCAGGTTTTCTATTTGTTTTTTCAGATCTTGCTTTATTTCTGTCCTCGTCGTTCTTATCTCTGTTCTTGTTGCCTTTAATTCTTCCATCATGTCATTTCTCATTTTTTGAAATTCTTCAAATAACCTGTTCATCTCCATCGTTTTGGAGCCCGTGGATCCTCTCCTTTCCAAGACTTGTGGTTGAATTTGTGTCTGTGTTGTCTTCTCTTGACCTGTAGCCATATCTTATCTTGCTGTTCTTTTTCTACATAATCCATATCAAATCTTTTATCAAAATAACATCCAGAACTCTTATTTTCAAAAATCTGTTTTTCAATACAAAATCTATAATATATCAATCAACTACTTCAAAGTTTTAAACTTCTCTCAAACTATTTCTATCTGTCTTTTACTGCAATAAAAGCAAATTCAAAGTTAACTTTACTATTCTAAAGAAATTTTAAGATATATTCAACCATGAATTCATTATAAATTTTAAATTTCATCAATATTCACCAGAGTTCAAATTTCTTTCTTTCTATGTCCACGCTTCAGTATCTTCACCTCTCTTCTTGAGGCTAATCCATTTCCAGGGGTCAAAAAGGAGCAATCTTAACACTTAATTTCTCAATTTGTCCAAAGTTTTAAATCTTCCCTTTATCTCCTCCAACATAGAACCATCAAAAATTCATTAGTACATAAGATAAAAGAAAAAAAAATCTGTGTCCCATATTCCCTTAAAAGTTCATGATTCTATTTACAATTCATTTGTCCTTATTTCTGCTTTCAAATCAGTTCATTTCAGTTCATTCTTCGTTTCAGACCCCTTTCAAGTTCCTTTGCTCCTATACCTCTGTTTCAAATCTCTTTTAAAACGTTCCCCAAATTTTCTTTTGACTCTTTGCCTCTCTTGTTGAGGCTAATCCTCTATGGACCCTTCAAAATATTCCAGTTTTATTTCAGATTAGAAAAGAACATCCAGATACTTTTCAAGGTCAAGCACAGCACATAGTTTTTTTATTCTCCCAGAACAGTCTCCATCCTCACTATCTTTTTCCCTCTTCCCATTTTCTAAAACTCTGCCTTTAATCCCTTTCAGTTTCCTCCTTTCTCCTTCAATAAAAATACCAGTTTCAGAAAAATAAATGAGTCCGAGAGCCTAAAGTCTTGTAAAGAAACAATTCAGTTCAAAAATGCTGCTTAGAAGTTCCTTTAGAGCTCTCACTCTAAAACGAAGGGAGGAAGCTCTCCCAAGCACTTCCAGAGGAAGAAAGAGTTAATTCTCCACTCACCAAGTCCATCCACACCCTTTCTTTTTATTCAAAACCATGAGTCTTTGCCATAACAGGCTACTCCAGCAGTGCAATCAGGTTTCAGAACAGTTTGACATCATTGCTTATTGTTTTAACTGGCTTGTTAAGTTGTATCCTCTTCTTTTAAAAAAGATTCTTGCCGGTGCTCGTCAGTTATATAACTGGCTGCAAATCCACTGCATTCGGCTCCATCCTCCATCTTTTCAATGCCGGTCCCTCTGTTACCCTGTGAACTGGGGGTCCCGGGAGGGACACCAAATGTGCTCAACTAAAGGTGGGGAAAATTAGCTCGGAGCACTGCTTAGCGTTACGAGAGGCAGGGTAACGTAGCGAGATCTTGAACCCTATGTCTACGGGGTCGGGTCGAGTCAAGGAGAACACAGAAGTTGAAATAATAAATGATGTTTATTAAATACAAGCAAAACAGTGTATGCGACACACTCATACAAGATAACTAAAGAAAATAAAGGTTGGAGTGGTATAGAGGGATTTTTAGAGGGATTGTTGGTTTGGGTGATACTTCACCTGTCCTGAAGCCCAGAAAAATAGAGAGCGAAGCTGGGGTGCGATGTAGCTCAGCACGTGGAGCTGAGGGGAGGCTCGCCAAGCAAAGCAGCAGCAAGGCATGATGAAACTCGGGAGCGTTCTGGGGAAGGTCTCGGAATCAAGGGTTTTTATAAGAAGAATTGTGACTGCAGGCTATGCCGTACTTGGGGGAAAACAATAGATTTGGAGTTGGAGACAAAGCCTCCGAAAGGTTAGAATCTGAATGACTGAGTTATCGTAGCGGTTCTCAATAGAGTAGCCAGTATGCAGACGCAGAGTACTTGGGTATTGTATAGTTAACCCATCAAGCTGCCATCGCAGGGCAGAGGCTCTTTTGTAAGTGGCGTGCATACTTAATTAGAGTACTTGCCTGGAGGTCTCCTAAAGCAGTGAGTCAGCTATTTCTGGCCTGCCTGTATTGTAGTTTGGCTACTACGGCTATTAATGGCAGAGCTTGTTTACGTGCTTGTCTGGTGGCCTCGCAAGCACGTGGAAAGGAATAGAGAAGTGCAGCCGAATTGTGATATCAAGGGATATCTTTAATATCCCCAAAGCTCAGACTAGCCAGGGCAGTAACACCTCCACTCCTTCTCCGCTGGTGCCGGAACTTTCCAGGACTTGTGAGCTGCTCTGCTCCCCCTACCTTCTAAGGGGTATTTATTTTGGAGGACCACAAGGGTCCCTGGGAGATGTTTTCCCTGCAAATTCGCAGCAGGTAGTCCTGAGCCAGTGGTTCAGGTTACCATATCTCTTCTTTTTCTGAACACAATGTGGATATATGACATTTCTTACTCCATATATGGTAAAAGTTTTTATTGTAGACTTTTGATCATCACTTTGCTTGCATGGGAGATTAATACAATGGTGCTATGGTTATCACTGAAAACCCTGGCGTCCACTTTCTTAGGGACCGGAATGTATATTGAGTATTTCCAAACTGTGGGCCATTCTTTTGTTCTCCATATTTGTTGACAGATTTTAGTAAGAACCAGAATAGATTCTATCTCTGTAGTTTGAAGCAACTCTAGTAGTATGCCATCTGTTCCTGGTGATTTATTTCTCCCAGTTGCCCTGAGTACAAATTCCATTTCACTTTCTAAAATTGTACGTTTAATTTCAAATGGCTATTCCTTGAATGAATCTATGTCCTTTCTTCTCTTTTATATAGTTGTTCCATGTATTGTTTCCATCATCTTTTTGTCATGCTGTCAACTACATGGTCATGTAATGACCTTGCCGGACATGTAGCATCTCCACTCTTGGTTTAAATTTCCCTTTGATTTCTTGGATTTTGTGGATGAGGTCTCTTGTGCTTCCTTTTTTGTTGTCGTCTTCTATTTCTCTGAATTGATTATTACAGTAGTTCTCTTTGTTCTGCATGCAAGTCACTTTAACAGCTGATCTAAACTGGTCCTGGTAAGAGAGACTCTACTGATCAGAAGCACAGATGTACAAAGACAATTAGGAGAAATAGTGCTACTCTATTACATACATCCCTGAAGAACCATGCGATAACTGAAAGAAAACATTCCATATGTGAATGAAAAAGAGGAAGGGAGGGGGAGATAAAAAGGAATGGGACTGTATGTACTGAAATTGACAAGAAAGAAAAGACTACCTTACTTGCCACCTCACTATCTACACCTCCCCACCCGCAGAGTTATGCCAATGATAGGCAGAATGCAAAAAACATCTCTAGCATCTGTTTCACACAAAGAACCCCCAATCTTGCATTTGAGACACAGGGATGAAGGACATTGCAGTCCAACATGAGGGAAAAGGCAAAGTTCCAAGCACACTAGGCAATAAATATTTCCAGCATGTTACTAAGATATATTATCTTCATATACGGTACTCAGTCCTTCTCACTCTCCTGTCAGAACCAGAATGGTTTCTCCTCTTCCTATTCCTTAGGAAAACACACAGTCTTCTTGTCCTACAATATCTGTTCTTCCACCCAAACTTCTTCCATTGCTATCTTTGCCTGCCATACCCGAAAGAATGTATTGCATGCACTTAATACATGCTTGTTGTTGTGTGCCTTCAAGTCATTTCCAGCTTATGGCAACCCCAAGGTGAACCTGTTATAGGGTTTTCTTAGCAAGATTTGTTCAGAGGGGGTATGCCTTTGCCATCCTCTGAGGCCGAGAGAGTTGACTTGCCTGTATGTTTCCATGGCCAAATGGGGATTTGAATCCTGGTCTCCAGTTGTTGCCCAACATTCTAACCACTCCGCTATGCTGGCACCCCTCATTATTGTCACACAGATTCCCCACAAACCCTTTCTATCCCCATCTAGAACCAAATTAAATCATCTTATCATCAGGAAAATAATTCCATTCACAATACAGTCTGCAAAAAACTGAACTCCAATTTCTCTCCTTTCCACCTGAAATTCCAATTAATAAGACATTTCATTATAAATGAATACATTTCATCATATAAATAATGCCATCATAAAAATAACAGCATATCAAACAGCCTCCAATCTGCTCTCTTCTCCTCTCCAAAACTGAATCTGAATTAATGATTCTTATTTTATCCAGTTCCCTCTCTTCCCACCATCTACCTATTTTCCACTTATTTATCTCTCACATTAGCTGCTTTGCTCAGTCTCTCCTCTTTTCGGATTACTGATACCAGGAAGCACAATCTCTATGCATCCTTTTCCATCAACATCACATGCATATCATGTATCAGCCCCCCCCCCCCATCACGACCGAAACTTCCCAATCTTTTCCCTGGTACTACTCACACCTCAGAGGAAGTTAAATATATATCCACTTAAATAAACAATAGAAGTTAACACTGTTCATCATCCCAATCTCCTCTCCAACTACAATGCTCCTTGTGGTTTCTTCTTCCCTCTCCTGAGTCCAGCATCTTGCTTGATCTAATTCCCTGGGACTTTTCCTCTATCTAGCCAGATAGGACCAACCAGCACAGCTGTGGTGTCCTGTACACTATCCAGGTTCACCACATATGCAAACAATGGACTTGTCACTGTGTCCACCCAGTTTACTTAAATTCATCACTCTGCTTACCTGACACATATGCTCTATTCTCCTTTCCTCCTCCTCACTGATTTGCTCTCTTGTTCTTTGGTGCATTCACAAATATTTGAAATATCTAATCAATCTAACATGTGGTACACATAGTCATTCACCCTCTTTTCCCTCTGTCCTCTCCAGTAAACCAAGTGCAGGCAGGAGCAGCACAATTTTCCCTCTTCCCCCCTGGTGAGCTCCAACTTGGGGCCCAAGAGGGAAGGGGGAAGCACAGGTTGTACTCAGGAGGTCAAGTTAGCTGCAGATCTCTACAGAGTCCATACAACAATCAGTTGGCTTGACCAAGCTTTGCAAATTGCAGCCTCTGATTGAACACAGTTTGGTGCTGGTGGGGAGCAAACAGGTGCAGCGCAGGGAGCTCTTGCCCAACCAGAGTTCTAACAGCTTCCCTGCTGCCCTGACCTCAAAGCCAAGGACTCAAGAACTGGGGTCCAAGGAGCTTAGCAACCCTAGTCACTACATTAATTTCCAATCTATCTGCATTGAATCAGAAACAAATACAGAAGAGTAGGGTCTCAATCACAAATGCACAAAACGCAATAGACTATCATAAAAGCAGATTAAACTATTAAAAAATATAACAAAATAAAATTTGCTGTTTATAGCCTATATGAATAAGTCACACCCAGGCCATTTCCGCACTAGGCTGTTATAGCGCTATGATTCCACTTTCAACATCCTATGGAATCCTGGGGTTTGCAGTTTCGAGAGGGGCCACGAGGCCCCTCTCGAAACTGCAAACCCCAGGATTCCATAGGATGTTGAAAGTGGAATCATAGCATTATAACAGCCTAGTGCGGAAATGACTCCAGTGAGGAAACAAACATGAAATACAGCCAAAAGTGCATCTCTCCCACCAGAGAAAAGGAAAAAGACTGCCACATTTGATAAATCTGGAAGGAAAGAGTCATGATATGTGCACACTGAGGTGAACAGCTAGCATTGCTAGTATTTAAAAACACACCTGAGTGACTGGAATCTTCTTAATAGTGCAAACATAACGTACAAGATCTGAGGCACACAGAAACTTAAGAAAACCTACTTAAGACACAGTAAATTCTTACCCTCATCCTCTTCATAGCAGCTTCCTAAATTATCCTTGTATCAATGCACCTATAATATAAATGAGGTGAAGACAATCTCATTTCCACATAGCTGTTTTTCTGTCTTGGCCCCTTGCTGGAGGAATGCATCAAAGAGTTCCCTTAGAGATTTTACCAGTTATTTCAAAAGAATTCTGAGTGTGAAAGTTGCTGAGTGTCTCTGCTGGAAAGAAGACCGTAAGCTAAACGACTTCACCAAAGTTAATTATAATACACTTAAGGTTCTCAACTGGAGCCGGTAGAAGCAATCCAAAGCAATGTATGCCACAGCCAAGTGTCTATAAATCAAAATAGCAGTTCAGAGGTCTCTGCATGCTGTTAGTTCCACACAAACATCCCATCTTAAGAGATATTTTGTCATAACGGTAAAATAGCCAATAAGCTCATGATAACTTCTTGGAATTTAACAGACATTAAATACATAAATTTCCATTGAACTTTGTGAGCATTCTTAATTTTATCTGCATTGGAGTTTTATGTTAATGATAACGTAGTTGGCAGTGTTATCCTTTATTTTCTTGCTACATTCCTAATATTTGTTCGGGTTACAAACATGATACAGTTTTCTTCAGGAAGGAGAGGTCTACTGAGGACAAAGAAAGTGCAGACTATAGTAGCTGACCATAGGAAAGATAATAGAGAAAATATGGAATTTTACTACTGTCAAATTTCTCCGTGGAATCTGATGTAAACAGGACCACATGTAACTTTTTTTTCCTGCCTTTCTCCCCACATTCCCATTAGGCTAACTCCCAAAAGATCACCAAATAATGTGGAAAATTCCAAGCTCTCCAAAATTCTTCAGCAAGCCAGATGATAAACAAAGAACAGAAACTACTATAGTTTGTGGCCTTGAATTGGGCTATTAAAGACATTGCCCTAATATGTTTTTATTAATGTTTTTATTTTATTATGGCCAGCATGGCATACCTTTGTTTTTTGATGACTTAGAGAATACTGTGTTTTATTATTTGACAGTGGAACCTGCCAGCGGCAGAAGATTTAATAGCACCTGAAGCTGGGTCTTTATTTTACATCCCCTCAAACTAGTAAGTGTGTGTATATGTGCTTTCAAGTCACCTGTCAACTTATGGCAGTATTATGAATTTCATAGGGTTTTCTTAGGCAAAGAATTCTCAGAGCTGGGTTTGCCAATTCCAGCCTCTGAAATACAGCCTATAGAATCTGGTATTCATTGGTGATCTCCCATCCAAGTACTAACCAGGGCTGACTCTGCTTGGGTTTCAAGATCAGACTATCTAACCAATTTGGCTTCTATTGACTTATAAAAATCTAGTATATCATCTAAAATTATGTCTAGCTTTGTTGATATAAAAACTATCTTGTTTCTCTCTAATTTTTCCCACTTACCATGGATGCTGTACATAATTCTGGAGGAGGAAGATGGTTCTGAATAACCATTTGATTATATATTTTCCAAAATGTGAAAACTCAATCTTTCTTGCCTTCTTTGTCCCAGCAACTCTTGGAAGGGTCATTGGTGCAACCCTAAACCAGCTCAGGACTCAACAGAATCCAGCTGGAGTGTCTGCAGCATCCTTGCACCTAATATCCTTATAGGTGCAACTGATTAGAGATTTCATAGCCTCAGCATCAGTCCTCTCTTCTCTCCCCCCCCCCACCATCATTTACCATTTTGCCTGTTGAAAATGTCTAGAGAATTCAAAAGATTCCATACCCTTTTGTGACTTTAAGTTGGCCTAATAAAAGCGTTGCCCTAATCTTAATTTTTCTACATGATACATGTATTCAGACTTTCAAAATATACTGTGCTGCTGGCAAAACATCAGCCATTTTTTTACTAGGCAAATTTCTGGTTATTGGCCCCAAATGTCTGGTTGATGGCAGCTAGTAATAGTAGTTTTTACATTATGAAGCTGTTACCAAAAAAAGTGCTTCTTTCCAGTACACCCAGTCCCTCAGTCACACAGTTATTCAGAAGCAGAAAGCTTTATTCTTGATGTTCTATTTTGAGCAAAAGTGATAAAGATTATCATTAATACATAAAATACTGCTTCAGACAAAATGTTTTGGACACATCATACAATTGTTTATTAAAGACATATATATATTCAGTGCTTCATGTAAATGAAGTTTTAAATTCTTGCAAAGAAACATTTTTGGTTCCACATTCTTCAGATGTTCTTGTTACCCCAAACTTTGGGTGCCATGAGGGTCACCTGTGATGCCAGTACCTCCATGCAAAAGTGGGGAATAATTAGCCCAAAATAGGAGGTATGTGAGAGGAGGGCCAGCTTAGCAAGACCTTGTCTGCCAATGTGTACAGGCTCATGAAGGAAGGAGAAAACCAGCCAAAAAGCAAAATGTAAACTAAAAATGTGTTTTATTGGAATAACTTTACTCACACACTCAGTGGTTGAAGCACTCGCTCACTCATACAAGGACTAACTGGAGGAAAGGGAGGAAAGTGGAACAGAAGATGTTGAGGGGTTTGGGCAATCTTTACCAGTCTGGAGAGAAGTAGAGAAAGCAGTGATGTGGCTTAGGCAGGAACCTAAGGGCAATTCTCATTCAGGAATCAGATGGACAGGGTGGCATTTGGATCAGCAAGAGACTGCACTGAGCAGTCTAAAATCAGGGGTATTTATACCCGAGAAATGTTCCGAGGATATGATTATGACTTGCACTCCCAGCTAAATGGACAATGGGAGTTGCAACACAAACAGCGAAGTCTGGATAAAGTTAATAGGTTTTGTGTTTCAGTAACAAAGGGATAATGGTTGTCATAATAGCTGAATATTATGGAGAAGTGGAAACAATGGAAAAATGCCCAGGTGCACAAGGACTAGGATTAAGTCAATCACAATTTGGTGGGAACTTCTCTATCTCAGCTCTGAGAATCCAGGTAGATATTTCATGCCTATTGTATTCAGAGCAGCCATGCCATTGTCCTTAACTGACTGGTCTTCTGCCTAGAGGCTGATGGGGCTGACCTCCCTTGCTATGTTACATTTACAGTCAGGAATTTCCTTCTTCCAGCATGATCTTGCTGTCACCTCAGGTATCATTTATATCAATGCCAATTGATATGGTGCCAATTGAATATTATTTGGCAATTAAACTGTGCCAATCAAGTGGGGCTCGTGGTACATAATACTCTGATGTGAATTAAAGAACACTGTAGTCATGGTAGCAGCTATAAGACACTGAAGATGCTATATTCCAAAGTGTAGCGTTTGTCGTAGTTTAGTGAAGTCAGATATTATCCTTCAGCTTGAGGCTATATGGTATTTTAGAATCAAGTAATACCATCCAATCATTAAGTAATACCAATCAAATGAACCAACATTTTCCTCCTATTTCCATGTTTTTAGATCGTATTTCTGTTGCAATAACAGACAAATACAAAGAGTTGTGATCATCTGAACCAAAGTGCATTAAAATTTGTTATTCTCACTTTTCCTCATCAACATAATGTTATAACAAGACACTTACTGATTGCTTTTGTAAGATATTCGGCGCTGGGTAACAGTATCTGGGTTTCTCCAGTTGAACTATCATAGGCCCTTTTTGTACGGCATTTTCGATGCGAAAGGGCCTCTCGAGTGTCGCGCACATGTGAGGAGTGGTCCACATGACGCACTCACATTTGCGCAACGTGCCAGGGCCTGGCAGGGACCGCTCAGGCATTTTTCATTTTTGGCTTGAAGCCGAAAATGGTGCGCGGTTGAGCATCACTCTGGGCCCCGCGTGCATTTACCTTGCGTGTGGAGCCTCGGGAGCTGGGCCGGTCGTGCTTCCTGTCCAGGCTGCACTGTGAAAGGAAGAGGTGGGCCTCTCACGCAAGCAGGAAGCTAGTGCGGAGCTGAAGGACCCCGGACGCGAGAGCCTCTCTCCGGAGGCTGCTCACGCGAGCACCGCACCCCAGCGCCGAGAAAAGGTGAATTGCGGAAAGGGCTATAGTTAGGAGATGCTGGAATGAAATCTCCAGTTCTTTGTTAGCAGACTTCTCATTAGTGTGGAAAGAAAAATTCTTCAGATTATGAAGACTGGTAGACAGAACAGCTGGTGACACATCAGGGTGTCCTTTTCAGAAGGTGTTAAGTTTGTTAAATGATTTTCTTAATTGTGCTGGTTGCTACTGATCCATTTGCTGCTGAGTCAAGCTGTAGATAATGTTTCTCTTATTTGTTGAACACAAATTGTTTGCGGACTGAATGGGGAGGCTTCCTCCCTCCCTTTTAGAGAGAAGACCTCACTTGCTTGCTCAATAAGTCAGCAGTGGTGTTAAGCAGGCAGAATTTCCAGATTAAGTAGATATGGACATCAGTGACAGAGATCTTTCATGGGCAAACGTTTCTGTTTGGAACAAAGCTGTATAGGGCTTTAAAGGTCAAAACCAGTACTTTGAATTGAAAATGGACTGGAAGTCAGTGGACCTATTACAAAAAAAGTGTTGCGTGCTCCCTGTATCAAGCCCCAGTTAACAGTCTTGCTGCAGCTCTTTGGACCAACTGAGGTTTCTGAACACTTGTTAGGGGCAGCCTCACATAGCATACATTACAATAATCCAAATAGGATGAAACCAAGGCATGCACCACCATGGCCAGATCTGACTTCTCCAGGAATGGGCACAGTTGCTACACAAGTTTTAACTGTGCGAATGGACTTCTGGTCACTGCTGAAACCTGGGCCTCCAGGCTCAGAGCTGACTCCAGGAGTACCCCAAAACAGAAATCTGCATTTGCAGGGGGAGTGCAACCCCATCTGCACACAGAAAACGTTACACCTCGCACTCAAGGCCTGCCCAGCCTGACACCTCTTTGCGTTCAGGTCTGAACAGCCAGGGAGATCTCTGAATCAAGCCAGGGCCAGGACAAACGGGTCTGCCTCAGTTCTCCCTCTCTGAGAACGCAGTCCCTTCCTCACTCTTGTCTCCTCTTGGCTTCTTCCTTTCAGGACTCTCCCCCTTTACTGCCTTCCCTAAATCTGCCCTTCTCCCAGATGTAAGGATCAGCAGTGATTTATATTTTCCAAGACTGAGGTACTGTTGGCACTAAGGTCAAGATGATAATATTAGTAGCGTGCATATTCTAGGATACAGAATAAGACTCTGTGACACTGTTTTAAGGAACATAGAACTTCAAACATTTATTGTAACACTGTTGCTTTAAATGTGTTTTGTATCTAAATGTTTAACAACAGCACACCATTCTTCTCTCTCTCTCTCTCTCTCTCAATTCATTCGCTATCTTTCATACACCCAGTTTCTCAGTTCTCTCTCCCACAGAGCTCTTCAAATCTCCAACCTTCCCCCAAAACACACCACAAATCACACTCCCCTTCTTCCAACACACACTAGACAGTTAAAATCTGTTATTTTCCTCTTTTCACCAGCCCCTCCCCTGGGCTACCCAAGGTTCCCTTTCGCCAGCCAGTCAGCTTAAACACTCTCAGTTGTCAAGGGGGCTCTGTTGTCAGGACCCCCTCCCATCAGGTTTGTCACTCCATCTAACACAGGCTGAATCTCTATTCCTAGATCTGTCTGTTGACTGACCGGGAACACCTCTGCCTTGCCTGTACCAATTTGTTTGCTCTCATCTTGTCCATTACAGCTGCCAAACACCAGTTTAACATGGGAATAGTTTCCTTGGAATTAGATGGAAAGGAATAATAGAGCTGGGTATCATTATCAGCGTACTGGTGACACCTGACCCTAAAACTGCAGATAATCCTTGCTCATGACTTAAATACATTTCTTTTTTGCTTCATCATAGTTCCCCAGACTGATTTGGTTACTATTCTTGTTAGAGATGTTTTGGTTAATTGTTTTGACACTCTGCCTCTCACTGTGGTGCAAGGATGGCAGCGTGGGTCTTGATGATTACTACACTGGGGACATTTCCACATTAGCCTGTTATAGCGCTATGATTCCACTTTCAACATCCTATGGAATCCTGGGGTTTGCAGTTTTGGGAGGGGCTGTCTGGCCCCTCCCGAACCTGCAAACCCCAGGATTCCATAGGATGTTGAAAGTGGAATCAAAGCGCTGTAACAGGCTAGTGCGGAAATGGCCTGGATGTGACACTTCACAGACCTAATGCTTACAAGCATCTGTCATTCATACACCTCCTGCCTTACCTTGCAACCACCGTTTCCTCTGCCTGCTTGTCTTCTGGTACAGTATCTCAGTTCTGACCATGTAACTTTTTGCTGCTTTTTAAATGCAGTACCCAAACTCTGATCTTATAACTTTGTTGTGTTCCCCGTCTGGCCTGCTTGACAATGGCACTGCAGGCCCTGAAGCCTCTGTTCTCATTTATGTGAAATTTAATAGGTTTGAGAACTGACTAATATGCTTGAAAATTTAATCTAACTCTTTTTTAAAAATTGTAGCTATTTGTTCATTTCTCCATTACAGTCAGTGAGCGCATCCAAATCTTCAGTTTTTCTGTAGTAAGGTTCTGCTTGGGGTCATCTCCAAAGCAAACCTAGTGCTATCTTGAAGCACCAGAAGAGCAAATCAAAGCTTTCTTTCCTGTTTGTGCACATGACTATGTCACACCATATTCTAATAGATCACAGAATTAAAGAAAGCATCTCTCTATTTTAGGGAAGGGTGCCAAGAATCCAATGAGTGGACCATACTTTGTGATACGTGGAAAATCTTTGATGGACCTCCCAAGGCTTCACATCTTAATGAAAACCATCCATGAACACCCCACTCCTAATTAGATCAATGTGGTAACATTGGGAGAGCAGCATTTATCTGTTTCCTGCATGCCATTTTCCTCATCTGAGTTGTCCCCACAATGCTGGCATTTCTGCACTGCTTCCTGCTGAGGCAAATAATAGGTTCAAGAAAGGGGAGCAAGGAAATGGCATAAAAGGTTACCCCTCCCTTCCTTCCATCATGGTGCTCCAATCCAATGCTGGAAGCTCCATGGATGTTTTAACTAAAAATAGAAACTTGGGGAGATTCAGTCATGGATCTCCTACATGACATAGTTTGGCCCTGTACTTCTGTTTGGTCCTGTATTTTCTGTATTCCAGTATATTTTATGATTTTATTGTTTTCCCCACATATTAGGGTAAAAAAATGATATTCAACTCTTGCTCATGACTTAAATACATTTCTTATAAATTTTAATACTGGTGCCTTACCATACTTAACAGCCACAGGGGACCTGAGAGTGGGGGGAAATTACATGAAAAGTCAGTGAGAAAAGATCTGGTTTCCTCTTTATAATGCAGTTAAAAAGGAGGCATGAATTGAAAAATGCATGTTTTAATATTTTATGCAGCCAGGATTGGGTGCTACAGGGAATGAATAAGTTGAGCCTGAAAGCTGCCCCCCTCCTTTTGTGCTGGTGGTTAATTTAAAACTGTTCAGGGTGGTGATGATTATAGTTTTGATGTCTGTGTTCATATATGCATAGCCTGGAAAGGTGTCAGTAAAGAGGTGAGTACCCTGGATGCTGAGTTTATGACCACTTCAGCCTCAGCTATTACTGGGACTTCTTCTGATCTGAAGAACTTTCTCTTCAAGGGAGGCAACCAATATGTGGATCAGATTAATGGTGGAAAGGGGAATTATTCTGAGACCCTGGAAAGACCGAGCTCCCTCAGCAGAGGCAGAATGGATAACTAGCTTTACTCAAATTACAGCTCTTGGGAATGTGATTTATAAAACCCAGAAAAGGGTAGATTTATTCAAAAACATATGGAAGCTATTTATGGATTATGTTGATGGGTCTGGGATTAATGTATGAAAATATGTAATACTGCTACATTTGTTGGAAGGATTGCTACATAATGAAGGCTTCATCTATAAATTATGCATTCCCTCTTCAAGTTATGTGTTCAGAGGATAGTGGGGCAGGCGGGCGGGGAGGTAAAAGGGATTCCTTTGTTTTAGAGGTGGCCTGTTGGTTTGGCACTAGTATGATTCTTTTTTTTTTTTTAAGATAATTTAGCAATGAGTAAGTCACCATACTGTTAAGTGGAGTGGGGGTGAATTTGACAGCAACACATGGCTATACACTTGGGGTATGTTCCTGACAAAAGCTGAACAGATACAACTATGAATAACAAGGGGGCAGTAGAATTTGAATCAGAATGAAAATCATAAGAAAAATCTCCAAGAACACTTGTCAGGCAACACCTTTATTGGGGATGACCAGAAACACGAAAAATCAAGAACAAACTTTTTAGATGATTGAATCTTCTCAATGGGAAAAGACATTACAAAATGAGCAGTGTGAAGAGGAGTGCAGGGGATGGGGAAAACTAATTTGACCTTAAAGTCAAGAGGTCTACATTGCCACTATCTTAAGATGGGTGTAGAAAGTGCTGTCTTTAATGGCTTCAGCAGTACTAAATAGCATGTGGCTGTCAAGTTATACCAGGGAATGTTGAGGTAAAGAAGCATTGTAATTGCTGATTTTCCAATTTTGAGAAGTATAAAATCCAGTTCTTGCTCAGATTTGTGTCTCACTGTAAACAAAACACATTGATTCCTCAATAAGCAGAGAACAAAAGCAGAGAAACAGTGCATTTTATGTCAGTGAAACTGGGGCTGAATATTAGTGGTGTACAATATTGAAACACAGTAGGACCCATTAACTAATGAACTGTCGAGCTGGAAGAGACCACAAGGACCATCAAGTCCAACTTCCTGCAATGCAGGAATACACAGTCAAAGCATTCCCAACAGATGACTATCCAGCCTCTGTTTAAAAACCTCCAAAGAAGAAGACACCATCAAACTCTGAGACAGCATATTCCACTGTCAAACTGCTCTTGCCATCAGAAAATTCTTCCTGATTTTCAGCTGGAATCTCTCTTCCTGCAGTTTGGATCCATTGCTCCATGTCCTAGTCTCTAGAGCAGCAGAAAACAAATTTGCTCCATTTTCCATATAACATCCCTTCAAATATTTAAACACAGCTATCATATTACTTCTTAAACTTCTCTTCTCCAGGCTAAACGTACCCAGCCCCCTAAGCTATTCCCCATAGGGCATGGTTTCCAGTCTTTTTACCATTTCAGTAAATTTACCTATGAACATGTTCCAGCCTGTCAATATTGTTCTTAAACTATCGGTGCCCAGAACTGGACACTATTCCTGGGGGATCTTATCAAAGTAGAATAGAGTGGTTACTTCCCTTGACCTAGACGCTATACTCCCCTTGATGCTGCCTAGTATTGTATTGGCTTTTTAAGCTGCCATATCACACTGCTAACTCTAAGAACTAGTTCTGTCTATTTTTTTCCCAAAATGTGTATGTGTTAACCACAAATTTTTAGTTACTGTGTAATTCATCACTGGAGAAAGGTGTATGTATGCACACTTGCCTGTAACAGAGGGAAGTAGTAGGACCAGAGGCATGCACTTTCCAGTTGACACACCTCCCCTCCCACAGTCATTCTCTCTCACTATTGCCCCCTTTATCTTTCCTGAGTGCCTTTCCTTCCCTGATGGGGGCTGCCTGCAGGACAGTGATTGACTCCCAATTTCCCCCCCCTTCCTTAGGCTTCCGCATCAGCAGACACCACTGCAGAAGAGCTGGGATTGGCCAGGAAAGTTTATGGCTTGCCACTACTGTTGCTGGAGAGGGTGGCTGGGAATTAATCATAGTATGAGCCAGGCAAAGGTGGGTGGCTTGATGAACTTTTATTTTTTGTCCCCCTCCTCGCCAAAAGCAATTCTGTGAACGCAACAAATGTTGGCAATCAGTTCAGGTGAACCCATGTGACTCAGCTAAAAGACACAATTGCTAGTGCTCAACAGTCTGAGTTCAGCTCCCAGCTTTTTCCAGTTACAATGGATATCAGATAGCAGGAGCAGGGAAAGCCTGAGAGTTTTGAGGACTGCTGCCAGTCAGAGCAGGCAGTCCTGGTCTAGACAGAGCAGTTGTGTGACCTTGTGAAAGGCAGTATCATATGTTCATATAGAATTTCAAAATAAATTTGTGGTACGTGGACCTTGGAGCATTTACAGTTTGGCAGGATTAGCTTGTGAAACAATTAAAAAACAAAGGAGTCTCTTATTGAGCTTTGGGGTGGGGGGGGGAGAACTTTGGTTTCTAGCCTCAGTCTCCTGTTCAAATCTTATGCTTGCTGGGAACTTATCAGTGGGCAACATTATGGACTGGGAACCTTACTTTATGACATTGTAGCAATTACAACAAAACTTGTATATATAAAGTGTGATATCAGTGCTAAGTATACTATTATTACTTTTATTGCTGTTATTATTTAGGATCTTAACTAAATCTTGTTTCTGCTTTATCTGAATTATTTTGGCATCTGTTGAACACCTGATCATATACTGTGAGCATTCCAAAGTCTTCACCCACAGATTTTTCACCCACCCTGAGCCATAAAGCACGCATGATAGATGCCTTAGAATTATCACAGCTCCACAAGCATCTTTGCAAAGAGAGAGCTATCAGGGCAATGCCTCAAATCTAGACATTTCAAATAGAAAGAAGCAGAATGGCAGAAAGGGGGATTTCACTAAATCGAACAAATATATTATGAATGATTTTTAAGATTCATACTGACTAAGAATTTCGAAGAAATCTGGTGACATTTGAAAGCCAGTTAAAACTGTCTGTAGCAGAGTTTCTTATTATCCTAGTAGAAGTGCCAGGGAATGTTTGTGTGGTTGTTTTCATGTAAATGAAAAATATGCTTAATCTGGAAAAAGGACTAAACTTTTTATTTTACTCCAGTGAGCATGTTTATGAGAGCTTTCCATATAACCAGTTCAGAAGAATCTGGATCAATATTTTGTATTTCTAGGTTTTGATGTGGACAATGTCAAAAGAAGCTTAACTGTATCATTACACTTTATACAAATTTCCTGCTATTTGAATACTACATTCAGCTTTTTTGCATAAAGTATTCTGTAAGGGGTGATTCTAAGCATCAGGGAGATGGATATTGATCTGGAAGGCAACTGGGGTCTTGTAGCCTAACTTAGTCACTGGATCTCAATCTTCTTATTCCTGTAACTTGCAACATGAATGATGGTGATGGTGATGATATTTACCCTTGTGTGAGAAAACTGCAGCAATCAAACATTACTAACTGTGTAGTAGATGTTATTATGCTATAAGAGAAATCCACACATTTTATTCTAGAGCACAACATATTCAAGAGTTTATTATCTGGAACAGGAAAGGCTAGAGAAACTATGGCCATTTCCGCAGTAGACTGTTAGAGTGCTATTATTCCAGTTTCAACATCCTATGGAATCCTGGGGTTTGCAGGTTTAGGGAGAGGCCTTTGAAGCCATCATAGGATGTTGAAAGTGGAATAATAGCACTATAACTGTCTACTGCGGAAATGGCCTATAATATATTAAGATAACATTTTCCACTTACTTTCCAAAGTGAAAAATGTGTGTGCTATCTATAGCTTCTGAATTCTCAACCACACTACAATGTACTTATCATCCTCTTGTCTTACTTTCTTATTTTCCAAGAGTGAACAAAAACCATTGGCTAAATAGTAACTTGAAAAATGACATTATTTTTATGAGCTACCATTCTAGAATTTCTAATTTGATAATAGGAGTTGTATACTTTGCTTAGTACTGGAAAACCAGCCCTTATTGAACCAAATGGAAAGTGCTGGAAAATATCCTTTCCTATTTTAGGTCTGAAACACTGCCATTTGTCTGGAGCTCCACTACCCCAATCATGTTTCATGTTTGTGAGTTTCAGTGCACATTTGTCAGGCAAAAGGTATTGACTGGGACTTCATTTTGAGTGCACATTTAGTGGCAAATCCAGATTTGTTGCCCTGTAATATATGAAACACTCTTTGCATTTGATGAATATGTGATGCCCATTCTTCCTTTCAATGTAGCAGGAAATAAAATAGATTCCATGCTGAGATCTGGGCAGAATGCTGTAGAAAAACACTGATTTGTTAAGAAAAGCAAACATCCTTTTCATTAAAGCACTGCCCCTTATGTTCCAGATGCTTCTGCCTGATTTCCATCCAGAAAAAAGCTGGTCACAAGAGCTGAGCAATTTCAGAGAGAAATCACACATATACTTCCCCTAATCAAGTAATATCTATACATATAAAAGTAGTGAGCCTTGGAGATGTTGTTTTCAGTTATGCATAGAGATATATATCCCAAGCATCATGATAACCATGGCTTGCAAACATTTACAGGTTCTTTTACTGTATTCCCAGAATTCCCCCAGCCAGGCTTGAGAAGTATGAGAATTGTGGTCAAAAACCCTAACTTTTCTAAGATCTGAAGAAAACAGTTTACAACTTCTGATATGGCAGCCTCTTCTCATGTAGGATAGGCAGGCCCTACGTGGGGATCAGGTGGTGCCTATTATATTGCAGCTATTCCAGATAGCACATTTTCAGCATAAGATCATTGATAATGATTTTGCCCATGCCTGTTTTTTCACAAAGTATGTGGACAATTCCTGTTTGATCATTGCGGAATGGCTCTTTATATGATCACTATGCATGTAACCTAGTCTAGAGAAATGTGGATTGAAGTGTTCAAAACTTATCCTGAAATATCCTTGTTCCTAAACATCTTGAGTTATGGTCTCATCCTACTTCTAAAATCTGTTGCTTATAAAATTTTATTTTGTTTTAATTATTGTTTTAATTATTAATTTGTCTAGAAAAAGTTCCTCTTCCAGTGGTCATCTGTGCCCTCATGCAATTGGGCCTTGTTCCTGTGCAGAGACATCTACCAGAAAGTTCCAGAACTAAGTAGCTTGGCAGGAACCCTGCCCCATTAGTGTATCACGCATGCCTAAGCCTGTCAAGCTACTCCCCTCTCCAATTTCAAAGTCTGCCACACAGGGACCTGGAAGAGGGGAGGTAGGGTGAGTTGGTGTGAGGGCACAGATGAGCACTCAAAGAACCACAGTTACAGATAAGCAACCTATCCTTCTTCTTCATGGTCTCTGTGCCTCACGCAACTCAGTGATTAAAAAGTTTACCTTAGGATGGAGGGACAGGTCACTGTAAAATAGATGACAAGACAGCCCTCCTGAAGCTTGTATCCCTTTGGGCTCTGCAATCAAGTCAATAATGGTGGATGAAGAGAGATGGCTGAGACCATGTTGCGGTCCTGCAGAGGTCCTGGAGGGAGAGGCACCAGCCAAAGATGATATAGCCCGAGTGGAATAGGCCCTAATAGAAGCAGGTAGTGGGTGACAGGTGAGCTTGTAGGCAGTGCAAACAGTCTCAACCACCCCTTTGGAGATCCGTTGAGATGGGACCTTTTGGCCTTTGTGGGTTCCACCGTAACAGAGAAAGAGGCTGTTGGTGTGATGAAAGGATGCAGTTTGGTGTTATAGAAAGCAAGAGTGCAACATACATCCAAAGAGTGCAAGGAGCACTCAAGTGGTGTGGAAGAATGAGGGTAGAAGGTCGGTAGAACAATATCTTGGGAGAGATGAAACTCAGAAACCACCTTAGGGAGGAAGGAGATATCCAGACAGAGGATAACCTTATCCCTGTGAAAGACGAGAAAGGGCTCGTCACATTGCAGTGCAGCAAGTTTGCCAGAGCGGCGGGCTGAAATAATAGCAACAAGCAAGACAATTTTCAACATGATGAGGCTTTCATGAAGAGTCGCTAGGGGCTCAAAGGGGTACCGTAATGTTGGGGAAAAACCAACAACAAATATCATAGCAATGAGGGTGCTGTTACAGGGGATAGAGGTGAGCCAGGCCCTTTAGGAACGTATTAACTATCAGATCCATGAAGAAAGTGCAGGAAGAGTTAGTTGGAGATTGGTGGGCAATGATCGCAGATAAGTACACTTTGAGAGAAGAAAAGGAGAGGCCAGATTTCTTTAACGAGAAGAGAAAGTGACAGATAATGGAGGTGAGATCAGGGGACACTGATTCTGAGCATGCAGCTGCAAAGTCAGAAAATATTTTCCATTTATATCAGTAGGATCTTTTGGTGGAATCCTTGTGGGATGCTTGGAAGACCTCCTGTAGGGTAGGAGAGTCCAAAGGGCTATCCACCATGTGGTCAGTTGGAGGAGATGGGAGTCTGGGTGAAGAACTCAACCCCCAGAGTGAGACAAGACAGCGAGGAGTTGAGGGAGTGGGTGGTACCTGTTGCGAGAGAGGGTGAGAAGTGGGCCAAACCAAAGTTGTCTGGGCCAGAATGGGGATACCAAGATGGCATTGGATCTGTCCTTGGCCAGTTTCACAACCACCCTGTTGAAAAAAGGTGGGAAGAGGTACAGGAGGCATCCCATCCATTCGAATAGGAAGGCATCTCCCAGATACCCCTTGGGGGCTCCCGCCCTCAAGTAGAACATGTGACACTTTTTGTTGTACTGAGAGGTGAAAAGGTCTACTCGAGGAGTTCCTCAATGAGTGGTGATGGAATGGTATGCCTCCCAAGCCAGGGACCACTCATGGTGAAGATCCTTCACAGAACTGAGGTCATCCACAAGGATGTTGTTGGAACCAGCAATGTGGATGGCTATGGGGTGAACAGAGTTGTTGATACACTAGTTCTACACATGGACAGCTAGGTCCAAAAGGGTTGATGACTTCATGATGCCTTGGTGATTGATGTAGCAGATTGCTGTGGTATTGTCAGACACCATTTGGACTATGGTTCCTGCCAGGAGTCTCTGAAAAGCTTTCAGGGTTTTGAGGACAGTGAGAAGTTCCAGGGCACTGATATGGAACTTCTGTTTGAGTGGAGTCCAGTGGCTGTGAATGGTCAGGTCTCTATAATAGGCTCCCAGCCCATCAGGGAAGTGTTGGTAGTTAGTGTGGCTATAGATTGAGGAGGAGTGAAAGGAATACCTCGACCAAGGTTGGTGAGAGAAGTCCACCATCAGAAAGAGGTGATAACATGCCCTGGGAAGAAAAACTTCTTGGATTTGCCGCTGCACAATGGCTCAAAGTGTTTAAGAAACCACTATTGAAGTGGGTGGAACCTGAGTTGAACATAAGGTGTCACCATGGTCGTTGCCACCATTTGGCCCAAGACATGCTGTATGCGATGAACAGATGTGCGAGGACGATGGATGGTAGGTAAGGCTGTGTTGTGAAGGGTTTGGGCATGCTTCTTTGGGAGGGAAGCCCTGCCAGAGATGAAGTCCAGAGTGGCTCCAGGGTGAAGTCAATCTGGTGAGTGAGGGTGAGGACTGACTGCTTGGGAATGATCTGAAGGCCCAGGCAGTGGAGAAGTGAGAGAGTGCAATGCAAGTCATGGAAGAGTTTGTTTCTGCAGGGCACTACCAACAACCAGAGGTGGGCCACTACCACTGCCATACACTTTCTGAAGTTGCTTGGGGTGATGGCCAGGCCAAAGGGCAACACATAGTACTGGAAGATGTAGTTGCCAATTAAGAAGCAGAGAAATTTCCTGGGCTGAGGATGGATAGTGATGTGGAAGTATGTATCTTGGAGATCCATGGATGAAAACCAGTCTCTGCAACATAGGAATGGTAGAATGGATGCCAAAGTGGTCCTGTGAATCCGTGTGGATGAATGTAGCTGTTTACCTCTCTGAGGTCCAGTATAGGTCATAGACCGCCATCTGCCTTGGGAACAGTAAAGTACCAGGAGGAAAAAAAAGGGTCTTTGCGGCCCTGTAGGGAAGTCTCTCAATGGCCTCTTTTTGCAGGAGAACATCTATCTCAACAAGTAAGGCAGGATCTGGGCAGTCAATCAGAATACGCGAATGGGAGAGATGTTGGTAAATTTGATGGTGTAATCAAGGCAAACAATGGTAAGGACTCAGGAGTCTGATGTGACGGTCTGCAAGGTGGTATAGTGAGCTGACAGGTGGGGAGTGTTGATGACATCTACCATCTGCCAGTGGTGTTGGTGAAGGTAGGAAGAGGTAGTGACCTGCGAGAAGCATCAAAAACGGGACTTGGTGGATGAAGGCTTCTTTGAGTACTGGTGTGGATGCTGCTTGAAAGTCCTCCTGGAGGTGGCCCATTGGAAAGAGATTGTACATGAAGAGCAAGGGGATGACTTGGAGTGGTAAGAGGAGGAGGGATGTCACCAGGTAGAGTGGTAAGTATGAGAGCAAGGAGCAAGCTGTTGGTGTTGAAGACCCATCTTCCTCACTGTCATTCTGGCCTTAGAGATGCGTTCCATGGAATCATCTGCATGGAAAAGGCCCTGACCATCAAAGAGGAGTTCTTCAATCCACCTTCAGGTATCCTTTAAAAGGCCCACTCACCTGAGCCAGGCAAACTGGCATACAGCAACAGCAACTGCTGCTGCCATTTCCCTAGCCACACACTCAACAGAGTGTCTGGAGGATTGGATCTGTTGGGTAGTTGATGTCTGGGCCTCCTGGTGTATCTGGAGAAGTGAGGTCCTGTAGCCCTCCAGGAAGATAGCAGAGATGGAGGAAAACTTGTACCAACTGTGCTTTTGGTAGGCCACAATGCGAGCCTCCATATGAGACACCAGGGCTAAAAAAGCAGCAGTGGAATAAAAGCAGCAACCATAAATATCAAGACACTCACAGTCTCAGTTGGGAGGGGTGGAGTGTGGTATCTTTCCTGCTTTAGTCTGAGCCACCTCGACAATAATAGAGTTTGGAGTAGGGTGAGAAAAAAGATAAGAGACGTCAGTATGCTGTATCATGTAGAGATGCTCTAATTGTTGTGGTGTCAGTGGCAAGGAAGCCAGCTTCACCCAACTCTGCTTTATTACCTCCTGTAGGCAGGAAGAAATAGGATGGTGGCTGGTGCAGGTGCCTGGATGCCCCCAGTCTCAAAGAGTGCATCCTTAGTAGTTTGAGGAGAAGGGAAGACATCCAGCCCAATGGTCTTAGTTATGTGTAAGACTGTATCAGTCTCACATCTTCAGGTTAGGCATCAGGTGTTGTACCTAGAATGGCTGTAGGAGGTGGTGGTGTAGCCAGGTGGGCAGAATCAGTTGAGGAAGCATTGGAGTCTTCAGCTGAAGATCCAGATGTCAAATGAGGTTGAAAGTGAGGATCCTGCTGTAGAGGGACAGGAGGTGGTACCATGGTAAGATGAGGATAGAAGACAGTTGAGGTGAGAATAGGAGTGGTCAGGGAGAGAGGAAGTAATAGTCCAAGGTGGAAAAGGAGAAAGCCTGGAAAGAGTTGCTGTGGTATGAGGAGGAGGAGAAATAGCTCATGAACTGAGACAAAGAAAAGCACCTTGAGTTGGGGGAGGAGGTGCAGGTAGCAAGTGAGAGACATCAGAGTCCAAAGGCAATATCAGTGGTGGAGAAGCTCGCTACTGGTAGCTGTCAGTGATGGTTGCAAGAATGGAGACAGGATCACTGAGAGTGTCATGATGGAGATCTGGAGTCTGAAGAGCAATGCCAATAAGGAGTTCAAGACTGGGAGCAATGGTAACAGCGCGATCAAGAGTGAGATCAGGAGCGGTACCAATGAGGAACATAGTAGAGTGATGGCTTGCTGTAGTCATGGTGGTAGTGGTAATTACAACAGGTGGGTGAGTGCGATACCCGCTGCCTAAAGTGTTCCATCCATATGTACTCATGGCAGTAGTGATCATCATGAGTGGTTAATAGGCAGGGAGAGGCTTCATGAAGACCATGTACAGCAATGGTTCCCAAAGTTTCGTTCTCCAAGTGTTTTGGACTTCAGCTCCCAGAAGCCCCCACCAGCTTGGCCAACATTCAGGAATTCTGGGAGTTGGAATCCAAAACATCTGAAAGACCAAAGTTTGGGAATCAGTGATGTAGAGAATATCCCATGGAAGGACAGCGATGTTGCGTGATGACAGGAGGCATGGTCTCACAGAAGGTCCCGATGATGAGTCTGGTGAGTTGATACCGATTCCACAGGAGAGACCAGAGGGTGTTCAGAAGGTGATGCCATCACTGGAACAGGCCCTGGCAGCAGTATTGACACTGGAAGAGCTGTAAGTAGAGGCTCCAACATCTGGACAGGAGGTACCAAGGGAACCTCTTGCAGTGCCAAGGACGAGGCAGGAGGAGTGGACGTCTTTGGTGGTACTATGCGAAGGACTGGTACTGAGCAGTCTGTAGCCCCAGTCAGAGTTAACACAGCATCTGGGCAGCTCGCATATTTGGTCTTCTATTTCTTGGCCTTAGGGTGGGCCATAGAAGAAGGGGATGTGGGACACTTCCATTTGGAGGTCTTTTCCCTTGGGATGGAAATTGAGGTCAATCTCACCTGCAGAGTTGGCGACAGAGTGGGTGACTGTATAGGAGGTTGCACTGCCACTATCTTGTTGGAGGCTAGTGCCAAGGCTGGGCCAGAATGCATGGGTACCAGTGCCGATACCGAGGTTGGTACCAAAGGAGACAGATGTGCTGATAGAAGATGAGAGATAGTGGTAGACATGGTAAGAGGGACACGTTCTGGGCCATCTTCTCCAGAAGTCACAGCAACTGCTCTCAACAGTAGAACTTTAGGCAAGAAGCTCTATTCTGGAGAGTTTTGTGAAGTGAACTGGTGGCAGATCTTGCACTTAGAAACATTATGCCCTTCTCTAAAACAATAAAGGCAGAGGTTGTGGGTGTCTGACAAGGCAAACTTCCTATCACAGGAAGGGCATTTTTTGAAGAATGAAGATGGCAAAGTTGGAAAAGATGAAGAGAAGTAATGGGGGCAGGGAGGGAAGGAATAAAAAAGGGGGAGAAAGTCCTTTTTTATTGAAAGAAAAAGAAAGAAAAAAAGGGAATAAGAAATAGCTACTCAGAGATCCAGAATGATCAGGTAGGTGTGACTCAAATGGCAGATGAAAAGAAACTGAAAAGAGGAGTACCTTGGCAGGCTTGGCACGTGTGTAGCAAGTAGTAGCAAGCTTCCCACCAAGCTACTCAGTTCTCGAACTTTTCAGTAGATGTCTCTGTGCAGGAGCAAGAGCCAATTGTGTGAGTCACAGAGACCAGAAAGAAGAAACTTACTTCTCTAGCTCTCTGCTATCCTTTTAGTTCTGTCCATCACAAACAATCAGCTAACCTGGCTCCCTCACTACTCACACCTAACTCCAGATCATTTATGAATGACTTAAAGAGGATTAGAACCAATACCCATCACAACTGCTTTTGTCCTTCCATTATGAGAACTGATCATGGAAGAATTGACCACTTACTTCTACTGTATGTTCTTTAACCAGTTTTTGATCCATAAGAAGACTTTTCCTCTTATTCCATAACTGCTAAGTTTTTCAGGAGTCTTTGTTGTGGGGCTTTGTCAAAAAACTTAGGGAGTCCAAGTGAACAACATCTAATGATTGTTCCTGTCCACATGTATATCGATACTTAGAAAAAAAATTCAAAGGTTAGTGAAACAGAACTTAACTTTATAAAAGCCTTGCTGATTCTTTATTGGCAGACCGTGCTTTTCCATATACTTGACAACTGTATCTTTACCAACACTTTCCAGTTCAGCTGGAACAAATATTAAGCTAACCAGCCGGAAATTACCTAGATCCCATCCCTACATCTCTTTTTTAAAAACTGGTATTCCACTGTCCCTTCTCCAGTCTTCGGCATGGGTATATTGCACAGGAATTTCACATCTGAGTTCTTTATGAACCTTTGGATGAATTCCATCTCTGGACCCAATGATTTGTTTGTTTGTTATTTGTCAATAACATGTAGACTTCCTCTGTTGCCACCACAGTTTGCCTCAGCAGTTTAGTCTTCCTTCTTGGAAACATAAATTCAGACAACAATAAGTGCTGTACATTTTGAGCAGTAAAACCAAAGACAAGAATTAATTTAATCCTCTGCAGTTTTCTTACCCTCTTTCAGTACTCTTTTAACTCCATTGTTATCCAGTAGACCTACAGCCTTCCTAGCTGGTTTCTTGCTGTAGGCTTATTTGAAGAACTCTTTTCTTGGTGCTGATGCTGTCAGCAATAGAATACTTTTCTGGATTGCTGATTATCTGCTTATATTCCCTTTGCCTAGCTTGCTGTTTGTTTCTGCTCACCTAATTTGGGCAAGACTTCCTTTTTCCTCTATACTATTTACTAATTGTGCTGGTGACCTGTTTGGAAACCTCAGCAGGTCCAGAATGATGAGGCTAGAATGCTTACTGGGATCAATAACAGGGACCATGTAACTCCCTTGTTATACCTACTACCAGTTGGTATCCGGGCATAATTCAATGTGTTACTCATGTAAACCTATATAGCTTAGATACAGATTATCTGAGAGACCATATCTCCCTATACAAACCTCTCAGAGTTTTAAGATCCACAAAGAAGGGCTTTCTTTTAGTCCTACCACCATCACAGGCTCATTTGGGAAAACACAAGAGAAAGGCTTCTCTGCTCTCATCTTCTGGAACTCCCTTCCAGGGGAGAATAGGCTGGCCTCCTCCCTGCTTTCTTTTTACCAGCAGGCAAAGATGTTTTTGTTTAAGCAGACTTTTAATGTATAATTTTTAATTTTTGTATGCTTTTTAAAAGATTTTATACTATTTTAATGTGATGGTTTTTAATTGTCTTTAAAATATTACTGTTTGTGAGCTGCCTCAGGTTCCACTCAGGGAGAAAGGCAGCATATCAGCATATAAATGAAATAAATAATAAATAAATAGTGTACATTCTACAGGCCTAAGTACCTTATAGGTACCAGAGCCTATCTGATCTTGGAAGCTAAGCAGATTCAACTCTGGTTAATACTCTGATTGGAGACTGCCAACTAATCCCAGATGCTGTAGGCTATATTTCAAAGGAAGGAACTGGTAAATCACCCATGAGTATTTCTTGCCTAAGAAAACCCTATGAAGTTCATAGCATCTCCTTAAATCAACAGATGACTTGAAGGCATACATACACACACATAAACGCACACATTCTAGCTGGTCATCTATTATTGCAGTTTTGAGAAGTCCTCCTAAGCATTTTAAAGCAACTTTTCCTTTCAGCTTCCTTTTTACCAGTTCATTCCTTTTAGAGAAGTTTACTCTTTTAAACTCATATGTGACCATATTGGAAGTTTCCTGTTACTTTCTCACTTAATATATTCTAGAGCATTGTGGTCACTGTTTCCAGTTGGTTCAGTCTCACTCACAGCAAGTCCTAGGCAGTCATTGTTATGACAACATTATCTCTCTTGGATGCCTCTCTCATTTCCTATTTTGTGCCATGATCACCCTGAGCAGTGGTTGGGGGCAGGAGATGATAACATGTCTTCAGTCTTAATTTGCTTTGGGAGCCTAGTATTGTCACTTCCAACAATGCTTAAGGGTCTAACTCTTAAACAAGGACTGTATCTTGTTTGACATTGTTCCCTCTGACACACAGTACAGGACTACCTCTACTGTGACTTTTCCTGTCATGCCTGTAGATTTGGCCTCCAGAAGTAATCATATCCCACAGATTCTCTCCATTCTACCAGGCTTTCTGTATCAGTGCTATATTTCTTTTTCTTGTATGCAGGAGAGCCTTCTGTTATACCCAAATCCAGTTTCAGTAAATCCTACGGGACAGCAAGACAGTCAAACAGGGAGTGGGAAGGGTCAGTAATGGGAAGTTCCCCCACTCTATCAGTCCATGGGCTGATCTTTTGTATAGGAATTAACATCCGTTGGCAAAGCCAGTGATTGCACTATTGCATGGTTGGACTTAATTCTTGTGAGAAGAAACACAACCTATGGAACACAGAGGGATGCTTTAACGTCACCTTGTATGTCCATATAGAATCCAGCTAAGTTGGAATACTTTGACTTAAACTGACCTATAGTCCCTACTGGGACTGGGGCAGGGGGATACACTGAAATTATTGATACCAAACGTGATTCCAAACATATCCATCTCTATCCTGTAAGAAATTAGAAGAATATGTGAAGAGGCTTGTTTGTAGCAAATCTGATACCTGTGAAAATGAGGAATAATTGGGTAATAGCTTTCCCTTGCTGTTTTTTCCCATGTACCAGTTTTTGGAAGTGCCCTATCTCTGAAAATAAAGAGATTTCATTTAGATATCATACCTTACGTTGAGAGTCTTGCCATTTATGAATTTGTCTAATACCTTTTTAAAGCAATCTAAACCTGTGGCCAGCATTGCATCTTGTAGTGGCAAAGGCCATAAGTTTATTTTGTGTGGTATGAAGAAGTCAGCCTTCTTCTAAATAAGTAATAGACATCACATTGTGATATTCATCAGATGTGATGGATGTCGGGAGTGGTCAAAGTGCTCCTGGTGCCTGAGAGGGGAAGCTAAGCACCACACCTCAACCACCACCAACCAAATCTCTTGCATATGCATAAGTGTGTATCCATCCACCCACCACCCTATAATGCTGGAGGGAAAGAGCACCGCAACTCCTCCCAGGAGGCAGCAGTGCTAGTGGCACCTCTGCATGCTGCTTTATTACTGGATAAGAGGCCGTGACACATTGTCTGTGCTCTTCCTGCCATGGTTTAGGCAACAGTTTATGCTGTAGGTGCTTTGCTGGGCAGATGGGGGTAAGAATGATGGGAGGTGGTGATGGGTGATCTGAGAACCCCAGAATGTTATGGTACTGGTTTGTGATAAGAGTGAACAGACATAGCTGCAGGGTCACTCTGTTGGCAGGCTAGTTTAGAAAATGGGAGGGGGAAGGCATAGCTTGGGAGAAGGGTTGTTTCGATTTGTTAACAAATGGGATGGCAGTGTGTCCTAATTTTGAAATGTAATGGCTTATACAGTATTGCAAATCCAACTGATTTTTAGTCTCAGAATTTGTCAAGGTGGGTTGATGTTTCTTCAACGTTCTGAATAAAACTTTTGAAACCTGTAAGTCTAATTATTCAAACTCAGAGCTAGCCTGTATATCACAGGTGAGAGGAGCAGAGGAGGAAGAGGAGGAGAATCAACATAGGAGTTGGAAGGGGCCCTATGGGCCCAACTCCGTGCTTAGTGCAGGATATCCAGCTACAGCATTGCCATCAGGTAGCTGTCCAGCTTCTTTTAGAAGATGTCCAAAGAAGGAGCCCTTGTACGCTCCTCTTTGTGGTAGCCCTTGATGTATTTAAAGAGTGTGCTGAACGTGCCCGGCATCTTCAACCTTTCCTAATATGTTTTGTCCTCCATATCTCTTATCACTCTAATTGCCCTTCTCTGAAGTCACTTCAACTAGTCTATATCCTTTTAGAAATGAGGTGTTCACAATGGCAGAGCTTAGAGTGCATGGAAGGGAGGAAGGAGGGGGTCAGGGCTACGGCATGGCCATGGGGCATGGGGGCTGGTTGTGGCACGCAGGGACGTGGTCACAGCATGCACAGGCATGGCTACAAGCTGGGATGTCCCAGAAACATTGCTGCCAGAGGCGAACCACCCCCATCGCCCTCCTCTCCCTCTCCCTACATGACTGGTTGCTCAGAACTGAACATTGTACTCCAGATGAGGCCTGACCAATGAAGAATATAGGGGGACTATTACTTCCCTTGACCTGGAAGCTATGCTTCTATTAATGAAGTGGAAAATAGCATTTGCTTTCTTTGTTGCAGCATCACACTGCTGGCTAACATCCAACTTATCATCAACAATAATCCCCAGGCCTTTTTGACATGTAGTACTGCTAAGCCAAGTATTCTCCATCCTATAACTGTTCATTTGGTTTCTGTGGCCCAAATGTAGAATTTTGCATTTCTCTCTGTTGAATTCCATTTTATCAATTTCATTCCAGTTTTCTAGTTTGTCAAGGTCCTTTTGAATTCTGTTCTTACTTTCCAATGTGTTAGATACTGCTCCCAGATTTGTGTCATCTCCAGATTTTATAAGGATTCCCTCTACACTGTCATCTAAATCACTGATAAAAAATATTGAAGAGTGTAACCCAGGACAGAACCTGGTGGCACTCTACTTGAGACCTCCTTTCAATTTGAAACACAGTCACTGATGACAACTCCTTGAGCACCATTTTCCAACCAATTCTGGATCCTCATCCAGGTCCTCTTCACTTACCCAAAGGAGGAGGAGGAATGGACAAAAATGTGCGTGTGTGCGTGTGCGGGCGCACACTCACACACATACCTGCACACTGCCATAACAAGAGAAAGCCAGAAGCTGGCTCTAGTATTTGAATGCCTGGGAATAGTTATCTCAAAAAGTGATCTGTGTCTCTCTAGGACAGCTAGATGGTTATGCTTGTATTATAATACACCCTTGCAGACTCTTCTCCTGTCTGTCTGTCTGTCTAACGTCCCACCTTTTTCCCAGTATGGGAACCATGCCTCTTTAGTCTGGGGACAAAATTTAGCTGATGCCTTGAGAGAAAAAGGCTTTGGCATGGTGTTGCTGAAGCTTATCTCCTCCCAAAGACCCTTCAAAGCCCACCGGAGCCCACATTTCTTCCTTTGGGTAAGAGAAAACGGCTCTGATGAGGCATTCAGGTGGCACACTCTCCTAAGCCCCCTCATTGGCACACCCCTTTTTCAAAGAAGCTCTTCTTTATCTCACAAAGTACTATCTCTGATTTTTCTGTCTCTCTCCTCCCACCCAGTTATCTCCCACCCATATTACCTCAACTAAATTCTGAAATAGGAACCAGTGCTGCCCCAATTGCTGCAGAGGGTGTACAGTATTAAGGATTCTCAAGCACTGCTACTGACCTGCATACAAGTGAGGACAAACTCCAAGCCCAAGCTATCTTTGTCTTCAGCCTTCTCTGCCTTTCTCTTTCCTTTTTCTCTTTCCAGGTCAGGAGGGCCTGTGAAGTTCTCCCAGGTGGGATGGAAGGAAACCTACCAGATACAACAGCATGGCAGCTTTCCAGATCAATAGAGGCCCAGTGGCAGCAGAAGCAGCAACAGCAGCAGGAGGAGGATAGTCAATTTGGCAGTCCTTGTGTTTCTCTAGATGAGGTGACTGCCTTACAGTGAGGGGGCCTTGATGGTTGTACCTAGCCATCTGATACTATTAGTCCCATGCAAGTAATCCCATGGAAAGATGACTACAGATAATGGATTTCATATTAATCTAAGTTTAGGATATAGATCCAGAACCAAAGCAGACAGACTACTAGACAATGTGAGGCCACTTAAACAGTAGATTTCAAGTACAAAAGGAGGGCAACGTGGGAGACAGCCAAAATTCATCCACGGGCTACAATCTGCTGAATTATTGTGTAGCTCCTGTTTCTTCAGATGAAGCTAAAATGAAAAACTTCCCAAGGAATTGATTGTACATCAATCAGTGGAAAAGGATGCCAGATGCTGTCTGGACTCTTCACCTTAGGCATTAAAACATCTTGGGCTACCCTAGGAATAGGCCTTTCATCCCATCATGAAAGGTAAAAATATGCTCCCTTTCACTCACTTTGACTTTTAATGAGTTGTGGGTGAGGCTACCTAAGGCTAACATCATCACAGGTTTTTTTAAAGGGTGGGGAAATTCATTAAAGATCATTAAACAAATTAAACTAGGGCTTTTGTAGCTTCTTAGTAAGTTCCTTTTATTTGTTTAATGGCCTCTTTGGGTTTATCCAGAACCAATTCTGCCAGAACCAGTCCTTCTAATCTGTATTTTACAAGAAACGGATGTGCTAAAGGAAGCAACAAGCCAACAGTGCTTCTGGTTGCATTTTCAGCTTGATTTATGGAGCTATAAAACAATCTGCATCAGGGAGCTGCCACTGACTTTAAAAGAGCTGTGAACATTTTTCACACAGGACTTCCTACTAGACATAGCACAGAACATTCCCATTATACTGGGAATTGTCAAGATACAGTGAAAATGCCCAAGCTCTACAGTAGATGGAGCTGAACTAGCACTGAAATAGAGACTGAGAGTACAGCTGGTAGGAGGAATGGGATGGAGATTTTCTCATCATCATCCATCATCATGATTAAAGAAATTTTCATAGATCAAAATATCTTTCTTAGTATATATGATATCATCCATGTATATATACATATAGAAAAAGCCAGCCTGCTGCTCCCAGGGGCCAATGGTCTAAATTTCAGTAGCAAGGACGACAACAACTAGACAGGAAGGAAGAGACAAGAGATAAGAGATGAATGCAACACAAGGCAGTTCCATGCTCCTGTGCTTCATTAAACTGAGTATGGGGATTAAAAGAAATGGGTCTCAACGTTTTGTGAAAGACAAGGGATTTGTGAAGGGATGGGAGCAGGGTGGCATTATGCATTCTGGAATGGAATGCTATATATAGGAGGCAGAAAGAGCAAAAACATCAGAGAGGCCAATTAAGAGAAAGCTGGTATGGCTGAACATTACAAGATGGAACTATGAATAGAATCTGCTGTCACAACATGAAGCCACGGCCACCAGATTAGGGTTAAACTAAGATGACTATGTAGTGTGAAACTGTGCAGGGTCCTCTTCTGGATTAGAATCCAGGCACATCAGCAAAGAAAGTTTAAGTTTTCCTAGGTTCCATACACAGGGACAGAAAAAGAAGGGGAAGCTGCCATGGATGGCAGTGGATCCTTTTATTTTTAAACTGCTCCATGCTGGACGAGGGGTGATATTTTTAGGAAGAGTGGCTGTGTGAAGTTTCCCCTACCTACATGGGAGTCCTCTGATCTTGAATGGTTGTGCGTCTATGTGCATGAGTGTATACATGCACATACCTTCAGGTCACCTTGCTGACTTAACAGCAGCTCCATGAATTTCATAGGGTTTTCTTAAGAAAGGAAATAGTCAAATGGTTTGCCATTGCCCTCTTCTGAAATATAACCTACAGCACCTGGTATTCCTTGGCATCTCCCATCCAAGTGGCTGGCCCTGCTCAGCTTTCAAGATCAGATAGAATCTGGTGCCTTATAAAAAAAAAAAGGGGAGGAGGTCTCAGTTGCATACTGCATACTAAAACTGTAGTTTAGCACTTAGTTGGCTTTAAAAGATGAGTAGACAAAATTTTGGGGGACAAGGCTATCCATGGCTACTAGTCATGATGCTGTCTATGGAGTCGGTGCCCCTCTATAGCCCAGTTGCTGGGGAACATGAATAAGAAGGTGCTATCATCCTCATGTTCTGTTTGGCAGCTTCCCACAGCTACTATGTGAACAGAGGCCACAATCTTCTTTAAAGTCAGTGGAGTGTGAAGCTCTGGTGGTGTACTTATGCACAGATGATAGTGGTAGCCTGCTCAGTGGCTTTGGGGAAAATTTGGCTAGTAGCCACCACACAGCCAATCAATGACTGTTCTCATTCAGTGGGGGCACGCAGCTGTTTTCAGATATTGCCTGACCTGTAATCCAGCCTGTGGTTCTGTGAATAGACTGTGTGTGCCTACGTATGGGGTTATTAGACATCTCCTTACACAAGCTTGTAAAAAACATAGCTAGGATTCTGGCCAGTGTGCAAGTCTGGATAGGAGTTTGGACTGATCCGGCACAGCTGTTCTTATGCAGGTCAGAAGCAATGATATATCAGGAGAGATTGGTTTGAGCTTCGGACTATGACCCTGGAGACCAGGGTTTGATTCACCACTTATCTATGGAAGCCCATTCAGTGACTTAGGATGTGCCACACACATTCAGCTCCAGAAAACGCCGTGATCGGGATTGTCTTAATGTCACTGTAAGTTCAAAATGACTTGAAAGCAAGCAACATGGGGAAAGGGAATTCTTTTAAGATCATTGAACATGCTTCAAGGCATCAGCGCAGACTTCGCATGAAAGCTCTGGTGAACCACAGCTTAAATTAACTTTCCTAAAATGCAAGAAACAAACCAGATGATTTTTTATTCTCACTGAACCTAACAGAATCAATACATACGAGTTAAGTCTAAACTTCAGGGTCATAATGCCAGATGATGATGCTCTTTCTGTTCTCACCATAAACCTAGTGAGCTGGCTCGTGCCTCCATACATATTACTTGGCAGCTTCCAGCTAAACATTTGAATAGTGACTCCTTTGTGGTGACACAAAATGTTCTTAGATCAATTCAACTTAACTCATTCAACTGATGCAAATCTCAATCCTTTGAATATAGCGGTATCCAGCATCCAAAAATATCTTTATGATCAGACACCCTTGTTTTTTAGCAGGAAGTGAACAAGATCTGAGGTGAATATTTAAATTACTTGTTTTATCAAGGCTGCAAAATCACAACTGAAGGCAATTATGTACTCCATAGCCAGCCAGTGTGAAGTAGCGGTTTGAGGACTGGACTATAATTCTGGACACCAGGGTTTGAATCCCTGCTCTGCCATGGAAAACCACTTGGGTCAGCCTCACAGGAAGGCAAACGCAAATCCTCTCTGAACAAATCTTGCCAAGAAAACCCCATGGTAGGTTCATTTTTAGGTCCCCATAAGTTGGAAACAACTTGAAGGCACACACGACCACCACCACCACCACCACCACCAACAACAACAATCTCCATAGTGTAAATGCCAAATGACATTCTCTACAACTCAGGTATTGCATCCCCAGATCTTCATTCTCACTTTCCACTTTTTTCCTCTCTCTGTCCCTGCATTGGTTTATTATGTGGCCTGATGAAGAGTTCTGAAGAACCCAAAAGCCTCTGTGATATTTTGTTACCTACAGTCATAAATGCATTATAATATTTCAGCAGTTTTACCAAATTCCGCAACTCAAACTCTGGCAGTCACATAATTTCAACTTATTTACATGACAAGTAAAATATGAGCAAATTTGAATGTGCACTGTTTCTATAGGATATTTTCAGTCTCTGTGAGCTGATTTGGCTGAGTGATTAAGACTTCAATTTGAAGTACATTTACCTGGGAATGGGTGTAAGTCTCACTGAACTCAGTGGGGTTACTTCTGAGTGACATGCACTCTAAGAATCTGGCCTTTAGATTTCCAGTCTTTGGGGGTTGCACTGGATGACTTTAGACAGAACACCCTGACACACAGCCAAGCTATAAATCATATTCAATACTTCTTTGCACTTAATGTTGTGAGATAGAGAAATTCAGAAATGCTGATTCTCTAGTCATATGCCATTGTACTTTCAGTACAACTTGGCATTCCCCTAATGTTACCTTGACTCAAGAATCCAAATCAGGTCCCACATAGAACGTAGCACGACCTATAGACTCTCTTCTTCCACTTCTGGCATCATGCATGGGACTGCTACTGATATATATGTTATTAGTTTTTAGTCAAATGGTAATGGTCAAGCAGAGAATCTAGATTCTACATCCAGAAGGTGAAACGCTTCCTGCAGTTTCCCCTGTCCTCCCTCCCAACAGCTTTTAAGCACCAGGAGGGGCATCTGCTGATGTTGCTTACTGGTGTGGAAGGGAGACATAGGGGAAGCAATTCAGCTGATGAAGCTGCAAAATCTGCCCTTGAAGGAGGAAAGAAATGTGTGTGTGTGTCTTTTAAAATGCCGCATCCTCCTTTTGCTTTTCCTTAGAACTCAGACCACCAGCATCTTTATCACCTGGGCTGCCTCTCCCTCCCTTCCCTAACTGGTATGCAGCAGGAGGAGTGGCCTCTCCCAGGGCGTTGGGGAATGATTTGGAAGCAATAGCAATAGTGTGTGTATTTCTATACCGCTTATTAACTAAGTGCTCTCTAAGTGGTTTACAATGTGTTAGCTAATTGCCCCCAATAAGGTGAGTACTCATTTTACCGACCTATGGAAGGATGGAAGGCTGACCTGCAGCCCGGCAGGATCAAACTCACAACCTTGTGGCTGCAGTACTGGCATTTAACTACTGCACCACCAGGGCTCCTGGTAACAGGCTAGACAGTAGCCCCCTTTACTGTATTTCAGAAGAGACATATGTGTTTATGAGCCATATATATGTGCACTAACATGATCCTGACCTTGGTGTGTTGGAAAGTTGCTTCCAAAGGCCTTAAGCCCAGTACAACCATCCTGATCCACTTTTTAAAACTTTGGGAATTCCTAGCTAGTGCCTTGCCTCCTTCCACCCAGTTTCCTAGCCTTTCTCCATGTTTGCTCTTTTCTTCAAAGCAGTCAGAGGCCATTTCTGCACTACACTGTTATAGTGCTGTTATTCTACTTTCAACATCCTGTGGAATTCTGGGATTTGTAGTTTACTGAGGCCAAAGAGCTCTCTGGCTGAGAATTCCAGAGGCCCCTCCCTAAATTGCAAACTCCAGGATGCCACAAGATGTTGAAAGTGGAATAATAGCAGTATAACAGTGTAGTGTGGAAATGGCCTAAATCTTAATTGAACCAGTCTTCATCTTCCCCAGAAAAGAGGCTAACAACCCAGGAATCTGGGGTCCTGTAGCTATTTTTATCACACCATGGCTTGCTGGCTGGAGAGGGCTGGACATGTCATCCTTCCACACCCTGTTCACCAATGCCACAGAACTCTTTTGTTTTGTGCAGTTACCTTGGGTTTTTTAAAGTTGACATTTGTGACCATGGTTATGGCATCATAAGAGCAAATATGAATAGCAAAATGTATGAAGTCACAAGTCTAGCTTATGAGATTATAAATATAAATAAATATTGAACAGAGTACCAGTATTTTCTAAAAAGTATGACATGTTGAAGCCATGGCAAAATAATAAACAAAATATTATAAAACCCAATATTCTTTTTTAAAGTACAGTTAATGTATCAAGCAAAGCAAAACATTTATAAGCCCTTATTACATGAATAAGGTGGTAGGACACAGTCACAGGGAGAATATATTACTCTTTGCTTGGTGGTGGTAGGTTGTGGGAAACTTGCATGTGGAGCTGGGTGCTTCATGCCACTCATGGGAACCAGTCTAGTTCAGCTCACCTGCTGAGTAGCAGATATGGTCCAGGAAAGAGGGAAGTGAAGTATGTGAAGGACATGGCATAGAAAGCACAAGCCATTGAACCCGCAGAATTAAATCCTATGCAGTTTTGTGGGCGTAACTCTCAGGCAGATTTTTCCACAGCCAACAGAACTGTAGCAGAAGAAAGGAAAGAAAGCAGTGCATGTGCTGTGTGAGATGTTTGACTGTGAATGTGAATGAACCTTCTGACCTTAAATTAACTTCATATTTCTGTGTGGGTCATATGAGCCTTTTACTCCCCAAACAGAATATTAAACATGATGGTTTTGGACTGGATGTTTGTATTTTGATTAAGGATACTGACAGATTTAATTTATTTACATGATATAAAAGTAAACATGACATAGAAAGTGTAATAACAGATTAACAACTGATCTCTACCTTAGTAACTGGGATACTAATTAGAATTTATTAATGCATTCATCTTAGATTAATTACCCTATCTTTGCCTGCATTGGAGTGTATCTTTCTATTAACGTTTAATTTTCTTTTTTTTTAAAAAAAATCTTTCTTAATTGATTATGGCATGTACATCAAATAGTCATTGGTAAGAACTGGTGTGTAACATCTAAGAGACTTAACTGTGAACCAGAAAATCCCTGATTTGAATTTCTAACACAAATTATTTTCAGGCTCAGTACCCTCATGCTGAGCATAGTCATATTCATACAAGTTCCAGGATTGTATAGCAAGCATGAGGAACTTACAAGTCTTCTGAGGCTCTTAGACCGCAACCCCATCTCCCAGAGCCAACAGAGAAAATGCATAAGGATTATGCATCTGGAAGGCCAGAAGTTCTCCATTTGAAAGTATTCCAAAGTGATATGCATATAATTATTAGTAGTACTGATAGATTAAGGAGATTAACAGGACTGAACTAGTTACATAATCTTGACCATATGTTCAGTATTGCGACACATGTCCTACTGTGTTTGGGTTTGCTCACTGTTAAGTGTATTTAGGATCTTGACCTACTTGCAGGCTATTTTTAGTCTGCCGCAGATCCCCTTAAATCAGAGGTGGGGATCATGCAGCCATCCAGGTGCTGTCTGACTGTGACTCCCAGTAGTCTTAGCCAGTAGAACCAACAACGAAGAATGTTTGGGGTTGCAGTCCATTCTCTTGAGGGCAGTATGAATCTTAGCCATGCCTTAAATGAATTCATGTTGTGTATCTGTACCAGGGTTAGACTACAGTTGAGGGGCCAATTTTCTGTCTCTGGGAGCCCCTGGGACTGCACAGACCACCAAAACTGGGGGGTGGGGGATGGCAACCCTTCTGGTTGGCAGAATTATTTTTGATGTTCAGCAGTGCAAGGGCACTGTGACTTATATAAAAGGTGAGTTGATTCACTGGAAGCTTCCAGAAGAGGCAATTCTCCCTGCTTCCATTTTTTTAATCCAGAAAAAGCGCAGTAAGGAAGGTGGGATTGTACTTTGCCCACCTCGACCTATATACACTTCTGATGAATTGCCTGATGATCTCAGTTGAAAGTTCTTGTGTGTGGGATTTTTTTCCACTTTTCAATCTGGTCTGCATATTCATAGAGGAGAGGAAGAAGTCTTTAAAAGGGAGGAGGGGAGAGAAGCATGTTTCTCATTTCTGGCTTGTCCTGATGCTTTGTTGCTCACATTATCTGGCCCTTCATTTTGAGTCTCAGGCTTTGGGATGTTGCTGACTTTGCAACTGCCAATATCCAAGTCCATATACTTGAAAAGAAGACAATCTTTCAACTACTGGTGATCCTCACCAAGTGACTGAAAGGTTATGAATCTTGCAATTGAATCCGACCGCTCTGACACCACTTTGTCAAAACATGGAGATCTGGGCCAAGCTAGAGCTATGAAAATCAGGGCTGCTTTAAATTCTCCCTTCCTGGAAAAGCAGCACCCTTCTATATCTTCAACCACCCCCTAGCTCCCTCTCCACATTTATATCTCTCTACTGCTTTCCCTAAACCTACACCCTTGCAGATATAGGGCAAAGCTTGTTTAAGTGTATCCCAATGAATGTGTCACTGGTGGTAGCATGTATAACTCAGCTCAAATTAAAGAGACACTGTATGGAGAATGCTCTTTTAAAAAAATTATAATAAAATGTTTATTGAACAAACTGACAAGGGAAAAGGTACTTGGTGATTAAAAGTTATCAAACATCAAAACACTTTTAGCTCTAAACCAGCAAATACTTCCCCAACTCTCTTTTTCAAAACCTGGTTTCAGCTACTAATTTATTTATTTATTTTGTTAGACTGACTCCCCCAGCTAGCCCCTCCCTCTGGCTAGCCTGGGTTCTCTAGTCAGCAATCAATTAAACTAAAGCCCCTTTGTTGCAAGGGTGGCTCTGCAGACCACACACCTCCTAGGGTTCATGACAATCTGATCCAGAATCCTTTTTGCCAGTATAACTACATTAGCATGCCAGGGGAGGAGAGGAGAAGGAGATGGGGCAGCAGAGGAAAATGGGCCCATGAATGCTACAAGATGAAGAGAGCAATGGCAGTGAAAGAGATCCCTGTTAGGACATAAAGCTACCCTGTCAGCTCCCTGGGACAGCTTTCACTGCCAATCCCTCCCCATATCACTACATCCCAGTGAAAATGTTGCTTATGCTGATATAAGAGGACCTTATGCCATCATAAGTTGCCAAGAGTGAAAGTATGGTGTACCAGTTTGAATAAGACTCTAAAAGACTAGAGTTCAAATTCCTGCTTGTCATGGAAACCCACTGGGTGACCTTGGGCATGTCACACTCTCTCAGTTGCACAGGAGGGTAATGGCAAACCTCCTCTGAACAAATATTGTCAAGAAAAGCCCATGAAGTGGTAGGGTATCCTTAAGGCTGCCATGAGTTGGAAATGACTGGAAGACACACAATGGCAACTAAGTCAACTTAGAATGAATTTCTGAGCTGGACATATGCAGAGTTATCCTGTAAAGCAATCTTGTTTTTATCTTCTCACCGAACACCCAACCTAACATCACCTTGGAAGCCCTTTCTCTCAACCAAAAGCATGTTGTGGTTGTTAGTACTTGACCACGGAGGACAAGCACTCTGCCAGTACTTCAAGGTCCCTTTGTTGTTATAATTTCATATGCTTCTATCTCCCACCTAAAACAGTCTTCATATTCTAGCATTGGCCAGAAATATTTTGCTGCCTCAGATGGCTGCCTTGCCTACTAAAAAGAAGCTCCTCAAACTACCTCTGAGTAGTTTGTGCCTAAAAAAAATCCTATGAATTTCATGGGGTCACCATAAGTTGACAGGTGAATTGAAGGCGCATGCATGCATACACACAGCACGGGAGATGTGTGAGGAGGAGGCTGAGGTGCAATTATAGCTTGAGAAGTTTTCACACAGCAAATGTTGAAATGGTACACAAGTGCCCACATGTGCTCTGAATGGAATGCAATTATTTCTCCCCTTAAGATGATTTAAGTGTGCACCTAAATATGCGAAAGTGTACACATAGCAAACTGGAAAAAAGGACTGCAACCTACAGTGCTACACAAACTGCAGAAGCTTCAAATATTGATCCCATGCATTGTTTTTATAAAGTATTCAATATGTATGGATTTTGAGCAACAAGAATATCCTATGTTTTTGGAGAATCCAACGGTTAACCTATAAACCACTGCCTTCAAAAATGCAAAATAATATCAAAATCAAAATTTGTCTACGACTAAATGGTTTTCCCACTACACAATTATAATGTTATGATTCCACTGTAACTGTCATAGGGACATTGTGTGGAATGCTAAGATCGGTAGTGTATGGTGGGGTATTTTGAATTCTCTGATGCCTCACCAGACTGTGGATTCACAAGGATGTGACCATGGTGGTAAAAATGGAATTAATATATGATTCCATATACTGCAAGTGTGTAGTATGAAAGGATTCTATAAAAACTTGGCCCGAATTACAACTGATTTTTCTTTGACTGTTTAAACTGAAGTGCAGGTTCAAAGTCTGCTGTACACTCAAGCTTTGCCCTTCCAAAAGTTTTTTTTAAAATGGGACCACACTGCTTTCCTACCTAGGGGAGAAATGTTACAAGAGTTATTATTTCCACCATACCAGAAAAGCCTCTTGGGTAATGTGAGGTCAGAAAGCAGCACCCATAGAAAACTATCAGGAGGGAGGAGAGAGCTCTTTCTCTTTTGTATAGTCTTCTCTTTGGACACTTCACTGTTGTAGTGCTATAATTCCACTTTCAACATCCTGTGGAATTCTGGGGTTTGCAGTTTACTGAGGCCAAAAACCTCTCTGGCTGAGAATTCTAAAGGCCCCTCCCTAAACTGCAAACCCCAGGATTCCACAGGATGTTGAAAGTAGAATAATAGCACTATAACAGCGTAGTGCAGAAAGGCCCTATGTGTCAGTCTCAGGGTAGTTCACCTGCCTTTGGTTTCAAACCAATGCCTCAGCCAGCTTCCACATGGCCTCTGAGAACTGAAGCCTGCTGTTAAGAAGGAAGTAACTGACAGTTTTTATATGCCCTCAAGTGAACTGCGACTTAGGGTGACTCTATCCTAGCGTTTTCTTGGCCAGATTTGTTCAGAGGAGGTTCACCATTTCCCTCCTCTTAAGCTGGGAGAGTGTGACTTGCCCAAAGTCACCAGTGGGCTTTCATAGTGGAGCAGGGATTCGAACCCTGGTCTCTGGGAGTCCTAGTCCACTCAGACCACAGGATGATGATGGCATCATTCAGGTGACCTGAAATAATCCAGACTGCTTCTTCAAAAAAATGATAAGAGGGGTGCCTGGCCCTATGAAAGACAAGACTGCTTTGTTAGATTGGCGGATATTCACTCTAGCCTAGCACACTGTCTCGAACAGTGGTCACTCAGACGCTTCCGACTTCTCCACAGGTAGGGCATAAGGGCAGCTGTCGTGCCATGTCCTCCCCCCCCCCCAATGTACACGATATTATTTAGCTGGGGTGGTTAAAATGTGTTAAAAGATATTTCTCCTAATATTTACCACTTTTAGTGTTGACTGCCACGTCTTGTGGCACTGAATCCCGACATCGAAAATACCTAATGGGGCGGGGAGGGGGAGCCTTCTCTGTCCCGCTCCAAATTCCGATGGGGTAGCAGAGACTGCGAGCGGCCGGGGATTTCACACCAGGATGTGATCTGAGGCGTGATGTTCCCCCACCAGGCCCCCAAGCTGAACGGGAGTTGGCGGGGGCCTGTGCTCTTCACCCATCCTAGCAGCAGCTTCGACTCGCCCTGCCTGCCTGTCCAAGCACGACAGAGGCCATTTCCGCACTAGACTGTTATAGCGCTATGATTCCACTGGCAACATCCTATGGAATCCTGGGGTTTGCAATTTCGGGAGGGGCCGGCCGGCCCCCCTCCACGCGATGGGCTGGGCTGAGGAAATGTCAGTGCCTCTGCCCTCCCACTTCTTGTCCCTTTAGGGTGGCAGAAGAAGGCCGAGAGTACTGTTACCACCTCACCATTGTCACTGTTATTACTTCCCGAGAAGAGGGAAAGCGAAGGTGCGGCAACCCCGGGTTCGTGGTGGCGTCGGTGGGGCTGCGGGAGGCCTACCGGCCAGCGAGCAGCCCCAGACTCCGGGCTGCGGCTTGGCGGCCGTGGGAGCCCCGCAGAGGTGGCAGCTGAGCTCCCTAGAGGAGGCCTTGCTTTGGCTAGACCGTCCCGTCGGAGCTGCCCGGCGCTGGCGCCGGCGCCGTCCAGTTAAAAGGGAAGCAGCTCCTCTCACTTGCCGCTGCCCCACTGAGCCGCTCCCCAGGCGACAAAGACACCAAAGCGAGCTTGATTTGCTGGTTGAGGCCGGAGGCAAACGGCGAGAAGAAAAGAGAAGGCCGGCCGAAGCCCTTGAAAAGGGCCGACGACGCCTCTCTTTTTCGGCCCTTTTGTGCCGGCCTCTCCCATTCAGCGGGGGCGCTCGGGCGTGTGATTCCAAACTTATTGTCGTTACTTCGTTATTAATCGTTCTCATCTGGGTTTAATTGAGCAGCCAAGGACTTTAGCCCAAGGGTCGTGGAAGGGGGAAAAGAAGAGTTCTAAAGCAGGGGCGTCGTCTGTGGCGACCAGCAGGCCGCCCGCCCGCCCCTGGCTTTTACAACACAAAGGAGAGCGGGCCGGAGGAGGGGGCGGGCTCCCGGGAATGCCGGCGACCCTCCTCGCCTCCGTGCTGTGTTTATTTAGCCGGGAGCCGCTGCTCTTCCCCTGGTCCACCGCCCATTTTGTAGTTTCCCTCTCAGGCCTGTTACGAGGGGGGACTCGAAGCGGGCCAGAATGTCAAGCCCAGAGAGAGAGAGCTCTGCCATTTCTTTTCTCTTTCCCCTGCCGGGGGCGCCTGGGTGTACTTCAGGAGACGAAAAGGCGCGCAGTTTGTTATTCAGCCAGCAAACTGGGCGCGGGCGGGGGGGGGAGAAGGGCAACTGGCGGCCTCGCCACAACTCCTCCCGTTTAAGAGAGGAATGAGGGGGCTCCTGGTCCACCGCCAGAGTTTTCTTTCGAGACACCAGAACCTGGGAAATGCTGCCATATTTTCTTAAAATTTCTTCACCGAGGAGAGCCACAAGAACAGAAAGCCGGGTGAGACGACGACGAGAGAGAAAACGAAGGCAGTCGAGAGAACCGGGCCCTGCAGGAGACTGCCAGGAGCAGGTAGTTTGTTCTTTGGCTGCTGAGAAGAAAAGGAAGAAAACGTCCCGCCTGGCCCTCAGCTATCGCCGCGCCGGAGCCAACCCGCGCCCGTCAAAGCGGAGGAGAGGCCCCCGCGGCTCTTTGCGGCAATTAGGAGGCCTCCTAACTTTGCCTTTCCACAAGCCAGCTGAAAAGGGCGGTGCTGGAAAGCCCCGGGAAAAAAGAGGCCAGGGCTTGTGTGGGAAAGGGATGCTCCCACAGGGCGCCGCGGAAGTCGGAGTGCAGGGATGGCAGGCGCGAAGAGAGGAGCCTGGGAAGCATGGCTAATGGCAGCTCAGCTGGCTTCAAGCCTATTTCCGAACGGGTCTGGGGAACCAAATCCACGCCATTATGGCCCAAATCCTGTTGCTAGTCCTGGCTAGAGTAGACCAATTGAATGAATAGGACTACGGCCATGTAGACTAGGGTTCGATTCCCGCTCGGCTGTGGAAACCCATGCGTGACCTAGGCGCATCACATACTCTCTGCTCCAGAAAACCTCATGATAGGTTAGCCTAAGGGTCGCCATAAGTCAGAAACTACTTGAAGCCACAAAACAATGATTCTAGTAGGACTAATCACCAGGATTCCAGCCCATATTTCTTCTGGGCAACTAGGCCAGGAATTCCCATACTAAGACAGCGCCCTGGGGTAGCACACTTGTCTTTTTGTCCGCGTTGCAGCTGCTCCGGCCGGCTGGACGCAGCCGGCTACCTCAGGCGCAACGCCCACTGTCCTCCGCCACTCTCCACCTCCAGCCAGGGTACAGAACAGCCCAGGTACGTCGAGGCCTGGGGCAGAAAAGCGAGCGCACTGGCATCGCTCCTTCTCCCCCCTGAGAGGAAAAATGAAACAACGAAACGTTAAACTACTGTCGGTTTGCCGCCTTTCCGTACCCATCCGAAGCCTGAGGCCCTTGATCGGCTTTCCTGCCGGAGATCTCCACCGAATCTTCGTCACGGAAGAAAAGACTGGCCCCGCCCCTGTGGCTGGCTTAAAGCATAATCCAGGGCTGTGTTTTCGGGACAGGGCTTATTCATTCTACCCCGTGTTCGGACCCCCCCCCCCCCCACCTTCTTTCTCTTTTACAAACCCTCTTCCTGCTTGTAATCGAATCCCTTTAATGTCGGCTGCAGTTTCTGAAGGCGAGCTTTGACAGGCTCAGACTTCAGTCGAAGCCGGGTGGAAGTTGACCCTGCGGAGGCCAAAGCACCGAAAGCAGCCAGCATGACCCCCCCTCCCCCGCGAAAGCTAGGCGCCGGCCCTACGAGAAAGCAAAGCACCGGGCTGCTGGATTCCTCCGGCCGAGCCCGCCCTCTCAGCCTTCGGTCTGCCCCCCACCGCCGGGCAGAAAGCAGGGCTCCCCCGTCCGGCGTCTCTTTTCTTCTAGCCACCCTTCGCAGAGCTGTGTCTGGTCCAATGCCCCAAGGGCAAACGCCACTGATCCTCGCTCCCGGCCTCGTCTGATCTCCCCGCCCCCACCCGTATCACCCAACAGGCGACCCATAGCCAAGCCAAGTCGATGCAAGGCAGCGTGGTAATACTTACGGGAACCCAGGCCGAGCCACTTAACGCAGCAGCCACGCTGAAACGGATCTCCCTACTTGTGACTCATTGCTACCCTTCGTTGGACGCTTCCTTGGGAGCAAGCCCCGGTAATTTCCGGGGAACCGAATTCCAAAAAAAGCATCATAGGTTCGAGATGCTGGTGGGGGGCGTCTAAGCACTGAGATGCTCTCCAATCACGCATGTTTAAGGTAGTTCCCACTGTATACAGTGAGGTTACTATCCCGTTAGCGGACTTAGAATTTCAGCTTGAGTTCTGAGAAGGTCATTTTCCAGCTCTCACGATATTTTGTCTTTCCCCTTTAACAGTGAAGTGATAAAACCAGGCCATTGGAAGGGTTTCGCTTAAACTCACTGGTTCTGAGCAGGTTTACTTGGAAATAAATTTAAGGATTCCAGTTAGAACTCTTTGTTACCCTTGGACGTCTTTAGGATTCCTCACTGAAATTTCTTTAGGACTCAGTAACTAAGTGAGCTCCATTCAGGAAAACATTTCCAACAGAAATAAAGGGGGTGCAGCAAGGATTAGCATATAAGACTGCTAATCAATCTATACTTCCCTGGAAATAATTGAACTCAGTAGAGACTATTACTGTGTAAACATTAATAGGCTCTGGCTTCATAATTCTTGTCCAAGCTGGTATTAGTCCCAGCACTGTTCACAAGAACTTCTAGTTATGTCTATTCAGAAATAAGTCCCACTGAGTTCCAGAGAGCATGCTCACAGGTAAGTGTATACAAGATTACAGCCAAACTGAATTTTAGTTTTAATACACTGAAAGCCAATTTGCCTGATGGAAGCAGATTTCCCTAACCCAACACATGGAATGCTTTTGGTGGCAACCTTTGCCTCCGGGACTCTGGTCCTGAAATGGGAATTCCTGGTTGAACAGGATTCTGCAAAACGGCCAGTGGATACTTATCCCTCTGTGCAAAGAAAAAAGAGCTACAAACCATCCTGGAAAGCAAATTGAGATCCATTTGTATCAACTGGACTTGTTTTCCAGAGAGGTACCTAGCAAGTATTCTGCCTTTGGCCGTCTTGGAAGAAATCCAGTTATCTGACAGTGCAAACCTTCAGATATTACTCTGAAGTAAGCTCCCGGCAATCCCTGTGGAAGTTGCTCTACACAACCAGCATTTAAATAGTTTATTTGGGGTGGGGATGGTTTAAGAGCCATATGATTAAGACCAGTGTCTATTTCTGACCAAGTAAATAAACTTTTTCTATGGAGCCTGGGATTCAGAGAGATCAGAGTAAGTGAAATCCTGCAGATCTGATAAGGTGGAAGGTAATGTCCAACCCTGTTAAGCCAAGGTCATTTAAAATTAATTTATTTATCAAATATAGCTATTAATATAAACGATAATAAATTTTCAACTGTACAGTATATTACACAGTACACAGGGACCCTTCCAAGGGGAAGGGCATGGCGGAAGAACAAAGCAGTGCGGTGATCTTCGGGGCATCCTTAGAGTCCCGGCCCCAAAGTGACAACTCAAGAGCCCCAAGTCCTTGAGAATGGCTGAAGAGGCAAGCCTTCCTACCTCCCTGGCTGGCGGGCGTCCCTCCCAGAAGAGGCGGGAGGGAGGGCTGAAGCCCCGGCCGGTTTTTTCCTCCCGGCGGAAGCCCGGCCAGGAGCCTCGGGGCCCCCCGTCGGGGCGGGGGCTCGGAGAGGCTCTAGGTGAGGTGGTACATACTGTAGCCCACGTGCGCCGCGTAGAGTCCGACGGGGGTGACGGGCAGGCCGGCCCGCTGGAAGGGGCCGGAGGCCGAGGCGTAGAGAGAGGCGCCTGCCACGGCCGGGCCGCCCAACGGGAAGGAGATGCCGAAGGCGGCGGGCGGCAGCATGGGCTTGGCCGCCATCTTGAGCTTCTCCAGCTCGGCCTCCTGCAGGCGCTTGGCCTTGGCCCGCCGGTTCTGGAACCAGATCTTGACCTGCGTCTCCGTGAGGCTGAGCGAGCTGGAGAACTCGGCGCGCTCGGCGATGGACAGGTACTGCTTCTGCCGGAACTTCCGCTCCAGGGCCAGCAGCTGGGCCGTCGTGAAGGGCGTCCGCGGCTTGCGGTTGGTCTTGTGCTTCCGGAGGGTGCAGGCCGGGGGGCTGGCGCGCCCTAAGGAGAGAGACAGCAGCCAGGAGGGTGCCCATTAACCTCGGGGCCAGACACGCGGCCACGGTTCCGCCACCCCCGCCTCCCGTCCCTGCCAAGGCGCCACCCGACCCCAGGAGCAGAGAGAAGGCCCTGCGGGGAGATGGAGGTGTCGCCCTTCCCAAGAGGATCCGCGCCTCGAGAGTCAAGCGGCTCCTCAGAGACAGACGGTTTGGAGACCAGTCAAAGAGCCTTAGAACAGCGTGGAGAACTTAACGCAGCTTGGCGACGTGGACCTAAATGCAATGGCTGCTCTCACCTGGAGCAGACTCCACTGGAAGTGGTGCTTTATCGTTCAGCAGTTGAATGGAAAGAGACCAGCAGCTGGATTTAGGCCCTTGTCCCCTTTCGGTATTTTAGGTGCATTTTAAAGGAGAGTGCTTCTGATAAACTAGATCAAGGCTCTGGCCCAGAAGCCCCTTTGAAAGGGCTCTCAGGTCCATCGGTGGGGATGAGGCTTCAGGCAGTCTTGACTGGACTCAGTGCGGGCGCATCCAGACTTATTAAAAAGACCAGAAAGTCCCCGAATTTGTTCCTGTTCTTTCCGATTTTGTTTTTGGAGATCCATACACATTTTGTCTATGCCCGAATATTTTCTCTCAGCTTCAGGTAAATTCAGAAACTTTTTGTACCCACCCTCCAAGTCAGTTTATTTATTAGTTACGGAAAAGAACAAGATCTGGGACGTTTTAATCGGTCTGAATCCACCAAGGAGGGCTTACTTCAGAGAAAACTTGTTTAAAAGGGAGCCGCAACAGCACCCATTTTTACGCCCAGGCCCATAATCCGGTTAAACCACACTAAAGCTTTTTATCCCCGCTGAAGTTAATGGACCGAACGAATCTAAATCGTAACACTTTTTAAAAGGAAATTTCTCGGAGTCATCCCTAGTTAATTTTGAAAGTTACTTACTAAATGTTTTAACAACTGGATCCCAGATTATATTTAAGGGCAAGGGGGAACTTTTAAAGGAACTGGGTTTTGATCCTAGACAGTTTATGGGGGACAGAGGCACCACCCAAGGCGCAGCTTTTTTGGGAACAAGTCCTATTAAAGTGTGTGGACTGACCACTGGGTAAACTTGGATAAGAGGTCAGGCGTCATCTACAACCTTTGGGCAATCAAGGATCTCCTCGATAATTTGATGAAAGCTATGGGCCCCTCCCCAGAAACTCTCAGTGAAAAAAGTGAAAGTAGCAGGAGAGACAAGGTAGGAGAAAAATCAGTTTCATCGCACCCACTCCAAGGACCCAGGGAAGAATCCCTACTTTAAAATCAAGTTGTTCTCACAAAGGCAATGTCTGAGGATAGGGAGGATGGTAGGCAAAAGCCAGATCAAATTCAGGAGACTGGGGCTTTGCAATCGTCAGTTAAATGGGCGGCTTTTAATTCAGCCACATTTAAACAAGAGCGTTCTTTCCCGTGGGATCTTGGTTTTGAGAACGGTCCCTGGCTTAGGTCATGCCATGCCACCGACTCCGAGAGCCGAGATGATCCCCAAGAAATCGCGGAGGACGCAGACGCGTTGGAGGCCTCTAATATCCAGCGCATCCTGGCCCTCAGCCCTTCCAAGAAGGGTTCACCGTTAAGGAAGACACCACAGCCCCAGGGCTCGACGCTTCCCTTTATAAACTGGACGCAATCGTGTCTAAGATACAAGCGGGGAATGTTTACAAGGGGGAAATGTTGGAAATTGGGTGGGAGAAGGGAATTAAAGGAGGGAGACACGGGGCGGGGGGGGGGCATAATTTATTCTACAGGGGCGAAAAAAAAAAGGGAAAAGCAAAAGGGCAGCGGCGTCACTCACGTCCCGTTTATTACCCTCCTGGGAAAGAGAGCGCGCATGTCATTAATTACAGACGCCGCAAGGACCCGCCGCGTCCCTTTTACGGCCTGCTTTAACAGCGACTCTCGGCCCTGCGGTCCTCAGCCCCTTCAGCCAAAGTTGCGGAATGTATATTTCTCAGCATATTTACTGGCAAAGGAAGCTGACAAGTAGGATGGACCTTTCCTGCCAGAAATGGTGCCTCAAAGCGCAGCTTCAGATCCGGGCCAGTCCAAGCATTCCCACCATGAAAGAAGAAAGAATCTCCCCTACGGGTCGCCCTTAGCAGGAAAGGGCCGAGATGCAGCCCTGGACACCTTCGTTTCTTTGGGGGCAAGGCCCACGGGGCGCAGGGAGACTTCTTTCCGAGTGCCAGACGCGCAGAGCGAGGCTGCCTGGCAAGGAGTACGAAACAAAACCCATATAAAGGAGGCATTCCACCTAGACCCTTCCCTGAAATGGGCGTATCTTTGCGGCAGGACTTCTCGGTGGATTGAATCCTTCGAACTGTTTATGGTGCCGGGCAAACTTAGAGAATATTTTTTGTATTACAATTAGAAGTAGCCTTACAGTTCAAGGCTAATTTTCTTTGTAATACATTTAATTTCTGCAGCATCGAGGAAGGGACTACACTACAGGTTGTTGACTGACCTTACAAAATATTCGTATCGCTTTTGCTGTTATTTGATTTGGTCTGTCATCATACAGAGCCAGCATGGTTATCGTGGTCTGAGCGTTGCACTGCGGTCCTGGAGACCAGGGGTTAATGCCCTGCTCAGCCTTGGAAACCCACTGGGCGACTTCGGGTGTGTCACACACTCTCAGCCCCAGGAACCCCACGACAGGTTCGCCTTAGGGTCGCCATAAGTCGGAAAGAACTTGAATGCACACAGCAAAAAGAGTCGCCTTAATCCACAGTCAGGCAAATTCTACTTTCTAAGAGGAATTATGGGTCAGATTGCTTTTGAAATAATGAAGAAGGCTGGATCCACAAATGCTTATTATGCACTCAAAAGGTTGTCCTGTATGCATATATGTGTATCTTTTGTAAAGTTATTAGATACAGCGGTGAGGGAGACCCGACTGGAATCGTTTATAGAATTTCATGATATCTTTTATTTACATCAACTTACATATAAAAAATATACTTCTGATTAAGCCGTAACAGCCCCAGGCCCTGTTGTAAAGCGCGGAAAATCTTATTTTTCGTTTTAGTTTTCTTTTCTTGCATACTATTAGGAAAGGAAAGTTACTGCTTCGCTGGGCAGAACTACCCGAGGTTAAGAGAGGAAAAGAAGTACCAGGATGTCCAGTCTAGGAAGCAGATCGTAGACAGCCCCGGTTTAACCTGGTTACAAATGTTCGAGGCACTTTAACCAGAAGCACCTACCCCGAGCCCAGACATACTGACTGGAAGTTCCTCCCATTGACATCAATTGGGCGTCCTGAACAGGATGGAGTCCAATTCACTTAAAATGGTTGTGAAGTGGTCTTTCAGGATCTCTCCGTTTGAAAAATGTTCTTTTTTAATCCACGGAAGAGGAAAGGGGGCAGAATTGCTGTTTAGTTAAGGAAGACTCCAACCTCTTTTTTAAAAATTACCCCCCCACACCACCTTTGTCTCTAATGCCTCTAGCTGACAGGCGGTTCTTAAACGTTTTTAGCCTGAGGGGTCTTCCTTGAAGACTGCGGCTTAACCAGACTATGGACCGACCTGCTGGTGACATTTTATGGAATAATTCTCCTTTCTGGTTCTCCACGCCACCTCGCATCCGTACTCTTAGGCAGTCCTAAGTAGTTTACTCTGAAGTTCCGCGACCACCTTGGTGAATTTTAACTTTTAAATCAAAGTGTCTACTAGGGACAGGAGCACAGGAATTAGAGGCTCAGCCTCGAAATGAAACACGAAGACCTTTAAGGGAAAGCGCCACAAAAATAAACAGGACTCATCAGCTTCCTGATGGCTGAGGTCTACCGTCTATTTGTTCAGCTTTTCAATTTTTTCCTTTTTTAAAAAACTTTTCATCTTTTCTACAATCCCCCCCAAGACGTGAAAGAAGTTTGATGTCAGCACACCCTCGCCTTTTTAAGCGGGGCTTCTCCAAGGAGAAAAAGGCCCCGAAACTATTTACAGCCGCCCTTTTCTCCCTCCCTCCCTCCCTCCACTCAGCACTGTGCCCGAGGTGACTTCTTCCATGGTGACAGGAGCTACCTGTTCGAGTGGGCTGTGGACGGGACTCGCGAGGTCAATGGGCGAGATGGGGCGAGAAGTGTTTACAGAGAGGCTTTACTACCCGAAAAGGCCTTTCGCTCCCAGGGCCCGAACTCCAGAGAACAGCGAAGGGCTTTGTGTTGACCCAAAACGTGCTTCCCAGAAGCGACAGAAGCTGCAAATCAGCGCAGTCCCCGCTTCGTTTCTGCCCCGTGACGGCTGGAGGCAATTTACGGGCCACGGATACCCGAGTCAAGCAGAGGCGAATTAAGCTTCTTTGCATCGGACCCTGAGCGTAGTTTTACAAAGCCCCTAAAAGGATCCCACCGCCCCCCGGTGCTTGGGGTTCTCCGATTAGTCCGGCTTAAATACAACAGCGCTCTCCTGTCCCGCTCTGACTTGGAAAGAGGTCCCGCGGCAATCGGGAGGCATGGGAGGGAGGGGGGAGGAGGGAGGGGGTTCGAGCCCAAGGGAAAGGCGGCCATTACTTCCAAGTAAACACGTTCGAGTGTGCCGGGCATACTCGAGTTAGCGGAATGAAGGCCGCGATCCGTAGTTGGAAATTCCACCACCAAACCCTCCCTCGGATTTATTTCCGACCCTCCACACATTTACTTGAAAGTCAAAGTCCCACTGGTTTAACCTTTGGGGAGCGAACCCGGCAAGTCACTCCCAGCACCGGAGCGCAGACTAGGCAACCCCCGGGTGCTCCCGGCTCCTTTCTTTCCCAGGGTCCCCCTCCTTCCTTTCCTTGTCAGCTTGCGGTTTTCCCGGCTGGTCCACTTACTTGGAGGAGGCGGGGAAAAGCGGGCGCTTTGCATCCAGGGCGTTCGCTCCGGCTTCTCGGGGCTCTCGGCTTTGACAAGCGCCTCTTCGGGCAGTTTGCCCAATCCCCCGACGGCAAAATGGCTGGCGAGGGCGAGAGGCGAGGTCGGCCTTTCCGGGGCCGAGGCGGCGGCCGAGGACCCCCCCATCCTGGGGCTTAGGGTTCTCTGGTGGGCCACCGAGGGCACTCCTAGCTCGGGCCCGCCGCTGGCCAGGGCGTCTCGGATGCCGCCGCCGCCGCCGCTCCCACCGGGCTTCCTGTGGTCGGCCATGAGCGCCTCCACGCTGAACGGCAGCAGTGCCGGAGCCACCTTGGGCTTGTCGCCGTCCTCTTCTGCCCCCATGGCGGACCCGGGGGCTCCTACCGGCCCGGGCTTGCCGAAGGCCGGCGCTGGCGACTCCTCGGCTCTGACGCCGCTCTGGACAGAAGTCATTGCCAGCCCCGGGGCCATGCAGCAGCGCCGCCGAGCCGCCTGCGGGAGGTCCAGCACTCACTGCCGCCGCCGCCGCTCATGGAGGTGGGGGCGCCGTCGGAGCCAGGACCGGTCCGCCCTCCTCCCGCGCGCACCAGCACTTCGGGACACTTCACGAGGCCCACTCCAGCGCCGGACTTGCTAATAAAGCGAGGCGAATTCCTCCAGCGGCCAATCCGGGCGCGGAGGGGTGGTCCCCTCGCCTCCCATTGGACGCGGCGCGCAAGAGAGGGCTTGCGTGCGCGCAGTCCGCGCGGCGGCGACGGCGGCCCCGGCTCGCCTCAGTCTGAACCAACAGGCCGGGACTCCGTTGGGAAACCTGCCCTCTCCAGTAGTCTATGCGCGCCGGACTTTCGTCCTTTGGCTTCCAGTAGCTCCTATTCACACCAGATTGCATTGTGGTTTGTTTTGCTTTGATTCTTTTTCCTCCCTCTTCTCTCTCGGATGAAAAGTTCCGCCGCGTGTGTGCGCGCGCGCGCGCCTCCTTTCAAGAACCAAGAATCGTTTTGTTACCTTCCTTCTTCCAGTCAGTGGCCTTGGTATATCCCATATGTAGCCATTACAATGTACCACGCGTGAGCCTGCTCGTTCTTTTAAAATTGCATTTAATATGAATTTCCTTCGCCCATACGACCCTCTAAAAGAGGGAAGTCAAACTCAATTTCATCTGGGGCCGCATCAGCATTATGGCTACCCTCAAAGGGCCAGTCGTATCTGTAAGACTATATAAATGTATCTACTCTTTTATCATATTAAATAATTGCCTCTGCATCCGATTATTACTGGTTTTTAAACTGTCTTCCCTCTGCATAAACTTTGTTTGTCTTGGACATTTGGGGACTATTTCATCATAGTTTATGGTCCCTGTACCTCTGTAAAGTAACATAGAATTGGTCAGTATATCCAAAGTGTGCCTCGTTCTGCCCCCAGGCTCGCCAGGCGGGGGGAGTGCCACTGCTGCAGCAAAGGTGCAAGGGCCACATGAAATGGCCTGGTGGGCCAGATTTGGCCCGCGGGCCTTGTGTTTGACACCTGTGCTCTAAAACTAGGCGTGTATGAGTTAGCGGGTGCTGAAAAAAATTATAAATGCCCCTCCCCAATATTCGCCCTACTCCTGTTTAGGTCATGATAATTAAGAACTTGTAACACAGGCAAATGTCACTGGGAGCAACGTAGGTAAATTTTTCTTTTTGCCGCTGAAAATCAGTGGAGAGTCCTTGACTCTGACCACGTTATCGTGCAGTCCGATCCTAAGCATGTCTGCTCATAAATAAGTCCCGCTGTGTTTAATTTACTGTATCCAGCCAACAGTGCATAGCGTGACAACCGAAATTTATACGTAATAAGCTAGTTAAAAACAGCAACAACTTAACTAAAATAGCATCGGACAAATAGGGGCTTTAAAGCTATATTTTTATTAAGTAGGCTAAGATTTTTAGGAACCCCCCCCCCCACCTCGGATCACAAATTGTTATTGCTGTGTGCCTTCGTTTCCGACTTTTGGGGACTGTAAGGGGAACCTATCACGGGTTTTTCTGAGGCTGAGAGTGTGTGACGCACTCAAGGTCACTCAGTGGGTTTCCATGACGAAAGAGGACATCGAACCCTGGCCGCCGGGGTCGCAGTCCAACGCTCAGACCACTGCACCACTCATGGAATCACAGATGCAAAGGCAAAAAGCTAAACTTGATTAAATCTCTCTCCCCTTAAACCAGCTTATGAACGGTCTTCCTGTGAGCGGTCTTCGGTATGACAGACTCTGCAGGTAGAAAAAACTTGTCTCCACCCGTTTCCAAAGCCGTAATTAAAACAAGCCAGCAAGCAAACAACAACAAAAGGGGACTGTAGCACGAATGTCCATCGTTTGTATATACTGTGTGGTTCTCCAGATAAGATACACAACGTGGCGACGGGTTCATTTCGTTTGATAATTACAAACGTGCCTAGACATTGGAGCCTTAATACCCAACAGGAAGTCTAACCTCTAGTCCTTACCCATTAAGGTCTTAAAAAGGAGATTTTGTTTCGTGAAAGCCTTTTACGATCTCTTATCCTTGTGACCAGGACGGATGTGCAGTAAAAGGCGCAACTCTGTCTCATAATGGGATTGGCCGCTTGCTGGGAAAAGTTTATTGATAGCTGCGGGGCTCTAATCTCGGCGAAACACAAGAGGCTCTTGCAGTCATTTAAGGGTAATTATCTAAGCGGGGAGGGGGAGCCGCGCCCCCGCCTTTTCCCCTGGAATCGCCGACGACGCCAGATTATGCGCAGTGAAATGACGGGAGGGTGGGTGGGATGGATGGATGGATGGATGGATGTCACAGTCCCCGCGGTGCTCTGTGTCCTGTGACGCACGAATGACCTGACAGGAATTTAGCCTGGGTCCCAGTGCAGGAAACTGGGAATACATCAACGCCGCCGGTGAGGGTCTCACCTACATTTGTCCACTCCTGAGATGCCATGTTGTGCTGTGATCCCAGCCCCAACTGTGTCATAACACAATTATTTATGCCATGACATCACATAGTCTGCATTTTACTTCAAGGAATTCAAGGCGGCGTAGGTGGGTCTCTCCTTTTATCCTCTCGAGGACCCTGTGAGGTAGGTTGCAATGACAGAACATTTTCGCCCAGTGAGTTTCATGCGTGGAGCGGGAGGAGGGAGGACTTCAACGTGGATCTCCTCGATCCTGGTCTAACATAACAACCACGCCTGCAACACTACCAAAATATGGAACTGTTGTCATTTACAGCCATTCTTTCTTATAATTCCCCCTCGGTTCTGCACTGTTGTCTTCCCACCTAGAATATAATCTGTTAACTCTTTGTGACAGGAGTTGTTGCTGTTCTTCCATTTAGTTTAATATTGACAAATCCTCTGTTTGAACACGTGAATTGTTTCATAAAGTTGTGCGCTTATTAAAAGACGAACGAGGAAAAAAAGTAGTTTAAATTATTTTAAGGATACAGGGGAAAACAAAACCCCAAATATTTGCATATACATCCACATATGAGTAGAAGTGAAGGAGAGAAGTATAAACACACATTATATGACATTTTGTGAGACAAGTTTCCACAAAGAGAAGAAGCAGGATAGGATAGGATAGGATACGATAGGGTGGGGAGCAGGTGCCCCTCGCCTGTTCGGAAAAGCGTTTTGTGATTTGACATTTCTATGGAAGCGAGAGGGTGTAAAAACGAGGGCATGGCAATAGACACAAGAGAATGATTTTGATTTGAAGCATACCGTAAGAATGGATACTATAGTTGTAAAAGATCATACATAATTCATGTTGTACATGTCTTATGCAGATGTATTTACTGGGGGCCTCCAGAATTGCGTAAATAAATCAAGAAATTACAGCCAGATTTGCGCGTGGAAGCTTTTGCCTCGATACTGAAAACGTTGTGTGAGAAGTAGCTTATTTTGATAATAATCGGATTTACTGAAATGATGCGGTTGCTTTGTAGAGGAGACTGAAATCCCAGTCCTTCCAGTGGTTTCCACTGTGAAGCGAGACCCGCCCGTGGGCTCTGCTGGGATTGCCTTCACCCTCGTGAGTCGCCGGTTGCGTGCGGTGTCCCACCAAAGACATGCAGCACCCGCACACACCCCGCGCGATTTCCTCAGGGCAACGGAGCTTACTCCCCGGTAAGTGAGCTGAATGTTCGGGAGGACCATGCGCTGCTCCTCTTTCCCACGAAGCACGTGGGAATGTGGTGTCTTCTTTGGAAACGGGTTCAGGAGAGAAGGGCCCGACTGATTGCCGTGCCTCTTCTCCATTAAGCAGTTAGGCCGAAGCAACTGGTCTTCCCGGAACTCAACTAGTTTTTATTTCAACTTTGCTGAAATGTGGACTGTATTCGCTTGTTTCATTTTAATTAAACAGCCTCCTTTCCACCTAACGAGATGGATGAAACCAACCTTTCTTCCTTCCTTCCTTCGTCTCTCCGCCCCCCCCCCGCCCCAGTTCGTGGCCAGATGCCTCTCTCCATGCTGGTGGGAACCAACCAAGAGCTCCATCCGTTCTCTCCCCCCGTGGCTGCCCTCGATCCTGTGGGAAGGAGGGCCCGGCCGGTTCGGTCCACGCGGAGCTGGGGGAGGCGCGGGCGGAGAGGAGCGGCTGCTCCGAGCAGCGGCCGCGTCGCTAATTGCGAGAATAAACAATCTGTCACGATTAGTCAGTGCTTCTAATAGGCAGACAAGTGATGTTGTCTTTAGGCGCCAGCGGCGGCGGCATCAAAGGCTCCCGCTGGAGGGGACTATTGAGGACGTTAACCCGCATCAAGGGAGAAAGGCGCCGGAGCCCTGGGACACCGGCACATTCAGCCGGACAAAATTAGCTGGCTCGGACAATCGTGCCCCCCCCCCTCCAGCCTTGGGAGACCCAGATTTCTATCCTCCGCCCGCCCCTCAAAGATCTCAGTCCTTCCCGTTGCGCGCCCGCGTCTTTTCTGATGGGCGCCACGGACGAACGGCTCCAGAGAAAGAGAGTCCCCGAGTCCCTTTGGCCAGCACGAGGCTTCCGTCCCCGCGCCGTCCTGCCCCTCTCTTCTTGCCCGCTCCCTGGGAATGGCGAATGAGGAAAGATGGGTGGCGAGAGAAGCAGCGCGCTCGGGAGAGCAGGCGCCGCCAGGGCTCCGTAGGGGAGCGAACCCCCATATTTCTCCCAGCAGGAGCCACTCTCCAGGCGCGCTCGAAAGCCAGGGAGCCCACGGGGCACCCCCAGCAGTATCCCAGGAGGAGGGGAACAGGGTCGGGTTCCCCTCACTGTCCCGTCCCTTTTCCCTCCTAGCAACGGCGTTCCGGTCCTATGTGTGAGCTTCTCATAATTGCCCTCGGGGCCCCGACTCTCCCTTGGCAGACTTGGCTTGCTTTGCGGTCATTCACCAGCCGACCAAGAGCGCGGCCTCCTCGGCATCTTCCCTGCCTTAACTGGAAGCGAGGTTTGGGCTGGGCGTTTTGGACTGCCGCCTCAGGAGGCCGCTTGAAATCCAGGCAACTTTGCGCGCTATAATCGCGCCCAATTCAGATCCCAATCCAGGTCACCAGGATGCGGAAGGAAGACCAAGCTGAGCAGAAAGGCGTACGTGTGTGAGGCCGGGGTGGGAGGGTGCGCAACCTGGGTAGAACAGATACTCTGACTCCTAGACAAAAGAAAACATTTTTCAGCCAATGCTGTGCTTAAGTCCCGCTCGCTTCGGAGAAACTGACTTCCGAAGAAATGGGCAGCGGGCTGCAGCCTTAACACAGATCCCACCAAATAGCTGCTTCTAGAAAAGCCCTACGGCAGAAATTCACCATAACAGAAGTTGCTCCAGGCATTTAGAGACAAGAGTATCCACCTTCTGAAATGGAAACACGTTGCCTTCTCCGCCCTGCGGAATGGCCTTAAGCATGCTCTAGCTTTAAGACCTCCTGAAGAAGCCCAGGGACTTGTGTGTCCCCTTGACACCGCCTCCACGCTGACTCATCTAGGCCCCGGTTCCCGAGGGCTTCTTATTCCCCAATGGAATCTTAGGAAGAGGAGGGGAGTCCGGTCTCCCACCGAACTGGAAGGGTGTCGGTTTGCCCGCGTCTGCTTGTCACGTGGCCACTCGTTCCTCTGAGCGGGCACCTGACCCGACGGGGCTTTGCCTCACGCCAAACTCAGCGCATTTTGGAGGCCCTATGCGGTATCCGCACTCTCTCTTTCTTTTGGGTGCAGGTATCGTGTACTGTATCCAGAAATGAGGGGGCAGAGCACATACCTGTGTGACCCACTCCGCTGGCATGGTTGGCTCCATTGGCTTGCGGAGCCTTGTGAGTGATGCCCACCACTCTTCAGCCCAGGACAGTTAGGGAAGGACGGGAAATCGTGCATGTCTTTTTCACCCCTCATCTCCGGATTCGCGTGTGACGACGGCGACCCAAAAAGGGCGGCCAAATTCCTAGAGTCCAGTTCTTCCTAGTTCGCTGCTCTTGCAACTAAACCGCTCTGCGAAATGCCGGGGAGCCAGGTGCGCGCCGCCGGGGACGGGCGTGGAGTTTCATTCCGTTGCACATCTGAGGGGGTGGAATGGCACACTTCTCAAAGCAGGACGCTTCCAGACCCACTCCACGCCCCCCAGTCCATCAGTGTTAAACAGGCCTACACCGAGGGGTTGATCCCCAGCTAGAACAAACCCATGGAATGAAGGGGGATTTGGCGAGTCGTTGGCAATGGTAACTTCCATTGAGTCCAATGCCTTTTCCCCGTTGGGTTTAGGCCACTGACTACAATCCACGCGGAACATCTCTTGCCTCGGCTCCCCTGAGAGGAAGCGGGGCCAGATTCCGTCTCTTCCCATTGCGCTGGACCAGGACGACGTTCCCCTCCAATAGGATCTGTTAGTTAAAAGGTCGAGTTTTTCCACATTACAGGATGGTGCGCTCTGATTTTGTGGCAGGGTCTACATTGCGGGTGGAACCACGCTCAGTCCCTAGACTGGGTGAGCGGATTCACACGTGGAAATTCCCCACTGGAGAGCCCACAACAGCGAGGGAATTGGTGATCCAGCTCTCCCGTGGCCGCTTCCCCATGGCGAGCGCAGCCCTTTGCGCGGGAGGCAGTTCGTCTCCTAGTCAGGGTCGACAAGGAAGATATGGGCTAGGGACGCCCTACCTCCCCACCAGTGGCCACTTGCGGACAGGGCGGGTCACCCAGCCCAGAAACAACAACTCCTCTCTCCGCAAAAGCCACCCGTGGCAGCGGACTCCTTTTACGCGGGGCCAGCCCCTCCTTCGTTGCAGAGTAATCAAAGTTAAGGGATGGGAGCAGGAGCAAACATTCGCTCCGCCGGGTGAGTCGTGGGCTCTCCTGTGTGCCAAGAAAAGTCAGGGATCGGTGCGCAACTTCTAGGACCAGCCGAGATTGCCGCCGAGGGTACATTTTTGACGGGAAACTGAGGTTCCTTGCTCAGCGGCCCAAATTTCCATATACCCATGTTTCACACTGTCATTTCACAGGGCAGATTTAAACCACTTTGGAACGTGGTTTGCCAATCCATCCTTCATTTATACCCCACTTTTCCTTAAAACTCAAGGCGGCTTACAAAATAATCCTTCAGACCCACACATTCCAGCAGGTTTCCTGTCCAAGCTTTCAGAGTGCAAATTCTGTACACTTACAGCACAAGCCTATGCGTGTCTGCTCAGAAATAAGATCCGTTACGTTACTACCAAGTAAGAATTGCAGCTTTATTGAGGGGCAAGGTCCAATACATGGGACTAAATCCCAATTAAAGTATTTTAGAGTGTGGGGTGGAGTAAGGGGGCAGAGGATTCGTCTCCTCTGGAGGCAGCCCTCTCCCTCTCCTTCTCTCCAAGGAGAGGCTTTCCAGTTGCGTCTCTCTTTGGAGACTTGTATACCCACAGCTTAAAGCCAAACAGGAGGAATCAGGCCCCCTCCCCCGCCATTGCCGAACCGGCCGTAAACACTTCTCAGGGACTCTAGAGGGCTGGTCAAACAGGCCTTTCCCCCTCCCTCCTTCCCGCGCTGGTGTGCGCACACACACATGCACACACACGGTCGGAAAAACACAACACCCCTCCCCCTCTCGGATCGTTGCCTCTTTAAGGTCGGCTGAATGGGAGGATGAATGGCGGGCACTATTTCAAGTGGCCCAAATTAATTTGATCGCGACATTTTGCTGCACTTGGGCAAGATGAAAGCCCAAGGCTGGCCGTCTCCTCCAAGATCTCTATAATTATAGATAATATATCCTATTTCAAAGCAATTAGCTCAATCAGGCGTAACGAGGCACTTGGCTGCCAGGCAGTTAACAAAGCCGGCCCTGACGGTTATTTAAGCTTCAAGATGTCAAGCAGACACCGCGCCTCTCAGACCAAAGGCGGGGGGGGGGCTTTCCAGAGGTCCTCCCCCCAACTTTTCCCTGGCTCGTTTCCCTCCCTCCCTCCCGCATGGGAAGGAAGCAACAGCCTGCGCCGGTACGGTCCCCCAATCCGCCCGGCCAGGAAGCTGTCCTACGCGAGGTTGGGTCTGAAACGCACGGCATGCCTCTCCACCCTCTTGCACAGCCCACGGTCCCATCCAAGAGTTCCTGCGCGAAAGTTTCTCGCGGGAGGCCTGGGTCTGAAGACTTTGAAAGGCTCAGGAGGACGGAAGTCCTGGCGCACCCAGCCCCAGCCTCTGGTTTGGGGACGGAGCCGGTCGAAGACGCTGCTCTCTCGCTTCAAGACCCCTCGCCGCCTCCAGCTTCTCCAGTTCATTGGTATTCCTATTCCCAGCCTCACTATCTATATCTGAACGTGCCCCCCTTGACTTCAGGATACTTCGTGTACGCAGTTCCAGTTTAAAAAAACACCACCAGGATCGGCTCTTTACAAAATAAAGAAAAACACATGCCAAAGTAAAACTTTGAGAGTAACACGTGGACCAACCTAAAATGTGTGTAAATTTTTTACATCGGCCTGCTGAAGAGCCCCCACCCCTCGAAAACATGTGCATGTTTCGAACTGTCCCTGAAGTTGGTTTACCTATGGGAAAGACTTACTCGACAGTATACATCTTTTTTTAGGAAAAATTTCCACTGGAGCTCAGCAGGATCTACCTCCCCCATAGGAGTTAAGAGGGAACTATTTACATTTTATTTTCCGCCCAGTGGGTAAAAAATCGGCCTTGAATCCCAAGTACTTTCGGCGGTCGATTGTTTAGCAGAAGATGGAAAGAAACCTCCTGGGGTTTTTTTCTCTCCCTCCGGGCATTCCTGATCCGATTCGAAGTGTACTTCGCATTTGACGCGGAGGATGAAACGCGACATGTGCTGCTTCAGTGTCTCTGTGGGGGTCTAGCACTGGAAACGATCTACTCTGAGTCAAAAGGATCTGTCTCAGTTTATTTTTGGCTTGGACACTGAACTAGAGACCAGGAGCTCCGCAACGGGAACCACCAACAAATGGAAGCCAACGGAAATGAATCCGCTTTCCAGGCTCAAGTTGCACAGAGCTTTATAGCCACACCACACAATTACAACGGTTTTATAACACTTTAACTGCTATGGTTCCATCCTATGGAATTCTGCGATCTGTAGTTTCATGAAAATTCTCTAGTGCACTCCCTTGAACTGCAGCCTTAGAGCTCTCTGGCAAAGAATTCTAAGTATCTCCTCAAACTACAAACCCGAGAATTCCGTAGGAATGAAACATGGCAGTAAGTGCTAAACAGCAATTGTGCGGTATGGTTTCACAGGGCCTTAAGTCCCTTTAGCCGTTTTTCTTGGGAAATCTGTTATGATAGGGACTGAAGTGCAGACGTGCCATAACCAGTTTTGGACGGGGAGGAAGCAGGGTGGGTATTTGCTTCTCTGAAACCCATTGGTACTGTCCGGACTGCACTTCAGGCGGAAGGGTATATGTGGAGTAGGGGAGTGGTATTTTTATTTTATTCATTTATTTTGTTCATTTATATCCCACCTTCCTTCCAATAATGGTACTCAAGGGGGCTTACAACATATTTTAAAATAACACAGATCAAAAACTATATAGAGTTACCAAGTGTTCGCCCAGAAATTGTCCGACAAAGGATAGGAAGAGAGACAAAACGGTCCCAGAAGCAATAACTGGGCCGGCGTGGGCTCCCAGTGCTCACCAGCCTCCTCTGCCTCGTTCTGTTTAGAATTGGTTTCCTGGCGAGGAGGAGGGCAAGCGCTCGGCTGCAGATATTCAGACAGTACAGTAATTTTTAGCAGCGGAATAGCTGAAGAAGACGCGAGGAAGTCCATGATGTGAGATGCGAGCCAGTTAAAACGCAAAAGTGCCCTTGCTTGGCATGGGTGTTCGTGCCTGAGAGGGCTGATAATCGGGTTGTTTAGTTTTCCTCTAAAAAATCAGGAATACATCGTCGGGTGAGAGAGGCTAAAGAACGTCAGCGGCGCGCTTCACGGGTAAAGCATGAGAAGCGTCCACCCGACGGGCTCTCCTTCCCTTCGAGGGACTCTCTTAAGGGCCCACCTATCCAAAACCACCCAGTCTCACTGGCCAGGTTGAACGCGGTTGGTTGCTTTGAGAACGAGTCTTCAAACTGCTCCGAAATGACACAGCGTTTGTCACCAGAAATCGACATTAAGCTTTAACGATCCCAAGGACAGACAAAGCTGGGCTGGCAACTTCTGTGGGCTTTTAGCCCACGTTTTGTGGCCGGGAAGATGAAGGCCTGGACAGTGAAGCAAAGCAGAACAGTCACAAGCCTAAAGACTAATACAATTAAAGCTATTTAATTCCATTAAATAGGAACTAGAGTGTTAATAAAGCGTTAATTTAATTTAATTAACCTTATAAAATATTAAAACTAACTGCCCACCAAAGTGCCAGTCATCTACCAGGTAAAAGTTTACCTCTTGTTGAACTATACGGTATAACACTGCGTGCACTTTCTCCTTTAGATCTCTGTAAATAGGGAAATACTGAAGGAGGGAGGGAGGGAAGAAAACTCGTTAAACCCTGAGAGTACGGTCTTGTACGGCGTTCCCCCTCTGTATGGACACGGGAGTAAGCGTACTTCCCTTGAAATCCGGAGTGCAGGCGAAAGCGGAACCCCCACCCCGGGGGCCCTTCTCTCGCGCCCCCTTGTGGGGTGTAAGCGTGTGAATCCCAGAGTTTTACCCACGCAGAATGGTTACAGGCACAAGTTCCTTTTTTCCACACTGAGATCCTATCTGTCCGCTCCGAAGTAAATTCCAGTAAGGTTTACTCTTAAATTGCGATAGATTTGGAGCGAAAAGAAAAATATGAGACAACGCCAAATCCTGCACCCATTTCCTTGGAGTTAAACTTCCTTGCTTTCCACAGAAACCTCTTCCCCAAAAGATGGGTGTTACTCGTGTGAATAATGATTGTAGATGTCACGGTGTGGGGCAACGGTGTCCAGCTTCTCTAATTCAGTCCTTTGCGGTTTTCTTGGCAAAGTTCACGCGCGGTTGCTCGAAGGCTCCCAGGCTAAATCTGGAAGCAGCCTAGTCGCTGCTCAGGAAGAGGCCTCCCGCGCTGCCGCCTTGCAGGGCGGACAAGCCGCGGAAGGAGGCACGGAGGGTTCCGTGTGGACGTCATGGGGAACACCGGGGGATCCTCATCAGCTCCATTTCCACCCGCCCAAAGGGCAGCGGAACGAGCGGATTCTGAGCCCTTCCTTCCCGGGGTCTGTGTCCCGAGTTCTTGTAAACCGAGTTTTCTTCGATGTGTGGCTCGACTTGGCTGCCGTCCCCTCAATGCGGCCTGGATGGATTCTTTAGTGTCGGTGCTCCCTGGCCTTCGATATCGAATGTTGTCGTTGTGCTTGTGTGCCTTCAAGTCATTTCCGATTTATGGTGAAACTATCCGGGGGTTTTCTGGGGCTGAGAGTGTGTGACGCGCTCCATGGCCGAGCGGGGAATGGCAGCCTGGTCTCCAAGGTCGTAGCCCAGCGCTGAAATCACTACAGCATGCTGTGTCTCTAGCAAAATCCACCAAGGCTGGTGCTTTGTTGTAGTTCGTTGTAATCGCAGATTTAAGTTATCGGCACTTTAGTTATAACGCTTTTATTTTCTCTCTCTCTGTCTCTTTTTTTTCCAACGGACACCCACCAAGCCATCCACATCCACACGACCGTACAACAGACACTTTCCCCAATTATTGCAAATGCATCAACAGAAGGACATGGCCTGAATGAAAACTTGCTTTCAGGAAAATGGAATTCGGGGTGTATGCAAGTGTTATTCAGCGCTTTATAAGGGACCCGAGGTGTGTGTGCTGGAGTACAAAAATCCGGTATACCAAGTAGGTGCTGGGCGGTTGTCCTGCTGTATTCAGTAGAACTACTAAGGACTAAGCAGTTAAAGGTGACGCACGATGAAACACGGACTCGAATGTGTCTCATCCAATCCGCAAATTCAACCACGTCTCTCCAGCCTGCACACGCAGAGCTATCCTATGCACCGCAGCTGCAACCGTCCTTTCTCGAGCCCCGAACCGGTCCTGCCGCGGGCCTGTGTCGCGCGGACTTGATAGAGATCAAGCGGGCCTCTTCCAGCACGAAAGTTTTAAACGCTCGACTTCAAAGACCGAGGCCATTTCCGCCGACCGGCCCCTCCCTAAACTGCAAACGCCAGGATTCCACAGGATGTTGAAAGTGGAATCATAGCGCTATAACAGTCTACTGTGGAAATGGCCGAGATCCAGCCTGGTGTAGTGGTTTGATTGCTGAACTATGACTCTGGAGACCGGGGTTGGAATCCCCGCTGGGCCATGGGAACCCCCTGGGCGACTTTGGGCAAGTCACACTATCTCAGCCTCAGAGAAAGGCAAAGGCAAAACCCCCTGTGAACGAATCGTGCAAGAAAATCTGTGACCCGCCAGCCTCAGGGTCGCCACAAGTCGGAAACGGCTTGCAGGCACACAACAACATCAACCGCTTCGAAAACCGCGGGAGCTTGTATTCTTAAAAGTGCAAGATCCGTGAGAACACTGACCAGAAACCGACTGCGGTCTTGCGGCTCTCGCAGATCGCCCTGTCGCGGTCTAAGGTGTGAATGTGGTCTGGCTGTGACCCGCCCCTTCCTAGGGGAGGCCCAGCCGGCTTGAACGGGACGACCGCGGCACAGACCGGCAGCCTCGGAGCGAAGCGCGGAGCCGGGTGGCGATGAAGCCATCATCTCTCTGCGAGGTCCCGCGGGACTCGGCGCTGGGGCGAGCCCCCCGTCACCTGCCCGAATCCAAGCCGCCCTCTCCAGCCTCTCGATTTCGCCCGGCGAGGGAGTCTTTTCTGCCCGCCTGGCATCTAGACTTGGTCCTTTGACAGGTCCGTCAACAGAAGCCCGCTGACGTCGCAAACGGAACCGTGAGCTCGTCCGCTTGCTCGGCACTGACCTTCGGGGCGCCGGTGGAGGTGACAGAGGGCACTCCGAGTAGCGCCGCGCCCTGTCCCCGCAGCTCCCGTGGCCCGGAGGGCGTGCGGCAGCCGCGGAGGAGACCGCGACCACCACCACGACTCCGGACTCAGTCCCGTCCGATGTCGCTGGCTTTGAAAGACGGGTTCCAGGCCCGCGGAGCTTTCCGGGCGACTCTCAGCCCAACCCAGGCCACCCTCCCCGCGTCACTCGGCCTGAGGGTCGCCCTCCTCCTCCTCCCGAACCCGCTTTCCAGAAACTCGGTGTCCGGCTCGTCTCAGTGAGCCCGGGACCCCACTCCGAGAGTTCTGCCAAACCCAGGGGCGCCATACCCAGAGGCGCCATTTGGGGAAGCCAGGGGGCTGGCGGGAGTACGTAAGGGGGCGCGAGCCGTTCCTTCTGAAGGCCACCCGCAGGTAGAGCGTCTGCCCTGCTGCGCTTGCTTTCCGGAGGGGCAGCTCCCTCGAGCCGCGTGAGCTTCCCCCTGGAGGGAGCATGGCGGGGGTGGCGGGGAGCCCTCCTGTCCCGCTTTCTCGAGAGCAAGGGTCACTGCAAGCGGTCACGGAACTTCCTTCCCAGCAGACCTGGGCCATTTCTGCACCAGACTCTTATAGCGCTATTATTCCGCTTTCAACATCCTACGGAATCCTGGGGTTTGCAATTTAGGGAGGGGCCTGAGGCCCCTGCAAACCCCAGGATTCCGTAGGATGCTGAAAGTGGAATAACAGCGCTATAAGCGGAAATGGCCCCGGATCGACTGCTCCTCGCGGGGAGGAACTCATTAATCTAACCCCCTTGTCTCCAAGGAAAAGAAGATGGCTGGTCGGTTTAATAATTGTTGTACAACTTAATATGACAGGAGTGGACAGTCTCAGGTGTAATAAGAAGCCGTGTGTCTCGTTTTGCAATATGATCGTCACTTGCTTACATTTTAAATTTCTCCAAGAGCAGTTCCTTTTCGTTTCAACTGGGCCCACGACCCCCGCCCCTTTTCGAAGCAGGGCGCGTCCGCTCCTCAAAGGGCGCCCTAGGTTCAGCCCTCCAAGTTTTCCGAGGGAAAAAGGCGTCCCCGCTCTTTCCTCCACTCGGATGGTTCTCGGAATACCTTGACACTGAGATGGCCGCGGGAGAATCTGGTTCTTCACTGATTTGCTCAGCATGGATGACCACCAAGAGAAATCCACACGCAAGGTGGAGCGCTCAGCTGCTCTGATTCGCGATCTGGGGGTAATGAGTGGCCTTGTTTGCGAGACGGACCGAGCCCTCCTCCCGATCTTTTAGAAGCGAGGCAGTGGTCCGGCCCTTTAACTTGGAGGGATCTCTAGTGCTCTGGTGCGTTATGCGGGGAAGGTGCAGTTCGATTTAGCAGTCAAAGAAAAAGCAGGCAACGTGAGCCTCGCTGGGGAGCGGAGGATCCGGAGACCAGAAAACCATTTAGGCCATTTCCTCACTAGACTGTTATAGCGCTATTATTCCAATTTCAACATCCTATGGAATAAACTGCAAAGTCCAGGATTCCATAGGATGGTGAAAGTGGAATAGTAGCGCTGTAACAGTCTAGTGCGGAAATGGCCTTATTTTCTTTCCTCAGAGACCGTTCCCAATACATCGCAGAGGCTGCGGGAAGCAGTCCCCCGGCCCAGCCCGAAAGAGCGTCGGAAGGCCCGGCGCTACAGAAGGCTTTCTCTTTCCGGAGATAATAATCGGGACCTGGTACAAGGCGTCTGGGAGGGAAGCGGGGGGGGGGGTCACCGCCCACGTCTGATTAGGACGTTTACCTCTGTCGTCAGCAAATTTCCCGAAATGGAGACATTGAGCCGGTTTTCCATTGGCCAGCAGCGGGCAGCCTCCCTCCTGCCCAGCCGCTGAAGGCACTGCTGCCGGGCCACGAGACGCGGGGGGTGTGTGTGCATGGGATTTGGGGTGACGTGGCTGGTGAGTGAAACTACCTCCTTTTTTTTTTTTTGTCTGGTTGGTGAAGGTAAAGATGCTCTTTTGAAGATTATTGGTTTTGCTGTTGTGTGCCTCCTAGGCCATTTCTGCATTAGACTGTTATTGTGCTATTATTCCACTTTCAACATCCCATGGAATCCTGGGGTTTGCAGTTTAGGGAGGGGCCTTTGAGGCCCCTCCCTAGCTGCAAACTCCAGGATTCCATAGGATATTGAAAGTGGAATAATAGCACTATATGGGGAAATGGCCCTGGTCATTACGGATTTATGAGGACCTTAAGGCGAACCTATCACCAGGTTTTCTGGGGCTGTGAGTGTGTGACACTCACAGAATCACTCAATGGGTTTCCATGGCCAAGCGTGGAATCCGACCTTGGTCTCAAAGTTCGGTGCTCAAACTACTGCCTACATTGGTTTAAAACACACATATTTTGCCTATCTTTTGGCGATAAGTCAAAATAAGTCTCTGAGTTGATCTAGGAAGAGGAAAATCCTGCAGCACACAATAACCTGTAAAAAATTTTTAAAAGGCATCAGAGGCCTTGGCTGTTACTTAAAGGTTCTGCCAAAGGCCCTGTTGAAAAATATTTTCCTCTCAACAGCTTTAACCCTGGGACTGGAGCATCTCCTCAGGAGCAGCTGGACAGCCTACAGTTCCTGGCTTTTCCCAAAAGCAACTAGACTGAAGTGGTGATTTGCCAAGGAGGCTAACTCTCTAGATAGATATCCCTGTTACTGCTGATGCTGCTTCCAATGTGTATAATCCACCATCAATTTCTCCTCTGCATACTCCCTCTCGTTCCACTTCTGTCTGTTTTGATGGCGGAACAATGATGCCGGTGCACAAGATTTCACCAGGAGTTTATGTCCTTTGCATCTGGGATGTGTGTTTTAGAAAAAGAGAGCATGGGGTGGGGTGAGGGAGAGACAACCTGCAAAATAAAGCGCCAGAGCTTATACATCCCAGAAACAAACAAACCAGACCAAAGTTCCATCAGGAGAAATATAAATTGGAGATCCCAAGTCAATAAGTAGTCATAGTTCAGTCTTCATCCTTTCATTTATTTAATTTTATTCATTTATATTTCACCTTTCTTCCACTCAAGGCGGTTTGCAACATATTAAAAACAATGCAGATTAAAAACTACAAAAACACCAATAGAATCTATAAATATAAAAAAATATATTCAAGGCTAGCTGTATTGGCCATGCAGCATAATACAATAAAATCCAATATCCACAAAAAGTGATACATTTCTTGGGACAACTAAAATGCACAAACTATATTGGGCAAGTTTTTGAAGCCTCACTGGATTCCTCATCAGGCAAAGATGTTAAAAAATTATATAGAAGAAGAAAAGTGATGATGGTACAGTCAAGGCCTAAATTTTGTCTCAGATGTTACTTCATTTGTCAGTTAAGATGATCGGGAGGGATCTCAATGCAGGCAGAGGCCTTTCCCCTTTTTGACCGTGTGAAGACTGGGAACAAGGGGCAGTAAAAGACAGGTAATAAAAAATTCTACTCCATTAGCGACAAAAAGTAACTTCTTTTGAGATGCAGGCTGTCCTGTTAACTCCAAAAATGTTTCCTGGATTTGAAGATACTGAATTTTGCCACAACAGTGGAAACTTTAACAAGAGGGGGCTAAAGGACTGGGGCTTGACCTTTTGAGGTTCCCACCCCCAGTAAAGAAAATTCATTTGGATAACAATTTGCAAGTATACTCTATGTTATCTAAAAGTTTTTCCCAGGGTAACAGTACAGAGACTGCTTGAGAAATTTGATGTTCTCTGCCTAAGAAAGGGGCAGTCAGTTGCCGGAATCTTCATAACTGAGGCACAAAACTGAGGACCGTATGAACTGAGGTATACCACTGAAAAGTTGGTCCTATGTGGCATGAAAATCCTACTTGGAGTCTTTGTAGGGCTCATTCACAAATACAGATGTCACTTGATGCTACATGATAGATGTGACACTGTGAACCAGCCACTAGAAACTTTTCTTCTCATTCTTCCACAGAAAAAGAGCTAAAATGTGCCCAGGCTAAAGTGAGTATTCCTTTTCCAGATCACTTCCAGATCAGTTGTAAGCTCCCTTGGTACCTGGGCCAAGCGAAGTTACTATCTTTGTAGCAGAGTCCCATCTCTTAAAATGGTTGGAAACAAATAATTAAATTGTATGTCTTGCCCACAGTTTCTCTGCCCACAAATAGAGTGGAAAATTGTGAGAGGGCATTATGCACACAGCCCAATACCCAACATATTTCACTTTAATTTTGTACTGACCAGGAATGTTTGGAGTTGGCAAGAAATTCTAGTAATGTTGTGTTATGTGAAACAGGCAAAGATCTCTTTCGAAGACAAAATGTTTCTCTAGAGCCAAGCACATATGTTCTGCAATCCAGGAATTTGCAGAGTACAGAATCTGGTGCAGAACTGGTGCAGAATTCAGCTGTGGTTATAAAGTTATGATTGCAAAGATGTGGGCAATTCATGCTAGTATCTCAGAAGCCAGGGACATGTTTGAATGAGATTTCTAGTGGTTGGGAGTAGAAACCTGGGGTTCTTCTTCTGCTTTGTTCGCATTATATACATAGGCTGCAGAACTGTCTTGCTGTAGAATTGAACTTTTCAGTGCAAGGGGGGGGAAAAAACAGATGCAGAGAAGAACTCATATCAGAAAAAATGTACCATTGGCTCTCCACATTTGCTAGAGGACCCCTGCAAAAGTGGAAAAGGGTGTGTGTGTCTGTGGGAAGGGGGCCAAGGCAAGGTGAGGAGAATAGGCACCCAGGTCCAAAACAGGTTAGGGAAAGGAGAGGGAAAGGGTGTGGCTCAGCATGATGGCCCTAGACTTCCTCTCTTCACCAATCTCCTTCTTTGGGTGTGAGTTCTGGGCATCAGGAGAGGCTTTGTGGAGCTGAGAAATTGGGCTGTGAGCTGTTTTTAGCTGGCCAGGCAGCTGCTGATGAAGAAGCAGGAGGAGGACCAGAGGCAGGTTTTTAAAGAGATGTGTGGCCTAACTGGAACCACCGAGAGGGAAGGTTCCCTGGAAGCAGCTCGGTGGGGGGGGGGGGCAGTGTTGGAGAAACTCACAAATAATCAGATCTGTGAAAGTTAAACTCAAAAATGTTGAGGGCCATGGAAATAATCAAAATATAATTAAAATATCAGAATTAAAAACCATTAAAAAGTAGGAAACAATAACAGTACAACACACTGCTAAAACCCTTTACCTTATCTGTCAGTTCTTGAAGTTCTGTAGAATAAATTCTGTAGAATAAATAAACTGACAGATGGACAGCATGGATGAAGTCAGCCTAGTTTCTCTAAAGAGGGTGATCCAGAGCCTGGGAGCAGCCACTGAGCAGATCCTCTGTCATGTTCCTACTAAATGTGCTTATGAGGGTGGTAGAACAAAGAGAAGAGCATTTTCTGAAGCTCTCCAAACCTGCACAGGTTTATATGGAAAGACAGGACACTTTGGATAATGTGGAACTGAGCTTCATAGGGTTTCACAGGTCATGATCAGCACTCTGAATTGTGGACGGAAACAAAGCCAGTGCAGCTGTCACAACAAGGAAATTGTGTGCCCACTGTAACAAGCTTCAGTGAAGAAAACTCTTCAAAGACTGTTGCATCTAAAGTGTGCGGTAGCAATCCAAATGGATTTTCATTAAGTTTAACTTTTCCTAAATTACTGTTTTAGGTATACACTTATGAGGATTCAAGAGTAAAACCCAAAATGTAAAATGGAAGAAATGGATATATCATTGCATGGAATAGCCATTGGGCTGAAGGACTTGTCCATCTTGTTGTTGTCTTGTTAACAGATATCAAGCCAATTTCAACTTATGGTGACCCAGGTCACCCTTACAATCAACCACCTTGCTCAGATCTTGCAGATGCAGGGATGTGTGCTTTGATTGAATCTGTCCACCTGTAATGCCATTTTCCTCTTTTCTTACTGTCTTCTACCTTCCCAAGCATCATTGTCTTTTCTAGTGATCACGTCTTCTCATGATACGGCCAAATTACAATAGCCTCAGTTTAGTCATCTTAGATTCTAGGGACAATTGAGCTTGATTTGCCCTAGGACCCATTCATCTGAGTTTTTAGCAGTCCAGGTAATCTGCAGAACTCTTTTCTAGCACCACATTTTGAGTGAGTTGATTTTCTTCCTCTCAGCTTTCTTCACTGTCCAGTTTTCACAACCATACATAGGAACTGGATATATGATGGCACGGACAATCCTAATGTTAGTAATCAATGTTTTATCTTTATACTTTAGGATCTTTTCTAGTCCCCTCATAGCTGACTTTCCAAGTCCTAGTTTTCTTCTGATTTCTTGACTGCAGTCTCCGTTCTGATTAACAACTGAGCCAGGGTATGGAAAAGCTTGAAGTATTTCAATGTCTTCACTGTCCAACTTTAAAGTTATGTAAATCATTTGTAGTCATTATTTTCGTTTTCTTAATGTTCAATTGTAAACGTGCCTTTGCACTTTCTTCCTTGACTTTCTTCGGTAATTGTTCCAAGTCTTTGCTGTTTTCTGCTAGTAGTGTGGTATAATCTTCATATTTTGTTGATGGTCCTTCTTGCAATTTTCATGCCTTCTTCTTCCAAGTCTAATCCTGATTTACATACAATATATTCCACATACAAGTTAAATAGATAGGGTGGTAAAACACAGCCTTGCATGACCCCATTGCCAACTGGAAATCATTCCATTTCTCTCTATTCTGTCCTAACAGTAGCCTCTCGTTCTGCATACAAATTACACATCAGGACAGTCAAATGTTGTGGCACACTCATTTCTTGAAGAGCAATCCATAGTTTCTCATGATCTACACAGTCATAGGCCTTGTTATAATGTATAAAGCACGGGCTGATTTTCTTTTCAAATTCTTTGGTGCATTCCATTATCCAGCTTATGTTTGCAATATGATCCCTACTGCCTCTTCCTTTCCTGAACCCGGTTTGGATATCTGGCATTTCTTGCTCTTTATATGGTAAAAGTCTCTGTTGTAGAATTTTTAGCATGACTTTGCTTGCATGGGAAATTAATGCAATGGACCTGTGGTTACTGCAATCCCTGGTGTTCCTTTTCTTGGGGATTGGAATGTACATTGAAAATTTCCAATCTGTGAGCCATTTTTTTGTTTTCCATATTTGCTGACAGATTTTAGTTAGAACTACCGTGGATTCTGCTTCTGTGGCTTGAAGCAGCTTTATTGGTATGTCATCTGTTCCTGGTGATCTATTTCTTCCAAGTGCTCTGATTGCAGCTTTCACTTCACTTTCTAAAATTGGCAGTTCATCTTCATAAGGTTCTTCCTTGAATGAATCTGTCAACTGTTAATCTCTTTTTTACAGTTGTTCCATCTGTCATCTGTTCTTAAATGTTTGAAGAGTTTCATCTGTTATCTATTGAGGCTTCTCTTTCTTTTTGGCTACAGATAGTGCCATGTTCGTGTAATATGTGTTGTGCAGCTTCGGACTTTCCTTTCACCTCTGACAACGTGAACAGCTGAATGTCCTTTTGGCTTGAGTCCAGTTATGTTATTAGCCACAGCTCTACTTGTAACTGTTCTCTGCTCTTCTCCAGTAGCTCACTGAGTGCCATCCCACCTGGGAGTCTCATCTTCTGGCACTTTCTCTTATTTCACTTTGGATTATCTTATCACATGATTTTCATGGTAAAAGACATTCAGAAAGGTTGTACCATGCCTCCTTATGCACACTACTAACAAGGGTTAGCTTTGGTGCCACTGCTGTTGTTTCTGAGATATCCTCTACCAGTATCACCCCCCACTATTGTTGCTATTTGGTACATTTAGTCTGGCTCCTTAGCAAAAGCCTGTCTGATATGGGAGACCCTAGCAGCAGCACTGTTGCCATCAGCATGGCACCTTAGCATGACAGAATCAAACAGCAGAGGGGGAAAGAGCACAGACTCACTACAAAAAGGGGAAGGTAGTGGTTTCCCTCTAAGCTTGTCAGAAACATGCCTACTTGTTTATTGTTGTTGTGTGCCTTCAAGTCATTTCCAACTTATGGTGACCCCAAGGCAAATGTATCACGGTGTTTTCTGGAGCTAAGAATGTTTGACACACCCAAGGTCACCCAGTGGATTTCCATGGCTGAGTAGGGAACCAAAACCTGATCTCCACAGTTGTAGTCCAGTGCTCAAACTACTACACCATGCTGGCTCTCTTGAACATCCCTTTACATGACCTAATATTTTGGGTTAATGTAAGCAGGGGTTGCAGCAATTCACTTGCTCTCCTTCCTATTAATTGATAATTCTGTTCTCCCCTCCCTGCCTGCGCTATGGAATAATCCAATCAATACCCCAAGGGCCATCTAGTCTGACCCCTTGCCATGCAGGAATGCACAACTAAAGTAGTCCGGAAAGATGCCCATCCAACCTCTGTTTAAAAACTTCTAAATGAAGTCCATCACCCACTGTCCTCTGAGGCAGCCTATTCCATTGCTGAACAGTTGTTAAGCAAAGAGGTTCTTACTAATGTTTATAGGGAATCTCTTTTCTTGCAATTTCAATCCATTGGTTTTTGTTCTAGTCTCTGGAGAAGCAGAAAACAAAATTACTTCATCTTCTACATGAGTTTCCTTCAGATGTTTAAAGATAACTATCATCTCACTTCTCAGTCTTCTCTTCTTCAAGTTAAACTTTCCCAGCCCCTTAAACCATTCCTCATAAGGCTTGGTTTCCAGATCTTTGATCATCCTTCTCCCCTTCTCTAGATACATTCCTGTTTGTCAATATCTTTGAACTGTGGGGTCCAGAACTGGGGACAGTATTCCAGGTGAGCTCTTTCCAAAGGAGAAGAGAGTGGCACTACTACTTGATTGACAGATTGAACCTGGAGAGTGCTCACTGATTTCTTTCATCCTGGAAAGAAATGACTAATGGGTGTCTCAAAGTTCTCTTTTGGACTGATGTTATTTTTCTTAGTTTCCCCTCTTTCCTGCCATGGTTGGAATACTAGGCAAGAGAGAACTTAATTGGGAAGTAGATTTTATTGAAGTCCTATGGCCAGAGTTCCGTTATGCTTGGCTTGTGACTAAGAAATGAATCTCAGTGGGGAGCTATGTCAATGATAGGGTGGAAGTTGAGTTTCACTTCAAGATTCACATCATCTCAGTTTTACAGCTTTGTTTCTTAACAATGTGTTAAAGTTGACTGAGCAGAGTTTATGTCTAAAGAAAACCCCCTATATGAACCTCTGAAGAATCTGATGAAGTATTATGAATGGTGTGATAAAGAAAATGAGGAAGTTTAGCTCACTAAGTTTAATATCTTAGCCTCAAGCTAGGAATGGGGACTTTCTAATAATACTGCATCATATTCCAATGTATCTCCTTCAATGAGTTGCAGAACAAAAAGGGAACCCAGGATATACCAATGACGAGGTTGCAGTGATTATGTAGACAGAAGGAGCTCCTGTTCAGAATGTACTCAGGTTTAAGGGACAAACTAAATGAGATATTGTTACACATGGGATCACCAGAGTCAGGGAAATGGCTCAGTCTCATCTTAATCCAAAACCTGTATTCTGAAAGTCATTGCTGTTCACACATAAAACTCACCCAATAAGATCTCCTACAAAAGTCTTTCTGCAATTATTCCTACATTCTGAAGCTTGGGCAGGTGATGCTCACAAAGAGGCCCCTGTTGTGAGAGAGGTTCATCTGGTATCTACTCTGTTACTTTATAGACATTTTGCTACGGATGTTAAGCTTAAGACCTTGCTGCTTTTTCAATCTATAGCATTTAAACTCATATATGAAATTGCTTGATTGAACTTTTAATATAAATTGCCCCGAAAATATGATCAAAGTGTGAGATGGAAATATCTAAAATACCCAAATGCATGTGGGGAAAATAAAGTCATGCCTACATGTGCAATATTTTAGTAGAGACCAAAGTATCTGTCTTGTTCACCAACAGTGACTCCATGTTAGCACAAAAACTCTCATGGTATCAGTTCCCAATGTACAAGTGTACATCGTGCATCCCAGTGTATAAGGGGGAGGAAAACAAAGTAGTACAAAAATATCATACTATGAGATCTGTAAGTGCAAGGATTTTGTTTTAAAGCACCTATAGACTTTCATGGGGAAGAGTAGTTGTGTGTATGCTGACCATATAGATTTGGTCTCTTACCTGGCCTTGTTGCTCACTCTTTTAAAAAAGAAATTATTTAGTTTTCATGATGTAGTCAGCACCTTTTTGGGTGAATAAGCCCCCCTTGAATGAGAATTTCCTTGTCAACATCTGCAGGTAACAAATCCATTCCAAAGAATGTTCTGTGGGGGCTTCTATGTTCACACACACAAGAAGCAGATGGGGTTGGTTGAACAAAGGCTTTGCCAGCTTTATTTATGAAGCCCTGAAGCATGGCAGCATCATTATCAATGGACCTTACCAATGCCTTTCCATCATTTCTCATTCCTTCCATCCTTTGCATACATGTGCTGTATATACCCAGAAGAGGCCTCAGCATCCTCCTCCAAGACAGCAAGAAATCTATTGTTCTCTGTGGTTACATGCTTCATTAACCATTCTGCAATGTCATGGGAACCATTTCTATTCTTTCTGCTTCATATCATGGCAAGATGCTTAGCAGGTGACTCTGTGTACTTGCAGTTACAGAGCCCTGAACCTGAAACGAAAGAGAGAGAGAGAGAGAGAGAGAGAGAGAGAGAGAGAGAGAGAGAGAGAGAGAGAGAGATGAATTAGCCACAGGCATTAGATTTTGGAAGTCTAATTTGTGACTACCAGCAAGTTGTTAGACTCAAATAACTATTTACATCAGATGTTGTTGCCATTAGCTTGGCTGTTTCAAGGACTGTGAAGAGGACTGATTGAAATTACGTGGCAGTGCAACTCTTTTTAAAGCTGGTGTTTGGTGAACTTAAGTGGTTTGGTAAGCTTGGGAAGAATCTATTACTTTTGTTACATGAATGTGCCTCTTCTGTTTTGTACCTTATATGCTGATTGATATGAAAGGGCAAATGATTATCTCATGGTTGACAATCAGCAAGTACTGCAGGCATGTGAAAACAGTACTGTGTAGAAAGCCAGACTACATAAGTGATATTGCTGCATTTGCTCTTTTGATAAGATGAGAACGTGACCAAATGACTAAGAACTTTTAGAATATCGATAATAAATGCAGTCAAAGGGATATGTGTGAAGGGAAATGCAACCAACAGTTTCTCTGTAGTTCCCAGGTTCAGCCCTGAAGTATGCATACTTGCACAGTATGTTAGAAATGGAATGGTGGCATGGTGTCTTTTGTAATGGCCCTTCACGTAGTTCACTCTGCAACTGTAGGGGTTTTTTTTGGCAGGGGTGGGAATTGGTTCTAACGAAGTATGCAAGTAACCTCCATATCCCAGGAAAAGGGCTATTTGATGATTCTGAATAGGGAAATGGCTGGGCAGGAATGGATTAAGAGCCCTTCCCACTTCTCCTTACTTCAAATTCACATCCTTAGAAGCTGCTTTTCATGAATGAATGGAGGAAAAAATACATATAGCAGAATATTACATGTAGATTGACCACATGCAGAGCTGATGGAGGGTAATACAATTTTTTTACCATGCCATACACCCCTACTCCATGATATGATTGGCAATGAACATTATTTAATTGGTATAAGATAAAAATAATATACTTCTATGGCTGAAAAGCCATGTTGACAAAGAGGACTGGTTGAACATGTATGGAAGTAGGTCAGATGGGACCTCAGGGCATGGCCAGGACTTAGGCCCTTTTTGCGTGGCATTTCTTAAGTGAAAGGGCCCCTTGAGCATTGCGTAAATGGGAGGAGTGGTCTGCATGATGCACTCCCATTTATGCGACGCTCAAGAGCCTCATGCGCAGTGCATATGCACCTTTTTATTTTCAGCTTTTAGCTGAAAATGGTGCATGCTTGCACACCAGTCAGGGGCCTGGGGCGAACTTACCTGCCCTGCGGAGCCTCTTGAGCCGGGCCGGTCGCGCTTCCTGTCCTCAGTGCAGCCTACAGCTGCCAGGCTGCACTGCGGAAGGAAGAGGCGGGGCGTGGACAGGGCGCTCATACGACCAGGAAGCTGCTGTGGAGCCCAAGCAGCAGGGATGCAAAAGCCTTCCTTCGAAGGCTTCTCGCGTGAGCGCCGCCCCCCACCTCTGCAAAAAGGTAAGGTGCAGAAAGGGCCATAGTCAGGGAAGCTCCGACGTTAATGAGCTTGCAAATATCCCCCCAACGACTCAACCTTTGGAAACAATAGCACCCAAAACTGCCTCAACATAGCAACTGATCGTCTTCAACACACTTTCTCTTACTGCAAAAATTCTCCTTTGTTTCCTCACCTGCCTAGGCATTAAACAGCTACCAAGATTCCCATCAGTGCTTTCTCACCTAATGCTAAGGCCATTAGCTCATTCTGGACTGCACTGCTCTGCCAGAGAGCCATTGACACCTTCCCTCTCAGGGCAGAAACAGGGTATTTACCCTGGCTCTGAGCCAGATAACTTGTAGTACTCTGAACATAGGCCATCACTCTGCTGCTCCAATTCCCATTCCTGTACTACCCTTGGACCCTTAGTCTGAGCCATATCACTTTGTCTTTTATCTGCAGGATAGGTAAATATCACCAACTTTGCCTAACTTCTCACTATCTAATTTTCCGCTCCTTTCCTTCAGTTAGTCTTGTGTGGTTGTGAGACTGCTTGGATCTTTTATGTGATCATGATTTTTCCAATAAAACATACTTTTAATTTCCAACTGGTGTCCCTGGTATATATAGGTGTAAAAGATCCTGTAAGATTACCCTCCTCTTGCAGGTCTCCCTCATGAACTGATAATTCTTCACTATCTCATGGAGGCACTAGCATTGCAGGTGGACCTCTGAGTCACTCACCTTTTGGGGTAACAAATTATCAGGATCCACTGGCTTGTAAGCGGATCTGGGACACAACTATATATATTTCTCTTTGTCTTTCTTGGTGTGCACTCTCAGTCTGAGCAGTTGGCCAAAGGGCAGCTGATAAGGATTAGAAGCACACAGCAAGCAGTTCTTTCAACAAAGTGATTCCTTACTTTAATCTAGTAAGGAAACAGACTCAAAACAAATATGAAGCATAACAACAGTGCCAGCGATATTCATAAATTAAAGACAGTCAATACAATCCTAAGTCAGAGACACAGCAGGAGAAACAGACAATTAATCACCGACAAGTTCTGGAAGGGAATGCCTCAGCTTTTATAGGTTCAGAAATCAGCACAGATGATGCTTAATTAACTGCTGTCTGTTATAAATTCGCTGAGATCTGCATAGCCTTTGGGGTTTACACTCAGTGAAGGTGGGTATTGGTAACCTATATTCTGTGTCAGAAGGAGCAAGGCTCTCTGCTGGGGTTGGCATTGCCCCCTGTTTTGTCTCTGAGGTGGTTGATACTATCTCTTTCTGTTCAGCAGGTTCTGAGTCAGAGTCTATGTCTAGATCCTGGAAGCAGGGCATGACACTTGGTAGTTATCATTATTTATATGTGATCTTTGACATCCATTGAAAAATCAGTGAATTTCAGAGAAAATAGTAATAACATACACAATTCTGTATTACATAATGCTATATATTTTAGCTTCTTCCTGTTGTTGCAAGAGAGAGCAGGACTGGGGCCCAAGTGAGGGAAAGAAAGCAGTGAGTGAACAAATAGATGCAGTAGTTCCAGCAAGTGGGAGGAAGAAAATGAGGGGGGAGGCTGGAAGAAGTCACAAGTAAAATGGAAGACCTCTGACCAAGATGACAATGGCTAGAAAGAGAAACTTGGAAGCAATCAGCCCACTGTGGTCTCAGCTGCGTGAAGGAGGACGAAGAGCAACACTTTCACCTCCATAGCTGAGATGGGCAACATTCTCAGTATTTGGCCAACTCTTCTGCTTCTGAGTGCAGCTGCTGAACATTTCTTAGCTGGCATTGCTCAGATTGGGATTGAAGGGCACATGACATGGGAAGGTGCAGCCTTTGGGCACATGGCAAAGCATAAACCTGGGCAGGTAACTGGGGGAGAGTGCTGGTTGTAAGTGGCAGTGACTGTCTCTTCCTTTCCTCCTACAAAGACTCAAGCAACCCTGAAGGAGTAAGGCAAACCTTTGGGACTTGGAAAAAAATTCAATGGGACCTAAACCTGCTCTTGGCTGCCTTGATCCTGTGATAGCAGAATTTTAGACTGTGCTAATGTAGATGGCAAGTTGTGTATTTCTGAAAGCTTCTTTCTGCTTGTAGGTAATACATGTGAACTCCAGGGAGACATTTACGAGTTTTTCCCCTGATGTACTTGTTTTCAACATGTAAAGAACCTGTGCTTTCTCATGGGAGGCACCAAAAAGCATCAGAGCTGAAATTCCCTTGGTTAGTCCTAACTAGAGTAGATCCATTGAATCAACTGTTAAATGGAAAGTCAACATATAGTCAACATCCATTCAATTCAATGGCTCTCCTCTAATTGGGACTAAGATTTAGGCCAACATATTTTTGTTGTGTTTATGGCAGTCTGAAATAGTATGATTCAAAATTCTACTACCTCAGTTAATCCACCGTGTGAATGATACACTGTTTGTGTTGGTGCATTTCCTATAAATAATGTTAGTGAGAAATGTCTGAGACTAGGTACTATCACCATCTGGTACAGAGCACAGGCCATTTCCACACTAGACTGTTATAGTGCTATTATTCTACTTTCAACATCTTACGGAATCCTGGGGCCCCTCCCTAAACTGCAAATCCCAGGATTCCATAGGATGTTGAAAGTGGAATAATAGCACTATAACAGTCTAGTGCAGAAATGGCCACAGATAGGGAAGGTGTTGCCCCTTGGACTGCCTGTGGCTCCATTTTTGTGGCTCCTGAAGCGCCCAGAATCCCACATTTAAAAGAAAATCAGCCAAAGACCAGCCAAAAAGCACCCAACCCCAACCTCTCAAACTTTGAAACTGAGCAGCATTTCAGTCATTATGTAGAACAGAAAGCAACATAATGTTACTTCTGGTCATGCTCAGAGCAACAGTGTGTTACACAGAGCACTTTGTGTGTGTATGTGTGTGTACATGATATGTGCAGGGAAATGGCCCCCATTCCCTCTACAGTTTCACTTTTCAGTGAAAAATCAGCTTTGGAGATCTCCCTGCAGCACAATAACCATTATATTTATAATTTAATCAGTTTTTTTTTAAAGAAAACAGCCCAAACCTTAATACTTCATGAATAAAATACATCCATATTTTATCTAAAAGTACTAAGGACTGCAATTTTATAACTAAATACTCCAAAATGTAGTATATATTATTTATGAACCCTGTAAATGATGTGCTGGAGGCACATGATTGGATATGGCAGTATAAAATATCAAAGCTCCAAAAGCAATATTGCAACTCTGTTCTCTGACCACTTGCACCAGCTGTATGACAATTATTACATGTGACAGAGCCCATGAGCAATGTTGGCATATCAACATTTTTCTCTTATGTTCTCAGTTTAGTTCTACAGCACAAATACTCTCACACTGATAATGGTGATAACTAAAGTTATATAGCACATTATAAATATTCAAAGTACTTCCACACTATCTCACTACTCTTTACAGCAGACATGTAAAGCAGACCACTTCTATAACTCTGAGGAGAAAGAGCTGAGGATTAGTAAAAGGTTGCTCAGCTTACACTGTCAGGAACTTTGCTGCTTTTTGTTCTCCTAGCCAGAATTGTAATCAGTTCTGTAATGTGTTTTTAAAAACTGCGGTTGCTACAAGACAGATATAATCCTGTCTAGAACAAAGTCTCTGTATTTTTAATATAGTTATGGAGGACTTAGCCTTCAGGTATCTACCGTGTAGCCTAAACCTGATGATTGCAATTCTCTCCTACTAACCATTTGAACTATATCTTTTTTGTATGTTCATGATCACAGAAATGACGGTTGGCAAGATCAGCTAGCCGTCCAGAGTTTAATATGGGAGACATAAACAAATGGAAAAGATGACCAGTAGAATTCACAGGAAGATGGTGTGAAATTTAGGGCTGTCATTATAAGTAGATCTTGAGAAGTACTTATTGAAATTAAATTACTAGGACAAAGTTGTAACAGTCATCTCAATGTCCTAGCTCTTGGGACAATCTACCTGGTAGTTCTGCAGTGCATGCATCATTGAGATGAATAGGTGTTGGCATATGACTGCTGTTGTAAACTTTACGCTGTAAGAATTCCAAGTACATAACACCCCTTAGAAGTAAATTATTTAACATAAATGTACACACACACACACACACACACACACACACACACACACAGACTTGCTATGAAAGCATTTCCTGGAAAACCTTAGAGCAAATTCTATTATTTCTTCTTCAGCAATAAGCTCTAATTCATATTAGTGATAGCTCCAGTGAAGACAGCATGATCCTCCACAATGCCAGGTATGAAAGAAACAGAAAGAGGTTCTTGGCAGTGTTTTAAAGGAATTATCCTACAAGCACAGTCTTTTCACATAAAAGACCTGTTTTTAAGCTATTGTCATCCCAAGAAATGGTCTGAGGTGTGTGTATGTCTGTGTTTGAAAGTACTGGCCAATTCTTAATAAGATATCATTCTTCAGGAGTCCCATCAAATCAAGATTGCAAGTTATAAGAAAGGTGCTGTAGAGGACCTTCAGCCCATGCAGAAAAACAACAACCACAGCATCCCTGACAAGTGATCATCCAGCCTTTGCTGAATAATCCAGGTTCCAACTACGGAGAATCTGTCACTTCCGGAGGTATTAAGTTTTAATGATGACCAGAGCATATAATTAAGTTGTTCTTAATGTTTTGTCAAAATAATTTTCCTTGTAATTGGTTCAGATCCTATCTCCTTGACAGCAGGAAACAAGTTTGCTTCAGTATGTTATGTGCCAGCCCACTCCAATATCTTATGATGACTGTCATATCATTTCTTACCGATCTCCTCTACAGGTTAAACCTACCCAGCTCCTTCAATATTTTCTCATTGGACTTGGTCCCTGACTCCTTCGCCATTGTCCTCCTCCAGATACATTCCAATTTCTCTCTTAGTCTTTGTTAGTTAACTGTTGATCTGTGACAAGCTGATGTTGATGCATCTGATCTATAACATTTACACACACACACAAAAAACCCCAAGCCACTCTATGTCTCTGATAGCACATATTTGGTTTAGAATGTTTATAGCATAAAAGACTCAGACATTTCAGTCCCTATTCAGGCTCATCTGTCAAACCAAAGGCAGAAATAGTGGATAACCTGGAAGGCTGCTCCACTATCCAGTCTAATCTGGATAAAGCAACTCAACCACAATAAAGACCTATGAAAGATCTATAAGAAGATCTGTAGTCAAGATCTATAAAAGTTGGCATCACCAAGCAGCAGTCTTCATATGGACAAAACACATTCCAGTTTGCCTAGTTTGGAGTCAAAACTGGTGTGACAACTGAAGAGCACTCAGGCTTTAGAAAAAAAACCTCTCAAGTGTCAGATTGACAATCTTTGCTTTTCCAGCATATTTGTGACAGAATAAAGGAACAGCAGCCTGTCTGTCTGTCATTCTTCTATCCCATGTTTCCTTTTGAAAGAACAGAGGGAAGCTAACAATCTCAATAAGACAACATCAAAACCCTACCCCTAAAACACAAGTAAAGTTACAAACCAGCAACAATTACAAACACCAGCAAATATTAGCAGCAGAGTTAAACAAACATGGTCAATATCTACTGTGTTCCAACAGCCTATGTTCCAGGGGCCTGTACCTTTTCAACTGTTGCCCAAATAAAAGCAGGGACCAGTCAGATCTCTACAGGGAGGGAGTTCCACAACTGGAGAGCCACAGCTGCTACATATTAGTCCCATGAATCACACTTCCCAGAGGCATCTCCAATAGGGTCTATTCTGCTGATATTAAACCCTCCACTCACTCACTCACTTGCTAGATTCTTCACTTGCAAGTAAGAAGGAAATGATGATGAGGGGTTTTGTGAGAACAGCAACAAAAAAGAGGAAGGCCCACACTTCCGACTGGAATCTCAGGGAGTATATTGCTTGTGGGTCCTTCAAAAGCCTGAAATGGCAACTTGTGAACTTTCAGTAAGTAATCCATAACAAAAGTGGACAGGCATATGAAAAAAGGAACTCATTCTGCCTGGGTGAGAAGATACTTAGACCAAGAGCCCTTTCACATTACACACACTTTTATACTTTAACCATCACAGCTATGTCTTGTGGAATTCTGGGGTTTGTAGTTTTGTGAGGCATTGGAGTCCTCAGGCTGAGAATTCTAAATTCCCCTACTGAAACTACAAACCCCAGGACTCCACAGAATGGAACCATGGCAGTTACACTGAATTCATAGTACTGTATCCATGTAGCATGAAAGGGCTACAGGAGCTAGCCTAAAGCACCAGCCAGCTTTAGAGGACCAGGCAGAATTCTACTGGTCTACCACGTTACCTGAGCTGATAGTGAGAATACAACCTTCTGGCTTTGCACACTATGTTCCACCTTCACCAGTTCCACCTTCTTACAAACTGTCATATTCTAAGACAATGAGGTATATTTCTTCCCAAGGAAAACCGTATGAAATTCATGGGGGTCACTGTAAATTGACAGGCAACTTGAAGACACACACAAAAGGTTGCCATCTTGACCTATGCATTCTCAATGGATTTTGTTTTAACTGGAGAGATAAACAGAGGGTGCAACAATGACAAAAGAGAAATGGTATATGCTATCATAGCATGCAGAAATGGACATGCTGATGTTTTCTTCTGTGAAAATGTATTGTAACTATTTTACACATCAAATTTAAGAGAAAAAAATCCCATACCTAAGAATACAGACTGTCAGCATGGTTTCCTGGGTATGATTTCAGACAAATGGGTTTAACCAAACGTGGATGCATTTTGGTATGTTTCTGTGGTTAATCCAATTGCTTTCATTATTTCTTTAATAGCAACCCCATGTGTCATAAAACAATCCCTGATCTGAAGCTCAGCCCCAGAACAGGAGACTCCTACCCCATCTAGCATAATAGCATTGCTTGTTAGCACTATTCTTCGGAACTTTCCAAACATATGTCATTTTCCCTTTTATTCTGGGAGTGATTGTACATTAAAGCAATTACAGACAAACCCTTCCAGAGAGCCTGAAGACCAAAATGTCCTTTGTGTGGAAGTCCAAAGGCAATTATTGGCATTAGAGTTTAAGAGAGGCATTCCATCTCTCTGATGTAACAGTAGCCTTCTGAGCTATGTTAAAGGAAGCAATTTGCCCTCTTGGATAATCTAGCACAGATTTGAATCATTAGTATTATTATTATAAAATGATAAAAATCTGAAATGGAAACTTGGAAAAAATCACAAAAACAGTTTTGGCATTCAGGACAAGTAAGGGCACAATCCATGGGGGTGTTCTGTGGAAGGTCCAGTGAGTCAGATAGGAAGTGTGCAAAACCACTGATGCTCTCTTGTGCAATTCTGATCCCTTTCAATAGTAGTTGCGTAGAGGAATCTCCATACAGACTGCGCGCAAATGGTTTTAAAGGCTATCCTGGTTTACACTATTACCACCGAATGAATTAATACTAACTTGCCATGTTAGAAAAACTAGCATATAAAACTATTATGTGCTTGAAAAAAAACCCCTGTATAGTAATTATATAATACTGTAGTGGCTGGAAACCTAAGCCAAGATGAAAATTTCAGCTGGTTTTTTTTTTAACCTTTTCATTCAGGGATGACTTTTTTGCTCCTTGATTTGTATAAATCATCCCTACTTCCCTTCACCTCCAGACACCCTCAGGACTTTCAGTATGCAGACAAATCATACTGACTGTGATTTTGATTCCTGATGCCCAGGGACATCATCACACTTATGAGGAAATCCTTCATTAGGTAGAATATCTCATACAACTAATTCAAGAGGAAGATAAAGAAATAGCCAATGAGAGAGGGAGATGGTACAGAATCAGGAAAAGAAAAAGAAATGAATCCCAGACAAGATTGGGGCAGTCACACAAAATGAACTCCATATAGTGACTGTGAGTTTCTGGGAATCTGCCCACTGTTCATTGCAGACATGCACTGAGCTAAATATGATGCATCTAAGGAAATGTCCTCAGTCTCCCAGGCAAGAACATGGCACTCACACATGTAGTTATGGTCAGATTAGTTTTTAAAGATTGCCAAAGTGCACTCTAGAGCACCAAGAAATTCAGGAAGCAATCTTATCTGTCTACGGCCATTTCCATACCGGGCTTCTGAAATGGTGCAGAGCGACCTCTGACGGAGGTCTTCTACACCGTAGAGTGGACTGGCGTGGACTACTTTTTGTAGTTCCACACCAGAATCCACTCAGGAGTGGCCGGAACTAGCCGCGCTGCGTGTTTTTTAAAAACCTGTTTTTCGAGGTTTTTAAAAAGCGCGGAACATGCAGCCCCGTGCCGCTCCGTCGCCCGGCTCCGAAGTGGATTTGCAGGCGCACGCAAGTGCGTGCCTGCAGATCTGCCAGGGGCGGGCTTCCAACTGGTAAGCTTCTCCAGTTGGTGGAGAGCCTCCACCAACTGGAAGCCGCTATTTGGGACGCTGGAGGACTGCGGAGCAGCGAGCTTGCGCTGCTCCACGTGGCGACGGACTTACCCGGTTTCAGGTAAGCTCCATTTTTGGGCGTTTTCGCCCGTCCCCCCCCCCACATGTGAAAAGGGCCTACGTATCTGGAGTATTTATGCCCCATGTGAGAAAATAGTGTGCCTTCACTTTCAACCCTGTGAAGTTAGGACAAACTAAACTAACCAATTTGTCTATAATCTTCAGAGGTAGACTGCCAGCATGTCTCTGTGTTAAAAAGTATCTCTTAACCTTATCAGTAGAATATAGATTTATCTACATGGAGATGGATATCTAGAGCCTCCTTTTCAGTCTTTATTCAGGTTAATATGTTCCTGCTAAGCTGTCTGACATGTGAATAAGGCCAATTCTCCAGTTAAATACAATGAAATTGTCTCCAGTTCATAGCATTGCCAGACTGAAAACTAGAGAGAATTATTTATGACTCTGTGCTTACTGCCTGGAAGTAAGTAACAAGCTGAGAGTTATTCAGTTTGTTTTGTTTGTTTCATCAGCTGAGCTGGGACTGAGATAGGACACTTCTGTACAACCATTAAAGCTACAGGAGCCCTCTCTAGTTATCATTTTGGCATCCCTAGAAACTGCCAGTTAAGAATGTTTATTAAAGAAGCAATGAGAGAACATATACAGTTGCTTTTCTAATAAAAACAAACCATTAGCTAACTAAACTTATCAGAATCCAAGGAACAACTCACCCAGGATAGCTTTCAGGAGAAGGACAGCCCTGTACCTTCTTGCCACAATTTCCTGGCTGTCTGGGTAAAGACAAGGAAAACCTAATTTACAACCAAACATATACTCCTGGGAGCCCTGGCAGTTCCCTGGGCGGGAAATTCAAACTTGCCTATCAATGTCTTTATCTAGCTGAGATCATACAGTGTGCATAGAAATGTTAGTTGGAGCCTGCGACTGCCTGGCCAGTTGGATATTTTCCAGAAAGGAGGAAGATGGTAGGAAATACATATATATCTATATATTTCAAATTGTTAACAATATATTTAAAATTTAGCAAAAAAATTTCAAGAGGTCAGCCACGACTATAAAACAAAATCCAAAGTACAGATTGCGGTATATTTTTTTGATCATCTTTGCCCAGTTAAGAAGTCAGATTTTAGCTTTTGAAGCCTGTAGGCTTCTGAACCAGGCAAAGATGGCAGGAAAAAAAATCACAGAGAGGGAGAAATTTGACATTGTTAGAGTCATAGGTCTGCATAAGAATAGCAACAGAAAGAATACCCACATAGACAGAAAGTTCAGGACCTGTCTGTCCCCTCCTCACATGTCTCTGAAAGAAGTGGGAACAAAAGCAGCACAAGAGGAAGGCTGTGCTGGCTAGGGGACTAGTGACCTAGCAACATCTGGAAGGCTGCATGATTCCCAACTGTAGCCTAGGCCACTCTAGCTGAGGTTGATAGGGGAAGATCACTTGTCTGGAAGATCGCTTGTCCTCCTTCCACCTCGTGTTCGGTGGCTGATTAGGAGAAATGTGCTCTCTCAAAAGCAGCTGAGACCCCTGATTTAATATTTGGGATAAGTAGGTTTTATTTTCAACCCATTTATAATATCTGCATCCTAAAAAATATCTTCAAGGAATCCAGGGCTGTCTTCAGCCTGCCTCCTATTTCATTTTCGCTGCAACGCAATGAGATAAGTTTGTTGCTGTTTTGTGTGTCAAGTCACTTCTGACTTATAGCAACCGTAAGATGAACCTATCATGGGATTTTCTTGGCAAGATTTCTTCAGAGTGGGTTTGCACTTGCCTTCCTCTGAGGGTGAAAGTGTAGGACTTGCCCAGGGTCACCCAGTGAGTTTCTATGGCTGAGTGAGGATTTCAACCCTGCTCTCCAGAGTTGTAGGTCATTTCCACACTAGACTGTTATAGTGGTATTATTCCACTTTCAACATCGTATGGAATCCCGGGGTTGGCAGTTTAGGGAGGGGCCCCTCCCGAAACTGCAAACTCCAGGATTCCATAAGATGTCGAAAGTGGAATAATACCACTATAACAGTCTAGTGCGGAAATGGCTGTAGTCCAACACTCAGACCATTACACCACACTGGCTCATGATATAGGTTAGGCTGAGGGGAAAAAAGACAAGATACCCCAAGGTTTTTATTAGGTGGAATTTAAACTGAGGTCTCCTTGTTCCAGATCTAATAAAGACCAACCTGTATATATTGCTGTTTTGGCACGGAGCAATTCAGTTTTAATAGAAAAATGTCATTTTTGTTTTAACATTTGTTTTTAACTCTCTTGAGCCTTCAGGCATAGGCTTGGTTAGTAAGTCAACACTGCCAAACTGTTCTGTTAGGATCAAAGGAAGATTTATTCTTTGGCTAATAAAACCTTGTAAAGCTATCTTGAACCTTTCACTTTCTTTAATAAGACCTTTTAAGAGGAAGTTTATCCTATGTCTTGCCAGTCTTAATACCTACAGGCTAAGCTTTAGAGTAAATAAAGGAATGCCAGTAAAATGCATTTCTTCTAATAATTCAAAGAAGGTGATAGTGTGTCTTTTCTATTCCAGAGTAATGGTACAGGTAAATTCCATATGATGAAAGCACTCCAGTTAATCTGTCTGAAGTTTGGTGTCTTTGTGTAACATTCTGGGGCAGAGGAAATGAGTGGTTTTTATCTGGTGAAAGAATTGCAGAGGAGCAAGGTGGAACAGGCCCTTGTTCTGTTTTTTTAAAAATACTTTTATTAAGTATTTATAGATAAATATATTAACTTCAGATATATAAAACAGTATATAAGAGAATATAAAAACACACAACAAAGAAAATACTAACAAAGAAGGGGAAAAACCTAATTAAAACAAAACTAAATACAAAATCAAACTATACTAAGCTATACAAAGCTAACGCAACCTAAAGGGAGATAAAGAGCTAAACAGATAATTTCTAGCTCCCTAGCTGATGGTTATATGATAAGATACTGAATATACTTTTTCAGTCTTATAACACTTAATACACCCTTCTTTATATTATTAAAAGCTACTAATCTTCAAAATCCAAAGTTGATGTTCTCTGCCAATAAGTTCTCAAATACACAATCACCATGTCTTGATCTTTGGCTCTTTCTACACCATACCTCATTAACGTGTTCTTCCGTTACAATCCCATTCACACAATGGTAGCTGTAAAACGTGCAGGGAAAAAACCACCGTCTGTCAGTGCCGCCGAGTGTGAAAGGCACACCCAAGCCTTGCACTCAAGGCCTGCCCAGCCTGACACCTCTTTGCGTTCAGGTCTGAACAGCCAGGGAGATCTCTGAATCAAGCCAGGGCCAGGACAAATGGGTCTGCCTCAGTTCTCCCTCTCTGAGAATGCAGTCCCTTCCTCACTCTTGTCTCCTCCTGGCTTCTTCCTTTCAGGACTCTCCCCCTTTACTGCCTTCCCTAAATCTGCCCTTCTCCTAGATGTAAGAATCAGCAGTGATTTATGTTTTCTAAGACCGTGGTACTGTTGGCACTAAGGTCAAGATGATATTTTTGGTAGCGTGTATATTCCAGGATTCAAAATAAGACTCTGTGACACCGTTTTAAGGAATACAGAACTTCAAACATTTATTGTAACACTGTTGCTTTAAATTTGTTTTGTATCCAAATGTTTATAAGCAGCACACCATTCTTCTCTCTCTCTCTCTCTCTCTCTCTCTCTCTTTCAATTCATTCACTATCTGTCATGCACCCAATTTCTCAGTTCTCTCTCCCACAGAGCTCTTCAAATCTCCAACCTCTCCCAAACACACCACAGATCACACTCCTCTTCAAACACACATCAGACCATTAAAATCTGTTATTTTCCTCTTTCCACCAGCCCCTCCCCTGGGCTACCCAAGGTTCCATTTCACCAGCCAATCAGCTTAAACACTCTCAGTTGCCAAGGAGGCTCTGTTGTCAAGACCCCCTCCCATCAGGTTCATCACAGTAGGAGGTTAGAAGTTCTTTCTTCTGTACTCTTCTGCCTTAAGTGGATGAATAGCAATGTTGCCACCAGTGTTCCTTCTGCACTACAGCATCCTTGGCCACTCCCTTGCCCCGTCTTCACCTTGCCCCACTGACCCTAATTGGCCGGGTTTTTAGGGGGGGAGGTTGGGAGTGGTATTAGCGCAGCAATGTTGTAACGGCATGACACACCAATACACTATTGCACTTTTGTGCTTAAAAATGTATGTAAAAAAAAAGTTTTAACTCACAGGAGAAATTTCAAATAAACACTGAGAGGTGATAAATTTCTAAGCTACCATGCCTTGGGAGTAGCTGAGGGAGGGACAACCTGGGCATTGCCATACCTCACCCACTCCTGGATTGGGGAAGACAGGAAGCACTTTCAAGCGCTATTATAGTACCTCACTGGCTGACAAGATTGAAGTGCTAAAAGAGGCTCTTAATTTTTTTTTTCCCCCTGGAAGTTGTATAAAGTGGTATTGCAATGCTAGGGGATAGGATAGCAGCTGGATAGCAATGATGTCATGTGGTAGCATGACTCTTGGACCAGAAACAACCCACTATTGTTGCAGGATAGTGATGATGTGTGGAAGTGGCCTTCCTTAAACTTCCTCAATAATCCCTCTTCAATCAAAATAGTTAATTTGTCCATTTCTGCAAGTCATGCAGTTTCATCAACCAATCTACTTGCAATGGAGTAGCAGAGTCTTTTTATTTCTGGCATAAAATAGTCTGGCAGCTGTAGTCATATATTGAATATTTCTGCCAAACTTCTTACCGGTCTGCTCATCTACCAGTTCCAGTGAAATAAATTCAGGTTTTAATTGTATCTTTAATTTCAGAATATCTTATATCAAACGATGAAACACAAACGATGATAGCATCCAAAATTTCTTTGCTTTCTCACACGTCTGCCACAAATGAAAAAGTCCTTTTTTTCTGTTCACATTAGATCCATTGTACATTTTAGACAATCTTTCCGATATTAAATACTATCTATTGATCATTTTATACAAGTTTTTTATGAGATCAGAACTTAATGTAAATTTTAAATCTCTTGCCCACGTCTTTCCCCATTGTCCCATCTGTACATTATGACCCCCATTTTGTGCTCATGCTGCCATATAATCTTTTACATGTTCATCTTATGTCTCAATTCTCAACAGTAACTTACTGTATTTGCCAGCGTATAAGACACACCAGCGTATAAGATGCACCTCATTTACATGCCGGCAAATAGAATTTGCCATACTGGCATATAAGACGCACCCTATATTCAAACAGCATTTTTCAGGAAAAAAGTGAGTCTTATATGCTAGCAAATACAGTATACATTTTGGCTATTAGATGTTCATCATCAGTATATAGTTGTTCTTCAAACTCAGATTTAGAGATTTCAAAGCTTAATAAACTTTTATCCATTTTACATAGTTCAGACAATTGTCTGCAAGTAAACTATTGAATATCATGATCTTCTTGTATCAATTGTTCATTTGATTTCATTCTAAATTGTCCTTTTTCCATCACTGACATATCTCTATATGTTAACCAGCTATCTTTAACTGTTTTTTTTTCCTTTTTAAATGAAGCTTCATGTTGTAAAGTCCATAAAGGCATTTTAGCGTATAATCTCATTTTGTATTTATTCGAAAACCCTTACTACAGCATGTCTATAACACAAAGGCTATTAAAATCAACATTTGCTTTAAATTTGTCACACCACAAGTACTCATGTCAGATAAACCTCAAGTCAAACCCTTCTAATTGAAGAAGTCTTTCCCTTTTCAAAGTGATCCAATCTTAAAGTCAAACAAAATGGCAGGCACAAAAATACCCAATCAGGAAACCCAAGTCCTCCTCATTGTTTCACATACTGCAAAGTCTTAAATCTTACCCTTGGTTTCTTTCCTTAACAAATAAATTTTGAGATATATTTCTGCTATTATTTGAACGGCATATCAGTAGTCACAATAGGAATTGTCGGGAACACAAACAACTTAGCTGGTAAGATTGTCATTTTTACAGTTGATATCCTGAAAGTTTCAATTCAGACCATCTTTGTAGTTTAATTTCATTCCACATTTTGACATAATTATTCTGAAACAACTTTGAATTCTATTTCTCAAAAGCAGCATCTAAGCATTTCACTTTCTTAACTATTTTAAATCCAGTTTTCTTCATCAAAAGTTTTTCATCTTCTTTTATCTTATTTTTAGTCAGCATAACTATCTTTTAAATCCAGCCAATTTCCTATAATCATTTAGAATTTTAAGCATTGTATCCACACAATCTAAAGGATCCTGCAAAAAATTAACTACATCATCTGCCAATGACCTTAATTTAAACTTTTGTTTCTTTATCACCATACCTTTAACTTTTTCTTCTTGCCCTACAGTTCTGTTAAGAACTTCTAGAGTCAAAATGAAAAGCCATGGTGGCAGGAAACAAACTCGGCTAGTCCCTCTTGGTATATCACAGCCTTTTGTCATCTCACCATTAGTCAAAATCTGTGCCTTCTGGAATTATTTTAATCCATGTGATAAAACTATGCCCCAAATCCATCTTTTTAAAAATCTTAGTCATGAAATGATCAATTCACATTGTCAAAAGCCTTCTTGGAATTAAAAAAAACATAAGGCCACTTGTTTTTCATTGTGATAATCTAAATGCTCTTATATGTCTGTTACATATCTTATACTGACTTGATTTTTATGGATTACTGTATTTTCTGGCACATAAGATGCACCAGTATATAACACACACCATTTTCAAATGTTATTTTCCAGGAAAAAAAATTCTCCCTGCTGAGGCAAAACGGATTGGCATGGGAAGAGGAGAATTGGCAGGAGCGAGGAGGTCTTCTGCAAGTTTTCCCCCACCGCCCCTTTTTTGCCTTCTGTTTTGCCTAGCAGAAGTTCTCCTTGCCGAGGCAAAATGGATGGGCAGGGAGGAGGAGAATTGGCAGGGGGGAGGAAGTCTTCCGCGAGGGTTCCCCACCCCGTTCCCTTCCGCTTTGCCTTGCAGGAGTTCTCCCTGCTCCCTGAAACTGAGTTCACCTCCAGTGCAGTTATTGTTATCGTTCCAACTGTGGTGACATCCTTGAATCTTATCTTCCAAAAGGTAAACAAAATTTTTCTTCTCATGTTTTAAACTTGTTTAAAACTTTGAACTCTTGGCAATTTTGAGCAGTATTAGTTCAAGAAGCAAGTCTCAAGTATCCAGTGCATTATTAAAGCTATTGTGGCAGGAGGTGTGAAAACAGCAAGGGTCGCGATCCTGTGCTCCCTGCTCTTTTTTCACCAACCACTGCCACAATCAGGCCTGGGCTGGTGGCTGGAGGTGGGAAAACAGCGAGGAGAGCGATCCTACACTCACTGCTGTTTTCCTACCTCCTGCCACCAGACCCAAGCTCGATCATGGCACCAGCCAGTGGGAAAACAGCAGGGAGCACGGAATTTAACTCCTCGCCACCTCCTGCCGTCGGCCCCTGGCCAATCCTGGCTAACCATCGATAACTGAATCCACAGATCATGAATCTGCAGAAACGGGGGTCCTACTGTGAATTATTTCCAAAGATTACTAAGTTGTGCTGCATGTTTGTATTTGTTATATTTGTGGATTTTACAGGATGTTGGATGCTGGTATTTTTAACACCAAAAAATTTCCAAAAATTCTATCACAAAATATAGCCTGCAAGTGGAACCTAAAAGGGAGACTACAGAGAATCACACACATTGTGAAAATGTGGAAGGAGATAAATAGGAAATTGACCTTTAAACTTTGGTGTAATATTTTTTCTGTTCATTTTTAGAATAGCCTTCCAAAAATAGCCAGAGCCTTCAGAAGTCAAGGCCTTTGCGAAGATGAAAGATTTTGCAAACTGTAGTTCTTAGAGGCTAATTAGAGAGTATTTGTCAGTCTCAGATATTAATCTGCTTAATCTGGCCCTGTAATCAATACTATCTATGCTTTCAAGTCACCTGTTCCCAAGAGCTTAAATTAACTAATGTTATAAAAGACTGATAGTAATAAGAAAAGGAAACTATGTATTCAGAATGAAATACTGCTTCAGTGCTCCAGAGATCTCATCTTCCAGTCTTAACTCTGCAGCAGTAAGTTTTTCCAATATGTTCTCACAAAAAAAATTACCCCAAATTTAATTATTCTTCATAATTTTATGTTAAATCTGCTTTTAAAAAGGAAAAAAAATACATAGAAAGCATACTTAGCTTTATGGACATGGGCAGGCTTCATGCTTGTGTGTACACTTTGAACCTGAGATCCCTTTCTTGTTTCAGTGGTATAATTTAAGGTTGGTAAGTTTCTGCTTTTATTTTTAAAATGGAAATCAGAAATTCTCGTTAATCTACTGCAAATTGCCCCATGACATATCAGTAGATCCAGATTTCTGTTCTTCCCAACTTGCCATATTATACAGTTTGGGAGAGAGGGGCTGTCCTGCTGATAGTCCATTTCTTTACACAATTCTGATGGAAGTTTTACTTGCAGTTGGAATACTTACCTGGACTCACATGATGAACATCATTGCAGGGGAGGGTAAGCTTTTGATGGTCTCCATGGAGTGAGAGGAGAGTGTTATATTTGATTGGTGCTAAGTGCCAAATCAAGACATAGGATAGAGGCAAAGGAGACAGTGAAGGAAATCACACCTTATGCATGTAATTTGATGCTCAGTGTCGATAGGAGGTGGTGGTTGTTGTTGTCTCATCCATCTGGCTGAGTGTTTTGCAGATTGGGGGGAGTTTGTCTGGTGTCCTAGTGGTCATTTCACTTGGATTGGTGTTTTACATATGTTGTGTGTGTGCGCACGCGCATGTGCGTGCGTCTGCTGAATGTGTGTCTGGTCATGTGTGTAGGCTAGTGTGTGTTTCTTCCCCCCTCTTTTTGGAGGGAGTGGATCTTTTGCTGCTTTCTTTTATTGTTGGTTGATGTTGTTCTTTGTGTTCCTCTCCTCCCTTCCCGCCTCGGGCATTGCTTAGGATGGCTACTTAAAGGGGATATTAGCAATCCTTCCCCCTTACTTTTTTGAATTTAGCGTGCATGACAGCCTCCTCCCTCCCTTCTCTGAATTCATCATGTTTGATCAGCTTTCTCTCTTCCCTCTTGAATTCATTGTGCATGATAACTTTAAACAGCCAGGGATCATGGCTGGGCTGCCTTAGGATATCTGGGCAGGTTGTCTATGGTGTTGTGCTGATCCCTGATCGATTTATGGGTTGCTGATTCCTTGCTGATTCTTTTTAGTAGGCTGACCTGTTGTTTTCGTGTATTTTGGGCTGTTAAGGGTGGGCTGTAACAGAGGGCCCAGCGACAGCAGTTATATTTTTGGCTTTTCTTTTGTTGTTGGCCATTTTGAGTTGCTGGGTGGGGACAATGGCCATTTTGTATTTCTAATTTACACAGAGTTGTTCTAGGCGTTTAGCTTTACTCTTGTTCAATCATTCATACTCTGTTGTCCAACTTTTACCTTTTGACATTGTTTGGCTTCCTTGAGGGGTAGGGGGTTGCTTTGAAGGGCTGTGCTGTTCTTGAATTCCTCCTCCAGCTCATAAGTGTTTAGCCTGTCATTAGCATTTTTCTGCAGGTGACACCTGTCATGTGATCCACTTTTTATCCTTGGCCGTTCATTGTCTGCTTAGTTATTTGGATGCAGGCTTGGTTGTGGCTGAGAGCTGGTTTGATTGATCCTGCTGCTTCACACTAGCTATAGTTGATTAGTTTTTGTATACTAGTTTCACTTCAGCTATGCCATCTAGGAAGGGTTCTGGTGTTTCTAAAGGCAAAAGGCTGGCAAAAAAGCAGACTGCTAGGTGATCCGTTAAGCATCCTCTCCCTGTCACCTTCCTTTCCTCTGATGATGAAAGTGAATTCACTGAAAGAGCAGCTATTTTAGCAAAGTCAGAGGAATTGGAAAAGAAGAAGGAAGCAAGGAAGGGTGGTGATGGTTCCTTCATGTCTAGATGCTTTGAGCAAGGATCTACATGGAGATGAGGGAGGATCTACATGGAGATGCAGGGGAGCAGGATATTTCAGCTGCTGCATCCTTGAATCCTGGTGTCATGCACGGTGCCCCAGGTGAGTCATGCACTAACACAGCTTCATCAGTAGCATTCCCAGAAATGGGGACACTGTGCTGGCCTTGGGGAGTTTGACATCCATTGCTTGGTGCAGGAGGAGTTAGCAAAGCACAGATTAATTAATCACAACCTATATCTATTTCAGGGTAGCATAGGGATAGTGCGATTCATATATGCAACCCTTCTTTTTATTCTTATCCTCATGTTAGTCAAGGAAGCATACCCATACCTGGGGGGCCTATGATATCAGTGGTCTACTGTGAGTGGCTTGAGTTTGGTTGACTACAGTGCTATCTCCTTCGGAGATATTTCTATGGAGTTAGGGGATCATTTGTCTTAAGATACCATAGATAAGATATTGAAAGGGGAATATATGGAGATTTTTTCACTTCTTTATAGAGAAGTGGAGAAAAAGGAGTGTGAGATGTTAGATGAGAAGGAGAGAGATAAGGTACACAAAAGAAAGATTGAGAAGACCCAGAGGAATTGGTTGTCAGTTTTTTTCATTTATGCAGGCATCATTGTCAGAGCCCAACCATGGAGAGCTTATTTGCTCATTAGATACATGGATATTATTCATCATACATAGCTGGATTTTGCTGACTTTGTGTAGTTGGGGTACAATGAGGCCTTCATGATGTGTGTGGCTGTGAACCCAACACTGCACTGTGATTAGGTACACTCACAGCTCTGGATGCAGTTGATGATGCCAGTGCACCCTATTCAGGCGAAGCACTCTCACAGCGGGCATTTGGTGCCAAAGCCTCAGCTTGGTGCTTCAGGCAGTGGCAGAGCTTGCAGTGTGTGGAGGGGGAGCGGGAGGGAGGCAGGGCTCCAGCATGAAGGGTGTGGCCACTGTTTACAGGGGCGTGGCTGCGGTGTGCAGGGGCCTGCCCAGGGCACGCGGGGGTGCGGCTACAGGCTGGGACACCCCAGAAACATTGCCTCCCAGAGCAAATGCCCCCCCTTGCCCCTATGCAACTGGCTTCAGGTAAAAATTAGGGTGTTTCCTTCAGGTAAAACAATGTATGTTGGGATTTTGGTGTTAATAAGCAGCTTTGTAAATTTAAACACATTTGTTCCATCCGCTCTGCTTCTCATTCCTTTCGTAACTGTCTCAAGTCAAAGGGTACAGGTAGATGAAAAGATGCAGCAGGAGGAAAAAGAGGGCCTGGAGGTCCCTCCATTTCTGCAAAAGGGGCCCAGCCCAATTGAGCTGGATAGATTGCAATTTTTGTTGTATTCATATCCCAATAGGGTGGTGATTCAGTATGTGAGTGCTCATTTTCAGGAAAGTTTTTGTATCCCTTATGAAGGCTGTAGGAAGCCTTTCTTTGCCTATAACCTTAAGTCTGTCAAATGTTTAGAACATGTTGTGTGGGATAAGATTGCTAAAGAGGTTGCAGAGGGCTGTGTTGTGGGCCCCTTTTCTCAGCTGCGAGTGGTGAATCTTAGGGTTTCCCCCTTTGGGGTGGTTCCAAAGAAGGCTCCTGGTGAATACAGGTTGATTCACCATTTGTCTTACCCCAAGGGAGATTCCATGAATGATGTCATTCTGGATGAGTTGTGTTCAGTTCGCTATATATCTTTTGATGAGGCTATTTCATTAGTATGGCACCATGGTTTTGGCACTGAATTGGTGAAGTGCGATATTAAATTGGCTTTTCAACTCCTTCCTGTTCACCCTAAGGATTTTGAATTGCTAGAGTTTTACTTTGAAGGGGCAATATTACATGGATAATGTGTTACAGTGAGGTTGTTCAGGATCTTGCTTGGTTTTTAAAGCATTCAAAGCATTTTTTGGAGTGGGCTTTGAAGGCTAGAGCCGAGTTGACAGGAGTTGTGCATTTCTTGGGTGATTTTTTGTTTGTTGGTATGGCTGGGTCTGGACAATGTTCACTCTTGTTGCGGGAGTATATTGCTGTCCCCAAGGAGCTGGGTGTTCCATTGGCTCATGAAAAGATGGAGGCTCCCATCTTTAGTTGTCTTGGACATCGAAATACACACCACCAATCAGTTTTGTCATTTGTCTCAGGAGAAATGATCAGACTAGGTTATGAGATTTTTCTGAGTTTCTTGGTTTCAAGAAGGTGACTCTTAAGGAGTATCACATACTTCTCGGTTACCTAAATTTTGCATGCAGGGTTATTGCCCCTGGTAGAGTTTTTTTAATGCTGTTTGTGTGATGCAACGGTAGGTGTCAGGTTGCCTCACCATCGTATTAGAGTGTCTGGATCTGTTAAGAGAGATTTGTCAGTTTGGCTGGTTTTTAGCCTTCTTTAATAGAGCTTTCTTTGGAAGAATGAGCTGTGGCTTTAGGATCCCCTGCAAGTTTCATCGGATGTGGCAGGGTCCACTGGGTTTGGAATTTATTTTCAAGGACATTGGAGTGCCCCATTATGGCCAGAAGAATGGGCTCATTCAGGTTTGTTATGGGACTTGACTTTTTTGGAGGTTCCCTCCCCCCCAATTATTGTTGGTCTTTGGATTTGGGTGAAAGACTTTGCTAACTCGGCAGTTCTCTTTTGGTGTGATAACATGGTGACCATACATGTTATCAACACCATGTCCTCTAAAACACAGAGGATTATGCATTTGGTATGGGTATTTGTATTGCTCTGTTTGTGTTACGATATTGTGTTTACATATGTGGCTGATGTGGACAATGGGATAGCTGATGTTCTTTCCCACCAACAGATGGAGTGTTTATGGTAGCTGGCTCCCAAGGGAGACCTTAATCCCATTCCCATGCAGATAGATCTGTGAAACCTTGGAGGGGTGGTATTTCCTACACCATAGCATTGTCAATAGTCCATACTACTAGATGGGGCTATCAACAGACAGGGAAGGAATTTGAATCCTTTAGGCATGTCTAGGGGCTTGAAGCCATTTGGCTTGTACCAGTGTGTTTTTGAAAGATAAAGGGTTAGTTCCTCAGACTATTAGGTCTAAGCTCTCTGCGTTGGCATTTGCTGCCAAGACTCAGGGACTTCCAGATACTACTTCTGACTTTTGAGATCAAAAAGCTCTGGAAGGTTGGTCCAGAGAGTATGGCTTGGTTAGCAACTCCCATGTCCCCTAGTTCCATGATGTGTTTAAGGGCATGTATAATGTCTGTTGTGATATTTGCAGCTCCAGTTCTGAGGTGTTGCTATTTCATGCCACCTTTCTTACTGCCTTTTTGGAGTGTTGAGAATTGGTGAACTTGTAATTTCAGCAAAGGGTTGTATCTCCGGTTAGGTTCTGCAATTTAAAGATGTAGAATTTGTTGAAGGGGGAGTGACACTGTATATTAGACTCTCCAAAATGAATCAGTTTGGAGAGGGGCTTGCATCAAGTTGGGCTATTGTTCTGATGTTTCTCTTTGCCCATTACATGCCCTGCAGTGTTATGTGGAAAGGAGGTGAGGGCAAATGAGTATCCTGTTTTGTCATGGTAACTTTACTCCTCTCACCAGGTTCCAGTTTTGGTTGGTGACGCTGAAGGTATTACTGCATTTGGGCCTGGGTGGGGTTAAATTTGCACTCACTCAATTAGGATTTGAGCAGCTTCCACATCCTCAGCAATAAGTCTTCCATCCCAGGATATTCGATGCCTTGGGCACTGGAAATCTGCACCAATCGAAAGATTTGTGCATCCCTTCCAAGTCTGATTATATTGTTTTTTTCTAACTTGTTCTCAGTTTTGTTCTGTTATAGATTTTAGGTCCAGCATGGCACGTTGACCAGTCCTGATCTGTGGCCACAGCATGATCTTCTGGGCACAGCGTCAGGCCCGAAATTGCCAAATTGGTGTTCAGCTTGGACTGAGCAATTGTGCCACAGTGGAGCTGTTGGGCGGGAGGGGCCTGCAGTGTAGAAGCCCATTGCCTTTACTGTTTTGAGAGCACGGAGGTCTCTGTCCAAGATTTTGTTCATTCATCTTGGAAAGAATGACCTGGGTCTTTTAAAGGGCAAAGCCCTTGTTTTACAAGTGCTTCACAATTTTCAGATTAATAGAAGTTGATGGCCTGGAATTTCTTTAATTTTTTCTGTAATGTTACCCCATCAGATTCGGAGGGGTGCTAGAGACCCCAAACATATTGATTGCACCAGAAGAAGGGTGAATAAGGAGATTTGGAATGCTCTGGATAGAGGGTTGGCCTATTTTATGCCTCATCCTGGCATCCTTTTTTGGCAGTTCGAGCTCTACCAGCAGATGGGGACACTTGTCTGATCATGATAAGATTTAAAAGATATAAGATTTAAAAGAGGGGGTTAAGGCTGTGTTGTCCAGCCTGGTGGGAAAAGGGACTAAGTTGAAAATTGCCCCTTTCTGTGGTAGATAATGGAGGAGAATAAAACTTCGGTAATCACTTATTGGCACCCCTTTGGTGTAGGTTAGGGCTCTGGAACCACATCTTTAGGGCCTTGAATCTCAGGGGGTCAATGAAGGAAGCTACCCTTGAGGTTAACCTGGAAATAAGGCTCTTACTTTTAGCATCCTGTGGCTTGGGTGGGTTACCTTCCAAGATGCTGGAGTGAGAAGCAACCAAAGCAATTTGGATTGCCCTTGGGGCTGAGGTGTTATCACCCTTGGGTATGCTGAGCAGGTTGTCGTAGTGACCCTGGCATCAGCTGGACCTGTATTATGTTGCCCCCTCTTGTATCTTTCAGGCTAACACAATTTAAATAAAACAGGTCAAAATAAAGTGCCCGTTAGTTAACCCAACTTTGTGTTTGGTCCCTTTATTCCACGGTTGAACATCAAATAGTAATATGTGGACTATTTTTCCCTTGGAAGTTTTTAAGGAGTTCATCATATTTTCAACAATGGAACATTATATGAGGGCAGAATGTACCTGCTTTTTGTTATTTACATTAGGAGGAAACATTGGATGTACTATTCATTTTTTCCATTTTCTGTCCTGAAATCTACACAAGTATATAGTATTTTAGATAAGTCCATGCATTTTAAACTATTTAAACTTTAAACTGCAATTTTAAAACTGCACATATTACAGTTCATGCACATGTTGATCTATCTGTATACTTTTATATTTCATACAGAGTTCAGGTTGACAGCAAAGGAGTTGTGTCTCTGTTAGCTGTGGCTGACTTTTCTACTACTTTTCAAACCTATCCTGTTTGCATAGGTATATTTATTTGTAATGTCTCTACATCACTGCAGCTGGACCAACAGTGAGACTAAGGACCCTTTCACATTATATACTTATAGTCATATGATTCCACTTTAACTGCCCTGGCAACATCCTAAGGAATCCTGAGATCTGCAGTGTAGGGAAAGGATTTTAGAATTCTCAGCCAGAGAGCTCTAGCGCCTCCCCAAACTACAAACCCCAGGATTCCACAGGACACAGCCATGGCAGATGAAGTGGAATCATAGTGCTACAACTGAGTAGTGTGAAAGGTCACAGATCTAATTCTACCACTATGTAGCCTGGAAGTGGATGCATTAATGGATAGCAATTCTGCAGCAAATTAAAAAAAAAAAAAAAAAGGACTGGATACGTGGTCACATGTTCAGAGTGACAATTGCAAATCACAGGCCAAATCTGTGCTAAATGGATACGCAGGTCATCTCTTTGTAGCTGCAGTTCAGAAATAGCACCACAGATGCTAGTGCTGCATAGATCATCAGTTCTGGACTCTTGAGTGCACAGTTTGGAAATACATTCACTTGCAAATCACGGAGTAAATCTAACATATGCTTATGAAGGAATCTCTGTCACTGGATCACAATCAGAAAAACTGAATTCTTCAGCAGAACAATTTGTCTAAACACAACTGAAGTGGTATAATGGCATAACATCACATGTACACAAAATTGCTCTAAAGCCAGGGAGGTCTATCATTAATGGTAATGACAACTCTGCAGTCTTCAATAATGCACAGCATGATGTCTGAGATTTAACTTATCAGGAATTGGATGAGACAGTTTTGCTGGAAAACTGAAAATGCCATCCACTCTTGTTTTGTCATGAAAGGAAAGAAGAAGAGTCTGGCCCTCTTTGGCTGTTATATACCTCTCTTGTCCACCATTCAGTGTACTGTTGAACTCATATCTTAATAGCTAGAAGCGCTGTCATCAAATGCAGAACCAAGCTAGCACCCAATAATGTTTCCATGTTATTTGTAAGAGACAAGTACCATGTTCTTTCAGTTCTTAATGATGAGGCACACACTAGCAAATTACACACACACACATGCACACACATATTTGCTTTGCTTAATTGTTGCTATCCTTTAAACAATACACTACTTACATAGATAACACCTTGTTTTTCATTTATTTAGTTATATGCAGTTTTTTCTACAATCCTACACATAATTCCTTCCTTCTTATTGAACTCAGTGGAATTTTCTGTGTAAACAGAGGATTGTTTTTTAAGTGCATGAAATTATATACCATCAGGCATGGTCATGATAAGCCAACAGACAGAAAGCTTAAACTGCTCTCACAATAGTCTCAGAATGAATAAATTAGACACTAAGAACTTTAAAACAGAGGGCTTTTTTTTCAATGTATTGAAAATAAATTTTGGTTTGGGAAAAAAAATACATTACATTGTTAATGTGGAACCAAAACAATATTTAATTTGGTTTTAACATACAAAAATGGGAAGTATGTGCAAAATGTGTATCCATATTTATATTTCTGAAGAAGCTTGTCCACTTTTTTCTCCACAGAGTCATCTAATAAATCATAATTGTCATTCATTACTATTGTAATATCTTTTTTCATCAGCTAAAAGGCTGTAGCAAGAAAAATGGCTGGGCATGCTTTTGGCAAGTGCTACTGGACAGGTCTATCCAGTGTTTTCATGTTCTGAAAAATGTCCACATCCTCTGCTACAGAATCAATAACTGTAGATCAGGGATGATATAGGGAAAGGAAGGGAGACCAACTGTGGTGGACCAATACAGATTTAAGGGGATAGTTATCTAGTGACATAAAGCTGAACACAGGTACAGTACAAACTCTTAATATAGCATACTATGCACCATTCTGGCCACTGTTTAGACATTCTGCAGTCAATGTCGTTCTTAAAAAGTAATGTTCAGAACTGAACACAGGACTCCAAATTCAGTACGAATAATCCAGAATAGAATAGAATTATTGCTTTCAGTGAAGCAGCCAAAGGTTATATTAGCTCTTTGAGTTGCAACATCATGTCCTTGGCTCATATGAAAATACTTAGGTCCTATTTACATGTGCTGCTGTTAAGCCAGATACCTTTCCCCAACTTCAACTAGTTTCTTTGACTTTTTGGGAAGGGGGACCCTACAGCAACACTTAACATTTATCTCTGCTCAATCTCATATTATTACCTTTGGCCCTGTGTTCTGTCCTACCAAATTCTTCCTAATCCTATCCTTCTTTGGTGTTTGCCAATGCTTCTAGTTTTGTGGTATCTGCTTATGTGATAAGCAACTCATCTATAGTCCTCGTTCTGGTCATATAAAAATGTTAAACAGTACAAGGCCTAAGACAGAGCCCTAAAGCACTCCAACTGAGACCTTGTTCTAGGAAAGAGCAATTGCATATGTACTTCTATACTGCTTATTGGCTAAGTGCTCTCTAAGTGGTTTGCAATGTGTTAGCTAATTGCCTCCAACAAGCTGGGTATTCATTTTACCCACCTGTGGAAGGATGGAAGGCTGAGTCAACCTTTAATCAGCACTCACTGAATGCTGTTGCTCTGCCAACTCTGGATCCACCCAACAGGAGCATCATCCAGCTCACCTTTTACCATCTTGTCAATGAACACATAACAGGGGACATTGTTAAATGCTTTGCTGAAATCAAAGTATGCCAAGGCCACAGCATTCCCACAATACCAAACTAGTAACTCAGTTTTGAAAATGAGATTGGGTTGTTCTGCCATTACTTATTCCTGATAAACACATGTCTCCTAGTAATCAATGCATTCTTTTCTAGATGCTCACAGACCTACCAGTTAATAATTGATTCTGGGCTATTACCAACATTACCAAGGCAGATTGGTCAGTAATTTTAGGAAGACACCTCTCCTTCCTTCTAGAGGATGAGAAGAATATTTGCCTGTCTCAAGTCTTCTGGCACCTTACTTGTTCTCCAGTGATTCTTAAAGATTACAAAAAGCTGTCCTAAAGTAGATTGTTGTGGGTTTTCTGGGCTTTGAGGCCGTGTTTTATTAGTATTTTCTCCTGACGTTTTGCCTGCATTGGTGGCTGGCGTCTTCAGAAGATCTGGTGGCATGGAAGTGAGACAGAGTATATGCCACCAGATCCTCTGAAGATACCAGCCACACATGCAGGCGAAACATCAGGAGCAAATACTAATAAAACATGGCCTCAAAGCCCGGAAAATCCACAACAACCTATGGATTCCAGCCATGAAAGCCTTCGACTTTACATTGTCCTAAAGTAGTTTGCAAACATCTATAGTATTTGGGGATATAATTTATCTGGTTCTAGAAGCCTGGACTCATTTAAATCAGTTGAGATGTCCTCTCACTATTTCTCTATTTACTCTGGGCTCCTTTAAATAATCTACTTTACCTGTCTCACTCAATTCCCTTTATGAACAAAGATTCAGGAAAACTGCAGTTCTTCCTTTTCTCCATCACTTTTTAATAATTCAGCATCTTCTCTAAGCAGCAGGTCCACTTCTTTCTTGATCATCTTCTTTCTTCTAATATAGCCAAAGAATTTTACCTCCATTGTTTTTGTTTCTCCTATACATCTAAAAAATGTATCTCATTTGGGGCCTTTTCACACTGTACTATACTATAGCAATTTGATTCCACTTTAATTGCCAGGGAAACATCCTTTGGAATCCTGGGATTTGTCATTTGCGAAAGTATTAAAGCAGCTCTCTGGTTGAGAATTTTACATCTGCTCCCCTCAATTGCAAATCCCAGGATTTCATAGGGATGCAGCCATGGCAGTTAAAGTGGAATCACAGCACAGCATGTGAAAGGGCTCGTGGCCTACTGCCTTTTTGATACCATCTTTGCACAAAAGAACTGAGCAGTTACATATTCTCTTAGTGATATGCCTGTTCTATCTAGGGTCACTGCGCAGAGAAGATGGCGAATTACTAACAGGGGGAAGAGAAAAGGCAGAACTCCTTAACACCTTCCTTGCCTCAGTTTTTTCCCAGAAGGATACAGGCACTCAACCTGGTGGTTGGGGAGCAGGTGAAGAAGCAGGGGAAATGTGCACATAATAGGTAGAGAGGTGGTACAAGAATACCTGGCCACACGGATGAATTCAAGTCTCCAGGGCCAGATGAATTGCATCCTAGGATATTAAAAGAACTGGCAGAGGTCATTTCGGAACCGCTTGCTATAATCTTTGAGAAATCTTGGAGGACAGGAGAAGTTCCAGCAGACTGGAAGAGGGCAAATGTTGTCCCCATCTTCAAGAAGGGAAAAAAAGAGGACCCAAATAATTATCGCCCAGTCAGCCTGACGTCAGTACCCGGAAAGATCCTGGAGCAGATCATTAAGCAGTCAGTTTCTAATCGCTTAGAAAGCAATGCGGTAATCACGAGAAGTCAACATGGATTTCTCAAAAATAAATCATGCCAGACTAATCTTATTTCTTTTTATGATAGAGTTACTAGCTTGATAGATGAAGGGAATGCTGTGGATGTAGCATATCTCGATTTCAGTAAGGCCTTTGACAAAGTTCCACATGACTTTCTTGCAAAGAAGCTAGTAAAATGCAGGCTGGCCAGGGCTACGGACAAATGGATCTGTAACTGGTTGACTGACCGTTCCCAAAGGGTGTTCACCAATGGCTGCTTTTCATCCTGGAGAGAAGTGACTAGCGGGGTGCCACAGGGTTCTGTCCTGGGCCCAGTGCTGTTCAATATTTTCATCAACAACTTGGATGAAGGAATAGAGGGCATGCTCATCAAATTTGCAGATGACACCAAATTGGGAGGGGTTGCTAATATGCCAGAGGACAGGATCAAAATTCAAAATGACCTGGACAGATTGGAGAGCTGGGCCAAAGCTAACAAAATGAAATTCAACAGAGAGAAGTGTAAGGTCCTACACTTAGGTAGAAAAAATGGAATGCAGAAATATAGGATGGGGGACACGTGGCTGGATGGCAGTAAGTGTGAAAGGGATCTAGGAGTCTTAATAGACCACAAGCTGAACATGAGTCAGCAGTGTGATGCGGCAGCCAAGAAAACCAATGCAATTCTCGGCTGCATCAATAGGAGTATGGTGTCTAGATCGAGGGAGGTACTGGTACCACTCTACTCTGCTTTGGTTAGACCGCATCTTGAATACTGTGTCCAGTTCTGGGCACCCCAATTCAAGAAGGACATGGTCAAGCTGGAGCAGGTCCAGAGGAGGGCAACCAAAATGGTGAAGGGCCTGGAAGCCAAGCCCTATGAGGATAGACTTAGAGAGCTGGGTATGTTCAGTCTGCAGAAGAGAAGGTTAAGAGGGGACATGATAGCCATGTTTAAATATTTGAAGGGATGCCATGTAGAGGAGGGAGAGGGCTTGTTTTCTGCCGCTCCAGAGACCAGGACAAGGAGCAATGGATTCAAGCTGCAGGAAAGGAGATTCCACCTGAACCTCAGGAAGAACTTCCTGACAGTCAGGGCTGTCCGGCAGTGGAATATGCTGCCTCGGAGTGTGGTGGAGTCTCCTTCTTTGGAGGTTTTTAAGCAGAGGCTGGATGGCCATCTGTCGGGAGTGCTTTGAAGGTGTTTCTGCATGGCAGGGGGTTGGACTGGATGGCCCGTGTGGTCTCTTCCAACTCTACATTTCTATGATTCTGTGATTCTATGATTCATAGAGAAATTATTTTATTTTCATTATGTAGCTTAATATATTGCCTTGGAAGAAACACCTTGTTCAGAGCTTTACAGCAGAATCTGATAGAGTCAGCTCAGAGTCATGTGTTGTTGAGTCTGATGTAGCTTCTTCTCAGATAAAAGACAAGACTGTGGTAAAGGCCAGCAGGTTTGCAGAAAGAGTGCTACTGTGGGCAATCATTGGCCCTGTGCTTGAAGTCTGATATGGACATTAAACCAAATTTAGGCTTAAAAGACAGGTATACCTCTCATTAGCTGCTTTTAATTATGCAGTGGCAACCACAAACAGCAAGCACTTAGAACGACCAATAAGCTCTTGACATTTTCAGTGACTGCACCTCCTACCCTTAAATTCTCTCTCTCCCTCCCTCTCTCCCTCCCTCTCTCTGTCTCTGTATATATATTTCTTGAAGGGAGTTGGTAAAGTGATAACTCCTGTCCTGTGACTGCATTGTTTCCAACCAGTTCATATCATGTTCCTGACAGAAATGTGTCTGACACGAAGATATAATTGTGAACACATGAACAGCCTGTTAATTAATGCTTATTAATTTCGGTTTATTTTCTGCACTGCAGCATTATCCAAACATCGGCATCTATTGTGAACTATCATGTTGCATGCATCCCATATCAAGCTATGAGGAAATGCAGTTTTGTACCCCTCTGTGAGCAGACAATAGAAGTTAGTCGCCAACAGGTGGATGAAAGAAACAGATGGAAGAGCGCAAAGCAACAAAAGGTTGATTATGTGCAGCATTACAAGCTGTGATCATGGCATGCCAGCTGCCTAGCCAGTGCCAAAGATTTGTAGGCATAATGGCAGAGGAGAAGTCTGAGAAGAAGTTGCAGGGGGGTGGGGGTGGAAGAAGGCTTTTCATAGATATTTATAGTAGTCTTTTCCATAGTAATGTTTGTGACTGGGAGACCTATCAGGGATTCTGTCAGGACAGAGTTTTAATGAATCGAGTTGGGAAAAGAGGTGGTAGATTCCTTCCTAGTCTTAATATCTTGACGTTTTATCATCTGCAAATATTCTTTCCCTTTCTCTCATACTGACTTACTTTGTATCCCTGGCTTTTAAATGAATGGCCATAGTGGGAAACAGAAATGATGTGTCATGATGGAAAAACTATATATCGGGGTTTTGCATATTCCCCTCATGGAAGAATGAGAAAGCATCTCACCATAAAACACATATCTGGAATCTAAAATCAGCTTTCTTATAATCTGAGCTTCCATTTTTAAATAAGCATTTTCAGCCATCTTTCCTTTTAGCTAATTCACCTAATTACATTAGAAAATGGACAGGACAGATATTTACATTGCATGGGTATCAGCACAACATGGTGTGTTCCTGATTCAAAGCATGACGGTGGCATCCTTCGTGTGCCAGGACCAGCTCTGTAACTATGTAAATGATGCTTTAAAATAAAAGTATGAACATGTGTAGAGCAAAATTTCCATCAAATAAGTCACCAGAATACTTTGCAAAGTCAGTCTTCAAACTGAAGTGTACCTTCTTGGAAAAGTTCTGAGGCCCCAAATGTTTGTTTTTTGAAATGCAGGCACACTATTTAAGAACAAAAATCAGTCATGACAGTATGCAATTCCTTTTCTCCAACCTTTTTTTTTCAGAATTTGTTCCTCTTCAGGTTCTTTTGCACCTTGTTCACTTTTTTTTCTGCCTTCTTCTACTCAGGGTGGCATTATGATAGAGATCAAGATTACTCTGGCAATTTAGGAAGAGAAATAACTATCTATATAAAGCAGATATTCAGAGTATGTTAACACATTTTGTTTAACTAATTATTTAATTACTAACCCTGCAATATTATTAGGAAGAACTACTGTACTTCACTAATTATAGTTCTTATGTACACATTTGGTTAGCTTTTCATAAACTTAAAAGCAGTTCAGTAACCTATGTAAAACAAACCTAAAATCTTTAAAAATAAGACTTGCTTCTCACCATGGCACTACCTTTCCGTGGTAGTGGGATTGCATGCTCCTGAGAGGCAAGAGACTATGCTGATGGTAGGGTCACCTATGTGAGATAGGCTTTCAATGAGGAACCAGACTGCATATGCCAAATAGCTACTAGGCAGCAGCAGTAGAAAAGAGTGAGATTGGAAAAGAACACTACCGCTACTTTCCTTAATGTAGATGCTATTACTGTCAGGGATTCCAAGCAGGGAACCCTGGGAAAATGATCAGCCCACTGCAAAGATGTTGCATCATGCCCCAGCTGTGGGTAATTGCAAGGTTGCATAAGAAACTGGGGTCGTGTGCAGATGGTAGAGGGAGGTGTGCAAACCTCTACCTGATTGGTTGTAGATATGTATATAACAAAGCAACGCCAGCATGTATTTGTCTGTTGACCAAACCTGGTGCCTGGTGCAAGCTTTTGTCCGCCTGTCCTATGTTTTGTATATAACGGAACTTTGCTGCAAGATAAAGTGCCTCCTGTTTTGGAAGAAACTCCTCCGTGTGTGAGTATCCTTACTGGGGAACAAGGCTGCTGCTGTTGGCTCGCTGAACTCTGGTTTTTCTGCTGCATTTCCGTGGGGCTGAAACTCCTGTCATCCAACAATTACATTGGCTTTTTCTGGCTGCTGCACCACACTGTTGGCTCATGTTTAGCTTGTGGTCTACAAAGACTTCTAGGTCCTTTTTACATTTCTTATGTATTCAGCACAGAAACAGTCTGTATTTGGATTAATTCCTAACTGCCATGGTTCTGTTCTATGGAATCATGGGATTTGCAGTTTAGGGAGGGATATTTAGAATTCTCAGCCAGAGAGCTCCAGTACTTCCCAAGACTACAAACCCTGGGATTCCATAGGAGGCAGCCATGGTAGTTGAGTGGAATCAGAATGCAATGGTTATATAATGGGGAAAGGCCCTAATTGTCTAGTCCTACAGCTAAAATACTGTACTCTTTTTCTTGCAAAAGGTCCCTAGTCTTTTGCAAAAGTCAGTACTGATTTTTCTCTCATCAGTATAATCAGTTTATTCATATTATCTAAGTCCAACAATTTTATTAGCCCATCTTCTTTCATTGGAATCTCTGTATTATTCCATTTCTGTGCATATAATAGCAATAGTAATAGCAGTTACATTTCTATATGCTCCTCAGTGCAGAGCACTCCCTAAGCAGTTTACAATGCTGCAGATCATCATATCTTGCCATAATTCTTCTCCAGTTGATTTTTCTACTAATCCCAACAAATATAATTCAGGTCTTAATTGAACATTAACTTCAAAAATTTTACACACTCTAAAATGTATTTGCTTCCAGATTTTTTTTAGCCTTTTCACATGTCCACCACATGTGATAAAATGATCTCACTTGTTGCTCACATTTCCAAAATCTATTAGAAACCTTTTTATGCATTTTGGCCATTATTTTCTGGTATCAAATACCAATGATACATCATCTTATAAAACTTCTCTTTAAAGTTGTAACATAGCATGTAAATATAATTCCCTTTGGCCACTTTTTTCCCATTGTTCCAAATGTATATGTCTTTTGCTCATTTTATCATATAGTCTTTAATCAACTCTTCTTCCATCTTTAATTTTAACAGAAATTTATACACTTCACCAGTCAAGTGTTCAGCATCAAAGCACAATTATTTTGCAAAATCAGATTTACTAAAGGCAAAATCAGACAGTTTTTGTCCATTTTATATCTCTCTACTATCTATCTGTAAGACTACTGCTTAAAAGCTAAAACCACCAGACTTTAATTCTTTAATTGATTTGATTATAATGTTCTCACTTGATTTCCAGAAGATCTTGATAAGTCACCCATTTTTCTTTTGCTGTTCTCTCTTTCATATAAATGCCTCTTGTGATGATACCCTCTGACTATGTTAGGAACAAAAAAGGTGAAGGCTGCCAGGTCCATTGCTTTCTGCAGATAGCAATAGCAATAGCAATAGCATGTGTATTTCTATACCACTTATCAGCCAAGTACTCTCTAAGCAGTTTACAATATATTATCTAATTGCCCTCAACAAGCTGGGTACTCATTTTACCAACCTGTGGAAGGATGGAAGGCTGAGTCAACCTGGAGCCCAGCACGATCAAACTCACAACCTTGTGGTTGCAGTATTGGCATTTAACCACTGGGCCACCAGATGAAATGTTATGGGTAACAGGGAGAAGATAGAGCATTTTGATTTTTGTTTAGATTCAGTCTTATGCTACAAGGGCAATTCTGTTCAATCTGAGAAAAAGAGAACAAACGGCTATAGCTCAGAATAGATAAAGACATGGTTGGAGACAGCAGCTTCCATATTTGTGAAGCAGGGAGTCCATTCTGTGTTTGAGTCTGAAGTTTCAAGTTTCAAGTTTCTGAATCTGTTTAGGGAATAGGGTTCAGCACCTTGCATAGCTTATTCAAAGTTCATATCAGCAGCCATAGTGGATTCATTGCCCCACTGACAAGAAAATCATCAGGGGTTAGAGAATGCCCAGTGGTGTTAAATAACCCCAAGTCTCCAGAATCAGAGAAATTACCTCTCCAAGTGTTGAACTGGACATTTTTTGCCCTCAAGCTCATATTCCTCTTTTGCCACTTTATTTGATTTGTGGTGCTAATTTGTATGATGTGTTCATCTATGGAATAATGAGGTCAGAAGTAGCATCATGTTGTCCTCAACAAAATCATGAGTTCCTATAGCAATTGGCTGAGGACACTGCTGGTGAACGAGGAGGAAGAGGAGAATACAATGCAGAGAAAAAGAGCACGTGGCAGTGTGAATTAATCTTTAAAATGGTAAAATTAGCAGAAAAACGGGGGTGCCATTCTATATACACAAAAACAAACACAAAGTACTCTTGGCTCAGCTCTGCTTTGTAGAGGCCTTTCTACCACAACAATGCAACTAATAATCTGAAAATCCTATGGTATAAAACTAACAAACTTGTGCATGGAATAAACCTTGGGAGATGAGATTGCATCAAAGGGATTGCTTTAAAACAGTGATACTGGTAGAGAACTAAATTTAGACTAGCAGTATGTTAAAGTCTGCCAAGAGATTGGATGGGGGTAATGATTCAAAAGCATCATTTTGGGTTACAGTTTTCACACTGTCATGCATTTTGGTAAAGACAGGAGTGTTCATAGTTGCACTGAATAGATTGGTGTGTCTTCCTCACTGCATTATACATAGAAAATAAAGTGCCAATGTCTAGGAGATGCCATATTCTTACTGTAAAGCTGCTGCAGTTAAAATTTCTCAGTTTTAACTCTCTGTTAAAATCATATGTGTTGAAAGCCCTTTGACCCTGACCTACCCTGTGACTTGTTACTGCCCTGGCTAGTCCGAGCTTTGGGGATATTAAAGATATCCTCTTGATATCATAATTCGTCTTCACTTCTCTATTCCCCTCCACGTGCTTGCGAGGCCACCGGACAAGCATGTAAACAAGCTCGGCTGTTAATAGCTGTAATATTCAAACTACAATACAGGCAGGCCAGAAATAGCTGACTCACTGTTTTAGGAGACCTCCAGGCATGTACTCTAATTAAGTATACACGCTACTTACAAAAGAGCCTCTGCCCCGCGACGGCAGCTTGATGGGTTAACTATACAATACCCAAGTACTCTGCGTTTGCATACTGGCTACTCTATTGAAAAGCGCTAAGATAACTCAATCATTCAGATTCTGACCTTTCGGAGGCTTTGTCTCCAGATCCAAATCTATTGTTTTCCCCCAAGTACGGCATAGCCTGCAGTCACAATTCTCCTTATAAAAACCCTTGATTCCGAGACCTTCCTCGGATCGCTCCCGAGTTTCATCCCGCCTTGCTGCCGCTTTGCTTGTTGAGCCTCCCCTCAGCTCCACGTGCTGAGCTACATTGCACCCCAGCTTCACTCTCTATTTTTCTGGGCTTCAGGACAGGTGAAGTATCACCCAAACCAGCAATCCCTCTAAAAATCCCTCTATACCACTCCAACCTTTATTTTCTTTAGCTATCTTGTATGAGCGTGTTGCATACACTGTTTTGCTTGTGTTTAATAAACATCTTTTATTATTTCAACTTTTGTGTGCTACTTGACTCGACCCGACCCCGTAGACATAGGGTTCAAGATCTCGCTACGTTACCCTGCCTCTCGTAACGCTAAGCAGTGTTCTGAGCTAATTTTCCCCACCTTTAGTTGAGCACATTTTGGTGTCCCTCCCGGGACCCCCAGTACACAGGGTAACAGACTCTTTACTGCACCTTTGACTTAGTTGGAGATATCTCAAGCGATTTGGCATTTCCTCCTGATCAGTTATTTCAAACACTTTGATAATGGCAAGGCAGCAATTTGGTTGGCTCAGGACACAGCCCCCTTCTAGAGTTGTCACAGCAACAACTTAAAGCATTTCAAAGGAATCTACTGCAATAATCTTAGCTTCTGATCTTTGACGGACTTATAATGAAGGAGGAGTTTGCTAATGCTGACATAAACATTTCAAAAACCTGAGGAGGTGATTATTTAATGTTCAGGAAGTCAGCTGGTGCACAGCCAACAAACCAGTATTCTGTAAAAGCACCTCCTCACTCAAATTTCTGAAGAAGAAAAGAAATGCTTCCTTTATGACAGAACTCAGCTCTCACAGGCTCTGTGACATAAAGCTCTTACAGTTTCTTTACCTCATATTAATTTATAATCTACATTTTGCTATGTGTAACATCAGTGACCTCTAGAACCACTCATTTCCATTTCTTTTTTTTTAACTGTCTGAATAAATCTGCTTTATTTTTCAAAAGCAATCTTGAAATACCTGTCTGTCTGGGGCCACCATTCTCTGATTTTGAGTCTCTTACTTCTAATTCCTCCTGTGTGTCACTCACCATCTTTCACTGGTGAGAGCAAAAGACATCTGCCTAGAGTCACTTCCATCTCTTTCCATTTCATACACTCCAAAAAGCCTTGGCAGTGACAACCATTTCATGAGATGAGGGGCCAAATCTACTTACCGTATTCTATTCACAAGCTATCTGAATCCCTGAATCCAGTATCATTTCACTGGTCACTGACAAACATGGGAATAGGTGTCATGTTCTCGGTACTCTTTTATTCTCAAGAAAACATGCAGGGTTTTCCAACAATGTTTAATGAGGTATATAAGGCATATTACAGTTGCTGAAGCTAACATTCCATAATACATGCGTGGTTATACAGTGATATACACTTTTATGCGTGCACAATTCCTATTGGTGGATTCTCAGGGTCTTCCCCTTTCCCAAACTCCCAGCAGTTTCTATGGGAACTTGTTTGTTCCTTTACTTTGATCTTGCATATCCCCCAGACTTTCTCAGGTTTCCTGATCAGCACCCAAGTTGTTTCTTAACATGCATCTTCAATGTTATCTCTATCTCAGTCCTTTGTGCATCCATCTAAATACTTACCAGATGCCTTGTGGTTGGCATCTCTCAACCTACCCTCTTTGATTCCTCTCCAGTAGGATGAGATGCAGTGACACTTTCCTTTGATATACAATAAATTGTTACACATGGTCCTAACATAGGTTCTATTATGTTGCAAAGTACGCTAAAGCTCATACATAGTAAATCACTTGTCAGTTGCTATCATGTCTAAGTAAACAGAGCCATGGCTGAACACAGATTTTCAGCCATCATTCAGATGTTACCTGAGGTTTAACGTATAACATGGTGGCCTGGAACACATGATGGCAATTCAAGCCTTTTGCTACACCAACATGATAACTCACTACAACGTTTTATACCAGTATATCATACTGGGGGAGAATAACATAATCAACAGGCATTCACTATCCTGGATCAGTCACATTATTAATAATGGCATGGAGCATAGCTGTCATGACATTCCACACACACAACTCCAGCAATCTTATCACCCCAGTTTGTGTGGGTATTTGTCATGAAATGTTCTTCTTAAACAAGGGGCTCTGACATATTGTGCATCATTCCCTTTCACTGTCTGACAGGTGTTTCCATTTCACAAAATATTTCTGTTTTTCTATTTTTTAACCCCCTACAGTCTAACATGTTAGCTATTTCAAAAAACTGGCCTTGTGTTAAGGCAACCTAGAACTGCATAAGCTGTGCCAGGTTTACTACTAGCTTATGACCAGCTTCTGACCCACTAAGAAATCTTGCTTCTTTCTACATGTACTCCTGCCAAGACAGATCTCTGCTATGCCTCCAGTACAGTGGCATAGCTAGAGCATTTGCCACCCGGGGGTGGTCCCTGAGTTTGCCGCCTGAGGGTGTCCCTGAGTTTGCCACTCCTCTCAGGGGAGGGAGGACCTATCCAAAATACCAAATAAAAACTGCTCGATTAGCATTGGGTGATTGGGTTTTGGGCGTTCGTGCTCAGAGGGGGCACTCTGGACATGCTCAGAGACATGCCAGCATTCCTGCGGCAGCGAGCACCCTGTCTGTCTGTCCGTCTGTCTCTCTCCTTCCTCCCTTCCTCCTGGGAGAGTCAGCTGGGCTGGGCTCATCCCCAGTCTCGGAGACGGGAGGGGGCAAGGGGGTGCCTCTCCCCAACTCCTCAGGCCCTTCCTCTCCTCTCCTCTCCTCTCCTCTCCTCTCCTCTCCTCTCCTCTCCTCTCCTCTCCTCTCCTCCTTTTTTCCCTCCTTGCTTCTTGCTCGACCCAGAGGTCTGCCGGTGTTTGCGCTGCTGCTTTGGCTGGAAACAGGTTTGACTCCAGATTGGGAGGGAGGGAGAGAGGGAGGGGAGGGGAGGGGAGGGGAGGAGAGGGGGGAAAGGACAGCCCCTTTTGCCAAGCTGGCATACCTCTCCAGCGGACGTTTCCAGGAGGCTCCAGTGCCCATCTAGTCGCTGGACGTCTGCCAGCACGTGTAGGGTGGCCAGGCACCGCCCCCCAAAACATGCTGCCCTGGGCGCCCCCCCACCCCGTATGCCAATGCTGTGGTATTTTGTTTTTGTGACTCTGTGTTGAATTTCGTCTTGCTGGGATCATAACACTGTTCTAGCCTGTCAAGATCTTTTTGAATCTTGACTCAGTCTTCCATAGTATTATCCCTTCTAACATTTCTCTTCGGAAAATTTAACAAAAGATTCCTCTCTGTCCTCGAGGAAGTCATTACAAAAATATTGAACAACCCCTCTCCTGCCAGCACACTACTCAAGACCACCACTTTGTGTGACATAAAGACAGTAATGAAAACTCATTAAATGCAGTGATTCAAATAAGTTGAAGATCATAGATGACATTGTCTGATGTTTTGCTGAAATTAACATACGATATGTCCAGGCCTTATGATTTCCCAGCCTGGTAGCAATTGAAAAAATTATTTTTGTTTCATTTGACATGCCCAAATCTTGATTAATCCATTGGTTACTAATCACTGCATCCTTTTAAAGATACTTATCAGCCACTTCATCTCTTTTAGGTGTTTGTCCAGTATTGACATCTGGCTGATGAGTCTGTAGTTACCTGAATATGCTCTTTTGAAATAGGGGAAATATTTCTTCATCTCTAGTATTTAGACTTCTCACACTATTCCCAAGAGTATTCAAAGACTGTAGCCAGCAGCTTTGAAATAAAGTCCTCAAGATCCTTCAGCAACTGGTCCAAATTCATGATCTGGCCCTGGAGACTTGAATTAATTTTAAATTGCTAGGTGGTCCCTAAATCCCATAATCTATTTTGGGATGCAAGTCCCTCACTCTATTGTTTTTTATTCTTCTTAAGTCAAATATAATTTTCCCTCAGGGAAAGCCTAAGTCTTAATAGGTGCTAAATAGTCCCAATGTTGGCTGGTGCCTTGTTACCCTGATTCCTGGGGGTCCCGGGAGGGACACCTAAATGTGCTCTCAATTTTATAAGTTGGGGAAATTAGCCAAGAGCACTGCGTAGCAATACGAGAGGCAGGGTAACGTAGCGAGATCTTGAACCCTATGTTTAGGGAGTCAGGCTGAGTCAAGGAGCACACAGAAGTTGAAATAATAAATGATTTTTTATTAAAAACACAATCAAACAGTGTATGCGGCACACTCACACAAGATAACTACGGAAATAAAGGTTGGAGTGGGATAGAGGGATTTTTAGAGGAGTTGTTGGTTTGAGTGATACTTCACCTGTCCTGAAGCCCGGTTAGAAGCAAAGAAGCTGGGGAGCGTGGATCGCAGCACGTGGAGCTGAGGGGAAGGCTCGCTGGACAAAGCGACAGCAAGGCGGGATGGAAGCCAAGAGCGATCCAAGGAAGCGCTCAAAGTCAGGGGTTTTTATAAGGAGAATTGTGACCGCAGGCTAGTTCGGACTTGGGGAAAACAATGAGTTTGGGGCTGGAGACAAAGCCTCCGAAAGGTCAGAATTTGAATGATTGGATTATAGCCAAATTGTCAACAGGGTAGCCAGTATGCAAATGTGGAGTACTTGAGTGTTGTATAGTCAGATCATCAAGCTGCCAGCACGGGGCAGAGGATCTTTTGAAAGTTGCGTGCATACTTAATGAAGGTATTTGCCTTGAGGTCTCCTAAAGCTGCGAGTCGGCTATTTCTGGCCTGCCTGTATTGTGTTGGAATATTACGGCGATGCGTGCTTGTCCGGGGGCCTCACAAGCATATGGAGGGGAATGGGTATGTGAAGCCGAATTATTGATATCAAGAGATATCTTTATATCCCACAAGCTCGGGCTATTCAGGGCAGTAACAGGCTCCCACATGCATGGAGTTGTGAATCTATTCCAGATTTTACTTTGAATACTAAAACATCTATCAGCACTTTAAATGTGAACTAAGCCTAGGGCAGATTCATTGCCCAATTGACATGGAATCCACAGCGTGGCCCTGATTTCATGACAAAATTAATGAATCAACCTGCCGTAGATTAGTAGTATGCAGACAAATGTGCATATTGGTGAAAATAACGTTATAAATTTTGTGTATTAGGGAAACTGATTGAAAAACAATGTATGTTAAGGAAATCTGCATCTAAAAATGCCTGGATAAAGAGAAAGATGGAAAAAATGCATATATATTCGTATCCAAACTTTCTAAAAAAGTTTCCAAGTCCAGAATAAATCAGATTTAAGACTGGAAAAAATCTCAGTTCAGGATGAATCATAGAATCATAGAGTTGGAAGAGACCCCAGGAGCCATCGAGTCCAACCCCCTGCTGTGCAGAAACACCCATCAAAGCATTCCCAACAGATGGCCATCCAACCTCTACTTAGAAACCTCCGAAGAGGGAAACTCCACCACACTCCAAGGCAGCATATTCCACTGCTGGACAGCTCTGACCATCACGATGTTCTTCCTGAGGTTCAAGTGGAATCTCCTTTCCTGCAGCTTGAATCCATTGCTCCTTGTCCTAGTCTCTGGAGCGGCAGAGAACAAGTCCGCTCCCTCCTCAACATGACATCCCTTCAAATATTTAAACATGGCTATCATGTCCCCTCTTAACCTTCTCTTCTGCAGACTAAACATAGCTCCCTAAGCCTTTCCTCACAGGGCATGGCTTCCAGACCCTTCACCATTTTGGTTGCCTTCCTCTGGACATGTTCCAGCTTGTCGATATCCTTCTTGAACTGAGGTGCCCAGAACTGGACACAGCATTCCAAATGAGGCCTAACCAATGCAGAATAGAGTGGTACCATTACCTCCCTCGACTGAGACATCATACTTCTATTGATGCAACCAAGAATCACGTTGGCTTTCTTGGCTGCCTCATCACACTGCTGACTCATGTTCAGCCTGTCATCTACCAAGACTCCTAGATCCCTTTCACACGTACTACTATCCAGCCACGCATCCCCCATCTGATATTTGTGCCTTCCATTTTTTCTGCCTAAGGGCAGGAGCTTACATTTCTTTCTGTTGAAATTCCTTTTGTTAGCTTTGGCCCAGCTCTCCAATCTGTCAAGGTCATTTTGAAATTTGATCCTGTCTTCTGGTGTATTAGCAACCCCTCCCAATTTGGTATCATCTGCAAATTTGATCAGCATGCCCTCCACTCCTTCATCCAAGTCATTGATGAAGATGTTGAATAGCACTGGGCCCAGGACAGAACCCTGCGGCACCCCACTAGTCACTTCTCTCCAGGATGAAAAGCAGTCATTGATGATCACCCTTTGGGTTCAGTTGGTCAGCCAATTACACATCCAACTAACAGTAGCCCTGTCCAGCCCACATTTTACTAGCTTCTTTGCAAGAATGTCACGGGGAACTTTGTCAAAGGCCTTACTGAAGTCAAGATATGCTACGTCTACAGCATTCCCTTCATCTATCAAGCCTGTAACCCTATCATAAAAAGAGATAAGATTAGTTTGGCATGAATTATTTCTGAGAAATCCATGCTGGCTTTTAGTGATTACAGCATTGCTTTCTAAGTAATTACAAACTGACTGTTTAATGATCTGCTCTAGGATCTTTCCTGGAATTGATGTCAGGCTGACCAGGTGATAATTATTAGGGTCCTCTTTTTTCTCCTTCTTGAAGATGGGGACGACATTTGCCCTCCTCCAGTCTGCTGGGACTTCTCCTGTTCTCCAAGAGTTCTCAAAGATTATTCCAAGTGGTTCGGAAATGACTTCTGCCAGCTCTTTTAATACCCTTGGATGTAATTCATCTGGCCCTGGGGACTTGAATTCATTTAGTTTAGCCAGATATTCCTGTACTACTTCTCTACTTATTCTGTGCTGCATTTCCCCCCCTTCCTAACCTGCTCCCCACGCCTCAGGTTGGGTACTTCTATCCTTCTGGGAGAAAACTGAGGCAAAGAAGGTATTGAGTAGTTCTGCCTTCTCTCTTCCCCTCGTTATTAATTGGTCACCTTCTCCATGCAGTGATCCTATCATTTCCTTGTTTTTCTTTTTGCTACGGACATATCTAAAAAAGCCCTTTTTATTGTTTTTGATGTCTCTGGCAAGCCTGAGTTCATTCTGTGCTTCAGCTTTTCTGACCTTCTACCTACATCTCCTGGCTTGAATGAACTGAACATGAATTGAATGTTAGATGAGAAAAATGAGAAACAGAGAAACCAAAATTAGCAGATTTGGCCATCCTCACTATTAAGATGGGGCAATAAACTTCTATATGAAAAGTCACACTGGATGCTTTGACTGGTTGCTCCTACTTCTTTGGCCATGATTCACCCTTGATCGGTTTTGGAGTAAATTCTGCTAAAATCTCACTGTTTGGCACTTCCATGGGCTCCTGTTCTTTGGCCATGATCTTTTATACGTTGTTTTGACATAGCATTGTATTGATGCTATGTCAAATGTGACACTATGTCAAATGTGTGAGACAGCCATCTGTGTACTCACAAAATGATTGGCTGTGTTAGGGACTTAGCACTGCCTCCAAGAAAGAGTAACTGGTTCAGCTGTTTTCACACTAGTGCAGAGCTTTCCAAATGGTGTGCTGTGACACATTAGTGTGTCACCTGAAGTGTGAAGGTATGTCACCTACAATCTTGGAAATGTATGTTATTATTTATAAATCATATATTTTTAAAAATATATGAAAGGTTTTCATGAGATATGTTGTGTACCCATACATTTCATTATTACAATTTATGTATGTGTCCATATCTCTTATAATGGGATTAGTTTAACCTCCAGTTTGCTAGTAAAACTGAATTCCTGTGTTGTGAAATGATGCATGTCTAAAAAGTGTGTCACCAAGATGAAAAGTTTGGAAAGCTCTGCACTAGTGCATCACCCTAACAGGATTCCAGCCTTTTTCAGAATTTTGCTGTACTTAACATTCGTTATTCAGAAGGTGCTAATGAACATTCCAGAGCCCAGTTGCATATACAATGTCCACTAAGTTCAAGGAGATCTGGGTGACAGAGGCTGAAGTAGGTGTCATTTTTTGCTGAATCCTGTAGAGAGGCTAAGTCTCCTATTTAAGAGGATTATACTGTTTTTTTTTATTTTGTTCAGTATGTTCACAGTCCTGCTTATAGCCCTTTTAAATATCATTCTCTCTGGCTTCCTTTTATCTCTGGATATAATTTTGCAATTGTTCATTTCATCAGATGTTCTATATCTAGGCACACCTCTGTCTGCTTCTAGGAGTCAACATTTCTCAAAAGTTGCTCTTATTTATAGAAGGCAGGGGGTGCAATTTCCTCCTACACTTATGACAGACAAAACAGCTCCCAAGTGCTCTCTGTCCAATTTCTTTCTGCAATGTAATATTGAACATAATTAAAAATAGGGCTTTGAACATTTGACCTCTCAGTTACTCGGTTACTAATATGACGGTCTCAGGAATGGCCACGAGTTACCCTGTTCCACACAGGTAAGCTTGTTTGTATTAATTGCTTTTTTCTTCCAATGAAGATATTCCTCCCTACTGAGTCAGTGCAACAAACCTGTAAGGCTGGTTTGACCAAAAGATAATGAGTAGCCCAGGTGATTGTCTGTCACAATCACTTGGTGAGTTCATAGCTTATTGGAGATTTGAACCCAGATCTCCCCAACTAGAAGCCATTCCTCTCTTCTACTAACTTGCATTGCTTTGACAGTATAAGGATCGCAGCCAGAGAGATACAATGAGGACTGATTCAGAATGTATCCAACCAGGTTGGTTCACATAGTTGAAAAGTTAAGTGAGTGGGAGGAAATCAATTCAGACTAGGATTTCTCTGCACTCCCTCCTCTCCATTAAGCAGCTGCCTACTTTCCCCAGTGGTGGCTACAGAAAGAAAGAGATGCTTTCTCTTTGCACTGCATGTTGTAAGTTAAAAGCCCTTGTTCCACCCAGGAGGCCATTACTCCTAGAGCAATTTTCAGCTGGAGCGGGAATGCTCCAACTGTCCTCCAGGGTGGAATCTATCACACAGCAGGCTGAATCCCATCAAGCAAGGCTGGGAGAAAGGGTCAAGTGGTCCGCTGCCGTGCTGTTGGAGCTCATCTGAGACATATTTAATTTAATTAAGGCTGTCAGTGCTATTGATTTTGGCAGTTTCAATTACAGTGCTGTTACGGCTTCTGGATCTACTGATCTGTGATGAGCCATATCAGCACTGGCACACATGGAGGAAAAAGCCCTTTGTCTCCTTTAAAAGCTGACACATCTGCCATCAGCCATAACTTACGACTTTTATCCAGCCCAGCTCCTCTTCTGCTCCTCATAATTAATTTCTCATTAGACAGCTCTTTATTGTTTAATTTGTGCAGTTTATAATCAAATTGGGCACATTAATTGTCGCCGAATTTAAGGCTAATGAAAAATAAAGGTTTTCAATAACTTACTCTTCCATTATTCCAGACAAGATAAAATAAAACACTTTAAGGATTGTCAGCTTTTTAAATTATAAATTAGGTTGTTTAAAGAGCATGGGCATTTAGGAAGCAGTTATCACACATTTAGTAATTATAAATCCTACCCTGCAATACAATTATTGGGGTTATATTTACAATTCTTCTTCACTTTCCCCCATCCCACCCTCTTGTTATTTAAGTGCATTACATCTTACTGCTGTTAGTCAAAAACAACTGAGTTCGGAGATAATGCAGGGTGTGTATGTGTCCCTTTCTTACATGCATAATTACACATCATAACTAACTTTGAAGAGGTCAGGGAAGTTATGAAGAAATACTGGGAAGTTACAAGTAAATGGCTGTAAACTGATATAAAGGTTTTCCTGACAGCAAGAGTGATTCAGCAACGGAACCAATTGCCTAAAGTGGTGGTGAGGTCTCCTTCTCTGGACATCTTCAAGAAGAGACTGATGGGGATGCTTTAGCTGGAGACCCTGCATTGAACAGGGGGCTGGACTAAATGGCCTGTGAGGCCATCTATGACTCTATTCTATTTTAGATCCTTTTTACATCATTAAAAGATCTGAGCCAGGAAACTTGACTCAGATCTCACTCTGCCTTGAGTGTAGTATATAGGTGTAATCTCATATGCACTTATGTGTACATAAGCCCCCTTAAACTTAATAGGGTTTACTTCTGAATAGATATGTATCGATTGCACTAAGTGCATAGTCCTATGGATGTTCTATGCAAGTAATGCTGTTTTCTCTAAGTAAACCAGCATAGGATTGCCCTGTTAGTCTTCGCCACCATCTGCAACATGGATATCAAACTACTGACCTACTCTTTAAAGGATTGGTAGGATAATGTTACACCCTGAACAGAAAATGTGCAATACAATTAAGACTTTTTTCAAAAATATTCCAATACATGTTGAATGCTTGACAACTCTGGTCATTTCTGTACTACACTGTTATAGTGCTATTATTCCATTTTCAGCATCCTATGGAATCCTGGAGTTTGCAGTTTAGGGAGGAGCCTTTAGAATCCTCAGCCAGAGAGCTCTTGGGCCTCAGTAAACTACAAACCCCAGAATTCCACAGGATGTTGAACGTGGAATAATAGTTTAGGGCAGAAATGGCCTATATTACACATTTCAAAAACTGTTAACAACTAGTAATAATCATTGTAAATAGTCAAATCTTTCCAAAATTGAAGATAAGTATAAAGACAATTCTATATTAAATTTTTATATTTTAGGGTACTTCTTTAAAAGCTCTCTGCATTTTTATTTCCTCCTCTGTGAGCCATCCGTCAGGGCAACAAGCTCTGAGAGAATACTGGAGGAGAATTTTTCTGCTGTGGCATTCCACTTATGAAACACCTATCTTTTTGAGGGCTGATGGACACCAACACTCATGTTGTTCAGGTGCCAATGAAAAACATGGTGGCTCATGAAAGCTTTTGGGGCCTAATTATTGTTTTTAAAAAATCCTGCCATATACATGTTTTTGTTTTAAACTGTTTTAACGCTTTTAATCTGTCTTTTTTACTTGTTAAATTGTTTAGACCACAGCAATTCCCACACTTTTCTAACATGAACATAAACTATAGCTGTTCCTACCCATGGAAAACAGCTTAATTGTTATTTCCTCTATCATTTTTTTAAAATTGTATATTCTTCTTTTCTTGTATTTTTGAAGTTTGTTTTATAAATTCATTGTTCGCCATCTTAAGCACTGTAAGTGAATTCAAAGAAAAATACTCTTTGAGAAAAGTTAAAACACTAAAATAAAATAAAGTCCCACAACATAACACTTTTCTTTCCTTTAAAAATTCTGTTGGCAACCAAGATAGAGAAAAGACAGTAATTCAGAGAAGTACAGTCTGCTTGGTTTCTCCTACTCCAAAGTGTAGAACTCAAAATAATAGATTCAAATTACTTCTGGGATGTTTTTAGTGCACTGCCCTAGAGAAGCATAGTCTGCAGAAGGTCTACTATTACTAATTTACGGATTTTAAGGAGGAAAAAATAACCTCCCCTCATGTTTTCTTGGAGAGGGAAGTGTTGTATGAAACAAAAAACAAAAATGATAAAAATAGTTATGGGGCAAAGCTAAAAATATTTCAAAAGAATTAGTTTAAGGGAGTTGTGATAGGTACTTTAACATTATTGGAAAGGGGAGCTGAAACGAATATGCTTCAGTTCTATGGTTTTGTAAAAAATTAACTTCTAAGATTTTGGAAGTTTATGTCCAGTAGCTAGGAATTTATGAAGAGCAAAATACAGTTTGAGGAACCTAATATATGCCTCGTAGTAGTTCTGTACACTGTAAATAAATTCTCTGTAAATGTAACCCACCCATCTGACAGAACACCAAGTGGAACAGAAAACAGCATGTTACTACCGTAGTAAGAAACTAGAGAGACGCAAGGATCAAAGGAGAGAATACTGAACTTAAATCAAAATCAAATTTGTATAACCATGGTGAAAACTGGAGTGTGGTGGAGGAAGGATAAGGGAGGTGAGCTTCTTTCTATAACTTAAAAAAAAAGATAAGGACTTTAAGATAAGACTGGATTGGAAATGAAAGGATTTACAAAAAGCATTGGTCGTAATAAGGAAGAAAATTGGTTTAGGAATAGATAGCTGGTGAGAAACACAAGCCAAAAACCTCCTAAATATTACCACAGTTCTTCTAAAATTTTTGCACAGAAGGGAGAAAATTTGCAAACAGTAAAAACCAGACTGCAAGCAAGCTGGTATCTTACTTCAACTTCTTTTCCTCAAAGCACTGTTCTTGTAAGAAAATGCATCCTGTGATTAAAAGCTAGACTGATTAGTCACAAAGGTACAGCCCCTACTCTCCTTCTTTAGTGTTTTCCTTATATAGAAAGCCAGGGAAGAAAGCCTTCCATTTTTGTGGAGGTGTTGTCTGCCTCTTCTTTTGTCTCCAAACCACTCATGAAGTTTTGGGAGGACCACGGTGACCAGGAAATTGTTGCTTCACTTCAGATGAGTCCCAAATCTTTCTGAATCAACAGGATTCAGTTTGAAGTTATTCAGATCTGAGCACAACCTAGGAAAACAAGTCTTTTCATTTCATCTCTCACAAATATCACTGAAACTTCCAGAGGTGCATGAATAAGCCAAATGAGTAAAGTTAGTGTGGACTTTTTATTTTAAACACCCTAATGTTGAAGGGAATTAATAAAACTAAACTTCAATATATTTTTTTTCCTCATGCAAGCCCAGTTTGAGCCAGGGGTAAGGTTTTATTAGGTGAGAAAATAAATCATGAAAGAGGGTTTTACAGTGGAAATACTGAGAGATTGCATCAGTACTAGGAGCAGGTGCTGCTCTTACAAAAGAGATGGCATGAAAACCATAATGAAATACACGGCCACAGAGCTCTGTAAGCCACCCAAAAGCTCAAGCCCTAACCTAGTTTCTTGTAAAAATGCCTAGGTTTGAGGCATGCTGGAGATTTGCATCTCTCCAGTGAAAAACTGGCTTCACATTATTGGGAGGGTGAGTCTTAGTACTCCAAGAAGGCTCAATCAGTAATTAAACCCATAGTATGAATGGATGGTTGTGCATTGTGCTGCACATGTAGAAGTAACATCTGTACCTGTTGTCTTCTCTACTGCCAACTTGGAGAATGGACACAGGTAGTATCAACTTTGTTATTGCAGCATTATTATTGTCTAAGCTTTTCAAGACAATCTCAAAATAATCGCAAAATGCAGGAAAATGAAGCCCCTCCATCAAATTCATGTTTGACTCCCAGTCTTAATTGGAGGGGGGGGGGCTGATTTAACAGCATATGATCATTTGAACCCAGAAATTTGAATATCAAAATTCTATTGATTTCAATAGCATAGAATAACATCACTCAGCAACATGAAGTTATAAGCATGGTAATATACCTCATAACAAGTCTGGGGAATCCCCCCTTTTTTAAAAAAACTTTTCATGAAAAAAAATGAGTTAAAATATACTGAGAAATAAGAAGTTAAACAAGTGTTAAACTTGCCACCAGCTGTATAAATGTATCTTATTTCAGCACTGAAATGACCATAACTAAAGCATCTTACACATTACAGAGAAGGCAATGGGAAACTAAGGTGGTAAAATTCTGAAGGGAATTGATTCTGGTTTATAGTACAAACTACAAAAAGCTATCCAAGCAGTTGAACCCAAAAATAGGTCCATCCCTTTAAAGTATTGTTGTGGTGAGCCAGTGAATTGAGACCAGCAGATCAGGAAACAAGAGTTTATTATACTGCGCAGGGATCTCAGTGGAATCAATTTCCAAAAGACTGGGAGCCCCGTTTTAGGTTTCAGCATACATTTATACCTTCTAAAAAACAAGTACAGGAAATGATTACCATATATGAAAAGAGTATAGGTTACAAAAGTTTAAGTTTCGAAATGATGTATTACAGTTTCAAAAATGAAGTATCTCTGTACCAGGGAGTATTCTCCCTTGGTTGCATCGACTCCCAAACTCCCTATATCCCATGCATTGCCAAGCCGCATACCTAAGCTCTTGATAAGATAAGAGACGCATCTGCCTGACTTATTTTTCTCTATTTTTCTACTCAAGCAAGTATTTTCTACAATTTAACCCCTTCATCATTCCCCCCTTTTCTGCCAAATTCTATTGCAATTTGAGCATAATTTGCTTAAGCCTGCTTTTGAGCCATTACAGCAAAATGAGCTGCCTTTCCCTCCATAGCTTCAGAGAGAGAGGCCCGTACACATTTCATAGCACAGGAAATACATATCATCATTAAAAACCCTCCTACAATCAAAACTATAATGCCTAAAAACAAAGTTTTCAGCCAGCCAAAATCTGGTAACCAGGAAGTCAACCAATCCCAAGGATTACCAATGCCACTGTCATTGTTTTGTATTAGCCCTTGTAAATGGTGTATCTAATAGGTAATCCAAGGCCATCCGGTGTTGTAACAATAACTGATTGAGCTCTTCAATTTCTTGTTGAAGGGCCCGTATCAACTTCCCAGTTGCATTTATAGTTTTCTCCAATCTACAAGTCAATCCTAATATACTTTTACGATTTTCTTGAGCTATGATCCTTGGATAGGATCCCAAAGTAAGGACCCCCGTTATTAGTCCATCTCCTACTCTACTGGCCTCAGTCTGAGCCAATTTCCCTCCTACAATGACCAGATCTTCACACTGGCTACCCAGTGGTCCCACCAGTTTCCTTCTTCTTCTAACAGCCCATTTTGGTCGTCCTGGAAGGAAAACTTGAACAGGTACAGTCATATACCCAATTCCCACACACTGATAAGTCCCTGGGTGATAATTGGTGGCCCATCCATTAAAATAAAACCATAAATTTGGATCCCGAGCCATCAATCCGGAGCATATACTGCCAGATTCTGTATAATTAGGAGTAAACATAGGATATTCCGGATACAACTCTCCAAGACTGGTTTCATTTAAATCTGTCTTGGGTTGATAGGATTTGTTATATGAGCCATACAAATAAAATCTATTACTACAGGCCGAATAATTTCCCAATTTAGCATAAAATGAGGGGTGCTGTATATATCCTTTCCACTTAGAATTCCAGTTTCCACTATGGTAACAACAAAAACACATTCTGGGGGAATAAGTATAAAATTTCAGCCGCCTAAACCGAGTTTTGTTTAGACTACCGTCAACTTTGGCAAACATATTGGGATTTCCCTTTAATGCTGACTGCCGGGTTCCTACAACCACTCCCAGTTCATTAATGAAGGAAGGCATAAAACCAAAACCTGCCACGGTCCGTGGGTGTTCATAAATTAGAGTGACATTGGGTCCACGTTGTCGGAACATATGTGCAGCGTGTTGCTTAAACCAATTGGCCTCAATTATTCCACACATCATGCTCCACACTCCTATCAACATTATCCACTTCATCTTCATCTTCAGAGTCAAATAGGGGTCCAACCTACTTATCCCACACCAGTACCTTCTATACATATACAAGAAATACACCAGAGCTAAAATTCCAAAGAGTATACACACTACTATTATTACTAGTTCACTAACACTCATTGCTCATCATCATCCTCCGTAGGGGATCTGGCCGTGCGTAGGATAGTCAGCCTCCGGAGTGACTATAGCAAGGCCTAGTCCCGGTCTTCCTTCCTCTGCAGTTGCTAGGTCTGACCATACATAGAGCTACCAGCCTCCAGACGTGTGGCAGCAGTAGGGTCTAGCCTAGATTTTTCATTCACCTGTTGCGGATCTGACTGTGCGTAGAGTGGTCAGTTCCCTGGTATGACCACAGCAGAGTCTAGGTCGAACCTCCTCTCCCCTCTCTCCGTCAGGACAATTTCAATTTCAGAGGGTTTTCTTGTGATGAGATCACAGTCCAATCAGTAAATGCTCGTTTTACCCTAGTATAATGTATCCAGGGCTTCAGTCCCACTACCTTTACTGCTGTGGGGGTAACTAACAACACCTGGTACGGCCCCCTCCACCCTGGTGATAGGGCTCTCCTTTCCAGTCTTTAACCCACACCTCATCCCCGGGTTGAAAGGAATGTGCTTTCGTGAGGAACGGAACTCGTCTAACCTCTAAAGAGTGGGCTTTAACCTTCTCTAGAGCCTTTCCTAGTGCCTGCACCTCTTCTCAGAGGGCCAGACTTCCCAACTCCCGAATATCCCCTCTTAGTCCTTTTAGGATGCCCGGGGGTCTTCCGTATAGCATTTCAAATGGAGTTAGCCCAGTTGTCCGATGGGGGGTGCATCTTATCCTTATCCTCAGAAGTGCTATAGGGAGCGCATCTAACCACCTGAGTTTCGTTTCCTGGCACAATTTCGCAAGCTGAGTCTTCAATGTTCTATTCATTCTCTCCACCTTCCCAGAGCTTTGGGGTCTATATGCACAATGTAGCTTCCAAGTGATTCCTAGAGTCTCTGCAAGATTCTTGATTACTCCATGCACAAAAGCTGGGCCGTTGTCGGATCCAATGTGGAGGGGCAATCCATACCTCGGTGTGATGTCCCGAAGCAAGGCTCGTACTACCTCTTTTGCCTTCTCAGTTCTGGTAGGATATGCTTCAACCCATCCGGTATGAGTACATACCATTACCAGCATGTACCGGTACTGTCCCATCCGTGGCATTTCTGTAAAATCCACCACTAGGGATTCAAAAGGAGTAGATCCTTCATATTGTATTCCCCCCTCCAATCTTGGTCCTTGGCGCGGGTTATTCCAAGCACAAGTTTGACACTGCGACGATGCTAGCGTGGTGTACTGGCTCATTCTGTCTATGAACACATCTTTCTCTAATAGCTGAGCTAACGCCATTTTTCCCAAGTGCGTAGCTTCTTGCGCCTTCTGCACAACTGACCATCCCATAGATTGGGGTATGTACCGCTTTCCATCTGGCAAGACCCACCAGCCGTCTTTGTCCAACATAGCCTTCAGGTTTTTTTCAGCCCTCTTGTTTTCTTGTTTGGTGTACCTAGGGGTCTGGTCGCTCAATGATACTTGGAAGAGTGGTGTTACCAATTCTTGGGGCAAATCTTCCAACTCATTTTCCAATTCCCTCTCCGCAGCCTCCTTTGCAGCCGCATCTGCTTTTCGGTTCCCACAAACCACTGGATCATATCCTTTCTGGTGTCCTCTACAGTGGATTACAGCGACTTTACGAGGGGCCCATACAGCTTCTAATAGATGCTCTATTTCTCTTCCATACTTGATCTCCTGTCCCGAAGAGTTGATTAATCCTTTTTCTTTGTACAGTGTGGCATGCGCACGTAGGGTAGTAAAAGCATACTTTGAATCTGTGTATATGTTCACGATGAGTCCCTCACCTAGTTCCAAAGCTCTAATAAGGGCGATGAGTTCCGCCTTCTGAGCTGAAGTACCAACGGGTAACGCTCTGGCCTCTGTTATCTTATCCGCTGTGACTACTGCATATCCGGCCTTTCGCTTTCCTTCTCGTACAAAACTGTTTCCATCTGTATAATAAGTAACATCAGGATGGGGCCACGAGGTGTCCCGTAAGTCTGGTCTGCTTGAATATACTTCATCCATGGTTTGAAGACAATCATGATGTGTAACCTCAGATTCTACGGGGAGCAACGTTGCAGGGTTCAAAGTGGTGCATGTTTCCAATTTTACTCTAGGATTCTCATATAACATTCCTTGATACTTGGACATTCGGCTATTTGTGAACCAGTAATTGCCTTTGTACTCCATTAGAGCCAATACAGAATGTGTCAGATTCTGGCCTAGGGTTAATTTGCTTCTTTTACCAACCAGGCGGTTGCCGCTATTGCTCTTAGGCACCCAGGCCATCCTCTGGCAACAGGATCTAACTGTTTAGAAAGGTACGCCACAGGGCGATGCCAAGATCCCAACATCTGCATCGGTACTCCCACTGCTATTCCTCCTTTTTCATCAACATATAGAGTGAAAGTCTTTGTCACATCAGGCAGACCCAGTGCTGGAGCTTCCATAAATGCCTTCTTTATCTGCTCCCAGGCCCTCTTCTGTTCTGTTCCCCACGTAAATTCAGAATTCTCCGGGCCTTTGGTAGCTTCATATAAGGGTTTACTCATTACTGCAAAATTAGGGATCCAAATTCTACAAAACCCAGCTGCACCCAAGAATCCTTGCACCATCTTCCGACTCCGGGGCTCAGGTAGAGCACACACAGCCTCCTTCCTTTCTCGGCCTAGCGCTCGCTTTCCCTGAGTCACTTGGAATCCCAGATACCGCACCTCTGTCTGGCACAACTTGGCCTTCTTCCTAGATACTTTGTAGCCTGCTTCCCACAAAAGCTGGAGCAACTCCACTGTAGCCTCTTTACACTCTTCCTCACTGTTGGCTGCCAACAGCAGATCATCTACATATTGCAGCAAAACTCGTTTCTCGGGCTCGGATCTGAATCTTCTCAAGTCTTGACTTAGGGATGTCCCAAAAATTGTAGGCAAGTTCTTCCAACCCTGTGGCAAGCGAGTCCAAGAAAACTGGGTTTTCTGGCCCGTAACAACATCTTCCATCTGGAAGGCAAATATATCTTGACTTTGTGGGGCCACCCAAATACAGAAGAAAGCATCCTTAAGATCCAGCATCGTAAAGTGAGTAGCTGTGGATGGAACTAGTCCCATTAAAACATATGGGTTTGGCACCACTGGGTATAGGGTCACTGTAGCCTCATTCACCATCCTTAAATCTTGAACCGGGCGATATTCTTTTGTTCCAGGCTTGAACACAGGGAATAACGGGGTGTTCCATGGAGAGCAGCATTCCCGAATTATGTTGTATTTCCTCAGCCGATCCAAATGTTTCTGAATCCCTTCCAGGACTTCTCTGGGCAAGTCATACTGTTTTACACGAATGGGAACAGCATTTGGCTTCAATTCCACTACTATGGGGGCCACAAATCGGGCTAGCCCAGGCGGATTATCTTCGGCCCATACCCCTGAGGGTCCAAAGGTAGTGGGTTGTTCTTGACAAACCATGATCTGATACCTTCGCCACTCTTCTTCCATTGGGTAGGTTAGTGAGACGCTTTTTGGTCCTCTAAAATTTACTTCCATCACCCCATCTTCTTCAATGGAAATCTGGGCTCTCAATTTAGCCAACAGATCTCGACCCAATAAAGGTACAGGGCAGTTTGGTAAATATAAAAACTGATGAGTAACTTGGTGTCTCCCTAAATCCACAATTCTTTTCTCCAAAAGAGGGTGTTGCTCTGTTCTTCCGGTGGCTCCCACAATTCTTATGGCATTTTCAGTTTTTGGAGCTACTGCTGAATTTAATACGGAACAGGCAGCGCCCGTATCCACCATCATTGGGATGGCTCGGCCCCCAATTTGTGCTGTGACCATAGGCTCTCTGGGGCCGAGAGCAAGGGGGCTCAGTCTGTCCTAATCGTAAAGTTCCATTCCAGCCAGCCCAATCAAGTCCTCGAATCCTTCGTCCACCTCTGGCTCATATCTTCCATTCATCACTCTTCCTCTTCCTCTTCCTCTATTTGCCCCTCTTCCTCTTCCTTGGTCCATTCCTCTTCCTCTATTTGCCAATTCCCTCTGTCTAGGGCATTCGTTTTTCCAGTGCCCCACCTGACGGCAAAGGGCACATTCATTGCGTCCCAATGGAAGTCCATTTCTTCCCCTTCCTCTTCCACCTTTCCAATATCCTTCCTTTGCCATTAGTGCTGCGGCCAATAATTCCGCTTTCTTGTGCATTCTCCTATCTCACTCCCTCTTTTCTTCCTGCTCTCTATTTATGTACACCTTCTGAGCAATGTTCACCAATTGACTGAGATTCATTCCTTCAAACCCTTCTTGTTTTTGTAACTTCTTCCGAATATCAGGGTAGCTTCCTGTCACAAACGCCGCAGTCACCGTTCAGAGGTTCTCGGCAGCATCCGGATCTATGGGGGTGTACTGCCAGTAGGCTTTTAACAACCTTTCTAAATATTCTCCTGGGGCCTCAGTAGGTCCTTTTGTCACTTCCTGTACTTTGGCTATATTGATAGACTTCTTCACACCTCTCCTCATTCTGGTCAACAGTATTGCCCGATAGTCTGCTAATCTGTCCTGTTGTTGGTTATCATTAGGATCCCACTGTTGATCCACAGTGGGGACTCGCTCCCGCACCCAGGCATTTACATCTTGCACTTCTGGGCCCGCTCTTGCCACTGCTACCTTCTCCACTTCCTCCAATATTCTCCTCCTCTCCTCGGTAGTGAATAAAGTCAACAACAATTGTTGGCAATCCTGCCAGGTGGGGAGATGGGTAGCCATAATGCTGGTACACAGCTCTACCATCTCTTGGGGCTTCTCAGTATAGGATCCATAGTGGGTCTTCCAGTTCAATAAATCTGAAGAGGTGAAAGGGGTGTACTAGTAACTCTGTACTCGCCGGTATCCTCCTTCTTCATTGGGGTCTGCCACTAGCTGAGTAACTTGTCGCAATGGTGCGACCACGTCTCCACTTTCCTCATCTGTATCATCTGATTCATCCATCTCTTTCTGATGCTTGGACTTCTTAATCTTGGCTTTCTCTTTTGGCCTTGTTCTAAGATCATAGGCTCCGGGAGATTCCGCCATCCCCTGGGCAACTGGGCTAGAATCTGTCAATCCCCCAGCCGTGGCTCCCTCCTGCTCTGGGAGGTCCAGTTGCAAGGGTTGGGCTGGCGGCAGCGAAGCTGGCTGTGGTGGGGGTAAGACTGATGGCTGCGGAGCTGGCCGCGGTGGCACATATAGGGGAGGGGGGGCACTAGGTTCCTCCGGAACCGATTCCGCCAATATCTGTCCTTTTCCAAACTTTCATCTGGTCCGATCCTGAATTACTACCATAGCCCTACTAATTTGCTCCTGACATTTCCGCAACCAAGGGGGGTTTTGAGTGACCACTGTGTCCCATGAATCTATGTATGGATATTGATCAGGGTGGCCAGGTTTGCCGACCACCACTGAGTACACTGCCCTGATTCATGAGGGTTCCAGACTCCCCTCCGGGGGCCACCCCACCTTAAAGGATGGCCATTCTACTTCACATAAGGTCCTTAACCGTTCAGGCATCATTCGGGGATCTCCATAATCCCCACTAAATCCTTTCTTAAAGTTTTTCAACATAAAGCCTAAAGGGGTTTGTCGGCTCTGCCCCCCTCCCATTTCCTCCCAAAGCGAACAACACACACAAGGAAAAAGGGATTTGACCCGTGGGTAAAGGGTCCCACAGATCGACACAAAGGGGGAGAGACAGCACTCGATTCACGCCAACCCAAGCACCCAGAAACTCAACGGCATGACTTGGAAACTGCGGCGTCACACAACCGTCCTTTCACACATTCACACCAATACACAACCTCCCACCTTCAATACCACACCCAAAAGCTCTGCGGCTTCACCCACAACAACAGTGGGGTACTAGGGCAAAGCTGAAAGGGGTTGATCAGGCCCCTCTTTCCCCTGAGTTTGCGGGGAGGTCACTCACCAACAGTCGTGGGAGGGTTCTGTTTTCTGTTCCGACCTCGGGTTCCTTGGCTGGAGCGCCGTCGCCAGAGCTGTCACCCCACTCCGAACCAATCCTTTCGACAAAAGAAAGTCGAGGGCGCCCTGGGTTGTATCAGGAAGGGGGCGACGGTCCCGACGCCCTCGCATCTGCTAAAGTGGGCAAAAGCCCTTCACAATTCCCGGCCAATGCACCAGAAAATGTTGTGGTGAGCCAGTGAATTGAGACCAGCAGATCAGGAAACAAGAGTTTATTATACTGCGCAGGGATCTCAGTGGAATCAATTTCCAAAAGACTGAGAGCCCCGTTTTAGGTTTCAGCATACATTTATACCTTCTAAAAAACAAGTACAGGAAATGATTACCATATATGAAAAGAGTACAGGTTACAAAAGTTTAAGTTTCGAAATGATGTATTACAGTTTCAAAAATGAAGTATCTCTGTACCAGGGAGTATTCTCCCTTGGTTGCATCGACTCCCAAACTCCCTATATCCCATGCATTGCCAAGCCGCATACCTAAGCTCTTGATAAGATAAGAGACGCATCTGCCTGACTTATTTTTCTCTATTTTTCTACTCAAGCAAGCAGTTTCTACAACTTAACCCCTTCATCACTATGGGCTAAAATTTCCTTGAAATCAGAGCCACCAGCCTCCACTATATATGCCTGGTGCCTGGAGAAGGTCAGATTATGTTACCCTCACTTCTGAATACCCCTCACCATGGGCTAGGCTTGGAAACATTATATTTTTGGAGTATAACTCACCAAATACCCCAACCTAGCCCTAACATAATTGGAAGGGGTAGCCTGGAAGTTATAGGCCAAAAAAAGTAACTTTTCCAGGTTCTGCTGAAGAAATACATGGCATGAAGAAATACAGGCCCTGGAGAATATCAGCTCCTTAAATCAGTCTTCATGTCCCAACAGCTACCAGATCTTAGACTATTGAAAGCTCAGTCTAGAAGAAGAGATTATTCAGTAGTCTTGTTTTTTTTCTCTGGTAGATGAGGAAAGTGTCTGGGTTCTAAGAAACAGAGTAGATGTTTTAGAAGTTAAAAAATAAGACAAAAATGAGTAATTTTACTCAGGACTTATTCTGTGCAAAAAAAAAAATACATTGTTCTGTATAGAAAGCAGAAATTTCTATATAGAAAACAAGTTTCTTGCACAGGAAACACTATCTTCTACACAAAGAGTGCAATTATTTTTGCACAGAACAAGTTTCAAACTGGAAACATTTCTAACCATATAGATTTTCCAACATTCAAGAAACTCATTTTTGACCATGCTTGGTGCTGATCTACGCATTAGACAGAATGGACTGATTAAACATGAGCTGATCAAGTTCTTAGACTGCTCAACTTTGGTATAAAAAGGTGGCTGTGTCATATTTTTGTATACTCTTTAAGCCAAAACAAAAACAAACATACACATACCTACCTTTTCCCGCATACAATAAACCACAATAAGCTCCTAACATTCTAGCTGGCAGCATGAACAAAACTTTTCACAGTAGAAGAAATTAGAATATTCAAAAACATAATATTCTAACGGACAGATTGGCAGAAGTTCACTGGCATTAGCAAGCGACAGAAAGGTCACTTTTTCAGGGCCCTCCATGAGCTCTGCTGCACTGCCCTGGACTAGTCAGGCAACAAGAAATATTACACAATGTGTTTCAGTAGTAAGTGAACCCTGCTGCACTGGATTAAAGGTGGAGGATTTTTTACTATACTTTTCACACTTTTTATGAAGTTATAATATTCACAACAAACTCTTAAACGTTACTGTATGTTCACAGATCATATTGACTACATTATGATTAACACAAGCCTTTGGAGACCAGCTCATCTTCAAGTATTTCCACTTAACTCTTGACATTCATAGAGTTGAGGGCAGGGAGCTTAACCTCATAACCTTTTAGAGAGGGACACTCAGCAGTGGAGTCAGTGAAGCAGCTGTGCACCTATTTCTACCTGAACCTTGGTACTCAGCACTGTGGGCCACCTGTCCTGGAGCCCTCGATGGCAGTTCCAGGATAGGTGAGCAGGAAGCTGCTTGGCTACTTCTAGAGCTCCAAAATTTCAGTCTCGCCTTGCTTCTTCCGGGAGGATTGATGCATATGCCCTTCACATTCCTTGTGAGGCTCCATCTTTCTGTTTCTTTTACCAGTGCAATTGATTCCAGTTTTTAAGAGACTTAACAACATGTTTGTAAGGCTCTTAAGCCTTACCACTGACCGTTTGAAATGCAATTTAGCACTCCTTCTGATTTTTGAAATTTCTACCTTCAGGAGAAGTGACAATCCAGATATAATTTTTAAAAAATATCAAAATGAGTATGAATAAAAGGAGTAAGATTATTCTGTCTGCAGTCTACCATTTTTAATTTAGTAGTCTAGTTGCAACAGCAGCTCAGTTTACAAGTGCTTGCATGAATGTGTGATGATTATTTATTTAATTTATATCCTGCCTTTCTCATGGGATCCAAGGCAACCCATGACATGTTGTGATATATGTATGCAACTGTTAGAAATTAGGAGAGCAGAGGTGGTCCTGTTCAGAAAGTTGTTCTACATAAGCACAAGACAAAGTACATGGAGGCAGAAGGGATAAGACCAGTGCACTCCCCTGCTTCCCCTATTTACTTTCCTTTGATTCTTAATACCTGAGTAAGGCTTTTGTGTGACTCTGTTTATGTGCATGCTAGTGGAACTTAGGAAAATATATTGTGGACCAGATGCATGTCATGAGGGTGGCATTCTGATAATGACCCATGGTTTGACCTACTGTTGGCATGCAGTCTCTAACATGTCTGGAACCAGTCTGGCCCTTGGAACATAGAGCTAATCTGGCTGTTGGGCCTCCAGAGATCCTCCCACTGCTGCTTTAGTGGTAGCAGTTATTAATAAAAGCAGCATGGTGGTAGAGAGCTAGAAACATGCCACTGATGGCTGAAAAAAAAGGGGGGGTGTCTCCTACCACAGAAGTATCTGCCTGGACCCCCTGGCTGAACTGCTCACAGCTCCCTGTTTATTCTTCAGAGGACTTTGCTCTGTCCACCAGGAATTTAAAAGATATGCTTTGGCTGCCCCTTCTCTTCCCAGTGCCCCTATTAATTGGTTTCAAATGTTGGCAGGCTTATGAAATGTTGGCTTATAAGTCTGGCTTCTTATATGATTTTTATTAAAATTCACTTTGTGCCCAAAGCACTTGAGATTTATAGCTGAACCTAATAGTTTGATTCTTACTAAGCCATAAATCTGCTAACAGTTTATGGAGGATTGTGGACATGAGGTGGGTAAAAGACTCTGTGAGTATGTGAAGAACGGCCTATGTCTCTTTACAAATTCACTTAATTAGGTAGACTGAATGTGGATTTTGCAAACTACATATAGAAAGACAGAGGTGTGGGAGAAAGAGATGTTCCGTTTGGTAGGTTATTTCACTTTCCAGGATTTTCCTTTCAAAATAGGGAAAAGGAGGGAGAGGCAGAAGAAAGCAAAGAATGCAGCCATGTGGTACATTGCCATTGCCGTAATTTGTTTTTCTTGCAGCTTTGAAGAAGCCCTGCCATGCCACTGGGTGCCAAGAAGGGAGAGAAGATAGAGACAGGAAGCCTTTGGTTTCCACCAGGACCACAATGGGATGTAGATGTTCCTATCTGCTGTCCAATCTAAGTCAAATTTACTGTTAGCGGGTGGTAACCGCAGAAAGCAGGATAGAGAGTATAGGTTTGATGGTGATTGTCAATGAATATGGAGAATGTACAAAGATAGGGTACCCTGGGGAGAAAGAACAAAACGCTTGTCTTAAAGGAGCTACACAAGATGCTGAACCTATTTTGGGGGTGGCATCAGATAGCTCCTTCAAAATTTGGACTGAAAACCAGAGCAGATTCATCGTGACATTGGCATAGAAGCCGCCAGCAAGTCTTGCCTTCAACTATTGAGCTCTGTCCATTTCAGATTTGTATCCAAGCACAAGAATCCTGGTAAATCCAGAGCACAGATCAAGGGTACATCTGTACCTGGATAGAATTAAAATATCTGCATTAATGAATTAACACATGGTCACAGCTTGCATAGAGGACAACCTCTTTTGTCTCAAGGAGCTGCTATAGAAAATTCTGGTATTTTGTGTGTGAAATTCTGATGGATCTTGGAAGACCTGAGCACAGAAAGAGACTGATGAGAACACAAGAAGAGTATATGAGCTAAAAGCAACAGAAAAAAAATGGCAGACAGAACTGCAGTTAACACTTTCTATACAGCCTAGAAACAGCTTTGAATGGCAGGATGAGACCCAGAATTGTGTTCTGCTCTAGCATTGTGTAGCAACAGACAGGTCTCAGATCCTAAATGGATATCTGATTTATTAGACTCCATATTATCTTGTCTTTTTGTTTTGAGATTTAAATTGTATAGTTATCTGAATTGTTCCTGAATTCCTCAACTCTTTCCCATGTCTTAATAAACTCTCATTAACAAATATTTTTGACTTTCTTGAGCATTTTATTCAATTTTCAAAAGTTTGTTGTAGTTGTTTTCATTGGTAGCAAAAAATCAAAAACACAATTGAACTATTTATATTTATAATTGATTAGGTAGAATTAGTTACTTTTCAGGGAGTATGATCCTACACAAGCCCCACTGAACATGCTAGAACTTACCTCTGTGTAAGGTAGCATTGACACCTTTATGAATAATTGTTTAATGTAGATTTCCCCCCAGAGCCTCCCATTCCTTATTTTTACCTTTTATTAATCAAGAAGCTTGAATATTTGAGTATCAGTGCAAATCTAGAAACCTCTTCATGAACCTCTACATCAACTACAAGTGAATATGTATACCTAGGTACAGCTCAGCATTCTGGGGACAGTGTACATGTGTTGAACATTATGTGTGAAAAACTCTACTTATGTACAGATCAACAATATGTGCATAATAGCACACAGACTGTACCCATGTTAAATGTAAAACTGAGAACACTCCTAGGGAAATGAAAAGTAAAGAAGCTACTTGTTTCTGTACCTTGCACAGTACACAGGAGGATCCAGATAAAATTTGTGTATACTTCTTTCTTCTAAGAGTAAAGGAAGTGGTGCCACACTAAGAAGTAAAGAAGAAAAGTAGGGCTACATACAGATAAGATAGAAGGGTTCTGCATACCAAGAAAGTCCCCAGGTATGCAGGAAAATATCCATTTCTAAATAAAAAAATTTATAAGTCTTCCAAGTGACTTGTCAAGTGTTCTGAACACCCATTTGTTACCCCACTGGCATACCCTATCTTGAGAACTGTAAATTTGATATCAGATCTGCCCACCATGCCAGCGAGGTTGCCTGGGTGGGCACGTAGGCAAAGAGGTCGAACAACCAAAAACAGGTCAAGACCAGAAAAATCCCGAGTCACGTAGCCCAAGGAGACCTCAGGCTATACGCATCCACATAAACAAAGGATCCTCAGCCAAGAATAGCTGAGGGGATTAGTGTGTATTCCCTAGGTTGAGCAACTTTGACTTTGGAAAATCCTATAAAGCAAGGTCTGTCTACATAAACTTACACCGCAACCCTTTGCAACCACAACCCTGAACACTCACAACCTAGCATAAACCAATCATGCAAATGACCGGTCCATTGTTCTTCTCAGGAGAGGGCCTGCCCTCAAGTAAATTCTTCCCTATAAGTAGTCCTAGTTTTTGAGGGTCTCTTCAGAGAACACCCCACCATGCTAGCAGACCGGCACTCTGTTAGTTGAGTGATCCCCTCAGCTGTCTCTTTGCTGAGCTCCGTTCTTCTCACCACTTCCTGGACCGAAGACTTCAGGATAGGTGCAGTATCACTGTCTCTGCATTCCCCTTACTATATCCCTTATCCATTTTTCACCTCTTTTCCTTCTCAGTACTCCTTGTGTGTGTGATTGTGTGAGTGCGTGGTACTACATTCATTAAATAAAATTCATTTATTTGGTACAGTTGTCTGGCTTTTGCTTGGCCTGACCCTGTAAAGTTGGATAAAAGATCCTACTGGGTTACCCTGCCCCCTCATTTTGTTATTGCCAGTGCTCCACTAATTTCCCCAACCTTTATAACTTGGAGTGAATCAAGGTGTCCCCCACGGGACCCCCAGAAGTCAGGGTAACACACTGGCCTCCTGCAGTTACATAATGTTGAGGACAGAACAGTGTGAGTATAAGCATATATAAACATGCACACAAATGTCAGAAGGAAGGATCGTTTTATCAAGACTTGGAAAGAGATCAAGAATGACTTGGAAAAGTGGCAGGAGTTGAATTTATCTTTACTAGGAAGAATTTCAATGATAAAGATGAATATCCTCCTGAAGATGATGTTCTTTTTTTCAAATGGCCCCAATTTTGACTAAAGAAATGCCATTTAAAATATGGCAAAAAGATACATCAAAATTTGTTTGGAGAGATTAAAAAATCCAGTGTTAAGGTTTTACAAGAATCAAAAGAATGGGGGGCAGGTCTTGGATGACTGAATTTAAAAGTGTATTTTGCAGCTGCATATGTATGTCATGGATTTAAAAAGTGATAACTGAGAGATAATAAGCACTTGAATTTGGAGGGATGTAAATTAAGATTCAGATGGCACGTGTAACAATGGTATGATAAAGTTAAGATCAATGTGACTTTTAATAATCAACTGTATTAGAAGTGCTTTACTTAGACTCTGGACTAAACAGGAATCATGAGTATGTCCAAGAATGCCGCTTGGGAGTTTGCCACAAGAGGAGGACTTCTACAGAACAGAAATGAGAACTGACCAAAGATGGTTAACTTATAATGATTTAGTAAAGTAGAAAGACCAGGAGTATGAAATGAAATCAGTACAGCATTAACAAGAGGAAGGTTGGAAATTAGAATGCTCTCACACAGAAATTTTACTTAAGATTTCTTGAAGATAAAAAGAAAAAAGATTTTGAAAAGGGTAAATCAGACTTTGAATTCTTGTTGTGTGATAACGATGAACATTTGATTGCCAAGTTATACAAATTTTTGTTGAAAATGGAGATGGAAAATGAACAAGTGAAAGAATATATGATTAATTGGGTGAAGAATTTGAGATATACTATATCCATAAATCAAAGGGAAAGATTATGGACAAAAAAAAATTAAAGACACACTTTGCTGTGATTTACAAGAAAATTATTATTAAATGATGTCACACTGGTGTTTTATACCAGAATGACTTTCAAAGATACATAAAGAGATGAGCAATAGTTGTTATAAATGCCAAAACCATATTGGATCTTTACACCATATGTGGTGGACTTGTGATAAGGCCAAACAGTTTTGGAGGTCAATACACAACATGATTCAAAAAATTTTGAAATCTCAAATTAATAGACATTTATTTTCTATTTGGTTAGAATGTAAACACCAAGTTTGTCTGAAGCTCCCTCTTTGGATCTCTCTTCTAGAAGCCTTTCACTGTAATGAAATTAGGAGACCACAGTGGTGCTAGATTTATAATGAGTTGCTTAAATTCCAAGAAAACCAACCTAGTTTTAAAGAAAGAGATGAATTGTTGGTGGAAGGGAAAGAATGTTCTTGGTATGCACAGTTACATGCTACATTTAAACCAGACAACAAAGAGGAAACTATTAGTAATGTGAAAACAGAATTTGATCTTATTTTGGAATCAGGGAATAGACATTTACCAGCAAAATTGTATAGATTATTACTAAAATGGGAAGCGGAAAAAGAAGTAGTAAAAAATAATATGATTAAATGGGCACAATATATTGGACATCCAATATAATTAGAAAATTGGGAACAGGCCTGGAAAAAATTAAGATTTACAAAGTGTCAAGGGTTCAAGGAGAATTTTGATAAAATGTTTTGTATGTGGCACCTTACTCCAGCAAAACTTGCTAAGATATATAAAGGGAGAAATGATAAATGTTGGAAGTGTAAGGTCGAAAGGGGAACCTTTTTTCACTACTGGTGGCAGTGCAAAAAGGCAAAACTTTTCTGGAAAAGTATTCACTTGCAAATCATAATAATCTTGAAAGTAAATTTTCCTATGTGACCTGAATGTTATTTGCTGAATATGGTTGATCTGATAGAAGTCTATATTGGGAAACAAAACAATTTTTTTTTCTGTATTTGGTAACTAAAGCAAGTTTATTATATGCCAAAGAATGGAAAAAAGAAGGAGTACCAGCAATTGATGATTGGCTTGTGGGAATCTATGATTTATGCAGACTGATAAATTATCAATTTTGTTGAAGGATAAATCAATGAAAAGGTTCAAGAAAGACTGAGATTGTTTAAATAACTACCTTGAGAATATATGGGGTCCTTTATCGATTATTGTATGGAAAGATTAGTAATGTCAGACAGTTACCCAACTGTTTAGTTTGAGGGTCAATTCTTGGAATGTATGTAGGGAAGAAAGTAAGTTTATATCAATGTGTATGTAAGTATGTATATTAAGTGAGTATGTCTATAACATATAATATATTCATAATAAAGAAAAAAGAAATCTCAAATTAATAAGTGTCATTAATTGTTTTGCTTGGAATTTGGCAAGAAGGCACCAGTGTTAACAAGCAACAACAGAAATCATTTCAATATATGCTACTGATAGTCAAACTAGTTTTTGCAAAGTATTGGAAGAAAACAGAAATACCATCCACAACTGAATGGTTTAACAGATTGATGGCAACAGTGGAAATGGACAAACTTATAGCCAGACTAAAGAGTTCTAGTGAAGAAGATTTTATCATGGAATTGAGATTTTTTAATTGATTATTTAAGAGAAAATGAGGGTGAATTGATGATTTGGGGATTTTGAACTTGCAGCTTATTTCATTTGTTCAACTGTTCAGATGCTTATTTTTACTGTTATGTGAATTGTACTATGAAAATAATGGATGACATTAATTTGTTGCCATACTAATATTTATATTTATATAAGTAAGCAAGAGCTAGTAAGTGAGAACTAGGAAACAGAATTTTACTTCGAATGTTATAAATATCTTATTTTGATACTTTCAAATTATGAATATCAATGTGTAATAACTAATTAAGTAGTAATTAAGTTTAAGGGTACTTACCAATAAAGTTAGTATTACCAATCCATTTATGACTATAGGTATAGATTAACTTACTAGTTTATTACAATTTATTACAGAAATAATTGTAGGCAGCAGAAATTATATTTAATCATAATTCATGACTTATTGGATTAGTAATAGCTGTCGGATTATTACTAGTTGTTTGCAGCAGGGACGGGAACCAATTTTTAGTTTTGTATAGTTGGTTATTTGTAGTTGATATTTGTAGTTTTGGTTTTTTGTTAGGAATGTTTTAACGTTTAATATTATGTATTATATAATATTTTGTTTTGGAATTGTGATTTTGTCTTTTTGTATATGTTTTTTTTTTTAAAAATCTTTGTTCTGTTTTTATGTTTGTAATCAAGAAGAATCGTGGTTTGTGGGCCTGACAGGATACCTTATGAGGTATGTTTTCTCCTTGGGGCAAAAATCCATGATGTAACACATCAGCTAACAATACTGGTCAAATCCACCGACTATTAATCTTTCCTTTTGGTCCACATGGGAACCAAGGACACTGCACAGCATAGTCTTCAAGAGATCATAAAAGATTATTAGGCTCTGGGTAGGAAGTTGAAGGACCTTAATGCACAACTCATCATTTCATCTCTTCTGCCAGTTGAAGGACATGGCCCAGGAAGGGAGAGAAAAATAGTGGAGGTGAACAGTTGGTTCTGTAGATGATGCCACGAGGAACAGTTGGGCTTGTTGGACCATAGTCTGTAGTTTCATGAAGATGGATGTCCGGCAAGTGAGGTTGCACCTCGCAACAGTTGATAGGAAGATTTTTGCTAAGAGTCTAATAAACCTAATCAAGAGGGCTTTAAACTGACTTATGGGAGGGAGGGAGACAGTATTCATGAGGGCAAGAGTTCATCAAGTGGTGAAAATCATAGCCTGAATGTTATGGGGAGAACCAGGTGTATGGTACAAGAACCCCACACTAGGAGGGAAAAAATTTTAAATAAGCAGCTAGAGGGCATGACCCAGATGCCTCTACAGTAATGTACAGAGCAAAGGACATAATCAGGATGAACTTGAACTCACAGCAGAGTAAAGCAAATATGATATAACAGGTATCACTGAAACCTCATGAGTTCACTCTCATGACTGGGATGTAGCAATAGAGGTATATCACCTATTTCAGAAAAATAGATCAAACAGTAAATGATGAGGAGAACATTATATGTCAAAGACATATACACCTGTGAAGAGATCCATGACTTAAATCCTGGAAGCCAGGCTGAGAGCCTCTTGGTAAAAATGAAGGGAAAGAGAAATATCGGTAATGTCATTGCAGAGGTCTATTACAGACCCCCAAGCCAGACTGAGGACTTGGATGATGCCTCCCTGGAACAGATGATCAAATATTCAGAAAGGAGATATGTAGGGGTAATGGGAGATTTCAACTATCCTGATATTTGTTGGAATTCAAGCTCTGCCAAGAGTATCAGGTCCAACAAATTCCTCACTAGCCTTATAAACAATTTCATTGTCCAAAAGGTAGAAAAGGCAATGAGGGGATCAGCTATTTTAGATCTGATCCTAACCAACAATGATGGGGTGCAAGTGACCATGTTCTCCTGGAGTGTATTATGCAGAAGAAAAGGGAAAGCAAGCATAATCAAACATGCATTTTAGACTTTAAGAAAGATGATTTCAGTAATCTTTGGGAAATACTAGGAGTGATCCTGTAGTCATGAACACTTAAGAGACAAGGGAGTTCATGATGGATGGGGGCTTCTTAAAAGTGAGATATGGAAGGGACAATTTCAAACCATTCCAGTGAGGAGGAAAAATGGGAGGTGTCTAAAGAATCCAAGATGGATGTCTAAAGAACTTTCATCTGAGCTAAGATTTAGAAGGGACATGTACAAAAAATAGGCAAAGGGGGAAATCATCAAAGTGGAGTTCAAACAAGTAGCCAGCAAGTATAGGGAAGAAGTCAGAAAACCTAAAGAGCATAATGCGCTCAGGCTCGCTAGAGAGGTTAAAAACCAATAAGAAAGGCTTTTTTGGTTATGTCTGTAGCAAAAAGATGAACAAAGAAATGGTAGGGCCTCTTTGTGGAGAAAATGGCAAAATGCTAACAGGAGACAGAGAAAAGGCAGAACTACTCAACATCTTCTTTGCTTCGTCCTTCTCCCAAAATGAAAAGGGTCCTTAACCTGGGGAAAAGGGAGCAGATCACGTGGTAGGGGAAATGCAATGCAGTATAGGTAAAGAGGTAGTACCGGAATACCTGGCTACTCTAATTCAAGTCTCCAGGGCCAGATGAACTACATTCAAGGGTATTAAAAGAACTGGCAGTAGTTATCTCAGAGCTACCAGTAATAAATTTGAGAATTCCTGGAAAATGGAAAAACTCCCAGCAGACTAGAGGGGAGCAAATATTGTCCCCATCTTCAAACAGAGGGAAAACAAGAACAATTACCTCCCAGTCAACCTAACATCAACGTTGGAAAAGATTCTAGAGCAGATCATTAAACAGACAGTCTGTAAGCACTTGGAAAGGAAAGCCATAATCGCTAAGAGTCTATATGAGTTTCTCAAAAACAAGTTATGCCATAGTCAACTTACCTCTTTTTTTGACAGAGTTACTAGCTTGGTAGATGAAGGGAATGCTGTCGATATAGCATATCAATTTCAGTAAGGCCTTTAACTAGGCCTCCCATGATATTCTTGCAAACCAGCTAGTAAAATGTGGGCTTGACAATGCTACTGTTAGGTGCATTTGTCCCTGATTTACCAACAGAACGCGATGGCTCCACTTCATCCTGAAGAGAAGTGACTAGTGGGTGCTACAGAGTTCAGCCCTGGGCCCAGTGCTATTCAACATCTTTACCAATGACTTGGAATGACTTTGAATGCAGAAGTAGAGGGCATTTTTATCAAATGAATGCAGATGACATCAAAGGGGTAGTTAACATCCCAGGCAACAGGATCAGAATTTAAAATGACCTTAACATATTAGAGAGCTGGGCCAGAATTAACAAAATGAATTTCAGTAGAGAGAAATGTAAGGTACTACATTTGGGCAGAAAAGATGAAATGCACAAATATAAGATGGGTGACATTTGGCTTGATCATAAGACATGATCCCTTTCAGATCTAGGAGTTTTAGTGGACCACAAACTGAATCAGTGGTATGATGAAACAGCTAAAAAAACCAATGCAATTCTAGGCTGCACCAATAGGAATACTTTGTCCAAGTCAAGGAGAGTTATAGTACCATTCTATTCTACTTTGGTCAGACCCGACATAGAATATTATGTCCAGTTTTGGGCTCCACAATTCAGGATGGATATTGACAAGCTGAAATGTGTCCAGAGGAGGGCAACCAACATGGTAAAAGATCTGGAAACCATGCCCTGTGAGGAGTGGCTCAGGGAGCTAGATATGTTTAGTTCAATGAAAAGAAGGTTAAGAGGTGGCATAATAGCTATGTTTAAATATTTGAATGACACCATGGAAGATGTAGCAAGCTTGTTTTCTACTGCTCCAGAAACTAGGACATGGAGCAATGGTTTCAAATTTCAGGAAAAGAGATTCCATCTAAACATTAGGAAGAACTTCCTGATAGTAAGAGCAGTTTGACAGTGTAATATACTGCTTCAGGGTGTGGTGGAGTCTCCTTCTTTGGAGGTTTTTAAACAGAGGCTGGATGACCATCTCTCAGGAATGTTTTGATTGTGTATTTCTGCATGGCAGGGGGTTGGACTTGATGACCCTTGTGGTCTCTTCTAACTCTATGATTCTGTGATTCTACCCAGCCCAGCACACTGTTTCCAAGAGTGGCCAACTAGGTGGCCATTAGGAAGCACAGGCATGCTCAAACATTTTACTGCCAAAAGGATAAGATGTTCTCCATTTGTGATAACTGAAGCCCCTGTCAGAGTTGCTGATGACGAGCAGCAGCTGTTGCTCCCTGTGGCTCTGGCTGGAGATGAGTCCTGCAGCTCAAGAGCTCCCCCTGCTGTCATGGACCAAGCAGGCTTGGACGTTCCTCTGCCTGCTCCTTTAGGGCAACAGGGATCTGATTCTGAAGATGCTTTGGAGCCTGTGCCAATCAGCCCACAAACAAGGCGGAGACTCAAGAGAGCTGAGCAAAGGGAGGCTTCCTTGATTAAGTTCAAGAAGCAGTGACTAGCCACACCTGTGTCTTGGGCTATATAACTGCCTGCCTGGAAACTTTCCTTTGCTTGTGGCAAACTTTCTACAAGCCCTGTCCTTGCTTCCAGCACCTGGCTCCTGATACCTTGGATTGATCTCTTGGCTCCAGACCCCTGGCTTTTGGAACTCTGACTATGGCTTTTGCTTGTTGCTCTGGCTTACGTAAATGGACTTCTCTTAAGTGCTTCCTTGACTCCTCCTGGCAGGACTCTGCTAGCTCTTCCAGTCCCTTCTCCGGGCTGTCTTGCTGCCTGGGTCTCTGACCCTGACACCATTCCCCAATTCTATGTACAAAAGCTGACCAGACTGGCTGGAGGAGTTTATTCCAGTACTAACAACAAGACAGTGGCTTTTGCTGCTGTAGGGTATCTTAGGTGGCACAGAATGGGTCATGTTGCCATTCTATGTCCCTCACCATCTGCCACTTGAAGTGGCTGCCTTATTCTTGCCTAATGGCATGGTGTCATAGGTTACATTCTTCACTAATCACTTCTTGAAGGAAGCAACAAGTAATTACAGCAAATTCTTCCTGCTGCAAAAGAGTCTTTAAAAAACACAATATTTCAAAACAGACTTATTCTGTGCAAAATTTGCATATGATTGTTTGACATTTCTGGGCAGAGTAGTATTTTCTACATAGGAAGCAGCATTTTCTGCTGAGAAAATAATACTTCTGCATAGAAATATTATTTTCTGTTCAGACAATACTGTTTTCTGGAAAAAACAACCACATGCTAATTTTGTGCCCAACAGCTTCTGAATTGCAAAGATTCATGTCAGTTCAGTATTTTTCTCATCAGGGATTCTCAACACTCAAAAAACCATGTTCTTTGACCATTTTTTTTCAAATATTGTCAAATATTTTTTCCATGGATTTGAAGATTGGTAAGGAGTATAGTGATTGGGCATATCATCTGTCCTTGCACATTTAAAGTAATGTAATTATATGTATATATGGCAACTTGCTTTAAAGCCCACATTCAGACATTTCATAACTTCACTGTATTCTCCTCAAGGATCTTAAACCTAAAGGTAAACAGAGATGCAGTGAGGGTGATTCTCTTAGGCCGTTTCCACATGAGAGGGGAGGAGCGGTTCATTGTGTGTCAAGAGCGGTGTTTTTATACTGAATTCGGAAACTGAATTTAGAAATTGAAAGTGTGCTGTCTGCACCTCCCCATTTACATCATACTACTGTGGAGAACAGCGGTTGCTGCATCCACAGCAGCAAATCCCTGACCACTCCCATTCCCCTCCCTCACCCTGCCCCACCATCACTAATTGGTCTGTTTTTTTAAAAAAACACACACATTTTTAACACATTTCTGTGTTGCAACTTTTGTGCATAGGAATGTATGTTTGTTTATACATGGAAAAAAGCACATTTTAACAGTCCATTACCAGATCATTCTCTTCCCACTGTCCATTTAACACAGGAAGACAGTAATAACAGCAGCCTGTCCTTTGATGGGCGGAGAGAGATAGGGATGTGTTGAAACACGGGGGGGAAACCACTGCCTGTCAGTGCTAGTGCAAAAGGCGCACCCAAGCCTCATACTCAAGGCCTGCCCAGCCTGACACCTCTTTGCATTCAAGTCTGAACAGCCAGGGAGATCTCTGAATCAAGCCAGGGCCAGGACAAATGGGTCTGCCTCAGTTCTCCCTCTCTGAGAACACAGTCCCTTCCTCAGTCTTGTCCCCCCTTGGCTTCTTCCTTTTAGGACTCTCCCCTTTATTGCCTTCCCTAAATCTGCCCTTCTCCCAGATGTAAGAATCAGCAGTGATTTATATTTTTCAAGACTGTGGTACTGTTGGCACTAAGGTCAAGATGATATTATTAGTAGCGTGTATATTCCAGGATTCAAATAAGACTCTGTGACACTGTTTTAAGGAACATAGAACTTCAAACATTTATTGTAACACCATTGCTTTAAATGTGTCTTGTATCTAAATGTTTTTAAACAGCACACCATTCTTCTCGCTCTCTTGCTCTCTTTCAATTCATTCACTATCTCTTGTGCACCCAGTTTCTCAGTTCTCTCTCCCACAGAGCTCTTTAAATCTCCAACCTCTCCCAAACACACCACAAATCACACTCCTCTTCAAACACACACCAGACAGTTAAAATCTGTTATTTTCCTCTTTCTACCAGCCCCTCCCCTGGGCTATTCAAGGTTCCATTTCACCAGGCAATCAGCTTAAACACTCTCAGTTGCCAAGGAGGCTCTGTTGTCAAGACCCCCTCCCATCAGGTTCATCACAGGATGGAAATGATGGAAGGGACAGCCTGGGAACGGCCACAGCCAGTCACTTCTGCGATGTGAATCAATGCTACGCTTCTGCATGTAGGTGAAAACCAAAGCAGTGTTACTGCCCTGGCTAGTCCGAGCTTTGGGGATATTAAAAGATATCCTTTTGATATCACAATTCGGCTTCACTTCTCTATTCCCCTCCACGTGCTTGCGAGGCCACCGGACAAGCAAGCATACAAGCTTAATCACCGTAATATTCCTGGAGAATACAGGCAGACCAGAAAATAGCTGACTCGCTGCTTTAGGAGACCTCCAGGAAAGTACTCTAATTAGGTATGCACACAACTTACAAAAGAGCCTCTGCCCCGCGATGGCAGCTTGATGGGTTAACTATACAATACCCAAGTACTCTGTGTTTGCATACTGGCTACTCTAATGAGAACCTCTGCAATAACTCAATCACTCAGATTCTGACCTTTCAGAGGCTTTGTCTCCAGCTCCAAATCTATTGTTTTCCCACAAGTACGGCATAGCCTGCAGTCACATTCTCCTTATAAAAACCCTTGATTCCAAGACCTTCCTCAGAACGCTCCCGAGTTTCATCCTGCCTTGCTGCCGCTTTGCTTGGCGAGCCTCCCCTCAGCTCCACCTGCTGAGCTACATCGCACCCCAGCCTCGCTCTCTATTTTTCCGGGCTTCAGGACAGGTGAAGTATCACCCAAACCAGCAATCCCTCTATACCACTCCAACCTTTATTTCTTTAGTTATCTTGTGTGAGTGTGTCACACTGTTTTGCTTGTGTTTAATAAAACATCATTTATTGTTTCAACTTTTGTGTACTCCTTGGCTCGGCCTGACCCCGTAGACATAGGGTTCAAGATCTCGTTACGTTACCCTTCCTCTCGTAACGCTAAGCAGTGCTCTGAGCTAATTTTCCCCACCTTTAGTAGAGCACATTTTGGTGTCCCTCCCGGGACCCCCAGTACACAGGGTAACAGCAGAACCAGTTGGGAGATTTACATGGGAGCTTTTCCGGTTTTTACATACAGCAGTTTTGCATTGCAGTGAACTTCAGTGAACTGTTCTAGGAGTTGAAAACATGCAGAACCACAAGGAAAACTATGATGCTAAAACGATACAATGTGCACATCGGAGGGTAAGAATTCAACACTGCTACTATGTATCAACCTCATGCAGAAATGGCCTTAGTCCTGATGCTGAGAAATCTCTCTCTCTCTCTCGTTCTGAGAGCAAGAAACTTTCTCCTCTCTTAATTTCCCGGGGGAAAGAGGAGGTGGATTTTTCCTCATGAAACTGTGAGCTTCATCTTGCAGCTTCTAGAAGGTTTATCCTGTTAAAGTATACACCCCCCACCCCAGAAGGATTTGTTCTGGTTTTGGAAAAAAGAAAATACTGGTGCCTTGCCCAAGAACTTGAAGGCCTATTGGGAGCTAAGAGAACAACATAACACCTAGTAGTGTGGACCCGGGGACCATTTGAATTTGAGACTGTGTCAGTGTTCAGCTGAAGGATCAGCAGAAGATTTCTTGGTCTATTTCTGCATCTTTTCCCCATTCATTTGTCACTGGCAAAACTATAACTTATACTCAGTGACTTAGCCCATTTCTGCACTACACTGTTATAGTGCTATTATTCCACTTTCAACCTCCTGTGGAATTCTGGGATTTGTAGTTTCCTGAGGCCAAAGAGCTCTCTGGTTGAGAACTCTCAATGCCCCTCCCTAAACTACAAACCCCAAGATTCTGCAGGATGTTGAAAGTAGAATAATAGCACTATAACAGTGTAGTGCAGAAATGGCCTTACACTTTTAACCTAATGCTAAGTAAGACTATCATTTGAACTTAAACTGAGAAGGACCTGGGTGGATTAGGCTCTTCAGATCAATACACAGCACTAGGGGGAAGAGAAATATCTCATACATTCTGAAAATAAATGAATTTGCACAGAATCAAGTCTGTTGTTCTAGATGAATGGAATTGGAAGTTGGAATGTAGGAATGACTTCACATGTAGCTGGCCAGGAATGTTTCAGTTCATCAACTTGAATGTGAAGACGGATACCAGTAACATGGTCAAAGGACTTTTGTGACTCACTAACCAGAATGCAGGAAACTCATGAATGGCACTTATATGCCTGAAAAGTCAATATTTTTACATGTGTGTGATTCACAACTGAATGCTTCTAATTATGTGCAACCATTATGTCTCACAACAGGCTGCACACATCTTAGTCTGTTTCTCTGGATTGATCTGGGGTTGTAGAGTGGGGGAGAGAAGTTCCATTTTGTGCACTCCTTCCTGCAATAAAGGCAAGCATGCAATTACAATTTTTTTCATTGATAGCACAAAATTTGCTTTTCAAGACAAGTTGAACTTGAAAAGTGTATTCATGAGCAAGAACCCCCACAGTGGCTGGAGTCTGAAGAAATTCAGAGAGGGAAAAACTGGTAAATGCAATCTGATACCATTTAGGTTGGTTTTGCTTTAAAGCATAACAGCACCTGATCATAATTCTGAAATCTCAATTTTAGCACTCCATAGGATTTCACTAGGGGAAAGGGCTATTCCTTAACTATTTCATAGATTTCCATTCCTAAGCTTTCCACTCTGCCCTCTTCTGCTGATCTGCTGTAAATTTCTTTTAAATTTCTCTCTCTCCCTCTCCCCATTCCACATACATATGCATACTTTCATTCTCTCTCTCTCTCTCTCTGTATATATTTATATATATTTTCTATCTCTTTATATATGTTACCCTGAAAATTGGGGGTATCTCGAGGACACCCAAGCAGACTTCAAATTAAGGGAATTAACAGAAACACTCAAAGCTTGCGAGAGGTCAGGGCAAGGGATCTTTAACCCTATGTCTACAGGGTCAGAACCATGCAAGAGTCAGAGGAACAGTCTAAAGGAAGGAACAGTCTAACTTTATTAAAACTAACAAAGAAAGTCGCAACACACCTTAACAAATAATCCTACAATCGCACAAGGGCTACAGGAATGAAGTTGGAAACAAGAGACAGTCGGGAGAGAGGGCATATGGACCTTAGTCTAGGCATCCTGGAGAAGGAGAAGATTAGCGGAGGCTTGGTGTAAAGCGCCAAGGGGAGGCTGGATCCCGGGGCTGGAAGGCTGGCAGCAGAGGGGTTTCATGGCGAGTCGGATACGCGAGTTGTGTTTAGCTCTCAGCAGCGTCTGAGAGGCTTAAGTGGGACACCTCGTTAGCAGCGAAATGGGCCCTTGTCTGGTCTGGGAGGCTCTCCAAGGAGGCTCAAAAAGCGAGGATTTTTATAGCCAATTTCTGTCCTCAGGCTGTGTATAGGCTAGCAAAGTGGCATTAATGGGCAATGATTGCAGAATATAATGTTAGGCAAATATCACGACCTCTCCTCAGTATTGTTTCTCCCAGGAAAGTTCAGGTACATGATAGGATTACCATTCCAAATTGATAGACTTTGACTGTCTATCCTTGCAAAGTTCATCAGCGTGGCTTGGGGCTGAGACAACCCTTTTATTAATCAAGGAGAGAGTCTATTGTGGCTGCCTAGAGATACGTGACTGGGAACAATAGGCCGTTGTCTTTTAGCCTAAAGGACGTTGTCTACGTTCCCATATAGCAGCAAAGGCGTTATTGGTCTTGAGAATTTAATTCAAAACCAATTTTTACTTGCAACCGACCTTTGCTAGCCAATATCCAATATGGGGGAAGTCATGCCAATTTAGGGGCCCTCTCTTTGGGTTGCTCTGGGGTGTAACATATATATATATACACACATGTGTGTGTATATATGTGTGTGTATATATATACAGAGATATGTATGTGTGTGTATATACACAGATGTACATATATATATGCAGTGACATCCATCAATCCATTGTTCCATTTAGAGTGTACTGTATTTGCCTGTTAGCCACAGTTCTTTGTGATTGCTGATTAACTGCCTAGTACTAAGCTGATACTTTCTGCCTCATTAAATACCACATGCATTTTTTATATATATGGTCAAAGCATCAATATATTCTTTAAAGTGTTGCTTTATGTGCATGTTTCGTATGTGTGTGGACAGTCTGTGCTAGTTGCCATACTCTTTCAATGCAGCACCTATGGAGCAAGGAGTGAACTGCTATAACAATTGACTACTATTCAATAAACTTTGACACATTGGCACAGACCAACTGGGCTACAACTGCCCTAGACAGTATATAACAAACAGCATTTCAACTGCAGCAGCATCCCCTCTATTTCTCAAGTTTAAAGGTAAGTGTTGGTGCTTAGGTAGCCAAATGACACTGTTCATGTACAAAAAGGATGGTATTACCATGTTTGCAAAACACCAAGGTTTACAGAAGTACATATTTTCAAGAAATATCAGTTCAGAAGGCAATCATAGGTGTAATATGATCATATCATTCACAACACACACACACACACACACACACACACACACACGATACATTGCATATAGTAAGGTCCACTGAATGGAAAACGTGTGCATCATACAGTAGAACATTCAGTTCCAGTGTACGCCAAAATGTCAGAAATTTACACTCTCTAACAAACATAACCAAATATTTCACAAAGGTCCTCAGTGGTTCTCTCAGACAGAAACTAATAATTTTTAGCAACTACACTAACTGCAGATGCTCTAATGGGCTAGATGTAGGCAAATAAACTGAAGCTGAATTCCTGTAAGATAAAGCCTTTGTGGATTTATGGTTATTGAATCCTGGAATTAGGTCAGTAACCTGCCATGGATTGGACTGCACTTCCCCTAAGAGAGAAGGTACATAGTTTGAGAGGTCTCTAGATCCATTTTTATCACTAGAAGCCTAAGTGGACTGAGTGATGCACTAGATCCAGCATTTCCTGGATGGGGACAACTTAGCTTATTATTATTATTTCCAATTTGTGACTCAAGGTAGCTTACAACAGTTACAACAAACATAGTAGTAACTTCATGATTGGACTACTGTAATGTCCTCTCGGCTGCCAATTCACCTCCAGATGCTGGTGATGATATTCAAAACCCTAAATGGCTTGAGACCTTAATACTTGAAAGAGCACCTCTCCTTATATATGCCTCTCTACATATGATCTGTCAGTGGGGCTTTGTATCCCACTGTGTCTACTTGGAGAATGAATGAAGCTCAAAGGTATATCTAGGGTCAGGCAAGTAGGGCACGTGCCCTAGATGCCAATGCCAGGAGGGCACAAAAAAGCCATGCTGGCCAACAACAGAAGGCTCTCACACTGGGTGTAAGGACGCTGCCACCACTGCCACTTTCCTTTCCCTCAGGCTCAGAGGCCAAAGTGTCACCGCTGTAGTGGACTTTTGCAAAGACTATAACTCCCAGCTCCACCTGCACCACACCTGGGCTCAGCACCATGGTGGTGTCCTCACAAGGCATCCTGGGAGAGGTAGTCATAGAGGCGGGAGCTCCTTTCGTTTCCTCCAAGATGGTGGCAGCTGGTTCCTGAGGCCATGGCTGCAGCCATGTTTTCCTCAGGGAAGAGGGACCAGGATGGCAGGCCTGCTATGGGTGTTCCTGCTGCCCCTTCGAGGCCCTCGGACCAGGCCATGCTCTCTCGTGGCTACCAAGAGGCACTGGGGCGGGGGGTGAGGACAGAGCTGCGCCTCACAGGGCTCCCCAGAAGGGACCCGGCAGCATCTTGCTTCTGCCTGGAGACTCCGACAGTGTCAGCTATGTGAAGCAGGAATTTCTAGTGCATTACTGGAGGAAGCAAGTACAGCCACAGGAGAATCCGAATAGAATGGAGGGAGTTCAGGCATGAATAGAATGGAGGTGATTCAGCCACTGGATAACATGGAGCTATCTTATGTCACAGAATAAAATTGTGCCAGGTGCCTCTTGGAAGAAAGGCAGTTTAGCATAAATACAATTAAAATGCACACATAAACACATACAAGCAGACACAGCCCCAACCCTATCTTTAGAATTACGCTTCCTGATTTTCCTTCTTATTTCATCTACCCTGGTTTTTCTTTTGTTCTTTCTTTTTGCCAGCTCGCTTCTTTTTTCTCTCTTCCAAGTATCTTATCTCTCCCACTTATTTTTCTTGTTGTTATTAACTGCCATCAAGTTGGCTTTGGTTTATCCTATGAAAGATAGGCCTCCAGGAGTCCCAGTCATCAACTGCCCTGCTCAAGGCCATTTTTGCACTAGCCTGTTATAGTGCGATGATTCCACTTTCAACATCCTCTGGAATCCTGGGGTTTTCAGTTTTGGGAGGGGCCAGCCGAAACTGCAAACTCCAGGATTCCAGAGGATGTTGAAAGTGGAATCATCGCGCTATAACAGGCTAGTGCAGAAATGGCCCAAGTCTTTCCAACTCAGGGCCATGGCTTCCTTGATTTAGATAGTCCACATTTGAAGTGGTCTTCCTCTTTTCCTGCGGCCTCCCCCTTTACTAAGCCTTATCTTTTCTAATGAGTCATACCATCTCATTATATATCCAACATATGATAGCCTCATTTGAATTACTTTGCCTGCCATGGGGACTTCAGGCTTGAGATGCTCTAGGATTCTTTTATTGGTCATTTTGGTAGTCCATGGTATCTGTAAAATCAAATTAGTTGATTCTCTTCCCGTCAGCTTTCTTCACTGTCCAGATTTCACAATCACACATAGGAACTGGAAATACCATGGCATAGATATGGATGATCCTTAATTTGGCATATGTCATTATACTTGAGGATCTTATCTAATCTTTCATAGCTGCCCTTCCAAGATTTAGTCTTCATCTGATTTCTTGATCAGATTTCTTTGCTTCTTATACAGTGTCCCTTCTTTCCCTCATTCTTCCTCAAATTGCATTTTACTTCCCTTTTCTTTTTCTCTTTCTTCCCCAACTCTGCTAGATAACCCAAGACCCCTGCTCCTGTGCTGACAGTGATTGGCAGTTTAGCATGGTTGCAATGTGCTGGCTGGGGAGCGGGGGGGGGCACACAGGTAGTTGAGCCCCTCCTAACATGCAGTCCATAGGTTGGCTGGGGAGGTAAGTTGATAGGCTGACAAGTTACACTGTAGCTGCTGCTTCCCCACTGTGCTGATCCCCTCTCTCCTTTTGGTTTATCTTCTCTCTTCTCCATCTTGATCCGCCAATGAGCATGTGCTGCTGCTTCATTTCTTCTTTGTTTGGGTTCAGTGGAGGAAGTTAAGCAACAGGGTAGCAGTTTGCACCCAGCTTGTAAGGAACAGAAAAGGAGGACCAGACCCCAAAGCATACAGCCTGTAAGCCAAACTTTGTCCACTTCTTTTCTAACATTAAATAAGATAAGCGTAACTGCTACAACACATCCCCAAACTGTCCTGATTTGGCAGTAACAGGCCCAATTACTCCTCTGCCATCCTACTTTTTGAACTGCTTTAAAAATATCTCACTTTCTCAGTGGCAGAGCTCGGAGTGTGTGGAGGGGGAGGGGCCATGGCATGAGGGGCGGAGCCACTGTGTGTGTGGGCATGGCTGCAGTGTGTGTGGGCGTGGCCAGGGTGCATGGGGGTGTGGCTATGTGCCAGGATGCCCCAAAAACTTGTGGCCCAGGGCAAATCACTCCCCATGTCCCTACCTGACTGCACTTTCTCTCTCCTGCTCTCAGTTTATCTTAATTTATCCTCAGCTTACTTCTTGGCTGGAAACTGAGCTGAAAGTGCATTTAATAAACTCAACAGGGAGAAGACCAGAGGAGGGGATGCAGTTTTGCTTTGTCCAGTAAGCTGAGGCAAAAGCAATCTGATAATAAGTCATTAATAACTGATAATACTTAATAACTGATAATAACTTTTGCCATCTTGACCATACTCTGATGTTGCTTGGCCACCTATGTCCCAGTTTTCATCTGTGAAATGTTGGAAGGTATGCTACAATTGCATATATATATGTTTGTGGGTGGGGGTGATCTTGCCCCAAGAAAACAAACACAGGAGTAGCACTATTACAGGTTGCTACTTAAAATCTTTAGTTTCTCAGTGGAAAAGCTCTAGGCTCATGTGTTTGGAAAGATTAATCCCTATGCATGCATATACCAGTCACCATGAGGAGACAAGTAATGTCCCCCACTCCCATTTTCCAATTGTGAAGCTTTGACCCAACTTAAAATTGACTACTAGGAAGAGACTAATATTTCCGAGTGCAACAATCTATTGCTTTGCTAAGACTTTAGAGAGTGTTAAAAAATTGAGGTGCGTGGGAAGGGATTGGACTGAAAATCACCGACTGTGATTTTCACAGATTTTCACAGTTTGTGTGACAATACCTTTCATCTGGGACAAAGTACTTCAGAGTACTGCAGAAAAGAAGGAAACTAGTCTGAAACATCTCATGACTTGCAAAACATCATTTTAGATATTTTTTTAAGCAGGACATATAGCAAGAAATACCACTACCTCCTGATGTTGGCCCTGTCTGGTAGAATCCCGTTTCAGAATCTGTGACAGAATTCAGTGTCAGCTGTCTCTTACCACACCACATTGCTTACAACAGACTCTATTTCTTTGTTTTTTTGTTGTTTCTAACTTACTTACAATGCCGCTTAACTTAAAAAAATAATGTCCCACTGCTATAAGGACAGTAGCCAAAAAATACTCCTTCTAGTGAAGCCAGTCCCAGCCAGCTGAAAGACTTTCCATACTAATTTTCCATGAGACCTGGGGCTCTCCTTCTCGTCTCCTGTTCATTAGAAGCATATCCAAATATTAAATCTCCTCATGCTGCCTCCCCTTAAAACATTCCGCTTCTGCCCATGCTTTAGGATATAAAGGGGACTCCCATCTGATAACTTTAATCTAATTGGTTTGTTCTCAAGACTCTCAGCTCCCTGTTTGTACTCCTTCATAAAGAGCTTCCTTTTCAGATGGCCAGCTTTTGCAATTCATGGAACAAGTTGCCACGCTAGAAATAATTCTTACTCCATAGTGCTCATGAGAGTGATAAGCAGAAGCACAGGTTGTATTTCTTTAGAACAGGCTTTTAATCATGATTAGCTAATGAAGATTTATGACGTGGTCATACAGAGATAAAAATCAATTAGTTGAAAAATCCTTAGCTTATTTGCTGGAGTCAAAAACTCTAACTGTTCTCCTAGATGTGCATAATTGTATTTTCCAGTTCACTGGGCATGTGCACAGGAAAACAGCAACAAGCCACAGCAGGAAACAGTCAGCTGATCCCAGGCTATTCAAGTCCCTTGCCTAAAAGCCAGCTTTCTTAAAGAAGAAGGGAATTGGGGGCTGGGCCAAGAGAGCTTCCAAGAATTTTCCCTAAACTGTCTTGGGTAATTTACACCAATCTTAAACATGTATGTTTGTCTGAAGCCTCTTTCACTGGCATGGTAATCCCATTAGTGACAAATGAAGATGTAATCACAGTTTATTCACCAAGTTTGAAAGCTTTATCCCCTTTGAAGGAAAGCAAGAGAAGTGAGCACAATTGGCTGCCCCTGACTTCTGAAACTCCTACTGGGACATTTGCAAGGCAAAAATGATCTAGATTCTGAACAGCCAAACCTATTTTTAAAACAGGCCTCTGTTAGAGACAGGACCTTTCACGTTTCATAGTGGCTATAGTGCTCATTTTCATAGGCATTCCAGAAACAGAAATTAGTGTCTGTTTGGCTGTAACAGTCCCCTCACCCACCTCTCATGTGTCTCCTGGCTTCATACCCTTATGAGAAGACAGCAAATGTGAATCTCTCCTATTCCTTTCCAAGGGAGGCTGTACCGCGATAAGGGAATTTGGACCAAGGATTTCATTTAGTATAGTTAGGGCATCATTAAGGATAGTCTTAAGTTCAGAAGATGCACAGGTGGTGAGCCAGATCATAGACTTCATTCAATTTGCCAAGAAGTACTCTTGTAGCAGCTCTTGTTCATGTTACAGCCCTGGCTAGCCCGAGCTTTGGGGATATAAAAAGATATCTCTTGATATCAATAATTTGGCCTCAGATACCCATTCCCTTCCAGGTGCTTGCGAGGCCCCCGGACAAGCATGCACACAGGCTCAGCCGATAATCGCCATAATATTCCAACACAATACAGGCAGGCCAGAAATAGCCGACTTGCAGCTTTAGGAGACCTCAAGGCAAGTACCTCCATTAGGTATGCACGCAGCTGTCAAAAGATCCTCTGCCCCGCGCTGGCAGCTTGATGATCTGGCTATACAACGCTCAAGTACTCCGCGTTTGCATACTGGTTATCCTATTGACAATTTGGCTATAACTCAGTCATTCAAATTCTGACCTTTTGGAGGCTTTGTCTCCAGCCCAAAATCTGTTGTTTTCCCCAAGTCCGACCTAGCCTGCGGTCACAATTCTCCTTATAAAAACCCCTGACTTTGAGCGCTTCCTTGGATCGCTCTTGGCTTCCATCCCGCCTTGCTGTCGCTTTGTCCAGCAAGCCTTCCCATCAGCTCCACATGCTGAGATCCACGCTCCCCATCTTCTCTGCTTCCAACCGGGCTTCAGTACTCATATTGCTGATGAGATGTTGAGCTAAGGCTGGTTCGGATATCCAGCCAAAATTCCTTCATACAAAATAATACTCCTCAGATTACAGTCTTAATTTTCAGAGAAGATAGTCTTTTCTGCTCTCTCCCAGGCCATATCCAGGTGGAATGCACACACAGGCCAGAATCCTATAGCTACATAGGCTAGCATAATCCTTTCAGCATATGTACTTTAGAGATGTTGTGGAAGGAAGCACCTCCTATCTCCTTGTGCAGGATACCTTGCCTCTGATGTGGAACAGGAACTGGGCAACTTCTGGGCACAGCTCTGTTCCTATGACTCTCAGTCGGTTGGTGGGGGGGTGTCCCCAAGTCCAGACTAGCTCCCCCTGCACACCAGAAGAAAGAAGGCCATCCTATTGCTAGATGGAAGGCTATTTTTTCTTCTCCTTGGGGTATGCAATGGCAGAGTGAACTTGCCTAGGTGTATCTATGCCTAGAAGCTCCCCAACAGCTGTAGTCTATGCCAAGGGAAGAAACCAGCAAGGAAAGAGCAGTTTCCACCCTCAATGACCAGTGTATATGTGCTGCCAATGATTACATTCCTGCAGTGCTCTATTGCATCTTGGCTAACCTATGCTTTTAAGGAATCAGGAGAATTCAACTATGAAGCTCCTCCCACAAAGAATTTAACCATTTCTAACAAGGAAATAAATTTCTATTGATATTTATCACTAATGTCCAGCTGTTTATGGTAAATTCCGTCTTTATTTACTTCTATTTTGTTGTTAGTATTACTTCTGCACTATCACTTTGTAACTAACTAGCCTAAATACTTTGAGGTCTACCAAGTAGCGCCTGGATAGAAAATTTAAGGTGTAAACTATGCTTTTCTGCCTCAGAATAAGACAGCATCCTACATTCCTGGCTTTTCCCCAGCCACTCTGCCTCCATAAAGAGACCTTGCTCCAGGATGCTTTAGGTAAAGGAAGGAAGGAAGGAAAGGAAGGAAAAGACAGACAGACAGAGAGAGAGAGAGAGAGAGAGAGAGAAAGAAAGAAAGAAAGAAAGAAAGCCATGATAGAACACTGTATACCACATACTTTCAAACCTGAACAGCGGTGCAGTTATGTCATGTTTATACTATTTACTTACTGGAAGACAGAGATATCTTTTTCGAAAAGTGTAGTGTCATACTACCAGAGCAAACAGAAGGGGAACAAAATAGGTGTAGTCTATAAAGATCTTCTGATGTCCACATCAGACAGTATGCTTAAGCAAAGGTTTTTTTTTCCTTTTCTCCTCTTCACCTCTCTTGCTTACACAAAGCAAGAGAGGTGAAGAGGAGAAAAGGAAAAAAAGAGAGGAGAAGAGGAGAAAACGGGGGGGGGGAGTTGCTTAATAGAGAAGTCATGATGTCTACCTTCAGGAAGGACAAGTAATGGGCAATAGAAGCATTGTGTTTGCTTTTCTTCTGGCCTTTGCTTGCAACTGTACTGACTGACTGTGGAGCTTCCTAGGTGGAGATAACCTGACTGGAATTTCAGCTTAATATAAGGACCTCAGAATAAAGAGAAACCACACAATGTTCAGCAAAGTCTGTTAGTTACTTCTCAGGCTCAACCTGGAGGAGACTATGCATGAAAAGAGTAGTGAGCTTTAAAAACAAACAAACCCTAAACTAGGACAGAATTTCACTAAAGGTGAGCTTACCAGGGCCAGCTTTAACAGAATGGATAATTACGCTAAGTATTGTGGTAGGGGGATCAATATTTGTATAACACATTTATTTGCTTCAAAATGTAATGGCATTTATCATGGAATTTTGATTCTTGAAATCGTATACTGCACTGTTTCTTTAACTCAGTAATCAGTTAATTTATTATCCTGGTTGCATTAATGGGTTAAAACTGCACAAGCTATGACTGCACATACATTTGAAAGTGTCTACTAAGATTTTTGGAAAGAAATACATCCAAATCTGCTGATTGTTTATATGAGGATAGGCTGAAGAACTGTGGTCAAATAAAATAAAAAGAAAATATCACAGTTAGAAAACATTTCTGAGAAGTAAATTACAGAAGTGGAGGAATGCTTAGCTTGAAAATCTTTTTGGCTTTGTGAAACAGTATTTTTACACAGAATGTTTCAGCACAATCATAAAATGGCTCCTTCTTAATAGGGAGAGAATAAATTCGTTGTGCCTTTTTTTTTTTTTTGGATTTCACTCAGTTTAATGTCTCCAAATATGTTTTCCCAGCACTCTTGTATCACTCCCTCTTGTAAAATATTTTACTGGGGAGAAGCACAGTCTACTTTCTGGATACAAACTTTTTTTCAGCTTTCTTAGAAAATTGAGAATGCACTTTGAAACCTTTATATTGTTTACAATAATAATCTCAAAAGATCAATGCTGTCTGCTTTAGGAAATAAGAATTGCGGTTACTAGCACTGCAGTAACTTAAAAGTTTAGTTGAGCATTTAGAAAGGGAGTTTAGGCATCGAAAGAAAAGGGCAGGCAAAGTCTTTAACAAAATGCAAATGTAACAAATATAAAAGTTATAGGTGTGAATGATTTTCAGTGTCTCACTCTCTGCAACGCTAGAAATTTGGGGACTAAGGACAATTTCATTGATGGGCCATATTTCTTATTCCCTCATATTACCCTGGCTGTAGCTACGCTCCTGTTGACCTTGTCATGCTGCTGCTCTCAGCCTGTTTCTCCTCATTAGTATACAATTCCTTCCTTGCTGTAGCCTAAATATCTTATATGCATGGGATCCTATCTGATCTTGGAAGCTAAGCAGGGTCAGCTCTGGTTAGTACTTGGAATGGGAAACTACCAAAGAATACCAGATGCTGTAGGCTGTATTCTGAGGCAGGAACTGGCAAAACCACCTTTGAGCATTTCTTGACTAAGAAACCTCTGTGAAATTCATGTGGTTGTCATAAGTTGACAGGCTACTTGAAGACACACACGCATACACACTTCCACCCCAGCCCTCAGACATTGTTGGTTTCTTCCCTCTAGTCAGTCTACTTACTTAGGCCAACTGCAAAAAGGTAGAATTAAGAGAAGAGTTAGAAACACAGGGGAGTGTTTGGCAAATGCTGTTATGTACATGGAAGAAAACAAAAACTAAAATCAAAACACAGGGAATGGTGCGTATGCATATGTGTGATGTGGATGGGAGTTAACAAGGACTCAACAGGCTGCATCATTTGAAATGTTTTTTCTTGCATGCCTGGCCATGTCTCCAGTTCAGAATTATACAGATGTTGGGAGAAAAGGGGAATGGGAGAAACAAGTGGCAATGTATGTGAGAGTTTTGGATAGGAGTATTCAGGTTCAATTCTTGGTTGGTTTTGCTTCAACAGACTAGCATTAGATGGTAATGAGACAAAATGAGGAGCCAGTGTGCTGTAGTAGTAAGAGTGTTGCACTGGGGCTTGGGAGATACAGTCTCCACAAGCCGTGAAACTCACTGGGTGACCTTTAGCCAGTCACTCTCTCTCAGCCTGACTTACCTCAAAGTGCTATTGTGATGATCAAAGGGAGAGCTACGTGTGTTGTCTCAAGCTTATGTAAGGATATACATGTAACTAAAAAAGAAAGCAAATAAGGTGGGACAGGCAGGGAGTGATCAGTGTTCCGCAGCTATGTGAAAGCAGAAGATTTGTGTTTGTGCTGACTGATGGGAAGTATGGAGTTTGTGTCTCTATTCAAGCCAGTTTCCAGAGTGCTTTTGTGAGAATGTGAACTGATGTCATTTCTGAGAGATCATTTAGTTACATTTGGGGAAATGCAGATTTAAACACAGAAGCATAACGTCTTATGATTTGTTGTAGTAATGCAGAACATGTACTTTTATAATATTCATACAGTTCTATCATGGTACATGGAAATCACAGTATACCCTTTAACTTAAAAAAAATAGACAAATGGAAAACATTTTGGAATCAGAAACAGGGTCTGATACATTCTTAGTCATTTTTAAAGTAAACCAAAAGTTATCATCAGCGGCGGTGAAAGTGTTTCCTCCTGTACAGTCTTGTCCAGAGGTCATTTTACAAAGAAATTTCACTTATCTTAAGTTTCATGTCAAAGTAGAAGAAGAAAGTTGTTAAAGTGTTTTGAAGCTGACTAGGTATGGGGGTAGTCATGACTCACAGAGATGTTATGGGAATAAATTAGGGAATGCCATGTATGCTGTCTTGAACTCATTGAATAAAAGGCAGGATAGAAATGCAAATAATAAAAGGACAATTGCAAGAACCATGCTCATGACAGCACAAGGGGCTGTTCCCAGCTCTCAGGGCCTGGTTTCTTCTGAGGTAGCAATTCTGTTTCACCCCGTAGTCCATGCCGTCACTTATTATCCTGAGTGTCCTTGCTGTGAGCCTCACACTGACCACTGGTCTTTAGAGAAACCTCCTTATATTAAATTACAATGAACATCAGAGACTTCAACACTCTGCTTTCCCCTTTCTGTTTATTTGTGCATGTGTATGCCAAGGCCAAAACTGGAAAGTGTGCTCTACAGCTGTGCAAGTAGAGCCAGGTAGATAAGATACCTCCCCCTGCTTAGGAAATAGAGAGCTTCTGAACTGAACTAACTGTAGCCTGAACAGTCCAAGATAATGTAGCCTGGTCCAGAAGCTTCAGTGAGACTCACCAGGAGAGTGGTTTGTATGTTGTTCCAGTACAAGTCCCATGCTCTCCATATTTGGAAAACAGGCAGACAGATGGGTGAGAGAAGTGGAATGTGTGGATGATTTTATCATTCTGTAGTTGACAACTCTAGCTACCAATCAGAGGATGATCTTACTAGATTTGTCTGGTCACACTGCTTCTGGGAAGGACTATGAAGATGCATACCAGCAACTGTTTTAGAGATTTCCCTTCTACTTGGTAGTTTTTGTGTACTGTGAGGGATGGTGGCAGCAGTGATTAAGGGACACGGTAGAGTTGGTGCTTGTTTTACTTGTGTGATCTTCTTTATTCCTTTGTTCTTTTGTTCCTTATTCCAGATCAGTCATTTTCTACATTGCTTTCCTGAAAATCCAATGCATCTTTCATCTTCATAGTTTTCATTAATCATATAGTTGCTTGTGTCTGTCTGGAGTCTAATCTCTGTGTTAGTTACTAGATCGGTCATTTTCATTCACCTCCTTTCCCTCCATCCTACCCTAGTGGCATTTCAAGGTTACTATTTATATGTCTGTAGGTCTATGAGTGTTTCTGAGTATCTTTCTATCTCTGGCCAGAATTCTCTGGGTGCACTATTTTGGTGTCAATATGCCAGCATAGGAGGTGGTGGCAGGAGGAAAAGCGATGCAGAGATCATGGCTGTTTGTGAAGAAATGGAATCACTGGAGAAAGAGCATGCTCAAAGCCAGCAGATTTTGTCTGTCTTCCCTTGGCACTGCTGGACAGAGAAAGTACAACCAGTGATGTAGTGTTCTCGTCATTGTTTTGTGTTGTGTGGCCTGTGAGTCAGTACACACACACCCACAGTACTAAATTAGTGTGCACTTCTGCATGTAAAATTTCACATCCTATTAATCCATTCGACAAAGCCTCAAATACTATATTTTTTTCCTAAATTCCCAGCCCTGGACATATCTGTGTCAAAGTTGGTGTGATATGCATTCACTTGGAGGTGTAGCTCTGGCGGAGGGAATGAGGACATCGGCCATTTCCACACACGGCGGTGGAAACGCCCTGTGCTGGTACTTACCGGACTTCTTGGCTCGACGCTGTAGTCCGGGCTGCTCTGGAGCAGTGTGTGGCCGCCGCTCCACATTGCTCTGGGGACGAAAACGGTGGCTTCCGGTTGGTGGAGGCTCTCCACCAACTGCTGAAGCTCGCCAGCCCAAAGCCTGCCCCTGGCAGATCTGCAGGCTCGCACTGGTGCAAGTCTGCAAATCTGCACCGGAGCGCCGGAACAGAGTGGCACTCTCCGTGCTTTTGAAAGACCTGTTTAAACAGGTCTTTAAAAAGCACGCTGCACAACCACTTCTGGACGTTACGGAGCGGACTGAGGTGCAGAATTACAAAAAGTAGCCGGACCCAGTCCACTCTACGGTGCAGACGTCCTCTTTGGAGGACGCTCTGCACCTTTTTTTTTAGCCCGTGTGGAAATGGCCATTGTTACCATGCTGTACGTCCCCACTCCATGATATGATTGGCAATGAACATTATTTAATTGGTGCTAAATATAAACCATACATTGTTATGGCTGAAAAGCCATGCTGGCAAAAAGGACTGGCTGTACACGTGCAAAAGTAGGTCAGGTGGGACCTCAGGGCATGACCAGGTCATATCAGTCAGGAAGCTCTGGTGCTGATGAGCTTGCAATAATCCCCTCAACTACGCAACCTTCAGACATGGTAGTGCACAAGGTCATCCCAATAGAGCAACGGATGGTCATCATCTTGTTCCCTCTTCCCAGAGAAATTCTCCTTTGTTTCCTTGCCTGCTCAAATATTAAGAAGCTATCAGGATTCACATCAATGCTTTGTCACCTAATGCCAAGACCATTAGCTTGTTCCAAATCCACTGTTTCTTTTGCCAGAGAGTCATTAACACCTTCCCCTTTGGGGCAGAAAAAGGGTATTTAAACCCTGGCTCTGAGCCTGGAAACTGGTAGTACTTTGGATATAGACCGCGACTGCTGCTCAGATTCCTGTTCTTGCTTTGAGCCATGTGCCTCTCCCAGCCAAGGAGGGAACATCTACCTCTTCCTCAGCTAAGAAAGGCATGGGTGGAGCTGAGTAAAGAGCATCTGTCCCCCTTCTTCATCTGAGAGAGGCAAGGGAAATCCAGCTGTGCCTCATCATGTCCCTCTCTGTACCCGGCTGCACAGAGCAAGGATCCTGGCTGATGGTGGCAGCCCCGGCCCTAGAGCACAATGCCAGCAAGTGAAAACATGGACAGTGGTCACATGGTTATGGGGGACCTACTGTACGTTTCAACGTTTTTGAGGGAACAACTGGGTTAATCTTTTGCAGCATAACCAACAGTATCTACTTTATGTACCTAACTGTATGTAACATTCAAGACCTACAAGCTTTTGTGGACTGCAGGCCATTTCATCAGATGTAATGAACTGTTGCCTCAGTTTGCTGATATTTGTGGACATGGTTAGTGTGGAATTAAGTAATTTGTGAGCTGAGAGGGAATGAACATGTAAAAAGTACACTATTTATTATTACCTTAACTGGCATGAACAAACAATAATAGGGTAAGAGCACAGACATTCTAGCACAAAGGAGATGTCTAGCATGTACATTGTACTGAAAAGGCAGTAAAATGAACATTTTCTTTCATTATAATAAAATATTTAATCTGTATCTCTGAAGGAAATCACACCTTGCTTTTCCCCTTCAATTACTGCTGCATGTCCTTACTCTCTCTGCATATTGTCCTATGGATCAGACAGCAGTGAGCCTCACAAGATTCCTGTGGTACATTCAGGTAGCTATACTTTTTTGTAATAAGTAAAAAAAAAGTGGTGGCAAAAAATTTACAGTGATCTGATAAGAATACCACTGGAAGTACCTGTGCATGACAAAATACTAATTTTGTTGTTGGTCTTCTATTTGTATGTAACTAGGAATGTACACACCAACTTTATCTGCTTCTCCTCTCTTTCTTAATCCCCAAGAACTGCCAAGATAGGTTTGCTGAAAGGTAGTTTTGGCCCAAGATCATATGGTAAATTCCATGACCAAGCAGAGATTTGAATTTGGGTCTCCCTGTTCTAATTCCAGCACTCTAAGCACTGAAACACTTTAAATACTCTCAGTTTAGTTGTTCCTGTAAAAATAATGAAAAGTTTGAAACACAGTGGAAGAAAAAGCACAACAATTACTATGCCCAATTTACAGAATAATTAGAATAATTTGCATAATATGCAAATTAAATGCCTGGATTTGAGGAATTGGAATATGACAACCCTATCCATAATGTTATGACAAAATGTTATCCCATAATGTTAATGAGTGTATTTTTTTCTGAAAAAAACTTTCCAATTTAAACTATGCATGGATCTATTTAATTTATAGCATACCTGTAATTTTGGGACAGTATGGTAAATTATATGCTCAGTGCTTGTCTAATTTGGCCTCACTGTGGGATCGAGGCTGTGGAACTATCTCCAACCTGGGGAAAGAAGACAATTAAAAAAAAAAAGCATTCTGTGTAAACTAGACTGCAATCAATCGCAGTGTGATTAGTTTCTTCAACTAGAACAGAGTGAATGAACCATTTCCTGACTGGAAGATCAGTAAATTCTAGTTGAGATTAGAAATGCGATTTTACCTAAATGCTAATATTACAAAAAGAATTCAGATAAAATCAGACACCATAATTCAGCAAATATTCTCATATAATATTTTGTTCTGGATAATTTCAGAACCAGATAGAGAGAAACCAAAAAATCCAGAAAGCCACTCTAGATCAGAGATTGAAACATTCCCTTTAAAAGTAATTATGTACTGTTATAGTTCAAAGCCCCATAAGTTAATGTTATAATTATATTTGTTTAAAGTAACACTTTAATTTTTCTGTTGCTCAGAAGCAACTGGAATTGATACTTTTGGTTACTTTTTAAAATACTCCCAGTCCAAAAGACCCCTAAAAAGTTTGAAACAACACTAAAAAAAATATGGCAACCCAAACATTTTTTAAAAAATAGATGAACAAAAGAATGGCATAATGGTTTGGCCATGGCCACCAAACCTCCAGCAGTGATAGCCAAGAAAGTATAGAGAATATTTTTTAAAAAATTGATAATTTAGAATTTAAAATCTGAGAATGCTGTTTTTAAAACATTACTCTGCTGTTTCAAGAGAACCAGTTGCTCAGAGAATCTGCTGCTCAGTAAAACAAAGAGAATGACCACCAATCTTGGGGGGGGGGGGGGGTTTTTTAAACAGTCCTATGCATGTTATTCAGAAGTTTGAAACTGCACAGAAAAAGCATGTCAACGAAGTATTTCCAGCACACTTTCTTAGTATATCTGCTGTACTCAGAAAAAACATGTGAAATGCAGTGCAATACAGAAATCCAGTTTATCTGCACAGAAGTAAAAATGACCAGATTAATCTGCAGTAATCATGAGCAGAAAATTCTGAAAACACCCAAAACCTTTTAATTTGCATCCATACGGCAAAATACAAACACACTCCTTTTCGTGCATATTGTCCTCTTGGAAATCCACATTTATAGGAGAAAAGTGAAGCAAATAGCTCAGATCATGAATGTAAAATCAGTTTCGGTGGGGGGAAAGGATTCAACGGGGGGGGGGCCCTTTCCACCTGGGGCATTCACCTGTTTCAAAAACAATCCACACTGCAAACAGAAAGTAATCAAAAGTTTTTAAAAAATAAAGGAAAATTTATGTAGGCATCCTAAATCAATGAAAGTAAATCTAATATATAAAGGTCAAAGTTTGTGAGGTTGTGAGTTTGTTTGTTTCAGGCAGGCAAAGACCTCATCTGATTGGCTATGTCAGGTGAGAAGACCTCATATGATTGGCTGCCTGTGAAGATTCTGTGGAATCTTGGGGTTTGCAGTTTAGGGAGGGCTTTAGAATTCTCAGCCAGAGAACTTTTGGGCCTGGCTAGTTGCTATGCAGATGAAGCCTAGCAGCAAGAAGGAGGGCAGTGTAGTCCCTCAGAAACCAAACCTCTGTATGTTAACAACTCTGAATACAAATTGGATTGCGAAATAGGGGGAAAAGTTACAGGTACTGGACAAGGCAGTTTGGGGAATTAGAGACACAGGATCTCAAATCTGTATATTTCAACCACATCTGATTCCTAAGGTAAGGTAAGGTAATTCCTAAGGTATTTCTAACAAGTATTACCTATAAGAAAATAAGATCCCAGGCAATGCCGGGTAAATACACTAGTATAGAAATAATTCCAAATATAGTTATACTGCAAAAGAAAAAAAATCCTCTTTTTGAAGTTGGAATTATAATGTAACCAAATTATCCCTTTGTTTTTCCAATGCATAAGTGATTTGTTATTTGCAATTATGTCCAAGTGCTGCTCTGGATACATGTCAAACAACTGTTGCAAAGCATTTTTTACAGTCACAGCCCATTTCTGCACTACACTATTACAGTGCTATTATTCCATTTTCAGCATCCTGTGGAATCCTAGGGTTTGTAGTTTAGGGAGGAGTATTTAGAATTCTCAGCCAGAGAGCTCTTTGACCTCAGTAAACTACAAACCCCAGAATTCCACAGGATGTTGAAAGTGGAATAACAGCACTATAACAGTATAATGTGGAAATGGTGACAGATAACTTAGAAATCAATTTAATCCACATGGGCCAAAAATCACACTATTTTCTGTGTGTAAAACATATTTTGGAAAAAGATATATTGAAGAGAGTTTGGTTATCATAATGGTATACCACTCTTTTCTGAATCATATCTCAACAAATACGAAGCACCAGAACATTTATGGGAGGTGTTGATCATGTGGAATACAAACATAGCAACTGTGGTGTTCACAATAATTACGTGACCAAGCATCTAGTAACAATCTGTTGTATGGGAGCCTGAAAAGAGGAAAATAGAAATCAGATATAATGCTGTGGAGCTAAGTAGTATAAAGATGGAAGTGAGATTTTTCTTTGGTTTTTTTTTTAATTTCTATTTGTTTTTAAGGCAAGCATTATTAGCTACCTCTGTTTATAATCTGCATGTGGGGCTTATTAATTTTGACAGTGTCTCTGCATAAATGCCTCTAAAAAGTGAAGAAGAGTTCTTGACATATTCTGGCTACCGCTATAGAAGAAAACAATGTTACGGGCAAGGGAGTCCAGGCTTCTGTACAGACAGTCACTTAGTGGTTTCTCCTTGATCTTGCCTTGCTAAAACAGAAAATATCAGTATTCTGTGATTACAGACTATGCCAGTGAGTAGAGTCAAGACTTTCAGTTAATCAGGATGGACCACACAGGGCACTGAAATTCTGTCATGGGGTCTCTTATCTTCTTCAAATGAAAGAGAAGCATTATCCTCCTGGCAGGAACCTTTGCCTTAGCTTGTTATGTTGGAAAGGTAGGGGTTGGGAGGGAAGACAAAAACATGCATTAAATGGTTGTTCATCATCAGGCTCATTTCATACATGTCATCACCATTGTTCTGAGGATATACGATCAGAACATTTAATACTACCTCTGAAGGCCTTATGAAAGTAGCCTGTTTCTTTTAGTTGTCCGAAAGCCGCTAGAGCCCAACGTGTAGGTTCCCTAGATAGAACAGCTGAAACTCCTCTGTGACTCACCTGAAGGACTCTCCCCCATTCTGCAGCCCACCCAAAACATTCCACAACATTCTGTAATTATAATGTAAAAACTAACCTCAAAATGCAATGTGATGTATTTTCTTTAGTCCTAATACTTCTCCCAAGGCAACAGGCCTTCCTGTTTTACTCTGACAGAGGGAGAGACAGCTGCATTAGTGAATTCTAGCAACCTAGTTCACTGAAGCACATTTTTAAACTTCAGAATTAATTGAGGAATTAAGTGAGTTAGTAGGAGAAAATCTCTTCTCTTTTTAATACCAGAAAAATATTAAAAATGCAGACCTTTAGAGTTGTAAATTCCTGGTCATGGAAAATCTTGTGTAGATCTTCTCAGAGTTGTTACCAAACAGCTTCTTAGTGAACAAGCAAATATTACCATGAAAATAAAACTTTCATTTCAACCGCACAGAAAACTTCATTAGACAGGAAGAAGTAAATGACCTTTTTTTCTCTCTTCCCAGAACAGAAAGAGAAATACACCCAGTAAGATTCTGTATGTTTGATGGAACAGGTGCAGCATACAAGGTGAAGAAAGTATTAATTGCCTGGTAGATCTTGCTAAAAAGAGTCCTGAAACTGTTACCCCAAAATGTGAATGACTCAGGGTCCACCCACAATGCCAGTACTTCCACATGACAATGTGGAATTAATTAGCTCAAATTAAGAGGTCTGCGGGGGGGTAATCTAATGAGATCTTTCTATCAATGTTTACATGGTCTTGCAAGAAAGAACCAGACAGGGACCTTTCCGCACTACACTGTTATAGTGCTATTATTCCACTTTCAACATCGTGTGGAATTCTGAGGGTTGTAGTTTACTGAGGCGAAAAAGCTTTCTGGCTGAGAATTCTAAATGCCTTACTCAAACTGCAAATTCCAGGATTCCATAGGATGTTGAAAGGGAAAGGCCCAGAGATTCCAAAATGTAAACTAATATGTGTTTTATTGAAAGTATAGTAACACACACAAAGGATCTAAACACTCACTCGCACAAGAGCTAACCGAAAGATAAAAGGGAGGAAAGTTGTTGATAGAGGAGTTTTGGGGAATGGACAATAATTATCAATCCGGAGAGCAATGGAGAAAGCAGCAATGTGGCGTAGACTAGTGCCTCAGGACAGTACTCATTCGGAAATCGGAATGACAGCATGGTGACCAGCAAGGGAAGTACTGCATTGAACCACTCAAAACAGAGAGTTCTTATAGCTGAAATCTACCCTGAGAGCATAGGTGTGAATGGCTCTCTGGCTGAGCAAACAACAGAGGTTGCCACATGGACAATGCATCCAGACAGAGTTAATGGTCTTAGTATTAGGTGACAAAGAGATAATGGCTGTCACAATAGCTCTGTAATTGTGAAGAGGTTTGGGGACAATGCAGGGAAACGTCCAGGTGTGAGGAGGCAGGGTTGAAACAATCAGCATTTTGATAGGAACTTCCCTTGGCTATTGTATGCTCAGAACTGTTCCACCTTCAGCTTCAGCCTGCTACCTCTGAAGCTGCCTAGTAATCTGCCTGAGAATGACTTTGGCTACATTTAGAGGGGAAGTGTTCAGTTAGTAATTTTCTGCTGCCCATCTTCCAGTCACCTCAGCTTCCATTTTATATCAATGCCAATTAATGTATTTGCCAATTAAATAATATTTCACCAATTAAACCATATCAAACGTGGGAGGGGGTGCACAGGCCCATAACAAAGCAGACCAGTGTTCAAGAGCATGTCTTGCAAACATATAGTGAAGGAACATTTCCAAGATAATGAAGTGAGTGGCTCATATTAACCAGTTCATCTAGCCACAATACTAAATGTGACAGTTTGAGGTCTTGATCTACCTCTGATATGCATTCAGGCTGCCCTCACCTATATTCTTTCTCTTTTCTTCCATCCTCATCTTCATCCCTCTCTGGGAAATGGAACAACAGCAAGGAATCACATTTGGCCCTGATTGCCAGGGTTTAAATACCTCCACATGGGACAGCCAAAAGCTGTCCCATGGTGGGGGGCATTCCCATCCCTTCACTAACAGTACTTTCTCCCCTGCAGCATCCCTTCTTAGCATATATGATTCTGGCCAGTTACCCTGGTTGAAAAAAAGACACAAAGTTGTCTGGGTTTGTCTCAGGTTTTCTTTTCCTTTCCACAGCCATTTGCCATCCAGTGGGATAAAGCTGGTAGGTTTCATGACAAATAATGAGGATTTTAGAGGTTTCATTCATCGTCATTTATACAGAAGTAATCAATTAAGCTTAAGACTGATGCAACAGCAGACATACATTGTACCACTAAAAGAATGCAAGATAGTACTTAGGGCATAATGCTAATCTGGTCAGTATGAAGAAAAAAATTGTAGACTACAAGAGTCATCCTTTTTAGTTGACAGGAAAGTGTGATGTCAAATTCAGACTCAAAGTCAAGATACACTGATACAGACTTCTAGGTCTGAGTAGGATACGTACAACAAATATTTTAGAGCAATGGACATAAGTGAAGAAAATCTTAGTGGCAGTAGAATTGACTGATGACCTCTGTAACCAGAGTATCAAAAGCAGAATGTGGAAACCACTAAGTTGAAGTATTAGGTAGTAGATTTGTTAATTTTTATCCCCCCTGGAAGTGCTACCTAACTCACCAGATTCCCCAATTAATTCTAAAGTTCAAAAATATGCTTTAGTGTAGTAGATCTTAACCTGGGGTCAGTGATGCCCTCACAGGAGGTCTGCAAAAGGCTTGAAAGTTGCTCAGCCACAGTGGAGTGGTGACATGGTAGGAACCAAGGCAAAAGGAGGCAGGCAGGCTGGCTGATTGGGCCTATATGTTGCCCACCATGTGGCTTCTCCACTGTGGGGTGTGTGTGTGAGCTCAGCAGATGAATGATAGCAGAGCTGACAGCCAGCCAGCCAGCCAGCCAGTGTTGGTCCTTCTCTGTCTCTCCCTCCCTCCCCTCCTATCTCCCTTCTCTCTATCACAAATGCTCAAAACACCCCCCTTTTTTGCCTTCTTCACTCATAGAGGTTAAGGTTAAAAAATGAGAAGTTTGAAGCTGTCAGAAAATTCCAGCATTCTTCCCCCCCCCCCCCCGCTGTTATAGAAATTGGGGTTTGGATAGAGCAGAATTTCCTGCATGCAAAAGCCTTCAGTTTTTTGCAGCCTAAAGCATCCCCATTTGCTCTTCCGATCCATTGAAATGCAAGCTCAGAAGTACTTTAGACCACATGACCCAGGAAAGTTTGTGTCAGTCATATAAAGACTCCACCCTTCTTAAATGCCTGTTCTTCTCCAAGCCTTTTCTAAGTTGCTGATGATTGTTGTTATTGCACTCATCATCATCATCATCATCATCATCATCATCTTTATACCCTGCTTTTTCCCAGGTTGAGACTCAAAGTGCTTTACAATAATTAAAAAATTAGTTAAAAATCACAGAATAGAAAAGTTAAAACACAAATTAAACAACCAGATAAGAACCAAAACAAAGTTAAAATACATAATTAAAACTCAAACATTCATAAATTCTGCATTGTTAACAATAGCCAGCACCTTTTATCAGACAAGCCATAATCACACATGAATGCCTGTCAGAATAAAAATGTCTTTGCTTGACTATGGAAAGAAAGTAGGGAGGGTTCCAGTCTGACTTCTCTGGGAAGGGAGTTCCAGCGCCTGGGAGCAGCCACTGAGAAGGCCCTCTCTCATGTTCCCACCAAATGCACCTGTGAAGGTGGTAGAACAGAGAGGAGGGCTGCTCCAGCAGATCTCAAAGCCTGTGCTGGTTCATAAGGGAGAATACAGTCCTTCAAATAAGCTGGACCATGTAGGAGTTTAAAGATCATCACCAGCACTTTGAACTGTGCCTAGAAACAGACTGGGTTCTCTGTACAGCAGCAGGCAAGGCTGGAGGTGGGAGTAGTTTCAGCAGTCTATTGGGATTCCTTCTCACTCATTAGATGCCCAGTCCCAGAGTCTGCTGGGTTTGAATGTGTATTACTTAAGGATGGCTGGCCAGGACAGAGCAGGAATTTTGTTGGTACAGTACACACCCCACTGCTCAACTGTCTCTCTTCCTGAGCTGGCTGAGTTGGTCTTGGCATGATGTCAGACTCCTCTCAGCTTGTTATGTTGGAGACATCAACATCCGCAGAGATCTCTCTCTTGAGAGGAGCTCAAAACTTCATCTCCTCCATGACAACCATAGGTCTGCCCCAAGTAGTTTCTGGTGCCTCCCATGTTGCAGGACATACTCTGGACCAGGTTTGCTGTAAAGAGCAGGATCATGGTGATCAACACGTGGAGGAAGTCTCTATAGTTTCGTTGTCATGATCACCAGTAGCCTCTGCAGTGGCAGGGGTATGTCTGATCAAGATGATCCACCCTAGGAAGCTTATGGATCCAGGTAGATTCCTGATTAAGGAGTTTCCTATTGCCTTAGCAGGTGGTCCTGTTGAAGTTTTGACTGATCCTGGAAACAAGAAAATGGCCAGGGTGCTGAACATGATTGTTCCTAGGTATTCCCCCTCTCATAGAGTGGAGCCAAGTGAGACCCTGATTCACCAGGCAACTGGCAGTGATGAAATGAGTGGGATGGAGACTAGGTTGACAACGGCAGAAGACTCAGAGTGAGTTTGACCAAACATAGGCCAGAGCTCATTGGAAAACTTTTGTTGTGATGGTGGCACCAGTGAAGAAATCCTTCTTCTCTGCCACTATTTCCTATGCACAATATAGTCTGCTCTCGACATTTGTGGGTTTGACTTTCATGGATTTGATTATTTGCAAGTTTCTTCAACCCCTGTCCCCACCCCCCAGCATTTTTTCTCTTTTAGTGGCTCCAATCAGGTTGCATAGCCCTTTAAAAACCTACCTGTGGTCCTCCTCCTCCTCCTCCTCCTCCTCCTCCTCCTCTTCCACCTAAAGGCAGCTTGCAGCCCAGTTTCTCAGCACCACAAACCATCTCTCAATATCCCCCCACACCAAAGGAAGGAGATGGGCTAGAGAGAGAAAGTATAGTGTTACCCTGATTTCTGGGGTCCCATGGGGGACACCTCAATGTGCTCCAAATAATTGGGAATGGGAATTAGCCAGAGCACAAGCTATAGCACTACGAGAGGCAGGGTAGCCTAGCAGGATCTTTTACCCAGTGTTTACAGGGTCAGGCTGAGTCAAGATCACGACACAATAAAGTTCTAATTTAGTTCTTTTATTTGTAAAGTCACAGCGCACTTGCATGCTCACGCACACGGAACTAAGAAATACTGCATACGATTTAATAAAAAAGAAAAGAAAAGAAATACTGCATACTTGTGTGCTCACACACACAGACCTAAGAAAATAAAGGGAGGAAAGTAGATAGGAGATTTTAAGAGGGAGTTTTTGGGGAAACATGACACCTGATCCTGTAGCCGGGGTGGTCTGAAGAAAGCCTGGAGGAGTGGAGGTTCTCAGCACATGGAAGCTGAGGGGAAGGCTTGGCGAACGGAGCAGCAGCAAGGCGGTATGGAAGCCAAGAGTGATCCGAAGAAGCAGTCAAAACCAAGGGTTCTTATAGGGGAAAATGTGCCTGTAGGGTAGTCCGTTCCCGGGGAAAACAACGGGTTTCGGGTTGGAGACAAAGCCTCCGAAAGGTCAGTTTTTAGCATGATTGGATTTTGATGGCACTGTCAATAGCGCAGACAGTATGTAAATGGAGAGTGCTTGACAGTTGAGTGGTCAGAAGCGCCAATCTCGTCAAGCTGCCTGTTCGGGGCAGAGAATCCTTTGTATGCCTCATACATACTTAATGTAGTTTTAAAGTGTACTTGCCTGGAGGTCTCCTGAAGCTGCGTGCTGGAAAATTACTGACCTGCCTGGATTTGTTTTGTATTTTTCAGCTTGTTCGGCCGTGTCCATGTCCGTGCTTGTCCGGGTGCCTCGCAAGCACGTGGCGGGGAGCAGTTTGGAATGGGCAATTCTTTGATATAAAATTATATTTAGTAGACCTCAGGCTCGGACTATGCACCAAACTAACAATAGGCCCACCATACCAACCCACCTCCCCTTCCTTCTCCTTTCACTGACCTGGTTTGCACTCTGGGTGCCCCTTCTCCCCACCATGCCTCAGCCCCTTTCCCACAAAAACATACACACACACACACATTTTGATATTTGTGATTTTTCCATTGTTTCAGGGGTCCTGAGCCCCTAACCCTAGTGAATGTGGAGGGCCAATCGTATTGTCCAGTGGAGCTGTCTTGAGAGTTCAGAGGCCTTCTACACTCTGCTCCAGATGTATGTAAACCACTTGAGAGCCCACTGTGAAGAATTTGCAGTGCACTTGGATATAACTGGTTGGATCCTCTCTGACCTGAATGCTGTGGTTGATACAGATCCAATGAATGTAACTTTAGCTATTGCTTGTCCTGGGTTTTTTTTTGGAAATGTTTCAATTTGTGTGACTTCAGGATATGGATGCATCCTTGGAAAAGTGAGAACCACCATGTGCTTACTGAATTGATGCATTTCCTGGCTGTTAAAAGCAGAGAGAGGGGTGCTGGTGGAATGAGTAAGGAATAGAGAATGCTCTACTACAGCACACATAAAAAAGGCTGTGATGAGGCCATTATTGGGAAAAAAAATCCTTCCTGAACCCTGCTATATAGGAGAACTATCAGTCAATCTCAATATCTCTTTTGTAGGCAAGATTCAAGAGTATGTTGTGGCCTCCCAGATGCAGGGGTTCTTGGATGAAACAGATGATATAGATCCCTTTAGATCTGATTTCAGATCTAGCTATGAGACAGAGATGGCCTTGGTTCCCTTGGTAGATGGCCCGCACAGGGAACAAGACACAGGAGTGTGTCCCCATTGCTTCTGCTTCACCTCTCAGCAGCTTTTGATACCAATGACATGATATACTGTTGAGTCACATCGTTGAATGGGACTCAGGAGTACTGGTTTACAGTGGCTCTGGTCCTTCTCGAAGGAGTGGACTCAGAATGCTAGGGAACTCCTATTTGACATCCTGGCCATTGGCCTGTGGTATGCCTCAGGGCTTGGTTCTGTCCCCCATGCTGTTTAATATTTATATGAAACCACTGGGAAACGTCATCCACAGTTTTTGGGTCTGGGAGCATGCCGATGAAAAATTGAAATTTAATCACATGGCAGCAGTGTATGTGTGAAGTGGTGTGCTGTATTTTTTAAATCTTTTATTGGTGATTTTAAATGTTTTTTAAATTGTTTTTAACTTGATTTTGTTTTAAATTACTGTAAGCCACCTTGGATCCAATCTTGGGAGAAAGGTGGTGTATAATGCAGAATTCCTTGAACCAAGTTCTGCCAAGTACCAGCTTTGTCCAAATCAAGGCTTCAGACTCCTTTGGGCTTGTCTGCCAATACAGTGCTAGGGCTGCATAAAACCTCAATCACATTTCAATGTTATGTGGGTGTCAGAAGATCTGTAAGAAGGCTAACCTTTAGGGGTATGCATTCTTCTTCCCAATATTAATTGAAATATCCCCCAGAATGTCTGTTCCAATATTTTGGTTCATTTTTTGTGGTGAGTTTCTTGTAGCTTTAGGATCACTTTAAAAAAAATTAAGACAGTATCAGTGGAAGGATAAAAACACAACTTTTATTCTATTGTAGACAGTATAATGGTCTCTGTGCTGAAATGCTAGTTATTAGGAAAGACTAGACATCTTTTTTTTAAAGTTCAAAAACAAAAAAATAAAGGGGAAAAAATCCTCACCAAAGCATAATAATCTGGCCTAAGCATGCAATCCAAACTCAGTTCCTAGAAACAGATATCTGATGGAAACCACAAGCTGAATTCATGAGAGTTAATGGGTGAGTAAGTTGAACATAGTGCTTCCTGCAATTAAAACATCTGGATTCAAATCAAAAGGTTACAGTTACCAACTGAGATGCTAGAAATCCATTTAAGTCTCAGTATAGCAGACACAAGTGAATTCTTTGTTGTTCTAACATTCGTTTTATTATACTAGAGCTTTAGTAATTAGCTTGAACTTGAAGTGGGAAAAGCTCACTTTTACTGCTTTCTGCTAAAATATGGAATGTTACCCTGGGTTCAAAGGGGCCACCAAGGTAGTTGTTTCCAAGAGTGTGGTAGAAAAGCAATCTTTCCCTTCCTGAATGAAAGGAATGAATACAATCTTTCAGACCACAAATTAGACAGACTGGTGCATATTTAAAAGCCTATGCCTAAATGTCCCCAGAATTTCTCATAGCTACCCTAAAAGAATGGGCCCTGTGCTCTCCTCTCCCTCTCCCTCCATCTTTCTACTCCAGCCAATGAGAATGGCTTCTACTCACTGCATGTTTCAAAAGAGGAGACACCAAATGCCAGCTGGTCTATCAGCCCAACCTGTGGGACTGACATTCCCCCACCTCTGACATGGGATTTGAATTTATTTCGAAATAAAATGAAAAACACTGGCGACAAAGAAAAATGCACACACTTAATTCCCGTAAAACGAAATCATTTTATTTCAGAAAATGCTTCTTATCTTTATTATTTAAAAATCCCAAAGTGGTTTACAACAAGATCAACAAAACAGAGTAAACAGATCAATAAAACAGACTACACCAATCAATAAAATAATAAAAATGATAAAATATTAAGTATTAAATATCATTTAATGTTTTAAATAATTTAATATAATTTACTTATAATATGGAATCATATTCAATTATTAAATTATTTTAAAATATTAACTTACATTAAATTCAGTATGTAAACATATAATGGCCTCAATTCAATATCTCCTCAGTGTAGGATAAAGATCCACGTATGGACCTTACACTAACCACTATATTGCCCCGACTTGATTTAAATCCTGAAGCTGCCTCATAAAAGCATCCCATGCTTCAACATGAGCAAGCAGGATCAGAGATGGTCAGTCCACCCTACCCCGTAGCTGGAAGCACAGTGATGACATCAGCATTGATATCTGCAGGGGTCCTCTGGAGGTCTCAGCACTTCTCCAATCATTGTGGCTTGGGGAGGATGGTCAGATGCTTCTCCAACCTTCCCTGTTCAAGATGAAGTAGAAAATGCCTGTATGAGTTGGTCTTGTGGCTTTAAAGCAGGTCAGGACAAAGCAGGGCTTTGGACATTGTGTAGAGAGAATGGAGAGGATTACTTGACTGGAATTTGATCAGAAGTATATAGAACTTTGGAAATAAATGAGCACTGTGACAGAGTAAAGTAAGATCCCTTTGTTGTTGCACTTGCTTGAGTTGGTTTGTACCTAACCACAGTCTTCCAAATATTACCACTCCATTGACTCTGAGTTCATTGTTTTGGAAATTCCAGTTGATACAGTTGGAGCTACCAAAGATATGACCTGAGGATCAGTAGAATGATAATCTTTGGAGGATGGTAATAATATTTGCCACTCTATACAATTATTATGTACAAAATGATGAAGTATAATTTATGTAACAGGTCCGCAATGGAAATTTACATTTGACAGCATAGATATCTAATATGAAATGGTATGTCCTTCTGGTTTTCAAATGTTCTAGCTTCAGAGACTACTTCCCATATTGCACCAGTCGATGAACCTCTATGTATATGCTATGTACTCCCTTTTATGTTCCAGGAGATCCTGGGGTATGTTTTAGGGCATTCAGTGATATGTGCCTTCCTACCATCTGTTGCCAGTGGGGCATTTGATACATCTCACAGACTGTATCCAGGCAGCATGGGGAAAAGAAAAAGCCAGTAGGCCACTGAAAAAAAAAGGTGTGCCTCTTGCTTGTGCTACCACCAGCAGCAGTGAAAGGCGGGGGGGGGGGGGACAGTGAAAATCTTGTGTTGCTGCCCTCTCTGATAACTCAAGTAGGACTGTGATAATAATAGTTCCTGATGATACTGGCTGAGATTCTGAATTGGGAGAAACATAGCCACATTTCCAAATCCTGCTTTTGAAACTTCACAGTCCGCCACCCCTAACACAGCCACATCTAAAGGTATTGAAGAGTGGTGCACTGAGTAATGGTCATGAGATGGGTTGAGGCAGAGAGCTGCAGAGGCTCCTATAGGTTCAGGTCAGAATCCCATTGCAGCCATCTCTCTCAGCATGCCCTATGATCAGGAGTGGGCTGGATCACCACCCTGCTCTCCAGTGCCTTCAAAATGGCAGTGCTGAGAGGGGTGCTTCAACAGTAGGATTTTGGGGACACTATTTGTCACTGTGAATGTTCAATGACCATAAGCATGAATTGGTATAATTACAATATTATATACCGGACTTTGTTGTTAACTAAGTGAGCTTTGACTTATGGTGACCCAATGAACGAGATTTCCAGGTCACCCAGTTATCAACAGTCTTGCTCAGGTCTTGCGAGGGCAGGTCTCTTGCTTCCTTGATTGAACCTATCTACTTGTAATGGGATCTTACTCTTTTCCTATTGCCTCTATCTTGCCAAGCATCACTGTCTTTTCTAGTGAATTATGTCTTCTTATGTTATGGCCAAAGTAGGTCAGCCTCAGTTTAGCTATCTTGGCTTCCAGGGAAACGTTCAGGTTTGATTTGCTCTTGGTCCCATTTATTTATCTTTTTGGCAATCCAGGGTATCTGTAAAACTCCCCTCCAGCACTAAATTTCAAATGAGTAGATTCTATTACCAGCTTTCTTCACCGTCTAGCTTTCAGAACCATACACAGAAACTGGAAATACAAATGGACTGGACAATTCTTTCTTTGGTATTTGGCATATTTACACTTGAGGATCGTATCAAGTTCCTGCACATCCAAGTCCTAGTCTTCTTCTGATTTCTTACAGCATTGCAAGTACTGAACAGAATGCTATTCTATCTTTCTTCCAAATATCCTACTCAAGGCAGCTAGCAATAATACGACAAAATAACCATCATATCATCATCATCAAACAAATCTTGATGGAAACATAACATTAAAAACAGAACAATGAAAGTTATATTCAACCTCCAAGCAGCTAAATCCCCAGCAGCAGCAGCCAACCTTACATACCAGAGGCCTGCCTGAATATCAATGTACTTGCTTGCTTGTGAAAAGATAATACTGAGAGAGCCAAATTAGCTTCCCTTAGCAGAGAACTTCCAGAACTGAGAAGCAGCTACCAAGAAGGCCCTCTTTCATCTCCTACCAAAGATGATTCTGAAGGACTGGGAGAAGAGTATCCTTTTCTACAAACAGGCCATGTTTTGGTAGGGTTAGGAAGCACTTGGCCTAAAGTATGTGTTGTTCTTGTTTGATGTTAATTAAATTCTGAATGTACTGATTTCAAATAGTGCCTTGTTCCCAGCCCAACCCTTGCTATGGGTAGAAGCATAACGAAGTAAAAAAAGTGGCAGCTATGATTGAAAAATCTGTCCTTTTATTTCTATAGAGTTTACCACTTTTCTGCCTCATAAGCCATTTCCGCACTACAGTCTTATAGCACGATTATTCCACTTTCAACATCCTATGGAATTCTGGGGTTTGCAGTTTAGGGAGGAGCCGGCCGGCCTTTCTCTAAACTGCAAACCCCAGGATTCCATAGGATGTTGAAAGCGGAATAATCACGCTATAAGAGTGTAGTGCAGAAATGGCCATAATGTCACATATTTGTAGGGAGATACCATAGGGTGTCTCAGCTGAGCATGATTTTATTATTAACCATAAACTGGATATATGTCAGAATAAGCATCCAAATGCAGATGCTGTCTGGGGTAGCTGCAGCAAGAGTATTTGTATCTACCCACCAATCATCCCTCACCACCACCACCCCTTTGCAAGTTAATCAGAGAGAGTCAGAGAGCTGTTGGCATCAGCGTAATTACAACCACCACCAAGGCAAAAATCAAACCTGCTGGATTTGTACTTTGAGCTGCATTCATTTGGTTTTCTGGCTTCTCTGGCCTTCCAGCATTTTAACAACTTTCTCATGTCTAACTGGGACTTTCCTGAATTTCAAGCCAAGCGAGCTCTTTATCTCTTTTTATTTTGAATAGACAAGGTTCCTAGAGGCAAAGATTTTGATTGTAAAGGGCCCTGAGTTATGCGTTAAGGGTTGAGATGCCAGTGTAGATCTAAGAGTTCAACTTTCAGGAGGTAGCAAAAAAGACTTTTGTTGTAAAGCCCCTTTGACTTCTTGACTCCCAGCTGTAAGAAACCTTTGTTTCTTTCTCTTCCTTAGTAAAAAGGAGATTATCTACTGCAGAGCACCTATTATTTTACCTTTTCATTCACTGTAAACTCTGTTTTCATGCTTGTTGTTTCTTTCTATGCAGTGGTACATGGTGCTAAATGCTGACCTTTACTTTGTTGCCAGAGTAAATGTAGACCATTTTACCACTTCAAAGGACAAGTCTTGGACTTTTCAGCATTTAAAAGCCAGCTGGCATGAATACTTACCTGTCTACAGTAACATCTAACTACTTGTCAACTGTAGCTTGGCTAGCATACTACCAAAATAAAACTCTTTTCAGTTTGTAATCCAATGATCATTTACTTCATTGTGTAGATGGCAGGGTACCAGACAGCTATGGATAAGTTGTAGCTTCTAGAAATAGAAGTGTGTGTGTATGTGTGTGTGTGTGTGTGTGTGTGTAGGGGAGGTATAGACAGTCTTCATCCAAGGGGATGGAATCTTACTTTCATGTAGCATTAACTATTCTATTTTCCTTTGAAGGTCAATTTAGCTTTGCTTTCTTTTTCTATCTGGAAAAAAAAATAACTAGGTGAGACGGGTTTTTAATTCTCCTTCACTAAGAGCTAGAGGATGGAATGAAATGTATCACCTTGTATCTACCATTCCTTGTATCTACCATACTAATTGAATTTCTGAGCTCCTGTTTCACTGGAAGAAATGGTGAACAATAGGGCCTCCTTATGCCATCAATCTCTGAAGTTATTTGAATTTTTAGTGCATTTTGTACATTACAATGGGACCGGTGAGGGGGGATTAGAGGTTGATGCCAGGTGACAGACTACAAAGAGTCCTCACTGGCCATTTATTTATCCTCACAATAAAGTAGTAACAGAGTTATCTGCAGAGAGTGGATTTCTCTGATACAGTAGAGCAGTGGTTCTTAACTTTTTCTTTGCCATTGAACTCTTTTAAATATCTTTTGTTGCCATGGGCCACCAAGACTTAACTCAAAATTTAAAACCCCAAAGTGCATCAAATATTTATTTAAAATTGCTCATCAAGGGTCTTTGAATTTGGAGAGAAGGGAGAAATAAGTAAATGCACACACTCCTTTATAATAATTTTATTGGAATGATTTCATACACATTTGTCTCTTTTTGTTTCTTCCTTTCTTACTTACTATTTTAACTGTAAAAGTCATAACATTTCTTCAAGGCTTTGCAGACCCTCTGTGATGACATCATGACCCCCCCGAGACCTCAGGTTAAGAACTACTGCTGTAGAGGGACTATGAGGACATACAGATGACCAAACTACCTTAGGATGGTCTTTCTTGCACATCACATGATCCTGCCACACATCATGTGTACATATGCGAGGTAAAATATAATGCACAGTGTGTGGCAGAGTGTCTGTATGTATTTACCATGAGAAATGACAACTCAGTATATGGATATACATGGAAACATCTTCAGGTTCAATGTACCCTAGTGAACCACTTTGATTTGTCTTGATCAACTTGATAGCAAAGAAGGAGAATTTTAGGATGCAGCAGGTAAACATGTGTGGTAAAATGCTTCCAGAATTTTGTGTGCGAGCCCTGCAAAGCACAGCTGGTTGGAGAGGGGTGTGTGTGTGTGTGTGTGTGTGTGTGTGTATCGTACAAAGCATTGATTAGTATATTAGTGAGAATTACATTTAACCAAGAAGAAAGAGTCGATGGAGTTGTAAATGAAGGAAAAAATATTTTTTTGAGATTATTATGGTCATGTTGTGATTATATGCTTTAGTTATGGAAAAAAATTAGAAAAATTAAAAAGCACCTTTCTTTCTGAAAATTGTGAGTATTCTAGATTTTGTTCATTTAAATGTAAGTGTGCATATAGACACATATAATTTTAGCAATGAGATTATCAATTTAGAAGCACACTCTGCATTCTGGGCCACGTATAACCCTCTGCCTTGGATCAGACTCAGAGAATATGTCATATTCCATGCTAGATATTAACAGTTGTGATTGATTGGTCCATTTGCGGCAAAGTTGTTTACACCCACTTCCCCAAGAAATGCTTAAAATGTAAAAACCCGACAGAGAAATAAGCCTTATTTCTTTGGGGAAAACATGCACAGCAATTGAAAATACAGACAAAGCAAACAGCCCATCCGAAACACAGGGGCCTACTTGGATTCATGGGGTGGCTATGAGTCCTTACAGAAGAAGAGGGAATGTATGAGGAAAGAATTCACCCTCTAACACATGACTGACGGGCTGCCGTTTTAATAATTATACATGTTTTTCAGAATACTGAGGCTTTGGCTTAATGAAGATTTACTTAAATATAACTGAACTAGTTGCTGAGTTGATTGAAAGGAAGATGATTAGCCAGGAAACTGTATTTAATTATTGGCAGCCCTTGTTTTGTAAATCTTGGCAGTGTGTATACCAATGGTACTGCTATTACTTTCCAGTTGCTTCCAAATATTAAATGTTTTCTTGTTCACAAATACCAGAGTAAACACGACGGGCCCGGAGGCTGTGGTGGGGTTGGGGAGGGGGGAGGAACGCAGGCCCTTTTGGAGCCAGGGCTTGGGAGCCTGTGATTACTTTCCTGCCCTTCACCTAGCAACGATAACATGACAACCCATAATGGTTTTTAACAAAAGTAATTATCCATACTGCCTTTCAAGCTTTGGGCTGAGACTTGATATGGGTTTTATCAGGAACTGAAATGCTGCATTACGAAGTAAGCAGTAAATTATGTCTGAAGTAATTAAACAGCATTCAGGCAGATGATGGGGAGTGAGAATAAGAGATTCTGCTTAAGCTTTTTGATCAGTCAGTTAGTTGTCATCAATGGGGGGGGCAGCAGGAGGGGGAGATGGAGTCTACAGTCCTTAGCAGTTTGAGATTGTGTGATTGATCCTTTCTTTCTAGCTGAGTGAATATAATATAATTATAACATCTGTATGATTCTGAGAGCCAGCATGGTGTAATGGCTTGAACATTGGACTACGACTCCGGAGACTAGGGTTCAGGTTCCCACTTGGCCATGGAAAACCACTGGGTGACCTTGGGTGTTTCATGCACTTTCAACCCCAGAAAACCTCATGATGGGTTTGTCTTGGGGGTCTCCGTAAGTCAGCTTGAAGGCACACAATAACAACAATGGTGCTGAATCTCAGTGCACCAAGGATGAAAATGTGGGAGTGAATGCCTAAAATGCAATTTCTGTTTCCATTTTTGGACGTATACCACTGACTGCCAACAAATGTATTAATAACATAACCTTGCCAGTTTATTTCAGCTGCAAAACTGTGTCACTGACTCAGGTAGAACTTGATGCATCAAGGGTGTGGGATTCACTTAGACAACTATGCAGCTGTCCTAACTTGTTATCTACCCAATGTGACACTGGATCATGTGCTTTACTTGGGTTTTCTGTGCTGATCATGAGGGTTGTGGCCCAGGAATGCCGTATTTTGTATAAACCTTTTTCTCTTAGTTGGATTACTTCCCATGGAGGTTTAAATTTAGAGCAGCCATTCCTCTCTGCAGTAGAAAAGGATCTATTAGGTTGCCTCAGTCCCAGAGGGCCTTGGTTTCCAGTTGGCATAGCTGATGTCTTTTTCATTTTGTGAAATGTGGAAATCACTTGGGAACCGAATATAATTTCTCCCAAGTGTTTTCTAGTATACTGGATAACTGAGGACAATGAAACAGGTGGGGAGATGGCTAGAACAGAAGTGGTAGAAAATTCACAGCATGTCTGACTGAACAGTAGTAAGAACTTGCTGTCAGACCTATTCTGTGGCAGTGGTGACAGTAAAGAGCCATATCTTCTCTACTACCATTGCATTTCCCCTGCACTGTCTAGTTTTACAATGGCATATCTGTGAAGCACTTGAGATCTCTCATGTCTACTGCAACTTAGATCAATAGATGCTTCAATAGTTGAATCAATAAAGTACCTCATCTAGTCTCCGGCAGACGGGTAAATTTAAACAGGTTGCCCCTTCCAAGCAGTCTAAATAGTCCAAGTAGATCTGCACCCTTCCAAGAAGCCTGAATATTCCCAACTGAAATAACTGAAATTCATGATTAGGCTGATTCTTGTGTTTGTACTGCAAAAGAGATGGCATTTATATCTGAGCAGCTGTAAGCAATTTTATCTATGACATGCCTAGCAAATTAGTCACAACATGCTCTCAGCCAGTCCGAAATACAATCTTGAGTGATCAGATGAACCTGAGTAATCTGAATTGCTCTACCCTGCAGCTTTGCAATGGTGGTGGAAATGGAACTGTTTTATATGCAATAATCACACTGGAGTAGTAGGCTTAACAATGTACCCTAGCCAGTGTTTGGATCCTGGACATGTTAACTCTGAGTTTTCTACCAAATGTGCTCAACCTGGTATCCCTACTCTTTGATTGTCCCCAGCTGTCTGGTAGACCAGGGAGCCACTTAGGCTCACCAAGTGAAAGATGAAGCCAATCACCAATTTATTCCTACGATGTAGTGTTATCTTTTGAATCCAGTCTTAGGCAACTAAATGGATCCATCAACTTTTACCTGAACCTTGATAACTGGTAGACCATCCTATTTGCTCCTGCAGATGTTAGAATCTCCTAAAAGTCTAAATTTGTGTCAGCCCCTGTGCCTTTCCAGATGTTGTTAAACTAAAATGTATTATCCCTGGCTGCTGGCCATGTTGGATATGGATGCAGTTCAGTGACATCAGAAGGGACAGACTTGTGTATTCTTAAAATCTTGCCAGGCAAACAGTCTGTGCAATTATAAGGAGATGTCACTTCTTAATTTTCAAAGTACTTCCTCTAACCATCACCTTTCCCACAAGTGATGCAGCATGTACATGTTTGGGAATTCCAGCAAAATGAATAGCTGCTACCAAGCAATTTTGTAGGGAAGGCAACATGTTGGGGAAGGTTAAGCATTTCTGCTGCTTTCCCTTGCAAATAATCCTCCCCTCCCGCACCATGCTGCCACTCTGCAGTAGGGAAATATCAGCTCAGGATCCCAAATATATTTGTTCTGAAAACATAGTTTTATCATGAATGCCCCCAAGAAAACATGAGATGAACTTTATAGTCAAAGCAGACTCTGTAGAACTAAAATGCATTTCAACTATATATACATGGAAAGATATTTTTCTAATATCATGTAGATTTTTGAATACGTTTCTGCTTTGTGGCTAAAATGAACACGAGGTGATCTTGAAATTGTGTTCCAGAATATAGTATTGAATTTACTAGCATAATTAATTGTCTTCAAAAGAAAACAATTTGCTAGTTAATTTGCTGAAATAACAAACTATAAAAGCAGTTAAGGTGGTAGTTCAGGAAATCTGAGTAAATCATCCCCTTGCTCTGACTACTGTTCACTAGCAAACTGAGATAAGTGTTAATGAAAGAAGTCTCTGGGGTGTGTATTCATTGGGGGGACGAATAGGACTAATAGCCCCCTTTTGTTCATTCATCATCCATCACAAGACAAATGCTATATACCTAAACGACTCCTGAATGGATAGTTATGTTTTCCGCAGTGTTTGTGCTTTCCAGTTTTGATTGTCCAGCAAAACAGCAGGTCAGGCACAGTTATGCCCATGGAGGAAGCGAAATAAGAGAGAATAAAGAAACTGAACTCTCCTTTCTTCAGCTCAGAGACATCCTAGCAAAAGATGTTCATTGGTCTGAAATATTTTCACAAAAACACCGACAACAGGAACAACATAGGAGAAAATTAAAAAATGACGCAGTTCCCTATTATTTCGCGCTGAACTTCTTTACTTTTAAACAAGAGACAGAAAGAGAACATTTGCTTTTGTGCTCAGCTTTGTGCTCATGCTCTATTTTAATAGCATTTTATCTTGTTTGTGGAACAAATGGGGGAGTCTAGCAGTCTAGTTCCTCATTTCTGCCCTCGTGGCAAAATTATATACATAAGTGATCACAAGCTGGTCTTCCTCAAACTTGATTCCACCACCCCACCCCCACATGGACTACAAAGGTCATGCCACAATTGGAAATGGTGAAACTTCAGTTTTATGTCTGGAAATTGTCTTGGGAATGTTTATGCTAAAGGATCTCATCTTATAACCTGTTCAATTAGGTTGTTTCATTGATCTGTATCTGTCTTCATTTTAATACGTTCTTCTATCCTCACTAACATGTACACTATTCACTTGCCCTTCAAACACCTTGTTTATTAAAGGTTAAGAAGGACTGTTGTTAAGGCAGGCGTGGGAATAATGTGACCCTCCAGATGTTGTTGAACTACAAGTGGGAAACAAGAAAATCAAAAAGAAAACAATGAATGTATTGTGGGAAAATGATCCATTGCATTACAAGATGTAAAAGAATATAAACTGAGAGAAGAAAAATCTTTAAAGTAGAGAAGCCCATTTAAACTGCAGAGTGAAACATATAGGGCAACAACTTGTCAGAAATCATACCTGCAGGGAAAAGTTTGAGTCTGATCACCATATCATAGAAAGAATGCACCTACAGTAAAACCCAGCACATTTCTCTGATGCCAAAGACTATCCCACCAGGTGAAGAAAAGACATATCACATTTTAAATCCTGAGTGCAAATTGTGGTGGTGGTGTTAGGGTGGATAAATTAATCGTACCTCCACCATATCCCCAGTGGAACACGGGGCTGATATGAACCCCCACACACAAGGTAGGAAGGTAAAAAAGAGGAAGACAGACAGGCACACATCCACGTGTACTTTGATCAAAGGGTCCCAGGTAGGGGAACAATTTATTCTTCCAGGCTTTCCCCTTTTATACCATTTTATGTTTCTATTAAAGAATGCTTACAGGAAGAACATATTCATGCATCAGCGTCAGCAAAGTCACAGCCTGTACATGTGTTACATTCTATCTGACCCTTTAAGTTCCTGAGTCTACATGACCCTGTTACATCCTACGTCATTATCAAGATATTACGGGCATTTCAAGAGTCCTTCACTTCTACATGCTGATTATAAACATGAGCAGAGCAGAACGAACAATTCTTAAACAATTATTAAAGCAAGGTTGTTGATGAGCTCTGAGTGTCTAAAATGCCAATTAATACATCAATTCTATAGCAAATTACAAAAACCCAATTTCAAACCCAACAGTGGTATTGAGGAAATCTCTGATACAAATGTAATACAGAAAATTCTACCAAGTGGAAATTTGGGAGGAGGGAAACTTTGACCCAATGTAATCACACCCTTTGGAAAGCACACATTTCCTCCCAAGTCTACCAGTTTAAGTATCTTTTGACTGTGTTAGCTGTTTCCCTTCCAGTGGCAAAACAGTAAAAGACAATCCAATTGTGTAGTAAAATGGTGAGCGACTCAAACGTTTGGTTTTTGGATTTTTTTAAAATATTTTTGAGCCATGGTTGATTGAATCCATGGATCAGAATCAGTGGATATAGAGGGCTGACTGTACTTTTTTAATCTATTCATGGCATCACAGAGGCCATTTCCACACTGTTATAGTGCTATTATTCTACTTTCAACATCCTGTGGAATCCTGGGATTTGTAGTTTCCTGAGGCCAAAGACCTTTCTGGCTGAGAATTCTAAATGCCCCTCCCTAAATTGCAAACCCCAGGATTCCACAGGATGTTGAAAGCGGAATAATAGCACTATAACAGTGTAGTGCAGAAAGGGTCACAGTCCAGTGTTCAAACCAGTACACTACACTGGCAGAAATGGCCAAAGCCTTAGAAATGTTGAGCAATGACCCCTTTTCACCACCAGGTGGAAGACCACATTGCTGGCTACTCCACAGGTAACTTGCATGAAGTAAAATGCAAGTTACTGTTCCTGACTGGAGCACAGTGATGACAACTCCACCTCCTTTAACATTTGTCACTTGTTGAGAAGACAGGGTACGTCCTTCTTTTATTTAGAGTCATATAGTGCATTAATGAACCCCATCACTAGTCTTACAGAAAAACAAAGGATTGTGTGTGCTTGTTTTGTGAAGTGATCTTCTGTATAGAATACTTTGTTCCACATATTAGTATGCCAGTTATGTGTGGGCAGGGTTGTGTGGAGGCTGGGGCAGTCATTGCAGAAATGGCTGTGTCCTCTTTCAGCAAAATAACCATGTAACTAATGTCAGAAGTCATCTAACTAGTGTCAGAAGTCAGGTGAGGAAGAGAGGAGTTTTGTTAATGAGTTAATAGTCATATCACCACAACTTTTGTGTGGGCATGGAAAAAAATAGAGCACATGTTTGTAGTATGGTGAAATACACATAAACCAGAAAGGAACTACAGTTGAGACAGTTGTTGTTGTGCGTTAATTCAACTAAAGCCATTTCCACATTAGACTGTTATAGCGCTATTATTCCACTTTCAACTTCCTATGGAATCCTGGGGTTTGCAGTTTAGGGAAGAGCCTGAGGCTCCCCTCTCTAAACTGCAAACCTCAGGATTCCATAGGATGTTGAAAGTGGAATAATAGCGCTATAACAGTCTAGTGCAGGAATGACCTAAGACAGAGTGCTTATGCAGCTGGGAATGGCTTCTGCTTTGTTGCATTGTGTGAACCATGAACTAATATATGACTGTCACACATTAACAAGTATAATATTTTCCCTGCTTGGATCCATTCACGGACAAACACAAAAGGGTCCCTCTTTCTTTTTCTCTGTCCCATTAATTCAGTTACTTTTACACACACAGACACACACACAGACACACTCGCACTCACATTCTGAATGTCCTTCCACAACAAAATTAGAAGCTATTATAACAGTTGTGTGAGGCCAAGATCTCCTATGCCAGAGCTCTGTGCTGATCTCAACCATGTTATACTAGGAAAGCTCTGGAAAAAACAAAACTAGGAGTGGATGATCAGTAAAAGGCTGTGTCCTGGAGCACATGGGTACTTACTAAAATGAAGCCATTCAGGCTGATTGGAGTGGTGAGGCCCTGGACCAATGTCATTGTTTGTTCTTAAAAAGCGGTTCCTGGAGAGAGTTCAAATATACAGTCAGAGGGCACAGTTTCTCAGGATGCTTTCCCTCATTGGCATTTGCTTGTTCAGCCAAGAAACTGGATGAATGTTCAAACATGCCTGGGCAAAATGGATATTCAGAAGGCCATCGGGAAAAAGAAGGGAATGGAAAAGACTGAAAGAGTCAAACGGGCCAGTATTAGGAAGCAAGCACAGTGCTACATAGGCCCCAACTCATTCAGTTACAGTTCTTTAAAATAATTTATTACTTTTTTATATTATTTTTATTTAAAAGGACAGTTGTTTAAAAAAACATATCGTACAATATTGTGTTACAATTGTGATTATATTTGTTATATTATTATTATTTCATTGGTCTTTTAATGGAAAATAAAAAGGTAAGAATTCTTCATTTATCAATATCAGTAATTAACCAATATAACACAATTATATAACTATACAAAATACATACATATTTTAACAATAAACTGTACTACATATTCAGTTACAAAGTTTCCTATCCTCCTACTTCTTCCTCACAAAATCATTGGTTGCCTTCATACCTATTATCTTCCCTTCAGTTTATATAAATATTTCTTATATATTGCTATTGGTTCATTTCTTAACTAAGAAATTAGATAATTTTTAAGTAAATGCTACACAATTCCATTTTCTAATATGTATCACAGTAATGCTTAATCAGTGTAGATATATCACCCCCTCCCAAAAAATTAGTGTCTTCTGTCCTTGTCCTTATTTGAGCATTGCTATAGTTGCAGAATTGCTCCAGTTCTCTTCCCATAGTGGTAATAATATTCTCTATTCATTATTAAATCGGTTCAATGTTTTTTTCTGATAATAGTGTTGACAACCTATCTAGATCTGTCATGGATTAGAGTTTTAGAAGCCATTCATCTATTGATGGAATTAAGATTTGTTTCTACCTTTCTGCATATGTCAGTCTGGCAGCAGTAATTATGTTAGATAAGAATTTTCTTTACACACCCTTTATTTGTTGAATTTTTTTCAGTCATGTTTAATAGGTATATTTCAGGTGACATCAGAAATTTAATTTTTAAAACTTCTGAGATTTTCTCGTGGATTTTTTCCCCAAAATTTGTGTACTTTTTTTTCCACATAAGTGGAAAAAAGTTCCTTTTTGATCACATTTCCAACGGATGTTACTTCTATTGCTGGTTATTTTAGATATTTGCAAAGGGGATAGATACCATCTATATAGCATTTTATAGGAATTCTCTCTTAATGTGTAGGTTTTATAAATTTTAGAGTATTGTTCCAAGACTTGGCCCAATCTCCCAACATGATCAGATGACCTATGTCTTGGGCCCATTTGACCATGTTTTCCTGCACAGTTTCTTCTTCCATTTCTATTTCTAACATTAATATTTTATAAATCTTCCCCATTACACATTCCACCTCTGGTTTTAGTAATCTATCAAAGTTTCTCTTGTTAACCTCTGTGTCATCCCATTTCTTATCTGTCTTGAATCTTTCTGATAGTTGTCTAACAGCCAATGTGTCATAAGTCCAGTGTCTCCAATTCTTCATTTGTTTTTAACTTAATGTCATATCCATATATTTTTCTTATGTCTCAACACGTGATCCATTTATTTAACTTTGGCATGTCTCTTTTAATAGAAGGCTTCGTGCAGATATAGTCATAGGGGAGTTTTGGGCTATAATATTTTCTTGTATTTTATCCAGACTCTTAATAGGGATCTCCATATAAAATGTTCACTGAAATCTCTATTTATTTTAGCTTTTTCCATCCCATATGTAAATATGCCAACCAAATGGAATATCTGCACCTTCTAATTGTAACAATCTTATATTTCTTAGTGTGATCCTCTTATCCAATTTAAGCAACTTACGTAATAATATAATCTTAAATCGGATAACCCCCGTCTCTTCTCTCCTTCGCTTCTTTAAAGTTTTCCATCTTATTCTTGGCTTTTCCCCCTTCCAAATGAAATTTGATATTTCTTTATTCCATTCTTTGAATGTTTTATCATTCAGTATCATGGGAAGATTTTGAAATGAGAAGATTATTTTCAGTAAGAATTTATTTTAATTGTAGCCAATTTTCCTAGAAAAAAGAGGTCTAATTGGTTCCATCTCTATAAATCTTTTTTGATCTCTTGACAATTCTTTTTGTAATTGTTATCAAATAAATTAGTCCTTTTTTTTGTCATCATTATCCCCAATATTTGACTTGTAAAGTTTGTTAGTTTTGAAATCTCCATTTCTTCCACTGTTGACATATTTTTTTGTAATTATTGCTGGTTTTTTTTCTGTTTAAAGCCTGATGTCTCTACAAATTGTTGTAGTATTGTAGCATTAGTAAATGGTTTATGCTGGTTTTAGGATTTTCCAACAAGATCATCTGCAAAGGCTCTCAGTTTTTTTATTTGATTTTCGATTTGGACATCAATCTTCCAATCATCAACCATCAAAACTCCAAATTTAAAATAATTTATTTCAAACGGTAGGGTTAGTTAGAAGAGCTACCAGAGGAAAGCAAACCAACTGCCTTGGATTGACCAGAGACTGTGACAGGCCATTGGAACCAGGCAGTGTGCTCTGGCAGCTGACAACAGCCTAGATCCACCTCTTTGCAATTTAGTTTCATCATCTACTATATAAAAGTCAGTGTTTGTCTGTGAGTTTGTCTGTTTGTCTGCGTCAGGCAGGCGAAGACACCATACTATTGGCTGAGTGAGGTGAGCAGACCTCGTATCATTGGCTCACTGTGAAGATTCTATGGAATCTTGGGGTTGGCAGTTTAGGGAGGGGCCTTTTGAATTCTCAGCCGAGAGCTCTTGGGTCTTAGGCTGGTTGCTGTGGAGATGAGGCCTATCATCAATAAGGGTGCCAGAAAACATTTGGGAAGCATAGGTGAGAAAAATTAAAGTGACATACACAACATAGCCCATTTCCACACTGCAATGTCATAGTGCTATTATTCCACTTTCAACATCATATGGAATCTTGGGATTTGTAGTTTAAGGAGGTGCATTTAAGAGTTCTTAGCCAGAGATGTCTTTGGCCTCAGTAAACTACAAAACCCCAGAATTCCACAGGATGTTGAAAGTGGAATAATAGCACTATTATAGTATAGTGCAGAAATGGCTATAGTTACAAGATCTTTTCACTTCACACAGTAGATTGTATGGATTCCATATCTGAGGAATCTTAAAGTTGAAATGCAAAACAAAAAATGCTTCCAGAAAAATGTGAAGCCATTGCACAAATTCAACAGAAAGCAAAAGAAAAAAAAAAAAAGCCACTACATCAACGTCACCAGAAAACACAGATTGGATTGGGGACTATCAGGAAAAGTTACAGGTATTGAAATAGGCTGGTTGCTATGGAGATGAGGCCTAGCAGCAAAGAGGAGAACAGTGTATTCCCTCAGGAACCCAACCTCTGTATGTTAACAACTCTGAATACAGATTGGATTGGGGAATATGGGGAAAAGTTACAGGTACTGGAACAGGCTGATTGTTATGAAGACAAGACATAGCAGCAAGGAGGAGAACAATGTATTCCCTCAGGAACCCAAACTGTGTATGCAAATAACTCTGAATACGATTTCATTGAGAAATATGGAGAAAAGTTACAGGTACTGGAGAAGACCATTGGGTGAGTTCTTAAGAGGAAAATAAAATCCCAGGCAACGCCGAGTAAATACTCTAGTGTATTATAATTCTCAGTCCCCTTGATCATTAGCCATATTACCTGTGGTTAACAGGAGTCAAGAAGATCTCAAGGTATTAAGTTGCAAGGAGGGAAAGTGTTGTACTATATTCCTAGCACAATGGTTAAATGAGGCCCACAATAACAGCAGTGTAGGAATGGAGAGAGAAAAAGCAGGAGACTAGAGAGTATGTGGTCAGACGAGGCCGAATGTAAACTCACACCAAAGTGTTTTATTCTCATATATTAAATGTAAGTAAAGAACACATAAGAGTGAGCATCTTGGTGCAATTAAAGGGCCAGTGTGCAGACTGTAAAGTGCAGAGTATTGGCATGGAGTCCATGGCACTGATTCAGTGTGGTTGGCCTACACTTAAGTTCTGTGTTTCTTTTCTTTTAAGGGACTTTATTTTGCATTTTTCAAATCCAAATAGGAAATTTAACACGCAAAAGCCAGTGCTGAACTCTGTTAGTCTAACAGCACGTCTCCTGTCTGTGTGTACCAGGGCTTCTCAAGTTTTTTTTATCTGGTAGAGAGATGGATGTGGTTAAGACAATTCTTGCCCACATCTAGTAGTAGAAGACCAGTCTGTCTTCATCCAGATGAAATATTTTGTTACTGATTTCAGTGTGATATAATAATGTATAGGATTTTCAAAGCAACATGGTGTGTGACTTGATTTTGTCATGATAATAAGTTTCATATTTTTATGACTGCTTTCAGTATCTGTCCCCATGCCCTCATTAATATGGTAGCATTTATCACATTTTCTGAATTCATACTCCCTTTTCTGATTTTTAGCTGACTTCTGGATATGTCAAACGGAGCACCACATACCTGTTCTGTGGGTGAAAATGTGAGCTTATGAAGATTTGCGGGCTTGTGAGCTGCCTAACACCCTCATTGGTAGGGGGACAGACATTGCAAGTCCTTTACTAAAAACCTTGCACAAGGATGTCAGTAGAAGGTAGCAGCACTTTTCGCTGTAGGCCCCTTTCCCCAAAAGCTTCCTCATCTCAGAATCACTTGTATATGCCACTCCAAGAATTCTGTGCCTCTCTCTAATCCCTTAACTTTTGAATTCAAGAAGAAAGATATGGGGAAAGACCTCACCAGTTAAGCCTTGCTAATTATTACCACTATAAAGCAGGCAGTAGCTCCCCTCTTGTCTGAGGCTAGTAAGGAATGCGTAACATGGGCCATTTCTGCACTACACTGTTATAGTGCTATTATTCTACTTCTAACCTCCTGTGGAATTCTGGGGTTTGTAGTTTACTGAGGCCAAAGAGCTCTCTGGCTGAGAATTCTAAATGCCCCTCCTTAAACTGCAAACCCGGGGATTCCATAGCATGTAGAAAGTGGAATAATAGCACTATAACAGTGTAGAGTGGAAATGGCCTTGGATACTCCACCAGCTGTACTAATATGGCCAACTCATGCCATATGGCTGACTGAAGCACAACAGCACACCTCCCACCAAATTCAAGGTGATGCAAGTTATTACTAGGCTAATAAAATTATGTTGGCAGATGTGCTGGGTACAGAGAATCTCACAACCACCTCTACCTTTTCCTGTCAGTAAAATATGATCAGGATACATTAAGTCACTAATAATTAGCTGCCCTTTCATGAGATCTCAGTTCTGTCACTTGAAGGAAGGTGCCCACACTGTCCACCAGTAGGCCAGGTCTATGTACTGACTGTAAGCTAGTTTCCAGTATTTTGCTTCAAAATACTGATATTTCAGATCATATCTTCTAGACTGACCTGTGGCATACCAGCACAGTATGTTGATGGTGCAGGCAAGGAATGCTCTTCTAAAGGTAATTTCTTAGGCTTCTTTTCTTTGGGAAGTTAGAACATCAATTATAAAAAAAAAGATTTGTTTTCTAAAGCATAATAGTGCAACATGCCGTTTGTAATTACTTTATGGATTTAGTGAGCAACTGAGTAGAGTTCACCATTATATGGTCACAATTGCTATGGGCTCTTGTATTCATGACTATCATTGGTATTACAGCCAGCCTTCCATTTTCATTAGGGCTAGGGGTTCAGTACCACCACAAAAAGGGGAATGATTGCAAATATCAAAATGTGTGTGTGTGTGTGTGTCTGTGGGAAAGAGGTTGAGGCATGACAGGGAGCACAGACACCCAGGATCCAAACAAAGTCAGGGAAGGGAGAAGGAAGGATTGGTATGGTGGCCCTATACTTCGTCTCTCTCACCCATCTCCTTCCTTGGATGTATGGGTGGCACTGGGAGAGGGTGTGTGGTCCTAAGAAATTGGGCTGCAAGCCATCCTTAGCTGGCCAGGTGGCTACTGATGGAAGGGGAAGAGGACCAGAGGCGGGTTTTTAAAAGGCTGCATGACCTTATTGGAGCCACTAAGAGAGAAGGTTCCCCTGGAAGAAGTATCTGAGGTTGTGGGGGGGGGCAGAGTTGGGGAAACTCGCAAATAATCAAATCTGTGAAAGTCAAACTCACAAATGTGAAGGGTCAATTGCATATCTTTTTATTGGTATAGCATTTCAGCTGATGATTTAAAAAACTTTTTTTGTGTGTGTATTTTGTTTTGAATGCTCAACACACACAAAAATGGCAGAATATTAGAAAGAGAGAAAAACGGAGGACAGTGAGGCAACACAGTGATTCCACAGGGCTATCAGCAATAGGTGTTGAAGAAAATGTAGCACAAAGATCTAATAAATAAACAAGGAAAAATGTCAAGAGTGGCCCACTTGAGTTAAAATTCCATGTATGGTTTCAAGCTATCACGTTGAACATGTTCACATTACAGCATAAAAGCCTGCAAAGGAAAGCAACATTTGGTTTTAAATCTATAGGTCAGTGTACATTATCAACATGGATAAGCAGTCCACTTTTGCCATATCCCATCTTAGAAACTGTCAGATCAGCTAGATATTTTGCAAACAGAATATTTGACAGTTTGTTAATAATTTAAACAAACACACAGCCTCCTAGTTATAATGACTTGAAAGTGCAATAAAATCCAGGGAGCCAGGGGCAGATTTTGAATTTGAGGATAGAAGATACTGTAAGAATCACATGATCAGATGATGAGAGGTCTTTGGAGAGGAAGTAGAAGACTAAAAAGATGATCATTTGCAATCCTTGGGGGATAAACTAAGAAGGCAAAACAATCCCTTTTTTGTTTATACTAGTGAGTAACTTAATTTCATCTTATTTGGAACATGACAAAAAGATGAGAACTAAAATGAAAACAGGTTTTGAATGAGGGTCAATTTTTGTTTAATCAGCCAACATTAAAGCAAAATGGAATTAGGAGAACGAGTGAATGGCATGCATGATTGATAGGAAATGTTTGAAATCCCATCTCTGTAAACATAATGGTCACCAGTAAGCTCACTGATGGAATCGACTGAATCATTTGGATGACCCCAACACTAATATAGAGCCAAAACTCTCAGGTAATGATACGCCATAATTGTATTTGAGGCCCACTCCAAATGTAGTTCAGCTAGCTCCTGAGCTGATAAAAGAAGCTAATGCTGTTTGCAGAATAATCATGGAATCATAGAACTATAGGGTTAGAAGGGGCCTCATACACCATTGAGTCTAACATCCTGCTCAATGTGGGATCTCTGTCCAAAGTATCCCTAGAAGGTAGTTGTCTAGTTTGTTTGTCTTTTTAAAGCTGTTCAGAGAAGGAGACCCCGCCACTTCTCTAGGAAATGGGTTCCATTGCTCTTACTGTCAATAAGTTCCTTCTAATATTCAATTGCAATCTACCCTCCAGTAATTTCAGACCATTAGACCTGGCCCTACCCTCTGGGGCAGCACAGAACAGTCCTGTCCCCACTCTCTGTGACAGCCCTTGAGCTATTTAACAAGTGCAGTCATATCACTCCTCAGTGTTCTCTTCATCAAGCTGAACATGTCCAGCTTCTTCAACCCTTCCTCATACATTTTGTTCTTCATAGCTCTTATTATCCTTGTTGCACTTCTCTGAACCTACTCCAATTTGTCTATGTCCTGCTTAAGATGAAGTGCCAGAATGCAGTACTTCAGATGAGGCCTGACCAGTGCAGAATATAGAGGGCCTTTTATTTCTCTCAACCATATTTCTATTAATACAGGTCCTTTTGTATTCTGTCCCTGTCATTCAATGTGTTAGCCACCCCTCCATGCATCATTTGCAAACTTGATAAGGATTCTCTCCACTCCATCATCTAAGGCATTGACAAAAATGTTGAAGAGTAATGGTACTTCAGCCTAACGTACTCCGCTCAAGACCTCCTTACAGTTTGAATCACAGCCACTGTTGATGACTCTTTGAGCATGGTTTTCCAATCAGTTATAGAACCATCCGACAGTGTTCCTATCTATTCCACATTTAATCAGTTTGCTAATCAAAATATTATGGGGTACCTTATCAAATTATTTGCTGAAATCCATAGCATTCCCACCATCTACTAAACTAGTGATCTGATTCAAAGAAGATATGAGATTAGTTTGGCAGGATTTCTTCCTGACAAATCCATGCTGGCTTCTACTGCATTGCCATCAAGATCCTTGCAGACAGACTGCTCTATAATCTGTTCTAATATTTTTTCTGGTATTGAGATCAGGCTGACTGGTCTGTAGTTTCCTGGACTTTCTCTCTCTCTCTCTCTCTCTTTTTTTTTTCCAGAAAGAGATAATGTTTGCCCTTCCCCAGTTCTCTTGCTCCTCACCTGTTCTCCAAGATTTCTCAAAAATAATGGCAAGTGGTTCAGAGAGTACATCACCAAGTTCCTTCAGTACTCCGGGATGAGGTTCTTCTGCCTCTGAAGATTTGAACTCTTTTAGGTTAATTAGGTAAAACCTGACTATCTCCTTGTCAATCTTGATTTCCAATACTGATCCCTTGCCAAGGCCTCTACTGCTGCATGGAAGCACAATGATCTCATTTTGGGAGAAAATGAAACAAAATAGGCATTGAGTAATTCTGCCTTTTCATTGTGATCTGTTAGCATTTTAGCATCCTTATGGAACAGCAGCCCCACTGTCTCCTTGGTCATTCTTTATCAGAAAACCTGCTTTTTGTTCCTTCTTGCTTGACTGGGCAGTCTCAGCTCATTCTGAGTTTTAGCTTTCCTTATACTATTCTTGCAAGCTTGGGCTACACATCTGCAGGACAAATGCAGTACATCACTCATGTGGATACAATCACAGTCCCTCACTGGTCCACTGTGGGCTTGTTAAACCTCTTGGTTTCCCCAAAAATAAGCAAAATTTTTTGTTGTTGTTGTGATATTTATTTAAGTTTTCAATTTCATTAAAATTCTAAAACTTCACAAAAAAAGAAAAAAGGAAAAAAGAAAAAAGAAAAAGAAAAGATTAAAGAATAAAAAGAGAGATGACTTCCGTCCTACCTTTCAATAGTAAGTTGACACTGAAATTATTTCAAGCATCCCTAAATAAAAGCCCAGCATCCTTCTAAATAAAAGCCCAACAGTTCCCTTCCTTCCATTCCCTGTTACACTCTCTAAACAACCAACAATATTTTTCTTCTTCCCAAAATTGACATATCTAGCATTAAAATATCAATCAATACCTTCTATACTTCTATCAAACATCTGAACCATCATATTACATCATAAGAAGTAACATTCCATTTTCTCACTTTTAATAATAAACTCTCTTATAACTCTATAATTTCCGTTATATTTAAACTCCCGCACTTCTATAAAATTGCATCATATAAAGCCTTCTCAGATCATGTCCACTTCCACATCTCATTACCTTATATCTATAATCAGATCGCCTAACCTTACTTCAACCAGACATCTATTTCATTATACATTTAACTCTTGCTCTTTTCTTCTTCTGTCCTAACCATGACCTTCCACTCCTCACTCTCCTCAGATTCCCTTCTTTACATCCAATTAATATTTCTCTCTCCTTCCAATTTTCTGTTTTAAAAAATGTATGTTAAGACAGAATACCTTCCTTTTTCATCTCCCTCTCAACGCAATTTTACAGGCTAATTCTTTCATTAAAACTGATGGGTTTGTTTTTTCCATCATTATAAAATCCTTAGATATCAATCTCTGATTAGTTTCCCTTTCTGCCCTAACTATTGCTCAATTTTATAAGCTAATCCCACCATTAAATCAACTTGAATTTATATATTCATGCAGTTTTCAAAATCCATCATTTCAAGATTAGCCTCATATTTCTCTCTCCCTGCCCCACATTACTTCCCCCAACAGTTCTGTCTTAAGTCCAGTGACCTTCCTTTTCAAATCCTTTTTCAAATTCTGCTGCAGACTCTTCATCAAGCTTGGAAATTCATGATCTCTCAAAAAATAGATCTCAAACAAGAGTTGCTATAAAAAATATTCTGGGAAACTGCATCATTCTTCAGTCTTCTTCGGTCCAGCATTCAAAGAATTAACAGCCAAACTCTTTTCTCACCACCGCTCAGGCCGTTTTATCAGCTTCAAAGATATAGTGCCTCCATTTTCCCGCAAAGTAATTTCTTTTTACTAAAATTCAGTTCAGTCATATAAATGAAGAAAATCCAATCCATCAACAAAAATACATGCTCTTAAATCCTTTGTTATATCCCTTTAAGCACATCAGCCACCAAACTTTTCATATAAGTCTCAATCTTGTAAGGTAAACACGCTTAGTTCTCAGTTGCAAAAAGAAAGTGACTCAACAAGGCTCCTTTCGATTATCTTGATCAAAAGAATTCTTCACTTGCATGATCCAAAGGTTTTATCCGACAATTTTAAGAAAGCAGGTACTGATTTAGTATCCATCACATCTCTTAGATCAGGACAGCTGCTATTTACAGCAAGGGCAAAGATCTAACTCCCTTGGTTCTTCCTTATTTATTCCATGTTTACTCATGAATAAGTATAAGTAATGAGAATTGCAGACTCTCTTGGGCAATCACACTCCAAGGCAAGTTTCAAAATTCAGAGATCCTTCTGGTCACCACTTTAAACACGAAAATTCTTCTCACTGCAGAGAGTAAGCAAGGAACATCAGTCCACCATCCAGCCCAGAAATCAAGTCCAGCAACGATTACTTCCTCGCAGGCCATAATTTCTAGATTGTGAACTGCTTTTGTTTTTATGGTGCTGGCCTGCAGTTTAACCATCATAGGCAGAGCCTGAAGTCTCTGCAATTCCACATTTAATGTGACATATACAGATGTTTCATGAAGCAAATGCATATTGGCCTGAATCTTACTGGTTAAGCACAACTAGACCCACTGAATCAATTGTTGAATGGCGAGTCAACACATAGGAACTGGTATTATTGTTATTTGTTGTCCAATGAACCTTGACTTATGATGACTTTATGAATAAGAACCTGTCATCAACAGCCCTGCTCAGAGTAGAACAGTCCTGCTCATATAGTGGAAAAATATAAAACAGATAAAAATGATTTTGAATTGATGAAAGTGAATTTGAGAAACAGTTGTCCTCAGATATTGAACACGTGATTAGGAAGATGTATAATTTTTTGTTAGAATTAAAAATGGAAGAAGGGATGGTGAAATACTGTGTGGTAAAGTGGGCACAAAATGTTGGGCATAACATATTGTTCCAACAGTGGAAGAAAATGTGGTCAGAGGGAATTAAATTTGCACTATGTTGTAATCTTAAAGAGAACTTTTACAAGATGATGTATCATTGACACCAGAAAAAAATGGCCAAAATGCATAAAGACTTATCTAATAGATGCTAGAAATATAAGCAACAGGTGGGCATTTTTTTACTACTCGTGGTGGACCTCTGATAAGACAAAAGAAAAAAGTTCTGGAAACAAATGTGTCTTATGTTACCAAACATTCTGAAAGTTAATATTTAAATGAAAGCAGGATTGTATTTGTTTGGACTAGTAGAAGAGCAAGGGAGAATAAATACAGCAAGAAATACTGCAATATATGACAACTTCAACAAGATTGTTATATATTGAGAAATGGAAGAGTATTGGGATTCCATCTAAAGAGGACTGGTTAGTCAAATTACTGGATTTAGTTGAAATGGATGAATTAACAATATTGATAAGAGAAAAGTCTGTGGAGACTTTCTCAGAAGATTGGGATGTGTTAGTACACTTGTTGCAAGAAAAAGAGGATAATATATTGACTTTAGGATTCAGCAAATAGTATTCTGAGAAAAGTAGCAGTGGAAGTATTTGATATCTGTATTTAGAGAAGTTTTTCTGTACAGGTGATTTAAAGTCTGTGTTGGGAAAGCTGGAAACCATCTGTTTAAATACCTTAAGTGTTTTTTAAGTGATTTTCTTCTTACTATGTAGTATTATGTCTGTTTCTTTGCACATCTTTTTCTTTTGTGTCTGGCTTTTGAAATTTAGTTGGCGTTGTAATTTTATGTTCTTTTTGCTTAGCATTGTTGTTATGTTTAATATTCTAATTAAATAGTTATTCTTTTCTTAAGAAAAGCTGTCATACAGAGGGTGGGCATGCTTGTTCTCTATCGCCCCAGAGGGTAGAACGAGGTTGAATGAGTTGAAGTTACAACAGGGTAGATTTCAATCGAACATTATATGGGACTTTTTTGAAGTAAGAGCAGTTCAGCAATGAAACCAATTGCCTAGAGAGGTGGTGGGGTCTCCTTCTCTAAATATCTTCAAAAAGAGGCTGGATAGCTAACTTCTGGGGATATTTTGGATGAAGATCCTGCACTGAGCAGAACGTTGGACTCAGTGGCCTATGAGGCCCCTAAAAACTCTATGACTTTATGATTCTTTGGCCATTTGTAGTTTTCTGAGGCTGAAGAGCTCTCTGGCTGCGAATTCTAACAGCCCTTCCCTAACCTGCAAACCCCAGGATTCCATAGGAAGTTACAATTGGAATAAGAGCACCATAACTGTGTAGGGTGGAAATGGCCTATGTAAGTACATTTGGCTGAACATTGTTACAACACTCTGATTAATGGAAACCCAAACTTTCCAGGATTCCTTGTTGTTGTGTGCCTTCAAGTTGTCTCTGACTTATGGCAACTCTAAGATGAAGCTATTACAGGGTTTTCTTAGCTAGATTTGTTCTGAGACTGAGAAAATGTTACTTGCACATGGTCGGCCAGTGGCTGGTCTCCAGAGTAGTCTTTAAAAGCACTACCCCAACTGGGTCTTTCCAGGGTTCCTACTTGTGGGAATTTTGTAAGCATGTGCAGGTAAACAGGATTATAGAGTCCTCTTCAGACATGCTCAACATGCAAAAGCCTAAATTATTTCTAGGTGCTCAAAGATGCTGGGACTTAGTGAGTTTTTAAATCCCCATCCCCACTTTTAGCTTTACAGGACTAGAGGATTAATAAACTATATTTTTCTTTTAGAAACATGGTTATTCAAAACATTAAGAGCAAATACCATTATTTTTTAATAATGCCATGTCTCAAAAATAATTTCAGTTATGTGTTTGCTTTCCAGTTAAAGGATAAAATTCCATTTTATATTTTAGCCACCAAATCTTGTAGGTTATTGTAATACTGATTTAAAGTAATTTAGGAATGTCACTTGTCCTCTGACATGTCCTTGTAGGTAATGTGATATCAACTTCACCACTCACCCTTGTGAGTTACAGCCATCTCTTTGAAAATGGCAGACAAATTGCAAGACTGTAAATAGGACCCACAAAGCTACACCTCATTCTAGGTATCTCACAAATAACACCCAAACTGTGGCTAGTCCAGGGGAGGTGTAGATTTCTTTTGTTCTTTAAAACTAAACTAAACTAAACTAAACTTTATTTCATTTCCTATAACGTCAACCATACTTTATGAGGAAGTTTATTAACACCTGCATTTTGTCACAAGATCTTTCAAAATAATAGATAAATCTGTTTTTGGTTCAGAGTCTCTGCTCAGAAAGTGAGGGAAAGAGAAAGAAAGAAAGAGAGAGAGAGAGAGAGGGCACTGTGGATGGAAGTCACTAGTTCTTCTTATTCTCTTTGACAGTTCTTGTTCATGCTTCCCTGGAAAAGCAAGCATGATTCTACTCCCTAATAAATAACCCAGTTCTTTGAGTTTCTGTAGTTTTCCTTTATGGCTGAAGATCCAGGTCTGAGGTGGTAAGTTTAGTGGGAGAATTTTGTTTCCACAGATTTTGCTGGAAAGTCAACTTTTTTTTCTATTTGTACTGGGGTTTTGGGAGGAAACACTGCTGTGAAAATGAAAGGGAAATGTCTAATACATGCTTTTCCCCAGCAGTAGTGTAATGTTTATAGTTATTATTAAAAATTCATTTTCCGGTCCATTTCAGCCTCTGCAAGTGATAAGGTGTGTAGTTGCAAGCACTCAGTACAAACTTGAATTGCTCTACAAGTTAACAAGCTAGAGAAACTGGGGGGAAGTTGTAAGTTCTATAGCTTTATTCATGCAATTTAATCTTGGAAAAACTGAGATTTCTGATGGAATTGGTGAAATTTGGTGAACATTTCCAATTTTATCAGTCTATGAGGATGGTGTTACTTGCCAGTTGGGTACTTATGGAGTGATACAATATTGGTACAACTTTAGTTCCACAGATTCCATATATCTAGTCCAGTGAACTAACAAATCTGGGATTTACATCCATTCCTCTGCCACTGACAGCCAAGCAGCTCCAAGACTGTTGTGATGCTGGAGCTAACCACAACACTGGATACCATACCTTCTCCACATTGCTTAAATAGCATATCTCTTAAGAAGGTAGCCTGTAACACCTGCAGTTTCCTGGCATTTTAGAGCTTGAGTTAACACGGAAATCCCTTAACACAATATTTTAAACCAAAAGGTTTTCTGCTTTGTTTTGTTAATTGACTTTATTCACGCACTAGCTGACTCTGTGTCACATCTGTCTGTATAAGGAATGAAATGGCAAATGAAATTTGAAGACAGTAGTCCCTAGATGTTTCATTACAGTTTGCTTCTCAGGGCAGGAAGTCCCTTGTCCAATATCTCCCACTGATAGCAGAGTAAATCATGGGAATTTTGAACAGGAAATGCTGGCCTTGATATGATCAGACACACTTCTGTGGGCTCCAGTTGATGTTTCATTTTGAACCCTAAACATTCTTCCCTTCATGTATCGAAAGGTATTTCTGTTCAGTGATTAAGGCAGGTATTAGGTGACCTTTACTCTTCTTTCCCTTGCTTTCCTCTTAAGAGTTAAATGAGAGCCTTCCGTTCCTCTACAGGGTACTTAGAACTAAGGCAGGATGGCGCTAGCAGCAGGTTGGTTTCATTACATTGATCGGATACATGTGCTGTTTTTTATCTCTAGCATTTTCTCAGTAATTCAGCACTTTAAAGTCTCAGCTGTCTACCGATCTGCAGACAATTGTTTGGTGTAATACTATCCGGAAAAGGCTGATAAAATGCAGATGTGGCTAGGGCTCTGAAATTTGTGGTTTACTAAGTGGCTTTTTTCCCCAATACTTGCCCATGGCAAGTCAGCTTCCCTGCTAGGCACGAAGACAGATTTTTTTATTAACATGTTGTGAATAGAAAGTAATTGTTCAAAATTATCTGCAGTTAAAGAAGTTAATTGAAATGTAAAGTGATGGAGTTACTTTTTTTCTAGTTTTTAAAAATATCGTATTTCCTTTAAGACCAGAATCCAAATTTTAGCCACTCTTGGTGTAATGACTAATAGAAAAATCTACAGCTTTCTGGCACTTCAAATTCAAGTTAAGCAGAGTCTTCTACTACACAATTGAAATCCTTCCCAAATTCATAATTCTGTGTCTCTCTGAGTGCACAGGCACCTCCTTTATAAAATTTGATTATGTTTGAATGTGGTAGAATGATAATCCTTGGTTTAGTACTTATGCAATAGTTTAGTGATTAGCTTAGTCTAAATCTAGCTGTAACTTGGTGTGCTATCAGTTGATAGTGATATAAGTCAGAAAGAGTGCTACTCTTGATAAGTAACATATGCCTCCAAATTTGTTGTGCCTCATGTTTTACTTCATGTGATCATTCACCATTATTTCAATACAATACAGTAAAATAAAATAAAGGATCAGTACCTTTAAAAAAAAGATTCTGTTAATGGGGAAAAAAACTGTGAAAAGCATCATATATAAGTCCTGTAATCTCTAGCCCTTTTTATACAGAAGATTAATATGCATTAAGATCTATGGATCCACCTATTGTGTGGTAGGTACATTTGTCATACAGCTATGAACAGCTGTTGCAAATAGAGAAAAGGAAGCCACAAATGCAGGAGAATATGAAGAGCATAAGGAAGAAATTGGTGAATTCACAGCAAGATCTGCAAAAGCTCAGCCACACTTCCTTCCCCAAATTCTGCATCAGTGTAGAATAAATGGTAATATGTTTATCCTCAGTCCTCTCACCAACTGTAATCACCATGTGTTTATCTCGTTACATAAAAACAAAATCAAATGCTTGTGACATACAAGACCAAGACTGTCTATTTTATTGATGACGATTGTCTCTACATAGTTATTTTATCACTTCTTGGTTAGTCCCAACTACAGTAGACCCACTGAATCAATTGTTGAATGATGGGTTAACACATACCTTAACCGGATTGATTCAATGGATCTACTTTAGTCAGGACTGACAAGATTTAGACCCACATTCCTTTTTACACATGGCTTGCATGAAAAGATGTCCACACACCAAAAAGAACAGGGAGTCTATTGATGATCTGTATGATTGGGCTTCCAGCTCCTGTTGAAATGCAGATAGAAATCTACACACGTAAGTTTCTCTAGCTAATGCCTGGCTTCTGAACATGAGAAATAGAACTGAGGTAAAGCTGAATGATGCTGAGAGATTGTCCATTGTGCTCCATTATCCCTCTTTACCATGTGAACCCCTTTTGTGTGAGTACAGTTGTCCCTTCATACTGTGACTTTCACAGATTTGCTTATCTGAGAGTTTCTCCAATCCCTGCCCCTGCAGCTCAGACACTTCTTTTCCAGGGAAACCTTTCCTCTCAGCAGTTCTGATCTGGCCATGCAGTTATTGGGGAAAACAAACAAACAAACTCTAGTCCTCCTCCTCTTCCACCAGCAGCTGCCTGGCCAGCTGAGAACAACTTGCAGTCCAATTTCTCAGACCACAAACCCTCTTTCAGTGCCCCCCACCTACCCAAGGAAGGAGATGGGTGAGAAAGAGGAAGTAGAGGGGCACCATGTCAACCCACCTCCTTTCCTTTTCCTTTCTCTGACCTGATTTGGACCCCCTGGGTACCCATTCTCTGCACCATGCCTTGGCCCCCTCCCCACAGACAGACAGACAAACAGACACGTGTGGACACATGCACAGACATTTTGATATTTGCAATTTTTCCACATTTCGGGAGTCCTATTTCTCTAGCCCTAGTGAATGTGAAGGGTTGACTGTGCTCCTTCTCCCCCCCCCCCCAGCTCTGGGATAGAGATGACTGTAAAAGACAGAAAGGAAAATTATAATAAATTAAGACTGGCAGAAAGGAGAGAAAGATAGGAAAATAGGAGATGGAGAAGGAAAGAGAAGAATAATCTTCCTTTAGGATATCTAAGGACACAGATTCCCTGTGTAACTGAGGAGATGAGAAATCACTGCCCTGATTATAACTGTGAATGCCGTATTGTATGTGAAGGGTAATAAGACACAGCCTCACCAAGACTCAAGACACATTGGGACTGTCCCTGAGGTTTGATGGCACTATGGTTTGTGAAACGGTTGAAAACGTTACAAAATCTGACAGTGAATAGAAATAATTTCTAGGCGCCACTGATCCATACAGTCATGGTGCAAAAGGAGTGCTGGATGCCATTGTCAATGCCTGCAGCAGTACAGCAGGGTCCAAAGCAGCCAGCCACATTTCCATGTGAGTATTATCTTTGGTCACAGATGGAGCAATCATGCAAGTGGTGCCATTCATATACTCTTCATGTAAGGTTGTGAAGACTGAGAGGTAATAGTAGTCAATTTAATTTTCAATTTCTTTATTTTTTTCTAGCTGTTTTGAGACATAACCTTGTTCCTGATTAAAATCCATATGGCTAGCTTCATCAAAACCTATTTCCTAGCACAAATTAATTTCCTACCACACAGAATGTGTCCAGTTACACATTAGAATTTATTGTAGGTTGTTATGTGCTTTCATGTCAACTCTCACTTGAGGCAACCTTATCCTGAATAGGATTCATTCAGAAGGGGTTTGACAGTTCCTTCCTCTTAAGTTGAGTGAGCCTTACTTACCCAAGGTCACCCACTGGCTTTCCATGGCTGAGCAAGGATTCGAACCCTGGTCTCCTAGAGACCTAGTCCAACACTTAAATCATATTAGAATAAAGACTGATAAATTGGGAATAATAGAGTAGGACTCAAACATGTATGTTGGACCATAACGCTTCATTGTATGGCTATTCTGAAAATTAAAAACATCAGCAAGTGGAAAAATATGTCAAACGGGTGCATCCATAGACATACAAAAAGATAGATAGATGGCGAGGGGTAGGCAAAGGGCTGCTTCTTACTGTTAGAAGATATTCTTAGAAAGCCCAGCCTCTAAGAAACAGAGCTTGCTGGTAGGCAAGGAACAAATGGGACAGCTTGGCAGGAGAATTGAAAAGTTTCTGGGTAACCTATTTGCAGCTCCCCCTTCAAATTTATGCCTGAGGGTAGGGCCTTGCTCCCTCACTCCCATCCAAATCAATGAAAGGATTTAGGATGGGTGTCAGGGGGTGGGTTTGTGTTTTTTTCAAAAAAAACAACAACAACAGTGAAGGGTCACTTAGCAGTTCTTGATTCTTGAAGGAAGGAGGTGTTCCTGTTTATTCCTGCAACATTTAGTGGTTACATGCCTGGCTGGCACCAATTTCCCACAATGTGTAAATTAGTCAATCCTCAAAGTCAGTAAACATTTACTTTGAAGTGGACATTAACAAAGTGCACCATTAGAGCCCAATGATTGCTTACATTGGTATGTTAGAGAAGCCTCCCCACCCCCAGCTTGGCTTTTCATGTTTTCCTCCTTTGGCATTTCTTGTCTTTTAGTTATCTGAATTGCCCAGACTGAAAAACTCCTGAAAGAATTAGGAAGGGGGGATGAGAGAGTGGAAGAGGGGAATTAATGAAAAAAGTTACTACTGGCCTGACTGATGTTGGCACTTCAAAGCTGGAACAGACTAAATTGCTGCAGACTGCTTAATTCAGAAGTGCTCCCTTGTGGATGACAGTGCATGGTGACAAAGTTCAATTGGCAACAGGAGACAGGCAAGATCAAAGGCTCCCTATTGTAATAGTTTTGTTCCATGAAGAATTGCTTATTGTCAGTTGTTTTTTCAAGCCTTTACTAGCTCCAGCTTTGTATCATGATTCCCTGGTTCAGAACCAGCTTAGATAAATAGCTAACTACATCCTTCTGCCTGAAATATTTTAGCTCTAAATATTGCATGTTGAGTCTGCTGCAAAAATTCACCTCTGAAATCAGAAAAGGAGGGAACCCCCTGGGCTTTTGGTGAAGAAGAGAAGGAGGGGAGAGGCAGGGGTATTGAAATCCAGTATGCAAAACACTATGCAATACTGATGCTGTGTTCCTGGGATTTGGGATTTGTTCCAGCCAAAGCCATCTCTCATCCAATACTGGAATCACAATACCCCCCCAACTTTTTGATCATTTCCCTGCTTGTCTGTGAGATTCAACGCAATCCTGTTCACTGGACAATCTCTTTGTTTCTCAATTCCAGATTTAAACATTTTTCAAGATATAAAAATGTACTTTCATTTTTATTTCTTTTCATTCATCCCACTAGAAAATAGAACACTATTTTTTTTAACACATTTCAACCTCAAAAGTAACCAGGAGCCCACTTTCTGGCATTGTGTTGAATATTCTGTGGAATATTAATAACCTTGATGCTGATTTGCACTGATGCTGTTTTCATTTCAGAAGCAACTAAGCCAACACAAGAGACTAAGGCCCTTTCCACATGATGGGACTCTATGAAGTTCTTTCCTTGCATCCCTGGCACATAGGGAAAGCGCACCAGGAACGCTCCCTCTGCACCTCGCCTGGTCACTACGGAGGGGAGTGCACTGGCTCTGTCTCTTCCATTCTGCAGCGCAGCTGGGAATTTGCCATTGATACACTGGGGAGGGAGGCATCACCTGTGTGCTTCCGCCCTTCCGCATGGCTGGGAAAGGCGGCAGTGCGACACAACAGTAGGTGTAAAATGGATTTTTTCCATTTTACAAATACTGCACTCCTGTGACGCACAGCGACAAGATGGTGGCAGGACCATGATGACATTGTGCAGAAGCACGACCAGTGAAGTGCTGCCATCGTGTCCCAACTGTGGGGCAGCCACGCCGTGCAGAAAGGGGCTAAGGGTAAATACGATGTTAGCAAACAGCAATCTACTCTTAAGCACGGCATTTTCCAAAAATATTTTGACCTGAAACAATTACAAAGGCCTATTGGATGACCCAGCTCCTGAGTTACCACTGAGGTTCATAAAGCTGACAGGAGTATCTTTCACACCCGCTCCATACAACAATTTTTTCAGTGTTTCTAAAAGGAAACACCACTCTGTGTTGAATGTCAGATGGGTTTATTCAGCTTTATGACACAATCATAGAAAGTAGGTAACAGCAATGACAAAAAGATTCACAATGGAACAGGAGAGCCAAAACTCTTCAGGTTTGCTTCTTGGAGAGATATTTTATTTAAGGCAACAGAAAAGAAGAGAGATCCTAGAATTAAGGTGTAATTTATATACCCATTAAAACCTAACTTTCTGTCCGAGTTTGAAAATCAAGCACACACCACGAGGAAGATCTCCTGCACAAGTCCCTTTGAATGTGGGCCCCATACATTTTAAGCCCAGCAGCCTTATGGTTGTAAATTATGATAGAAGACATCATTAGCCTCTGACTTTATGGTCTCTCTTAGTCACACTAAAGCCCACATGAGCCCCAGCAGAGCAATTACAAATAATTAAATCACTTATGGGCAGCCTAACATTTGACTATTGTGGTTAAACTGGTGTCAACTTTCATAATATTTTATCTGTAAATGCAAATGCATGGCTTTGGGTGCATGAGGACAAAAGCTTATATAAATGCCAAAGTATGTTGCTTAGCAATGGCTTTACAACAAATTTTCCAAAGGTTGCAAAAGCTGCCTTCCCAAGGAAAACAATGAGTAATGAAATTCCAATTAAAGTGTGCAAGTCTGAAAGCTTAGAAAAGAGTTAATTAAAAAAGGATAAAATACAGGTTCTGGAAAATATATGCTGAATATAATTAATATTTCACATTCTTTAGAATATTCAGCAATACTTGTTTTTAAGCAGTCCAAAGGCCACTTTGTTTAGCATAGCATTGAAAGAGCCCAGTTTAAAGGGCCTCTGCAGCTCTGGATCCCTTGCTATATTCAGCTTTTAAGACACCATAGCTGTGTTCACACATTCAGGAAATACATGGTCATGAAGATTCACAGCTGTGGGCATTTTTTCCAAACCTAGCTTCCACACTCAACTGAGAGTATAGATACTGCTCACATTGATACAAATATATGCCCTCTCTCTGTATGACTAGGAACCCTACAGAAGGCAGAAGTTTCAATCACACATCAAAGCCTAACTGTGTATAGTTTGTATAGCTTTGCTCTAAGCCTTAACTGTTTTGCCAGGAGACTTTCTACACATAACTGGTTGGTTACTGTATAAAGGCAATGGTGGACCAAGCAGGCCTTTGGTTTGATGGATCTTTTTAGAGTCTTAAATGAAATAGACAGCCCAGCTTTTCTGTTTTCAAATTAAGTAAAAGGTAGGGAACATGTGACATTCTAGATGTTATTGGACTACAATTCCCATACGCTTTAGCCGGCACAGTCAAGGATGAAGGTTGGTGAGAATTGCTGTCCAACAGCTTCTGAAAAGCTAGGTGTTTCCCATCCCAAGCTAACGTTAGCTATGTTTTGAGTTCATGACTGGACAGCAAGACACAGTAGAAACATATTACTCAACAATGTTTAATAAAGCGTACAACTACCTCAAGACTGCCTTTCTTTTTTCTAATGCTCTTACTGCCAAACTAGCAACCTTCCTTGCCTTCCTGCTGTATTTACCTTCTGTCTTTTCAGTTCACTCTATAGACCCAAGGTTGCCAACATGATGGCTGTGGGAACCAGTGTGTCTCCATATACCTTCCATGGGCAGCTGCTATATTCATTGCCCCCCCAGATTAAATTTCAAAAAAGAAAGAAAGAACCAATGTGATGTAAACTGTTGTGCTTGACACTATCTTTATTTCCACAGGCCACTGCTTCACTTTGAATTACAATCAGCCAGTCAGAAATAATAACAGGATAGATTGTATACCTCCCACTCCACCCCACTTTCCGTGTGTGTCTGTGTGTCTGTGTCTGTGTGTGTGGCATAAAGAGGATGATAGGGGAAAAAGAATCAACACCAGGAAAGATCCTAGAGCAGATCATTAAACGGTCAGTTTGTAATTACTTAGAAAGCAATGCCATAATCACTAAAAGTCAACATGGATTTCTCAGAAATGAGTCATGCCAGACTAATTTTACCTCTTTTTACAATACAAGCTTGATAGATGAAGGGAATGCTATAAATGTGGCATATCTTGACTTCAGTAAGGCCTTTGACAAAGTTCCCCATGACATTCTTGCAAAGAAGCTAGTAAAATGCAGGCTGGACAGGGCTGCTGTTAGGTGGATTGGTAATTGGTTGACCGGCCAAACCAAAAGGGTGCTCACCAATGGCTGCTTTTCATCCTGGAGAGAAGTGACTAGTGGGGTGCCACAGGGTTCCATCCTAGGCCCAGTGCTATTCAACATCTTCATCAATGACTTGGATGAAGGAGTGGAGGGCACGCTGATCAAATTTGCAGATGATACCGATTTGGGAGGGGTTGCTAATACCCCAGAGAACAGGATCAAATTTCAAAATGACCTTGACAGATTGGAGAGCTGGGCCAAAGCTAACAAAATGAATTTCAACAGAGAAATGTAAAGTCCTACACTTAGGCAGAAAAAATGGAATGCACAAATATAGGATGGGGGACGCGTGGCTGGATAGCAGTACATGTGAAAGGGATCTAGGAGTCTTGGTAGATCACAAGCTGAACATGAGTCAGCAGTGTGATGAGGCAGCCAAGAAAGCCAACGTGATTCTTGGTTACATCAGTAGGAGTATGGGGTCTAGATAGAGGGAGGTAATGGTACCACTCTATTCTGTGTTGGTTAAGCCTCATTTGGAATACTGTGTCCAGTTCTGGGCACCTCAATTCAAAAAGGATATTGACAAGCTGGAACGTGTCCAGAGGAGGGCAACCAAAATGGTGAAGGGTTTGGAAGCCGTGCCCTATGAAGAACAGCTTAGAGAGCTGGGTATGTTTAGTCTGCAGAAGAGAAGGTTAAGAGGGAATGTTTAAAGTCATGTTTAAATATTTGAAGGGATGTCATGTCAAGGAGGTAGTGGGCTTGTTTTCCGCTGCTCCAGAGACTAGGACAAAGAGCAATGGATTCAAGCTGCAGGAAAGGAGATTCTACCTGAACCTCAGGAAGAACTTCCTGACGGTCAGAGCTGTCCGGCAGTGGAATATGCTGCCTCGGAGTGTGGTAGAGTCTCCTTCTTTGGAGGTTTTTAAGCAGAGGCTGGATAGCCATCTGTTGGGAATGCTTTGATGGGTGTTCCTGCATAGCAGGGGGTTGGACTCGGTGGCCCCTGGGGTCTCTTCCAACTCTATGATTCTATCATTCCATGATTCCATAATATGGTATTTGGACTATATTTTTATGTGTATGTTTTATCTGTATCTTGTGGAGAAGTTGTATGTGATATAGTCACTAGTTGCTTTATTGCTGTGTGTTCTGTCAGTTTTATCTGTTTTTCATCCCTTTGGGCTGTACATGTTGGTAACTGAGGTTCCAAGTCCTTTGTACGGTTGTGTTTCTTTGAGTAATATCAATTTGTCTTCTGTGAAATATGTATTTGTGTTTGTTTCATATGTCAGACTCCCTCTCTGCCAAGTTACTTTGAGCCCTATTAGTCTTCTGCAAAATGAGTGTTAACAGCAGAAAATTATGGATTCAAAAGTCTTGTATTCAGTCCTACCTCTGCTGTGTATACATCTTCTTGGACAAACTACTTCCTTTTAAGCATACCTCTTTGCCTTCCAGAAAAAAAATTGGTGTTTTGTGACAGTCAACCTATAGCAGCCATTTGGTGAGTGCCCATGACTTTCTCTCAAGAGTTTCCCACAAGGCACAGCAAATATGTGAAAACAAATCAGTAAGTCTCCCACAATGCAACACAGAACACTGATACACATTTCCTAGTTCTCTATCATCATCTCTTGTACACACCCCCACTATGTTCTCCAAGTCCCCCGGTACTCCCATAGATGCTTCCAGTGGAGCATCACATTTGGGTTCAGAATTCCTTGTGACCCTTATACCAAGGATGCGTATCATGGAAAATAATTTCTAGTGAATTTTAGATCCAGAGCAGGTGATGGCAAATATCTGTTAGTTACCAATCTGTATATATAAATATATATATAGCCCATTTAGGTTCACTATTCAGTTCTCTGGATAATACCCAAGAAGGAGCCAATGCAGTATAGTTTAATCTTATCAGATCCCAGACATCAATCGGTAAATGAAAGAATATTAGTGAAGGTTGTTCCGTCTTTTGTAGGCTATTCAACCAAGTGGTCATAAGACTCCAAAAAGAAAAAAAAAATAACAACATCAAGTCAAAATTCTCTTTGGGTGAGTGTTCCTCTGTGAAAATATCCATCTCACAACTTCCAAAAACTGGCAACAGGATGAAGTGCATCTTGCTTTGGAAAGCCATACATTTCCAGGGTTTGCAATATGTTTTACTAAAGAGAAAAATGTACATTGGAAAAATGTAGACAGCTAATGTACTGAAACATGTTTGCATACAAAACAGCATCTATTAACAGAATGCATACACAAATGTGTATATTAGAAAAATGTACACAAAATACATATATTTTGCAGAATTTTTTTAAAAAATGCACCCATATTTCTATGCAGAAAGAAAATAAGTCTTATAATGTGATAAATGGGATGGGACAAGAATATTGTTGGGATGACAAGAAATGCAATGTAAATGAGATGGAGATGGGTGAGAGAGAGGAAATGAAGGGCCACCATGCCAAGCCATTCTCCCTTCCCTTTCTTTTCCCTACGTGGTTTAGAATGTGGCTGTCCATTCTCCCCATTGTGCCTTGGTCCCCTTCCCACAGACATGCACACACTTTTTGATATGTGCAAATTTTCCCACTTTTGTGGGGGTCCTGCACGCCAACCATAGTGAATGTAGAGGGCTGACTGTAAAAAAAAAAATGAAATGCAGCAGAGGGCTTAAAACACTGTAAGCTTACACAACACAGCAGGCTTTTGGTTTTCTCTTCCATCACCTCTGTCTCTGGGGAAGCGCTTCTGGGTGACACCACAAGTGCAGTCACTAGAAGAAAATATTCCTTCCTTTCAATATGCACACGGAAATGCTATGCACTTTCTGCTACTCACAGCAGGGAGTGCAGCCAAAAGGACTGGATGTGTGCGGCTGTGTATCTGTGTGCATATGGACATGTGTGTACAAGAGAGAGAAAGAATGAAGAAGAATATTTTCAGGATCAGAGTCCTGAACATCATTAATATGTTGTGGAGTATCAAAAAGCTTAAGCAAGTTTCCAGTACCCTGCCTCCTATACACAGAATTAAATTAACCAGAACGGATGTTATTGTTTCCTCATTTACAACTTGAGAAGAAATGACACATTAAGCAAACTTAATTCCAAAAGCTAAACAAGTTCAGTAAATGGAAAGCAGAAGACAATAGTTAATTTAAATGGGCCCTTTGGAAGAAAAGATAAACTGAGTAGCTATGATACCTTAAAGAGAAATGAGTTTTCTGAAGATTTTAATTTTATGTAGCATAATAACAACAATCTGATAAAACCTGTGCTTTTTAGATGACATTCCAATTTTTACAGATGTTATTAATGTATTGTGATTAGTTTGTTTGGAGAAAAAAAATATATCAAAGATAAATTGTATGGTTATCAACTGCAGGTTTATTGGTCTGAGACTTCCACCACGGGGAGTGGCTGCTGTATGGGATTGATAAATGCTGAGATTTATAAGGTCAAGTTTTATGACTCTACAGATTCCTTGTGGTGTATTACCACATACTTATTATAAGACCCTGCTGCTGTCCACCTCAGCCAACAGAGGTAATATATTATACAGGCCTATCTATTCTGCAGACTCCCCTCTCACCCAACAAAGATTAAATTAAAGACCAATGTAAAATATTGCTTTCCTAAATTGTATCTGTAGCCTCTGTGAGAAATTTTGTTTTCTGTATTTCATTAAAATACTAAAGGGTGCTGGCCACTGAAAGAAAACAGTGCATAACCCAGAATGATAGATCAAGCCATTTAAAAAATAAAATAAAAAATACCAGTTGAAATACATAGCAACAATGAGGCAAAAGGAAGTAACTTAGATAAGGGAAGGTAAGAATTTTGTGGACCTTGAAATGTTGTGGACTACAACTGCCAGCATTCCTTACCATTGGCTATATTAGCTAGGCTGCAGGGAGTTGAAGTTCAACAGTATCTGGAGGGGCATACCTTCCTCCTCATGCTGTCTGGAAACAGGGCACACCTTTCTCACCTTACTCTCTGGAAACAGCTTATCCAGCACTGGTTCCAGGCAAGGATATTGAGGACCTCATGCAAACAGTGAGTGGAACCTCATCTTGAAATAGATAGGGTCATTACCTGCTGGCGTATAGCCTCCTGCCCAAAAGCAATTCACACAAAGAGAACATTCTTTTCATGAAAGTGCTTCCCTGCTATGTTTCAGACAGCCACCAACTGAGACTTTAAAGGGTGGATTGTGAGAGGGGAGGGGTGCTTTTTAAAGGATGTTGCACTACATTAAGAGGAACAGGACTAGTCCTTCCTGCCTGAAGATACATCCTCTATAAAAATTGCATTGTCATACTGCAGTTAGGCTTTATAAATCCTTAAACGCAGAGCACTAAAATGGGGGGGGGGGATCTTCTCTCTGATCAGCTACTGATTGGAGGTAAGAGATGTGGAATCTGGAAAAGGACAAGGCCTGCAGATAGTGGTTGAGCTTTGGATGTCCCCTGAAGCCATATTCAGAGCATGAGAGATTCCACATTTCTGGTATAAAAGAAGTTGCTTTTAAAAATAGTATCCAGACAGTGGCTGTAACACGATTCAGAATTCTGAAGGGGATGGTAGCAAAAGTCCAAAAACGTGGTTTTGTACATTTCCAAAATTAAAATTAAAGAACTGTACTTTTGTTGTGTTACAACTTGGAATTGAAAAGGATATCATTGTTGGTTCTTGATGTACACAAGATACTGAACATTGTGAAGTGCAACATGGTTTTATTGGGGTACATAAGGAAACAAAAGCAAACCAGCACTTGTTGGTTTCATAAGTATTCATCCTCCTGGATCAACCTGGTAGAAGCATAAAGATGCAGCAATTACAGCGATGGACCTTCTTCTTGTACCAGCATTGTGCTTCTAGATACTGTGATTGTTGTCACGTTTTCTTGGCAAAATTGTTCCACCTCTGTCAGGGTGATGGGGATTATTGGTAAAGAGCTACTTTCAAGTCTTGCAACATGTTCTGAACTTCATTAAAGCAGGGGTGGGCAACTGCAGAAGGCTAAGGGCCTCTAGGAGATCATTAGCCCTCTAGGAGATCATGGGGTGCTGCAACCCCCCCACACTGCATATGTTCTTGGGGGAAAAAAACCAGAATGTTGCCCCCAAATGTCTCCAAACACCTTCTCAGGGACATGGGAGCATTCTCACCATGCTTTAGGGCCTTCCTGGGCCTCTAGAGGGTATTTTGGGTCATTTTGAGGGAAATGTTTTTAAAAAACAAAATTGCAAAAAATTATTTTGATCCCTGGGTGGTTGAAATGCCCTCCACATCTCCTAAAAGTCATTTTGGGGCATTTTGGAACATTTTTTTTAACATTAGGGGGCACAGCGTTGGCCCTAGGATCACATGCAGCCCATGGCCTGCACTTTGCCCGCTCCTAGATTAAAGTCTAGGCTTTGACTGGGTGATTCTGAGAAATTCTGGGTCTTCTTTTTAAACCAGTATTATTTGGGCTGTGTGTCTGGGTTTATTGTTCGGATGGAGGGTGAACCTCTGTCTCAGTTTCAAGCCCCTTGAAAACTGCAAAGTTTTTCCACTAGAATTGTCCTCTCTTGGGCCCCATCCATCTTGCCCTCAATCCTGAACAGTTTCCCAGCCCTTGCTGAAGAAAACAGGTGTATACTGTCCAGATCAAGAGAACCAGTAGTGCCATTCTGTTCTGCTTTGGTCAGACCTCACCTGGAATACTGTGTCCAGTTCTGAGACCCACAATTCAAGAAAGATATAGACAAGCTGGAATGTGTCCCGAGAAGGACAACCAGGATAATCAAAGATCTGGAAATGAAGCTTTGTGAGGAACAGCTTAGACAGTTGGGTACATTTAGCTTGGAGAAGATGAGACTGAGAGCTGACATGATTGCTGTCTTTAGACATCTAAAGGGATGTCACGTAGAAGAAGAAGTGAACTTGCTTGCTGTAGCTCCAGAGACTAAAATGTGAACCAATGTGTTCAAATTATAACAAAGCAGATTCCATCTAAAGATTACAAAGACCTTTTTACTGTAAGAGCTGTTCAACAGGGGAATAGACTATTTCTTCACCTATGGAAAAATTAGATATTTGTGATTACATTTTTCTAAGGATGTGTCTAATTTGGTGAAAATAAAACATAGATTCATGGATAAGCCAGTGTTTTCTTGGGATGATGTTATGGATGGGAGAGGAATTCATCCAGTTTACATTTCAGTGTGGACCTTTCTAATTCATAATTTCTGAACCCATATCTGAACTGAACATTGTATGTCAATATACAGATAGCCCTCTGCATTCAGTAGGGTTAGGGGCACAGGGCCCCCTCAAAAGTGGAAAAACTGCATGTATCAATATGTGTGTATCTGTGGGAAGGGAGCGGAGGCATAGTGAGGGAAATGGGGACTCAGGGTCCAAACTAGATCAAGGAAAGGAAAGTGAAAGAAGATGGGTTGGCATAGTGGCCCTATATTTCTTCTCTCACATCCATCTCCTTCCTTGGGCGTGGGGGGCATCAGGATTGAAATCAGCCTGTGATCCATCTTTAGCTGGCCAGGCAGTGGCTGCTGGTGAAATAGGAGCACCAGAGTCAGGTTTTTAAGGACTGTGTGGTTGCTGAGATGGAAGCTTTCCCCAGAAAAGGAGCACCTTCAGTAGGGATGGCAGGGGTTGGAGAAACTTGCAAATAATCAGATCAGTGCAAGTTCAGTTTGCAGATATAGAGGGTCAACTGTATGCTCTTCTCCAGATTTTGCACTACTGTTCTTCAGTAAAAACATGCATATCAAACTGTATGTAAGAGTGAAAATGTCTTTCTGAAATATATCATATTAGGTAAAAATGCTTGCACGCATTTAAAAATATGAAATGTATATATTAGTAGAAATGTGAATGAAAGCGTGTGAGTTTAAAAAAACCACACATCTGAAGTGGGAATGGGATCGAAGAAACTTAGGACTTGGAAAAATAAGGAACTCAGAAAACAGAAGTTGACAAAATGATGTTTCATTAGTATCTCACCCCAGAAAAACTTTCAAAGATGTATAAAGATATGAGAAATACTTGTTGGAAGTGTCAAGACCAGGCTGGTTCTTTATACCACATGTGGTGAACATGTGAGAAAGCTAAGCTACTTTGGAGGAAAATATAGAATGAGATGCAAAAAAATTTAAAGGGTCAAATTATTAAGAAACTTGAATTATTTTTGTTAGGAATCTGGGAAGAAGATACCATGGTTGATAAACAACAGCAGAAATAGTACAATATATGTTACCTGCTGCCAGAGTAGTCTGTGCAAAGTACTGGAAAAAAGAGAGATGCCTTCAATGTCCAGCTGGTTGAATAGATTGATGGAAATTGTGGAAATGGATAAACTAACATCCAGATTAAAGGGACAAACAGAAAACAAATTCCTACCTGAATAGAAATGCTTAATTGATTATCTAAGAAAAACGGAGGGTGAATTGATGATACTAGGTTTTTAATATGTAAGACTGTAAGTTTTCTTTGTTTTTTTATTACTATAACGTGAGAAAGGTATTATGGAAATATGAGATCACTTTAAATTTTTGCTTGTTTAGAATACTTATCTACATTTTACTGTTTAGTTAAACGAATATTACTTGAAATTTACTAATGACCTTTAAGAATTACTGTATTTTAATGAGGATTTTGTAATAGTGCTTTATTAGAATAATCCTATGGTTTTTATTATAAGACCTGGTATATGATTTTATAAATATAACTAAGAAATTGATATAGAAGATAGTTTTGTATATCTTACTTAAAATAATATTTGACAATATTAGATTTATTTTATTAGACTTTTCAATATATACTATGAGTTTAATATTATTGTGTTATATTATTAGAGATAGTTATTAGGGTTTTTTTCATATAATTTTTATTGTTGGTATAGAGGATATTTCTATTTTATTGTTTAAGGTATAAATATTTTGGAAAACAATAATTTAGATCTTTTAGTTACTGAGTTTAAAAGAAAGTTAAGTATGTTCATTTTAGTAGGAGCTGTTTGCAATAAGAGTGAGAACCATCTTTTTAAATTGTTTATGTGTTTAGTAGTAATTTAGTTGTAGGATGTTCTATTGCGTATCTATTGTGTTTCCTTTGTTATTGTTACTGTATGGTATTGTTATTTGTTTTTTCTGTTTCTGTTTTTGTTTTAATATGTAATTAATGAAAATAATAATAAAAAGAAAAGAAAAACTGACAGATGCATCCATCCAAATATGGTATTCAGCGGGATCTATACAGGACTGCCCTTCCTCTGATGGATCTTGTTTACAGTCAGGATTTTCCCAGATCTAACTTTGACTACCCGGTCAAGTTTCTTCTCTGGCATGGAGTATCTTTTATTAGCCGAAGCTGGCACGCTAGTTGTGGCCTAACATGACTGGAAATAACTATGGTATTCACTGGCTGTAATCCACTATATATGGGTTACCTTTCAAGACTGACTGGAGACTTCAATTAGTTTAGAATATGGCTATTAAACATCTAACTAGGACTGAATATTCCTAATGCATCACGGCAGTGCTAAAAGAACTGCACTGTTTATGGTGGTGAATCCACTCTGGGTTTTAGTCCCAGTGTTAAAGGAGTTATCCAAGTTTATTAGGGACTTATCCCACTGTCCTTAAATAGGTCCTTTGAGGTTTGTATTAAAACCCAAATCAGATTCATTGCTCCACTTTCATGGAAGCCACCAGCCAGAACTGGGTGTCTTGTTTGTTTCTGAGCATAATTCAGAGTATCCATGCTTAGCCTTCAGTCCTCAAACAACTTGCAATGAAGTATCAAAAGGGATACTTGTTCCCATATCCATTTGCATAGGACTTCTTTGCATATTATGGCCTGATTCCAGTAGTGTCATTGTACTAGTGCTAGTTGCACTGCACTATCAGAAATGCATGTTAGCACAAGGGAGCAATCCTGAATAATTTTTCAGTGCACAACCATTTGTACAATGCAGGATGCTTGAGTATCCTGTCTCTTAAATTACCACTTGCACAAAAATTTGTCCAATGAACTGTACAGTAGGGTTTCCCACTCTGTTAGTGACACCTTGATTCTAGCTCTATGTTTTTATTGGATCTACTATATAAAAGTCAAAGTTTGTCTGTTTTTGAGTTTGTCTATTTGTCTGTGCCAGGTAGGCAAAGACCTCATATGATTGTGTTACTCCCTGGCTAGTCCAAGCTTTGGGGATATTAAAGATATCCTCTTGGTATCATAATTCGGCTGCACTTCTCTATTCCTTTCCATGTGCTTGCGATGCCGCCGGACAAGCACGAAAACAAGCTCGGCCGTTAATAGCCGTAATATTCAAACTACAATACAGGCAGGCCAGAAATAGCTGACTCACTGCTTTAGGAGACCTCCAGGCAAATATTCTAATGAAGTATGCACGCTACTTACAAAAGAGCCTCTGCCCCGCAATGGCAGCTTGATGGGTAAACTATACAATACCCAAGTACTCTGCGTTTGCATACTGGCTACTCTATTGAGAACCTCTGTGATAACTCAGTCATTCAGATTCTGACCTTTCGGAGGCTTTGTCTCCAACTCCAAATCTATTGTTTTCCCCCAAGTACGGCATAGCCTGCAGTCACATTCTCCTTATAAAAACCCTTGATTCCAAATATGACTGATGTAATAGAAGATGTTGATGTAAAGAAACAATGGAGAATATTGCTTTATATGATAACAACAGCACGGATTGAATATGCTAAGTAGTGGAAAACTCAGCAAATACCTACAGTGGAACAATGGTGGGGTACGCTTATTGAAAATAAAAATGCTGATATGGTCTCTGAGAGACTAAAAGGGAAATCAGACAATGAGATACAAAGAGAATGGCAAATGGTAAATGGAAGTGAGTAATTGCTGGTTATACAGATGGAAATTAGTAATTCATGATATAAGATAAGATAGGAGTGGGCAGCAGGATATATATCATGAGGCGGGAATATGGGAGGGAAAGGCAAGAATCAATGAGTAAAAATAGTTGTAAAATGTAGTACAATATTATATCTCTGAAAAATAGTATGTAAAACTAGATCTGAGTGGAAGATCAGAAATATGTCAAGTAAATTGTCAGTTACTATGTTTGTTTTTATAATGTGAAATTGAATAAAATGATTAGAAAAAAAACAAACCCTTGATTCCGAGACCTTCCTCGGATCGCTCCCGAGTTTCGTCCCGCCTTGCTGCCACTTTGCTTGGCGAGCCTCCCCTCAGCTCCACGTGCTGAGCTACATTGCACCCCAGCTTCGTTCTCTATTTTTCTGGGCTTCAGGACAGGTGAAGTATCACCCAAACCAACAATCCCTCTAAAAATCCCTCTATACCACTCCAACCTTTATTTTCTTTAGTTATCTTGTATGAGTGTGTCGCATACACTGTTTTGCTTGTATTTAATAAAAATCATTTATTATTTCAACTTGTGTGTTCTCCTTGACTCTACCCGACCCCGTAGACATAGGGTTCAAGATCTCGCTACGTTACCCTGCCTCTCGTAACGCTAAGCAGTGCTCTGAACTAATTTTCCCCCACCTTTAGTTGAGCACATTTTGGTGTCCCTTCCGGGACCCCCAGTTCACAGGGTAACAGTTGGCTGAGTGAGGCGAGAAGACCTCATATGATTGGCTGGCTGTGAAGATTCTGTAGAATCTTGGGGTTTGCAATTTAGGGAGGGGCCTTTAGAATTCTCAGCCAGAGAGCTCTTTGGCCTCAGTAAACTACAAACCCCAGAATTCCACAGGATGTTGAAAGTGGAATAATAGCACTATAACAGTGTAGTGCAGAAATGGCCATAGTTACAAGGTCTTTTTGCCTCACACAGTAGTTGTATGGGTTCCATATATGAGGAATCTTAAAGCTGAAATTCAAAACAAAAAATGCTTCTAGAAAAATATAAAGCCATTGCACAAATTCAACAGAAAGCAAAAAATTCAAAAGCCAGTACATCAACGTTGCCAGACAACACAGATTGGATTGGGAGCTATGGGGAAAAGTTACAAGTACTGGAATAGCCCAGTTGCTATGGAGACAAAGCCTAGCAGCAAAGAGGAGGACAGCGTATTCCTGCAGGAACCCAACCTCTGTATGTTAACAACTATGAATACAGATTGGATTGGGGAATATGGGGATAAGTTACAGGTACTGGAATAGGCCAGTTGCTAGGAGACAAGGCCTAGCAGCAAGGAGAAGGACTGTGTATTCCTTCAGGAACCAAACCTCTGTATGCTAACAAGTCTGAACACAGATTGGATTGGGGAATATGGGGAAAAGTTACAGATACTGGAATAGGCCAGTTGCTATGTAGACGAGGACTAACAGCGAAGAGGAGAACAGTGTATTCCCTCAGGGACCCAAACTGTGTATGTAAATAATTCTCAATACAGATTGCATTGGGAAATATGAGGAAAAGTTACAGGTACTGGAGAAGACAGTTGGGTGAGTTCTTAAGAGGAAAATAAAATCCCGGGTAACGTCAGGTAAATATGCTAGTATCTTATAATTCATACATTCACTCTTATTTAATGTTTTCATTTCTATCCTTCCTTTGAGTTATGGAATCATAGAGTTGGAAAAGACTACAAAGGTCATCGAGCTGAACCCCGCCAAGTAGGAATACACAATGGAAGCACTGCTAAGAGATGGCCATCCAACCTCTGTTTTAAATGCTTCCAAGGAAAGAGACTCCACAACACTCTGAGGCAGCATATTCCACTGTTGAACTGCTCCTACTGTCAGAAAGTTCTTTCTAATGTTTAGGCAGAATTTTTTTTTCTTGTAATTTGAAGCCACATCCTAGTCTCTGGAGCAGCAGAAACCAAGTTTGCTCCATCCTCCAGATGACATCCTTTCAAATATTTAAACATGGATATCATGTTACCTCTTAACCTTCTCTAAACATACCTAGCTCCCTAAGCCATGTTACCCTGATTTCTGGGGGTCCCGGGAGGGACACCACAATGTGATCAAAATAATGGGGAATGGGAATTAGCTAGAGCACCGGTTAGCAATGCAATGCTGCAATCGGCAATTACTGGCCTGCCTGGATTGTGATTTGAATGGTTCAGCTATTTTCGGCCGCGCCTGTATGCATGCTTGTCTGGGGGCTTTGCACGCACTTGGAGAGGAGTGGGTAGTGAAGGCCAAATTCTTGATATCAAATGATATCTAATATCCCTCAAGTTCGGACTAGAAACTGCAGTAACAGCCACTTCTCGTAGGACTTGTTTTCCAGCTCTGTTTGCTTCATAGAGTTCAAGGTGGTTATGTGGCTATCGCCACACACACCCTATTTTACCCTGAGGGTTGCTGGTGACTGGCACAATATTACCTGAAGAGCTTTATGGCTAAGTGGTCATTTAAACTTTGGCCTTCCTAGGTCCAGTCCAGCACTTTGAACACTACACCACATTGATTCATCATAGCAAAAAATGTAAAGTGTGATGTAACAGCCAGAAGTTTGATGTGTGGATATCACTTGGGTACCTCAGGCAAAAATCCGTGTTTGGTTTTGAGTCCTAGTCAAATCTTGATTTGAGTGTGAAAGAGACCATAGTACAAGGGTCATACTGAAAGTAATGCCTGTGTGCCATTTTTTCTGAAAGTATTAATCCAAATGTGATGCTATTACACCACCAGACAGCGCAATTCTTACTGTATGACTGACATAATTTCTGTATAACCCATGGATATGTAGCAGAAAGAAAGAACAGTCACTGAATTCTTGACCAAAGAAGGACGTACTATTGCTGACATCCATAGAAAGCTCAGAAATGCATACGGTGAGGTGGCAATTGATGAGAGGAATGTGAGAAGATAGGTGAAAAGGTTTAAAGAAGGTGAAACCAGTGCTGAAGGCAAACCACATAATGGAAGGCCGTTGACAGCAGTCACTGATGAAAACCAAAATAGGGTGGATGACATGATTTGTGCAAACTGACATATGACTGTCTGAGAGATTGTCAAGGAACTTGGCTGTGGTCATAGTGCTGTTGAGCAGATTGTTCACAAACTTGGATACAAGAAAGTGTGTGCCAAGTGGGTTCATCATCAATTGACGGCGGATTTGAAAGAGAAGAGACTGCATGTGTGTTCAGAACTGTTGGCAGCAATTGAAACCCACGAGGACAACCTTTTCAGGAATGTTTGCACTGGTGATGAGACCTGGGCATACCTGTATGACCAAGAGACCAAAAATCAGTCCATGGAGTGGCAGCATTGCATCTCCCTTAGACTTTTCAAAAGCCAGGGCTGAGCACAGAAGGTTATAGTGAATGTCTTCTGAGATGATAAGGGGGGATTTTGCTTGATTTCCTCAAGCATGGGAACAGCAGCCACTACATTGCCATCTACATGAAAAGACCACAGAAACAGCTGAAGGCAATCCAGTTAAACTACAATAATGCACAAGCCCATACTTCTTTGGCAACATCACAGATTCTTGCACAAATGGATGGTCAATGGTACCACATCTGCCATACAGTTCCAGTCTGGTGCCCTCAGACTTTCATTTGTGTTTGGTTGGATGAAGGAAAGCTTTCAGGGATGGTGCTTTCGATGATGTAGGCCAAGTGGAAGATGCAATCAGATACTGGACCAGGGTGTACTTGAAAGAGGTTTTCCAGAGTAGATTTGTTGAGTGTGTTCAAAGATGGCAACAATGCATGACCTCTGGTGGAGGGTATTTTGAATAGTACCATGTTGTAGACAACAGTTACTTCACTCGTGTATGTAGTTGCATATGTCTCATGTTGTTAATAAAGGAGTTATGTCCTGACAGGCATTACTTTCAGTGTGATTCATAACTGAGGTTGAGGGACTGAGAGAGCTAGCATGGTGTAGTGGTTTGAGCACTGGACTATGGTTTTATAGACCAAGGCTTGGATTCCTGCTCAACCGTGGAGACCCACTTGGACAAGTCACACTCTCTCAGCCTCAGAGGAAGCCAAAGGCAACCCCCTCTTTGAACAAATCTTTCGAAGAAAACTCCGCGATAGGTTCACTTTAGGGTCTCCATAAGTTGGATATCACTTGAAGGCACACAACAACAGCTGAGATTGGATCAGCACTACTTTCAGTACTTTAGTACTCTGGAACGCAGTTTATCTTGCCCTACAAATTTGAACTAATTTAGGTTAACTAGGTGATTCTTGACTATCTCCTGATCAATCTTGATTTGCAATTCAGATCACTTACCAAGGTCTCTGCTGTTGCGTGGATGCACACGGTTCTCTTTTTTCAGTCTTTATTGAATTCCAGTAGCCCCTCAACTTTTGTGAGGGCTGGGGGTGCAGAACCCTCACGAGAGTCAAAAACTACAGATGTCTCCTCCCCCCGTCTGAGTGAGCACTCCCCCTCCCATCCGAGTGTGTGCCTCCCTCTATTCTCCCCCTTCTGTTCTCTTGCGTTTTGCCTATGCATGCACACCTTACTTCCATGTGTCTGGGCAAAAGGCAAGCAATTGGAGAGGGCAGCCGCATGCAAATAGAAGGTATACACGCACCTTCCCCTCTCCCACTCCCTTGCATTTTCCCCAGGTGCATGCCTTCCTTCCGTGTGCCCAGGCAAATGGATGGGAGGGGGCAACCCTGAATGCAGAGAAGGCAGACGCATTTCTCCCCCCATTGTCCCCCTCCCATTCTCTTGCCTTTTATCTGGGCAATGGGCAAGAGAATGGTGAAGGGCAGCCCCACATGCAGAAAATGTGTGCATGTGCATTCCTCCCATTCCTTTGCCTTTTTCCCAGGCGCACGTACCTTCCTTCTATACACCCAGGAAACAGTCAAGTGAATGGGGAAAGAGCTCGTGTATGCCTTCCCTCTCCTTGTGCAAGGCTCCCCTCTCACTTGCTTGTCTTTTGCCTGGGCACAGAAAAAGAAGGCACAGCACACCTGGGCCAAAGGCAAGGGAATGGGAGGGGGAGAATGGGGGGAGGTGAGCAGTCGCCTAGTGAATAATCATATCCATAAAGGTCAAACCCATGAATGTGGGGGGAGGACTGTATTTCAATTTCAAAAACCAAACCAAACCCACCAGACAACTTTCTTGCTCTTTTCACCCCACAATGAATTAATTTGAATTAAAATGAATTTAGCAAAGGAGTACAAATATAACAAGAAGAACAAAGCTGAGGTTACAGCTCTGGAGGATTCAGCCTGTCTCATCTGAACTGCATTACTAGCAGCAGCATTCTTATCAGTTCCATTTTATTTTACCAACTCCAAATTAGCCAGCAGTTTCTCCTTATGAAACCCTGAATCATAGCTGGTGTATCTATCAATGCAGCTGAAATCTGGTTTGTATTTAATGTAACAAATTATGTAAAGCACCCCAGATAAGAAACATTTAAAATTCCAAAGACTTTTCTGAAAACATTTTAGCAAAATATTTGTTTTGCCATTTCCCTTTTTTCTCTTATTAAAAAGAATGAATCACCAAAGAAAGTTTTGGATGATAGCCACTAAAGACTGTAGAGGTTCTTTTATGCCAGCATGAGATTTGCTGCATAATAAGGGACAGATACATGACTTCAGCCATTGTACCGTTCTGTCAGTTAGGAAAATTCTACTACCATTGACTAGCATTAAGTTCTACAATGTCCACATAGCAACAAGAACTTGCAGTTTTTCTTGGTTATTATTATGTATAAGTTACTGAAGAATGAGTGTTGTAAGGCAATCGGAAAAATATTTTGCATGGTCCAGGCCATTTTCCACCTGCACATCACACAAAAAAAGGTTATGATGGAGGCCTTCCTGGGCAGCAGGGGCCAAGTCACAAGGTTATCTAATGGAAGGGCAGAATTGCCCATAAAGAGCAATGAGAACGTGAGGAAGCAGCTTGAGCTTTCCACAGGGAGATTAAATCTCCTATATCTATAATGAAAAGGTGGGCAAAATGCGACCCACTAGGTGTAAGAAACATCCTGGGGTCCCCAAATATAACTTGTACCCCCTTCCACTGTGCCTGTATATCCTCATTTTTTAGTTAATTAATGAGCAGTTGTGCCTTCTAGAGGGAATATTTTGTTCTTGTCCCCCTACCTGGCCCAGGTTTTGGACTCCTACTCAGACCAAAAAACTAGAAGTGACTGGAAAAGACAATACAGCCAATTACATCTCATAGAAGTCACTGCTGACTGAGGTCAGAGGTGCAGGTGTGACCTTCCAAAGCCTGTGGAGGTGAATGCAATCCCAGGACCTCTAGAAGTTTGTCCACACCTGCCGTAATGTGTACAGGTTCTCATGCCAGGATAGCAGCTTCCTGAGTTCAACTGATGAAGTTCCACTGGTGGTGCACATATGTCAGCATGGAGTTTTGTGATATTGCAGCCATGAGTCTCCACAAACGGAGAAACTTTTTGAGATTTACACCGGCATATCAAGGCTTCCAGTCACCATATCCTAATACCACTTGTCCCCTAGCCAGCGCGTCTGAGGCAGAGGACTGTACCCTCCATAATAAAAAGTGCCTTATATCTGGAGACTTCTTAACGGGAGCTATGTGAACTCAATCCTTTACCTCAGCTTTCTTTTAAATTGGCCCTTTTCTTTTCTTTCAAAAGATAGTTGTTCGTATTTTTATTGAAAGGGCTAACGCTTTGCATTTAAACCAAATTGGAAAGGAGATGCTTAAGGGTAACTGGGTGATGAAAGGACTACATTAGTGTACAAGTCCAAAGGCTGCTGTTTCCTATTTGTAATGCTCAATTTACATGTGAGTCATATTTAAGCTATAAATCGTGGCGCCCAGGGAACATACAGCCCAATTGCCTTAAGTAATGAAATACTTTTATCAAATCACCAGATGGGCCTGTATTTCAAAACAACATTCTTCCAGAGAAGATATTTTCTATGCCTATTTTGTTTACTACATTGAGTTTTCAATACTACAGCACAGTTATCTTCATTCTTTTTCAAGCAGGAAACACTTGGACTTCAGATACTTGGAGAGTCTTCTTCCCACCCCACCCTCATTCAAGTGGTGGTGCTGCATACCAGAATGGACATAGTTGGTGGCCTTATTGGGCCATTTCGCATCATGTCAGGTTCTCATGAGTCTCCAGGTCACCAGGCAGGCAACTTTAAAGAAATTCATCCAGCCCATTGATGGGAATTAGTCTTTTTTCTCACTTTAAGAAGGGTTCTGACCAATGCTACAAAATTTCCTAGTGCAGGTCCATGTTTTACATTCAATATCTCTAAACCCCTCCAGTGCCTCAACACTTCAAATAAAGCAGAGAATGCTTGAGGACACATTACCCACCTCCACAAGAATTAACATCCTGTTATCTGAAGAAGCATATAGCAAGAAACTGATCAGAAGTTATGTAAAAAGTTTTACATCTTTTTTATTGATTGATTAATATTTAACACTAAAAATCGAATATACAACCAATATACATTTAAAAAAACAAACAAAGGAGAAAAAAAGGAAAGAAGAGGAAAAAAGGAAAAAGACATATAACTAAACACAGTAGGGCTGGGACACCTCTTCCAACTCCTTACTGTAATTAAATGAAAAATGAAAGAGAGGACAAAAAATATTATTCTATCATTACAAATTCAGTTAAACATTTGTACTAAAATTTCTAATAGTCACAACCATGGATTGCTACATTGTTAGATTTCTTATTGCTGAAAAAAAATCTATAAACAGTTTCCAGTCTTTCAAACAATCTTCAATTTACTTATTCTTCAAAATCCACATTAATTACGCCATTTGGGCTAACTCAGCAACCTTAATAATTTGTTCTTTCATCATCGGTGCTTCAGTCAGTTTCCAAGTATGAGCAAACAATATTCTAGCTGCTGTTATCATGTATCAAAGAATACTTCATTTTTACAATCCAGTAATGTCCAACAAAAACACTTCTGGTAACATTACAAAATCTACCTTTTTTTTAATTTTAGATTAAGATATAATTCTTAGACTGGTAACTTTTCACCATATTACAAGTCCACCACATATGAAAAAAAAAGCACTCCTCAACTTGGCATCCCCAACATTGGTTTGAAACATTCCAGGGCATTTTTGACACCTTGTTTGGGGTTCAATACCATCTGTACATCATCTTGCAAGATCAGAAGTGACATCCACTCCTAAGGAAGACAACAACTGCATATTTGGAAGGGAAAAGCCACAACTTTATTGGCTACAGATACAGATCAGGTTGGGATGTTACCCTGGTTTCTGGGGGTCCCTTGGGGGACACGTCAATGTGCTCCATGTTAGGAAGGGTGGGGACCTTAAAGGAGCACAAGCGGTAGCGATACAAGAGGCAGGGTAACCTAGGGGCGTCTTTTTACCCAGTTTTTATGGGGTCAGACCAAGCCAAAAACCAGACAAATGTATCAAACAAATGATTTTATTGAATGAAAATGTTCTCACGCACCAACGCAATCACTCACTCAGTCACACAAGACCTATTAAGAAGCAAAAGGGTGGAAAAATAGGGGATTTAGAGAGGAATTGTAGATGGGGTGATACTGTACCTATCCTGAAGTCCTTGGTCTGGGAAACAGCAAGCAAAATGGAACTCAGCAATGAAACGGCTGAGGGGATTACTCACTAACAGAGTGATGGTCTGCTAGCGTGGCAGGGAGTTCTCCTGAGAAATTCTCAAAAACTAGGACTACTTGCAGGGCAAAACGTATCTCAAGGGCAAATCCTCTCCCAAGGAGAACAATAGGCACCGCAAAGGAAAGGAAGCTCCACAATGGCAACTCATTTTGCATGATGGTTTTATGATGTGTTGCCAGTGTTTCAGGATCTTCAGTTGCAATGGGTTGTAGCGTAAATTTACGTAGATGGTCCTTGCCTTGTATGATTTTTCCGGCACAAGTGCTCAGCTTGGGGAAAACACGCTAATCCCCTCAAGTTGGCTCCTCTGTGGCTAAGGACCCTTTGTTTACTGTGGGTTTGCACAGCTTGAGGTCTCCTTGGGCTACATGACTGGGGATTTTACAGGCCTGACCTAGTTCTCGGTCGTTCGACCATTTTTGCCTACGTGCTCATCTGGGCAACCTCTCTGGCATGGTGAATCAAATTTGATATTAAAAATTGTAGGCCCCGGGATAGGGTGTGCCAGTGGGGTAACAGATGGGATATGGATATGGATTGAGGCATTGATCAACCTGCCTGTTGGCCGATGAGCCCAAACCTCCAGCCCTGTGCTGGAATCCAAGGTAGGAAACCCCCTGGTCATGTCCGTCCTGCCACCTGGCAGTGGCAGGGGGTGCAAGATGCATGCCCTCCATGCCAGGCAGGCCTGCCACCACCTCGCATCCCCTGAATCCCCATGGGACCCCCCCCATCCTACCAATGCCAGTGGTGCTTGGTACCTACTGTTCCAAGACCCAAGCAACTGGCAGAAAAGGCAAGCATGGAAAACTCCAGCCTCCACTACCCAACCCATCATATCTGCGGCCAATGCTGACCCAGACCAAGCACCCCAAGGCCAATTTTCATGAAGAACATAAGTCCATGTTCCCTCAGCCAGCAGTCACCACCAACAGTTCTTCCATTAACTCCTAAACTCATGGCTACTTGCTTTGCACTTGAAGTCCTACACCTCTTGTTCTTACCCTTCTTCTTCCTTTCAGTCCTTTCCCTACTGGACGACTCCTCATCTGACTCAGAAGAAGTCATAGTGCTACTGCTGGAAGGTGTGGATTATTGTTGCCTGCACCTGGTTTTTCTTCCTGCCTGCAGCAGTGCAGTCGCCATTTCCAGGTCCAGGGCTGCCCCTACTGGTTGGGACTCTAAATGCTCCACCTTCTCCACCAGCTTCTCCAGCATCTTAGAGAGGCCCTCCAGAACTACCTTGCTGGTTACTGCTGGAGAAGACCTAGCAGGACATCCCACATTCCCCTGACTGGTGTTCTTATCACTGCTTCTTGCTGGAGCTAACTCAGCCCAGGGCTTGTGAGGCAACCTGGCCTGCCCCCTGGTTCTAGGCAAGGATTCCTGGGGGCTGTTTGTCCTTTCTTGGGAGGCATCAATCCTGAAAAACAATAATCTACAATTGTCAGCAATCAGTGCTCAGTAGTGTCAGTTGTAACCAGTCCTAAGAGTAAATCATAGTAAATCTGACAAATCACTAATGAGAGGCAAGGTACTAATAACCTAATAACAGTGAAAAGCCAGCTAGTAAGTGGTAACCCACCTGATAGAACAGAACAAGAAAAGAGTACAAGTTGAAATGCCTCTGAGGAGCTTGGGAGCAGAGAAAAGGATGAGGGGGCAGCCAGGCCTGTCCTGCTGATGTCAGCACCCTCCAGTGCCTTCAAGTGAGAACCACTGTGAAAGGTCCCAACTGAAAGGTACAAGGTGCCAAGAGGGCTTATGTAGGGACAGCAAAGCCACCCTGTAAATAGACCAACTGGTCCAATATGAGTTGCCAAGAAGGCTAAAGATGCAAGCGCCTTGGAAGGGTTCAGCTGAGAGCCCTGAAAAGGGCTGTCATGTGAAAAACAGGTCCTCCTCCTCCTCCTCCTCCTCCTATCATCTTCCTTCTTCCCACCTGCCTTGTTCCTTCCTGCTGCCACCTCTCACTGCCTCATCTCGCTGCCTCTTCTTTCTTCCCTCTTCCTCATCCCACACTACTCCTGCATCCGTCTCCAACCACTCCCGCAAAGACAATTGCTAGTGCCTCAGAGACAGCTAAATAAATACCTGGAGCCCAACCTAGTTTTTTAAGATGTATTGGACCAATGGACCAATACATTTCTAGTGACAAACCTCAAGCATTCTAAAATAGTATGAAAGTTTTGATATATTTCTAACATACAGTCAGCCTGCCACATTTGTGGGTTTCACTTTCATGAATTTGATTATTTGTAAATGTTTCCAATCCCTGCCCCCTCCCAGGTCAAGCAGTTCTTTTCCAGGGTAACCTTCCCTCTTGGTAGCTCCAGTCAGGCCATGCAGCCCTCCAAGAACCTGCCTCTAGTGGTTCTCCTCCTCCTCCTCCTCCTCCTCCTCCTCCTCCACCAACCACTGCCTGGCCAGCCAAGGTCATCACAGCCTGATTTTTCAACACCACAAACCCTCTCCTGATGTTCGCCACATACCCAAGGAAAGAAATGGGCAAGAGAGAGGAAGTATGGGGCCACCATACTGTCCCACCCTCTTTCCCTCTCCTTTCTCTGACCTGATTTTGGACCCAGGATGCCCATTCTCTCCACCATGCCTCGGCCCCCTTCCCACAGACACACACACAGACACAAACACACACATTTTGATATTTGCAGTTTTTCTACTTTTGCAGGGGTCCTGTGTCCCTAACTCTGGCAAATGTGGAGGGCCAACTGTTCTTTGTTTTATATTTACTAATTTTAGAAAAACTAGTAAAGTTCCCTCTGACTTTTTCTACTACACTGCCTTGGCAGGTGGAGGTTCCGTTTCTAATCACGCAGCTAACAGTAGCATTGCTGGGACAAAGCAAAACATTTGTACCAGCCAAAATTCTCTTTGCAAAGAGTCTGCATCTTTTATCTCAGAGCAGCTGTGATTCACCAGCAGTATTCTGTTGAAGTATTTTTTTTTTCCTACACATTTTTAAAATCCTTTTTTTCTCTTTTATTTTTCCTTGCTACTCCCCCAATATTGGTAATTGTAATTACTGTTATGATTACAAGCAGCATATTTCTTCTTGAAAGACTGGCTATGACATGAGGCACAATGTGACAATCACAGCAGGCTTCAGATGCTGGGGTTAAGCAGCCCAGCCCTTCACCATGGGGGTTGTGTCATTCATTTTGGTTGGGAGATAGAGTTGAGAGTGTTCCACAGTTCGTCTGCCTCCCACCCCACTCCTCTTCAGGACAGATTATACTGAAACAGACTAACATTGCCAGATCTTCAAATACTATGGCTGCTATCTTCCCCAGAGGAAGATAGCACAACATGTGTCAGAATGTGACAATCACACAAGGCTTCATATGTCCTAGTCTTTCACTGTTTATCTTGAGTCCCCTTCCCCATCATTACTTTGACTGGGGGGCAAAGCAGCAACTCAGTTTCTGGGAAGGAATTGGGGAGGAAGCCTTCACTTTGCCCTTTGCTTCAGCCAGCAACAAAGCACACACACCCTCCTACAGCCTCTCTATGGGGGGCACCCAGACACTGTGCAAAAATTAACACGTGTACCCCAAACACACATACTGATCCCCATGTTTCTCCCTAATGGCAACCCTTCCTTGTCCCCAACCCCAACAAGGCTGCTTAAGGTCCTTTGGCTCCTGGAGTGGAAAAAGGGTCCTCCCAGCACCCTCTTCCTGCCCACACTTGAGGGAAGCTGAAATTCTCCCCCTAGATCACCAGGAGACCCTGAGGGTTGGCCCGAACCCTCTGTTTTTCCTTCCATCTCCCCTCTTCCTGCTTGCCAGCACCTTGACTCAGGTCCTCCCCAGCCCAGAAATCCCTCTATTGGATGCTTCCCCTTTCTGTTACAGGATCTTTCTTCCCAACTCCATCCAGCAATTGCTACCCTGAGGTTTCCTTTCATTCTTCCTTTACCATACCCAGGATCTGTGACTTCCTTAGTTAGAAGTCAGGGTGGGTGTTTCCACTGGGTCCTTTTTGATAGGCCACCGCTTCTCTTCCTCTGCCTCTTTCTAAATTCTAAATGGCTCACAGACTATTCCCCACCCCTGCTTCACTATCATGCCAGACTCTTGCCATGCCAGATTCTTGGCAAAACAGGCACACAGGTTGCTGAGCCTGGGCCCTGTTTTGTCCTGGCTCCAGACTCAGAGCTGCCCAAACTGCCTGTTACTCCTGTTACCCTGTGTACTGGGGGTCCCGGAAGGGACACCAAAATGTGCTCAACTAAAGGTGGGGAAAATTAGCTCAGAGCACTGCTTAGCGTTACGAGAGGCAGGGTAACGTAGCGAGATCTTGAACCCTATGTCTACGGGGTTGGGTCGAGTCAAGGAGCACACAGAAGTTGCAACAATAAATGATGTTTTATTACAAACACAAACAAAACAGTGTATGCGACACACTCACACAAGATAACTAAAGAAATAAAGGTTGGAGTGGTATAGAGGGATTTTTAGAGGAGTTGCTGGTTCGTGTGATACTTCACCTGTCCTGAAGCCCAGGAAAAATAGAGAGCGAAGCTGGGGTGCGATGTAGCTCAGCACGTGGAGCTGAGGGGAGGCTCGCCAAGCAAAGTGGCAGCAAGGCGGGATGAAACTCGGGAGCGTTGTGAGGAAGGTCTCAGAATCAAGGGTTTTTATAAGGAGAATGTGACTGCAGGCTATGCCGTACTTGGGGGAAAACAATAGATTTGGAGTTGGAGACAAAGCCTCCGAAAGGTCAGAATCTGAATGATTGAGTTGTCGTAGCGGTTCTCAATAGAGTAGCCAGTATGCAAACGCAGAGTACTTGGGTATTGTATGCTTCACCCATCAAGCTGCCATCGCGGGGCAGAGGCCCTTTTGTAGGTTGCGTGCATACCTAATTAGAGTACTTGCCTGGAGGTCTCCTAAAGCAGTGAGTCAGCTATTTTCTGGCCTGCCTGTATTATCTTAGGAATATTACGGCGATTAACGGCCGAGCCTGTATGCGTGCTTGTCCAGGGACCTCACAAGCACATGGAGGGGAATAGAGAAGTGAAGCCGAATTGTGATATCAAAAGGATATCTTTTAATATTCCCAAAGCTCGGACTAGCCAGGGCAGTAACACTGCTCCTCCTCCTCCTCCTCCTCCTCTTCCTCCTCCTCCTCCTCTGCTGCCACTGCCACAGCCACCACTAAATCTTCAGACACAATTTTTTGTGCTCCCCTTTGTGTGGGTGCCCAGGGCACCTAACCCACTTGCCCTACCCTAGATACACCTCTGGGCCACCTAGTTTGTAGAAGGAAGATGGGCCTGATGAAATTTCAGAGCCCTGTATGTTAGAGGTCCCTAGGTGCAAGGCCTCCCGCTAAATAAGGATGAGCACAAGCAACGCAAGGCATAAATATCTTGAAAGCATCAGATTATATTGAAAACCAAGCAGGATCAGGCCTGATTACTACTAGGGAAAAGGGCTGCCAAGAAATGCTGGATGCTGAAGGCTGTATTTCATAGAAAGACAGTGGCAAACCACCTGTGAGTATTCTTGCCTAAGAAAACCCTGTGAACATCACTGTTAATCCACAGGTGACTTGAAGTCACACATGCACAAACAATCAAGGCAAGCCCAATTGAAGGAATACTGTGTCAGCTAAGCAGGAAATGCTGGTTGTGCTAACTTTAACTAACTTCAAACTTGTCACATGAGCTAGACTTCCTTCATGAGCTACACCACCCACTGGTCATTTCTGTGGCTGGTTGGGCCTGCTGCTTATCAATCCAGCAGGCTCTATCATGTCTTTCACTCTCCTACCTTGCCAGCAGACTTCCTGATTCTTACCAGAAGCTTTGATGGATCTATGGATTTGTTACCCTAATTTCGGGGGTCCCTCGGGGGACACCTCACTGTGCTCCACTTGATGGGAAATGGAAGCTAGCCAGAGCACAAACAATAGCACTGCAAGAGGCAGGGTAACCTAGCAGGGTCTTTTACCCAGTTTTTACGGGGTCAGGCCAAGCCAAAAACCAAACCAAATGTCCAATAAATGATTTTATTAAAGGTAAGTCTCACGCACCAACGCACTCTCACACACACGCACCCAAAAGCTATTAAGAAGTAAAAGAAAGGAAATTGAACAGACGGTGTATTGAAGGGGTGTTGTTGGGGTAATACCGCACCTTGTCCTGAAGTCCTGGGTCCGAGGAGGCAGCAAAGAAGTGGGGCTCAGCACGGAGAGGGCTGACGGGATTGCTCAACAAACAGAGCAACGGTCGGCTAGGGTGACCAGGAGCGAGCCGAAGAAACACTTAAAAGCCGGGACTATTTATAGGGGAAAAAGTACCTGGAGGACTAATCCTTTCCCGGGGAGAACAATGGGTGTTGCAGTGGGCACGAAGCTCCACGTTGGTAATTTCCTTGGCATGATGGAATTATTAAGTGTTGCCAAAGTCTTCAGAATTTTGGAGGTGTTGTGGTGTGAATTCTGGTCCCCGCCCGATGGGATATTTGTTCAACCTGAGGCACATAGCGTCAGCGTCTCAGGGCGGAGGACCCTTTGTTTATTGTGTCTTTACACATCTTGAGGTTTCTTGGGGCTACGTGACAGGGATTTTACTGGCCTGACCTGGTTGTCAGTCTTCCAACCGTGCCTGCCTACGTGCCCTTTCGGGGGACCTCTCTGGCACACGGAGCTATATTTTAATATTAAAATTGTAGACCCCGGGATAAGGTTTCTCTCTCGAAGTACCAGATTGTAATAAATAAATGACTGACTGACTTACCGAAAGCTGTGACCTATATGCCAGTGAACTCTATGGACCCTGCCCACTTATCTTTGCTGTGGCTCAGGTAATCAAAAGATAACTATACTGGTAATAATTTATCCTGATATTAGAGCACCCCTGTTAGTCAGAGTCCCATCATGAGGCCGCCTGAGATGGACATGGATCAGAGAACAGCAGGTTAGAAACAACAAACACATGACATGAGGTAAGACATCTGTGTTTTAGCATTTATATACTGGCATTGCTGAACTGCAATGAGATGCTGAGTCCTAAACTCCACTATGTCAGTGATACTGGCTCTCTGCTCACTGGAGGAGTTACTGCTTTTACTATCCTGTTAATATAATGCTGTATAAGTAGAGTAGCGAAAAAAGGAGGTGGGAAAAACTATATTGCTACAGATCTTGCCAAACTCATGACCTCCTTCTGCCCAGTTTTGCCTTGTGATGGTTGAGTTATGCCTGTCTACCCCTGTTCTAGTGCATCTCCACTGGGAAAGTTGTTACTGATACATGCTAGCATAGGATAGGAGACCTTCTATAGAATAGAAACACAGAACTGTACCCAAAGCCTGCAAGTAACTCCACTGAATTTAAAGGGACTTACTTCTGCATAGATCTACACAGGATTGTGAGAATGTGTGTGTATTTGTATGTTTTTTCTTCTTCTTTTAAATGGAAAAGCCCTATTAATGAGTTGAGGAAAAGACACAATGACTCTGAGAAGTGAAATAGCTAATTGCTTGTAATTTGTGAGTGTTTAGAGTAATTGAATTTTTACACATGAGTTAGATATATGGCAACATTTGTCCCTAGTTCTATTCCTTATATTAATTTGGTGTGTAGAATTTGGTAGCAATGAAGATGTTATTTTGTGAAATACTTGATATATTTTTAACTGTTTTTTAAAAATAAATTTGGCAAGGTGCTTTGTAAGTTTGGGGCCGTAAACAGTGGATTTTAAAAAACCTCTTAAATTCCTAAATTTGTGGGTAAATGAAACATGTTCTGTTAGTACAATTCTGAAAAAGGAAAGGAAAAAACCAGGCAAACTGTAGACATGCCTGAGTTCCACAAACACATAGGTTGGTTAGTGGTTCCTAATTATTCCAAAAGCCAGCTAGCAGCTGTCTAGCCATTGGATATGGTGATTTGCATGGCTAACAATTGGATGTCTATCTAGTATCTGAATGGCCTGCAAAAACTGTTTGTCAGGAGACTATTCATAACAGCACAGTCAAAAGTCTTCTGAAAGGCATATGCGTTTCCATTTCTGCTCTTCGTTCCTCCAAAATTGGCAATTTATTACATCAAAAAATAGCAGTCAGCCCAGAAAAGACAAAATTGACACAGTTCCCTTTTGATCTTTTAGTTCTGAATAGGCATTCACCAATGAACTTCCCAATGAATATTCATTGGATGCAAAAGAAGTCGCTCAGCATTTTTAAAGTAGACATACTTTAAATTTTTATATAATGGCTGAATGTTGTCATTGAAATAGTAACAAGGTAGCTGAAATGTTTTTTTAAAAAAAGGAAAGAACACTCTTTAAAAAGAAAAGCCCTATATTGTCATATTTCTTTTCTTATGTATGTTTACATAGTACCTGCTTCCCAAGATTTCTGTTTTTTGAGCAGATTTACTAGCTGATTTCAAAAGTATTAGTTTACCTTCTTTTAATTGCTGTCCTAACAACCGCTAGATGAGAAACAGGTGAGAGCTAGTAGAGCACATTCTGAAATGCAGTTGATGTTATCAGTATTACAAGCCTTTCCTAACGTTACTGTATTTAAATTAAATTCTCTTACATCAGGGTCAGTGTGAACTATACTTTGTGATATTTGGCTAGTTACTATTTGAAAAGCCTCAACTAAAGTCTCCTGGAGACTGTGTAAATTTGTTTGAAAAAAAAAGTTGGCTTAAGCAAAAAGTCATGAGAAAAGTAATACTTAAATTGTGAGATTTGTTAGCAAGTTAATGAATTATTAAAAAATATACTGATTACCATCAAATGATTATGTCCGCAACAAGAATATTATACTACAAAACAGAGAATGGCACTGAATTGTTCTTTGGAGACTGAGAGGATGAATATAATCATACTGTAAGCACTGAATAAATGGATTAATTCACAGGCCTGCAAAACTGAGGGTCATAAAAACTTTTTTTTAAAAAAAGTATGCTGGTTTTATGGGAATTTGGCATTCTAAATCCAAAAATGACCTCAGATTTGCTCCATCACATAATTTTTTCTCAACTTGCTTTGACATTTTTATGTTGTAGTATGTGATTGAATGAAATTAGTCGTGCAAAATTACCACATGAAACCTCTTTATCCTGAAAAGAGAAAGAAAGAGGTTAAAGTCTTCTAATACACTTTCAAAACACTTTAATTGGCTGATAAGAAACACAAAAATACATTCAAAAGCACCAAAAGAAATAGCACTGGAACATTAATCCAAAGATTAATCAAAGCTGAGTAACAACTAAATTGATAAAAATATTGGACTTGTTAAAGAACTGTACGTGGTATGACATTTTAATTATGTTTTTCTAATTCAGTACCTCAAAATACATTAAAGACAGCTACAGTATTGAAAAAGTATTTTCATCACTGGCCTGTGTTATGACGGTAAAGGGGGGGAAAGGGGGGGGGACCTGGATTCCTGTTACTAAAGGCAAAAAACCCTATTTTCCTATAGGTATAACTTATTACAATAAATGCACATATGTGCAAACTGCTCATCCAAAATCTTAAATCTTGGGTTTCTCCTTCTGGCAGCCTATATTGTGTTAACAGTTCAGAATGTGCCTTTGACCCGTCCAGGTTTCTTAAATCATGGCTAGCATGGGAGCTCAGTGGAAAGGTGTGGTCAGAATGGGAAAACACTGAGCTGCTTCAGCGTCTGCTGCCTCAGGAGTTGCTGAATCTTTTTTCAGGACTGCTGCTTTGTGGTGTTTCTTAACTTCTCCATTCCAGTTCCTAGTCTCCTCACATCTCAACACTAAAGGGCTGAAGCCATAGTATTTTCCTTTCTTGATCTGAGGTTCACATGGGTTAGCCAGATGCCTGGTTCAGATGTCTTTCTTCAGCTATATTCTGGCTCTCCATGCCTTTCTCTTTTAATTCTTGATTTCACTCCTCTCCACACACCCTCCATCTTTTCTTTCTCCTTCTCTACTCTTCCACAATTCCTGCGTATATTCATTCTCTTCCTCATTTCTTTGGTCAGACTATAACATCTGAAATAATGCATGCAAAAGTATTAAAAACAGCTGCAAAAGTCTAGGCTTTTCTGTTTAAAGGAGAGCTTGGAAAACTTTTAAAAAATTGGACTAGAACTCTCAAGTGTTCTTTAGAAGCAGTGCTTGCAAACATTTTAAATACAAAGCTGGGGAAAGGTGGTTTTCTGTTGAGAGCAGAGCTTTAAAAATGAAATTTCCAACCAGAAAAATATTTTCATATTTGTTAAGCTCACTAGTATATTATTGTTATTGTTGTTGATTCATTGGGCAACTGTGCTCACTGCTTAATGTATCATCCTTAAAGACATCACCAGGTCCGTCACACAGTGATATCACCAGGAACTGTCACTAACTCCAAAGGTTTTGCCCTGAAATCTTAGGACCTGGAATATTCCTGACCTGGCAACCCTAGATTTATGTACACTTTTGAAGTGCACAATAAATGCATGTTATTACAGTGCCACATTAAAGTTAATTCCTCAGAAGGCTGTTCCACAGTTATGAAGTGAAGAAATTTTAGGAGACCCCCTCTCCTTTGATTTAAGAAAAGCACTCACAGATTTCCATATGCATCAATAATTATGGAAATTTCAAGAGAATGCAACCCTACTCAAATTCCCCAAAGAGTTAATGAACCTCCAAGCTTACATTCAAAGCATATACCCCTTTTCCAAATGGAAATAACCATTTGGTGATATGTCCCCTAAAATTCTAATTTTGTAGTCTGGGCTGTTTCTATCTATAGAGTCACAGGTGCTGTGAGCAAAAAGTTATGAGAAAAGGAATACCACAATACTAGAATGGTGGTTGTTGTTGTGTGCCTACAAGTTATTTCTGACTTATGGTGACCCTAAGCTGAACCTATCACAGGGTTTTCTTGGCAAGATTTGTTCAGAGGGCGTTTGCCTTTGCCTGCCTCCAAGGCTGAGAGAATGTGACTTGCCCAAGGTCACCTACTGGGTTTCCATGGCTTTCCATTGAACCTGGTCTCTAAAGTCTTCCTCCAGTACCCAAACCACTATGCAACACACCCTAATGGACCAAATAGAATGGTAGTCTGTTCATTTATTGGCTCAATTTAGACTGTTTGCTTTAACTTTTAAACTCTTAAATGATTTGGGACCAAGTTACTTAGAGAACTATGTATTCATATGAATCTGCCTAGGTCTTTGGATCAGCCCCTCAAGCCCTGCTTTTGGGCCCATCATTAAACACAGGCTTTTCAGTGGTGAGGCCACACATATGCAAGTCTTTCCATAGGGAACTACAGAAGCCCTCAGTCATATTGGTCTTTGGTTAGATACTGGATACTTTTGTTTCAGTCTGCATTCTAATGAATTGTGACATTTTTAACTGCTGCTGTTTTTGAATGTGGGGTGGAGTTTTTATAATACATTTTTATGTTAATTTAATTTGTGAAGCAGCTTGGGAAAATTGTTCATAAAGCTGAACCCATTAATTGGCTAATTAGATTAAATGTTTAATTAAAGGAGGTGACCTACAAAATTGCAGCAGAGAGGTAATGGACATGGCTTGTGTCCATTTCATATCTATGGCCATTTCTGCACTGGGCTGGTAAAACGGTGCAGAGCGACCTCCAAGGGAGGTCTTCTGCACCGTGGAGTGGACTGGGTCGGACTACTTTTTGTAGTTCCGCACCTCAGTCCGGTTCGGAGTGACCGGAACTGGTCGTGCAGTGTGCTTTTTAAAAACCTCTTTTTAGAGGTTTTTAAAAAGCACGGAGCGCGCGACTCCGTGCCGCTCCGTCCCTGCGCTCCGGAGCAGATTTGCAGGCGCGCCCAAGTGCGTGCCTGCAGATCTGCCGGGGGCGGGCTTTAGGCTGGCGAGCTTCTCCGGTTGGTGGAGAGCCTCCACCAACTGGAAGCCGCCATTTTGGACGCCGGAGCAGTGCGGAGCGACGAGCTCGCACTGCTCCTCATCCCAACGGACTCGCCCGGACGCTCAGGAAATCCGGGGAGTCCCGTTTTCGCGCGGCTCCTTCCCCACGTCTGGAAAGGGCCTATATCATCTATGGGTAATCAAGGAAAAGGAGGACGTGCAGAGGTATAACTAAGGAGGGGCAAGAGGGGCAGCTGCCCCAGGTGCTAATGCTGGGGGGGGGGCCAAAAAAGCTCTGCCAAAGATTTAGCATGGCAGAGCAGGAGGAGGACAAGGAAAAGGAGGAGGAAAAGATGATGTTGTAGGCAACAAAGGAGGAGTCTCAGTCCCTTCCCCGGAGAAGCTTCCTCTTCCCCCCATGTTCAGGGGTCCATGCTTTTCCCTCTTCCCTCCCTCCAGCCAGCATTTGGGAGAATTATAAGTCCCCTCCAATTAGGTGGGACCGATTCTAGTCTTCCCAAATCGGAGAAAAGAGGGAGTGGCATGGTATAGGTGGGCAGGGAGGGGACAGGGGAGCCCTGAGGGATGGGGTCATGGGGCAGGACGCGGAAAAGCTGCTTGAATGGGCTCCCTCCTCGCCACTGTCTAAGCCAGTCAGGAGGGCGGAGGAGTGCTGCCCCTTTCAGCCCCTGAGTTGCTGGACGGACCCCCATGGAGGTGAGACATTGGAGCCTGACCTTTCTTGCCACCGTGCCCAGCTCGCCTATAAAGGCTGGTTAGATGATGAGGCAGTGGCAGTGGCTCTTCACCGTGACTCGCCCACTCCCAGGATTTCCCCCTGCTCTTTGGTCACACTCTCCTAAGAGTGGATCGCTGAGCCCATCCCCACCACCCGGTGAAGCCAATGCAATGTAAGTGCACCATGGCGTGCCCTGAGTTCCCACTCTTTCGGAAGCCTCATTAGTTCTTCTTGCTCTTGGGTCTCTTCACCATCGCCCTGTGGATGGAGGGATGTAAAGGTGGGGCGGCACCCCTGCAAGGTGAGGGGGCATCCTGCATGGCCAAGATCTACCCCTGCCGCAGCCACTGGGCAGTGGGTGTGTGAGGTGGTGTTCATGTTCGAATAAGCCAACATTTAGAGGCTTTCCATGCCAGATAGAATAACATGCAGAAAAGAATAGGTCTTTGCCCTGAAGCACTTCCCTTACTGGTTTCAAGCCCAGGGCTGGGAGAAAAAGGGTAGGAGAGAAGAATGGTAATAAGAAGGATAGACAGCTGGAAAAGTTGCTTTTGGCGGGAGTAAAGTTCCCAGAAACTCACAGTCAGCTGGCTCTGCTGGAGCCAGGATTCTGATCCAAAAGAAGGAGAATAGTTATAAGATTGAAGGATATTTATTTTCCCTGGGAAAAACTGTCTCAGATTTTTCACCAGAATTTGGAAACCTTACTATCAGGTAGTCTCCTAGCCAACATGACTAGTGGCTATGCTGGCCAGGGATTCTCAGAATGATAGTAAAATAAAAATAAAAACAAACTCTGAGTAGTGGATAGAAATAGCCCTAAAAGTGTATTTTCCAAATTCTAAGGACAGAAATAAGATTGGAGGATTGGATATGAGGAAGGGTCATAGGATGAGAAAGCAGACTTGTGGCTGAAGAAGTTTAGTCTAGTCGAGTCTGGTGGTTCTTAACTTTTTCTTTACTGCAAATATTTCTTTATCACCTGAAAATATAATTTTTTTGTGGGGGACCCTGAAGATTTCACTCACAATTTAAATATTTAAATTTAGATTTAAATTGTTTGTTTAAATTATTTATTTATCTTAACAACAACCCTCCTGCTTTTCCACCAGTGAACATCAATCTCATTTTGGCAATCATTAGCCTCTATCCTTTCCCCCATCCTGTCTTTTTTTTTTTAATTCAAAGTACTTTGTGTGGCAACAGTGGGTTATTTGTTGTTATTTCGCATCAAGCTGGCTTCGACATACAGTGGCCCTATGAAGGAGAGATCACCATCAGCCCTAGACATCAACAGCCCTGCTCAGTTTTTCCAAATTCATGTGATACAATAAGTTCCTTAACAGAAAACAGCCCTTCCTTCTCCAAAAGCTCCTTCACACATTGTAGATTCAATTCTAGAAAGTTACTACTAAATAAGGGTCTAAATATTCGAAAGGTATCAAACCCTGTCTGATCTTGGAATCTAAGCAGGGTCAGCCCTGGTTAGTGCTTGGATGGGAGACTGCCAACAAATGCCAGGTGCTGTAGGCTCTATTTTAGAGGAAGGAACTGGTAAAAACCACCTTTGAGTATTTCTTGCCAAAGAAAACCTTGTGAAATTTATGGGGTTACCATAAGTGGACAGTTTATTTGAAAGCACATACATTGTTAAATCATTGACCAGAAGGAGAATAGGTCTGTCAAAAGATGTTAGCTGTGGTCTTGCAAAACATAAATAAGCAAATAAATGTGTACAGAGAGGAATGGTCCAGTTCACTGGCCAGCCAGTCAGTCACCCATGTCCTCTTTAAGGGTACTCCATTCCCTTGTCTCTCCCATTTCCCACCCCTTCCACATCATCATTCTGTGGCCACTGAGCACTCTTAGAGCCCTCTCCCCAAACTTACTGATGGCTCTCTTCTGTGCATTGAATGAAGCCACACTCAAAAGAACACAGCTCAGTGACTGTCATGTTTTCGAACAACAACTCCCATCATCCCAGATCATTGTCCATGCTGGCTGGGGTTAATGGGAGTTGTACTCTGAACTATTGGGAAGGTGCCTCAAGTTGGGTAGTTAAATGGGGCATCCATTATCTGAGGTAGTCTAGCTCCAAATGGTGGTAGTTGCTGTGTGCCTTCAAGTCAAAATTCTGACTTACGGTGATCCTAAGGCAAACCTCTTATGGGGTTTTCTGGAGCTGAGTGTGTGTGGTGCCCCCAAGGTCACCCAGTGGGTTTCCAGGGCCAAATGGGGAATCAAACCCTGGTCTCCAGAGTCAAACACTCAAACCACTACACCACACTGGCTCTCCAAATGGGAGTAGCTGGGCAGAGGTGTGTCAATGCTGGGGGGTGCAAAAGCTGTGCATCTAGGGGCAGGGGGTGGGTGTCGGGATAAGAAGGAAGGGGCGCAACTTCCACACTTGCCCTAGGGACTGTTTATGCTAGATACGCCTCTGAGGACATGAGTTAGGATTGACCTTTTAACAAGTTGACTTTATTTAAAAATAACTGAGTTAAACTTTAGTAATTAATTTTGAATTTAAATTTGACTTCAATTTACAAAAGCAAGAACATTTCCTAAAATGTTTTGGTGGACGGACACAAGATTTGATGTTTTAGTTATTTCACTGGAAAATCTGCACAAAGATTCATTTCTGTCTTATGTTAAATTATGTTTGAAATAGGTTTGTTCATTGTGCTTTCGGATACATATCAAGTTCAGACCTTAAATATCCTAACTAATCAAAAAGTTTGTAATTTATCTGAAAGAGTATAGTTTGATTTTCACAGTTTGAATACTCTTTGGTGGTCTAAAAGACCCTGAAGCAAGTCAACATTGGACTGTTATTTTTGCAGTAATAGCAGATCATGGATCAAACCAGTAACCATTTCAAAATCTCTCTCTAATCCTTCTTCTACTGCACATTTTGTTTGCTTAACGTCTATTAGGCAGGGTTATGAGGTTATGAGGTAAAGGTCCATATGTATTCATTTATATTCAGGGCAGGCAACAATCTCCAGAACATTTAGTTAATCAGGTGCTTTCAGTGCAGCCCCATACAAGTCTACTCAGAAGTAAGTCCAGTTATGTTTAATGAGGCTTACTCCTGGGTTAAGGGATATAAACATTGTAGCTTTAAAGACACTGGAACAGTGCAATATTGCACAGTTATTTGTGACTACTGGAGATGTGGCGGCAAGTAGACTTAGAAATTATGCTATTAATAATAATGATTTGGAAAAAGCTTACATGCAGTACTGTACACAGTGTTAAGGTAGGGAAAGTAATTATGCTGAGAGTTTAAAGAGTGTGCTTTGTTTTGAGAACAACATTGAAAACAGGCCATTTCCGCACTACACTGTTATACTGCTATTATTGGACTTTCAACGTTCTGTGGAATCCTGGGATTTGTAGTATAGGGAGGGGTATTTAGAATTCTCAGCCATAGATCTCTTTGGATTCCACAGGATGTTGAAAGTGGAATAATAGCACTATAACAGTATAGAGCGGAAATGGCCTATGTCCTTACCTGAATCAGCAGAAAGTGAATCAGAAGGGGGAAAGTAGAGCTGGAGATCGGCTTGAAATTAGTAATTCCAAAAGGTTATAAAAGTATTATTTTTCAAGGACTTTAACAGTCAAGAATTAGAGCAGAGCATCATTAAAAATAATTCAATTTTCACCTACACATGTAATGCATCGTATGGATGTCTACAAAGAAGTAAGCCCTAAATTAGTTCAACAGGACTTATATCCGGTACATGGTTCCAAAGAAGTAATGGGGCTCACTTCAGGGAAAGAAGGTATAGGACTGTATGCCTACTCCTGGATATATAGGAGTAAGAATGCAGGAAGATTTCTTTCATCTTCTAATAGGTACAAATTTTTACTACTATTAATCTATTTGAAGTTAATTTTAAGTAATTTATATCAGGTATTTTAAAATGACGAAACAACTGTTAGAATTCTATAAACTGATTGCAGAACTAAGTATCCTTTTTAAACATTATTCCTGGCAAACTATCATGTTGCTTATAGTATGGTTACTATACTATGGTCTGTGTAAAGTAAAATACTCCAAGTATTATGTTGTGATAAAATTTTACTTTAGGTCTGCTGATAGCAATTTATGGTACATAAACCAAATTCCTTTATTAGTCTGATATTATCAATTTGAGCTCCTAGCCCATTTACCCAAGAATCATCCAGTATTCTCCTCTTACACCTATAATCATGATACCTTATAATATTAAATATCAGTGGCCCAATGGCTATTAGACTGGAGGTGAATGGAGGGCTATTTCAAAGTAAAGTGTTAGTTTTTCCAACTTGGGTGATTCTTCAGGCAATAATTCACCTGTGAATTTAAAGGATCAGTAATCACTTCCAGGGCCAGAATGCTGAAGTCAGTTGAGACACAGAATCTTTAGGATGAAACTATACAATAACAAAACACTGGAAAAAAAAAAGGGGGGGTGGAATGAGAAGGAAATTAATGTCCCCAGCCCCTTAATGGTTTACAGTATCATGGAGATAGGATTAGAGTTATGTGGACATAGGATATGAGATTGAAAGACATCAACGCCACAGTATAGGATATGATTTCAGGAAAGCTGAAAGGAAAATGTATACTTTTTTTTAATCTCCACTGTCCAGAATACTCCCCTTCTCACTTGTCCTGATGCTCTATATGGTTTTTAACATTTTATGATGCTTTTTAAACTTTTTTTTATAACTTTTTATTATATTTTTATTTCATATTTATTTATGATCTATATAATTACTTTAAATTGCGTTGAGCTTTTCTTTTTTCATGGAAGGGTATGCTAAAGATGTTGCATATACATAAAACACTTGGTGCTATGGTGGCAACCAGTCAAAACTAGAACCTTTTACTTGTTGGCACTGTGCTATAATATTGGGGGAGGAAGCAGACGGGAAAGAAGATGCATTTCCTCCCATACACTCCTTATAGTACACTGAGGTACCTATACAGATAAACATTAGGACTACCAATTTGGAAATAAAAATAGAGGCATCTCAAAATGTTATTTGTTTCTGAAATGTATACTTATGGAGGAAAAAAAACCCTCAACACATGAAATGAGCAGACAGCAGTAACACCAGCAGGTAGAATGCAGAGGTACAGCTGCTCCTGCTACCCTTCATGGCCATGGCCCTAGACTAAACTTGTGTTAGTTTGCCCTGAGTGACATCATTCCAGGGTCATTCTATAGGGAAACATGGTAGCAGCCAGAACTCTCAGTTGCTGGCTCAAACCTTGTTCATTATATGTAATAAAAGAACTATTTCCACAGCAGCTTGATATGGATATATTCAAGCAGCTTGCATCACAGTGCCACAGTTTCAACACTTCTTCCAGAGAAGAAAAGAAACAGTAGCAGTGCTGCCACAGTGAGCAAAGCACCCTAGCACACACCGTGAGCTACAGTCTATTCAGCATATGCAAGAAAAATGAGTGAGGTCACTGGAGTATATTTGGAACCTTGGTGGTGAATTCTGAGAGAGTGTTACGGTGAATCAAAGTGCTATGGGCCACAATGATGCTGTAAAGTACAAGAGGACTCAGGATAGAGTTCACATAGTTATACCTCCCAACTGCAAAACCAAAACAAAACACAAGAACTTGCGGAGGAAACCACCCACCCTGTGTGTTAACTGACTGGTTCACTGCCACATACAGTCCTTTGGTTCTTTATAGTGGATTTCCTGTACAGGCAGAAGGATGGGCTAGATAACTTCAAAGAAAATTTCCAGTTCTAAGATTCTAAGGGTTTAAATCCCATAACTCAATATATACAAACCAATCAATAGTTTTGCCTACTAGATACCTTCCTAAGTTCAAAGTCCAAAGAGTGAGAAATGTGACAAGAGCCCATATGCTATGAATAACTAAAGGAAGATCTCTCTCCCATGCATTTTGTGTGTGTGCACGTGGCTTCAAGTCATCTGTCTGCCTATGGCAGCCCCATGAATTTGATAGGGTTTTCTTAGGCAAGGAATACTCAGAGTAGTTTTGCCAGTTCCTTCCTCTGACATATAGCCTACAGCACGTGGTATTTGTTGGTGGTCTCCCAGCCAAGTACTAAACAGGGCTGACTCTGTTACCCCAAAACGTGGGTGACTCAGGGGTCCACCCCTGATCCCAGTACCTCTGTGCAAAGGTGGGGAATATTAATTCAAATTAGGTGGCCCGTAAGAGTGGGGTAACCTAGAGTAATATTTCCACCAATGTTTATGGGGTCTTTGTGGGGAAGAACCAGCCAGAGATTAAAAAGTAAGTTCAAATGTGTTTTATTGGAGAAATTGATTACAAGCACACAAGATCCAAACAGTCACACACTCACACAAGGCTAACTGAAGGAAAACAGCGAGGAAAGGTTTTGGATAACAAGATTGAGGGCATCATAGGCAACATTTACCAGTCTCGGAGAGCAGTGAAGAAGCAGCGATGTGACTTAGGCTCATATCTAAGAACAGTACACAGTCAGGAATCTGAGTGACAGTGTAGCAACCAGCAAACAGTGTACTGCATCTAGCTGGCTAAAACAGGGGTGGGGGGGTTATACACGTTTTCTGCCTGGAGGGCAAGGGTATGAATGGTTTTCCAGCTGAGTAAACAATGGAGTATACAGGGTGGACAATGAGATCTGGAATGGTAAACATTAGGTGACAAAGGACTAATGGATGTTCTGATAGCCCTGTAATGGTTGGACAGGTGTGAAGTCAATGGGGTTGATGGGAAGAGGGGTTGAAACAATCAGCAGTTTGCTGGGAACTTCCCAGTCACTATTGTCCAAAAGGCAAAGTTGTTAAGGCTAGTTGAAGCATATTATTGCTGGAGTTACTTGGTGATTTCCTGACTATGACCTGGTTAGGCCTAGAGGGGGTTCCTGACCCGCTTTGCAGCATACATGTTCAGCCAGATTCTTCCTCTTGCCCAACATTACCATTCAGTCACTTCAGGGTACATTTTATATTAAAAACCAATTAATATATTTTGCCAATTAAATCATATTTCATCAATATCAAGGTGTGGAGGTGTACAACCTGGTGACAACTCTGCTTAGCTTTCAAGATCAGATAGGCATTACATAGATTACATGTTTCTTTCTCAAATGAGCTTTTTAAGAGATGTGAACATTTGGGGTGAGCACCCACTAGTATTATTTACATATCAGACTCCTTCTAATTGTGGCTGTCAACAGGGCCACTCCCTCCCCAGGGATGTGCCCACTGTACTTGACTCTTAACTTGAACCAATCTGACCCCCATGTGACTGAAAACACCTTTATCGAGGTTTATAAGCAACACAAAGGTAACTGGGTTCAACCCCTTTAAGCACTCTGTCCTTCAGTTCATGCAGCTGGAGCTCCCACCTCCAGGTAAAGGTCCACACTGTGACCAGCACTACTAGTTGGATTCCTGCTGGAGCCAAGGACTACTGTCAATGGGAGTGGACACAGAGGGAACATAAGGCTATTCAGGATCTAGACCCTGGATACAGGGGGATTCCACTGCTTTTGCCATTACATGGATCCTGGGTCTGGGTTCCAAATGTGGCAAGTCATTGCAGGATCATAGCCCTGCTGTTCATGCAGTGTCTCCCCCTGCCCCCACCATTCAGCCTCTGATCTCAGGAAGTTGTCTCTGGATCAACCCCTCTGACAGGTCGGCAACTGAAGGACTTGACAACCTGAACAGGTGAGGTGTGTCAAAACCGGTCTCTTCCAATAGGTATAGGGCCTCAGGAGGACTAGGTGGGGCTGGATCCTGTCCTGGGGTAGCACCTGAAAGGCACATTGGCTGAGGCTAAGCACTGGCATGGTATGAGGTCTGGGAAAATTGGCAGTAAGCATTGCCAGGCTCTGTTTCTCTCTTGGCCTTAATCTGTTTCCAAGGAAATGAGGGGTGTTTGCCCAAGACCTTGATTTTCCAATCTGGCTTCTGACCATTTGTTTCTTAGGCACCTCACCTCTCTCCTGCTTGTACTTACATTGGTTATAGAAAGAAGGGCTGATTGGCTCCTCCTAACAGCTGGTTTTCCAGTCCTCTCAATCTTCTCCTTGGAAGATTTTTACTGCCTGAAGTTGGGGCTGCTGTAGAAGAAATCTCTTCACCTGGTGCAGAATCTCCTACAGCCCTATGTCTACTTCCCCTGAGTTTTTATCTTGTTCTGCTGCTTGTGTGTGCATGTGCCTTCAAGTCACCCTGTCAACTTATGGTGACTCCAAAAAAACCCATGGAGGTGGTTTTTTCCAGTTCCTTCCTCTGAAACATAGCCTATAGCACCTGGTATTCATTGGAAGCCTCCCAACCAAGTACTAACCATGGCTGACTCTGCTTAGTTTCCAAGATCAGACAGGATCTGGTCTCTTCAGGGTATTCAGGCCCTTGTCTTGCTATACTTGAGGCTTTTATCTTTCCCTGGCCTATGTCTCTGAGCAAGATGCACCTGAGGCCCTGGGATGTTGCCAGATAACCAGTAACCTGATAGCCCTAATGCAGCTGTCTCTGCAGGTGAAAGGGCTGGAGCTGCTCTGATGACCTGCAATACCCTGCTACAGTGGCTTTCCACTGTATTCTGTACTGGTACTTTATATCTCAAACTATTTAAGAGGGTCTTCCAACCATCAGGAGCAGCATTTTGAAAGTACAGAAGCTGCAGTGGGTACTTCCTTCTGTATCCATGAACACTGGGTAATCATTGGTATCTGAAATTGGGTATGCAAGCAGAAATAGTTCCTCCTAGTGCAAGGACACATTTGGATACAGCCCACAAAATCCAAAGTTTCTTGTGCAAACTTTATTGAAATGAATGAACAATGCGCAACAGTACTACTCAGATTCTACACAATTTCTGATACATAGACTTCCTGGTGGATTGTGCACAGAGGTATTTTTTTGATATGGTTTTTATTTCGCTTTTAAAAATCATTCCAGTTGTCCTTCAGTACTTTTCAAAAGGCACCAATGAATTATGACTACAAAAATAACTGTGACAACAACTATATGAAGAAGCCTCAGTATTTAGCATACGAACACACTGCTATCATTTTTTTTGATACAGATTAAACAATTATCTTTCACATTAGCTCAGTTGTAACAACTTAGACTTTTAAAACCTAGATAATAATACACAAAACTGATTTGAGTGCAATTTTTACAAGCTTCCCATAGTAAAAAGCTTTGTTCCTGAAGATTAAAGGAACATTTTAAAAACACATTGGCTAGATTGTGCTAGATTTAGGCAGAGTTTAACAACTGAAAACCCTTGTGATTTCACTTAGTGAATTAAACATATATTTAAATCCAATTTAAGTAATTATGAAAAGGGCCAGATGCTGAGAGAAACAGTCATTTTGACACATAAGGCCAAAGCAGATTATATAAAGATTATAGACCCAAACATAGTTATTTAGAAGATTAAAAACATTCAAATCAGTAGGGCTCACTTCCAAATACAAGTACAAACCTTTTTCAAATAGTCAGAAGTCTGATTAATGGCTTTCATTTGTAATATGACTCAGGTATATAGTTATAAAATTCTTTGTAAAATACCTGCAGTTTGTACTTGAAAATGTCTATTTTTGGTGTAAATGTGTGCATGATTTCTTAATATTAAATGAAATAATACTTAATGCATAGAGCAGGTTCAGTGTTATATAGAAGAATTTAGACAAAACATTGGAAGATTGTATTACATTGTGGGTGCAAATTACATAGCCTGGAACTATGGAATTAGAAGGAATGTTATTTGTAACTAGTGACTTTTGGGGTGACAAAGCTGTAACAAAATTATATTTTAAAAACAAGGTAACAAGTACAAGCAAGGTTATTTTACTGGTGTAATAAGTAACAGTTTCCTGTTACTTCAAACAATGTTCTTAAAGTCATTTTTAGGCACATTTCAACAGGAATGTGGAAAGTTTTATGGTATTATTTTATCAATCCTAATGCTTTTTTCCTTGGAAAAAATAACAGGAAGTAATGAAAAAGTGATAAGCAGTGCATCAAGTAATATTACAAGTCAGCCTTTCATCTCTTTATATAGTTCCTCCTTGTATTGTTTCCAATATCTTTTTATTTCTGCTTGGTCATATAATATGTTTTGCTGCTGGAGCATCCCCACTCTTGGTTTAAATTTCCCTTTGATTTATTGGATCTTAAAGAAGAGGTCTTTTGTTCTTTCTTTATTCTTGTCACTTTTCATTTCTCTGTATTGATTATTGTACTAGCTCTCCTTGTTCCTGCAGACAAATTGTTAAGCAGTTGCATTCAGGTTTCTCACTCTATTTCTGTCACCTTTTACTTTTGCTTCTCATCTGTCATTAACTGTTTGCAGAGTTTCCTCTGTCACCCATTGAGGTTCCTCGTTCTTTTTTGGCTCCCTGCCTGAGAAAGAAAGTGGCGGCTTGGAAGGGGTTTCCAGCAGGCTTCTTCTCCCTCTCCCAGGCATTTTGCTTTGGTGCGAGATCGCTGCACCAAGGCAAAAATGCCTGGGAAAGGGAGGGGGCTCAGGAGGTGGTTTCTAGGAAGCTTCCTCTTCCTTTCCCAGGCATTTTGCTTCGGTGCAAGATCTACTTACCTCTTACCCCAATAAATCTCGCTGGATTCCCTCTCCAGAGTATCTAAGGCATGTGCTCTCCTGAGTCTAGAATATTTAGAGCAGCTCAAGTGCTCTCAGCAAGTAGGGCACGTGCTCTCTAGCCTCAGAGTGAAGAGCTGCCTGCTTCCTCTCCTTCTCTGGGGCCACTTCTCCTCCTCTACTGCCACAGCCAAATCCTCCCAGTGCAGCACAGCTTTTTTGTGCCCCCCTGATATTGGTGTCCGGGGCACATACCCTCCCTGCCCCACCCTAGATACTCCTCAGTTCTCAACTCCTATTATTTTTCATATACCTTTAGTTACTCTCTGGATTAGTACATCCCCCTATGGGCCGAGTCCAGTGGCTGTGTGGAACATCCTTCTCAACTCCAGAGTGTAATTTGGTTTATTTAACTTTTAGGTAAGAGAATAAAATAAATGTGATGTTGCATTAAAGAATTAAAAATCAGAGGTTTTCTGACTGATAGTCGTGACTGATTATTCCAAAAATATTTCCAGTAACACATATATTAAAAGGAAGCACCTCTGTTCAGCTGCCATGACAAGAAAAAACATGGACAGTACTAGAATGGTCTTCTCTTTGTTTTGTTGTACTTAGGGGACTTGAATACTTTACCAGTGTATCTTTGCAAAGTAAAAGCCAGGAGAGAATTCCTAGAGGCTTTTTTCCCCCTGTCCTTCCTAAAAGTATCCCAGTTGCAGGGATTGACTCTGTTGAGGTGGACTTGAAGTCCATATGGAGGTTTGTTTTAACTTCCTGGTATTCAACCACTGGACACTGACGATGGCTCCAGGTGACCCTATTGCTATAAAGATCATTTGAATGCCTAACTCAAACAATACATATTTGATATTTAATACACCAGAGCCCAGGAATGGTCATTGCTGTCTAAGACTGAATGAAGCAAATGCTGGGAGACGGTTCATCATGCACTTTTCCAATACAGGCATTTCAGTTTGCCCGGGGATTCCTTCAGAAGTGGGAGTGCCTGGATAAGCTGCTCACTGGCCATCATTGGCTCATTGGACTTGCCTCATCACAGGAGTGGTGCAATGCCAGGAAAAGATGGGCCTGGATATCCTTTTATTTTCCTACAATGCCTTGGACTCACACTATGTTGGGGAAACTGTGGGAAACAAAGGAGGGCGACTAGACTGAGCCACCCCTGCTCATTGCAGCAGGGTGGATTTTGTAGGGAGGGGCAGGGCAAGCATCAACAGTGAGCCCTGCCAGGGACCCCAGCAGCTGCCCAGTGGTGCCAGAGATGAGGGCGCTGGCGTGGCATCTACTAATCAAAGAAGAATTTATGTCATCTGTGAAAAGCAATAAAATAAGATACCCTTTTGTTGGCAGAACAAAGAAGAAAGAGAAGGAGAGAGATCCTCTTTTGGTTAGAACGACAGTGCACTGCACAAAATAATATTCTTTTTGCCTTCTGTTTGAGGAGAAATGCCTGAGCAATCCAAAGTATCAGATTGATGAAGGCATTTTTATTGAAGTACTGAAGCTTCACAGCCATAACAATGAGACCCTGGGAAGCTAACTGAAGAGAAAACAAGAGTATACAAATCCAACAATTCCAAATGAAATCAACCGCCTAATGAGCCAGAAGTTATCCACACTATTGTAAAAGAAATTAATTGCAGTTCACAATACCATTCTGTCATAGCTGATGGAACTCAGGATTACTTAGAAGTGGCACATGGCATAGAAATGCTTCTCTTCCCCATGTCAGCCTTGGCACACAGCCTCACGAGGCAACCATTATGCACTATCAGCGTCCAGTAATTCACAGGCTGGGGAACTATTATTATCTTTGATCATTTTTTATTACCTATTACAACAGTTCTCCAAAATGAAAGAATTTTCAATGGTGTTCTTGTATTGCGTATGTCTCTATGCAATGAAAAATTCAGAGAGTGCTGCTATGAAATGATGTGGGTTTTTAAAAAATAAAACCATTACTACATGAATTCATATAAAAAGAGGGGGAAATCAACAGTAAATGTATTTGTTTCAGTGCAGATCACTTCTGTCCTAACAGAAATGATTGCTGAAAGTATAATCTTACAAAACATCTGAAATACAAATCTGCAGAGCAATCAGAGTATGATAGTAAGCGGACTGTGTCATGTGAGCTTTGTCAAAGGAAAATTAGTGAGGCAAAGAAGTGAGTCCACTGTGTCTATTATTAAACAAGCAGAAGAAATTGTCTAAACATTGGCCTTGGATCCCATAGTACTTCAACAGCCCCAACAGCTTCCTTTCCTATTGTGCTACTGAAAGAGGCAGCCAATCAGCAGCAAAAGAATGTTTCAGAGGCAGCACTTCAAAGCCCTTCGGGTGCCCTTTGTACAGCTGGAGAACTGATTCTCCTTGCAGCCTGAAATGAATATCCAAAGCTAGAAGGAACTTGCTTCATGCTGATATTTGAAGGAATTTACCCGCTGTAGGAAGTCAGACCTCAAACATGAGAAATCGCCTTCATTTAACCATCATCAGCCTGAGCTTCTCTTGGCATAGACCCGGGACCAGAGAACCATGCCAAGTTTCAAGGCAATTTCGTGAGATTAAGAAACAGAAATAGCTGGTAAAATGATGCTCACAACAGTGATCAGCAGAGACAGTGGAGACTGTCACTCCAAGGAGAAGGAAAGCTCAAGTCTCACTCCTGTATTGAAGTGTAGTTGAACTGAAACTGCAGAAGAAGGTAAACCATGAGGGTCAGACCAACTAACTGAGAGTGCAGGTGCCCCCATCAACATACGGAAAAATGGCTTATCCATTCCCCTAATTAACGCATTTTAAAAGTTTAAAATGGAAGCTTGAGATGACCTTTTTCCAGCAATGATGTCGGTTGTTGTAACACTTCTGAATTCAGTAACATCAGTCTGGCAGAATTACAAAGCTGAAAAAGTGGAAAGATTATCTCCTCCCACCCTCCAATATAAACCTTGCCTATCCAAAGGAATTTTTAATCCAAAAATGTGATAAACTTTGCCCAATAAATTACTATTTAACAACATCCAAGAGAACAGATTATTTTTCAAAAAATACAGACGTGATGGCTTAGCCTATTGCTGATCTGCAGAGATTGTGAATTACAAAACTGAGTGCAGGCCACCCACCTTGGAATGCATACCCAAGAAAGAAAGAGAAGCAATGCACCATCACAGAAGCAAATGAAAGGGGATAACATATTGATGCCTAATATGTTTCAAGACACGACAATCCTGCATGCTGCTTCAGAGCAAACATGCCCAGATCTTCTGTTCTCTCTCTTGTTTCTAGAAATCATCCCTAGATCTTTTGCTGCCTGAGGCCAAGGACAAGATGCTGCCTTGTCACTTCCTCACAGAGAATCAAATTGGATTGACAGTTTATTTACTTCAGCCGTGTCTGCCACACATAAGGGTAGCTAGCTAGTTTAGGGGGTGTGGTACATGCCACTCCTCTAGAGGGCGATGGCCAGGCTGCTCAGGATAAATGACTGGGATGGCAGTGCTTCTCATGTTCTCCAACATATGCCATATAAAGCAGTTCCATCACTCTGCTTTATGACAGGGCTGGTCCTGCAAGGAATGTCAAAAACCAAGAAAGATTATGAGTACCTGGCTGGAAATTTTGATTCTGAGTAGTGACCTATATAAGGTCATAAGAGCACCCATAGACCAAAATGCACTGGGCAGCCTCAGATGGAGCATGTTACAGAAATCTAAATGGCTAACTAAACACTAAGGCATGTGTCAACACAGCTTGATCACAGATCACAGCTTGATCTGACATTTCTAGGAATGGGAGTAGCTGGGACACAAGCATTAACTGTGCAAATGCACTCCTGGCCACTGCAGAAACCTAAGTTTCCAGGTTCAGCTATACCCAAGTTGCAGATTTGTGTCTTCAAGAGGAATATAACCTCATCCAGTGCAGGCTGAATCGCTGTTTTGAGATCTGCCTTCAATTGGCAAGGAACACCTCTGTTTTGTTTGGATTCAGTCTTCCTAATCCAGTCTATTACTGATTACAGGCAATGGTTTAGAACAGAATCAGCTTCCTTGGACTGAGGGGGAAAGGAATGACAGAGTTAGGTGTCACCTGTATTTTCCTACATGGGCTCTACTTTTGGGTATGTGACTAGTTTACCAGAACTCCTGCTGGCTTCACCTATTTCCTTCAGTTCCCCCACTCTAAAGCTAGAAGCTCAGGTCAGGAATTCAGTGCTTGAGTGTTGCTTTGCCATAATGGGGGAATATTACTCATGCTTAGCGTGCCCATCTGTTCTACTTTGCAGAGGACAGTCTTCTCTTTGAAGGCACTCTCTGTTTGAAGAGCTATCTGGCCTAACTGTTTGAAGCTGCTCCTCAACATTTAGCAGTATCTGGCAGGAGACTGAAAAAACAGCCACACAGATTGTCTAGTCACAGACTTCTCGAGTGTGGTGAGATGTACTGTAATTCCATTTATAATACAACAGTTATTTCTAAATTTGTATGTATAAATTAGCATATGAAAAACCTTGTCTTAAGTTGTTTTCTTTTGTCATTGCATAGGTTGCTATCATATGCATGAATAGCTCTCAATCTCAACCAATAGTTCTAAAAACCTTAAGCTGGCTAGCAGAAAGGTTGCCTTGAGCACCTGTTCTGGTGAATAAAAAAGGCCAGTCATTAAGTAAAATCCCAGGGACCAACATATAAACCAGAAAAAGAAGTTCTGGGTTAGAGCTCACTCTTAGGCATTAGGTAAGTTAGAATCATAGAAACATAAGAGTTAGAAGAAACCACAATGGCCATCGAGTCCAACCCCCGGCCATTCAAAAACACACAGTCAAAGCGATCCCAGCAAATGGCCATTCAGCCTCTGTTTAAAAACCTCCAAAGAAAGAGACTCCACCACACTCTGAGGCAGCATATTCCACTGCTAGACAGGTGAAATCTCTTTTCCTGCAGTTTGAATCCAATGCTCTGTGTCCTAATCTCTGGAGCAGCAGAAAACAAGCTTGTTCCATCTTCAATATGACATCCCTTCAAATATTTAAACATGCTATCATGTCACTTCTTAACCTTCTTCTTGTCAGGCTAAACATTCCTAGCTCCCTAAGCCACTCCTCATAGAGCATGGTTTCCAGACCATTCACTATTTTGGTGGTGGTGTGTCTATGGCAGAGCAGGCAGTAATTTACAAGCAGCACAGCTCCTACTCACAAGGTGAGAGTCAAAGAATGTCCAAACAGAAAGGCAGCCTAGACCAAACAAATCCAAAGGGGCAAATCCAAATCGTAGGCATAGCTGCATCGAAACTGGTCTGTTTCTCAGTGAATTTAACTCATGGGGAAAGGGTTGGATTGAAAGGATACGGTCACATAGTTTGCCCTGAGAGAATCTTACCAGAAAAAAAAATGCCATCCTGCCCTCAAAGTTGGTATCATTCAGATCCCATATGGCTGCAGGTAAATTTGAAAAAGAGCAGCAGAGTGGACTCAATAGTACTTCAGTGGGATTATAGTCCTCAAACCTTCTGTAGAGATGAACTGCTTCCAGGAAATGCAGTTTGGCTTTTGGAGGGGAATCCCAAAGAGTCAAATGCCACAAAACAATATGATGGAGGTGCATCCAGTCCTAGAACTGGACTTTGGCCACACCTGTTTTACATGAACAACAGAAACTCAAAATACATTACGATTGCAGTATAGAATAAAATGTGCATTTTTACACATAACACACAACATAAGCATATCAAAACAACTTTTTAGATTAAGAAGCAAAGTAAATGGAAGAGCTGAAACAGGTTTTGAACTGACCTAAATAGACGAAAAAGTCTGAGATTATGGAAAGACACCACTGTCCATAACAGGTGATGTGAGGTGTGTTCAGTTGTTTTTGAGGCAAGGGGATGTACACACTCCCTCTTGTGTTAGTATGGGAAACTGCAAGCATTATGAATAAATACAAGAAAGATCATTTTCCCCCTCAGCTCATGATCTGAGGCACAAGAGTCTTTTTCTGGGTTCAAATTGGAAGCTGAGTTTTATTTGCACACTATGAGTGATCACACACACACACACACACACACACACACACACACACACATTCCCTCCCTCCCTCCCTCCCTCCCTCACTCTCATATTCGTTCCTGATTCACTCCCGTATGAATAGGCAAGCATCTTCTTGCAACATTGCTGCCTGGCATGCTGCTCTCCCTTTTGCCTATTCAGTGCATGATGTGCATTCTACCTTTCTTCAGATGGAACTCTTATGAAAGTCATTTGATTTCTCAGCAAAATACTCACTCTTACAACAAAGCAACAGTCAGCTGTCCTGTTATATGTGAACCTATATCATGCTATCAGTATCATACCATGGTGATGGAAAGCGTAGGATGGTGGAACAATAGCTTGCATGTAACACAATGACATACCAAAGTCAAGCCCTTTAACGCAGAACGCGTAAAATCTTTTTTCCAGTGTTATGATACGATCAAAGTATGTATGTTCCTTGTCCTTGCTTCCAAGAATAGTGGAAACAGGGAAGCATAAGCAGAGAAGCTATCACAATTCAGGATAAATGAGCCTAGAAGATCATAGGGAAAGGAAAAGAACTCAGCATGAAGATACCATTTCAAATGGGAATTCTACATTGTCAATAACAAGAAGTTCTCGTAGTTAATAGTTAGCTCCAGTCTAAGCAGTAGTCTGATACCAAAGAAGTGCACTTGTATGTACGTGTGCACTTGTGCACGCAGACACACACACGGATGGCTGAAAGATGGAAGAAGCCCTTTTCTTGAACTTGTTGTTTTCCCTTTCCAGTAATTTCTCTTTCCAGTCATCCATACCAACTTCCTGCCCAGTGTATATAACGAAACCCTGCACTTACACAGACCCCAATACAGACGGAATAGTTTTACTGTTGTCACTGGTGCTATGAAGTCCTGGGCTGTGCCATATATGCTAGACCAGCTTGAATGTTGAAACTGCTTAGACAGCTCCAACACTGTGTCCAAGGGCACCCCAACACAGAGTCTACTCAAAAGCTAGGCCAACCGAAACCCCTCAATTATCTCTCAATCCAAAGCGAAGGCACACAGAATGCAAATGGGCAATTGGCTTCGTTTAGAACCTGTACAGGGAAAAAGCATTCATTTCTTTCTAATATTGGTGTGGATCCAACTGGAAAAGCTAATTTTCAAAGGGATATTACTTAAATCACACATAGGAAAGGTATGTTTGAAAGCACAATGAAAACCCCAGGAATGTAACAAAAGAAATGTGTGCATAACGATATATTTTCAAGAAGAAAATTTGCAGGCTCTTTTATAGTGCTGTTCAAAATAAACTTTAGATGTATGCATGGACAGTCTCAACACTCTATTTTGCCTGAGATTTGACAGCTATGAAACTGCTGTATATATTTTGTTTACTCTTGGTGGCTAGAATGTATCCGTATTGGCTTCTCTCTTTTTAAAAAGTCTCCTTCGGCACGTACTTTTACAGCTTGCATGCTGCAGTTTATTTCATCAGGGAACCACAAAGTATTCTTAAGGAAAACTAGGACTTTGAAAACCACTGTGCCTAATGCTTGAAAACTAATTTAATTCTACAAATCAAGTAAATGTGGGCTGAGGGCTAACTATTTTGTCCTTTTTTATAAAGGAGAGTGGAGAAATTTCCAAGAAATGAAAAGACATTTGCAGTTAAGAGCAAAAAGGCAACTTCCCTAACCAGAGAAGAGAAAGCCTCTAGGATATGAAAACAGTTAGAATAAGTGAGTACAGTAGATAATTTTCGGACTGTTTAAAGTAATTTCAGTGGCAAGTGGAAGCAAAACCAGCAGCGTCAGCTCTGTTCTGAGTTCTTCCTTTCTTTTCACTAACATTTACAATTAGTTTTTAATGTTGCCATTATTTTGCACATTTTCCCGCCCTGCTTTGCAGTACTGGCAGCTACTGATGAGCAGACAACGTACACTATGATGATAACGTAAGTTGGGATCAGAGGCATAAAGGCAAAGTTTTTGGCAGCATCTCAATACCAGATGTAATATTTAATTCCACATTATTTTTACAAATGATGTTTCTTTATAGAGATGCATAGTACAACATGTTGTAATTTAATATGAACAGTGATTGTAGAATCTGTTTGTACAGTCCACAAAGCACAACCACTGCATGAAACCAGGAACTTTGGAACTAATTTTCAGTTGGGGTGGGGGTCTCAACACTGGCAGGTGGGTAGATAGTAATTTTACCTCCTTGCAGGCACTTTTTTTTTTTACCAAACAATAAAAACACAGAATGCATTGTATTTAAAATCAACAACAACAACAACTGAAGCAGGAAACAACCTATCATGAAAGTAAGGGAAAATACTAAATGAAATATACCTTGAGTAAATTTTAAAAATACAGTTAATACATCAAGCAAAGCCAAAAAAATAAAAATAAAGGAAGACCTTATTAAGTGTATGCACATGTACCTATAAGGTGTGCCTCTACTGCAGTATTTTAAACACAAAATCTTTGGAGATGTATTACCTATAGCATCACACGTAACACTCTCAAAAGAAAAGGTGAAAAATGTATATCTACTGACCTGGGATTTAAGTGCTATTATTCCACTTTCAACATCCTATGGAATCCTGGGGTTTGCAGTTTAGGGAGGGGTAGATGTTCAAAATGGAATAATAGTGCTATAACAGTCTAGTGTGGAAATGGCCTTAGAAAACCAAGTGTAGGGCATAGTCAGGAAAACAGCAAATTAATTCTCCAATTCAATATCATTTAAAGATCCTTAAAATATGAACCTTTGCCATCACAAAGCATACTCAGAAGTCCCCTTCATGTGACCAATTCAGCTTACTTGCACATAATTGCCCACAGGACAGAGTGCTCTCAGCCTTTGATATTTATAGGAGGGCTCACCTATAATAGTGGTCTGAGCCTGTGTGCTTGACCATTTAGTTCTTAACCGAGGGCTCAAGTACATAAGAGTATCATGGTCCAATTTGCCTGACTATTTCAGGGGGAGGGTTAGCCGTCCTACCCTAGTCTTGGAGAGGCTTGAGCCCTTCTTTGCCTTATTCCAGGGTCCAGGCATGAAACTCATTTGTGGACTTCCACCCATCCAACTGCATTTGCACAGAAGGTATACAGTATTGCCTTCTAGAAAGAATGGTTTGATTTTTTCTTTCATATATAGCTTTATTTCTAGATTTAATATTCTACCTCAACAGAGGTATGTTTCAATACTGTTTATTCTCACTAGTGAACAGAAACTTTTAAAATAAATGAGTTTTTATTGGTTTAGTATGGAAATTTTCCATGCAAATAGTTTTATTACATTCTGTCGACATTTACATTTTCTAAAAAAAAAAATGAAATCCTTTGGTGTTTGACTCTTAAGGCCATGAAAGAATATAATATGCTATAAAATTAGCTTTAAGCCAAGTAAATATCCCCTAATTCCTTTTGCTCTAGGCAAAAGATGTTATCTCTGAGGGAGAAGATTTTTCAAGCTTAGGGACTTTTATTTAGCATCTTGGCTGTAAAAGCCACTAAAGCATTGCCATTACCTCTGTATTACTATTTATGAAGAACAAAGGCTTCTCTTAGGCCCAAAACCATATTGATGCAATTAAAGTCTGCTAATAACAATTGGGAGTATTTTCATAAGCCAGTGCAAACTGGGGTTTTGATCTTTGATGAAAAGATTCAATCAGGAATTTCTAACACACTGTAATTGTTGTAAAAACTGCTAACTTGGTAAAAAGGTTAGAAAATTCACATCCTGTCAATCTGACTCCGTAAGATCATTCTCTAGAGTCAGCTCTTCAGTTACGTTATATATAATCCTGGTTTCATTGTCCTGCTGAGCTCCATAAAGGAAAACTTTTTCAGGTTCTTAAAGTTCACCTAGAGTATTCTTAAGAAATCTTGTTTGAAAATTTATTATGTTGTAAATGAATCTGATCTTAAAGGAACAACATAAATATAATGTTGAGATAAAGCAAAAGCAGAGTCTACAGGAATGAAAAGTATGGGGATTATACAGTCTCCTCTTCCACCACATTCTGCAGTATAGAAATCTTCACACTTTCTGTATTTCTAATGGGAAAAAAACCTGAAGACTTTGGTGTATACAGAAGCACCAAAGTTATTAACAGTCAGTTTGGAAGCTTCTTTAATGTCTCAGCCAAGTAGTGAAAGCATGATCAGATTAGTATGTTGAAAATATTTCACCAGTTTGTATTAATTTTTTCACAAAAAGGAGAACTTACAGGCCACAGGAATCATTAACCTTAACTCCATTCCAGCTGAAACCTCCACAGTGGTATAAGACTTGTATTTTAACACTTTTATTGACATATATATCTCAGAGGGGAAAATAGGTTTGCTCCCCTTTGTTTTATTTTATTTTATTTATTGGAAGGTTGCTTTGGAAGGTCAATTAGATAGGTGTTGGGGGGAATAGATTCCCTTTTGAAATGAAAACAGGGCTCTCTTCCTAAATGCACTCCATAAGCAATACCCTATTGAAATCAGCGAGATTTACTTTTGATGAAATATGCTTAGTAGAATGGGTTTTGCTCTGCTTTTATTCTGTCTCACTGCGGTAAATTAAAACTATTATTATGTTTTCCACATTTCTGTGACTGGTTAAAACTCTAGACTTAATATTGCAAGAATTAGTTTGTTTGGCTTTTTTATTGGGAAATTTAGTTGGAAACTTAAGCTGTGATCTGGTACCAACTCCTCGGGTAATAAACCAAGCTAAACTCAGTGAGATTTGCTTCTGACACTCTTGTGATTGCACTGTCAATGTCCTTATGAAAAGCTCTGCTTGTAGGATGGAAGAGATACTACCGTAAGTTCCATTTGGACTAAGTGCACCTTCATTTCTACAAATGCTTTATTAAACAACATTATTATTGTCTGGTCTCAAATTTAAATTTACCTAGCTCACAGCATTTTGAAATGTATCCAAATTCAGTCAGACATACTAATAAATGTGGCTTTGTCCAATTAATTTCTTTTCTATACGACCATATGTTTTAACTTTGCATCAAAAAGTGGACTGAAAATGGTCAAGTAAATCACTGAACTGGGTAAGTTTGTATCTCTCACCAGTGCAGCACTCTTGGGGTATTTGGTCACTCTAGTGTTGACAGCCGTTGTCACCTAATGGCAACAATGTTGAACATCCAGTGCGGATGTCTGTGGTTCAAATTCAAAACTGAATTTGGGGCTTTAGGGAAGCCACTGTGTCTGACCTTCTCCCCATCTGCATAAATTTAGTGTCAGGCCAAATGTTCAGCCCAAATTTGGAGGCACGACAAGAGCAGTGCATGAAAACTCCATTCCTATTTTGCATTTTTGGCATGTTTAAACCTGGTTCTGTCTAGCTTTTCAAATCCCCTCTGGCTTCTGCACCATCATCTCACAAGGTCTCCACTGTAGATAACTTATGCTGGGGATTGAACAGGTGGAATGTTTCTCTGTTGGTTCTGCTGGGCCTCCCTGAGCCTATCTATACCATCATCATGATATCCTGGGATGGGAGTTGGAAGTCCAATTTTACTGGGGTTTCATCCCTTCCTGAGAGTCAACTCAGAAGGTGATGCAGGAGGTCACCTATTCAAAATCCTAAGTGTTATTCTGAGGGGGGCTTTCAGGGCTACATCTCATCCACTGTTTAACATATGATGAAGCTATCAGAAAGCTTGTTCAGAGGTTGGGGGTTCAATGCATTAGCACTAGCTATCTCTTTTCTGTATAAATCAGCGGTAAGATCATATGGCTTGCAGGGGAATCCTGTGTAGCTGTTGCCCCCAGACAAGTGTGGATGCTGGAGTTTTTGAAAATTGACTGAAAATGGGCTCCATGGTCCCATTTGTGGCCTAAAAGTGTTGTTTTCAAGGCTCCCAGCTGCAACCAGGCAAAATAAACGAATGAATAAATAATAAGTCAATCTGGATGCGACGTCTGGGCATCCAAAAGACACTTTTGGTTGCTGCCAAGTGTGCTGATGTGGTATGATAAAGATCTTCAATGCATGCTCAGCCCCAATCTAAATCCAAGGAAATTGTTCTAGGGCTAAGCCTGTTTCTAATGTCATTAAGAGACCAGATGAGAGCAAGCGAATTGTAGTGTAATCCAGACAAGGCAGAGGTGGTTTCTAGTTGGCCAAAAAACAGAGCAGGCAAGAGTGGTTCAACTTATGATGAATGTGATTACATTCCCCTGAAGATTCAGGTTCATAGTTTGAGTGTGCTCCTGGATTCAGTCCTGACCCTAGATGCCCAGGTTTCTGCAATGACAAGGAGTGTGTTTGAAAACTTCAGACTAGTCATCTGCTGCACTCGTTCTTCTAGCCACTGTGGTGCATCTCTAAGTTACATCTTATGCGGATTACTGTAACATGTTCTATACAGGTATGCCTTTTATAGATCTGAAGAACCAAGATTTTATTTTCTCTCTCTTTTCTCTTCTGTTTGCTATTGCTTTTGTTTTTACTTTTATTTTTTATCTGTTTGAAACAGTCTGAAGACTTATTCAATGAATGTGTGTGTGTGTGTTTCTTCTCTTCTATGGACATTTTTTCCAGTGACCTCAGGACCATAGGGAGAGTTGTAATCTGCGCTAGCAGACCCAGTCCCGGGGAAGTGTAATATTTAATATCAAAAAGTTATTAAGCCAAAGGTTCACCGGACAGGAACGTAGACATCTGGGTCTATAAACCCAAGCATTTTTAGCAAGGTCAGGCCAACATGCCCCCAGTCATGTCTCCAAGAGGGAAACCTCGAAAGGCACGTATACACACACCAAATGGACCATCAACAGCAGTGACACCTTGATGTGAATTATGTCTCCTCTGGATGAGGTTAGAAATGCAAAATGAGGTCCATCTGCATGATTCAGCCATTCGCCCTTTTCGGGAAAGAGTCGGCCCCCCCACAGACATACTTTGTACTATAATTGAGTCCCCTTTTGGGGCTCTCTTTGGAGAACTCCCACCTTAGACTAGTGTCTGTCATGCTGCTAGTCTGAGGTTCCCCTCGGTTTTTTTCTTTTTCTGCTGAACTATCTTTGCTTGCTTCTTCCCGAGCTGCAGTCTCCAAGATCAGGTAGAGTATAACTGCTTTCTTTCTTTCTGCTTTCCCCACTCTTAAGTCTTTCAGACTCAATAGTCCTTGTGCGCTTGTGTGAGTGACTGCTTTGTGTGTGTGTGTGTGTGTGTGTGTGGAAACTCTGCCAATTCTGATAAATAAAATACTTTTAATTTGACTCTTGACTTGTCTCTCATGCAGTCTGACTCTGTAGACATAGGGTTAAAGATCTCGCTGTGTTTCCCTGCCCTCCGCTTTGCTAAATAAGCAGGGCTCCACTAATTTCCCCAACCTTTGTATTTTTGGAGGAGATCCAGATGTCCCCCAGGGACCCCCAGAAGTCAGGGTAACAAGTGGTTTTCCTTTTATAGTCCATACAAGCTCTTTTATGCTGTCTCAAATCAACATGTGGATTTGGTTACTATAACACTTCCATTCTCTTCCTCCTCCTTTTTCTACATACTTTTTAACTAACTTTACATGATGAAAACTGTGAAGCTTCAAAATCTGGCAGAAAGAATTTTGTGACTTTCTTGGGTTGGCATTATCCTGTTATATAATATAGGCATACCTCAGTTAACGAAGCAAGAAAGAAGCTTCTTTTTATAAAATCTTTTTTCATACCTGCCCACCCCTGATTTCGTCCTTGTCTAGCTACAAGTTTTTTAGCAGCATGGGGAGGATGGTGAAGGAAGGCTGCAGAAACACAGACTTTCAGTGTGAGGTTGCAGAAGCATGTTTGTCATAAACAACACAGTAAAGCTTGATCAGGGAAAGAGCAGGGTTTTACTCTAGCCAATCCAAATGCAGCCATGTGTGCCTCTTTACAACAACTGCAAGGTAAAAAGCATCTGCCTTTGGAATCCTTTACTGAGCATGTGTGAACAGCAAAACAGAGAGATAAGGGGAGAGCATGATCTATAAGACTGCCCATTGAAATTGAAATTATTAGAAAAGTGGAGGCTGGCAAACTTAAAAATCATCCTTGGATGCATTTTGGAAGAAGCCTTGAAACAGGATCTACAGGAATCTAAATGTTTGTGCTTACCCATACAATGCTTACCTGGTCTAGTTGTTTCATTTCACATGTGCATATCTGTTTCTGTTAAAGTAATGGCAAAGACACATCTAATTAATTAACTGAGGTATACATGAATCTGATAGCCATCACAAGGGATCTTTTTGTTATGACCTTTAATGAGTTGAGTCGATATAAAAATAGCTTTGCATGGATTATAAAGAACATGAAAACTTCTTTGTTCTGAATCAGACTATTGATTTTCCTGGCTTAGTACCATGAGCACTCTACAGTCATTGGCAAAGGCTTCCCTGGGTTTCAAACAGGAGCTTTCCTCAGACTCACCAAGAAATTGCAGGAATTGAACTCAGGATCTTCTACGTGTGAAACATTGTGCTGCCACTAATGAAGCAATGGCCTTCCTTAGTGATAAGCTCAATCATGCAGGGTTCCACATCATACCAGAGCTTGAACACATACAGCAAATTCTTCTCAACAGAGGTTACCTCCTAATGTGCAGCTGGGATTGGGGCAGGGACAGGCCATTGTAATGAGGAGGTGCTCCCACTCTCTGTGTCATGCATCAGCTGGGTGAATAGAAAACTCAAAGTTGATTATACTTTCTGAGCTTCAAAGGCCACTTCTACATGCTACCTAATTCCTTCATCCTCCAGTCATGATCCCAGCAGTGCCTTTGGTGGGAAGGGAGTGTGATGGGAACACTCCCCTCTGCACCCAACTGGTTCCCTGCAGAAGGGAGCACAAGGGACACGCCTCTTTCTTCTGTAGCACAGCCAGGCTCTTTCCCATGCTGCGCTGGGGCAGGAAGTGCCTCCATCACACATCCAGCCCTTCCGTATGGCCAGGAAGGATGAGAGCATTGTGTGATTGGGGATCATTGACAGAGAAACTCTGTCAATGTTTTACTCTGCAATTATGCTGGCTGGCAATGGGAGAAGGTTGGGACTGCACTGAAGTCATGCAGAAGTGTCATCATGGTCCCGATCCTCTCGTGCCCTCATGCCAGGACACAATTGTCATGCTGAAAGGACCAAAGAGTGCTAGACCTGAAAAATAGCAAGAGTATATTTTGCAGTCATGTCAGAATCTATCCTGACATGATTTACTCCATGAAGAAAGAACAACTTTCGTAAGTTGCAAATGGTGGGAGGTATAGATAAAAGACAGAACCCAGTGTCATTGTATAGTGCTAACTGGTTCCTGTATCCCCTTGCTATGTAGTTTAAAAATCCTGTGTTGTTGTTGTGTGCCATAATGGTGACCCTAAGTTGAACCTATTCCTGGGTTTTCTTGTCAGGATTTGTTCAGAGGGAGTTTGTCTTTGCCTTTTTCTAAGGCTGAGAGAATGTGCCTTGCCCAAGATCACGTGGTGGGTTTCCATGACTGAGCAGGAATTTGAACCCTGGTCTCTAGAGGGGGAATGTGAATTCTGAAGCAATGTATAGATACAGTGAGCTTGACACTGAGGAGCCTTCTCATAAGGAAACAGCACATGCCTTCAAATGTTTCAGAATGGTTCTCACATAATGGATCACTTGGTACTATAAAGAAACTCAAGCAAATTCTAACTAAAATCATCACCAAGCAAGAAAACATACAAAAACTGCTATAGACAATCCAAGCTTCCAAATAAAAAAAATAAGAGAGCTTCAGTTACCAGATAATGTATGTTTTACACGAAAAACTAAGTGTTAAAAGTGATTTAATTTGCTCTTGTAAATAATGACTACTAACCAAGCATGCCTGTTTATCTCTTTGGCAAAGATAAAACTGTTCCATCTGCCAGTAGCCTCTGCTGATGAGGGTGCATTTCATCTGTCTTGCACATGTTCCAGAACTAGTAATCAGCAATGAACTCTCTCCCATGTGGAATCATTTTGGTACGCTGACTTATTTTAATCTTATTTTTTGTTATCTGAAAATTGTGCTTTTACCTACTACCAATTCATAAACAGAAATTAGACTGCCAGTTGCTTTGGGGTTCAGCGATCAGCAATATGGTGACAGTTTCCTGTGGTAACAGTGGAGAAATAGTCGTTACCACTAGAGGATTTTTTAAAAAACTAATAATTTCCTGTGGAACATCTTTCCTTTCCCTACCTTCTCTGTGTGCATTCCATCCATATTGCTTTACGCCCAGGACAATAGAAATCAAAGATATGTGTCACAGTAAGAATAACTAAGTGATGGAAGACGGCAAGTTAAAGTGCTTGGGCAAGCTATTTCTGGAAAACTGGAAATAACAAATTAATGAGTGCTTAATGAGAAAATTTCAAGACAGCTATGATTCCCTATGTCTATTATTGATCTTTGAGGAAAATCATTATTTTAATCAAGTAACTATTTTATTTTAAATATTCGTTCATCCATTTATCTGTTTGTTAAATCTTCAATTTTTCATGTTGTTTTTCTTCCTAACTAATGACTTTCTTCATTTAAATTTCTTCTTTTTGGAATAATCAGTTTTAGAAAGAATAATGTACATTTTTCCTTTGGGGTGATTTTGAAAGTGTTGTTTAACTACTGAAGCTGGTAGGAAGTATGCCATGCTTTTTTGAGTAAGGTTGTGATGCACTGTTGCTTAACAAATGCATAACAAGTTGTTACATCACCCCAAATAATTAATTGGCAGCATAGCAGTTATCTCAGTGACTAATAAAATACAGACATGTGTCTCTCAAGTCTTTCAAATGTTTATGCTTCCAAACTGAAGCTTATGATCTGATAGAAATGCTGCTTTGCTGTGTCAAGTAAAAAATGTCTTCCCTCTTTTTGTTTTCTTTCTTTCTTTCCCTCTTTTTAGCAAGCCATGTTTCCATAATGAGCAGGAATGATTTCTTTCTTGCTCCATGATGGCTGGGGCAACTAGGTATGAAAATGCTTAGCAGCCAGAGTGAAGTCTGAAAGCAGTGGTGTTCATACTATTAACTACAGAAAATAAGTTTAGGGTTGGACTGCAGCTGGGAATATTGCAGCTGGCTTCTTTAGGGAAGCATTTGGAGGTACAAGTTCTGCAATTTGCTTTGAGGATACTAATTTACAAAGTTGGTAACTCTAATTTCCCACCGTGCTTTGTGTGTGAGAGAGAGAAAGAGGGAGGGGGGGAGAGAGAGAGTACCAAGCACTTTTTCTACTGCTATTTTAAGATGGAAAGAGACTGTAGATAGGAACAAATGCTCTGTGCTTTCCCAGAGACGTATATTTTCCACCATCCCCAAGTCTCTTTAAATTATAATCAGTTTGTACAAAGAATTCAATGTAAGTGAGTGACTCACATTATTACATGAATTAATATAAGTATTATTTTACTATCCTTGTACCTCTTTTGTTTCTCCCTTGGTAATACAAAATGATATGTTCCATTTTTGTATTAGCAGCAGGCATATGCACCCCAAAGGCACCAGATCCTGCCTAATCTTGGAAGCTAAGCAGTATCAGGCCTGGTTAGTACTTGGATGGGAGACTACCAGGGAATACAAGATGCTATAGGCTATATTTCAGAAGAGGGCAATGGCAAGTATTTCTTGCCTAAAAAACCCCTATGAAACACATAGGATCAACAGAAATCAGAAGACAACTTAAAGGCATACATACACACATATTTACCATTTAGATTGTAATCCAAAACACTATGTAAGCTTCATTGAACACTATGAAACTAACCTCTGAATAAACATGCCTAAGGCGTACACCCCTCCAACATTTCACTGATGACAACTAGAACACAAGTGGCAAAGCAACATCAGAGTGTGGTCAAGATGGTAAAAGTCATTAATGAAGAAGTGTACATAAATTAAGACAGGCTACAGCAATTTACTTTTCCTGAGCCTACTGGGAAGGGCAAGATTATAACTTCTCTCCCCTCTGCTAAGTTAATTGAATGCAAGCTACTTGTACACTTTGAACCCAGTTTGTTGCTGTTGTTTATTCATATAGTACCATCTATGTACGTGGCTCTCAACAAGTAAAGCCACCAGAAACACTGGGTACTGCCAAAAGCATACAGTTTAAAATATGTTTGTATACAAACAAACACAAAAGGAAGAAAGAAATAATAAAACTCTACCATTCAATTCTAAAACAAATTATCCATGCAAAATACCAAAAATACAATATAATATTAAACAAGTCAGTGTAATCAAATTATAGAATATTATAAAACAACGTTAAACTAAGTTTGCAGAGATTGACATAAGCTGAGGACAAAGGAAGAAAGTGGAAGAAAAGAGAACCTTGGACATTATAAAAGTGGCTGAAAAATGGGATAGCAAAGGATTAGTTGGGACTGTCCCTGGCAAATTGGGACAGTTGAAGGATATAACAAAGTGCCTTCCTTTTCAACTAATTATCGGGCTACTTGAAAGTAGTAAAAGAGGGAATTATGCCTTTGCAGAACAACAGTCTAGGAATCTGTTACAATTTTTACCAAATAATTATTCCTCAAATGGTGTGGCTTGGTGATTCAGTGGGGAGAAAAATAACTTTGCCTATGTTGAGACACTCTGCTGCCTGAAAAGTTCCAGATAATGTTAATGCAGCCAATGCTTTTGTAGAAGATGATCCCTGAAGAGGGATGGAGATAGCTGTGCTTACTCACTGGGTGAGGTGTCCAAAGGCAAGCACAAACGCACAGGAGTGCTGAAAGAATACGCACTGCAGATACAAATACTATAGGGCACACACAGCACCTCTGCAGCCTTGCTACAGCTTAGCCAACAAACTAGCCACCACAACTGACTTGAATAAAGCAACTTCTGTGTTCACAAGAGATGGTTCCCTTCTCTCTAATCTTTATAAGCAACCCTGCAGGTATCCCCCTGAATTGATTCATGGCTGCTTCTGAGCGATAGATGTCAGGCAGCATTAGCAGGCACCACCCTCACCATCACAACCCTGTTGTCATGCTCTACTGCTAATGCTTTTCATTATTCCTGTCGTGGTCTGCTCCACCCCCTTCACCTGGATGGGGGTTAGGGCCACCATGGATGTCACAGCAAAGGCAGAGACAGCCAGAGTGGCCCTGCTTACAAAGTTCTGCCTCACAAAGTTGTTAATCACATAAGGGGAAAATCCTTGAAGAAGAATATCAAACAATCTGTTTCTTGTCTGTGGTAGTTTGTTGAAACTTTGGGACAGTGGTCACTGGCTTTATAGAAACAGTCAAACAACTCGTGGGTAGGTGGCTTTTCAAAAACAAAGGTAACAGTTCAGCCATTCTAGCCTAAAACTGGAAAATCAACATTGCTCTCATTCTAGGCAACATAAATATCACTCGAAGGAAAGCAGAAATGCAAGGAAAAAAAGCCCCACTCATTATTTGCACACAGTCATGTCAGTTTAATTAAGCTTCATGCTGCTGCTTGATCTCTGAAATGGGAACAGAAGTCACTCTAAGCATGAAGGAGTGCTTAATGCCTTTCACACCTCCCATTCTCCTGCGTATACAGATCCCAGCATTCCCCCCCATCGTGGAGTTTTTTTTTTCTACTAGAACAGATCAAAAGAAAAATTATCAGTATCTGTCTGCCCTCAGACTAAAAAAGCCAGACTTCTAACAACTTAAAGCTGGAAAAGGCACTGAGATCGGAGGGAGGGGAGAGAGATGGAGAAAGACTACTCCATGACTACATTGTAATTGTCAGATTATGGAGGAGGAAATTGCTGTTTGAGCACCCACAGATTCTTTGAAGGTAGGGTGGCAAGACCTGGGGATGGAAGTCTTTCTTGATTGTGTTTTGTCCAGCTCCAAGGCTCCAAGGTCACAGACCCCTTGGTCTTGCGGCTCCAGCTCTGAAACAGCATCCTTTTGTGTTATAGAACTGATGGTTAAAGGTGAAGCCCTTTAAAACATGAGGATGCATGAATGCAAAATTTTGGTCATTAACTGAACACACATGGAAGCCAGAAACTGAGGGAGGGTGGGAGAGATAGGTCTATAAATGCTGTTTTAAACCAAATGTTTCAGATTCATTTTCTCACCATGTAAACAAAATATGGGAAGGGTCCAGATGAAATTAAACACTTTTAGGAGCCTTTGATTTCAGTGGGAGATATTTTAAAATTACAGTTAGAAGCCATATTGTTTAACTTGACTTGCTTGACTTTGGCCTAACTGGTGTCCTGATTTGCAGTGATTATAAACAACAGCACCGTGTCAAACATCAGCAACTTCTAATAAGCAAGAGTTCCCTTGACAACCTTTGTCCTTTTTGTCTCTGCCAAGGAGCAGCAATGACTACTAGTTTCCCTTGGTTAGACTCGTTAGAAGAGCTTTGTCTCCAACCATCCACTATCATTCCTTTGGCTCATGTGTTGTCAATTGTGCTGGCAGAAGGGACAGCTTTTCCTCTTCCTGTGGATAAGTCTGCCAGAAAAGCAGAGGGTAGCCTTAAGCAGCCTCCTCCCTCTCCTTTTCACCAGAGACAACAGCCAAGAAGGTGAAGGCAGAAGCAATGGCACTTGTGGTTACGAGTACCCTCTTCTGCCTCCTACCTCAGGTCATTACAGTGGTATATAACAATAGTGATATTCAGCACTGTTCTATCCCTCTGCTGGGTAAACTGCCTTATATGGCATCAGATCATTGATTCATGTAGCTTAGTATTATCTATATTGTAACGAGGAGCAGCTCTCCAAGATTACAGATGTTACCCTGTTTACTGGGGGCCCCATGAGGGACATCAAAATGTGCTCAACAATAGGTGGGGAAGATTAGCTCTGAGCACTGCTTTAGCATTACGAGAGGCAGGGTAGCTTAGCAGGATCTTGAGCCCTATGTCTATGGGGTCAGGCTGAGTCAAGGAGCACACAGAAGTTGGAATAATAAATGTGGTTTTATTAAAAACACAATCAAACGGCACATGCGGCACATTCACACAAGGTAACTAAAGAAATAAAGGTTGGAGTAGAATAGAGGGGTTTTTAGAGGAGTTGTTGGTTTGGGTGATACTTCACCTGTCCTGAAGCCCGGCTGGAAGCGGAGAAGATGGGGAGCGTGGATCTCAGCACGTGGAGCTGAGGGGAAGGCTCGCTGGACAAAGCGACAGCAAGGCGGGATGGAAGCCAAGAGCGATCCAAGGAAGTGCTCAAAGTCAGGGGTTTTTATAAGGAGAATTGTGACCACAGGTTAGGTTGGATTTGGGGAAAACAATAGATTTTGGGCTGGAGACAAAGCCTCCGAAAGGTCAGAATTTGAATGATTGAGTTATAGCCAAATTGTCAATAGGATAGCCAGTATGCAAACGCGGAGTACTTGAGCGTTGTATAGTCAGATCATCAAGCTGCCAGCACGGGGCACAGGATCTTTTGAAAGTTGTGTGCATACCTAATGGAGGTACTTGCCTTGAGGTCTCCTAAAGCTGCGAGTCGGCTGTTTCTGGCCTGCCTGTATTGTTTTGGAATATTACGGCGATTATCAGCCGAGCCTGTATGCATGCTTGTCCGGGGGCCTCGCAAGCACGTGGAAGGGAATGAGTATGTGAAGCTGAATTATTGATATCAATAGATATCTTTTTATGTCCCCCAAAGCTCGGCCTAGCTAGCGCCGTAACAATCCCCCCCCCGAAAATGGGCGATGTTGGGGACAATATCGAACATTTTCCAATTAAAAAGCAAAAATCATTTTAGAGCCAATAGGGGCTTGCAGGTTGGGTAGCCATATTACTCCACAGGAAAGGGAATTTTGGGGAAAAACAAAGGATTTCTAACTTATAACAACATTCCTAACTAAAACCTAAACCTAAACACATACACACAAATGTCAATTAAACAACAATCAACAATTAAACAATAAGCAATGTCAAACTGTCCCGTCTATAGGGAACTGTCAAAGAATGAGTAATGGTTGTAAAATAGCAAATGCAATCAATGAAATACTGTAAATCCAATGCAGGGTCTGGCAATGAAGGCAATCCAAGGAGCAATCAGTTCAATGTGGATGATGGGATGAGAGTTCATAGTCCGGGGGAGGTGAGATGCGAGCAAAAGTCTCTGCACCCCCCCTTGCAATGGGAAAAGTCATGTAGCTGGAGCGAGTGAACAAAACATAAGTCCATCCAGGCAACGGAGCAGGAACAGCAACAAAGTGTCCAAGTTGGTGCAGCTTAGCTGGCTTGCTGCAAGTTCAGGAACAGTGTGGCGTTGCAGAGTTTGGAGCCTGGAACAGTCCATTGGGCTTCTCGGGTTAGCAGGATGGCAAAAAGGCCCATATTTGCAATCGGAAGGCTGCGTGGTCACCTTTCCTCACGGTTTCAGGCGTCATCAGAATTTGAATGATTGAGTTATAGCCAAATTGTCAATAGGATAGCCGGTAAGCAAACGCGGAGTACTTGAGCATTGTATAGTCAGATCATCAAGCTGCCAGCGCAGGGCAGAGGATCTTTTGAAAGTTGCGTGCATACCTAATGAAGGTACTTGCCTTGAGGTCTCCTAAAGCTGTGAGTCAGCTGTTTCTGGCCTGCCTGTATTGTTTTGGAATATTACGGCGATTATCGGCCGAGCCTGTATGCGTGCTTGTCCGGGGGCCTTGCAAGCACGTGGACGGGAATGGGTGTGTGAAGCCGAATTATTGATATCAATAGATATCTTTTTATGTCCCCCAAAGCTCGGGCTAGCCAGGGCAGTAACACAGAGGGACACATTTCCCAATTTTAATCTAGAATTGTGAATTTCATCTGGCAAAGCATATGCTCTCCCCTTTCAGACTACACAATTATAGTGCTATGATTTCACTTTCACTTCCATGGCAACATTCTGTGGAACCTTGGGGTTTGTAGTTTGTTGTTGCTGTTTGCCTTTGAATCATTTCTAGCTTATGATGACCCTAACACAGTCGCATAGGGACAGGGGGGCAGGATGGGCGGTTCACCCTGGGCAGCAATGTTTTTGGGGTGTCCTGGCCCATAGCCACATCCTCGTGCACCTTGGCCATGCCCCTCCACAGTTGCCATGCCCCTCACGCCATAGCCCCGCCCCTCATGTGCCCCCCCACACACACTCCAAGCTCCACCACTGCCCTAACATGAACCTATCACAGAGTTTGTTCAAAAGGGATTTGCCATGGCCCTCCTCTGAGGTTGAATGTGAATGTTACCCAGTGGACTTCCATAGCTGAGCAAGGTTTTAAACCCTGGTTTCCAGAGTCCTAGTTCAACACAGAGTCCAAGCGTGCCACACTGGCTCTCAGTTTATGGAGGTTAGGGAGGGGCATTTAGAGTTGTCTACCAGAGATCTCTAGCACTTCAAAGGATAAGGCCATGGCAATTAACATGGAATCATAGTGCAACAATTATATAGTGTGAAAGAGTGGCTAAGCTACAGCTTTGCCCTTTGAAACAGTTTTCCCAGCACTCTAGAAATACAGCTGTTTAAATATAGAAGAGTGACACATTGCACACCTTTAAAGGTGATTTCATTTAGGGTCCATTTAGGCTTATCTATCAGTTGAACAATTGCACAATATCACAGCAAGAATTTCCCCCACGGTAGTAAACATATATTAACATTTTTTTAAATCATTTTATTCAAATTCAGATATAAAACAAACAATTATAACTGTCAGCTTATTTGAAATATTTCTGATCTTCCACGCTGATCTAGATTTCATTATCAATATTTCTTAACGTGCTTAAAATATTGTACTACATTTTAGTGCTATTATTACTTGTTGATTCTTGCATTTCCATCTCCATATTCCCGCTTCATGATATATATCCTGTAGCTCCCTCATAATTTATCTTAAATCATGAATCACAGATTTCCATCTGATGGTACCCAGCAATTACCCGTTACAATTTGCCATTCTTTTTGTATCTCTTCGTCTGATTTCCCTTTTAATCTCTGAGAGACCATATCAGCATTTTTGTTTTCAATCAGTGTACCCCACCATTGTTCTAATGTGGGTATTTGCTGAGTTTTCCACAGCTTTGCATATTCAATACGAGCTGTTGTTATCATGTACAGTAATATTCTCCAGTACTTCTTTATACCAGTACCTTCTAATACATCGGTCATATTTAACAAACACAATTCTGGTAACTTAGCAAACTGTACTTTCATTAATGCACATATTTTGTTATGTGTTTCAGTCCAATATTTCTTAGCTTTAGGAAATGTCCACCACATGTGATATATCGTACCAACCTCATTGTGACATTTCCAACATTGTCTAGTACCTGTATTATAAATCTTTTTTAATTTATCTGGTGTCATGTACCATCTATGAAATAGCTTGTAATAGTTCTCTTTCAAATTCTGGGCTACTGTAAATTTCTGTGTTTTTTTCCAGCTCTGCTCCCAAGACTCTAATTGTATTGAATGTCCAATATTTTGTGCCCATGAAATCATTGTTGCCTTTACTGTTTCTTCTTGCCTCTCCTGATGTAGTATTTCTTGATATATTTGGGCAAGTAAATGAGGCGGATTTTCGAACAGCCATTTAATTACTCCAGTTTTCTCTTTAAGTTCAATTCTATATGTTTTTATATCCATCTGAAACCTTTCTGCTAACTGTCTGTAAGGAAACCAACTTAATGTTATTCCCTCTTGTTCTAGTTTTTCTCTTGTTTTAATCTTAAAGTTGTTGGACGTTGATCTCTCAATTATATCATCATATCGCAGCCATTTATCTGTGTCCGTCCATCTGCCAAAAAAAGCCTCTTGAGTTGGGGAGCTGCCGTATGTTTTTAGTTTTATAATCCTCCCAAATTTTCAGAAGCGATTTTCTGATAAAGTGATGTGTGAAGTCTTGATCTATTTTTGCTTTATCATAAAACATGTAGGCATGCCACCTCATTCTCAGGTCTGCTCCCTCCAGTGCCAGCATTCTCATGTCTTGTAGGTCTACCCAGTCTTTTATCCACGTAAAAGCCGCGGCCTTATAGTATATTTGAAAGTCTGGTAGTCCCATTCCTCCTCTACTTTTTAAGTCTGTCATAGTATTCCATTTTATCCTAGGTTTTTTCCCTTGCCATATAAACTTAGTTAGTTCTCTCTTCCATTGTATGAAAGGTTTCATGTTCGTTATTATAGGAAGATTTTTGGAACAAAAAGTTCATTTTTGGCAAAACATTCATCTTTATTGCAGCTATCCTCCGCATCATTGACAAACGCATGGAGGTCCAACTTTCCAAGTCTTCTGTTATTTCTTTCCATTTTTTTTTTCATAATTATTTTGAAATAACTCATTGTTTCTTTTGGCTATCCAAATACCTAGATATTTTACCTTTTGTCCTCTGTTGAATCCTGTTTTTTGTACTAATTCCATCTCTTCTCTTTCAGTCATATTTTTGGTTAAGAAGACTGTTTTTTTCCTTATTAACTTTAAAACCAGAGAATTCTCCATATTCTTGAACTGTAGTAATCAATTTTCCGATACATTTCCCTGGATCATCCAGTAAGAAAACCAGATCGTCAGCGAAAGCTTTTAACTTGTAATGATATTTCTTAATTTGGACTCCTCTTATTTCTTTATCTTCTCTTATAGCATTGTTAAGTATTTCCATTGTAATGATAAACAGCAGAGGAGACAGGGACACTCTTGTCTCGTACCTCTGTGCAGTTCTATCATTTGTGTTCTTTCACCGTTTATGACCAGTCGAGCTTGTTGTTGGCTGTAAATTGCTTCAATCCATGCAACAAATTTTTCTCCTGCCTGCATCTGTTTAACCGCCGTCTTCATAAATGGCCAGCTGATCATGTCGAAAGCTTTCTCCGCATCTACAAATATCATGGCCATTTTCCGTTCATTATGCTTTTCATAGTATTCGATTACATTTAAGACTGTTCTAATGTTATTCCTCAAAGATCTTTTTGGTAGAAAGCCATTCTGGTCCTCATCAATTACCTCTGACAGCACTTTTTTAAGCCTCGCTGCTAGAACTGAAGCAAAGATCTTGTAGTCTGTATTCAAAAGTGATATCAATGAAATGGAAATAAAAATAGCTGTATATATGTAAATTATGCAAGTATCTTATGTATCAATTTATATATGTAGAATTTGTATAGAGATATAGATATAGATATAGATAGATAGATAGATAGATAGATAGATAGATAGATAGATTTATTCTATAGGATTATATATAGCTGAATAGAAAAGACCACTTATTTTAAAATCTAGTACATTGTATTCAGTTCATTCATCAAATTCATTCAATAAAATCATACAGTGAGTTCATTCAATATAATCAATGGGCTGTGCCCAATTCTTTCACTTCCCCCTCCCAGCAGATGCTGAGTCTCTTCTGGAACTGTTCCCAGACCTTGACTGTGAAAACTTCTCCTCCTTCTCCTCCAATGTTGATAACGGGAATCTGAGCTGCTCCGCTGCATGGGGGCAAAAGTCTCTCTGTCTTTCCTGTCCTTCCAGCACAGCCTCAGAAAACACTCCCTTATGAATATTTTTAAATCCTCGAATTGTTCTCAAAAATCAAACGGACAAAAAATAAAGGAAACAACACAGTTGCAAAGCAAAGTCCCCGATTTTAAAAATCAAACCACAATCCAAATGTCACAGTCCCGAATTTCAATATTCCATTTTCATTGTTCCAAGTTCAATGTTCAATGTTGTTCAATAGACCAAAAAAAGAAGAAAAAATCCAAAAAGGAATACCGATGTCCCATCTCGTCACCAAAAAAGGTACTATAATCCACAAGAGTTCGGCAGCCACGTCTTAAATCCTATACTTCCGAAAACACAGATGTAAGGTCCCAAACAAACACAGATCAATTATGTACCAAGATTCCAAAATTCCAAGTCAGTTCAATCAAAATGGAGGGCAAAAACAGAAAGGCAAAAGCTTAAGTTTAAACCAAGAGTAACCATATTCTCAATCCAGTCCAGTCTCTTCATACCAAGCAAAGGCAAAAAAAGCACAGACTTCGATCCCGTCTCTGTAACTCTCCGCTTATGCTCTTAATCAAAACCACTAGTGAAATCCATTACATTCTTAGTATACAGTCTATCTTAGGAAGTTGTAATCTTCTAAAAATTTTTTTTCCACCATTACATACTCACAGTCTGCTGGGTCACTACGTATTGCCACTCATGTTCACCGCTGTGAGTTCCAAATTGTTGCAGTATCAATGAAATAAAAACTAGATCAGATGCTTACTGTCTCAAATCGTGTCTTCTTTTTTAAAAAGTCGGCAGCGGCACTTGTGCCGCAAACACGGCGTCCCTGCTGGATCCGTCGTAGCCCTTCGGCCCCCCTGAAGCCTCCCACTCCCTCTTGTCAGAAGGAGCTCGGCACCAGTTACGGAGCCCCCTTCGAGCAATCTTCCACACCCCCTTTACCGGGGGGGTGTCTAGCTGCTTATCAGATGAAAAAAGTGGCTGGATTCCAGCGGGAGACAGCACAAAGTTGCGGAGCTCACTCCGTGCGACCACTCGCGTGCACCATGTGACCCGAAGTCCTTAAACATATATTAACATTTTAATGGTTCCCTATGTTGTCTGGCACCACTAGGAACAGATCAGTAGGAATAATTAATTGTGACATATCCTCCTCAAAGATTCACCCCATGTTAACAATGCAGATATTCAGTAGTATGTAGTTTACATAATCTATGACATTTAAAAATTGAATGAGAAAAAATTCTGGCTTTTCTAAGTTTTAAAATCTTCAATACTAGTACTTTTGTTAGACACAGGAACAGTAAGTAAAAGTGAGACCTGTAATTTGCATGGGTTTAAGCGATGTCTAAAGAACCTGCAATCCTCCAAGTACAGTTCCTACTCGTCCCATCCAACCTAGCCAAAATCTGAACACAGGTTCCTCATCCTTATGTTAAAGAAACAGAGGATTCCTTACTTCTGTTAGTAATCTCATTGTTCTATTTTTTTCTCTCATCAAGAATTCATATAAGAAATGCTCACAAACCCGTGGTGCTTAGCCAGATTGTAGCCAGGACTCATCCTAAGCAATTCTACAATTCTGTGTATTCTTTTGAGATCAGTAGACTGCATCTGAAATGCAGAAGGTGTTACTCTGTTGCAAGAGTGGACAAAGTGTGTCTTGCAGGCTGCACATGGCCTCCCTGACCCATGTCTGTGGTCCCTGGGCCCCGCAGGAGTTAACTTTCTTTTTTCTTTTTTTTTTTTTTGCCCAAAAATGATCTCTGGGCTGTGGAGAACATTTCCACCATGTCTCGAGTCCCACCAGACCCCTCTGGGTCAAAAGAAACTCCCCCCACCTGCCCTGTGGGGCCCAGGAAGAGTCAAAATATGCTTCCAAGATAGATCAGGGGTTGCAAGGGCTGCAGCCCTCTAAGGTCTCCTGGAAGGCTAATTTAGGCCCCCAGTTTACCTCAGCTGCCCACCCCACTCTATTGACAGAACCATGAGACTTCTCAGGCCACAAGATTTCTGTTTCAAACCTAAGGGTCCTTTGTAATTTGTAAATGATGGTGGCTCCATTGTGACAGCCTTCGTTATAAAGGTTCATGTAAGGTAAGAAGTGCTGTGGGAAAATACAAGAAACAGCTAAAAGGTAAGTCAAAGTGCAAGGAAAGAAAGTGCAGTTGTCAGGTTGTTCTTCCTTTCCTCTGCATTTCTACCTGTGAATCAGATGGCTGTCACTGTCAGAGGCTCCTTTGATATTTCCATGGATCTGTACCTTTTTGCTGTCAGTAGGAAAAAATAACAAATACTGTGGTCTGAAAAGAATAGCCATTTCCGCACTAGACTGTTACAGCACTATTATTTCACTTCCACATCCTATGGAATCCTGGAGTTTGTAGTTTTGGGAGGGGCCACCTGGCACCTCCCAAAATTGCAAACCCCGGGATTCCATAGGATGTTGAAAGTGGAATAATAGTGCTATAGTGCAGAAATGGCCAACATTGCAGCATTAGAAGTGTAGCAGCAGTAGCAGCAGCAGCCGCATCAGGAATGTACATTATTACTTTACAAGGTTATGTAAACAACAGGTAGATTTGTTGAGAAGCACTGATGGCCCAAGTTCACATGGTAAATTCAATGCCTCAGCAGAGATTTGAATTTGGATCTCCGTGATCCATTTACAGGGTTGCTATAAGTTGAAGTTGACTTAATGGCAGTTAAAACAAAAAAACAGAACATGCTGCTCAAACAGCACCCAAGCTCAAACAGCACCCACCAACCAACCATAAAATAATGAGACCAGTCACAAAAACTTGGATTGAAGGGCAGACCATTTTATTTAATCTATCTCTGTTTAGGCTTATCCCTTGAGATGTACAGAAGGGATGAGCAACTGGGGCAGATGGTATCTCCCAGACCAGGTTCCCCCCGGGCAAACAACCAGAGTCCCAAGGACAAGCCAAATGCTGGGTTGCTCCCTGGCCAGCCCAATACTAGAAGGCCAACCAGATAATCCAAAGTCCAAGTCACAGGATTTAAAGTGAGAGCTAGACCCTCTGGCCAGCCTCAAGGAGAGTCCCCTTCCCCACCTACCCATGCCACATGGCATATAGAGGCAGCTCCAGAAACTTATCCTTTACCAAATGTGTGCCACAGATGTCCACCAGACTCCTCCTTTCTCCCCCTACTACCTGACACGTGGCCTCCTATTTAAGACACCACTCTGGGTGAGATTACCTACCCTACACTAGATAAAATAAGCCAAAGGAAGGTAGAAAGAATTTCTACCCAGCCCCAAAGCAACCAGCAAGCTTACATTGTATCAGAGGCAGACAAGCGGGTTTACAAAATTGCCAAAACAGGGAGAGCAAGGGGCAGCAAGGACTTACTGAAGCTCTGACTCTGCCTCCCTCAGTCTCTTCATTATAGCCCACAGGGCCATCACATATTACATCATGACCTCCTTTTATTGAAGGCTAGCAAAATTCCTCCTCCCACAACGCTGTGCAGTGTTGCAGGGGATCAAAATTAAATTGAATTCATTCCAATATTGGCCTTGGGTAACTCTACCAATGAGAAGCAAGCTTTGCTCTTTTCTTTACTGACAGAAAATGGGCCAAACCAATCTGGCAAGGTTATCTGGGAAATCGCTGCTGATGTTGCAAGTTTCAAATCTATTTACTAGCATTATTGAAAAGAAATCTATGACCTGAACCACTATAGATTATGATGAGTGGAGGCATAATCATAATAGCTATCCACACATATTTCCAAAACAGTCAAAAGGTCTGAAATGAAATAACAAGGCTTCTGCCCTTAATTAATTAATCTATAGACACACCAAGATAATTTTCCTGAAGACTCAAACAAGCCACCAAGGTGCTTGTCTCATAATGGCATGATTCAACAAATATTGTGATGTTGTCTTCAGATCAAAGTGTATTTTGTGAATGAGAGAATGAATTGTTCTGGATGAAATATCTTAGCACACAACAGAGACCAAGGTATATCAAGAGTCACTGCTAACTACTTTTTCTTTGGTAAAGGGATCTCACACAGTCTTTCAAAATAGATTAGAAAAAGCATGCTCTGTCTGTGCAAAGAGAGTAAAACAGAAATATTTTTCCCGTGTTCTTTACAGATGAAATTACATTCTGCCAGATAAAGTACTTTTCCATATAGAACTGAGTGAGCATGCAGTGGCAGCACTAAGTGTTCATATGAAACCTACACAGTACTTTGGATATTTGAATAATCAGCGAAATAGTCAACCTGAATTTTAAGCTGAGTGTTACATGATCTGATATAGAATTATAACTCATGAGTTAATTGTTCATTTTTATGAATGATGTCATTTAAAATGGCTAATTTCTGCATTTTAATGTGATCTGTAAAATGTGCATGGATTATAGAACCTCCCAATGAGAGCCAGCATGGTGTAGGGGTTTGATTCTTGGACTACAACCTTGGAGACCAGTTTCCAATTCCACATTTGGCTATGAAAACCCACTGGGCAACCTTAGATGTATCACACACTCTCAGCCCCAGAAAACCATGTGATAAGTTTGCCTTAGACTTGCCATACGTCGAAAATGACTTGAAGGGACACAATAACAACAAAGAACTTTCCAAAGATATTATTATCTTTCTTCACTGTCACTCCCTCGGAGAGTGAATTCAGATGGTTGGCATTGATGAAGGTGCAGTTAAAAGTGAGAAACAAAATGATATCAGCATGTTTGGTAACACTCTGATATCGGAAGTCCCAAAAGTACTAAAAAGATTTTTTAAAAATAAAGAGGTGGTAATCTACTCAAATTCAAGTCCATGGAATGTTTAGGTTGGGCACAAAATATTAGCTGTCAGGTGAGAAAGAAAACTGGAAAGCCATTAAGAATTGGGATGCCCTCTCCCTTTTTTTTGCCTGTCTGGTTAGTACTTAGACGGGAAACTCCCAATGAATACCAGGTGCTATAGGCTATATTTCAGAGGAAGAAACTGGTCAAACTACTTCTGAATATTCTTTGTCTAAGTGTTACCCTGATTTCTGGGGGTCCCGGGAGGGACACGTAAATATGCTCACAACAATGCGGAGGGAATTAGCACAGAGCACAAGTTTGCAATGGGAGAAGCAGGGTAACGTAGCGAGATCTTGAACCCTATGTCTGCGGGTCAGGCCGAGTCAATCATAAGGCAGATGTTGAAATAATAATACTTGTTTTATTGAAACACAATCAAACACGTGTATGCAACAAACTCACACAAGGAACTATAGAAATAAAGGTAGGAGTAGGATAGAGGGATTTTTAGAGGAGGCTTGGTATGGGAAATACTATTCCTGTCCTGAAGCCCAGTTAGAAACAAAGAAGCTGGGGAGCGTGGATTCTCAGCATGTGGGGCTGAGGGGAAGGCTCACTGGACAAAGCGACAGCAAGGCGGGATGGAAGCCAATAGTGATCTGAGGAAGCGCTCAAAGTCAGGGGTTCTTATAGGGAAAATTGTGGCCACAGGCTAGTCCGTACTTGGGGAAAACAATGAGTTTGGGGCTGGAGACAAAGCCTCCGAAAGGTCAGTACTTTAGATGATTGAGTTATAGCCAGATTGTCAATAGAGTAGCCAGTATGCAAACACGGAATGCTTGAGAGTTGTATAGTTCGCTCATCAAGCTGCCTGCACGGGGCAGGGGATCTTTTTGTAAGTTGTGTGCATACATAATGTGGCACTTGCCTTGAGGTCTCCTGAAGCTGCATTTGGCAATGACTGGCCTGCCTAGATCGGGATATGAATGGTTTGGCTATTGTTGGCCGCGCCTGTGTGCGTGCTGGTCTGGGGGCCTCGCAAGCACGTGGAGAGGAATGGGTACAGAAGGCCGAATTATTGATATCAAATGATATCTTAATATCCCACAAGCTTGGGCTAGAAACAGCGGTAACAATCCCCCCCCCAAAAATGGGCGATGTTGGGCACAATATCGATCATTTTCCAATTAAAATCAAAAATAGTTTTAGAGCCAAATAGGGGTCTACAGGTTCAGAGGTAGTATTTCTCCATAGGGAAAGGGAATTTTGGGGAACACGAAGGGTTTCTATCTTATAAAAACATTCCTAACTAAAACCTAAACACATTCACACAAATGCATAGCAATAATAAGCAACCAACAACAATAAATCGTCCCGACAATTGGGAAACAGCAGTAAATGAGCAGTTGAGGCAAATGGCAAAGTGCACAACAGTTGAGTCTTTGAAGCAAAGCGTGCCTTCCAAGGAAGCATTGCAAGTCTTGAGCAAGGAGAAAGTGATAACAGTTACAATGTATCCAATTTTGCAAAACTAGCTAACAATCGCGAGCTGACTATTAGCTGCTTGCATCTTGCAGATCTTGGAGAAGGGAATAGTCCATAAAGAGCTTCTTCAGTGAGCAAGAAGGCAAAAGTCTTTCAAAATGGGTTTTTAAGTCCAAAGTCCTTTGTTTCTGTCGGGAGGTGTTTGGCCCCCCCCCCCATGGTCCCACAGCTACTGCAGAGGACTCGGGCATCTCCTTGGACCGACTCCTGATTGGAGCTGCGATTTTCTTCTTCACCCTCCCCCCTCGATACCCGGGGGAGATGGCCAGGTCCGGGGGGTCTTCTCGGTTCTCTGGAGCTGTCGACCTATAGCTATTTTGGCAACAGAACTGACAACAAGGTTATCCAGTACATAGATAAAACGCAAATTACCAGCTCAGTGCCTGATGGGAGTTCAAGTGGAAACAATTTTTGCTCGCTGTGAGTTGAAAGTGTATGTGGGAGCGAGGATTTAAATAACTCCCAAGTATAAAGCTGTTTTGGCCATAGGAAGGCCGAGACAGTAGCAAAGCTGTGGATTCAGAACCCGCATCAATCTGCCTGCCCCTGAGGCTGGGTTAGCCAAAGTCATCCTGGAATGAGAATGGATTCAGATATCCAAAGCCATCCCAGAACAAGATTGGGTTCCAGTTAGCAGACAAATAGCCAAAGTCATCCCAGAACAGGGTGAGATCTCACTTGGCAGTTGGTTCGCCGAGGTCCCCCCATCATTCAAGCCTAGAGCCAGACTCCAAGTCTGATGATGTATACCGAGGGCTTCGGGGTCTGCGGGTACGGTGCTGGTAGCTAGATGTAGGTTCTGAGTGCACAACTTCCCTACCTCAAGAAAGCTGGATTCCCAGGCAGGCCTGAAAGACGGTCGCCTTCGGATAGGCTTTTGAAACCAGATGGGACATTCTTATTCAAAACAATTCACACTAACAATTAACTATTTACAAACCACGAGCCTCGGAGCTCTCAATAAAACCGGCCAGCTTGTAGCTGGAAAATCTGTTTCTTGACCCACAGTACAAGGACAATTAAGCATATGGCTAGTATAATCTGAAAGGCAACCAAGATTATTAAAGGGTGCAAAGCGAAGTGGGCGATCGCTTGCCCTGTGGACAACCAGCTGAAGGTGTCCCACCATGACTGTTGTGAGGTTGACTCCAAATCTTCTGATGATTCAACAATTACTTTGGCAGAATGAATGACTGTCAATGCAATCTGATGGAGGGAGTGCGATACCTCCAGTACTCTATTGGCAAGGCGGGTGAGATTCCATAGCCATGTAGATACGGGAATCTCATCCTCGATGTGGAATCTGACTAGTTTGGATTCCGTGGGCACGTATCCAGTTTCTAAGAAATAATCTTTCATCTCCCACCTGAGATAGAAGTTGTTCCCAAAGCAATCCTGTACATGCTGCGAGCAAAAGCACGGGTTGCCAGTGGTGCGGTTGATGTTTACTGTCGCACCACTAGGCAATACTGTCACATTTGAACACAGGGTTCTTAAACAAAAGCACTCCTTATTAATCTGTGCCATGACTGTATAGTCTACCGGTATTACTACATATTCAGAGACACTGCTATGACCAAAACTGTCAACATTACGAAAACACTGTACCCAATGGTGATGAAATAAACAACCGGATAAATCAAATGAGTGCGTACTGTTGGACCAATGGTACAATTGTCGGGGAAGTAAGGTGGCATTAGCGGCTATTAAGGGTAGTCCTATATGGGAGAATGGATGTAAAATTACTGGGTTCAGAATCCGTTCGTGTACGACTTCCACCTTGAGAGTTAGGCTCTCCCAAGTGGCATGCCGTATCTGTGCCAAAGTGGTGGGGTGTTCTAGGGACTCCGGGTAGCACTCTCTCAGCAGGCTCAGGAACTCTGGCTGTATTAATCCCATAAGGCTGGCCTGAATCACCTGAGCTGCAAAGGTAATTATGTTGCTTTGCAGTTGTGTACACTGAATAGCAACTGACATATTGTGTGTCGTGGTTTTTAAGACATGACCGAGGTCAGACACTATATCTCTCTCTGCGCCAACCCATTGCGGTAACAATTGACTGATCAAATCCATTCCTCGTGCCAGGTTAGTTAGACCAGCGGCGGAGGATATACCAATTTCTTTAGTCTTAGAGCCAATCATGCCTAATTTATTTGCCAATACCTCGTTGTCCATAGCGTTAATTATTGCACTGCCAGTTCCTATTCCTCCTAAGACGGTCTCTAGGACACTTCGCTTAGGGCAAGTGTGTGGGTGGGAAAAAGACAGCCACCGTTTTTCCCAGTGCTCCCACTGTGTCCAAGCTAATTTTAGATACGGCTGGCAGGCAGGAATGACCTTTCAAATATTGACTACAGTGCCTTCCGGTTGCATGGCCGGTGCGAGTGGCAGCTCAGATTGAAGCTGCGCAATGACGTGGCTCCGAGCAGCCACTCGCTGGACTCCAGCCGCCTGTTTTGCTACCACAGAGGTGGCAGAACACCCCTCCGGTACGAGGAGTGCGGAACGGGTCCAACGGGGACCCCAAAACCGGCATTTGCTCTGCCTGGCTGGGAGAGCAGAAAGCGCCAGGGGGGTCGAAGGACCAAGACGGAGCCAGCGGGATCGCTGCCTGAGCGGCACAAGCACTGCCGTCAACTTTTAAAAGAAGACATCAAATAACATGTAAGAATTTAATAAGAGTCATTTAACCTGTTCTGGTCGCGATTCTGTCAATATCGCAGCAGGTCTGGCATGCAACGGTGGGCAGAAGCGAAAGAATGGAGGGGACCCTGAGCCTGAGTGAGTTCGTTATGGCTGGGAGTTTTTCTTAAAGGGGCAGCTGGAATTTTAAGAAAAGGCTAGCTGGGAGTGCTGCTTACTCACGAGGATTGAAGTTAATATTTTTAAAGAATAAAGAAAGACTTATGAATCACAATTGGGACTTACAGTATAAGATGGCATATAATTGATCATTTGGACTGATGGATTACAAATGAGTTATAATCTCCATTTGGACACTAAATTTTCTACAGTATAATACTTCGATATTTTGGCCGGACTGAGAAGATCTGGAATTTGATTTATGGATTACGGGTTTGGATTTTGGATTTTGGAGGAATATTTTGGGATTGAAAGCTATTGAGCTGCACGTCTCCTTTTTTTTTATTCCTGTGGAGTAACTCTTGTTTCTTGATTCTCTTGGATTGTTGAGACTATGAGACTGTGCTGAAGGTCATCTAACCCAAAACATCCTCACTCCCACAGATGGAGCAGCCTGGAACTTAAGCGACAATGAAAATGCAATGAATCTTCTGAAATGAATTCTGGGCAGCTTCAAGAGGGGAGGAGGGAATATAAAGCGGATAAAGGCACAGAGTTTTGGATTTGAGAAGGGGCAATGTATTTCAGTAATGTCAAACAAGTTTACTATAAGTGATATATTGTCAGTAATATAAACAATGTGATGTCAAGGGTTGAGACTGTGAAACCTGTGATGGAAGAGACTTGATTGGAAGATCCTTCCTCCCATGGACTGAGCTGCTTGGAATTTAAGTGACAAAGAAATTACAGATAATCTTTAGAAATGAATTTTGGGTGGTGAAGTCCAAGATGGGAGGGGGGAACGGGGAGATTAGTCAAGTAAAGACCCTCACTCTCCTGGACGGAGCGGCTCGGAACTTAAGCGACTAGAAGAATACAGTAAAAATTCAGAAATAGACTCCAGACTGCAAAGTCCAGGAAGGGAGGGGGGAAAAGGAGCAGATAAAGTCACAGGATTTTATACCCTCTCTCTTGGGTGCAGTGCAGCTTGGAATATAAGCGACTTTAAGAGTACAGAGAATTTGCAAATGAATATCCGGGCTGCAGGGCACCAGATGAGAGAGGGGAACAGGAAGATGATGATTGATGGATTTTTATTTTGACATTGTTAATTAAGCTTGCAATTGATGATATATCGATATATTTCATGAATATGAACATTGTGATATTGCTGAATGGGAGAAGGGGTTTAAAAAGTACTTAAGGAGAAACAAGACATTTTAGTATAATGGAATTCAGGGTAAGAAGATGGGGGATTGTTGCAGTAATAATTGCTCAGACTGCCAGATATACAATGACAGAAATAATTAAAAATTTTAAGATTTTCACTGCAGGAAATGGAGAGTTAAATGAAAATATATATATATATATATATATGGAGAAAACAGAAGCTTCAAGAGAGTGATATGGAAATATTTTGGAACAGGACGATTTGAGTTAAGCAGAAGAGAGTGATGGTTGGGAACTGTCTAGCCAGAACGACTATATTATGATTGTTAGGAGAAGGAAATGTGTGTTCGAACAGATGAGATAATCAATTTATTGTGATGAACTAATGTAACAAGTGGACTAAGCTGCGGGAAATGTTGACCAGAACAGCGTGGAAGAACAGAAGAAAATTCATGTAACAAGTACAAGTCAAATAATCCTTTTTTTATATTTGTGAAATTTAATAAAATTATATTAAAAAAACATAAACAAATATTGACTACAGTGAAATTTAAAACCATGGTGGTGACAACAGGCTGGGAGTTTGAGTACGCGACTACCTCTATATCCTTATGTATTACGGTGCTCCCTACATACATGGCAGGGGAACTAGTGGAAGGGGGAGTGTAAGCAGGGGAATCTGGGCACCACATTTTGCCACATGAGAAATTGCAACCAGTCGGGGTACGGGTGAGGTTACGCATGTGAATAGAAAGGTTTTCCACTCCCATGCTGGGTGACAATCATCATAGGTGAACCTAATCACAAACAGGGAGGCATTGCGGTACTGGCTCCGGACCATTTTGACGGTCAACGGAGACAGGGCAATGGCCGTTTCAGTGTAGACCTTAGCTTCTCTACCATCTACAGACTTGCGTAACTCAGAGCTAAGCCTCCCTTGGGGGCGTACCTGTATCTGTGAAAATAATTCAAATGGGTACCTCTTCTAAACCAAGGTAGCAGCTGTGAATTTCATAGCAGGGCTTCTGCCTCCTGGTAAGGATTCCAATGGCAGACTGCCTGCACGTTGAATTGCCAATTGGTGGTGAATTGGGTGGTGTATTCGGAAGAGGCTCCGAGGACACATTTAAACAGAGAAAACAGTACTGCAATCCACGTGAACGGTCCCATTCCATCTTCCCGTAGGGAACACAGATACGGGAGTCCATCACTACTATAACTATGTACAAGAGCTATTTACAGAAACGGGAAAGTCAGAGGGGGCGCTACTCCTCTCTGTCCCGTTCAGACAATGTTCATTTACCCATTGTCAAAGGCCTCATAGATTTAAATTTAAATCTGACACTATTGGGAAAAATTGCGACGATAAAAATGAATGTTCTGCCGAAATTAAACTTTTTATTCCAAAGTTTACCAATCATTACAAATGACAAACCCATCCATCAATGAGAGAAAGAACTATCAAGATTTATATGGAATGGGAAAAAAATGAGAATTAAATGGAAATTACTGACAGAACAAAAGACAAAAGGGGGTTGTGATCTACCGGATTTCAAATTATATTACTATGCTAGTGCAATGACATGGTTGCAAGATTGGATTACACTAAAAGATAAAAGATTACTAACGTTGGAAGGCACAAACATGTGGTTTGGGTTCCATGCTTACTTGTGGTATGGAAAAGAAAAAATAGACAGCGACTTTAACAATCATTTTGTGAGAAAATCCCTGTTAAAAATGTGGAAGAATGTGAAGAGATCTATTTATAATAAAATACCTCTATGGTGTTCCCCTCAAGAAGCCTTCTATGGGCAATGGAAGGATCCAAACCAAGATTGGCTTCGATATAGTGATTTGTTGATTCTGGATAAACAAGAAGGAGTTAGAATCATAACCCCGGAAGAACTTAGTCAACAAAATATAGAAATAAATTGGTTCCCATATTTGCAATTAAAAGAGCGATTTAAAATGGATATAAAACTAGAAGGTATTGCAACACAAAGGACATATAATGAAATAGAAACCATAATATTTTTGAAAGCTAAACAGAAAATCTCCCTCTTTTATAAATACTTCTTAACACGAAAATTAGAGGACAAAACAGTGAAGGAATCAATGATAAAATGGGCTCAAAATATTCAACGGGAAATCCCACTAGAACATTGGGAAACTGCTTGGAAGAACACAAAAGAATTTACCAGTGCCCAGGACTTAAAAGAAAACTTTATTAAAATGATGTACAGGTACCACCTTACACCAGTTAAAAATAGATAAAATGTTCCAAACAGGTAACAACAGATGTTGGAAATGCAAGGAGAAGGCTGGTACGTTTTACCATATATGGTGGACCTGCCGTATTACAAAAAATTACTGGACACAGATACATAAAGCTATAACAGAAATATTCAAAATAGCAATTCCAATGCAACCAGAACTCTATTTATTGAATATGACGCATATGCTTGGAAAAAATTTTCTGCACCAGAATAAACGAGTATTGTTATATTTAGTAACAATGGCAAGAATGCTATTTGCAGGATCTTGGAAACTACCCAATGTACCAAATACAGAACAATGGTTGTTAAAAGTAACAGAAATGAAGCAATATGATGTATTTTCATGTCACTTAAAAGGGAAACGAACTGAAAATATGGAAAAAATATGGCAACCAGTTAACGATTATGTAAAAGGATATGGTAAATAGACACTCAATAATGGTGTTCATAACCAAAAAGCTTAAAGAAACAAAGGGATTTAGAATAAGTTTGAGTTTTTTAGAGGACAGAGATATACATAAACTAATGAATTATGGAAAAACGTGATAAATGTATGTTTCAACTAAGTATTGCTTTTCTTTATCGCAAAAAGTATTTGTAAATAACTATGTTCTCTTAAGGAAGTAAAGAAATTGCAAGAGAAGGTGCACTCAATAGTTAAAAAGGGTAAAAATAAGGGAATTTCATATGTTGAAAGGTAGCGTGGTGACACTATTCTAGGTACTCGGCAAGGGAAGTCAAAAGGATTAAATTCATTGTACAGCTTCTAAAATAAGAAACCAAATGTGTATATATTTATATGAAAAATAAGAAACATGTGAACAGATCTGTAAAACTATGCAACTCATTTTTTTTATTTTTATTTTATTCTTTTCTAATAAAAAATAAGTTGGGAAAAAAAAGGCCTTGTAGATTCAGACAAACGTCTCAGACAAATTAATGGCTGGCACTTCCTTGCAATTTATGGAAGTCTGGCAAATTACTGGACTCACATTAGGCTTTTGGGCGCCTGGATCTTCCACCTCGGGAATTACCACTGAGGCGGGATCAACCTCAGGCTGACCTTTCCATTCTTTAAGCTGGGAGACATGGAAGAATTTAAGCCAGTCTCCCTTCTTCCTAGGTATGCAGATGTGGTAGACTGCAGAGGAAGTCCTTTTCACAATGGGGACGGGACCCACCCATTTAGCGGCAAGAGAGTGCTTGTCCTTATAGAAGTTCCTATAAAGGACCAGCTGCCCTTCTTCCCACTGGCACGGGTGATGAACCCATCCCAGCCTCTTATCCATCTTTTGCAGGTTCTTACCTAGTTGTTCTGCTACCTGCCCGTGTATTTGTCCTATATGCTGAATCAGATTCTTCACCCACTCGTTGTTCAAGACAACGGGTTCTAAATCTGAAGGCAAGCTAGTGTCGATCCAGAAGGCCTCTGACAACATCATTTTACTCCCTATCGTAACCATGGGATGCCACGGTGCCTCTGAATGCCATCAAGATAATGGGCAGTTTGACGTCCCAATCCTTCCCCAAGGAGTGCACAACCTTCCGGAATGCCTCCTTCAAAGAACAGTTGGTACGTTCAATTTGTCCTGAGCTTTGCGGGTGATGCGCAACGTGGAATCGCTGGTGTATGCCCAGCTCCTTGCACAATTCTTGGGTCACCTCTCCAGTGAAGGGAACTCCAAGATCCAAGTCAAGGTCACGTGACACCCCCCAGCGAGCCCAGACATTGTTGAACAGCAGCCGCGCAGCTGTGCTAGCTGTATTGTCTCTGCAAGGGAATGCCTCCACCCATTTGCTAAAGGGATCAATTACTGTCAAGCAGTACTTGTTCCCTCTAGGTGTGGTGGGCAAAGGACCTATGAAGTCGATCTGGATTCGGGTCCAGGGACCCTCAATCCATTGGGGCTGAGTGGGAGCTTTGGGACTGGAGGGGTCAGCGTTGACCATCGCGCAAGATAAGCAATTGTCAACCCACTGGTTAACATCTTGCTTCATCTGGGGCCACCAACCAGTTTCCCTAACTCTGTCCAACGTGACTCCTCGTCCACAGTGTCCCTGCTCATGAACGAACTGGATCACGTCTCCGCGGAGGTCTTTGGGCACTAACCAATGGCGCTGGCCACTGGCATCGACGGCCCAAAATACTCTGTCTAGCTGTTCTATCTTAAAGCAGCCAGGCTTGTCGGAGCCGTTTCTGGCCAGTTCTGAAATCTCTGGGTCTCCCTTCTGAAGGGTACCTAAGGCCCTTTCCGCATGTGGGGGGGGGGGGACAGCCGAAAACAGACCTTACCGGCTTTCTTTTCCGGCCGGCTGAGTCCGTCACCACGAGGAGCAGCGTGAGTTCGCTGCTCCGCAGTCCTCCGCGTCCCAAATGGCAGCTTCCAGTTGGTGGAGGCTCTCCACCAACCGGAGAAGCTCGCCAGCCGGAAGCCCGCCCCCGGCAGATCTGCAGGCACACACTTGCACGCGCCTGCAAATCTGCTCCGGAGGCGGGCAACGGAGCGGCACGGGGTTGCGCACTCTGTGATTTTTAAAAACCTCTGAAAAGAGGTTTTTAAAAAACATGCCACGCGACCAGTTCCAGTCACTCCGGAGTGGACTGAGGTATGGAACTACAGAATGTAGTCCGCCCCAGTCCACTCTACGGTGCAGAAGACCTCCATGGGAGGTCGCTCTGCACCGTTTTACTAGCCCGGTGCGGAAATGGCCTAAGTCAAACATAGGAGGAAGCAACAGCTGTTTGGGATTGACATTGATGGCGGTGATGGGAGGTGATTGTTTTTTGTAATATTCTCCGCATTCTTTCTGCAATTATACTTGTAAATATTTTGTAATCTATGTTTAATAATGAAGTCGGTCTATAATTTTTTGGTTCTTTCGGATCTTTCCTTCTTTTAATATCAAAATTATATTCGCTTCATTACATGAATCTGGTTTCCCATTTGTCATGATTTCATTAAACATCTTCTGCATCGGTATGCTCAATTCTTCCTGTAATTCTTTGTAATATAATGCCAAGTAGCCGTCTGGACCTGGAGATTTTCCTACCTTAATTTTCTTGATCACCTCTATGATTTCCATTATTGTTGTTAGCGTTCAAACTGTTTTTTTGATCATCAGTCAACACTGGGATATCTTATTTTTCCAGATATTCTTCTATTTTTTTCTTCAATTTTATATTGATCTTATAGAGATCCTTATAGTGTTTTCGAAAAACATTCATTATCGTCTTTTGGTCTGTGGACACCAAATTTTCTTTCTTTACTTGTGGTATACTTGTAGTCTTTACTTGTAGTATTAAATTTCTCTCTCTCTTTTTTCTTAATCTGTATGCAAGCCACCTCTCAGGCTTATCCGCATTCTCAAAATGCTTTTGTTTAAGCATTCTTAATTTCTTTTCAATTTCTACTGTATTCTCTGCCTGGATCTCTTCTTGTAATCTTTTAATCTCCCTTCTCACTTTTTTATTTGCTGGGTCCTTTCTTAAATCTTCCTCTTTTCTTTTAATTTCTGTTTCCAATTTCATCATCTTCTCAGATCTTTTTTCCTTCATTCTGTGTTCCACTTTATGAACAGCCCCCTCATGACCACTTTCCCAGGGCCCCATATTGTTTTTGATGCAATTCCTTCTGTTTCATTTTCTTTGAAATAATTCCTCAACTCTTCTTTTGCTTTTTTTAAGTATTCTTCATTTCTCAACAGCAAGTCGTTAATTCTCCAATTTGAATAGTTACTTTTCTTTTTCAAAAATGATTGAATTTGAATTGGATTATGGTCTGAAAGTATTCTGGGGAGAATTTCCATATTCTTCACTGTTGTATGTAATGTTTTAGAAATTAGAAACATGTCTATCCTGGACATAGTTTGGTGGCAATCAGAGTAGTATGTGAAACCTCTTTCATCTCCATTTTTAAATCTCCATATATCCATCAGTGACAGGTCTTCCATCATTCTGAAGAAAGTTCTAGGCAGTTTCCCTTGTTTCTTTTTGTGATTTTTATTTGTTGTTCTGTCCTTCTTCGGGTCCAGTACCCCATTCATATCTCCCATTATCAAGATGTTATCTTGATTTTTTTGTGTGACATATTTCTGTAGTTCTTCTCCTATCTTCTCATAAAATTTACTTTTATTATCCAATGGGGAGTAAATTCCTATCAGCATTGCCAATGTTTTGGGAAATTGAACTTGCACACCTATGTAATGTCCATCTTTATCTCGAAATATTTCTTCTGTAGGGTATTTTGAGTTAACATATGTTACAACCCCTCTTTTCTTCTTTTCAAAAGCAGATATATAGCATTTTCCTAGTTTAGGGTTCTTCAAGTATTTTACATCTCTGTCCCGGATCTTCGTCTCTTGTAGACATATAACATCTGCCTTTGTTTTTTCTAAGTAATGGAAGACCTGTCTGCATTTATAACTGGAGTTGAGACCTTTTACGTTCCAAGACATGCACTTTATACTCATTTTCTTAGACTTCTTCTTCTTCTATTGATTTCTTTTCTGTTTCTAAACTCTGTTGGTCTTGTTCCGAGTCTTCCTTCTGTTCTTCTACACCAACATCAACTTTTCCTTCTGGTTTTTCTTGTTTTTCTGTGTTGTCTTTATCTTCCTTCTCTTTGACTGTTTTCCTTCTTCTTGTCTCTTCTTGGGATCCTTTTCTTTTGTTTTCAAATATCTCTTTTATTTTCTCCATAACTTCGTTAGCTTGTGCTGGTGTGGTACATCTGTATCTTCTTGAGTTCAGGGTAAAAGAGACTCCTTTAGATCTCTCCCACTCGTATCTAATATTATATCTTTGTAACAATACCGTGAGATTTTTGTGGTCCTGTCTTCTTTTTAGTATTTGATAGGGGACGTCTTTAAAGACTTTCACTTCTTTTCCCTCCAGTATGAGTTTTTCTTTGTAATTTTTCTGCAGTAACTTTTCTTTCATTTCTATCATCGTGAAACAATGATAATGTCCCTAGGCCAATTCGTTTCTCTTGCTATTTTTGAGCTTATGCGAAAGATCCGGTCAATTTCCATTTCCATTGTTTCTTCAGACACGTCCATGTATGCCACTAATTCAGGTATTAGCCTTTTGTAAATGTTTTCCCCAGCCTTCTCTTCTACCCCTCTAAGTTTAAGGCACCTATCCCGGTACCTCATTTCATGTGCCTCTATATCCGCCTTATATCTTTTTAGATTTTCATTCACCTCCTTCCTCTCCCTTTCTGCTTGTTTCATTCTTTCATCAATATCTTTTACTTCTGTTTGTATTGTCTTCACTTCTTTGTTTATCTTCTCCATTTTCTTATTAAATGCTTCCATCTCCTTTTTTATATCTCTTTTGATCTCAGCTTTTGTGTCTCTTAGCTCCTGTCTAATCTCTTGTTTAAAGTTTCTTAGTTCTTCTAGTATCTGTACTCCAATCTCTGAAGTTTGTAAAGGCTGCTCCAATGAAGGTCATCTCTCTAAGGCTATTTGTGATTGTGTGTATGTAATGGTTTTCTTCCTTGTTGTCATCTTTTTTCTTTTTTTTTTAATACTTTCAATCTCTATACTTTTCCTAAATCCATATCTTTATATCTGTGTATTTATCTATGTATTTATCAGTTCTATGCAATAACGCAAATTTATAATTCTATATAAAGTTCGGTATATCAGCTTATATCTATACTAACAGTCTTATATAAAAAAGAAGCTTATATATATATAATACAGTCTATTTTATATGTAACACAATGTATATATAACATAGTCTATTTCAGATATATATTAATACACTTTTAAATATAAATTAGCTTTGTAATTTCACTTTGCCCCACTAGGTGGAGCTCTTTTACTACATTTGCTCAGTCTCTTTGTTTAACTATTGTCTCACGAAGAATTCTTTGTTTAGGAACAGTCAAGGTCAGTTTACTGATCTTAGCTCTTTGATATACCTTCAATTTTTCCCTCCCTTCTCTTTTTCCTCAGCTGCAAGTAAATTATACCGTAGTCACCATATATTAATTTAACAATAACAATATAGAAGTAATATGTGTGACAATCAAAGATTAATACGTAATTGATTTGCAAATTATTTAACCGATCCCAATCTAGTAATCACACTTAGTCAGAATTAGTTTTTAAAACCCCAGACTTTCCAATTCATGTTCTTCTTATACCACCAGAAGAAAAGGGATCCGTTTCTCTTCTAATGTCAGTCCTCACTTCATCCCAATCGTCACAACTTTTCTCTGATTCTTCAAACTATTCTTGTCTTATCAAAATTGTCCTTTCTAATATTAAAGCAAAGTTCATGTAAAATTCATGTGGTTGCTGTCCATTTTCTTACCAGCAAAATATTCCTCTATACAGCTTTCGCTCAATTCAAGTAAGTTCAAAGAAGTTCCCTTAAGGTTTAAAGTCTCTCTCCCATCTTCTCTCTCTCACAGTCCTTATATAATCCCTATGTCATCTCTCTCCGCTCTGATTTTTTATTTCAAAGTAAACTTCATTAAATATTTTTCCAAAACAGTCCACCTCCTCAGTCAATCAATCCACTTTACTAATTTTTTACAGTTTATTTTGTGGGGTTAGTTGTTTAAGGTAAAGTTCATTCCGTGTTCTCCAAAGCCTTCCACCGTCTGCGAACAGTTTATAATCCACAGTTCATAATCCACTTTTGCTAAGTTCATACAGTTTAGTTTAAAAGATTAATTGCCAAGTTAAGTTGATTCAATTTATAAGATTAATTTACCAAGTTCTGCAATATCTTATCCAAATAAATTCATTTAAATTTATAGTTCCAAGTTTAATGAAATTTATAGTCCTTAAAGTCCTGTTTTGCTCACTTTGATTTTTTCTTAATCGCTGGCACAGTCCTTTATGTTGAGGTCATATCGAATCTTTACAGAAGAAAGTTTTTCACTGGTATTTCTTCCTACGATGTTACTTACAAGCTTCTTTTAAAAAAGGTTTCGGCATTCCTTTGCCACTCAGAAAGCGGCTGCCCAGCATGGCTGTGGTATCTCTTCAGCTCTTCACCCGTCTCCATATCTCCGATGCAGCGAAAAGCTGTATCTTTCCATCCGACGGGCTTCGATCGAGCCCCCTTCAAAATCCTCCAGACTCCCTTTACCGGGGGGGGGGGTATTTGGCCGGCACCGTTTAATATATTTCCTGCCAGCTAGTCTGTGCTGGGCGATTGTGTTTCGGTGGAGACAAGCCTCCCACAACCGCACGGTCCGCCATTAAACCCGGAAGTCCTCCTACCCAGCTTTTTAAAGATGGGGACAATATTTGCCCTCCTCCGATCTTCTGGGACATCTCCTGATCCCCAGGAACACTCAAGGATTGCCACTGATTCTGAAATTACTTCTGCCAGTTCTTTTGATACCCTCTGCGACAAACTTGATGGGAAGGGGTCTTGACAACAGAGCCTCCTTGGCAACTGAGAGTGTTTAAGCTGATTGGCTGGATAGCCCAGGGGAAGGGCTGGTGGAAAGAGAAAAATAACAGATTTTAACTGTCTGGGGAGTGTTTGAAGAGGGTGTGTGTGATTTGTGGTGTGTTTGGGAAAATTGGAGATTTGAAGAGCTCTGTGGGAGAGAGAACTGAGAAATTGGGTGTACGAAAGATAGTGAATGAATTGAGAGAGAGAAAGAGAGAGAGAGAGAGAAAGAAAAGAAGGGTGTGATGTTTGTAAACATTGAGATACAAAACAAATTTAAGCAACAGTGTTTCAATAAATGTTTGAAGTTCTGTGTTCCATAAAACAGTGTCACAGAGTCTTATTTTGAATCCTGGAATATACACTCTACCAATAATATCATCTTGACCTTAGTGCCAACAGTACCACAGTCTTAGAAAATATGAATCACTGCTGATCCTTACATCTGGGAGAAGGGCAGATTTAGGGAAGGCAGTAAAGGGGGAGAGTCCTGAAAGGAAGACGCCAAGGGGAGACAAGAGTGAGGAAGGGACTGCGTTCTCAGAGAGGGAGAACTGAGGCAGACCCGTTTGTCCTGGCCCTGGCTTGATTCAGAGATCTCCCTGGCTGTTCAGACCTGAACGCAAAGAGGTGTCAGGCTGGGCAGGCCTTGAGTGCGAGGCTTGGGTGCGCCTTTAGCACTTGGCACTGACGGGCGGTGGTTTTCCGTCCGTGTTTTACACCCTCAAATGTAGTTCATCTGGCCCTGGAGACTTGAATTCATTTAGAATAGTCAGATATTCCTGTACTACCTCTTCACCTATACTGTGCTACATTTCTCTTACTGCATGATCCACTCCATTTTCCCCAGGTAGAACACTGTTATAGGAGGAAAGCGTTTCTGGTAGCAAGCCAATTTTTTTTTCATGTGCAAGGAATTCTAGAAAACATGTTTCCCATCTAAATGAAAAAAAGTGGAAGTTCATACTAAGACTTGGTCCAACTTGCTATTTTTTACACATTCCATCTCAATCTAATCTATTTGGGATGAGGGGGGTCAGGCTGTATTGGGTGTAATAAAAGGTATGGCATTGCACTGGAAGCCTAGATCACATAGGAGTTTGAGCAATGTTGTGCCACAAACCTTACATAATCCATAGGTAGGTCCAGGAGGAACCTACCTCATGCTGCAAGAATTACATAGATAGAGATAGGCAACCATTTTGCCCATGAGGATTGCACATAGAGATGGGGAATGGCTCAGAGACTGCATACTAGTGGCTAAGGCTGAAGCCAACAGTGGTTGAGTCTTGGCTCATGGTGGCCATGGTGAAGGTCAGCATATCCTTGCAAAGAAGCTAGTAAAATGTGGGCTGGATAGGGCTATTGTTAGGTGGATCTGTAATTGGTTGACCGAACAAACCCAAAGGCTGCTCACTAATGGCTGCTTTTCATCCTGGAGAAAAGTGACTAGTGGGGTGCCACAGGGTTCTGTCCTGGGCCCAGTGCTATTCAACATCTTCATCAATGACTTGGATGAAGGAATAGAGGGCATACTGATCAAATTTTCAGATGACACCAATTGGGAGGGGTTGCTAATACCCCAGAGGACAGGATCAAAATTCAAAATGACCTTGACAGATTGGAGAGCTGGGCCAAAGCTAACAAAAGGAATTTCAACAAAGAGAAATGTAAGGCCCTGCACTTAGGCAGAAAAAACGGAATGCACAAATATAGGATAGGGGACACATGGCTAGATAGCAGTATGTGTGAAAGGGATCTAGGTGTCTTGGTAGATCACAAGCTGAACATGAGTCAGCAGTGTGATGCAGCAGCCAAGAAAGCCAATGCGATTCTTGCTTGCATAAATAGGAACATGGTGTCTAGCTTAAGGGAGCTAATGGTACCACTCTATTTTGCTTTGGTTAGACCTGACCTGGAATACTGTGTCCAGTTCTGGGCACCTCAGTTCAAGAAGGATATCAACAAACTGGAGTGTATCCAGAGGAAGGTGACCAAAATGGTGAAAGGTCTAGAAGCCATGCTCTATGAGGAGCAGCTTAGGGAGCTGGGTATGTTTAGTCTGGAGAAGAGGAGGTTAAGAGGGGACATGATAGCCATGTTTAAATATTTGAAGGGATGTCATGTTGAAAAGGGAGCGGGCTTGTTTTCTGCTGTTCCAGAGACTAGGACAAGGAGCAATGGATTCAAGCTGCAGGAAAGGAGATTCCATCTGAACCTCAGAAAGAACTTTCTGATGGTCAGAGCTGTCCAGCAGTGGAATATGCTGCCTCGGAGTATAGTGGAGTCTCCTTCTTTGGAGGTTTTTAAGCAGAGGCTGGAGCCATCTGTTGGGAATGCTTTGATGTGTGTGTCTGCATGGCAGGGGGTTGGACTGGATGGCCCCTGTGGTCTCTTTCAACTCTATGATTCTATGATTCTATGATATCCCCGTTATCTTAAAAAAAAAAATACCTAGGCAACCCTAACAGATGACTCATTGCTAAAGAGTGAAGAAAATACCTCACATAGTACCATAGGGTTGGAAAGGATCTAAATGTCATCTAACCCAACCCATGCCAATGCAAGAAATCTACTTCTACAGGATCCCTGATCTGAGAACATCCAACTTCTGCTTAAAAATTTCTAAAACATAAACAATAGAACATAGTTCACATAACTGATGCTTTGTCACCTAACTGATGCACCTCAAGTACTTACAATAGCTATTATATTGTCTTTTGATAATTTCTTTTCCAGGCTAAATATGCCCAGTTGCTTCAATCTTTCCCCATACAACTTGTCTTTCAGCTTCTCTCCATCTTTTTTGCCCCCCTCTGACAATATTCCAATTTATCAATATTGTTCGTAAACTTCAGTTTTCTAAACTGGACACAGTACGCCAGGTGAGGTCTGACCAAAATAATACTATTATTTATGACCTAGACAGTATGCTTTTGTTGATCTTGATTTTGTTAATGTAATTAGAATCACATTAGCCACTGCATCACATTCAGTGCTGGTTGGAGGCTCCATTATCAATGGGGTGATGAATCTGCCCCAGATTTTAGTCTGCAGTAAAGGAAATGCCCAAGCTCTTAAGCCTATTTTGGAAATAGGATTTAATACCTCAGATGGCTCCTTTAAAGTTCAAACTAAAACTCAGAGTGAATTCATTGCTTCACAGACATAGAAGGCACCAGATTCCACTGCTAACTCAAGGTTGCCTTGTGGTCTACTAAAATACCTAGAACCTTCTCACCTGTCAAGCTAGGTATCACCCATTTTGTATTTTGCAACTAATTCTTCCTACCTACCCGAATTTTACATTTATGTCTCCCTCCGAATGGGTGAGTGCTGTTCTACAGCAATATGGATTCCCCTCTGCCTCAGTTCTTCTACACCTTTCAAGAGCCAGATAGGATCAAAGAAAGATCTGGGATATAGCTCTTTAGGAAGATATGGCACAAATTTTGAGCTATCCGGCAGCTGGTAATTTTAGCTTGCTTGCTTGCTTATTTTTGCTTATCTTCAATTATGCTTATTTTCAATTATCTTCATGCCTAGTTGTTGCTGTTGTTCAACCTAAAGGTGAACCTATCATGGGGCAAGATTTTATTGGCAAGATTTGTTCAGGGAGGTTTGCCATTGCCTTTCACTGAGGCTGAGAGAATGTGGCTCACCCAAGGTCACCCAGTGAGTTTCCATTGCCAAATGGTGATTCAAACCCTTGTTTCCTAATTCAGTACTCAAACCAGCACAACATCCTGGCTGCACACCCTGCATAGAGGTCTGAAACAGTGCAGAGTCTTCACCTTGGATTGTTTTAATGCTTGGTTTGTTTTAAAGCCATCTTAGAGGTAAAATGCTCATGTACCCTTTACTGCCAATGCAATTGCCCTTGTCACTTGCTTGAAATACCTCTCTATTGCATATATTACAAGAATATCTGCCTTTTATATATTATTCCAATTTTAGCTTTTTTTTTTTAGCTGATCTTTATTCTACCCATCTTCTTTCAGACTCCATCAAGAAAGTCACTTTCAAGGCAGCAAACTTTTGTGTTTTAGCATCTTCTACTAGGAATCAGCTGGTTAAATATTTGTGATTCTATAAATGTTAGTAGGCTTTAATAAGTTCCTCATTGAATATGTGCTTCTGTTACTGTATGTACATATCTTGAGAGCCTCCCAGACTTGATTTGTACCTGTTCATAGGCAAACCTATCACAAGCTTTTCTTGGCAAGATTTGTTCAGAGGGCCTTTTGCCTCTGCATTCCTCTGAGGCTGACAGAATGTGACTTGCCTAAGGTTATCCTCTGGGTTTCCATGGCAAAATGGTCTCCAGAGTTGTAGTCCAGTGCTCAAACCACTACATCACACTGGCTGTCTTCAAGCTGTCCTTGGTTGTTGAAATTCATTTTTGCATTTCTCCATCCTGTCAGATAATCTAGAAATCTTGTTTCTTCTTAACTATCAGCCACCTTACTCAGTTAACTATCATTTGAAAATTTGATGAGTAAGCGTTCTACGCATTTGTCAAAGTCATTTATAACGATGTTGAAGAGCCCTGGATCTTGGCAAGAATCCCACTCATCTTGATCTGTTTGGGTCAATTGTCGCTGATGAGGGCTCAGAGCCTGGAAAGCTATTTTAAAAAAATAAGCCATTCCTGTTACTCACCATGGTGGTTGAGTATCGGGTTACTTGCACTGTTTCTTCACACAATGCATAATTAAATACCACGAAGTATGATGACTGTCTCTAGTTTGGACAGCTTGAAAAGGAGGTTAGACAGATATATGGAAAATAAAGCTGTCTGGGTACTAAAGGATAGCCACTTGATGGACCTATGGTATAACAGGATTTTTTATTGTGTTATCTTTTCCCACATTCATGCCTTTGTTCTTCTAGTGGATATTGGCTCTGCTGCACAGTTCCTGTACTTTTATTTACCCTTTACATCAGGGTGGGGATGGAACAGGCTTTCAGATGTTGCACCACAAGTCCCAGTCTACATAGTAAAGGGTGGAGAATGCCATCCCACAACATATGAGGTCAGCATGATTCCAACTAGAGATTTACATCTTCACTTCAAGTCAAGATGAGAACTCTGTCTTGACTGTAAAGTGAAGGAGAGAAAACCCAGGTTAATGTACCAAAACTTAAAGGGGGGTATGTGAACAGGACTAAAAAATAAACAGAATGTACAGACCACTTTGAAAGATAATGTTGTTTAATTGTGATCCTATGCAGACTAATTCTGGACGAGCCTTTATCGCCAGCACTCCATCTAAACAAACCTTAATCTTTTGTTTACCATGCTTATCTTGTTAGTTAGTTGATCCAGTGTTAAATGTCCAAGTGAACAAGAGTTTAGTAAAAGGAATGGATTGCCTATCATATATTTAACTCAGATTCAGCAGCTAAGAGGAGGAAAAGGGATACAGAGAAAATAGAAGCAGCACTCTTTTTTGTTCTGAGCATCCTGGCAAAGGGAAGAGATAGATACATTTGTAGAAGTTTTGTTGAAAATGTGATTATTAATGTGTCTGTATGTTCTATGGATTATTTTTAATTACGTATATACCCAGAAGAAAGATTATGAAACTCTGAGACTTGCCATTCTTTAATAATTTGATGAGGAGCGTTACATACATATTTTTTTTTCTTTTAAAGTTTCTGGCACAAGGCTAAAAACAGTTACACCCTTAACATTGTAAGAAAAAAATATCTTTGAAAATAGTACGATTTATTTCAAGTAATGTTTTTTAGAATACGGAACCAAATGCCTCTCTAATGCTTTGATCCACAGGTAAAGAAAGTCTGCTGCTTAATGTGTGTGTGTGTGTGTGTGTGTGTGTGCAGAAAAATAGTAAATAATCCTATAATTTTAAAAACTAAAAATATATTATGGTTTAGACATTAATGGACTAAAGTCTACATCATCAAACGCATGAAACTGGCACATGGAAATGTAGAGGGAAAGGTGAACTAAATACAAAAAAAAACAGACAATGGTCATTTATTTAAGAACTAGTTGCATTAAATATTTACAAAGCAGTTTTGATGACAACCAAATCTGGCACTGGTAAATTAATTAACACATGTACTGGAATAAGAATGAAATGAATTCAAGCGACAGGTAATAGAAAGCAGCCATCCACTTATTGCTATACTTGCTGTGGATTCATGCCCTCTAACTGAAATAAATCACTCCCTATTAACCTTTAGGCATTTGAAGAGTGAAAGAAACATATGTGCTGGTTGGAATGGAAAGAAAAGTGAGGCAGAAAGTGACAAATTGAATTGAAGAGGTTATAGAATGAGACCCCATGCTTTAGGATAGACTTTCCAACCTGATAGCTCCCAGTTGTCTGGACTCCCAACATTTCCAGGCAACAGTCAGATTATCCATTTTGTAATCCATGTAGGGAAAAATTCTAGACTGAAGAGTTTGCCATTTCAAATCTTGCAGGACTTAATAAAAATGCTGAAAGGTCTCTGTGAAGCAAAATTTCCTTCCCATTTTTCAAATATAAGTAATAACCGTAAAGTTCCTCTGTAGTGAATGTTGGCCTGACATTTGGATTATTCAATTTAGCACACACTCCCACAACTATTTTTGTACAGGTAGACCACATATGTTGCAACTTCTTTTACCACAACTCTCCAGTACAGCTTTGAAAAATTCTTATTAATTTTGTGTAATTTAACTGGACATTATGATTAATTATGAATAATTTTAATACATTTTCTTTGGCCATGGCACATATGAATTTATAGGATGAAGTTCTCCAGGTTCTATTCCATTGTTTTTCTGATATTGCCGTGCTTCAGCTTGACTCTCATACAAGTCTAATTTCCTTGAATTTGCCAAATTTCTCTTCTTGTAATATTTTATATGATTCTTGAAGCTTGTCTAGTTATTTTGTTACCAGCTTTGCACACCTCCCATATTTAATATGATATAATTGGCAAAATATAATTTCAATTGGCATTAATATGGGAATCGGCCTGGTTAAGGGGGCGTCAGATTAGACCAGTGACCCCTCTCCTAGGTGCGATGAGATCATAAGCAGGAAATCACTGGGAAATTCCAAAACACAAAGGATCACTGCCAGCTCTGACAATGCTGATTCACAAAGCAATTGTGTGAGGGATTCTCACCAGATCCATGATTTTCTGAAAATGAAAAGATTCTCACGAGATCAATGATTTTCTCAAGCACCTTGTTCCTTTCACCTGTATCTGTCCCATCGGCCTCATTATTCTGTGTACTTTCCTCAAAATACAGAGTTAACACAACCATCAATGCCTTTGTCACCTTTATGCTAAAACCATCAACATATTTCCCTCACACAGTTGAGACCCTCAACTCATTCTGGCCACCTTTTGCAACTCTGCAACCTCCATTGTTTGCTCAGGCAGAGAGCCATTTACACCCCTTGCCCTCAGGGCAGATTTTGAGTATAAGTATCCCTGATTTCGGGCACCTTGATGCAGTACATCGATTGCTGGCATCCACTCTGTCGCCTTGATTCCCAATTTGTACTGTTCTTGGGCACCAGCCTAAGTCATACTATGTTTTCCCCTGCTGCTCTCTGGAATGGTAAATAATGCCCATTTTACTCTAAAATCTCTGCTATCCACCTTTCCTCCCTATCTCTTTGGTTAGCCTTGTGTGAGTGTGTGAGCGATTGTTGATCTTGAGTGCCTATCTGAAATTTCCACAATAAAACACAATTTAGCTTGCTTTTGCATCTCTGTCTGGTTTCTTCTCTCAGTGACCCCGTAACAATTGGTGAAAAGATCTTGCTAGTTACCCCACTTCTTGCAGCACTCTTAATTAGAATCAATTAATTGCCCATTTTTATACTGATTTGCGGGTATTGTCAGAGGACTTCAAGGAGTCCCATGAGTTTAGGGTAACACTTTTATTTATAGTATTGCTGCAATATGTCTAAAGCAGGCTTTGGCGAGACCTTCCAGTCTGCTTAATTTAGCAAGAAAAGCATTTATTTGTTTTAATTTTAACCAGGTAGGCTCACAATTGGTTCAAGCTGAATTTTGAGTAAACTTACAAACTACCCTTTCTTGAGGCTCTCTCTTAATTCCCTATAATCTTGTTTCCAATGTCTCTCCTCCACTAAAACTGCCCCCAACAAATTTACTGATGATTTTCTCATTCTTAAATTGAGAGGCTTCTATTCTGTCCTCATATTCTTTCAGTTCTTTTATGCCTCCAGTACAGTTAATCCTTGCATCTTCCTTTAAATCTGTTAATTCAGTTCCCAACTAGTGCTTCTCCTAGTCATCTAATCATTTTTTGTGTTTTCCACAGGTGGAAATGTGTCCTTTCTCCCTTCTCTGCTGCAGAACCTTAGATATCTGCTCATTGTCTTCTAATTATTCTCTCCTTACATGCTGTTCCTGTGCAACTGCATCAAACTCTATGACTTTCCATACCATCAATATGGTGATGAACCCTATTCTACCTTTTTTCTCTACATAATGCCACAGCTACAACTTCCTGTCTCATTTTGCCATGTGCATATTTCATTGTCAACTCAGACTCAGCATACCTTATATTGATTTTGCATCTTGCTTATTTTTTAAAAAAAATTAAGATATTAGATTATTGGAGAGAAAGACATTTATTAGAAAACCAATTCCATCCACTCCTTTTCCTCCTCTCACCTTCTAATTCCACCGCTTCTTATCAGATCCTCTCCAAGACAGATTTTTAGCTAACTGAATGTGTGCAACAACTGAATTTCTTCATATTTTCTTCTAAGCCCCCTTGATATAATCTTCGTATCCACTTTAACAAGCATGAAGTCTTGGCTTTCTCTTTGAGTCTCTTCTCTGCCTTCAGGCTATTGCCAGTTTCGTAGCGTTTATCCATTTAGAATTACGCAGAAACATTTGTATCACTGAAAACTTTGTTTCACAGTTTTGCCCTCTCCTTTTCTATTACATCTCTCTGGTTTTGTGTTGTTTCACCTGTGCCTACAGACTTCTACCAGCAGTATAATTGATCTTCCACAAGATCTTTTCCATACCACATGGTGTTCGTCCTTAAATATCTTACTCTTCACTCCTTTATATATAACAGTTTCTTTGTTCTGATTTTCAAGTCCTCCACGGCTTTATCCCTCCCTGCACTTCTGAATCCATGTACTTTCCTCCTCCAATTATATCATCTTCAGCTATGCAAAAATCTGTTTGTTTGTTTTTCCTCAGTTGATCCCACACTTACCTCTTGCTGTTCCTTACATGTATAATACGCCCTCCAAAATTTCCAGGCAGGGAGTTGAGACCCATGTGGCCAACCAACATCAGAATGCAGTCAAGATCGCAAAAGTTACTGATGAGGAAGAACACACAAGCTAGGAAAACCTGCTGAAGCTTACTTGTGTCTGAGCCTATTGGGAAGAACAAGATTCCACCCCCTCTCCTCTCCTCCTTTCCTTCCTCAACCCCTTGCTGAGTCAATTGAGTACAAACTACTTTTGCACTTTGAACTTAGGTTGAAGCAACTGAAATAAGCTGGACATAAAGGGGGAAATGGGAGGAGAGAAAAACTGGGACTTCAGAAAACTGGGATTTTAAAAGCAACTGCAAAGTGGGATGACAGATTGTTTTAATTGGTACGGTCCCCACCAAATCAGGACAGTTAGAGGGTATAACCACAGGTATACTGGAAGGCTATAACCAACTCCCAGCATACCTGCAACTCAGAACTCATATCTGTTTCAAATCTTTCTTTCACATTAAAAGCCATCTTTTCCTACCACCGCCACAAACTCCTGCAAACCGTTCCATACTGAAATTAAGCCAACATGCAACTGAAATGGATACATATGTTATCCCGTTTACCCCCATCTCTATCTCCCTCATCTCCCTTTGCTACTTAGGGCCTTTCCACACTGCATTGTTATAGTGCTATTATTCCACTTTCAACATCCTATGGAATCCTGGGGTTTACAGTTTAGGGAAGGGTATTCTCAGCCAGAGAGCTCTTTGGCCTCAGTAAACTACAAACCCCAGAAAGGCCCTTATTCACTTTGCACCAAATGTGGTATTGTAAATCATTTGGGCAGCCAGGTTTCCCTACATATGCTGGGAAATACCGAGTACGTTGATGGTGGTATATATGAACTCACCACCTTCATTTTGTACCTGTTGGCCAATGAGGAATATTTTTACCTTCATCTGTTAGGGATGTCAGATTTCCCTATCATTCATCTGAAAAACTGCTATGCTGCCTTGTTTTTGTGCTAAGCATCTGCAGTTTCATTTCACATCCTATCCCTTTTCTGCAGGCCCACCTTGCCTTTTCACACCACATAATTATAGCAATATGATTTCACTTTAACTGCCATGGCTGTATTGTATGGAATCATGGGGTTTGTAGTTTGGTGGCCCACTACTGCTCTCTAGCTGAGAATTCTAAGTACTCCACAGATCCCTGGATTCCATAGGGTGAGACCATGGCACGTAAAATGGAATAATAGTACTGCAACTGTGTTTTTTGAAAGGAATTCTGGTGACTAACCAGTCTAAACCACTCCTTTCTACTCCACTGTTTCATCTATGCATCGAGATGCGTCTGCTTCACCTGCTTTGTATATACGACAGGTAGCATTTGAGAGGAAGCTTCTGTGGAGATACAGCTTTCAAGATCTCATAACTACGTTTCCTCACATCATTGGTGGGGACATACATCATAGCCAACAGAGAGTTCTTGCACTCCTCCTGGTTTTCTGCATGCATAGCCAGTGGTGGTAGTGGTTGATAATGATGACAATAAATTTATAATAATTGTTCACCTGAAAAACTAGATTATTTGTTTGTGGTCAACAGCCCTGGTCTCTTCATCTAAACATCTCACCTCAGCTATTTATTTTATTGCCCCTTTCAAAGTATACATTTACTAAGTTTTTAAGCTACAGTCTTGTGCCCAGGCTTCTCTGTGAGTGAAGGGATGCTAGCAAAAAACAGAGTATTTTCGTGAGATTTTTACCCCAGTTATGTCTGTGCAAAGATATCTACATTATCATTCACTAACTGTTCCATAAATGACCACTGTTAAAAAGTAAATTATCACTCTATGTGCTTTCTGCATTTCCAGTTCCTCCAGCCTCATTGTTAACACCTTGATGCTCAGGACAATATTTCATGAATCTGAGGGAGTTGGACGCAGTTCATAAAAGCTTATGCCCTAATAAATGTGCTCGTCTTAAAGGTGTCACAGGATTCTTGTTTTACATCTGCACATCTTCATATCCTTTAAGTTTATAGCTGCACATTTTGGTAACCTGAAGAGCTTTTTCAGAAGCCTATTCTTCCTAAACAAACACAGAGCAACATATAATATCTTTATAAGATGTTAACTCTTCATGGAATTAAACAAGCTCCATTTTGCCAAACAAAATGGGAAAATGCAGCTTCACTGTTTTTGGCCCTGGTTATGACAGTAAGCCAGGCTCTTGTAGTACTGAAAAACAAACTCTAAATACTTTAAAAAATTAAGTTGCTGGATCTTGTGCTTAACCAAAAATTATTTATATACCAAATTCCTTTTGAATAAAGCCATTATTTTAGTTATAGCAAAAAATAAACCACATACCATCCTGGGCAGTTGAGTGAAATAAAATGATCTGTTATCCTTTTATGTCTCCAAGAGCAGAAATTTACTCCTCTGGAAGAAGTTTTTTCAGCTGGAAGTTCTAGGTGTTGGAGGTGAGGATTGTGTAGGCTTGAACATCATAAAAAAGGAGTTGAGATCACACATGACCTATAGAAGGTACTTTGCACATCTCTATGCAAGATCAATAATATATGAAGAAATGTAAATGTTACATTGAACCATGCAGAAACAAAACGGAGGGTTAAACTCAACCAGGTAGTCTACTCTTCAGAAAATGGTCACTCTATATTTATCTCTTTGGTTTGTATTGCCAGAGATGCCAGTGATAGCTTTGAGATCAACGAATTGGTTAAATACATTGAAAAATGGTTGCTGGCTTGTTTTCCATGGAATGATTGGACAGAATAGTGTATGAACATTTCTTCTCTGGTTCTGCAAGGGCTAGAGATTTGCTGTTTGTTTTAATTTGAAAACGGGGGTAGCAGAGTTAAGTGATAGTTGAGAAGAAAGAAAGAGGATTCTAGGTTAACTGACAGGATGGAGAAGTTAAAAAGTGTATTTTGACAAGTAAAGATAGGTTAAAAGCCAGTGTAGTGTAGTGGTTTAAGCACTGGACTACAATGTTGGAGTCCAGGGTCTGAATCCGCACTCAGCCATGGAAACCCACAAAGCCATGGTGACCTTGGGAAAGTCACACTCTCTCAGCTTCAGAGGAAGGCAAAGGCAACCCCCATCTGGACAAATTTGCCAAGAAACCCCTGTGATAGGTTCATCTTACAGTTGCCAGAAGTCAGAAATGACTTGAAAGCACACAACGTACACAAGCACAGTCTGGGCTAGCTAATGGGACCAATGACAGAATGACCTGGGAACTGTACCAATGGTTTAATCCTTTAATCTGACCATGGAACCTGCCAGCTTATCACATCGTTTTTGGTGAAGTGCTGTATCAAATGCAGATTTCAGGTTAAAAAAACCAGAGAACTCCACTAGTCCCTAAATTCTCTAGTTCAGTGCTTTTCAAAGTTTTATTTCTGATTGCAATTTCTAGTAGGGGGATTTAAAATCATAGAGATGGAAGAAACTACAATAGCCATCGAGTCCAACCCTCTGACATGCAGGAACACACACGCAAAGCAATTTCCGCAAACAATCATCTAGCCTCTGTTTAAAAACTTCCAAAGAAGGTGACTCTACCACATTCTAAGACAGCATATTCCACTGTTGAACAGCACTTCCCATCAGGAAGCTCTTCCTGATGTTTACATGAAATCTTGTTTCCTGCAGTTTGAATCCATTGCTCTGTGTCCTAGTCTCTGGAGCAGCAGAAAACAAGTTTGTTCCATCTTCAACATGATATCCCTTCAAATATTTAAACATGGCTATCATGTCACCTCTTAACCTTTTTTTCATCAAGCTAAACATACCCAGCTCCCTAAACTGCTTCTCATAGGGCATGGTTTCCAGACCCTTCACCATTTTGGTTGCCCTCCTCTGGACATGTCCAAGCTTGTCAATATCCTTCTTGAACTGTGGTGCCCAGAACTGGATATGGTATTCCAGGTGAGGTCTAACCAAAGCAGAATAGAGTAATATTATTTTTCCTTGATTTTGACACTATATTTCAATTGATGCAGCCTAGAATTGTATTGGCTTTTTTGGCTGCTGCATCGCACTGTTGATTTATGTTCAACTCATGGTCCACTAAGACTCCTAGATTCCTTTCACATGTACTATTTTCAAGCCAGGTGCCAACCTGTTCTTTATCTGCATTTCATTCTTTCTCCTTAAGTAGTACCCTACATTTCTCCTTGTTAAAATTCATTTTCTTAGTTTTGACATAGCTTTTTAACCTGTCAATGTCATTTTGAATTCTGATCCTGTCCTCTGGGGTATTAGCTGTTCCTCCTAATTTGGTGTCATCTTCAAATTTGATGAGCATGCCCTCTATGCCATCATCCAAGTCATTTATAAAGATATTGAATCGCACTAACAAAGAAGAGGAGGAGGAGGAGGCAGCGGCGGCGAAGGCGAAGGCCATTTCTGCACTACACTGTTATAGTGCTATTATTCCACTTAGCCTGTGGAATTCTGGGGTCTGTAGTTCAGCGAGGGCCATTTAGAATTCTCAGCCTGAGAGCTCTTTGACCTCAGTAAACTACAAACCCCAGAATTCTACAGGAGGTTGAAAGTGGAATAATAGCACTATAACAGTCTAGTGCAGAAATGGCTGAAGAAGAGGAAGAAGAAGAAGAGGAAACAGAACCCTGTGGCACCTCACTAATCACTTCTTTCCAGGATGAAGAAAAGCCATTGGTGAGCACCCTTTGTATTCGGCCAGTCAGCCAATTACAAATCCACCTGACAGTAGCATTGTCTAACCCATATTTTTACTATCTTGTTTGCAAGAATATCATGGTCGACCTTGTCAAAGGCCTTACCGAAATCAAGATACACTACATCCACAGCATTCTCTTCATCCATCAAGCTTGTAACTTTATCAAAAGAGAGAGAGAGAGACAGAGAAAGACAGAGATCAGATTAATCTGGCATGATTTGTTTTTGAGAAACCTGTATTGACTTTTAGTGATCATGGCATTCCTTTCTAAGTGCTTACCAACTGTCTGTTTAATGATCTGCTCTAGGATCTTTGCTGGTATTGATGTCAGGCTTTTCCCCTGCTTTTTGAAGATGGGGACAACATTTGCCTTCCTTCAGTCTGCTGAGACTTCTCTTGATCTCCAGGAACTCTCAAGGAGTATAGTCAGTGGTGCTGAAATTACTTCTGACAGTTCTTTTAGTACCCTCGGATATAGCTCATCTGCCCCTGGAAACTTGAATTCTTCTCCATCCTGTCAGTTGAGTAACCAGATATTCCTGTACTGCCTCTTTATCTATTCTGTGCTGCATTTCCCCTGTTACATCATCTGTTCCATTTTCTCTGGGTTGAACAGTTTGTAGAACTGTAGGTCAAAAAATAACTTCTAAGCTGTGTTCTAGTATCATTCCCAAAACAATCTGGTTGAGTTTCCAATAAAGATCAAGAAGAGAACTTATTTAAATAATTTTGAGAGAGGAGTAGGTGTGTTAGTCTGTTCTGGCAAGCTTTCATGAGCTCTATCAGCATAAGTGGGTTGGAATCTCAAAGAACCATGTCTATTAAAACTTTTTAGTCCTTAGGTTGCCTTAAGCCTCTAAATTATGTAAAGTTCCAATTCTGGGTAAAGGGCAGTGTATGAATAAAGTATTGTTACTGTTATTTTTCTAAAATTTCTTTTCCTTTTGTATCTTATTATTTTTATATTAATGATTGTCTAATTTGTATCTGTTTTTTTGTGTGTGTGTTTGTTAGATCACCGCAACTCTGTAGTGCAAAGTAGCTATATGGGAAAAAGTTGCTCCACCTAATATCATGATCAAAACTCTCCATAGAATTTAGGAACATTCCTAGGCTTTGTGATTCTTGGGATCAGTTCTTTGCTTTGCCATATGCATCTTGTTTGTAATTAGGCAGCCCCTTGTTCTGTTGGAATTTTTGACAGGGGACTGAAATGTCTTGGGCCATTTCTCTTTCACACGGTTTTGCTTTCTGTAATATAGGACTAAGAACCAGCATGGGGTAGTGGTTTGAGCACTGAACTACAAACCTGAAGACCATGGTTCAGTTTTCTGCTCAGTCATGGAAACCCACCGGGTGACCTTGGGCGCATCACACACTCTCAGCCCCAGAAAACTCTGTGGTGAGTTCACCTTAGGTCGCTGTAAGTCAGAAAAAACTTGAAGGCACGCAACAATAACAACAACGGACTGGTACAATTGGTCTGTTTTGTGCAGATAAATTAAAGATGAAATAGTGAAGCAAGATTAGACTGCTTTAGGAAATATTTTAGATTCTTCTTCTCTGTTCCCCTGACGAAAATGGTCCCTTCACTAGACTTTCATAGAAACACACACATTCATCCTTTCTTGTTATTGTTTTTGACTCCTTATTGTTCACACCCAGGAGTTCTTTTGGACTCATTAATACAAAAGGTCTTACTGCCTGTCTTTTAAAACTGTCAGATAATTACACAGTTGCCTTTAGAGTTTAACTTGTCAAAGGAGTTTTCATTACTTCGTTCCTTTTGGGCAACCTCCCCTATTGTGTTCCTGGAACACTAAACAAAACCTATATTAACTGTCAGTTAATTATACACCATTTTTTCCTTCAGCTTTTACCAGTCAAAGGGGCAGGTAGGCTGCAATCCTATCATCTCAATCACTGTCTCTTAACACAAAAGAATCAATAAAGATGAGTCACATAGTGTCACCTAGTGTCTGATACTCAAAGCCACCCATTCCTAATTGCCTTTAGAGATGAATGATAATGAAAACTTTGAAGTGATAATCAGTCTAATGAGTGGTCTTGCTGAGAGGGCAGATCATGTGTCAGTAGAGTTTGCAGATGCTTATAGGCAAACAAAGCCCACTTTCCTTTAAGAGCTGAGAGGACCCTGGCAAGTCTGGTACCCAGAGGTCTGCACAATGACAGAGACTGGCCCACAGCAGGACATTGCAGCCTGCTGATCACAACTGACTCCATCCATCTTGCTCTTTGCCTTTTATTCAGCCCAGCCAAAACAAGCTCTCTTGGATCTCTTAGTGGCAGCTTAACACTGGATGTTTTCATCAGAACTGTTTACGTGAAAGCTAAGTTCTTCTCTTTGAGAAAGTTTTGATTTAAGCAATGATTGGACTTGATGGGCAACATTAGTAAACCTAACTAACACTGGGGTCATTAAATGCAGCAGGGGAGCTAGGCAGCTCTGCAACAAGAGGGAAGACAATAAAAAGGTAATTCAGGCAGCAGTGAAAACCAACAGCAGCACCAAAAACAAAGATTGTGTTTGGTTTGCTAATAAGGGGCTTGAGAGGGTTTGTGTCACAAATATTTGAGATCTGATTTCATTCAGTGGGCCGTAAGTTTCTTTCCTTTCAAATTGTTTCTAGGTTTTAAGCTTGTGAAGTGAGGATGCTTAAGAAAGACTATTCTGAAAGTCTGAAAAGTTAGAAAACAGAAACAAAATAAATGTGGAAATGCACTGTGTTATACATTGAGTGTTATCATTTTAACATCTTTGCCTGATGAAGAAGTTAACGAAACCTTGTAAGCTTGCATGATGTATTTTGTGGTTTTTAGTTGTCTCATTAAAGGTATCACTGCTCTGTGAGGTTTGGATTTTGTTACATTTTTCTGGATGGCCAACACGGCTACCCCTAAATATGCTTTCTGGTTTTGAAGATACCAAATTTAGCCACAACGGGGGAACCTTTAACAAGAGGTTGCTAAAGGACTAGGACTTAAATCTTTGCCTCCAGCAAAAGTAAGCCTCTTTTATTTGGACTACAATTGGCAAGTTTACCCTAGATAGCACTTAAAAGTTTTTCCAGATGTAACAGTACACAGACTTCTTGGGACATTCAATGTTCTCTACTTTTAAAAAGTGCAGGTAGCCTAGCATGGGACAAAGATAGCCTAGATCTCAGTGGAAGGTACTTGGTTACTGCTAATGGATCTGAAAATTGTATTGCTTGTCTTTATTGCCCTTTGTCCTGATCTCCACATGGCCAAGAAGGGGAGTGGCTTCTGCCTACGTTGATATCCCTCTATAGCCAGTGCATCCCAACCTTTTTTTCAATTGCATGCCCCTTGGCAGTCCTTTTCCATAAACTGAATCCTTCTCCACCGCCACATCCTTTCTTTGAGGGGAAAAAAAACCATCTAAAAGCTTCTGTGAGCTCTGAGGAGACATCCTCACACCCATGGAAGGAAAGGCAGTGTGTCAGGCTGGTCATTTTGCCCAGGTTTCTCCATCCCATTGTGCCCTGTTGCCCACTTGAGTGCTCTCTGCAGTCTCAGGATCTGGCACAAGAAGCAGTGACTGATGCTTCCCATCCCTCCTTCAGACCAGTTCAGGGTAGAACTGGATGTCTCCACCAGATGTGCTCTTTCCTTGTGGAAAGCGACACAAGGAAGAGGGAGAGAAGAGTGCATGTGTGCGATGCTAAAGAAGCCGCCTAGTGTGGGTGGGGCTAGAGTCATGACTGTGTGTGCATATATGTGAAAGAATTCTTTTTTTAAAAAAGTGTGTGGGCTAATAGCAATCAGAAATTTAGCTTGTGTGTCGCTTTTCTCTTTATTTCTATGATTCCCTTTCTCCCCTCCAAAAAAATCCCTTAAGATTCTGGGACAAGAATGCCAACACCATGGGCAACCAAGAATGGATTGAACTGTGACATCCTCTGAGAATGGCTTATACTTTATACTTTTTCCACCATTATTCAATGTTTTCCACATACCTCTAAGTGTCCTTATTCATACCCCTGGGGGTGCACGTACTCCAGGTTGGGAAGCACTGCTCTAGACTATCATAACTGCTAACAGAAATAACCTCTGAGGTGAAATATAGGCATATGACTCTAACTTTGTCACTTTTCTTCTCTTGTGTGATTTATGAGATCTTTGCCTGATGAAAAAGTCAGAGAATCTTTGATAGATTGCATGATGTATTTTGTGCTTTTCAGTTGACCCAATAAAGGTATCACAATTTTGTGGGGTTTGGATTGTGTTGTATTATTATGACTTTATTATTTATTTATATCCCAGCTTTTCTCCAGCCCTTTGCCTTTAAATGTTTTACTCTTTAGATGTCATTGAAACAGGAGAGCACCAGCCCACACCAAAATGGCAATCACCCTACAGGCAATATGAGGCATCTGTTTCAGAGAAAAGAGTTGGGGCTCTGTTAAGGGCAAACAGAAAGAGTATGAAACAAAATGTTTTCCTCTTGCATAGATTTTTTTTTTCATTGAGGCTCACACAGTGGATTAACTTCTGTTTTTGTCACAGTTGCCAAACAGCCTGTGATAGCCTTGAATTTTAAGTCACCAATTCATCATGAACTAAGGTAAAAATAAGTTGGGAAACCCTAAAGAAGTATAGTCAGAACTGAGCCTCATGGAGCTTCATGGAGTTCACTGTATAGGAAGTCAGCCTAAGAATTATGCTGAGTCCGACAATTCTTTTTTATTTTTCAGAAAGGAGCTTAGTCTAGATCCATGTGGAACCCATTCTTGATAATGGTTTCACTATTCATCCTTTCCATGAAGGGAAGGAATGTCCTGTATTATTTCTTAAGGTTTTCTGTTCATCCTTCAAACCAACTGACACTGTAAACATCACTGAATTTCTTCAGCTGTGGGTGATGAAACCACTGGTGTCATCGCCAGGGGCTTGCTGGAAAAAGTCCACTTGAGCCATAATATCAATGTTAGGCTGATGGGATTAATCAGTTCATGTTAACACAGCGATTATCATAAAGCAAAGGGGGAACATTTCAAAAGACTAATCCAGTCTGAGAATGCGAAGCAAAATCATTTGGGCTTCCAGAGAGGTCATGGTTGAATTATCACAAAACTCTCTTTATTCAATGCAGATGCTTATTATGATTAATTTAGTGTGAAAAGTGAACTGAAATGCATATAAAAGACATTGTCTCCTCAATTATGTAAGAAGAAACCTCCTCATTACATTCACCAAAGATGATTGTATTTTGCTAGGGGTGTATAAGTATACTTTGCCAAAATCCTCTCACTGTCTTCTTCCAATATTTTAGATGAGGTATCATACTTCAGAGAATAAAGCCAAATAGCCAGTAACAAAAGAATTAAAATAAACATCAATTTAAGTGAAAAAAGACATTTCTTACTGTCTCTGTTATGTATTTGTTCTAATAAAAAACATAAAGTAAGATACACTATTATTCTGTTTTATGTTTTTGCAGGCTATATAAGCAAATAAACAAACACAAAAGATTTTCTTATCTATTTGTACAAAATTAATGCAGTGGTATCAGTGGTAAAAGCTGCAATAATTTTAGAAAAGCAATTAAAATTACAACCAGTTTCTTTTGGAAGTCTCTCAGGCCATCACTAAACATCGTCTATTAGTACAAAATGTGGCACATGACGTTACTTTATGTGAGTGCACCCCACAAAAGGCAACCAATAAAATGGCTTGTAAATGTTCCATATTATGAAACCGTACAGGGTGAGAAAAGAGGAGATAATGGGAGGCTATTTTTAGTGTTATCCAAGTGTTATATTTCTTTAGTATCTAGTTCCAGGCTTCAGCTGCAATTCGTATTTCTAAAAATAAGCTCTAGAACAAGTTTACTTTCCTCTGAGAAACACTAATACACATATTAAAGAAGGCATTAAATATCAAGACATTTCTGAGGGCTGGCCAAGTAGCATTTGCCCATTTTTTTAAAAAATGTTCATTTACTTTTAGCTCCCTCTAGTGACTTCGTAAATATACTGCTAGTTTCCTTTCAGTTTTATTCAATTAATTCAGGGACAAGCGGTTCAGAGCATCCTCCTCCCCCTAACACTTTTGTACTGCTTGCAAAGTTTTGAAAGAATCCTGGGAATTCCAGATTCATTTGCAGAAAGTAAAGGTACAATCTACCAGTAAGTTGTCCTGTGTAAGGGAGCCATGCTGAGGAAGCTGCGCATAGCATTCCTAGGAGATTCTATTTCTGAGGTAAACAATAAGGAAGCTTTCCAAGACAAATTTTTGACTGAAGATGGGGAGAGGAAGGGAGAGATTTCTCTAGTGCTTTGACAGGATCCAAACAATTTCGTCTGGGAAGAAAATTTCTGGTGCTAAACAGAGAAAAGAAAAAGATTCGTAGGACTGGTTTTCCTCCCTGTGCTGAAGGAAATGCACACCACAAAGAAGCTGAAATGTTCATGGACTATAAATTAGAAACGTCACTTTTAATCTAATATATGCATATTGATACTAACTTTTACTGTGATATTTAATATATCTTCTTAATGGTAAATAAACACTTTAAATGCTAGAGTGAAAATTTGTTAGATGTGTTGTTTCTAATATATTAGACTACATAAAGAATTTCTTATTTTATGTAGGTCTCAAGTGTTACCCTCAACGAAGTTCATACTGTGATAAATTGTTGCCTGAAGAGAAAGGCGTTTAAAGGCAAATTAAATGTAGAAATTGTAGTAGCAACCATTTGAATATATGGATTGAATACTGTACTAAATGTATTATTATTTAAGATGCAATAGGAATTTTATTGGATTAAACTGGTTCATGAAATATAAGCAAAGAGCAGATGCAAAACAAACTGAGATTATCTGTGTTCTGTTATAGCTGCGCAGTATATACACTATTTCAGCTTGATTTCTATGAGACCCATAGGGAAAATGAATTGTTTCTGTTACCTAATAAATCACCTCAAAGAGTGTTTTTTAAATCACATTACAGACAAACACATTCATTCTGGCATAAGCGTTTGTGTGATAGTTTGTTTCTTCAGATGCACAAAGTTGGTAAACATCTTTTTAAGACTGTGTAAGAGGTAAAATCGCAAATCAAAGCCATACTGTAAGATGTGGATTTATAAATCATAACAGAATTGGAATAAATGATAGTCTCAATTTTAGGATCCAGTTGCTGTCATATAGATGTGGAAAAGGATAGAACAGAAATGTGATGTAACTTCTGTTTACTCATCTAAGCAAAGTAATCAGGATTAAGAGCAATTGTATTTCTCCTCTAGCCTTTGTAATGAACTATTTCTGCTCATTTGTATTACAAAAACAGGTTCCAACAATTCAGGTATTTTCTGTTAGAAGCATCTCCAGAACATTTCAGTATAGCAAATTTGAATCTTTCCTTATATTGACAAAGAATTCAAAGTTCAGGCAAATAGTAAATTTGTGATTCATATAGACAGAGGACTTGAATAGGGTGTTTCTGCTAAGAGTTTCAGTGAAAAATCTGCCCCTGTTCACATTCTTCCTTTTGAAATACAATGTATGTTAAAGTCAACTAGTGAAATTTAGGGCACGTCCAGACTGATGAAGAAGTCCCAGATTTTATTACTATTCTTTCTGATTTTATTTTGGAGATGCACATACATTTTGTTTACTCTATAATGTTTTCTGTCAGCTCCTTGTAAGTTCAGAGACTTCATGTCAGTTCCCCAATTCAGTTTATTTTAGCTCAAGATAAAATCAGAAAGAACAGGATCAAAATCTGTGACTGTTCAATCAGTCTGGATGTGTCCTAAGGCAGCATGTGATACTAAATAAATAAATAATCAAGGAGTTGTGGTCAGTCAGTTGTGTTAGAATCAACTGGAAGAGCAAGCAGCCGATTTTTACACTCCTAAAGAGTGATGCTGTACAGACACTATTTACCTCTGGTGTGTGCATTGTCTTGCCACAGTGATTGTTCACAGATGTTACTCATGTTTATATGCTGAGTGGGTGGGGGGGGAGCCCTTGTAAAATCTGTTTGACAAAGGCTGATAGCAGAATAAAAGATGCCTGTCCTTCACTTCTGTTTTTTTGCAACGGTAGGACTGAAATAGTTTCATTTTGGAAATCTCCTGTGGTTTGATGCATCCAACTCCAGTAGACTTCCAAATGTTCACAGAGAATTTCTATAATTCATATTTGACATTCTCTCTCTCTCTCTCTCCTCTGTTTGCATGCATATTTTCTCATGCTGTAGCTTTTCATTCTTTGAATTCACTGGGTTCCCATTTTCAGCTAATCACATGTTGGAATAATTGCGCTCATTAAAACACCAGTATTTTAATGTTCCTACAAAGTCCATGCTGTTAGTGCACCTATCCTTTTTTATTCAGTTTACAAATGTCGTTGAAATTAGACACTTCTATATATTAAAAACTCAAACCTGGACAAACATGTTTTCTAAGATAATTAGCAAATCATGGAGACAGAATCACATTAGAATATTCATTCAAGTATACTTCCCACTGAAAGCCCTGTCCCGACATTTTAAAATTCATACAACAGCATTTTGAAATTTGAAACTTACAAACTGACAGTAAAAGGAAAATCTCAGTGAGAGTAGGACTTGAAAATTAAGACATCTTTTTTTCTTTTTACATATTAAATCATGTGCATGACACATTATTTTACCGATGAAATTATGAAAATACTCATACAGTAATACTTGCTCTTGTTCAACTTGTTCTGTATACTTACAGAGAAAAAGATGTATTTATGAATAAATAATCTCACTAATGAGTGGAATAAAATGAAAGCTGCACTAAGAGAAAAGTGAGCATGCACAGCAGTCTTTAGCAATTCTCAAGCCAGAAAAAAATGTTAAAACTATCTGTAACATTAAACAATGTAAAACACTTATTAAAATATATATATTTTTTAAAAAGTTAACAGTTCAGCACACTGTCTTAAAAGTTCCAAAAAGCCTGTTGGAATAAAAATGCATTTGCTGATAGAAAAACAAGTTATGAAAAGATCAGTTTAGCCTCCCTAGAATGAGAGTCCTAGAGCTGGGAAGCAGAGGAGTGCAACCTTTAGAAATATGTCTAGTCTACAGCAAATACATGATGAATTCAAAGAGGCTTGTATAAATTATGAACCCCTAAGTTAAATAAAGTCTCCTAGGTGTGTCTTGTGCTTGATAACACTGTTTTTGCACTCTGTGGCAGTCCCTGACCATCTACCATTCATGGTTTGTGGGCTCTACTTAGCTTGATTGGTTGCAAGGCTTGCAGGCCTGATCTAAAGCCATAGACCCAGTGCAAATGTTACTAGCATAAAATGACTGCAAATTTATTCTTCCATTTCTTTCTTTTCTTTTTGAATAAGACGCAGTTCTCCACGACAAGCCAAGGGTCTGTACTGTATTAAATGTGAAGACCAGTAGTCTTCCCATGTTTTGATAGATGTGTCTGCTGCATCTCTGCTTTTATTCATTCACACTTGTGGGAAGGAAGTCAAAAGGCCAATAATGAATCCCTATTCTATAATGTTCTTCCCAGGTTCCAATTTTCCTCTAGCCACATGAGGTTATCATCTGTTTAATCCAGATTTACTTTCCCTTTTGATCTCACCCCTCTGCTTATTTCATCATCATTGGTATTTAAAGTATAATTTGACTCATGTACAATCTAATCCTTTCATCACTTACTTAGGTCTTCACTTTTGTTCTTATGTTTCAACTTTTTATGTTGCTTTTTTTCCTGTTAATTTCACCTCTTACTTGTATCGCAGCCATCAGCCTACAAGAGGCCATCTAGACTTGTGAAATTTAAGATAGTTCTAGTTCTGTTTAAAAGAAGGAGGAGGAGGAGGAGGAGGAAGGAGACAATTTAAAACAAAAATAAACAAGGAAAGTCCTTTGTGGATTTTGTTTAGAATATGGCACATTTTGGTAAAACCCAAACTGCTTTTTAATAAGTACAACCCAAGTTTTGAAAAGGAAGACCAACATAAGTTTTATCTCTTTCAAATTATAGTCAGTCTAGTAAATTTGCCAAAATTTAGAGGAACTGTAATTACATTTGCTGTTGATGCTTAATTTTAGTCTCTGAAACTGACATCCTGATCTGATTTTAATTCTGGCAAAACTTTCCTGAAAGCACCTAGAGAATCTGCCTGTAAATTGTTTGGACTTGAATAACTTTTCTATTTTCATGATCATTCATATCAAAGAGCTTGCAACTTGCCCATTGTCCTGTCCATTAAATCAAACCAGCCCAATTTTCACCCTCTAGTGTGATTATAGGAATTAATCTATGTTATTACTACAGTAGTAAACTAAACTGTTCATAGTGTTGTTAACCCCAGAATGATAAACATGTTGGCAGTGGTGCCAAAAACTCCGTTCTAGCTGATGTTCGTAGAACTTGGTAGTACATTTTCAACTCTGTGTCATTCAGAAATGTTTCTTCTGGCACATTTCTCATGCTCCCAGTTTCCTCTCTTCCTTCTGCTCCTTCCCTTCTCTGGGCAGCACAATCAAGAGAAAGAAAAAGTTTCCTGGCTTTGACCTGCACTGTTCGTAATTGTCTAAGGGTCTTCCCTATGCAGCTTTTATGCTAACTATGTGCCCCTGATTGGCTGTACAGAGTTCTATTAGACAATATAGGAGTGAATGAGAGCAATTCCTTCAGCTGCTCTCCCTCATTGTCAACAGTTTAGACTCTAGGTTGTTGTGGGTTTTCCGGGCTTTGAGGCCATGTTCTATTAGTATTTTCTCCTGACGTTTCACCTGCATCTGTGGCTGGCATCTTCAGAGGATCTGGTGGCATGAAAGTGAGAAAGAGACTATACTTGTGTAGTCCCTGGGTGGGAGGAAGCAATTTGCATATGTTACAGTTGGCCCCTGTGATGGCCTATTGTTAAATGGGATACCCCCAGGGTTGTGTTGTTAGTCAGGGGATATGCATAACAGTCTTTTAAGTACATTAGCAATCTATTGTATTGTTTCTTGTAGAGGGACCTCCAGAGTTTGGGTGGTGTTCACTGCCATATTTTGAGTCTTGATTTTAGTGTTCTTCAGTACTGGTAGCCAAATTTTGTTTACTTTCCAAGTTTCTTCTTTCCTGTTGAAATTGTCCATGTGTTTATGGATTTCAATGGCCTCTCTATGTAGTTTGACGTAGTAGTGCTATGGATTCCGGCCATGAAAGCTTTCGACTTTACAGTCTAGACTCTGATTAACACACTAGGGGACCATCTACAGACCTATTGGACAGGCTCAAAAATCCTGTTGTTCAAATGGCACTAGGTAAGTGCTGAGAGCAGAAGATACAGAAGTCACATGCTAGCCAGGCTGAATTACCAAATACCTATAGAGTAGGTGGAGGAGGAACCTGGAAGGAAGGAGAGAGACAATGGGACAGTACTCTTTCTAGCCAAAGTGACCAGCTACCTCTGGTCTGATTTGAGCTATTCTGAGCTTTCCAGTGGAAGGGTAGGATATGATCATTTAAAACACTGAGAACCAAATCATGCTCAGAGCAGGAATGTATCTTCTCAAATCTTTTTCAAATTGCTATTTTTTTTTTGAGATGTAACACAATTTTCCCAGCAGCAGTACTTTCTATTCTGATTAGATGTGTGTATTCATGTGCCTTCAGGACTGAATGAAAAACAGTGATAAATTGTTAAAATTAACACCAGTTCCATTCGTTTCAAGCACTTTGAAGACTATGGCCCTTTTCGCATGGCATTCACCATGCAAAAGGGCCTCTGGAGCGTCGTGCAATTGCGAGAAACTGTTCACATGACGTCCTCGCAATTGTGCAACGCTACTGGGGCTGGCAGGTGCCGATCATGCACTATTTCATTTTCAGCTTGTAGCTGAAAATGGTGTGCAATTGCGCATTGCTCCAGGGCCCCACGCACACTTACTGTGCGTGCAGAGCCTCCGGAGCCGCAACGCTCGCGCTTCCTGCCCCAGCGCAGCCTGGGAATATCCCAGGCTGCACTGAGGAAGGAAGAGGAGGAGCCCTCACACTGCCTGCTCACTAGCAGGCAGCAGCTGCAGAGGCAAAGCAGTGGGGACACGAGAGCCTTTCACAAGAGGCTGCTCACACAATCCCCGCACACCAGTGCCACAAAAAGGTAAGGTGTGAAAAGGGCCATAGATGGGCTCATACTATCAGTTCAGCTGCAGTTTGGTCCTCCATTCCTTTAATGGTCAGGTAGGGACAGTGGCCACTTCATCCGGCTGCAGGACAGGTGGAGAAGAGACAGAGGGGCTCATTCTCAGTGGCAGAGCTTGGAGTGTGTGGAGGGGTGGGTGGAAGGGGGCGGGGCTGCAGTGCATGGCTGCGGTGCGTGGGGACATGGCTACAGGCCAGGATGGCCCCAAAACATTGCCACCTGAGGCAAAGTGCACCCTCCACACCCCATCCCTACACGACTGCCCACTCTACCGGGTCTGCTGAGGAGCCAGCTCTCTTTGGCTCTTCCTCTCAGGCAATTATCATCTACCCCCATTCCATCTTGCTGCAGGAGAGAAAGAGTTGGAAACTGGGTCCCTTTTTCACTTGAGCAAGAGACTAGCTGCCATTTGGCTCCACCCTGAACTATTTCTGTGTAATATAGGGCCTTTCCACACTACTCTATTATAGTGCTATTATTCCACTTTTCACATCCTGTGGAATTCTGGGGTTTGTAGTTTCCTGAGGCCAAAGAGCTCTCTGGCTGAGAATTCTAAATGTAGCTCCCTAAACTGCAAACCCCAGGATTCCATAGGATGTTGAAAGTGGAATAATAGCACTATAACTGTGTAGTAGGGAAAGGCCCATAGTTATTTAAAGAACAACTTTGCAACTTAAACTCGTGTATAAATATTATGCCTTTTCTATAGTTAACTTAAAAGCAGTTTTGGATTTAATCTGTGTACACTACTCAGGCCTTTTCACACTATGCAATTATAGCATTTTGATATCACTTTCATGGCCATGGCTGCATTCTGCAGAATGCTGAGATGTGTAGTTTTGGGAGGCACAGGAGCTCCCTAGCAGGGAAATCTAAATGCCTAGAAAATGAAATAGCCCAGGATTCTGTAGGGGGCACCATGGGAGTTAAAGTGGTATCAAAATGCTATAATTTCGTAGTGTGAAAGAGATCTTAGTAAATTTTAGGTGCTTTGTAAAATTAAATGATATGTGCATGTTCTATTTAACATAGAAAAACAATGGACATAGTTCTCTGTGAAGGCACATGTAAGCTTTTTCACTATAAACAAAGGTGGTGAGCAAGAATAGTATGCAAGACACACTGAAATGAATCATAGCTCTTGGGCAGGTTGATTAGCACAAAAGTTTGCCAACTCTCTTCAGATTTAAAATGGATTTCTTTTTTGCATCCATAAAAGTTCCCATGTTTATTTTGAATAGGGGCCAGTAAATGTACTCCACATTGCTCAGTCAACAACCCAAGAATTTTCAAATATGTCTCCTGCACCACATCCCTGGGTTGCCAATCAACAGTTTAAGCAAACAGCCTCTGAAAAAAAGTTTTCGATATTAACATTCAACACATGTGAGCTGCTCTTCTTCCCATGCCAGAAAAGTATGGGGTATATAAAATATACTGGCTATAATTTTATTATAGAACCAGACCAAATTATGCCTGTTCTACTAAGAATATACAAAAAGAAACCTGCTTCAATTGATCTGGCTCATGACTTTGGAACATCTGGGATTGCCACTAAAATATTGTAACATAGTTCTCTAGGGATACATATTATACATTTAACTAAAGAATGTAGTTCTTTGTGTATGTGTGTTGTAGAAATATAGTCCAGATTGAAAATCTTAAATTTCAAAGTTAGCCTTTTTAAAAAGCCATTATAAAGGAAGCTATAGTATATTCTTCTAGAATCTACCTCTCTCCTCGAAACTAAGCTTTAAATGTTCAAAACAAGGTCACTGTAGAAGTGCAAATCACCCTGAGTAAATGCAGTTACTGTACACAGGAAGCGAAGATCAGGTTCAAGTGCATCTGGGCACTGGTTTTAAGAAGCACTTTTTAAAGCTGTTATATTCTTCAAAGCTATCTACCTTTCTGGGGGTGGGGTTGCTAAAAGTATTATGTACCTAATGACATATACTGTTTCACTAGTTTCCTCTGTAGACTGGTTCAGAAAGAAAACAAAACATTTTTGAGAGTTCAGTGTATTCCTAGTTGATGTAATAATGAAGCTAGTATTTGAACATTGTATGCCTTGCTACTCAAATCTATTGTCTTCTGGATGCATGCATTTTAAAAAGGGCATGTGATTATTTTCTTTTTCTTTTTTTAATTTTATTATTATAAAAGTTATAACAATCAATATTTACAAATAATCATTCTTTCTTTTTATAAATATATAAGAAACAAAAAACAAAGAAATATATACAATCAAATTTGTATACCTATCCAACATCTTCTTCTACTTCTTCTTCTTCTTTTTCTATTGCTCTTCTAACTTAGTCTACATATACAGATACCTCTATATCTTTTCACGCAACTAATGAATCTATTCTGTGTGATCTTCTATTATGCCTGAGTATTAGTTATCTGGTTGAATGAATCTCCAAATGTTTCACAAGTTTCAAAGAGGAACTAGTGTGCCCTCAAAACAGCAGCAGAATAATTTGTGCTTCAATAAGTATGTTAACCTATAAGATGCTACAGAAGACAGCTATCCCTTTTGGATTTTGCCTTTTCATATCTGATCTTCACTATGTCATAAGAATGGAAGTAATGGTGGTCTTGGGAAGTGCATCCCTGTTAGATCTGCACCATTCGCATTTGAAATCACTAACAACAGTATATTGTATAAGCCGCCTAAATGAGATGAATACCTGAGATATCATTTTATGGTGGTTCTGATGTTCCTAGAAGATAAGGCTGTCTCTAAAATAAGTGGTTAGTGTAGAATTACCATGCTTTGTGTACATATTTTGAATGGAGCATGCATACTACAATATCACTCTGTATTGTCCTCCAGTATTTTTCCTGTGATTCCTCCATCTTTTCTCAGGCCAGAAGGACCAGAGTACAGTGCAGATTTCTTTGGAACTACTCATTTAACCTTGCTAAAGGGTAAGCGAATGCCAAATTGGGCCAGTGAACCTATCTCAGTATAGTAAACATTTATAATCATCATAGCAGGTGCCATTGCATCACTTCTTTTTTAAAAAATTTTGTTAATCTTTTGATTAACATGTTCACTTTTGCAGCTGTATTTAAAAAAAAAAAATAGCAAATTTATGTTTCAATGAGTGTTAATAGTGTTATAATACTTTGGCCTAAATCCTATTGTTATTCCTGACTAGAGTAGACCCTTTGAATCAATGGGATATTAACTTACCATTAAAAAATTGACCGAATGAAGAGAAATAAGATGTCATCAGAAGACACTGTTATATCTGATAACTGCTGCAAGGCTGATATATGCGCAATATTGGAAAGAAGGGAAATATATTGATATGGAAGAATGGAAATTAAAAGTCCTGGATATAGTAGAGACAGAAAAATAATGAGAATTTGAGAAATTTAATTTGAGACCTATCCAGAACTTTGAAAGGGAATGGAGAGAAGTTTTGGATTGGATAAAGACATAATATAAGAAAAGAAATGAGAATAAAGCAGGATTGTAAGTAATGCAGTGTATTAATGTAGCAAGGTAAAATAATAATGTAACAATGTAACAAGGTAGTAAGGTAACAAAACAATTGTCTAACAATGTAAGGTGTAACAAATCTCTTGAGTAAGCAACAATTATGTATGAATGGAATGGATACATGCAGATTCAACTGGAAAATAAGCTTGGAAGTGGGGAGGGTTTTTTTTTAAATTTTTAATTAAAATCTTTAATAAAAATATTTTTTTAAAAAATTGACTGAATGGAGTAACTACAGGATGTTAGCCCTTTATTTAAAAAAAGAATGAGGGAAATATTTCTGTTCAGTGCCATTTTAGTAATGCTTCTCCACTCACCAAACTGAGAGATTTCACTGGGATAGCTATTCACATCGATCTATTGGCACAATTTAAACTTAAGCCTGCAGACCTCTCAGCCTGCACACTGATGTATTGTATTAAGGAAATAGTGAGATGCTATAGGTTGCAGAATGGAAGGAAGGGCAATACTGCTCTTCCAGGTGGGCATTTCTGCCACCAAGAATTCATTGGCTTCTCCTGTCCTGGCAGGTGTAGGTGCTTTCATGTTGGTGCTTTCATGTTACAAGGTGATGGTTACCAAGTCAACAACCAACATCTAGAGTCTGGACATCCTCAGTCTTCTCTATGACTTTCTTTCTGGTATATCTTTTCATGCTCAGTTATAATAAAAAAATTGTTTGGACTCTCTTCCTGCAGTTTATAAGAGAGGGTATGACTGCAGTTTTCTTCACTGTTGTCTTCTTTTGTTGGTGCTTTGTATTCACCCCCACGGCAACTTCTCCAGCATTGTTCCAGTCTCAGATCTTCCACTGTCCCCATAACTCTACATCAGACTTTTCTATAGCAGTTCTTCTGTGCAAGAAAAAAAAAACTTACATGCCAGAAAGTTTGCAGGGACTATATTTCCATAAGCTGGAAAGGCTGCAGGGCTCTTGCAGTATATTGAGACAGACTGTTGATTCATCAGACCCAGTACTCCCAATTGCAATTGGTAGAAGCTCTCCAGATTCTAAAGCTAGATTACTTTCTAGCCTTATTTGGAGAAATGTGGTATTCCGTCGGGGTCTACTGTCTAGTAACAACCAGGCCCAACCCTTCCAAAATCAGACAACCTTGTGGATATTCAGGATAGTATAATGGGCTGATTACTGTGGCAGAGCTAACACTTGTTAAGAATCATGAGCACCAACTAATGGCACGGCTGTTTTTTTAGCCTAGGACCCCCATTCTGGATCCATTTTACCCTTTTCTGGGGAAAAGGGGCATACCACATCACTCTGTGCAACAAAGTTTATATTAAACTAGCTTAATTAAGCCAGAACTCTAGAACAGTTCAGAGAATGTAGCCAAGGATTTTGCTGTCCTTACTTGGCAACTCAATAAGGTGTTCTATGGGTAGAGGTGAAAAAAATAAAATCATCAAATTTTCTGCCAGGATCAATGATGGAATCCATTTTAATGTTTCAAGAGTTCCATTAATAGATCGCTATGTCTTAACCATTAGCTGAACTTTTAATTATTTTGTTTTCAACTTTAAAATTAAGTTGAAAACAAAATAATTACAAGTTCAGCTGATAGTCAAGAGATGGTGATCTATTAATGGAAGTCTTAAGGTGAAGACAAGTCAATTTGGCAGAAACATATTCAAGTTTGCAGAAATGTACAGAAGGTGCTGCTGGTAATTTAATGCCATGGGGCTGTTAGTTAAAGTGTTCCACTTGTTGTGTTTAATCTGTTTAATCTGGCTCTGTTTTAATCTTCCATCGACATCTACATATCATGACTTACTTCATGCAGTAGAGACATTCTATGTAAAATGTCTTTAGAGCAAGCTAGTAAGGTAGGGCTTTCCAAACAGTGTTCCGTGACACCTTAGTGTGTCGCCTGAAATGTGTCAGTGTGTCGCCTACAATCTTGGAAATTTACGTTATTATTTATAAATCATATATTTTAAAAAATATATGAAAGATTTTCATGAGATATGTTTTGTCCCCATACATTTCATTATTACAATTTATGTATATCCGTATCTCTTGTAAGAGGTGAGTTTAACATTCTGTTTGCTAGTAAAACTGAATTACTAAATGAAATGATGCATGTCTAAAAAGTGTGTCACCAACATGAAAAGTTTGGAAAGCTCTGAAGTAAGGGGTAGCTAGTATGCCATTTCCACCCTTTTACCCAGAGCCAGTTTACTACAGCACATAATGATTTTTATAAACAGCATTTTGTTTCCATAATTCATTAATTTTCATACTCCACTCCAGAAAATCATCCAGTTAGGGAGAAGTTGGGTATTCTTTCTCTATTTGAAAAAAAAATCACTTTCAAGTACATCTGAGCACTTTATGAAGCCAATTAACAGGGTTAATTATGTATAATTACAACTAAAGAAGAACAAATAACTGGACCCTACCAATCCTTTTCTTATTTAATAATGACAGTGTCTACCTAAGTAAAACAGTGCTACTGTAATTAAATATCACTGCTTTTCTCTTCCATCCAGATAGTGTGATATGTGAGAATGTTGAGGCTGAAGACAACCAACACAGGACAACATGTTGCTAGTGGTGTGTGCCTTCAGTCATTTCTGATGAGGGAGCCCCTAAGGAAAATCTGTTATGGGATTTTCTTGGTAAGCTGTGTTCTGAGGGCCTTTGCCTTCCTGTGAGGTGTGGAGAGTGTGAGTCGTCCAAGATTACCTAGTGGATTTCCACCTCTGCCATAAATATTTATCTGCATGTTTTTCAACAGTAGGAGTCACCATTTACACTTATAATTAAAATTTATTTATTAAAATTTGTGGCAAATTAAATATATATCTTATCTACCAGTAATATTTTTTTTTAGATCTGCACCTAACCCTATCTTCCCCATAAGTCCTGTTATTTTTTTGAGTGTGATTTTCTATAGTATGGATTTTTTAAGGACTACAATTATTGCATTATAGCACAACTTACTGTACCTAAATATCAATAAAGATCAGCTTTTATTCTTCCATTAAACTGAGTATAACAGTCAAATTGATTCAAGCCTCTCAGAGATAATATCCAACAATTCTCTTCATTCCCTCCCCCAGTTCATGCTTTCCAAAAAACAGAAATGAACTTTCTTCTACCAAAGGTTAATATATCTACCATAGCATATCAACATTATTTTCTACATATTCCATTACATATTGATAAATGACATTGCATTTTCTAATTTTAATACTAAATGCTACTTGCTGACAATTACATAATAGCTTAACTACTTAAAATTGTAGATCTATTATGTGTTATATAACATCACTAAACACAAAGGTTTCTATACCATTTTATATTGTAAAATCATTTACACAACTGATTAACCACATTCAATTTTTATTGTCTTATATCTATAACCATTTCATAACCTAGTTTCAATCAAGTGTATCCATTCTACCCATGAGGTTCTCTCCCCTGTCATCTTCTCAGGTTCCCTTCCTTGCCCATTGCTAATATTTCCATATCTTTCCCACTTGCTATTTTAGGATACTTGTCCTGAAACAAAATACTTCCTTCCCTTTATCTCACTTCCCTCAGTCATGCGTGCTAAATAAATTTGGTTTTGTTCGACCATCAATATAGTTTGACTACAGATCAGTTTCAAATTAGCTCCCCCCTCCCCACTTGGACTGAAATCCCTGTCTCACAAACCAAAACTTCTTGGCTGTTCATTTCCCCCAGTTCAGTAGCTATTCTGTCCATTAGCTTAACTTGAATTTGTATCTCTGTATGATTTTTAACCTCATTTACTTCCACATTGCTAACTTCTGTATTAGCCCCACATTTCTCCCTCTCTAGACTTAGATTGCCCCATGGTTCAGCCTTATCTTCTCATTCCTCAGGGTCTCTATCATGTTCCTTTTCAAATTTAGGAGCTCTGCTATTCTAAAGGAACATAGCTCCTCCATCATCTGTTCTAAAAAGTCCTGAGAGAATTCTTTAGAAGTTTCCATCTTTCATTCAGTGCAGCAAGATGTAAGTTAACAACTCTCATTTCTTATCTTGTCTAGAAGAAATCTGCCAGCAACTCAGTCTTACCAACATCAAATAGATAACTTCTGTACTTTTTCCTGCTGTAACTTCTCATTGTTAAAACTCAAGTCAGTCTTATAAATAGGATGAGATTCAGTCTATCCACAAAATATATTCAATTACATCCTTAATTTTTGTCCTTAAAACATGTCAACCCCCAATTTGCTAATTTATTCATCCCGATCTTGTGGAGTGAACATACTTACATGATTCCTGGTTGCAGAAAGAAGGTAGCTGGAGAAACTCCATTGTTCTGTTTTAATCAGAAGAGTTCTTCATTTTTGTAACTCCATAGGTTTATTTAAGAGTTTTTCTTTAAAAAACTGCCACTATGGGGCTGTCAGATCCACAGAACCAAACAGCTGCATTTCACAGCAATGGCAAAAGATGTCACTCTCTCAGTCCTTCCCACTCATAACACATTTAGTTAGAAGAAAAGGCAAGTTACAGGAATGCTAAACCCTGATGGGTAATCCCCTGCTTCCCCTTTCATCTAGGGGGAGTTTCTCCAGTCAGAGATTCTTCTGGCCACCACATTTTCCATGAAAGTTCTCCTCATTGCAGAGCTACAATCCGAAGCGTCTTCCCACTGGCCTACCAGAAGTCAAAGTGGTTACTCAGCCAAATTTAGAGTTTGCAAACGGACTCAGAACTTGGTTCTGAATCTAGATGCAGAAAACTGGAAACTTGCGTCCCACCACTGACTCCAGTGGAAAATACCAAAATGCTCTAATAATCACCTTTCTCAGATAAGTTCAGAAAGCAAAGTAGCCCCTCTTCATTGGGGCATTTTTCTGTACTAAATTATTGTCAAATAGGTATTACAAGCTTTTAATATTCTTTTTGTTTTGTTTTAAAATAACTGACAAGAACTTTTCATCAATTGAACTGGAATAAACTTGCAAGCAGTGGCCTCTTCCGGTGACACTGAGGATGCCAAATTTCAGATGAGTAAGTGCAGGGACATTTGTACAACAGCACTTTGTTCATAAGGGAGCAATTCAGAAAAGAGACACATTGAATCATAGGGATATGCTCCTGGACCACGGCTGTGAAAATGACAGCGAAGTGTAGTGGAGGTCCTAAGTTAGAATCACACCACATTTCAAATGGGCATGACCCTGTGGTGTATATGGAAAAGAAATCCAAAATATTTTGGAGAAGAAATTACAATCAGCCTTCCACATTTGCAGTTTCACTTTTGTAGATTTGATTATTCAGGGATTATTTGCTGGCACTTCTGCTGCCTCCCTGTGCCATTTTTAATAGAGACTGCAAGCCTCCTGAGACTGAGAAACTGAACAGGAGGCTTGTAAGTCCCTCTTAAAAATGGCGTGGGTAGGGTAAGAAGATGGGGGATTGTTGCAGTAACAATTGCTCAGACTGCCAGATATACAATGACAGAAATAATTAAAAATTTTAAGATTTTGGGCCGTAGGTAATGGAGAGTTAAATGAAATATATATATATATATATATATGGAGAAAACAGAAGCTTCAAGAGAGTGATATGGAAATATTTTGGAACAGGACGATTTGAGTTAAGCTGAAGAGAGTGATGGTTGGGAACTGTCTAGCCAGAACGACTATATTATGACTGTTAGGAGAAGGAAATGTGTGTTCGAACAGATGAGATAATCAATTTATTGTGATGCACTAATGTAACAAGTGGACTAAGCTGCGGGAAATGTTGACCAGAACAGTGTGGAAGAACAGAAGAAAATTCATGTAATAAGTACAAGTCAAATAATCCTTTTTTTATATTTGTGAAATTTAATAAAATTATATTTAAAAAAAAATGGTGTGGGGCGGCAGTGGGGGTGGCAGTGCGCCCCAGCAGCCCCCTACTTCTGCCTTGTGAAGGAACCCTGATGCCTCAAAGGAACATAGTGATCACAATAAATAAATATAGCGATCATACTTTAATTAAATATAGTGATTAAACATAGTGATCATACTTTGGGTGTGTGTTAAATATTGTTTGGGAGGGCATAGAGTTATTCCCGGTTTTTTCCACTTTCATGGGGGTCCTGTGCCCCTTGCCCTAGCGAATGTGGGGGGATGATTGTACTCTTCCTTATCTCAGCTGCTTTTTTTTTTTAAATAATTTTTGTGAAAACAGGACGTGTGAGAAAGGCACGGCCAGACAAGAACTGTAGAAATGGGGAAAGGGAGGTGTTGAGGATAGGGTGTCAGAAAAAAACATTTCAGGCTTTTCAAAGGCTAAACGAACTGTGTTGGCAGTGGCAAAATGGCCACCTGGCCCCAATGGTTAGGCAGAATGGAGGTGGCTCTGCCCCCGTGACAGAAGCTGCGAACTGCGCGGCTCCCCCGGCTGTTTGCTTGGGCATTCGCTCCGCCGCCTGGCCGCCAGTCCTCTGTGTCAAAAGAACCCGCGGTTGTTGCACAAAACGCCTTGTCCGCACTAGACTGTTATAGCGCTATGATTCCACTGTCAACATCCTATGGAATCCTGGGGTTTGCAGTTTCGGGAGGGGCCTCCCGGCCCCTCCCGAAACTGCAAACCCCAGGATTCCATAGGATGTTGACAGTGGAATCATAGCGCTATAACTGTCCTGGCGGAAGCGGCTCCTGTTTTCCCGGTAAGAGCCCGACCGTGAACCCACTGACCGCGCCACCGGAGAAGCTCTCACGGAGGCGGAACCTTCGCGCCCGCCCCGGTTGCGCGGGGGAAGGCTTTTTCCACCGGGACGCGAGGGCGGAGATTCGCTGTCCGGCAGACGCGGCGTCTCCGGCTCAGCCATGGCCGTGGACATCACGCTGCTGTTCAAAGCCAGCGTGAAGACGGTGAAGACCCGGAACAAAGCGCTCGGGGTCCCGCTGGGCGGCAGCGACGGCTCCCGCGACGACGTCCTCTTGCTCAAGCGCGGGGGAGGCAGTCCCCGCTCCAGAAGCGACTTTTCCGGCCGGGCCCGGGAAGTGGTGAGTGGAGGGGCTGGGTGGGGTGGGATGCCGTACGGCGTGGCTTAGGATGCCTCCCGCCTCCCCGTCCGCGGATGGAAGCGGGGGCCGCGGCGCGACCACAGCGAGTAGCTACCGACAGCAACTGCTACTGCAATCGTACAAAGAGAAGCAACAACAACCGTACTAGTAACAGTAATAGTAACGGCAAGTGATTCAACCTGAGCGGCTGATTCAGTTCTCAGAGGAAAGAAAGGAACATCAGCCCAAGTTAGAGTAAACCTCATTGACGTGCATGAGATTTGCGGATAAGCCATTGAATTCGGTTGGATTGTCCAAAAACGCTTGAGCTTGGGCTGCAGTCCTCTGTGTGGAGTCTTTGCTGAACACCCAGAACCTTATTTCAGAATAAACAGGTTCAGCACACAGTTTCAGTCCTGGGAACAAATAGTGGTTCTAAATTAGCGATATTTACTGTCAACTCCGTGTTCAGATGTGCTGTGCATTTCAGTGTTACAGCTGAGGACGTACAGCAGTTGAGAACATACACAGTGCAGAGCTCTTGTCCTATTTGTTTTATAGAAAGAATCTGGTAGAGCACAATTAGAAACAGAATATAAGTGTAAGGAGATTTGGTCTAACACCGTTGGGCTTTTATGACTTATTGTGTGAAGGTATATTTAGGGTAAGTCTGGAACGCGCGGTCCTGAACAGACATTCTTGGAGGTAAGTTCTTTTGAAATCCGTGTAATTGTCGCAGACCCAAGTTTAGAATGAGAACCTCTCTTAGACCTCCAGAATGTTCAGATCCAGCAAAGTGCTCAATTGGCCTTTCAGAGTACCATTGTTATAAACCTGTAATAAACTTAAAATGCAGAGACTTTGCATTAAGAGCTTCGAGTTCAGTAATTATAAAGGGGTGAGACTTGAGTGCTCAGCTGCCATGTGGTGATATTCAGGACTTCTGTTAGGGTGTTCTGCTCTCTGAATTGAAAAACCTTTTCCTTCGTCTCAGGTGGACCTGTGAATCTGGATATTCAGTAGTGAAAAAAGCGTACATGTACATATTTGAGGTGTAGCTCTATTATTTGTATGTCCCCAAGAGAGGCATTGAAACATATTAGGGAAGATGAAATAGCTACCAAAGTTCAAATCCAGTGTTACTACTGTTGGTGGTTTCTACCTCTTCTGTATACTCTATTAGCCTTACCTCAGGTTTTGTTTGTTTGTTGGTGTGTGTTCCTTTCAAATGATATAGCACTGGTAATAGTTTTCTTCTGTCTCCATACAGCTGAGTGTATCACTTTGTGTCATGCACTAGAACAGTGATTCTTAGTATTCTTGATATGAGAACCCTGTTGGTTTTCACGAGTCTCTCATGCAGCCCATTGATTGATTGATGCTGATGTTCATAATGAGCTAATCTTTAGTTATTTTACCCATGTATATTTGGGGTGGATCAACATGTCCAGATAAAAGCATAAATATTTTCTTATTTTTTGAAAAAAAAATAAATAAAAAATGAGATCTTTCAATCAACATCTATACTGTATATAAAAACCTCTCACATTCCTGTCATTTCTTTTTGGTGATAAAACAGAAATTGATTTGATTTAATTTAATCAGTTAAATGTTTCTCTTTGAAACTGAAAATTGGTTCATTCATGCTGCTTTGATAGTGCTTGCCCACTATTACTGCCAGGTTTGAATAAAGGGACTGTTTTATTTTAATTTCTTAGTATTTACCATTTCCTTCCACGCCTCCATCCAAACACTTAATGTTATTTTATTATTACTTAAATTTTGATTGTTTCTTCTGATACTAACTGAAAATTTGTTTCTGCAAAAAGCTAATCTGTGATTCTTGATTCAACTCTCAAATTCATGGCTGCTTAATTAGTTCAAGCAGCTTAGTTCATTATTTATGAGCCTGGTAATCTAAATTGCTGGTAAATGGTTTTTTTGAAGGGGTTTTAGATGAATTACTCACCTCTTTCCAGATGTGGTAGAGCTCAGTGGTGAGATATATTTTGCGTGTAAAACCACCATGGTTCGATCACTGGCACCTCAGGTTAAAAGTTGTCTTGTAGTAGAGAAACTACTGGGAAAACTATCTGAAAGTGAGGAGAGCAAATACCAGTTGTAGCAGGTTATAGTATCCTGGAGCTGCTTCATGTATTCTGAGCTATTTTGTAAAATATTTTGATTATAGAGTGTTATAAAATGATAAACAAGTAATATCACTTGACATGATTGTAATTGTTTCTGATGAAGGGGAAGTAGTTATGTCATTGGCTATTGAAGTGACACTTGCCTTTGCAATAAAATAAACTATAACTGAAATGCTTAGTGCAGGTAGACATTTTCCTTGATTATACAGACAAGGAATTCTGTCTCAAATTTTATTCTGCCGTTGTTGTTATGCGTGCCAATCTATGCACCACTTGTATAATTTGTATATTTAAATTCAGGTTTACTACCTTTTAAATCTATTCTCCATTTTAAAGATAGTTCATGGACTTTAGAAGTGAAAAAATTCAGTGAATCAAAGGAAATGCATACTTCTGAATGGCACTGTGTGATCTAGTATTATTTGGATAATGTTAAATTGCAAAGGGGCTCAAATATTGCAATATGCTTTGCTGTAACTTTACAAACTATTTTAATTGGAGTGTAAGCATGGAAAAAGCATACCTTTTATAATATAGTGCCAGTTGCTTATGCTATTAAGAGAAATTAGTGACCATGTTCAGTTCAAAGATTAAAAATAGGTTCACCTTTCAATCATGATTTTAAGGACAAGCTTTTCTTATATGTTGAGTTCATAACTGAGATCAAAAGATGTTATACGTAGATCTTCCACATGTAAAACTTTAAATTGTTATTTCTGTTAAATGCTGTCAAGTTAATTTGGACTTAGAGCGACCGTATGTATGGGAGACCTCCAGGTTACCTCATCAGCAGCAGCCCTGCTCCAGTCCCATGGACTCAGGACTGTGCATTCTTTGATTGAGTCTATCCATCTGTAGTGTAGTCTTCCTCTTTTCCTACTGCCTTCTACCTTACTAAACATTATTGTCTTTTCTAGTGAGTCATGACTTCTCCTGATTGGTCCAAAGTACAACAGTCCCAGTTTACTCATCTTGGCTTCTAGGGGGAGTTCAAGCTTGATTTGCTTGAGGGCCATTTATTTGTCTTTATCCATATAACTCTTCTCCAGCTGCACATTTCAAATGAGTTGTTCTTTTTCCTATCAGCTTTCTCACTGTCCAACTTTCACAACCATATATAGAAATTGGAACAATGTTGGCATGGGCCAACCTAACTTTAGTATTCAAATGATATATCTTTTTACTTGAGGATCTTGCCTGGTTCCTTCCTAGCTGCCTTTCCAAGTCCTTGTCATGGGCTTCCAGGACCTAGACTCAGGCTCTTTCCACACAACGTCGCTGTCTTGTTTCTGCCACAGGATGGCAGCGGTCGACAGGTCGTGGTTCCACATGATGTCATCACCATCCCGCTGCCATCCTGTCACAGAGCGTTGTGCTTGTGCAGTTTTCCCAAAATGGAAAAAATCCATTTCGTGTCTGCGATCGTATGCCGCTCCTGTCACTTCTGGCCATGCGGAAGCTACGGAAGCACATTGGCAATGCTTCCTTACATAGCGCGGCAGTGGAAAAAGCCTGGCTGCACTGCGGAAGGAAGACATGGCGCCATTGTGTTCTCTTCCTCATGGACCGAGCGGGTGAAGAGGGGAGCGTTGCTGACGTGCTCCCTTCTGGACCTGGGACTGCAGCGAGACAACGCAGAAGAGCATCATCATGTGGAAATGGCCTCAGACTCAGAGTCTGAGGCAGACGAACCTGCTCTGAGCCCTGACACAGAGACTGGTGCAGCAAGACCTGCAGAGCAGACAGTACTACCACCCACCCAAGGGACAGAAGTGTCAGCCCCAGCAGGGAGCCCTGCTCACTCTGACACAGAGAGTGATCTAGCTGTACCTACCTTCGCCCAGCGTAGACACCAACAGGGTTTCCTACATCGCTCCCAGCGAATTTATGCCAGGCACCAATTAATCAGGCACCAGCTGCGCTGACCCTGGAGCCTATTAGAACTAAGCCTTTCCCCTCTAGCCTTTGTCAGCAATCAACTGACCATTTCTCCCATGCATGCTTCTGTTTGCTTCCCTTGCCTGTGTTTCTGCCTTTTGACTTGTGTTTGTTTTTGCCTGCCTCTGATTTATGGACATTGTTGGGACCCTTATTGCTTCACATTTGCAAAACTGTTTCCTTTCTTCATTAAACTGACGACTTTAAGTTATTGCTGAGTTTCTGACCTGTGTTTGTTATCAGCTTCTCTTGGCTACCAACCCTGACCAAGCTCAGACAGTCCTAGTCATCTGATTTCTTGACTGCAGTCTGTATTCTGATTAGTGACTGAGCCAAAGTATGGAAAATCTTGAACTATTTCAATGTCTTCATTGTCTACTTTAAAGTTATATAAATAATCTGTGGCATTATTTTTGTTTTCTTAATGTTCAACTGTAAACCTGCCTTTGCAATTTCTTCTTTAACTTTCTTCAGTAATTGTTTTAAGTCTTTGATATTTTCAGCTAGTAGTATGGTGTCATCTGCATACCTTAAATTGTTGATGTTACTTCCTTCCTGTGAGTCCAATCCTGCTTTATGTGTCATATGTTCAGTGTACAAATTAAACAGCTAGAATGGTAAAATTCAGTTTTGCCTGACCCTCTTGCCAATCTGAAGCCAGTCTGCTTCTCCATACTATGTCTTGATGTCCTGAATACAGGTTACATGTCAGGACAATCAAATGTTATGGCACACTCCTTTCTTTAAGAGCAATCCATAGTTTTTCATGATCTACACAATCAAAGGCTTTGCTATAAGCTCTGCTTCTCCGTTTGCATTCCAGTCACCTATGATTAACGAGAAGGCTTGTTTTAGTATCAATTTTCTTCTGGGCTCCAGCATAGAATTTTAGCATTTCTTCTTTTTCCTGCCTCTCTAGTTGGAGCATAAATTTGGATTATGTTTATATCAGTGGGTTTCCCCTGAAATCCTATTGATATGACTCAGTCATAGTTTGTGTTATATCCTTTGACTGCCTTTGCTATGTCTACATGCTACCCATTTCTTCTTAGATTTTCATTTTCAAAGAGCTATTTTCTTTATTGGGAATAATTCCCATATCATACATTTAAATAGTACTGTACTGTAATTGTACTGTAAAATGCTCTTTCTAATAAAGTAGAATAAAATTTCTGAAGTTCTTTGTCTTTGAGGAGAATTGCCCCCAAAATAATATGAAAAGTTCCATCTATGTTTGAAACTAAATTGGAAGTAGAGAAGATGCCTGATTTAATAGCAGATGAAGACCATGTAATAGTCTCTTACTGAATAGTGTCACACTGCTGAAGCCAGCCAAAGTAACTGTAGCTTGTGGTGGACAAGCACCTGGAAAATCTGAGCAGTTTTTTTTTTAATAGAAACCAGTTTAGATATGTTCAAGTTGAGATTTGGATAAGCAGCGTTGCTATAACCATGACCCATCTGTCTAAAGTAACATAAAAATGAATTTCCCCATATTTATACGTTATAGTGAGAAGCTGTGATATCCTGAGGGTGCAAATAGCTTGTATATCTCCTTTCTAAAATATGTGCAATGTAAGCAGAATTTTATTGGCTTACTTTATTATGCCCTGAAGTATTGTTCTGTATACTACATTTATTTTAAAAACAGTTTTAACTCTAACTGTTACAGTTCCCAAACAACCATCATTGCTAGCTGCACAGGGTTGCCTTTTTAAAATCTGCCTCTGTTCCTATATGTTTAATACCAGTCTGCCTCGTCAAGTTTGTATGTCACTCTTTTCATGGCATGAGTATGAAATGTTTTTTTTAAAAAAAGCTTTATTAAAAAGTATTGTCTGTGTACTTTGTAATCAGAAATTGGCCAAGTGACTACTGGAGACAAGAACTTACTAGTCATGTTTTCAAACCACTGAATTTCCTTCAAAGCTGTGTTTCCTTTGTGCCACAGCTATTGCATAATAGAGTCTCTTCTCTTTAGCTTTTATGTACTGTTTTGTTTGGTTTTTATCAGCTGGTCCAACTGATGTTATTTGTTATATTTGAGGTATTGGTTGGTTGTTTCGTTACGTTTTTACATTAATGGGTTTTGCAAAACATTGTACAAAAATATTCTAAACAAAAATAAACTATAGTTTTGTGCTCTTGCTTTTAAATGAAAATGGCTGTTCTAATTGGGAGATACGAAGTGCATATTATCAAGATAAAATGTTTACATAGGAACTGAACACTGTAGAAAATTTTGGCCATTTTTTATAGACAGCCCTGTAATTCAAACATGCAATCACAATAAAATCCTGCAACAAAATGTTTTCCAAAACAAACTAAAACAAGGCAGCAAAAACATCTCAAACTGTGTGCCAGAACTCACTAGAGTGCTAGCCAATTTTAAGTCACTCTGAGTGCTGCAACCAGCCCAGTACTCTTCATGGCCACCCTGCATGTGGGAGTTGGAATGATGTGAGCAGTGGCAGTGGCTTCCCATGTATACTGTGCATAGATAGATGCATGTGGGATTTAGTAGAGAACAATGTGCAATGTGGCAATGCAAAAATGGGGGGAAGGCATGAAAGAAATAAGAAACAGAAACAGATGGGTGGGGTGACTAGCTGAGTTGAGAGGGAAAAAAGCCATCTTCAAAAAGAATCTGGACATGGACTTCTGAGTTGGAATGGTATCACAAAAGCTGGCACTGTAGTGATCTCTGCTCAGAATCCAGTTGCTGGACATGGCAACAGCTGACTTGGCATTCTGTAAGCCAGCTAGAATTGTCTGCCTGGTAAGTAAGACACAGAGAATCAACCACAAGGTCTACAAGGCTGATCCCAGCCCTAGGGGACCCTATCTGAAACTCTGGATGTGTGTCTGGGTTGGAGGAGACTGGGATGGAATCTATACTCCACCACATGCAGCAAGCACTTGTTGGTGCCAGGACTGCAGCCTAACTTTCTTAACCTCCTGAATTTTATGATACTGCACTAAAGGAAGACCTTTTGCTGATGAGAGTACAAAACCTCATGCTATTGCTTCTGCTAATGATTCATTAGTTGCTCTGAATTATATTTCTTCTTTTTTCAAACTTTGAAAGTAGCTGGTGCTAGAACAGACTTTAAAATAAAATTTGCTTAATGGTGTGCTGGTACTTTAACTTTCCCTCAAAAGTTCTATTTAATAAGAAGGGAGGATTTTTTTTCCTAAAAAAGAACATTTTAATTAATTAAAGTGTGAGAAAGAGGGGATGTTTACCTTTTTCCTGAAGTTCAAGGCCATGCTGTTTGCTGCAAAACAGGAAATGACCGCTCACTGGACTGAAATTGAACTTTAATGTAATTTCCTATAGAGCAGTATAGAGAGGTTGCCTATTATGAACTGAACTGCAGGTAACACTGACATCTGATGGCAGACTGTATAACTACAATGGAATTTTTTGACAGCTTTCAGAATGGCTTCTGTATTGAGATCCAAGCAGGCAACAAGTGTACAGAGAGGAGTATCTCTTGAACAATCTAAAGACACAGATTCAAATTGATGATTTTGGAAGAAGTTAAAAGAATAAGAGAGGGTGTCAGCCAGATGAGAGGAGAGATTAATTAGATGCGAAGGAACATGAATCAGATGGGAAGGGATTTTAAGCAAGATGTGAAAAAATGAACTTAGAGACGTAAGATATTCTCTGACTCAACTTACAACTGACATTAAGCAAATGAATGATAAGATGGTGTTATTGGAAGAAAAGATACAAAGTTCAGAAGAAGTGACTGAGAAATTGTCTGTGGATCAACAAGGCAATATAAGTGTGATGGTCCCATCCCTCAAGGAAAGGGATAGATTTCTGATTTAGAGCAATGGTTCTTATTCTGGGGTTTGTGGACTCCTGAGGAGGTGCGATGTCCTCACAGAGTGGCTGTGAAGACTTGAAGAAATGTTATGAACTTTTACAGGTAAAATAGAATGGATGGAAGGGAGGAAGAAAGATGATCTCAGAGGGCAATCCTTTGCTAGTGACAGACATCATTTGTACAAATTTTCATTGCAATATCTCAAACCACTTTCAAGTTAGGAAACTCTTTGATAGCCAATAAATAAATAAATAAATAAATTCAGCACTTGCTATGTTTGCACACAGTGAGAACACGCAAGTGAATGACACTGGGTGGCTGAGAGAAGGCACGTGACATTTCTTGCTACCACACATATAGCCAGAAGCTGACTTGAGTTAAGCCTTGGTTGTCCATGGCAACAAAAGATATTTAAAGAGGGTCTGTCGTAAATAAAAGGTTGAGAAATGCTGATTTAGAGGAACGCCAGAAGTGCGGAATGAAAATATTTATACAAGGATGATTGATGCCTTGGCTTTTTTTTCTTTCTTTCTGTTTTTTTGGAAATACAAAGCAAGGATTTTTTGCATGGGAAATAGGTAAGATTTATTGTTTAGATTCAAGAGTGGCCAGACAAATTTGCCTAGTGATGTGATTGTTTATTTTGTGAGAAGATATAAATGAGCAAATTCTAGAGGAACACTACATATTGATGGGAAACACCTGGTTATTTTGAAAGACATCCCTGTTTGAATCTTGAGGAAAAGAAAGGAATGTACCTTTTCGACTGACAAATTAAAGTTCTGGTTGCTTCAGTTCAAGAAGGATATCGACAAGCTGGAGTGTGTCCAGAGGAGGGCAACCAAAATAGTGAAGGGTCTGGAAGTCATGCCCTATGAGGAACGGCTTAGGGAGCTGTGTATGTTTAGTCTGCAGAAGAGAAGGTTGAAAGGGGACATGATAGCCACATTTAAATATTTGAAGTGATGTCATGTCAAGGAGGGAGCGGACTTGTTTTCCGTTGCTCCAGAGACTAGGACAAGGAGCAATGGATTCAAGCCGCAGGAAAGGAGATTCCACTTGAACCTCACGAAGAACTTCCTGACGGTCAGAGCTGTCCGGCAGTGGAATATGCTGCCTTGGAGTGTGGTAGAATCTCTTTCTTGGACGTTTTTAAGCAGAGGCTGGATGGCCATCTGTTGGGAATGCCTTGATGGGTGTTCCTGCATAGCAGGGGGTTAGACTCATTGGCCCCTGTGGTCTCTTCCAACTCCATGATTCTATGATTCTAGATGGGGGAATCTCCCAGGAGTAATCCTATGATACAGACAGAGAAGGTTCATACAATTCAAAAGGCTAAAAATTTTCTGAAAAATTTTGGTAAGGATTTTGAGAGAACTGCATCGACAGAAATAGAAGGCTTAGGATCAGAGTTTCAAGGAGGAAAGCAGTAAAGGGGAAGACTGTCAGGCATTGGCCAAATTGGATATGGACTCTGGCAGTGGCCTTAAAATGGAATTAAAATGTTTTTCTTGGAATTTAAGAGGGGCAAATTTGGCTATTAAAAGGTAATTGTCCACAGACAAAATTTGAAATTGATTTGACTTCAAGAGACACCGATTAAGAAAAAAGACAACAAATATTTACTGAATTCTAATTTGGGAAATTATTTTATCATTGGAAAAGAAAAAAAAAAGAGGTGCTGTGATTTATGTTAATCTGAAATTGGATCCAGGAATTTTTTTTTTTTTTTAATTTTTGGAAGATTTAAATGGATGTGTAGGAGTAGTAATACAAATACAAAGCCAGAAAACTGTGATTATTGGCATTTATGCCTCAATGGAAAATAAGTCCTGTTTTTTCAAAGATTTGCTCAATAAGATTTTGACGTTTTCATTTGAGAGACTGGTTCCTGGAGATTTGAGTGGCATAATCAATCTTTGAATTGATAGACTATCAGAAAAAGAAACAAGGATCAGAAAAACATAGATTGCATTATTCTCTCAAATGGATTTGATATCTAAGTATCCAAGTCATTGAGTACCATCGTCAAAGATACAGAAATTTTGCCTAACACTTTTTCAGATCATAACCTAGTATTGCTAATGTTTAAAAGAACATACAGTCAATACAATTGGAGATTAAGTGATGACTTGTTAAGAAATGAGGATATATTGGATAAGACTTTAATTTTTTTGAAAAGATAATCCGAATAAAGGATTGGATATTAGAATGGTGTGGGATTATAATAAAGCAGTTATGAGAATTTTTTTAATACAACAAAACACAGAATAACAAAGAAAAAAGAAAAAGAATTTTGGATGAAATTAAGAAAAAAGATGAACTGATAAAGAATCTAGCAAACCTGTTTGTGGTAAATGAGATTAAAACATCTTACAAAAACAGAGTTTGCAGACAAACCTTGGAGATAGCTTGCCCACAAACTGACAAATGATAGAGAAAAGAAATGGATTCTGTAGATTAAAGATGGTAAAGAACTAATCTCAGATAATGTGGAAGTAAAAAAGACCTCTAAGTTTATTCTGCTCTTTACAAGGAACAACATGTTTTATAAAGAAGATTGGAAAGTATCTCGACTCAGAGAAAGAGATTGACTGCTACAATTACAATGGTAGAAATGATAGAGAAGGCCTACTTTGGACGCTGGGTTCCTGCTTTCTCCACCATGCCTCAGCCGCTTTCCCACAGATACACACAATCATTTTGATGTTTGCAATTTTTCCACTTTTGTGAGGGTCTCACGCCCCTAACCCTAGCAAATGTGGAGGGCCAATTGTATACTCTTCACAGAAAACACGGATTCTGATGAATTGAGAAACTACAAATTTTTGTGACATTCAGAAGGGAATTAGGCAAGGTTGTCTTCTCTCTAGCATTCTGAGCAGAAAGTTAAGGCACAAAGAGAAGAGGTGACAATAAAGAAACAGACTTATAAACTAAGGACTTTTGCAGATGACCTGATGATTTTCTCACTGGATCCATTAGATAAAACATTGCTCAAAATTTTAAATGAGTATGGGCCTATTGCTGGGTTAAAAATAAGATTAAGACAGTTATGTTAATAGAAAAAAATTCATTGCTGTGGAATACAGATTTTAAGATTGTTAAGAAAGTGAAATATTTGGGTGTTACTGTTGAGAATAAATATTCAAAACTGTTCCAAAATAACTGTGTGAAAGTATGGAATACTTTCAAGATCAACAAAGATGGTCTAAATTGAAGTTATCATTATTGGATAGAATATCAATTATAAAAATGAATGTTTTGCCAGAAATGTTGTTCCTGTTCCAAACAGTGCCAGTTATAAACAGTGAGGTGCTGTTTAAACAATGGAGTAAAACTATTGCTGGATTTATTTGATTGAGGAAGAAGCTGAAAGTCAAAGTAAGATTCTCCAGAATTTGGGACAAAGAGGACGTCTCAGCCTACCAGACATTCCCAGGAAAACTGTTAACTAACAATTTAAATATTAGTTAATAGTTTTCCTTGGAAATTTAAATGCATTTCTTGAATGAAGTGCATGTTGGTTGTGATGGGAGCAAAACAAGCTCAGACGATTTTCTTTGCTCTGGACCTGATATTTGTAGCTCTCTTCTTCATGATAGATCCATTAAATTTGTGGTGGTAAAAGACAAATGAGAGCAACCAAGTAATATGAAAGAAAAACATGAAAACAATTTAATGATAGCACCAAAACAAATATTTAATTAAAATGAAAGCCATGTCTAAAAGTCCTAATGCTGACTCCTGGAAACTGAAGCATACTGTGGTATTTGGAAACCCAATGTCCTATACAGTAGATATTCCAAATTGCTTGGGAACTGGAGCTTACATTTACAGGCTTGGAATGTCCTGCAGATAATTAAGTTGTGGTCAGGCTTTAGAAAAATACAAAGTTCTCGAACTATGATTTTATAAACATGCTGCAATAACATTTCTTTATATTTAACAGTTTCGTATAGAAAGCTGATACTCTCAGAAGGCATTGATTAAAGGTAAAACATCAAGAAAGGAAAAATATTAAATTAAAACTTCAGTTAGGATGTTGACAGTTGACTTGTAATATTAAACAGATGTGCATGTTCTTGGGATAGTCTTCTTTCCAAATTTTGTTGCCAGGGTTCTGAACAAAACATAGTTAAGTGATTTTTTTTTTATTAACATTTGGTTCCCTTTTACTTTAGATTCTTGTTCAAACTGGGTTCCATAGCATACTGAAGTGTAAATCCAGGTGTTAGGTCCAATGACAGTAGACCCACTGATTCAGTGGGAGCTTGGTAAGTCAATACTTGCATGTCTCATTGATTCACCAAATCTGCTCTATGTTTGGACCTGGAAAATTATTCAGGCTTGAGGAGTCAATAAGACCTTTCCTGTATTCAATCAGTAATGCATTTGGCCCTTCACATTCACTAGGGTTAGGGCTACAGAACCCTCACAAAGGTGGGAAAATCACAAATATCAAAATGTGTGTGTGTGTATCTGTGGGAAGGGGGCTGAGTCATGGTGGGCAGAGCAGGCACCAAAGGTCTAAACCACGTCAGAGAAAGGAGAAGGAAGGGGGAAGTTGGCATGATGGCCCTGTACTTCCTCTCTTTTGTCTGTCTCTTTCTTTGGGTATGTAGGAGGCACTGGGAGAGGGGTTGTGTTTCTGAGAAATCTGGCTGTGAGCCATGCTTAGCTGGCCAAGCAGTGGCTGGTGAGGGAGGATGATGACCAGAGGCAGGTTTTTAAAAGGCGGTGCAGCCTGATTGGAGCTACTGAGAGGGAAAGTTCCCCTGGAAAAGAAGCACTTGAGGTCGAGGGCAGGAGTTGAAAAAATTTGCAAATAATCAGATCTGTGAAAGTCAAACCCACAAATGTAGAGGGCTAACTGTATAATGAATGAACATAATGAACATACCTATAGTCTAAATGTCTGGGTGCTACAGATAACTAGGTTATCTGTAGCGCCCAGTTTACAAGTCTTAAGATGATATTCTGACTTCTGTGTATCTTAAATTTTTCTTCATATAATCACAATATTTGCAGTATCAGGATTTGACTTAGTGCCATATAGATGGTAGTTGAAGGTTAAGCTGGTTCAGTCCTAGTTAGAACTTGGATGGAAGATGACAGCAAAGCGTTAGGTTTTCTGGATTGGATCTGTAGGATTATAAAGCTTCTTCTTTTGTGATCATGGTCGTGGAGCAAAGCAATCAGTACCAATTCTTTTGGTATAACTGTCATCAGTATCAGTTTTGCTTTTGATTTTCGGCATTGTTAACATGGCATCTTTTGCATAAGAGTGTGAGGTGAAGTGATATTTGGTAATTGTTTTTCTGGAGTAAAAGATGAGTAGTATTTGCATATAAACAATGCTAATAATTAAATTATTCTTTTCTGAACTCCTTTCATCTTCCCAGTTTCTGTTGATTGCTCATAAGCCCTCCACAAATTGTATCTGTCCTCACCATGTGTTTCAAAATACTACTGTTTTATTTCTCCACTGATAGGGACAATCCATAAATAGCTTGCAAAACTATAAAATATATTTGTCCCAACTGTCTTAAGGATGGGATCAAAAAAGCTAGTTAGAAGAGGTTACCACTGGAATTGTGTGTTTATGTGTATTTGTCTTCAAGGTACCTGTCAACTTACGGCAACCCCATGAATTTCATAGGGTATTTTTAGGCAAGAACTCAGAGGCTGTTTTGCCAGTTTCTTCATCTGAAATACAACCTATAGCAACCGATATTTATTAGTCGTCTTCCATCCAAGTTCTGACTAGGACTGAACCAGCTTAACTTCAAGACCAGATGGGATCTTGTCCTGAATTACTGATTAGTTTTCTTGCAAGAGCTGGGCCCTCTTGTGTCATGTCATAAATTGCTCTTTAAGTTCCTCTCCTCAGTTTAAGAAAAAAGCTTGTGAAAGTTACTTTTTTGGCAATAACTCCCAGAATCCACTAGCTTTTCCAAGCTCTGAAAAATCTTTGTCATAGTCAAAGCCCCTATGGAATTACAGAGCTTGTTTCACATTCTTAGTTACTCAACAAAATATGGCAGCTGTGGATAATTATAGAGAGTCATCTCTCAAATAGTAGCTTACCACAATATGTTGCAATTGTGTTTTGCTTCATTTTTACTAAGCTCGTCATCATGCCACACCCCAACCTATGATTTCTAACTGGCTGCAATTATAATCTGTTCATCTTTAAAATCTGTTGCTGTTGTGTGCCTCCAAGTCATTTTCCAACTTATGATGACCCTGAGGGAAACTTGGTATGGAGGTTTCTGGGAACTGAAAGTTTGTGACGCGCCTGAGTTTGTGATGAGCCTCACACAAGCCTTTCTTCCCCCCTCCAGAGCTCCCCCTCCCTTTCCTATCCATTTTGCGCGGAGAACTTGTGCCAAGGCAAAATGGAAGGGAAGTGGGGGTGGGGGAAGCCTCGTGTGAGGCTTCCTTTCTTCCCTCCAGAGCTCCTTCTCCTTTTCCTATGCATTTTGTCCCAGCGTGAGTTCTTACACACTGACGCATACAAGACACATTCCATTTTCAAACTGTAATTTTTTGGGAAAAAGTGTGTCTTGTATGCTGGCAAATATGGCATCATAAATAGCTAGCTGGGCATTATAATCAGTTTGCTTTTCATGGCTATATGCCTGCCCTTCTAAGTTACTGCATTGCCAATCGCCGTCTACATTAACCTCTGCATGTAGAAAACGTTCGAATCCTATGTGCTAAGCATCCATTTCTTATTTGTGTTGCCACCTCTCTCTCCCAGAAGTAATTTCAGTTGCTTAAGATGACTTGACATTGAGATAACTTGACATTGAGATAACTTGACATTGACAGCCATTGTATTTTCAATGATTTGGATAAAATGCCATCTTTCTTCCTTTTAATATTTATTCTTCTTTTATTTGGACAGTTTGAACTCATTATGCCCTGCCCTGGTATAATTACAGTTAATAAAATGATTTGACCAGGAAGGTTTTCTTAGCTTTTAGGAATACTCTGTGAGTTCACACAACCTTCTTGAAGTCATCTTTAATATAACTGTTTTAGAATCTAAACCACACTTCTTAAGGACTCTGTATTGTATTGATGAATTGTGAAGAATATTGTAAAGCATGTTGTCTGAATTTGAAATTTGACATCTGTGAATTGTAGTCAAAAGTTTGGGTTCAAATGTAGGAATACAGCAAAACTGCAATTATTTAACTTTTTACCCTAGGGTGACACATGTAGAATTTTAGCTTATTTATGTATGAACTCATATTTGATATGCGTTCTGTGTTATCTGGGATAAGAGGGAATGCTGTAAATTGACATTCTTTTATTTGAATTAAACATTTGCAAGACATAGGTATGCTACTTCAGAATACTGGTTGGTTCAGTGCTCCTCTAAACCTAAATAACTGAAGAATTGTTAGTTATAGAATGCTGGATGTTGGAATCACAGTCAAGCCTGGACCAGTTTATTTTGTTTGTCTAGGAATCTTTTTCATCCCATGGGGGAAAATTCTGTCTGCAGCCTGAAGTAATGCAGCCCAAATATGTTTACCCATTTATAGAGTGGCCATGAGTTTAAAAAAGGACTTTTTTAGATTTTTAATATCTGTATAGAAACCGATACATTTTACTTCACTTTGTAGTGAAATTTGAGATCGGTGAAAATTTGGGCTATATATTAAGCATCAGTCATGCTTTGTGTTTCCTTACATGTTCATAGAATAAAAACCTGCAACATGCATTGGTATGTGAGAGAGTGCACATGCATCTGTCCATCTGTCCGTCCATCCATCCATCCATCCATCCGTTCCCTCATGGGGCAGGTTAGGCTTCAGAGTGCTAATTGTCCTACAGCTGCTGAATTAATTTCATCACCAAACTGGATTTTGAATCTAGGTCTCGCAAATTCCTCATCTAGTCCTTTTGTCACTACATCATTCTGGCACAATTTTATTTGAAACTGCTTTTGATGATGCTTATAAAGAGCAAAATATTCAATGTTTTGATTAAGCAGTATTTCTACTTATATTTTGTCTTGGGCTGCAGTTGGCTGTTCTATATGCCAGCACTTATACTCAGTACAATGGCGCTATGTTAGTGACTGCTAACAAAATATAATTGTTGTTAGATTTATTTGTGAAATTAGGTGTGGTTGCACTAATTCATTAATAGATGCATGGTCCTCATGCTAAAGCAATGACCCTGGGGAGCATGGGTTGAAAGGAAGTTTCAGGGATTTTATTTAAAAAGTAATTTTGAAAGTATGTGAGATGTAGCAATTAACCTACATGTATGTGTATAATACTAGAAAATGGGCAACTTATTACATTCAAAGACAGAATCTGATAGGCTCAAATTGCTTAAAACATCAGTTATTGAAGATCTACCCTGGGGAATTTAAGAAACCATTTAACAGATGAAAGTACATTTTGAAAAGTTTGACCTTACAGGCAATCATAAAATGAATGCAAACAGTACTTCTCCTCCTGAAATGTATAGAGCCCATCTGTGTCTAATCCAGTAATTACAGACTGAGTTCAATTACCTTTTCAAACTTGGAGCAGACTGGAGACTAAGCAGTGAATGCGCATGGAGTTTTGTCTAGACCTCAGTTGACCACAGTCTAAAACAGGAATTTATATCTAATTTTATTTATTTTGTTCAGTTTGAATCTTAAAATTCATTTTATTACTTACTTATCAGATCTTAAAGGTCTTTGCTGATAGGACCTGTGGGTACATGTTGCTGAACCTGTGTGAAATCACGTATTTAAAATGCAAGTTACTGAGAGTAGTAGCTGGAGTTGATAGAGTAAAGAGTTTAGGAGATATTCATCTTTTAAAAAAAAAACATATGTTTTGGAGAGTTACCAATTCTTCATGTTTTTCTACTGTTATTTGGTCATGTTGTGGTCTGCAGTGCGTGTTATATAGTGAATGATAGTTTGAAATAATTCTTTCCAATAGTTTTCAAATGTATTTATTTTAAATAGTAGGATACCTTGTTACAATTATTCTTTGAATGGTACTACAAATTATAATATTCAAAGACAGCATCAGATACAGAGATTTTGAGCAGTGTATTGAAGCATTGCTGGATAACAGAGGTGCTGCTCACTCTTCTTTCTCCTCCTCCTCTTCTTTGAAAGTATGGGGTTTTCAGTGGCAGAGTCAGGTAGAACAGGTAAAATGTGATGAAGATTCACCTTCTGTATAGGTTGTAAATACTGCCACCAGATCTGATTCCACAGATAGACAGATGGACAAGGAACTCACTGACGCTACGCAAATATTGTGCTCTATTCCACCATAATTGCCAGGAACTGCATCCTGGGTATCTATTTGATTGAAGCACTAGAGTCCTCTGGCTGAGAGTTCTAAATGCCCTTCCCTATACTGCCAATCCCAGGATTCTGTGGAATGTTGCCATGACAGATAAAGTGAAATACAGCACTAAAATTGTGTTGTGTCAATGTGTTTATTCTCTGTTCAGCAACACAGCAACATAGGCATATTCGTTTATTCACAATTTAGACAATTAACCTAGCAAATACATACAAATGGGCAAAGTGTGTGTGTGTGTGTGTGTGTGCGCGCGCGCGCACATGTATGGGTGTGAGGGGGAGAGAGTGAGCTAGCAGCTTGATACCCTTTATATGCTTGGGCCAATGATTCCCATTTGCCACAGCAAGCAGAGGCAGTGGTCAGAGAGCATGTTAATTATGCTCCTGAATATCTGGAGGGTGCCAGATTGCTGATTCCTAACCTAGATAGTCTACTATAGTTTCTTGTTGTGGATCTGATTATAGTATTTCAAAAATATAAATGTGTCTATGATATGGGTGTGCAACTTGGGGTCTTCTTTGTGTTTTTGGACTGTAGCTCCCAGCAGCCTTGGTTATCATAGCTAATGCTGAGAGAAGGTAGGAGGTGTAGTCCAACAACACATGGAGAGCCACAAATTGCCTGTTCCTGGTACAAAAGGATCAGTAAAGTGAGTTCTACCTTCTGATGACAGTTTAAGGTTCACATTTTTAAAAATGTTAAGTAATTTTGAGATGCCTCTTGATCACTTAAGGCCAGATTCCGTCAGATCATGGAAGCTAAGCCTGATCAGCCCTGGTTAGTACTTGGATGAGAGACCACCAATGAATTCCAGGTGCTGCATTTCAGAGGAAGGAGCTGGCAAAACAACTTCTGAGTGTTCTGTGCTTAAGAAAAGCCTGTGAAATTCATGGGGTCACCATAAGTCAGTAGACAACTTAAAGGCACATAACACACATACTGGAGCATTATGTTCCTCAAAACACTTCTTAAAGCTACAGTTTCCTTTATTTAACCCTTTGACACTTAATTTGTCAGTATTGGTCTGCTATTGGAATCTGGTGAACCCATTAAAAAGCCTGCCTGAAAATATAGTTATGATATAATTGCAAAACTATTTCAGTTTAAAGAAGAATATGTTCTATTGGTATTGCATTCCAAAAACATAGTTTGAATGTAAGAATAATGAGTACATCGGGTCCCACATTGTAGACTATGTTGTTGTATGACTTTGTGTGGCTTATGGCAACCCTAAGGTGAAACTCTTGTGGGTTTTCTTGGCAAGATTTGTTGTGGGGGTTGCCTTTCCCTTCCTTTGAGGCTGTGACTTGACCAGCGTCATCCAGTGGGTTTCTATGATGAGCAGATATTTGGATTCTGTTCTCCAGAGTCACAGTCCAATGTCAAACCACTATACCATGCTGGCTCTCATGTTGTAGACTTTTTTTCTCAAAACAAAAGGCATGTACAGAGAACAGGAGGTAGCTATGTGGTTTGTTAGGGGCAGAAGCCTGGGGAAAAGAAATATCTGACAGTTAGGGATAACCTGTGGGGAAGCTCTGAGGGAGAAAACAGACAAGAAAGAGCTAAAACCGGGCTTGCAGTAGGTAAAGAGCGTCTGACAGAATTGTGGTAATTGCTTGCAAATAATATCTATTTGTAGGTATCATTGTTGCTCGTTTGCAGCATGAGAGGGATGAAGCCTGTTGGAAACAGGATAACCTACTGAAATGTGACATTTCCAGATGGAGTTTAGAGTGCTTTTTAATGATTGGAAATAGAGTTAAAGAAAAATAGATTGCTGCTGCTACTGCTGCTGATAATGATGATGACTGCAAAAATCAGAAAATAAAACCTCCGGTAACTTTGAATTGGTATAAAATAAAAACATGGAAGTTTTATGATACAGGGAAAATGCTATGTCATTTCCCACCCTGGGTTGCCAGAATGTACCATGGTCAACTTAAGCTTTTCTTTTCCGTTCATTTCAATGCAGGCGTTATTCTGATGTGCAGCTGGACACGTTTTGTACTGTAGCGAAATAAAAATGTAAAATAAAAATGTTTGAAATTGTGCATTTGGCAGCGTGAGCTTTAATCAGGTACAAGATCATTTCCTAAAATAAGTATATGAGAAAAAGATAAAGAATGCACGCATTGTTAGCTACAACCAAGCAGTTCTTTTGCACCATGACTGTAGTGAGGATGGCATCTGGAAAGTACTGTTATTTTTTATCACTAGAGTTTGTAATAACTTTCACCATGACATATGTTTTGTCAGTTACAGTTTGGTCCACAGTGCCATCATCTCTCATGGATGGTGCCAATGTCAGTGTCTTGGTGAGGCTCTGTCTGTCACTTTCCGTGATGTTTTCTGTGGCTGCACAAAACAACAATTGGTGCTGTGTGCCTCAGGAAGAAGAGGCTCTTTTGTACCAGCCCTGTACTTTTTGGGCACTACAAACAAAGATAAGCATAAACTCTGTTTTAGTGGAGTAAATTAGATATCTGATAGCAAAGAAAATCAAACATTTTTTAAAAAAATTGAAGTCAGTTGAACTTCTTATTTAGCACAGGAACTATAAATTGGTTCAGGGTTGTTCATATTTGTTCACAAGTGTGTCAAATAGCTGCTGGGTCCTTTGTAATGCCACCACTGTGAAAGAGTTAAATACCACACCAGGATTAAGCCAAAGGTAAAAATCTGCCCCCAGGCACAAGAGCGAGGATAGGTGTATGTAGTGAGCCCCACAAAGCATCCATCTTACTAATGCAGTTCTGAGTTTGGTCAGAGAGCCCTTTCTGAAGCACAGATTCCTGTCCTTACTTATGTGCTTGGAGGAAGATCGTTTTTTTCACCTTGAAGCTAATTCTGATGATGCTATCTAACCTTCTGACTGTTTCACTGTAGAAGTATATAGAGCTGAAGCTCTACCACATTAGCTGCAACCACATGGGCAGAGCTGCAGGCAGCTTGGACAAACCTGCAGATTCCCAGTTAAAGCTGCAAGCTAATATGCTCCCAGTGCTGTGTGCTGTGGTTTCCTCACAGACACAGTTCAGGCATTATGCCAGATCAAGGTAAAGAGTAGAGTTGGATCCACTCTGACTTGGAAACTATAATTGATACAGATCCAGTGAGTGTAATTCTGGCCCCTGTTTGTCCAGTGACAAGAGATACTTTTCAGTTTGTGCAACCTGAGGATGTGGATAGGATTCTTGGAGATATGAGAGCTACCACATGTTTTCCAGACCCTTACCCTTCTTGGCTTATTAATAAAGCTAGAGGGGGAGTAGGTGATGCCTTGTTAAAACAAGGTGGAGTTCCAGCTTGCCTGAAGGAGTCTGTTATAAAACCATTACTCAAAAAAGCCATCCCTTGATTCCACAATTCTGGATGATTAGCAGCAAGTTGCTAACATTCAATTTTTAGGCAAGGTTCTGGAGCATGTGGCCTCTCAGCTCCAGGGATTTCTGGGTGAAACAGATTATCTAGACCCATTTCAATCTCTGGGACAGAGACTGATTTGGTCATGTTGGTGGATGACCTACACCAGGAGCTAGACATGGGAGTGTGTCCCTGTTGGTTACACTGGACCTCTTGCTGGCTTTTGATACCATTGACCATGGTATCTTTCTGGGTCACCTTACTGGGTTGGGTCATGGGGACACTGTTTCACAGTGGTTTTGTTCCTTCCTGGAAGGGTGAACCCAGAAGATGTTGCTGGGGAACTCCCATTCAACCCCTTGGCTATTGACCTGACCCCCAAGGTTCAGTTCTGTCTCCATACTATTCAACATAAACCTGAAACCACTGGGAGAGTTTTTGGAGTTTGGTACCATTAGTATGCAGATGACACCCAACTTTATCACTCCTTTCCACCATAAGACAAGGAGGCTTTTTGGTCTTAAGGGAGTGCCTGTCATTGTACTGCATGAAAGTGAACAAATTGACACTTAATCAAGACAAGATAAGTTCCTACTCAGTCAAAAGTTAGATCAAGGAACAGGGCAGCCTGTGCTGGATGGAGTTACACTTTCTCTGAAGATGCTGGTTCACAGCTTAGGTGTGCTCCTGGATTCAGTTCTGAGCCTGTAAGCGCAGGTTTCAGTGGTGGCTAGGAGTGCATTTGCACAGTTAAATCCTCTACACCAGCTGTACCTGTTCCTTGAGACGTCAGATCTGGCCAAGGTGACACATACCTTAGTTACATCCCAGTTGGATTACTGTAGAGTGCTGTGTGCAGGGCTGACTTTGAAGAGTGTTTAGACATTTCAGCTAGCCAAAAGAGCTGTATCCAGATTGTTAGCTGGGGATGGCTACAGGGAGCATGCAACCCCTTTGTTGCAACAATTCTATTGGCTGCCTGTCCATTTTTGGGCACAATTCATAGTGCTAGTTTTGATCTTTAAAGTCCTACATGGCTTAGGTCCGGTTTATTTGAAGAAACACGTTCTCCTTATGAACCAGACCATGCTTTGAGATCTGCTGGGGAGGCCCTTCTCTCTGTCCTGCCATCCTGATAGGTGCGTCTGGCAGGAACATAGGAGAGGGCCTTCTCGGTGGCTGCCCCAGGCCCTGGAATTTCCTTTCTAGAGAAGTTAGACTGGCACGTCCCTACTTTCTTTACACAGATAAGTAAAGACTTTTCTATTCTGACAGGCATTTGATGAATGACTATCTGAGACCTGTCAATGTGCTGGATATTACTGGATTGTTGTGTGTCAATGTCAGTGTGCTGGATTGTTGTGCAGGTATGTGTATTTGTTTAAGGATGTATATTTTAATTTGGTTTTAGTTTAATCTTGTTTTAATTTTTGTTATCTTGTGGGTTTTTAATGATGTCTTTTTAATTGTTGTAAGGCACTTTGAGTCCCAGTCTAGGAAGAAGGTGAGATAGAAAATAACAACAACAAAAATAACAATAATCATAATTTGTGAGAACTTTGAGAACCTATGGTGAATATGCATATATATAGTTGTGAATGTGACTAAGAGATGCATATTGAACTGCAATTAAGTTTTACATAAGTTATCTAGGTAGTAATCCCTGGAATCTCTGCCTTGAACTGTACAGAAGATACAGTTTATAGTTCCAAATGGCAACTAAGCAAGTACAAGTACAAGTTTATTATTACGGCAAAAAGCCAGCAATAACTAAGCAGTACATGTTTCTCTTAACCATTTAGAACAGTGGTTCCCAAATCTTGGTCCTCCAGGTATTTGTACTACAACTCCCAGAAGCCTTAGCCATCTTGGGCAACAGTCAGGAATTCTGGGAATAAATCCAAAACGTCAGGAGGGCCAAAGTTTGGGAACCACTGATTTAGAGTATGTTTCAGTGCAGACTCTACAAAAGGAAATGTTTCCTTTGATGTTAAACATTCTAATGCTGCAACTCTAAGCATGTTTACTCAAAAGTTAGCTCCACTTAATTCAAAAGGATTTACTCCCAGTTGAGGTTGCTTTACCGACATAGAAAAAAAAAGAAAATATGGATACTTGAGATCATTAACAAATGTTCTAAGTACTCTAGCATTATTTTCACTGCATGATGTATGCTTTTCAGTTGGAACAATTTTATGTAATTTATGCTTTGTAGAATTCTTGACTTTTTAAAAAACAAGGGATTGGCTAAGTGGATATAATCAAGTTGTAAGAAGTGGCCCATAAACTAAATCCTGTGGCTGAATACAAACAGACACTGTTCAAGAAAAGAAGGTTCATTTGTAGTAACAAAACTCTGATTTTAATCAAATAATGGTATTTTGTGTAAGCTTCAGATTAATTTCTATGGTTACAAATGGATATAAATCTCTACCTTTTAAAAACAATCATGTTTGCTCACAAAAAAAATGATCTTCTTGTGAGAAACTTAAACAACAGGAACAACAATAACAATAATCATGGTGATTTTTTTATTTCTCACCCGCCTCTCCCCATGGCTCAAGGCAGGGTACATCATAAATTAAAATACAGCTAGAAAAAACATAAAACCATTTAAAATATATTATTTCAAAATACATAGTTAAAAATTGACTGGGTATGCCTACTGGAGGAAGTATATCTTTACAACTTTTTAAAATTCAGACAGCATGTTTTGCTGTTGAATCTCCTCTGGTAGGTCATTCCACAGTCTAAGGGCAGCCAATTGAAAGGTCCAGTCTGGGTGACTGTAACCTGAGCTTAGGGGCAGATGGTATGGGAGGAGGTGATCCTGTAGATAATTTGGATCCAAACCACGTGGGGCTTTAAAAGTAACAAGCACTTTGTACTTTGCCCAGAAACTAATTGGCAGCCAGTGGAGTGATTTTAATATCAGTGTGATATTTTGGACAAGATGGAGTTTCCAAACTTGGTACAAAGGTAGCCCAGTCTACAGTGCATTGCAGAAGTCTAATCTTGAGGTTACCAGTGTATGCACTACCATCTTTAGATCTTCCAATTCTAGGGAAGGGTGCTGTTGGTATATCAGCCAAAACTGATAATAAGCACTCCTGACCTTTTCATATATACGGAGCTGACATTTGGAGGTGCCGCAAACACAGTCTTTCAGGGTGTGTGTGATCCCATCCACAACTGGTTGACGTACCTCCAACCCCAGATTAGGACCCTTAATAATAAGTACCTCTATCTTGTCTGGATTCAGTTTCAGTTTGTTTTTCTTCATCCAGCCTGTTACCTCCTCCAAAAATTCATTTAGAGGAGACATATTATCCTTAGCTAATACTATTTTTGAAGGCATGGAGAAATATATTTGGGTGTCATCATCATGCTGTTAGCACCCCACCCCATGCCCTGGATGATCTCTCCCAATGGTTTCTTGTTGGTGTTAAAGAGTATTGGGGATAGAATGGCACCTTGTGGTATGCCATGTAACAGCTCCTTTTTGGAGGCACGTGTGTCCACCAGCACCACCATTTGGAACCTGCCTAAGAGGTAAGACTGGAACCACTGTGACACGGTGCCTCCAGTTTCATTCCCCGCTCCCGCCCCTGCCTGGTTTTCCAGAAGGGTACTATGGTCAATGCTGTTAAATGCTGCTGAGAGGTGTAAAAGCACCAATAGGGACATATTCCCCCTGCCTGTTGATGCTAAGATGGAGATCATCCACTAAGGCAGCCATAGCAGTGTCAACTCCATATCCTGTTCTGAAATCAGTTTGAAAAGGGCCAAAGAAGTGTGTGTCATTCAGGACCACCTGGAGTTGAAAGTTAATTGCTTTCTTGATCATCTTGCCCAAAAAGGAAGATTAGATATACTGATCTATGCTTATTACGGTCCAGAGATCCAGGGAAGACTTTTTCAAAAGTGGTCTAACCACTGCCTCTTTTAAACAGGATGGAAAGTTCCTGTCCCTGAGAGATGCATAAATAATGTGTTGTATTTGATGTCTAATTGCATCTCCTCCCTGGATGACCGGCCAAGATGGACAAGGATCAAGAAAAAAGCTGTCTTCCTTACTTGCCCCAGCAGCTTGTCCACATCAGTAGTATTCACCAATTGAAACTGATATGATCTCACTCACAGAGTTGCTGGACACCTCAGTATTGACTTCTGCTCTAACAGTGGCATCTAAGTTGGCTCTTATGAGAGATTTTGTCTTGGAAATGATCATTAAAGACATCACAACAAGCTACTGAAGTCTCTAAGATTGGGTTTGTGGGGGGAGGGTTCCTGGGTTAGACATATCACCACACTGAATAGCTTAGTTGGACGTGAATTCGCAGATGCGATATGTGCAGAGAAGAAAGTTTTCTTCGCTGCACATGTTGCCACCCTATGGGAACAAAGATGTTCTCTATACCGTATTTCATAACATAGAAGTCAGTTTTTTCCACCATTGTCCTCTGGTCATCATCCTTCTCATTTGAGCTCCCAGATGGTTTCTGTTTACCAAGGAATCTGTTTACTAACAGGTTGGGGAGGACTTGGAAGCAACCATGTCAATATCTCTGATTAGATTTTGATTCTATTTATTAACCAGAACTTCAGCAGGAGTGTCAGTGTCACCAGCCCTAAAACCTCTTAAAGCCTCCTGGAATCTCAAACGATCCATTAGCCTTCAAGGGTGGACCCCTACAGGGGCAGACTGTAGCTGTGATGCTAGCCCTGACCAGAAAATCATCTGTCCGTGACAACTCCAAGGTATTAATCAGCTCCGCAGATTCATATGTTGTGAGCTGAGAACTACATCAAGAGTAGTTCTGGTTGAACGTGTAGGTCGTGAAACCAATTGGGATAACCCCGTGTTTGTAATGGATACCATGAACTCCTGAGCTGCACTTGACAAAGTGGCCTCCAGTGATATGCTGAAGTTGCCTAAAAGGAAGAGTCTGGAAAACTCCAACAGCAGTCCTGAGACCAGTTCCATGAGCTCAGCCAGGGAGTCTGTTAGGAAGGAGGGTACACTAATAGAATCCCCAGTCTGTCTCTGGTTTTGAGACTCAGCTGTACTTACTCAATGTGGCTTAGGTCCTTAATAGGTATTCTGATCAGATTAAGATGGTCTTTATAGATCACAGCTACCCCACCTCCCTGCCCATGTTTCCTCACCTGCTGGCTAGCACAGTATCCTGCTGGGAGAGCCTGAGCCCATGCTGGACCCCTATCATCTCCCAGCCAAGTTTCTATGAAGCATGCCAGGTTTAAATACTTGTTCCTTTTAACTAGTTCAACTATGATTCCAAAGGCATCTTAATAATGTTAAAAAATACTTTCAAATAAAATTATATGAATTACATGTTAAAAATATTAAGGTGGGATTCATAGTTTTAAGCAATAAAGCAGGGAAATTGCTGTCTGTTACAGCAGACCAAGAATTTTAATTAGGCGTTCTTATACTGATAGGAAGATAGGAAGAGAACTCATTTGAAAGTTATGCTGGAAGAGATCTCTGTAGATACTAGTAGATTCTAGAGAAAATCGAGCCTGAACTCTCCCTGGAAGCCATAATAACCAAAACTGAGACTATCATACTTTGGCCATATCATGAGAAGACGTGACTAATTAGAAAATAAGAAAAAAGAATGTGTGTATGTGTAGAAGGTGATATAGAGTATAAAAGGCAATGATGCTTGTTAATTGAGGTTAGAGTATAAAAAGGTAATTATGCATGGTAAAGTTGGAGGCAGTAGGAAAGAGGAACCAGATTGTTCTTCTTGTTTCTGGCTTAAGGCAACCCTGAGATGAATCTGCCATGGGATTTTCTCGGGCTGTATAAACAGCACAATTCTTTTAACCCCCTTGAAACTATGTTTCTGCCACTGCCTTTCCTTTCCTGGCAAAGAAGGAAAAAAGGCGATAATTTTGCTCTAAAGCTCTAAAAGTACTGTCAGCTGTCAAAATATTCTTATGTACATTTATCATGCACTTTAATGTATGAGACAGGTGTAGAGGTGAGTTTGATATGAGTCAGGGATAGATAAGATAGATAAGCTGCTGCACTCCAGAGGATTTGGGCTGCCCTTCTCCAAACCCTTGACTATTAGTTTTGCTGGCTGGGCATTGTGGAGTTTGGAGTTCAAAGCATCTGGAATAAACCAGGTTTGCTATCCTGCAGGTATAATATAGGATATATGCAGGTACCACTGTGAATGTGTGTGCTTTTTCAAAGAGAACCTATTGAGTGGAAGGCTTCTGCATTGATGGATTCATGTGTCCCACTTCCCATGGTCACTGAAATTATTCTGACATACTTTCTGCTTAGCTGGGAATAGCATTGCTGAATGAGTCTTATTATTAAGAAGAGTTTTTGGTTTAAATTATTGCCCTATATGCTGAATAAATTGCTGCTATTACTTAGGTATTCTGTGCACCATTGTACTCCAGGGAAAACAAGAGAACAGTTCTTCAGTGGCTATAAAATCCTAGTCAAACAAGTGTTTGCCATTTGAACTAATTGGAGATAACTTGAAATTGGAGAATACCTAGAGAGAAGTCTTGGGTAGTAGCTGAAGCTGTAAATAAGGAAAGGGATGATGTCATATTAAGTATAGTATGGTCATTTTTTGAAGAAATGCTTTGTACATGGAAAAAATGTGTAAAGTACTGGTAGTAAAACCATTTCCAAGTGTGCATCCTTGTGGCACCATTTACAGATAAAAAAGATAAAATTTCAACAGGATTGGTTTTAAGAGGTACAGAAATTTGCTGTAATAGACAATACCTCTGTGACAGACAAATTCAAAATGTACATCATCTCTTGTGTGCACTCTAGTTCGGAATGAGCATGTTCAGTGGATATAGAATGCTGACTGTTGAGGATGGGGAGAGAAATCTGGAGGACAGGGGAAGAAAACATAGCAGATTGGTTAGAGCACTAAAGAGGCCAATTTCACAAATCAGCGTTTTGTTGGTGTTCCTATTTATCTGCAATAATATACTGTGTTTGCTGGTGTATAAGATGCACCTGTGTGTAAGACGCACTCCATTTATACACTGGCAAATACTATTTGCTGGCGTATAAGACACACCAGAATATAAGACACACCCCATTTTCAAACAGTATTTTTTAGGGAAAAAAGTGAGTCTTATACGCCAACAAATACACTATGTATTTCCATGTGAGTGGATGAATAAAAGAAGTTATGGATTTTTTACAACCATGCCTATTTTTGTGTAATTGATTTTGTGCATATATCTTATAATTTGTTATGTGCATCTTCTATTGCAGTGATTTTGCAGAGGTAAAATATGAACATCTTTAGAGTTTTGGTACTTTTACCAAATCTTTCATATGGAATAATATATTCATATTGAGAAGTGCTGAAAAACTGTAGATCTACCCCAATATTAAGTTTATTTATGGTATAACACAGTGTGTATTGCAGAATTGATGTTCTGGTAGATCTTGATTTAAGATTTTACATAATGCATCTCATAAAAAGAACTCTTGCAGCCAAATTCAATGCAGAGTAAACCTATTTCTAAACATTTTGACATGCATGAGTTTAAGCATGCCTTCAGTTGGTTTAGGTTTATCTGCAACCGATCCTGTGCATATCTGTTTGGGAATAAGCCCATTAAACATGTTTGCACTTACTTCTAAGTGAATATTGCTATCTTCATTTTGTAAACTCTGATTTTTGTCAAGACTATATTCATGGGAAGTTTTTGAAGTTGACTGCTGTAGTCTTGCTGCATATAATTCTACCTTATTTCAATCAGCATTTGTACCTGTGTAAAGGTATGGACAACTTTCTTACTCATAACTGTCCTTCTTTGAGTGGTCATCTGTGCCCACACACAATTGGTTCTTCATGCCTGCACAGAAACCCTGCTGGAAAATTCTAGAGCTAGTAGCTTGGCAGGAACTCCGCCCCTCCCATGTACCAGGCATATCTAAGTTACCATTTCCTCAGTTTCAAAGTCTGCCAAATAAGAGGGACCTAAAAAAGGGGAGGTAGGGCAGGATTGTGTGAGGGCACAGATGACCACTTGAAGAACTACAGTTACAGGTAAACAACTGTCCTTCTTTGTCGTGGGCTCTGTGCCTTACACAATGGGTGATTAAAGAGTTAAAAATTAAAAAATCTCCAGGTTGGGGAATCAGGTCCTAGAAGATTGAGGACAAGGCAGCATGACCAAAACAGGCATCTTTCCTGGCTCTGCAGTCAGTCAGACCTGTAGTGGCGAATGAAGGTAGATGGTTGAGACCATATTACTGCTCTGTAGAATTGTGAAAGCTTGACCCCACGAAGCAGCTCTGCAGAGGATGAGATAACCCTTGTGGAATGAGTATGAAGAGACAGTGGCACTGGCTTGCATGTGAATTCATAGGCAACCTGGATTACCTCCACAATCCACTTTGAGAAATGATGTGCCAAAACTTTCTGTCCCTTACATTTGACACCAGAACATACGAAAAGATTGATGAAATGAGGCATTACGCTGGATGTAGTATGCAAGTGCCTGGTGAGCATCGAGAGAATGCAGACAGCATTCTAATTCAGAAGATGGCTCAGAGTGGAAGGTAAGTAGAACGATATCCTGACACAAATGAAACTGGGAAGCAACTTTGGATAAGAAGGTAACATCAAGATGTAACACTACCTTGTTCTGATGAAAAACAAGAAAAGGTTCACCACAGCGGAGAGCAGTTAACCTCTGTTGGACAAAGGTTATAGTCACAAAGAAGTCTGTCTCCAGGATCAGTAAACATTCATCAACCATTACCAACTGTTCAAAGGTATGCCACATCACTGAGAGAGCACCAGTGATAGCAACCAAGGTGTAGCAGGTGGTGACACAGGAGGGTAAAGTTGTTGCAGCCCTTTAAGGAACCTCTTGATTACAAGATTGCAGAAGAAAGTTTGTGAGGAAGAGACTGTAGGCTGGAATGCTACAGTTGTGGAAAGGTATACTTTAATTGTAGAAAAGGCAAGGCCTTGCACTTTAAAATAAACGAGGAAGTGTAGAACTGTTGTCAGTGACAAGGGTAGGAAGGCTTGGACCTGGAAGCAGTAAATGAACAGAAATGTCTCCATTTGTAAAGATGAGATCTCTTAGTAAAATCCCTCCTGGAGGCTGCAGAACAGCTTGAAGCCTTGGCAAATCTAGTGCTCCATGCTGTTAACTGGAGGAGAGGAAGGTCCAGGTGGAGTACTTAGCCATTGGAGTGCAAGAGGAGATCTGGAGACCGAGGCAGTTGAAACCAGTGATCCCTGGACGTTGCAAGAAGAAGACCAAACCAATGTTGTCTTGGCTAGAAAGGAGCAATAAGACTCCTGTTGGTCTTGTCCACAGCTAGTTTGGCTATAACCTTCCCAAGCAGGGGAAAAGGTGAGAAGAGGTAGTGGAGGCTGTGTGTTCACTCGAACTGGAATGCATTTCCCGGGGCTCTCCTGGCCTTGGAGCAATAAAATCAGCACTTTCTGTTGGCTCGGGTCATGAACAGTTCTGTGACTGGAGAACCCCAACAAGACACTATGAGGTGAAGAACATGATCAGAAGGAGTCCACTCATCATGAAGGATGCTGCTGTGGCTCAGGACATCTGCCAAGACATTGTCTGAGCCTGCTAGATGTATGATGATGGGGTGGATGTAGTGAGGGATATATGACATTGAGTGGCTAGATACATCAGTGTTGTGGAATGAGTCCCTCCTTGGCGATTGATAGAACAGGTTGCTGTTGTGTTGTGTGAAATTATTCGGACGACCTTTCAGCTGAGCAGTCTCTTGAAGGAGCAAAAGGCCTTGAAAATCACAAGATGTTCCAGAGCGTTGATGTGGAGCTTGGTTCCCTGGGGCAACCAGTAACCTTGTATTGTCACTGTTCCACAGTACACTCCCCAGCCGGTGAGGGAGGTGTCAGTTGTTACTGTTACTGATGGTCTTGGGATGGTGGTGAATGGCATCCCCAACAAGGGATTGTGGCTGGACATCCATCAGAGCAGGGTGGTTTTCACTCTCCAAGAAATAATGGACCTCATGTGCTGGTTGTCTGTGAGGATATTGAAGTGCCAGAGGAACCATTGCTGAAGTGAGCAAAAACAGAGATGAGACAGATAAATCACGAACATGGTCGCAGCTATAAGGCCCAGGAGGCATTGAATCCTGAGCGCTGATGAAGGAGACCTCTCAAGAATGTCAAGCACTACAGTCCAGAAGGTTTCCACCTTCTGTACTGGAAGGAAAGCACTCACCATGGCTGAATCTAGACTGACCGCTATGAAGTCCATCGTCCAAGAAGATTCTAGTTGGGAATTTTTGGGATTTATGTTGAGTCTCAGATCCTGTAACAAGGACAGGGTGAAGTGAATGTCATGATAACAGTTTTGTCTTGCAGGATGCCACCAGTGGTCAGTGGTGCAAATGGGGTGGGCCACGACCCCTTTGTTCCTCAGATGGGAAATCACAATCACCATGCACTTTGTGAACACTCTTGGTGCTGTGAATAGACCAAACAAGAGGGCTCTATATTTGTAAAGATCATCCCTGACAGCAAAGTGAAGGTGTTTCTTGTGCTGTGGGCATATCAAATGTGAAAATGCATCCCAGAGGCCTGTCAAGGCAAGCATTTTCAGAAGAATGGAAGAACAGCAGTTAGCATTACCATCTTGAACTTGCGAGGATGTATGTAATGGTTGATGTGGTGCAGATCCAAAATGGGTCGAAGGCCACCATCTCTCTTGGGAATGGTTAAGTAACTGGAGAAGAAGTCTTGCAATGAGGAGGTAACTTCTCCACAGTGCCCTTGTTCAGAAGGGTGGATATTTCCTCCAGAAGAACAAAGTCTGGTGAAGTAGACCAAAAAATGCCAAGTGGATGAGTACTTAAGAACTCTAGAGCATAACCCAGATGGATGATAGTAAGGACCCAGGTCTCTATGATGATCTTCTGCCAGGAGGAATAATGGTGGGAAAGATCAGAAGCCCTCAATGGAATTAGGCTGGCAAGGTGGAAAGACGGAAGTGGTGGTGACCTGCGGAAGGAGTCAAAACTATGACTTCAGAGCCCAAGATGATTTCTTAGATGTAGACTGGCATTGTTTGTAAGATCGGCAAGCAGAAGAGGACTGAAGTGAAGAGGTTCTGGATTGGCACTGGGAATGATAAGAAGAAGAGGGCAGCTCCAAGAAGGCCTGTAGAGGTGAGCTTGTGTGGTTGTTGCTGCACAAACCCCATCTTCTTTGCCGTTAGTCTGGTTTTGGTGAGGTATTCCACTGAGTTGTCAGTGGTGGCATGGAAGAGGCCCCAGCCATTGAAAGGAAGGTCTTCAATCATTTTCCTTGTGTGCTCCAAAAGACCAGGAGACTGAACATTCTCAAGGCCACTGCATCAGCCATAACTCTGGCTGTGCATTCCACTGAGTGGCAGGTTGACTGCACTGTCAGAGTCTGTGCTTCCTGATAATACTACAGTGCCATGGCTTTATGTTCATCTGGGCACTGTGGTATCAGGGACAAAATTTTATCCCATAGGAAGTACTGATAGGCTGCCATGCAGGCCTGGGTGTCAGATGCATAGGCACTAAGAGTGGCTGCAGAGTAGAATTGCAGCCAGTTATCTACCCTCTTTGTCAGGTGGAATTGAATGCACCTTCTTTCTTCTGTTTGTCTGTGGCTCTTCAATGACTGTCTAATTGAGAGTAGAGTGAGTGGAAAGATATGATATGTTCTAGCGCTGTATCTTATAAAGTTGCTCTATGCAGTATGGAGTAGGAGGTACTGAAGCTGGCTGCGTCCAGGCCTATCTGATCACCTCTGGAAAACAGGGTCCGAGACAAGCACAGGAGGTGCTGTGATGTAAAGTCTGATTGCCTTTGCTATCCTGAGAATGATGTCAGCAAACTGCCTGACATCCCCAGGTGCAGCCTCGGGAGTACAATCATCCACAGCAATTAGTGGGGGAGAAGTAGACGGAGGGGGTGAGTCTTGTGAAGAAGAGTCATAATCCTCAGAGGACAACCCTAACCTCATATCTACCTGCTTAGAAACCAGAGGCGCATCTGAAAAATGTGAAACAGGAGCAGAGGAGACTGCTACAGTCGCTATGGAGGCAGATGTGGTGATCAGTACAGTATAGAAGGAGGAGGCCTCAAATACCATGGCTGTTGTAGTGAGGTAGTGGAGATAGGGCATGGGACGAGGAAGGCACAGGATGGTCCCCATGGAGAAGAGAGGAAAACCTAGGAGGAGGAGACTGAGGCGCAGGTGGTGACCATGATGCTGAAGGGGACTGAGGAACTTCTGGTCACGACTGAGGTTGAGGTGTCTGGGCCCGAAGCCAAGGTGACCAAGATCAAGATTGGGACCATGATCAGAAGCAAGACTGGTACTGGGAAATGAAATGCTGGGGAGACCAATATTGGACCTCTCAAAGGTATTGATGCCAGCATGATGGTGAGTAAGAATAATAGGACATGGCTGGCTCCATCTACACATGTGCTTTGTGGTACCTGTCCAGGTAAGACAGTGTGAAGGGCAAGTCCTCGTGAAGGCTGAAGTCTCAGTACTGATGACGTGAATAGGACCAGTCCCAATGAACCAGCAGTTGATCCCGACTATGCTGGAGCAGATGAAGTCTTTCCCTCAAACAGGAAACCAGTCTGAGCTTCTCAGTATTGATGGTCTGGAGTAGGAGGTGGCAGTGGCAAATTGTGAACATGCTCTTCCAGAGAGTCTGATGGAGAGTGAGACCCTGAGTACTCAGTTTCCACCTAAACTGTAGGTACCCAAGGAGGTGGAGTCAGTACTGTCACCATAGCAGGAGCAGTGACCAAAGGTACCAGAGTAGAAACAACAGCTTGAGTACCAAGATTGCAGTCGGAGCATATGAAGCATCTTGATGCTTCACCTTCTTCTTCGTCTTCTCAGTGTGGAATGGTTCTCCATAATATGACATAATTTGACATCATTTTGAGCATGGGCAGGAGTTGGAGTCACTTTGACAGCTGGTTCAGTAGCTGGTTGAGGGATTCTCAACAGATGACCATCAGATTATGTTTAAAAATCTCCAAAGAAGGAGACTCTGCCACACTCTGAGGCAGCATATTCTACTGTAAAACTGCTCTTACCATCAGAAAGCTCTTCCTAACACTTTTTTGGAATCTCTTTTCTTGAAGTTTGAAGCCATTGCTCCATGTCCTAATCTCTGGGCCAGCAGAAAACAGTCTTCCTCCATTCTTCATATCACATCCCTTCAGATGTTTAAACAGTGCTATCATGTCACCTCTTAACCATCTCTTTTTCCAGGCTAAACATACCCAGGTCTTTAAGCCACTCTTCTTAGGTCATGGTTTCCAGACTTTCTACCATGTTGATCACCCTCCTTTGAACATGCTCCAGCTTGTCAATATCCTTCCTGAACTGTGGTGCTCAGAACTGGACACAATATTTCAGGTGGGGTCTGATCAAAGCAGAATAAAGTGGTAATGTCACTTCCCTTGACCAAGACACTGTACTCCTATTGATGCAGCAAAGAATCGCGTTGGCTTTTTAGGCTGCTGTATCATCACACTGCTCAGTCATGTTCAGCTTGTGGTCCACTGAGAAGACCACACCTATAAAGTACTGAATCTGTCTATTTTGGACTTCCTAGGTTTTTTTTTTAATACAGGGTCTTATTTCAGTTTAATTTGCATAGAATTCATGTTCAGTGAACTTTTTGAAATGCATTTTGAAGATATGAAAATACGTTTAACAAGAGCTTGGATTAAATACTGCTTCTGCATAAAAGTCTCTGCTCTCTTCCCATCCCCCAATCTTCAGGCCTCTGTTATGCCTGAAAGCTATGCTGGGGTTCTTCAGATCGCCAAAGCAAGTTTTCAAGGAGAGAAAAATCAATTATTCCTCCAGTGCATGAACAAAATGTCTCCCACTGATGCATTGGGGTTTTTGGATTCTAATCATAATGTTAAATATTTAACAGCAGTACCAAATATCATCAAATACCCCCCCCCCCAAAGTGCAATGATTCCCCGTAAACTATAGCATGGGGCATTGTAGCACTTGTCCTTTGTTCTTTTCTTCTAAATCTTAAGAAAAAATAAAGAATGTTACTTAGTAAAGTCTTTTAAGGAATATTTGAGTTGGGCAAAATGTTCTAGGTTGTGTTTTGATAGCATGCAATATATTACAGTATGAAAAACCTGTTTTCATGCCTTTGGAAGGAATATAATCTAACTTTCTGATCCCTTTTTTCACTTTTAAAAGATAACACTGGGAGACTACTGAAAGATGAAAAAAATGCGTTTGTAGAAAAATGCTTTTCCAAAGTTGAAAAACAATGAGTAGGGTTTAATATTTTTTCTCACAGATTCAGTTGCACAGTATCACTTATTTGAAGGCATGTCCCTTGTTCCTGAAGAGAAATGTCATTTATAGAAGATTTGTCCTGTACTTCTAAACTGTCTTATATCGATAAAATAGTGAAAACAGAGTTTCCGGTTGTTCCTTTTGAATGCTGAAGTGGTGGTTTTCATTGTTGTTGGGTTTTTACCTCAAATATTGATAAAAGGAAAAAAGGAGAGAGTGTGTATGATGTACAAGTAAATTATGGTTTTAGTCTTTTTTTCCTGTCTAATTGTGTAATCATGCAGATGTCTGGGTTCAAAGCTATTCATTTTTTTCTAGTCATTCACTCCAGCTAGTGTTGTTTGATTTTTTTTGCGACTAGACTGGGCAGATGGGAAAAAAGGAGTATCCTGGAAACAGAACACAAGGATGAGTAATTAAGTTTTAAGCCATCATTATGAGAATGAATGTGAAGTGTCTTCCTTCACAAAACTCTCTCATTGCAATCTGTGCTTATAAAGTAATCTAAGTATTTGAAAATAAGCTCCTGATGCTTTTTTAAAAAAAATCATCCTGTCATCACAGAATGAAATAAAAGCTTTCTGTTAATTTGTTGTCTCTTAAGGCAGGCAAGATTACTTTATTATAGTTGAATTCCTTTTCTGCTGTTCAGTTTGCTGACTCAACTTAGTTCCATACTATTTCTGCAATCAGTAAATCATTCAAGTATTTTTTTTAATTTTGCTGATTATCCCAAAGGTGTTACAACCTGAAAGCAGTACTCTAAAGTTTTCCCTTTACTCCTTGGAAAAGCATCAGGCATATGCCAACACTTCAGTAGGTACTTACAAAGAAAGAAATATAACCTGATTTTGTGTTTGTTGTTTCTGTCTCTTTATTAATGTGAGAACCAGATTTGAGTACCAAAATGATATAGAATTCTTCATTGTGAATGAGTTTTCAATTATTTTTTAAATAGAGGATTTACCATCATTCTTTCTTGCCCTCATACTCTGGATTTCATTTTTTGAGTTTATCTTCTTACTGTTTAAGTGATAAATAGAATAATGTTTATTGGGAAAAAAATACCTCTAAATAAAATGTGCCAAACCATACTTCTCGATAAAAGTGATATATATCCCAAATTACCTTTTACTTTTAGATTTCTTTTTTGTTTTCAATTTGTTGATGTAAACCAGAAGTTAGACAAAAGCTTTTCATGAGATTAGAGGCAGCCAGGCTGACTGTCTCCTGTCTCTCCTCTCCTCCTCACTTAAAGGCATTTCCATCCCTATCTTCTGTTTAGATATGGCTTGCTTTTCAGAGTTTCATGTTACAAGTGCAGTTGATCTGAGTGATCCATCTTAAGAATTTTAACATGGCAGTTAAAACTTTAAACCGAATGTATATCCTCAAGAGGCAGATCATCTGAAAAAGTTATGACATGCTATACTTTCTCACTGTAGCCCATATAGTATAGTGCTCAAAGACATTGGTGCTTCATGGGATTTTTGAAATCACACATTTACTCATACAGGTACATCAGTTCAAGCCAATAAAAGAGGTGGAGAACACCTGGACCTTTATCTGTTGTTTGTCAAACGCTTCCATCATTTCTCAGCATTGGCTATGCCAGCTAGAGCTGATGGGATTTGTAGTCTGACAGGCCTGCTGCTTGTCTGCCTTGCTTTATTTAGAGAAGGACCTGGGACTTGAATTCCAAATTTTTCACAGCTACAATGTCTGAAAGAACACAGCATCTGTTATATTTTGTTTAATTTGAATGATAGCTGCTTAAATTACATGCCTTGAACGTGACAATGAGTTTAGGAGCAAGGTAATAATTAAACATGTATAATTATTACTGCATCTGAGTAACAATAAAAATCATGCTTAATAAGAGAGGTTTGCAGCAACTACCAGATTAGGTTGGATCCCAGTTCAGCAGTTTAGAAAACAGTCCAGTTCAACTCACTTAGTTCAACTTGGGTCTGAATCTAAATTGCAGTTCAGAAATCTAAATTTTTGTTCTTCCCAGGGATTATGCACAAATAAACATTAGTTTATCTCTGTTTATCAATATTGGGTGAAATTTGCAAGCTTATATGCCTCTGAAGGGGATTACATCTACCAAATTTTGGAGAGATATGTGCAGTGGGTTTTGCTACATATACATTCACATTTTGATTTTTTTTTTTTTAAAAAAAGAAGAACTGGGTGAGATTTGTGGTAATAGTTGTTCACTCTCGGAAGTTGTTCATTTTTGGAAGAAGGAAGCAGTGTAGCCAATGTTATTAATATGGCAAATGTCACAGAAACCTAGCAAGAATCCTCCAAAATTTCAGAAGTGTGGGTACAGGGATGCTGATTTGGCATATAGGTCACAGAAAGAACAATGGAATAGATATGATGGATATGGGGCATATAACATTAAGAACAAAAGAACATGGACACCCACATTGTCCAAGTAAGCAGTCAGTGCTATAAACAATTCTCACTTGGGGGGGGGGGAGTTTCAGAAAAGCTCTTAACTCTGGATCAGCCTTCCAGTATATTGTTTCTGATATTAGAACCTATAGCTGCCAGTCAGAAAGCTATATTCCTTCCTCTTCCTCTCTCTTTGAGCTTCCATGTTTTCCTTGTATGCAATTTTTAAGGAGAAATACATCAGTTTTGTAAACATATTGATTGTGTTTCTGTGTCCCTCTCAATTCAAATTGTTAATAAATCTTTCAGGAGTAATCATACTCAGGTTAAGACATTGCCCAAATTGGTTTGAAACAGCCTGATTTGGATCAGGATTCATACGAATCAGAAGTGCAGTCTACTTAATATGCAGTCAGTTCTCTACATTCACTGGAGTTGAGGTCAAAAGATCCCTATTAAAGTAGAAAAAACTCAAATATTTTAAGCCCTATCACCACCATTTTTAACACACTTGCTGCCTCTTCCTCCTTCACTCATAAACAACCTCAGCCAGGTCAGTGGGCAGATACCAGAAGGGGGGAAGCATACTGACAAGAGGATGGTTTTTGGTTGAGGAGGTGGCTCCTCCTGAGTGGCAGTCCTCTTTCTTGGCTGGTTCTGCTCTTCTTTTCCCTCTCTATAGGGCCAGGGTGTTGGAAAGATGGTGGTCCCACAGGGTGGTACCTCCCCCAGCTGAACCCAGAGCTCACCGCTGTGTGTGCTTGCCCTTGCATGGAGGCCTGTCTTTGCCCAAACAGTTGCTTCCCTTGTTCTTTCTTGGCTGGGCAATAGCACTAAGTGAAAGGGTCTGGACTGTGCCACCCTTGCCTGCCTCCCCAAACCTGCTGTGGCTACAGAGGCTGCTGCCACTCTACTGGGGCCTCTTATTCATGGTAAAGTACCTGCCACTGCTGCGTCCTAGCCCAGAGCTGTGCCTGTCTGTCCTCCTTTGTTGCTACCTCTTGTCCCTCCTGTACAGAAGTATCTTCATGAAGGCTCTCCCATCATCTCCTTCTCATCCTACAGCCCCTCTAGCAGGCCTGCTGAAGCTCCTGCAGGGGGAACCAAGCATCTTGTCTGGAGCCTCTCCTCAGCCAGTGGTGGTACTGGCATTGGCTAGGCAAAACAAGAAACCCACGTGGCTTGCAGCAGCAGGAGAAAGAGGAGGTTTGCTAATCGGGCAGCAGAAGCAGCCACCACTCCACCAAACCTCTTTGTGGGGATGTGACTGAGTCTGGCCACCACTGGCCCAGCCTGCATGCTCCAGCCGGAGGTATTGCCGGTGTTGCCTGGACAAAACAGAGTCATACATGGTGCGCAGCAGGAAAAGGAGCAGGAGCAGGCTCCATGTGCTGCTGCTTCAGCTGCCCTGTCGGCTTCCAAGCTGACCTGCCCTCACCTGCCTCCCCCATCTGCCACCTCCACTGCAGCCCTATACTATTTTTTAAAAATTTTTTATTAATTTTTCACAACACAGAAAAAGACATACATTGCTATGTTGGTATGTCCCTTCCCCCCCACTTCCCTATGTTATTCTTCCCCAGTTCAGTTGTTACTTCTTTCCATAATGAATCCTCCATTTTTATACAAATAAATTTTACTGTATTTATATTTTTAACCAGTCCATTACCCCTTTCCATTTTCTTTCAAAATTCTGAACAGACTTATTTTTTAAAGAATATGCTAATTTTCAGTCTCAACCGTATCCAACACTTTTACTCTATACTATTTTTGAAAGGGTTTACAAACCTCACAATAAAAAAGAATAGGGCTGGATCAGAGGAAGCCGGTGGGACAGCTGGAGTGGTGATGACACATGGAGCCAACTCTTGCTAATCTTACTCTACTTCCTCCTGCTTCTGTATGGCCCATGTGGACTCTGTTTTGCCCAGGCAACACTGGCGGTGCCACTGGCTGGGGTGTGCACGGCTGACCTGGCAACGACCGAGTTCAGTCTGGATAAAGTAGTGAGAAGCAAAAGTTTTGTTCACCCTAGCAAATGCATCTTCACTCCGAGCTACTGCAGTTGACCAGGGCTTCGTCACAGCAGAGATGAGGATTAATTCACTTTAATGAGCATTATCTTCCAGGTACATTATAGCAAGTTTGCTAACTGTTGTGCCAGCAATCTTTGGGTACTGCATGAGAAGGAAGGATGACAATTCAAAAGCTTTTGTGTGTCATTTTAAATGTTGGTTCTCTGCAACTACTGTGGTAGTGGCTATTTGTGAGAATTGTGCTCCTGCAAGAGAGACCATTGAGAATTTAGAATGAAGAGTACAAAAATTAATTTTCAGAACAACAAAATAAAAGGGAGGGATGATTCAATGGAGATTGGCCTCTGTAAATATAAAAATGTGTTTAATACTTTTTTTTTAAAGCAAGAATTTGGGATTAGAGAGAAATAAATTTTCCTAGTCATCACCTGCATAACACACATTAACTAACAAATGCCACCATATTTGCACAGTCATGCTTTACAAGTCATTTCAGAATGCAACAAAAAAAGCTGAGAAGAAAAAACACCCTTTTCTTAGTGGCAAAATAAACAATTTCAGTTATCTGAAAATACAGTCTTTCCACAGGATTAATGTACAGGTTGTATTCCTCACAGTGAGAACTCACAAAAAAAGATCAGCAGAAACCAATAAATGATTATAGTACATAATTTCTTCTGTGGTACAATAATTTCAGCTTTATTTGCTGAATCATGGTTACTTCTAGAATGTAATATTATATCTGTGGTCTGAATAGTTTTCATAAAACTCTTACATGAAAAGATTGTGTTTCTGTCTTATGGAAAACTGGAGACTCTCTTTTGTTATGTGACACTAATTCGTGTAACAAACTGCAATTTTGAATTTTTACATGTGAACTTAAGGCCACAATCTTGCACACAATTGCCTAAGACTAAGTTCCATTGAATGTGATGGGATTTACTTCTGAGTAAACATAGGATTGTAGTGTAAGGGTACATTACATTGCTTTCCCAAATTTCAATGTTGTTGGATTTCAGTTCCTAGCATTCCTCACAATTGCTTACAGTGGATAAGACTGCTGGGACTTGCAATTTTGCAACATTTGGAGGATGACCCCACTACTGCTTCAAAGTCTAAATTCACTCAACAATTTTAATTGGGCCTTCATGTACAATTCAGGTTGCTGAAGAAGTGTGTGTATTCTGTTCTAAAACAATTATAATTCCAAGAGTTCAACCAGCATTACCAACATTATTGCAGCTATTTTTTAAATTAAAAAAAAAAAGGAGGAAAGGCTTTTGTACCCACTGCTTTCTGGCAATTTTATTCAATTTAGAAGATTTACTCTTTAAAAGGACAAAAATTATTTTAAATTATTTTAAATATTTTATAAAAATATTTTTATTAAACACAAAGTTTATGTAAAAGAATACATAAGGGATTTTTTTTAAAAAAAGCAACAAGAACAAAAAACAAGACACAAACCACTGCTTAACCAAACAACAGAAAAAACTACTTAACCTAAAAACAAAACAAAACAAAAAAACCAGAAGAGAAACTATACTAAAACAGGGCCAGAAGGGTAGACACATGAATTCTGGCCCTCAGTTGTTGGTTATATTCTTCAATACTATATAACTAAAATATACTTCTACATATTGTCAAAAACCACTAATCTCCAAAACCCAAAATTTATATTCTCCAGTACTCTCTCAAAATATGAAATAATCATGTCCCAGTCTTTCTTAATTCAGTGGTTCTTCTTTAATCAAAATAGTCAGTTTGTCCATTTCTGCCAGATCATACAGTTTTATCAGCCAGTCTTCTTGAGATGGGATAGCTCAATCTTCCTTCTCTGAGCAAAAAGCAGTCTGGCGGCTGTTATATACGGAGTAATTCTTCTATAGTTCTTGTATATCTGATCATCCATCAGTTCAAGGAGGAAGAGCTCAAGTTGCATTTGAATCTTTAACATCAAAATATCTTCCGTAAGTCAGTGAATCTGTGCCCAGAATAGTTTTTTCTTTCTCCTAGTTCAACTACATACGAAAAAAAGTTTCTTCTTTTTGTTTAGATTTCCAACAAATATTAGTAAACTCTATACATTTTGGATAATCTTTCTGGTGTTAAATACATGTACATCATTTTGTAAACGTTTTCTCTGAGGTCATAACTTAAAGTGAACTTTAAGCCTCTTGTCCACATCTTTTCCCATTGTTCCATTTGTATACTATGAGCCACATTTTGTGGCTACTTAATCATACAGTCTTTTACTCGTTCATCCTCCATCACTATCCCCAACAAGAATTTATACATTTTAGATATTAAATGTTCCTCATCATTACACAATCATTCTTCAAACTCTGATTTAGATATTTCAAAACCAGGCAATTTTTTTCAATCTTAAAGCATCCAAGTTACTGTCTGTAGGCAAACCATTGCATATTATAACTTTGTTGAACCAGTTCCTCACTTGTTTTAACTCAGTATTGCCTTTTTTCTAACAATAGCAAATCTCTGTATGTTAACGGTTATTTCCCAAACGAGACTTCATGTGGCAAATCCCAAAAAGGCATTTTAGCACACAACGTTTTCTTATATTTGTTCAAAATTTCCAGTATAGGCCATATAACATGGTGATTATTAAAATCAACACCTGCTTTGAGTTTATCGTATCATAGAAATCACACCAACCGTAGCTCAAATCAGATCCCTCTAATTGGAGAAGCCTTTCCCTTTTCAAAGTGATCCAGTCCTTCAACCAAACTAAACAAGCATAAAAATACATTTTCAAATTGGGAAGGCCAAGGCCACCTCTTTGTTTTGCATCCTGAAAAATCTTGAATCTCCTGGTTTCTTCCCCTGCCAGATAAATAAAGGGTAACAGCGAGAGAAGACAGCCTGGTCCCATCTGTCTTTGTGTATCACAGAACTTTATTGTCTCTGTATTAAAATCTGTGCCTTCTGTGAAAAGTATATTGCTTTAATCCATGTAATAAAGTTATGTCCAAAATTCATTTTTCAAACACTTCAGTTATAAGTGACTAATTCACATTATCAAAAGCTTTTTCTGCATGCAAAAAAGAGTAAAGCCACTTGTTTTTCATTATGTACTTCTAAATATTCTAATATGTCTATCACACATCTTGTATTGTCCTGTATAACTCTCTTTGGCAGAAAACCATATTGATCTTCATGTATTATTTCCTCACAAATCTTCTTCTTTTCTACAAAAATAAGTGTAAAAATCTTATAGTCATTATTCAAGGGAGAAATAGGCCTATAATTCTTAGGCTCTGTCACATTTCTTTCTTCTTTTTGTGTTACAGTTATATCGACATTGCACCAAGTATCTGAAGTCTCTGCTGTAGTTAAAGCTGAGTTCATCAATTGTTGAAACGGTAGAAACAACTGTTCTTCCAAACTTTTGTAATAAATTGCCAGAAAAAAAAAAAATCTGGCCCAGGGGTTTTCCCTACATTAACCTTCTTAAGAGCTTCCACCATTTCTGCCATTGTTATAGTAGCATTAAGTCTCATTTTCTGGTTATCCGAAACCACTGGCAAATTCTGTAAGTCCAAATATTGTTCAGTCTTCTCTCTCTCTTCAGTCTTCTCTCATAGTGAGTAGGAAAAAAATATAAAGATCTTTTTAATCTTACCATTGTCTTTTCCTTTTTAATTCTGTTTTCTGTAAAAACTTCTCATAATGGGTTCATAGTGTCCCAAACCACTCTTAATATTCAGATTATCATTTTTGAAAAGTCTTTTTAGCCTTGTTCAGAATTCCTTTGTTTCTTAATAGTGCCTCATTTAATCTCCAGTTAAATTGACTGTGTTTGTTTTTAAGAATTAACATTACTGAATTATGGTCTGAAAAGGTCTTGGAAAGTACCTCAGTATTCTTTACTACTCGGTGATTTAGATATCAAAAACATTTCTGGGAAAGGATTTATGCCTCTTTGAGAAAAAAATATATTCTTATGCATCTTCATATTTTGATCTCCAACCATCCAAAAGCTCCAAAATGTCCATCAAATCAAAAACAAATTTTGGCAGTTTTCCTTGATCTTGCCTTCTTTGTTTTTCAGGCTATCAATTCAAGGATTAATTACACCATTTGAGTCCCGAAGAAAAATCAGTCTGTCTTATGAAAACTAGAAACTTTTCTAGCAATTTTTTTTAAAGGCCTTATTATCACAATCAGCACTTTATTCCTATTTCTATGAAGCTGTGATTATACATACAGGCTGGATTTAATGTAAAATTTAAAAACACTAGGTTGAATTTGCTTGTAAGATCTACTGTTTTTTTTTTATTTATTTGTTAGTTGTTTTTCATGATAAGCCCTCTCAAGAGATACAATAATTACAAAAATACAGTAGAGCCTTCCAATACATGTTACTGCATTAGATCTGCAATACTTTTCACAGGACATATTCTGTTTGGGTTGTTTGGTTAATTTGCTTGTTTAATTCTGTTGCTATAAGCCTTCACTATTTAATTTATTCCATTAATCAGAGAATAGTAAGTTTTTATAATGTCCTAAGTGAGCTTTGTGGATTTGATTGATTAGTGTTAATTATATAGTGCACCAATACATTAGGGAGCCTTATCTATTTATTTTATTTATCTATATTCCATTTTTCAGTTATCACTGTCACATGCTATTTATGTCTGTGTGCAAGAGAGAGAAAATGTAAAGTAGCATATAGAGAATATATGCCAGTTCTCCTGCATGCATATACACTGAAAATCTGTAGTCAGTAGTAGGCTCTGTTGGAGTCTATACGTAGCAAAATAGACTTACATGCTTTTTTTATTCCAACTATTCCAACATGTATGTGCCTATGTATGAAAAGTGTCACATACAATGTGAAATATTAAATGCAGCCTCTTAGAAATAACAGCTTACACTAAAATCTCCACAATTGCAAATAAAATTTTGAAAGGGTTGAATTAGACTATTGCAGTGTTGCCTCATTCCAATGCAGTATAGCATAATTAATATGTGTGAAACTAACAAACACTTTTATGATAGAGAGAGAGAGAGAGAGAGAACTATGTAATGCTGGTTTTGTGGTACTGAAGTCTGTTGATGGTTAATAAGAAGGTAATTTGATACTGATAAACAAAATCTAAAAAGATATACATATAGATGAAAGTTCCATCTATTGCAATGGAACAGATTTTTTGAACAAAGGCTGAAGTGGATATGGTTATCAGAGAATTTAGAAGCCCAGAACTAGAACTGCTTGCCATCAGTGTATTTGGCAAGACATAGAGTTAAATGAAGGCTTCCCTTCTTGTGTCTTTCTCTTCTGTTTCTGTCTGTTTAATTTTAAAATTATGTCCTACTGAATAATAAACTAAACCAAGATAAAAGAGTTACCTATCCTCACCTGAAGATATTTTGCTTGCTGCTTGTGACTATAGCCAGGTCCAAGTATTTAAACCAGCCTCATTTTTAAACGTAAAAGCAATTGTAATCTTAAATAGTGTATTTTAATGGGAAACAGTGTTGACAGAGAAGGTGGGTTTTAAACAGTAATAAATAGTAGTGTGTGGTGTACTAAATAGAAGACACAGACAAAACCAACTCAGTCTCCCAAGAAACTTGCATATTAGTATAATATTGAAATCTTTGTTGCCATCTGGTGGATAATTCTCTTGTATGCAGGATGTTGTTGAACTGCTGATTTTTAAATGTTCTATCTGTGGTATCGCTGCATTAAATACTTTGTAAATAGTAATCACGTTAACAATAATTTAGGTATTAATGATAAATTAGATATGGTTTCCACACCCTTACTGTTGTCTTTTACCTCAGAGAAGGTGGCAGGCTTTCTGTAAAAAACACCTTTTCTTCTTACAAAAAGAAGCAATTGTATTTTCAAAGAACTCAGAGACAGCTGCCTTTAAAATTCATCAAGGAGAAAAGTGGGTAGCTCCTCTAAACAGAAGCTGTGAGGCCTGCTTTAGTCAAGGTGACCTGCTTCAAACATCATATTCCCCAGTTACCATTGTGTCTTGCTTGGTCTGGTGGCAGCTGCAGATTCTTGTCTCAATGACAACACCTGAGCTGAGATGGGATGGGGTGGTTCCTTGGAACTTATACCACTCATCTTCTCTAGATAGTTTAGCAGTGGCCACTCTAAGGTCAGTAGGGCTTGAAAACCTTAATAACCTTCAGTTGCTGCTCAGAACTTCACCAACCCAGTGAAGGATTTCCCTCCTTCATAAATTTGAATCAAATATACTAGTAGCTTTCACCAGAATTTGACAGAAGTTTATGATATACTTTTCTGAAAATTAAGAAAAAGAGCATTTTTAAAGCATTTTTAACATGATGCACCTCTAACAAATGGCATTCATCAGTCTGAAATTTGGCATAAGTATAGATAATATAAAGAAGATTGTGCTTGCTATGTTTGGGATTATTTGGTAAACAGATGTCCTACAAATGAGATACTTTTGTTAGACAAAAGCAGAAAAGTAAAAGTAGAAGTCATACAAATTAATAAGTTTGAGGCTTATGAGGGTAGAACTTCTTTGTGACTTGGATTAACATTAAGGAATAGAAACTACTTGAAGCAAAAAAAAAGGTTACATTAAATATAAATATATTAATAAAACTAGTTGGAATTTCTCAACCAGGAAATGCTTTTCTGAAAAGAATGATATTTAAAAGGCCAAAAGCAGACATCATAGATACCTGTCTAACCTCACACAATTGTGTAACTAGAAACATGACTTTTCTGCTGCCAGACATTAGCTCCAGATGGAGATCATGGCATAGTGGTTTAAAAGTGAGCATATAAAGCATATTCTGATTTAGCTAGTTCCTTTATGTGGAATTTGGAGGCATACCTGGGCCTCTGTCTCAGGTGGTCATTTTCTGGCATCCGTAACCTCAAGTTATATCTGTGCATGTAGTGTTCCAGTTGTCTCAGTTAGTATGAATGTGTATTGGGGATGACCGAATGTTAAAACCACTTCCAATATACTTTGAATGTCTGTTCATCAATTCCTTCAGTCTGAAAATGGTGTGTGATGCTAATGTGTGGTCTCATTTTTCATTGCATGCTATTCTTGATGTATTTGCATAGAATCTTACAGTTCGAAGGGACCACAAGAGCCATGTAGTCGAGCCACCTGCAGTGCAGGAGTACACAGTTATACTCCTAAAAGATGTCCATCCAGCCTCTGCTTAAAGACATAAAAAGAAGGAAAGTGTACCACCTCCTGGGGAAGTCTGTTCCATTGTTGAACAGACCTTAACAGTAAAGAAGTTCTTCCTATTATTTAGGTGGAATCTCTTTTCTTGTAATTTGTGTACTAGTCTCTGGAGCAGCAGAAAACAAACTTGCTTCATCTTCTACAAGACATCCCTTCAGATATTTAAAGATAGCTATCATGTCACTTCTCAGTACTCTCTTTGATTTCATAGTTGCCGAATAGGATATCTTAGGAAGATTTGGGCTAACTCTCTGGAATTGGACTTGGGGACACTGTTATGCAGTGGTTCTGGTCATTCCTGGAGGGATGCACTCAGAAGGTGATGCTGGGGGACTCCTATTCAATGCCCTGGCTGTTGGCCTGTAGAATCCCTTAGGATTCTGTTTTGTCCCCCATGCTGTTTAACATCTACATGAAACTGCTGGGAGAGTTTAGCTGGAGTTCTAGAGTTCAGTTTCATGATAGGTTCGCCTTAGGGTCACCATAATCAGAAATAACTTGGCACACAACAACAACATTGCAGGGATAGCATCTGAATACCCTAAAAAAACACCAGATCCATCTGATCTCGGAAGCTAAGCAGGGTCAGCTCTGCTTTGCACTTGGATTGGAAACTGCTGATGAACGTCAGGTGCTGTAGGCTACGTTTCAGAGGAAGGAACTCACAAAAGCACTTCTGAGTATTCTTTACCGAAGGAAATCCTATGAAATCATGGGCTAGCCATAAGTTGCAAGACAACTTGAAGGCATGGACATACATATTGTAGGGAGTTTTGATTAATTCTTGATGCAATTGGAAATAATTGTGGAAGGGAAAGTACTGTTTGATTACTTTATGTTTTTCCTGAGTAAATTTTGTGGTTTGGTTGATAGGAGGGAGACCTAAGTTTGTCTGTTTTAGAAAAATTAGTTAGAATTGGGTGCTCTTAGTAAATAGCACTAATACTGCTTTTTACGCCCAGCCATTATAACTTTGGGCACAAAAAATGTTATCATTTGTCCATTAATCATTGAATTTAATATTTACATTTTTTTAAAATTTAGGTCAATAATATTGGGAAACTGAAAGATTTTCTACTACAGCACAGGAAAGATTACATTAATGCCTACAGGTGAGTATTCTAACAGGAATAACAGAAAACCAGACACTATTCTGGAGAGGAAATTGGACACTTGCATCTGGAATACATACTGGCTGGGTAATTCTGGGTGCAATAGTCCATAAAGTACCTTTTCCAAGCTTTGCAACAGAATCTTTTTTTTAAACAAGTTACCAGTCCAATTATGCAGCATGGTGAACATGTGTTCATCATGTAAAAATACTAAATTGCTTTTCCCTGAACAGGGTAAACAAAGGTTATAGTTTTTAAAAGATATGTGTTTGTTTAAAGTGTTTACAAATTAGGTAACTTGTGGCAGAATGAGATATCCATTGACATATGGATTAGTTCTAATTCTAGGCCTCTGCCATTACATTGTGAAGTTGCTGCCACCAGCTGTATCTGAAACTCAGAAACCAGAACTCTGAAACTGTTGAGGAATGAGTTAAACTCCATTCAAGGGATTAGGGAACATATTTTTTGCTGAGTGAGTCTTCAGCTTTCCCCCATCTTCTGCACGCTGTAGTCTGTAGCATGACTCATGAGAAAGGCAAGTTTTAAAGCTTGAAGTAAAGACAACTTTAAAAAAAAAAGCAAAAACAAAGCTGTGGTCACTATAAAGTGGGGGTGGGCAAAGTGTGGCCTGTGGGCTGCATGTGGGTTCTGGCCCCCACCCCAGGATTATTCTTTCATATATATTTGGGGGGAAAACATCCCAGAATATCCTTATATGCACTCTAGGAGGTGTGGAAGGAATTTCTACCACATTTAGAGGGCCCTAGGCTCCTGGTAGGGGGATCAAAAACAATTTTTGCAAAATTTTTCAAATAATTTTTTGTCCTGAAATACCCCAAAATGTCCACTGGGGGCATGTGGTACATTTCTACCACATTTTGTTGGCCTTGTGAGCCAATTTAGGCTCAGAAGAAGACTTTTTTATAACCTGCAAAATGGTGAAAATTCCCCCCACTCTCTAGAAGCATTTGGAGCCGTGTGTGTGTGTGTGTGTGTGTGTGTGTGTGTGTGTGTGGTGAAAGCAGGGTAGCCCTCCAAAGTTTACTTGGAAGCTAATGCTGTGCCCTAGCTTTCCACAGTTGCCCACTTCTGCCATAAAGAAAGGCCTATGAGAATCAAAGTGCAGAATAGTGAATCAAAGACCTATTTAAAAAATAAATTCTGTTTAGGCAGATTGTAAGTTCAGATTCTCACAAGAACATGTCAGGAAAGCTGCTCAAAGAATGAAATGGTGATGCTGCCAATCCCCTACTCCACTTTTTGACATGGCATATGCAGAATTCCTTTGCCACTAAGTGGCAGTGTTCTGCTAAAAATTAATTATATTTATTTCCAGATCAAGTTGTGTTGGATTTATCTGGTGAAAGAACACAAAAGAAATAGATGTCAAATAGTGAGATTATATCATAGCATAAACTTCTGCAGTCATAATGCTGTAATAAAATTAGTATTCTATACATTGCCACAAGATTTGCTTTTGTTGCAACATAATTTACATGACTATACCTTTTGGGGGATGTAGAATTCATTTTTTGTGTGTGTTTAAATTGAAATTAGAAATGTGGGTAGAAAACAAAGCTTTTAAAAAAAGTAAAGGTTTGGTCCACTGGCTTATGCAAATTCTAATTATTATAATTTAACTCTTTCTTTCTTTCTGTCTTTCTGTCTGTCTGTCTGTCTGTCTGTCTGTCTGTCTGTCTTTCTTTCTTTCTTTCTTTCTTTCTTTCTTTCTTTCTTTCTTTCTTTCAAGAAAACTAGTTAAAGAAATGTGCATACTTCTTTTAGGCTAGGGGATATTGTATTGAAATTTCCACTCAGTGATGAAGCACATATGGTGAACTGAGTGCCACATGTTTAACAGTAGTAAAGAACAACTTAAAATTAAATAGTTAACTGGCTGCCATTTCATACTTCCAGGTCTGTATGTGTTGTAAATATATATTGTACAAAAAAGGTTGAGTTTGGAACTATCTGAAGGACCTCATGAGGGAGAGAGAGTGGCAAGTCATTCTCGGTTTTGAATGAGAAATGATGTTTGTTGTAGTACTGAAGAAAGTAACCAATTTTCCTTATTAAAAGATGAACCAAGAATATCTACAAATGGAATTTCCTACATAGCTACTTTTATAAAATAAAATTAACATGTTGATTATTTTCTCTAGCCATGCCATGTCTGAATATGTGCGAATGACTGATACTGAGCGAGATCAAATTGACCAAGATGCCCAAATATTTATGAGAACATGTGCTGATGCCATTCAGCAACTCAGAACAGAAGGTAAACAGATTGAAATAACACACAATTTCAGCAAGTTACTTGACGAGTTCTGAGAAGAATAACGTTTTGTATCTTTTCATTTTAGCTCACAAGGACATTCATTCCCCACAAGTGAAGCAACACAGAGAAGCTGTCTTGGATTTCATTGGAGACTATTTAAAAAGTATTCTTTTTTTGTTTTTCTTTAAATTTATAGTGTCCTAATGGAATTATTTCCAACTTAAAACTAAAAATATATTGCTTTTGCCACTATTGTGATAATATTTTTAGAAGTGTTTCTGTTTATTTGGTCAACTAGAGAAACTGAATTTCAGGACTTCAGTGCATAGATAAGCCAAAAAGGATTATGCTTTGAATTTCATTGTATAGAGATCTCTTGGTACCTAAAATTGAAAAGCTACAGAGCAGCTTTTAAATGGACTTTGGAAGGAAAATTAAGAATTGTCAAGGTTTAGGCAACTTGATGAGCTTTCCCATATCTTCAGCAAGCCACTGGAAAAAATGCAGATGATAGACATTTGGATGAAATAAAAATGCTCAAAATTTGCATGCAATTATATTTTGGTTTTTTTTTCTCCAGTAGTAAAATAATGTATTACATAAAGTTTATTAATAACATATAGTATAAAGTAATTTTTAAAATTTATATATCAAAATATTTCCATCTTGCCCTATATAAAAAGATCTCAGAAAAGCATATGAGTAAAATTAGTACCAATAGGTTAAAACAGTTTAAATCAATAAAAATAATTTAAATTGACTAAAACGCAGTAAGTTAAAACAAGTTTAAAACATTAAAATAGTTTTAAACCATGTACATACTATTGGAAGTAAATCACTGGGGCCACCAAAGGCTTTAATAAATAGCCATCTTTTTTTTTTACTTTATGCCTAAGTGAAACTAGCATTGACACCCGTCAGGCCTCCATTGGAAGGATATTTGACTTGACCCCAGAAACAGACCAGCATGCAGTGGAGCTGTGGCAAGAAGACAGATTTTTCTTGAACATTGGCTATAGTAGCTAAAGATTGTCAATGTCCAGAAGCAACGTATCTTTGGTTATCAGTTGCTGTGACAATAAGCAGGCACTAAGTCCAGCTTGTGAGGTACATCTGGAGTCAGAATGCTGAACTAGAACCAATCCAGCAAGACAGTTTTTATCTTTACATGTACTATTTCCTGTCTTGCTTATATGGCTCTTTTTAAATTTAACAGGAGTATGTAAGCTGTATTCAGAACAAAGAGCTATCCGGGTTAAACGAGTAGTTGATAAGAAAAGATTGTAAGTAATATTCTTTATATATTAAAAACATTGATCTTGTTGTGTTTGAAGCTCTAATTAAATCTGTACGCACACTAGTTATCTCTCTTTCATTTCTGAATATACAGATACCGTACATCCAGCTTTGGACCAGTTTTTAGCTCTTGCTATCTGTTGTGTTATTTAAACTATGACAGGGTTTCTAAAGGTTTGCTTTCTTTTCTTACATTGTTAGGTTACAACAGATATCCTGTTGCTTATTCTCATTTTTATTCATCATTTTGGCAGGTAAAAGCTTCAATTCCACTTAGCCTATGACGAACAAGCCCTCTTGAATTCAGTATTTCCTGCTAAATAGAAGTCGATGAGTTTACACTGTTAATTCAGCACCGAAGTCAGATAATAATGGGGAAAATACATGCACTTGGATGCTCCGCATCTCCTGCCTTCCTTCTCTTTTACTGAAGCTGCTGTTAGATTTGGCATGAGAAAAAGAGAAATCATGCCCTCCCGACTCCCCAGTTAATAATTTGAGGGGACTGATTTCTAGTGGTACAACCTCTCTGACTTTGAAAGAGCAGCTTTCCCCAAATCTACTGTCCTCCAAGTCATCATCTCCAGCCAGCATTGGACATTGGTGATATTAACTATGGTGATGAGAGGGTGCAACACACTTGGAGAACACTGAATTGGGAAAAGTTGCTCTACAGCAGGGATGTTCAATGTATAACCATTCAGATATTTCTGGGTTGCACTTTCCAGCAATCCTAGTTGGCATGCTCGGTCAGGAAGAATATTGAGTTTTGCAGTCAAATCTCTGCAGTCAATCTCTGCAATATGAGATTGCAAATCTCATATTTTGACCGTAATTGTTACAGTGTAGCAGTCACATCGAAGAGAAAACCTGTAGATCTGACTCAAATCAGATTTAATCTTGAGGATTAATTTTTGATTAAAAAAAAACCTCTTGTATGCTGCTCTCCTATGCTAGTTTCCTTAGACTTAATTCAGCCTAAATGTATTTAAACCTTGTGTCAAAACTCATTACTGTGTTGTGGAGGAAGGCAGAACCATTTAACTAAATAGTATTAAAGCCCTTTATCTTTATAATTCACTTATATTTTGATGTAACTACTTAGCACTTTCTAGAATAAAGATATTATTTGTTTGCTTGGTGCTGCTTGGTTATTTTTACAATACATCGAATGTCCTCAGTTTCCTTGCCTCTCTCACACTCACAGACCCCTGTAAAACACCATTAACAAAGAGATTATTTTATCAGTTAATGCATTTCCAAGCACATATTATCTATTACAGAATAGAATTTTCCTTTAAAAAGAATTGATGACATACAGTTCTATACATTGTTTTGGATAGTTAATGCTGAAAAAGTCCAAGATAACAGCATAGTAGTATTCTTTATATTTGATTACAGAAAAACAATATATACATCACAGCTGCACAAAGAAAAGTCATGGCTACATTACAGTTGCCTTCTAAGGGAACATGACTAATGGACAATATGTAAATATGTTCCAGCTTTTATCCGTGGAAGGGGCAGAAAAAGGTAGAGTCGAATAGCATTATAGTGAGGTTATGGGTATTGGTTAGGGATAGCTGCAAGTGATTGTCAATACTTTGTTTGACTGAATCCTTTCTTCCTTTAGATCGAGGCTTGAGCCTGAACAGAGCAACAAATCCAAAATGACTTCTTCTCCTGAAATAACTGTTCAGACATCTTCAGAAGAAATGGAGGAAAAATCCATTTATGAAATCAGCAAAGGTAACATTTCTGTCCACACTGTCACCATGCTCCATCTTTTAGGTTCTTGTACGCATATAAGCTTTGTGTTATATCAGAGCCTGTTGTCTATTGGCAGGAATGAAGGACACCTGGTAGGAAGGGGAGAGCAAAGCTCCATAAGACAGTGGGAGCAAGTGCTGCTGCTGCTGCTGCTTTTAGTAGTGTTTGCAGACCCCTAGTTAGCATCTGATGCACTCTCACAGTTTTTTAGGCAGCTGTGTCATCTCCTTGCTAGAGTACAGATCAAGGCAACAAACAATATTTGTTTTAAATTCTGTTTGATCATAAAGTACATAACACAGTGCCTTGGGAATGGCAAGAAGCTTCTATCTTCACAGATATCCCACAAATATTTCTGAAAATTTTCCTTGTGACATGTTTTACCTTGGAAAAAATACCCATGTTTATCTTTTGAAGAGAAATACTTCTATATGTGTTATAAAATGAGATTGATGAGAAGTATGACAAATTCTTAGCGAAGTATGCATAGACCTATGGAATTCTTGCACACTGCCAGTCAAAGTGGCAGGAGAAGGAAAAAACCTATCAACTTGTAGGCATTCTGCAACAGGGCAGGAACAGTTAAGCCACCTTATATTAACCTTATCTATTGATTCTATTACAAGACATTTGGAAGACTAATTTTTGATTTTGCAATGAAAAAAGCAGGAGGAATAAAGGTGATGTTTTCAACCATGTTGATTCATTAGAATTTGAAAAAAAAAAGACATGCGTAGGGTGATACCTTTGTTAACAGAGTATTTAATAAACTTGTAGGATTCAAGTTGGGTGACAGTATTGTGGCTCATGAGAATATGAGTTGAGTGATTATGGCAACTTACAACTTTGTATCATACCCTCAAAAATGATGCTTGGGTCCCACATGCAGAATGTCTTCAATTTTTGAAGAGTGCTGACTTGATGAAATTGTAGTTCGTTGTGGTTTCTGTGACTAACATAAATGGGGTATTCTCTGCATGCACAGCAGGAACCAGGACCTAGCATAGCTCTTCAGCAAGCTTTTTGGTGGACACCCTGCTCCTTCCCAGTGGACATATCTAGCACTTTTCACACCTAAACCTCAATTCCTTTAGTTCTTTTTTTACTGCTGCAGCATTAGCAGCAGCTTTGGGAAATTCTGTCCTTCAGATTTCCTTTCAGCTTTTCTCCTCCCTACCAAAAAACAAAAACACCTAATAGTTTAGATAATTTGTCCCTACTTTGTTTTCACTATTTGTCCTTTGTCTCACCTAACCCTTCTGTGTTGTCTCTATCTCATCCGTTTATCATCTATGTTTCTACTCTCACTTCAGGGTCTCTAAAGTCCCTTTCAAAAGGTGTGACTGCTGTGGGTCTAAGATTCCAGTCACTGACAGATATACCTTCTGCCTTTCTTTCTTGGTTGAATCCCACATTATGGGAATGTGTTGATATTGCCAGGACTTTGCAAGACAGGTCCTGCACAATCACACAGCCTGTCTTGGAGCCCGTTCATTAGAAGAGGCTGTATAGTCCTCATTCCTAAAATCAGCAACCCCTCCCAGATAGTTTCAGGGACTGGAACCCTGCCCCTGCATTCTTCAGTGGGCACCAACACCATTCAGATGTGAGACATTCAACTTGCTCATACAGTTCCAAGCACCCACACTTCAGTGTGAGAAAGGAACTCATGAAGAAGAAAAGAAAGAAGGATAAGTGTGCCTCATCCAGGAATCCAGCCTACTTCTTGGCCTCTCCCTTGAGAGTCTTGGGGAAGTACTCTCAAACAGTCTGCCCACAACAGGGGTGTGCTTCTGCTCTTCATGTTCTTTTCCACATTGAGAATTCCTTACAGCAGAGTGATATTCCACTCCTTCCTCCAAACCAGGAAGGTCTCTTCAATTCAGACTCGGGGGTTCAACTGGTAGCAACTTCTCCAAGGGAGAGTTACCAGAATCACCTCTGAGAACCACCCCAATTCCTGAAGGGTCATCTCAGGAGGAGGCTTTCATGTCTGCAGAGCAAGTAGCACGTGCAGCAAATTGCCTGCCTTTGCATGGTCTCCTGACCACCAGTCCCCCCCCATGAGATTGCATGGTGAGGGCATCTAGATTCCCAGCGCATTGGGACTGTTCCTCCCCATTGATGTCAGGCCTCCAGGGAATGTTCCCCACTTACTTCATCATCCCACTGGCATTTGACATTATCAAACCTGTGGACAACATTCTATGGGCACCCTGGTCAACCACTCCATTAACAGATTGAAATCTGCCTCTGTGGGCAACCCAAAATTCCTGGTTCCCATTCTCTCCAGCATCTTGGGACTATCTCCAACATAGGATTTCAGTGCAGCCTTTTCACTAATGAGACACACTTCATCTTCTCAATCTTGTCCTCAGTGCACAGTGGCCTAATCCTGCCCTCCAGTTTGAGAACCTTCTCTGCCTTCACACTTGAGGTCAGACTGAGACTCTACTAGGGCTATCATCACCAGCACCATGGCTTCTGCAGCCACCATTTCAGCCGTGAGCTCTTCATACCACTTGGGTCCACCGCCTCAAGTTCCTTCCAGCTCTGAACACACACATACCCATCCTGTTCTCTGACCCCACAGTGTTCAATCCCAGTCTCAGGCTCAGAGAGCGCATGTGACTGTAATTCATCATCTTCTCCATCAGAAGTTTCTTGGGCTTCTCCAGAAACATTTCCAGGTGATCAGGCTCTCCTGTCTTCAACCCAGGATGTCCATTTTTATGTCATCAGATCATCTCTCAGTTTCAGACCCTGCTTTCAAACAGACTGAGAAACAATTGGGTCTACCAGTATCCTCTCCCATTCTACCATTTCTACTTCACGTGACTAGATAGTCCTAGAAGAATTTATTGTCCCTTGCTCCTGCATCACAACACATTGATAATTTATATAAAGTTCACGTTGAGGAATGTGATTTTCTATTCAAACATCCACTCTCCACCTCCATCTTTATTGAGGTAGCTCAGAGCAAATGCAGAGACAAACTACAAGCAATTTCAGTGGATAAGCTAGATATCCCATGGCCACCTTCCCCCTAAGTGTGGCAAATTACCTGCATGAAGGTCTGTGTACCAGTAGTACCTTTGGGAATTACCTGAAGAAGAGAGAAAAGCAGCTTCTGCACTCCACTCAGAGGTCCATAATCTGGCCAATCAGCAAATCGCTATCTCACAACACTTGGTAAACTGAGAAGTTAAAATAATCACAGGAACAAGCACCCTAAGACACTATGCTTGGCTGTGATCCTGTGGTCTAACATCTAAAGTTAGAGCCTGAATTGAAGATTTGCCCTTTGATGAAGAAGGGCTGTTCAGTATTGATACTGATGGCAAATTAGATCAAATTCAAAAACTGAAGGCTTCAGCAAAGAAAATGGAGGTTAATCCCCTACCAAATCCGTTCTTCTGCCATTTTCAGTCCTGGTACTGCCCTCCAAGCTGTCATACACTTATTCCCAGAGATCTTCATCAGACAAGCCCATATCCCATTCTGCTAGGGTCCAGGATAGTCCCTCACACCAGTCCCAGAAACCACAAGACTCACAGTGCCTTTGATGGCATTTTTTACCCCTGGTTGCTTGGCCCCACTTTTAGTTCCTGTTTGCCATCTTTCCTCCAAAAATGGGAGTCAGTCACGACAGACAGCTGGGTCCTTACCATTGGTACATTGCCTATGTGATCAAATTCAGAACCAGACCTCCCTCTGACCTCTTCCTCTCCACCACCCCATCAGAAGAGCTATGGGACAAAATCACTTCTCTCTGCCAAAAGAATGTGATAAAGCCCTTCTGAGGCTCCCTCACAGGATTCTAGTCCAGACATTTCATCATTCCAAATCAGGCCTGGAACTGACATGCTCACTACAGTACATAGGAGCCATTCTCAAGTCCACTAACAGCTGCACCTCTCTCCTGGATGACTGGAAGCACAGCCTCATGTCCTCTGTCCTTACCATAGTTCTCAGGCCCCTATCCACAGCATATGACATACAATTGCTCTTGGGTCTCATGACCTCAACTACACTTGTCACTCCATTCATATGCCTCAGGATGCAGCCTCTCTCATGATGGCTTTTGGTAGCATTTCACCTCAAACAGAATATCATACTTGCTTGAGCACAGCCCATCACATCAAATGATCCTTCTTATGATGGACCACCCCTCACAGCCTACAGAAGGGAATGACATTAAGGATTCATCATCCAGAGACCTCCACACTGCTTTGGAGAGCAAACATCAAATCCTTCACTGTCAAGGATCATTGCACTTGACAAGAGGCACATCACTGCATGAACCTCCTTGAAATGACAGCCAGTCTATGAGCCTTCAAACCACACCTGTGCAACAGGACAGTAGCAATTGTACTGAACAACTTGGCCGTGGTTCATTATGTTAACAAGCAGGGAGGCATCAGATTGGGCCAGTTCTTCAGCCTGTGCACCCAACCTTGGGACTGGGTGTATCTTCCAGGGTATATTGCTGAAGGCAAACCACCTGCTGGGGACTTTCAATAAGTGGACTCATTTAAGTGATCCACCTTCCTATCCCACAAGTGGTCAGTGGCTCTCACCCTCTTCAGACACTGGGAGCAGCCATCAGTGGACCGCATCAGCAAACACACACTGCCCATGCTTTTTTTCCGGGGCAGGTCTACAAGCCAGATTTTGAGGACCTATTCCTCTACAAATAGGGAGAAGCGTTCCCACTGATAGCTCAAAAAGTGGTTGTGGTCCATTAGCACAGGACAGATGCAATCCTAATCACCTCTGCTGGCTGTAACAGATATGATTTGCCCCCCCCCCCCACTTCTCCTGTCTGACAGAATGTTCACACACCTTTCCCAGGATTGCAATCTCCTCTCTCAGTCAGAGGGTCAGATCCTGCACTGGAACTTTGAAACTGTCTGCCTCATGTCCTAGAGAATTCAACCAAGGGATCCCTACCACCACAGATTCAGCCCATCATAGAAGTTGTGAATTCCACATATCCACAACAGACCACCATATACATTGCCCAGGTATTCTCATTCCTTACAGACCTGGGAGATAAAGGCCTATCCCTTTCCTCACTATATGTCAACCTCACTACTGTCAGCCATTGCTGCTTACTCCCAACCCAATTCTGGCTTTTCATGGTTTATTTTTCCACAGGTTTTTTAAGGGAGTCAAAATTTTTCATCCTCCCAGGTTTTGATTTCCAGCAGGCCTGCCAGGCAAATGCTCATGCTGCAGTTCTGCAATGAAGAGCGCTTTCATGGTAAAAGTACAGGCCAGAGGGATCTCTGTCTGGAAAAACACTGTGGATTAAAGGGGGAGTGGAGGATTACCCATTAGAGTCCTGAATTCCCTTGCCCTTGCCGTGAAACACAGCTGTTTGAATGTGATGATCTGATGGCCCCGTGCCAGCAACCTGCTTTTTCAAAAGAACAAAACTCTTAATTAAATATTTAGAATAATAAAAGTGAAGGATCCTTCTGTTCTGTCCAGATAGCCAGCCACAGTTCACAGTCCTCCAATAAGAGTCTATCATAGCAACCACAGACAAAGTTTGCAAATCTTATCAGTAATTATCAATTTTGTTTCAGCAGTCCAAGTCAGTAATAAATTCAAGGGAGTATTCAGCAGCGTAGTCACCGCACAAAGTGAAGATAAAAGCTTTCCAGGAACATGAGCCAAGGATCTCAAAACAAGAATGCATTGCTTCCACTGGAAATAACAGCTGTCTACAGCTGACTTCTACCCACTCCCATTCCTTGTGTTTATTAGCCAAAAGCCCGTGAGCTGTTTGCCTAATTAATATGTCTTCTCTGAATAAATGCTGTGAGTCTCACGGGCTGAGTGGCAGTTAAGTATTGTCTTGTTCGTGTCTCTGTGTTGTGGCTGTTGGGGAGGATCTTGTCTGTGTTTGCGCCTGAGTCCTGGGACTGGGGCATGACACCTTCTGATTAAAATGAAACACAGAGACTTCATAGCTATTTTCCTTCCACAGTCAAAAAGGATTAAGTAAGTGTGTTTACCCCACAAGACCAGGACAAATAAATCAGAAAATGAGGGATTTAAGTCCTCACAAGAGAATAATTAAGAGTATAAGTATATATATTTTGTGAATAGAATGAATTGCATTTTATTTGCAAGATGGGATTGGATTTCAACAGCTTGAGAAATTGCTGAGAAAGTACAAATGTTATCTATTTGATGATGATAAAACTGACTTACTGGCAGCTTTTGGGTGGACATGAATTGAGTTGCTAACTGTGAAATTACTGGATTGAATGAAAGGTTGAACCTTCCCAGGAATATTACAATGGATGATGTGTGGAATTCCTAAACTTGAAGAAGACTACAATAAAGTCCCCAGGGAATAAGATCTACAAGATCAAAGAACTGTGGGGAAATGTAAGACAAAAGGGGGACACAAAAGTTAGCAATATGGAAGTGAAGGAGGAAGAAAATCATATGGAGAGACAAATTCAAGCTGAGCTAATGGAGGAAGCTACTGAGTTGAGGGAGATGTATGACCAAGGAGCTTTTAGTTTGTAGAAAACAAGGGGGAGAGAAGGAGGGTAGTCTAAAGCTGATTTGTAGTCAGATTATTTTGATGGTTGAATTAAACCAAATTGATTTAGCTTGCATGATTGAAGGGGGTGAGAGAAAGATGATTTAAAAAGGGGTGCTTTTTCAGGACAATTATTCCAAAATACCTAGTGGAAAGGAAATTGAAATAGTGAATTTGAGAAGATGGTGAGGAAAGAATCCAATGGATAAGATGGCTACAAGGGAACAGGGGAGTTAAATTCGAAATGAGATAACAGACACAAGCTAATGGAATTGTCGATAATAATAATTAAGTAACAAGTAACAGCTAAGGCGTTCTTTGGATATAAAACAACTACAAATGAGTAAAGTGTTACTTTTTTAGCAAAAATTTTCAAGCTCTACCGTGTGGGGCAGGTAGAGGTAAATGTATTTATGACGTCCCAGGCCATTGTTGTAATAATGACACACTACAAATTAAACTCTAGTTGTAAATTAGTGTGGTGTGGTGATTAGATTTGAACTGTTGGTTAGGAAGTATCAGTGAGAATGTTGATTTAAATGGCGCTTCTTCATGCAAATTCAAATCATGATTCCCTTGATTTAAATTAGTCCACCCTACTGAGTTCTACACTGGTTACAATCTGTTAAGTGCCTCTCTGATACTCTGACTTCCAGATTTCTCTCTCCTTAAATGTAAGGTTTTTGTTGGTTCTTTTTACAGCAAAAACATTTCAGCAGTGACCTGGTCCCATTCACACCTTCCCAACAGTTCCTTTTCCTACGTTCTTTGATAACCTAACACATATACCTGTAACTGGGATTAATTCTACAACATGTTTTCTGCTTGCATTTACAGACGTACCTAGATGGACAAAACCAGTTTGTAACAGACAAATAAAATAATCCCCACCACCATCCAAATGCTGTTACTTCATCTCCCCTGTTTTATTAACATAAGCTGATAGATATTTCTCCTTCTGAGAAGCTTTATGTTCAAAGAGTGCAAATGGCCATGGTTAGTTCTACGGGGAGGAGTCAAACCTGTATTCCACTCTCGGAAATGAGAATCACTAGAAATAGAGATCTGTACTATTTCTTTACTTTCTCCCATTTAAGTGAATGAAGGACATTAATTGCTATAGGAATAGTAAAGTGCTACATGAGAGAAAAGAAACCTTGCTTGCCTTGTGAGGGTGGGAAATACACTCTGTACTCCTTAACATATTGTTTCTTCTCTGGAGTGTCTTCTGCATCATATGGGCCCTCTCTTTGGAAAATTGAATTAAAAGAACAGGTTAATCCTCCTGAAAACACTGGCAGCAGAATTGATCCATTTTTGCAACACAGAACCTGTTTCTAAAAAAAAAAAAACCGACTAAAACACCTCACACTTTGAAATGTTGTTTCATTTGTGTTCCATATAGGAGAGATGGTGCTATAGCAACAGAAACTATGTTGGTGCTCAGGGAAACCACTCCTGTTAGCAATCTGTGCCTTTTCCTCATTTGATAATTTGTCCTCGTTGCATTTGCCCAGCAATGTGAGGACTGAATATAAGTATCTCACGTTATTAGTACTGGTAGGACTTAAAAGTAATTGATTCCCATGGGAAAGTAAAAGAGTTATTTACCATTCCTATATTATGCTGTAAGCTGACTCTTTCTCAGTTTTCTGAATATTGTGAATAACCTGTAGGTGAAGTTTTCTACTTCAAAGATTAAAACTGGATTGGTCTTCTGTATGAAGCAAAATTATAGTTAAAGCAAAGCTGGATATGCCCTACAGTTAAACAAATGATCTATCATTCTGCCATTTACTTTTGGAGCTTGTTTACAGTGCAGCACACCTTGCTTATCTTAGACAGCTTTGGTTTGTAAACTTCTACCACTGTTGTGTCGAAATGTAAAGGAGTGATAAGCAGATGTTACACTCAAAGCATTGATCTATTCTATACTGGGAAAGTTTGCTTCTGAATTCACTGCTATAACTTCCCCTTCCCATATTGGATGCAGAATTCAGCTTCCAAAAAAAAAAATCTGCTTTTCATTTATTAAAGATTTGTAGCCATTATAATTGATAACACCTAGTAGAGTATGTGTGTCCTGAAATACCAAAAGGCAAGTGGGTATAACTGGATATGGATTTTCAATGTCCATTTCGAAAGCTTTCTAATTGGAATTTCCAATTCCAATACAGAATTAGTTAACCAAAATAAGGGGAATATGGAAATGTTTTAAACTTTGTGCGTTTTATGCAGATTACTGAATTCAGCTTTTCATGTGCAGAATTTGGGTTATCTTGTTGAATTTTGATTCTTTCAAAACATATATTGCATAAACAACAATACCACAATCTGAACAATGCTGTCATGAAAACTGACATAGTAGAAGAGCCTGCGCATCAGATCTCTTAGATTCCTGCTGCCTTTACCACTGATATTAAGTATGTTCATTATTAATTATTATCATTTTGCCCTTTCTTTTTATACCAAGAGAGGTCCCTTGCCCCCCCCTCCCCCGCGATGCTGCATGTACATTTGTTTGGTCACTTTCCCTTTTTAATAATGTCTAAAAGGAAACATTTTTTTAAAAAATGTTCAGTATTGCTGCATGAACTGTATACAGTGATTTCTTGGTGACATCACAGGTAGCAATTAGTTGACTTCATAAACAGCTTGCTTTGCCTGCAAGCTTGCAGAACAGGATGTTTACAGAACTTCCAAAGAAATGTAACTTGGACTGAAGGAAGTTGCAATCCTTCTTCTCAAAATGATTCCTCTGTCTTCAGCCTTTTTTTGTATACAGAAGTGGATCATAAATATCAGACATTATGCCTTGTTATAGTGTGTGTGATTAGGGAAGCTTCTCTGAAGTAACTCAGGTAGAATTGTTTTTAAACAGAAACATTTCTGAAAGTCTTCCCAAGAGAAACTAGCATCTGACTCATGTGGCAGCATTGCTAGTATAATTGAAAACACTTTCGCAGACAAAGATATAAACAAGTACAAATGAACCAGCAATGAAAAATGTACCTGCCTAGATCCTTTGAGGCCCTCATTCTGGGGAAGTTAGAAGTCTGCAAAAGAGAGGACCATCACAGTTCTGGTTCTCTGTCTGAGGAACTTCTGTTGACACCCATACTGTTTCCTTTCTTCCTACACTTTCTAGATTTTATGGCTACTTTCATATATTTTTCTATGCTGTTTTTAAATTTACTGAACAATAATACATAATTTTTACTGCTCTTTTGTAATCCACCCAGAAAACACTATTGCAGGGTTTTCCAAATGGTGTGTTGTGACACATTAGTGTGTTACCTGTAGTGTGTTGGTGTGTCGCCTCTCTGGCCAAGAAGGACCTTCCCTCACCTGAGCCTGGCCCGCTGCCATCACTGTCAGTGGGGCCTTTCCCTGGCAAGAGTGTTGGCAGCAGGCAAAGACTGGGTGGAAGGGGCTGCCTTTCCCCTGTAGTCTCTCTCGCTGGAGTATTTACTGGTGAGGGCGATGGCAGCAGGCCAGGATCGGGGGGGGGGGTGCTGTTTTTCTCCACCCTAGATACAACTCTGAGTACTTCCGGTTTGCTAGAAAAACTGAATTACCGTGTCGCAAAATGATGCATGTCGAAAAAGTGTGTCACCAACATGAAAAGTTTGGAAAGCTCTGCATTACTGTATAGATTACTAGTTCAGGTATCTTGAGATAAAAACTTTTACAGCAAATGGCATGACACAGAATAAATGAAGCCTTTAACTATTTAGGTTTTTATCATCTAGGAACAGATAAGTTGTGAAATTTTGGCCATAGTTGTTTTTTTTAATCAAAATGAGGCAGAGATACAAACCACCACATGTACTATGTTTGCATATACTCAAATTATGCAACAAATCTTCCTTTTAGAAGATATTCCAGCAATACTTTTGATGTTCTTATTAGTCACAGATTTATAGCACATAAAATGAATGACGTGTGCTTCTCAGTTCTTGTCTTATCCAAAGCCTGGAGAATCAGGAGCATTTGAGGACCTCTAAGTGCCCATTAGGAAATGAAAATGTGATACAAAGAGTTAAAATCTCATTCTTCAACCTGAAACAAATATGTCTACGGGGAATAATGTGGAATTGTTTTAAATTGTTATGGCTTCCTTCGTTTGAAAATATTTCCCATCTCCTTTCAGATAAGAATGTAATAAATGAACATGTTAATTCTGGACTTTGGGTTGATGGCAGAGGAGAAGATGAACTTTCACCTGAAGAAATCCAAATGGTAATTTTAAACTAAATATAAATTGGTTGAGTTGTCCACTAACTAATTACACCACTGGCTGTTTCCTGTACATGGCACTTTGGTTTGCTTTCCCAGTTCTTACTGTTGGTGTGTGTGTGCATGTGCCTTCAGGTCACCTGTCAACTTACAGCAACCCCATGAATTTCCTAGTGTTTTCTTAGACAGGGAATACTCAAGAGATGGTTTTGCCAGTTCCTTCCTCTGAAATACGACCTACAGCACATGGTATTTATTGGTGGTCTCCCAGCCACGTACTAACCAGAGCTGACCAGATGGGATCTGGTGCTTTAGGGTATTTATAAATTATAATTCTATTATAAAATTATAGTTCTCAATTTTAATTAAACAGATTGTTGCTAGTCATTCTGTTATTGGAGATTTTCCCCCTAGAAATTAGGCTGTATGTTGTTTTATATTATTGATTGATTGATTGATTGATTTTCTGCATCACCTTGAAGCCCACAAGGGCTGCCAAGGCAATGAACAAATAAAAGCTATTAAAGCAATACAGAGATTTTAAAAAAATATTTCTTAGCTTAGTTCACAAACATTACTTTGGTGGCATAATCAAAGAGAACTCCATTGAACCATGAGTTTTGTCTTTAAAGAGATTCAAAACATGAACATACAAATATTTTTGAGTTGGTTTTTCTGAGTTTATGTGTTCCTTGTAATTTTATAGCCTCAGCTATGTCTCAGTTTCCCTTGTCTTCTGCTAGAAACCCAAATAGATATATGATGATATATATTTTAGCTAATGTTAGTTAATTAACTATGTGATTTCTCCCCCATTTCTGTGTGTAAAATTGCAGGAAGATATGTTGTACCTACATGGATCAGGTGTTCTCAAATGTAAACAAGTAGCAGTATCTGAATGTTATCATTACAGTGGCAATATCACCCAGAGTTAAACATTTAACTCTCCACTGATTCTAATAGGAAAATTAAAGCCATCCTTTAAGATAACACTTAAATACTTAAATAATCTAGTGAGATCATACCTGTCATCCATATAATTGGATCTTAAAGCATCCAGCTAGTTGGGGAAATGACTTTTAGAGATTTTCTCTCTGCTTTTTGTGAAGTCATGGAACTTAAAATGGTCCAATGTTTTGTAAATTATACTAATTGAAGCTAATTAGTCATCACCCTTAAGATGGCAAAAATATAACAAACCCTCCAATAATTTTATGTTAAGACATTTCATGGGAAACCACATCCAAAGTGGCTGCAGGGTATTGTATGTGTTTCTTGAGACTTTTTAGGGAATGTAACAGGCCCTTATTTCTCCTCAGATTAGTTTGGCAGTTCCACTCTAATAAGGTGCCCTGTCCATATTGCTTAGCCCTGACTCGACTGTTTTATCACAACCGTTGTGTAACAGGGCTATGTCTAAGTGTTCACTTGGAAGTAAACAGTTTATCTGACATAGAATGTTTTCTTTCTTGTCATTGACTTTAGATAACTCAGGCCAACTCAATAGTTATACAACAAACTATACCTTTTATTATGGTAACGCGGGAAATAAAGATCTTGTTAGAGTTTATGTATAGTACAGTGTTGATACATTACACAGTCAGACTTCTGACAGATTCTGACAGTAAGTCCATGCTTTAGACACCAGTTCTCTGTGTCAGCTGTTTAAACACAGCCAGTCTACCCTCTCTAACTAGTTCTCAGTGAAGGCTCAAAACATATACAGAAACTTTGCCTTATATAGAATTCCTCTAATCCATAAGCTCCTCACACGCACACCGCTGTGCTGGGTTTCATTCTTGAGGTGCTATTTCTGTTGCCTAGCAGCCTGTCATCAGATTACACTAGCATTCCAAACAGCTGAACCCTAAAGCAGCTTCATCACAGGGAGTAATCAACATTTATTAACCAGCACCACTAACAACAACCACCCCAGAAACATATTTTTATAGCTTTATAGCTGTTACCAGCTCATGCTACATGGTCGGTTGGTTGAATAACAGAAAATCTTTTTCAGCTCTGAATGTATCTAGCAAAATTAGATATATTCAGAACTGAAAAAGATTACTGCAAGAGGCTTGGTTTCCACACCTCTGCCTCTTTGTTAAAAGACTGAAGGCCATTTGCTTTATGCTTGTTGATCTGTATGTAGCTAGAGTTTCTTAGAATTTACCATTTTGTTCACTTGAGCACTCAAAATTGTAAACAACAGCCTTGGCTAGCAGAGAGATCAGAATCAACATTTTACTTAAGAAAACCTTAAGCTTTGGCCTTTCAGAAAATGTATATTATGGGAACATCTCATATCTAAATAAGTTAGTGTCTGTCAGAGGTGGGTCCCAGACTATGAGGGTTCCTCTCTTTGTAGAATAGTTTGGGAAAACCAAAATGTAGATCCTGGATTCATGCCTGCATTTCCTGCTGTCCTAATATGGTATTTGCTTTCTTCTTGAAGGAAGCTGCATTAGAGAAACCAGTATTGAAATTTGTTTATTTTTACAGCTGTTCAACCTGACTGAATTATCTCTTTATCTCTTGTTTTGGTGTAGCTGACTAAATGTCCATTCACAGACTTCAGTCCTGTACATGTTTCCCTGTCTTGGACTCTGACATGTAACTTGTATCTTCTGGTTTCTAACATGCAGAGCACAAAAAGTATCCTATTGACAAACCACAGCAGACATCCCATTACACTACTTTAATTATGCACTTTTTCCTTTAATTAAACAAATGGTCTTATATTCAGAAATGTCTTGAATTTTAACAATTTTTATTCTGTTCTATTCAGACATTGCTTATCTATCCATGCGTATGTAACATGTTATTTTACTTCTCCAAAGTGAGCTTTTTATATATCTGAGCATTGTTGAGTGTCATAGTTCCAGCTTTATATTTAAAGTTGCCATCATTCCTCTGCGGCATATTAATGTATTGTGTCTGCATTTTTTGTTCCAACTTTTTTTTCTGTTGACTGCTTTATCACTGATGATCACAAATGATTAATCCAAGAGATTTTCAAATTATTTTTTTTTAGTTGAGGAAAATGTTTAGAAGATTATGGATATCAAAAGTATCTTTCCAAACAACAGAAATGTGATCTCTGTACAGCAGGTTGCTTCACTTCAGATGGCCTCCTTATGGGTTTGATTCAGTACAATAAAGTCAGCATTTTTCATGGTGTAGTTCCCATGCCTCAGGATTCATTAATGCAAACAGCCATTACTACTGAAGTGACTGGGGCCTTATGAAATGCTTTATTTTTAAAGTCTTTGCAACACTGCATGGCACCAGGCTCACAACACTTCTCTGTGGGTTTATTTTCTTGTATTGGTATGGGCTGTTCTTGAGGCTTAAATGACAAAATATATTTTATATGGATTGCCATTGAAAACATAATCTTACCCTGGTGCATTCAATAATTACTTCCTCATAATGTGATTTGTTTATCAAGACATTTCTATACAGTGCTTCAGCATCACTTTTCAGGATGGCTTACTAAATGTCAAGTAAAAATAAGCACAAGAATAAAGAGTAACAGTATTATAAAGCCCTGACTAAGCTCGGTTTTTAAAATCAGCTCAAACGTTTTTGAGAAGCGTGGAAGAATAAAAAGTTCCTTCCACAGTTGGTAAGTCTCCCTGGAGGAGGACTTGGAAAGATGGATTGTCAAGATAGCATGCCAGAGCCAAATATCCCCTCCCTATTTGCTGCTTGCATCACCTTTGGTGAATATGCCTAAGAGAAGCACCGCCAGATATCCCAGTGCATGGGCAGCTTCCTGTGGCAACAGGTGATGTCATCAGGTAATACAGTCTCTGCCCCTCCTCCCAATCAAAGACTGCTGCTGATGGGCAAATAGTGATGGCACAGGGCTGTATAAGTTACCATTTATGCTACAGGGAAGGATTTAGCATAGGGGTGCTCATTCTGGTAATAGCTGTGTCAAGCTTATCATGTAGTTCTGTTCAGTGTTGGCAGAAAATAAGCTTGGCTAAAGTTTTAGTTGGCAGATGCTCATAAACTTGAGATTGTATCTGTATTTGGCTGTGTGTTGCGCTGTTGTTGGTTTCTGAATTAATTTCTTGTGAGAGAAGATTGCATGATGTTGTAACATTGTATTGTGAATGAGAGATGTGGAGTATATGGCATTTTTCAGCAATAGGTCTGTGCAAAAAAACCCCACATATTCTTTTGTTTTGGTGGTAAACTAATAGTTAACTGCCATCATGCCTTACATTAAAGTCTTGTTATTTAATACCATACAGTTATGGAAAGCTAGAGAACTTGTAGCTGTGTTGGTCTTCATTCTTTTACTTCTATTAAGAGTCATATCTAGCTGAACCATAGAGGATTATTGGACCTGGCTACAGGGATCAGACAGCCCCCCTGCTGCAACAGCTCCACTGGCTGCCAGTCTGTTTCCGGGCGCAATTCAAAGTGCTGGTGATGACCTTTAAAGCCCTACACGGCTCAGGTCCAGGTTATCTGAAGGACCCTATTCTCCCCTACGAACCAGCCCAGGCATTGAGATCTGCTGGGGAGGCCCTTCTTTCTGTCCCACCACCGTCAAAGGTGCATTTGGTGGGAACACGGGAGAGGGCCTTCTCAGTGGCTGCTCCCAGGCTCTGGAACTCCCTTCCCAGAGAGGTCAGACTGGCACCCTCCCTGCCTGCCTTCCAAAGACAATTAAAGATATTCTTATTTTGGCAGGCATTTTAATATGCGATGACTGCTTGGCTGAAGAAAGATGCTGGTTATTTTCATTGTGATTTGTCAGTTGTTTTAATATGTATTTTAATTTTGTTTTAATTATTGCTGTTTAACTTGTGTTTCAACTTTTGTACATCATGGCTTTTTAAACTATGTGTTCTTTTTAAAATGTAAGCTGTTTTGAGTCTTTTTGAGGAAAAAAGTGGGATATGAAAAACATAATAATAATAAATAATAACCAATACTTGATTATTTTAAAAAACTGTAAAGCAGCAGTTGCTTTCCAGCTCCATCATTTCTGCTATGTTTGAGGCAGCCTTGCTCTGGTTTTTGTTGGACATAAAGACATTTCTCAGATTGATGCACAACTGAAAAACATCAGTTGAACTCAGAAAGTACTTCTTGAGTCTTTTACAGCAAAGCAAGCACAGATGCTCTTGTGACAGTACAACAGTTCATGTTGTTTTTCTGCTAGAGTGTTGGACGGACTGTGGACATCTGGATTCAAAATCTTTTTCAACCATTAAACTCGGTGGTTGTCTCAGCCCAAAGCCTACTTTACAAGGGACAACGTGGGGAAATCCTGAAAGGTGGAATAAAATGTGATCAGTATAATGGGATGAAATGTAAACCTGTGCAGAAGTATTAATAACACTAAGTATTTTCCCTTTGGTACATTTCGCTACAAGAAGGGTTATAGCCTTGAAACTTCATGTTGTTTTTATTTCTATTTCCAGTTTGAGCAGGAAAACCAGCGCCTTGTTGGTGAAATGAACAGCTTGTTTGACGAAGTGAGGTACATCTTTTTCCCTACATGCTGTTCTTTGCGTGTTGTTATAAACCCTCTAACACCCATATAATTGCTGCCCAATCCACTTTCTTTAAGTAGTAGTCTCCATTTCTAAAAAAAATTGGGCATACCCATCTAAATGTACTATTAGACATGACATTCTGTATTGGAGAGCTGAAGAGTGCTTTTTACACAGCATGTCTTGGTATTATGTATGTTCAGTGTGTGTACTGTAGCCTCTCCTCAGCTGGGCACGTAGAACTGATTGACTTCTTTGCTCTTATGCCTCTGTAGAATTCCATATTTACTGCATTGTCTTTTACCTAGTTCATTGCTAAATACAACAGTATAGTTTTCTGACTGATGCCAGTTTTATTTTTGTTACCTTGTACCTTAAAATAATTTGAGTTATGGCAACCCTATCATAGGGTTTTCTTGGCAAGATCTGTTCAGAGCAAGTTTGCCTTTGCCTTCGTCTGAGAAAGAGTGAGTTGCCCAATGTCAGCCAGTGGGTTACCATGGCTGAGCATGGATTCAAACCCTAGTTTTTAGAGTCCAGTGCATCTGCAGAGCCAGTTTTTACTGAGTCAGGTAATTGGTTCAGCCTGTTCGATCACTTTTCAGACCTAGAATTCATGTTGTAACTGTATATGCTCCTTTTTCTTGTGTTTCCTTTCTCTCTCCCCTTTTCCATTTTGCACATTGCAACAAAATCCATTAATTGTTGATCTTCAGAGTGAAAGCATGTTTTTGCTCATCTGCCTTCCTTGGTTTGCAATTCTGCAGTCTCTAAGGAATGCACATGTTGTATATACTTTAGTCTATACAATGATGAATGATTGTTCTTACATAGTGTGGATTGTTTTTTTAGACAGATTGAAGGGAAGGTCGTTGAAATATCCAGACTTCAGGAGATATTCACAGAAAAAGTCTTACAACAGGTAAGAACAACAGCTTGAATATATCACAGTACCATTTAAAACAAGGGGGAAATTTAGGAGAGTTTAGATCAGAGGTGGGAAACTTGAGGCCATCCAGATGTTGTTGGACTGCAGCTGTCAGCACTCCTCACCACTGGCTAATCTTGCAAGAGCTGGTGGGAGTTTCAGTCCAACAACATTTGAGGGAAACAATTTGCCCAAAGAGGCAAACAAGTAAGGTTTAGGAGGAATAAAGTATCAGTTGCATGGGAACGGAGGCTTGATTGCAGCCAGAAAGGAGTTGTATACTTCAAATGAACTTCTAGAACACGCCCTGACCATAACAGGCTTCTGAGAAATTGCTAAGAGGAAAAAATGGCTGCTTGAACATGTTTAGTGACAGCATTTGCCCATCTATCACATGGTCTTGCTGAACAATGCTATGCCCAACTCATTGTAGGAAGTCATGACCAGGGGCTATGGGGAGGAAGCAACCACAGATGATGATGAGCCCTTGGCAAAATGTTTAGAACACCTCATTTCTGTAAAAGTTTTGCCTCCCTCCCCAAGTTGAACTGAAAGTTCTCTATTGACTTTTGACTTCATTCAAATATAAGTAAAGGGCATCTGTTTAAAGCTTACTACTCTGTATCTTCCCATTGTTAAGGCAAATAGGCATTTACAAGTACTGAATGTCACTTGACACTATTCCTTTGTATTGCATACTTCTGTGTCATAGGCATACATGTTGATTTTGAAGTATCATTTGGGGACTATTGAGTTTCACCGTTAACATCTCTGTTTCAGCTTTTTAAAAAAATGAACTGAGCATTTATGAAAAGCCTTAAGCCCAGCTATTAAGGCAAATATGTGACTCACTCAAAGCAGTAGGTTTTTGCATTCATACTTTCTCCTTCCCACTGACATCTGAGAATACCCAACGGAGGATGAAAGGTCATTATTGTAACATGCCTGGCTTCATCATTTTGTTGACTTACATTTGTGGTAGGGAATCAGATATTGCCAAGGGGGAGATAAGGTATGAGGCTTCCAGTTAAAATTGCAGCTGTATTTGCTCCCTAATTCTGGTCTCTGGTTTAATGTGAGCACCCATTGAAAACACCCATTTCCACGTATAGTTTTTGATCCTGGTCATTCACCTCAGTTACTGTGTTTTAACTGTGGTCTGCTTTTCACCACAAAAGTGTTGATTTCTTTAACAGGAAGCTGAAATTGACAGTATCCACCAAATAGTTGTGGGTGCAACTGAAAATATCAAAGAAGGCAATGAAGACATAAGAGAGGTAATCTCTTCAATGAATTTCTTTTTATCAAATACATCTGGACTACGGTATGACATATCTCACCTTACTGACCTGCCTGCAGCATATTTTTAGAAGCATTATTTGTTGTATTTTCTACAGAGACATGTCCCCTGAACTGTCATGTATCAGTTAATATTGCATCAAATGTTGGTGGTTTGGAGGCTGTTCAGCCAATTAGTAATTCCTGTATTCTAAAAACAGGTAAAGCAAATGAAGTCAAAGGAGCAAAACAAGGTCAGGATCAAGCCCAAGAGAGGCAGTTATTGGAAATTAAGGCAAATAATGTATAAAGCTGAAATGTAAAACTAAAAGAGCATTTCCCATCTATACAGCAAAACTGTATTGGTGCATATTCCAGGGTGAAGTTGCTGACAGTCTCTTGTTCTGAGGAAGGACCTTTTCCTCAGAGCATTGGTACAAGATGGCCATGAATTTTGCCTGGGGTGCTTTTGCTAAAGTAGTAGGGGAAAAAGGCAAATAGAAGAGGAGGAGATAGGGTATCTCAGGCAGTGTTGTTTTGTAGTGCTGTGAAAGGCAGTTTATACAGACAGACACATTCTCACCTCAAGAAAATAAAATAAGCCCAGTTGATGACCATTTAAACCCCTTTCCCATGCAAGGGAGTGAAGAGGTCAAACATATTTCCCCCAAATAGAGCTTGATAGAGCTTAAATTATTGACACAATAATATCACAAATTAATTGCAGCTCATGACAAAGCTTAGAAACCTACTTTTAAAAATGAATATACTTACATTCTGAAGCTGTCCATAACTGAGCACTGTCCAGTCATATCTACTCCCTTGGGGTCAACATGGAACCCCCTTATCTGTACCATTTTTATGCATCTTCCTGAATAATTATTCATTCTCCACTTCCCCCTCTCAACATTGGAAGGCATTTTCATAGTCCCTTCCCCCTCATACTACAGCCCACCAAATTTAGCAACTTCCTCACCTTCTGGAGGTTGCCATGAGGAAGGTACAGAAAAGTTCACTTTCACCAGTCCCATTACTCTTGCAAATTTGGGTACAGCCAGTATACAGTGATGATGTTGCAGATTCTAGCCAGTAGGTACTGTCCAAAGCTGACTTTTCCCTAGTTTAAAGTGAAATGTGCTGAAAGAAGTGCGAGGCTGTTTAGTAGGTTCCAAAGAGGGACTGCAAGTGAAGACCCATATATGCGATGCACAGAAACTATGAAGAAGAGGAACACCCTTTTGTATCACAGAGGGCACAGGCACTTTGAAATCACCCCTTAAAATGTTACATTGTCATTCTCAAATTTTTCAGTCAGCTACCCCATTAGTGCCAGTATCCCGTTTTTAAAAACAATACATTAATGTTTAACAAAAGATTTGAAGATCATCTATCTTTAACCATTCTTTTTCTATAAAGATTAGGACCCAGACTGAAAATGTTTCCCTGTTCCTAAATGAGATCTTGCAACCCAGCCCTTTTAAAGGAAAGCAATAATAGGATTTTTTTTTTCCTGTCCTATAGGCAATCAAGAATAATGCTGGATTTCGTGTATGGATCCTTTTCTTCCTTGTGATGTGTTCCTTTTCTTTATTGTTTTTGGACTGGTATGGTAGTTAACCTTGGCCTTTGCCTAACCTTGAGTCAAGACTGATGAACCTGACTTTGACCAATATTGGCTGAAAATATGTTCTTGAAAAGCCTGGTTGTATTTCATACATCACCGTGATGGAAATATCTTCATTCTTGAAGCAGATACTCTGGTCACATTTATTTTAACACTATTCAGGAATATGCTAGAATGAGGCAATACTTTAAACAACTAGCAGACTGAAACTGAAGAAGTGTCATGAAATCCTCAATAACAGCATAACACCAGTTCTTAAAAGAAGAACTCATGGTCCATCATGAAGCTAGATTGGGGTGAAATGTCTACAGTGAAAGCCACTGCACTGCACAAACAGAAGTGACTTTACAGTCATCTATCCAACATTCATTTAACTCTCATAAACACTCACTAAATAAAAATTATTTTCTACATATCATTGGTTATATAATTCTGAAGCATTACTCTGTAACCCAGTCAGTGGATCCCACTAAAATTCATAGCAAGTCTGTGAAACTCATCCAACATTACACAACCTCTACTTGTTACAGTTTTAAATTTGTTTCAAGTGCAACATATCCCTAATATTCCCATGTAATATGAATATAGATAGAAACACTTAGGTTCCAGAATTTTATAAACAAAAATCACTATTCAGTTACAACCTTGAAATTCGTGACCTAAATGGACATAAGGGTCTCCAGAAAATAAGGTTGCTCTGTACTAAAGAGGAATGATCTGAGACTAGGGTTGGTCACAGTTGCCATTTCAATTTACAGCAAAAGAATTTTTATGTCCTTGAGTTAAAAATCTGCCAATATAAAGAGCAAGAAATCCAAATTCCTGAATTGCCATGTACCAGAGTCATGAGGCTTAGAAAAGAGGAGGGTAAATACTTGCAAGTGCAGTAACAGACATCCTTCATGTTTGATTTCTCTTAAATGCAGTAAACATACATGTAAACATAGTGAGTTTGAGAGATGTGTTCATACTTCTTTTATTTTACACAGAGTGAAAATGTCAAAAGTTACATGTAAATTTACATTCAATAAAGTACTGACTACTAGGAAATACAAACATGGTATAGTTTAGTATGTTTTACATGGGACTGAAATCTTTTTTTAAAAAATGCAAAGAAAGATTTGGCACATTATTTATTGCTTTTATGCATTCCACACAGCAATGATGATATACTAAAAAATAATTTTACAACGCAGAACTATGTTCAGTATTAAAAATCTCTAAATGGAAAAGCAGTTGGCATTTTCTAACTGAACCTTGATGCTTTAAATGTATTGGAAAGAAATACAACACAGAAGTAGAACTAACCATGTTTTTTCTACTAAAAATGTTGGGGGAAAAGAGACTTCTTATTTTTGTAAAGTGTGTTTCTATAAAAATAATGAAACTTTTGACATGTCCACTAGAAGTAGCACATTCAGAACAAGAATAAAAATGCCAGCTGTAGTTAAGCTGAACAGTTTAGTCCAGTGACACTGGTCAAGTCAAGTCAGCAGTATGCAAGAATGTCATTCCAGTTCAGTGTTTTTAAAACTGGTGCCATCTGATACACTATGAAGTACCACTGGTTGAAAAGCATGGCTCTAGTATTTTCACTACAGACCATTCATAGCTCAACACCAGAGAAGTGGGTTAAAGCCTTGGGCCAATTCTAAGCCACAGCCAGGTACAGTTACTCTGTTTCCTGTTTTCAGTTTCTGCTGCTTGTGCTTTAGGTTGACCACCAGTACTTAAAAGCCAACTATACAGCTAATGAAAGGTATTCTGAAATATTTTTAAATAATAAACATGTAACAATTTAGGAACACATCAACACAGTAAAAGCTCAATTACAATTTTAAGCTTCCTTCCATTTACCTTAAAAAAGCAGCTTCTTCCCCAACACAGTCAAAATGCAAGGGGGTGGGAAGAGTTGATGCATTTAATGCACTTTATTCCTTACAACCAGTTCTATAAATGTTTATGTGCAAGTCCCACTGAGCTCCAAGAAACTTACTTCCTGATATGTATAAGATTGCAATATTAATATTTAAATATTAGAAAATGCCAAAGGATGCTGCTAACAAAACAAACAAATATGCAACATGGAAAAAAGAAAACATTTTAATGTTTTACAAAAAGAGAAAATCCTAACAAATTACTCCTCCCGTCATTGCACAAATCACATTGTTGTGAAAGATTTCCTGTCGTATTTATTCCATAGGGCTGTACTACTTATCATGATATTTGCTGCTTTACAATCTTGCACATTTACTAAAACATCATTATCTGTCATTAAAATATACAGCTCCCTAGTGTCTATTTTGTGTTTCAGTGCATGTCCATATACAAGACTCCCTAGACATAGTGGAAACGCAGTGAAATGTCCACAGGTTTAACAAATCAACAATTAAGCATGCCTTTTAAAAAAACTAGATTACCTCTAACATACCTGATATAGTGAGCAGAAACAGACCAACCTTTTTTGTTGATACTCATTTTGGAGTTGCAAGCCATTTTAGATACAACTCATAGCTAGCCAGTACCGTATCTAGTTATGGCTGTGATAATTTAGCTTACAAAACAGACATTATAAACAAACAAAACACCAGTACACACAATGAAATGCAAAAATTTGCCTTGTCAACCCTCTCTGACTGGCTCAATGAAACTTCTAGGTTGCAACAATATACCTAAGTTTGTTTTATTAAGAGAAACTGGTGTTAAAAGCTGTAAAGCAAGGCTGATACGCATTTGACCATTAATGGTCTTAGATTTTCATTTTCTTATTTTTTTTTCCATTTTGCAAAGCAATTTATCAGCAAACCAAAGCAATTACACCATAAATATAGGTTAACCTCTAAATTATCATTAATAATGAGAAATCCCACAAAAGCCCCCCAGTACCTTCCTGTCAACAAGATTAATCATTCTAAACTGACTTCTCAGCTGCCTCAGTCTCCTGCTCAGAAAGTTTCTCTTCTGACAGTACTGTCATCCATGGGGACACAGACCGTGTGATGGTTTGTTTGGCGAGGTTGTAATGGTTTATAACTGTATAAAATTTCCCTCTGGCATTAGAGTCTTGTTCAGAGTAGTAGTTCTCTAATCCACCTGGGATGCATTGATTGTTCTGAAAGATAACCCACCATTTAAATAAATAAATATCACAGCATATTATAAGAATAAAACAGTAACAATTCATAACAGAAATTAAACAAACTGAAATGATTCGTATTTAAAAGAAGAGCATAAAAAAGTCTTAAAAGTCTTCTATTTAAGACTGATCTTGGAATTGTGTGTCCCTCCAGATGTTGCTGAGTGACAATTCTAACAAGCTCTAGTCAGCATAGCTAATGGTGATTAATGCTGGGAACTGCTGTCCGACTTTGGATTTTATGATTACTACCTCTAGTTGAAAACAATTATAATTCTTGCATATTCACTCAAACACACAAAAAAATAATAAATGCATGTTAAACTTGCATGCCATATAAGCAATAAAATACATTCTACATAATATGGGTACGTAAAACAGCCTCCATGTCCTTTTCAACACTCTAAGCTTTTTATTCAGTCCTCAGGTCACACCGGGGACATTAGCCACAGAGTGTCACACTGATCGCAAGTTTTCCTTCTGTACTTTCATTTGAGGCAAAGATAATGACATACATCAGTAGTGACAGGCTGAACAATGGGAAGGTGGATCATTTGGAAGAGGTAAAGAGGGACACAAGATGGGCATTTGGCCAAATATCTACACTTTGAGGAAAGCCAATACAGAATAAAAAGAATCCTGCATTTATGAGTAAGATGAATAAGACTGAGCTTTGCAACAAATTAGCCCTGTTTAAATGAATTATTTAAATAAAATCTTATTAATTAGCTCTAAAAGCTTCATATTTTGGTATTACTTTAATAGTCGCTGTGCTGATTTTATTTGTGCAGAGATGAAGATTTCTTTATCTTTGCAAGGTTAGCTGTCAACAGGTTAGCAAGCAAGTAAACGGATGATAAATAATAATATCCTTTTTTGAAAAATTCAGTAGTTGAAAAGGCAAAAGAGTAATCAGCTAAACAGTCTGGTTGACAGTAAAATGTGTATTCGTTACAACAACACAAAATTAATCACAATTAGGCAGATATGTAAACATGAAGAAAAATCCTGGAAAAATACAGGAAAAAACCCACATTGATAATTTTTTCCCCTGAAGCCTTAAAAATTGGAAAAAATGAATTATGGAATATTTCTGTATGATGAATAAACTATTTAATATAAGATGCTAACATATTTATTTCCCACATATACAGTTGGCCCTTCACACTCACAAGGTTTAGGGACCCAGGACCCCCATGAAAGTCAAAATATTGTGAATACTGAACCTGGAAAATGAAGCTGATTTCACAAGTTGCCGCTGGCTGCACCAGTAACTAATCCAGCTCCTCACTCCCACTTCTCTTCCTCCCCCTCGTCTCCCATATTCCAAAAAAGACACCTACCCCAACTTTACTTCCTGCACACGTTAGAAAATAAACACATCTCCATGATTCTCAGAGGAGGGAAACACACCTGTATGAAAGACGCCAGCAGCCACAAGTGCAATGCAGCACTTTTCCATTCTTCTGCCTATTCCCCACTTCTCCCCCTCCTTGGAAAAAACATGAAACCCACTCCAATTACTACACAACTCTGCTCATGCCAGATCATCCGAGGAACCAATCTTGGACCCACAGGAAAAGTTTCCCTAAGAGCTACTGCAATTCAAACCACTGCTCCAAGTTTCCCCTCCCCCTTCCTGCAAAAAGGCAACCAGACCACCTCCTCCTGCTGCCCATTCCCTCCATTCTCTCTTGGCTTTTCCAAGGAGTGGGGAGAAGGAGTGAGTGGGCAGCAGAAGAACAGAACACTACTAGATCACAGTGGCTGCTCCCACTGTCTTCTGTACTGATCTGTGATCTGCGTTTGTCTCCTGATCTAGTTGCCTTTTTGCAGGAAGGGGACAGGAATACTTGGAAAAGGGCTCTGAATCGCAATGGGTCTTAGGGAAACTTCATGCAGGTCTGAAATTGCTTCCTCTGAGGGTATGGAACAAGCAGAGTTGTGAAGTGCGATTCATGGCTTTTCCAACGAGCAGGGAGAGAGCAGCAGCAGAATGGAAAGGAGCTGGATTGCAATGGTTGCTGCTGGCATTTTTAGTACTGACCTGTATTTGTCTCCTTTGACAATCTGGGAGAGGTGAAATCATGGGGGGACAAGGCAGGGAGCTAGAGAGTCGCAAGTAATCAAATTCGCAAAAGCGAAACCTGCGAATGTGATGGGCAAACTGTACGTTGTAAAAAATATCTAGCAAATAGCCTTTTATGTAAGTCTGTATATGGCACTGCTACTCTAAACAGTGGATCATAGACTCGTGTCAGTGCACAAGCCATCCAGTCTGCAGCCAAGTTTCCAGGACAGAAAGAAACAGTTGTAGCCAGTGGGCACAAATATGGTACAGGCCCTTGGCATATTAGGGGAAAAATGCCAGTTCCCCCAAATCTTCTGTTCTTACTGGCTTGAATTTGTTTTATTTTTCTTAATGATTATAAACTGACAAAACTCAAGACATTCCTTACAGTTTAGGAACTTGTAACTTCCTTTATAAATGAAAATAAAATTGAAAAAAGTAAACTGAAATTATAATTGTTCTGTGAAAAACTGTGCTTTTAGTATAGCCAACATAATAATTTTGTGCCTATTGAAGGTATATGTCACACATTTTATGTTCCTGAAGTAACAAAGTGAATCCTGATACATAACTGATTTTTTTTTCCATTTTTTCTCTAAATTCCATTTTCCCCATGGCTTCAAAATTTCTGGAAATTTTAATTTCTACAACTGAGACACTACCCAAAAAAACAAACAAACAAAAACCCAGCCCACTCAAGAAGTTCAAAAACCTGTCACTATTTTGTAGGGTTGCCAGGTGAAAACTAGAGGGCATTTTTAATGGCTGCGTAGAAGAGTAATTTCAATATAATCATGAAAGATATAGGAGTCATCTCCAGTTTTCACTCTGGCAAATCTAGTGTTTTGTTTTGTTTTAAATTGCACAGAAAACATTTTAACACAGTTAAGACAAAACATTTCTAGTCAGACTCTCTATCTCTCATAATTGTGTAAATCTCCCATGGCTCCTTTGGTTTTCCATTATTTATCTACTATTATTTCTTTGTTAAGTCTACCATTCTAACAAAAGGCATATCACCATTTCCACTGTTTCAAAAGATATCGTCTACTTTACCTTGAATACAAAGCCCTCTGGGCAGGTATGGTCATACTTGTAAACCTTGTACACTACCAGAAATACAATGCACGTGAGGAATGCAAGGGCAAAAAGGACCAAAACTGTTACCTGGAATCAGATCAAAAAGATGCAATTTTCCATTAATTATACACTTCCTACAACAAATTATCAACACCTTGAGAAATGGAGGACATTGTGCCCATGACCCAGAAACTTTAAAAACTTTTCTAGGTTGGCACACAAATTCATATGAAGTACCAAATGTGTGCTTCTTCAACCAAGCACCTAAAGTTAATATGTGGCATGAGTACCATTGATACTGTCACCCATTTCATGTGACTTTTCTTCAAAAGAAATACTGAAAGACATAGTGAAGTAGGGCTTTGCTCCTATAGCCTTCTACATAGAACACATTATAGTTGAGGTGTGTCAGAAGAGAGGAAGGCCTTTATCTGAATTTTCATATACTGGAGCAGTAACATAGATTCAGATTAACTGTTGTGATGATACAGTTGCCACAGTGATCTAATATTGGTTGTGCTCACATAATTCAGGGGTGAGTAGAATGTGGCCCAAGGGCTGGGCAGCCTGGGAAGATTCCCACTAGTCCATGAATGCCCTCCAATCTCCCTCCAGTTTTTTTTAAATTGGCATGATATTCAAGCAATTTCTGCCTGGAAAACATGCAGAAATTCCCTAAATGCGTGAAACACTCTCACATCACCCACACCCCACACCCCAAAATTAATGTTTTCCTCTGACATCCCTTTCAAAATGGTGACAGGAAGCAACGGAACATCCTTTCCCACTGCTATTTTGAGAAGAAACAGGTTGATATATTTGTGCTTGTTGTGGAAGGGTGGGTGGGAGTGCTGCTTCCAGGAGGGCCTAAGTAAGAAACTATCAGGTCAGCAGCTCTCCAGGTCCAGGAATTCCACTGAAATGGAAAGAAGCTGATAGGTTGGTTTACATTTGCCCATGACAAATCCATGCATTCACTGAACAGTCACAGTGCAAAAACAGCAATATGTCATCTCGATGCATAAATAACCAGATGCATCAAACAGAATGTATTTTTCCTAATAAACAGCACATGTAAAATCTCAAGTATGTAAATTTAAACACAAGAGACCTGAATAGGCACCCACATTTCTAAGAATGAATGCTTCACTTGAAATCATTTAGGTAAGAACAGCAGCAATAAGCAGTACTGTGGTCTCTCTTCAGTTACCCTAATGTGCAGTGAAAAAAAGAGGAACCATTATAAATCTGATTCATCAAACTGTAAAAACAGGTATGTATTTCATTTTGAAATGGTTCAAGTAAACAGTTCAAAATCAAATTCATAACTACGTTTATGATTTCATTAATCAGATTCATAATGATTCCTTTTTTTTTAAACTACAATTTTGCAGAATGGCCAAAATAAAACATACCATAATAGATTCATACAGACACATCTCAATGAGTGTTTACCTCACCTTCACTAAAACCTAGAACATTTTTGTTATCTGTGAAATTGAATTTTAGTGATTCATGAGGAATAGATGTGTTTTTCCGACTATGATCTAAATTCAGCTGCTAGTTCTAACTAGAGAAAACCCACTGAATCAATGGAGCTTTATAGAAGTGTTGATTTGCATTCAGAATCAACAATCGGTTCAGTGAGTCTATTTCACCTAGGACTAGCAGCTGGATTTAGGCCAAAAGGTGTTTTGTAAAACAGAGGAAACTGTTGCTTGAACTTATATTCTCAAGGCATCCCCTTACTTTTATCTTCCCAAATATTTCAAGTGTTTCTACAACTTTCTGGAATCCTCTGGATTTTTGCAGAAATAAAGAAATGTCTGGTTTCATTAACATGGATCCTTTATTACTTTCAGTAGTGGAATTGCGGTGGTAATTACTGAGATTTCTAGCTTCAAAAGCTTTTAGCACAATTCATCCCACTGGAATTACTCTTGAGTAAATCTTTTGATTCTTAACCACTGTAATTCTGAGAGATTAACAAAAAGTCAGAAGCTTTTTTTTCCCTAAAGGACAAGCAAACTAGGCTCTGAGTAAAGAACAAATGTAAAATTTGTTGTCTAGTTTGCATATTGTTGCCGTGTTAATTAATTAATAATATATCACTTAATTATGGAATTAAGTTCATACCAAAATTCTAGTCAAGGCAATCATTTTATAGTTAAAAAAAACCCAAATTAATTGCATTGGTCCTTTATGTTAAAAAAACCCACAATTGATAGCTTAACTACTTTTAATTAATTAGTTCCTGTCACTGCAAATGTTTAATTTTCTAGTGCAGCCAATAAGACACCAGCTTCTGATAAATAAATACAGTGGCCCCTCTACTTTTAGGGTTTAGGGCACAGAACCCTCATGAAAGTGGAAAAAAACACAAATAACTCCCCCTACCCACAATTCCATTCTCATGCTCTCCCCTCCCATACCCTTGCCTTTTGCCTTGGCATATGAGCCTTCCTTCTCAGCTCCAGGGCCAAAGGCAAGAGAATGGGAGGGAGAAGACCTGGAGGGAGAAGGAAGGTGCATGTGTTCCCCTCCATTATGACCTTGCCTTTTGCCTCAGCACAAGTTCTCAGCACCAGAGCCAGAGGCAAGGGAATGGGAGGGAGGAACTCCAGAGAGAAGAAGGAAGGTGTGCATGTGCCTTCTGCCTCCTATTCCCTTGCCTGTTGCCTCGGCACAAGTTCTCAGCACCGGGGCCAGAGGCAAGGGGGAGCTCCAGAGGGGAGAAGGAAGGCATATATGTGCTCCCACATTCCCTTGCCTCTGCCTGGGTGTGTCTGCCTTCCTCCTCCACGTCCAGCAAAACACAAGAGAATGGAAGGAGGAGAATGGAGGGAAGCGTGTGCAAACACACACACACACCTTCTTTCTTCCTTCTTTTGAAATGTTATCCTCTATTTACGACATAAGAGCCAGCGTGGTGTAGTGGTTTGATCTGGACTACAACCCTGGAGACCAGAGTTTGATTTCCCACTCGGCCATGGAAACCCACTGGGTGACTTTGGGCACATCACACACTCTCAGCCCCAGAAAACCCCATGATAGGTTCCCCTCACCATAAGTTGGAAACGACCTGAAGGCACACAACAACAACAGTTTAGTACACAGTTTACTGAGAATGGGCAGCCATACTACAAGCAATGTAACTGATTCTTAAGGCCTGTAAATGAGGAATCTTAAGATATCAATGGACCTGTTACTTGGCAGCAAAATCCAACAACGCAAGAGTCTGAAAGTAATCTAGAGTGATGATAAGAATAAAATAATACCTACATGACATATCTTGAATAGTATATACCAGTGCAAACTGGTCCTCTCAGCATCAGTCCTCTCAGTTATGTATGACTGCTCAGGTAGTTATTTCTTTTTGTGCCTAGATAAAATGGTTCTTTCTGCCTCTGCTTTCATAAGTATCTTTGGTTTTAGATTAGCTTTCACAACATACCCTGGAAATGTAACCCACAAATTATTTTCATATGCATTGAAAATGTTAAGTATCTTAGCATTTAGTGTATTATCATAATGCCCTCTAAGAAGCAGAAAACATTCTAGAAACCCTGGCACTAAATTCTTTACTGAACCCAGAATATTAGTTAATTCAGATGTTTATGCCTAAACCATATTTTGAATATACAATAGCAAAATATAGTTCAGCTTACTGGATGTAATCTTTATTTTATTATTCATTTTACCTATATATTTAATTTACATTCTATCTTTCTCCCAAAGCTTACAATATAGGTTTTGCTCTCATGCTGCATTCCATTTTAATGTTGCCTTCAACTTGTCTACCGCCTACCAGGATCACTATATATGCTGCCTGTATTTTTCTTCTCTTGAGTGCAAAAACAATAGGACAAGGAACATTTTGAGAAGAAAAACAACCTGAGTATGAGTTAAGCCTCCCTCCCTCACTACAAACTCTTGACTGTAGCACTGTCTACAAGTTTAAAAGCAACCAAAAAGCCATGAAAAGATTGATCATGCATGGATCGATAGTATCCAAATTTTAGCCTCAGATCACCCATGCTAAAATCTTAAACCGGCTGTGCAGAATATTTATGAAGTCTTCTCTAAGAATAATTTTTTGACTAATTTTAAGGGGGCAAAAATGAAGGGAAATTTTAAAAGTTAGGGCTGACTTCCTGTTCAGTATTCACAATGTCATAAGCTAAACTTATGGCCTCATACATTTTGCTGTTGATATTTACAGTGGTGGCACCATGGCTCACTGGTGGGAGGAGGCTGGGCACGTCATCCTTCAGTGCCCCGTTTTCCAGTGCCATAGAATTCTTCTGGTTGTTGCAATGCCTGGCTTAAAAGGTGCATTTGGGGAGTCAGATCAGGAGATGGATCACAGCTGTCCCCCTCATGCAGAATCTTAACGTTAGATATACAAAAAGTAGGTAACAAGCCACCTCTTTTAAAGGCAACCTTTGTTAATATTTGACGGTGTTGTTTTAACATCTATATCTATCTAGCTCTGTCTCTTGCCAAACATCTTCAGCACTGAAGTGTGTGTGAAACATAAATGTATGACAATCTCTATTATTATGATTATTTTTATGATTTTTAGTCCCACAAACTGGGCTCAAGATGGCTTACAAATTAAAATGAGTGCTGTACAGTCAAAATATACAAAAGATCAATATTAAAAGAGAATCAAACTATTAACAATATTTAAACAATTTGAAGTAAACGCAATGATAAAGGCAATTTTAAAAACGGAATTGCAGGACCAGTGGCAAGCAACTGATGCCAGCTGATGGAAGCTGAGAGTAACAGACAAACACAGCATTGGCAGGAAGCAGCCACAACTTTTATTTTTACCACCAGACAGGTTGGCATGGCATGAGATACAGATCCAGTGCCCAGATAACTGAATGACTCAAGTATCTGCTGTGAACTGAACTCCTGACCCCAAGTAGGAATCAGCAAGGAGATGGAGAAGCCAAACCATCAGAGAAGGAGACAGGTCCACCCCTGGGTGAGTGTTAGCTGCAAGCCTCTCCCTCGAAGTCCCTTAATGGGATGTCCTATAACCTGATCTATGATGAATGTCACACTGTTTCAAAATCATGACATAGGATAACAGGATTGAGTTACCAACCATTGAGCTTACATTCACAATAGAAAATCAGTATTAACCAAGGGATCCCCCCATCGATGACCGCCAGTCAAGAGTGCCATCCACAGAAGGAAGAAGGGAGGGAAGGCAACCAAATCAGAACTGTGGATAAACAGAGTGCTTTTAAATAAATGCTTCACTGTGGACCTGAGAGGAAAGTGTGTCTGTCAAGTCAGGTGCCTGGAAGCAATTCCCCCCCGCATGCTGATTGGCTGTCTCTTCCTGAGCACGCACACTGTGCAAGGGACTTTAGGAACAACACATCAAGATCGACAGGGGGAAATGGCAACTTTTTCCATACCGCCACCATGACATGGAAGCACCTTCCCCTTAAGTCTGAGGGGCCTCTCCTTAGAACAGTTAGAACAGTACAGCACTTTCTTTAAAATCCTTTTCCTTTTAGGCATGCCCCTAAGGAGAGATGTGGTTTGTTAGATAAACTTGACCTATGCCAGATAAGGCTTTATAGGTTATAACCAGCACTTTGAATTATTCCCAAAAATAGACCGGCAGCCAGCGGAGCTGTTGTAGAGAGGAGTTTTATGGTCCCTTTGTTGTTGTTATGGGCCTTCCAGTAACTTCCAACTTATGGTGACCCTAAGGCAAACCTATCACAGGGTTTTCTAGGGACTGAGAGTGTTTGATGCATCCAAGGTCACTCAGTGGGTTTCCACAGCCACGGGAGTATTGAACCCTTGTCTCCAGGGCCACAGTCCAACTCTCAAGCCACTACACCACGCTGGCTTTCACAGTCCCTTTACCTACCCCCATTAACAATCTAGTTGCAGCTTTTGTACCATCTGAAGTTTCTGAACACTTGTCAGGTCTCACCTAGAATGCATTACTAACTACATGTCACCATGTGTGTCACTGCACAGCTGGCAGCCACCTTTTCCCAATGGTGACAATGACAAACATGCTTTACTTCCTCTGCAACAGTGGTACAATACTGGTAAAAATGCACTGCCCATTATAATGGACTGTTAAGCTAGCATCGTGCACTACCAGGATTCTGGCCAAAATGTGCACCTCCAGGGAAAAACATGTAGTCCCCACCCCACCCCAAAAATCTGTGACATTAAAAAGTTTGAGTAATAAGTTGATATTATGTTATGCCATTTTTAAAAAGTTGCAGATATTAATGGGAAAAGCTAAAGAACAAATCAAAGTCCTTTCTGATCAAACTTTTAATTATGTATCTTGATGTAAAACATTTCTTGTTGACCATACAGCTACTTTCTACCAAGTGTACCAGTGTTTCCAAAGTGCAGAAGATTAACTGTGCCCAGTGATAATGTAAAATATATGGGGCACATGCAACAATTCCCAGGTCTTTTTTGCAACTCTTCAAGGCCCTCCCAATTGTGGTGACACACTACCTACATATGGCACTATCTGGGTAAAATAGATTTTTTTTTTCTTTTAAGAAGCACAAGGTGCATGGGGAACATGTTCTCAAAGCACAGTTTTGATTTAAACTAAGATTTCTTGCTCTTAAATAAAAATGTGGCCTTTTTGCTAGCAACAACAGCAGCCATTTTAAACCAACTCAAAAACGCTGACAAAACATTATGGCAGGAGGGTGTAGTCTTTGGTGGGTTGCAGAGGTTCACTGTAGCCTTCTGAGAAGCTGTTCACCCCTTCAACAAGAGGGGGTCCTCATTCCCAAAAGTGTGAAGTTGTAAACATTAATGACAGCAGTGATGCCAGAACATATCCAGAAAATTTTACTTTCATAAAAGGGTGGGAGGGGGGTACTTGTGCACATACGTAAGTCTATTGTTATAGAGACTTTATCATGTTTTTTGACTCTTATTGCAAATAAAATTTCGTTACAATTCATGATGCTTCTTGTGAAATTTACATGTGACATTCTTCTAAGTTTTCTGTCACACTGTGTAGACTTCTAAGAAATTCTAATATCTAATAGAAAGAAAGGAAAATAAAGAGGAAACACACAAGCACACAAGGGAAATGCATGTGTATACTATTTAGCAGAATACAATTATAGACTCTTGCGCAGCTCCCCAACCCCAGGCTGGAAAAACGTCCATGTTCAGTGGATTAATTCCCTGAGTCTCTCAGACTCGGGTTGTAAACTCCACTACTTGAGCTATGGCATACACTCAGTGCAGACAATCCTCTGGGCAAGGGCCAGGTCACATCTGTGAACTGTACAGCAACTCACAAAACCAGTAGCATTTTTTTAAGTTGGCAGAATTAGCTGGAACATTGCTATTGTTTCTGACTTGAAATCACTTTTTAAATATTCACAGCTAAAATTTCTTCCACTCAAATCTATTTTTACTCTAAAACCTACTAACCCAGATGACTAAGCTATGGATACAATACAATAAATTTGACATCTGTTTTGCTGTTCTAAAAAATGAAGTATGATATTACATACCTTAAATCGTTCTGAGACACCTTCAGTGATGCTTACTGTGAACTCAGCTATTTTGGGTGTACGGAATTTCCCCTTCTTCCGGTCAGGTTCATATTCCGTTTTTGTCTTGACCACCACCTTATCACAAAGCATTGACAAGTTACCAATTACTAGCTCAGTCAGTGCAACCAGAGTCTTAAACATGTAAAATACAACAGACTCCCCCTCTGTATGTGGGATGTTCATTAACTAGAATATAAAAACAAAGAGCATGTACACACATCAAATAACAGTTAAAATAGAAAATATAAACTTTCCAACATCATTACTGCTAAGGTTATCACTAAAATATACAAAATGAAGCCATAGGGGCAACAAAACTTCATACTTTCAAAATGCTTTATAATAACTTGCATGGGCTTATGTAATGCCATTAAGAACGTTGCTGATCTTCCAGTGATGCTAGAATCTTTATCAAAAAGCAGAAATTCTATTTCTTGGTAGATAGACCAGTTATTTTCAATGGATAACAAGGTATTTCTCTCTAATTCCCTTTGACAAAAGATCACTAAACTAATAATGGGGGAGGTCCTCAACTTTGTTCATACTGCAGCGACAGCACTGTAAATGATAAGGCAGTTTGGCTAATCTGTTGTCCAGAATGGTGGAAGCTTAGCTGAAACTTAGCTAACGTTAGCTCCCTTCTTAAACAAAACTTTTCCATTTCAAACAGACAGTCTTCTGGGCTTGGGAGATGTTTAAACAGATTAAACCATGGAGAAATTTTAACAGAAGTGAAAGATGCAAAGTCTATCTGTAAAAACATATCTTTGGTACGTATCTTGAATTGTTTCTTTGCTGGTAAATTATCTTTATGAGAAAAATAAATTTCTGAAAAGCCAAACTTGCAGAGAAGACATGATGTTTTGGTACTGCGATTTTTCTATTGAAGAGCTAAGAGCCAGTTGTTCCTAAAAACATAGTTTTGCTAGGCGATTTTCTGAACTCCTTTCAATCTTAACCAGAAATCAAAGATAAACAGGGTTGTGATCTTGTTTCCAGCCACAAATACTGTACTAGGGTGTATCTTGGAGTTCCCAAGACATTTCTTAAAATTCTGTTTTGGATGTCATCCAAGTCTGCAGCAACTTGAAAGTCCCAATTCATGGATCCATACAATACCTGTGGTGGGAGTTTCTGTTTAATTAAATGCAAAATGGGGGACACCTGCCTTCTCCTGTGGTGTACCAAAATTTAAGAATTGCACTTGTGGGCTTCTCAGCCTTGAGTTTTTAGCCCTGACAAGTCATAGCCATGAGCCAGAAGCAGCAAATAACAATATGAGGTTACCTGTTCTATCTTATTTGCCAAATAAACCAACTGTGCTTCTTAGTTCCACCTCTGAAGACTACAACTTTGGTCTTGTCATAACTGACTGACAATTTGTTGGCTGAACAATACAACATCCAGATTAGCCAGGAGTCTTCTAAGTCCAATTTGATTATAAGAAAAGAGTACCGTCTCATCTGTATATAGAAGCAGGTAGACATTCCTTCCACAAATTGAAGGTGGGGGAAGAATTTATCATTGTTCATGTGAGATACAATATCATTAATGAAAAATTTAAAAAGGAAAGACGCCAATACATAACCTTGTTTTACCTCTCTGCCTGTCGGAATAGATTCCTTAACAGACCCCCAGTGAGGACAATCTCACCTTTAGGGAAGAATCAGCATACAGTGCTCTAACAAGTAACAAAAAGCGATGTTGGTATTAGATAGCTTGAGGCACAGAGGATCAATGTCAAAAGCAGCTTTCAGATCAACAAATGCACAAACGCGGCATAAAGATGGCCTTCCCTATGTTGTATTTATATACTAGATGATTCTGCGCAAAGCAATTGTGCAAGGTGGAATATCCATTTCTCAATCCTACTTATTCTGTATTAAAGATATTTTTTGTGGGGCCCAGTTCTCTAGCTTGTCTAATTGGTATCAGGCACCTATTCTGCCACTATTTCTACCAGACTAATTGGTCTGTAATTTGATGGGGAGTATCTATAATCCTTCTAGTATATGGGAATAATTATACTTTGATTCTAGCCCTGGGATGTTTCCTATCAAGTTGAAATGGTTGGAGTAAAGATACTCACCAATTTAAATTTCCCTTAAGAACTTCACAAATGCCATCTTTTCCTGGGGCTTTGCCTCTTAGGTAATGATAGAATTGAGCTGGGTTAAGCAATTGGTGGCCATGAATCTACATGGTTTAATTCAAGATGGAGTTTTAAGTCTTGTATGTTGGAGTTGGATGGAATATTAATAGCTCAACCGCATATGCTGTGGTATATTCAGGCCCAGATTGATTTTCTTTGGCTTCATGCCAAAATTCACAATGTGCCAGAGTTTCTTATGGTTGTTAAGCTCCATTGCCTGGACCAAACCTGATCAAATTAAATTTTGAAAAGCAAGTTTTCCACCTTCAGGAGTATCTTATATTCCTTTTCTTGCTTTCACAAATGCTTCTAGATTGGGGGGGTGGGGGTAAAATTTATTTTAAGTATTCTTACCAATTGATGAATGGACTCTTTTTTAAGGTGATGTTCATTATCAAACCAACAGTGGTCCGTTAAGGGCACTAGTTCCAGAATCCTAATGGATTCTCAATATTACATCTAATAGATGCAATTAGAGACCTAAAGATGTCCAAGATTTCTCACTTAAGCACAACATCTGATCCCTCCATGGTTTACAGGGATTAGAGATCAGATGTGATGACACCATTTGAGCAGTATGTTCATCCCAATGAAGTCTCTTCAAGCTTTTAATTGTGAGCTGTGTTAAAGAATTGTTTTGATTTAATTGAAGGCTGTTGCGGGTCAGTTTTAAGTAAACCCATATAGGCTGATGATCACTGTCTCCAAAGGGTACCGCAATAAACTTTGCTATTCTGTCTAAGTGGAATACAGAGAAACAGACATAATATATGACGCTGGAACCTCTTGAAGAAAGAGAGGTAAAATCTCCATTTACATCTTCTGATCATCTCCCACCGATAAATCTATGATTGATTTTATACTTGAACTCTGTCAGAGAGATACCATTCACACTGATAAGGGAATCTCTAGAACTTTGCATGAGGGGAGAGAAGAAGTAGTCATCATCTGCTTCTATTTCAATCACAGCTGATAGGTGCTGGATGCTGTTATCTACTCTTGCATTAAAGTCCCCAACTATAATTATGACAGCATGTAGGTAAGACTCTGCCAGTGTTTCTACCAAGGTGGAAATGGAGTCCCAAAGGGAAGCCTCATAATACTTGGGAGTTTCTAGGGGGAATATATATATTCACCACAACTGAGACCACCTCACTGTCCAAATTTTAAGGACAAGGGCTGGAAATCTCCCTATGATATTTATCAGCTCATACTGGGCTTCCCATTTCGGGGAGGCAAAAACTGCCAAGCCCCCTCCGGTACATCTTTATGTCTAAGTGAATGGCAGAAAGAGATGTTGTAATCTGGAACTGTCAGCTCACCCATTTCCTTTACGGTTGCCCACGTCTCTCATATACAGATAATATAAAATAGCAATGACTAAAAAAAACCCCTTCCTTTTCTCCCTTATGTGACTTCCAGCCTGTAGTATTCCAGGATAAAATTACAAGGCTGGTGTGATTATGGGAGGAGTGAGTGAGTGAGACCACTGTGTTCCCAAGCTCCAAAACCCAGAGGATAAGTACCAGCTAGATATTGCTTATCATTAATTGTTTCGTTACAGTGGACAGAACGCGAGGAACTGGCATTATAATGGCCTTATTTTCAACACACTTTTGCCTGAACTAAAGACTAGACCTTGTTCTAGGCAAGAACCTATTTGACTGGGAATTTTTTTTAATATTTATACCAACATCTGCTTTTAAAAGGAGTTGGGCTCAAATTGCGGTTAATTTTCCTTTCAAGGTATTTACAGATTTTGAAGTGTGGTCTGATTTAGATTTAGAATTTAACATTCACTTGTTTGGAGTGCCACTATATTTGGCTGGTGAGAGGGGTTTTGCCACTAAAGGACCTGCTTGAATTAATATGTCATGAGTAGTCAAGAGTATATTATTCCAGACCTCCCTGCAGATTCTGGTATTTTAAAAACCTAATTCCACACCTCTTTTGGGTCAACTGCAAGTATAAATGTTTCGAAGCTCAACCTCATCCCATTTCAAGGAAACCTGGGTTATGTCTTGATGCAAAGCTTGTTTACTTCAAAAGGAACCATTAAAATCCTTCGCAAAGCAGTTGTGAATAATTAAAATAGCAGACCCCTCTCTGACTTTGCCAGCCTGTTGAAATTCACCTATAGGATTAGATGTGGGAGATGTCTGAATTTCCTTAAATTCACTTAGGCCTCTGTTTTCCAAAACTATTTTACTTTGCCCGGTTATATTACTCTCCAGCAGCAGTACAGAGGATTCACTAGTGGAACACCCTCTATACGCATCCAGAGTCACCAGAGAAATCTCAGAACTTGGAGACAGACCCATCCAACCTTTGCCTTTATCAGGTAATAAGACTCAGTCCCTCCTCTGTCTCATTGCTGAGAGTAGATCTAAAGCACAGGAACTAAGCCATAAAGAGGTCTAACACGATTTGTCCCTTATCTTCTAAAAATGAGCAATTAGAAGTAGTATCCTGATTGGCCTCAAATCTCTGGCATTGTAACTGACGATGCTATCCTTAACTCAGAGCTTTCCAAACTGTTCATGTTGGTGACACACTTTTTGGACATGCATCATCTCATAACTCAGTAATTCAGTTTTACCAGCAAATCAGAAGATAAACAGTGGGAAAGGCAGGCCCCCCCCCCGATCCTGGCTTGCTTATGTTGCTGTCACTGAAGGAAGACACCGGTGAGGGAGGCAGCAGCAGGAAAGGCAGCCCCCCTACCTGATCCTGACCCGCTGCTGCAGTGGCAGCAGCAAGAGAGGCTCGGTGGGGGGGTCTTTCTCAGCCCAGGGAGGCAACACACCTACACACTTAAGGTGACACACTAACGTATTGCAACACACCGTTTGGAAAGCCCTGCCTTAACTCCAGGAGGAATGGCAACAGTTAGTATTCTGACTTCTAACGGAGCACATATCATAGTCAATGTAGCCTATAATCCAGAAGTTACTTGTTCCAAGTGATTAATCTTTTCAACAATTTTCTCAGCCAGTGAACTAGTCAGAAAACAATGATTCCATAAATACTTATATGAAGTCATCCTTTGTCCAAAGTCATTGTTTACCGCCTGAATATCACCACTATACTCACAGTTTTACTCACACTGGCATCTCCCACTAGGTCTGATTAAGCTCCCAGGGACAGCTTAATTGGGTAGCATCCGTTTGCCTGGGAAAGGGAAGCGTAAGGTTCCCAAACAGACCCTGCTCTTCTCTGATCTTTTCCAATATCAGGACTTTCTAAATCGTTAACAATAGGATCTGTTAGTTCCAGACCTCTAATCCATACTCCATCTCCCGCTACTACATCTTTACAGAAGTCACCTATCTTTAATAATAGGAGAAAATGTTCTATTTGTTTTCGTTGAAATATGGATCCATTTGCAAAGTTCCCCTTCTCCAACTGACACTGTCTCACCATGACACAAAGATTAGTCCAGCCCTCTTCAGATTCCCTCTGATTTTCGCCCTTCTCAGCCCACACTAATAACAGTGCCTAAATTGACTCTACAAGTTCTGTTCTGCCTCCTCTCCCACTCACCACTCACTCTTCCTTCAGCTGCTCTAGCACAGGAGATGGGAAAAAAGCAGTATCTCAGGCCTCCCTTCAATGGGTGTGGTAATGCATCTAAGCTCAGAATAGCTGTTATAAAGCTAGAGCACTGCTTCAAAAAAGGGCTTACCAGCATTCCTTCTTTACTACTTTAAAATGATGGTACTGACTCTCCTCTTTCAATTTTGCTCTCTCAATCTCTCTTTTTTCAGAAATCTCAAACCCGCCCCCCACTATCACGTTTTCTGTAGAGTCCTCCTTCTCAGCTCTCTTAGTCCCTTGAGACAGTAGGTAGTAATGCTTTTTATTTATTGTTTGTTTGTTGTTCTTCCTTCTTTTGTTTCCTCTTGATGATTAATATACTCACTCTGTTGTATTTAATCAGTTTCTAAGACAGGAGATGAAAACAGAAGTGAGGAATAAAGATAAAAGTTGTAGAAGTAGAAACAAATAAATCCAACCACTTCACCTCCATGTTAAGATCCAAGAAATAAGAAAAAACACACAGAGATTGCAATGTAGTCAAATACTGCAAAGGAAGCCTGAATAATTTCTATGACTCTTATCAATCCACATATCACAGCATCTAGGAAGTTACCAAGTTCCTCATTCTAGCTTCAGGGGCATGAAAGCTCAAAGCATAATCCGTCAGCAAACTCTCCTGCACATGCCCTGCTCAAATTAATAGGGAACACATAAGGGGATGACTCCTGTTGATTTCAACTGAGCAAGAGAAAATCCTCTGAATGATGGTAATTTTAAATGCCAACTTCCCATCAATGTTTCTTAAGGCAGCTTAAAGTAACAAAATTTAAAAACACTGAATTAATAAAAGAAAACCTAACAAAAGTAAAAACTTCATGGCAACAATGTAAATTAACCTACATACTTTCTTGAACGGTAAGTCCGCAAGAAAACATGTAGGATTCTTTGGGGAAGGTGTTTCATCCCTTGTGCTATATCTTGCAGTCCCACAGGCTATACTTCAGTTAATCAGAGAAGCCCAAGCAGATCTGTATGAAAATAACCCATCCTGAATATTTTAAGATATCTCATTTTCTCAGACTATTCTATGATTGTTCCACAGGTGTTCTCCTCATTTTTCTGGGCATGTAAAACTGTGACATAGAGCCTTAAGAACCATTCATGAAGTCCCAGCCTTATACTTACATACTGTTAAGCCACTATTCAGATTTCTGTCTTGAGTAATTCCATAACAATCAAACTGTTTAGACCTTGTGAGTAAACACACTGAAGATGAAATCCCATCCACTTCCTTAAGAATGAGCCTCACTGAAAACAATGGGATTCTGAACAGACATATAAATTATTGCACTCTTAATTGCCTGCAGTGATTTCAGTGGCATCCAAGTCATCCAAATATGCTCAAGACTAAAAACCATCCTTAATGCTGGATTCATTAGAAGTTGTATTTAAAAGTTTAGGAAACTGGTTGAATACAACCATTTTGTAGGTTAGAAAGGAGGATGGAGGTTCAGGGTATCTTATGAGAAACTATACCTACAGTCACCCATCCATCTCCACGGATACTATATCCACGGATTGAAGACATTAAAAAAAAAATTCAGCAAGCAAACTTTCATTTTCCATTTTATATAAGGAATGCCATTTTACTATGCCACTGTACATAATGGGACTTAAGCATCCACAAATTTTAGTATCAACGGGATTCTGGAACCAAACCCTAGCAGATAGTGAGGGCCCACTCTACTGACAAAAAGGCTGAATGATTATCTGTAGATGCAATAGTAGCTGGATGGCTAGCCCGAGAGCGAACTCATGGTTTGTTTAATTTTATTTGTTTGTCATTGTTGTTTTAAGAAAATCTGGTCTTGTCAGAGTGTACCCACTAAGTAATTCAGGGGCTTTTGAGAGAGAGTTGGTGGGACTCAGCAGGGAAGTTGTCAACCTGGGCCTCAGTTCATTACCTTCACTTAGCAACTCAACATAATCTTTGAAACAGTGGGAGAGAAATGTGTTTGTAAAACCGAAAGGGAGAACAAACATTCAAGTACTAACTGCAGCTGGAAAGACAAAAGGCCCAATTCTACAGTCACCTATAAGAGTCTGTTAGAAGGACTAGAAAAGGATTATAAAGCTTATGCCTCAAAAAAGAATTAGGATTCAGTGTGATTTCTAGTGTGAGCAGTGGGTAGAAATTATGCCAAAAGCAACTGGGATGTGGGTTTATGTATTTCATTCCTTACTTGTATTACTAGAGCCATTTTAAAAACTTTCCTTTCTTGGACTATAGATTTAGAATCATGTTATTTTTGTCAAGTTTCATCAATGTACTAAGTTCATAACAGAGCTTTTACAGTAATATTAAATAAAATCAGCTCAGAACATGGCCACCAAGATGTATTTCTGGTCCCTCTGTCAATGAAAGTATTTATTAGCTTTTGGTGAGAGAGAGAGAGAGAGACAGAGGGTAGTACTCATCAAAAGAAACACAGCACATATCCAGCTCTGCTCAGTTAACTTATCAAATTCCTTATTTGATAAGAATATTAACAGGATTTGGGAGCTTTTGTCTTCATAATTCTGCACAGCAGCTAAGTACCTGGGTTTAGGATGTACATGTGTTAAAAGTATCTGGTGGACAAAAGCCACACCCATCGGTGAACAAAAGCATGTAGAACAACTGCAACAAAGACCTGCTGTGTTCTATGTTAAAACAGCTAACCAGACCCACTACTCGGATGTTTCAGCCTTTTAAGCATATCTATTATTACATGCAAAGTCCTTCTATGGGCATAATCAGCAGCTTTCCATTATAGGATAATTAAAATGGGCCAGTACAGACTTTAGATTTTCTCCCAAATGACATGTATTTTATCTGCCTTTTGAGCTTCTTCACAGCATAGTTGACACAGAAATAAAAACACTGTAATTTTAAGAGTAAAAATAATCTAGTACAGCAATAAAGGGTCAGAACAACAGAAATGAAACCTATTGAACGTAAAAAGCTGAGGATTTTCTTGGTATCCAAAAGCTAACACCTTTGGGAGGGAATTCTGCACACAAGGTACCCACTGAAATATGTTAAGCCAACGTAATTGTCATGTATCCCCTGCAAAATTCCAGTAATTGTTGTTTGGAGATGGTGCTAGAGATTACTACAGTTATTCCCTCCAGCCAGGGATAAGCTGCAGTTCCTACAGGACAAGGAATGAATATGAAATAGGCCATTTCCGCACTAGACTGTTACAGTACTGTTATTCCGCTTTCAACATCCTATGGAATCCTGGGGTTTGCAGTTTAGGGAGGGGCTGACTGGCCCCTCCCGAAACTGCAAACCCCAGGATTCCATAGGATGTTGAAAGTGGAATAATAGCACTGTAACAGCCTAGTGCGGAAATGGCCTAAGTCACATCTCTAAGCATAACGTACAAACACACATGCGCGCAAGTATCCGTGAAGAAAACCTTTATGATCCTGGGAAATATGTTACCTCAGAACATTAGAAATGAAGCACTGAAAATGAATTCATGCACTGCAATCAATGCATCCCTTTCAAAGGCACAGGTTGCATCACTTGTGAAAGAAGCCTTTGAATCAGTCCCAGGCAAGAGGTGGGGAAGTCCCTTGTGGGACTGTTCTTGCTCAAAGCTCTTTACGCTGGGGAAAATCTAATGAGGAACTTTGAGAAGAGGCTTCTTTGTTTGTTTCTTTTTTGTCCAATGATAGTTCTCAAGCTGCCTTAACTAGAAAAGAAGCGTGCAACCTCATTATTCAGAATAACCTCCTCATTTATACACAGAGGATTAGGCTGCTTCAGGCCACAGTAAATTTAGACAATGGCAGGATCTGAAGGTTCTGCTAGGCAAACAGAGGAATTATACATTCAAGACAAATATACCAGTCATGCTATTTTGCAATTTAAAGAATGCACAGTGAATAAAAACGAACCTAATTATCAATTAAAATAATTAAAACACACAATTGTTGTTCCCAATTTAATTGATCGTTGCTTCACAAAACCCCTGCGACAGACAGCACCCCATTATTCAGGGGTGCGAATGTCTAGGGTGGAAACTTAAACCTACCCCACCTTATCGGGAGGAGGGAACTGGAGCTGATTGACATCCAGGGGTGTGATCAAGGGGATGGTGTCAAATCCATCCTCCAGGAGAGGTTGCTTTGTTGTCTTCTCGCTAAAATTATTTCCCAGCTTCACCATTTTCTTTCCAAGAACGAAAGGGAGTCCTGAAAAAAAAAATGCACACGTGCAGAAAATGGCAAAAGGTGCCCCCTCAAAACGAATGTTGCGCTGCGCCAAAAAAAAAACAAAACACGCCCTGACAAAAGGTAACCCAGAGGCCGGTATCTCAGAAGGAAGCGTCCAAAGCTGCGCATCCGGGGGGTGAGGAGAGGAAACGAGGCAGCGACCGCGGGGAGCGGGTGCCGTTCAGAGCTCCGCCGCCGCCGCCGCCGCCATGAGGTCGGCGGGCAGCGCGCGGGGCTCCCCCGGCGAGCTCCAAGGGCGGGAAGGCGGCGCAGCCTCTGGCTCGCAGTCCCCTCGCGTCGCCCGCCCCCGCGCCGGCTGCCCATTCTTCGCCCCGCCGACGCCGGGGGACCTCCTCGGGGCCCTCCCGGCCACCGCTCGGTCTCTGGGCGGGCGGGCAAGCAGCCCTCCCGCCGCCCCTTCTCCTCCCGCCGCCCACCTGTCCCTTTGTCCTCCGCGCCCCCGTTCCCTTCCCTCCGCTCGGTTCCACTCAGAATGACTCAGACCGGCGGCCCGCGTCCTTTCTGCCCAGGCTGCCGGGGGTCGCGGCCGCGCGGTGTCCTCCCCCTCCCCAGACACCCCCTCACGCGCACCGACGCCCTCCACCCGCCCGTCGGGGTGTACCTCCTTCTCTGCGTTTTGTGCCGAAATCCTGCCGAAATCAAGCCTCCGCTTGCCGCCTTTAGACGTCCTTTCTTACGGTGAAAGGACCCGAGCGGAGGGCAGAGCCGCACGTTCGACGCGTTCGCTCCTTCCTCGCTCCTGAGCGGCTGTCGTGGGAGCGGCGGGAGAAGAAAGGGGACAGGGCGCGGAGGACCAAGGGGGGCGCCGCGGCGGCGGCAGCGGCGGCGGCAGCTCCTCCGGCGTGACGCACCAGCACGCAGCTCCCTCCCCCTCCCGGAGCCCCAGCAGCATAAAGGAAGGGCCCCCCCGGGAATGGAACGCCCCGCTCGCTCGGGCTGCGGCAGGCGGGCGGGCGGGGAAGCGGGCAGGCAGTCGCGGGCACGCGCGGACGTGGGAATGCGTCGCGCACGGGACCCGGCTGGGCGCGAGCGGGGTGGGCGTCGCTGGGAGGGCCCCGGGCTCCGTCCGCAAGAGGATCCCTGCCGTAAGCCCAGCCGCAAGGGCACGGCCGGGGGAGCGGTAGGAGGCTCCGGTTCTCGCGGGCTTCCGAGCTTCCTTCCCGGCCGGTGGGGCTGCGGCAGCTGCGCGGCGAGAAAAGGGCAGGTAGGCGGCGGCGAAAAGCAAGCGATGGCCGCGTCCGCCGCCTCAGGGGTTTTGTTCTCCGCGGAGTTTTACTAACGGCGCCTTTATTACACCTTTCCTACAAATAATAATAATAATAATAATACAAAAATATAGCGACTTACGGTTTTAAAAAGTTAATCACAATAATCATAACTCAGACGCGTACCCGTCGTAAACCATAGACAGACAATAGCTATAGCCGGTCCAAATAAATACCGATGTGTGCCTGTGTAAAAAAAAAAAAAACTCGAGGGAAGTTGCTACGAGAGGGGCCGTCGCCCGCCCGCCCTTCTTGCCGCCCGCAGACCTTCGGCAAGGCGAGGGGAAGGAGGGAGGGAGGGAGGAGGAAAGGGGGGCGAATGCGCAGCGCGAGCGGCGGGGCGAGGCAAGAGGGGCCGGAGGAGAGAGCGGAGCCCCCGCGGAGGGAGCAGGAAAGTGAGGGGCCCGCTGCAGAAGGGTGAGGTGAGCGACGAAGAGCCAGAGGGGTGAATGGCGGAGCACGGTAACTACGGGGAAGGTGCGCTGCGAGGGCGCAGGGGGAGGCGAGAGAAGGAGGAGCAGTAAAATCACAAAGGCCGTGTCCGCACGAGACTGTTAGAGCGCTGTGATTCCACTTTCAACATCCTATGGAGTCCCGGGGTTTGCAGTTTCGGGAGGGGCGGCCCCTCCCGAAACTGCAAACCCCGGGACTCCATAGGATGTTGAAAGTGGAATCATAGCGCTCTAACAGTCTCGTGCGGAAATGGCTAAAGAAAAGTTAATGACCCAAATCCTGTTTGTCCTGACCAGAGTACACCCGTTGGGTTAATGAGATTTACCTGTGTGTTAGCTCACCACGCAACAATTGATTTAATGGGTCTACTGTAATTAGAAGGAACTAACAGGATACCAGCCATTGTCTTTTTTTATGGCCTAATCTCCCCTTTATCTGTCTTGGGAGTGTGCTATGGAGATTTGAAGTGTTTAGGGACATATATGCCTGCTAAGTTAAATATGCATAAGACAGGAACACCAATTGCCTCTAGAAAATGTAAACTCTCTCAGGGAAATAAAATGGCAGCTACAAAGGTGAGAAAGGGTTTTGGATAAGGATGATGTTAAGGGAAGGCCAGACCTCAGCCACACTTGATTGGGACTTGCTTTGATTTTTTTTCTTACATCAAGGAATAACCTTTTAAAGTTAATCTTGCAGCAAAATCAAAAGGATCTAGTCTCTTATTTTTATCTGTCCTTTAAGAATGACATGATTTATTCAGCTTAAACTTTTGAGGATTGCAGCCCACTTCATCAGAAGCTTGGAGAGATGCTTCAGTTGGCGAATAATTTGAACACATGGTAGGGTGGGAGGATGTAATTAGGGCAGTAAAAGGAAATTGAAATGTAAAAAATGCAAACATTTGTCATTACTTTAACAAATTATAATTAACAATTAACAAATGATAATTGGGTGAGACAAGATATTTTAGCACAAATGAGCTGTTTAACAAGTACATTTTAATGAAGAATCCTCTTCAATTACTGTTGTTAGTTATAACTTTCCTCTGCACCTTGCATGTAAAGCACATAGCAGTCATTCTCATGAGCTTCCTGTGGTATTTTCATGCATACATAGCTTTTTGCCTTAAAAAAAAGTGACCTCATGAGAACATCATTGGAGTGGCTGTGCATGGTAAAATGTTAGTACAGTTATTGTTCTTCTTTTATTTTGTACTGTAGTAGGAATGCGGTATAGCGTGGTGTGATGGTTTGAGAGCCAGTGGTTTGAGTGTTGGACTGTGACTCTGGAGACCAGAGTTCGAATCCTTGCTCAGTCATGGAAACACACTGGTTGACCTTGGGTAAGTCATACTCTGTCAGCCTCAAGGGAGGGAAAAGGGAAACGCCCTTGAACAAATCTTGCCAAGAAAACCATAAGCTGGAAACAGTTTGGAAGCACACAACAACACAACAGGAATGCACATGTCCACTTTACATGATTTCCCTCTCCCTTTCAATCCCCATAGCACTACCATAAATTAAGTTTGTTAAAAGGTGATAGGAACCCAAAATCCCATATTAAATTCTACGACAAAGCACAGGGTTGGATGAGTTACATTTGATAAGTCAATGATCATATGAGTTGTAACTGTAAAAAGTGGTATGAAGCTTGAAATATAGTGGGAGAAGACAATGCAACAATTAATGTGCATAATTTGCAAATTAAGTGTCCAGGTTAGAGTTAGTTGAATACGGGAACTGTACATTTATTCTTCATGCCCTATGTACTTTTTAAAATAGAGTTATACAAAACACTTCCTTAACAATCCTCTTACTTAACATATTTTCATCTTCTTGATTATCTGGTTTTATTAATAATAGTCATATATTCTACAAGTCATTTATCCAAAATCTCAGTTGATCCAAGGGTGGTGTAGATCTGCTACTATTTTGACACATATAACTGATAAATGATTTCCATATGGTCTTGAATAAATTTTCTTCTATTTCTCCTCTAATCTTACTTTGTACATTAATTTTTCAACTAAAGCTATGGCCCATATTGTATTTAACAAGTTCTGTATTGAAAGGTTTTTTACTTTTTTCAATACTTTATCTCCATCCTTGTAGCACAGCACAGGCATAATGTAAGGACTTTATTTGGCAAATTCTCATTCTTGTTTTCAAATAAACAAATAAGAAGTAGTCTCCCCTGAAGTGGACTTTCCCCCTGTTACTTAGCTTATCCAAATTCAGACCTCATCCTCAAATTTTCATGTCTTTGGACATAATATCCACTTGTGGTTCCAATCTCTTAATGCTCCACTTCCTCTCCAGCACGATTTTGATTCCCTGTTAATCCTGTGCAACTTGAGTGGATAATAGTACCATTTATGGATAACTTTCAGTGTGTCCTCTCTAATTTGAGCAGTTATTGATATGTAAGGTAGGGTTTCCCAAAGTGAATTCTGTTTATCTTTGACTATGTTTGGCTTATTCCCAAGGAAGTCTTCTTCCTTTAAATCTCCAAACTTATCCACTTGTATTATTCGATATGGAGGACCATAGTGGTATAGTGATTTGAGTGTTAGGCTACAACCCTAGAGATCAGAGTTCAGTTCCCAGCTTGGCCATGGAAACTCACTAGGTAACCTTGGGCACATTACACACTCTCAGCCCGCCAAAAACCCATGATAGGATGACTTTATGGTTTCCGTAAGTCAGAAACGACTTCAAGGTGTGCAATAAGAACAAAAATTATTTGATGTAGTTTTGAAACTTGTCTTCTTATATTATTTACACTATTATTACATATACTTTCAAATATATGCAGTATATTTGTGAGCTTTCCCTTCTACTTAATTGTATTGCATTGGTTCCAATTTGATTTTAAGTTTGGCTAATTGTATAGATTTACTCACTGAAAATTAATAGATTACTCTGTATGCTTCTCTCTCCTTCCATCCCTTAAACTGATTATATCTTCCTGTTTAAAGAGGGAGTGTTCTAGGAATAGACAAAGGAGTGATGGTGCCAGTGCTAACAGCTTTTTGTATCTAAACCATGCACTAAACATCCCTTCTGTGAATGGGTTACCCATGTTTTTTCTCATGGTTTCATAGCTTTATCTGAAAAATATTTTCCACAGAATAGTCAGATAAGGAAAACTGTTTTAAGTGTGAGGAGGTGAAAATCTGTAGTTGCCAGGGGATCTAGTGGTTTGTGCATGAGCTGAGACGAGACAAGTGAGAGGGACCATGAAGGCACAGGGTTACAGACTGGAGGGTAGAGGTTGGAAAGGAGGAATCTCTTGATAGTAGCATTGTAGAAGAGTACTGCAGAAGGATGGGTGCCCCTGTAGCCACTATCACTGCCAAAAAGACTTTAAGGGAAAAGAGGGTGAGTCCTAAATCTTTCAACTGAAGGAGGAAAGTCACGATAGAGTGCTCATTTGTGGGAAGCAAAGAAAGACCTGAGACCTGGGTGATTGCACAAAAGCAGTGTCACTTGAGGGCATAGAAATGGTGAGTAGAGGTCTTGCAAGATGTGAGGAGGATGGCACAGATGTGGTTATCTAGCAGTTGCAGGTGTGCCATAAAGTGAGGTGGAGAGGCTAGAGGTCTGGGTGCTAGAAGAGTTGGAGTGAAGGGGAGATGTTGATGGTCCCTAACTTGGATAGGGGTGTGTGTCTGGTGTGGGGAGAAATAGTAGTGCCCCTTTAAATCTTATTATCACACCCTGGCTCCCTGCTCATCTTGAATCACAACCCTGCTTTGCTAAAAACCCCAACCTTTGTGGATAAGGGGCAAAGCTTATTAATGGCTTCTCCAAAAAGGAATGGATAACCTGTGACAGCATGTTATTAAACAGTGGAGAAAATACTGTGTTGAGACTGTACTTCTAGAAAAATAGAATGAAATCTTTATTAAAAGAATCAACAAGGAAAAAGGTATTGTGGATTCAAAAGATTCAAATAAAATAACACTTTCTTAAAGATATTTAACTGTGTCCTTCAAGACACCATAGTGTTTAGATTTAGCAGTGACAATGGAAGGAGATTTAGCACACGACAATGAAAGGATATTTCACTAACTGTAAGTTCAGTTTAAAATCAGTTTGAACTTGAGGATAATGCACTATAAAGATAGTAACGGGTATAGGGAGAGGTGAGGGAGGGGGAATAGAGGAAAGTTTGGGGGGTGAGGGAAGGAGGAATAGGGAATATTGGAATAAGATAAAATATGTCAATAAGTAGAATGGGAGGAGGGAAGATGAGACTATAAAACAAGCAATATATGGAAATGTTAATAATATTAATTCATTTTATACCTTTTATATTTTGTGAAAAAAGGAGTATGTAAAAGTTTTGTTTGATATTGTAATGGTAAAATGCTTGACATATAAAAATTATAATTAAAAAGACCACCACAATGTTCACCAACAGAGCTTTCACACACATTCTTTTGGTTGTCCCAACACGAAGGTCTGTTTCCCCACTCAGGGTTCCACTCTCTGACCCTTTCAGAGATGGCTTGGTTACTTCTCTGCCTCCCCATTAGGCCACTGAGAAGATAACCCTGTCCCAGAAAACCCTCCTTGATTAACTGGACGCTCTGACATAGAGTTCTCTTTGTGAATTTCACCAAAGGAAGCCAGATTCTAAACCAAGCTCCCAGGATATATGCTTTCTGCTATCTCCTGCACAGCTGCTCGTTCTGGCTAGGGCTGGGTTTCCCTTAGTCAGAGAGCCAATCTGATTATATCACCCTCTGTTACTAGGGTCTGCTAGTCCCCAGGCTCTGTCACAGTCCCAAGAGGTATAGAAGGGTGGTGAACCATGGGAGCGATCAGGATGTAGTTCAAGTGATCTTCCTGCATCTTGAGCAGCACACTCTTGAAAAAGGGAAGTGGTGGGATGAGATAAAGGAGAGGGCCTTTCCAGGAGTAGAGAAATGCATCCCCTAGGGAGTTGTGACCAGAACCTCCCATGCTGCAATCCAGGTTGGATTTCATATTCACTGGAGAAGCAAACACATCGATTGTCAGGCAGCGCCAGTGATAACAAAGGCTGCTCAGACAGGGTCCACTCATGTGGGTCGAGTGGGGTCCTTTTGAGGGAATCCACCAGTGTGAAAGAATGGCCTGGGATGTGAACTGCTACTGGCAGTATGGCCAGTTGGTGCACCACTCCCAAAGTTATGTGGCCAGTGTTGTCATCATAGATGCTTTCGTGCCTCCCTATTTGTTGATATAGAAGACTGTAGTCATGTTGTCCAAAAGGAGCTGGACCACTTTGCCCCTGAGAGAAGTCTTGAAAGCACAAAATGCCTTAACGACTACATATAATTCTGAAGCATTGATATGGATGTGATGTTATACATGAGACAGTGGAATCTTTAGTTGGAGGTCCTGATAGGGTGCACTCTAGCCCTGTCTGGATGTATCTGACATGAAGATGATTGGTTGAGGGGAGCAGAAAAGCATTCCGTGGAAAGGTTGGAATGGGGAAGTGACAAGAGACAAGCGAGAGAGGAGCAAACATGGCAGGGCAGTACCAGTTGCAAGTTGGGGTAGTGTTGTTGAGGGTCAAACCAGTGAAGAAACCACAATTGGAGGAGGCAGAAAAGGCAGTAGGATCCCAGAGCCAAAGTTGCTGTTTCTTTGGTGGGACTTCTTGTATGGAAGAGAGGTATGGTATCAAAAGATTTTGGAAGAACACAGGAACTGCTCAGATTGTGAAGACTGGTAAAACTGAGAAAAAGAAGAGCGATAGGAAGAGTATAGAGAGAGATAGATTGATTGCCTCCAAGGAAGCCTGATAGGATGTGAAGGTTGAGTGGCAAAGCCAAAGCCATTTTCTTTGCTTTGGTCTGGACCTTGAAGAGTATATCTATGGCCTCAACAATCCAAGCATTGAAAAGGCCTTCCTCATCAAATGGGGGGTCTTCAGTGCAGTTCTGAGCATCCTTGGTGAAACCTGGTAATCAAGTGAAGAAGTGGAGTCTGATGGAGGTGGCTGTGAATTTACCAGTGCAATCAGTGCTATGGTATGCCACTGTAATTTGTTGCGCAGCAAGGAGGTGGGCCTCCTATTGAAAGTGGACAGCCACATTTCTGTGGTCCTCAGGGAGATAGGGAATGAAGGAGGCAATCTCCTCCCAGAGGAATTGTTGATATCCTACCATGTAGGCCTGATAGTTTGCAACCCAGGTAGCTAAGGCAGAGAGGCATAGAACTTCCTGCCAGAAAGAGCAAGGTGGTAGCTTTCTTTGCCAGGTCAAGCTGATTTTCTAGATGAAGTGGATTGTGTTGCTTGGACTATAATGAAGTTGGGGAGAGGGTGAGTAAGGAGAAACACAGTGCCCTCTTGGTGCATGCACTAAAGGTGAACAGAGATATGCATGGGACAGTGCCAACCATGAAGGATCATAGGCATAAGAATCACAAGGACTGGAATCTTGAGTCTGGGGAGATTTCCTGGTATCAGTGTTGATGTTGAGGGCAATCAGAGCCTTCATGATGGTACTGATTATAACAACACTGTTCCTGGACCAATGGTGATCTGTCCCAGACCAATGGGGTCAGTGACAGCAAAGGATGAGTCGACCGTCCTCTTGTTGACCTGGAGGTATGACACTCGGATGGGAGGGCTAGAGTGAATGTGGCAGAGTGAAAGCACTTGAAGGAGGTTTGGGCTGTTGAGCAGAAGGGCAGTGGCTATCCTACAAAATGTGAACTGTTCATAGAAGATTGAGTTAGGTTCTGGCTCAGTATCAAGGGCACGTGGCACCTCTTGAACAGGCTGTTGGGCCTAAGGTGGAGTTCAAGATGATGAACAATGGGACAAATGATTTGAAGTCAACCTCAGAGTGGATGGTTGGTGACCCTGGCCTTGTACCCACTTTGTCTCCCTTGGAATGGCAGATTCAGCTGTGCTCCCCTTTTGCCCTCTGGCAGCCTTTTGCAGTATATTGATGGACTTGCCAGGTGCTGGAGGGGCCAGGCTCAATTCCAGATCACCTTGAACTACAGTTGGGGTATCACTGATCTTACTGAAAATGAGGGGGGAAACCACTGATTTTGAGACAGAAGTCTGGCCTTGCAGTAGTGAAGTTAATGGCTTCCTCTTACAAATGGAAGTTGACACTGAGTGGAGCAGGCAATTTTGCATGGCTACTTCCATGACTTTTAGAGATTGCTCCCAAAAGAAGAGCCGAAGGCAGAGGAGGCAGTTTTTGAGGCCTTGAGTCATGAACCTTTTACAAATGGAACAGCAATTCACAGGATGGCCCTCTCCAAGGCAGAGACACTCAAACTGGCCATCTAAGTGGGGAATTTTTCCTCTCCACGGGAACAGTCCTTGAAGAGTGTCTTAGAGGCTATATGAAGGACTTGCCCCAACCAGGTTGTAGAAGAGAGAGATGTTTGAACACGAAGCTACTCAGATGGAGTTCCTTTAGGAGAATCTGATGGATGAAAAGGAACTGTGAGGAATATCTCTTGGTGCTATTTATATCAGCGCCCAGAGGGGCATAGTTACCACCAAAAGTGACTCAGCTCTGGAACATTCCGTAGATGGATATGCACAGGCATGAAGACCCATGTGTTAGGCACAGAGACTACAAAGAACCACCATTTTATGCCATCAGATTACCACGAAAAACTCTATATGCCAAAGAGCTCTCTGGCTGAGAGTTGTAAATACCCCTCCCTAAACTGCAAACCCCAGGATTCCATAAGATGTTGAAAGTAGAATAACGGCACTATAACACTGTAGTGTGGAAATGGCCTTAGTCTTCTCAGAGTCTATGAATATTAGAGAGGTGCACATGGCAAATATCTCTGAAGTTGCAAGAAGCTGCACTGGCTACTAATGCTCACTAGTGTGCAATAACAAACGTCAGGGTTGATTCAGAGAGAAGATGGGTCTGAATTGCTTTATTTTTAACTCTGCAAATGTGGCAATAACAGAGTAGGCTAACTAGAAATTCCCACTTTCACAAAAGTCACCAAGACAACATAAGTCTGTCACATAAGCAGCTATACTTTCACTGACTTGCTGGCTGTGCTTTAAAAGTGAAACCTTTATGAAATAACATAAAGGTTCCTTTGGCACAAATGTGCCTTCAACAAAGCAACTACTTCACTGTAGACTTTAGTACTTGGCAAAGCACATCCGGTGAGAAAATGTAGCACAACAAATTTTTTGTTCTGTAACAAAGCAACAGCATTGCACACTTCTTTTCTGCATGTTCAGTCATATTTGCTTCTGCATATGTTAGCTTTTCAGGCAAAGCATCCAAGCTGTCTGGTTGACTCACATCATTGTGGCTCAATGTGGCCATTTTATTAGCTTCTCTCCAGCAACATAATGGAGAAGGAAGGGAGAAAAGATGAGGCAGCCTCAGATTTTATTTCTAATGTTTAGTTATCTCACTTTCTTCACTACACTTTTAAATATGAGGAACAGCATTATGCACATTATGCACAACTATTTATTTTAATCCTTTGGAACGCACATCAACATCTGACTTAAGGCTTTAAGGAAACATACATCTTAACTGATATATTCAGGAATAGCAGTGCTGGCCATGCGACAAAGTACATAATCCCAAGTGCATATCATGTTGATTATTAGGCCAAACAAAAGGCACTTTACTCTAGCTTTTAAAGCTCACTTTAAGCAAAGCAAGGCAAAGATGTTAAAAACCATACAGGAGAAGAAAAATGAGCGTTGAAAAGAGAACAAGTCTATGTCTTGTTTAAATATTGTATTTGCCAGTGTATAAGACACACCAGTGTATAATACACAGCCCATTTTCAAGAGTTATTTTTTTGGGGAAAAAAATTAGTACCCATACATCTTATACAGAGGCAAGGCATCCCCTATCCTCTTCCTTTCCATTTCACTGCTGCAGGAGTTCTCCCCACGAAGGCAAAGTGCATAGGAAAGAGGGGGAGCTCTAGGGAAGCTTTGAGCTGGCATTGCCTCCTAGACCTCCCCCTCCCTTTCCTATACATTTTGCCTCCACAAGGACAACTCTTGCTGAGGCAAAACAGAAGGGAAGGGGGTGGGGGAAGCCTTGCCTTTTACCCCCGAGACCTCCCCCTCCCTTTCCTATGCATAAGCAAAATGCACAAGAAAGGGAGGAGTGGGTCTAGTGGATAGAAACAGCACTAGTGCAGGGTGTCCCCAGACCCCCCGTCTTTTCTATGCATAAGCAAAATGCATAGGAAAGGGAGGGGGGTCTACAGGGTGGAACCAGTGCTGGGTCTGAGCTTTAGATTTCCTTGCAAGCTAGGGCTGCTCATCTGTAATTTTTCCTGGTTATTCATCCAGTCTTTATACATACTCCGTTTCCTTTTCACTTCCTATGCAGCTACATTGGCTTTTTTCAGATGTTTCCCATTTTTCTTCTTCTGTGAGATTGTTTGTCATTCATCTTTTTGCAACTCCTTTTTCACAAACTCCCACCTCTGCTGGGTGTCTCTTTACTTTAGCATACTCTGAACAACTTCCCATCATTTTTGAGAAATCTTGGAGAGTGGGTGAAGTGCCAAATTACAGGAGACAAGTAAATACTGTCCCTCTCTTCAAAAAGCCAAAAAACAAAATATAGGCCAGTCAGCTTGACCTCAATGCTAGGAAAAATATTACAGTGGATTACACAAAAGTGTGTCTGCAAGAATCTTCATGACAGTGCAGTGATCAGGAGGAGACAACATGGGTTTTTCAAGAACAGATCTTGACAACTTACCTTACAACTTTTTAAAAAAACTGGATCACTAATTCAGTAGATGATATTAAATCTTTTCTTTTATAACATTCTTATTGATTGTTGCTAATCATTTATCAATATAACTATCTTATTTATCTACTTGTTTATTATCTACTTACTTTTCCAAGTTAAATCATTGTTACCATTGTTACCATATCATTACTAAATTCTATATTAAATTCATTAATATGTTATCTTATTATAATGGTTAAGCAGCAAAATATTAGTACTACTAAACAATAATTAAAAATTATTTAAACCTCCATAGTTGTTAATAACCATCTCTAGAAAAAGTAGGAAATGACCTTTTCAAGCAACAAACAGAATACATCTTTTAATTCTAGATTAACACTTCTCAAGTAGTAATAAGAATTTAAAATTTAAAAATCTGTTATCATAAGATCACCTTCATTTGTCATTAAAAAACAATCAACCATTTCCAATCAGACATAAATTCATTTTGTGCTCTGCTTTCTGGTCTGTATGTAGGATTGTCCATTTTCACAGTTTTCAACAGTCTACTTAACCACCCACCATTGTTGGTAAATCTGTTCTTTTCCTATACTGGTCTTGCTGCTAACAGCATATGTTGGACAAATTTACAGGCAAGGATAATTGAAAATTTATCAGCATACATGGGAGAAGATGGAGACCATATTGAGCAGAATATAATTGCTCTATACTGAGTGAATTGTCCATATGCAAAAAGGATGAAAGTATCTAGAGATGTTATAACCCAATTTTCATCTAGAAAGTTGACAGACCAAATTTTGGAGCTTCATTGGAATAAGCCCTGGAAAATTCAGGATGATTTGCTTGTCAGTTTAAATGAAATTCCAGTTTGAATTCCAAGGAGAAAGGAAAGGAAAGGAAAAGGAAAATTATAATTTTTTTGTAGATAAACTTAGGAGAAAGAATATATGTTTCAGTTGGGATGGGCTGGAAGGTGTGATTTTTACTTATAAGAATGGAAGATACAGACTGTGAATTACTTCCTGAGAACATTTAAAAATGACTTTGAAAAAGAAAAAGATCAACAAGATGGAGAAGAGGAATCCAAAGACTCTGATGAAAAGGCAGCAGCTGTATCAGCTACATAAGGCAAAGAAGAAGAGGACTCATCTATGACAAATGTAGGAACTAAGTTGAACTTTTCTTCATCTGAATCCTAAAAATGGATTATAAATTTTTGACCTTGAATATAAATGTGGTTAATATCACTCAGAAAAAAGAAGAAGATAATCCACCTAAAGAAACGACTTAGATGTTATTTATTTGCAAGCGACTCTTCTTCGGAGTAGAGATTTTAAAAACTCTTAGTACCAAAAAGATTAGGAGAAGAATTTATTTCAGCTGGACATTTGAAGAAAAATAGAGCGAGATTGTATGCAAGACCTAAATTATGTCAGAAGTTGATTTTTATGGATGAAGAAGGAAGATGTGTTGGGCTGGAAACTACTGTAAATAGGGATAAAATGGTCATGGTGGTGGTGGGTTTATGTACCTGTGTTGCAAAAAGGAATCTTAATTTGGAAACTAAATGCAATGTTATTGGAAATGTTTTATGAAAATTGGTATTTGATGGGAATGGGCTGGTGGCCCCACAGATTGATAGATTCTTCCCAAGAGATATAAAGGAAGGACAAAGTTAACTACCTAGAGACTTTGTTGAATTGATGAATAATTTCCAAGTTGTGGATACATGGACAATGAAGCATCCACAAAAAAAAGAATACACTTTTTTTCTGACAGGCACAAATCCCATTCTAGAACTGATATGACGTGGATTTCTAAATCTTGGACTGACAAGATAAAGAAAGTTGAGATACTGCCTAAGATATTTTCTGACCACAATCCTGTGATGATGAGACTTAAGTGGACAAATAGGGAATATAGATGGAGAGTTTTTGAGTTTTTAATTTTGAATGAGGACGTGATCCTAAAATCAAAGGAGATTCAATAATTTTTTGAATGGAATTTAAATAAAAGAAGTAATATTGGATCTGTTTGGGAAGCAGGTAGGGCACATATTAGGGGATATTTCATTCGATTCAATAAAGAGTATTCAAAAAAATAGCAATGACTATGGAGGATATCAGAAAAAAGTTGAAATTTTTATGACAGAAGAGTTCTGAATATGCAAATAAACCAGGAGGATGGCTTGCATATAGGCTCAAGAAAGAAAGGCAGAATAGAATGATTTCAAAATTAAGAAAAGGCAATAAAAATTCACAAAAGATAAAGGTTTACTTTTTAAAGCTATATTCAAATAAGCAGGTAGAAGAGATTAAGAAAGAAGAATATCTGATGAGACAATAATTACCCAAATTGACAAAAGAAGAGAAAGAACAGATTAATTGAAAGATTTTAACATCTGATTAGTGGAGGCCATCCAGAAACTGAAGCCTGGAAAGACTCCAGGCCCAGATGGATTTGGAGTCCCACATTATAAAGGTTTACGGGAGTTTGCTCAAAAAGTTCATAACTGCTCTCCAGTGTTACAGAAAATCTTCAGTTGGCTTATCCTTTAGATCCAACATTAATTTGGCAAATTAGGCTAACTCAGCAACCTTAGCAATCCATTCTGTCATTGTTGGTGTATTAGTCTGTTTCTTAGATTGAGCAAACAATATTTGTGCTGCTGTTTTCGTATCAAATAAGTGGTTCATATTTACTGTCCAGTACTGTCAGCAAGTACATTTCTGGTGACATTAGAAAATATATCTTTAAATTTTTTTGGATTAACATATAAATCTTGGACCATTAACTTTTCACCTTCTTACAAGTCTACCACACATGCAGAAGGAACCCTCTTTATCTTTACATGCCCCACACTGGCTTAAGCATTCTAGGACATTTTCGGGAGCTTATTTGGGGTTAGGTACCGTATGTGCATCATCTGATACAAAATTTCTTTTAAATTATGGGAAAAAGTAAATTTTCTATTTCTGGATCACATTTTTCTCCATATGAACATTATACTCCAAATTCTGGGCCCATTTTATAGTGTACTCTTTTACAGATTAATCTGTCTTTGAAAGGAATTTATACACTTTTAAAATTACATGGACATCCTCTTTACACAACTCTAAAACCCATTTTCTCCATTCTCTATTGGCTGCATTTTTCTTATCTTTATTAGATCTGTCCTTAAGTTGCATACAAGCAAACCAATTAAGATCTTTGCCATCCTTAAAGAGCATATCAATTTAAAGTTCTTGTTGTCTTGTTCAAAGTACAAAAGATCATCATAAAGCAATCATCTCCAATGTTTAACTCATTTTTTTTTTAAAAAAAGTCCTGTGGTGAGGTGATTAATATTACTGTTGAGAAAAGTCTCCGCTTATATTTATACCAAACTTGTAAAAGAGGTTTTCTAATAAAATGATTTTTATATTCAGCATTTTCCTTAACTTTATCATACCTAAGATAACTATGCTTTCCAAATCTTAAATCACAGTCTTTGAGTTCCAAGAGTCTCTCATCATTAAGCAATATACATCCTTTCAGCCACAGAAAAGAACAGGCTTCAAAATACAATTTAGCATTAGGGATTCCCAAGTTCCCTCTTTCCTTCCATGTTGTATTGTTTTAAGTTTTATTCTGGGTTTCCTTGTCTGCCAAACAGATCTAGAAATATTTTTCTGCTATTGTACAAAAGGGATCCTGTTTCTTATAACAGCGATTGTTTGAAAGAGAAGTATAAGCCTTGGCAACACATTTGCTTTTATTACTGCAACTCTGCCCAAAAGGGATTATCTTCCCATTTTTCTAATTCTCTTTAAATTTATCTCCAAACTTTTTCATAGTTGTTTTGAAATAATAAGCTGTTGTTCTTTGTGATTGTAACTCCCAAATGTTTAATCCTCTTTTTCATTTTAAATTTTGAAAGAGAGGTTAATTCATTAGCTTTTTCTAGGGTCATTTCTGTAGTCAGCAATTTTGTTTTGTTACGGTTCACTTAAAACCTGGTGCATGTCTGAAGCATCTTTTTTTCTCCAAACGAGCTCCAATTGAGTCTAAATGGTTTTATTTCATTATCAAAAGATGATCTGCTTTAGCTCTCAGCTTGTAGTGTTCTTTACCCTCATCCTGTAGACCCTTTCATCTTATCCAATTTCTCTCAGTATGGCCTCCCAACGCCAAAATAAAAAGTATAGGTGAGAGGAGGCAACCTTTTCTAGTCCACTTTTGTATTTCAGTTGGTCTTTTTACATTACCATTTAGTAAATTTGTGCCTTTTGAACTACGTAAATTGTTTTTGTTGCCTGAATAATATTTACACGAGACCTCTTAATATTTGAAATAAATAATTCCAGGAAATATTATCAAATATTTTCTCTGCACCTAACAAAATCAAAACAGCTTTTTGTCATTATAATGTCCCAAAAATTCAAATAATCCATCTGGGGCCTGGCACTGCTCCAGATTTAATTATTTTAATTGCTTCTGTAAGATTCAGAGTTCTTACAGCCTCATTCAAATTTTGATTTTGTTCCAAACATAATTTGTCCAGTTGGAGTTTTTCCAAGTAGCCTTCCATATCTGAGATTTTTTCCTTGCTCCCTACATATAAATCTCTGCAATATTCCTCAAAAACTTTTAATATTTTCAAATTATCCATTACTAACTGATCTCCCTTCCTTATCTTATGAGCAATTTCTTTATCCTTCCCTGTCTTAACTTATAAGAAAGCCATTTCACAAATTTGTGAATTCAGTATTCTTTAGTTTGAGGTATAGTAACTTGGCATTCATTTCTTGCACTGTAAACGTTGAAAACTGTTGTTGAAGTAACTTAAACTTTTGTTGAATCCCTTTATCAACATTTTTCTTAGGATTTCCCTTCAAATTATATATTTCATCCATCAACTCACTCCTTTTCTGTCTTTTATCAGGCTGGAACCTTATTTTAGAAATTGACCTCTCATATAAGTTTTGCTTGCATCCCAAGCTATTGTGGCTCTACCCTTATTTAAGTTCAGCTCAAAAAAATTCCTCAATTAGTTTGCATTGGTGTAGTATTTCGATCTTCAAAAGCTTCACCAACTGTGCCCCCTCCCAGAATTGGACAACCTAAAGATGGTAGTGCACATGCTGGTAACCTCAAGGTTGGACTTCTGCAATGCGCTGTACATTGGACTACTTTTTTACCAAGTTCGGAAACTCGTAACTGGTCCAAAATATGGCAGCCAGACTGGTTATGGGAACAGCGAGGAGTGAACATATCACACCAATATTAAAATCACTCCATTGGCTGCCAATTATTTTCGAGACAAAGTACAAAGTGTTGGTTATTACCTTTGAAGCCCTAAATGGTTTGGGTCCAAGTTACCTGAAGGATCGTCTCCTCCCATACAATCAGCCTCAGACACTCAGGTTCTCTGGAGGCCAGTTACTTAAACCGGCCAGGACTAGACTGACAATGGTCACCCAGAGGACCTTCTTGTTGGCTGCCCCTAGAGACTGTGGAATGACCTTCTGGAAGAGGTCCAACAGCAAAATATGTGTCTGAATTAAAAAAAGTGCTAAAGACTTATCTCTTTCATCAGGATTTCATTATCTCTTTCATTACCCAGTCTATTTTTAAGTATACTTTAAATTGTACTTTTAGTTGTAGTTTTAAATGTGTTAGTACTTTCAGTTGTACTTTTTAATTATATTTTAACTAGGATATATCTGTATTTTAAATGTTTTGTGTTTTTAGGGTATTTTAGTTGCAATTTGTTTTTAATTATATCTATGCTGTACCCCACCTCAAGCCTGGGGAGAGGCAAGTAGCAAATAAAAACATCATCATCATCATCATCATCATCATCTTTCTTTCTATCTATCTATCTATCTATCTATCTCATCTAAACTATGTATGCTCTGTTTTCAGATCATCATCGTAGGATTATGATCTGAGAAAATTTTTGGTGAAAGGTCTGTCCTCTTTAGTAGATTAGCCTTATTATTAGAAATCCAGAACACATCTATTCTGAAAAAAAATCATGACCATTTGAAAAAAATGTATAGTTTCTAGAGTCTGGTTACAACTGTCTCTGCCCATCTATTAGTCCAAAGTACCGTACAGACTCATGTGTAAGTCTAGAAATTTTAGACAGAAAATTGATTCCAAAATCTGTGTTGATTTATCCATAGGTCTAAGTACTGTACTTTGATCCATGGAACTCTTGAACTCTTGTCAAAAATGGAATCATCCCCTTCTCTGAGCAGAGTGGTGAAAGGCAAGAGCTTAGCCCATCCTGGGAGAACCTAAAAGAAGCATCAACCTCCTCTACTGTCCCCCACAGCAGTGCTTCTGGCCTTTTTGCACACCTGAGTGGGAAAATGGCAGTAGTGGCAATGGCTCTTTGGTGCTTCCCCTCATAGGAGTGCTAAGGTAGATTTCTCATTAGTACTGCCATAAATATCCATTAAATGTATTATTTTGCCTTTCCAGTTGATATCTACAATTGTACATCTACTTTATCCATCTTCATGTATCAGTTTAGGTTGTAGTGTTTCATTTATGTAAAAGACTACTCCATTTCTTTTGTTCTTGTTTGAAGACACTAATTCTGGGCCCATATTTCTATTTTCCAAAAGTCTGCAGACTCTTTTTCTTATATGAAACTCTTGAAGATAAATAATTTCATATTTAGGATTTCTTTTCCTTTTCCAAGGCAACTTCAGCCCATTTATATTCCATAAAACTATTTTCAGATTTGTTTTAGTTGATTTATAAAATAACTTATAATAGTTATCATGCCTTTTTAACAGCTTTCAGCCTTTTGAATGTTTCCTTCTATGGCTTCTTCCTTCAAATTTTTGAACAGATCTCTCATTCTTTAAAGAATTTATCATATATTTATATTTATTTTTATTGATCACCTGCATAAGAACTTATCATATATATTTATTTATATTTATCACCTGCCTGTTTATCAAACCCTCTGGAACTATACAGCGAAATGTTATGTCTTTTTTTCTGAGTGCTTCATGAGGATAGATTTCAACTGAACATTAGAAGGAACTTCTTGACAGTGAAAGTGGTTCAGCAATGGAACCAGCTGTATAGAGAGGTGGTGGGGTCTTCTTGGATGTCTTCAAAAAGAGGCTCAACAGCTACCTACTAGGAATACTTTAGAACATGTGTCAAACACAAGGCCTGCGGGCCGAATCCAGCCCACAAAGCCATTTCATGTGGCCCTCACACCTCTCCTGCAGCTGCGGCACTCCCCCCACCTGGCGAGTCCAATCGTCACATTGCGGGCCCCCAGCTGCCAGTATTCTGAAGAGGAATAGCTCCATGGCAACACTCTGCACGGCTTGCGAGAGTTGGACAGAGGAGCAGTCAGAAGTAGATCACAAGTGCTGGCTGCTGGGCTCCTCTTCAGAATACCGACAGCCAGGGGCCTGCAGTGTGGGGATCAGGATCACCAGGTACAGAGAGGTATAGGGAGGCAGAAAGAGGCACGGGGAGAGGGGAGCAGAAGGAGGCACAGAGAGAGTCTTAGGGGCTGAAAGAGGCACAGAGACAGGCTAGGGGGCTGAAAGAGGCACAGAGAGGGGCTGGGGGGGGCAGAAAGAGGCACAGATCAGAGTCCAATTGTTTGTTCTGCCTGTCTCAGCTGGGACCAAAAAGTTAAACAAAGTTAATGTAATAAACAGTGCTTGGTAATATTTGTCTGATGATTAAAAAAAAATATCTTTCAGTTTTCAAAACTCATTTTTCAGTAAATTTTACAATAGTTGTACACTTGAATATCTGCTTGCCATTATTTTTCCTAGATTTCTAGTTTCAGAGCTAGTTATTACTAAAATCAGTAATAATTGAATGTAGAGGCAATTATTTAATATGATAAAATAGTAGATACATTTATATAGTCTTACAGACACAACTGGCCCTTTGAGGGCAACCATAATGCTGATGTGGCCCAAGATGAAATTGAGTTTGACACCCCTGCTTTAGAAGATACTGCACTGAGCAGGAGCAATGTCCTATGGGGCCCCTTCTAACTCTGATTCTCTGATTCCTTGCTAATATCTGTCATTAACAAACAGATGGATCACTAGCAGAGGAATGGAACCCTTAGGTGGAACTGGGAACACAAGCCACTTCTGTTGTAAGTCTCGGATACTCTACACAAGTTGTTTATGAACAATATTTCTGACATTCCAGAGAACAAGCACCCTCCCTACACAACAGGGTTGGACAAAGGGTGGCCCTGGACCCACAGGTAGCTTCCAATATGGTTTTTATCAACCTTGGTCTCTCCAAGCTCCCCGGACTGTCTTGATCAGTTAAAAGGCAGATTAGGAAATCATGTTTCAGGCTATGCTGAATGGGGTTATACTCACCTTGAAAATCCAGGTTCACAACTTGGATATACTCCTTGACTCAACTGCAAGCCTGGAAGCTCAAGTTTTTGAAGTGACCAGGAAAGCATTTGCACAGTTAACATTCATGAGCCAGATTTCCCAGAGAAATGTGATCTGACTATATTGACATGTGCCTTAGTTACATCTCAATTGGATTACTATAATGCATATGTGTCAAACTCAAGGCCCGCGGGCCACATCTGGCCCGGTGTGTAATTATATCCGGCCCGTGAGATCATTTTATATATTATTGTTATTAATGGCCCGGCGATATGAAGCGCTGGTAACACAATAAACTACAGATCCCATAATGCAGCGCTTCAGCTGCCTTGCCGAACACTTCCCGCATTAATCAAGTCTAGCTTATGATGCTGCAAGTTATTGTGAAGCTAGCCCTCACGATGCCGAAGAGAAAAGTTGATTCTGAAAACAGAGCCTTTAAAAACCGATGGGAGGCTGAGTATATGTTTACTGACATTGCCGGTAAACCCGTGTGTCTCATTTGTGGAGCTAATGTGGCTGTAATTAAAGAATTTAATCTAAGACGGCACTATGAGACAAAACATCAGGATAACCTGAAAGACCTGAATGCAGAGCAGAAGATACAGAAAGCAGAAGAGTTAAAGAAGAATCTGACACTTCAGCAGACGTTTTTTACCCGTGCAAAATCACAAAGTGAAGCTGCTGTGAAAGCAAGTTTTATCGTGGCAGAGGAGATCGCCAAATCAGCCAGGCCATTTACCGAGGGAGAATTTCTGAAGAGCTGCATGATAAAGGTGTTTGATGTCTTATGTCCAGACAAAAAGCAGATGCTGGCAAATGTAAACCTGAGTAGAAATACGATTGCTGATCGAGTTTGTGAGATGGCCACTGATTTAAGAACACAGTTGAGTGAAAGAAGCAAAGACTTTATTGCATACTCTCTTGCTGTGGATGAAAGTACTGACATGACTGATACTGCACAGCTGGCCACCTTCATCTGTGGAGTGGACTCCAATTTGCGCGTTACAGAGGAAATAATGGACATTAAATCGATGCACGGGACAACGACTGGAAAAGACATTTTTGAAAATGTATGTCAAAGTATAACGGATATCAAACTGCCCTGGGACAAACTTATTGCACTTACAACTGATGGAGCACCATCTATGTGTAGTGAAAAAAGTGGACTAGTGGGAAGGATGCGAGTAAAGATGCAGGAGGAGAACTGTACTGGTGAGTTAACGGCATATCACTGCATCATACACCAGGAAGCACTATGTGGCAAAGTCCTGAAGATGGACAATGTAATGAGTACTGTAACACAAACCGTAAACTTTATCTGAGCTAAAGGTTTAAATCACTGGCAGTTTCAGTCCTTTATGCAGGAGATAGATTCAGAGTTTGCTGACATTCCTTATCATACAGAGGTGCGTTGGCTAAGTCGGGGAAAAGTTCTCAACAGAGTTTTTGAGCTCAGCAACGAAATCTGTCAGTTCATGGACAGTAAAGGAAAAAACTCCACCAATTTTAGGGATGAAAAGTGGAAATGCGAGTTGGCATTTCTGGCTGACATAACAGCTCATCTCAACTCCTTAAACCTCCAGCTCCAGGGACGTGACCGCATGATCACTGACATGTATGACGCAGTGAAGGCATTTCAAGTGAAGCTGCTTTTATGGGAGACACAAATGCACCAGTGCAACTTGCCCCACTTTCCCTGTTGCCAAGTAATGTTGAACCAAGTCGGCACAACGGTGTTCCCAAATACGCACTTTGCTGATAAACTGAGCGCACTGCGCACTGAGTTCGCACGGCGCTTTGGTGACTTTGAAGAACAAAAAAAGAATTTTGAGTTGCTTCGCAACCCATTTGCTGTTGGGGGATGATAGGAGTTTCAGCCCCACAGAGATGCAGCGGAATAACCACAGGCAGCGAGCCAACAGCAGCAGCCTTGTTCCCCAGTAAGGATACTCACACACGGAGGTTTCTTCCAAACAGGAGGCACTTTATCTTGTAGCAACGTTCCGTTATATACACAACATGGAACAGACGGACAAAGGCTTGCGCCAGGCACCGGTTTGGTCAACAGACAAATACATACTGGGGATTGCTTTCTTATATACATATTTACAACCAATCAGGCAGAGGTTTGCACACCTCCCTCTACCTTCTGCACACAACCCCAGTTTCTGATGCAACCTTGCAATCACCCACAGCTGGAGCATGATGCAGCATCTTTGCAGTGGGCTGATCATTTTCCTAGGGTTCCTTGCCTGGAATCCCTGACATTTGCCGTCGATGTGGAAACTGCACCTGTGCAGATTCAGATGGAGCTGATTGAGCTGCAGTGTAATGGCACACTGAAGGCAAAGTACGACACTGCAGGGCCCGCACAGTTTATTCACTCCATTCCCACAGAAATGCCCCAGCTCCGTCTACGTGCGACTCGAACCTTGTGCATGTTTGGTAGCACATATCTGTGTGAGAAGCTCTTCTCAGTGATGAAGACTAACAAAACAGCACACAGGAGTCCTCTCAATGATGAGCACCTGCAGTCCATCCTGAGAATCTCCACAACACAGAACCTCACACCAAACATAAACAAACTTGTTGCCAAAAAAAGATGCCAGGCGTCCAGCTCTGATAAAATGACATAAGAGCAAAGACAACTGAATGATTTGATTTGTTATTGCTGAAAAGCAAAAATTTTATTTCTATTTCCAGGTTTTGTTATGCTGCAGGTTCATATTTTGAATTTGTATAATTTTGACAGGATATATTTTTATGGAGAGCAAAATCTTTTGGGATATTTAAAATTGAAGTTTATTTTTTATATAAAATGACATAAGAGTAAAGAAATTTGAATGTTTGTTCTTTTAACGTTTACTTTATTTCTAATTTGTATAATTTAGACAGGATATATTTTTATGGAGAGCAAAATATTATAAGTTATTTAAGGTTTGAGTTGATTTATTCCGGAATAATATTGCTGTCTGTTTTTATTCATATTTATGTTCAAAAAAGTTAAGTTTTAAAAGTTTTAAAGTTTTAAAAGTTTAGTTTTAGTGTGTTCAATAAATGTTTATCCTGTTCGGCCCGTGACCTAAAGTGTGTTTTGGATTTTGGCCCCCTGTGCAATTGAGTTTTGACACCCCTGCTATAATGTGTTCTGTGTGGGTCTGCCATTAAAGAGTGTTAGAAACTTCAGCTGGTTGAAAGAGCTACAGCCAGACTTCTGACCAGGGCTAGTTAGAAGGAGCATATCCTTGCTCTGTAATCCTTGTTACAGAGATTCTGCTGGCTAATAGTTTCTGAGCATATTTCTAAGTGCTGGCTATGACCTATAAACCTCTATACGGCCTTATAGACAATGAAACACCCTGTTTTGCTGTATGAACTGGCAAGGGTTTTGAGATCTTCAAAGAAGCTACTTCTCTCTGTTCCATCACTCTTAGAGGCACATCTGGAGGGAATGCAGGACAGGGATTTCTTTAGCGAAAGGATACTGAATAATAGGCTGTATTGTTTGTATTTGTGGCCTGTTAACTGGTTTGCTTTTAATTCTATTGTAAATTAGTTTTCACTTTTGCATATTTTTAGTGATGCAAATTTTTACCTCTACCTGATATTTGTTTGCTGCCTTGAATCTCAGGGCTAGGAAGAAGACAGAGTATTAACAGATTTTTGAAAAGGTGAATTGCTTCTCTGGAATCCTAGGAACAGCCATCATCTTTTAAATCGGTTTCAGGGCCCCCTTGCATTGTTTAACTTACAGAATACCCATTTTTCAAAATCAGAAGTAAACGTCTGACCACTTTTGGTTTTAGTATTTTTGTCAGTCAGTGTTATTTCTGTAGGGTCGCAAGGGCAGAAAATTGGCCCCATGGAGCTGGTTTAGTAGCCTACTTCTGGTATACAAGTTCCAACTAAAACAGGGCTATGTAACTGTGGAGGAGTAGGAGGCAGCATTAGCCCCCCAGGAGACCTTGGGTGGCCAGATCCCACTGTACCTGCTCTTCCCTCCCAAGGCTTTTTGCTCTAAAATTAATTTATCTATCTAATTTAAAATCTTGCCTTTCTCTCAGATGGGATCCAAATTCCCTTTAGGAGCCATGGGAAGCATTTTCACATGTTTTGGGCCTTCCTGGGCCATTTTAACAAAAGGAAGTGAGCGGAAGTCACTTCCTGTTCATTTCTTTTTTTAAAAAATGCCTCTCTTGGGCCTAAATAGACTCAAGGTGGGCCCAAAACCTAGAAGAAATGCCCCACACACTATGTGGTATTTTCAGGGGGGAAATTCTGAACAAATTTGCAAACATTTTGTAACAGTTGGGCTCCAAATATGCTGGAAATGCCTTCTGCGCTCCCTAGAAGGCTTTGGTTGGCATTTTGGAGCAAAAAAGAATAAATAAATCTTGATAACCTTTTTTCCCCTGAATTTTTGGAACCCCTGGGGTGCTCTAGGAGGCCACCCGCAGCCCATGACATTTTGCCCACCTTGATCTAGAATAATGGTTAACATTAAATAGTCTGCCAATGCATTTTTAGTCAACATATTTTAAAAGAGCACTGACTGCACATTACAATCTTGTGACCATGTTTCTCTAATAGAGCATAAAGATGCTAAGGAAACAAGGAGAGTGAGCTTCCCAAGAGTAGTCAATAATCAAGTATAAGCAGGACATTTGCAAAGCTCACTCCCATCCATGCTTATGATTTAGTAGCTCAAGTTCCCTGCATTAGCACTGGTGGTGTGTACTAGTACAAATCTGTGAATGGTGCCTGCTGTGACAGTCTCTTGAACAAGGAAAGAAACACTACAAAGGACCAGGAAAGCCATGCCATGTCTCTGCAAGATTATTTATCTCTCACTTGTACAGATACAGAAAGTTCACAATATAAAACATACATTTCAAATTGTACATTTATTTCAATATTTGACAGGCTCCAGAAAAAATCATATGATGCAAGGTCAGTCCATAAAATAGAAACACACTGAAAGGTAAATAATGAAATTGTTTACAACCTGCTGTACTTTTCCAACTTGGTTAATATACCACAGATGCAATTTAAAAAACCTTTTATTCAAAATGTCTTCATAAAGTGGTGCAAAATATAAAACATTGCATTTATATAAAAATAGACTTCTATCTATACAAATTGCACTATTGGCAAATTTATCCAATATTTAACACAGATATCGTTCTGTCTCTGAATTCATAGGAACAACTTCTGGAAATGCTTTTTGGCATTTATTTTATCTTCTTGATTAAATGTGCTCCCTTTTGGTTTCAGTTATTATTCATGTTTGTGAATTCCTGATTATGAAAGGAAAAATGAATTTCTGTTCTATAAATAAGTGTTGTTCAAAGTACATTAGGCCCCATGTCTCCTGGGACTGGAAGGCATGGCTAAAAGCCTCTTCTATGAAGAGGGACCTGCCTCTAGACTTCCTGATAAAGTGGTCTTAAACAACTAGAGGTTAATAAAAGCACACATTCTCCAATGTAGATAGAAGGGTACTATAACTGATTTTCTGAGGGAAGGGTCCCACAATTCCCCAGACCAGCTTTGCCTTATAGGCTATAAGCAGCATAATAGCCTAGCTCTTTTGCAGTTCTTTGCCCCATCCCCACAAGAATACTTCTTAACTCCTCTACTCCTAACATGTCTTAGAAGGGACAGAACCCCACAGAGAACAGGGGGAAAATAGTTTTGGCCTACTGCTCAAGGAGCTTTGGTTGCTCTGAGAGAGAGCACTTTTCAACCTACCCTTCAATCTACACCCTAGTTTTAACGGGAAGCAAGATCTGAAGCATCACACTTTACCTGTCCAACACATGCACAGGAGTCCCAAAAGCCAAGCTGGAGAGGGCTCTTCTTGGCTTTCTCTCCACAGCTATAGCATCTCCCTAGAACTGCTCAAAGTGAGAGACAAGTCTTTGCAGGATTCCTGGAAATCCGTAATGGCAGGGAGAGGGCGTAGGGGAGCTCCACTGATGATACCATGGGAAGAGGGAGTGAAGAGTAAGTTCTTTGTGTACCCAAGGTGTGGGAACTGTGTGGCCTACAACAGCCCCAAGATTATTGGGCGAATTCAATCAGGAAAATGGAGACAGTGCAAGTCTTCTACTAAACTGAAAAAGTACCCACACCCACCACCAACCCTGTTAAGGCCATCCAAAGTTTTGGAAAACTGAAAATGACCTTACAGTTTCATCAAGAGGGGCTGGTGTGGCTGGTGTGCTCTGCTGACACCCTGAAGAGGAAAAGGGCTGGGTATAGGTATTGGATTTTCCAGTTGCCCAGTCCAATGTACCCCATCTTGTCCTAAGGCAAGAAGAATAAGTACCCCATTTGGACTATTTCTTCTGATCCCTACTGTACTCATGTGAACAGGAGCAGGACTGTGAGAGAGTACACCTTCTGCAGCCTGCCATGGCAAGACAAGTTCTCGGAAGTGAAGGTGTAACATTCTTTAAATTTGGTGCTCACCCCTTAAAATGGATTGTACCACCCAATGAAGTCAGGATGACAAGAAAACAAAACTTTTAGCCCACTTCACTTACTACTGCATCAAAGTTTGGCAGCTCTTCTTGTGGCTCAGTGTGGGAAGAAAAAGCCTGGAAGGAGGAATGAAGATGCCAAAACATGTCTCCTGTCAAGATATCTTCTCTAAGCCATGGCTTCTTCCCTAAACATTTAGGGACTAGCATTCTGTTAATGGCATATGCAAGTGGCAAGTCAACCTTACATCTTAGTATGTCTTTTTTTTCTTTTTCTGTTGTTCTGGAAATTGGTCTCTTCCTCTGCAATGTCAAACCTCATCAGGAATTACTGCCGACCACTGCACTGCTGATCCTCAACAGTTATTTTGTTGGCTGGTGGAGAGAGGTATGGGGGAATTGCAGAAGCTTCATTACCTTCCTAAAAGGACATGCTTTTCCAGTACTCTAAGTGTACTTTAGATCCTGGTTCTTGTGTCCTTGGTGTCTATAAATATGTGTTGGGAGTTTGGAGAAAACTCAGATGTTACCACAACAACAATCCCAGTAATTGGAGAAAAAAGGAACAGAATTCTAAAAACACACACATGCAATCTCTCTCTCTCCTCACACACACACACACACACACACATTTCTTCCAGTTCTTCCTCTTCCCAGGCTCCATCAGTCTTGTTCATGATACCCAATCCTTGCTCCATCCTTCCCTCCCTCCAATGCTCTTTCCTTGGGGTAAAGGATGTGTTACCACTGCTCTGGAAAGCATTTTTGGGCACTTGAGGGGCAGAGGGGCAATCCTATGAAGGTAGGCCAGTCAAGTCTAGATCAGTAAGAAGTAAAAGGTGAATATGTGAAACACCTTGGATATTCTAAAGTAGTATATAAATATCTAATCATAATTATCATCAAAGGTAATGGTAATAGCTGTTTAGGAATATCTCTTGTCACATACAAAACTGACATGATATTAGCACTACTTTTCACTGACCCAATTCATTCTCATTTTGTAAAGTCTTCATTGCTAAACCCCAGAGGGTGACACTAGAGAAGAATGGGCCTTCATTATTTCTGCATTCAATAGAAGACATACCATTACTCAATTCACCACTACAACTGCCACCCACAGTGCTCACAGAGGAACGAAGCAAGGAAATATCATCAGACTGCAAAGGTTCTTCCTCAGCTGATGGGTCTATTTCTTTATAAGAACATGACCGATTAGGTCTTTGCTGAGATTTGCAGAGTTTAACAGGATCCAAATTCAGTTTCTGCTGATTTGTACAATCATTCTGTTGTACTAGGGGCTGCACCTTTTGGAAACTGTCCAGTTCACTAGATGAATTTCCATTTGGTTGGACAGGAAACTTCACTGACATTGGTAATAAAGTTACTGATAGTTCTTGGGTAAAAGAATCTGAGCTCTGGGACTTCTCAAGGTCAGAAATTTCCATTGCTTGAGTCAAGTCATCTAGAGTATGTGGACTTTCATTATCACCTTTACAATGGATTTTTTTGTGTCGACGTAAGACAGCTGAACGACTGAAACATTTGTTACAGGTCTCACAGTTATATGGCTTTTCCCCAGTATGTGTTCGGATGTGTCTTCGTAGGTCACCAGATCCTGCAAAGCATTTCCCTGCAGAACAAAACAGGCAAAGTAGTATCAATTATGTATGCCGTATGTTATGTTGTACATTAATTTCCAATTAAATACTTGCTTTTCAAATGCTATTATGTATAGTTTTTATCTACCAGAGTTATTGTTATCTATGTCTTTGTTAAACTAAAAATGACTGCAACTAGAAAGCAGTGGTGCCCTTAACACCTACCTTCAGTTTCTAAAGTGTTTCTGACAAACAGACTCAAACCTTTTGTAAACAGTTCAAGAATATCACAATTTTTAATATAATAGGAAATATTCCATAGAATTTCATTTTGAAATATAGTGGGCCCACATATAAGGTCAGGGATCCATTCTAGTACCCAGTGCTTCATGCAATTTTTGCATATAATCTTTAACTTTTCTTTTCTTACTTGAAATTAACATGGAGGGCATTGTATTGACTTTCTGACATGCAGGTATCATCAAAAAAAGGATTTATTTTTCAGAAAGAGGGTCATGAGAAAGGGGTCCTGGATTTTAACAGCAGAATGATATAGGTGGTTAAATGTTACTATTGGAAGCAGACATTGTGAATGGTTGGGTGTCGCTGTCAGGAGCGGATTATGTTGATTGCTGGGGATCCTCTGTTGCTGAAACCTTTTGGAAAAACATTATAATGGACAGTTGTTGTCTCTCTCTTTTTAACTCATCAGTGTTGGTGCAGAGGCTGTAATCCTAAAGTAACCATACAGGTGATTTTAATGCTGCATTTCATCCAAGAATTGTATTCCATAATTTTGTCCTTTAATGTCTGTGCAATCTGAAACACTATGGCAAGCTTCCCTAATGCCCTCATGGCTGGTTGTGTTTCCGTTTCTTCTTCCTCCATCTGAAGAGCTTTTAATAAGTTCTGCCACAGTTTCTGATTGGTTTATGCTTCCTGATGCCCATCAAGATATTCCTCCACTTCCTCATCCAGCAGGTCACAAAATCTTTCTCCACCAAATTGCCTTCATGTGTCAATGATTTTTCTACCTTCTCCATTGATCCTGGATGGCTCAGGAAAATCCTCCACCATGTCATTCTATAAATTCTTCCAGTTATAATTTCTGGTTAATTGATCCACTGCAACTTGGATGAAGGTTATTGCATCAGCAATTGTGAAGGATTTCCAGCACTACATTATGTCCATATTATGGTCTGCATCAATTGCTCTTACAGTGCGCTCAAATACCAGGTGAGTGCACATGGCTTTGACAAAACAAATGACACCTTGGTCAGGGGGCTTAATCAGAGGGGTTGTTCTGGGAAGCAAGAAGACAACATCAATGTTTTCATTTTCATAGCAGACAGATTCAGGATGGGCAGGTGCATTGCCTGCTACAGGACTTTAGAAATGCCAAACCTTCATGGTGCAAAGTTTCTTTCATTTCTGGGATGAAGCATTGGTGAAAACATTCAATAAATAAGATGGCTGTCATCCACGCCTTATTATGTTGCAGAGCACAGGAAGATAAAGCTTGTTTTTGTTTTTAAGAACATGTGGGCTCTTCAATCAGTATGCTGTGCCTGGCTTTATCCTATGCCCTGCACAGCTGCCACACAGGACCAGAGTTAAATTATTCTTCCATGCCTTATGCCCTGCTGACATCTTTGCAGTTTTATGACTATAGGTTCTAGTGAGCACTTCCCCCCCCAGAAGAGCCTGGTTTCACTGGAACTGAACACCTATTTTAGATGGCATCCTTTCTCCTGAATCAACCTCTTAAACTCATTTGGAAATGTGGCAACAGCTTCTTCACTGGCAGATAAAGACTCTCCACCTAGATTGACATTTCTCAGTCCATGCTTGTTCCTAAATCTACAATCACCCCTTGATAGCTGTAAATGGCTTGGTGGCACTTTCTCCAGGGGATGTTCTGTTGAAGTCTTTGTATAGCATCAATGCTTTCTGATGCAACATCTTGCTGTCAGTGATAACATATTTTCTGCTCATGTATTCCACCCTCAAATTTAAGGCCCTTTCTTAAATTTAAGCCCTTGTAAGTTTTGCAGTTTCAGGTGTCACAGCAACACTACCGCAATTTTTTCCCTCTTCACATTCTCACAGACTTATTTTTTTCTTGCCATAGATGCTTTGTTTTTCTTCTTTATCAATCCAGAACATTCACCTTCTCACTTAAAGAAAGCAATTCTCGGCTCTTCTTTGGCTTCTCTGGATTGCCAGCATTGCCACTCTTGTACTTTGGGAACATCTTTCAATAGCAAAACCACTTCAGTACGACAATGTAGCACCAGGTACCACGTGCAAAGCTCTCAGCATTAAGCAGCAGCAACGAGGAGCACCAGATACCATGAGCAGAGCTTTCAGCATGAGGCAGCAGCACAAGATACTTTGAGAAGAGCTTGCAGCACGAGGTATCAGCAGCGAGATACTGCGAGTAGCATGTGTAATTGAAACCACATAAAACAGCATCATGTTAGACACAGCCCTACTGTAGTTAAAAAATACAGAATGCAAAGAACTCCCTTTAACCACACAGACTGCACCAGATGAGATGCTGAAATGGACCTTGTGGCATGGTCTGCAGAATTTTGTTCTGCTGGGACACAGTGGCACTGCTCTTGATGGTTGGGAATGGAAGTGGAGCCACTGAGCCGTTAGATTCATCTTTGAAGAATTCCTTATCCATAATTTTCAAAAATACTTTATTTTCTACTGCAGGGGCAGATCTCTTACCATCTTTGGTTGTCTGGAACACTGTGTTCCCAACCAGTATCTTCTTGCCCACACTTGGGTCATTCTTGATCTTGATGTATCTTGAATGAACTTTGAGAAGAATAAGAAAGATGTAAAAACTATTTTTTTCTCTTTATATTTTGGACCTAGTGAAAACCGTTTTTCTCTTGTAAGCTGCGTGGCAGTTAGCTGAGTGCAGTTAGGTACAGGTCGCCTTTGGCTGGCTCACATTGGCAAAAGGTCTCCCAGTTCTTGCAATTTTAGATTGACTTTGAGATCTTAGAAAATTCTCTTTATTTTTGAGGGGTGTGTTCTCAATTGCTTCAGGTGTGCCATAACATTCCTCCAGCCTGCCCCAATACTGCTTTCAGAGCAGCTGTGGGCTTGTTTGCATGTGCTGCCGAGAGCTGCAGTCCATGCTTTGGCAGCAGCTACGCTGACTAAGGTTAGGTCGAAATGGGCAGAGGTCATTGATATTGCTAAGGACCTAGAGATGTGAGGAAATGATGAAGATGTCTCCTGCAAGTGGCTTATCTGGATCTCTACTTCTGTAATAACTGTTTTGACAATGTTGTCTCTTTTTTGTTCTGTTTAACAGTCTCCTGAATGACACATTCTCTCAAATTACTGCATTCTGTTGGGAGAGAGAAAGATTTCCCAGACAGCAGTTGGTATCTCATATAATTGGGCCATAATATGTTCAATTTCACATTCATTTGCAGCACTGATAATATCAGGAATATCGTGTTCTACCTTGTCCCAGGCCCCTTCTGACTTCTCTTGTTGCTGACCTTTGTCGGGTTCATATGCTTCCTGGGCCTTTTGAGTCAATATGCTTGCCTTTCGGGACCTGCGTCCTTCAGAGGCCTCACAGGTCTACAGCATAAATGCAGCAGTTCCATCCATGGGCTTGGGCTCAGCCACCTCACTGAAGAAATAAGAAAGCTGGACTCTACTCTCTGATTCCAGTTCTGGCTGATAAAACAGAATGAACAGCAGAGATGCATCTTCTTATCTCTTTTTTACTGTTATGGCCTTGATATATGTTGTGTTTAACTGTATGTCTATCCAGACAGTTAACTCACATGTGACGTAAATGAAAACTAAACTTTATTGTGGAACTTAATAATAGTTAACTAAAAGGGAGGTAAAGAATGGAAGGTTGTGTGGGATGATGTGAAAAAAAGATGTGTGCACAAGGCCCTTCAGACACAAGAAAGCAGACAGAATTGAGGAGAACAAAGCCAGAGGGAGGAGACTGGTAAGGGACAGCAAATCAAACACAGATACAAGGAATCAGGACTGACTGGTTGATAATACCTCTATGTAGAACAAAGTCATAATTACACTTAGGGCAAAAGACAATAATAGAAATGCCCTGTTGGGACAGAACATATCCTACTGAGTAGGAAATTATTTTCATTGCTTCAATTATATATTTTGAAAACATGAACACCAAATTAAGAAGTTATTGTTTTAAACAGAGAACTGGACAATGCAACAATTCCATCATAGGAGGGAGATGCTGGTGAGCTGTTGAATCCAGTTACTATTATTTCACCATCCAGAAAAGTTCACATGAGCAAGAAAAAAAGCCTACAATAAATGGGGGGGGGGGGTTGGTTGGGTTTTTTTTTAAGTACAGACTTACCACAAGCTGTGCAACTGTATGGTCTGTCGCCAGTGTGTCTGATCCTGTGCTTTACTAACTTTCGTGGCAAGTTAAATGACTTTCCACACTCATCACAGGTGAAAACTTTTTCTACTGTATGGTTCTTCTTATGTTCCTTTAAATTACTGAAGTTACTAAATCCTGAAATAATGTAAGAGAAACAGGATCAAGAGGACTGTATACAGCATACAAACTGCAATGGCACAGTTACCCTGTGACAAACTGCTTGTGCTAAAGTTCTCAGACAGAGAACCAGGTATCTCAAGCCTGAAGTGATTCACCTCGGCTACCAAGCAGTGGGACTGAGGATTAGGACTGTCTTTAGTCTATTCCTTAATTCTGAAGAGTGTTTATCTGCAACATACCTCGACCACAGATGTCACACAGATGTGGTTTTTCTCCAGTGTGAATAATAATGTGGCGCTGGACATCACCAGATGCAGCAAATCTGTAATATAATTTAAGAGAACATTTAAACTAGGGTTATATGCCTTCCTGCAAATGGCCTTCAGTTTCTTTGAAGCCTCTTTATGGTTATTTGCAAAGAGTGTCAGGCTACTTGGTGGGCTTGTGGCCCAATGGCATCACTTTATGAACTGGCATGTCTAAATGACCACTGTCCACAGGGCTTCCACCATTCACATGACTACAAGAATCTTCCCTTGCTTATGAAGCCATAACTACATGAATGGGAAGGGCCATCTGAGCAGCAATCTTAGGAAAGTGCTGGTTCAAGTGATTGCTGATTCTCCTTAGGAAGGAGAATCTGGTTCTGGTTCTGTACAATTGGTGCCTGTAATGCTATGATTGCACCAGCATACTGGTTCCCCTTAATGTCTGGCTGCAAGGGCCTTTAAACTTATCAACTATGACTATGTATCTAAGAGGGAGCTGATGTATTCACTACTTGACCACATAATATGTAAAAAATCTAGGTAATTCCAGCTCTGAAATGTAAAGAGAGTCTAATGCTAGATGTTGCCAAAAGCATCCTCGGTTTTAAATGTTGAAACAGCGTGCTTCATATTCACAATAAAGCATTTAGTTCCCCCATAGTGTTATTTATTTAGCAAGAATAAAACTTCAATACATATTTAAACGTACATACAGCTACAATTTCAATCATGCTGAATAGAATGAAGTAATAACAATTTTGCAAGTGAACAGCAGAGAAAGAAGGAGAATCCTTACAATGTCCCTCTCAGGAGAGTCTTACAATATATACATTATTTAAATTGAGCAGATATTTGGTCAAAAACTACACTCATAGACAAATTATGAATCTTTCAGCATAATATTTTGAATAATAGGATTTGTATTCCAGGACAAAGACCATTTTAGGATGCACATGAGAAATTATTACTGAAGTGAACTGGATGTTATCTTTTCTTGTAATTGCTAGAGTGCCTTTCAACTTCTTGAATTGTTATTCACTTGACATTACTGTGTTGCCACCTGTTTCTTTCACTGTTAGTCTTTCACTGGTACATTCACTTGACTTACTGATATACCAAAGTTGTCTATCCTAGCCTATCAGAATAAACTGATCAACTTCCAGGGCTATTTTGATTTAATACATTTCAGAACAGTGAATGTAGGAAATGATAACAGTGGACACATTCAGACAGCACCATACCATTCTCCATACCAAGATATGAAAGACTTGCCTCTCTTGCCTTAAGAAGACTATCTGGTTTCTTCAAATGAGTTTGCATAACTGAAAAATGGTAGTCTAAGCAATGCTTCCAAAACTAAGATTGCAACAAACAAACAAATCCCAATCTGAAATGACTGATGAAACTAATTTTAAAAGTTAACATTACTAGGAAATGTTTTATTTAAGATGTGTGAGAGAAAGGAGGAATAACCATTCAAGCTTGTTGCTTGCTTCCAATTTTTCAAAAACCATACTTTGGGGGGTTGGGTACAGGACACCTGATTGAGGTCAATATCATAATATGTATGCAGAAGTTTCACAATCATACAAACCTTTTCCCACAGATTTCACAAATATAAGGTTTTTCACCTGAATGTCGACGTAAATGAGTCTGGAGATTTCCTGCCTACAAAGATAAGGAAAGGTCTCGATGTAAGTGATCTAACCAAGTAAATCATGTCGGTAAAGGTTTATGACTGGAAATGAGGATCTTGTTCTAGTTTCAGATGTTAACAATGTGTCATTTATAAAACAGTCTTCCACTATTTTGGACTAAAATTCTACCACTTAGACTAGACATTGGTAACTTTGCAGCAGTATTCCAAGCCTGATCTTGTGCTCTGTGATCTACCCAAAGCCGACTCAAAACTTAACACTGAACTTCAAAAGGCAGTGCCTGAAGCCTCTGTTATTTTGCTTTTCTTACAGACTTTTTAAATAAAGATATACTGAAAGATGTAGCTATTCATTTACTGAAGTAGTGTAAAATGCATCTTTGACAAAAAAACAGACAGACAGTAAGGAAAATATTTATGAATAAGAAATTAGTTCTAAGTTGTATTTCATAGACTTGATTTCAGTTCTTATGTCACTGATAGATGATTAATCCACTAAAAAATCCCAAGATTCTCAAAAAGGGCAGGGCTACACAGCAAAATATGCGGGGGGGGGTGTCAGAGGAGGTAGACTTTCTATTTTTTTTTCAAATAAAGAGATTAAATTTTTTCTTAGAAATTTTTATATTATTTGATCACTCCTGCATCATTCCCAACATCCATATTGCAGTGTGTGTATAATACAAATGGCAAATTCACAGGTGGCTGTCTTGTCAACTGCCACAGAAGCACATAAAACCAAAGAGACTCAATTAAAAAAAAAAAAATTGAAAAATGTTCTTGAATTCATACCTGTGAGAAACATTTCCCACAAATGTTACATTCAAATGGCTTCTCACCTAAAAGAAGAAACAATAATGTTTTGCATTTCTAACAGTTGCACCTGAGCACAAATTTGAAATATTCATTAAGGGGTGAGGACAGTTGCCAGCAAAGACACTCTGAAATTTATATTAAGCTTCTTTATCTAAAAGTGAAGCCCTAAAAGTTTGAAGATAAACCATCCATCACTTTGTTAGCGTAATAATCATTCTGGTTAAAATCCATAAACCTCTGACTTCACAGAAATTGCTGGCTTACTTCCTGGTTTAAAGGACACTTCCTCTGGATCCAAAACAGCTGGGAGAGAAATGGCAAAAATTCACTCCCAATGTCTCTAGAGTCATGGGGACAATTTTAGTTTTAAAAAAGATCACACATACCCCAGTTGGAAGGCATGCTGAAGAACCCTTGGGAGGTTCAAACTGGCTTTGAAGGCTGTATGCATCCCACTCCTGCATTGGTATTTTTTCAGATATAAGTGCCACTGAATTAAAAAGGACTTACTTTCAAGTTAATGGGTACAGAATTGTGGCCTTAGGCTGCCAGATGAATCTATAGCTAACCTGGATTTTGCAGACAAATCTCTCTAATTCTAAAATTAATGCTTCACCCAATGTAATGGTTGAGTTCTATAAACATTTTAGCATTAATGTGACCTAATAAAAATATAGTGGTTTGAGAGAATGAAAAAGAAAGATAAAAAAAGCAAGGCTTTTTACAAATTACTTTGTATTCCTTTCCAAGTGTTGATGAACTGGCAGTTGCAGAGTAAAAACCACATTGCTCTTACAATTGTATGCCAATGAAAATTTAGCCTGCTTGCCGTTCATGCAAAAACTAGTGTCAGGGTGGTGATGCTCTAAAAATTGTGGTGGTTAGCCTTGTTGGAAAGATATTTGCAGGGTTTTTTTTTTACAAGAGTATGTGAATTTTTAAAGATAGTCGCTTTGATGAAGAACGTGATAAAGATCACACAATCTGAGTACTGCACATGAGGGACTGACATAATTGTTATACCATGCACCTCCAAGCACTGTATGTATCTTCTCATCTGTTCAGACTATATTCTATCTAACTTTTCATTGTGTTATTGAAAATTTCCCTGGAAATATTAAATAACTGTACCTGTATGAGACCTTATGTGGAGTTCCAGATTGCTTGGATGTTTAAAAGCTTTTCCACATAAAGCACACGGATACTGTTTCTCTGGCAGGAAAATCTGTAACTGGCTACCTGGCTCAGAAGCTTCTTGCGATGGTACAAGATCAGCAGTTTGTTCCAAGCACTCTGAGCTAACTAAATGTTTAGCTTCAGTTTGTTCAGTAACTCCAGTATTTGTCCTTTTCATGCTACTTTGCTCTTCTGACTGTGTTTCTCTTACAGTGTCTTTATCTGCAATTTTATGTACAGTACACTGTTCTGCAGACTTCTGAGACCGTAGGAAGTTTAGTTTTTTAAGATGAACTGCTTTTTTAAGCCTCATCTGTTTGGTTGGCTGTAAAAATGTACCATCTAAATCTTGATCCTTGGGACAGTCATTTAAGGGCTGAGCCAGAAAGGCTGGTTGTAAGTGATTAGATGATTCCAAAACACATTCAGACTGACTGATTGTACGTGAACCATTCTTAACTGAGTTTTGTTCTGCAGAGGCATTACAATCAGAGGATAGTTCTGGTGACTCCTTCCTGTCAGGACACATATTCTGCTTCTGAAACTGTTTGCTGTAAAAGGTACGAAGTTTGTAATGACAAGTTGGCTGTTTAAATGAAAGGCCTGTGCAATCAGCATCTCTGGAGTCCTGCTTCTGGTTGTTTATATTATCAGATGAGATGTCAAGTGCAATGGATTGTGACTGATGTAGATTATGATCATCCAAGACTTTACAGGGCTGCTCACTTGATGAACATACATCCAGTAAATTAGTGCTATCACTCATACAATTAATATCTGGAGCCAAAGTATTTTCCAGTGAAAAGACATCATTACAAGGCATAGTGGCTGTCCGCTCTACAGCTGTGGAGGATTGCAAAAATGAGCGACACATGTTCAAAACATTCTGCACTTGCAAACACTGTGCAATATCCAGCAATGTTTGTACATTGTCCTGGTTGAGGTCAAGATGAGATGTATACATGTAGTCCAAGATCTGTCCTATGCCACCTACATTTTTAATATCTAAGTGAAAGATATCATTCTTCTGACCTGAAGAATTTTGAAACAGGGTCCTAGGAAGAAAAAATGAGACTCTTTAGAAAGGTACAAGACACACATAAAACATAACTCTTACATTATGTTTTGTAGATAATATACTAATCAATACACATGGTACTTACAGAAAATCATTCTTTCAGCAGTTTCACTGATGATTATTCAGGTTAAAATCTTCCAAAATGACAATTTTTGAGCCATTACTTTTAACAGTTAGGTCAATGCTTTTTAGAAAATTCCTTCTACACAGAATTAGACTACAAATATTAACTATCCTGGAGAAAAGCATAAATAAGACTTCAGTGAAATTCGTGCAAATAAAGTGGTTTGTAATTTAAAGACTTGACTTGCTTTCTCATAGTTTCTGTACATTATTCCTAATGATCTACGGACTGTGTATTTTCTACAAAAATGCGATAAAGCAAAAATAAGACATCAAGAAAAAGAGCTGTGGGAGACAATATGTTTCTCTTGGATCTGCACATTGTGCTACCAATGCTGAATACATTCCACTACTCCTACATTTTACCACACAAAAGCAAAAATTGGTATAGGATACAGAATTTAGAAGCTCCATTACCGCTGGCCACATGATATAGGAGTTCTCTTGAAAATCTCTGATTACTTGAAAAAGAAACTACGTTTGAAGTCCTTAATACTAAATTAGGCCTGGAAGTGTGCTGTATCTTACGAAGCCAAGCTAGAGAAAGAATATTGTACTGAACAAGTTTTCAGTTGGTAAGAGGGCAGGAGTCACAGTCCATAGCTAGTAAATGCAGATAAATTATAGAAAATAAGCAAGTATTTTTCATTTCCATGAACGATATAAATAATTCATAGAATCCAGCCCTTTCTTGGCTCAGAAGTTTTGCTTTTTGGCCAAGAGGTACATATGAAGAAGCTGAACTGCACTGTATAATTGCTAATGTTCACAGCAATTCCTCTAGAATTACTTATAAACCTATGATTTCAAAGATGCTATTTTAGCCTATGATGTCCATGAGAAAAAAACATTTTTATACTACCTTTCCATTTTTGTGGCTAATTCATATTTTCTCAAGTTCAAGAAGTTTCTGGTCCAGTCCCTAACAGGAATCCTCCTGCCCAAGGTTCCAGCAAGCCTAGAAAAGGAACCAAGTAGCATTTCTCAGGACTCACAGGGAGCAGAGGGAAGAGATTTCAGAATTTTTAGAAGTGGGGGAAGTACATCTTTCTTCTTTTCCATGCTCTCTGGAATGTAAAAGGGGGAAGAAAGTGCTTTCTCCTTCATCTATATATTTCAGGAAAGGTAATGTTTAAATCACATCTTGAGTGTATCCCTTTACTTGAACATAATGCCCTTCCTCCAGAATGCTAAAAGCTGCAATTGGCCTATCCTCCAACTGTGTATTTTTATTTTCTCCAACTCACACCACCAGTACTGCATTAATTGGAAAGCTACTGCTCATAAGACCTTGCCAGTCTTTTGGGGATTTTTTTAATAAGAAGTCTTCAGCAAAGATTTGCTTAACTAATTATGTAAAGATACCAAAGTGATTAAGGATTATCTATTAAGTTCTGAGATGTGGCTATTATGGAAAAGGTTATGGCCTATATAACTGAAGAGTGAATAATATTTAACTGCATAAACTCCAACATAAATGGGATATGTTTATACATTTCTGAGCAACATTTGAATAGACATGATTTGGAAAATGCTATTACATAAGTGAAAATATGTTTTACTATGACACAACGGAATGTCAAATTATAAAAATATCAGTAAAACACCCTCTCTTTTAATGTATGATTAGTGAAGGAGTTTCCTGGTTTTGCAGAACCTACCATTTTTAACTTGTTGTAAGCTTCCTTGAGACCCGTTATTGTGAATAAGGTGGGACAGAAATGAATACAATAAATAAAAAAGTTTTATTTCTGAGTGTCCCTTTTCCTCTACTATAAAGATAGGGATGGCACTGCTTAACTTCAGTACTACAGGCAATGACGATGTTGTTTTAATTTTAAAAAAATGGGGAGCATAAATTTTACTAAACTTCAGTAAAAGGAGTAACAGAATAATATCATTAGAAAGTAACCAGAGAATGAGAGTAATATACGGTTTTGATACAAAATACCTTTCTCGTTAGATTTAAACTGAAAGGCACGGGAAAAATTAATTAAAGCAAAAATCCATCCTCACACTCTACAAAAAATTAGTATGACTTCTTGAACAACTATGAAGTTGAGTCAGATTCATTCATTCATTCATGATGTCTAAATCAGCAGGTCAACATATATGGTGAAAACTGGATCCTTCAGGTGTTAATCTTAATCTTAAATCTTTACTTGTATAGCTAAGGACATTACAAAGTATTTCAGATAAAAACAGCATTAAAACAATACAAAAAGTGTTGTACTTTATGGTCCCATCCATCATCTCTAGTATCTATTTATCCTTACTACTAAGTTTCCTTCTCAAAATCGATGCTTTGAAAGCAAAACAAGCAACTTTATTGGAAATGTGTGGAACTGCATCCCCCAGAAGAAATTTAATTAGAAATGAGCTAGGCTTATTGGGTGTAAGGTCAAATTCTTTAAACAAGCCCTTTCTTAAGTACGTGTAAATTGGGCATACCAATAGATAATGTACTAAATCTTCAACTGTGTTTCTCCCACATGGGCAGACTCTGTCCTCCCTAGGGATATGATGGTACCCTCCATGAACTACTGCTGAGTCTGTTGAGTTACAATGGAGAGCTGTGAGAGCATATCTCCACTTAAAATTTGTTATACTATTTAAGTATTGAGGATGAGGCATTGGTACAGGTAATTTGGCATACCAGGGAGCACACTTTGACAGATATATGGAAGCACGATCAGCATGGAAGTCCTTTTTTGAAATGTGTGCTCTCAGACGTCAAGCTGCTTGCTCAAAGTTTAAAGCATCTAAAGATTCCAGCGAGAGACCATAACCCTCCACTAGATGTAGAATCTTCTGATTCCAAGATAAATATTTTCCACTATTGCAATTTGACATTTGAGTGAAGGCACTCAAAACTAAAGAAGAACTTATTCCTTTTCTCAGTTTCAGCCAATATTTGATTGCATACATGTGAACAGTACTCTTCAGTGTATGGAGACCAGTCTCCAATCGCAAAATGGAGGTTTGAGTTCCTATAGGTAATCCTAAAATTGCCCTAAAGAAATGAATCTGAACTGTTTCTAGGTGGGTTTTCAAGGATACTCCCCAAAGTTCAGCGCCGTAACATATCTGAGTAGCTACTTTAGCCTTATAAATTTTTAATAGCAGGTGGGATCTGTTTACCACCTCTGCCCCAATAGAGTCTTAGTAGGGAGCTGACAGTGCTAATGACAATTTTTTTTGGTACTCTCATAATGATTTGTCCAGAGTCTGGTCTGGGAAAAATTAAGGTCTAAATATTTAAATGATTTCACCTGTTCTATAGGATGCCCATCAATCTGCCATACATGTTTTATATGTCTATTGGTAAATACTAAGATTTTGGTTTTATTGTAATTAATTTCTAATTTGTCATGTAATGCCAGTTGATTAAAGGCTTTCAGTAATCTCATCCCTTGTTGCGTCTGTGACAATAGAATGGTATCATCTGTAGGCATAAGTACTGCTAATTTCTTATTTCCCAGTCTAGGGGGGAACAAAGTTGTCATTATTGCTTAAATCAGTTATTAGTGAGTTAACACAGAAATTAAACAGTGATTGGGCTGATAGCCTTGCCAAACACTTCGACTAGTTGGTATCAGTTCTGATAACAAGCTGGATTGATTCGATCTTACTTGGATCTTAGTGTCATCGTGGAGTTCACACATTAACATTAGCAACCTTTTGTCTATATCTGTTCTATATAATTTGTCCCATAGCTGTTCCCTATTAATGCCTTCAAGTATTAGGTATCCTGTTCCCCCCATAAAAAGTTGTAAAAGTAGAAAGAGAAGAAATGCACAATCAAACTGCACTGGGAAACAGACCAGGAACCAGAGGAATTGGTGAAATACCAGCATCAACTTATCACAGAATCCAGCCCCAATCAGCAATCTTCCAATCGCATTTTGAACTAAGTGAAGTTTCTAAATATCTTGTATACAGATTACAAAAAATATATGAATCTGGAGGTTACCACACCCTGGTTATCTGAGGCTAAGCCTCCTCTGCCCAAGCAGAGTCACAGCTGGTGTACGAGACTAAGCAGGCAAAAGGTAACCTGTATACATAGTGACCAAGATGATTCAATAAGTATGCCCAAACTATAAATGTCAGGGTTTCCCTCCATTATGGATGTGGGAAGATATTACAGATGGGACATGTAGCAGTTTGATGCTGTTAACATGTAGTTTATGTAGTCAGCCTGCTTGCCTGCAGCTGCCCATTGTATCAGCATTTCAGAGCATACCATTACCCAAACATCTAGGTTCTCTGCAGATAGTATCCTAGTAACCACTTAGGAGTTGGAGACACAAGGTCAACCTTAATTGGTTCTGTGGGAATGAGGGAAAACGTTATATTCTACTGCCTCTGGGAATTTCCTCAGTTTGAATCACTGAAGTCAATATTGTACTCTGTTTAAGCTCCAGAATAAATCTTGCTTTCGCATGTTTACTTCTGCGTGTTTGAATCAGTTCTTGACAGACTGATTCAAACTCCTTAAAACTTTCAAAATGCATCAAATAAGTGAAGAGGAGGAAGGAGCCCCCTGCCCCATGGATGGAGAACGATCTGATAAAATACAAACTGAACGTGAATTGCCTATGGATGCTAAGCCTAAGATCCAGCTCTCACTCCCAGAAGGTACCCCAACTGGGGGACATACCTGGGCCTGGGGGGAGAGAAATACTACCTGCTGACAACGTTGTTGAGCCACCAGATGGGATTCATCGGCACGTGATTTAGACCTGATGGAAGAACTTATGGCTAAAGAAGAAGAAGTGGAAAGAAAAGATGAAGAAATTTCACAGCTAAAAGCCCTGCTTCATGACTGGAGATTGATGGCACCACGACTTGCCAGGACACCAGCCAGAGACCAGTGCACCGCAGCACTGGCTGCCGGGGTGCCAGCCCCTCCGGGGTTGCCGCTACCCCCTGCCAGACCTTTCAGCGAACTGAAGGCCTCTTTTAATGGGAACGGCGAAAAGCTGTCTTTTTTCCTAAACATGGCCTCCAATTACATGATTGATTATGGACACATCTTCCCAGACGACGCTGCTAGGATCAGATACCTCAGCCAGCGCCTGAAGGGGGAAGTGGCGAATTGGGTTGCAAAACTTTATGATGCACACGCCCCAGAAACAGCTGACCTCCAGCTTTTCATGAATCAACTGAGAGAACGGTTCGAAGATCCCAACCTCTAAGAGGCCTTGAATGGAAAGCAAATTCAGCAAAAGGCAAAAGAGAGGCCCAGTTGTTTCGGTTAGAGTTGAAAAAGCAGCGTAAATATTGTTCAAGGGATTAGTTACTGCGCTCAGTCTGCCTGTCAGTTTGTGGATGATAGGCAGTGCTAAGTTTTTGGGAACTGTCCAGGGCTTTGAGTAGTGCAGTCCAAAACTTCGACGTGAAAACGGGGTCACGGTCGGAGATAATAGCGGACGGAAGTCCATGAAGTCTCCAAATGTTAGCAATAAAAAGGTCAGCAAGTTTCTCAGCAGTGGGCACCTTTTTCAAAGGAACAAAATGAGATTGTTTGGAAAAATGATCAGTGACCACCCAAATAGTGTGAAATTCACGGGAGGAGGGGAGGCCAACAATAAAATCCCAAGCGATAATGTCCCAAGGCCTCCTTCCTTCATGCACAGTACAACTTCATTTATTTATTATTTGTATCCCATCTTTCTCCCAACACTGAACAACACTCAATATCCTTCTCTATATTATCAGCCAGCTGAAGCACTAATTCAACCCTTCCTCATCTGGTGAAAAAACTGGAATACTGGCCATACCACATCTCAAACTTCTGGATGTCCTCAATTTAATAGTTCCATTTAAAAGTATGTGAAACAAAATCGTACCCTGTGATCACATAAATAACAAGGAAACAGCATCCCCAAATTCAAATACCATGGATATCCCTAGCAAGATGCTCCCTGGGCTGAAAATGTTGCTGTCAATACAAGGTCAGTAAATGTAAAGAACACCCTTCATCCAGGGCTTCATCTTGGGTCAGAACGCTTGCATAACAATACCTGGCTTGCATAACAGGAGACCTGGCTGGATGAAACTAGGTCGGTGAACTCTCACAGCTTTGTCTGCATGGGTTTTCTGTACAGCAGCAGGCAAGTCTTGAGTGGGGGATGGGGGTGGAGAGGTGGAGTTGCAATGGTCTATCAGGATTCCATCTCAGTCTCACAGTCTGCTGGGTTGTGTATGTGTTTTTGAAGTGGCAGAGATAGGATAGAGATTCTGTTGGTATACTGCACAGCACCTCTACAAAAAGAGAGGAAGTCCCAAAGACCACCTAGGAGTGAAGAAGAGAGAGCTTGCCAGCTACTGTGTATTCATCTGCCACCTCTTCCTTCACATACGGACTCCATCACCACAAATGTGTGAGTTGCCTCTTTGCAGGACTGAGGTCTGGCCAGCCGTCTCCAGCAAGTTGCCCAGCTGGATTGGTTTAGCTCCCTGGGCTGGGGAATATAAGTGGGACTACTGCAGGGATGGTTCCACCGCCTGTGGGATTGCTGCTAAGGAGGCAACCTCAAAAGGGAGGTCATTCCCTATGGGAGGAGCCAATTCAGGAGTGGCATGAGGGTGAGGGCCTGTCCTGCTGCTGCTTGGCAAACAACAGTCTCTACTTATGGACACTGCCCTGTTGGAACAAACTGCTATTTCTGTGGGGAGGGGAGATGTATTATCAACAAAGGAAGGGAGGTAATGGTGCTCTGGGAGCAGCCATCGAAGCTATACAGAGCAAAGGGAGATACAGAAATGGAAGAAACAGCTGTACCACCCTGTGGGAAGCGTTCACAATAGGACGTTAGTCATCCCCAAACTGTCACCCATTCAAATAATTGGGCTAGCTATGGTAGCAATCCCCTTGGGTTGAAAATGCTGCTTAATGCCAGGTCAGTGAATGGTAAAGCAGTGGCATTCAGGACTTGCTTCTGGATGAACGTGCTGACCTGGTATGTATTACAAAGACCTGTTTGGATGAGGTAGGAAAGATTAATCTCTCTCAACCCAACCTATGAGTCTCTGTGCAGCAGCAAGTAAGACCTGAGAAGTAGGGTGAGGAGATGAAATTGTAGTGGTCTTTTGGGATAACCAGGCCCTATCCCTTAGTCTACAAGATTTGACTTATTTATTTGAAGGTGGGTGGCCAAGACAAATTAGGGTTTCTGTTGGTATACCACCCACCCCACTGCTTAATAGTCTCCCTGCCTGAGCTAGCCAAGGTGGTCATGGGGGTGCTGTTGGACTCTGGACTCTCTGCAACTAGTGATGCTGGGGGACTTCAACATTCATGCTGAGACTACGCTGTCAAGAATGGCTCAGGGCTTTATGTCTGCCATAATAACATGGGGCTGTCTCAAGTAGTATCTGGCCGAATCATGCTACTCTAGATCTTGTTCTGTACACAGGATGGAATTATGGTGATTTTGGAATGGAAGAACTTTCTGTTGTTCTGCTGTCATGGACAGATCACTCCTTGGTCAGGTTTAGACTTACTGCAACTCAGAGCCTACATAAGTGTGGTGGATCCATTAAGACGGTCTGCCCCTTGAGGCTTATGGACCTAGATGGATTCCTGATGGCTCTTGGGGAGTTTCCTGCTGTCTCCACAAGTGATCCTGTCAAAGTTGATCTCTGGAAAGGAGAACAACCAGGGCAATGGCTATGATTGCTCCTAAGCATCCTTTCTCATGGAATGGATCTAAACCAGTCCCATGATTTTCTAAGGAGCTGGCATCAATGAAATGAGTGAGACAGTGTGATACTAGCAGAAAATGTAGAGCAAGACTGACTGAAAACAGGCTAAATCTATCTGAAGGCCTATGGTAGGGCAATAAGGGTATGAAAAAAAGACTTTTTTTTCTCCTAACATCATTATATCTTCAAAGAACCATTCAGTGGAGCTATTTTCAGTGATCAGAAATTTGTTACAATCTGGTCCAAAAGAGAATTTAAGCCAGTGAACAGTCCGCTGTGAAGAATTAGCACACCACATGTGTACTAGACCCTTGCCCTTCCTGGCTAATTAAATTACACCAGAGGCGGACTGGGTGAGTGAGTAAGGGAAGCGGTTAATGCCTCTGTACAAGGCAGGATTCCAACTCACCTGAAGGAGGTTGATGTAAGACCTCTTTTGAATACCTTCCCTGGATCCTACTACATTGGCTAACTGTAGACCAGTCTCCAACAGCCCATTCTTGCTTCAGGTACTAGATTGTGTGGTGGCTTTGCAACTCCAGGGATTCCTAGATAAGGATTACCTAGATCCATTTCAGTTGGGTTTCATGTTATGTTGGTGGGTGACCTGTGCCAGGAACTAGACAGGGTTGGGGGAAGTGTGTCCCTGTTGGTGCTGCTGGACATCTCAGTGGCTTTTGATACCTTCAACCATGGTATTCTTCCGGGTAACCTTCTCTCTGTCCCACCTCCTCAAGCTTGTTTGGTGGGAACAAGGGAGAGGGCCTTCTCGGCAGTCTCTCAACGTCCCTCCCTAGAGAGACCCAAGATGGCTCCTTCCTTGCTCTCTCAGCAACAGAAAATATTCTTGTGCTACCAGGCTATTTACAATTGAATGGGATGGGCTTTTAATCATGTGGTCTGCTTTATGTTTGATGTTCCACATAATCTTTTAATGTATTTTAATGTTTAGTGTTTAAACCTGATTTAATTGCTCTTTAGATAACTTTATAGTTATACTTTTATAAAAAATTTTGCATTTTTAATCTGTATTGTTTTAGATATATTGCTAACTTCCTGAAGTCCTATTGTTGAAAGGAAGGCTGACATAAATGAATAATAACACCCACCCTGCTGCTCAACAGTCTCCTTTCCTGAGCTGGCTGAACTGTTTTCACTGGTGGTGCCAGAATCCTCCTGACTTGTTATCCTGGGGGACTTCAACATCTATGCTGAGACCATTCTTGAGGAGCAGCTCAGGACTTCATGTCCTCCATGACAACCATGGAGACAACTACTCTTCCGAGTAGTATCTGGTGCCATCTATATAACAGAATACACGCTGGACCTGATTTTCTGTGCTGGGCAGGATGGTGGAGATCTCAGTGTGGAGGAATTTTCCACGATACTACTGACAGGGAAAAATCACTACCTTGTGGGGACACAGAATTTCTGCAAAGTTAGGGGGCTGATCAAGATGGTCTAATTCCAGAAGCCTTATGGATCCAGATGGATTCCTAATAGCCTGCTGTACACTGTTACCTCAGCAGATGATCATGCTGAAGCCCTGGCTAATCTCTGGAACAGGAAACTGGCCAGTGAAGTGTACGTGATCACTCCTAAGCATCATCTATCACAGAGGTTAGCCAAGCAAGCCCTCTGGTTCATTAGTGATCTGGTGGTGATGAAACAAGTGGGGTGGAAATGAGAATGCCAGATGCAGAACACATGGAGTCTGACAGAACATGAGCTAGAGCCCACTGGAAAGCCTACTCTGTGGCAGTGGTGGCTGTGAAGAAATCATTCTTCTCTGTTACCACTGTGTCACTCAATCTCAAGTGGTCAGGGACTTTTTACATTCTGCCCCACAGGAGCATCATGTGGACCATTTGGCAGCCTGCTGTAAAGATCTTGCATGACATTCTGCAAATAAAATCCTTTGGATCCACTCTGACTTGGATGCTATATTTTATACAGGTCCAATGGATGTAATCATCCATTCAGGTGCCCACTAACTGGAGTTGCTCCAGTAGTTGTCCACAGAGTTCACCAGCCTGCTGTAAAGACCTGTTTAAAAAGTCAGTTACTAAATTTCATCAGTGGCTGTATAGCAAGTTTTACTGCTGTCTTTAAGTATTTTTCATGGTTTTAATTGTTGCAACCCACTCTGAGAAACTTATTGAAAACCTGGATATACATCTTCCCCATCCGAATTTGGTCCAGACACCAAGAGGTACTTCATGTATGCAGTGACATACACTCCACCATGATCATCTCAGGAATCTGTGGGGATGCCACAAGCCTGTCAGCACTTATGTGAAAGCATATGTATTTTTTTTAATGTGTACTAGTCCATGGCTCCACAGGGGGAGCGTATCCATGACTGTCCCAATTTCCGTATCAGCATTACTTGATATAAGACACTTTATCCTTTTCCCCAGATCTACGTGCCTTAGCACTGCTGTGCCATAAGTAGAATGCTTCTTTTCAGCACCAATGGCTTCATACAATCTTTTCAGCATGAACATAAACAAGTTTATTAAGAAATAAATCCTACTGACTTTAACAAAATTTCCAAGTAAGTATGATAAGAATTAGGGCCTACATGTAATGGCCATTGCTTGAACTGAAGAATCTTTAGTGACGTACCTGAAGTATTGGCTAAAAGCAGCTAAGACATTTTTATGTGCTTTGAAACAAACACTTTTGACCACCAGCATGCAATCACAGAGAAGACCTTGAATTCGTTGATCATGAAGTTGCTGAAGGAGATGACAGCTGTGGCTGGCAAAAGTGTCCATACCAGATTATGCCTGAATTACCTAAAAAAACAAAACAAAACCTCAGGAAAACAGGACAATGCATTCTAGTTTGGGGGGTGGGCAATGTATTATAGTACATTCATTATACCAAACTGTGAAACAATTCCTTAATTCAAAAGTGTTACTGTAATCCAAACAGGATGTAACTAAGGCATGTGTCACCATATCCAGATCCAACATATTAAGGGATGGGCTAGCTGGTGCACAAACCATAACTGTGTGAATGTACTCCTGGCACTGCCAAAACCTCGAGTTCCAGACTCAGTGTTGTTGTTCAGGAGTACATCTGAGCTGCAAACCTGCATTATTAGACAGAGTGTAACTCCACTCAGCACAGGCTGAATCCTTATTCGCCAATCTTCCTTTCAACTGATCAGGAGCACCGCTGTCTTGTCTGGATTAAGTTCAATTTTTCAGCCTTATCCAGTCCATTAGCAGTAATAGGCACGTGTTTATAGACCTCAATTTCCTTGGAATGAGGTGGAAAGTTCCACATCTAATTCTTTAGAAGTTAATACCAGTTTTTTTTTTCATAGAGGCTTCAGAAGCTTGTAACAATTCCATCAAACACAAGAAAAAAATTACAATCCCCCAATGCTTCTGTAGCTAACATTAAAAACTGAACTGGAAAAGATAATGTTCATCTTTTCTTACCACTGAACTGGCACTACACTAGCAGCAACAAGTCAGAGGAAAGGACAATGGTCTTCTTCTAGTATCCTCTCTGATACCCTATGCAAGGCATGAGGCTGAAATCAGCCAACAGAAAAAGATGCCTAATTGCAACATCAATTGCTTTTAGGGAAATGTCATTACCAGAGGCTACTTGCATATTGTACTGCAGCACACCAAATGCAGAGGATTCGTTGCTTTCACCTATGAATGAAAGCATCTACCCGATAAGTGGAATGGGGGAAAGGGGGATCAGTGAATGGTTGGGGGAGAGTTGGATCTAGAGTCTGGGGGAAGGGTTCATGGCAAACATTTTGGTCATCAAGCCCCTGTCTCTTTTTCTTGCTAGCCTTGCTGCTGTGAGATCAAGGAAGCCTACCGTCCCACTTTCCTGCAGAAGAGAAAGGCAGTGAAGCTGCTAGTTTGTGTTGGACACCCTGGGCAGCAACAACTCTTAGCCTTCTTCTCACTCTCAGAACTAGGAAAGAGACACATTAGTGTACTGTTGCCCGGAGAACTACAGTCCTTTTCCACACAAAGAAAGACAAGGGAGAATACTATGCTTTGTTGTGCTCACCACGTAAGTTCCACCAAGGCAGCCTTTCTCAATATAGCACCCTGCACAGCTATTGTAGTACAACTCTGATCATCCCCAGCTAGCACAGGGTGAGCACATTTGTTGTCCAACACATATGGAGGATACCAGGGCGTCCTTTACTGGTGGAGCCTGTACTTCATTCTGTTGCTAGACAAGGATGCACAGCTAGGGAAAAATGTACATACAGTGTTTTAATTTCCCTACTTCTTGTTGTGCGCCTTCGAGTTGTTTCTGACTTACGGCAACCCTATCACAGGATTTTCTGGTGCTGAGAATGTGTGACACACTCAAGGTTACCCAGTGGGTTCCTATGGCCAAGTGGGGAATTGAACCCGGGCTCCAACACTCAAACCGCTACACCATGTTGGTTCTCCAATTCACCTACTAATCTCAAATATTTCATCTAAATATTAAATATTTAGGTCTGCTCTTCCCCCTTTTAAACCAACAACCCCAAAGGCACTCTCTTTCCAATAGCAAAGATCTTCTTTTAGAATAATATAGCTCCTTAAAATACTACAAAGTAGGAAAAAAAACTGGTTTTGCTGTAGACTAGTAGAGAACCTCTCTCAGTCTAAAGGCCAAATTTAATTTCACCCAGGAAGATTGGATTCTATCCCATGTCTTGAGGTGCCCTATCCCTGTTATAGACACAGTATACAACCTTACTGTGAGGTGCCTAATGAAAGCTGGCAATCCTGAATTCAGATGAACACGTAACAGCTAAAGGAACACAATGCTATACATTGTAAGAAATGCCTGGTGGGGGTAGGGAAGAATGGAAGTGAAAAAAGGGTAAGTTTTCTAAGGCTGCAATCTTACTCAGAGAGCCAACATGCTACAGTACGGTGGTTTGAGCACTGGACTTTGACTCTGCAAAATAGGGTCTGAACCCCAGCTTGGCCCTGGAAACCCACTGGGTAACCCTGAACAAGTCACACTGAGGAAGGCAGAGGAAAACCCTCCCAATGAACAAATCTTGCCAAGAAAACCCTGTGACAGGTTTGCCTCAGGGTTGTCATAAGTTGAAAATGATTCAAATGCAAACAACCACCACCATCTTAGTGGCAGAATTCAAAAACATAGCCATGTTAATCTGGATAAGTAAGGAACTGGGTCTTGTGAGAGAAAAACAGCAGCATAAGCTTTTCTAGGTTTAAGTCTACTTCATCAGATGTGTCTACGAAAGCTTAGGCTACCCACTTCTTCCTCTCAGTGAGTCTCAAAGGTACTACAAAAACAACAACCTTAATTCAGGCACACCTAGGATTTGATTCCAAATAACCACATACGGAATTGCACTCGATCTGCTGAGAAGCTAAGAGAAGCAACTGTTTCTCCCTACTCTGCACAACATGCACACAACACGCCTCTAACCTTTAAGTGATTTTCCTCCTTTCACATTACACATTTTAATGTTTGCGCTGATGAGATAGTCACCTCCTCTCTACCGTGCCTGCATTTTAAAGAAACAGTAGCCATTTCCGCACTAGAGTGTTATAGCGCGATTATTCCACTTTCAACATCCTATGGAATCCTGGGGTTTGCAGTTTCGGGAGGGGCCGGCCCACAGCAAACCCCAGGATTCCATAGGATGTTGGAAGTGGAATAATCGCGCTATAACACTCTAGTGCGGAAATGGCCAGTAATAACAGAGATAAGCGTCCTCCCTCCCTTAAACGCCACTCAAGGTAAAGCCTCGCCCGCGGGGCCCACGCGCCTGAACGTACACTGCATTCACCGTCGAATCCAACGGGACTCCAGTCCCATGCTTCGCGCCGGGCTCTGGGCGAGGGAGGCACTGGCGGCAGCGGCGCCAGCTTTTCCCGGGAGAGGCCGGCAGCCTCCTCGTCTCCCGCCGGCCAGAAGGCACGAGCAGGCCGCTGGCCAGGGGCTCCCGCAGTCACTCATTCCCAGGCAGACAACAGAGCCAGCCCCCACCGGCTCCTCCTCTGCCACCCCAGGCAAGCCCAGGCCGGGGTCAAACACCACCCGAGGGAGGGGCGGGAGGGAGACCCGCCTCCTTGGCGCAACTTCCTGTCGCCGCACATTGGCTGCTCACGGAAAACATAGAGCTGTAAAGCGGAAAGGACGGGTGTAACCTCAAAAGCCCCTTCCTAAACTGCAAACCCCAGGATTCCATAGGATGTTGGCAGTGGAATCATAGCGCTATAAGAGTGCAGTGTGGAAATGGCCAGTGCGAGTTTGTTTTCTCCCACCCTTCCCAGGTCGGAAGTGAAAGCTCTCCACAGAAGGCAATGGAGAATGCTTTGTGGCTCCTAAAATGTATAATATTAAATTTATAATATTATAATACTTATTAATTAATTCCTAACACCTTTATTATACCGTAAGCTTTCTACTGTACTCCTGGAAAGTTTGTCGCGCCGTTAAGAATTTGTTACCTTTAAGTCGCGAGTTAAGATTGTTCTTCTTGCTGGAGGAGATGCACGTGCCCGCCTACCAAGGCAAGGTCACCCTGTCCACGCTGTGATGAACGGAGGCGGACTCCATATTCTTTTTAACGCAGGTCTCGGTTCTCAGCTCCATCGTTCAAGAAACAACATTTCCAGTGCACACGTAGTTCTCTATTCCCACACTGCAGGCTGGAGGATACTCCAGTTTTTCTCCAGGAAGCCGGCGGGGGGGAGCGTAGAGAGACACAAAACATGGCGCTCCAAAGTCGCTCTAAGTATCGATGGTGTGTGCGAGTATCCATTGCAGTCTATGTTGCAACGCCCAGGCGTCTGGGAGGTTTAACCGTAGAGGCGCCATTCCACCGGAACTTCAGGCCCTGTCAGGCGTGACTAATGCCGGAAGTGATGTCTAGCCCGGGTTACTGGAGGGGGAAGCTCGAGGGAAGAGGAGGTTGCCGGGGCGGCAGCATATGCGAGAGGCGGGGGCGGCGCTGTGGTCGTCGGTTGAGCGACCCGGAGGGAAGAAGAGGGGCGGGCGGTTTTTCCGCCGTCCGGCTCGTCTTCGGCACCCTCACGCGTTTTCTCAGGCGGGCGTCTAGGACGCCGGTTGCGAGTGCGCGGAGCACGTGCCTCCTGCAGGAACGGCTCTCGGGGAACGTGCCTGGATTCAGCCGCTGGCGAAAGTGCGGTGGATGGTAAGCCCGCGTTTCTTGTGACCTGGGAAAGAACCCGAAGAACAGCACGGAGATATTCCTTCTGCTGCCTTTCTGCTCTCCTTTCCGGGTGAAATCTCTGCGCTTTATCTGCAGTGTGCACACAGATGCCAATTTATTCCTTTCTTTCCCACTGTCCGTGGCCATTTCCGCATCACACTATTATAGCGCTATGATTCCACTTTCAACATCCTATGGAATCCTGGGATTTGCAGTTTCGGGAGGGGTCGGCCGGCTGCAAACCCCAGGATTCCATAGGAGGTTGAAAGTGGAATCATCGCGCTATAACAGCCTAGTGCGGAATGGCCGGAGTCTGGTGCGGAAATGGCCTGCAGCGTGTTTTGACGAAACGTTAAATGTCATTGCGTTTGTTGCGGGCCTGTCCCGCAATAAGGGAGCCATAGCTTTTCTAAGTTAAATTGTTTGGGTCACTTCACTGCAGAATTTGGTGCAGTAAAGGCTCTGGGAATAAGCGACTGTGAACTGAGGGCCTGTCAGGAGTCACAAGGGAGTGACCAACAGGGAGGTAATCGCACCCCTGGTCATCCCACCACTTTCCCATCTTGCCATAATCTGACACTGTTGAGAGGGTAGTAAACTGCTTCTGTACTCCCCAGTCTGAGGGTAACCGTGGGCAAAGAGGGCTATTTTTACTTTCTCTGTGCAAGCCCTAGAGAAGGGCAGAATTGGACTTTGGTGATGCACATTTTTCTGATGCCATTATGTTTTCACTCTTCTAGGGTAAACGGTTTTTGAGATCGGAGTGGGAGCAGTATTTAGCGATCTGTATTAATCATTTTATTCTGGTGAAGTTATCCAAATCCTTAAAACTTTACAGCATTCTAAACTGTTGGGGAAGGAATACATTGCATGTTTGTCCAGCGTAATTCGTCCTCTGCCCCCTGCCCGACTAATTTTCTTTCAATCGATACTCTGCTTTCAACATTCTGTACCTCCTGAAAGACAAGGAGCATGAAACTTTAGGCAGAGGACCATCAGGTTTATCGTCTAAAGAGACAGTATACAACAGACAGAGGAGAGGAGAGCCTAGGACATAGCATAATATTAAAATATTACAAGTACAGAACTGTGTCTATATTTTTACCTGTGCTGTTGATATATTGGTATTGGCAGTTCACCAGAGTAACAGCTCCAATTTGAGTTGAGAGGTAACAGATGGTAAGAATTTAAAAAAAACAAAACAAAAGGAATGGCAGAAGACTGGCTTTGGTGGTTTTAAAAGAAGATAAAACAAGTCAATAAAAGATAAAGCTATCCACCACTAATGGCTAGTGTTCACTGGCCAGATATCTCTTTTTTATATATATAATTTTTATTTTTTATATATAATTTTTATTATGTACGTTATAATTTTTATTGTATTCAAAGTACATAAAAGCATATATTGACACAAATATGTATATCATTATTATAATTCTTCTGTTTTCCCCCCAGCTTCTGTATATCAGAGGTTTCCAGCTGAATCTATCTTCCCTTTATACATATCTTATCGAATGTCAGTATGCTAAATCCACAGACATTTGCAGATTTAGCCAGAGCATTACCCTTTTCCATTCTCTTTCAAAATTTTGAACTGTTTTATTCTTAAGGGAGTTAGCTAATTTTTCAGTCTCTACCATTTCTAACATTTTATTTTCCATTCATCTAATTGAGTATCTGTTTTATCTTTCCAATGTTGTGCATATGTCATCCATGCTGCTGTGATCAAATACAATAATCTCTTCTGTTGTTTTCTAATCTCCCGGTTCTGGCCTAATATATTCAATAAATAAAATTCTGGTACCATTTCGAAATTAACTTTGGAAATTTTTTGAATTTCATCGTGAATTCCCTTCCAAAATTTCGTAGCCTTGGAAAAGTCTACCACATATGAAAAAAAGTCCCCACCTTTTCCCCACATTTCCAGCACTTCACATCTCCATTTTTGGTTATTTTTTGAAGTCTTTCTGGAGTCATATACCACCTATGTAACATTTTATAAGAATTTTGTCTTAAATTTAAATTTGGAGTGAATTTTATGTCCATTTTCTATACTTTTTCCCATGCCTCTAACTCAATTGGACGACCTATATTTTGGGCCCACTTAATCGTTGAGTCTTTTATTGACTCAGATTCAAAGTCTCTTTTTAATAATAATTTGCAAAGCTTCAAGATTCTCTTCTTTTGATGTTCTTTCAACAGTTGATCTAGTTCATTTTCTTGTCTTTGAAATCCATATAATTTTTGGTCCATTTTGTACCTTTCTTTCAACTGGCGCCAAGGGAACCAGTTTAGCTCATGACTTTCAGCTTTTAACTCTTCTATCGACTTCATTTTTAGATTGTCTCTTTCCCATTTTATTGTATCTTGATAAGTCAAAAGCTTTCCTTGCTTTGTCAATGCAATCTTATAAGCTTCTTGAGGGGATGTCCAAATTGGGAGTTTTATATAATATTTCTATTTTATTTGGAGCCCGATCTTTAATAAAGTTTTCCGGATGCAATGATTATTAAATCTGTGTTCACTGCTATTTTATTATAGCATAAGTAACCATGCCATCCAAATCTGTTATCAGTTTCTTCCAGATCTATTAAAGTAGATTTCTCTAATATAACCCAATCTTTAATCCAATCTAAACAATTTGCGTAATAATACATTTTCAAGGACGGCACTTCCAACTCTCCTTGGTCTTTTGCATCCTGTAATACTTTAAATCTTATTCTTGGTTTTTTACCTAACCAAATAAATTTTTGAAGCCCATTTTCCCATTCTTTAAACACTCTTCTATTTCCAATTATTGGTAGATTTTGGAAACGAAACGTTTTAGGTAGTAGAGACACTTTAAAAGCATTAATTCTTCCTAAAAACTGTAAGTTTAATTTAGTCCATTTTTGCGTGTCCCTTCTAATATCCTTCCATATTCTTTGATAATTATTTCCAAATAATTCTTGATTTTTCTTTGTAATAATTATTCCCAAGTATTTAATTTTGTTAACTGACGTTCTGTTATTTTCCAATTCCATTTGCTGCTTTTTTGTCATATTCATTGTCGTTGTTACTGTCTTTTCTTTGTTGATTCTGTATCCTGCCACCTAACCAAACCAATTTCCAACGATTTGCAATTTCCAGTGATTCCGAGATTAAATCCTTCAGATCTTCTAAAAAGATGACCACATCGTCAGCGAAGGCTGTTATCTAATTTTACATCTTGGACTCCATTCCAGTCTCCCAAAAGAATCCAATCCTGATACTCATAATTAGAGAGTCTTTCCCTTAATCCTTTATAGAATTCTGCTTTATTTTCGTTTGGTGCATAGACTCCAACTATTATTGTTTTCTTCCCAGTTTTAAAGATTTCCACACCTAACAATCTTCTTTGCTCATCTTTAAAAATGTCTTTAGCTTCTGTTGCTTTATCAACATATATTACTATTTCTCTTTTCTTCTTTAAGTACGAGGATGTAAAACATTTTCCTAATTTTGAGTTATACAAATATTTTTCGTGGTGCAACTTGATATGGGTTTCTTGTAATACCATGATTTGTGGTCTAAGTCTTCCCAAATGATGAAATACTTGTCTCTTCTTTGCCTGTGAATTGATTCCATGTCACTGGCCAGATATCTCTTATGTTGATGAATTGAGGGCATGACATCACTTTTTCTGTTGTTGAAGTTTTACAATATGTAGATGGACTTAGATCTGAACAAACAAGGCAGCTTTAGTTATGTATCTTACCAATTCAAACCAGGAATCCATCCAAGCTTACCTTTGTTTGATTTCAGGACAGGCTATTCAGGATGTGAGGTGACATCTACCTTTTTAAAGAGGAAGGGAAAATAGGTTATATTTTCTCTAAGCTATTGTACAACCTTTTAGAATATATTTGCTACTACAAAATCTTGTGGAATGGAGTCTCATGGTGTTCCTCAATAGCTCTCTGAGGCTGATTGACGACCTCTTCAGTTACTGATAGGATGACAAGTATTTCTTCACATACATTCTGAAAGATGTCATCTTCTTGTGGAAGCCTTTCCACCAAGAAAGTAGCTTAGGCCCTTTCTCTCTGAAACTGGAAGACACAGTGGAAAGGTTGGAATGCTTTCCAAACTGGTCCAGTGTATATACATTCCAGTGAGATGTAGTGGTTTAACTGTTGGGCTATGACTCTGGAGACCAGGGTTTGAATCCATGCTGAGCTATTTAAAACCACTGAATGAACTTGGGCAAGTCACACTCTCTAAGCCTCAAAGGCAGTCTCCTTCTGAACACACCAAGAAAACTCCATGATAGGTTTGCTTTAAGGTCACCATAAATTGAAAACAGCTTGAAGGCACGCAAGAGCAACAGAGTTCCAGTGAGTTCAAGGGAGAAGCATGTGTGCAGAAGACTGCAGCCTTTATCTTATAATATGAGCAATATCTCCTTGAGAAAATACTGTTTCAAAATGTATTTTGTGTTCAAAATAAGTACCAGCACATCTGAATTCTTTAAAATGAGCGGTTCTAAGTATATCATACTCCATGTGCAGTATTATTTTCATTTGTAAGTTTGATAAGGGTCTGACTCTCTTTTGCTTATTGTTATTTGTTATTTTGCTTTGTTATTTACTGTATTTGCTGGCATATAAGACTCACTTTTCCCCCCTGAAAAATACTGTTTGAAAATGGAGTGTGTCTTATACACAAGTGTGTCTTATACGCCAGCAAATAGTATTCGACAGTGTATAAATGGGGTGCATCTTATACACTGGCAAATATGGTATTTTGCTTTGTTAGTGTGCTTGATAGTTTTACTTCTTAAAATGAATTTTAAAAAAAACTAAAATGCCATAACACAGCACTCAATTCTATTATTTCTAGAATTTTCCTGAAGGGATCAAATCCAACAACATTTGAAGAAACAGATTCAGTTTATTTTTCCAAGATGGTGGTTTTTACCTGTAATGCATGTGGAGAAGCAGTGAAGAAGGCACAGGTTGAAAAACATGTAAATATATGTCGGAACTGTCAGTGCCTCTCTTGTATGGACTGTGGCAAAGATTTCTGGTAGGTAGAATTTCTTCCATTATTGATTAGAGAAAGTTTATTTGCAGCAAAGCTATTCAGACAAAATCCATTTTAGCTATTAGTGTGTATAATGGCTCTGATGAGACATAGAGAATCAGAACTGGAAGTTTGGAGGTGGCTTGTCAGAAAACTATCTTTTTCTGAAATGATCACTTTAGATATTCTTAAGTTTATCCACCAAATTTTAAAAAGTTAAACAAAAAATAAATATAAAAGTTCTGTGTGGATGTGCAAGTTTACTTATTTTTTAAAGATATTTCTGTATTACCTCCCAGCCCACAAGGGTTCCTAAGGTGATGAACAAATAAAAGCAATTAAAACAGTGCAAAGATAAAGCATTTTAAAACACATGAAATTACTCTTTACAAACTTTTAAAAGCAGTCTAAAAACATTCCTGAAATACAATCTTAAGGCAGTTAAAACAGAGCCATTTCAAATGTTAAAAACAGCACTTTTTAGGAATAGCGCTGTTTTGGCTGCCTGCTGGAAGTTTTTGTAGTATTATTGCAGACCTTTCACATTTTGAAATAAACTACTCGTATATGTTTGTAATTATGATTTTGTTCAAAGTAAAATCTGTAAAAGTAAAATTTATTGTACGTTCCACCATGTGGAACATGAAATAGAACTCAAGAGAGTTAGATGGTGTGGTCTCATTCTCTGGATGTCTTAAACAAGAGGCTAGACTGCTACCTGCTGGGGATGGGGATCCTGCACTGAACAGGGGGTTGGACCTGAGGGTCTCCTTCTAGCTCTATGATTCTGTGCTTCTGTGATTCTTAACCAAAAACTGCTGAGATGAAAAGGCTCTTAGATGATGATATAGATCTTCATGTTAAAGAAGCATCTGCTTCAGATACAAGTTTTCTCAAGGAAGTGTCTCCCTTTAACTTAATGAAGAAATTTTGTAGGGATTAGAATATTCTTGTTTACATAGCATATGAATGGTATTGAATATTTTGCAGTTATGTAATCATGTGTAACTGAAATCTGTGCAGAGTTGTACATTGTGCATTTAATCCAATTTAAATTAATGGATTAAGCGTGATTAATCCTACATTATGTGTGGTTTTAATGCAAACTTGTGGTGCTGGATATGCATCTTTGAAACCACAGGATGAATCAGAAGTGCTGTTCTGTGGATGCTACAGCCTTTGAGGGAAGCCTTGATCGAGTTACACCTCCAGTTTCCAAGTGGCTTCTTTCCCAAAGCTTTTAATTATTGAAAGTTTTTTTTAAAAAAATATGAACAAAACAAAAAAGAAACAAGAACAAGAAATTGCAACAATAAGCAAATAAAAAAAGGCAGACAAAAAATATTGACAAAAAAGAATATTAAATACTACTTACTAAAGGCTAACAACAAACGACGAGTCTTTAAAAAAGGTGATTTAAGCTTTCCTTAAGGCAGATTTTAGATAAACCTATATAGGAGAAGCTTCTCTGATGACAAATATTATTCAAAAGCGTCGGCTGCTGCTTACCCAAAAATATGGATTATTGAACCTTACAGTTAGCCTGTTGTACTCTTCTTCTTGCAAAAAGCATATTAAAGATTCCGGTTTTTCACAAAAGTCACTATTTTTTTCTTTTATTGGGCTTGTCAGTTTATCCATTTCAACTAAGTCTTAACAGTTATATCAGCCAATCTTTTTTTGGCTGGAGTCTCTATATTCTTCCGTTTCTGTATGTATAGTTGTTGTGCTGTGATGGTTGCATGTCCACCACATGTGGTAAAAAGATCCCATTTGTTGCTCACATTTCCAACATCTGTTGGAAACCTCTTTGTGCATTTTGTTCAATTTCCCTGGTGTCAAGTACCAACTTCATCAGTACGTCATCTTACAAAAGTTCTCTTTGAGATCATGACATAATATAGAGCCCTCATAAAGTTTTAAGTCTCATAAACCTGGTTTCAAGCATCGTAAAAGGAGGGGAAGATATGATGGGTCCATGGCAATGAGTGGAAATGGAGAAGATGTAGATGTGCTGGATGTCTGTCACTTTCACAAAACATAAAGTTAGATACTTCCAAGAGCCAGTGTAACACTTTTCCCTCAAATTGTTTGCAGGGTGGGGGTTGGAGTGGGGCAGGGTTGAAAGTAGTTCTTTAAAAAATATTCTCAAAGGCAAAACAAAGCTGGAAAATAGCTCTGCCTATACTTTGCCATTCTGGAAGTGCTTGGCAGGGTTTTGCCCTGAACAAAGTAACCAAGGACTGCATTTACCAATCTTATTCCCCATAAGATTCCATCTTAAACCTCTTAATATCACTGTGAGACAGATTAGGCTATTTCTGTGATTGCCTAATAAATGTCATGGTTGAGCAGTAACTTGAATCTTTGGTGAAACCACTGTGGATGTCGAAAAGGATGATCAAGACTGACCCACTATAATGTGTTCTCATCCCTTAGAAGTAGATCTGGTGGTTCACATCTAGAAATTTCTCAGTTTCAGAGTATTGGGAAGATCCATGAAATCCTGAGATTTTAGAGAGCTGGTGCTAGTCGGAATTTGAGTTTAGGTAGTGTTTTGTGGGGTGGGTGGGAATGTAAAAAAAAGACTTTTCTAATAAATCCATAGCTGAAAGAATCCTTGATCCTGGCTGGATGTGCTAAAAGTTCTTCCATAATAGTTGTTTAACATGCATTATTCTTAATATCTAAGGGGTGATGATTATAAATGCCATGTGAAGTGCATGAGTGAAGACCAAAAGTATGGTGGCAAGGGTTTCGAAGCCAAAACCCACAAAGGAGATGTCAAACAACAGGAATGGATTCAGGTAAAGCATTCAAATACATAGCAGCAAACACATTCAATTTTAGGAAAGCTCATGTAATGAGTGTCAAGCTTTCTAGAGTGGTCTCTGAGGCAAATTAAAATAGTATGAGAGTACAGTACAAAATGTATTTTAAATCACTGAAGAACACTAATGCCACAAACAATTTTTTGATTACAGCTACCAAAACTTTAGGAGAAATAGACACCTGGGGCCAGTATCAGGTGTGTGTGTGTGTGTGTGTGTGTGTTAAGGAGGATATTTTGTAATTGATAGAGTTCTAACCTTTGAAAATGCCTCTTAGCTGTGAATCTAACTCTTAAGGTGGAGTTTAAATTATCCAAAACAGACTTAATTCTGTCTTGATTAGCTGTGCTGCTTACCAGTAATGGCTTAACCTCTCAGGATTTGTTTATTAGCCTTTGTAGAGTGTATTACTGATTTTGAGTTGCCTATTAAGCATACTCAACCTGGAGTCAGAAGATGAGAGAGAAACAATTCTTCATTCTCTGTTCTGGAAAAACTGTACCTAAAGGTTTCAGGTGGACCATGCGGGAGAACTTGTGGCTTTCCAGGCATTGCGCAGTGCAGTTCCTATCAGACGTAATCAGCATAAGTAATGGGAAAGCATGGTGAAAGTTGTAGACTGGCAACATCTAGAGGGCCACAGCCTGATGTAGCGGTTAAAATATATGAATCCTGTAGCACCCAATTGCTTAAAAGCTGTTGGACAGTATGAACATGCAGAATTTTCTTCAACTTGCATAATCTAGCTAAAATAGGTATTTTATTTGTAAAGATTTTAGTTGTAAATCATCTTTTATAGCCAAATGTAAAATTTTGTCTCAGTACTATTATTTACAATGGTCATAAACACTGTAGAGGCAATTACAATTAAACTGGGCTTTTTAGTTAGATTGGCTTGACCATTAATGTCTTTGCTGCCTTGCACATTTCCCTGTACACCATGAGCCGAGGAAGTGAAACTATGTTAAATTGTAACCTTTCATGCAACTTATTTCGGTGTCTAAAATTTGCAATTTAAATGTGTTTCTGATGTAATCATATCCATTTTCCCTTTGCAGAAAATTCATGAAACAATCAAGAAAACAGGCATTAACCCCAAAGTTCGAGAAATTTTAGAACAGATGTATGCCTATGACAATATTCCAAGAAAAAAACAAAAATTTCAGGTATGTTGTTTAGGGATAAGACTGTTTAGGTTACAGTCTTATACACCTTGAAATGACTATTGATGAAAATTAAGTAAGAAGGTGCAAAAGCAAGGTTACAAAAGAAGGTTAAGAACACAAAAATAATGACCACAGATGATTTATATAACTTTAAAATGAGTAATGAAGGAATCAAGATAGTAAGCTCAGTTATCAGTCAAAATGGAGACTCTAATCAAGAAATCAGAAGGAGACTAACAATGGTAAAGGCAGCTGTGAAGGAATTAGAAAAAGCCCTCAAGTGAGAAGATACAACATTAAATTCTAACATCAGAGCCATCCATGCCAGAGTAGTTCTGATTTCTATACATGAAAGTGGAAACTGGGCAGCAAAAGAAAGCTGACAGAAGAAAATTAACTTGTTTGAAATGTGTTGCTGGAGGAGAATTTTATGGATACCATGGACTGCCAAAAAGACAAATACATTGGTCCAATAGCGAACTTAAGACTGAATTTTACCTAAAAGCCAAAATGACTAAATTGAGCTATCGTACTTTGGCATTACTGATTGGAAACAATGATAATGCTGGGAAAGTGGGAAGGCCACGTTACGGGTGAATAAATTTACTCAAGAAAGCCACGTCCCTGAGTTTGCATGGCCTAAGCAGGGCTGTTGATGACAGGCTGTGTCAGAAGTGTCATGTTTGTAGGATCACTATAAGTCAAACCTGACTTGAATAGCACATAACAGCAAAATAAATATAAATCTCTTGGCAACTTGTGATCTCTCCCGCCTAATCATGTGTTCTTTCAGTGCATAGGGCAAAAATGTGAGGGACAGAGATGGCATCACCCCTGCCAGCTGTGCACCATGTTTGTGTATCTGCAGAGGTATGGTCCCTTGCCCATGTAAAACCATCCCTTTACAGGTGGATGCATTCAGTTCTCCTTCCCAGATATATGATAGCTGTTTGATGTGCATCTACAGTAGTCAGATTTTAAGACATGAGAAAAGTTATATTGCAAATTTACCACTCAGCCTCTGGTAACTGCTGCCAGATTCTTAAAAAGGAATACAAATACAGGTGGATACAGCCTTCTGGTGAACTGAGTGCTCCTGGGATGATTGATTTTGTTGGAAGTGGGCCCTTATCTTAGAGCTAATAGAGAAATTCTGCTGTTTTCTACTTAAACAGAACTGGATGGCCAACAGTTTGAAAATACACAGCACCACTTTGCAGGATCAGGTGTGGGATATTTTTTCGGAAGCTGCCAGAAAGGTAGGGAAATGAGACGTTGTTGAAATGCTTTACAGCCAGAGGTCCACAAATTGTGGCTGAGCTGTCATTAGACATTATTTCCTGGTTCCCTGCTTTAAAATGTATTGATAGCCTGCCTTAATATTTGTGTGGATAAGGGTTACACGTTTAAAATGGGTTGCTAATTGTTGTTAAGTGTTTAATAAATAGACGGATTCATTTTCGTGTGCAGAGTAAACCAATCTTGTTTGCTGAAAAACTGCATTAGAGACACTTGTGTATTTGCTTTATATGAATTGTATTGTTTGTTAGTTTACTGGGCATGTGAATATATTTAAGAGCTTTTGAACTGAAGATGGACATTGGAATTTATGAGATAGAATGTCTGCCCAAATGTCAGGTGGAACTGCCTGCTAAACAGAAAGGAGGTAACCTGAAAAAGAGCAACAAAGCCCCATGCAAGTAATGTGTTATGCTGTCTAAACGTTGTTTCACTTTGCCGGTAGTGATCATTTGCCTTAGTTTTTAAATAGTGTCTTCTTTTCAGGTCAGAAAACAAAAACATTTCATTTAATGCTGCAATATTTTTGTTTTATCTTTTTTTCCATTCTCTCTTGTTGATTACACAGCCCACATTCCTCCTCCAACCATAATTTATTATTCATTTTTTCCTGTGCAGCCTTATTCTATACTTGGTTATTTAGGGATGAGAACCAGTTCTAGGGACTTACTCTCGATAGAGTCCTTCTTCAGCCAGACCCATGTCATGCTTGAAGTGAACACTGAATTTCACAGATCCCAGGAGTTAGTCCTTCTGCCTGAAGCCATCCAACCCCATGGAGCTGGGATAGCAAATGCTAGATATATATATCAACAGCACAGCTACCTTTAGGAACACAGGCAGCTACTGTATCAGTTCACTCTTCTTCTTTTTTTTAAAACATTTTTTATTATAAAGAAAAAAGAATAATACATAACAGAATAAAACACAACAAAATAAAGCAAAAACACCAAGTGAATAACATAAATGTGAAAAAGAGAAAAATACAAATGGCTTACATTACTATTTCTCTCCAGATGTTTTATCATCATATACTTATGCAACGTATTATATATCATATTAATTATATATTTTTATTTCATGTATCTAAATCTCATTCTCCTTGTACTTAATATTGCTATAATAATTTCATTCTTAAATCTATTCTTTTCAACTATATTCAATCTATTGCTAATACTGTATATGAGCCTTTTATTAACCATAAACTCTAACCCTGAATGTGAACCCATTCCCAGAACCAATTATATTTCAGCTTACTCTGCTTTCCAAAATTGTAATTCTTCATGTGGAGGTGTGACACTTCCCTCTTTTGGTAAAGCCGTTTCCACAAATATTTTCCATATTGCTTCAAAGTCATTCCTTTTCATTATCCCTTTTTTAACCTTGATTTGACATGTTAACTTATCCTTGACTGCAATTTTCCACACTTCTTTATACCAATCCTTTATTTGAAAATCTTCTTGAATTTTCCATTTTGTCGATATAATCAGCCTTGCTGCAGTTCAGAAATTTGTAGTTAACTACTTCATCGTCTGAGTACAAGTAACCTTGTCAAATATAGATAATAGCGCTGTACTCGGACATATTTGTAAATCAGTTCCTGTTATCTCTTTTATCTCTTTAAACACCATTTGCCAAAATTTCTGTACCCTTTCACAATTCCACCACATATGGATATATGTGCCAATCTCTTGGGAACCCCTCCAACATAACCTTGAATGATTTTTGTGTATGTGGTTTAACCTTACTGGTGTTAGGTACCATCTCCAAACCAATTTATAATAATTCTGTTTTATCCTTACGGATAAATTTTTTAAATGACGCTGATTCCAGATTTTCCCCCAGTCTTGAATATCTACTAATTCTTCCTCCCAAATTTTTCTAAGGTATTCATCTTCATCTTTTGACAATATTTTATAGATTTCTCTTGTGGTACCCTTCAGTATTTCATTTTCTTCCATATCATCTCTTTGCTTAATCATTTGTTCAAATCTAGTGTATTCTCTAAAATGTTTGTTATTGCTTTTCCAATTCCTTGTCCACTGCTCCAGCTGAATATAATTAAACCATAACATCTTAGTACCCTGCAATCTCTCTTTTATTCTGTCTTTATTCGTCATTATATTCATCCATTCTTTTAACTTACATATTCCCTGCTTTTTTAATTCCTTCTCTAATTCATCCCTCAAATTTATTGGGAACTTTTCCATCATCACTACTGGAGTTAATGGTGAGATAGCCAGCTTTAGTTTTTCCTTGTTTTTCTTCCATATTTCTAATATATTCTTTAAAAGGGTTTTTTCTGTTTTTTCTATTTCTCTCTTGACCAGATTCCAAAAAAAAGATATTCTCCAGTCTCCTCTCAATTTCTATCATTTCCATCTCTAACCATTCTAAATCCCCTTTTCCTGAGACTCCATCTATAATATATCTCAATTGATTTGCATTATAATACCATTTTAAATTTGGGAGGCCCAATCCACCTCCTTTTTGAGAGCTGTACCAAAATTTCTTATTAATCCTACAAAAATTATTCAATAATAACTGCTAATTTTTCAATTCTATTTCTGATACTTTTATTGGTAACATCCTAAATAAAAAATTAATCTTAGGTAACATTTTCATTTTTACTAATGCAATTCTTCCAAACCATGATAACTTAATATTTTTATATTCCTCTAATTTCTGTTTCACTTCTTGTCTTAATTTATTAAAATTTTTTCGTCTAATCTTTGTAAATTTTTTGTAATGTCTATTCCTAAATATTTAATTATTTCTTTTATTTCAGTATCTATTTTTCTTTCCTTTAAAAAGTCTTGCTCTTCTGTCTTAGTATAGTTAAACATTAGCTCCGATTTTGCCCGGTTTATTTGTAACCCTGTCACTTCCCCAAATTCTTTTAAATGTTCATTTACTCTGTCCATTTTCTTTATCAGGTCTTGGATTGTCAACAAAATGCCATCAGCAAATAAACTCATTTTATTCTTTTCCTTAGACCCAGTTCCTTCCAAATTTTCATCATTTCTAGTAACATTTGCCAAAATTTCTATAACAACCGCAGACAAAATCGGAGATAAAGGACAACCTTGTCTTGTACCTCTTAACTATTTGAATTTGTTTTGTTAATCCATCATTCACCATTACCACAGCTGTATCATGTGAATATAACTGATTTATCAATCCTCTAAAATTTTCACCCAATCCCAATATTTTTAAAGTTATTTTTAATGCTGGCCATTCCACATAGTCAAAGGCTTTGTATATATCTAATGCTATTATCCCTGCTTTTTGTTTATTCGTTTTGATTATATTTATTTTATTTCATACTCTACCAATTAAATTTGACATCTGTCTTCCTTGCACAAAACCATATTGATCTTTTTGCAAATATTTATAAATAAACTTATTCATCCTTTTTGCCATTACTGCTGTCAATATCTTAGTATCCTGTTTTGTTAATGATATAGTTCTATATCACCCTGGATCCGTCAAATCTTTATCTGGTTTCGGAATCAATATTATTAAAGACTGTACCCACGATGATGGGATCCTATCTCCATTTATTATTTTACTATATAATACTTTCAGCTTACGTATTAATTTCTTTTTAAATGTTTTATAATATTCTGGTCCCAACCCATCCATTGCTGGTAATTTCTCTCCTTTTAAATTATCTATGACTTCTTCTGTTTCGTTTTCCGAGACCAGTTGTTCCATCAATCCCTTATCCTCCTCGGTTATTTTTATTTTCCAATTTTTTTCAATATATTCCTCAGTATTCTTCAATGATATTTTCCCTGCTGAGTATAATTCTTGAATTCTTCAAATATTTTTATTTTATCTTTCATTATCCTACATAACATGCCTGTTTTATCTTTAATTACCCCAATCATATTTCTTACCTTTTTAGGCTGTGCAGATCTGGCCAGCATTTTCGAATTCTTATTGCTATACTCAAGAAAACCCCTCCTCAAATATATCAAATTCCTCTGAACCTGAACCTCATCAATTTCTATTTTCTCTTATTCATTCCTTTTTGCTTATAATTCTATATAATTTTTTTACATCTATCCATTATATATTTATTCTCTAATTTTTTTATTTCCATTTCTAATTTTAATTTTTTCTCTCCCTGTCTTTTTTTAAATTATATGATTCCTTAATACAGAGTCCTCTTGCAACTGCTTTCATCGTGTGCCATAATACTGCTTGAGAAACCTCCCTGTTATTAATATCCCAAATCTCTTGCCATTCCTTCTCAATCTTACTCACTGTATCCTTATAATTAAGTATTCTAGTGTCTAGCCTCCATCTTTTTGCTTCTTTATAATCCTTTTTAATTGCCATTTCCATATTTACCAAAGCATGGTCTGTGACTTTTATCACTCCTATCTCTGTATTTAATAACCTTGAGACGATCTTCTTTGAAACAAAAATGAAATCTATCCTAGAATAGTTTTTAATAACAGATGAATAATAAGTGTACTTCTTTTCATCTCCCTTTATCAACCTCCAAACATCTTTTAACTCATATCTGTTCACTTCATTCAGAGCTGTAATATTATTTAGTCTATCTCTTATTGTCGGAGCAGATTTATCTTTCCACCTATCCATAACCATATTAAAATCTCCTGCCATAATTATAAGATCTTCCTGTATATCCTCCAACTCCTTAAATATTTTATCATAAAATTCTTTTTGTTTCTCATTTGGAGCATATACATTAACCAATACATACATTTCTTCCTCCATTTTCTGTTGTATAATTATAAATCTTCCTTTTTCATCTTTTTAAACTCTTAATACATTAGAATTATATCTTCTAGATATTATAGTAGCTACTCCTCTTGCCTTGGAGGTATCATATGCTTTTTCATAAGTAGCAGCCCAGTTCAGTTTAAGTTCATTTGTTTGTTCTTGTGTTTCTTGTAAAAAAGTTAAATCTGCTTTATCTTTTTTCAACAATGACTCTATCCATTTCCTTTTTGTCACAGACCCCAAACCTTTAACATTCAATGTTGTTATCTTCAACTTATTAGCCATATTACATATTTCAGAAGTCCTTCCCTAAATCTTAATTGGCTCTTTTGTGTAGTGCTCCCAATCCCCCCTCCCCTCTTCCCTCATCCCCCCACCTCCCCATACTGACGTAAAATCATAGAATCATAGAAATGTAGAGTTGGAAGAGACCACACGGGCCATCCAGTCCAACCCCCTGCCATGCAGGAACACCCTCAAAGCACTCCCGACAGATGGCCATCCAGCCTCTGCTTAAAAACCTCCAAAGAAGGAGACTCCACCACACTCTGAGGCAGCATATTCCACTGCCAGACAGCCCTGACCATCAGGAAGTTCTTCCTGAGGTTCAGGTGGAATCTCCTTTCCTGCAGCTTGAATCCATTGCGCCTTGTCCTGGTCTCTGGAGCGGCAGAAAACAAGCCCTCTGCTTCCTCTACATGGCATCCGTTCAAATATTTAAACATGGCTATCATGTCCCCTCTTAACCTTCTCTTCTGCAGACTAAACATACCCAGCTCTCTAAGTCTATCCTCATAGGGCATGTCTTCCAGGCCTCTCACCATTTTGGTTTACCTCCTCTGGACCTGCTCCAGCCTGACCATGTCCTTCTTGAATTGGGGTGCCCAGAACTGGACACAGTATTCAAGAAGAGGTCTAACCAAAGCAGAGCAGAGTGGTACCAGTACCTCCCTCGATCTAGACACCATACTCCTATTGATGCAGCTGAGAATTGCGTTGGCTTTCTTGGCTGCCGCATCACACTGCTGACTCATGTTTGGCTTGTGGTCTATTAAGACTCCTAGATCCCTTTCACACGTACTGCTATCCAGCCACGTGTCCCCCCTCCTATATTTCTGTATTCCATTTTTTCTACCTAAGTGTAGGACCTTACACTTCTCTCTGTTGAATTTCATTTTGTTAGCTTTGGCCCAGCTCTCCAATCTATCCAGGTCGTTTTGAATTTTGATCCTGTCCTCTGGCATATTAGCAACCCCTCCCAATTTGGTGTCATCTGCAAATTTGATGAGCATGCCCTCTATTCCTTCATCCAAGTCCTTGATGAAGATATTGAACAGCACTGGGCCCAGGACAGAACCCTGTGGCACCCCGCTAGTCACTTCTCTCCAGGATGAAAAGCCATTCGTGATCACCCTTTGGGTTTGGTCGGTCAACCAATTACAAATCCAACTAACAGTAGCCCTGTCCAGCCGGCATTTTACTAGCTTCTTTTCAAGAATGTCATGTGGAACTTTGTCAAAGGCCTTACTGAAATCGAGAAATGCTACATCCACAGCATTCCCTTCATCTATCGAGCTAGTAACTCTGTCATAAAAAGAGATAAGATTAGTCTGGCATGACTTATTTTTGAGAAATCCACTTCTCATGATTACTGCGTTGCTTTCTAAGTGATTAGAAACTGACTGCTTAATGATCTGCTCCGGAATCTTTCCGGGTACTGATGTCAGGCTGACTGGGCGATAATTATTTGGGTCCTCTTTTTTTCCCTTCTTGAAGATGGGGACAATATGTGCCCTCTACTAGTCTGCTGGAACTTCTCCTGTCCTCCAAGATTTTTCAGAGATTATAGCCATAAACAGCTTTCCCCCCTTCCTTCCCCTAGGTATCGATAGCTGAACCCCTCTCATGGCTTTAACAAGCCCTCCGGGGGTGGGGGGCACAAGAGATAGCCACGTTCTCTGGCACAGAAGGAGGTTCCTCTCCCACTTGTTTATTATAGATATTCGTTCTAATGTAACCTTTTTCCCCCATTATTTTTGTTATTATTTTTTTCTTCCCATTATATACATGTGTGTACATACAGTTATATGTGTATACACACACATACACACATTTCTTATCAATACTATTATTCTTTCGTCTTCTCTACATCTCCTTAGATCCTCCAGCCGCGACAATCTGCGTAGATCCTTCAGCTACACTCACATTATCCTTTTCTTCTTGCTGCATTAAATTCAGATCTTTCAGAAGCTCTGTTCCCTGCTGGAGGGAATATATCCTGTATTGCTTGCCTGCCCTCTGGAATTTCAGAAGAATAGGGTACCCCCAACTGTATTTTATTCCAGCTCTTTGCAAAACTGCAGTACAGGGTTTAATTCCTCTTCTCCAATCAGTTGTCTCCCAGCAGAGATCATTAAAGATTTCAATCATAGTGTCACCATATTTTAATGGTCGTGGAAGTTTCTAATTGTTTTTATCAAAATGTCCTTTTTATTAAAGCTTGATATTCTCATGATTACATCTCTGGGATTGAGGCCTCTCTTTATTGCTGTTGCTCTATGAGTACGCTCCACATCCTGTTCATCCCAGGTAATCTGAGGAACAGTACTTTGCAGCCATTTCAGGACTTCTTCCTTCAAACTTTTTGCAGTTTCATTCGAACTCCCTGGAAAACCATGAACGTGAATGTTATTTCTGTGGTTCCGATCTTGTAGGTCGATAATTCTCCATTCCTACTGATCCAATCTAACTGTAAGTTCCAATATTGCCTTTTGTTGGGAATTTTGCTTTTCTTGCAGGGTATCAACTTTCTTATCCACTTTTTTAATTTCTTTGGTTATCTCCTGTATGGATTCATTCATCTCATGCATTATTTTAGTGGTTATTGTATTTGTAAGAACTTCATTATTCTGACTCAAAGCCTGTTTCATTGTTTCATGTCTCCATTTCCTGTTTGACTCTCTCTCTCCCTCTCTCTTTCTCTCTCTCTCCTGGCTGTTTGCTTGTTTTAGGTCTCGCAGCCATTTCTAATGCTTTGGTGAATTCTTCTTTTTTATTGTTAGACATGAAACTGTCATTTAACTTAGTTCATTTTGGTCTGTTGGTTTTTGGGGGTTTTGTCTCTCCCAAACTAGAACAGGTTGTTTAGGTTTTATTTTACGAGCCTTTTGTGTTTTGGGCATCCGCCAACTTGCTGAGCTGCAAGCCAGCTGCCAAAATAAAATTACAGCCTATTTTCCTTTTTCCAAATCCAGATTTCAATTAGCTTTAATTAGTCAGTTTTTATTCCTTCCCAAAACCTTCCAGTAGGTTAATTCACAATTTAAAATTTTACTTTAATGTTCCGAGACTTTTGGAATTCAGCCAGCTTTATCTGATAGTAAACATAAGTTCACTCTTCTATTAGGGGCAAAAACTTTCAAAATTTACACTTGCCAAAGAGATCAAAGCTTATATTGCAATAGTGTATGAGATGCAATATTTACCAGTACACTGCTTGACACATTCTACCATAGTAGCTGCCATTTTGGCAGTGTTAAGCACAAATACCGCCTCTAGACAATACTTGCAGGACAGCCGCAAAGACCTTTGACCATTACTTAGATAATGCCAGTGATACAGAATGCGTGTTATCCATTTTTCTATCCATTCAGCTAAAAGAGTTGTTCTAAATTGTCATGAATTTAGAATTGGATTTTTCTGACTATTCCAGATGAACCAATGCATATGACTTGGCATAAATGCTACTACTCTGAAATTTGGCCAGTTCGTGTAAATGCCTGTTACCCCTTTTTTTGACTGAGAAGCTTCATCATCTTCCCAACAGGAGAAAGTTGAAAACTCACCTGCAGACAATAAAGTTATGCCAACACCATCAGAAGTAAAAACAGAGAAACCTACAAAGAAAAAGAGCAAAAAAGAAGGGGAAAATGTAAAAAAGAATAAACAATCAAGTTTGCATGTTCAGCAAGAAAACAAGGAACTTATGAAAAGCAAAAAGCCTAAGAGAGATGTAATAGAGGACATGAATACAAAAACTTCCAAAACCAATTATTTGAAGCAGCAGCAAGCACTTGTTTCAGCTGACACTGAATTGAATGGAAACAGCTCTGATATCAAAGAACCAGGAGCCAAAGCAAATGCGAAAAAACGCAAGCGCAACTTCTCAGAAGGTATAGAATTTACTCTTCGTACTTTTCCAGTTATAAAATGCATTTAGCATCTTACAGCCACAGATGCATTTTTAGTAGCTAAATATAAGTGTGACTTTAAAAAGGAGGAGTGAGAAGAACAGAAGATCTTGCTATGGTAAATTTTAATGCTGGGAGGTAAAACTGGGATGAGATTGAACTGTGGGTTAAAACCATGGGGTACTCTGTTTTTGTTTATCAAAGAATATCAAGCAAAATCCTGTTGTGCTTTTCCATTTTGTTAGAAGCTTTAACGAATGGCCAGGCAGAGGAGGATCTTGTTGTTTCATTTGATGAATATAGGATGTAGCTTTAAGTGTTCCAGTTTTGATGAGCAGAAAGCATAGTTGTTATTTGCTTTCTAATTATTCTGTTGCTGGACCTCCTGACTCTTTTTCTCATTTTATTTATGCCCCCCAAATCAATGTAGGTGAATGTCCCACTACAGGAAAAAGAATGAACAATTCAGAACCAGAGGAAAACACGGATGAGCATCAAGGTAGCCTTAGCTTGGAAATTTGATATTTGCAGTGACAGAAATGCATCAGGTTTCTCTATATGCAGTTATCATTGTGATAGCATAGGAGATGTGTAACATGTGCAGGGAAGTAGTTCACCTACTTTGGAAGCTAGTTACTCAGCAGAAGATCTTCTTGCCTGTGCAGTAAAAAAAGCTATATGACCATCCAGAGCAAGCTCCTGAACAAGATGGTGGCCTGTCAAGATTCCTGAATTGAAGAAGTTATTTCGTAGCCTCACTTAGTTTTTCTGCAAAATAGGAGTTGCAACTAGCTGTGTAGGTTACAACATTTTGCAGATTATGGCACCCATTTTGTGATGGTTCCCATAACACTTTGTACAAGTTTCAAATGTGCCTACAGATCTGGAAGGATGGTGATTCCTGCTTTAATCTGCTCTCTAATAGTGTATTAGGATTTGGTATTTTTGATGTGTTTTTCTTTATTTTATATGCCACCTTATGAAGGCTGTTCCTAAAAGGCAGCCTGTAATTACTGTTTAAACTGAAGATCATGAGCATGATGTTCCATTCCTGTTCCCTTCGCTCCAGTAGAGCTCTGTTTGAAAGAAGTTGCCTTTACTTGATTTCCACCAATTTCTTCCTCCTACTGCCCCTCTCCCCCAATTCTATACATTCTATCCTTTTCTGAGGATGTCCTGACCTCTCAAGAGGGCACAGGAAGCTGCAGAGATGAGGGGAAAGGAATTTCCTTTTACAGAAGCAGCTGTCTAGCTCAGTTGTAAACCCATGCTAGCATTTAACTTTTTATGAACAGTTTGGCACTGTTGCTTTGAAAAAAGAAAAGTAACTGCTACATTTTCAAGAATTAATTTTTTAAAAGTTTGTGTTGATTTTTTGATTAAACTTGAAACATGTAGGTTATGTTGGATCTCTATTTTCCCCTTTTTCAAAGAAAGATGAATGCTACTCTTTATTTGTAATCTATGAATGTTTTCCTTATTGGTTGGGGACTATTCAAAGATGTTAATCTTGATATTGGATGTATAATTTTAAAAATCTTATTCTTTTGCTGGAAGAATAATAAATACTATGTTCGTATGTTTAACGCTAATGGCAATATTTTAGCCTTCAGAGAATAATCTAAGTGCAGACACGTTTTAGTTAACAAACACTAATTTGTGCTGTATTGAAATCACTGCTTTTATTTGTTGTGTCTTTTCATTTTATTCAGGTAAATTCAGGTGGAAAGAGACCATAAAAGCTGTCCTGAAGCAAGCACCTGACAATGAAATATCAATAAAGAAACTAAGAAAAAAGGTATGAGGACACTTTATGACAATAATATGACAACATTCAAAGTAGCTGGTCTGCATAAGTAACACACACACACACACACACACACAAAGAAAGAATAAAGATGACAGTGGTTTGTATTTCAGTGTTTGCTTATGTGAATACAAAGCAAGTGTGGACTGCTAACTTGTCAAATTCTTATTAAAGAAGCAGTTGCTAGTAGAGGATAAGAGTAGATAACCACTGCAGTATTGCTGCCTGCATTTTTCTCTTTTGCCATTCTACGAAAGCATCTGTTCTAAAATTAAAAAAAAAAAGTATGAGCAGCTGGAATTTTGAGAAATTCCATAAATCTCTAAACAAAATCAAAATTTGCTTTTTTTATTTTTAAGGAATATTTTCAAGCTGTGGTTGGTTGAATGCATATCCACTAATGTTTTGCTAGTTGTATATTGCTATATTATCTATGGTGGGTGCAATTGCAAATTGTTCATAACAATAAAAACAAAAGTGTAAGACTTAATGTCAGTCAAATAGCACTAAAAATCTTGTGCAAATAGATGTTTTTAAGTGCCCCCCCTACAGAAACGGGTACTTGAAGTGGATGCCAGCCACCTGAGCTCAAAAACTAAGAATGCTTGTTTTTCAGCAGAAATGTTAGTATGAAGGAGTGTTGATTGGAATAACAGACCACTTCCTGGCCTTTTAGAGCTCTAAAAATCAAGCTATCACTATCAGCTGTTTCTAAGGCTGATTGGCAATGCATATTTTTATGCACTGGCAAACTAGAATTGCAGCTACGCATTAAAGGTAGTAAAGAACTCTTAGCCATGGAAATCTATCGGGTGTCCTTGGGCCTGTCACACGCTCTCAGCCCCAGAAAACCGCTTGGTAGTGTCATTTTAGGGTCACCATAAGTCAGAAGCTACCTGAAAGTGCACTAGCAACACAACAACAAAATCTGATTATGGAGTTACATTGATGGAATGAGGAAGTAGCTCATGCTTGCATACATGTCAGGGTTAACATGTGTAATTTCTTGAATGTGGATATCTTGAGAAGTCTCGTTTGATTTCTCTAAAATTTGCATGAAAGTCTTGAAATACAGCATATTTTCTTTTTTTCTTTTGTGTAGGTTTTAGCCCAGTATTATGCTGTAGCTGGTGATCATCATAAGTCTGAAGAGGAAATTCTGGCCCTTTTTAATAAGAAAGTCAGAAACAATCCTAAATTTAGAGTTTTAAAGGAAAAAGTTAAACTTATAAAATAGTTTTAGGTAAATGATCTGATTTTGTGTATTGTGTCCAATTTGTTAACAGATATGGAAATAGTTTTAATAGCAGCAAGATTCAGCTGTACTTAATTGTCAATTCCTTTTCTTTCACTTAACATTTATATTGATTGAAAATATATATTTTGAAAAGCAATAAAACTCCATTTTTCTGTTATGATTTGAGAAGTGTTCCAATTTTCTCTTCAAAATCTGTTAACATGTATTCCATATACATCCAAGTGCATCATAACATATTCTGAATCAGTAGTGCCCAAACTGATAATGATTAGGTATCATTGAAAGCAATAAGACTTGAGTTAGCAGTGCACTTGTTCACTGATTTGAATGCAACAATCACTGCCCCATTTTATTGGATCAGAGCCCTTGTGCATAGTAGTTATGTTAAATATTATATTACACTTTTAAAAAACGGCTTGAGAAAATTTGAATCAACTGAGTGTTGTCGGCCCTAGCAGTGTACTTTCTTTCATCATTGTGTCCAAAAAATATATTTTGAAGTCCACATAATCAATTGGCTCCATAGGTTCTGTTTCTTTAATCATTATGCTTTTCTTTGTGTACTGCATGACATATTCAGAGAGATAAGAGAAGGGGTTCCCAAATGTCATTTACATGAAATACCTCCATAGCCTGAGGTTCTCTCTCTCCGGCAGTGTAAGCTGAGTTCACTCCCAGTAATAGGTCAGTGAGTAAATGACACAAGATATCAAGTTGTAGTCTTGGACAATTAAGACGACATGCTTTTCACAAAGGTATTGTGTTCGGAAGCACTCCACAGGAGTTTTCTCCTTGGAAAGCAATTTTGGGTACTTTCAGCAGCCAGCCCAGATTGTCTGACTTCTTGTAAGTAAAATGGTGGTCCTACACAGATTACAGAAGGAGTCATGACTATTAGCTTGTTTCTTTTGCTCCTGGAAACATCTCCATTTAATACAACATGTTGCTTTGAATACTTGCAGGGAAAACTGGACTCTGGAGACTTCTTGAGGACAATAGTTTGTATAATTAATGCCATTCTTTGTCTTGTGACAGGAACAACAATAATTAATGCTTTCAAATGTTTGATTGAAGTGACAGTTTAGTGTAAGCAGAATAACTATAAATTGTAAATTAATTGTTAAAACTACAGATTGTGGAATAACTTGAGATTATTTGCATAAAACCAAATTAAATCCACTTAAAATAGTTGTTGTTACTATTGCACCAGTAGGGCAGATGTGCAATTCTTTTAAAAATTGTTGAACTGCAAGATCTATAATCCCTGACCATTGGCTATTTTGGCTAGGCCTGACAGAAGTTACAAACCAAAAACTCTTGCATCAGGATTTCCTGTCTTTCAAAACAAAACAAAAAAACCATTTTCCTCTTTAATAAGTGGCTTCCTACAGCATGCACTTCACAAAACCCCACAGATTTTCTCAAAAACATTTCCAGCTTCTTTCCACGTGTCCTGACCACAGTCAGTAAAATATAAAAGCGGCTGTAAATATTTATAATACCCTTGAGAAGTTCTTTACACATAGCTCTACAGAGATGAAAGTCATCTTTGTCATTATAACAAAATAGGCATTTACTATCCCATTTTTCTATATTTAAAAACAAAGAGACAAGTGCCATTTGATAGGTATAAATAATTGACCAACATAACCAAGGATTCTGTTCTTTGGAAAACAGTAACAGTCAGTGTTGTAAATTCAGATGCTGAGTATTCCCACTACCTCTTTAGCATGTAAATACCATATGTCCAAGGTCAGATGCAAGTCTTTGATTTTTACACAAATAAAATGTTTCCATTTTACACTCATATCTATACAAGCTATGCTTTTTCTAGTAAATACAGGAAGACACTCTAAATAATGGTAGTATTTCAACCATAGAGTGTGGTTATTTATCTGCCAGTATCAATGAGCTTCATATTTTTAATCTACCACAAGTTCAACTAATCCTCAAGGACCTGGATTCACTCTTTAAAGAAAGAATGGAGCCACTATAAAACAGTGCTTCTAAGTCCCACCCAGTGGGGTGGCCCAGAAGGATACCATAGTTGATGGCATTGAAAACTGCTGAGGTCCAGCAGAACCAACAGGGACACACTTCCCCACCCAGTTCCTGGTGTTGGTCATCCATGCAGGCTACCAAAGCTGTCTCTGTTTCTTAACCAATCCTGAAACCAGACTGGAATGGGTCTAGATAAACTGTTTCATCCAGGAACCCCTGAGCTGGAAGGTCACCACAAGCTTTGATACCTTGCTCCAAACTGGTATGTTAGAAACTAGCTGCCATTTATCCATTATGGAGGGATCCAGGGACATCTTTTTCAACATTAGCTTAACAACTCCATGTTTAACGCAGGCTGGAACACTGCTTTATTGTAATTAGACATTAACTACTACTTTCACCCACTCAAGCCAGTCCCCCTCTAGCCTGTTAATGAGCCAGGAAGTACACATGTACACATATGGTGGCTCTCATTTGTCCAAGGATCTTGTCCACATCCTCAGGCTGTACAAGGTATCCAATAACAATGAACAAGCAGAAGCCAAAGTTACGACAACTGGAACTATGTCAACTACTTCATCCAAGACAGAGCTAATCTAAGCAATTCCACCTGCAAAGTGCTGTGCAAATTCTTCCCAGCAGGCTGCGGAATGGTCTGCATTTTCTACTTGAGGACCAGCGTGTAATAGACTTCTGACCACTAAAATCAGTTCCTTGCATATGCAATGATGGCAGCAAAGAATAATTTCTTTACTGCCTGCACTGCTATGAAGTAGGCCTTCAAATAGGTTCTAGCCCATGTTTGGTCAGACTCATTCTCGGGATGGCAGGAGGAGCAATCCACAACAATTGGGTTGTTCCCTGTGTGCCAACCGGAACTGGCAGGAGTCCACATTCTAAATCCGTTAATTCCATTAGGACTCCACTCTCCCTCCGTCAGTTTTATTTTTCCTGCCAAACAAACTGAACAGGTTTTTCAATTCTCTCTGTCAGTGTTTGTTTGAGATGAACTATTAGCAGGTTTTTGGAGTAGAAATAGACCTGGAAGATGTCAATGGAAACAGATTCCCAGATGCCTGCCACACAGTGAGGTTCTGAGGAAGGAAAAAGAAGTAATATTAAGAATGTCTCCCTTCAGATGCCCACCACACAGCGAGGGTCTGAGTCGGAATCTAATAGTAATAGAAATGATGTTAATGCCTCTCAGATGATCGCGCGTGCACAAGTCTCTGGGGAAGGTAAAACAACTGATTTAAGAAAAGTATTCCTCTCCTCCAGTGAAGGCAATGTGGAGGAGGTAAGAGCTGTGGGAAATAAGCATGGAGGAAAGAAAGACAATGATAAAACAGTAAAAAAGAGGAAGGTGGATACCGTTCAAAAACGGGGTCAGGATCCGCTTCCAAAGACAGCTAAGGTTAAGATAGGGGTAAAATCAACAAAGGTCGCTTGGAGCTTCCATGTTGAATTTGGAGATTCCACGGAGATGGGAGGGGCTGTTGGAGAGCAAAAACCCATCTCTGGAGCAGGCGCAGTTAGTCCATCTAGTTGCCTGGAGCCGAAGGGCGGGGACAAGTTAGAAGACAGGAAGTGCACATGCTAGCGTTGTTACTCAAGCGCCCGGCTCTCCGTGGTCAGCAGGAAGCAGCTCACGTGGCGAGATGGAGAGAGCCATTTTTAAGGGGAAAGGTGACTGGTGTTCCTCCATTATGGAAACAGCCCCAGAACTGTTTGTTGTCAGGAATATGGGTGAGAGAGAAGTGGTTAAAATGCCTAATAATCCGGTTGAAAGGCAGTATGTGGGAGGAATGGAGGAAAGACGGCCAGCGTTAAGACAAGGAAGCTAGACTGGGCAAAGTTCATCTGACACTAATTTTATGATGAATTCATTGAATATAAGTGATTTCCAGTACATGATTAGACAGACTGTTTCTAATGAGTTGCGTCAAACTATTTGCAATGAATTGAACGGAATGATTTTACCTTCACGAAATCAATTTAATACGTCTAATGAACTTGATTCTTTGGTTGATAGGAGACACTATATAACTTAATGAATTCTCAGTCAACAATGGATGTACATAATTTAAACTTGCAAACGTTATTAAAATTGAACGTGTTGCCTGAGAGGGTTAACCAAAACTTGGACAAGACTGTGAGCGTGGAAGCAAGTAAGGATAGTCAGAAAGCGCAAAGAGACTCAGTACAGAAGAAAAGGAGAATGGTGGTTCTACAAAGTGAACAGGTGGAAGAACATGATGATGATATGGAAATTCCTGTAAAAAAGAAAAGATCTGGTGTGGAGTTAGAAGAAAGGTCTAATGATGAATGGAATGAAGAGGAGATGCAAGAACAGGTAGAGGATTCTGATGTGGGCAGCTCCTCGGGAGCAGAAGAAGCGGAAGAGTTAAGTAGTTGCAGGTTGTTTCAAGCAGAAAACTTAAAAAATGTATTAAAAAGGATTTTACGTACATGAGGTTTGGAAATGGATGAGGATGGAAATCAGTCAAAGGATTCAAAAGGCAAGGACGCTAAGTTAGCTTCTGTAATTAAAAAGAGTTGCATGGGTTTAATATGCCAATGCCTGATATGTTTAAGGAGTTGATTTGTGTGGAATGGGAGTCTTCTTTAAATACACGTAGGTTTTTGGGTCTTACTAATAAATTATATTTCTTTGAAAAGAAAGATGTGGAATTGTTGAAGGTCCCTTTAGTGGATGGGCCGATCGCTGCACTTATTTCTGGGGCTCTGGTTCCCTGAGAAGGTGATACTATGTTAAGGGACGTGGATGAGAAGAGAGCTGATTCGGCTTTAATAAAGGCACATGAGAATTCAACTCTAGCTATTAGAGCTTCTGTGGCAACTTCTATGTTTGCTCGGGCAGCTGTGATGTGGATTCCAGACATGATGGAAGGTGAGGATATACAGTCTCGGTCTTCTTTGAAGACTTTATCCAGAGTTAGAAAAGTCTTAGAGTATGTGGCGGATGCCAGTTATGATTCTGTGGCATTTATGGCAAGAAATATAAATGCTGTGACTGTTGCGAGAAGGTCATTATGGTTGCATCATTGGGATGTGGACCAGAAATCTAGGAATAACCTTGGTTTTGTTCCTTTCAAAGCAGAGTTGCTGTTTGGTGATCAAGCACTGGAAAAAGTGTTGGTCAAGAGTAGAGAAAAGAAGCAGGTAATGCCTACTTTGCAGAAGAAGAAACCTGAAAGGAGGTCTTTTCGGAATTCATTTTATTCGTTTCGGGGTAGAGGAAACAGTAGACAGCAGTGGTATAGGCCAAAAGATCAGTATGGAAGGTCAGGATCTTTTGTAGAAAAGGACAGGTTGATGAGAAAGGTGGGGGATCTACCCAGCGGAAGGATAGAACCCAGTTCTGACAAACAACAAAATTGTGTGGGAAAAAGACTGCTGCAGTTCGGTGTCCTGTGGAACCAGGTTACATCAGACCACTGGGTTTTACAGGTAGTAACTCAGAGTTACAAGATATTGTTCGACAGGATGCTGAAAAGCAGGTATGTCTCCTCACCAGTAGCAAGTGTGCTGGAATAAAGGGAAATAGTTGTGAGGGAGATAGAACATCTAGTACTCATTGGTGCAGTGGAGGAGGTTCCTCCAGATCAATTTTTCTTGGGAATCTACTCAACATTCTTTACGGTCCTGAAAAGCAATAGGACTTATCGTCCTGTTCTGAACCTGAGATATCTCAACAGTTTTGTGAAATATCTCAGGTTCAAGATGGAGATGCTGCAACCCATAAAAGAAAATTTGACCAAGGGAGACTGGATGGCTTCAATAGACCTGAAGGAAGCTTATCTGCATGTCTCTATGAGAAATACAGACAAGAAATATCTCAGGTTTCAGTTCCTCAGCAGGCATTCAAGGCACTGCCATTCGGTTTGGCTTTGGCTCCGAGGGTGTTCACAAAGGTCTTGGTTCCTTTGGCAGCCTATCCAAGACAGAAAAGGGTACATATTTACCCTTATTTGGACAATTTGTTGATAAAGGCGGACTCTCAAACGGAGTTGGGAAGGAATGTTCGGATGACCATAGATGCGTTACAAGACTTATGGTTTTCTGGTAAATTTAGAGAAGAGTCATTTAACTCCCACAAGGGTGCTGACTCACTTGGGAGGAAGAATAGATACCATAAAGGGGAGAATTCATCTCTAAGACGAGAGAATTGTGAAGGTAAAAAGGGTAATGCAGAGGTTATTGGAAAGCTCTTTTGTGGATGTGATGATGTTGGCTCAAGTGATGGGAACTTTGGTGTCAACAATTCAGTGGGTGCCATGGGCCAGGTTCCATTCCAGAGGATTGTAGAGGCTGCTGATTCCTCATCAATGGAATGTAGGCAAGAAAAGGCATTATTTAATCAAGGTGCCAACCCAATTGAAAGTGGATTGGGGTTGGTGGATAAGGGACTCAAATTTGAACAAAGGAGTGTCTTTGGAAGTAAGTCAGTATATAAAGATTACAACTGATGTGAGCTTGACAGGTTGGGGAGCCATGTGTCAAGAAATGTCCAGGGTATATGGTCAGATTTGGATCTGAGACAGAACATACATTTTTTGGAGCTGAAAGCGATTCGGCTAGCTCTTCTCAACTTTGTGAGTATAGTGAAGGGCCATCATGTGCAAATTTGGACAGACAACATGACAGCAAGAGCATATGTGGTGAACCAAGGAGGTCTTCAGTAAAGGGCTCTGATAGAAGAGTCAAACAGGCTCTTTCGTTGGGCGGAGAAAAATCTGCAATCCTTAACAGCAGTGCATCTAAAAGGAAAGTTAAATGTCAGGGTGGATTATCTCAGTCGAAACAGATTGCACCCAGGAGAGTGGACACTGAATTGTTGGTGTTTCAGAGTTTGAACAAATGGTTCGGGCCTTTTCTGATAGACTTATATGCCTCAGCCAAAAATACCAGACTAAAAAGATTCTTTTTGATTAATGGAAGCAGGTGTGCGGAAGCAGCAGATGCTCTATCAGTATGTGGCTGGAAGGTCGGCTATATGCCTTTCCTCCTGTGCAGACATTGCAGAGAGTGGTTGTACGTGGAGTTGATCTGCAGTGATTTTTAACCATGAGAGATGATTGGAGTTGATGCAGTTTACAGTTTAGCTTGGCTAGAGAAGGAAACTGATGGAGGGAGAGTGGAGTCCTAACAGAATTAATGGATTTAGAATGTGGACTCCTGCCAGTTCTGGTTGGCACTCGGGGAACAGCCCAATTGTTGTGGATTCCTCCTGCCATCCCAGAATGAAACTTCACGGTAAGTCGAACTTCTCATTCTGAGTCTAATGTAACCATCACTCTACTATCACCAGTAGCAGCCTGGAAAATATGGGACTGGTTTGTCTTCATTCTGTAAAAGGGGATGCTCAGGAGTGATTGTATCCACTGCTCCGGCCATTTCCCCATTCCAGAGGTCAGCCAGATCTTTGAAAGAATTATCTGCAAAATGTCAGGAAAATCTCCAAGAGCTCTCAGGAATCCATCTGGATCTATCAGCCTCTTGGGGCAGATCATCCAATTGTTGTCCCAGCCCTGCAGAGTTTCCAAGTCCCAGTGAATCAAAATATGACCAGGTAATGATCTGTTCATGACAATGGAATGGCAGAAAGCTCCTCCTCACCAAGCTCACTATCACTCCATCCAGCACAGAATATAAGGTCCAGCAGCATGTGTGGATCCAGGCACTACCTGAGTCAGACCCATAGTTGTCAGAAATCCTGTGCCACTGCTGACGGGAATCTCAGCATTGAGGTTGAAGCCTAGCACTGCTAACTGAGGAGGCTTCAACATCAACCTTGAGACCACCTCAGCTGGCTCAGGACAGAAGACTGTTGAGCAGTGATTTGAGTGGTACACCAAAAGCGTGCCTATTCTGTCCCAGCTAGCCACCTTTAGTTATATACATTCAAAACCTGCAGCCCTGTGGGATAGGCCACCTGATCAGTGGAATGGAATCACAAAAGACCACTGCAACTCCACCTCCCTTTCCCCACAGTTCTCACCTACTGCTGCACAGAAAAAATTGGCAAGCAAAACTATGAGACATTACCCCCCCTCCCACCACCCCATCCAGGAAGTCCTCTATGATACAAGCTAGATAGCCATGCTAATCCAGGATCAAGTCCTGAATGGCACTTGTTTTCCCATTCACCAACTTGGTGTTTAACAGCTATACTTTCAGCCCAGGAGGACTGTCACCAAGGCTATCAAGGCTACTTGACTTGGAAGACAGCTTGGGGAAAGCAAGCACCTTGTTACATTTCCCTCTTCCAAGATATTGTAGGTTTCTCTCTGCACCTTGTATGACTTCAATGGCTGCTCCCTGAATATGTTCACCACCTTTATCCTCTGAAAAATACATTCTTCTTTTATTGAACAGGCAAAGCACTTGCTGCCACAAAAAAACCAAAACAATATACAGTGAAGGCAGATGATAAAAGCAGGTTCAGTGCTCAGACCCTTGCTTCTGTCAGACAGAATGATATACCCCTGACCTTATGCACCCCCAAAGTGGCTCCCCCAAAGAGGTGACCCCATTGGCCACAGACCTGCCCCACAAAAGTCCAGCTTTTATGTCCCAGGCAGGCAAGGCGGCTGTTCTGGATGGGGGCAGTGTCTGCTGAGTTAGGGCCTCAGTCCTGCAAAGAGCAGAGTATTACTGGCAAAGCAGAGGTCCAAGGCAGCAGCAACAAACAGTAGCCCCTCTCTACAACCTCCATGTGGTCTATATGGTCCTCTCTCTGCTCAGTGCTGGATTTTTTCCAGGAGCTGAATGGTGTAAGAAATCCCACAGAGATCCCCTGGCATTCTCTCAGCCCTCAGACACAGGATATGGGAAGTGGCTGTGACTTCCAGATCCCTGCAAATATTTTAATGGAAGGCTCAAGGTCTGACTTGTCAGAAATAGCAATAGCAACTCTCCTGAGTTACTCAGCCCCAGGTTCCCCTGGATCTCCCCAAAGCCACAGAGCAGAGGTTTGAAAATGTTACTTATGCCAAAACTACTTTTTCCTTCTTCCAGCACTTCCTAGTTCTCCTTGTCTGCAAAAGTTTTTAAATTGTTAGGCCATTGTTTTAAAAAATGTTTGACAACAAAAAAAACTAGATTTACAAATTGCCTAGATACAGATCTAATGTACGTGGTGGTGTTACCCTGAATGTGGGTAACTTGGGGTCCACCTGCTATGCCAGTACCTCCACATGACAATGGGGAATTTTTTAAAAATATTTTTATCAGCATTTCTAAAAGAAAGAATAAAGTGGGAACATTTCTTCTAAATGTTTCCTCCACAACTCCCATAACAAGTTTTATTCTCCAGTTTTGCCCAGCTGAATCAAACAAAAAATACAATATAATACAATACAAGGAATCCAATCCACTATACATAGAATCTTTGGCATAACAATACATTTTTACCTTTTTTATCAAATTATATCATTATAACCATTAGCTTTACAATTGTAGCCACTCTTATATTTTGCTCCATTCTCTATCAAATTGTTGAATGGATTTGTTCTTTAATGCATTTGTCAATTTTCCCATCTCCATCAGATCCATAATCTTTAATTTCCATTCATTTAAATTTATTTTAATATCTTGTTTCCAATGTTGAGCATAGGTAAATCTAGCTGCTGTAACTAAGTATAACATTATGTTTTAATGCTTTCTAATTTCTGCCTTTGGTTTTATTATATTCAATAAATATAATTCAGGTATCATTTCAAAATTCATTTTGAATATTTTTTGAATTTCATCATGTATTTCTTTCCAAAATTTCTTCGCCTTTTTACATGCCCACCACATATGATAAAATGTTCCCTCTTTTTCTCCACACTTCCAGCATTTTGAATTTCCATTCGTTATCATTTTTTGTAATCTCTCTGACATCATATACCATCTATGCAACATTTTATAATAGTTTTCTCTTAAATTTAAATTTAATGTAAATCTTAAATCTGTTTTTCATACCATTCTCCAACTCTCAATATCTATTGAATGTCCGACAATAGGGAATTAATTAGCTGAGTGAGGAGGCCTGCGAGAGGGGCGTAACCTAATGAGATCTTTGACATCAATATTTACAGGGTCCTCACAGGAAAGAATCAGCCAAAGATTCCAAAATAAGCTAAAATCTGTTTTTGTTGAAAGTTTCATTCACATATGTGAAAAGATTCAAGAACACTCACACAAGAGCTAGCCAAAGGATAAAGTTTTGGATAGCAAAGTTGCAGGGAATGGACTATAATTACTGATCCAAAGAGTAGTGAAGAAAGCAGTGATGTGGCTTAGACTTACACCTAGAGACAGTACTTCTTCAGAAATCAGAGAGACAGCATAGTGTTCAGCAAGCCAGATACTGCATCAAGCTGCTCAAAATGGAGGGTCTTTATACCCAAAATCTGCCTGGAGGACATGGGTGTGAATGGCTCCCTGGCTAAGCAAATAATGGAGGTAGCCACATGGACAATGGAGTCTGGATGGAGTGAATGGTCTTCGTTATAGGTGACGAAGAGTTAATCACTGTTGTAATAGCTCTGTAATGGTAGACAGGTAAAGAAACAATGCAGGAAATGTCCAGGTGTTAGGAACAAGGGCTGAAACAGTCAGTGTTTGGTGGGAACTTCCTGTTGCTATTGTGTGGTGTCAAGAGAGGTTACAGCTTCAACTTGAGCCTATTATCTCTGGAGTTACCTAGTGATCAGCCTGACAATGACTTTGCCTATGCCTAGAGGGGATCTTGTGACCTACTTTGCAGCACACGTGTTCAGCCAGTAACTTTCCTCTACCCAATCTGCCTGACAGTCACTTCAGGGTCCATTTATATTAATGCCAATTACTATGTTTTGCCAATTAAATTCTATTTCACCAATTAAACCGTATCAGATCTGGAGGGTGTGTGGGCCAGTAACAGTGGCAATTCCAGATGTGAGATTTTATTTTTCAGCCTTTCAATTTAACCCAGTTTATCCAATTAATTCAACATGATTCTACAAACAAATAGGTGAACTTTAGAATTAATATTAATTCACCAATAAAAAGAATCCTACCCTTTTCTTCACTATCTAATAAGACTCTGAAGGCAGCCACTAATCCATATTTAAGAAACTCTTTGGTAATATGGAAATGATGGAAAGCTGTCCTTGCCCCTAGCCCATCTCCCTCTTTGTCTCCCAGCCCAATTTTTATTCACCAGAGAAACCAGCACAATATAAAGAGTGGGAGAGAAAGGATTTTTTTGAACAAGGATCTGTTTATGCAGGGTAAGCTCAAAAGCAAGGAAACTCTAACTAGACAACATGTGGAAGTTCATATTAATTGGCTAGACCAAGTCACTATGTTTACTAAGCACTTACTTTATAACGATGGAATTCCATACTCATTACTTTTGCATCACTGCATATTGAAACTGATAAACTTCCAAAAGGAACTGTGCACAAAATTTACAAATGATTAATAAGCTCAACTTATAGTGAGGGACTGGATGTGAGACATATATGGGAAACAGACGTAGCAATGCAAATCAGTTACACACACTACCACCAGTGACACATTCATTGGATAAACCTGAAAACGCTTTGCCCTATATCTACAAAGAAACAGGTTTAGGGAAAGCAGAAGAGAGATGTAAGTGTGAAGAGGGAGCCAGGGGTGGTAAAAAATATAGGAGGGTGCTGCTTGTCCAGAGAGGGAGAGACTAAAAACAGACCTGATCTGTCATAGGCCTTGCTTGGCCAAGATCTCCATGTTTTGATAGTAATCCCTATAAAATTAACTAGAATTGTAAAGGCAGTCACTCCAATATGTTGGGGGGTTATAGCGTAAAGAGTACTTATATCCATATGTGGATTGATTGCCCCATTGTGCGGGATTTTTGCACTCAAATTTTAAAATAGATATCCACAATAACAAAGCAATAAATCCATTTTTTTAAAAAAATGACCTTTATTAAATGATAAAAAAGAAAAAATAAGCACAATAGGACAAGCACAAACAAAGCAAATCACAGAAAATGAAAACTACAAAGAACAAATTACAACAAAGAGTAAAAGTAAACTACACGCAAACAAAATAGTAAACCAATTACTTATAACTAAAAATTGGTTTCTGCCCGTGCTGCAAGTAGCGAATAGTAATCTAACAGTAACCATTAACCATTTGACTTCAGGATAGTAATAATATAAGGGTTAAAATTTGCTGCTTATTAATTGCTTTAAACATAAATCTAAATGCAAAAATAATTAGTACCCCTAAGTAAATGATTAATAATAATTCTAGTTCTGTTAAACATTAATAACCTATTCTTATTCTAATCTGTATGAAAGTTAATATTTCTTAAAACAATATTTTTATATCACAGATAACCTTTACAAGCAATAAATAAAGCATAAAATAATTAATATCCAATCATTCTTCTTTCAATTGTAAAATTAATAATATTCAAAGCATGCTTTTTTACAAAGATAAAAGAAATGCAAAAAAGAAAGAGAAGAATAACATCAAATATCTTCTATTCCTGAGATTCCGTTTCCAGGAGCTTTAATGGAGGATGCAACATAGCTAGCTCTGCTAAGTTGCATACCCCTGAAGCATTGTGCCAAGCTAGTGGGACCCCCGGTACACAGGGAACCTGAAGACCCTGCATGAGCCACAAAATGTCTGCTCAAGAACAGAGCAGCCACAGCGGTCCCAAGGCTCTAGGAGAATTGCACACTCCAGTGGAGCTGGGCAGGGTGAGAGTCTCTCATCCCACCACATGGACACTACATTTCAGTGTCTGGATCTCTTACATGTATGTATACAATTTTTTAAAACTACATTTTTATACGTGGAAACAAGATACCCCTTGTCTACTGCAGCTGTATTTTGCCTATTGTTAAAGCTCTCCTGTGCCTGGACTTAGAGAGACAGTACCTTTTTTCTGGATTACTATTGGCAGTAGAGGAGAACAGTTAAGCACTAAAGTTTTTCTTTTTTCTTATTTCTGTCTTGGGATTATATACTTTTTTGTTGTTTACTTGGACCTCTGAGTGTTTCAGATTTGGTTGTGGATTATGGTTCTTTTATTTCCTTGGATTTATTTTCTTGGATAGTAACTGTCTGGCTGTTGACTGACAAGCCCAATGAATCGGTCCAGTGCCAAGATCCATGAGATGGCCAGCGTAAACCCAGCCAGCCATCACAAGTGCAGGCAACAGATGCACCTGACAGTCGTGTTCACACCCAACACCGTTGCCCGCAATATCAAAAGGAGGGATGCAAAATAACCAAATCCGGAGGCAACAGAAACAACAGTCTGGATCCTAGACCCATACCAATGGCCTCAAAAGTTGTGACAAAGGTACAAAAAATTTTGACAAACAAAATACTGAATCCAGGGACGAAGGGTAGGATAATGCTCCAGGAAGAAGTGAGCAATTGCCAAATGAGAACCAAATAAATACTTCCCCTCTGGACCAGAGGGAAAACTACCTGACTCTGGTCTGGAGAGGAAGACAGCCAATGAATTTAAACTGGTGGTTTAAATTCATTGGCTGATGGCAGCAGAACCTATCCGAGGTGGCACCGGGCCCCACTGTATGCAGGGAAAGGGGAAGATGCACTGGCCGTGTGGCCAGCTGGAAAATGCCAGCTGCAACAGCAGCCCAAGCTGACCCATGAGCAAGCTGCCGCCCTGAGCCAAAATCATCACCTGCTAAGTCAGGCAGCTACAATTATGTTGAAAATGAACTTCTAATTTTCTACAGTTCTTTAACTCTATGTTTAAGCCAATATGGCAGGAAGTCCTCAACCCTTTTGTTCTAATAGGACACGTGGAATTTTGAGACCTTGTTGAAGTGGACTGGAGTTCACAAAAGCATGTGCCAAGTAGAACTTGTTGGTCTTTAAATTACCTCAAGACTTTTTGCTGGACTTGGTATCCAACTTTGGAGTGGAATGTCACTCAGACAGTGACTACCAACCACTGGCTCTGTGTTTGGTGCTTAATGAGCAAAATATTTATGTAGATAATAAGCTGTTTTTTAATATGTTAGCAGACATAAACCATCCAGTAATACAGTTTCCAGTTGCCCATAATTTTTCTGATATCTCCGAATCTTTCAAAATTTGTTTGTTCACCTGTATTTGTTACCTGCTGTGATGGTCTTCCATTATTAGTATATTTCCCTTTTCCAAACATTTTCTTTCCACTGAAAATCGTACCTGGTGATATAATAATAATTATATCAGAACTTCTGTGTTTCCATTGCATTATACCTGTTGTCACCAATAGATGCAAGAGAACCAATAAATACATTGTTTCCCTAAGATACTTTTTAAGCTGCAAGCCAGCTTTAACAAGGAAACTAGAGAGCACATATTAAACTTATTCACGGTAAGTTTTAAAAGGCTATATTGTTCTGTACTTTAAGCTGTAGTCAGAGGTTACCAGATCTCACAATCAATATATTCAACATTTAGCCCTTACTTCTCCCAATTAAGCTTTCAAGGGAATTAGAAAAAAACACCCTACATACACAGAACAAGTATTCTAAGTTTCTTTTCTGCTCTGTTGGCCAAGGAAAGCATATTATGTTTCCCATCAGTACTCTAACAGGAAATGTTACTTTATATTCAAGCTAACATTTGGCTGGGGCATGAGATATTTGTTGAGGGACATCTTTCCTTTCACTTGGAAAGGAATCAGACCAACTTCAATGTGTTTTGAGAAAATATGTTTATATAATCTTTAGATTCTGCTTAGGCAGTGAATGAAGCTCTCTGGGAAGAAACTGCTTAAAAGCAAGTCACTGTAAATACAAGTCTATTGTCCAAATGCTGGGGTTGCAAGCAAGAAGTTATACAAAGAAGTCCGCCTCCTGTATTATTTTGCACTGTGAGAGGTTCAGTACAGTTTTTCTGCACTCTTTGGCAAAGACACAATGAAAGTGGACACTCTTGAAGGCATCACCACAGCTGGAGGGAAGGGGAAATATCCTTCTGGAGTTTTCTCCACACACCTCTCCCACAGTCTGTTTTGGGTGTGGAAATCAGTAGCCGGTTTCTGACATGCATAATAAGCAAATTATACTCTATTCTCTCTTTTCAGCTCTTGCAGGCTGTTTTCTCTTTGAAGGAACAGGCATCATTTTAATACTGTCTATTCACAGTCAGTTCTGTGGGTGGTAGACAAAAAATAAAACCAGAAAACAAAGGGCATTTTGAAAGAATTTATTACTGTATCTCCATTCTCCCATTCAAAAGATTCATGAGTGGAAGCTTTTCTACTGCATATAATTCTGACATTCAGACTGTGTTGAAACTTTTTTTTTTAATACAAAGAAGTGGAAGTCAATACAGAGTGATATATACATTTACACACATCAGTATCCTAGCAATTTTTATTATTCTGCCTACCACAATAAAATACCTGAATTAAATGGAAAAATCCTTAAAATTCTCATTAAAGCTTAGAAAAAAATTGATTTAAAAGCAGAACTGACTGTAAACTGTACATAGTTGAGGATCATTTTTAAAAAATTTTTGGATAGCAGTAACCTGAAGAAGGCATTAAACCAGGGGTAGAAATCATGCAGTTCACTGACTAAATTGTATGTGTCCATTTGTCTCCTCTGGATACTCTAAAGAGTGGACTGGAGGTCTATTTCAACACAATTATTACTTTAAGGTGACTTGGAAATATATAAAAATACAAATAATCATAGCATTAAAACAAGTCAAAACAACATCAGAATAAAAGAACTGCAGTAATGCTAGTTTAAAATCAATATTTAAAATAAAATAAAAAGCAGGGTGATTTTGTGTGTCATTTGTTCTCTGTTGTAGCGAGTAACGGGATCTGATTTCAATGCTAGTGAGTGGGCAGGAAAAGGAGTGAAGTGGGATCAAGGAAAGAACCTGTATTCTCTTTTTTCTTACAGACAGTGTGTGCAGCTGTCAGGAGATTCAGTTCCTGTCATGTTTGTCAGAGATTCCAGGCAGGGAGCCTGGGAAAATGATCAGCCCACTGCAAAGATGTTGCATCATGCCCCAGCTGTGGGTAATTGCAAGGTTGCATCAGAAACGGGGGTCGTATGCAGATGGTAGAGGGAGGTGTGCAAACCTCTACCTGATTGGTTGTAGATATGTATATAACAAAGCAACGCCCGTATGTATTTGTCTGTTGACCAAACCTGGTGCCTGGCACAAGCTTTTGTCGGTCTGTCCTATGTTTTGTATATAACGGAACTTTGCTGCAAGATAAAGTGGCCCCTGTTTTGGAAGAAACTCCTCCGTGTGTGAGTATCCTCACTGGGGAACAAGGCTGCTGCTGTTGGCTCGCTGAACTCTGGTTTTTTTGCTGCGTTTCCGTGGGGCTGAAACTCCTATCATCCCCAACAGTGGTTATGGGCCCAGGCCCAGAGTGCACAGCATCCACAGCGCACCTGTAGTTGTTTTTCCCCTGGATGCTGGGACTGTTTTTGACTGTTTGCCTGGCTCTCCGGTGCTTCGGGAGTCTGTGTTTTGGCAGAGAGACAGTTAATCTTCAGTCCAGAGCTCATCAAGGTCACTGCGGCCAGCTGCTTTGTTTGTTGAATTTTCCTTACAAAGGCAGCAGCATGGCTGAGGGAGGTTGTCTGCGTTTTGAAAAGCTGACCGACGCTAATTATCAAAGCTGGCAAATTTATGTGAGAGCTGCTTTGACGAAGGAAAACTTGTGGCACGTTTTGGAAAATGAGGGACAGTCCCCAGAAGGAGCAACTGCTGCTCAAATAGCAGCGTTCAGGGTTGCTGACGAAAAAGCCAAAGCAGTTATTTTGCTTACTTTAAGTCCTTCCCAGTTGATTCACGCTGCTGCTGCAGACACAGCATATCATCTCTGGGAGGCTCTGAAGCGTGTGCATCAATCTTCCTCGTGTTTGTCCAAAATGCTATGGACGAAAAGACTGTATAACACAAAGTTATGTCCCGGAAGCTGTGTAAGAGAGCACCTCATGCTGATGAAACAGTTATTTCAAGAGGCAGCCAACAGAGGGGTAAATATACCAGAAATGCAGAAAAGTTTTATTCTGCTGGGAAGCCTCACTAAGGAGTGGGACTTTTTGATGTACAGCCTCCAGGGTGTGCGTGAGGAAGAGCTGACTGTAGACTTGGTAGCCGGGAGGATTTTGAAGGAAGTCCAACGTAAGCAGTTCGATTCCAGACTGCAGTCGGAGGGGAGAACAGCCAGTCGCCAGGAGGGAGGGGCAGCTCCCAAGGAGGCATCTGACCTGGAAGAAGGAGCAGTGTGCAGCTTTGCCAGACGCTGCTACAGATGTAAGAGAGTCGGCCATCTCCAGAAGGACTGCAGAATGCCAGCACCAAGCAGAGGGAAGAAGACAGCCCAGAAGTGGACGGGTGTGTCGTCACAGGCTGAAGGCCATGTGTTTGTGGCAAAAGAACAGTCTGAGAGTGGTGTGTGGTTGCTAGACAGTGGTGCAACTCACCACATGGTGAACAATTTAAAGCTGTTCAGTGATGTTACAAATGCAAATATAACAGCAATTTCCCTTGCAGATGGGGCACCAAGCAAGGTGCAGAAGATGGGTACTGCATATGTGCCATGTTTTGGGAAATTGTTTAATAATGTATTGTGCGTGACAAATTTGCAGAACTGTATTTTGAGTGTCTCCCAACTGGCCAGTGAGGGTTACAAAGTGGTGTTTGAAGGGGAGAAATGTATAATTACTGCGAATGGTGTTTTTTGTGCAAAAGGGGTGAAAAAGCAGGGGTTGTACCACATGTTGCCCAAAGGAAAAGTGGCAAACGTTAACCCTTTGTGTAGCAAACCTCTACATGAAAAGTGTGTACATTACCTCCACAGAGTGATGGGTCATGCCAGCTACAAAGGTTTGCAAGAGTTGGCAAAGGTGTATGCCCTGGGTTACAGGTCCGGAATTGTCCTAAGTTCCTAGAGTGCTCTGTGTGTAAAAAGGTTAAGGTAAAGGCTTACCCCATTGTCAAGAAGAGCAAGTGGGTCACCCAACGGCTTTTTGAGGTTGTACATGCAGATTTGGCTGGGCCATTCAAGCCAACTGAAGGACAAAATAGGTTTCTCCTGGTAATTGTAGACAGACACACCAGGTACTCCTATGTCTTTCTGCTGAAAGAAAAAAGTCAAGCAGCTGAAAAGTTCCAAGAGTGGGTGAATGCTGTTGAGAGGGAATTTCCTTATAAAGTGGCCAGTCAGATCGAGGGGGAGAATTCCTGTCTAATAGCCTGCAAGCCTGGATGCGTAAGAAAGGCATAAGGCATAAAACCACCAACCCCGCATCTCCCGGGGAGGATGGTCTTGCAGAAAGAAGAATTGGGCTGTTAAAACAAATGAAGGACTGTATGATGGAGGATGCCCAAGCCCCAGCAGGACTTTGGGGAGAAGCAATAGTGACAGCAAACTACCACTTAAACAGGATGTGGAGTTCAAGTGTGAAGCAAACTCCATATTACCTATTGTATGGTAGAGTACCAAACCTGCAGCATCTACGTGTTTGGGGTCAGTTTGCTAGTGTGTATGTTCCCCCAAGTTTCAGAAAGCCTGGAGAGGAGAAATCTAGACGGTTACGCTTTGTGGGATATGAAGGTAACAAATATAGATTTCTACACCATGCTGGCAAAATAGTGTATTCCAGGAGTGCAAACTTTGAAATCCATTCAGGATGGGCTAGACTGCACTGTAACCAAGAGGTTTTGATTCCCCTGGGTAAAAGTGTAAAAAGTGTGAAAAGACTGCACTGTAATCAAGAGGTTTTGGTTCCCCTGGGTAAAAGTGACAAAAGTGTTCCTGAGAATGGAGGGGCAGTGATGTCTGATGAGGAAAAGGACAGTGTCCCAGATACACTTGAAAGCTCTGAAGATGGAGGGGTGGTGATGGCTGATGATGAAGAAGAAAGTACTGAGGAAAGTACTGAGGAGGAGAAGCCAAAAATCTCACTCAACGTCACACCAAAGAGTTCAACACCGCCACCTAGTGCTGAACCCGCATTTACGGTCAAGAGAGAGCCTCGCACTGAGGTCAGCACTAGTTCCAGCAGTGGTTCCAGTGAAAGTGGGTCAGGAAGTACCCGACTTGCTGAGTCAGGAAGTAAAGTTATGCTTATCCCTAAAAGGTCAGGAGGGGGGTATTTTGTTGTCCCGTGTGACTGAGGCAGAAAATTTGAGTGTAGGACTACATTGGGGTATGGTATCAAAATATGAGGCAAATGGTCCAAGATGGGATTTTGTGCTTGCGGTATTGTCCATCTGCGGATCTGCTCACAAAGGCACTTCCAGTAGTCGGCCATGAGAAGTTGGCAGGTGAACTGGGCCTTGCCACCAGGGTGTAAGGTGGAAAATGAGTTGTACCCTTGAATGTATGTACTGTATGTATTATGTAACATGTATTGTATGACATGTATGGATTGTGAAAATGTCCTACACAGTGGCCTGACCATTTTGGAGGGGATTGTCAGGGATTCCAGGCAGGGAACCCTGGGAAAATGATCAGCCCACTGCAAAGATGTTGCATCATGCCCCAGCTGTGGGTAATTGCAAGGTTGCATAAGAAACTGGGGTCGTGTGCAGATGGTAGGGGGAGGTGTGCAAACCTCTACCTGATTGGTTGTAGATATGTATATAACAAAGCAACGCCCGTATGTATTTGTCTGTTGACCAAACCTGGTGCCTGGCACAAGCTTTTGTCGGTCTGTCCTATGTTTTGTATATAACGGAACTTTGCTGCAAGGTAAAGTGGCTCCTGTTTTGGAAGAAACTCCTCCATGTGTGAGTATCCTTACTGGGGAACAAGGCTGCTGCTGTTGGCTCGCTGAACTCTGGTTTTTTTGCTGCGTTTCCGTGGGGCTGAAACTCCTATCATCCCCAGCAATGTTAACAGGAAGAATATGTTTAGCTTAGGTGGTAGAAAGAGAATGGAAATCAGTAGCACTACAATGTATCCTTTGCTAAGTGCTGTTCAGTACCAGAATGTATAAAAATATTAAGAATCAATGTTGGAAGTGCAGTAAAGAAATAGGTACCTTCTCCCATATGTGGTAGGGCTGTGATAGAGTTAAAAAAATGGTTTCTGATTTGGGCAGAATTGCCAAAAAAAAAAAAAAAAAATGAAGATTAAAAATTGATTTAATACCCTAATTTTTCCTACTGGGTATCCTTAAATTTGATAAAAGGACAGAGGGTGAGATTGGAAGATTGGTATGGCATATGTGTATGGTATAGTTCTTGCCAGACATTGGAGAATGGATACCATCTCCCACAAGAAAGAATAGTTTGAAAAATCAATGGAGATGGCAGAAATGGATAAACTCACATATATGTTAGAGCTTAAGACTAACAGTAAATTTTGTAAAGTTTGGGAACAGCTTAAGGAGTTCTTGCAAACTAAAATTGACAATGTAAGTGGATTTGATTGCTAATTTCTTTTCCAACCCAATTTGAAGTTAATTCTTCATCTACTGGATGGGGGAATAAATGAATTTAAATTTTGTGTTTACAAAGTACCTTTATACAATGATACATTGTTATCATGTTATGACTGGGGAAACTCTGGGTTCTGGTGGGGTGATGTGACATTTACATGTTACTCTGATAGAGGAACCCTATCCCGGGGTCTATAATTTGATATTAAATATAATTCCGTGTGCCTGAGAGGTCGCCCGGATGTGCACATAGGCAGTCACAGTCGAACGACCAAAACCCAGGTCAGGCCAGTAAATCCCCAGTCACATAGCCCCAGGAGACCTCAAGAGGTGTAAATCCACAATAAACAAAGGGTCCTCAGCCCCGAGAAGCCAACTTGAGGGGATTAGCCTGTTCGCCCCAAGTTGAACAAACATCCTGCCAAGTGAGGACCGTTTACATGAAGTCACACCACAACCAAAGGCCAAAAACTTTGGCAACACCTTGTAATCTCATCACGCAAAGAAAATTGCCATTATGGAGCTTCGTTCTCACTCCAACACCCATTGTTCTCCCTGGGAGAGGATTAGTCCTTCAGGTACTTTTCCCCCTGCAGATAGTCCCTGTTTTTGAGTGGATAGCTCCCAGTGACCCCAGCAGACCGTTGCTCCAGCCGTTGAGTAATCTCCTCAGCCTCAGAGTGGGGCATGCTGAGTCCCACTCCTCCACTGCTTTCCCGGACCACGGACTTCAGGAAAAGGTGCAGTGTTACCCCCAACGACACCCCCTTAATATTCCCCTATCCAGTTTCCTCTCTTTTGCTTCTTAATAGGTCTTGGGTGCGTGTGTGCGTGATTGCGTTTGTGCGTAAGACTCTTACTCAATAAAACCACTTATTGGACATTTTTGTTTGGTTTTTGGCTTGGCCTGACCCCGTAAAAACTGGGTAAAAAGACCCCGCTAGGTTACCCTGCCTCTCGCATTGCTATTGCTTGTGCTCTGGCTAGTTTCCATTCCCCATTACGGGGAACACATTGAAGTGTCCTCCAGGGGACCCCAGAAATCAGGGTAAAATACAGCTTTCACCAATCATTGCCATTTGTGCCCGAATTTGAATGTCAAGGCATAAAACCTGTAAGCACCCAACATACACCAGTCTTTTCAACTTTTGAAAGTTGCTGTGTTACTTGCCAATTTCAAAATAAACACTGCTGCTAAAATTATGAGTGTTTCTTGGGAGACCAAGGCAGCCTGCACATGAGAGCAGCAGCTAGAAATCCTGGTTAAGATGCCAAAAACTTAGAGAAACAAACTAAAGGCTTTAATATAATTTCATTGTAAGATAGAAAAGTTACTCAGTGTACTAATATAATCTAGTTTCATTCTGTGGAAGAACTGGTGGGAAGAGATGAGGTGGGGAAAATCCCTGACAGTGTCAGTTTACATCACAGAGATGTCAGGATAGGTAGACCAGAAGGAAGGACAGTTTGGGCCACTCAAACTGTCTAACCTTATTACTACTGGCATCCTTTCTGCATCTGCCAGCCTATGTACCTTAATAGCTCAAGCTCCATCCTGGAAAGCGATGTTGAGAAGTTCCCAGGAAGTCAGTTTGGTATTCCAGGAGATCACCATGTCTCTTTATTCTCACATGTGGTCTGGTTCTTTCATGTACCTTCTCCTTTCACAGGTCTCTTTAAAAACAACTTATCTGGGCTCAGTAACTTGGCAGAGAGTATATGCAGTGATTAGAGATCCTTATTATAGGAATTCCATTCTAAGATAAGAAGGTTACTTGGAGTACTGGTGTAATCCAGCTTCATTCTAGGGAAGAGCTGTGAGACAACTGGTGAGAAGAGAAGAGGTGGAAAAAAATCCTTTATGCATTTATAAAATTGTTACAAAAAGATACAAAAATAGTCTACATCCAATTAAACACAGTTCTCTCCCCACATTCACGGCTTTCACTTTTGTGGATTTGATTATTTGCAGGGTGGGCTTGCCTCCTCCCATCTTCCCCTCCCATTCCCTGGCCCTTTGCCTAGGGGCAGGGAGGGGGAAAAATCATAGCTTCCTCTGGCCTGTTGCCTGCTAGGGCACACTGGCAGCAGGAGGCAGGAGCCACGGGTGCAGGCATGCTGGCAGCAGCCGGCAGGGGCATGCAGAGGTGGTGATCGCCCCTTCTCTGCATGCCCTCCGCCGCCGCTGGCGCAGGCTCTCTGGAGGCATCCTGCAGGGACGTGCAGAGTGGGTGATCACCTGTTCTCTGCACGCCCTCTGCTGCCACTGGTGCGGGTGCTCTGGAGGCGGCCTGCAGGGACATGCCGAATGGGCGATCACCCATTCTCTGCACGCCCTCCTCCACTACTGGTGCGGGTGCGCTGGCAGCAGCCGGCAGGGGTGTGCAGAGGGGGCGATTGCCCATTCTCTGCACACCTTCCACCATCACTGGTGCAATTGGGCTCACCATCTGCCTGCCTGCAGGTTTGGCATGATTGCCCCAGTGGTGGTGGTGGGGAGATCTTATTCTTCCCGTTCACCATCTGCGCGCCCTCAGCCCCGGGGGTGATCGTCCCAGTGGTGGGAGGGGAGGAAGAAAGAGAGGAAAGATTTTTTCCTCCCCCTCCCATCTCCTGCCCGCTGCTGGCGATGGCTGGCACAGGCACACGGGCATGGAAGGAGGAATGTTGGGAGGGGAGTTATTTGCGGTTATTTCATTTTCGCAGGGTTTCTCTGCACGTATCCCCCACAAATGTGGAGAGCCTACTGTATACCACTGAAAATATAAACCACACTCTTCAAGAGAGTCAATTAGGCTGGTATCCTTGGAAGAAGAAGAATATGATTCAGTCCTTCATCTGTTCTGGCTGAGATCGAATTGAAGTGATATTGTTTTCCACACTGCTAGATAGTTGGAAGTCATTGACATCTGCCAGCCTCGTTTTGATTGTTCAAGTGAGAACATTGATTATAACTTTTTAAAAACAGTGCAAACACATCAATATAAATAAAAGTACTATTAACTGTGAAAGACCTCTGCATTTTTAAAATAAAGTTCTATTAAATTTTTCCACAACCTGTGCCTTGACTTCATTATTAATGACAAAATAATGAAGTTTTAATGCTGTTTAATGCTGTTTTAACAGGCTACTTACAGCTTTGTTTAGAAACTGCCAGCCATGATCTGTTTGCAATTTGTCAGGTTTTCTTCCATTTTGCCTGAAAGTTTCTTTTTAAGTAAGAATTTTAAAAGTACATTAAAAATTACAGAGATTAAAGGAAAAAAGGAAATACAAGGAAAAAGAAACGGGAAAGAAGGAAGAAAAAAGAGAAAGAAAAAGAAGGGGACTTCTGATCTTCCTCTCAGCAGCTACTGAGAGCAAGATTCTTACCTTATTGTAACCTAGATTATTCAACCTGTTCTTCACTTTGTATTTAACTCTTGGCTCCCCTCTTTCTTACATATTTGGGCACCTCCCTCTGCCATTGCCTAAATGATACATCAATTGTCAAAACAGCTATGGTCTGAAATAAATGTTTTTGGGAGAGACATTCTTTTTCATCATATAAATTCTCCCCAATACTGTCAAATTTAATCTCTCCCATCCTTAGATATCTGTCTCAATTCCACTCCATATCTTAACGTAATTATTTTGTGACCACAAATGATTCATATTCCTCTTAACAACACCCTAATACTCAGCTTTCTCCTCAATTCTATCCATCAACTCAACTTGATCTTTTATATTCACGGTTTTCACTAACATAAGGCCTGCAGCACCTTTCAACCTGTCAGAACCTTTCAACCTTGTCAAATCATTCAGCTCTTTTTCCATCTATCACTTCAAATTTACTTCCCAAAGGTTCCCCTTTGTCATCACTCTGTTTTACAATGGCCATTTTCGCACTACACTATTATAGCGCAATTATTCGACTTTCAACATCCTATGGAATCCTGGGGTTTGCAGTTTAGGGAGGGAGGATAGGATGTTGAAAGTGGAATAATCGTGCTATAAGAATGTAGTGCGGAAATGGCTGATCACAAACAATTGCTTTACTGATTCTTTAAATTCCTTAACCTCCTCCTCCCAATTCTCTTTCAAGCCTTTGAATTTTACCATGTCTTCATTCCTCAAATATCTCATCTCATTTCTCAACGACCTGATCTCATCCAACATTTCATTTTCATAGAATTTCTGGAGAAGGACACGACTTCATCTTTGACAGATCCAAAAGAAACCCACCAAAAACCTAAATATGTAATGGCTAATAATGGCTAATAATGGATAATGTAAATGACTCCCTTAGCAATTAGTGAAATTTGTAAGATAAAATATATCTTTTGAAATAGGATGTGTGAATTAAGTTCTCAGCATTGTTCACAACCTGAACCATGATCTGCAATAGATGGATTCTAATGGTCATATTTGAGACAATCAGCCTGGACTAGTTTATATCTTAAGTTTGCAGATCTGGGAAAGCTTATAATGGAATTTTTTTTTTGCAACCTTCTATATGTGGTGCCAATGTCCCTTAATACACTGGATTGTGCATGAATCGTGGTTAAAAATTATAGACCAAATAACATGATCATCACATGATTTCTGTGTGGATGTTAGCAAGGATGATTAAATCGTGTAACAATTGATGCTTCATTTTCTGCAGCACAGATAATACCTCTCGGCAAACCTAATTCTTGAGTGAATAACACAGCCTCCAAATCGTAATGAACTGAGTTGGAACAGTTTCTTTTGACTCTAAGAAACTAAGAAAAAAGATAATTTCTTCCTTAAATTAAAAGGATGACAACTTAAAAATGCAATACAGAATGTCTGACTGTAGGTTTGTGGTGATTTTGAACAGCAATATGTGAATCCCAAATGTAAACTAAAAAATTTCTGGAGTGCTGGAATGAACATGTAAATTTGATGTGAGGATTGTCACCAATATACCTGCCATAATACTTAATTTAAAAAAAAAAGATTGACGTTAAAATTAAGAATATGCAATTTCTCCAAACTGATCATACGTAAATTAGTGATACTGCATGCTGATGGACTACCTATTGCTACTTCTTTAGTCTGTAAATAAAATTGTGTGTCATCCTTACACAGGTGCCATGCTAATCTTCTCTGTATTGTTCCAATTTAATACATATGCTGCCGAGGTGAGCAATAAGATTGTGATTGAAACCAGAAATAATTTTTCTTCAAATTGATATCCAGAATTTCTACCAAAAAATGTATAGGAGGAGAAGCAACTGAATGCAAATACAAAAGATGTTCAATAATTTGTCTAATCTCCAAATGTGAGATGGGTGTACACAAAGAATTTATGTCTAAAATAACTAGACACATGGTTTCATCAATTCTCAACCCTTCTACACTTCTAACAAAGTGACTGGTATCTTTAATATAACAGGGGGAAGAAGTGACAAAAGGTGTCAGAAATGAGTCCAAGTGTGATGTGAAATGTTCCAAGAGTGAGATCGATCAAAAAGTCTGCCTGGAGGTAGAAAACCAGGTTTATAAATAGTAGGTAAAATGCAGAACACATGGGTGTTTATTACGTAGAAAATTAGACAATTTAATATCAATAATATCTAAGGACAGTCCTTCCTGTTGTGTAATTTTAATAACCTGAACAGAATTTGTGGGATCACCTTTAAGTTTTAAATAATTGGAAGTAACTTTTGGTTGTATAAAGACTTCTTGTAAATAGTGCCGTTTGTCCAACAATACTATGGTTCCCCCTTGATCTGCAGGCTTGATAACTATATTGTGATTATTGGTTAAGGGAGGTATAGTAATAAATTCCTTATGTGTGAGATTGAACCAAGGGTTTTTTTAAAAGGATCTTTCCAAATTACTAATATCACTAAGCACCATATTCTCAAAGGCAGTAATGTATTGATTGTGTTGCTGTTGTGGTGCCTTCAAGTCATTTCTAACTTGTGGTGACCCTAAGGTGAACCTGTCATGGGATTTTCTGTATGATACAGCCAAAGTCAGCCAGCGGATTTCCATGGCCAAGTGGGCAATTGAACTCCAGAGTTGTAGTTCAATGCTCAAACTACTACTCCATGCTGGCTCTGTGGACTGTATACCTAGGGGATAATATTTGATTTGAATTTAAATTTAATTAAAGATGTAGAAGATGATTTACCAAAGAATTCTGTGTTTATAGTCTAATTAATTTAAATAAATCAAACTAGGTTTGGAAGGGTTTATATATGATGGAGTGGTGTTACTGTAGTTTCTAGTCTGGACTTGTGGTATATCAGATGTCGTTTGATATCAAGAATTTGGCCTTCACTACCCATTCCTCTCCATGTGCTTTCGAGGTCCCTGAACAAGCATGCACACGAGCACGGCCGAAAATAGCTGAACTATTCAAAACAAATCCAGGCAGGCCAGTAATTGCCAGACTGCAGCCTTAGGAGACCTCCAGGCAAGTACCCTTTTAAGATCACATTATGTATGCACACCATTTACAAAAGATCCCCTGCCCCGAGCAGGCAGCTTGACGAGCCCAATATCCAACTGTCAAGCACTCCGCGTTTGCATACTGTCTACGCTGTTGACAACGCTGTCGTAATTCAATCATCTAAAGTACTGACCTTTTGGAGGCTTTGTCTGCAGCCCAAAACCCATTGTTTTCCCCGGGAACGGACTAGCCTACAGGCACATTTTCCCCTATAAGACCCCCTGGTTTTGAGCGTCTCTTCGGATCACTCTGACTTCCATCCCGCCTTGCTGTCGCTCCATTCGACGAGCCTTCACCTCAGCTCCCATGCGCTGAGAATCTCCGACTCTTCTTCTGATAAACCGGGCTTCAGGATCAGGTGTAGTATTTCCCCTGAAAAATCCCTTTTAAACTCCTCTATCCAACTCCTACCTTTCTTTCATTAGGTCTGTGTGAGTGGTTGCATATACACGTATTGACTGTGTTTTAAAATAAAGGAAAACAATTATTATTTACTTCTGTTTGATTATTGACTCGGCCTGGCCCCGTAAACATTGGGTTCAAGATCTCGCTAGGATTGCCCTGCCTCTTGCATTGCTTAGCTTGTGCTCTTGCTAATTCCCATTCCCCAGTATTTTGAGCACATTGAAGTGTCCCTCACGGGACCCCAGAAATCAGGGTAACAGAGGGTACAAAAGAGAGCACATAATTTTAGACAGACTGTTCTGCTAGTGTTAAAGGACGCAAGGATAAATTAAGTGCTATTTTTTTGCTTTTTTTCCCTTCATGCTTCCCCATTTTTCTTTGTGCTTCTCCATTTTCTTTTGTATTTTTGTGGCGTTCCAACTGGGACAATGTGGTGTACTTGGTGGTTGGAAAAAAGACAGTTACAAGGAACATTATCTCTACTTGAGCTGGCAGTAGAATAACCTTGTTCTTCAAAACTGTTCTTCTGATAAACTAGATGATTACTGAAATCTAACATTTTTCTTCATATTATTAGGATTGGTTAACGATGAGTATACATTGTCATTAACATAATCTAATTCATCCCTTTTAATTTTTCTTGAAATTAAAAGATTTCAAATCTTTATAGAATTTCTGTAAATATTTATCTAATGTTTCAAATCCTGTTTCAATATCATGAGGATAATTTAGTTTGGGTTTCCTCAATTTTAGATTGAATGTGGCACAATTCCAAATTAAGTTGATCTATTAATAATAACATTACGTCGAATGAGCATTTGTTTAAAATGGAAGCCAATTTTGATTTAAATGTAGAATCAGGAGAAATACTACAAAAACTACCTGGTATTTTTGGGTTTACCACATTAATTTATATTCGGATTTGCACAATTGGACTTTTTCTAAATTCCTTATTGGGAGAAATACACACACTTCTAATTATGCAATACTTAGCGTGAACAAGCAAAAATGGACAGGAATGAGACATTTTGAGTCAGTGTTTTACTCAGGAGGTAAAAATGTAAGAAGAAATAGGGTGGCATTTATAGTGATGAGAGATATAGCAAAAGCAGTCAAAGGATATAATGCAGTCTGATAGAAACCTGTCAATAAGACTTCAGGGAAAACCCATCCATACAATCATAATGCAAATTTATGTTCCAACTACAGAGGCAGAAGAAGGATAAATTGAAAGATTCTATGCAGGAGTCCCAGAGGAAACTGATCACACACCAAAACATGACTTCTTGTTAAACATAGATGATCGGAGTGTAAAAGTAGGAAACAGAACAGAATCAAGGCTTGTAGGAAAATTTGGCCTAGGATCAAGAAATGAAGCAGGAGACCACCTGAATTTTGCAAGGCCAACAGTTTGTTCATTGCAAACACATTCTTCAAGCAATCTAAGAAGTGACTGTATACATGGACATTGGCTGGTGGCCAATATAGATGGCAAATAGACTAAATAATTAGACTCAGAAGATGAGGAAGTTCCATTCTTTTTACAAAAGCAAGACCAGAAACAGACTGTGGCACAGATCATGAAATATTAATAGCAAAATTTAGAGTAAAGCTAAAGAGCACATGCCAAAATACAACCCAAAGAACATCCCAGTAGAAGATTATGTGGGGAAAAAAATGCACAATTAAGACTAATCAACCAGGAGCCAGAAGAATTCCAGACTGAAGCCAAGGACATTGTCAGGGAGGGATGCAAAAAGATGCTATCTGTAGCCAAAAAGAAAGAGAAGCATCAGTATATAACAGATGAAACTCTTCAAGCAGTCAAGGACAGATGAGAAGCAAAATGTGACAGAAATAGAGTCAGAACCATGAATGCAACCATTCAAAATCTTATGTGCAGGGACAAGGAGAACCATTATAAAAGCCAATATAGAGAAATAGAAGGTGAGAACACAAAAGGAGAAGAAAAGACCTCTTCTACAAGATCCTAGAAATCAAAGGGGAAAGTAAACGAAGAGTGAGGATACTCTATGAACACATTACATGACCAAGTAGAAATAAAAAGACAACTGAAACAATACATGAGAGAACTATATAAAAGAGATGAAAGGGTGACAGATTTATTCAAGGAAGAACCATAAAAACATAAACTGCCAGTTTTAGGAAGGGAAGTGAAAACTGTACTCAGAGCACCTGGGAGAAATAAATCATCAGGAACAGATGGTATGATGTTAAGATTTGGCAGAAGATTAAAAAAGGTCTTAATGTCAGAATATAAATCTGTCTTTGATGAGAAGAATACCAGTGTTAAAAATTATGGTTTTACCTAAACTTATGTACCTATTTCAAACAATCCCAGTTATATTCTCAAACGCCACATTTTCAAATTGGTACAAAGAAATTTCAAAATTTTTATGGGCTGGCAAAAAAACGGAGGATAAAATGGGAGGCTGTAAGCAATGCTAAAGAATGAGGAGGATTAGGAGTGTAAGATTTCAAAGAGTACTTTGAAGCTTTGTGTTTAGTGTGGTTAAGGGAATGGGTTACACTAGAAAATAAGAGGCTATTAGAATTAGGACTTGAACTATAAATTTGGATGGCACACATACCTCTCGTATGGTAAAGTTAAAATGAATGCAGGATTCAAAAATCGTATTATAAGAACATATTATAAGAAGGATATGAAAAAAAATATAAAGGAAGATTTGGATCCAAGATACCAAGTTGTCTGTCCCAACAGGAAGCATTTTATGCAAGGGAAATGGGTAGTTTAAAAAACTGGATAAGAGATAAAGATTTGGTAAAGGAGGATGGAAGTACCTGGAACATTAAACAATTACAGCATCTAGAACAAGAGGGGTATAAGTTACTACAGTCACATAGGGGCGGGGGGCGGTTCGCTCCAGGTGGCAATATTTTGGGGGTGTCCTGACTCATAGCCACACCCCTGCATGCCTTGGCCACGCCCCCATCTGCTCTGGCCACGTCCCCAAGCAACGCAGCACCGCCTCCACGTACAGTGGCCATGCCCCGCATGCCATAGCCCTTCCCCTCCTGCCCCCCCCCCACACTCCAAGCTCTACCACTGAGTTACAATGGTTACCGTAGTACAAGCTAAGGGAAAGATTTAGAGGATAAAGAAAAAATTAATTTTGAGGAAGATACAGCTGAATTTGAAAAATTGTTATGTTTAGAGGACACTCATCTGATTTCCAAGATGTATGCAATAGAATCTTAACGAGTTTGGAAACCTTGTACAGACTAAGGAACTGAAATGGGGACATAGCAACACTAGGTTTTGATATGTGAAAGCAAAATCAGAAATAATCTTTTTAGTACAAGGAGTGATAGATGTAAAGACAGGAATTTAGTTAGAGAGGAGGTGACTGGATTTAAAACAGTTAAAAACACTTGAGTATTCTTTTTTAAATACTTTTATCAAGACACTCATTTTAAATATATAAAACGACATACAAAGGAGTACAAAAGACAGACAACAAACAAACAAAAGATTAAACTATGAACTAAAAAACTAAAACTAAACTAAAAAGGGGCTAGAAAATATACAAATAACTTCCAGTTCCTCAGCTGTTGGTTTTATGATAACATACAAAATATACTTCTTCTACTATATAACACTATCACACACGTCTGCTAATTAGTAGTGACTGATAATTAATCTTCCAAAAATAAAGTTGACTTTCTCCTCTAATAAAATCTTAGAGAATCACCTTATCTCAATCATTCTTAAACTTACACACTGATCCTTCCTTAATTAAAATGTTGATTTCATCCATTTCTCCACGTCAAGCAGCTTCATCAACCATTCTTCTTGAGATTGAGTAGTGATGTCCTTCCATTTCTGAGTGAAGATTAGGTTGGCAGCTGTGATTACATACTGGAATTTATTCCAGATTTTTTGTCCATCTGATCAGCTATAAGTCCCAGTAGGAAAAATTCAGATTTTAATTGAATCTTTACCTTCAAAATGTCTTCTGTTAGCCTACGAACCATCACCCAAAAATTCCTTGCTTTCTCATATGTCTACCACATGTGAAAAAAAAACAAAACAAACAAACTTCCTTCTTTCTGCTTACATTTCCAACCAATATTTGAACAACTTTTATACATTTTAGACAATCTTTCTGATGTTAAGTACCACCTGTACATCTTTTTATAAAAGTTCCCTCTAAGGTCATAACTTAAAGTAAATTTTAAATCTCTTGTCCACATCTCTTTCCATTGTTCCATCTGAATATGATGACCCAAATTTTGTGTCCATTAAATCATACTTTCACTTGCTCGTCTTCTGTTTCAATTTTCAACAATAACCTACTATAATCTACTTATCTTTATTACCTTTATTTTACTCTGCTTTTTGCCTAACATTGGGCCTCAGTGCTGCTATGAATAAGTTACGCATTTTAGCAATTAGATGTTCATCATCAGTACATAATTGTTCTTAATACTCAGATTTAAACATTTCAATTAGGTTCTTATCTATTTTAAAATGTTCACTCAGTTATCTATAGGAAAATCAACATATGTCATTATCCTCTTGAATCAATTCTTATTTCATTCTAAATTGCCCTTTTTCTATCACTAACAAATCCCTTTATGTTAACCAGGATCTTTAAAAGTTATCTCTCTCTCAAACAAAGCTTCATGTAGTGAAACCGATAGAGACGTTTAATGTTATCATTTCAAATCTGGAAGACCAAGTCCTCCTTCCATCCTGCAAAATCTTAAATCTTACTCTTGGTTTCTTCCCCTGCCAGATGAAACTGGAAATATCTTTGCGCCGTCGTTTAAATGGCACATCATTATTCACAATAGATGGTGTTTGAAATAAAAACATCTTCTGTAAAACATTCATTTTTATAGTTGAAATCCTACCTAATAAAGAAAGTTTCAACTTAGGTGATCCTTGTAAATCTTGCTTGAGCTCATTCTATATTTTAACATAGTTATTCTGAAACAGCTTTGAATATTGTTTTCCAAAAATAGCATCTAAGAATTTCACTTTCTTAACAATCTCAAATCCTGTTTTTTCTATCAAAAATTTTTGATTTTCTTTTGTCATAATTTTAGTCAACATGACTGTCTTTGTTTATTTTAAATCCAGCCAGGTTCCCAAAATAATTTAAAATCTTGAGCAATATATTTACAGAATCTAGGAGATCCTGAAAAAAACCCCAGCAAATACCCTTAGTTCAAATGTTTATTTATTGATCACCACACTTTTTATTTTATCTTCTTATCTAATAGTTCAATAGTTCAATTCAAAATCTCAAAAGTCAATATAAAAAGTAGGGGTGATAAAGGACAGCGTTGTCTGGTCCCTGTGTATAGCACAACTTTTTGTTGTCTCACAATTAATCAAAATCTTTTCTTTCTGAGACAAGTATGCTGCTGTAATCCACGTAATAAAATTATATCCAAAATTCATCTTCTAAAAAAACTTAATCATAAATAGCTAGTTCATATTATGAAAGGCCTTCTTCACATCCAAAATTAGTAAAACCACTTGTTTCTCATTATGGGTCTCAAGATTTTCTATTATATCTGTCAGGCATCTTGTGTTATCCTGCATCAGTCTCTTTGATAGAAATCTACATTATTCCTCATGTATTGTCTCTTCAAGAATCTTCTTCATTCTTTCCACTAAAATAAGTGCAAAAGTCTTATAATTATGATTGAAAAGAAAAATAGGTCTCTAATTCTTAGGATCTGTCACATCACATTCTTCTTTTGGTGTCAATGTTATATTTGCTTGGTACCAACAGTCTGGTATTTTATCTTTGAGTGTAACTGAGTTCGAGCCTCAAACCTTCCAAGATAGTAGCTTTAATTCTGCAGCCATTTTATATCTTTTCAGCCAGATCCACTACCAGTGATGCCTTTCCATAGGGCTCTTTTTTTCTCCCTCATCCTTGCTTACATCTTTAGGTCTGGTTTCCTTTTCTTTCCCTTCCTTCTTGTGGTTCTTCTTGATCTTCTGTCAATTCTCTACAAGAAATCTTTAGTCTTTTGCACAGTACTCAAGATATATTTCCTTTTCCTGTAGTACAAGACAATGCTTTCTGGGCTTCCCCAGCAAAACGGAACTCCAGATTGTTTCAACTTGCTCATTAAAAAATCATAATTTCTCAATTTTAATAAATTCCAAAGAGGAATACCACCTTCTTCTGCGTCTTCTTGTCTCCCTTCAATATGTATCTTGTTATTGTACTGTTGTAGAAGTCTCTATTTAATCTGTCATCTCACAAAATAAATAATCTAATTTCTTTCTTCATCTGTGTCATATTTAAATTCATTTGCATCGTATTGGTATTCATCTCATCTTCAAGTTGATTCATATCCCTTTTGATTTTCAAAATTTCCTCTAAAATGTGTTGATTTGAATCTCCTTCTTTTGCTGCATACGTTGAAGTTCTTCTCACACCCTGTTGTGAAGGCAAAACTAAGGTTTTTCTGGCTGACATCATGTTGGCAGGTTTTTAAAAAATTCAGTCTTCCATTTTTAGATGCTATACATTCATTGCACCATTAGATGTCAGTGTGATGCAGCAGCTCCTTCAATACAGTTTCTTATACTCTATGTTCCTCATTATACCTCATTATACCTCATTAAAGGTTCAACAAATCATTTCCTGAAGAGCCATGCAAGATGACACCCCCTTATGTGGCTGTTTAGGTAAATAATAAACAATCTCACTTTCCCACACGTCTTTCTCTAGTTAATCTTGTTAGTCCTTCTTAATTTAAAAAAACCCTTTGCAGCCATTTGTTAAGACACCCTGCCCCCTTCAGTCTGTTTGCTTCCAAAGTCATCCAATGCTATGTGATGGGGTGTAAGGTATGGTAACAACAATATCATACACATAGGCCTTTATAGGTACAAAAAGTTCACAAGCTCAGCAGAGCTCATTATCTCAGACCATTTCCGCACTGGACTGTTATAGCACTATTATTCCACTTTCAACATCTCATGGAATCCTGGGGTTTGCAGTTTAGTGAGGGGCTGGCCGGCTGGCCCCTCCCTAAACTGCAAACCCCAGGATTCCATAGGATGTTGAAAGTGGAATAATAGTGCTATAACAGTCTAGTGTGGAAATGGCATCTCTCTCTCTCTCTCCCTCTCTCCCTCTCTCCCTCCCCCCCCCTCTCTCTCTCTCTCTCTCTCTCTCTCTCTCACACACACACACACACACACATATTTGATGCCATTTAACCTCTCGTCGCTAAGTATTTCAAAGAATGATTTCATGAATGTCCAGCTGTCAAGTAAAATGAGTGCCATGGAAATTCTCACTCTCACTCTCATGGTGAGAGTGTTGCAGTTTCAGATAAAATGTTAAAAGAAGGATAGTACCTAGATTAGATTACTGCAACAGCAGCCTACCCATTTCCAGAAATCAAATAACGCATTTGAATATTTCAACCTATGGATTCTAATATGTGTGATGTTCAGTTGAGGTTAATAATGTATCATTCCATGGATCCACCTGGGCTCATCTGATAGACATCAGCTCTCTGAGGCTATCTGAGAACTTTTAACTGAAAATTTCATGGACTGAACACAGAAACTTTTTCAATATTAAGTCTGTTTTCTGTCATCTGAGCTGTCAGATATGAAAATGTAAGCTACTGAACTATGACCTCTTTTTTCTCACTACCTTAATCTATATGTGACAGAAAGGCCCAGAGCTTGAAAAACTTACTTATTTGGCATATAATTCTCTCATGCTGGCTGAGAGATTCTGGGAGTCTTGGTCTAGAAAAAGCAACTTTCACAAGCTCTGGAAAGCTCCAGTGATCATCTGAGATCCCAGCATAGAGAGAACAGATGCACATAATCTAAAAAAAAAAAAAAAAGCACACATAACATCAAAGGACATACTGTAGAAAACTGAGACTAAGCCACTCTGGCAATTTTAAAAAGAAAATAGTTACTTAAACTCTTCTTTAAATTCAGCAAATATAATTTGAAACTAGAAGAAATACGTGATACGAATTACAATGTATGAAGCATATGGAAAACCCCAAAAATGGTAGAGACATTTTGGAAACAAAAGTTAACAACAAATCCACTAGCAAGAGTTCTGGTAAAAAGCTCATTAAAATGCATGGTGACTATGCCAGTACATCAACATTATAGAACCTACTGGAAAACTACAAGGTAATCATATGCATATCTATTCAGAAGTACTCCCAATTAACTTAAATGGGACTTGCTTTCAGATATGACTGTAAAGGATTCTAGCTGTAGTGCAGATAGTGTAGATGAGGTGTAGATTCAGCAAGATGTTGCAATAATGATGAGGTGATAATGAATAATTCTGTAAGAAAAATCAATCGAGTATATTATGAAATGCTTTTATAGTATTTTTTAATAGCTGCAGAAATGTATCTATGCTATGTGTAAAAATCAAGACCAATTGTTAAAAATATTCCAAATTGTAATTTCCTATTTGGCAACCTTACACAATCTTTTTTATTTTTTTTTTCCAGAGAAGTACAAAACAACAATAGTAACTTTCATCAAAGAGATGTAGAATGAGGAATATCAGTTGGGCACTTGCTACAAATTTTGTGCTGGTCTTATGTGAAACAGAATGTGTAAAGAAATTGTGTGGATGAGATTGTAATATTGCACAATGTCTTCTTTTCAGTTTTCCATATTATATTCCCCAGTGTACCATATTTGCTTCTCTTCTGCCACTCTTTCTTCCTGCCTCTGTTCTCATCCAGTGCAAATGCATACATGCTCATAGTTGATACATTCCTTGCATCAAACACACCATTATCTGCTATCCCCTCCTTAAAGGGTCAGTTCAAGGTTACAAAGCAATTTGATACCCATTTGAGAATTCTCAGCTGAAGTCAACAGATTGTTCAACTTCAACCTTAGATTGGACTGCTGCATCTGGTTGCATTTCAACAGATGGTGTACTGATAAGCTCCTGACTCTGTGCATTCAGCTTTTGGATGAGTTTTAAAAGAAAAACAAAGTGAACAGAGAAACGCATGATATAAGGCAAAATGATTTCTGTGATATTAATAAACCGCCCTGCATTGGCTGTTTCCCAATTTAGGATCTGTTAATCATCACTTCCCTCTAAGATACACAACTGCATCATCTCAACAGAAAGAAAGATGTGGAACTTTTGCCCTGTGATGCACTTGCTACAAAAATGGTTGTTGAGAGGACATGTTTTAGTTTACCATTCAATTAAGTCATGTTACCATTGAAGTTGCCTTTCAGTACTAGGAGGCTGGGGTCCCAGCTGTAGAAGCATCTGAACTGATATGGAGATCATTGTTTGCTTTGATGAAGAAAAAGACATACCATATTTGCTGGTGTATAACATGTACCTGTATATAAAACGCACCCCATTTATACACTGGCAAATACTATTTGCCAGCATATAAAACATACCAGCACATAAGACGAACCCCATTCTCAAACAGTCTTTTTCGGGGGAAAAATTGAGTCTTATACGCCAGCAAATATGCTATATACAGGTTTTATTTTGCCCTCCTGGGGAGAGGTTAGGGAGAAGAGCATTTTGATGTTTCCTTAAAACAGGCCTCAACATACTGACTGTGGAAGGCTTCAGGGAAAGGGGTGAAATTAACCTCTTATAGTGCTCTCTGTCTGTCATTATATGTAGGTCTTTATGGTTACACCTCTACATTTACAGTGTGAGTAGCATGAACTGTGGATGCTCCGGTTCAAGTTTCACTTTGGCTATTAGCTCATTGTCATAACATTATCTTACCCTCAGTGCCTCACTCCCCACTCTTTCAGGGCATGTGTTATGGGAAGGAAAACAATTTTAACAGGGACTGTAAAAACAGCCATGCTATATTTCATCTGGCTGAAAAGATAAGTGATGGCCAGTACCTACCCACCTATGCATCCACTGGTTTGGACTGACTGTTCAGACAGTCTGATAATAACACCATATCACATTGATAGACTGTCTGAACAGTCAGCCCAAACCAGTGGATGCATAGGTGGGTAGGTACTGGCCATCACTTATCTTTTCAGCCAAATGAAATATAGCATGGCTGTTTTTACAGTCCCTGAATCCTGCAAACTACTCTTTTTCTAACAAACAAACAAAATGAAAAAACAAAAACAAAATTGAGTATAGTGGGCCATCCGCATTTGCAGTGTCAGGGGCACAGGATCCTCACAAAAGTGTAAATACCACGAATATTGCAAGCCCCCACCAATGAATACTACAGTGTCCTTTCTATCCACTCCATCCCTACTTTGCCCCTGAAATGCCTCAGCCAGATTTTCAAGCCCCTTCCAGCAGATCCAGCTCCTCACCAAACTCCTTCTGCTCTCCCTCCTTCTCTCCTGCCAGAAGCACCAGCCCCTCACTCCCTTTGCCACCTTGGCACTACCAAACCAGATTGTAAAACCCTTCCCAGCCCATGGACCTCTTCACCTCACTCCTCTTCCTTCCCGTCCTCTTCTCCATCTCCTTTCACCTCAGCCAGATTTTAAACCTCTTCCAGCTCATCCACTCCTTCTCTCCACTCTTCTTCCTCCCAAACCTCCCTTAATCTCCTTTCACCTCAGATTTTAAACCCCTTCCAGCCCAGCCAGTCCTTCACCCCACTCCACTGCTTCCCAATTCCCCAGGAATTTGAGAGGAGGATTGGGAGGAAGGAGTGGTGGAGGAGGTCAACGGACTGAGAAGGAGTTTAAAATGTGGCTCAGGCAAAGTGGGAAAGGACTTGATGGGCTGGCACTGTTGGTAGGACAGGAGACCGGGGAAGGAGGTGAGGAGGACAAGTTAGTTAAGCAGCAGCTACAAACTCACCAATAATCAAATCCGCAGAAGAGAAACCTGCAAATGTAGAGAGAGGACTGTAAACTGTCTCTCTGTGGCCATTTCCGCACTACACCCTCATAGCGCAATTATCCCACTTTCAACATCCTATGGAATCCTGGGGTTTGCAGTTTAGGTCCCTCCCTAAACTGCAAACTCCAGGATTCCATAGGATGTTGAAAGTGGGATAATTGCACTATGAGGGTGTAGTACAGAAATGGCCTGTAAGTCACCTTTTAAATAGGCCACAGGCCCCTCTGCACTATTTAAGTTTTTTTTTAAAAAAAATAACCGCATAAGAAGTGCTTTCAGTTTTAAGAAGCACTTTCAGATTTATTTTATTTGTTTTCATTTTTTAATCATTTTTGACCATCTGTGTAGCCTTTAAGTAGTCCCAGGAACATTATTTTGACCGTCAATATACACTTCCAACTTTTTCCACCCAAATACAGAGTTTAATGTAATATTATCTAATTTTGTTTCCAGTGGGTTGTCTCTAATCACAATTAGTTGGATAACCACTTTCTGTTTCTAGGTATAAGGCCACGATGAGGAATGAAACTTTACAAAAGTGGAGCATGATTTGTTTAAGATCAACAGAGAAGTAGAGACATAGGCCCTTTCCGCACGCAGTCATTAAGGTGGGCCAATGCGTCTTGCCACGGAGGTCTTCTGCACGTTGGTGCGGACTAGGTTCGGTTTATTTACCTTTGTTTCACACGTAATTCCAACTAAGTGCGCCCCCATGTGGTGGTAAAGTGCACTATTTGAAAACCGAAAGAAATCGGTTTTCCAATTTTCCAGATTGATCCGATTTGTACTTTCACAGTGGTGCAGACACATACATTCGCACCAATGCGAATTGGTGGTCAGGGGAGGGCTCATGGGAGGGGCCAGGGGGTAGTATAGACTTTCGCATGTATGCGCGTACGCACGTATGCAATGACATCCTAAACCATGCAAAAAAAAAGAAGGGCCAATCACAGCCAACGGGGCTGGGTGAGGGGAGTAGTGGGAGTAGCCACGGCGGAGGCAGTGTGGATTCATGAAGTCGCACTCCTCCGAATCAGAATGGAACATATGCAGTAGCTGTGAGGAAAGAAATGAGGGAAAGTCCGCCTTGTTTCAAGCCCAGAAAATCCGGTAAGAAATGGTACGAACCGATTCACCAGCCTCGTGTGGAGAGGGCCATAGAGAGAGAGAGAGAGAGAGATCTTGCTCCAGCTCTTTTCTTAATAGCTGCCTTGTAGGTACATGTGCTGTATTTCATTTTTTACTGTAAAAAAAAATGTAAATGTTCAGTTATTCTATATGAACTAAACTTCTTTCCTGAAATAGTGGTACTTTGATTTTTCACTTTTTATTTACCATAATCACATGTACATTCTTCCTTCAAAACCACAGATAGCTGTTTGGAAGTTCTAGCAGGGGAGCGCAGCCATCGTAGACCCTTGACTGAAGAACGGCACACTCCTTCTATCTGGGACGGTCGTCCTCTTCCACCGATCACGCAGCTTCAGGAGGGACGCACATGGAGCAGTGAGGGAGGAAGGGGACACCCGCCTAGCCAGCCAGATCAGCCAAATCAACCCTGGCGATCAATGGGGTGACAGATGTCGCAGCCAGATCGCCCTCACATCCGTGCAAAGTGCAAAGGGTGCAAAGTGAAGAAATATGAATATAAGTTAAAAGCGTATGCGGATGATCTGGTGATCATCTTAGAAGAACCAAATTCAAGTATAGATAACTTATTAGAAAAACTGAATCAATTTGGCAAAGTGGCGGAATTTAAAATCAACAGAGATAAGATGAAAATCTTGACAAAAAATATAAGATTGGAGGAAGAAAAAGAACTGATTCAAAAAACTGGCTTTAAAGCAGAAAAGAAAGTTAAGTATCTGGGAATATGGATCTCCAAGAGAAAGAACGAATTATTTGAAAACAACTATAAAACAACTTGGAAAGAAATTAAGAAATCCCTAAATAATTGGAACTCTCTACAACTCTCGCTTCTGGGAAGAATCGCAGCAATAAAAATGAATGTCTTACCGAAATTAAACTTTCTTTTTCAAAACCTGCCAATTATTACAAATGAAAAGCCATTCCAAGAATGGAAGAAGGAGATACCTAAGTTCATTTGGGAGAATAAAAGACCTAGGATGAAATGGAAAATTCTCACAGAAAAAAAAGAGAAAGGAGGCTTTGGCTTACCAGACTTAAAAGTGTACTATCAGGCAAATAGTCTGACATGGCTCAAAGAATGGCTGACTTTACATGATGAAAAGCTACTAAATCTTGAAGGTACGGGTTTACACATGGGCTGGCATGCCTATGTATGGTATAATAAAGAAAAAATAGATAAAGAATTCCTGAATCATTATCTAAGGAAAGTTTTGTTCTTATCCTGGCAAAAATTCAAGGAAAATATATTACAGGAAAATTCCATTATGGATCTCCCCTCACAAAGCGCTCTTTGGTAGATGGAGAGAACCACAAGAAAAGTGGATACGATATAAAGACATAATAATAGAAGAGAAGACTCAAGAATTTAAAATGAAAACAAGAGATAAATTGGAAAGTGAAGGATTCAACTGCCATTGTTTTTTGTACAGGCAACTTAAAGAAAGATTTAATACGGACAAAAAATTGGAAGAGTTTGAACCAGAAATAAATGAAAACACATTTGAAAAAGTAACGTTTGAGTCACAGAAACAAATGACCTCAAAACTTTATAAGTTGCTCATGGAAAGAGAATTAGAAACAAAACAAATTAAAACAATAATGATTACTTGGGCACAAAATATAGGACGTGAGATACAATTGGAACATTGGGAAAGAAGTTGGTTAGATACACAAAAATTTACAGCAGCACAAAATCTGAAAGAGAATTGTTTGAAGATGTTATATAGATGGCACTTGGACCCTGTAAAAATAAATAAAATATACAAAACAAAAGAGAATAATTGTTGGAAATGTGGAAGAGAAAATGGAACTTATTATCATGTTCGGTGGACTTGTGACAAGGCAAGAATTTTCTGGGAAAAAATACAAGAGATAATGTCAGATGTGCCACAAACAAGTATCCCATTAATGCCAGAAATATTTTTGTTGAATATAATACAGAGAATAGATAAAGAAAAAAGAAGAAAATTTTGGAGAATAATCTTATATATGATCACGGCGGCTAGAATAACATTTGCTAGAATGTGGAAAAATAATCAAACTCCCAAAATAGAGGAATGGACTGTAAAAGTGATGGAGTACAGAGAAATGGACAAATTGACTATGATGATACAAGGAAGGAATCAAAACTTAAATGAAGAAGAATGGAATCAAGTAGAAAGATATTTTCTTAATATAAATATAAACACAAAAGCAAAGTAAATTAAGGTTCTCAAAAGTAATGAATATGATGAGAGAAACAGAGAAGATGAAAAGAAATGAGATGGCCGACAAAACAGGGAACACTAAACAGGTAAAAAGAATAGAATTTATGATACAATATAGAGGGATAACCCCATTAGGGATGGTAATGCAGAGAAACTTTGGTGATACAAGAAAAAATTGGTACTAGGTGAAGTTAGTAAGTAACAAATGTGAATAATGAGGATTTAAATGGACAGAGGTATAAGACAGAAATAGAAACAAGGAGTGAAAAGAAAAGAGATTGAAATAATTAATAGAAGGCATGTTAAATATAATTTATGGGTTTAAAAGAACAAAATGTAAAAAATGTGTGATGAAAACAGCACAAATCGGTTTCTGAACAGATGTTATTTTATTTACTGTTGCTGAATAAAAAAACCCCCACAGATAGCTGATTTGTTAATAGAAGCAAAATAAATAAACTGTGTTGAATTGATACACAAAAAGGTGTTTCGAGAACCTATCAGTAGTTCTTATTAAATTCAAACTCCTACTGTCTGATACTGATGAAGAAGACGAAGAAGAGGAGGAGGAGGAGGAGGAGGAGGGAGGAGGAGGAGAAGGAGAAGGAGAAGAAGAAGTTGTTTATTTATAATTCCCTTTTCACCAAAGAGTGAAATATCAACATATATAGGGACAATGAACATAACACTATAGCAATACATGGAATGAACTCTCCAATACCCCATCAGTCGCTACCTATCTCAGCACCTTAAACACAACTCAGTGTCTTAAGATGGTGAATCAAAGAGGAAGGCCTTCAACTCTTTACAAAAACAGGTTAGATCCTCCTCCAGCTGGAGGTCCAAAGGAAGACTGTTCCACAAATTACAGAGCCAGATATTGAAAGGCTTGGAGCCTTGACAAAGCTGTGTGCGTTGGTGGAACAGACAGTAATCCTATGCCTGGGTAAGCAGTAAAAGAGTAGAGACAAAATAGATAGTGTTTCCCAGCTTTCCCCTTGGTCTACTCTGCAGGGCTGCTAGAGATTCAGCACCCTGGACAGATCAATTCACAGAGGTTATTGCCTGCTTAAATGTCTAAGGAACTCTCTGTCTGTCTGTCTGCATTTACTTAACTAAAGTTCCTTCATTTTGAATTCTAGTCAGCTTTAAAGGTTGTTCCTGTTGTCAGCCTCTTGTTCTACTTAAAATTATGTTGACATTAATTGGCAAAGTCAACATTCTCTGTAACAATATTTCTTATAATTCACTGCTGAGTGAACATATCTGATTCAGAGCTCATTGTTGACTGTTAACCAGAAGTTACTTTATTATTAACCATGTATCAGAATTCTTGTCCTGAGAAAGCAAATATTCTTGCACATGCACGGTATGCTTTATGAGATCATAGTTACTCCAATATCTATAAGAAACTCTCCTTTTAATATAATAAGGGTCCTTCTCTTTGCTCAGGTAAGAAGTGGTTTTGACTGCATTCTTCCTGAGGTGAGAAGTCCCTTTGGGCAAAATTGGAGTTCTTTTCAGGCTACAATCACATAGACTACTCAAGGTAGTCGGTGCAGACCTAATATTTTAGGTCTGGGCCCATGCATTTTTTTGAGGGTTTGGGGGTAACCCTAACACCTGTAGATCTTCAGTTCTTGGATGGAACATACCATAGAAGCTGAGCTGCAAGGTACTGAGGGAGGTTAGATGAAGTCAACAAGCAATCCTATTCGTATCTATCCAGAAGTCAGTCCCACTGAGTTCAGTGGGGCTTATTCACAGATGGATATAGGAGTACACTGTAATCAAATAACAGCCCCATACCAGTCAGAACTGAGGGAGGTCCCACAAATTTTGTCCTTGAAATTAAGTGGCTTGTATATAAACAAATCATGAATGATACTTTCCTGCAACAAAGACAACAGGCTGTTATGTAGTGTCACTAATATTTCCAAGTTTTTTCTGTGCTATCACACAAACAGGCAGGATTTACTCCCTGGATCGCTTTCAGCCAGACCTCGTTCCATCTCTTTTTGTTTTTAGCAACCTTATTCCCTTTGTCAGGATAGTAGATCTCAAGTACTGCTGATTGTGCACATGGCATAAGATTTCTGAGAAGTGTTAGTTCAAGGTGGCATCTATGGGTTTGAGAAAACCTGTACACTGTGCTCATGCACATGCATACGCTGCTGTTCTACAGCAGCTTTTTAAAGCTTTCAATTTATTTGTTTGTTTGTTTGTTTGTTTAAACAATGGCAAAAATGGCCAAACGTAGTAGTACTGCATGCTTGCCACTTCAGGCTGCTCCCTTATGATGAGGCTGCCATTAGCTAAGATTAAGTTAAAGTAGATGTAGCTCTAGAGAAGCTTCAAAAACAAGGGGCTTTCATGATACCTGGCTGAGCTATTCTTACAGAGCTGGCATAGAAATTAATTAATTAATTAAGATGTAAATGACTAAATATGTTTGTTCTCAGACATTTTTACTCAGTTACTTAAATAATATACAAACTATGGCTGGTAAAAGAAATGCTGGAAGATGTGGGAAACAAGAAGAGGAAGCAAGTGACAATTGTTCCCTTCAGCACTGGACACTTAGTAGTGAGGAGCCCACAGCAATTTCACTAATTGAACCATTGATAATCTGGCCTTGCCAGTGGATATGCTGACTGAGAGACACTTGAAATCATCATCCCCAAAAGCAGTGTTTTCAGGCTCAGCTTTTCACAATGCGAGCTACCCTAATAATTGCATTGTAAGTTCTAGCTTTCTCTGAGAAAAGCATCCTGAATTTCCTCAACATGAACAAATTGCATTAAGGAACAGGTACATTAACTTCCTTTCCTGGCCCAGAAAATAGGTGTGGAAGGATTTCCGCACCTATGAAGATGTGTGCAGAAGGACCCAATGATCTAGAGAAGGGCTGCCAGTTCTGAAACACCAGCTGAACTCTCTGGGACCTGCTTTGCTTTTCTTGGTCTCCAGGCAGGAAGATAAATCTTAGGGCAAAGGGCAGTGGAGCAGGAAGAATTCTGATTTTTGTATGAGAAGTAGACATCTGTCTCCTCTCCTTTTTAATATGTAACCCATCTCTTCCAGGTCTGCTAACAGGTCCACAGGGTTTAGGATCAGGCCTAGCTTCACACCAAGTCACAGCAAACTTATTCCGGGCCAGTGGTGATCCACACAGATACAGCTCATTTCTTGTGTTGTTTAATATCTGCATTCAAACAACTAGTTAACCAGCTGCATGAAGCTAACACCTGTCAATTGGCTAACAACTGCCAATTAAGATCATATAAATGATAGATTCTAGAGATATAGTATTGTTAGTGTGTAGATTACACCCAACTCTGTTTCTTGATAACATCTTCTAATCACAAGGATGCAGTGCAGGTTCAAAATATGTGTGTGGTGGTGGCAGGTTTGGAGTGGGTGAAGGTGAACAACTGAAGCTTAAATCCAGACAAGTGGTACTGTTTGTTTGAACCTCAGGCAGTTCTAGGAGTCTGTAAATAATCTGTTAGAGAGTTGCCCTTGTCTTTAAAGTTAGTTAACAGCTTAAGGATCCATCCAGGAGAACTTTTTAAATCAGCTTTGGCTGGAATACCAACTGTACCCTTTCTTCAACAAGGCTTGAATCATTAATAATAATAATAATAATAATAATAACAACAACAACAACAACAACAACAACAAAATTTATTTCTATCCCGCCTCTCCACAAGGATCGGGGCGGCAAACAACATAAAATACATTAATACATTAAAAGAGATTAAAAACATACCCAGTCCTCACCATCCACCAACCCACCTAAACCAACCCCTTAAAACACACAACAATTAACACGCAGTTGACTATTAACAAATGTTAATATTAATGTTCTAGTTACTACCAGGGTAGATTTTTGTAAGGTGTTTTACACGGGGCTGCGTTTGGAGATAATTTGGTCCAGAATGCTGTTGCTAGGATGTTGGTTGGTGCAAAGAAATCAGAACATATACCTCTGACTTTATATCATATGTTCTGGTCACCAATTTGTTTTAGGCTCAGATTTAAAATCCCAGATTTGACCTCTGTGATCCTCAACAGCTTCAGATCACAGTATCTGAATCAACAATAACATATCCAAATCTGCCTGATAATCACAATGCCTTGCAGAAGTATTCTCCCACTCCCGTTTTTCCATATTTTCCAATGTGGAATTCAAATGGATTCAACTGGTATTCTATCAGTTGAGGTGCAAAAGATACTCAACACTGTGAATGTGCAAAATAGGTTTCTTTAGACCTAAAAGTAAACAAAACAAACTATCACTGTTGGTTGCATACATATTTATCTGCATGAAACAATACTTGGTGAAGGGACTTTTGCCAGCAATTCCAGCTGCAAGCATTCCTTGGTGTGCCTCTACTATACAGCTTCTGGAAACTGTGATCTTTGTCTGTTCTTCTTGGTAAAATTGCTCCAGCTGTGTCAGGCTGGATGGAGACTGTTGGTGTGCAGCTTACTGCCACTAGGACAAATTGAACTGAGCTACATGTAGACTTCTTAAATTTCTTCTTAAAATTTGAAAAATAAAGCAGATAGAATGTGAAATTTATGTTCCTTGCACAGATGAAGTTTGAAAATTCTAGGCAGCTATAGAAGGGACAGGGACTTATTGCACTCAGTATACAATTGTGTGATAGGAATTATTTGAGTTAGACTTCTGCCAAATTACAGTATTTTTGCAAGATATGCAGAAAAATGTGCCATTTCCTGCATTTTGTTTTTGTAAGCTGCACATACATACAAGCACCAAGTCACCATCAGTTAATGACCTCCTGCCATCTGTGTATTTTTTTAAAAACGAAATAAGGTAGTGCATATTCTTCATGTGCTTTGTGTGAAATGTGGAGGAGGGAGAGCGCTTGTTTTCTGCCGCTCCAGCGACCAGGACAAGGAGCAATGGATTCAAGCTGCAGGAAAGAAGATTCCACCTGAACCTCAGGAAGAACTTCCTGACAGTCAGGGCTGTCCGGCAGTGGAATATGCTGCCTTGGAGTGTGGTGGAGTCTCCTTCTTTGGAGGTTTTTAAGCAGAGGCTGGATGGCCATCTGTCGGGAGTGCTTTGAGGGTGTTCCTGCACGGCAGGGGGTTGGACTGGATGGCCCGTGTGGTCTCTTCCAACTCTACATTTCTATGATTCTATGATTCTATGAAATTTCAGGTTGCGATGGGGCAAAAGAAAACTTCAAGGTTGTAACCCTGTTAGTCTCTTGCAATAAGGACAAGCTAAAGTTTTGTAGTACTGTACCTCAAAATGGATGTGCTCAAACTTATTCAAAAATGGTTGAATAAGTTCGCCCAGTGGGTTTCCATAGCTCAGCAGGGAATCCAAACTTGGTCTCCAGGGTCATCGCCCAAAGCTCAGACCACTACACCCCACTTAAATGGAGGGCAGCCAAAATGGTGAGAGGCCTGGAAGCCATGCCCTATGAGGATAGACTGAGAGAGCTGGGTATGTTTAGTCTGCAGAAGAGAAGGTTAAGAGGGGACATGGTAGCCATGTTTAAATATTTGAAGGGATGCCATGTAGAGGAAGGAAAGGGCTTGTTTTCTGCCGCTCCAGAGACCAGGACAAGGAGCAATGGATTCAAGCTGCAGGAAAGGAGATTCCACCTGAACCTCAGGAAGGACTTCCTGATGGTCAGGGCTGTCCGGCAGTGGAATATGCTGCCTCGGAGTGTGGTGGAGTCTCCTTCCTTGGAGGTTTTTAAGCAGAGGCTGGATGGCCATCTGTCGGGAGTGCTTTGAGGGTGTTCCTGCATGGCAGGGGGTTGGACTGGATGGCCCGTGTGGTCTCTTCCCACTCTACATTTCTATGATTCTAAATGCATGCAATTTAATTCTCTTTTCAGTTAATGTATGTGTTTGCGTGGGTGTATGCATACACGGACACGCACCCCGCTACCACATAAGCCATTTATATCCCTCATTCATAAGGGTGAGGGAAGATAAACAATGGAACCCAAAGATCATGAAATGCAAGAGATACAGTAATTGACATTTCTATGGAAGGCACTCAGGTACAACCGTCTAAATGAAAGAAATGACTGTTTATAAAAGTTGTAAAATGCAACAAGCTTTCCTGAGAGGCTCCCCTGTCGAGAGGAAGGTGGGCTATAAACTCAGTAATTAAATAAAATTAAATAATTTTGCAATAGAAACATGACCTTTGCAATAGGACGAGAAATCTGAGACAGTAGGGTCCCACTGTATAAAATTAATGCTGTAACAATGCGTTAATTTTGGTTTTAACAAAGAAACAAGCCATTGATACAGCGGAGGTTACACCAGAGCCATGACGACTAAGGCCATTTCCGCACTACACTCTTATAGCGCGATTATTTCACTTTCAACATCCTACGGTAACCTGGGGTTTGCAGTTTAAACTGCAAACCACAGGATTCCGTACGACGTTGAAACTGGAATAATCGCGCTATAAGAGTGTAGTGCGGAAATGGCCTATGGCTAAGAAGGGTTCTGTTAACAAAGGGAGGCTTTTTTTCGGGCAATCCTCGACCGTTCTCAGCGAAGGCCCTGCGGCTTGACATACACAGAACCCCGCCTCCCGCCAAGACGACCCCGAAGGAAAATGAGCCACCTGCCCTCCTAACCAGCCCCTTCCGGTTTGAAATACGGAACTTCCGCAACTCCAGGGGCAACGCGCATGGCGAGGTGATGGAGGGGGAAGAGATGCCGCCGCCGCCGCTGCTCCGGCGGAGGGGTCCCGGGGCTGGCAGTGAGTCGGGGCCCCGCGGGGCGCAGCCAGGCTCTCCGGCAGCGGCTGGTAGGTGCCCTTCTTACCCGGGGGGGAGTCAGGTCCCGGGGCTGCCCTGGGCCGGGGGGCGGCGGAAAACCCCTTTTCTGCCGAGCACTTTCCGCCTCCGAGCTCAGGAGTAACGGGTTGCAGGGCGTTCCTTGGGGGAGGAGGATCTTTCCCTGAGATTTGGGCCATTCCCGCACCAGACTGTTATAGCGCGATGATTCCACTTTCAACATCCTGTGGAACCCTGGGGTTGGCCGTTTAGGCCGGCCCCTCCCTCAACTGCAAACCCCAGGACTCCATAGGATGTTGAAAATGGAATCATCGCGCTATAACTGTCTGGTGAGGAAATGGCCTGGGGTGAGCGTCACGACCTTCAGGCCGGCTGCGAAGGGCCAGTCCGCCTCTTGCCGCCGGTTCGCCTGCCACTGCGTCTGTGGGGACAGTGAACTTGTTGCTGAAGTGAAGTCCTGGCCCTTACCCTACAGTTACTACTTTGGTATCTTGTTCCTTTCTCTGCTCTGAGTCTCTTTCCTCCGTTTTTGGCAAGGGTAGGTATATGCTGGTTCAAAAAGAAATTATAATAACCTTATAGTGCTAGCATATGATTCTTCTCAGCTGTCCAGTACATTGCCATTTATTTGCCCTGTATAATAGTAAAGCAATGCTCATCCTTCTGCTACCTATCTTATAACACCCTAGATTATATACTAAATGTGCTATTGTCCACCCCTGTTCTCAGTCAGTGTAGTTCTGAACATGTCCAGATGGAGGTCTTCTTGGGCTAGAGTGGAACCAGTGTGCCTCTCTTCCTCTGGCCTCAAATAGCACAAGGGCCCCCATCACCCCCGCTCCCTTCACCTTTCTAAGGCACGTGCTTACACGCTTGTTCAGAGTCGCTTTGTTTCTCTGTGGCGTGTTCCAGTGAGATGTCTCTGTCCTCACGGAGCCTCTTTGTAGACGTGAAGTCATATGGATGTTTTGTAGAAACCAGTCCTATTTAGCTAATTTCTTTCAGCTTTACAAATTGCTTCATATGAGGCTGAACCCGAATTATCGTACGGAACAGCATATTGTGAATATTGTGTGTAGTGTTTGAATTTCCAAAAGTGTGGCGTACACAGGTGGTTTGTAAATACGTGGTTTTCTCTGTCTGCCATCAATATAGCACACACACAACACCTATGTTGATGTGGTACAAGTGGATGATGCAAGTTGATATTTTTCCTTAAAGATCTGTCTCTTACAGTTCTTATGACATGCTGTGTTTATGACAAGAACAGTGTCATGTTACGGTTTGCATTTCCTTGTTTCTGTTTGTCCAGGATTTGAAAATTAATCTGTGTCAGGGTGCACAGCTTTCTTGTTGTGTGTCCCTGATGGTTCTAGAGTTTGCCTAGCCTTGGTGTTTGACATGCACACACCCCTGGGCAATGGGTGCAACCCTCAGGGCAGAAAAGATTGCATGTTTTTCATCTCTAGCTTTATCTTGAGCAACTGCCTAGGTGTTTATCAGGTTTTTTTAATAGACGATATGATTCTTAACACAGAATATCAGAGCAGAAGTGTAAAGAGTATAAAGTATAAACAGGAAAATTGTGTAAAGTAGAACTAGTGTGATTTACTTGGCTTGGAATTTCTGTAGTCTGTAGAAGCTTTATTCATTTGATCATGCATTAAATTCTTGCCCAGTTTGTCTTGCACTTCTGATAAATTATTTATCCAAGTTGTTTGCCATGAGTGAAAGCCTCAAGTTCGTTGGACCACTTACGGCTCAGTCACAATTTGGAAATTAGGAAGCAGCTCACGGAATTATGCCTTGGGCTTGTAGCAGTAGGTCTATGTTACATGTTCACCGTGAACATGAATTGTTCCCTAAATGATCAGGTACGTGAATTGGTTATACATTACCTGGAATACAGTATCATCTGAAGTATTGTTCTGATAGTTACCTTCAGCTATTTTGGTTCTCAAAAAAAAAATCATTTTTTTTAGTTTATCAGTTTTTGTGATATTTATTCTAAAATTCAAACACAACATTTGTTATTATTATTGTAAATACAGTGCCCATTGTCAAAATCTCAAGAAGTAGTTAATTTGAGAAACATACTCATTGGGTATGAGTGGGAAATTGCCCTTAACCTTTAGTGTGGTTTTAAGAACCAAACAGATAGTTATAACTTATGCAGTTCCTATGAAGCATGGTAAATCAGAGACTAAAAAAACTGGAAAAATCTATTTGTACACTAGAAATATAATATTGATTATCAAAACTATGTTTTGACAAGAGAGACTTCAGTTTAACTGGTGGTTGATAGGGGTAGAAAAAGGTTTTTTTTTTAAAAAAACCAACATCCCTCCCTCCTTGCCCCTGTCTTCCTCACTGCATTCAATTTCTTCTGGAGGGACCTAATACCTGCCACATTCTGTTTTCTAGCCACATTAAATCTTCCAGTAAACACACACTTTACTACACATCAGAAGTTCTTTGTCCCCCTAAATACAGGTGTAGTACATTCCAGAAGGATGAAGTTAAGATGAATGGAATGTTGAGCACACATCCCAAGGACTCTTGGGACGAGTGCTATGCATCTTTACACTGTAGCAAAGGGTGGATTAGAAGGTTGGTGTGCTTCATTTTGCTTGTGTAACATTATACCTCATTTAATTACTTAGGAGAATAATGGTGGTTTCATTTACAGTTGAGGCTACAAGCTCAGAGAAGAAAGAGAAACCTCTTCCCAGATTAAACATTCACTCTGCATTCTGGATATTGACATCAATAGCTACTACATACTATGTTGAATTTTTTAAAACTATTAAAGAGATTATTCAACAAGAGAGGTACGTTTTTCTTTCTTAACAAGAACATGTTTTATAAAATCCACTTGAACAAAGAACATCACAATTTATTGTGGATATAGTTGTATGTGAATGCTAACTGTTAATTTCTAAAATAACCAGATGCCTTTGAGAGAGAAAAGCATGAGACCTACCCATGTGGGAACAAGCATGTTCATTTTGCTACAGAGTGTAGGAATAGACTTCATCCATATCATCCTCAAAATAGAATCCAAAGTCTATCCTGTGGTTGAATTGTGATTGGATTTATTGATTGGCACAATAAAGCTATTATTACAAAATGTGTTCAAATGTCTTCTGGGGACATTTTTGCCATGTTTTTGTCCCCCATGAGCCTTTTTAGGCCTAGGAAAGGACTTTTTCCAGAATAAGAAGTTAATTGGAAGCAAGTGGGGTGGGGTGTTGGAAGAGGGGTGTTAGATGTACTATCACAAAATGTGGTTGAAATGGCAGAAAATCAACAAAGTATGTTGCTTTCTGTGAGCAGTTCTGCCTCAGTTGAACCAATGTTCAACTGTTCTGGTTAAGAAAATTATATGCTTTGCTTATTATTATTATTATTATTATTATTATTATTATTATTATTATTTTTGCAGTTGGTGGTTTGTTCTTGGCAGCTGTTTATTGGCTGTCAGTTTGTCTGTGGCCTTTTATTGCATAATATATCTTGAATGGTATCATGGAATTGAGGATTACGATGCTACCTACCCGGCACTAATACCAATCACAACGGCTACTTTTATTGCTGCTGCAGTTTGGTAAGTTTGTTACCCCCAGGAGTGTGCTTATTTTTTCAGACTTTCATTTCTTCAGAGTCAATAATTTAAATGATTTAGCTATTCAGTTTTTGGAGCCTGTCCAAATGTTGCCAGTAAAATATGTGAAAATTCTAATAAAATAGCTTATGACAAGTGTCCTTTTGGTTACATACTTTTGGATGTGCTGCAGGGGGAGGCATCTAGTACCTCTTTGTGCAGTGTCCATTGCACCTGGTCTCTAACAAGAGCAGAAGGGCTCCTGGGCACATCTTGATGACTCTGGTCACTGCAAGGGTGCCTGTGGAGAAGAAGGAGTTGGCATATGCCCCACTTTCTTAAGGGCAACCAGAGTGCACCCCGGTGCAACCCCACAGCTGAGGGGATGGATGGTAAATCCACCCCCTCCACTGCTGTTTTCAGTCACCTTAAATCATTTCAAACAACTCATTTACCAACATGTTGTTATTGTTGTATGCCCTCGATCATTTCTGATTTGCGGTAATTCTTATGGGTTTTCTTGGCAAGATTTGTTCAGAGCGGTCTTGCTGTTGCCTTCCTCTTAGGGTGAAAGATTTTGACTTGTTCAGTGAACAGTGTTTCAAATCTTGGTCTCCGAGAATCTCAGTCCAACACTCAGATCACTACACCACACAGGCTCCTGTTCCCTTATAGTAGCTCCTTTAAGCATGAATGTAATATGTGCTGTGTCTAAAACAACTAGCAGTAAATTGAAACTCATTATATATGTCTGTCTTCTTTTCTTAGTTTTAATATTTCCTTATGGCCTGTATGGTCTTTTCTCACACCTCTGATTCTCTTCATCCAGTTCATGGGTATTGTGATGCTTGTGTCACTCTTGGGCTGAAATCTTCTGTGGTAAGACATCTACCAAGTTATATATCAGTTCTGAATTATGTGATCTCTTTGTTTTCTAAATCAGTTGCACTTTTAACAGACATTAAGGTGTACTCAAACAAAAGAAGATAATTCCATTTCATTGCCTGGAGGAGTCAGCCTATTAGCTGATATGACATAAACATCCAACAGGTGAAAGCTGTCGAGCAGCAGATTTGGGACAATTAAGAAATTAGCTTAGTTTAGAGTAAAGGTGTTGAACTGAAAGATGTTGAATTGAAAGAGGACTGTTGGATCAAGAAGCATGCTACTAAATTCTGTGTAACAGCACTGTTTCTGTAACTTCCTGCAACATTTAATGAATGCATTAAATTAAGCATTATTCCCCAACATGTTGAAAACTAAGTGTCACACTTTTCTATAATGGTTTATATACTATTTCCTTGCATATTTTCAAGAAGTTCCCAGGTTTCATGAGTTCAGAATAGGTAATTTTAACCCTTTGTGAACAGAAAAGTGAAAAAATACTTTTAAAAATTAAATTACCTGGCATACAGTGGATAAGCAGTTCCAGGGCAGCAGGGGAGGCAGCATCAAGGCTCAGGCACTAGACAAGGTCTGGGGACCCTGCAAAGCAGACTTCTCACATGCTCCCAGGAGGGCATCAGGAAGAGAGCTTGTCGTTCTCTCCCCTCAGCAATCATAAAGCAGGAAGGAGCTTTGGTAGGGGCATGGCAGCAGGGGCAGTTCTGATCGTGATTGCTCATTTGCAAATGAGCAACCAGAGTCAGCATCAATGCCCTTAACAAATCCAGGGCAACCAGCAGATCCTGACCAAAGTTCCTCACTGCCCTGTGACTGTTGGCAGCAGAGGCAGTGCCAATCCTGGTTTGCAGTTCAATCCAATTCTGTTCGAGTTGACTAAGAAGCAAACCCACTCTGTTCAATGGGCTCATTCCAAAATGAGTATTCATTTGTGAAACAGGAGTGTTAATGAAATGGGAATGTATGCCTCCCAGAGATTTTTGAGTCTTTTGCACCTGCACACCCCTGAAGCTTGAGGCTGATTTATAGAAACACAAGAATCTGTGAAAGGTAGAGAAACAGTCTCCTGCCTTTTGCTGCCTCTGCCAACCCCATTCCTCAAGCCTGAGATTCATAGAAACTGATACATAGGAATCCAAGGGTAGTCCTTGGTGTGAATCCACACATGGCACCACTTCACAAATCCTTGTGTCTTTTGCCACTAGACCAACCCCTGCCCCATGCTTGAGGCTGATTCATAGAAACATGAGGAATATGCAGGTAGTGCTTGGTGCAAATCCATGCCTCTGACCATTTCACAGATCTTAGCATTTTTCGTGATCTCTCTGCAGCCTCGCATGTGGGTTGTTTACTGCTGTACTGTACAGCTTGTGTTGTAAAGTATATTTTTGTGTGCACACTTTATTGCTCTGAAAAACAATGGTTCATAGAAAGCAGTTTGGTGGTCAAAACAATCCCTCAAAATCTGAGGGGGAGTGTACAGTGCTAGCTCTCAGTGAGAAAATAAAAATCTTAAATCTTTTGAAAAGTGGCATATCAAATTCCAGAGTTGCCTGTAAGATCAGTAAGAATGAATTGAGCATCCATTCAATAAAGCAGAAAGATTCTGAAATTCAGAGATGTGTAAGTTTTGAAACTACAATGGCAAAAATGGTCTCTGTGGTTCATAATAAATTGCTTGCAAAGAGTGAAGAAAGCATTAAGTGTGTGACTAGAGGACATGTCACAGAAGCATATCCCTGTTGATGGCAGCTTTTTGCATCAAAAGCACTTAGCCTCTGTGAGCACTGCAGTGGGTGGGTTGAAGAGAGTGAGAAGAAGGAGTTCAACACTAGTAAGAGAGGCTGGCTAGCTATGTAAAGCACTACAGCCTCACGAATTTGAAGATCACTGGGGAATCGGCACCAGCCAACGCCAAAGCAGCATCAGTGTTCCCAGTGGTGGGTGAGACTGAAATGTCAGTTCTACCATACCGAACACCAGAAGAGTTCAAGAAGATCACAGAAGAGAAAGGCTACTTTCCAGAGCAAGTCACTGGTTGTGCTTAAACAAGATTGTTCTGGAAGAAGATGCCCAGTCATACCTACATCCATAAGAGTGCCAAGGAGGCTCCAGGATTAAAGGCCTTACTCTGATGCTTTGTGGTAATGCAGCGGATCCCATGATCAAGCCAGGTGTCATCTACTGAGCAAACAATCCCTGGGCCCCGAAGAACAGAAACAAAAATTGTCTGCCTGTGTTCTGGCAACACAGCAAGAGGGCTTAGGTGATGGTGGACTTATTCTTGGAATGATTCCACCTATGCTTCATTCCTGAAGTGAAGAAATACCTTGGAACGGAAGGGGCTGCCGTTCAAGGTTCTCATAATTAACAATGCTCCCAGTCATTCCCCATCTCTGTTGATGGGAATGTGGAAGTGATATTCCTGTCTCCTAACACTACATCTCTGTTGCAGCCACTCGATCAAGGCACCAAGTGCATTAAGATGATCTACACCTGCTTCACCTTTGAGAGGATTTGGGCTGCACTTGCTATTAACCCTGACTACAGCATCATGGCTTTATGGAAGAGCTTCACAGTTGCAGATGCTATTGTGCTTATTACAGAGACTGTAGGTGCCTGAGTCAACTAATGCATGCATTATGGGCCAAGATAGTCAGTGATTTGAGGGGCTTCCCCACTATTGATGCAGAAGTCAGGAATATCTAGAATGTTACAAGGGAACTTGGTGGGGAAGGTTTATTTGTCATGATTGAGGAGAACATCAAAGGAACTATAGAAGAGCATGGAGAAACCCTTACCAATGAGGAACTTAAAGATCTGCTGAAATCCTCTTCAGAAGATGATGATAAGTTGGAGAAGAGGCACAGCCATCATTTTGGGCACTTGAAAGATGTGCAGAAGCTTTTCAGCTAGGACAAGTGTTAAAGGATAGGATCCTTGAATACAATCCTTTTATAGAAGGAAGTCTCTGTATCACCCGGTGGATAACAACATGGCTATAACCACTGCAAGATTTGTTTGATGAGGCAAAGAGAAAGAAGAAACAGCTTCCTATGACAGCGTTTCTCACCAAAGCATCTGGAGTTGTGAAGTCTCAGCGTTCAAACATTGAACATCCTTGGCCCTCAACCTCCACAAATCCTATTGTTAAGCTTCCTCCAGAATGGCAGCATACTGTACTAGATCCTTTTGATGTCTAAATTATACTGTACATATAACAACTAAAGTATTTTCAACTATTTACAGCATTTGTATGCATTTTTTGCAAACACAAACACCATTTTGTGTTTTGTTGCTTTGCATATCACCACCTCAAGCTTTGGGGGCAGGGGGGGTGACAGTAGTGGTGTTCCTGCTCATTCCTTCATGAGCAAATGAGTAGGATTGGCACTGCCAGTCAATAGTTGCAGCGCAGTAAGCACAGTCACAGGGCAACAAGGAGCTTTGGAGGGACATGTCTTTTAGTATTTAGTATTTTTAGTGCTGATCCTGCTCGTTCATTTATCGGAATCAGTCTCAAGCTTTGGGGGGAAGGGCAGCAGCTGCAGAAGATACAGAGATCTGTGAAATGGTTGAGGGCATGGATTCACACCAGCACTGCCCTCAAATTCCTTGTATTTCTAAGAATCAGCTTCATGGGGAGGGAGATGCGCGCACGTGCACACCAGTGGCAACAAAAGATGTGAGGATCTCAGAAATAGTGGGAGGCTTGCATTGTTGCGGATGATAGGAGTTTCAGCCCCACGGAAACGCAGCAAAAAAACCAGAGTTCAGCGAGCCAACAGCAGCAGCCTTGTTCCCCAGTAAGGATACTCACACACAGAGGAGTTTCTTCCAAAACAGGAGGCATTTTATCTTGCAGCAAAGTTCCGTTATGTACAAAACATAGGACAGACGGACAAAAGCTTGCGCCAGGCACCAGGTTTGGTCAACAGACGAATACATACTGGCATTGCTTTGTTATATACATATCTACAACCAATCAGGTAGAGGTTTGCACACCTCCCTCTACCATCTGCACACGACCCCAGTTTCTTATGCAACCTTGCAGTTACCCACAACTGGGGCATGATGCAACATCTTTGCAGTGGGCTGATCATTTCCCCAGGGTTCCCTGCCTGGAATCCCTGACATGCATTCCCATTTCACAGATCCTTCTGTTTTGAAAATGAATATCCGTTTTGAAATGAGCCCATTGAACAGAGTCAAGTGTGCTTCTTAGTCAACCTGAACAGAATTGGATTACACTGCAAACAAGGAACCACAGCAATCAAGGATAGCAGGCAACTTCAGCAGGAACATTACAGCATTGATTAGCATAACTCTGCTGCCTCCCTGCACCATTTTTTCATAGGGACTTGAGAACATGTGATTTTTAGTATTTGCAAAGGGTTTTGGAAACAACCCTTGATGAATACAGTGACCCACTAAATGCCGGTGTGCAAAGCATAATCAGATTTGATGGAACATTAATGAAGCAAGATAAAATATGACATTAAAATATTGCCAGCTGTTTCATGCCGTTGATTGATTGATTGATTGATTGATTGTTTAAATGTGCCTGTAATTTCTTTTACTTGAAAGTAGTGGCAGCGTTTAATCTTTCAGTGGCTACATAGGTTATGGTTTGACATTTTTAATTATATATGTATATATATGTATAAATGTATATGAATAATTTTAGCCAGGTGTAGCTTACTATGGAGCAGTTCTGTTTCAGTATGTACAAAAGATTCCCCAAGGACAGACAATAAATGAATCTTGCATCCCTGTTTTCCTTGCAATGTGGGCATACAATGTGCTGGGTCAATGTAGAAAATGAGACATGTGTGCTTTCTGTGTCATCTTCCAGTTCTTCCTACTTCTGCTCAGCTAAATGGATAAATCAATCAATATTTAAGCAATATGATGCAAAGTTGGTATTTTAAAAAGTTATTTCTCATTTCAAATGCTGGTCTTGCAAAGGTAACGCAAGCTGAAACTTAATTACAACAAACGTATGTGAGTCAGTTTGTTCTCTGATCTTTAAACTTGTTAATAGCTAACAGCCATGTTGATTTCAGTTAATATTTCCAAGTTAAAATTGTTTGAGAAGCTGGTATTTGCTTTTTCTGACATTGTACCACATCTGATCAGTTAAAATGTTCCATGTTATGTTAAGCTACTGAATGTAAAACAAATGGTTCCAGTAGATTTAGCTGTTTAGTGTAATTTTTCATAATGATTAAGTAGCAGATGGATCAAGAGGAACTGATGCTAATGATGCTGAATGTAAAACACTCAACTTTTTCATTTGATGAACTATGTATTCTAGTGCAACCTTCCAGTCTGATATATTGAAAGTGTAATGGTTTATGACATAATCATTTGTTGCTTGTTTGTGCAAATTATTACTTCCGTGAATCATAAATAGTGTAATATTTGCAGTTAGTAATATATCAAGTTAAAATGGTATTATGGTAAGTTCTGAAGCCTTAACTTCACTAGATGTCTTTGGTTATGTAAATATGTAGGTTCCTATGTGGTTCCTACAAATTAAAGAGAGGATATTGCTGATGGGGAGCATTTAAATGTTTTGAATTCCAGCAAGGGTGTCTACAGAAGTTTGAAATTAAGTCCAAATTGTAAGCTTTCCACCTGTGTGAAGAAAGAAAATGTGCACCATACTAGAAACAATTTGTACTTACATTCTCTTCCTCTGTGCTTCCAGAATCTGTATCAGTGCCTTTCCGCTGTCTACCGGAACTGATAGCCATTTACCTTCAGTAATGCATCAACTTTTGAGTATGTAGCATAAATAAAATTCTTCTTTGATAAGCTTGGATGCAGCATCTCCATTACATGTGAAGAACCCCAGCACGCAAATGGAGATATGAACAAGCAGGCTGCATTGATTTGTTCAGTGTGCATGTGTGCTACAGACACACAGTAGGATCATGTATGGAACTGTCCTGGAAATGAAGTGAACTGAGGAGCATACACACAAGCACACACACTGCACTTGAACACTGTGCTTTGAATTTCCATGAAATGTTGGGTTGGAATACAGTATGTAACTACTGTATTAATAAATTGCAGAACTATTTGCATTTTTTTCCCAGCATTCTTATTTAATAAAGAATACTTAGTAGGGGGCTGGTTTCACATTCATATGAACTTTGTTACAAATAAGGAAGAGTTCATGATAAGAACAAAAGAAGAGCTGTATTCAGACCAGAGGTCCATATATTCTGTCAACTGATCCTTGGGGTATTTCTGGTCAGCAAAATACGTGTTTGGAGAACATTGGAGTTGTTGGTACTTCAGTTATAATGGGTGAGGTGAAGTATGGCTGTGGGGAGAAAAATTTTTGTGGCTGTTTCTCCTTCTGGTTTATTGTCCAGCCAACAACAGCTCTAGTGGAACCCCATCAGGTGTAAAAGTGATGCTGCTTAATGCCAGCTCAGTGACTGGAAAGAGCTGTATGATCCATGTCTTGATCCTGGATGAGGAGCCTAACCTTGCAGGTATAACTGAAACCATGTTGACTAAAGTGTGGAGAATGGTGTCAACATGGTTTGTTTGTGCCCACCAGGTTTCTGGGTGTAGCAGCAGGCAAAGTTGATGGTTAGCCACCAAAAATGCACAAAATACCTTGTGCAAGCTTTCAAAGCTCCACTGCCTTCTTCAACAGGACAAGAAAAAAAAAGTTGATTTCACAGTCCTACATTTTGTCAAGTATTTTTTCCCCCCGTTAAATTGGTCTGGGTTTTATTCCCTAGCTTTTACAACTCTGTCTCCCAGTGCCCACATGGCCAAAGAGAGGAGTGGCCTCTGCCTGCACTGCTCTCTCTCTAAACTATCTTAATTGACAACAACAACAACTTGACAAAATGTAGGTCTGTGACTCTAATACTGCCATTTTTCTTTTTGCCTCCTGTATGATTTTTAAAGTTTTTGCCTGATGAAGAAGCCAGTGGAGCTTCAGAAACTTGCATGATATGTACTGTGCATTTTTGGTTGGCTCAATAAAGATATCACTGTTTTGTAGATTTTGGATGTTGTTGTATTTTGCTGTATGGCCTACACAGCTATCCCTGGATATGTTTAATGATCTATCATGAGTCCATCCCCCTATTGAGGTACACTGACAATCTGCAGGGTTTGAGTGTGTACACCTGGCAAGAGATCAGTGAAGGAGCATTGGGATTCTGTTGGTGTAACATCTACTCCGCTGCCCAACTGTCTTCCTGTGTAAGCTACTGGAGGAAGTCTCAGAGGTGGTGCTCTGCTTGGGCAACAGTGGGAACTCTATGATTCTATGACCATATGGGAGGAAGAGGAACTTCATGTGTCCTTATGACTGTCTGGCATTGATTAGGGTCAGCATTGTCCTAGCCCTGTTCACATGGTCTGAGCAATAGCTGATCCCAGGTTGCAGTGTGGGATTAGCCACTCTTATGGATTAACAGGACTTTTTTCCTTTCTCTTTGAATCAGATACGTCTAGGTTCCTTTTTTTGTGGGGGAGGAAGCAATAGGAGGTCAAAAGGTATAGCTAAAGTACAGGTTTCAAAGAGTCAGTTTCAGTGCAGGTAAACAGTCTGGTGGAGAGGGTCTTTGTGAACACTCCAAGGCCCCAGAGGGTTGGGCCGGCTGTCTCAGCCAGGGAACGGGGCCTAACCGGTTCCACAAGATACAGGGCAGAGAAGCATCTGCTGAGGCTTGGTGGGCCAATTTGGCTCCACTGGACCCTTGGTGGGCTGCAACATCAGGTGACAATCAGAAGTGATGTTCTGAGCAATAATCATGTCTGGTCATTCTGTATATATCACTAGCATATTTACCCGGTATTGCCCGGGATTTTATTTTCTCATAGGTAATACTTGTTAGAAATACCTTAGGAATTACCTTATCTTACCTGTTGAAATACATGTGGATTTGTGAGACCCTGTGACTCTAATTCCCCAAACTGTGTATTTACCCGGTGTTGCCTGAAGTTTTATTTTTATTTTATTTTGCTGTGAGGCCTCATTTCCATAGCAATCAGCCTGAGGGTCAGATAGCTCTCTGGCTGAGAATTCTAAATTCTAAAGAGAATTCTAAAGGCCCCTCCCTAAACTGCCAACCCCAGGCTTCCATGGAACCTTCACAATTGGCCAATCGTATGAGGTCTTCTCGTCTCACACAGCCAATTGTATGAAGTCTTCGCCTGCCTGACACAAACAGACAAGATCACTCACAAACTCTGACTTATATAGTAGACTAGTGTATTTACCCAGCATTGCCCAGGATTTTATTTTCCTCTTAAGAACGCACCAAATTGTCTTTTCTAGTACCTGTAACTTTTCCCCATATTTCTCAATGCAATCTGTATTCAGTTATTTACGTATACACTTTGGGTTCCAGAGGGAATATGCTGTCCTCCTCCGTGCTGCTAGGCCTCATCTCCATAGCAGCCGACCTATTCCAGTACCTGTAAAGTTTCCCCATATTCCCTAATCCTATCTGTATTCAGAGTTGTTAACATACAGAGGTTGGGTTCCTGAGGGAGTGCACTGTCCTCCTTGCAGCTAGTTCTCATCTCCATAGCAACCAGCCTATTCCAGTACTTGCAACTTTTCCCCATACTCGCCAATCCAATCTGTACTCAGAGTTGTTAACAAAAGTTCGGTTTCTGAGGGAATACACTGCCCTTTTTACTGCCAGGCCTCATCTCCATAGCAACCGGCCTGAGGCTCAAGAGCTCTCTGGCTGAGAATTCTAAAGCCCCTCCCTGAACTGCCAACCCCAGGATTCCATAGAATCTTCACAGCCAGCCAATCATACGAGGTCTTCACCTGCCTGGTGCAGACAGACAAGATTGCTCGCAAACTTTGACTTTTATATTGTAGATAACAGGTGTTTGGGATTTAACCCCCCTCCAACAGATTTTAGTGTAAAAGCACAGCCCGGAGATATTTTTTCAGCTCCTCCCCACTCCCAGTGTTCCTCGGGCATTGAATGAGTTCTGTTAGTATTTAACTAACAAAGCAGAAAGGGGTTTTCTTGAGTCTTCATCAAACAATCTAACTGAAAGGCTAGAAAGATTAATAAAACTTCCAATATCCATTCATAGTTAAGAGCAATGGAGCCAACCTTATACAAATAACCAAGTGCAGAATAGGACTTTTGACACATTTAGAATAGAAGCCTTATTGCTCAAAAATAAACTATAGCAATGGGAAATACTTCCTTGTTAAATGTCATCTTGTTTGATTAAATGATAAGATACTTCAGAAGCATTGCTGTTTTCATTTAATGGTTTATAGGCCAAAGGGGGAAATGTGTCAATCACGTACATACACCAGAATGTTTTGCTAAGAGTTACCTAATTAAAGTGCTTATTTTTGCTCGGTCATTTCCTGAACTGGAGAGAATAGAGATGTCCAGTGTCTTTTGTGACATCTCAAAATGAATCAGCAAGAGAATGGAGTCCATGAAAGCTTAACAGTAAATAAAACATGTTCATCCTTAGGAAGCTACAAGATTGATGATGTTCTTGATCTAGCTGATGCCTTCCTATACAATTGTGAGGGTCCACAGCTATATGCTTTTTCCCTCTCTCACTTTCTGACAACCATGCCAATTCCATCATAATTGCCTTTTAGCAACCATGACATCCAACATCTGTGGTTTGTTTCTCTGTTCAATATGTACTGAGACTGTAGCTCTTGAATCTGATGGCCATTCCAAAGTAGTTGATACCAAGACAGCCAGAGCTGCAGTTGCAATCAGAGGTTGATTTGGGCTTGCTTTTAATGGTTTAAGCTGCTCGGGAAACCATTTAGAGTCTACATGGAAACCATAGAGAATTTTTTTTCCATGTCAATGAACTTTAAGTGGTAAAGACTGTTCTTACAGGTTAATTTTGTGAAGTAGTGGCAATGCACACACTTTTCCAGAATGTGCCGTTCCTCTAGGTATATTAGACGCTTTGAATACCCGTTATTCTAAGCTACACAGTTATTGAAAAATGACTTAGAGGTCATCAGCAAGTGACTGTAGTAACATGTGCTCAGAAGCTTCCAGGACAGAAGTAAAGACTAAATAACAAAATGATGAGGGAGTAGATGTGAAGAAGTAGTTAGAAGCTGACTAAGGAAGTTGGCACATGAAGAAGGAATAACTGGACCAAAGCCTATAGAGCTTCCAGAAGACAACTCAAGCTGCATAAAACTCTCACAAACTAGAAGGGTCAATTCATGTGCCAAGTACATTCCTTTGCAAGTTTGGCCTTCATAAGTTGATTATTCATGAGGTGCCCACTTTCCTTCCTCCCCAATTCTCCCCCTCCTATTTGCTTGCCTTTTGCCTGGGCCTGCATGCCTTCTCCACATTCAGGCAAAAGGCAAGAGAATGGGAGGGAGATCCCCACCTGCAGAGAACAAAGGTGCACATGAGCTTTCTCCCCATTTTCCCCCCTCCCATTTCCTCACCTTTTGCTCAGGCATGTGTGCCTTACTACATGTGCACCTTTACCACATGTCGGGCTCCCCCCTTCCAATCTCTAGCCTTTTGCCCGGGCACATGGAAGGAAAGCATGTGTGCCTGGGCAAAAGGCAAGGGAATGAGAGGAGGAGAATGGGGGAAAGCTCTCATTCACCTTCCTTCTCCACATGCAGGGCTCTCTCCCGTCCTATTCCTCTGCTTTTTGTCTGGGCACATGGAAGTAAGGCACACATACCCAGGCAAAAGGCAAGGGAATGAGGGGCAGAGCACTCAGACAGCAGGGGAGTTACTTTAAAAAAAAAAAAACTTGCAAGGGTTCTGCACCCTGAACCCTTGTGAAAGTGAAGGGGGCACTGTACATTGATATCACCTATTCAGAGATCTTCAAGAAAAGGAGCTTATTGAGTCATCCAAAGAGATGACTGCAAATACTCTTAGCAAAATACTTCCTAGAGACAGGTTCCAGTTCCTGAGAGAAAAGATGAATTTCGCGGACTAAAGCAAGCATGGCTGAGAAGGACATATGGGAGCAAAGAGACATCAATGCTTTTAAAATGATTAGTGAGAGAGAGAAGTCTAGCTAATGCCTACCCTTTTGCTTTCATTCTTCTGTATCTTTCTTTGGTCTATATGATCAAGCCTTTTGTTTCCTTCCTACCTGCAGCTGCCACTTTCTCCTTCTCTCAAGAAGTTACTCTCTTGGTTTTCCTTTGTCTAGACGGAGCATCCATGGGTCTCCAACTCCAACATGCTAGCTTACACCTGCACATGAGACCCATTTTTAGGGGCTCTTGTAACCAAGTTTAGGTCAACTTTTTCAGTCTGTCTCTGTCACCATCTAAGATGGATTTTCTAAGAAATACACACAAGTTTTCTTCCCCCTCCCCTCCCCTCCCCTCCCCTCCCCTCCCCTCCCCTCCCCTCCCCTCCCCCTCTCCTCCTCCTCCTCCTCCTCCTCCTCCTCCTTCCTTAGAAGAGCATCCAGAGGCATTCTTCTGTCTCTACTAGAGGCTCATATTGCATTACCCTTGCTGTACTCTGCTGAATATAGGTACCAAATATTCATGTAACCATAAAAATACCATTTGAAAATCACTTTTTGCTTTATGAAAAAATTTCGGACTGTAAGAATAGGTCTTCATATGTAATCAATACCTTACATATGGTTTGCAGCTCCACTGTTATATTAAAAATATCAAAATACTTGCCTACTTCTGCAGCCACCTGGCCCTTTCCCACTGAGCAGAATTTTGCTGCTATCCAAAGGAAGAGGATATGCACATCCCTATTTTTTTTTTAAATAATCTCTTAAACTTTTCTCTGGAGTCAGTCACAAATAGCTACTAATTACACACACACACAGACACAGACACACACACACACACACACACACACACACACACACCCCTACCTACCTTATGGAACCATCACTTAAATTTTGTTGTCAGACCTGACTGGGATAGACCCATTCAACCAATTAGATTTACCTACATGTTCAGTTGTTTGTATCTTCAAGTCTACTCCAGCTCATAGCAACCCTATTGCATGGTTTCTTTGGCAAGATTTATTCAGATGGGCTCTGTTGTTGCCTCCCTCTTGGTGTGAGAGTGTCACTTGTTCAAGATTACCCAATGGGTGTCTATGACTGAAGCATGGGGAGGGATTTGAACACTGGCTTCCCAGATTCCTAGTCCGGCACTAGTCCTAGTCCTGGTACCATATTGGTTCTATGTGTTGACGCACAATCATACAATTTATTGAATAGGTCTGCTTGAGTTGGGACTAGCCAACATGATGCCAGTCGTTCAGTGTTAAGTGATTTCTACAGGAAACACTTGCAGCTGCTCAGCAAATGGCAGGAAAACTATTCCGAGTTCCATATCTGTATGGAAATTTGAAACACAGCTGTATCATTCAGATGAATCAAGACACAAAGTTTGCATGTCTCGAACCCCCCAAATATCTTCTAAAAACCCCATATTGAATATTGCTGTAATCAAGAAACTGTTCCCTTCAAAAACAAAACAAAACAAAAAACATCTTGCTACTTGATGGAATCATTCCTGAAAAGAGCATGCATGCATACATACATACATACATACATACATACATACATACATATATACATACATACATACCATACTGCATGATAAAAGAAGCATTAGGTTACCCATATGATACACCAACACAATCAGGGGAGTTTCTTCTGTAAGATGGCACACATTTTGGTCTTTAATGAAGCTGTTTCGGTGTCCAGGGCACACTCAAATTTGCTAACCGCTGCCAGTTAAAAAAACAGCCAAAGAAATAAGGAATTTGATGTGTATATCCCCAAAACAAGCCTTAGATCAACCCAAATCACACACTGTCGCATCTGAAGGAGTCTCCCCTCTCATCTGGAAGTGATTTTGGTCTGACATGAAGCTGTTTCTGTGTTCAGGAAACATTCAAATATGCTGGCTTCTCTCAATTAACACAAATATCAGCAAAACAAGTAAGGATCCGGGCCTCTGTATTCCAAAAGAAGATTTGGGTCAACCGAATTCATTCACTCTCACATCTAGTGTATTCTCTCTCAGTATGAATTGATTTTGGTCTGACCTGAAGCCATTTCTATGTGCATGGTAGATCCAAATATGTCTATTAGTTAGTTCAAAAATTAACCAAAGAAATGGTTCTGCCACTTGGCTGTCTTAATGCCAGACGCGATCTAGCGATCTCCAGGAGCCCATGTTACCCTACTTGCTGGGGGTCCCTTAAGGGGATTCCCAACGCCTGTCAAAATTATCACTTGTGGGGAAAATTAGCTATGAACATTGCTTTAGCAATGCAAAGAGGGCAGGGTAATTAAGGATCTTTTACCCAATGTTTACGGGGTCAGGCTCAGTCAGAAATCACACAAAAAGGTCCAATGAATGACTTTATTGAATAGTAATAGTTCGCACCAACGCAAAGATGCACATATGCATCCAAGGGCTAATAGAAATAAAGAGTGGAAATAAGATAGAGGGAATTTTGAGGGATTCGCAGCTTGGGAGATACTGCACCTCTTCCTGAAGTCCTTGGTCCAGGAAGCAGCGATCGAACAGCAGCTCAGCGAAGAGACGCTGAGGAGATCACGCAGCTGTCAGGAGGGGGGACTGGTCAGTTGGTATGAACGAGAGGCATCATACTTCTTCTCCTCACCTTGCCTCTTGCCTAACTAGCCCAAAAACAGGGACTATTTGTAGGAAAAAATTACTTTGAAGGCAAATCCTTTCCCAGGGAAAACAAACAGGGACAGAAAAGAAAAACAAGTCCACACCTGGCATTTCTTGGAAGATAACAAAGTATCATCTAAATAACAGGATTTTCCTCCACTTTGAGGCTGTGGTGTGAGTTTCTGGAGATGGATTTGATAAGATTTTATTGCTTCCAGTGCCCAACTTTCTGCGAATACTTTTACTCCCTTCAAGTGGACTCCTTAAAGGTTAAGGACCTTTTGCCCACCATGGGTTGTCACAACATGAGGTCTCCTGTGGCTATGTGACTGGGGATTTTACTGGCCTGACCTGGTTTGTTCGATCGTACGACCTTTATTGCCTATGTGCACATTCGGGTGACCTCTCTGGTGGGTTAGATTAATTTTATATCAAAGTTGTAGACCCCGAGACAGGGTTTACCAAGGGGGCAACACCCAGGTCCAGTTCCTTATGTATTTGGCTGACAGAGGTTGTCACATTTGAACATGCCTTCCATCTAGAAACAACCTCAGGTCAGCCAGTTTCTTATGAGGGAGGAGACTTCCCCAGATGCTAGAGTGTATGACCTGGCTTGACCTGAGCCTTATTTTGGGGTATACAGGCCAAGTGCCCTGTTTATCTGGCTGATTTTTGCCTTAACTAGCAGAGGTTTATACATTTTAATGTGCCATACACAAAGATTGCTTTGGATTGGACCAAAATGAGTTCTAAGTGAGAAAGGAGACTCTTCCAGACACGAAGGTGTATGATTTTGGTTGACCCAAGGTTTTTTGGGGATTCACATGGCCAATTCATTACTTCTTTGGTTGATTTTTCATGTAAATCACATAAGTGACATGTTTGAATGTGCCCACACATAGAAATGGTTTCAGGTTGGACCAGAATCTGTTGAATCACTCCTCAGATGTGACAGTGATGATTTAGGTTGAACTTGAGGCTTGTTTTGGGGTTCACAGGCCCAATTCCTTATTTGTTTGGCTGATTCTTGTCCTAACTGGCAGAGGGTGACACCTTTAATATGCCCTCCACATAGTAAAGATTTCGAGTTGGAACAAAATGTATAGAAGAGATTGCCCTGGTTGTGACTGTATCAATTGGGCTGACCCACAGCTTTAGACTGCAGATTTTTTTTTTCTTTATTTCTTACAGCATCTTCTGCTGTCATTCATTTTTTTACTGTTTTCAAGAATGGTTTCACAGAGTGGTAAGAATTATGTTTTGTTCTGAAGGGGACAGTTTCCGACTTATGGCAATGGGCAATATGCAATACAGGGCTTTTAGAAGAGGCGTTGGGGTGTTCTGGGGTCTCCAGTCCTCGCGCCTTGAGTCATCTGAACCATTTAATTGTGTTTTCGGATTTTCCCGCAAATAAGGAACTGGGAAGTAGTAACCATCTTCAAAGCGGTAGAAAGGCAGTCGCGTTCCCTCCTTGCTGGAAGGTTCTGCTTCATGCAGGAGGGGAGCTGGGCGGGCTTGCTCTTTCAACCAGCCGGAGGCGCTTGGACGCTGGGCAACTTCCTCCCTTCCCAGCTCTCACGTTGTGGCTGCGGCGGCTGCGTTCAGAAAGGTGCCCTTTGGCAGGCAGGATGGATGCGTGCTTGCCTGCAGCCTGGGCTTCTTAAGTAAATGCGTGCCTGTCTCATAATTCACGATTGTAACCCGCGGGGCTCTTTGGCTAAGCGTTTCCCCCGCATATCGGTCGCACGCTCCTTCCGCACCAGCCCCGGGCAGCGTCCATCCGTCAGGGCTCCTTCCCGCCCACGTCGCCGTTATCTGATGAAATTCCAATCACGGTAGCGACAGGAGCCCCTCGGGCTCTTGGCGAGCGGAGAGTGTTCCTCCTAAGCCCAGGCAGGCCGAGACAGACGGGAAAAGGGCCCTGAGGTGAAAGGCTGAGGTGGCTGGAAACCCGACCCCGTCCGGCACACCCAGTGACATCAGGACCCCGGGGGACTGTAACCCCCAGGAGCCGCTCCATAAATACTCCAAGGGGGGCAGTTGTGAACGACGGGTAAACTGAGGTGAGTAGGAAGTTCAAGGTGAGAGGTGGGTCCGGGCAGTCTTCGTGGGCAACGCAAGAAGAAGAAAGGCCCCTGGGGAGCGCAGGGCAGGGGAGCTGCCAGGCCACGCGCGGGGGGGGGGGGTTGCTGCCCGGCGCGGCTGGGAACCCTGACAGGTGCGACGTTTCTCCTCAGCCGCCGCCTCCTCGCCTTGCCGCGGCGCTGGGGGACGGGGGCGCCGCCGAGAGCACAGCGCGCGCATGGCCACCGACGGGACGGCCGGCAGCCCCGCCGAAACCGCCCCCGCGGGCAAGAGGAGCCGCCCCAAGAAAAGGCCGGCCCCACAAGCGGCACCGGACGCCTGGGAGATGGAGAAGACCGCCGAGAGCCCCCCGCCTTCGCCGGCGCGGTCGAAAGGCGGCGACGGCGGCGGTCGCTCGGCGCTTCGCGGCGGCCGGGGCTACCCGCAAAAAAACGCCGAGATCCTGAGCAGCCAGTACGGGCTGCACCTCTTCCTGGCGGGGCTGTTGCTGATGTTCGCGTGGGCGGTGCACGCGGTGGGGATCGCCAAGAGCGCCGTCGTCTCCTACCTCATCACCCTCATGCTGCTCCAGGTCCTCTGGATGGCTTGGTACATCTGCCGCCGTTACGCGCAGAAGCGGCTCATCCAGGACAAGGACACGCACGCCGGGGCGCGCTGGCTCAAGTGTGAGTGTCTCTCCCCCGCCCCGGCGGAAGAGAGGGGGGCCGAGCGGGCGGAGGGCGGGGGGCCGGATTAGGGCCAGACCTTAGGTCATTTGGACAAGGAGCCATGCAGTAAAAGAAACGAGCGCTGGGGCTTCCGCCGGCCTGAACAGCTAAGACCGCTAAGGGAGGCATCTGGGAACCCCCATTCCCCGCGGGCTGGAAGCTAGGGTGGTAAGAAGGAAAAAGCGACTGGGGCAAGGCGATAAAGAAAAACACATCCATTTGTGACCAGTTTGGGGTGTCCAGGCAGCATCATAAACTGTGGAGTAAATGGATGAAGACGTAGAGGCAATTCAGCTGCACTAAATACACGATCATGGCTGATAAGTTTTCTCTGCTCATGACTGGTTGGTTTGAGGTTGATGATCAACAGCCATATACTTGATCTATTGTTTTGTAAATGTTTGTGTTCAATGTCACTCTCTCTGTGCACTTAACGCTTATGAACGTTCCATGTCTTCAAATACCTGTTTCACCTATCAGCAGAAGACTGACTGGAAGCCTGCAAGCTTCCATGGGTGGAGGGCTGGTACAAATTTTTATCATCTAGATTTTAGATGATGGGTACTATAGCGAGGTACAGAATCTCAGGATTCTGGATCTAGTGACTCTTTACTTGACCTACTTCAGGTAGTAGTAACTTTGGGTCTAGATGGTCGGTGTCTGTGTCCATGACGGAAATTTGGAAATCATTTTGTGCAGAAGTCAAGGCAGAAACCAAGGACAGAAGTAACACGCCAAAATTTCAACCATTTCTGGTAGCAGAGGTGGCAATGAAAATGTTTTTCAAGAACTGAGATTCTCTTCTGAGAGAATCAGCAGTACTTCACTCATAGCAAGCTTTATGTTTCTTTCAGTCACGTTAACTTCTTAAGAATTTTTTTTCCTGGAACCACAAAAGAGGAGGTTGTGAATAAAAGAGGTGTGTTCTAGTTTTCATCTAGCTATAGTTGGCTGTCAGATTAATACAAAAATGGATATAATTGAGATGGAAAGTACCATGACTTTATATCTTGGAATGATATTTACTATTGTTTACTATGGCTGAAAAGGGTGCTATGCTACTGAAGTCCTGAGATTAGTTTTGGGTTTTGCAAATGGACATAATGGAAGAACTTAACCATATATTCATGTTAAACTAATAAGAGTATTTAAGACTAAAATATTTATTTTAACACGAGTTGCATGAATTACAGTTTACTTCTTGTGATGCACAGAACAATAGAAGAACCTAAGTTATGTATACACATTTGTACTTACGTATATATGGACATGGAGTGGGGTAAGAGTGGAACTGAATACAGAAAATGACTATTGTTTTTAATACTGGCCATGAACAATTAGTATAAACACATCCTGGCTGTATTAAGTTAGACAGCACTTTATAAGCAACTATTATATGATCCAAACATTTGTTCAGTGATTTATTCCTTCTGAAATAGTACAACAGTTCTGTTTTCAAGCCAGTATTTGCTTTGCTGCATTGTTATATTGTACTGAAACCAGAGTTATCTGTTGCATATTTTAGGCTGATTAGCATTTGATCTTACACTAACCTGTTGGAGTAATCAGTAAATGCGATGTGCTAGGAAACCATGATTTTTATGTAACCTTTTAATGAAAACCTCCAATGTATGTAAGTATCTAAAATTCACAAAACAATGATACCTTGATTGGCCGACCAAAATGCACAGACCACTTCATGCAAGCTATCAAAGCTGCACTGGCTTCTTCATCAGGCAAAAGACGTTATACAGGAGAAGGAAAGAAAAGTGACTGTGTTGGAGTCACAGGCCAATGTTTTGTATCAGATGGTTCTGTTGTTCAGTTGGTCTGGAGCGATCTTAATGCAGGCAGAGGGCACTCTCCTCTTGGCCATGTGGGGACTGAGATAAAGGACAATAACATTTAAACTCCATTAAGCAGCAGTAAAGTAACTCCTCTTGAGATCCTGTGTGTCTTTGTCTTTTGTGAAGTCACAGGACTCCTTTCCTTGGCAGAGGATGTTGAACCTCTTAAGCAATCTCTGCACTGCTACACCTTTAAAAACTTCCAGGTGTTGTACAGGTAAAGCTCAACCAATTATAGTCCAAAAGGAGGAAAAAATCCTTTGCTGGAGGGAGAACAGTTACGTTTCAAAGAGTTAAGTCTAAGTTCTTAGTTCCCTCTTGTTTAGGATTCCCCTGTTGTGGCAAAATCTGGTGTCTTCAAAGAAAGTTATCTATTGCCTGTTCAAATCTTATTTGGAAATTCCATTGCCCCCAACAACCATTTTGACTTCAACAATGGAGAGTCCTTTGAGATGGAAATATTTTATCAGTGCTTTTTTGTGTCTTGCATATCTAGTGTCAGATTTATGTCCATTTATTCTGTTGAGCTGTGATTGTCCTGCTTTCCCTGTGTAGATTGCAGAGAGAAGATGACACATATTGTCATGACATATACTGATATGTCTGCATATCACATACATGCTGATATAATCAATCAAACCCCATTTGAGGTGGGAATGTCTCAGTGAAGAAAAGTCTTTAGGTATCAGTTTACTTTGGGGATTAAGGACATTTCTGCACTAGACTGTTATGGTACTATTATTCCACTTTCAACATCCGATGGAATCCTGGGGTTTGCAGTTTAGGGAGGGGCCTCAAACCCCAGGATTCCATAGGATGTTGAAAGTGGAATAACAGCACTATAACAGTCTAGTGCGGAAATGGCCTAAGAAAGAGCAACAGCACTGTAGAGCATAAAGGTTGGGGTGAGTAGAGTACAGTGGGGAGGGACAGGCCAAGAAACAAGCTATGAAAAGATTTTTGCTACCATTCTTTGTTGTTTGTTGGGACTTACGCAGAGTTAGTGTGCAAGAGTAGAAAAACGGAGTAAGTTTTGGGAAGGGAGAGATTAATGGCTATTGTTATAATTCTGCATCACCACTTGCCACACAAGTGGGAATAAATGATGACTGTGACTATTGTATTCTTATTCTCATTACAACCAACAAGTTAGGCTGAAGGAACATAACTGTCCCAAAGGAAGCCAGCTGTGAGTGTGATTTGAATTCACAAGTTTATGGCATTTTGTATTATTTGGCTCCTGCTCAAGGTCTAGTGCTGTAACACAGAGCCTTGGTGCTTTCTGCGATACTAAAGGTACAGAAAGGGGAGCAAGCTTTTGAATTCTCTTTTGCTTGGTGCTTGCTATTTACAAAATAAATAGTACAGAAAGGTTTTTATATTATGCTGTCCAGCAGTTCCCTGAGCAGTGTATCGCTAATACACTGTTCCCTGAGCAGTGTTTTGTTTCCCACCCCCTTTGGAAGGAATGTTAAGAAATTAGGATTATTTAGAACAGACTTGCTGAGAACAGGTGAAACCACCCTATATAATAATGCTCCAGCAGATAGACGAAGTCCACCACAGCCAGCCTAACAAAACATGGTTAGCTTTCCCAAGGAATTTAAATCCTTTTCCAATGACTATTAAAAGCATTACTATACTAATTTATCTAAATACGAGTCTATTAAGAACAAGTAAGTCCTAAATTTGCAATTTACTTCATGTGATCCATATACCCATATAGTAAAATACTCACCCTGTAGAAACAGGAAAGGAGTAAATGTTTGTTTGCAAAGTTAGTTTTCACTTACATTTTTCAAGGAAATACTTGACTTTGGAAGAATTTTAAGTAATATGCGCTGAATACATAAAAAAAAAAAGGATAAAGTTGCTTGCATTTCAAGATATTCGCCATTTCTGCACTACACTGCTATAGTGCTATTATTCCACTTTCAGCATCCTGTGGAATTCTGGGGTTTGTCTGCAAACCCCAGGATTCCATAGGATGTTGAAAGTGGAATCATAGCGCTATAACAGTGTTGTACAGAAATGGCCATTGTACCTTCAAGCACTTAGATTAATAGAAGAGTGAGGCATCTTTTATGTACAGCTATGTTACCTAAATACCCTAAAGGTACCAGATCCCATCCAATTTTGGAAGCTAGGCAGGGTGAGCCCCTGGTTAGTACTTGGATGAGAGACCGCCACTGAATACCTCGTGCTGTAGGCTTTATTTCAGAGGAAGGAACTAATAAAACTGCCTCTGAGTATTCCTTGCCTAAGAAAACCCTATGAAATTCATGGGGTTGACAGATGACTTGAAGGCATGTGCACAAGCAGACACACACACATTGACACACACTACATTTATAACGCAAAAAATCAATGCAAAGATAAACGTTTCTCCACTCAACCACTATTAGCATCCATCGATCACATAACTGGCACTACATAGCCAAGATTGTATTTGGAAAGCTGGTGGGATGTAGTGATATGTGTGTTGAACTGGGATTACTGGAGATCCAGGTTCAAGCCCCTACTGAGCCATGAAAATCATTGGGGGACTGTTGGCCACTCATTTGTTCTCAGTCTGACCTACTTTACAGTGCTGCTGTGAGGGTAAAATAAGAGGAAAGAGAACCATGTGTACAGCTTTAAACTGATTGATTGGAGGAGAAGTAGAGTGTAAACATAATAAATAAAGAAAACGAAATCAAACCAATCCCAAGTCCAGTCCCTGGCAAGTCATTCTAGTGCTGGGGTTGTAATGCCAGTCTCTCAGACTCTGTCACTGCTGTTCCCCATCTTTTCCTTCTAGTAAATGTAGTTTGGTTGTTCAAGAGCTTTCTGAGCTGACTTTCAGTCTATACATATTTTTTAATCCAAATTGGTGTGCAGGATATAATAAGCAACCATGACAATTTATATTTAAAGCAATTTCAGTAGATTTCAGTAGAGCCCAGTCATGTTAAAGCCATTGGAAAATTTGGAAAAGGAAGATTGTCATCATGGGGAAAAAACATTTGAGAAAAGCTATTTCTACTGTGATATAAATGCAACAGGATGAACTGACATAAATATGATGTCTGGAGCAAAAATAGATTAAGATCTCCTGCAATAATTAGTACTTTCCAGAAAAGGGTGTAGGGGACAAGGAAAGGTTACCTCTTTTCTTCCTTGCCCTTCTTCCTATTGTACATCACCCCTGAAGCCCATTAGGCGAAAAAGGTAGGCATGGCTGCAGGAAGCTGAGCAAGCTGGCCAAGTTTTACCCACTGTATTTCTTCTTTTAGCAATATAAGCTGAAAACTATTGCAGTATATACCCACATGTTGAAAGAAAACATTATAAAAGCAAGTGATCTCATCTTCTTAGAAACCATATCTCTTACAGATAAAGAAGCTATCCTATACAATATTTATATTTCAGTGCCCACATCTTTGTTGATATCTTTCTACAGTTCTTAACAATCCAAGCTAGATACCTAAAACTACATGCTCATGTTCAGGCACCATTAGAATAATATTATACCAACTCAGTATCTTTTACCTTTCAGTGTGTAGACATCCAGTAAACTTGGGTGGGGGAGGGGAGATCCTTTCCTAGTAGAGGTCCTTTCCTTTGCAGAAAAATAAAGGATGCCCACCCAACCCTTGCACAGGGGAGCTGTGTTGCCAGGGACCACTTTTCATGATGTCCAGTGATTTCATGATTCATTCCGGGAGCCAACACAAATGAGACCTGCTCCAAATAGCTGCTTGGAACAGAATGGCCCAAGTCTCACAATGACCTGGCAATTTCAAGGCTTGGAAGGAGATCCAGCATGAGTTCATGTTGGATTTTGCTTGAAATCCCATGAGACTGATGGGGGAGGTGTTAATGTCCTTGTGAGATTTGGAATTAGAGTTGGGTAGGCCTATATATGGGCCTAATGGCTCATCAGGCAGCCATTACTACCTGCTTCACCGTGTGACCCACCTGCCTGCCCTATGTATTGTAACTCTGGGCCTTTCCACACTACACTGTTATAGTGCTATTATTCTGGTTTCAACATCTTGTGGAATTCTGGGATTTGTGGTTTACTGAGGCCAAAGAGCTCTCTGGTTGAAAATTCTAAATGCCCCCCATAAACTACAAACCCCAGGATTCCATAAAATGTTGAAAGTGGCATAACAGCACTATAGCAACATAGTGCAGAAAGGCCCTTTGTCTGCTGCATTCCCTCAGGTTGTGATTAGTCATCTTCAGAAGCTGGGAAGGAATTTTCCCATGTGACTGGAACATGGTTTTCTCACCTCCCCTAGTGGTTTTTATTGCATACCATTTGCACATGCTCTGGCAGGACTTTGCACTGGTCTTGCTGGCTTTCCTTGCTGCATAGAGTTCTTTGCTTTGCCTTGTCACAAGTGGCAGATGTTGGAGGGAAGAGGGGGCATTGGGCATTGAGCATGGGGAGGCAAATAAGCCTGAGGAGAGGAATTGAATCAAACGGGGCAAAATCCTGCATTCTGGGAGATGCAGGTGCATGATGTCATCAGAGAGAGTGTGTGTTAAACCCTCCCATTGAGCAATGACAGATTTAACCCTGTTTGTGGATGAAATGGCGTTTCAGCCAGATGTCTAATTCAAGTCCTTGGCTATTAGCACAGCCTGGGCATCTTCTACTTCTGATAAATGATGAGCCCTGTGTCCTCTCTAACATACTGGGTAATACTTGATTTATATATTTGCTTGCTCATGAATCTACCTCATGAATATTCATATTGTATGTAGATTTATTAGCATAAAGTTCTGGCCAACTTTTAACCTATACACAGTGACTGGTCTCACTGTCTTGGTGCAGTGGGTGCCACTGTGATCCTCTTTTTTCCCCTAAACAATCCTAGGAAAAAAGGTTTTGCTTAGGCACTAAGCAGTGGCTGGCCAATCTGTGGGAATTTGGAAGAGTCATGGAAACCACTCTAGAACAAATTCCATAGTACCTGCCTCCAAGTCTGAGGCTGTTAAACATGCACAGCCAGCATCCTCATGTTAAGTTTCTGCTCCCAGTTATCTAGACGTTTTTTCTCAGTAGTTTTGAATGTAGAGAAGGACTGAGTACCAATCAGGACCAGGTCACCATTAGGAGGATTCTAGAGACTATAGAAGAGAATATTTTATCATACTCTAACCTTCAGTCTGTGAGATCACTTCATCAGATCCAAAAAATTCCTTTCTCACATACTTTACACTCTGCTGGGTGAAAGCCAACTAGATCCTCCCTGTCTCTTTAATCTCCTGAACACAGGAGCATAAAGGAGTCTCAGTTGCTCAAGGGCCTGGCCTATACTCCTTCATGCCAATTCATCAGTACTTGGATTCATATTTAGAAAGGAATTGGATGGAAGCTAAGTTGATTATCACTCCTGTAATGTCTAGCAGCTCCTGTTGCTGCTGCTCAAAGAAGGTGGTTGTGGTAGAAGTAGGAGATCACCTTCTGTATAACCATAAGAGAATTCCCTTTTCAGGCATCACATTTTCTTCAGCATAGGACTGCCAGACCCTGCCCTTTCCACTCTTGATTTTCTCATGTGGAAAGCAATGAATCTGAAGATATGTCTCTACTCACATATGATACATATGATCAAGATCCCTGATTTTCCAGAGTGCTTGCTTATTTTTCAGCTGTGTCACCTTTCACAGGAGGAAAATGACCATAGAGGACGCCAGGAATAGATACTCCCTGCTTCCATGTTGAAGAACATGTGCAAGTACCTCAATAGGGCCAATGTGCTGATGGACGGAAAGGTGACTGAAGGCATTAATAAGTGAATGCAATGCAGATTAGTGAAGCAGGGCAGAAAATAGAGAATCATTTTCTCCATCTTTTATGTCCCTCCATATCATGATTTGTTCATTCATACTATGCTTTCTTGTGACCTCTCCCTAAATAATTTTTTTTTAAAAAAACCCTCTGCTTATTGTGTATGTATATAAAACAATAGTAAGGGTCTCTGATGCATCTTGAGACAAACAGCACTGGACATCATTGATCCCACCCCCTTTTAAGTAGCTAGCAGATAAAACATGTGGACCAGTTCTAGGTCTTGGGAGCTTCATGTAAGTATATACCAGGCAACACGGTAGGTTGACAAACTATGGAGCACTGAAATTGGGGAGGTACCATTCATGCCGAGTAGCAGGGAAGGTTGGATTCTGGAGGGCCTGAGAGAGTTTCCAGTGAGAGCCTGAAAGTAAACTTACTTCAATGGTAGTTTGAACTCAGTTGAGCAGTTATAGGCAAGTAGGCTTGCTCAACAGACAAACTCGAACCCTTAGCAACTTGGGCTGGACCAATTCAAAGGCTACCAAATTCAACTTGGATCTGAATCTGCATCTTGATTTGGAAATCCACACCTCCATGCTTCCAACTGGAAATCAAAAAATGGATGTAATTTTTTCCTAATTTGTTGGAGTGAGATGAGAGTTGCAGGGGTACTGGCCCTTTTTCCAGGACAGTTTTAGAAGAGCAGAGGTTTTAAATATTTTTAAAAAAATTAGAAAAAGGTTACTGCTGATAACTTTTTAACTTTTTTGGCAAAATAGGACGAACTTTGCCAAGATAACTGCCTCCTTCTGGGGGTTGAAGCTCTGATATTTCTTGATAGTACTTCCATTCTTTTTTTCTGACATAGACAAATAATTCATTCTTATTATTTTAAATCTCTTCCATTATAGCTGTTCTGGTCTGCGTAACATTTTGAGCAATTTTTATTGCATTCCAAATTGTATTACTCTTTCCTTTAAGATTCCTGAGTGAATGGACTGGAATGTGATTGTTAATTCTTGTGTTGTAATTTTGCTGTGGAAGGTTTTTCCTTGTTCCACAGTGTACCAAGCAAAGTGTCAGACTTTCATGAGATTCTAATTCATAAATATGGCTGCCACACTGGACTCTGAGATGGACCCTAAACCTTTGAGAGTTGCATAGGGCTTACAGTGGTTGCGGGAGATGCACCTGAGAAAATTTATGCTTTTATTAAAGCAAGCGTATTAAAGTACTGCACTCATACTGTAGTTTCCAAGTGCTGTCATATTTCATTCTGCGTTCTATCATCAGAGTTATGGTCTCTGTCAGGAGTTTACATACTCCTGCTGCTATACTGTGATCTGATGCGGGCATGGTCTGAACTCTGTACTCAGTCAAGGTGGTGCTCATGGGACATAAGGGAGGAGAGGCAAAATGATCTTTCACTTCATATTGGATCCAGTGTTTACTTTTTGATTTTTACTATGATTTATCAGCATAATGTTACATAAGTGTTAAGGAATAGATTGCTGATAGGCAGAAATATATTATTTGGTGTATGCTTTGCTTTCCTCTCTCTAACTGCCATTATACCGCCAATGTAATCCCATTTCCATCCTACGCTGTTATGGTGCTATTATTCCACTTGCAACATCCTATGGAATCCTGGAGTTTGCAGTTTGGGGGGGGTCTTTAGAATTCTCAGCGAGAGAACTCTTTGGCCTCAGTAAACTACAAACTCCAGAATTCCACAGCATGTTGAAAGTGGAATAAGAGCACTATAGCAGTGAAAGGCGGAAACGGCCTATATCTCTACTGGGGATGATATATTCCATGATATATAAGCACAACAAGACTTTCAGTATTACCTTAAGTTCCTTAGTTGATTAATATAGCAGAATATGGCATAAATTTGAGATCTAACCAATATATTTATAATATATGTTTGGTGGTGGTGGTTGTGTACCTTCAAATCATTGCTAATTTATGGTGGCCCTAAGGTGAACTTATTGTTGTTGTTGTGTGTTTAAGTTGTTTCTGATTTGTGGCAACCCTCAGGCAAACTTGTCATGGGGTTTTCTGGGGCTGAGAGTGTGTGATGTACCCAAGGCCACCCAGTGGGTTTTCATGGTTGAGCAGCAAATCAAACTGCAGTCTCCAGGATCATAGTCCAAACTCAAACCACTACATCATGTGGGTTCTCAAGGTGGACTTATAAATCCCATTTCAAAAATGGGAAAGATGGTAACTTGGCTAGTTTGTCAGCAGCTGAAGGGCCAGGTCTGGAGTAGATGAAGGTCTAACAGGCAGAGATCCACAGAGAGAGAAGAATTCAGCAGCAACATTCCACTCTCTTCCCCGGGTGTGGTGCTTTTGCCACTTTTTCTTCCTCCGTGTGCTGATTCTCTTTTGTCCATAATGTACCATACTTTACCACAAAATGTTCATGTTAAAATCAAAGTAAGTGCAATGGGAATTTCATTACGCAGTAGTTTTACTGGGTTTCTAGCATCCCTTATTCCAAGAATTTGGATTTTTTAATAATTAGTAACTTTAATTAGCATCTACTCAATGAAAGAAGCAATATCATCCCAAGGAAAAAAATATGTAATATGGTGATATCTAAGGAATCACTAGGGCCCTTTCCGCACCTTACCTTCTTCCGGCGCTGGGGTGTGGGGATTGCGCAAGTAGCCTCCAGTGAGAGGCTCTCGCATCCGGGGTCCTTCAGCTCCGCACAAACTGTCTGCTTGTGTGAGAGCCCTGCCTCTTCCTTCCGCAGTGCAGCCTGGGACCTTCCCAGGCTGCGCTGGGGCAGGAGCACAACCGGCGCGGCTCCAGAGGCTCCACATGCCAGGTAAGTGTGCGTGGGGCCCGGGAGCAATGCGTGATTGCGCACCATTTTCGGCTTCTAGCCGAAAATGAAAAGGTGCGCGATCGGTGCCTGCCGGCCCCTGGAGTGTCACGCGATTGTGAGTGTGTCATGCAGATCGCTCCTCACAATCGTGCAACGCTCCAGGCGCCCTTTCTCATGGAAAATGCCGTGTGAAAAGGGCCTTGGAAAGGAAATTCCTAATGCTGAGCTAGCATTATTTCTTCCCAGTTTCTATGTTTAATGTTTGGGGTAATATTTTCTTCTTATTTTCTGTAGCATCTAAAGTTATTGCTCTCTGAATAATTGTTTCTTTTCTTTAAATATTTATTTCAGGTGGGATTACTTTGTTTGCACTGATTACTTTAATCATGGACTCTTTCAAGATTGGATACTTCGTTGGCTTTTCAAACTGCTTATCTGTTACAGAAGGTATTTTTCCAGTTACACATGCAGTGCATACACTTCTGCAGGTAAAAATATTTGATTTTGGAGTGTTGCTGTATATATATTGCCTGGTGTTTGTTTGACAGTACTGTTTCATCATATGGCCGGTAACTACATACAAGCCAGGCAATCGACTAGTAGAAGTTCTGACATTTCCGTCAAAGTGAGAGCCAGAGAAAACTGCAGGGGATTGTAAACAAAAGCACTGGGAAGCAGAAGGTGCTGGACACTTTTCTCCTTTTCCTCTATGTTTATTCTTATTTACCTTTCCTTTTAGTGTCTCCTCGCCTTTACCTGTGTGTCTGTGCACAAGCCCTCCTGCTTCCTGTTTCTGGGAGTTTCAACATTCAAGAGTGGGGGTTATGCATGGCTGCTTTTGATGTGATTAATACGAGGTGTTGTTTAGCTCTAAGGACTGATATTTAAGATCATTTTTGATAAACAAGCACATCTTGTACAAGCCACTAACCACTGTGAAATGTACGTTGGGAACTTAAGATATAACGCTCCCACATTTACAACTCACAATAGACCTATGCAGTCTTCATTTAAGTGTGTTCTATCAACATGCAAAGGCAGGAACACACTGGTCCCATCCTCTGTCATCATTTCTGTCATTCTCCTTATTTGTAGAGTGATAAGCCTGAATAGGCAACCTTCCCCTATGACTGGATGCTCTCTACACAACTGAGGACACTATTTTCTTTTTTTGAGGGACTGTTTCCCTAGAGTGTCCTTGAGAATGGGAAGCTTTTTCATTCACACTCATGCGTGCCATCTAAGGAGATCCACGGAACTAAGGGCAGCAGGGGACAGGGTAAGCCCACTCCCTTCTGTGCATGTGGATTGGACACACCTAGGCCCTTTTCGCACGGCATTTTCCATGTGAAAGAGGGCCTGGAGCGTCGCGCGATTGTGAGGAGCGATCTGCATGACGCACTCACAATCGCGCAACGCTCCAGGGACTGGCATGCGCCGATTGCACACCTTTTAATTTTCGGCTAGAAGCCGAAAATGGTGCACGATCGCGCATTGCTCCCAGGCCCTGCACGCACTTACCTGGTGTGCGGAGTATCTGGAGCCACGCCAGTCGCGCTTCCTGCCCGAGCGCAGCCTGGGAGTTTCCCAGGCTGCGCTGTGGAAGGAAGAGGCGGGGCTCTCACATGAGGAGGCAGCTCGTGTGGAGTCAAAGGACCCCAGATGCGAGAGCTTCTCGCCAGAGGCTGCTCGCACGATCCCCGCACTCAGCGCTGGAAAATAGTAAGCTGCGGAAAGGGCCCAACATGGCTGTCTCAGGGTAATATGTCATTTATACACAAAAATGCAATAACTGTTCACATACATATTTGAATGTTAGAAATATGTGTCCCAGATCAAAACTATAATGGAATCCTCAGTTGTACCTATGTTGCTTTAATGTTTTTTGTAGATGGGAGACAGGTAGACTGTATCTACTGCCAATCCATGCTATCACCTCAGAGTTCACCATATTTGCTCGATATATTTACCCATCCAATCTTTTTGTATTTGAAGAAAATCTACATAATTATAGTTATGAAACACTGGTCTGTCATGGAACTTCCTTTATTAAAACTATAGTGAAAGAAGATGTTTTAATCCTAAAGAATAAAGTCCTAAAATATAAAATGTGCTCCTTACAGTTCATCTATGCTACCAGTAATGATATCCCTATGAGCTGTAGAAGGTTGTAGCTGTGCTCTCATTCGTTTTAGTGGGGTTGGCACAGGATAAATTCCCAGTAGGTTGTGCTTTGTTGACAACAAAGACTATAAAATAATCTAGTCATTTCCTGGGTCCCTGACATTTGTTGGATTGATAGTGACCTGTATATTTGTATTGGATATTGTCCACATTTAGTGTTCTTTAATTTTATGAATTAATTTTTGTAAACTAATCTTTACAAAATATCAGCGGGCTAGATTTCTCAAAAAAGAAGATTGAAATAATGGTCCTTTGCTTCAGACAGAGCCAGTTTGTTTCAAGCCCTTCTGTATCTACAGTTTGAGGAGAACAACAGTAATATCCTTTCCTTCTGTATGCAGTCAACCTTGAAAGAGAGAGGTAACCTAACCTGCTCTGTACATACTGCAGAGCTGTACAGAGGAAGGGAGAGATACAGCCATATATAACTGCCACACAAAACACCTCTTGCAAATACCTAAATACCTAAAAGGGCCTGATCTAAGGCAAAAAGAACAACACTCGTATTACTACCGGCTTTAGGTCTGAAACAGCAAAACTAAACAAAGGCTTTCAGTCTTCTCCAGTACCCTTTCTGTAACTCTATTGCTTCCCATGCCCCTTCAGCCTCAGCCTTTTTGTTGCTTATTTTCCCTAGCTTTAAACAGATCAAACAAAACAGGAATCCCTGGAAGTTGGTATAGAAGAGAAGTGTTGCATGAGCAAACTCTTGTGGCATTCTTGAGGAAAAAAGAGGAAGAGTCTGCTGTACCCCATTTCAGGGATAGCAAAGTGTGGCCTGTGGGGCACATGTAGCTTCTAAGGCAGGTTTTGTGGCCCCTAGGCCCCGCAAGGAGTCAAACATATTTTTTCAATTTTTTTTGCTCCAAAATTGCCACCAAATATAGTCTAAGGGATGTGGGGGACATTTTCACCACATCTGGAGGCCTCCCGGCCCCCCAGAGGTCAAAAACAATTTTTGCAATCTCTCTCTCTCTCTGGAAGCCTCCTGGCCCCCCAAGGGTCAAAAACAATTTTTGCACTCTATGTCTCTCTTTCTCTCTAATACACCATGAGATTTCAAAAATGTCTACTAGGGGGCATGGGGTGCATTTCCACCAGATTTTTCAAGTTCCTTGGCCTATTTAGGCCCAGGAGAAGCCCTTTTTGAAACCTAAAACATGGTGAAATGGCTCCCTGACACTCTTGAGGTATTTGGGGGGGGAAATCCTCTATGTATCAGAAAACTGCCAGGGCTCTACAGCTATAAGAAATGAAAGTTACTGGGACTTTGTAGACAGAAGCCTGGTAGACTAGCCATTGCTCTTTTGTTTTTCCCTAAGAGCATTAATCTCTCTTCTAGAAGCAGATCTTGGTCAGTGATTGCAGCCACCCAGTGTCTGCATAACTTCTCTGGCATGCATAGACTTCATACATCTGTGGTTTAGCAGGACCTACCTCACATATTGAGGTGGAAGCTGCTGAGCCTGCCATGGCAATTGCAAGGCTTAGAGCTTTCTTTACCTGCATGTCTATCCACAAAGAAGCCATACAATGTTGGCATGCATTGCCACATGTCTTACACTTTCCTCTCAAATACATTCACCTGCAAGAAAACCACCTGAACAGGTGGCCATTGGGTCTTGGCACTTTATTTTCCAGTGGAGGCTGAGAGAGCATTTTTATGCATGCAAACATCTGATTATATATGTGTATGGTTGTACATGTGTTTGTGACATTGGGAAAAGCATGGAATGTATTGTAATTAACACACTGAAATCCATACATTTCACAGACCATGAAACATGAAACATGAGACATGAAACATGAGACATGAAAAAATAAATTCATCTGTCTAAGTAGAGATTATTTCATGCATCCCATGCATGACACATGGTACATAAGCCTCAGGCAGCCTCACCCATATTCCGGCCTCTAGATTCCCCCTCCTCTTGTTAAAACATGGGCCCTTTCTGCAACTCACCTTTTTGCGGAGCTGGGGTGCGGGAATCGCGTGAGCAGCCTCTAGTGAGAGGCTCTCGCATCCTGGTTCCTTCAGCTCCGCAGCTGCTGCCTGCTCGTGCGAGAGCCCCTCCTCTTCCTTCTGCAGTGCAGCCTGGGATTTTCCGCAGCTCTGGAGCTCCGCACGCACTGCAAGTGCATGTGGGGTCCCGGAGCAATGTACAGTTGTGCACCATTTTCGGCTCACAGCCAAAAATGAAATAGTGCGCAATCGGCGCCTGCCAGGCCCTGGAGCATCGCGCGACTGTGAGTGCGTTGTGTGGACCGCTCCTCACAGTCACACGACACTCCAGGGGCCCTTTCGCATGGCAAATGCCGTGCGAAAAGGGCTATGGTGAACTATGCTAGAGGAAGTACAATACTTCTTCAAACTAAGGTGCATGCTCCAGCACATCTTTTTAAAAAGTGAAAAACAGTTTTAAAGAAATAGACTTCTTTTGATGGGACAAGGTATTGCATCTTGTAGTGGGTCTAGGCAGTGAAATATTGATCTCTTGACCCTCCAAGTTTGGCCACCCATGCTTTACCTACGCAGCCCACTTTGGTGGTGTATATCTGCAGTGAAGTCTGAATGGCCTAGGGCTGCTTTCCACCAGTGCTACTCAAAGCGATGGTCTGTAAACCATGCCAGTCTACAGGCTATTCGTTGCCAGTGCCTGGTGAGCTGGAAAGAAAGGATCAGTTGTAGCCCATGGGGACAAATATAGTGCCAGTCCCTGGTATACTGTGGAAAAAAAAACCTGCCAGCCCCCCGCCATCAGATAGCTTAAGAAGCAGTGTTTTACACAATGAGGTGCCTCTAGATACTTTAGATCACATTTGCCATCAACTCTAGACAGCTTGGGCTGACCATTGTAAGGGAAGATAGGGTGGGCTTCAGGCTAGAGAAAGCTGATTTAGTCAATGATCATAGCAACACTTCACAGGCCCTTTCCTCACCATACCTCAATCGCAGGACAACCCGATGCCATCGTGGTATTGCCAATTTCGCATTAGGCTCTGTATGCAGCTTATTGCATTCCGCAGGCACCAGGGCATTTGCAAGACAGCACTGGATCGCACCTGGTGCCTGTTCTGCAGCTCAGCGTCCTGGGCCACTCCCAGGTCCTGCCCCATCCCCACCCCACCGCCCCTGATTGGTCAGTGTTTTTTTATTTATTTATTTTGCCGGCTATCGTGCTAACGCTTGTAGTTTCCTGAGGCCAAAGAGCTCTCTGGCTGAGAATTCTAAATGTCCCTCCTCCCTAGGCTGCAAACCTCAGGATTCCATAGGGCATTGAAAGTAGAATAATAGCACTATAACAGTGTACTGAGGAAAGGCCCTTAGTTGAACAAAACTTTGAAGGCTTTCTTCACAAAGGCTTAAAATACTGACTTCCCAAAGTTTGACATACTTATTTTTGGACTACAATTTCCAGAATCCTCATTACTCTCTGTAGACTCCTACATATAAAAATTGTTTATAGTGTGGGAAAAAGCTACTTTTGTTACAGGTCGTATTTGTATTTTATTATCTGTGTTGAATAAACAGTATATAATATGTACTAGTGATTTATATTTTGTTGTTTTTTCATCTTTATCGCTCTTGTCCCACAATCTTTTGTCACAGAAACTTAAACAGTAATCTCAAATTAGAACGTTATCTTTAAAAAGGCCCTGACTGTTGATTAGCTACTGTGTTGTTTTATATATGAGTGGATTTGTATCCATAATGATCTCTTGAACATTCTGAGTTAAGAAATACGGTACCTCTTTTCCCGTCAAATAATGTATTATATTTTATTCATATTTTATTTTCAGGTGTATTTCTTATGGTGCCATGCAAAGGATATTATCCAATCATTCAAAACACTAGAGAGGTAAAATTAATAGAATATTTTTGTATTCGTGATAATTGTTTTGAAATTTCTAACTTGTAAAATTAGTGCAGCTCTCAGCGAGGATCCTATGTATAGCTGTTTATCAGTGTCAATTAAAAGAGGATTTTAATTCACACGTGTGTGTATATGGTCCTTCAAGGTTTCTGTCCACTTACGGTGACCCCATGAATTTCAGGATTTTCTTGGGCAAGGAATATTCAGGGATAGTTTTACCAGTTCCTTCCTCTGAAGCACCTGGCTACAGCACCTGGTACTTGTCGGCATTCTCCCATCCAAACACTAACCAGGGCTGTCCCTGCTTAGCTTCTAAGATCAGATGGGATCTGGTACATTTAGGGTATACCAGTGTTGAAATTAACCCTTTTGCCTCATGTCTACTGTCAAGAAAGGCAGGGCTGAGAAATAAGTAGGAAAGGGATGATGTGCTTAAGTAATGATTAATAATTCTTTAAAAATCTAGATCAATTGCACTTACATTAGAAGAGGGGGAACTTATTATGTTTATGTCAAATTACTGTTTAAATTCAAAATAAATTTTACCTGCAGTAAAAGACTTCCCACAATGTACTAAAAACCTATATTGTAAGCTATCTGGGATCCCATATTGGGAGAAAGACAAGTTATAAATTAAATTAAATAAATAAAAGTAAAGCTAAAAGATACTAGCCATGATTTTACTGCTACCTGTTTTCCTCTTGTTCCTGCTTTGAGCTTGGAAGAAGAGGAACTAACTGCATAATTTTTGAAAATCTCTTTTCTTATCCACCCTACCAAAAACCCTTCTTTAGCATTCCCTTTCTCTCTCCCTGCTTCACTTATACATTTGATTGTCCTGATGGGTAATCTGTAATGTTGGATAAGAGGTGGAGGAAGGAGGTGTGAAAACTGGAGGAAGGAGCACCAACAATTCAAGATATGCAAAGGACATTGCACTACTAACAGAAAATAGCAAAGACTTGGAAGGATTGGTTCCAAGTGCAAAGGCAGATTTACAGTTGAATATTACAAAAACAAAAATAATGACCACAGATGATTTATATAACCATAGTGTAGATGATGAAAACACTGAAAGAGTTCAAGATTTTCCCCACTTTGGCTTAGGCCCTTTTCGCATGGCATTTCTGATGCGAAAGGGCCCCTTGAGCGTTGTGCACATGTGAGGAGCGGTTCACACGACACACTCACATTTGCATGACGCTCAAGGGCCTGACGCGGACCGCGAACGCATTTTTTTATTTTCGGCTTGAAGCTGAAAATGCTGCGGGGTCATGCATCGCTCTGGGGCCCTGCGCACACTTACCTTGCGTGCAGAGCCTTGGGAGCCGGGCCAGTCGCGCTTCCTGTCCAGTGCAGGCTGGGAAGGTCCCAGGCTGCACTGCGAAAGGAAGAGGCAGGGCTCTTGCGCGAGCAGGAAGCTCATGTGGAGCCAAAGGAGCAAGGAAGCGAGAGCCTCTCTCCGGAGGCTGCTCGCGCGAGCCTCACACCTCAGCACCACGAAAAGGTAAGGTGCAAAAAGGGTCCCGGTCATTGATCAGAATGCTGCCTGTGGTCAAGAACTCAGATGAACCCTAACACTTTGAAGGGCAGCTGTGAAGTAACTAGACAAGATAGTGAAGTGTAAAGATATATAACTGAATAATAAAGTTAGGATTGTCCATGTCATCATAGTTTCAACTTACGTGTATGGTTGTTAAAGCTGGACAGTGGATAAAGCTAGAAAGAAGAAAAGCAACCCATTGGAAATGTACTGGAGAAGAATTGTATGGACACTGTGGACTGCCAAAAAGGGAAATAGATGGGTCTTAGACCAAATGAAGCCCGAACTCTCCCTGGAAGCCAAGAAGACTAAACTGAGACTGTCATAGTTTGGCCATATCATGAGAAAAAATGGCTCACTAGAAAAAAAAACAATAATGTTGTGTAATGTAGAAAGCAGTAGGTTTAAGAGGAAGACTGCATTACAGATGGATAGACTCAATCACGGAAGCCATGGTTGCCCTGAGTCTGCAAGACCTGAGCAGGGCTGTTGAGGATAGGGTGGCTTGGAGGTCACCCTACGTTGAAGTTCACTTGATGGCAGTTAACAATACTTTACACTATGGTAAAAAGTCTCAAAGAGTCTAAGGATATGTGTGTGTTTTAAAAAACTGTGACAACATGTAATGCTCTAGTGTTCTTCATCTGTGTGTAAGATAAAGCGTGATGTTGTGGTTTGAGTGTTAGACGAGGAATCTAAGAAACCAGAGTTCAAATCCCTGCTCAGCTATGGAAACTCACTGTGGTAACCATACTCTCTCAGCCTCAGTGGAAGACTGAAAAACTTCCTCTGAATAAATCTTGTCAATAAAACCCTATGATAGACTGTGCGCAAGTCAGAGTGAATTTGAAGGGACATAACAAAAACAACAAATAAATGTAGGATAGTAAAATAGCATATGTCCATATTTTTAGAAGTTTGGCAATAATGTATTCATTTTCTATATGTTCTAGGTTTGGAGTGATCCATTCAGTATTTACTAATCTTCTTTTGTGGACAAATGGTGTACTAACAGAATCAAAGCATCAACTTAATGAACACAAGGAAAGATTAATTACTCTTGGATTTGGAAACATATCCATAGGTAAGATCAAATCTTAGCTCATTTTTGGAAGGTATGCTTTCATGTTTGATAGTTGTCCAATAACCAGAAATTGATGAAAGCTAGGGTTGGGTAGTGGTTTGAGTGTTGACCTGTGATTCCAGAGACCAGGGTTCGAATCCTGTTCAGTCATGGAAACCCACTGAGTGACCTCTGATAAGTTTTCCTCTCGCATCCTTAGAAAAGGCAATAACAAACTCCTCTGATTAAACAAAAAAAAAATGTTGACAGCATATAGGAACAACAATAATCAGAAATTGTAGGAAAGAAGCAAAATGTTGACTAAGGGAATGACGTCTTGCCTCTTGTTTCAGATCACCCTTGAATTATTCAATCTTTCTAATCTATTCCGTTTGTTATAATGATCACGCTGATCTTCCTTTCTCCTCTGTAGAACGGCACCCTATTTTTTTTTCTTGAGCTCTATTTCAAATGGTTTCATTCTTTTGCTCCCACATGAAGTTTGACCTTCATTTTTTAAGGCTCTTGGAGGACCTGAAAAAAAAGGCTGTAGATGTCCTATTGATTGCTCTGTTCCTTGGCATCAGATTTCAAGTCAAGATGCCTTTCAGGAGAGTCTGGATAGTCAATAAGACTATCATATTGAATAATTCTTAAACTTCTGTGAATTATTTTCACAGCCTGAGTTATGCATGTTTACACAGAAGAAACCCCCACTGTAGATGTGGGATTTACTAACAAGAAACTGTGTGTAGGGTTGTAGCTATCATTTTTAATGCAGAGAGCTATCCAAAGCTAGTAATTTTAAAACTCTACTCATTTTCATCAGAGGTATTATGTCCTTATATATCTCCCACTGAACTCACTGAGATCTTGACTCACTTGAGCTTCCCCATCCTTGATCTATAATCTTTGTATTTAGTGCATTTATGATCTTTTTATTTAGTATATTTTTTCTCACAACAGTGCAGTGAAATGGATGACTGTTCTTTTCATTTTATATAGAGAGCAACACAGGGCAAGAGAGACTGACTTGCCCAAGCCCACACAATGATTTCTCCATAGAAGGATTCTGTTATAATGCTATTATTCCACTTTCAACATCCTGTGGAACCCTGGGGTTTGCAGTTTAGGGAGCGGCCTTTAGAATTCTCAGCCAGAGAGCTTTTTAGCCCTTTCCATATGAGACGGCAGAAACGCCTCGGGGCGTCGCAAAAGCGTAGTTTATGACTGCGTTTCTGTGACACTGCGTTCTGCACCCTCCTCCGCTCGAGGTGGAGAAGATCACTTTCTCCTTCCTCACTACAGCGTTCATGACCACTTCCCCGCTTCGCCTTTACCCCGCCCCTGCGCCTTTGATTGGATGCTTCAATTTTTTTTAACTTTACCAGACAACATTTCTGCATGGGAACATCTCTGTGTAGAGACAACGTCATGGAACTTTTGTCCTCGTTTGAAATGCGGCAGCAGGGCAGCATTTCGCGGTCTGTGGGTGCCTGGGGAGTGGAGGATGTCTGCCCCTGGCATGGCTACTGTCGCCAGCACCATGGGCTCTACTGTGCTCACCCCTGAGCTTGTAAAACATTTCCTGGGCGTCAGGGTGGGATCTCCAGTTCCCCCACAGTGCCCTCTGAGGACTCGAGCTGGCTGCCCGGCCCACTCTGGGGGCATCCCAGGGTCACATGGGAGGGCCAAGTACAGGGGGAGGGCAGTCTGTGGGTGCTTGGGGAGTGGAGGATGTCTGCCCCGGCATAGATACTGTCGCCAGCATGATGTTAACAGCTAATAAAGATGTTGTTTCTTCACAGTAACTGTGCAGTACCTTTGCTGCTACATAAGAAATGCCCCTATCAGCTGGCCCACCCCCTCTACTGAAAGAAAGAAGAAGCCACAGGGAGAGAGTAAAGATCAGCTTTTATTGGGAAACAACAAAGAGCAACATTTATTGGCAAAGTATATAAAAGGAGAACATGAATAACCCTAAGCATTATGAGTATTAGCCAACTCTCATGATGGTTTTAAATTTTTAACTTTGGACCACTAACATCTTGAGTAGATTTGGTCTGAAGTCAAACTGAACAGTTTTCAGTTGTGCCCAGGGACTGCTGGAGCGATTGCAGGTCCCATTAGGCTCATAGAGTGTTTCCTGAGGTAGGAAGGCCTGCGGCTCCCATCATGCCTGTGTGCCAGATGGACAGCCTGCTCAGTTGCAATATACTTGATGCTTTCTGTTGTTGGGGGGGATGCCTTCAGAGTATACTGTAGAGTCCCCGGTCAGGCAGAAGGAGGTGCAGCCAAGTACCTAAAAAGATGGAAAAGACACAAAGGATTTGCGTTTTGAAGTGACTGCAGGTCCCATGAGGCTTGCAGAGTGCATAGCAGGGAGGGCCTTCATGTTGGAGGGGCAACTTGGCCGGTCTGTAAGGGGGAGAGGGGTGGGTGAGGGGAGGTCAGTGGAGGTTTTGAGGGAGGTTGGAGTGACTGCATGTCCCATGAGGCTTGCAGAGTGCCTACTGGGAGGGGGGGCTTTGTGCAGTGGGACAAGATGGGCACTTTCCAGTGAGGAAATGTGTGGGTCGGGGAGGTTAGTTGATGTTTTTGGGATGGTTTTGAGGGACTGCAGGTCCCATGAAGCTGGCAGAGCGCATATTGGGGGGCATGTTGGGTGGTTTCCAGGGAGGCATGGGTGGGTGAGGGGAGGTTAGTGGATGCTTTTTTGTGGGGGGGGGGGTTGAGCAACTGCAAGTCCCATGAGGCTGGCAGAATGCATAGCAAAGTGGTCCTTTTAGCAGCAGGGCATATTTGGCAGGGTGGGAGGGGGGTTCTGTTGGCCAAGGGAGGGTGGTGGAATATTTTTTTGGGGGGATTTGAGTGACTGCAGGTCCCATGAGGCTGGCAAGACGCATAGCAGAGTGGTCCTTTTTGTGCTGGAGCATGTTTGGCAGGGTGGAAGGGGGTTTTTGTTGGCCAAGGCAGGGTGGTGGATGTTTTTGAGGGGGGATTTGAGCAACTGCAGGTCCCATAAGGCTGGCAGAGCACATTGCAGGGTGGTCCTTTTTGCAGCAGGGCATGTTTGGTTGTTTCTAGGGGGATATGGGTGAGAGAGGGGTGCGTTTGGGGGGATTCTGAGCTACTGCAGCTCCCATGAGTCTTGGAAATGTTTACTTGGGGAAGGGCTGAAACTCCCAACATCCATGTGAGCAGCCAGAATGCCTGAAGTAACCGTCCCCCAGCCCACCCCTCCCCCAAAAAATTAGCCCAGTGAGAAGAGGGTTCGTGAGTTCCGCAAGGATTGATTTATTAGAAGAAACTTACCTGTCACTTTCTCCCCGCTTTTGTTCTCCTCCATCATTTCTCACATGGAGGAAAAATGGCGACAACCTCTGCTTTGGTGGGCAGGGACAAATCAGGATGGGGAGTGACGGAGGGACAAGCCAGGCACGCCCTTAACCCGCCCATTCTTGCAAGAAAGCGCTTCAGCAGTTCCACATAAGAGTTGTAGAAACGTAGTAGAAGTGGTCTGAGGGAGCGAAAACGCATTTTTTCCATTGCTCAAATACATCGCTTTAGCGACATGCAAAGGCGCACCAGCAACTTCACGTCCACTTAATAGCGACAACGTCGTGCGGATGCACATCTCCTCAAGCTGTCACAGCTACACAGTGACTACACTGTGCGGAAAGGGCCTTTGACTTCAGTAAAGTACAAACCCCAGCATTCCACAGGATGTTGAAAATGGAATATTAGCATTATAATTGTGTAGTGGGGAAACAGCCTGTCATAACCTACAACCTATTGGTTGTGAATCACTTGTATAGGGCAGTTGCCCATCACTAACGTCTCTGTATTTTATTGATTTTGCCATGAAACTATACTCATGGGGTGAGATCCCATGAAAGACTGTAAATCCTATGATATTTTTCTATTTATTACCACATTTAGTGGGTACAGTTGTCTATACGTTCTGGAATGGGGGGAACTATGACCTAAACTTGAAATCTTTTTTGGCTGAGTACATATATGTTGCTTTTAAGGCAAAGTGTATGCTTTCCATGGCTATTAATAATCTATGTGTATAGCTAAAATAGTCCCTGCTGTGAATTATAATGTAAACAGAGATTGTCAAGTACAAATATTGTCCAGAATTCTGTGAATATAGATGGATTACTGATCTGTAGTATGTGTCAGTTTTAAAATTAAATGTGTTGGTGATGTTTCAATTTGCATATAGAATATCTTAGCTACCTAGTGAATGTATGAGTAAATTGGGTTAAATATCTTTTAAGTTGGAGGATTTGTTGTGATGCCATAGTTGAAGAATGGAGTAATTTGCAGTTTCTTTTCAAATATCTATTTTAGGTACTGAACTCCCATTAATGGAGGTTAACAGGCTATGGGGAAAGTTTGAAGTAATATTTATAGCACACTTTAATAATGTGGTCTCCCATTTTTGTTTTGTAGAGTTGGATGATCATGCACCACACTGTAATTGTTCCACACAAGCCCTTTGCTCCATATTTTCCCAAGGAATATATTACCTGTACCCCTTCAACATTGAGTATCATATTTTAGCATCCACAATGCTCTATGTGCTATGGAAGAATATTGGACGCAAAGTTGAACACCTTCACCAACACAAGATGCCATTTAAATTTCAAGGCAAAACAATGGGCACTATTTTAGGACTAGCTGTGTTTGCTACAACGATAGCAATTGTTGTTGTCTATTTGATTCAGATTGGGCGTTCGAAAATAAAGAGTGAATCAGCACTTATGATGTTTTATTTATATGCTATCACCGTATTGACACTCATGTGTGCCGCTGGGATAGTTGCTCTTCTGATTTACAGATGTGAAGACAAGTCACTGGATGTTTCAAAAAATCCAGCTAGGAAACTGGATGCAGACTTACTGGTTGGAACTGCCTCAGGATCTTGGCTCCTTTCCTGGGGCTCTATTCTTGCAATTATCTGTGCGCAATCCCACCCTGCATATACGTGGTACAATCTGCCCTATTCCATTCTCGTTATAATTGAGAAATACATTCAAAATCTATTCATAATTGAATCCATACACCGTGAACATGAAAAGGTTAATGAAGACATTAAAACACTTCGAATAGTTACGGTATCCAACGGAAGCACTCTGTCCCCTGCACCTTCCTACAAAGAAATATATAATGGAACTAGTGGCATTGACAATGGCAAGTTACCACACTTGTTCAATGGAAACAGTAGTGTGCCTGAGAGCAGTGGAAATGGTTGTTTAGATGAAGAAAAAAGTGAAGCCAACGTTCCAGTCACTCCCTCTACCTCTGATTTCTCAGTTCACAGCAGAAACCTGCCTGTCAACAACAAAAGAAACATCCTGATGAACATTGCTGCATTTTTGTTCTTGTGTAATCTCTCAGTAAGTTAATTTGCAAAAATAATGCTCATTAACTCAATAGGCACAGTGGCCAGTGGGCCACAAGCAAACCAAAGCCTCTAATTGTCTTCTGTGTCATTAACTGCCATTTGATTTGCAGGTATCTAGCAGGTGAAAGTCCTCTATACACATATAGCTGTTGTTAACAGCAGAGCTACAGAGAGCAATTGACAAGATGACAACTTTGTACACCAGTTCTGCCTCCCTTTGCCTCCACAACACCATTCGCTTGAAGCTTACTCCATGAGGAAGCTGGGTGTTTAAAAACAAGCCTTTTATTGTACCATCATGCAACATAATTCATGGGATTTTATGGGATTCCCAGGCAAGATTTTTTTTGAATGTGTAGCCTTCCTGTGTTGTTTTATAGTTTTTCAATGTTTACATACTAAGAAATAACATGAAGGAAAAAAGATGAAATAGTTATGGAACAATAACTGATGGACTGGTTGAAAATCTTTCACTGAAACTCACTTGATAATACATCAGTTATATTTGAACTAAGTGATGTGTTTGAAATATTCTTAGGGTGTATCTTTTTTTACTTCAGCAGTGAACACAAATCTGAAAAAAGTTAAATGTTTTTGAGCCACACTTCAATTTCTTATCCTGAAATGTGCCACATAATTTTGTTAAGTCACACTGAAAGGATCTGGTTATTTCCATGACCTTTAACATAACATACGAAAGATTTATTTTCTTTGAATGTTTAAAAAGAGATATCACAACAGAGAACATCTGAAAATGATTTGTGTTTTTAGTCACTGTTGTGGGGCGAAGTTTTGTCAGATCCAGCATGAGTGGGCAGTTTGTTGTCTTGTGTCAGTGCTTCCTCCCAAACCAATAAAATGTTGCCATTAATGTGTAAAAAGAGGTGGGTATGCTGGGAAACCTAAAGGAAAATGCAGAATGAGATCATGCTGCTGACTAACATATAGACACATGCAAGAAATCAAAATGCAGTTCCCCCCTACCATTCCCACTGCTGAGAAGCCATTACGACTACTCTGCAGAGTTGGTGCCCCCACCCCACAACCACACTCACTTCTGCCTGCTCCCTTCCTGCCATGGAAGGAGGAAGTAGAGAAGGTGGCGGAGGCAGTTCTAGTGGCCCTACTCACATGCTGCAGAGAGAGAAGCAAGTAGGGGCAATGTAAAGCCCAGCTATTTTTAAAAAATTCTTGCTGGAGCTAAGCAACTGTGGGAAGAGGGACTGGGAAAACTTCCAGAGTTGCAGAAGACATTTGAAAGAATAGCCAGCATGTGCTGCTAGGGCTATCATTGCTGCCATGTTCCTTCTCCTCCCCTCTTTTTCTTTCCATGGCAGAGATGAGATGTGGGGAGGGGGGGCAAGGCAGGGCAGTTGGCAACTGGTTGTCCTGATAAGCTGGTGATTCAGGAGCCTTGCCCCTTCAGGCCAGCCTTCCATCACACCTGAAAATTTATAAATTGAATTCTATGAACATATGGAGTGAGCAGCAATCTATAAAAACCTATGCCTAATAGAACTTTAAAATCTTGGTACTTTAAAATTTCTTTCCAGTATTATCTCATGGAGATGGAGGCAATTTTATTCATTTTCATTTTTTACTTTTATTCTTTTTCATAGCTTTGGATTCCACCTGCTTTTGGCTGCCGTCCTGAGTATGACAATGGATTGGAAGAAATGGTTTTTGGATTTGAACCTTGGATCATTGTTGTTAACCTTGCAATGCCTTTTTCTATTTTCTACCGGATGCATTCAGCAGCCTCCCTTTTTGAGGTCAGTTGCAAAACATGAACCTCATGAATACAGTACTATGGATGGGTGAGATGTTGTCAAGATAGATACTTCAGTTATTTGAAAGCATGGAAAATGAAGATGATAAAGACACTCATTGTGTGGAACACTTCATACCTCATCAGTCCCACTCCCTCAGTAGATTAGGCAAGCATTCATGCTTTTTTCCTAATTTTGTATGTCTACATAGCATAGTTCTAGCCATGTTTTCTCAGAGGTGTATCTCATTAAGCTCAGTAGAGTTTACTCCTAGCTACATGTGCATAGGATTGCAACATTATTTAATATAAACATGACTGAACCTCTCCCAGACTAACCATTTGAAGCTCACTATAAAATAATTCCAGATATTAATTTATATTGCAATTTTCTCTGAGTTCTTTGAGCTCTGTTGTACCCAGCGAAAACTGTACGGCACAGTTCAGCTACGTTAATCACACAATCCTATACATGTTGGCTTAAGAGTAAGTCCAACTTGGTATGATGAGGCTTACTTACACATAAGACGATACAGGATTATGGCTTAATCACTTTTAACTCCCAATGACTTCAAGAGAAGAAAATTAAACACATATACCAATGGGACTCTCAAAAGTGTCTCTATCATATGCATAAATCTAAATATCTGTTCAGCATACAATTAATTTAATGTTTGAAATACTAAAAAGCAGTGTTAACATTTCATAAAACAAATATCTACACAATTAAATATCAGATGTCAAAATATGTGCATCATGATGAACTTTGACATTATAAATGTTTTGTACTTATTTTGTATATTTTTATTTTTGTTTATAAGATGATGAAAATCAATGACTAATAAAGTTACTTTCCATTCCAGCTCTTAACATTCTGTGATTCCTTAATAGTTGAGATTTCCCCAAAACAAAAGCAACACAGTGTTTTACTGTTTCATATATTGGGACTGGGGCAGTGTTGGCCCTACACTTCTCTGCAAGGTACAGTTGACTTTTGTTGGATACAATTCAGGCAAAGTTAAGAATACTAATCAGAGATAAGAGGGGAGTCCTTAGCACACCACTTACTATTTTAATTGACATGGTGAATAGTGAGTGGGAAAATCTTTCTGATATCCCATTTCCATTAGGATTGTAGAGTGATTCTTCCATGTGAATCCTCTGAGTTGGGAATATGCATAGCAGAATTTCTATACTCCAGGCAGTAGGATTTTCAGGAAGGATGAGAGTTGGGAAGCACTGCAGGATCCACCAGAAGCTGGATGAGGGAGCTCTGTGGACTGGATTAGACATTAGGAATGAAGGTTTCTATCCCTTCTGCTAAGCCAGCTGTCCTTTGGAAGCACCCACAATGCAGTTATTCACAACTTTGATGACAATGTCTGTGACTGTGTCAGATTTTATTTGGTGAGTTTCATTTGCTGTGGCCCAAGATTATTGACATGTATTTGGAGCAATGCAAACTGTTTGCTCAATCCTTGCCCTTCCTGTAATTGAGCTCAGAAGCAGGAGTAACTATACATGTTTCCCTGTGACAAAGTGTTGGGACCTCCCACACAGGCCACACAAAAGAAGAGACTGGAAGTGGAGAGAGATGCTGGTTGAAGAGGAAAACATGCTAAACATAATGACATGGAAGGGATTAAGGTATGTCAGTGATGGATTTGAGATGCTGTGAAAGTGCTAGAAAAAAATGACTTCCGGCTGGCTTCATAATTCATGGGGACTGAATTTGGTGCAATTTGTACTAGCTGTCTGTGTGGAGAGAAATGTTAACTCCTATCAACTTTGTTGTCTTATCCTTATTGATGCTTAATGCCGGTTTGTGTACTTTGTTTTTCTTATCCACTAGATGGTAGTATTTAATTAACTATACTGTAAAGTGCTTTCCTGATCATACAATCGCTGAACTTGGTACGTTGTTATCTAATCCTAATGGGACCAACATGGCAGCAAGGTGGTGGACCCATTCCAACAATTTTGGGTACCTACTGAATTGACACTGCAGATTTCTATATGTCTTGTTCTAAAATGCATACTTATGAACTTATTTTGATCAGATTTGATTTTTACACTTCTGCTGACATCCTTAACATTTTCATGAAAATTTGGCAAACTTCAGAGGGAGAGGGTTGGAGACTTTTGGACTAGCTGCATTGGACTAGCAGGTTCATGACCTACAGGCAGGGATTCCAAATATGAACAAGTTTGTTTATATGTGTAATTTGGGAGTGTGAGGGAGGCCATTGAAACTCTTTCATCTAACTGGCCTCACATTTTTCCACTGTCTACATTAGTGCAATGCACAATCTAAATTGCTATTTTATATGGTAGAATAGGCTAATTTTGCAGGCACTAAGAGGCGTCTGGCCTGACTGTTTTCCTTTATGTTTCAGAGTGAGGTGAAGAATCTTAGGGTGAGTGAACTGCTTTGAAAACAAGATCCTATGAAGCCCGCAGGGGGTTTGTCTGACCACTACCTTCACTCTCTCCTCCTCCTCCTTGCAAAGTTTCCCAAACTATGTCTGGAACCATGGTTCCATGGGAGGGAGTAGTCAGTGCAGGTCCCAGAGAATCGCTGAATTTGATACTATAAGATCTGAAGCTTGTCCCTCTTCCTGGGCCAATAGTACAAGAGTCCAACAGTGGGCAGTAAAAAAACCACAGGGAACCAGCTGGAGAGAATGATCTGTGTTCTTAGATGTCTCTACACTAATGCACAGAGTACGGAAAATAAACAAGATGAACTTGAAATTGTAACACAGGAAGGCAAATATGATTTAATAGCCATCACTGAAACCTGCTGGAATAAACTTTCATGACTGCAGCGTAGTAATGGAAGGGTCTAAGCTATTCCAAAGAAATAGACCAAAGAAGAAAGGAGGAGATGTAGCATTAAATGCCAAGGATGTGTACCCCTTTGAGGAGATCCATGGCATACAGCTGGAAAACAGGTTGAGAGACTTGGAGGAAAAGCTAAAGGGGAGAAAAACAACACCAACTTCATTATGAGCCACCGCCATCACCACACCACCACACACACACACACAAAAGCTACCCACAAACAAATAGCTAATATTTGTAAGGGGGAAAGTCAGAAAAGTTGACCCTCAGAATGAGCTCAGGCAAAACAGGGGAAAAATAATAGAAAGAGGGTTTTGGCTATGTTTGGTGCAAAGAACCAATAGAAAAAACAAAGGAGTGATAGGGTTACTATGTAGAAGATGCAGAAGATGGTAAAATGTTAACAGGGGACAGTGAAAAGGCTGAATATTCTCCCAAAAGGAAAACAATGCTCTAACTGTTGAAAATAAAATAAATCATAGTACAGAGATAGTAACTCAACATGCCACTACCTTTCCATGGTAGAAGGAGTTCATGCTTTTGTGAGGCAAGAGGCTAATTTTGGCCAGAATTCTGTTATGACAGTATGCCTGCATTAAAAAGCAGAGATAGTTTAAGTGTGCTCCCTAGTGCAGTCAATTACTCTGCAAGCACATATACATCATTTTATTTTGCTTTTGACAAGTTGGGTAAAGTGCTAATTCACTGCTACACAAGTGGTGAGCTTGAGGCTGTGGTATCCATTAATGCTGTTTGTTGTGTGTGGGATCCAGCTGTGTAAATATGCTAGTTATCACCATGGCACTTCCATGATGATGGATTTATGTGCTTCTGTAAGGCAAGACAGTAGCAATGCTGCTGGTAGGATCTCCCATGTCAGACATACTTTGGTTGAGGAGCTTGACTAAATGTACCAAACATCTACTGGGCAGCAGCCATAGTGAAGGACGACCCTGGTGGAGAATCTCTCAGAGAAAATGGCAGTGTCACCATAGCTAACGCTTGTACTGTGAAGAAGGAGGCATGGTAAACCCCCTTTGAGTGTCTTTTACCTTGAAAACTCTATGATGAGACAATCCAAAATGAAACAAGTGTTAGTGCCGGAAGATGAGACTCCCAGGTCAGCACTTAAAGGAACTTGCAAATGTAATCTCAGAGCCACTGCCAATAATCTTTGAGAATTCTTGAAGGACAGGAGAGGTCCGAGTAGATTTGAGGAGGGGAATGTTGTCCCTGTCTTAAAAAGAGCAAAAAAGAGAATCCAAGCAAAGTACTGGCCTTTTAAGTCTAAAAATTTGAAGTTGGTTATTGGTTTGGAACATGTGGTTAGTGAAAAAAAACAGTAGAAAGGTGGCTGACAGCAGGGTGGCTGGTTCTTACCATTCCCCTTCTCTCCCTAACGTAAGAGTGTCCCCTCTAGGAATTGTCCCCCAAAAGACCCATTCCTGCAGAATTGTTCACTCTTCCTTTGATGAGGCAGTTAGAAAGCACAGGTCAGGGCTGAACCAGCAAACTGCAGCATTAAGTATGTCTTTCTCATTCTACCAGTCCACCCAGAGGTCTTTGAGTTGCTGGGGTTTTCTTTTGACAGTGTGTTTTATGTGGAGTGGATGTCCCTATGGGCTGTTCAGTTTCATGCATTGTGTTTGAGACTGTCAGCACTTTTCTGGAGTGGTCCATTAAATTTAAGACAGGTTTGAGAGGAGTTCTCCATTATCTGGATGATCTCGATTTCATAGGCGATTTTGGTTCAGATTGGTGCTCTCTTCTCATGGAAGAGTTTGTGAACCTTATGGAGGAATTCCATTTGTGGAATATCTGTACCTCCCTGTACAAAAACTTATTTCATGCCACTTTCCTCATTGCATTTTTGAGTGCTTTCAGGGTTAATGAATTGGTGGTATTAGGGAAAGGTGACAAATCAGGCAAGGCTTTAGAATTCTGAGATTTGGTATTGGGCCCACAACAGGTCCAATTTTCTGTGTGCAATTCAAAAACCGATCTAAACGGTGTGCGTGCAAAGATAAACTTACAGTTTTGTAGTGATCCTGCCTTACATCCTGTCAAGGCTCTAAGGGAGTACCTGCTGTTACAGAGCAGTCATAACAGCCTCCTTTTCCACTGCACCAATTTGTCACCTCTCACCAAAGATCAATTCTGGACCACCACATCTAAGGCCCTCTCCACTCTGGGACTATAGGGAGTTAAGTCTGGAATGCACTTGTTTCACATTGGTGCAGCCTCTACGGCTGCCACGTTTGGCATGGGATCCATGTTATGGGATCCATGTTATTGTTTGGGGAACATCTGGGACCCCCACCCAAGGTGCTGGTCATCCATCTTGGGGGCAGCAATTTGGGTTTGTAGAAGGTCAAGGCCCTGATTGAGACAGCTTTGCATATAACATGGGAGCTTCCCAGAACATTTCTGCAGCTTTCATTCAAAAATGATTGCTGTTATGCTATTATGGAACATTACCACAATCTACACCCCCAGCATAACAACAGTGCTGAATCACAAGAATTGGAAATATACTGTACAGTGATAATGCCTCCATCAGAGATGGAAACTCGGCAACTCTCCCAAGCAGTCAAGGAGCAAATAGGGGATAGATGGATCATGAGCCATGTGAATTCTGCTGATCCAGTTTAGCTACACAGGACCACACTGCTTTCACTAGGAGTCCCAACACTGTGGAAGAACTCAAGTTTCACATGCAGGAAGTCCCTAATTCAAATCCTGGATATCTTCTCCCACTTGGAAAGGCTAGGAGGGATCATTTGTCTGTGCATGAGCAAAGGGAATAGCCCAAAAAGGAAAGAGTCCCTGAAGGCACAATGGAGTCAACCCACTGTTGAATTTAGCAGTTTCTATGACTTTGATGGCTACAAGAATGGGCTGTTCCTCTGGGCCCTCTCTCTGCAAGTCTTTTGTTGCTGTATGCCAACCAGTCATGTGCCTGGGCACTGCTGTGGCCCCTGGCATCCACTTCCCCTGAGATCCGCTTGGAATAGGGCATGGAGAAGGTCCTGTCATCTGTACCACTTGCACAGTTCCTATGGAAAGGAAAGAGGACTCAATCCAGATTCCTTCCTTTGTATATGGGCACTTTACACAAAGTATAGGCTTGTTTTAACCATTGGCCAGAAAGGTGGGGCCATGACCATTGCATTCAACCCCACTCTGCCCATCAAGGCTTCAGGTATTGTTAGTATGAAGCATCCTCATAACTGACACCTGTGCTCCATCATGGGGAGATCAGAGTCACTCCAGTATTTATATTTCATGTTGTGCTCGCAGATCTCCCACAGTAGTGATGTATCTATCACAAGATACACTGGAATACCAGGACTTCCTACAGTTATTATGTGCCTTCACACTGACTCTGACTGACTTTCGTAGGGTTTTTGTGGCAAGATTTCTGTGGACGAATTTGCCATTGCTTTCCTCCAAGGCTGTGATAATGTGACTTGTCCAGGGTCACCCAGTGGATTTCCATGGCCGAGCAGGGATTCAAATCCAGGCTACCAAATTCCTAGTACAACATTCAAAGTACTACATCATACTGGCTCTCTTTGAGGAGTTTTGCTATATCCCAGATCCCCCCAGTTGGCATATCTGGAGGATGTGATTGCACTTGGGCTGACCTAGCATGCTTGTCACAGCTCTGCAATGACTGGTCATTTCTGCACTAGACAATTATAGCACTATGATTCCACTTTCAACATCCTATGGAATCCTGGGGTTTGCAGTTTCGGGAGGGGCCACGTGGCCCCTCCCAAAACTGCAAACCCCAGGATTCCATAGGATGTTGAAAGTGGAATCATAGCACTATAACACTCTAGTGCGGAAATGGCCACTGTAATCTTCCTGTTTGAGATCAAGCTAGTCTAGCTTTCAGCCTCAGAGTCAGACCTCCATGCCAACTTTCTTTGTAGCCAAGTAGGCAGAAACAGCTGTGTCTTCGTAGGAGCTGGCTGTCAAGAATGATGTGTACTTTCCAGTTACTCACAGGTAGCTTTCCAACTCATTGCATTTCCCTCCTCTGCATTATATAAGATGAAGGGTGGTTTCACATGTTACCTTGGCAATAGCTAAGGTGCCAACTCATGCAGCTGCTCTCAGGAAACTGAATTCATTGAACATATCTACAGTTGGAATCCTAAGTGAATGTGAAATTACTGTTAAGAAAGCTGCATATTATGGCAAAAGCCCCATTAAAGAGCATTTATTGTGCATTTGATTTAAGGTGTGAAGCAGAAATTAGAAAAAAAATATAGATTCCCATACAGCAGCTAGGAGAATATAGGATTTCTTGAGGCATGGGAACTTTACCATATGTGAGAAAACTTATTCCGTTTCTCTAGTTTTTTGCCTTTTTTTATTCAGAAAATCTATTTGGAAAAGTCTTTTTGGTTCTGCAGGCAGAAAAAGTGGAATTTTCTGCATTTGCTGAATCAAGATCTATGTTCTGTGGACAAAAAGGATTTATGGTGCCTCTACCCAGTTTGGGGAATATGCTCCCTGACCCATACCCTGCATTCCTGCAGTTCCTCTTTCTCCTGTCTCCCCAATTTTCAGGGGACTGGCAAGGTTGCTGTAGACAGGAGAGTTGTCTAATCACACACATTTAAATCTCGTTCTAACACATTGTTATTTTATAATGCATTGTGTTATATTCTAAACAGACAGCAAGACAGCAATCTTATACCACCTTACCTGAATATAAGCTCCATTTAATTTTGCTTTTCAATAGACATTTCTAGTTTGTTGTTAAATTGCTGTCAAGTTGACATTGATTTATGGTGACACTACAGTAAGAGACCTCCAAGTCACCCTACCATCAACCATCCTTCTCAGTTTTTGCAGCTTCAGGGATGTATCTGCCTTGATTCAGTCCACACATCTGTAATGTAGTCTTCCTCTTTTGCTACTGTCTTCTACCTTACCAAGCATTGGTGCCTCTTCTAGTGAATCATGTCTTCTTATGATATGGCCAAAGTATGACAGCTTCAGTTTGGTCATGTTGGTTTCTAGGGAGAGCTCAGGCTTGATTTACTGTATGACCCATTCATTTGTCTTTTAAGCAGTCCATAGTATCCATAGATTTCTTCTCCAGCACCACATTTTGAATGAGCCAATTTTATCTTCATATAATTCTTCCCTGAGTGAATGACAACCTTTCATCTCTTTTATACAGTTATTCCATGTATTGTTTCCATTATCTTTTTATTTCTATTTGGTCATGTAATGTGCTCCCCTGCTGGTCATAGAGCATTCCATTGAAGTAGTTAAGTCTTTCACTCCAAGTCTCAAGTGAAGTCTCAAATCTCTACCTGTAAGTTTCAAAGCAAGTCTCAAATCCTTGCAAGATACTTTCAAGTCAAGTCTGGGAGCCAGTTTCTGAAGTGGAAAATAGGATCCTTCTACTTCCTATTAATGAAGCTTCAAAAGCTTTAGAAGGAAGGATCTTTCCCTTTGTTTTGGGATTGAGTCTTGCCTACTGTGTTAAGAAAAGTTTCACAAGGCTCCTCCAATATTCACTGGAGATAGGCTGCAGAGCAGACCTCAACCCTGCCTCAAGCCTGTTGACTAACATGTTTGCTGTTCCCCTCTGAGAAATGGCCCAGGTTTTGGATTTGAGACAGATCATCACATGACCAGTGGGTAAAAAGAGATGGAAGTGTTTCTGGATGAATGTGTTATGTTACTGAACCAAGGGCAGCAGATCAGTCATTACAAATATACAGGTCATGAGCCGAGTCAAGTCAGTGTGTCATATATTGCCAAGTCAAGTCCAAGTCAAGTCACTGAAGTGATTTAAGTCCAACTTGAGTCTGAGGCCATTTCTGCACTGGACTGTTACAGCACTATTATTCCACTTGCAACATCCTATGGAATCCTGGGGTTTGCAGTTTCGGGAGGGGCCGGCTGGCCCATCCCGAAACTGCAAACCCCAGGATTCCATAGGATGTTGCAAGTGGACTAATAGCACTATAACAGTCCAGTGCGGAATGGGTCTGAGTCAACTGACTTGAGTCTACATCGTTGGAGCATTCCCACTCTTGATTTCTCAGATCTTGTGGAAGAGGTCTTTTATTTTTCCTTTCTTGTTGTCACCTTGTATTTCTCTGCCTAGATTAATATCATAGTTCTCCTTATCCCTGTACACAAATCACTGAACAGTTGCATTCAGGGTGGCTCTATTTATGTCACCTCTTGCTTTGCTTCTCATTTGTCCTTAACTGCTTGAAGAGTTTTATCTGTCATTCATTAAACCTTCTCTTTCTTTTTGTCTACGGATAGCATCTTTTTGCAGTCTTCCTTCACAGTGTCTCTGGCTTCATTCCAGAGTTCTTCTGGCTCCCAGTTGGTTAGGCATAATAGTGAAAATATATTTTTCACATTATCTTTAAATTCCACAGTGGTGTTTTCCAGGTTGTATTTCAGCATGATGATTGGTTTAGTGTTCTCCTTTGGCTTTACTGTAACTTCTGCTATCAGTAGTTCATGGTCTGTGCCACAATCTGCTCTTGGTCTTGTTTTTGCAGAGAAAACAGAACTTCTCCATCTTCTGCTTCAAATTATGTAGTCTGGTTGATTTTTATATTGGCCATCAGGTGATGTCCATGTATACAGTCACTTTTTGGGTTGCTTGAAGAATGTGTTTGCAATGAACAAACTGCTGGCCTCTGTTTCATGCTTTTGCATTCCAATAATGTATGATGAACACGAAGTCCTGGTTGTGATCTAGTTCCTCCTGGACTCCAACAGATAACCTTTCAATTTCTTCTTCTTCATCAGTAGTTGGAGCATAAACTTTGAATAACATTATATTGATGGGTTAGCCCTGAAGTCTTATTGATATGATTTGGTCAGATTTTACCTTATATCATTTGACTACTTTTGCTCTCTCTCATTATACCTTATACCTTATACCCATTTCTTCTTAGATTTTCATTTCCTGGGTAAAAACTGTGTATGTATCTGACTCAAACTGTCCCTTTTCTGTCCACTTTAACTCATTCACCCAAAGTATTGCAATGATGTATTTCTTGTTTTATTATGTCTAGCTTCCTCTGATTCATGCTTCCCACCTTCCATATTCCTACGTATAATATGTGTTGTGCAGCTTTGGACTTTCTTTTCACCTCTGTGCATGTCAACAGCTGAACATCGTTTTGGCTTGAGTCCAGTTGTGTAATTAGCCACAACATCTACCTATAATTGTCCTCTGCTTGTTGAGTGCCATCTGACGTGGGAGTCTCATCTTCTGGCACTATCTCCTGTTTAATTTTTGATTGTCTCATCATAAGATTTTGCTGGTAAAAGATCTTCAAAAGAAGGTTTACTATGCCTCCCTCTGCTTAGCACTAACAAGCATTAGCTATGGTGCTACTGCCATTGTCTCTGAGAGATCCTCTGCCAGTGTCACCACCTCCATTATTGCTGCTTCCCAGTAGCTGTTTGGTACATTTAGTCTGGCTTGTCAGCAAAAGCCTATCTGACGTGGGAGACTCTACCAGCAAAAACGGCTGCCATCAGCAGAACCTCTTGCCTCACAGGAGCACACAATCCCACCACTACAGAAAAGTAGTGCCATTGGTGAGGACATTTATAGTAATGCAACCAAAATAGACAGACAAATAAGCTACACAGTGTAAAGATGAGCTTCACCGTACTGGAATAATGGGCAACAAGTTTTTTTTAAAATATACAAGTAATTCAGTATGGCTGTAGAAGAACATTGCGCAAAGTCATTAAAATTACATGTAAAGAAACCCCAAATTCATATATTAGAATACAATGTGCATTAATAGGAGATTTCACTTTTACCTAGGCTTCATTTCCTTTGGATGAGGAAGCACTGGAGTCTTTTTGTCATTTACAGAATATTTTCTAGAGTTTGGAAAGTTACTTTTCAAAAATTTATTAAGTTCAGTTAGGGTTAGTTAAGCATAATAAAAATTAAAGTATCAAAAAAGTGACTTTCTTATTCTTCAAAATTAATTAAAATTGTTACCTTTTTAGTTGCTTATTAAAAACCTGAATGCTTACAAGCTGTTCATGTGTAATAGAGAACACTTCCATACAGACTAAGGCAACATGAAAAGCTAATATACACAGAGGATAGAATTTAAAAAAACATGTACAGGATTAATAAGGGAATGCCATGAATCTTTTTTACAGTCCTATGCATTTTATTCCAAAGGAAGCTATTGCACAGAAAAGGCACATCAACAAAGCATTGCCAAAGGAATATGCATATCTGCCATATTGAGAGAAACAGTTCAAAGCAGCGTGCACATGCGCGCGTACACACACACACACACACATATATATAAATATATAAAAATATTCCAGTGTTTGCAAAAATAAAAAGGACTGGTTTACTCAGTAGTATGTATGGGGAGAAAATTCTGAGAGCATCTAAAATCTCACCTTTTATGTGCAGTAGCAGCGAAGAGGAAGAGGAAAAGTACTACTCTTAGCGTTCTACTGAAAAAGAATGTTATTCCTCATTCAGTCATAATTATAATATAACCTACTGAATGAATTGATTATTGGAAAAAGGAATTAAATACCCTGTTACTTGTAATCAATTATTATTCAAGCTGTATCATTTGTCCAGTTTACAAAGATCATAACTGGATGCAAATACCTGGCATTAATTGGCCATCAGATTTGCTACTGCAACAGAGATTGTCAGATAAAAAGTCTGAAGGATCAAGTTGCAAGATCCAGCATGTTGGACAATGACTCTAGAGACCAGGGTTTGAATGCCTGTTCAGTCATGGAAACCCACTGGGTGACTTTGGGCAAGTCACACTCTTTTGGCCCCAGAGGAAGGCAATAGCAAATCCCCTCTCAACAAATCTTGCCAAAGAAAAAAACGCATGATAGGTTCTCCTTAGGGCTGCCTTAAGTCAGAAATGACTTGAAGACACACAGCAACAGCAGAAACAACAACAACCACCAAGGTGCCTTTGGCCACCTTAAGGCTTTTTCTAACTCTGATTCTCTCTCTTCAAAAGTGCAAAAACAGTATTTCTTTATTCACACGGGCTTTCTTCCCTTAATCAAAGTGGGGACGCCTTTCTCCAGACTCTGATATCTGCACCTTTAACATTTTCAAGAGAAATCTCCAAATGTCAGGAGACAGTATGTAAACAATTATCCCCAATAAGCCAACCATCTGGGCAATTAAGCTGAGAATTTACCCAGCAAAAAGAACTGCTACTCAGTGGCCATCGTGTTAGGTACAGTTAAGATTTAAAATCAACAGAGCTGCCCCCCCCCCCGGCTTTTCCCCCACCTCAACATAGATGTAAAAAGTGGAATTCTTCAAATCAATCTTGCACGCTATATAACAAAATACAAGCTAGTTTGATCTGGTACAATTTTATGGTTTTTAAACTGTATGCTCTTTTGCAAGCATATTTCACCCACATGAAGTGTATCCCAAATATCTGAAAATTATGACCACTTTAATTGCTATGGGTATCCTGATATCAGCCCATTCATTAGGAGAAGGGACAAATGGATTATATTTATCTGTCCCTGTTAGCATCCAGATAGTATAGCCTTACACGTGTCTGTTCATGTCTTCTGCACCTACTTCTTTTTCCAGTGCATATTGAAATACTATAAAACTCTGTGGAGGTCATACAATAGCTATTGAAGACAAAATCTTCACAAGATGGTGGCTGAAGGCAATGTATGGTAGCATAAAATCTGCAGGTGTTTCTGAAATATCAAGAGCACACACGATCCTTTAGGAAGAGCATGATTAAGAGTTGTTCCTCCTGCCTTTCTTCCTATAGGTAAGAGATTGGCCCCAAAACTATTTTCCTTCCCCAAACCCCCTCCTCCCAATCAAGCAAAAAACAAATTGATTTGCTGCTCCTGGGACCCTCCAGGAATAGTAATTCACCTTTCAAATAGATCACAGGGCCCAGCTCCAAAACAGTTACTTCGAAGTCTGAAATTGGACTTCTGGCTCCTTCTACTTTAGTGTTTTTCAATTTTCTACAATTTTTGTGTGCTCTGTATGGCCTCCAGGGAGTTCAGGGGCAGAGCTGCTGATATTGCCCACCCTTGTTTTTAAACATTTGAAAGTGGTTTAACATCCTTTTAAAAAATGTAGTTGTATCACGGTAAAAAACTGTTTATTTATTATATTGCCACTAGTGTTGATAGGGGGCTCCCATGTCAGTGGGATGGTGAATCCACCCCGGATTACAAATGAGCTATCTAAGGTGCTGGCCCTTAAAAGTTTGGACTAAACTGTGGGATGGATTTACCACCACACTGACATGGAAGCCACTAGTCAGCACTGTGGTTTTTCTGTTTTTTTTAAACTTCACCTTCTTTTTATTGTGTAAGTCAAGGCAGCCTCCCATTTTCACACAAATCAGAATCCACTTGCAACCCTACTGCATGAGCTGTTTTCAGATCATAACCTGGGAGTGAGTGTCTAGGTTCTTCAAAATCAAATCTATAGCTGAAAGATTCAAAACCGTTATACAGATTGAATCTGACAACCATTCTAAATTGTCCATCTGCGGAAAGTGTGGGAGAATTTTTCCACGCAGCCTGGAGGCATAATACCAGTCTGGGAGGGGCTGCAGAGTTAAGGCAGCTGGCTTCTTCAGCATTTTATCACTACAAGTGGGGACCTGCAGCAGTGTCCCACTGTGCATTCTCAGCCCCTAAGAGGCGGGATGGAACGTAAGGCCTTTCTTGCATATGTTGTGTTAGTCCCTAGATCATAGCAGTTAACATCAGGGTACAGGATTTACATAAATGGTTAAAAATAGTAAAATTAGATACTGACTGACAGTGTGTGTGAAAAAGAAAGAGAGAGAAAGGCCATTTCTGCACGGGGCGAGGGAATCCCCCATGCCGCTACTTACCGGGTCTTATGGCTCCCCGGTCCGGTCCAGGCTGCTCCGGAGCAGTGCGTGCTCGTCGCTCCGCACTGCTCTGGCTTCGAAAATGGCGGCTTCCGGTTGGTGGAACCGCTGAAGCTCGCCAGCCTAAAGCCCGCCCCCGGCAGATCGCTGCAAATCTGCACAAGGGAGCAGGCTTGCACTGGCGCACTCCGTGCTTTTGAAAAACCTAAAGAAACAGGTTTTTCAAAAGCACGCTGGACGACCACTTGGGGTCGTTCTGGAGTGGGCTGAGGTGTGGATCTACGTTAAATAGTCCATACCCAGTCCGCTCCCAGGTGCAGACATCCTCCCTGGAGGATGGACTGCACCGTTTCAAATACCCTGTGCGGAAATGGCCAAAGAGAGTTTTTGTGTACCTTTAGGTCATTTCTGACGTAAGATGACCCTGAGGCAAATCTATCACAGGGTCTTCTTGTCATGATTTCTTCAGAAGGGGGTTGCCTTTGCCTTCCTCTGAGGCCAAGAGAGTGTGAGTTGCCCAGGGTCCCACAGTGAGTTTCCATGGCCAAGCAAAGATTCGAACCCAGGTCTTCAGAGTCACAGTTCAACACTCAAACAATTACACCCATCTCTCTCTCTCTCTCTCTCTCTCACACACATAAACTCACAGTCATATAAAATAAAATACATATTACTAGCAGGGAGGGAATAACTTAGAAAACACCCAATATTACTTTAGGTGGTATTTTGGACTTCCACAGAACTTTTCATTTTCCTTCCTTCCAGTTGTAAAAGGGTTGGGCTGAGGTTCAGGTTTTTGGCTTCCTCTGTATATTTTTAATGCAAAGGTACAGTCTACAGACAACATATTAATTCCCCCCACCCCACTCTTAACACAGTCAAGTAACTGAAATTTAGACTTTTTTTAAAAGCTACACCCATTCTTATGACTTTACAATAATTGGCTGCCTTTCATTGGCTGTGTCTTTTGTTCAGCACTGGTGGTCAATTTTTGTACACTTTCTTCTGATTTTCTGACTCTAATTCATTATGAGGTGCAGAGTTGTTTATCCTCAATTTGAAGAGGTGTCCTCTGCATTGACCACCCCTTTCTTTTGATTCCAGAATGTCTTCCTCCAGAATAATGGTTGCAGCTACAGCAGTAGCTGATGTGCTAATTAAAACACATTTCTATATGCTCCTCTTTAGCACTTTAGCACATTTCACCTGAGGCTTTTACAGAAAAAATCACAGACTCACACAACAACCTTCTGTTTCTCATGTAAAAGCAAGAATGGACATAGAGCTGCTTACTTGCATTGTGACTGGCTACAGATTTTTGGACTGGATTGGATTTGATTTACTGGATTTAGAAGGGCATGAACTGAGGTTTCTGTGGCATGGATATCTATATAGTACAGCAGAGCTGAAGTGGATGTACAGTTTTACAATAAAAAGAAAAGCCTTGTTAAGAATATGCAATAGATATAAACCAAGGCTGTGCAGAAACAACTAGAAACAACTTTGTGGATGCTGTCACAAGAGGCTTTTTATAGAAAGGACAGATGACAGCAAAAGAAATATCGGTGACATATCAAGATTTGTTGGAATACAATCAAGAACATTGTAGAATTAAAGCTATTGAGGCTTTAACCTCTGAAGGTTATACTTTTCAAAGGTTTTCATATAGACAAATAGTAGGGATATATAACATAGATTAAAAAAGTACAAATTTGAGTTGACTAAAATTGAGTTTGAGAAACAGTTGTGCTCGGATGATGCCCATAGATGATGAACACTTGATTGGCAAGGTGTATAAGCTTTTATTGAAATTAGCGGTGGAAGAACGGGTGGTTAAAGATAGTATCACAAAATGGACACAAAATGTGGGGCATAACAACCAGCTGGAACAATGGGAAAAATGTGATCAGAGGGAATTTCTATAAGATGATGTAGTGACGGTATTTGACCCTAGAAAAATTGCTCAAAATGCATACAGAAATTTCTAATAGATGTTGGAAATGGTCTATAAAATTTTGAAAGTTGATGTTCAACTGAACCCAGAATTACATCTGCCGGGGTTAATGGAAGAACAACTGGAGAAGCAAGGATTGGTAGATATGTCTAAGGATTTCATATGGGAGGTCTGGCTTTGGTCATCAAACTTATTAGGAGGTCATGGCAAATCATGTTTTTTTCACTGTTAAAAGATATTTTGGAAAGGCTATTTTGAATATTATTTAAATTAAATAAAGTAAGTAAAATTTTGCATACTGAAAAAAAAAGAGAACACCAGAAAGACTGGCATGAAACCTACCACTGGTATGAAAGATAAAGAATTTCTTCAGTAAAAAATAATCAGAACTAGGGTTCCCAGGTGTCCTATTTTGTATGGGACATACGAATTTGCAAATTTGAAGTCCAGTCTGATATCAGGCTGTATGGGATACTCCATATTCCATATTTCTTGACTTGTTGAGAGCAGGTCCCAGACCTGAGTGTTTGGTACACAGCAAAATGGCTTTATGTACCAAATGCTGGGGGTCTGCCTGCTTGGATTGCAGCTGGCATTGTGCTGTTCCTCTTCCTGCTCTCTGGCTGGCCAGGCAAAGCAGCCCCCAGTCATGCATCATGTCACTTGTCTCAAGTCACCTTGGCTGCAAGCGCAGAGAGCAGGAAGAGTGGGTGCCAGCTGTGCTCACAACAGACAGACCTCTCTCTGAGGTCATTTTGCTATGGACCAAATGCTTCAGGACTGGTCTGCTGTGAAAGTGGCTGGTGTCTAATACCGGAAAGCCACACTCACTGAAAAATGTAGTGTTATGCAGTTGTGCAGTTTAAATTTCTTAATAAAACTCAAAACAAAAAAAGAACGAGGGAAAGCCACGCTCACAACAGACTGGCACCAGAGCATTTGGGACAGAGCAAAACGGCCTCAGACAGTGTTCTTTCTGTTGCAAGCACGGTTGCTACTGCTTGCAGCCATAACAGGGGATTGACAGGGCAATACAAATATACAAAGCCTGCCTCGAGTCTTGTGGGAGGTCCTCCACTCACAAGACTTGAGGTGAGTTTTGTATGGGTCTGCCTCATGGGCAGTGGCCCACCTTTAACTGGCTAGACAATGAAAAAGTCTCTTCTGTGTTGGTGTCTGAAAAAGCTGATGAATGACACCCCCTTGAAACCTCTGACTAAGAGGACATAACACATTGACAACCTTCCACAGATGACCTTAAGGCACTGAAGTCAAGCAGCAACAACAACAATAACAGCAACAGGGTACAGATGGATACAGCCTGCCATGCTAGGCTCCAAACAGTAGGAGGAATAGAGTTGGTCACCTACGTAGTGATGGCAGTACATTCCAAATAGCAAGAGGAGTTCAGTCAAGGTAGGCTCACGTAAATGTTGAATAGCTGGGGGATAAAATGAAACCCTGCAGGATTCCAAAGTGAAGGTGCACCAAGATCAAGCAGTAATTCCTATCTCAAAATGGCCACCCACTTAACAGCAGAATTTTGCTAAGCGGTCCCACCATGACCCCAACTCAGACAGCCATTCTAGAAAAATCCCAGAGTAGAAAGAGTCAAAAGTTACCAAAAGATCCAAGGGAATTATTAGGATTGTAGTCCTATATGTCTTTCCTTATATCATAGATGGGCAAAGTACAAGACGCATGCAGCACTCAGGGATGAGGGGACTTTAAAAATAACTGAGGTCCTGTAATCCTGTAAGGCCCTGCTTTGAGGGTCCTCAATATCAGTGTGGTTTGGATGGGCACCATACCTAAATGGCACCATATTGGATTGGCAACTGTATTAATTGGCTCTGATACCAAGTCTGAGAGGTGACCCAGTGGTCAAATCAAAGCGCGGGAAGAAACTTGACTGTAAACAAGAGAGGCAGGTCAACCTAAACGCCCTCCAGGTAAGACGAAGTCATTTGTCAGGCAAATAAATGCCATTCCTGTGGATAATAGGCTTAAGCAGAAGCTGGAGTTTTTGCAGGGAATGCAATTATGAGAAGCCCACCAGGACACTGATTGACAGATACCCATCCTCTGTGCACCTGACTCCTTCCTCTGGCCTCGTAGCACCCACAATGTACAGCTATTACAACACACATTATGTCTTTGTTATCCAAACACGGCAAACGTTAGTGGGTTGATAGTCCATTGTCTGTGTCGCAACTTCCATTGTTCCACACCTGGAACTGCACATATCTTCCACTACCACAGGCTACTTTTTGGGTACAAATACCTCTGATTTCAGGATACCCAGTGCAGTCCCTCGCGGGTCTACCCATCACTTTGTCTGTCTGGCTCCTGAATGAAAACTGTCCTTAGGTCCTACCTAAGCCAAGCCACATTTCAGCTCTTTACTACTCTTCTGGACTGATAATTATAACCCCTCCCCCACAAAAACCCCTCAGTCTCTCCATTCATAATTTTTTCCCCTCCTTTTCTCCTTCAGTTAGCTCTTGTGTGAATGTTTGTTAGTATTTTGTATGCATGCATAAGTGAATTCCCCCCAATAAAAACACATTCTCTGGCTGGTTCTTTTCGTGCGTGAACCCATAAACATTGGTGGAAAAGGTCTCGTTAAATTACCTCCCTCTCACAAGCCTCCTCTTTGAGCTAATTCATTTGGCATCGTGGGGTTGCCACTGGGGCACCTATGTTTCGAGGTAACAGGCCATTGATCTGGAAGGGGCTCAGGGTCAAGGTCTTACTATGTACTGTCTTACTTGCCATGATCCCATTGTAAAACTGGAAGAAGTTAATAATAGTAAGCAAAACATGAGATCTTGCATAAGGAATTTTAGCTGCTCCACGAAGGCTCAAAAATAGGGCTGTGTTAAAGTTTCTGTAGGCTTTAGGCACTCTTATATTCGACTCCCCCATCTCCCCTCAACCGATCACTAAGGACATCTTTATTTTGTTAATCACGTTTTTGTAGAACCTCGTTTTCTTGTTAATCCTGTTTTCAAAATTCCTAAAATTTTCATAGGTCCTAGCCACTGTGCCTAGGGTGCCCAATGGATAAGGTGGCCCCACTCAAAGTGGCTGCTGGATGATCATGGAAAGGAAGCCCCTGCCTCAGATGCTTCCTGTATGGCCAGAAGCCCCTTCCCACTTGGCCCAAAGGCATTTACCCACCAGTGGTCTCCACCTGTCATGTCAATCAGCAGGGGAATATATTACATGTCCAAGTGGAAATAAAAATATGATGGAAACAATGCACTGAAGAATTATATAACAGAAATAAAGGGTTGACCGATCCATACAAGGAAAAAAACCTTTGAAGACAAATCTACAATTTTAGAAAGTGAAGTGAAAGCTTCATTCAGAGCACTTGGGAGAAATAAATCACTAATAACCAATGGTATACCAATAGAGCTGATTCAAGGTACAGAAGCAGAAGCCGCTGGAGTTCTAACTAAAATCTGACAACAAATATAGAAAACAAAAGAATGCCCCACAGATTGGAAACACTGACTAGACATTCTGTGATGCGTACCCTCTCCAGGCTTGCTCCACAGTCCCAATCCTTGGGATCCTGGTCACTCACCTTGCCCCCTTTCCTCTCTTAACACCCCCCCGATTAATAAGAAATATTGGTACTAATCCCAAAAAGAAGATGGACTGGGCCTCCCGAACTTAAAATGGTATTATAATGCAAATCAATTAAGATATATTATAGATGGAGTAACAGGAAATGGGGATTTAGATTGGTTAGAGACGGAAGCAATAGAAATAGAGAGGAGTTTGAAGAATATTTTTTTTAATCCAGTTAAGAGAGAAATGGAAAAACTAGAAAACCCCTTCTTGAAAAATATATTAGAGATTTGGAAGAAAAATAAGGAAAAAAAATAATGCCTGCTACTTCACCATTAATTCCAGTAGTGATGGTGGAAAAATTTCCAGCAAATTTAAGAGGTGAATTAGAGAAAGAATTAAAGGAGTAGAGAATATACAAGTTAAAAGTCTGGATGAATGTAATGGTGAATAAAGATAAAATAAAGGAGAGATTGCAGGGTACTAAGATATTATGGCTTAATTATATTCAGCTAGAGCAGTGGATAAGGAATTGGAATAGAAATAATAAAGATTTTGGAGAATATACTAAATTTGAACAAATGATTAATCAAAGAGAAGGTATGGAGGAAAATGAAATTTTGAAGGGTACCACAAGTGAAATATATAAAATGTTGTCAAAACATACAGATGAAGAGGAATATCTTTGAAAAATATGGGAGGAAGAATTAGTACAAAAAATAGATATTCAGAATTGGGGAAAAATTTGGAATCAGTGTCATTTAAAAAAAAACTTATCTGTATGTATAAAAGAGAATTATTATAAATTGGTTTGGAGATGGTACCTAACACCAGTAAGTTTAAATCACATAGATAAAAATTATTCAAGGTTGTGTTGGAGGGGCTGTCAAGAATTTGGTACATATATTCATATGTGGTGGAACTGTGAATGTGTACAGAAATTTTGGCAAATGTGTTTAAAGAGATAAAAGAGATAACAGAAATTGATTTAGAAATATGTCCTGGTACAGCATTGTTACCTATATATGATAAGATTAATTGTACCCAGGCAATGAAGGATTTAATTACAAATTTATTAGCTGCAGCAAGGTTAATTATATCAAAAAAATGGAAAACTCAAGGAGATTTTGAAATAGAGAACTGGTATAAAGAAGTGTGGAAAATCGTGATTAATGATAAGTTAACATGTAGAATTAAGGCCAAAAAAGGAATAATGAAAGGGAATGATTTTGAAGCAATACGGAAGATATTTGTGGAAAAGGTATTAATAAAAGAGGAAGGTGTCATACCTCCACAAGAAGAGTTACAATTTTGGAAAGTGGAGTAACTTGAGATACAATTGGCTCTGGGGATGGGGTATACTTAGGGTACACTTAGTAACAGCATACTTAGTAATAAGGTTACATTCAGTAATAGCAATAGGTTAAATTTAGTTTGAAAAGGATGGAAATAAGAATGAAATTATTAATAGCATATTTTTTAAAATGCTAATTATAAGAATAAATAATAACAATGGGTATAATGAGAATGAGATTCAGATACATATAACAAAAATATATAATCAGTATGATTTATAATATGTTGAATAAGTATATTATGTGAACGGACTTAGAGAGAAATGGAAATGTAAGTATTTTTCTGTTGTAATTTTTTTCTTTCACCTTTATGTTTATCATGTTATTTTTTTTGTTTTTTTTTCCCTTTATAATTAATAAAATAAAATTTAAAAACAACAATACCCCCCTGGATTGGGGACTTGGGCTTTAAGGTGACCCCTGTGTGGAACAGTGGATGTCTTGTTCTGTGGGTTCACTGTGGTGAGCATGATCAGCTAGACACTATTGTAAAATAAAGAATAAAGAAAAGAAGTTTATTAATAAACATTTATATAACATATTAACTCTTGAACTATTGAATCATTCATGGTGTGATAGATAGATGATGATGCCGTGATTGAGGAGCAACTGATTGTGCAGGGGGCTGAGCCAGTGAGTGAGCAAGTCAACTTGCAAACATCCCCTGCACTGGAAGCTCAAACAGAGACTGAGTTGCCCCAGCCAGCTCATGACCGAGACGGAACCAGCAGTGATGCAGAGGAGTTGCAGCCAGCTGTGCCCATCAGTCCTCAATCATGCAGAAGGCTGAAACAGGCTGCTGAGAGAGAGGCTGCTTGGACTAGGTTGAGGAAACAATAGTGAGCAGCACCTGCTCACAGGGGCTATTTAAGTCTGCCGGCATGGCTGCTCCTTGCTTGCAGCAAATTACTAGCAAGCCCTCATGACCTTTGTGTCTCCTGCTCCACGAAACCCTCCAGAGGGATCTCTGCCTCCTGAACCTTTGGACTGGACCTTGACCTGGCTCAGCTTGTGTTTTCCTGGTGTTTGGTATATTCGGACTCCCCAAGTGTTCCTGACCTCTCTCCTCCCTTGCTGGCTGCAGCCCGGCAGGGAGAGATTCCTGACACATGGTTCCCCTAAACCCTATTCATGTATTCCTCTTGGATGTGTTATCTCTATTGCAGATTTCCTTCTCTCTATGCCATCTTTGCCATATTTCTCTGTAATCTTTTCCCTATCTCTTGGCCATGTTTGCTCTTGATCAAGTAGGAAAACTGTATCCAAATTTTGCTCTTGATCCAATATTAATTTGAGCCACTTCTTGCAATTTTAATGTCTTTTGCTCCAGTAAATAATTTTTTCATTCATCTCTTATATCTGAGAGTTCAGTTTTCAAGTCCTGTTTAAAGTCCTTCCTCATTTGATTAATATTCCCTGTCAGTTGTCTAATCTTCTATTAAATCATTGACTTGATTCAACCTCTCTAGGTTGATTTACTGATGTTCATTTGTTGCCTGCACCTGGCTCTGCTTCCTTGAAAACATTTTGACAGCTGTCAAACTAAAATATTATTTTCTGCTGTAGTTACTTCTTTCACCATGAGAGGTCAGTGTGTTTCTCTATACAGGTCTTTCAAACCAGCAACTAGCACTTCTTCCCCAGGAAAATCAGTCTTCCTTCATTGTAAGTTCACCAACTAATCACTTCCTGTTTTTGCTTTGGCAGTCACAATCTTGACCTTTGATATATATTTCTCACGGTCTCTAATTTTCTTAAAAATAAGAAATCTCACCAGTAGGTTTTAATAGGGCAAAGTTCGTAGCCTGCCAGTGTCCTTAAAGCCCTTTATAGCTTAACTTAGTTCACTCTCACTGGAATAAAATCAAATTCATGTAATAGTCCATTCACAAAGATGTCACGGAATTAATAGTGCTGAAGTCAAATGTGCCCATCTGCTAGGAGTCTTCCTTATATATTCCTTGCATCTAGGAAGTTAAGAAAGTTGGTTGTGTAGTCCTGTCACTGTGAAGTGGCTGCAGTGATGTGGCAGAGTTCCAGTGATATCCTTGCCAACTCTGATCTGCCGACACTTCCAGAGACCCAGTTTGGTCTCCTAGGTGCCAGGATTGAGATTTGGGGCTGTGCGGGCTCCTCTGAATCTCCTATGCTAGGAAGACCATTTCTGCCAGTTTTTATTACCGCCAAACCACCTCCTACTGCATCCATTATCTTGTCCCTAAGTGGTAATTCACCAGGGACAAGACCTCACAGCACCATTTCTGACCTAGACGTGAATGTCCCACAACATTTGATCATCCTGATGTGTAATCTGTACTCAGGACTGAAGGCTGCCATCAGGTTTCCAATTGGCAAGGGGGTCAGCAAGACTGCATCTTATCATCCTATTTGCTTAACTTGTATGCTGAACAATTCATACATAAAGCAAGACTAGACTCAAAGGAAGGAGGCATGAAAACTGGAAGAAGGACCATCAACAATTTAAGATACGTAGATGATACTATACTGTTAGTAGAAAATAGTAAAGACTTGGGTTATGAAGAAAATCTGGGAAGAAAGTACAAAGGTAGGTTTACAGTTGACCATTAAGAAAAGAAAAATAATGACCATAGATAATTTACATAACTTTAAGGTAGACGGTGAAGATATTTAAATAGTTCATGATCTTCCATACCTTGATGCTGTTCTGTGCTTTCAAGTCATTCCTGACTTATGGTGATGCTAAGGCAAACCTATCCAGGTTTTCTGGGGCTGACGCTGCATGATGTGCCCAAGGTCACCCAGTGAGTCTCCATGGCTGACTGGGGAATCCAACTCTGGTCTCCAGTAATCAAATCACTATACCACACTGGCTCTCTCATAGATATGTTTTTGCAAAATGTTCAAAAACTCTGAACTGCTAAAAGACTAATAAATAGGTCCAAATCAAGCCTGAATTCTGCCTAGAAGTCAAGATGACTAAACTGAGGCTGTCCTACTTTGGCCCTATCGTGAGAAGCCATGACTCACTAGAAAAGGCAATAACGCTTGGTAAGGTAGAAGGCAGGAGGAAAAGAGGAAGAGGACATTACAGATGGATGGACTCAGTCAAGGAAGGCAGGGTCCTGAGTCTGCATGGCCTGAGTGGGCTGCTCCATGAGAGGATGAATTGGAGGTCTCTCATTCGTAGGCTTGCCTTAAGTCGAAGGGGGCTTGACAGCAGTTAAAAACAAATTCAGATGATTCCTTAGCCCTTTTTCCCTCTCAGGTGCACTTCTGCGCTTGCCTCTTCACACCGTCCACCACCTGTACAAAGGATCCACCGAGCTTGCCTGTCCCCTTTTAGTAACAGGGGTGCTTGAACTTGTAGCAGCCCCTTTCCTCATTTATTGTCACTGCCTTCGTACCCTGAGCGTTGCCTTCATCTGGGGTCTGGAACCCGTTTTTCTCTCCTGTTAAAATAATGCGAAACTCTCTCGGGCACGAAAAGATGGCTCCCCTGGCCCCATCGATCACTCTGGTACGGGAGACCTTCGGCTTATCCTTCCCTCAGATTCGCCTTGCTGGAAGAGGACGGGGGGGGGGGCAGCATTGCGCGGCAGAGAATGGATGGCAGGAAAAGAATTTCATCCGATTCGAAAATGCATTTTTTGCTGGGGCGGGGTGGTTTTCTCCAGGACGGGAGCTGAAGATGCCGCTGCTTCTGGGACTCCCCGTCCACCCTTCGGCCCTGCGCCCTCCCTTCCCTTTAGCGGGTGCCCAGCCTTCCAGCCCGCCCCGTCGGCGAGGGAGCCGGGCGGCCGGGGCACGGAGGGGGTGGTTTCCAGGGGCCGCCTCCCTTTAGGCGTTGCAGCCCCTGGGCCAGGGCGTGCCGGACTTCTTCGGTCGGCTGGACGCAAACGCCGGCTTGGCCCCTTTCCTCCCGCTGCCGCGCCCACCCCCTTATCCCCGGGGGCGGGCTCGCCCGGGTGGGACAGGGCACGCTCGCGCGCCGAGCGGCCGACCCGGAGAAACGGCACTGCACCTCCGAAGGGCGGCGGAAGCGGCGGGGAGAGCCGCCGCCGCCGCCGCCGCCGGGGAGGCAGAGGGGAAGCGGGTCCCCCGAAAGCCGGTCGAAGGAGGAGGGGCGCCGCCGAGATATCCGTGGACGGGAGGAGGCCGGCTGCCGACCGAAGGCGGCGGAGGACCGGACCGGAGGAGAAGAGAGATCGAGCAAGCGAGCCCCTTCCCAGCAGCCGACGACGGCACCAAAGAAGCTTTGGTTGTTCGCCGTCCAGGAGGCGGCCCGGCACGGGAGAGGCTGCCCGGGTCGGCGGCGGCGGCGGCGGCGGCGGGGCTGACGGGGGTGGGCGGGGAGGCTCAGCCGCGAGGGCGGCGTGATGAGAGCGGGAGGAAGGAGAGCGGGAAAGGAGGAGCGCTCGGCGCCTCCGGAGGAGAAGGACGCGGGGCGCGTGGAGACGGCGGCGGACAGAGGGGCGCCCCCCGAGGGAAGTCCGCTCTCCCGGGCAGGACGGTGACGGGCGCCCTTGCCAGCCAGAGAACCGATGGGGCCGAGCGCGGGGAGCTCGGAGAAAAGAGACGCCCCTGCGGTCCGGTGCGCCCCCTCGGCTGCGCCCGCTCCGGGAGGGGGAGTGGAAGGGAGCGGCCTCCCCCCCGCCGGCTATGCTGCAGTCGCCCCGGGACAGAAATGCCTCTCTGCTCTGGCCGCCGGCGGGCGGAGGGGCCCCGACGCCTCGGCCCACGCTCGCCCGGCTGCTCCCGCTGGCGACGAACTCCGCGACCGACGCCGCTCCGGGGACTTTCGTGGCGCACAAGGTGGCGGCGGGCAGCCTCCTGTCCCTGCTGGTGGTGTGGACCCTCCTGGGCAACGTCCTCGTCTGCGTGGCCATCGTGGGCTCCCGGCACCTGCGGGCCAAAGTCACCAACATCTTCATCGTCTCCTTAGCCGTCTCGGATCTGCTCGTGGCGCTGCTGGTCATGCCCTGGAAGGCGGTGACCGAGGTGGCGGGCTACTGGCCCTTCGGGGGCTTCTGTAGCGTCTGGGTGGCCTTCGACATCATGTGCTCGACGGCCTCCATCCTCAACCTGTGCGTCATCAGCGTGGACCGCTACTGGGCCATCTCCAGCCCCTTCAGGTACGAGAGGAAGATGACCCAGCGGGTGGCCTTGGTGATGATCGGCCTGGCCTGGACTCTTTCGGTCCTCATCTCCTTCATCCCCGTCCAGCTCAACTGGCACAGGAGCGAGGAGCCCCGCGCCGCCGCCCCCCTGGCGGCCGATCTCGCCCGCGCCGCCGCCCCCTCCTCCGGGTGGACGGGGAGTCCCGGCACCGGCGGCAACGCGAGCGGAGCGGCTGAGGCAAGGGAGCGCTGCGACTCCAGCCTCAACAGGACCTACGCCATCTCCTCCTCCCTGATCAGCTTCTACATCCCCGTTGCCATCATGATCGTCACCTACACCCGGATCTACCGGATCGCGCAGGTGCAGATCCGTCGGATCTCTTCTCTGGAGCGCGCCGCCGAGCACGCCCAGAGCTGCCGCAGCAACCACGGCGGCGGGAGCAGCCGCCGCCGCCTGGCTTGCCCTCTCCACCCCCCCCACCCGCCCCACCACCACCGCCGCCTCAGGTCCTCCATCCGCAAGGAGACCAAAGTCCTGAAGACGCTCTCGGTCATCATGGGCGTCTTCGTCTGCTGCTGGCTGCCCTTCTTCGTCCTCAACTGCCTGGTGCCCTTCTGCGAGAGCCCCCCGGGCGCCCTGGGCGCCGGCCTGCCCTGCGTCAGCGACGCCACCTTCGACGTCTTCGTCTGGTTCGGCTGGGCGAACTCGTCCCTCAACCCCATCATCTACGCCTTCAACGCCGACTTCCGCAAGGTCTTCTCGAACCTCCTGGGCTGCCGCCGGCCTTGCTCCGGCGCGCCGGCGGAGACCGCCGACGTCAGCAACGAGCTCCTCTCCTACAACCAGGACACCCTCCTCCGCCGGGAGGTCGCCACCGCCTGCGCCAACGTGATCCCCAACGCGGCGGGGGGCGGCGGGCGCGACGGCGCGTTTTTCGACCGGCTGTCCCGGCTCTCGCCCGCCCGCCGGGCCGCCGCCGAGTTGGCCGGCCAGCTGGACCGCGAAGGGGGCCTCTCGCTCGACCGACTGACCCCCTCCACGACCGGCTGCCTGCTTTAGACTCGCTCCGGCCCCAGGAGACGACACTTGTCGCTGTCGGATCTGGCAGCTTTCCGCACTAGACTCTTATCGCGCGATAATTCCACTGTCAACATCCCATGGAATCCTGGGGTTTGTAGCTTCGGGAAGGGGCGGCCCCAGAATTCCGTAGGATGTTGAAAGTGGAATCGTCACACCATAACAGTGTAGTGCGGAAATGGCCTAGTGGCGGCGAAATTCCAACCTGCCCAAAGATGAGAAATCAGTAGTGGACCCTGAACCGAAGAAGGAAGGCTAGGCCTTTCCTTCTAGCCGGCCCTGCCCTGAAAGACTTGGAGCTCCCACAGGGCTGTTTGTCACAAGTGTGGGGATGGCAACTGACATGAACACTTTTTTAAAAAGAAGAGTAAACTATAACCCAGGACACTCCGTGTGTTCAACACCAAAGTTTGGATTTCACTCAGGAAAAAAAAAAAAGGCAGAAGGTGTTTAAGGGCATTATTCCCCCTTGTGCGTTCCCTTCCTGCCACCTAACAAGTGATTTCTTTCATGTTTTTCTCAAAGGGATGTCTTGTTCATGCTATCCTTGCTGAGGTCGTGCTGTTTTATTATGTTGATAAAATGAATTATTGTGGATTTTTAAAATTTTGATTCAAGTTGTTCTATAATCAGGGAGGAAAGATTTATGAAAGCAACTTGGCATTGCATACACTCGCTTGAAAGGAATGAGATGGTAAAAAAGAATGATACAGTTGAGTTCTAGTGCAGCTAGTCCATTCATTTCAATGGGACTGTGCACTTTAGAGTTAAAGGTGTAGCAGTTTAGGCCTGCAGTCCTATAATCTCTTGAGTTTACTTACTCGGGTTAAGTTACTGGATACTTACTGCATAATGACTGGAGTAATTCCTGTATAAAACATCATCGTATAGGATTATGGTCTAAAAGGTTAATCCAATGTACACACTTACCTGGAAGGACTTCCTGTTGATGATGCTACCTTTCAAAGAAACATGAGAATAAAGTTGCACATTACCTCCCTCTAATGTTTAATTGGACAGTTCTCACAGTAGCTGTGTGGTGGCAAGAATGTTTTAATGTACTGTCCTTTAATAATTATACATGTGCAGGTATAAAATATAAAAACATTTTGTTCAATTCTATTCATTATCTGTTTGTCAAGAAAAAAAAGAGAATAATATTAAGGCAAATCTGTCCCATTCATTCACAAAATTAAGAGTGTAGTATATGTAATAACACTAGTTGTAAAATAGCACAGCACTGTAATTTATTTCTAGATCTGTACAACTGCTGTATTGAATTCAATCAAAAATGGCAAAATATGAAAATCTGTAATTGTTTTTTTAAATCAATCTGCTTAGCCTTTTCATTTTACATTTAACCATTGAAAGAACCAGCAGAATAGATGAACTTTTATCTTAAAGAGGAACTTAAATCCATTTTTTTGTGGAATGTTGGACTGAAGTGATGCTGTAAAATATAGGCTAAAACTTCCTTATGCAAATATATGGCAAAATTCAACCAAAGTCAAACACTTCTGAGTTCCATTGATTTCAATTGCAGAAACTGAGGCTGCAGCCAAGTACATATTTAGTTGGAGTAAATCTCATTAAACGCCATTGTCTTCTAGTATCGGACTATAACCATGGAGGCCAAGGTTGGATTCCTGGCTCAGCCTTGGAAACCCACTGAGTGAACTGGGCACCTCACACACTCTCATCCACAGAAAACCCTGTGATAGCTTTGCCTTAGGGTTCTGCCGTCACTCAGAAATGACATGTACAGTATTGCATTTCAGGGCACAGTTCTAAACCCCACTAGGAATTAAATTCTTCATTGAATAAGAAAGAACTTACTATTGAGTACATTAACTGTATGAGATGTGTTAAAAGATGGATTACGAGATATACGATCACTCGCAGAATAGTATGAACCACCATTCTTTAAAATAATAGCAGAATGTTCACTGAAAGTTGCAAAGACTGGAATGACCTGTCCAATTATAATGACCTGTCCAAAAATGTTCATGGACACAAAAATAGCAAAGAGGTAGTTCCCCCAAAGACTAGTAAGAGTCTTATCACACTGTTCCCTTATGCTGTGTTCTTCCATCTGAAATTCACTCCAGCCATTCTCTCAAGGATAGCTCATTGTTGACACACTCTATCACACCCTTGCCACATTTGGGCTTAAACAGAGTAGTTTATGTAGTTTTTAAATATCTACCTTAAGGTATCATTACTAGTCCTTTACTCCAACCCTGGCTGCATGATTAGTTCCTCTAATTTTTTCAAAAATTTTGAGGTTGTAATTGTGCAGTAAAGTTATGACATCATGATGCTATGCTACTAGGATAGTTAGCTCTTTTGTGCTTGCTGTACAGTATAAATTTCTATTTTAACACTTGATGCTGTCGGTTATTTTGACAAATTCCAGAGGGGTACCCATTTATTCGGTTGCACAAAAATAACAAAGAATCTTGGAAGTCTGTTAGTCTTTAAGGTGCAACAAATGAAAGCTCCAGACTTTCAAGCTGTGAAAGCACCTCAGAAACTCCAGGGGATTACTTCTGATTGGGACGCAAGAGCAGTAAATATTTGTGTTTCACCTCTTGAATTTTAAGGTATCAACTTTTCCCTTACTTTCCATGTTTGAGAACTGCCATTTTGGGTGGCAGAGATATAGCACTGAACAGAATCTTTGCCAGGTCTACTGAAATGTATGTGTGTTTATAAAACTGCCTTCAAGTCACCTGTCATCTTTTGATGACCCCATGAGGAATACTGAGAGGTGGTTTTGCCAACATTTTCCTCTGAAATATAGCCCGCTGCCCTTTGGATTAGTTGGAGGTCTCCCATCAAAGTACTACCGAGGGCTGACCCCTGCTTAGCTTCCAAGATTAGATGGGATCTGGTGTCTTTAGGGTATTTAGGCTACAGAAGTAGGTGTACAGAAAATATAAAATCAGGCAGAACTCTTTTCATAGGCAGAACTGGGCATTTCATTTATGTGGCAAGAATCTGCTGATTTGAAGTAACCCTTTCTGTTTAAATACCAAGTCTGACCAAAAGTCTCTCTTCAAAGAGATAACATTATTTTGGGAGATGACATCATGTGCTCTCTGAATGGCTAAGTTTCTCCCAATACGGGTTCTTCCCTTGGAAAGACTGCTACCGACGATGGCTGGGGGGGGGACGGGACTCGTCTTCATACCTCATTCGACCAATCTCCCTCAGCATCCATCCTACTGCAGGCTGGTTGGGTCTTATTTAATCTAAGATGTGATTTTAGTTTCATTTCAAGCCTCAGGGAGAGGTGGGTAATAAATAAAGTTTAATAATGGCCCTAAATGTTTGGTTTTATTGGTAAAACACCAAAGGTTTTTTTAAAAAAACCAACTATTTATTAAAAAGTAAAAAAAAAAAACCCATTTAGGCAAGAAAGACTAAAACACTCCGCACCTGCCAGGACTTTGGGGGACATTTTTCACACGTACTGGATGGCAGTACGTGTGAAAGGGATCTAAGAGTCTTAATAGACCACAAGCTGAACATAAGTCAGCAGTGTGATGCGGCAACCAAGAAAGCCAACGCAATTCTCGGCTGCATCAATAGGAGTATGGTGTCTAGATCGAGGGAGGTACTGGTACCACTCTACTCTGCTTTGGTTAGACCTCATCTTGAATACTGTGTCCAGTTCTGGGCACCCCAATTCAAGAAGGACATGGTCAAGCTGGAGCAGGTCCAGAGGAAGGCGACCAAAATGGTGAAGGGCCTGGAAGCCAAGCCCTATGAGGATAGACTTAGAGAGCTGGGTATGTTCAGTCTGCAGAAGAGAAGGTTAAGAGGGAACATGATAGCTATGTTTAAATATTTGAAGAGATGCCATGTAGAGGAGGGAGAGGGCTTGTTTTCTGCCGCTCCAGAGACCAGGACAAGGAGCAATGGATTCAAGCTGCAGGAAAGGAGATTCCACCTGAACCTCAGGAAGAACTTCCTGACGGTCAGGGCTGTCCGGCAGTGGAATATGCTGCCTCGGAGTGTAGTGGAGTCTCCTTCCTTGGAGGTTTTTAAGCAGAGGCTGGATGGCCATCTGTTGGGAGTGCTTTGAGGGTATTCCTGCATGGCAGGGGGTTGGACTGGATGGCCCCTGTGGTCTCTTCCAAATTTCTATGATTCTATGATTTTGCTTCTAGCTGAAAAGTGGGCCTGCGGCAGCTCAGCCAATCAGGTGCAAGCCTGGCTCTGTCTCTGAAAGCTATCACTGTGCCCTGTGTGGGTTGCAGTTCCCTTGCCGGCCTGGGGGAGCATGGAGGGCCAATCTTGAGAGAACCATTGAGGGGACACTTCATGGTGAATGAGGGCAATGGCTGTACTGGGTTGATCCCCTCAGCTCCTGCAGTCTTGTGCTTTCTGCCATTGCTCTTTCCGTAGTTTGTGTCCCTTCGAGCTCCCTGGGCCAAGTTCCTCTCTCCATTGCTTCTTTCACGGATCTATTTTTAGCAGGATGCTTGTGTGGAAAGTGTGCATTTTTGTCTGACATTTTGCCTCACAATGACCACGGTCTGACGGTCTGGCTACTGTTGCCAGAGGTGACATCACCATCAACTCTCTGTCTAGTTAACTTCTGTATGTGAAACTAAGCGGCGGAGAGTTGGCAAGAAGTCTTGCTCTTTGTCTTAGGCAGCAAAATGCCTTGGGAAAGCTTTACTGAATATTAACAACAGTGCATCCGCTATCTGCTGTGGGGGACCGGCAATTCTTTTTTGCTTTTTTTTTTCGGTGTGCCAGGGCCTGGCACTATATTTGTGCCCATTGGACATAATTGTTTCTTTACTGGCAGCTTGCAGGCTCGGGGACTTGGAGTAGCACCAATATACCAGACATCTGCCTATTCCTGGTGGGAGAGGGGATGCTGTACTAGATGCTGGTGTGGATGTGATACAGCAAGTCTCTCCTCCTTATTTTTTAACCAATAGTTACTCAATGGGAGATTCCCAGAATCAAACCCAGAACTTTCAGCCTACTCTTCAGAAAATTTACTGCATTTCCTGACATCCCAACCAGATTGGGTGCTAGACTATCTTTCACCATTCTTGAGGAGAACAGGCTAGCTTGGGACAGTGCAGAGCAGGGTATGTGGTATACATGGCTCTGTTCTCCAACATTTGCCACAGTTATCTCTCCAAATGATTGTAGGGCCAACCCTGTATATATGCTCCAGGCTAAAATAGGAGCAGGTTATAACAGTCAGGACATGACTTGCTGGTCTTGAACTTGTAATGGAGAGAAGAGAAGGAGGATCTATCAAAGCTGGCTTTGTGCTTAAAGTCCCTTACTGGTCCTAATGCAAATATTTTTTCATACTTTTTTGGGGGGGTTTAATCCCTGTTTGTGGCTAATGGAGTGCAGTAAGTATTCAGCTCAGCTACCCAAGCCATCCCTTTTTTATCTGAGTGCCATCCCATACCATTGTTGCTGCTATTTTGCACCTTACTCAGGATTCTGGAAAAGACAGTGACTCTGCAGGGAAGAAAACAATATTGACTAAAGAACCCATAGGGGATATCAGTCAAATGTATTCACTAGCTGCACGAATTTCCATATCTAACAGCAGCTGACAGAATTTCCATTATCTAAGAGCAACTGTCAGCAGCTGAAAGCTAGCCAGTTGTTTAGCTCAGGAGTTCTTCGGAACAGGATGGGGATCTGCAAGGAAACTGCTCAGCTGGAGACTGCAGCAGATTCTCTGTATATGGAGGGGTTCCTTTCCAGCAACCTTTGTGAATAGCAGAAATCATGAATGTTCACATCACCCTGACTATACGCCCCCCTCCATTTTAGTCGGTGTTTTTCTTTATGTAAAATCTTCAGGTGTTCACAGGGAATGTGGTATCTGCTGTTTTTGCTGTTGGCCTTTGTGGTACCATTTTCATCTCATGTTTCAAGAAGGAACAGTGGAAACAAACCTGTCAGATGCACATGTCTCTAGAGCAAGGACAGTTCGAGCTGTGTACTATATTCTAGACACAACTAAATGATCAATGATTATCACTAGTACTAGTTGGTGTTTTGTTAGTATGGTGGCTTGCTAGTTTGGATTGTTAATAAGCCATAGAACTGTTTATTCTATATATAAGGTAAAGTATTGACCCACGCCATTTCCAAAAAGTAGGGGGTCAATTTCCCCTTCCCACTTCATTTTACAGTCAGAGATTGTTTCTACACCTTCCTGGCTGTCATAGCATAGAACTGTACAGCCAGAAAGGACCTCAAGGATTATCTAAGCCAGTGCTGCTCAAAGCGGTGGTCTCTAGATGGTGCCAGTCTCTGAGCCATTGGCTGGTGATTCCTTGCAAATTGCTAAGAAAGAAGGAAACAATTGTATGCAGGGGCATAAATATAGTGCCAGTCCCTGGCACATTGTGAAAAAGTTACCAGTCCTCTACATCAGATAGCCTAAGAAGCATGGGTGCTTACCCAACCTCTACAGCTGTCAAATGGGTAATTATTATTATTACTGAATAGTTTAAGTTGCTTGAGCAGGCCATAGCAAATATCAAGCTGTTTCCCAATTAACATCCACTGTGCTGTAGGCCAGAGGTGGGAATCATGTGGCTCTCCAGATTTTGCTGAAATACACCTCCCAGCATTCTCCCCTGTTGACTGTGCTGACCAGGAGGGCTGCTTTGAGGTCAGTTCAACAACACTTTCAGTGTAACATGATAAAGCAAGCCAACCCCCGGAGGGATGACTACAGTCTGGTACCTGGGCTTCAGAGTGACCCCTTTGTGGACCAGTGGATGGGTTGTTCTATGGATTTGCTGTGGTAATGGTGAGCAGATTCTCTATCAAAACTTAGCAGGAACAGCCAGATAAAGTTATAAAAAAAGAATAGACAAATAGAAGTTTATTGAAGACACAGTTAGATCACACATTAACTGATTAAGTATTTCATCAATCACAGTTCCCCTAAATCCTATTCAGTTATTCCCCCAGCTGACTATTCTCTCTCTATTACAGGTTTTCCTTATCTCTATGCCATCTTTGCAATATCTCTGCAACTGTTTCCCTGTCTCTTGGCCATGTTTGCCCTATCTCTCTGCTATCCTATCTCTGTCTTTAAGCCATGTTTTCCCTACCTGCTTTCTGTCAAGTTTTGTATCTTTTCTTCTTCATAGGCTTCCTTTCACAGCATTCCCTGAGTTGTGATTGGATGGCACCAACCACACTTGCCCAGCTACTCTTCACAATGGTGTTTTTGGGGCAATAAGCATTGCTAACTTCATGCTCAGCATATTGTTTTGTGAGCAGACTAAAAAGTTCAATTGTGGTCCTTTCACACCAGAGAATGGTTTTGGAAATGTTTGCTGTGTACTCCACATGCTTTTTTGCAAACTCCAAACATTGATATAAGTTTGTTTCAGCAATGGCTTTCTTCTCACCACAATTCCAAAAAGCTAACCTTTGCGGAGTGTCCAAGTGATGGTTGCTCTCATTTCAGCTGCATTTCTCTCCAGATCCTTCAGTGTTAACATTAGCCTTTTGGGTCCTTCTCTGAATAATGCCCTGCTTACCTAGACACTGAATTTTTGTTGGACAGCCTTCCCTAGGCAAGTCACTATCGAACCATAGCATTTCCATTTTGTAATAATAGATTTAAAGGACCTCTGGGGGATGCTTATAGTTTGTAATATTTCTTTTACAACTTAACCCACATTGGTACTTCTGCACAACTTTTCTTCTATACTTATTTTAATAATTCCTTGGTCTTCATGTTACTGCTTGTTTAGGTATGGTCTCCAACAAACTCTAGGGCCTTATAGGAACAAGTTTATTTCATCTGAAATAGTGTGGTGCTGTAATTGCATACAGAGGCATATCATTCGATTACTTGGGCGACTTCTGGAGGCACCAGAGCTTATTGTGGTGTGTCACAGCAAAATAGTTTGCTTTTGTTTACTTAAATCTTGTGTTACAATACATATATTTTGTTCCTTCATTATGTTGAGCATCTTGTGTAAATCAAGTGGTATCCATTCTCATTAAATTAATATTAATTCCAGGTTGTAAGACAATGAAATGTGGAAAAGTCAAAGTGGGGCTGAAACCAATGTGGGCTGTACTTCAGGGAACTGTAACTTTTCAGAAATCATGTTCATTCATCTTCGGCAAGACCTGTGTTTTCAATAAGTTTGATAATGTTCTTTCTTAAAGCTTACCATTAATTTATCAAGAACAGATATTACGCAGTAATTTCTTAGGTTTCCATCTCCCTGGATCCGTTTCTAAAAACTGATGTCACATTGGCTGCCTTCCAGTCCTCTGATGATTCAGTTTAGAGATTAACAGTGGAACTACCCGGTTTATATTGATATTATATAGTATTAATCAAGTTATTTTTAAGAAAAGTGTAGCAAAAATCTTTTAACCAAATAACAAATGAACCAATTTTTATAGGGACAACTTATTTCATCATTTGTACAGTTATGTGTCCCAGACATTTTTTAAAAAAATCTATCTCTAAATCAATCGATAATATCTGTGGCAAATTTCTTAGCATTTCTCGTATTTAGATTACTTTGAGCAGAGGGTGGCCATGCTTAACATACGTACAAACATGTACATTCTCCAGAAAATCTAACTCAGAGTACAAGGGGAAAATGTTTCATAATTAAAAATATCCAAGTTCACAGATGATTAAACAGACACAGAATGTACACTGCTGGAACAGTGTGGTTAGCATGCCAAAAAGACCAATATGACTAATAAAGCCCTTGATTTAGTAAGAGCATGCACAGTATCACTTCCTCAGCTTTGTGTCTCATTTAAACTTCTTTTTTTCTTACTTTATGTCTTTCACAAACATTTCTGCTTGCCCTGGCTCCCCATATTCCTGACTCTATGGGTATAGTACTTGTAATATACTGTATAGTAACATAACTAAGTGCACCAGCACAGTGGGCAGAGCGAACCCACTCCCTGCAAAGACAGTTAAAAGAAAATGAGAACTGACACACAAGTCTGACATCTCTCCCAACTGTGGAATACTTTGTCCAGCGAGCCTTCCCCTCAGCTCCACGTGCTGAGAATCCACGTTCCCCAGCTTCTTTGCTTTTAACCGGACTTCAGGACAGGTATAGTATTTCCCATACCAAACCTCCTCTAAAAATCCCTCTATCCCACTCCTACCTTTATTTCTATAGTTCTCTGTGTGAGTGTGTTGCATACATGTTTGATTGTGTTTCAATAAAACAATTATTAATTTCAACATCTGCCTTATCATTGACTCAGCCCGGCCCCGTAGATATAGGGTTCAAGATCTTGCTACGTTACCCTGCTTCTCGCATTGCAGATTTGTGCTCTGTGCTAATTCCCTCCCCAGTGTTTGAGCACATTTAGGTGTCCCTCTCGGGACCCCCAGAAATCAGGGTAACAATGTGGAAGGGAAATCCATGTCCTATCCCTCCTGTGAATAAATATATTTGTTCATGAGGAAGTTGTTTGTTTACCTTTGAAGGGTAATGGTTTACTTATTGTACTGGTTAGGATATAACCAAAGAATCAGGACATCATTCTTCGGTGCTTTACTGAAAGTGCTGTTTGAGGTTGAGTTGAAAGGATAGGAATGAAGTGGCAGAATGTAATACAGGAAGCTTCCACCTTTTGATGTCCCCTTATCTGACAACTGACTCTTTTGATGCTTCCAAATTAAGTTCCATTAACTCAGTGGGGGTTCTGCTCTTTCATCAGTGCTTCCTGCCTACAGAGTCTCACTTGGAACCATTTGCATGGGCATGCTGCTTGCAGAAAGATCTGAGACGGGGGCAGGGGGAGGCACTAAGCTGGCTGGGAGACTTTGCAAGCAGTGTATGCATGGTCAGTCCTGAGTTCCATGTTTAAATATTTGAAGGGATGCCATGTAGAGGAAGGAGAGGGCTTGTTTTCTGCCGCTCCAGAGACCAGGACAAGGAGCAATGGATTCAAGCTGCAGGAAAGGAGATTCCACCTGAACCTCAGGAAGAACTTCCTGACAGTCAGGGCTGTTTGGCAGTGGAATATGCTGCCTCAGAGTGTGGTGGAGTCTCCTTCTTTGGAGGTTTTTAAGCAGAGGCTGGATGGCCATCTGTCGGGAGTGCTTTGAGGGTGTTCCTGCATGGTAGGGGGTTGGACTGGATGGCCCGTGTGGTCTCTTCCAACTCTACATTTCTATGATTCTATGATTCTATGATTCTAAGCTGAACCTATCACAGGGTTTTCTGGGGCTGAGAGTGTATAACATGCTCAAGGTCACCCAGTGCTTCCATGGCCAAGTGGGGAACTGATCTCTGATCTCCAGGGTTGTAGTCCAACACTCAAATGGACCATGTTTTAAATGAGTGGATTTTCTCCTTGTCAGCTTTCTTCACTGTCCAGCTTTCACAATCATATATAGTATCAAAAATACTATGGTCTGGATGATTCTGACTTTGGCATTTAATGATATATCTTTACATATGAAGATCATATCTAGTGTCTTCATGGCTGCCTTTCCAAGGCTTGGGCCCTTTCTGCACCTTACCTTTTTCCGGCGCTGGGGTGCTGGGATCGCGCAAGCAGCCTCTGGCGAGAGGCTCTCGCGTCCCTGCTGCTTCAGCTCCGCACGAGCTGCCTGCTCGCGTAAGAGCCCCGCCTCTTTCTTCCGCAGTGCAGCCTGGGAATTTCCCAGGCTGCACTGGGGCAGGAAGCATGACCGGTACGGCTCCGGAGGCTCCGTACGCCAGGTAATTGTGCACGGGGCCCGGGAGCAATGCGCGATCGCGCACCATTTTCGGCTTCCAGCCAAAAATGAAGAGGTGTGCAATTGGCGCCTGCTGGCCCCTGGAGCGTTCTGTGATTGTGAGTGCGTTGTGCAGATTGCTCCTCACAATCGTGTGACGCTCCAGGTGCCCTTTCGCATGGCAAATGCTGTGCAGAAAGGGCCTAAGTCTTCTTCTGATTTCTTGCCTATATTCTCCATTTGGTTAATGGTCATTTTTGCACTACACTGTTATAGTGCTATTATTCCATTTTCAACATCCTGTGGAATTCTGGGGTTTGTAGTTCACTGAGGCCAAAGAGCTCTCTGGCTGAGAATTCTAAATGTCCCTCCTCCCTAAGCTGCAAACTTCAGGATTCCATAGGATGTTGAAAGTGGAATAATAGCATAATAACAGCATAGTGTAGAAATGCCCAATAATTGGGCCAAATATAGGAAAACATCTATAGTAGGGGTGGGGATACCCTTTAACTTCAAATCTTTAACTATTTTGGTGTCTTTTTTTACCCACTTTTACATTATGTAAATAATCTGTGGTTGTTGTTTTTGTCTTAATATTCAGCTGTAACCCTGTCCTTGTAATTCTTCTGTAACTTTTATTGGTAGTTGCCCCAAGTGTTTGCTGTTTCTGCTAGTTATATGGTGTCATCTGGACATCTTAAATTATTGATTTTCATTCCACCGATTTTCAGACCTCCTTTGTCCAGATCTAATCCCATTTCCTGTATGATATGTTCTGTGTATAAAATTAAACAGATGGTGTGAGAAAATGCAGTGTTGTCTGACTCCCTTACCAATTGGAAATCATTCTGTTCCTGTCCAGACAGTGGCATCTTGTCCAGAGTATAGGTTACTCAAAAGGCCAATTAAATGTTGTGACATGATCATTTCTTTTAGAATGATCAAAACAGTCATCCCTCCACATTTTGCTCCATCAGCCAGTCACAGTATAACCTTAAGAGCATCTTTGTTTTCCAAAACCAGCTTCGATATGAGGTGTTTCTTGCATGGATGGTAAAAACTCTTTGTTGTGAAACCTCAAGCATCCCTTGCTTGCTTGGCAAATTAATGCAACCAGTGCTACAATTCCTGTGTACTGTACCCTACTGTTTCCATGTTTGTTGGCATATTTTGTGGGATAGATTCTGTCTCTGTAGCTTATAAAACTATTGGTATGCCACCTATTCCTGGTGATTTCTTTCTTTTAAGCCCTTTTAGAACAACTTCCATTTCACTTTCTAAAATTATGAGTTTGCTGCTGAAAGGTTCTTTTTGTCATCCTTTCTTTTATACAGTCCTTCACTGTATTGCTTTCATCATCTTTTTATTTTGTCCCGATCATATAATATAATGTGTTCCCTTGTTGATCTTTACATGGCTGATTTTCATTTAAATTTCTCTTTTGATTTCTTAGATCTTGTTGAAGAGGTTCCTTGTTTTACCTATTTGTTGTCTTCTGTTATTTCTTTGCATTGATTGTCATATTAGCTTTCTTTGTGCCTGCACACAGGTTGCGAAAGAGCTGAATTTAGGATAATGACCCTATTTCTATCACATTTTCGTTTACTTCTTGCTTGTCCTTAACCATTTGAAGAGTTACATCTGTTATGCAATGAGGTTTTTCTTTACTTTTGGTTTTTTTTCTTTTAAATGTTCTTTGTTTTGTCTTCTCTCTGATAATGTCCCTAGTTTCTGTCCAGAATTCTTCTGGTTCTTGATCAAGCAAGAACCAGTAGTAAAAATCTGTTCTTTATATGGTATTTAAACTCTACAAAAATTCTCTATAGACTGTGGCAATCATTCAGTACGCATATTTAACTTTACTCTAATTTTTGATATTGAATTAATGATCGGTGCTTCAATATACTCCTAGTCTTGTTTTTGCAAATGGAATGGAGCTTCTCCATGTTCTGCTTTCAGTTATGTGTACTATTTAATTTCTGTATCGGACAACCAGTGACATCTATATATGCAACCATCTGTTTAGCCTGCAGAATATGTTTGCAATAAACAAACTGCAGGCTTCACAAAATGCAATAAGTCACTTTCCTGCTTTATTGTTTGATCCCATGGCAAATTCTCTGATTATTTTTGCTTTTATTGTTTCCAACTTTTGCATTCTTATTTGTTATGATTATAAACATGACCTAATTTAGAGTATGGGCTATTTCCAACTGGACACCAGCACAGAATGTTTCAGTTTCATCCTGATCTGCTTTTGCAGTAGCACTATAAGGTTTAATTATGGCTATATCAGTAGATTTTCCCTGAAGTTTTGTTGATATTATTCAGAAAGAATTCGCAATGCGTCCCCTGATTGCTATTGCTAAATCTCCTATCACTGTGAATGTGTCTCTATTTCTTCTTAGATTGTCCTTTCCAGAGTAAAACACTGTATAATTATTAGATTGAAAATCTAATAATTCTTGATTACTTGATTACTTTAGCTCATTCACTCCAAATATTGCCATGTTTGTATGTTCTATATCTTGTTTTGCAATTTCTATTTCCCCCTAATTCATGCTTCCTGCTTTCCATGTTGCTATTTGTGTACTGTGCAGCTTGGGATTTTATGTACTTTCATATCTGAGCATCTCAGCAGCTAAACATCCTTTCAGCTTGAGTCCAGCTGCATCATTAGTCACAACACTACTTATGCCTGTCCTTTTCTTTTCCCTGGTGGCTGGCCGAATGCCTGGAAGTCTCATCTTCTGGTAGTATCTCTTACTTCATTTTGAATTATCTCGTCATAGGGTTTTCAAGATAAAAGGCATTCAGAAGTAGTTCAGCACTGCCTCCTTCTGTGCTTTACTAACAAGAGGTAGGCCACAATGGCACTACCTTAGCATGGTGGGAGGATTGCATACTCCTGTGAGGCAAGAGGCTATGCTGACGGTAGGATTTCTATTGAAAATGGTCTCCCAAATCCACCAGTGTTTTGCTGAGGAGCCAAACTAAACATTAACGCAGTAAGGAGAAGCTCTGGGACATCAGCAGTGGTGGGAGGTAACAGTGGAAGAGATCTCTCAGAGACAACAACAGTGCCACTTCAGCAAGCTCTTGTTACTACTGCACAGAAGGCAGCAGTGGTAAAGCATTTCTGAATGTCTTTTACCTTGAAAACCCAAGAATGATATGGTTTTCCTTACATTAAACACACCACACACATATACAGCAGACAGACAAACATTTGGTGTGGTTTTGGCTATGCACATTTAATTAGGTGTAAAAGCTTCATTTAACTTAGGAGGTCATATGTCTGAGCATGCACTTCCTACAGCTTTACCAGGGATGGAATCATGTGATCCTTCACATGTTCTAAAGCTCCCAGCTTTACATATCACTGGCTATGTTGGCTAGGACTGCTGGGAACGGCTAGCACCATGGTAGCAAAATTGTGGTGGCAGTCAGTCTTGCCCTTAAGCCACTATATTTGGCTACTTCTGTAAAAGGATGCAACTTAAATTTATGTGGCGGTTTAGGATGTGGTAGAATGTCTGAGGATGTTTATTCAGAAGTCAGGCCCATAGAGTTCAATAGGTTTTAATGCCTAACAAGTATTTTTAGGATTGTAGCATTTAAAAATGTAGGCTGGAATTCACTAGGATAATTATGAATGAGTAACCTGTTGTGCATTCATGACTGGGTTGGTTGACTGGTTGGCAATGTGCCGGTTTCTACTGTCCGGAGAAAGTTTGTGCAAGTTGATGTTTCTCTTTCAAAACTTACCAATAATAGGGAGAGAAAATATTTTTAAAGACTGGGAGAAAGAGTTGCGGAAATTTATCAGGCAGGGAAAGAAACCAAGAATAAGATTTAAAACATTACAAGATGCAAAGGAAAGAGGAGGCTTTGATGTGCCATCGCTGAAAATCTATTATCAAGCATGTTGCTTGGAAATAATAAAAGACTGGATACAGTTGGAGAATACAATAACAAAAGAAGTGGAAGGAATAAATAATAGATTTGGTTGGCATGGATACTTATGTTATGACAAAGCAATTGTAAATAATGACTTTAATAATCATTGTATACGAAAGACTATATTGAAAGTGTGGACACAAATAAAGTGTAGATTTTACAGAAGACTTCCAACATGGACCTCACCGCAAGAAGCTTTTAAAATTGCTCCAACAAAACAAGGAAATCTTTTAACATATCAAGAGTTGTTAAAATGGGATGGAGACAAACCTAGAATGCGCACAGAAGAGGAATTAAAAGAGTTAGGACATGAATTTAATTGGTTCCCATGGAGACAATTAAGAGAGAGATTCAAGATGGATCAAAAATTGTATGGGTTTGAAAAAAATGATAATGAATTAGATGTGTTGATGAAAGGGGACCAGAAAAAGGGAATCTCTAGATTTTACAAAATATTGTTGCAAAGGGAAATGGAACCAGAGATGATAAAAGATAATATGGTTAGATGGGCTCAAAATATTGGACACCCAATCGAGTTGGATACATGGATGAGGGCATGGAAAACAGATATAAAATTTACACCAAGTTTAAATTTAAGGGAAAATTTTTATAAAATGTTAAACAGATGGTACATGACACCTGTAAGGTTGAAAAGAATAACAAAAAATGGGAATGGAAAATGTTGGAAATGTGATGAAAAAGAAGGGTTCTTTTTTCACATGTGATGGACTTGTAAGGTAGCAAGGAAATTCTGGAAAGAAACACATGATGAAATTCAAAGAATGTATAGCTTAAACTTTGAAATGAAGCCAGAATTTTATTTGTTGAACATGTTAGGGCAACAAAGAGAAATAAGATCTTATCAGAAAACATTGTTATATGTAATAACTGCTGCAAGAATGACATATGCACAATATTGGAAAGAAGGAAATTATATTGATATAAAAGAATGGAAACTAAAAGTTCTGGATATGGTAGAGATAGAAAAGTTAACTTTTTCACTTAAAAATAAACCAATCCAGAACTTTGAAAGAGAATGGAAAGAAGTTTTGAATTGGATAAAAGAATGAGGAAAAGAAGAAACAAAGGAAGAGTGTTGGAAATGTTGGTAATGAAAATTAAGGATATTATAGAATAAGTATAAGTTGAATGTAACAATGTTAAAAGTAATAGTGTGATAGTGTGATTACCTCTTAAATTAACTCTTAAATAGAAATAATGTATAAATGGGATATAAACACAAACTCAACTGGAAAAAAGATGCTTGGAAGCGGGGGGGTATTTTTCTGTGTAAAATTTCTATATATATATATATATATATATATAGATATATAGATATATATAGATATATATAGATATAGATATATAGATATATATATATATATAGTTGCTGCCCTGGCTAGTCCGAGCTTTGGGGATATTAAAAGATATCCCTTGATATCACAATTCGGCTGCACTTCTCTATTCCTTTCCACATGCTTGCGAGGCCACCGGACAAGCACGTAAACAAGCTCGGCCGTTAATAGCCGTAATATTCAAACTACAATACAGGCAGGCCAGAAAATAGCTGACTCGCTGCTTTAGGAAACCTCCAGGCAAGTACTCTAATTAGGTATGCACGCAACCTACAAAACAGCCTCTGCCCCGCGATGGCAGCTTGATGGGTTAACTATACAATACCCAAGTACTCTGCGTTTGCATACTGGCTACTCTATTGAAAACCGCTACGATAACTCAATCATTCAGATTCTGACCTTTCGGAGGCTTTGTCTCCAACTCCAAATCTATTGTTTTCCCCCAAGTACGGCATAGCCTGCAGTCACAATGCTCCTTATAAAAACCCTTGATTCTGAGACCTTCCTCGGAACGCTCCCGAGTTTCATCCCGCCTTGCTGCCGCTTTGCTTGGCGAGCCTCCCCTCAGCTCCACATGCTGAGCTACATCGCACCCCAGCCTTGCTCTCTATTTTTCCGGGCTTCAGGACAGGTGAAGTATCACCCAAACCAGCAACTCCTCTAAAAACCCCTCTATACCACTCCAACCTTTATTTCCTTTAGTTATCTTGTATGAGTGTGTCGCATACACTGTTTTGCTTGTATTTAATAAACATCATTTATTATTTCAACTTCTGTGTGCCACTTGACTCGACCCAACCCTGTAGACATAGGGTTCAAGATCTCGCTACGTTACCCTGCCTCTCGTAACGCTAAGCAGTGCTCTGAGCTAATGTTTCCCACCTTTAGTTGAGCACATTTTGGTGTCCTTCCCGGGACCCCCAGTACACAGGGTAACAATATATATATAAGAAAGTTTGTGCAAGAACTATTGTCCTTATCTATGTTCTGGAACACAAGCTGTCTTGTTAAAAAATACACTGAAAAATTCACGGTCATGCAACATTAATGCAAAAGAAAAGGGAAATTGACTTTACTGACTCTTTTTTTCTTTGTATACAAAGTAATTATGGCTCCAATTTTGAAATGTAAGATGCAAATCAGGAAAGATTCAGTTGAGGAAGAGAATGTGCCTGACAATTTTGCTAGATGTCTGGCAGAATTTAGGCAATTTACAGTTTCTATGGAGAATAAGTTTGATAAACTCATAGAACATGTGACAGGAGAAGCTTTAAAAAAATCAAACAGACATCTGAAAAGACCATTGTTGAAATTCAAGAGAATGTGAATGAAACAGGATGTCTGTGAAAAATGACTCATGACTTGGAAATCAAGTTTATTGAAAAAGATACATGTATACAGCAAGAACCTGAGAAAACCAATTTTGTACATTCAAGAAGGATGAAGGTTTCAAGTGATTTTATAACCTGCCGTCAGCTAGAAAGTGCAAAGATCCAATTTTGTAATGAGAAGTTTTTGTGGAAGATTCAAGAGAACCTGCTTATGCTCTTGAAGGAAATTCTGCCACAATTTCTTGGAAAAAGGAAAAACTAGAAATCTTTGGACAACTGGGATCAACTGGACGGTCTGATTTTTTACCTACAACAATGAAAGACACAGGTCGAGCATGATTGCTCAGAAAAATAGCCTTCTGGGAAAATTTAAGAATGTTGACTTTGGAAAGCAAGCAAGCAAGCAAGCAGAAAGAAGTTGGTTCTGATAAAGAAAGGGATCTGTAAGAATCAGGAGGAAAGTGCAAGGATGTGGTGAAAAATGGAAAAAATAAATGTTTGGTGGTTGAATGATTATTTAGATTATTATTATTATTATTTATTTAGAAAAGAATGAGTATGATATGATGATGAATTTTTTTAACCTTACATTTTAAAGTGTAAATATTTATTGCATGAGAAGTGTAATAAGATTATTTCCTATATGATTATTTGTTAATATACTAATGTAATATTATCAACACTATATACTAATATACTAATACTAATATAGAAGAATAAGTTAAGAATGATTAACATAGAATATAGAATAAGTTAAGAATGGCTTATGTGTTTATGAATTAAATAAGTAAATGAAAAATTAAGAAGATAAGTGATTATAATTGATCTTTATTAGGTAATTAACTTAGAAGATTATTACTTTTTGATGGCTTATTCTTAGTACTTGCTGATTGATTGCATATTATTAGTTGAAACTAATATAGCATATAGAATAAGTTGATAAGTGACTATAGAATAAGTTGAGAAGATTAAGTTAAGAATGGAAATGAAGGATTTACTAGTTAGGTGTAACTGCTTTACTCATATGAGCTGTTCGCAACAAAGTTGGGGACCCATTTTTAGCTTTTTGTAGTTTCTTATATTCTTTTTTCTTTTAGTTATTTTATAGCATTGCCATGTATTGCTTTTTTTTCTTATTTGTCTTGTATTTTTAGTTTTTTGTATTATTTTTATCATTGTATGTTTCTGTTTAATAAATAATTTTAAAAAATTTTAAAAAATAAAAAGCTACTGAAGTAACGTTTCCTGGCCTGAACCCTCTCCCCTCCTCCCGAGCTTGAGGGAAATAACATTCACCTGTCCTTGGATCACTGGCAGAATGGATCTCCTTTTCCTTTGCAGCTGATGCCTGGCAAAGTAGGTGGGGGAAGAGTGCATAGAAAATTTAACTTCCATGTTCACAATCACTACTGAGCCATAATTGTGACACTATTGTCATGACTGTAAACCACCCCCCATCTGCTTTTCTGGGCATTAACCGCATGAGAAAAGGAGGCCATTCTGCTGGTGATCTGAGCACAGAATGATGTTTCTATCAGATTTTGAGTGCTGAGACAGAAAAAGTTACTGAATTAAATGTACTTAAGTAAATAGTTGATGCAGAATATTGGCCTTAACTTTTAGCAAGTGGTTCAGCATGCTGGAGCCCGTACACGGCTTCCTGTATTTCCATACGTAACCTCAAAAGTGACCATATCTGCTAGCCATAAGAAAGCCCAATCTGAAATATTTTAAAGACATTACCTGCAGGGTAATTATCCAGAATGCATTACGGTGCAACAAAGAGGTTTTAGACCTGTTTATAAGAGTGCACCAATTCTCTAGTCTATATAAAACTGTAAATCATCATGGCTTATTGGCTAGATTTACACCATTGTTTAGGAAATATGTGAATAGGAAACTTGATGTGAATTGTCTTGATCTAAATTAATATACCCTACTTATCACTTCGCTGGAATGATAGACATGTGGGGCTTATGCTTATTAATATTGCTCTGGGATTTGTCTGAATCAATTGCACAGCCCTGCTTTAAAACACTTAATACATTATTTTTTAAATATATTTACATTTTTCTTATAATGCGAATGTTTGTGGGATTTTAGCTCTTTGAGGATACTTAAACCTCAAGATTTGGGCAACATTGGTGTTTCTTTATCTGGGGAAAGATATTAGAATGTAGGCTGGAGTCCTCTTATGGACAAAGAACACACTCTCATTCCACAGTAGATTTTAAAGTAGCAGGGTTATAAGAAGAAATATTTTAATTCTGATTGCTTAGAATTATTAGCTTGCCTCAGCTCACTGTGTGAAATGTTCCCTACTATGATGGTTTTGAGGGCCACCCAACATGCTATTATTCAGCCTAATTAATGAAGATAATGGATTTTGAAATGTCATTTGTAATAAGATCCCTTGGTTGTCACATCTAGTGGATAAGCTGAAGTAATTCAATTTCCACAGGCGAGTGAATATATATTTTTCACTTCTATGAAGCACATTCATTTGCAGTATACCACTCAACCTCATGAGGAACACTGACTCATTAACAAGGAGCTATACGCATGTTATATAATGGCAGACATCCTACAGATCACTGAATAGCTATCAAAACACTTTCCTTCAAAGGCAAGGCATGCTTTATGAACACTGACATTCTTATGCTGCTTGGATTAAAATGTGAGCCAGAGAAGAACTGCTGGGGTCTGAAACTGACTAATACTTGCTCTCTAGCAACAGAGGAGTGAGCTATCAGCCAAAGGTAGATGATAGTTTCTATGTCAGTGGGAGAATGAATCCATTCTGGGTTTTAGTATGAACTGTAAAGGATAGGTTTAGTACCTTGGACATTTCCATTAAATTCACACTAGAATCCAGTGTGATTCGCTAAAACATTCACATGGAAGCTACCAGCTGCCACTTCTATCAGCTCACTGGATCTTTGAATATCTGGAGTCCCCATGAACCTTCAAATTTGGTCCTGTTCAATGCGATGGAGATACATCACTCCACCACATTCATTCCTGAATGAAATTTTGCAGGGTCAACATCAAACGATGGGAAAGGAAGGCCGATCCCACTGCTCCTCCTGTCTGATTTGGAGCGACTCCTTGCTTCTGCTGCAACTGCTAGCATGATACTGCCACAGCCCTGAGGAACTCCTGACCCACCTAGAGAAACCGGGGAAGGAGCATAGGGGGCTGAAGAGGGAAGAGGGGAGGGGAAAGATTGGATGTGTAGAATAGCCTTCCCCTCTCATAACCATTGGATACAACCTGATGGATGAAGATACTTTTCTTTTTCTGCTGCCTTTTTTCTGCAGCCAGGTGGGGTCGGGGCAAGTGGCAGGCAGGCAGCAGTGGGGTGAGCGGGCAGAGGCCGGGCGGCAGGGTTCCTCTTTTTTGCGTCCCCTTGACATTGGTGCCTGGGGCATCTGCCCCAGTTGCCGCACCCTAGATCTGCCTCTGAAATGGAGGATTGTAGAAGGAACTGACTATGTTCCCCTACCCAGACATGAAATGAAGTGGCAGATGTCAGCAGATAATGTAATCATTTCTTATCCGGTTGTGTGAACATAGCCAGATGCTTCTCTGACCCCCCCCCCCAATTCTCTAGTAGGCATGGAGTGGCCATGTGGAGATTGCAATGTGTTCCGGGGGGGGGGCAGTGAATGGCCAGTTGTAGCATAGTTCTGTATGCACAACACTGTGCTGAGCCATACAGGATGCTGGTCTGAAACATCTTGCAAGGGCAAATGTAACAATGAAGCAGGGAGCACCACAGGAAACAATAGGTGACAGATCGTATTATTGTGTCTCAGGTATAACAGAATTGATTAGTCTACTTGCAATAGTGTCAGCATTGTTCTGGCTTCCTAACAGGCCATTTTGTGGCACAAATCACTCCTCACCATATTTGCATTCTTTATATTCTTTATATGGCTGCATCCCATCTAGTTCTGTGACTTGCATAACCAGTTATGAAGATGCAGCCATTGATAAGTCTTCTCCCAGATGAATCAAACACTATATGTGCGCACTGAGGGCCTGTTATTATTACAGCTTGAACGCAACATGGCTGCCGTTGTCCCTTAGGTTCCATCCCAGGCTACGCTAGTAACATTAAGGCCATTTCCGCACTAGCCCGTTATAGCGCTATGATTCCACTTTCAACATCCTATGGAATCCTGGGGTTTGCAGTTTCGGGAGGGGCTGCCTCCCGAAACTAGCTATAACAGGCTAATGCGGAAATGGCCTAAGAAAGCAAGATTACAAGAGAAACTGATTAAGAGGCACAAAACACCAGTATACAGAAATAAAAACTATGATATGCAGCTTCTGAGAGCAACATTTCCATCCCAGCAGCTGCTTCGCACAAATTGCCTTTCCTTCCATGCAGGTGGAGGCCCCTGGTGGAGAAGGCATGTTTACCCTGGTTCACAGCACATATATTTTCCTATTTAGCAGAGAAATGGATCAGCAGCACTTGTCTCAATTCATATGCCCACTTATGCATACAGAAAAACAGAAATTCTTCTGGCAGAGAGCAATAGCTATTTATGCCTTCTCCATGGGTCAGACTAGATATTATACATATGTAATTAATTTATACCTTGCCTTTGTCCCAGCAGGGAACTCAAAGCAGCTTGCAAAAAAATTAAAACAAACTCCAGATAAAATCATATATACAAAAGTTAAAAACAATGAAACAATGCTATTAAAAGCACATAATTAAAACAGGTTAAATATACTGTATTCTAAGGTAAAACCAGAGCACACCACATTTAAAACACCTTTCTGTCACGCCAAACACCTGCCTAAATAAAACAGTCTGCCTGCTGGCAGAAAGAAAGAAGAGGGAGGCTGACCTGAATCCCTACCCACCCCCTCAAAAGGGAGTTCCATAGTCTCGGGGCCATCGCTGAGAAGGCTCTGTCCCATAACCTCCCCAAATTTGCTCGTGATGATTGCAGGGCTGAGAGGAAGCCCTGTTCCAAAGATCTTAAAACTTGTGCAGGCTTACATAGTGAGAAATGGTCTTTTAGAGTATGGACACAAGCTGGCTTCATGTATCTTTTCTCTGGAATATTTTCCCTCCTTCTTACTTTCTACTGAGAGCAGCCACAAAGGCATAAAATTTAAGTAGAGGAACTTTGAGAGTGAAACTACTTACCCTTTCCATTCTGCTGTCTTTGTCCTCAAAACTTCAGCTCGGCTGCTTTTGCAGGGAAGCTAAATGCTTGCAGCATTTTAAAAGTCCTGCTGTATGCCTTGAGGGCACAACTGAGGAGGAAGTTCTTTTATGTGATCCAAACTGAAATTGATCAGAGCCATGCAAGGGCACAAGTTGTATTCTTGCACAGTTCCCAGTCATTTCTGTGGGTGCTTCCAAGTTGCAGTTATAGTGAGCATAACCGTAAAGCACAAAACTGTTCTTCATTGTAATTATAAATTACAATGTTCTAGAAAACAGAGTCATTTTCATTTGTTTGTTTTATTCTTCACCCCCAATATAAAATTGTATACATCAGTTTATTAAAGAATATTCCACATTCTTCTGCTAATTGCTGTCAATTAACATACCATTTGATTTTATCTGATGTTTTTAATTTGAATATATAGTTCACACCCTGTTTCTCATTCAGCCCAAATCATTAAGAGCATCTAATCCTCCACTCCCATCATGTTCAACAACTTTGGTTTGTTAAATGACAGTTAAAGGTTACTTTCTGCATCTGTTATACTCTTGGATGTCTTGCAAATACTGCATTTGTTTTTGTTAAAAAAAAAACTGTATTAGATTTCAATTTCCGCCCACATTTTCACATAAAAAAAAGCCTCTAAATGTTTTTCTATTGTTTCAAAGCCCCAAGAGTAGAGTAGGGACTGCCTGTACAATTTTATGTTCCTTATAGATGAAATATCTTTGCCAGCTCCTGAGGTTCACTCTGCAGTTGTTAAGAAGCAGAACATTTAGTGTGATGGCATCCACTATATGGAATACTTCTCCTTCGACAGTTCTTGTTTTTAGGTGCATGCTGAACGTACTGAGTCACATTCTTGTACTTTCTCCAAGAGGAAGTAGGAATCTTCCCCTCTCCTGTTGGGGGACAGTATTTTCCGTGGTGGCAGTGGTAATCTGTTGGGGACAACATGGTGGTGATGGAAGGGACCAGAAACCAAAATGGGCTGGAAACGTCTCTCTTGTTGTTTCTGCCTGCACCCCCATCCACCTCTATGCTGCCCAGTGGGCTCTTGGTGAAGAGGTAAAACTCTCTTGCCACAAGTCTGAATAGATTGCTTGCAAGGACCTCCTTCCCTTTCCATTATTTTGTATGTTGTAGTTTTTAGCTTTTTGGCCCACCCTCTCTCCCCAAGATTTTTCCCATCTGCATGAAATTAGCACAAGGACCATACTTCCCAGCTGAAGTCTGGCAGGCATAAGAATCTTGGTTCTTCTAATGCTGGAGCTCACAGTTGGACAGTACCCCTGCAGAAGAAATTATACTGACTGCATACCTGTTATAGGACTACGTTGAAAAGTTGTTGACACATAAGCCCTTAAACTACTTGGGCCTTGTTTGCCTTCTCTGTTATTGATGGAGAGTGCACGCAGCAGACAGAGATCCTGATTAAGGAGCAAAGATACCAATGGGTTGGAGAAACAAACTAAAGGCTTTATTGTGGGAACTCCATTCTAAGATAGGGAAAGTTGCTCAGGGTGCTAATCTAATTCTGCTCCATTTTAGGAAAGAGCTGAGAGAGAGAGACTAGGAAGAGAGGAGGTAGAGAAAACATCCCTAAAAATACCAAGTTACATCATGGAGGGGTCAGGATACATAGAAGGAGGAAACCTTCGGTCATTCAAACTATCTGGCCCTAATAATTCTGCCCATTCTAAGACATTCTTTGATACTTCAGTGCTAACATTGTTGCACTTCTAACAGTTAATGACATTCATTTGATTCTGAGGTTTTCTGCAAGAGTTTTCTTTGTGGTGCCACACACTGTTGCGGTCTGCTCTGCAGTTGTTAGAGGCAAGGCATTTAGTTTGGTGGCAACTACCATGTGCCATACTCCAAATCAAATATTAGGAGAAGTCCTGATTGTTCTAATTTTTAAGTACGAATTGAAGATATGCCTGCTTTGCAAGCCATGGTATAGTGGACTGCAACTCTGGAGATCAGGGTTCAGTTCCCCACTCAGCCATGGAAATCCACTGGGTGGCCTTGGACGTGTCATGCACTTTCAGCCCCAGAAAACCCAGTGATGGGTTCACCTCAGGGTTGCCATAAGTCAGAAATGACGTGAAGGCACACAACAACAACAACAACTCTTATGGATAATATAGATGTTGGCTGAGATCCTGCATCAGACATGTAGCCACAATGTTGTAGCTGTGCTTTGTCTGACTTCCCACAAACCCACCTTAAAATCTAGGGAACCACAGTGAGGGGTAGAGTTCTTTTTTATTTTTTTTAAATTATCTTTATTGATTTGATCTTGAAACAACAAAATAAGAAAAACAAGCCATATACAATACCAAGAAAAAAAATTATACACAAATGTAGACACTACAAGAAAGAAAAAAAGGAGAGAGAAGAGACACCAAAAATAATAAAAATACAATACATACAAGAAAAGTAGAAAAGGAATACTCTTATCCCCCCGACATCTTACACACGCTTACAAAGATGAATCCAACCTATTTAGACTAAAATGACTTCTCATTCTTCTTTTGCTGCAAGGTCCACTACTAATTCTAACCCATCACTCCCAATCCATTAACCTCCATTTTTATCATATCCTCCTGTTAAATATAACCAATCTTGTTTCACACATCAGATCTTATCATTGCTAAGTCTGCATTTATGTTGCTTGCATGATCACATGATCCGTGAAAAGTTTTCATGTTTCCAAATATGAATCAATCAAATTTCCCTTCAATAATGTTGTAAGCTTGTCCATCTCAGCCAAATCTATTTATTTATTTAACCACTCACTTATTTTCGGTATTGTACTATTTTCCTCATATTTTGCATAAATAATTCTTGCTGCCGTTATCATATATCTTATCAAATTTTTATATTTTCTTTCCCCCATCATTCTTACTTATCATGTTTAACAAAAATAACTCTGGTCTTAATGTTATTTTTATTTTTGATATCTTTTGCATATATTCTCCTATCCTTATCCAGTATTTCTTTGCTTTTTCCATTTCCACCACATATGATAGAAAGATCCTACATGTCTTTTACATTTCCAACACTGATTGTTCAGATCTCTACACATCTTCAATAATTTCTCAGGGGTAAGGTACCATTTATACCTCATTTTATAAAAAATTTCTTTCAAATCAATACACCTAGTAAATTTAAACCCCTCCCCCACATTTCCTCCCATTGCTCCAAATCAATATTGTGTCCAACTCGTTGGGCCCAATATATCATAGATTCCTTTATATGTTCCTCTTTTATATTAAATCTTAATAACAATTTATACATTTTAGAGATTAAGTGGGTGTTATCTGTCAACAATAACTTCCCAAATTCTGTTTCAATAGTGAGGGGTAGAGTTCTGTAGAGCAGGTGAGCAGGGATGCTAAAGCATCCAGTCTGCGCCCCGCTGAATGTATCATTTTGTATTGTGTGTTTTGTGATCATTTAAATGTTTTTCAATGTGAGCAGTTTATAAATATTCAAGAATGAAAGCTTGAAAGAAAAGTTCATAGACTGCAAAGGTGATTAGCTTAATTTGAGCAAGCATATCAACAGTGATTACAGCAAGTTTTAATGAAGGTTTAATTTCAGTTATGTTTTGTATGTTAAATGAGAATTCTGCATCTCTATAAGTCATGCTGTGTCTATCATACCTGTGTCATGTAGTTTCACCTCTTATTTCTTGTTTTCAATTATCTGTGGTGAAAAGCAGTAGATGATTTTGCATTGCAGCTGCGTGGGCTGTAAAACAGTGTTCTGTATTGTGCTTGCGCATGCCAGCAGTTGTCATGTCGCACAATGGGGCACAGAGAAAGAAAGCTCTTCTTCTTGTTAATTGCCATCAAGCTGGCTTTGAATGATGGTGATTGTATGAATGAGAAACTTCCAAGAATCCCAATCATCAACTGCCTTGCTCAGCTCTTGTAAATGCAGGGTCTTTGATTGAAGCAATCAACCTGTAATGTGGTCTTCCTACTTTGTTATATTTTAATTTTATTTACATCCTGCCTTTCTCCTGGTACTGTCCTCTTTTCCTACCGTGAACAACTTTACTGAGATTTAGTATCTTTTCGAATGAGTCATGTTGCCTCATGTTATTCTCAAAGCATGATAGCCTCAAGCCATTTCCGCACTAGACTGTTATAGCGCTATTATTCCACTTTCAACATCCTATGGAATCCTGGGGTTTGCAGTTTCAGATGTTGAAAGTGGAATAATAGCGCTATAACAATCTAGTGTGGAAATGGCCTCAGTTTAATCATTTTGGCTTCCAGTGAGAGTTCAGGCTTGATTTGCTCTCCTACTCATTTATTCATCTTTCTGGCAGTCCACGATGTCTGCAAACTGTCTTACAGCACAACATTTCAAATGAGTTTACTCTCTTCCTATATGCTTGGTTTGCTGGCCAGCTCTTATAACTGTGCATAGAAACTGAAAATAATATGGCACGGATGATTCTGCATTCTGCAGATACCATTAACTGCAAAAAAGACAAAAAATTGGGACTGAGAGCAAATGAAGTCCAAACTCTCACTAGAAGCCAAGATGACTGAGGCTATTTTACAGACTTCTCTACATACATTCACGTGTGTGTGTGTGTGGGGGGGGGGTTGATTTCAGCCCTCAAGTCTCAATATCAGAGTGTTCTAAAGTCTATAGCCTACAAGCAGCACCCCAAAGCTATATTTACAGGCCTTGAAACCACCTTTTGCAAAATGATTTAGAAAAAATGCCGCAGAGTAATCTATCTTCTTCAAGCTTTGTTTTAACAGAAAATTGCTTTTCCCAACTGGAAATGTTTTTTAAGTGAAGGGATTGTACCATGGCCTTCAGAAAATTTTATGATTGGAAAAAAGGCCCTCAGATACCTGGAGCTTGAATGTGTGTACACCTGCATGCAGATACATGCATCTAGTCATCTGTTGACTTACGGTGATCCCATGAATTTCATAACTTTTTCTTAGGCAAGGAATATTCACAGTTGGTTTACCAGGTTCCTCCTCTGAAAGTTAACCTACAGCACCTGGGATTTGTTAGTGGTCTCCCATCCAAGTACTATCCAGGGCTGACCCTGTTTAGTTTCCAAGACCAGATGGGATCTAGTGCTTTTAGTGTACCCTTCTGTAAATTATAATTTAATGGAAGTCATAGAAAGAGAAGATGAAATATGTATTATATAAATAAAAAAAAAATCTATATTTTATTCAGTTTTAGGTTACATTCTCATTATTTCTCAGTTACTAACACCAACTCTATCATTGTTGGATTCCAGTAATAAAGTCTGAGTTGATTCATGAATAGCTGGGATGCTACTGAACAGGCAAGAAAAGAAAAAAAAACCACCCTAAACTAGCAATTGTTCAATTCTAACAGTACAGTCCTATTATGGTGCTTACTTCTAGGTAAACAGACACAGGAGTGCTAAAGGTTAGAATTTAGTGACAACACTAACAAAACATCCACTGGTTCCACCGTAAACTATTACCCACATCTAATAAGACTAACTATGACATTCCTGAATGCTCATTCTTCCCTTCTTACTAAAGTTAACAGCAGCACAAGAATGGAAAAAGTAAAGTCATCAACAGGAATGCTGGATGATGAGTTATTGCATCATTCTTTAGAGAGCCTTGATATTTTCAGTATTTCCTACAATTGAACCTGAATGCTATAGTACTGTATCTTCTGACATTGATGTTCAACTGGTGGCTTCAGCTGAGTGGATCCCAACTGCAGCACTAAGTTTCATAACATATATGGCAAAATGTTAAGAAATACACATGGGGCAGATGACACCTCTGAGGTCTGAAAAAGCTGAAGACTTTCAGCTGTAACATGTTAACATGGTGTCCTTTCCTTTTAGCAAACTAGATGACTATAAATGAGGAGCCTATATTTGACATTCTAAATCTGCTACCTTATGTCTCATCTTTTTGCTAACATAGTAAATGACAATTGAAAACCTGCAGTAAAATGTTGCAGTTGCAGTTGCAGTAGCTTCTAAAGTTCAAGCAACACAAACCAAAATAAATGACCAAGCTCAGTACAATATTTTTAAAAAGTGATTGAAAGATAACAGAAGGATTATAGGAAAAAAATAAAGTAAAATATCCAACCCCCATTTAAATAGGGCTGATCTGTTACCATTATTCTGGTTTTATAACTGTATAATTGAAATAAAGCCAACAATATTAATTTGATGCAGGAGTGTCAACAATCTCTCTCTTTCTTATAGGTTGTCTAAAGCAGAGAGGTGTGTAACGTGTAATCACCACCAGCTGGATAGGGCTAATAGGAGTTGCAGTCCAACATTTGGAGCACCACAAGTCACTCACTATTGCTGTAAAGATAAACCACTTTCTTAATGGTCAGTGCTTATGACTAGGAGGGAACTGAGCATTTACAGCAATGGAGTGCTCCAACACAGCATCTGTATACGGAAATTCTAGACTTTTGGGGTCTTCTGAGTTTTAATAAAATTCATTAAATTAAACAAACCACTTGGAAATGATGTAAACCAATACACCATCTGAGAAATTCTCATAGCCCAAACAGATGTACTCGAGCCATAAACTGCTTGCATTATTAAACTGGCCTTCTTCAGTTTGAAGTGCAACATTATTTACTGGTCACATTTTGAAATGCATAAAGATTACCTTAACTGTATTTACAAAGCAGCTGCCACTACGTGAAAAGTATTCTGAAACATGAAAAAAGACATAATTTGATTCACTTTTTTTTAAAAAAAATTAAAATCATAAAACATAACAGATTTCATTTGACCTGATTTAATTTGAAATGGAACTGAGGAAAAGCTGGTAAACCCTGAGATTTGAATAATGTCTTGCATGTTGACTTTGAATCCGAGAGGTCTATAGCATATGTGCTGCATTCAGTATTTAACGGTCCCTTCTGTAATTCCTTGAAAACCAAATTCCAAGGAGCTAAACAGGTATTAATCAGTTCATGGAACATAAGTACAGACTAAGCCATCTTTTCTCACAAAGAAAGCACACAGCAGTCATAGTTCGCAAGTGCAGGACATCTTCTGTGGGAACTACAGCATTCTCACCCACTGGAGAGATCAGTCCCAAAAGCATGTTCTTCCCTGCACTGGAGTGCTGGCAGAATAGGAAGCTGCTGGCTGCAGACAGCATTTCTTCTATGAATCCCAATGAGATGAAGAAAGCAGCCAGGATTAGGCTGAAGAGGGTCATCCAGTCTCTTCAGTGCCACAACCAACTCTGATCACTTCCAGTTTAGAGGGCACCTTGGAAAAGTTGCTAGGAAGCATTATCAGTTTTCTTGCTCCAAAAGTGGTAGGACAGTTTGGCTGGAATAGCAAGGCCAGCAGTAGTGGTGCTGAAGAACCTCTGGTAAACTCCAGAAAAGATAAGACCATGGGGCACTGATGACATTCCTACCAGATGAAACATGGAAGCACTTGATTTCAAATTCCTATTCGAAATGCTGAATTGGCCAGTTTGACTTGCCATTTCCTCCTTGTCCACTGCAAACAATTATCAGTTTTGACCTTGCTTCTGTATAAAAATGAATAATTGAGCAGCATCTCTTGAGAGCTGTTTGCTATTATTTGCCTCTGTTAATTTTATATTATACCTTCCCACAGATCAAGCTCAGTCACAACAATTTTCACTATGATCATACTGAGGATAAAAATGCCTGGGTTGAAAGACTGAATATTATCAAGGCATATGATGGACAAAGTGTTTTAAACATTGGATTTTAAACTATTCTGTTTTTGGCGTCTCCATTTTTCAGTGTAGAAGAGAAGTTGAGTTCCTGTTCTTTGCTTGATTTTTGATTGGCTTCAAACTGGTTCATTTCACGAATTTCTAATGGCACTTTCTTCTTGGCAAATGCCTGGGTGATTTCAGCAAGCGTCTTGTTTTTTGTTTCAGGTAGGATGAAAAAAAGATAAATGGCTCCAGCAAGACAGATAGCAGCAAACACAAGGAAGCAGTAGGTCTGCAAACCTTCCTGAAAACACAAAGTTAAAAGAAAATGTACAACACTGTGAATCATAAAAAGGCAACAAAGATAAATCAATCTGACATATGAACAACATGTATTACAGGCCTGAGTACCTCCAGATGCTTCTGGATAGCAACCTGCATCAGCCCTAGTTAGCAAAGCCAATGTTAGTATTAGCAGGAGAGCCAATGTTCTCCCCTCCACTGACCAAAAGAGTGACTTCAACTACATTCAGAGGACTTCTTTCTTGTCAATGAAGAGTCACACTTAGAGATTTAGACTTTGAATGTAGAAGCTGTGATACCAATAAATTAAATTAAATGCAAAATAAAATAAAAAGTCCCAATGCATATTCCCACAACTATATTATAGGTTAAGTACTGGCAAAAGTATTTCTGAAACATTTTCCTACCTGTTTATGTTAGAACAAATCATCCAAAAATGAACTTTATGAAGTAAAGTTTTTTTTAATAATTGAATTTTAAATTATGCAGAAATTGATTAGCCCAAGAGCAATTTCACATATTGTGTCAAGGTAAGTTAAGGTTCACTTCACAAGGTTCACTGAGTGCTTAGAATCATGGAGATAATTTAGTTCAATCCCCTGCTCAGTGCAGTCTCTGCAATGCAGGATGTAATTAGAGCTGCAGTGGGCAAAGTGTGGCCCATGGGTTGCATGTGGCCTCCAAGGCCACTTTTGAGGACAGTTGGGGTAACAATTTTTTTTTTTTAGTGAATCTCTCTCTTTCTGTCTCTGTCTCTGCCTCTATTTTTTTTTCTCCAGAATGCCCCCAAATGTATTCTAGGTGTATGTGGAGGGCATTTCCACCACATTTTGATGCTCCCTGGGCCTCCCAGTGGTCAAAAACAATTTTTGAAAAATTTTAATTTCTTTCCCTCTGAAATGCTGAAATGTGCATTTCCACCACATTTTTTGATCCTTGGGCCTATGTAAACCCAGGAACGGCCCTTTTTGAAAAGCAAATACTGAGTGAAAATGGCCCCACACACCCTAGAGGTACTGGGGGGCAAAACCTTAATTTTTTTTTTTTTTTTTTTGCAGGAGCAAGGTCTCCTAGGGGACTAATCTGCCACCTTGCCTTCCACAGTTGCTCCCCCCGATCTAGAGCATCATCGATAGATGGCCATCCAGCCTCTGCCTAGCAAAGCAGAACCCATCATCTCCTAAGGTTATCTCTTCCACTGGCATTCGATTCTTACCGTTAGGAGGTTTCTGCCTACTACTAACTAGTGGTTTTCTTTCAAAACCAGAAGGAGGATCCTTACTTGCTTACAGGCTGTATTAAACAATTAGAAATACTCTCATTTGAGTTGTACAGTAACCACTACATTAAGCAGACTACAGAACTGAAGCGCTTGCTGGGCTTTTGCTATAATATAATTATTGCCACTTCTGCACTGGACTGTTATAGCGCTATTATTCCATTTGCAACATCCTATGGAATCCTGGGGTTTGCAGTTTAGGGAGGGGCCAACTGGCCCCTCCCTAAACTGCAAACCCCAGGATTCCATAGGATGTTGAAAGTGGAATAACAGGACTATAACAGTCCAGTGTAAAAATGGCTTATGACAGATTGTGCCCATCTTACAGTTCGTTGAGGAAGCATAATATTTTCAAAATCTCGTTCATAGTCACATTTTCTTGATCATGTATCAGGTGAGTAAGGATGCCACCCACTGATTTACTTATCTGACTGGTGAAAGTGTGCTTTGATTAGTAACCATGGATGTCTCAAGCCTATTACACAACACATTTTCAAAGGCTTAATATATTAATGAACAGGTTTTCTTTAGAATGCATATCTCTAAGATTCTTAGCTTTTTATTCAGCTAGTCTCTTCACTGTCCACATATATCAGGATCAAACCAGTTTTTCCCCTAAGAGCAGTGCTACAATTCTCAAAAGGATAACATGGTTTCCTGCCCTGGGCATATATATCTTTAAGGATACTCAGAAAATATAAACATTCACCAGTTCATGAGACCTGAGAGACCCTGGAATGTACTGTCAGGCTTCATTACATCGGTTCTTATCTCAGACAGACTGAAGACTACATATTTATTGTTTGCAAGTAGTATCACATTAGCAGAAACAAGGATATGGATAAAGGGACTTATTACATTTCTCGTTCTCTTCTGAATATATGTTGAATAAGAGCGGGGTTAATATGTCAAAACAAATTATAGTAGTATGCCACTATAGGTATCTTAAATGAGTTCCTTTTGAAATAGGGAAATCGCCTTTTCCTGCTTTGTCTGAAAACCTTAATCTTAATAACTGGTTTTAATTTCAGCAAATGGTAGAGCATGTAAACCCACCCACCCGTGCACCTGCCCTTCCTCCTCCTCCTCGTCCTCCTCCTCCTCCTTTTTCTGGGAGAGGAACTATCTGGGTTACTATTATAATTTCCCAGGGAAGGCAAATGTCAAGCTCTCTTTCCTCAGTCCTTCCTCTCAAGAAGAAACTATGAGGAGGTAAGTTTGGAAGGCAAGTCTTCATTGGTTTCCCTAGTCATTAGTGACCACCAGCAGCCACATTAGAAGGCTCCAACATCAGAAAAAACAGTGAGAAGCAAAGTCATTCCACTACCCATGCAGAAAGACTATTAGCTGTCCATCCCTTTTTTCTTTTGTGTCCTGTAGTAGACCCCCCACAATGACATTGCTGTTTTTTTCTCTCTCCCTTAATTTTTATCCAGATGCTCTCAACCTGGTTTCTAGGATTTAAGTCATGGATCTCTTCACAGATGTGAACATCCTTGTCATATACTGTCACTTCTCTGCCTTTCCTGTTTGGCCTGTTTCTTTGAAATAGGCTATATCCCTCTATTGCTACATTTCAAACGTGAGACTCATCCCACCAGGTTTCAGTGATGCCAATTATATTCCATTTGATTTGCTGTGATAAGAGTTCCAGTTCATCTTGTTTATCTTCCATGCTCTGTATGTTAGTGTAGAGATGTGTAAAATCCTAGCTGCTTATTTAAGGGTTTTTTTCCCTCCAACTGTTGGGTTCTTGCACCATTCACCCAGTTCTCCATATAAGATTTGAGCTATTATCTCCAGCACTTGATGAATTCCCGCCCTCAAGAATACTGTCTCCCTGCACCCCCATAACTAAGTTTAAAGCCCTCCTGATCAGGTTGCTGAGACTCTTAGTAAAAACATTACTGCAAACTACTGTGAGGTGCAAGTCATCACCTGCCAGAAATCCATCTTCATGAAAATGCAGTCTATGGTCCAAGAAGCCAAACTATTCCCAGCAGCACCATCTGCAGAGCCAGTTGTTCACTTTTTAACCTGTTAGAGTCGCCTGCTTCCAGTTGCCTGCAGTTTCCCATCCAAGTACTAATCAGGACTGGCCCTGATGTTACAACACCCTAAATCATCAAGGACCTGAATAACATAGGCACAACTTCCTTTCCATCTTTCATCAATGGCTAATACATTTATTACATGATTAGATAAGGCATTCTGGAATTTATCCCCACATGTGTCACAAAGACCGTAGCAAGATTGTTGTCTGGGACTGTGGGAATCCAGCACATGTGGGAACTGTCAAATCGGAAAAGTATGTTTCAAAAGCATGGGATATCATATTTTCAGGCCCTTCAATTCAGTTTGTCACTCATCTCCATCTCTCTTTTATTTCTACTCCCTCCAGATACATATGCTCCACTCACTCTTCAAAAGCCTTGTTTATTATAGGTTAACAAGGAATTATTTATGCCAGTTCAATGGCACTCATCCACGGCAAGTACAGCAGTAAGTGGATAGCAACAACAACTGGCTACTGAATTAAGAGCAGAAAAATTTTATGCAGCATATTCCTATGCACAACTGAACCAGAGCATCTTTTCTACCTCTCCACTCCTCATCAAGAAATGTGGTCTGCAAAGATCAGTGAACACAGGCTTTGCATGCAGGAGCTGAGGATCCTTAAAATAATCTGTGGCACCTGCAGTTTTTAATGATCAAGTATCTAACAAGACGAGGAATGCAAGGCGCCGCCAGAGATATTTCAGAGGAAGGCAATGGCCAGCCACCCCTGAGTACTCCGTCCTGAGAACTCTGTGAAATTAATAGAGTCACTATAAGTCCACAGACAACTTCAAGGCATAAACACTACACACATACCTAAGAAGCCCACTCTTCTCTGCACCCTTTTTTCCTTAATTTGTGGTTAAGGTAAACTGTGGGGGTGAGTGAGAAGGAGGAGGAGACACGTGGTTGAAAAACAGAATGGGAAGGGGTTGGGAGAGTAAGCCAAGAAAGAAAGAAATAGGGGATAGATTTGAGGAAAATTTTAAACTTATTATCCGTTTAATTAACCAATACACTAAAGAACGGCAAGGAGTTAATTTCTGTCTGCCCCAAAAAATGTTACAATGTATGTTATACAATCGACAATATATAAATCAGTCCAGAATATGATCAATAGAGGGATGTACTTCCACTCCACAAGAAACACCGTCCTTCCAATAGACCATGGTAGATACTGTAATTCACAGTGTGTTTATGATTACAATGCAGTGCTATCAATTAATATACATTAATTCATTCTATCATCAACCTTATTTTCTGTTTTACCATTCTAGCATTCACCTAAATCATATGATTCAGAGTTCATACCTGAATGAAAGGGAAAACAAGTCCAACTATAAAGTTGGAGAGCCAGTTGATTATCCCAGCAATCATAAATGCAGCTGGCCTTTGAGACTGTTGAAAGAACTCCCCAGTTAGCACAAATGGAATTCCACCTGCAAAGAAGTAATCAAGAATCAGATATTTAATAAACATCTTCTTAATCAGAAAGACCACATTCCCCTATTTTATTTCACTATCTCTATTTTCTGTCACTAAAATACATTAGGGTAATTTGGAGAATCTAGCAGTGAAAACAGATTACTAGTATCTTGTATATTTCACCATAAAAAGGGCATTCTGAGTGACTAACAAAATATAAACCGATTGAATCAAAATTAATACATTAAACGCCCTTTATCACCATTATTATTTGTAGCCATACTGGAAATATTGCTGATTCGAATAAATCAAGACTTTCAGATACGAGGTTTGAAAACTGAGACTAAGGAAATAAAATATAAAGTATTCGCTGACAATGTAACAATATTTTTGGAGGAACCTCAAGAACCAATTCAGCTGTTGATGGACATGTTACAGAAATATGAACAAATGGCAGGATATAAGATAAATAGAGAAAAGACAATGATGATGACATTAAATATGGCAAAAAAAGAACAAGCAGACCTGGAGAGAAGATCTGGATACCAATTAACTAAGAAAGTAAAATATTTAGGTATTATGATAACAACTAAAAACCAAGAATTATTTGATAACTATTTGAAGAAATGGAAGGAGATTAAAAGTGAAATGGAAAGATGGAAGAATTTAAATCTGTCTCTCCTGGGAAGGATAAATGCTTTTAAAATGTCCTTATTACCAAATCTTATGTTTCTCTTCCAGTACTTACCAATAATAGGAAGAGATAAGATTTTTAAAGAATGGGAAAAAGAATTATGAAAATTTATTTGGCAAGGGAAAAAACCAAGAATAAGATTTAAAATATTACAAGAGCAAAAGAAAGAGGAGGCTTTGATGTACCAGCACTAAAAACCTATTATCAAGGATGCTGTTTGGATATGATTAAAGATTGGATACAAGTAGAAAATATACCAATCAAAGAACTGGAAGGAATAAATAATAGGTTTGGATGGCACGGATATCTACGCTATGAGAAAATAGCAGTGAATAAAGAATTTAATAAGCATTGTTTTCGGAAGACACTATTGAAAGTTTGGTTACAAACAAAGCACAAATTTTATAGAAGACTCCTGATGTGGACCTCACCTCAAGAAGCACATAAAATTGCTTTAACAAAACAAGGAAATTTATTAACCTATCAAGAGTTGTTGAAACGGGAAGGAGATAAACCAAGAATACGTACAGAAAAAGAGTTAAAAGCTGCAGGGCATGAATTTAACTGGTTCCCATGGAGACAACTTAAAGAGAGATTTAAAATGGATCAAAAACTATATGGATTTGAGAGAAAAGAAAATGAACCAGATTTATTGACGGGGGGGGGGGGGGCAGAAGAAAAGAATATCTAAATTTTATAAACTTTTGCTGCAAAAAGAAATGGAATCAGAGGTAGTTAAAGATACAATGGTTAGGTGGGCACAAAATGTTGGGCATCCAATTGAACTAGAAACATGGGTGAGGGCATGGAAGACAGATATAAATTTTACACCAAGCCTAAACTTAAAATTTTTACAAAATGTTACATAAATGGTATATGACACCAGAAAGATTGCAAAAAATAATTAAAAATGGAAATATAAGATGCTGGAAATGTGATGAAAAGGTGGGAACATTTTGTCACATGTGGTGGTCTTGTAAGACAGCAAGGAAATTCTGGAAGGGAATACGTGATGAAATCCAAATAATTTATAATGTAAATTTTGAAATGAAGCCAGAATTTTATTTGTTAAATATGCTTGGGCAACAAAGAGAAATAAGATCTCATCAGAAGACATTGTTATATTTGATAACTGCTGCAAGGCTGATATATGTGCAATATTGGAAAGAAAGGAAATATGTTGGTATAGAAGAATGGAAAACAAAAGTCCTGGATATGGTAGAGACAGAAAAGTTAACATTTTCTTTGAGAAATAAACCTATCCAGAACTTTGAAAGGGAATGGAAAGAAGTTTTGGATTGGATAAAGATATAGTACAAGAAAAGAAAGAAGAATAAAGCAAGTTTGCAAGTAAGCTAATGTAACAATGTAGCAAGACAATGTAATAATGTAATGTAACAAGGTAGCAAGGCAATGCAACAAAGCAACTGTGTAATGATGTAAGATGTAACAAATTCTATGAGCAAGTAGTAATTATGTATGAATGGAATGAAAACAAGCAGATTCAACTGGAAAATAAGCCTGCAAGTGGGGAGGGGGATTTTTTTTTATTTTTAATTAAAATCTTTAATAAAAAAAAAATTCAAAAAAAATTAATACATTAAACAAGTAAGCAAGCAAGCAAACAAGGAGTTCTGAACTGCAGCATGCCAACTAATAATATAAAGTAAGACAGTAGCTTCAGAATGGTATGAATCTAAGGAACACCAAGATCCTCTCCATGGTAGGGTTCTTCAACAATGCTTACACACTGCTCTTTGATAATGCTTCTAGAAGAAGAATTGAATGTGTGATTCCATAGCACTTTGTATTCTTCACTGTCAAGACAGTGTATTTACTCAGATTCTGAAAAGCTTGCTTTAAATTACCTTCAGCCTTCAGTCAGCAAAGCCATGCACCATGTAGCTCTCAAAAGTTGTGAAAGGATGTATGGCAGATGGTGATTCAATGTTTTATCCATATGGACTCTTTGAATGAGGGATAAAGTGAACCCTTCCAATTTAGCAGTCTGTCTACAGGAGTAAAAACTGGAGGACCATTTTGCCAATTTTTCAAGAGTCATCCCTGACTTTGCTGGTGATAGCAATTCCTCCTCATTGCATTTCACTGATTGTTACATGTCTGTAATAATGGAGCTCCTTGCAGAGGCTGATATCTCCCTGCCCCCCCCCAACCCAGAATGCCACTAAAGCACTGGCAAGTGCTTCTAAAGTGAGAACGCTGACTGCCATTTGGGCCCTCCATCTCACCTCTAGAATTCTTCCTTTGAATGACAGATCCAAATCCCATGTCATTCCCGGAGCATTTGAGGGGCAGAAAAATGGCAAGGATGGAGCTTTGCTGTCACCACAATCAATAATTTTAAAAGATTTTTAAAAAAGAAAAAGAACTGTTGCTGCTGCCACTTTCAAAATCAAGGAAGAACAGGCTGGAAGAAGTGTGCAACCTTTCTTTAATTAACCCCCAGTTTCAGGATAACTTTTCCTCCTCTACAAATTTTGAACTCAAAATTCTGTTTTGCCAAGTGCTAAAGAGAACCTTACCACACCATATACTAGAATGTGGTACAAAGTTCATAGCCATTTAAGGTCTGTTTTTTCCTTTTCAGCATATCAGAGGTCTTAATGAGGGTTGGCCTCTTTTGCTTCATTCTTGCCCTCTGTGTGAGTTTTATACCCACCTACACCCACACTAGTACTTTAGTAGTAGTATTTTTTTGAGGGTAAAAAAATCAACCAATGAGAGTTGCCCCAGCAATTTTATAAGTTGTTATTATAATTTCTTGCAACTATACCATGTAGATTATAAGGGTAGGTGACATTGATTCATCACACTGCTAATGACCTTTCCCACTCAATAAAATGATCCAGACATGATACCCTCATCTAGAAGGGTCTGTGCACACATTTTCAAAGTGCAAACACATTCTTCTTTGGCACTGATTAACAAAAGCTATACTAGAAAGTTAGCCTACAAGTCTCATAGCAAGGTAGCTGCAAAATAAATTCAGAAGGTTACTGCATCAGACACAACTGTGGCACTGATTCAACTCAGATGCACTCTCTTTATCTTTTTCTGTATTGACCTCAGCAAAACAGAGAGAGGAAAATGAACTAATGCTTTGAGGAAAGGCAGCCATGCCAAAAATAATAAGAATCTTTGGTTTTCACTGACTTCTGGACAGACTGTTTGACAGGAACAGAACCAGAGTGACTCATCCCTTTTGGCAAGCCAGTCTGGCAGAAGTGAAGCAAGCTCCTGTTATTTGGGCAGACGTAGTAAGAAGAGTAGGCCATGTGCATGGGTAGTGCTCTAGGAATGGCTAGCATGAGCAAGGGCACGGCCTGTTGTTTCCTTCATGACAGTGGAAAGCCTGGAATCATTTTACAAAGGGTACTTAAATAAACTTGAAAAATCTTTTTTGACTACAGTGGCCCCTTGCCTTTTGTGAGGGTTCAGGGTGCAGAACCCTTGCAAAAGCAAAGCCAAAACAAACAAAACAAAACCAAACAACAATGAAAAAACCATGAATAACTCCCTCCCCCTGCCCAAGTGAGTGGTCTCCTTCCCATTCCCTTTCAGGGCTCCCCCTCATTCATTTGCATTTTTCCAGGGCAGACAACCTTCCTTCCAGGTGCCTGGTCCACAGGCAAGCAAGTGGGAGGGACAGTTGTGCACCCAGAGAAGGTGTACCTGCGTGCCTTCCTCCCCATTCACTTGCCTTTCACCTGAGCATGCTGCTTTCTACGCATCCAGGTGATAGGCAAGTGAATGGGAGGGGGCAGCCATGTGCACGCCTCCCCCCTTTCACTTGTATTTCGCCCAGGCGCACTGCCTTCCAGGTGCCTGGGCAATAGGCAAGTGAATGGGACTAGAGAAGGCATGCATGCAGGGCTTTCCCCTCCTGTTCACTTGCCTTTTGCTCAGGTCCGTGGAATGAAGACATATGAGTAGAAAATCAGGACTAGCAGTCATAATAGGGGGAAAGGGAATAGGAAGGGGAGCTCTAGCATTATTAAAAGTATAACTGTCTTAAAAAGTGATTTATTTCACACTAATATTCATTACTGACATGGATTATATAAAGAAGAAACACGTTACAGAAGACCAGTCACATTATTTTTCTGCCAAGGGCAAATCCAAATGTGATGACTATAACTCTAGCTGTACCTGAAAACATACAGCTGTTCTGCATTTAAAATCTCTGGCCAGAATCTTGTTTGGCTCTTACATTTTCTTAAGTGGACTTAGGAATTAGAATTGAGCAGTTTCATAATGTATGCATCCAAAAGAGGGTGCTGACAAAGCGCCTAATGCACATGACACACTATTGTACATTGTGCATCGATGTGCACTGACACACCAATGCACTTCACACACCAACATACATCGCACACCAACACATCAAGCATTGATGCTCATTGGCCCTGATATGCATTGGGCACTCTTGCCAGCGTCCCAATAAACATCTCTGCAATTCACTAACAGGGTTTCTTAGCACCTGTGCTATTAGCTAAGTACCAGTTGTGGGTGGTAGTGACTGTGTGTCTCCTTGCTCACAATGACTCAGGGGACCTTGAGGAAATAAGTGGCCCTCAGAAACATAAAGAATGCTGTGTGATGACTCTATGTGTGTACCACTAAAGGCCACCAAGAGCTTTTTTTCCGATCCTGGTGAAAAAAAATGGTGGGGGCTGGAAATTTACTCATCTGCTCAACCAACACAATTGAAAGAATGAGAAAAGGTTAGAGGCCACATGTCACAGGAACAAAAGAAACTTTTGTGAAAAGTAATGTGAATTGCTATATTGATTTAATAGATAAACAGTTTTAAAAAACAGATGGAACATTTAGAACTGTGGAAAATATGTATCTGTGTGGGGATTTGCTGCAAAAGACAAAGAGTATAATTCCCAAAGGAAACACTCCCATTCATGCAACATTAACATAATATTAGCTGTACAAGAGCACTACTCTGCATATGTTTTTCACTTCCATGAACATTCTCCATTCTCCATATTTTCCATAGAATGTAGATCTCATCAACTTCAGCATGTAAGACCACTTCACAATGGATTATATGCAAAGGCTCCAATATAGCAAACAAAGTAGGTACATTCAAGATCTACTGAAATCAAGGAAACTAAAGTGCATGACTTTGAGCTGTGCTCTTGCTAAAGAGTATGGGGTGCACTTTAAGGAAAAATCAATGTTGCATTATGAACATGCTTTTCTTGAAAATCTTTTTCTTTATTGTACAGCTGTACTGAAACACTGCTACCAACACCTTAAGGTCACAGTTTGAACAGTGACCATTCAACAAAATCAGATCAGTGGTAGGCAGTGGTGTTCTTCCAGTATTCGGAGGGCAACACAGGAGAAATGAACATTTCTATTATGCAGCATAGATCAAGTTAACATTGTAAACAGTGATTTTTTTTTAAAAAAATTCTCATTCTTTCTTGTTTCCCATCCCCTACCATTATTAATATTCAAGACCAATAACACAAAATAATACACCGCTTAGTTACTACTACAATGATTATTTTGGCCTAAACAACATAGTATTCACATAAGAAATGCATTTTTGGGGGAAAAATAATTACCTGGTCCAATGCAAAATGATGCAATTATTGCAAGAATGCAGACTATACTGAGATATCGAAGCCAAACGGCCTGATCCTGAAAAATAAAATTGCAATTTTGTCATTATTAATGTGCAAAGTGCATGCTAGATACTGCTTATAGTAAATGCAAGCAATAGCACAGGTTTCCTGTAATCTATAATCATTAGTCACAAAAAGACAGACAAATGTGTATAAGAAAGATGAATTCTTTGGTTGTCATAATACCATATTTGCCAACATATAAGACACACCAGTGTATAAGACACATCCCATTTATACAGCAGTAAATACTATTTGCCAGCATATAAGACGCACTGGTGTATAAGATGCATCCCATTTTCAAACAGTATTTTTTTGGGGAAAAAGTGAGTCTTATATGCCAGCAAATAGGGTAACTCATTCACTGGAGAAGGAAGGCGGTGTGCCTGGGCAAAAGCCAAGGTAATGGGAGGGGAAGAAGTGGAGGGGGGAGGCACATGTGTGTCTTTGCAGGCAGGGCTGCCCCCTCCCATTCCCTTGCCTTTTGCCTGGGCATGCAGAAGGAAGGCATGTGTGTCCAGGCAAAAATCAAGAGAATGGAAGGGGGAAAATGGAGGGAGGCACGAGTGGTAATGGGAGAAGAATGGGGGAAGGAACATGTGCCCAGGCAAAAAGAAAGGTAATGGGAGGGGGAGTTCTGAAAGGGAATGGGAACAGGAGTGCTCACTAGGGGTGGGAGGTTATTCACTTTTTTTTCCCACTTGCTTGAGGGTTCTGCACTCCAAACCCTTGTGAAAGTGGAGGGGCCACTGTATATGCTCAGGTTGGTATGTACTCACTAATACATTTAGACAATGTCAATAACAATGTTATTTGTTCAATATAAATAAAAACTAAATCTATGTTAGGCTTTATAGCTTGAATCCCACAACTTGCTTCTGTAACAGTAAAAACTGCATGTATGGATGACTGCATCAGAGATCTCTACAAGGAACTCTGGCAGCAGAGCACAGGCATTTGATTCCATGTCCAACTGAGACAGCTTTCTGGTTGAAGGAACGGCCACTCCAATCTCTCCTAGACTGCTGTACCACCCATAGCAGTGGCTAGAGCTAGAACTGTCGCTCTTTGGGACTGGTGACTTGGGGAAACATCGGAGTTCTGGCTGCATCTCTGTAACTCTTCTCCAAACTTTATTCCTCACCCTAAGCAACTCACTGGAGGAAGAACTGCTTTGCCTTCAACAGTTACCTGTTAACCAGCCTGGTTTTTTGCCATGTTTTCTGCCTGAGGTCTTATGATTCCTACCTGCCTAATCTGGTAAATGATCAATACTTTGTCTTTGACCGTGTCTTCTGCATTTTGCCTCATGATTCTTGTGAGCTTGTACTGAAACCTGTTCTCAGTTTGTTTGGACCCCACTAAGCCTTGAAAGCCATAATAGTACCTGATAGTAAATATGGAATGGGAATAAATGCAATATTGGTGCTTGGCCGCAGAATTATAAACACATTCCCAAGCCAAAGACTCCATTCCATTATATATGGGTGGGACAGGGGTAATACAATTTCCCATACAAATTCGTCTCCATTTTTCAAAAGGTTTCCAGAATGACAGCTATGTTAATTTGTTGGAGGAAAAACACAGACTCTTGTGGATTAGGCTGCAATCCACAAACATCTATGACAAATAAAACTTGTTACTCTTGCAGGCTCCACATGACTCTTTGCATATGTGACAGAATTTACTGATCTCTCCTGGCACAGTTCCACTTGAATCAATTACCAATTCAACCCTTACTTCAGCATAACACAATATATACTGCAAGTGCCTGGGATGCACTTTTATGTTGGCAGATAGTAAAATTCCCTCAGTTGTGGGATAGGTCTTTCAAAGAAGTCAGTAAACACAACTGGGGAAGAGGCATAATACAGCAATGAAACACATAATGTGCACGTACAAGACCTTGGCTCAGAGGCAGAGCTATGATATTGTAGCTACACTCCATCTCTTGATCTGACCCCTGAAATCCACCTTAAAAGCCAGTCAGCTGTCCCAACCAATAGAGTTATATGATCTTGATGAATGGGGTACTGCAGAATGACATGGCCAGTCCTCTCCTGCCACCAAGCCATAGTGCAACAGTGAGTTGGTGACAAGACCCTGTCACCCACTGGTGGGAGTGGGCTGGCCAGGTCATCATGCAGTGCTGTGCTTGCCGGCACTACAGGACTCTGTCATTCAAGAGGGCTGACTAGATTTTCCAAGCTCGGCTTGGGGCATTTGAGGTCACGGCAATGATGCCACAATTGTAAATGTGAACACAAAGCAGTTACAAGGTCATATGTCTAGATTACAACATTGTAACTGCCTAACAGGATGCCAGTCCCCATCTTCATTCCTTAGCCTCTCTGGTTTCAAAGGACTGTAGGCAACACAGGAAGCCTGACAGCTGCAGCCAGCTGGTGTAGATAGTCCTGGGGCTACCTGAACACAGGACAAGGCAACTTATTATATCCAAGTTCTGACTCACAGATCAGACATAGTCAGATCTGCATACTACTCAAAGCCACTCTTGCTTCCGCTCTAGCAATCATGGGAAATATGTTTTAACCTTTGTGTGAGGAATTGAGATCACGACTTTGCCTCCAGAAATATAATGTGCTGAAAGTTCACCCAGGCAAGCCTTTCTAACCTGTCAGAATTTTAGCTTTCACCAGTTTGAGAAAAGCCTTCCAGAACAAAAGGAAGTGTACAATAATTTATATCAGCAGAAGATAAACAAGGTAGAGATTAAACTGACTTCCACTTGGTTCTGTCATCTGCTTCTGAACCTTTTTTTTTGACCATTTAAAAACAACCACTTGGAAAATAAATGTCAATTCTCTATCTCAATGCAGGCTCTTAACCCTTAATAAATAACAAGGTTCACTTTTTGAAATTCAATATTTAAAATTAAATTCACAAAAACTACAACAGCACTGGGATAAGTTGTTCCACTGAAGTACTTTATAAACAGGATATTTGGTATTTTTAAAGACATGTATATTCAGTTCAAAACATAGAATTTGAGCTGGTGAAAACATAATACAGACTTCGACCTGGTAAAGAAATAATATAGCGATCATGGTAGTCTTAATCATGCATTAACAACCCCAACATCAAAAATTATGAATGAATTGGCATTGAAGAATGTCCTTAACTGGAATCAGCAACACTCACATATAATGCAAAGCCAATATATTAAAATGGGGCAGAAAGAAGAGGTAAAAGAAAGGAAGTATTGTGTAATCCAAGTCCTTTCCCCCCTAGAACACAAACCTCTGAACAAATCTCTTTCTCAAGCAAAAGCACAATTTGTTCTGAGTTCTGAATTTGGTTCCTGCTGAACCTGAGTTCCTCTATGGTATGATTCAGACATATAGACAAGCCATGGTTTCCTGGTACAAAAATAACCCACAGCAAACACTCTTAGGCACTCCTCTTTGCCTGTCTTTGTCCTTGTTGAGTCTTTGTGAGGAGGAACTGCTTTCAATTTTAAATTAAGCAGACTTCCAATAAATGGATTCTGGATAGCACCTGATGAGCCTAATCAAATCCTAATTAGCCAACCAACCAATCACTCAACCAGCCACCCAACAGCCTTGTAACAGGACATTCAGCAACAACAGAGCTTGGATTCTTATATAGCAATTACGGAATTCACTAACAGTCTCTTCCATGAAGGCCAGAATCACTGTCACATTCCTTGCCTCCCAAGCCACTAAAGATGTTAGGACAGCTACCTGGAATTGAGAACTGATGAACTTCTGATTCTTAAACCACAGCTATAGAAGCACCCCATGAAAAGTAAGGCATGTGCAACTCTCCCAGGAAAAAAAAAACCTTATGGCAAAACAAGTTGTTATGGCCACTGGATGTTTTTCTGTCCTTATGCCCCATAAGAATGGCACTGTGGCATTGATCTACACTCTGATGCTACTATTCAGATGAGTATTGTAGGATCAAACTCTTTGGTACTGTCTAGCCAACAGAAATCAATTGGTTTGACTCAAACTACTACAGTTTTACTTCAGCATAGACAGCTGATCACGGTAACGGGTGCTCATTTCTCAGTTTGCTACCTCAGCTCAGAAGAGTGGTAGAGCATACATTTTGTATGCAGAGGTCCTTGGTTCAGTCTTTAGTGCCTCAAGTTGAAAGGATGAGAAAGCTTCATTTTTTTTTTAAAGAGCTCAGTCTGAATTTTTCACAGCACGAGGTTTGTCATGATAAAGCACAATTGCTGATGGGAGGACAAAATTGTTTTTCTAAATTGAGTTTATCTAGGGTTTAGAATTCTATTTAATGGTTTGCTCTCTTGTTGACAATTTTGGACATGGCTACATGGAAAAGGGTATAAAAGTTTTCTGGCAGTTTTAAGCAATTTTATGATATATTCTGTTTATTTGAAAAGATGAGATAAATTAGCCTTAAATTCAACCCTTAAAAGGTTTCTGAATGTTAGATTATTATTAACTTGTTAACAGGTTTTGCATATGACAACTTTAAGACTTCTTTATACCTCTGCACTGCTGCAACGCTACAGTCTGCATTAGACAGCTTCTCTTTGGCAATTAACAACACTGAGGTTGAAATCCTGCAAATAGTTACCTGGAAGTAAATGTCACTTGAACACAGTGTGACTTGTTTCCATATGAATATCCACAATATTGTGTTGTGAACCAATAAACTAACTAATTGAACTAACTATGCAAACTGCTCAGAAAATAAGTTCTACTGAACTACTGTAGTTGGGACTTTTTTTCCTGAGGATTATTTATAGGACTGAACTACAATTTATCGAATATCTTTTAACTTCCTTAGTCTGTTATGAGTGGAGAAAAGCAGCCTAGAAATTTCTAATAAATATAATAAGAAGTTGTGGCATGGAGCTTATTCTGTTTCTTAGTTATTTAATGACCAAAATATTTCATTCTTAAATTATTTCATTCCCTAACTGTTTCACTGCACATTTTGTACATTGCAGAAACAGTTTCAAGAATGAATTGTCTGTTGTTTCCTGTCTAACAAATAAACAGGGAAATAAAAGCTGCGCAGTGTAACAGTTAGCCTATTTTTATAAATTAGTACTCACATTTTAAAGATCATATATTAGTACAGAGTAAGTAAAAATATAGTTTAATGTTTCAAAGAAAGCAGAGCAGAAAATACTTGCATACCTGTAAGGTCATACACACAGTAAGTATTACGAAGAAGAGAACCATCAAGCCAAATCCGCCAATTAAAAGAGGCCTGCGTCCAACCCTTTCTATCACCAAGCCCTGAAGAAAAAGAAATGATAACTGTTTTTTTCACAAAACCAGAGCAGTTCTACATTTATGCTGTCAACTCTTGTAACTCTCAATGAATTAATCCAAAAGCAATGGGGTTTATGATCCTCAGGGATCTCTATGGTTGCTGAATGTATCACAGGTAAAATGCTTTTTACAAAGGAAAAACAAGGTATCTAAGGTGGAATATGCATAACAAAGAATTTCATCTCACGAGTTTTCAATTTTCTTTATTTACAATGCATTATTAGATCACAAAATCACATAGTGCATGATCAAGCTGTAAAGTTTCCATCAAAACGAATTAATAAATTGTGCTCATTCTGTAGAACCATATTAAAAAGAGAAGTCAATTGCAGTAAAATTCTACAGGGAACTTGCCACTCTCTGGTGCAGTGTTCTGGCAGAGGCTTTAAATATCCATTGCAGAAAACAGTATTAATTGGAAATACCCTTTTACTGCAGTGATTTAGGCATAAGGACTCTAAGTTTATGCAGGGATTAAAAGATGATATTGTTTTATATCTACTAAAATAACATTTTATGAAATCACACATTAATGGAATTAATATGAAAGTATTAAAAGAGTATCAGGGCCAATATGTACAATTATGAGTATTAACACTTATGCATGCATATCACTTGACTACTTGTCTACTCCTGACTGAAAGTATAAATTCCCCCAATGAAAAATATTGTATCTGAGTAATTCTTACAAGTTCCCTACGGTAAGTCAATACTATTTTCTCTGTGCTAGTATACTGTTATTTCCAAATTTGGTATGAAACAACCATTAGCAACCTAAACTGAAAATACCAGCACATGAAGCTGCCTATACTGTGACCAACCATGCATCTTTCTAACTCACTCCTTCCTCCTCTGATGCACAGGGATGCTCTCCAAGGCCTCAGGCAGAGCTCTTTTCCACCTCTGATGCCTGAGCTTCTTTTCAACCTGTTATATTTACAACAGCGTTCTGGAATGCCTATGGTAAAACACAGGGGAATTTGTTTTAATGAGCCCAAATGCATGTACCCAGAACATTGGGATCTCAGTGCCTCAAACATCAAGTGTTGTTATCTTGAAGGAAATTAACAGTTCAGTCCTATAAGCCAATTATGCAGGTTGGAACAGAGTAGATATTAATTTAAAAATCTTTAAAAGTTACAGTGTCTTAAAAAAATGTCATGGATTCTATGCTGATGTATCATCAGGGTTGCAGTGGCATTACACCATGCCCAGTGCAACTGAATGGGATGTAGGTGAAGCAAGGGACTTGGAAGAACATCTAAATGGAAACACACACATACATTCATTGTAATCGACTTAGTATCTGGCCAAAGGGAGCATAAGTTGTGTACTGCTAATCACACAACTACTGTGCTTTGTCTTTCTTAGCTGTTTTCAGGCTACCTTCTAGCACACAAAGTTTCCCACTTCCTTGAGAGGACTTCAGTCCCCCTCGCCTGTTTCCTATATTTGTACTTTTTTCCAGCTACCAGAAAGCTGAAGGGGATCACTTCCAATGAAGGTGCACTTGTGACTTTTCTAGTAGCTCCTTTTCCTCTCCCTGGCAGGAAAATATGATTATTCAACAGCATTGTTATTCCCCCAGTGGGAACCACACACTTCTTGTGGATTGTCAACCTAAGTATTATAACAGACTGTTTGTCACCTTTCCTTCTCTTCCCTTCCCACTTGAAAAAGTAGGGAAATGGTTTGGATTTTCCTGAGCTGGAGCCTCAGTCTTGGACACTTTATTATGTCTGTGATCACAGCACCAGGGTCAGAATTAGATTTCCAACCATCTTTATATATTGGAAAACTATTCCTGGCCTCTCAGTTACCCTAACTTTTGTCTGAACAGATGAGAGCAATTTACAACAGCAACACTGCTGTAACACGGAAGTTCCAAGCTCTGTCGGTGAAAAGAAAGCCACTTAGCTCTACAAAACTTCACTTCCTCTGCCATCACTGCAGTTAAGGCAGACAACATCACGCCATGACAGAGAAAGGAGATGTTAGTCTCTGCACTGAACAATACCTCTCAGGTTATGACACTTGCCCTTTATTTAAAAGAAGAAGAAGAAGAGGAAGAGCAGCAGCAGCACCATCACCATGAACTGCCAAACTTCCAAACTTCGGTGGCATAACTAAGCAGGATTTTGGGTTATTTCTTCGGTCATACAGTAGACACAGACCTCACAATACTTACTGAGGAAACAGCAGCCAGAATCTCAACAGCTCCTGTGCTTAAAGTAACATATGGAATAATTTCTGGACTTAGCCCAGCTCCTTTGAAAATGTCATTTGTGTAGAACCAAATCTGTAACAAGAAGCCATTTTTCAGTTACTTGATTTCAAAAAGGATCTTCCAGCATCTAATTAAAATTTAAGCCTACATATATTTGATGCCTAAGTAATGATGGGCTAGCCAAGGGTCATAAATGATTTTGTTGAGCATCTAGCTCTTGGATCACAGAAACCAGCCCAAGCTAACATATACTTATGTCTGAATGATGTCAGTGAAACTTAACACAGCAATCCTATGCTCCAATTACTTTTGACAGAGTACTTTAATAAATCAAGTTTAAAATCCAAGTCTGCTTTAATATCTGGTTAAAAATCCTAATTCACTTTTCTGTACAAATCACTGACTTGAAAACAGTATTGTGTAACCTTGATACTACAGATTAAAAAGGAATAAAATTGTATCAATACATTATGCACACATTACAGTTTTCCACAAGGAGCTGTCAGTGTGGTTCCTGTGAGTTCCCGTTCACCCCTGGGCACTTCCTCTGGTACTTCCTGAGGCACCTACCCCTTCCATTCTATTTTTTTTTAAATATTTTTATGATTGGCACTCACTTATAGGACTATACCACACCAATCATGCAAAGTCTCTAGCAGTTACTAATTTGTTTCTAGACACAATTTAAAATGTTGGGGACGATCTTTAAAACTCTAAACAGCTTTGGTCAGGATATTGTAATGACCAACTCCTAAGGTCTGACAGAGAGGCCCTTATCTATCTCCCAGCCCTGGCAGAGGTAGAACATATAAGGACAAGGGAAAGCACCACACCTAACACTGTGGAATTTTCCCCACAGGCTACTGGAATGCTTGTTCGGCAGCCTCTTTGAAGACGTTATACAATATGTGAAGGGTTTCTTGTTTAGGAAAGTGTTTTTACCAGTTTTTTTTTAAATCTTTGATATCTGAATGTTTAGAACATTGTTATCTTGGAATTACTTTGTACTTTATTACTGGTTTTAACTGGACAACACACAAACCACAGAGTATCAGTGCTCAGAACCCTCGGTGTATGTATTTGTATATATCAACTTTTAAACTTGTGTGCATTCCTGACAGTGAATTAATACAACTCCATTTTCTTCCTCCTCCTCCTCCTCCTCCAGCTTCTCGAGCAAAGAACCTGGTAGAAGCTGGTTTATTTCACTGTGTATGCCATTTTCCTATCACTTGCAAAGTATAATTATAAGTAGAGCTATTCTAAAAACAGTAGATGACAAGATAATTCCATGTCTTTTCTCAGTAAAATATCTGCAACACTGAACAGAAGAAGACTGTCATTAGTACTCAAATCCTGCAGTTAGCAGAAAACTATACTTTTTTGGGGGGCGTATTTATAGGTTTATTGAAGCTATGATGCACTTTATTTTTACATCTTATTCTCAGCAGGCAATAAAAGTTTGTTAGTAACATCTAATTAACTCTTACAATGATACTGGAAAAGCTGCTATTTCTCCTTGACAAGCAATAACAAAATGCTTTGGAAGGGGCATGTTTTCTTTTTAAATATAATTGCATCCAGCATATCAATTGATTTTCAAGTTATGTCTTAATTGGACGTGACCATACCATCAACTCAGACAGCTTATTTTGAAGACAAGTGGGTTCATTCAGGGTGTTTAAGTCCTTAAAATGTCCTACACAGATGTCAATGGCTATGAGAAAAGAAACTGTGTTCTGCATATTTTGAAGTGCTCTGTAAATGTCCCATTTTGCCCAGGGTGCCTGGGCTGGGCATACTGGTTATATGATTACAGTAAGAAATACCAACAGGATCGATCCCAGAAATTCACAGGCCTGGCTAGAAGATTTACAATTTGGGACCAGATTCACTGCAAGATGATCTTGTTCCATACAAAATTAGCCAAAAATTGAGGCCATCAGGAAAAGCCCCTTTACACAGCCCTCTACCTTGTGAGTAACTGGGACTTCTCATCAGCATACAGTGAAGGTTTGGCTCTTCACCTCTTTGAGCATGTTCAGATCAAAACAAAACAAAACATGGAAACTGAAAATATCTCTTTAAGAGTACATTCCTGCATATTGCTCGCTTTCCTATTGTTCTCTTCTTTCCTTCTCTTTGACTTTTAAATATTTTGGTGCTTCTGCCTGAGTTATTTAGTTGATTGTTTTTATTCTTTTTTATTGTTCTTTTTAAAAAGTGAAGTGGCTATTTCGGTTGAAATGATTTTTTAAATAGATGAAAGCTGTAGAACTAGAACCTGGCTATGGTGAAATCAAGCTTGCCAGCCTGCCTTTTGCTGCCACCAGTTCCTCAGATCTGCTGAGTAGAGGCAAAAGCTGCATATGCACCACAGGTGTATATGTACCACAGCATGTACCAGAGAGGCACAATCATATTACTTTGAATCTCACTTGTAGGTCAGTTGCAAAAACATATTAGCCTACTGCCATAAGGATCTGCAATATTTAATGTGGCTCATAGTACCATTGGCCCGCAGTCTTCAGTGTAGTTCGTTACTAATTGACAAGTTTTATTAGAATCAGCTAGCAGCCTAACTTCAATATATTGTACTGGTTGTGTTACTCCAATAACCTCTAAGTCTTCCAAATAATCTTCAAATACATATCACGTTGCAATATATCTTAAAGTAGTAATAATGGTCCTAGACATGTGTCTTGGAGTGTCAAAGCCTTGTGCCTGAAGACGTCATGGCAGAGGACCATCCAAACTGCCAGTCTACTCAAGCTAGAAGTGAGAAAGGGAGTCTGGCAGTACAGGAATGATTGTACTGAATCTAGCACCACCCAAGCAGGGCCCAACTTCAAGGGGACAGGTGTGACTTGATGAAGCCTCAGAACGACAATTTTGTCCTTCTAAAATTTTTTCATTATAAAAGTTTTAATTACATGGTTTGACCTTGAGTATATCATTTTGCTGTCAGAAATAGCCACCACTGAGGGTCAAATTCTTATTGGGATCTTAGCATTGGTAGCTGGATATCTTCTGCCACCTGCTGCAGACGTGGAAAAGGCTGCATCAAGTTTTGACTGCAGCATTTAAGGCAAACCATATCATTAACATCATTTGTACCTTTAACCTCATAAAAATATTGCTTAGATATTCTCAAGTTCTTTAAACATTAGAGCATATGTTAGCATGAATCTTCTAAGAGATATTATTTACCATAATCACTGAGACATCCAACACCATAGTAACGTGATTACTTACAGCATTGAGGCCACAGAGCTGGTAGCAGGCCATGGTTACAACTACAGTCAATATCTGCCATCGTTTACTGCTGTCACGTAACAGCTGAAAGACTGAAGCCACTTGAATGTTTCTCTGCACTCGACTTTCTTCCAGAACATCTTCTATTTCATATGACACATCAGATTTCCCAAGGAAGGTCTGAAATGCTATAAAACCACGATTAATACATTTGTTTATAATTCAAACTGTTGTTGTGTGCATAACTTGATACTAGTCACACCAAGTCAAATATTTAACATGCAAGGCACTGAAACAGGTATGGTTTCCCACTTCATTTCTTTTCTCTGAGGGACTGATGGTTCTTTGCCATTTTCCAGCTAATCTGTAACTGATTGGAGGTCTCTTTTATTACCATTTAGTTGACTGGGATTCCAAATTGTGAACCACAGTAAAGTCCAAAAAGGCAGAATTAGCATCAATGCTCCGTTTAAGTACTAAGTATTTGGAATCACAGGTTATATGGGAGAATGAGCAGACTTTCCCATCATTCTTTTAAGCTATTTTATTATTTACAGTCATAGATACGCTCACCTGAAGAAGAAACATAGGCCCTCAATATAGGGACATTACATTCATTACATTACATTACATATAAGGCATTGTTCATCTTACTATTGGAGTGTCCTAAACTAAAACCTATCTGCTTTTCCCTGGCAGACATCTGTATATTTAAATCACAGAGGAACATTAAGTGTCACGTCTATGGATAAATACACAGACATTGCTATATGAATAGCAACATCCAATAAATGTATATACCAGGCATTTATCTGTGGGAGAGATATGAAATATAACCTCTTTGAGAGCAGAAGTTTTCTCCATCTCTCTCTTACCAGCCCTGTGTGAGTCCTTTATCAGACAGGAACAGTCTAATCATCTTTAAAGCTGTCACAAAGAGCTGCCTTTATATGTGGGAGGCTGACACTAGAGTCTGATGCTCTTCTGGGCCAGTTTTATACCCTTACCAGCCTCCAATCATCCAATCAGATTAGACTCCTATTAGCCTCCTTTATGTCATGTCATCTTATGATATGTCCAACATATAGCCTAAGTTTAGTCATTTTGCCTTCTGGCGAAAACTCAGGCTTGATTTGCTCTCAAACACATTTATTTGTCTTTTTGGTAGTCCACAGTATCCACAGAACTATCTTCCAGCACCACATTTCAAGTGAATTGGTTTTTTCAACTTTCTTCACTGTCAAGCTTTCACATCCATACCTAGAAATCCCAAATACTATGGCATGGATGACTCTGATTCCGGTAGTCAATGATACATCTTTACACCTGAAGATCTTATCTAGTTGCTTCGTAAGTCCCCTTCCAAGTTGATATCTTGCTACAGTTGCAAGTCCATTTTGACTCCATTTATTTGCCAAGGCAAATAAACAAGAAAAACAGAAATCTTTAACAATTTGGATGTTTCCGTCATTCACTTAGAAGTTCATCTCAGAAAGCACTCAACCAGCTGCTAGAAAGAGCAAAGAACACAAGCTCCTATATACTACTACTATCACTCATTATCTATGAAGTTACTATGTTTATACGTGTATGAAAAAGAGAGCAAGAGCAAGAGAGAACAAGGTGTAAGTGTGAATGTGTGAAATGTGTTGCGAGGGCTCTTGTATTTCCACCTACTTTGGGCTGCTGGCCAATGGTTACAAGTCCTAACCAAGAGTCAGTTTGGCCCTTAGGGTGAAGAAAGTTCCCCACTTTTGCTATTGTTGTGTTGCATGCCTTCAAGTTGTTTATGACTTATGGAGACCCTAAGGTGAACCTATCACAGAGTTTTCTGGGGCTGAGAGTGTGTGACATGCCCAAAGTTACACAGTGGGTTTCTATGGGGAGAGGGGAATTGAATGCTGGTCTCCAGGTTCAGCATTCAAATCACTACATCACACTGGCTCTAAAGAGAGGACTGAGATGAAAAAGTAAGTTCTACTTTGTTCAAACTACACACTGAAATCTCTTCTCTCCTCACATTAAAAGAGTAGAAAGAAGATAACACGTAAGCCTGAGGAACATGCTTGTAACAGCAAACCATCTAACAAGCCATTTAGAGGCTTGCTGAATCTAAATGACTCAATGACTCAAAGTATTATCTCAACCACAACATATAATAGGAATTTGGGCATGCAAATAACTACACTTATCATTCAAATAGAAACAAGGAAACATTGACAAAACTTTGCTGTTGACATCACAGTACAAGTAAACCGCATTCCAGTACAGCTTATGAAATTACTCTAGCCTGTATCACTAGAACTATATGTGGGTCTCTATGATGGTCATTTTCTCTGGGTGATAGAAACATCCACTGTTTAATGCAATCAAAGAGAAGTTCAAACAACAAGCTCCCAAGACAAAAGCCACTGGATTTCCTGCTAGATTGTTTTTCCCCACTAGATTGTTTTTAAGCTACTTTAGTCCAGCTAAAATCAATGACATAATTATATTATAGGTGGAACGAATTAACTGTGTACTTTCTCCTCAAGTACAGACCAGACTCCCCTCTTCTCTGCTGTGCTGACACTTAACTGACATGTTAAATGTTACATGAACAAAATATTACAAGAACAAAAATCTGTTTCAGAAGTTTGCCTCCACACAATAAAGAAACTCCCAGAAAATGAACCTGGGAACGGTTCATTCTCTGCATGGTCCTTATCTTGCCAGCCTCATCTGCCCTGTGCCCAATGTCTACATGTCTATGTGTTCATTATGTGAAAAACATGCTGTACACATGACTGTAGTACTGTCTTGGTCCATTCAGCTCAACACTTTTCTTGCCATGCTAAACACACGGATGCTAAGCCAAATGTGTCATGCTACTTCATGGATCCAGCAAGGGGCCAGCAAGTTTACTTCAACGACTCCTCCATGTATTTATAGAGGCAAACTTCTGAAAAAGATAAACGTCTTCCTTTCTTTCTAATGGCAGATTAACTCAATACTAGATTCATATATGGATAAGTCTGTAGAATAGGGTGGGAATATGCAGTTGTCCATATGCCACTTGACTGTAACTCCCCTCATCCTTCATCACTGGCTATGTCATATCATTGTAACTCTGAAATAAAAGGTAGTTGGGCAGCCTAACTGCCCTCACTATTTAGTTAGAATGAAGCATATCAACATTCAAGAAACAGATTTCAACAAGGCTGATCAACTAAAAATTGCATGAAATTCAAAAAAAGTACATATATGTCAGTGTGCAGACACACTCACATACAGAGGTCTTTAATATCCTACCTTAACAACAGGGACAGATTTGTATGAAGTGTGAAGCAGGCCATTACTGCTTATAATGTTTGCTTAACTGTGTATATAATTATAATAATTATACCCTGTGCTCCTGCATTGAAGAAGAAAGACTGCAAAACAAAAGCACATTTGTCCCTTCATGTATGTTATTTTTTAAAGCTACATGACATATGAAATGAAATGAATTACAATCATGATGAAAAATAACAGAGGAGTACCTTTCTCTGCTGCTTTTGTGTCATGTTTTTCAAGTAGAAGAAAGCGAGGACTTTCTGGAAGAAAGGGCAAGACCCCAATCTGTACGACGGATGGAACAACAATAATTCCAAATAAGTAGGGCCACAAGGATTCCTGCAAAAACAGGCAAGGTAAAATCTTAATACAAGTGTAATAAAATGAACAAGCAAACCAAAACTCAGAGAGGGTCAACGGTTCAGTGGCACAGCACTGGCTTCACCTGCTAAAGGTTCATTTGCTGTGAATCTCCACTTTTTTTAAAAAAGGGGGGGGATATCACGTGGCAAGGTTAGGATCTACTTGAGGCTTCAGAGAAACAAAGCCATTCAGAGTGGGCCCTGCTGGGCCATAGAGGACAATGGTCTGGTTCAGTACAAGGTAGCCATACATAAAAACAGACTGTGGTTTGTTTCTATCTAGATTCTTTAAAAAAGACTATGATGTTAATTAAAGATTATGGCTGCCTCATTGTGCAGAGATGACACCAGGTTCTGAAGTGTGTGTCAGCAGAGCACAAGCCCTGGGAAACTCTGCAAAGCTCGTACAGTTCTGAGTACGGCCCTAGTTGCAGAACGTGCCTATCATGTAAGGACCAGCCTTGTTAAATATGGAGAGGGTCATCACTGGAAGGCTGGCATCAAGGAACGAACTGGCCACAGCAGCTATGAACAGCTGCTATGGTGTGGAATAGTTATGCTCAGCATTGTTAGAGGGACCACTGCACCAGAAAGATCTTGAGGATTCTCAGGGAACGGAGCTGGAGCAGGTACATAAAAGAGAAAGCAAAATGGTCAAGAGGCCAAGGTAAGGTGAAATTATTTGAATATTTATAGTTTAGAAAAAGAGAGAAGGGAAAAGGAATGTGGAAAAAGTACAGGGAGAAATGTTTCTCCTTCTCTTGTAATATTTAGAGCAAATCAAATTAAGTGGTGGCAGTAGAGTCAGTATAGACAAAAGAAAGTATATCTTTATCAAATCTCTGCAATTTCTTTTCACCAGATGTGGTAATACATGTGAAGCACTACATTAAATGACTTTGAAAAAGATTAGGTAGAATGATGGAGGATAGGTCTATGAGAGACTATGAGCAAAATGGAACTTCCATAATCAGAGTGAATACATTTCTCGCTATAAATTCCTCCAGAGGACAAATGAGGAGAGGGTCGTTTTGCTTATGCCCTCTTTCCTAGAAGCCAATGTTGGAAGCAGACTGGTCAATGCCTCATTTAGAAGTTCAGTTCAAGTACACATGGCTTTACTGTTAAATATAGTAAAGTTCTGTGAATTTGGTATTCCCCTAACAAACATTTAAATACTCTATAGCTGATACTGCTTTTATACTGATTTTGTAGTAATAGTTTTACTCCTCACCAAAACTGAAGGAACTATCTCTTTTTTTCCGAATCCTATTTTCCCTTCTAAGAGGCATTCTGGCTCAGAGTTATATATCTAAAATACATTTACCAGCTTAATACCCTTGAGACCCAAATAAAATGAAACTGCAGAGTGTTTTAATCCTTTATTTAAAGCAGCATTACTCATGTGTGACAGAGCCAACAATCAGGTACTATCTCAAACTATACTATTCTTCCATTAGGATAATTTTGCACCTTTCAAAGACATTAAGTAGTGCATTATATAATATTCCAAAAAATAATCAGAAATACTTTTCGAAATAAAATATCTTTTCTTTTGAAATAAAGGTCCAACATTGTTTTCTCTGAGAAATACTCAAAACTTTATCAGTTTGAATATCTATAAATCTTGATTAACTTCATATGGTATTGATCACTAATTGACCAGAATTAAAATGTTGACATTCGTGACTTTGACGTTCATAATTTGTAGTACCCCAATTATGTAATACTCCAGGTAAGAAATGAGGAAAGACTCAACGCATTATGACAAAAGTATAGTGCAGGACAAAGACTCTAATCTGTTCTTATTTAGACAGATAGACATTATATATGCCAGTGTTCCACATTAAGTTACAGTCAAGCATAACTAAGACCATAACCCAGGAAGGACTGTGCAGATGAACAGGCAGGGACTTGGGCAATGGATACAATTTCAAACAAATTTTGCTCCACCCCAAGAGACTAAAGTTAAGTTCACTCCTACTGGGAAAAACTAAGCCCACAGAATTGAAGACACACTAAAGAAGAGAATACAAAACTGTCTTCCATCTTTGACAATGTATTTTCTCTGGCTATCACTGATCAGCCTTCCTGACAAATATTGCTATTTAGCCTTCCTTTTGCTTCTCTCATTATTTTACTTGCTTCCAAACCACCCTGTGGTATTTTGGTTCAAGTTTAACCAAGATGGTAAATTTACTACAATCACCACTGTGCTTACTCCGCCAAACAACTTGCTAACTGGACCAATGTATTGTGGGTCATATTTATCAAAATCTGGGCAAGAACGGTAGCCTGCCAAATCACACCTTGAAAACACATCCAGACATTGACTACATTTCTTTAATGAGATCTCTGGCTGCCTTTCAAGTAGACAACCTGATGCCCTTTAGATGTCTGGGCTACAAGTCCCATAAGCCTTAGTCAACGCGGCTAATATTCAGGAATTGTGGGAGCAGCAATTCCAAATGTCTGGGGAGCATTAGACTGCCTACTCCATATCATTCATGCTTGAACATTTTGCCATGCTATAGGAATCAAAACTGGTGTGCAACTGAATAAGCCATGTATTTCTTCAAAATAATTATTTCACAAATGCAGACATTTAGTTTTAAAGTTATTTATAATTTAGAAATACTGGAAGGCTCTTTGGTTAAAAATAAATAATTAATCTTTTAGTTTATAAACACTTTAGTTTATACATAGTTTTTATGAAGACTACAAAAACTCATTAAAAGTGTATTTGTGTGTAAGCTAACCATATAACTATTTTTAAAAACCTTTCTTTCTTTCTTTCTTTCTTTCTTTCTTTCTTTCTTTCTTTCTTTCTTTCTTTCTTTCTTTCTTTCTTTCTTTCTTTAACAATGAATCTTGAAGGCACTGTTAGGCAAAACACCTGGTATTTGCTTATGTAAGTCAGGACTGTCAAACTCAAATAGGCAGAATGCCAGACTCCTGTAAGTAGCAATTAACATCTTAAATTTTGTACCATTTTTCTTTGGGAAAGCAGCCAACGCCAATCATTTTCAAAGTCATCACTTATCATCCACGCCAATGTGTCACCGTTATACATCTTGCCTGCAGAAATATCTTTATCAGCACTGCCTCCAACCAATCACCACATCCCTTATTTTTGACCTGAACCTTTGACCTGAACCTTTTGACCTGGAGCCTCTCAGTCCCCCCATCATCTGCTTGATTGCCACACTGTTCTACATGCCAGAACAGTTGTTTCTCTTTCTACCTCAATTCTACCATCCAGACATCCATGCCACCTGTCTGTAGGCCAGAGCCACTTTCCCTTGGCTACAGATTGAAACATCTATATTCTTTGCACTGCTCGATGGAAGAGGACAGGCAAAAGGATGATGCTGAGCCATGCAGTTGTGGACATTAGTGGGTCAGCATCCCCTCTGCTCTACACAGAACATAGTTTTTGAGCCCTGAAAATGAAAACTTGAGTAGAGAGAAAAAAAAAAGTGGTTTTATAAGTTCCATTGGGGACCTCCACTTGCCTCTTGAAAGTCCTCCCTCTATGACAGATCTGGGTTAAGTTGATCTCACGCATGCGTTCAGAAGGACAGTCTTGCCTTGCAGCAGGAATGTGTCCAGAAGATTATTTTTGTGAACTACTAAGACCTATTTTAAATGTTAGCCTAAAGCCCTGCACAATCCCGAACTACTTCATATTTTACCTTTTCCAATTCCATGCAAACACTATTTAATGTATATGTATGGATACAAATCAATATTGGAATAAACAAATAAAGAATGAGGTACAGAGAGATATGGAAGAATGATAGAAAGGTGAAAGTATCACATGCATTTGCCATCATGTGGCCATAAAATTGGAGTCAGCTACAGTTTGAGGTTTTCTATATCCAGTTGCTCTGTTTTCCAACTAGACAGCTGTTCCACAATGCTGAAGGGGATACAAGCAAAGCATTATCTATCCAGACAAACAGATTGGGGGTTCTGTGTTGCTCAGAGGCTTGTGACACCTCTGCAACATCTACGGACACATACAAAGAATATACCTAACGACTCTCTGAAACAAAAATCTCCTTTTCTTCAAAATGCCTTACACAGTGTGACTGTATTTTGATTGACTGATTACACAGTGATATTCTGATATTAGTATGAAAGTGCTACAAATACATTTAAGCAAGCTAGCATGTGCATGTGGGAAAACGCCACTGCACTTGGGCTTGTATTTTTGTATACCCATTCGCACCCTCCTCTAAAAATTTCCAGATTTCCAAAATTTCTGGGTGCGGCTGTTTACTCTGGGCGGCAGTGTTTTTGGGGCATCCCAGCCTGTAGTCATGTCCCAGCACACCCTGGCCATGCCCCCACACACCGTGGCCACAGCTCCATGCACCACAGCCACGCCCCCAGGCACAGTGGCCCTGCCTGCGTCCGCTCCCCCCTACACTCCAAGCTCCACCACTGAGGTTACATGTTGCCTAAATAAATTAATAAGTACTACACATCTCGAGGTTGCACAAATGCATCTCCTGCAGATAATGCAAATGAGCAATGATATTCTCATCAATCAAGAGGAATTAGTGGAGGACTGTGGAGCAAGATCTGGGCTAATGGTTATGATTCTGATTAGCTCCATGTAGGTGTTAGCAGGATGACAAGCAAAGTGTTTCAGTTAGTGCTCTCTTGAAAATTTCTGCCACATTTTAAGATTCTGCTGCTTATCCAAGCTACTAGGTTGCCAAGGAGCATGTACAAGTGACTCTTTCATTCTGCAATCACCTCCGTGACAGCTGCCATCCCAGCTTCCTAAGCTTCAACTTAAACCCAAGGGAAGATCCTGCAAGACTTTTCAGATAAGGAGGTCTACGCAGTCAAGAGATGCGTAACTAAAAGAAAAATAAATGGATGCTGCATCTTTGGCTAAATTACAATGAAATGATAAGTTAACACTCCCACCCACGCTATTGTAAAGGTTCCTGAGAAGGAGGCAGAAGAACAGAATTCTCTTACATAGGGATATAAACTTTTTGGATGAGGGCAATTTTGGTACAGCACTATGTCTGCTTCTTTCCTGTACAACACTGCACTCCTTCATACTTATTCAGTGTCTTAGAGGGAAGGATCTCTATTGTAAGGCTCTACATTAGTGACTGAATGTATTTCTGAGAAAAAAAAACATTTTGAGAATGTTTTTTCTTACTTCTCTAAAGTAGAAGGCCAGGTTGTATATTATTTCCAAAGTTTCTTCGGTATTTTCGGGCTGCTTCCTTATCACTATGACAATGCCCAATAGTAACAGTTGGCAGATGGCACCGTGGAGACTGGCAAAGGGTAATCAAGCTACCAGCATATTTGCTCCTGCTGCCACTTGTACAGACAGTACAAAAAACTAAAACCTTACGGAAAGAGAAAAGAAACTGTCCTATAGTCACTCCTAGCCATAAGCCCCACTTTCGAGAAACTGTCGAAGAACAATTTGGCAAAATTGTGCCCCTGATTTCCTAATTGCCCTTAACCGTCCACAAAGAGGTTGAAGAATTTCAAGAAGCCATTTATGCATAGCTATACTTCCAACATCAGGAATATAGCTGTGACAGGAAAACACACAACTGTTTTCCTTTCTGTTTAATTAAATATGTCATATGCAGAACTATAGTACCCATTTTTTCCATGTCTATGAACCAGTTTGAGCCATTAATACAACAGAAGCAGTTGAGGCAATGGGAGCAACAAACTAGTAATAAAACAGTGCTAGCTATTACATACTCTTTTGGACACAGAAAGGGCCTGGGGTTTTGTCCAATGGCTGTGTGTGTGTGTGTGTGTGTGTGTACGTACAGTGTCATATATACAATATGCAATCCCTCTGCACAAATTCTATCAAAATGATTGGGAATTCTGCAACTTCTATTCACTTAATGGTACTTAGATAAAAGAATTTCACAGTGGATTGTATCTCATGTTTGACAGATACAAGTATTTATACTTTAGATGGATACAAGATTAGACAGGTAGATAGACAGACAGACAGACAGAAGGGAGGGAGGGGAGGTGCAAATTTATATCAATTTGGATTTATAGCTTCGTAGTTAACTTAATCAACCGTGTTAAAATAACCTAGCTTTCTTTAAATGTAAAAATGTTGGACGCAGAATATGACAAACCTTCCCAAATATTTCAGGTAGCCCCAAAACCTGTCCAGTGAAGACACCAACACAGATTAGGATTGCTGTAATTTGCCCTAAGGAACCACGGATCTGTTTAGGAGATATTTCACTCAGATACATTGGGAGGGCACTCAGAGACACACCTGTGCGGGAAAAAACAGAAAAGGAAAAATAACTTATTAGTAAAAGAAAAGGTCAAAAACATTGAACATCCTTAATGCATATTTAAAAAACTTTGAATATGAGTATTTAGACTATGGTCCAAATGAGAATATTAAAAGCTTTTAAGGACAAAATCTTTGAACTATCCAGGGAATTATAAGAATCTGTAAGCTCATTTGACACATTGGTTAAAAATGTCTGCTGTGAGCCATAAAGCCACTGGTTCCAAAACAGCCAACCCTTCAAGCACAATTTCACCTGATAGTGTTTGCAAACCATTATCCTCCTCCATGCCCCTGCAACATCCTAAATGTGGGAATATAAGGAAATGATGGTTCTGAACGTATGGTTGAGATCAGTGATGGCTTGATTGGGTAGGTGCAATTAAATTTAATCCAAATAACATCAAAGTTTGTGGTAAAAGGGTTTTATAACCTCTGGGAACAAGTTAGTTAGGAAAATACCAGTCCTAGAGAGAATTGCAATATTCTGAAAGGATCAGGTTTTGAGCCCACTCAGCATTGCTCCTAGAATCCCAAGTATCAACCATGACTTCAAGTGTCTATTTATTATTGTTACTTATTATTTCTGCAGCATCACCTATGTATGTGGTACTTTAGTAGGAAAAGATGTCTTGCATATTTACACTCTAAAACAGGGAAAGAAAAGCTGCATCCACTAGTGGCCAGACAAGTTGGCCGGTGTCATCCATGCTTTCCAGACTTAATTCATGTGCTAAAGACAGTGTGGAACCTTCAACCGCTCCTAAGTGCTGCTGCTTGATTGTTCATGCAGCAGAATCAATTTCCTTATTACCCATTTTAAAACATCTGAACTTGCTAAATTCGTTTTGGGCCTAATTCAAGCTGCTGATTATGACATTTAAAGCCCTAAATTACACAGCTCCTGATGATGCCAGGGGACATCTCATTCTTTACTGGTTTTTCTCAGAGTCTTACAGTTGAACTGTTCATGGTGCTTCTGCTCTGATAATTCCTGAGTTTTTGTTTTTGAAATTGTTCAATTTTGTTTGTAGCTTTGACAATTTTATTGAAAAGTTATATAACTACATAGTATTGTCATACACCACAGTACCTACTGAGATAATAAACATGAAGGAAATATGTTATAGAAACGCTTGTAGTTTTCTTCTCCTATTTAAACACCAAGTTTTCAAGAAAATCTACAAATAAAATGGCTGGTCCCATGAGACTACTTCCCAGTACCCTTTCTGCTAAGTTTGATGACAAAACCTACCAACTGGCTGCAAAACAGTCATGGTAGAAAAATATCTGAGGTTGCATTAAAGAAATTAAAAGTATTTAGGTTTCAGATCCTACCTATTCACAATGATATCATTACCTGAGTGTGATTATTTATGTAGCCAAAACAGCACCACCCTCAAATAAGAAAGAAGTATCAGCATTCTCAGGGGAACAGAACACTTGAGGGATGTACAGAAGAGGCAAAAAAAGAAAAAAAAATTAAATACAAGATGCTGAAAGGAAAAAAAAACACAAGGTTGGGAATGGAACAAAATATTCTAGAAGATCTTGCTGGCTGACAGGAAACCTGAACAGGACTGTACAGCATGGTTTTGTTAAAGGCCTCACTTGTACAATATTTTGTGATATTTTGTCTTCCACAATTTCCATCGCAGTAAGTAAGGTGCAGGTGAGGACACTTTCAACTGCTAGGACTGAATCTAGTGAGCCTAGGCTAGAAAAATCACTGTAGTGATGGTGCTAGAATCCTCACCCGGACATCCTCTGTAGTCAGTGTCTGCCCCAAACACTCTCTGCTGTTTTTTTTTTTTTTTTTTTTTTTGGTGACTGGAGTTGGCCAACACAAAAGAGAAGTGAAGGCTAAAAGCACTGGTCTACCCCCTACTTGCAGCACCCAAACCAAGATAGAAGTAATATATGATGGGCTTTCCATATCCATGGCTTCTTATTCACAGAGTCATCAAACCACGGCATGAAAATATTTTTAAAAATCCAGAAAGCAAACTTTGATTTTGCCATTTTATATGCCATTGTACATAACGGGACTTGAATCCATAATGAGATTTGAATCCATGGATTTGGGTATCCATGGGGGGTCTAGGAACCAAACCCTAGCAGATACCAAGGGCTCACTGTATGCAGGCGAATGAGATGGGAATGAACTGATAGAATAGATTCCACTGATTCATACCTCCATCAATGCCCATTACGAATCGGCCCACAATCATCATTTCCAAGACACCTGCCAGATGAGAGAATGCCATCAACAGTGCAGCCACAATGGCGAATATATTATTTAGCAGCAGTGTACGCTTTCTGGAAAGAAATAAACTATATTTCATACACATATTACATGTTTACAGTGCCATCTAACGGAAGGCATAATAAATTAAATATGACTCGTGACAGAATAGGTGAAACCTTAACATCCATAATGGCAAACGGTGCATTGTATAAGCATGCAGCTCAGTGTACTAGGATGGTGTTGAGGGTGGAATTAAATATTGCAAGGAATGCCAGTGGGCTAACCTCAAGTTCCCCACTCACCCTCTGTCACCTCTACTTCAACAAGCCCATATCTTAAAGCAGGGGTAGCCAACTGCTACAGATTGGAGATTTCACAGGACCTGGGGAAGGGATACTTCTGGTGCTGCCACCCCATTTGTAAACTTTCTGAAATTTATTATAGTTATTTATTTTCCCTAAAAGTTCCCCCAATGCCTTCTCAGGGGTGCAGGAGGATATTTTAACCATTTTTTTAAAAAAATATTTTTTTAATTAGTTTAAAAAAATCAAAACATGGGAGCTTTTCCCTCCCCAGTAACAACCCTCTCTTCCCGCACAATGATTATGCAAGAATCTCTTCTGACATCAACGTAGGATTTTTTAAATGCCTCAATGTAGCTTGGACGGGAGGAAAGGAAATCATTCATCTCTGATGTCTAAACAGAGATACGGTAAAAGGAAGCTGGCAGGCCAAATGAGAGCAATCCTGCGTTAGGTCAAAAGCCTAGAAGTTGGCCATACTGTTGTTAAAGAAAAAGCCTGTGAATTCAGCACATGACTATCATTTGAATGGTAGCTCTCTCTCCCACTTTTAAAGACACCAGCATGATTCTTAAAGATAAGACACTTATACTAAGGAACTAATTCACATTTGGTATTCTAAAATAGATCATAAAGAGCAGGTTTTCTGTTTGCAATAAATGAATGGTTAGGAAATCTTAAGAAAGAAAGCTAAATATTGTGGTCAAATCTTATTATCATAATGAACCATTTCATTAAAGAGAATAACTGCAATAGTAAGTCTGGTATGGTTCAGATAGCACAATGTATTGACAGCTCACCACTGAGGGCTCTTAGATTCATGAAATTTCTTCCCACTTCTTTCTTGCTTCACATATTGCAGTTTTAAACACACTGCAGCTTCTTTTTTCACACCCATTTATCAGAAACTGCGGTTTGTTTTAAAACAGTTAGTTAACCAACCATGATCTCATGTGCATATTGTAACATTTATTTATTTATTGAGTTTGAATGCCAGTGGAGACATAACACTTAAATAAACCATGATTATATTGAGGATGAAATCTGTAATCATTGCCACTTACAAGTTACAAAAGTTTTATTGGGGGGAAATGGTTAATTATTTCTATATTAGATAATTTCTTAGGGAAAAAACCAAAAAAACCTCTTCCTTATCTTCATTATTGTGGTATGTACACATTTTATGTAGATATTGCCTGAGGGGTTCGCCACCATGAGTATATTTGAAGTCACACTGAAAATGATGCTTTGCAAACTCATAAATCTAAAATCTCTCAATATGTCAAATTAATTATACAAAGCCAATTCTAGTAACATGGTACTTCATCCACATATTTCATAACAGATGCTTGATAAGCCAGCATGGTATAGTGGCTTGAACATTAGACTATGACCTGAGAGACCAAGGTTCAAGTTCCTGCTCAGCCATGAAAACCGAATGGGTGACCTTGGACACATCATAACCTTTCAACCTCATAAAACTCCATGACAAGTTCATGTCAGGGTTGCTGTACATTGGAAATGACTTGAGCACACAACAAGAACAATCTGATAAGCACTTAGCTTCACAAAGAATAGAGACATCTGGACCTCAAGAGATGACTTTTCTGTTGTTAATGGAGTTAACATTGCTACCTGTCTTTTATTGCTTTTCGTCCATAGTCTTCATGTGGCCAATAAAGGGACTACCTGTACTGAAATCCCCCAATGCCATCTTAACTGACAACATCCCAGAGAGAATGTAGGCCTGTGACTCATTACCATTTTCTTTCTGGATGATTTTTATCATCTTTGCCTGATAAAAAAAGCCAGTGGAGCTTCAAAAGCTTGCGTAAAGTATTTTATACTTTTGAAGTTTGGCACAAAAAACAGTATTGCTGCTTGTGGATTTTTGACTTTGTTCTATTTTGCTGCACAGCCAACATGGCTACCCCTGAACATGTACTATCCAAATACATTAGAAACTAGAAATTAGAACAATTTCTAATTATTACAAATAATTAGAAATTAGAATGCAAGAATTTGCTATTGTTTCCTGTGAAAAACCCAGGATTGTTGCACTCTATACTGTGTAAAATGGTTGTTTGCTCTCTGAAGAGAGGACACATGCACAGGCACTTCCTAATTCAATGTATGCGACCTAAGTGTCATCCTGACATCTCCAGTTGAAAAGATCCCACATACCATGCTTGTGAAAGACTTCTAGCTGAGATCTTTAGAGCTACCAAGAATTCTGGTTGAGATCTTGGAGTAGGCTACATTTGTCTTGGGATACCATGACAGTCTAAGGCCATTTCTGAACTACATTGTTATAGTGATATTATTCCATTTTCAACATCCTGTGGAATTTTGGGATTTGTGGTTTACTGAGGCCAAAGAGCTCTCTGGGCAAGAATGCTAAATGCCCATCCCTAAACTGCAAACCCCAGGATTCCATGGGATGTTGAAAGTGGAATAACAGCACTGTAACACTGTAGTGAGGAAATGGCCTAAGTTTCATATATTCAGAAGACATTTTTTGGACAATATTGTAAAGTGCTGATGGGAAAATGAACATTTTAAGCATTTCGTCACAGCCATATGCTACAATTCGGTGCAACAGGACAGATTTGGCCCAAAGGTTGGTTCCTACTAGGTCTTTGGCCCATTGTTATTAGAAACTTTATGACAAGAAATTATTCTTAAAACCAAGCCCTAAACATTATCAAAGAAGCAGTATCACAACATTTCATATGGAAAAAACACTTACCTCTTATTTGGGAGTGATAGTATAGGCTACTAAAAACACAAAGTTTTAATTTAAGTTTTAGAAGTGCCAACTAGATGAGAATATAGTAAGTCCTCCATATCCACGGGGGGATATGTTCTTGCTGTAGATGGAGAAAAATGCAAATAATAGCAATTATTTGCTATTTTGACCTCACAGACAGGCAAGGTGTTGAGAGACGAAGATAGCACCATTGTCCAGCTCCTCTTTCCTGCCTGCCTGCCCTCCTTCTTTCCAAGATGGATGCGAGCAGCCCATCCCTTGAGACCCAAATTCATAGAGCCATGTGCCTCTGTTAGCTGAGAGAGGCGTACCGTCTCCTTGGCCGAGAAGCGCGTGGCTCTACAAGCCGTCTCTCTCTCTCAGCTAAGGATGGAAGGAAACTCCTTCCTCAGCCGAGAGAAGTGTGGTGGGCCCAGCTGCACAGAACTGTGCACCTCTCTTAGCCAGGAAAGGAGACAGACACTCCTTCCTTGCCTAAGAGAGGCACAGTAATCCTGGTTCTGTGGAGCCACACCCCTCTCTCCACTGGGAAAGAGATGGACACTCCATCCTTGGCCAAGAGAGGCATGGGAAGGCTGTCTGAGTGAAGCCACATGCCTCTCTTGGGTGACTAAGGAGACAGGTATTCCTTTCTCAACTGAGAGATGTACATGGCTCTGCGCAGTCAATCCAGTCCTCCTGCTGGATTTGGCACACAGGGATTGAGCTCCTTTCAGGAGCTCAGCACAAGCAGTTTGGTCCTCCTGCTGCCATTGCCTTCATCTGCAGAGCATCCACTGCAGTGATTCTGTAGGAGCCGCGATACCAGCAAAAGGAATAAAGCAAAAAAGGCAAAGAATGGTCATAGCCGGCAGTGGCAGCCATGGCTCTAGAGCCCAGGAGTTCAGGATGTGTCTCTTTGCCCTCCAGCTGGCCCTGGCACTTGAGAAGAACAAGCTATGCCCCATCATGTGAGCCTTCTCTTCAATCACTCTCTCCTCTGCAGGGAGCAGGTGAGTAGCTGGGAGGAGAATTTTTTTTTTTGTATCATGTATAAGTGAAACCAGGGATATCAATCCAGTCAATACAGGGGACACACTATATGCTATTTTTTTAGTAATATGATGAACAAAAACTGAAGAAAACAGACATGTATAAGACACAGCATATGTACATGCTTACCGGCCAAAATATTTGACAGCTGGAGTAGCAATTAAAGCTCCAACAAGTCCACCAATGGCAAAAATGGAAACAGATATAGTCCAGAACAAGGTAACTGACTGTTCTGTCATTGACTGGTTATATCTTCTTTCCCAAGTTTCATTGTAAAACTTCTTGATGAACTAAAAAAAAGAAAGAAAACTGAATGTCAAAAACATGCTGATCAGTTAAAAAATGATTAACATTGAAAAAGAATTTTAAACATTAACATTGGTTTAAAAAATGTATGTTTGTGTTACATTTCCAAAAAGGAAATGTGAATCAAACATACTGCTGTCAACATCTATCCCAGCGATGGGTAAAGTGTGGCTTATGGGCTGCATGAAGCTCCCAGAGCTGCTTTTTGTAATCATCCTGGGCCACCAGAGGTAATTTTTTTTTGCAAATCTTTCGCTCCAAAATTCCTCCAAATGCCCTCCAGAGGTTGTGGAGGGCATATCCACTGCCATAGTCAGAAATGACTGGAAGGCACACAACAACAGCAGCAGCAGCAGCAGCAGCAGCAGCAGCAGCAGCAGCAGCAGCAGCAGCAGCAGCAATAACAACTTCATTCCTATGGGGCAGAGTGAATGAGCTGCTGCACTGAGGAACTTGTTTTTGGCATGGGCCAAACCTGCATATCCTGGTCACCAGCGGTCAATACACCACTGAAATACACGAAAAGATAATTCAAAGTAATAGAAACCAGGTGACTGTGGTAAGTGGCATTGGAGTAACAGAGTCTGCCCTGAATCTTATGTGCTATTATACCATCTGTAGTGAGCCACCCCAGCTCTTCAGTCAACTAGAAATCCTGCCAAATGAGCCCTGTAAAGCAGGTGGAGATATAATTTCGCCATGTCTTGAGCCCCCTGCCACCTGTTTTAAAGCCAGTGGATCATGTTTTTTAGACCTTGGGTTTATTCCATGGCTGAAAAAAAGCCTCTGTTGGGCCTAGAACAGCCCCCCAAAAAGTACCCAAAATATGGCAATATTGTTTGGTCCTTGGGGGCATGGGTGGATTTTAGTGCAAGGGTACAGTGTGAGTGGATGCAATTTTCCATGGGCCTATGGAGAAATCAGTGCAAGCTCCCAACCATCAGCTTGATCAACCTGTTCAAAATTATGAAACAACAAAATGATGATGTTGTGAGGCAGGGTGTATGACCATTTGGGATCACAAAGAGGGCTGGAGTAGTACCTCAAGTGTATCTGATTCATCTTGAACACAGACCACAAAAGGGCCCCATGATACTGTTATCATGGACACAGTATGAGTGATCTTGGAATCAGTTACCAAACAAGGGAAGAAGTTCAAGACATACAACGCAAGGGTGATCCCATTACTCTACAGAAAGACAATATGGTGAACAACAGTTTAGCTAGTATGAAAGAACTAAAGGAGATTGATGTGGAGACAAAGAGAGAGAATGAAGATGCAGTGCAATTTGCCACAACTGATCCTGAACCACCTCTGGAAGAACTGTGTAATCATATCTATTACAGTTGGCCCTCTACATTTGAGGGTTTAACTTTCATAGATTTTATTATTTGCGAGTTTCTCCAGCCCCTGAACCCTCATCTCAGGTGCTTTCTTTCTGGTGGAACCTTCCATCTCGGAGGCTCCAATCAGGCTGTGCAGCCCTTTAAAAAACCCGCCTCTGGTACTCTTCCTCTTTCTCCTCCAGCTGCTGCCTGGCCAGCTAAGGGACAGCTTGCAGCCCAATTTCTCAGCTCCACAAACCCTCTCTCAGTGCCTCCCCAAACTCAAGGAAAGAGATGAACAAGAGAGGGGAAGTAGGGAGCCACCACGCTGACCCAGCCCTTTTCCCTCTCCTTTCTCTGATTGGGTTTGGAACTCAGGTGTCTGTTTTTTCCACCATGCCTCAGCCCTCTTCTCACAGACTCACACATGTTTTGATAGTTGCTATTTTACTCTTTTGCAGGGGTCCTGCACCCCTGACTTCAGCAAATCCAGAGAGCTGATTGTATAATGAGCCACCATTTGAGGTGTGTTGCCCAAATCAATGGATTAGGTACAAATCTGTTTGCTAAGTGTCTTTATACTCCAGTCACCAGTCAAACTGATGGATTTTAAATGGAAATTTCCGATACCTATTCCAAGGAATAAAAGCCAGATCATTGCTCATGTAGATGGGGAAAATCAATTTGACCACAAAATAGGCATTGCATTGTTGGATGGAAATTGAAAGGAAATTTTTATAAGCCTGGGTCTCTAAAGGGTACTAATTGTGCTAGACCTCTCTGTGTGCAGATGACATTTTGTTAGTTCCTAATAATCGCAGTGAGGACGTAGTTTTTCCTTCATCCTTTAATGAAAGAGGCACAAATTGATTTTTGTTTTTAACCATGAATGAATCAGTGATAAAGACAGGTAAAGCGAGAGGGCATCTTCATATTCCTTCCCACCCTGATATATGAAGAACATACCAAGCTGCCTTTACAGTGAGCAGAGTTTTCAAGTAACACCCTCAAAATGACATTGTTAATTGTAAGATGGTACCTTTGTTTTAAGTAATGAGGGGAAACACCATTACTTTTACACAATTTAACAAAAAGAATGCAAATGTTAAGTTTTTTTATACAAGTAATTTGCACAACTCATCAATAAACTATACTGTTTATTTTTAAAAATCTTCCTTTGGGGGGATTCTGATGTAGGTGTTCTTTTTGTTTTTTGTGTGGGTTTTTTTTGTCATTTTTACTCAAGGTTGCAAAAACAATGTTGACAATAATGTTCTATTATACATTGCAATACTTATTACACACAGCTGATGATCTACTCATAAAATAAATGCCTAATAAGTAATATGATGCTTTTTAAGGTACCGAATCCAAGCTCTGATACTGAGGAAGGCTGCTATGGCCCACTATGGTCTATTCAGGCTACCAGGATCTCTTCAGAATCTCAGAGTGAGGTCTTTCCCTGTCTGATGATAGGGGTGCTAGGAACTTATTCTGGGAATGTTTGCACACAAGCATTGTCATGGAGCTATGGCTCCTCTGTCACACGTCACTGTTCTGTCTTCAGTTCTCCTATAGAATTGCTCACTTGTCCTCCTTGGAAGGGGGAGGTTGCTGCCTTCCTCTTACTCAACTCAGTGAACTGCATTGATGGCATGTGGAATTGCTGATGAAGGGGAGAATAATGAGCAATTTGTGGGACTCTGCTCATTGAACAATGAGGAAGAAAAACTCTGCATTTATTCCTTCCCCTTTGAAGTTATTAGAAGAGCTACTCAATTATGACAATGGAACTAAAATTCTTTTTCTCCCCCTATATAGCAAGGGTGTTAACTCTGAGGTCCAACATTCTGAAAAGCTGATCCCTGACCTGTCATGTGCAGGGGCTCTTTGTAAAGGTGACGGCTTTCTCATATTTATTAACAGAACATCAAACCTTCAGTAAATTACTTACCCTGATTAACTATCTGGCAACGTATGAGAGTTATAAACCAAGGAACTATTTACTACTACTATAATAATTATTATACTAGGGAATTTTATGAAATGTATGAGTTCATAACTGCAAATTAATAAATTACAAAGTTTTATGACAATGTTTAAATTCCTCCAATCCATCAGCAGCTGTATCATTCCAGATACTTGTTCTTAAAATTGCTTCAAAAATAACAGCAATTGTAGCACAATGAAAGTGGGAAACTCCAAATGACCTGGCATTTGTTACATTCAGATTCCAGAATATAATGCATCTGCCACTTTTAAAAAATGATTATTTAAGAAAATTGCACATCTAGAAGAAATATGGTCAGGACTGGATTTAGATTTGTCAAAGAGACTCTAACAATTTTGTAAACTGAGAGTTATACCATGCCTAACTTAGGAAGTATCTTGATAATAATCAAACATTCTTTACTTTTGAGGTGTAACAAAACGATATGCAAACTCAGGATTGTGAATTCCTAATTAGCCTTTCTCCAATACTTTCAAGCTCTAGAACAACTAGAAGCTTCTTCAGGTAAATTTCCACATGATTCTCTCGCATGTTTCAATTAACCTGAATGTCTAAGAAACAAACTACCTGATATTGTTCTGGCTTAGAAACAGCCCTGGAGCTGTAAACCACTACATATGTTTTCTTTGGTTTTCAGAGCTTACATCTACATTAGAGAAATTGTGGGATTTCTAGCAAGACACTTCAAACAAATAAACCCTTAATATGACAGCTTGTATGCAACTCTACCATTTGCTTTGAGAATGGCTGTAATGTGTCTCTCAGGCTCTTGCAACAACATCGTAATATGTTAATATTCTACAGGTTCTCGGTACAAAAACTAAGGAAGAAAAAAGACCCCACCACTTCAAAAATAACAGAATGGAGCAACACTATTAGCCACACTCCCAATATCCAAGACAATATGACTGATTCCCACTAATCAAAAGCCAAAATGCCCCCCACCCCCCAGAAATATCCCACGAAAGACAGTCATAGAAGATGAAAATCCACAGCACTAAGGAGGGCTAACTACTGGGAGGGCAGACCTGGCTATAGTGGTTCACACTTTAATTACCTGAACCTGTCTGTGAAAATATGTTCGAAGCTAGAACTAAATGAGAGAATCCGACTGTTGTTAGGTGGGTGTTTTAAAAACCCCACATCGTGATCTTGCATGAACTGCATTGGCTTCCTATTTGCATTCCGGTTTGATTCAAAGTGTTGGCTTTGACTTAACAAAGCCTTACGTGGCTTTGCAGATTAAAAAAGCCTACCTTCCCCTTTAGGAGCCTGCTGTAAGTTGACATCTTCAGTGGAGACCTTATTTCATTTTCTGCCAACCCCAAGTGACTAGGATAGGTACACTTGACAGGACTATCTCTGTAGCAGAATCTCAACTGTGGAACTCCCTCCCAAGGAATGCCAGGCTTGCTCCATCACTTTTGAGTTGGCAACAAATAAAACTATATGCCTAAATACCCTAAAGGCACCAGATACTTTCTGATCTTGGAAGCTAAGCAGGGTCAGCCCTAGTTAGTACTTGGATGGAAGACCACCAACAAATGCCAGGTGCTGGAGGCTACATTTTCAGAGGAAGAAATCATATCTGAGCATTCCTTGCCTAAGAAACTCTATGAAATTCATGAAATCACCATAAGTTGACAGGCTACTTGAAGGCACATGTGCGTGCATGCATGCACAGAGAGACAGAGAGAGAATTAAGACTGTAATCTTTCACATAGCCTTTCGTCTTAAAATCAGGAGTGCCTAGTTTGTCTGTTTTAACTCTCTCTGGTTTTTAAACCATTCGAAAAAAGGTTGTTTTATTCTGTTTTTAAATGTTTCTATTCGTGTATTTAACTTTTAAATATTTCTATCTGTTGTACATTACCTCGGGGACCTTGGTGTAGTGAGAGGTGACAGACACGTTTGTCAAATATATGTATGCACAGAGACAGGAGGCATACAGCTTAGAAAACTATTTTGGGGAAGTACAGTACAACTTACAACATACATCTTACAAAATTCCCCAAGCTCCTTTTCCAGGTACTTCACCTATACACTGAAACACGACCTTTGGGTAACAGGTGGCAGCTCCTTGCTGCAACCTGTATACTTCATTCACTCAGTTCAGCTGTGTAAGCAAACAATAATAGCTGCGAAGAGCTGCTACCAGTGACATGGGAGGGGCATGTGGTAGGGACTGCTGCTCCTTGACACCACTGATTGCTTGTCTGTCCAAGTACTCCTTGTAGCCATGACCACTTTCACCAATTGAACCCAAGGGCATCTTGTTCTCAGGGCTTCCAAACCCTGAAATGAGCTCTGTCCACTTAACTACAGTATTCAATCTCTTTCTGTCTGTCTGTCTTAATCTCTCTCTCTGTCTCTCTCTCTCACACACACACACACACACACACCAAGAGAGAAAAGAGAGAGGGAGGGTCATGTGGAATAGCGTTAGGAATAAATAACTCCCACATAGTTCCATGTGCCTGTGAAGGGAGAATTAAAGCAACACATGGAATATCAAAACTATCATTTCTCCTTTGTTTCTACTAAATAGCTACAACTACAACTGTTCTCTAAAATAGGAATAGTTATGCTTTCATTGCCCTCTACTGGACTTGATTTTTAAATTGCACAAATTTAAAATGCAAGAATTTCTAAAACTTCAAGAACATGCCATATACCTATTATTTCTGTCGCACGCCTTCAAGTTGTTTCTGACTTATGGCGACCTTAAGACAAACTTATCATGCGGTTTTCTGTGGTTGAGTGTATGTGACACAGCAAAGGTCACCCAGTGGGTTTCCACTGCTGAGAGGGGAACTGAACCCTAGTTTCCAGGGTTGTAGTCCAACACTCAAACCACTACAATACTCTAGATCTCATGTACCTTTAGATGCAGCTATTTGATCTGGTGGAAAGCAAGCAAGGAAAAATTAATCACAAATATAATAATAATAAAAATTCAACTGTATAGACCCAAAGTGGATGTAGTTTTTAAAACTTAATGACTCACCACTGCTGGAGCATTCACTACAGAAAGATTGTAACCGTACAGGAAAGATGATCCAAAGGCTCCAGCCACAGAAGCAACAATAAGACTACCAGACCAGTCCTGAAATGAAAAGAAAAATTACTCAAGTCTTTAAATGGCTTAATTTTTAAGTACTGCTTGCAGAAATACAGACTGGAAATGTATCCTGCCAAATTCAATCTTAAAGCTATTATTGTAGACCAGTGGTTCTTAACTTTTTCTTTACGAGGAATCCCCTGTAAATATAATTTGTTGCTAGGGACCCCCAAGACTTAACTCAAGATTTAAATATTTAGATTTAGATTTAAATACTCATATATTTATTTAAATATTTATTTATTTATTTATTTATTTATTAAAGGCTTCTGAAGACTAAGATTCAAATCTGCTCAGACACTGAGTGACCTTGGGCAAGTCCCTGTTGCTGCTGCAGCTGCTGGTATCCATCCATAATGAAATTATTGAGGTTCATATCCTGCAGCAGGGCTTTGCAGACCCCCTGTGAGGGCTCCCTGGACCCCAAGTTAAGGGCTTGGAATCAGCTCAGTGAATTGTGGCATAAAAATAGAAAGAAAGATATAGTTTTCTCTTAATTTGTGACCAGAAAATACAGAAACCTGTCCACAGCAGTGTTATATTTACATTTACATTACATTTAGAGCAGGAGGGGCAAAGTGCAGCCTGCAGCCAACTTGTGAACTTAGCGCTGTTTTTGTAACCCCCAGTGTCCCCCTAGTAATCAAAAGTTTTGCTACAAAATACACCAATATGACCTCTAGGAGGTACAGAGGACATTTCCCCCATGTTTGGAGCCCCTGGATCCCTCAGGGGTCAAAAATTTTTTGCCTCAAAATGACCCAAAATCCCCTCTAGTGGCCCAGAAAGGTCTCAAAAAATGATGAGAATGTCCCCTAGAAGGCATCTGGAGATACACATTTTGGGAGATGGGTGGTGGGAGCCAGTGTGGTGCAGCCCTCCACGTTTTCTTGAAGGAGGGATGTTGCCCCCTAGCCTTCCACAGTAACCCACTCCTGTTCTGGAGCCTAAAAACAAGCCCAGGATTCCTGGTTTTAAGTTTTGAGATTAGTTACAAACTGTGATTCTGAATTTCTTCATCCATGATATTTTGTACCATGATCTCAATCATCTCAAATACAGATGTTCTCAAAAGTTCTTTTTAAGGGAGCAAGGGGCGGGGAGAAGCACATTCATTTCCAAGAAGGGGATCAAAACGCAAGAATTCCTTCTCTAATCTCCACTTAGGCATGCAATAATTCTGCTTTAAGCACCTCATCACTGTTTCTTGGTAGCTGACTGTTACAGGCAGACCTATTACAACAGCAACAGGAGGGCAAAGAGTTCAAAAAAGCTTGCATATATGATTGCTGTAATTCAAAGTATGATATTTCCTAAGGCTAAAGTCCATACGTCAGACAGTGAAGTCTGCCCACTGTGTGAGTAGCAAAGTACATGCATGCCTCAATGAAGTAGATGTGCTCTTGGGCATTACTTCTTTAACAGAAAATTTGGTATGAAAGACAGAAATAATATGGAAAGAACAGAGATAGGTTCCTGCATCACAAAGTGGGTGGGGGGAGTTGAACATGTTTTAGCAATTCTTTCAAATCCAGAACTAACAGTATTCATGTGTGAAAGGAAACAAGCAGGTTAGGTAAGTAGATAAAAACATTTTGAATCTTCTAGTGACAACTTGAAGGCTTCTTCCAAAATGTTCTCAGGAATTACTTTTTCTTTCACCAACCATCACAGTTCTTATGATTTATATTTTGGTGGCCAAGCTTATAGATCTCCAGTTTTGTTTGTTTGTTTTTTAACATGCTGTGGGCCATTGGTAAGGCAGCCTTATTGGCTTTCCCCCTTCCTCTTTGTTTTGTTGTTCGCACATGCTGAGTAAAGAATTTTGGATACAGGTGCTGTTTACCTTGTCTGTTGAGACAGGCATACATAGCTACACTAAGCTCAATTAGAGCAGAATCCCATTCTTTCCCAGTTCAAGCTTTATTCAATAGTTTACTGCAGACACATTTCTCAGACCTGACACTGAAAGTCTGCATTTCACCATCCCTCCTCCACCATCTTCAGTGCCAATGTTGCTAAAATAGTCTAGCTAGGCAGAGGATAAGGACAACAAAAGCAGTCTGCACCCATAACAAGGCTTTGTAAAAAAGAGCTTCTTTATCAGAGGCTTTGGCCATTTCCGCACTAGACTGTTACAGTGCTATTGTTCCACTTTGAACATCCTATGGAACCCTGGGGTTTACAGTTTAGGGAGGGGCCAGCCAGCCCCTCCCTAAAATGCAAACCCCAGGGGTCCATAGGATGTTGAAAGTGGAACAATAGCACTATAACAGTCTAGTGCAGAAATGGCGTTTGTTAATCAAGATATTCCTGTACTTCACAAAAAGCTCACATGGACACGCACATTAATAGAAGGTTGGTTAGTATTATTATCTCCATAAATGTCTATATTGCAGATGAGGCATGGGGATGTAAGTGAATGATTATGCTGTGTTTTCATGGAACAGAAGAAACCTGAAGAACTTCCTGGTTCCATTGTAAGTCTCTGAAACACTAGTAGTGGAGGAGTTAGCCTAAAATTGTGTAATTTTGGTTAAAACTATGAAACATGGCAGTTCACATACACTGACTTATATTAAAAACTGCAGGTACTATACCTGGCAGCGGGCTGGACTAGCTGACCTGCAGTTTTCCTTCTAGTTTTAGAAGGAACCTTTAGAAGCTACCTTCTTTCCACACGTGATCCTGAAGCCAGATCAAACTGAGCCTAGAAATAATAGGTAGGCAAAATGTAACCCTTTCAAATATCACCTCTTGTGTGCTAGACTACAATTCCCATCACACTGGCTTTTGGGGCTTAATTTGATTTATAAAAGTAATCAAATTAAGCCCCAAAAGCCAGTGTGATGGGAACTGTAGTCTAGCACACAAGAGGTGATATTTGAAAGGGTTACATTTTGCCTACCTATTATTTCTAGGCTCAGTTTGATCTGGCTTCAGGATCACGTGTTTATAAAAGTGTCCATGTACTGGGTTTCAACTGTAGCCTTTCTTCTGCTGTTTTAACCTGATATTTAATTAATATGTTTTTAACCTATTTATGTAGTTATTATCTGAAATTGTTTTAAATAGTTGATACTTTTAATTGTACATGATGCTGAGATCTCATGATTAGAAAGTGGCAATGAAATATTTTAATAAATAAAATAAATGGACCAACAAACACAGCAGTAGCTTGCTGGGAATGATAGGAGTCATGGTCCAGCACATCTGGAACGAATGTGATTGAGTGATCCAAAATAGATCACACTCATTGGCCAAGAGCCTATTAACTTTTAGCATAAATATATGCCAACACTGTTATGCCAGATACCATAGTTGCACAACCAACTGTGCAAATTACACCATGACTTTTACCTCACCTGTGGCAAAACAGAGGATTAGTCTGCCATCCACCAAGTCAAAAATGAGAGGGGCCTTTGTGTGTGCTTGTGAAATGAGGCACCAAGCTTAGGTAAGCTCTGTGAATGCACCAGCAGCTATTAAGCTAGTGCAGTGTCCTAACAGCATTCTGGCTATTATCTTAATCCTTATAATAACCTTATGAACTAGGCCGATATTATTACGCTAATATGTAAACCAGGCCCAAAGCCAGAAATGCTGTAACAAAGGGACCTTTACATTACCCCTAGGCAAGTGAGGTAAATCAGCAAAGAGCAACAAAACTTAAGGTAACTCAATTATACTGTATGAAGTACACATCAGATAAAATGCAGTATTCTGAAATGGGTTGAGTGCTTCTAATCAGTTACCCGCATTTCTTTGCATTCGTTGTCCAGAGTGCTGCTGGAAGGGAACAGGGCTACTTCATATCAACAGAACAGGTAACAGAATAGGTGTACAGGCTGCATAGCCTTCCTGCTGACCATTGGGCTCAGGGCTCATGCAGGAAGAGACCAAGAAGGTCTCCAAGGCCCCCAGTGCAGCTGTGGCATTGTATGGAGAACAGGTACTGAATTCCAAAAGACAGTGGCTTGCATGAGGCTCCCTGGCAAGTTCACTGCTTGTACAAGATTTAAGACAAGGGCTTGCTAGCTTTCATGCCTAGCCATTGCCTAAGCTGCACCACATCTTTATGTGATTTTGGATATTATTCTAGTTTGTGTTGATTGCATGGTTATCAATGAACAAACAGTGTGTCATCGGCAGATATGGCACTTCAGCGAAACATAAACAACCCCCTATCCAGAAGCCTCCGATGTGCTTCCAACTGAAGTGGTGCTGGGACAGGTAGCAGGAGTGGTTAAGGCTGACTGCCATGCAGGAGGGGGAGAACAATCTGCTGGCGGCAAGACCATGACTGGAGCCAAGACAGATGAAAATGGGGACAGGGATCTGAAAGAGTTTTTCAAAGTTTTGGCAGGAGTGAGAATGAACTTGGGCTCCGCACCAAGCACAGAAATGCCTTAGGCTGGTACCGAGACTGTAAACAACAGACTAATTTGATTAAACTGCAGTTCACATGTACCTCAGCTTACCACTGCTGGCACAAAAACCAAACGGTTAAGCCAAAGACTTCAAGGAGAGTAAGTGAGGCGAGGAGCAGAGCAAGGAAGGGAAGAGGCAGAATACTCTGCCAAGTTGCTGTACTTCTACTTTGTCTCTCCTTAGGTCCTTTCTGATAGGGCTAATAATAGCCTGGCTCGTTTCTGTTTCCTTCTTCCACTCCTTGGGCGATAGGCTCTGTGTCAGGCAGTATTTTTAGCCCCGCGGTGCAACAGCTGTTGTGCCAAAACCCTCTCGGAGGGAACGGCGGCCGGGACGACCGCCAAACTAGCCCTCTCTTCCGCTTGGAAGGAAAACAAGGGCGACTGGCTCCTCGACACTCGGAGCGCAACCTGCCTAGAGCCTCCTCAACCTGTTACCGGTGCGTGTGCCCCGGCTGTGAGGGAGAGAACCGAACAGATGAACCGAGCGGCCAGGTTCCGCCTGTGTCGGATACGGGAAAATGAACGCGAGCTGCTTCAGTCCTTATCTCATCCGAAGAAAATTTCCCATTGAATTATGACTTCAGGTAGAGGTCGCGTGGCGCCAGCCAAAGGAGGGGGGGGGGAGCGCTAAGGGCAGAAGGTAAGGTCCTTCAGCAGCTGCAAAGCGCATGAGCCAGGCATAAGAGCGTAAGTCGAAGCGGAGGGAGAAGAGAGTCCCAATTTTTTAATCCTCGAGTCCCGAGGCATTTCCCTCAGGGAAACGGGCCACACCAGCAACGTGAAATTTTCCTTATAAGCTAATATTCAGTCTCGGACTGCTTCTCCAGAAAGGAAACTGGACACCCGCCGAACTTTCAGCGCTTTCTGAAGGGTCCCTCCTGCTTACTCGGGAAGGAGCCCCCTTCGGGGTCGGCGGGCGGGACTTCCTTCTCAGGAAGCCCCCGCCGAAAAGCCACGTGGAGGGGAGACCCCGCGCGCTGCTGCTGCTGCTACCTCCGCTCCGCTCCGCTCCCCTCCCGGCCTGAGGGCAAGGCCGCGCCGCTACTTACGTTTCTTCCTCTTTTGCGGTCCGGCTGAATCAAAGGCACGAGGTTGGCCATGTTCGGAGGCGCCCGGGGCCTCCTGCCTCCCGAGAAGCGAGCGCCGCTGGCGCGCCGGGGCTCGGGCTGCGGAAGACCTCCGCGGTACCTGTTTGGCGCTCGCAGGCGGGCGGGCGGGCGCGCGGGCGGGGCATCGCAAAGGTGGAGCCCCGACGAAGCCGGTCGCCGCTGGGTGAGCGCGGCCGGGAGAGCTGCAGCCGCCGCCGCCGCCGCCGCCCGGGGCCACGAAAGGCAAATGCGGAGGGACGCCGGATTCCAGTGTGCTTAGCAACGAATTAGGACCAAGAGGAGCCCAGGCTTCGGTGGGGGCGTTGAGAAATCTCCATTCTTGGTCCTTCCGCGCTCGACTGTTACAGCGCTATGATTCCACTTGCAACACCCGATGGAATCCTGGGGTTGGCAGTTTCGGGAGGGCCCCTCCCGAAACTGCCAACCCCAGGATTCCATCGGGTGTTGCAAGTGGAATCATAGCGCTGTAACAGTCGAGCGCGGAAATGGCCTTTGCCTCTTTCTCGGCGTGTTTCCAAAGGGCACACCTTCGCCGTCTTCCCAGGTCTCTGTTTGCCCCGCTGAGCCTGGGAGCGAGAGCTGGGCGCTCCTCCTCGAGCTCGGCTTTACGTGTGGGACAACAGACGGGGAGGGGACCGTTCAAGGAAATTCCCGCTCCAGATGCGACGGATCAGATCGGCTTTCCGAATGACCGGACGACTTTCCGCCGTGAAAGAAACCGTTTGTTCTCCAGCCCGTGTCTGAAGGCGGCTCGTTATGTAATGCCGCTGCATGCTTTTTTTCCCCCCAAGACCAGGGAGGAATAAAAGGAAGGGTTAGTGAGTGTTGGTTGTCCTGTGCCTTCCCACTTAGGGCGACCCTAAGGTGAATCTGTTACGCTGGGGCTTTCCAAACGGTGTGTCGCCTGTAAGGTGTAGGTGTGCCGCCTCCCGAGCCGAGAAGACCCTCCCACCCAAGCCTGGCCCACTGTCATCGCTCTCGCTGGGGCCTTTCCTACACATTACAGTCTTTCTCCCTGCCGCCACTCCCGTTGGGACTTTTCCTTGGCAAGAAGGATGGCAGCAACAAGGACCAGGGGGAAGGGGCCGCCTTCGCCCCCACCCCCAGCCGTCGCTCTCGCTGGGGCCTTTCCTGGCGAGGGTGGCAGCAGCAGGCCAGGATCGGAGGGGCTGCCTTTCTTCACCCTAGATAACGCTGCTGGGCACCTCTGGGTTGCTAGTAAAACGGAACGACTGTGTCATGAAATGAGGCATGTCGAAAAAGCGTGTCACCGGCATGAAAAGTTTTTGGTGAGGCAGAGGGAACATGTCACGCCCCGTGTCATCCAATGTGGGCCAGTGGGAATCAAACTCTGGTCTCCAGGGTTGTGGTCCAGCGCTCAAACCGCTACACCATCCCGGCTCCCTCAGATTTAGCGATAGGATGGCCGGGAGTGTGGGGAGTGAAATAGCGCTAGGAGAAAGTGGACAGACCAGGGAGGGGGCTGGACATGGGGTGTTCCTGGATCATCATCACTGTTTTTACCATTGGGTTCCTTCTGATCCACTGCCCACCAGGGAGGGGGCTGGGAACATTTTCCCACGATGTGGGCCTTAAATCAATGTGAACCAGAATCAAGCCATAACACCATTGTAGAATCTATATACAAAAGACTTCTTGCCTTCAGAAGTGCCCTAATATTGCTAGGTAGTACCAGTATGTCCACATCCGGCAATAGGACTGAGAATATATCTCAGTGATTCTTGGTTTGATAATTAGGTTAGATTGTTACTACTGTCTCCAACCTGGTTTCTTCCGGAGGTTTTGGACTGCAACAGGGATGTTGTGCATGAAACAGCTTGTCCTCTTCCCAGGTCAAGGTTCCTCGAACCCAAAGTTAGTCAACTTACTCTGCTGCCTCAAGAATTAAAATCCTACAAACACCTTCTTCTCTCCTTGCAGTAAAAATACAATCATATTAAGTTAATTTCAAATTGCTGTTCTTTTATGACTTTCCAAATCAACCATCTGAAGTGGCCGCCCTCACTCCACCTAATGGTTGGACCTGACTACAACTCCCATCATGCTCCCCTGGCTGTGGGGAGTGGTTATGGGGATTGTAGTCCAGAACATTTGAAGGGCACCAGATTATTGTAATGCACTGGCTTTGAAGTCTTTTTGGAAGTTATGCTTAGTTAAGAAACCCCAGGTTCTGCTTTGGAACTGGCCACATGGACTGTATTATCAAAATACATTGTTGAGACCCATCCAGAGGACGTCACCATCTCAATATCCACATGCTATACTGCCATATCATATCAGGGTGCCAGCAAAGGGATCTAAAAAAATTGCAAGAAAACAACAGCCTACATAGTTGTTACTCCCAGGATGAGAAGACCCAGTGAATCAATGGGAAGGTGCACAAGGGTTGGTGTACTAAGTTCTCATGAATTCAGTCCAACCTAGCTAGCATTAACAATAGGCCTCAGTCCCAATCCTCCAATTTTTCAAAACAGAGGGATCCCATGCAGGGGTGGCTGGTGCCTTCCATGTTGGTGGGATGAGGAATCCATTGAATTTTAGTCTGTGCTTTCAAAGAAGCTATCTAAGGCAACCAACCTATTTTGCAGGTAGGGTTCAGTACCTTGGATAGCTTCTTTAAAATCTGAACTAAAACCTAGAGTGGGCGTTGAGCTGACACTGGAGTCACCAACTGCAACTAGTCCTATGTTACAACTGTAGTGAGGCACAGGGAAAATGCACTAGGGTCCAGAGAGGGTAGGCTTTCTTATCCATCCTTGGAGCAGATCATAGCTGCAGAATCTGTTCCAGATTCCTCAGTAACTACATTCTGACACTTGTCTGCATATGTGAGAGCTAAAAGTGGAGATAGGACACAGGGGTATACAAACTGGACCATTTTGTAGTGTCCCCATCCAGTTCATCTGGCCTGTTTAGGTGCTAAATTTTATCAGTAACATCTGAAGGGGGCTTCTGTGTTGAAGGAGTTGAATATGTATAGAAGCTTCCTTGCAATCTACAACCCGCCCACTTAGATTTTCTAACGGGACAACAGTTTATAAATGCATTGACCATTAAGACTTTTCTACAGAATACATGGAGGCAAGGTAGATTGGGTTAGGGAAAAAACTAGCATACATGCCCATAAACTCTGTCCCCATATAGGAGGCATGTCTGCATTAAGGTTGATGCCTGAATCCTTATCTGTAGTTTAGGTGAAGCAGAATATGTGCATTTCTGATTCTTCCAAAACTGTCTGCAGCAGAACTATGAGATTCTACACTACTTCTCACTATTCACATCCATTAAAGTGCTACAATTAAAGGTGCTGAAACCGTCCTCTTTTAATCTCCTGCTAGAACTAATTTGCAATTTTTTTTAGTGGAAACTAGGCACTTTTTTCACAAAAACATCTTGTTGTTGCTTAACTTTCTAGCTGGCTTTCCTGGATAAAATCTTCACAAACCTGATAGGCATAGTAAAACTTCTATTTGCCATGTCACAGAGTGTGTTATGCATTAAAATGCAGGCAACTGTGAAAGAAATAGTACTTAAACACTTTTATAACCTTAGGGGCAAACCAGTTTGACACTTTAAGAGTTACATAACTGGTGGTGGTAAGACATGTGATATGTGAAGAAATTCCCTGTTGTTTTAGCTTCCCATTCTAAGTTAGTGGCATATAAATGGCAATGAGTTTTCATAAGTACACCAAGTTCCCTTCTAACTCCATAACTCTAACATTGATTTTAAATCAGTAACATTCACACAGTACTGTTATTAATCTCTTTAGTGCATGTTGCTTTTGGAAGGTGGTCTGAGAGCTTTGCTTATGAGTTGACAATACAAGAAAGCAACCCACCTATTTCCATTCTCTCCTTTTTATTTCTTATTTGGGGGTGTGACTCATATGGCCCTCCATATATTCTTGGATTGCAACTCCCAGAGTTCCTCACTCTTGGCTATACCAAGTAGGGCTGCAGTGACCTGCAGTGCAATAATGTCTGGAGGGCAGCATGTTTTCCTCCCTGTCATACACATTAAGAGTAATTAAGCATTTGCCTCTGGGTTACATTCTTTCTAGTAGAGAAAAAAATAAATAGTCTTCCTGTTTCATCTTGTACTGTTGGAGGGTTGTTTTGTTTTGTTTTTGGGGAGAGTGTAGGTGTACTCCCACTGAGTGGAGAAAGAGAATAGCAGTTACAAGGTTAATAGACCATATATAGGGAAGGATTTGCTCCCGGAGTTAATTTTCTGCATATATTTATTTTTATTTACTTAAATATTTCTATATTTTATATATTTCTTTATTGACTTTTGAGGGAAAATTTTCCCTGTTTACTTTACAGTGTTAAACAAAATGAAATAAAATCATTTGAGGCAGCCACAACAATAAAAACAACAGTATGAACAATAAACTACATTTGCCACCTGGAACAACTAGGTCATAAGACTTGTAAAAATAGAGAGGAAGCTATGTGCACAACTGCGAGTATGGCAGTCCTAAGGGAGGGGGCCGCTACAGGAAAGTGCTTGATTGTTTGTGCCGACAATCAATCAATCCATCAAATAAATAAATAAATAAATCATCAGTCACTATTCTCCTGGTATCTGTAGCCAAAATTAAACGTTTAGGAACAAAATACTACTATATTTTAACTTAGATATTTTAAGACAAACAAGTAAGGTTTGTCTGTACATTGAAGGGATCTGAGTTGGCAGTGGATGACCAAGGAAGGGCTCCTGAGATTGTGGTAGATAATGCAGTGAAACTTATCAACCTAGTGTGTGGCTACAATTTTTTTTAAAACGTGTATCCTATACAGGGGCTCATTTAAAGGGGAATTGAAAGTAAAACTGGCCCTACCATACTGCCCTTGTAGAAATCCTTAATATGATTACATCTGGAGTACTGTGTGCGGTTCTGATCGCTGCATCTAAATAACATATTCTAATACTAGAAGAAGTACAGAACTATCCTATAAGGAAAGGAAATTTGGGGATTAGAAAAAGATGAGTAAGGGGGATGTGATAGACGTGTATAAAGTTGTGAATACTATAGAGAAATTAGACACTAGCCATTTGAGAGTTGGACTAAGATTCTGGTCAACCAAAGTTCAGATCTCCATGTACTCATTGAACCTCTTTGGGTAATCTTGGGCAAGTCACACCCTTTAAGCCTTACACGAAGGCAGTGGCGAACCTCCTCTGAATAAATCTTGCCAAGAAAGAGGTGGAGACTTTGAGGCTGTTACTGCCCTGGCTAGTCCGAGCTTTGGGGATATTAAAAGATATCCTTTTGTTATCACAATTCGGCTTCACTTCTCTATTCCCCTCCACGTGCTTGCGAGGCCACTGGACAAGCACGCAAACAAGCTCGGCCGTTAATCGCCATAATATTCCTAAGACAATACAGGCAGGTCAGAAAATAGCTGACTCGCTGCTTTAGGAGACCTCCAGGCAAGTACTCTAATTAGGTATGCACGCAACCTACAAAAGAGCTTCTGCCCCGCGATGGCAGCTTAATGGGTGAACTATACAATACCCAAGTACTCTGCGTTTGCATACTGGCTACTCTACTGAGAACCGCTACGATAACTCAATCATTCAGATTCTGACCTTTCGGAGGCTTTGTCTCCAACTCCAAATCTATTGTTTCCCCCCAAGTACGGCATAGCCTGCGGTCACATTCTCCTTATAAAAACCCTTGATTCCGAGACCTTCCTCGGATCGCTCCCGAGTTTCATCCCGCCTTGCTGCCGCTTTGCTTGGCGAGCCTCCCCTCAGCTCCACGTGCTGAGCTACATCGCACCCCAGCCTCGCTCTCTATTTTTCCGGGCTTCAGGACAGGTGAAGTATCACCCAAACCAGCAACTCCTCTAAAAATCCCTCTATACCACTCCAACCTTTATTTCCTTTAGTTCTCTTGTGTGAATGTGTCGCATACACTGTTTTGCTTGTGTTTAATAAAACATTGTTTATTGTTTCAACTTCTGTGTGCTCCTTGACTCAGCCTGACCCCGTAGACATAAGGTTCAAGATCTCGCTACGTTACCCTGCCTCTCGTAACGCTAAGCAGTGCTCTGAGCTGATTCCCTCCCCCCTTTGGTTGAGCACATTTTGGTGTCCCTCCCGGGACCCCCAGTACACAGGGTAACAAGGCAGTGAGTCAAGAGTGCCAGGCAAAACCAGACCCCCCTCTGAAACATCAGATCAGGCTGAGAGTGGAGGATTGATAGTCAGAAAATGAGATAGATGCATACGACAGAGGTTGTGCTTGTGATGTGGTTGCGAGGAGGACTGAATTGCCAGTTGCCCGGAACAGGCAAAGGTGGACAGTAAGAAGGGAACAAAGAATACTGAGGTTAAAAGCAAGACCAGGGAAGCACCCCAGCTCTAACAGTGGAGGACAGCTGTGTCCCAGAAGGGGAAGAGAGTGCCAGGACTACTGGAGAGAGCGATGAGAGAAATGAGTTGGGCCTGCTCTGAGTGCCAAAGGTAAGGCAACTTCCTCAAAATGACATGAGACTGAGGTGAGTAGGAGCACTACACCAAATTTTGTTCCTATTAAATTAATTGCCATCCATGCACCTGGAAGTGTGGGGACAGGAGGCCAGGAATGGACAAAATCACAGAAAACTGAGAAGGGTTATTGACAAACTGGTGTGAAAAATTCCTGTGGAATATTCAAACTTGAGGGAGAGGGGGTCAGAGAAGGAATGTGACATCCTGCCACCCCACAGACATACTGACTGTGCTATTGATTTGGAAGTAGGAGCTAAATTGCCCCAAAGCAAATTGCATTTCATGTTTCCCAAAGAAACTGAGATGCTAAGAGAATTCATAGACAAAAATCTACAGTGTGGGTTCGTCAGGCCAGCTTGATCAGCCATGGCAGCCCTGATGCTCTTCAGGGAAAAGAAGGATGGGTTTTTGAGGCTGGTGATGGACTTTCTGGGGTTGAACGTGGTATGCACTTCAAATAGGTACCCCCTACCTCTGATGAAAGACCTGTTGGTGCAATTGGTGATGACAAATTTTTGAAAAGATGGATTTGAGAGATGCATACTATTGGGTGTGCATACAGGATAAGTGGAAGACTGTGTTCAAAAGCCTTTGGGGGCTTTTGAATATTTAGTAATGTCCTTTGGTTTAATTGGAGTCCCTGGAGTTTTCATGAAATTCATTAGTGAGGTGTCAAATGTATCTAGATGATGTACTGATTCATATGAGGAGCGTACTACATTGGTTAAGAAAGTGTTGCAGAAGTTGTTAGATAATCTGTGATAATGTGAAACTGTCAAAATGTGAATTTCATACTGACAAACTAAATTACTTGGGGTACTGCATCTCTAACTGGGGAATATTGATAGATCCAGGAAAAGCACAGGGAATGCTGGGATGGGAGCCCCCTAAAACCCATAGGCAGTTGCAGAATTTCCTGGATTTCACCAGTTTCTATAGGCAGTTCATACCCAATTTTGCCCAAGTTGTGTTGCCCCTGACAGATTTGTTAAAACCAAGAAAAAGGGAACTGTACAAGAGGCAAACCAGACTAAGCACAAATCGAATTCAAAATTTAAATGGAATCAGTAATGTCAAATGGCTTTTGAGGAGCTAAAGAGGTTATTTAGCACTGGACCAATTTTAAAACACCCTCACGCCATGCACTCGTTAATGATCCAAGTAGATGCCAGTGATGCAACTTTGTGAGCTGGAATAAGAGGACAAGAGGGTGTGTGTGTGTTGAGGCCTTGTGCCTACCTTTTGAATAAATTTTACAAATCAGAGTTGAACTGGCCAGTTTGGGGGAAAGCAGCAGCAGCAATAAAATGAACCCTAGAAATTTGGAGGCACTTCTTGGAAGGGGATAGCTTCCCACTTGAAATTTGGATGGATCACAGTAATTTAGTGGCCTTATAGACTTGACCCAAGCTAAGCCAAAAGCAAGAGTGGTGTGCTAAATTCTTCTATAATTTTAAGTTCACTATCAAGTATTTGACAGAGAAAAAATATTTTTTTAGTGGATGCACTGTCCTGCCTTCCTCAACATGATAGCCAAAAACTCAAAACTAGTGACACAGTGTTTACTCACAGTAGTTGGGGCTAGTGGTCACAACTTTCAGTCAAGCTCAGGGAGAACCCTGACCCAAAGTCATCCCAGAAAACTCTGTTAGAGAGTTTTTTAAAAAGTCCACAAAACTCAATAGCTGGACCAAAGACCATGAAACAGAACTCACAGACTGAGAGGGAATGAGGTGTAAAGAAGAGAAAACGTGTGTGCCAGAATCTGTACAAATGAAAAGATTACAGCTCTGGCATGACATCAAGTTGGTGGGGCACTTTGGTTTGTTAAGATGTTGCATTTGGTCAGAAGGGACTAATGGTGGCTGGGACTGAGACATATGTGGAGAGGTGTCTGTTTTGTGTGCAAAGTAAATGGATGGGAGGCAGACCATGAGGGCTGTTGCAACCCATTCACAACCCCATTCCACCCATGGGTACACATTAGTATGGATCTTATCACCAATCTACCAGAGAGTAATAAAAAACTGCCATTTGGATAGTACGGACGCATTCTTCAAATAAGCACATTTTGTGCCACGCAGTTCCATCCCTACAGCTATGCAATTAGCCAGATTGTTCCTTCATAATGTGTACAGTTTGCATGGAATGCCAAGTAAGATAATCTCAGATAGGAGAAGTTAGTTCACTTCACAATTTTGGAAAGTATTTTTGAGACTGCTGCGGGTGGAACAAGCCATGAATATGGCTCATCAGCCAGAAACTGATGATTGAACAAAAGGGTTAGTCAAGTGCTGAAGCAGTACTTGCACTGCTATGTAAATTACCGGCAAACTGACTAGGAGAGCCCAATCATTTTTGTAGAAACGGCTTGTAACAATGCTGTCCATCAAAACACAGGACACCTCTCCTTTTGAAATTGTGTATGGACAACTTTTGAAACACTTGCCACCCCTTGAGATCATCCAAACTGACCCATAGCTCAGAGTTGATCGGGCAAAAAAGTTTAAAGGTGCTTGGTTTTTTAGAACATCAACTTTGGATTATTCTGAGAACACATTAAAAAGTATGCTGATCAAAAGGAGGCAAAGAGTTGGGATTTCAGGGGAGGAGATAAGGTGTACCTGTCCACTAAATTTCTAAAACTCCCTCAGCCCTCTAAAAAGCTGGGACCAAAATATGCAGGGCCCTTCAGGATAAAATGATAGATCAGTGCAGTGAGAGTGGAACTGGAATTACCCGTGTCTTACAGGTAAATCCATCCTGCGTTTCATTTCAGCTTGCTCAAACTAGCAGCCAAGCCAGATGTGTGGCGTCCAGCTCCACCTATGCCACCTCCAGCAACCATGGTGGGACAGGGCCAGTACTTTGAGATTTCTGAAATCCGGAATTCACAGAAACACAAGAGCAACTACAGTATTAAGTAAATTGGAAACACGTGCCTGCCAGTGAATGATGGTGGATGTTGAGCACGTGAGGGCTCCCTGCTAAATAAAGAGATTTCATAGTGCCCATCCTTGTAAACCTGGTTGAGGGGCAATGTTGCTTTTAGGGGGTCAGAATGTCAAGTTGCAAAGCCTCCCTGTCACAACATGGAACATACAGAGCCTGAGACATGCTTATGTTACATATTGCCTATCCTATCTCCTGCTAAGGCTCTGCTTGCTGTCATGTAGAACAGCATATCTGCAAATACCTCTTTGTGTTGAATTGCTATAATGTAACTAGGAGGCGGCGGGTGAAGAGTAAAGTGGAAAAATAAGTATGAAATGTGTTATGAGAATGAAGTTAGTTGGCATAATGGTAAGGGCTAAGGAAGAGAGTCAACAAGTGCTGGAAGTTGAGAAAGTCTGAGAAGGCATCAATCTGGTGAAAAATATTGATTAGCTTTACTAACCAGTGAAAATTTAGTGCATGTGAATTTGTAATGGGTTGCTTATAAGAAAATGTATGTATGCTATACAATTCAGTTCTGGCAACTTCTGTGGAAGTGTGCAGTTTTTACCCATCACTATACTTGGATAAATTACTGTTAACTTCAGAGTTTGTTCTTTGGAGCAAGGGGTTATCCTGTACATGACAGTTTGTCAGAACTGCTATAATTGACCGGGACTTTGAGATACCTTCTACAGCTGCCCAATGCAATCTCAAAGGGAATCGCAGGACCAGGAAGACAAACAATCATTAGATGAGAAGAAGTGGACCTCAGAAATGATCCAGAGAGTGATGAGGGAGCAGCTAGGCCATCTGTTGGAACTTGCTCCAGTATCAGGGAAGCAAAGTTGCCGGTCAATATGACAGTATCCATGACACTGCCTGCGGCTGTGGGAGTGCACTAAACCGCAGGCAGGGACACGTATGTATATATGCATGTATGTATGTATGCATGCTGTACAATTCAGTTCTGGCAACTTCTGTGGAAGTGTGCAGTTGTTACCCTTGACTATCCTTTGAATAAACCACTGTTAACTTCAGAGTGTGTTCTTTGGAGCAAGGGGTTATCCTGTACATGACAAAGCTCCAGGCTTCTTCCCACTCCTAGAGCTGAAAGGAACATACATGATTTTCATTAGCACTCGAAAAAGTTACTTATTTGGAATTCTAATTCCAAGAATCTCCAGCCAGCATGGTCAATGCTGCATGGCATGCAGTTCAAAAAAGCTAAATTTTCCAAATTCTGGCCTTTGCCCCCTCACCAACCTCAGTCTGGAAGGAGCATGGGATCACTCAGCACTGTGATTGCTTGCGAGTCTGAGAGGGAGCCCAGTGGGCATGCTTTTACATTTTACTCCATCCTAATTCTCTCTTTGCTGCTCTAAACTTGGAAAAGAGAATAGGTAACACTCCCTGACTCTGTCCTACAATTGCATTTTGGAAGTGCAGCAAGAATTAGGGAATTGACCCCACTCCCTGGGGAAAGGTGACTATTAATTTTAGGCTGGCTGCCAAGGTCAGGAAATATTCTGTAGGTGCCATGCTACGACGCCATGGAAAAATAAATTATAATACCTGAAGAGTTTAATCTAGATAGTAATAGTTAATCTGGATTTCTAAGTTGCTTTTTAGTTTTGTGTTTAGTATTAGTTTTTAAAATTGTTTTAGCTTTGTGTTCTGAGTAATCTGGGAGTCATACGTTTCTCATTAATACATGCTGTGCCAATTTTACTTGATTTTCCACTCTGATGTGTAGTTATTTTATAAGAATAATAAAGTGCTAATATAAACTAATTAGAATCTGTGTTGTATTACTTTCACTCATAAACACTGCCTACCTGTCTAGTATTATCTGTACCCATAACTGAAAAATCAGAATGGCAGGCCTAATAAGTCAACAGCAAATGTGATATTTGGCCACTTTGGTAAAGGCTAAAACTGTTGTTACAGAAAATCACATAACATGGCACCCACCCAAAGTCTTCATTAGCTAAGTCTGGATTATGTAACATGTGGAAAATAGATTCTGTGCTTTCTGAAAATCCTTGCTATGGATATAATGTAATTCTAAGAACTTTGCATTTGCATGGTGGTTTGAAAAATATTATGCCATACTTGAATGAATAGTTTTACATTAAAATGTGAGAAAGCAAGCTTTTTTTTTTTCTTAACAAAAAACGTTTTAAAAATGTTTATTGCCCCTAGGTGATTGTAACTGGTCCAACAGCCCAGAAAATATGCTGAAGTTATTTTTATAGCATTATGAAAACATGTGGTTTTGTACATATTTTGATGACTGATATTAGGAAATTTCATCTCTGAGATAACCATGAAGGTTTTCTATAAAATGAGATCAGAATGAGATGCATATAAATAAAACTGGGATTAGAGGTTGTTAGTGCTGGAGGTAAGCAGGTAACCAAGTATAATAGGTAGCTGCCTGGCAACTGTATTTTCATCTAAGGCACTCATTGTGGGTCAGGGGAGGAAGATTTACTTAGTTGGAGTACAGACCAGCAAAGTGATACATACATTGTGCTACCTGACTTATGCAGGAAAGCATAAGGTCATTTCCCTTAACATGCTGGTGTGCTTTCACCTTCTACAAAGTCCTTCCATGTGCTTTGCACATGTATTGCATGTCTCTCACATGCGGTCACATGCGGTGGCAATGCTTTCAGTGCAGCAGGGGACCAACCAGCAGCTTTGGGCAGCTGCCATGGTGTAGGCAGAGTGTAAGATGCTTGGGTCCTGGGGGAGGCATCAGGGACCAGGATCAGATGGAGACATCATTGTTTTCCATTTATGGCCCTGCTGTGTTTTGTCCTTGCTTTTTTCAGCTTTTTCCTCCTTTCACAAGAACAGAAAGACAGAATAGCTGCTTATTTTCTGTTAGTGCTCAGAGTCCTCTCTGTGGAGATACTCCACAGCCCAATCATACAGTTTCTGTCTAGAGTGATAGTAGAAGGTTGGGAACATAATACCTGACTGCTCTAACACCAGTAGTGTATTAAGAAAAATGATTTATTAGAGGTTTATGAGGACAGCAGAATTTAAGAGTTAAGTTAAAATGACCGTACAATAAAACCTGAAAAGGGGCTGACAGATAAATCCTCCACAAGCTAGGAAAAGTTTGATGGAACAGAAAGCCACCAATAGGTGGTATTGTCACTATTTTTCATGAAAATGAGATTTAAAAAAATTAAGCAACATTTTCTCCCCCCGCTTTTTTTCTGGTGGGACATATATGACCAATTGTTGGGCTGCTCCAATCAAACACAGTACCCTGGACAGTGTTCTGGTGTTCCTTGGGCTATATGACACTCTAATGCACATGTTTTCCAGGTCTTGGCTGCCTTTCTTGGCAGCAAAAATGAGGTTGGATCAATGGAGCACAGTTGCAAGCACATGAACTCCACATTGCCCAAGGAAAGTTGGGAACATGATCAAACTGGTAAAAATTACACACACATGACATATTCTAATTGACTCATTGACAATTTGCATCCATGCCAAATGTCTGTTCACGTGTTTACTACTGCTTTTAAAACAAAAACATATCACTTACCACTTTCTTCTTTACTGCAGGACTATCTCTAATTTCACCAGTGCTTTTCTCCTTGGCATTTGTTGTGTTATTCTCCATGTTGTTACCTGTTGATGTTATAAAAAGGGATTTGCAATCAATTCTCTTAAAATTAACTAGCAGAAAGAACTTTAACCTCCAAACATTCTTAGAAATTTTGTTTCTAAGGGGGTAATATTATCCAGCAAAAACTTATCAGAGAATGAAATCCTTCTATCGACTGTGGCTTTCACTTGTGGAAAAAAAAAGAAGAGTTCATTCCATATGTGGTGAAAAATCTTCCAACGCTGTATTTGTTACCAGCTGGATACCTATAACTTGTCATGGTAGCTTCAGTTGTTTGATAGCATCAGTTGCACAGACTCTAGGCATTTCCAGACACAGGGATCCTTACAGTTAGAAGCTACTGTACATCTATTCTGTTTGTTTTGTTTTTTCTCAACAGATTTTCTCTGGTTAGGAAAAAGTCAGACAGAACAATGGAAAAGTAAGGGAGGATTACAAGTGGAGAGTGACAGTGAATAAGGCAGGGTGACAGCATGCTAAAAGTTGTGTCTGAAACTGGTGAACAGACACATTTGGATTGAACAGACACATATGGACTGTTACATGCACTACAGAGTTATATCAGTTTCCTTCCACTTTAGCCATCATGGGTCCATCTTACAGAATCCTAGGATTGTAGTCTGGTGAACTACTTACAATTTTTGTGGAAATGCACCAGAACTCTGTAATAGGAAATTCTAAGTACTTCACTTAACTACATGTCACAGGATTCAATATGGTGGAGCCATAACAGTTACAGAGATATGAAATTGAGGTAACTGTGAAGTGAATATACATGCTGGGACTTCACCATTCTGACATTGACAGCCATCCAAGCTCGAGGGACTAATGATGCAGGAACTAACCAGAACTTAGTATATCATTCCTATATTGTTTAAGAAATGTCTCTGTTAAAGAAATGAAATGTATTTAGCCTTGGGAGTAGTACATTATGTATATGTCTTTACAGCAAAAGCAATAATCAAAGACTGAGTATAAAAATAATGCACTATGATAATGCTATTCATGTCCTTAATCAAGCACTGGCACATTACTTCACATCTTGTAAATGGAGAATGCTTTTCCTACAGTTGAAGTCTTGAGAGGCAATTAGGTTTGTGGCTATAATTACAGCCCCACAATTGTGTTAAAATTAGGACAATGGCATTGTTAACCTATAGAGAAAATCAAACCTGTTATCTCATTGCTTTCAAACTGCTATAATACAAGACAGAGAATCCTTAAAATTTGTCACTTGATGTATCTGTGAAGGCTGGGAGGCAACAATTCTAATTCAGTTTAAATACCAACAATTAGTATTTCAAATTTCTCGTTTAGGATTAAATAGAAATATTTATGGTTTCTATCTTTTCATGTAAGTTTGTCCATATCACTACAATACTTTTAAAAACATTATAAAGCATTATTTACTATAATTATATATTATCATGCATTGATATATGCAATCTACCACACTTAATCTGTTCTTGTGATCTTTCCAACCTAATTTGCCATTTACAGTAAGAGTTGTTTGAATGAATATATGAGTGGTCTTATGACAAGTTTATCTGGGCAGAAAATGTCCTAGCATATATTAGAGGGGACTTGTAAAATTAGCTCTTCACAACCCCTCCTTTGAATTGATAAATTTAGTATCTCATAAAACATGTATGATTATCAAATGTAACACCCCAAAATATTAACTATCTTTTTTTTTTGGTTTTGAAAAGACCAAGAAATACTAGGTGCTGTAGGCTGTATTTCAGAGGAAGGAATTGGCAAAAACAGTTTGGAGGATTCTTTGCCTAAGAAAACCCTATGGAATTCTTGGGGTCGCTGTAAGGCAACAAGTGATTTGAAGACACATACACATGCAGACTGTTATGTTAGTCTGTTTTCTATACTGTGTTTCCATCAGTGCATATGCCCAAGCTGGCATACCATAAAAACAACAACAAAAAACAAACTACAAAAAAATAATGAAAATAATTGTATATGAAAATCACCATACTAAAAACGAAAACAGCTGGAAAGAAGGACTGTAGTTAGAATTATTTGATTAGAATCCTTACAATAGCTTGATGAAACTGCTGTAACAGGAGCCTTATAATTGAGTAAAGAATCAGATGATGGATGTCAGAAGAGATGGCATGATCAGCAAAAAGCTTCTACCATGCCCTTGTCTATAACAGTTCAAGCCTTTCAAATATGAGATCTCCAAAACATAGGCCATTTCTGCACTACACTGTAATAGTGCTATTATTCCACTTTCAACGTCCTATGGAATCCTAGGGTTTGCAGTTTAGGGAGGAGCATTTAGAATTCTCAGCCAGTGAGCTCTTTGGCCTCAGTAAAATACAAACTCCAGAATTCCACAGGAGGTTGTAAGTGGAATAATAGTGCTGTAACAGTGTAGTGCAGAAATGGCCTTAGCCTCTTCACTTGATTTTAACAAGAAAGATTGGAGGAGGTAGCGATGTTTAACAATATGCTTCATGTCAGATATCATTTCATCCTCCTTAGTTATTGTGCGCCTTCAAGTAATTTCTGACTTACAGTGCCCTAAGGTGAACCTATCATGGGGCTTTCTTGGCAAGATTTGTTCATAAGGGGTTTGTTTTTGCCATCCTCTGAGGCTGAGAGAGTGTGACTTGCCCAAGATAATGCAGTGGGTTTCCGTGTCTGAGTGGAGATTTGAACTCTGCTCTCCAGAGTCCTAATCTAACACGCAAAGCATTAGACCATGCTGGCTGGCTATTTCATACTCCTGCTTTGCTTTATAATCTTTATAAAATCATTATCTAATTCTACGCATGTAGAAATATTCACAAATAGGTGCTTGGAAAATGGTCTAGTAAAAGAACACATTTATTACTTAAGCTTTTTCGTTGAAACTAGTGAGACTTACTTTGGCCAGCTGGCACTGTCATCCCTGAGTACTCCTACTTTGTCAAAGCCCGACCAATTTTGCAATTTCAGACAACTAGGTTGTGGCATACTTTCCTCACTAGGTGGAGCTGCCACATTTCTAAGTAGGCCTTCAAATAAATAATGGAAAATCAAGGAAGTGCAGCATATGCTAGTGTCTATGAATTCTTTTTGTCCAAAATGATTGTTTAATGGGAATTATATTTTAGTTTTCTAATTATTTATTTTATGCTTTCAACCTAGGTATAACAACTAGGTACATCCCCTTTAAAAAAATCAGGATATCATCATCACCAGCATTTTACTAATATTTGTGTGTGATAATAAAAGAAAGCATAGTTAAACCATTATTTTTTAAAAAATAAAAATCTCTGCCTGAAGTTCATCTAATTTCAAAGTAAGTTTTTCAAAGTAATTTCAAAATAAATTTTAGCAGTTCCTTCAGACAGTCAGCAAAATGAAACAAGTTTAATTTCCTTCTTGGTGGAGCTGATAACATCATATCCTCTTCCCCTCAATGGACATTTCCGCACTACACTGTTATAGTGCTATTATTCCTCTTTCAACGTCCTGTGGAATTGTGGGGTTTGTAGTTTACTAAGGCCAAAGAGCTCTCCAGCTGAGAATTCTAAATGCCTAATCCTTAAACTGCAAATCCCAGAATTCCATCGGATGTTGAAAGTGGAACAATAGCACTATAACAGTGTAGTGCAGAAATGACCAATGACTCTCCTTGAAGAAGGAAAGATGCATGGCTTTTCAATTGTTTGATTAATGTTTAATTGTTAAAACAGTAAAAATGTTTTGTTTGCCAATATTTAATGAAGCATGGGGTTGTTATTTTTATAAGTAACACACCCATAGAAATCATGAATTACAAAGTTAGAGTTTAGAGGGGGCCATATAGGAAGATTACAGCCAAGGTCAACAGCAAAATTTCATCCATTCAGATTTGTTTGTAGTGAATGAAATCTTCAAAATATCACTACTACACAACTGCTCATTTGCTTATTTTCATAATGGAAATGCATAGTTAGTAACTCCTGATCATCTGTTGTAACAAATACTTCCTTTTCGTTGTACATTAGTGGAAATTTGAACAGCATGATTGAGAACTGGAAGCACACGTTTAAAACTGCAGACAAATTAAAGAGCTCATTTCTAGCCTTACTTGTACTACGGAGCTATCCAGGACAAAGTTACAAGTTGATTTTAATGCAACATTCGAATATACGTTTCTATCTTTCCAGTAAAAATGCTGAAATTTTAAAAGCAGTTGCCAGGTACATAACACCTACAAATTTTGAATAAAACCCACTCAAATTCAAAAGCTGTGAAAGTCAAAAGCCATTATTTCAATGGAGGAAAGGGTTGAAGAGAGATGTTTGTTTATCCAATATCCACAGGCAGGAAATACCTGCATAAGGACCAAATTACATATGTAGGCTTTAACAATTTTTATGAAAACTTTTGTTTAAAACTGAATGATGTTTGGGTCCCAGCTAGGAAAATATGAGAGAATTTTAAGAGATTGTTGGGAAGCAGCCTCTTAGTATTTGAGATATATATGAAACCACTGGTGGAAACTTCCCAGAAATGTGAGATGTTTTAGCAGTATGCACATGACACACAGTTTCACTTTGTCTCTCCATTCCTGCTGTCTCTGTTTCACAGGGAAGTTCCTCATGTTTTCCATTGGTATCTATGTGGACTGTGCAGGAATGGCTGGATGAGAACTAAGGCCATTTCTGCACAAGACTGTTATAGCACTATTATTCCACTTTCAACATCCTATGGAATCCTGGGGTTTGTCGTTTAGGGAAGGGCCAGATGCAAACTGCAAACCCCAGATGACCCCTCCCTAAACTGCAAACCCCAGGATTCCATAGGGTGTTGAAAGTGGAATAATAGTGCTATAACAATCTTGTGTGGAAATGGCCTAAGAAAAGCTTCATCCAGACTTTTTTTTAAAAAAAAAAATCCTCCCAGGAAGCAGCCAGTGTCTCCTGATGTGGAGATTCTTGATATATCTCATTTGCTGTACAAAAACAAATGTCTTGGAAAGCAAAAAATGTGTTTTTAGGTCATTTCCACTGAACTCAGTGTTTTCACAGATAAGCATGTACTGAATCCTATCTTTGCCTCAACTGGACTCAGTCTTTGTTTGTATAATTGTCTTTATTTGGGTAATTGTGTATGTATCTGCATTCAGGGCAACCCCATGAATTTCATAGGGTTTTCTGAGGCAAGGAATATTCAAAGATAGTTTTGCCAGTTCCTTCCTCTGAAATATAGCATCCAGTTTACTGAAAGATTATAGATATTTTCTTCAGGAAAAAGAACTTGCTGTCAGAAAATTATTCTGGAAGAAAAATAAAATATAAAATATTGTACATTCCAGAAACAAAGTTGACTTTGTTTGTGGTATAGCAAATATCTCAGTAGTCCTATACTACCATCATTAAATGTAATAAATAAATACGCAATGGCATAAAAAATAACTTCAGAAAGTAAGTTTCTTTAACAACAGCTAACCAAGGCAGTGCAATTCTTTCCAATTGTAGTACACATGATTTACAATGGATAGAGGCTTAAACATATAAAAAGGGGACAATTTGCCACTGATGGTTGTAACTACATTGAACGAAATGAGTCTGCAACGTTGTTTGTGGCACAGAAAGAGTAAAGTGCACTGTACATTTCTAAGCCAGAGACTGTAAAATTTGCTTCCAAAGTATAGAAAAATTCCCTGTATCAAACTTTTAAATGCTGTAAAATGTACATTATATAACTTCAAGCGGGACTGCTCATAGGAGATAAATATAAAAAAAAGGATAATGTGTTACACTAATGCAATTTAAAACACAGATAAATCTTGAAGTACACACACTAAAATTTGCAAACTAATGAGGAGTAACCTGTACACATTAACAAAAGACACTTTTCTCATAATAGATATATGATTTTCTCTAAATTAAGCAAGAATGCAAGCCAGAAAAACAAAATTGGTACTTACGCTCCTCAAAGGGGTCTCTGCTTTCAGTGACTACTTGAAATTAAGTGACTGTCTAAAGAGCACTCATATATGCCACAGAGACTGAAGGGAAAGTTGATGTGATTTAAAAATGACTAATCAATCATTAAACTCACCTATTCCTATTAGTAACTTTGTCTTTTATAAGGTTTCATGAATGGTGAATCATTAACCTTAGCTTTATGTTGAGTAAGATCAATATTTTGTAAATCAGCATCACCAATACATGAGGAAACAGCAAACAAGAAAAATAGTTACTGTCGTCTAGTCCATAAATCCTATAAAGATGTCATTTTGAATTACTGTTGTTTACTTTGGCCTTGATTCACACCTTAACTTACCTTCTTCTAAAAGTCTCCACTTTCTCCATGCAGTCCAACAGGATTCTCATATTTCATCATTAAACTAGACATTGATCATAGTTACCAGAAAGGAATCAAAATTGCCAAGGCAATTTAAGTCGGCTTTCAAATACAATAGGATGCAGGCTAGCTGGCATTATAAAATTACAGGTGCCATGAACCACAGTAAAGTCGATTGTGAAGGACTTAATCCAAAATAAAGTTGAGAATACAGACAAAATTTGAAACATTAGACAGACATATACATGATAGCTGCATGGATCAAGTAAACAGCACTGTCCTCAGAACTTGAATCCCAGAAAGATACCATAACTTTTAAACATGTATAACAAAATGACTGAAAATGGTTATTTGTATGAATAAAGCCCTGGTTTTCCACCTTTATATTACCAGCAGCTTCTTTAGCATACACTGCTGATAGAAAGCAACGACAGAAGGATTATCAGTAACCTTATAAATGTAGTTGAATCAGCTAACCAGGGGTAACTTTCTTTGATTGCTTTGATTTGATTCTTTGATTTGACTGCTGACTGACCCCTCCCTAAACTGCAAACCCCAGGATTCCATAGGATGTCGAAAGTGGAATAATGGCGCTGTAAGAGTGTAGTGCGGAAATGGCCTTGAAGGCACACAACAACAACAACAACAAAACAACAAACTTGGGAGATGATGGGGAGAAATCAACCACAAAAGGAACACACCTGTTCCTCTTTCATTCCCCCATTTTTTGTAGAGGAGAAATTCTCCAGTGAGGATAGAAGCCTAATGGGTGACAAAGTCAATGATAAGAGATGGATACCCTCTTCAAATGGAGTTTTAGTTCCTCTGCACTTTCATACAGACTGCAAGAACTATCCAGATCAACCCCCTTGCCTGCTAAAGTGCACCCAAGAGGTAGCAATCTGATCTCTGTTTAAAAAGGACAGTCCAGTACCTTCGGTTGATTCCACTGTTGCACAGCTGTTACTATTGATAAATCTTTCCTCCTTTTAGTCACAATCTCTTTTCTTGCAGTCTGAATCCATTGCTTTTGGTTCTGTCTTCTCAAGAAAATGACAGCTCTTCAGATATTTAAAGATAGCTTTCATGCTGTCTCTCCTTCAATCATTCCTCATAGGGCTTGGGTACCAGATCTTTCACTACTTTAGATACCTTCCTCTAGATACATTCCAGCTAACCAATGTGGTGCTCAGAAATCGATACAGTACTTTAGGAGACATCTAACCACAGAAGAATAAGATGGTAATACAGAGTGCTATTACTTTCCCTGACCTGGACATGATAGCTCTGTTGACACAACCTAGAAATGAATTATGGAATTGTATTGGATTTATTTATTTTATATCCCATCTTTCTCCCAAAATGGGACCCAAAGTGACTGCCTATCACATTGGTTTCTGCTGCTGTACCACATGATTGAGTCATACTAAGCTTGTGGTCTAGCAAGCTCGCTCAGTCTCTTTTACATGTATTGCCAGCAAAATGTTGCCTGTCTTATGTTTGTACATTTGAGTCTTCCTCCCCAAATGGCCTCACATTTTCCCCTACTGAAATTCATTTTGCTACTTTCCACTCATTTCTCCAATCTGTTAGGGTCACCTTGAACCTTAAGTATTAGCTTTGATAATAGATGATATTATAATTGCGTATATGTTTAATCTGAGAGCCAAATTACATATGATTTTTTTCTACATATTTGTATGGCAGAAATTCCAGTTCAAATGCAAGCGACCATCTGATCAAAAATTATCACAAACAATCTTGTTGTTTCTAAAAATTAGAAGAATCTCCAAGGAAAGAGATCTGTTGATTTTCAACAGGGCTGTTGTTGGTGAATAAAATAGGAGGATGAACAAAGTTAATATAATTCATGTTGTAAAGTATATATACATTTTAAAAAGAATGTTGGTGTTGTCGTTAACAGCCATCAAGTCAGCCTTGACTTACAGTGACCCTATGGTGAGAGACCTCCAAGCCACTTTATCCTCAACCACTCTGCTCAGGTCTTGCAGACTCAGGGATATGTCTTTCTTGATTGCATCTATAAAAATGCAGTCTTCCTCTTTTCCTCCTGCCTTCTACCTTTCCAAGCATTACTATCTTTTCTAGCGAGTCACATCTTCTCATGCTATGGCCAAAGTACAAAAGCCTTAGTTTAGTCACCTTGGCTTCTAGGGAGAGTTCAGGCTTGATTTGTTCTAGGACCCATTCGTTTGTCTTTTTAGCAGTCCAGGGCATCAACCCTGCTCCAGCCACATATTTTGAATGAATTGATTTTCTTCCTATCAGCTTTCTTTACTATCCAGCTTTCACAACCATACATAGAAAATGGAAATAAGATGACATGGATAATCCTAACTTTAGTATTTAATGACATATTTTGACACTTCAGGATCATGTCTAGTTCTTTCCCAGCTGCCCTTCCGATCCTAGTCTTCTTCTGATTTCTTGACTGCAGTCTCTATTCTGATGAATGACTGAACAAAGGTGAGGAAAATCTTGAATCATTTCACTGTCTTCATTATCCAGCTTTAAGGTTATGTAAATCATCTCTGGTCATTATTTTTGTTTTCAGTTGTAAATCTGCCTTTGCACTTTCTGCCTTGACTTTCTTCAGTAATCATTGCAAGTGTTTACTGTTTTCTGCTAGTAGTATGGTGTCATCTGCATATCTTAAATTGTTGATGTTCTTTCCTCCAATTTTCATACCTTCTTCCTCAGAGTCTAATCTTGCTTTACGTATGATATGTTCAGCATATGAGTTAAAAAGATAGGGTGATAAAATGCAGCCTTGCCTGATTCCGTTGCCTATTGGAAACTGGTCTGTTTCTCCAAATTCTGTCCCAGCTGTAGTTTCTCTTCCTGCACGCAGGTTGCACATCAAGGCAATCAAATGCTGTGACACACCCATTTCCTGGTGACTATTCCTTCCCTGAACCCAGCTCAGACATCTGGCATCTCTTGCTTCATATATGGTAGAAATCCTTTGTTGTTGAATTTTGAGCATGACTTTGCTTGTGTGGGAAATTAATGCAGGCTCTGTGGTTAATGCCTGGTGTCCCCTTTCTTGGAAATTGGAATATATATTGAGCACTTCCAATCTGTGGGCCATTCTTTTGTTTTCCATATTTGCTGACAGGTTTTAGTTAGAACTAGAGTAGATTCTGGCCATTTCCGCACTACACTGTTATAGTGCTATTATTCCACTTTCAACCTCCTATGGTATCCTGGGGTTTGCAGTTTAGGGAGGGGCATTTAGAGAGAACATTCCACAGGATGTTCAAAGTGGAATAATAGCACTATAACAGTGTAGTGAGGAAATGGCCTCTGTCTCTATAGACTGAAGCAGCTCTATTGGTATTCCATCTGTTCCTGGTGATTTATTTCTCCTAAATGCTCTGAGTGCAGCTTTCACTTCACTTTCTAAAACTGGCAGTTCCTTTTCATATGATTCTTCCTTGAGTGAATCTGTTAGCCTTTTATCTCTTATGTTGTTCTTCCAAGTATTCTTTCCATCATCTTTTAATTTCAATGTGGTCATATAATGTGTTCCCCTGCTGGTCATAAAGCATACCCACTCTCAGTTGTATAATGATAAATTTGAGAATAATTTTCATGTATTCCACTCAGAGTTCCTTAGAAAAAAATATGTCATATATGAGAAATAAATATAAAAGATATAGTTGGGGGAAGAGAAAGGATTGTGCTTTTATATCAATATGGAAAAATATAAGCTATTTTTGTCTTGCAAAAACTGACAGTTCATTGAGCAATCATACAACAAGATAGAGTGATGAATAAAAGAGCAGATCCTACAGTTATATGATTGAGAGAAATCTCTGTTCAGTATTTACAGGCAAGAGACCAGAGGAAATAAAGCAGGATAAGACGAAATTACTCAACTCCACAGTTTTTACTGGCTTCCACTTTAAGAAAAGATCAATACACAACCTGGTGTTTATGTAGATTTTACCCCCCGCAAGGTGAAATTAAAAAAAATTAAAATCAAATACTTTGATATGATGAAAATTTTCAGTGATCATGCAGATTTCTTTGGTAAATGATCAGTGGTGTGAGTTATTTATAGACATCATACAAAACTTCTATTAAACAAGTTCACTGGTTGCCCTTTTTTTTCCTGGCCACAGTTCAAAGTGGTGGTTATGATCTAGAAAGCCCTATATGGTGCAGGTCCAAGATATTTCACAGACTGTATCTCCCCGTATGAGCTAGGCTGGGCTCTGAGATCATTGAGAAAGATCCTTCTCTCAGTCCCACCATCACTGCAAGGATGGTTGGTAGGGATGGAAGAAAAGGCCTTCTCATGGCTCCCTTTAGACGCTGGGGACTCCCTTCCCACAGAGGCCGGAATTGCCCTCTTTTTGTTGCCCTCTGGGTTGCCCTCTTCCAGTGGCAGGCTAAAACCTTTTTATTCAGATAGGTTTTTGAAACAGAAAGTTTTAAAAGAATGGGTTAGGGAGTACTATACTGTTTTAATTGTCATTTTAAAGACCTTTTTAGCTTTTTAAATTGAAGTTTTATTCTTTATTGATGTGTTAGTGTTTTAAAACTGTAAATAGTTTAATTCTATTTTAATTATTCACTTTTTCTATGTTTTTAATTGTATAGTATTTTAAAAATTTGAGATACTTTGACTCTCAATTTTGGGATAAAAACAGGACAATAACAACACCAACACTCAGATAATGAGTGTGAAATTTTTTTTTTGTAATTTGGAGCATGATTTTTAAAAGGCTATAAAAACCTTTTAGAGATGACATTTTTTTTTATGTTGCTTTTCAGTAATGGAACAAATTTAATCAATTATAGAATGACTGCTTTAGGGCAGAAACCATGAAAACTGGGTTGTGACTAAGCTCATTAGAGGAATAGTACATTTATTTTAGCAGAATTACAGTGCAGGAAGGTTGAATTCTTTCCATTTACTCAAAAATTTTTATTATAATTTTAACAAAAACAATGTATTTCTCTAAGATAAAAATAATTATGAATAATTTAATTTTGAAGGACTGAGTTGTGAACACGGGTATCTCTGTAGACCACTTCACATGTTCAATTTTTAAAATTAAGATTTTTGCGGTAAACACAAAAAAACCAAAGATATGAGTGAAACAAGCAAGAGACTGGAAGTATGTTTCCTAGGAATGCACTCTGTGACAGATAGACTGCAACTCCTTGCCACAACTGACTGGCATATTTACGTTTCCAGCAATGTAATACGAGTGGATCTGGAAAAAGTAGAGAAAAAGCTGGAAATAATGTAAGAACCATTGTTTCTTTTAAAATCATTCACCCGCTATTGATTCTGGATTTAAAAGGGTGTAACAAAACCAACCCTTACTCCTGCAGGAGGCATCAGCCTGTTCGTCAGAGTCTTCTCCCATCACAGCAAAAGAATCTTTGTCCCATTCACCATGCTTAATACATTTTTTTTTATTTGAGGATGTTCTATTGAATTGTAGTATTTTTTAATTACAGAAAGGAATACAATGGTTTGTATTTTTAAATTCTGTATCACAAAGCATTTCATGTAATCTAAGAAGCAATTGATAAGAAAATTTGGATGAAATTAGGCATGAAATTATTGAAAAATATTCTTCCTTGATTTTAAAGACTGAGATGTTTATTCTGCTTATTTCCTTTCTTATCTTGCTGTTGTTTTCCAGTTAGATTGATGAATATTTCTTTTAAAAAAGCAATTCACAAGTATCTTTATCTTTTTACTTTTTTAAAAAAAGAGATAAAAATATTATTACTTGATACAAAATAAACCTAGCAGGTAATAGATTCTTAAATTTATTTATTAGTTTGTCATTATGATGGAACATCTTTGTGTGTAGGGTTGCCCCCATGCCAACCTTTTTCTCTATTGGAATGAATAGCTGATATTCACTCAGAAGTTTAAAAGGTCACTCAAACAATGAGGGTCTATCTGTCCTCTGCCCCAGCCATTTCAGCATCCTCAATGGAATTAGGTTTTGCTCTTTTGCAATTGTGCAGTCGTATGTGTGTGTGGGGCAAGAGACTGCACTGAACACGCAAATCTACACTGTCTTGTTGAGTAGTCTTTTGATAAAGATACACACATTAAAAGATTTTTTTAAAAAAATAATGTCTGCACTTGCTCTTAGAACACTTCTATATATACCCACTTTGTTGTTGAACTCTTAAAAGTTACAAGCAGAATTTCCGCCATGGGAACTGGCAAATCTAGGTTTGAATTAACAGAGAAGCCAAACCCAGAAAATCCAGTTATTGTGGTAATTTACTGTGGTTGTCACTCAGCTATAAGCCAAATGATCAAAGTCAGTATTTTTATTTTTACTTCCTGTGTTAGCCTAATACTGGGCCAGACTGAGGTTGCAGAAAGCATATGCTTATTAAAACAAAGAAGCCTGGCTATTTGTTAAGATATCCATGCCAAATCTTACAGCCTTACATTGCACCTTGGCAACTCTAACCTTAGGGCTAAGCATCATGCTACATATTTAACATGGCAAGAAGACTTTACATGCAAGTGAATGTGCAGTGCTCCAATCTAGCTCAAACAGAGATGGTGGAGACAGAAATTTCCCCTCAATCTTCTCTTCAAACTTTACTAACTCTTATGTGATAGTTTTTAGAAGGAGGGAATGCGAAAAAAAAAGTTCGTATCTGAAGTTCTGTTGAAAGCAGTTAAATTAGTGATAAATTTCTTCAGAAATGCCCAATTGCTTCCTTCTTGGCTTCCCCAAATGACCATAAAATGAAACATAGTTGAAACATATGTAGCAAAAGCAACAAAAAAAAAATCTTATAACATTTCAGGTAAGTGACGTTTTCATGGCGTAAACTTTATCCTCATTTGGCAGCCTGTGACATTTGGCATCAGCAGTCTGTGATCTGACTGACATTTATTGTCACAATTTTGCATTTCATGACATTTGGTATAGGCTTTCTCCACATATCTGACAGGTGAGCAACTGGAGCGTTGTCAGAAAACAGAATTGGTTGAAAAGTGGAACCCATGTGCTGTACTGTAGGGATCGTGAAGGACTTATGGAATCTTACTTGAGATCAACCACATGCGTGGCGCTTGCTAAATCTCTCAGCTGGCTGGGTGCCCTTTTCCCCCCTCTCATGCATATGAGCGGCCTCAGAAGAATTGATGAAAGAGCATTAATGGAACTTGTCTTTAATCTGGAAACATCAAAAGAGCTAGCCATCAGATAATGGGGCATTGAAAGGTGGGTGATTCCTGTCCACTGTGTGTCTCTATGTTTCTTTTTCTTCGTGTTCTCTAAACACTTCATCTTCTGATAAAATGGACTCTAGTCATTAAAGCTTATGCAACAATAACACTGTAAGTGTCTAAGGTGCTGTAGGACTCCACTGTTTTAATGGAACTATGTGTGGACTGCCTGCTGGCACTCATAAATGCACAGATGCTTAGCTTTTAATCAAACTTTACATATCTGAATCTGTCCTCCTCACCTCCCAGCCACTGTAGCATTAACTGTATTCTATGTATTTCCAAGAAAGAACAATGAATCCCTTCTTTCACCAGGCTATAGGGATCACACAAAAATGGCTTTTCCAGACATAGCTGTTGTCTTTAATTCCAATCTGCAAAATGGAAACCACTTTTAATTTGTTTAGTTTCTGCTTCCCCTACTTTCTTTTAAACAAGTTTAGCAAACAGTGGGGACTGCTGGGAGTCACAGTCCAACTGCATTACCCAGAGAACTGCATTATTCCTGCTGGGTATTATGAAGAAAAATATTAGGAAGGGGACCTTTCTGCCATTGAGCACGGAAGTCTCCCATAGCTCCTTTTCAGATTAAGCCTATTCTTCATGTCTCTTCCACCTACCATACTGTTTGATTCTTGCTCTATTCTTAAGCAGAGTCTTTCAATGAGTTTTCTTTCAAAGCCAGTGGCTACGAACAGATGAAGTAGGAGATATAAGTTAAGCATGGGTCATAGTCAATTGCATTAATGCTGGCATCACTGAAAAAGAAAATGAAAATAGACTGATTGTATCAAATCGAAATATACTTCATCTGAATGAAAATTCAAATTACCAAGGGTAGAAAAATATGCTAAGAGCACATTCACAACTCCCTGAAGATATATTTCTACAGTTGATCCTCCAGTTTTGCAGGTTCAGCATTCATAGATTTGATTATTCGCAGATTACTGGGGAGAAGTGGATGCGGTGGGAGGAGGGCACTGACTTGCATGGGCTGAAGTGGGGAAGAGGACAGGACAGGGGATGGGACAGAAGAAAGGAGGGAATGCACATTTATTCACAATGTGGGTGGGAAGGGGATGGGATAGGATGGGATGGGTGTCCCCTTTTTCCCTACTACTATTCCCCCATCGCATCCCCTTCTCCCCTCCTGTTCACATGAGTGTGTGAGTGAGCAAGGGAACACATGCATCCCTGGGACCACCCACCCTACCAGCAGAGGTACTTTATTTGTGTGTTAAATACAGTTTGGGGGGCTTATGATAGCTGCAACTTTTCCACTTTCTTGGTGGTCCTGTACCCCAAACCCCATGAAAGTGGAGGTCTGACTGTATTTTTAAAAAATTGTTGCACAGAAATATTGGAGGATAATACTCTATATGACAACAACAGCTAGAATTAAGCATGCAACATTTTGGAAAACAAAAAGGGTACCAGAAATGGATGATTGGTTGGTAAAACTGTTAGAAACAAAAGAATTAGATAAATTAACTCTCTGGGTTGACAGAAAAACACAAGAGGAAAATCATGAACAATGGGAACCAGTAATTAATTTTTTTTAAGAAAAAAATGTAATTATTTCTTAAATGATAGAAATTTATAGTTATAATTAGCTTCACAAGAAATAAGGTATTCAGATACAAAATAGAAGCGTGAACAGCTATAGAACTAAACAAGTTATGGCTGTAAATAAGAAATCAGTCCATCTTATTACTTCCTTTTTGTTCTCTTTAGTTATTTTAATAAGGATAAGAAAGACTTAGAATAAGCAGAAAGTTGATGTAATAAGCACAACATAAGTTGTTTTTTGTTTTACACAGGGGTTCCTGGAACAGAACCTCCACATGTATGGTGGATGCACTGTAATATGAATATCACTTTCTAGTAGTAGCACACTAGACATCTTTTCTTACAAGAACAACTTTTAAACAACCATTTTTCAAATAAGAAAAAGATTTACACTGCATGTAAGGAGATACTGCTTCACTCTTATTACCCTAAAAACCAACATTATTACGAGTAATGCTGCTACTTGTAATATGTTCTTTCCAAGCTCTGCGTAATCCTAAAATGATTCTACCTAGAAGCTCAAAATAAAATAAAAAATATTTCAAAGCTCCATTTCATGAATTACACAAGTGTTTTCATAGTCTCCCTCATAGCTGGTGGCTTTGTTAGCAGGATGGAAAATTTGCTTCTTGCTTTAGTCCAAACATTAAAAACTTTTAAAGTCCAGGACAAAAACCTGGAGTCAATTCACTTCCTCCTTGGTATGGATGCCACCAGCTGCCACTTCTTATCACCATTTCCTTTTACTAGCAGCATTTTTGCTAACTGTAATTCAGTCTATTTTGTAAGAGTTATCTGTCGTGAGCTTGGAACTGACAGCAGACCAAAGGTTTTGATATCTAGGGGCATGGCTTAGATCCTAAGATAAACTAAGCTAAGGAAATTCACAGAACAATGAAGGTCACATGTGCCTGCCACATCTCCTCCTGGCAACCACAAGTGATTTCCCCTCTCCCCACCCCAATTCTGTAATGGGTGGGAATACTCCCAAATAATGTGATAGGGGAAAGGAAAAGTCATGAAATCTATCTACCTTGGAAATCGTGAAGTGAATTTATCTTCAGATCCAAGCCAAAGACTGTTTTTGCCAGCTATTCTGTTCCTTTTAATTGTTATATTACAACAAATGTCCTTGTGAATCCTGAGATGGGCCTGGATTGCTGATTTTATACAAGGAGAATGAAATCTGCCTTTATACATGAGAGTGATATGCCATAAAGTCAAGCAGCACAAGAATGAAAAACAGTCTTAAAGCACCTGTTTAACACATGTGGTGCCAAGAAGAATTACAGCAGCAAGCAATGATAATCTATTTATGGGCAATCATAAAACAAAGGTACATGACTAAGGAAATCTCTTCACTTATTTTAATGGGAAATCTCTATGGGAATCTATTAAGATTTTGCTTTTTTTAATGTTATTCACAGATTGACTACCAAACATGAGCCTGTCAGAAGGGAAATGCATTATATTTTCACCCTATCTCAATTCCAAGAAGCCATATAAGGCAGATGGATGCATGTTCCTTCTGGACTGCAACTCCCCTCAGTTCTGCCTAGTGTAGCCAGTGTTGAGCAGTGATGGGAGTTGCAGTTCAACAGCCTCAGAAGAACACAGAGTACCATGGTCTACACAGACAAATTCTATGCATAAATGCTGAGCTGTGTCTGAAGGGCAGGGGCTGGACCTGTATATAATTAATGTATAAATACAAGATGGGAGACACCTGGCTTGACAGCAACATATGTGGAAAAGGTCTAGGGCTCTTGGGAAATAGGCTCCAAATCACTTTGGGCCCATTAAACACAGTCTTACCTTGTTGCTGTTGTAGTTGTTGTGGTGGTTGTGTGCCTTCAAATTATTTTTGACTTATGATAACCCTAAGGTGAACATATCACAAGATTTTCTCGGCACAATTTGTTCAGAGAGGGTTTGTCATTGCCTTCCTCTGAGGCTATGAGAGTGTACCTGACCACAGAGACCCAGTGGGTTTCCATGGACGAGCAGGGACATGAACCCTGGTCTCCTAGAGTCCTAGACCATTAACCATGCTGGTTCTCCAGTGTTAGTTTATTATCTTGGTAAAAGGCACACAAGGATAGAGAGTTAAATCTAAGGCCATTTCCTCACTAGACTATTATAGCGCTATTATTCCACTTGAAACATCCTATGGAATCCTGGGGTTTGCAGTTTAGGGAGGGGCCAGCTGGTCCTTCCTGAAACTGCAGATCCCAGGATTCCATAGGATGTTGCAAGTAGAATAATAGTGCTATAACAGTCTAGTGCCGAAATGGCCTAAAACAGCTTTACTCCATGAAGATCACAGCTGAGGCAGTGGGACAGGAGACATTATACCTCTCTAGGGTTGATTTTTGCCAGCCATTCTTTAAAGTCCAAACAGGTTTTTCTCTCTGGCCAAACTTAAAAGTGCCTTCTCCTTCTTTTATCTCCCTTCCAAGCTAGTGAATGTAAGATCCCAGCTGGCTTTTTCTGTCCATATTTTGGCATTAATTTCATATGTTAATACCAAAGCTAAGGAGACAAATGTAAACCAGTATTTCTGGGGGTCTGGCTTACTGTGAACAAGCTGCATGTTGGTACAGCCTGTTCAGTACCTCATAGGTCCTCCCACTAGTATTAGCAGCTAAACAGTCCAGAAATTATTTGTTTAGCATGTTGTACAAATCTAGAATCCTGTCTCATTACTTCAAAGCAAGCTACAATTTGTAAGATAAAAAGAAGTGGGGGGATGATCATATTTTGTAAAGGGTCGGGCCAGGATCACCAACATACCAAACCATCCCAGGTTTATTTAGTCATTTCTGCTCCAAAGAAGGCAAACGACACCCATCAGGCTGTATTTACTAAGACAGAGCTTGTTCATAGTGAGGCAGAATTTTCAAGAATCCTGACTTCTCTTCATGTGAGTGTGCCCCTTAAGGAGCTGGACAATGTAGCCTACAACAGTGTCCCTTCTTACGTTAACTGTCTAAGCGGCTTCCCATTCTCTGAGATTCTAGGATGTAAATCTGAGTTGAGGGCATGGCCCCCATGAAGATATGGTGGGAGGCTTGTGAAGTCACTGGGAACAGGCCCTTGTATAACAATTGCAAGTTTGGCCCAAGGGCTGCATGGCCCAGGGATTTCCAGTACACCCACAGAAACTGTAAAATATTTTTGCCTTCAAATGCTTCCCTTAGGGGGTTGGGGGCAATTTCGTCATATTTTGAGTTGGCCTAGTTCAGCCTTTTTATTCAACAAGAAATTACCCTTCTGGGGCATTTTCAGAGTAATTCCGATTGGAGGGGATCCTTTCACAGGCCTAACAAAACCATCAGGGAGTGGCAAAATTGTCCCTCTCCCCAAGGAATGTTGGGTGGTATTTGAGGGCATTTTAAAATTATTTTTCCACAATTGTGGATGATGGGACACAGCTCTTCAAGGTTTCCTGTGAGGCTGTGTCTCGTCCCGGCATTTGCCCACTTCTGTTCCTCACCAATCCCCATGCAACCTGACAGAGCTAGAGCTATGTTTCCAAGAAGAATGGGCAAAAATGACCGGATGTGACAAACTGACAAAACCCAAGAAGACCTGTGGCCATAATAGCTGAAAAAGATGGGGAGCATTTCCACATCTTACATTGCTTCTCTAGGTTGTAGAACTGTGAAGGCTTTTTCTTCCCAAGCCCTATGGTATTGCTACCACCCAGGAAGGCTCATGAACCATGATGCTATGCTCTGTTCACTGCCTTGCTCCAAATGGCATGATGGGCCAATGTGCAGGTACCCACTGGCTTTCTCCTTTCCCCTGTTTCTGGATTTTTGATGTTCTGGTGTTGTCCTCATGCAACATAAATGGAAACACTTTCATATTATGCCAGTGAACCTGGTACCAATAGGGAGGAAATGAGTGCCAAGGCTTGTAAAGCCACTTCATGAAATAAAATCAACATTTTCATTCCTCCAGGTCTACTCTTCCTAAAATGTGTCTTTCTAGCTGGAACAACTCAGTAATTCCTTAAGACCTGAAATCTGGTGACCTTAACAACCAGGGCTGGAAGGAGAATTTATGTATAAGTTCTACTGTTGCATAACTTCATTCTAATTAACAGCTTTCTTACAATCAAATACTTGGAGTTAAGTCAGCTTACTTCAACATAGTATCTAGTGCTGTGGTCCTAATGTTTTTTTTTAACTTTCTTTTTTTTTAAATAAAAATTCAAAGAATCTTATGCTTGTTTACCTTCCCAAGTACATAATTATAACTTCAGTTTCTACAGTACAGAGATTTTGGAACCTAGCTGGGTGTATGACCCAGCAGTTCAATTTTTTTTCTTATCGTTGAATCAGTGGTGTAGCTTGGCGTGAGTGAGGGAGGGATGGGGCGGGCAGGGTGGAGGGCAGAGGAGGAGTGATGGCACACGGGGGGGGGCAGGCAAGGAGCAGCGGCACCCCCCAAAAAGTGCCATCCAGGGTGCACTGCCCCCCTTGCCCCCCATCCCTACGCCACTGTGTTGAATCTTTCCTTTAAAGTCCACTACAAGTTGCATCATGCTTTCCAAACCAAAACAATTTCCTTAGAAATGCATGACTCAAATGATTTCATCAGCCTAATAAATCTAATTTTATGCATAAATCCAAGGGAATGAAGTAAGGAGCCTCATTTCCTTCTACAAAAATAACTTCCTCTCTCATTTACTACAGATTTAATATTTTACTATTTCGTACCTTACTTAACTGATGTCATGACCTTGAATTCTACTGCAGTACAAAATGCAAACATTCTTTATCAAAAATATCAGTCTTTGTTTCATTCTAATAAAATGCATGCATGTATTTATTAACAAGTGTTCCCTTAGGCCTCTTTTTTGCAGGGGGGGGGGACCAAGAGAAAAGAAGGAAATAGCTCTTCAAAGTTTGTGCTAAAATTCAGAGTAGATTCCCCACCTCACCTGCATGGAAGCTATCAGTCATCACTGAAGCAAACAGTGGTTCTTCTCAAATATAATAGCAGCAATTCTTCTCAAGATAGTAGGTGACATGAGTAACAATGACTAGAAGATGCTGGTCTCAGGCCCTAACTAGCAGAGGGCAACTAATCACCATAACTACTGGTTATGCAGGATGCAGTATCATGAACATGTCCAACCACTTCCGTGAGACCCAGACCAGCATCATATGTGACTGTTCCTCTTGGTTTACTAACAGTGGAATCCTATACATGTCTGCTTAGATATGAGTCCCACTGAGTGTAGCCAAAATTCTCAGAGCAGATTAATACAGTAAACATAATGAGACAGAGTAAAAAATAAAAATGATAATTAAGAGGTTAAAAAGTTCCAGCATAAAACATCCACAGACAGATTTCCAAAAGAGGTGAGCTAATAGAAGATTTCATTTGGCATCAGAAAGAGAACATGGATGATGCCTGTTGCAATGAAGGAATTTCATAGAAAGGTATTACAAGAAAAGCAAAAAAGCCCTGTGTCTGGTCACCATCTGCCTTAGATGCCAGTCAGACCCAGGCCAGAACTTCAGAGACCAGGGTAAATATGCAAGTGAGCAACTGTCATCCCAAAATGTATGGCTTTCACTTATGCGTGCATATACAGTATACTGTTTCAGAATTTGCTACCTGTACCCATGACATTTGACACCAGTTAGCAAATTTCCAGCTCCATTTAGTATTCTTTGTAGCTGAGTAGTCCTCAAAGGCAGCACCACATACAACACTCTACAGTAATCTGAGCACAGAGTTATCAGTCCATGTATAACTGTGGCAAGGCTATCTCTGGCAAGGAAGGGCTCCAACTACTGTGCCAGCCTCAGTTGACAAAAGGTGCTTCATACCACATAAGGCACTCAGGCCTCTAAATAAAGAATTAGACATGATAGCACCCACAAATATAAAACCAGATCTTCTAGAATGAGGGCAGCCCTGTCCAGAACAGGTTGAACAGCACTTCCCAGCCCACAGTATCTCTCTCTTGCATAGATTTTTCCCCATCACTGAAAACAATGACCCAGCACTTCTTCAGCATCACTTCTAGTTGAATTTTAAAAGAACAGTATAAAGAAAGAAATAAGAAAAAAGTGGGCACCAACAGCATGCTGATGGTACCTCACACCGGAGTCCTGCTCAGACATTCATAAAAAGAATTACAATCAGCATGTGATGGAGTGAATAAAGTAAAGTCTTGGGTGCCTACTTCCCATCTCTCAACACAATCAGGAACCTTGGGAAATCAGGGTTCCATTTGCCTGGAGAGGATGCTGTCCTTTTCAGGTTTTTGCTCTCCACCCAAGGGCAGGAAATGATAGAGGAGAAGAGCTAGCATATTCCTCTTGTGGTAAACTTTTTTTTTAAAGAAATATTTATTATTTTCAAAATCCATAAAAACATATATAAACACAAATCTATATATCATTATTATAATTCTTCCATTCCCCCCCTTCTATATATCAAAAATTTTCCAGTTGAATCGTTCTTCTCCCTTATACATATCTTGTCAAACATCAACCTACTCGATCCACAGACATTTACAAGTTTAGCCAGAGCATTACCCTTTTCCATTCTCTTTCAAAATTTTGAACCATTTTAATTTTAAGTGTGTTAGCTAATTTTTCAGTCTCTACCATGTCTAACAGTTTTAATTTCCATTCATCTAATTGAATATCCGTTTTATCTTTCCAGTGTTGTGCATAGGTCAGCCATGCTGCTGTAATCAAATACAATAATATCTTCTGTTGTTTTCTAATCTCCCAGTTCTGGCCTAATATATTCAACTCTTAACCCCTTGTGTGATCATCTTAAAAGGATTCATTTTTCCTAAATGATCTCATTCTGCTATTTTATGCAGAAGCTTAATATGGGAGTCAAGAGAGGGTCCCACAGAATACCATAGGATAACTACCATGAAACTGAGTAGTCATCTTCCAACATCATCTTCTGGAACCCAATCAACCAGCAAGGCTGAATTCCCATCCAGATAGTTGATCCAGAAAGACACCATGACTGGCAATACTGAATGTTATTAACAAATCCTCATGAAAAGAGGCATACACATTCAGCTGAGCTTTCACAGCAGTTACAAGGTATACTTATTTATAACATTTATATGCCATTTGCAACTCAAAGTTTTCAGTGTGAGTCACATCCTATAAACTGAATGTTGTTTTTAGCAGAGGTCCATGTATAGTTCCTTCCGCTTTAGGTTTTTCATGCTTCCTGGGATTCTGTCTGTCTTGGCCTCAGTAGGGAGTAACAAAAATAAGCACTGGGTCTCTGGACACATCCTCCTCCCTAGAAGCACAGAACAATTGTGGTAGCAGAAAGATAGTGAGGTCCCAGATCGGGGCAACTTGTGTTAACTGTTCTTCCAACAGGCAAGAAGCCTCACACGAGGGGGCTGGATGGATTCCTTCTCATCCTCCTGCACATGCCAATACCTTTATAGCTATTTTTACCCCAGTAGTACAACTTCCCTGTGTAGATCTCCTTTGTTAGACTCAGGCGGCGGGGGGCAGTGACTTCCACCAGGGGCCCATTCACATGAGAGAACTGAAGTTGTATGATTCTATTTTAACTGCCATGGCTTCATCCTATAGAATCCCGGGATTTGCAGTTTAGGGAGGGTAATTTAGAATTCTCAGCCAGAGTACTCCAGTGTCTCACCAAACCACAAACCATAGGATTCCAAAAGATGGAACCATGGCAGTTCTGCAGTGTGAATGGGAATCACCTCAAGGGTTAGTGAATCAACACTGGTTTTTTAGTGCAGATGTTAAAAGAGTTATCCAAGGTGCTGAGTTCCACCCCAAAGCAGATTTACCACATCCTTCACATAGAAGCAACTGGCCACCATTGAATGGCAGGAGTTTATTCATATAACTAGACAATTCTGTTTTACAAATCTTCTGCAAAAATTGGCAAGAAGTAGCCTAAGTTTTCTGCTCAGCTCCCCAACTCTGATTTACATAGACTGGAGTTATTCTCAAAACAACGAAAGGACTCTTCACGTATACAGACCAATTCTATGAAGGCTGACTCAGCAGAGGAGCCCACTGGGTTTTATAGGACTGATTCCTAGTTTTGGACGTGTAGCACTGCAATTTTAAATAATTTACCACCATTCATAAAAAGTGAATAATTGCTTCCAACAACTTTTCTAGCAAAAAGAATGGGGAAAAGGAAACACTTGTTTATATTTCAATGGGGACATATTAACAGTAAAATTTAGCAATGTATTTTGCATTTCACAGATGTGTGGCCAAAATCAGTTACTTATATACTTCTCTAATAATTGTGGTTGCTGATTTAATCAGTCCTGTCCTCTGAGTAATACACATGCTTTGTAGTATTGCGCACATGGGTAATTTCTCACAATGGCTAAATAGTGCATTACTTCACTCATTTCCTATACACAAATGTGACTGACTGCCAATTTTCTCCTGTAGCAGTGACAGAATCATGAGGAAGAGTTTTTTATTATCTGGCTTCCTCATTTTATCACAACCTCAATTGCCAGAGAACAATGCCTATTCTTAGCATATATCATGTCAGTTACGGCCTGTGCAGCCCACACAGTTTGGACAACGTGTCCAAGCAGGGTTAAGAAAACCTTTTAATGTGGTTTGGATACTGTCATGCTGTGTGCTTTACGTGCTCATTTGTTCTATTTGAATTGGCTTCAAGGACTCCTATCCTGTAATAGGAGCTCATTGAGAAGAGCCACAGCATATTGAACCTGAAGTGGAGAGACCTGATTTCAGATGTCAGCCAGGAAGCTCACAAGGTGACCTTAGACCAGTAACTATCGTTCTTAGTCTAACCTACATCACAAGGTAGGGATAAAAATTGGAAGAGGAATTATGTTCACCTTCTTGAACTCCTTGGTTGCATGTAACAAACAAATTAACAGTGAAAGGGAGTTACATAGCCTGTTGCTGGAGACCAAGGGACAGGTGGATGTGGTAAGAGTTGGGAAAGACCACAGATGGACTGTGGAACCTGGAGATGCAAAGACACAACTGGTCACTTCAAATATGGGTCAGCCAACACTCCATTTGTTATTTCTAGGCAATGGCAGGATTTATCTATTGTTCTGCATTTAAAGACACTGAGAATCTGACACATGTTAAGAATTAAGATAATGCAATGTAAATCCAGAGATGAGAAAGTGCCTAGGTTAATATTTACACTAAAAATCTAAACATATTCTTTGAGAAAGGAATGCCTATTATACTTTTGTTAATCCTAAATAGTTGTTTAAATTTCCATTATGGTACTACAGTTAAAAACTGGGGACTCAAGTGAAAAATCCCATCATTATTGTACTCAATTCCATTCCTGTTTCAGGCCTGGGAGAGATGGAAATAACTGCATGGAGCCTGTAGAACCCCATGTCTCAGTCATCCACAGAAATGGAACAAGTAATATGAAAAAGAAATATGCACACCGGAAGAATGAGGGAAACAAAAACTTTTATCTATAAATAAAAGAGTAACTAACTATAAGCCAGACTCATCCCACTCCATCAACAATACCCAGATAGAACCCACTTTCATCAACTATACTCCACAACAATATTTTTCAAACATATTTTTAAAGAAACAGATACACAGACAATCCAGCAGTTAGAATCCTCTTCTGAAAGCTAAAGCTTTGATTCCATCAGAGTTCAACTAAAATCTGAGGAAACTGATGCAGAGAGGGAAACACTTATGAATTGTATGTATTCAGATATCTAAAGTATTTTTTTCTTTGACAAAATCCTTTTGATTCCAGGACACCATGCCACTGATGTAGCTTTAGGAAAAGTCTTCTCTCTCTAGTAGTTGTTTCTTTCTGGACAACCATGGTTGTGGCTGTATTGTTTTTTGGGTGAGCCAGGCCTCTTGCAACTGCTTGCTCTGTCTGTCTGTCTCTCATCTCAGCATCAGAGAGACACATATGTAAGGCCCTGCTTTAGGGGTCCCTGATATTAGTATGGTTTGGATGGGCACCATACCTAATTGGCACGATATTCGATTGGCAACTGTATTAATTGGCTCTGATATAAAAATAAGAACTGAAAGGTGATGGAGAGGTCAACTGAGCAAGGGAAGGAGTTTGACTGTAAACTGACTGAGAAAGGATAGGTCAACTCGAAACTTCCTCCAGGTAAGACTGAGTCATTGGTCAGGCAAATACCTGTGGATATTTGCCTGACCTGTGGATTTGCCATTCCTGTGGATAATAGGCTTAAATAGAAGCTGGAATTTTCCAGGGAACCCAACTGTGAGAAGCCCACCAGGACACTGATTGACAGATATCCGTCCCTTGTACACCTGGATTCCTTCCTCTTTCCTCACAGCACCCACAATAGACAGCTATTACAACATCCATCATCTCTTTGTCCATCAAGTACAAAGCCCGTCAACAGGTGGAAGACCCATTGTCCACAACAGGTTCCCTTTGTCTTGCATCTCGAACCTTCACTGCCACAGGCTATTTTCAGGGTATAAATACCCCTGATTTCAGGATGCCCAGTACAGTCTCTTGAAGGTCTACCTGTCACTCTGTCTGTCTGGCTCCTGAATGAGAACTGTCCTTAGGTCATACCTAAGCCGAAACACATTTCTGCTCTTCACTACTTTTCTGGACTGATAATTTTAAATCCTCCCAGAGCCCTCAGCCTCTCTATACATAATTTTTTCCTCCCTTTCTCCTTCAGTTAGCTCTTGTGTGAATGTGTGATTGTATGTATTTTGTGTGCATGCATGAGTGAATTCCCTTCAATAAAACACTGTGATTGAACATTTTCCCTGGATCTTTGTGTGGTCTGACTCCATAAAAACTGGGTTAAAGATCTTGTTGTGTTGCCCTGCCCTCAGTTCTGCCACAGCCGGTGCTCCGCTAATTTCCCCAACCTTTGCATTTGGAGCGAACCAGGGTGTCCACCATGGACACCCAGAAGCCAGGGTAACAGATATGTGTAGGCATGCACACTTATACACTTTATGCTCATCCTAGTACGTAAAGGCTCTAATTAATGTTAAATTAAGAATAAAATGAAGTAGTAATAGCTTTGTAACAGCTTTGATCTTTTTTTGGAATGGGTGGCCTGAATGAAGTATGTCCGTAGCAGACACATGTTTCCAGATCATTAAAGATTTCGTCCATTTTATAGTGGATGTGAGTTATATAAACAGTGTTGCATTAAATTTTGTCAGCATTTAAGATCGACCAGATAAATTGCTCTTCTGAATGAAAGACACAGATAAAAATGTTATTGAATCAGGGCCTTATGAAGTTTACACTGAAGAGTTTGCTTGGAACTTAATTAAATAATAACCACCTCTTTCCTTGCATCTAATTAGCCATGCTGTATTATCTTAAAACACATGTTCTTCCTGGTATAATCAACAGGAAATGTGAAGGTAATGCCACAAATTTTTCAAAAGTGCTGATCTTTGTTTCAACAACATGTGTATAAAAATCGTTCTTCTTTTTACATGCCCTGATTAGTTAACAGTCCAAATATATTTCTTTGTCCCATAACTACTTTCAGTGAATTTTTAAAGCTGAGCACAGCTAGATATAAGTAAAAAGCAGGTGAAGAAAGTCATACAAAATGCTCCCTTGAACACACATGTCTATTTCTCTGGCGCTACAAGCTAATTAAATGTCTACGTCATACTATACAACAGGGTAGGCAAAGTGTGACATTTCAGATGCTACAGGATTGCAATCCTGAGCATTCCTCAGCAATGACTATGCTGGCTGGGAGTTGCAATCCAACAACATTTCCCTCCCCATGTACAAAGCAGGCATTTCTTTCTTTCTTTCTTTAGTATCTCACCTTTCTCCTAGCAAAAGCCTGATATTAAAAACTAAAAACCTTACAATAAAGAAGTTAAAACACAGCTAAATAAGGTATCATAGTGAGATGCCACTAAGTTTTAAAAAGTGTTAAATCGTTTAAAAACATGACAATAAAACTAAAAATACAACACCCGCACACCATTAAAAAAACACTCCCTACAACTAATCTTTCATTAAATGCCTGTTTCAATAAAAAGGTCTTTGCCTGCCAGTGAAAGGTGATCAAAGAGGGTGCCAGCCTAGCCTCTCACTGAAAGGAACTCCACAATGAGGGAAGGACTTGCACACCTGAAAAAACAAAAAAACAAAGAATGAAATGTGCCACTACAGATTACCGGTAGGAATGCTTCCCTCTGCAGAGTTAATACCTATGTCCACACCTTGCACAAAGAGGAAAGGTTGATTTTCCCCGATTGTTGTTGAGCTACTTTTCTACTTGCAGAGATATTTTCTTTTTTAATATAGGAGAGGGTATTGAGCACTATGACTCACACCAGTGGTTTGAAGTGGTCCAGCCCATTCTAGCATTGGATTCAAGCCACGGGTGGAAATCATATTGTTCCTGCTGCTTTCTTGCTTCATGGGTGGAGCTTGGCTTACACATGCCCATCTTTGACATGAAGAATGAAATATACAGCCAGCCACTCCAGAATTCACAAGTGATGAACATAATCAGCATCATTACATTTATACCCCAATTTCTCACAGGAATTCAGGGTAGTGAACACAGAAATGCACAGTTAAAAATATATAAAATCAGAAATTTGAAATATCCACAATAATTACAAATGTCTGCAAAAAAGAGTGATTAAAATAGTACACACAAGCAGCAGTAGAAGACATTGTGATATAGACACAATAAGCTTACTTTTCCCTTACAGGACTCATATGAATACCTTTCCCAGTCCAGCTGTTTGAAGAGACTGTTTTAATTAGAAAGACAGAAGGCTAGCCTGGGAATTCTATACTGCAAACTCCAGTGACCTTCCTCCTCAGTCTCAATTAAACTCATGGAGTGCATGTAGGACTGAAAAGTTTGTATATACCAGCACTCATTGTCCAAACAAAATTGCAGTTCGATTGGTTTTTATTTTATGGGGTATTCACTACCTTAATACAAAAACAAAACTTTCATTGGAGCAGGACATGGACTCTCATGTAAACTGCAATGCACTGTTTACTGGAACAGTTTGTGCAAAACAAAACAGTCGGGTTACGGGTGTAACCTCAGAACTCAGGTTGTGGCAAAACAAATTTGGCTCACCAATCATCAGTATTAAAAACTGAAATGTCATTTAAACTATCCTGCTTGTTGTATAATGGAATAAATCATATGTTTCATATGTTTACCAGGGAGGGGGAAATTCCTTTGTTTTGTTTAGAAAATGAAGAATATGAAAAACTGGATCAGGAAAGCTGTAATTAATTTTCAACCTGATCCCTTTGTTCAATCATGATCTTTGTTGTTTATTTTTTCAACCTATCAGTAAGTTGGCTGCGCTTGTATGTAATCTGTTGTAAATCATGTGTGTACATGCAGTTGGGTACATTTGTCTAGGAGAGCATTCATGCATGAATGTTTGTTACAAGAGTTGGCACTTCAAGTGATTAATGTGATAAACGAAAGAATGGTCACAGATCAAATACAGGCAAGTAACCTAAGAGACAATGCAATGATTATCAATAAGGACAGTTCCAATATTCACCAGATAATTAAGTATCTAGTGACAAACAGGTATATGTGTATCAGCTCTAACTGTTGTTGAAGAAATTGTTGGTTCTATTATATAGTTGCACTAATATTATTAGTTACATAGTTGCACTAATATTAAAGACCTTTATAAATCCATTTAGTGTTCAGGCATGTTCAAGCATTTAGCGTTCAGGCATGTTCAAGCAAGTTGTTTGCAGAATTGTGCCATAACATGCCTCTTTTTTCATGGATTTTGAAACAAAGGTATATATTAGCATTATTATGCCAATTGAAGAGCCATTTCAGAGATAACAACAAAAAGTCTACAAGAAGAACCAAGATAACCTGGCTCTAAATAAAAGTGTCTAAATGATATTCCATTTGTCATACACCAGATCTAAGGTTCACCTGATTATCCTAAATGCTTTCTTTGTATTTGTTATCATGTACTTTCAAGTCATTTGATGTATGGTATCCCTAAGTTGAACCTATCATGGGATTTCTGGGGCTGAGAGTATGTGATGCACCCAAGATTACCCAATGGGTTTCCATGGCCAAGCAGGGAATTGAACTCTGGTCTCCAGTGTCCTAGTCCAGTGCTCAAACCACTACACATGCTGGCTCTTTTCTCTGTCTTACTTCCTTAAAAATTGTATTCCTATTTTAGGAAGTGTTTCTGAACTTATTTTCTGCTTCTAGATGTTGGCCATCACTAGAAGGGATTCTGATACTTTTGTTATTTCTATTACATTTTTTAATCCATCCTTCTACTGGAGGTATCAAAAGAGAAATTTGATAGTAACCACAAACAAAGAGATAGATTTTAAAATGGTAGAATGAAAAAAGAATCCAGTGAAACAGCCAGTTCCACAAAATGACACAGTAATTTAAATGATAACAAAAATGATAATGATAACAAGCTATAGTTTGCCTGAAAAATGAAGTATGGAATTTTTTTTTTCCATACTAAGTCAGACTGAGCTCAGTTCAGAGATATGTTGCAAAAATGGAACACAAAAAGATGATAGATATGCTCCATCAATTGCATAGATTTGCAATACATTTCTGAGCCCAATTCAGGGTTTCAGTTAACGTCTCTAAGATCCTTTCTATAACAGGCCTAGTTCTCACTGAAATATGTGTGCAGCTTCTGTTGTGTTGGCCCCCACCATCAGTCTTAGTGAAAGCATGGAGACACAGGCAGGCACACAACTTTACCACTTCAGTGAACGCTATGCCTGCATATGCCCAGCTATATGGCCCTCATATAATTACAAGACTGAAAATCCATATTTTTAAAGATCACCAGGTGAGGCCCAGCTTCTGATTCCATTTAACTAGGACGTAAAATCCATTTGGGCTAATCTGCTGTGGCTCCTCAGTTGCGGAATTCTCTCACAAGGGAGGGAACCTGACACTATAGATATTTAAAAAGAGGGTTAACACCTTCTTGTTCTAAATGGTTCTTTTTTTAAAAATATAAAGGAATAACTCTGTCATGGAAACCTACTGGGTGATCTTGGGTGTGTCACACACTCTCAGCTCCAGAAAACTTCATGATTCACCTTAGGATAGCCATAAATCAGACAGGACTTGAAGGCACACAACAACAATCTGAGTTTTAATTACAGTTTGACTTTTTTTTAAGGGATGTTTCTTTTTAAATGAAATTGTGCATTATTAGTAGGTAAAAGGGAAAATATAGTACTGTCACTCCCACTTTCAATACTGGAACCAAGAAAAGAATGCATCAGTTCTGCCCCACCTGCGGTAAACATTAGAATCCGTGCTAGGAAATGGCCTTCCTATCTTTCCAGCATTTGAAAACCAAGGCAACAGATATCAGCACAACTTTCCTTAAGATCCGTTATAAGAAAATAAATTAAAACACTATCATCCCCCTGACCTTTATCAAGAAACTTTTTATAATGTAATTCATTATATTATGCAGTTGCTACTGTGCAGTGCTCCAAAATGAAACAAGTCTTCCCAAAGCCATCAATATATTGACAAAACAAAAATAAATACAGTATATGCAGTGACCATGGTCAGGAGGAATTTCACAAACACTTGCTCCTCTCCTATGCCATAAAGACACTTGGTTGCCAATATTGATATCAGTTGAGAGTGGGTGGGGTATTTTTTTTTCCAGGCCTGGAATGATAGCACAATATCAGCAAGTCAATATGGGAGTGGCTGGTTCATAAGGAAACTGGGAGAGACTATTAGTTCAACTACACCAGCTTCCACAACATTGCTATAGGTCAGAGGCTTAAGAAGGACAGGTATGCATTTCTCTATCCAAATCTGGGTGATAAAGTAACTGCCTACTTTCTAGAGTATTTGGAACTCCTGGCTCTCCTCTTACCCCAAACCGTGGGTGACTCAGTGGTCCACCCGCAATGCCAGTGTTTCTGTAAAACAGTGGGGAATATTAGCTCAAAAGGAGGCCTGCAAGAGTGGGGTAACCTAGCAGGATCTTTTACACCTGTGTACACCAGTACAAATGCAGGGACATTAGCTGGAGATTCAAAGAATATTTGCTTTATTGGGGGAATTAATTTTCACACACACAGAAGATCCAAGCAGTCTCACAGTCACACAAGGTTAACTGAAGGGAAGGGAGGAGAAATTGGATAGCGATAAGTTAGGGTGAAGTGGGTGATATTTACCTATCCAGAGAGAAGCGATGAAATGATGTAGCTTAGATTAGGGTCCAAGAGTAGTACCAGAATGGGAATCAGAGCAGCACACTGAAGGCTTTATCCAGAGCACTAAAGGCTATGTGGCTCATAGCCAGGGTTTAAATACTCTTTTTTCCACCCTGAGGGAGAAGATGTTAATAGCTCTCTGGCAGAGTAGACAATGAGGACTAGAAAGAGCTGATGGCTTTAGCATTTAGATGACAAATGGGAATTGTGATAGCTCCTTAATGGTGGGACAGGTGAAGGGACAAAAGGAGAGTTTCAATGGACAGAGGAAGATTTGAAAACAATCAGTTGTTCTATGGAAGCAGTTTCAGGAGCTATTGTTTCTAAACGTTGAGTCATGGGGGGGGGGGCGACATTTGCAAGTCCATTGTCACCAGAGCTTCTCTGACTATGACCTAGCCATTCCCTGAGGTCCTGATCTGATCCAGTTTTGCAACACACATGTACAGCCAGTTCCCTCTTTGCAAGCAGGCTTCCTAGCCATAGCAGGATATAAATTATATTTTATGCCAATTAAATATATGCCAATTAAACCATATCATGGAGCGGGGGTGTATGGCCTGGTAACATTCCTATTGAATCACTGATAATCCACAGGGCTGCTTTATTAGTGGTACAATCAGAGCCAGTGATTCAGGGCCCTCAGTGGCTGGTGGCAGAGCTGCATGAACACACCCACACAAGGTTCTTATATGTGTTGCCTCCAAGAGAGAAATGCTCCTGAGGAGTTGAATGCTGCAGATCTTTTCTCCCTTCTCTCTCCAAGAGTTGGTAGCATTTACAACTCATTCTGGCAATGATTTATAATTGGAAAAGAGACCTGTGAACAATGTCTGGACTTGATGCAAACAGATTTAGTGGAAGATGTGTAAGACTGACAATTAATTGTGTTAACTCAACCAATTGTTGTTGCAGGGGGAGGGAGTTTGTACATGCATATAAAACTAAAAAATAAAGAATTAACAACTACTTCCACGAGCCAAACCATACTAATTGGGACCACTGCCATGTGTTATACATTAGGCTGCCTTTGAAAATTTTCTGGGAACATCAGTGTGCCCCGTAAACCTGCAAGGCTGTTAAATGGAACTAAACAATTCTATCTTGTTAAAGTAGTACTTTCTCACATGTGCTAGTTTCCAGTTCATTTCCGGTTCTAATTAAAAACTCTGGTTGTAAACCCTTTAATGTCTTGGTACCCCTTTACGTGAAGGATTGCCTCTCCCAAATGTATCAGTTTCACCCTGAGATTCTCTTTTGTGTGCCTTTTCTGAATCCTATGGCAAGTACAGTATAGCAAATAGCTACTGCAGAAAGGGTCTTTGTGGTGGTGATGCTTGATTGCAGAATGTCTGGTGCCTTCTTTGTAGCTTTTTTTCCCAAGTTAAAACTCTTATAATCTCTTAATTTTCTCCCAGAAACTAACTATTAGTGGACAGTTTAGATGCATATGTTGCTAATCTCTGCAGCCCAGTTTTGACACATTCTTCTTAGTTTTATGCAGTTTAACTGGATAGCAAGACCATTTAGGGATAATTCATTTCATTTAGGGACAACAATTGTCAATATTGCATCCCATTGTTTCACTGATATTTCTGTTCTTAAATCTGATTCCAATACAAGTCTCAGTACTTTGGAGTTTCCCAACTTCTCCTGTAATATTCCATGCATTCTTGAAGTTTGCCCAGCTGTTCTTATTTATAATTCAGATGAAGGTAGAATTATTCTATTCTATTCAATTTAGCAAGGAAATAATTTATTTGCAATAATTGTATTTGTGTTGTATTGTATTTTTAATATGAGTTTCCTTTGCAGTGAATCTGACTGTATAGATTTACCATTTGCAAAATAGATCTTTTATCCTATATATTCTTTTATCTTTTCATTGTATTATATATTATATGTATTATATAGTATATATTATATATAATACATATACATATTATATGTGTATATATATTATATATTATTATATTTATCTTTTTGTTTAAATAGAGAATTATCTAAGAATTGGCAGAGCGAGATGGTGGTGGTGGTAGAAATTTTTAAAATTTAGATGTCTTCACTAAACTGGATTAACAATACCATGTGTATTTCTATACCGCTTATCAGCTAAGTGCTCTCTAAGTGGTTTACAATGTGTCAGCTATTTGCCCCCAACAAGCTGGGTACTCATTTTACCGCCCTGCGGAAGGATGGAAGGCTGAGTCAACCTGGAGCCCGGCAGGATCAAACTTACAACCTTGTGGCTGCAGTACCGGCATCTATACACTGCACCACCAATAAAAGCCTGCTGTGGGTTTATTGTCTAAATAAACTAATACATGACAAAAAAGAAGGAAGAAAGATGGCAGGAAAGAAAATGGAAACAGAGAGACATCTCATTAATATTTCAGTACATTAGAGAAGACCTGAGAAAGCAGATGTGTCATCATAAGGCTGATATTAAGTCAAGGCTGCAAAGCAAAATATGAACTCAAAAGATTTCTGTTCTTAAATCAAGGTTGCAAAATGCTGTTGGACTGCAGCATTCATCAACATTCACTATGCCAGCTAAAGCTGATGGGATTTGCAGTCTAACAATATCTCGAAGGCTGCATGATTTCCACCCGTCTTAGTAAACGAGTGACATGGAGAGCAAAGCCTATCTCATGTTTTACATGACAAAAGGATCCTTGCTTTTGATGTGGAAGATGAGCAGCTCTGATTATCTATTACTTTTATCTTATAGATTTATTGCAGGCTTCACTACCACTACACAGAGTAACTCTATTTGCTTAGCTCATTGCATTTTTTTCCCAGTAAGCATATGGATAGATAATTCTTTTCCTTCTTGGTGCTGCTTCAAAAAAAAAAAAGCGGGGGGGCGGGAGGACAGAAAATTATTTTTCAGGAACATTCATGTTAAGTGTCAGAAAAAAAGGCAAAACAAACCACTAAATTCTGAGTTCTGCATAGATTATTATGTCAATACTGAGCAACATGTATGTGCCTTCAAGTTGCCTGCAGCCTTATGGTGAGCCCATTAATTTCATAAGGTTTTCTTAGGCAAGGAATACTCAGAGGTGGTTTTGCCAATTCCTTTCTCTGAAATACTGCTTACAGCACCTGATCTTCATTGGTGGTCTCCCATCCAAATACTAACCAGGGTTGGCCCTGCTTAGCTTCCAAGATGAGACAGGATCTGGTGCCTTGAAGGGTATTTAAGCCAAACAATGCATTCATTTTCTGCCTTCAAGTCATCTCAAATTAAAGCAACCCTAAGGAGAACTTGAGGGTATGCGATATGCCCAAGGACTGAGAATATGTGACACACCCAAACTCATCCAGTAAGTTTCAGTGGTTGAATGGGGAACTGAAACCTGGTCTCCAGGGTCATAGTCCAATGCTCAGACCACTACACCAGGCTGGCACCATAAGCAATACATACAGGATACAAAACTCAGTATTCAGTGGGTTCAGAAAAAAATTCTTGAGCATTTTCCAATATAAACTGATCTGATCTGTACCAATGTACAGATTGTACAGATCTGAACTTCCTTATTCATTAGCTCAGTGAGCTACCAGCCTCTGCACTTGCCAGACATTCTGATGAAGTTCTCTGCTCAACAAATGTTTACAAATGCATACTCTGAAAGATGTTTTAGAAATCTGTGTTTAATATGACATGATGTGGTATGTGGGTTGGTTGCTTGGTTATAGCTGTGTGCTGACATTTTTTAAACTGAGAGATTAATGTGAGAACTGATAGATTAATATGGAATAGGCTGGAACAGATTTATAGGTAAACACATGCAAAAGGACAGGCCAGAAAAAGGCTGCTTTCCTATTCTCTAGGTCATCCTAAATTGCATTGTTCAGTTCAAGAAGACACAAAATGATGTCATAGAGTGAGTATTAGGACAGGGATAGAATCAGCGTTTGCAGCATGTTCTGCATGAACAATTTTTTATATTCTGTGCTGAACTGAAATGGGGCACCTGCAAATTAAACTCTCGAAAATTTTCATCAAAAATTTTCAGATGATTCCCCTAAGTCCAGACCACCAGAGCTGTCTAAAAATCACTTTGGACAGAATGAAGTGACATCAGAAAGGTCCAAGAAACTCCTTGATACTTTTTGCTAGGCTATGAGATGTTTTGTTTTGTTTTTTGGCTGACATTTCCTCCGTCATTTTGCCACAACAGGATACTGCAAACTCACTTCAGTTCTATTTTTAGTGAATGTGATGATTTTGAGCTCTGAGGGACTCTCTCTAATTCCTGAAATACTGTTACAGCATCCCAACGAGTCTTTAGTATTTCATGACAACTGGGATTTAATTTGTGTTGCAACAGTTGTGATTTTTAAATTAGGAAAATAATATATCTTCACAAAATACTCTATGAGACAAAGTGCCAAGAATCTGGGAAATACTATTCGGAGTGAAATCTGCAAATGGGCCAGGAAAACTCAACATATTTAGAACCAAGAACTAAGCAGCAAATATATGGGTGAGGTTTGCTGTATAATCAGAAGACTATCTAATTATATAATATCATATAATTATTGTATAATATTTACATGCCTTTCCAGAGGTCTATTTCAATAATTCAGGCATATATACGTATACATACACATACACAGATACCATTCATGTAAATGTGACATCTGTAAAGCCTATTGACTGATAATCACATAAAGTGAGACTTTTGCTTTGTGGTGTTTGCTGTATAAAGGTACATATAATCCAGAAACTGGAAAGCATTCTGGCAACCAGTAAGATAGAGTGAAATTAAATGCACCTGGAACATCACAGTCATGCCAGATCACAAAAGAGATCCATTTGCAGTCCAGGCCTTGTGGCACAGCCGGATGTGAACTCTGTCCTCTTACATACTTTGGAAAGATTGTTACAGAACCTAATAATGCCACCTGGCAGTGTTTCATACACACACTCATTCTCCACTGTGATATGTGCTAGAACCTGTCATTTGAACATGCCATTGAAATGAACAGGTGCCACACTTAAGGATTTCAATGTTAGTCTGCAACATCCATTTCTTTAATAAGGCTATGAAGAGAAGAATGTTTTAATGGATTGGGCCTTGTATCAACTAGTATTTTCCATCTCAGGCATGGAAACTCCTTTGAAGTTCAACTCAGACACTTCCCAATTTGAAAATCTAGTGGGTATGTGTTAAAGCTTAACAGTTTAAGCTATGTACGTCTACCTAGAAGTGAGGTCCCACGGACTGGATATATTTCCATTTGTGCATCCTAAAGATGTGGACAGGATCCTTGAGGAGATGAAAACCATCAAATATATGTTAGACCTTTGTCCTTCCTGGCTCATTAAAGCAGCCAGAAGGGGACAGGCTGTGTGGGTTATGGGAGTAGTGAATGCCTTACTGTAGCAAATAGTCTGGTCCTGCCAAAAAGAGCTTGTGGTGAGGACTTTACTGGGTGGATGGGAATTTCTCTGAAACCCACCAGTATCTTTTTTTTTTGGGGGGGGGGGGCAAAGTTCCAGAGCATGTTCTGGGCTCTAGAACCGGATGAAATGGATTATCTAGATCCATTTGAAGCTGGTTTCAGTCATGTGATAGATCTGTCACACTCTACTCTACAGTGCTATTATTTAAGTGCAAAGGCCACATCCTATGAAATCCTGGGATTTGCAGTTTAGGGAGGGGCATTTAGAATGTTCAGCCAGAGAGCTGCTGGGCTTCACTAAACTACAAACCCCAGAATTCCACAGGATGTTGCTATGGCAGTTAAAGTAGAATAAAAGCACTATAATAGTGCAGTGTGATAAAATGAGAAAGCGCTTTGGTTACCTTAGTGAATGACTTATGCCAGGAACTGGACAGGGCAATGTGTCCCTGTTGGTTCTGCTGAACCTCTCAGTGGTTTTTAATACTATCAACCATTCTTCTGGACTATGCCTCATGGATCAGACAGAGGCACTATTTTATAACATTTCTGGTCCTCCCTGAAGTTGTACACTCAGAAAATGGTATTGGGAAATTCTTGTTGACTCCCTGTGCATTGGATTATGATGTCCCTCAGGATTCTGTTTTGCCACCCATGCTGTTTAACATATACATGAAACCTCTGTGGGAGGTTGTCCAGAGCATTGCTGAAGACACTGAACTCCATCTCTCTTTTCCATCTAACTCCAAGAAAATATGGTGACACATATTTTGATTACATCCCATTTGGATTACTGTAATGCACTCTGGACAGGGATGCCTTTGGAAATAGTTTGGAAAGCTGAGCAGGCCCAAAGTGCTGTAGCTAGACTACTGACCAGTGCTGGTCACAGGAAGCATATAATTCCCTCACTGAAAAAGCTTCACTGGCTACTGGTGCATTTCTAGACACAGTGCAAAATGCTGGTTATGACCTATGAAGTCCTAACTTATGTACCTAAAATTATTTCAGCGATTTTGTTTTCTTTCATATTGTAAACTGCCTTGGGTCCCATTTTTGAAGAAAAACATGAGAGTCAGAATCGTTGAGAAGTGCATACAGGACTACAGGCAAAATGTGTTAAGATTAATTTTCTTTGTCATAATTAGATACATCCTCTTCTTATTTAGGTACCAACCAGCTATTTATGTTCAATATGCAGATTATTTTTTAAAAAAATTCTGTTACTTTAAAAAAAAGATGTAGAAAGACAAGTTATCCTCAAAAGGCTGTTAGGTAATAGAATTTATGCAAGAAATCATGAGAAAAATTTTGCAATGGAAAATCCATGTAATAATCTTTGTTACATTTCTCATTCAAGAATAATATTAGATCAACTCTCTGAAAATTGTTTTACTGTGGCAGTACAGCCCTAACTTTGACATGCCCCCTCACTCTCCTCCCTGTTAATGACTGGCGGTGGTGAGGTGAAGCATGATCTGATGTTATGTTCATTGTTTCCCAGTCTAAAGAATCTGGAGCCAACATGGTGTAGTGGTTTGATATTGGACTAAGAACTCTGGGAGACCAGGCCATAGGTTTTTCTCACTCTCTATTTTTCTGTTGTCTCCCTCAGCCTTGTAGTATGGGCAAGCAACTAAGTTTGGTGCATGAAATTTGTGTTTCTCTGGAATTTCTGTGGGGAAATTTGTGCAGCTGAAACATTGCTTTAAAAAACTGAATGGGTCCATGTGGAACAGTGAGGCATGCCTTTCAGAGCAAGAGGTATCCAAATAAGTCAAAGCATGTGTTTCTGGTAACATTCATACATGGATGCTTTGATGTGAGTAATCAACAGGTTTTAAGGACAAAAAGGAAATGGAAAAATACAGGGATTTGTCTTGTCTTTCTGGAAGGAGACCCTACTCCTGATTGACATGGCACTTTTTATAGCATATTGCTTTGGGCACAGGTGTTAACTTTCTGCACAAGTACATTGGATTTTTATCATACCAGAAAAACAACATAGTCAGAAGGGCATTCTTTTTTTAAAAAAAGAGTGATTCTGATATGTATACCTTTCCCTTTTACATATGGTCAATGAAATGGAACAAGTTGGCATTTCTTTTTCTAAATATTGCCAGGGAGGAATAAAAGTAGAAAGAAAGAAATTTCAGAGTTCAGATAACTGCTAATCACTAAAAGTGAATCATTTATCCTTTAGGCAGCACAGCAGGAAATAACTGGTTTTCTGTTTGTTTTTTTAATCCATCCTTTGTTATTTCATTTCCCTCTTCACTGAAAATAATGTAAGAATCACAGTGTCAAATTATGGTAGAAGATGTCTGTTACTGGAAATTATGACCTGAGTTTGTTTTGCACTTGAAAGGAAGGCAGCTAGCAATGCTGAGGGCTTATTTTATTTATAGGGCAGGACCAATCAGTGTGGTCCTCTTCCCCATCATATATTGACATAAGAACACGGGAGACATTCTTCTGAATAAAGTTTCAATGTTTGAGTGCACCAAGCCCCATACTGCATTTTTATTCTGTGTGCAGGTTTGCTAGCCACATAACGCTTCCAGTTTTGACTTGAGATAAGATTAAGTATCCAGGCTAGTGATAAGAGAAAAAGACCCACATCTTAGGAGTGAATCTGACTCCATTCATACAATCCTGTTTGGCGGGGGGGGGGGTCATAGTCTGATGTCTTCTTTCAACATTCCTGTGCTAAGTTGCCCTTGGGAAAACACTCCTGCAGGGTAAGATGCCAGTCTACTAGGAGAAGAAGTATTTGCTGGAGGATTTGTCTACTCACGATCTTACTAATAGCACAGAAATCTTTTTTTCCAGGTAGCCCTAGAACTGAGGAAGTGGACCTACCAAGACAAATGAATGGGAAGGTTAGGATAAAATTTAATACGTAGCAATTTATTATTTTGTAGAAAGGGGAATGCACTAATAATTATATTTGCAAGTTTACTGATAGTCATGCCTGGTTCATTCAGGAGGATGTTGTCATTTATTCAATACACTAGTTTGTATAACATTCTGACTTAGGTTTCATACTTCATGAAGGTTGCCTGACAGATGTAGCATGGAAGAATTCTTAAGGCCTCAGGGGACAAAACACTGACTGGAAGGAATGGAACTAATACAAATAGCTTGTGTTAATGAAGTTAAAAAACAATACAGTAGAGAATGCAGTATGAAAACACACTTTTTTCCTTTTTTTTTAAACAAGTAAAAAACTTCGCAGCAGTTGAAGTTTTCTCCTCTTTTTTCATGTTGTACTATTGCTTTCTCTTTTTTGTTTCTGATTTTTACCCTTGACAGAAAGCTTAAATACCTCCAGAAAGGGAGAGTGCACCAGCTCCTGTAGCAATCTGTTTTGCTGCCAAACGGCATACGTCATTAGGAAAATTCCCCTAATGACTTGCCAAAACCTGAATCCCTGCTATTTCTACTCACTGGCTGTAATCCTACCCTCTGGGAACAACAGAAAACCAGACAGTTCCAATTTCTATGAAACAGCCATTAAGATAACTTGAAAATCATTACCATGCCTCCCATTACTCTTCTTTTCTCAGGCAAATCCTAGATGAGTGGAGTGTGGCAGACAAGCCACATACAGCACCTGAGTGCAGCTCCACAAAGTCCTAAAGCTCCCAGACCCTCCATACGTAATTTAAAATAAAAAAGGGCTGTTTTTCAGGCAATTTTTCACCTGGAAATTGACCAAAAGCACCCCCCCCCCACTACCATCTAAAGTAGTGGTTTGCTTCCCTCAACCTGCTAGAGCCACCCACCCCTAAAACACATCCTGAAAAAGATAAAATCAGGTGAAACCCAGGCAAAATGGCAGGCAAAAGTGATGTTACATCACTTCCACTGTGCCAAAATGCACTGGTACAGTGTTCCACGTGGAGGCAGAGGCAACTGACTGCTGCTTCCTCCACAATTTCCCACCTTTGGGCTAAATACACCCAGATTTGCTTGGAGGTGCGTGGCTCCTCCTAACACAACTCGGTTTCCAAAGCTCTGTTGCTTCCAGAGCTCTTGGTCCTTAAAGTGGGGCCTCCAGAATCCTGTTGCAGACACAGCCTGACCAGAAGAAAGCTGTATTTACTTTAAATTTTGTCATATTTAACATATTTATTTACAGGACAATATTTTTACCAAATAAACAATATTTAGTCATTTAGATAAAAGTTCATCATTAATTGCCCAAAATCTGAGTTTAGAAAGTAAGTTTTAAAAAGCAATTATTTAAGTGGCTAAATCCAGTTTTTGTCCTACACAGAGAATTATATTTATTTCAATGGAATTTAAATTAATTGTAACCAACTTTTTCATTCATTTCAGCTTAAAAGTGTTAACACTGGTTTTTGCTCAACAATCCAAGATCGCCAACATAGTTATTCACATGTTTATAATGTTTAAGTAAGTATCCTTTTTAATTACTTTAAAAAAATGTGTTATTTTCGAAGCTGCTGCCTGTGCTGTGACATATTTCATGGTCTCGTGGATATTCTTGTCATTACCTCAACATCCACAACAGAGCACAAGCTGCAGCAAAAGCCAGCACTTGAACCACATGGTATTTTTGCTCTACCATATAGCCAGACTAACTATAAAAACAACTAAAAATAGGGTTTGGAATGTAAATATTACAAAGTATTTTCCCCATTGCTCATTGTGGTGTTTTTAAATCTAACTTGTAATTTTATTGTTGTATGCCCTCAGGTCTCTTCTGACTTATGGTGACCCTAAGGTGAACCTATCACGTGGTTTTCTTGGCAAGATTCGTTCGGAGAGGATTTGCCTTTGCCTTCCTCTGCGACTGAGAGAGCTTGACTTGCCCAAGGTTGTCCAGCAAGTTTCCATGGCCAAGCATGGATTCGAACCCTGTTCTCCAGAGTCCTAATTCAACACTCAAACCACTAAACCATGCTTGCTCCTTGTAATTACTCATTGCATTGTTTTTACTTTTTAAAGAAACAACAGATTAACCTTGACAATTGCATGAAACTTGAAATATTCCTGTCAAAATCTCTCTTAAGAGTTTCTTTGAAAGGTAACTTTTAAAAATTAACTAGCAAGGATTATTTGTTGCACTAATAAAGAACACTGTTTCCATTTTTATAATATGTAAATTTTGAAATGCAATTTTGTTATGACTATGTTGCACACAACAAAAGGCATATTTGTGGTCTCCGTAGTGTGTGGCTGTTACTGTATCCCTTGAAGTTTTCATTGACACTGCTGTTATTTTAATCAGCGTTCTTCATTATTTCACTTTTAAGAGTATTTTATGTTAAGGCTGACAGGACCTCAACAGTAATTGTACCTCTCGTTTATTGTTCTCTGTTATTTAGGTTTGGCTGCTTTAATCTGAACGGGTCATATGATCAGAGTAAACTTTAACTTGGCTTGACAAAACTGTTAATGTGCTTCAGGTGACCACATTCCTACTGCAGCCTTACTTCCAAGTTGTAACTAGAAGTTACAGTTGCATCACAAAAAGAATGTTATGCCTCTTTTAAGTTGCAATTGCTAACTTTGGTAGCTTGATCCTATGAACCTTTACCTAGAAAGATCCTAATGAGTTCTGTAGGACACAACTTGTTCATCTGATACCTCCCTTTTTTTTTTTTACCTTTTTTAATAAAAACTGCCCAAGTCATTTCTGCGTAACTTAAAAATATACTGTTCTTACCTTATAAGGTCTGGCTGGATTCAGGAGCTGAAACTCTTAAGATAAGTAACTCTCCAGAAGTAAATACTGCCTGAGAATCTGAGACTCTTATAATTCTGATCACATGGGTGCTGATGCTGCTAAAAGAATTTGATGTAGCGAAACAGATCTCATTTTTTTCTTTCTAGTTTTCAGAATTTCAGCAATTATTCTTGCCCTCCTTCAGCTAACAGAAAGAATTCACTCATATTTTTCCTTCTTATTAGATACTCTGCAGAACAAATTGCTCGAATTACTCTCAGAAAACTCTTTCCACATTAATAAAGAAAACTTTAGAAGCCAGTACAGAACAATTCCCACTACACTTTGATTGCAGCCTCAGAAAAAAATCCTGAGAAATATCCTTAAACGTAATAATAACATTGAAATGTTATAGGACAAACCTTAGTAGTACAAATCCAGAATCATGAAGTTTGCACCCAAGACTACTATTTATTTCATGGAAAATCACAACTTTGTGGGTCACCTCAATCAACTTCACAGTTGATAGTTTAACTAAACACTGAGGTCTATCTTTTAAAAGAGTTCTGTGTAGGATCTGCAGTTAAACCCACAGTAGCATCCATGTTCTGTTGCAACATATACCAACAATAACAGTATTTTGACTGCCAGACACTATCTACAGCAGTCATACAAATGCAACACCAAAGTTGTTTTTTTTAATCTATCTCATGCATTTAAATTCTGAAAATAGGAAGGTAACATTCCAACCATCTTAATGTAATGGTGTACTGGAAAATGTATGTTTAAAAAAGCTTTTAAAAATGTTATTCATATTAGGAGCAAGTTATATTTATATTAGTGTGAGAAATGTGGGCCCTTCAACAAGGCCAGCAATGCAAGCTATCTTAAATTGCATGCAGAAATGGCCTTTTTGGGTAAAAATCTATTTTTGGTCAGTACATAGTATAAAAACCAAATAAAAATGAATAACCTAAGGGGAGTAACACTTGCATGGCTTCATCTAATAAACAAACAGATTCCATGTTTAGAGTGCACTCAAAATAAATGACATATTAATTCATTTGATGGAAGCAGAATAAGAGATCTGATGCCTTTCTCATTAGTCAAACCAACCAAACTAGTCTGGGGAAAAGTTTTAATCTGCAGCCCCTTCCCTGGGGTCTGTGCAGTACAGTGGTCAGAGTCGTGGACTCAGATATGCAGTGGCGGAGCTTGGAGTGTGTGTGTGGGGGCGGGAGGGGTGCTACAGCACGAGGGGCGTGACCACTGTGCGTGGGGTCATGGCTGCAGTGCGTGGGGGCATGGCCAGGGCATGCGGGGATGTGGCTATGGGCCGGGATGCCCCCAAAACATTGCCACCCAGGGCGAAACCCTGCCTCCATGTCCCTATGCGACTGCAGACATGAGAAAGCCAGGTGCTACTCCCCACTCAGCCACAAAGCTCACTGGGTGATTTTGGACCAGTCACTGATTCTCAGCCTAACTTCCCAAGGTTGTTGGGAAAGATAAAATGGTGTGTAAAAACCACCTCAGGTTCCTTGGAAGGAAAAAAGAGGGATATACACACAATAATGAAAGATGATCTCAGAATGGTTGGGCTAGATTGTTCACGCTGTTGTGACAAAAGGACTTTACCACCAGGACAGTTTGTTTTGTGATTTAATGCCAGTGTTGATATCCCTACCCCGTCCCTAAGTCCCTTCATATGTGAGGCAGGAGCATGGTCTGTGGCTCTCCCCCCACCCAAAAGGCCCTGCTTTCAGTAAAGCCAACATGAAAATGCCATCACCTTTCTTTGAGAGGCCAGTTCTTTTCACCTTGACTTCTGGAATTAGCTGCCGCTTGGGAACCGATTTTGCCCCTTCTTGTTTATTGAGAAATAGAGGATACACACATATAACAGCCAGAATATTGATAAACTATAGGTACAGTTCTACCCTCATTGCAATCCTACCCTCATTGTAAATATACTTGTACTCACTCCTTGAAAACCACACATTAGTTTCTGCAAGATTTCATCCATATAAGTATCAGGTTAATCCAATGAAGTCTGTAGTGAAGCTCCAGCTCCAGGAGATGGTGCTTATTCTGTCAGCTTGCCCTGCATAGTTCATATTTCAGAACTGATTTCATATTGAAACAAGTCACATTTTCAAAGAAACCTAAATTATAGCATCTCTTCTGCTTCTCCTGCTTCTCTTCTTCAAACAGAAAGAAAAGCATTTTTCAAGCTATTCATCTGTATCAGGGTGACTTCTTAATGCAGATATTCTAGGTCCTTTCTTGTTACTAAGAAGTATAAATCTGGAAAGTACCCTTCTTTGTAGTCAGTCCCAGGAATTCTGTACAACTGAAAAGCTTGCAAGGATGTTTGAAATACAAATTCCACGTCTCTACTGAGATTTTTCTCATTTAACAACTGTGTTCTATCTGTTTTCTTCCTTGCCCCTCTTTTTTTTTGGCTTAGATGTTACTTATCTTTAAGCAATGCCTCTAAAATATATTAGCATGACTTCAGGAGACTGCTGCTGATAGATGAAAACATGACCACCCATTATCCCATGTGAATAAAGGTGCTGCATTATCAGTTGGGTGGCTGCATGAAAAACAGAACAGGGTTCCTGGAGTTTTCACAGTTGTGTAGAGGAAGAAATGTCAGCAGGTGAAGTTTGCATGATAAGGCACACCTGCTGAAATCTCCTTTTCCACACAATTGTTAAAGAGTCCTGTCATCTTTCTTATGTGGTTACTCTAATTACTTGTTGTGTTTTTCCTTCACATTGATATCTAAATTTTTGCCATATCTGCCAAGATATGGCAAAATTAGGAGCTTCTATTAGATTTAAACCACAAAGGTCTTGGGTAAAAAGAGAGACTCCATCTAGCATCCTTAGGTAAAGAGCCATACAAAATCAGCAAGAAATATTAAGAATAGGGGATAGAGAAGTCAGGAGGGCAAGTATCTGTCCTTTGTTGAGATCTAAAGGTTAACACATTTCATATTCAGAAATATGTGTGGCCTGCTACAACAGAAATATGTGAAATAATAAATTGTTCTGGAGCAGTGAATTGCTAATATTTGTCTACTTATGTTTCTTGAACTAGTATATAATCCAAGTTACACAGAGTAAGTTTAAAACAACACAATGAAATATTTTTTCGACTGCACCACTGCTGGGAAGTGGAAAATGCTAAACTCAAGATGTTAACAGCCAGCAGTGACAAGCATCTAGTGTCAGGTCATAGGTATTCCTGGTACAAGTGTCTCCTGTTGTCTCTCTTCTGAAACAAGTGAATAGCTTATGGGTGGAAGACAAATGGCCATCTAAATGTTGTTGGACTATATTTTTCATTATTATTAGCCAGCATAGCCAATAGCAAAGGATGATGGAAGTTGTAGCTAACATCAACTAGAAGGTCACAGTAACCCACACCTGGTCTGTGGGGGGGGGCACTAGCTCTCTCTCTCTCTCTCTCAGCCCTCCTGCACAGATCGTTGGAGGAAAGGTGGAATATAAGTATAAGTGCTGATCATAAGATGGAAAAGTTGTTATATAAAAGGAAAATGTCTTCTTCCTGAAGCTAATTCTAGGTAAAAGCCATAGAGAGTCATGGAGAATACCATTACACTAGAGTCTGAAAAGTTAATTTTTAAAAGTAATTAGTTCAAGTTCAAAGACCTAAGAAAGTAGTTGGTTATTGTTGTAGTTACAGTTTTTAAGACTTGCTTCCTCAAAATTAAGATAATTGCTGTGTTACCTACTTTTAAAAATCTATCTGACCACTACAAGCTACTGGCATGTGGTACAAAATGCACGCTCCTCGCATCCATCATGCTGTTCCCTGTGGTGTTGCTTTGTGTTCTGTTGTGGAAACAGGGCACACCACAAGCCTTGTGATATTTCTCCTTTTTTGTTTAGTCAGGATACATCCCTGTAATTATAAAGGCAAAATTAAAAGGTACAGTTGCACCAGAAAGGAGTGAAGTTATCCCTTGTTAAGGTTGTTGCTGTTCAGTCCTGTCAAGTCAGCTTTGACTTACGGCATCCCTGTGAATGAGAGACATTCAGGTGACCCTTTTACAAACAGTCCTGCTCCAGTTGTCCACCTGTAAGGCAGTCTCCCTGTTCACCTGTTGCCTTCTGCCTGGCCAACCATTATGGTCTTTTCTGGTGAGTCATGTCTTTTTGTCATCCGTCCCAAGTACAACAGCCTCAGTTTAGTCATCCTGGCTTCTGGGGAGAGGTCAGGCTTGATTTACTCTAATGCTCATTTATCTGTCTTTTTGGCAGTCCAAGGTATCCATAGAACTCTTCTCCAGCACCACATTTGAAATGAGTTGATTTTCTCCTTTCAGCTTTCTTCACTGTCCAGTTCTCACAACTATACCTAGAAATTGGAAATACGATGCCATGTACAGTCCTAACTTTGGTATTCAATGATATAGCTTTACATTTGAAGGTCTTGTTTAGTTCCTTCATAGCTGTCCTTCCATATCATAGGCCATTTCCACACTAGACTGTTGTAGCGCTATTATTCCACTTGCAACATCCTATGGAATCCTGGGGTTTGCAGTTTCAGCATTTTGCCCCAGCATGGAGAACTCACGCCAAGGCAAAAGGGAAGGGAAAGAGGGGTGGGGGATCCTCATGAGAACACTCTTTTAGCTCCTTAGAGCTCCCCTTCCCTTTCCTATGCATTTTGCCTTGGCGTTGACAACTCGTGCGGTGGCAAAATGCATAGGAAAGGGGTTTTGCTGGTATATAAGACGCACCAGCATATAAGACGCAACCCATTTTAAAATGTTATTTTTCAGGGACAAAAGTGCATCTTATACATTGGCAAATGTATGGTAAATGCTGTAACACAAATCCCTGATCAACTGACAAACACCCTGACCTGAAATCTGCTTGCTCTTCTTTCAGGAAATTTTCTTCCTCCATACAACTTCATAGCTTCTCTAAAAGATGAATAGTGTACAACTTACTGATGATACTTAAAGGACTAGTTGGTCTGTAACTGGTAGGATCTGGTATTTTGACTTTTTTGTAGAGTAGGATGGTTATTGTAAATAGAACTGCTAGAACTGGTTCCCAGCACTCCAAATTTGACTTAAGCAGTTCAGAAGATATATAATCACTTCCTGGGCCTTTTTCCAATTCAAGTCCAGAAATGAGCCTGCCAATTTCAGATGATGAAACAGGGGGCCAATCAGGAAGACCTTTAAAATCTTGTGGTGTTAATGAACCTCTAGGTTGCCTGCCTACAGGCATCTGAAAATCTAATCCATGTAAGTTACTTTGCCATGCCAGCTCCTAGACATCATTTTCCAGAAACTAGCTGAATTATGAGTCTGTGATGCAGCAATTAATCTCTGCCAATTCATTCTCAGTACCTCTTTTTTCCCCCTTAATTAGATTTTTATATTTCTTCTTCAGTGGCAGCCGTTCTACAGGTAAATACAACATATTCATCTTCCTGTATAAATTATATTTTTCAATAAGAGATTTCTTCATGTCTAAACACTCTTGGTCAAACCAAGTTTTAGACATGTAGAGATGGGTGTGTTGTCTCAGAGGGTTATTATATAACAAGCAATTTTGCAGGTATACAATTAGATTCTGATACAAGTATAAAACATCTCCTAGTGATCTTGCACATAGCAGGAAATCTCTTAGACTAAGTAGCTTTATATGCATAGCAGATTGGTTGAGGCCTGCTCTAATTAGCAATCCATTTAACCAGAGACAAGTTAAATCAGCCTCCAGTCTTAATCCAGGTTCAGACTCAGCATGGAGACCTTGTATCCGAAGATCTAAGATTGCAATTAAAGGAAGATTATCACTTTCAGTAGGTACAGATATCCTGAAATGTGACACCAGATTTAACAAACTATGAGAAACTATGAAGTAATAAATTGTTGATATCCCAGTGCCAGATAGGAATGTAAATTCACCATATTTATTTCCCCAATGCCCCATTCAGTATCCCTAAATCTGTTATTTATCATTTGTAGAAGCCACAAACCAGAAAAATCACACATCTTATCTAAGGACTGCATAACAGGTATCAGATGTCCTACTTCTGCTTTAGTGGGGATATTCACCAAAATGGTTATAAATCATTTCATTCTTTGGGTCCAATCTGACCTTAAAATCACCTGCCAAAACACAGATGTTTCTGGATGTATGGTAGTCATTTTATTAATGAATTCTTGTAGCCCGAGCCACCTATCTTTATTTGGCTGTCTTTGGTGTAGTGGAAGAAAATAACATATATTAACAGGAAAGAAAATGAACACAATTTCATCATCAGAGCAATCATAGTGTTAAGCAGGAAATCAGTGCTAGAGAGGGTGACTCAAAGCATAGTAGAGATCAATATCCCAAGACCTCTCTTAGTGTGACCTCCTCTTGCACTGGGCTCTGGTTTCAAGAAATGCATTTCAAAACCATTTTATCTCTAAATTATCACACTCCCAGATCTCTTCGGGAAAAAAAAAATCATGTCTTGCAGTAACATGGCAGAAGGAATGGTTGGCAGTCTTACTGCTCCAACCTGCAATATTCCAGGTCAGAAATGGTAGCTGACTAATCTGATGTGCACTTTAGGTAAGTTGGTAGAATTTATTTATTTATTTATTGTATTTGTATGCCACTTTTCTCCCAAAATGGGACCCAAGGTGGCTTCCAACAGTAAATAAGACATTAAAAACATTTAAAACAACTAAAACATTAAAAACTTATAAAATTATAAAAAGCTAAAACAATATTCAATTCTTAGAACAAGTTAATAAATAAATATAGCTTCCCAGCTCATATAAAAGTCTGCTTAAAAAGGAATTTTTTCACCTGCCAGCAGAATGAAAGCAGGGAAGGGGCCAGCCTAACCTCCCGTGGAAGAACGTTCTACAGGGTGGGAGCAACCACTGGGAGCTCTCTCCCATGTCCCCACCAGGTGAGCCTGGGATGGTGGTTTGACCGAGAGAAAGCCTTCTCCAGCAGATCTTAGGGCTCTGGCAGGTTTGTACAGGGAGATACGGTCCTTCAAATAGCCCGGACCTAGACTGTATAGGGCTTTATAGGTCATAACCAGCACTTTGAGTTGTGCCCAGAAACAAGTAGCCAGTGGAGCTGTTTTAGCGAGGGAGTTCTGTGCTCCCTGTAACTGGTCCCAGTCAGCATTCTGGCTGCCATGTTTTTGAATCTCCTCAAGTTTCCAAACAGTTTCCAAAGGCAGCTCCACATAGAGCGCGTTACAGTAGTCCAAATGAGAGAAACTAAGGCATGTGTCACTGAAACCAGTGACTCAAGGAACAGGCACAGCTGGTGCACAAGTTTAAACTGTGCAAATGCACTCCTGGCCATTGCTGAGACCTGGACATCCAGGCTCAGAGTTGAATCCAGGAGAACACCAAGGCTATGAGCCTAAGATTTCAGGGAGAGTGTAACCCCATCCAGCACAGGCAAAGTTCCTGTCCCCTGATCTGCCTTTTGAATGACCAGGAGCACCTCTGTCTTGTCTGGATTAAGCTTCAATTTGTTTGCCCTCATCCAGTCAATTACTGATAACAGACACTGGTTCAGCACTGAGACAGCTTCATTGGAATCAGATGGAAAGGAGAAGTAGAGTTGGGTGTCATCAGCATATTGGTGACACCGAACCCCAAAACTCCGGGTGACCTCTCTTAGTGGTTACATATAGATATTAAACATCATGAGGGACGAAACAGAATCCTGAGGGACTCCAGAGGCCAACATCCAAGGAGTCAAACAGGAGTCCCCTAGCACCACCTTCTGAAATCATCCCTCCAGGAATGACCAGAACCACTGCATAACAATGTCCCCAAGTCCCATCCCAGAGAGTTGGCCCAGAAGGATATAACATGGTCAATTGTACAGAAAGCTGCTGATAGGTCCAGCAGAACCAACAGGGACACACTCCCCCTGTCTCCGTCCTTGCGTAGGACATCCACCAAGGTGATCAAAGCTATCTCCATCCCACAACCAGGCCTGAAGCCAGATTGAAATGGAGCTAGATAATCCATTTCATCCAGAAACCTTGGAACTGAGAGGCCGCCATATATTCCAGAACCTTGCCCAAAAATGGAATATTGGAGATTGGCCAATAATTACTCAGAATGTTGGGATCCAGGGAGGGCTTTTTTAGTAATAGCCTCACCACAGCCTCTTTTAGGCATGCTGGGAACTTTCCTTGCTGCAGTGAGGCATTCACCACTCCCCTTACCCATTCAGTCAATCCTCCTCTAGCTGCTTTCAGAAGCCAGGAGCAAGGGTCCAGTATACATGTGGTGGCTCTCACCTCTCCAAGGATTCTGTCCACATCCTCAGACTGCACAGATTGAAACGTATGTGGAGATCTTCTGACAAGAGGGTTTAGAGGCCTTCTCTTCAAAACAGGACACAGGATCAAATTAATGGAAGTGAAATTTTGGGCAGTATTACCAGGACCTTGATTGTCTACTGTATTCTTTAAAGTAATACTGCACTTTTCTTGGCAGTATTTATTTCCTTTGAGCCACTCTGTATTTTGTGTTCAATCTACTCACATTGGAAATTTATGGATTAATAATATTATATAAAGTGCTCTCATATCAGCTACTTTGTGTGGAGAACTCTGTTCCCACCTTGTGAGCTCTCTCATTGCAAGCTAGGCAAATGTAGTGGCCATGCTTTAGAGAGGGCAGCATGGGGGCAGAATCTTCAGAGATGCCTTTTATTTCATGCTTGTAAGAAAGTAGATTCGTTTCTGCAGTAACCTCATGATAGTGGATGGGTGGGCAGAAGCCCAATAAACCAAGTTTTTCCTACAAGTTGGAGCACAGTCAGAGAAGAGCCACAAGGAGGATAAGAGGTATAGAGGACAAAACATATGAGGAAAGGTTGAAGGAGTTGAGCATGTTCAGCTTGGTGAAGAGAAGAATGAGGAGTGATACGACTGCACTTGTTAAATACCAGAAGGCTTGTCACAGAGAGGAGGAGTCAGGCGAGTAAATTTCAACTGAATGTTAGAAGGAACTTCTTGACAGTAACAGCAGTTTAGCAATGAGAGGTAGTGGAGTCTCCTTCTCTGGATGTCTTCAAAGAAAGGGTGGACAGCCTCCTAGTCACGATGCTTTAGCTGGAAATCCTGCACTGAGCAGGGTTTGGATTTGATGGTCCATGAGGCCCTTTCCAGCTCTATGATTCTATTATTATAGTCTATAATTCTGATTTATAGGTATACCTCAGTTAATAAAGTAAGGCCATTTCTGCACTAGACTGTTATAGTGCCTTTGTGGCCCCTCCCTAAACTGCAAATCCCAGGATTCCATAGGATGTTGAAAGTGGAATAATAGTACTATAACAGTCTAGTGCGGAAATGGCCTAAATGTCTTCCTGTGTATTACTACTTTAACAAAAACGTTGGTATCAGAGGTGGAAATCACATGTAAAAAATAGGGAAAGGTTCCTGCACCACCAAAACAAAAACAAAAAACAAAAACCCACAGCAGGTTGAACATGTTTTAGCAAACTTTTTATTCAGAACTAAAGATATGCAAATGTGAAAGGAAACAACCAGGTTAAGTAAACCTTGCATGAATAAACAAAAACATTTGGACTCTTCTACAGACCACGTCAAGATATCTTCCAAAATGCACCCAGAGATTATTTTCTTTCATCAGCCTCCACTTTTCTAATAATGTCCCTTTGGGTGGCCAGACTTATAAATCTATGCATTTTTTAACATGCTGGGGATGAGGCTCTCTCTCCTTTTACCTGTTCTCTCTCCTTTTCTCTCTATTTTTCTGTTTTTCTGCAACTCAACCTTCAAAGTTTGTGTTTCTCCAACCCTTTTTTTCTTTCTCTTCCTCCCTATGCTGATGCTGCTAAAACAAGTCCAGCTAGAAAGAGGACAAGGAAGAAGGGGTCTGAACAGGCGTAAAAAGACTTTGCAAAAAGAAGCTTTGTTAACTGAGATATGCCTGTACCACAATTTCAGTATCTGTCTTCTCTGTCTCAGTGCAGTTATAGCAATACTGTAAACTTCACTCTCTCCCAGTCTATTTATCTGCAGTAGCAGAGCTTGGAGTGTGTAGAGAAGTGCGGGAAGCGGTGGGGCTATGCTGTGTGCGGGCTGCAGTGTGTGGGGGAGCATGGCCAGGGCATGCAGGGGTGTGGCTACAATCCAGGATGCCCCCAAAACATTGCTGCCCAGAGTGAAGCACGCACCCCCCCCATTCCTACGCAACGGTTTACCTGACGAAGCCCTTTACAGCTTTGTTGCTCTGTGCCATCAAGTTGTTTCTGACTTATGGCAACCCTAAGGTGAAACTATCACAGCATTTTCTTGGCAATATTTATTCAGAGTGGGGTTTGCTTTAGCCTCCCTCTGAGGCTGAGAGTATGTCTTGCCTAAGATCATCCAGAGGGTTTCCATGGCCAAGCAAGGATTCAAACTCTGGTCTCCATAGTCATAGTCCAACACTCAAACCATTACACCATGAGGCAAATTAGGACATAAACATCTAAAGATTCCCCTTTCCCATACGTAGCCTTGAGGTCATCATCTACAGCCATTCTCCATGAGCTCTACTGGCTAAAATAAATTGGAGGATTAGGAGAAAAGCAATGTTTTCATCAGCAGCTGAAACAGTTGTGGAATACCCTTCCACATAAAGGTATACTTGGCATCTTCTCTAATGTGTTTTGTGTGCATCTAAATGGAGCACTAGCAGAAGGAGACCATACATACACACATACATTGACTTCTAAATAAATATCTTGATCCTCCCAAAGAATCTCACTGAATAATACTGATTTGTGCTGAAACCAGACTAGCCATAAAAATCCAGGATACGTTTTCATGTGATGTTAGGTCTCCTGAGTGAGTTGCCTCATTATATCATTGCAGTTTAATGCAGACAAATAGGCCATAGTTAAAAACTCTGAGATGCTTTTGATGAAATAATTATCTTTATTAAGCTCATATGACCTGCCCAGTTTGAAATACATGACACATAAATTAATCAGAGTCCCATGCAATTACTTCAGACTGAGTTATTAAACCAACTCTCAGCAGCTCTAGCTGCATACTCAATAAAACTTGGAGTCAAATCGCTTCTGGGGGCCCATGGGCTTCCCACTTCCATACAAGCGTTCAGTCCACTGATTGCATGATTCAGTCTACATTAACTGAATGGAACCATGATTAATTTAAAAAAGGAATTTGCCACCAGTTACCTTTTTATGGGATCTTATCTGATCAACAGTATACTATCAGCCTGACATCAGGATGTCCTGTTAAACACATTAAAGAAGGAGAATTTTCAACAGATCAGATTGAAGAATTAAGAGTATTCAATATACTGTAAAGCCTTCAATATATTCAGACCTTAATATATTAAGAGTCTGATTGTTTCAGAGACTCCAGCATTACATGATTACAATCTGTCTTGAAATAGAATGCTCAATAGAATGGGGAAGTTAGGACAGAATTCAGTCCCATTAAGTCCCAGTAATCTCACTCTACAAAATAAGTAGATGTCAGATTGCTCTATATGTTTAACAAGCATAATTGCAGAATAGGTTTTAGTTCTTTTAAGGGAAATCAGGTAAGATGGAGACATACCAGTATAATCAGGAAAAATTACATGAGTCATGTGGGAACAAGTTCTATTAGTCAAGGAGTTTAAAGTGTGTCTTTCAACATCATATTGTCTTTAGGTCAATATTTTAAATGCTTCGTGTTTTTGTGGTGTATCATTATGTTTTCATTATGAAATCATTATGATTTCACCATGGCATAGTTCAACTCATATAACACAACCAAGTGATACATCTTTCTCAGGATTCTGCTACTCAAAAGGCTACAGATGAAGCCTACCAGATTCTTGTGTGGAACATCATGAAAAAAAAAAATGGCTAGCGTATCCAGAAGAAGAGTTTACCCGAGCTTCTAAGCTCTGCCATGTTCATGCATCATAGAAACAAACAGAGCTTGTTCATGAATAACTTCTAAAATATACGCATACCTGTATTTGAGGTCTGTAGTGGTACAGCTGAAAGGAAGATTTAACACTGGATTCTACTTCAAGTATCACCCCATCAGAAATTACCTGCCAGGTGTTCCAAGAATGTGTAAAGCCAGGAAAGGGCCAATGGGCCCACTTCCAGCGTCTCCACTCCCCAGACATCACATTCAATGGAAAATCTTAAGTTGTAACCTCATTTGCCGTTAAGCTGGATAGATATAATGTCCTTCATCCAATTGGGAACTCTGACTGACTGAGACTTGCACTCACACATCAGTTCCTCCTTCAGTCCTTCTACAAAATGCACAAAGGTCCAGGGAAGAGTTGAAAAGAGATGCAGTCATTAGGAGTGAGGCCAGGGTAGGTTCACTGCAAATGGGCAATTTCTGAGGGCAGGATAATTTCTGATAGGGGCTGGTAAAATGGCCTATAACTTCAAGGGAAGAGTCACACTCAGCTTAAGTGCTTTTGCTTCCCCATCCGCAGGGACTGATGGTGGTTTCTTTATTAGTGGAGCTATGAATCCATTCTTAATTTCTACACTAGATTTTAAAGGAGCCATCAGTTGCCATGGTGCCTCTCTGGCCATTTCCACACTAGACTGTTATAGTGCTATCATTCCACTTTCAACATCCTATGGAATCCTGAGGTTTGCAGCTTAGGGAGGGGCCTGAAAGGATGTTGAAAGTGGAACTGCCTGAGCTCTAAAATATGTGGAGGGGGGGGCACTTATTTGTATCGTACCACCTTCACAGGCACAGTTGGTAAGAATGCAGGAGAAGGCCTTCTCTGTGGTTGCTTCCACACTTTGAGAAATTAGGATCACTCCTTTGTTGTTTCCCTTTCAGTGACAAGTTAAAATCTTTCTTTTTCAGCAAGTTTGTGGAAACTGATTTTAACTAAAACGGCTTTTTTGGTGCTATGCTGTTTTTAATCTGTTTTAAAGTGAGATTTTGATTGGTTTTAATTCTGTTATTATTTCATAGTATTTTATTCTTAAAAGGTGCATTTTTTTAAAACTGTTAAGTGTTTTATTGTATTTTCTGTCTTTTTGTAAGCCACTTTGAGTCCCAGCCTGGGGGAAAGGCAGCATACAAATACAGCAAGGGATGGATAGCCTACTTCAATTCACAGTGGGCTAGCTTAACAGACCGGAAGCTCATGCCTATACCCAGTAACTAGTCCCAGCTAGAAAAGACCCAGCACGATTTACATAAGTGTCAACTTACTATTCATTAATTGATTCATTGGGTCAAATTTAGTTGGCACTAGCAATTGGATTTAGGCTACTGTTTGCTAGCACAATTATTCTAGATACAGTAGTTTATATCTAAACTACTGTATACTGTATCTATATTCTGGATACAGTTTAGCTGTTTTTGATCCCATTTAGGAGAAAGGCAGGATATAAATTTAGTAAATAAATAAAAATCTATTTTTACATCTATCTATCTAGGCTGCTTTGATCATTTTTTTGGGCAGGGGGATTCAATGAATTTTCCCACCTCTGCATTCTGAGGACCTAAAGTCCCAGCATTACTGCACTATGCCTGTGCCCTTGACTTATAGGCAGAAACTTACATACTATTGAAAGGAGTAGCACTGGTGACACCCATTACAGAACATCATAGGCTTGATAGTAGTGTTGTGCAGAGTAAATCCACCAAAACAATTAAGAACACTTTTGTTTAAAAAAAAAATATTTAAGCTTATCACAGCAACCTATGCCACTTCCAGCCAACTGCAGCTATATATGAGGGTCTGAGAAATGTTTCCTGTTAGTAGTTTTCCAGCAAGAACAGCTTTAGGTTGCAATTCTATATCCCAGTTACCTGAGAGTAAGCCCCAAATAAACTCAATGGGACTTGTTTCAGAGTAGACATGTATGAAATTGCAGTGCTGTCAAGTCCTTCTGGCTACCTGCTGCACATGGACCGCATCTCATTTATATACACTTTCCTTAGCATATTTCAATCACTGTTTAAAATACACTATCAAATCTTTAGGACTGGGCTATCTAATTAATACAATATTACTATATAATAAAATTAAACTAGATTCTAGTAATCAACAGTTTGGTAATTACCTTAAAATGCACATATTAAAAGCTAAATGTCCACAAACCCCTCTTTTTTAGATTGGAACAATTAATGTAAAACTAAATTCCAGGAATAAAAATACATAAAAACACATCATAGCATTTATTGGTCATGAAAGACCGGGCATCTACAAATTATATTACCTAGCACCCCAAACCTACAGAGTGTAAGGCAGTTATGTGGTAGTGATTGTTATAAATGCATACTGATGGACATTAACACAGCCGATTTCAGACAGACTTAACTGGAATTATGAAATTTGGAACTCTCAGGCTGTACATTCACAGTTTTCTTCTTCTTCTTGTCACCATTTTGTCTTGTACAGTTCACTGTTGTACTAAATAATGGCAAATAACTCTGCCAATTTAATTTTCACATTTTTGCATAATCCAAACAAGAATAAAATATATTGTATATACCTGTGTAATGAACACTCATGACCTAATAAGATGGAAAATTCTTAAATCTTAATAATTTTTTCTATGGATTTCAGCATCAACAGTAATAGGACTGCAGATTACAGGAAAAACATTTCAGTCTGGCATTTAGCTTATATGTACAGCATTTGTAAGAAAATGAAAGTAAACTCTTACCAGACAGCAGTAGCCTTCTCAGCTGTGTTGCCTAGGGATCCCTGAAATTCTTTAGGAGAAGAATAGAAAATATTATGAAGGGAGAAGGTTTCTTTAGAGCTTCATAAGGAAAGAAGCAAAGAATATTACTGCTTGTTGAATCTGAAATCCAACTTGGGTGAAGCAACTGCTGAGGCAGTTGGATACTTCACTGAACATGGATCATTTGTACATAAAGTCAGACTAGGAAATGAATAAATTAATGAATTATAAATTAAAATTTTTTTGTAGATACAAATCACAGGGTGTATGCAACCATAGCCCTTTTGACTCCTACCATCAGCACACCTCGGAGGGATGAAATAGCACCCTTATTCTCCTTGTTCCAGCAGAATAAGTGTATCTCTTTCTAAGGCAGCTGTGGGAATATATGGCTCTCTGGATTTTGGTAGATGGCAAATCCCAGCAGCCCCTAGCCAATAGTGGGGAATGCTGGGAGCTGTGGTCTAGCAACTTGTGAAGGGATGCACGTTACCCACTTTCTGTCTAAGCCAAGTGCTACTGCTTTTTAAAAAGCTTCATCTGTCAGCAACATCAGTTGAACTATCTTGGGTGAGCAGTTAATGCATTTTTGCCATACTTGCCAAGGAGGAGTCCTCTTTGGCTGGCCTGGAGATGGGTGATGCTGACTCAGATGAGTTAATTTCTCCTTAGGCACATAGCTGCCTTAAAGATCATCCACAGCAGGCTACCAACCACACCCTGTCGAAGTACAGGGTACTCTTAAGATCCCACAGATATCTTTCATACAAGTTAAGCAGATCAATCTTGACAATTAAAAATATCCTTAAATTTTTTGAGGATTGTTTATGGCTATGAACACATTTGCAAGGAAAAGTGAGGAACAGATTTTATAGCTTTATTTGTTTTTAAAAAATCAAGAAATGATAACCTCTGTTTTTTTCTGGAAGCATTTAAAGATCAAAGAAGAAAATTTTACATGGAAGACCAAAACATCTTTGCTGACTTAAGACTACGGCCATTTCCACACTACATTGTTATAGTACTATTATTCCACTTTCAACATCCTGTGCAATCCTGGGGTTTGCAGTTTAGGGAGAGTCATTTAGAATTCCCAGCCAGAGAGCTCTTTGGCCTTACTCAACTACAAACTGCAGATTTCCACAGGATGTTAAAAGTGGAATAATAGCACTATAACAGTTTAGCATGGAAATGGCCTAAGAGTCAACTTAGAATTATTTTATGTTTAGGTTATTGAAAACCATCCATAGATTTAGAAAATATTAAATAACACTGAAAGAAACTGAAAATGTTCACTCCTTATTTTGTCTGGCTAGGGTCATCATGATGTTATTAGGCATCACAGAATTTTAATTTAATCATAATTTTAAAATTGAACCTGTGTTGTAAAAAGAAAAGGCAAGGGACTATATCCAGTGTTAGTCCAACTTAAAGTAAACCCATAGAAGTCAGTGGGACTAAAGGTAGTTGCCAGATGTCCCATCAGTTGGATGGATCTACTTTAGGTAGGTCTCATATTGGATTTAACTGAAACAGATACAAAAAATGGAAATTTTAGCGAATATATAATGAAACGTTGCTAAAACTAATCAGCTAGCCTAAATCATGAAATAAAAAGCAGTAATAAAGTAGTATGTAACATTTTCGCTATCTAGCCTAAAACTGCTTCAGATAATTTGTTATATCTCATTTGTCCGGCACAAAGTAGAGGAAGACTTTCAAATTCACCCAGCATAATTTGATTGACCCAAGAAATGAATTTTGATACCTGCCCCAATTGTACTAGATTACCCCCCGCCAATATGAATATTCAGTGTATCATTTCATCTGATGCCTAGAAAAACAACGTAATTTTTTTCATTGTATATGCATGTATGAGCCCATTAACTCCTATGCAAAAATAATTAGGAGGCAAATTCGGGGATCCTGATACAGAAAAAATATACCTTGCCCTTTGTCTGTGATACAGAATAACTCTTGGTGATATAAATAAAAATAAAATAAAAATGGATAGCTTGCAAATGCAAGGTGTATTTCACTGCTCAGGGGCTCCTGCCGTAGATAAATCTTACCATTACATTATAAAAATGGCAAATGAGCACAATAATATCACACAATAAAACTTGCCACAATGTATAGTGGCCAGTCTTTACCTTGTTCCTTTCCAGTCCCTTTTCTTCTGTATCCTTTACTCTCCAGCCTCAGATCCCTCTGCTATATTTCCCAAGGTCTTTATTCGGTATGCCAAAAAGAGTGGAGTTATTCTTTAGGTGTGCAGCTACAGTATGGCAAGTAACACCAAGCAAGGTGAGCATCTCCATTTACCTTGAAAAGTAGTTCAAGTCAAGCAGATAGTGCCAACCAGGATGTGTCATGCTCTTTTATACATCTTTCCTAAGGATGATAGATTAACAATAATTTCAAGTGACCTGAGTGGTTGAGCAATGCAACACAACTGCATTCTCTATTTCCAAGGTCACACGGGGTCAGAACAGAGGATGATTTGGCTGTGGACTACCAATTCATAAGAGTCAGTTCCTAAAAGTGGAATGACTTCTACTTCTCCCTTCATTTTTCTTAGAAGCAGAGTGGAACAAATATTGTAGAAGAAAAGAAATCTTTGTCTATTGTGTTTCTTGGTGTGCATCTATGCAGAACTGGGAGTTGGCTCAGGTGGAACAAGACAAATTAATTATTTTAAACAGGTTTTTTTAAAAATTTGCCTATCTGAATAGGACTTTTATATTGTTTTATATTTTTTAATACAACAAAGTAATACATTCTGTTTGTTCTGGGTATTTTTTCCACTTCACATAATTTTTACTGATTATACGTTTGATTGTCAAAGTATGGACCCACTTCTGTTGAGAATTGTTTTCCTAATACAAAATTGTGTATTATATAATTAGGGTGTAGGAAGTTTAATAACTTTCCAGAGACAAGATATATTTTAAATTCTTACATTTCCTGCTGTAGTTAGAACTGTGCAGAATGTCATGTCCCTAAAATCTTTGTTGTTTCATTAAAAATTTCCAATCATTTGGGGTTTCCAAGAAAATTCTGTGAATATTTTACCTGAGGAAGAACTTCTGAATATTCCTCAAACTTTCTTGAGATGAAGGCCATTACCTCACTAGACTGTTATAGTGCTATTATTCCACTCTCAACATCCTTTGAGGCCCCTCCCTAAACTGCAAACCCCAGGATTCCATAGGATGTCGAAAGTGGATTAACAGCACTATAACAGTCTAGTGTGGAAATGGCCGAAAGTGCAGTGACAATTCTGCTTAAAGTCAATGGCAGAAATTTAGATTATGTGAATCAGATAAAAACTATATACGCATAAATGACAGAAACAACAATATTTTTAGGTCTTACAAAAATGTTTTGCTCAATCTTTCATTAATTTTTGTTACTGTAGAATTGGAGGCACGGTTCTTCATGTCTGGACACAATTACACATCCTATGAAGAGTACATTCATAGGCTGGGAATACTCATAGCTTTGATCCAGAAGCTCAAGTTGTTGTGGTTGCTTGCACTATTTTTTATCATATTTGATTGGTACATCTGCTACAGCTGCTCCTGGACTGGAAAACTTTGGCAAAGTGGTACAGGCACTGGTAACCTCAAAATTGTGTTATTGCAATGAAGTCTGGGTCTGCTGTCCTTCTGGCTGGTCAAGAAGCTGAAGCTAATGTAGAATCAAGTGCTTCAGCTCTTGTTGAGAGCTGCTTTTTATCAGCACTGGGAATAAAGGTTGTCTCTTGGCTAGCAGGCCAGGTTTAAAGTTGTGGTTTTCTAATTCTTACAACAGAGCTTTCCAAATGGTGTGTCATGACACATTAGTGTGTCGCCAGTAATGTGCAGGTGTGTCACCTCCCTAGCTGAGAAGACCCCCACTCCACCCAAGCCTGGCCCACTGCCACTGCTCTCGCTGGGGCCTTTCCCTGGCAAGAGCGACAGCAGCGGGCAAGGACTGGGTGGGAGAGGGTTGTCTTTCTCCCTGCCGCCACTCTGGCTGGGGCTTTTCCTGGCAAGAACGATGGCAACAACAAGGACCAGGTGGGAGGGGGCTGCCTCCTCCCCACCGCCGTCGGTCTTGCTAGGGCCTTTCCTGGCGAGGGTGACAGCAGCAGGCCAGGATCAGGGGGTCTGTCTTTCTTCACCCTAGATACACCTCTGGGTACCGCTGGGTTGCTAGTAAAACTGAATGACCGTGTCACAAAATGATACATGTCAAAAAAGTGTGTCACCAACATGAAAAGTTTGGAGAAGTTTGTCTTACAAATTTGGAACCAGGATATGTGAGATAATGCCTTCTACCTTATCAGCCTCCACTTGGAGACTCCTGCAAGAGAGTTTCTACTGGATGAACTCCTTCTCTCTAGAAGCCTTTACCAAATTAGCCTGATGTGGATGTGCACCAACATTTCTTTGCTTTCTACTAAGGACGTTATTGTTGAAACAAAACTTTTGTGTCTAAAATAATAGCCACACTTTTTACTGGCTTAACTTTGAAGTTTTAATTGTTTCTCACTGGTTTCCTGCTTGTGGCATTTTTTTAAATTGTAAATCTGAATCCTTTTTAAAAATCTCTTGTTATTAGCTTGTATTCCTTTTATGCAATATTGTGTGTGTTTTGTTCTGTTTGGACATTTTCTGAAGGAAGCCTTCAGAGTATGAAGGCAAAATATGAGTAGAGGGTATAGTACAGGCTCGATCAGTTAAAAGTAACAATGGATAAAACTGAAAGCTCTCCTCCACATCTAATTTGTCACATTCAGGGTTCCCGAGACAGTGCTAATATGTTGGGAATTGCAACATGTTGCAGTAGTTATTGCTGTTGTCCTGTTTTAAAGATCCAAATACCATTTCTGTTTTCCCAGACTATTTTCTGGCAATGCCTGGCACAAACTACAACATTTTATTCCCACCTCTCATTCTGAGAGACATCAAAACAAAAAGTTCTTCTCTGCTGCTCTTTTTCACTCCTTAATATTTGTGTTTAGTATTATAGTGCATCTATGGAATGTCACTTTTGTGCTACAACACTGTGACTCTAAGGAAAAAAAATGTATTATAACACTGTAACTATTTTAGATGGAACTGTTTTAGACAGACCTGGCTATAGGCATATTTTTGAGGTTTACATTTATGCATTATTCTTGCATTTAATTATTTTATTTTGGTTTTAGAAAACCAACTTCCTTGTTGGACATGACAGCATTACCCTAATGGAATGGCAATACAGAGGAATATGGAAACCAAGCCCTATGGGAAGCAGCTGAGGCAACTGGATTTGTTTAGCCCCGAAGAGAGAAGCCTGTGAGATGGTATGACAGCCATCCTTAAATATCTATCTATTTTTGAACAAAGGTAGGATGGCCACCTCTCAGAAATGTTTTATCCATAGATTGCTGCCTTGTCAGGGTTTGGACTCCTAGGGGCCATCTGGGGTTCCTTCCAGTGCTATGACCCCCCCCCACGCCAAAAGAACACAGCCTTCCAATACCGGAATACACACAAAGAATATATGTTTTCCTTTATCTTGATCACATGCTAACAAAGGAAACCTTAGCAAATATCTGCATGAAAAAAGAATGTAACAAAACAACAAAGTCTTGTGGTATCCTAAGGATTATGCCTTTTTAATGTCAACCAAACCATATCCACTAAATATATATTGGATGGTAAGTGCTGACTTACCAATTGGTGTTTGGCTCAATGGGTTTATTGAATCAGATTTTTTAGGGTATCAGACTTTGTGGATCAGGGTCAATTTCATCAGATGGCTCTATTACATGAGAGTTTTGCTGCAGTAAATTTGTTACTCTTTGCTGCAGTAAATTTGTTAGTCTTTAGGGTGTCACAAATACTGTAGTTCTTACTGCATCTGGTTCTGACTAACCTTCTGAGAACCTTTTACAAATATTTTAAAGAATTTATTGCCTGCTTTTTGCTTAAAAAAACCTTGAGGTGCAAAGTATATTTCAAAACAAAACATAAAACATGCAAATGTAATAAAAAGGGTAATAAAAACACAGCCAAAACAGCAATGAGGATAAAACAGATGATATGGAAGAAAGCACACCTTGACACATCCTGGTCTCAGGATATTTTCAGTTTTAAAGGTTACTATCAACACTTTGAAAGGCCGTTGTTACAACATTTTGTCCCAGTTATGGGTTCTGAATGCTTTTTATAGGAGAAGTTATAGGAAAACATTCTAATCTGGCTTATTATTACAAAAGGCATGACTATGGCCATGTCACAGTTCATAGCAGAAAGGGTGACCATGAAGTACCAGCCTAAGCAGATTAAATGCCTTTGCCACTTAGGATTCAAGGAGCAGATCTAGATCCAAAATCACTCCCAGTTCCTTCAAGAACAGCACAAGCCAGTCTGGGACAAGCATGATTTCAGTGTGTTTCAAGACATTAGCCACATTCAAAAGGGAGAATGCAGCTTCTCCATCTTTATTTTTCCTTTATATTATTTATTCTGCTGGTGTGAAAAAAAGCCTGCCCCAATGGAAAGAGGAAAAGCGAAAGGAGGAGAGAGAAATCGGGATATTTTAAATGCAACTGAAAAGGTGGGGCAACAGTGGATTAATCAGATGGTCCCTGCCAAACCACGACAGTTGGAGCGTATGCATGGTGTATGTGTGATCAGTGGTGGCGTGTGTGAGGGGGGGTGGGGTCTATGGCACAAGGGGCCTGGCCGCTGTGTGCAGGGGTGTGGCTGCAGTGCGTGGGGGCATGACTGCAGTGTGCGGGGGCGTGGCCAGGGCACGCAGGGGCATGGCTACGGGCCAGGATGCCCCAGAAACATTGCTGCCCAGGGCGAATCATCCCGCCTGCCCCCACATCCCTATGTGGCTGGTGTGGTTTCATTCAATGCAATGATGATGATGATGATGACATCAATATCAGCATTCGCTACTACTCTACGAGTATCTATCTGTCTATCTATCTATAGATACAGATACATTTTACAGACTAAGATTTCAGCAAAATACAATAAAGTCAATCAGTAAAAGAATAAAACAGTAAATGAATGTATTATTTCACTCAAAATGGCCATGCAATACTAGAAGATTATTAAAAATTATTATGGAATCATATTGCCTTGAGTTGGTTGTTTTCTGCCTCAAGATCCTAAAGTATTGCATCACCTGGATGGAAGAGAAGAGAGACCTGTTATTTAATTATACCAGTTCTATCTGGATTGATGAGAAAAGAAGAAAAGTGACATTTGAAAATACTAGCTTTATTTGATTTGAGAAGGAAACTCTGTAACTGTTAAATAAGAAAAAACTTTGTTTAGGGTCCAGTTGCACAATTTCCATTGTTTTAGTTACAATCACCTCTGTGACTCAGGATTTTCAATGAGAGAGAGGAAAATTGATTCAGGTAAGTGATGGCTGTACACAAAAGAAAAAGCCAAATAGCAAGTTTCCCCATTCTGTTCCTGTTCCTTTTGCTTGGGAGCCTTTTCCACTATGCAATTACAGCATTGTATTTCCCACTTTAACTGTCATGGCTGCACCCTATGGAATTCTGGGCCTTGAAATTTAGGTGGTGCATTTAGAATTCTCAGTCAGCCTAACCAAATTACCAATCCAAGGGGCATTTCTGCACTAGACTGTCATAGCGGTATTATTCCACTTGCAACATCCTATGGAATCCTGGGGTTTGTCGGAAATGGCCAAGGATTCCATAGAACACAGCAGTGACAGTTAAAGCAGAATCTTAATTGTGCAATGTGAAAGCGGCTCTGGAAGAATGGAGGGAGGGAAGGGGTGGGTGGATGAAAATTACATGATAGCTGCCTATAATCTCAGAAGTGGGCAAGGTGCAGCCCCATGCCCTCCAGCATCTCACAGATGAAAACCAGGACATCTGTAGCCAAGTGGCATCAGAGTGTGATCAAGATGGCAAAAGCTATTAATGAGAAAGAACACATGAGCTAGGAAAGGCTGCAGGAGCTCCCTTTTGCCTGATCCTACTGGGAAGGGCAATATTTCATCCTCTCCCCCCTCCCACTGCTGAGCTGATTGAGTGCAAACTACTTTTGAACTCAGCTCAGGCAGACAAAACAAAAGGGGGAAATGGGAGGAGGAAGAGGAGAAAGAAATTGGGATGTATTAAAAGCAGCTGAAAAAAAATGGGAGGACAGAGGATTAATCAGGACTGTCCCTACTAGGGTTGCTAGATCCCCAGGCCTGGCCCTGATTCTCCAGTTTTTATGGATCATTGCCAGGCAGTAGACAAAGGTGCAAATTATCCAGTTTTAGGGGTCTCTGCTCCAGCCAAGGGGAAAAGGCTGTGTGCAAATCTCCAGTTAGCTAGGAGGTTAGCAACTTGCTACTATTTCTAAGCCTTCATTGATGTGTTACTGTAACTTGCAGGTTCTCCAAAGGGGTCTATGGGAAAAGAAGATTTCCTTCTTCCCTTCCAGTTTTTGTGGCACCAGGGCTCACCCTCCATTCTGCTCTGCACCCTTCTTATGGCTAATGTTCCTTCTCTTAACTCTTTAAGTAAGTGAGAAGGAATAATTCCCTCATTTAAACTTTGATCAGGGAACAGGTGCTTTCGCGAAGATTTTGCTCTTAATTTCCAAACAGGCAATATATTTTCTATGTGTGCGTGTGTGTTTAATAATAAGCCACGAGCATCTGTGGTGGGTACTTACTGCATGCTTTTAATGACATCACCAGCTGCTGTTCATAGGTCTCTGGTTTTGGTCTGGAAACCTCAGGGCCTGGGATGATCCTGAACTGCCAACCCTAATCCCTGTTCAACCAGGACAGTTGGAGCGCTCTCAGTCATGGCTCACTGCATGGAGTGGAGACACTGTAAAGCACTTACTTTATGTAGAATGTCTGTCTACGCTCCAGGTGGACATTTAGATTCTGACTGAAGAGAAAAAGAAAGCCAGGTAATATATAGTCAATGGAACTTTATGACTGACAGCATTAGGAATAAGATCTACAGCAACATGTTCTGTGTGTCTGAGAAAGTGAATACAAAACAGATTATCTCTCAACTTCAGAGACATCAGCTAAATACTCTGTGGTCTGGGTCATGGCATAGGGAAGTGTTGCTGACATGGGACTGTTTGATAGCTTTCCATTTTAAATTAAAAACTTTGAAAGGGCACCTGTTGTTTGGAAAATTTGATCACTTAATGTTTCTTTTTCCATAGACCAACTTATTGAGTTGGCAGATAAACAACGATCAAACTCACAGTGCTACATTTCCTGAACATTTCTGATGTTGAAAAGCAAAGAACACTAATGAGAGTGTACGCCAAGTATGGAGGACTATAGGCCATGATGGGAGATATAAAACTAGAGCATATACATTCTTGTCAGCAGACTAAGGTGCAACATGGTACATTTTTCTGTCTTGTCTGTAGAAAAAAGATTAACCTCACTTCCCAGGTAGACTATCCAGTCCTATTATTCCTCAGGTGGCTAAAATCAACACATGGTTGTATTTACATGCCCTCCAATTGGCATGCCTTCCGCATGGCAGGAAGAGCCCCAGTTAATCCTTTGTTTTTTCACTTTCTCAGACGTGTGTGTAAATGCCAAGTTTCTCCCTCATCCTCCCATAGGTTATTTCCCTTGGTACAAACTGAGTGCAAAGTGCAAAAGTAGTTTGCATTCAATTAACTCAGCAGAAGGGAAAAGAGGAGGCAGAATCTTGCCTTTCCTAAACCCAGTCCATAAATTCCAGGGTTTCTCTACTCAAAATAATCGTTTTGAATGTTCTTCCCCATTAATAAGTTTTGCCTCTTGTTGTCTGACCACATCCACTCTGATAAGCCATGGACACATGTGTCCTGATTTTCATCTGAGAAACCTTGGGAGATATGCATTTGTAACATAAAATCAGTGTGTGCCTTTAGGCTGAAAGGCAGGTCATGTAGGCTATGGAAAATTGTAGAAGCCTCCCAAAGCCTTCATGTGTGTGGGAAATACTTAATGGAGGGGAGCCTGGAAAAAGAATTGCAAAGAAAGAGGCTTGGTTTTGTGTGAGCAGGCACTCTCAAATAAGGCACCTATTGTCTTCTTAAATTATATCAGTGTCTTTCTTGGAACTTTGTGGGCTGAGCTGCTGAAATAAGCTGCAAGGTACATAACACATGACTAAGAGTGTGCCAGAAGATACATTTACAATTTTCAGTTCTAAAACAGAGCAAGTGGAGATGTCCAAAATGTCTCCAAAGTGCTCATCTTCATGATGCCAACCACCCAGAAAAAACAAACAAACAGCATTTGTGATTTGAGGCCCAGACAGAGGAAGCAAGACTTCAGCAGTGGTGAGAAGGGACCCCTTATGTGGGAGAAAAGCAGGATGTAAATCAATCAAATAAATATCCCCCCCCCCTGCACACGTGATAATAATATATCTTTAAATTTTGGAGCCCCCTAAATGTACCAAATATGAAAGAGAGAGGGCTGCCCAGGTTAGGCAGGTGACCAAAAAGATGGGCTAGAACTGATGTGTGTTTTGTAATGTTTGATCTGTAAATAAAGCCTTGGATTACTGAGCACCTGCCCCACAATATTTATACTTGAAAGATGACACAGCAACTTTCTTCTGAAACCTTTCCTTACCATAGTCATGCTGTAATAAATGGTTCAGATTGTGAGTTGGCTGCCAGCTCCCACTCTGAGCCCTATAATCCTATCTGTCAGGACAGGGCCAGGACTAGCCCTGATTTTAGGCAGCGTTATGAGACTCCTCAAGGGTCTCTTGAAAGAGCAGCAAATACTTAATTATTCAATTTGTCGTTCTTGTATTTTTACTTCCAGAGACTGGAAGGCGTACCTGTGGGGTTTTCTACCTCATGTACAGAAATAACTCAGCAGGCTTCAGATAGCGTGCATCTTGCCTTGGGTGCGTTTGGGTGGGGTGCCATTTGCTGCTTTGTACCATAAATATCTTGGGTTGCTCCTGGTAGGAGAGTTCCTGGGGAGTGGCAATGGAAACCTCTGTCTTCCCCAGCCCAATTCTTCTTCCTAAAAGTTCTCTGTATAATGGAATTAGGGGAGCTCTAGAACTCTATGCATCCTTCTAATATTAGGCTTACATGCAGATGCTATAATGTGTACGCTTTAATGTTTTTCTTCTTTTAGTGGATCCTGGTAGCCACTGAACATGCTTAATCCTTGCTAGGCTGTCTCTCCCATCCCATACTTTCTCGTTAATCTAAAAACTAAAGTATTTCTGCAGACCTGAGCAGTCTCCCAAGTATACTAAAACAGTTGTCTTTTCTATGGGAGGACCCATTTAGCTGTTAAACTGACAGGTACCCAACCATTACGTTCAGTGCTAAAAAGAATGAAACTGCAGGCAGAAGGACCCATCATTCCCAGTGCTGTCAGAGGTGCTTTCCCAGTTATACTTTTTTCCCTCACATGAATCCAATATTGGAACAGCACGAGTGCTTTCTAGGACTGCAGTACTGTCTGTGCAATCATATTTATGGCTTCCCCAGAAGGAGGTCATTAACTCACCTAACCTGCAGGCCTCCAGATTGCTCTCCAAGGTTTGTTTGTTCGTTTGTTTTTGGCCTGATATGGTTCACATCTGGACATGACCTGAGGCAAGAAATAGAGCCCTGAGCCTGATGAAGGAGAAGGAACCATTCCCAAATCATCTGCTGGCTGACTTCTTACTTATGTTTTGTACTGCTGAGTGGACACAACAAAGCCTCAGGAAGTATAACATAAGGCATCTTGTTGATCCTTTATGAATTTGGGTGGAGACTTGTTTTTGTTATTTGATCTTGCAAGAAGATGCAGCTGGTTAATGAAAATTAACATCATGTTTTTTGATCCTGAAAGTTCTAAGTCAGACTGGCATCTCTCAGGTTGCTGCTGGTATTTATCAGCTCATGTCCTCTTATATCAGAAGTGAAAGATATGTGGATTTATAGAAGTTGCTGGTCAGCAGCTCCCATCATTCCTCACCATTGGGTAGGCTGTGGTTGATGGGACCAGCAGGCCTAGAATATGTGGACACCCACAAGTTGCCTACCCCATTTTAAGATTTACCAGAATTTACCCATGTCTCAGAATCCAAGCATTCAGATTCCATCATGAGAAGTACTTGAAGAGTCATGCTAAGACATGAGCTCACCAGGAGGCAGAGGCTTGAATTCACTGATGCGAGTGAGGGAAAAACAATTGGTTAGAGTGATGAAAGGACTGGTATTCAGGAAATAGTACCCACCAGCAGGTCAGCCAAGTCCTTCCTGGAAGGCTGTCCATCATCATTTTTTAATAGCTCTAACACACTAATAATGTGCCAGCCCAGCCTGCCTTTTTCCAAACACCTCACGAGTTTTCCATAGTTTTTTCTCAACTGCAGTTAGAAGCACAATTCATTCTGATACTCAGAGTGATCTATATCAGCTCCCTGGAACCTGGTCCCCATCCAGATCAGGTTCCAGAACTCCAGCCAGCTTCTTGTATGGGGGGATTCTATTAGTAGCACCAGGCTGAGAAGCCTTATTGAGAAGAAAGAGAAAAGGGAGCTGAATGCCATGTGCAGAACTATGATATACAAACCAAAAAGGATTTTTTTTTTTGTCAAGGGCCACAGAGCAGGTACAAAGCTTATGGACAGAGCACAAATATTGCATGAATCAATTCCTAGGTCCAGTTTCTGTCATGTTCAGTTAAACCTGGAGACCTACCATCATTCACACCAGATGTTCCACTCTTCCAAAGGGCTCCTCATGATTCCATTGTTTTACCCTCTTTAATATCTGGCTGCTGTTGCTCTGTCATCCATTGTTTCTCCTGCAATTCCAGACCAGTCTTCAAGCCCCAGAGACAGTTTCTGAAATGAAAGCAAGCAAATTCAGACTGCAAGCCTTGTGCCTGTTCAAAACCAAGGACTTAAAAATATTACACCTTCTCACTGCAGTATTGTTAACTGAAAACAGTTGATAGGAAGGTGGGCTGATTTGAATGAAAGTTATCTGAATCATTAGTTAAATCATTAGTGTTTTAAATCAGTTTAGAATACATTGTTTCAGTCACATTTCCTCTCTTTGGAATGCGTATATTTCCTAAAGAAAGAGTGAATACCAACTAGTAGCAATTAAAACATATTGGTTTGCAACTTAATAGGAGTGAAAATTAAAAACCTTTCACTGGGCAGCTCACCTGCATTTCCTATTGAACTGTGGCCCCTTAAATAATTATTTCTATTTATTTCCATCCGTGTAAAAGCATGCCTACTAAGCAAAATCACTTACTGGAAAACTTCATTCATGTGAACTGAAGTTGCTCGGTGTTCACATATTTCAGCTGCAGACTTTGAAAGTCATAAATATCCTGTGACTTGGGGCACAAAACATACAAAGAGGTCTCCTTCTAACCAATTTACTTTCTAAACCTAGGAAACAGAATATGCTTTTAATCTTTCTCAAATTGTATTTGATTACATTTTAAACAACAGGTACCTTAATAGCCTATAGCTTATGAGCCATAACTATAATGTGGTTATGAGCTATAATAAATTTCTTTCTTTCATGGTTAAAATTAGAAACTCCTCCTGCCTGACTTCATTGTAAAACTGGTGCCAAAGTAAATAGGTATGCTAAATATACATTCTGCAATGTATTTGCATAGAGATGAAAACAAACTGTTATTATTATGGAATGTAATTTAAAGTGTCAACAGAACCTATGGAAAGAGTTGTGTGTGTCTATGTGCAGAGTCATGCTATGGCAGGAAATTTGGGAAAATTTAAATGGCAGCAGTTGGATTTCAGACCTTGACACTAGTGCTATCGTTGTGGGCTGTCAAGTCATTTTTTTTTAATTTATGGCAACCCTAAGGCAATCATGGGTTTTTCATGGTAAGATTTTTCATGGTTATTAGAAATCATGGCCATTTTTGCTCAACATCACTATAATGTGATAGCAGCAGGTTGTTATCAGTCCCGGAGCCGTGCTACCACACAACATTGTCACTAACTAGCCGCTATCCTGTCCCCAGGCATTACCAAAGCGCCTTACGCTAGTTCCAGAAAAAAACTGTTATGTGCCTCCTTTAGCGCTTCAATCCCGTCAGCCGGCTCTGTGCGATACCATCATAGCGCTTGATATCACTTCCTGTTGTCCAGGATCCAGCAGTGGGCAGCGTGTTGGTGTGTCCAGCTTGTCCCTCCCTCCTCGACTCCCATGGCACGGTAACTTCGAAATCTATCACCTCTCCATGTTTATTTTAAAGTTCTCCTTTGTGTTAACACTTTTTTTTTAAAAAAAAATCTAAATATGTTTTTAAGCGTTATAGCATGAAAATGCAATAGTGTACTGGTTTGTAGTGTGGTTATAACGGTGTTGCACTAGCATGGCTTCCGAAGCGGGGTGGGGGAGAGATCAATCAGGGGTGCCAGGGCAGGGTGAAGGCAGGGGAAGGGAGTGGCCAAGGACACTGTAGCCCGGCAGGACCACCAGGTGCAGTCCTGCTGCTCATCGACTTAAGGCGGAAGGATGCAGAAAGCAGCGTCTCTAATCTGCCGTCGTCACTGGAGGGGCAAGGCTGGGCTCGTAACAGCACGATGCGCTAATGGTGTCTAGTGCAGAAATGGACCATGTTTTAAATATGTTTTAACTGTTTTAATCATTTTTTTAAAAAAATAATATTGTTATTCAGTTCTTTTAAAAACTTTTGTAAATTAATGTTATATCTTGATCATTTTAAATTATTGTAAGCTGCTTTGAATCCTATCTTGGGAGAAAGACAGGACATTAGATAAATACATAAATAAGGAAGGAAGGAAGGAAGGAGGGAAGGAAGGAAGAGAGAAAGAGAGAGAGAGAGAGAGAGACAGATAGATTGATTTATTCAGGAGGGGGTTACGTTTCTTCCCGCTGAAGCTGAAGGAGTGTGACTTGTCCCAGGTCACTCAGTGGGTTTCTAAGGGTGAGCAGGGATCTGAACCCTCATCTCTAAAGTCACAGTCCAGCACTTAAACACCACATCAGCTCTCTTGCCATTGAGATTACTGGTTTTCTACTACAGAAACTAGACCATGAAACTTCTAAACCTCAAAACAAAACCTCTACTGACACCAGAACCTCCTTCTTTTTTCCTATTGCCTTCTTCTTCCTATTCCTTTCTCCTTCCTGTCATGCTGTCACCATAGAGAGCCACTGCAGTTGCCATCAGAATTCAATGGGAACATCAGCAGTGGCCACCCAAATCACCTAATTCACTGGAGTCAGGAAAATTTATGGCAGTACAGTCTCCTATCTGATCTTGGAAACTAAGCAGGGACAGCCCTGGTTAGTACTTGAATAGGAAACCACCAACAAATACCAGGAGCTGTAGGCTATATTTCAGAGGAAGGAACTGATAAAACCACCTCTGGGTAGTCCTTGCTTAAGAGAAACCCTATGAAATTCGTGGAGTCACTTTAAGTCAACAGGCCACTTGAAGGTATGTACTCACACAATCCTCCTCCTCCAATATACTGTCCTTTACTGTATATGTTTCTTTCACCTCTGTATTCACTTTGGCCATTAGTACCCTGCACTGTTATAGTGTTATGATTCCACTTTCAACATCCTTTGGAATCCTGAGTTTGCAGTTTAGGGAGGGGCCTTTAGAATTCTCAGCCAGTGAGCTCTTTGACCTCAATAAACTACAACCCCAGAATTCCACAGGATGTTGAAAGTGGAATAATAGCACTATGGCCATTTCCGCAGTAGGCTGTTACAGCGCTATTATTCCACTTGCAACATCCTATGGAATCCTGGGGTTTGCAGTTTTGGGAGGGGCCAGCCCAGGATTCCATAGGATGCTGAAAGTGGAATCATAGCGCTATAACAGTCCAGTGCGGAAATGGCCTATAACAGTGTAGGGCAGAAATGGCCTTTGTGTTCAGTGGTTTTGAAATGTTCAATACTAGGTTTTAATAACAATAATACCATCAAGAAAAGAAATAGCTTGATATCTATCCATGTTATTTAAGAGCAGTTAACATTTACTTTAAAACAAACTCTTAAAATATGGCATGCAGCTTTTGCAAATTCATTTTAGGTTCTTTCACTATTTCTTAAAGCAACCTGAAAGGACCTGAGTCATCTGACATGGGAGCTCTCTTTGTTCTGCTCAAGTTTTGCGACAGCCTTTGTTCTTTCACTTTAACACAGTTTTTTCATTAAGGGCAAGATAAAATCCATTATCAGATAAAAGACCTTTAAAATGGGTGGGATCTTCATTTCTTTTTTACTACTAAACAAAGAGTTTGTGTGGAATTTGGCAAAGGTTTGGTATTTTAATGGGACTCACATATAATTTTATTATTAAGTGTTAAAAAGGTCAATATCCTTCAACAAAGTGCCAAGTTACACCATCACATTTTATAGAAAAGCCATTTAGGGCTGGTCATGGGAAAAGATCATAAGGCAAGAATTCCTTATATAAAGACAGGAAGGAGACAAAGATATTGTTTGGTAGTTTAACTTTCCTACTCCATAATCTCAAAAATTGCACTAACTTCACAGTCCCATTCTCAAGGGAAATGTTAACTATTTGGGAAAACACAGAAAACTGATAGTTCCACCATTGTCTCTTCTCTGGCCATTTAAAGGATGTCCAAACTTTAAGAGCAATCATACATATAAGCAATTTGTTGATGAAAGCAAACAAGTGTGGATATAATTAGAGATTTCTTTATAAAAAGTAAGCCTCTGGAGGCTCATCACAAAAGAAACCGGAGAGTTATGACTGGTTTGGTCTCAAACTGCTGAAGTTGTATCACTGGTCCAATATATACACAGATCCTCAGGACCAATGTACAAAACATTCCGTGTAAATTATTCCCATATATCCAAAGAGCTCATTTGGAACACCTACAAAGCCATCATAGAAGACTCATTTCAAATGCAGAAAGGGGCAAAATTAATATGGGACTTAAAGCTCCCCCATTTAAAATCTATTTCAAATTGGAACATGGGAAATTTGAACCACCCACCATCAATTTCCACTCTCTCAAAATAATTATTGATCAAAACAGTTCATTTCATGCCTTTCAGCAGCTGTTCAGCCACACAACATTAATAGTGTGGTTTCACACAAATATTGGAGATAGCATGGGGGCACAGGCAGTTTGGAAAATATGTGAGTCTGTTCCCCCAGAGCATTGGAATTTTGTGATAAACTGGTTAAAATCAAATGATGAGAGAAAATATTGCTTTCTCTGCATTTTTGAAAATACTCTTAGTCTTTGATGGGGCAAAGTCAGGATTGCCGTATGAAAGACTGGTTTCAGTTTTGAACAGAGTTTCTAGACCTGAAACAGTAAGATCTTGGAAAACTGCAGAAGGAATCTCTTCCAATGCTGGTTGGATAGACTTTTGTGGACTGCTGTTGCTGAAAGATTGGCAACAAAATCTCAATTAATGAGGGCAGAAAAACCAAGAGACAACTCTGAGAAATATAGTACTTACTGGCATATTACATTTTTAGATCAAGGTCTACCATTGATACAATATCTTCTGAAATCAGTAGAGTATTGAATATAGGGAGAAACAGTTTCATTGATACCGTAGAGGGAGTGGGAACAGATGTAATGCTGACTTGACTTCCATTATGGAAAAGAATCAAAATAAACTGGAGGGGGGGGGTGGAATGATATTTTCTTGCTCCATTTGGATATTACTATGAGTGAAGGTGAAGGCAATATGATTATTGTTATTGAGAGGTAAGCATCCATGTGATTTTAAAAAAGTTTCCTTCAATAATTAATCAAGTCATAACAGGAAGACCAGCATAAACTCCAGACAGATACTCCCTAGTTAGGAACAAGGTTACCATTACTTTTGATCTCAGTCACCTAACTTGGAGGGTGGCAGAAAGGAGTTCCTCTCTCTTATGTGCACCTGTACTTTGTTGACTGATGAATCATATAGTCAAATAGCATCTGCTGGCAAAACACATGGCCACAAGGTGAGGAAGAAGCAAGACAGCTAATGCTCAAGAAGATTGGATGGTAGGAGGTAGCAAAGAAGTGGCAGTTTCCAAATCCTGCCCAAAGGCCTAAGTCAGGGTTGCAGAACTTGTGGCCCTCCAGATGTTGTTGGACTCCAGTGCTTACCAGCCTCAGACAGCCTGACCAATGGGGAGGGATCATGGAAAGAGTAGCTCATCAGCATCTGGAGGTTCACTGCTTCTATGCCCACGCTCTGAAATGAAGTGCAGGCCACAATGAAAATTCAGATGGGTGGGATCAGTGCATAGAGAACAACATTTCAGAGAGGGAAAGGACACGACATTATAGAACTATGTTTGCCTAATAACACACACCTTAAAATTTATGCACCCTGTCATGATTAAACCAAATTGCGTGAGTATAGGTTTGTCTGTGATTGAAGCAGGTACCTGTTGACAGTGCCCATGACAAATATAACTCCATATATTAGGGTTATAGACTTCAGTGCCAGTTACACCCATCAGCTTCATGCAAGTTAAAGCAGTTTCTCAAGTGACAAATTCCTGTCTCCTTTTAAAAGGAAAATGGTATAGGGATAACTTCAACAATATTCCACCCAGTACATTTTCTTCACTTTCCTACCTTCCAGCATTCAAATGGCATTCCCACCACTCTTTGGTTCCCAGCCCATCTATTTACCTAAGAAACCAAAAGGGCAGGTGAAAGGGTGAAGCTTGTGAATTTTATTAAAGTCTCTCAGTTACTTCCTCCGTATAATTGAAGGCTGCTTTCTTGTCTGCATGTTTGTTTTAAAACTTTTCTTTAAATGTGGTTAGAGCAGTTTCAGTCTGACGTGATTAATTCTATCAGTTCATTGATTTATATAGGGAAAGAAACTTAATTTATGAATTAGGATGGCAATTAACAAGCATTCATCTCCTTCTCCATCATCTTAGAAGAGTGCTGGATCAGGTTTATTGCCCTGGTGAAGGGTGGGGTGGAAATCTGTCCTCAATGCTCTCCAGAAACCACTCTGTACACAGCCCACTGCCATATTGCCTCAAGATCCTGATGCTGCTTTTGACTCTTTTGACTTCTGTGGATCACCTAGTTCGCCATCTACTCAAATGACATCCGTGACTTTTGGAAAACAGAGCCTGCACTCTGGTGTAAAGTGGCATGATGGATCTTCTAGGCTTCTTTAGGTCAGAGACACATTTTAGATTGTCTTCTGAATGACACTCACCTATACCAAGACTGTAACAGCTATGGCCCTTGGCAAGTCTTTCTGTGGTTCTCAAAGACCATTTTCCCCATAGTACATCTGTTCCTTTATTTTTGACACTGCTGTGACTGCTGTAATAGTCTAGATAGCTATCTCAATGGAGATTTCTGGGAAAGGAATACACTGGGCTGGGTGGGTGAAGATCCTCCATCATTGATCCTGGGTATGATCCTTGGGGCTAAACATTTTCTGCACCCCTAAGATAGGCAGATGGGTGAAGATAGACGTATATATAGACACACACACAGTATACTTCACTTTTGTTCTACCCCAAGCTTCACATTATTAAAATTTTCTCATGTTGTTCAATTTGCTATTGCTGTACTCCACAGTAGAAAATTATGCAGCTCATGGGCAGCATGCAGCATGCCAGGTATTCCCCAGATTCTTCAAAAGCCACCCGCCCAGTCCATTTTTCTTAAAGTGGGGGGGGCATTCTTTGTTGCCAAATGGTCCATTACCATTCCTAGAGGCTTCCAGGACTGACAGACTGTACTTAAAGCCTCATCCCATCTCTCTCTCTCTCTCTCTCTCTCTCTCTCTCTCTCTCTCTCTCTCTCACACACACACACACACAAATAAAATAAATAAAAAACACACAAAAAAATCAGGAGCCTGCTACTGGAACTTACTTATGATTGATTTTGTGGCTGAAAAAGGCAGGAAAAACACAATGTATTTCAGCGCTATTCAAAGTGATGGTCAACAGACTGATGCCAGTCCACAAGCTGTTGGCTGCCCGTCCCTGCTGAGTTTCCAGAATAGAAAGAAGCAGTGGTATCCAATGGACACAAATATGGTACCAGTCTTTGGCATATTGGAAAAAAAAATTGCTGTCCCCCACATCAGATAGTTTGTGCTGCACTGGGATAACCTACCGCAGGACTGTGAGAGTGAAAATTGGTTCCTCAGTCCCTCATAGCTGCCCATGCATGCTCTACGTTCGTCCCAAGCTAATGAATTTTCCCCTCCTGGTTTACAGTGAAGGAACTGGCTGACAAATTCTAAACATCAGCTCACCCTCCCAAAAAAATGTATAAACAGCAAATGGAGACTAGAAGGAAAGCATATGAGTTAGGATGATGGTGTCAAGAACTTCAAAACTACCTTATTAGAATTAACTATTTCCCACCACTTGCACATCAGAGAGCAAAAGCAGTAATTAGGAATGGCTGTGTACCAAATGCAGGAGACCTCTGTATACCTCAGCATGCTTGGAAGTTACTAAAGGAACAAATGGAATCTAGTCATCTCAGACATGTGATCCTGCTTATGAACTGGAATAGCAAACAGCTTATTGCCATAAAGTGTCAAAACAAAATCTCATGTTTTATAGGGCTCATTTAGCCAGGATGTAGCCAATTATACCATATTTATGGAGCATGTAATAAAATGGTTTTTTTATGGCTGAAACTAGTTAGTTAAGCAACAAAATACACACTTAAGAATAGCATAACAAGGATTGCTAAAATGAACAACACTCATTTAAAGATTTACTGTATTTTTTTTCAGAGAAATAATGTGTAACTAGCTTTTCTGGCAGAAAAGATGCTCATTGTAATCAGTTAGAGGCTATGATTAGACTGTGACGAGGTAGAAAAGTCTCTTTTAAAAAATGACAAAATAAAAACATTCATTTAGACTCACTGCATCTCCTCAAACTGCTACCTTATGAGGAAATTCTAAGAAATGGAACCAATGCACCATCTAGTGCTAGGATGATAGCTTTGCAAGCCAGTATCTCTTGAACATCAGATTATGGGAATTACCATTAAGCCCCATGATTTATTCTGACCTTTCGAAAAGCAAATCCAGAAACCAGGAACTGGCAGGGCTGAACCTGGAGAGGATGACTGATTCATAGGGACAATGAGTGTTTGTTTGGGGAGAACAAAATGTGGACATTGCTCCTGAATAAAACTTCTATACCCAAAATAAAATATTCCTTCAGTCCCGAAATTTCTAGCATTGCAATAACTAAAATCTTCAGCTAAGCAGTTCAGGCATCCAAAGAAAAGAGGCAGGCAATGTTACCAAAGAGATGCAAACAAAGCAAATATAAGAATTCTAGGTATGAATGCTTCTCAGTGTCTCATTCTCTGCAGTGCCAGAAAGTTGTAGGCTGAAATAAAATATCATTGGGGGCAAAATTATTTTGGGGGCAATATGCTCACTTTGTCCCCCTTCCTTCTGTGGCTACACTCTTGTCTAGCATTATGCATTTTCTGCTGTCTGCATGGGGGGGGGGGGATATAAGGAGACAAAGCATTTTTTTTTCTTTCTTGAAGGAAGAAAAGCAAAGGTGGAATTATTTTCAGTAGACAAGCAGCAGGAAAGAAAGGGTTAAACTGAAAATGAAGGAAGACTACCATTTCTGGATGTCTTGGTCATCTGCAGACCTAACCAACAATTGGGCCACACAGTTTACAGAAAACCTACACACACTGACAGATATCTACACAAAAACTCCAACCATCACCCAGGACAAAAAAGGAGCACAATAAAAACTCTGGTAGACCGCACAAAAAGAATCTGTGAACCCCACCTCCTGGACGACGAACTGAACCATCTAAACTGGGCTTTACAGGCCAATGGTTACTCCGGTTCAGACATCAGAAGAGCCTCAAGACCCGGAAAAAACCACAGCAGTGAAGATAAGCAGCCAACCAAAGGGAATGTATTTTTACCATACATCAAAGGGGTCACTGACCGTATAGGAAAACTGATGAAGAAACATAACCTTCAAAGAATCTACAGACCGACCATGAAAATTCAACAAATACTACATTCAGCAAAGGACAAGAGGGATCCTCTAACTTCTGCGGGAGTTTACCGCATACCTTGCACCTGTGGGCAGTTCTACATAAGGACCACAAAACCCAGCATCCAAACATGAATCAAAGAACACGAAAGACACTGCAGACTGATCCAGACAGAAAAATCAGCAGTAGCAGAACATGTCATAAACCAACCTGGAAACAGAATCCTTTTTGAAAGCACAGAAATTCTGGACCATTTTGACAACTACTATGTCAGACTACACAGAGAGGCCATTGAAATCCATAAACACATAGACAATTTCAACAGGAAAGAAGAAACTTGGAAAGTAAACAAGATTTGGCTACCAGCACTGAAGAACACTAAAATCAAGACTCAAAAATATGCCAGTGACCACCACTCAGACTCTGAAGGTCCCTCTACAAGAAACAATACAATGGATGGCTAATGTAATTAATGCACTGTTATGCATATCCCCTAACAATACAACCCTGGGGGATATTCTATTTAACAATAGGACATCACACAGGCCAACTGTAACACATGCAAATTGCTTCTTCCCACCGGGGACTACACAAGTATATATACTCTGTCTCACTTCCATGCCACCAGATCCTCTGAAGGTGCCAGCCACAGATGCAGGCGAAATGTCAGGAGAATATACTAATAGAACACAGCCTCAAAGCCTGGAAAATCCACAACAACCTATTAAACAGTCTGTTTCTCATCTGTTCCCAATTTCATCCTGCCTGGCTGTAGAGATATGAGCAGGAGGTAAAACAACACAGCACTTTCCATTGTGTGTGCTTTGGCCCATCAGCAAATCTACACTCAAGCTATATTTTTCGACAGATGGTTAATACACACTATTTGCTTCTGACCAAAGCAGTGTAGACACACACAGATGCCCAAACTGAAGCTACATAAAATGTGTATGCATATAGTAATGTTATTCTGAATCTGAAATAATATTGTCACTGCTCTGGCTTTCACAGCAAATTGTGACAAGAGTCCTGATAAACTGAGCACATGGAATAAACATCCATTTATCTGCTAGTTCTAGAATGCTTCAGATTTTGGATAACAGTCTATGTATGGTAACAAATACTACCCAGCTCATGCATATCTGCCATTAAATGTAGAAAATGTTATTTGACCTCCCCCGAGAATGTATTACAACATTTTGAAAGTGTTATATTAAAATCCTTTGTTTCCAGTTTTTTGACCCCCCACTCTTTTTTTTTTGTCTTTCAAAAAAACCTCCTGAAAATTTAAAAGAAATCCTGGACAGCTTTAAAGGAAGAAAGGTAAAAGATGTGAAAATATCTGCAGAATAATTATGCTAACCCCCTCCCTAAACCAATAGATAACGTTGTAGACGTTACCTCAACACTGGCAGTCAGGCCAGTGTGGAGGTAAAAAAAGGTTAAGCTGGTTGTGGCAAAGGCCTTGCTCTTCAATTTGTGGAAAAAGATGACTTTGTTAATTTCATTCAGTCCTCCTCGGGGGCCGGGGGAAGAGAGCTCTATCCCTCCTGTGTTTCAAGACTATGAGAAATAGAACTGAGATAATGTAGCGTGAATGAACAATTATGCATGGTATGTCATGTGTAGCAGCAACTGTAGACAGTTGCATCAAGGGCACAAAGTGTCCTGAGGGGAATAGCTCATTGGATAAAGCATCTTAACGGCCCCCAAACATATGACATCCTTTCAAAGATGTTGCATGTATCACACACACTATCACTGGCTCAAATTTTGTAAAAGCATTTCAAGAATCAGAAGAGGGCATTGAAAACGACAGTGATGACGAGAACAGAGAGTAAGGCCATTTCCGCACAAAAGCCCCTCCCTAAACTACAAACTCCAGGATTCCATAGATACTGAAAGTGGAATAATAGCACTATAACAGTCTAGTGCAGAAATGGCCTAAGATGAACTTTGTGCCTGTCTCTAAGACCCTGGACAAAGGCAACAAGGAAGGGGCAACAGTGGCAGAAACTCCATACTCAATTGCTTCTACAACAAAAGTATCTTTGCTACTTCTTCAACCTTGTGGCAACGCAAAACTTGAAAACCAGGATTTCTAATCCCGGGCGGGGGGGAGGGGGGAGAAACAGTCTCATAATCTCAGCCTTTCAAGTAATATTTTTGGCACTTGATGGAAAAGTGCAAGAAGCTGTGGTCCAAACAGAACCAATCTGTGCAGGGCATAGTTTTAGTCTGCATCACTGTGTCATACATTTGAAGATTCAAAGTAAAACTGGATGGAATTCAGTGTCCAACATTCTGTAGCTGTCACAGGGTCTCCTGTTTACTGTGCCTGTAAAAGTAGATGACATGCTGAAATAAAATTTAAATGCCTAGTCCATCTGGCTATGCCAAGCAAACCAGGAAAATATGGTTTAACAGTGTGGTGGTGCTGTGAGGCTAAAATACCCAAAGAAGACATTTACCTGAATAACCAGGCTGGCATCTTGCAAAGTCGAGCTGGGTCACAGAGTGATGGTAACTTTAGCTGTATCAAATTTCCATATTGAATGACATGTTGTGAGATACAATTTTGCTCACTGGAATAGACCAGGTGGAAGGTTTGCTACTCAAGGCCTAATGTATAGTGGCATCATTTAACAGAATACATCATTCCCAATACACATTACTTCTAGGGCAGGAAATAAAACCAACAGATGGTGTGCCACGTGTGGGAAATAAATTTGCAAGGATCACTGTAGCATCATCTAAGTTACACGTTCTGATTTTCCACAATGGTTAGCACAAAGAATAACCTTTCATTGAGTGACATTTTCCTCAGCAGGATTTTTTTGTTGTTAGTGCTGTTATTAGAGAAGAAAATTACCTCAACGGTACCTACTATTCATGCTAGTTCTTCTAAATAAAAAGCTCTATTTGCTATTTTTGAGGTTCACAACAAAGCTTTCCTGTATTGATATATCTTTTTTTGGCACAAAGACACATCTATTAGCTTGTTGATGTTGTGCCTTCGAGTTATTTACCACTTTATGACCTTTAATTGAACTATTAATGAGGTTTTCTGGGGCTGAAAGTATGTGACACACCCAAGGTCACCCAGTGGGTTTCCACAGCTCAGCGGAGAATTGAAGCCTGGTTTCCAGAGAATTGAACCCTAGTTTCCAGTAGTCTACTACTCAGACTACTACACCATGCTGGCTCTAACTACTTGACAACAAATGTTCAACCTCATGTCTTTTCTAGCTCCTACTGCTTGGGTATTGCAGAATATCCTTAAACGTACACCCAGAAGTACTCTCATGGATATGGATCACTTTTGCAAACTTTCCTTCTGAAGTCAGTTGATGGCAGTAAAATCTTTTATTAGCAGGGTTTGATCTGAGATACAATTCCACCACATTATGCCACATCAGTGATGGGAGAAAATTAGTCATATGTACATATTTCCTAAAATTAATAGGCTAATTATTGAATTATAATTTAATTCTATAGATGACTGTAAATCCCACTTAACTGGGCTGCCTTTGAAATGTATGGAAACTGCTTCCGAATCTTCTATTCTTTACTATGAAAATGGTAAGAAAAAATTGTCTACAATGTATAAAGATGTTTGAAATATATGTTGGAAATGTGAACTGATGGGGATGATAGGAGTTTCAGCCCCACGGAAACGCAGCGGAAAAACCAGAGTTCAGCGAGCCAACAGCAGCAGCCTTGTTCCCCAGTGAGGATACTCACACACAGAGGAGTTTCTTCCAAAACAGGAGGCACTTTATCTTGCAGCAAAGTTCCGTTATATACAAAACATAGGACAGACGGACAAAAGCTTGCGCCAGGCACCAGGTTTGGTCAACAGACAAATACATACTGGCGTTGCTTTGTTACATACATATCTACAACCAATCAGGTAGAGGTTTGCACACCTCCCTCTACCATCTGCACACGACCCCGGTTTCTTATGCAACCTTGCAATTACCCACAGCTGGGGCATGATGCAACATCTTTGCAGTGGGCTGATCATTTTCCCAGGGTTCCCTGCCTGGAATCGCTAACAATCCCCTCCAAAATGGTCAGGCCACTGTGTAGGACATTTTCACAATCCATACATGTCATACAATACATGTTACATAATACATGCAGTATATACATTCAAGGGCACAACTCATCTTCCACCTTACACCCTGGTGGCAAGGCCCAGTTCACCTGCCAACTTCTCATGGCCTACTACTGGAAGTGCCTTTGTGAGCAGATCCGCAGATGGACAATACCGCAAGCACAAAATCCCATCTTGGACCATTTGCTTCACATTTTGATACCATACCCTAATGTAGTCCTACACTCAAATTTTCTGCCTCAGTCACACGGGACAACAAAATACCCTCCTCCTGACCTTTTAGGGATAAGCATAACTTTACTTCCTGACTCAGCAAGTTGGGTACTTCCTGACCCACTTTCACTGGAACCACTGCTGGAACTAGTGCTGACCTCAGTGCGAGGCTCTCTCTTGACCGTAAATGCGGGTTCAGCACTAGGTGGCGGTGTTGAACTCTTTGGTGTGACGTTGAGTGAGATTTTTGGCTTCTCCTCCTCAGTACTTTCCTCAGTACTTTCTTCTTCATCATCAGCCATCACCACCCCTCCATCTTCAGAGCTTTCAAGTGTATCCGGGACACTGTCCTTCTCCTCATCAGATATCACTGCCCCTCCATTCTCAGGAACACTTTTTTCACTTTTACCCAGGGGAACCAAAACCTCTTGATTACAGTGCAGTCTTTTCACACTTTTCCCCAGGGGAATCAAAACCTCTTGATTACAGTGCAGTCTAGCCCATCCTGAATGGATTTCAAAGTTTGCACTCCTAGAATACACTATTTTGCCAGCATGGTGTATAAATCTATATTTGTTACCTTCATATCCCACAAAGCGTAACCGTCTAGATTTCTCCTCTCCAGACTTTCTGAAACTTGGGGAAACATACACACTAGCAAACTGACCCCAAACACGTAGATGCTTCAGGTTTGGCGCTCTACCATACAATAGGTAATATGGAGTTTGCTTCACACTTGAACTCCACATCCTGTTTAAGTGGTAGTTTCCTGTCACTATTGCTTCTTCCCAAAGTCCTGCTGGGGCTTGGGCATCCTCCATCATACAGTCCTTCATTTGTTTTAACAGCCCAATTCTTCTTTCTGCAAGACCATCCTCCCCGGGAGATGCGGGGTTGGTGGTTTTATGCCTTATGCCTTTCTTACGCATCCAGGCTTGCAGGCTGTTAGACAGGAATTCTCCCCCTCGATCTGACACAAGACTGGCCACTTTATAAGGAAATTCCCTCTCAACAGCATTCACCCACTCTTGGAACTTTTCAGCTGCTTGACTTTTCTCCTTTAGCAGATAGATATAGGAGGACCTGGTGTGTCTGTCTACAATTACCAGGAAAAACCTATTTTGCCCTTCAGTTGGCTTGAATGGTCCAGCTAAATCTGCATGTACAACCTCAAAAGGACGTTGGGTGACACACTTGCTTTTCTTGGCAATGGGGTAAGCCTTTACCTTAACCTTTTTTGCACACAGAGCACTCTAGGAACTTAGGACAATTTCGGACCTGTAACCCAACTCTTGCAAACCTTTGTAGGTGGCATGACCCATCACTCTGTGGAGGTAATGTACACACTTTTCATGTAGAGGTTTGTTACACAAAGGGTTGTTTTCCAGTTCTCCTTTGGGCAACATGTGGTACAACCCCCGCTTTTTCACCTCTTTTGCACAAAAAACACCTTTTGCAGTAATTATACATTTCTCCCCTTCAAACACCATTTTGTAACCCTCACTGGCCAGTTGGGAGACACTCAAAATACAGTTCTGCAAATTTGTCACGCACAATACATTATTAAACCATTTCCCCAAACATGGCACATATGCAGTACCCATCTTCTACACCTTGCTTGGTGCCCCATCTGCAAGGGAAATCGCTGTTATATTTGCATTTGTAACATCATTCAACAGCTTTAAATTGTTCACCATGTGGTGAGTTGCACCACTGTCTAGCAACCATACACCACTCTCAGACTGTTCTTTTGCCACAAACACATACATGGCCTTCAGCCTGTGACAACACGCCCCTCCGCTTCTGGGCTGTCTTCTTCCCTCTGCTCAGCGCTGGCATTCTGCAGTCCTTCTGGAGATGGCCAACTCTCTTACATCTGTAGCAGCGTCTGGCAAAGCTGCACACTGCACCTTCTTCCAGGTCAGATGCCTCCTTGGGAGCTGCCTCTCCCTCCTGGCGACTGGCTGTTCTCCCCTCTGACTGCAGTCTGGAATCGAACTGCTTATGTTGGACTTCCTCCAAAATCCTCTCGGCTACCAAGTCTACAGTCAGCTCTTCCTCACGCACACCCTGGAGGCTGTACATTAAAAAGTCCCACTCCTTAGTGAGGCTTCCCAGCAGAATAAAACTTATCTGCATTTCTGGGATATTTACCCGTCTGCTGGCTGCCTCTTGAAATAACTGTTTCATCAGCATGAGGTGCTCTCTTACACACCTTCCGGGACATAACTTTGTGTTATACAGTCTTTTCGTCCATAGCATTTTGGACAAACACAAGGAAGATTGATGCACACGCTTCAGAGCCTCCCAGAGATGATATGCTGTGTCCGCAGCAGCAGCGTGAATCAACTGGGAAGGACTTAAAGTATGCAAAATAACTGCTTTGGCTTTTTCGTCAGCAACCCTGAATGCTGCTATTTGAGCAGCAGTTGCTACTTCTGGGGGCTGTCCCTCATTTTCCAAAACGTGCCACAAGTTTTCCTTCATCAAAGCGGCTCTCACATAAATTTGCCAGCTTTGATAATTAGCGTCGGTCAACTGTTCAAAACACAGATAACCTCGCTCAGCCATGCTGCTGCCTTTGTAAGGAAAATTCAACAAACAAAGCAGCCGGCCGCAGTGACCTTGATGAGCTCTGGACTGAAGATTAACTGTCTCCCTGCCAAAACACAGACTCCCGAAGCACCGGAGAGCCAGGCAAACAGTCAAAAACAGTCCCAGCGTCCAGGGGAAAAACAACTACAGGTGCGCTGTGGATGCTGTGCACTCTGGGCCTGGGCCCATAACCACTGATGGGGATGATAGGAGTTTCAGCCCCACGGAAATGCAGTGGAAAAGCCAGAGTTCAGCAAGCCAACAGCAGCAGCCTTGTTCCCCAGTAAGGATACTCACACACAGAGGAGTTTCTTCCAAAACAGGAGGCACTTTATCTTGCAGCAAAGTTCCATTATATACAAAATATAGGACAGACGGACAAAAGCTTGCGCCGGGCACCAGGTTTGGTCAACAGGCAAATACATACTGGCGTTGCTTTGTTATATGCATATCTACAACCAATCAGGTAGAGGTTTGCACACCTCCCTCTACCATCTGCACACGACCCCAGTTTCTTATGCAACCTTGCAATTACCCACAGCTGGGGCATGATGAAACATCTTTGCAGTGGGCTGATCATTTTCCCAGGGTTCCCTGCCTGGAATCCCTCATATGAACACCACAAAGGATATGCTGGTATCACATGTGGTGGATGTGTACAAAAGCTAAAAAGTTTTAGGCTCAAACACATACTTTAATGCAGAAGATTTTGAAGGTTAATACTCAATTTAGACCCGAACTATTTTTACCGGGATTGATGGAGAAAAAATGGAAAGGAATTATGGAGGACTATTACAATGTATGACCACGGCAGCAAGACTGACACATGCACAGAAATGGAAGAATGCATTAATACCAATGAAACAGAACTGGTGGTTAAAACTGAATGAGTTGAAAGCAACAAATTAGCTGCTTAGATCAGAGAAAAATCATCTGTGACATTGGAAATCCTGACAGCCTTTTTGCAGGAAGAAAAAAAGAGAATAATATGATAACTAGGTTTTGATAATTAGTAGGTTTGAATTACAGGAAGAAGTGTATGAAATATCTATTAGTAGGAGAAGATTTTATATACTAAGACCTATAACTGCTGAAAAAAAAGTTGGAAGTCATTGTATTTTTCCTTTTTCATTAATGGTCCCTTTTAAAAATCTTTTTTCCCCCCTACACATATCTTTTAAATGTTGGTGGATACTTTTAATAAAAATATATTTTTTTAAAAAAAATTCTTCTATCATTCACTCTAAGAAACTCAGTAATTTCAGTGGATAAGAATGTGTTTCCAAGAACTGCCTATGTACGATATCCAACTGCTATAGGGAAAAATGTAGGTGACTCAAATACTATACTGGAATCCACTTTGACCAGCCAGTGGTAGTGGGAATCAAACACCATTCTCAATCTCTCTCACACACTTCTTTCCCATATGCCACATTCAGGCTGGTATTTTGTGGTTTGTCTCAACTAGAGTAGACCTATTTAATCATTTGTTGAATAGTAGGTCAACACATAGGTAAATCCCACAGACTGAATGGTTCTACTCTAGTCAGGACTATCAGGATTTAGGATACTGTCTGTTTCCTTCGTAAGTTTAATGCTGATCTCTATGACCTTCTTGAACCTACATTTTCTATCTGGAGTGAGGGCAGGGGTGGAATATGGTGGAGAATCTTTGATTTTTCAGAGGCCCAGATTTTATGAAAGAAATACATTAATGTACATCAGCATTTTTCAAGTATGAAGTCTAGCCATCACTCTGCCAACTTCTCAGGAAGGCCCTCCACACAGGGAAATTTACATAAGCCGTGCAACAATGAGAAAGTAATGCTAAAGGTATTTCCCCACAGCCTTTCCCTAGTTATGTGCCCTTCTCCACTATCACACTCAAATATAGCTATTCTGAAAAAGAGTGCAGGGTGTTTCAGCACAGATGCAATTCTGGACAACACCTTTCTGGATAACACCTTTCCAGCCACAGAAGTGAATGTGAACTCACAGCCTGTGCTTAGTGGGAGATAAAGTTTTACACACACACACACACACACACACACACACAAATAAAATGAGTGTAAGGATCTAAAGCAGAAAGTTCTTTTTACTGGTTTGGAACAGTTCCTCATAATGATGAGCTCAAGGCACAATAATGCTTTACTTCACTTTAATTCCTGTACTGAAAAAAGTATTTTCATAATTACCGCAATTTTTCTTACATCAACATAGTTCTCCTTATTAAACAGGCAAATTTAAAGCAAATCTAGAAGCATCCCTTTCCTGACAAACAAATCATGATCAAATATTCTCATTTGTTCAAAAAGGTAACAAAGGTATATCTGGAAAAATGCCTTGACATTTATTTGTAAACTTTAAATTCTAAAAGAATGGCAAAGTACAACAGACCGCCACATTTTTATCTTAAAAATAACTACAAATCTGGACATGAAATACAGAAAAGTTTATTATGGATGTACCCCACTTTGTTATCTGGTGAAAGAAATCTGAGGCAACAATTTGGTGCATTACAGAGAAGCCAATATACAGTAGCTGCACACCACGATTCATTTTTGGATCACAACTAGCATTCTCACTATGACTGTTAGTACAGAAATGTTCTGCAATTAGAAAAAAATGAGAATTCTCTCATGCTGTACAATACCATGTGCAAGTGTGTGTGTCCTAGACGTTAAAAAATAAGGAACTCAATCAGTTTAATTTCTTCTACACCCAAACTGCTAGGCTGTAGATCCTGGAATGTTCAGCACACATTTTTTATAAGCTCCAGACATAATTTAAGTGCTTCTCATGTGCAAACCATTACTGACTAAAGCTTTTCAAAGGTCATTTAATTACAGATATGAACACCCTCTGCAAAGATATGAGAATATGCTATAGGACCCCAGAGGTCATTACAGATTTGCTAACTTTAAGAAAGAGAAATGCTATATTTCACTCCAGTAGTTCTAGTCCCTGATGAGGTTCTCCTGATTGAAGGCATTTTATTTGTAGGAAATAGACCATTCTTTGACAGATGCATCATGAGATGTCGTTACCAAGGTGTGTTCATCCAGCCATGCCAAGCTGATTACATGATGTAATCTGTGGGCATCTGGCAAAAGGAAAGCAAAAGGCAAAAATGAATGTCTGCAACTAGTCTCACCTCACCTTGACAATTTACTCTTAAGAAATTGTATTATGACCACCAACATTTATATACATACATGCATATGTTTTCTCACCTGGTACACCTGCACCACTGTTGTACCCCAAGTGCTACCACATTGGCATATCTTCCTTCCACCCAAGACCTTATCTTCCAGCTCCTAACAGTCTGCCTTTCCCTCATGCCCCCATGCATGGTGATGCTTCTGCTAAGAGATGTCTGAGCACCAGTACTGCAGCGAAGAGCTGCAATGAGACCACTGTTGAGTGGCAATGCATGAGAAGAAAAGGCGGCGTAGCAGAGGCAATATCAACATACTATAGTAGCCACTCTTCACTTCCCTCTCTATATACAGGCAGAATAGTGGCCTTGATTGCAAACCATGCCTGAAGATCCTATTTAGTGATCTCAGGTCACTTTTACACAGACTTTATTTTTTGAGGAAAATTATAGGTCTGAAGAAATGCTTTCACCTCTGTAACAAATATATCTATAAACAAGAGACTTTAGACTGGCAAGTACTCTGTTATCAAGCCAGACCCAGCCTCACCCTTCAGAATTAGAGATATCTGTAACCAAAATATGTATATGTATAGTTACCTTGTATTTTGACTCTAGTCTCTGGGTCACTCAGTGTCCAAACATACACCATCATATCCATGCCCCCTGAAGCAAAGTGTTCATTATCTGGCGACCACGCAATGCAGACAATTTTTGCATGATGCCCATAAAATAAATTATGTTCCTATTTGGATAAAGAAAACAAACAATACAAAACAGACAATCCATAATTTTGCAAACAATTTTTAATCCTAAAAGGGAGTAGCTTGTCAACAAAATTATAAGATAAATAAAACATGATACAAGAATGAATACCCCTATTTAATGTCCCTTTAAAAACAAGATTTAAATAGGTATGCAAATATGTAGTGAGACGGACGACAGGTTTAAAAAAACTTGCCATTCTTAAGGCAATATGCAGTTCTTCTACTGCTTGTCTAGTAATCCAAACACTACCAGCTTTGTATTTGCAACCCCACCAAAAAACTATCAATATTAGTCATGGCCAACTGTTTTTAAATACTCAAATAAATCTCTTTGTGATGGATATGTGATCAGATGCTCTCAAGTACAAGGTTACAAGATTTGTTTCCTTTTCAATTGAATTCAATGTCAGTCAAAGATAAAGTTTGTTCCTTGTTTCTGAGAAATAAAAGTAAACAGAGTTAGGAGGTCACACAATAGTCCTTACCGCATAGCCATCAGCCACACTAAATACAGAGACAACTTTGCTCGCATCTGTGACAGCAAGAAAGGCACCGTCATGGGAGTAGGCCAGGTCTGTCACAGGGCCTTTTGCTTCCAATATCTTTTCATCTCTTTTTAAAGAAGTTCCCTGAATGGCATACAAGTAAACGTTTCCATCCTAAAAAATCAAGATATTACAAAGTTAAACTCCATTTACTGTGTACAAATGCCTTAAAGTTTTTGCCAGTTTTCAAACTTTCTATTGTCTACACTGAGAAATGTTAGGAACGTGTTACCTGTTTGCACCTTACGCCTTTCAGAAAATCAAATGGGTAGAGGAGTACCCCCTTCCTTAAGGACTTGGGGAAAATGTTATTTTGTGACACTATAAGACTCAAAATACAACTATTTATAAAACTGATACCTTGCAACCAAATAACTAGAAATGCAGTTTCTATTATTTGTTTAATGAGGTTAACAATTGCATTCAACTTCAAACAAGTATGATAAAAAAAAATTCACACGTACAGCAAGTCAAAATACATAATATTGAGACGTATCCTTATCCACATTCATTCAAATTTTTTAACAGCCACATCACATATTTCAAATTTTCATGAAAACTAGTGATGTACTTTATCCAGGCCTATCAATGAAGCTATCCTTCACTGAAATTCTGAACAGCAATAAAAGGTTATTAAGGTTTAAAGCCTTTGACAACAACTGCTGGCAGAGACATCTTGTGCAAGTTTTGTTTCATTTTGAAGGTATGCAATGCTATCAGTATGCCAATTTTTTTTCTTCCATTATGTATAAATTGGTCTACATGGTTTTAAATCTGCAGCTTTTACAGATACAACATTGCTCACATATTGATTTATATATAAATAACTGTGTACACATAGCCTTAATTCTGGTGTTCAATCTTTTCTTGGGGGGGGGTCAACAAATTGCTCTCTGATCAGTAATAATGTTGTACAGTGTTGCAAACTGGGATTCTTTGAAACATACCTTTCAAGCACCCACACTCTTCCTTGAACTTTTGGGCCCAAATCCTCAGGTGAGGATCAAATGGCCAGGATTACCAACTATGTTCCACAGTATTCTCATCTTGTACCACCTTATGAAGCATTACAGCCTTAAGCGTATTGTGTACTGTAATTTTTGTGAAGCTTGAACCAATGTGAGATCATAACTCTGGTCTTAAACTGGCTTTTCCATTGATAAACAAGTAATGGAACATGTGCTTTTGAGTATCTATTATACATTTACTGGGGAGAAAAGCCTACAGGCAAAAGCTGGCCATGTGACAAAGAAGACTCTGCCTTAGAAAGCATCCAAACATCACTACAAAATGAATGCTACCACATTCACTGCCATCCTGCTACAGTGCCTGCCAAATACTCTTACTTACTGTTCCTCCAACTGCTGCCATGCCACCTCCAGGGTGAACTGCTACTGCTTCTGGTTCAAAACCAGGGTTATCAACCACAAAGCATTTCTTCTTATCTTTCATCAAGACAATCTGCAATGGCAGAGAAGAATTCAATTCATTCCTATTTCCCGCAAAATAATGTTCTGATTGAGGGCTAGGATGTTTTTACTATTATGAAATGATCACATTCTTACAATGTTACATTAGTAAAGCTTTGTGTTTCTTTACAATAAAATTAAGTTGTAAAAAGAAGAAAGAAAAGGGGGGTTTCCTAGTCTGTAGGTTCAAAAGATTTGCAACTTGGGCTCCTTCCATTCACCCACCACAATTCTACACAAGTGGAACTTGTCACTTCTACCTTCCACACTCAATTTCCCTTGGTGGGGAGACAATGAAAATGGGGTGTAGACATCTGTCTACATGGCCATAGCATTCAAACATACTGCAGGTCTGTACGAAAACAGAATGTGCCAATACATGCAAGTGGGTGCTGTTCAGGATCAAGGTTTTTTTTTAATAACTCAATTATTTGAGGTGTGCATATTCCAAATTATGCTCGTAAACAAAAGGGGCAATTTGCTCAGTATGTATGATGTTGGAGACACTCAAGAAAAACACAGCATCACCCCACAGTGCATGGCCAAGCATAAATTGAAACCATCGTCTCCAGAGCATTGCACTGTGACAATGGAGACCAGGGTACAAATCTACACTCAGCTATGCAAATCCACTGGGTGACCTTGGGCAAGTCACTCTTGCTCAGCCTCACAGGAAGGCGAAGCCAAAGGCAAACCCCTTCTGAACAAATCTTGCCAAGAAAACCCCATGACAGGTTCACCTTAGGGTCATCATAAGTCAGTATTTTTTGTACCTATGAAGAGAGGAGATAGATTTCTTTATCATGAATGGTTGATTTCAACAAAATTTGAGAGATAATAATGCACACATTTGTTATGACAGGCACCAGGAGATGCAACCTGAACATGATACAAGGTCAGGTGGTTGGGGGCTGTCATTAGAACTGGAACACAGGGAGGAGTAGTTATTTTGTGTGAGTTTCATCATAATAATTAGTAGTTGTGTTGAAAATTAACAGGCACTTATGCAGGTCCTGCTAAATTCAGCTAACACTGTTCAGCAGAAATTCCCACAGGATCATATACTTTATTAAAATGGGAATTAGAGAGACAGAGAGAAAAATATGCACCTCTAGTACTATACCATTTATATAATGCTTTATACAGATATATCTCACCCCCATTTGTTCTGTTTTAGGCCCTAGCATGTCTTGGCTGACTTCAAATGATGGTTCTTAGAAAAATATTCATATATGTTGATGCTGTTTGTGTGCCTTCAAGTTGTGTTGTGTGCCACCAAATATGGTGACCGTTAGGCAGCCCTATCATGGGGTTTTCTGGGGCTGAAAGTGTGTGACACTTCCAGGGTCCGCCAGTGGGTTTCCATGGCCATGCAGGGAATCAAACCCTGGTCTCCAGGGTTGTAGTCCAACGCTCATACCACTATATCATGCTGGTTCTCATAACTTCTTCATTTGATCATCTTGGCCTAAATTCTATGTCATACAGCAGTGCTGGGATTTTTATTTCTTCACCTCTAGGCTTACAAGGAAGAAAATGATCTCCAGCAACATAAAGCACAACAAACCTAGAATTCAACGTCCTGCTAGAGCAGATTTTTAGGACACCCTGCAGCCTACAGGACGGAGGGTGAATTGCCCCACTCCTAATCAGAAGCCGCTTCTGTGAATACATGAGCAGCATTGGATACAACCCATTATTTCCAGTTCCTACATATTTTTACCATTTATGTTTGGACTCCAAGCATTAAATCTCTTTTTATGTTTTGCATCAAGAAAGGTTGCTTCCTCAGAATTTAATTAGAGTTATATTTCAATTACTGATTCTTACATTAAATGGTAGCGCAATTAAAATAAAATTCTAGTGGAAAGCAATTGTTACATTTTCATAGTAAACTTATTCAAAATGCAAAGTGTAAATTATCTGCATGTGGTTCAATAGTCTAACTAGCATCTGGCCTTTATGAAAATCCCCTCTCTGCAATGAAACTTATTGGATGATTGTAGACCAGTCTGGATGTCCCTCTGCCAAGCCTATCTCATGGGCTGTTGCAAAAGGAGAAGTTCAATGGTAGGGCCTAAGTACCCTCAAGGCACTAGATTCTGTCTGATCTTAGATGCTAAGCAGGGTTGAACGTGGTCGGATGGAAAACCATCAACAAGAACAACAGGAGAAAGGAACTGGCAAAAATACCTGTGAGTGTTCCATGCTTAAGAAAGCCCTACGAAATTCATGGGATCATTGTAAGTCGACAGGTGACTTAAAGGCACATACACACACAAACGTTCAATGTTACCCCTGAACTTATTAGAGGGCAAGTGAAAATTAAAATAGCCACTAAAATAAAATAAAATAAAATAAAATAAAATAAAATTGCCGTCTATTTTTTAAATACACACCTCTCCAATGCATACAACCACTGCATATCCACCAGGTCCAACAGCGATACATTTTGGCTGAACATCCATTTTTATAATGTCTTGGCCACTAAAAGGAAAAGAAAAAGTGACCAAAGTTTACTAGTGAGGATTTACTACAATATAAAGATTAAAAGGAGTGGGTGAGTATAAGGCAATGGAGGATTTTGAAGATAAGGATAAGACATTTCTAATGGATCTGAAAAAAACTTGGCGTCACGATCAGAGTGATGACTGATTTTAGCATCCAATCACAGAAAAAACTATGAGATGATTAACGAGAGAAGACTGCAACAGATGAGCCAAGGCATAAGTTTCTTCACCACTTCAAACAACATGAAAACTGGCTCCAAATTAGCATTTCATACTATGACAGGAGTGGGGAAAAAGTGGGTCTAAGGGCCTGTTATATAGCTCCCAAAGCACTCATACAGACCCCTGAAGTCCCTAGATAACCCAGTGAAAACAAAATCAGCTTAAAAACATTTTGAAAACATCCCCAAACATCTTACTTAGCTCTGCAAGAATCAGGCATATTTCAGATTCCTAGAACCAGACGTGATGATGCCCCATCACTTGCAATTGTGCCAAAAGGTCCTGCACAGCCTCCAGGGAGGAGAAAAGGCAGAGAGGAAATGCCTCCTGCCCTCTCACTGGTAACACCCTTATTAAAAGGAAGGTGCAACTGACATAGCAAGTGAGGGGCCTAAGAACGTTTGGCACGTTCCACATTCTGCTTCTTAACAATGTGATGAGTTTATCCTTTCATACATTACTCTGTTTCAGTGTTGTGCTAATATTTTGACCAAAACAATTTTTACTGTGCAACTAACCCAAAGGCCACTGCAGCATTTACCACGCTACAAGGTCATACTGAAAATAATGCCTGTGTGCCATTTCATCTGAAACTATCAATCCAAATGTGATGCTATTACACCAACAGAAAGAGTAATTCTTATAGCATAACTGACATAATTTCTGTTGCATACCTATGGCTATGAAGCAGAAACAAAGAGCAGTCATCAAATTCTTGACCAAAACGGATGTACTTAAACCACAGAACACTTAAAAGTGATGAGAGTAATGTAAGAAGATGGGTGAGAAAGTTTGAAGAAGGTGAAACCAGTGGTGAAGACAAACCGTACAGGAGAAAGCCACTGACAGCAGTCGCCAACAAAAACCAAAGCAGGATGGACAACATGATTCATGCAGGCCAGTGTACGATTGTCCAAGAGACTGTTGAAGAACTCAGCTGTGGTCACAGTGATGCCAAGCAGATTATCCACAATCTTGGATATGAGGACAGTGTGGATATGAGGACACTGGTTTCCTCATCAATTAACAGCTGGTTTGAAAGAGAAGAGACTGCATGTGTGTTCGCATCTGTTGGCAGCATCTGAAGCCTATGAGGACATGGGTTATCAAACTGGGACAAACATGTATGACTCACAGACCAAGAATCAGTCCATGGAATGATGGTGCTCCACCTCCTCTACGCCAAAGAAATTCAAAAGCCAGTGCTCAGCACAGAAGGTTCTGGTGAATGTCTTCTGGGATGACAAGGGGATGATTTTACTTGATTTTCTTGAGCATGGGACAATAATGAACAGTGACCACTACACTCCATCACTCCAGAGAATTTGAGAAGCCATCCATAAGACAACACCACAGAAACAGCCAGATGCAATTCAATTACACTAAGATGATGCACTACCCCACACTTCTGTGTCAGTATCACAGGTTCTTGCACAAATGGGATAGTCAGTGGTGCCACATCCATCTTACAGCCCTGAGTTGACACAGTCAGACTTTCACTTGTTTGGTTGGATGAATTGGGACAGGGATTTGATGATGTAGGCAAAGCGGAAGATACTATCAGACGCTGGACAAGGAAGTGCCCAAAAGGGGATTTTTTCCAAAGTTGACTTGATGAGTGGTTCAAAGATGGCACCAATGCATCACCACTGGTGGAGACTATTTTGAATAGTCCCACGTTGCAGACAAACAATTCCTTCACACATGTATGCAGCTGCACACGTCTTATGTTGTTAATACAGAAGCTATGACCTGACAGGCATTACTTTCAATACAACCCTCATATCTGCTTAAGAGGATAAAGCTGATACCCTCTGAACCAATGGTAGTGATAGTTACAGAATTACTTGATCAATTGACTGTGATGTTTGATTATCAGGTATCACGGTAAACTAGACTGCCAAAGAGTTATATAGAGTCATTTTAATTTTTATCATCAATATCACTACTACCATCATCTTTATTTATACCCCACCTTTTCCCCAAAATTGGGACTCAAGACAGCTTACAAATTAAAATGTTTCAACAGAATTAAACTGTTAACAATATTAAATCAATTCAAGACACACTTAAGCAGGATAAAATTTAAAATCATGCAGGACTTTCTTACAAGCCCTTTCTGCAAAAGCCTTCAGTTCTAAATGCCTGTCTCTGTATAATCAATCAATCAATCAATCAATCAATCAATATTTTTAAAAAGTAAGTCTTTGCCTGCCAGTGGAAGGACAGCAAGGGGTGGAGGATTCTAATCAGGGAGTTCCAAGGTCAACAGGGCAGCTACAAGAAGGTCCTCTCTCACATACTTTCTAATACATTTGCCTTCTGCTAATGGGATATTTTTATATCTGATTTGCCTGGGCTCGTGGGAGGGGGGATGGGTAGAAAAGGTGGAGGGCTAGATAACTTTTAGGAGCATTCTGATTACTTTTTTATTAATATTTTTATTAAAGTTATATGATACCAAATCAAAAATACACAAAGAAAACAATCTCTGTATTACTTACTATATGATCTGTGTGTTACTTAAAAAAATAAAAGAGAAAAACTATAAATATAGTGAAGGATAAAAGGAAAAAGAAAAAAAGAATAAAGAGAAAAATAAGAATGACTTCTTACCCTTTCCTTAGCTGCTGTAACTAAAATTTAATTAAGCCTCCTCCAGTTACTTTTTTCATGTTAGCCAAAATATACAATTCTTTCTATAATCCATCACTTTCATTAACTCCAAAAATAATTTGCTATACTAAGCAATTTATCTACAAAAAGTTAATAAAAAGTTAGCTCCAAAATCTATCCATTAATAATAATTAATAAGTACTTCTAATTAAACTTATTCTTATCAAACTCATATACTTCTAAAATTATGTGTTTAACATTAAAAACTGACAATTTAACATCTCTATTTTCTGTTCTATTACCCCAACCTCAATCTCACACCAAGTTCATTTCATCACAGGTTCAGCATTTTCTTATAAATTCTGATATTTATAATTTAAATTAAAGAATCCAAGATCTCTAGTATCAATTAATCCAATGCCATTCTACCCATTATATAATTCCAATTTTCTCATAATACAGAAATTCATATACATCATCAGACCAACTGTTCTCTTCTTCTTTTGATTCTGCCAGCAAGCTATATTTAATATCACTTCAAAGCTCAAATAAAACAAAAACAAAAACAAAAAAAACAACAGTCCAAACAGTGATGCCATTTAGCTAAACCCTTTAAGTTCCTTTACCTAAATCATAACATGAAGTTTTTTCCTGAAAGGCTGACAAAATATAAACTGAAGTGTACATATCACATTTAGCAACACATTCTTTTGAGTGTATTTTTCCATACCTTCCCCTCGCCATGATCTCTTCTTCTTGAGTAGTTACCAGATTTTTTCCCCCAGTCACCACAGCTTCAACGTTCTCAGACATACATTTCCGCCTTCCAGCATTCTCAGTCATAATCCTCTGCCTTCCATCCACCTGCTTGTTAACCTTTTCATCCACAGTGTCAAGGCTTCGGCAAGTGCCAAGTCTCCCACATTGCACAATTCTCCGAGTTCTCTTCCTCTGATAATAAATCTTGCTGTATATCCAGATCTTGCTATATTTGATTCATTTCTTAATCTTTCTCAGCTTTTTCAAGAGATATGTTGCCTTTTAGAGTAGGAGACACCTCTCTAAAAAACTTTAACCAAGACTCTGACAAAACCTTTTGCATATTTAATTTCTCTCATTTCTCTCAATTCAGCCAAAATTACTTGGTCAAACGCTGCCTCTATTGAGCTGGGGGGGTGACCCCTTCCTCTCTTCAAACACAGACAACACAAACACAAACTACAGCTCTAACACCGAAGCACCTGACAAACAGCAACTAATCTTATCAGGGTTTAAAACCTTATCCAGTCTAATCTAATCCAGTGCCGAGTGTCCACTAAACAAATATAATTTCTCACATTTTTTCCATTTTGAAATCCAGAATTAATAAATCCAGCATCCTTAAAATTCTTAAATCCAATATCAGAAAAGTCACCAAGTCTTTATTGTTGCTCTTTTTTCATTACACACTTTATTATTTCCAGATCTAGTTGTACTTTCTGTCTTTATTCTCGAAAAGGAGGTTTATTCTAGATTCCTTTAATTTCAGATGTTAATAAACAATGTTTAAAAAGCTTGAAATTCGGTAAAGGAAAGAAGATTCATGAACACAGTTTCCTAAAAAAAAGCTTTCCAGCTCTTGACAACAGCAGGGCAAGATGGATCCCCAACTCCCTCACACAGCTTCCTTGGCCATTCTTTGCAGTTTCCATAGTGACTGCTGAGTTAAGGAGCCCTTTTGGGCTTATCTCTTAGATCTCACATTGATCCAGGAAGATAATTTATTACTGGAGATGGCCTCCAGTTAACAAAAACAACTGTTGTTGCTTCCTCCTCCTGCTAGGATGGAGAGTTCAGCTGTCTGTCCTCCCCAGAAGTCAGGATCACTTTAGTTTTGTTGTTAGTAAACAGTTTTGGAGAATTTTAGCACCTACCTGTAATCTTTTTTGCTAAGACTGGTGTAACGCACAGTATCATCCATACTGCAACTGACCAGTTGCTCCATATCATCCACAGCCATTCGTGAAACCTGGTTTGTATGTCCTTTCCCCAAAAAGGAATCATTTTCCCCTGTCTCAGAATCCCAATAATGTGAGAAAAATATTAAGGAAATTAATTTCAAGATGAGTAGTAACAGGAAGCTCCATTACACTCGGCCTTCCACATTTGTGGCTTTAACTATCACAGATCTGATTATCTGCAAGTTTCTCCAATCCCTGCTCCCTCCAACACTCCTCTTCTGGGGGAACTTCTTCCTCTTAGCAGCTCCAATCAGCCTTCACAGCCCTTTAAAAACCATCCTTTGGTCCCCCTCCTCCTCCACCAGCAGTTCCCTGGCCAGCTAAAGACAGCTCACACACCAATTTCGCAGCATCATGATGAACTCCCTCTTAAAACACCCCCTCTATCCCAAGGAAAGAGAAGGGTGAGGGAGAGGAAATATAGGGTCAGCATGACAACACATTCCCTTTCCCACTCCTTTCTTTGACTTAGTTGGACCCACCATGCCTCAGCCCCCTTCCCAAAGGCACATATACACATTCTGATATTTGTGGTTATTCCACTTTTATGGGGATCTTGTGTCCCTAACCCTAGCAAACATGGAGGGCCAACTGTATTTATCCCAGAATCAAAGTGACTCAATTCCAAAGGTGTACTAGGTAGGTTTAGAACAGCAAACATGTTGATGGCTAAATTGGATGAGATGCCAGCATACATGTGATCAATTTCCTAACAATTTTAAAGAAGAACATAGCAACAATAACACGCACCACACACACAAATGTCACTGCTTAGGAGCATGCAAATCTTACTGGAGCTGCATTGCCAAAAGTGGTAACACAAGAGTTTCCATTATTTTTTTTTGTTAAATACTACTAGTCAACAACTTTAAGTTTCAGAGGAACTTACAAAGTTCTTTCAAGGTTACTAAAAATTTCCCACGCAAAAGAGCACTATTGACACAGAAAAGTAGCCTGAAATTCAGCAAGCTATAATGGCTGCAATTGCATGGAGCAGTTTCTGTGATAAAGATACTAGCTAGCTCAGTGCCAAAAATTATACTGAAAATTGCGACCTCAATGAAAGAATCAGATAATTATTTTATTTAGCACAGTGCTTCATGGACCCCGTTTAGAATCTGAGGAAAGTTATGGAGCCCCTACCCAGAAAAATAAACATATAAACACAAAATGTGGCATACAATTAATTTTGTAACATTAGAAATTAATCTTCAGCACATAGAATGAACATTTGAAAAGACTTATTTACTTTAAAATTTACTGTGATGGTAGTTCAAATAAAAACTGACTTATGATACTTATCTATTGGCCTATGAAATTCTGCTGAATAGGAAGTAGTAGGGGAAAGAACATGGTGCTGCAAAGGAGCTCAAATTTTTATCTGCAAAAATGGTTATTTGACCACTTAAAGGATATTAATATGTCCGTCATGACTCCCAGAGTAAATATAGGATTTCCCTCCATTTTTATGCACTGTAAGACATTGTATCGATTTACTGTGACCCTGTAAGAGAACACACTTGATACTTTATTTTAAAAGAGAATGCAACTTCATTAAATAATTCACACTTTACGAGCAAACGCTTAGATACAAAATAGTACGAGCTTGCTTTTGCTCGCCCAAGGGGCTTTCTGTATCTCTCGTTTTGGCTTAAATTCCAGGCAGGACAAGAAACACAAGAGAAGTGAGTCAGAAGCTCAGTGGGCTTGGCATACAGAAGTAACATATGGTCTTTCGGATCTTGTCCACAGCCTGGAAGGCCCCCAAAATATTCAAAGAGTGCTGACATACTCCCAAATCAAGATATGAATTTTTCTGGTTCAAATTTACCAAAATGTCTTTTCTCCAATCCAAATGCTTAATAATTGGTATCTTTAGCTGAATTAAAAACATTGCCTCTTTGGTAACAATGTTAACAACTAAACACTGTAGCCAACAAAACAGAGGATTGTATGACATGATTGTTCAGTCAGGCAAAGCAGTGTTAGAAATATCTTTAAAATACCAACAGTATAGAATCCAGAAACTAGAAACAGCATGCATAATGACCCAACAGACCTTTATGACGCGAAGAGGTTTATCTGGGTTATTCTCATCCAGATAGTTGATATAGCCAGAAAGAGAAAGAGTCAACAAGTGGTTTTTTTGCCATAGGCAACCCAACTGCTGATCCAGTACATTTGATCCCATATTAAATGTATTCACTAAACTATTGGCACCAACATCCCAAATCTTAGCTGTTTTGTCTCCAGAAGCTGAAAGCAAGCGATTGCCATCTGGACTCCAACTAATCTGTTAAAAGAGAGCAGAAGATTTTGAATTATAGTCCCATTATGCTCAGCAAGTATGGTCTATGTCTGAAATACCTAGAACAGTGTTCTCCAGACAATAAAAAGAAGACATTATGAGAGATCTGTCTTCATCATAAAGCCAGTGTTATTACAGCTGCCTCAGTACATGTGCCAGGGCACAGCCAAAGCATGTTGAACAAGATCAAAAAGGAAAATGTTAAATATATTCTACATTCTTACAACTTTGAAATAGTTCTCTACAAATGAAAACTAGGATTAGCATCTAATCAAGGAACTCTTAGACTGAAAACCTACATACTTTAATATTTTTCGGATATTTATATGAGCATCTTTATCACCTTTTTTTTCTTCACTGAAAAGGAGGCAACTGCCATTGTCAGAAGGTGAATATAAGTTTTTCAGGCTTGAGTTTATATTCTAAGGCTTATCTTTTGATATGAAAAATAACCAGCCAACAGAGTCTATTTCATATACTTCTCCCCAGGCAGTCTCAGAATCAACTTAGCCAGAAAAATGTTTTGGATGGACTAGCTTAGGTTCTGTTAATTTAAGGCAAGTCTCAGTGGCCCCTGAGATCTTTGCTGCCAGAATGACTTGGTGTACACAAGTTACAATTTGATCCATATAGTCATATTAAACTAACTCTGTGGGACAATTCTAATTTGAAAGTTTCAATGCAATCCTTTTAATGAAGAAATGGTCTGATTCTGATTCATACTCTGAGGGAATTAGCCCAGACTACATTTGCTTATTTATACCATTTTCAGCATTTCAGTCTACTGATCAGTTTGTAGAGTCCTTATAGCCACATTTACAACTGTAACAACTTTTAACGTCTATACATGTATGGACCATCAGTTTTGGTAGCACAAACCACCCCTGCTCTGCTGGAAACATTTATCATATCACAAGAGAAACTGAAACCAACACATTTAATGTATAAATGCTTGTTGGAAATCACTAAATTTGTCATTAAGTAAATTTCAATTGAGTGAAACAAAGAGTTAGATTGTTTCGTGCAATTTAACCAACAGAAAACTGCCCTAATCCTTGATCTAAACCTGTTTAGACCTGAAACTATATTTCGTCCAAGAAAAATGAGTGTTTCGGAGGTACTGGACACCATTACATTAAAAAAAAGAAAAAAGAAATTGTCTATTTCAACCAAATGTTGGAGATGTAATGCAGATAATACTTTTCCATGGCATGCTCAGTGATTACTCCTTTTTGGTTGAATATGGTACAGAATATTAATTTTGTATTAGAAAAATCACTGGTACTTCTAGACGTACATGCTCTGTTTAATTACATTCTTGTGATGTGCAACTGTGTCCTCTGTACTTTTATTGTTGCAAAAAGACTCCAAGGCTGAAAGATAAAGATTCACCATCTATCATTCAATGATCCGATCATCTTACTGCTTTAACTACACAGGAGTGTGTAGATATACAGACATCAAGAAAATGTATTTCAGGATGCATGGTCATATCAATGTATATGCCCATCTTTGTCCAAATTCTATTTTCCTTTGCCTCTTTTTTCCTTTCTTATTTTCTTGTTTTTTTTTCCAGTTTATCTTTGCAAACATATTTTCAAAACTCAGTATATAAAAAAAATGGAACTCCACTTAATTATTGCTTCCTTCTTATCCACAGTACAACTCCCGTATCCGCAGCAGGATTGGTTCTGGGCCCCTCCATGGATACGGAAATCCCCAGGTAGTACCAAACGCCTTGCAGTGGGCCCTGGGCCTGAGGCTGGAGGCAGGAAAACAGCAGGGAGTGCAATCCCATGCTCCCTGCTGTTTTCAACCACAGATAACTGAATCCGCAGATATGGGGGGTGTACTGTACTGCACTCCAGCAGAATGATGTAGTCGTTTGAGTTCTGGACAACGATCCTGGAGACCAGGGTTCAAACTCTGCTTGGCCATGGAAATCTACTGGGTGACCTACTCTCAGTCTCAAAGGGAGGCAATTGCAATCCTCCTCTGTACAAGTCTTCCCAAGAAAACGCCATTATAGGTTTGTTTCAAAGTCACGATAAGTCCAAAATGACTTCAAGGCACACCACAAATTTACACCTGCTTTTCCCTCAAGTATAAGGTCTTTATTCTTCCCATGTTGACCTCACACCAAATAGATCTATAGGTATCTGAAGGCACAGCTTGAAGGAAATAGTTATTTTTGGGGTCCACTATAAATCCGAGCAATATGGAGCTGAATCAATTTTCCTGTAGTGAACTGTTCAAGTAGGAATGCTTGTACTGAAGACTATGAATCTCTCTCAGCACAATCACAAGCATGATCTAATATAACCACCCATAGCATTTCTGCTTCTTTTGAGGTAGGCCTATAATCAATTGGCCTAAAACCAATTGCTAGAACTGATTAGAATACTGAATCAGCTATTTATGTCAATGCCATTTATGTTAATGGCTCAATGGGTGTCTTGTAGGTGCAACTAGCAGGAAGATTTTGGCCTTTGTTCCTTGGAGTCCTTTTCTCACTCGCTGTTTGCATTCAGAGGTTACTGTATTTCACTGACACTATTCATTCTACCAAGTTTCAATTATACCAGAAGTGGGCAACTTTGGTGAATTCATTTTCCCCTGTGGCCAATTCTGTTTTATGTTTATGGCCTGTTCCTACCCACCATCATTTGAACTATCAATCGTACTTTCACCCTCAGCCCTTAGTGCTGAATCATCATAATGTGGAATGTTGGTTTCAGAGTTTAAAAGCTGTTCTTCCACCTTGTTGATGTTAAGTGGCAGAAATTTTACTTCACTAGATAGTCTGAACTTGCCAAGCTGACCACAGTACTTTTCTAGTTCTAGAACCCAGCTGAAGTCTCCCAAAGCACATCTAGGATGACTAGTTAACACAATGTTAATTTGGGGAGGGTGGACTTCTTTATGGTTGACAAATTATTAAAGAACTCTGTCACAGTCCGTTTTGATGACTGCGGTGCAAGGTACTGGTGATGTGTGTGATAAAAGCAAGTTCACAGGACAAGGATGTGTAAGGAGCATCACATTCAATTAAGATAAGTGAGGAGAGAGCCAGATATACTTACTGCATAAATGCCTCCATCATGTGCCTTATTTCCACCTAGAGCAGCAACCTTCTCTCCAGTTTTGCCATCATAAATAAAAATCTTTTCAAAGCCAAAAAGAGACAATAATCAGTAAACTACTTTTAAAGTGCCCAAACATTAGAACACTTTAAAAGAAACTGCTAACATTTCAATTCATGCTGAATACGCCAGGTTTGCATAAATCAAAGAAAGAAGATTTTCAGGCAATACGGTGATATATTCTTGACATCAGAAAACAGTAAAACACTAAAAGAGTAAATTAGGAATCTAAGGATTTCAAACACAGAAAAATACCAGGTTCACAGTTCCTGCTTTAATGGAAACTGCTATCTTTCCATAGCCAAAGCTGCCTCTGGCATTAAGATGCCCAATCTTATTTCTTCACTTAAGAAAGTGATTTACACTAGTATCACCTGGTATCCTCTGACAGCTGCCAGGATCCAGGCAGCATGACAGAGACCATTAATGAAGCTACATGCTAATGATGCCCATTCAAGACGGCAATAAAACAAAAAAAACAAGAAGATCATACAGCTGGCGCTTTAAGCACCACAGGACAGCTGGCTCTAGGCCTGCATATAACACCCCCCCCCCCCCGTGAACAAAATTATTTTGCTCCATAGTGCCTCCTACAAGATTTGGACAACATTTCCACCATAACTGGAAACATCCCGCCCCTACAGAGGTCTAACGAAATTTTGGCAAGAATTTTTGAAGAAAATTTTGTTACCCCCAAATGTCCTCTAGGGGACATGGGGGTATTACCACCTAGCTTTGCCCTCCACCCTCGAGCCAATTTAGACCCAGGAGAGGGCCTCTTTAAAAAAAGAAGTGACTTTTGCTCACTTCTTGTTGTTTAAAAAAAAAAAAAAGGACTCTCCTGGGCCTAAATTGGCCCAGGGCCTCCCGAAACATGGTGGAAATGTGCCTGTGTCCCATAGAGGGCATTTGGGGGCAAAAGAATTGATTTTTTACACAAGTGAGTGTTGTCCTCCAACATCTCCCAGGGTGGAGGCGAACGCAGCCCCCTAATTTTTCCACAGTTACCCAGCTATGGTGTAGATAGGCACAACACTGAAAGCACTCTGAGAAAGCATCTTCAGAACTAGCTAGATCAAACTGCTTGGAGCTCTGCTGCTGCCACTATACTGACAGCACAATACTAAACAATGATCTTCTGGGTTGCCAATGTTTTATTTATTATTCCTATGTTCAAAATATTTCTATCTTGCCTCCCAGCCCACAAGGGCTCCTGAGACAATGAACAAATGCAAAACAATAAAAACAATACAAAAGTAAAAACATTTTCAACACACATCAAATACAATATGGGAACAACACATACTGACATGCACGTAGAAACCTCACTTGGTTCTGGCTCTCTGTTTTTCTAACTTATTTTTTTTTTAAAAAAATAGGAGGCTTGAACACTACAAATCAAAGTGTTGGACTGCTTCTTTTCCCATCACTTGCATGCTTTTTTCATCATGGCATGGGTACTCGTGTCATACTTGGCACTGGAGACTCAGATGCCAACTCTGCTTTATACTGAGTTTTTAGCCAGATTAACTTGTCTCTGAGACCCTCAGTTTGATTTCTGCCTGAAGAGCAAGGAGACAAAACCACCAGTAGGTTAAAAAAAAAATTATGTACTGGAGTTCTGATTTGTATTCAAGTTTTTTTTTAACCAGATATTTTTCCTTATGAGTTTGCTTCTGGGAAATGCATATTTTTATGAATGGCATCATCTATCATCCATTTGTGAATGAGTATATGGTCTTTGAGAATGTCTGCAGACCATATATTCAAAATTCAAAATATGCCCATTGGCATAAAATGAGGCCCTTCAGGCAACACTAAAGGAAGTATTTCTTATGAAACTGATCCATTTAGCTCAGCCTTCTCCTTTGATTTCCTATGACTTTCAGTGTTTTTAAACATGAGGCCCTTTCTAATCATTTACCTCCGATCCTTTCAGCTGAAGATAACAGGGACTAAGCCTACAATCTGTGGCATTCAAAACATATCCTCCTCCACAAAGCTGGAGAGGCATTTTTCTTTTCTCCAACTGTACCTTACTAACAAGAAATGGCAGATTTTTACCTGGCCATCTGCACTGGCTGTAGCAAGCCTATTTCCATCAGGAGAAAACCTCACACAGTTAACAAAACGGTTGTGATCCTGCAGAGGGAAAAAAAAGAAAACCCAAAAGGTAGCATGTTAGTTCCTAAATGAAATGGTTCAGCTGATTTTGATGTCTTGGTTGCCATCTATCTTCAGCTTGTTGAAGACTGGACAAGAAAATGAAAAACTTTCCATATGAAAAGGCTAAGAAGTCTAAAATACAGGTTGCCCCTTAGAGAAGGATTACTGGCACTTCACAGTGGAGTCAGAACTGACAGACAGGAAAACCAGTTAAACTAGAGTTGTTCAGAAGATGAGATCTAAGAGAAGCATTCTGTAGAACACAATTAATATAAATATTCTTGATGTGATGTATCATTTATGCAGAAAAATGTTACATCTTCTTTAACACGTGGCAGAATGAAACACACAATGAAACAGCAGCCACACAGTCACATGCTCCCAGTGGTCCTGAATCCATGCTCGGCTTCAACAAAGATCACCTGCAGAAATCTCTTTAAACATGGCATTATGAGAGTGATGTGTGCCAGTCTGTAGTACCTCAATAATTACTCTCCTTCTAACAAGGTTAAAACATTTTTTTCTAGGAATCCCACTGTGTCTGTTGCAAAGGTGCCAAATTCTTAACAAACATGCACATATCACATTTCTTCAGACCCAGGAGCTGCACAGAGCCACCTGTCTCTGCACGCTTCCCACCCAATTTTTAAAGAAAATATTTTTTAATTTTCTTTTCCACTGAAAAAGCTCTGTCCTGCACCTTCAAGAGGCCACGGGGACAATTATGCTGGCTTCTGAGGCCTTCCTGGCCTGTTTCAACCTCAGAAGAGGTTCTTTTACCAAACAGAAAGTCAATTTTGCCTTTGGAAAAAGCCCCCTACCCTAGAATAGTGCCAGGGGGAATAATCTCCTGGCAAAATTACCCTCCACGGTCTCTAGAGGGCAGGTAAGCAAGTATTTTCAGTAAATTATAGAAATAAAAATTAGAAGTATTTGGGACTCCATGTACCCTTAAAGCCACACTGTACCAACTGCTGATTTTTGACCTAGTGTACAATATTCCCCCTTAGCAACCCTATTCTGCTGCTACACATAGGCTCCGCATGGTGACAGCCACATATATATACATATAGTTAAAAATATTTAAAACAGAATTTTAACTTTAGACTCTTCAAAAAAGAAGATGTGAACATAGGCAGATTATATGTGCCAGACTGCTACTCATCTCAGAGTTATAGGCCATTTCCGCACTATACTCTTATAATGCCATTATTCTACTTTCAACATCCTGTGGAATTCTGGGGTTTGTAGTTTACTGAGGCCAGAGAGCTCTCTGGCTTAGAATTCTAAAGGCCCCTCCCTAAACTGCAGGATTACATAGCATGTTGAAAGTGGAATAGCAGCACTATAACAGTGTAGTGAGGCAATGGCCATATTCTGCTGGCCTCTTAGATGTATAAGCTGAAAAAAGTATTAAGATATTTATATGAGGCACAAGTGAAAACAACTGTCTTGTGTGAAGGTGTGCTCATGTGATCAAGAAGCAATAGGGCAGCACAACTTCCCCCAGCCCAGGCATTAGGTGTGGATACATACAAGCTGAAAGGTCTATTTCTATCATTTGTATGTGTGTTATCTTTTCCTGAAACCTGAAATCCTGGCTATACACAGTTCAAGGTCTTACGGCAGCTATGCAAGCAGAGATCTGTATGTGCATGTTTTCCTTCTCATGTATGTTTACACCTAACACCTGGGCACTGGGAGGAGTCACATGAATTGGGATACAGCGACAGAAGTGTAACCAAACACTGCTAAAAGCTACAACTGGAAGGTAATGTTGCTTCTTTCTTCTGCATGTATGAAGAAATTGGGGGGTGGGTAGGGGAATCAGGATTCTGACAGTAAAGCCTGCATGCAGATAGCAAAGAACGCCAACATACACTTATTGTAAACTTGAACTTGAATGGAGGTCCTTCAAAGAAAGCTGTACAGTTGTCATCACTGCCAGTTGCTAAGCGGTAAGGTCTTGTCTGCTTAATATCCACGCTATTGATCACTTTGCTGTGGCCAGTGATCTCACCTACTGAAGAACCGGTATCCCACAGAAACACTGCTCCAAATCTATATGTGAGAAACAATCAAGTTACTTAAGAAAGAAAACTATACATGGGGCTTAATTCTTAAGCAGTCAGCACACTGAATGTACTTGACAGTAAGAATTAGATCACACAGTTAATGACAAGCAAGCATTGCTTCCCACTGCTTTTCAGGCACTTTGTATATTATGCATAAACAAACAGTGTAATGCAACAGGATACTTGCTTCATGAATCCCAGAGAAGAATGAATAATGCTCTCTAATACAATGCTGATCAGCCATCTGAAGCTCTTTTTAAAAAACTGAAACAGCTCCTCTCATTTCAGCGAACAATGGAAGAACTTAATCAGCAAAGGTTTGATTCAGCCCTATATAAGCAGTTGCAGCTTTAAATGAGCTCATTTGCATTATCTATATCAGCAAAGAGCAATGTGAATTTACTGTAGTTACAAGATACATACCACCTATGCACCCCATTTTATTTGATGCAATTCCTTCAAAATATTTTGGTCACTTTCCCCATCTCAACTGTAATTCTTTAGGAAGAGAAACCTCATTCCCCTAGAGAATTTTTGTGGGAAGGGGGTCTGAAATATACAGTTGGTCTTCCTCTTTCATAGGTCCAGCACTCACGGATTTGATGATTTGCGGTTTAATTTTATTTATTTATTTAAATATTCTTACTGTATTTGCCCCTGTCACAGAAAAAAAAATATGTTCTCTCTTGGAATCTCTAGATCCTCCAGTGTGATTCTATGGTCCACTTTTGCCACAAAATCACACTAGCGAACCTAGAGATTCTTTAAAAAAACCCTCAAAAACAGCATTTTCAAGTTTTATTTTTATTTGCAATTTTTCCACTTTCCTGGGGGTCTTGCACCCCAACCCTCATGAAAGTGGAGGGCTGATGTACTTTCCAGGAAGCAGTTCTTCAAAGCAGCAGTTCTTTAAATAGGCCTACGATTTTGGAAATTCAGAAGAGGCGCTATTAAGAGATTGTTAGCTGTCAAGTGAACAGTGATCAACTCTGAATCTGGAAATTAATCTGGAAAATCTATAGGACCTTGAGGATTTGTAAAATATTTTGTTTCTACTTACTTTTCCCTTCCTTCACCAACAACAGCAAGCCTCTTGCTGTCTTCAGTCCATGCAATGTCTTTTATTCTTCCTGCAAAAGGCTGATATTCATACTTCAGCAAATGTTCCTTCTGTGTGGTATCCCAAATTCTAAGCTTTCCGGAGACATCTGTCATAAACATCAGCAGATGAAATTACTACTCCCATTAAATCAAGTTGTTGCAAAACCATTAAATATAAACACCCAAATTTACAGTCATGCCAGTTCTAAAACATTTGTTTGGAACATTAGAAGGTAGAATTGTAGGTAAATTGTGGCTACCATAATTAGTATTCATAAAGTTTTGACATAAAGTTTCTCAAGATGCTAGATCATGCACACTGTTGATTCTGATCTTTGAATATTTCAACATGGTATATGCAAATAAACTGCTTGTCTATAGTTATTTTACTTGCATATTTTTAGTGCCATCTTTCTGTAGTAATGGGATGGAGTGCTCCTGTGAGACAAGAAGCTACGTTGGCAGTAGCAGTGCTGCTGGAAGGGTTCCGATGTTCAACAGGTTTTTGCTGAGGAGTCAAACCGAATGTGTCAAACAGCTATTGGGCAGCGGTGCCAGTGGCAGCAGCAGCAGGGGATGACACTGATGGAGGATTTCTTGGAGACAACAGTAGTGACACCATCGTTAACACTAGTTAGTATTTGTAGAAACCAAATCCTTTCTGATTGACTTTCACCACAAAAATGATATGAAGTGACAAGCTAAAATGAAACAAGGGGTAGTGCGAGAAAATGAGATGGCACTCAAAGGGGTACAACAGAGAACAACTAAGAATACCACTGTATCAAATGTCACAACGGGACTCAAGCCAAAAGAACATTCAGCTGCTGACATGCTCAGAGATGAAAGGAAAGTCTAAACCTCCAGAACACATATTACAGGACTGCAGAATTTGAGAAACATGAACCGGGGAAACTAGACAGAGTAAAACAAGAAATGGAACATATGAACATTGAAATACTTGGGGTGAGCAAGCTAAAGTGGGCAGGAATGGGATATTTTCAGTCAGATAATTACAAAGTATTTTATTCAGGAAATGAAAATCTACGAACAAATAGGGTGGCATTACTAGTGAAAGCAGTCAAAGGATATAATGTAAAGTATGACCAAACAACATCAATAGGACTTCAGCAAAAGCCTACTGATATAACTCATATTACTATAATCCAAGTTTATCCTCCGATAAAAGAAGAAGAAATTGAAAGATTCTGTGCTGGTGTCCATGAGGAAACTGACCACATAACAAAGCTAGATTTCTTGTTAATCAAAGGTGATTGAAATGCAAAAGCAGGAAACAGAGCAGAATCAAAGACTATAGGGAAATTTGGTCTAGGATCATGAAATGAACCAGGAGAGTGACAGAATGAATTTTGCAAAGCCAACAGTTTGTTTATTGCAAACACATTCCTCATGCAACTAAAAAGGTGATTACATAAATGGATACCTCCTGATGGCCAGTAAAGAAATCAAACAGACTACAGAACTGGAAGCAGAAGCTCCATTTTCTCTGCAAAAACAAGACCAGCAGCAGATAGTGCCACAGACCACGGACTGCTAAAAAATTAGAGTAAAGCTAAAGAAGAACACCAAATCAATTGTGCCAACATATAACATAGGGAACATCCCTACAGAATTTAAAGATAATGTGAAAAGTAGATTTGTAGTACTGAGCTTAATTGGCTGGGAACCAAAAGATTTCTAGACTGAAGCCAGGGACACTGTCACAAAGGAATGCAAAAAGACATTATTTGCAGCCAAAAGCAAAAAAAGCTTCAACAGATAACAGATGAAAGTTTTCAAGCAGTTAAGGACAAGTGAGAAGCAAAAGTAAAAGGCGATAAAAATAGGGTGAGAACCTTGAATGCAACTGTACCATAAGCTGTGCACAGAGATAAAAAGAATTACTACAATACTCAATGCAGAGAAATAGAGAACAACAAAAAGGGAAGAAATAAGATACCCCTTTCACAAGATCTGAGAAAATCAAAGGGAAATTGAACCCAAGAGTGGAGATGCTATAAAACCAGTAAGACAATATGCCTTATAATAAAGAAATAAAAAGAAGAAAACACTACTCTGACGAACTATATAAAAGAGATGAAACAATATATATAAAAGAGAACAAATTCATTCAACAAAGAACTATTTGAAGACAATATTAGAACTGAAGTGGAACCTGCATTCAAAACAATAGGGAGAAATAAATGACCACAAACAGATAGTATATCAATAGAGCTGTTTCAAGCTACAGAGACAGAACTCACTAAAATCTGTAAATAAATATGGAAAATAAAACAATGGCACATTGATTGGAAATGCATAATATAGTATCCATTTCCCCTCCAAAAAGAGACACCGAGTATTGCAGTAACCACTGGACCACTGCATTAATCTCCCGTGCGAGCAAAGTGATACTCAAAATTATGTAACATAGATTTTCATCATAGATGGAGCAAGAAATGCCAGCTGTCCAAGTGGATTCAGAAAATTAAAAGGCACTAGGTATCATATTGCAAACATACATTGGGTAATGGAGCACATCAAATAATTTCAAAAGATTTATAGATTACAGCAAAGCCTCCCATTGTGTAGATCATGAAAAGCTATGGACAGCTCTTAAAGAAACGGGTGTTCTACAACATTTGATTGTTCTGTACTCAGGACAAGAGCCCACCATTGGAACTGCACATTGAGAAATAGAATGGTTTCCAATTGTTTAGGGGGTCAGGCAAGACTGAATTTATCAGCCTATCTGTTTAACAGGTACACTGAACATGTTATACGTAGAACAAGATTAAATTTGGAGGACCTAGGCATGAAAATAGGAAGATGGAACATCAACAAGTTAAGATAAGCAGATGCTACTACTAGCAGAAAAAAGCAAAGATTTAGAATGACTAAAGGAAGAAATCGCAAAGGCAGCGTTTCAGCTGAACATGAAGAAAACAAAAATAATGACCAGAGATGATTTACATAACTCTAAAGCAGATGATGAAGACATTGAGACAGCCAAAGATTTCCTATACCTTGGCTCAGTCATCAATCAAAATGGAGACTGCAATCAAGGAATCAGAAGACTAGTACTTAGAAAGGCAGCTATAAAGGAACCAGATAAGTTCAAGTATAAAGATATATCACTGCATACCGAAATTAGGACTGTACATGGCACCATATTTCCAATTTCTATGTATGATTGTGAAAACTGGACATTGAAGGAAAGTGAAAGGAGAAAATCAACTTGTTTGAAATGTGGGGCTAGAGAAGAGTTCTATGGATACTATGGACTGCCAAAAAGACAAATAAGTGAGTATTAGAGTAAATTAAGCCTGAACTCTCCCTAGAAGCCAAGATGACTAAACTGAGACTGTTATAATTTGGACAGACGACGAGAAGACATACTTAACCAGAAAAGACATAATGGTTGGCCAGGCAGAAAGCAACAGGTGAAGAGGGAGACTGCCTTACAGGTGGACAACTGGAGCAGGACTGTTTGTAAAAGGGTAATCTGAAGGTCCCTCATTCACAGGAACACCGCAAGTCAAAGCTGACTTGACAGCACTAAACATAAACAAGCTTAACAAAGAATAACTTCACTCCTTTCTGGAGCAACTACACCTTTTAATTTTGCCTTCATAATTACAGGGATGTATCCTAACTAAAGAGGAGGAATATCACATGGTTCATGTGCTGGCTTGTGGTGTGTCTGATGGTGTTTCCTTGTTAGTATTGTCCATATAATATGCTTGGTTTTGCGTAGGTTTTATACATATCAGTTTCAAAAACTTGATGGATCAAATGTTTTTAATACCCACTCCTAGATATATGCAGTTGTTTTCCAAAGGTCTCTACAAACAAAACAAAATTCACTGTAAGTCACTAACACCAATTCAGTAGTCTTTTTATGTTTAATAGGTCTACTTTCCTCCTTACATTTCCTGCTCCATGTAATTTCTTTCTCTTCAATGAAAGCCACAGCAATTGTTTTATGAAAACTAGACACTACAATGTCACCACAGACAGCATGAAGGAGACTAATAAGATGGCCAGTCTCTAAAGTGTTTGCAAAAACACAGTATGAACAGCAATATCACCTCTAGGTCAGTGTCTGGTACTTAGGATGGGGAGCACATGGCTGAGATTTACCTTAGCTATGGAAATCCTTCTGTCTTTAAGATTTTGTTGCATAGATTAATGCCACAGAATCTTAGAGCTAGAAGCGACCACAGGGGCCATCGAGTCCAAACCCCTGCTATGCAGGAACACACATCAAAGCATTCCCAACAGATGGCCATCCAATCTCTGCTTAAAAACCTCCAAAGAAGGAGATGCCACCGCACTCTGAGGCAGCATATTCCACTGCTGGACAGCTCTGACCGTCAGGAAGTTCTTCCTGAGGTTCAAGTGGAATCTCCTTTCCTGCAGCTTCAATCCACTGCTTCTTGTCCTAGTCTCTGGAGCAGCAAAAACAAGCCTGCTCCCTCCTTGACATGACATCCCTTCAAATATTTAAACATGGCTATCATGTCCCCTCTTAACCTTCTCTTTTGCAGACTAAACATACCCAGCTCCCTAAGACGTTTCTCATAGGGCATGGCTTCCAGGCCCTTCACCGCTTTGGTCGCCCTCCTCTGGACACGTTCTAGCTTGTCGACATCCTTCTTGAATTGAGGTGCCCAGAACTGGACACAGTATTCCAAATGAGGCTTAACCAATGCAGAATAGAGTGGTACCATTACCTCCCTCAATCTAGACACCATATTCCTACTGATGCAACTAAGAATCGCGTTGGCTTTCTTGGCTGCTTCATCACACTGCTGACTCATGTTCAGCTTGTGATCTACCAAGACACCTAGATCCCTTTCACACGTACTGCTATCCAGTCACACGTCCCCCATCCTATATTTGTGCATTTCACTTTTTCTGCCTAAGTGTAGGACTTTACATTTCTCTCAGTTGAAATTCAATCTCCAATCTGTCAAAGTCATTTTGAAATTTGATCCTGTCTCTGGCGTATTAGCAACCCCTCCCAATCTGGTGTCATCTGCAAATTTGATCAGCATGCCCTCCACTCCTTCATCCAAGTCATTGATGAAGATGTTGAATAGCACTGGGCCCAGGACAGAATCCTGTGGCACCCCACTAGTCACTTCTCTCCAGGATGAAAAGCAGCCATTGGTGAGCACCCTTTGGGTTCAGTTGGCCAACCAATTACCAATCCACCTAGCAGCAGCCCCATCCAGCCTGCATTTTACTACCTTCTTTGCAGGAATGTCATGGGCAACTTTGTCAAAGGCCTTACTGAAGTCAAGGTATGCTACGTCTACAGCATTCCCATCATCTATCAAGCTTGTAACCCTATCATAAAAAAGAGATAGGATTAGTCTGGCATGACTTATTTCTGAGAAATCCATGTTGACTTTTCGTGATTACGGCATTGTTTTCTAATTACAAGCTAACTGTTTAATGATCTGCTCTAGGATCTTTCCTGGTATTGATGTCAGGCTGACTGAGCGATAATTATTTGGGTCCTCTTTTTTCCCCTTCTTGAAGATGGGGATGACATCTGCCCTCCTACAATCTGCTAGGACTTCTCCTGTTCTCCAAGAGTTCTCAAAGATTATTGCAAGTGGTTCAGAAATTACTTCTGCCAGTTCTTTTAATATCCTTGGATGTAATTCATCTGGTCCTAGAGACTTGAATTCATCTAGTTTAGCCAAATATTCCTGTACTACTTCTCTACTTATTCTGTGCTGCATTCCCCCCCCCCCTCACCTGCTTCTCATCCCCCAGGTTGAGCACTTCTATCCTTTTGGGAGAAAACTGAGGCAAAGAAGGTGTTGAGTAGTTCTGCCTTCTCTCTTCCCTCTGTTATTAATTGGCCATCTTTTCCACACAGCGACCCTATCATCTCCTTCTTTTTCTTTTTGCTGTGGACATATCTAAAAAGCCCTTTTTATTGTTTTTAATGTCTCTGGCAAGCCTGAGTTCATTCTGCGCTTTAGCTTTTCTGACCTTCTTCCTACATCTCCTGGTTATTTGCTTGAATGCCTCTTTGGTGGTTTCACCATTCTTCCACTTCCTGTACATGTTTCTTTTAACACTTAGCTCAGCTGAGAGTTCTTTAGTCAACCATTCCGGTTTCTTTAGACACCTGCCATTTTTCTTCCTTATTGGTACAGTTTTCAATTCTGCCTTCAGTATCTCACTTTTAAGAAACTCCTATCCGTCATGAACTCCTTTCTCTTAGTATTCTTGACCATGGGATTTCAGCAAGTAACTCCCCAAGTTTACAGAAATCAGCTTTCTTTAAGTTTAGGATGTGTGTCTGGCTACACTTGGCTTCTCCTTCCCACTGAATGACAAACTCCAAAAGAGCATGGTCACTCCCCCCTAAGGATCCCACCACCTCCACCTGATCAACAAGGTCATTTCTGTTGGCCATTCAGGAGTATTCTTCAAAATCTATATACTTTATCATCCAATTTTAGTTTTAAATTTAATATTAGGACTGACAATACAGTTCTCCCTCCACATTCATGAGTTTGAAGTTTGTGAATCTGATTATTCAAAAGCATGCATACCTCCCCCCATCCTCCTCTTTGCATTCCTGCGCAGTTTGCCCCAGTGCATAGAACTTGTGCCAAGGCAAAACAGAAGGGAAAGGGGAGGTGGGGGAAAGCTCACATGAGCCTTCCTTTCTGGAACTCCCTCCTTCCCCTTCCCATTCAAAACAGAAGGGAAAGGGCGGTGGGGGAAAAGTTCGCAGGAGCCTTCCTTTCCCTCCTCCAGAGCTCCTCCTACCACTCCTATGCATTTTGCCCCAGCGCAGAAAACTCGTGCCAAGTCAAAACAGAAAGGAATGGGGGGGGGAGGCTTGCACAAGTTCTCAGCACCAGAGCAAGATGCATAGGAATGGCAGAGAGAACTCCAGAGCAGGGAAGAAAGGCTCGAGTGAGCCTTTCCCCACCCCAATTCCTTTCCTTTTTGCATTGGAATGGGAAGGGGGGCCCCAGAAGCGAACGGGATGGGGAGCAGGGGGAGTTATTCATGATTTTTCCATGTTTGCAAGTGGATGGACAACAGTAAAGCCAGTAAAGAGGATCCCAGGAGCACTGACATTATCGTGTTGCTTCTAATGGAGTGCACAGATGAAGCCCGGTACACAACCATCATATTTTTGCACGCCCACATGCCATGGTAACAGAAAGCATTTAATTCATCCAGTAAAAAGATAAGGATCAGACTGCTTGCATTGTCAGTGCCATCAGTAAGAATCAAAGGAAGAAAGAGTCCCGCCCAACCTCCCTTTCACCCTCTTCCACCATGCATGAAGTCTGCTTATTGAGGGTCTTCAGTGACTGGTTTAACTTAACAACACACATTTATGGATTAGATCGCTTCTAGACACCAATGCTCTGGCAAGCCTTCCATATATGAAAATCTGCCCCAAATGAAACTGACAGTAGCAAAGGGTTTGGAAGAAACTGCATTTGCTTTTCTCAATACCTGTCAGTCATCATGCTCATGCTTATGCAGAGCAAATGCTAAAGATTCTTTTATAACTTCATAAGTAAAAAAGAACAACAAATAACAGAGAGGAATACCGAGGCAAGAGGCAGGCAGTTATGGTCTGGGAATCTTCAAAGCTAATATGCTTTGAGTTTATTCAAACTGTGCTTTGAGCTGATTCAAGACAGAAGCAACATCTAAAAACATACTCTTCCAGTGCTTCTTGTGTTCACCAGGTCCCCAGCAGAAGTGGCAAATGGAAACTCTCCACTATGTAAGCATCAGCAGTGCATCCAAACATGATCAGAGATGAGGTCATGACTCCTGACATAGAAAAGCATGTTTCTAATCCATTACTGAGGGCAAAACCAAGATTTAAAAATATGCTGGCAACATTTGGTAAGCTATGGGAGTGAGCAGTATTTCTTGCTGCAGGACACAAGTTAGACCACCTGCTAAACTTGTATAATTCATAGAGCTCACATAGTTTTTGTAATTCAAAATGAATACACCTACATACACATCACTGATGCAGCATGGGTGCAAGTATTCTACTCCTGGAAAAATGAAAGAGAGACCAAGATTCGAGTCATATATGTCAAAGAGTTTATTGTGTTTTTAAGTGACCTTTAAGGTGGAAAATGGACAACCACAACAGCTTTTGGAAAGTAACTTGAATTCTGGTCTCAAAATAGCCAAATTCATTTTGGAAACCAGGTATGCAGCTATTCCAAGCCACACTACTGTTCTGTATTTACATATCATTTTCATATATACTGCATGTATATTTTCTTCTTGAAATCATTATAGCAGTTTGTGTGTGCATGCACCTTCAAGTTGCCTGTTGACTCATGACAGCCCCATTAATTTCACAGGGCTTCCTTAGACAAGAAATACTCAGAAATCATTTTGCTAGTTTCTTCTTCTAAAATACAGCCTAAAGCATCTGATGTTCATTGGCAGTTTCTCATAAGGCAAATCATCAAATCATTTCTATATTACAGACTGGAAGGATGGCACTGAGATCTAGAAAAAGAGGCCTACTGAAGTTCTCAGAAGCCAGATTCAAGCCAGGAATTTTTAATTCACACCTTAATCCATGATACAGTATTAAGATACTCAATGGCAACCAGACCTCATAACAGAAAAGGTAACCAAAATCCACTGAAATCAATAGGCTTAAGTGGGCCTTAGTACAGGAGTTCAGCCACAGTTTACAAATAGACTTTCCTTTTGGTAAAACAGGTAGTAGCTGCATTATAATGTATCTCAAAACAACATGCATATTGGTATGATACTGTACCTCCAGATGCAATGTAGAAGCCACTGGGAGCATACTTGGCAACCACAACTTGATGGGCATGTTCCGTGTAGATGTCAGCAATTGCTGGATTCTATGGGAATCAAAAATATTTCAAAATATAACTTTTCAAATAACCCCTTCTCATCAACCCACCCTGTCACCAATATTCTCAAGAAAGGTGGAAATAAGGAGTTTGGCCAAACACAGAGATAGATCCCAAAAATAGGTACCCATGTTTTCCTGGAAACTCCCTGCCAAGCAGGGGCCAGATCACTGAAATACAGTCCTTGAAGCAGATGCCAAAATCTTTTAACCATCTCTCCGACATCTGATAATAAATGCTATCAGTAGTCACCTCCAAATCTAACAAGATCAGCACGGCAGTATTTCTCCTACCATGGCCTGGTCAATACTAAACTCTCAGGGTGTACAGAGATTAAACATTGGACTGGCAAACACTGGATCATAGTGTCATCTGTCATCTGAAACTCTAAGATAGTCACAGATTCCCCTGATTAACTAATATTAAAGAGAAAACTGGAGGGAAAAGAATCTGATTGTAATATTAGTGTCACAGAGTTTGACATCTTCTGACGGAAAAAAACTGACTGTTCTCCTAAAGAGGAATAAATAATTTTCAAATAGAACTTTTGATTATAAATACAACATCTAAAATCATGGTAAGAGTACTTTCCTGATTTGTCTTAATCAGTTCTTATATTTTTTGGCTTTAAAAAGCCTTTAAACATGTTTATTCAGTGGATAACATTACCATGACATATTGAACTTAATAAATACCACTAAAGAAGTGTAGCATGCTAAAGAGTTTCCCTATCAATTTAGAACAGCCAAAACCCTTCCAGAAAACTCACATCACTAGGGACAAACAACAGTTAATGTCTCACCAAGCAAGAGCAATTAGGATTAGGAACCCATCAGTGGACTATGACTCACTTGCTTATGCTTAAAATCTGACCCTGAATTTAAGCCACTGTCCTTCAAGAAGCATACAAAATTCACCAAATAATCAACAACTTAAGAGGTTTCAAGTTGATAGGGATCCCATTCTTCAAGGTGAATTGGAACCTGGTTTAAAAAGGAAGACACTGGCTATTTTCAAGCTTCACCAAAAAAACAGTTTCCCTGTTTATAACATGTAATGTATGTACTAGATGCACAGAGGCTGAGTATCATCTATCCAAAATGCTTGGGACCAGAGGTGTTCTGAATTTTTTTTGATTTAGGAATACTTGCATATCCATAGGGGTCCACTCTTTCATAAGTTTGCTTGATTTCTTGTAGGGAACATGATGGGTTTACAAAGGCTTGCTTGGGACTATGCACACATGCATTGCTTGCAAGTCTCTCAGTCAGTTTGGCATCTTTTTCTCTCTCAGCTTGCTTTGGACTGTGTGTGCAGGTGCTGCTTGCAGAGCAATCTGAGAGGGGAAAAAAGTGCTAAGCCAACTGAGACACTTCACAAGCAGTGTGCAGTCCCAAGCAAGCCTCCCTAATTCCCTATAGGAAGAAGATGGTTTCGCTTTTCAGATTTTGGAGCATTTTGGATTTTAAAGAAAAGGGATACTCAAGCTGTAATTGTCAGATATATGGTAGTTACAAGCAGTTCCAGCGTGCCGTCAAAACTGAGAGGAACGTGTGGCTACTTGACACTGGTGTGGTTCTTCCACCCCCCCGTGTCTGGCATCCAGTCTGTAACATGTTTTCTACAAATGTAACACAGTAAGTCTAGAATACATGAATTTGTATTGGAGCAAACATTTGCAGAATATTTTAATATTTTCTAAATCAAGTTTTTGTAAAATGCCTAGAGTTTTAATCAATTCACACAATTGCATTTTGACATTCAAGAGTGCTTCCACCCAGAAACTTCATTTCTACAGCAGTCATCACTGAAATCATTCCAAACATCCACATTCCTTGTTTTTAATCTGTAAAAATGATTCTCAGTGAATCAGCAGTAGAGAAGTGAGTTTCCTTCAGCACCCACGCATGGCAGCTCCCTCCCCTTGTCAACCTGTCTCTGAATGCTTGCTGAATAAACAAAAAGATATCCAAGGTTTGTTCTCTTAAACAAGGATTTATGCAGCTAGGACTTGCAAAAAGTAGAAAAACTCTTCCTTTGGAAACAGTGGACTGAACTTGGTATCCACAGATCATCTAAAAGGAGAATTCCTACCATACTCTCAGCTGTAAATGCCACTTACCAATGGGTACCAAAGGATAAAACCTCTTAACTAAACCATCTTCTCATGTTCATAACAACCTACAAAATGAGTGCCTCAGCACCCTCTTGCTACTGAGTGAATGTACTGGTACTTAACAAAGGATCACACTTGTAAAAGCAATTTATAAATGATCACTAACTCCATTACACAGCGGCCAGCAACGTAACTCACCAACACATAACTCAAGGTCTGCCAGGTACAGCTCTGCATCTCCATTCCACTCAGTCGAGAGAGTATATCCAGAAAACAGGGGTGTCTCACAGATGCATATGAATGGAAAGCTGATGTAGCTTCCATATTTATTTCCTCTGCACATTTAAAAGTGAAGAGAGCCAGTATGGTGTAGTGCTTTGATTACTGCACTGTGACTACAGAGACCAGGGTTCAAGTCTCTACTCAGCCATGGAGACCTACTGGGTGACTTTGGCCAAGTAACATCCTCTTAGCTCAGAGGAAAACAAAGGCACACCCCCTCTGAATAAATCTAGCCCTCCCCCCAAAAAACACAATAAGATCACCTTAAGGTTCCCATAAGTCAGAAATAAATTTAAGGCATGCTACAATCACAACACCATTTAGAAGTATTATTGTTTCAAGCAAGACTGATGTTTTGTATCTGGCTTCATCACCATCTTTTTAGTAAGAATCTAGCAGGTTCCGCTAAATTTGGGTGCTCTGCTATTGACAAAGGGATCATCTGATATGGGCATGCCTTGAGGTGCTCCCTCTTGTTATCTTATGAATGTCTTTTATAGAACTAGCTGTAATTTGTCTATGTTCACACTTTAAAACTGCATCATTGTGGTGTGGATGCTGACAGACAATGGAAAAAGATCTTCCAAGTCCTTGTGGATACAAAGAGATTATGGTTGAGATCCTATTAGATCATTAACACTATAAAGCTCCATCAGTGTACTTCTGGTGGAGGATGAAACTTGCTCCCTTCCTGAGCTGCATAACACAAACCAGACAAGGCCTGTGTAAACTGTACAGCCAGTCAACAACCAGGGGGACATATCTGTGTCTGGGCACCACCCAGCTTGTTTTGTGCAATCAGGGAAATTAGCAGCCTTCATCTTCCAGGTCCTCCAACATGCCTACTGGCTTTCAGTTGGTTTCTTTCCTTAGCAATTAAGAGAATTCTGGCCTTTTACTCTAAGATCATCCATTTTCAATAGGCTTAGAACAATAAATTATAGCCTTCTCCATATGTGAATACACATATAATCAGTATCTCCTGGACACTTCCCCTGATACTGGGACTGCATATACAAGTTTATGTAACAAAATATTATTTTGGTCAATGGTTTTAAACTGTCAGTTTGCCATTCTTCTCAGCTGATGGAGAAGATTTATTTTTTGTCGCTTTTCCTGCCCCATCCTTGTTTTGTTTGTATGGTTAGAGGCACTAGCAATGGCTATATAAATAATAAGCACAAGTATTAATACGTAAAAATGAAGGATCTTTCATTTAAAAGATTCAGGAGATATAGCTGATAATGCCAAGACTTGCTAGAAGATTGAATTCCTTCTTTGCTGTTTTAAGTCAAGTGTTCTTCAAAAGACTAAAGCTAGAACATTAAGGCCGTGGTCATTTCTGCACTAATCAACAGCCACATCTCATCTATGAACAAGTACAAACAAGAGAAACTCACTTTGAAAAGTCACTGAAATCAGAACAGACACTAAGAAAGCTTTGAAATAAACCAAAGTACAAGATATTTAATGCTGGTGAAGAAGCAGTCAACTAAAACTTATAGACACATTCAGTTAAGTAGTGATCTAATTCACAAAGAGTTCTTTTTGAGCACTGAAATGTGATGTACTTCTGACAGCCTGCAACTTGCTCTCTAACACTGCGCTGGAAGAGGAAACCACCAAAGTAAAATATTAAATATTAACATATTTGGATAATCCAGTCTTAACTGATGTCTTCATTATGCTTTCTAGAATATTTTAAGAACTTTCATATGGTACACCTTACCTTCCAGACTGCTTGTTATAAACACAGCAGGACAAAGTGTCTGAAAGATACACCCAAAGCTGAAAAGGTCTACCCATATAAACTGGCAATTAATGTATATTGATTTATAGTCCATTGCATTATCATTGATCCTTCTAAGATTCCTCAAATGATTTACTGAATAGGCCTGTACCTTACATGATCTTTTAGCAAATGGCTGTTTGTTGAAACATACTTCTAAAGCAGCAGTTCTTAATCTGTGGTCCACAGACCCCTGGGAATCCATGATGTCCCACAGGGGGTACACAAAGGCTTGAAAAAAAGTTATGAACCTTTACAGTTAAAGAAAGTCACACATTGCTCTCAAAGAGCAAGAGTCTTTTGCTGGTGGTAGACATTACTTGTAAAAGTTTCATTACAATAATTCAGAACATTTAAAAGTAATTAAAATAACTGATGGCAAAAAATGTACTCAGCACTTGCTACTTCTGCATACAGTGAGAACATGCAAGTAAATGACACTGAGTGGCTAAGAGAAAGCACATGACATTTCTTGCTATTGCACATGCAGCCAGAAGCCTCCATGAGTTAAGTTGTGGACGTCGGCAGCTGCAAAGGATATTTAAAGGGGGTCTGTGATAAAGAAAAGGTTAAGAGCCACTGTTCTAAAGGATTTTTTTCTTTTGCTGGATTATACCATGTATGAAATTTATAAACTTACACTAGTTACTGAGCACATAAATTTTGAATCACTTTAAATTTATTCTCATGTTTCCTCTGGTGAAAACAAACACTTCAGTCTTCGGTGTTTGAAACATTTTGGATGATTTCTTACATCAGCATATGTGATACTCAAGTTCCCACTTTTTGTGACATTTCCAACATTTTCTTGCTCATGAACATTTGCAGCTTTCTCTTTGATCACTACAGGTTTACCTCAGTTAAACTGAAACGGGAAGTCTGTGTTCCTCTAGCCCTCCTTCGTCATCCTCCAATGACAACGTTGCTAAAAATGTTAAAGCTGGACAAAGGACAAGGATGAAAGGGGAACTGGGCAGCCATAAAAAGACTTTGTAAAAAGGATCTTCTTTATTAGACGCTTTGTTAACTGAAGTATTCAAATTCTGCTCTGTTAAACTGTATCCCCTCCCACTCAAATACAGCTCACAAGCATAATGTATGATTAAGAAAGGCTGCCTCACCCCTATTTAAATCAAGTTTACACCCGGACTAAAATTAAACACTAAAAGGCTACAATCTTCCAGCTGTTTTCTCTTTAAGGAAAAGAGGATTATTTGTGATAGGGAGTTAAGTTGTATAAAGTGTTGAGAAGAGGATGGTGGAATCTTCAAAACCTGGAAGTGGAATACTGAGGCACAAGAGGATGCTACATCTCACCTCACACAGAGGGTTGTCAAAGCCAGCCAACCAATAAGGAGATCAGAGTCTGAGGCCACTGTTCTTAGCACACGGTATGCAGAAGTGAGTTTCACATAATTTAATGTTATTTCCAAGTTGATGTGGATAGGAGGGGAAGAAAAGCAGGTGTTTTATTTTCTGTTCAGTATTCCCATCATGGAAATCTAGGTGCAGATTTACCACCTTAGTGAGGATGAGGTATTAATCACTGCATGGTGTTAAAAGCACTCTTTATAATGTGCTTTCAGAATCACAACATTCAGATGCCACCAAGAAGCCTTTTTAGTCTCACAGAATACCATTTACAACCGGGAAGCTTTCATTCTGTAACAAAGGAATTTTAAATACAGTCTCCAACATAAAATTACTGATTTAGAACTTTGATGCTCTTCATTACAGCATGAATTAAGAGATTTAATTCCTATCACACTACACTAATTATTAGTGTTTTGAATAGTTATTATGATTATTTTGAATATATTTAAGCTTCATTTGAATTGTTAGAGCTTTACTATAAGCAGTTCATTGACAATGGACCACTGTCCTCACTTTACACCTGCGTGTTATGTGTGTGTACCCACGTCATGTGTCTTAAGAAATGCAGCCTAATCTACAAAAGTGTATTCAATAATAACTGTTAGCCTTTAGGTTCTTACAATATCGTTTTAGTTTTGCATCCAAATACCACAGCCAACATACTCTATGTTCATACATACAACCCCATTCATTAAAGGCTTGGCATACAATGGACGAGAACCAATCTGACACAGCAAGTCAAGTGGTGTATGTATGCTGCCCTGACTTTGCTAGAAGAAGGGTGGAGTGCAAATGTGATTTTATAAAGTGTCGTTTTGAAAACATTTTAAGATTGGTGTTGGGGCTGTCTTTCAACACCAACATCCAAGGTAAAATATTTATGGATTAGTTGGTCTAATAAAAGTATGCTGGTTTGGGCTTAGCAACTATAGCCTGAAAACTGTGTAGTTCTTATTCTTCATTTAAACTCAGAATGGTCAACTTGGGCCATTTCTGCACTAGACTGTTACAGGGGTATTATTCCACTTTCAACATCCTATGGAATACTGGGGTTTGCAGTTTAGGGAGGGGCCTTTGAGTAATACCACTATATAATAATAATAATACCACTATAATATCACTGTAACAGTCCAGTGTGGAAATGGCCTTGGATGAACTAATAAGCAACATTTCTGTTATCTCTGCACATATCTGCAGAGGCATGCAAACTGTGTCTGCGGTGGTCCTCTTGTGCTAAAAGTGTCACCCTACTGTGAGCTACACTAAAGACATCAATCCCCATGGTTTAGTTTTGATTACAGCCTACTGATCTATAGATCACAATACAGCACTGGAAGGGCAGGCCTATATAGACCCCAATAATGCTACAGAATAATCTTCTTTCTCCAGTCCAACCATTCCACAAAATTTTCCAATTTGTACTACTGGCCACCCACATAGTTATTTATGTGCATCCCACATTTCAATTGGTCCCATAGTTAACCAAGATTTGTGGCCACCGCAATGCGTCTCCCTACTTATGGGGATATGGGGATTTGTCAGATGTCATTTTGGGCTTTGGAGGTATCCAAACCGTTTCTGATAAGCACCACAATTCTGAGAAGAACTCCCGACTCTTTCACTAGCATCATCATAAAGAAGAGGGATGGGACTCAGCTGGGCAGGGAATGCACACCATGACAAATCTACAGCAGACTGCTTCCCCGTAACTGTTTGTTTGGGAAGACCAAGTCTAACACTTTTGCTAAATACAATGTCTGGTTTCGCTAAGGATGCTACTACCAATATTATCTATTTATAATACAGGAATTTTCTTTTAGTCACCGCTATATATTAACACTGTGTAAGAAATTACTAAATATATGACTTTAAGCACTGCAAGGAGGAATTTTCCATGGATAATTTCCAATAATAACAACAAATTTCACCATGTTGAAGGTCTGTATCCCTAAAAGCACAAACAACATTAACAGAGATATACTTTTTAGATGCCTTGACTGAGGAAAAAACTACAGTGGGTGCTGATAACTATTACTATTTTAAACTTATTACAGTCTGCTTGCTGCTGGCCATGTCTTTAGGCCCCAGAACTGCTGACTGTGCTCCTCTGTCTTGAGACACTATGAGCAATGGGCAGCCTTTTGTAATTATACTCTGAGCTATGCCATATTAAAAAAGAAGACATTTACAACTTCTAATTTTCATCCAGCTCTGACAGTACTTCCCTACCAGAGTGACACAGCACACTCATATATCCCAATAATGGAAAAGATAAGTATTTGATTCCAGCTCTGCTACTGATAAGATTAGGGGAAATATAACAGAGAAAGGAGAGGGGAGCTTTAATTCTTAAGAGGGCACTTTAGTATCATAACATCATTCATCAATCATACTGATTTGCATTGTTACATGAAATAATTGCTACATCAATAAGGAAATATGCCCCACAACACCTCTAACTTGCCCCCCCCAAGAGAACTACTATTTTTATTTCACTATTTTTTAATTCAAATTTATGTACAACTCAGCACCATTTTCAGGAGGTAGTTCCTAGATGCGAGCTCATCTACTGGTTATTCTCAGGTCCTATGGCCATTTCCGCACTGGACTGTTATAGCGCTATGATTCCACTTTCAACATCCTATGGAATCCCGGGCTGGCCCCTCCCGAAACGGCAAACCCCAGGATTCCATAGGATGTTGAGAGTGGAATCATAGCGCTATAACAGTCCAGTGCGGAAATGGCCCATGAGTCATTCTCTCCTTTCCTCCTAACGCTTTCCTAAATTGTCACACAGACAGTTCTGACCTTGAAATTATCGACCGTAATTAGAAAGCTATTAAAGCATACGTCAAAATCAATCATTAATAAGAAAGGACGTAAAGGCGAGGATACATTACATCGACGTTTCGAATGATGACACATTTCCCATTTGTGTACAGAAAGTTGTTGCCTTTTGGATCTCCCCCAATGATTTTGGAGACGCCTCTTTCAACCTGAGGGAGACTGGCAAACACTTTTTCTACAAACGAAAAGAAAGAGAGAGAAGGGGGGGGTAAGTAATGAATTGCCGAGGCAGCTGTGGGGGAACAACACCGGCAGTCCACCTGAGGAGACATGTAACTTGTTGCTGGGCTGAACCGTGGAAAAGGGAGGAGGCTCCAGGCAGCCGCCCTGCTGGTCTCCCCCCTTCCCCGACGGAGACGATGCGGGATTCGAGGAGCGGCTAATGGTGGCCACCCTTTTTCCTGCCCTCGCCCTCATTTTGCTAATAGCAAAAAAAAACAGGGGGGGTCCCCTCTGTAAGCTTGCTGGCTTTTCTGAAGAGCCGCTGGAATTTTATTTTATTTTTCCCCAGGGCGGCAGGCGAATTAAATGGCACCGTTCCCTCCAAACCCCTCCGCCCTGTCCCCCCCTACATAAAAATTACCAGAAACTCTCCCTCGATACACGGGAGGAGAGAAGGGGGGGCAGAAACGCGCCCCAGAGTGACAGGAGCAGGGCAAGCCCAGCACCAATGTGGCAATGGGAGACGCGCCTCTCCGTCCTCCTCCTCCTCCTCCGCCTCCGCCGCCGCCGCCGCCTCTCCCTGTAATGGAAGAAGCTGCAGCGCTACGGGCTGGCGCTCCAACCACCGACTCGGCATCCACTTACTCAGCTCGTGAGGCATCTTCCCGTCGCCTCCACTTGTTCGTACCGCGGCGGCTGCTTCTTAACTGCGACAAATGTCACAGCGGAACGGAGCGGGAGGAGGGGAAGCGTCCGCACCACCCCGATCCACGGGCTCGCTAATTCCCTCCTGTGGCACCAGCGACGTCAACTCCCAGCTGCACAAACCAGGAAGCGCCCGCTCGCACCGCTTTTCCCTCTCTCTCCCCCTGGCTTTGACCATATATAGTCAACTCTGCTCGAGCCGCGCGCGCGGAAGGAGCGGCTTCCAGCGAAGCGGCCGTCTTCTGCTGCGCCTAGAGCCCGCCCGTCCCGGAAACGCCGCCAAGGCGAAGACCAAAGCCCGGCAAGCCCCGCCCCCGAGGGCGGCCAGGGGAGGGCTGCGGTGCGCGAACGGGGCTACCCCCCCCTCCTCTGTCGTCAACACGCACCTCTACGTGCACGCATCTCCTGCACGCGATAGAGGCAGAAATGAGCGAGCCGATGCCGCGTCTTCAGTTTCCGGGTTCAGTGGCCTTTTCCTCCCGCTGCCCGGACGGAAGTAACCGCTTCCCCTTGAAATCAAAGGAGAATTGTGGGGACGGGGGTAGGTTTCCGCCGCAACAGCGAAACTCATGGTTGTCCAAATACGAGTTTTATTTTGAGAGAAACACTTATCAACCTTTTTTTTAAAAAAATACAGTGTATCTTCGTACAAGTCAATCGAACCAAACCTGCCTGGATCGGAGTGTTGCTGAACAGGACAAATCTGATGGGGGCAAAAATTTCATGTAATTGACCTTTACTGCAACCTGGATCCTAAAGAGTGTTTTGCACGAGACATTATTCATTTGCATGGTGAGGTCGGTCGACTCCCTTCTGAGTCGGACTGCAGGCGATATTGTGGGCTTGGTTCTTAAGCACCTCTGTCAGACTACCAGCAAATGTACGATGGATTCTGCTCAACGTTCACGGAGTCTGCAGAGGTTTTGCTGCAGAAATCAGGTTGGTAGATCACACGGGCGCAGTGTTTGTATACTGTCACCTCGCTGCAGAGCACAGGCTTCCGACTAAGGCATTTCCGCACTACACTCTTATAGCGCGATTATTCCACTTTCAACATCCTATGGAATCCTGGGGTTTGCAGTTGACCGGCCCCTCCCTAAACTGCAAACCCCAGGATTCCATAGGATGTTTTAAGTGGAATAATCGCGCTATAAGAGTGTGGTGTGGAAACGGCCTGAGTCGTTGCATGCATACACTGTAGAACTCTCTGCCATCCTCCTGTACCACGTTTCTGAAACCCACCCAGGCTGCACACACAAAAGCTGTAACCGCCGATAAAACCACGCAGCAACATTGAAACATTCCAAAACCCAGGTCAAAAATGTGCATCTGGCTCCTTTCCTCAACAGGGAGAGAAAATGGATAATCACACATAACAGCGAGAGTGTGTTCAAGGAGGGCCTCTTTTTTAACCTTTCTATTTCGTCCAGTTCATTCTTAAACACAGTTCCCCCCATAACCATGCTGTCACTCCTCAGTGGAGTGTCCCCTTTTTTTAACACCTCCCCCCCCCCCCCCACTGGATCACCACAAGGCAGTGATATATTTAAGTCTGTTACTCCAACTCTCAAGTCAAGTTTCAAGTCCTTGCAAGATACTTTTAAGTCAAGTCTCAAGTCTGGGAGCCAACTTAATACCCCAACATGTATTCCAGAATTTCTAGACAGAGTTGAATAAAGTCAGTTTTAATGATTTAAGCAGAATTGGCCCGCCACATTTGTGATTTTTGCCATCTACAGCTTCACAAATGGGGAACAGGATCCTTCTTACTTCCCATTTGCAAAGCTGAGGCTTTTTCAGAAGTGGGGAATACTATCCTCCTTACTCCCCATTACTGCAGCTCCAAAACCTTTAGAAGGAAGGATCCTTCCTCCTCAAGCCCATTGCCTAACATATTTGCTGTTCCCCTCGGAGATACCCACCCTGCACTGTGGCCACAAGTCTTGCCTTTTGCTCTTAGGAAAAGTTTTTGAAAGCTCCCCCTATATGTAGCAGGGACAGGCTTCTGAGCAGACCTCGACACCACCTCAAGCCCATTGGCTAGCCCATTTGCTGTTCCCTCTGAGAAATGTGTCCACACCTTGGATTTGAGACAGATCATGATTTGACTAGTACGTTGTAAGGTTTCTGGATGAATGTGTTGTATTACTGAGCCAGGGCAGCAAGTCAGTGACTTAAAATATGCAAGTCTCGAGTCAAGTTGAGTCAGTGTGTAATTTTTGCCAAGTCAAGTCCGAGTCGAGTCACTGAAGTGATTTAAGTCTGACTTGAGCCCGAGTCAATCGACTCGAGCCTACATCACTGCCACAAGATATTCCTGTATATTATTTTGAAACCAGTTGCAACTTCTGCTTTTGGGGAAGAGGGGAAGGACCTGTGATTATCCGTGGCGGGGGGCGGGGACAAGGGGGCAGTGGGAGGGATCACCCTAAGTGACTGCAGGCCATGAGCTGCACAAACTTTTTTCTTGCTCTAAGACATTAGAACTTTAAAAATTAAACCTTGAATCAAGCCTAGGAAGCAAACCTTGGAAGCATTCAGGTGATGTGAATGTGATACCATATACAGTGGGTCCACTATTGTCAGGGTCACAATCCGCAGATTCAGCCTACAGTGGATTCAAAAGTATACAATACTGTACACCATTCACTGCTTCTGCCTTTGAGGCAGCAGGATTCCTTCAAAAGGCAGAAGCAGGTGGCTGGTGAGGCTTGCCATTTTTAATATGGGTTTATAAGCCTTGCTTTGAATTCACACTATCTCTGCAAGCCACACAAGTCTTAACTTGAGCATGTACTTTTTTGGTATCCATAGATGGTCCTGCAAGCAATTCCCTGTGGGTAGCAAGGGTCCACTGTATCAATTTTGGGCTAATTGCAATTTCTGGATGTTCTTCCAGGAGTAACTGCACACAGAGAACATTGCACTAGTCAACCTGTAGTCAAGGCACGGACAAGTGTTGCCAGAGTAGACAGAGTCAGAGAGAGTGGTAGTACCAAATGGCATTGTGTAAACACATTCCTTACCACTGATAGCATCTGAACAGTAAGGGACAGCACAAGATCCAGGAGCATTTCCAAACTATGAGTGACCTTCTCCCAGAACTGGTTGAATCTCCCTAATGGCTTTCTGATGATCAATAGCTCCTCCATTTTGTCTGAATTTAATCTGAGTTTGTTCATTTTCATCCAGGCCATTCTCAAACTCAGCAAACATTTAAGGATGTTGACTGCATTCTTTGTGTCAAGTAATAAACAGCAGTGCAGGTTGGTGTAATCAGCTTATTACTGAAGGTCCAGATAACCTCTCCTTGAGTGTTTATGTAGATTTTAAAGAATTCAAGGGACCAAACCCTATGAGACACATACTGTACAGGCCATTGTACTGGTTAGGCTACAGAAAGGATTAACTCAGGGGATCAGAGCAAAGGATCATCGGGAGGAGACTGGATTGGCCACTTAGCCAATGAGAAGTGAGAAGAGGGAGAACTAAGGGCTTCTGGGAAGAATCACAGAACTGTAGAATGAGAAGAGACCACAGGGGCCATTGAGTCCAACTCCCTGCCATGCAGGAATACACAACCAAAGTATATCCAACAAGAAGAAGGAGGAGAGGCCATGTGTAACCTTTCAGCTAACTACTCCATGTTAGAGCAAGGAAAGGAATCCCAGGAAAGGGTTTTCAGGAAATAAGGGACCGTCTAGTCAGATACAGTTGGTGTTCAGTTCTTTTGAAAGGAATTGGAGGGCTGGCGAGGGCAACCTGGTGTCGGAGAATACTCTTTTCTTTATTCCTGCTCCTATGGGTTTGGTTCTTCCTCTTGCAAGTAGAGGGGAGGTATGCAGAGCCAGTGTGCTAAGCTAGTTGAGTTGTTTGATATATCTTCTGTTAATTCTTAGTACACTATTTTCCTAATTTTTAAATTATTATTAAAGTGGTGCACTTATAACAAGTCTGCTTCAGGGAGAGTAGAAAGCTCTGGTCACATTCTGTCTATGGCAAGGTCCACCACAAATTTGTAAAATACAATTTTTTTCTTTTTCCCAAAAACATTAGGGGAAGGGGGAGAGTATTGAATCCTTTATATTTTCTGGAACCCAGGGAAGGAGAGGGAAATTGGATCTCCCAGAAAGTATTTGGTGGCAGCACTACTACTTGTGCCGAATTGAGGAGAGGTAAGCAAGTCTGGGCAAAACCCAGCCAAGTGCCACCAGCCCCTTTTTGCCACATCCCTTTACCCCCAAAATTGTGTGTGTGGGGGAGAATCACCCACATTTGGTCAAAAGAGGCTCTTAAAACCTCTACGAGCAGGAGATACTGTCAGAACACTCCCCCCCCCACATCCTTGTGGTGTTGCTGTGTGCCTTCAAGTCATTTTTGACTTATGGTGACCCTAAGACAAATCTATCATGGGAGTTTCTTAACGAGATTTATTCAGAAGAGCTTTGCCTTTGCCTTCCTCTGTGGCTGTGCTTGCTCAGGGTCACCCAATGGGTTTCTGTGGCCTAGTGGGGATTCAAACCCTGGTTTCCAAGGTCATAGTCTATCACTCAAACCACTACACCACTCTAGCTCTCTCAGTATTGAAAATTGGCTGGAAGAAGCAAAAAAACAAATTACCACCTGTTCAGTCACCTTGGTGAGCATGGACTGTTTGAAACTGGCCTATATCCTCCCAAGCCTTCTGAGTCAAGGAAATTTTTTTTTATTTCCTGCCTCCTTTCAGCAACAGGAAATAAGCCCATCCCACAAGGAGGCATTAACTATGCAGCCCATGCCATTTTAGCAGATGTAATTAATCAGGGGTATTTTCATATACACAATGATTGCACTATAATTCCACTTAAACTGCCATGGCATGACATAGATTTTTGATAAACTGCCACCATTTAATTTCCCTACATCTCATCCCTAGCCTGCTATATCACAGAATAATCTGGAAGACAAAGGTACAGGACACAAACTCTCCACCAAAAAAACACCACCATCATCATCATCATCATTGTTTATTGATTAGTCAACTGACCATATCAACAATAATATAATACATAATACAAAAATACAAATACAGAAATTACATACACAAATGGACTCAACCCATATAAAATTACTAAAATAATTAAAACATATAAACTTAAACTTAATAAATAGTGATATATAAGAGGTAAATATAAGAGGTAAAATACATGATAAACAAAAAAGATAAAATGACGAGTATAAAAATTCAGTCATAACATTTAAATGAGCTCATCACCATGACAGGGGACCCCAACCAAAAAAACACATAGCACCATTGTCCCCTGATTTGTTAAACAGTTAAATAAACAAACGGACAGGTGTATAATATAAAGAAATAATAATAATGTTAATGCAACATCTAATACAATGTGGTAATTGGAAATTAACAGAAATTATTAAATTGTAAAAATTGATAAATACTTCTGAATTGATTATGGAAATAAACTACATATAGTTCAATAGCCTATTATACAAATTCACCCATAAACAATTTTATTTATACTGGAGACCACACCTCCACATGGGTTATAATGAGGATGAATTGACAGCTCATGCCAAATTGTAGCATCATAAGATTGGTGCAACAGTTGTATTCTCAAGCATAATTACAACATCAGCAGATTAGAAAGAAATTGCACCATTAGTTCACCAGATAAAGGACCCTGGGAACTGTAGTTCCTGTTTCACTACTATAGGCTTCCTCAGCTAAACTCATATCTGAATAACAAGCAACATACTATAAGTAACTAATGTCACAAGAGCCTAATAACTGCACTAAAAATCAAAAACATACTTACAATGCAAATATGGGAAAAGAATTTCCAAACTGATGGAAACCACTGTTGCAGGAAACATGAAACAAATGGCCCTTCTTACATTATTCTACTAATTGCTAATGCAGCTATACTTGTGTCTGAAGGGAAAGCAAGTGAAGAAGGAAGAGATTAACCTCTTGAGATTGAAAGTCAGGTAAAAGTGAATCATCAGTAACTCTATTGAAAAGAAACTTTACAAGAAACAACTGAAATCCTGTTTGTCATTTAAGCCAAAAGGAATTACTGTGTTAGGATTATGTATCCAGAAACTTCCTTGTCTTAATAACAAAACTGAAGTATCATAATAATGTTTAGGCTGTGTGACTTGAATAACAACAAATTTAAAAGACTTGTACCCATGACCTACCTGATGAAAGCGCTCATAGAGTCTGCTGCTGCAAAAATCTTCTTTGAGGTCATCCTCTTCCTTGAGGAGAAGAAAGAGAAGGTTGATGATAATGAAGGAGATTTTTGCAGGAGCTGCAGCAGGGCTGGGCCAGTGGGTTCTGCTCCTCTCCATCTTGTTTTCCAACCAACAGCTCTGGCCCATTAAAAGCTTTGCTACTTTGGCACCATGACACCTCCGCTTTGCTCCAAGGTTGCTTCTACCAAACTTCCATGGGTGTAAGCTCATCCAGCACCATGACACCTCCTTCTCTTTCCAAGGCCACCTCCCAAAGACTTCTGTGTCCTCTCCAGTACTTCCCCTAGAAAAGGCCCTGGATCCTCGGAGGGCCAGACCGGCAGCGGCAGCTCATCATTCTCATAATCTTTTTCTCTGTCTCCTTTCCCACCAACAAAACACATGAATGAGGTTGGCAAGTACTGAGACAACCTCACTCATGTGTTTTGTCTCTTAGTGTGCTATGTATCTGACTTTTCTTGCAACCCAAACCACCAACTGTACAGTAATCATGGGTCCAAAGCACAGTGCTTCTGAACGTGCTCCCAAGAGGCGGTGCTTCACTTCTGGGGAGCAGATGGTGGACAGGTGGGTGCTGGGCAAGGAGGATAAGCCAATGGCTGACGTGAAGGCTGGCCAATCAGAAGGAAGCTTGGCTGGTTGGAGTTGGACCCTCAGGTCAGTGTGTGGTGGGGGAGGGGCAGAATGAAAGCATTCACCAGCACTGAACTTGCATTTGGGCTTCAACCAGCAGTGGAAAAGCATTGAGGAACAGAAGAGGCAGCAGCAGCAGCAAAGACAGAGGCAGCGGCAGTGGCAGCAAGACATCAGTGACAGCAGAAGGAGCTGAGGCGATAAGGTTCTTTTAACAGGTAAAGGCACAGTGGCTGACAGCCCTTGTACAGACATTTGCAGAGAGCTCTGATTTAAGAGCCAGCCCCAGTGCTGGTTTTCAACAGCCTTTTTAGAGGAAAAAAAGAAAACCACAACCCCTATAAAGGTTTAGAGAGACAGCTTTTTAAGAACCGGCAATAAAGGCTTGCCAACAGCCCTTGTGAGGAGGGTTAAGCAAGCAGTCTTCATAGGAGGTCTGGAACTGGGTGGGGGAACTTCCTTTAACTGCCAACAGGAATGGGGTATCAAAAGTCCTTGGAAGGGCTACAGGGTAGGCATAAAGTATACATAAGATATCACAGATACCTTATACCTTCAAGTAGACATAAAGTATCACAGATTTCAAATGATGAATCTAGTATTTCTTTCTCATGTATAGTATATAGTAGGAATATAAATCTTCAAAAAAATTGTTCTTATAAGCAAAAACAAGTAATTTTACAATTTTTCTCCTTTTTGTAAAAAAAATGCTTGGAAGTGTGTAGTTTTCAAAGACTATACATTTTTTTTGAGAAATGTCTATACAAAAAAAAACACACTTCCGTAGAGAAAATAGTGTTTTGTATTTTTTTTACCTGCATGAAACTTGTTCTACAGGTGCACAACAAGTTTCCTACAGTGGAAACAGTGCTTTTGCTCAAAAAAATGTTATTTGCTCTGCAAATAGTCTGTTTTACATGTTTTGAGTGCCCTGAGTGGGATAATTATCTTATTACCTTAAGTGACAACAAAGATTGTTCTATCAATTATTTTGGCCTTATACAACACTTGCTTCATTACTTTGTTAGAATAACCTCTTTCTCTAAATTGTTCCGCTAATGTATGAGCATATTTTCGAACGTCAAAATCATAGCTACAGTTCCCATATATCCCCAGATCCTAAAAGTAAGGACAAATTCCCTTTAAGATGTACAGAATGAAAATATTCATAATGTGGAGGAGAAGAAGTGGTGGTGGTGATGTTTGTAGACTTCCTATACAGGTCTCTAGTCAACTCATTGATATGTTGAACCTGTACATCAAAAGTATTGTACTGTATTTAGTTTTTTCATCCCCTATTTAGAAATATGAGGGTCATGCTGAAAGTAATGCCTGTGTGCCCTTTTCTCTGAAACTATTAATCCAGACCACTAGATTATTACACCACACCACTAGATAGAGTAAATCATACAGCATGAATAACATAATTTCTGTATGTCTGCATAATCATGGATATGGAGCAGAAACAAAGAGCAGCCATAGAGTTCTTGACCAAGAGGGATGTACTACTGCTGACACCCACAGAAGGCTCAGAAATGTGTATGGTGAGGCATCAATTGATGAGAATAATGTGTGAAGATGTGTGAAAATGTTTAAAGAAGGCAAAACCTGTGTTGAAGACATACCACATAATGGAAAGCTGTTGGTAACAGTCACTGATGAAAACCAAAGCAGGCTGGGTGATATGATGGCAAATGACTATCCAAGAGATTATTGAGGAACTTGGCTGTGGTCACAGTGCTGTTGAGCAGATCGTCCACAATACTGGAATACAGGAATGTGTGTGCCAATTGGGTTCCTCATCAATTTACAGCTGGTTTGAAAGAGAAGAGACTGCAAGTGTGTTCAGAACTGTTGGAAGCATCTGAAGCCCATGAGGATAACTTTTTCAGGAATGTGTGCAACAGTTACGAGACCTATATGACACAGAGACCAAGAATCAATTCATGGAGTTGTGGTATTTCATCTCCCAAGACCAAAGAAATCTCCCAAGACCAGAGAAATTCAAAAGTCAGAGCTCAGCACAGGAGATTCTGGTGAATGTCTTCTGGCATGACAAGGGGATGATTTTGTTTCAATTTCCTCAAGTATGAGACAACACTGAACAGCAACTACTACTTTGCATCACTCCAGAAATTTTGAGAAGCCATCCATAAAACAAGACCACAGAAACAGCTGAATGCAATTCAGTTACATCATGATAATGCACGACCCCACACTTCTTTGGCAACATCACAGATTTTTGCAGAATGGGATGGTGACTTGTGCAACACCCACCTTATAGCCAATCTGGCATCCTCAGACTTTCACTTGTTTGGTCAGATGAAGGAAGAAAGCCTTTGGGAATGGTGCTTCAATGATGTAAGCAAAGTGGATGATGCTATCAGACACTGGACCAGAGACTGCCCAAATGAGTTTTGCCAAAGTGGATTTGATGGGTGGGTTTCAACACTGGAGCATATGTATCACCACTGGTGGAGACTATTTTGAATAGTACTATGTTGTAGATAAGCAGTTACTCTACCCATGCATGTAACTGCATATGTCTCATGTTGTTGATAAAGTTATGACCCAACAGGCATTACTGTCAGTATGACCCTCATATACTGAATCCTAAAAGGAATGCTTTTCACCATTAGAAAACAGAAATATATCATTCAAATATCCCTTATATAATCTCATAATTTTTCTGAAGGGATTATGTTCAAATTTATCCATAAAAAATGGCCAGCTCTGGAGCAAATGTGTATCCCATAGCTATCTTTGCAATCTGCCACAAACATCAACCCTGAAAATGAAAACAGAACTTTTTAATGCTATTTCACCTAAGGTGCATAAAAAAGTATTGGGTGGCAGGGCAATATATATCCTCACATTGACCCAGGACATCCTGAATCACCTTAATAGCTTCAGCCTGCCAGTATATTGGTTGTACAATACTATAAGCATGTTCGCTAGTCAAGCACAGCAGGAATCCATCTTGATTCCTGAAATGTATCTCAAAAATTGCTACTATCCTTAATACAAGAGTATGTACTGGGTTTTATATTGGATATAAATGAAAAAGGTTCATTTGGCCAGACACTGTTTCCAAAACAGATCCCTACCCGGTGATCAGAGAATCATAGATTCTGAAGGGGCCACATGGGCCATTGAGTCCAGTCCCTGGTCAGCGCAGGATCTTCAGCCAGAGTATCCAGCTTCTTTTCAAAGATGTCAATAAAAGGAGATCCTACCACCTCTCTCAGCAATTAGTTTCATGGCTAAACTGCTCTTTCTGTGAATACATTTCCTTCTGCTATTCAATCAAAATCTACTCTCCTGTAACTTAAAACCATTAGACCTTGTTCTACCCTCTGGGGCAGCAGAGAACAAGCCCCTCAGTCCTTGAAATATTTCAAGAATGGAATCATTTCACTCCATCTTCTCTTCACCAAAATGAACATGCCCAGCTCCACCAACCTTTCCTATGTTTTGTTCTTCATACCTGTTATCATCCTTGTTAGCTTTCTCTAAACCTGCTCCAACTTATCTATATCTGTCTTAAAATAAGTCACCCAGAACTGAACACAGTACTCCAGCGGAGGCCTGACCAATGTAGAATATAGCAGGACCATTACTCCCTTTGACTTAGAAACTACTTCTGTTAATGAAGGCTAAAACAGTGATTGCCTTATTTGCTGCAGCATCACAATGGCATGGCATGTTAAACCTATGATCAAATCCCTCTAAAGCTAAAAGCCTCTGTCTTTGTAGTGTAATCCAATCTTTCAACCACACCATCACTACTGCATAAATATATTAAGGCTGGAAGAGTCAGGCCCCTTCTTTCTTTTGCATCTTGTAAAGTCTTCATTTTCACTCTATTTTTTTTTCTGTCATATAAATATTGAAATGCCTCTTTGTTTAAAATGTCAGTCATTTGGTAGTATTGAAATTATTGCCTGAAAGAAAAACATTTTCGGTAAAATGTTCATTTTAGTTGCCAATATTCTTCCTAAGAGTGAAAGTTTTAACTTAGATGATCATTCAAGATCTTGTTTAATTTCTCTCCAAAATTGGTCATACTTATTTTGAAATAGTTTGTGTTATGTGATTCAAAAACAACTCCCAGATATTTCACTTTCTTAGCTATCATGAAACTAGCCTTTTCCATTAAGATCAATTGATGCTCTTTTGTCATGTTTTTAGTGATCATAACTGTTTTATCTCAATTTAACTTAAACCTAGCCATTTCTCCCAAATTTGTTATAATATCCAAAAGAGCATCTAATCCTTCTATTGGGTCTTATAAGAAAATTACTAAATCATCAGCAAAAGCTCTTGGCTTAAATACTTGTTTCTTAAATGTTATGCCTTTAATGTTTTCTTCTTGCCTTATAGTTCTAATCAGTACTTTGAGATTTAAAATAAATAAAAGTGGAGATAAAGGACAGCCTTGTCTTGTACATTTAGGTATATAACAATAGTTTGTTTTATCTCCATTGACAATGATCTGACCTTTTTGTTTTGAATAAATTCCAGATAACCAATTCAGAAAATTCTGACCACAATACAGAGTTTAAATAATTCAATTATGAAGGGCCAAGGAATGTTATCAAAAGCCTTTTCTGCATCTAAGAAGATTATTGCTGCTTGTTTTTCATTATGAAATTTTAAATATTCCATCATATCTGCTAAGCATCTTGTATTGTCTCTCAACTGCCTGTAAGGTAAAAATCCACATTGATCTTCATGAATCCACATAGTTAATTAAAGTCTTTCAGCTAAAATACATGCAAAAATCTTATAATCATTATTCAAAAGAGACATTGGTCTGTAATTTCTTGAATCAGTTGTATCACAATTTTCTTCAGGTATCAAAGTCATATTTGCAGTTGACCAGCTCTCTGGCACCTTTCCTGTGTCAATTATAGAATTCATCACATAATATAACAGTAGAGACAATGGTTCTTCCAGTTCTTCATAATACAGTGCTGATAGGCCATCAGGACCTGGGGGCTTTGCCCTTTTTAAAATGTTTAAATGCTTCCCCTATGTCTGCCATTGTTGTTCTTGCTTTCAATATCTTTCTTTGTTCATCTGATATTGGTGGCAATTTTTGAGAGCCCAAATAGGTTTGTATTTTCCCCAACGGAGTCTTTTGTTCTTTATAGACTGCCAAAAAAATCTATGCAAAATCTTCATCTTTCCATTATCCATTGTAAGTTGCATCCCATCTTTTGTATGTAGAATCATCTACTTTCTTTTTTTTCCTGCAGTCTACAGGCTAACAATTTGCCAGGCTTGTTGGCAAATTCAAAATGTTTTTTGTTGTAAATATTTCATCTTTCTTTCTATCCCATATGTTAGGCACATTAATGCTTGTTTCTATAGAATTTTAAGGTTTTTCAATAGGAATGTATTTGAGGGATCAATTTGAAGATCCAATTCTATTTTCTTAATTTAATTCATGATTTCCTCTTGTTGTTTCTGTCTCTTTTTCTTTAATAAGGAGTTTTGCTGAATAAAGAGACCTGTCATTATTCCTTTTCCAGCATCCCAGACTATTCCAATATCTGTTCCTTTGTATAGATGCTCTGCAAACAATTCTTGAGAATCTCTTTTGCTTTCTTTAAGATTTGGTCTTAAAGATCTTCATTTAATCTCCAATGAAATTGACGTCTTTGTTCCTCCTGTAGAGCAATAGAACTGGATTGCGATCCAAAAACACTATTGGTAAAATTTGCATGTCTTTCAGTTCATGTATAAGTACTTTGGAAATGATCAACTCTTGAAAAAGATTTATGTCTCTGAGTAGAATTAATATTCTTTAGATGATCTGTACAAGGTTCTCCATGTATCAACTAAATCCAAATTATCTGTATTTCGGAATTTTCTCTTACTTCTCTTTTATTGTCTTTTCCAAGAATTAATCACTTAATCACTCCATTAAAATCTCCCAAAATAATGGGAAAAAACCAAGAATTAAATGGAATATTATGACAGATCAAATACTACCGGGAGGAATGGGAGTACCGGATTTTCAATTATATTACAAAGCTGCGGCATTCATATGGCTAAAAGACTGGATTGACTTACAAGATACAAGAATGCTTGCACTGGAGGGAGCAGACCTGAGGATGGGATGGCATGCCTATATGTTTTATGATAAAGCAAAAATTGACAAAGATTTTTCGCATCACTATATCAGAAAATCGCTTCTGAAGATATGGGATAAATATAAGAGTAAAAACATAAGGCAGCTACCCATGTGGGTATCCTCTCAAGAAGCTTTCTTTGGAAGATGGAAGGCAACAGAGAAATGGTTGAGATATGAGGATATATTAGAGAAAACAATGACAAATGCATATAAAATCAATGTATTGCAAGTAGTCTTCCTTTTACATCATCAAATATCTTTTCTGGCTGTATATTAGCTTTAGCATAAATTATGACTCCTCATTTTTTGTCTTATCTGAAGAAGATAATCCTAATCCTAATTTTGGATTCTTCAAATATTTAACATTCTGATTTTAGTATGTGTTTCTTGTAAACACATCAAATCAAATTTTGTTTTTCTAAATAGTGAAAGGTCTTTCTTCTTTTTCCTGCCAAGTTAATTCCTTTAACATTAAAAGATAAAAAGTTTGTAGCTATCTTTCACTTTCTTCCTCTACTGTCAAAACTGGTTTTGTCTGAGTCTGGTCCATACATCTTATGGTAGTTGCTGTCCTGTGCTGGTAGCCTGTCAAGGCTTCACAGCTGTGTAATCAGCAGTAACTAGCAAACAGTGTTTGTTAAAGCAGTCCAAAAGCAGTTCAGAGCTACCGAGTCAGAATTTACCAAGAGTCCAGGGAGAGAGTGTCCACAAACAGAATCTATAGTCCAGGCAAAGGTCCAAAGTTTGAGGAACATGAGCAGAGAATGCAAGCTGTGCCCACCAATGGAGTCAGTAGATTCCAGCAGTTTTCTGCAGTCCTGACCTCTGATTATATAGCCTCAGTGTCCTGGCAGCTGTGGCCTAATTAACAAGCTCTTCCTTTTCCACCTGCGCTGGCTGCCATAAGTACTGTCCCTCTCATGTCTCCAGAGTGTAGCTGTTGGGAAGAGTCCTGTCTGGGTTCTGGGGCAGGGGCATGCCAGTTGTTCTGGGCAATCCCTTCTACTCTCGCTCATCTCCTTTTCCAACTTCCTTAGAAAGTCTCTCACCTTGGATATGGTATTTAAGTCATGTCTCCTCTGTCTGTAGTATACCACCACTCCTTCTACATTGACCCATCTGAAAGGTATATCACATTGTTTAAGCTTGTCTGTCAAAAAAGAATATTCTCTTCATTTTCTCAAAATTCTATTTGGTAAATCTTTAAAGACTGTGATTTTTCTTCCATCCATTTGCAATTTGGTCATGAAATGTTGCATTATTTAATCTCTTGTATTCTTTTTCACAAAATAAATTACCACATCTCATGGTAGATTCCTTTGTGTGGCTAATTCTTGAATTAATTTGGTATATTTGATCCACTTCACCTGTAATCTCCCCACCTTGCATTTGAAGGAAGTCAGCCAAGGTGTTACAGACTCAAAGATAAATATGATCATTCTCTCTTTCCAGTATTGCATGTAGTCTCAGACATTTTTCTCTTTTTTTCATCTCAAGAAGTGCTATTGCACACAAATGTTTGTGTTGTTCCTGTATTACCTTCTTGTTTGCATCTTCTAAATTTTTAGTTTTGATTTCTGTTTCTTCTACTTTATCCTTCAGGTGTTTCAGATCCATGTCTATACCATACAGTCCACCCTGTACACTCAGATCCTCTGGGCGCCATTTACTTAAACCGGCCAGGATCAGACTGGCAGCGGTCACCCAGGGGAGCTTTTCGTCGGCTGCCCCAAATTGTGGAATGACCTGCCAGAAGAGATTTGACAGCAACATATGCTGTCTGAATTCAAAAAAGTGCTAAAGACCTATCTCTTCTGGCAGGCCTACCCAGTCTATTTTTAATTATAGTTTTAATAGTACTTTTATTTGTATTTGTATTTATATTTATATTTTTAATTATATTTTAATTATGAGATATTTGTATTTGAAATGGTTTTGTATTTTAATGTACTTTGGTTATACATTGTTTTTAATTGTACATGTGTTGTATCCTGCCTTGATCCTTGGGGAGAGGCAGGTAACAAAAGTTTATTATTATTATAGTTATTATCATTATCATTATTATCTGGGCTACTGAAAGCTTTATCTCTTTTAAGTCTAACCTTATATGCAATAAAATTTGTTGCAATTCTGTCTTGATTTCTTCTTTTTCTTCTTTTATTCATTCTGTTTGTGTTGGCTTTGACTTCTTTTCTCAGCTGCCATCAGCTCTTCTCTCATCTTCATTTCTATTTAGGTCCATATCTTTAATCTGATCTGCAGATCTTCTTCTTCAAGACTGTGAACCTTTTAAATGCACAGCTAATGCCTGTTTCACTATTTTAGCTGGATCTCGCTTTTTCGACATCTTGATTGTAGAACCCACAAGAAAGTAAGTATAAGAGAGAAAGAAAACAGAGAAAAGGAAAATAAAGAGAAAGAAAAATAAAAGAGATAAAAGAATTTTAAAAAGAAAGAAGAAATATTAAAAAAGAAAAGAGCAAGAAGAGAGAAAAAAGAAAAAGAGAGAGACAGAAGAGAGGAAAAAAAAGAAAGAAAGAAAAAAGAAGGGGCAGGGGAGAGCCTCCCAGTAACACAAACCTTTTTCTTTAAAAAAAAAAGCAAATATAAAAATTTTAAAAAAATAAAAATAAAATAAAAAAATTTATTTTATTTTTAAAAAATTAAAATCTAAAAAAAATTAAAATTTCATTTTTTAAACCTTTTTCTTTCTTTATTAAAAATTTCAAACTTCAAAATCCCAAATTTCAGATTTTAAACTTCAATATTATCGAATTTCTTCTTTCATAAAATCCAAAAATTTCATAAAATTTATAAAACCCACATATTTTTCTTTCATTCTTCTAAAACAAATGGTTCTCAAACTGCAAAAATGACAAGGTCCACCTTCTGTAGTATACAGTCAGCCCTCCACATTTTCAGGTTTCACTTTTGAGGATTTGATTATTCACGTATTATTTGCTGTCACCTCTGTTGCCGCTCTGTGCCATTTTTAATAGGGACTGCAAGCTTCGTGAGACTGATAAACTGCAAATAAAGCTTGTAAGACCCTCTTAAAAATGATGTGGGGCAGCCTTGGACATGACAGTAAGCCCCGTCAACCAACCACTGCTGCCTTGTGAAGGGACCCTGATGCCTCAAAGGAATCCATGGTGGATTGAATATGATGATCATACTTTTTCATGTGTGTTAAATATGGTTTGGGAGGGCCTTGAGTTATTCATGGTTTTTCCACCTTCACAGGGGTCCTGTGCCCCTAATCCTAGTGAATGTGGAGGGATGACTGTATAAGTCCTCTGGTACAATGCAGTTGAAGTTGCTTTTCTTTATTAAGTCAATTTATTAAGTCAAGTCAATTCTAACTCTCCTTCCACTGCTATCCAGTGGGTGTCAGTACAGCTCAAGAATGTTTTACTGATCTCTATACACCTCTGTGGAAGGAAGTTAGAAGGAAAACTCCAAATGACTAGACAGCACCTCACTTCCTGTTATTATTATGAGGAATGAGGACTTGGAAGCTGGCCAGTTCCCACAATAGACTATTACAACATCTTTTAATATAATGTATTAATGTTCTTAATCAATTTTAAATCAAATAACCCAGATTGCATGGATAAGATGGTACTTTTCAGCCCATGGTTTAACAATCAGTTTTCAGCCTTTTTCCTTTTTCCTCAGCACTGTGAATGTGATGATAACGGGGTTGTGTAAAAGCACAACATTTAAAAATACACATATTAGGACCCCCATATCTGTGGATACATTATCCGCTGATTCAGTTGTCTGTGGTTGGCTCGCTGCCGCGATAGCGGTGGTGGCGGGCAGGAAAGAAGCGAGGAGCGTGGGATCACGCTCCTCACAGCCTCCTGCCCCTCACCCTGGGCCTGATCGCAGCAGCGGCAAGCAGGACTGGAGCAAATGTCATCTCACCGCAGTGGCTCCTGCAGCAGCTCCTTGCCACCTCAATCAGCCGGGGGCAGGCGGGCAACAGGGCATTCACTCCTCTCTGCGGATTTCAGTATCCATGGAGGAGTCAGAACCAATCCCCCACAGATAATGGGGGTCCTACCATATAACTCATTTTAACAAGCCAGTAGAACAGACTTTGCTGAAGCAATATTGCAACCAGTCCAGAGAGAGCATCTAGTAAAGTCTTTTGAAATTTAATAATTGGTGGCAAGGAGATTAGTTGCTAGCAGCAGGCACAAAGGTGCCAGGAAATGCCCCTGGTTGCAGCTGCTCCTCCAGTGCTGAAGAGGGTTATTTCTCCCCTTCTAAGCACCTAGAACAGCCACAGATAGAACATGGGCCCTAGGAGTCCCCTGTCCCCAAGGGACTTTATCCAGACAGTCTAAGGACAAAGATCAGCTCCAACGCCTCCTGTGTGAGCCTCCCCCTAGAGCTCTCTTAGGAAGGCACATTGTTCTCCACTATCGACTGGAACTAGTTTTCTTAAGTAGTAGTTTTGATTGTGTTCTTCCCAGGGGATGGGGTGTGTGTGGAGATGTGATCCTTTGACCAAAATTGGGGAACTTTCCAGGCTGATTCAGGGCTCACCTGCCACCGCACTAATTACCCTGGCCCCACATTTTTTTTTTCAGGGTTCAGGGGTAACCCCAAAACTGCCATCAGCCAAGAAAAATTAGGTTGGTTTGGAACTTTATTGTTATACTGACAATATAAACACAGAGGGTACTGGTCTAGAACAGCTACTGACACTTTTTAAATCAATACCACCACGGTAACTCTCACACAGGGCACACTGGCAATCATGTAGGCAGGGTTGGCAATTTGTTTCCTGGCTTGCTGCTACACTTAAGAGAAGTAGCCTGATGACTGGAAAGGATGCTTTGACTACAGATACAAAGTTGTCTCAGGATAATAGTCATCTTTCAACACTATATTATTTCTTATTTCCTTTGGTCTTTTGCTCATGCCATACCGTATTTGCTGGTGTATAAGATGCACCCGTGTATAAGACACATCCCATTTATACACTTGCAAATACTATTTGCCGGCATATAAGACACACTGGCATATAAGATATACCCCATTTTCAAACAGTATTTTTCAGGGAAAAATGTGAGTCTTGTATGCCAGCAAATACAGTAATATTCTTTTGACACTAAACACTGTAAAACTAGTGCAGGACTTCGGCATATATTCTGAGGAGGTTCATAGCAAAAGAACTTTTTGTGATGACATAATGGTAGGGCAACCTGGGGATGATGGGACCCTGAGTGATGCAATAAGCGTTAAAATCTTGATAAATAAGAGGCTGGTCTATGTTACAAAGTGCCAGGAACAAAGGCTCATGTTGGATCTCCTCTAATGGCCTAGATTTATAACACCCTGACATGAGAAAGAAACCAGACAGAGCTAGCTAGCAAAAAGGAACACGACACATTGATAGCAGCCTGAAGGACACTTTAACAGGCATGGATCCCAGGTTGAAAGAAACTAGCAGATACTAGCATGATAGTGCTAACTGCCCACAGGTAAGTACATGACCTATGTAACACGCATGTTCCCAGATGCCTGATTCACCCTGAATGATGCAGCTGTGATATCATTTTAGAGCGTTGTTAATTATCATATGGAAATGTATAAGCATTGTTAATTTTTTGTTTGGTGTGCCTGCTTTATGGAACTTTATACCCAGACACCTCTTTGCTGAAGCAAATAAAATCTTTGGATCTCCCCCATCACTACCATGTGGACATTCATAGCTTGATAAACACACTGGGGGTGGAACCAGTTTTTGGGATAAGAATTGCTGTCACAGTCTCTTAGATATGTAATTTTAATGGTTTATTCTGCAACACAGATGTGCTGTTCAGGGTTTCCCCCCTTTTTTTCTTTTTTAATTAACTATTACATATTTACAATTATTGCATATTTATGAAGTACATCTAGTGTTTAGAATGAACATTTGTGGTCCACATGTAAAATGTAATTGGATCCATAAACACCTATTTATACCTCACATTTATTTATACCAAAATGATTATATACATGATGAGTTGGACTTGATTTTTTGTGGATTTTTACACAGCAATCCATGGACATGAATAGAAACTGTTTGATATTGGATATGAGAGTCTTAATACAGATATCAGAAAAATCTATGCTTCACAATTATGCACAGCTGTGGCCATGAAATAGCAGCTTTGTGACTTTTACAATACAATATATGGGAACAAACCCATGACGGAAGGTTGAAAGTTACTCCTGTTAAACGAGGGCAGTCAAAATGGTCCTCCAAATGTTCTTGGGCTTCCAGGTCTATGCAACACAATTAGTAACCTTGCTAATTGATCATATCATTCCAACTTTAGGCATACATTAGCTTATATGAACACCACAGCTTGAAATTCTATTTTATAAAATCAATATATTAGAGTTCTTTTAAGGGAGGAGGGAAGAATGGTGTTAATTGCTGCTCTTCAAGAAACATGTTAGACATGCTTTTCTATTTAAAAATAAAATAAAATATGACTATAAATCCTCAGAGGATTACCCCCTTAAATGATGCTACAGAATTACGAATAAAACATTACTTATTACACTTATTTATTACAGTTATTATTTTACACGCCATCATTCCATTACCCCTCAACTTGTGTTTTATAGGTCACGTTATTATCTTCAAGCTCTTGAGGAGTCTATGATGAACTGGATAATAAGCTTATCTTTGACCTCCTTTTTGTCACAACAAGCAACAATGGCAACCAGCAAAATAAAATGTGATTTTGTGAAGGGAGGAGCTGGGCAAGCCTAGTTGGAGCCATCCAATCACAGCTCATGGAATGAGGGAGAAAGGATACATAACTGAGACTTGTCTCTGTCAGATTGCATAGAGATAGGAAAAAGCTGTAGTAGAGATAGGACAGTCAGCCAGGGCTGGGAGGGGAGAAGTGAGTAAGATTCTGGGGAACTGTGAATGATTAAACAGTTCAGAGGATAATATGTGATCTAAATGTATCTTAAACTTTTGCTGGTTTATTCTTTTTTTTTTACAACTGTGTCTGACTGTTCTTATTAAATTTGTTATAGGATCGAGTCCCCTAGCAAATCCACAGGACACATCCACTAGTTCACACAGGGATACCCTGAAGCGCAAGTACCCGATCCAAGGAGGGATTAAGAGAGGTAAAGAGCAAGGCAAGTAACAAGAGTCTAAGGGTTGGCACTGTAGGGCCAGCCTGGAAAGAAAATTATTGAAGATGCTAACCCTATTAATTTCAGTGGGTTTTTCTTTTAACTTTAAATTGTACCGCCCACTTAGATGGAATCACCAAGTCAAAGGCTGCTCTAGTCCAGCATCCTATTTCCCACAGCTGTCCCTCAAAAGCCACAGGTAGCACAATAGCCCTCTTCTGCTTGTATTCCCCGGCAAATGGCAGTCAGAGTCAGTATGGTAGAGTGATTTCAGCACTAAACTATGACTCTGGAGAGACTTTGGAGACCAGGGTTCGAATCCCTGCTAGGCCATGGAAACCCACTGAGTGACTTGGGCAAGTCACATTCTCTCAGCCTCAGAGGAACCTCTGAACAAATGTTACCAAGAAACCCCCATGACAGGTTCAACCTTAAGAGGTTCCCATAAGCTCTTGACAATCTTATTCTTAATTAATACTTCTCAGCTGGATTCCTTGTGTGAGAAGTGAAAAAAAACAGGCTACCCTCCCTCCCCATCTTCCTTGCCCTTTCCTAAACAATGATGTGTCTGGCTGACTGTTAGGCCATTTCTGCACTACGCTGTTATAGTGCTATTATTTCACTTTCAACATTGTGTGGAATTCTGGGGTTTGTAGGGAGGGACATTTAGAATTTTTAGCCAGAGAGCTCTTTGGCCTCAGTAAACTACAAATCTTAGAATTTCATGGAATGTTGAAAGTGGAATAATAGCATTATAACAGTGTAGGGCGGAAACGACCCTATTCACATAGGCACCCCATGTAAGTGAGTGAATCCACCTGTGAAGCTGCTGAGTGAAGAAGTCTCACCCACTTTGGGTTATCTGTGAGAAGAGAAATAAAGAAACATGGGAATGCTGTCACACAAAACTTGCGAAATATCCTAGAGATCCCACTTCAGAGCAAACTAGTCCGTTTCTCGATGGATGCAAAGGGGAGAGAACAGATCATGATAATGGTGGAGATGTTGAAAGATATACTCTCAACTGTGCTTTTTGTTTCTGTTTCAGTATTTTCAAGGCTCCTACCAAGCCAAACTGTTGGATGTTGCATTCCCATCAGAAGGTGTCTTCCTCCCTTGGCCCCCCAGGCTGGATCCCCAATGACAGGAGATACTACTACTATATCTTCTCTGATGAAAAGACCTGGTACAGTCATCCCTCCACATTTGCTAGGGTTAGGAGCACAGGACCCCTGTGAAAACAGAAAAACTATGGATAACTCTAGGCCCTCCCAAACCATATTTAACACACACAAAAAAGTATGATCACCATATTCAACCCACTGTGGATTCCTTTGGGGCATCAGGGTCCCTTCACAAGGCAGAAGTGGGGGGCTGGTGGGGCTTATTGCCACCTCCACTGCTGCCCCACACCATTTTTAATAGGGACTTACAAGCCTTGTTCACAGTTTTTCTATCTCATGAGGCTTGTAGTCCCTGTTAAAAATGGCACAGGGAGGCAGCAGAGGTGACAGCAAATAATCTGTGAATAATCAAATCTGCAAAAGTGAAACCCACAAATGTGGAAGGCTGACTGTATATCAGACAGTGCCACTGCTCTTTCCCTGGTGGCTCCCTGGTGTGGATGGACACTCCCTAGGATAGGAATTCTGAACTGAGATTTAAACTCATCTCTCTTCTTGGACTGGTCTCCAGAAGGAGGATACAGAGGGAACAACTTTCAACAATAGATTTCAGATTCAGAGCAAGGGCTCTTGTGCCTACCTGTAGGAGAGCTCCTTCAGGTCAAACTCGGCAGCATCTGGAATTGCATATATGCAGCAAGCTATCATTATGCCTTTAGAGATGGGAGAAATGGAGCTCTTTCTGTTGACAGAGTAGCTCTGTATCTATCACAGAATTACACCAGTGTAAAGTGCAGTCTGGTCCGCCACTCCACCTCCTCTCTGGGATCTCCTTACTTTTCCCTCAACGAAGGGATGTCAATAAGATGAAGTACTTTTAACCCTATAATGTTTCTAAACTGTTCAAAATTACCGTTTTAATAGGATTGCTAATACATTTTTTTAAAAAAACTTTTGTATTATAAATTGTTTTAGCTGTGTTTTATTTTAATATAGGTTGGGTATTAATTAATTAAAGGCGGGATGGCTCTAACCATCATCTGCTGTAGCCATTATCCCGTATTCTAGCCGCAAACTGCGGTACCTATCGCCGGATGTAACGGACAGCAGAAATTCTTCTGAAAGAAGGATTCTCTCCGTTTTATGGCCTTCGCTCTTCTTCGGCTTCTCTCAGTTCGATTTGCAGACCGTGAAGGAATCGTAGCCCTCACACAGAGGAAGGCGGGGGATTAGGCCTCCCTGCTACCTCGGCGCGTTTCCCTTCTCCCTCCGGGGGAACGCGCGAAAAAGGTTCACTCCCCCTCTCTGGAGCGCCCACACCTGGCCTAAGAAGCAAGAACCGCTAGGAGCAGGAAGCCCAGCCGGCTTCAGGCGGCGGCGGGGCCAATCGAGCGGCGATGAGCCGCTCCTCGGGCAGCGAAGGCCGGCTCCGTCGCCACGCAGACCGCCTCAGCCGAGCCGTGCTGTGCCCGGTGGGCTCAAAGGGCGCGACAGGTGCGGGACAGGGCGCCTTTTTCCCGCCCAAGTAGTGGACAGCGCCGCCTGCAAAGCCGTTTCGCGTCATTCCGTGAACACTGTGAGGAAACCGGCGCCTTTTTTTTTTCTTTTTCTTTCTTTGGGGAAGAACGTTTCGCTTTGACAGTCACTTGGCTTCGTCTCTTTCCTTCCCCGTCTCTCTTATACGCGGCCTCTTTTTTTCTTTTCTTTTTTTAGCCTTTAATGTCCTTCGCTCTTCTTCCGCTCAGTTCCTGCCTCGACGGCACCTGAGGAAAGTGGCTTCTAAGGCGGGGAGTCCGGGAAAAAGAGAGAGATTTTTGCGCTGCCCCCTGGCGGCCGCCCGGAGTATCGTTCCGGTCTGCAAGTACTGTTTGGCCGCCATTTCCCGGGGAGATCTCCGGAAAGAGGGAGGACGTACGATGAGCCTCCAGACAAAGAAGAGTTGAGGGCTCTCTTGCCAATGGTTAGGCACAGACCTGCCTCGTTACCCGCGGCATCGTCGGTAGGTCACTCGCAGTCCTTTCCTATGGCATATTTACTTGGATGTCCTTTCAACTCAGTATGTGACAGTATGTGATAGCAACTGTAAACAAGCTGCCTGGCGGGTAACGATGGCTTGACACCCCCCCCCCCCGCCAAAGGCAGAAGGCTGCCCTTAAATAAATGAAGCTGAAAGATCAGCCTTTGGAAAGCGGTACTGTTAGGTCTTCACGTATTTCTGTGCCTTCAGGTTACCTGTTGATTTAAGGCAACCCCAAGAATTTCAGGGGGTTTTTATAGGCAAAGAATATTCAGAGGTGGTTTGGCAATTCCTTTTGCTGAAATACAGCCCACAGCACGTGGTATTCATGGGTGGTCTCCCATCCAACTACTAATTTAGAAGTAAAAGGCAAATAAATTTAGACAAAGCTGTAAACGTCTCTAGGATTTCGTCTGAAAGTCATTTGAAGTACAAGTTTTCAGTTGTCTGGTCCACTGCTCAGTAGTTGAATGAATGCTGTAATTCTATTCATGCTACCTTGAGAGTAAGTCATGTTGCACTAGTAGGGCTGATTTAAGAGTATTATTTCATGAGATTAGAGTTTACCTCTGTTCTTTCTTTTTTGTAGTTTCCTACCAGTACATACACAAGGGCTGTACTGAAAGTAATGCCTGTCTGCCATTTTCTCTGAAATTATCCAACTGTAATGCTGTCAGACCACCTGATAGAGCAGTTCTTAGCGCATGACTGACAAAATTTCTGCATAACCGTGGCTAGAAAGCAGAAACAAAGAGCAGTCGTTGAGGTCTTGACAGAAGAAGGATGTACTACTGCTGACATCCAGAGAAGGCTCAGAAATGTATATGTTGAGGCAGCAATTGGTGAGTGATGTGTGAAAATGGGTGAGAAAGTTTAAAGAAGGCAAAACCAGTGATGAAGATAAACCATGTAGTGGAAGGCCATTGACAGCAGTCACTGATGAAAACCAAAACTGGATAGATTATATGATTCACACAGACCAGTGCATGACTGTCCAAGAGATAGTTGAGGAACTTGGCTACAGTCGTGTGGGCATACCTATAGGACTCACAAAGAACCACTTCATGGAGTGACAGTACTTCATCTTCCCCAGACCAAAGAAATTAAAAAGCCAACAGTCAGCACTAAAGAGTCTAATAGAATGTCTTCTGGGATGACAAGGGGCGACTTTGCTTGATTTCCTCAAGCATGGCACAACAATGAATAGCCACCACTACATTGCATCACTCTGGAAATTTTGAGAAGCCATTCTTAAGAAAAGACCACAGAAACAACTGAATGCAGTCCGGTTACATCACGATAATTCACAACCCCTTGGGCAACATCACAGGTTCTTGCACAAATGGGATGGTTAGTGATGCCACATCAGTTTTACGGCCCTGAAAGGTACCCTCAGGCTTTCACTTGTTTGGTTGGATGAAAGAAAGCCTTAGTGGATTGCACTTTAATGATGTGGGCAAAGTGGAAGACATTGTCAGACACTGGACCAGAAAGTGGCCAAAAGAGGATTTTTGCAAAGTGGATTGGAGGAGTGGATTCAAAGCTGGTGCAAATGGATCACCATTGGTGGAAACCATTTTGAATAGTACCATTTTGTAGACAAGTAGTTACTTCACACATGTTACTTCACATATATATGTAGTTGCATATGTCTCGTGTTGTTAATAAAAAAGTTATGTCCTGATAGGTGTTATTTTCACTACAATCCTCATAATTTAGCTTCAAATTAAGAGGATTCTGTTGTTTGGCTTTGATGTTGTGCCTTCATTATAATAGGATGACCTTATTTTCTATAAACAATGATGTTATAAAAATCAATTTAATTTTTGTGTCATTTCTTATCTCTTAAGAGTTGCAGCCTTTTGAGACACACTAGTTGGGACAAAGACGAGTTATATTTGCAGGGTTTACATTTATTTAAAGGTGAGTATGATGGATTTAAAAAGTACTTCTAAGATGTTTAAAATAAGTGTTTAATTAAATATTTTTACTGTGCAGAGAAATAAATGAATGAGCAATAAGTGGTACACACACACTCCATTTTTATCCATTCTCTGTAGCACCTGAATGATTAACAGCACAGTAGTGTTACCTGGAATTCAATCCAATTTAATTAAATGGAACTTGCTCCCAGTTATTTAGGACTGAAGTGCAATTTTTTTTCTTGGTTTAATATAGCAAAGCTTTTAGAAAATTGACCTGAGTATTCTTAGACATAGATATTTGTGTGATTGCATTAACTCTTAATATGTATAGAGTGTACCCCCCAAGACTAGAACAGTGACTCCCCCATACTGCATGGCAAGCACATGTAAAGAGTCTCTTTGTTTCTAGCTAAGTTGAGGTCTTCTATAGCTAAGCTTGATATTTCACATTTGACTTGATATTTGACTTGGTATTTCATTAACTAGCCGGAGAGCATAGACTCAGTTTAACATAAAAAGTCACAAATAAAAAACACCTTTTACCAGTGAGGTGAGATCTGTTTTATAACACCAATCTTCCTTTGGTTAGTTCATCATGACAGTCATGGCTTCTACCCTCCTTTTATCCTCACAGACCTGAGATAGGGCTTTGGCTGAGAGTGAGACTGAATTAAAGTGAGCGTAGTAGCTGAATTTTGAGACCTTGCTTCTCCTTTGTTAGCTCAACATGCCAGTCAGTACACCAAACTGACTCCCAGATCCTTATTGTTTTGAAATGTGAACTGTTCGATATACTGACTCATAAACAGCTTTTCCCATTTGTTTCATTTTCAGGAGCTTTGCACTGAAAAACAAACATGAGTGGCTGTGACACCTGTTACTGCTGAACTGGGGTGGGACCGTTTTTTGAAATGCAGCTGAAAAAAATGAGGGATGTCTTACCAACATTCTGTGCTGGCTAAGCAAACAAGGGACATCATAGCCCATTAATTGCATCACTGAAGCAAGTCAGTGTTGAAAAAGCAATTCCAATTAAAACAAATAATGAAAACTTCAATGTTGATTATCAAAGGACTGAAGAAGCCAAATTGCATCAAATAAGTTGTATTAGGTGAAGATGTATACAAGAGACCTCAGTCCTAGAGTTACTGAAACAGAAGTGCCAAGCAGATGAATGTAGCCATTATTTCTGTAGCAAATGCCAGCCAAGTATGCCATATGTCTCAGTTCTGTGATTGATCTCATAAGTGCCTCTAACACTGAAAGGAAGTACAAAATATTCTTGAATAAAATGCTAAGAACCTTCAAAGCCAAAAACTTTCATTCAGATAAATATTACTGTGATAAATGCCGATTTTCCACAAAGGATCCACTACAATATAGTTCAACATGAAAATATCAGATTCATTTGTTCTTGGTGCAATTGTTCATTTTACACTAAAGGGGCATTCAAACGACATTTGGTGAAACATACTGGAAGGTTTCCATATCAGTGTAACTATTGTGAATATGGTGCTGTTCAGCACGATTGTATAGTCAAGCATACAAAAAGATTACATGAAACAGTTACTAAGAAGCAAGCTATGCTTACAGTTGCAAAAGCTGAGCAAAAATTGTGTTTGCCAAAACAAAGTTCTTTGCAGAATGGAATTGCTCAGGGAGCTCCTTTGCGAAATGAGTGTGCATGTTTATGTTTAAATGGCATTACTTGTGGAATTCAGGATAACATACTTGAAACAGTTTGTTCATCTAATGTTGCTGAATGCAGTCAAGATACAAGATACACTCATAATACAAACACATTTCATTCACCTGATGATGTCAACATGATAATTGAAGTTGAAGTTTTTTCACCAAAAAAAGAGCCTATAAGACCTGGAATGCCATTAACTGTGGTTGCTCCGCCCAATTTTGTTTTTCCATCTAATTGTTTTGCACAAATAGTAGAAATTAGTAAAGTTAGCAGTACACAGCAATTAATTCTTAAATTCATTCCTCTTGAGTGAAACCACATCTAGTACAAAAAAATACAAACAAGCAGAATTTGGAAATCAGTGGGCTGAGAAAGAAAAAAAGACTAACAAAACTATGTTGCCAAAAGGTGCAGATTCCTGTGTGTTGGCTAATAAATACCACAAAAACTTAAAATGTCCAATTTCTTCTATTTTAAAGTATGCTATGAGTGGTCATAATGGAAACGTTTGTAAAGAAAATACAGAGAAAGAATATGATTCCACACTACCTATAGGAGAGATTTCTTCTGATGAAATAAATTACCCAGAATGCTTTCCAAAAGGAAAATATCAGAAAAAGGAACATGTAAGTTATAATTTGCATCCATCTATATCCTTAGCTGCTTCGAGTTCTGAAGGCAGGAATGATTCTCAGAATAGTCTGTTGGATGCTGTTCAGACAAAAGTTCCATCATCTTTTGATAAAATGTGCTTTAAGTAATGCTGAAAAAGAACATCGGAATGAGTTTAGGACAGCCACAAAAACACATTCACTTGATTCCAGCTTGTTTTACCCTGCTTGAAAAGAGTCACAATGGAATACATCTGCAACTTTGGCTGAGTCAGATGATGTCTTGGGAGCAGTAAATGGAGAAAACATGAAAAGAAACAAATATAAAAATACAAAATTTTCAGAGGCACAATTAACTGAAGAAAGAGACTTTCTAGAAGGTCCAGTGATTTCATCTGTATTTTCCCTTAGTGCAGGTGCTGTAAATGTCCCAGACAGCATAACATGGAAAGATACATCACATAAGAAGAAATATACTTCATTATTGTGCAGAAAGATATCTCAGTTGATGTCTGCTGTTGAATCAAACATGAAATCACAATTAGAAGCCTCATTAGGGCATGATAAGAGTAAAACTTGTATGGAGAAGGTGCTCTCATCTCCATTAAAACTGTGTGAGGGAAATAATTCAGCCACTAAATTTGAAAGACAATTTGTGCCTTGTCCACAGGATGTAAATGATGCTACTTCTAATGAGCTTTCTTACAAGCAAAAACAAGAACAACCATCTGAAACACTTACACAAACTATAATGAAAAACAAAGTGACTACTAAAATGGACACTACTTCTCCAGGGTGCTGAATTTTACCAGTAGTGAGGGCCCAACTAAAAATGTAAATAGAGAAGAAATATTGCCATCCTCATCCATGTTTCTTCCAAGACCAGTTCCTTGTATTTCTGCCATGAATGAGGAGATGCAAAAACATAAGTAAGCAACTATATGACAGAAATAATTTGTCTAAAAAAAGACCAACAACAGAAGAGAATTGCTTCAATGTAGTACCCGCTATCATGAGACATCTCAGGTTAATACCATTTAAAAGTAATCAATTGATAAAATGCCCTCATCGTAATCAGCCTGTAGTTGTCTTAAACCACCCTGATGTTGATTCGCCAGAAATAATAAACATAATGAAAGTTATTAGTAAGTACAAAAGCAGTTTTATCTGAGAGAACTATTAGCTATCTTGATGCGAGACGAAATCATAAAATACTTAAAATTCAGAATTTTGATAGAAAAACTCAAAAAAACAGAGCACATTAAAAATGAAATTAAAGAGAATCATAAAAATAGGTACAAGGTGGTAGACTCTTCACCAGTGGAAGCATCAAAGCACAGTTTTAAATGTTAGTTTTGTGAAAGAATGTATGTTGACCAAGAAGAATGGATAAGTCATGGGCAGAAGCACTTAATGGAAGCTACAAGAGGGTGGGATGTGCTTTCCTTCTCTCTAGGACATGAAAAGTGATGAGATTTCTGGTTCTTACAATGTATAATTACTATTTCTTGTTTTATAGTAGAATTATATTGGAATACTGTGTACTGCAATTTTGTGGGATTTTAAGTACGTTAGAATAGGAGGAGGAGAAGTGGTTCCAATATTTTGTTAGTAAAAATCTGACCTTATGTCAGTTGAATGAAACTGGAGTAAGGAATCCTTTGGAATTAAACTACAAAGAATGCACTTGTCCCAAATGTTAGCTATGCACAGCTCAGCAAAGAAGTAAAGTCGGTAGGGAAAAACAGAAAACACTTGCTGTATGTAAAAAGATTTAGTATTCTGTCTAAAATTGTTGGAAGCTGAAGCCGAAGATTCAGACTTCAGTGTGTCTAGTGCATACTATTAGTAGTCCAGTTAGGTTATACCAATAGTAAGTTTGGTGTCGTGTTCCCAATAGTGGCTGAAGAGCTGTGAGACGTGAAGGCAGTAAGTACCTTTGTCTTGTTAACGAGAAGTAGCAACTAGTCCTGAGAGTTATACCAGAGGCTGCAATATGGACATCATGATTAGTCATCATTGATAGACTGTTCAATGTAAATTTGTTTCATACTCCTTTATAGCCATGTAACTAATTCCTTGCATTGATTATGTGCCCCCTGAAACTGTTCTAAATCTCCTGCCAAGTAGTCTTAGTAGATAATCTCAAAATTTCATTTCATGAGGGAGGGAGAAAAACTTCTATCTACTTTTTCCATATTGTACATTATTCTATATATACTTCTATAATATCCCCCGTTTTGTTTCCAAGCTAAAACATTTCAGGCAGTCTCTCTTAATAGGGAAGATAATTTCGATCATATTTTTCTGCACCTTTTGCAGCTCTGTAATATCCTTTTTGAGATATGATGGCTAGAACTGTGTTCCAAGTATACCTATGCCATAGATTTTTACGTCAGTATGACATTGGTAACAACTTAGTTTTGGATCTATTTCTTAGTGTTCTGTAGGAATTCACTTTTTTACTGCCACTGCATATTGATTCTAATGAGCTATCAGTAAATACTTGGAGCTAGGTTCTCTGGTTCCACTGTATATCACTCTACATTTCTATCATTTATTCTACTTTCTTACGGTATTTTTTACCAGGAAGCTGTTAGTAACAGTTAGGAAGAACTGTGGCCAGGCAGTGTTTATGGTGGCGCTGCAGCCTGTTCAGAGAAATGAGTGGGCATATAATTATCATGTTTACCTTGTTGAAAAAATAAAAACCTGTTTGAAAAATTAGGCACTCAGCATATTAAAGAAGTTGGACTGTGCACTTCCCAGTGAACATGTGGGAGCTGTGCAAGAATGCTGTTGCACAGTGCACCCACCATATATGCAGGGGCTCTGTTCCAAGAACCCCTGTGTAAAACAAAGATGCAAGTGTTGAATCCCACTGTAGTAAATTGATGCAACATATGTGTACCTGTGGTAGTGCAGGGACAGACCCTTCAGATCAATTTACTATAATGGCACATGATGCTTCGTGCAACCGTGCATTCATGCATGTGGAATTGCACCAGAAGAAGGCACTTTGTACAGTTGCACAGCTTCTGTGCATTTCATCAGGAATTTACATGGAAGGACTTTCCTATTCATTGCACTCCAAACAATCAGTTTTCACACATGCTCCTGAAGCTGTGTTGTGCAAAGGAAAAGCATTTGGTAGCATTTTTTTGGCAGACGAAGAGGCTCGCAATTGAGAATAGGAAACCGATGGACAAATAGTCTTTGTTTTTTTAAGGTATAACTTTATCAAAAAATGTTAATTAAAAGGTTAATGCACATGTTCAAATTTTAGTGGTCATCACAATTTTATTTGAAGTAAGGCTGTATTGTTTAAATGTTTAAGTACATGTTTAAATTTGTGTTGAGTTTAATTACTGCCTAAAAATTTGAAGGCTTAACATTTTTGCTCTTTTGATAACTTTTCTAACATACTAATATTTGGAAATATTTTAAGCTGTCCTTGTATGCCTGGGCATTAATTATTGAGTCTTTTGAAATGTAGATGTACATATAAATGTACAAAGCACATCTATTGTCTACATCTATTTTAATTCAACTTTTTAAAAATACTACAGTGTTAAAATCAAATGGCTGATGCACTTTGCATAGGTGTTCGTTACAAGACCTTCCACTTAAAAGAGTACACTTTTAGGTTCTTAGGACCATCTTGCATATAGTTACAACTGGTTTCAGAAGCAAGGATGATTCTGTGCAGGCTGATGGCATTCATAAAAACATGTACACATGGCCACACCATTTTTACTATACAAAAATATGTATTTTGAGTGCTGTGCAGAAAGTGAATTCACATGCATATTATTAGCTTGCACATAATCAAATGTATCAACAAGCACAAGTCTAGTGAAAAAAACTACCATATTGGGGAAAATGTTCTGGTCTGTTGGAATACAAATACTTTTTCTAAGTTAGAAGACATGAAAACTCCACATTAAGTGTGAATATCTGGTGTTTTTAGTGATTAAAAATAACAAAGTGGACTAATGTTATACTTTGCCTTTCTGTTATAGCCAGGTCTATACTTAAAGAATGAATCGTAAGTATTCACCTTTTTCTTTGTCTCATTTGATGGGTGATATTCTTTAATTTCACAGTGAGTCTGACCATGTAGATTTGTCAGGTTCCTTTAGACTGCTTACGCTTATCTACAGAGGCTTATCGGCCTTCATTTGAGGCGGTATAAATGTATCTGTATATTGAATTCAATCTGAATTCAAGTGGCAGAAATTGAGGATTTGAAGTCCCTGCACAATTCCATAAGTACATTAGATATGATGAAACTGTTGTAATATTTTAACTCTCGGTCAATTACAACTGAACAATTTGAACCAGCCACTGAATAATTTTTCCAAGTCTCATCTAAAAAGTGTGTTTTAAAGTACACACTTTTTAGTAAATTGCCAGCCATCTTGAAAGTGTCCTCTCCTCTAATTTTCCTTTTCTAAGTACTCCAGTCTTTAGTATCTAAAATATATGCAGATTAACCACATGTGGTTGCAATGCTGGTGGGGTGCCTTTTTGAACTGGGGGTTGTAATGGTGGAGCGTGGGACAAGTAAACTGAAGTGTGACTAAGGGGTTACAGAAGCATGGCCAAAGAATTGCCCACTACCTTCTGTCTCCTAAAATTAGGTCAGAAAGGTTGCATGCTCTCACATTTAGTTTTGCTTTCCACAAATAGAAAAAGCGTGTGGCTTTTATCTCTCCTTACAGTTTTATCTTGCTGGAATCCAATCTACCTGAATTCAGAACAGCTGCTGCTGCAATCATTCTGGTTTCAGTGATGCAAACTGGTGAGGTTATTCTCTGGTTTGTAAAGGCAGATGGGGATGGCTTTGCCACAGCAAGGGGGTGCTTGATGCAGCAGCCCCCATTAAAAGAACTGGCCTACTATTTTGGTCAATGGAGTGCCTTAGTGCAGTTCTGCTGTGTCTTGATACATGGTATTAGGAATTTGGATTATGTAGCTCTTTTCTCATGTCTTGCACAGGAAATTGCTCTTACAGTCTTTTTGTTTTGCAAGGAAGAGGAGTAGCCCTGGATCCCATTCTGGGACAAAATACATAATACTTAAATAAAGTAGGAGTAGGAAGTGCTGTAAAAGTGTACAATAGCATCTGCACAGGAGCAGGACTTTGTTGATTTACAGAAGAAAAAAAATCTGTCTTCCTTATGTCTTGAAGCATCAGGGATAACTGTACTGCTTCACTGAGCTTCTCCATTGTTTTTCCACACTGATGTCTTTAGCATAACACAGTCACTCTCTTCCCACTGGCCAGTGGCCATTCACTGGTTGGTAGTACAGAATGGCCACGTGCGGCAGGATTATGTGAAAGAGTAACAACAAGAACAACAGTGTGTCAACTGGCAGTTGTGAAGAAATTCCCCAGCCTCATAGACTGCACTTGTGTCAGATTACCACTGTTTTATCTGCTGAAAGCATTCAGGAAGTTATTTTCTCAAACACCATGTCCACGGCGCCTGTGTCTGTAGTGTTTGTGATCACTGTGTCTGTGATGATGTTGGGATACTTTTTGCCCCAGAGCCCTCTGGAGGGCATTTTGGAGCAAGTTAAAGCATTTTATTTTATTTTATTGGAACCCTTGGGCTGTGTGCAGCTCACAGGCTACACTGACTAGCCCTGTGCTAGATCCATCACAGATGTGGGCAATAAGTTTTTCTTGTCTTTCTCCTCTTGGAACAACTTGGCCAACTGCTGAAGCAAGGCTGATAGATGAAGGGAATGCTGTGGATGTAGCATATCTCGATTTCAGTAAGGCCTTTGACAAAGTTCCACATGACATTCTTGCAAAGAAGCTAGTAAAATGTGGGCTGGACAGGGCTACTGTCAGGTGGATCTGTAACTGGTTGACTGACCGTTCCCAAAGGGTGCTCACCAGTGGCTGCTTTTCATCCTGGAGAGAAGTGACTAGCGGGGTGCCACAGGGTTCTGTCCTGGGCCCAGTGCTGTTCAATATTTTCATCAATGACTTGGATGAAGGAATAGAGGGCATGCTCATCAAATTTGCAGATGACACCAAATTGGGAGGGGTTGCTAATACGCCAGAGGACAGGATCAAAATTCAAAATGACCTGGATAGATTGGAGAGCTGGGCCAAGGCTAACAAAATGAAATTCAACAGAGAGAAGTGTAAGGTCCTACACTTAGGTAGAAAAAATGGAATGCAGAAATATAGGATGGGGGACACGTGGCTGGATGGCAGTACGTGTGAAATGGATCTAGGAGTCCTAATAGACCACAAGCTGAACATGAGTCAGCAGTGTGATGCGGCAGCCAAGAAAGCCAGTGCAATTCTGGGCTGCATCAATAGGAGTATGGTGTCTAGATCGAGGGAGGTACTGGTACCACTCTACTCTGCTTTGGTTAGACCTCATCTTGAATCCTGTGTCCAGTTCTGGGCACCCCAATTCAAGAAGGACATGGTCAAGCTGGAGCAGGTCCAGAGGAGGGCGACCAAAATGGTGAAGGGCCTGGAAGCCATGCCCTATGAGGACAGACTTAGAGAGCTGGGTATGTTCAGTCTGCAGAAGAGAAGGTTAAGAGGGGACATGATAGCCATGTTTAAATATTTGAAGGGATGCCATGTAGAGGAGGGAGTGGGCTTGTTTTCTGCTGCTCCGGAGACCAGGACAAGGAGCAATGGATTCAAGCTGCAGGAAAGGAGATTCCACCTGAACCTCAGGAAGAACTTCCTGACAGTCAGGGCTGTCCGGCAGTGGAATATGCTGCCTCGGAGTGTGGTGGAGTCTCCTTCTTTGGAGGTTTTTAAGCAGAGGCTGGATGGCCATCTGTCGGGAGTGCTTTGAGGGTGTTCCTGCGTGGCAGGGGGTTGGACTGGATGGCCCGTGTGGTCTCTTCCAACTCTACATTTCTATGATTCTATGATTCTATGTTTTCTGACTGAGAATTCTCATGCTGTGTAGATCTGAAGAACTATTCTACCCTGAGCCACCTTCATCAGTGTAATGGAAAATCACCACTGTTTGAATGTAGATGCAGAAATCCATGGTGTCATCAGCCTCTAAAGCTACAAAAGCAGCGTGCTTCTGCTTAACATGATCCTTTGCCACTGTCATTGTGCAGTCCAGTAGTTAATTCTGCATGCTCTTTGAGAGGCCTTTGAACATGGAGTTCCATAGTGGCATCAGTGTAAGCTGTAAGATCCCCCAGGCGATAAGAATTTGAAATGCTCTGTATCATCATATCCTCAATGTGCAAACTCAGTGGTAGGTTGCTGGAGTTTTTAGAGTAGGCCTGTGCAGTCCCATTTGTATAACATGTAGCTTATCTGCTAATGTCAGCCAGGAGAAACTTGTTTTCTGATGCGTTGCTATGATGTTTGTGATCCCTGACAGTTTATCTTAATGTAAAATCTTATCAAGGTCCACTTCATAGTAGAAAAAGTTACTCAGACCTAATTAAAAGATCATAAAGATTAAAAGAGCACAGAAAACAGCAGGTATGAAACCACCTTGGTGTACATCTTAGTGATAATGAGTTGCAAAGCCAAAGATACAGCCAGGACAGCAGACAAGCTTGGGTGGGGAAGTAGAATCAAATCACACACAAAGCAATTTCTAAGGTGTATACACTCCAGACAAGATCAACATGAAGCTAGCTTGCTGTCATTCTTGGCATTAGCAAGTTCAAAAGCCAAAGGTGCATTAAAAAAAAATTAGAAGAAAAATTAATGAAATACAATGAAATAAAATTTAATATAACCCCCCCTGAAAAATAAATATGTTTCTGCTCCAGTTTCAAACAAAACTACTTTAATATGATTTCCCTTTAAAATTCATTTACACAGTAGCAGTAATATAAATAACTTCTGTACGTACTTTTCACGTAAAATAAAGCATCAGAGAGTGATAGAATTGAAATGAGTTCCAAGGGCCACGTAGTTCAATTATTCAGTGTTGAAATCCGTGGCTCCAGCATCCCTAAACGGTGGCCATTGTTTGAAAACTATCAACAAAGAAGACTTCATTACTAGTGCAATGAAATAAATTAATTTTTTTAGAAAGAATAGAAGAAGAATAAAAAACCAAATAAAAGTGAAACAAAAGAGTAAAATAATATTAGAAATACAATATAAAATAAAACAAGTCAACAATCAAAAATGTTTTTCAACCTCGGTTTAAGACACAAGCTAGACCATTCAAATTCTCCTTTCAGATTCTCTAGCACTGTAGTAGTAATGTAAAATGCTTCCATATGCTTCCTGTTAGAATGTCATTTAAACCATGGCAGTAATACCAAATAATACATAGAATATAAAGTAAGATTTTAAGAATACATGTGATAAGATAAAATAAAATCAAGTAAGAGTGGAACAAAACAGCAAAATAAAATTGAAATAGAATAAATAGAAAAAAATAAAATGCTGTGAAGAGAATTTCTATTTATTAGTCATTGTAAATCTTAGAAACAAAATGCGATATTCTGCAATAAATGTAACTTGTTTCACTCACTGCACAGCAGAAGTCAACAAACAAAGTGGTACAATAACAAACACAATTGATGAGTTGCTTGTGAGGAACCCTGGGGGGGGGCGTGTTCTGCAGAGTCGCCCTAGCAACAAAGAAGATTTAATTTGATTGGTTGCTGACTAGAGAACCCAGGCTAGCCAGAGGGAGGGGCTAGGTAAGGAAGTCAGCCTAACAGAAAAATAACTGAAACCAGGTTTTAAAAAAGGGAGTTCTATCTATCCAATGCCCAATGCCCATTTTTGATCAGATAGTCAGATGTATGGACATGAATGTTGCAGGTTTCTTATCAAGAGACCAGAAAAAGCAAAAGTCTGATACAGAGACATATATCAGCTATTATGGGTTCTTTGGGGTGAGCACAGAGGCCATTGAAAGAGATTTGATGACAGCTTATCAAAAACTTGCCCTGAAGTATCATCCAGAGAAAAATCATGCACCTGGAGCAACAGAAGTTTTCGAAGAGATCAGGCATGCTTATGATATTCTAAGTAACCCAGAGAGAAGATGCTATATTGTCTTATGGGGGATGCAGACCTATGCACTTATGCTGACAGTGGCGGCTTTAGCTTTACTCGGCACCATGGAACAGACATCACTTCAAAGAACCTTCCCAACATGGTCTTTCGAGGGAAAAAGGAAGAGTGCATGCTGTCAAGTCAGGTGCATCCCTTTTCCAAGCGACAGTCTGGACACTGTAAGCAACGTCACCTTTGCTACAGTGCACCTAGCAGAGAGGATGCTGATAGCTGTGCTAAGTCAGTGCAAGTTCTCAAGCTATTCCTTGTTGCCTCTTGGATGTGTCAGCTGAAAATCGCTAATCCTTCCTGTTCCTTATATGCAGAAGCAAGTTCGAGAGAGACCAGTGAGGAACGGACAGACAACATGTGTGTTCTGTATGTGGTCAGCAAAGAGTTTAAAGATGAATGTCAAGATGCAGAGCTGCAAAGGGAAGAACAGAGGGTGGAAGAGAACTGTGTTCCAAACATCTAGAGCATATGCTAGAGAGGTGCTAACTATACCTAAAATATTTGTACTGCATGTTTAGAGTTTGCCTCCATACACCTAAGTGTACATCTGTCTTGTAGCTTGACTATGCTCTGTTTCCATCCTCTTAAACAGTTGGATATCTGTGTCCTGAAACTCCAGATCAGAGGCTCTGAATGAGGAAGTAGTTTCTCATATAAGGCTGACTGATCTGGATGCTACTTTGAGGAAGGCAACTGTATGTATTCTCCAGACATAAACTCTATACACATTCTGAGAAAACATGCATGTTCCAACCTTCACATTAGCATGATTTTGCAGAAAGGTCACAATGACTGACAGAGAGGTTTCTTCATGATTTGCCGCCCTCTGATTGAATTGTATATACAAGAACTGAAATATACACAGTTACTGCATTATGGATTAGCAGCTTCTAACAGAGAAGCAGCTAGCTCATATGAAAAGCCTCGTACAAATGAAGTAAATATAACAACTACATGCATAAAGTACAGTTCTATGAACTAGACTTTACTTAAGATAGAAAAAATTAACTCAGAGAAGGTAAATGGATACAAATTGAATCAGACTGTGAACACAAGGCTCACCCAAGCTACAGTGGCTAGACTTCAGTTTTAGGAAGTTGGTAGGGACTGGGGTTAAATAAATTTGGGCGTTTAAAGCTTCTGAAAGGAGAGAGGGTAGAGAAGCTCAAAGAAAAGATTCAGAAACAAAGGAGCAAAGGGATTTGTTGCAAAGTAAGAGTACCAAGGCTAATGGTCACACTAGGTTACTGTGGAAAAATCAAGATGGCTAGAAAGGCTGGTTCTAGTATTTAAATAACTTTAGGAACACTATGAAAGCCAGGCTGGTGGAGAATACATTACAGTAACTCAAATGGGAAATTACTAGAAAATGGGTAAAAGAAGCAAGGCTTGCCTCTGTCCATATATGATTACAGCTGGCATAGCCAAAGCTGCTAAAGACTGTTCTAGGCTAGCAAGGTCACTTGTGCTTCTAATGATGGCAATACTAGATCAACCAGTACCTGAAAACTGTAAATCCTTCATAGGGAATGTTCTTCTAGAAAAGGCCAAACATGATTCAGCTGGTCTTCACATCAACAGTACTGAATTGAGCAACAGCTCATTAGCCTTAATCTGGTTCTGTACTCTGTTCAGGCAACAATTTAGACCATCCACTGCCTCATATTAATTTGGGAGATGAAAACAGATGTTCAAACTTGCCTTATTGGAATTCCTCAGAGCTTATATTAGGAAGCAAAAATGCAACTCTCTTTTTGCTTGGTCACCCAAGAAGATACAAGAAGCCCTGCTCCTCATTGAGCTGGACGAAGGACATCATGAAAATCCAATCTGCTCTCCTATTCCCCACCACCACCACCAGCGACAGAACTCTCTTCATGTACACCATCTTTCTGCATTGTAAAAAAAGCATACCTTCAGGCTACTCACAACCAGTCCCTCCACCAGGGCTCACATGGTACAGGAGAGAACCTGGAAGTTTCCTGTATGCAGCTCCAACTTCCCAGCAGTCCTGATTCAACCATGCTTGCTTCTGGCCAGGTTGGCAGTGCAAAGGAAACTTGTTGGTGACATCCCTCTCCACTGCATTGGGAATCATTTGCCAAATGATGATACCTAATTTCAAATCCCCATAAGGTGCCTCTGGGTTGTTTCATGAAGGTGTTAAAAAAATATGTGGGGTAAAAGAGAACATTTCCTATGGGTCTGAGCAATGCTACCCCAAAATCACAATGTTGAGATACTACCAGTCTACATTAATTTGTGTGTGCACTGTCATATCCTTCCCACTCAGTTTATTCCTCAAGAACAAATATATATTTCTTAATAACCCAAATTACTTTTCCACATGCCTTCAACCAGAATTGGGAACTCTCTCCCCAGTGCTTGCACACCATCTTGCTTAGCAAGTTTAAAACCCCCAACCCTCTCCCCATTCCCATCTACCTTATGAGCTCTGGGTTTCCCTTTTAGTACTACCAAGTTCTCCTCCAATGGTTCTACTACCATGAAATGTAATTTTTCATGCAGTTTTGTCAAAACCCTTGACAGCTCAACAATCAGGCATGGTAAAATAAACAATATTTATTGAATAACGTGTAAAAATACATAAGCTGTCTCCAGGTGTGTTCAGTGAATACTCTTCCTGATACGTAACCCTGCCTATGCTATTTACCTAACCTTCCCCTCACATTTAGCTCCCACTTTCCAAGTTTTAATGCCTCACATTCTGTCTGTTCTTCCTCTCCCCATAGATCCCTTCACTGGCTACCAGTTTGGGCCAGGGCCTGTTTCAAACTTTTGATCCTGGTATTTAAAGCTTTGCATTCTAACCTCCCTCAGTACCTTGCAGCTCTGCTTGTTTGGTATGTTCCATCCAAGAATTCGAGATCTTCAGGCAAAAGATTATTGTCTGTTCCACCAAGGTGCACAGCTCTGTCAAGGCTGTGAGCCTTTCAAGATCTGGTTCCGCATTTGTGGAACGGTCTTCCTTTGGACCTCCAACTGGAGGAGGATCTCACCCATTTTTGTAAATGGTTGAAGATCTTCCTCTTTGACTCTCCACTTTAAGTCATTGGGATGTGTTTAAGTTGTTGAGATGGGTAGCAACTGGTGAGGTGTTGGGGATTCCATGCCATGTATTATTGTAGTTTTCTGTTTTAATGTCTTTGTCCCTGATTGTATATGTTGTTGTTCCACCCTTTGATGTAAAGGGTGTTATAAATAAACAGTTGTTGTTGTTATTGTTATTATTATTATTATTTCTAACTGTCAAGTTCTCTCCCCTCAGCCAGTCAGCAGCCAGCACCTGCTAACATTCCAGTGCGCTCCTTCATCCTCCTCTCACATCTTCTCTTATATTCCCTAAAATACCTACTTATAAAACATTTTACCACATTTAACAAAATACAAACTGGTACAAACACATGAAATGTCACATGCTCCAGTGACATGATTTGGTTTAGATCCCAGTTTATTGTTTTAAAGAACACCTCAGTTTGATTTGGACAGATGCACAGGCTGCCTGTTTGGCTCTGAAAGCAGTAGATTCAAAGCAAGATTCAGAAATATAGATTTCTGCCTTGCTTTGAAAAAAAGTATCCTTCCTTAAGAGTCTTGCCAAGTTTTAAAATCTTAAAAGGGAAACCATTTTTTCCAGTTCTACCACTGTTAGAGTCTTGTTTTGTGTGTACCACTCAAAGGCTCTGGAATTGCTTGCCAAGGGAGGCTAGGTGGCTCATTTTGCTGGCAAGCAAAATTGGCTTTCTTCAGAGAGGTCTTTGGCATTTTGCTGGTAGAAGAAAGATTTAACTGTTTCTTCCTTTTCATAGCTGTGTTTTTGTGTTTTTAATTTGTTTGTATACAGTTTTTTTATTTGTGTTTTATTATTCTTAGTCACACCGAGTGTTGCTTTTGGTGAGATAAAAAATTTAAACTAAGTAAATAAGCGAGAACCACTCATTTTAAAATGGCCAACAGACTACTTCCATCCCTTCTCTTTGAATATAAACAGAAGTCATTTCCGCTGACCGGCCCCTCCCTAAACTGCAAACCCCAGGATTCCATAGGATGTTGCAAGTGGAATAATAGTGCTGTAACAGTCTAGTGCGGAAATTGCCAGAGTGAACCTTGTCTTGACAGTGCTGCCAAAGCAGCTTGCCTGAGAGAAAATCCCCTATTGGTGACGCCTCCTCCAGGTCTGCCCTGTTGCCTCTATACATCCATGTCCCAGAAGCTGGCTTCTACCATTTGTAAGAAGCTTAACTCTTTTTTTAAAGCACTGTGTGTGTGTGTGTGTGTGTGTGTGTGTGTGTGTTTAAAAAGATTATGGTAGGATTACAACTAAAATTGCATATAAAATAGTGGCTTTGTAGTTTCAGGACAGCAATTCCTCATGCCTGACCCCACACTGTGTTTTGTTTCATGAGGTTTTTGGGGAAAGCTTGCTAAGACCATTGTTAATAATATGGCCTAGTGCTTCTTTACAAAATGGGACCATAAGAAATGTGTCATAATCTGCCTGTTCAATCTCTTCCTTTGCGTCTGTCATATAAACTTGCTATGCTTACAGACAATGAATTTCATTGTGTTCTAGCTGCTTGCCTTCTTCTGTATTTATTATTTTCTCATCCAGAATCTAAAAGAGGTGTGCTATCAAAATTTGCAATCTTTTTGTTGAACAGTAACAGCTTTCATGACTTCAGAATAAATTAATCCTTTCATTTATTAATTAAAATTTAAGACTGTCCATTAATTGTATGTTCCTGCGTGGCATGCAGATACAGTAGATTTCCTCAGTATTCTTATTATTCTTGTTTTTAATGAGTTTTATACATCTGTCAGGCATGGTGATCTTTTTTCTTTTTTAGAGCCAATGTACACATTATGAAAAACATAGTTTTAGTCCAAAAAAAAAGCCATTTTGAAGAAATAGTAATTGTGGAGCCATATTCAACAATGTGCTGTTGATCCTGAACAGGTTCTTGCCCTCACCTTGCTGTTATTTGCTCCTGACAATGCTGTTTCTGAAATCAGATTGAAATGAGTTCAGACAATGCCATGTGAGAGTATTTTGGGTTGTATAGCAACCACCTGTTTGAGGATCGTGCCTTAAAAGAGAACATGTGCAAGTGATTGATAATAGGCATAAAGTGCAGGGTGGTGTTTTTAAGGCCTCACAAGTGCCTTCCCTTTAGGACAGTAAGGATGTTTCATCAAGTGTTTGATATCTCTCACAAGAGCACTGATTAATTCCTACAACCAACTAGCCTACCTTTGCAGTTAAATATTTTAAAGTTGAGGATGCCACTTGTTCAAGCAAATAGGTAATGGGGCACATTCCTCCATGAATTTTGTTTGCATTCTTAGAACTCCATAAACTGAAATACATCCAACAAAAATAACATCTTGTAGAACTATGGGTGAATTGGGTGACAACCCTGCAAAAGCAGCTACCTGCCATGATGGATCTGAACCATGTTATCTTCAAAGAGTTTGCAGAAAGTTTACAGGAAGCCTCCAGAAGTATCTCAAAACAGTTTGTCAGTAAAACTGGAGAAGACCCTATACCACCCAGAAATACCATTCTAACAGGAGCTGTAGTGTTTGACATACAGTGCTGATTATGTTGTTGTGTACCTTCAAGTCATTTCCAACTTATGGCAACCCTTAACTCAACAAGAGTTTTTTTCTTTATTTAAAACAACAATGGTGTCAACATTCTGCCACCTTGTTTCATAATCGCAATTCCCCCTTCCAAAATATAAAACCTGTCCTTCCCATGAAAATTTATCATCTTTTCACCCAATGCCCTCTGAAAGCACTTTAAAAAGAAAGCCTGAGTTGAATACCTTGTCATTTGCTGCCCCCTTCACTGAGGTTAGACCCAATAGCAAGAGAAGAAGATGTCAGCAAGGATGACTGCAATTATGTCATCTCCACTTCTTGTGGCTACTTAGGCCCTTTTTGCACGGCATTTCCAAAGCAAAAGGGCCCCTTGAGCGTCGCATAAACGTGAGGAGTGGTCCACACGAAGCACTCACATTTGTGTGACGCTCAAGGGCCTGATGTGGACTGCGCATGCATTTTTTTCATTTTCAGCTCGAAGCCGAAAATGCTGCGTGGTTGCACATCGCTCCGGGGCCTCGCACGCACTTACCTGGCGTGCGGAGCCTCAGGAGCCAGGCCGGTCACACTTCCTCTCTTAGTGCAGCCTGGAAGGTCCCAGACTGCACTGCGAAAGGAAGAGGTGGGGCTCTTGCGGGACCAGGAAGCAGCTGCGGAGCCGAAGCAGCAGGGACGCGAGAGCCTTCCTCCGAAGGCTTTTCACGCGAGCCCCACACCCTAGCACCGTGAAAGGGTAAGGTGCAAAAAGGGTCTTAATCTGTTGGGACAGAATCCTGAGAGGGACAATATTTTAGTTTTATTTTTTAAAAAACTTGATTTCATAATGAATTCATTATTATTGTGCCTTTGTGGCTTAGGAATGGGGGAGAAAGCAGCAAACACAGTATCAAAGTGTATTGGGCTAAAGTGGGGGTATGAAAAAGGACTTGTACCAGGAGGGGTATTGCTTCTTCCTCAGGATCAGTCCAAAGAACTGGACAACACTCTCTCAAAACTCTACCACCTGATATCATATGGCCCATTTGCTTTTCTCCATGCAGAGCGCAGCACGGAGCTCTGTGCCTCTTTCTGCAGGCAGAAGAGCACCTGGGTGGTGCTTGGATCCTGACATGAGTCCAGGTAATCTGACGGACTGTATCTCTCCTTCTGAGCTTGTCCAGGTCTTCAAATTTGCAAGAGAGGCCCTTCTTTTCAGTTGCACCATATTCTGAGGTTTCCCTAGTGCGAATATGGGAGACCCTTCTTGGTGGCTATAGGCCTATATTATGGGGTGCCTTTCCCAGGGAAATTAAGCAGCTTCCTCCCTGTTGTCTCTCCATCGCCAGGCAAAACCACCTTGGATCTCATCTTGGGAGAAAGGCAGCTTATAAATCCAACAAACAAACAAACAAACACCTTCATATTTAGGCAGGGCTTTAAAAACTGAGTCCCAGTAGACGTCCTGAACTTGGAGTGGTTTGATTAAGGGTTGGGAAGTGTTTCAATTACTGTTTTAAATTAAAGAATAATTTTACATTTAAAATTTATTATGTTTTATTAGACATTGTAATGTGCTATAATGTACCATGAGTCCCATTGTTGGGAACAAGGGTGAGATACAAAGAAAACAGAATAAAGAAACATTGAATTAATTTCTCCAGGTGATAGCCAAGGCACATGCCAGTTTTGTCCCCCACTCATGATCCCAAGATTTATTTTTCACCTTAGATTGGTAGATGTCTTTCTTTATAGCTTAAATATGTCCCAGCCTGTGTTGCTGTAATCTCTAACATTTCCAATTAAAAATAAGAACAGTTCCATTTATTTCAAATAGAGAAAACTAAGTATATGCTTAATTCTCTCACGGGAATTAAAAGTGCTTAATGCTGACAGGGTGCTTAAGCCCAGAAATATATGTGTCAGAAGTACAAATGATTTGTACTGAAGGGTGTAATTAAAACACAAGAACTACTTTTGTCAATTATAGCAATTAAGGGGTTATGAGTCACATACCATCTGAAAATCTCACACTATTTTTGTTTACCTTCACACTAAGAGTTTAGGATGTTACTTTTCAGGAACCAGCAGGTGTCACTATCTATTCATTTACAACTCTTCAGTTTTAGTGGTTGGGCACAGAGTGGTTTCAGATGAGGCTTTCTTTCTTTCTTTCTTTCTTTCTTTCTTTCTTTCTTTCTTTCTTTCTTTCTTTCTTTAAACTTGCATGCTGGCTTTTCCTCAGAATGAGACCTATGGTGGCCCACAAAAAGAACCAATTAAAACCAAACAATAAAACTTCAAAAGCAATTAAAAATCGTCACATAGAAACTGTATGAAATCATTTAAAAAGCATTGTTGTGGTTGTTGTGTGCCTTTAAGTTGTTTCAGACTTATGGTGACCCTAAGGTGAATCTATAAAAAGGCTTTCTTAGCAAGATTTATTCAGAGGAGGTTTGCCCTTGCCTTCCTGTAAGGCTGAGAGAGTGTGACTTACCCAAGATCAGCAGGTGGATTACATGGGTGAGTGGGACCCAAACCCTGGTCTCCAGAGTCATAGTCCCAATACCACAATACTACACCACATTGGCTCCCTTATAGAACAATGAATACCAAAGCTAAAAATAAAGCACCTCCCACCCAGAAGAAGCCTCAGTGTGAGCAATTAAACATTAAAAGCTTACTTAAACAAAGAGTTCTTTGCCTGCCAGGGAAAGAATAGTGAGGGGGCCAGCATAGCCTCCTGAGGAAGGGAATTCCAGAGAGTGGAATCAATCACTGAGGCCATTTCCGTGCTGGGCTGTTCTAATGCTACGATTCCACTTTCAGCCTCCTATGGAATCCTGGGGTTTGCAGTTTCGGGAGGGGCCGCATGGCCCCTCCCGAAACTGCAAACCTCAGGATTCCATAGGAGGTTGAAAGTGGAATCATAGCGTTAGAACAGCCCAGCACGGAAATGGCCTGAGAAGGCTCTCTTCCTTGTCCTCACCAAAGAAGAATGTGATGGTGGTAGGACCAAGAGAAAGCTGCACCCCCCTCCTGTGGATCTTAAGATTCTGACACATTTGTATAGGGAGATACAGCCTTTCAAATAGTCTGAGCTTAGGCTGTATAGGCTTTTATAGGTCATGACCAGCACTTTGAATTGTGCCCAGAAACAAGCCAGTAGCCAAGGAAGCTGTTTTAACGAGGAAGTTACATATTCTGTGTAACCGGCTCCAGTCAGCATTTCGGACCTGCTGACGCTTCCTAACAGGAAGAATGGAGAGTGTGTTACCGTAGTCCAAAAGGGATGCAATTGAAGCATGTGTCACTGTAGCCAGATCTGACATTTATCTTCTTATTGCCTTGCATCATCCATGGACTATATAGGCTCTATAATCCTATACTCAGTGATGTCCCATTAAACTCAGTAAGATTTAGAACTATGAAAACCCTATGAAGTCATGGGCTTGCTATAAATTGACAGGCAGCTTTAAGACACACACACCACATAGGCATGCAGAGGACTGATAGCACCTTTTCTTAAGCTCTTTTTCTGTTTGTTTGTTTGTCAAGTTCTGGATATTTGAAAGTAATATAAAGGGTGCCCATTCCATACCCTCCAACATTTCACAGATGGAAACCAGAACACATGTGGCCAAGCTACACCACAGTGTGATCAGTATGACAAAAGTTATTAAGGAGAAAGAACGGACAATCTAAGAGAGGATGCAGCAGTTTCCTTTTGCCTGAGCCTACTGGAAAGGATAGGATTCCATTCCACCTTCTCCTTTCCCTCTGCTGAGTTGAGTGAAAGCTACTTTTTTGCCAGGGAAGGGGCCAACCTAACAACCAACTGCAGCAAGAAGAAAAGAAAGGTTCTGGTGGTAGGGGATACATTGCTTGGTAGTACAGAAGGAACTGTCTGCCAGCAGGACAAGATGAATCAGGAGGTATGCTGTCTTGCTGGCATGTACATCCAGGATGTCACTGACAAGTTACCAAAGCTTATCAAGAACGTACATAAGTACTCCTTTCTTCTGATCACCTTGGACTATGAATCTCTGGACAGGAAATTGAAGAGTTTAGAGCCACAGGTAATATTCTCACCAATTCTATGAGTAAAAGATAGAGGACCACACAGAGACAGGAAGATATTGCAAGTGAGTGGCTGACTACACAGATGGTGTTGATAGCAGAAGTTTGGCTTCTGGGCCGTTGTCTTCACATGTCAGACAAAGGTCTACTGGCTACAGATGGACCACACCTCACAAAGACCAGGAACAATGTCTTTGGCATATGCATGGAAAATCTGATCAAGGGGCTTTAAACTAAATCCTTGGGGGTTGGCTCTCACTACACCACTACATTAATGACTGCCTATTTTATACTTATGTTAGTGCCTCCAGTTCCAGGAGAATTCTTACGTAAGCAAAAAGTGGGTTTCAACCAAATAATTCATACAAGCATTGAATCTTAATTTTTTGAGAAATAATACGTAAAGGCCGGTAGGTCTGCTCTGTAAAAAAAATAGTTATTATGTTGGTAATAACTCAAAACTTTTTTAAAAAAAGAAAAACAGGTTAGTTTTGCATGTACAAGTGGCAGATCTGCCACTGAAGGCTGAAGGAGATTCATATTATTTAAAAAAAAAACTTCAGGAGATAGAAATGGTCAGAAACCCCCCACGGTAACATTTTTGGATAATGAGGAATGGGTTTTGTAAACAAGAGACAGTTCATGGTGTAGTGAAATAATTAGAATTAACAACAACCGTTGCAGGGTAGGATAGCCACAGCTCTTAATTTTGTCCAATTCATTCAGGGCTTAGACACACTTAGGCCCTTTCCGCATCCTACCTTTTCTCAGCGCTGGAGTGCGGTGCTCGCGCGAGCAGCCTCTTGTGAGAGGCCCTCTTGTCCAGGTTTCTTCAGCTCCGCATGAGCTTCCTGCTCACGCGAGAGCCCCGCCTCTTCCTTTCACAGTGCAACCTGGGACCTTCCCAGGCTGCACTGAGACAGGAAGCACGACTGGCCCAGCCCCCGAGGCTCCGCACGCAAAGTAAGTGTGCGCGGGGCCTGGGAGCAATGTGCGACCGCGCACCATTTTCGGCTTAAAGTGCGCAAGCGGTGCCTGCCAGGCCCTGGAGCATCGCACAAATGTGAGTGCGTCGTGTGGACCGCTCCTCGCATTTGCACAACACTCAAGGGGCCCTTTCACATGGAAAATGCCATGTGAAAAGGGCCCCAGACTCTACAGGTTGTCCTTGGGGTTTCTTAACAACCAGCTCAACTTTCTGCACTCTCTGTTTCCAAGAGTCCCAGTCAAAACCTATCCGCCACAGTCAGTAATTCAGTAATGAAAAAAAGCCAAGCAGTTAGGTTTTAGATCTGGGTTTAAAATGATGGCTCTTCCTAACAGTGCACATGCCAATTTCAAGGCCTATTTATTTACATGGGTATGGAATTAGGAAATAATATTCAGAATAAGCAAAATGAGCAGAGGACTATTAAGGTACATAAACAACAAAAGAAAATAAGAAAGCTCTAATACATACTAACAAAGCAGGTCCTTGAGACCAAAGTCTAGCAAAGACAAAATGGAGTTGTCAGACAGGGAGGACAAAAGAACAAAGAAGTTATATCTAATTTTATAGAAAAACCCAGCCATGGTTCATACGGGTCTGATTAAACCAAGAGTAACACAAAAAGATCAGAACATGCTGATACCATTGTACCCAAGTGAGTTCACACCAAGACTCAGAGGAAGAAATTCCCTCACGAAATGGTCTTTGAAGATTTATGAGAATCTCAAAATGAGATAGTACAGGTATTTAGAAAGAATGTACTGTCTCTTCTGGCTTCACAAACACTCCATGTATATGACTTTTGGAAAATAAAGTTTACAGAAACAGACAGGCATGGTTTCTTCATAGACTTCTTGCACCAAAATTTGGTAACACCTGGATGATAATATTGGTGTTGAGATTACCAACATTGATGCCCCTTTGTTATTGTAAAAAAGTAATACTATGAATAGCATTCTTATTTCAAATGCATTACTTCAAAGGTGTGGATGAAAGAGACCCCCCCCATGCCCACATCAAGGAAGAACGTCATTTTTCAAATATTAGGTATGTTATTTTCCCATAGAAGATGAAAATATTTTCATTAAGCATTGTTCTTTGATTTGTCCTATTTTAATGGATATGCTGAACAAAGATTATATTTATTTTCTCAAATTGTTACATTATTCTGGCTTTAAATCTGTGCAAAAGTTCTTGCTAGTGAGAACATGAATGCAAGACAAATATATTCAACTAATGAGAAAACCAACCTGGACACAGAATGCTTTTTGAAAGCACAGAAATTCTGGACCATTCTGACAACTACTGTGTCAGACTACACAGAGAGCCCATTGAAATCCATAAACACATGGACAATTTCAACAGGAAAGAAGAAACTCGGAAAGTAAACAAAATTTGGCTACCAGTACTGAAGAACACTAAAATCAAGACTCAAAATATGCCAATGAACACCACCCAGACTCTGGAGGTCCCTCTACAAGAGACGATACAATGGATGGCTAATGTACTTAACGCACTGTTATGCATATCCCCTGACTAACAACTCAGTCCTGGGGATATTCCATTTAACAATAGGCCATCACACAGGCCAACTTAATATATGCAAATTGCTTCCTCCCACCTAGGGACTACATAAGTATATATACTCTGTCTCACTTCCATGCCACCAGATCCTCTGAAGATGCCAGCCACAGATACACATCAGGAGACGTCAGGAGAAAATACTAATAGAACACGGCCTGAAAGCCTGGAAAACCCACAACAACCTATGGATTCCAGCCGTGAAAGCCTTCGACTTTACATAATGAGAAAATGTTTCTAGGCATCATTGCAATTTGATATAGTATATATAAGCCTTGGTTTTGCCAGAGGCACAAAATATAGGGTTTAAATTAACGTGGAGTTCAAATTATCCATGCAAATAATTGTGATTATGTACTGTAATACTTGCAAGTATGAATAGATAATTCATACTCTAAAATAATATGGGCCTGATCCAGTGATCCCCTCATGCACACTGTCAGGAACACGTAGCTGTCTCTGGAGCATGACTTTTTATAAATGGGAGGGATATCAGCAAGAAGAAGCAAGCAGCTTCAAGGAAATCCAGTGTGTGGAGGAAGGGGGGGTATCAAAGGGGAGATAGAGATGTTGCAGAAAACAACTGGATTAATTCTAGAACATTAGCATCAGAGTTTCTGAATTTGCATTTCATATTGATATCTTAAAGATGCTTCCTTTCATTTTGTTTTCTTTGGTTCCTTTAGTAGCACAGTCATCCCTTCACATTCACGGGTTTGACCTTTGTGAATTTGATTATTTGCAAGTGTGCCTCCCCCCAATTCCCCTCCTCCCATTCCCCTGTGTTTTGCCAGGTGCAGAGAAGGAAGACAAGTGCCTGGACAAAAGGCAAGGAAATCGGGTGTGGGGAGGCACACACACACCTTCCTTCTTGGGCCTCAGTGTTGAGAACTTGTGTCAAGGCAAAAGGGCAGGGAATGTCGGGGGGAGGCTCACACAAGCCTTCCTTCTCCCCTCCAGAGCTCCCCTCTCCCATTCTCTTGTCTCTGGCCCCAGTGTGCAAAAGGCAAGGGAATGGGAGGAGGGAGCTCTGGAAGGGAACGGGACGGGAATTGCGTGGGGGAGTTATTCATGGTTTTTCCACTTTCAGGTTCTGTGCCCTGAACCCTCAAAATAGTGAAGGGGCCACAGCAATCCACAGTTGGCTTATAGTTCTACCAGATCTCACTGTTTTATTTACCCATTCTCATAACTCAGCCATAAGCCACAAGCCCTTGATGATTTTGTGAGCAGGAAAGCATACTCTACAAATAAATGAAACCAGAAACACATTATGTACAGGAGAAAATTGATCACACACCAAAACAGGATTTCCTATTAATCATAGGTGATTGGAATGCAAAAGTAGGAAACAGAGCAGAATCAAAGATTGTGGGAAAATTTGGCCTAGGATCATGAAATGAGACAGGAGACTGATTGAATTTTATGAGGCCAGTAATTTGTTCATCACAAACACATCCTTTAAACAACCTGAGAAGCAACTGTACGCACAGAAATCAACTGATGACTAATATAGAAATTAAAAAGATTAGATATTTGGAAGCAGAAGATGGAGAATTGAGAAATGATTGCAGTAATCAGAAGACCATTGCACTGATTTCCCATGCAAAAATTCTACAACAAATACTTCTACCATATATACAGTGAGAAATACCAGAGGTACAAGCTGGGTGGAGAAAAGGAGTGGCACTAGGGATTATATTGCAAACGTATGTTGGACTATGAGTGCACCATTTTTTTTTTTTAATAAGCCTATACTTTATAGATTGTAGCAAAGCCTTTGTAAAGATAATGAGAAACTACAGATCACTCTTAAAGAAATGGGTGTGCCACAACATTTGATTGTCTTGTTGAGTAACCTGTATGCAGGATAAGAGGCTACTGTTAGGACAGAATATAAAGAAACAGAATGGTTTCCAATTGCCAAGGAGGTCAGGCAAGACTGCATTTTGTCACTGTATATGCTTTACTTGTATGCTGAACATATACATAAATAAAGCAAGATTTGATTCATAGGAAGAAGGGGGGAAATTGGAAGAAGGAACAGCAACAATTTAAGATATGAGAACAGCACCATACTACTAGCAGAAAACAACGAAGACTTGGAACAATTAGTGAAGAAAATCAAGGCAGAAAGTACAGTCAGGTTTGCAGTTGAACATTAAGAAAACAAAAATAATGACCACAAATCATCTCAAAGTAGATGATGAAGACATTGAAATAGTTCAAGGTTTCCCATACCTTGACTTAGGCCCTTTCCACACCTTACCTTTTTCTGGCGCTGGGGTGCGGGGATCATGCGAGCAGCCTCCAGCGAGTGGCTCTCGTTTCCCTGCTGCTTTAGCTCTGCACGAGCTGCCTGCACGCGTTTCCCAGGCTGTGCTGGGGCAGGAAGTGCGACCGGCGCAACTCCGGAGGCTCCGCACGCCAGGTAAGTGTGCACAGGGCCTGGGAGCAATGCGCAATCATGCACCATTTTCGGCTTCCAGCTGAAAATTAAAAGGTGCGCGATCGGTGCCTGCTGGCCCCTGGAGCATTGCGCAATTGTGAGTGTGTCATGCAGATCGCTCCTCACAATCGTGCGATGCTCCAGGTGCCCTTTCGCATGGCAAATGCCGTGCGGAAAGGGCCTAAGTAATTAATCAAAATCGAGACTGCAGTCAAGAAATCAGAAGACTAGGACTTGGAAGGGCAGCTGTGGAGGAACTAGGCAAGATCCTGAAATGTCAAGATATATCACTGAATACTAATGTTAGGATTGTCCATACCATTGTATTTTTTATTTCTATGTACAGTTGTGAAAGCTGGACAGTGAGGAAAGTTGATATGAAGAAAATCACCTCCTTTAAAATATGGTGCTGTAGGAGAGTTCTACAAAGACCCAGGACTGCTAAAAAGACAAATGAATGGGTCCTAGGCCCTTTCCACAGCTTACCTTCTTGCGACAGTGTCCAGCGGCAATCCTGGCGGCAGTTCTGCCGGGAAGGGAGCACGATGGACATGCTGTTTCCTTCTGCAACGCAAATATTGCTCTTCTTGCCTTTCCACAGGACAGGTAAGTGTGGGATGGTGGTAACTGACAGGGAAAAGCCATCTATGATTTAACCTGGGATCATGCTGCCTGGGGTCAGGAGAGGAGTGGGACCGCAACGATGTCATGCAGAAGCGTCGTTGTAGTCTCGTCCTTCTCCCGTCCCCATGGTGGGATGGGAGGGTGCTGCAGAAAGGCCCCCAGAGAAAATGAAGGCTGAGCTCCCTCTAGAAGCTGAGATAACTAAACAAAAGCTATCATATTTTGGCCATATCATGAGAATATATGATTCACTAGAAAAGATGATAATACCTGTTAAGAACATAAAGACATAACTCACTAGAAAAGACAATAATGCTTGGTAAGGTGGATGGCTGTAGGAAAAGAGGAAGACTGCATTATAGATGGACAGACTCAATCAAGGAAGACACATCCCTGAATCCGCAAGACCTGCTTAGGGCAGTTGAGGACAGGGTGACTTGGAGATCCGTCGGGTTGCTATAAGTCAAGGTCAACTTGATAGCAGTTAACAACACAACAAATATCTGTTAATGAATCCCTTGCACAGAACTCACCTCTATGGTACAGCGGTTTGAGTGTTGGATTATGATTCTGGAAACCAGGTTTGAATCCCTGCTCAGCCATGGAAATCCATTGCGGGACTGTGGGCAAATCACACTCTCTCAGCCTCAAGGGAAGGCACAAAAAACCATTCTCTGAATAAATCTTGCCTCTAATATCCCATGGCCGTAAGATTGTGTAAGATGGCAATGACTCGAAGGCATGCAACAGAACAATTCACCTTAGGAATTGCGGGACCCAGCAACTTCCAAAACTGGCACATGTGTGAACTGGATCTGACCTTTATTTCCCTGGCTAAGAGTAATCACTGGACATGTGATTCTGTGCACTGCTTAAGATCTTGCCATGGGAGACTGCTGAGGGGGAAAAAACTAATGGGAAACTCTACATAACAACAACTAAAACATATCTGAATATATTATAATTGATAATAAATTCCTCCTTTTAACTTAGTTCAAAGATAATGCCTAGGGCCAAGGTTTAGCCCTGTGATCTTTCTACCATGATGAAAAAGGGTGCCTAAATGGTTATGACAGATTACTGACTTCTGTTTTCTCTTGCTGCCTAAAATTACAAAGAGCAGACAAGTCGAGGGAGACAAGAACAAAGCAACTTATTAATAATTGCTCATGAAGCAAAAAGGCCTAGAACTGCTGTTGTTCACAATCCCACTTTAAATATTCTTTAGTATTGCTGCTATTACTTCAGCTTAGAGTTTTTATTTCCTGCTATCTCTCCCTTTCCCAGATTTTGCAACACTTTGGCACCACAATGCACTCTCCATATTTTTAGGTTCAAGGATATGTAGAATAAAGAAAGCGCTGATAAGCAAACAGGTGAAAGGAGAGAACAGTGGAAAAATTAATGATAAATTGTCCATTTATTCATTGAATTTCAACGTCAATGTCTTACCCTAAAGCAGGGCTTTCCAAATGGTGTGCCGCGACACGTTAGTGTGTCGCCTGAAGTGTGTCGGTATGTCGCCTACAATCTTGGAAATGAATGCTATTATTTATGAATCATATATTTGTAAAAATATATGAACGGTTTTCATGAGATATGTTGTGTCCCCATAGATTTTGTTATTACAATTTATGTATGTTTCAGTATCTCTTATAAGGGGTTAGTTTATCCTCTGGCTTGCTAGTAAAAATGAATTACTGTATCGCAAAATGATGCATGTCTAAAAAGTGTGTCACAAACATGAAAAGTTTGGAAAGCTCTGCCCTAAAGCAATTCTTTTTCATTTTCTTTTAATACTTTCCTTCCTCACCTTCAGCTCAGTTGTCCTAGGCCCTGAGGTGCTGGGCCAAGAGCTAGGGATGGGCCCTAGTAATGTCATTAAGAGCAGACAGTGGGGATATGCATATACATGTCTAGGGACATGAATGCTTCCAAGGGCATTCAGTCCATGACATATGGATCCATCATGGTAGAGTGGGGACATGGGTGTTCTCAGCTGCAAAATGTCCCATCTTGAGTATCATCAAATTTGCTTTGGTGTGGTGTGTGACGAAATTCTTGGGGTGTGGCTATGTGAAGGGCCAATGCAGCCTAGAAGCAGGTTGCTAGGCAACCAGAATAGCACCTCAGGAGAGAAACCCAGCCGAGTAGTGTGTGGGAGAGGCTTATGACTGAGAGAAAAAGTTATATAAAGCCAAGTACCGAAGTACATAATCCACACGCAAATAGCACATCGCATAAAGTACTATTTATTTGAAGTACGTGTAATGACTTTAGTGCAAAGACGGAAGGAAAGTGAAAGTGAGTGAGCTTAGGATCCCCCGAGACCCCTCCCTCATCTGAAGTCCTTGGGAATCTGGTTGCTGTTATCAGTGCATTCCATTCCAGTATCAGGCAGTGTTTACCTAACGGTTCTCAGCTACATTTACTATGTACTATATAGCCCATTAACATATCATGGAGGGTAACCCGACATGCGTGTATTTGGACTCCTTCAGTTAGAATCTAGGGAGAATCTAGGGAGTGGAGTCCCTAAGTCAGCCAGAGTGTGTGGCTGTTTTGGAGTGTTTAGTTATCGGTGGAAGCCTGTTAAGAGGCAGATGGGTAACTGAACCCTAGTAGGATCTTGTCAGAGAGTGTGACCTAGATCGGGAGTTAAGCCTTTGGTGGGAGTCTAGTCAAAGTGCTGTTGTATGATAATCGTGCCTTTTATGAAAGTCTAAAGATATAATTGAACTGTTTCTGAGCAGGGAGTTACCTGTTATATTGTCTAAAAAGTACACTTAGGAAATTATCAACCTTGACCTGCATATGGACTCTAACACACTAATTTATTCTTGTTATCTTAATAAATATTACAGTTTATCTTTGTAAATACTGACTCAGCTTGAGTTATCGACAGTGATTAAGTAACACAGACAATACACTAACATTATTATTAAGGGGTTGTAAATAAATATTGAAAACTCTCACTCTTTTATGCAAAGGTGGTGTTATAACTGGGGAGGCAGAGCTGTGTGGTAAGGACAGGGTGCCTTATCAGTTGGGAACTGCTACACCAATCTGGCAGAAGTAAGGGCCTTTCCCTCCTCGCCTCCAGATAGGGTTACCAGTCCTGTCTTAGGCCCCGAGGTTTCTGGGCCAACAGCTAGGGATGGGCCCTAGTAATGTCATTAAAAGCAGACAGCGGGGATATGCATATGCATGCCTAGGGACATGAATGCTTCCAAGGGCATTCACTCTGTGACATACGGGCCCATCATGGTAGAGTGGGGATGCAGGTGTCCTCTGCTGCAAAATGTTCCATCTTGAGTATCATCAAATTTGCTTTGATGTGGTGTTTCTGATCAAACCTCAAACCCAAACAAGAATAATGTGAGGAAATATGGGCAGTCTAGACTCTAGAGGGTTAAAAAGTCCTTTCAGGTATGCATGTAAAGTCGATGCCTCAAATGCTGAAACCAGAGAACAGGCATGGCATCGCAAAGGCATGTGATGAAGGCAGGGTTGGGCCAATGATCTTACATAAAAAGATCAAGCAATTCCTGCTGCTGGGTCAATGTTTGGGCCACACAACAAAATTCCAGAAGCAACCTGAGGCCTTGAAAGTTTTTGTTTGTTTGTTCAGGGAGGGGATGTTGAAGCAGCTGGACTGCACTATTGTGTACAATTCAATACCTCCAGGGGCTGAGGAGGCAGTGAGATATGCCATCTTCTCTGCAGCCAGGGACACCTCACAAATTTGGTAAATGAAACAAATTATATATTACATCTTGCTTCAAGTATGCCTGGAATACAGATAGTTATTCAGTTAGTGCATGATAGAAGAAATCGCAGTCTAATCCAGAACTGTGCTGTAGGCTTTCAAAGTTGAACAGAACATAGATCAGCCCCCTGGGAATAATATCTCCACAAACTACTTCCTATGAGACATAAACAGTATATCAGTGTCATTTAAATGCACCAGCAAAGGAAGGAGGGAGATTTGATGTCACACTTACCTGCCAGTGCTATCACTTCACAAGTCCTCAATACATGCCACCAAAGCATGGAGCTTTTTGGATGAAATGTGTGGTTGTGATGGGAGCTGCTTTTTAGGACAGTGAATTGGTTTGCCACTCGTTTTGGCATTTAGTCTTAGGAGAAGGATCTTAAACAGCAGGCACTATACCTGATATGGGTGAGATCCAGCATCACGCACGCACACAAGTACAGCTGTGGCATCCCTCTTAAATGGCCAATGAACTGGTCAAAAGCATAAAGCCTGAAACAAGAAGGATATGAGGACTGGAGTTCTGACAAATGAGAGACCCTGCAAGGCTAAAGGATGAAAGACAGAAAAACAGTCATGAAAGCATCAGTGAGATGCCAGAAAACTGAAATGGCAAGTAAACAGAGAAACTTGGGCTGGCCCACTGAGGAAACCCTACTGTTCTAGCTGCCCATGTTCTCTTCTTGTATTGATTTCAAGCCCTTTCTTTTAATTTCCATTTCCCCCACCCCCAAAGTAGGATCATGGAATCATAGAGTTGGAAGGAACTGCAAAGGCCATCTAGTCCAACTCCCTACCATGTAGCAAGATACAACTATAGCATTCTCAAAAGATGGGCATGCAACTTCCAAAAAAACACCTCTAAGAAGGAGGGAGAGCTCCAAAAAGGAGACTCTACCACCCTCCAAGGCAGTCTGTTTCACTGTCAAACAGATTTTACCGTCAAGTTCTTCCTCATTTTTAGGTGGAATTTCCTTTTTTTTAATTTGAGTAATTTGCTTCATGTTCTAGTCTCAACAGCGACAAAAAACAAGCTCGCTCCCTCTTCTTCATGACATCCCTTCATGAATTTAAAGATGGCTATCATATCACCTCTCAGAGCCTTTGTTGCCTGGATTCTGTTGAAAGGCCCTCAGTCTTCTCCAAAGCACACATAATCAGCTCCCTAACCCATTCCTCATAGGGTTTGGTTTTGAGAACCTTTACCATCTTGGTGACACTGCTGTGGGCATATTCAGTTGTCAGTATCCTTTTTTGTATTCCATTTTACGCATATCTATAGCATCATGTTTTATTGTCCTTAGCCATTTCCTCACTACACTGTAACAGAGCTATTATTCCACTACCAACATCCAGTGGAAATCTGGGGTTTGTAGTTTACTGAAGCCCGAGAGCTCTCTGGCTGAGAATTCTAAATGCCCCTTCCTAAACTGCAAACCCCAGGATTCCATAGGGATGTTAAAGTGGAATAATAGCCCTATAACAGTGTAGTGTGGAAATGGCCCTTGTCTTTGTATATGTTATGTTCTGTCCTTTGGTGATAAGGGATTATTATTATTATTATTTATTATTATTATTATTATTGTGGTGGGGTCAGTCTAGATGACCTCTAGGTATGGGGAAAAACGGTTATTTCTCTCTGAGTTTGTAAAGAACTGTGGGAATGCAATGGAACCTTGAGAGCTTGAAATGTTGGCAGCTCGCCTCTGATTGGCAAGCTCGTTTCTGCTAGACCTCGATACATTAAGAATTGCAACATTAGAGAATTACACCTGGGACATTAGAAGAACATTAGAGAGTGCCGGTGGGAACCTTTGTATGTATCTGTTTCCTTTCTTGAACATGTGATGACTGTACTGGAGAATGCATAAACTGCTGTGAATATGAAGAGGAGGGGCTCTCAGTCCACTGAGATCCCTGCGCAGTAAAAATAAACTCTTGTTTTCTGAAACTGCTGGTCTCACTTCTCTGGTTGCCCACAACATTTCTGGTGCATTGGCCGGGAAAGTGAGGGGCTTTTTTGCCCACTTTGGCGGACGCCAGGGCGTTGGGACCGTCGCCCCTTCCTGATACAACCCGGGGCGCCCTCGACTCTCTTTTGTCGAAAGGTTTGGTTCGGGGCGGGGCGGCGGCTCTGGTGACGGCGCTCCAGCCAAGGGACCCGAAGACCGAGCAGAAAACAGGAACCTCCCATGATTGTTGGTGAGTCACCTTCCCGCAAACTTGGGGGGAAGAGGGGCCTGATCAACCCCTTTCAGCTTTGCCCTAGTACCCCACTGCTGTTGTGGGTGAAGCCGCAGAGCTTTTGGTTAATTTTGGTTCTGGTATTGGAAGTGGGAGGCTTTTGGTTCAGCTTTGCCCTCGTACCCCACTGCTGTTGTGGGTGAAGCCGCAGAGCTTTTGGTTAATTTTGGTTGTGGTATTGGAGGTGGGAGGTTGTGTGTTGGTGTGAATGCGTGCAAGGACGGTTGTGTGACGCCGCAGTTTCCAAGTCATACCGTTGAGTTTCCGGATGCTTGGGTCAGCGTGATTGAGTGTAGTCTCTCCCCCTTTGTGTCGATCCGTGGGAACCCTTACCCACGGGTCAACTGCCCTTTTCCTTCTGTGTGTTTGTCCGCTTGGGGAGGAAATGGGAGGGGGCAGCAGCCAACACACGCTGCTTCAGTCAGACTCTGCTTCGATGTATGTAGGAAAAACCCCAAGAAAGGGTTAACTAGAGACGCACTTTTCAGCAGTTTCTCGCCTGGTTTGAGGTAACAGACAAACACTGCTTTAATGCTTCAATGTATGTAGGAACAAAAAAAAAAATTCCAAGGTTTGTATGTAAGCAAAGTGGCATTTCGCCTAGTTTCTGGTTTCTTTCTTTTTTTTCTGTTCCTCTCCTGTGCTCAGAGCCACCTTACCCCCCCCCGCAGCCCCTCCTCCTTCTCAGGCTCTAAGATTCAGATTTAACCCTTAAAGGACCAACTCCCTAGCATTCAGTTCAATATTCAATAGGGGCTGACATTGGAGAAAAACTGGGGACAGTTCTACCCAGAAAAAAAAAAAGTAAAGATGAAAATTGCTGTTTTCAATGGACTACCAAGCCCATTTAAGCCTTGAGGCTTGGCTATAACAGGAATTAAGTCACTATGTTAATGAGAAAACAAACCTTTTGACCAGAAAAAAAAAAAAGGAGGCTTGATCTTGAATAATGGGAGACATGCCTAAGGAACTGGAAAAGTTATAATGGATGTCTGGATGGTGCAAGAAGCAGCCCTTCAAAGAGCCCTTCAAAGGCATTGAAAAGGCACATCAGAGGAAGCATTAAATTATTAAAGAGCAGAAAATGCAAGATTAGGATCTTCCTACCTGGACACACACATGTCTCCTCGAAAGCAAGTTTGATTTACTTGGCACATGTGCCTCCAAGTAAACCTCTCCCTGCTGGAGGGAGAAATAGGAAAAAAAAGAGAGAGAGAAAGAGAGAGAAAGAATCTTGAAAGCCCATTTAGACAAACAATGCCGTTTCCCCCCCTCTTCCTTGCTTGAGAGGGAGAGAGTGAGAAGCCTGCCTTTGGCAATTTAACCCTTAACTCTCCAACTCGGATGATTGCAGTGAATTGCACCTGGGACAAGCTATCATAGCAGGCAGAAGCTTGAATCCAAAAACTTCAGTCGTCTCTTAAGTCCAGAGAACTATTACTATGTTAACAGGTTGTTAAAAACAGCACCACTAATTGCATTAATCAACTAGAAAGTAGCACCCAGTTCCATGCTGAAGGCTCCTTAAAAAAAAAAAATCAAGTAGAACCTGAAAAATTCATTTTAGCAAAGAGGGAGCAACTCATGTCAGCCGTCCTTGGCTGTCCTGCTGCCCCTAAGAGTAAGGGGGATCATGGCTTCTGGCAGCCCTCTCCTGCCTCCCTGTTCTGCCTGCCTCCACCCATTTCTCTGCTTGGGAGGGCGCATTTTATAAGAAGAACATGGATAACCTGAAGAAACAGCCCTTAAAGGATTCTGGTCAGTTCATACTGAGTAGAGAAGAGAAGGTGCCTTTGGCCCCCCTTGTGTGTAAAGAGACATAATACAACCACAGAAGCACATTGTGTAACATCTGGAAAAAGGGGGAAATCAGAGATACCCCATTCTGAGAAGCAGCCAGCAGCAGGAGCAGCGGAGACTGCCAGAGACAGCGGCAGGAGAGCAGCTGACGAGATGGGGCTATAGATGGGTGAGGCGAAGGGGGGACAGGCAGCAGGGTCCCCCCCCCATTTGATGACAGCAAGCCGCTCGAAACCCCGCAAAGCCACGGGCCCCAGCATGAGGGAGCTGCTAACCAAGACGGCAGAGACAAGTGTGGCAGAGAAGAAGCAAGAAGGAGGAAAGCAATGTGTGGAAAGGAAATGCCCATAAATCGTGTTTTTTCCAATCTGAGCCTGTGAGAGAGAACAGTCATTAACAATTGGAATGAGAACGAAACTACTTTTCCTGAAAATAGTAACACTGTGTGATTCAAGATTTTCAAGCTTCTGTCCTGCAAGTGTCTGATTCAGCATAGGATGAACAGGTGGCTGCACAGATGCCAACTGTACATTATGAATTCCCAAATGGTTACAACTGTGACTTTGGTGCTGAGTGGCTAAAATTCCTGAAGGCTTGTTTGACCCTTCCAATGTAAAGGGTTTATCTGGCAACCCAATGCTTGGTGAGAGCCACGTGGTCACAACGAGTGTCGGAATGTGTGATATAGACATCAGGCCAGGTTTCTATGGTAGTGTGATTGTAGCAGGAGGCAATACGCTACTGCAGAGCTTCACGGACAGGCTGAATAGAGAACTCTCCCAGAAAACCCCTCCAAGCATGCGACTGAAGCTGATAGCAAACAACACAACAGTGGAGCGAAGGTTTAGTTCCTGGATTGGAGGTTCCATTTTGGCTTCTCTGGGTACCTTCCAGGAGATGTGGATCTCCAAGCAAGAGTATGAAGAAGGAGGCGAAAGCAAAGCGGCTGGGAGGAAAGGAGAAGCGAGCCAGGGTGACCAGCCACAGGAAAGGCTGGCAAGGCAGCGCTGGAGATCCAGCTGCAAAGACCCCACCAATGAGCCCCGTGTGGAGGTCTCTGGTCTCCAAGAAGGAGCAGCCAGAGTCCAGGAGCTGGTAGGGGAAAGAGGGAGCTGGAGGAATTGCGCTTGAAGAATGACTCTAGCAGCGAAGAGCTGAGAGACCTGCAAAGACAGACTGTCAGCAAGCTGAAAGGGGAGCTGGCTTCTGTGAAGGCACTGAAGGAGAGAGAAGCAGAGCTGAGAGGATAGTTTCAGCAGAATCTGACTGTATTGGCTTTGCAAACCAAGGTGTCTGTGGCCAGCTGTCAAGTGAAGACTGAGGAAAAGGTTTTGTCCCTTATCCCACAGATAGAGAAGGGCAAGGGCTTGGAGCTGTGACATCCTGGAAGGAGAAGTTGGCAGCAAGAGCATGGAGAACAAAGGGAAAGGCAGAGTCCTAGATGAAAAGCAGACCAAATTGCGAAGGGGCCCCCCCACCAGTTCCCAATAGAGCGGCAATTGGTAAGGCTCTCTGGCCCAGCCCCAGCAGGCTAAGGAGGTGACAGAGCACCCCTTCAAGCTGGGAGGAAAAAGTGATAGAGCACCTCTGAGAGGCGATAGAGCGCCTCTCCAGGCTGAAGTGGAACTGCGGCTGAAGGACTCTGACTGAGAAGGTGAAGAAAAAGGAGTGGCTGAGCTGAAGGCTGTGAGACAGCCAGGAGACCAATGCCAGCCCCAAAAGCCCACACCGTATAGGCTCAAACAACAGACCTGCATTTGTCCACAAGATCATCAAAGATTGAACCACAGCTCTAGGAATCGTGGAGAGGATGAAACAAAATCCTGAAGACACAGTAGTTCAATGTGTATGGCCCAGACAACAGCCCTGGCTATGTCTTTGGACTGGATGTCAACACAGGGCAAGTGGCACGATACCATCTTCCTACCCTTTTTTACAGAGACTTCTCACTCTTATTCCATGTGCAGCCCACAACAGAGAAACCAGGAGTGTTTTTGTTCTTCCTGTAGCCCCATTATGATAAGGCATAGGATAAGGTGCACACCTCACAGAACCATAAGTTTGTCCCCTTTTTAGCCAAAGTATGAAGCCATTTTGGGAGGATTAAGGAGAGACACAAAGGAATTGGGAAATAAAACTCTACAGGAGGAGGTTAGTGCATTAGGAAAAGCTATGAGTAAAATAAGGAAGTATATGTTAGAATAGTAACTCCCCTTTCTACAGACACAGGCACACCCCTTCCAACCAGGAGATATGGGTGAAGGATTGGGGGCCACTTGGTCATGGGTGGAGGAGACCATATCAGGTAGTAGTGACAACTCCCATTGTAGTGAAGGTGGCCAGGATGAAGCCTTGGGATAAAAAGGCTCACTCTGACTGGACTGTTGCCCCAAACATAGGGCAACCTCTGAAGCTGAGAATTACCAGAAAGCAGTAAGAAAACTGAGACTAGGCCCTGCTGTGTCTACAATACCTGGAAGCTAGACACCCAGCGCACGGCCAGATCTCCACCTGGAGAAGGAAAGAAGAATTGGGGCTAGGCCTTATTGCAGTTGCTACCAAGGACGCACTGTTCCACGTACGGCCAGACCCTGAATGTGGGAGACAATATTGTGGGTTGGAGTAGGCATAGGAAGAGCAGGAAGCCTGGGCTACCTATTTTACCAGACGGGGGTTCTGTGGGGTTGGAAGATATGTATATATGAGGATTGTTGGTGCTGAAGAGGATGATGCTGAGCAAGGGAGGCTGGGAAGTGAATTGGTTTCAGATCTTGAGCCCCCTGGATGCTAGTAATGGCTGAGTATGTTCTCATGGGGCAAGCTCAGGAGACTATCCCAATTGGAATGTAACGTTTGAAATCCCTGAATCTCCACAGGCATGCCCAGGAAAGTATCCCAATGTCGATATCTTCTTTAGTTGTAGCAATGGTTTCATTGAGTTATATGGGAATAAGGGGGGCTGGTCCTCCTTAAATAAGTTCCAGGAAGAAACCAGCTTTCATAATGGTAAATGGATATATGGTCTACCTCTAGGGATGAGTTGGTTGTGTGGAAACTAGGAAGGGAAAGTATTTCCCTAGGTGTGAAACAGCACCTGTGCCCTCGAGAGTTTGGCCACTGTGAGTATCACCTCCCACCCAGTGCACCAGCCAATGCAGGCATGGGATAGGTAGTTTGGCTGGGCAAGAATGAAAAAGCTTATGATGAAAGCTATGGGTATGATCCTGACAACGCGAATCTGAGAGGTTGGGAGTCATCATGTTCCCCATGGTGGGAGTTGTTTTTAATGTAAGGCAGATGCATGTTGGCTGTCAGCCCAGCATGAAATAGCTTTAGACTATCTCCTCAGCCGTGACGTGAGGAAGGTTTGGGTGTATTGCTATTATGTAAAAGAATCTGGATGTGAAAAAAAAGAAAAAGAAAAAATGCATTCTGAAGTATTCAATATTAGAAAGTCATTCTTGTAATCTGCAGACATGTGGACATGATTATCTGGCTCCCTAATTAAGCATGGGTACAGGCACTGCTTGTAGAATTGCTTTGTGCATAAATAATGGCCTTCTTAAATCTGCCTGTTAGTACGCTGCTTGTTAAAGCATTTTCAACCTGTAATGAATGAAATAATGGATGATGAAGACTGCTGTATATGCTCTGATGGCACATACCAAATAATTATGCTTGAATTGCTAAAGAATTCAGCATAAAAGGGGGGAAATGTGGTGGGGTCAGTCTAGATGACCTCTAGGTATGGAAAAAAAACAGTTATTTCTCTCTGAGTTTGTAAAGAACTGTGGGAATGCAATGGAACCTTGAGAGCTTGAAATGTTGGCAGCTCGCCTCTGATTGGCAAGCTCGTTTCTGCTAGACCTCGATACATTAAGAATTGCAACATTAGAGAATGGTCTATTGTGCCGGTGGGAACCTTTGTATGTATCTGTTTCCTTTCTTGAACATGTGATGACTGTACTGGAGAATGTATAAATTGCTGTGAATATGAAGAGGAGGGGCTCTCAGTCCACTGAGATCCCTGCGCAGTAAAAATAAACTCTTGTTTTCTGAAACTGCCAGTCTCACTTCTCTGGTTGCCCACAACATCATCATCATCATCATCATCATCATCATCATCATTATTTATTAAAATTATTATTCACAATATTCTAGGTGAAGTCTGATCAAAATTGAATACAGTGTCAGTACCACTTCCCTCAACCCACTATATTCTTGTTGATGTAGCTTAGAATGGCATTGTGTTTTTTTTTTTGGCAGATGCATCATACTGCTGATTGATGGTTAGCTTTTGGCTTACTAAGACCCCTAGATCCTTCCCACATGTGCTGTTGTTGAGCCAGTACTTTTGCAACACGACAGAATTCAGACAAGAAGGCCAGGACTGCTCCTGGATCTTCTTGAGGGCCACAAGGGCTGAAGCTGCAACATTTACAGCACAGAAGCAGCACTGAATCCAAAGAGAATAGAAGAGGGGAAAAATCAGTGTTGTAAGGCTCTCAATAGCCAGAGGCCCAAGCCCTGGTCACGATATGGTGCTTTTTCCCCCCCTTCCCTTGGTGTGAAAACAAACTTGATTCCACTATAAAAGCCTGGTAATCAACCTATTATAGCAGACCTGCACAACTTGGCAGTAGATAAGGGCCAAAATTAAATAAGATAAACTTCTTTGGGCCGCAGACAGATTTTTAATGCCTCACTTTCCAAGTTATAATAAGGATATAATAATGTTTTTTCTTTGCAAAATAAATTATAGTATAATTAATGATTAAACTATTTTGCAAATAAAATAAATGATATTATAAAAAAGGAAATTAGGGAAGTTTCTCCTAATGTTTAGGTGGAACTTCTTTTCCTGCAGTTTGAAGCCTCCTCTGTGTCCTACGGCCTTTCGATACTACACTGTTATTGTGCTATTATTCCACTTTCAACTTCCTGTGGGATTCTGGGGTTTGTAGTTTCCTGAGGCCAAAGAGCTCTCTGGCTGAGAGTTCTAAATACCCCTCCCTAAACTGCAAATCCCAGGATTCCCCAAGATAATGAAAGTGGAATAATAGCACTATAACAGCATAATGTAGAAAAGTCCCTAATCTCTTAAGCAGCAGAAAACAAGCTTGCTCCATCTTTTATATGACATCCTTTCAAATAAGAGCTTTGCAAAAGTTCCTTTTGGTGAACTATAAACTCTCAAAACTCCAGGTAGCGTGATTACTGACTGGGGAATTCTGGGAGTTATAGTCTTAAAAACAATCCTTTTGAACTCTGGGTAAGCTTTTATCTCACCAGAATAGACTCAGTGAATTATTGCTGTTGTGTGCCTTCCAACCGTTTCCGACTTATGACAACCCTAAGGCAAACCTATCACAGGATTTTCTGGGTGAGAGGGTGTGATCCGCCCAAGGTCACCCAGTGGCTTTCCATGGCTGAAAAGTTCAAATCTTGCCTCTGCTACAAACTCATCCAGCAATCTTAGGGAAACCTCCTTCCTTAAATTTCACCCAGCACCACCAATACACAACATGGGGAATGACAACACTGGCCATTTCTGCCCTACACTGTTATCGTGCTATTATTTTGCTTTCAGCATCCTGTGGAATTCTGGGGTTTGTAGTTTCCTGAAGCCAAAGTGTTCTCTGGCTGAGAATTCTAAAGCCCCCCCCCCAAAAAAAACTGCAAACCCCAGGATTCCATAGCACGTTGAAAGTGGAATAAGAGCACTGTAACAGTATAGAGCAGAAATGGCCACTGTCTTGCCCTCTTGACCTGTTGTTAAGACGACAGATAATACAGATGTGGCAAGTTGTGATTACACAAAACCAGTAAATAGGATTATTGGGAAGACAAGAGAGCTATGCCTTAAGAAATGTAGCCATGTGTAATTTGCAAAAGATTCGCAAAAGATCAAAGGAGAGGGGAACAATTTCGGGTGGCAGAAAAAAAGTATTATTTATGAGGAAGGGGGAAGAAAATAGATTTGGAGAAGCGAGGGGAATTCCAGAGGGTGGGGGGTGGAATTTGTGAGGGTGCATGCCAGAATAGACCTAAATTGCATTTTAAAATGCAATCTTTTAAGTGCAATTTAATTTTTTCCAATGCAATTTGGGAGGGGGGTGAATTAGGACACTGACTTGTAATAAGCTGCTTCCCCCAGAGGGTCCCAGTATGCTGTGTAACAGTCCATGTTGGCTTGCTCAGGGAGGAGGAGACCATCTCCTTTCTTGCCCCCTCTAGCCCCTGCTGGTCTTCTCCTTTTCCTGGGAACTTCCGCCCTCACCGCCCCTCCCAGAGAAACAGAAGGAGAAGAAGCAACTGCTGTCATCTTGTGCAAGGGCAAAAGGTAGCACCAGCTCAGCTCTCTGCTGCCCCCTGGAGGGAGGAGGAGGGAAAGCCCAGCCAGGTTCATTCAAAACCATCAGCAACCTAATTGCTGCAACCTTTTTCAGCCCTCGCACTCACAAGTGATGTGGGCCGCACCAAATCCTTTGGCAGGCCACATGTGGCCCCTGGGCTGTATGTTGTGCAAGCCTGTATTATAGTCTTCCTGGAGAAGCCAAAAATTATTACATAAATTTTCCTCTTTTGATAGAAACTATCTTTGCTTCTTTTTAAGGATGGAATTAAAGCACCTTTAAATGGATTCCATAATCAGGTCTTCAGGAGAGGGAGGAAAATCTGGACATAGTGGCACCTGAGGTAGGACTACTTCATACAGATACTGATTTCAGACCTGCATTCGTTCAAACCTGCATTTCAAACTGCTTTGCCTTTAAGTAAATTCAAGCCCCAAGTTACCAGTCATTGAGTATAGTATAATTTCTGCAGCTTTTAATCGGGCAATAACATCACAATTCATAACCTCTCAGTGGCTCACCGGAGGCTCAATAAATTGCTTGTTTTGCTGCCTGCTTGCGAGGCAAAAACTGGAAATTGCTTAAGCACCTGTTAGATTGCAATTTAATAAGCTATTTTCAGCTTGGGAAACTGTTGTGAGTCATTCAGAAAAGCACTCTTATCCCTACTACATCACATGTCCAATCCACATCAACAGGTGTGGTACACATCAAGTATCAGGCATTAGTTATCAGTAGGTTATGCACATATATTGGGGTGGAGAAAGTACAATCTGTTTTGTGATCTCAGTCCACTTGAGCCTCTTCCAACCCCCCAGACCCATACCCACCAACAGTCCCAATTTGGTAGGGACAGCCTGGGTTAAAACTGTCATCCCACTTTTTCAGACGCTTTTAAAATGTCCAAGTTTTTCTCTTTTGCTCCCACTTTCCCCCTTTGTCATCAGCCTGTTTCATTGTTGCAAACTGAGTTCAAAGCGTAAATATAGGTTGCACACAGTTAATTCAGATGGGAGCAGAGGAGAGAAGAGGGAGTCATCCTGCCCTTCCCAGGAGGCTCAGGCAAAAGGAAACTGCTGCAGCCTCTCCTAACTTGGGTATGCTTTCTTAACAATGCCTTTTGCCATTTTGACCACACTCTGATGTTGTGTGGCTACGTATGTCTCACTTTTCATTTGTGAGATATTGTAAAGTATGCAGACCACTCCAAATATTGATTGGCTTTCAGCTGAAAAACAAATACACTGGATTGGCTTTTTTGTTCCTAATACCTTCAATCCTCCACTTCTAATGTTTATTCAAAACAAGAAAAAACAAAAACAAAACAAAAACCCATGTCCTTTTCACATGGCATTTGCCATGCGAAAGGGCCTCCGGAGTGTCGCGTGATTGCAAGGAGCATTTCAGACGACATCCTCGCAATCGCGCAACGCTGCTGGGGCCGGCAGGTGCCAATCATGCACTATTTCCTTTTCGGCTTGTAGCTGAAAATGATGCGTGATTGTGCATCGCCCCAGGGCCCCGCACGCACTTACTGTGCGTGCGGAGCCTTCGGAGCCGCGGCACTTGCGCTTCCCAGGCACTTGCCTGGGAAAATGCCCGGCTGCTTTGTGGAAGGAAGAGGCGGAGCTCTCATTATGCCTCCCAGCCGGCAGGCAACAACTGCAGAGCTGAAGCAGCGGGGACGTGAGAGCCTCTCGCAAGAGGCTGCTCGCGTGATCCCTATGCCCCAGCACAGAGAAAAGGTAAGTTGCAGAAAGGACCCCAGAAGTGAAAACCAGAAATAGACTTAATGAAAAGTGGTACCCACCAAAGTAACTCACCTGTGGGATATATGAGTCTACTCTATGAAATATTTTAGGATTGTAGTCTGGCTGGAGGCTAGAGGAATGTTGCACTTTTTAAATATTTATCCAAAGTAATATACTATCTTTCCTATGAACACCCCTGCTACTCTTTCTGGTGTGCTCATAAATTGGACTAGGATTTGATGTGAGAGTTGCTGAAAATAGGAACTCACAATTTTAAAAAGGCAGTTTTCCAGTCAGGAGGCTTCTTAAACAAAACCCACATGAGAGTTTTAAAAAATAGTTTGGGGCGCCAGTAAGGCAACTCCCTTTAAGCAGACTTGTAGGATAGCTTTGGCTGGTTGGTTAGGCCATTTCCACATGACGTCGGTATAATGTCATAGCAGTGGGTTGTTTTTGGGTCAGGAGTCGTGCTACCACAAAATGTCGTTGCCATCCAACTGCTATCCCTTCTCTGAGCGTTGCACCACTGCTTTATTCTATTTCCAGAAAATATCCCTTAAGCGCCTCCTTTAGCACTTCAATCCTGTCAGCTGGCTCACTGTGGAACTGTAATAGCGCTTGATAATGCTTCCTGTTGTCGTGGATTCCACCCTCACTGACTCCCAGGCATGGTAACTTTGAAAACTATGACCTTTCTATGTTTATTTTAAAAATCTCCTTTGAGTTTAAACTTTTTATTTTTTAAACATATTTTTAGGCACAATAGCATGAAAATGCAATAGTGTACTGGTGCGTTTAGTATGGCCTCCCAAGAACCCCCACCCAACCAATCGGGGTGGTGGGGCGAGGAAAGGGAATGACCAAGGATGCTGTAGTGCAGAAGGAACACTGGGGGCAATGCTGCTATTCATCCGCTTAAGGTAGAAGCGTGTAGGAAACAGCATTTCTCATCTGCTACCATCGCGCAAGTGGCAATGCCGGGTTTGTAACGGTATATCACGCTAATGGCATCTAGTGCGGAAATGACCTTAGTCTCAGGAGGATCACATCTGCTTTATACTGAAGAACATTTTCATATATCATAGACCATTTTGCACTAGCCAGTTATAGTGCTATTATTCCACTTTCAACATCCTATGAAATTCCAGGGTTTGCAATTTAGGGAGGGACCTCAAAGGCTCCTCCCTAAACTGCAAACCCCAGGATTCCATAGGATGTTGAAAGTGGAATAATAGCACTATAACTGGCTAGTGCGGAAATGGTCATATTTGAATCTTCAAATCCATCATTTATTTATTTGTGACTATTGAGAAGTCCCCCCCCAATATTAGTGAATAAAAAAGTGTTTTCAATTTTCAGTCAATTGTTTGAAATTGCCTGAGAACTGATGGTTTACATTAAGACTTAATTTCTGACCACAGATGGATCACAAATAATGAAAGGAAAAAGAAGAAAACAAAAGAGAACAAAAATGAACTTAAAACCGTGTACAGTTATTAAATATTAACTTCTCATAAGTAGGTCAAATGTTGACTGGCATGTATCCTAATGTTAAACATTAAATTGCTTGGGAAAATGGAAATACAGGAAGCAACCTTATGTCAAGCGAGACCATCTATCTGTTCCAGTATCACTGGCACTGATTTCTTCAAGCTTTCAGACAGGATATTTCCTTGCTGTACCTGGATATGCTCGGAATTAAATCTAGGACCTTTCTTAGCAAAGCATTTGCTTCACTGGCCCTTTTCACATGTGTGGGGGGGAAACGGGCGAAAACGCCCAAAAATGGAGCTTACCTGAAACCAGGTAAGTCCATTGCCACGTGGAGCAGCGCGAGCTCGCTGCTCCGCAGTCCTCCGGCATCCCAAATGGCGGCTTCTGGTTGGTGGAGGCTCTCCACCAACTGGAGAAGCTCACCAGCCGGAAGCCCGCCCCCGGCAGATCTGCAGGCACGCATTTGCGCTCGCCTGCAAATCCACTTCGGAGCCCGGCGACAAAAAGTAGTCCACGCCAGTCCACTCTACAGTGTAGAAGACCTCCGTGAGAGGTCGCTCTGCGCCATTTCAGAAGCCCGGTATGGAAATGGCCACTATTAAGCCATGGTCCCTCTCTGGAGAAACAACACAAACTGTATTTACTTAAAAAGAAATCTTACTGGATCAATGTGACTTATTCCAAAGTAAACATGGCAATTCCAAGGCTGTGAAGTGGCTTGTGTTAGATTTGGCTGCAGGTCTTCAACTTCTTTTTCATTTGGCCAATCAATATACCTCCTGGGCAGAGATTTCACTTTAACATCTTAGTTCTTTCCGTGGTGATGACCCAGACCTGACAAAAGGATATCACCTAGCAAGAACTAGGTTTTAATGATAACAATTATTTTTGTGACATTGTAATAACGTTTGCTTTGGCATTATTTCTTCAGTATTATTATGACACATTCTTTATGGCATAAAATATCTGAAGTGTAGTTCTTGATGAAAACTTACTCTTTAACAAATAATGAGCCGCAACGTTCTTTGTTGATTTCACTGTCAACAATTGTTGCTGTTAACAGAATCATTTAGGCATACATAGATGAGAGAGAGAGAAAGAAAAAAGATCAATCTTATTTTGAGTGTTGTGTTGGCTAGGCAACCAGACAAAGCAGGTTTCTAGCTTTCTAGCATTGCTCATTAAATTAATAATTGAGTCTTCAGGTAGTGTTTTTATTTTGTTTCGTTTTTTACTTTGACTAGCAAAACAGAGAAAGAGAGAATTCCCCCCCCCACACACACACCCTCAAATTAAGGCAAGTTGGCTTTGGTAAAGTCTTCATAATATTTCTGCTTGATTTATAGGGCAGGTTTCTAGATGAAGGGTACAATTATTATTTTTCATCGATCTTAAAACATTTAGCCTTTATTTCACCATTTTTGGTTATAATTTCCAGACACTGATGGAGTCAAATGGACTTCTTTTATGGCTAGAATGTAAACATCCCCTCTTTGCATATTATAGTCACATGTGCATTTAGCACACATCCATAATCTGCCCACAGGCAGGCTTACAGCCCAGATTCTTTGGTACTTAAGTCTCTGGAAGGTTGAAAGGGTCAAACTTCTCACCTCTTAATTCACAACTTTACTGACAGATTGAAATATCTCTTTTACCCTACCTTTCCAAAACTTGTTCAAGAGAGTGAACCAAAAATTCTATTTCAGACCACCAGCTTCTCAAACTATAACGAACGATTCTTTAATAAAATGGGCCAGGGCCTGTTTCAAACTTTTGATCCTGGTATTTAAAGCTTTGAGTTCTAACCCCCCTCAATACATTGCAGCTCTGCTTGTTTGGTATGTTCCATCCAGGAATTTGAGATCTGCAGGCAAAGGATTGTTGTCTGTTCCACCAACGTGCACAGCTCTGTCAAGGCCGCGAGCCTTTCAAGATCTGGCTCCACATTTGTAGAACAGTCTTCCTTTGGATCTCCAGCTGGAGGAGGATCTCACCCATTTTCATAAATGGTTGAAGACCTTCCTCTTTGACTCTCCACCTTAAGTCATTGAGACGTGTTTAAGCTGCTGAGATGGGTAGCAACTGGTGGGGTGTTGGGGATTCCATGCCATGTATTATTGTGGTTTTCTGTTTTAATGTCTTTGTCCCTGATTGTATATTGTCGTTGTTCCGCCCTTTGGTGTAAAGGGTGTTATAGAAAAACATTCTCGTTGTTGTTGTTGTTATTAAAACTTCCGATAAGCCAGACTAAAACAAAATTTTAAAATTTATAAAAAGACATTCCTTCTTCTCTTCCTCTTGAATCTCCCTGACTGCCACATTCTGCAGATACTAAAGTCAAAAACTAGGTAGAGCAGTTGTAGAGTATAAGTAGGGTTGCCAGAGTGAAAATTACAGATGGCTCCTGTATCATTAATGGTTGTGTAGAAGAGCACTGTCCAGTGGTTTGAGCTGTGGACTCTGACTCTGAAGACTGGGGTTCAGCTCCCTTCTCAGACATGGAAAGCTTCAAAGTGACTTTGGGCAAGTCACTCAGCTTCATAGAAAAGTGAAGGCAAACTGCCTTTGAACAAATCTTGCCATGAAAACCCTGTGACAGGTTGGCCTTAGGGTCTCCATTAGTCAAACATGGCACAGTAAAGGCATACAAGAACAACAAAAGAAGGGGGAATTTCAGCAAATGTTGGTTGTCATGCAACCAGGTATGTTACCAGGCTGTACACCCCAATACTTTGATATGGTTTAATTGGCATAAATATAAATTATGCTCTGCTATGGCTGCATAACCATGCTGGTTAAGAGGAAGGACTGGCCAAACACGTGTGATAACTAGATCAGGCAGGACCTCAAGGCATGGCCAGGTCATAGTTAGGAAATCATCAGGAAACTCCAGTGATAGTGGACTTTGAAATGTCTGTCAACAATTCACCCTCCAGAGACAATGGAACCTGAAACTAAGCTAACAATCTTCAACCCTCTTTCTGCTGCCCGGCAAAATCATCCTTTATTCCCTTTCCTGCCCAACAATCAAGGAGCTATCACAATTCCCATCAGTCCTTTGTCACCTAATGCTAAGGCCATTAGCTCATCTCGGACCCCACTGTCCACTTTCCAGACTCCAGTGTTTACTCTGCCAGAGAGTCACTGACACCCTCATCCTCCAGGCAGAAATAGGGCATTTAAACTCCAACTCTGGGCTAGCCAACTCGTAGTACTTTTGGTGTACTTGCCATCCATCACTCTGCTGCTCTGATTCCTGATTTGTACTACTCTTGGACTTCTAGTCTAATCCACAACCGCTTCTTCACTTCTCTCTGGATTGGTAAATATCACCCACTTTGCTGTAAACTCTCGCTATCCAAACTTTTCCTCCCTTTTTCCTTCAGTTAGCTTTGTGTGATTGTGATACTGCTTGGATCTTGTGTGTGTACGATTTTTTAATTCCCTCAAATAAAACCAGCAAGGTTACTTTTGAATCTTTGGCTGGTTCTTCTCTGCATTAGTACCAGTATACATAGGTGTAAATTATATCATAAGGTTACCCTCCTCTTGCAGGCCTCCTTTTTAAATTAATATTCCCCACTGTTTCACTGAGGCACTGGCATTGTGAGTGGACCGCTGAGTCACTCATGTTTTGGGGTAACAGGTAACACACCTGATGAAATTCCCTCTTCTACACAATTCTATATAGGGCATTTCTGTTATGTTCTATTGCTGTCAGTTGGAAGTGTGCTCTATAGAGATCTGGCCTGGCACTGTGTGTGTCTGTTTGACTGCTTCTCCCTTACAGATGTCTTCTTTCTGCCTTTGTTTCCTTCAGTTGAATCTTCTTTGTGCTGCCTGCAATGGCGACCTAATAAATTTGACACCTGATATGTATAATTTTTTAACATCCCCCTCCTCCCTACAACAAAAAGATTTTCATTTTATGATAATGAAATGAAACAAATAATAATAATGGCCAGAAAAGAAACACAGACAGTGAAAATTCTCTTTTATTGAACCTTACATGTAAAACTATGCCAGTAAAAATATATAAACAAGCTAGAGTATATACCTAGCATGGCCCAGGATTTTATTTTCTCAGAGGTAATACTTTGTTGGAAAAATTTGAGGTCCTCTATCTCGACTTTCCCAAACTGTCTTGTCTGGTACCTGTGACTTTTCCCCATATTCCTCAATCCAGTGTGTATTCAGATTTATTAACATAGAAAGGTTGGGTTCGTGAGAGGATTACTGCTAGGCCCCGTCTCCGTAGCAACTGGCCTATGCAGAGCTCTCTGGCTGAGAATTCTAAAGGCCCCTCCCTGAACTGCCAACCCCAGGATTCCATAGAATCTTCACAGCCAGCCAATCATAGGAGGTCTTCGCCTGCCTGATGCAGACAAACAGACAAACTTACTCTTACTCTTTGACTATTATATAGTAGATCAACTTTAATTCTGCCTTTGTCTTTTCTTTCTTTCCTTTCTTCAATAATCATTCCAAGTCTTTTCTAATCTTTTCTAGTCATCTAATGTCATCTGCAGATCTTGATGTTCCTTCCTCCAATTTTCATGTCTCCTTCCTCCAAGTCTAATCCAGCTTTCGGTATGGTATGTTTAGTGTATAAATAAGATAGAGTGATAAATTGCAGCTTTGCTTGACCCTTTGCCAATGGCAAACTGTTCTGTTTCTCTGTATTCTGATTTGACGGTGGCCTCTTGTTCTGAGTATAAGTTATATACACGGACAATCAAAAATGTTGGGGTACACCCATTTCTTTAAGAATGAATCATAGCTTTTCATGAGCTACATAAAGCTTTGCTGAAAATTATAAAGCATAGGTTGATTTTCTTCTGAAATTCTTTGGTGTACTCTGTTATCCAATGTATGTTTGCAATATGATCCCTAGTGCCTAGCTTGGACATCTAGCTCCATATATGGTCCTCTCCGTACATGGTGAAAGTCTTTTCTTTTTCAGCATCATTGGAGATTAAGGTAATGGCCTGGTTGTTACTGCAATCCCTGGTGTACCCTTTCTTGGGGACCAAAATGTATATTAAGCATTTCCAGTTTGTGAGTTAGTCTGTGTGTTTTGTTTTCCATATTTGCTGACAGATGTTAGAATTTGAATAGATTCTATGTAGATTGAAACAGCTCGATTGGTATGCCATCTGTTTCTAGTAGTTTATTTTGTCCAAATGCCTTGAATGTAGCTTCTACTTCACTTTCTAAAATTGTGGGTCCATCTTCAAATTGTTCTTCTTTCAATGAATCTATCATCATTTCATCTGTTTTATATAGTTCATCAGTGTATTGTTTCCATTGTTTTCTTTTTATTTCTTCTAGATCATGTAGTGTGTTCTCCGCCTGCATATAGCATCCACAGTTTTGGTTTTCCTTTGATTTCTCAGATCTTGCAGAAGAGGCTTCTTGTAATACTTTTTTGTTGTCTTCTATTTCTCTGTATTGACTACAAGATAGTAGGTAGGTTTGCCCCTATGCACAAGTTGCTGAAGAGTTGCATTCAGGATTCTGATCCTATTTCTGTTACTTTATACTTTTTCTTCTTATCTTCCCTTAACTCTTTGAAGATCTCTCATCAAATGAGACTTTTCTTTCTTTTTTAGTTGCAGAAGATATCTTTTTGCATTCTTCCTTCACAATGTCCCTGACTTCAGTCTAGAGTTCTTCTGTCTCCCGGTCAGTTAGGATTACTAGCGCAAATCTATTTTTTACATTATCTTTAAATTTTATTAGAATATTCTTCAGGTTGCATTTTGGCATGATGATTGATTTAGTGTTCTTCCTTATCTTTACTCTAAGCCACAATCTGCTCCTGGTCTTGTTTTTGCTGAGAATGGAGCTTCTTCTGCTTCCAGTTCTGTAGTCTATTTGACTTCTATGTTGGCTGTCAGGCATCATCCGTGTATACAGTCCCCTGTTTGGCTGCTTGAAGAATGTGTTTGCAATGAACAAACTGTTGGCTTTGTAAAATTCAGTCAGTGGCTCTCCTGCTTCTTGTCTTCATCCTAGGCCAAATTTTCCACAGTCTTCAGCTCTGCTCTGTTTCCTATTTTTCCACTGCAATCAGCTGTTCTTATCAACACATTCAGTTTGGGGTGTGATTAATTTCTCCTGGACTCCAGCATAGAATCTTTCAATTTCTCCTTTTTTGCCTCTATAGGAAGAGCAGAATTTTGGATTATGGCTTTATTGTCTTTACTTTGTTTTCTCTTAATGAAATCTTAGCATATGGGCTAGTTAATGGCCCTAATGGGTACCAGGTAGGATGCCTAGAATCTGGATTTAATCTGGCCAATCCAGTCACATGGGAGCCCTACAATACAGCCTTGGATAATGCTTTTCCAAACTCTCAAAATCTCCACTGTACTCATCATTCTGCCAGGAAGAATAGACACTGAATAAGGATGAATGAAAAGGAAAAGGGAGGGGGAGGGGGAAAAGGAATTTACAGCCCCTTAAAGGCCATTTCTGCACTAGCCTGTTACGGTGTTATTATTCCACTTTCAACATCCTATGGAATCCCGGGTTTTGCAGTTTAGGGAGGGGCCTCCACTTTGTTAAAAGTGGAATAATAGCACTATAGCAGCCTAGTGTGGAAATAGGCAAAGACTGCTTTATATTTTAGCATGAGCTTCAGCCGATATCAATTCACTTCCTAAGTCAATGCATTTGAGACACTGGATTCATTTCCATAAATGCTTATATTAAAATATAAATCAGTCTAAAAGAGACTGCTAGATTATTTAACCCCCCCTTCTCCTCTGTTTTCACTTCTGCTGCAATACAAACTAGCAGGACTATTTCTGAGGACAGGTAGTTTCGTTTTCAAAAGGAAGCGGCACATACCATCACCCCACCTACAGGCTCTTCTCTTCTTTTCTACTTTACTCAGGTAAATCCAGCTCGCCTTGAGGCAGATTTGTGAGTGTCTGCTGCTCATTTTGTGTTCCTCACAGATGAGCCCTTTTCTTGTGCCTAGTGAGGGAGTGGGGACCGAGGAGCTGCCATTGCATCTCCTTATGTTTTGCACCCAGGGCAGAGCACACACCCCTTTTAGTCTGGCACTGGCTGCCTGAAGGTCTTTGGGATCTCTTTTTTACCTCACCCAACCATTCATCTTTTATCCATTTTTATCTGTTATTTAGTTCCATGATAAAATTCAGTTTTCTTTTACCTCAGTCGTTGGATGTGATTTTGCACTTTGATTCCAATTTAACTGCCATAGTTTGTAACCTGCGTTTTGGGTTTTATGAGATATGTTGAAATGTCTCTTACAGAGTTTTAGTGCCTTGACAAACTACAAACCTCAAGATTCCACAGGATGCAGCCATGGTAGTTAAAGTGAACTCATAGGGCTATCACGTTGCATTGTGAAAGAAGCCCCAATATTAGAGTTCTTCTAACAAAACAATCTTCTAGCAGAAGTGTTCCGCTTAAGGTAGAGTCCCCAAACATGGAAAATACTGCTGCTGTTGACTACCATTGCTTGTTTCATGTGTATATCCAGATGAGGATCCCTCCACCAATTGTGTGGGCGGGGGGCAAGTATTTTTTTAAAAAAATCCTATATGTCTGTGGGATTGCCTCTCCCATTTCCCTCCACCTGTTTTGATGTCCAGTGTGTCTGCATGTGGCATACCACTTCAGTAACAGAGAATGATTAGTACATTTAGATAAAGTGTTGCAATTAAACCCCATTTGAAATCAATTTCCTTTCCTTTGCTTGAAATGGAGCATTTAGTATTTCTCATTTTGTAGATTTGTGTTTGTCCTTGTTGTAGCTTGTATGTATCAACTGTATATAATACAAGAAAATCCTGAAACTGTAAAATGGCAAGCAGAGTTACGCTTTAACAAATACTGATTTATCAATTCACAATAGCATTGTTAGGCTTGTTTTTATTTTGTTTTGTTTTTAGGCTAGAGGAAAACTAAAGATAAGGTTATCGGTTTGAAATGTATTACCATTGCAAGGAGCTTATAAAATTGTTTTATCAACTGGAATGGCTTAACATGATGAAACAGAAGAATGAAGCCTTTATATTCATGGATTTTACCTGTATAAAATAAGCAGTTTATATTTGTGTAAATCTCTTCAAAGAGACCATCACTTGTTCAGATTTGATAGCTACTGGACTTTTAACCTTGGTTGATATTTATTATCAATTGTCTTCATTCTTGGCATACACAGCACAGTATTATAGCCAGTTAAACATCAGTTAATAGGTATTTCAGAGATATAACAAGTCTGTTCATTAGTTATAGGATACTTAGCAATTTTTTCTGTTAGTACACCAGATGGGTTCTCTTAATTAAAAAGAAATTCATAAAACAAGGCTAGAGAGTTTTGCTGTATCAAACCAATATGTTGATTTTGCAAAATATGTACAGATGATTATCATACATTTTGATACTGGGAGCCATTCCTGATGCCAACAGCAAACTTATTTAAGACAGAAAACTTTTACATGGCAACTTGAACTAATATTTTTATATTGTTTGCAACAATGAAATAAAGATCACCATCTTTCATAGCACCAGTTTGTACAACATTATTTTCCTGTCACGTATAGAAACACTCCTACCATGAAATAAAATCCACCAATATCATTAATGATGGTAGAAAAAATACTTATAAATCCAAATATATTTACCCCTAGGGATCCAGTGAGACGATATGTAGTGTCCATACAGCTCTTCCAAAGCTCGCAATCAACTCCAACAGCCTAGGGTCTCCACCACTACTCCTCTGTTCCTGAGAGAACTCTACAGTTCCCTGTAGAGGGTTTTCTGAGCAAAATTTATTCAGAGGAGATTTGTTATTGCCTTTATCTAAGGCTGTGAGAGTGTGACTTGCTCAAGGCCACCCAGTGAGTTTCCATGGCTCAGCAGAGAATCAAGCCCTGGTCTCCCAAAGTTCAACTCCAAAACTCATTAGTACACCACACTCATTCTCCATACCATGCTGGGTCTCCTTCCCATTACAAATCTAACCATGGAAGCCCTAATAAGCTCCTACAAAATCCTAGAAAGCCAAATCGCTATTTTACATAAATTCTGGGTATGCTTATTCAGACAAATATCAGGTGTATTGTAGTGTTTCTATCTAGAAAACACATTCAAACTCACAATTAGAGCTCTAAAATAATATGATTTAACTAAAATACGTCTCATGGGAGTACTATCAGTATTGCAGCTTGAAAGTAATGCATTCTTAGGTCTGTGACCTCTCAAAGCCAGTATTTTTTGCTAGAAGGAATATATGTAAATAGATGCTTGTGTGAAGCCATTAACTACCAGAACAAGACAACTGCTAAAAATGCATTGCAACATATGAATATATTGTTATGCTGATGATCTCAAGTTGTAACTCTTATGATATGTTTAACAGTATGTATAGGCAATGCATGACTTATACAAAGATAGCATGCATAGGTGGGACAATATCTTTAAATTTATTTGAAGGAAACATAATAATTAAGGCGTTTTAATGATTCCCCAAGAGTCATAATTAAATTAAACTGTCTATGGACAGGCAAAGGTAAAGGGAGCCAGAAGGTCAAGATTCGAAGTGGTAGCACATACAGAATAGACTATTATTAGGCAGGTACAACATTTACAGCAAGGCACATTCTCAACAAGCATTAGGAAGGGCATTGCTAGGATGATATTAGTTCTCTGAGAATGCCATTTGAGAGATATGGAACTCCTCAATTTATTGGGTAGTGGATTTGCAGGCTCATGGCAAAGTGAAACTGAGGAGCATCATGTTTTGGTGCCGCAAGATCAGTTCCTCCTTCCCAGAATACCACACACTTTGGGGAATGCCACAGTGGGAAATACCAGCCAATAGGATTTGAATCTTTGTTGGTAGGATTGACCAGAGAAGCCAGGAGGGAAGGCTTCACTCCAGTTGGGTAGAGGACATGGAATCAGGCTCCTAATCACCTCAGCCTCATTCAGCTTTGGAGCTTTGTCCCCTCTCCCAAAGCCTCCCTCTTGGAAGTGACAGAGTTGGTACTGCTCAGCAGAAATACAGTGGGAGTCCCCTCATGGGAACATGGTAAAGGTCACAGCCAGCTCAGGAGACATTTGGCCTTACTCTATTCTCAGGTGGCAAGGGAACCACCCAGTGCCTTCCACCCATGTAGAATCCTATATCTGTCATTCCAGAGGAATGGGCAGTGAGCAGGCTGAGAATGCAGCTCATCGACTGGCAGGTGGGGTGGCCAGTGCTTGCGTCTGGACCAAAGTAGGTGCCAAGACTATTAACTGCTCTGACCAATAAAGCGGTGGCCTTCCCCACCACCTTCCAACAAGTTTTGGCTAAGTGAGGATTCGTTTGCAAGCAGAACTGGAGTTGCCGTGAAGCACAGGCAACTTGACCCCGGCTGGAACAAGATGCTTAGAAAAGGGGTGGTGACCCAGGTAGCCTTAAGAATAACTCACTCTCAGGCAAGAGATCTGAGGATGAGCTGAAGTTCTGGCTGTTATTGGGAGGAGCAGACTTTAGAGATAATGTGTTACAGAGTTATGTATTACCTGACACTAGTCTCTTTCCAGTAGTACAATCAGTAACACTGTTGCATATACGCTCTGGACAACATGATACGTTGGATATCTGCACCTTAAAAAAAATATTTTAAACAAGCTTTATACAGCTATGCAGTTGGACAATGATGACTCAGTCTTGAGGTAGCAATGCTAGTAGTTCCTCAAGCAAAGGCAATCCCAGTGGATGTGCAACAAAGAATTGACTGGGTTCCCAGGGGTGAAGAGGTGCTAAAAGAGGGTGGCCCAAAGTATTCTGTTATCTGAACAAAGGGTAAAGTGTTCCCTATTCCTTCCCCATTCTACCCATGGAAACCAGATGGAAATAACACCAGTGAAGGGACAGCATCCTTCAAAACACCAAAGAACAGCGCTAGCTGATGGATGTTTCCAGCCCTGATGTTGCCTCTAACTCATCTTCTGGACAAAAAGAAACAAAAAAGAAGCAAGAGACAGAACAGGATGAGACAGAAAGGAGCAAGTATAGGGGGATATGATATATGTGGCCTACCCTCAGCCTCTGGAGGAACCAATTATGTGAGCACATCTATGAGGAAGAGCAGAGTCAAGCCCTGTTTAGGCATTAATTCAGCCACATTTCTTTCCACATGAGAAAAGAGGTGCTAGAAGGAGGTGGGACTGGGCTGTCCCCTGCTTCCACATCCAGAAAATCATGGTGAATAGTGCCTGAGCAGGACTTAAGTTGAGGGTGAACTTAGTGAGGACATGTATCTTGCTTCAGTAGATAGGGAAGAAATTGTTAATTGTGCCATAATTGTGCCATTAACTGTGCTCCTCTTTAGCCCCTGGAAGTAAATTAGAACTAGTGAGCTGTCATATAATATTCTTCTCTGAGTGAGGCCATGGCCTTGGTGGTGGTGGTGGTGGTGATGATGAGGTTAATCAAACTCTGGCCTTCCATTGGTTCTCAGATGGGGATGAGAAGAAAAGTCCAGCTATGAGCAGTCCTGTTCTTTGACTTTCCAGGTGAATAGCAAGAACAGAGGAAAGGATGAGGAGGCTATTGGGCCACTTGTCAAAGGTGGGGTGGGGGAGTTAGAAGAGAGGAAAAATGTTGATACAGCAGGGCAGCCAGTACAGAGAGTAAGCATATACCTTGTATATCTACCTGGTTTAGAGCTTCATTTGCACCCAGACACCATCCAGCATCTCAGTTTCATACACTCTTGTTACCTTTGTCCCAACACTGGCAGTTAAAAGAACTGTGGAACAAGTTTTACAGTTATCAATATAGCTTGATATGGAATTGTACTTTTGGATTATACTTCTGGCCACTGACATAGCTTATCCAAGAAAAGCAGTTTCCTCCCTAGAGTGCTGCGCAACCTGTTTTATGTTGTATGGCTTACATTAGTCAGGATTTCACCCCTCAACCATTCACAGCCCCAAAAGAAAGATAGGAGCCACAAAGAGATCAAGTGCCATTTTAAAACTGTGTGTTTTTTAAAAAAGGATATCCTTGGGGCAGTCTATAACAAATCCTATTATTTGCAGCTGTTTAATTTAAGCTTCAACATTTAGAAAAGAAAATAACACTTGGGAGTCTGCATTCCCAATTGCTGGCTGTAAAAACTTAATGTTTCTTTCATTCAGTTCTCAACATGATATGCCATTCAGTTCATATCCTTTTATAACCTTATTCTTTACTCTCCTCAGCATCATCTCAGTCTTCAACCATCTTCTTAATCCCTTGCTCACAAATTCATACTATTCTATGTATACATTCTTATTTTTCTGTTTAAAAAAAAACTCTCAAGAAATTGTTTTGTTCTCCCTTAGAAGCCATATTTTTGTATGTTCCTTGCATAACTTGACCTGCAAAATGGACACTAGATAAATTGTTTGTCTTTACTTGATTTCACATGAAAATTAGACCATTCTAAACAACATTTAAGCATGTTAAGTTTATTAGTAAGAATGCTAAGATGCTAATAGACTTATCCACACTTTTTCCCCAAATACTTGAGTATTAACTCAAGTCAGTGGAATAACAGTGGCCTCTTCTATATGCCTGGTCTGTATGTACTGGGACAGAAGATAAAAAGGCAGTCCCAGCTATGATGGAGAAGGTGTGCTAACAAAATAAAAGTGGGGGCTGAGTTGACTGTGTTCAGACCAACTAGACCTCCACACCCAAAGAAACTATGGTTCCCCGGTTATCAGAAACATTTGAGCAGACGTCAGCAACAGCATTAATGACACCTGAAGCTTGAATAATCCCTGTTGTGTTTTCTATCTTTACAGGGAGAGGGTATAAAAGCCAACTTGACTGCTGGTAGAAGATTAACTCCACAAAAACAACCTAAAAGGGATGCCCTCTTTGGTGAGAAAAGGAAGGGGTGGATGGCACCCTTTGACCTCTGCAGACAGAGCCACTAAGGAAGGGAATCACTACTGCGAATAGGTGGATTCTTACTGTTATCTCCAAGCACTAAATGGAGATAACAGCAATGATTTCTTTCCAATGGGAATGGTGAATGGCCTACAAAGCAATGAAAATGGAGGTGTAAGGATGCTGGCTGAAACTCAGCTAGTGCTTGCAAGATCTCACTCAGCCCTGGCCTTGGGACTCTGCTGGTTCCTAGAAATGCTGGCAGAGTGTGCTGCTTTTGCTCCTGAGTAGGATAATAAATGATAGATGAAGGCATCCATGAGTAGCAAAGAAGAAAGTGGAGTGAAGATGGCCACCCTTTCAGTCTGCATTTAAAGCCTGTGTTTCAGCTCACATTGTTCTGTTCTATCAGCAAACCATTGCAGTGCAGCCAAAATCCACCTCCTCATGTGTGCTTCTCCAAAGACATCCTCCTCAGTTCTTACTCAGAAGCTGAATAGTAGAAGAATATAGCTTATGGATATCTATGGCCCTTTCCACATTTTACCTTTTGTCAAATCCATCATGTGGGGATCCGGGGAAAGCCTCTCCCAGGAGAGGAGTGTGACAAAAGCACTTCCTTCCGCATGGGCTGCCTGCTGGATGGGAGGAAGCACGATGGCTTCACCCCTCCTTTCCACAGCGCAGCCCAGCACTTTCCCAGGCTGTGCTGGGGGGTGAAGCACAGCCATTGCACTTCCTGACGTTCTGCACTGCAGGTAAGTGTGGGAGGCAGGTGGGAGGACTGAGCAATCGTGGTTCATTGACAGGTGAAACCTGTCAATGATTTATTCCGTGATTGCAATGGGGGGCAACGGGATCATGACAGGATCTCAACGACATCATGCAGAACTGTTGTCATGATCCTGTCGCAATCCCGTCGCCATTGTGGGTTGGGGGCAGGGGGCAGAAAGGGTCTACACACAAGAAGAGTTAGTTTTCATAAGAGTAAGCAACAGGTAGTAAATATTGAGAGCATCCCAAATTGAGTCTTTTCTGGTTTATTCCCCAGTGCAGCCCAACCAAGGAACACACACACACACACACACACACACACACACACACACACAATGAAGTCGGAGGAATGGCAAGCCGTGACCGGCTACTAAGCACCTTTCACAACATTCCATTTTCTGCATTCTAATGGGTCCTAGGGACAGCTGATGTCTTGGTATATGTGATTGTGGGGTACAGAACTCTATGCTAGTGCTCACTCTCACTCTTACCTGCTCCAGCCCCAGGTGACTGGGACAGCTTACACACATATGTCAGCTATAAGGATTTCAAGGGAACTAGCCATGTTAATCTACTGCAGCAAAAACAACATACTTAAGAGTCTTATGGCCCTTGAACAGGTTTATTTGGCAGTAGCTTTTATGAAATGTAGCCTACTTCTTCAGAAGCAGCCTCTGTTATAGACATTTGTACACATATTGGGGTGAAGTGGAGAGAATAAGGGACTGGAAATGCAAAAGAGATAGGGAATGGACTTTTTTTTTTTTTAAAGTAGTCATTCAACAGCTAGTGAAAACAAGTGCAAAAGATATTCCGGTATTGATGAAGTAAACTAATACATGTATGGTGATGAAATTCTACGTCAGTTGGAGTTAATCATGTGGGTTACATATGGAAAGAGCAAAAAGGGTAAATATGCAGAAATTACAGGCAGGGAAAATGGCTAAACAAGGGCAATAAAACAAACTAAAGTTGGGTGCCTGACGTGGATGCTCAAGTCTCTTTAAAAAATGAAGAGGCGAGTCACTGAGATTTGGAATAGGCAATGCAGAACAGGAAATACAGTAACACAGTACACACTTGGTTCTATTAGCACTTATATATTTTAAATAAGTGGCACAGTGTGTGTTGAACTGTGTGTGCACTGGCTAGACAACCACTCTCCTTAATTCCATACCAGTAGACTCTCTGAACTGGGTTTGAAAAAGGACTCCAACTCATGGAGCTCTATAATACTCTTTGAAAATTTGCAGTCACAAAGACAGTCAACCTTCTTCCATAAATTCTTAAGAGGAAAATTTGAAATCCTTCTTTTTAGATTGAGAAGTGAACTCATTCTAACTTTACACCTATTGCTTTCATGGTAAACAGTGTCTGGCAATTGGCACTCAGCCCATGGAGGATTTTCTTTTTATTCTCTTAATCTGGTTGAGACAGAAGTTTTCAGGCGCGAACATACAATTGGTTCTGTGGGGCTCAGAAAGCAAATGCATTGGATTCAGACACAGTGGGAAAAGATTCCAGTTCAGAGATGAAAAGGATTTTTGTAAGCTCATTTAGCATTTGTGAGCGTGAATGTGCTGTCTTGGCACAAAACAAAAGTTAAATTTAATCCGTAGTTTAACTCCCTTTCACTTTAGCAGAATTACACGATATATGAGTTTCGAGCTCTGTCTTTCCTTATTGCTCATTGTTATGATACAGTTCATATATCACAGCCTTGATTAAGAAAGTACAATTACTTAACTATGTTTGAGTCACTAGGCTTTTGATTAGAATCCATCTGATAAAGAGTTTAATATTTTAAATAAAGCTAGTCCCTCATAATTTCAACATCACAAGCAGATTCTTGTTGAAAAAGTTGGAAGATTTCTTTACTAGAGGAAGTTAAGAGAACAACATTTCAATTGCAACAGAAACAGGGTTTCAAAATCAGCCAGAGGGTTAGAGCTATAAGAGAATGGCATGGATCATAACCACTGGTGGGGCATGTTCCAAATTTAATGTAACTAAACTTTGCCCCTGAACCCAGTCATTGGATACAGAGAGGCAAGGGGAAAGGCTTCTGCCAAAATGAAATCTCCCATCTTTTTCCAACAGTGCTGATGGAACAGTGCTGATAGGGAGTACTCCAACCAAGGATTTTATCAAATGATAGGTTTGTTGCATAATTGCACTGACTTAGTTCTGTATTTGATCTTTGCTTATTACATGACACAATGCTTCTCCTGTTGCTGCATTGCATTTCTGTCATTATTGGATTGCATCCTTTCATTGAGAGGAAAAAACTGTTAATGACTCTAATATTGCTGCTGTCCAACTATTGCTTCTTCACGTGATTGATCTGTTCTGCTGCACTTCTGATATTCTGGCAGTCGTGTGTGAGTGAGTGTGGTTCTCCACTTTTCCTCCTCCCCATCCCCAAGCAAGGAGAAGTCACTCCATTTCTATTGTCAGGACAAAGAAGATGTTGTGGTGCACAGGAACAACATTTCTTTTACTCTGTTGCCCAGTACATATTTTTTGTTTATTTTTGCTGTCCTTGAGCAATAGCACTGCCCTGATGGTCACCAGCATGCTGCAATTACACAATTAGAATCATAGAATCGTAGAAACATAGAGACCACAATGGCTGTCGAGTCTAGCCCCCTGCTATGCAGGAACAAACACTCAAACCACCCCCAGCAAATGGCCATCCGGCCTCTGTTTAAAAACCTCCAAAGAAGGGGACTCCACCACATTCCAAGGGAGCATATTCCACTGTTAAATGGCTCTGACTGTCAGGAAGTTCTTCCTGATGTTTAGGTGAAATCTCTTTTCCTGTAGTTTGAATCCGTTGCTCTGTGTCGTAGTTTCTGGAGCACCAGAAAACAAGCTTCTTCATCTTCAACATGACATCACTTCAAATATTTAAATATGGCTATCATGTCTCCTCTTAACCTTCTTTTTGTCAGGCTAAACATACCTAGTTCCCTAAGCCTCTCCTCATAGGGCATGGTTTCCAGAACCTTCACCATTTTGATTGCCCTCCTCTGGACACGTTCCAGCTTGTCAATATCTTTCTGGAACTGTGGTGCCCAGAACTGGACACAGTATTCCAAGTGAGTTCTAAGCAAAGCACAATAAAGTGGTATTATTACTTCTCTTGATCTCAGCACTGTACTCCTGTTGATGCAGCCCAGAATCACATTGGCTTTTTTAGCTGCTGCTTCACACTGTTGACTCATGTTCAGCTTGTGGTCCACTAAGACTCCTAGATCTCTTCACACATACTGTTTTCAAGCCAGGTATCACCCATCCTATATCTGTGCATTTTGTTCTTTCTTCCTAAGTGTAGTACCATACATTTTTCTCTGTTAAAATTCATTTTGTTCGTTTTGGCCCGGTTCTTTAATCTGTCAAGGTTATTTTGAATTCTGATCCTGTCCTCTGGAGTATTAGCATCCCTCCTAATCTGGTGTCATCTGCAAATTTGATGAGCATGCCCTCTATTCCCTCATCTAAGGCCATTTCTGCACTACACTCTTACAGCATGATTATTCCGCTTTCAACATCCTATGGAATCCTGGAGTTTGCAGTTGAGAGAGGGGCCGGGTCAACTGCAAACCCCAGGATTCCATAGGATGGTGAAAGTGGAATAATTGTGCTATAAGAGTGTAGTGCGGAAATGGCCTAAGTCACTGATAAAGATGTTGAATAGCACTTGGCCCAGGACAGAACCCTATGGTATCCCACTAGTCACTTCTTTCCAGGATAAAGAGGAGCTTAAGCATCCTTTGTGTTTGGCTGGTCAACCAATTACAAATCCACCTAATAGTAACTTTGTATAACCTACATTTTTACTACCTTGTCTGCAAGAATATTATGGGGGACCTTGTCACAGGCCTTACTGAAATCGAGATACACTATGTCCACAGCATTCCCTTCATCTATAAAGCTTGTAACTCTATCAAAAAAAGAGATTAATTATTATCAATTATGGCAAAACAATTTTTTTAAATAAAGAAATGTGTACCAGGAATGGAAATTGTGCAATTATAGCAAAAAAAAAAAGCTGCTTTTATGCTGTTCCCCAGTATATATTTCTTTTTAAAATGTATTGTGGCATAGTTGCACAATTGCACTGCTGTGGCAGCTGCCAGCATGCCACAATTACAACAAAACTAAAAAAAGACATACTTATGGGGGAACCAAAAATGTGCAGTTGCAGAAACAAAAATTAACAGCATGCATGTACTACATAGTATGGATATGGGTAGGAAGGAAGGAATAGCAAGGCAGTGCAGAAGATTGATTGTGGGAACATGCATCACCAAAGAGGCACCATAGCATTATTGCTAAGAAAGTGTGAAAGTGGTTGTTTCCATACCTGTATGTTTCTATTTGCTTAAATATCATGACTGCAGAGAGACAACAGGTTGGTAAGATAAAGCCCCAAGAGCAGAGCTGCTTCCATTACCCTCAGCTGCCAATGAGGGTCTGGTGTACTGAGGTAGCTACTGCCTCACCTCTTGGAAAGGACAAAAATTTGAAAAGAGGCATGACCTGAGGCAAAATCTCTCTCCCTCTCTCTCTCTATCTCTCACACACAAGTTTCTTGTGACCTGTTCTGAGTGGGTAGCTGAATAAGAAAACCTACCCTTCCACTCCTAGCATTTTTTAAAATTCCTTCATTTCTTATTAAAATGGTAGAGGTGTCACTTGACCTTTGGATTTGGCAAAAGTCATCAGCACTGGGGACTACCTATTGAGAATTTGAACTATCTAGTCTTACACCTCCTCCCAGTTTATGTGGATGCGTGGATTGCTACCATGAATGCTCTTCTGCTCTGTGGAACAGAGTTCAGCATGGTTGTACCCCAAATAAAAAGTTGACACTATGGTCGTCTGGGGCCTTTTCCTTTTGCAAATAGCTGCCAGAGGATCTGATCAATTCAGACTGAAACTGCAGCTTCAGTTCTATGCCAAAAACCAGATACTTTTTTTAAAAAAAAAATCAGGTATATTCAAGGATAAAGACATAAATAATGCCACACTCTGGTTAAATGCCCTGCTTTCCAAACCTGTCTGCATTACCATTCATTTAGGAGAGGCTTTAGAAGAATATTATCTTCTTCTACCTCCCTTGCTATCCATCACAGCTTGAAGCCCAGGACAGCCTCCTATATTGTCCTTGACTTTTTTTATTAGACACACACACACAGACAGACAGACACACACCTGGAAGACATTTCAGGGAGATCCTGGCTTTGTCACGCGCTCACAAGCTAATACAGGATGTTAATGGTAAGAGCCAGGCCCTGGGGATTCTTCACTAAGGTACTTGCTAGGCCTGTATGTCTTTGTGAGATCAACTGGTATAACTGAATTTGTAATATGACCATATGAACACAGCCACACCTATCAAGAGTAAACAAGAACCACTTAAAGGCTTGAAGAGTATCATATTACAAACCCAAACTTACGGCTTCCACTCTCCTGGCAATTGGTCTCTTTGGCCTTGAAATGCTGTGCTGTGCTCTTGGATCCGGTCGTCTTGGAACTCTACCTGTTTGGACTACGGTTTGGATTTGCCCCTTTGGATTTGTTTGCTCTAGGCTTCCTTTCTGTTTGGATATTCTCTGACTCTCGCCTTGTGCGTAGGAGCTGTGCTGTTTGTGAGTAACTGCCTGTACTGCTGCAGACATGACAGCTGGGTGTTGGCAGAAGGCGCCATGGAAAGAGTAGAGCTGTTGGAGTTGGAGTTGGTTGCTACAGTTAAGTATCAAAGACAGTGATGTCAGAGATGGTATCAGAAATAGAGGAGGCTGAAGGGTCTACGGAACTGACGATGAAAGAGTAGGTGGTAGAGAGTGCATCACATAAAGCAGTATAATGTACGGGATCATCAAACACAATGTTTTGATGGGTCCAACTGACATTTCTTGTATTGGGGTGGATGGTAGCAGGTGGAAGGAAGCTTGTGGCTGGACTGTTGCTGAATTGATTATGAAGTTCTCTGTTGCTGCGTTGGAGTGGGGCTATACACCCATCTAGTAGGTGGATAATACTAGTGGTGGTGATACCTGGAGGATATGCTGCCTCAGAGTGTGATGGAATCTGCTGCCTCGGAGTGTGGTGGAGTCTCCTTCTTTGGAGGTTTTTAAGCAGAGGCTGGATGGCCATCTGCTGGGAATGCTTTGATGTGTGTTCCTGCATAGCAGGGGTTGGACTCAATGGCCCCTGGGATCTCTTCCAACTCTATGATTCTATGATTCTATGATAGTTATACCTGGAGGCTGTTTTTCTGTGCCATGGACCTCATCTTTTACACTCAAGCTTTATGTCCATGGCCACATTGAAGAGGCCAGTGTCATTGAAGGGCAAATCCTCAATCATGGACTTGGCTTGCTGGAAGAGGCCAGAAGATTGGAGCCAGTGCTTTCCCACTTTGGTCAGTGATGTGCCTGGAAGTGGTGATGTGTTGAGAGGCTAACCAGTAAGCCTCACCATGAAGGACAGTAGCTATCCTCCTGTCCTCCTCGGGAAAGAATTCTATGTAGGGTTTAATCGTTTTCCATAGAAACTTCTGGTACACTCCCATACAGGCTGAATAGTTTGAAATACAGAATAAGAGGGCTGCATTTGAGTAGAACTTCCTTCCCATGGAGTTGAGTCTTTTGCTCTTCTTGTCACTTGGCAGAGTGCATAGCCTTTGAAAGACCCAAGACTGGGCAGCATCCATGATTATGGAATTGGGTTTGCGGTGATTAACTAACCAGTCCAACCCAGAGTCGAGAAGCTGATAAAGAGCCTCTAACTTCTTTGAGGTCACAGGTATTGGAGATGAAGATGTCCCCGATTTCTTGAAAACATGCAACAGGTAAGGCAAAGGTGGAGTGATGCTGGGACTGGAGTCTGATCATGCACCTGTTGAAAGATGAGGACATCTTCCCTCTGACAATCCACTTGAAGATTTAGAGAGCGGTCCATTCTGAGCATTTGGTCTGCGAATGCTTGGATGTCCTCTGTCAGAGACACAGAATTGCAGGATGCTACCCGAGTCAGTGGAGGTTGGTCATGGACCTCACCAGTGGAATCAGATGAGGTTGAGGACACTACCAAGAGAGACAGGTGGTGGTACGTGCAACATACCAAGGAAGCAGGAGTGCTAACCTGAGACCTCTCCTAAACTGAGTGGGTGGCAGTTGCCAATACTGACTCAGGAGCAGGGTGGCTAACACCTCTAGTGGTTCTGTGGGTTTTTTTATCAGGCGAGTGCTCTGACGTGTCTGCCCAAGGAGTTTTGGTATCCACTCTACATCTCCAAGGAGGAGGAGATGGCAGAAGATGGAGAAGGTGAGTAGTGACAGTGATGGTGATAATAATGAAGGTCTTTGATGTAGAGATAGTGATGTCAATGATGATGCCTATAGCAGTAGTAGTCCTTAAGGTAAAGCGATTACTCAGGAGAGTCATACGAAGATGTCCTGTAGCAAGAGTAGGATTGTTTGAGGAGGGCTTGCCTCAAGAATCGATGATGTTGGGACCTGCATTCAAGAGAACGGCACTGACTGTGGAAAGACCAGCATCTTGATTTTGAATCTTGAGAAGATAGAGGTAGAGAAGGAAGAGGTCAGCATAGTGATCCCAAGGAGCGAGATATTTCCCAGTGCTCTTGAGGTGAGTGAGTATTATGATGGTGGGTGGCCAGACCCAGGGTGCACAGGAGAAGTCATTATCTGCACCAGAAACGAGTTGACAATCTCTCTATCAGAGGTACCATAGGTCTTGACCAGGCCTGGTGAGGAAATGGGGTCCTTTGGAGGTGGTGAAGAGTCAGGCTGTGTAACAATCACAGAGGTCTCTGGAGGCAAAGGACAAGGAGTTGAATGTTCAGGTGATCTGCCAGTTGGTAGCTGTTGTTTTTCCTGTGGAGATGGAATGGGAGAATGATGGGGCAGAAGGTCCTTAGCCCTCTTCTTTTTATGTTTCTTTGCCAACAGTGTACCTGACGTGTGATTCTGCTCCTTGCGAGAGATGTGTTCGGCCTCACAAGGCATGGATGAACGACAGTCCCTATGGTCTGAGGGAGAAGACCAAGGTAGATGAAACAAGGTCAAGGGGAGAGCTAACCCTGATTCTGAGGTTGAATGGGATCTTTGAGAGACCCTGAAGCCAAGAGTGGAGAAGGCACTGATTTCTGTGTGGACAGTACAGAAGAGCACAACCAAGCTGAAGGACGAGCCAAAGGCTGCACTATTGTGACAGAGGCCGTATAGAGAGGCCTGTTTTGAGCAGCCATATTGGAAATGCTGAGGACTTTTTCCCAGGGGAAAGCCTTAAGTTGTGTGGCCCTGTTTCGTCTTGTCTGGGGGTGAACAATTGACAATGGGAGCAAGACTCGACATTTTGTCCTTCTTCTGAACAGAGAAGGCACTTTGAATGACCATTTTTATGGGGGATCTTATCACCATATGTACTGCAGCGCTTAAAGAATGCTGTGGAAGCCCTACAATGAAGGAGAACAGGCCAAAGACGAGAGCCAAAGGTAACAGATGATCGAGCCTATGACCAAGTTCAAGAACAAATAGGCAGCCTGAAGTCAGAAACTAGAGAAACATGAAGAGCAAGTCCCAAAAACACCAGACAAGAATTGTAAAAACTGTAGAGGAAATCCAAAGTCAGAAACCAAAGGATGATAAGGACTCATTGAAGACTTCAAAGATGGTGCTGCTGTGACAGAAGACGAGGAATTAATGGTTTGGGTGGGAAGGTGGTTTTATAGCCTCAGGGGATGGGGCAGGGTTCTCGCCAAAATGCCTGTCACTAGGCTCTAGAAGGTTCTGAATGTTGCACTCTGTAGGCACAGATGACCCATTTGTGTGAGTCATAGAGACCATGAAGAGGAAGTATGGTGTACCAGAAGGAACTTTTTATCATGCATGGTGGACTTGTAAGAAAGTTGAAAAATGTTGGGTACAAATACATATATTGTCACAGAGGATTTTGAAAAGAAATTTTCAAATGAAGCCTGAATTTTATTTTTGGGGACTCAGGGATATACAGTTAGAACAAGTTTATGGAAGACTATTGCAATATATGATCAGTGATTTGAGACTGATATTTGCTCAAAAATGGAAAGACTTGGTAATACCACCCACACACAAGTGGATGGCAAAGGTGATGGACTTAGCTGAGATGGATATTTAATTCAAGATGGGTCTTCATGAAGATTCCTGATAAAGAAGATTTGATTGTTGTTTGACTGTTAGTAATTCAGTGATAATAGAAAGAAGTGTGTAACCTAGTAAGGAAATTAGAAAGTTTCAGCTAAGGTTGTTGCATATAACTGTTGATATACAATAACTGTTCATATACTAATCAGAAGTATTATTTTTCTTTCTTTTACTTTTTCTTTCTCTTCCTTTGCTTATATTTTGTAATTTTTATTATAGATAATGCTGTTTACTCTTTTTCAACGCTGCTGTAATTACCTTAAAATTTAATTAAAAAACATTTCAAAAAGGAAGTGGGCAAAGGGGGAAGCATTGGAAAGGCAGGGAGGACGGACAGTAAAGGAAGATAAAGAGTGTAGCTAGAAGGAGAGTTTAAAAGAAGAAGATCGAGGTGAATGAAACCTCGATGAAAAACAGAGATGGGAAAGGAGAGCAGGAGAAGGCAAATGTAGCTATGAGAATTGGGGAAAGGGGGAAATAGGATGAGAATGAGAGAGAGAGATATTGAGTGACAAGGGAATGAGGGAGGAGTGTAACTAAAAGATATTGAGAGAGGGCAGAAGGTGAAAAAAGAGAAAAAGAAAGAGATGGTTTGCTAGGAATTGGGAAGAACAAAGATACCAAGAAAGAGAGAGAGAGTAGGGAATGAAGATGAGTGTAGGCAGAAGATGGAGGGTGGAAAGAAAGAAAGAATATGAGACCTGAAAGGGAAGGAGAAAACACTTACCCACGAATTGCATGGGAAGTGTATGTAAGAAGAAAGTTGTCAACAAGAAAGACAGGAAAAAGTGAAATCAAAAACAGAAAAAGAAAGGAATCAAATCCCTAAACACAGCTCAAACATTTGTATGGTACTTTTTGCTAACAATGGTAAACCCATGTCAGTTTTAAACCAATAAATGATGTCACAGCTTCAACAATATATACCAGGACAAAGAGGATGGGAAAAGAACTGGGAAGATTAGCATGAGATAGGAAGAGCCACAAAACAGTAATGATATACTCAGTAACTCCCTAGGCAGAGAATATTCAGGCAGCTCAGTATTTTTCCACACTGATCAGTCGCTCTCACTGAGTCCTTTTCAAGCCAAATCTACCGTCTCTGGATCAGAAACATTAGTACATTAAAAGTAGTTAAAATTAATTTTATTTCACTAAAACTTATTACTTAAATATCTTACATATTTGCATTAAAACTTGGAAAATTGAACTAGTCTCACAATTTAATGGGGAAAAACCTGTTTTAATGGTACTTACACATATGCAATCTGATCACAGTAGACATACTATGTTTTGCAGTCAGCAGGACTGATTTTGCACACATATATTGGATCAATCATCACCCTTTACAAAATGTTGCAACTCGTATCAGTGGTGTTTCTTTTGACACGATCAATCACATATTTGGTGTGACTTCAGTAAAATAAAACAGTAATGCAGCTGAATGACTGGGCACCATTCTGTTTTTTAAGTGACTCTGTTAGTAGTGAGTAATCCATATCGAAAGGCATAACTCGCATTTTTTATTAAGAAAATAACAAAGCAAAACAAAATGAAACAACCCCATGTTAGTGTCATTAACACATCACCTGGAACAAGATGTACAGTCTAAATGGCACACTAGTAACACATTCACGCTGCTCTGAAAATTGGGTCAAGTAATTCAGTCCCAAGATGCAGAGAGAATCAGGATGGAAAGAATTAGCAAGTGTCTGTCAATAGGACTAAGTTCCATTTGAAAGTACAGCAGGGAAACATATCTTCAGTAAGAAGTCACAACCCAGGATTTTGCCCAGAGTTGTTTATGTGCCAGAGCTAAGCAGAATTCTAAACTGGCAACATCTTTCTTTTCATATGTATGAACAGCTTTATTACAAGTCCTGAAGGGTTCTAGAGACTCCATTGGAGAGAAGATCTGTAGAAACTTTAAAAAAAACCATCTGTTTTGGGGCTGGGATCATCACCTTGTCAGGATTTGAGGAACGTTATGTCCAGTAGGAAATAACAAGCACAGATTTAAAATTCATAGAATGTTTTCCTGATTAATAATGCACACGTCTTTCCTTTTCTCATTTTAAAATCTGTTTCAGAAAACAATTGAAGGCTCCATTCAAAGGCACAAACATCTTCAAGCCTTTGAAGAAGGCTGTTTTGAAATCAGAACAAGTTTCCCCATTCATCTCAGCTTTTATTATCACTGCTGCTTCTATTTTCCTCCTTGTTTTGTATTTTAATTTGATATCATTTGTCTCTGTCAGAATCTTCGCTATCACCTTGCAAAATACTGTTTTTAGAACTGTCATCATTTTATGATTAATAAAAATGTAGGTTGCACAATCATCATAAACTAAAGTTGACATTATTTAGCTTTGAAACCACATTCATATGAAAGATGTTACAGATAATAATGTGAATGGTTATCACAACAATTACAATGGCAGTATTTTTTTAAATAAGCAAAATGTGGACTGTTCTAGTGACAACAGTAACAAAGGTATACAAGGACGTGAGTTAAATTGATTGAGAATAAGCATATGTGTATACACGACTAGTGTATATACCTGGCATTGCCCAGGATTTTATTTTCTCATAGGTAATACTTGTTAGAAAGATTTGAGACCCTGTATCTCTAATTCCCCAAGCTGTCTTGTCTAGCACCTGTAACTTTCCCCCATATTCCCCAATCCAATCTGTACTCAGAGTTATTAACATACAAAGGTTATGGGTTCCTGAGGGAATGCACTGCCCTCCTCTTTGCTGCCAGGCCTCATCTCCATAGCAACTGGCCTATTCAAGACAGACCCAAGAGCTCTCTGGCTGAGAATTCTAAAGGCCCCTCCCTAAACTGCACACCCCAGGATTCCATAGAATCTTCTTAGGCAGCCAATCATACAAGGTCTTCACGTCACACAGCCAATCATATGAAGTCTTCGCCTCCTGACACAGGCAAACAAACAAACAAACTTTGACTTTATAACAGTCTATTTTATATTATTATATGACTATTAGTAGATTAGGTGTGTATTCCTTCCAGGTAAAGTAAACACTCCTAAATTTGCAAATACACATTCAGAGGGACATTCCCCATGTACACGTTTAGGAGCTCCATTATCCATGCATCCCAAAGTATGTGGGTGTGTTGGAAGGAAAACATTCAAGCAGCCATTGGGTACTGATAGTGGTGCTGGAAGTTTCCACATCTGGAGGACTGCATGATTCTGCCTGGCTTACAAGAGAGTAGCCTAAATGCCCTAAAGGAACCAGATCCCATATGATCATGGAAGCTAAGTAGGGTCAGCTCTGCTTAGCACTTGGATAGGAGACCACCAGCAAATTCAAGGTGTTGCAGGCTATATTTTATAGAAAGGCCCTGGCAAAACCATCTCAGAGTATTCTGTGAAAAGCCCTATGAAATTAATAGGGTTGCATTAACTTGACAGGTGATTTGAAGGAACATACATATGCAAAGCCAGAGAGTAGATCAGAATCCAGTAATACATCTCTCTTTAATTTGCATTAGATCATTGCAGGTTTCTTATTCCCATTTGTTTAACAAAATACACCAACAGAAAAATGAATTGCTGTTGCTACAGATTAAACTGCAGATGTAAATAGGAGCAGATTTTTGTCTGAAATGATTTTGAACTCTGTTTAGTTCTGGAACTCAAACTACACTTTCTTTCTAAGCATGTGCCTTTTTTTCTGGCTCTACTTGATGCATCTCTGGGTTTTGGTAAAAGCAAGGTAGACACCACAAACCCGAAGACTTCCCAGGACTTGAGTAAAGAAATCTCTATAAAATGGGCCTGTCACACTTAATATAAGTAATTGAAAACTTTGAATCTTCCACCACTTCATGGGTGGCAGTAGTCAGTACATATAAATAGGAAATTTGTGTCTTGCAGCCTTGCTTACTTTGCAGGGATGGAGGTACAATTTCCAGTTTGTCACAGCAGCCTGTGGACTATATCTCAGAGACATCAAGGTGGATTGTTTTAAGGACAGAGAAAGTTCTTATTTATACATCCTGAATCCACATCCTGAATCCTGAATGTACTCTTCATATAGTATAACCATAGTACACCACTGCAAAAGCTTCAGAAAACATAAATACAACCCCTAACCTCTTCACACCTGTTCAAGGTGGATTTTGTTGTTGTTAACTATCATCAAGTATATTTCAACTTATGGTGACCCTATGGTTGAAAGACCTCCAGGTCACCCTACCATCAATTGCCTTGCTCAGGTCTTGTAGATTCAGGGATGTGTCTTCCTTTCATACCTTGGATGAGTAATTAATCAGAACGGAGACTGCAGTCAAGAAATCAGAAGAAGACTAGGACTTGGAAGGGCAACTATGAAGGAACTAGACAAGATCCTGAAGTCTCAATATATAGAATTGAATATTAAAGTTTGGATTGTCCATGCCATCATATTTCCAGTTTCTATGTATGGTTGTGAAAACTGGACACTGAAGAAAGCTGATAGGAAGAAAATCATCTCCATTGAAATGTGCTGCTGGAGAATAGATATTCTGGACTGAGAAAAAGACAAACAAATGGGTCCAAAAGCAAATCAAGCCTGAACTCTCCCTAGAAGCCAGTAACTAAATTGAGGCTGGCATACTTTGGCCATATCATGAGAATACATGACTCAATAGAAAAGACAATAATGCTTGGTAAGGTAGAAGGCAGTAGGAAAAGTGGAAGACTGCATTACAGATGGACAGACCCAAAAAAGGAAGACATATTCCTGAATCTGCAAGAACTGAGCAGAGCAGCTGATGACAGACCTGGCTACAAACTCCCAAACTCACAGTGTCCCTAAAAAACGCAATGCAAATGCTGTGCTGAACAGCTCCACATCAAACTTGGAATGGCAAATAGTCAGAAACTGCTTAATCAGCTTCTCAAGCAGGTTGAATGAGGATGGGCCTCCTATCATCTATTTTTTTTTCTTGCAGCACCATCTTCTTCCAACCCTCTATTGCCGTTCTGATTTGAAAAGCAGCAAAGCGGTCTGCAAACTCCCTCATCTTGCTGAAGAAGGATATCACAGCCAGATGCAGAGACATAGAGTGAGGAGCAATGCCCTGCTCTCATGAATGAGCTAAAAAATGGAGCACTTGCCTCTTGGAAGCTGGCTGTACATCCCCATATCTTTCTGACTGCAAAAAACATGGAACCTTCCTCCTGCTCTAGAACAGGCCCGAAACATGGCCCAGACCACTGAATGGAGTACTCCTTGCATCACGTTTTGCTCCCAGGGTTCCATAGCTCATCTTGAAATGTTGCCAGCTGGTGGTCCACTTCTGGTGCTAGCAATGGAAATCTATCTTCCAGAAGACGAGACAGAGAGTCTGCAATCTCATTATTCAGGCCTGGAACATACTAAGCTGAAATAGTTACATTCATGGTTAAACATACCAGAAGCAGCTATCTCACTAGCCTGATCCTCCTAGATTGAGATGACTGCTTGTTCAACACTGCAATGACTACCTGGTTGTCACATGAAACACTTACCTTTTTGTCCCTGAAATAGTCTGTCCAGATGCTAACTGCCACCAAGACAGGGAAAAGCTCCAGGAAAGTGAGGTCTCAGACAAGGTCAACCTGAAACCAGTCCTGCGGCCATCTCTGGGTGCACCAGTGCCCACAAAAATAAACCCCCAAACCAATGCTCCCCATGGCGTCTGAGCATACCTGCAATTCTGTCCCTAGTTTCTATGCCTCTTACCACAGCAAGACACCGTTATAGCTGTCTAGGAATATGAGCTGGACTGCCAGATCCTTCCTAACCCCTTTGGTAATGCTAATGCAGTGATGAGGAGCCCAGGCTCCAGATGTGATGCTGGCCAATCAAGCACAAAAGGCTCTCCCCAGGGACACCATTTCGCAGGCAAAATTGAAGTGTCCCAGTAAAACCTGCACTTCCCTAAGGATGGCATTCTTCTGGTCTGATAGGAGCCAGAGCTATTCTTTAAGGGCCTCCAATTTATTTCTGGGCTGGCATGAGACCCCCTGTACAGAGTCCAAGAGCATGCCGAGGTAGACTAGAGAGCTGGAAGGGCCTTCTGTCTTATCCTGTGCTAAAGGGATCCCCAGCTCTTCTGCCAAAGTCTGAAAAATGCCCAGTAAACTGGCACAGTCTTCCATTCCTGCTCTGTAAACATTGTCAAGGTAGTGTGTGATGAAAGGGGACCCTGCCCACGCCTTCACTGCCCATTCTAGAAAGGTAATCAACATTTCTAGATATGAAAGGTGGGAGATGAACCTGAATTCCCTTGGGGTCTTTTTGGGGACCACCCCAAAGGGGAATCTCTTAAGCAAAAGGCCTGGCCACCCCCCTGCCATGCACTCTTTCTCAGTCTTCATGGCCACCACCTCAGGCAGTTCCTTAGCTGATCTTAGATTGCCTGATTCAAACACAACCCTAGGCCCAAGCGCAGGAATCCGAACCCCTAATAAAATGTGCAGATTTCCAGTGGTGGAGCTTAGAGTGGGGGTGGGTGGGTGGGTGGGGGCGTGGCTACAGCATGGGGGCGTGGCCACTGTGCATGGGAGCACGGCTGTGGTGTGTGGGGGTGTGGCTACGGTGTGTGGGGAACATGGCTACGGGCAAGGACACCCCAGAAACACTGCCACCCGGGGCCAATCGTACCTCTCACCCCCACATCCCTATGTGACTGCAGCTTTCTTGTTAGGGTATTGAGCTAGTAGAGGGAGAAGTGCAGCCAACTGCACCATGGTGATGGCCAGTGATTTCCCCCAGGAGTGGACCTGATGCAATTACTTGGCACCTCCAATCCCACTGCTGGTGTTGGGGTTGGAGCTCCTGTCTTTTTGTTGTTGTTGTTGTTGCTGGCCATGCCAGAGCAGCATCCTGCATGAAAGGGCTGCTGACTGCTCCTCTGGTGGGGGCAAGAAATGGAATGCTAGGGTTTGTACTTCTGTGAGGTCCTAGAGCAAAATAAATCCCAATTTGAAAAGACAAATGTAAATATTTTCAAAGACACTCAGACTTAATGGCACAGTGTCCTTACAATGTTTTATGTATGATGTGTATGTTAATATTTTTTTGAATGTCTACAAGGAGTAAGGTTGGTGCAGTCCAGGCCTGCACAATTGTGACACACCAGCCCCACTATAGCCCATTAGTCATGTATTCTGGCTTACTGAGGTTGTTTAATTCTCTTGTTTATTGCAGTCAAAGGGAGTGAAGGAAGCAGAGAGCCCTGCAGAGATTATAATGGATACTAAAACAACACAGTAAGAAACTATGGTATCCAATATATTGCTTTTGATTGTGGCCATGATAGTACACAACATAGTTTTTAACTTCCTTCCAACATGTATCGCTCTAGCAAATGACAGATATGAATACAGTAGGCATGAATGCCACAACAGGTAGCTGAAGAATCGTAGCATCTCCCATCAGCACTGTCATTGCTGTCATTGTCTCCCTCTGTGCTTGGCTGATAGCTCTATTTTCAACTGCAGTTCAACATGCCCTTGACCTTTAGTAGGCCTGGTGTGCTCAATCAGCCCCCTGCCTGTTTGCCTGCTGAGTTCCTTTGTCCTCTGCCCAGAATGTATGTGTAGACACCTGATGTGGCTGAATAAGGGGAAAAACACATAGATGACTCAGATGAAAGTGAATTGATAAAAGTGTGTGCATCCTGGAACCATCAGTGAAAGTCAGGTCCTCAGTGCTCAGGGCCGGTTGTTTTTACATCTGAAATATATGATCCAGTCTGAGGCCCTGCATTTTGATCTGTGCACTTCAGCTTTAAAGCATAAAATGAAAAAAAAAAAAGAGAGAGAGAGAGAGAGAGAGAGAAAGCCAATATAACAATACAAGAAAAACACATGTCAATGTAATTCAACAGTGGCTGTAGCCATTCTTAGAGAGATGCTATCGATCTGTATTTGAAACAAAGCAGTTTTCAAGGAAAAAAAAACTTACAAAGCGTGTGGGAACTCTCTCTGTCCCAGATGGCAAGTCCTGCAGATAGGAAGTATTTGTGACAGAGAACTTGGCTGAACTAAAGCTCAGAGATGCATTGCAAAATATTGGGCCCTGAGGAGAAGGAGAGTTATCAGGCAAGAAGGTGAAGGCAGAAGAATCATTCACAGAATTCTATCCTATCACATAAACGAACCAGATGTGTGACCAGCAACACCCCATGCCTGCCCCAAGCCCCCTGTTCTTTCTTTTGTTCTTTCGACTTCTTCTCCTTCTTTATTCTTACATCATGTTGAATCAGAAAGCCGCGCATGACAGCTTTCCCAGCCTCCCATACCATTTCCTTAGATACACCCTTATTTATATTTTGCTTAAAGTAGCATTCTAAAATTTCCTTTCCTTTTTCTATTATTTCTTCCTCTTTCAATAAATTCTCATTCAGTTTCCATCTAAACTCATTTTTTCTATCTTCCATAATTAATAATAGAAGGTTGTGATCTGACATGGTCTTTGGTAGAATTTCCATCTTATTTAAATATTTCACTAATGTTTTAGAGTTCCAAATCATGTCTATTCTGGACCATGTCTTATGTATTTCCGAAAAATATGTAAATTCTTTATGATTACCATATAAACTTCTCCAAGCATCCACCAATATCTCACTTTCTATCAATTCAGAAAAGCTTTTTGGTAGCTTCCCTTTGCTTTTCGTTTGTCGTTTACTCTTAGATCTATCTAATTCTGGATGTATCACCCCATTCCAATCCCCCATAATTATTATGTTTTGGTATTCCATTCCTTTAATTTTTTCTGTAAGATCTTCGTAAAAATTATTTTTATTCTCCAATGGGCCGTATAGTCCTATAATTACTATCTTTGTGTTTAACATCTCTACTTCTATACCCAAATATCTACCTTGATTATCATTTAGGACTTCTTTAGCAATATATTTGGGATTCACATATACTGCGATTCCTCTTTTTTTCTTATCTATACTTGTAACAAACAGATTTCCTAATTTGGGGTTTTCTAATGATTTTTTATTTGATTTAGTTATATGTGCTTCCTGTATGCAATAAATGTCACATTTCTGTTTTTCTAAATAATGAAAGATTCTCTTTTTTTTAATTATTGAATTTATTCCTCTAACATCCATGAAAATAATTTTATTCTCATTTTGTTTGTAACCTCTTTCTTTTAGGCAGTCTCTTCCAATGATATTTCTTCTCCCGTTTCTTCCTGAACTGTTTCCTCTTGTTCCTTTCCTTCCAATTCCTGTTCCTCTCGAACCTCTCGCTGCTCTTGTGCTTCCAATTTTTCTTCTTCCACTAACCGGGCTGTTTTATATTTCTCTTCACTGTCTTTTTCTTGATTTTTACTCTTTCTCTCCCCTTCTCCTTCCTCCTCTCTCTCTTCTTTCTTTCTCTCTTCCAACCTTTGATCTCTATTATGTTTCTTCCTGTTCTCTTCTTTAAGCCTTTTCAAGAACTCTTCTGCCTTACTTGTTGAGTTTATTACATATCTCCTCTGATTGTGTGTAAGGATAACACCTTCCAACTTTCCCCATCTGTACGGAATATCTTTTTTCTTGAGTTCTTGTGTTAGAAATGAATAATCCTTTCTTTTCTTAAGAACTTGCGACGGCACATCTTTAAATATTTTCAGTTCCATTCCTTCGATAATTAATTTATTAGAGTAACTCTGCTGAATAAACATCTCTTTCACTCATTCTCGAACAAAATAAACAACGATATCTCTGGTCACCTTCCTCTTCCGCGCAATCAGTTAATTTATTCTAAAAATACAGTCTATCTCTATGTCCATTTGTTCCGATGACCAGTCTAAAAATTTTGCCAACACCGGGATCAATCTACTATAAAGATCTTCTTCCTCCATTTCCTCCAGACCTCTTATCTTAATACATTTTTCTCTGTACTTCCACTCTGAGAGCGTGTTCCTCATCTCTGAATGCTCCACCATACCTTCTAATTCACCTGCTCTTTTTTCCAGATTTTTCGTTTTCTTCTGTACATCTTCTAAGTCTTTATTCATGTTCTTAACGTCCTTTGTCACCGTCTCAAGTCTATGCACGAAGTGCTCCATCTCTTTCTTCATCTCTCTTACTTCTTTTTTAACTTCTGTTGATAATCCTTTCATTTCATCCCGCATATCTGTTCTTATCTTCTTGACTTCTTCTAATAACAAATGGTAGGGCTCCATTTCCTCAGAGTGTCTTCTTTGAGATAGTGTCTGTATTTGTTTTTGCACCTGTGTTCTTCTTCCAGCTGCCATCTTTTATTCCTCTATCACTTGTTCTTCTCTGGGTTATTTCTCTTCTCTTCAACTAGTATAACCAAAAAAGCCTCAAATTTAAATTTTTCCTTCTCCAATCACTTTATCTTAATATCAAAATTTTTAACAGATATTAATATATTTGTAACTTATAGTAACCTTAGACTAAAAATCAATCGATTTGTATAATTTAATTCAATCTGTGATCAAATAGATATTAATTTATTTATTTAAGTTATATAGCCAATATAATAGACTGATAAGTATAATCAATTGATTATATAAGCTAATTTCCTTATTTTTATTTTATGTAAAAGTCCTTTTTATTTTTATTTTACCTTTAAATTTGACTTCTTTCCTTATTCCTAATATAAAAAACCTAAATACTTATTTATTCAGTATTATTATTATAAGGATTTACTTACTTATTTCAAAATTAATTAATTAATTATTAAATATTTGACTTTAATTACTAAGTATATTTAAATTTTAAATATCCCAAAAAAAGGGAAAAAAAGAAAAAAATTACATTATGAGTTAATTTTAATATTTATTATTCAATGTTATTCAATGTTATTCTAGTCCTTTTCTTTCCTTAATGTAATGAGCTTCTAAGTCCACAGGGAGGTGCTATGTACTCTTTTTACTTTAGTTTCTTGCTGCTTGTTACTTAAGGGGTTAACTTACTTGGTTTTTCTTTCCTGGGAAGAGATGTTTATACAGAAGCTTACTTCTGTCTATTATCCTGTAACCTTGATCTTATCTTCTTCTAGCCACCTGAGAACAGAATGACTCCCACTTCTAGTTCTCACCCAAATAAAACTTATCAAAATACAACACAGTACAATACACTTAATTTCTACTCAATTAAATATACAGATTTTTACTTTACCTACTTCAAACCTTCTGTTCTTATATCTATTCCTCAATCACTTTCCACCACCAGAGTCACCGTCTATATTCAAATTGGGATATCAAGGAAACAAAAAAGACAGATTACATTACATCCCTTTCCCCCCTTAAATTTATATTTATATGTAAGAATTTATATATTTCTTTTCTTATTTATATATTTCTTTTCAAATAGCTGTTTAGACAAACGCTTTTGCCGCTTCATTATCTTCAGTATCTCTCTCTCTTCTCTGCCTTTCCCCACGTTGTCTCTCGTAGTCTCCGCTCCGCTTCTTTCGCCTCGTCTCTTTCTCTTTCCCCCCAATATTACAGCGACTCTCCTTCCAGTTTCCAAGTCGTTCTCTCTCTTTCACTGGTATCAAACTGTCAGTTTTCGCCTCTCGTAATCTCTGCTCTCCACCCTTTCAGTCCATCTCTAATTTTACGTCTTGTAATCAAAAACCATAAAGTCCAAAACCAAAATCCAAGGAAGTTCAATGTCTAATGTCCATAAAAAGGAAAAAACCAATCGCCACAGGTCGGAACTTCACGTTTTATACTTAAATATGTTCGTATTTGGAAAAAGCAAAACTTAAACCTCCGATTGCTGTTTCTTCGTGAGTTTCCACATTCAACTCCTTCTACTTTCATCTCTCAGCTCTCTCCTCCATATGCTTTCTCTCTCTTATTCCTTTTTCCTATGGAATCTCTGCCTCCGGTTTATTTTATTTAACTTTAATTCTGGAAAGTCCTTTTCTGTCCAATTCTGTAAAGTCCTTTTAAAGTCCTTTTATATTTATACTTGCAGCTAACTTCTCGCTTATTACTTACTTTTTATCTATATCGTGGAGTCTATCCCTAGTCTCGTTACAAATCTCCGCACTTCCTTTTTATTATTTTTCCTTATTGTAGAAAGTGCTTTTAATGTGAAGGAGCTTCAATTTGTATCCTGAGCTTCAGCAATGAAAAATAATGAAACTTACTTGTTTAACATCCCTCTATTTGTTAGTTTTCCGTGGCGCAGCTACTATTGCTTGTGCGATGGTTACACAAGATCTGGTGGCTCTTTGATCCATCGACCTTGTCCGCTCCCCTCTTCTTTGTGAATTTTTGGAAAACTAAACGTCGAATTTAATCTGCACAGAGCCCCTCCAAAACCCCTCTCCCGAAGGGATAAATTGCCCCTTCTCTGTCTCACCAAAACGGGCTTACGATCTTGTGTACCGGTTGTCCGTCTCGCAGCTGTGCGAGCAGACGACCGATCGCTGCGCCATCTTCCTCCCTCACGTGTACTATTATTCCACTTTCAACATCCTGTGGAATCCTGGGGTTTGCAGTGTAGCGAGGGGCCTTTAGAATTCTCACCCAGAGAGCTCTTAGGCCTCAGGAAACTACAAACCCCAGAATTCCACAGGAGGTTGAAAGTAGAATAATAGCACTATTACAGTACAGAGTAGAAATTGGCTTATAACTCAGAAACAACTTTTTTTTTGCATAATAATTTTATTAATAAATTTTTAAAAGACATTAAAAATTCCAAGAATTTTTAAAAAAGGATAGTAAACTAAGATACAGTAAAATAGAAAAAGAAAAGAATAATGGTAGCTGTATGTGTACTTTATAACTACGAAAGGTATTCTCTATGTGTATGTGATTTATTTTTTTAGATTCTTTTCTTTCTTTCTTTCTTTTGTTTTTTCTTTTCTCTTTTCACCTTTTTTATTGCTTTATTTTATTTACAGCTTCTTTCTTTGTTCTCTTTCATTTTAGCATCTTTAAGTTTACCATGGTTCAAGATATGTATGTGTATTATATTCTTTGTATTTTATGTAAGTTATAGCAATAAAGATCATTTTTAAAAAATTATAAAAGTAAATTGCCTCGAGAAAATGGAATTCAGTGTTTTTTCAACTTGTTTGCTAAAAAGGCATAATCCCAATGTCTTTTCTAGAAGTGCATTTGAACCTCTTTCAATATATAGTGCTGTTGCATCCATCTTTTTTCCTATTTGTCTCCTCACAAAATAAACAACAACTTCCTTTGAGGTCTCTCTCTCTCTTGGGCTGCCCTAGAGTCTAGATGATAGCTCTTATCAATCCCCCATGTAAAGTCTTGTCTTCAAATTTCTAGAAAATCAGCCATCATATCCATCATTCTTTCATAAATATTTTCATTCTCCATCTCTGGAAGTCCTCAAATTTTCACACATCCCTCTGTTTCTTTAAGGTCTAAATGATCTACATCCAAATTCTTTTCATATTCGAAGGATAATTTCTCAGTCTGCTTTTCCAAATACTGGATTTTGGCTTCAAGCCTCCCAACTTTCTGATTCATCCATTTCACCTTATTAGAAATCTGAATTAAGGAGGTTTTAACTTCTTGTAGCTCTGTTTTAATATCTTTTAAAATTTCTTTCTTTATCTGGGTCACATTTGAACTCAGTTGCATCATACTAGTATTCATGTCTTCTTTTATTCATATCCTTTCTGATTTTACCTATCTCCTTCAGGACAAAATGATCCACAGAAATTCTGCTCTGTTGCAGCAGTTGTAAAGGTGAAGCAGTAGTTTTCCTCATTTTTAGCTGTCAAGCTTTTAAAACCCACTTTTAAAATTCAGGCTGTAGTACTCATTTTCCACTACAGAGCATCAGTACAACATAGCAGTTGCTCATTCAGGTGCTTCCTTGAAAACTGTGTAGGAAATTTGCTTACAGAGGACTAAGCTCAAAAAATAATTTCCTGCTGTGCCTTTGGCAATGACGACCACTTATCTCTCTATTGGGTAAATAATAAACAATCTCTTTCTTTAGGTTGTTTGTTGTTTTTCTGGGATTTGAGGCCATCTTCTATTACTATTTTCTGTTGGAACTGACAAGATGTACAACTTTAGTTATTATGGGTTACTTGGTCTATTGGTGTTATAGAGGACCTTCACCTGCTACTGTTATTGGAAGCAGTTGTAAAAGCTCTATAAGAGTAGCATTCTTTTAGTGAAGATTCACTTCCTGATTTGCTGTTGCTATCATATCCTGCTTCATTGTGGTATTGTATTATATTTTGTATTTTAGTTTGCCAAACTTGCTCATGTTCTCTTTTAACCTTTTGTATATGAGAACCTATATGCTATTTTTATAACTAGAATATATAAAAGACTATTTCTTTTACCCTATTTTATCTTCTGAATTTCCTTTTTATTTACAACAAATTTGGTAGCAGAGGATGGTTGCTTAAATGGTTATTTTTTTAGTCCAGTGGTTGCCTAAATGGTTGTTTTGAACAGAAGACAAAAGAAAGGGTTTTTTTTTTTTGGTGTTTGGAATTTTTCTATTTTTTCTTTTTGGAGTTTTTGCACAATGAAGCAGATGAATTTTTAAATATGTGTTGCATTTGTCTTTTGGCCCTAATTATTGAACTGAGCAATTAATTTTTCATGGCAACAATTTTTTTCAGTAATAAAGGAATTCTTATCTAGCAGGATTTTTGTGTGTGTGACAAAGTTTTAAAATTGAAGTTTATATTGGCTGGAAAGCTCATATGGATAAGTTTAAAATGTCTGTAACCTCAGCTAATTCACCTATAGTTACTACACCTACTTTCCAACAGGATGCAAGTATTAACAATGGCTTATTTGTAATCCCAAAGTCAAATAGGGATAATTTTCAGATGTGGGATGCAAGATTGAGAGTTTCCTTACAAGTAAAAGATTGTTTGAGCATTATAGATCAAGACACGCCTGAAAATCAGTCAGAACAGCATGAATATAAAATGAAAGAAGCAGAAGCTTTAACCGTGATATATTCCTGTATAGAAGACTATGAGAGCCCTTTAGTAATTAAGTACAAGATAGCTAAAGAGTTATATAGTGCCTTTAAGGAAAAGTATTTCAACAGATCAAATAAGAACATGGTATTTCTGAAAGAGAAACTATATAGTATGAGGATGAAAGAAGGAACTAGCATAGATATGCATTTAGATGAAATGTTAAGGATCATTTCAGAGCTTCAGTCTGCAGGAGCAGAGATGTTTGACTCTGAGTTTCACACCTGCTTATTGCTTAGTTTACCACCTTCTTTTGTAAATCAAAAGGCCATGCTTGAGTGTAGAAGTTGATATAGATTATACAATCACTTATTTAAGAGACTCTGGACTTAAAAGGACAGCAGACAATATACCTGAGAAAATATCAGTGTTGAGGACAAAACCTGACTATAAAGAAAAGAAATGTTATATATGTTCAAGGGTGGGGCATATTACCAAATACTGTAGGTTTAAAGCTGTAGAAAATCAAAAGCCCAGAGGAGCAAATGTTTCCACAGATAGAACACCTTTTAGTAGACAAAGACACCCCAATGGTCATGGAAACTTTAAACCAAATGGTGAAAGATCAAATGAAAGGTATAAGCAAAGGTTTAACAACAGTATAAATCCTCATAAGAATCAAACATTTCAGATATCTGATCATCAAGGGGTAAATGATAAAAGACATTTTCTTTTAGATAGTGGTAGTTTTATTCATATCTGTCAATTTAGAGAAAGCTTTAGTGAATTTGATACAAAAAACAGACCAGAGATATTACAAGCAAACCAACAAAGATTAAATGCGCTACAAACTGGAACTGTGCCTTTAGGAGTCCTCACTTCTAAATATGAAGTGGTAAATCTTACATTGACAAATATTGCTTTTGTTCCTGAAGCTTCAAATAACTTGATTGGTACTAGACAAATTGTAAAGAATGGCTATACTGTAGTACTTAAAGGTGACTCAGGAAAAATTATCATTAATAGGACTGGTCTCATACTTAAGGTTGATGAAAAGAATGGGTTTCATTATATTATTGATGTTAATGATGACACTGTAACAAATGTGGAAAGACCTGTATGTCAAATAAGACAAGATGTTTGTGATCATAAAGCCTGTTTATACTTGTGGTATGTGAAGTTGGGACATAGAAATATGTGAAGTGTTGAAAAACTATTGACAGAATGTGGAATTAACGTCATTAAGTGTGATAAAGCAAAAGAAAGATGTGCAATCTGTACAAAAGCAAAGGGAACGGCTCCTAGTTATATAGGACAATCTAGTATACAGGATAAGGATATTTTGGAAGAAGTTTGTTCAGATTTAGTGAGTCCTATGCCATTATCTGCAGGCAAAAATAAATATTTTCTTACTTTTACAGAATCCAAGAGCAAATATAGTTATATACGCACACACACACACACACATACACACATACATACACACACACACATACTTAAAAGTAAGGATGAGACCCTTGAGAAGTTTAAGAGCTGCAGTTAAGAATCATTTTGGCAAAGCACCTTTAATGTTATGAACTGATGGAGGTGGAGAATATTGCAATATAGATTTCAAAAGATTTATGGAACAGGAAGGTATAGAGCATAAAGTGACTATATCTTATTCCCCTCAACAAAATTGATGTTCTGAAAAGTTGAATCGGATATTACAGGAGATGTCTAGATCTATGTTAATGCAAGCTGGACTACCTGAGTTTTTATGGGCTGAAGCAATAGTTACAGCAACTTATTGCACAATAGAATCCCTAGCAGAGTAACAGGCAAAACACCTTTTGAATTACAATTTGGTAGGAAACCAGGTTTAAAGCATATAAAAACCTTTGGTGCTAAAGCATATTGTCACATTCCAAAGGAAAGGAGAGGAAAACTTGAGCTGAAATTGGAGTCATTGTTGGATATCCATCTGGAAGAAAAGAGTATAGAGTTTTAAACCGTAAAACCTTTGAAGTTAAATGTTGCAATGTTGTACATGTAGATGAGAGAAATGTAATGCAAGAAACAGTTGACTCGATGATGGCAATTGATCTAGAGCATGTAGATACTGTTTCACAAGAATTGGTCAGTTGGTTACCTATAGAGGACGGTGGTCAACCAGTAGTTCCACCTTCAGGAGATGTTACTAAAACAGAAGGGGACATAGGGACCAGACCATGTGAAACAGAAACAGAGGAAAACTATGAAGTAGAAATAGAAGGAACAACTGCTGTAAGATGATCAGATAGAATTAACAAAGGCAAACCTCCAGAAAGATATGGATTTTGTGAGAATTTACAAACAAGAAAGGAACCAACAAGTTGGAAAGAAATTAGTAAATTGCCTCCCTTAGAAAGAGAAAAGTGGATGGAAGCTATGGAGGAGCAATATCAATCCTTAAAGCAAAATCAGGTTTGGACCCTTACTAAGCTACCCCCTGATAGAAAGGCTATTGGAAATAAATGGGTTTATAAAAGTAAATACAATCCAGATGGGAGTGTGGATAAGTATAAAGCATGTCTGGGTGCAAAAGGTTTTACCCAAAGATATGGAATTGATTATATAGATACATTTGCACCAGTTGTTAACTTTACAACACTCAGGACACTCCTTAGCATAGCAAGTTCAAGAAATATGTTTGTGGAACACTTAGGTGTCAAAACAACTTTTCTTAATGGGAACCTTTTGGAAGAGATTTATATGGAACAACCTGAAGGGTTTCAAAAGGAGGGACAAGAGAATCTTGTTTGTAAACTCAATAAAAGTATGTATGGACTTAAGCAATCAGCCAAAAGTTGGTATGATAAATTAACAGAACTTTTATATCAACAAGGCTTTGAACAAGGAAAGGCTGACCCATGTTTATACATGAGGCTTAAGAATGAACACTATCAATACATCTTGACTTACGTAGATGATCTATTAATATGTTGTCAACATAAGGAGGATAGTGATCAAATAGCTAATAAATTAAAAACAGAAATAGAGGTTAAACAGTTTGGAGAAGTGAAACATTACCTTGGGATGGAAATTGAGAGACTCAATGATGGTAGTTTTCTTCTAAGTCAGAAATGTAACATGATAGACTTTATAGAGTCAGTTGGTATGAAAAACTGTAAAGCTGTGAATACGCCATTAAAACCAGCTTATTTGAAAGCAAAAGATAGACAACCACTTAAAAATCATGATGAATATCAAAAAGCAATAGGAAAATTACTTTGAGTAAAACTACAAGACCTGATATTGCAGTAGCTGTTAATATTTTAAGTAGAAAAATGAATTCACCAAATCATCATGATTGACAAGCTATAAAGAGACTGGCGAGATATCTGAAAGGGATAGAGAATTTAAAATTAAGATTATCATCTTGTAAGAACCCTAGACTAGCTGCGTACATGGATGCTAGTTGGGGAGAATAGTCAACAAATTATAAACCAACTAGTAGATATCTGTTTTATTATGGCAATAATCTTATTGACTGGACTAGCAGAAGACAGAATATTGTGGCCCAATCTTCAGCAGAAGTCGAATGTGTATCAGCAGCAAGTGCATGCAGTGAGTTGGAATGGATCTTTCATCTGTTAAAGGACTTTGGCATAAGTGAACCTGTGCCAATTGTAATGTTTGAAGATAATCAAGTCTGTATTACAATATGTAAAGGGGAAAGTACCAAAGCTAGAAGTAGATCTATTGGATTAAAATGTCAACTAGTAAAAGACTTGTATCAAAAGGGATTGATTGATGTTGAATATTGCCCCACTGATGAGATGATAGCAGATATTTTGACTAAGCCATTGACAACACAGAAATTTATATATTTTTGTGAATTGTTGAATATGTCTGATTATAATGACATCATTGTAATATCTTGAGAAGGGGTTGTTGGAACTGACAAGACTTACAACTTTAGTCATGATGGGATTAATTGGTCTATTGGTGTTATAAAGGACCTTCACCTGCTACTGTTATTGGAAGCAGTTGTAAAGGCTCTATAAGAGTAGCATTCTCTTAGTGAACACTTATTTCTTGATTTGCTCTGATCTGCTGTTGCTGCAGTTTGTATCATATCCTGCTTCATTGTGGTATTGTATTATATTTTGATATATGTTGTATTTGTATTTTAACTTGCCAAACTTGCTCATGTTCTCTTTTAACCTTTTGTATATGAGAACCTATATGCTATTTTTATCTTTTAACTAGACTATATAAAAGACTATTTCTCTTACCCTATTTTGTCTTCTGAATTTCCTTTTTATTTACAACATTTTCTCCTATTTTCTCTTTCTTTCTCACAATACCATTTCTATTTTTCCAATATTTAAATTTTTGTAAGTCTTAAATTGAAAAAGGAGTACAGCTCAACTCCTTGCCCTCTTCTTTAAAATTTTAATTTCTTTTAAAGGTTTTCCAGAGTGGGCACTTTAAACTGGAGAAAATTAACAAGTGATTCACAATTATCCTTTAGATGTTAAATTACAAAGTTTGGTCCATCCACCCCTCAAAGTATTTCTTAATTATCAAGTTAGAATTAGGAAGTTAAGCAAGTTGGTTATGGGCACCTAGGTTGCTCCGGCAGTGGCAAGACAGGGTGGAGCTCTGATGAAACGCTTGTCTTGATCCTGATCCTCTCCACACTTCCAGAGAGCCCAAAATAGCTCTCTTATGTGCCAGATTGGTTCCCATAGAAAATAAGGAGTATCTTTCAAATTCCTATAGCCAAGGAATAATTTCCCCATTTTCAAAGGTGGCAAACCAGCTCTAGGTGCACCTTCCGCTCTGTCCCCAAAAAGAGATAGGGTGTCACTGCAGCATTTTCTCAACCTGGAAGTCAACAATATGGCTGTTCACAATCTTGGGAGCTTAGGTGGAAATAGATACAGGTTGACACACAAGAAGCAAGGAACTAAGAGATGGAGTAGAAGAACAGGTTGCTCACCTGTAACTGTGTTTCTTTGAGTGGTCATCTGTGCCCTCAGACAATGGGATCTTAGCTCATGCACAGTTGTGTTTTGGAAAGTTCCAGAGCTGAGCAGCTTGGCGGGAACCCTTCCCCCTATTCGGTACTCAGCATGCTCGGTCCCGCCAAGCTAGCATTCTCCTCAGTTTCGAAGGGGACCTGAAAGAGGGGAGGCTGGGCGGGTATGTGTGAGGGCACAGATGACCACTTGAAACACAGTTACAGGTAAGCAACCTGTTCTTCTTCTTCATGGTCTCTGTGCCTCACACAATGGGAGATTAAGTAGCTCACCATTGGACGGTGGGTCAGGTCCTAGATGATAGAGGACAGCACTGCATGAACAAAGCGAGCATCACGTTGGGCTCTACAGTCTAGGCGGCAGTGCCAGACAAACGTCGAAGGGTGTGTCCACTTAGCTACCTGACAGAGTTCCCTCAGGTTGACTCCTTTGAGGAGAGCTGCTGAGGACACTACGGCCTGAGTGGAGTAGGTATGTATAGGTGAAGGAGGCTGTTGTTTCACAAGTTCATAGGAGAAACGAATTGCTTCCATGACCCACTTGGAAAAATGCTGAGTGGAGACTTTGTGGCCTTTCCGCCTCCCTCTATAGCAGATGAAAAGGTGAGGAGGTTTTTAAGCAGAGGCTGGATGGCCATCTGTTGGGAATACTTTGATGGGTGTTCCTGCACAGCAGGGGGTTGGACTCAATGGCCCCTGGGATCTCTTCCAATTCTATGACTCTATAAGTGAGACGAAAAGACAAGGTTCGTTGGAGATAGAAGGCAAGTGCCCAGTGGACATCTAATGAGTGAAGGGAGCACTCAAGAGGTGTGGATGGCTTAGGATAGAAAGTTGGAAGGATAATATCCTGGTTCAAGCGGAATTCAGAGACACCTTAGGGAGAAAAGACAGATCTGGGTGGAGAACCACCTTGTCCCTGTGAAATACGAGGAAGGGTTCATCCGCCTGTAGTGCAGTCAGTTCCCCTACCCTCCTGGCTGATGTAATGGCCACAAGGAACGCAGTCTTCAGAGTAAGGAGGTGGTCATCCGATGCGGCCAGTGGTTCAAACAGCTTGCGCATGAGTTGGGAAAGGACTAAAGATAATGACCATGGAAGGAGTGGTGGAGAGGTAGAAGGGTAGAGATGGTGAAGGCCTTTAAAGAACTGTTTGACTATAAGGTTCCTAAAAAGAGCTGAGGAGGGAGAGTTGCGTGGCTGGTAAGTGACGATAGCAGGGAGGTAGATCTTAAGAGAGGAGAAGGCCAGCCCTTGTTCCCTAAGGAATAAAAGGAAATGAAGGACCGTCGACAAGGAGGCGGGGGAAGAAACCTCAGATCAAGCATCTGCAAAGGCGGTAGACTTGTGCCACTTGTATTCATAGGACCGGCAAGTAGACTCCTTACTAGAGGCCGTGGGAACCACTAGAATGCGAGGAGAGTCTAGAATGTTATCCTCCAGGCATGTAGGTGGAGGCAAGGTAGGTCCAGGTGAAGCACCCGACCATCTGAGTGAGAGAGGAGGTCTGGAATGTGTGGGAGAGGCATTCAACGGCCCTGGGAGATGGTGAGGTGGTGGCCGAGCCAGTGCAGGCTTGGCCAGTAAGGGGCTATGAGAATGGCATCTGCCTGGTCGATGGCAATCTTGGCCACCACTTGGCCCAGGAGTCGACATGGGGGGAAGATGTAAAGGAGTCCCTTGTTCCATGGAAACTGGAACACGTCTCCGAGACAGCGATGTCCTATGCTAGCTCTGGAGCAGTAGCAAGGCCACTTCTTGTTCTTGTGAGTGGCAAATAGATTGACGGATAGAGTGCCCCAGAGGGACACTATCTGGCGAAAGGCCATGTCAGATAGGAACCACTTATGATGGCACACTGTATCCCTGCACAGTGTGTCCGCTGTAGCATTGCCTCACCCTGCCAGGTGCACTGCAGGTGCACTGCAATTGGATGGATCCCTAGTCCCATATCTGTAACTTGAGGTGGAGGAGTAGAGACGAGTGAGTGCCTTCCTGATGGTTTATATAGCAGACAGCTGTGGTGTTATCGGACAACATCTGCACCGTTCATCCGAGAAGGAGTGTCTGAAAGGCCCGGAGAGCTTTGAAGATTGCTAGAAGCTCCAGGGCATTGATGTGCAAATATTTCTCCAGTCCGGTCCAATGATCCTGAACTGAGAGCTGATTGCAGTGGGCTCCCCAGCTGAGGAGGGATGTGTCGGTGGTGATAGTGATGGATGGACGGGGTTCAGTGAATGGCATTCTGGAGAGTAGATGGTGGGGCGATAGCCACCAGTGGAGAGAGTCCCTGACCGGGTGTGGAATGTGGAATCTCCAATGCTGGTCATTGAGAAGAGGATTGAAGTGTCTGAGAAACCAGTGTTGAAGAGGATGGGCATGGAGGCAAGACAGGTAAGTGTCGGAGGTCATGGCCACCATGTTATCAAGAAGCTGTTGGATTTGGTGAGTGGAGGTGGAGATGGATCGGCACAGGACCGTCACATGTTTTACTGGCAGGAATACCATGTGGAAGTGGAGTCCAAGGTAGCCCCGATGAAGTCAAGGGTACGAGTTGGTTCCAAGTGATTTTTTGGGGGATTGACCCTGAGGCCGAGATTGGAGAGCAAAGAAAAGATGAGATGAATGTCTTTGTATAGTTTCCACCTGCAGGACACCACCAATAGCCAATTGTTGAGGTAGGGATACATCATCACATGCTTTGTACAGAGGAAAGACATCACAGCAGCCAACCACTTGAGGAAAACTCTGGGAGCTGTGGATAGACCGAAGGGAAGCACTTTGTATTGGTAACATGTATCTCTGACCGCGAAGTGGAGGTACTGCCTGTGTTGAGGGCAAATAGCAATATGGAAGTAAGTGTCTTGTAGATCTATGGATGCGAACCAGTCCCATCGCTTGAGGAGAGAGATGATGGACGCCAGTGTGACCATCTTGAACTTCCGGGGTGAGATGAAGGAGTTGACCGCCTGGAGGTCAAAAATGGGTCGAAGAGTGCCATCTCTCTTCGGGATGGTGAACGACTGGGAGAAAAAACTGGTGTGCTTGGCAGAAGGAGGCAGTTTTTCTATGGCCCTTTGTGAAGAAGTGTATCTATCACCTCGAGAAGAGCAGAACTGGAAGGTGTGGAATAGAAGATGCCAACGGGAGGAGTATTTAGAAATTCAATGGCATAACCAAGATGGACAATGGTTAGCATCTAAGTGTCCGAAGTGATAGCTCACCAGGTGTTGAAGTGGTGAGAAAGGTCTGGGGCCTTGGAAGACAGGCGGCCCGCAAGACAAAAGGTTAGCAGAGGTGGCAACCTGCGAGGGAAGTCAAAATCTAGAATTTGCAGCAGAAGCAAGCTTCTTAGAAGAAGCTTGACATCATCTGAAAGAATGACGAGATGAAGAGGCCGGGGCAGAAGATTGTTGTGAGGACCAGCATGGAGATCGAGACCTGTAAGAGTAAGAAGTGAGTCTCCATGATGAGTGGAATGAATGAGGCCTTCTAGTCTGAGATGAAGGATGAAGTCCCATCTTTTTCGCTGTAAGACGAGCCTTCATGACATGGTCCCCCGTGGTAGCATGGAAGAGGCTGTGGCCATTGAAGGGAAGATCTTTAATTCTCTTCTGATTGTCCTCTGTCAAGCCAGCGGAGCGTAGCCGTGCAAAGCGACAGAGACCAATTGCACCTACCATAACCTGCGCCAAACCCTTGACAGCGTGTTGAGAGGACTGGATCTGCTGATTGGTAAAGGCCACCGATTCATTGTAAAATTGGATAGCCATGGCCTGGTGGTCATCAGGAAGGTGAGAAATGAGACTGAGAATGGGACCGAGAAGAATGGGACCGAGGCGGGTAGTGGTAGCGTGGCTGAGAGGGTGAGTGCAACGGTGACCTACAGCGGCGAGGCCTGGGGGGGGGGCAAGAATGAACATTGGGATGGTGGTGGTCATGGTAAGTTGGCGAGTAGGAATAGTAGGAGCCAGGCTGTTCCTTCTATAAATGCTCATGAACATAACGAGCTATATAGGAGGCCGAGGAAAATGGTGAATCCTCTCTAGCAGGAAGGAAGTCATAGAAACTGTGATGACTGTGATCATGATGGTGAGGGGACCTGCCACGGTCCCTACGAGTTGAAGAACGGACCACACTAGGGCGGGGCCGGTCTCAAGAGGTAGCCGGAGGAACATCTGGAGCTGGTGGATGGTCCATGTCAGGATGGCGAGAGGCCACAGCCAGAGGAGGCAGATCATGTGTATGCCTTTGATCGGGCTAATCCCTAGATGGGGAAGGAGAAGGGACCGGAGAAAGTCGGCATTCCTTGTCCAAAGTAGGATCTGTTGGTATCGGCGAGTGTAGTACTGGGCATTGAAGAGACCCTGGTGCTGGAGAGAGAATGGAGGCCTGCCTGTCCTCCAATGTGGCGGAGTAGGAAGAGGCCCGAGAGAGCGAGCTTGGGTGGTTGGTGGACAGGCAGCGGGTGAAGGAAAGTGACGTTTCTCCTTTTTCTTCTTTTTCTTAGGACCCACTGAGGAGTCGCATGAAGAGACCCGTTTTCTCTTGGCTACAGTAGGGACAGTCCAAGGCTGTTGGGTCAAGGTCGCCTGAGAAGTAGAGGAGGTGGATGTGGCATCTCCAGAGCTGAAAGACTGAGGCACCACTGGCATCTTAGGAAGCTTTGGAATCCTCGGGAGGGAAGCAATGGGCAGCAGAGTCGAAGAGGAAGCTGATGCCAATACCATAGGTGCCGGTACCGAGGCCGAGGTCAGTACCAGAGTAGTCAGTAACGACGGAGATTTTGATACTGACAGGCCTCAAGATGGACGGCTCAAAGCCGAAGCGGTAAATAGTGCCGTGTTGGAGGCTGCTTAATCCCTTAAATGAAGAGCTTGCTCCCAGCAATAGTATAGCTCTGTTCTTCAAAGCTGGCGAGGTAAACTCTTTGCAAATAGAACAGGCTTGTACGTTATGGGCCTCTCCAAGGCAGAACAAACACACCAAATGAGCGTTGGAAAGCAAAACTTTGTGGCTGCAAGATATGCAAAGTTTGAAAAGTGCAGAAGACATAAAAAAGAAGAAGGGGTTCTGACAAATCTTGTGTAGAAACAAAGAAAAAACAGTCCAAGAAGAAAGATTATGCTGCTCAGCAGAGGAAGCCTTCCGAGCTGCTAACTGGTCGGTGGACGAAAAGAAACCGAGGAGAACATTAGCTTGGTGGGACTGAGCATGCTCAGTACCGAATAGGGGGAGGGATTTCCGCCAAGCTGCTCAGCTCTAGAACTTTCCAAAATGCAACTGCGCATGCACAAAGGTCCCCCTGTGTGAGGCACAGAGACCACGAAGAAGAACTAAGCCTGTACGATGTTCCTGTTGCCTTTTTTTTTTTTAAATCTATTGCCTCTATAGCCTCTGTATGGTTACAGTTTTTTCTCAGGTCTTGCTGTATTTCAAAAGTGTGGAATACCTCCTGAATAGAAAAAGCCTTCTGTTAAAGCAAAGAAATTTCAGACCTCCAATCACCTCTTCTCATGCTAACTCAAAATGCAGATACATTAATTACCCCGTAGTGGATCTATGAGATTCTGCAATGCAGTCACAGTAAATACTTTGTCATGACAAACTTGTAAAACAAAATCTCATTTTTGGCCATATATTAATGAAGACTACATTATTATCATCTATAAGTCCCCCAATATAAATTATGCTTGTACATCTGTTTGTGAGCAATAGGACACTGAAACCAAATGTATCCAGCTAGGCCTATATCTGGTCTTGGAAGCTAACCATGGTCAGCCCAGGTTAGTGCTTGGGTGGAAGACTGCCAACAAATACCATTTCAGAGGAAGATACTGGCAAAACCACCTCTGTGTATTCCTTGCCTAAGAAAACCTTAATGGAATTCAGGGGCTCTCATAAGTCGGCAGACAACTTGAAAGCAGATTTCACATAATTTGTGTAATATTTCATGAATACGTACGACTGCATGTAAATATCATTATAAAATCATTAAAAAGAGAACTTGATACAGCCATATGAACAGTCATATCACAAATTCTTTCCCCCACCAACTCTAAATGCACACATTTATGTGTAAAAGCCAAAGAGACATAAAAGAACTAAAATAACTGCCAAACAGGAGCTGAACAGTGCACATTGCTTAGAAGCTGTTTTTTTGTTTAAATAGAAAACAGTGAATTTGAAAACAAGATATAAACTCAACATTTAGGGAGAAATTCAGTCACACTTTCCTTTTGCTCTCTTCTTGTCTCTTTTCTCACTTGTTCCTCGGTTCTTCCATTAAAACAAAGCTACTTCTTGGAAGTTCTACCCCAAGTTCCTATATTGCCTCCAGATCTCCCACATAGCAACACAGAAGAGAACACATTAAATAGAACCACAATTGTATTTTCTTCATCATTACTATGTGTTGTGAGCACTGTAAGTAAAATTGTTAAAAATCTTTGTTTGCATGCAGGCACTTCACCCAACAGCATTTTAGTCCATTAAATTTTGCTGCTGGTTCTGTGAGTTGCATTAAGGCAGAACAAAATAAAAGGAGTAAATCCTACAAAGGGTTTTATTCAGCAAGAATGAATTCATTTGTAAGATGTGGCTAGTTCAGTATCAAAAGAAATGGTAGATGCCTCAGGCTATTAGCCCTTGAATTTCTCCATTTTCCATTCCCACTAAGGAATCAGTGTATTATCCACCTCAAGCCATTTTATTAACCTAAGATTGAATTTATGTGGTAGATCTTCACCTCATGCTTTGAATTCTATTTTAGTTCTACAGTATGTATTGAATCAAGTGCTCTCTATGTGGATGTTCCCCTGTTCCCCACTCCAGCTAGACAGATGAAGAATTTTGAGGAAAATTTAAGAGTTCAATAGGAGAGCAAAGCTTTCTGTAGTGGGTTTCATATATCCCATGTCGCCACTAATTGGAAAAAATCTTAGTTAAAACTATACCAAAAAATTCAGCTGAAATTATAGTGGTTTCAGCATTGGAATACAACTCTGGAGACCAGGACTCAAATCCCAGCTCTGCAATGGAAATCCATTGTGGGACCTTAGGCAGATCACACTCTCTCAGCCTCAGAAGAAGCAAAGGCAAATCCCTTCTGAACAAATCTTGCCAAGAAGACTACATGACATGTTTGCCTTAGGGTCATCATAAGTCAGAAATGACTTGAAGACCCATCACAACAAAGTTGCCTATTGGGATGGTATCAAGATAGTCAAATATAGGTATTTTTATGAAAGAGCAGCATTTTCATTTGTATCCTAAAAACGGCACACTTATTTTGTTATTTGTTGTTATGAAAATAACACAGCATAGAAATACATTAGAAATAAGACTGTAAGGTCTTAGGATATTAGTTTATATGAGGGGCGAATAGAGTAATTTGTTTCACTATCAGTCCTCCCATTAGATTTGGGGTGGTTTGTATGAAAATAATGCATATCATAGAGATATTCTCAGGCCGAAAAGCCGCAAAGTCACAGAAGTATATATTCAAAAGCCTGGAGTTATGATGCTTCAAAATCAGTTTGAGGCTCTTTAAACATCAAAGTGTGATGGCATGGGAAGAAAGGAGAGAACACTTGTCAAATTCATAATCCTTCCCTAAAGCACAGTGATTGAAACTCCTCTCATAAATTGTGCCCTAAGATTAGAATGAGGATCTGCTACTGTCACCCAGTACTGCTTTCCCTCTCGCCTTCTTCCACAGTCTCTCAATAATAAAGATGCTCTTTTGGAAGACAAGACAAGCTTTCCATGGTATGAAATTTGAACAAAGCTTTAAGTAGAGTCCAGATTTGGTTTTGCAAACTTGGGAGGAACATCTTCTTCATCTTAGAAAGTACTCACCCAAGCTTGAGAAATACCCAAATTCTTCTTGGATTTTGGGTGAATCCAGCAGAGATCGTTAAGTATGAAGCAAAATAAATACCATAGTCTAGAAGCCAAGTTTTAAGAGAAATGCAAAGAGGAATATTAAAAGAAAAAGTGTTAGATAAAAATAAAAGAGCATACTTGTGAATAATTGTAGGTTGGCTATAATTTTCTCTGCCTAATTCTGTCATGGTTCATGAAAGAGCCTAGAGCAACCTGTAACATATAGAATACACAAGTATATTTGGACTGTTCTGAAGCCAAAGGATTTCTGGAAAATAATTTCAGTTTGACAAGGTTTAGCAAGTGCACACGGAACATAAATTTCTTATGACTATATCCTGGTTGAAGAAAAGTGCTTCCTGATGAAGGGGCTCACTTACGTATGTTGCTGTGGAAACAATCATAGCAACCCATGGTTTATTTCCTTTAAAACCATAGATATTTGCTTCCTAGGGGCACTCTCTATGAACTAATACACATTAAGCAACTGGATACCGTGATGGAATTTTACGTACGATTGTTTTTGTGGTTTTACCATATCACTGTAGTAGCTTGGCGAAATGCTTTATGCATGTATATTTCCAATAAAGCAATAAACTGGACTTCAGTAATATACAGTCATATGTAAAACCTTCCCATAAGATTTTATAAAATGTTTATTATAATTCCTATGTTGGATGTTTCTTATATTTTCCTTCGCTCATAGGCACAACAGAAGAGAACTAGGCTTTGATCTGTCCATAATTGCTTGTGTGGGTGGATTCCGCTTGCGTGAACTATGGTGCGGACAGCTCTTAAGGTACACAAATTCTATCTATCCATCTCCTAATTCTTCCACTGAGCTTTTTCTTCTTTTTAAATATTTGAATCTGGTGTGTGCTCACTTCTGTAACAGTGTCTGTCAGGCAAGCTCTACATACACACACTCAGAAAAATCCCAATTTATTATCAAAAAGCAGAGGTTTTGAGACAATGGTCTATGAGAAATGAATGGAAGGGAGGGAAAACATAGGACATAGGAGCAGACAGGCTAAAATCCACCATCTTGGAATTACACAGTATTTATACAATCATTTAACCAGAGACATTACTAAAGAAAGTTCACTGTCTTTCATTTCTGCAACACATAAAGAGAAATCTAAACAATATCTTTTTATTTGGCAGGCAGCAAAGAAACTAAAACATCAAGACTGAAGTCAAGCCTGAGGTGAGGAAAATCTCTGGGCACCTTGAGTGATTTCACCTTAAGTTCTTTTAAAAGTAGAAAACAAACACAGTGTCTCTAACAAATATTTTTGAATATGCCACATTTTTATTAACCTTTTTTTCTTTAATATGTTTCCTGTTATTTTGAAATGTGTGTTTAAGTGGTAAGGGGTCCAAAGCTTTGATTCTCAAAGGGACCAGAAAAGACACTGAAAAGAAAAGACACAGGGAAAAAAAAAAAAAAACACCTCTCCTTTGGCCTTTTTCAGATTCTCTGAAACTCAAACATAGACCCCTACAGAGGGCCATGGATCGCAGGTTACGAACCCACGAATGTATGTGCTACAGTACCTGCATATTGGTATCTGAGTACAAGATTTCTTCTCCTGACTTGATAGTTGCAACACATTATGGATTTGTACATGTAAACCAATCCCCACGAGGGTAGCTCCACAGACGTAATATTCATTTGTAATCACATTTAAGTGTCCGTAAGCCAGTGTGCAACATTCAAGTGATGTAATTCATGTCTGAACCAGCCCTAAGCCTAAGCAAGTGCACAAACTTACCTTCACATCCTACTGTTCCTTTCTCTTGCTACTTTTTGCTGTCATCTACATCAGTGGTTCTTAACCTGAAGTCTCTGGAACCCTGCTGCAGGACACCAACAGCAGTGGAGACAGCAACAGCAGTGTGTGTGTGTGTGGCCAAACTGCTCTCTCGTTTGCAAATAAGAGAGCATTTGGCAAGTGTGCAAAATGCCTTCTGATAAGTCTCTGTGCCCCCACACACCACACTGCTCCTCCCTGAGGAGAGGGACCTAGTGGCAGGTGCGCATGCACACCCAAACTGGCCTCTCATTTGCAAACAAGGGAGCGGTTGAGATGTGCACACATGCCTTTTGCTGTGTCCCTCTGTGCCACCCCCCCCCGCTGCCATGTCTCTGAGGAATGGGGCCTCATGGCAGCCATGCACACACGTCCAAACTGCTCTCTAGTTTGTAAACGAGGGAGCAGTTGGGGCATGCACATATGTCTTCACCATATCCTTCTGCACCCACACTCCTCACTGCCAAGTTCCTGACAAAAGGGACTTGGCAGCAGGTGCATGTGTGCACTTAAACTGCTCTCTTATTTGCAAACAAGGGAGCAGTTGGGGCATGTGTATATGCCTTCTGACATGTCCCTTTGTGCCCACACCCCCATGGGTGTGAGAGGGACACAGAGGCAGGTATGTGTGTGCACCCAAACTGGCTCTCATGTTTGCAAACGAGGGAGCAGTTTTGGATGCACACACACACACACACACACACACACACCTCTGCTGTGTCCCTGATGAAAGGGGCATGGTGGCAGGCATGTGTCCATACTAAGACTATGGAGTCTGGGGTCAGAATCACCACTCAGTCATGGAAATCTACTGGGTGACCTCAGGCAAATCATATTCTCTTAACCCCAGAGAAAAGCAAAGGCAACAAATCTTGTCAAGAAAATTGGTTCACTTAGGGCTGCCATAAGTCCATTTTCAAAGGGGAGAAAAATGATGGCTAGAAAGAACCTTCCCTTGTCAGTGATACTTAGTTGTTGTGTGCCTTCAAGTCACTTCTGACTTGTGGAAGCTCTAAAGTGAACTTATCACATGGGTTTGTTTGGGTTTTTTTGGCAAGATTTGGTCAGAATGGGTTTGCCTTTGACTTCCTCTGAGGCTGAGAGAATGTGACTTACACAAGGTCACCCAGTGTCTGAGTGGAGATTTGAATCCTAGTCTCTAAAAGCCTTAAATGAATATTTAAATATTTAACTCTATATTTAAATATTTAGGTATTTATATCTAAATTTAAATATTTAAATCTTGACTTAAGTCTTGGGGGGTCGCAGCAACAAAATTATATTTACTGGGGGTCCTGGGCAAAGAAAAAGCTAAGAACCACTGTCTATATTATTGAAATTTAGACTGCAGTTTTGAAAACTCACAAGTTCTATTGAGTTTAACAGGATTTACTTCCATGTAAATGTGTGTAGGATTGCAGCCAACCTATACTTTTTTAAAAAATTATTTGTATTGACTTTCAGGTAAATCATTATAACCAGGAAATTGTCATTTTGCTCATGTTGGTCCACAGATAGTACTATAGAAATAGCAGAATAATCAACACCACCATCATCACCCTCTGGTTCTGCTGGTTCAGCTTTTAAATCAAGTGACAAAAATGTCCATATTATTTACCTTTGTTCTTTGAAGCTATGATGAACTAACTGCTACAAGAAAATACTTTTTTCGGGTACCTCTTTTGCTCTTTCAGATTTGAAGAACTGCTCTGGAAGCTATTGTTTTCAGGATCTCCTATTAGAAAAGCTAATAGGCAGCTGAATAAACATTCACAAAATACTCTAAGGGCTGCGTGCTCTAAAGATCAACAAAAAGGTTTTATGATAAAAAGTTCTGTATGCACTGCAGCATCTCTTGTTAGGGTTATGAATCTATTGTTTTCCTATTCTGCTCTGCAGAAAAGATTTCTCTTTTCATTCTTCTTGGATGTGCTTGGCCCCGCTGGTGGCGCTTTTTGCTACTCTCACCAATGTTAGCATGTTGTTATGTAAGTTGTTATGTAACATGTCAATTGAGTGTGCCAAAATTAAGTCAATTAAGCAAGCCAAAATGCTTGTGGTCAAGGTTTGTTCTGGATATTTCACTTTGTGTCAGCTGTCTGTCTGTCTGTCTGTCCCTTTTTCCAAACCACCCTTTTTCTCCCCAGTATTTCCCTCCATTCACTATCTGTGTTCCACACCCTCAAACTGTCCCAATTTGGTAGGGACAGTCCCAATTAATCCTTTGCTTTCCCTCTTTTTCAGCAGCATTTAAAATATCCCAGTCCCACTTTCCCTCTTTATTTTCAGCTTGCTTCAGTTACTGCAAACTGAGTTCAAAGTGCAAAAGTAGTTTGCATTCAGCTGACTCAGTAGAAGGGAGAGAAGACAGATGGAGTTTTGTTGTTCCCAGTAGGCGCAGGCAAAGCAGACTGCTTCTGACTCTTCTAACCTGCATGTTCTTTATAATTAACTAGCGTACATACCCGGCCTTGCTCGAGATTTTATTTTTTCATAGGTAATACTTGTTAGAAAGATTTGAGATCTTGTGTCTCTAATTCCCCAGACTGTCTTGTCCAGTACCTGTAACTTTTCCCCATATTCCCTAATCCATCAGTATTCAGTTATTAACATACAGAGGTTGGGTTCCTGAGGGAATACACTGCCCTCCTCCTTGCTGCAAGGCCTTGTCTCCATAGCAACCGTCTTATTCTCTGCCTGAGAGTTCTAAAGGCCCCTCCCTAAAGTGCAAACCCCAAGATTCCACAGAATCCTGACACAGACAAACTTTGATTTTTATTTATAATGTAAATCCTGCCATCTTAACCATACTCTGATGTTGGTGGTTGGCCATTTGTCACATTTTTCATCTCTGAAATGTTGGAGCATATGCTGCACGTCCCACAAATTTCTTTCTCCTTCTTGGCTGATTAGCTTCTCCACCTCCTGGGATTCCCTGATTGACTGAAGGCTTCTCATGCTTCATAGAGGACAGGCATGGGGAGAGGGAGAGAGAGAGAGAGACTGAGGTCCGGAAGATGGGACCCCCAGAGAACAAAGAAAGGCTACATGATACAGGAAGAGAGTGGGTGTGAACCAACCCACAAACAATTCCTTCTCCTCCCCAGTCCTGCCCCAGCTGTCCTACTACCATCAAGCCTCTTACCTTATCAAGCAGTAACAATGGAATCTGACTCTCCCTCCATTCCTCTTCCCTAATGGCTGTGCTTCGAAGGAAAGCATTGGCGTTCATTCACTTACCTTCTTTACTTCCTGAAAACATCTCTAGATTCACCTAGCACACAGGGTAATTAAAGCTGTTTAGTGTTTTTCTGCCATCTAGTTTGATGTTTGTAGATTTATTCCCTTTTTATTTTAGTTTATTGTGTAGGTTATTTAGTAGTTTGCTTTCCCTTTTATTATTCCGTTGTATGTATTGTTACCGTGTGTATTCGTATTTTCTTTTCTTTTGTGTTTTTTTTAATTCAATAAATAAAAATAATTTTTAACAAACAACTATGAAAAAGTCAGCAGGTAACTGGAACCTGGATCTTCATTTCCCAGCTGCATCCAACCAAATGAAATGCACCTGGCTGCCTGAAAATAATTTTTTAACTCAAATATTAAAAATTTCGTGCATCAGCAAGAAACTTTGCTCATGCAGGGGGAGATGGGTGTGACACTACTCTGGCCCTTTCTGCACAAGATGCCATAAGCGTAGTGTTGCATAGCTAGGGTGGATTCTCTTGAAGCACAGTAGCAATGCTGCATTCCGTACCTCTTCTCCTTACTGCGAATATAAGCGGAGTTTCTCTTCCACATTACAGCATCCTTGTCCACTCCCCTTGCCCACTTCCCTTGCCCACCTTTGCTCCCCCGCTGCCGCTGATTGGCCTCTTGCCGGCTCCGACATTTTCTTAATGCACAGTAAAGCACTTTAACGTTTCCGCATTAAGGCAGCAGACGAGATGTATGCGAATGAGGCTGCACAAGACTGATCTTTTTTTTACTGTAGTTCAAATAATGCATCCTAGCTACACTTTTAGATGGGGCAGCTACTGGATGGCTACGACATCATGCGGAACTGCGGCCCCTGAAACAAATACGACCCATAACTCTACGTTTTAGCAACGCTGTGCAGAAAGGGCCTATGACATCCACTGGCACCAATTTGTCTTCCCTGACATAGGTGTTTGACTGCAAACTTTCTGAATAGTTTGTTCCCCATCTGAGTGTTTGTGAACAGCTTAGCCAGTGGCTTCACAATTGCAAGCATTTTACTTGACATTTTATCGATGAACAGATTATTTATTTATTTATTCTTGCTCCCCCATAGTGTAAACCATAACATGCCACAACAGAATGAAACAGACTGCTAAAGCCAAGGAAAGCAGGGTTGAATCCTTGACTGCAAGAACTATTAAATAACAGATGAAATTAAAATATTTTTGCTGCCCGCTAAGTAGGCATCAAGTAGCATGCTAGGTCAGATCAGAGCATCCCTGGCCCTAAGACTGCAAGGCTAAAACCTGAAATATAAAAGTGGGCCCTGGTGATGTTATTGAGCCTGATACATTAAGCACCAACCACAAGGAAAGGAAAGGAGAGGAGAGAAAATGAGGTATTACCATGCCATGGCATTGGACTTTCACACTGAAAATCATAGAATGAAAGAAGTGGGAAAGAAGGTCGATAACAGATGCTTTGTGTTAATAAAAAGAAACATTTTTAAAATGTTCTCCCATGAGCCAACAAATGAAGAGTGACTATGTCATACGGAGAGCCTCAACCAAAGACACTGTTATCCAGGTACAATTTCAATTTACCTGCCTTGTGTGATAAGGTCTCTAGTCAAGGTTTTGGGGTTTTCTTTGTGGGGAAAATAAAGGGAAACTAGCAGGAGAGACAGAGATGGAGGAAAGAAGCTAGGTTTAGCTAACAGAAATCACAGTAAAATAAAAAAAAATAAAGATGAGAGTCAGAAAGAAAGGGGTGGGGAAGACAAATGCATTCAGAAGAATTGGGAGGGGAAGGAGCATGAAGGGTGAGAATAGGAAAGGAAGGAAAAGACAGGGAATGTAGAAGGGAAGGACATGCTATTTAGCCAGAAGTTATATTCAGAGAAGGGAAGAAGGAGGAAGAAGGGGGATGGAGAAAATATTTAGCAAGTAGTTGCAGAAGAAATTTTGGGAGGAGAAAAATGAGAGAAGTGAATTCAAGAGAAAGGAATCAAGTGGTAAGCAGAAGTAGCAATAGTACATCTCATGTGCACCCCAACCTAGAAGAGTTTCAGTCATTGAGGGTATGTTGAGGAAGATGGGAATGTAACTGTGAAAATTAGCAATAAAACATGAAAAGCCACAAAGCAGCAATCCTGTGGAGTCTCATATTCACTGACTCTTGAGCAGCTAATACTGCAGCTCTTCAGTTTTTCCCTGTGCCGACCATTTCCTGTTATTGAACCCTGGTGCAATCCAAGATTTGAAAAAGACTGAGAACACAGGAAGTGATGGAAAAGACTGGCCAGAAGGAACCTCTAGAAAATTGCCAAGTGTCTTTTGCTGTTATATGCCTAGCAATGATTAACACATTTTAGCTGTTTTCCATAACCTAATACTCATTCTGAGTGAACATGATTGCTAGCATTGATTGATTGTTTTTGTGGCTATGGGCTTGTGGAAATATGCTGCATGGATTTTACAGCTGGTTCTGGATGGTGGGAGGAAAAAAGGGAAGATTAAAATGAAAACACTTGACATTAATGGAGTATTTGGAATGTGGAGAATTATTCACAAAGAAGATAAAAAAAATATGCAAGTTCTTATAGCAGAGAAGACAATATGAGCAATAGTCTTTGTGACAAGGTTCTTAAAATGACTAAAATTAGTAGGAAGTCTGACTAATGCTAAGAATGAGATTTTGTATTTGACTAGTCAAAAGCAGGCAGAAGTAAGCTAATAAATGGGAACAAAAACTCCTATAGTTTTGGTGAAAATAAAGGTAGGAAGAGCTAGCAAGTTTCAAAAGAAACAATAGAAGAAAGGGGAAATAAAAAGATACCATGACAGCTTATGGTCTGGATATCAAATGGGAATTGTACAGAAATACCACAATAGGCATATTAAATGATAAAATGCTTCCGTGTAATCAAAAAGTAAAATAAAAAGGTTAGGTGCCATCTGAGCTCATTTTGTACTGCAGTGTCACAGAAGCCACCTCCTTCACTTCTTCTCATGCCATGGGAAGGAATTGGGGGCCAGTCGCTGTTCGTTCTTTGTGGATGTTACCCAGCAACCAAGGACTGGAACAATTCTATAGGAAAGTGTCAAATAGCAGGCTCAGCCCAAAATAATACCTTCATCTGTGATGCAGTAATAGTATTCAGGTATTAATAGTCAGCTAACATGACTGTGGCAATTGTAGACTGGATTATACCTACCTTCCGAAGGGTAAGAGCTCATCTAGAGTCACGCTGATTTGTGTTGCACCATTTCATGTCACTTCTTGATGATTCTTCATGCTTCCCCAGTCTCCTGATTAAAACAAAAAAAAACAAACCCTTCAATAGAAAGGTGACATGGATTGTTTGTGGTCAGGTATGGGTGTGTCCCATCCCCTGAAATTACCCAGATGTGTTTGCAGATTGTTTCAATATTCATATGGTTTACAAATATGAAGATCAATAGGGATTTTTATCAGAGACTATGTGGGATAATACAAGATGTGTTACAGATATATTTAGAGTACATAGAGGACCTTACATTTTTTTGTGTGCAGAAAAGCCGTTTCATTATGTGAATTGGTTTTTTGTGACTGAAGTCTTTAAAAAGATGCAGTTTGGACACAGTGTTATTACATCACAGCAATATATTCATTTCAGAAGGTACAGATTTTGATTAAAGGTGAAACAACAAAATGCTGTGACACACAAAGAGGAACTAGACAAAGTTGTCCCCTTTTACCATTGCTTTTCATGTTGACTCTAGAAGTTCTTAATATAGCCATAAGATAAGTAGAAAAAGTTTAAGGTATGATGATAAAGAAACAAATGTTCAAATTAAGGGCATTTGTAGATGACTTAGTGATTTTTTTTGCAGGATCTGCTGGATTGTATGAATATACCGCTTAAGATTTAAAATGACTATGGGAATTTGGCTGAATTTAAGGTAAATCAAGATAAGACAGTTATGTTTACTAAAAATGTGACAAAAGAATAACAAAAGCCTTTGATGGAGAAAGCTGGATTTATAATTGTTAGAAAAGTAAAATACTTAGCTGTTACGTTTGTGAAATAAAATTCAGATTGTTTTAGAACAACTATGTTAAAACATGGAATGAGGTCAAGCAACATTAACAAAGATGGTCTAAATTTAAACTTTTATTTGTCTGGGCATTCTCTAAACTTATCAATTGACAGCTTTACAATTCTGTGAAGACTGTGGAACACTGTGAAAAAGAGACATGCCAATCTTGTTCCTAAAGTATCTACAAACTTTCATGCCAGCTTCTGCAAATTTGGTTTTTTGTCTATAAATTTCACTGGTGATCAATTGATGCTTAAAAGTAACAACTGCACAAGCTCTACGTTGGTTGTAGAACAGATATTCTATATTAAGAATATTCTCTATATTAATGGCCAAAGATATTCCCTCCCCAGTTAACTGGATGAAGTATATCTTGCATTGAAGCTATGATAGCAAACCCTTGGCTTTGGATAATGTACAAAGACCAGTTTTGAATGTTTTAAAACCAGGCTCCAACTATGTGGACCTTGTTTGATTTCATAATGATCTGATTGATGTTGCTTAGGAACTTGTGCACGATTTTCAGTGAGCACATGTTGCCAAGGGTCCTGGATTAAATTTGGGGGAGGTATTGAATCAGTATGTTTGATAGATTATTCTTTGAATTGTTCAGGTCTATGTGTTGAGTAATAGTATGAGGCAACTCTTCTTTTTTGCTTTTATAATGCTTTTGGTGCATTTTGGAACATTTCTTAGGATGAGCTTCTAAAAGTTTAAAAAACTTCTGGAAATTCATGGTTTTGTTATTTTTAACTTTGAAGTTTTTTTTTTCTTTTGTGTCTTGTTATTACAACTTGATTTCTTTCTACTTTTAGGTGTTTTCTCATATTCAAGCTTCGAGAAATCTGTATTTACACCTTTGTCACAGCTACTAATTTGCATAGCTGGACAGGCTATTTGCTCATTTTTTTAATACATTTCTACCAAAGTAACCAAGACAGCATAGCATTCTGACAAGAAATTCTTGGTTTCAGATCTTTATTTTTTTCAGAATAGTATTTTCCAAAAAGCTCTGTTAATATATCTAGACAAGTCTTATAAAGTTTGTTTTTAAGAAGCTCATCAGCTGAGTCAAATTTTACTGGGGAGTCACTTTGCTGTAGAGCAATTTGATCTATTTGCTTGTGATTATTTGTTGTCTCCTCACAACTACTAGTTAAGTGCTGTGTTGGTCTTACCAAGCCTTCGGCTTCAGCTATTTCAGTTTTGCCAATTTACTGCTGGCACACCAGCCTCATAATTTGTAAAAAAAATTCAGGCCTTCTCCAGGGAGATTCTATTGACCTGTCAAGGGGGTTATGAAAGCTGTGACCTGGCTTTCATTGGATTCACCCTTAGAAGGAAAAGAAGGCAGGAATTTTTGTCTGCTTCTTCTTCTCTGGTATGTCAAACATGGAAGGGGAGGAAATTCTCATTTCCCTGCAGGTTTGTCTTGTAAATATCATGTTTAGAGCAGGGAAGAGATAACTAAGGCTCTATTACAGTCAAGAGTTCCACAGAGTTATCAACAATGTAGTAGAAGGGAATTAACTGCCTCTGTCTTCCTTCACTATCAACATCAACTAAAATACCATAGCTAAAACAATAAATCAGCAAGTATGGAGTTAAGATGAGACTAGGGAGTGGCCCAAGGATAAAAAAAAATAAAAACAATAAAAAGCAGACTCGCAAGAAGAAATAAGAAGTATAAAAAGAGACAAAACAATGGGTAAAACAAACAGAATATGAAATGGGGGCTGCTGTTACACCCCAAAGTAACCCTAAGAGAGGGCCCCTAAATTGGCATGACTTCCCCCATATTGGATATTGGCTAGCAAAGGTCGGTTGCAAGTAAAATTGGTTTTGAATTAAACTCTCAAGACCAACAACGCCTTTGCTGCTGTATGGGAACATAAACAGCGTCCTTTAGGCTAAAAGACAATGACCTATTGTTCCCAGTCACATATCTCTAGGCAGCCACAATAGACTCTCTCCTTGATTAATAAAAAGGTTGTCTCAGCCCCAAGCCACGCTGATGAACTTTGCGAGGATAGACAATCAAAGTCTATCAATTTGGGATGATAATCCTATCATGTACTTGGACTTTCCCGGGAGAAACAATACCGAGGAGAGGTCGTGATATTTGCCTAACATTATATTCCGCAATCATCGCCCGTTAACACCACTTTGCTAGCCTATACACAGCCTGAGGACAGAAATTGGCTATAAAAACCCTCACTTTTTGAGCCTCTTCGGAGAGCCTCCCAGACTGGACAAGAGTCTGTTTCGCTGCTACCGAGGTGTCCCAATTAAGCCTCTCAGACGCTGCTGAGAGCTAAACGCGACTCGCATATCCGACTCGCCGTGAAACCCCGCTGCTTCCAGCCTTCTAGCCCCAGGATCCAGCCTCCCCTTGGTGCTTTACACCAAGCCTTCGCTAATCTTCTCCTTTCCGGGACACCTAGACTAAGGTCCGTATGCCCTCTCTCCCAACTGTCTCTTCTTTCCAACTTCATTCCTGTAGCCCTTGTGTGATTGTAGGATTATTTGTTAGCGTGTGTTGTGACCTTCTATGTTAGTTTTAATAAATTTACTTTAGACTGTTCCTCTGACTCTTGCATGGTTCTGACCCCGTAGACATAGGGTTAAAGATCCCTTCCCCTGACCTCTCGCAAGCTTCGAGTTTCTCTGTTAAGTCCCTTAATTTGAAGTCTGTTTGGGTGTCCTCAAGATACCCCCAATTTTCAGGGTAACACTGCTTCCCTGCCACCATCTTGGCTTCAAATCCCTTCTCTGTGTTTTGCCCATCTCTGTGTTACATGAATGTCTGCCCACTGGCCAATTTCACTGCCAATCAAACCTAATGCTCATTTTGAGTTGTCTCTATCTGTTAAAGTCCCATCCCCCAAATCACACAAGATCCTGCACTGAGAGACCTGCAAGTATTATGCAGCTATGTTTCTGTATCGATATTTTCCAATGTTACCTTACTAAAACCCACCTTGGAATCAGAACAGCACCCTCATCAACATGGCATATCTGGGGGTCCTCAGGAGGTTCCTGAAAACGACATCCTTGCAGCATATCCAACCATACGACAAGAGACGGATGCATTCCCCCATCCCCTGCTCTCTAAGAAACTGTCATATTGGGATGGTGGTGTTACAAAATGGGTCGGGGAGGAGTTTGATTGTTGCACAGTCCAAATAACATTTTGACATCCACAATGCCCAAAATAGTGAGTTGCAATGGCCTAAAAGTCTGATACCACTGTGATTCACCAACACTTTCCAGCAAATCATTGAAATGCTCTCTCAAGTGGAGCCTCAGAACTTGGGGATTGATTTTAACTCAGGGATAACGGGGATAACACTTATGTTAACCCTAAGCTTCTTTGTGAGAAGATGAGGAAATACATATAAAACAAAACTTTGCAGTGTCAGTTTGTTGCAGTAGAAACAATAGCAGCCTTGCAACAAACTCCAAAAAATATTATGACATAAGATAAAGACATATAAAATAATATGTACACATACAAAAGAAAACCCTACTTACAAATATAAATTCAAAGAGAAGCACTTATGTAGTAACTTGACACTTGCCATGACCTGTATTTTCCCATACTTTTTTCCCCTGTAAAAATGAAATGCCATTCTTGTAGTTATCTTCATTTACACTTCTCCCTTGGCTCAATGGTACCTTTGCCCTGCCAGATGATTTCATTTTTCACAGACTATTTCAATAGCTCCATTTTTCTGGATGACTTTTCTAATAAGGGCTGTTGAACAATGCTGCCAATCTCAGCACCTGTTACATAATTTTCATATGTTTCATAATGTTCATAATGTTCCTACTCTTTTGAAGGACATTTGATCTGATTCTCTCTGATAGATTTTTTGGTTACTTTATTCTTAAATTCTTATGTGTATTCTTTATTCTTAAATTGAAAATAACAATTTACATGGAAGATTTAGCGTGGTTTATATGATTAACTTGCAGTAATCACAACACGATTAATTTGGTGAACAATCCTAGATAGATACCCCCATGCACGTTTACTGAATGCTTGCAATCTGCCTTATGTTCTTTACAGCCAAACCATAGAAAGAATGCTGATTTTTGACAGAGAGTACCACAGGCAGGTTAGGCAGTTACCACTTGCAGGAGCCACATCTTGTGTATTCTGAACATAATTTGGCATCACAATCTATAAGACTTACTAGCTTTTTTTTCTGTCAGACAAATCAGAACGGGAGTGGGATGAAGCAGTAATTTTAGCCAACTATTCTAAGCTGCAGAAACCACTGCCAGAGGGGATATATCTCTTCGCATTTTCAGGGGAAAATGGGTAGGACCCAGACATCCTACCAGAGGATCCTTTTCCATCTGGTGCTGGAACTAACAGTACATTTAAATTAACCTTAGCATATCTGGTTTCTGACGTTGTGATTTAAATTTGTTTTGTTAGTTTGATACTGCTTACATGTATCTTGTCACATGTAAAATTCCGAGTAAGGCTAATCAGAGTCTGAAATGCAGTAACTAGATTTACATCTAGAGTGGCCACCAACATACCACCGAATAACCAAAAAACACCACAGCAGAAGAAAAAAGAGACATCAATCTACATAAAATCTGCATATATACACGCGCACGCGCGCGCGCACACACACACACGTGTTTTTCCACTTTAAACCAAAAAAAAAAAAAGATGTTGGAAGTAACAAATAAATACTACTTACACACATGCATGACCTCTGTGTGTGCATGTGTGTATGACTAACAGTGACAATGTAATCACTCAGTTCTTGCAATATGTTACTTTACTTTTCATTACCCCAAAAGTAATATAGCCAGGGAGGTGTAGTGATTTGTCTGGTACTCTAGGACTCTGGGAGATCGGGAATCAAATCCCTGCTCAGCTATGGGTGGTCACCAGTGGGTGACCTTGGAGATGTGTCACTCTTTTAATCTTAGAAGAAGGCAATAGCAAACCTCCTCTAAACAAATCTTGCGAAGAAAATGTTATGATAGGTTCACCTTGTGTGTGTGTATGTGCCTTCAAGTTGTCCATTGACTTATGATAACTCCATGAGTTTCTTAGGATTTTCTCAGGCAAGGAGCACTCAGAGATATTTTGACAGTTCCTTCCTCTGAAATATAGCCTATAGCACCTGGTATTAATTGATGGTTTCCCATTCAAGTACTGACTAGGGCTGACCCTGCTTAGTTTCCAAAATCAGTCAGAATTTGGTGCCTTTAGGCCCAGGTTTACCTCAAGGTCACCATAACTTGGAAAAGACTTAAAGGCACTTGAAGCCACTGTCACTGCAGGTAAGAATATTACTTCTAAATTCTGGAGCAGGAAAAGAACTAAATTCTGGTAGAATGTATATCAATTCATATATCATGGTGAAGATTCAGGCTCTTAGAATATTTTTTGAAAAGAAAAAAAAGGCTCCTCAGATTAGCAATTACAAGTTATCCTGTCTTTTTTCTCCCAACAGATTTTCTGCAAATGATGGAGGAAGTGATGGAAAACCAAAGAGGAATAACTAGTGGAAGATAACATCTCCTGGTAATGTTGTGACAAAAGCCCCCTCTGAAACTGCTGTTAGTTTCAGGCCCAAGATCTTTCCTTGGGGACATCAGCTGAATCCACCAAGGAAGCCTTTGCTGGGACCAATGTCCTCAGCACTGATCTCCTCAGATGCCACAATTGCCCTTGCTAGGTGCCGAAGGTTGACAGCCTGGTTCCTTAGTTGTCTTGGAACTGAAGGGAGAGGGGAGGCATGACCACAAGTGCAGCCGCACCTCTACACCTCCACTTTCGAAAGGCCAGAGTCACCAGTGAGGGAGCCTCATACTGATGAGCCATTGCAGTTGCTTGAAATGTGACCCTTCTTTCAATGTTTCTGGATCTGTAAGTGTGTATAAATATAGTTTGGAGTTAATTGCAAGCCAAAATTACCCTGGGTCTTTTATGTTAGTATATAGAAACAAACTGAAGAATGACTCAGATACTATTGAACCATCAATGGAGCATAAATCTTTGCCAGCATAACTGTGACAGAGATGAGGAGTAGGCAAAGATAATGGCAGCTGGATATCACTTAGCTAAACCAAAAAAGAGTAACAAAAACTGGACAGCATCCAGTAAAATCCACAAAGAAAATGGAGACATGCCTGAGGATGCTAAAAATACAGTCTTTATTTGTTAAAAAGCCCAACACTTTTCAGCGCTTGAAGCCTTCCACAGGAGGCTATATAAAAACCACAAAAGGGCAGCATATAAATACAAGACTAGCATTTCCATAAGAGCATGATAATGTTTGTACATTGCATGTAATCTGACACACCCATGTCAATTCAAAGCTACAGAAACCTTAGAGCCAGGAAATCCAGAATCACTTACTAGAAGAATGGAAGCAAGTCTGAAGCTTTTTATATCTTCTAAGCAGTTATAAGAATGGAGATAATATTCAAGGACAAACAGAGGTATCTGGGTTAAAGGGAAAGGGATTGGCTGGAAACTCCGAGAAATTTTATTAGGATGCCAGATAGATGATCAGCTTCTATTTGCACCACTATGGCTAATGAGTGGGTGGAGGGGAGGCAGACCTGCACCTGGGAGCTATTCAGCTGCCCTTCTACACCCAGGAAAAGGTGTGCAAAGTGTATATGTACTAGCATACCTTGAGATTACAGAAGAGTAAATCACCAATAGAGTTCCCATCTGTTGTTATTAAGTACTTCAAGTTGCTTCTGTCATAAGACAACCATATATTAGGATTTTCTTGGTAAGATTTATTCTGAGGAGGTTTGCCAATTTCTTCCTCTAAGGCTGTGAGAGTGTGACTTGTCCAAGGTCACTGAGTGGATTTCCATGAAAAGTGATTTAGAATCTGATCTCCCAAAGTCTAAGTCAAACATTCAAACCACTGTCATGGCTCTCAGGATTGTGATCTTATAAAGCCAATCTACTCAAAGATGATCAAAATTCTTCATTAGCCTGTTGACTGCGTTAAAACTATCCATAACTTTTTGCTTGAAAATAGTTAGAGCTCCACTGATCATCAACACTTACCTTTTTCTGGATTTTTTTCACATTGTCATGATGATGAAATCGAAACATCACATACAAGCTAGCGACAACAAGTGTGACAAAGTTCTGGGTGTGTGGCTATCTGAAATGCCAAGTCAGCCTGGAAGTCTGCTAGGCAACCAGAATACCTCCTCAGGGGGGAAACCCAGGCCAATAGTGTATGGGAGGGGTAGTGGCTGAGAAGAAAAGTTATGTAAATTCAAGTACCTATGGGTATTTTTATTACTTCAATGAGATTCTAGTCAAGAGCTTGAGAATGGAGTCCCTTGGCCAGTAAGAGAGTGCAACTTGGTTGGGCATGTTAATTCTCAGTGGAAGCCTAGTGAGAGGCAGAAGAGTCATTGAACACTATTAGTAGGAACTGATCAGAGAGCATGACCTAGACTGGGGGTTGAGCCTTTGGTGGGAGTGTAGCTAAAGAGTTGTTTATGATACTTGTGCTTTATAGGTGAGCCTAAACATACAAGTGAACTGTCTAAAAAGTGTTACAGCATATTTTTATAAATACTGACTAGCGTCAGTTATATGCAGTATATAAGGTAACACAGAAAACATGCCACCATAAAACTATTAAGTGGTTCTAAACAAACCTTGAAAACTCTCACTCTTTTACACAAAAGTGGTGTTATAAGGGGGAGGCAGAGCTGTGTGATAAAGACAGGAAGACTTATCAGATTGGTAATTGCCACACCAATCTGGGGGAAGTAAGGACCTGTCACAAGATAAACAAAAAGAAGTTTTAGTCCAAAAGGGCCAGTTGTTTTTACTTTTCATTGGAAATGTTGAAATTATATATTTAATGACGCTGTCCAACTATATGTATTTTACCTAATTACAATTTTAATTTTAAAAATATTTGCTCATTTTTGGAAGCAGTTTTAAAAGGCACAGACTAGCTTTGCTGATAACAATTTAACAAAAGCTTTGATGAGCCATTTAAACCAGCTGTCCAGACTTTATGCCTTCAGGATGTAATATATTTAATAAATAACATATATTATTTACTAACCTGCCCCTACCTGTTCTTATCTTTTTGTTTGCTTGCATAACAGCTTCCTTGGGTCTGCTGGAAGAGTCACAAAAGAAATACTGTGACACTGCTCAACTCTCTCACTGTTACTTTCTCTCCAGAATGTTTAATGCAGTGAAACACTAGTTGAAGAAGCTGATACAAATGATTAAAGCTGATTAAACACCCTGCAGGGTTGTTAGCACTATTTTAATAATCAGATTAGCAAACAGATGCTACCATTGTGATAAAACATGAGCTTATATGAAAATCTAGGCTACAGCTATATTCAGTAAGATACATCATTTAGATGTCACAGAAAAGATGCCAACAAAGCCGATGAAGCTGTCAGAGTCTGTGTCATGTTCAATTAAGTCAGCCTACAACAATCTAACTAGTTTACATGTGTTCTTTTTTCATACATAGCAGTAATTACGATGTTCCTGTTTCCTGAATGAAAGTACTGAAAAAGAATCTCTTCTTCTCCTTCTGCAGGCAAAAAATCATTTATTCATCAAAATGTTTCAGTTGTAGTCAGTGGAAGAATGAATATACATCATTATGTTTGCATATGCATTATGAAAAGATCCATGTTACAAAGAAGAACTGGGATTCCAAGGAGCTGAGGTAAATCTAACTGTGTCAAGAAATCATGTCATTAAGGGCCCATGTGGTGCCATTTACAATAGCTACTAAGATTAACTAACACCGATGCATCCTAAGAAAACCTTGATGTGTCTTTTGTGGTGCAAGGCCTATTATCAGCAAGAATAAGGCCAACTGAATCTTTTAGATGTGAGAAACAGAATACATCATGCGGCTAGATTTCATCTTTATATTCATGTAGTCTCTTCTTCCTAGGAGCTTATCTTCCAAGATTGTTTAAACTGAGAATAGATTTTATGGATTGCTAACTCAAAACTGTGTCTCCACAATAAAAAGCCTAACTGTCTGCAACGCAACCATCTTTCTTTCATATTCATATTTCTATCTGATTCCTGACCTTTTTCCGAGGAATTCAGCATGGCACAATGATTCTTTCCCCTTTTTATAATTGTACTAACAGTGGCTTTGGTTTTGAGACTGATTGGCTGGCTGGCAAGATCATCCAATGAGCTTGACCATTCCTTGCTGCCCAAATTGGTTAATATCCACAACAATTGACTGTATTTCTTACTATGAAGCATCTATAATTTACACAGTGCAACTCTGAAAGATGAGCAAAAGGATAGAGTATGAAGGAAAAACAAACTAGGTAGAAAAGTGATAAAATGGAGATACTGAATGGTCAGTAGAAGTTTTGTTTTTCTTTTGTATTCAATCTCCTGTGCTATACCATAGCTAGGGGCTTTTTGTGTATGTTTAAGGTGAAGATTAGGAAAGGTTTGTTTATGAACATGATGAGAGGGCACCTCCAAAATCTCAGGGCCTGGGATACATCTGACCTTGCAACCTTACATGGTATAGAAGAGAAAGATATTCAGAATGGGGGTACAGGAAAATAAGCAACCAGTAGTACTGGACAAAGATGACAGTAATGTAAATGAAGAAAGAAATTGCAGTAGACAATTTGAGAAACAATTCTATTAGACTCTAGCTTACAATTCACTATAACATTCTCTCTTTCCTTTGCATATTTATTAATTAAAATTTATATTCTTCCTTTTTGCCTAACAGGAAAGGCTTTCTGTATAAAACTATCACCTACTTTAAAAAAATATTAGCTCAATTAGAAATTTAAGCAACAAGGCAGAAATGTTTGCATGTCAGAAGAACATAGTGGCAACATTCACTTAATATGAATTTTGGCTTGAAATCCTTTGTTTACCTACACTGCTATTAACATGTGATTTACATTTTATAAACCAAACTGGGTTACTTTGGATGAAAAAGGAGTCTTTAAAGCAATGTAACAAACTCACAAGCAACACTAGATGGTACCCAAGTGCTAAGCAAGTCACATACTGTTTACTCCTTACAATAAGACACCTAATCCAAGATGAATTGTTTTTTGAAATCCAGCTGTGGATCTATATTATGCTTCCTGTAGTTTACACACTCCAAAATGCATTTCAGAAATGTCAGTGTACTTATTTAGTTATTGCATTATTAACTTTACAAAATTTAAAAAGTGTCACTGTATTGCAGCAAAAATAAAAAGTCCTTGAAAAGAATAGTAACATTATTATAATATGAACTTCCATGAACTATAACCCACTTCATCAGATGCATGAAATGTTTCCAGAATTTCAGGTTATGTAAAATACATGACACATATGCACATACATAATACGTTATTCTGAGTACTTCCTCTCTTTAATTTTGTTCTGTTCACTATGAAGGCAAACTGGTTGTTTATTCTCTCACTAAATACTATATATTACTGTCAAAGTTATCAGTTGATTTATACGAAGCTTCCAAACAAAGACCAAAATCCGTTTGTTAGTCCTAACTACATTAGACCCACTGAAACAATGTAACTTGCAGAAGTGTTATTTATCAAGTTGCCAGAGATTTCATGAGTTTCTAGCTGAGACTTACAATACCATTTAGGGCAAAGTGCCTGAAAAGATAAAGAAATGTGGTCACTGGACTCCATTCTATCCTGTCATTTAAAAAAGAAGAAGAAGAAGAATGCATAGCATGGGAGCATAAGACAGAACAATTGAAGAACAATTAATTCCTCAGCAAGAGGTTCTGGATTAGAACCAAGCTTTAGCATACAGTCAGCCCTCCACATCTGCAGGTTTCATTTTTGCGGATTTGATTGTTCACTGAGTATTTGCTGTTACCTCTGCTGCCTCCCTATGAAATTTTTAATACGAACTGCAAGCTTTGTGAGACTGAGAAACTGAATGAGGTTTGTAAGTCCCTCTTAAAAATGGTGTGGGGCAACCGTGGAGGTGGCTGTAAGCCCCACTAGCCACCCACTTCTGCCTTGTGAAGGAATCCTGACGCCTCAAAGAAATCCATGGTGGGTTGAACATGGTGATCATACTTTTTTGTGTTAAATGTGGTTTGGGAGGGCCTAGAGTTATTCACCCCATTGTACTCATTGACAGAATCTTTGAAAACTTGGGACCAAGTTACCTAAAAGGCTACCCCACCCCATATGAACATGCCCTTACAATCTTCTTTGAATGGTCTGCTCATGAGTTTGATATTGAGATCTGTTAGACTGATGATGACAATAGATGAGTCTTTTTAAGTAATGATCCCATGCCTGAAGAACTGCTTCCTTAGGGAAATGCATAATGCCTTTACTCTAGTAGCCTATAAACAGATGCTGAAAACTGTTTTTACTTCAAACTGTTTTTCTTTTAATGTGGTGATCTCTGTTTTGTAAATATGTGCTGGACAATATCAGCTTCATACTGTATTCTCATTTTATAGCTAATTGTATTTATATTTTTTGTGCAAACTGTTCTGACAGGCAGTACTTAAATTTTGGAAATATGGATGATAAGTTATCAGTCTCAAACAAAAGGGTGCTGCAGAGAGAGGATGGTGATATGAACATATAAATGTTCTGGAGAACTTAAAAAAAGAAAATGTTGAATTGTTCCTTGCTATGCAGCTGCTCTACATTCAGCTTACTCAGTACACTGAGGAAAATGGGTACTTTGTATTATCAGGTGGATCTGGGATGCCTGTACCTCTTATGTTCATTAATAATGGGATCCAAGGATGAGGTACAACCTGCAATGCAGTGTATGTTGCCCAGCCAAATTTTAAACAACATATGACCAATATTTTGGCCAGAATGTTATTTGGAATTTATTTTCAAAAGAGGTATGTCTATTCTTTGATATTACAACTTGCTTTGATTTTGCTTTTGTTACCCCAAAATATGGGTGACTTAGAAGTCCACACGTGATGCCAGTACCTCCATGCGATAGAGGGGAATTAATTAGCTCAAAATTAGGAGGCTTGCGAGGGAGGGGGTAACTTAATGAGATCTTTCCACCTATGTTTACGAGGTCACATGGGAAAGAACCAGCCAGAGATTCCAAAAATGAAATAAAAATGTGTTTTATTGAAAAAGGTTCACCCACGCATGCAAAGATCCAAACACTCTTACACACACACAGAAGACGTGACTGAAGGGAAAGAGAGGAAAGTGTGGATAGAGGACTTTCAGAGATGAGGTGATAATTACTGGCCTGGAGAGCAGTGAGGTAAGGAGCAATGTGGCTTAGGTAGGTATATAAGGACAGTTCTCATTCAGGAATCAAATGGACAGCATGACTTTCAGAAAGGTGAGAGACTGCACTGGACTGCTTGAAATCAGAGGTTTTTATACCCAAAAAATATTCTGCGGGTATGGGTGTGAATTGCTCTCCCAGCCAAACGGACAATGGAGTTGCAACACAAGCAATGAAGTCTGGACAGAGCAAATGGTCTTAGTGTTTAGGTGACAAATGGATAATGGCTGTCATAATAGCCCAGTATTGCGGAGAGATTGGGAAGTAATAGGGAAACATCCAGGTGTTCAGGGTCAGAGTTAAGACAACCACAATTTGGTGGAAACTTCCCCTTTCAGCTCTGATTGTCTGGCTCGTTATCTTTAAACCTATTGTCTTGAGAGGGTCTGCGCTATTACCCTGAAGATAACTTGGTTCTTGCTAAGAGGTAGGTGTGACTGACCTGCCTTGCAACCTCATGTTTACAATCAGTAATATGCCTCTTCCAGTGTGACCTTCCAGTCACCTCAGGTATCATTTATATCAACATCAATTAATAGTGCCAATTAAATAATATTTGCCAATCAAACCAGGCCAATCACAGTGGGTGCACAGTGCCGTAACACTTTGAATGACTCTAAATACACGAATTCCATAACATGACAGTTCAGAAGACGATCTGCTTTTAGAGGTTGACATCTTTACAGTCAATTGCCTTTTGAATCAACATGAACCTCTTCTTCCTACTCCCAAAATGATGTAGGCTATGACCTCTAAAGTGAACATGCATCATAAAGATTCAGTATAGGGAATGATAGGAGTCAATATTGGCCTGGATAAAAAGAGATAACAAATAGTGTAAATTCTTTTAAGAATTTCTTAAAAAAATCCAATAGCTTTTATTGCTGGATTGCACCATCCATGAGGGAGTTAAAGATGTGAAGTAAAGCACATTTTTAACAATGTGGATCGCTCTCTAAACAATTTAAAGTCTTCTAGGAACACAAAAATTAGTCATCCCTGATTTATATAACATTAAAGCGCATATGATACTGTCAATGATCAATCCCATCATAGTATATGTAATAAGCCAAAGTACAATTTCCTTTCCAATAAGTGAACTGGGAAAATAAATAATTGCTTCACTCATGATTTACTCATGTTTTCTGTGATTACATAAATCTTTTTATGGACCAAAAAGTAATGTTTGAACTGACCTTAAGTCTAAAACAAGAATCCAGGTTGACAGAAAAATACCAGATTCATCAACACATGGTCCCACTCCCTTTCGGCAAAGCGACACCAGCCCAAAATAAACTGCCCCAGGGAACCCACACAGTGGCTATGCTAGGCTTATTGCTAGTTCTGGAGCACAGAATATTTGTATTTTTCATATAGGAGGATTGCCTATGTATGTTCAGTTGTTGGGAAAAACATTGAAAAATCATTCTGTGGCTTGTCATTCCAAACACACAAAGGCAGAGGAAAAAAGATAAGAAATAAAAATAAAGATACTGCAGATTTAGGGGCTTTTTTTTAATAAAATCAAATATTATGTATGAAAAATGATAAAAAGGCTCTAGGCATGGTAATCACACCTGAATATGAGGCAGAAATACACCATAGTTGGAAATACAGCTGATGAAATTGCAGTCTGTGTTAATACAATCACTGTTTCTAAGCCATGAGAAATAATAGTCTGACTTTATTCTGCACCATCAGATCTCATTCTGAGTATTATACCTAATTATGGGCATCCCGCTTGTTTGTAAATTGTATGAATTCAGAGTAATTCAGAGGAACACAACAATGGTGGTCATAAGAATCTTAGAACTACACTTTACTTGAACATTTGGAGAAACATTTTGCTGGTGAGAACCATTTGACCATGGTTCCTTATTTGTATAAGAAAATGGTTTCTTATACTGAAGGTCCAAGCAGAGGCTGGGAAGCTCCCTGTTCAGGATGCTTTAGCTCTTCATTTCCTGCTTTTAACAGGGGACTGAACTAGATGGTCTACAACAAGGCTGTCTCCAACACCTTTATTCCATGATGTCATCACTCCGTTATAGGTGATAGATATAGGACTTTATGAGATTCAAACACTGAAAGCAGACAATAAACAAAAATAAAAAAATACATAAAGTGAGAGAATATGGCTTACAGCAGGGGTGAGAACTGTGTGCCCCATAGCTCATATTCATGCTTGGGAAGTCATCTGAGTGATCTCCAGATTTCTCCTGTAACCTTCAGTTTTAATATACAACTCTTTAATTAATATAACTCTTCAGGGGACATGCCTCTTGATTTAAAACACCTGTACCTTATTATAGCAATTTTGAAAACAAAACAAAATACAGAAATGATCAGTGAAAGGGGGTAATTGTAGCCACAGAGATTCCTGGGGAAAACCTTCCCTGAAACTTGCATGGCTGCCCACCCCTGCTTTAAGTTTATGTCTGTGTATACCACAGAAGAATGAGATACTAAAACTGACAGCATTCTGAAGCCAGTCATTTTGGCTTTTGGTGTAATAGGCTTTTAAAATTGCTGACCAATGATTAGATATGATCAGGCAGGTTTATACTCTTCTAAAGACACTGTTCCCAAAACCTGATGTGTGTCCCTAAGAAAACCAGTAATAATTACTGTAGAAAAAATAGATTCCTCTTTGTTCCTTCACTCACTTATGGTATATTTTAAGTTAACCAGTGAAGGATAGTCTAACCTTTATTTTTTAATTGCTACAGCATGATTAGAATGGATTCTGCTTCTCCCTGCTGGAATAATGTTTTAGCAATGAATCTTGTGTCTGCTATAGCAATATCCTCAAACTTTTGTGGAAGATTAGGTTCATTCATAGTTCCTCTGCTTAAGGATGAACCAATTCCATCTCTTCTCTGCTGAAAGTCTTTTCCTTAGACCAGGGGTGTCAAACTCAATTTCATCTTAGGCCGCATCAGCATTATGGTTGCCAGTTGTATCTGTAAGACTATATAAATGTATCTACTCTTTTATCATATTAAATAATTGCCTTTACATCCAAAGTGTGTCACTTTCTGCTCCCCAGCCCCTCTGTGCCTCTTTCAGCCCCCTAAACCCTGTCTGTGCCTCTTTCTGCCCCCTGCCCCTCTCTTTACCTCGTGAGCCCAATCCCCATACCTTCTGGGCCCCTGGCTACCAGTATTCTGAAAAGGGGCCCAACACCCAGCACTCACGATCTACTTTTACTTCCGATTGCTCCTCTGTTCAACTCTCACGAGCTAGGTGGAACATTGCCATGGTAACCCGCAGCAACGCTCTGACGGCGAGACTTGGACAGTGGAGCAGTCAGAAGTAGAAGTAGATCATGAGTGCTGGCTGTTGGGCTTCTCTTCAGAATACCAGCAGCTGGGGGCCTGCAGTGTGGAGATTGGGTTCACCAGGTGGGGGGAGTGCCACAGCTGCAGAAGAGATGTGAAGGCCACATGAAATGGCCTGGCAGGCCAGATTTGGCCCACGGGCCTTGTGTTTGACACATGTGCCTTAGACAACAGCACTGTCAATCAGTGGCCTGGATTTGCTTCTTGAGGCAGGGAAGCTCATGATGGGAAACCAAACCAAACCCTTATCAGTAAGATGCCAGTGCAGCAAAGAGTTAATCTCTATGACATTGGATAAAAGACCCTTAAAATAATACAACTCTGTGGTCAAGAGTCATCAGGACAATACCACATTAATGAAGATAATCTTCTACAATGTCATCAAAATCTTTCATTTCATGGGAAGAGAAAATTGAAATTGCATTTAAACTAAGACGTATGTATTTTGTATACACACATGTACATACATATTTAAAGACCCCTGCATCAAGACACTTACTCCCATGAAATATTTTTATATATAGACATAATACAGTGTTAACAACCATGAAAAAAATTATAAAAAGAATTTAATTTAACAAATAGAAAAATATTACTAGCTTATATGGCAATTATGATTCTAATATTGTGCAGAAGTAATTTATAGATTTTACAAATAAATTATAGTTTTAATGCCCTCCTTTTCCGAGTGTGCACTGAAATCTGTTAGACCATTTGGATGCATCTCTTTGTAACTTGTCATCATATTCAGTGCCAGTCAAATGTTCTGCCAACAAGTTCAAAGAATTTCTGATTAGGCTCATGGAAGTATCTGTTTAGTTTTTCAAGTAAAATTGGATCTACTTTGGGGTGTGCTCTTCCTTTTGACTCATGTAAACATCGATCTCTACCACTGTCCCTAAGGCAGTAAAAGCCTTTTGTTTTATTGAAGTAAAAGTTTGAAGCATTAATCTGAGGTGTCAGCTTTAAAAACTCTTCTACTTTTACTATTTCTGGGAAGGGATCTTTGATTAGCTTATCTCCGTCTACAATGTGAATGTGATCCAAAGGAAAATACTTCAACCAGTTTTGCATGTGAACATAATACAAACTCCTGTTTATTGCCTTGTAATTCATATTGAGTTCACCATCTTTAACCAGGAATTCTTCTATAGAGGGATACGGCTTGTGTTTTTGCATGTGATTGAAGAACACTTGTGTGTAGTCTGATAATACTCTCTCAGTTGGGTCTCGTAAAATAAGGAGTAATCTGGTAAATTTATTCATTCTATAAACTCTTTCAGGCACTTTGGAGGAAGTAAAATATGCTGGAGTTTTTTCCACTGTTATCTGGTGGGTGTAAGAGAATGGCATTTGGTTAATGTACCATTGCAAACCATTTCCATAATGTTCTTCCCAATCAAAAAAGTGTACTTCACTTTCTGCTGCTGCTATATCAGGATGGAGACTTAACATCTCTAACAAGGCTCTTGTTCCACCTTTCCGAACGCCAATGATGATGGTTTGTGGGAGTTGCTGGAGTGTCCCACTGGGACGAATGCCATCCTTGAAGTCACTTTTCTTCAGTGATTGTTTCTGAACATTTGCTTCAGCCTTAGAGCTGTCGGCTGGCCTAGAAGGCACCACCTGAGGCTGAACAATAAGCAGTGCTGCTCCCAGAAGGAAAACTGCCATGACAGAGATCCAGTCTTTTCTCACACTATCAGCATACACGTCATGAAGAGACCATAATCAGGAAACCCAAATCCTTAAGAGAAATACTCACTATGTAAAAAAGGGAAGAAACAAAAAATAAGAAATTGATTAGAATTATCAGTTTAAACAATGTGCCTGTACTCAGCATTATTCTTACTTCAATATGATTGCTAACAAGTTCAGTCCAACCTTTTGCATGTATGAAGATCTGACCAGTCCTATTATGTATATTGTGACAGAAGCTTCCATGACACATCAACACAATCCACTTCAATTCTTATTTTTTTTTCTTGATATCAAGATCTCCAAAATTCTTTTTGCCCCCCCTCAATAGTCTCCTTTGTTCTATCTGCCTGTCCTTGTTCCCCAACAGATGGAATGATAATTAAAACAAAATAATTTTTCAAAAGTAGTAATAAAAGAAGTAATTGTACTCTTATTGTTTATAGGCCTAACTAAACATATTCTATATAAATTTCCATGAAATCATGCCAAAATTACTGCCAAGATCCACTTATGCACCATGGTTCTTCTATTAATATGAGCTATCATTCAAGAATAATAGTGTAGCAGAAAATGGTCTGCCATTGTGAGGGAAATGCAAAGTTGACTACTATAGAGGTATTGTTGGAAATCACAGGAAATCAGGATTAATAGGGAGTTAAACAATATTGTTTTATTTTATTATGATTGCTGTTTTAACTTTGCATTCAAAAAAACAGCCTAGTGTGTGTTGTAGGCAGATCAGTGGGAACATTATTCAAGATAAAAATATCTAGCATATAGAATAAAAAGTCAAGCTTATCAGATATCAGTATTTTTTCTTTGCACCTTGCTTCTTGAACCAGTAATTTGTATGTAAGAGGATGTATAATTTTGTCCTTTTAATTCAAGGTCAACTGTTGGCTTCTTGGTGAAGGACTGTAAGAAAAATGTTATTTACTTTACTTTAAAAAAAAAAATTCCCTCAATAAATGTCCCAAAGTAAATGTGGAAGTCGAGGGGTGAGGTTAAGGAAAAGGAGGCACAACACAGAAGATGATTATATGAGTAGTCCTTATAAAGGAACAAGGTATGAAGGGGATTCTCCCATGGGTTTGTATTGGAAATGTCGTTTTCATGAATTACCTGTAGTTAGGGAAGAGTGAATAGGTAGTCAAGTTTGCACAGGACACACCATATTATTTGGTTTGGTGAATACTAAAACTTTTGCTGTGAAGAGCAGAAGATTTCAAATAAGCAAAAGGACCACAGATCTTTATACACTACAGAATTAATTTATATAATTTATTGCAATATGTGATGATAACTACAAGCTTATCTGACTGAGGATTAGAAAGATTCATGGAAGATAAGGTTATAAATGGGTAAAAGTCATTACTCCTATATGGAATCTCCAGGTTCAGAGTCATTAATGCCACTAAATACTTCTGACTGAGAAAATAAAGGCAAGAGCTTCTGAGCTTCCCAAAGTAGCTGAGAAGGCTGGATGGAATATGCTTGTTCATCAGCATTGTGGAAAACAGAAGGGTGGACTTAATCATCTGATCCAGAAAGGCTTTTAAGATATAGAAGCTTCCTTTCTCCCCATCCCCATGACAATGAACAGCGGCCACTCATATAGAAAAATGCCAGGGTATCAACGCTGAGACATTAATTCTCACAATAGACTTTCTTTTTTAAGAAGTGGAGGAGAGCAGAGTGTGGCCATTTCCACACTACACTGTTATAGTGTTGTTATTCCACTTTCAACATTCTGTGGAATTCTGGGGTTTGTAGTTTACTGAGGCCAAAGAGTTCTCCAGCTGAGAATTCTAAATGCCCTCCCTAAACTGCAAACTCCTGGATGCCAAAGGATGTTGTAAGTGGAATAATAGTACTGTAACAGTATAGTGCAGAAATGGCCTGTGTCTGACCCTCATCTTGGTGATTACAATGCATGTAATTTTTCATGCTGAGAATGAAGCCAGTTTCCCATTTACCCAATCTCATCCAGGTTAAATTTTTTTGGTCATGCTACATTATGATGGAACAAAATCCAAAAGCACTTGAAATGAAATGCTTGCTAGCCATTACACAACGAAGAGGATAAAATCAACATATACAAAAATACATAACTGGCCTGTAAATCACATTGATATTGTGAGTCATGTTTATTTAAGTCAGAAACCTTTCCGATGTTGCTGGAGCCCAGGTCCTATCACCCTAGTCTATATGGCCAGTGATGAGGGACTGTGGGAGTTGTTGACCAACAATGGCAAGCAAATTCTCCACCATGATTTAATATTTTTTAGAGGAGATTGTGATTAACTTTAGTCCTTTAGTTTATCAGCCTATTTCAGAAACAGAAACTTTAGTGGAATTCTTGAAAATATTCAACAACACGACAGTTTAATAACATACATGTCTGTTGTATGATTTGTGTTCTGAGGGGGCAGGGAATTAAGCCACTGAAAGCTTAACATATTAATATTAACATCCAGTCTTTTTCTTCCCTATTTAAAAACTGGCCATGTGTTGCCTATTGAAACATATGTTACACAGCCTCTACTACATTTTCTGATTGTTACTGTGAACAAAATGTCCCCGATTCCTGCTGTGTCGAACATTAATACACCTCTTAACAAATTACATTTGCAATTAATATTCATGACATTTGTTACTTCATTTTTTAAAGCATTTATCCATGAAAGGCAGTAAACCATTTGAGGCAAGGAAGATAGAAGGCCAACAGATCAGAGTATCAGTTCTTAACCTTTTCTTTACAATACACTCCCTTTAAATATCTTTTATTCCCACTGACTACCAAGACTTAATTCAAGATTTAAAATGCAGTAGCAAGAAATGCCACATGCTTTCCCCCAGCCACTCAGTGCCATTCTTTGTGTGTTCTCAGTGTGTGGAGAAGTAGCAAGTGCTGAGTAATCCTTGCTGCCAAACATTTATTTTCATAACTTTTGAATGGTTTGAGATATTGTAATGAAACTTTGTACAAATGATGTCTATCACTGCGAAAAGACTACTGCTCTTTGAGATCAATGTATGATCATTCGTCTCCCTCCCTCCCTTTTATTCTTTCTTTCTGTCTTTCTTTCTGTCCGTCCGTCCTTCCTTCCTTCCTTTCGCTTTTAACTGTAAAAGCTCATAACATTTCTGCAAGCTTTCACAGCTCCCCTGAGGATATCGTAGCCCCATGAGGTCTGTGGACTACAAGTTAAGAATCTTTGGGTTAGATTACAGAAGACCATGGAAGCTAGTGACAAGTTGCATTAAGTAGCAACAGATTCCCTCAGTCATTAAGACAACCCTTCTGTACTCAGGGTGCTTTTGTGAGCATTTCTTTCCTCCTGCTCAGCAGAGCTTATTTCCAGAAAAAAGTGCTTATCACTGATGGGAAAATAAGGTTGCACATTTACACAGTTACCTATGCACATATACCCAGACCTAAGGTTTATGTGTGCATCCGCACATGCAATGAGCATTTTGTAGCATTATCCGTATGTAAGAAAAAGAGAGTGTGCATTTACATGTAACTGTAATTCAGAACATGTAGCCTCTGTAGATTCAATCCGTTGGCTCAGGTCCTACCCACTGCTGGATGTGGATCCCAACAATTTTCAACCGAGATACTGGGACATCAACTGGAAAATGGTTTCCCATCCTTGATATAAAGCAATATGTAAAACATGGTTATTTTTTTTCTCCTTATTTAATCACTATTTCTTGTAAACTGTGTTATCCTATTAAGAAATACAGATTTTTGTGAGTTATACCGTCCTCTAAGAACGCCTAAACATGATTTGTTTGGTATGAAATGTTCCACTCAGAAATGTATGATTTCTAAATTTAAAATGTTCATGAGAACACTTACAGATTGGATTCTTTGTGATTTCAGAATCCTGCCAGCAGAGATACAGAACTTGCGGTACAACTAACAACATAAAAAGCACTTTCAGAAAGAAATGATCTTAAGATGAACAGTGGGAGAGACTTTTTTTTATCAGAATATGTTGTCACTAACCTTTTTAAAGCTCTTCCCATGAAAAAGTTATTGGAGATATATGCTATTTCCACACTACACTGTTACAGTGCTATTAGTCCATTTTCAACATCCTACAGAATCCTGGGATTTGCAGTTTAGGGAGGGGCCTTTAGAATTCTCAGCCAGAGAGCTCTTTGGCCTCAGTAAACTACAAACCCCAGAATTCCAGAGGATAGTGAAAGTGGAATAATAGCACTATAACAGTGTAGGGCAGAAATGGCCATAGACTTTTTTTTTTTGCTATTCATTTATACTTATAGAATTCAACTGATAGGAAAAGACAAAGGCCATTTCTGCCTTACACTGTTCTCTCTTTCAAGGCAACTTCTCAATGTTTATTTAAAATAATTTAAGAGAGAAGTCTTCCATCAGAGTCTATCAAAACAAGTACAACCTACCAACCATAAAACTGTTAAATTCAGTAATCCATTAAAAATAGCCAGGACAAATTATATACAGGCTAGCATACACTATTAATAAAGTCCTAAGCAAAATGATTGCGTTCATGAGGCTTATATTAAGGTTAAGTTAAGTTCTTATGTCCATGATTGGTCTTTCAAGTGTTACACAATCCAAGCCCAGAAAGCAAGCAGGAGCAAATTAAACTGGTGCAGAATTGGTGTAACATACGTGTCTCATCTGAATATCCTGGCAGTCACATTTCTTTTAAAAGCATTCATCTAAAAGTATGGAGTATGAACGTGACAAATACTGAACTGGTTTAGACAAAATACCAAACCATGGTCATGGTTTCCATTGCTTTTTACAAAACAAACACAAACCACAACGTGCTTGTTCTGAATGAAACCACAAATAATGCCTCAAATAAAGCGGTAGGGAACTACTATTTTTAAGTGGAGGAGGGTATAGTCAGGCTCACATAAGCAATGCAAATCATAAGTGGAAGTGACATTGGAGCCACCTTGTTATTTTCAAGCCAAGAACATCCACATTTCTTTATCAGTTCTATATGGAGGCCAAACCTAGTCTGATGTTTCCTAACATCTGAAACAGAATATTAGTTGAGTGTGCATTAGTTGGTGAGTTATACCAAGTATGTAATGCATTTATAAGTTTATAATAAGTGTTTTTATATGTTTTAAACTAAATTATAAAATTATTTTAGAATATAACTTTACACGGACATATCAGATATGGTATCAGTTATCCTTTATCGAAATCATAAGGTGTGTCATAAACAAATATACTAAAAATAAAGAGCTACAGATGTATGTTGCTACAGCGCAGCATGCCCAACCACTATTATTCCATTGTATACATTATACCATGCTATAGAAGGGGGTGGCAATCATAATAGCCCTGCAGATGTTATCAGACTCCAACTTTGAACAGCGTTAACCAGCATAACTCATGGGGAGATTACACTTCAATAACATCTGGGGGGACTGTATGATTACCAGCCCATCTATGATAGATATTCCCTGTACAGAACCTCAACAGTCTGCTAATTAATAGGGTTATTATATGCAACTTTCCAATTATTGAATTGATTTTTGTACCCCTCCCCCCAAATAACGGCAGAAGATCAATTCATGCTCCACATTTCGAATTGAAAAAAGATCCCACATGCAGGCTAGTGCTATTATTCCACTTTCAACTTGTAGTTTCCACTAGTAAAGTAGACTCACTGAATCAATGGGATCTGCTTTGATTCATCATTCAGTGGGTCTGTTCTACTAGCAGGAGTCAAGCCATTATGTATAGTAGGTGAGAATAGTGAAGAAGAATATGCCTTCCTTGTATTTATAATAAGAAAAGAAATAGAGCTACATCTGTTTTAGAGCATTCATGAATAAACCTGCTGAAAAAAAAAACAGGACATCATAGTTTCATGTCTTTGGGAAGTATATAAGCAAAGCTGGAATCCTATTGGTGACATATACAGGTGCTATGTCAAATTATGCCTATGTATGTCTTTTCATGGTCATTATAGACATCCAGCATCTCCACCCACAACAATTTCACCCCACCACACCATGTACCTTCTTGCTGTCTAGGCACTTCCCCCATGATCATTTAATGGCTGGAAAAGATGTAATTGCTCCATACTGTCTCGATGTGTTTCTAGAGCTAGAAACACAAAACAGCAAGCACTCTCCTGGGAGTCCTTGAGGGCTCCACGAAAATGATATCATCTTCATTTTTCTGGCTGCAGAAACACAAATCTATGCTGCCTGCATGCCTCCTCCTGCCCTTCCCCAGCTACTACATCTTTGCAGGGAGCAGGAAGGTGGGTGGTGCACTGAAGGAAAGAGTAGACTTGTGCCTGGCAGGATCTCAGCAAATACTGTATTTTCAATTGTTTCAACCAACAACCTATAACAAAAGCACCAATGAATTAAGAAATATTCATAGCTTTTTTTTCCCCAACAGACTCACCTCTTTAGAATTATGATTCAACATGGTATTTGATAGTCAGTCGTTTGTCACTGTGCTATCTGCATATTTTTTTGTGGTAATTTATGTAATTATTCTCAGGATTTCCATTGTGTTACATAATCTTCTTTCCTTGTAGCCCTTCCACCTTAACTTTAGCATTAAGACAGGACTGCTAGTGTTTGCAGTGACAAAAATAATGTTTGAGTGAGTTCAGAAAATCTGGCAGGGAATTATTGCGAAGAAAATTATAGCAATTTTAGGCAGCCGATTGTGGACTTAGAATTCAGTTCAGCTGTTAATGATTACAGGCTGTTGGAACAATATGTCTGAATAAAACAATGTATAGCTCAATCTGAGTTTGCTAAAGTTAGATAATGTTTGTCTTCAATTGAGGAATGTTTTGATCACTTGAAATTATACCCTTCTCTCTAATATTCATTAAGGAGAACTCTGTTGTGTGTATCTACTCTATTTTATTATGACCCTAACTTCTGATCAACTATCTGGTTCTAAATATTGAACAAGGTTTCTAAATGCAGTGCCAGAACAGGATCTCTTCAACGGCAAGATATTCCAGTGAAGTTTTGGTACTGTGCTGCTGCAACAGTAAATAATCTAACTCTACAGATTTGTTGATACAATGTATTTTATGAACAGGTCATAAAGCTCATGGCCTAGAGGTTATTTCTACCTAAAATAGAATCATACAGTCATAGTATCTTAGAGCTAGAAGGGACCACAAGAGCCATCTAGCTCAGGCCTCTGTTGTGCAGGTACACACAATAAAGCTCTCCTGAAAGGATGCTCTTATTCACGTGGTGTTTTTGCTTTATTTTGTTGTGTTTTATTCTGCTATGTATTGTTCTTTTTTCTTTATAATAAAAAATATTTTTTTAAAAAAGGATGCCCCTCTTACCTTTGTTTAACATCCTCCAAAAATGGAGAGTCCACCAGCTTCTGAGGCAGTCTTTCCACTGTTGAACAGTAAAGAAGTTCTACCTGATGGAATCTCTATTCTTGTAATTTGAATCCACTGATTCATGTTTTAGTCTCTGGAGTAGTAGAACACAAGCTCACTCCATCTTCTACATGACATGCATTCAGATATTTAAAAATAGTCATCACATCACCTCTTAGTCTTCTCTTCTCCAAATTAAACATATCCTTCTCTCTAAGCTGTTGCCCATAATGCTTAGTTTCCAGACCTTAGATCATCTTGGTCACTCTTTTCTAAACACATTCCAGAGGGAAAATTAACTATGGCAACTCAATGAAGGAGAAATCTCCAAGTCACCCTGTCATTCACTGTCCTGCTCTGGCCTTACAGTCAGGGACGTGTCTTCCTTGATTGAGTCTGTCCATCCGTCATGTGGTCTTCCTCTTTTCATAGTACCTTCCACTTTACCAAGCATCATTGGTTTTTCTAGTGAGTCATGTAGCTGATGTAATAAATGAATTCAAATTGCACGTTTGAAGTCCGGGCAATGTTTAGAAGGCTAGATTATAGAGGGCACTTAATACTGTATAACAAAAACCAAAACCAGCCCCACATCATCATCATTTGAGAGTTAGGTAACAATGCAGTCAGAGTGCTTCCTGAGGCTACAGTCTTTTCCTGAGAGCAAGCCCCACTAAACTCAAAGGGATCTGTTTGGTAGTGCATGGCTTTAACTCCTTTGCCTCCTAACAGAACAGCACCAATGAAGGGAAAAGAGGCCATAGGAAGCTGCCTTATACCAGGTCAGAGAATTACTCCATCAGTATTGTCTGCACAGCCTCGTAGCAGCCATCCAAGGTTTCAAACATAAGTATTTCACAGCCTAGCCTAGGGCATACTGAACATATGCTCTATTACTGAGTTACAGCCCTTCCATAAAGGCACTCTGCCTTTATGGAAGTGTGTTCAGCATAAGGGATAGTCTACTCTACAAAAAAGGATTGAAGTGGCTGAAGAGTCTTTTGATGTGTTCTGGACCATAAATTCTCCCATTAAACATCTTGCAAACTTCCATCCATTTTCAGAGTATCTTTCATGTCTGATTGGAGATTAGTTACATTAAAGCATTCTTCATGTATTTTTCACTCCATCTCACTTTTTACAAAATCAAGTTTCTTCTACAAGTGGAAAGAAGACTCTGTAAAAGAATTATACTTTGGCTACTCAACCAACTGTGCTGTTTCCCTTTTCTGTGTGGTGCTACTTGAGGATATAACCCTTCAGTTGTGAAATGATGGACTTTGAAGTTCCCCTTCTGTTACCTTTCTACTAAGAATATCATGTTCCTTTATACAACCCACCAGGTCAGCTCCCCGCCCCGCACATGTGCTTAGTTTGAAGGTGTGGAACATGCAGGCTTCCAGGCAGAAAAGCATGAAGTTCAAACACATTTCAAAGAAGGTAAAGAAATTTCATGAACTAAATCCCCCTAGAGATCTCTTGCAGCCAGAATAAAGCCACCTTAAAAGCCCTGGTTGGGGTCTAAAAGTGGATATTAGTGTGAGAAAATAGATCTGAAAAATAAAATAAGCCTAGAGTCTGATACTTGTGGCTTACTCTCTGGCAGTGGATTTCGAAGTGGTTCACAGCCATCTCCAAACTTTCCTAGTGGAGAAACACTTGTCACTCTGAGAAAGCCAGATGCAAATGAGGACAAGATTCATTTGAGCCGGTGATGAAGAGATGAAACCCTCCCTCAGAAGGAAACCCACGGCCACTGCTAGGTCAAGCTTTGCCTCTGCTAGGGACTCAAGAGGCAACCTTAGGCAAGCCCTGCTTTCCAAACTCTAGGTCACCCTCCTACCAATACAGGGGAAACTGGGTTGTTGTATTACAGTCAGATTACTATTCACTTCAAACAACTGAAACGCGCCCTGTACCTATCAGGCGTTATTATGAATTTTATAGAACGGGAATTTTTGACAAATGGAGAGTCGATCGCCCTTATGGAAAGGTAAAAGCCCTGAACCGTGTCCCGTGTCCACGTGGCGAGACAGGAGAAGCTTAGCTTTACCCCTCTCAAAGTGCCTCCCTCTACTGCAGCGTCCCGTCTAAAGGCAAGAGCCGAGGGACGGGTTCTCAAACCACTTTGTCTCTGCCTTCCTTGAAGGGGGAGAGATCGCAGCAGGTCCCCTCGGTGGCGAAGAGCGGCGCGCCCACGGGCTCCGCGCGCGCAGGTGCTCCGGCAGCGGCAGCCCCGGGAGTCGCGGCCAGCTGGCGCCCCGCGCGTTGCCCAGCCAGCCGCTGCCTCTTCGTCCTCCTCCAAGCCCGAGGGTCCGCCCGGGTCTTGCTCGGCGGGTCCCCACGGCCTTTTCCGCACAAGACTGTTATAGCACTATTATCCCACCAGACGCCCCTCCCGAAACTGCAAACCCCAGGATTCCATAGGATGTTGAAAGTGGGATGATAGCGCTGTAACGGTCTCGTGCGGAAAATCTTCTCACGCCGCCTCCTCGCTCCACGGTGGGCAAGCGCCCGCTTCTGCTCTCCTTGCTGATCCCGGTTCTCGTCTGTTTGGTCGTCCGCGTGGCACAGTCCTTGCTACCCGCCTGCACCTACCCGCTCGTGACCGTCCCTCGGCCGGCAACCTTTCCCTCCCGCTCTAAAAACACGGCCCCCATCCCGCGCCGGCGCCGGCGCCGGGGTCCCCCGCCTGGCCCGCGCGCCCCAACACAGCCCCGCGCAGCATTTCTGACGGGAAGCCTCCTCCTCACCTCGGGAAGGAAGCGCGGCATCCCGTCCCACGCGGCAGGCTCCGGAGGGCTCGGCGACGGCGACGCGCCTTCTGTGCCATCGACCGCGGCGGCGGGATGCGCCCACGAACTGGGACACCCCAGTGGCGGCGGCCGGGCGAGCGGCTGCGTGAGCTGCTCCCAGAAGGGGCGGGCACAGGCAGCCCGGGCTGGCACAGAAGGCTCTTATGAGGGAGGGGCGGGAGAGAGACGGAGCCAACGAGCGCCCGCCGCCGCTTCCCGTCCCCTGAGGGCCTGGCGCAATGTCGCGTCCGACGTAGTAGGAAGAGGGTGCTTAACTCGGCCGCGTTTGTCTTCAGGCTACAGCCGACGGAGTGAAGAAGAGAATCGCTGGGATAGTAAAGAGGGAGCTCTGGCAAAGCCGCCCTTTCCTTTGCCTCTTCCTTCGTCGCTGGGAAAAAAAAATAAAATAAAAAACGAGGCAGAGGGATTTTTCAACCAGGAAGTGCCCAAGGCATCCCTTTCCCAGCTCCACCAGGTGGCACCAGCCTCCACTTGGCTTTCCTATTTGTAGGGCCAGCCAAAGAAAAGCAGAAGGGAGAGTACAAGGCAAGGCTATTTGGCTCTCCTCTTTCTTGGGCCATTTCCGGGCTAGACGGTTATAGCGCTATTATTCCACTTTCAACATCCTGTGGAATCCTGGGGTTTGCCTTAAAGGGCCCCTCCCTGAACTGCAAACCCCAGGATTCCATAGGATGTTGAAAGTGGGCTAATAGCGCTATAACTATGTAGTGTGGAAATGGTCTTATTCCACACTGCCTGTGCTGCTAAAACTGTGCTGTGCTAGAAGAAGCGTCTACAGACACCATGACCTGCTGGGTCACTTACTGATTTCTGCTGGGCAGCAGAGTGTAGACCGGTGCTTCTTAAACTATCTGATATGAGGTACCAAAAATGAACCCCCCCCCCCAGTGTGTTAGACCATATTTGAGCTCCTTGACTATAGTTGTTCCTTTCTTTCTTCCCTGGAAATTCTCCAAGAAATTCTCCATTCTCCAGCTGTTCCCTTATGGACTGGTACCTGTCCATGGACCACTACTTTAAGTAGTGCTTGCCCACCTGCAGTCTCCCTCAGAGTGGTGAGTTGGTGGGGACTGAACCTGGCTGTCTTAGTCCTCCATACTATCAGCAGACTGGTGTAGTGGGAGGGAGGAGATCATCTGCAGGGTGAAGTACCCCCCCACTGAGATCATGGGGGGCAGCTCTGAGTGCCAGTTAAAGAGAGTGAAAGAGAAGGCTGCTCCCACCTTTTGTTCACCTATGCCACCTCTTGCTTTTTCACCCTCTACTGCACCCTCCAGAGTGAGGAAGGGCGAGTGAGAAGGCAGAGAATATAGACAGAGTCATAAAGTCATGAGAGCCAGCATGGTTTAGTGGTGTGAGCATTGGACTGCAACCCTAGAAACCAAGGTTTGATTCCCCACTCAGCCATGGAAACCCACTGGCTTAACTTGGGCACATCACACACACATTCAGCCCTCAGAAAACCCTGGGATAGATTCACCTTAGGGTCAGTCAGAAATGACTTGAAGGCACGCAACAACAACAACAATGTAGAATCATAGAGTTGGAAGGAGCCTCAAGGGCCATCAAGTCCAACTCCCTGTTTAATGCAGGATCTCCAGCTAAAGCACACAATGGAGGTAGCTGTCTACCCTCTGTTTGAAGACACCAAGAAAAGGAGACCACCACATCTGTAGGCCAAACATCTCTTATTGTCAAGAAGTTCCTTCTAATGTTCAATTAATGCACTGATGGCTTTTGTTGTTCCTCTTCATGGGTGACTCAGTAGGGAAAAATGCACCACTATTATATTGTTGACTAAAAAAGGTGTGCAAGGATCCAGGAAGTGCTTTTTTTTTTTAAATCAGGGGGCACTCAAAATTGGCAGACAAGTCATTATGAATTTTGCTTACATGCTTGTGCATTTTGCAAAACAATGAAAACACAGAATACAATGCATTAAAACAAAACAAAGCAAAAACTCATGATATGTTAACTGAAGCTGTTAACCGTGTAAATACCATGAAGGCCATGATAAAAGAATAAACTTGATTAAAGCATAACATTTATATATGAAGCAGAGAGGCAAATATATACAAAATCCCTGTTTGGTGAATGCAAAGATGGCATTACAGTTTTCTAACAAACTCTTTCTTTCCAGCACATTATTCGGAGAGCAGAAGCTGAGGAGATAGATTCTCATGTAAGGGATTGTACAGAAAATTTGTAATGAATATCAATCAATCTCAAAGTGTGGAGAAACTCTTTATGCAAGACTTGGAATTAGAGGTGAGTAGTAGGTATTTGCTGATAACATTATATTCAGGGAAGGGAGAACTAAAGCACATTGTGAAGGATCTATCCAAACTGAGGACTCAGCAAATGGAAATTCAATATACACAAGTAAAGGAAAGCATGGAGGCAGAAACCCAACCAACCAACCAACCACAAAATACCCAGCTTCCAATGGGAGACAATGACTAGGAAAGGGATCTTGGGATCATGGCAAGTAGCTTAATGAAAACGTGGCCCCAGTGTGTGCCTGCTGTAAAAAAGACAAATGCCATGTTGCATCTAATTAGAAAACAAATCAGAAATAAAATTGTCAGTTTCATAATATCCTCATGATGGATCACATCTGGAATGAAGTATACAGTTCTGGCCACTGCACTTAAACAAGATACTATAGACTGGGAAAAGTGCAGGAAAAAGCAATGATGTTGATCAAGGGACTGGAACCTATGATGGCAAGTTGCAATATTTGGGGCTGTTTAGCTTAGAAGAAAGGCACGTAAGGGGAGACATGATAGAGATGCGTAAAATCATACATGTCTCATAATATTGGAAATCAGGGTCATTTGCTGAAACTGAATGCTAGACAGATAGAATGAAGTATTTTTTTTTCATACTATACACAAAGTGGGATTCGTTAATAGAAGATGACTACTAACATGGATAGCTTTAAAGGGGGATTAGATAAATCAACGGGAATCAGAGTAATTAAGGATCACTATGTATAATTTCTAGCATCTGAGGTAGTATGCCTTCATGTAGTAGTTGCTGGGAAGTTGCTTCATATAGCAGGCTTCCTGTATGAAACTGATCAGTCGCTATGTGAATGTCGGACAGCATATGTCCTTGGTTTCATCTAGTATTAGATATGCCCATGGTTTAATCCAGCATGTTTTTATGTCCTTAAATCAACCAAAATTTGAAAAACCAATAAAATTTTGAAGATGTTCTAAAATGGTTATCAAAACAACAGAAAAGGGGGGGGGGGATAATGAATACAGAGAAATATTCCTCCAAAATATTGGAGAATATTGGAGTTTCTCAAGCAGAACTTTAGGAAAAGTGAGAGTCTTTTCCAGGTCCATGCAAACATCACCAATAGAAGAAGTTCTCTTTCCTTTTTTGGCAAAGTAGTGATTAACTAGAAAAGAAAATCTGTAAACTGTTTCAAAAAAGAAAAAGCCTCATACCATTTGACCTTTCTCTGCAGTTCCATTGGTTCTCTCATCTTTATGCTGTTAGAAATTTATCCTAATTAATTATTGTTTCAGTATTGATTGATCATGACTTCACTATGTCCAGAGATGAAAGGGCCCAGAAAAATTAAGGGAAAATGTCTCCCTTTTCCTGAAAGCAATGTCCCTCCCCCTCCTTTGGCAAATTGGAAAAACTGGAAAAAATAGATTGTACAATATTTTCCTCATGAAGTGTGAAAACCAAATAGGTCCTGTGAGTTCAGGTGCTTCTTATAGATCAGGACCTTGTGGCTCCATTTGTAACAACAACAACAACAAAAATCATATCGTATGGCGGTCTCACAGCTCCAGGATTCCTGGATGAGATGGATTATCTAGATCAATTTCAGTCTTTTCCTTTGTTGGATGACCTTTCCTACAAACTAGAGAATGAGAATTTGTCCCTGTTGGTTCTGCTGGACTGCTCAGCAGCTTTCAGTGAATTCAGGGAATAGGGATTCAGCCTGTGCTCAGTTAGGTTACCTTGCCATGAAGACACAGGTTTCCACCTTGGGTATATTCCTGGATTCATCTCTTGAACCTCAAAGCTCATGTTTCTATGATGGCCAGCAGTACATTTGTACAGTTAAACCTTGTGTGCCAGCTGCACCCATTCCTAGAAACAGCTGATCTGGCTACAGTGACATGTGACTTAGTTACATGCAGCTTGGATTACTGTAATGAACTGTACATGGGACTTATCTTTGAAAAGCACTCAGAAACTTCAAGTTCCAAACAGCTGCAACAAGATTACTAATGGGCTAGTTATAGGGAGCATGAAACTCTCTTATTACAACAGCTTCGTTAGCTGTTGGTCTGGTTCCAGGAACAATTCAAAAGTGTTGGTTATGACTTATAAGGCCTTCTATGGCTCAAGTCCAGACTATCTGAAGGACCACATGAACTGACTTATGTTATGACATCTGAGAAGAGGGACTTCTCTCCATCCCATCACCCTCACAGGTACATATGGTTGGGACATGGGAGAGGGCCTTCAGAGTGCCTGCTACCAGGCCTTGGAGTTTCCTCCCTAAAAACTGCCCTCCTTGCTATATTTTTTTAGGCAGTAAAGACTTTTCAGTCTTTGGAAAGTGACTGTTCATGAGGAAAAGTCTCCTAACAATGTGCTGTGCTGTCTGTTTTTGTTATTTTTAACTTATGTTTAGTTGTTAATTGGCTTTTAATTTTATTGATGATTGAATTCTATTTTAACTTCTGCAACATGTGAATTTTTACTGATATCAGTTTATCTTTTATAAGCTTCCTAGAGTCCCAGAGCAAGGGAAAAAGGGGGTGCAAGCAGCAGCAGCAACAACAACAACAACAACAACAGCATTACCTCCCATTCTCTAAGAGGAACAGCTTTGGGCTGAGGAACAAAGAGCTGAGTGATAAGCATTCCCTGTTTATTTGCAGATTAGCAGAATACAGACATGCGTGCATACGGGTGCCTTCAGAGAGGGACAAACTTCCTTTGTTTAGAGGAAATAGTGATAGAGTTGCAGGAACTTTCTTATCAGTACTTAAACCAATCCCTAGGCAGATCCAGAATTTAACCTTGTAAGGGGGTCTGGAATGCTGAGTTGGTCTGGGAGGGGGATGTCCAGCGAGGCGTCCACTGTCTACATGACCTGCTCGCCTTCACGAAATGGCTGAAATCTGCCATTTTGTGACTCTTGCTCTCAACGTCATGGAGAAATGGCTAGAAACACCCTGCCTTGAGGACTGGCATCCACTATTATCTTTTTTTTTTTGGAGTGGAGGGGGATAAAATATGTTACAAGCCCTACAAATTTTGGGAATGGGGTGGTGATGCCAATGGCGGTATAGCCCTCCAACGTCCCATGTGGCTGTGCAACCATTGGCAGCTGCCTTCCTTCGCCTAAAGCTTAAGTCCAGGTGATAGTCCTAGTGAGAGTAGACTCTTTGAATCTATGGGGTTCATATGTGTTGACTTACAAAGTTCCCGTTGATTTCATGAATCTAAGGCCCTTACCACACTACACCACGATCCCACGTCATCCTGTCATGATCCTGGCAATGCCATTGCTGGGATTAGGTCAGGACCTGAACACTCCTCACCGCACTGGTTGGCTGCTGGTGGATGGGTAGTGTTCTGGACATGCTCCTTCCTCCTGCTGTACAGTCAGCCTCTTCCTCAGCTGTACTGCAGAAGGAAGCACTTCACAGTGGCTCCACCATTCTTGCATACCTGCAGCTGATGGGATTATTGCATGAAGGGAGGCCATTACTGGATTTTTTCCAGTAATGCTATATGGTGCTATAACTCAACACCAGTGAGACTGCAACAACATCATGCAATGGCATGTGTCGCAGACTGGTAGCAATGTGTCCCCATGTCAGGCTGGCACTGTGGTGCGATAAGGGCCTAAGTCTTTAGTACCCTACAGTCTCTTATTCATATGTGAAAGGTAAATTAATACATTGCTCATGTTTTCATCAATAGCAAGTACTATATATAGCTGAAATCCTAACTGCAATTAGTTGGGAAAAGGATTTCAAATGAAAATATTTTGTTCTTCTTCAGAGCAAATATATTTAGGACTGAGGTGCAAATGAAGGATGTATGATGAATAAAATCTGACACATAGTTCAGGGTGTCACCTTCAGTAACTCTCATATTCATCTGTTGTTTTCCAAAGCTGGGTATGCTTTCATTATAAACCTTTTAAAACTGGCATGTTCATGAACTATTTTAGTTCTTTTTCTTGACATTTTACACCAAAGCACTTCTAATATTAGACATATCAGACATCAGGATGAGTTTGTGATTTCTCTTACATAGTTGTGCTAACATTTATTGTAATTTGTTTTCCAAGTATAATTCCATGCTTAAACATCATGATGGGAAACTGCAGTTGTCTTGGTAAAAAGTATTATCTTCTTGTTTAAATCTGCTTTGAAGAAGAAGAAATTTGAGCCACAAATCTTTAGCAATACTTTTTGAAAATGGATCTAAAACTACTTTTTAAAGATCAAATGTAAAAACACAGTGAATATGGTACAGACTTTATTGCTGTTCAGCTAAATGCCTGAACTAAATGCATATCTTGCTGTTTACAGCTGGAACAAAATCAACTTTTTCAGCTTACATTAAGGTACACTGTTGTAACTGTTTCCCATGTGAGATTGTTGTTATCAGTAACTCTGGTTGGTACCACATACCGTTTGGAAATTGCCCAGAGGCACATTTGTACACCTATGTATTTCAGTTGGATTTGATTTGGGCTGTACCAGGTAATAACTCATATTTAAGGTACTACTATTTAACCATAAAATAAAATTCTCCAGTGTTCATCCAGAAACCATTAAATAATATGAAAAATGTTTTATCACAGAGTGTGGAGATGTGCTTGAAATTTTTAGCCATCTGAATTTATTTCTAGGGCTTCCAGTTATCTCATGTTGTTCCCAAGTGGCACTAATGTGTAAGTGATCTTCCACTTTTGCCACTGGTCCCTGCATTCTTCTTATTTGTGAACATTGTTATGCTCTCTGGACATAAACAGCCTGCCATGGTTTTTGGTTTTCCTTTTTTTAACACAACACTGAGAAACACCAATGAACATAGACATTCTATTAAGCATATTTTAAAATGTACTCCTAATGCAATAGCATCAAAGTTACTTTTGGGGCTTACTTAGTCAATGCAAGTATTCTGGTAGATATGAATAACTTTTAAAGAAAAGAAAACACTGATGTTAATACAATGCAGAGTTAGGCATACATAAGACCATTGATTTTAGTTGGCTTAAACTTGTCTAACTCTGTACTGAATTTATGCCATTATTTGAAAATTGTGGCAAGCTGCACCTGCCTGAGTGCTGAATATAATTTAAGACTTTCACCAAGATAAAAGTGGAAGGCAGGAATACCATCAGCTTTTGGAGTAATAATGAGATTAGCAAAAGCTACCTATTCCTTAGCCACGAGTCTCTTAAGGGAACAGCTAGATACTTTCCCATCCACTACACTTCTCCAGCCGCTACGAATATTTGGAGTATTTCCTGATAATGTTCATCCTGACAATATCCATCTATTAATAAAATCTTTTCAATTATGTATTGAAATCAGGAGTCACAGAATGTACAACTAATTTTCTCTGCTGAAGTGGCGGTGGTATACCTTTTCTTAAAAGTAAGAGGAAAGTTTTTTTAATCTGGTAAGCTACTTCTGAAACTTCAAAGATTAAAATATGGCATGGAGGTCTGTCTGGAATAACTCCTTAGATTCTGAACACAGCATGTAGTGGGAGCAATAACAGACACCCATGTATATTCCTGTACCAGGATGCATTCAATAAAGAGATTAATAGAATACTTTCTCTTTGTTAATCATTTGAGGTACATCAAAGGGAAGAGGTGAATATATGAAAAGAGTTCCTCCTTAGGTGGACAAGGAATGAATTTATTATGATTGTGGCACTTGAACATTTTTTTATAGCTTTGTGCCTGATTTGTGTGTAAGAATAAGTGAAATGCTTTATTGGTTAATGAAAAGGTAGGATAAGGAGAAAATGCCTTCTCAATGGGATTGAACTAGATTTTTTTTGTTCCTTTTTAATTATATTGTCACTCAGGTACTCACAAAACAAGAAATTATTACAATGACAATCGCAAGACCCACAATGCTTACATAAATTATTTATTCTGTGATTTGATTTAGGGAATCTTCTTGTATAACAGGAAAGGATTACCAAACATTGCAATTTGCCTGTCATTCCAAAATTGTTTGAATTGTTTCCAGCTTGTTCAAACTCCTTGTTCAAACCTAGTAAAAGTACACATTCTTTTAATTGTTCAAATAGCCTAAGTTAATTTGCTGAAAATTGCTATATCCCATAATTTAACATACAGCGCTCTGAATGTAGTATTTAATTCCATCCACCACTGCCTCAGTACTTTGTGAATAGTTCTACATCTCTGTTTCCTAGGTCTTGATTTTTTTCCCCTCTGGTTATGGCTGGCCCATCTACTTGGTCTGGGAGAGCCATATAGACTTCACTGGGTAAAAGTAGCAAAAACAATGGCTAAAGCTGCAGATGGAGCTCAAAGCTCATAGGAGTAGGTTAGCAAAGGAGCTCTTACTCCCCTTCCATCTCCCGTAGGCACATCCCTGAGAAGCCAACCTGTGTTGCTAATTGGCTCCTATGTAATGTTTGGCCTTCTGTGCACCTATATGGCATTTTGGGTCACATTATAGGAAGACAGTTTGCATATTTGCTGGGCATAGTAGTGAAAAGAAGGGTGCCCAACAAACATGGACTTGGGTTTGTGGTCTATCCTGATTAGTCCTCAGTGTTCAATAAAACTGGGAATAATAGCCTCTTTGGTAGGTTTGTTCTATTAAGTCAATGGTTAAGGTTTCCCACCTCCTTGAGTGCCCGATCTGGAGCATCTTCTTTTGGGACTCTCCCTCATTTCCTCTTGATGTTGTGCATATGGTTTAAAATGTTTGTTTTTCACTCATTATTCATACTGATGAAATCCCAGTTTACCACAACACATACTAGTCTGTGCACCCTTATCAAAGCTAGAATAAGAAAGAACAGAGAAAACTGGTGACTTCTAATGGCACATTACTTCCAGTGGTGCCTAGCTTTGCTTTGCACTTTTAAGAACTATCCAGGCTGCTGCACCTATTTTGGGGATAAGGTTCAACTCCTCAGATGATTCCTTTAAAGTTCAGACAAGTACCTAGAGTAGACTAACTGTCTTACTGACACTGATGTTACCCTGTTTTCTGGGGGTCCCGGGAGGGACACCAAATTGCTATAAGTTGGGGAAATTAGTTCAGAGCACAAGTTGGCAAAACAAGAGGCAGGGTAACTCAGCAGGATCTTGCAACCCAATGTCTACAGGGTCAGGCCAAGTCAAGAAGCAAACCGGTTGGAAAATAATGAATAGTCTTTATTACATACAGGCACACAATGTATGCGACACAAACATACAGATAACTAAGGAAAATAAAGGTGTGAGTAAGATAGCGGGATTTTTAGAGGGATAGTTGGTTCGGGTGATACAAAACCTGTCCTGAAGTCTGGAAGAAAATGGAGAGCGAAGCACGTGGAGCTGAGGGGAAGCTTGCCAAGCAAAGTGGCAGCAAGGTGGTCTGGAACTTGGGAGCGATCCGAGGAAGGTCTCGGAATCAAGGGTTTTTATAAAGAGAATTGTGACTGCAGGCTAGGTTGGACTTAGGGGAAAACAATAGATTTGGAGTTGGAGACAAAGCCTCTGAAAGGTCAGAATTTGAATCATTGAATTAGAGCCGAATTTATCAATAGAGTAGCCGGTATGCAAACACGGAGCACTTGAGTGTTGCATAGCTCGATCATCAAGTTGCCAGTGCGGGGCAAAGAATCCTTTGTAGGTTGCGTGCATACCTAATGGAGTACTTGCCTTGAGGTCTCCTAAAGCGGCGAGTGGGCTATTTTCTGGCCTGCCTGTATGGTGTAGGAATATTACGGCGATTATCGACCGAGCCTGTATGCGTGCTTGTCCGGGGGCCTTGCAAGCACGTGGAAGGAATATGTGAAGCCGAATTTGAGATATCAAAGGATATCTTTTATATCCCCAAAGCTCGGACTAGCCAGGGCAGTAACACTGAGGTCATCAGTTTCTAGTGACTGTCTCCTATATCCTCAAAATTACTGGCAGAAATAAGTTTTCTTATATCACTTTGGTATGTAATAACATGAATACAATCAGGATTATGCTGAAATAATATTACCATCCAGCACTTCATTCCTGAGTTACCTAAAAGCCAAGTCAAATCATTATCTTTTTATCTTATATTTCAAAAATTGTGTCAATGGGAGCTTTCCTTCTAAAGCAAATATGAGTTTCAGAGAAGGGATTTTCTTCAGAACTGTAACAGGAGGAACTTGGTAAATTATTCTTCCCTATTTCCTTCTATACTAATAATGTTCTGTCTCTCATACACATATAAACAGGTCCATGTTTAACATAATTTTTTTAAAAAAATATATAAAGACACTTAATTGCATAGTTTGTCTAGCTCATGAGAAATCAAAATAACAATTTTTAAAAGCATAATCACCCAATCCGATTTTGGATTGTATCTTCCTATGGTTTTCAAGATAAAAGACATTTACAAGTGATTTTACACTGTTTTCTTCTGTGCAGTTGTTGTTATATGCCTTCCTGTTGACTCTAACTTATCGTAACCCTGTGGTAGGCTTTTCTTGGTGAGATTTATTCAGAGTGGATTTGTCATTACCTTCCTTCTAGGCTAAGAGAGTATGACTTGCCCAAGGCCAATCAGTGACTTTCCATGGTGGAATGGTGGAATGAGTGGATATTCAAACCCTTGTCTTCTAATCCAATACTCACAAGGCAAAGAGAGTCTCAAAATCAGAAGATTAAGACTTGGAAGGGGAGATATGAAGGAACTAGGTAATATCCCCAACAGAAGATGATGGATGGTATGCCCTTTGCATTTAAATACTGAATATACAATTAAATACCGAAGTCAGGATAATCCATACCATGATATTTCCATGTGAAAGCTAGACAGTGAAGAAGGCTGACAGGAAGAGAATCAATTCATCTGAATGGTGGTTCTGAAAGTGAGGTCTGCAGATACCATGGACTACAAAAAAAGACAAATAAATTGGTCCGAAAGCAAATGAAGCCTGAAGTCTCACTGGAAGCCGAAATGATTAAATGCGAAAACTTGCAGCAGTAGAAAAAGTGATAGGCCACATTCCAGATGGATTAACGCAACAAAGTCATAGACCTAAATTTGCAAGACCTGAGCAGGGCTCTTAATAACAATATCTTCTGAAGATCTCTCCACAACAAAATAGTCCAGCAGAGAACTAAATTCTCTGTTGAACGGCAAAAAGCCCAGGAAAAACTTTCCTCCAGGCATAGGCCTAAATCCAAATACTAGTTCTAAGTAGATCAATTACTGAATGAGAAATCAACACTTACATAAATGTATATGTTATTGGGATATTTTCCTAATTCTTTTCACAAATTGTATTGTTTTAAAATGGTTTTTAGAGTCATTATGCTCAGTTACCTAAGATATGTATTGATCAGGGGCATTGTGGACTGAGGTAAGCCCGTGTAGTCATTTGAGCATTGGACTATGACCTTTCAGACCAGGATTCAATTCCCTGATTGGCCATGGAAACCCACTGGGTCTATTAGACACTCTCAGTCCCAGAAAACCACATGATAGGTTTGCCTTAAAGTTGCCATAAGTTGGAAACAACTTGAAAGTACACAACAACAGCAACACCTAAATAACCATAAGCATAAGATTCTGTCTGATCTTGGAAATTAAGCAGGGTCAATCCCAACTAGTACTTGCATAGCATACTGCCAATGAATACCACGTGCTGTAGGCTATATTTCTGAGGAAGGAACTGTCAAAATCACCTCTGAACATTCCTTGCCTAAGATAACCCTATGAAATTAATGGGGTCAGCATAAGTTGATAGGTGATTTGAAAGCGCATACACACTGGCATGACAGAGGGTATACTTCACCCACCTTACTGACTGATGTTTCCACTTTGACATTTTTTTCCTAAGATCTATGGTTGAAAGGATGCAAGTAATTGCTAAGTTTTCTTAAATTATTATTGTGTTATTTAATTAAAAGGTAGTCTTTACTTCACTATGATTCCTTCCCCCCCCCCCTCATCATACATACACCTTCAAGAAATCTATTGTTACACATCCTTTACTTTGAGTGGTGAACAGAGTGTGTATGACAGTAACTCCTGTTCACTTTGAAAGCAGGTCTCAGGTGGTTTTTTGACATTTTGTAATATTTGCACATATTAATAGACAAATTGAGCACTGTAGATACAGCTTTAACTTTTCAAGATAACCAAACATCACAGTTTCTACGTCAGATTTTCAGAGAATCAGACAGCACTCCCTAAAATGCTGTCCATGTACAGAATGCAAGACTCACCTCTCTTTATATCATTCTCTGTTTCTTGCTCTCTGCTAGAGGCGAGGTGAGTAGTAATCCAGATGAATCTCCTCTGACCATTATTTAGTCTTTTTGGGCCATCTGACAGAGCTATCTTTCTTGAAAATTACACACACAGCCCAAGCCCTTCTGATGTGCAACACTGAATTCCTGATAGTAATTTCATTCACAAAATAAAGCACATATAACAATGATATCAATAAAACATAATCAAATAGGCAGTGATCTCATGGCAAACCTATAAAATTACACTGATTGATTTCCTCCTTTGCTGTTAATAGGATATGTAGATGTTTTCCCACACAACTAAATTACACTCCTCTTCTTCTACATGTATCATTGTTATTGCAATCTCTAATTAGGGAATGCTTTGACTGGATGAAAGTTCCAGACAAAAGCCAGTCAGGTGGTTTAGTCAATGGGGTTTTATATGCAAGAGAGATGATGATTTAAAGGGGACTAGCAATATTTAGAACTCCCTTAAGAAATGTATTGAATTTTCCTATTAATCTTCCCTCGAAATTTTTAGAGACGAGAATCTCAATTTCATTTTATTTAAAGTTTATTAAAAATTTGCAGCTAAGCTTACAAACCACTTGAACTTGAACTGATTCATGTAAATTAAACCGAAGCAATTTAAGTTTTTTAATTTATTGAATATTAAATGTATTTATAACTTGGGAGCTAAGTCATGCACAAAAATAGTTTGAAACATCCTTTAAAAACAGATTATAGCAAGTTTAAAAGCCTGTTTTGAAATCAACATTGAAGATTAGGAGCTTTTCAGAATGATATAGTTTTGGCTGCCCACAGAAGTTTGAACTGGATTGAACTAGCTTGATCTTCCTAGGGAGGGAGTTCAACAATTTAAATCCATGTTTTTCACTTCAGGGAACACATGGTTTTGGGGAAATCTGCTATACATTTGACTTCTAGATGCCCACAGCACCATTTTGGTTCTGGTTGAACAAAGGAAATTTCTGAAACCTCTAGAAGTTGCAATTCTTCTTTAAAACAAAGTGCATGTATGCCCAGTCGGTTCTAGTTTCATGGTGTGTGTGTGCGCGCGTGTGTGTGCGTGCAGCCCTTAGAGGATCTTGGGGGCAAAAAATTGGCCCTGGGACCTCTGAAGCTTATTCAGCTCTGCTTTCCTTAAACTGGATTGTGGGATACAGATGTAGATAGAATCTGGCTTTTAAAATATGCCACAAGAAGACAAACATTTGAAGAGCTGATTTATGAACCATACAAGTTCTGTTCTCAATATCGAGTGATAAATAGTCAATTTAAAGTGTTACCAATATTTTTTTTTTTGAGAAAACAACAACAAATATTGTTAACAACATAGAGGCTCATTAAATGGATGTTTCTTTAAGGATACTGTCTGTTCTGCTTCTCAACTGATGAACGGACTATCTGTCCAAAGGGACTAGTGATGTTTATAGCATTTAGATCTCATTATTAGGAGCTGAGGTCTACTAGTTACTATTGGCAAACTGAAGACCTTATAAGCCTTACTCAGTCTAATTCTTCTTTCACATTAATAATAAACAGAAAATGTAAAGCATGCTGAATGATGGAGTTTGCAAAGTACATAACTAATGGAATTAAACATCTTCACTAATGGGTTCTGCTGGAAGTTCTCTATTTATTGTTTTTCTAACCTCTTTGGTACCTAACACTTGAATTGTAACAGACCATTTTGAAGGTAATTGTAAGGGTTCTCTGAGTTATCTCATCTAATACCACAAAGATGCAGGGAAGACGAAAGAATCTCTATCTGCTACTGGCTTAGTGACTGCATTTATTAGCATTTTTGAATGTACATAGCAGAATTTCCTAGAACCTATATAAGAGCACAGGAAACAGATGAAGCAGATTCTGGGGAAGCAGGGAGGAGGGAGTTGTCAAGGCAGGAGACTGGGGAAGCAGGTAGGCTAGAAAAGGAAACACCTAGAGTACTACTTCTCAGTCTGTCTCATGGAGGAGACCATCAATTCTTTTCTTAATGTGTCCGGGACAGGTACCATACTTGTTACCAATGGCTACAACCCTTCCTTTCTTTCCTGGAAACTTGCTGTGAATTGGCAGCTAATAGTTTATGGTTCAGCACCAGTCCATGGACAACTACTTTGAGTAGCACTGGTGTAGAACAGAGGGTAGCCTGCAGTCAAAGGTAATGCCCATACTGTTTTTGTGGTGTCCCAGACTCCTCCAGACAACCTCTTTTCTTGACAACAATGCAAAACAAAACATGGGAAGCAGGGATTTCATTATATTGCTGTCCTCTCTCTTTTGTTTAACATGAAAACAATTTAACCTTTTTTTAAATTTGTTTCGATATTTGTTTTTTCAAACTCAGAAATAAGAGTTTTGGGGGGGAGGCAATCTGTACTGCCTCTGGAAGCTTTCTGAGGCAGACAACTGGCCCATAGGCCCTCTGAAACTGACCATCGTGGTCTAAAGAATGGAAGGAAGATTAGACATCTTGAAGGGACGAATCTCTTACTACAGTGAAAACTAAGAAAGAATGTGAAGAGAAGGATGGAAATGAGATGAGCAAATGGTTAGATGATCCAGAGTTAATCCATGGAATCCTGTCAGTAACAATATATAATATTACAAACAATGTCATTACATAAATGTCATACAGCTCATGCTGATATGAAGTGAACAAGGATAAATAATCACAAAAATGCAGGCCTAAATAAAATCCTAACAATTCATAACTTACAGTATTGTTTCTATCAATTGTTAGAAGTGGTTTAATTATTTACTGTGCTCCTGTTTGGTATTAGTTCTTGTCTTTGAGGCCCTTCCCTCTTGTATTTGTTGGAATCTGGTTGTTGACATAAGCAGGCATAATGTCAAATTACTCTTGCGTATGCCTTTCAGTGGTCTTTGTGAAAAGAGGTTCCCCACTATTTCCTTCTGCAATGGCCCCCTTGCCTTTGGACCTTTCTTTCTGGGTTCCCATGGCCATGTAGTGGCCAGGTTCCTGTAACTAAATGAATGATGAAGCAGGCAACCTTCAGGACTTCCTGAGGAGCCACTGGAGGATGATGTCTTTGTGCGTCAAGCTGTAGGACCCTAGCTAGATGCTGCCTGGCCACCTCCTCCTCCTTCTGGGCACTAAATGGCCCTGCGGATGCAGCAGCAGAGAAGAAATGAGTTCTGCAGTTGGGGGAGGGAAAACAGAGTTCTTTGTGCTGGATCTTTCTACATTGGCAAATCCATCTAGGATCTCAGAGCTGGATGTTGAATTAAAGGAAAAGAAAAGGGATGATTTGAAAGAAAGCTTAAATCATAATGTCTTAGCAAAAATCATTCAATTTCACAAAATTTAATAGTTCAGGGGTAGGCAACTTCTCAGGAGTCAGGGAACCAACTCCCTCCTCAATCCCTTCCTGGCATCCCAAACAGACCTTTTCCCTGTGGGTGCTGTTGTTGTTGCGTGCCTTCAAGTCGTTTCTGACTTATGGTGACCCCAAGGCAAACCTATCACTTTCTTGGCTAGGTTTATTCAGAGAGGGTTTCCTTTGCCTTGCTTTGAGTATGAGAGAGTGTGACTTGCCCAGGGTCACCCAGTGGGTTTCAATCTCTCATCTGCAGAGTCATGTGCCAAAATTATAACTGAGTGACATGATGTCACTTCTGGCCATCCTTTTGGCCATGCTGCAGCAGCAGAAGAAAGTATTGAGTGGTTCTGGAGGTTTGGGGGTTTTATTATTCATTGCTGACATGCCTTTTTGTGTGTCTGGGGCAATTTAGGTGTGGCTTTTTGGTGAAAATCACTTTAAATGTGCCACCAAATTGGGGTGGACTCGAAAACTGGGGGTTCAAGTGGCTGAAAAAATGAGATCTGCACATGGTTTTCGACTGCACTTTCCCCATTCCAGTCTAGTTACTTACAGCAAGTACTTGAATCTGGAAAGAGACTGAACGATGGTGGAGAAAAACAGTGGCAGTTGTTACTGCCCTGGCGAGCCCGAGCTTGGGGGATATAAAAAGATACCTCTTGATATCAATAATTCGGCCTCACATAGCCATTCCCCTCCACGTGCTTGCAAGGCCCCCGGACAAGCACGCACACAGGCTCGGCCGATAATCGCCGTAATATTCCAACACAATACAGGCAGGCCAGAAATAGCCGACTCGCAGCTTCAGGAGACCTCAAGGCAAGTACCTTCCTTAAGTACGCACGCAACTTTCAAAAGATCCTCTGCCCTGTGCTGGCAGCTTGATGGTCTGACTATACAACGCTCAAGTACTCCGCGTTTGCTTACTGGCTATCCTATTGACAATTTGGCTATAACTCAATCGTTCAAATTCTGACCTTTCGGAGGCTTTGTCTCCAGCCTCAAATCCATTGTTTTCCCCAAGTCCGAACTAGCCTGTGGTCACAATTCTCCTTATAAAAAACCCTGACTTTGAGTGCTTCCTTGGATCGCTCTTGGCTTCCATCCCGCCTTGCTGTCGCTTTGTCCAGCGAGTCTTCCCCTCAGCTCCACGTGCTGAGATCCACGCTCCCCAGCTTCTCCGCTTCCAACCGGGCTTCAGGACAGGTGAAGTATCACCCAAACCAACAACTCCTCTAAAAATCCCTCTATCCCACTCCAACCTTTATTTCTTTAGTTATCTTGTGTGAGTGTGCTGCATACACTGTTTGATTGTGTTTTTAATAAAACATCACTTATTATTGCAATTTCTGTGTGCTCCTTGTGTTACTGCCCTGGCTAGTCCGAGCTTTGGGGATATTAAAGATATCCTCTTGATATCATAATTCGGCTTCACTTCTCTATTCCTCTCCACGTGCTTGCGAAGCCACTGGACAAGCACGTAAACAAGCTCGGCCGTTAATTGCCGCAGTATTCCTGGATAATATAGGCAGGCCAGAAATAGCTGACACACTGCTTTAGGAGACCTCCAGGCAAGTACTCTAATTAAGTATGCACGCCACTTACAAAAGAGCCTCTGCCCAGCGATGGCAGCTTGATGAGTAACCTATACAATACCCAAGTACTCTGCATTTGCATATTTGCTACTCTATTGAGAACTGCTACGATAACTCAATCATTCAGATTCTGACCTTTCGGAGGCTTTGTCTCCAACTCCAAATCTATTGTTTTCCCCCAAGTACGGCATAGCCTGCAGTCACAATTCTCCTTATAAAAACCCTTGATTCCGAGACCTTCCTCGGAACGCTCCCGAATTTCATACCCCCTTGCTGCTGCTTTGCTTGATGAGCCTCCCCTCAGCTCCACGTGCTGAGCTATATCGCACCCCAGCTTCGCTCTCTATTTTTCCTGGGCTTCAGGACAGGTGAAGTATCACCCAAAACAGCAATCCCTCTAAAAATCGCTCCATACCACTCCAACCTTAATTTTTTTTAGTTATCTTGTGTGAGCGTGTAGCATACACTGTTTTGCTTGTGTTTAATAAAATATCATTTATTGTTTCAACTTCTGTGTGCTCCTTGACTCGACCCGAGCCCGTAGACATAGGGTTGAAGATCTCGCTAAGTTACCCTACCTCTTGTAACGCTAAGCAGTGCTCTGAGCTAATTTTCCCCACCTTTAGTTCAGCACATTTTGGTGTCCCTCCCGGGACCCCCAGTTCACAGGGTAACACTTGACTCAGCCTGACCCCGTAAACATAGGGTTCAAGATCTCGCTACGTTACCCTGCCTCTAGTATTGCTAGGCAGTGCTCTTGACTAATTTCCCCAACTTATAAAATTGAGAGTGCATTTAGGTGTCCCTCCCGGGACCCCCAGGAATCAGGGTAACACAGTCATGCCTTCTTCCATAACATTCATTTGCTAGGCTTATCAACAGATGCCTCCTCCCTTGGGAGCAGACTGCAGTGCAGTGCAGTTATTGTCTACCATTTTAGACCTGTGGCACACCATTAGACCCAATCTGCAATACAGGAAGAAAAAACTATTCATTTCTTAGTGTAAAAACCAAATATTTCTCTTTGCTCTCCAATTTCTTATTTCTTCATGGCCACTGGCCATTCTCACAGGGCTTCTTTAGGTATCATAAGGCTGCTCCTTCCTGTTGAATTCTTTGCAGCAAAGTCCTGCTTTTTCTTTCTCCCACTCTCTTTTATCCCCTTGCTGTTTCTGTCTCCTTTTCTTCAGTGAACCTCTGCAAACATAATAAAGAGCATGGATGGTGGTGTCACTGGTGTGGTACACCGGCAGCAACAATCAGTATTACAGAACAAAAAAGTTGAGTTACTATACATGTAAAGAGGATTTTGAAAAGCTTTGATGCTGAGAAATCCACTCCCTGCCCATAAAGAACAGGACTCTTACAAAATACTCATTGTGATTATTCAGAATACAGAATAAGTCTTCTGTATGTATTCTCCCATCAGAATGACTGATTTGAATATCCCTACTTGTTGCATGGTACTTAGTGAAGCATAACATGATATTGAAAGGAGAATTCTTCTCTCTTTCCCTCCCTCCCTCTCTCTTTCTCTCCCACCCCCATGTTTCTCTTTCTCTTGAGTAGCATGCATGCTTTTGTTACCTGTTCTCGTTTTATCTTAAGGTCAAAACAATGATATTATACATCACAACAGTAACCCTGCCTTTGATTCCTGAATATTTTTGCTGAGGGCAGATGTCAAAAAGGAACTCTCACAGTTCTCTCATATTAAGGAATGCGTACCTTGAAGGATATTTGATTACAAGTGTCTATGTCAATTATTTTAAAAAGATGGGAAGAAGCAGCTTTTCTTATTTTTATTTATTTTTTACAAAATAAAAATATAAAAGAAAGTAATACCCCTTAGTTTTACATTTTTTACAGAACTCTGGTGGAAATTGATTTTCATTTCAACAACTTCATAATACTGTATTATATTCTCATCCCACTTTATTATTTCCATCACTTTTTGTTCTTCCAAGTCCATTGTACTTCCTACTATCCCTTAGAGTAATTTCTGAAATTTGCTTATCAGTCCATTTGTTTGCCTTCAAGTTTTCTTAAGTTTTCTTTAGCCATAAGTTATATGTCTTTTCCATCCTTTTCACTATAATACAGATGGCTAAGAATCGGCATCTTTTATTCTTTTCCCCCCCTCTGTTTAAAACTTGACTTGTATTTTAGTAGTTGTCAAAAATCAATACTTTGCTTCATACCAAGATTTGAGAAATAAGGAGGAACAGCAATGGAATTTGGGGGAATTCAGACAAACAGTTAATGTAATGATTGAATTGATTAAACCTGCCAGGGTGCGGTGTCCTGCATACACCTTTCAGAGTTAGTTCACTACTCTTTATCCACCCAAGACATTTTTCAGGAGGGGTGTTCTCTCCTCTGTATCCTGTTTATAATGCACTGCTGCTCTAAACTCCTAAACTTTTGGAAGGGGGCATTTTTTCTACTTCTGGATTAGAGCATTCAGTATAAGGTGTTCAAATAAAAATATCAGTACTACCCTCAGCATTTTAATCCATCCTGTGACACCTTTTATGATGATACATCTATTTGATCACCTAGAGGAAAAGTGATGTGCAACTGGTAGAAGCACTGTTAGCCATGTGAATGAATCTCAGAATTTGGGGAGCTGACCTGCAGGTTTGTTCCTGAAGTCATTGGTCAAAATTTAAATGTTCTCTTAGCAAGAATAAACCTATCATATGAATGCAGCTAAGTTCTGACTTATCCAATTCCCACTGATCCAGTAGTTCTGCTCTAGCTGGGACTAGCAGTTGGATTTAGAACATTGTAATCCAAGTGAATACCTTAGGTCGTGTAGTGCCACATTTCCACACAACAACTGGTCTCTGGCTTTTCCCCTCCGTATAATACTTCTTTTCTGTACAACAAAATATCTCTTACAGAGAACTCATAGCTTGCACCTGTTGTTCTTCTCAACCACTGAGTCTCACTTTGATTTCTCAGTCCTGACAGTCCTGCTTTGTCCATTGACCTCAGCACTCTTTTCTGGTTTATGGCTTTGCTTTGATTCTTAAATTAGCTGTCCCAATAAAAGTCATTTGCTTAAAAACTCTTTGATCCCACATGCGCATGCAATATTTGCAGCATATTACTAACATATATCTGCTATATATGTGCTGATTATGTTGTGGAGTACCTGCAGGATTCGTGCTTCTCTTCACTTTTTCAGGTTCCCATAGCTTCAATAAACCACACATCCAGGCATTGTTCATTATTGGATTTCAAGGCCCATTGTAGTGGTTCCATATTTATTGAAATCAATGTTATACTTATTACCGTTTTGATGTTGACTTAGAGCAATAGTCAGGAGCTGGAGTGGATGATTTCTCATTCAGATGCTCATTATGGGTAAATGACTGACTGAAAGAGAAAGATGCATGGCCACTTAATGTTCTGCCAATGACCTTGCCTCTCCCTCCTTCCCTGACACTGCCATATCTTCCAGATCCACAGCTGTTAGGGGATTCAGTAATATTCTAAAGCTCTCAGCTGCCGTAATTGGAACAAAAGATTGCACTGTAAATTGGCTTTTAAGCAAATTATGCATCTTGTCCTAGAAGTAATAGAGAAGAGGTCAGTTGCTGAAGGAAGCAAGTTCCTGTGCTTTCTATTGAACTAACCTTTAGTTCTGAATTCTAATGCTAATTCTCAATGTTTTCAAATTACCTGTCTTGTCTCTGCTATAGTTGGATTTCCATGTTGATGTCATAGTTGTTTTTCCAAACCAGGTTCAACTTTGGGAGATTGAAAAGCCTGCCCATCCAGATACTTTACAAGCATAGTATTTCTTTTCAGACTTGAATGTTGCCTTGAAATTTGACCACAATGAGGCATCAAATTCCTTGACAAACTAGGAGGTAGAATGAGGAAATCATAGGAGCTGAAATTGCCATTACAGCCAGTGGCCACCATTTTCCTAAAAAAGGAGGAAGGAAGGGAGAAGCAAAAAAATGTAGTGGCACCCTTAGGACTTTTTTAAAAAATTATTTATTTTTGCACTTTTCATGGATGTATACTCTGGATATTTTTCTGGATTAAAAAAAATGCTGCTACATTTTCCCTTCTCCCTTCCTTTCTCTTTTTTTATGCTGCAAGAGACCAACACAGTTACTTCTTTGAAAACTACCATTTTCCATGTGTTCCAAAAGTCCTTAGAATGCTACTATGCCATTATGTAGTATTATTCCAGAGATTTCCTCTGTTAAAATTGTGCTTTGGTGAGGGAGCAGATTATCCAATTGCCTCTCGTGGGGAGGTGGAGGACATGAGAGTTATTTGGAACTGGGATATGCCAATCAAAATTTGTGAAATAGAGATAAACCCAGATCATGCAAAATTGTCATCATCATCATCATCATCATCATCATCATCATCATTTCTGTTATATGCTTTTTAAGAAAGTTATCTAAGTACGCAAGCAGGCGAGTGGGCTCATGTGGAAGAATTTCATCCTTCAAGTATCCTGGTACAAAAGTATTCACTAAATGTTGATACCAGCACATTGAATTGTACCTGGATATACCTTTGAAGCCAAGGCAGTCATTTCAGTAAAGAGAGTCACATGCTGCCTGATAACAATCAGGATGCTATATTTTATGAACTAAAGTCATTTTGAAATATTCTTCCAAGGCCATACTATGTAGAACATGTTGAAGCAAGTCAGATCTGAATTCACCAGAAATGGGTGCCACTGGCATACCAGGATGAGGTGGGCAAAGGTACTCCAAGTTTAAGGTTGGTTCAGCATAACCCCTGAACTATAAGCCTGTATTTTCAAACCCAGTATCACAAAGATTGAACACCATTTCCTGGGTCAAGTCTACCAACCAAGATACCTCTTCCTTTCCTGGATTCAGTTTCAGTTTCACTTCCTTAGCTCACAATCCATTACCATTTGGTCCATTACCATTTTCAGGCAATGGTTTAAGAAAAGGAATGGACTTGTGTGGCCTTGGATGTGTTGTTGCATTGCTCTCATCAGACAGCCTAATCAATGATGAGGAATGCTGGGAGTTATAGCTCAACAGTATTTGGAGGGCTGCACAATTTCTACCCCTGGTTTAGAACCTGGGAAATGAGAGACAGTGCTGAGTGACAGCCGAACTTCCAGTCCTTAAATAATCTCTCCCGTCACTTTCACATATAGATTAAATAACATGAGGGAGCAGGAAAGGGGCACAGAATGCTGTTGGAACCAATCAAATAGAGATCTCTGAGCACCACATTTTGAAACCAGCCCTACAAAGTAACCTCTTTAATCAAGGGCCAAAGGATCTAAGGCTGTATCCTATGAGGTCTCTGAAGAATTAGCTACTGGCAGTTCAGAAGAAATTCTTGGTCTCCTGTCCTTTGAGATCTAGAAATTTTAAAAAACCAGAATTTTACTTGGGTTTTTATTAAATGTAAGAATTAGGACTATGAATCTTTCCCTGTTTAATCATTTCCAGTTGCAAAGGCATGGATGGATGGATGGATGACATTTGTTCACAATCATGTCATCACGAGATAAGATCATACCAAGAACAGAAGAAATTGTAGCAGTGTTAATAACAGGAGACACATTGCAGTGTGCTGAAAAGATTATCGTTATTACTAGCATAGCAAAACCATCCACAGTAGTTGCTATTTCCATTTGTGCTCCCATGTGGACATACTGTGGCAGCTGGTGATTCCCATGTCACTGGAAAGATGAATCAAATCCGGGTTTTTGGTTGAACTTTAAAGGAGCTCTCTAAGGTGCTGAATGATATGCACAAAACAGGTTTAGCATCTTGGACACTCTTTTAAGTTTGGACTAAAAGCTGGAACAGAGACAAGAGAGCCACCACCCACTATTATGCATGTTAAATACAAAGACCTCCCATTTTTCTCAAACACACACAACTTATTTCACTGTTTATCGGATAGTTCAGAACGAGTCATTGCTCAGAAATTCTTGAAGTTTCTTGAAAGAAAACTTAAAATCATGTGATTTTAATTTTGATCAAAACCTACTTTATAACTTTTCCTTTTAAATGTTTTTATTTCCACTTTCAATTTATTTTTGTGCAAACATTGAAAAGAAACTGTTGCCTAAAAATAATACAATATGGGCCGTTTAACGTATGGAATAATACCCAACTGCCTAACTTCTTTTTGCCTCTCAGTTTATAGATACTACTGCAACAGGATCTTCCACACTTGACAAACCCAGCTAGTTCATTTCTGTTTGCATTAGAAACTTGACATTGCTACCTTTATGGTTCAGGCAAGATGCCAACTGAATTGCAAGATGATTGTTCAAGGGTAAAAGATCAAAGTGACTTTCAAATAACTTTCTCTCTTGCTAATCTGTCACCCTTCCAGACTTGTCATGGATGTTCATACGTCATATGCAGAAATCTGTCACCTCATCTGTTTTGCTGTATTCAAGTGTAATCCAGGGATTTATTATATCCGTTTGCAAGTCTGGCTCTCAGCTAGTGGCTTATTACTAAGGTAAATATATGTTAGTATGGCTCAACTCTTCAGCTGACTCATTAACTGACATTAGAATATAACATTCTTCTAGACTTCAAATTGGATGTTTCCCATGCAGTAACAGTTGCTTAATGTTTTAAGTTTAGACATACAGATAACTCCCAATGATTCTTTGATTTAGATTGAGCCATATTGTAGATATATGTGTATCTACCAGGGAAGAAGAGATAAGAGAGGGAGTAACAGTATTAATTCCAGCCTGGTCCCATACAGATTTCTTGTAGTATGGAAAATCCCACTGACTTCAGTTTGCATAGTATTACAATCTCTGTCCACCTTGCTCCCGACCCACCCCCCACCCCCAGGAGGAAAACAGAGCAGAAGCCACTGCTGAAGAGTAATCCAAGATATTTTGCTTTTCTGCTCCTACTCACTCAGGCTAAGATGCCTATTATCCAAAGCCAGACGGATTATTTTGACACGTGAGGCACAAGATGCCACAAGTGCTTCTCTGGCTTCCTAGACAGTAACTGTACAATAAGACATTGGCCATTTCCGCACTACACTGTTATAGCGTTATTATTGCTAGAAGTGCAACAACGCTTAGCACTGAAGAATCCAGAATGCCTCACCATAGGCAGTAATAGAGCTAGCTAGTTTGAGTGACCCGAAGTGTCCCCCCTTCTTGGCTCTACCTGTCCTGACCTCTCTGTGATATAAACTGATACTCTTAGGGATGGTTCTCTTCCTCTTCTCATTGACCTCTCCTCTTTCTTCCCAGTCCTTCCCTAGAATGCAGATAGCTTAGATAGCACCCAGTAACTTTCCTATCTTAGAATGGAGTTCCTACAATAAAGCTTTTGTTTACTTTAAGCCATTGGCTTCTTTACTCTTTAATCAGTAAGGATGCTCTGCTGCAGACACACACTCTATCAATTATTCCATTTTCAACATCCTATGGAATCATGGGGTTTGCAGTTTAGAGAGAGGCGTTTACAATTCTCAGCCAGAGAGCTCTTTGGCCTCAATAAACTACAAACCCCAGAATTCCATAGGATGTTGAAAGTGGAATAATAGTGTAGTGCAGAGACAGCCATTGAATATTTTTCTGTCCTTCCAGTGGACAAATCTACCCCATTTTGCACAATTGTAGGGCTATCCTAACATTACATATGCCCCATCAATGGCTGTTGTGATTGTCTTTACAAAGAAGCCATTTGTATTTTGCTCCAGGAGAAGTGACAGCTACTTGCAGAAATAAGTAAGAAATAACATCAGTTTCTGACATGTAGGTCAGTTTCTGACATGTGTGGAATCCTGGGCTTTGTCGTTTGGACTACTACTAGGGCTCTCTGACTGAGAATTCTAAATACCCCTTCCTCAACTACACATCCCAGGATTCCAAAGGCTGCTGCCAGTTGAAGTGGAACCATAGTGCTATGATTGAGTAAGACCTGTATATGTGGAGGCAAAGCACACTAAGCACTTGTGAAGTGTAAGGGAACAGTAAAGGTAGATGATCTTATGGATCGTTAAATGGGAAGAAGGACATATTTTATTTTGTTGTTTTTAATTGCTATCAAGTTGACTTTGCTGTCACTGAGAGACCTTCCAGTCACCCCATCATGCTCAGGTCTTGCTGATTCAGGGGCCATTTATGCCATAGAATGTTATAGTGCTATTATACCACTTTCAACATCCTATGGAATCCTGGGGTTTGCCTCAAAGGGCCCCTCCCTGAACTGCAAACCCCAGGATTCTGTAGGATGTTGAAAGTTGTATAATAGCGCTGTAACAGTCTACTGTGGAAATGGCCAGGGTTATTGTTTCCTTGATTGACTCTATCAATCTGAAATATGTTCTTCTTTTTTTCCTACTGCCTTCTGGCTTACCAAACATTGTCTTTTCTAGTGATTCATACTTTCTCACGATGTGTCCAAAGTATGACAGTCTCTGTTTAGACATCTCTGCTTCTAGGAAAAGTTCAGGCTTCATTTTCTCTGGTACACATTCATTTGTCTTTTGAGCAGTCCAAGGTATCCATGGAATTCTTTTCCAGCACCACATTTCAAATGAGTTGGTTTTCTATCTATCAGCTTTCTTCACTGTCCAGCTTTCACAACCATAAATAGACATTGGAAATACCATAGCATAACTTTAGAATAACTTTACTATTCAGTGATATATCTTGACGCTTCTGGATCTTGTCTAGTTCCTTCATACGTGTCCTTCCAACTCCTAGCCTTCGTCTGATTTCTAGAATACAGTCTCCATTCTAGTTAATAACGGAGCCTATTCGAACAGTCACTCTCCTACTTCATTTCTTGATCGTAAAGCAATTTTCCCTACAATCTTTGATTCTTACTTTTGAGTTAAAAGGACTCAGGAGAAATATGGAATTAATTAGATTAGGTGGTGTGAGATGTAGGGCTCCAGTTTGCTTTAATAGTCTAGAAGGGACAAACAGACTTGGTTGCATAAGGTGTAACCACACTTTACCGTGACCCAAGGCTGGCTTTCAAGAGCTGTTCTGTTATGGCAGTTTTTCTGAGCTGTTCATGAAAATGTTTCTCCATGTCATAATGAAGCTGTAAAACCACCATAAGAGCACATGAATACTTCCTGGAAAAGTGTGAATCACACCCCAGAGGAAAATGAAATAAAGTATGGTTTTCTCTCACTATGTGCCAGATGATTATAGCAGTACAAGAAAACCCAAAAACAAAATGATAGCCAAAGCCCCAGCTAGACAAGCTACACAATATAAAAGAATGACTGTGAGACAAGTGTTTTAAAAACAGCCAGTCTACCTTATTGTCACCACAGAACATTATGCACAGGATAAGCAAAGACTTGAACTATGTGATATTTGTCTTCATTTTTCAGCAGTGTCACCCAGGTAAGAAAAGTAATAAAAAGGCGCAGTTACACCAGACAAGGGGTGACATTATTCGCTCATTAAACGCCAGTCAAAATATTAGCCTTAGTTATTGTGTAAAGAAATTAATTAAATGAAAGCAGGGCTTTAGTTGGTGCTGACTTCATTAACAAACATTTTGAGGGGAATTCAGAGATTCCTGTAAAGCATTACTATCCAAAGAATTTCAAGAGGAACAAAAAGTGTGAAATTCACTGTGTATTTTTTTTTATATAGCCCTATGACTAACTGAAACATTAAAAACCATCCAAAGGAAATGTGCATTGAGAAAATAGTTGACTGACCATCACAAATGATGTCCTGGCTTCTGAATACTCTGCTGAGAGTGAGAGCCAGGGCCAACCATCTCACTTTTTTATTTTTCTCTCTGTTCTCAGTTACTCTATTCATACTGTTTCCAGCTAACAGTTAAGGGCAGGTTCTTAGAAGTCATGCTAGCTACCAATTGTATTTAAGAACCTTGCAGAATTAGACCAGAAATTCACTTAGTATATGATCTCCCCTCTCTCTTTTTTAATATGCATAGCTTATTGGGAAGCTTAAAGGTGGACATTTATAGGCCCCAGATCTACCTCACAAGCCATTTTCAAGATGTAGATCTAGAAACAAAGGCTGGTAGCTTACTTTGATTCTGCATCTCAGGCTTTCTGCACAAATTTGGTACTCTTACAACATAGGTACTTCATTCATATTTTATTCTCAATATTTCTTCCTTACATTTTTGAATTATTACTGTTGTCCACCAGTATTAAAAAGGAACGATTATAGCAAGAGATGGAATATCTTTATTGCGCCTCTGTGTGACACAAAGAAAATGGTAATGCTTCAAAACAGTCACAATTGTTCCTTTTGTTTAACATTTTAGTGTGCATTTAGTGATGGAATTTCTTATATTTTTTACAGGGAAAAGCATCAAAAAATTAAGACAGCAATCCTTTTATATTAATATTGTGGCCTTTGGAGAGGGAGGGAGAGAGGGAGGGAGAGAGAGAGACCATTTCTGCACTACGCTGTTATAGTGCTATTATTCACTTTCAACGTTCTGTGGAATTCTGAGGTTTGTAGTTTACTGAAGCCAAAGAGCTCTCTGTTTGAGAAGTCTAAGTGCCCTTCCCTAAACTACAAACCCCAGGATTCCATAGGATGTTGAAAGTTGAATAATAGCACTATAACAGTGTAGGGCGGAAACGGCCTGAGAGAGAGAGGCTGAGGGAGAAGGGCTGCAGACTGTAATTCATGTCAATTCTGGTGTTGATTACTGTCTTTAATGAATGTTTTTTTGCAGCCAATTCAATGAAAAATGGACAGAATAAGTATACTGAAAACTGAAGAAACTAAAAACACAACTAAACAAACAGACAAAAACAGGCAAGGAAAACTGTCAATACTTCACTTCCCTGTTTGGTTACAGAACATAGTGATGCTTGTGGGCTTTCTTTAGATCCAGGATGTAGGCCAAGATGTACATTAGAACTGTTCTTGCCTTTCTTATTAAATTTGCATTTTCAGAATTTCAGTCCAGTACCATGAGCTATTAAAAACACATATGGGATGTTAGCTGCATGTTTCTTTTTAAAATCTTGTTGGGACAAGATTAGACCACTGCTTCTGGATTTTTTCGAAGAAACACAAGGCTGTTATCCCATTGTGCGTGGCTGGACGTGTTCAGGCCTGCATAGCTTGTGATTCACTAAGCCAAATGCAACTAAATACCAAGGTCTCCACAAACATTTTGTTTTCACTTCCTAAAAGGTATGCACAGTCGAGGAGATTGGCAAGATACCTGACTGCTCACAAAATGTGGCTACTGTGTGGCGTTTGGGTTGATGTGTCACAAGATGTGCAACCCTGTTTCTTTGCTAGGGTATGAATGTGTCTGTTACTCACATACAGCAACTGAAGCATAGCAACCCAATTAGGAATCAGCTTATGAGTGACTTGCCAGGGACCAGCCTTGCACAATGAGGAGCAGCGAGTATGCTGAACATGATAGCACAGGTGGAAGTTTGGGACAGACAGATGCAGAGACAAGAGCAGAAGGCAGTTTCACATATCCTTCTTTGTCAGGTGTAGGGAAGGTAAACGTTGTTGAGCCCCCTCAGGAGCCCCACGTTTTAAAAAATTAACATTCATAATACCCTACTATGGAGGGCTCAGGAGGGCCAGGTAGACCAGACCAGGCCTGCTTTCCTTTCTCCCTGACTGGAGTAGCAGCACTACTTTTATCATACTTTTGCACCCTGGCTCCCTCCCTTCTACTTCTTCACAACCCCGCTTTCTCTTTTAAACCACCATCTTAGTGGCTAAAGGGGTAAGGTTATCAATAGTTATTCAAAAAGGATTGATAACCTGTTATAGCATATTCTTATAAAAGTAAAACTGAAGAAAATACTCTGTTGAGGGGAAAATTATAAAAATAGAGTGAAATTTTTCTTAAAATAACACACAGGGGAAAAGGTATTGATTTTTCAAGAATATTCAAACAAAATAACACTTCCCCAAAGATATTTAACTAATTTCTTCAAATCATCACAGGATTTCAGAACAGAGCTTTCTCACACGCACACACCTGTTGCTTGGCTTCCTTTAGCACAAAGGGGGTAATTCACCACTCATGGTCCCACTTTCTGACCCACTTTGAAGTGGTTTGGTTTCTTATCTGCCCTGCACTAGGCCACTGAGAAAACCGTCTTTCCAGACAACTCCTCTTTGGTTGACTGAAGGCTCTGACTTAAAGTTCACTCTAAGAATCTCACTGAAGGTAGCTAGAATCTAATTCACAATCCCTGCATGTATGCGTTCTGCTGTCTCACCCACAGCCTTTCCATTTTACTAGGGCTGGGTTTTGCTCAGACAGAGCCAATCTGGTTATATGACCACCTGTTGCTAGGGATGCTTTGCTAGCCACATCCCCAGGCTCCGTCACACCTACCCACTAGCTATGGGCTTTATGAGACAATTTCATAATGTTTTGGAGGATCTGATGTTGTTACCATGCCGTACACTTCCAATCTATGATACAGTATGATTAAATGTAAATACTATGTAATTGGCATGAAATAAATATAAATCTTGCACTTATGACTTAAAGCTGTGTGGAAAGTAAAGGACTCTGACTATAAAATTCCTGAAGCTAGGACAAAGGATCTCAGCATGGCCAGGTCATAAGTTTAGGAGGATCAGTTGGAAAGCTCAATCTGATGAATTTTAGATGGTCCTCTAAAGTACCCAAGCCTAGAAAACAATAGCGAACAAAGCTGCTAGAAGGAGCATCCAAAAAGGCTGACATCCTGTTACCTTTTCCCATGAAAGCTGTCCTTTTGTTCCCTTACCTTTCCGGTCATTAAGAGGTTATCACAATTTCCTGCAATGCTTTCTAACCTGCCACAAAGACAATTAGAACCTAACAGACTCCTTTGTTGGCTCTGCCAGAAAGCAATTAACACACTACCCTCAGGGCAGAAAAAAGGGTATTATAACCCTGGATCAGCCCAAGGCTAGTTGTTAGTACGTTGGACACATGTTGGCATGTTACACTGCACGAGGGACCCCAGATTCCATTTCACTGTACTGCCCTCAGACTGTCTGAGACATCTCACTTCAGTCCTCTGCTGTTTCAGGAATGGTAACTATCACCCACTTCACCTGAAATTCTCACTATTTAATTGTTCTCTCCTTTATCTTTGTTAGCCTTGTGTGCTTTGCGAGACTCTTTGATTGTCTGCATGTGTGGCAATCTGGTCTCATGCTGATAAAAGCTTGGCCTGTTTGTTTTTGCGATTTTCATATATGTAAGTAAAGCAAATATAATAAATACACCATCAGCGTCCAGTGTATGTTCTCTCGAAGGAATTCAAGAAAGCAAACAGAGCTGCCCTTGGAACTGCTCCTGGTTGTGGAAACTGGGGAGAGTGCTTATATTTTGGAATTTCCTGCCAAGAAAGACCTGCAAAGCTACTTCCTTTTCCTGGCTTCACCGGCGGGTAAACACTTTTCTATGATTCTGATTATTTTTAAAATTGCAGATTATCAGATAAACTGTTTAACTAATGTATTATATGACAAAAAATGTGGCTACTGTTTATTGCTTGTTTAAGACACTGGTATGACATTCTGTAATTTTTTTAAAAAAACAAAGCAACTACAGAGGATTATGAAGTTTTCATGAAAACAATATTGCAACCAATCATACCATGAAAATAACAGCAAAGGAGATAAGAAGTGTCAGCTTTAACTGTGGATGGGAAAAACATTGTTTGGCTCAATAATCTGATAAAACATAGCATTTTTATATTCCCAAGACTTGTTGTGAGAAAATGTGAATCTTGCCTCAAGCATTGGCACATTTGGGAGGCTTACAGGATCTTCCAAGAAATAATGTACATGAAACAATGAACAAATTTTACAATGTGAATGACTTTGATCTATGGGAAATTAAATTAGGCAAATTGGATAAATACATACATACACATTAGAAAAATTTCACAGGAACTGCCTCCTTGTGCCCATTTGAACGTGGTTTCCTGGCAAGTTGGCATTTTGGGCCTTGTTTTAGAATAAAGACATCTGACCTTGATTCCCATGAAATATTTTTTCTGGTTTGTTGCGTCACTCCCATTTGCTCTTCTGCAACTGGTGAATCTGGTAAGCATAGCTACCTGAACTGTTGGCATTGTGAGCTATTTTTTCAGAACACAGATATTTTGCCTAGCGTTTTCTGAGCAATCTTTGTTACTTTTGGCATCTCTCCCATCTAATTTTGGGCGTATGCTGAATTTGGTGTCCTTGGCTTCCTGAAAAGTTGGCATCCCCTCTCATTTTCCAGATGTTATGCCTGGAGTGGGTACAAAAACGTAGTTTCTATGGAGTTTTTTTTACTTGTGGCCTATTCTTGTGTGGCTGGTGAATCTGTTGGGCAAGGTACACCTACGCCTACATCCAGCAGTAGGGGGTACACCTGGGGGTAGTGCCATCAATGAAAGATGATGTCAAATAAAATTTGTTAATCTTTAAACTTACCACAAGATTCTTTTGTCATTTTTTTTCTGCAAAAGACTAACATGACTAAGCCCCTGAAAAGTCTATTGTTCTTTGTATAGGAATGCACACACACACATATATTCAAAGCAAATAACAATCCAGTGATTGGCAGACCTTTTTTTCCTTTCACACCACTCTCCCATATTTTATTTCCACATCTGAAAATAAATTCTTCTAGTCCTACACTTCCGTCCACTCATAGCTGCTCTTTTGTCTCTTTGCTATAGAATACACTGGAGCATGGAATGGAATGATATCCTGACAAATACAAATATCTATCTCATGTTTACTTAAAGATGCATTTAACCCAGGGGTTCATGTGTCTGAGTAAAGGATTCAAAAGACCACTGTTATTATTGTGTACCTTTAAAGACATTTCTGATTTATGGTGACCTTAAGGTGAACCTATCATGGGGTTTTCCGGGGCTGAGAGTATGTGATATGCACAAGGCCACCCTTTGGGTTTCTGTGGCTGAGTGGGGAATCAAACCTTGGCCTCCAGGATTGTAGTCCAATGCTCAAACCACTATACCACACTGGCTCTCTCAAAATACTGTATCATATACCAAGGACAAGGAAATATGGAATCAGCCCTTCCCAAAGAATTTCATTTATTATTTGCAGTCTAAAACCTACAGCACACTTCTACCCTTCCTCAGTGAGCTTTTCTCTCTCTCTCTGCATCTTTCAATCCTCTGTCTGAATTTCTCTCATCTTCTTTTCATCTGGGAACATTCAGTTCAGCTCTGAAGAAGCCTGGGGAAAACACAACATAGAACTTACATTTTTCTGGAAACCATGTACTGATTGCCATACCTTTGCACTGTGTTTTGCTATGCTTATAGCTATATATGTGCCTGTATGCAGGCTCAGCTCTTTGCACAAATGAGGTTTCTCTACCATCAAATTGCAACTTTAACCTGATAATTTTTTGACATTTGGATAACACAAGTAACCTCTTTCCCCCCAAGACTACAGGGCTGTCCTTTTCTGCAGTTTATCTCTGCTTCCAGATGGGCTAGAAACTTACTTTTTAAAATGAGAGGTTAGAATCCAGGCCAGTTAATGGTCCAAACAGGTACTGGGTACAATGCCTAGAATATGGATTTAAGCTGGTCAATCCAGTCATATGGGAACCCTGTAATATGAGCTTTGGATAACACCCGCCCCTCTGTTACCCTGTGAACTGAGGGTCCCAGGAGGGACACCAAAATGTGCTCAACTAAAGTTGGGGAAAATTAGCTCAGAGCACTGCTTAGCATTACAAGAGGCAGGGTAACTTAGCGAGATCTTGAACCCTATGTCTACGGGGTCGGGTCGAGTCAAGGAGAAAATAGAAGTTGAAATAATAAATGATGTTTATTAAATACAAGCAAAGCAGTGTATGCGACACACTCATACAAGATAACTAAAGAAAATAAAGATTGGAGTGGTATAGAGGGATTTTTAGAGGGATTGCTGTTTTGGGTGATACTTCACCTGTCCTGAAGCCCAGGAAAAATAGAGAGCGAAGCTGGGGTGCGATGTAGCTCAGCACGTGGAGCTGAGGGGAGGCTCGCCAAGCAAAGCGGTAGCAAGGCGGGATGAAACTCGGGAGCGTTCCGAGGAAGGTCTCGGAATCAAGGGTTTTTATAAGGAGAATTGTTACTGCAGGCTATGTGTTTCAGCCTCAAATATCCAATTATGAAAATAGCACATCCTGCAGAGTGGGGGTGTATGGTGGGGTAAAAATATATCTGTGAGAACCAAAAGATTTAATTTTTGAAAGGAATAGGCATCTACTTGCTTTACTGAAGAAAATTCCAGGGGAAGACGGATCGGGAAGGGAAGAGATTGGTTTGCCTTGAGGGTGACTGCAGGTATCTCCTGGTCAGCTTATATTCCTCACAGCTGATTCCTTATTTCCTGTTCTGGCACCTCTGTGAGGAATGAGAAATTGAGGAGCCACCATTCACTCCCATGTTTTTCTGCATTCAGGGCAGAGAGCCCACCCCCATTAGGATTCCATTGATGCTGGTTATACCCTACATAGCTTGGGTTCAGACTGTCTAAAAGATTGCATCTTCCCATATGAGCTGACCTGGGTTCTAAGATCTTTGGAGGAGGGCTTTCTGTTGGTCGCACCACCTTCACATGTGTGGTTGGTGAGGATGCAAGAAAAAGACTCCTCAGTGGCTGCTCCTAGACTGTGAAACTCCCTCTCATGCTCTCTTTTTGCTGGCAGGTTAAGAACCTTTTATTTAGGCAGGCATTTAATTCAATTTAATCATATGGCAGAAGATTGTTTAAAATGGTATGCTCTGTTCTTGTTGTATTTTAACTATTTTTTGGGGGGGGTATTTGTATTCTATTTTAATGTATTATATTGAGACCCAGTGTGGTGTAGTGGTTTGAGCACTGGGCTACAACTTTGGAAACCAGGGTTCAAATCTCTGCTCACCCATTGAGTAACCTTGGGCAAGTCACACTCTCTCAGCTTCCGAGGATAGCAAAGGCACCCTCCCAAACAAATCTTGCCAAGAAAACTCTGTGAAAAGTTTGCCTCAGGGTCACCGTAAGTCAGAAAAAACTTGAAGGCACAGAACAAAATACAAACAAAACATTTGTATTTTAAACCTGTTTTTAATGTGGTGTTTTTAACAAAACTGATATTTACTATTTTTTAAAAGAACTTTTGTATAGTACATTTTTAAATTAAACTGCTATTTTAAATTTTGTAAGTTGTCTTGGGTTCCTTGCCAGTAGAAAGATGGGATGTAAATTGAATAAGCAAATAAATATTAAAGAAAGGTATTTTAAGTGGGTGTTGTATTGTGTTAATTGATTTGTGTTTAACTGGTTTATCTTTTTAAAGTGTATATCTTAAATTGTTCTAATATTGTGAATAATTTAATTCTATTTTAATATTGATTTTTGTACATTTGTAGATGTATTGTTCTGTAGGCCATCTTGAGTCCCAGATATGGGGGAAAGGTATGCAATCAGTGATAATGATAGTGATGACATCTTTTTTTTTTTTTTTTTTGCATTATGGTGTGTGTGAGCAAATCAGGGTCTGGAACTATGTTTCCATTGTGACTTGTTCTCACCAACTCTAATTAAACAAACTACAGTTCTCTAAGTTTATCCATCATGGAAAACTGGTGAGTTTTTACAAGGAAGCACATGCTTCTGCATTCCTCCTTTGGCATGCAAATGAACACTGAAATCATTCAAGCTTGATGCTTATATAACAATTTCAGAATTATTGCGATGAAGCAAAGATCCTCCAGTGGGGTGATCTCAGCAATCTCAGAGCCAATGGAAACAAAACTGAGATTGATGCAAATAAGTGACATCATATGCCAGTGTACAAACAAGAGTATTTTTTTTACTTCTTTGAGCATCTATCAAAGCATGAAGATGTTAATGTAACAATAGATGTTTGAAAACATATTTATCATACGGGCACTTTCTGTTTGGAAGCTAAAATTAACTTAGCTTCCTGTTTGGTGAACATTTTTTTGGTGGCTAAACTGAATTTGTTGATTTATGAAAAATGAAGCGCTTCTAACAAGTCAAACTGTCCAACTTTCCGGGCGGCACATTTGGTGCTGGTGCTGGTGCTGGTGCCTCCATGGCATCCCTCAGTGCTGTTCAATTGGTTGTGCCATGTCATGCGACTTCCCAGCCATGTGCTCAGCCCTGTTGGGTACTTCCTCATACCCAGCAGCCTTTGCATGGCTGGAGAAAGCTCTTAGCCAATCAGTTTAAACCTGCTGGTTTGAATTGATTGGCTGTTTCCACCCAGGTCAGAGATTCAGGAAGTTTTCCCTCTGGTCTGGGCATTTTATATTTAGCTGGGCTTTCCTCTCCCTGGAGCTCAGTTCTTCTCCATATGTTGTCCTTCCCACCCTTTCCTTTTCTCTGGGTCCTGGGGATGGAGGTAGTTGCCAGGAGGGCAAGGTTGGCAGTGGGCATGCACGTTGGATTTAGGTATCTGAATCCCCGCACTACTGGGGGGTCAGTTGGCTCACACCTGACTCCAGGCGGTCCTGGCTTTGGGTTTTTGGTCTCATCAGTCAACAGGCAGGTTGGCCAATGCCAGGATCCAGACACGTGCACAAGTCAACCCTGGTTTTGTTGTAGCCAATAAAGTTGTGGCCTATTTTCACCCAGCTTGGTGTGTGGCCTGGTTTGTTCCTCTTGGCCCTGAGCACACAAAAAGTTTATTATATTTTGTGTTTTGTGGGAAAACTATGCCTTCATATTTACAACAATGTCCCCTCTTTTCATTACAGGAAGAAAATATAACCTTTTTCCTGACCTAGGATTATCATAAGCTGAGATACAATATTCTGCATTAATCACCAACACATCTAAGTGTATGTAACAATCCTATGAGTAAACTGCTTTCTCTGTTTATCTTGAAGAACAGCCTGCTGTAGAACCAATCAAAGCAGATAATGGTAATAGCAACACTAACAAATTATGAGTTTCACAGATTTGAGGGAATGAAGAACAAAGATGGAACTCAAGGACACTAAAGCTTGCATTTAGATACCAAAACACAGATGATTTGTGAAAGGTGATAACTGAGGAGGCGTGACACCCAGACTGAGCTTCTCTACTTGCCAAAGTCTCCACAGAATTAAATAAGGAATAAATAAATGTTTTCCTAGTTTTGTTACTGAGTATGTGACAAGCAATCCCTCAGAGTTGTATTAAAGGTTTTCTATCTGCATTGTGATATCATGAACTGTGTGTGCAAATGCTCTTGTGCCTTTAGCACCATGGCCAGGATCTTTCCTGAGGCATTAGAGTAGAATAACTGCCAGTTGTACTTTCTATACTTTTAATTAGTTTACATGAAGAATTATTCAATACCTCCTTACGTAAACATTCCCAGCTGCACAAAACCTTGGCACAGCTTCACAGCTACCACCACAATGACCACAGACTGGCTTGAAGGATGCACTCCAAAGTTGTCAGCTGAGACTGCCTCTGTGTGTGTGTGTGTGTGTGTGTGTGTGAACTGTAAGTCCTCCTGTCACCTATCCTGCTGCTTTTTCTGCAGTAGCAAGGGGGAGGGTTCAGTCTTTGCATCCCGCTGTTCTAAAGTTGAGGGAGCCAGCAGATAAAGGCAGGAGTCCAGAGGGGATGGATCCATCACCAAAGTGGAGGGGACACCAAAGTTTGGTTGACACTTGGGGCGAGCACAAAGGCAAGGGTCTGTCATGCTGCTTGGAAGAAGAGAAAGGGTTGCATTCTGTTATTTTGCACTTTATTATCATTGTATTATCATCTGTAAGTACACAGCTAGTGTCAGGATGTGTAGCTCCTGTTTTGGGTCTGCTGGATGTGTATTAAAATAATGTATTTTAACCACCAAGTACAAGCTGTAGAGCTCCAATAAACTTATCTGTATGTTCTACAAGGTATCCAGTGTTAATTGATGATTGCAACAATGTATCTGTATTGGAGTCTGCCTAGATTGTTACAAGGTGTCAGTGGCTAATTGCTTTATTGCCTATTGCTACAATGTATCAGATATGAGGGGGGCAAAAGAGCAGAGACCTGTGAAAATGAAAGTGTAGTCAGAAAAGGCTTGTGTTTTGGAACCTGGTACCTGTAAGATAAGGAGCAGGTCAAACTGGTCAAGGATGGAGATAAGTGGGTAACAGGCATGGGTCTGGGAACTCTCTGAGAAGTGCTGTGATACTTGGATTTATGGTCCTCAGCAATCACAGATTTATGTGCCTATATTTTTGAATTGTCACATATAAAAAGGTGTAAACTCCATGCATGCTTTAGTCTCAGCAGCTTCTGAGGAAATGTGCTGTTTTGCTTGCATTTCTACAAATAAAGCTACTGTCTACCTTAGAGTGAAGTTTGTGGAGTGTGGGTTATCCCGTATATGACAGCTAGTCTACTATGTGAAAGATGGGAGAAGGGAGATACAAAATCTGTTGTACAGGGTAAGGGGAGATACAGAAAAGGAAGACTGTATTCTTTAACAATAGGACAGGACTAGTATGCTAGTTGTCCCTAAAATGTCCCCCAACTCAAGTAACCTGGATGGTTCTGGCAACACTACCCTGGGGTTGAAAATGTTGGTGGTTAATGTCAGGACAGTAAATGGGAAGACAACTGCTATTCAGGACTTGATCCTGGATTAGCGTATCAACCTGACATGCATCACAGATACCTGGTTGGATGAGGTTGAGGGGCATTAATCCCTCTCAGTTTTGTCCACCAGGGTTCTCTGTTCAGCAGCAGGTGAGACCTGGGGGCTGGGGAGGTGGAGTTACAGTAGTCTTTCAAAATTCCATCCTCTGTACAGATATGCTCCATCCCCTAGTTTCATGGGTTCAAGTGTAGTTATCTGATGCTGGTGGGCCAGGACAGATTAGAGATTCTGTTGGTATACCACCCACCCCTGCTGCTCAATAGTCTCTCTTCCTGAACCAGTTGGCATGATCTCATGGTTGGTATTGGAATCTTCCTAGCTTATAGTACTGGGGGATTTCAACATCCATGGTGAGAGGCTCTGTCGTGAGCCGCTCAGGACATTATGTCTGCCATGGTAACCATGGATCTGTCCCAAGTGGTATCTGACCCTACTCATGCTGCTGGGCATACCCTGGACCTTGTTTTCTGCAATGGCTGGGGTGGTCTGGGAGTAGAAGACTTATCTATAGTTCCATTGGCATGGACAATGGTGGAGTTTAGACTCAGAAACTCTGAAGTGATAGGGGACCCATTAAGATGGTCCACTCTAGGAGACTTATGGATCCAGATGGATTCTTGATGGCTCTTGGGAGTTTTCTGCTGCCTTGAGAGGCTGACCTGTGGAATAAAGAAATGGCCAGGGTGGTGGACAGAATTGCTCCTGAATACCCCCTCTCACAAAGTGGAACCAAACCATCTCCAGGGAGATTCTAGGAAGCTGGTGGTGATAAAAATGTGAGAAGGTGACTACAGTGATGTTGGCAGAAAACTCGGAGCGCATCTGATCAAACACAGGCTAAAACTTATCTGAGAGCCTCCTCTTGCAATAAAGGCAGCAAAGGCAAATTACTTTTCTGCCTCTATTGTGTTGGCAGGGAGCCAGCAAGCAGAGCTGTTCCAAGCAGTCAGGGTTTGGGTTTTCTTTTCACCAGGCCCAAGAGGGGAATATCCATCACTCAAAAGACCACTGTGAACAATTTGCCCAGTACTTTCCAGAGAAAATCACTTGGATCTGCTCTGACTTGGATGGTATGATTGGTCCAGTGGATGTAACTCTGCCCTCTGTTTGTCCAGGGATAATGGATTCTTTTCAATTTGAGCAACTTGAGGATGTGGACAGGATCTTTGGAGACATAAGAGCCATCACATGTGCTGCAGATTTTTGCCCTTCCTGGCTTATTAAAAAAGCTAGAGAGGGACTGTCTGAGTAGGTAAAGGAAGTGGCTAATGCCTTTTTATAAAAAGGTAGAGTTCCAACTTCCCTCAAGGAGGTTGTTATAAAACCATTACTAAATGAGCCATCCCTGGGTCCCACCATTATGGATAATTATCTGCCAGTTTCTAACATTTTGTTTTTGGGTAAGGTTCTGAGGCATGTGATAGTCCTCCAGCTCCAGGGGTTTCTGGATGAAATGGATTATCTAGATCTATTTCCATTTGGTTTCAGGCCTGGCTGGGGACAGACTGCTTTGGTCCCCTTGGTGGATGACCTATACTGGGAACTAGAGAGAGGGAGTGTGTCCCTCTTGGTTCTATTGGAATTCTCAGTGGCTTTCAGTACCATCAACCATGGTATTCTTCTGGTTCATCTTGTGGGGATGGGACTTGGCACTCTTTTACAGTAGTTTCATTCCTTCCTGGAAGGTCAATCCCAGAAGGTGGTGCTGGGGGACTTCTGTTCGACCCTTTGTCCTTTGGCCTATGGGGTCTTCCAGTGCTCGGTTCTGTCCCTATGCTATTTAACATCTACATGAAACCACTGAGAGAGGTTGTCTGGAGTTTTGAGGTTTGGTTCCCTCAGTATGCGAATGACACACAGCTTTATTACTCCTTTCCACCACAAGCCAAGGAAGATGTTTTTGCCTATCGTTGGTAATGGACTGGATGAGGGTAAACAAATTAATCCACACAAGACAGAGATGTTCCTGGTCAGCTGAAAGGCAGATCAAATAATAGGGATTCAGACTGTATTAAATGATGTTAACTGCCCCTCGCCCCAAAGATGCAGGTTCACAGCCTGGGGGTATTCCTGGATTCATCTCTGAGCCTGGAAGCTCAGGTTTCAGTGGCAGCCAGCAGTGAATTTGCACAGTCAAGGCTTGTGTGCCAGCTGCACCTGTCCCTTCAACTAGGCCAAATTGCTGCAGCCAGATTGTTACCTGGGGCTGGCAACAGGGACTACTTAGCAGCTCCACTGGCTGCTGGTCCATTTCCAGGCACAATTCAAAGTGCTGGTGATGACCTTCAAACCCCTACATGACTCAGGTCTAAGGTATTTGAAGGACTGTATTCTCCTTTACAAACCAGCTCAGGCTTTGAGATTTGCTGAGGAGGCCCTTCTCTCTGTCCCATCACCGTCATAGGTGTATCTGGTGGGAACACAGGAGAAGGCCCTCTCGGTGATTGCTCTCAGGCTCTGGAACTCCCTTCCCAGAGAAGTCAAAATGGTACCCTCCCTACTATCTTTCTGCAATGAAGAAAAGTTTTTTTTTATTCCGACAGGAGTTGAATGTGTGTTATATGTGGCCTGTCTGGTGGATATTGTTAATTGGGTGAGTTTTTAATTTCTGTATATTAACATTGTTTTAATTCTTTTTGATGGTTTAATTACATTTTAACTTGTTGTATTCTGTGGGATTTAACTATGTCTTTTTGATGAATGTAAGCTGCTTTGGGTCCTAACTCCTAAATCCCTGAAAAAGGGATGTGGCAGCAGGCATGTGCCCATGGCCAAAGCTTGACTCTGAAGACTAGGGTTTGAATCTCCACTCTGCTGTGGAAACCCACTGAGTTACTTTAGGCAAGTCAGATTCTATCAGCATCAGAGAAAGGAAAAGATAACAAATCTTGCCAAGAAAAACTTCATGACAGGTTTGCCTTAGGGTCACCAGAAGTCAGTTTTCAAAGGGATAGACAAAATGGCTAGAAAGAACCTCCCCCTGTCAGTGATACTTTGTTGCTGTGTGCCTTCAAGTCACTTCTGACTTAAGCAATCCTAAACCGAATTTATTATAGTTTTTTTTTTTTTTTTTTTTGGGCAGGATTTGTTCAGAGGGGGTTTGCCTTTGCCTTCCTCTGAGGCTGATAGATTGTTACTTGCCCAAGGTCACCCAGTGTCTGAGTGGGAATTTGAATCCTAGTCTCCAGAAGCCCTTAGTAAATAAATAAAAATATAAATAAAAAATAACTATTTGACAATTTGAATATTTAAATATTTAAATCTTAATGCAAATATTTAAATCTTGAGTTAATCTGGGAGTTCTCAGCAACAAATTATATTTGCAAAGGGTCTCTAGTAAAACAAAGACTAAGCAGCACTGTGGCCATTTCTGCACTACAGTCTTATAGTGTGATTATTCCACTTTCAACCTCCTATGGAATCCTGGGGTTTGCAGTTTAGGGAGGGGCCGACTGGCCCCTCCCTAAACTGCAAACCCCAGGATTCCATAGGAGGTTGAAAGTGGAATAATCGCGCTGTAAGAGTGTAGTGGGGAAATGGCCTGTATTGGAGCATTATGTTTCCTAGATCAGAATGCTCAGGAAATAATATCTGAAAGCATATGTTATTGGAACCTGTTTTTCCTGCTAACCACCTAGAACAGGGTGAATTAGAAGGCAACATCAGTTTACTTCCTGTATCATTGGCTTAAGTTCACTGTGTACACCACTAGTACATCTACATCTTTGGCTGTATTTATAGATTAACAGTTTTTGCTGCTGTTTTGTTGCTATTTAGTAATTTGAAATACTGTTATTTGGTCATATATGTTGTATTTTGTGACAAAACAGGAATGCAAGAGAAGAGCATCAAAGAAGGAACTAGCTCCTAGATTTTGAACCTGACCAAGGGGTTACACTTAAGTGGTCCCAGACTCGCTGGGGCTGGGACTTACCTCCTCCTTGCTGTTGGTGGTAGCTCATCTCCTCTAACCCAGAGAGAGAGAGTTGGGCAAACAAGCAGCAGTACTTGGGAGATTTTTGGTTGGAGGAGGGGTTTCAGTATCCTCCAAACGTGCCAGTCCTATGGTATTGGCTTGCCTTTAAGAGTGATGAGCAACTGAATGAATACTGACAGCTTCTTTCTGTGACATACGTGTGACCACTCGGTCACCCAGCTGTCTGGGTGGATAAAAACAACCAAGTTCCATACCTTAGGTGCAGGCATGTGGTAAACTCTGAAGTAAAATGATTGTATTGGCTCAAGGTTCCTGTGGACATCATTTGTGTAATACTTAATTATGTCTTCAATGAAGATAAGATATTCAAGATTGGAGGGGTCAGTCTTTTGGCACAGCTCAAATACCATTTTGCATGGATCAATAAAAACAGGATTAGTCATTGGCTGACACACCCAGGCCTTCGACATAGCTGCTAGCCCATCCTCTGTGCCTGCGGGGATAATATGACACACTTCCACATGGTCACTTGCATGGAATTTTTCAAGCATTCCTCTGTGTTTGAATGTGTGTGTTAACCATCACCTGACTTTTCTATTAGAATTAAGCAGTAAGCTTTCAGAGCAATGAGGTTTCATTGCTAACATAGTTGTGTAAGGCTTCACTGTTGTGTTTTCTTTTCTCATGAGGTTTTCCAATGCAAGCTGAATTATTCAGTGATGTGTACAGACACTGAAGACTCAAAACTTTATTTCTTTACTTCAGGAGTAAACAGATATTGGACCACAGCATCCAAAGCAATTTTGCCTGGCACTCAGTGGCCTGCTCATGTTTTACACAGGAAGAAAGGGGGATTTGGTGGACTCCTCTCCCTCACTACACAAAGGGAATGAGGTCATCTTTCAGTGTAAATAACAAATTGTACCCCATCCCCTGCTGCCAGTAATGTGAGAGTCCGGTTTCACTAACCCCGAAGCACAACGTGATGCACACTGGGAAGAAACTTTCAACTTTATATGTACCTTTCATATAAGCACCAATTTTATGTGAATTAATAGTGAACTAACAGGACTATCAGTCTGGTTTGAATCCCAGCTCAGCCACCAAAATCCACTGGATGACCTTGAGTAAGCCACACTCTCTCAGCCGTAGGAAAAAGCAATGGTAAAGTTCCTCTGAATAAATTTTGTCAAGAAAACCCTGAGATAGGATTTTTGAGCAACATGAAAGCATATAACAACAAACCAGGAAAGAACTATCAGGATCAAAGTGACTAGGTCAGGGTCAAAACATATACTGTATTAATAAATTTTTTGGAAGTTTTCCAGTTCTTTATAACCACGTAAAGATGCCACAATTATCAACTTGAAAGGCATAGAAGAAAGTTGATTAGATATCCACAAAGCACATAGAATAGAAGCCTGCACTAAAGGTAACAAAAATTATTCAGTACAGAGTAGATGAAAGCGTAACAGTCTATATGGACAATAGTATGTCTCTTTCTTTCTCCTCATCTTGTCCATTTCACTGCTTTGTTCCTCATTTAAAGCCAGTTATCATTGGTCTTCTGCAGTCCTTTGCCACATCTGGAGGACTTTTGTACAATCAAGAAAAAAAAATCACAGACTCCCTAACTCAGAACTTAATGCAAAGGGAGAGTCGCTCTCAAGAACCCAGCCAGGAATACCATTTTCAGTCTACCTGTCTTTAGGGCTAATCTCTATGTATGAGGAAACATGGCTTCTCAAATTGCCTTGTTTGGTCTGAGGGGTAATCTTGAAGTGACGCAGTGGGGACTAGATGCATTCCATTCTGTCTCTTTGCACTCATGGTACTCCATCCACTCACCACAACTCTGCACTTCCTGAATATACTAGATGTTAATACAGCAGCAGTTCCTTGGGAGTAGAAGTCCTAAAGTTCTCAGTTCATTCTTCCTGTTCCTGATGACTTTGGCCTGCTGCCACATCTCATATTCCGGCTGTTGCTCTTGTCTCCTAGTGACTGTTTGCCTTGGGAGAATGACAACACTTGTGTTCTTGCCCTTTAGGTCACTGCAGAAGTTCATGCTCCTGATGATTCTTGACCTTATATTATTTGTAAAGAGAGAAAATGGAGTTGAAACAGCCTGAGTTAGGAACTCCAAGAAAAATGAGGTGGCCACCAATAAGTCTGAGGTACCAGGTCTCATCAATGAAGCATATGATAAGATGAACAGCATTAATGGTGGTTAGCTTTTCTTCCTTTCTACCATGGAAGTGGCAACTTTGTTTTCCAAAAGTGTAGCTACAACAATACTTGAAGATGCTGGATGTGGAGAGAAATCACCTAGTCATGCCTCCCTCTGGCAGAACAGTGAGCCACAAGATGGATTGTAATTGCTACCGTATGCCAATGATGTGCCTTTAAAGTGAAATGAGACCTGTAAACAGTGTTACCCTGTGTACTGGGGGTCCCGGGAGGGACACAAAAATGAGCTCAACTAAAGGTGGGGTGCTCAGCTAAAGGCTTTGTTTTTGAGAAGTGAAGCCGAATTATGATATCAAAAGGATATCTTTTAATATCCCCAAAGCTCAGACTAGCCACGGCAGTAACAATCCCCCCCCCCGAAAATGAGTGATGTTGGGGACAATATCGGACATTTTCCAATTAAAAAGCAAAAATCATTTTAGAGCTGAATAGGGGCTTACAGGTTGCATGGTAGTATTACTCCACAGGTAAAGGGAAAGCAAAGGGTTTCTATCTTATAACAACATTCCTAACTAAAACCTAAACACAAGCACACAGACTTAAACAACAATCAATAATTAAACAACAATCAATGTCAAACTGTCCCGTCAATAGGGAACTGTCAAAGAATGAGCAATGGTAGTAAACAGCATATGCAATCAATGAAATAATCAAGGGAATACTGTAAATCCAATGCAGGGTCTGGCAATGAAAGCAATCCAAGGAGCAATCAGTTCAATGTGGATGATGGGATGAGAGTTCGTAGTCCGGGGGAGGGGAGGTGCGAGCAAAAGTCTCTGCACCCCCCCCCCTGCAACAGGAAAAGTCTTGTAGCTGGGGCGAATGAGCAAAACATAAGTCCATCTGGGCAGGTTGGTAGCCGTATCACTCCTCAGGAAAGGCATGCCACAGGGCATCAAGGGGACCTTCTTGGCCAGAATGGCGAGGAGCTGCTTCCGTGCCACGTAAGCCTCAGGGTTCTCACCAGGACCCTGTTGCTCCATGACATAGAACACACTTGCACTCTGTCCAGGCCACAGAATCCTCACTACCTCTCTCATCCAGTCGTTTGCCTCAAGCCTGACCAAGCCTCAAGCCGCCACGGCTGATTCAAGAGTAGGGAGCTCGGAGGGGGACATACAAAGCTGAGCCAGCTGAGTCAGGTCCTGACCATTGGCTGTCCAGTGAGAGTGTATTACCGCATTCAACCACATGATCCCGGTGGTTCTGTTCAATGGACCTAACTGGTCTGCTATGGCTTTGGCCTCAGTTGCATGCCAAGGGACCCTAGTCTCGGTGACCTGCATCTCCTGCGTCTCTTGCCTATCTGAACTGCCTTCTCCAAGGGGGGTGGTCTGTCTTGTCATGGACTGTGTCTCTACAGGGTTGACTGGGACCTTATGGTCGCTCCAGTCTGGATTGTGGGGAATGGTTGCCTGAGCATCCTCTGGCAGTGTCTCCCCAGAAAAGTCCTCCGCAAACGTTAGGAGCAGCTCCGGGCACACAGCCGAAATTAAGGCTTTGCACATTTGGAGCTGGCTCTCCAGCGCAGCGATCTGTTTCTGGCAAGCTACGGGGCTAGCAGCCTCCTGCTGTTCCCTTACTTGCCCCACCATGAACTTGGCCACAGACCGGGCATGATCCAGCTCAGCCTCTAAGGCGTGGGCTTTCTCCTCCCAAGTTTGCGCCACTACCGTGATGTTGCTAAGCTTTTGTGCTGGCGCCTGCGCTTCGGACGCAAAAGTTACCTTATCCGCGTGCAGCATCTCGACCTCGGCTTGAAGCCAGGCATTCTCCTTCTCTACGCTCCCTAGTTTCTCTCTGGTCTCTACCAGGGCACTACTAGTGTCTCTGGTAGTGAGCCAAAGTCCCCAGGCGGCCAAAGCGTCCTTAGACGGCCCGAATGGGTTCTTTGACTTCCATGCCAGGGTATATGCTTCACGGAGTGTGGCAAAGGGATCGGCCGTCTGGAAGATGGAGTCCTTCCAGGGGCATTTCCCCTTACTCAACACCCATCTCTCTAGTTTACCTCTGACCTCTTCCTCCAACATGAGGTCCTTGATGGTGACCTTACCAACCTCAGCCATTTTCCACACAAATCACAACTATCTCTAACACTACCTACAAGCTACAAACTACAAACCACAAACGGGACCAGGAACTGGAGTGACGGGAAGGATCACCTAGACCCTTGGGGGACTGAAGGGAAACGAACTCAACGGAACTATTCTAGGAAAGAGGGATAGAAACCTATCTCCAGCCTGCCCAAACAAAGTCACTTTAGCACATCCAAGCCTGGTTTTCCACCTTGACAGCGTTGGGAACCAAAGGATGAGGAAACGGTTCAGGGACAGGGATGTCACCTAGACCCAGGGAACCCCCAGGAGTACTCCGCCTGCCTGAAGGGGGGACACGAACGCTAAGGAACTTACTACACCGCCTGGCCAAGCAGTGGGGAAAAAGGGCAAGGAACAAAAACCGAACCGTCCCTAACTGGTTTTCTGGGTGAGGGGTACCTTCCTCTACCACGGGCTAAATCTCTAAACCCTAGGCTAAGTTGGGATTCACCACCCGCACCTAGTCGGCTAGCCACTCGGGATGCACCCGAAATTACACAGTGGGATGCACCCGCGCTTTTCACAACTACTAGCGGGATGCACCCATACTCTAACTCCTAACAAGGATGGGACGCACCCGTATACTACTCTAAGGGGGGGGGATTTCTCCCCTAAGTGCTATTTGTGCCTTACTGCTATGGTGTTGGATGAGTGTAGACTGTTCCTATTGTGCGAACACTCTAACATTTTGGATCCCAGCCCACGATAGAACCCAAGTTAGGGATGTGATTCCCAGGACAGCTTGTGCACACCCCTTGCTATCGGACAATGGTTCACCGCCTAGTGCTAGTGACCACACCGGGGTGGCTGACATACACAAACCAAGCAAGAAAGGGGAACAGATTTCCACCCAGATAGAATAGCTCTAGAGCTCAAATGCACAGAATTCTCACACACAAGTGTTCCTGCCTGGCTGTGCTCTAATGACTTGACTGACCGTCACCTAAGTCAGTACCAGCCTGATTTGAGGAGGTTCGCGACTCCTTCTCAAATTAGGGGTACCGGGGTTGCCCACATTCCTCCACCACTCTGTTACCCTGTGTACTGGGGGTCCCAGGCAAATGCATTCTTTGTTTTTGAGAGAGAAGCTCCCAGAGAGAACCCAGAGGCCTACATTGTGAGGAAAAAGCCATTGGCTATCCTAGCTGGCAAGGTTGTTCCCTCTTCTAGGCTAGGCACATTCAATTTTGACACTGAGGAGTTTAAAATTCTTCTTTATGGAGGCTTTGACTCCCAAACTGAGATGGCCTTAGGTCCTATCCATGCTGACATGCTCACATAGGCAGAGCTGGCAAGACAGATCAGGAAAGTGCCTGATCTCTTTAAAGAGGCTGGCGCTGTAAGGAACACCAAGGTCAGCCAGAAAGTTGTGGACCCAAAATCATGGGAACCCATCCAAACGGTGACCTACAGCAACCATGGGCCACACACACAGTACAACAGAGCAGGCAGTTGAGGAAATCCAGCTCTTCGTAGTAGCTGGGGTGGGGAGGACAAACATTCTGGTGGTGGTGCCAGTGGTCAGAACTGGAGAGACCAGCGTGGTAACTCCATTTCTGACAACAGCCTTGGCCGAGGCAATGCTTCTTCTGCCCCATGTAACGGCAAGGACTGGGAAACCTGAGCAAGACCTCAATAGGCAGCAGTCTGGAGGTTATAATCCTCAGCAGTTGGTTTATAGTAAGGAATGAAAGCATGTATGGGAGCTGCTAAAGACAGCAGGAGCTGACGTGTCTCAGTTCCACATCAAACCAACCACAGAGTTGATTGATGCACCCCTGAAGCTGCAGGGATGCTCTGTTGGAAGTGCACAGTCAGTGGATGTAGTCCTACTGAACTACACACAGAACACGGACATGACATGTTAGGGACACCGAAGGTCCAAAGCACTTTGTGGCTCACACAAAGCCCAACAGCTGGGGAGGGCAGATAGTTAGAGTGGGCATCCAGACCTCACAGGCAGAACCTCCTGCTAGGTTCCCAGTAGACAATGGAGCCACCCAAATTGTCCCTCTCCCTGACCTAGCCACAATCACGAGGCCAAGTTTGGTGCTTTCAGAGCACAGAGAAGGCTTGTGCAAGGCTAAGGTTCAGGAAGAAGCCCCCATAGAATCAGACAAAGCACAAAACATTGCCAGCGTGTGTAAGAGCCAGGAAAAGTAGAACACGCAGTGAGTGAAAGCTAATCCCAAGCTTCCAGCACTCATGGTGGTTCCCTCTCTGAGACCCCTGTTAGAAACGTGCAGTTTTCCCTGAGATTTTCTTGAATCCCTGGTAGAGAGAGTCCACCCTCTCCATGCCCTCTTTCAAAGTAATTTCCTGTGGGACGGGGGATCCAAGCAGCAAAATGCTCCTGCCAAACCAGACCACAGGTTAACAAAGGCATTCACCCTAGCACACTCTAACTTGACACTACACATTCTCCTTGACTGCTTTCCCTCAGGAAACACACTCTCCTTGACTGCTTTCCAAGACTTACACGATTATACTGCAGGCTCAAAACAGCACAGTGAGGTGGATGTGACTACTGCCTTCCCCTTCACAGAGCTATACTGGTGCCAAGTAGTGTTTGCATCCAGTGGCACCCAATACCTTTTTACCCTAGTGATCTTGAGAGAGGCTAAGACAGTCCACGGCTCTGTCTCAGTCACCATAATGCCAAGAGGAAAGACATTACTCCAGCAGGCATTTTGGATAAGTATCAGCCTCTACTCTAAGGCAATGATAACAGACCCCAAGTGGGCACAGCCACTCATACAGGTGATCTCAAAAATACACAAGCAGTCTGCTCTGAAAGAATGGAAAGAAAAGTCCCCAGACTGGGAAACTCCCTCTTTTGTGAAACATTTGAGGAGTGAGGCAACTGCCTTAATTCCCTTCATGGGCTGGCAGCCACCCTGAAGAGACACACTCCAACAAAGTTTCCTCCTTTTTGTGTATATAAATTTGTGTTAGTTGTAGCTGTAGTCGGTAGATTTTAAACTTTTTCCGCTTTTGCAACAAAGGCAGCATGGCTCCAAACTTGAACAACACAGCGTCATTCTGGCATTTCAAATTTTGTTAGTTTTCTGTCTTGCTGGCTTAGCATATTGGATGAGCTGCCAGCTCCTAAAATTGAGAGCTCTTGGTGAATTGGCCAGGGCAGCCAAGGTTCAATGTCAAAACTGGCTTTTCTCTCTTGGTGTTGCATACCCATAAGGCAAGGCAACACCAATCTCCTTGAAACTTCATCATGTCTGTGCATGATGGCCCCCAGCCTTAGGCTGGAGGGGCCCTACTACTAACCTGTCTCTCAGCTTCCTCCCTGAAAATACAGGAACCCTGTTGACTTCATCCTGAACTCTGATCCACCCAAAAGATGTTGGTCCAGTCTACCAACCATGCTGAGACAGCCAGCCACAGGTATATGCTAATTCAATGTGCAAGGCAACCACTGATCCAGAAAGTCCTTGAAAGCCACAGAATGCTGCTCACTCTTACTGTACCCCAGCTTCTCCAGATACAAAGGAGCTGGGTGGAACCCTCGGTCCACCTCTCCAAATATGCAAAAAACTGCTTTTCATGAAACCTAAGCACGTCCTACAACTCCAAACATACACAAAACCTGTGAGCTGTTTTGGACTCTAGAAATGAAATTCCTCTCTATACCTGATGAACTGGATTCTCATTTTGCAGCTGCTACCATTCAGTTTTTAGCAACTTACCAAATGGACTTTGCCTTCATTGAAACCTTGTAAGCCAGATTACTGCCTTTAATTGTGGATGTATTTGCCTTTAATTGTTGCTATATGTATATGCAGTTTTAGCAATTTTCTGCTTCAATTGCTGAAGTGTAACCTCTGTGTGTGTATGTAATGTATGCGTGCATTTAGATGCCCTGTTCTCTCTCTCTCTCTTTCTGTTCTTCCTTTTTCATTATGTTCAACTTTTACTTTAAGGACCAACTCTACAGGATTTGTGGAATGTGTTAGACCTATAACCTGAATGTGTTAGATTTGAACTCAGAACCAACAGACTTTGGTAAGTTGAACCTTTTTCCTGTGCCTTATTGATGAAGCGTTTCCACCTGAACATTGCTACTCTGAGTTATTCGTATATTGATGTGTCTGCACTGAATTTGAATCTTGAGGTTCTAATTGCTAGGGAGATTTGTATATTGTATCTTCATCATGATGTGTGCATTGTTATATGTAATCTCCTTAATCATTCTCCTTCTTTCCTCCTCCCTGGAAACATTTTTGCTGCACTGGATACGTTTTTGTCAAATCAACCAAGCTATTCGGCGACAGAGTTTAATAGAGGGAAGATAGCTCTCACTCTAATCTTCCTTTGTATGTGTTTTGCACCTGTGTTTTCTATCCTCCAAATTCAATAAATTGTAGGTGTATGGCACCTTCTCCAAGGAAAAATGTGTCAGGGATTCCAGGCAGGGAACCCTGGGAAAATGATCAGCCCGCTGCAAAAATGTTGTATCATGCCCCAGCTGTGGGTAACTGCAAGGTTGCATCAGAAACTGGGGTCGTGTGCAGATGGTAGAGGGAGGTGTGCAAACCTCTACCTGATTGGTTGTAGATATGTATATAACAAAGCAACGCCAGTATGTATTTGTCGGTTGACCAAACCTGGTGCCTGGCGCAAGCTTTTGTCTGTCTGTCCTATGTTTTGTATATAACGGAACTTTGCTGCAAGATAAAGTGCCTCCTGTTTTGGAAGAAACTCCTCTGTGTGTGAGTATCCTTACTGGGGAACAAGGCTGCTGCTGTTGGCTTGCTGAACTCTGGTTTTTCTGCTGCGTTTCCGTGGGGCTGAAACTCCTATCATCCCCAACAAAATGAAATTCTGTGGTTTCACCACAGAAGTTCCATTTGTGGGGGAGAGGGATTGTTTGGATTTTCTGCTGAGGCAGAAAAGGTCAATTTGTCTGCCATCAGCATCTGATTTGGGGCTTTTACAGTATCCAATTCTTTTGCCAGATTGTCAGTCATCCTACAGAGATCCTTTATTAAATGGGTGGCATCATTCATAGCCATCCAGAATCCCCATGCTGCCATGGCATCTTTGGAGGGGCCATAAAGTTATTTTTCTCTGCTTTTGATGTGGTAAACTTCCTGCAGGGATCCTCAGTGTTAAAGGACCCTTCCTTCCGTGGGTTATTGCCTGTTTTAATAACCCACTTTTCCAATTTATCTTTCTTGTCCTCATGATGGAACATGATGCCAGTTCAAAGAACAAATCAAAAGCTTGCCAATTCAAACTGCCAATTAAATAAAGAAGCAAGGGTGTGTTCTAAAATGCTTGCTAAACACAAAAGCAAACAAGGGTTGAGTTCAAAAACACTTCCAATTAACTCGAGGACCACTCATATTTCTCTTGAACCCACTGGCCAGGACGCACCCATGGAACCAGCAGTAAACAGAGGACCAGGTGCTCAGGGAAGATCATGTTTGATCCTTTTGGGGAGATCATTGGTGCTCACCACACACAGCGCTTGCCAAGGGGGAAAACAAACCCATAAAAGGGAACCTAACATTGTTTGGCCAAACAGGGGGGAAAAGGAATCAGGAACGCAACTGAGCCCTGCCTATATGCTTTTTTGAGGGAGGGGCACCTTCCTACCATTCAGGATAAAGCCTTAATCTAGAGTCAGTGGCAGCCCCACATGGCATTGCACACTGCACAACTATTGGTCACCACTACACACAGTGCGCAGACCACAATTTCTCTACTTACACAAGGGATTAGGGCTTCCTACCCACCCTAACAATTACAAAGGCACACAGGCTTTACTTAAGTGGCACACAGACCACACAAACAGAGACACTAGCAATTTTGAGGTGTGTGTGTTCCTAACGTGGTTCCTAGCTCTATCACTCTGGATCCCATGCTAATAGACCCAAGTTAGGGAGTGATTGTGCACAGCCCTTGCATTCTGACTGGATTCACTGCCAAGTTAGTGGTCAAGCAGGGGCGGCTGCCACACACAAACTGAGACAGAAGGGGGAAAGATTCCCAACCCAACAGTAGCCCTTTGGCTCAAGCACACAGATTCTAATTCACATGTGTTCCTAGCTGGCTGGGATGCCTATGTTTGCACTTCCTTTGCCAAGTGTGTCAACTTCACAGGGCAAGGGTGCAGGGTAGTGCCTGTGTTACTCCAAAACGTAGGTGCCACATGTTGGGGATGATAGGAGTTTCAGCCCCATGGAAACGCAGCGGAAAAGCCAGAGTTCAGCGAGCCAACAGCAGCAGCCTTGTTCCCCAGTAAGGATACTCACACACAGAGGAGTTTCTTCCAAAACAGGAGGCACTTTATCTTGCAGCAAAGTTCCGTTATATACAAAACATAGGACAGACGGACAAAAGCTTGCGCCAGGCACCAGGTTTGGTCAACCGACAAATACATACTGGCGTTGCTTTGTTATATACATATCTACAACCAATCAGGTAGAGGTTTGCACACCTCCCTCTACCATCTGCACACGACCCCAGTTTCTGATGCAACCTTGCAGTTACCCACAGCTGGGGCATGATGCAACATCTTTGCAGTGGGCTGATCATTTTCCCAGGGTTCCCTGCCTGGAATCCCTGACACCACAAGGGCTACCCCGCAATGTCAGTGCATCCTTGCAAAAGTGGGGAATGAATTCACTCAAAGAGGAGGCTTACGAGAGTGGGGCAACTTAGCGAGACCTTTTCTACCAATGTTTATGAGCACACACAGAAAAAGAACCAGCCAAAGACTCAAAAATAAGCTAAAACTGTGTTTTTATTGGGGGAAATTTGTTCGTGCATGCACACACACAATCACACATTCACACAAGACCTAACTGAAGGAGAAAGGGAGGGAAAAAAATTATGGATAGAGAGGCTGAGGGTTTTTGGGGTTATGTAATTACCATTCCAGAAGAGTAGTGAAGAGCTTGAAATGTGACTTAGACTTCTGTCTAAGGGCAGACAGATCAGGATTCAGAGCGACATAGTGGAGTCCAGCGTTTCATCTGACTGCATCTGACTTGTCAAAACGAAAGGTTTATAGACTCTGTTTCCCTCCCTGAAGGGGTGAAAGTTGATCGCTCTCTCAGCGTCGTGGACAGTGGGAGTTACAACACCTACAATGGGGTCTGGAATGGACTGATTGGTTTCAATGTCTTGGTTGAGGGGGGTTTCTGGGCTAGCTGCAGTTGGGTATGCACACAGTAGGGGTCCTGGCCTCTGCATCCGGACAACTTATTGTGTTCTGATGTTGGCAGTTGATAGGATTAGCTCAGAGCCATTAAGTTAGGCTTTCTTGGCCAATTTCAATGAACTCTTGGCCTGGCCATGCTGGGGTCACCTCTGACCTATTCCCAGCCAGTGTCCCTTTCTTTCACATGGCCCTACCAACTATAAGTATAATCTATATTTTATGCCAATTAATATATTTTGCCAATTAGAGCATATCAAAATGCAGGGGGTGTACGGCCTGGTAACAGGCTGGATGGCCATCTGTTGGGAATGCTTTGATGGGTGTTCCTGCATAGCAGGGAGTTGGACTGGATGGCCCCTGGGGTCTCTTCCAACTCTCTGATTCTTTGATTCTATGACTCACATTTGTCTTCAGGATTAAGTGAAAAACACACGTCCTGTGTGAGACAGAAAGCAGAAGTAAAGAGAAACATAACAATCTTTGTATTAATAAGGGGAATAGTATTTTGAATGGAGAACTAGATACATTTTATTATATTTGTGTTATAATTTAAAAAGAAGCAGCTATTGTGTCATATTCATAGTATCCATTTTTGCAATCTGAAATCTGTTTTGCACCTAAGCCACAGGAACAAGAAAGGTAAATCAGAATTTGAAGAAGGATATCAGGGGTTTTTTTTCAGTAGAATGGCAAGGATTTCTGACTCCCACTTAAAGCAACAACACATTTACTTTCCTGCCCATCCTAAACTATACTGCTACTCAAAGAAGCTAAAGATAACTAGAGATGAAAGGATAATGAGCTCCAATGAGTTTTCCTACTCGAAATGGCTTCCTGGACTGAGAATTCTTAATTTTAAGTGTATATCTTCTGCATCTGGCTCTGGTTGGCAGATGCCATGGCTCCAGTATTAAAAAGTGAAGTAGTTAGTACAAGCTTGATACCTGCACACTACTTGCCCTAGCATGATCTAAAATTATGCACAGTCACCTGGGAACAATACTCACTGAATACTTTGTAAATATGCTTGACCTTATGCTGTAAGTCTGCTTAATAGACGATGCACTCCAACTTAAAACAGATACCAGCTGCTCCCCCCTTCCTTTGGTCTGGCTTACTGCACAGCCTGAAGTTCCTAAGAACTCAAAAGCTTCCTCATTGCTTAGTGACATTTCCCAGTTACTCCAGGTTATTCAGTTACTAACAGGATCCACTTAGTCAGTTCTCGGTTATTCAGTTACTAATCCCATGGTGCTTGCAATTTGAGAAAATGAGTCATGAATGTTTTAAAGGTGTTCTAGATGAAGGTTTCTATTCACATCATGATGAGAATGAGCACAGAAAATTACTCACATCTATTACCTCTAGCCTAATCCCAGTTGCCACACCTGTCAATGAGCTTGTTTATTCATTAAGTATCATTCATTGTAATGTGACAGATTAAGAGCTTTCCTTTTTAAATCTTTTCTACTGCATAACTATGTCATATTCAAATCTTTGCTGCTAAGTAACAATTTGGATATTTTTCTCAGCAAAACCTTTATTTTTTTTCTTGACAGTTTTTATTAATAGTATTAAAAATGAGTGAGTAGAAGGATGGACTTTAATTTTACTGTGGTAAATCTAGAGTGGGCACCTCACATTCCCTCAGCTTCTGAGAAAGGCAAAGGCAAAGGCAAAACCAAACCCCCTCTGAACAAATCTTGGCAAGAAAATCCTGTGATAGGTTCACCTTAGGGTCTATGTAAGTCAGAAGTCACTTGAGGAGACAACAAATCTAGACGAAGAGAACCAGCATGGCATAGGCCATTTCTGCACTACACTCTTATAGCTCGATTACTCCACTTTCAACATCCTATGGAATCCTGGGGTTTGCAGTTTTGGGAGAGGCCAGCTGGTCCCTCCCGAAACTGCAAACCCCAGGATTCCATAGGATGTTGAAAGTGGAATAATCGCGCTATAAGAGTGTAGTGCGGAAATGGCCCTAGTGTTTGGGTGTTGGACTAGGACTCTGGAGAGCAGAGTTCAAATCCTCAGTCAGCCATAGAAACCCACAAGTGATACAGGATAAGTCGTGTTCTCTTGGCCATAGAGGAAAGCAATGGCAAATCTCCCCGGAACAAATCTTGCCAAAAAAACAAACAAAAACAAAACCATGCAAAGAAAATGCCTTTGAGTCACCATAAATTAGAAATGACTTGAAGGCACACAAGAACAACAACAACAAGATCTAGACCAAATTACACCAAAGTTTTTTTTTTAATGCATTGAAAACATAAATGTGAAAGCCAGCAATCAAAAGGAAAGTGCTGGGAAGGAGATGTTGACCTGAAGATTCTTATCATGGTACACGTTCTTTTGGTTTTGAATACTTTCATCCTGTGTCATGATGGCAGCCCTGAGTCAGTAAAAGAAGGATTGTGGGCTGGATTAATGGATTAATCATGGATTGGCAGTTGGCAATTGACTTTTAATTTTATTTGGACATAGCAAGTTGGATAATATAGGGCCTGTGTCATCCCATTGCCCCTGTCACCAGATATGAAATCCACGTTACAGGCATCTGATACATTCTATTGCTATTTTAAAGTTCATTTTGATCTTTTTTCCCAGTTGCTTCTCTATCCATGCAGCCTGGAAAGTCGGCTTTGGTCCAAGCTGACTGTATCTGTAAAAGCAGTTTCAGAAGCCAGAGCCCTCCATAAACATGTTTGCTTAGAGTAAGAACCATCAAGAGCAATTTAAAAAAAGAAACATAATCTGAAGATAGATCAGTTGTTTCTAGATAGTTTATGGTGGCTGATAAACACAGTGGGGGTGAGGTGTGGTATATATGTTTGGCAAATTCTAAAAAAAACCCTACACACCTGATTTCTTTTCAGAAGGCCAAATTAATATTATGGATGTCTTCATCACCATGCATGCCTTGACACGAGGCAGGTTGTTGTACACCTGTTCCACCTGACTTAAAATATTTACTGGAAGCTTAGGGCTACATCTATACATTTACATGTGAGTTGGCCTCTCTTACCTGAGTTACGCTCTCCTTTCTGTGATTAGTGAATCACAGTAAAGGAATTTCCTTCAGAAATAAGATGTGCATACACACTCTGGTGCATGCTCTGTGTCCCAAATGCAATAGGTATATGTGTCATGTTGTTCAGAGACATTTCCAGAAAGGGAGTGCCGAGCTGGATTGCTGACATCCAATTTCCAGTTTATGATTCAGTTACAATTTCCACATTTGGGCAAAATGTATATTTACACCACTATTTAACATAAAGCCTATTATATCTGACCTGAAGAAGTGTCCAAGCAGGGTCAGCCCATTATTTTAGGTGGGTGAGAAGTATTGCTCAGCCTGAATGGCCCTGTTTGGGATGATTTGATCATACTTGTCTCTGTGGGTGTAACCTTGGTGAGGCATTCAGAGTGTACAAACTTACTGAGCTCAGCTGGGATTGCTCCAGCTGGTCCTATTCCCAGCTTTTGCATAGTCAGTGAATAGCACTAGAATTTGCATATTAATCTACTTGATTTTTCCAGTCTCCTTGGCCCCTATTCTGAATGCTTAAAGAGGGTTTTATCTCACTGCAAACTAACACCACGTCCACTTTAGTAGAACTCCATTCTCACCAGTGAGAGTCTCTTTATGTGTTTAAGCATACCAGGGCGACTATCAAATCAAGTGTTTGTGGGACTCCAGGCCGAAATAGTAACAATATAACTTCAGGAAATTAATCACACAAATCTTGATCTTTTTTTAGAAATGGCCTGCCATAGGGTGTGTTCCTCAACGTAAAAGGAAATTCTGTATAATCTCACAGACAACAATGAAAAATGTTTGCAAGAAGATCACATTTTGTCTCCCCCCACTAAAAAAAAATCAGATGGATACCCACCAGCACCACCCTACAGAATAATGTTTCGGTACAAAATATTTGGAAAAGTGTCATACTCATTATCCAAAATCCAAAAAGAGTATAAGAAACCAAATGGAACTTGCAACTTCAACTTTTTGACAGATAAAAACAGCAGTCTTGTTACCACAAGACTTCAAGACTTAACATCAGATCATCCATTTCTTCAGATACATTAAGTTCTACCCTCAGCTGGGAGGCATACAAAATGCTCTCCCGCTGGGTTCTGAACATTGTCCTCACTGGTGCCAGATGTAAATCCATTTATTCTTTCCCAGAGACTCAGAGAAACAAGGATAGACAAATGACCAAGCTGGATGGGATTTAAATAATCTGGGTGGGTTTAGGTAATTGATGATATCCTGGAAGACATTTATTTGGGAGTTATATGTGTCAAGAAGTGTTCTGTCACTACTTGTTCTTCTAGAGACCTGTTCACACTACCAGGGGCCTTCAGTATATGCTAGGGTTTGATTCCAGGACCTCTTATGGATATCAAAATTCATGGATGCTAAAATCCCATTATGTATAACGATAGCAGCTACATTTCTACACTGCTTATCATTGCGAAGCACCCCCTAAGTTGTTTACAATGTATTTAGTTAATTGCCCCTAACAAGCTGGGTGCTCATTTTACCAACTATGGAAGGATGAAAGGTTAAGTCAACCTGGAGCCCTGCAGGATTGATCTCACAACATTGTGGCTGCAGTACTGGCATTTAACCACTGTGCCACCAGGGCAACCACTACATGTACAATGCTGAAGTAAAATGGCACCTCATATATAAAATGGCAAAATCAAAGTTTGCTTTTTGGATTCTTTTTTGGAACATTTTCAAACCATGGTTGGCTGAATCCATAGATATAGAGGTCCAATTATATACAATTGTAGCACTATGATTGCACTTCAGCTGCCATACCTATGAATCCTGGGATTGGCAGTTTAGAGAATGGCCTCAATCTGAAAGCAGTAGTGTTACACACCCCAGGAATCCCTAGGACCTTGCGATAGCAATTGAAGTGTAACCATAGTGCTATAATTGTTTAGTGTGAAGAGGGCCCTAGGAGGTACAGATACCCCACATGACTTCTGTTGGCTTGGTTTATCTAATCAATTACCTAAAATCATATTTAGTTAGGACAATATAAAGACTCCCAAGAGTGTCTCTGCTGTTTGCCTACAAAGAGATCTATATGTTTTGTACCAGGGGCAGACAGTTTTGAGTTTTCAGTGGTTGTGTTTGTATTCTTAAAATGATGAGAAAGGTAATACAACATGCCAATGGCATAAAATCTTCTTCCTCACTTCTTTTTATATCTAGTTTTTGGAACATCTTGCCTGGGAAAGGAACCTGAAAAACAGATACATAACTGTAATTATTTTATATTCACAATTGGTAAATAGTCATGATTTTGATACTATTGCCATTATCATAACTTGCTCTCCAATCTACTTTGTCAGACATCAGGTGCATGGGGAGAAGGGAGGCCATTCTGCTGGTATTTTGAGCATGGTTGAAAGGTGTTTCCATCAGGTTGTGGGGTGGTGGTGGTGGTGGGCAGGCCAGAAGTTACTTAGGTAAGTACTTAGTTAAGAAAGGTGATATAGGATTCCAGGCAAGAAAAAAAGCACTGATGGAGCTGAATACTACATATTAAAGGTAATGTGTTGTTTGCCTCTACTAGATATTCCTGGCTACCAGACTGGCAGTTTTGTGCTTTTTCCCTTCATTGACTGAAGAAATGCCTAATGTTATGTCCTACAAAGGAGAGATATCAACTCACATGCAAATACATAAGTATATGTATGTGTGAGTGTGAGTGTGAGTATGAGCCTTCAAACTGCCCTCAACTTATAGTGACCCTATGAATTTCATGGAGGTTTCTTAGGCAATGAATATTCAGAGGTGGCTTTGCCAGTTATTTCCTCTTAAATATAGCCTGAAGCACCTGCTACAGTGGACCCTCCATATCTGCAGGGGCTCCATTCCAGGACCCCGTGAATGGCAAAACCCACATATGTTCACATCCCATATTATTAAATGACAGTGACATGCATGTGGATGCTTCAGTGTGTCCACATTCATGTCTCTGCCATTTTAGTTATAGGACAGGATGCTCTGTGATCACTGGAATTCACAGATCCAGAGGCTGCATATATGAAGGGTCGACTGTATTTGTTGGTGGTCTCCCAAGTACTAACCAGGGCTGATCCTACTTAGCTTCCAAAATCAGACAGGCTCTGGTGCCTTTAGGGTATTTAGGCAGTATTATATAAAAATAGCTTCTACTAAATATCCCTGATGTGCATAACTTATGAGTGTGTGTGATATATCAGAAAAGCTGCAGTTGGATGGTAGGGCTTGGCTGTTGACAATGGATCTTCTAGTGTGATTAACATGGTGAAAGCTTACCTGGTTAAACCAGCCTGGCAAGCAAAGTTCCTATCTTATGTAACACATGTGATTAGTCATATTCTGATCTTCCCCTTTGACAAGGAACTAGCATTGAAAGGAAGTTAAGGATGAATGGACCCCATTCTTTCTTGTTTGATTAAGTACACACATTCTGTGGGTTTCTTGTTTTCTGAGTATACTGTTATGCCAAAATATTACGTCAGTTGGGGCTTGTTAGCTTAGGAAAGTAAGAGGCAACATGACAGAACTGTATAAAATGTATGTGGTATAGGCAAAGTAGATTGAAATACTTTTAATACCAATCTCATAATAATATTAGAGCTTGAGCTGCTTTTATAAGCCAAGAACGACAAGGGTCCAGTGCATGTATGGTGACTCTCACCTCTCCAAGGATCTTGTCCATATCCCCAGGCTGCACAAATTGAAATGTATCCATTAACCTGGGACAGGAAGGAGTCAAAATTACGTCCACTGGACTTGTATCAACTGCAGCGTCCAAGAAGGAATGGATCCAAGCAATTTCACCTGCAAGGTGTCGTACAAATTCTTCATAGTGGGTTGCTAAGTATTCTACATGATGTTCTTGTGGGTCAGAATATAACAGAGACCTACTCACCCCAGACAGCTCCACTGGACTACACTGTGCAGATGCAATGGTGGCACAAAAGAAAGTTTTCTTCACTACCACCATTGCCACCGAGTAGCCTTTCCGATGGAATGTAGCCCATGTTCAATCAGACTTGCTCGAAGTATGCTGCTTCTGGTGCTCTAGCATCTGTCCCACTCATTTCATTGACACCAGTTCCCTAATGAACCAGAGACCTTGCTTGGCTGCACTCCATGGGAGAGGATGCTCAGGAGTAATTGCATCTACTACCTTGGTCCTTTCCCTATTCCAGAGATCAGCTACAGTTTAATAGTTTTCTGAAATGTTTCAGGATATGTAAATACTGGATGAGAAGTGTGCGGAAATATTCTTTTTTTCTTTCCTGCAGCAGGGAGAGAACTGTGGAAATTACTCATCTTTACATGTGAGGATGAAATAGTTGAATATCTACATCCCTAGTGTGTACATGTATAAAAAGTGTGCATGTGCATGCTTTGAAAAGTGTGGTATTTTTATTATAGAATTACAGTAGGCCCTTCACATTCACGGGGGGTAGGTACAGAGAATCTCCGCAAAAGTGAAATAACTGTGAATAACTCCCTCCCCCAGCACTCCTCCTTCCCTGCACTCTGCTGCAGGCTGCTGCCCATATGCCCACACCGGCCATCGCTGTCAGCGGGCAGGAGATGGGAAGGCGAGAAAAAAATCTTTCCTCTTTTTCACCCTTCCCCCCTCCTCTGCGGTGATTGTGCTGGAGCTGCGGGTAGGCAGCATGAAAATAACTTTTCCTCTCTGCTCGCTATCTCCCTCCACACCACCCCTGGGCCAATAGCTCTGGCCAGGCAGATAGCGAGCAGTGAGAAAAACTTCTTTTCCTCCCCACTCACCATCTCCCCCCTGCTGCCACTAGGGCGATCCCTTGGGCTGGCAGATGGCGAACAACGAGGAAAAGATTGCCATTCCCCTCCCCGCCACTGCTGGGGCAATCACTCCAGGAGCTGCAGGCAGGCAGATGGCAAGTGAGGAGAAAAAGATTTTTTCCTTTTGCTTGCCATTCTCTCCCCACCACTGCTGGGGTGATTGCTCTGGGAGCTGTGGGCAGGCCAGATAGTGAGCAGGAAGGAAAAGATCTTTTCCTCCCCACTCACCATCTCCCCACCACCACAACCACTAGGGCAATCGATCCAGGAGCTATGGGCATATGAAGAGTAGGGAGGAAAAGATTTTTTCCTCCCCGCTCACCATCTCCCCCCTCCCACTGTGGCTGGGGCGATTGCTCCAGGTGGGCAGATGGCAAGCAGGCCGCTCACCATCCCTCCCCCTGCTGCCACTGGGGCGATCATGCGGGGGGCAGGAGATGGCCACCAGGAGGAAAAGAGTTGTCCTCCTCTTCACCCTCCCACCCCCACCTGCTGGGGCAATTGTGCCCACAGCAGCTGGCAGAGATCGCAAAGGGGAGGAAACCATCCTTCCTCCTCTTCACTCTCCCACCCCTCTCCCTGCCGGGAAATGGGAGGGGGAGAATGGGGGGGAGGCAAGGCACCATGAATAATCAAAACCACAAGAGTGAAACCCGCGAATGTGGAGGGAGAACTGTAGATCTAGGCAACAAATATTAAATTTAGTGATAATTTGTGATTTACTTGATTAGTGTAAATTTGTAATTTACTTGATTAGTATTATTAGTTATTATTGGCAACAGGGGCAGGAACCAAGCTTTTAATTGTGTATAGTTATTTGTGTATTAGTTTAGATTGATGGTTGTAGTTTTGTTTTTTGTTGGTATTATTATATGGTATTATTAGTATATATTATTTTATATTGTGGACTCTAAATTTGTCTTTGTATATACACTTTTTCTGTACGTGTTTTTGTTTAGTTTGTGCTTTGTGTTTTTATTTAATAAATAAACAATAAAAAATGTGATATAGTAGCTTCTAATCATTTTTTCAGAGGATTCTTCCAGGCAGGTTTTTTTTTTTTCAAAAACACACACTTATTCTAGCTAAAAACTGGTGTCAACACAACCATATAAAAGAGTATATCAAATGAATTTGCTCACTAATAAAATTTTCATATGTCTATGCAACTTTTAACAATACACTTTTTTTTTTTAGCTGAATGATTATCCAAAGAAGTTATGCTGTCAGTTGTCATTAGATTTGTTTTTAACTGGCCTGTTTTCTTTGGCAACCATGAAAAGCACCTAAAATCACATGTTGATCTAAAGGGAATTACTATTCAGTCTGGAATACATTCTTATCTCATGAGGCCAGAAAACTTCATTAATTATTAAGCTAATAAGAGAAAATATTATCAAGGTGTTAGCATTTGCCTAATCATTGTTTGAGATCAACTGATATGGACACTATCTAGTCATCATTCAGAATGCAAGGTACCAGAATTGTAAAGTGAATGTAATACCTTTATTAGGCCAACTGAAATAATACAAAAAATGTAAACTTGAGAGTTCTTCAGATCTCTTCTTTCAGCAAGATGTTTGCAGAAGCAGGTTTTGGTGGAGGGGGCTGGTTTCACACTTTTTGGACAATATTTTATTTTGTTTTACTAAAGATATTATCTAATGTCAATCTAGATTTTTTTCTCTTACAAGCAAAATTAGTGCCTTGTTTTTCATACAAAAACTGGTATTCTTCTTGAGTGCTGAATATCCATATTGGAACCTACATATAGCAGTTTGTAGATTTAAAATATTACAAAAGTGAATCCCCTATAGTTTTTAGGCTTTGAAAAAAGAAAAAAGGCCAGAATCATACGTGGCTTTACCCTGGTGTAAATGCTGTTACGCATGTGGTTGCACTTTCTCAAAGGTTGCATAAAGGTAGAATCTTATTCAGAGTTTTTCAAGCCTTGTTATGCTGGCATAAACTGTTGGACAAGTAATCTTCCTCTTGAGGATTTTCCATAGATTTCATCCTTTGCTGTAGGTAGGGAGGTGGATTGACTGTTTCACAACAGGGAAGTGCATGGACATCCTACTTGTTGTAATGATTAGTTGCACAATGGTGTAATCCAGTAATTCCAGTGTAACTATACAGTGTAACTATTCCAGTGTAACTATACAGGGGTGGACAACAACATGGAGGCTCGGGGGCTAATTCCTCTAAGACTTCCTTATGGGCTCTATTTCCCCCTCCGGGCAAGCACAAATAACTAGATTTTTCTTTGCAGTCCCTCTCAGAACTCCTGTCTGCATTTTGAGCTGGGCTGTAGACAAAAAAAACAGAGGTATTTGCAGGCAGTACAAGGTTCAGAGGTTATTGTGAAAATGGGATGGTGGTATATTCAAGTTTTTGTGCATTGGGGGCTTTTACATGGTTTGGGGGGTAAAATTGGCTGAAAATCAGGCAATTCATGGAACTTTGGGGGACCAGTGGGAGCTTCAGGAACCACAAAGTGGGCGTCCAGAGGGCCCATGCAGTGTGTGCACTTCACTGTACCCAGTCCTGCTATATGAGCAAAATTTTATGCAGTGCACCATGTGAATGGCCTCTCAACTGAAGTCAACTGATTCTTCCTCTCTTCCAGTTAGCCCTTGTGAGGAATCTCAGCACAGTGCTTGCTGGCAGAAAAAGGGAAGGGAAATGTATATGTTTGTTTTCCCCAGCTTTCATGACAATGGAGACACTTGTGTCTCTTTGAAACTCCCCGCCACCAACAGATGTGTGGTGAATGAGGAATAAAAGACGTCCAGATATAGGGAGGGATGTCTGGTACAATCCAACTATTTTTTTTTTTTAATATCCTGGAGGCTTGCATTTCATCTAAACACTGTCTGTGACACAGCACTTTTTGTGATGGAGAGGAATGATTTAAGGTACCTGAATTTGGGAGCAGTTTTTTGAACTGGGGACTTGTGATACTCTACCATACCTTCCAACATTTCACATATGAAAACTGGGACATGTATGGCCAAGAACATCAGAGTGTGGTCAAGATAGCAAAAGTTATTAATGGAGAAGAACAGACAAGCTAGGAGAGGCTACAGCAGTTTGCTTTTGGCTGAGTTTACTGGGAAGGACAAAATTGTGCCTCCTCCTCTCCTCTCTCTCCTGCTGAGTTAACTGAGCACAGTCTACTTCTGTGCTTTGAATTCAGTGTGCAGCAATGGAAGTAAGTTGAGGATAAAGGGAGAAAGGAAGAGATGAAGAGAGGAACTGCAGCATTTTAAAAGCAAGTGCAAAAGTGGGGTCACGGTGGATTAATCAGGACTGTCCCTGACAGATTGGGACAATTGGAGTGAATGCTGTCATAGGGAAGAATTACTGATGGCATCTGAAACTGGGGATGGGAGAAATAGTAATAATGACGCTGAGTTTGGGGAGCCTTTTTTGGGCTTCACCTGTGACAATGGTAGCAGTAGGTGTAGATATTTTCTCAGTGGGCACAAATTCCTGGCCAGCACCAACTATGAAATGTCTCTGGATTTGGAATAGCTTTTCTTTTTTTAAGATATCAGAAATAGGAGTCAATCCACTTACCACCATAGTAAGCACTATTCAAAAAAGTCAGCCTACCCACAAGTATCAATGAAAACAAGGTGGTAAAATGGTAGAAGGCTGCACTTCAGGCTTAGGTTCACTGCTGAAATTTACTAGGGTTGTGTACAGATTCATTTCAGACCTGACCCTGACACTTCAGAAAATGGTTGGACTGCGCTATAGCAAGTCTGGTTCTACTTGGATCCTGAACTTCAACTTTTGGAAACCCTAGGGTTTGTACCTCTCACAGACTACCTTGGGAAATCCAAACAAGGCTATAATGTTTATTTTTTTCTTAAATATGGGTAATACCTCTTATGAGAAAGGTCATAAATCAATAAGTATAGCAAGTTTAGTAGTCTCTTCAGAATGAAGTAAGCCACATGTATTTCAAAGTAGTAGATGCAAAAGGATTTGTGCTGTGAACTTTTAAAGTGGGCTCTTTTTGAAAGGAAATCCAGAATAATAAAAAAGAATGTCTGTAAGTCTGTAGCAGCCATAACTCAGTAGGATATCATGCTAGCTGCCTCAACATTTGACAAAAGAGCTTTTTGTTGTCATCTAAGTTGCAGTGATTCTTTTCAAGTTAAAATCTGAAACTCAGGCTCACTAAAATTCCAAAGGGAGGTGGGGGTGATCCCAAAGGTGAAAACTAGAGATTATCTATACTCATTAGGAATAAGTTTCTTGAAGTGCCAGAAAACAGAAGGTGGATCTTTTAGGCTTTGCTGCTAAAATTCCCGAGGCAGGAAAAAAGTTTGGAAACCTTAAGGCAGGGGTGTCAAACGCAATTTCATCTTGGGCCGCATCAGCATTATGGTTGCCTTCAAAAGGCTGGTTGTATCTGTAAGACTATGTAAATGTATCTACTCTCTTATCATATTAAATAATTGTGTCTGCATTTGATTATTACTAGTTTTCAAATTGCCTTCCCTCTGCATCAACTTTTTTTTCCTTGGACATTTTGGGGCTATATCATTGTAGTTTATAGTCCCTATACCTCTGTAAAATGACATAGAATTGGTCAGTATAGCCAAAGCGTGCCACTTGCTGCTCCTCAGACTGCTCTCTCTTCAGAATACCAGCAGCCGGGGGGCCACAATGTGGGGCTTCGGCTCGCCAGGCGGGGGGAGTGCCGGAGCTGCAGGAGAGGTGCGAGGGCCACATGAAATGGCCTGGCGGGCCGGATTCGCCCCATGGGCCTTGTGTTTGACACATGTGCGTTAGGGCATTGTTGCTACAATTTTGGAGGTTTAAAGATATAGAAAAATGGGAGAAGATTTTTTGAGGCACTGCTGGTAAGATTCTTGAGGATTTTAAAAAACCGGTAGGAAAAAAAAATAGGAAAACAGAAGGCTTCTCTGGACCCTTTTTGGGGTATTAGGTACAGATTGGGAAAAGTTCAGGCACAATTCATCTGTAAAAAAGGAGAGAGTTGTTTGAGGTACAGTGCTAAGATCTCCGAGGCTGGAAAAAACTAAGAAAGCAAGAGAGGGTTCTTTGACACACAGATACTAAGGCCATTTCCATACTATGACCCTGTGTCAGCACCTTGAAGCTGGTCTGTGATGCATACAGCAGCATGACGTCATCACAGTCCCTCTTTTGTCACGTCTCCAGTCTTCATGATCGTGCATTATACTATTATCGGAAAAAAATAGTGCAACAATCCTGCTGGCTGGGACTGTGCAGAAGGAATGGAAGCACTGTCAAAGCCTTCCTTCCTCAGTGCAACACAGGAAGAGGCCAGCGACACTGCTGAAGGAAAGAGTGTGTCCTGAGTACCACCCTCCACCAGCAGCTGTCCAGGGGTGGGGAATGTTCGGGACATACTCAATCCCGGCAAAGTCACTGCCGGTATAATGCAGGATCCAGGTAAGGTGCAGAAAAGGCCTAAGATTCCTGACATAAAAAGTGGGAAGATGGGACAGCAAGAAAATGGGAGGCCCAATACCTAGTAGGTATGAACCTGGGCAGTTCTGGGTCTATATCAGCTAGTGGTCAATATAACTCTTCCTTGTCAGATATGTTAAGTTTCTGCTGAGGGATAAATTAGCTCAGATGTTGTAGTTGACTCCAAGAGGCAACCAGCCACAACCTGCACTGGCCTAGAGATAAATTCATAGACCAAATGGAAGTCAAAGAAAAGGCTCAAGGGCAGTGCAAAAGCTTAGCTCTTTTTTCAGGAGGGAATTTCAGGAGTGAAGCATCTAACATGCTTAATATGATGGCGGTATACAAACCATTTTCCCATGGATAGACAAATATAAATTCACATATTACAAATATATGATACAAGTGGGATTTGAACTCAGGACAGCCTGTTAACTGGACTATGGCCCTTTCCGCACCAGGCAATTAGAACGGGGCAGTGCGTCCTCTCACGGAGGTCGTCTGCACCTTGGTGCAGACTAGGAGCGGACTACTTATCGGAGATCCGCACCTCAGTCCGCTCCAAAACGACCCCAAGTGGTCCTCCAGCATGTTTTCTAAAGACCGCAAAAAACAGGTCTTTATTTTCCTAGAACGCGACATTGTGTTCCTGCTCCCTTGTGCAGATTCGCAGGCTCGCACTAATGTGAGCCTGTGATCTGCGGAGGGCGGGCTTTAGGCGTGGCGAGCTTCAGTGGTTGGTCGGGACCCATGACCAACCAGAAGCCACCATTTTGGAAGCCAGAACCGCCATTTTGGAAGCTGGAAGCCGCCATTTTGGAAGCCGGAGCAGTGCGGATCTACAGACCTCGCACTGCTCTGATTCACCCGGGACCAAGGAGGAGCCCTGCGGAAGGGCTTCAGGGACAGTCCGCGTTGCTTCGGACCTCAGAAGAAGCGGTAGGTAACGGCATGGAGCGATTCCCTCGCCTCATGTGGAAAGGGCCTATATTAACTCAAAAAAACAAAAACAGAAAACCAACAACCCAAACAAACATTGCAGTATAAGTCAGATTTCCTGCAACTTTAGTGAAGATCATTTCTTCTTTGTACCCTCGTTGGTTCTGCATTCACTACTTCGTGCAATTTTTTTTCTCTTTTTCTGTGTGATGAATTATGATGAGATAGCTTCCAACATTTCTGTGTGGGAACTAGTATAAGCCTAACTTCTTTCTGGGTTGCAAATATTTTGTCCACGGTCACTTCTATTGATGGTTGGTTTCCATTGTTCCTTTTAGTTAAAAATGGCTGCTTAGCCTTGAGAAAAATGTTATATAAAAGCCGTTTTATATTCTCTTTTGGATTTCATGTTTGATCCTATTGCATGTTGGTTTGGAGCTTTTGGCAATCTTACAGGAAAAGAAATTTGCAAAGCTGAATGTGAATGTGTTTAAATGTGTTGAATAGCAATGGATATTGACCTAGTTATGTGTCTGAAACACTGTGAGGGAAAGGAGGAGAGGAAAGGAGAAAGAGTGGCAGAACATTCTTTCACAGCAACACACATGCCTGTGTTTCACATGCTTTGTACCTTAAGAAAGACATTTTTGAATGTTCACATGGTATGAAAGATTCTGTTCTAGCCTTCTCTGTTAGTAGCCATACGCCCCCGCACTTTGATATGGCTTAGTTGGCGAAGTTTTCTGATGTGACTGGAAGGCCAAGCTGGATGAGACACTGGCTGAACACGTGCACCGCACAGGTAGGTCAGGCGTAGCCAAGTCATAGTCAGGAGATCATCAGGTAACTGCAGGCTGGACCTAAGCTGTAACAGCTCTGCTATCAGACAATAGTGAGTGATTGTTTCAACCCTTCTTCTCCCCGACCTGGAAATTTTCCCCATTGTCCACAATCTGTCCAAATATTACAGAGTTATCATGTCATCTATTAAGCCTCTGTCACCTAATGGTAAGAGCATCAACTCATTCCAGACCCCATTGTATCTGTTGCAAACTCCTTTGTTTACTCAGCCAGAGAATCATTTACACCCATGCTGTCTGTATTTGAAATTGGGTATAAAAGACCTCAGCTTTGAGCTGTCAGACACAGTACATCAGAGGCTGAGCATCACTCTGTCACCTTGAATTCTGATTTATACTGCCCAAGACTAAGGCCATTTCTGCCCTACACTGTTATAGTACTATTATTTGGACTTTCAATACCCTGTGGAATTCCGGGGTTTGTAGTTTACTGAGGCCAAAGAGCTCTCCGGCTGAGAATTCTAAATGGCCCTCCCTGAACTGCAAACCCCAGGATTCCACAGATTGTTGAAAGTGGAATAACAGCACGATCACAGTGTAGTGCAGAAATGGCCTAAGTCACATTGCTGTTTCTTCGCTGCTCTTCTGGACTGGTAATTATCACCCACTTCCTTAAGGTATCGACCTTTCCTCCCTTTTCTTTGACCAGTTCTTGCGTGAGTATATGACTATTTGAATCTTATGTGCATGTGTAACTGAATTCCCCTCAATAAACACATTTCAGTTTACTTCTGAATATCTGGTTGGTTTTCCTGCAAGGATCCTGTAAACATTGGTGAAAAGATCTCACTAGGTTACCTCATGTTACCCTGATTCCTGGGGGTCCCGGGAGGGACACCTAAATGTGCTCACAACAAGGGGGAGGGAATTAGCACAGAGCACAGTTTTGCAATGCGAGAGGCAGGGTAACGTAGCGAGATCTTGAGCCCTATGTCTACGGGGTCAGGCCGAGTCAATGATAAGGAAGAAGTTGAAATAATAATAATTGTTTTATTGAAATACAATCAAACACGTGTATACAACACACTCACACAAGGAACTATAGAAATAAAGGTAGGAGTTGGATAGAGGGATTTTGAGAGGAGGTTTGGTATGGGAAATACTATGCCTGTCCTGAAGCCCGGTAATAGCAAAGAAGCTGGGGAGCGTGGATTCTCAGCACGTGGGGCTGAGAGGAGGCTCGTCAAACAGAGCGGCAGCAAGTTGGGAGGCAAGTCACGAGCGATCCAAGGAGCGCTCAAAGTCAGGGGTTCTTATAGGGAAAATTGTGGCCTCAGGCTAGTCTGTACTTGGAGATAACAATGAGTTTTGGGCTGGAGACAAAGCCGCCGAAAGGTCAGTACTTTAGATGATTGAGTTGTAGCCAGATTGTCAATAGAGTAGCCAGTATGCAAACGCGGAGTGCTTGAGAGTTGCATAGTCCGCTCATCAAGCTGCCTGCACAGGGCAGGGGATCTTTTTGTAAGTAGCGTGCATACATAATGTGGTACTTGCCTTGAGGTCTCCTGAAGCTGCATTCGGCAATGACTGGCCTGCCTAGATCGGGATTTGAATGGTTCGACTATTGTCGGCCATGCCTTTGTGCATGCTTGTCCTGGGGCCTCGCAAACACGTGGAGAGGAATGGGTACAGAAGGCCAAATTATTGATATCAAATGATATCTTAATATCCCACAAGCTCGGGCTAGAAACAGCGGAAACACCCACCTCTCACAGCCCCTCTTATTAAATAAAACTAATTAATTCCCCATTTTTGCATGGACTGCTGGAAGTCTTCAAAGATCCCCCACATTTTCGAGTTAACATCTGTCTGATGCAGTTTGGAAAGTGTTCATGCTTTTGGTTTTGAACATAAGGAGAATTCTGATGTTCTCCCACCGGCAATCTGAGGTGGTGCAGTCCACTTTATGATTCTGTTGCCTCATTATTCTGCTTGTGAAGGTATATCATCTAAACTTTGAACAGCTGGAAAAGAAATGGGCTTAAGAATGCTTCCAGCAAAGTTATACCATGATGTCTGTACTCTGCCTTCTGAATTCATGAAGTTTTTTCTCAATATGCATCAAGTATCTCATTTCCCCTTGCAGTTTCAGATATAGGTTTTGATCTCCTCACGCATACTTTGTTTTGTTGGTATTTGGATTCACTTCTCTGTTGCATGGGATGTACATTTCCTAACTTTGGAATCCAGGATGTGTCTCAGAGGCTTCATTTTTAAAATGTAATCAGTTAATCTCCAAAGAAGTTATAATTTATATAGTTGCTTGCCAAGGAAAAGAATGATGCCAACAAAAAGGAAGGATGGCATTATAATTACATCAAAGTATACTGGGCAATCTTCCCACTGAATAGTTTTGATGCTCACAACTCAAAACAAAGACTCTTTAGGAGAAGCCACCAAGGACCATGGATAAATAATGGAGGTTTGGGTCTTCCTTGCAAAGCAAAGTATGTCCTGCACAGTGTTTGAAAATGTTTTAATCAGTGTTTTGAGAACAGTCAGGAAAGAATGAAGCGTTCTGAAAAACTTGTTAAACCAAACCTTGCTTGGATTTTTTCCATAGCATCTTATGCAAGAAAGACTCTGCAAGAAGTAGAGTTAACTGATATGGAAATAGAGCACACCTCCTTCTAGAGTTTGGAAAAGTTTCTCTTTTTTGGATTAAAGTTCCATGCTGGTTGGGGATTCTGAAAGCTGTGGTCCAACACAATAACACTGCAAGCTCAATGTCTTCTGCTCTGTCTTGTCATTGAAGGCCCACTGATGTTGCTCTGAAGTTCTGTCAGTGGGGTATTGTTAAGAGTCACTTTACTTTTATGTATTATACACAAAATGATGTCAGCAGCTGCCTTTACTAACTCAAAAGGAGGTCAGGGTAGAGAACTATAGCTGCACCATTTCTTTAAGAAAGTGGAGAGCAATCTCCTTCTGGCTCCTCCTGCTCCCTTTTGTTCTTGCGTTTTTCCTCACCAGAAACCATAGTGATATAGGGTGGAGACTTGACCTATGGTCATGTTCCTAGGCTTCCAGAAGCCATAGTGTTGACCTGAGATATAGACTAATGGAGCTTTACACTATCCTTATATCATCATCATCATCATCACCGTCATCATCGTCATGATGTCTACATATCCTTTCCCCATATATTTTTTTTCTTTTGTGTTTGGAACATCAGGGGTACCATCAACTTTTCAGATCCATGACTAGAGTGTGGAACATGTTAAACATGAGAAATTAGGCACTAGCTCTTATAACTGAAATTATGTAATTTAACACATTATGTTGATTAATTTATAATTCATAACAAACCATGAGATTACCCTTAAGAGTACATTTTGTCATTGACAACTGCCAGAGAGCTTTTTTCATTGTTTTAAAACTGCATTTCTCCAACTGGGAATTTTTTTCCCCAGAGAGTCTACAAAGCCCATAATATAATTATTGTCTGAGGATAGTGGGAGTCCAACACCATTTGAAACTTTCATGTTAGGAATGGCTGTCTTACACCATGAGATCTCATCTTACAATCTGCTCAGTTAAGTTTTGTCACTGATCTTTATCTCCCTTCTTTCTAATATGTTCACTGTTCATTCTCTTTTCGTATGTCTTGTTAAAGATTAATAACGAATGATGTTGAAATTAGCAAGGGTGTGTTTATTTAAGCTAGACAGCAGTGATCCACTACAAAGATCAACTGACTGTGTTAAAGTTAATCAGAAATATCCTTAAGTCTTCTGTGCATATGCAGATTACTGTGCAACTGAAACAATGCATCCTCTCTGCCTTCCAGTCTCCCAGTCAACAAGCATGAGCTACAAAGATAACTAATATAGGATATGTTTTGCATGAAGGAACCAGGGATCCCATGTTCTAGTCATGGTATCTCTAGTTTAAAATATCAGGCATCTAACAAATCCCACTGTTCTACTATTCTAGGTGTGTGTGGGGGCGGCATAGAGATAATGTTTTTAGCTGAGTGTTTCTTTCAGTCGCAAGCTCACTATACTGTGGATCATTTGTGACCCAGTGAAAAAGGGGTAGATGGAAAGAAAACTTGGAGTATGGTGGGAGCAAGAGAGGCAAAATCATGAAAGGAGGATGAGGAAAGATAAAGAATGGCTGGACAGTAAAGATCAGTAGTATTGGGGGGTACATCCCACCAAACTGACAGTTGCCTTACTCCCAGGCATGGCCTCTGGAGCTGTGGCCCAGGTCCCAGAGCCCCTGCCTCTGTGGCCATCCCGAGGGGGCCCAGCCCCCAAAGCCCCAGGGCCCTAGACCCCCTTCCCAAGGTTCCCTGCCTTCATGACCCCACTCATGTGCCTCCCAACATTCATTTTGTGTGTATCTCCATAGATCAGCCACAGAGGTGCCAGCCAGCGGTGGTCCATTTTGTGTTTATCCTGACCAAGTGCAAGGCAGGCTGACTCCTTTATGAACTTGGTCTTCACCCCTAGGGGAGTGTTTCCTCTGAAAGTTTGTCATTGGTAGGCTACTGCCTGCCTAGCCATCCAACCGCTACCTGGCACACTCTGCCCGTTCTCAACAGTTGAGCATCTTAGAGTTCTTTTGGTGCATAGTTTGTTCACTGAGGCTTTAGAGGACTTCATTTTCAAAGTATATGGAACCATAGAAGTATATAGAGATGTATCCCCTGCAACATCTTTGGAACTGTTATATGATTTGCCTGTACTGAAATACTGGTCCCTGAGAAAGCACTGTGTTGAGGAAGGGGAATGGTTTTCACTACTAATGAAACAGTTATTTGAATCTCCTAAAAAAAATAGCTGATGAATTTTGGCATAACAGCTGTGGTAGCCATTGCAGTAGTAGCTGCAGCAACAGCACTAGTTCTGCAGATGAAACATCTCCTGCTAAGTCTCCCTTTACACAAATGATTCCTTCAACAAAACGTAAGACAGAAGCCCTCAAACAAAGGTGTGCATGGAACAAGGGAAGCAATTATCAAAGGACAGAGGTGGTAGGAGTGGAGGTATTTCCCACTGAACTACAGCCATCCCTCCACATTCGCTAGGGTTAGGGGCACAGGACCCCCGTGAAAGTGGAAAAATGGTGAATAACTCTAGGCCCTGTCAAACCATATTTAACACACCAAAAAATATGGTCACCATATTCAACCCACTGTGGATTTCTTTGAGGCATCAGGGTTCCTTCATAAGGCAGAAGTCGGGGGCTGAAGGGGCTTACTGCCACCTCCACTGATGCCCCACGCCATTTTTAAGAGGGACTTACAAGCCTTTTTCGCAGTTTCTCAGTCTTATGAGGCTTGCAATCCCTGTTAAAAATTGCATAGGGAGGCAGCAGAGGTGACAGCAAATAATCTGCAAAAGTGAAACTCACAAATGTGGAGGGCTGACTGTATATTTTTGCAAGGGAAAATGATGTAACCTAACGATAAATATAGCACTTATTCCTGATGCATTTTCCAATTTCCCCAAGGTTGAGGGGCCGCTGCACATACAGCTGAATAGCATTCTGAACTTAGATATTAAAGAAAAAGAATTAATTGATCCAAAGCATTCCAGGGAGCTATGAATTTCCTTGTAAGAATAGTTATGCCCTCCAGTTTGGAATTCTGCTCCAGAGAGACTTTGTGCCAAAATTGTGAGGGGTGTGTGATAAATACCAGTGCTCGGAAAGATTATGTCAGTTTCTTTGGGGATAATGTCTTTGAGAATTCTCTAGAAATCTCTGTGTGAAGTCTGTGTTTCATATGACTGTGATTCTTGGGTGTGCTTTAAAAAATATGTCTCTGCAAATATGCCATCTCCAAGAGGCTGTAAAGTTTAAGATCCTCAGATAGGTCTCAGAAGCATCATTAAAAAGAAGGACAATAAAAACTGGATTTCCTATGCAAAAAAAGTTGATAGTGCTTAAGCCTTATGCTTACTGTGTGATTATGTGCCAATTGTGAAAAGTATCGCAATTGTTAATTTTCTTAGGTTTTCTCTCTCATATCCTTCCTCACTCCTACTTTTTATTGTTAATTCTTTCAAACATTGCAAGGCTTTAAACATGAACTTACCCTATTTGCTGGCATATAAGACTCGCTTTTTTCCCTGAAAAATACTGTTTGAAAATGGAGTGCATCTTATATGCCAGTGCATCATATATGCCAGTAAATAGTATTTGCCAACATATAAATGGGATACATCTTATATGTTGATGCATCTTAAATGCCAGCAAATATGGTAATAGACTTTAAATATGAAAAATCATGTACAAATAGACAGCTGCACAGATGTTAATTAAAGAAGCTGTAAGGCCATTTCCTCACTACACTATTATAGTGCTATTATTCTACTTTCAACATCCTGTGGAATTCTGGAGTTTGTAGTTTAAGGAGGATCATTTAGAATTCTCAGCCAGAGAGCTCTTTAACCTCAGTAATCTACAAACCCCAGAATTCCACAGGATGTTGAAAGTGGAATAATAGCACTATAACAGTGTGGTAAGGAAATGGCCACAGATTTTCTAACATTTTCAAGTGAGTACATTTATATCAGTTTGTAAAAATAAAAATAAATGGTTTCAGGGAATGTGAATCAGTATGTTATTTTTTCTTTCTTGCACTGTAGCATGGAATGTTTCCTTATATGTTAAAACAGCTAAAATTTTAACGTGTGTCTGTGTCTGTGTGTCTGTGTTTGCACGTCTCAGGCCATTTCCATACCGGGCTTCTAAAACGGTGTAGAGTGACCTCTAACGGAGGTCTTCTACACCGTAGAGTGGACTGGCGTGGACTACTTTTCGTAGTTCCACACCAGAATCCACTCAGGAGCGGCCAGAACTAGCCGGGCTGCGTGTTTTTTAAAAACCTCTTTTTCGAGGTTTTTAAAAAGCACGGAGCGCGCAGCCCCGTGCCGCTCCGTCGCCCGGCTCTAAAGTGGATCTGCAGGCGCACGCAAGTGCGTGCCTGCAGATCTACCGGGGGCGGGCTTCCGGCTGGCGAGCTTCTCCGGTTGGTGGAGAGCCTCCACCAACCGGAAGCTGCCATCTGGGACGCCGGAGGACTGTGGAGCAGCGAGCTCGTGCTGCTTCGCGTGGCGACGGACTTACCCGGCTGCGGGTACGTTTTAGCGTGTTTTCGCCCGTTCCCCCCCCCCACATGTGAAAAGGGCCTCAGATTGCATGTGCCAGACTGACCAATAGCCATCCTAAAGTGGGAGGTGGTTTTTTTTTTTAAGTGACATTATAGGGTTCAACTGGCCAATAACTGACTTAAAGTTGGAAGTAGGAAGAAGGAGAGATTATTCTTTTTTTTTTTTAGCAGGGGGTTGGACTAGATGGCCCCTGGGGTCTCTTCCATCTCTATGATTTTATGATTCTATGAAAGACTCTGCAAAATAAAGTAATTGTGTTTTGTTTTATTTGGGGAGGGGTGGGTGGAGAAGGGGGTGCAGGGCTTTAAAAATTATCTGTTCTACATTTCATAGAGTGTAAAGATGGAAAATCAGATTTAGGTAGGAACTGGTTAGTGGGTTAATTTTCAGCATACAATGTTTAAAAGCACTTATATTCTTTTCCTGCTCAGGAAGCATGGTTTAAAAGATTCCACATACTGTGACTACAAAAATTTTCTTACTTGTTGTATGAAATCTTGAGATTTTATCAGCAGAGAATAAACTTTTCACAGCTGGATAAGCAGCTTTTTCTTTATGAAGAGGCTGCAGCATTATGTGTTTCCTTTATTTTGCTTTATTACCTGAATGTATGATATGGAATGCTGTCTCGAGAAAGAATGTATGATTTGCGTGTTTTTGTAACAGTGAATTTTAGCAAAGAATCAGATCTCTCAATGCTGATAAGTTTCTTCTTCTAAATAATCTGCAAAATGCTGTCATTTTTAGGACTTTCTGCTTTTCCTTATAAGTTGCCATAGAGTTTGGGGAAGACTAAGGCCCTTTTCACACGGCATTTGTCATGCGAAAGGGCCTCTGATGCGTGGTACAATTGTGTGGACCGGTCCACATGACGTCCGATCACGCAATATACCATTTTTGGCTTCTGGCCAAATATGATGCGCGATCGTGCATCGCTCCTGGGGCCCCACAGGCATTTACCATCTGTGTGAAGCCTCCGGAGACACGGCCCTTGCGCTTCCTCCCCCAGCGCAGCCTGGGAAACTACCCAGCTGCACCGCGGAAGGAAGAGGCGGAGCCCTCACACTGCCTGCCAGCCGGCAGGCAGCTGCTGTGGAGACGGAGCAGAGGAGACATGAGTGCCTCTCACAAGAGGCTGCTCGCATGATACCCGCGCCGGAAGCAGGTAAGCTGCGGAAAGGGCCTAAATCCCCCCCCCCTTTTCAGAGTGCATAAGTTTGTGCTGTGTTCATATTCAATGTTGTGGTCCAGTACTAATTGTTTAGAGCCAGCATTGTGCAGCAGTTTGAGCATTGGGCTATGACCCTGGAAAGCAGAGTTGGATTCCCAGCTTGGCCATGGAAGCCCTCTGGGTGACCTTGAGTGCATCGCATGCTCTCAGTCCCAGAAAATGCTGGGATAGGTTTGCCTTATGGTTGCCATAAGTCGAAAGGCACACAAGATACTAATGATTTAGTTTTTAAAAAGGTATCGCTTGAGAAAAAAAATGTCTCAAAGCTGATGAGAAGTTTTCTTTTCTAAATTGTCTGCAAGCTGGCATATTTATGATGTTTTGCATGTTCAAGGTGATAAGTTGCCTTAGAAACTGATTCAACAGTTGGTGTGTGATATGCCTGTTTCTTTTTTGTCTCGTGAATTCCCTTTCCATTTTTTACAAAATAGTCTTACTTCTGCTTATCTGAGAGATGGAGGATTTATGAGCTGGATTGATAATGGATGTTGTTGGGGGGGTGTTAATGCTTAGAACAGTAAAAATAGCTCCTGGTTTTTTCAGTGTTAGTTAAAATAGATCTGTGCCAGAAATGTTTGCTTTTGATATCACCCAGTGTCTAATGTTAAATATTCTTAGTAACACTCGCATCCCTCCTTTGCTCCTAGCTATGTTACCTATTGAAATGGCATACCTCCCATCATGTTCCTCCCCTCATCCTTTGTTTGCATCCATATTGCCTGATGAAATATTGTATCGTCCAGCAGGCATAGCTTTCTCTCTTCACCCATTCCCCTACTCCGTCTTTGTTCCTGATTGTGCTCTGCGTGTTGAAATAATAGCATATCTCCCAGCAGTGTATCTCCCAGCACTTAGCTTTCACTCCCCCTCACCAAAACTCATTCTTCCTGTCTTTGATATGCATGTTGAAATAGGACCCCTCCTGCTGCGTGATCCACTTTCACTCTTGGGCAATGCAATCCCTTCCATCACCATCCTACTTTTACCAACATTAGTCATATATAGGATGTCTATTGCAATAGTATTACAAGGAAAGGAAACTATACCCTCGCCCAACTGTGGGTGCCCCACTGGGGTCTCCAAGCCACTCCCCCCTTGTTAATCTGAGTGCTGGCTGCCTCACAACAGTCCCATTAAAGAGGTTCCCATTAAAAGTGTTTTTTTTATGGTGATGTGAAGGTGACACTCCAAAAAAGTTTGTTCTCCATTATGTTGCATTATAGGAAAGGGTAACCATTGTATACATTCATCCATAGAGTCAGTCGTGGATTTGATGGATTCTTCTTTTTGTGAGGTATTTGACGCCACTGTTGGGTCTGATGTGGATGGTGGTGGTGTTGATGATGCTGAGTTTCTACCTCCTCTGAAAAAAATAGAGTAAGGAAAGCATGTAAAATTGTGTGGTGCCAGTACTGCCCCTTATCCCAAAAAATTAAAAGGAGGAAAGGAGAATACTGATCGTATGCGCTTGTTTACAGATGGCTTTGCAGATTTGTCCAATCAAAATTGCATAGGTGAAGACTCAGAGAGAGCTGAGGATAAGGGGATAGGAATGATTTTAGTTCATCATTAGAGGTGTATGTACATGTGTTCATATATGCCTACAGATGTTTTACAGTTGATGGGGAGAGTCAAGGCTGATTTATTGGTTAGGGTACATAGTAATGGCTGGAGGTGGTAATGTGTGTAAACCCTGTGTACACAAATAATGAGATCGTTTTCTAATTCCCAGCTGCTGCAGATGGTGCAACCTTGAGTTACACAGGGATTCTGCTGGCAGTAGACATTATCCCCAGATGATCCCCACAGGCAGACCACAAGACACGGGTAAAAAATGTAACACTACGTGCTTTGTAGCTGACATATTTGAGAGTGAATCCAAAAGAAGAAGGCATAAAGGAGGAGAAGAAGGTCCAGCAACTCAGAGCCCCACTACATTTCCCCTCAAACAGGATAGGATTCATTTTCAATCTGGTGCCTAAAATCTTCCAGGGAGCTATATAGCTGCCAACTGATCACCAACTTGGTCAGAATTTCAGAAACTTCATGCACATCTTAAACAGTGACCAATACTTCTTCCTTGATCAGCTCAAGACTCCTACACCCAACTTCTGTCATGTCAAAACTTTGGGGAAAAGTGTTTGTACATTCTTCGTTGCCACATTTGGCCGCTTGGTAAGATCCATAGGAACTGTGTCTCCTTTGGACATTGTGTTCATAATCTCTGAGACAAATACATAAAGCTAAAATGGTTGCATGAAGCCCTGTGCAAGGGACCAAAGTTCATATATCATTATTGGGTGTGGGGGGGGGATGGGCTATCAATGACAAACTTTCAAAAGTGATGCCATTCTAGAAACATGCCCCTATGGATGGAGAATGAGATCTGAGTACATAAAGGAGTGAGCCTACCCCCAGTCAGGGACATAACAAAATGGCCACTCTCGGGGGATGTACACAAAAAGGCTGCTTTATGGGGATGCAGACAAAATGGGTGCCAGGGGCTACAAGTCCTGGGGGCAGGGACCTATGTGAAGGGGGGTGGGGGCTCAGGCCCAGGGGGCTGGGACCCCTGGAAAGTCCACAGCAGGCAGGGCCCTAGGCCCTGACGGTGGGGTTTTCAGAGGCCAGGCTCTAGAATCAAATCAGGGCAGCTGCCAATTTGATGAGATGTACCTCCTCATACTACTATTATCTCTCTCTCTCTTTTTTATTACAAGTTTAAAAAATACAATAAAACTTACATAAATTAAAAATGAATAGAGAGTAAAAAACCCTCAAGAAACGGAAAAGAAAGAGTAAAGAAAATAAAGAAAGAAGATGACTTCCAGTCTTCCTTATGGCAAGTTAAAAGTACAGACAGTTATACATCACTCTTCCAATAAACGAATCTCATTAATTATCAGCCTCTAAATCACCAGTTCTTCCCACTTTTTGTTTCTGCCCAAACCTTAAGAAAACAATCATCAACAATTTTTCTCTAATCGAATCAATTAACAAATCAATTTCTACTGTATTCATCAAACTCGAATACCCATGCCTCTTTACTCACAAACAACTAAATTCCCTTTACTCATCCTAAACATTCTAAGCAATACTTGGTTTATTCTATGGCAAACTCTGTGATTTGTTATCAACTTCAAAGTTATAAAATATTCCCAAGGCCACCTATTCTATTCTATTAATCTACCCTGATATTACAACCTAAACATTCTATGCTAACTGTATGCCATTTTGTAAAAGTTTTTTTCCCTAAAAAATCATTTTATAAACATTCTCTTCAAAAACATAACATTATCCAAATTTCTATCTCTTTAGCCACATATCTTTCCCTTACCCATCAATATGGCCATTTCCACCCTACACTGTTATAGTGCTATTATTCCACTTTCAACATCCTGTGGAATTCTGGGATTTGTAATTTACTGAGGCCAAAGAGCTCTCTGGCTGAGAATTCTAAATCCCCCTCCCTACACTGCAAACCCCAGGATTCCATAGATGTTGAAAGTGGAATAATAGCATTATAACAGTGTGCTGCGGAAGTGTCCTATGTTATCACATACCGCTTTGTGATTGTTCAAGTGGTGCATCAGTTACCACGACAGTCACTAATTGCAATGAAAACATCACTTTGAACAAAACTTTCTCTCAACCCTTATGTTTCCCCTCACAACACTAAATTCCACCCCTTTCCCTCCCAAGAATCCTAATCCTTTCCATATTCCAGCATAACTGTCTTGAAAAAAGGACATCACCATCATTTTAACATCATCACAGTATTTGATTTTTCTCAACTTTAAAATTTAATTCATGCATAGATTCAGGTTGGGCTTCCATATTCATATACATTCAGATCATTTCCCTTCTCTTCAATTTGACTTTCCAATCTTTCCACTTTCCACTTTTTGTTATAACCCCAACTGCTTGCTTCACAGCTTGTGTAAATTCCTTAAATTTGTTTCTCAGATATTCCAGAGGTCCTGCTTTTGATTCCATAAAGTCCCTTCTCAAACTTCTGGTCTATTCCCATAGCTTCTGTAAAGTTTCTGAGGGATACTTCATCTTCCTGGACCAAGCAGTTACAAGGTTAAAAAATGAGAGCAATCCAATTCAAACTCAGTAGCTCAGTAACTCCCACCATCTGGTTATTCTAAATGCCCCAGCATTATTGTCTTGAAATGTAAATAAAGACTTTTTTTTTCTCACAGAGCAATGTTCTCTTTACTTAATATGCATTCAATAGTAAAATAAAAATCCTTTATCTTTTAAAGTTGCTGTTTCTTCAAGCTCTTATGAAATTGTCATAAGTTCCATCGTATTAGATTTTTTTCTTCTCTTTCCTTTTTTAGCTGAAATCTTGTAAATAGTTTCTTTTTCCTTGGATCTTGTATACATGAGAAAAGCATATCCACCAGAGCTTTTTGTTTTCACTGCCAACTGAAAGACTTTCCCTCATTTAGAAATTGAGCCATTAAACCATAAAAAGTGATTTAGAAAGAGGGCATTTTGTAGTGTGTGTCTGTTAAGGCCTGTTGAACAACCAGGGCTTTGATGTTCCTCCTGCAACTCCTCGCTGCTCAAAACTCTTGTTGATTAGCAATTTCTTTGTGGGGAACAGTGATCTTCAACACATGTGGGCAATCCTGATGCTCTCTTCCTTGTCCAGAGAGAATTCTGTCAGAGAATTAATTGCTAATTAGCTGACTATTTTATTGCTTAGTTTTGTCTACTTGGAGCACAAAGCAGATGAATCAAGCTGCCATTCCCTCACTGGAAGTCTGAGAATGGACATCTCTCTTGAGCAAGAGTCAAGAGTGGTTGAAAAGAACTACCTACAATGGGAGTGTGAGTTTATTCTGTTAGACCACCTCCAGACTCCCTGGGTGAGAGACAGAGATTAGAGGGAGAAAGTGCTCAGCTGAGAGCCTGGAGAGCTTGGTTCTGTGTGCTTGGTTGTATGCATGTCAAATGCCCTAACTACATCAACTATATATCTGATCCACTCTATTTTGGTACAGATAGATAGACAGTTTTGCTATCGTGTTGTACATATACCCTCATGAATTCCAGTTAAGAGCTGGGGAATAGGGAGCCACTATCACTATAATCTTGGGCAGAGGAAGATGTTACCCTAGCTTTTGGAGGTCCCTAGGGGACACCTGAATTTTACAAGGGTTGGGGAAATTAGCAGAACACAACTGGGCAAAACGGAGGGCAGGGCAACACAGCTAGATCTTTTATCCTATGTCTATGGTGTCAGACTGCTTGAGAAAAAGAGAAGTCAAGTGTCCTTTTAAATGGTCTTTTATTTCGTAGAATGGACAAAATTCTTCAAGCACACACACAAAGCATTCACTCACACAAGCATACAAGGGCTATCAAGTTTAAGAATCTTAAGAAAGGGAAAGATTGAAGGGACAAGTGAATATACTGAAGGCTGCTGTTTTGGGAAAACATGGGACAGCTCAGCAGACAAAGGACCTTTTCGCAGCTTACCCTTTCGCGGAGCTGGGTTGCAGTCTTCACGCAAGAAACCTGGGGAGGAAGGCTCTCGCAGCAGCGTCTTGGTTGTGCGATCGCCCCACCCGCGCCCCGCCCCTTCCTTCTGCAGTGCAGCCTGGGAGTTGTAGGCTGCGCTGGGGCAGGAAGTGCGACCGGCGCGGCTAAGAAGGCTTCGCACAGCAAGTAAGTGTGCGCGGGGTGCCCGACCCATGCACGAGCGCACGCCATTTTCTGCTAAAAGCCGAAAATAAAAAAATGTGCATGTGCTGCACATGAGGCTCTTGAGCATTGCGTAAATGGGAGTGCGTCATGCAGACCACTCCTCACATTTACGCGATGCTCAAGGGGCCCTTTTGCTTAAGAAACATGGTGCAAAAAGGGTCAAAGAGACAGAGCGAGAGAACGAATGAGTGGGCCCAAGACAGAGAGGGAGAGTGAGCAAGAAGAAGTCAGCAAACCTCAAAATGGAACCCAATTATAGGGCAGAACATCTGGGGGGGGGGCAGACCCTTTTCCTGGGAAAGGACAGAAACTGGATTATGCAGATGGACTTCAGCTTTGTAGTTCCTGTGATTTGTGATTGCTAACTTCAGCTTGGAGACACTTAGTCTCTCTTAGACTTAGTCTAAAGTTGCAGTCAGCCCATTTGAAATGTATACGTGCCTTTTCTGAGGTCTTCCTCTGGATATGTGACTGAGGGCTACTTGATCAGACCTATGCCAAGGGAGGTTTCAGTCTTCTAGTCCTGGATATCTACATTTCCATCCAGCTAACCTCCGGCTCAATGGCTTCCTGAGATAGGTTCTATTATCAGTCAATAAATATCTCACTCCTGCTGTCAGTGGATCAGGATCGTAAATCGTGGGTTACAAAGGTGTGGCACTGAGGGCTGGAAATGCCAGGTTAGGAAAATTAGGACAGATGCTTGAAACCTGTCCCATGTTTTAATCTTCCTCCATCCCTCAAGGTACAAGTCACTCTGTCAGCTTCCCCTCTGGTCTGGTGCTGATGGCGTTGAATGCCAAGTTGGACTATAATACCATCCACGATTTGATTGTGGTTGAGGTTCCAACCTGGTGGGTGGATAAATTTGGTGGAATAGATTTGTTTTAGATTTGTCCACATGTGTACTGGGTTGGTGCAGCATGAACCTAGATGGAACACATGGGGAGGGGAAGAAGTTGCTATCATCTGTAAGGATTCCATTTTACTCATAAGGAAACCCATCCACCTTAGCTCCAGGTTTGAAATTTTTGTACCTGGTGTTGGACCAAGGAGACAGAACAAAAATACTGTCAGTGTACCACCCATCCTGCTGCCCAGCAGTCACCTTGCCTGAACTGGTGAAAATGGTTTTGGAGAATCATCTTGGCAGACTTCAACATCCACCCTGAGATTATCCTGACAGGACCAGTTCTAGATGTCATGGCTGTCATGACAATCATGAGTCGTCTTAGTACATGGTTGGTTCAACACATGTGACAGACATACACTAGACTTGCTTTTTGCAGCTGGGAAGATGGAAGATTATCTGGTTTTGGTAGGGCAGCAATTCCACTGTCGTGGTCGGATCACTTTTTTGTGAAATCTGGTTTTGCAGGTCTTTCCCAAAGAGCTGTTGGACCAATCAAGATTGTCCGCCCCCGGAGACTTATGGGAACTGAAGATTCCTGAATGCTCTGGAGGATTTTTTGGCTAACAGTGCTGGTTGAGGCCCTTTTGCAACTGAGACCTGCGTGCCATTATGGAAACATGAAATGGAAAGAACTATTGGTGCACTCAATCCTAAGCACCCTGTTCAGTACTGTGGAGCCTGTAATTCACCTTGGTATACTGAAGGTCTGCAAGCAATGAAGCAGGCTGGACAATTGCACATGTTAATGTGGCATAGGTCATAGAGTGAGTGGTGAAGGGGAAAAAAAGACATATTATGCCTCCACTATTGCATTCTCAACGTGCTGTCCAGCAGAGTAATCTGAGTGATGAACAGGTTGTTGGGATCAGGATCAGAGAAACCAGCAGTGGAGACCTTGGTTACCTGCTGTGGCAAGTTTGCCAGACACTTTGAGGAGTAAGTTGCTTGTAGTCAGTCAGAACTTGATGCAGTGGTTGCTGCAGTATCTCAGGAAGTGTCCATTGCTCCATCTGGTCAGGTTTTGTGGGATCAGCTTCAGCTGTTGTGGCCTGATGATGTGGAGAAGACACTAGAAGTGAGCCACCCCACCACATGTAAGCTTGACTCGTCTGTCTTAGCTGATAAAATTGGCAGGTGCAGATTGTTCTGTTGGGTTCAGGAGGTGGGTAAATGTTTTACTGTGCCAGGAAGAGGTACCTGCTACCTTGAAGGAGGAGGTCATCCAGCCACTCCTTGAGAGGACCTCCCTGGGCCCAGACACATGTAACAACTACTGCCCCTTTGCTAATACCCCTTTTTGGACAAGGTGCTTGAATTTGTGGTACGTGGGCAACTTCAGATATTCCTTGAAGAAAAGGTTTATTTGGACTCATTTTGATCTGGTTTCAGGTCAGGGCGTAGTACCAAATCAGCTGTAGTAGGTCTTTCTGATGGCCTAACCTGAGTGAAAGAAGGGGCAAGTGCTATCTTGTTGATCTTTCTAGACCTATCAGTGGCTTTTGGATTGGATCTATCACATGAGTGTTGGATACACAGTGTTACAGTGGTTCCACTCCTATCTGTAGGGTCAGCTCTGGAGACTAGCGTTAGGGCATTCTTGTGCAGATCTATGACCATTAAGCTGTGGGATGCAATGGTGTATCTTGTTCCTCATGCTGTTCAACATCTATGTGAAGCTACTGGGGTAGGTCATAATGGGTATAGGTATGGGGTGCCATCAGCATGTCTGCCCGAGAACTGATGTCTGCAGGAGGGGCCCTCTTCCGTGTCCTACCAATGAGAGAATACAAAGTGAGAGGACATGGGAGAGGGCCTTCTTGATTGTAGTGCCCCAATTGTGGAATGCCCTCCCCTTGGAGGTTTGATTGCCACCAATGTTGATTTCCTTCTAGCATCAAAATAAAGCATGGCTTTTTATTAAAGCCTTCAGAAACCAATATATTTCAAGTATGCACGTACATGGTTTTAGACTGTTGTAGTTTTCAAAGTGGTTTTCATTATTGCTTTTAAAATGGTTTTAACTGTTAATATGTTTAATGTATTTTTAACCTGTTCAAGTTATTTATGCATATAATCTGGAAATGTTTTAAATTGTTTTTATTGTAGGCTAACCAGAGATCCTGTGATAAAGATCAAGGCAGAAGTGTAATAATATTAACAACAATTATGGTCCAGAATTCCATATCAGCTTATACTTGAATAAGTCCTCAACTAAATCCCTTCTTCTGGATTGACCCCCCCCCCAAAAAAAAAAAAAACTGATGGAAACATCATCCAACCATGCTCTGGTCATTGGCAGAATGGCCCTCTTTGTCCCCATGCAGCTGATGCTAAACAAAATATGTTGGAGTGTCATGAATACCAAACAGTTATTGTTAGGAGAGACTCCGAAGAGGGTTCTGCTGTTTGCTGACAAAGAGTGCTATATGCTTTGTACTAGGGACAGATAATTTTGACTTTTCTGTGGTTGTGTTTGTATTCTTAAAATGGAGAATCAAATATGAGAAAGGTAATACAACATGACAATGACAGAAGTCTTGTCCCTCACTTTGTTCTCTACCTGCTTTTTATAACATCTTGCCTGAAGGACAGTTACCTAACCGTAACTTTTTCATATTCACAATTGCTACTTAGTCACAATTTTAATACTACAGCCACAATCGTAACTTCCTCCCCGCAACCTTTTTACTGGATATCAGCTGCATGGGGAGAAGGAGGGCTGAGGTCATAGCTGAAGATGTAGCTGACGACGTAGTTAAACTGATACAGGATTCTGGTGATGAAGATGATGATGATGATGATGATGATGATGATGATGATGATGTTGATTTTTCATTTAAGCACCCAAGTTCATGGCTCTGTGTGAGCAGTAAACAAACTAAAGGAATACAAAAGTCTCTATCTAAATAAAAATACACAAAACCAGAAAGTAACATCCTGTTTCTTGGATCTCTAGCAACTTCAGGCCATGACACTTTGGTGAAAGAACCATGACTACCTGACGACCTCACTGATTTTATTTTCCAGTTTTGTATAGCCTTGAAAGTCAACTCATTCAGGAAAATCAACTTTCCTTTTTCTCCAGCATCACTCTCTTTGAGATTTATGTGGAGATCAACAGAAATTCCATGGAACTTGAGCAGGTGCTCTGATAACTCAGAAACTTCTGCCTTCGTTTCTTCCTCACCTTATATGTAGATAGAGGAAAAAAAATGTGTTATCTCTGGAAAGAACTTACTGTTTCGTTTCCTGTTGTCCTGAGTACATGTGGCTACTTCTTGAATATATCAGTTTCTCTTTTTTTATTAAAAATGTTAAAGAATTTTTTAAACAGATAAACAACACAAAAAACCAAAACATTACATCAGTAATACATTAATCGTTAACAGAGCTAAAAAGAGAAAAAAAGGAGAGAGAAAAGAAGGCAAAAACATAACTAAACTACCAATTACACCTTGCATTACAATAAATAAACAAAAGATACAACATATTTAAATAAAACTAACGGTTAAACTACACTAAACAAAAAAATGCTACATCTAATTAAAATTGTTACTAACATCTCCAGCTTATATAGATGTATTTAACTTAAAATCGTTACTTAAGATTACTTCTTAAATTTATTGCTCCTTATTTTTATACTCCTAAATTATTTTAATTTCTAAGTTTCTTAAGTTTGTATTTCAGAACTAAAATCAATATTGTTAACTAATACAAAAAATTGTTTAATTCCACTATTAAATGTTTCTCTGTAATTTACTCCTACAAATCAAATCAAATCTATATTAAACATATTAATACCAACAACATATAAACATATTTCATTTTCATAATATCTTTCTCAGGATAGCAAAATGCTACTTGTGTGGGTCGGGGCGATGGGGATTCAGAATAAGACAACACACCAAAATTGGGGAACAAAGACCACAACTTTATTGGCTATAGCATACAATGGGTTGGCCAAAACATGGGTCTGGATCCTAACATCGATCAGCCCGCTGCTGACCGATGTACCCAAGCTTCCGAATCGGTGCAGAAATCACTAATGGCCACCAGGGGATCCCACCGCCGGAACCCCCTGCCACCAGGAGCTGCAAGCAAGGCATGTCCCCTCGAGCCAGACATGCTTGCCGCTGCCTTGCACCCCCTTTCAAACCTCAAGGGGCCAATGAACCTTGCCCGAAGACCATTGGCTCCGACCCACCTGGATCCAAGACCCATGTGACCGCCAAAAAGGCGGGCCCACCCCAGGGGACCATCTATCGCCAATCCTGCAGCTGCAGCCAATAAAAAGTTGTGTTGGCCCAGAACGGCCCCTCCCCATCAGTTGACATAGGCTAAGGATGAAGGCCGGCATGGGGAGCTCACGGTTTTAATTCAGGCCTGATGTAACCTGCAAAGGCCCTGGATCTCCATCTCCCCACCCTCATTATGTCCCCGTCAGACAGACCCCATTCTGAAGCCACAGTGGCAGTCCCGATCCAGAAAGAGTGACTCCCAAACTGCACAAGAGGTAGCCCAAGGCGGGCCAGGGCCGCCCATAGGATGGCCACAAATTGGAACCTAGACAAAGCAGTACGATCCTGGTGGATGAATAGGGGGGCTGGGCCCTTCGGTGGCATCCACAGGTACTTGGTCAAGGCCTTGACTGGGCAAGGGCTGTTCCTGTGCCAAGCATGGAGCCACACCATGGTCCTCCGCCCCTGCTAGTCATTCTTTGAACGCCTCACCCACAAGGCAAGAGAAGACCCATGGAAGGCAGCATCCCCAACCAAGAATGCCCTGTTGGAAGCATCCACTTTAGAGCTGCACACCAGCTCGCCCACCCTGAATGCGCCAAAGAAGGCAATGGTGAAAGCGGCCCCAAACAGGGCTACTTCAAAGCGGGAATGGCAAACTCCAGGCAGAGACCAGATCAAGTCTCTAAGCAGGTTGAATGAAATAGGCCTCTTGGTGTCCCTGGGACAAGGACATGAGTGCCCCTAGCCCGCCAGCACCTTTCTGACTCGAAAGGATGCACAGGGGTTGCCCCACCCCGCACCCTTGCAGATGAGCTGACAGCGAACAGGACAAAGTCCATGGTCCAATAAGTGAGCCACAAAATGCAAGATGTGTTGCTCAGGAATCTTTCCCTCAAGATGATACCCCTGTAGCTGATGAAAGTCCTGGAACCTACTGAATGCCTTGCAGTAAGTCCGAAAGGTGCTAGGCAAGATGGACTGGAACAACCTTTCCATTACTTGTCGTTTCCAAGGTCTCAGAGCTCCTCTGCAAATGCCGCTGGCGTGGGGTCCACCTCTGGGGCCAGGGATCAAAATCTCTCTTTCTGGATGTGAGACAAAGAGTCCGCGATCACATTGTCCAACCCTGGAACAAATTTAGCTGAGAAGGATATGTTAGTGGACAAGTAGATAAGAATGAACCTCCTAACCAGTCTCATAACCCTGCTGGACTTGGACGACTGGCAATTGATGACAGCCACCACCGCCTGATTGTCACACCAAAAGCAGACCTTTTTATTGCTAAACTCCTCAGACCAAATGGACATCACCACCGGGATCGGGAAAAATTCCAAAAATGTGAGGTTCCTAACCACCTTTCCTGCCAGCCATGCCTGCAGCCAACGCCTGGTACACTAGCGCCCTTGGAAGAAAACTCCGAAGCCAAGCTGCATCAGACTGGATCTGGAGTGGCTGACTAGGCACAAACCTGTCCTGCCAAACCAACACCCCATTGAAGTTATCAAGAAAGGAAAGCCATACCCCAAGGTCCTCCTTAACACCCCTGGTCACGTGAATGTGATGATGGGGGGCCCATCACCCAAAGTAATTCTCTCTAACCTGGCACAGAAAACCCTGCTGGGAGCAATAACCCTGCAGGCAAAATTGAGATGTCCCAACAATGTCTGCACTTCTTGCAAGGAGGCCTGGCTCCATTCCATGAAGGAAGCTATGAGTTCCTTGATACCTGCCAGCTTCTCAGCTGGCAGACGGGACACTCCAAGGACAGAGTCAAGCTGGGTATCCAAATAGGAGAGCGACGTAGATGTGCCCTCAGTCTTTTCCTGTGCCAAAGGAACCCCCACCTCATGCGCCAGTTCATGGAACACCTCCAACAATTTGGCACAATTCCCGGACCCGCTCTTCCACACAAAAAGGAAGTTGTTGAGGTAATGGGTGACCAGGGAGGACCCTGCCTGACACTTAACTGCCCATTCCAAAAAGGTGCTAAAGGTTTCGAAAGCAGCACAACTGACGGCGCACCCCATAGGCATGGCCCTATTATAATACCAAAACCCACCAAATTTGAAACCCAGCAGACAGTAGTCATCTGGATGAACCAGGAATAGCCTAAAGGCAGACTGGATGTCGCACTTGGCCATGAGTGCCCCCCAGTCACAAGGCCAACAGCCTGATCAAAGGAGGAATAACGAACCAAACAAAGGTTGTGGGAAATGGCATCATTAACAGATGAACCCTTTGGGAAGGATAGGTTATGGATGAGCCTGAACTTGCCCTGGGTCTTTTTGGGGACCACACCGAGGGAAGACAACCAGAGATTAGGCATGGGTGGGGAGGAGAAGGGGCCTGCCACCCTGCCTGCCTGCACTTCCTTAGCAATTTTCTCTGCAACCACCTGGGGGTGATCACAGGCAGATTTCAAACTGTCAGCCTCAAAGGCCAACTGAGGCCCCACAGCTGGGATGCGAAAGCCCACTGTAAATCCACACTCAATGAAATGAGCTGCCCTCTGGTCTGGATAAAGAGCCAGGAGGGGGCGGAGTGCAGGCAGGCAGACTGGGGAATGGGCAGGAGCAAAACTAATATCTGGTGGTCCCTGCACCGCCGGTGGGGGAAGCAGATGGGGGAGCATCGTGCCTGCTGGGATGAGTGCCCCTGCCCTGGCCTGTGCGAGAGAATAGGGTTTCCCCAAGGCTGGGGCAGGATGCCCTGGGGTGGGAGCCCAGGCAGCCTTTGCAGTTGTGTTCAAACTTGCACTAAGCCCATTGGCATTGCCCTGGTTCAACTCCCAGCACACCAGTCATCTTGAATTGTTTTTCCCCTGCCTACGAAAAAACTTGCTACCCTCCGCTCTCTCCTTGATGTGTGGACCAACAACCACAAGCCAGAGCTTGTCACTGATCAAGTCCCAGTGTGCGGACTCACTCTGCAAGGCTCGGTTGCAGAAGGCGCAGTCATATTCGAGGCGATGTCCCAGCCCGGAAGACTCACTACTGCAATGTGCAGGACTGGCTGGGACCATAGCTGCAACTCCCTGCTGCCCCAGAATGGCAAACCGGCCTCCACCGCCACTGCCCACAGGCAGTCCAAGCCACCTAGGCCCGAGGGAAGCGAGGGCCTGGCCTGGCCCTACCTCACCACCTCAGAGCCCCACCAACAGGCCTGACTGTCTCTGTGCTCCCTGCTTACTGCCGCCCGACCGCCACTGCTGTTGCTGCCAGCCACTGTCCTAGAGCAGCGCTCTGCCACCGGGAGGTCCAATCGGTGGCCCACTTGTCCGCTGCTCCCTCTGCTGCTGCTGCCGCCGCCACTGCCACCACTGCCAGGATCCAGACAATTGCCATTGCCCACTTGTCTGCTGCCAGCGCTGCTGTCACCGCCAGGAGCCAGATGATCACCGCGGAACGCTCGCTGCAGCTGCCACTGCCGCCGCACCAGAGCGGCTGACCCACACCACATCCAGGCTCCTCCGGCAGGTCTTGCCGTCCACTGCCTTCGATCTCCGCCCCTTGCTTGCCGCTGCCACTGCTGCCGCCGTACAAGGAGCCTGGGAGCACTGTGGAGAGGAGTCTGGAAGCAGTGCAGAACCCAGAGGTGATCCCCTACGGCCACTCACCAGACCACAGCAGCCAATCGGAGCACGGGAAGTGTGCTCTGATTGGCCACCACTTTGCAGGCATCTGGGCAACCCCTCGTGGCCCTTCGTTCCCAGAAATGGCCCTCCCCTCTGGCCTGCAGGAGGCTGGAAGGGCCTCCATCCTCCTGCTGCCCATGCTCCGCTCCGCAAGTGGCACTGCCGGATGTGACGAACCTGGTGGGAGGGGGTCTTGACAACAGAGTCTTCTTGGCAACTGAGAGTGTTTAAGCTGGTTGGCTGGCGAAATGGAACTTTGGATAGCCCAGGGGAGGGGCTGGTGGAAAGAGGAAAATAACGGATTTTAACTGTCTGGTGTGTGTTTGAGGAGGAGTGTGATTTGTGATGTGTTTGGGAGAGGTTGGAGATTTGAAGAGCTCAGTGGGAGAGAGAACTGAGAAACTGGGCGTACGAGAGATAGTGAATGAATTGAGAGAGAGAAAGAGAGAGAGAGAGAGAGAGAGAAAAGAAGGGTGTGCTGTTTGTAAACATTGAGATACAAAACAAATTTAAGCAACAGTGTTACAATAAATGTTTGAAGTTCTGCGTTCCTTAAAACGGTGTCACAGAGTCTTATTTTGAATCCTGGAATATATACGCTACTAATAATATCATCTTGATCTTAGTGGCAACAGTACCACAGTCTAGGAAACTATAAATCACTGCTGATCCTTACATCTGGGAGAAGCGCAGATTTAGGGAAGGCAGTAAAGGGGGAGAGTCGTGAAAGGAAGAAGCCAAGGGGGGACAAGAGTGAGGAAGGGACTGAGTTCTCAGAGAGGGAGAACTGAGGCAGACCCGTTTGTCCTGACCCTGGCTTGATTTGGAGATCTCCCTGGCTGTTCAGTTCTGAACACAAGGAGGTGTCAGGCTGGGCCGGCCTTGAGCGTGAGGCTTGGATGCACCTTTTGCATTCGGCACTGATGGGCGGTGGTGTTTTCCCCCCTCGCACATTTTACACTGGGTGAGTCCTGCAGCATGCAAAAGTTTGGAAAAGGCATAGTGATTTGTAAATTCAAAACCCTAAAATCATCAGTTCACTCTCATTTACCCTTAAGAAATCTTGAATATATCAGTTTCTGCAAGAGTGACAAGCTACCAGATCATTACGCTGAAAGTTAGCACCAACATATGTCATACAGTCATAGAATCATAGAATTGGAAGAGGCCTCATGGGCCATGGAATCCAGCCCATTGCTCAATGCAGGATCCCCTGCTGAAGCATCCACAGCAGATAGTTGTCTAGCTTTTTAGACATCCAGAGGAGAACTCGCAACCTCGCGAGATAATTGGTTCCATTGCTGAACCACTCTTACCATCAAGAAGTTCTGCCTCATGTTCAGTCGATATCTACTCTCTTGCAACTTCAGAACATTAGATCTGGTTCTACCCTCTGGGACAGCAGTGAACAGGCCTGCTCCCTTCTCTCTGTGACAGCCCTTGAAATAGTTAGAATGTGATCCTGTCACACCTCAGTCTTCTCCTCACCAAGTTGAGCATGCCCAGCTCCTTCAACTTTTCCGCATATGTTTTGTTCTCTGTATCTCTTATCATCACTATTGCCCTTCTCTGAACCTGCTCCAGCTTGTCTATATCATTCTTAAAAGCTCAGAACTGATCTCAGTTCTCCAAATGAAGACTAATGAGCACAGAATATAGTGGGACTGTCACTTCCTTCAGCTTAGAAACTGTGTTCTGTTAATGCAGGATAAAATAGAGTTTATGAGAAATTTCGTCCCACATATATAATTTTTATAACAAAATTTAAAATAATTACAATGGATAAGAGCAAAATTCTACAGGAATTAGTAGATTTATTGGTACTTGGAATTCAAATATTGTAATAAGAGCAACCTAATGCATGTCAGTAGCTTGATTTTCTTCCAGAGAGAAGTGACTATATAACTTATACATTGTACTTATTCACTATAGATGTACATCCAATGCCAGAAATTCACTAGGATTCTTTGTAACGTTACATATTCATTAACAGACCAATAAATGACATATGTCCTGAGACATATAGTAGCAGCAGCTATTGCTAAAAGACATGCATTAAATGGTATTTTAAGGGCTTTGGGCCTTTAGTGATAAAAATGAATATTTTGCCCAGAATGTTGTTTTTTTTTTCAGTCGATTCTAATTCTGACAAAAGATTCTGTATTCAAACAGTGTTCACATGATCTATTAATGTTTGTTTGGCAAGGAGAGAAGCTTAGAGTTAAATTTAAAAATTTACAGGATGCCAAACGGAGAGGTGGACTGGAATTTGCAGATCTGAAATTATATTTTGCTACATGTTGCCTGATTGGGGTGAACGACTAGATTATGTCAGCAAACAAAAGATTATCAGAGTTGGAGAGGCATGAATATAGATTTGCTTGGCATGGATATTATGGTATGAAAAAAGTAAAGTGAATGCAGTTTTTAATTAACATTATGTGAGAAGGACCTTGTTGAGAGTGTGGAATAAACATAACCTGAAGCTACATCTAAAAATGCCATTGTGAGTATCAACCAAGAAGTTTTTTTCCGTAGGAAAGTGAAGTTGACAAAAGAAACTTATTGGGATCTATTGGCCATTTCCGCACTAGACTGTTATAGCGCTATTATTCCACTTTCAACGTCCTATGGAATCCCAGCCGGCCCCTCCCTAAACTGCAAACCCCGGGATTCCATAGGAGGTAGAAAGTAGAATAATCACGCTATAAGACTGTAGTGCAGAAATGGCCCTTGAAAATTGAACCAGATCAGTATAGAATTAAATCAAGTGAAAAGCTAACAGGAAGGGTTCAATTTCCAATGATTTTCATATAGAAAAATAGTGGAAAAATACAAGACAGATTTAAAAAATACAGAGACTGATTTTTGAGCAGTAACTTTGTGAAGATCAACAAGACTTTATTGGGAAAATGTATACACTTTTTTAAAAAAACTGGAGATGGAAGAAGTAGTGAAAGACCGTGTGATAAAATGGGCTCAAAATGTGAGACATAACATAATGTAGGAACAGGAAAATTATGGTCAAAGGAATTAAATTCATATTGTGTTATGATCTTAAAGAGAATTTTTTTAAATCATTTTATTCAATTCACTTATAAAACAAACAAACAATTATAACTGAACTTTACATGAATTTTCTTTGATCTTCCACACTGATCTAGATTTCATTCTCTGTATCTCTTAACTTTTTTATATTAATGTACCACGTTATATTGATCATGTTACACATTAGCTCTTGCATTATCATCATCATATTCCAGCTTCATGATATATATCCAATTACCCGCTCATTAATTATCATAATCATAAATCACTCATTTCCATCTGTCAGTACCTCACAATTACCCAGCACCATTTGCCATTCTTTCAAAATCTCATTGTCTGTTTTCGTTTTTAATCTCTGAGAGACCATATCAGCATTTCTATTTTCAACAAATGTTCCCCACCATTGCTCAATTGTGGGTATTTGCTGAGTTTTCCAAAGCTTTGCATATTCAATACGAGCTGTTGTTATCATATACAGTATTATTCTCCAATACTTTTTTATAGCAGTACCTTCTAGCACATCTGTCATATTTAACAAGTACAATTCCGGTACCTTAGCAAATTGAACTTTCATTAATGCACATATTATTTTATGTATTACATTCCAGTATTTCTTAGCCCTAGCTAAGAAACCACATACGATATATCGTACCAACTTCTTTCTGACATTTCCTTAAAGAGAAGTTTTATAAGACATTTCATAGATTGTATTTGTCACCAGAAAAATTGGCCAAGATGTATAAAGGTATTTTGAACAAACATTAGAAGTGTGACCAACACGAAGGAACTTTTTACCACATGTTGTGGGTATGGAACAAGGCCAAAAAAATCTGGAACCAGATATATTTTATGGTGAAAAGGATTTTAAAATGGAATCTCTAGAAGGAACCAGAATTGTATTTGTTAGGTCTGCTGGAGAATTCATTAGATAAGAAACATGCAAAAAATTCCACAATATACAACGACTGTGGCAAGACTACTGTAAGTGCAGAAATGGAAGAGTAATGAAATTCGAACTAAAGAAGATTGTCTGGTTAAGTTGAGGGACTTAGTAGAAATGGACAAATTAATATCTTTGATAAGAGAAAAAACTTTAGTGACATTGGTGAAAGACTGGGATCCGTTACTATGAGTTTTGCAAGAGAAAGAGTACAATGTAGTAACTATTGGTTTTAATAATTAGTATATTACAAATATAGCAATAGAAGTTATTTCTCTAGAAGATATTTAATTAACAGATGTTTTTACATTAATCATGACTTCTAGTCTGCTTTGGGGGAACTGGAAACCAATTTTATACTAAGTGTTTTTGTTGTAACTGTATTTGGTGTTTAGGTTTGATATATTTTAGTGGTTTTGGGATTTTTATTTTTTATTGTGATGTGTGGTTGTAGTTGTGCAGTTGTAGGTATATAATATTATGTTATGTAGTGTTATCATTAAAATGCACAAAAGTAATTTGTAAAAGCTGTAGCTCAACTACCTTGTATATAGTGTATTGTTTCCAGATGCAGAAACATAACATCTTTTGGAATCCTGGGGACAAAATCTGCAAGCTTAATGTATTTTTAGATTCTTGTTAACACAAAAATAAAAGCAACACAGTTTTAAATCTTCAGTAAGGAAAAAGATCTATTTACTAGGATAAACTTTCAGTGTCATGTTTAATGCTTGAATTAAGTTTCCATCAAAGCAATCTCCTCAATACACAGAGGAAAGTTTTCTTTAGAATGCCTCATTACCTTGCTCACATAATGTGTCTCAACAATGCTAATCTCCCAGGGGACTGATATGCCAAAACATAATTTGCAACAACTATACTGTGGAATAAATCTAGGACTGCATTTCTGACACAAGCTATCATAGCATATTACAAAATGTGTAATCCTACCGCTGTAAAAATCATTGGTAAAAATCCTACTGATGTTATAACGCAGCAGCTAGATTACATATGTATTGCTCTTTTATGCTATTATCAACACTTTTATCTTGGTATATATACTTACATATAAAAGATACATAAACACACATACAATTTCAGAAACAGAAACAGAAACATTTCAAAACATAACCCAGGCGCAATCTCATCCTTCATTTCACTGGATTAAAACCTCAGGTTTAGGGTATGCAATGTTTTTTTCTGATCAGTTACATAGCAGAGAACAAACTAGATGGGTAGGGAAACAGCCCTAGTTGATCTCATAGAACTAATGAGTTCTCACAATGTGTTTTTTTTTAGAAAAAAATCAATGCATTTATTTTAAGTTAATATTCTTGAAAAAAAAACTAATGGCCAGAATCCCGCTGAGGCATTGCATCCTTATAAGTGGACTTGTGTATGCAGGAAATAGAATTGTGAAGATGTGCAATGTCTTTATCGCGGGCCATTTCCTCACTAGACTGTTAATAGTGCTATGATTCCACTTTCAACATCCTATGGAATCCTGGGGTTTGCAGTTTCGGGAGGGGCCGTCTGGCCCCTCCCGAAACTGCAAACCCAAGGATTCCATAGGATGTTGAAAGTGGAATCATAGTACTATTAACAGCCTAGTGCGGAAATGGCCCAGGAGAGGGCTGCTGTTATTTAACTACGCAGCAGAGCCAGCAAAGTGACCAATGCACTATGGTCCCCTACGCACATCAGGCCCACGATACAAATCAGGCACCTTTGCCAATATCCCATTAAACATCGTTACAATTCAATAACCAGCTTTCTTAGCCCCTCTGCTACTTAGTTAAGTGCACGCTAATTTACCTTGGGTAAAATGTCGTATAGGATCCTGGCCAGTATACATAATCTAATGCCTTTCATGGTGCTGCCATTCTTCATGCCAAAACCTTACATATCATAAACATCACTCTCTGAAATTACTTCCAGTTGAGCAAGCTTGCAGAGCTATACATAATATGTCAACATCAAACCACATCTCAGATTTGTTTGAGAAAAACAACCTATGTTTTCTGCTTATAGTGAAATAAAAGAAAACCCTAAAATAAATGCCTTCTTCTGTTTCTTATAGATTAGGACATATATTAGTAAGCTTATGTATACAGCTATCTTGAATAGAGTTTTACACATTTAACTTCTTTTTCTCCCTTAGCTAAATGTTATACAGAGGTGTACTAAAATGTTGGTGGGATTTTCCTGTGATGAATAAGGTTTGGAAAAATATTCTTGCTACTGTTAGGGTAGGATATATCTTACCTCTGTGATTTTAAATGTCTGTAAGGATAGGGAACATGGAGTCCTCAAGATGTAGTTGGACTGAATCTCCCATCATCCATAGCCAGCGAAATCAATAACAAGGAATGATGGAGTTGCAACTGAGTCGCACCTACAAAGCCACCTGTTTCGTGTTGCAGAACAATCTGAAGCTATCAAGAGAGGTTTCTGAGTGGTGTCTCACCAATGTGCAGATGATACCTGGCAATATTTCTCCTTTTCAGCTAAGTCCAGGGAGGCTGTAGGTGTTTCGAACCATTACTTGGTTGGATGTGGGTTAACAGGTTTAAGATCAGCTCAGACAAAATATAGATCCTGTTGGCCAGCAGATAAACTGAATTGGGACTGAGAGTGCAGTCTGGTCTGGTCTGGGCCTCCTCCTATATGAACCTGTCCATAGGTGGAAATCATCTTTCTAGGCCAGGTTGTCTGTCCCACTACTGAAATATGTTTAAAGGTGGTGGGAATTACCCACGTACCTGATGGTATTAAGTGAAAACTTATGGTGGGAATTAGCCACATCCCTGATGGCATTTAGTGAAAACATTTTTATTCTACTCTGCTTTTAGAGATTTTTATCACACTGCTGAAAGTTTAACTCTGCTGCTTTTGATTTTTAAGTCTCTAGTTTGAATGCTATTCTCAATCAAATTAATGGTATTTTGCATCTCTGTGGTTAATTCTGCAAAGGGATAGTATAGCAACTTTGACACTCACTGAAATAAAGAAGTTTGTAGCATAAGCTTAGGTAGATTGAGTCTTCTTTATCAGATATATGGACTGAAATGCTTATAGACAGACATTTTTAATTCTGGTTTAAATTTTGCTATTGGTTAAATTGATGGTCTTTTACTATCTAAGTTTTGTAAGGGCTTCTTCAGGGAGAAAAGCAATACAATAAGTTCAAAAATAAATAATCTTATTAAATATGATTCTGTTATTTCTAGACAGTTGGCTGGTTAGATGAGCTGCCAGGATAGTGCCTTATATTGTCCAAAGTGGACCCAAGCGAAGCCTACAGCTTCACTCCAGTGAAAGGGAAGGATCACCTCTCCCACATGCTGGCCGGCCACCTGACTGGTTGCCCTCCTTGAAGCCAGCAAAAAGGATATGAGTTTCTTGGTGGTGGTGGTGGAGAACCACAGCAGGCAAAGATGGCAGCTCCCTGCCACCCTGCAATATCAACTTTCTGGTAAGTTGGGACATGGGTATACTATACACAGATCCCAGGAATGCAAGTAAGTGGACATGGTATACAGCTGAGTCAATTTCAGTGAGATCAGTTTCCCATACTTGCATATTACATATTTGTGTGCATATATCTGGTAGTAGGTGCAGTTAAATATGGGCTTATTCCCAAATATGATTGTATACAGTGCCATTTCACAAAAACAGTGGCCAATAATGCTAGGATCTATATTGACATGAAAACTATCCATAGTCTAGTTGGGGCTTTGTGTGTGTGTGTGTGTGTGTGTGTGTATGTGTGTAAGATCCCTGAATGTGAAAAGGCAGAAGTACCCTCAGAATGATTGGCGGACTCCTAACTCAACCAAAAGTAACTCAGAAGTAAACCCCAGCTCAACATGCAAAGGATTGGAACTAATGTTAGAGATTAGCTTTCTCAAAATGCTGAGGTGGTTGTCATTGTACTACAGTACTGTGAAAAATTCACATTTCTCTTTGCATTAACAATAGTATCTCATGAGACCAATCAAGAACACAAAGCATGTGGTCTTTCATGGCCAAGCCTATTAAAAGGGAAGGAACACCTATGGATGGGAAAGAATTTCATTGGATTCAGTAGTTTTGTTGAAAACTTTTTTTTAAAAAAAAAATTATCATAACTCACTGTGAGAAGAAACTGTATCATGTCAAAAATTTACACATCTGTAAGGCTTACAGTGCACTTACAAGAAGTGAGACACACACAGAACGAGTACATTGTAAAATCTAAACAGCTAAAATTTGCACTGTGGGGAAAAATGCAGAGAAACATGTTTTAGACAATGAGAAAAATATACAAATTAAGTCAAATGTATAAATAAATGAGCACATTAGGGAAAACTCACAAATGCACACAAATTTCCCTTACGTGTCCTTATCCCAAGTTTCACAAACTGGTACAAAAGAAGGAAACAAAGAAAAATGATGTGAAGTACAGAGAAATGTAATGACACTGAAAGTGATAAATTTTGCACATCAGTAGTAACAGTAAATATGACAAAGGACAAGGAGAGCAAAGAAGAGAAGGAGAAATATATTGCGATGAAAAAGAAAATCATTTGTGGTAATCAGCAGCAAGTGCAGTGGTGGTAAGGTCTAAGAGCAGCCAAAGGACAGGAAATGAGTTGCAAACTTACATCCTTTGAGGAATTCTTACTATATGGCCACAGTATTCCAAAAGACATACATTTTTGCATTTCATTGTGGTACCATGGCCCAGAAAAGGATTCTCTATTATTGAGTGAAAACTATAGTAAATGGTACAGGAATAATTTCACTACATGATGGCTGGTGCTTTCCCTCTGTGGTTACTGAATTCAGGAACTAGAGCAAGATGTGCATAATATCATTTGATGCTATAGATGCTACAATTGCTGCCTGTCACTAAATTTTAATGTAGTTACTTTTTGCACAGCTGCTAACTGAATGAGAATGCAGATAGCTTGTGTGGGATATTGAAACATCATTTAGCCATCATTTAGCCACTTTATTGGGATCAGCTTCCTAGCATTTCACATTTCAAAACCAGTTACATAAACTGTCTGAGTAATGTTTTCAGACAGTTTTCAGACAAACTGATCAGTCTATTTCTTTTTGCCTGACCTGACATGGCTTCCAGGGTTGTGCTGATTTGTTCAAATGTTTTCAAAGCAATAATTCTAGAAGAAATGCCCTTGGCTGCAACAAGATATAAAGAGCGGGATTGTGGAGGGTATTTCTGTGAAGTCAAAACAGGTATGCGGAAACTTCTGGTGTTTCAAAACACTTTACTTTAGACCACAGCTGAACAGGAAGTGAACAACAGCAGCTTTTATTTCTATTGTGTGATATTTGCTCGTAGGCTTTACATCTTAAGTTTTACTGAATGCTCAAAATAGCAGAGTTTTTTCTGTGCAGTGAGATAACTGCTGCAGCAAAGTATTTCAGAGAATGTACTGCAAGCCAATTCTCACACTAACCATGAACCTGCTGTGTTGGCTCGGGAAAACTGCAGTACTTTCAGCCTTGCCTGAAATATGAGGAATGCATAGGTCTCTGGAAAGATATGAAGGATCTCATGGTTGATGAAGCTGACGTTGGTCTCTCCTGTATGTAACAGCTACTGAAATTACCCATGGACACTTCTTTAAGCAATTAGGTAAAGAGTGATGAACTTGATGTCAATAAGTTTGCAAAATAAAGCCCACAAAAATGTATTATTATGCTGGAATAGATTAGGGACTCTTAAAGAGGATTCTTTTCAGTGTGAGTAAAATCTAGTTTCAAAACATTTTGTCATACCTGAATGTATGAATTGCGTCTAGGCTGTTGGTGTTTGCAACCTTCTGAGAAGGAACAAAGGGACAAGCCAGGCATGCTGGTGGTGTTTTTCTTTCTACCAACCAAGATCCGAGTAGACTGAATGTCTCCTGGCAGAAGATTTTCAGTTAATCGCACAGTATTTGTGAGGGAGAAAGGGGAAGCCGTCATTTCCTCAGTGCTCTGTTATCCTAGTGGTTTGAGAACAAAGGAGTTCAAAAAGAACTGTTCTCATGGTAATTCTCTGCGCATGCCTTTAGGAAAAGTCTTAGCCCAGGGATGGGAAACATTTGCTCCTCCAGACTTCTTTTGGCCTACAACTCCCATCAGCTCCAGTAAGCACTGGTAATGATAACAGATCGTGACATTTGTAGTCCAAACATTAGAAGGTCTAACATTCTCTGCCTCAGTGTTAGGACAGCTAGCGAAATCTATCCCGCTTCTGATATCTATGTGGGAATACCCTGCCACTCCATAGTTGCTTTTATGTAGCAGTAGACTGCACACAAGGATCTGTCCCAGGCTGTATAGCAGCAATTACATGAAGGAAAAGAATGAGGCTATACCCACCAGGCCCTGCTATTAACATTTCCTATGTAGGTACTGCAGGTACCCCTTTCTAAGTATTTTTGTTCCCCACCACATATAGAAGCATAGTCTAGGCTAGAAAAGTTGTTTGCCAGCAGAGCAGAAACTGCAGTGGGATCCTGCTTTATATGCATGCCTTTTTGCTTTACCGACGTCTAGGTTTGACTAATGCTAACCAATATAAAGGAAGGGTTTAGAGCAGGCTCCTTGACAAGAGTATTTAGCATGTTAAAGTTAAACCTTTAAGAAAAAACAAGCAAACAAATCTGGAATAGAACAGTTGGAAGTGAAATATAGTTTTTCAAGTTAGCCTAACAAAATATGCCAACTTTTCCTGTTCTTTTATTTTTCCATCCCATTCAGAATTAGATAACATGTTTCAGAATCTGACAGACATTCCCTAGACTTTAAAATAGGTTTGCTGAAAAGTAATGTCTGCCACGGCTGATGAAATATTTCCCCACATCTTTTGTGGGAATCTGAGAACAATTTGGGAGAACAGATGAAAATCAAGGAACTTTCAGATGAAGAAGGAGTAGTATCCACATAGTGGATTATTTAGCAGTCTGAGAGCCACAAAACTGCCAGGCACTTTGAAAATGCAGTCACTAATGCTCGGATTAAATGACTGTATATAATGACATGATATCATTCTAGTGTGCTTTGTGTGAGAAGACAAGCAAGCAAAGAGGATGACTGCTCTGAACAGGCTCACTGTAATAACATTACACTATCATATAGCATTGGGAATTTTTTTGGTGAAGAGGAGGTTACTAGTCACTACGTTTCAATATTCTTGGCATGTTAAATGTTCAACACCTTTACTTTTAAAGAAAAAGAGATTTAAAAAATCAACAATGGGATGGACACCTTGTAATTTAAAATAATTAAGTACTTCGAAGACACAAAATCCCATCTGATTGTGGATGTTAAGCAGAGTCAGGTTTGGTTAGTACTTGAATGGGAAACTACCACAGAATTGTAGGTGCTATAGGGTACCTTCAGAAGAAGGCAATGGCAAACCATCTTTGTGTGTTCCTTACCTATGGAAACCCTATATAATTCAAGGGGTCACCATAAGATAACTTGTAGGTGACTGACACACACACACACACACACACACCACTGGTTCCATATGAACTTTCACTCCTTTTGAGCATCTGGTTTTTGTCCTCCACTCCTGAGTATGGACAAAGTGGTCTGCACTGGATTTAGATCAGCCTTCATTTCTACTGGCATTACTAAAGTTTCCTATTAAATGTCAGGGTACAAGTAAATTTGCCCAATTATGAAACAAACACAATTTTCATCTGATGTTCTTCTTTACTACACATTGCAACATGAGGTTCTGAGCTTAAGTCTGTGAATTTTCAATTGTCTATCAAATTTTCATCTATTGTTTTAATCCCAGTTCTGAGATTAACTAGGCACTGCTTTGGTTTCAAGGAACTGTGCAATATTCTGGGAACTGAACCTTGCAAACAAGAGAATTACGTGACGCCTCTCTCCTTGATCTTGTCTGATCAAGCTACAGAAAATTCCCTAACCTAAATGACCTGAAGTTTAGGCAGAATTCTATTTATCCACTGTTTGGGCTTACGACCTGACCATGTGTCTAGTAAGACTGGACATTAGCTACAACCACATAAACTGGAGGTGGACATGATTTCTAGAGCCTGGTGAAACAAACTCAGGGCTTCTGCAGCCTATGTTGCTAATCTATGCACAGAACTGCACTGTTCCTGGAACCTGAAAACCAGCCTGTGGGAACATATAGACGAAGTATTGGAAAACAATTCATGATTAACATAACATTGGACCATAACAAAATTGAAAGCAAAACTAAAACAACCAAAGGTAGGAAGGAGCTTTCAAAACACAGACAAGACTTTCCCAAGATTTTATTAAAATACCTCACACAATGTCACACTGAGCCAAGAGGGGAATCACCCACTGTTGTTGCTTTCAGTTAGTGTTTGTAAGGTGGCAGAACTGGTTTTGGGGTCTGAGACTGAAATTGAGAGCTAAGTAAGCACTCAAATTAAGCATTCAGTTAGAACCATTCTTTTTAGCTTCATTTTAGTTTCTCTATATCACTTTAAATGCTCCAACACTTTCAGATTCCTTAACTGTAATCTTTTAGAAAAGTCTGTGAAACTGTCCATTTTCAAAAAATCCTCACCCTATATAAAAGGCTCAAAGGTGCTGGTTTGCCTTGTGCTCCTTGTTTGAACAGATGGCTGAGAAGTGGTTCTAGCCGGCCCCTCTGCGAATCCTAGGATTCCATAGGTTGTTGAAAGTGAAATCATAGCGCTATAACAGGCTAGTAAAGAAATGGCCTTAGCCACTACACATTGGAAACAGAGCTGTTATGGACTTCTCGCCCACCACCAACTCACCAAAGATCAATTGGCTGGCATGGCATACTGTCTTGTTGATTCTGTTTCTTTGGCCCTTTCCGCACGAGGCAAGGGAATCGCTCCGTGCCATTACTCATCGCTTCTTCTGGGGTCCGAAGCAACGCGGACTGTCCCTGAAGCCCTTCCGCAGGGCTTCTCCTTGGTCCAGGGCGAATCGGAGCAGTGCGAGGTCTGTAGATCCGCACTGCTCCGGTTTCCAAAATGGCGGCTTCCAGCTTCCAAAATGGCGGCTTCCAGTTGGTCGTGGGTGCTGACCAACTGCTGAAGCTCGCCACGCCTAAAGCCCAGATGGCAGGCTCGCATTGGTGCGAGCCTGCAAATCTGCACAAGAGAGCAGGAATGCAATGGCGCGTTCCAGGAAAATAAAGACCTGTTTTTTCCGGTCTTTCTAAAGCACGCTGGAGGACCACTTGGGGTCGTCTTGGAGCAGACTGAGGTGCGGATCTCCGGTAAGTAGTCCGCTTCTAGTCCACTCCAAGGTGTAGACGACCTCCGTGCGAGGACGCACTGCCCTGTTCTAATTGGCTGGTGTGGAAAGGGCCTTTGCTTCAGTAGATGGTAGTTGTCCAGTAAAGAGGTTTGTGCTCCAGTCAAAAATGGTTGAGCTGGTTTGTCTAGCTTGAATCTGACGTGTCTCATCAGAATAGTGAAGAAAGCAGATCTCTTGCTAAGCATGGGGAGAAGCATTTAAAAGTCAGTCAGGCTAAAGAATGGAATGATTCCTTACTTCTTTCAGGCTGTCTAAGAGATTTAGAGAGTGAGCAGGATACAGCAGAAGGAAAGTGCAGTGTTCTAATGGGATGCTGAAAAATGACTCATCTCAATATTTGAGGCCATTTCTGCACTACACTGTTGTAGTGTTATTATTCCACTTTCAACATCCTATGGAATTCTGAGGTTTGTAGCTTACTGAGGCCAAAGAGCTCTCTGGCTGAAAATTCTAAATGCCCCTTCCTAAACTGCAAACCCCAGGATTCCATAGGATGGTGAAAGTGGAATAATAGCACTATAACAGTGTAGGGCAGAAATGTTCTGAGACTACAAGGAAAGAACATGGATTGGCAAGGGAGGACAGAGATCTCAGTTCAATCTCCCAAGAGATGTTAGTAGTAAGGAGAATGGAACAGCCACCGCACACTATGTATAAGTGTTGTAGGGGGCAGGGAGTACATGTTTTAAGACAAGATGATTTTTTTCTCAATTTCATTTAAAATATTCTTTTGAAGGATTATGGATATAGGATAGAAAACTGTGATCCTACTGCCTGTTCACTTTGTAAATGTGCTTGGCAAATAGAGTTGTTTCTGCACGAAATCCCGAAATAGAGTAATTGTGGGTCAAACTAAAGACAATCGTGTGCCCATTGATGTCATTTCTCTCCTAATATTCCTATGAAAGAAGCAGGTGTGGGGGGTTTGTGGCTTATAAAGGCTCATGGAAATTGAAGTTTCATTCTGTATTGGATTAAAATTGTACAATACAAGTGTATTGGATTAAAATTAAAATCTGCCCTCAACTTTCATGGGTTTAACTTCAGCAAATCTGATTATTCGTGAATTTGTAGCTTGTCACCCTGATTTCTGGGGGTCCAGGGAGGGACACCTAAATGCGCTCTCAATTATATAAGTTGGGGAAATTAGCCAAGAGCACAGCCTAGCAATACGAGAGGCAGGGTAACGTAGCGAGATCTTGCACCCTATGTTTACGGGGTCAGGCCAAGTCAAGGAGCACACAGAAGTTGAAATAATAAATGATGTTTTATTAAAACACAATCAAACAGTGTATGCAGCACACTCACACAAGATAACTAAGGAAATAAAGGTTGGAGTGGGGTAGAGGGATTTTTAGAGGAGTTGTTGGTTTGGGTGATACTTCACCTGTCCTGAAGCCTGGTTAGAAGCGGAGAAGCTGGGGAGCGTGGATCTCAGCACGTGGGGCTGAGGGGAAGGCTCGCTGGACAAAGTGACAGCAAGGCGGGATGGAAGCCAAGAGCGATCCAAGGAAGCGCTCAAAGTCAGGGGTTTTTATAAGGAGAATTGTGACCACAGGCTAGTTTGTACTTGGGGAAAACAATGAGTTGGGGCTGGAGACAAAGCCTCCGAAAGGTCAGAATTTGAACGATTGAGTTATAGCCAAATTGTCAATAGGATAGCCACTATGCAAACGCGGAGTACTTGAGCGTTGTATAGCTTGATCGTCAAGCTGCCAGCGCGGGGCAGAGGATCTTTCGAAAGTTGCGTGCATACATAATTGAGTACTTGACTTTGAGGTCTCCTGAAGCTGCGAGTCGGCTGTTTCTGGCCTGCCTGTATTGTGTTGGAATATTACGGCAATTATCGGCCAAGCCTGTATGCGTGCTTGTCCGGGGGCCTCACAAGCAAGTGGAGGGGAATCGGTATGTGAGGCCAAATTATTGATATCAAGAGATATCTTTTTATATCCCCCAAGCTCGGGCTAGCCAGGACAGTAACAAGCTGCTGGTTACCTAGCAATGTAACTCTAGGTGTAAGTGGTGATATGACTGTGCTGCAATGACAGGGAGCAGCTTCTCGGGCCACAGGTTCTGCCTTACTCTCTTCTTCTTCTTCTCATTCTCCCACTGTTGTTGCTGCTGGGTGGCTGCAGCTGGTCCTCCTTGCTCCCAGCACTGCCAGGGGTGGGGCATCATGAAGCACTGTCCAGAAAGAAACTTGTGCACATGGAAGTCAATAACTCTGCTCCCCAGAAGGAAGAGGAATCATGAAGGACTGTCCAAAAAAAAGACTTGTTCACATGGAAATCAGGCCCTGTGAGGATCTAGAGCCTTTTCTACAGGAAGGTTTGGAGACTGGTGGAGGCCATGGGGTTCCTGCAGGCAGCATTGGAGTGAGGTAGACGTGTCCTGGTGCCAAAGTGGGAAAGGTAGTAATGAGCAGAGCTATTGGCAGATGATGCAAAAATATTTTCCTTATTCCAGAGAAGGATGAGGACACTGAAGGAGATTTTTGCAGCATCAGAGTCTGTAGCATGAATGTTTGGATGGTCTAGAGATATTAGCATTTTATCCCCTTTCACGGGGATCCTGTACCCTTAACCCCTGAGTAAGCTAATGGACTACTGTAGTGAAAGGAAGAATTACAAACCACGTAGATTCATAATGTAGGCCCTGAAATTATGAACATTAGCACCAGCTCTATGCAGAGCCTACTTTGAGAAGGCTTATCTTCTTATTCTCCCCCTTTTCACACAGGCTTTGCAATATACCAGAAAATTACAGTGCTCTGATACACTGTAAATAAAGTCTGAAGAATGCCTTGGGAAACTTTCCTACTCATGGTCTTTTTTGCTCGTGCCCTCCAGGTCCCCCTCCCCATGTTCTTTGTCAATAAAACCGTCATCTTTTCCAACCATTTCCATTACATATGAGACTGGCTTTGGAAACCACATCATAAGTGCTTCACCTCACTGTATCTACTCATTGTGCACAGCATTCATCTGAATAACCCAGCTTGCATAATGAGATACAATTATCCTTTCAACTGCATGTTTTAAATGGTAATTGTATTTGAAAATTACTGTGCAATTCAAGAGAATCATGAAACATAATTGCTGTTTTTCAACATGTCTATGTTATAGTGTGGAATCATTTTTTCTGCAATCACATACACACTTCTTTCCATCTTCAAGAAAAAAAATAAACAGCAGCTCTCTATCATAAGTTTGAACAGATATTTAATTCTCATTTTTGTGATTTGACAAGGTAATACCAGTTGTTCACTGAGAATTTTTATGGTCAATGTTATAAATGGCATTTCCACTGAATTATCTTGGCGAAATTTATTTAATATCTTCTGCTGTGTAACATCTATTTCAGGAATCCTAAGTCAAATTTGTCCCTTTATAAAAATAAAACTAATTAATTGTACCTACTGTCAGCATGTAGAATTGCAACCTTAAAATACCGCTCCTGGCACACACTCATCCAACCACCCACACATATTCCTACCTTAAAGGAAGTAAGTAATACCTTTGATTCAATAGCTTATCTTTTTAAAATCCTTTTGTTTCAGTTCTAGAAAGGAGAGACAATCTATCCCATCCACTAAGCTTGGATGCAAGTTTATACTGTAAGTATACATTATAAAGGAGACATTAAAAACATTTCTGTTGAAGTTTCTGTACTGCTTTCTGAAAACAGGAATATTTAACAGAAACTGCCAGTATTAAGCAACCTCTCTGTGAGCATGATATTTGCCTGCATTCCTGCCTTCGCCAACTAAGATGAACTAATTCCCAGAATCTACTGTGGTACAAGAAACACAGAACAAAATTTAACCATGACTTTCCAGTGTATGAATGTCCTAATCAAGGAGGAGCATGCCAATGAGCACCCACCCTTTGGAAAGTTGAGAAGGCAGATGCAAAGGTCTTCTGCAAAGCTGGTTGTGTGGGTGTTTAGCAACTGTTGTCTCTCGAAAAAGAACACTCATGCCTGAAGCTTCCAATAATATCATTTGTTCATCGTCTCAGAGGGTCTTTCTTTTTCTTTTTGCTTTGTTTTTATTAGTATTTCCAAATGTATAACACAAAACATTAATAACATAAAACACAGTAAAAGAAAATAAGAAAAAAGGTGGAAATAATAGATACAACAAAAGAGAGAAAAGAGGAAAAAAGAGAAGAAAAGAAAAGAGATAAAAGAGACTTCCAACATTCTCCACAGCTATTTCATCCCCTATTATTCGATAAAGCTTTCAATGCTTTTCTTATACCATAAGTTATCAACCTCCTTTCTACAGACTACATTTGTTAGTAATACCAATCAAAATTCATATAATCATCTATATCTTCCTTACCAAAAAAATCAATCTAGCTATTCTATATGATATTAGAAAGTATTAGTAAATTTTATTAACACCCTTCAACTTTACTATTAAATCTTCCCTATTCTAAATTAAATTCAACTTTATTACTTTGCCTCAAAACTGTAAACACTTCTATTAGAATAGACAATCAACCTACCTCTTATTCTCTCATTTAACATCAATCCGTCATAACCTCGTGGCATCAACTGTGTCTCCCCACATTTTATAAAGGAAAACTGTATTCTTTCCTTCATTTTTATCATAAATCACTAACTTTTTTAAAGTAATTCTCTTTCTTTTCTTTTCTTTTCTTTTTTACCCTTGCATAACCACTTCCCTATACCCCATTACATCATTCAGTTGACATCTTATACCAGAGAAACCAGTCCTTAACACTTCCTTCCTTCCTTAAACCTCACCAAACTCTGCCAAACTTCCTCATTTGCATACACTGAGCATTGATCAGCAAAGGATAAAAATCAGAGAGGGGCTCTTTCCATAAAAACTCTCTTGTCAGTCTTGCCCTTTTAATCTTCATTTTTCCCTCTTCCAAAAACCCATGCAACCACCAACTATCAAACCTTTTTTCCAGATTCTAGCGCCAAGGCCCTTCTCCCCTCTGTGTTCACTGATCTTCTCCTCCATGTCTTCTCCTATGCATGCTGTGCTCACTTCAAATAAGTCTCCATCATTGTTGGATCCATCAAAAATTATATCTCCATATCGATAATTAACTCCCCAATCATCATCTTCCATGCAAAATCCAACTGGTTCCTCTGCTTCTCTCATTTCATCCTTCAAATCCCTCTCATCATATCATCCATTCAATCTAAATAATATCCAGTTCAATCTAAAGTTTTTCATGTCATCATTTAACAGATGACATTTCTCAAGTATCTCCTGCCAAATCCTTAAATCCCCTTACTCCTTACATATATGCATATTTGCCTTCTATTAATAAGCAAAACCTTGGTGCACAAACAGTTAACCTTTTGCCTCTATAGCAGCTCCTCCATTACAATATAACAATTTCACAGGCCAATGCATTCCACGAGGTGACTCACATGGGCATTTAGTGAGGGAGTTTTGCAGGGGAGACCTGGAGTTCTGTTTCAGTGCCTACTTAGGAATATGAATGTTGAGGTAGATGCTTCAGTAACCTGCAAGAACTGTGGTATGTTTGCTGGAGGATGTGGGCAGCTATATCTGCAGCAAATACAAGCTGGTTTTCCTGCTGGAAGCAAAAGTCCAGCAACTTGAGACCTGTGTATCTACTCTGCAACATATTAGGGAGCATGAGGTTTTTTTGGAGCAGGGCAGACTGTACCAGATGAGGAACATACAGGCGATACCTCAGAGGTCAGTTCCCTAACACCGGAGGTAGACATTTGGGGGAATGTGACAAATAAAAGGAGAAGAGCCAGGGATCTTTTTGGAGTATGGAATCAATTTGAAGCTCTCTTCCTTATCAGAAAGGATGAGGGACAAGAACAAGACTTGCAGAGTTAGTTTCAGTGAACATGTAGGAATCTTAGAAGATTCAACACATAGATTGGCCCTTGTGAATCCCCAAAGAAGGTGTGTGGTGGTGGTAGGGAACTCCCTGCTGAGGGGAACAGAAGCAGTGGTTTGTGGGCCTGACAGGATGTCGTGTAAGATATGTTGTCTCCATGGGACAAAGATCCATGATCTAACAGTAGGAAAGCCCACTGACTGTTTCCCCTTCCTTTTGGTCCATGTGGGAACCAATGACACTGCAAGGCACAGACTTCAGGAGATCATGAGGGATTATAAGGCTCTGGATAGGAAGCTGAAGGACCTTGATGAACAGGTTGTCATTTCATCTCTCCTCCCATATGAAGTACATGGTCTGGGAAGGGAGAGAAAAACAGTGGAGGTGAACAACTGGCTGTGCATATGGTGCTGCCAGTAATGGTTTGGTTTCCTGGACCATAGTCTGTTGTTTCATCAAGATGGACCTCTGGCAAGTGCTGGATTGCACCTGTTGTTGGCGGGAACATTTTTGCTGAAAGTCTCAAACCTGATCAGGAGGGCTTTAAATGGAATTATGGAAGGGGGAAGGAAAACTATATTATTGAAGGCAGGAGTTCATCAAGTGTTATTTGGTGAACAAGGTGAATAGTACAAGATCCCAACAGTGGGAGGGCGAATAAAGCTTAAATAAACAGCTGGAGGGAATAACCCATGGTCTCAGATTCTCTGCACTAATGTGCAGAGCATGGGAAATAAACAAGATGAACTCATAGCACATCAAAGCAAATATGATATAGTAGGCATCACTGAAACCCGGTGGGATGGGTCTCATAATTAGAATGTAGCAATAGAGGGGTATAACCAATTTTAGAGAAATAGACCAAATAGGAAAGGAGGAGGAGGAGGATCGAGGATGTTTATATCTGTGAAGAGATCCATGACTAAATCCTGGAAGCCAGGTTGAGATCATTTGGGTAAAAATTAAGGGGGAGAGAAAGAAAAGCCATGTCATTGTGGGGGTCCACTACAGAGTCCCAAACTGGGATGAGATTTTGGATGATGCCTTCTTGGAACAGATAACCAAACATTCAGAAAGGAGACATGTAGTAGTAACGAGAGATTTCAACTATCCTGATATTTCTTGGAAGTCAAACCCTGCCAAATTCCTCACTTGCCTTGGGAAGAGGCAACAAGGCCACTGGCTGTTTTGGACCTGATCCTAACCAATAGTGATGACCTGGTAATGGAGTGGAAGTGGTGGGATCCCAGGTGGAAGAGACCATGTTCTCCTGGAATTTATTATACAGAGGAAAGGAGAAGCCAAGCGTAGTCAGACACTCATTCTAAATTTAAGAAAGCTGATTTTAGTAAACTTAGGGAAATACTGGGGGTGATCCTGTGGTCAGGAATACTAAAAGAGAAAGGAATTGATGATGGATGGCAGTTTCTTAAAAGTGAGATATTGAAGGAACAGTTTCAGAGAATTCCAATGAGAAGGAAAAATGGGAGGTATCTAAAGAATCGGGGACAGATGTCTAAAGAACTTCCAACTGAGTTAAAATGTAAAAGGGGCATGTAGAAGAAATGGAAAAAGGGAGAAATCACTGAAGGAGAATTCAAACAAATAGTCAGCATTGTAGGGAGAAGGTCAGAAAAACTAAAGTGCAAGAATGAGCTCAGGCTTAGTAGAGAGGCTAAAAACAATTTTAAAAAAGGCTTTTTTGGTCATTGTAGCAAAAGGAAGAACAAGGAAGAGGTAGGGCCACAGCATGAAGAAGATGGCTAAACACTAAGAGGGGACAGAGAAAAGGTAGAACTGCTTAACACCTTCTTTGTCTTGGTCTTCTCCCCAAAGGAAAACAGAGCTCGGCTTGGGGAAAATGGAGCGGATGATGCAATAGGTGAAATGCAGCACAGTACAGGTAAAGCCAGCATGGTATAGTGGTTTGAGTATTGGAATATGACCCTGAAGACCAAGGTTTGATTTCCTGCTCAGCCATTGAAACCCACTGGGTGACTGTGGGCACATCACAAACTCTCAGCCCAAGAAAACACCATGATATGCCTTATGATTGCCATAAATCAGAAATGATTTGAAGGCATACAACAACAACAAAAAGGAGTAGCACAGGAATGCCTGGCTACTCTAAATGAATTCAAGTCTCCGTGGCAGATGAACTGCATCCCAGGATATTAAAAGCACTGGCAGAAGTAATCTCAAAACCACTGGAAATAATCATTTTGAATTCTTGGAGAAGGAGAGAAGTCCCAGCACACTAGAGAAGAGCAAATATTGTCCCCATCCCTGTCAGCCTGACATCAGTACCAGGAAAGTTTCTAGAACAGGTCATTAAACAAACAGTCTATAAGGACTAAGAAAGGAATGCTGTGATCACTAAAAGTAAACATAGATTTCTCAAAAACAAGTCATGCCAGTTTAATCTTCTTTTTTTGATAAAGTTATAAACTTGGTAGATGAAAGGAATGCTGTGGATGTAGCATTGACTTGACTTCAGTAAGGTTATTGATAGAGATGGGACAAATCCAGAATTTTCCAAATCCAGATCCGAATCCGTGGAAGGTTCTGGGAATCACTGAACCTCACGAACCTCGAATCTTTAGAATCCTTTTTTTAAAAAGAGTTTAAAAAGCAAGGGAAAGAAGGATAATCTTGGGCAAGACACACTGTCTCAGCCTTAGCAAAAGCCTAGGCCAAGACAATTGTCATAGTTTTGCCTCAGGATCTCCCAGATTGAAAATGACATGAAGGCCCTTTCTACACAGGCACGAAAATGTGAATTAATCCCACATTTTCCTGCCTGTGTAAACAGGGCCACATACTACATTAGAGAGATAATCCAGGTCAAAACTGGCTTTTCTTTGCATAGCTACTTCTGGCATCATGGGGTTTGTAGTTTGATGATGCACCAGTACACTTTTTCAGAGAAGGCTGTGACACCTTGTAAAACTCCAAACCCCAGAATTGTGTCTGAAAGAGGTTTGCAAGGAAACTATGCAAAGGAATGTTTCAGCTGTCCTTGAAATTTCAAGCCTGTAGCTCCCAGTCAAGTACTGAACTTAAATGTGAAATGTTCAATTTAAATATCTTAGAATACAAGCCCAGCTGTAATTTGTGAAATTGTTAGCAAAGGCCATTATTACTCCAAGGGAAAATCTCACCTACTTACTATCTTCCCTTGTATATACAGTCTCCCAGGTTTTCAGGCATCCTGGTCTCCAACAATCTATTTAGTTGGCGGATTCCAAAGATCTGGTTTGCCTATTTTGGCACAGGGATTCAGATTCGGGAATCTCGAATCCTTACCCAGGATTCGAGGATTTGAGGATTCGAGGATTTGGTTGGCCCATCCCTAGTTATTGACAAGGTCCTCCATGATATGTACTAGCAAACAAGCTAGTACAATCTAGGCTAGACAATGCTACTGTTAGGTGGATTTGTAATTGGTTGACTGATCAAACCCAAAGGGTGATCACCAATGGCTCCTCTTCATTCTGGAGAGAATTGAATAGCAGGGTGCCACAGTGCTATTCAGCGTCTTTAGCAATGATTTGAATGAGGGTATAGAGGGCATTCTTTCCATATTTGCAGATGGAACCAAATTAGGAGGGTAGCTAACACGCAGAGGACAGGACTCAAATTCAAAATGACCTTAACAGATTAAAGAGCTCAGCCCAAACTAGCAAACTGAGTTTGAAGAGGGAGAAATGTACGGTACTACACTTAGGCAGAAAAAAAAAATGAAATGCAGAGATATAGGATTGATGACACCTGGTCTGACCACAGTACATGTGAAAGGGATCTAGGAGTCTTCGTAGTCGGCAGTATGATGGAGGAGCTAAAAAAGCCAATGTGATTCTAGACTGCATCAATAGGAGTATAGCGTTTAGGTCAAGGGAAGCAAAAGTACCACTCTATTCTGCTTTGTTGAGACACCACTTGGAATACTGTATCCAGCTCTGGACTCTACAATTCACGAACAAAACTGACAAGCTGGAAAGTGTCCAGAGGAGGGAGACCAAAATGGTAAAAGGCCTTGAAACTATGTTCTATGAAGTGTGATTTAGGGAACTGGGTATGCTTAGCCTGGAGAAGAGAAGATTAAGAAGTGACAAGATAGCTATGTTTAAATATTTGAAGGGATGTCATACAGAAGCTGGTGCAAACTTGTTTTCTGCTGCTTCAGAGATTAGGATATGCAGCAATGGCTTCAAACTACAGGAAAAGAGATTTTACCTAAACATTAAGAAGAACTTGATGGTAAGAGCAGTTCAACAGTGGATTACACTGCCTCAGACTGTGGTGGGATCTCCTTCTTTGGAGGTTTTTAAAGAGAAGCTGGATGACCATCTGTCTGGAATGCTTTGATTGTGTACTCCTGCATGGCAGGGGATTGGACTTGATGATCCTTGTGGTCTCTTCCAGCTGTATGATTCTATGATTGTCAGAACAAACTAGTCTTTTCTATAGTCCATCTTTACTTGCTAAGGGCCTGTTAAAGCTGTTAACAAGGGCAAATACCAAGACAATCTCCTGCACTTACTCAGTCTCCTGATAGAATGACCTACATAGGCATTTTGATCTGGCATTCTTTGCAATCTGAGGTTAAAGGTTTGTGAAGAGGCTGTGCTGAATTCTATTCTTGATCCTGAGCAGGCCCACAAATGACACATACAGAACTGGTTTTGACAAAATTTTATCATTCACAAAAATAAACTAATAAAGGAATCTATTTGGAAATCATTACCCTCCTTTAGGCATTGGGAGAGGGATTTTTGTACTCATTCTATCATAGGTTTATTATTTTGGAAGAAAAACACCTATATCTTCTATTCCATGAAGAGAAAATGTTAAATGGCCCATGGGCATGGCACCTTCTCCCCGCTCCTCAAATTCTGTGCTTTCTTCTGTGGTTTTTTTCCTGGTCTCCAAGAAAATCTCCTGAGATATTTGGGAATTCTGCGAATTCACAGTGAGCTGGAAATTGATAGTTGGAATGATGCAATATCCAGCAGTATAATGGTTATATTGACGTAAAGGTGTTCCTCATGACATAACAAGCCATTTCCCAAATTCACAGACCACAGAACTATACAGTAAAAGATAAACATTTTGAACAAAATTCGGTGAATGGCTGCAAGAGAGTACCCAGTACTGCAGAGCTTTCCAAACTTTTCATGTTTGGCCATTTCCATACCGGGCTTCTGAAACCGTGCAGAGCGACCTGTCACACCAGAATCCACTCAGGAGCGGCTGGAACTAGCCGGGCTGCGTGTTTTTTAAAAACCTCTTTTTAGAGGTTTTTGAAAAGCACGGAGCGCACAGCCCCGTGCCGCTCCGTCGCTCGGCTCCAAAGTGGATTTGCAGGTGCGCACAAGTGCATGCCTGCAGATCTGCCAGGGGTGGGCTTCCGGCTGGTGAGCTTCTCCGGTTGGTGGAGAGCCTCCACCAACCGGAAGCTGCCATCTGGGATGCCGGAGGACTGTGGAGCAGTGAGCTCGCGCTGCTCCGCATGGTGACGGACTTACTCGGCTGCGGGTAAGCTCCGTTTTAGCGTGTTTTTGCCCGTTCCCCCCCCCCACATGTGAAAAGGGCCTTTGTGACACGCTTTTTAGACATGCATCATTTTGTGACACAGTAATTCAGTTTTACTAATTGGTTAAACTAAGCCCTTATAAGAGAACTGGTTAAACTAACCCCTTATAAGAGATACAGACACACACATAAATTGTAATAACAAAATGTATGGGGACACAACATATCTCATGAAAGCCTTTCATATTTTTTAAAAAATATATGATTTATAAACAATAACATACATTTCCAAGATTGTAGGCGTCACACCTACACACGTCAGACGACACACTAATGTGTCACGGCACACCGTTTGGAAAGCCCTGCAGTACTGTTTGGTACCCTTAAGCACCCAATGGAGGGTGGGAAGGGGAAGGAGGAGGCCAAGGAGGCCTTCCTTCCAGATGAGAGTGGAAGAGCACCTGCAGGGTCTTTCTTCTGCTGATGCCTGTCACAGCATGTCCAGCTACAGTAAGAGGGTTGGATGTAGCTCCACTCATACCCCTGGTCTCCAGCAAGATGGAAATGGCTGTGTCGAGGAGGAGGAGCTGCACTGCTTAAAAGGTATTTTTTGGGGGAGGGAGGGGGACTTTTGGTGATTGTGTGGTAGGAAGAGACTGCAGCCCTGTGCTACAACAGTAAAAGTGAATTGTGATGGTGTGAATTGTGATGGTATGTGAGTCTCATACCATTGTAATTCATGAACAGGATGTCAGCTGTAGTTGTAGTTGCTATACAATGAGTACAGCTTGTCCATCAATGCCTGAAAGTGAATTACTCCATGGACTTCTCAACCTTTGTCTGGAAGAGTAAACTCCAGCTGTGGTTTAAGCAGTGTGCTAATATAAAGTATTTCAACCAGGCATTATATGATTCCTGGTTTTCTTCGTAACATGTTAGTGCCTTTGCTAAAACAAACTACAACTTTTTGCTGAAGCTATCCCAGAATAAATCCAAGGTATCCAATAAAATTAAGGACAAATTATTGTTTATGTAGTTTTCCCTGATACGTTTATTAAATCATGGAAAATAAGATTCAGATCTCTTTCTTTATCAAATGGGCATTTTAGATGCACAGTTCATGTGCTTCTCACTCAGGCTCATGGACTCATTAGCAAGGACAGGTCTCTTGCCATTAATATCTTGCATTGCTTTGCAATTATCCATTTCATTATAGAATCAATGTGATCAACAGTCTGAGTAGTACTGTAACCAGAGCACCAGCCATCTTCCATGCTTGACCTAGTTATCAAGAACAAGAAGATCAAAGGGAACTGAATATGGCCTATCACACTTATTCACTTCTCCACCCGAATAATAGGCTCCCACAATAATACAATCTGTGTATTCCACTTGATCTGTATTGTTGCTTTTCAGATTTTCTCTGTTGGCCATACTGCTACTTCATGTGCACCTACATGCCCCCATCTTCAAGAAGGGGAAAAAAGAGGACCCAAATAATTATCGCCCGGTTAGCCTGACATCAATTCCAGGAAAGATCCTAGAGCAGATCATAAAACAATCAGTTTGTAATTACTTAGAAAGCAATGCCGTAATCACTAAAAACCAGCATGGATTTCTCAAAGATAAGTCATGCCAGACTAATCTCATCTCTTTTTATGATAGGGTTACAGGTTTGATAGATGAAGGGAATGCTGTAGACGTAGCATATCTTGACCTCAGTAAGGCCTTTGATAAAGTTCCCCATGACATTCTTGCAAAGAAGCTAGTAAAATGCAGGCTGGACAGGGCTACTTTTAAGTGGATTTGTAATTGGTTGACCAACCGAACCCAAAGGGTGATCACCAATGGCTGCTTTTCATCCTGGAGAGAAGTGACTAGTGGGGTGCCACAGGGTTCTGTCCTGGGCCCAGTGCTATTCAAAATCTTCATCAATGATTTGGATGAAGGAGTAGAGGGCATGCTGATCAAATTTGCAGATGACACCAGATTGGGAGGGGTTGCTAATACCCCAGAGGACAGGATCAAATTTCAAAACGACCTTTACAGATTGGAGAGCTGGGCCAAAACTAACAAAAGGAATTTCAACAGAGAGAAATGTAAGGTCCAGCACTTACGCAGAAAAAATAGAAGGCACAAATATCAGATGGGGGATGCACGGCTGGATAGCAGTATGTATGAAAGGGATCTAGGAGTCTTGGTAGATCACAAGCTGAACATGAGTCAGCAGTGTGATGCAGCAGCCAAGAAAGCCAACGTGATTCTTGGTTGCATCAATAGGAGCATTGTGTCCAGATCGAGGGATGTAATGGTACCACTGTATTCTGCATTGGTTAGGCCTCATTTGGAATACTGTGTCCAGTTCTGGGCACCTCAATTCAAGAAGGATGTCGACAAGCTGGAATGTCTCCAGAGGAGGGCGACCAAAATGGTGAAGCCATCTGGAAGCCATACCCTATGAAGAACGGCTTAGGGAGCTGGGTATGTTTAGTCTACAGAAGAGAAGGTTAAGAGGGGACATGATAGCCATGTTTAAATATTTGAAGGGATGTCATGTTGAGGGGGGAGCGGGCTTGTTTTCCGCTGCTCCAGAGACTAGGACAAGGAGCAATGGATTCAAGCTGCAGGAAAGGAAATTCCACTTGAACCTCAGGAAGAACTTCCTGATGGTCAGAGCTGTCCGGCAGTGGAATATGCTGCCTTGGAGTGTGGTAGAGTCTCCTTCTTTGGAGGTTTTTAAGCGGAGGCTGGATAACCATCTGTTGGGAATGCTTTGATGGGTGTTCCTGCATAGCAGGGGGTTGGACTCGATGGCCCCTGGGGTCTCTTCCAACTCTATGATTCTATGATTTTATGATTCTATTCTATGATTCTATGTGCTGATGATTTACAGTGCTCCATTCTCTTTATTCATAACTATTTAAATTGTTCTGGTCTTTGTTATTGTTGCTGTATTATTGTCATTTGTATTTTATTAGATTTACAATTTTATTGCCAAATAAAATAAAAAAAAATAAATTGTGCTGGTCTTGAATGCCCACTCTACATAACATCATTTATATGCCATTCTTTTGAAGTTGAAATGCCTCGTTTTTTCAGTGTCACCAGTTGACCCTTGAAGATTGCTTAATTCATACATCAACAGTAAAGGGAAGATTCACTGTCTTTTTCTTTCTTTTCTTTTTCATTTTGCTTGCCCAGATTTTTAGTGACTAAAGCTCTGGCAATGCCCACATTGCTGTACTACTGTTTGGGCATCACTATCAATGTCACAACCAGACAGTATGATCTTACTTTCAGAGATATGACTTTGTTCACTATATATATATATCAGGCATGGGTAACTTTTTGGTGTCTGTGGGCCAAATTTTAGTCCAGCTAAAAAATGGAATTTTTTACATTTTTTCCAAAAATGTATATGCCCAGAAGTTTAGTCCTAATTCTTTTTTTGGAAGGGCAGGGGAAACTCACCTACTCAGCTATTAAACAAATCCATATACTCTACTGAATTGAAAAATCACTATTCCTGGACACTTGCCAGGGTGGCAAAGAGTTTTTTCACCGTTTTTGGAGGGGTATGTAATGGGGTCTGCAGAGGTGAAAATGGCATGCAGCAGAAGGTGGGGGTGGGTACCAACTGCAATTTGTTTATCCTGGTGTCTATCCTATCCTATCTTCTCCTGATGCTGCATGACTCTTTGATGAGGAGAATGGGATTCTATCTTCAGGAGCAAAGTACATAAAATTCAAAATCCACAAAAGAGCAATACCTTTATTGGACCAACCAAAATGCACAAAATGTATCATTAAAGCCTTCAAAGTTTCATTGGCTTCTTCAGGCAAAGATGTTAAATTCATACAGAAGAAGAAAAGTGACAATGTTACAATCATAGGCCTGTATTGTATCTCAGCAGTTGTTCTATTGTCCATTAAGTAAAGGAATATCAATACAGGCAGAAGCCTCTCCTCTTCTTGGACATGTGGGGACTAGGGACAGAGGGAAATAAAAGACAGGTAATAAAATTTCAACTCCATTAGCAACTGAAAAGTGACTTCCCTTGAACGCCAGTTTGTCCCTGTCCTGTGCAAAGTTAAGTTCCCCATTTTTAGGCAGAGGATGTTTTCCTTTCTCAAGAAGTCCCTGTAGTGTTGCATCTGGAAAACCTTTGTGGTACTGTGTAGATAAAACTTGTCAATTGCAGTCCAAACAAATTTAAGGAGCCACTCTCTTGCTCTCTCGAGTTTGTCTTGGTTCTTTGAAAAAGAAATGGTAATAAGTGCTTACTTTGTTTGATACTTACAGCAGGCTTCACAAGCTGACTTTGAGTAAGCTCCAAAAACAGAAGGTAATTGTGAAAAACCACAATCTATGTTTAAGAAATTGGAAATTATTTGTTCAACAATTTTTGTTTTATTAGCATTTTGCATTCTTTGCATAACATTGTATGTTACAAAGCAATATATGGCAAACAGTTTGTCCACGTACAAGTCATAAAATTCTAGAAAAATTTAAACCGCAGTAGCGTTATTTGTTGGGTTGCATAGCAATGCCACAAGTAAGACAGCAATCCAACGAGCACGTGCCTGGGAGTAAAACCCTGGAACTCAATGAGCTTAGGTCTGTATAGATGTTGTTAAAGAGATATATACAGGGGCTATCCGTGTAGGTCAAGTTATTATTATTTTTATTCCAAGCAAAAAATAAAATAGTTAATATCCTGTCTAATCAAACCCAAATTATATAATCAAAATTAATTACGTTCTCAAAATTGCATAGTGGGAAATAAGAGAATCTAAAGAAACACGGACCACTAAATTTAATGGCAAAATTAAGGCCCTTTCTGCACGAGGCGAGGGAATCGCTCTGTGCCATTACCTACCGCTTCTTCTGGGGTCCGAAGCAACGCGGACTGTCGCTGAAGCCCTTTTGCAGGGCTCCTCCTTGGTCCAGGGTGAATCGGAGCAGTGCGAGGTCTGTAGATCCGCACTGCTCCGGCTTTCAAAATGGCAGCTTCCGGTTGGTTGTGGGTCCCGACCAACCGCTCACCACACCTAAAGCCCGCCCTCTGCAGATTGCAGGCTCGCATTGGTGCAAGCGTGTGAATCTGCACAAGGGAGCAGGAACGCAATGTTGCGTTCCAGGAAAATAAAGACCTGTTTTTTCCCGTCTTTGAAAAACACGCTGGAGGACCACTTGGGGTCATCTTGGAGTGGACTGAGGTGTGGATCTCTGGTAAGTAGTCCGCTCCTAGTCTGCTCCAAGGTGCAGACGACCTCCCTGTGAGGACGCACTGCCCTGTTCTAATTGCCTGGTGTGGAAAGGGCCTCAAACTGCCTTTTAGCAGTGCTGCTCAATAGATACTTTAAAAAAATATTTCTGAACGTTTCCTACATCTATCTGCCAACATACTCTGAAAACCTGCATTTCTAATTATAAAAATGGGGAGAAACAATTTTGAGGAACTTCTATCAAAGAACTGGTACAAAGAAAGTGTATCAAGAGGGACTATTCTCCCCTCTGTTCCCCAGCTGCTTCTGACAGGTGTGCATGGGAAGTTCTGCAATTCTTCTAAAAATAAAAACCTCATCACATTTTAAGTGGCATGCATGTAATCATTGTAGTGAAACAAGAAAAAGACTATTCATTCCCCACAAAGGTTCCTGATTGTATTTCTTTTCATTATGAAAACCAGTGAGACTGGTTTTCTCCTAATAAGCTGTTTCCAAAAGCAGTTTTTACTAGTTATTCTTATTGTTCTAAGTTATTGTTAATAAGCTGTTTTTTTAAAAAAAAAAAAAAAAAGTAGAGAAGGCAGCTGGCCACAAATTTCCTTCATTTTTCTATGAACAACATTTGATAGAAAGGAAACAATATTTCACGGGTTTCCAGGCAAGCAAGCCAAACAGGATGAAACTTTCCCTGAATAAGCAAAGATTAGCAGACCATGCCTGTAAGAGAAGTCATGGTGTGAGACTTTTTGACAGGAGTAAATATTTAATTTCTGCTGGCTCTCTGAAATCTGAGATTATTTGGGGCTCAGCATTTTCCATAAATATGTATACTTTGATGATATGAGATGGGCATGAATGAAAAGGGCATATGTGCTAGGATCCTGAATGCAAAGAATAAATGGATATTTAGTAAAAGATTTCTGAAGAATGTAAATTTCATTCTTTGTGTTATACCTATAGGTATAGCATAGTATAGTATAGTATAGTATAGTATAGTATAGTATAGTATAGGTACAGAGTACATATAAGTTCAATATGCATTTTTGTTGGTTAACCTGCTTATCTATTGATTGTTCTGCTGTTTATGTAATCCTCATCACTTTGCCAGTTTTCTACTTCTCTGTCTTGTTTCGATTGGGAGTCCATTCACACTACACAATCATAGTGCTATACTCCACTTTAATTATAGTGCTATATTCCACTTTAATTCCACATGGAATCCTGGGATTTGCAATACAGGGAAGGGCAAATTAGAATTCTCTGCCAGATAGTTCTAGTGCCTCACCAAACTACAAATCCCAGGATTCCAAATAATGAAACTATGGCAGTTGAAGTAGAATCACAGTATAGCACTATGATTGTGTAGTGTGAATGGACTCCCAATCGAAACAAGACAGAGAAGAGACAGTAGACCCTGGGAAGATTACAAGTCCCAAGGGGCAAAATGCCTTTTTTTTCCTGGTGCTTTTCCTAAAAACCATGCTAGTCTGGCCTTGGGGCAGGCTTGGAGAAAGAAAATTATGACTACTCCACAGAAGAAGTGATATCCAGGCTGTTTCTCCTGCTGGCATCTGAAGGAAACAAAACAAAACAAACAAAGAGGAAGATGGGCTTCCTGACTGCTATGACATTCCCTACTCAAATTATATCCCCCCCACAATTCTCTATGGGATATGAATTGATTATAAAAGGCATCGGGACATGAGGTTTATCCAAAATAATTATTTTGGTGATCCTCATCCAGAACATGATGACAAAGAGAATCAGTGGCCACCCTTGATTTGAAAAGATAAGTCCTCTCTCTTGCCAGCAATCAGAACATATAAATCACTTGTGTATGAAATAACAGAAGCCAGGCTGTTGCTTAATTTTTGAAAATATTCTAAAATCATAGTCAATAGAGCCTAAGTTGAGTTTTGCCACTCAGTGGTTGCAGAATACATTGTTCCATCTAAGATGCAGTCCCATAAAATTTTCCAGAAAAGATCACCCCAAATGTAATTAAGTCACTTGCAGAACTTAGAATGTTACTTTTAAAATAAATTATTGTTAGTTGTTAGACTGACAGAAATGCAAGTTACTATCATTAATCTTACTTTTAAAAAGTAATGCCATGTTGGTCGTTACATTACTTGTCGCATTGATGTTATTTGTTATGTTATGGCTTTATTGGGGCAGGGTGAATGTGACTACATGCTCTGAGTACTTTATGTATGTATATGTAAGTTAACCTCCTATATAAGTCAAGGGCAAGTTTTGGAGAGTAAATTATGGATTTTGGTATGACCTGTGGATAAATTGAGGGTTATTCCATGGAAGGGGGAAAGCACCTACCTCACCTCAAGGATCCACCTGGTCCTGGCCACCACTATTTTCGCACCTTGACATTCCAGAAAGCCTTTTGCCACACTACTCAGAGAAGGAGATGCTTCTTATTTTGATAAAAGTTAAGGTACAGTATTAACTCTTATCAAAAGAAGGAGTCAAACTCTTATTCGAGTAGAGTGGCAAAAGGTGAGAGGTTAGTTCATCTTGGGAGAACCAAAAAGAAACCCCAACTGCCTCTACTCTCTTGGCGCTGCCTTGAGGGGAAATGCGAAAGAACTGCCACCGTTGCTGCTATTTTCCCACACAGCCAGTAGCGGCACCATAGTAGAAAGAGTAGAGGCAATCAGTGCTGCTTTCAATTCTCCCGTGATGGACTAAGGCCCTTTCCGCACCTTACCTTCTTCTGGCACTGGGGTGCAGGGATCCCGCGAGCAGCTTCTGGCGAGAGGCTCTCGCATCCAGGGTCCTTTGGCTCCGCACGAGCTGCCTGCTCCAGCGAAAGTCCCGTCTCTTCCTTCCGCAGTGCAGCCTGGGAACTTCCCAGGCTCCACTGGGGCAGGAAGTGCTACCGGCACGACTCCAGAGGCTTTGCACGACAGGTAAGTGCATGCAGGGCCTGGGAGCAATGCGCGATCGCGCACCATTTTCGGCTTCTAGCCAAAAACGAAAAGGTGCCTGATCGGTGCGTGCTGGCCCCTGGAGCGTCACGCGATTGTGAGTGCATCGTGCAGATCGCTCCTCACAATCGTGTGATGCTCCAGGCGCCCTTTCACATTGAAAATGCTGCGCAGAAAGGGCCTAAGTTCTTGCCTTTTGTTACCCCACTAGAAAACCCTGTCCCGGGGTCTACAATTTTGATATTAAAATATGATTCCATGTGCCTGAGAGGTTGCCCAGATGAGCACGTAGGCAGCAATGGCTGAACGATTGAAAACCATGTCAGGCCAGTAAAATCCCCAGTCACGTAGCCCCAGGAGACCTCAAGCTGTGCAAACTCACAGTAAACAAAGGATCCTCAGCCACTGAGGAGCCAACTTGAGGGGATTAGCATCTTTTCCCCAAGTTGAGCGCCGATAGCAATAAAATCCTATCAGGCAAGGACCATCTACATAAATTCACACCACAACCCAATGCAACTGAAGATCCTGAAACTTTGGCAACACCTTTTCATCTCATCATGCAAAAGGAGTTGCCATCGTGGAGCTTCTTTTCCATTGCAACACCCATTGTTCTCCCTGGGAAAGGACTGGCCCTCCGGGTACTTTTTCCCCTACAAATAGTTCCAGTTTTTGAGTGGTTCTTTGGATCACTCCTGGTCATCCCAGCAGACCATTTCACCATTCGTTGAGTAATTCCCTCAGCCCTCTCTGTGCTAAGCTCCACTTCTTCGCTGTTTTTCGCAGATCAAGGACTGCAGGAAAAGGTGCAGTATTACCCCAGCTACAATCCCTTCAATATTCCCCCTATCCAGTTTCCTCTCTTTTGCTTCTCTATAGGTCTTGAGTGAATGTGTGAGTGATTGCATTGGTGCGTGAGACTTTTATTCAATAAAATCATTTTATTGGACATCTTTATTTGGTTTTTGGCTTGGCCTGACCCCGTAAAAACTGGGTAAAAAGACCCCTCTAGGTTATCCTGCCTCTCGCATTGCTATTGCTCATGATCTGGCTAGTTTCTGTTCCCTATCACGTGGAGCACATTAAGGTGTCCCCCAAGGGACCTCAGAAATCAGGGTAACACTTTCACCATTCTACTCAGAAAAGGGGATGGTTCTTTCTTTCTTTCTTTCTTTCTTTCTTTCTTTCTTTCTTTCTTTCTTTCTTTCTTTCTTTCTTTCAATAAGAGTTAAGATACAGTACTTACATTGACCTGTGGATAAGTTGACCTAGATTTTTTGGGTCAATTTTTTGACTAAAATTTCTAGATTTATACATGACTATATACAGTAGACATATTGGCAGGAGAAGTTGCTCTATTTTTTAAAACTGAGAACAAGGGCTTTACCCTCCTGAAAACAGCACAGGATAGGATGTTATCTGCTCCTGGAATACTCTTGTGAAAGAAGTCTCTTCAGCTGTCCTGAATTGGCACTAGAAAGCTATGTGACACACTGCTCCATGGGAAGTCTGGTTGGCAGGCATTTCCTGGAGGCTTAGTCACTCCAGGAAGAATGGTTGATAGGCATTCAGCCACACTTCTTGTGGAGGCACATTGTCACATTGCTCTGTAATATGTTTTATAACATGTTTTGGAGAAGAAAGTGGTGAAGAAACTTCTTTCAAGCAGTGCTTCAGCACCTGACAGTAACAAAATGAACAATCCCCAGTTTCCCTTTATATTTATGATAGGCATGAATATTTCACCTCATCACAATAAAGTCTGCTGTAGCAAGTAAAAAAAATTCTCATTGCACAAAAATAGATACCAGTGCAGGCCATTAAAACTTTTATCTAAAGGAATATTGCTGGATTGTCATAACCCTTAGAATAATTTGTTCAGTTTATAGTGTTGCTTGTAATGAGTTATAAGCTCTGAGTCACTATTACCAAAATGTTCTCCCTCGCATCTTGTTTAGAATTTGGATCTCTAGGATGTGAGTCAGCGGAAGTAGTTACCTGAAAAAGCAAGAGTAATTACTTGAGTTTCTCTCCCCCCACTGCCGCTGATGTTCTGTAGCTTTTTAACAAACCATAAAAGGGGAGCTGATGACTGTGATGCTCCTGCCACAGATAAATTATTATTAGAGAATGCAAGTAATTATAACAGATGGCTATTTAATTCTGTTGGCATGTTCTCCACCTGTACACTTATGGATTATAGAAACACCATTACATTTAAAATTCTGTGAGTATGGAGGGACTTTCCTTTATCCACTTTTAAGCCCTCCTCCTATGTGGAGAATCATACAAATAGTCAGTTTGTAGGGTTTTCAGTTGACCACCTGGCTCTCCTTTCTCCAGACAGGTTGCTCCTTGTAGTAGTTTTTACATAATGAAATGTCATGTTTTTCTATATCTCTCATTACTTCCTTTATGACCATTTGCATCTAAAATGTAACAGCTCTGTATTGACAGGTATATGGTCGGAAGAGAGCCAGCATGATGTAGTCGTTTGAGCACTGGACTGTGACCCTGGAGACCAGGGTTTGATTCCCAGCTTGGCCACGGTGACCCACTGGGTGATCTTGGGCACATCACATACAGCCCCAGGAAAACCCATGATAGGGCCTTAGCGTCATTGTTAAGTTGGAAACAACTTGAAGGTACAGAAGAACAGCAATAACAACATTACCTGAGCATTTGTTCACCATTCTTTTCTTTTTTTAAACTGCTTACGGAACAAATTTCTATTGGTGTTTAAATATCTAATGAATGAGACAGGATTATTAAACAACTGTATGAAAAGGTAGAAAAGGTCCTATCAGATGTTATTTTTGAGGCTGTCAGGAGAGATGGGAGCTAAAATGAAAAGACCTGTGGATCTCCTGCTTCCTGGGCTAATGAGACTGCTTCCTGGAGCTAGAACTGGGTTGTTGTAAAGACCCCAGCTACACTTTGTTGTTGTTGCAAAGATCCCAGCTGCTTTTCTCAGTTGTTGCCAAGGAACATTAGCAGGCCATGCATCTTTCTGCTCTAGGTACAGCCCTGCAGTTGGTCCTGTGAGAGTTATGCGCAGGCAATCAATTTTATCTCATCCTGCTAGATTAAGGTCAGAATTAAGGGTACCTAATGTTGCCTTAGGCTTCACAAAGCCAGGAAACTGAAACTCCTCACAATGGAGATACATCACTATAGTGTCGTTGTGTCATGAATACATCTGCACGTCAAACCGGTTTGACATTGTTCTGTCATAGTTCGTTCTGCACGTGTTCAGCTCTTAGCGCGGTTCACATTGTCGTAAAACTGGTGTAATATAAAAATGGAAAAACCACCACAACGGTGCCACTGTGTTTTTTCCTACATGTAGAAGCGTTACATTGATTCACACCACAGAGGTGGGCGTTAAATTGACCAATCAGTGGTGGCGGAGTAGGGGAGGGAGGGGAATAAGAGTTCCAGGAGAACTGACGATGCAGAAACTACAAATGATTTTCTCCACTTTACTTCGACAGAAACTGGAGGGTGTGCAGATAGGAATCGGGGGAAAACGGAGTGAAAAACACCGCTCATAAAACACGGTGAAACGCTCCTCCACTCGAGCGCAGAAATGGCCTAAGGCTCATACTTTAACTGACATATCCCATGCCCAGCAATAGCCACTCTCATAAATTGTACGTTTGCAGGTCTGAGTCCCAATGGGAAGAATAGAAACCCCAGGGCTAGTAAAGATGCCCCTTGTATTTCTTGTCTGGTATGACCTTACTGCATTGAAAGAGGAATACATATGTTAATTGACCCGTGCCTCTTTTTTGCTTGCATTACTACAGAGTAGGATGGTTTAAACAAAAGGAAGTTGGGATGGAGGTTTTTTCTGATGCAATACAATGGCAGTGGGAGTGGTATGGCTGCTAATGACTTGGGGCAAGGTGGATAATGCTTGTAGCTGTGATAGTGATTGATGATGGTTCCAGTTATGAAAAATGTCAAAGCAAGTTTTGAAAATAATTGCTTTCACAGATTTTTCAGAAACAGAGCATCTTGGCAGTGTGTGGTATAATTACAACTAGGTTTTTCCTTATTTATATTTCAATGAATCATTAGGCATTGTCTCTCTTCTTCTAAAAGGTGCTCACAAGGGCTTTTTAACAAGTTAGACTATTATCTAACAGAATATCGAGTTAGATAACTAAGAACTTATGAATCTTAGCCTACACATGGTAAGTGCGTATGTGAAATGGTGTTGGGCAAATGCTTTTTGAAGCAAAGAGATAGTGCACTAAAAGAGTGTGCTAACCATTCCATTTCATTTGTTTTTGGCTGCACTTCCAAAAATAGCCCATTTTGTCTGTATCAAGAACCTCAGATTCTAAAGCAAGATGTATTGCGACATGTCTGATGGTGAATATCTCAATGTGATAATGGATAAATATTTTTATCTCATTCATCATGTTGTAGTTCTGAATCAAGAAAAAGAAACTTGGGTGAAGACACACCTTTCATGACAAGGCTGAATAAAATACACCAACAGTTTTCACCCAAATTTGGCAGAAAAATATGTTTGAAGGCTACAGGCACCCACAAAGTATTGTGCCTTATGTGTGTGAGTATGTTTTGGACATATCCAGAAGTTGGTGCAGCATGAAATTTGTTGCATGTAAGAAAGACTGCCCACAATGTTCCCTGTCCCACAGGACAAAGACCTTAGCAACAGCTATGGGAGTCAGCATAGCAATGGACTGTAAATGTAACTCAGTTTAGCTGCTGTTAAGCATGAGGGTCTTCCTGAGGATTCAGAGCACCTGACATAGGTCTGAGTAAACATAGTTAAAGAGCAACCTTAGTGCCACAGTATCTTGCAGTCACTGATGGAACCCATCCTGCAAAGACAGGATTCTTCTATCTTGACTGGGTTTCAGCAAAGGAAATATTTTGTTAAGAATGACCATCACTCTGGTAATTCTAACACTTTCTGTAGGCCCATTTCCCATGCTTTTTTTAACTGTTCATGCCTGTTTGAATTTGTTGGAAAGTCTGGCTTGGTGACAGTGCAGCTATAAATCACATCAAAGTTGTGGTTCTTGCTTTGTTCTTCTGTTGTTCTTGCACGGATCATCACATTTCTTTGTGTCTTGATCACTGTGCCTTCCCTAGACCCCAGAACCTTCACTGATTCTTCTTTGAAGGATTTTTTTTTATTACCACCATTTTATTTTGTTCCTGTTTGCACATGGAGAGTGACTGTTAAGCAGTAGGAGAACACTGATTGCCCTCATAAAACAGAACTTGCTTTTTTCTGTACATCTGTTTAAATGCTTACTACTTCTACTTTAATCAAGTTATGAAAAACAACAGACTTCATAGAACCTTAAATACTAATCATTGTAATTCAGCTTCTACCCTTCTTCGTTGCATCCCTCCTTCACTCATTGGCTAAATACACTTGTTTCTTGCAAAACAGTTGCACAGGAGAGTGACTATGGATTTTGCTGTATTGTCTGGATTTGTTGTTTTTAAATGAGTATGTTTTTAAATTGCTATCAGTTCTATTTATAGATTCATTACATTTTAACTGACTTTCATCTGCTGGGGGAAAGGCAGGATATTCATCACCACTCTACCAGCTCCACCTCCTGTGAGAGGAGGCCCCAGAGATGTAACTAAAACAGCTAAAATCATCAAAAACAGAGAAGAGACTCACTAGCCAGAAACCCACTACCCTTTCTTTCTTAGCCAAGATATAAAAACCCCACTTGTTTCTAGTAATACTCTAAAAGTTTTTAATATCCTGATTGGAACAATTAAAACTTGTTCTATGTTGATTAATTATTGTACCACTGGTTTAGCAACTTCTTTCATGTCTTCTTTAAAATTGTGAAATATTTTTAGACTTCCATTATCAAAACTTAAAAGTCATAAATTGTTGAATCTAAATATTCTTTTTCATGTGTTAAGACAAATTACCATAAATCTGTCTTCCAAATTCTATGTGGAGACAAAAGCTTTAGACATTAAGGACTTAGTTCAGCTGATGTCAACTGAGTTCAAAGTACAAAAGCAGTTTGCACTCAAATAAAATCAGTAGAGGATGGGGAGAGGAGTGGGTGACATTTTGCTCTTCCATGTAGACTCAGGCAAAAGCAAACAACTGTAGTCTCTTCTAGCTTGTCTGTTCTTCCTTGTTAATAACTTTTGCTATCTTGTCTACACTCTGACTTTCCTTGGCCATTCATGTTCTTGTTTCCATCTGGAAAATGTTGGAGAGTATGCTGAAACTGTACAAGACTGCTATGGTATTCATTAATGAAAGCATCAGCTCAGCAAAAATCCAGGATTTGGCCAACCTGTGCCTTGTTCACATCACTCCAGAACATAATCTGTATACATTTGTACTCATGTCCTTCTGTTAGGCTTCCCATAAGCTAGTAGTTGGCCACTGTGAAAATAGAATGCTGGACTGTAAGTGGTCAAGAATGAAGAACTATTTCAGGCTCAAGAGAAGACTTTTTTACAACATGAAGGGACCAGAAGCCAACTTCTGGTTCACTTCCTGATTTATTTTTTTTTAAATCTGACTTGGGTCTAAAAGAACTGTGGGTGGGGGGAAATGATTCAATTACCCCCACACACACAACAAATGGTTATGTGGGGTCATTTTAGATAATTAAAAATTGAAAAAGCAATACATGGGGGGGATCTTGGGGGCCATAAAAATGGTCCAGAGGGGGCCAAACTTTCCCCACTCGAATTATAGGCCTTAGTCTGACCCAGCATAGATCTTTGTCTGTATTTTTATAGTGTTAGAAAATGTTCCCAAAACAACATCCCAACAATTTTCCTGACTACTTCTTTTGCTGAATCATGTGCTAAATGATAGACTTCCTAGAGAAATCAAGAGGCCATTTCAAAAAGTAAAAGTTCAATCTTCTACGACTTGTAGCAAGAATTAAAAAGGAAGATTTTACCACTCTGGATAAAATATAGCCATGAGTGACAGTACTGTTTAAAGTTTTGAAAAAGCTGTTATTTCAGCTGTACAGCTTTGCCTTTGCCCTAAACCTTCTTACAATCTGTCCGTACTCACTTGGGCAGAGGTCATTTCCACTGACCATTGTAATTAGTCGTCCTTCCTAAAGTGCACAAAGAAAGGGGACACAGAGGCAAATTGCAAACTATTTCCCTTTTCTTTTCTCCAGATGCCAAAAGTGCTTATATCATACCACTAATAACCAAGTGTCCAATTTAAAATTTCTCTCTTAATGGCATATTGTAGACGTTCAAGTTTTCAAGGAAGCTGCTATAGTACCTTTGCTTGGTCCAACAGTTTTGAGAGCCGCATTCCACTCTTAATAGGAGTTTTGTGTAGAAGGACAAAAATTCACCTTAACACCTCGCCTGTTAAACTAGTTAAAGAAAGTCACAAAAAAAGTGCAAAGAATATCCAGCATACTGAATATGGCTATGTATCCTATACAGAGCTTTCTTTGGTCTTTTTTTCTTTTTTTTCTTTTGGTGTCTGCTTGATACAAGGAAAAAGTGGCCAGTTCTCTCTGTAGCAAGGTGTTATTTGGGGCTTCTTTGTCATTGAATTTCATCTATTTTCACAGTGAAAAACAAATACTCATGTATAAAATTTACATAACTTTACATATACAAGTTAATATTCTACTAACTTAGGAAACTAGGTTAGAATCTCTTTAGGAATGCCACATTGGAGTGATTGATTATCATCATACATACCCATGCTTTTGTAACCAGGAGCACTCACTCTCACAAACAATGCATGTTATATGTAGGGCTACCCTTGAAGCGACTCAATCTGCATTTTGTGGTTGAGTAGAAAGGAGGAGATGAGCTCATATTCAGCCAGTTGTGGCGACTGCACCTGTCTCTGCTCTTCTGGGCACAATTCAAAGTACCAACTAAGTTACCAAGGACTGACAGTGTGAAGAAGAGGGATGATCCTTTTCTCTTTTTTTGGTAGCGTTTTCAACTGATTACATTATGGTTTTTACATGGCTACATTGCATCTATGGGAAGTGCAGCTTATAACTGGCCAACCTTGCATCTCATGGCAAATACTACAGTGAGTAGCGGGCACTGTGGCAAGGCCTGCTTTGCTTCTCACAGATTGGGATGGCAAAAGTGCCCTGTCACTCTATTCAGCTCTGCCTTCCCTTCATGTAAAAAGGGTAAAGCCTTTCAGTTGTTATTTAGAATCCCTTTAATGATCTAAAGTTGCATGGTTCTGTTTGGTCATAACTGCTGAGAATCATTCAGCTGAGTCAAAATGTATAAAAATATACTATAACCTTTATCAAAACAACAACAAAGTATTGGTTTTCATATGTACGTCCAAGCTCAAACAAATCTCCAGAATGCGTTTAGACAGTTTCTTATATCTTTACATCAGCATAAAGGAACAGGTCTTTCACGCACAGCCCTCTGGCTACCCTTTTGCCAAGGCTCGGTTCCCAAATCTAGGTCTCCCTCTCTGACCCAATTCAAAAGTGGATTGATTTCTCTTCTGCCTCTCTTTCTAGGCTTTCTCTGAAATAACACAACCTTCTCACTCAGTCCCCCTTGACTGACTCTTTCTCCAGGAAGCCTGACAAAACCCTGCTATATATGCCTTTTCCTCTCAGCCCTCCAACTCCTCCTTCACGCTAATGGGCTGGGTTTTCTCTGTGGAATGACCATTCTGGTTACCTGGCAACCTGTTGCTGGGTGATTCTCTGACACACAGAATAGCCACTCCCTGAGACTCCATTACAGCCACATATAAGGGATGTCCATTTTTGGTGGCCTTCAGTTTGGTTCATCTTAACAGTAGCTCTCTTTCTGTTTCTGAAATATATGTCACATCAAATCTTCTGGGAACAGAGCAGAGCAAAGGTAACTTGGGAAGAACTGTATGAATAAATAAGTACACTAGTTTAAAAATGTTTGCATTTTGGCCAACAATTTATTCCAGTCTAAGTCTGTTTTCTCAGCTATTGACTCACTGAATCAATGGCATTTATATAAGTTTTGGCTTAACAAGTTACCATTGATCCAAATCAGTTCTGCTTTAGTTGGCACTAAAAAAGGAGGGGTTGAAGCTCAAGGTAGGATGGATAACTCTCTAGCAGAGCTACATGAATTAAAAGTTTCAAGACTTCTTTCCTTTGTATGGGATTACGCCATCTGTACTGATTTAGTTAGTTATCACTGCAGTCATGTTGTCACCCCCGAACATGTGGGCATTTGTTGAAAGCCATCTCCAGTGTTACACTTCCCATTTACAGGAAGCAAGTTGACAAAACACGAGTATAGCTAATTTCACAGGATCCAAAGTGTCAACACACACAGTGGGGAACAGGGATGAACTGATTAATATCTGTAGTGTGATTAAAAATCCTTTGTACCTGTTCAAGTCATAGGAGATAAATAGTTGAACCTCTTGATAAATTCTTGCTCAATCCTCAAAGTCAAGATTTTAGGGGGCATTACTATTGTTCACTGAAAAATCTCTTTAGTTCCAGTAATTCAAATTTGAATCCTGGGCCTACCATGAACTCATTCTCAAGTGCAACCCCCCAGCCCACCCCAAGCAATATGGATGATAATAATACTGACTTTTACATGACAGGGGTATTGTGAGGATTACAGTTAGAAAAAGCATATGAAGTTCTTTGAGCATTTGGAAGTGTTATATAATTTATATAGTTTAATTATACATAGTTTATATAGTTATATAGTTTAATTTCAGTTTCTCTAATGAAGCTGAAAGAAGGTCCAGCAGAATAATTCTTTTGAGAAACTATTGGGAGAAATGCATTGTGAAGCATTTTATGCATTGATCCTTGACTGCATTTTAATAATATGAATAGGAAGATATTGATGCCAGAAATATATTTGAATTCAATAAACCACTCTAGGAAAATACTTCCTCACCTCACACCTTTTGACACTCTGAATAAGTTTAAATGAGAAGCCCTGATATCACCATTCAGACGAATAGGTGCCCTGGATAGTCCTGCCTTCCTCAGAACCCAGTCTTGTGGAGATACAGACACTTAACCAAGAAGTAAATGTGGCTTTGGACAAAGAAGCATTTCACACAGTGATAAAATGGGGATTAGGGCTGTCATCCTGGAAGTGCCTGACAATTTATCTTGTGCTGACCATGTTAATTAGCTATTTAATGCTGAATTGGCTAAGTAAGAAAGGAGTTTTTCAGCCGGTGTAGACATTTATATAAGTAAGTCGGAACATGTTTCCTTACTTTAGATAAAGTTTACTTTGGGTTTTTGTGTTGTTCTTTTAGGCCTGAAAATTGTTTCAGTCTTACAGTGACCCTATCATAGGGTTTTCCTGACAAGATTTATTCAGAGGATATTTGTCGTTTCCTTCCTCTATGTCTGAGAGAGTGTGTCTTGTTTGAGATCACCCATGAACTAGCAATGCTTTGAACCATACATTAGAAGATCCCTCCCCCCCCCCAAAAAAAGGCTGCATACATGGTTTCCACACTTGTTTTATGTATTGGGCACAAACAAAGCTCAAGACAGGATTACCAGATCTCAGGAACTGGCCCTGGATCCAGTTTTATGTGTCATTTCCAAGGAGGAGATGCGGGTGACAATTTTTGGTGGTTTCAAATCAAGACGAGAAAAGGTTGTGTGCCAATCTCCAGCTCAGCTAGTAGATCACAGCTTTCCAGACTTTTCATGTTGGGGACACACTTTTTAGACATGCATCATTTCGTGACACAGTAATTCAATTTTGTTAGCAAACTGGAGATAAACTAATCCCTTATAAGAGATATAGACACATACATAAATTGTAATAACAAAATGTATGTGGACACAACATATCTCATGAAAACCTTTCACATATTTTTTTAAAATATATGCTTTATAAATAAGAACATACATTTCCACGATTGTAGGCAAGACACCTACATACTTCAGGCAACACACTAATGTGTCGCAGCACACCGTTTGGAAAGACCTGTAGTAGAGCAACAGTCCCTTTAGTTAAAATTTCTATCTTATTTACACATAGGAACTTATGTTGTGTGTGTTTCTGTGTGTGTGCGAATGAAAAGTTGTGAGCAGCAACATTTGGTACTAAATGCATAAAGCTTAGTGATGCCACCTAGGTCTCAGGTTTTGGCCTGGAAACCTCAGGGCCTGGGATGATCCTGAATTGGCAACTCTGTGTGATGGTGCTTCTGCACCTTAATGTGAACACTGAGAAATTGAAAATATAGGACTGATCATCAAATGTTTATTCATATTCATGCAAGGCCCCTCCCCCATCATACCAGGGCAACAATCTCATTACATATAAATACACTGCATAATATAAATAACAGCATCTTTTATTATTGGTAATATTCAGCTCTTTCTCAGGCAGTCTGCTCTCACAGCCAACACAACCACCTCCATGTCCTCTTCGTGCCACCTGAGCATAGCACTCGGTTGTGCCCTATGCCATCATTTCCTCCACCCAACATCTCAGATTTTTTTCCCTGCCTGAGCCCTAAATGATCTATTGCATGTTCTTAATAAAGCATTATTTTCACCTCAGTCTGTCCAACTTCTCCTCATCTCGTTTGAGAACCTCTCCTCTGAAAAGTCTTTGCTTGTCCCCTATTCATTCTGTACTCTGACTACAATATTATTTTCATTAATGAAAAAAATGCAGTCTACAATTTCTTCCTTTCCTTCTGCCTTCAAACCCAAATCCATCTAATTAAATTTTTAATTATTAAATAAGAATCCTTATTCTTTCCAATTTCCCACTTCCCTTCAAATTCATGCACATTCTAATTCATGATAAAATCATTTGGCATTTAATCTCTCTCACACACACTCACTCAGGGTTTCCTCTCCCTAGACTCACTTCATTCCCCAGACAGCCTCCAACCGTCCCCATTCCCACACCACCTCCATCATTGTCACATTCACACCATTCAACCACTCTTGACCACTCTTGTAACCACCAAAACTTCCCGGTCTTAAAAAAACAACAACAGCCATGGCTTGCTTCTATGTCCAGTCCATTTACATGTGAGTGGCACTCTGCTTGCCTTGCACATATGCTCTCCTCTCCTCTCCCATCTGCTATTCACTCACCGAGCATATACATTTCAACTTAGAGTATCTCGCTTGTTTTTCATACATTCAGCATATGTTCCTCTTCTTCTTTCTCATGGTTAGCTATAGGAGTGAAGTGAAGACCTGGTGCCAAAAAGGGAGGTGTGAGTACAGGAAGTGGCCAGGAAGCCAAGCTAGGTTTCAGCCCTGGAGAGTTTATATTTAAGTTCTGAGACCCAGACTCCCAAGCCATGAATATTGAGTCTTGACAACACATCTTACATGTGTACCTTTGTAAACAAATCATTTAGCAAGGGAACATTCTGGCAAATATATCTATGCAAACCTACCCAGTTGTACAAAAAGGTCCCTCTTGACCACAACAGTAATGCCAAATAGTAGTAATGCCAGAAGGAGCTAAAGTGTGGATTCCTGCTGTATATTCCATGCTTCGTACATTTCCTGGCACAGCATGATGGACACACACTGACAGAAGTCCCAACCTCACAGCAAAATATAAAAGCATGGGCACGGGAGGGGGGTTGAGAACCCATGTGAGAAAGACACATCTCAAGATGCTGAAAAATGTTGTTTGTTAACTAAAAAGCCTTCTTCAGATACTATATAAAGAAATAAGGGCGGTACATATGTAGAGATGTATAAACATAATAAACTATCAAATCTTTTTTTAAAAAATATATTTGCACATTACATACAGCCTGTACATAGTTGTGTATATGCCTCCGAGTTATCTATCGATTTATGGAGACCCCATGAATTTCATAGGTTTTTCTTAGGCAAAGAATACTCAGAGGTCATTCCTTCTTCCAGTTCTTTCCTCTGAAATATCACTTGCAGCACCTGGGATTCCTTGGTGATTGCCCATTGAAGTACTAACCAGGGTTGACCCTGCTTAGCTTCCAAGATCAAACAGGATCTTGGGGTGCTTAGGCCTCTGTACATAGTTACTTGACAGCCAACATGGTGTAGTAGTTTGATCATTGGATCATGACCCTGGAGACCAGAGTTCAATTCCCTGCTAGGCCATGGAAACCCACTGGGTGAGTGCGGGCACATCACACACACACTTAGCCCTAGAAAACCCCGTGATAGGTTTGCCTTGGGGTTGCCATAAGATGGAAATGACTTGAAGGCACACAACAACAACAACAACAACAACAACAACATAGTTACTTAAAGCTATTTCAAATAGAGAAAACTCCAGTATCATTTTGTGCCAAGTAGAAAGCATATGAACAGAGGCTCAACATCTGAGCTGGGCACTCTGGGTGTATCTGGACTGTAGAAAAAGGAAATGTCTGAAAATCTAGTTTGTTTGTTTTTTAATAGAAGTGGAAAATTTAGCATTTTCACTGTGGCTTAGAATGGACCAAAGTTTTTAAATTTTAAAATCAACCGTAGACACATCCTATTTATATGCCAGGAAATATTATCTGTTGATGTATAAGATACACCAGCATATAAGATGCACCCTATTTTCAAACAGTGTTTTTCAGGAAAAAAAGTGAGTCATATGCCAGGAAATCAGTACTTTTTACATTGTTCATTTAACAATAAAATCCAGAGTAAAGCACCAGAGTCTAGTGGGCTGTGATTTTGTATCCATGGCCTAATCCAAGGTTATGGACAAATGGTTGGAATAAGGATGGGTTTTATGGTTATATCTTGTATTTGTGGCATGAATGACTTGTTGATAAAAAAGTGATCAATTCTTGAATATATTTGATAGGTAGAGGAGTAAAAATAATTCCTTTCTCTGGGGTGAAGAATTCTCCAGGGGTCTATAAAGCCCATCTTATTTATGTTCATTAGAAGTAGTGATGGTGTCACCAATTTCTTATCTCTAGGACAGCATGATCTATCTAAGAATGGATTTAGTACATAACTTTAATCTCCTCGTATAATCATTTTCCCTGTTGCTGTATCATTTAGGGTTTTTAAAAAAATCCATTAATTTGGTTTGATCTTTCTTGGGAGTGTGAAAATTCCCCAACATGACTGAACAGTCCATCAATTTCCCTTGCAAAATTGTGGATCTTTTTAAATAGTGTGTGACTGAAATGGAGTCTTTTTGTTGTAAATTATGGCAACTCTCTTTGCCTTTCCCACGGCCCCATCACAAAATGCTTCCGAAATTGCACTGCAGGTAATACTGGATTAGAGCCTCTACAATGAGTTTCTTGTAGAAAAACAAAATCTTGCAATACAATTGTTTAATCCATATTAGAATTTTTACATGTTTGGAAACTGACCCTAGTCCTTTAACATTGAATGAGATTATTCTCATTCCACTCATAGTTTCAGTGCAGAAACCTCATGTGTTTGGTCTTGTAGTCTCCCCTGTCACCCCAAAATGTGGGTGACTCAAGGGTCCACTCCCAATGCCAATATCTCTGTTCAAAGGTGGGGAATTATTAGCTTGAAATAAGAGGCCTGAGAGAAGGGGCAACCTAGTGAGATCTTTCCACCAATGTTTACTCAGTCTTCACACGGAAGAACCAGCCAGAGATTCAAAAGTAAACTTCAAATGTGTTTATTGGGGAATTAACAATCACACACAATAAGCAAACATTGACGCAATTACACAAGGCTAGCTGAAGAAGAAAGGGAGGAAAATTGTTGATAGTGAAGTTTAAGGGTGATGAAGGCAATATTTACTGATCCAGAGAGAGCAGTGAAGAAACAGCGATGTGGCTTAGACTCACCCCTAAGGACAGTACTTATTTGGGAATCAGAGTGACAGGGTCCATTTTATATCAGTGCCAATTCATATATTTTGCCAATTATATCATATGTAACCAATTAAGCCATATCAAAGTGTGGGGGTGTACAGACTGCTAATACCCCTTCCTTCCTTGAGGCATGTATGACTGCAAGAACCAAGGGGGGACCATTTCTGAAAGTACCAGAGAAGTGAGTATATCTCTTAACTTTTACACAATCATGAGCAGTTATAAAATCAAATGTTTAAATCAACATAACAAGAAAACAACTAAGCTGATTCCAAGAGGAAGAGGGTTTTGCTGTCAGGCAGGCTCTCAATCAAATCTGAGCCGTCTGATCTCCTCCACACAGTTAAAACTAGGTGGGGCTGCTACATAAAATAGCTGCTGGAATACAGTCTCTTCTTTTCAATCAAGCTGCTTGAAATGGAGCAAAGGCCTAAATAAGCATCTATTCATAATAATTTGTGAAGGTCTCTGTGTATTCAAGGAGTCTTTTGGAAGGTCAGGTCGAAGTATGTTATATGTGGCTCTCTGTCTGGAAAATGATGGGGTGTTCATTTTCTTCTTCAGCCACCATAAAGTTCTTGAAGATGGCATCCCTCCCAGCAAAATTTGTCTGCAACAAATTTCTTACCTCTTGTTCCACTAGTTTTCATTGAAAAGATTCTTCTTAAAAGTGAGTGTTATGATTCGTGTCTCCTAAATGATGCATGGGTGTTCTATTCATCCTTTTCCCATTTGATAATTTTTCAGTCAGACACTTGGAGATCCTTGTTATTTCAGAAGGCAGGGGAGGTCTTCTGATTTTATTTCTTCTGCTATTTCTTTCAGGACATGGATGTCTAGTGCCACAAGAATGTCTAAAAGCTGTATTCTCATGGTTGCAATCATGTTAATACTGCCCTTCATTAGAATCAATTTAAATGGAAAGCCCCATTAATATTGTATCTCCTCTTTTTGAAGAAGGGTCATTAGAGACTTGAAAGCCCATCTTGTCCTTAGGGTTTCTACTGAGAGATCTTGGAAGATCAAGATGATGTCTCTATATTTTAGATTTGGAATTGTGCTGATTTTGGTAAAGACCAGAGCTTTTTCAGGACAATAGATGAATCAGAAGAGGATATTCTTCTGCAGTTTACTGGTAGATTAAAGGGCAGTGATAGATCTGTGTACATGTTTGATGTCAGATTGCTCCAGTGTGAGTTCAGGGATAAGGTATTCAACCAGGTTATAATGAAGTCCAGTAAGTCCCTTAGCTCCATGCCCTCTAGGACTCCCAAAAAACAGACATTTAGATGCCTTTCCTGTTTCCAATATCTTCAGTTTTATTACTCAATAACTCATTAATTTCCTCCAGGTACTGGATCCTGTCATAATGTGAGCTGCTTTTTTGAATGGGCTCATTAGCAGCTTCATTAATGTAATTAATCCTGCTTGTAAGTATTGTTAATTTTGTATCAATGGGTTCTAATGCCAAGGACCAATCTTTATGAAGGTCTTTAACAATATTTTCTCTTAATTTCTCTAATAATTCTGGGGGTGAAAGATCCACCATCATCTGGGGGCTGTTTCTGTGTCCTTTCCCTGCTCAGTTTGGCCTGCATACCATATTTGAGTCAGAGGCACCCTCTTCACCTTTTAATGGCAATCTGGGCTCCTTTGCCACTGAACTGGGGAAAAAGCAGTACGTTGATGCCAAGGAAGGGGAAGGATGCCGAATGAAAATGGTAAATGACTGTTCAGCATTTTGTTCTGATCTCACTCAGGATGGGTCCACCATCTTAAAATCCTCCATGGAATTAAAAGAACTCAGTACTGCACAAAAACTGCTTCTTTTAGAACCTTGTAGCACATATTAGAGTAATCCATTCTAGATTTCAGGACATTACAGGATGAGGGAGAGGGATAAGCCAATAACGATTTTTAGGAATATTCTACCTTCATCCAAATTCGGAAATGCAGAAGAAATTAAAAGAAAAATAAGCTGACATCCTTTATGAACATTTTTTTTCTGAGCAGTTTTTCAAATTAATGCAGTTTAACTATTACAATTAACTTAATGGCTATTTTCCCCTACTTTAACCGTGTTAAATGTGCCGGCAATAATGAGCTGCTAATTCTGTCTTTTTCAAGTCTCTGAGGCGTCTTTAGAATCCTGCTTATCTCCTGGATCATAAAGCTGCATAATTTAGTATTCAAACAATTCATTTAAAACTGGAGCACTTTGGATTGCCATAAAATTAATCAGCACAAAAAAATCTTAACCCATTTGCTTTGTATGGCTTTACTTTGTAGTGTTACAAATGTAAGGAAGAGGACAGATAAAACTTTAACAATAATTTTGCTTTCAAAGTTATGGATCAGGAAGCTGAACCTCAAATATATTTAAAGTAACAAAAATTTGATGAATATTTTAGTGAAAGAGTTCCTGAGGAATAACCCATGTAGCTTATTCTTGTAAAAGAAAGCTTTTAGATTGTCATGTGATCACAACCGCTTTAAAATTCACATAATCCAAATAAATAGCATTCCAAGTTACTTTATTCTGAATATTATAAGACAGTCAGCTGACACATATAGCAACCAACACATTCTTTAATGGCTATCATAATATTTTATACTGTGATTCAAAATGCTGGTCCAGTTGCTAATCAGATTTCCCTTTTAAAAACACTATTTTCATGTATATATAGAATAATGCCAAGACTGTTCTATTAAAAATAAATTTACTCTGATAACCCACAAGTGCTTTTCAGAGTACATAGTATTCACATTGTTGGGCTCTTTGTACTGAGAATCTCAGCTGTGCTAGCTTCAACAGATTATTTGTGGGTATCACTTTCAAATCTAGGGCCAAGTTACCTGGACAATCATCTTCTCTTGTATTCACTTGTCTGGGCCCTAATGTCATCTTCAGATGTCCTTGTCCAAAGTAATCCCATGAAATACAGTGAGAAAACTAGCTACTTAGGAGGTTACCGTTCTGACAGTAGCATCTCAGTTTGCAGAAGGCCCTTCCATGAAAGACTAACCTTGTCTCTATGTTGAGGTATTTTGGGACGTTTATATATTTTTCCAGCCTTTTAGTCCCTTTCGTTAATAATAACATTTGTGGTTTCTTATATCTTTGTTGTGTTTCTGACTTTTGGATGAGCAGCACCTCCATTTTCTTGTGGTTTCATTCCAAGTTGTTCACTCTCAACTAGACCACTGAAGAATTTAGGCAACTTTTAAGGTTATCAACTACTTCCTTGGTGTTTGATTCCTATCAGCTTATTAGTGTCACCTCACTCTAAAGATCTAATTGATCTCCCTCAGTGGCTGTATGTGGCTATTGAGTAACTTAAGAGACAGAATAGAATCCTGTGGGACATCATATGCAGACGGCTGTGTGCTGCTCCAGTACCGCCTTTTGTGCATGACCTGAGAGGAAAGACTGGGACCAATACAATATGGTTTCCTACTTTCCCAATCCAACCAGAGAAACCAGAAGAGTATTGTGACCAATATTACTAAAAACCATTGACAGGCCCATTCCTCAACATTTTAGTTAGCTGAAGATCTTTTCTTAAAGCTCAATCAAATTTGGAAATTAAATCCATACAGATATAAGAACTTCTGGATTCTGTAGAATTATTTCTATAGTCATGCCCTAGGAAGTTCATTTGTTTGTTTGTTTTTGATGTCTTTCTTTTATGATACAGTTTAACTAGTGTTAGCATCTTTTGGTATGAAAATAGAAGAGTGTTTTCTCTCCCCACTCTGGGGCATAATGATAGATTTTCCCTTTGGGCACAGCTATTGACCGGGAGGGGTGGGGTTCTCATAATGAACTTTTGTACTTTACAACTGGCAAAGTGTGTGTCTGCCAAAGAGCCTTAGTGGTCCCTCTGTTTCCAGCTGACCCTGAATATCCTACTCGTTGGTGAAGATACGCTGCCTTTTAAAAAATGCAGAGTTACACTGCAAGCAGGGAAAAGGTTGAGGCAATTCTTCTCCTGTTGTTGTTATTGTTGCTGTGTGCCTTCAAGTCTTTTCTGACTTACGGTCATCCTCAGGCGAAGGTATTACAGAGTTTTCATGGCAAGGTGTGTTCAGCGGGAGTTTGCCTTTGCCTTCCTCAGAGGCTGAAAAACTGTAGCTTGCTCATGGTCACTAACTGGGTTTCCAGGGCTGAGCAGGGATGTGAAGCCCAGTCTAACCACTACACCATGCTGGCTCTCATTCCTCTGTTATCCATATTTAAAATACAATATTTTTTAAATTTAAGATGTAAACCTAAACAGCTAAATTCTGTTATAACCATTCATCCTTTTTATTTAGAAATACTGTGTTTTTGTTTATTTATTTATTTTCTATTTTATTTAAAATATAAATATAAATAACCAGAGCTCTATTATTTATAAAAAGAAAGTATTTATAAAAAGAAAAACTGGCAGTGAAAACACTGAGTCAAACCATTTATTTTTACTGTTTTCCAGATGCATATTAAAACTCAGTGTAGTGGTAATAACAATAAAGAACCTTTACAAAATAGGAAATCCAGGAATTATTAGGTGGCATTTAGTTCTAACTCTCCTGGGCAAGAAGAATTCAAAGTATTAATAAACCTGATGGAGTCAATAGGAAATTATTGTGTACCACACCTAATGAGGAAATCAGTTATTCTCTTAAGTCATGGCAAAGCTAATCAAACTGTTACAAGACTGCATTTTGCGCGCGCGCCCGTGTGTGTGCACGCAATAGATTATAATAAATTCTTGAAGTAAACTAGTACTCTATTTTTCCTTCTTCTAACATCATGAGTAAAAAAGATTCTGAGGCTGGCAGTGTACAGTCACTTACCACATTGTGGCCTGGGAAGCCACTACACACAGTACATTTTATTCTTTTAAATTTACACCTAAATAGTAATGGTAATATAATGGTAATTACATTATATATATGAATACACACACACACACACACACACACACACACACAGACATACATACATACATACAATGTGCTAGGTGGAAGGGCATTCCAGGAAAGAGGAACTGATTATTCCAAGTAACACAGTAAAAATGCTATATATTAGTCCATATTTGGGGGACTGTTCAGGATCATTACTCAGACTTCATGAGTAAGGCATATAATGAACTAGAGGAAAAGATATCATTATCTCACTGAACCATGGAAAAATATGAATTATATGCAGTAACTCCAGAATGTAGCTCATTAACAGCCTGTTATATTCTTATGTGGGTTAATAAACCACAGAGAAATACAACATTCTTTCTATTTTCTTGCATTCTTTATATTTGATAGCAGACTATCTTTGTAAAAATTTATAACATATGACCTCTTTTATCAGGAAGTGGCTCATTTTTATTCCATCCTCTTTTTAGTAGCTTCTTCCTACATGACATCCTAGGAGTTACTTAAATATAGTTTATCTAGAATATAGATATTACTCAGTGATCAAAAAGCTGTTGGTTTAAGACCAGAGTTGAGGAGATCTAATGACAGCTCAAGCTAAGAGACTGGAAACATGTCATGTGATCAGTAACTGTGTTGTGTAAAGTGACTAACTGTATTGGCATACAATTCATCCTTCAGCCACCCAAACCGTACCTCAATCTTTCAGGACCAACTCAAGATAGGGAGGAGATAGTGCCTGGGATCAGCAAAAATGCTGCTCCTGCTTTCTCTGATGAACCATGTAAGACTTGCACTATAACACCAAAGGAATTGATCAGTGAGTTGACCCAAGCCTGTTACATCTGAACCTGAAGCCTGGAAGTCACCAGAATTTAAAAATTCAGAAACTGTGCTGTCTGCACCCCCCCCCCCCATTTACATCGTACTACTGCGGAGAAGAGCAGTTGCTGCATCCACAATAGCAAGTCCCTGGCCGCTCTCATTCCCCTCCTTCCCTCCGCTCTGCCATCGCTGATTGGTCTGTTTTTTAAACACACACACATTTTTAACACATTTCTGTGTTGCTACATTTGTGTGTAGGAATGTATGTTCGTTGATATGTGGGGAAAAAAACATGTTTTAACAGTCCATTACCAGATCCACTCTCTCCCCACTGTCTGTTTAACACATGAAGACAATAATGACAGCAGACTGGCCTTTGATGGGCGGAGAGAGATAGGAACGGAAATGATGAAAGAGACAGCCTGGGAATGCCCATAGCCAGCCACTTCTGCAATGTGAAGCCATGCTACACTTCTGCATGTAGGCGAAAACTGAAGCAGAATCAATTGGGGAGATGTACATTGGAGTTTTTCCAGTTTTCACATACAGCGGTTTCGCATTGCAGTGAACGGCAATGAACCATTCTAGGAGCTGAAAACATGCAGAACCATGAGGAAAACTATGATGCTAAAACGGTACAACGTGCAGACCAGAGGGTAAGAATTTGACACTGCTACAATGTATCAACCTTGTGCAGAAATGGCCAGAGAGAAAGGAGCTGAGGGAGTTGAGGGGAGCAAGTTGTGCAAAAGGCATCGTGAAAGGGCAGGGGGCAGGAGACCAGCATCTTTGGTGAGTGAAACACTTTAGCTGGGATAAAGAGTCATGGGGAACCAGAGTAACTGAGTGGCAGGCAGAGAGAGAGAAATGGGGAAAGAACAGTATGGCCAAGGGAGCTCAGGGGAGCAAGCTGCACAAAAATGAGGAGAAAGGGCAGAGGGAGGAGAGCAACAGCCTTTGCAGACTGAGTGATTTAGCTGGGATGAAGAGGCATCAGAGAACTGGAATAACTAGCTGGCAAGCAGAGGGAGCTTGAGGGAGCAAAGTACATAAAAGGCAACCTAGAGAAACTGAAGTACAAGCAAACTTGGAGATAATGATTGAGGAAAGCTTTAGGCAGAAGTTTACCCCCAAAGACCCCCCATGCACAACCGGTTATAAAATGTCAAGTGAAAAGCAAAGGCAATACCCCCAAACAATCTGCCACAACAGCACAGGCTGGCCAGGTATCCCAGCCAGCAGCCACTTACTTCAGTTCCCCCAGGTGAGTCCTCAGAATGGTTAACTGTCATGTTACATACAATACCCCCTATTACATCTTTATTAATTCTTGATATTTGATCTGTGTACTCTTTGCCTGCCCTGTTTTCTCCCATTCTCTCAAAAAATTGTACAAAAAGAAAATGAGTCTTAGCTAAAAGTGGACTTATGACTGTGCAGTTGTTCTTCAGAAAGTTGCACAATTCCAAGAAAAATTGTGCAAGTTTGTTGAAAATGTGTAGCGTTTTAAAGTTGTGGGGAAAATTGTGCAACTTTCTCACAAGAGTGTGCAATTTTCTGTCACTTGTGAGGGGGAAAAAATCCTGAATGTTTTGTTACTTTAAGAAGAAAAAAACAATGCCTTTTCTTTGACATCTCTCTCAAAGCAGGAAAATCAAAGATTTCCACCCCTAATCAAATTTTAAGAATAAACTACACCTACTTCTACTCCTAACAACAACAACAGTTAACAGCAAAAAAAACCCCCAGCAAACAGCACACAAAAAAATTAATCATATCTTCGTAGTGCTTATCAAACTTTTGGTATATGTTTCTTGTGTTCGGATTTTTTTAAGTGCTTGAAATGTACATTTATCAACTGTTCCTAAAATAGTTGTGTTAGTGTGATTAATCCTGGAAACCTTTCAGTTTGTGAAAGGCATTAGTAATGCACTGCCAAAGATTTGTGTCTGTGGTTTGTTTGCTTTGGAAGTGCATATTAGCTGATGCATTATTTGCCCCCATTAAAAAGTACCTTTGATGGAATACCATTTTGTTTTCACTTGCTGGCTAACAACTTGTGTGACAATGCAGGCATAACTGGGACTTATGTCTGCATATGTACTTTTTGGGGCCTTGGAGAAATAGAAGGAGACATCCAGTAATTCCTTTCTTTAAGCCCCCACTTTCAATGTAGCCACACCTAGGGAGCTACTGGATGCAGCTCTGTCTTTCTGGTCTCTGATCAGCTGCTGTCACAAAAAGGACTCTGATATTTCAAGTCAGAAAAGGCAGAGAGTAATGCAATGGCAATGATCAGTTTTACAGTTCATCTTACTTTTGTCAAAATGTATTGATCAGTTCTCTTGCTCACATATACATTCATACTTACCTACTCTGGCTATTAGCTCGGCAAGCCCATAAAGAAATGTTTGAAAAGACAGAGCACTCTTAAACTGTGAAGCTTCTATCAGATACCACGCTTTTCTGCCACAGCTTTTATGTGTTTCTTTAGGTCATTGTTCTCTGGATGTCATCACAGAATCGTAGATTTACAAGGGACAAGAGCCATCTAGTCCAACCCCTGCTATGTAAGAATATACAACAAAAGCATGCCTGAAAAGTGGCCACTCAACCTCTGCTTAAAGACTTCCAAAGAAGGAGAGTCCATCATCTTCCCTCTAAGTCTATTCCATTGTCAAACAGTTCCAACAGTCAAGACATTCTTCCTAATGTTTGGATGACATCTCTTTTCTTGTAATTTGAATCCATAGGTTCATGTTCTACTCTTTGGAGCAGCAGAAAACAAACTCAGTCTGTCTTCTACATTACATCCCTTCAGGTATTTGAAAAGGACTATCTTATCATCTCTCAGTCCTCACCAGGTTAAACATGGCCAGCTCCCTAAGCTATTCCTCATAGGGTGTGGCTTCCAGAGGGCTTAATTTCTGTTTTGGTCATCTTCCTCTGAACATGTTTCGGCTTGTCAATATCCTTCTTGAGCTGTGGTGCCCAGAACTGGACATATTATTCCAGGTGAAGTCTAACCAGAATAAAGCAGAATAAAATGGTACTATGACTTCCTTTGATCTGGACACTATCCTTCTGTTGATACACTCTTAAACTGCATTGGCTTTTTTGGCCACCACATCATACTGTTGACTCATATTAAATCTGTGGTCTACTAAAACACCTAGATCCTTCTCACAGGTACTCTGATCAAAGCAGGTTGACCTATCCTATATCTGTGCATTTCATATTTGCTGTCTAAATGTAGTATTCCATCATTAGAAGGTTCCTATTTTTCATACAATTTCAGTTTACCAATACATTTCCAGAGATAATCTGATTAATGATTCATTTGTTTCTGCTCAGTGATCCAGCTTGTTCCTGTCAGTTCCAGTATGTTCTTGGTTACTTCATGACAAGTCCTAATTAATGAACTTGTTTTTCTCTTACTCCACACCCAAAGCTCAACCATTCATCTCTTTCTTGAGCTGTGGCTCAGCTAGGCACTAGATGTTCTTCTAATATTGTGGGTTGGGCCAAGGCTCATTCTAGTTGATCTGGAAAACTTAGAGAGCAAGGAGCAGCCTTACATGAAGATGGGGGTGGAGGGTGAAAGTTGCTGCTCCTTTACTACTTTCTCAAGAGCAGCCAGAGCAATCTTGGGCACAGGAACATCCTGTAGCAGATCAGCGAATGGAGAGATGGAGTTATTCCTGCCATAGTACTGTCTCCTGCAAGCTCTATGACTATCTCCATACCAGGGAAAGCAGATGAACGAAGGGGGTGTCCACTGCCACTTGCTGTAAGCACACTGGTTGAGACTTACACTCCACCAGCATGCTGTAGACTTTGGCCTGAGAGCCCTTCTTTATACAGTCCATAAAGTATAACTGTATACAATTGGCATCTCAAAATTCTTCAGCTTATTTCTGGACAGTGAAGGGGTAAGGAGGAGTGCCAAATAGCACTAAATTTCTCCAAGGGGAAGAGAAATTCACCTACTCTTTCTAGAAAGTAGGATTCATCATCATTAGTGGCCGTCGTATAACTTCTTCCTTAATTCTAAGGCTGCTAGAGTGATGAATGTACAATGAAAAAGAGGTGATACACATTGGCACACTCCTCTACATCTCATAAGTAAGTAACCAGAAGAACCTTGAACCACACCCATGAGAATTTCTCTGATTTTGCTCCTCCTTTGTACCATCAAGATTCTTGCAAGCCAGTTGTTTTCTATTGATCTGAATGAGAATGGTCAGAAACTATGGATAATAATTTTCACAGAAATAAATTACTTTTAGAGAATAAAACAAGATAGCCCTGATTTAAATATTATCCAAATTAATCCTTATGCATTGTGATTTTAAGTGGTATGATATGATTAATAGCCATATGTTGTAACTCAAAGCATGTTACAAATATTCATATTCATAAGAAAGGGGAGTATTTTAAAAGAATTCTGGCTGTTCTATGAGTGGGTTTGGTATTACGTGTTATAGAACAAAGCTAATTATGTTCTTTTCCTCTCCTGAATGGATGCAAGCTTTAGTAGCCCCTTTGAAAAAGATTCTTACAGAAAAACAAAACAAAACAACACTTGCTATTACAGTCATTTGTTTGGCCTCAAAATGAACACCTCACAGTCAAGTAGGATAGTTCCATGGGTTGGACTGGGACTGTTTTCTGCTAGCATAGGGCTTTGGTTGTTGAAGGCCTTCCTCCCAATTTCGGGGGATCTTTCCTAGCCCTGCATATTTACATGGCCAAACCATTCAGCCAAGTCCCTGACCTGGTGTATTCTTTTCGCAGGGCTAGAAAGGATACTCAATATTGGTTTTTTTATTATTATTATTTTATTTTGGCCTGGCCCTGGTTATCAAATATAAAAAATGCTTCAAACAATGTTTTCCTGCTTGAGTTCAACTCAACAGAAATGTTTGTGATTAAATGGAAGTTGCACATTCCATGACATTCAAGGCAAATCTGTTTTACTAAGCAAAAGGCTCAAAGTATACAGGTGGAAGTATACACAAGATCCACCTTGCAATACAAAAAGGATCACCTGGATGACAAAGGTATCTGACATCTTATTCCATGCTATAACAGGAAGTAGAGAACTAGCGATAAAAGTGCAGAGGTTGAGCCAGAGCTCAGAAAGTAACCAGTTACAAGTATCGGTCCTTGGCCCACTAATTACTTGTTGCAGTTACTATGTTTCAAGTTGGAAACAACTTGAAGGCACACAGCAACAACAAAATCTATAATCTGTTTTTGAATTAAAATATCCAGACATTGAGGTCTTCAAGAAAGCATGGGATATTGACCTACAGGTAAATGTGGCAAATGTTAAATGGAAAATACCATGAAAAAGTCTTCCAATAAAATCTGTATCTTCCCATATGAGAGAACATTCTTTAAAAATAATATATCATTGGTGTCTGGTACCAGTAAACTCGTCTAACAAATGCTAGAGGAACTATGAGGCACTGAGTATGTACTTCCACAAGTGGTAGTAGTGTCCCAGTATTTCTGAATGTTGCAAAAAGATATTTTTAATAAGTCAAATTGTTACCCTGCGTGCTGGCGGTCCCTTAGGGAATTCCCAGTGCCTGTCAAAATTATCACTTGTGGGGAAAATTAGCTAGGAACACTGCTGTAGCAATGCAAAGAGGGCAGGGTAATTAAGGATCTCGAGCCCAGCTTTTACAGAGTTGGATCACAGAGAATCGGGCTAACTGTTCAAATTTAAGTATTTTATTGAAATAGATGTTAAAAATCCATACAATCACTCAGCTGCACTCACTCCCACAAGCATACAAGACTATAGAAATTTAGAAAGACGTGAAAATTAAGAGAGAGAGAGAGACATAAGGGTTTTTGGGTAATACTGTACCAATCCAGAAGTCTTCAGCTGGGAAAAGACAAGCAAAGAGCTCATCTCAGCCTAAGGGAAGGGCTGAAGGGAGCTTTCCACTGGCAGAGGGACTGCTTGCAAGTCTGGGAGAACTCCGAAATGGAGGAGAAAGTACTCACATTTGAACCTATAGAGAGATGCTTTAGTTGAATGGTAAGTTTATTGTTATTTTCTCATTCTGTGAACCAAAGAATCAAAGATTTCAGATAAACACTGAAAATTTTACTTTTCGGAAATAATATGCAATACCTGATGAGATTTTTGTTTTGTTTTGTTAAAAAATCATTATATTATGCCACAATGTCATATTGTTAATAAATTTAATAAAATAAAGAAAGAAATAAAGAAATAAGGAAAGAAAAATAATGCAAGGTAGAGTTTCTGCTGGCCTTTGGTTATGCAATACAAAGTTGTCCCAAAAATAAACAGATGCAGGATCTTTATGTTTGTGTTATTAACCTTATGTGTGTGTATATATAATAACAGAATGACATAAGAGTATACCCAGACCTGCACACACCCAACTGTAGTCAGTGATACTCAGTAATAATGTGTAATGTTAAAAGTTTCAGAAATTACCATTAAAATGCAGCTTTAAAATACTGTGCTGTTGTCTTAGAAGAGCCAGTTGTTTAAAGAAGTTATTAATTTAAATGCTATGGGCAATTTTTGCAGTCCTGAACATTTTACTCAGAAGTAGGTCATTGTACAGTAAAAGCATGCCAAAAAGCATTCCCATAACAACTCCTTTGCATGGCTGTTGTACTCATATGCTGGTAAAATACCATGATGTAAAAGTCCACTTTATGCATATCTAGTTGGATAACTCAGGAGTAAACATGAACCACAAATTCTGAGTAAATCCAAATGATGATGGCAACAACAACAACAACAACAACAACAACAATGTTTATTTCTAATGCCCTTTCCACCAAAGGGTGGAATATCAAATACATATCACCAAAGACAAAGACAATAAAACATAACACTATAAATATACATAAAATCCCCACTTCTCTGCAAGTAGTAGCAGCAGCGGTGGAGATGATCCACAGTCAACCTGGCAACACAGAAGCACCCATCTGCAGGCACTCTTCTATCCAGCTGTACAATCACAATCAACTAGCTATGGCCATTTCTGCATGGTGTGGCTGTCCCGCATTGGGACATGATGGAGCAGTTCATGAATCATGCTTTCAAATGATGTCATTGTGGTCCCGCAGCCATTGCATCCCCATGTGTCGTAATCGCAGGATATTCACTTAATGGAAAAAATCCGTTCAGCACTCATGATCGTGCAATGCTCCTGACGTCCTCAGCCATGTGGAAGAGGCTGAAGTGCGATCACACACTTCCTTCCCCACTGCAGTGTGGGAAGAAGGCTGGCTGCAGTGCAGAAGGAAGGAGCGTGTCCCTTGTGCTCCCTTCCACAGGCAGCTGGCCAGGCGTGGAGGGGAGTGTTAGGGATATGTTCCCATCCTGACAGAGACACTGCAGGGACTGCGATGGGACAACATGGGAAAGCATCATCAAGCGGAAATGGTATATGATTAAGAATGCAATACTGAAAGTGGGGAAGGGAGGACATTAAAATAAGACACTTGTTGAAAAGCAGTTTGTCCTCTTCTGATAACCTCACACTGCACATGGAAGGATGGTAAATCAAATAGGTTCATATGTACATGCCAAATCTATAAAAGCAACTAATGAGTTAGAGTTATACCAGATTTATCCCTCATTAATTGTATCTTATGTACATACATTAATTACTGGAAAAAGAAATTACAAGTTATTCACTGTGTATAGCTAGTTAGTTAGAAGTTCTGAGTTGAGTTTAACATGAGGTGCCCTTATGAAGCTTGAGATACGTCTAAAATGAAGAAAGCGAAGATTAATGTTTAAGGAAGTAGGTGCAAGACCTTCCTGTGACATCAGAATGAGACAGGAACTCAATACATTTCAAGCAAATCAAGATGAGGGAGGAGGAGGAGTTCTGCGTACATATAGTTGTGCACAACATAGGCTCTCTACAAGTGCCTGGCAGTGGCTTTCCAAGATCTTCCCAGAAGATTTCTCTGGTATTGCTGCTGCTGAAGTTCTTTATTTGGGAACTGAACTGGAAAGCATGCCATGTATGTGTGCACATATGCACCTTATGCGTATCTGACAGTGGATTAGATGGAGACATCAGCAACGTTCACAGTCTGTTCTCGGTAGATCTGTATACATGTAAATGATTCCCACATTTAGACTGGCCATCTAGGAAAGTTTATTTGAATAGCTGTTAGTAATCTAAACAAGCTACAGCAGGGTTAATTTTTTCTTTTAATTTAATCAAGGTTATTTGTTCTCATAGCTTTGTAAGTGTAAAGCCAAGATATAAACCTGTGAAATTCACCCCATTAAAAACTAAAAGAAGCATTTCCTGTCATTGTACCTTGATTTTATTTTTACATTTATAGAATAATTAACTACAGAATGATTAGATGGAGGTGTGAGATTATTTTCCCTGTAGGTAATAGCTAATGCTAACACATCCTTTCCGGTGAGCACCTGTTGTACTTCTCCTTCCCACCCCTGTTGTCCCAAATAAACAACAACAAGCTATATTTTTGGTGTGTGTATGTAGGTGTGGGATTTTTTTTTTTAGGAGACAAAGTGGAATTTTACTCTCTTACATTTTCTTGGAGTAGCACTGGGTGCCAACAAACCTGCTGAGTATAATACATGCTAGGATTCAAAGCTTTGCAACAGCCTCTTTCTAGATGCAATGGAGTGGTACTTGACTCATGTTCAGGAACATTCTTTTGCCAAGAAGTAAAAAATGACTCTGCTGATGCATCCAAAGAAGCAATGCAAAGTTTAACAGAAGTACACTTTTATCAATATATTATCTTTCCTAGAAGCCATATACGGTACCTACTCAACAATTCTCTTTTTAATGTTTTGTGACTTCAGTGACAACAATTTCTGTGTATTCCTTATTCTGTTGAGCCAACTAAGTGTTTTGGTTGCTATGCAAGAGGCACCTTGTTCTATTGGGCTGTTTGTTTTATAACAGGTGCTAACATCACTTTATACTGTGCTTTCTAAATATTTCCTAATAGATTTTGCAAAGTAAGAATTTGAGGAACTTTGGAATTAAGTGACTGGGTCTAAACTACAGTTGGTGAAAATGAACAAGAAAAGAAGTTGGAATGATTGATGGAAATCTGAATTATTCAACCATAAAATATATTCAGGTTTAAGTCATCATACATCCTCTGCTAGTGCAGTTTTCTTTACAGGAATAGCATTTTACTGGAAACATATTTGCAAGACGAAGAAGAGAATAAGTGCTCTACATTCCACTTTGTGATGTATCTTTGCATCTTAGACTGATGAAACTTCTTACAGCAATCTGCGGAATATATAATATCTGCAACAGTCTTGTTTAGTAACACCAGCTATTTTTGCAAAAAAGTATTTCCTTCTACACTTTCCTTTTACACTTGTTCACATAATTTGTTTGACATATCTCAGTTTACTTTTCATATTATTAAAACAGTAAATGTGGCTACCATTTTCAATAATAATAATAATAATAATAATAATAATAATAATAATAATATTTCTTACCTGTTTCTTCCCAAGGCTCAAGGCAAGGGACAAAGTAATCAAAATACAATACATAACTAAAAACACATAAAACCATTAGACATAAATCTAGGTTAAAACACAGCCATCAGACTGTACCAATTTAAAATGTGTAGTTTAAAATTGACTGAGTAGGCCTGCCAGAAGAGATAGGTCTTTAATACTTTTTAAAATTCAGACAGCACGTTTAGCTGTTGAATCTCTTCCAGCAGGTCATTCCACAGTCTAGAAGTGGCTGATGAAAAGATCCTCTGGGTGACCGTTGCCAGTCTAGAGCTGGCTGGTTTAAGTAAATGGCCCCCAGAGGACCTGAGTGTGTGGGATGGATTGTAAAAAAACAAGCGACAAACCCAAACAACCAATGTAAATATGATTGTAGAAGCCATGTTTGCTTATTAACACGTCTGCCCTATTTATATATATGATGGGGTCCTGCTCATGAGTAGGGGTGCTCAAATAAAAGATATCTATTTATTTTCCCAGTACATTCTGTTTGTATTCCATCGCTTTAGGCACATTTTTCAACCAGGCCACCTTACTTCAGGTTGAGGAGATATACCCGAAGTGACAAAAGACATAGATAAAATGTTGGGGGAGTTCAACTTAATGTATCTGTGAAGTATTAGACGCCTACTCCAGTTGGCATGTGAAGAATCAATTCCATCTCGTTAGCTCTTAGTGTAGCTCTGTGTACAAGGATCTGATGATAAACTAGCCAAGGCCTTTACTCCATGTTTTCTTTGTACTGCAATGAATGTGAAGTAGGCATGCAGTCAAAACATCACAAAGGTGAATGATCAATACATCAGGCAGAAGACCACAGTGCTTCTCAAACAATGGCAGCAGGTCACTCCACTGCGGGCCTTGTTTACCAAGCCACTCCACAGTGGCTAACTCATCCAGCCCTAACTGTCTTGCCACACAGCACCTGGAATTCAATAGAGAAACAGAGAAAAGAGGAACAAAGTTAGCTGAGCAAAACAGCCTCAAAATTTGAGAGGATGCATGTACATCTTTTCAGCAGAAGATTTCCAATGACAACAGACTGGATGTCTTCTGGGCTGAAGTCCATCACAGAAGCAGCAGAGGCAGCCCCAATCATAAATTACAAGTTTATTATTACGGCAAAAAGCCAGCAATCCAATCATAAATGAATGAGTGCCAATCTTAACTCCGTGCAAGTCCAAGTGTTGTAAAGCCTTCACAGTAACTGTCCAAAATTGATAACCGTAAAGCCCAAAAGTTAATGTGACAAAGCAAAACAAAAACTCCAGTCTAGCCCCCAAGAGCTGCATGTAATGCATGAACAGAGCATAAAGCCAGGTCAGAACACAATCCCAATTTGTACCTTTGCTCTCATCCTTTTTTGATCAGGTTTGAATGACTAAAACATGAAAAGAAGGCTTGGTGTGTTCCTCAAACAGAAGAAGCAACAAACCGCTCCATCAGAAGCCACTTCTCCCAATTGGCAACATTGCTCAACTACAGTTGAGCCCCAGAATGGCAAGTTTGGGCCTAAAGCACCAACCAGTAAACCATACTATAGCCGCATATCAGCACCTGTTGTCTTGCCAAACAGCACCTGGGAATAACTGAAAAGACAAAGAACAACAATGTTAGAATGTCATAAAATGTTCCAAACCTAAGAGGATGCATGCACATCTTTGCAACAGATGACCTCACCCAATACTCAGATCCTAAGCTGTTGCCCCATTGGTAAACCCTGTCCCAGGATCTACAACTTTGATATAAAACATAACCTAACATGCCAGAGTGGTCACCCAGATGAGCACGTAGGCAGCAATGGTCGTACGATCGGAAAACCAGGTCAGGCCAGTAAACTCCCCTGTCGTGTAGCCACAGGAGACCTCAAGCTGTGCCAACTCACAGTGGACAAAAGGTCCTCAGCCTTTGGGGAGCCAACTTGAAGGGGTTAAGGTGCTTTCCCACAAGTTGGGCACTGGTAGCAATAAAATCTTATCAGGCAAAGACCATCTACATAAATTCACACCACAACCCAAAGTGGTGGAAGATCCTGAAACTACGGTAACACCTTGTTATCTTCTAATATCAAAGGAGGTGCTGGTGTGGAGTTGTTTTTCCGTTACTACCCCCTTTTGTTCTCCCCAGGAGAGGATTTGCCCTCAAGGCACATTTTCCCTACAAATACTCACCGTTGTTTTTTTTTTCAGCTTTAAGGCTGATTTATTTATTTTAACATGAGTTTTCATGGATTAAAATCTGTTATTGTTGTTGTGTACACTTAAGTTCTTTCTGACTTATGGTGACCCTAAGGCAAACCTGTCACAGGATTTGTGGGGTTCAGTGTGTGATGTGCGCCAGGTTGTCCAGTGGGTTTCCATGGCCAAGCCTTGAACTGAAGCTTTGGCCATTTCTGCACTACACTGTTATAGTGCTATTATTCTACTTTCTTTTTTTTTAAATAATTTTATTAAATTTCACAAATATAAAAAAAGGATTATTTGACTTGTACTTGTTACATGAATTTTCTTCTGTTCTTCCATGCTGTTCTGGTCAACATTTCCCGCAGTTTAGTCCACTTGTTACATTAGTGCATCACAATAAATTGATTATCACATCTGTTCGAACACACATTTCCTTCTCCTAACAATCATAAAATAGTCGTTCTAGCTAGACAGTTCCCAACCATCACTCTCTTCTGCTTAACTCAAATCGTCCTGTTCCAAAATATTTCCATATCACTCTCTTGAAGCTTCTGTTTTCTCCTTATATATATATCCTTTTTCCCCCTCTTTAACTCTCCATTACCTACATCCCAAAATCTTAAAATTTTTAATTATTTCTGTCATTGTGTATCTGGCAGTCTGTGCAATTATTACTGCGACAGTCCCCCCTCTTCTTACCCTAAATTCCATTGTACTAAAATGTCTTGTTTCTCCTTAAGTACTTTTTAAACCCCTTCTCGCATTCAGCAATATCACACTGTTCATATTCATGAAGTATATCGATATATCATCAATTACAAGCTTAATTAACAATGTCAAAATAAAAATCCATTTATGTAATACAGAAGCCTGTGCAATCGTCTTCTTCCCGTTCCCCTCTCTCATCTGGTGCCCTGCGGCCCGGATATTCATTTGCAAATTCTCTGTACTCTTAAAGTCGCTTATATTCCAAGCTGCACCGCACCTAAGAGAGAGGGTATTTTACTCCACTTATCAAATCGGAATCCTGTGACTATATCCACTCCTTTTCCCCCCTCCCTTCCTGGACTTTGCGGTCCAGAGTCTATTTCTGAATTTTTACTGTATTCTCCTAGGCGCTTAAGTTCCGAGCCGCTCCGTCCAGGAGAGTGAGGGTCTTTACTTGACTAACTTCCATCACAATCTCCCCGTTCCCCCCTCCCATTTTGGACTTCGCCACCCAAAATTCATTTCTGAAGATTATCTGTAGTTTCTTGTCGCTTAAATTCCAAGCAGCTCAGTCCATGGGAGGAAGGATCTTCCAATCAAGTCTCTTCCATCACAGGTTTCACAGTCTTAACCCTTGACATCACATTGTTTATATTACTGACAGTATATCACTTATAGTAAACTTGTTTGACCTTGCTGAAATACATTGCCCCTTCTCAAATCCAGCACCCTGTGCCTTTATCCGCTTTATATTCCCTCCTCCCCTCTTGAAGCTGCCCGGAATTCATTTCAGAAGATTCATTGCATTTTCATTGTCGCTTAAGTTCCAGGCTACTCCATCTGTGGGAATGAGGATGTTTTGAGTTAGATAACCTTCAGCACAGTCTCATAGTCTCAACAGTCCAAGAGAATCAAGAAACAAGAATCACTCCACAGGAATAAAAAAAAAGGGACACGTGCAGCTCAATAGCTTTCAAACCCGAAATATTCCTCCAAAATCCAAAATCCAAACCCCAAATCCATCAAATTCCAGATCTTCTCAGTCCAGCCAAAATATCGAAGTATTATACTGTAAAAAATTTAGTGTCCAAATGAAGATTATAACTCATTTGTAATCCATCAGTCCAAATGATCAATTATACGCCATCTTATACTTTAAGTCCCAATTATGATTCTTAAGTCTTTCTTTTTTCTTTAAAAAATATTAACTTCAATCCTCGTGAGTAAGCAGCACACCCAGCTATCCTCTTCTTAAAATTCCAGCCGCCCCTTTAAGAAAAACTCCCAGCCATAACGAACTCACTCAGGCTCAGGGTCCCCTCCATTCTTTCGCTTCTGCCCACCGTTGCATGCCAGAACTGCTGCAATATTGACAGAATCGCGACCAGAACAGGTTAAATGACTCTTATTAAATTCTTACATGTTGTTTGAAGTCTTCTTTTAAAAGTTGACGGCAGCGCTTGTGCCGCTCAGGCGGCAATCCCGCTGGCTCCGTCTTGGTCCTTCGACCCCCCTGGTGCTTTCCGCTCTCCCAGCCGGGCAGAGCAAACGCCGGTTTTAGGGTCCCCGTCGGACCCGTTCCGCACCCCTCGTACCAGAGGGGTGTTCTGCCGCCTCTATGGTGGCAAATGAGGCGACTGGAGTCCAGCGGGTGGCTGCTCGGAGCCGCACCATTGCGCAGCTTCAATCCAAGCTGCCACTCGCGCCGGCCATGCAACCGGAAGCAAATACTCACCGTTTTTGACTGCTTCTTTGGATAACTCCCAGTCATACCAACATACTGTCCCCCCCCCCCCAGCAGCCAAGTGATCCCCTCAGCATCCTTTTGCTGAGCTTTACTTCTTTTGCTGCTTTCTCAGACCAAGAATTTCAGGAAAAGGTGCAGTATCACCCAAACTACGAATCCTCTAATAGTCCCTCTATCTAATTTCCACTCTTTGCCTTTCTATAGGACTTGAATGTGTGTGTGGGTGTATGCGTTGATGCATGATATTTCCGTTTAATAAAGTCATTTATTGGACATTTTTGTGTGCTTTTTGGCTTGGCCTGATCCCATAAAAACTGGGTAAAAGATCTTGCTAGGTTACCCTGCCTCTCATATTGCTATTGCTTGTGCTCTGTTGAGTTTACCTTCTCTATCACTTGGAGCTCATTAAAGCGTCCCTTGGGGACCCCCAAATTTCAGGGTAACAAAGCCCATTGCAAAAGCTGTAGAATCTAAACCATGTCAGCAATTTGCCCTCTTTCCCTGGTCCGGAGCCTCGTGCACCTTGAAATTACAGATGGTATCCATACACCCCTGAGCTTTAGTAGCAAAAGCCAATGCTGATAGCCTAGTCCTGGTGAACTGTGGGGCCAGATCCCCACCCCCAAAGAAATACAGTACAGCAATATATGGTCCACATGAATAGCCCACAACACCTGCAACCTACTAAACACCTAATTAACTCAAACTCTCCCCTGGCCTTCTGAGAGACTAATGGCTTACACAACTGTACCCCTCCAAGGCTCCTCAGATCTGTAGGCATCAGGACAGGACTGGAGTCAGGGACTGCAGCAAGCCGTCTGAAGTGCTCCAACTGTTGGAGTCCTTTCATGGACTATATGGCAAACAGGGCGAGCAGGTCTCACACACAAAAAAACCCTGGTAGGCCTCGGAAGGTGCTCAAATTGAGCACATGGCCAAGTGGTCAACAGGGCCCTAGTAAAATAACAACAAACAAACAATCCCCCAAACAGGTGGTTAACATGAGCAGCATGGATTTTAAACCCCGAAACTGTGTCAACCCACACACAAAGTCTGTCAGATCCTCCGCTAGGAATGCCCTGGACTCCTGTTCTGTGTCGATCATTAGAGCCAAGTGGACAAGAGCAAGGGTGGTAGCTTCAAATAGCACAAACCCTGCCCCTGGCTCATGTTGTGATCTGGCATCATGCACCAATCACAGTTGCATCCTGGTCTCGTCCATGGAGACCATCACATTTTTACCTTCCCAAGCAGTGACTATCATCACACAGGTCTGGGTAGGTATTACTAAAGTATATCTTATACTGACTGACATAACTGATAAAGATGCACATATGTGAATATAAACTTTCTTGTTTCTAAACAAACTTTGTTGTATGTTACTATAATTCAAATAAGGCAAAAGGGAAACTTAATTCTTATCTTATTTATTAATTTATTTTATTTCATGGCCTGTCAAAGGCAGGGAGAAGTTTCATCTTGATATATTTTCTTCAGTATAAGCAAATCATCACCATGAATTCCAAGGGAGTATATCAAGGATTATGCACTTGGGGACAATACTATGGTTGAGGTGAAACTTTCCTCCCATCCAGATTCATGTTCCAAATGAATAAGAATTATTCTTCTTTCTTTGCAAATAATGGAAAACTCTTTTAATTTCCAAGTAACCTTTGTTTCATCCATTTATTTTTATCCGTTATATTTTATATATTATGAGAGTTAAATGTGCATCCTTCAACTAAATCACAACTCTCTTCAAATGTATCATATTATGTTTGAATGCATCACATTAATAACATTAACACATTAAATATATTTTTATCTACGGTTTCTTTAAAAGTGGCAGTTCTATTTATTCCTTCACTCCCATACACTTTTTTTTCCTGTGTAACACAGCTGAGATTCCTATTTTTTACTTCTTTCTGAGGTTAGCTATTATTATTTAACACATTGCCTTTTTTCTGAGGTTAGCTATTATTTAACACATATGGGATAAGATGAATGTTGGCTGCAGCACAGATTTCTTTCCTTGGTTCTTTCCAGAATATCACAGAAACATATTATTCTGTAACGATAAATCACATTCCATTATATTAGTCCTCTGTTTTATTTTCATTATTTTTGTTTGATGAGTTTGAAATATTGGATAACTGAAATGCTTTTGTGTACTGAGAGCCTCTGAATAAAGGTGTACTGAATGGGTTTTCAAGAAAATGGCAGTTAATGATGTATTATCCTGTAAAAATAGCAAAGGAGAAACAACATGCTGTAAGAGCTTGGAATGGCTGGGGCAGTGGGATGTAATTACTAGCTTGCCAAACAACTACAGTATAATTTTATATGTAATGTCTTCAAGTCCAGTCTTATACATGCCTACTCAAAATTAGGTTCCACCCAATTTGGTGAGGCTGCTCCCAAGTAAACAGATACAGCTATACTATCTAAGTGCTTTGAACTGATGGCTGGAATCCTGCTGATTACTGTCAACTAAAGTAGACCCATTGAATCAACTGTTGAATTGTGAGTCAACATGTGGCTAAATCCAATTAATTCAATGGGCCTACTCTACTTGGGACTAAGAATAGGATTTTGCCCCAAATTCCCCCACCTTCGTGCAGATATTCATGTAAAGCACAGGTGGGTAAAGTGTCACCCATGACTGCGTGTGGTCTCCAAAGGCTGCTTTTGTGACTCCCTGGTTCCCTCTAGTGGTCAATTTTTTGCTTTTTTCTTTGGCTCCAAAATACGCTCAAACACACCCACCCGCAGGGCCTTTTCACCACGTGTGGATTCCCCCAGACCCTCCAGGGTCAAAACATATCGTTGCAAAATTTTTCATTTGGCAGGGGACTCAGAATAGCCCCAAATGCTCTCCAGGGCCCACACACATGGTGAAAATCTTGCTTTGTTACACAGAGGGATTTGGGGACAAAAACTTTGATTCTGAGGGGGGAGAGAGTATGGTGGTGGGGTGCTGCTCTCCAAGGTCTCCTAGCCTGCAACGGTTGCCCACCCTAGATCAAAAGTCCCAGTTGTGAGGTAAAATATTTGAACTAACTAACCTCCACAAATATAGCAATGAGGTTTGGCTATATTCAAGGTTGAAGAGCATTTAATTGTATTTCCCTCCTTCTCCCACTCTCTCTTATTCCTCTTCACTGTTGTCTCTTCAAGACTACAAACTTCTCCCTGGTAGAGGCCTGCTTAAGTCTTCAGAAGCTAGTTCAGCAGATAGCACTGAGCTACATGAGACAATGGTGAAATTCCATGTGAGACATACATGCTTAACTATATGCAAATGTTTTAAATATATACTTTGGTACTTGAAGTGTATGGTTGGGCAAATGTGTATCAAACATGGCTTTATATGAATGATATGGAGCACACTGCAAAGGCTGACTTTTAGAGTTCAAGTTCAGCTCACCCTTTTGTCCATTACCAGAATGCTTATTTACAAGCAAAGCAAAAGGAAGTGTGAGAAATGAGCAGCTAAAATTATTTTTAGCATGACGGCCTATTATTTCAGACCCAGTAGGTGGAAATAATCCCCTGAATTGTTCCCAGAGGCTTAAACGGATCCAGCATGGAGCTGGAAATCATCAGAACTGTACTTCTAGTAATTCGTCCTCTTCAGGAAACCACCACAGTGAAATGAAATTGCTCTTTCACATTAGTGCTCAGAGACTGGCTATAGATTATAACCATTTCACAAAAAGTAGCCAAATGAAAGAGCGTACTCTGACAGTTCACAGTACTGAAGGGTCTCTCACGACCGGGGAGAAAAAACTTTGAGGAATGGTAGAGCTTCCACGCATCTTTTCCCATCTGCTATTTATCTGTGTTTCTCTTAGGGCCAAACTGTACGATTTTAAACCGGGAGCTCTATTTTTCCCCTTTTCATACTAAAGTAAGCAGAGGGGATCAGAGATAAATTGGTGCAATGTGTATGGGAAGGGATATAGGGAGGCTTTAACTCTTGCTCTCTGAATTAGGGTCCCCATGTCTGACCCCAGTATATTTATTGCCCAAAGTATATTTAATGAAACACTCTTTGGCAATGTAAATTGCAGGTGTGAAAGTTCAACCTGGATCACAAGCACACTGTTCGGCTGGACAGTGGAGGTGGTATCTTCCAGCTCTCTGGGACAGTGATACCACTCCAGATTTTGGTTCAGACATTACAGGAGCTAACCAAGGTTTTGAAGCCTATCCGGAAAAAAAAAAGAAAAGAAAAGACCCAAGACCTTGGATAATTCCTTTATATTTCAGAATGAGAACTACAGTGGATTTATTGCTGACTGGTAACAGCAAGAAAGAAAGATGGACAGCAGTTCTATAGTCCTCACCAGCTTTCACTGCTTGTATGCAAGGCAGTCTTCGGGGATTTTAACAATCAGCCTGTTGTATATAACATGGCTGCCTTTGATGGGATGGGTATAGCAAGTAGCTGGGCAGTCAGTTTCTCTCAGGATGATTGGTAACAACAAGATTTGAATTCTCTCACTAATGAGCTGGATAGTCTTTTCAATAGCTGGCATAAACTTTATGCACTATTAGGGCAGTAACATTTTCAGCTGAGCAACATTGTGATTTCTGTGGGGAACAGCTAGAGTTCAAACATTCCTTAGTGCAACTTATGCTGCTTAGGTATTATTATATCATTGCATGAGGCTCAGCTGGCCCTTAAGAAACAGAAAAAGAATTTATTAACCAACTTTCTCTTTATATCTTCTGCCAGTGGTGCCCAAGAAGACCCAGACGATAACTAGCAACAGAGGTGCACTTGAAGTCCACAGCTAGAATAAAAGTGTGCATTAGCTTTTATACCAGCTAATGGTTTTGTTAATGGTTTTTGCTAGCAGCAAGAAAATAGTCAAACCAGACTAATTTAAATTTGGTCAGAATTTCTGGGCATCCTGCTCATTGCATGAAGGAGAGTCAAGTTTCATGGATGTTTAGCACTAACCAGCATTTCCTTTAGAAGGAGCATTTTACTCTGGTTATGAATTCCTAGAAACAGGATAGCAGACATACTGATAGGCAGAAATGCAAGTATCTCACCAGAAAGGTAAGGAAACAGAAGCAGAGTTTTATTCAGGTGGACAAAAAGCAATGTAATTTGGCCATTGGGGGTCACAGAATTTAAACCCTTTCCAATCAGCTGTGCTAGGTCAGTGGTCTCCTCAGCGAGAAATGATGAAGCTGTTAATTAAGAGCCTCTTCATGTGTTACATTCTAAGACATATTACCAAAAAAAATCTTGTACAGCTAACAAAAAAGGCGAACCTATTGTAGAGTTAGCAAAGGTTCAGAAATTAAGGAAAAAATTAAAATGAATGAAATTAATTAAGGAAAAAAAATTAGGGATATAAGTTCAAGAAGGATATTGACAAGCTAGAGCATGTCCAGAGGAGGGCAACCAAAATGGTGAAGGGTCTGGAAGCCATGCCTTATGAGGAACGGCTTAGGGAGCTGGGGATGTTTAGTCTGCAGAAGAGAAGGTAACGAGGGGACATGATAGCCCTGTTTAAATATCTGAAGGGATGTCATGTCAAGGAGGGAGGGGGCTTTTTTCCCGCTGCTCCAGAAACTAGGACAAGGAGCAATGGATTCAAGCTGCAGGAAAGGAGATTCCACCTGAACCTCAGGAAGGACTTCCTGACGGTCAGGGCTGTCTGGCAGTGGAATATGCTGCCTCGGAGTGTGGTGGAGTCTCCTTCTTTGGAGGTTTTTAAGCAGTGGCTGGAAGGCCATCTGGTGGGAGTGCTTTGATGTGTGTTCCTGCATAGCAGGGGGTTGGACTGTATGGCCCCTGGAGTCTCTTCCAACTCTATGATTCTATGATTCTATGAAGAATAAATACATTCTTGGGTACTTTGAGAGGTGCGGACGGACTTTGTTTCTCCTTTTTTTTTTCTGAAATACTGTCACTAAAGGAAGGTAATCAATCACGAAAACTGGCACCTAATAAAATAATCCAGCTATCTTTAAGTGACCCATAACAGTGTGAATGTGCCCATTCCTGCAAGGTGTTATGGTGGATCTGAGTCAAGTCTACAGCCAGCCACTCTGGGCCTGCGTCCTGAATGAGCCAACCTACTGATTAGCTAGTTTGAGCTGCAGTTCCCATCACTTCACATGAGCACTGGGAAAAGGAAGAATGCTCTATCTGTGGCACAACCCAGTTTCCCACATTATTTACGGCTGCAGGGAGAAAACAGGGATCCCTGGTAAGTGGAACTCAAGAACATATAAATAATGTTGATGTACAAAGAGTTTGATATCTGAGAAAGCAGCGTCTGTTTGTTTTTGTGACAGGTCTAGAGGCAAGACTACACAACAGTGGTTTCTGAAGCGATGCACCTGGCAGCCTTGGGATTTCCTGAGTGCTAAATAAGAATTATGGTGGGGAGTGTGTTCTGGGATCTATTCTCATTTCAAAAACAGATTGTTAACAAAACTGGATAGTACCACATGTGATTTAGGTATGTGCCTTAGATCACAAAACGGTAGCACTGATTTGTGGCCTGCATGAGGACCACAGACCAATTTCCAGGCACAGTTGCTGGAATGCTTACAAATAAGCTCAGGTTAGGTAGATCAAGGTCTCATATTCTCAAGCAGGAGCTGTATATCCATGATTGTTTAACATAGAAAGTGATGCTTTTACTGTTATGCATTCAGATTTGGGTATATAAAATATAGCTATGCATTGTGGAGAATCCAGTTTTTCAAAAGTAGATTACAAAAGCTCGACTATCTTTCCTTAGAAATGGCCCAGGAGTCTGGGCAACAAATACTAGTGATTTCGTGGCAGAGATGTTGATTGCAACACTGAGAGACCAAATGAAGCTGCAAGCTACCAGTCACAGAACTCTAAGTAGAAAAATTCACCCAGGCCATTTCCGCACTAGACTGTTACAGCGCTATTATTCCACTTGCAACATCCTGTGGAATCCTGGGGTTTGCCGTTTCGGGAGGGGCCACCTGGCCCCTCCCGAAACGGCAAACCCCAGGATTCCACAGGATGTTGCAAGTGGAATAATAGCGCTGTAACAGTCTAGTGCGGAAATGGCCCCAGTGTATGCAGCCAGCATTCTTCCATGCATTTCAAAATATTAACTGTCTCTGAATCCTAAATAGGAGCCAATCAAAATTTCTGATAATCATTCCTCAAAGATTGGGATAATGTCATATTTTATTATCAGAGCAGTTGGGTAATGTTACGATGGTCAATATTGACCTTTAAAGGCACAAGTCCACAGATGTCAATGCTATATCTGAGTAAATTTCAGGCATAACGATATAAAGTTTCTCTTGGCTGTCCCTCACTCGGAGGGGGGAGGGAGTTTTGCGTGAAAGAAGCATGATTTATGTGAAGATTGAGAAGAAAAGAAGAACAACAAATGTGATAAAATCAAATTTTGGTCTTTCATCTTTGGAATAGATTATCCTTCAGGTATCATTACTATAACGTGTGTGTGTGTGTGTGTGTGTGTGTGTGTGTGTAATATTTACTTCTCAATTGAATGTATGATCTTGTCAAATGATTTATTTAATTATTTTTAATAAAAACTAAGTTAAAAAATTTCTGATAATCGGGAATTCAGCGGAGTTGAAATCCAATAGTAACGTAATTAATAGTATTGATGGGGTAAATCAAACCAGTTTTAAATCTGAACACTAGTATGGTACATTGGCTGAGAGAATAAACCATAAATATATAGTTTCCTAGACAGCAAGCCTGGTGTAGTGGTTTGAGTGTTGGATTATGACATTGGAGACCAGGGTTCAGTTTCCTTCTCAGCCCTGGGAGCCCACTGGATGACCTTGGGCACATCACATACTCTCAGCCCCAGAAAACCCCCATGATAGATTTCCTTAGGGCAACCATTAGTCAGAAACAATTTGAAGGTACACAACAGCAACAACAACACAGTTTCCTGGTTCAAATCTAACCTGTTAACTTATGAAGTGACTTTTAACAACCTCCATTCTCTCAGAGTCATCCCCTCTCTGCATAATATGAATATAGTAACAGTGGTCTCCCTGATGAGATCATAGAATCATAGAGTTGGAAGAGACCCCAGGGGCCATCAAGTCCAACCTCCTGCTATGCAGGAACATACATCAAAGCATTCCCAACAGATGGCCATCCAGCCTCTGCTTAAAAACCTCCAGAGAAGGAGGCAGCATATTCCACTGCCGGACAGCTCTGACTATCAGGAAGTTCTTCCCGTGGCTTAAGTGGAATCTGCTTTCCTGTAGCTTGAATCCATTGCTCCTTGTCCTATTCTCTGGAGCAGCAGAAAACAAGCCTGCTCCCTCCTCAACATGACATCCCTTCAAATATTTAAACATGGCTATCATGTCCCCTCTTAACCTTCTCTTCTGCAGACTAAACATCCCCAGCTCCCTAAGCCGTTCTTCATAGGGTATGGCTTCCAGATCCTTCACCATTTTGGTCGCCCTCCTCTGGACACGTTGCAGCTTGTCAACATCCTTCTTGAATTGAGGTGCCCAGAATTGGACACAGTATTCCAAATGAGGCCTAACCAATGCAGAATAGAGTGGTACCATTACCTCCCTTGATCTAGACACCATACTCCTATTGATCCAACCAAGAATCACATTGGCTTTCTTGGCTGCTGCATCACACTGCTGACTCATGTTCAGCTTGTGATCTACCAAGACTCCTAAATCCCTTTCTCACATACTGCTATCCAGCCACATGTGCCCCATTCTATATTTCTGCATTCCATTTTTTTCTGCCTAAGTGCATTTACATTTCTCTCTTCTCTTTACAATTATTCTCACTTACATTTCTCTCTGTTGAAATTCATTTTGTTAGCTTTGGCTAACAAGACTATACCAGGCCATATGTGATTCTCAAACAATGGATCAAGCCTCATAAGTTTTAGGAAGAGTGATAGATTTCTTGTAGAGTTTGTGTGTGTGTGTGTGTGTGTGTAATTCTATGAAGAGAAAGCCCTGGCAGAAATCCAAAACACTTTCCTCCCAACTTCAGACATTTAGTGTTCTAGCCCCAGACTGCTAGGCTGGCTCTGCAATGTGCAAGCAGCAGAGCTTAGAGAGAGAGCATCATCACACATCTTCCATCTCCTTTTTTAGTTAAATGGATTTAGAAGAGAGTCTGAGATGTCAATAAACCAATTAGAAGAACTGGCCTTATGAGACATTTGACTGGCTACCATATTCTGTTCATAATCTTGCCAAATCCTTTCCAGTCTCCATTATCACTAATTCAATTATGGAATCTGAACATTTCTTCCACTTCTCTCAGTATAAAGTCATTTTCGGGAAGGGAGTCAAGAAAGTAAAGAAAGATAGATTGTGTCTTAAATACTGATCAACCCAGAGATGCTACAAGTGTTGTACACTGCGTATTCTCTGTGCACTTCCATCACACCCCAAATAGCCTCCACATCTGACCATGTACCTATGGAGCAGGGGAGGTTGTATATGTGGGTGCAGGAAACATTGCTTGTATCCTGAATGATACAGAGAGGTTCAAGGATCTGTCCTATACTGAGATGCATTACCTAACATGTAACGCTGCTTCAAAGATCATATGTTGCCAAGTAGATGTAGCAGAATAAACATCCAAACTGAGGCTGTTTGCTAATTTAGAATGCAGCAGTTTTCCAAATTCACATGGTAATTTTTCATTTCTACAGTTGCCAAAGGATATTCGAATTCAAACTGGACATTTCATAAGTATGGGCTGGCATTCAATATGGGACTTACATCTACATTAAGTGGACTCGCTTCTGTGGGAAATAGAACTGAGCAGTTTCACAATGTCTGTATTCAGCAAAGGATTGCTATGATGCTGCTTTGTAGGGAAGCCAGCAAAGTGACCACTGCATACCAGGACCCATGTGCAAGGAACACCAATGCACATTGGGTACTCCTGATGCCCACCTGGACAATGGTTAGGAACTGCCAATGTGCATCGTTAGAGCCAGATGCATATTGGGAAACTCTTCCTGGTTCCCTGATACACATGTTTCCAATTCATTAGGAAAGATCCATAGTACCTCTGCTTTGTAACTAAGGTCATTTACACTCAGCTATTATAGTGCTATTATTTCACTTTCAACATCCTATGGAATCCTGGGGTTTGTAGTTTAGGGAGGGGCCTTTGAAGCCCCTCCCTAAACTGCGCTATAACAATCTAGTGCAGAAGCGCTATAACAGTCTAGCGCAGAAATGGCCTAAATATGTGTGAAGTTACACGATGAGGACCACAGTGATGGTTATATTTTTTGTCCAGTTTTGCTCTTCACAACTCCTTTTCAGCTATGCAACTTCAAAAAAATTGTCATTAAATTTAATGCTATTTATTTAAAAACCTTATTACTCAGTTGATGTAATTAAGAAAAGGATGTGTTAGTACATATTTTATCTGTATTTTTCAGTATTATTTTTCTGTATTATATTTACAGAATTTTGAGTATAGAGAGAGTATGGTCTTTTGTTTATTAAAGCAGGTGGAATGTCTTTTTCACTCCACCGAGAACTTCTACGTTGCATGTAATTTTAGCATGTAGGTTGTTCGATGAACATGCTTCCTCAAATAAAGCCAATTATTATTTCTTGATTGATTCTAGGTAGCTTAGTTACTCATACAAGGATAATGAAAAAAGACTTGTGCCAGTAATGAAGCAGAATGTAAGTGCAATACACAAGAATATATGTGCAGTTAAGTGTAAGGAATATTCTACATTTTAGCTGTTTTTGTAGGGACAGTATGGTCATTTCTGCACTAGACTGTTATAGTGCTATCATTCCACTTTCAACATCCTATGGAATCCTGGGGTTTGCAGTTTAGGGAGGGGCCTTAAACATCCATAAACATCCATAGGCTGTTGGAAGTGGAATAATAGCACTATAACAGTCTAGTGACGGAATGGCCTATGTCAACAATATATTTTCTCCCATCTTTTCGTTGCTGTTTTTCAAATGCATAGAATTAAGGCAACAAAGGAGCAGAATATAATGTTATGATCCTAATCCAAAAACTGACACTCTGATAGATTAAGAGGCACACATCTAATACTTCCAGGATCTGAGGAAAAATTTATTTTCTCCACAAAAATCTTCTAGTTTTAGCTTCATAATTTTATACCCTCTTCTATATTGCTTCTTTCTGGAGGGTTTGAGAATGTAACACTTTAATCTGGACAAGTAAAAAGCCTTGGGATTTGACAGACACTGTACCCGTCCTGATTGAGTTCTTTTTTTAAATATCTAAATGATAAATCTCTTGTCCTGATTTATTCCCCATTAATTTCTTCCACTAGCAATGAGTTTTCAAGCCCAAGCTAGGTGTTTGGGTTTGTTCCTCCCCTTTTTCTGAAATCTACCAAGATTATTATCTTCCATGTGCAAATTTAAACTTAAAAAAAATTATTTGGCCAAACATGTGGTTCATAGGGTGTGTGGTGAATGGCCTACTGTTCTGTTGGAACAATGAAGAAAATGCAGGTTCAAAGGCATGGTCATAGTTTTGAATGCTCAGACCATAACCTCTGCCCTGGACTGACTCTTGGGTTACTTATTTTTCATGCTTACCCTGTTGGGTGTCTTGAGATTGGCCTTGGCTGGCTAGGTAGCCATTGTAACGAACCTGAGGGGGGGCATAGTATCGAAGCCTCTTTAGCAACCAAGAGTATTTAAAAATGATTGGCTGGAGCCAGTAGAACCCCGGATAGCCAAAGGGAGGAGCTAGATCGGGGAAAGGAATAACGGAAATGGAACTGAAAACAGAGAGCTGAGGTCCAGAAGAGAATTGGTGTAGAGAACAGAGAGAGTGGATCGAGAGAGCTGAGTGTTGGATTTGAGGAGAGGGAGTTGTGCTGGTTTATGAATCCTAATTACAAAATGCGTGTTACCTTGACAGTGTGTTTAATAAAATTTGTTTATCTCTTTTTATAAATGCTGCTTCTTAAAGGAGTGTCTCTTTTAAGTTGCACTGGGTTATACATGCTACCATTAGTACCATTTGTACCACCAGTACCACATTCACTGAAGAGATAAATCACTGCTTGTCCTTATATCCGAAAATGAGGAGATTTAGGGAAAGCAGTAGAGGGAGATGACCCTGGGAGGAGAAACCAGTGGGGGACAAGAGTGAGAAGGATGCCGCATTCTCAGGAAGGGAAAAAGAAGTGGACCTGTTTATCATAGCCCTGGTGTTACCCTGCTTGCTTTGGTTCCCTTAGGGAATTCCCAATGACTGTTAAAATTATCACTTGTGGGGAAAATTAGCTATGAACACTGCTGTAGCAATGCAAAGAGGGCAGGGTAATTAAGGATCTTGAGCCCAGTGTTTACAGAGTTAGATCACAGAGACTCAGGCTGACTGTTCAAATTTAAGTATTTTATTGAAATAGATGTTAAAATCCATACAAGCACTCACACACAGACAAGCATACAACACTACAGAAATTTAGAAAGAGGTGAAAATTAAGAGAGATACATAGGGGTTTTGGGTAATACTGTACCAATCCAGAAGTCTTCAGCTAGGAAAAGACAAGTGGAGAGCCCATCTCAGCCTAGGGGAGGGGCTGAGGGGAGCTTTCCACTGGCAGAGGGACTGCTTGCAAGTCTGGGAGAACTCTGAAATAGAGGAGAAAAAGGGGCTCTAGTTATAGGGCTGAATATGTCCTGGGGACCAGATGACTACATTTTTATGAAGATGGATCTCAGCTTTGTAGTTCAAAGAAAACACAGCCAGGCATCCTAGTAGTTTCCTGCAAGATGACTATCTCATCTGGGGATGCATGCCTCCAAGGTGTAACATTCCTGGCTGTTTGAAATGTTAATTTGATCCCAGAGACCTCTTGTCTCCTGTTGGCTCTATTATTGCTGAAAATCCATTCAAATGGTCTATGTGAACCATTTCCAAGATTCACCTAGGATGCATATCAGAAAACAGGGCTGTCCTTTGATCTGTATCCATAGCTCTGCTTGCCTACGTGTCCTTCCAGTAGATCTCTATGGCTCACTATGTTTGACATAAAATAATTATGCTCCTCAGGACATAGTATATAGGTGTGGTAACACTGGCCTTGCCCAAAAGATCTCCCTGGTCCTGATCTTGACATAAAGTGGTGTCATCACAGCCATCTTCTGATGGAACCTATAACACTTCCTCAAACTACTAAATATGATTATATGAATATTTCAGTGAATATTTCAATGGAGAGGAACCTTTGAATTCATGGAAAATTATCACTGCAGATAAAATTTGGTGGCAACATAGTGAAGTGTGGACCTGCCATGCACATTATGCAAAACAATTTGTTTATACTTTTAAAAAAAATGCCTGCAAGCATTTCTTATGGTAAGTTGCACCACCAGATTGCACCAGCCATCACTCCTCTTTGCAACATTTGATATTAATGGCTGTCTGAAGAGACAACCTTCTGCTTTGTTGTTACTTCATAAATTCATAAAATGTATGAATTTTATGGCACTGTAAAGGATCATACTGAGGAATCTTAGGCCATTTCCATACCGGGCTTCTGAAACGGTGTAGAGCGACCTCTCACTGAGGTCTTCTACACCATAGAGTGGACTGGCGTGGACTACTTTTCATAGTTCCACGCCAGAATCCACTCAGGAGTGGCCAGAACTAGCCGGGCTGCGTGTTTTTTAAAAACCTCTTTTTTGAGGTTTTTAAAAAGCACGGAGCGCGCAGCCCCGTGCCACTCTGTCGCCCGGCTCTAAAGTGGATCTGCAGGCGCACGCAAGTGTGTGCCTGCAGATCTGCCGGGGGCGGGCTTCCAGCTGGCGAGCTTCTCCGGTTGGTGGAGAGCCTCCACCAACTGGAAGCTGCCATCTGGGACGCCGGAGGAGTGTGGAGCAGCGAGCTCGCGCTGCTCCGCGTGGCGACGGACTTACCCGGCTGCGGGTAAGCTTCGTTTTAGCGTGTTTTCGCCCGTTCCCCCCCCATGTGAAAAGGGCCTTAATTAGCCTTAACCCAAATAGTGTGTTGCTGTACTTAAATTTACAGTGTACATTAAAAAACACCCAAAGTGTATGCAATTCTGAAAATAGAGCCTGCTTTTCTTTCTCTCTTTTTTTTTAAAGAAAACATTTAAAGCAATAAAGTAACTTTGAGGGTTGTCATTATCACTAAATAATCACCTCCTAAGGGGACTGGAGCCATTTAGATGCTCTTTGTGCCTAATTAAAAAATTAAAAAAATGACACCATAGGATTAAATATTAGGATATATACCACTAATGAAGATTTCATGCCTTATTAAGTATGAAGAAATGTGAACCAAAAAAGAAACATAATTGACCTAAATCCTCCCAAGTGTAAGGATATTTGAAATCCTCTGAATGTCAATAATGGCTATACAGATAAAATGGAGTTACTTTTTTATTGTAGTGATTTTTTAAATGAATTTTGTAACAGAAAATTTATGAAAAGTTATGTCTGTCAGAAGTGTTTTATGTGCTGTTTGATAGTGAGCATCTAAAAATACCATATTTATTTAGAGCTGGTTTCTTAGTGATCTCAGCAGTGCTTCCTGAGTTATGTGATTGTGGGGGCTGCAATTATGTTTTTGGTTTTTTTTTAAGTACCAGGATCTTTGTGCCCATTAACTACTATTGTTTCTTTCTTTGCTGGAAGCTCATTAGCAAAAGGGAGCTGATGGACTGTGAACCAGCACTGGTTTCCGGGCCGCCACTTTGACTAGCACTGCTCTACAGTGCCTATAAGAAATCTGTCTTTAAAGGCCAATTCACAACATTCCACTACAAGAATTGCAAGTCGTGTTACCTACTCCAGGAGTTATTGTACTGTAGGATACAGATGAACAACTTTGAAGGACACAAGGGCCACCTGGAACTTAATGAAAACTGGAAGGGACTCTCATTTTAGTGGGTAGGAGTGTACAGTGTACAAGATGTTGATCAATGCCTTGGGAGGAAGCCTACACGCAGTTTACATACAAAGCTTTTCCTCCTGGAGGGAAAAGCAACTGTTCTATTAAAAATAAAATAAAAATCATTTTGGTGGCTGGAGGCTGCATAAACAGTTTCATGGTTGTTGTACGGCATCTCCAAAAACCTCTGAAGTACCTCATAAAGATACAGTTCAAATTTATGAATGTTTATGTACACATGGATCGTGGAACCAAAAATATAATATGTGATCAACTTTTCAATCTGATTTTATTTTAAACAAATAATACATGCTCAAAAGGTGCCCTCCTCCACACCTTCCGTATATTTGTGAGACTGGAGTCTTCATTAGATCAGGGTGCTAAATAGTGTTCCAGTCCTGAGTAAACAGACGAATGGGGAGTAAATACACTGGGGAGCAAATATAGCTTCTCCAAATTCAGAAGAAGTATAACTCTGGAGCTAATTATCAGGGAATAGATACTCTGATTGAATGGAGTTAGAAGTCCCTCTCCTGTTGTCCTGCAACATTTTCAAGAATTAGGGGTTCAGGATCCCTGCAAATGTGGGGAAACTGTGAACCTTTTAAGCCCCCGATCCAAGTCTGTATGTACAGACTCTTCAGCTGCAAAAATTTCTCTCTTGCCCCAGCTGACTTCCACCACATCTCTATTGCTCCAAGTCTTCCCCCAACTGCCCCTTACGAATACAACACTGCTGCAGAAATCTCCTTCAGTTTCATAGTCTTTCTCTTGAGGAGAAGGAAGAAAAAGATGCTCACTCTAAAGGAGGTTTTTGCAGCAGCTGCAGCAGGGCTGGGCCAGTTGCAGCAGCAGTGGCTCCTCTTCCTCCTTTCCATCTTCTTTCCTAACAACAGGCTCCTCCATCCCATGATGCATAGTCTGCAACTGAGCCAGCTTCTGCCTGTTGCTTGCCTGCTTCCGCACCCATCTGCTTGCTTTCCCTTTTGCTGGCTTGCTTGCTTGCTCAGTTTACCTCCCTCAGCCTGTGCACTGCTTGCTGGATGCCTCTGCTCTCTTAGACCCCTGATGATAATGTTAAGCTGAGGCCAATAGAGTGAGAAGGACAGGGGCCGGAGCAGGGAAGAATGCAAAAGGTTGCTTGTTTTTGCTATTTCTGTTTCTGTGAATGCCTCTTCCTTCCCAATTCTGAAGGATGCATAGTGAAGTGGGGAGAGGAGGGAGACATGGATTTAGCACCTTTTTTTCCCCCCCCCCACAGTGAGGTAAGGACATCCCTGGTATGTAACAGGAATGGAGGATGGGGAGACAGGCAGCCATGCTGGATTCCCCTTCAAGCTGACAGCTTTCCTTTTTCCAAGGAAAAAAAGGCAACCCCAGCAAACACAACACAACCTTCTATCAACCTACCACTCACTGCTTCCTCATCTCCCAGTCCAAATTCTTTCCTGTGTGTTGTCCTCCATTTCCACTCCAGCATCAGCTTTGGAAGGAAAAAAGGGGAAAGGAACAGCTATACTTCTGTATACACGAGTGAACAACTAACTCTGCCAAAATATGTGGCTCTCTAGTATAATGAACCCCATTCCCCTCTGGCAGGATGGGGTGTGGGAAAGGGGTGGAGGAGAAAAGAGGTGTCTGCAAACCAACAATATCTATATTTTGGAAAGGTCCCTGTAGGCAATTGCTCTTCAGAGAAGGATGACAACACTGCAGTTGTTGTCCTAGGATGTGGGAGGGGGAGGCTTGGAGACTGGTGAGGGAGGCAGCTACAAACTCACAAATAATCTAATTTGCAAAAGTAAAACTTGTGAAAGTTGAGGGATGACTGTAATATCAGTAGCACCTTTTCGGGTATTGCTTATAACCTAGCGTTTTTTGTGTGGGTTTTGTGTGTGTGGGTTTTGTGTGTGTGTGTGGCGCGCATGTGTTCATCTGTGTGTTTACCAGGAGAGGCTGGAGGAACTTGTCTCTCTTCTGCTTTATGTTGGCCAATAACATTTCTCATGCTTCCTCACATGTGAGTTTAAGAAAAAGAAAGGACTTTGGCTATTATTGTAAATTTGAATTATTAATTGTCAGTGATGATAAAATGCATATCATAGATTTTGGGAAAGATCACAGGCCTCACAGATGGATTATGAATGGCCATCAAATTGCCCAGGTTTATCTAGAGATTGCTTTTTCCAGCTTAAGATCATTTAAAGCCCATGTTGAGTTAGCTTGAGAAAATGCAGGCCATAAAATTATTGTGGCTAATCTTTGTCAATCTAAGCAGTAAATTCTCATGAGGCAGTGAATATAGCTTTGCTCTAAGTTTTTTAAAAGGAGAACTAACTGTACTGTTTAAGCAACTCAGGCCATTTCGGCACTACACTATTATTCCACTTTCAACATCTTGCAGAATTCTGGGGTCTGTGGTTTACTGAGGCCAAAGAGCTCTTTGGCTAAGCATTCTAAACGTCCTTCCCTAAACTGCAAACCCCAGGATTCCATAGAATGTTGGAAGTGGACTAATAGCAGTATAACAGTGTAGTGCAGAAATGGCCTCAGTTGTGAAAGAAGGCAAGATCTGTTTGCCCATTCGTTTTTATTGCATTCATTTTTATTACTCCTAAGCCAGAATGCAGATATCTTTCAGGAAAGCTTTTTCAGAAACAGAGGGTCTTTGTTGATTTGCAATAGCAAAGCCTGAGATGGACTAAGGTCACATGACATCAGTGCTCTGCCAGCTGCACTGATTTCCAGTCCATTTCTAGGCTCAAGTCAAAGTGCTGGTGACAACTTTTAAATTTGTAAACAGGTCAGGGCCAGAGTATCTCAAGTCAGATATTTCTAAGACTAGGAATGCCCTTTGACCCTCCCCCCATTTTTCGCAAAAATGGGACTATTGCACTTCCAGAAGGTTCCAGGAAGCATAGGTCCCTCTAAACTTTGGTATACCCTCTGCCTGTACTGTGTTTTAACGTATACCCTTTCTTTAAAAAAAAAAATGAAGCAACTTTCCAATCACTTCCAGTTTCAGCTGGAATAAGCTGGTATGCCCTTGTGCATTTTTTTTTTAACCAAAGATGTCAGCTCCTGATCTAAAGGAACATTTCCTCTCATGTGTTTGGATAATCTTTATAGCCCTTCTTCAAGATGCTACTGTTGAAGAAACCTCGGTGGAGTTACAAGAGAGAGTGAGTTCTCAGCTGAGATGGCCCACATATGGAATGCTCTCTCCAAGAAGACCAATCCAGCATTTTTGCAATGCCTGGCAAAAACATTACTTTTCTTGCAAGCATATTATTGTAATGTACCTGATACTGCCTGCGTCCATTCCTAATATGCCACAGGGAGTTTACAGGGCCTTCTGTTTTTCATACTTTCTTTTATTTTACTTTAGGAATCCTAACAGCATTACCTCAGAGAGCTCACTTCCATTTCCCCACATTTTTTAAAAACTTGAGGGATCTTACATCTATACCTTAGCCCTCTCCTGTTTTTACTCTTTCTTCCTGCCTCAAAAATCTTGGCTGCAGTGTCTCGGAAAGCCTCCTCTTGTTTTCTAGATAACTAGTACCAAACACTACTTTGGTCTGTACTTAATATCCCCAAATGAGCCTACGGGGGTTTCCTGTTTTCCCCAGCTCACATTTTTTTGCTTCAGGAACCTTAATAGGAGACAGCCCTCATCCATATCTCCTCCTCCACCTTTTAAACATCCACAATGATGTTCCTGGTTTTCCGCCTTCTTTCTTGCCTGAGAATACTTTCTGCCTCAAGAATCAGCAGAGGCTCAGAGAATCCTTGAAACTGGCCACTGTGATTTTGGTGAGGAACCAAAACAGTCAAATTTTCAAGAATCTAATGTAACTTCTTGATTAGTTATGAGTACTATCTTTTGTTTTAAGACATTCCTGCCCCGTTTAGAATTTCATCTTCAAGTGTTGCACAGTGGCCTGGCTACCAACCAAAAACAGTTTGTCACACTTTGAGATGTCTAGCAGAATGTACATCACCTTGAATGTCATGTTGAGAGAAAGGCATAATTTAGAATAAATAAGAATGTTCTCACAGTCAACCCAATATGTGTGCAGAATATGAAAAGTTCCTGCAATTTCAGTTAACCATCCAGGCTGTCTTGGATGAGTGGATTGCCTAGATCCATTCCAATCTGGGCTCAGGCCTGGTTATGGACAGAAATAGCCTTGGTCACCTTTATGGATGACCTACACTGGGTTGGACAGGGTGTATGTCCCTGTTGCAGTGGCGTAGGGAGATCTTTTGCTGCCCGGGGTGGTCCCTGAGTTTGCTGCCCCCTCAGTACACACCAAAAATCCATGCATCATCATCATCTCACACAGACATATAGCTCACTCTCCCACCCCACTTCTTCTTGCGCCTGCCCTATTGGGAAGAAATCAAATGGGAAAATGAATGGTCCCTTTAGACAGGGTACTAATACATGGTGGGGGTGGTGGCTGTCACTAGCAGTGCAAGCTCTGGGCTTCACACTTTCCACCTCCACTTCAAATTTGCTAGAACCAGCCAAAGTACTCAACCTGGGGGGTGGGGAGCAGGGGGGGAAGGGGGGAATGCAGCACAGAATAGGTAGAGAAGTAGTACAGGAATACTTGGCTACACTAGATGAATTCAGATCTCCAAGCCCAGATGAATTACATCTGAGGATATTAAAAGAGGACCCAAATAATTATTGTCCACTCAGCCTGACATCAATACCAGGAAAGATCCTAGAGCAGATCACTAAACAGACAGTTTGTAATTACTTAGAAAGCAATGCCATAATCACTAAAAGTCAGCATGGATTTCTCAAAAATAAGTCATGCCAGATTAGTCTTATCTCTTTTTATGATAGAGTTACAAACTTGATAGATGAAGGGAATGCTGTGGACATAGCATATCTTGATTTCAGTAAGGTGTTTGATACAGTTCCCCACGACATTCTTGCAAAGAAGCTAGTAAAATGCAGGCCAGACAAGGCTATTGTTAGGTGGCTTGGTAATTGGTTGGCTGACTGAACCCAAAGGGTGCTCACCAATGGCTGCTTTTCATCCTGGAGAGAAGTGACTAGTGGGGTGCCACAGGATTCTGTCCTGGGCCCAGTGCTATTCAACATCTTCATCAATGATTTGGATGAAGGAGTAGAGGACATGCTGATCAAATTTGCAGATGACACCAAATTGGGTGAGGTTGCTAATACGCCAGAGGACAGAATCAAAATTCAAAATGACCTTTACAGATTGGAGAGCTGGGCCAAAACTAACAAAAGGAATTTCAACAGAGAGAAATGTAAGGTCCTGCACTTAGGCAGAAAAAATGGAATGCACAAAAATAGAATGCAAAAATATAGGATGGGAGACACGTGGCTGGATAGCAGTGTGTGTGAAATGGATCTAGGGGTCTTGGTAGATCACAAGCTGAACATGAGTCAGCAGTGTGATGCGGCAGCCAAGAAAGCAAACATGATTCTTGGTTGCATCAATAGAAGTATGGTGTCTAGATCAAGGGAGGTAATGGTACCACTCTATTCTGCATTGGTTAGACCTCATTGGGAATACTGTGTCCAGTTCTGAGCACCCCAATTCAAGAAGGATATCGACAAGCTGGAGCATGTCCACAGGAGGGCGTCCAAAATGGTGAAGGATCTGGAAGCCATGCCCTATGAAGAACGGCTTAGGGAGCTGGGGATGTTTAGTCTGCAGAAGAGAAGGTTAAGAGGGGACATGATAGCCATGTTTAAATATTTGAAGGGATGTCATGCTGAGGAGGGAGCAGGCTTGTTTTCTGCTGCTCCAGGGAATAGGACAAGGAGCAATGGATTCAAGCTACGGGAAAGCAGATTCCACCTAAGCCACGGGAAGAACTTCCTGACAGTCAGAGCTGTCCAGTAGTGGAATATGTTGCCTCCTTCTTTGGAGGTTTTTAAGCAGAGGCTGGATGGCCATCTGTTGGGAGTGCTTTGATGTGGGTTCCTGCATGGCAGGGCGTTGGACTGGATGGCCCCTGGGGTCTCTTCCAACTCTATGATTCTATGTGGTGCAGGACTCTGCTTCATATTATTGTTGTTGCTACATTAAAAATGGGGCATTGCTGTGGGGTTCTTTGACAGAGTTTAAGTGCAACTGAAAAATAGATTCAATCTGTTAGATTTTGAAGATATGTTCCAGCTATCAAAGCCAGTTCTAACACAATGGAATCTTCTTGCATAGAGGGGGGCAAGGTACAGTCCTGAGGCTGTATGTGGCCCCCATTCTCAACCCTCTTCAGACTGCCCATTTTCTGGTCAAAAGGGAAAAAAAGTGAATTGTTTCTACTGGAAGCTTCCAGGAGCTACAGGTCACTCTTTAAATGACTTGTAGGGCATGTCTAGAAAGTTTAAATTAAAATTACATTTTTTTTCTTAAAACATAGAACTTGCAGTTTTTGTTTGGGGATATTTTGGGTAGACTGTACAGCTCCTGGAGATCCTAGAAGAAGAAAACTGCCTTCCAAGAGCCACCATAGTCACCGATCCCCCATTCTACTCTGACCAAGGAATAAAACTCATGATTAGACAACCATGAAAGAAGTAGAGATAATACCTAATGACAGGAAAAGCTAGATTTGTGTGCCAAGAGAGACAGGCCCTTTCTGCAGCTTACTTCCGTCCAGCACAGTCGCACGGGGATCATGCGAGCAGCCTCTTCCGTGAGGCTCTTGCATCCCCTCTGCTTCAGCTCTGCAGGAGTTGCCGGCCAGCTGGCAGGCAGCATGAGGGCTCTGCCTCTCTCTTCTGCAGCACAGCCGGGTATTTTCCCAGGCTGCACTGGGGAAGGAAGCACAAGGCTACAGCTCTGGAGGCTCCGCACAGATGGTAAGTGAGTGTGGGGCCCTGGAGCAATGCGTGATTGCACACCATTTTCAGCTAAAAGCCGAAAATAATATAGTGTGCAATCGGTGCCTGCTGGCCCTGGCAGCGTTGCGCAGTTGCGAGGACATCATCTGAAATGCTCCTCACAATCGCGTGATGCTCTGGAGGCCCTTTCGCATGACAAATGCCATGTGAAAAGGGCCACAGAGACACAGAGTTGCTTTGTAAAGAGGTGACTTAGAGAGTCATAAGAATGAACAACTCTGCTTAGCTGGAGTTCTAGTTCTTCCTCAGAGATTGAAAAGACATACAAGTAACCAAGTGCAGAAATTCGTTCATGGGCATGGAGCCAAGCTCCATCAGTACAGGGAGGACTACCATTCAAATAAGCATATGTTATATTCCTCTGTCTGACCAAGAAATATAGGATGGGTGCAATTTTGCTCCTTTCTCCTTCCTGGCTTCTTCTGACCTGAGAGAGAACAACCTCTTGTATTTCAGCTCCTCAGAAAGAACTTGCACACCATGCAATTAAGGTGGAAAGGCCAAACTGACTCTATCCTGGTTGTGTAATTGGCATCAATTCTCCAAAGAGGCTTACTACTAAGGGGGAGTTTCTTCTGCACCTCAACTCAAGGTAGCAATAAGACCCACTGAATTTGATAGGATTGCTTCAGAGAAGACATTTACATGATTTTTCTGTAAAAAGAAGGGTGCAAAAATCAGAAATACCAGGCTTCCTTGCATTGTCAAAAGAGGAGCTGGTGGCACTTAATTTAGCCATTAGTCTCTCCTTGCCCCATAAATACCTAGAAGCTGGAGTATTCCTTCTTTCTACAGATATCCAATGGTACTCTTTTTCCTCTCCAAGGAACAAATATGTTATTTACATCCATCCATCCATCCATCCATCCATCCATCCATCCATCCATCCATCCATCTATCTATCTATCTATCTATCTATCTATCTATCTATCTATCTAATATTTACTTATATAGGAAAATGTAAAGTGAGGAGAGAAAATTATGGCCTTCCCTATGTTCCTGCACTAAAACTCCTATAATCTCTCACCATCAGTTACATTGACTAAGGTTGAAGAAAGTCGCAGTTCAGCAACATCTGGAGGGCCAAAGTTTTCCTATTGCTACTTTACATTTTCCAATATGAAAAATACAAATGAACACATAAACCTGTTCACTTCTCTGCATTTTTATGGTAAGGAAAAATGTAAAAGATCTTAAACAAGAACTTAAGCTAGACTGACTGGTTCATTCTCACAGTCCTCCAGAATCTCCTCTTCCGTGTTGCTTATCTCTACAAAATACAGCAACTTTGCAGGTAAAACCAGCTAAGTGAAATACAAGCAGCTTTAATGACAGACACATAATGAGGCACATCAGTCCATTCTCACACTACTGTTTCTGAGAGGCATTGCAAAAGCAGGCAGGAGCAAAATGGCCATGAATTTGAGTTTAACTCAGATTGTCTGGCAAAAAACTTGGCTCTTTCATCTATATTTTCTGAAGTAACTCAATTTATTTTTAAATTTGTCTGAAGTGACACCAGGGGATCCTCTCCATCTTTATTTTTATCATTTTATATCAAAGATTTAGTGCCACATTACAAGTTATATTAATAAAGTTTGGCTTTGCGTGCCCCCCCCCCCCCCCCGTTTCTCCTCATATATTAGATGGTTTGAAATGTGCCTGATCAGGACTGGAACTGAAGGAGGATTTTTTAAAAAATGGATTGTCTGTGCTGTGATCCCTACTGGTAACAATTATTCACCAACTCCCTCCCACCCCACATACCTGCACTTTTCACTACAAGGGAAACTGCCTATGACTTTAGAAGTGGCTTGGGAATCATGTGGTCCTCCAGTTATTGATGGACTACAATATCCATAACCTTAGTTAGCATCACAACTGGGGAAGAATCTTGCGAGATGCAGCCCAACAACATCTGGAAGACCAAATGATTCCACCCCAGGTCAAGAGACAGGAGCATTCCCTGGACTGAGGAGAATATATAGAAATACCGTTGGAACAACATAAAACTGTTTTTTTAAAGAACAACCTTTAATTCTATATGGACATTTCATCCTCAAATTATTGAAAGCAAGTCCAGGTGAACTGATAACATTTGGGGAAAAAAAGATAATTTTAAGAATGAATCAGTTTAGTTGAAATAATAAAGGTCATTTTTTGCAGGGTGACATAACTATGTGTGGATAATCAAGAGCCCCCAGAGCCCAAACCAATTACTTACTTTAAAGGGAGAAGACAGATACTACTTGCTGCCCAAGATGTATTACTGAGCCAGGGAGTTAAGAACAAAAAGCTCTCTTAATCACAGTTACCGTAACAAAACAGTTTCTGGGAAGCATGCTTTTTCAAAAAAGAATAATGAATGAACCTTGCTGGGCTTTAAATATTTGAGGACCCTCATAAATCAAAATGTGCTATATATTTGGCTTTTTTAATTGTCTTTTCTGTGAAGAACATAAGTCAAAAGAATAGTGAGAATTTATTGTAACTCTTCTATTACAAATTGCAGTATCTTCTGGTTTGACATTCTGTCAGTTCCATGCAGTGGGCAAAAATGTAGTTTCAGAGTTGCACTTAATGCTCCCCTGCCTTTTTAATTTAACAATTTACCCATTACTTGGTAGGTACAATAACAGCCTCAGTGGCATCACCCGTACAAATCATGGAGAGTTTGGGAGTTAATTGCATCACCTTAGACAATAATTTGTTCTTTGTGGGGTTTGTTATCGCTTTGCACAGTTGGCTCTCTCTTTGTTGATTCGCAATGTCCCATTAATCACAATTGCATTTGCTCTGTGTCATGCAATTCATCATTCTTTCCTCTAGTGTCTGTTTCCATCCTTTTGGTCTCTGATAAACCACTAATTTAAGCTGGCAGGAACATCAAATATCACTGGTGGCTTAGACACACACCAAGGTTCAGCTTTACTACCCTCTGATTCATGGTCAACAGCATCCCCTGTAATCTAACTGAGAGTTACATCCCCTTTAATGTAACTGGGAGTTAAGTTTAGATTCAGGGGCCAAGGTGCTGCAGTTACTGAGACATCCTAATACACTGATTCTGTTTCTTATTTACACATAACAGGGACATTCTATGCTACAAACTAACCAAATGTTTGATTGAGGACTGGACTTCCTGAAATTAAATTCATTCTCAGTCCAAACCTCAACTAAATGTAAACATCTCAGTTATCATGACATTTTCTTCACATACATAGTTGGGATTATCCGGAATGTGCCATGCAATGTCTCCTTTCTTTCTCTCCTGTTATTCTTGGATTCTCTGTTTCTTGTAATTTGCTTATAAAACCTCAAACAAATTATGGTTAATTCTGACTGTCAATTTATTTCAAATTAGATCTTAAAGTGGGTGTGTAAACAACATTTTGAAGCCATCCTGGTTAGCACAAAGTCACTATAGACTATACCTATGTCTACTAAGTTAGACAGGAGTAGCAGCTTATGGCCTATGGCAAATATGCTCCCAAGGCCATTTTATAGTCCAGCCTTCACAAAATTAGTGGGGAATTTTCTTGCCACAAAATGGCCAATAGCACTTCCAATCCTGAGGGGGCCTTTTGTCATATTGTGGGGTAACTTTTTTTTTTAAAGACCTGCGCTGGACTTTCAACTAGCATGGTGTAGTGGTTTGAAAATTGGACTAGGACTCTGGGACACCAGGATTCAAATTTCTGCTCAGCAGTGGAAATTTACTGGGTGGCCTTGGGCAAGTCAGATGGTCAAACTGGAAAAGAAAACAAGAAAACCAAAATAGGGTCACCATGAATTGACATGAAGGCGCATAACAACAACAGGCCTTATCTCAAATTAGAAAGTAACAGGAGTAGGAACTCCAGTCCTTTAAAAATTGTTCCCATGTCTTCTGTGAGGTGAACTGAAAGTTAAGTTAACCCTGGCTGAACAATGCCAATTAAAGCTGATGAGATCACATTTTAAGATGCATTAACATCCTAAACTGAAACAATTGAATTTAATATCCTACTCTTTACTTCAATCTGAACTCTCAAGATTGCTCAATTAGAGGAAAAAAATGAACTAAAAGTAGCAGTCTGAAAGGAACAAAAGCAATTAACACTAGAAATATCGAGGGTAAAAAAAATCAAGAGTTCTAGCTCAGCTGAATTTTAGAAGTCGCAGGCAGTGAGGTGTAAAGACATAGGGTTGCCATATCACCTGGTTAACTGAGTTATCCAGATTCTAGGTATGCCACTCAGTTTGGACCTTCATTTCCTCCAGGATTCCAAGCTTTCATATTTTCAAAAAAGTGGGTCTCTTGTCCTTGTGGGAGCGAAAATATGGGGCAAAATGTGGAAGCACTCTACTGCAGGAAACAAGTCCCCCTGAGAATTTCTGGCATGAGGGAAATGAGAGTTAATGGTGCAAGTGGCAGTATGCAAGAAGTAAGGAAGGGGTGCATTGCAAGGGGGTGCAAGGCAAAGGAGGGAGTAACAGAGACAGGAGAATGAGCAGTGCGAGAGGTGGAGTGCAAGAAGCAATCGAGTGGCATAGTATGCAGGCATAAGGTGAGGCAAGGGAAGGAATAATAGGATAAATCTGCACTAGACTGTTATAGTGCTATTATTCCACTTTCAACATCCTATGGAATCCTGGGGTTTGCAGTTTACGGAGGGGCCAGCTGGCCCCTCCCGAAACTGCAAACCCCAGGATTCCATAGGATGTTGAAAGTGGAATAATAGCGCTATAACAGTCTAGTGTGGAAATGGCTATAGAGATGGGAGAGTGAGCAGAGCAAACAGCGATACACAAGAGACAAATGAGGGTCACATTGTGAGGGTGCATTGTCAGGTGATGGAGGGAATAGAAGAGATGGGAGGGTAAGTAGTATGAGCAGTGGGGCAGAAGAGTACTAGATTAAGTGGGAAGGGAATAGGAGGGAAGGGAGACTGAATCAAGGGAAGGCAGAAAGGGAGGGTGAGCGTTACAGTGGCAGTGTGGAAGGAGCAAAAGAGGTAGACTAGGACCATTTCCACACAAGGTTGATACATTGCAGCAGCGTTTTAGCATGGTAGTTTTCCTTGTGGTTCTGCACATTTTCAGCTCCTAGAACAGTTCACGGCGATTCACTGCGATCCAAAATTCACTGCGATGCTGTATGTGAAAACTGGAAAAACTCCAATGTAAATCTACCAAGCCGGTTCGGCTTTGGTTTTCACCTACTTGCAGAAGCGTAGCATCGATTCACATTGCAGAAGTGACCGGCTACGGGCGTTCCTGTTGGGGGATGATAGGAGTTTCAGCCCCACAGAAATGCAGCGGAAAAACCAGAGGACAACGAGCCAACAGCAGCAGCCTTGTTCCCCAGTAAGGATACTCAAACACAGAGGAGTTTCTTCCAAACAGGAGGCACTTTATCTTGTAGCAACGTTCCGTTATGTACACAACATGGAACAGACGGACAAAGGCTTGCGCCAGACACCGGTTTGGTCAACAGACAAATACATACTGGGGATTGCTTTCTTATATACATATTTACAACCAATCAGGTAGAGGTTTGCACACCTCCCTCTACCATCTGCACACGACCCCAGTTTCTTATGCAACCTTGCAATTACCCACAGCTGGAGCATGATGCAACATCTCTGCAGTGGGCTGATCATTTTCCCAGGGTTCCCTGCCTGGAATCCCTGACAGTTCCCAGGCTATCCCTTCCATCATTTCTGTCCCTATCTCTCTCTGCCCATCAAAGGACAGGCCGCCATCATTATTGTCTTCCTGTGTTAAATGAACAGTGGGAAGAGAATGGATCTGGTAGTGGACTGTTAAAACATGTTTTTTTCCATGTATCAACAAACATACATTCCTACGCACAAACGTAGCAATACAGAAATGTGTTAAAAATATGTGTGTGTTTTTTAAAAAACAGACCAATCAGTGATGGTGGGGTGGGGTGAGGGAGGGGAATGGGAGTGGCCAGGGACTTGTTGTTGTGGATGCAACAACCGCTGCTCTCCGCAGTAGTACGATGTAAATGGGCGGGGAGGGGTGCAGACAGCACAGTTTCTGAATTTCTGAATTCAGTTTCTGAATCGGAGTACAAAAACACCGCTCTTGACAAGCAGTGAACCGCTTCTCCTCTCTCGTGTGGAAATGGCCATAGCGAGGAATGAAGTGTAAGGGAGGGAGATAGGATATCACAGGGTGAGGGAAAGGGGGAATTGAGATGCTGCAGCAGACTGCACAGAACAAGAGAGTCAAGCATGGCAGAGGTAAGAGGTGAGTCCAGCAAGGGGAAAGACTGGGGATGAGGCAAGTTAGGAGCACAGTAACAGAGGCAAGACAGCAGCAGTAAAACAGTGCAATTCATTGTTCCCTTGCTCTTCTCCCTGAGATGGCCACCTTATGATGCCACTCTGAGGAAAAAAAGTTGGGAAAAGGCAAGCAAAGTTGGTAAATAAAGGCTTATTAAGGTAGATGCTTGATGCAGATCTTCAGATTTTTGGGGGAAATGGATCCAAACAACTATAAAGTAAAAGTAAAGTCTTTTTTGATAGATTGATTCCACATGTATTTGCATTAAAAGTATGGTAAGAACATTTGAACTGTCACTCGCACATATGTCATATCAAGTCAAATGTGCATAAGCAAGAAATATCATTTACATCTACGATGTAAAGTCTATCAGGGAATAAAACAGCAGTTACATGGGTGAATATGTACAAAGGATTTATATCCAAAGTGAGCCCAGAGATTTTCTGCACAGCTACGTTCTTACCTTTGTTCCGGAGTTCCAAGCCTGATACTACAAGTCTATCCTTTTGGAACCTAGTGACAATTTTTTTTCTCTATCCCCTGCTTCCCTAAGATCTTTGCCATACTAATCTGAATATTCCCTCTTTTCCTATCCATGTGATATTAATCTTAGCGAAAGAAATCTCACCAGGCTTTCCTCCTACACCTTTTATTTTTATAAATAATCCCTGGTTTATCTGTTCCTCTTTGATTAAAGTAATTTTTGCTCTCATGTCTAACATATCAAAATACTTTTCTCATCTAACCAGAACTTTCTTTCTCATTTCAGAATAAAAGTCCCCTGTATATCAAACTTTTGCTTTGCATGCAATAAGCTAACTACATGGTGTTTTTGTTTCCTCCCTCTGTTTTAACTATTTCAACCAGAAATTGCATACTGGTTTATTTTTTTCCAGTCCTATATAGTATATATGAGTATATAGTATTACTTTATTATTAAATTATTATCTATACATAGCATTGCTATTATTGTGCCTTCAAGTCGTTTCTGACTTATGACAACCCTAAGAAGAACCAGAAGACCACATGATAGGTTCACCTAAGGGTCATCATAAGTTGGAAATGACTTGAAGTCACACAACAGCAACAACAACAACAACAACAAAAACATGAACTTATCCCAAGGTTTTCTGGGGCTGAGAGTATGTGATGTGCCTAAGGTCACCCAGTGGGTTTCCATGGCCAAGCAGGGAATTGAACCTTAGGCTATTTCTGCACGAGAGTGTTATAGCGCTATGATTCCACTTTCAACCTCCTATGGAATCCTGGGGTTTGCAGTTTAGGGAGGGGCTTCGAACCTTGGTCTCCAGAGTCATAGTTCATACCACTGCACTCTCTATACATTAAATTGCCCTTTTTTCTCCCACTGAAAACAGGTTCCTCCTTCACCTATGATAGCTGTTTAAATTAGACTTTCACATTTTCTTTCAACTGGGACACTGTTCAACTTCTTTTAACTGCTTCTTTGTCGCCCCCATACTGTATTTTGGCTGTTGGGTTTGTCCCAACTTTTTCACTGGCCGTTCTGCTAAGTAATCTACCTGCTCAGAGAGTTCGCTAACATTCTTAGAGCCTCTATCTTTTGCCAACAACCATATTTCTCAAGGGAGTTGATAGAGAAGTGGTCCAAAATAATCAAATCTTATACTCTCTTTTGTATCTGCCTTGGCTTTTGACCCCAATTTGTCAAACAAATCAGTGACTGTAGACCTCACTTTGACATAGGGCCTACCACATTGTACCTGACAATTTCAAAATAGCTTCCAGAAATAATTAATAGGCAATATGAATCTTTTATAGCTGGGTGTTTTATATTCTTCACAAGTTCAAGGTTTCACTGAGGGAAATCTAGAATATATTTCTACCAACTCTGCTTTTATTAAGGTACTAGCGTATTTACCCGGCATTGCTGGGGATTTTATTTTCCTCTTAAGAACTCACTCAACTGTCTTCTCCAGTACCTGTAACTTTTCCCCATATTTCCCAATGCAATCTGTATTCAGAGTTATTTACATATACAGTTTGGGTCCTGAGAGAATACACTGTTCTCCTCCTTGCTGCTAGGCCTCATCTTCATAGCAGCTGGCTTATTCCAGTATCTGTAACTTTTCCCCATATTCCCCAATCCAATCTGTATTCAGAGTTGTTTCAGAGGTTGGGTTCCTGCAGGAATATACTGTCCTCCTCCTTGCTGCTAGGCATTGTCTCCATAGCAACCAGCCTATTCAAGTTCCTGTAACTTTTCCCCATAGTCCCCAATCCAGTCTGTGTTGTCTGGCAACACTGATGTACTGGCTTTTGATTTTTTTTAATTTCTGTTGAATTTGTGCAATGGCTTTGCATTTTTCTGGAAGCATATTTGTTTTGAGTTTCAACTTTAAGATTCCTCACATATGGAAACCATACAATCTACTGTGTGAGGCAAGAAGACCTTGTAACTATGTTATGTATGTCACTATAATTTTTCTCACATATGCCTCCCAAATGTTTTCTGGCATCCTTATTGATGGTAGGCCTCATCTCCGTAGCAACCGGCCTGAGGCCCAAGAGCTCTTTGGCTGAGAGTTCTAAAGACCTCTCTAAACTGCCAACCCCAGGATTCCATCGAATCATCACAGCTAGCCAATCGCATGAGGTCTTCTCACCTCACACAGCCAATCGTATGAGGTCTTCACCTGCCTAACACAGACAAACAGACAATCTCACAAACAAACGTTGACTTTTATATAGTAGATGGAGGAACTTCATGCAATCCTCTTAAGAAATTTCCCACAATTGTGTTACTTTCTCATAAGCTGGCAGAAAATCCTCAGGATTTTCACCCACTTTTCAGCACTTTGAGGTTTTCTACTTTAGCCTTTTCTGTTCCTTGCTATCTCTGCTTCTCCTATCAAATTTCTTCAGATTTAAACTTCCCAGTTTCGTATCTCCATGAATCCTTCATTTTCTTCACATTCGGACTTTAGTTGGGCTTTGTCTGCCTTATGCTCTTTCTTCTTTTCTTCATACTCTGTTTTTATCTTTTCTGCCTGTTTTTTATTCTGTTTCTTTAACATTTCTTAAAATGTGGATTCTGTAGTTTTTACCTCAGGGGATTTCAGTGCACCCATTTCACTAGAGGCTGTTATCTAGTGCTGAACCGACATCACTCTCAAATCATCTGCACTTTTCCTTCATGGAAAAGATTTAACATTATGCATCTCTCAAACAGACCCTCTTTTCTTATGTTAGTATAGCCCACCATTTTCTGTTGTACAATTTTTCAACTATATCACTGTCACCTCTCTTCTACCTCAGAATAGTTCACTGCAGAGTCAAACACCATGCCTACACCCTGCATGTGGCACTTTTCCTCTGTTATCCCAAATGACAAAGTAATCCTTACCATTTGCATGTCCCAAAACCTGTGATGTCTTCCACTAGAGCTCACATTTGTAACCATGACCTGTGGCAATTCCTCCTCAAAATCCGGTTTTCCTCAATAGTATAATTTCATTAAATAAAAATCTGATACACTTTTATTCTATTTTTAAAATGATAAAAAGAACATGATCTTAATTTAAGCTCTGGTTAGGTAGAAGCAAACTAACAGGTCACTTTTTGTATCTGAGTAGCTGGTCATCTTGGCTAGCACGCTAAGCAATTTCTAGCATAAAAAGCTAGCTGCAAAGTGGGAAGTGCCTAGCATATTATTATCATAGGCCATTTCTGTATTACACTGTTATAGCGCTATTATTCCACTTTCAACATTCTGTGGAATTCTGGGGTTTGTAGTTTACTGAGGCCAAAGAGCTCCCTGGCTGAGAATTCTAAAGCCAGTTGCTATGGAGATGAGGCCTAGCAGCAAGGAGGAAGGCAGTATATTCCCTCAGGAACCCAACCTGTGTATGTTAATAACCCTGAATACAGATTGGATTGAGGAATATGGGGAAAAGTTACAGGTACAGGCCCACCAGGAGTTATGTTTTAAAAAATTGCAAAATTTTGAAAAAAAACATTATTTTTGACCCCAAACCCCTTTTAAGAGCATGGGGTGGCATTTCTACCATGTTTGGAGTCAATTTAGGAGGCAAGGCAATTTTGTCATGTTTTTGGGCCTTCTTAGGCCAATTTAAGCCCAAGCAAGACTTTTATGAAACAGCAAATGACTTCCACTCCCTTAAAAAAGACCTCTCCTGGGCATAGAATGGCCTAAGAAGGCCCAAAAAACATGATGAAAATGATTTGTGCACTTGAGGGCATTAGGGGACAAAAAGTCTATTCTTTTGGGGGGGCTGCAATGGGGGGTACCAAACTCAGAGCATTCGTGGGAGGCTAAAGTAGCCCCTACCCTTCCACAATTGCCCATCCCTGATTGATTTGAAAGTGGGTGGCCAGGACTGAATAGGGATTCTGTTGGTGCACAGTCCACCCTGCTGCTTAAGAGTCTCCCTTCTTGAGCTGGCTAAGCTGGTCTCAGCAGTAGTATTGGAGCCTTCCCTGCCCCCCAGCCAGCCTGTTGTGGTGGGGGACGTCAATATTCATGCTGATGCTGAGGACTTCATGTCATTCATGATGGCACTAGTTTTCTATAATGAGTGGGTTGATGGTGATGTGGGTGTAGAGGAAGTTTCCATGGTTGTGTTGTCATGAAGAACAGATCACTACCAGGTAGGGTTTCATTCACCAGGACTTGGAGACTCTGCGAGCTTTGATTGGGGGGGGGGGCAATTACGATGATCCACCATGGGAGGCTTTTGGAACTGGATGAATTCCTGCTGTCTCCTAGGAGTATCTTGTTCATATAGCAGGAAGTTCTGTCAAAGCTTTGACTGATTCTGGAATGGAGAAATGGCTAGGGTGATCGACACAATTGCCCAAGAGAATCCCATGGACTAGAGCTAAGCAAGTCCTTTGGCTTTTTTGGGAACTGGCAGCAATGAAACAAGTGGGACTGAAACTAGAGTGACAATGGTAGAAAACTTAGAACAGATGCAACAGAAATTGAGTCAAAGCTCATGGGAAGGCCTATTCTGTGGCAATGATGACAGTGTACTTCTCTGCCATGTTTAAATTTGCATCCGGTGCAGCTGTCACACAGCACAGCTTTCTAGAGTGGTTAGGAGCAATCTGTGCTCTCCCACGCAAGTACAGAACACTCACCAATCCACTGTGAAGAACTGGCAAGTGATTTTACAGATAAAATCACTCAGATCCACTCTGATTTCAGTGCTGTAGTTGTGACAGGACCAGTGGATGTAACTTTGTCTCCTGCTTGCCTGTTATTTGATATCTTTAGGTTTGGGTAGCCTTAGGATGTGGACAAGATTGTTGCAGAGGGGAAATCCACCACATAATGTTGGCCCTTTGCCTTCCTGGCTCATTAAAGCAACTGGAGGGGGTTCACTGACTGGGTAAGGGGACTGGTGAATGCCTCGCCATAGTAATGTTGGGTTCCATACTGTCTAAAAGAAACTGAGGTGAGGCTTTTACTGCAAAAATCCTCCCTGGGCCCCACCATATTAGACAACTGCCAACCAGTCTCCAATATCCAACAAAACAAGTTTTGGGATTTTTTGGATAAAATGGATTATCTAGATCCATTTTGGTCTTCATACCAGTTTCAAGGTTCAGGCATAGTTATGAGAGACCTTGGTGAATGACCTAACTTGGAAACTGGATAGGAAGAATATGTTCCTGCTGGTACCACTGGACCAAGTGGCTTTGGACACTATCAGCCATGGTATCCTTCTGGTTTGCCTTTCTGGGATGGGAGGTGGAGGCACTCTTTTACAGTGACTCTGGTCTTTCTCAGAAGGAAAACAGTGCTGGAGAAATTGTTGTTCAACACCCTGTACATTGTCTATGGTGGCCCTCAGGATTCTGTTTTGTCCCCCATATTTAGCATACACATGAAACCACTGGAAGAATTTATCTGGAGATATAGGCTTTGATGTCACCAGTTTGCCAATGATACTCAGTTCTTTCTCTCTTTTCTATCTATCTCTCTTTCCCATCTAACTCCAAGAAAGCTGTTTTGGTACTAAACAAGTGTTCATTGTCAGTAATGGACTGGATGGGGAAAAACAAACTGAAGTGCAATCCAAACAAGACAGTTCAATGTTTATTGTTTATTGATTATTTATTTATTTAAAGCATTTCTGTATCATGATAGCCAGTGTGATGTAATGGTTTGACTCTGGAGACCGGGGTTCAAATCCCGATTCAGCCATGGAAATGCACTGGATGATCTTGCATAAGTCACATGTCCTCAGCCTAGAGGAGGGAAAAGGCAGCCCCACCTGAATAAATCTTACCAAGAAAACCCCACCATAGGCTCACCTTAGGGTTGCCATAATTCAGAAATCACCTCAAGACACACAGCAATAACAATATTTTTATACCATTTCCCAGGTGACAGGGCCTCCAAAAGTGATGACCAAATAAAAACCAGTTAAAATAATACCAAGAAAAAAATGTTTTAAACATAATAAAATATTCTTTTAAAACTCCTAAAAGGTGTCAAAACACTGCACACAATAAATAAAATCAGCACCAGGCAAAAAGCGATCTATAAAGCGAAAGTCTGCATGTGTGTCTGTCTCTCTGTGGCAACTATAATATTTATTTATTTATTTCAAGTATTTGAGTATTGCCTCCCCAGCCCACAAGGGCCCCTGAACAAATAAAAACCAATTAAAACAATATTGAGATAAAAACATTTTAAAGCGCATTTTAAAACATTTTAAAACACGTTGAAATACTCTTAAAAAACTAAAAAACAGCAAAAAAAAACCCCAACCCTAGAACCCAGTTTTAAAACAGTTAAAGTGACAGTTTCAAACACTGCATGTCATGCAGAACAGCACTATTTTGGGCTGCGTGCCAGAAATGTAAAGGGATGGGACCAGCCTAACTTTGGCCATTTCCGCACTAGCCTGTTATAGCGCTACGATTCCACTTTCAACATCCTCTGGAATCCTGGGGTTTGCAGTTTTTGGGAGGGGCCAGCCAGCCCCTCCTGAAACTGCAAACCCCAGGATTCCAGAGGATGTCGAAAGTGGAATCGTAGCACTATAACAGGCTAGTGCAGAAACGGCCTTTCTTTGGTAGAGAGTTCCATAGTCAAGGCACTGCTACAGAGAAAGCCCTGTTATGCGGGATTTAGCATATTCTTCCCTGAACACCAGAAAGTTGAAGTGCTAAAATTTACCATTTGTGTTTTATTAACTTCTCCTTTGGCAATAAAACTGATAAAAAAACTAAAATTTCTTTGTCACATAAAACGAGAATTAAAGATGCACCAGAAGATAACTTGTCAAAATTAGCTGGATAACGCTAGAGTAATTAAAGATCAGGATCACTACAAGTTGCAGAATTTTAAGTAGGTTGCCAGTAAAGAATCATGACCTTTTAAGATAACATTTACACCCTTAATAAATAAGAATGAATTACATCATTAGAGCAGAAACACTGTAAGGCAAACATTACCTTCCTTTGGGGAGTCTGCATTATGAAAATGATTGTGTTCTGTTTTGAAGTTCCTTGGTTTCCTGAGTGATAGGACATTCAAGGGGAAGCTGATTCCAAGGGACAGTTTGCTTATGAGGAGAAAGTACTGGAGACTTACAGCCTTTCTGGGTTATGTTTATTTAATACAAGCATGGCAAGTATAGGGTATGAGGCATCCTTGCTCCCTAAAAGGAGAAAACAAAGGAGGCGATTAATCCAAAATATTGCAGTGAAGAACAATAACAGGAGCCAGATATGAAATCTTCAGGTTCATTAACTAGTCTGGAAGTTTTCCCAAGCTTTTCCCTTGTCTCTCTTCCCGCCCCCCCTCAACCTGACCATCAGTCTTGCTGCCACCTGGCTCACCTCCACTGGAGTCAGGAAGGCAGGCCCCAAGTGCCAGCAGTAGTCTTTGACTGACAGGCAATGAATGTATCAACATGCAGCAGAAAAACATCCTTTTCCTCTGGAAAAAAATGGCGTGTGCCAATTTTGCTGGAGCTTCAGAGTTCATTTGTAACAGTGAGCCACCAAGTCTGGCATAAATAGGAGCTTTCATTTATTTATTTAACAATGTAAATGTACAGAGAAATAGGAAAAGTTACTTTTTGAGTACAGCTCCAAAATCCCCCTGCCTCATAGGACTTCAAGGATTTGAGGAGCTGTCGTTGAAAGGGGTGGTTTTTCCAAGCTGTGGGTTTTGTTTCTCTTTTGAAAATGGGCTACATTATGCTGTCCCATATTTTTCAGGTTCTCACCCAACACTTGTTGCTTCTGTGAGACCTTTTTTTTTTTTGCAAAGTGAAAATATTAGTTGTAAAAACACATTTTAAATCTCTTTCTCACTCAGCATCTCAATTTCATCTAAAGCAGGTGGGCTCTTATTATGACTCCAGCAAGTTATATTGTTTTAAATTGTTAGGATGGCCAGATCTCAGGGTGCCAGTTGAAGTATTAGGGAACTCACATTCTCTCTCTGGTCTCCAGACTGGGAGGCAAATTTCAAACAAGCGGTACAGGAGGAGGGGAAAGTCTGGATTTTGTATGTCGATTTTAATCCTGGGTACTCATCAGCACCCCTTGCTAACTAGCAACTATCTGACTCAGCACAAATGTGTTTTTATGTTTGGCTTGTGAAATGTCTGTGCACCAAATAGTAAATAATTTGGAACAAGGCAGAGACTGGAGTGCCAGCATCACAATTTGTGAGCTTTTTTTTTTTAAAAAAAAAAATCATATAAACACTGGCAGCAATGCCTGTGGACTTGTGAGGGAAAAAGACGCCTGTGAGGAGGCAGTGTGCCTTCCAGAAGCCCCAGCACTGGACCTGGACAAAGACCCCAGATACTATGTGAATAAACAATAGAGATGGGATGAATCCAGAATTTTCCAGATCCAAATCTGGATCTGATTCCCTGGAAGGTTCTGCGAATCCACGAATCTTGAATCTTTCGAATCCTTTTTTTACAAAAGGTTTTAAAAAGCAAGGGAAACAAAGCACTCCTACTGAAAAGTGTTTTGAAGCAGAATATGATATCTGTAATGAAAAACAAATTAAATAATAGTTTTCACTTTCAGGAAAACATACCCTTATACTTTTTTATTGAGAATTACATGTAATTTGGAAGTAGCTCCAGATGTTGGAGGATGCTCAAGATGATGCCATTTCCTGAGTTGACTATTACAAAACAAAACAAAAAGGGCAAGGACAATCTTGGGAAAGACACTCTCTCTCAGCCTTAGCAAAAGCCTAGGCAGAGGCAAACCTCCCTCTGAAGAAATCTGGCCAGGACAATTGTCATAGTTTTGCCTCAGGATCTCCCCAGATTGAAAATGACATGAAGGCCCTTTCTACACAAGCAGGAAAATGTGGATTATTAATCCCATATTTTCCTGCCGTGTAAACAGGGCCACAGACTACAGTACAGAGATAATTCAGGTCAAAACTGGCTTTTCTTTGCATAGCTCCTTCTGGTATCATGGGGTTTGTAGATTGATGATGCACCAGCACACTTTGGCAGAGAAGGCTGTGACACCTTGTAAAACTCCAAACCCCAGAATTGTGTCTGAAAGAGGTTTGCAAGGGAGCTATGCAAAGGAATGTTCCAGCTGTCATTGAAGCCTGTAGCTTCCAGTCAAGTACTGAACTTAAATATGAAATGTTCAATTTAAATATCTTAGAACACAAGCCCAGCTGTAATTTGTGAAATTGATAGCAAAGGCCATTATTACTCCAAGGGAAAACCTCACCTACTTACTAGCTTCCCTTCTATGTAAGAGCTTTACAAGGGAGCCACGCAAAGGAATCTTTTTCAGTTGTCCTTGAAATCTCAAGAACACTGTACTTTCCAGTCAAATCTCAAGTCCTGCAACAAGGAAAGCACTTTAAAAAAACAAAAACACCAGCCTCTAGCCCAGTCTCAATTCTCTACTCTGATGTCCAGTCTCAAGTCCTAAAACAAGGAAGGCACTTAACAAAAATAAACACCAGCCTCTAGTCCAATCCCAATCCCTACCCTCTAGTCTCAAGTCAAAAGAACAGGAAGAAGAGAGTAATTACCTTGCAGAGGGAGGCAGCCACAGGGGCAAGCAGCAGGAATGAGCTTGATTCTGGGCTCTTGTGCCAGCACAGGCCTCCGGGCATGCGGGAAAGCAGCTCTCGACAGCCCTGCACCCTGCAGGGTGCTCGCGCCAGCTCAGGCCTCTGGGCATGCAGGAAAGTGGCTCTTGCCGGCCCTGCATGCCTGTGCATGCTTGATCCAGGGCACTTGTGCCAGCTCAGGACTCTAGGCATGCAGGGATTCAAAAGATTCAATTTGCATGTTTTGGCCCATGGATTTGGATCCGCGAATCTCGAATCCTTCCCAAAGATTTGAAGATTCAAGAATTCGCAGATTCGGTTGGCCCATCCCTAAAAAACAACATCTGTTGTTTCTATGTTCACTATTACTATGGCTGAGAAAATCAGTCAGCCCATCAAATCCATCAGACAGGTTGCTGTTGTTGGGAGTGGCAACCTTTGCGTGCTTTAATTAACTGGCTAGTTAGTTTACATGTCTATTGTAGGCATAGAGGGGACTGCCTACAGTAAACTTCCTGTTCTTTGGTCAACACCCACTTCGTCTTGAATGTTCTCTTCCTCTTCCCTTTTTGTTCTTCAACTTCCCTGCAAGCATGTGGTCTCCGATCCTCTGGCAAGCATGCTTCCCTGTAAGCATGTGAGTGCTTAATTTCTTCTTACCTTTCTTCAAGAATTGAACCTGTGTGGACTACGCACAAGATTTTGAGAGTAAACTTTTCATATTTTTACCAAACTGTTTGTGTTTATTTTGAGCTAGATTAAGTGTCTAGGGTGAGATGATGAAATAGGACTGGTGATTTGTTCAGCTTCTATCTGTGCATTATGGAATATTCTGCTGATTGGGAGACTTATTACTAAAAATCTGTCAATTCCCCAACAGCTGTCCAATAACCTAGTCCCCCATTCAGGATGCAACATTGCAGGAGAAAATAGCAATATTCTCCCATTAAAAATGTATTCTAACACCAGTCCATGCCAACACCCAAGCATCCATTGTTTTCTTCTAGAGTTGCTATGTCTTTTGAAACTCACACCTTGGAATTCTAGGTAGAGTTTGAAAGCTGAGGGGTGATGGTGGATCCTTTCCTTATTTGATCACTAATTCCAAATTACAAAATATTCAAATGCAGGCAAATTCTATATTCACATGCAGGATCATTTTTGCGTTGGAAAAAGTTAGTTGTTGTATACATCTAGCTCAGGAGGCTTCTATACACTGAGTCACACAGACTCAGGGACGTCTTAATGGGTGGTGGGCATGTTTTCAATGCCCCACAAATCATAATTCTTTCCCCAATGAAATTTTTTCTTCATTCTCCAAATTTCTAATATTTCAGCAATTTAAAACTTTATTTGACCATTTGTAAATACAGCACAGTCAGCCAAGAAAATGGACAAGAAAAGTTAACATGGAAATGCTAATACAGAAAATATAAGAACTATTTAGCTGTGAGCAATTTTTGATGTTATTTTGCAAGTCAGAGGAATTCCAGACTATACCCATTGTCCTGTACAAACAAGAGTAAAAAGCAATGCTTGGAGCTTACAAAGCTTGGCCAGGTCAATTGAAGGTCAGATCAAATTGAAGGTCCTTGCCTTGCAGCTGGTTGTTTTTGCAAATCATTCTGGGGCTTAGCAGGGAGCAGCTGCCAAAAGTGGGGATGGGGGGAAGCTGTTGCACTAAGTTCTGCAAGGAGACTTCATGCAGCAAACGTCAAAGTGAATAGACGTTTTAAGCGCATGCATGCACAACCCACCTTGTCACTTCCTTTCTATGGCAGCGGGTTTGCATGCTTCTGTGAGGTAAGAGGCTACACTGATGGACAGCACTGCTGCTAGTAGGGTCTGACAAATGAGACAGACTTTTGCTGAGGAGCCACACTAAATGTTCCAGACAACTACTGGGAAACAGCAATAGTGGGGGGAGTGACACTAGTGGACAGTCTCTTAGAGACAAAGGCAATGGCACTACTGGCAATGGTAATCTATTCCTGAAGTCTTTTACTTTGATGAGACAATCCAAAATAAAACAAGAGATAGTGCTTGAACATGAGACTCACAGCTGGAAAGACATTAAAACTGGGGAAGAGCAGAGGATAAGTACAAGTAGTGCTGTGTCTAAGGACACAACTGGACTCATGCTGAAAGTAGATTCATCTGCTGGACTTATGGGTTGGAAATGGTGGTATGAAGTCTTGTTCTTGGTGAGCTACACTAAGGAACAAGATGCTAGATACAGTAGGAGCTGATCTGATGCATTGAAAGCCAACTGAAATTGTCTTCCTGGAGCAGGTGACTCAGAGGATCCCATGTTGTTTGGAATCCTGATGTTGGCACCTATGAGACCAAAATGTGTCTTTCGAAGTGTTAGTGGATTGGAGGGGACAAGGGTGCCTTTGAAATCCCTGCCATGTTGCAGAAGCTGCTTTGCAGAGCCAAAGTCACATATCCAACTTTCTTAACTTCTTTGGAGCACTCAGCTGATGGGCATAATTAACTTCAGCACTGTTACTTCTGTAACATCTTTGTGAGTGCACTTTTAAAAAATTCTTTTTAAAATCCTTTTTAATCCAGCATGATTGAACTGAGTAAAAAAAGAGGATGCGGAAGAAGCCTTAAAAGATTTAAATGCACTGGCAGCTTTAAGAATTTTACCCCCTTAAGTTTTATTGGTAAACCAACCTACATTTAAATTTAAAGCTGTTTTTTAAAAAAATCTCTATATAAGTGGTATATGTGGGAAATACAGAAGGTGTTTACCTTTTGTGAAATAAGACTCAAGGTTGTTTCTGCTAGGGTGAAAACATGAACTGAACTTTACCTTCCTGGAGAGTGAGAACTGATTGTTGGCTAGAAAGGGCTGAACAGAAGAACATATTGACCTCTGGTGGCAGACAAAATAATTACTGCAGAAATTACTACTTAGTTTGACAGCTGCCAAAATGCTTTCAAGGTAGCAGACCCAGATGAAGACAATAAATGTACAGTATATCAACCTGGAGATATTGAATCAAATTAAATGATTTTAGAGGAGATCAGACACATGAGAGAAAATATGAATCAAATGAAGAAGGATTTAAAAGAGGATTCCACGACTGAAATTATAGACATAAGACTTTATCTCAGATAAAAACTGAAGTGAAACAGATGGATGAGAAAATGGATTTATTGGATAAAAAGATGCAAAACTTGGAAGAAGCGGCTCAGGAACTAACACTGGATTATAAGCAAAATTTGGATGTAGTGACCTTACTTGACCTTAAATAAAAGGAGAGATGTCTTAGAATTAGAGGCATATCAGAGTTGCACAATGAACAGCAATAGCAGCTACATTTCTAAACCGCTTATCAATGCAAAGCACCCCCTAAGCAGTTTATAAGTATTTTAGCTAATTGCCTCCAGCAAGCTGGGTGCTTATTTTACTGACCTATGGAAGGATGGAAGGTATCTACACAAGAGTGACTGAAGCTGTAACTGACCTTTTTCAAATTCAGAGAAAAGACTTTTATGCTGAAATGGACAAAGTGTATAGACTAGATTCTTGGGTTGCTAGGCAGAGAAACTTACCAAGAGATTTGATTGTTTATTTCGTAAGAAGGCAAATAAGAGACCAAGTTCTTCAAAAGAATTATTTTAATAAGATGGATTGCATAGATGTGATAATTGTAAAGATACTCCTGTGCAAATTCTGAGAAGAAGGATGGACTAAGTTTTCCTGGCCAACAAGCTCAAGCAGCTAGGGATCCCTTTCAGAAGAAGGAATGTATCCTATGGTATCTTATGGCACAAAAAGAGGAGATATAATCTCTACATGATTGTAAAAGCAAAAGAATTTCTGCAGAATTATGAAAAAGATTTCAAAGAAGAGACCTCAAGAGCAAGATAAAGAGAAAAGAAAAGCCTGATCAAAGCTCTAAAGGAGAGATTGATAGAGAAGAGGAGAAGGAAAGATCTCAGACCTTGGCAAAAGTTGATATGGACTCATGATAAGGTATAAAAATAGCTTTAAAATTACTATCGTGGAATGTAAACAGGGCAACTAAGTTTCTAAAAGAAGTAAGATATTTCATTTTTTGGAAAGACAAAAATTGGATTTGATTTTCTTACAAAAAATACGTATTAGGAAATAAGATAATACATAGCTGCTAAATTTCAAATTGGAGAAAGAATCTATTTCATCTTTTGATAAGAAGAAAAGAGGAGTGATGATTTATGGAGACCTAAAATTGTCTCCAGTAAAAGTTTTGGAAGATATAAATGGTTGCTATGTAGAGTGGTTCCTTTTTTTTTTTTTTTTTTGAAAAATTACTTGAAGAAATTTTGAAATTTCCATATAAGAAGTTTATCTTTGGGGGTGATTGGAATGGCATAATCAATAGACTGTCTGAAAAGGAAAGAAGTCATCACCAAGGGAAACTGCCAAAAGCCTTTTTTGAGTTGATGTACAGTTTGCGATTATCGGATACTTAGAGATTAAAATATGGAGATACACAAGATTACACTTTCTTCCTGAAAGTCTCTTTCTAGAATTGACATGTTTTTCACATTTAAATATGTGAGTAATATTATTTAAGATATGGAGATTTTACTAAAAAACACTTTCAGCTCACAATTCAGTTGTTTTGACTTTTAAAAAGAATCATGCCCAATTTAATTAAATAATAAATGATAACTTACTAAAGAATGAGGATGTACTGAACAAAGCAGAGAAAAATTTTAAAAATTTGAGAACAAAGAATAAGGGCACCTATATTAGAGTGGTTTGGGATTCAAGTAAAGCAGTTATTTTATATATGTGTGTGTGTGTGTGTGTTAAAAAACCAGAATGCTGAATTAAAAATAGAAAAGACAACAGAAAAATCAAAGTATTTTGGATGAAATTATGAAGAAAGAAGAACTGAAGAAGAATTTATTAAAATCACCATTGTTGAAGGAAACAAAACACATTTATATGAATATGGTTTATGAAATTGAGAGAAGGATGAGACAACATCTTCTTTAAATTGTTTTCTACATTTTACAAAGAACAATATGTCTCAATGGAGAAGATTGAGACATATTTGGATTTGCAGAAACTGTCAGTCATCTCAGAAATGCCAAGGAAGAGCTTAAATGAGAACACAATAGTGGTGGAAATGGTGGACACCTTTAAGAAGACCAAGATAGAGAAAGCTCCAGGGCTGGATAGCCTTTCACCAATTTATTATAGAAGCTTAGAGGAACAGTTTGAAATTAATATAATATTTTATGTTTCTCTACAGCTTCAACCATTTATTATTATTAATTATGGTACCACTGCCATTGTCTCTAAGAGATCTTCCACCAGTGTTACCCCCACCCCTATGACTGCTGCTGCCCAGAAGCTGTTTGGCACATTTAGGCACTTTCCGCAATGCACCTTTTCACAGAGCTGGGGTGTGGGGATCGTGCGAGCAGCCTCCAACAGGAGGCTCTCGCGCCCCGGTTCCTTCAGCTCCACAGCTGCCGCCTGCTCGTGCGAGAACCCCACCTCTTCCTTCACCAGTGCAGCCTGGGAGTTTCCCAGGCTGCACTGGGGCAGGAAGCAAGAGTGCTGTGGCTCTGGACCTCCGCACACACAGCAAGTGTGCGCAGGGCCCTGGAGCAATGTGCGATCATGCACCATTTTTGGCTTAAAGCCGAAAATGAAAAAGTGTGTGAGCAGCATCCGCCAGACCCTGGAGCGTTGCATGATTGTGAGTGTATCGTGTGGACCACTCCTCACATTCGTGCGACGCTCGAGGGGCCCTTTCGCATGGCAAATGCCATGTGAAAAGGGCCTTAGTATGGCTCCTCAGCAAAGGCCTGGCTGACATGGGAGATCCTACGAGCAGCACTGCTGCCCTTTCTGATAACATGTTTGAAACCAAAGTGCCAGAGCAGCAAGCTATAAAGCTCTTGAACTATCTTTCACCCTACAACTAAAATAGCATGTTTTATTAATTGGTTTTGAGAAGACTGGGAGAAGCCAGGGTAAAACTAAACCAATTGGAGGAGGTTGGAAAGAGAAAAACTCACAGACTGGAGGGAAACAACTTACTGCATAAGCCTAGCTTTCTTCTCATTGGTAGGTTCTCACATTCCACTCTGACTCCTTATTCCAGGGCAGTGACAGTCCAGCCCTGACTCCAGTTTCCTGCCTGTATGCTGCACCACATTGCCAAACTGACTGCCACTCTTAAAGGTGTAGATGTACTGTCATCCACCCCCCATTCAACTTTTCCTACCTTGCTCAAACTTGCAAAAACAAAACATCTTCCTGAGCTCTGCTGCTGGCCTCAGGTTAGGAAGTGGAGAGGAGCAATAAAGACATGCCCTTGGACAGCCAAACAGCTAGGCTTTGCAGTCACTGGCTTGCTGGATACAGCATATTCCAGTGAATAGTTTTATAGTTTGGGGAGGGGGGTAGCTTAAGGAGGACTCAGCTGAAATTTCCTGGTCTTGTCTGTAACCCAGAAGCAAGGTTTGATTCCCAGAAATTTTGGGACATACCTGGAGATCTGGCAACCCTATAATAGGACCAAGAGAAAAGATACACTTTCTTAGCATGGTTTCATCCTTTAAACTGCATACTACAATTAGTAATACCTCTCTTTTACATTAAGAACCATTCATAATAGTATTATAACATTACGACCTTTTGTCAGAAGGTAATCCACTCTGAAATACATAGATAGCTACTTTCCTTTCTTTGTGAAACAGTAAATTTTCCAAGACATAATTGCACCAAAGATTATGATTTGCTCATTTTGCTAGGCAGTCATTTTTGTTTAAGGTAATGTTAGAAGAGAATGCTTCTAACATTACTTTTCCCTTTTTTACTTTTTTTTTCTTTTTGGTACTATAAAGAACCCCTCCTTGTGTTATCCTCATATATAAAAATCTAGCTCCATCTACTGAAATAATGAGAGAGCTTAGTGGGTGAGAATTATCAAAATGTACTGTAAATAATGCAGTTTATCAAATTAAACAAAGAAGGCTGAGCAACAACAACAATGCTGTGATGCTAAATGGTCAACCTCTTTGCTATAGTTTTTTACTTGAATTACATATGAAAAAAAGATGTGACTGCAATTTTGAGGAGGAAACCTTCAGATGTTTTCAGTTATCAGAAAATGATTGCCTAAAAACATCAGTCTTGCACCTGTCTCGTTAATGTTTCCCAACAGTACATCTTGGCCTTTTGAAAGTAATTAGGTATAGCTAGAGTACCAAGGTGGAAATAGGAGGTTTCCCAGAGGTTGGTAGTGGGGGATTGTTGTCCAGCTTGGGAGGTTCCACAGGGGTCAATACTGTCCCCTGTGTTTCTCAACATCTACATGAAGCCAGTAGCAGAGGTCATCTGGAGCTTTGAGGCTGGTTGTCATCAGTGTGCTGATAATATCCAGGCCTATCTCTCATTTATAACTCGTGCCAAGGAGGCTCAATCATTATCTGGAAACAGTAAAGACTGGATGCAGGTGAATAGACTGAGGCTTGGATCCACACAAGACAGAAGTGCTACTGCTCAGTAGGAAAACTGGACTGGGATCACAATCTGTTCTGGATGGGGTTGTTCTCTGTCTAAAAGATCAGGTTTGTGGCTTGGGGTTGCTTTGGATCCAGAAAGGCAGGTTGTTGTGGTGTCCAGTAGTGCCTTTGCCCAGCTTTGGCTGCAGTGTGAGCTGTGCCCTTTCTTGGGGAAGTCAGATCTAGCCCCAGTAGCTCCTGCCTTCGTTACCTCTTGGTTAGACTACTGTAATGGACTCTATGTGGCCCTGCCTTTGAAAAGTTTTTGGAACCTGCAGCTAGTGCAAAATGCAACAGCAAAATTGATGTCAGGTGTGCATTTTAGAGCCCATGTAACACTGGCTCTGCAAGAACTACACTGGTTTCCCAATTTGCTTCCGAGCTCAATTCAAAGTGTTGGTGTTGACTTACAAAGCCCTAAACAATTTGGATCCAAGAAAGACAGCCTTATCCCATGTGAGCCTGCCAGAATTATGGAAGCATAGAGTTGCAAGAGACCATAAGGACCTTTGAGTCCAGCCCCTTGCCATGCTGGGATGGCAGAATTAAATTAAATTGAATTGAATTAAATTAGATTAAAAACTTTCAGTGTATAAATATTAAGTCACAAAAAAAAAAAAAATCAGTCAGTGAGAAACAGATTTGTCTATCCAAGCAGGCCCAGGGCTTTCAGCACTTCATGCTTAAAAGTCTGTATTTAAATCCTTTTATATTCAACCATGTTAACCGCTGAAGCATATTTGTCATTTTTTTTTCTGTTGTGCTGAGACATTGAAGGCAAACACTGTGTTTGGGTTAAAAGTTGGCCACAACTTTAATGCAAATATATCATATGCTAATTAGCTAAATCCACCTAAATATGAATATGCATGAGGTATGTTCACAGGAGAGTAAATATACAGATCAGGTATCACCCAATGGGTTAGGGGGACATGGGGCCCATTTTTTACCAGAAGTGGGAGATGCCCAGTCCATGCTAGTAGCTAAGGATATAGCTTAGACAACGGGCTGAAAGGCCATATTGTGCAAACCGGGTTAATCTGTCACTGCCTGATGGAGAGTTTAAGAATCCCTTTGTTCAATGACATCATACACCTGCATCTGTCCAGACTGCAGGATTTTGTCTCCTGTGATTGCATTCCTCCCCTCAGGGTTATCTGACCCCTTTATATGCTCACGCCCGATGTCCCCTCTTCCCTTCAGCATCTGCCACAGAAGGGAGTCAGCCTAGCTTGGCACCCCTCCCCCCCCCACAACGAAATGCTAAGCGTCGTCCTGTAGTTGTCTGGCTAGAAAGTTCAGGTAAATGTCACAACCTCCCAGAGAAAGATGGACCCCAGCACCCTAGCATATAAGTGAGTCAATTCTTCCCAGATCTCTGGGTGGATGATAGGGGTGGCCCCAATCCAAGCAAATTGCAAATGATGGCCTGATTAGCTTGTTGACCTGCTGTATTAATTACCAAAGTGGAGCACGTGCCCTGCCAAACTTGTCTTGGCAACATCCTGGTCCAAAGGATATGAATGTTAGGAGGTAAATGCTGAATGACGTGAAGAGCTGCCATCACCGTGGCAATGAGCTGCAATCTGGGCCTCTTTACCAGGTCGTTCTCCCCTAGGATAGAGCAAGATGACATCAGGCAGAGGTTATGATGTTGCAAGCTCAATGATCTTGGAAAGCAAAGCTCCCCAAAGCATGCTGTGGCAACCCCATCAACTGATGGAAGCTAGAGTGGATTGTCTGAGGTCTCAACTTTTGCCAGAGTAGATTGCATGCTTTTCAGCCCAAAAAACAGCCCTAAGATTGATACTGAAACTGGGAGACTTGCTTGAGAGACAAATATGGTTAATGGTTGGGAGGGGGTGGATGGCTGTCCCTCTCGGTCATGTGCTGCTCAGTCCAGGTCCTCACATAGGATCAGCACTGAACTGCCACCATCCAACCCTACAAATGGGATAAGTGGGAAGGCCATGAGCAGCTGTCATGCCCTGCCTTGGAGACTGAGGCAGCGAGGAAGAGGATTCTGACTCTGAGGCAGAGGCTTCCCCAGAGACTGAAGTGTCCCCAGAGGCTGATCCAGAGGGAGATAATACACCACAACAACAAGGGCCTGAGCCAGGGGAACAAACAGAGGAAGACATAGCTGACACACCTACCTTGCAGCAGAGATGCAAGGAAGGGAAGGCCTGTGTTGCTTGGCCCGTTTAAGTAGCAGGCGAGCCCTAATGAAGGAACACCTGTGGTGACAGCATCCATAGATAAAAAAGAGCTCCAGTTGGCCTTTCCTCCCAGGGTCACCAACTGGTCTCTTTGGCCCTGAAGCCCTCTGCTGTGCTCTTGGATCTGGTTGTCTTGGAACTCTGCTTGTTTCAACTGTGGTTTGGATTTGCCCCTTCAGATTTGTTTTCTCTAGGCTTCCTCTCTGTTTGGGCATTCTTTGACTCTCACCTCGTAAGTAGGAGCTGTGCTGCTTGAAATTTACTGCCTGCTTGCCACAGATGCAGCAGCCTTTGTGGTGGCTGTGCCTATGCAGAACAAATGTGTGGAGAACTGAGGTGAGGGGCAGACCAGCTGCCACTAGTGTTAATGTATGGACTGCCCTGAACTAGTATTGAGTGGGAGGATGTCCTGATAGGTGCAAAAATAAAAGTCCCAGAATATGTGGATGGTGGGCTAAATAATCCAGCAGAGACCGTACTAGGCAAATGGTCCCCATAAGTGTTGGGTAGCCCTCCATATTTCAATTATAGGACATGTAGTAGGAGTTAATTAGCAGCTTGTTTGTAACAAGGTATGAGAACCAGAAACTGTTAGATAAACAAAGGTAGAAATGTAGTGATAAGCGCTGCCAGGCTGAAACCAGAACTCCAAGGTCTCTTGTGGGCGGGATGAGAAACTTTTTGCTTTTAATGTTTTGGATTTTGCTAAATGTCTCCAGTTCTCTCACTGAAGTCCTGTACTATGTATCACGCTCCTAATAAATAGTGTAATTGCACTGTTATATTTGTGTGTGTGAATTCGGTTCCTGACAATAAGGGCTCTGGATAGGGGGACAAACTGCCCCCTACCAATCTGGTTTGTCTTAGAGTATCTAAAGCAGATGTGTAAGGACTGTTGTGTTACATGTAGGTCAGACAGGAGGGAATGAGCAGACTTGTCATGTCAGGACCTTGGAAGAAGCTCACCCATCCTGGTGACTGCAAATCTAAACACTACCTTGAACAGATTGACTTCTCCCTGGGATAAGTAGACTGACAGGAGGGGGTCAATTAGGTATGGGAGCATGAGTTGGAAATGGGAGACTGTGTATCAGAGAGGGGAAGGGTTTCCCAAGGCTAACCTTTCAGAGACTGGCATAGTGGGTACATGGTGGTGGGGTTAGGGAATCCACCCACTTTGGAGTAAAATGACAAAGCAGATAATCTGCCACAAATGATCTGAGGTCCTTGGGTGTATGGCATATTTGCGACATAATTGCCCAAAGGTCATTGTAGAGATAAGGCAGATGTTTCCATGGAGGTCAAAAAGGAGTGGAGACTACACTGGTACACCATTGCAAGGGCTAAGGAAAGAAAGGCAGCATGTTTGACCTTTGTCTGCCAAGGTTCCAAAAGTGTGCTGGAGCCAACTAAGGTCCAGCTCCCAAAACCTTCAGAACTGAAAATGAGAAAGGGAGTCTGCTGTGGAATTCTTAATACCAGGCACATGCTGGGCAAGGAAAAGGATATTATACTTCAAGTAATGGAGAACAAAAGATCTGACCAGTTCCATGACCTTGGGAGACTTGGAAGTTCGTGAGTTGACAACCTAAATGACCACATAATCTTTGCACCAGAACAACACTGTTTTGTCTGTGAATTCCCTAAACCAAGTGTGTACAGCCACCACAATAGGAAATAATTCAAGGAATGTCAAGTCCCAAATAATATCTGAACTCAATCTTTCAACAGATCAGGGCTCCACATACCACCAGTCATGTCAGAACAGGCTGAAGCCTGAAGATCCTGCTGTATTGGAGTGTACCTGAAGATTGCCCCTCGAAAGGCGATCACTCCTCCAGAAGGATAGCCCATTATATGTTTGTAAAAAAATTCCCACCATATGCCCAGATCGGCCCTCACTTCCTTTGTGACTCTAATGTGATGGTGGGGATTGACACCTCCCTCATATCTTGGTAGAGGTGGGCTCTATAGGCCCATCCTGGAAGCACTACCTTACAGGCAAAATTGAGATGGCCAACCACTACCTGAAATTCATAGAGTGCGGCCTTCCTTTTATCTTTCATTGTAGCTATGTGCTGTAATAGTGATTTCAACTTGTCTACTGGGAAACAGGATATGCCCTGTACTTTGTCAAGCTCAATGCAAGAAAAGTGAGTCTAGTGGAGGGGCCCTCTGTCTTGTCATGGGCTAGGGGAACACCAAGCGTCCGAACTAGTCCCTGAAATTTGGTGAGAATATCCTGGCAAACTGTGTTAAGGGGTGGAAATCATCTAAGTAGTGCATAATAGGCTTGTTGTTTGACCTTTTCATGACATACCACTCAAGGAAAGCATGAGATGGAGCATCCTACGGACATGGCCTTTTTGTAAAATGCCCTGTTAAAATGGAAGCCCAATAGATCAAAGTCCTCCATATGTACAGGCAAAAGGCAGAAGACAGACTTAATATTGCACTTAGCCAAAAGAGCACCTGACCCCAACAATTGAGTCACAGTATCTGCACCATCAAATGAAGCATAGTTCACAGTACATAGTGCAGGGTTGCTGGCATAATTTACAGAGGATGAGCTGATATTCCCCAAGAGCTTTCTTAGAGACTACTCCCAATGGTGACAATCTCAAATTTGGAATAGAGAGTTCCTTGTGGGAGGCAGAAATCCGACCAGCTTATATTTTCTTATCAAATTTGTCCTGGACAATAGTATAGAGATTAGTTACGGGGTAGAAATTTGGCATGTAGGAATAGTGCAATCACCTACATAAGGAATATGGCATCCATGCAGAAAAACTTCAAGGATAAACTTACCACTGTCCTGCTTGGGATACAGAGCTAACCATTCAGCCAGAGGGGAGAGACTAACTGGAGTTGGGGCCCTTCCCTCCCTGCTATCCCCCATGAATGTTACCTGTGCTGCTGCTGGTGGTAACCCTGCCAGCTTACCTCAGAGGCAGGATGCACTAGGATGCTGACCTCTGCAGGTGCTACATCTGTGATCATACCTGTAACCCAGCAAATCTAGTGGTCTTTTTTGTCCCATGGGCTAGGCCTTGCATAGGTCCTTTTTGACTGGTTGGCCCCCAGCATGTAGCTACTGTCACAATGATTTGAAGCAGGGGAGATCCATGAACTGTCCATAACATTGGACCATAATTCTGATTGCTTATTGTCACAGAGAAGAAAGGGGGTTTAGCACTGCTCTCATACAGAATTGCTCATCATACGGCAGGCAGGTGGGATCTTTGAAGCCTATATAAACCCAAATGATGATATCTTGGTATTCTACAAATGTGGAACATTTTTGGGGCTGGGCCTAGAATACCAGCCTCATATATATGGTCCAACCTGTCATCCAATTCATTCAATTTCTTTCCACTGTCAGGTGCTTGAACTGCTCTAATTCCCTTGGTAGATTAAGGAGAACTCCATCCTTAACTAAGATTCTGGGCTTAGGTTCTCTGAAAAGCAAGGAGAAAACATCAATGTATTTGTGTGTCCAACACATGATAAAGAGGAGGTGCCCCCCCCCAATAGCATCAAAATTGACATGTAGATTTAAATTGAGATGAATGCTCACAGGAGAGGGTGAAGCTGACAGTGCAGGGGAAGAGGCCGGTGCAATGGAGGAGGATGGCACTGAAGAGGGCAAGGCAAATCCCACTACCATGATTATAGGGAAGTGGTAGAAGTAATTTGAGTAAGACCTCCAGCTTGAGTGAAGGACCCCCAAAAGATGGCAGGGCAGGGAGGCTGCAGACACACCTGTAACTGTTGGTCTGCCTTGGTTAGCCTGTGAACTGCTGCATTCTCCCCATGTCACTGCCTGCTGGCATCTCTGGAAGAAGCCTGAGGCCCAGGAATAGAGGGTGATGCTGGTGGTGTATCATATGAGACCAAGACTGGGAGTGACTGACTAGAAATATTAGTAATCATCAACAACTTAATGGCGTCAGCCAAATCCTAAATGCAAGGGTATATATTGATCAAAGGGAACGTGCCCATGTTACTGCCCTGGCTAGCCCGAGCTTTGGGGATATAAAAAGATATCTTTTGATATCGATAATTCGGCTTCACTTATCCCTTCCACATGTTTGCGAGGCCCCCGGACAAGCACGCATACAGGCTCGGCTGATAATTGCCATAATATTCCAACACAATACAAGCAGGCCAGAAAATAGCAGACTCTTTGCTTTAGGAGACCTCAAGGCAAGTACCTCCATTAGGTATGCAAGCAACTCTCAAAAGATCCTCTGCCCCATGTTGGCAGCTTGATGATCCAGCTATACAACGCTCAAGTATTCCGCATTTGCATACCGGCTACTCTATTGATAAATTCGGCTCTAATTCACTCATTCAAATTCTGACCTTTTGGAGGCTTTGTCTCCAACTCCAAATCTATTGTTTTCCCCTACGTCCGACCTAGCCTGCGGTCACAATTCCCCTTATAAAAACCCCTGACTTTGAGCGCTTCCTTGGATCGCTCCCGAGTTCCAGACCGCCTTGCTGGTGCTTTGCTTGGCGAGCTTCCCCTCAGCTCCACGTGGTGAGACACATCGAACCCCAGCTTCGCTCTCCATTTTCTTCCGGACTTCAGGACAGGTTTCGTATCACCCGAACCAACTATCCCTCTAAAAATCCCGCTATCTTATTCACACCTTTATTTTCCTTAGTTATCTGTGTGTTTGTGTTGCTTACATCGTGTGCCTGTATTTAATAAAGACTATTCATTATTTTCCAACCGGTTTGCTTCTTGACTCGGCCTGATCCCGTAGACACTGGGTTGCAAGATCCTGCTAAGTTACCCTGCCTCTCGTTTTGCCAACTTGTGCTCTGAACTAATTTCCCCAACTTGTGTAATTTTGGTAGCCATTTGGTGTCCCTCCTGGGACCCCCAGAAAACAGGGTAACACCCACAATAGAAGTAGCTGGCTTCACAACTGCCATCATGCTGTGGTTCATATTGTAAGCATCAGTGAGACTGGGCTGAGCAGGACTGGGATGGAAAGTCAGAAATAGGAGCCAGGAATGGAGCAGGTGATTGGAGAGATATGGGCATTAGATGAAGTGGAGGTGCAGACATTGGGGCTGGGGAAGGGGTAGTGATGGGCAATTGCAGAGATGTAATCAGAGCAAATACAGAAGGTGTAGGAGAAGATGTAAAAGAGGTAACTGTAGGAATAGCAGTTTAGACAGGAGCAGTGAAAGTGGGAGCAGACAAAGGTGAACATGGGGAGGAGAGGGTGCAAAGACTTAGGCCCTTTCCACAAGACATCATGGTCTCACATTGGGAATGGGAGAAGGACAGGAGCAAGACGATGCTTATGCACGATGTTGTCCATGTCCCATTGTTCTCCTGTCCCCAGACAGTGTGATCACGCTGCAAATCATTGTTGGGTTTTACCCATCAATGACAGGTGATCACGCAGCTCTTCTGCTGCCCTCCCACACTTACCTGATCTGCAGAGAGTCTGGAAGCGCAATGACCATCCTTCCTGCCCCAGCGCAGCAACCTGGGACCATTTGGCATTATTCTGTGGCAAGATGTGAATCTGCAGAATGGGACTGCAAGAGAAAAGTCAACAAGTTACCAGATGCTTACAAAAGCAGAAGGAGTTGTCAAGCACACATTCCATGATTGCCTATACACACAGCAAATATCCCATCCCAGTTAAGAGAGCTTCACTCCCCACACAAGAAACAACCCCCACAGATTCTCCAAAACTGTGGGCGTGGGAATACCAACAGAGAACACAGCATAGCAAAAGGAATAAAAGGTGTGTTGCGAGGGGAAGGAAATCTCTGTTGAGAGGGCAGTTACATTGCACAGGAAAATGATACGGAAGAGAGATTTAAATAATTCAAATGTTGGAGAAAGCAAAACTGACTGACTTTTTCATTCCAAATGAATGCCTTGGTGTGAGCCCAGAGGTCTATTCTTATGTTATTAACATTGTCCATACAAGGCTACTCTGTTATTAAGATTTTCCCAGGGAGACTTATTTAAACCCCTCCATTTGTTGCAGTACGTACAGAGTGGTCCATGATCAAAGGTCCTTTCATGCTACACCATTATAGCACTATGATTCTATTTTAACTGCCATGGCTGGATTTTGTGGAATACTGGAATTTGCAGTTTGGTGAGGCACTAATTCTCCCCAACTGAGAATTCCAATTACCCATCCCCTAAACTACAACTCCCAAGATTTTATAGAATGGATCTATGACAATTAAGGAGTAACTATACAGCTATATAATTGTATAGTGTGAAAAGACTCTAAGGTTCTTCCTACATAATGCAAAGGGATGAACACTAGGAAGTTCTCAGATTGTCATCTGGCATCAGGCCTATTTGGGGGGAACTGTGGAGAATCAAAATGGGTCTTTTAAAATTGCCTTCATTTTAAAAGATTAGTAAAAATGTTGTTTTATATGTTTTAATATTTATTACTTGCTCTAACTTATTTATGCTGACTTATATCAAAAATTGTGTATTGTTAACCTTGAACACAATGTACTAGTTTTGATTTTGTGATCTTCATAGGCAGTGCTGGGTGCTGAAGAGATGGGAGACTGAATGAATGATAAACAGATGTATAAAGGGGAGCATCTTGCCAACAATTCACACAAGAGAAAGGCCATCACAGGCATGAATTGTATAATAAATATACCTGGGTTTTTCAGCTTGTGTGTAACTTCCTCCACATAGGTGGGAAATTAGGCTGCTCAAAGTGAGTAACTTTAGCACATGTGAATTAGACCAGGTTGTGGCCGGGCTGAGCTGGAGGCAACATACCTACATAATGTCTTAAAATCTTTCAGCCTCTATTCAGACTTTCCTTTAGCATAAACTCATAAACCAAAAGTATGGCAGGCACAGGAAAGGGAGTTATTTAATTAATTTACTGTTTTAAGAATCTCTGCTTGAAGAAATAAATCAAGAAATGGAAAAGGATTCCTTTAGGTTATTTTTCTGATTGAGCATTGCCGTAAAGACCACTAGAGGTCAGAATAGGCTCAGAGAATTGAAATGCCTGTATTGCATCTCAAGTCAAATTTATGCATTGCTCAAATGACCTTAAGCATTATTCTACTTTGTTAATTTTCCTTGAGCTTTTACATTCTTCATTTTAAAATCTTTAGAGTGTGGTCTAGTGTGAATCAGGTCTTACATAAAAATTTAATTCTAAATTAACATGTGCTTGGCTTACATTATGGAAAGTATGGCACTGCAATAAAAACTAGTACCTAGTGTGTCAATGAACTGGTGTGTGTGTGTGTGTGTGTGTGTGTGTGTCTATGTCTATGTGCATATTCTTAAGGGATATAAATTTCAGTGCAAGTGTTTGTCAAGAGAAAAATGCATATTTGATATGAGACTTTTAAGCACTCCTGTTTTATCAGTATCATTTAATTTGAGGTCCGCATAAGTCAGCTAATTCTGTGCTTCTAACACAGATCATAAATGCTTGAAGTAAATGCATATTATAATCAGATGAAAAGTATTAACCAAGTAAAACATGCCAAAATAAAAAATTAAATGTTCTGTCTCTAATCATATTAAAGCTGGTTATGAATAAATCCCATGAGTCTATTTCGGCACTAAACTATTATAGTGCTATTATTCCACTTTCAACATCCTATCGAATCCTGGGGTTTGCCAAAGGCCCCTCCCTAAACTGCAAGCCCTGGGATTCCATAGGACGTTGAAAGTGGAATAATAGCAGTATAACAGTCTAGTGCGGAAATGACTCTAATTAGCTACAACTGAGGCCCAAAATAGACACAAAGGGGCAGTAGTATTTTTTCTTAATTCCCTGACTGCCTTTGTTGTTAACTGCCATCAAGTCTACTTCAACTACTAGTCACCCTATTAATGAGAGACCTCTAAGTCACCCTGTCATCATCAGTCCTGCTCAGGCCTTGAAGACTCAGACCTGTGGCTTACTTGATTGAATCTATCCACCTGTAATGAAGTCTTCCCCTTTTCTTACTGCCATCCACTTTGCCAAGCATTATGGTCTTTTTTCTAGTGAGTCATGTCTTCTCATGATATGGCCAAAGCACAAAAGCCTCAGTTTAGTCATCCGGTCTTCAAGGGAGAATTCACACTTGATTTGCTCTAGGACCCAGTCATTTTGTCTTTTTATCAGTCCAGGGTATCGGTAGAACTCTTCTCCAGAGCCACATTTCAAATGAATTGATTTTCTTCCTATCAAATTTCTTCATTTTCTTCTTCAGCTTTCCAGTTTTCACAACCATATATAGAAACTGGAAATGCAATGTGATGGACAATCCTAACTTTAGCATTCAATTCAATCTTGGCACTTCAGGATCTTGTCTAGTTTCTTCATAGCTGCTCTTTCAAGTCCTAATTGTCTTCTGATTTCTTGACTGCAGTCTCCATTCTGATTAATGACTGAACCATAGTATAGAAAATCTCAAACTATTTCAACGTCTTCATTGTCTGCTTCAAGGCTATGTAAATAATCCGTGGTCATTATTTTTGTTTTCCTAATGTTTAACTGTAAACCTACCTTTGCACTTTCTTCCCTGACTTTCTCCAATAATCCTTCCAAGTCTTTGCTATTTTCTGCTAGTAAATGGTTGATGTTCCTTCTCTCAATTTTCATGCCTCCTTCTTCAAATTCTAATCTTCCTTATGTATGATATGTTCAGTGTACAATTTAAACAGATAGGGTGATAAATTCACCCTTGCCCGACTCCCTTGCCAATAGGAAACCATCCCATTTCTCTGTATTCTTGTCCTCAGTACAGGTTATACATCTGAATAATCAAATGTTGTGGCACATCCATTTCTTTCAGAGTGAAACCCTAGCTTTTTATGACCTACACAATCCAAGGCTACTCACCTCTAAAACAGATTGGGGTCCACTTTTCACAACAAAAGGAGTGGGGAAAAGGACATGAGTGCTGATCTTTACAGACTTCAGTACCACAGGCACTTTTATGTCTCTCCTATACCAGAAGAGTGCCTGAACCAACACACTATGAGGGCTCTAAGCAAAGTAGGGAGAGACTTCGGCCATTTCTGCACCACACTGTTACAGTGCTATTATTCCACTTTCAACATCCTGTGGAATCCTGGGGTTTGCACTTGAGGGAGGGGCCTTTAGAAATCTCAGCCAGAGAGCTCTTTGGCCTCAGTAAACTACCAACCCCAGAATTCCACAGGATGTTGAAAGTGGAATAATAGCACTATAACAGTGTTGTGTGGAAATGGCCTTCATCTCCTATCAAATGCTCACCTTTCTGATTGTAAAAATTGTATCTCTATCCTTCAACCCACCGTGCTATATCTAGATTTTTTTCCAAAAAGAAAGAAAGAGAGAGAGAGAGAGAGGAAGTCATCTTTCTTTCTATCATATTTGGTTGGTCCATACCTAATGTTTTCCATTGGATTCTTTCAGTGGGCCTTAGTCTCAATGAATTTTAGCTAGATCTGGTTGTTACCCTGTGAACTGGGGGTCCCGGAAGGGATACCAAAATGTGCTCAATTAAAGTTGGGGAAAATGAGCTCAGAGCACTGCTTAGCGTTACGAGAGGCAGAATAACTTAGCGAGATCTTGAACCCTATGTCTACGGGATCGGGTCGAGTCAAGGAGAACACAGAAGTTGAAATAATAAATGATGTTTATTAAATACAAGCAAAACAGTGGATGTGACACACTCATACAAGATAACTAAAGAAAATAAAGGTTGGAGTGGTATAGAGGGATTTTTAGAGGGATTTCTGTTTTGGGTGATACTTCACCTGTCCTGAAGCCCAGGAAAAATAGAGAGCGAAGCTGGGGTGCAATGTAGCTCAGCACATGGAGCTGAGGGGAGGCTCGCCAAGCAAAGCGGCAGCAAGGCGGGATGAAACTTGGGAGCTCTCCAAGGAAGGTCTCAGAATCAAGGGTTTTTATAAGGAGAATTGTGACTGCAGGCTATGCCGTACTTGGGGGAAAACAATAGATTTGGAGTTGGAGACAAAGCCTCCGAAAGGTCAGAATCTGAATGATTGAGTTATCATAGCGATTCTCAGTAGAGTAGCCAGTATGCAAACGCAGAGTACTTGGGTATTGCATAGTTTACCCATCAAGCTGCCATCGCGGGGCAGAGGCTCTTTTGTAAGTAGCGTGCATACTTAATTAGAGTATTTGTCTGGAGGTCTCCTAAAGCAGTGAGTCAGCTATTTCTGGCCTGCCTGTGTTGTATTACGGCTATTAATGGCCGAGCTTGTTTACGTGCTTGTCCGGTGGCCTCGCAAGCACGTGTAGAGGAATAGAAAGGTGCAGCTGAATTGTGATATCAAGGGATATCTTTAATATCCCCAAAGCTCAGATTAGCCAGGGCAGTAACATGGTTCTTCTGTTAGAATTTTATCTCACTGATTCCCACCACAGAAATGAATGTGGGTACACCAATACTTTATACCCGTAACATCTCCTGGGAGTGAGAAAAATATTTTATATGTTGTGTGGGGGAATGTGAACCAGGAAACTTGCGTTCATGAAAACTGTTTTGCCATAATAACTAAAATAAATGTAATTTGTAAAGATAAGTCTCTTTCTCTACATACACACACACACACACACACATACACACACACAACAGATTGAGACTGAAGGAGAGAGAGAGAAAGAGGTCATTCTCTCTGAACTCCCTTTCCCTGCAAGTGGTTGATAGTACTGCTTTTAAGCTGGAAAGGGAACCATTACTATTCACTAGATATTCCAACTGAAATTAAAATGTGAGCTAAATTTCAACTGCACTGTAATTTTCTGGGTGTCTACGTTGGCAGTTACGATCATGCCAGTCTGAGGAGTTTTGTCAAATTCTAACTATCAGCAAATACTAGCCCTGCAAATATTTGAAAATTATCCTCAGGATCTATAATCCTGAAAGTGTAGCCCTCTGGATAGCAAAAGTATGCAGAAGTGTTACCCTGATTCCTGGGGGTCCCGGGAAGGGCACCTAAATGTGCTCTCAATTTTATAAGTTGGGGAAATTAGCCAAGAGCACAGCCTAGCAATATGAGAGGCAGGGTAACGTAGCGAGATCTTGAACCCTATGTTTACGGGGTCAGGCCGAGTCAAGGAGCACACAGAAGTTGGAACAATAAATGATGTTTTATTAAAAACACAATCAAACAGTGTATGCAGCACACTCACACAAGATAACTAAAGAAACAAAGGTTGGAGTGGGATAGAGGAATTTTTGGAGGAGTTGTTGGTTTGGGTGATACTTCACCTGTCCTGAAGCCTGGTTGGAAGCAGAGAAGCTGGGGAGCGTGGATCTCAGCACGTGGAGCTAAGGGGAAGGCTCACTGGACAAAGCGACAGCAAGGTGGGACGGAAGCCAAGAGCGATCCGAGGAAACGCTCAAAGTCAGGGGTTTTTCTAAGGAGAATTGTGACCGCAGGCTAGTTCGGACTTGGGGAAAACAATGGATTTGGGGCTGGAGACAAAAGCCTCCGAAAGGTCAGAATTTGAATGATTGACTTATAGCCAAATTGTCAGTAGGATAGCCAGTATGCAAACGCGGAGTGCTTGAGCATTGTATAGCTCGATCATCAGGCTGCCAGCGCGGGGCAGAGGATCTTTTGAGAGTTGCGTGCATACATAATTGAGGTACTTGCCTTGAGGTCTCCTGAAGATGCGAGTCGGCTATTTCTGGCCTGCCTGTATTGTGTTGGAATATTACAGCAATTATCGGCCGAGCCTGTATGCGTGCTTGTTCGGGGGCCTCACAAGCACGTGGAGGGGAATGGGTATGTGAAGCCGAATTATTGATATCAAGAGATATCTTTTTATATCCCCCAAGCTCGGGCTAGCCAGGACAGTAACAGAAGAAAGTTTCCTTCTGGGGGGCTACTTGTGAACTGAACACAAAAGTTAGAGAGAGACTGGGGGGAAATAAATTGCTTGTGAGAAGACAACAGAAGAGTACAGGTACATTCAGGCAGATCCCTGTACTACTAGGAATTAATTCAGAAAAATATCTCATCTGATAAATAGTTAATTTATTTGCCTCACTACCCACCAATTAAGGGTATGCAAGTGTGCATGTGAAAGTATCTAGCTTCACCTTACTTAGAAACAGCTTTACGACAAACAAATATCCAACTGGTATAGCTTTCCGAATAATATGGATTCCATAGCATTTGGGATCCTGATTAAGGCATCCAAAATCAACATTTGTAAAATCTGCAACAGAAATTGACCAAAAAAGAAAAAAAAATAATTTCAGAGCAGGAAACGTTGTCAAATTCAGTGGGCATACAGAGCAAGTAAGGAAGAAGGAGAAGGAGGACTGAGCTGTAAGAATTCATTTTACATCTGGATTTTTCAAACCTAAAGATCTGCAGCAAGCCCAAAATGGACAAACACTATCAAAATAGCAGCAGTAAAAATCCATTTCAAACCAGGAAGTGTTTCTAGACCCAGGGACTCAGAATATGTGAGCAGATCAACCAAGAAAGAATTGTGAAATGATACCATAAAGTGAGTGAAATAATGCACTTTAACAATAAGTCCCCATGATTAATAAGTACAGAGTCTAAAACAACATAGCCACATCTATGCTGAGCCTCATGTCCATGTCTCATATGCAAAATGGGCATAAACAAATGGACCTCAGCATGAAGTTTGCTGTACTGTTTTCAAGATGTTCAGAAGTGGATTTGTACAAAATTACAAGAAATCAAAAACTATAGACATAGCTGATTTGTACAGTAATATTAAAAAACAAACTTTAATAAAGTGATGGGCCAGAAACCTAATTGTAACTGTTTTGTATTCATGATCACTACTTAATCATGATTTTGACACTATTGCTGTGATTGTAACTCACCCTTCCAACCTACTTTACCAGGCATCAGCTACACGCAGAGAAGGGGGACCATTCTGTCAACAATCAGAGCATGGGTGAATTATGGTTCTGTCAGGTTTGGAGGAGTGAGGCCAGGAGAAGTTACTTACCTAAGTGCTTAGCCAAGTATAAACTAATATAGAATTCTAGTTGTCATCATTATAAAACATTTTTAATTGGCTGAGCCTGAGCTCAGCTTGAGCTCACATTGATTGAAGACAAAGGGCGACAGTCCTAACCCCATTAAATTTGACCCTCACCACCATCTCTCCCAATTCTTGCAAAAAAGCTCTGAGTTGGTTAACCATTTGAAAAGCAAGTCCACACAAAAGCTGCAGTGAGGACCATTCTGAATCCATTCCCTCTACACTAAATTCACTCTTTTACTAAAATCAAGTGATCACATTGTTTGTTGCCATCTGCCTCAAAAGAAGTATTTGTAATGTGTTGTAAAGCTTGGTTAGGCAGAGGTGTGTGGTCTTTCACAGTATATTCCCAAGATATAAATTCCCTCCTCAAAGAAAATCTCATTTATCACCACAATGGTTTCACCTCATTGAAGCCAAGTTATTGTCGCCCTTAAAATAATGTGCTTCAACAGGAGAGATGAAATTCATGTGTGAAGTTATACAGTCATCACACTCTGGAGTCAAAATATAGACTGTGGTATCAAAATATAAATCAAATTTAAACATAACAAAACACCCCGTTTCCTGTGTATGTATCATAGGTGGTATTTTCCTGATACCACAATCGTTGGGTTTTATAGTGGCACACAAGCATTTAGATCATCTACATTTGAAGTAACATGTCGCCCGCGCCTCACTGCCTTTAATGGGGAGCCGTCCATGCTTCATAGCTATCCTGGTATGGCAAGCAAGGTTTTCAGCTAAATGGAGACACGTGCTGTTTCTTGCACATGGAGTTAATAGGGAATAACTGTTTAAATGTTTGGTTATACTCTGGTGCACATGTTAGATTTCAGATGTCATGAATGTGTGCTAAATCTTGCCCCATTAAGTTTAGCTAGTAGCAACTAATATTTGCGCCACCCCCAGAGTCTCTTAAATCTCTCTCTTATTCTCAGTGAATCCTTGAAAGGTGCTCCAGATCAAGGAAGGATTAAATTAATGACATTAAGATTGAAAATAATCCCTAGTCAAACCACTAATGTGCTAAGAAATGGAGCAGTTTGTAAGTGGGCTGTGTGTGTGCGTTTCCCATTTTTTGGTGAATGAGTTTTACTTGAATTCCTGATAGTATTGGACAGAACTCACTGAGAACTTTAATGATTCAAACACCATTGAAATGAGTGGGAAATATGCGACAGCTCTCGTTCAGCGAGACAGTGGAGTTCTGCTTCGGAACAGAACAGAATCTTATGAACAGGGTACCAATTCATATTTCAGTGGAGATGGGGAAAACATATACTTCTGCTGAAGGAAAAAGATCTTCTGCAAAATTTAATGGCAAGGTCTACCTGGGATAAGTAGAAGCATACAAAGACATAAGAACATAAGAAGATCCATGTTGAATTGTGGAGGAGGCAAGATGGCGATGAACTAACAACTACTGAAACAACCTCCCAACGTAATCTGGCCTTATCACCTCTATACACATCAAAATGCCCCCCAAAGGCAAGAAAAGAATCCGGATCAGTCCCAACAATAATATGGGAACTCAGGAATCCCACAAAGCAGAGAAACAGATGAGGATTGACTCACTTTTTCCAGCAGCAGAAACAACACAAACTGTAAGAGATACGAAATCAAAGCTACTTTTTCGCTCCCTAAGTCGCCACAGAAATCTGAAGTAAGCAAAACAGCCTCCCCAGTCCTTCAAAACTTAAATATAAACTACTCTTTGGAAAAGGGAGATAAGGGGGACGACAGTGAAAACAGAAATAAACTCTCAGGACTTGCTGGCAGTATACCCCACAATAATTTTGCTCAGCCTTTCCATGAGGTCTGCCTACTGTCTGCAGAAACTTTGATTCTTATTCTGAAGAGATTAAATGATATAGCAAACAAAGTGGAGCAATTCCAACAAGCCTTACATATGCAAATCCCTCATGGCAAACAGGGGGTTAAGAAGGCAGCTGATATTGGTCACACGGAGGAAGCTTGCCCTACTGAGTCATCTGGACACCCGGATGTAGCCAAACACTGCTGTGTGCTACAGAAAAAGCAGCTCCTCATAGAAATACAAATGCCCATATTTGGAACAGCTGCAAGTCTATTGTAAAATTCCTTTCCCAACTGTTAAACTGCCACAGCAGAACAATTGACTTAAAAGATTTTCACTACTTACCCAGCCCAAGAGCAACCAAATGAATTTTTCTGACCTTCAATCAGGCCTCTGTTCCTAACAGACTGATACAAAAGAGTGAATTTCTTTGGTAAACATTCTATATCAAAACTATCAGAGTCTTTAAGGATGAGATCGTGTGTGACCTCATTTCGGGAGAACCAGTACACAAACATAACCCTGCTGATAAAAGTTGTAAGAACCTAGGCAATAAAACTGGCAACCAGGACCAGGAGCATTCTCTAACGGAGGTTGCTCAGGCTATTAATCAGGAAATATTTACACTAAGAGGAAAATTTACAGATATCTGGACACACACCCTAACAGCCCAACAAAAATCTAACATGAATCTAGCCCCACAGAAATCACCTCCTTCTTCACAGACTCTCAGTCAGTACATTACACGGATTTCGATGATACAGACAGTGACAGCAGAAGTGATTATTCCCTACATCTACTCAAGGAACACATAACATCCTGAGTAGCAAATACCTCTACCAAAATGCTTTGTACTGAAGCTGCATCCACATCCTCATCTACAATTAAATCCCAGGGGCCCCAAACAACCTAGTGTGAACCCTACCTCCAGAAAAGACAGCTCTCACCACCCCTTATTTCATCTCCTATTTCACTGGACAAGCCAAAGGATGCTCCCCTCACTAAACAGATGGGATCCTTGCTCACTTGTGACCCTCAGTTTTCAGCTCATGCTGCATTGATTCTTCCAGCTTCCCTACCAGAACAGATGGAGCAGGAAGAGCAGGAACATGATGCACTACAGCATCATCCACACCAACAGCCATCGGCTAATGTGAACCAACTGCCACTGAATGAATTACCCATCCAGCCTGTAGCCTGCAGTGCAACCGCTTGACAATCAAGTGACCAGCACAGGGTTACCCTTATGACATGAAACATCGCAGGCTGGCACACATCTATCAGAGACTCCTGTTTCACTGACTTCCTCGCCTAACATGACATTATACTGATTCAGGAATCATGGACTGCTAAGGAACTCCTAGTAAATGGCTTCCACTCATTTTCAGTTGTGGCAGAGCCAGGGAGAAAGCATGGAAGAGCAAGGGGAAGCTTGGGAGTCCTGGTTTCCACCAGTCTACCTGCTACAATAAAGTCTCTCCCTACATTTAAAACATATGCCATGGCAGTGCTAATCCAAATCAACCACTGCACTCTGCTGATAATTAACGTCTACATGCCTCCAATGAAGAAGAAATCCCAAATCAGAACCTTGTGGGCTGAAATGGAATCATACACTGCTAATCTCATATTACAGAATCAAAATGCATTTGTAGTCCTGGGGGGAGATTTGAATGCTAGATTGGGCCCCAGTGATAATATCCTATATGCCCAGCACAAATGCCCTCTTCCTAACTTCGAAGATGATGGAACTCACCTAATACACTGCTCAAAAGACAAGAAATCAAATTTTGCAGGCCCCTGTCTGGCTCACACAGTCTTCAAGTTAAACCTTCATATCCTGAACGGTGCTCTGAAAAGTGACTGCCCAGCAGAATTCACCTATCTCTCTGGGTCCAGAATGAGCGCCATTGACTACATAATCATTTCCAGGGACCTCTTCCCCTATGCTAAGGACCTAAAAGTTCTGCCAAGATTCGAAAGTGATTATTTTCAAATTCAGCTACACTTAAGTGACTTCACTCAAGAGACACATATCAAGGACCATTATCATCTCTCTTTATTGCCACCAGGAAGGACTTATCACAGAGCTAAATGGATCCTCCAGTTAAATCAAACAATAAGTGAAGTATTGGCCTCAGACTGCTTTCAGTGTCTTCGGAGTGCCCTGATATCATCTGAGTCCCCAGACAAACTTCTGAAGACCTACGACAGTCTTACCCAAGAACTACAACAGCATCTAAGCCACCAAAATAGTACACGTCAGAGACAAAAACAGCATCTCTCAAAGCCATGATTTGACAAGGAATGTGCCAATGCAAAAAAAGCTCTCACCTCTACTTACCAGGTTTATCTATCCAATACTGCACCAGATGTAGCACTAAAACTTCTCCAGCAAAAGAGAGACGACAAAAAACTTCTGGTGTACAAGAAAAAAGCAGCCATGAAGAACAATTGGACACAACTTATTCAGGCAGTCAAATCAGCTCTATTCTGGCATATTACATCAAACGCCCAAAGTAACGCACCAGCTATGGTGGACTGCCATATTCCCTCAGGGATCTGGGAGGATCACTTTAAAACACTCTATAAGGACACCTTTCTTGGAAGGGAAAGTGCCAGCCAAAATATAGAAAGTCCCCCAAAATGGCCACCAGTGACAGCGTCACAGATTGAGAGCCTTGTAGCACAACTGAGAATGGGGAAAGTCCCAGGGGAAGACTTAATCCCTCCAGAAGCCATCAAAAACAATTTGGAATTCTGGACCCCTATCCTGGCCTCACTTTTCGCTTGCATTGACAACTACAGTCATGCACCCAAGGATTGGGGGCTTGCGATCATTGTCCCCATATATAAAAAAGGAAGGAAGGATGATCCTACCGACTATAGACCAATCAGTCTCGTCAATACAACCAGCAAATTATACGCAAGACACTTACAGCCGAAATTCCAGTCCTGGCTGGAGCAAGAAAACATACTTGTAGAGGAACAAGCTGGCTTTAGGGAAGGTCGGTCCACCATAGATCAATGCCTTGTACTCAACCACTTTATTGAAAAATATTCCTCCCGCAACACAGCCTCTCTCTATGTTGCCTTTATAGACTTTAAGCAGCTTTTGACTCCATATATAGAACCAAACTGTGGGCAAAACTGGAAGCTTCCTCGATCGATCGGCATCTACTCCACTTAATACATATGCTGCATGAAGGAACTTCACTCAAAATAAGATGTAACCACCAGGGTCATCTCGCCAATGCCATCGACACTGAGAAGGGTGTCAAGCAAGGTTGCATACTAGCTCCACTCTTGTTCAACTTTTACATCAACAGCATGGTGGGCCTTCTTGACAACACAAACTTCCATCCCCCCAAAATAGACGGAAGACATATTTCAGTTCTACTTTATGCCAATGATGCTGCAGTACTATCAAGAACACCCATTGGCCTAAAAAGAATGCTAAGAGCACTAGCACAGTACTGCAGAGAGGATCAGCTAGTACTCAATTACCAAAAAAATAAAATCATGGCATTTGCTAAAAGGCCCAAGAATCATACCTGGAGTATAGATGGACAAAGGATTGAACAGGTCTCCTGCTTCAAATATCTGGGGGTAATCTTTCATGCTACTGGCAGCAGAAAAGCACATGGAGAGTATGTGGCCAGTAATGCACAGAGGAGCTCATCAGCTATCCTCAAATTTCTTAAGACAAGAGGAGGCCAGTATATATCCACGGCGCTCAAACTCTTCGAAGCCAAATCATTAGCACAACTCCTTTATGGATCCCAACTGGGACCCTTTCTGAACCCTGCACCATTAGAACTTGTGCAATCCAAATTTTTAAGATCAGCTTTCCAAGTTCCAAAATGCATCTCCAATGCAACTCTGCGACTAGAGTCAGGTTTATGAAAGTGGAGGCCAGAGTATGGGTAGCTATACTCAACTACTGGCTTAGACTATCCTTCTTTCCCACTGACCTGGCTCCATTAACCTTGAGAGATGACTTCCAGTCTACGTGGAAACAGACAGTGATGTCTAAAATCTCATCACTGGGTTTTTCCCCAGAGCTTCTGCTCAGCGTGGGATATGATAAGGCCAAACCAGCTATCAAACAATGGGTGGTAGATACAGAGTGACAACTGGATCTAGCTAGCATCTTAACCTTTATTGCTATCAACAGATATCAAGCTTCACCTATGGCATACTTAGCAAAATTAGAAGTACCTAAACACCAGAGGGCTTCACCTTGGCATGATGTCATGCCCTCCCTTCAGCTGTCCTGGAAGGCCGATACGAGAAGATCCCCTTCTCAGACAGACTGTGCCCCTGTGGCTCTGGCCAAATTGAAACAACAGAGCATGTGCTTCTCCAGTGCTCATACTACAGGGACATCTGCCTCAGCCTTATTTCCCCTCTCTTGCATAAATACCAAGGGTGCACTGGAGAATTCTACACGTCTCTGCTACTTTCAGACACCATATAACATATAATATTGCCAGATTCTGTGCAGCAGCAGTTAAAATTCGTCAGGCACTGAGCTCCACAGTAGACCAGCTCCAAGATTGTCTTGTTATATGGGAGCTGTGCAATCTGAAGGAGAATTTCAATGCTGTCTTTAACCTGTTTTTAACCTGTTTTTTTATCCTTTTCTGTATCTCCTTTTACCTGTGCTGGTCTATGACCATAATAAAGATTCTATTCTTCATGTTGAATCAGACCAAAGTCCATCATTCTGTTCACACAGTGGCCAAACAGTTAAATGGAAACTCCACAACCTGGACATGAATGAAACTGTACTCTCCATTTCATGCTCCCCTGCAACTAATACACACAGGCATACTGCTATCATGGATATATAACCATCCTGACCAGTAGACACTGATGGCTCCATTCTCCATTAATTTATTCAGTCTCCTTTTACAGCTGTCCAGTTGGCAGCTGTAACTACAATTTGTGGAGATTAATTTGCAAAAAAGCATATGTTCTTGTTCCTTCATGTTAATTTCAGTAACACAGATTAATCCATATTTATTTGTTTTGAAAACACAGAAAATGATCTGTCTCTTTAACACGTATATTCAAGTCCATTTAATAGTTTAGAATGTACCAGTGTGCAAGAAAAAAAATTTCCCCTTCCAGCATCTGGCACTGAAATGAAGAGGTCTGGTAGATGAGGAACAGAGTATTTCATGTGTCCTCTGCCAACCTTCTACTGGCAAGTATGAAGTAGAACTCCCCTCCAAGCCACGTGGCAAAAATAAAATAAATAAAATAAAATAAGTGGCATTGCCCATGAAGAACAGCTGCTGGGGCGGGGGAAGGCTGCTGCCCAGGAAAAAATGCTGCAAGCAATCCTGCCAAGTAGCACAAAATCAAGAGAGGTATGAGTGCAGGTAACTGCAACAGAAAACCACTGAAGGTAATGTGGGCATCTGCTCAGAAACTGAGCAGGACATTTGACATTTTAAAGATGTCTTCTCAAATTTTTGTTATATCCCTACTGAAAAAAAAGTCATAATTTTTTTTTTTTTTTTTTTTGCTCAGCTCTGAATAAATTACATCTCCTTGCCATGGGCTAAAAAACAACTTCTCCATGGGATTATGGAACCCAGCTGTAGAACAGGTGTTGTGCTTGTCTCAGTGTCCTATTAATGTGTTAAATGTTTAGTCTCATTTTCTCTGAAATACAACATGCTCCTGAAATAAGGGTAAAGGACTTGAGATTTCCTAGCCTCTGGACTGGTATTTTGCAGGTTTGGTGGAGTAGATTAGTTATTTCAACACTTCCTCTTATGTGTGGTGGGGGGAAGAATTACCAGAGGCCTACTGCTGTCACTTGTAGACTGATGTGTTAGAATGCTCTCAGTTTTTGCAGCTTGGCAGATAAAACAAGGCAATATCAAGTCTCCAACTGCATCTTTTCCTTAGCCAAATGACACACATTTTAACTGCTGTATCTAGACCTTGAGAGGATATTTCCTTGTTTCTAACTTGGGGAAATCTTAATCTATGCAACGAACCCTCCACATTTGTGGTTTGACTTTCATAGATTTGATTATTTGAGAGTTTCTTCACCCCTTGCCCACTCCCACTTCAGACACTTCTTTTCCAGAGGAGACTTTTCTCTTGGCACCTCCAATCAGGTTGTGCAGCCCTTTAAAAACCTACTTCTGGTCCTCCTCCTTCTCCACCAGCCTGGTCAGCTAAGGACAGCTCCCAGCCCAATTTCTCAGCACCACAAACCTTCTCCAGATCCCCCCATACTCCCAAGGAAGGAGATGGGCAAGAGAGAGGAAGTATAGGGCCACCGTGCTTCCCCACCCCCTTTCCCTCTCCTTTCCCTGACCTGGTTTGGACCCTTGGTGCCTGTTCTCCCCACCATGCATTGGCCTCCTTCCCACAGACACACACACACACACACGTTTTGATATTTGTGATTTTCCCAGTTTTGCAAGGGTCCTGCAAACCTGGGAAAATACTTTCACGCTAGTGAATGTGGAAGGCAAAATGTAATATTAAGTTGCTGCTGCTCATTAAACTGAATTAATTCAGGTTTTTGGTAATAAGTTTGGTGTGAGGAAGAGAATTATTGTGACATTGAAACAGAGACCTCGGTTTTCTTAGATGGGAATTTGAGGCAATGCTAAACAAACACAAAAACGAAACGACAACAAAAAAAAACCCTCGAAAAACTCTTAAACTCTAAGCCCAGTCCTAAGGTTTGACCCAAAGATTATGTAGTCATGAAATGGTTTCGAGAACTAAGAACTGGTGTTCTGGAAATGTTTGGGGGAGCAATAAAAGCAGTGTCTTCATGGGTCTCCCTTATGACTCTTTTTTGGGAGTATTTGACTAACCCCACGCACCTGAAAATTTAACATTCTTGAGTCTCAAAGTGTAAGTAAACTGTACAAATTAATTTAATCAGAGGAAGACATGAGCAAGAGTGCAAAGACTAAGGAAAAGCCATGGCAGCCCAGCTGTTGCAACAGATATTATCAAAATCAAAAGAGAGATTGGTGCCCAAGTCTTGTCTTCTTTGCTTCATTGCCGTCTATAAGATTGTCAGGTTGGATATGGGGTGAAGCTCCAGTAACTTTAATGTTTAACAGATCATGGAGCAGGACAAATTCTGTAACACTCCATCAATCCAGACAAACGTATCTTCCCCCTAGCTTTCCAAACCCCAACTTGCAAGCTGTCCCCACCCAACACAACCATTGCTTGCCAGTGGAGAGTTGAGGGAGGAGGACTGGAGGCATCACAAAAACAACAGAGCAGTTCCTCTGTGCCCTCAAGTTGGGAGGCGACAGCTGCAGCTGAAAACTGGATTTTGGAAAGTAATGGAAGACAGCTACCATCATCCAGTTTGATGGCGTTCCGTTCTATGTGCCTCTTCCTGCTCCACTATCTCTCTGTTCAGGATCAATGTTACAGGAGCACTGTCCCTGTCCATATCCAACCTGGCACTTCTAATCTCACCTGATTATGAAACAGTGTATGCCACACCAAGCCACAGGCAACCCCAAATTTAAATATGCTGACTCCCAAGCAACAAATACATCTATTTCTTTCCCCTGCTGCAATTAAACTACAGGCACCTGGCAGGCCCCACAAATATTTAGCATAGGGAATCACATGTTTTGTCGGCTTCCTATAAAAAAGATGAGTGAACTGAGACATTTTTGGTGAATGTAAGAGAAACATAGTTGCATGAGCTTTAATGCATGAAAAACTGTAAAATCACAAAGGGAGCAGATAAAGAGCAAACTGTGGATTGTTTTCAATACAGTCCAGGCAAAGAAACACCAATCGGGAAGGATCTGCTGATGATGGTTCACAGACACTTCAAAGCCATCATCACAATGTCTGGTAGCAGTTAAGAAAGCAAACAAAACACAGGGATGTGTAAATAGTGGACTGGAGTACATATGAAAGAAGATCATTATGTTATCCTTCCAAGGACTGGTGTGACCACACTAGTAGAAAAGGACAACACTTTGGGCATTATATGAGAGGCAGTGTGATGTAGAATGGAGTGGTGGTGGTGAGAGGACATAAGAAAAAGAAACAAAACTGTATCAAAAACATAGTTGAGCACCCAGGTGATGTAAAATAAGAAACTGGAGAGTTAAGAGTTGGCATTCAGAACAAATATGGATAAACTGAAGGCAGACGTCATGTTATATTACATGTTCAGGTATGATATCTAAAAACTCATCAAGGATTGGACTATTGTGATTTCTTACTAAATAATGGAACCTGCTACAAAATGTTGTAGCATAGAATGCTCCTGTTAACATTTCAGGAGATTCCATTCCCTTACCCCCCCCCCCCCGGGGTTACTTGGACTAGAGATGTGTAGAATCCTTTAGAAAAATGTTGCTAGTCATATGGAATTCTTTTTGAACTATTAAAACTAATCACCTTCATTTTCCAGTGATGTGATAGCTTCTATCTCAGTGGAGCGGTGAATCCACTCTAGGGCCATTTCCATACTACACTGTAATAGTGCTATTATTCCATTTTCAACATCCTTTGGAATTCTGGGATTTGGAGTTTAGGGAGGGGCATTTAGAATTCTCAGCTGGAGAGCTCTTTGGCCTCAGTAAACTACAAACCCCAGAATTCCACTGGATGTTGAAAATGGAATAATAGCACTATAACAGTGTAGTGTCGAAATGGCCCTAGTGATCTGAAACTGAAAGCGCAAAGTAATTGTTTGCAATATATACACATGAAGGCACACAACTTGATTTCACTAAAGTCGGTTATGGTACACTTGAGTCCCTCAACATCATCTTCAAAGAACCATAGAACTGGAAGAGACCACAAAGCCCATGAAGTCCAACCCCCTGCAGGAAAACACAATCAAAGCAAATCTTAACTGAATACAAATCTTAACTGACAATGTCTCAGACAGGACTGTGACTCTAGCATCATCACCATTTTTCTTTTGTATGATTTTTAACATCTTTGCCCGATGAAAAAGCCACTGAAGCTTTGAAAGCTTGCATAATGTTTTTTATGCTTTAGAGTTGGCCCAAAAATGGTATCACTGGTTTGTTACCCCAAAATGTGGGTGCCACAAGGGCCAACCCGCTATGTCAATGCCGCCGTTCAAAAGTGAGGAATGAATTATCTCAAAGTTGGAGGCTTGGGGGGGGGCAGCTTAGCGAGACCTTTCCTACCAACATTTATGAGCTTGCACAGAAAAAGAACCAGCCAAGAGTAAAATGTAAACTAAAAATGTGTTTTATTGAAATAAATTGACTCGCACATGCAACAGTTCAAACATGCACGCAATCACACAAACTAGCCAGAAAGAAGGGGAGAAAATGGGTGAGGGATTCAGGCAATAATTATTGGATCTGAGGAGAAGCGGAGAAAAGCAGATAAAAGCATGGGATAGGTAAAGAACCTAAGGACAGCTCTCAGTCAGGAGACAGACAGACACAGTGGTCTTCAGATTTGTGAGAGATTGCATTGGGCAGCCTGGAATCAGGGGTATTTATACCCGAAAAATAGCCTGTGGAGGTGGAAGATATGCGCAGTTCCAAGTGTGGAACAATGGGAGTTGCGGTGCATACAATGGACTATCCACCTACTAATGTTCACAGTGCTTGAGTGACAAAAGCATGATGGGTGTTATCATAGCTGCCTATTGTGGGTGCTATAAGGAAAGAGGAAGAAGTCCAGGTGCACAGGGGATGGGTATAAGCCAATCATCGTCCTGGTGAGCTTCTAGCTATTGTGTTCTCTGGGAAAACTCCAGCTTCCACTTTAAGCGTATTATCCACAGGAACAGAGATTGTCTGCCTGACAAATGACCTGGTCACATCTGGAGGGTGCTTTAGGTTGACCTGCCTTTCTCTCTCACGTTCACAGTGAGAATTCCCTTCGGTCAGTTTGACCTTCCAGTCACCTTCAGGTTTGATTTTGATATCAGTGCCAATTAAAATGTGTTGCCAGTTAAATATGGTGCCCATCCAGACCACACCAATATGGGACCCCCTACATGCGGGGCCCTTACAGGTTGTGGATTTTGGATTTTGTTGTATTTTGTTGCCCAGTCAACACAGCTACTTCTGAATGTTTACTTAAGTATGTCGCCACATAGATGTCACAGAATGTGCATTATCAGCAGCACCAAACTCTTTCCTTCCATTATCTTATTATCCATTCCTGATATTTATAAAAAATATTTTGAAAGACTTCCTCTTTTGCACAGTCAGTTTTCCCAAATAAAATTAGTCCTCTAAAGGTTTTGTCACACCAGCCTATTGCCTCGCAGCTATTGTATTGTTTAAGGTAACAAAACCATACTTGTATAGAAACAACCACCATCACACCATTTCTGCAGTAATGCTATATTGCTGGTTTGATGATGCACATTACTGCAGTTGGTCGTCCACACTGCCCCACTGACCCTTTTCCCTTCTCCTGTCGATGCTACCTAGTAAATTCGCTATATTTTTCTTTTTTTTGTTTGTTTGCACAATTTCACTTCCTGTCACTTTGTTAGTGTGTTTTCCTGTATTGTACAGGGTAGCTCCAAGTTCAAGGAATTAAGCTTAGAGGTTTCAAAACCTGTCTTCAGGAATATCAAAGTAACAACAGCACTTTGTCCAAAACTAAAGAAATATTGGATTTCCAGTGCCATATAAACCATTACAATTTCAAAATCAGCACATGCTAACATCCTATTTGATGGTTTACCCAAACACGCTTCCCAAGCTTTCTGTCCCTCTCCTGTTTTCCCACTCAGCTTGCCAACTGTCCAACCTTGCAGCCGTACCTGCTTACTCTCTTATCACAGATCATTACAAGAACATGGCATGTTCCCAGCTCACTTAGCCATCAATGGATCCCATCATCCCCACCAACAAAGCAAAGGACACAAGCACTAAAACAAAATCATCTACCTGAAAACATGGCTGGGAGAGCTCAGCCTTTCTGACATTTCATACCATGCCATTCTTTCAACATTTTGCCCTTCCAGAGTTGTGGCTGGCTGTTCTGCTGTACTGCTGCAGTTGTGGTGTGCTGGTTACCACTAGGGCAATTGCACCAAAACTAAAAAAATTAAAAAATTAAAAAATTAAAAACATACTGGGGAATGGAGTAAAAAGTTGTTCACCTACACCATGATGTCTTTGTTCAGATATCGGAAGTGCAATGAGTTCACCCTGCTGGAGGATAGGGAGGGGAAAGGAGAGAACAAGGCTCACCAATACTACATGACTGCCACAGTATTGGAACTTCAGGGGAATGACACCTTCACACCAATACACAATAGTTGAAAGGCAGTGTTATTGGAACTATTCATGGGTATGAAAAGAGATGACCCAATGACAATGGGAAGGCAATTCAACAACGGGAGAGTGACAATGTCATGTGATAAGGAGAAATCAAAAATAGAACTAAACCAGTGCAATCATGCAACAAACTAGCATGTGATAAAGCCCCATGTCCATATTATGTACCTTGTTCTTCAAATAATGTTTAGCATGAACATAACAGACCAGCTGTCTTCTCTTTCATGGACACTCACCGCTAATTTGGGATATATTTTATGGTGATCATGCCAAAAGTCTATCAGAACTGCTGCAGCAAATATTTTCCAGCTACCCACGTGATTTTTCCTTTCTTATTAAGATCTCTTACACACAAAAGTCCTGATATCAATCTCCATTTGATGCAAATTTCTGTCACAATGTGAGTCTTCGGTTTTAATGACATAAACCTGTGTGGTCCATAACACATAGTTCTCATTGAAAATAGACTGTTTGCTTTTCCAGTTCGACAAACTACTCCACAGTCCAGTAATCTATACCGTTACAGAAAGAACAAGACTTACTGAGGGTTAGGAATCTCTTTAAGGAGTCCCATCCATGTGCTTTTTCTATCCTTGGTGGTTACTGACCAAACAACATTAAAATTTTCCCATTCTCTGAGTTAAGTTAAAGGGGCACAGAGAGACACATTTTAAATATTTTATTTTATTTATATAAATGTTGATATACTGCATTTTGGCCTTCATAAGCTCCCTTGAGGCAGTTCACAATAATAAAGCACAATCCTAATATAATAAAAAATAAGAACAGTAAAACCACTATTGTTATTTTAAAATAACTACCAACATTAACATCTAGTCACAATCCATTAAAAGCTTAATGAAATGAAACTGTATTAAGTGCTTGCCAATGAACTATAAACAAAGGAACTAGTCAAATCTCTCTTGGTAGAAAATGCCATAATTGAAGTTCTGCCACTGGAAAGACTTTGCCTTGGACTACCACCAACCAGGATTCCTTTGGGGGCAGAACACAGAGCTGGGCATCTGATAGCAACTATATCTTGTGAGAACGTTTAGGGAGGAGGAGTCCAGACATCCCAGTCCTGGGCTTTATAAGTATTAAACAACTAACTAACACTTTGAATTGGGCCCAGAAACTAATAGGAAACCTTTGAAGATGGTACAGGATTGGGTTAATGTGATCTGAAAAGTACAGAACAAAATAATTCTCATTGTCACATTTTGCACCAAGCACTGTAAACATTTTCATTCTGGTAATTCTGCCCATCAAATGCGTCTTTGATAATAATACAAATGTGTTTATATTTCATTTCATGAAAAGAGCTTCCCCAAATGCTCTGCTCCATTTATGAGTAGCAAAATTGAAGAAAGCATTTCACTAAGGCCATTTCGACACAATGGTGGCATCCTGGCATGGGGACGCAAGAGGACCTGGACTGTGACAAGGCTTCTGCAAGACGTCATTGCGATCCCATCCTTCTTGTGTTGCCAGCTGGCACAATTTCAGGGGAAATCATTGATAGATTTTCTCCCTCAATGACCCCAACTGCACGATCATCCCACACTTACCTGTCATGTAGAAGGGCCGGAAGCGCAATGGAGGCACTTCCTGCCCCAGAGCAGCATGGGAAAGAATCCAGTTGGAAGGTATAGCAAAAAGTAGTAATGGTGGTACATTGGTGTGGCTGCCTCTGAGGGCATTTCCGCACTATATTGTTATAGTGCTATTATTCCACTTTCAATGGCGTGTGGAATTCTGAGCTTTGTAGTTTACTGAGGTCAAAGAGTTCTCTGGCTGAAAATTCTAAACGCCCCTCCTTAAACTTCAAATATCCCAGGATGCCATAGGATATTGAAAGTGGAATAATAGCAATATAACAGTATAGTACAGAATTGTCCCAAGATTCTCGGCTTCAGTCATACCAGCAGCAACATGAGTAAGAAGGATTCCCACAGGAAAAAGTGCTACAGTGGCCTTCAAGAAGGATCCTCTTGGTCTATCCATGGAAGCACAAAGTTTGATCCACTATTATGTAAAACCAACCCTCCAACTCAAGAACTTATCCATCTGAACAAAGAAAGTGTTGCTTTTGGAATTGCTCCAGGGCCCCAACCACCTTACATTGACTTTAATTTAACTAATTAAAAGGGAGTCAAGTAACAATTAAAATGAACAAGAGAAAACAAAATACAACATACTGGAGATCTAAAACTATCATGAAATGGTGAAAATTCTCTTTAAACAACACTGCAGCTACTTTAGGCCAGTCAGCTAAAAAATACAGAAATGTTAACCACTTAAAATTAAGTAGTGATATACCATAAGGCCCCTTCCACATGATGACAACGTCCTGGCATGGGCATGTGAGAGGAGTGTGACCACAGTGATGCTTCCACATGATGCCATTGCAGTCCCACCCTTCTTGCATCACCAGTTGGTGAGATCACTAGGTATGTTATTGATGGAAAAACACCATCAATGACGCCCGATTGCATGAGCCTTCCATTGCAGCCGGCCATGCAGCAGGGCTGGAAGCATTATCTACATGCTTCTTCCCCTACTTCAGCATGGGAAGAAGGCTGGCTGAAGTACAGAAGGAGAGAGTGTGTCCTTTGTGCTCCATTCTGCAGGCAGCCAGTCGTGTGTGGAGAGGAGCGTTGGAAACATGCATCCATCCCAGCACAGAAGCTGCCAGGATTATGATGGGACGATGTGTGAGAGTGTTGTCGTACAGAAAGGGCTTACGTGGTAAACCAGAAGGTTGCTGTGTTGTTCAAAGAGAATTTCCTGGTTCAAATCTCAACACCATACGCTCCTCACCTGTAATGTACAGTTCATAATACTTAGGTTATCAGGTTGTTATAAGGATGATAAAGTAGACGATGTACGTGAAGCATCCTGAGTATTTGAATGTATTTTGCAAATAAGGAAGAGGAGGGGGAGGGGGACTTCTGCATTATTTTTGCTCAAGGGATTACTGTACAAGTAAGGCATCAGGAGTCTATTAGACCTCACAGGCCTTAGATACCATGTCTACATTTTTATCAGGGTGTTTTGATAACAATCCTTACAAAAATTTCTAACTATTAAAATATTCAGAAGTTATTCTCAAAGACATTCCATTTCTTTACAGCTTTGCCTCAAGTGTGGTCTATTTGACCCTTATCTCAGCTTCATAGAGTACCATTTACAAATGTAGGAGACTTAACATCTACTTCAATAACTCAAGCATGGCATATCAAATGTAAGCTATTGGACTGAAATTTATCTAAAATAATAGAATGGCGCGTGTGATTAAATGCATTGTTCCACCCATGAGAGCTTTCCTTCCCTTAAAGTAGTTTATTAAGGGATTTTATTGATGGCTTTTCATTGTGATTCCATTCATTAACAAGAAAAGGGATGCCTAAAGTTGTACAACATTTCCTCCAAAGAATGTGCCAGAGTGGTGGTTATTCAAGAACTCATTTATCAGTAGTGTAAGTGCTCTGAAGTGAAGGGAAGCAATACAGGCAACGGAGAGCACACAAGGGGCCTATGGTACAGCTGTGTGGAGGGGATTCTCTTGACTTGTGTGGCATGAGGCTTAGAAAGTATAAAGGGTAGGAAGTGAGGTGGAACTGGAATTTAGAATGAGCAGGGTCTCTGTGCACCAAGAGCCTGGTTGAGAAACAGCTGAGTACATAAAACCTCATAAAGAAAACCAAAACAGAGATATTCCCCATTGTGACTGTTTAGTCTTTCTGCAGATACTCATGAGGTCTGGGCTATTATCTATTTTTAATATCACTTGACCTGAAAAAATTTATGCTACCATCTGGAATATGTGAAGATCTCTGTGCTGCAGACTTAATACCCACAGTGAAAGAAAAGAAGGCATACAGAAAATGCTTAAACATTATTCAACAACTACCTTTATGTGTGTATGTTTTTTCTGCCAAGAGTCTAACCAATGGAACTAAATATTCAGTAACAGATGCAACATATGAAAATAAAGTTTTATCTATGATAATATTTATATTCCCCCTCCCTTCATTTCATCAGAAGCACTTACACTTACATTTTTGGGACAAGTTGCTCATTTGTCTTTTCTTTAGTAAATCTGGATTTAATGGAGATTACTTCAAAAGCAATAGAAAAAGATAAAGAGATTGGAAAGCAGGACTTAGAAGAAAATTTGAAGGAAGTAAAACATCTCCCCACAACATTTATGAAGAAGGCACTGGAAAGGAACAAGTTCACATTTGAAATACTCCGTAACTCATAAAGCAATTTGAAACACTTGAGGTTTATTAATTCATACTTTGTCTGTAAAAACATTGGGCACAATCCACCAGGAGATTCTAGTGCTAATCACAAATGAAATAAATAAGCATTATATGTGGCTTTCATACTTGTGGATGTTTACACTGAAGAACATTCCAGTGGATTGTGCCCTTTTATTATTTATTTGAAACTTTAACCTAGTCTGTCTCAAAAACCTTGCATTTAATAATGCAAGACTACAAATAATATAATGCCAGCACTTTAGTTTTATGCATGAGCACTGACTTTTGAAAATATAATAAGATTGCAGTGCTATATACAGTTAACATGGGAGAAAATGATTTAAACTAGGCTAATTCGTAATCAAAATCTGTTCTATATATTCTAAATTCTTCTGTTATTCCCAAAAAGCAGAGGTATTTAGCGTATAAGAACAGAAGGACAATCATGCTGGAATCACACCAAGGGCATATCCACACTAAACAATTATAGCAATGTAGTTCCAATTTACGTTCCACGTGGAAGCATCATTGCAGTCCCACTCCCCTCGTGTCCCCACTTGCCACATCACAAATAATTTTATACTTTTCTATCACATTTCTTTTTACTCGTCTTAACCAAATATTGGAATCTTTCCTTCTTTATCGGGGAGTTGCTCCAACCTCTTAATGATTTTGATCACTCTTTTATGCAGCTTTAAACTGTGATCCTTCCATCCTGTGATCCTTCCCTTAACCATGGTCTGAGATAACTTAGTGCACCTATCCTGTGTACAGATTCCAACAAGGAGCTAGTAAATACAGATGCTTGACTGAAGTATAATATATGGCATCCCACATTACATGAGTGTCTTATATCCTATGATGTAAGGTTCAGATGGTTGCATCTATATTCTGGTAAGCTGTCCATCACCCATCATGCTGCCATTTCCCAGTTGCAAAGAACATAAAGGGGCTATCTTCATCACTGGATCTGAGGATGCCAGTCCAGTTTATGTATTTCCTGCTGCCTCTTTGACACAAGATACATGCAATATATATAGCTATTCTCCAAGGGGTTGGCTTAGGCCCACTCTAGACATAATGTTAAATGTATGGACTTTTAGTACCATTGGGTGGAGGGAAGATTCTCCTTGGAGCCTCAGCACATCAGAAGAGGTTAACGCCTTCAGCCCCTAATATGGTCCTAACAAGTGAAAATTCCCCTGCTGTTTCTCAGTGGCAGCCAGTAGCTTCCATGTCAGGGAGACAGTGGCCCTAAACAGCAAACCCCAGGATTCCATAGAACGTTGAAAGTGGAATAATAGCACTGTAACAGTCTAGTGCAGCAATGGCAAGTGAATCCACTCTGGCATGTCATCCACATTTTAAAAGAGTTGTCCAAGATGCTTAACCAAGTCCATGAAATAGGTTCAGCACCTTGGATAAGCTCTATTTCCGTTTTGAGTAAAAACCAGAGCAGTTTCACTTCCTCACTGACATGGAAGTCATCAGCAATCTCTGCTCTGCTTTCTTTTATCTGAAACCCTGCTACTGAAATAATGAATCATTGTTACGTCTATCACTCTTCTTCACACAAGTTGTGTTCATCTGCCAGGAGCATAATTAAGATTTCCCAGACAGAAAGTCACTTAGAGGAATGCTTTCCTCTTCAAGTGAGGCTGTGGAGAGGGACAAGCAGGACAACAGCTCTATCAGCTCAATGAAGGAAAAATTCATACGGTAGAGGGCACCTGGAAATAATCATAAGTCAATCATGAAGAAGCTTTAGCCTTTTTACAGTAAGTACAGTTTTTGCACTTTCTATAGTAAATAAGTTAAACTCATGAAAAAATATGGTGAAAAAGCTGTATTTTAGGATAGATATGACCAATTTCAATACATTTCGTCTAAGCTTGACATAGCATATATCAAATTTGAGAAACTGGAACATCTGGAAGAATCATCCCACACACCAGGCATACTGCTACAAACACTTTCAGATGTCTCCAGTGCAAATAAAAATACAGTTCAGCTTAATTTTTCTTCACCTGTTCACCCCTTCATTCTTCTTCACTTCTTATAAAATCACATCTTAATTTAGTATTAAATGTTATCAAGAGCCCACTGAACAAAATTTTACAGTGAAACAAAACTTTTACACCATCATCATAACATTCAAATAGGTTCAGGCAAGACCCTCAAACCCTTCAATATACCTTTCCTGAAACTGCAAATCGTCTCTGGGGCTAGCTTTCCTGAATATGAATTATGTACACAGTTTCAAGAAGGTGGTGAAGTCAGTGCTTCAGCTCAGACAAAACTCAATGAAGAGAAGAAGGCTAACCTAGCAGAGATCTTACAGCTGAATGGGATGCCCACCCCATCATCATGAGGGGTGTGGTGTTGTACTGAGCACCCATCAGGCAGGCAGCACCATACTCAATCTGCTTGGAGTGGACTGACCCAAGTCTTGAGATGATGGGGCCTTCATGAGACTTGGAATGGGATCAAGTGCCTTAGTACAATAAGCCAAATACAAGCAGTCATTTCAGCAGTACAATCATTTCTCTTGTGCATCAACTCTTATATTGATTATGTGCAACCAAGTGTCCCTTTGACCTTGCATTCAAATAAGTGGCATAATCAAACTACTTCCTACCTATACCACCCAGAAGAGCAAAACAAACAAAATGAAGAGCACCGCTCTGCTGGAGTTCTCAACTTAGAATGCCTGCTTTCTTCTCCTTTCTCCAGGAAAAAAAAAGGGAGAGAGAGAGAGAGAGAGAAAGCTCTCAGTTACAGGCTTCACAAAGCACTCTTCTTTTGCACCATCCAGGCACTTCATAGAAATTATGAAAAAGAAAAGAAACTTATTAGGACTGCACTGTGGAAAGGAGTCTAATATTAATATTTCTGCCAGTTGTATTATACAGGCTTGAAGGGTTGCTTCCAGAGTTTGTGTATCTATCCCACGTACACTGACTGGCTTGAGCAGCCTTGTTTAAAGATGTGGCCAATATCCCCCATCAGTGTTTGTGGGGCTGTTGCTGAGAGAGGATGGGAAGAGTGAAACTAAGAATTTGTAGGGAAGAGAGCTATATTTCCTGAGGTTAATGGGGCAGTCCTCTTTCCACTGAAAAGAACATTGTGTCATAACATAGTGTCATTCCAATTGTTATTCTGTCCTCAGGAATTTTGCTAAATTTTGCTAGCATCCTTTGGAGAAGCAGCAAAACCTTTTATTAAAAGAAAAATAACAGAACCCTTAGCAAACTTTCACTAAAATGTCTTATGCTTTAATCTATGGCCATTTCCACACCGGGCTTCTGTAATGGTGCAGAGCGACCTCTCACGGAGGTCTTCTACACCGTAGAGTGGACTGGTGTGGACTACTTTTTGTAGTTCCACACTAGAATCCACTCAGGAGCGGCCAGAACTAGCTGCGCTGCATGTTTTTTAAAAACCTCTTTTTCGAGGTTTTTAAAAAGCATGGAGCGCACAGCCCCGTGCCGCTCCGTCGTCTGGCTCCGACGTGGATTTGCAGGTGCGCGCAAGTGCATGCCTGCAGATCTGCCGGGGGGGGCTTCCAGCTGGCGAGATTCTCTGGTTGGTGGAGAGCCTCCACCAACTGGAAGCTGCCATTTGGGACGCCGGAGGACTGCGGAGCAGCGAGCTCGCGCTGCTCCGCGTCGCGACGGACTTACCCGGCTGCCGGTAAGCTCCATTTTGGGGCGTTTTCGCCCGTCCCCCCCCCACACATGTGGAAAGGGCCTATATTAGTCACAACTAGAACAGACTCATTAAATCAGTGGAAGTTATATAAGTGTTGCTTACTACTAACCTCAGCAACCCACACGATTTCGTTGTTCCTGCCCAACTGTTCATATTAAGAAAGTGGGGGAAAATGGTTGTTTTATTAAAAATGTATAAACTATACATGTTCTTCCTGAAACATAGCATTGTTTCTCTCATTTCTGCCAGTTGTAACAAGTCCCAAGCAACATAATAGTTTGTAGTGCATTATTTCCAAACCACTACCAACAGGTAGGGGAAACTTAAAATTTCCCCTACTACCATTTTTCCCCTTAAATTGCCCCTCCCTCAACACACAGGGGCTAAAAAGTACTCTCAGCTTTATAGTCCTCCTGAAAGGAGTGTGTGGCTGAGCAGGAAAGTTTAAGATTCCCCAATCTGTGCATAGTGGCCCCAATCCAGACTGGGAACAACACTTATTTGTAGAAAACAGATGGCTGATCAGCTGCACACTCTATATTTAATACAGTAAGTTGAACACAGCCTGCTACTCTTTCAGTTCCTGATTTCCCTCCCTCCTATTTGTATACCTGAAAATAAACCTTCCATTGGTGAAAATTTGATGTTGTTGCTGTCTCTGATGATCAAGTTAGACATGATGCCTGGCTTGTAATGAAGAACTGTTAGTTCATTGCTTTAGAAATATGAGTCTGGGTGATCAGCTGCAAATGAAACCTGTGTTTACCCTCAAATGAATGATTATGTTTCTGCTGGTAAATAGTTCCATGATTATATTGTCTTTTTGTCTGTCCATCCCTTTTAATTGGACTTTTCTCTGCAGCAAACAAAAGAAAATAAGGAGGAATGTAGGAGGTGGGCTTGGTCTCTGCTTCACATTATAATGGAAAAGTCTATCAGATAACATGATTCAAAGAAAGGAGAAGAGTAGGGAGATTAATACTTACCTATGGTTCTTATCTCTTCTACAGAAAACTTAACATGTGGGAGAATGTGTATTTCCCAGGATTATCCCATATTACATTGCATAGTTGAGGCTTAAACGTTGAAGAGATGACAGTGAGAATCATGGGGAACAGAAAGTTCAAAAGAAGATATAGGCCATTTCCGCACTAGACTGTTATAGCACTATTATTCCACTTTCAACATCCTATGGAATCCTGGGGTTTGCAGTCTAGTGCAGAAATGGCCATAAAGATATAAGTAAGTTTAACAGTGTAAAATTTTACAGTGTAAAATTCACAATGATATCTAGAGAAGATTGGTTGCTTTGTAAGTCTACACCCTGTGCATGTTCTCACTGGCAACTGGAAATGGTTTTAATGCTGTGATATAAATTGTTTACTTTCATGGGTTAGGGAACGGGGGAAGGGGAATCTGATTTACAAATTACACACATACTACTTTCCTTCAGGATCTAGTCCTTCTCATGCACCACACAAGTCAGCTTGGCTCTATGTGCTTCATATAGCGAATCTGTGATGGAAGCTTTGCCAAAATAAACAGAACAGAACAGAACAAAACAAAACAAAACAAAACAAAACAAAAAAACACAGACATACAGGTGGATGCGAGGTAGGGAAGGAAGGGCAGACATTTGCAAGAGTGTGACCAGAAGAATTCTCTCTCAGACAATTTTTGCACTACACTGTTAGAGTGCTATTATTCCACTTTCAACACCCTATGGAATCCTGGGGTTTGCAGTTTAGGGAGGGGCCTTTAGCATTCTCAGCCAAAAAGCTCTTTGCCCTCACTAAGCTACAAACTCCAGAACTCCACAGGATGTTGAAAGTGGACTAATAGCATTATAACAGTGTAGGGTGGAAATGGCCCAAGTTGCAACCCTCTTCATGAAAAAGAGAGTAAGCTTGGTGGGGGGCAAGAAGTAACTTGGGTGCTCAGTTGCTTAACCCTGGTATGAAGCTGAGATGCAATATTGTAGCATCATAATACCATATGCCTGAAACAAGGTACAGCAATATGTTTTTGAGTGGAATATATCTCTTTTGTGACCTCATACCCGTCAACATTTCTGGGAGTGGCTTCAAATATACAAAATATCCAAAATATCCAAAAATATACAAAATATACAAAAAATACAAAATGTTTTAACCACATGTGTTTTTGTAGGGGGAAATTGTTGTTTAAATCACCCACCCAAAGTTGTTAGAAGAAGAGAACCAAAAGTAGTGATGAAGGAGCAGATTCGCCTCCAAAGCCTGATCCTCTCCATTACCCTTTTCCCTTTCCAGTTCCAAATATATATCCATCCACCTCCAACTGATGGGTCTGTCTTCATTTTTATATTATTCTCACATGATTTAGTTTAGTTTTATTATTATTTTATTGTTCTTGATAACTGCCTTCAAGTTGGCTATGAATGAGAAACTCCAAGACACTTTGACATCAGTAGCCCTGCTCAGCTCTTGTCATCTCAGGGCCATATCTTCTTTGTTTGAGCCAATCTCTCTGTGTTATGGTCTTCCTCTTTTCTTACTGCCTTCCACTTTTCCTGGCATTATGGTAATTTACAAAACAAGCTTGTCTTCTCATAATGTGTGTAACATACAATAGCCTCAGTAGAATCATTTTGGCTTCTAGTGAGAGTTCAGACTCAATCACTCTCAGATCCATTAATTTGCCTGTAGAACCACGTACCAGAGTTCATTGCTTCTGATAGTCTCAAGTCTGGATTCTATAGGTATGTAATCCCAACTGGAATAGCCCTATTAAATCAGTTGCTGAACAGTGGGTCAGAAACACCACTGATTCAGTGGGTCTATTTCAGTTAGGGCTAACAAACACATTCAGGATTCACTGTGGCAAGCTACTCTGATCAATATGTTTGCATTAGAAGGATAGAATATAAGCCATTTAAATGTGCAACAGGCAAGGCTGAACAGGACTTTACATGAGACGAAGGATATGGAAACAAATTCTCTGCTCTGTATCTCTTATGGCCAAATGCAGCATGAATCTGACAGTAACTGGTTTGAAAATTAATAAAAATACAAAACTTTGTAGTTTGCACAACTTTGGGGATGAGATAAACTACTTGCTATGTTGAATGTGGACTGGTACCATTGTGTGCAGAAGAGGGGAATAATTGCCCTCTCTTTTGTCCAATGGAAGTTCAGACCATGTGTGTATGGCAAAAAGTGGCAGGAGAAGTGTTTAAACCTTCCTCATCTGTGGCTGATGGTCCCATTCTAGACAAGGCCACTGCATACGTATCTGAGAGTAGAAAGACCTATACCCGTGCCTTGCATGTGTACCTCTTGCATAAAGAGAAAAACACATTTTAGAAGCAAAACTCTGAAGCTGAATTTGGACTCTGGGAATATCAGTTGACTAGTTCTGTTTCTGGCAAGAAATTAGTCTTTCCACTAATATTATTGTGCTGGAGTCAGACAAGTGGGAGCTCCAAGACAGCTGTTTAAAAACTTGCCTCACAGTACTTACAGCCTCATGAGGAAGTACTTGTTGGTAAAATTTTGTGCTCTGTCATAGATGATGCTTCCAAAAAAATCCTCTGGAGAAGCCTTATATAGAGCAGCATGTAGTAGTTAAACTTTGTGGTGATGGACTTATATAAATGATACCTGGTAGGTCTTCTTATAACAGAAAGAGGAGGGGGGAACTTTCTCTCAAGACAGCCATACATTCATAAGTCTTTAGGGCTACAAAATCAAACCTGAGTTGTGAGGGTGGCCACACTGCATGGACTATGAGTGTTCTAACTTCCCTCCATTAATGGGTTTTCAGTCAACACAAGTTTTGTTCTGCATGGATTCAAAGCCATTTCTTGGATTTGTTTCAACTTGGATGATACCACATTTACTGCCATAGCTCCATTCTATCGAATGCTGCAATTTAGTTCCATGAGATATTTAGAATTCTTTACCAGAATGCTCTAGTGCCTCCCCAAAACAACAAATCCCCAGATTATGTAGTATGGAGCCAAAGAGATGTCAAAGTGCTATAAATATGTGATGAGAAAGAGGCTTCTATTTATCCTTTCCAACCAGTTCCAGAGATGCTCTTTCCATGCTAAAGTGCTATCTAGCATCAATAATGGACTGAATGAGAGTGAACAAATTGAAACTTAATCCGGATAAGATGGTGGTGCTCCTGGTCAGTTGAACAGCTTAACAGAGAATAGGGATCCAGGCTGTGCTAGACGTGGTTATACTCCCCCCGAAGATGTAGATTCACAGTTTGGATAGATTCACCTCTAAGCCTGGAGACCCAGGTTTTGGAGGTGGCCAGGAATGCCTTTGCACAGTCTGGGCTTGTTCCTAGAGATATCTGACCTGGCCATGGTGACAGATGCCTTGCTTACAACCCATTTGGATGACTGTAATGCACTCTTTGAATACTGTTCAGAAACTTCAACTGGTCCAAAGGGCTGCAGCCAGAGTGTTACCTGAGGCTTGGAAGCACACAATTCCCATGTTGCAACACCTCCACTGGCTGCAAGCCCATTTCTGGCATCGTTCAAAGTGCTGGTTATACGCTATAATGTCCTATGCAGCTCAGATCCAGGCTGTCTGAAGGGTTATATCTTTCAAAATGAGCCTGCCTGAGATGTTCAGAGGAGGCCCTTGCCTTGGTTCCATCACTTTTCCATCATCGTTCATCCATCTTTCTGGCATGTTTGGTGGGAACACCAAACAGTTTTTTCAGAGATTACTCCCAGGTTTCAAAATTCGCTCCCTCACCACACCTCTAAGAAGGCTGGTATGTCTCCTTTTTTGCTGTTCAGCAAGTGAAATCTTTTCTGCTTCAACAGGCTTTTAGGAATTGACTACAAGGGTTTTTAATAGTATACTGTTCTGCTATATTTTAGCTTTTGTCTTTTAATGGATTTGTTTAAAATGGCTTTATTTCTATGGATAGTTTAATTACATTTCAACAATAATTTTCATATGTTTTTACTTTTATCTTCATAATTCTTCTTAATAGTATTTGTTTTAATTTTTGTAAGGTGAGATGAATCCCAATATTGCCAAAAGAATAGGATATAAATCAATTTTTAATGACAGCAACAATGCATGAGAAAGCCCTCTCAATTCATATCTTTTGGGGAAGAGAAGGCATATGTCAGTCATGGCATACGAATTATTTTAGCTGTCCCTATCAGTAAGAAGTAGAGAGCCAGCATGGTGTAGTGGTTTGAACATTGGATTACAACTCTCGAGACCAGGGTTCGATTCCCCGCTTGGCCATGGAAACCCACTGGGTCACCTTGGGTGTGTCACACACTCTCAGCGCCAGAAAACCCAGAGATAGGTTCACTTGAGCATTATCATAAGTCAGAAATGACTTGAAGGCACATAACAACAAGAAAACATCATCCAACTCTGTGCATGCTTAAAGATGTTATGCACCTTGACCAGAGAGGTGGTGCTGTTCCACTTTGGGCAGCACAATACAGTCATGTCTGAATTGAACTTCTGTTTGCTTGGCTACATCCAATTACCAGTCACTAGTCAATACAACACAACATGAAACAACAGGGCCTGTCTTACTTTCTTGGCTGAATTCCAAAGAAAAACAGAGTTTGCAGGTCACTCCCTAATAATGTTATAACTCTGTACCTTCCTGACAGGTAGTGACATTACATGTGTGTTGACTGGGGAGTTGGGAAGACTCAGAAGAAGTGATGGAAAGCAATGAGTCTCCTCTCTCTAAGGCTTCCCTATCAGGAACAATTGGATTTCCTAAGGATGGCCCTGTGGTCTCACAGTCACATCAGTAACTCACAATGAAATGACTGCAAAAAGATCTAAAGTGATCAGTAGGGTGCAATTCCCCCACCATTCTCTAAGTGGGTATCACCCCAAAATGCCACAAGCTCAGCCAGATCCTCCAGGCTACATCATTCAAGCACTGTTAATTATAGTGGAAATTAATCATTAATCTGCATTACATGTTGCTACATCATTTTGCACCAACTCTTTGCTCCATGCATAAATATTCATTTGGCTTTTAAAAACTCAGGGCTTTGTTCCTTTTGTTCACACACTGAGAAAGATTTCCACAAACGGCGTGTTTATGTGTTGAGTGCAGTACTCCATAGACTTTACGGTCTAATGGAGTGTGAGAGGGGGCCTGTGGTTTTTCATCTTGTTTTCAGCTGTACAAACAAGTTGTGCTTCTCCATTCCTTTCACAGGCCAGACTAAAGCCCACTAAAATGCCAGGGTTACAGCAATAGGGTTGCTGAGGTTTGAAAAATCAAACTGGGCAGGCTGATGCTGTTCATCTTAACCCCAAACATATTGACAGTGTTTATTTTTTCTGTCTCAGCCTCAGCTCTCAAATAAACATATCAGTGGCTGATTTTCAGGGCTTTTTAAAAGGAGGAACTTAAAAGGGTTTCTAAGCCTGTCATCAAAAACAAGTTGAACCTGTTCTAAAAGCCAGAGAACTGAAAGAAAATGAGGAGTGACCTAAGCAAATGATGAACGTCTTTGTTGGTTTCAACCACTTAAAGAAATAAGTCTTAAGCCTTTTAAAAAGACATTGCATAAGTGATATATTGGTCATGCCTTAAACAATAAATTTGGTTAGAAAAGGCCAACATAATCCTTTCCTGATTTGATGGCAATTTGTGTAGTTGTGTGTGTTTCAGTACTTGCATTTTCCCTAAAGAAGTTCAACTGAAGATAATATATAGATGAAATCACAGTGTGTTTTTGAAGGATGTCATACAATTATTGTGAAGTAATGGGAGGCGCAGTCTATAAGACAATAATATTAAAGTGTTTAATTTACTCACAAGAGTTTAATTTACTCACAAAGAAGCAGATTTTACTGCTGTGGCCTATTGGACAGGGTTGGACATAGAGACATGAATTTTGGCACTGAAATATTGGGTGGGAAATACAGCCCACATTCCACATTCGCAGGTTTGACTTAGGCCCTTTCCTCACCTTACCTGTTCTTGAAGACATCACATGGGGATCTGGGGAAGGTCTCTCCCAGGAGGGGAGCACAACAGAAGCACTCCCCTCCACACCGGCTGCCTGCTGGATGGGAGGAAACGCAATGGCTCTCTGCCCTTCCCTTCCACAGCATAGCCTGGCAGTTTCCCAGTATGGACTAGGAGAGGAAGCACAGCCATTGTGCTTCTTGATGTTCTGCACAACTGGTAAGTGCAGACGAGAGGTAGGAGGACTGCGCAATTGTGGTTCATTGGCGGGAGAAACCCGTCAATGATTTAATCTGCAACTGCAACGGGTGGCCACAGGATCGCAACAATGTCATGCAGAACCTTTGTCGCGATCCTGTCACAATCCTGTGGCCATTGCAGGTTGGGGGTGGGGTGTGGAAAAGGACCTTACAAGGATTTATTTGTGAGTTTCTCCAACACCCGCCCCCCCACCTTAGGCACTTCTTTTCCAGGGTAACCTTCACTCTCAGCAGCTCCAATCAGCGGTGCAGCCCTTTAAAAGCCCACTTCTGGTCCCCTTCCTTCTCCACCAGCTGCTGCCCAGGCTGCTAAGCTCACAGCCTGATTTTTCAGCACCCCAAACCCTCTCCCAGTGTCCTCTCTCACACCCAAGGAAGGAAATGGGTGAGAGAGAGGAAGTCTAGGGACACCATGCCAACCCACCCCTTCCCTCTCCTCTCGCTGACTTTGTTTGGAACTTGAGTGCCCGTTCTCTTGGCCCCCTTACCACACATATTTTGATATTTCTGATATTGCTGCTGGGGCGGAGGCTGTTCTCTAACCCTAGCAAATGTGGAAGGCTGACTGTACTGGAAAATCTCAGCCGTGGGTCTCCACCCAAACATTAGAAGCATAGTAACCTGCCTGTCAGAGTTCAAAAATGACTAGTCACAAATAGCTAATTATTTATTATTAATTGCTTTCCCCCCCTAAAAAAGGCATAGCTTCATTACATTATGATTGTCATTTAATGAGGGATAATTTCACAGAAACTGTAACTTGGAAAGTTACGGAGTATTGCCTCGCTAAAGAGTCACTAAACAGGAAGAATGTCATATTCAATTAAGTGCTCAAACAATTTGCATTACAGCATGGATGGCTCACAACAACACTGTTGCTTCAAGAAAGCCTCCGCCATGCACATTATCTGCTGCGAGCAGTGGCGTGCCAAGGGTCAACAGCACCCAGGGCAAAGGGGGGGGGTGAGCAGCAGCAGGTGAGGGAGAGAGGAGTGAGTGGCAGCGGGCAGGGGAGGGAGGGGTGAGTGGAGGCAGGGGAGGCCAGGCATGGGGTTCCTCTTTTTTTGCGTCCCGTCTGACATTGGTGCCTAGAGCACAAGCCCCAGTTGCTCCACCTAAGATCCGCCTCTGGCTGCGAGGACTGCAGTTATGCTCAGAGGAGTCAGGGAATGCCGAGGAACAGGACATTGGCTGATGATCTCATCAGTCATTCAGGAGTCCTGGCACACTGCCTTCATCTACCCCTTGCCAATCTTCACTCGGCTACACTATTGACATTGAGTCCAGATACATGGATCCTGATCCACACAGTGCCCAGCATTTTTCAGTCTTCCACAGGTATGCCCGTTTAGTAGGAAATTAAGAAAACAATAACTCTTTTTACAGCCCTGGCGCGTTCGGTCATTAGTTCAAAGCACATACTATTTCTCTTCTACTGTTTGCCTCCAGATTCTTGGAGCATGCTGCTTACCCCTGCAGTTTTATCTTGCCTCTGCCTCTGCTCTCAACCCCATCCTACCTGTTGGCATTCTTTTGAAGTTCACTGGCAACCTCTTTATCACAAAATCTAAAGATCTGCAACTGAATCCTCATTTCTCCATCCCTTTTACTTCTCTGCTGACTTTGATACAGTTGATTGCTCTCCTTTGTTTGACTCCATTTATGAATATGGTTTCTGTGATTCTGTTCTGAGATTATTTTCTTCTTGTCTGTCCTTTCAATGTTGCCACAATCAGAAGCTTTTTCCCTGCTTTTCCCATTTCTGCTGAGGTTTCTTGGGGTTCATTTTTCACCTAATGCTCTTCTCTCTGGCCATTTCCGCACTATACTGTTATAGTGCTATTATTCCATTTTCAACATCCTGCGTACTGAGGCCAAAGTGCTCTCTGGCTGAGAATTCTAAATGCTTCTCCCTAAACTGCAAACCCCAGGATTCACAGGATGTTGAAAGTGGAACAATAGCACTATAACAGTGTAGGGTGGAAATGGCCTCTCTGTCTCCTTCATGGCTCCTCAGACTCTCCCAATTAAAGACCCACCTGACACATAGTTCTTGTTCTTCTTCCAATCCCCAACTTATTTTTCAACAATACACTCAGAAGACTTTGAAATCATGAATCAATTTTTAAAGGGATACAAAAGGTTTTGCTACCACAGCACTCAAACTTGTCGTGGAAGGGAATAGGTTTCCCATTTCCCTTTTCCCAATTTAGGCCATTTTGGCTGGCAGGTCCATCTAGCAGTTTGCAATAGTGATAGGAGAAAATTTCATCACAGTTTGATTTTTCTAAGAACTTACCAAAATTTGTTTGTTTTTAAAAATGAAGGTAGGAGAAACTGAAATAGGTATGTCCATGCAGGCTCACGGCTTTGAGTTTTGAGCTCTTAAAAATTTAGATTCGAATCCTTTCTGTATTCAGTGGGGTTTGTGTTGAATTAGGCTTGTCACCTTGTTTTCTGGTCAGGTCCTTGTCTTTGGCAATAACATGGCAGGCAGGTACACCGTGGTCCTCTCCACGTACATGATAGTCATGCCTGTTTAAACTGGCTAGTGTAAATGAGGAGAATTGCAGCTGGTTTTGAAGAATTTACCAAGATTTGCCAGTTACTTCTTAGAATAATAGAATCAAAGAGTTGGAAGGGGACTCATGGGGCCATCAAGATCAGCCCACTGTTCACTACAGGATCTCCAGCTAAAGCATTCCCAGCAAGTAGCTGCCTAGCCTCATTTTGAAGACATCCAGAGAAGGAGGTCCCACCACCTGTCTAGGCAATTGGTTCTATTCCCTCCACCCTGTCATCTGAGCCATTGATAAAAATGTTGAAGAGCAACCCTGAACCCTGAGGCACTCTATTCAAGGCTTTCTTCCAGTTTGAAACACAGCCACTGCAGTGTACTGATTTTTTCTTCCAAGAGAGTTACTAATTTGCACTTGTTGCAGGTCTAGCTGGTGATGTTTTCTGGCAAGAGGACAAATATTGCACATATATTGCAGCAGACAAGTAAAGATTCCTCTACCTCTATCTCTGCAGTTATTTCTTTCCTCTTCCTCCCTATGATATCTATATGGGATGTACCAGATATAACTGCACATGCTGGTAGGCACACGTTGCTTGCTCAAAAGCTTGCTGCCTCTCCCCAGCTGACTGCTCTTTTTGCTCATAGTAATTTCAGCATGAAAAGAACCTGAGATTTTAAAAAGCTTGCAGCCGAGAGTAAGTGAAACTGACATTTTTTTCTCATCCCTAGGCTACAGAGAGAGTAGACCAATCCGCCATACATGGTTGGTGAGTTACATTTAGTTAACTGACAAGAAGGAAGTGGTACCCTTCACAGCATGGAAAAATTAGGAGTTGTTTTTGGGTTTCTGCTCATACCATGTTAGCTGGGGGACAGTGACATAAGTAAGTGAAATTTCCAAGTTCTTGTACTATGTGCATGCTTGGGGAAGGGGCTAAGTTAAACCTCATTCCAAAGACACGCTTTTTCTATCTTCTGGAGCAAGCTCCATCCACTAGGCCACAGGTGTCAAACACAAGGCCTGTGGGCCAAATCTGACCCACCAGGCCATTTCATGTGGCCCTTGCACCTTTGCTGCAGCAGTGGCACTCCCCCCGCCTGGCGAGCCTGGGGGCAGAAAGAGGCACACTTTGGATATACTGACCAATTCTATGTTACTTTACAGAGGTACAGGGACCATAAACTATGATGAAATAGTCCCCAAATGTCCAAGACAAATAAAGTTTATGCAGAGGGAAGACAGTTTAAAAACCAGTAATAATCGAATGCAGAGGCAATTATTTAATATGATAAAAGAGTAGATACATTTATATAGTCTTACAGATACGACTGGCCCTTTGAGGGCAGCCATAATGCTGATGCGGCCCAAGATGAAATTGAGTTTGACATCCCTGCACTAGGCTGTGGTACTCTGACTATGTAATAAAGCTTCTTAGTATTGCCACATTGTTTTTAGTTACATAATACATGGAACTAGTTGAGTGTAATGGAAATCTTGGAAGGCTTTAAGCAATCTAATTAGAATGAAACTTGGCATTGAAGGGATCTCTCTTAACCAATCATTTTAATTTGCAGAATAACTTTTAGTCATTTCAAAAAGAAAAAAAAGTAGGCATAATGAAACACAGTAGATACTTAACTTGGTTAAGTAATTTTTGTGTTCTTGAAACTCATGAATAGCTGCAATATGTAAGGAATACATTTACCAAAGAATTGTGGGGCCCTCATTGCTTTAAGGTAAAAACTGGCTGATACTGTGTTTTGTTTTGTGTTTTGTGTTTTTTTAAAGCACTCAACCATACACACAATCTCCTTTTTCACAGGAAAAAATGCATTTGGCTGTAATAGTCAAACCACATAGCTTGGAACTCTATTGGCTTCAGGGAGCTACTCCACAGAAAGTGGTTTGAGGATATAAGCCTTGTTATAGAGGATCAGTGATCAGCGTTTCTAATGGAAATGCTGACAGAAGCTTAATTATACACTCCCTAGCCAAGCACTTTTATATCTTGGCTCAAAACATAATAGCTTTATTATTCTTAGCACATTGAAAATGTAATGTTAATTTTTAAAGTGTGGGTTTTTCTTGGCCACAATTTTAACTCCTAAGGGAACTGAAAAATTGTGCAGTGAGGTTATTGCTATGTCAGGATAAAGGGTCCTTGAGTCTCCAACTCATGACCAAAAGTCAAAAGTAATTCTAAGGGACTGAAGAGAATCATAACAGAGAACAAGAGGTGGGTATTCAAAGCCCATCAGACTGCTAGCCTACCCCTGTCAGGTTTTCTGAAATTCCTCATTCATTCTTAAATGTTTGTGTTCAGGGCACTTGGGTTGTATCACGCTAGGTTTAATATTATCATTCCCACAGTTTTTGATGTTTGAGCTATGGATGCTGTCCTTCATGCAGCCAGAAAAACAGCCATGCACAAGAAGAAGGTTTCAGCATGCTTGAGGGTACCTTGTAGTAAATACAAAGAACACTTCTTTAGGAAAATAACTAGGTTAGGAAAGAGACCTCTGGAACAGCCCAATGAGACCTGCTCAGTAGCCATGGAAGGATTAGTAACTGCAGAGGGAGAGAGTGGGCAGAAAAGCAAGAGGACCAAAGTGGAGTTTCTGGCATCCTGATCACTCCATGGAGCAGCTGCAGGCTCCATTTGTATTACTAGCAACACTACTCTGACCATTATGATCTTGGGTTGGAGACTGCCAATTCGTAGTACTAATCAATAAAGATGGCCAAGAGCAAGCTCAGGCCACACTAGGCCCACTGAAGTTGTGGAGAATTCAACCCATTCCACTGTATGTAAAGAGTTGTAAACAATGTTGCTGAATTTTAAGCATTAGCCATGTACAGGTTTTTTTTTAAATCCGGACAGATATAGGCCATTTCCGCACTAGAGTGTTATAGTGCTGCTCTTCCACTTTGAACATCCTATGGAATCCTGAAGTTTGCAGTTTAGGGAGGGGCCTTGAGGCTAATTTAAGTAAAATTGATTGTTTGAATTTCAGCAATAATGTTTCTATAGAATTAAGTTATTAAGTTACATATTAATTATATGAACTACAGTGATAAAGAGCCAGCAAATTTCATATTGAGAGAGGGAAAAGTCTATCAGTGACATGTAAGTATTACCTGGTTACACATGACAGCTAAATAGAACTTCCATGTTCAGAGGCAGTATGTCAGAAAATATCAGTTAACAAGGCTAAAGGTAGAAGTGGATCATTTCTGGTAGGCTAAACTTTAGAAACTGGTGGAAGAAACCTAGGTATGTTGACCTGCATAAGGAAGGAGGAACTAAGTCCCATTAAACTAAGTGGGACTTATTTCTAAGTCAGCATGCATAGGCTTGAACTGTGAATCGCAGCTATGCACAACTGAAAGAAATAGACTTTCCATGTGCTAAAAGGCATTCTTTCCCCATTTTCAGATGATGAAGAAGGACTGAGCCAAGAATTCTATGTGCAGTCTGAAAAACTGATACCTATCCAGTCACTCTCTTCTCAAGCCATTTCTGCACTAGACTGTTAAAGCGTTATTATTCCACTTTCAACATCCTATGGAATCCTGGGGTTTGCTGTTTCAGGAGGGGCTGGGTGGCCCCTCCCTAAAGTGCAAACCCCAGGATTCCATAGGATGTTGAAAGTGGAATAATAGCATTGTAGCAGTCTAGTGAGGAAACGGCCTCAGTTAAGTTAAATAAACATGCAAAGAAGGGAGTGTGCTGGCCAAACGCTCCCCAGCATCACTTTGCTTATGTCAAAAGCAATCAGACTGAAGAAGAGAGACCTTTCCATGCATGGAGGATTCTCATGCAAACAAGAACCTGAGAAAATCAGGGTTCAGAATTGCATCAATAGCCTCCATGCCAGTGGCATATCTAGTGCCTAGGGTGAGCGTGGAAGTTGCGCCACTACCTTCTTACCCCTACCTCCATCCCTTCATGCATGGCTCCCAGCACTGGCCCCCAGGGCATGTGTCCTACTTGCCCCACTCTAGATACATCTCTGTTCCATGCACACAGAGGGCTCCCCAACTTTGTGTCTTAAAGTCACCTGTTGACTTATGGCAACTCCATGAATTACATAGGGGTTTCTAAGTCAAGGGATACTCAGAGGTGGTTTGCCATTGGACTTCCTGCTTTTTCCCTAAGCAAAGTTACAAGTCAACAGCACCAGTACTCTTTCACAGGTTTACTTAACTCTTATATAGGGTACCTCCACTTTATCCTAGTTTAGTTTATCCTGATTAGTTTATCCTAGTCCAGTGAAATCTGGTACATCCTCCCACACTTCATCTTAAAACATTGAATAAATATAGAACTTTCTTCTTTAACACTAAGGCAGTTCTTTTCTTTTTTCTCTATCTTCTTGCCCTGTTTTTGCTTACAACCTAGGAACAAACTGATTATGCTTTCAGCTTGCATACTCCTAAGAGTGTCTCATACAGTCTTGAAAGGAAAGCGCTCTACACATGTTCAGACAATCTTTAGCAAATAATACTGCAGTCCTGTACACCCATTTAAGCAGTCATGTATAGAATTATAGGATTGCCTTGTATAATACTATCAACTGGTATACATTTTTGTGCTTCAGGACTCCTGCACATAAGACTATCCTTGCTCACAGAAAACTAGTAGGATTTTTTAAAAGAAAATTAGCTTAGCATTCAGCCTGACATGCTATATTACTACAGTTATGCTGGCATTGTTTGTTCTGAGGCTTGAGGGGAAAGATTCTACTTTGTCTGTATCCCAGTGGCTTTTTGTTATGACTAATAGATAGAAAGTTCCAGTGCAAAGCTTCTAATATTGTTGCATTTTACAAATAAACTACCTAGATATACAGATGTAGATATGGATAGATACAGAGATGTGTAGATGTAGATATGGATAGACAGATACCGAAACTTTTCACCATGACCCTCCCCCCAATCTGAACCATCAATTGCATGGCAGATTTCCTGTTTCCAAATTAATTGTTTGCTAATTTGTTATTACACCAATTAAGCTTTCAGACATGTTCCTGGAATAAGCTCCAAGGAACACAATTGGACTGACTTGGTAGATTCACAGAGCTTTCTACTCTAAGACTGCAGTTCTAAACCAGGGGAGTAACACTCTGCGACCTACTTTTGCTTATATTGTATTTTATTGCATCTTCTTATTTAGATGATGAGTGCTATCATGAGATCAGGCGGAGGGGTAACAGAAGTGGGAAACAATACTGACATTATTTGTATACTTCATAAAGCCTTTGACCAGCATGGAATAAGAGCCCCAGTCTGTGTTGAGGGTAGCAGTTTCATAATGGGGTGTTCAGTCAAAAACTTTTATATGCCCAGGCTGCTTTACTGCCTCCTTCAGTTTGTAACCGTGCCCTTGGCCCCCAAGCTAGAATCGTTGCTTAGAAGAAAGAACTAAGCAGCTATGAATTTTATCAGCCAAACAAAGGCGCTTTCCTCACGTGGTTATTAAGGTGGGCCAATGCGTCTTGCCATGGAGGTCTTCTGCACATTGGAGCGGACTAGGTTTGGTTTATTTACCTTTGTTCCGCACATAATTCTGACTAATTCTGACTAATTCTGTGGTGGTAAAGTGAGCTATTTGAAAACCGGAAGAAATCGGTTTTCCAGTTTTCCAGATCGATCTGATTCGTACTTTCACAGTGGTGCAGACACTTACATTTGTGCCAGTGTGAATTGGTGGTCAGGGGAGGGCTCATGGGAGGGGTCAGGGGGTAGTATGGACTTACGCACATACGCACGTACGCAATGACATACTAAACCATGCCAAAAAAAAAGGGCCAATCACAGCCGATGGGGCTGGGTGAGGGGAGTAGCAGGAGTGGCCACGGCGGAGGCAGTGTGGATTCACGAACTCGCACTCCTCTGAATCAGAATGGAACATACCCAGTAGCTGTGCGGAAGGAAATGAGGGAAAGTCCACCTTGTTTCGAGCCCAGAAAATCCGGTAAGAAACGGCACGAACCGATTCACCAGCCTCATGCGGAAGGGGCCAAAGTCAGATGTGGTTCCAGCTCACTGAAACAATTCTTCTCAAATTCATAGGTGAATTTCATAGATGTCACAGCCTTAGCCTTGTGCAATCCTATGTGCACGACCTTAAGATAATTTTTAATAAAAATTATTAGACTTGTCTTGAGTTTAAAAAGATATAAAATACTTTGGAGGCAGGCACAGTGTTGTCCCTGTGTTGTAAGTAATGTCCAGCTTTTCAGACGGTTGTGCCAGCAGAAGAAGATGCACCTTATGAGGTGAAAGATAACAAAAAGCCGAGGGCCATCCAGGAAGTGTGCCTCATAGACACTGAGAGCTACATGTGTGCCACAGATGTTATTGGAAAACTACAGGTTCCATGAGAGACCTGTTTGTTTTTAAAATAACTCTGCTTTTGTAAATTTGTAGATGGCAACAGAATTAATAAATGTCTTACCAAGATGTCAAAAATGTCCATATTCACCTACTGCAGCACTTAAAATGGGAGCGTTTTTTTCCCTCCAGTGCTATGGGAGCTTCTTATTTCCTTATACAGATTGGTAGATATGGTTCACTGAACACAACCATCCTTAACATGCAAATGTTCATGAAAGGCAAAGCACAGAATAGGAATAAAGTTAAATGGCATAGTGAGCTAGATTTGTTTTTGTTTTACAATTTCCATTCATGCATTTGAAAATATTACTTGATTAATAATGACATGTCACACCTGCAACCTAGATAAATTGATAGCCTGGCTAAATTAGAAAAATAGCAACAACAACAACAACAACAACAAAAGGATGTGGCCGTGGGTGGCGGGGAAGAATTGTGGTCTTCCCTTCAGCTCTGTGGGTGGGCAAGAGATTGACTTTCAAACAGCCTGCTGGGGAAGAGATGAGATGGCAGACCAGCTGCAGAAATCTTGTGAAGCCAGCTTAAGTTTGGGGGGTGCCAGCAATGTGTGTGTGCCTGTGCGCATGTAAGTGTGTGTGCACATGTGTGTGTGTGCTTGCAAGCACAAGACCCCCTCCTTGATATACCAGTTGCTCTTGTTGCTGAACACTGGAAAGGCACTCAGTTTTACTGTTAAAATTGATGAAAGCAACAAGCAGTAAGGAGTGCCACCAGAAAAAGAGGGAAGAATCCAGTTGGCTTTTTAATGGTCTGTTCGTGGGCAGTCTCCAAGTGTGTCATGACCATCTAACTTCAGATTTTCTTTGAAGAAGCTAAGTGTCATGATTTCTTGCAGCATGGATTTTGGAAAAGTTAGGGACAGAAACTGTACAGCTACCTGAAAGCATAACCTGCACTGAGAGGTAAGAATGGGAAAGTACAGTCCTGTTGAATCTCACGGATTTCTCATCAGCATGTTGTACCAGCAACCTCTATCTCCTTCTGGACTACTGTAATGGAATAGGATGAGGTTGGTACAATTCAGAGGTGGTTCTAATTGTTCTCGGATAATCGTTCCCATTAAGTAATTCCTTGCTCTACTACTCTATCCTCCAGTCACTGGTTTGTTTTATTTTTAGTTTGTTTGTAACAGAACATAAAACAACACATAATATTTTTCACCATAAGATGCATTCAAGTCCAGAATTTTTTGGCCTGATCGCACTTCCATATTGTTCACATTTCCAACACTTGTTTGAAATACCATTTTGCATCTTGGCCAATTTTTCTAGGATCAAATACCATTTATACATCATTTCATAAAACTTTTCTTTAAGATCATCGTACAATATAATTTTTAACCCTTCTATCTGCATTTATTTTTATTGCTCCAACATTATGTCATGCCTTGCATTTTGAACCCAGTTTACCATACAGTCTTTCACCACTTCTTGTTCCATTTCTATTTTCAACAGAAGTTTATACATTTTCCAAATCCATGTTGCTCGTCTACACAGAATGGTTTCTCAAAATCATTCCCAGTCAATTCAAAACCCTGCCTCTTTTGTATACGATTCCACAATTTGCATATATGAGAATCATTGGAAACAAGCCCTTCTTGTATTAAGCATTCACAAGTGATTTAATTCTGTACAATCAGGTTCAATTTCCATTAGGTCTCAGCAAGTCAATCATCTTTCTTTGGCCATCATCTCTTTTGCATAAAAAGCTTCTTGAATTGATACCCACAACTGCATTTTTGGACACAGCCTTGATTTATATCTGTTCCATATTCTCAACAAGACTCTCCTCACAGAATGATTATTGAAAGCCATTTTCACTTTATTTTTTACATACCAAAGGTATTCATGCCAACCAAATCTCAGTTCATGCCCCTCCAATTTGAGTACTCTTTTAGGTACTAACATAGTCAAATCCCTCAACCAACCAAAACAACATATTTTGGGTTGGATTACTTCACCTTTTTTTTTCAATTTTAAATTAAGAATTTTTGCATCAGAATCTAATTATATAGCTTTCTCATATTCTTCATCAGCATTGTTGTTTATTTATTGTTTATTTTAAACCCTGCAATACTCCCAAATGCTTTTATTCTATACAATAGCACTTCTATACATTCATTAGGATATTCTAAAAAATCACCAAGTCAAGTGATCTTAATTTATACTTTTCCATCTTGACTCCCATTCCTTTGATTGTTTGATCTTGTCTTATTTCTCTATTCAAGAGTTCTAGGGCCAAAATAAAAAGTAAGGGAGAAAGTGGGCACCCTTGTTGAGTGCCATTTTGACTCACATGGTTTACTCAAATGCCTATTAATTAAAACTCAGGCAATTTGATCACTGTAAATCACTTTTATCCAGCTAGTAAAATTGTCCCCAAATTTCATCTTTTCCAACACTCCAAATAAGAAATCCTGGGTCAAATTATCAGAAGTTTCTTCTACATAAAAAAAATAAATAAGCACAGCTTGTTTCTCGTTGTGATGAACTAAATATTCTAAGATATCCAGAACACATCTTGTATTATCCCATAGTTGTCTTTTAGGGAAAAACCCCACTTGATCCTTATGTATAAAATCTTGTAAAATCCTCTTAACTCTCTGTCAAAATCCTTGTAAAAATCTTGTTATCATGTATATTAATCAGGAAGTATATTCACTCTATGAAAAATGCTGTCTTCCTCTTTGCTTCTTAAAAACACCAGATGGCACTGTCTGCTTACTTTTCTCTATAGAGATCCGCTTTCCACATTTTTCTTATTTCTTATTCAGGGCAATGCAGCCAGACTATATACACTAATTTCAAGGTCGCTCCCAGCTTATTTTTACTTCTAGGATAATACAAGGCCTTTATATATTTCTCCATATAGCCTTTCAAATTCTCTAAAACAGCTTAAAATCTTTAATTACAAAATGTCAATTAATGCATATCTTTGCTTAAATTTATATGTTAGCTTTTCTTGTGAAACCCATAAAAAGAAATCCCAAACCTTTACTGTTGGTTCTATCCAAGTTCCAAGGCTGTCAGATTTTTATTTTTATTTTATTCTTCAATTTTGTGATTGATGTAGGTCAAGCAGGTTGCAAGCTGAGAGAAAAGGAAAAAAGTTCTGTTTTACTCCCTTTCACTTTAACAAAGTACTCACTGTCTGGGTCTTGCAAGGAAGTCTGAATACAGAAGTAATAATCCAGTCCAACATTGGAGAGGTTTCTTTTTCAATATGTTAGTATTTTAAATCCTTAATTTGATGCAAGAGAGGTGCCTGACAGAAAATTTGGCTTCTTCAAGCTGGCCAAAAAACAAAAAACAACAACAACAGCAGCAAAAACCAAGGCAAGCTGGTGATTTCATGCCTCCTCTTCACAAACAATCAGTCTCCTCTCTGGGGAGAACCAATATCAGTAGTGGTTGAAGAAGTTTAATTGAAGTTTTCACTGCACCCCTCTTTGTCCAGGGGGTGAGTTTCAACCAGGTCCCCTATTTTGAGGCTGCGAAACTTCCATATGATGTGTCCCTTCCCCAGGCCTTGTCCAGAGCTAAGGCAAATGAGTCCTCCTTGCCACCATGACATTCTGGAAACTGGTCACTGGTTTGTGAGGTGATGAACAGATACATCTTGTCCCCTGGGCTCTTTAACTTCTTCATGAAATCTCTAGGTGAAATAATCTGAACATCTGGTCTTAAATATCATCAATGTGATGATGGTACCCCCAACCCCATTCCTCTGTTTCCTCATACCCTAGAGAAGCAGTGGAAACTTTGGACCATTGTAGTAATGTCCTGTATGTGGCTGAACTCAATCTAATGCAATCTACATAAGATAGAACTATCATTGGGTGGTTTAGAGAACCAGTACATCCTGAAAAAGATTTACAACCTGCTTTGGATGAGATTGCACTGATCCTTGAAATGCAGGCTCACAGTTTCAGGGTGCTTCTTATTCCAGGGCTGCTTTTGAGTACTCAGATGGCAGTGATGCTGGTGTGTCAGCTGGGCCCATTTCTGCAGATTAGTATCCTGGACAGAATTGTGCATGTCTTGATAATTTTCAGATTGGACTTACTGTAACATGTGCTGTATGGGGTAGCCCTTAAAAAGTGTCCAGAAACACTAACTGATCTAAAACACTATCTCTAGCTGCTAACTGAGCTGACAGTTTGGAGCATGCATTTCTAATATTACATCTACTTTACCACCTACTACCTACATTGACACTCTGTTCCCAAGTCAGAGAACTTGTTCTTGAATTAGGCCTTACTTCTAAGTAGACATGTACAGAATTCAGTTGCTGTTTGCATGCCTGAACTGTGTTGCACTGGGCCTTACTCCAGAACAGACATGCACGAAACTGAGGCCTAGTGTGAACATTCTCCTGCTGGCTTAATCTTTTTTGTGTTGCAGTGGGTATTAACTGTTGCTTTGTTGCTATCCTTGTTCCCCAGGTTAATACTCTTTTAAATTACATATTTTGAGTTGATATTGGCCCTTTCCGCACCAGGCAATTAGAACAGGGCAGTGCGTCCTCTCACGGAGGTCGTCTGCACCTTGGAGCGGACTAGGAGCGGACTACTTACCGGAGATCCGCACCTCAGTCCGCTCCAAAACGACCCCAAGTGATCCTCCAGCATGTTTTCTAAAGACTGCAAAAAAAGGTCTTTCTTTTCCTGGAATACGCCATTGCGTTCCTGCTCCTTTGTGCAGATTCGCAGGAGGGCGGGCTTTAGGCGCGGCGAGCTTCAGCGGTTGGTCGGGGCCCACAACCAACCGGAAGCTGCCATTTTGGAAGCCAGAAGCCGCCATTTTGGAAGCTGGAAGCCGCCCTTTTGGAAGCTGGAAGCCACCATTTTGGAAGCCGGAGCAGTGCGGATCTACAGACCTCGCACTGCTCCGATTCACCCTGGACGAAGGAGGAGCCCTGCGGAAGGGCTTCAGGGACAGTCCGCATTGCTTCGGACCCCAGAAGAAGCAGTAGGTAACAGCACGGAGCGATTCCCTCGCCTCGTGCATAAAGGGCCATTATGTATAAAAATAAGTAAATGAAAATAAAAATAGATGGATGATGAGGCTGGGATAGTTCACTGATGGACAATCTCCTGGCTCATAGCTTTCCCACTATGTGCTCTCCAGTGCTTGTTTAGAGGGTAGGAGACCCTCAAAAGCAGGATTTGGGTGAGCATTGAAGGCTGGGTAGGGGGGATACAGGCCTATTGCACAGTCACGTAGGTACATGGGGCGGGGGGCGATTTGCCCCAGGTGGCAATGCTTTTGGGGCATCCCAGCCGATAGCATGCCCCTGCGTGCCCTGGCTACGTCTCCACGCACCGCAGCCACGCCCTTGCGCATAGTGGTCATGCCCCTCACGTCATAGCCACGGCCCCTCCCACCCCCCGTCCACACACTCCAAGCTCCACCAATGCTATTACATTAGTGTAAGTTTACTAACACAGTGCTGCACATTAAGCCTTTGGACTGGTAAAAATTGGTATGATTAGCAGTTCTAATCCTGATTGGTTTTCTTTCCTCTCAGATACTTTTCAGGGCACTGACGATCAGTGAAGTCAAATTTACTCTGAATCATTTATTCATAATAATAAAAGGGATAATAATCATTTTAAGTGATCCACTTGGCTGTGCTTCCCCATTCAGGAAATAATAATGAAGTGGAACTAGCAAATAGTAATATTTCTTTTAGTGTTCTTGTTTAATTCTAACGAATCTTTAAAAAAAAAAGCTAGCCATCACAGCTGACAAAAACTAGTAAGCTGCTCTGTCTACCAAAATTTATACCTTTGGGGTTTACAGCATGATGGCATTCTGCCAGTTATCAAAAAATCATGTCACACAGACAACTCTTAGCTGAGGAAAACTGGCATCCACTTGTCTGGACTGTACACGCAAGAGAATATATAAATAAAGCATAAATGATTAATTTGGCCTTCCTTCTCCCCTCCCAGCCTACCGTTAACAGCTCAAGGACCCACAGCACACTGTTCTCCTGTGATATACCCATGCGGTGGATTTTTCAAGATTGTGGCTAACCCCTTTCCAAGTACAAACACCTGTGAAAACAAAATTAGCCATGCCAATATATCTACTAAGAAATGCTTTCCAGTAGGTTATAGATATAATATTCAGCCCATTCAGGGGAATCCAAACAAAACACAAAAAGTCTTATTGGGGCAAGAGGATATTAAGAATAATAGACAGATTATATGTGAGAGTTTACTGAAGAGAAAGGAAGAAGCATTAGTCATAGTTTTGCTATAAAACGAGGCTTAATCAAAGGGGAGCAGGTTAGAGGTCAGATGTCGTATTTGTACTATTATTATTTTTAAATCATTGAGGCTTCCTTGAGTGGCAAAAGAAATGATCCCTAACAAAGGAAAACAAGAGAGATCTCATTGGAGGAGCACTTCAAGATGAGCAGAGAGAATCTATCGCGTAAGCCCCACTACTTTTATTGTAATCTGCATCATATGCTTTTTGCGAACAATAAATCTTTGTTTAACCACATACACATTCAAGACTTTTCACAAGGCACTAAGAAACAGCTGTTTATGCATATCACCTTAAAGTACAGTAAAACAATATTGTTGTAGTTTAGTTCTCCCCCAACCCCTGCTCCCAACTAGCAATAAAATTCCAGCCTTCAAGAATATTTTTGTGATCTTCTCCAATCTGGCTTTGCACAAATATATTAAAGCGGCACTTAACAAGAACTAAACTGTACTCTGAGCTGAAGGCATCTCGGGAGTACTACAGGTACAAGGCCCACATTTACAATAAAGCAAGGAAGGGGGTCACTTCTGGTCTTCCAGATAGTTTTTGACTTTTGAAAACATTGCTTTTAGATTTAAACAATTCGGTGCAATCCAGCCAAAGTTAAGCACCATTAAATTCCATGGATTTCAGTTAAGCATTACAAACCAGCTTGTCCCTCCCCCACAGAAATGAAAAGGATCTAAAACTTCTAAATCTTCCCTTTATTTCTTTTATTTTTTAAAAAAATGTGCTTTTAACTTTTATATAACTTGGAAGTTCCAACCCCAAAACTAGCTCCAGTGAAATGAATGGACAGCTGTACAATAACACAGTAGCACGGAGCAGGAGTGGAAACCATTCTATGGAGTATAGATTTTAATTTTAAAAAAGAAATGTTAGAACTATAGGCATGGTCTAGTCAATGTTAAGCACTTAACCATAATTGATTTCAGTGGGAATCATGTTGATATCTTTTCCACTGAAACAAGTGGGCTTTAAAACAGCATGTTCTCTTTCAGTTGTCCTGAAGAAGTTAAATTTCCACCTGTATGCATTTTTTTCAGAAAGGACCAGTGAGGACTGGTGACTTCCATGTTATTAAAGCTGTTGATCTGCTCTAGGTTTTAGTCAGAACATTAAAGGTGCTATCAAAGCTGTTGAACTTGTTTTGGAGATAGGGTAGAGCATCTTGGGATGGTTCCTCTGATGCTCATATTAACACTTAGAGATAGAATCAACTTGCACTAGATAATTCACTATCATCTCTATTTACAGATGGAAATCTAACTGGTTCAGAAGCACCCAGTAAGAAAATGGAATTTCATCTCAGATCTTCAAGAGTGGAAAATCGCCACTCTTTTTACTGGTGCACACTCAGTTAATAATCATACTCAACTGTATCCAGACTGTGCCTATAGGCTAGCTATGCACTGCTGGATTATATTATGGTCATTTATGGATGGCATTCTGTCAGTGACATATGCGTGCATAAGTGCATGCAGGGAAGGTTAATCACTGTAGCGTAACAGATGCATTCTGCTACAAGCAGCAGAAATAGAGTTGCATATACAGCAAGGTAGCACATTGTGGTTACATGTGGCAGATTACAGCTATGCACTACTGTGCATTACAGTTGCTTACTGCACACTGTGCTTTGCAAAAGAGCATCCAATCATTGACATGTGTTGTGCAATGTTGCTATTTCACATGGGGTTGTACAGTGCTAATGCAGCATATCTTTGCATGTGGATATTTACACTACAATAAAGGGATGTTGGATTTCAGCCTATATGTATACACATCATAACATCTTTTTCCACAAAGCTATTGACTTGATAGATTGATTGAGCTGAATAATTCTGTACCACCCCCTACTAGATTTTGAGGTTGTTTATAATAGCATGAGAACAGTGCAACAAAATACAGCACAAACAAAACAATATTAAACAATACCAGTCAACCACATTTAACATCCATAAATAAAAGGTTTTCCTTAAGTGCTTAAGGACAGCAATGTAGACACCAGTGGGGACTCTTTCAGAAGGCCTTCTTACCCTCTAGTATCTTCACTAAGTTAGATTTCCATGACCCAGGACTTCTCACTCCTTGCAATCTAAGAATGTGTGTGTGTGTGTGTGTGTGTGTCTGGACATTTTCATTTAAAGGAGGAATAAACAATTTCACTCAGGTCTATTATTATTATTATTATTATTATTACTACTACTACTACTACTATTACTATTATTAGAATTAATTTCTGTGTACCTCAGCATCATTGTGGAAAGATAAAAATGGATGTAGGACTAAACGAATAGTAGTTTGTCTGACACATCCAAGTTACACTGCAGTTCTTAGGAACAAACTAGATGTTACTATAGGATATCTTTGACTGGACTTCCTATTTGGTGTGGGGGATGATAAAGTAGATCCAAGGGAGAGGGACAATTGATGTTCAGTTCAAGGTACTGGATGAATGGGGTTACACTTTCATGCTATACACTCACATTTCCTCAGCTGAATTCACCCCTCTCTCCCACTTTAATTTGGCACATGGAATAAACAAATATAGCCACCACACTTAAAAATTAAGTGGCATAGTACAAATTAAATTTGGGCTGAATTGTAATTTCCTCCAGAATTGGAATCTTAGTTGGAATTGTCTTGATAGATCTCCCACTTACGTCATTGTTTTGATCCTCAGCCAATATGTTCAACCAGCTTCCATTGTAACTGGTGGGTTTGTGATATTTATTGACATCACTTATATCTTTTGTGTATTGGTTACAGTTTGCTACACTGGGAAACAATTCTGAAGCTCTGAACACTGGAATGAAAGAGCTCATGCCACACACAGTAAATTCTGCTGAAGGAAAAGGAGAACATGATACTGCTGTGTGTGTAAAACGGTAGGGAAACAAAGGTTAAGAATGTGGACTTGAAGAGCCATCTGACTGGCTCTCCACTTTAGCACAGGTTATATGGGTCATTTAGACCCATCAGAGAGCTGTTGATAACAAATGCTGTCAGGAAGCACTTTTGTGGTCCCAGAAGTATAGAGACAAAGACACTTGGAGGTCCATTACATTTTCAGAGATACTAGCTGGTGACAAAACACTAGACAACCACAGCTATTTCTAAAAGTTTATCTCCTTGTAAACATTCTGGAGGGAATTTTTGTGGCTGGCTTGCTTGTACACACTCAGTTCAACTGGAAATAAGATCTTTGATTTCCATGCTTTCCTCATTTTTATTTTCTATATGTAGTCAGCCAAATAAATAAGCAGACAAAACAAAACAAAAATATCAAACTGGCCAGCTACAGATCTGACACAGGCTGATCCCGTTGATGAATATTAATTGGACATCTGGTAAGAAAACAGACCTTTAAGGAAAACTGGTGAAGAAGGTCTCAATTACCTTAGCTAGGATAATTTTGTCAGAAAATGCTTCACGGAAGGAGTTGTTGTTTTTGTGTGCAAGATTTAGATATAAAAACAGTATCATGAATGAGAGATATGCTGACCTTTCAAGCATATCAGATAATCTCTGAAAACAACAGGAAGAATAGTGGCTAACCCTCCCCATAGGACAAGACACTTTAAATGAAATTTACGGAGTCCCCCATTCTCAGTTCCATGTCTAAGCAAGTTTATATCGAAGGCTACTCTTTTATTTTTAGGATGTATACCAACAGTAAATGAAGCTGAATATCCTCAGACAGATAGTCTCTTTCTTGTAATCTGACTTTGATTCACTTTTCACACAAACCACCTTCACAGGTGCTTTGAGATCTGTTCCAACACCCCAAAAATGTATCCATGGGAAGACTAGAACCGTACTTTCCAGCAATCTGTATGAATATCTCTTTCTGTAATGGGTAAACAATCTTTGCTTACTCTCCCATCATGCAGGGCACATATTTATGCAGCTAAAACTTTTAGTTTTACGTTTATTGGCCACTCTTCCTGTCTCATCTATTTCCCCAATAAACAACTCATAAAACAACTGTGGACTAATCAAGGCTGCAGTTCTATGAATGCTTAGAGGTGAGCCCAGGTGGCCACCCAGATATATAGCCCCCTCCCCCATAACCTGCAAGCTTAAGGGTCAAGTTCCCCAATCTGAGGGGGCAGCTGCTGAAGTTTGCTTTGACCAGAGGATCCATAGTTACTTTTAGTGACACGAAGTCGTATTTATAGGTTTTTTAAAAATAGTTTTTCTGGTCATCGTTATACCTTGTGCATTTTTAAAAAGTACAAAAAAGTAACTGTTCACTGTAGCCCCAATGCTTCCAAAATAGTTATCATTATTGGTAGAATTTTTTAAGATAACGCCTACCTTTTCCACAAAATTCATCAAAAATAGACATTTATTTATTTATTTATTTATTTACACCCTGCTTAACACCTGATATGGGACTCAAAGCAGCTTACAACAAGGCTAAAACAAGATAAAGCAAAAACAAAACAAACATGTTTATAAAATAAGTTAAAACACAATTAAGCAATGTATCACAGTGGTTCTTAACCTTTTCTTTACCTTGGACTCCTCTAAATATATTTTGTTGCTCTGATCCCACCACCACTTAAGTCAAGGCGGCTTCTGGCTGTGTTTACGCTCGCAAGAAATGTCACGTGCTTTCTCTCAGCCACTTGGTATCATTCACTGGCATATTCTCATCAAGTGCAGAAGTAGAAAATGCTGAGTATATATTTTTTTTCTATCAAACAACAATTTTGAACAGTTCAGGATATTGTAATAAAATTTTTTACAAATGACGTCTGTCACCAGCAAAAGGCTCTTGCTTTTTGTGACCGAAGTGTGAATTCCTGTCTTTCTTTCTTTCTGCAAAAATTCATAACATTTCTTTTTTATTATTATTATGAACACAACAAAATAAAATACAGGTTTAATAAATAATTGCAGTTTTAATATTGCATAGTAGCTATTATATGTATCATTTGATCTTCCTCCATTCCTTCCTAGAATATAGTAATATTCATAGTTCTATCTTAATTGTATTTCTAAAAAGATTCTAATTAATTGTTTGTTCCTGATCAATTGTATCAAAATATGCTATCTGTCCTTAACAAAACATACTTCTATATTATCTTCTACATTCCATTTCACTATTGTATAGTTTGTTACCCCATTTTTATTTTTATTTTATTTCTCATTTTTATTACCTCATTTTTATTTCTAATTTGAATTTCCTCATTCAAACTGATATGTAAATTAATCAACTAGTTATTGTATTTCTCTAGCACTTTTCATTATGGTGCTTTACGATTCTTTTTCAGCAGTCTTGTATAGTCTTCAGCAACATGGCCAACACACAGCTAGCCGCAGTAGCGAACCCCGAACCAACCCTCACACCATCACGTCTTCTGTGTTCCAATTTTAATTAATATTAGATGGCAGCTCAAAGCAGAGTAATTACTCTGAGCTGTCTTTTGCAACTGCAGTGCGACCGGAAGTTCCAAAACTCATAACATTTCTTCAAGCCTTCGTGGACACCCCTGTGGGGACACTGAGGACCCCTGGGTAATGAACCAGTGATCTATTATTAATTAATTTTAATTCTAATTCTAATTCTAATTTTGAAGGTACTATACTTATTCACCTTTAAAAAACAAAAATCTGAATGTTTCAAGCTACTGGCCTGTGATAAAAAGGCTCTACTTCATCCTTACCAGAACTTCTACAAAGGAGCAGGAAATAGAAACACAAGCTGGCACTTGACCTACGTCTGCCATTTAATGGTGGACCTTGCCATGATGATAAAAGTAATCTAAAAATTACAACTATACCACCAGAGGAATGACATAATCCCTCATTAAGTTATAAGAACAAAACTTTCATTGAAAGAAAGTAGAATTAATTAAAAGTAGCTCTCTGTAATTACTTCCGAACTCTGCATTACACACAGTGATAGTGTCAACAGCATAAGAATATATTGCAAGAAACTCTTTGGCACCAATTTAGACCCTTGGGGAATTTGGCCCAGTAATTTCTAGGCATGGGTAAAAATTTCATTTCAGTTCATCTGTGATGTGAATTTTCCAAAATCCAATATTTTCTTCCTGAATTTGAGGGAAATAGAATTTTTAAAAAATGCATGTGTAATAAATCATAACATATTTACTCATTCAGGCAGAGACTTTTGAATGCTTAGCTCTTCAAAATCTGTGTATTCACTCATGTTTCTACTGCTAAATGAAGATTTCCTTTCTGTTTGTCTCACCCTCCTCAGTTTTAAAAGCTTCATGGAGGCAGGTACATCATGGTGCTCTTTTCCCCAGGAATAGCTGTAGCTATCGAATTTGATTTGCATAGATTAGTGAAAATGTAGTTTCATCCATTGATATCCAACCATGGAACAACAACACAGAAGACTGGGTTAAATAAAGACCACTTTATTTGACCTAACCTATTTAGGTCATGTTGGCCTGGAGATGAAGCTGGAGGGGAGTAATCTGATGCGAGTCCAGCTGAAGTCCAGGTGTCAGCCCTTTGACAACCTCCTCGGCCTTTCCTTGGGTGAAACACATCAGCCCTTAGGGCAATCTAAAATACTATTGGTTGCTCTCTGGCTAGCTGTAATTGGAAGGTGACCCACGGACTCTCATCCGAGCACCAGAACTCAATAAGTGAGAGCCCAGATCATGGGTTAACCTCCAGGTAGCTTGCTTTCCCAACTCCTCCCCCCAAGCCCAAGAATCCTATAAGGAGAGGTTTCAGAGTCCTACCTTACGCCAAAATATTGACAAAGGTGATCAATGAGGACTTATATTCCTCCTCCCCTCCCCACACACACACTACATGCCACAGACAATGGACAAGCATCTGCTTACTCGCTTTCTCCGACCAGGCCAACCAACATGATCCACACCCTCTGTGGCAACTCCTCCAGAAACAACACATTCCCCTCTTCCAACAAATGAAACCCATCAGCCCTTTAGAGCTCTGGCTGCTGGAAAACTATGATGGGATGCACAGGAAAGTGGCCCAACCCCATGCCCATGGCATTACGAAGTTCCCTGTTGACATTTCCTCAAGTGTCTGGGATTACCTTCCCCACATCACACCTGGCAAGGCAAAATGGCAGGGAAAAAAAATGAAAAACTTCAGACCAACAATTTTTCTATAAGTAGAAAATTGCTCATCACTTGTAAAACCAGGACCTTTTCCCTTAGCAAGCCCAAATCATTTCCACCAAGATGAATGACTAACACGTCAGGAGGGGTCTCAGTGCACTCTTTGAAAAAAGAGGCAACAAACCGCCCCACCAGAGGCCTCTTTTCCCATGCTACTCCACAGTGGCAACATTGCTTATCCCTGGTTGACCTCCCAAATGGCAACTTTCAGCCCGATGTGCTGCTCAGAACACTGTACTGTGACCACATATCAGAACCTGCTGTCTTGCCACAAAGCACCTAAAAACTAATAGAGAAAATAGAACCACCCCCTCTGAACTGCACATAACACACAAACAGGGCATAAAGCTGGGTCACAGCACAATCCCAATTGCACGTTTGACCCCACCCATTTCTGATCAGTTTTGAATGACTAAACCATGAGGAGGAGGAGAAGTGAGTCAAGTCATTCCCACCAGGATGAATGACTAAGATGACAGGAGGAAGCCCAGTGAGCTCCTTGAACAGAAGAGGCAACAAACTATGCCACTGGGGGCCTCTGCTCCCAAGCCACTCAACAGTGGCAACATTGCTCAACTCCAGCTGAGGCCCAAAATGGCGACTTCAGGCCTGACATACTGACCAGTAAACCATACTATGACTGCTCTCCAAACAATACCTAGGAACTAACAGAAAGGACAACAGCAATGTTAGTATGTCAAAGCCTTCAAAACCTAAGAGGATGCATGTACCTCTTTGCAGCAGATGACCAATGTGCTGGATAGATTCTGAGCCTAAGCTAAAGCTGTAGAGTCAGCACCTATTCAGAATAAATGGGTGGAAAACTAAACCTCTTACAGGCCTGAACTCTCTGAGACCTTTGAGGTGATAGTCCAAAACTGGTACTTGGTGAAGAGGAAATGTCAGCATGGTAAAAAAGGGTCCCCCCCCCTTACACAAACATAATGCTGCAGAGCACAAACAGGGCATCATGCTGGCTTGGCACATAACCCAAACTTGACTATTGCCCCACTCCCTCTATGATAAGTCTTGGAATGGCTAATCCCGAAAGGACTGAGCTCTGCCAAAATTGTCCACTTTAGTGGCTACCATGATCTCACTAATGCACAAAGCCCCCCCCCCCCACCAATGCACTGAAAGCCAATGCATGGAAAAGCATAGTTTCATAAACAGAAATGTGAATAACAGACCACACATTTCCTAGACCTCTAAAGAACTTCTGGGGTGAAGGCTCATGCTGATCAAACCTGCCATCTTTCCCTGGTCCACCCTTCCAGAGTCTTGTATACCTTGAAGTCACAGGTGGTACCCTCATACCCTGAGTTTTACCAGAAAAACTCAACGCAGATAGCCTAGTCCTAATGGGCTGCAGAGTAGCCCTTACCCATGAAAGAAACACAATACTGCTGTGTGAGGTCAACAGAAATAGGTCATGATGCCTACAGTCTGTTAGACAACCTAAATTACTCAGACTCCTTCTCAGCTTTCTGATAGCTCCTCCTAGTACTTGGAGCTAAGGAGAGACTAATGGCTCAGATAATCTCAGCTCTCGTAGGCTCCACAGTTCTGTGGGCATCAGGAAAAAAAACAAAGTCTGCATCCAGATCAAGCTGTCTGAAGAGCTCTAAATGTTGGCAGGAAAGATCAATACCAGCAACATCTCTCATGACCTCACTCGAAGCAGCTGCAGTGCTACTGAAATCTTCTCTGATATTGACTGGATTTTCAGAGCCAACTGGTGAAACTGCTCCAGCTTGTTATGAACAATTTCTTGTTGTTGTTTTGTGCCTTCAAATAACTTCTAACTTATGGTGTTATCATGGAGTTTCTGGGGCTGTCAGTGTGACACATCCAAGGTCACACAGTGGGTTTCCATGGCTGAGTGGGGAATCAAACCTTGATCTCCAGAGTCATAATAAATGGTCAAACCACAGTACCATGCTGGCTCTCTGAACAATTGCATACCCCAGTAATTCACAAGGAAAAAAGACTTTAGACTGGAGATCTATAACACTGAAGGCTTGGACAACGCACATGGCACAAGGGGATCTAGAGATGAGCAAATTAATGACACTGACCAGGGTAATATTGTAACCAAGAATCATAGAATCATAGAAATGTAGAGTTGGAAGAGACCACACGGGCCATCCAGTCCAACTCCCTGCCGTGCAGGAACACCCTCAAAGCACTCCCGACAGATGGCCATCCAGCCTCTGCTTAAAAACCTCCAAAGAAGGAGACTCCACCACACTCCGAGGCAGCATATTCCACTGCCGGACAGCCCTGACTGTCAGGAAGTTCTTCCTGAGGTTCAGGTGGAATCTCCTTTCCTGCAGCTTGAATCCATTGCTCCTTGTCCTGGTCTCTGGAGCAGCAGAAAACAAGCCCCCTCCTTCCTCTACATGGCATCCCTTCAAATATTTAAACATGGTTATCATGTCCCCTCGTTACCTTCTCTTCTGCAGACTAAACATACCCAGCTCTCTAAGTCTATCCTCATAGGGCATGTCGTCCAGGCCTCTCACCATTTTGGTTGCCCTCCTCTGGACCTGCTCCAGCCTGACCATGTCCTTCTTGAATTGGGGTGCCCAGAACTGGACACAGGATTCAAGATGAGGTCTAACCAAAGCAGAGTAGAGTGGTACCAGTACCTCCCTCGATCTAGACACTATACTCCTATTGATGCAGCCGAGAATTGCGTTGGCTTTCTTGGCTGCCGCATCACACTGCTGATTCATGTTCAACTTGTGGTCTATTAAGACTCCTAGATCCCTTTCACACGTACTGCTATCCAGCCACGTGTCCCCCATCCTAGATTTCTGTATTCCATTTTTTCTACCTAAGTGTAGGACCTTACACTTCTCTCTGTTGAATTTCATTTTGTTAGCTTTGGCCCAGCTCTCCAATTTGACCAGGTCATTTTGAATTTTGATCCTGTCCTCTGGCGTATTAGCAACCCCTCCCAATTTGGTGTCATCTGCAAATTTGATGAGCATGCCCTCTATTTCTTCATCCAAGTTGTTGATGAAGATATTGAAGAGCACTTGGCCCAGGACAGAACCCTGTGGCACCCCGCTAGTCACTTCTCTCCAGGATGAAAAGCAGCCATTCGTGATGACCCTTTGGGTTCGGTCGGTCAACCAATTACAAATCCAACTAACAGTAGCCCTGTCCAGCCCGCATTTTACTAGCTTCTTTGCAAGAATGTCATGTGGAACTTTGTCAAAGGCCTTACTGAAATCGAGAAATGCTACATCCACAGCATTCCCTTCATCTATCAAGCTAGTAAGTCTATCATAAAAAGAGATAAGATTAGTCTGGCATGACTTATTTTTGAGAAATCCATGTTGACTTCTCATGATTACCGCATTGCTTTCTAAGTGATTAGAAACTGACTGCTTAATGATCTGCTCCAGAATCTTTCCGGGTACTGATGTCAGGCTGACTGGGCGATAATTATTTGGATCCTCTTTTTTTCCCTTCTTGAAGATGGGGACAACATTTGCCCTCTTCCAGTCTGCTGGAACTTCTCCTGTCCTCCAAGATTTCTCAAAGATTATAGCAAGCGGTTCCGAAATCACCTCTGCCAGTCCTTTTAATATCCTAGGATGCAATTCATCTGGCCCTGGAGACTTGAATTCATCCAGTGTGGCCAGGTGTTCTTGTACCACCTCTCTATCTATTATGTGCCGCATTTCCCCTGCTTCCTCACCTGCTCCCCAACCGCCAGGTTGAGTGGTTGTATCCTTCTGGGAAAAAACTGAGGCAAAGAAGGTGTTAAGTAGTTCTGCCTTTTCTCTTCCCCCTGTTAGTAATTCGCCATCTTCTCTGCGCAGCGACCCTATCGTCTCCTTCTTTTTCCTTTTGCTACGGACATATTTTAAAAAGCCCTTTTTATTGTTTTTAATGTCTCTGGCCAGCCTAAGTTCGTTCTGTGCTTTAGCCTTTCTGACCTCCTCCCTACATCTCCTAGCTACTTCCTTAAATTCTTCTTTGGTGGTTTCCCCCTTCTTCCATTTCCTGTACATGTTTCTCTTAACACTTAGCTCAGCTGAGAGTTCTTTAGTCAACCATTCTGGTTTCTTCAGATGCCTTCCATTTTCCCTCCTTATTGGCACAGTTTTAGACTGTGCCTTCAGTATCTCCCTTTTAAGGAACTCCCATGCCTCCTGAACTCCTTTCCCTTTCACTATTCTTGACCACGGAATTCCAGCCAGCAGCTCCCTAAGTTTACAGAAGTCCGCTTTTTTAAAATCTGAGTGTCTGGCTACACTTATCTTCTCCTTTCCACTGAATGCCAAATTCCAATAGGGCATGGTCACTCCCCCCTAAAGATCCAACCACTTCTACCTCATTAACAAGGTCATCCCTGTTGATCAGGATCAGATCTAGAATATTTGATCCCCTTGTGGCCTCTTCCACCTTCTGGACCATGAAATTGTCTGCAAGACAAGCAAGAAACTTGCTGGACCTTGCTGTCTTGGCAGAGTTTGACTGCCAACATATATCCAGGTAATTGAAATCTCCTATTATTACTGTATCTCTCCTTTTTGAATGTGCAGTCATTTGGCTGAGGAAGGCATCATCAAAGTCCTCAGTCTGGGTTGGAGGTCTGTAGTAAACCCCCACCAGAATATCCCTATTGTTTCTCGCTCCCTTAATTCTTACCCAGATGCTCTCGACCTGGCTTTCTGGGTTTAAGTCACGGATCTCTTCACAGGCGAAAACATCCTTGACATACAAGGCTACTCCTCCTCCTTTCTTGTTTGGTCTATTTTTACAAAATAGGCTATACCCCTCTATTGCTACATTCCAATCCTGAGACTCATCCCACCAGGTCTCAGTGATGCCTATCAAATCGTATTTATTTTGTTGTACTAGGAGTTCAAGTTCATCTTGCTTGTTTCCCATACTCCGTGCATTAGTGTAGAGACACTTAAGTCCCCGGGCCCTTCCTGCAAGTCCTGTACTATAGTTTCTACTCCTCCCGCCACTGGCCGCTTGTACTACTTGGTCAATATCATTTGGGCCTTTCGCCCCTGTGCTCGCTGAGTCCTGGCCTTGAATAATATTGTCTCCCTCCCCAGCGGAACTTAGTTTAAAGACCTCTGAATCCTCCTTGCGGGACTGTCTGCAAAAACATTCCTGCCAAGTTTCGTGAGGTGCAGCCCATCCCTTGCCAGAAGCCCACATTCATGGAAATTCAGGCCATGTTCCAAAAACCCAAACCATTGCCGGTGGCACCATGTGCAGAGCCAGTTGTTGACCTCTGCTATTGCCCTTTCCCTACGTGCGCCATATCCTTGAACAGGGAGGAGAGACGAAATAACCACCTGCGCACCAAGGTCCTTAAGCTTCGTCCCCATAAGCTCGTAGTCCTTTACGATGTGGTAAAAGCTGCGCCTCACAGTGTCATTGGTTCCGACATGAACCAAAATGAGGGGCTTATGGTCAGTGGGCTTGACCAGCCTGGTTAGCCTCTCCGTTATGTGGTTGATCTTGGCCCCAGGAAGACAGCAGACCTCTCGATTGAGCTTGTCCGGTTTGCAAATTGCCGTTTTGGTTCCTCTGAGCAAGGAGTCCCCAACAACCGGAACTCGCCTCCTCTGAGGCTTCTCCAGGGCTCCTCGACGAGCATGTTCTTCTAGGACTGCCTGGGCATTCTGTTGAGACTGGGAGCATTGATCTAGTTCCCGTTACCGAAGTTGGATTCCTTTTCATTGACATTCTGTTCCCTCCTCCTGGTGCTCCTCATCGTTCGTAAGGCCAAGAACTTTGAAGCGATTGTGTAGGTTGAGAGTCTCTGTTACCTTCCTGGACCTTCTGCTCCTACGTGTGACATTCTTCCAAGCCTCTGTTTCCTGGCACAGTGTGTTGACTTCCTGATCTGGCAGCTCCTCCGTGCATTCGGTCTTCTGGTATGTCTTCTCTGCCCTATCCAAAAACTCCTCCCCTTCCCTAATAAGATGAAGATTAGAAACTCGTGCCTCCAGCTGGCAAACCTTCTCCTCCAAGAATGGAATGACAAATTGTGAATTCAGTAGCCTACAACTGAAAAATTCCAAGAACTACCTCACATGTCTGACACAACAAGACCCAAACAAACTCTGGCACCATTACTGTAAAATAAACTGATGTGTGAAGGTCCTCTGAACCTCCATTAAAATGCAGTGGAAACTTACTCTCAACCTCCATGTTGGCTCTTGTCTCAGCTGTAAACCTGATTCTGTGGTGGAATTTGTGCAACTCCAGTCCTTGCATCATAAAAACAATGCATGAAGGCCCCACCAGGGGCATGCAAAAGTAAGATGGCCAACTAGCTCCTGCACCTCTTGCAGAATGACTTTCCTTAGAACCAACTAGCTCCTCCAACTCCTGTAGAATGGTTTTCCTTAGTTCCTACAATTTGCCATTTGTAAGATGGCAACATTGTTAAATGATATCAATTTGTATACCTAAGCAGGTAAGGTAGGTGGATGATGCACTGAACTTTCCAAAAGCAGAACAAGAAGCCAAAAAGCACCCTAGGGGTGCCTAGACCATGTAGAAGCCACCATCCAATGAGAATCCCAATAGTTCATAGTGTGAACTAAGAGAAAGCAAAAGGCCAACTTGATGTCACCTTTCAGCATTCCCACCTCTAAGACACAGTGTCTGAGAATCTCTTACCTCATGAACCTCTCTGCCCACCTGCTATCCTGGTGTGAAAACCTCTTTTAATTCTCAGTTTCATTACATTTATCTGAATGCTTCAGCATTCCATTCCCATCTTTGTTTTTATCAGTCTGTGAAACTTTGGGGATATTTTTCTACATAGAAATTTATATGCATTTTCCATACACATTTTCCACCAATTAATTACATGCTTCCCCTACTGTTTGCTTTTGCTGTATACTTATTGCAAGATGTATGAACTTCTAAGGCTTTGTCTTGCTGTCAATCTCAGAAGTTGTATGATGGATTATATTGATGAGAATTGAACTCCATCATAATTCTTGTTCTATAGTGGAAAAAAATAGTATTGAACCAGAAGAATTTCAAGCAGGAGGCCTCTTTAAAGCAAGATTGGATAATTGCATCAGATTCATACTCATTTCCCTATCCCTCCATGGGACATAGTGTCACTCCTGCCATGACCAGAAGTGAAATAAAGTCACTCCTGGATTTGGCCAGTTGTTGGTTGTTTCTGATTGGGTGATCAAACAGTGGAGTTTGCAGAGTGGACAATAAGTCTGGAATGGGCTAATGGTCTTAGCGTTAGGTGATAAAGGGCTAATAACTGTCCTGATAGCTTGATTGGTGTGGCATTCTAAAAGCTCTCTTCCCCCTTGCATTTGTAGTGCTTTTGATACCCTTTCATGTGACCCTAAGAGATTTAAATGACTTTACTAAGCATGATCTTATCAGTTTGACTTTGTATGAGACTTATTCTGTTATATGATGCTCATTTGGCGGCCATGTAACACACATGTCAACATTACATGCTGGAATATCCAAAAATGATCACAATGTTTTTATCCACACTACAGGACTAATTCTGAAATCCTGGCCTGGATCAAAAATGAATCTGCCACAAATATTACATCCATTCTTTATTTCAGATGTGAAACCCACAAACATAGTTATAACTTCAGATTATTTAAAACATTTTTGAAATTATATAAGGAAAATTATGATTAATACACGTGATGAAATTGCACAGACAAAACAACATAGGGACCTGGCCCATCGTTTTCAAGAGCAGTCTCCTTGATGTGATAAGAGTCCTGCAGATACCATGACACCTGGTCTTTAGTGGATAATGTTAATAGTTTGGGAGGCAGCATGATGTAGAGGTTTGAGTATTGGACTATCACCCTGGAGACTAGGATTTCTGCTGGGGGACTTTGGGCGTATCACACACTCTCAGCCCCAGAACACCTCATGATAGGTTCACCTTCTGGTGGCCATAAGGCAGAAATGACTTGAAGGCACACAACAACAACAACAACAACAACAACAACACTGATAGTTTATTTCTGGAATCCATTGAATTTTCCAGTTTTGTTGAGCAAGAGTGGTAGATGACAAATCACTGTTCAGTCATCTCCATCAGATCTGTGAATCTGACGGTGTTTTCGTTTTGTATGAGATATATATTCTTTGCCTTTATTCCTTCCCATGCAGCAACCATTGTGCTATTTGTCATTCTACTTTCATATGGTGAAAGATAGAAGGCATCAAGAGCATGTTCCATAGGTTATCATCAGTCCTCCATGTCCTCCACTTTGAATGGTATTTCTCTGACTTACCTGCATTGATCTATATACTGACAATTTTGTTTGTTCCAGTCTGTCAGACGTTATGGTAACTTGTACCATGCCAGTGGAACAGTGGATAGTGGTTCCCTAATTGTGGAGAAATGAAAAGAATTCTTGTCCACAGTGGCTCCCTCGCTGGTAGTCACTCCATATCTGAGCCCAAGATAATCTATAAATAAGACAACCATTAAGAGCTCAGCACTGAAACTGCTAGGGAAATTTTATTGAACAATGACTACAAACAGCATGCAAAGAGATTTTGTAGCACCTTTGAGACTAACCGAAAGAAAGAGATTGGTAGCATAAGCTTTTGTAGACTTAAGTGCCTAGGAACAGACCATTATAGTTATGAATGAGCAGGTGTGTTACCCCAACATGTGAGTGAATCAGTGGGAAATATTTAGCTCAAAGACACAGCCTGCAAAATTGGGATAACTTTATGAGATATTTTACACCTATGTTTGGCAGTATTTCTGCAGGGAAGAACCAGGCAAAGATTCAAAAAGCAAGCTTAGTTTAGTTGTGTTTTATAGGGGGAATTGCAATCACACACAGATCCAAGCAGTCACCCAATCACACAAGCTAACTGAAGAAAAATGGAGGAAAGTTTTGGATAGTGAGATTTCAGGGTGTAGTGGGCAATAATTACCAATCCAAAAGAACACCGAAAAAGTGATGTGGCTTAAATGTGAGTCTAAGGTCAATACACAGTTGGAAATTGGAGCAGCAGAGTCGCAACCAGAAATCAATGTTGACTGACCAAAAATTGGGGTTTAAATACCCTGTTTCTGCCTGGAGGACAAGGGTATGAATGGCTCTCTGGGTGATCAAACAATGGAGTTTGCAGAGTGGACAATAAGTCTGGAATGGGCTAATGGTCTTAGTGTTAGGTGATAAAGGGCTAATAACTGTCCTGATAGCTCAGTACTTGTTGGACAGGTGCAAAGATAAAAAGGGAACCTTGCTTGGTCAGAGGAAAAGAAGTTAAGACAATCAGCCATCTTGTGGGAATCTTCCAGAGGCTATTGTCTAAAAGATTGAGTCACCAGGGACTAACTGCAAGCCTATTATTACTGGAATTTCCTGGTGATTTCCTGACTATGACCTGCTACACCTGAAGGTTTCTTTTGACTAATTCTCGATGCACACGTTTGGCAAGCCATTTCCTCTTATCCAACCTGGCCATTTAGCCATAGCAGGGTATAATTTATATTTATACCAGTTAATATATTTTGCCAAATGTGCCAAATCAGTGCTTGGGGGTGTATATCCTGGTAACAGGTGGTATGTGTAAACAGCAACAGAAATGCGAAACTTGTGAGTATGGTGACAAGTTCCATCTTAAAAATGATAATTGGGGGACAAAGGCTGGAGAAAAGATAAAGCCAAGGTGAGTTGATAACCAGATGAGTGGTGAAGGGAGATATTGGAATATAGTATGATGCTAGCTGGGAACTAGACAGGAGATGTCATAAACCAACCAAGAAAGCCATCCTGAAGCTGGGATGTTAACTAGAGTTGTAGTATGTGTAGTGTGCCAGGAAACCATTGTCTCTGTTCAAACCACTGTTGATGGACTGGAGTTTGTAGATATCTTCCAATCCTACAGTTTGTCTTTCCAATCTTCCTTTGTAGTTTTTTCTTCAGGGACTACAGCTCTGAGGTAGAATGCCTGGGAAGACTAAAGTGTTCTACAACTGGTATTTGTATATTGCCATTTCTAATGTCTGATTTATGGCCTTTTATCCTCTATTACAGAGACTGATTTGTTTGCCAAATGTAGACTGCTGAAGAGCATCGTTAACAGAAGATGGCATATATCGCATTAAATGATAAGCAAATGAAAGTATCTCTAATATTGTGGGTGATGTGATTAGGTCCTGTGATGACATTTCCTTGTAGATATGTGGACAGAATTGGCATCTGGGTTTGTGGCAAGATCTTGTACCCATGAAGAACATGGGCATTCTGGACCTTAGGTCAGCTTGTCTGCATGCATCAAATCCCAGGTTCATTTTCTAACAGTTCTAATCAGGCAACAGGGTAGGAACTCTTTGGCCTCAAATTCTGAAGATCCACGGTCAACAATGAGAAGAACTACTGCACTAGATAGGCCAAGGGGTTACTTTTTAAGTATGAACATTTGACCACGGGGTTAAAACACAATGAAACATGGAATACATTTAAGTTCACTATAAAATATCAGTCAAGGAAGTGGACACAGTGCTATGGCTATTGGTTTCTGAGGGCCACTAGAGGGAAATATTGCACTGTTAATAAGTTCTCTCATATTTTTACAAATTTTTATCACATATTGAATGAGAAATAACTGTATAAATTCCACACTGTGCTGTCTTGCAATTTGTTTGGTGTGATCTCCAGGATTATTATTTTTTCTTAAAAGGAAGCTGTTTAGCACAGCTGGTGATGAGAACAAAGCTATAACTGGAAAGAATTTCTAACTATCCAACTTTGTTCTCTGATCTTAAATGTTGCAAGTTTGGTAGATTGGGTTTTCTGGAATGACATGAAACACAGTAGAGAACTTCTGCTTCACAAGACTGAATGTGGTGATAGTTCATAACTATGCTAGTATTTGATGGAGTTGACTCTAATTCATCTAACTGATATAATGAAAATTCTGATTAACTGAAGACAGCAGAATTTTTCCTTAAATTATTAGCATTTTTGTTCTGAGTTACATCATTACATTGAGGAACATTACTCTTTCTACCCATCTAGTTGCTCGTTATTCTGTCTAAACACTTCAAGAATGTCCTTTTTAAGGGTGTCATCAGTTGGAAAGAGGAACTTCTCTCAAGTATTTTGAAATATGGCTCCTGAAAAGCACAAGTAAAAGAATACTACCTGGTATTAAAGGAACTAACCAGGGTAGCAGGAGGTCACCAGCAGGTCTTCCTCTCTGTGGTTACCACTATCTGCCACTGATCTGCTCCTCTAATCAGTACACCCATAAACTCTAATCAGTACACCCATGTCTACTAGAAGCCACACCACCGGGTCCATGGGAAGTCAAGCTGCTGCGAATTCAGTTCAAAGTAACCTAAGAACAACAAAAGCAGGAAGAGGAGAGGTGCTCTGAAGCAAAGACTGAGTTGAAAGAGAAAGAGGTGCAAATTATGGAGAAATCAGAGATGAGAAAGATTGTACAGGAGCTATGGTGGGTAAAAAATTGAGATTGGAAGGAAGTCAGTTGCAGGGAGAAGAAAGTGAGTGAGCAAAAACAGAAAAGCCACAAGGAAAGCATCAGTGACAGAGAAGCAGGCACAATTGACATGACACGCCCTAAGAAACTGCCGGACAGAAACCCTTCTGACTGCATGCCTTTGTCAGCTCTGCTTGGCGATCTGGTGGCCTGAACTGAAACCAACAAGCAGCAACCAGGTGAATGGCCAAGGCTTAAGCTGTCAATATCCCAAATACCCTGGGAACTTTCCACTGTTTGAACCCAGAACTTACACCCTGCTATTTACCTGTACCAATCTCCTAGGGAATCTGGAAGCAACAAACTTTGATGTCTTAGAAGGCCTGATTGCCTTAAAGCCACCCAATAGGCTATAAAAGTGAAGTGAACAACCAGACATGCTTTAAAGTTCTCCTTATTTTTCTCTTTTCTCTACAGATAGATAATTTGCATGTGTCAGTTGGGAATCTAGCTGACTATTATTTGCCTGAGAAATCCAGATCTTATTGAAATGCATTATATGATTGATGTATGTGCATGTATGTGTGTGTGCATGTGTCTGTGCATCACCTCCCATTTAGCCCACCATGAGTGCAACTGACTATGTTTTTCAGATTAAAGTGTGCCAAGACTTGACTTTCAGAAATAAACATAATTTAACATAAAAACATAATAAGCAAAAGTCTAACATAACAATCTAAAGTAGAGCCAATAGTACACATTACTTAGGCTTAGTCTAGTTGCTGAATGTACCCTTTTGATAACAAACTATTTACCAAAAAAAAAAAAAAAAAATTGTGTAGCACTAGCTAAATATGGCACCATTCTAAACAAGCAGCAATGCCAGGGAGCAATGAATAAAATAAAAGCCACACTTCTCCACATGAATGCGGTTGAAGGCTACTATAAGTTAAGTGTGCATGAAAACCAGACACGTGAGCAAATTTTCCATCTTTCTTTGCCCTGAAAATATTACTGTCATTGTTTGTCTGATAAATATTCCATATTCAAGGGGCATTAGCCAAACATCTAGAAGAGATGGAATGAAAAGTTAAATGTTTGCTCTGCTATTCACCCCATCAATCAGAGCAGCATTCTGGATAGCGTTTCCTCTCATACCCTGTAGGAGAGGCCCAAACATTTAAGCACTGCTTTCTGCTGCTTCTTTCAGATTGACAGCTCTAGTGGACAGTCAGACCACACTAGTCCATTTAAAGAGATCTCATAAATCTCTTCCGCTACCTATTTGAGAAGTGTCAGTAACTTGGGTTTCTGAAGCATATTATTCACCACCTGGAGGACTTAACCAGAGAAAATATCCGCTGAAACAGAAGTTTCCATCACACTGATTTTAGGTTCGCTCTGTACCAGAATTTTTGTCAGCATGGCACATAGAATAGCAAAGAAGCCATATTCTCAGATAGGCAAGCTTAAGTTTAGGACTGTGGGTTCTTTGGGTTGTCTTTGGTCCAAAAAAAAAAAATCTCTTTGCAAAAATTTGTTTGCATCTTTATGGTTTACTAATAAAACTGACTTGTATGTTCCAGGCACTTTTCCATGTTCATGGCTGCCGTGCTCTCATGCCCCAGGGCTGAGTCAAGTTTACAAAATGATGATCACTAACCACCGGAGAGCCTTAGGACAGTTTCCGAGCTATCAGCAAATAATGTCTGAAATCAAAATAGAGGCAACCATTCTGTTAGCCACTAAGACCTGTTCATATTGTCCGTGTACTATGTGAAGCATGGAGGGTAAGTGGATATATGTAAAGGCTGATATGCATGAAAATAACATAGTTGTTTCATCCTGTACCCAGCTCTGGACTGAACCTAAAACAAACCTTAGAATTTCCTAGCTTTGATTTACAGTGGCCCGTCAATCTTTATGTGCATTATCTGTGTGTAAATATGGTCACATGGATTGCTTCAAACTTGGCATAAAATTTGCTTATAGAATGCGTGCATATATTGGTCCTCTTTATACTATGATAATTTCTTACACGGTCATATTGGTTACAGTGCTGCAGTGGTAAATTCTTAAGTAATTCATGGCAGATTCTGTGGCCACAGACCAAGGAAAATTCAGAAATGAAAGTAGCTGTATGTATTCATCCTGTGTGTGTATACAGATAGATGGGTGGACAGATAGATACCAAAGAAGAACAGAACATAGCATAATACCCAATTTATTATGATCAAGTGAAAAAGAAAAAGTATGCTAAGGATAATCTGCTTTCCTTCCTACTTTCTGAGTATACTACTAATTAGTCTCCTCTAGTGGATTTTTGATACAGATTTTCTATTTGCATTTGTAAAAGGTAAACTGAGGTGCCGTGGTGGCTGAGCTCTGACTCAGTGTCCTTGGCACTGATGTAAAAGGAAAACTACATTTATACATTTCAGTACTATGGTCTAAATTTTATTGGGACTCTCAACTACTATAGAGCTAACATTGTGTAGTGGTTTGAGTGTAGGGTTAGGACTGTGGGAGACCGTAGTTCAAATTGCTACTTGGGCATGGAAACCCACTGGATGACCTTGTGCAATTCATGCTCCCTCAATCAGATTGTTAGCTAGGGCTGGCTACAGGGGTCTCACACACACACACACACACACACACACACATCCCATTGCAACAGCTCCACTGGCTGCCGGTCTGATTCCAGGCAAAATTCAAAGTGCTTGTGATGACCTTTAAAGCCCTACATGGCTCAGGTCAGCTTATTTGTAGGATCGTATTCTCCCTTACAAATCAGTCCGGGCTTTGAGATCTCCCTTCTCTCTGTCCCATCACCTTCACAGACGCATCTGGAATGAACACAGAAGAGGGCCTTCTTAGTGGCTGCTCTCAAGCTCTGGAACTCCATTTCCAGAGAAGTCACACTGGCAGTATGCCTACTATCTTTCTGCAGTCAAGTAAAGACATTTCTATTCCAGACGGCTGTCTGACCTGTCTGATAGGTGCTGAATATGGTTAACCATGCAGAATTTATGAATGTTTGTGTTTTAATTATGTATTTTAACTTTGTTTTAATTCTTATTTGATCGTTTAATTTGTGTTTTAACTTTTGCATTTCATGATTTTTTACTATTTTTTTAATTATTGCATGCCACTTTGAGTCCTTGCAAGAAAAAAAAAAGTGGGGTATAAGTAAAGATAATAATAATAACCTAAGAAAAAGGCAGTGACCCGTCCCCTAAGAATCAATACTATAGTGATAATCATCATGATCAGCAGCAGCATTTATTTTTATACTGCCATCTGTGTACACGGCACTTTAAAGTAAAAGAACAACAAAAAAGTTCCCTGCCCTCAAGCTTAAAATCTAATTAAACATGACATAAAATTAAAAGAGGAGGGCAATGCAGGAAACGATTGGTTACTTTTAGTTCTTATTAGTCACCAAACACTAATCAGCTAACTTTTATGTCAAACATGCTATTTAAAAGAAATCTTGATTGCTCAAGGAACTCAAAACATTCACATTCAAAATTACCCTAAACTGATTAAATTAATCAGAAATGCAGGCCTTTATGACACATGGAGAATAACTCATGCAACTGAAAGAGATTATACCCATTTTGAAAAAAAAATACAAAAGTTATACCAGAATTGACCGTGTATTAATTAGCCAAAACATTACCAATTTGAATGTTTAGGTAACTTTGGGGGAATTTAGATGTTGAGATTCCTGTCCTGTGATATTCAACTGGTCTGTTCTTCCTGAAACAAACAAGCAAGCAAACAAACAAACAAACAATAAAATGATTTGGCTCCTTAGTCCATATCTATTTATGCATGAACCTTTTAAAAATCAAATTGCTGAAGCAATAGAGAACTTCTATAGAGAGAATAGACAAACAGGTTCCACCTGGGATATTTAATAAATACTTAAAAGTATTCCTTAGAGGGCTTTTCATCAAAAAAGGAGCTACTGTTGATTAGGATAAAATCCAAAATAGCTGATCCTTTTGTTGCTTTCTCCATCTTTGTACAATGAAATTGTCTGCAAGGCTAGTGAGGACTTTGTTAGACCTTACACTCTGCAAAGAGTGTAAGGGTGATCAAAGTCTCCCATTTCAACTGTCTGCCTCTTTTGTCAATATTTGGTCATTTGTTTTAGGAAGGACTCATCAACATCTTCAGTCTGGTTGGGGTGGCCTATAGGATATGAGATCAATGTTGTTTCTCTCCCTTTTAATTTTTACCCAAAGGCTCTCAACCTGTTTTCCATGCTCTAAGCCAAGGAACTTCTCACAGGTGTACACATCCTTGACATTCCTCCTTCCTCTTGTTTGGTCTATTTCTTAGGAATAGGTTATACCCCTTATGGCTTCACCCTCTCCTGCCACGGGACCAGACCAGTCCTGTCTTGGACATCCATGATATTTAGCAAACTTGAAGTCCCTGAGTGTTAAGCTTCACAGTTAGTGAATTAACTTAATTAATTAAGTTAATTCTTTGGCTGTCTTTCCGTCCCAACACTGATCATCCAGGTTCTCTTCATTGCCACCTCTGGTAACTTCAACAGCCCACATATGAATGAGAAAACAAACACACAGTCTAGAGGCTATAGAATAAATTTTCTATCCTGACACTTGCCCATTATCCCTTTCTCAGCATGTCTTTCAACTCAGCCAACATAAACAAAGAACAAAAAAAAACCCTGAAGGCATCAGGTATTAGCAACCCAGCCTCTAGATAGCCGTTTTTAAAGCTTTTGCCTTCTCTGTTTCTTCCTACTCGAGCTTCTCATCCCCCCATATCCTCTTCCACAAGATCTTCAGCCTTGTGTTGAAGCATGGGTTTGCAATGGGAGAAGAAGAAGTTCTCATGGCAGTGGCAAGGTGATGAGGAGCAAGGAGGGAGGAAGAGAGAGAATTCAGGGCAGTGGTGATGGAAGGCTGGTCATTAATTAATGGACTCAACAATCAGAGCCAACAACTTTTCTTCTACCTTCTTCTGTCACTCCCTGACTCCCTTCATCTCTGCAGAGAAACCCTCTCCCCAGATAAGAAGGCCAGTGCAGATACAGCTCAGCAATGGTGACTTTCGGAAAATTCTATGGTAGAGTAGGCATAGGTTGGAGCTGACCTGAAGGTACACAACAACAATATTAACAACAATATCAACAACAGCAATAATGTTCCAAGTAAAATGTGTACATGTATATCTTCAAGTCATGTGTCAACTTAGAAAACAACAAAGAAACATCAAAGGCATTTAAAAAATCCTTTCCAGCTTTCCCAATACAAACGCTAAATCACCTATAAAGAAAAACTTCTCTAATTACAGATGTCAGTCAAATAGTTCCACTGCTAATCTTCCCAAAACACTGATTGTTGAATACTACAGTCAACGTATTATACTTTTTCTTGCAAAAAGATATTAATGGATTCCAATCTTTTGCCAAAGCCTCCACAGATTTTTCTCTTATTAATATTGTTAATTTGTCCAATTCAGCTAAATTCAATAGCTTAACTAGCCAGTCCTCTTTTGATGGAATCTCAATGCTCTTTCATTTCTAAGCAGATGACAATCTTGCTGCAGTTATCATATATCACACCATCTTGCCATATTTCTTCCCCAGTTACTCCTCTATTAGTCTCAACAGATACAATTCTGGTTTCTTTTGAACATTAACTTTCAAAATTTTGTGTAACATAAGATGTATTTGATTCCAGAATTTCTTGGCCTTATTGCTGGTCTATCACATATTGTAACAAGTTTCACTTGTTACTCACATTTCCAGCACTAATTAGATACATCTTTGGACATTTTGGCCAACTTTTCTAGTGTAAAATACCAATGATACATCATCTTGTAAAAATTATCTTTAGAATCAGAACATGGTATAAATTTAATTTCCTCTGATCACATTTTTTGCCACTGTTCCAACAAGGCCTCCCTGACCATGCGCAGCCCTTGCTGCCTGCAGGGGAGGAGTTTGATGCCCTCTTCGGGAAGAGATCACCAATGGGCGGATGGCGCGGGCAGTGCCAGACTGCACCACGTGATGGGGCAGGTAGATACCTATTTATTCCTGGCATGTCCCACACATAGTCTCTTTGGATCTTTGCCGCGAGAGCATCCTCTGTGCAGTTTGATCATCGGTTTGCTTTCGGGTCTAATTTTGGGTGGGAGTTGGGCTTGTGGGGCAGCGGCTGGGGCCTACAGAGGTTGGGCAGCATTGTGGCAGCTAGGCTTTCCCTCTTCTTGTCTCCCTCCTCTCACTCCATTTGCCTCTGTCGTTGGCTGGCAGAGCTCCCCCCTCCCCACCTCAGAGTGTCCAGCTTACCTGAGGTCAGATCTGGCTTGTTTTGAGCATTGCCTACTCACTCTGTTTTCAGAAACCTGGCTGCTGTTGGGTCGGAGTTGCCTTTAGGGGGCTCACTCCTGCCAGGCAATTTTGTTGCCTGCCAATTGCTAACTGCAGCTCCCACTGGCTCCTTGTTGGGGCTGCTTGCTACTCACTCGTTTCTGTTTCTCGATTGGTGGGGCTTGCTCCCCCACTCCCGCTGGCTAGTCTGCCGGGACGGTCTGCCTTTGGTCTATCTGCCTTGCTGGCTTTGGCTTTCCCTCTCATTCGTCTGCTCGCAATTTCTCCCAGTGAGGGCAAGGACAAGAGGTCTTTAAGGGTGGTTGCTGGTTGGTTCTGTTGCTCTGTTCGCTTCTGCATTGTTCTGAGGGAGTGGAAGGCCTTTTTTTTGCTCCTCCTGATTGTTTGTTCTGTTTGCCCCAGCCAGGCACTTAGTTAGCAGTGAGCTGGGAAGGTCTATCAGGTGGGGGGGCAGATCCCACATTTCCCCCTCCTCACACAACTCTACTTAACCCCATGGAGCCTGCTGGCAGCGCACGTGCGCACACACACGCACACACACACACAAGTTTTACCAATGCAGGAGGAAGTGCTTTTGGTGCAGACTTCTTCCCCTGTCCCCCCTGATCAGTTTTGATTTATTTTAGTTGATTTTAGATCTGTTGCAAGGTCTGGGTGGGGAGGCTGCTGCATTTGAATTGCAGGGCAAGTTAATTCTTCCAGTTAGCCTAATCAATTGTTTTCAGTAGGGTTGCTTCAGGCAGTAGGAGGCATTAGGTAGAGGCTAAGGTGGCATTAGGTGGCAAAGCAAGTTTTGCTGGTTTAATTAAATTCATTGACAAAGCTTTGAAGGGTTCGGCAAAGGTATTCTAATTAATAAGCAGTTGAAGCACCTTTTTAAGGCAGGAAGCTGTGTCTGTAGCATGCTGAGTTCTGATCAGTACTATTTGGCTGGTAAAATATAGACACTTTATTCAGTTGGAGTTCAGACACATATAGGTGTTGCTTAGCTTGGGGAACACAGATACTCCAGTAAACTTGTTTGGTGCACACATCCTCGGTTGGGGAATTTTATTTGTGACTTGGTGCCATGCCATACAAAAAGGGAGCTGGGGTATCAAAGGGCAAGGCCCCTGCTAGGAAGCCTCCTCCTAAGCATCCTCTGTTGGTGTCCTTGGCTTCCTCAGATGACGAAGAAGAGAGGGCGGCAAGGGCATCCATTTTGGCACAATCGGAGGAGCTTGAAAAGTGCAAGGCTAAACACAAGAGGACAGGTAAGGCACAGGAGGGTGCCACTGAGTCCTTTAATCAAATGATTTTGTCCCGCCTAGAGGCACTGGAGAAGCATCACCGGGGCAGTAATGAAGGATTGAGCCCAGAAGGGGAGCCATCTACCTTGATTGATCTCACCGGTTCAAGTACCTTGGATGGCCCTCCAGCTCAGTTGGTTGAGTCAGACTATTTCGAGACTAACAGTGAGGGTGCCAGTGGGAGCAATGCTTTTTCAGGTCAAGGTTGGCCATGGGGAGTACGTGGGATGGTTGAAGCTCCTGGTGAAGCTGCTGATGAAGCTGCTGTTGACGAGCAACAGCTGTTGGTCCCTGTTGCTCAGGCTGGAGATGAGTCCTGCAGCTCAAGAGCAACCCCTTCTGCCATGGACCAAGCAGGCTCGGACGTTCCTCTACCTGCTCCTTTAGAGGAACAGGGTTCCGACAGTGATCCTGAAGATGCTTTTGACCTGCTCCAATCAGCTCACAGTCAAGGCGGAGACTTAAGAGAGCTGAGCAAAGGGAAGTTTCCTTGATTAAGTTTAAGACGCGATGACTGGCCACACCTGTGCCTTGGCTATATTACCTGCCTGCTTGGAAGCTTTCCTTTGCTTGTGGCAAACCTTCTACAAGCTCTCTCCTTGCCCACTCCTTGCTTCCAGAACCTGGCTCTTGATATCTTGGATTGAACTCTCGGCTCCTGACCCCTGGATTTTGGACTCTAACTTCGGCTTTGCTTGTCGTACTGACTTTGGTAAACAGACTTTCTATGGTTAATTCCCTGCTTGACACGTTCCGGCTTGACTCTGTTATCTCTCTCACTCCCTTCTCCGGGCTGGCTCTCCGCCCAGGTCCCAGACCTTGACAGTCTGGAATGTGCAGATGGGGGGTTGTTCCAGTGGGGAGAGTGAAGGCACAGTTTGTCAGCCATCTCCCCCTATGAATTTTTGGCCCTGGACTGGGCAGCAATGGCAGGGCTGCAAGCACCAGGTGTTGGGCACATGCCATATGGTGCTATTCCCTCTGCGGATATGGATGTACCTTTGGGTGACCACTTGCCCCCTGCCTCTGTGGAGAAGATCCTAAAAGGGGAATACATTGATGTTTTCACCCTGCTTTTTAGGGAGCCAGAGAAGAAGGAGTGGCAGGAGATGGATGACAACGTTAGGGAAAAGGTTAGGAAGAGGAAGATTAAGAGGACATGGCGTAATTGGCTGTCTGGGTTCTGTATTTATATGGCCATCATAGTTAGGGCACAGCCCTTCAGGGCATACGCCCTCGTGCATTATTTGGATATCATACATACAGCCTATGCAGACTTTGCGGGCCCTACTTGGTTGCATTATGATGAGGCGTTCAGGATGAGGGCTGCTGCTAATCCAGCTCTTAGATGGGATCAGGTTCAGCTGCAACTGTGGGTCAACTTGATGACCCCTGCAAGGCCTATCCAGGGAGAAATCTATCCATAGTGGCCATATAGTGCATTGGGTGCAGGTTGCCAGCTTGTCTAGGCCCTCGACGTCCACCAGGCAAGCAACACAGCAACATGTGTTGAGAGTTTGGGACTCAAGGTTCGTGCAGCCAACGCCAGTGTACTTACTGTCACGCATCAGTTTGAAGGGGACAACATTCCTTTTGTAGATGCCCAAAGAGAAAAAATACGGAAGGTCCCAGGGAGCAGCAGGGAACTCAGCAGGGTGTCAAGCGAGCCCAAACCACCCAGGCTTTTCCAAAAGGGCCCCAGTCCAATTGATGTAGATAGATTGGAGGCGCTGCTTCTCGAGTACCCTGACAGAGCAGCTGCTGAGTACTTGAATGGGAGTTTTAGGTGTGGTTTCCATATTCCATTTCAAGGGATATGGAAAGCATACTTTGCTAAGAACCTGAGATCTGTTATTGGCATGGAGGCCATTGTTAGGGATAAGATTAAGAAGGAGGTTAATGAGGGCCCAGTTTTGGGCCCTTTTGGATCACCTCCAGTTGGGGACCTCAGGATTTCCATGCTGGGAGTAGTTCCAAAGAAGACACCGGGGGAATTTCATCTGATCCACCATTTATCATTCCCAAAGGCTGAGTCAGTTAATGATACCATACCTCATGAGCTATGCTCGGTTCGGTATACCTCCTTTGATATGGCAGTGAGAATGGTACAGAGGAAGGGAATTGGTGCCGAAATGGCAAAGTGTGATATTAAATCTGCCTTCTGCCTCCTTCCTGTCCATCCAGATGACATCTCAATAGTAGGTTTCTTTTTTAAAGGGGCCTATTACATTGATAGAGCCACGCCAATGGGGTGCAGTGTGTTGTGCTGTGCCTTTGAGAAGTTCAGCACCTTCTTGGAGTGGGCGCTTAAGTTTAGGTCCAGCCAAAGAGGGTGGTGCATTATCTGGATGACTTCCTGTTTATAGGTAGGGCTGGATCTGGGCAGTGTGGAAGGTTCTTGGCAGAATTCCACATCCTAGCCTCCGAGCTGGGGGTCCCTCTGGCAGAGGAAAAAACAGAGGGCCCCACCACATCCCTGGTATTTCTGGGCATTGAGATTGACACAGTGCAACAATTTTGCAGACTTCTCAGTGGCAAGCTAGAGGATTTGCTGACGAGGTTGTCCTACTTCCTTGCTCGCAGGAAGGCCACTATGAGAGAGTTTCAGGAGCTTATTGGTCACTTGACTTTTGCATGCAGAGAGGCTTCTCCAGGCACGGCATTTCTTAGGTGCCTATGTGAGGCCATTGGGGGTGTCCGGGACCCACATCACAGAATTAGGATCACTGCTGAGATTAACCAGGACCTGCAGGTTTGGCAGCATTTTGTCAGCACAACGGTATATCATTTTGGAGAGAGGAGCTCCATGTCTGGGATACTCTTAAGGTGTCTTCAGATGCAGCGGGTTCTATAGGCTTTGGGGTTTATTATCGGGGCCAGTGGTGTGCCCAGTTGTGGCCCGAGGAGTGGGTTCAGAAGTGGCTCCTTACTGACCTTACCTTTTTGGAGTTTTTCCCAATTGTGGTGGCTGTGCATATCTGCGCCAAGGAGCTCACCAACTCTGCAGTTCACTTCAGGTGTGACAACATGGCTACGGTGAGTCTTATTAATTCTGTGTCATCTAAGTCTCAGAGAATTATGCATCTGGTCAGGAGTTTTGTTTTGCAGTGCCTGCGATTTAACATCTTGTTCAGAGCATTTCATGTGCCAGGTGTGGACAATGGGATAGCCGATGCTTTCTCCCCCCAGCAGATGGACCACTTCAGGGAGCTCGCCCCAGAGGCAGCTGCCCAGTCCGTTCTGATGCCCGTGGAGCTCTGGAACCTTGGAGAGTTGATGTAGACATGGCCATTGCCCTGTCTTTGGCCGCCAGCACCAGGAGAAGTTATAGAAGCGTGGGGCGGGAATATGAAGGATTCAGGTGTGACTGAGGGTTAGATCAGAAATGGCCACTACCTATCGATCACATTTTACAGTATTGTGTCACTTTGAAGGAGAAGGGCCTCTCCCCTACCACCGTCTGCTCCAGACTGGCAGCATTGGCTTTCATGTCAAAGGCCGAGGGCACGCCAGATAATACGGGAGATTTCAGAGTACGCAAAGCCCTGGTGCGAAGGGGTGCATGAGAAGGGGCCCTCTCTGGATGTCAGGGAACCGGTGTCTCCACAGGTACTCAAGGGGTTGATTGGGGTGTGGCTGGCTATGTGTGGGTCCAATTATGAATCAACGCTTTTCCACGCAGCAGCCCTGACAGCCTTCTTTGGGGCTCTCAGGGTCAGTGAGCTGGTGGCTAGGTCTAAGATTGATCAAGGTGACAGGGCGCTCCAGTTTGGTGATTTGTCTTTATCAGCTGACAGGGCAGTACTTAGAGTCAGGCATTACAAAACTGATCAGAAGGGGGTTGGGGCGACCATTGTACTTGGCAGGTGTGAGGAGAGGACCCTTTGCCCAGTCAATGCCTTGAGCTCTGCTGCTCAGGGAGAACGGCCCTGCCTTCCTGTTTTGCCATCGTGATCTTTCACCTTTGCCCAGGTATCAGTTCTGGATCATCACCACTAACGCCCTGGCTATCCTGGGTTTGGATGGATGTGAATTTGGCACTCAGTCATTCCGCATAGGTGCAACTTCAACTGCATTTGCTATGGGGATGGGACACCAGGCAATAAGGCACATTGGGTGATGGAAATCTGCGGCAGCCGCAAGGTACGTTTGCCCTATTAAGTTCTGACAATCATTGGTATTGATGTTTTTTCCTCTTTCTCCCCCACCTTCTGTTTCTTGTCTGAAGTTCGCAGGTCCAAGGGGGCAGGTGCCGAGTTCTCATCTTTGGCCACAGCATGATTTATTGGGCAGAGTGTTATCCACGGAAGTCTCCTGTGGGCACCCAGCTTGGGCTGAGTGAACTAGCAACAATTGAATGGAAGGGCAGGAGGGGACTGTGAGGGAGCGGCCTGTTACCTCTCTCCTCCGATGGACCTCCACAGCTTCCCCCACATGTATTGGTCATCCATTTGGGCAGTAACGACTTGGGCTTACTCAAGGGCAAGGCTCTTATTCTTCAGGCCATCAAGAGTTGTTGGCCGGAGGTCTCAATAGTTTTTTCTGCAATATTGCCTCGATGGGTGTGGGCAGCCGATGTAATCTGAAGTGCCTGGATGTCGCCTGCAAGAAGGTCAACAGGAAAATCTGTAATACACTTGCTAAGGGCCTGGGTCACTTCATTCCACACCCTGCCACTGTTTTCAGCCAGCAAGGTCTCTACAGGGATGACGGTGTACACCTGTCTGAGGAGAATAATTGTTTCTTCCTGGAGGAATTGCAGCAAGGGGTGAAGGTCGTTTTGGCTGGTCTGTTGGGGGAAAGAGACTAAGCAGACACTTGTCCCTTGTCCATGGCAGGTAAGGGGCAAAAGTGACAGCTCCAGTGGCTGCCTTGGGCACCCACTTTGGGTGTAGGGGGACTCTCCAAATCCGCTGCTTGAGTCATGCGACCTCAGGGGTGGAGAAGTTGGCACCCCCTTGAGGTTAACACAAGGATTTAACTACTGCCTGAAGGGTCCTGCAGCTTCGACAGGAGTTACCCCTGGATACATCTCCCCCTATTGAGCAGCCAGCAATCAACCGGTAACAACTGGGTTGTTCTACAGGCTCAGACGGTTTGCCCAAGGGAAGGTTGAGGGGGTGGACAGCAGTTTGTCACCTGACCTCGGCTGGACCCACGTTCCTCCTCTTGCCGCTTCCTCTCTGCCCTTAATCTTTAATAAATAAGTAAATTCAATAAAGGTGGCCCTAGTTAACCCAAGCTTATGTGTCTGGACTCTTTATTCTGGGGTTGGGACGTCAATATGTTATGCCGAACATTTTGTGCCCATTTTACCATGCAATCTTTCCATTTTTAATTTTAACAAAGTTTATACATCTTCCCAATCGAATATTTATCAGCTGAACATACTTCAGTTTCAGTCAATTCAGAATCATACATTTCTGTCTGCTTTGTATTTTTCCACTATTTGTTTATAAGAGATTCATTGAAAATTAAACCCAACTGATGTTAATTTATCATTCTATTTAATTCTATCTTGTACATGTCCAGTTTCTGAAAGATCTTGATAAACCACTCATTTTACTTTTGCTGTTGTCTCATTCATATAGAAGTCTTCTCGCAAAGACATCCATAACAGTGTTTTAGGACATATCCATGGTTTATGTCTATTCCATGGTCTCTACAAAGCTTTTCTCACATACTGGTTATTACATACATATTATCACATACTGGTTCATTGTGTCTTATTCCTCTATTTAAAACTTCCATGGCCAAAATAAACAACAGAGGTGAAAGTGGATAGCCTTGTCCAGTTCCTTTTAAAATATTGCATACTTTACTTGACTCTCAATTAATCAGAATTTGTGCATATTGCACATTATAAATTCCCTTGACTCATAAAGTTGTCTCCAAAACATATCTTTTCCAAAACTGTAAACAAAAAATCCCAATTCAGATTATAAAAAGCTTTTTCTACATCTGAAGAAATGCCAACTCATTATGATTTAGGTATCCCAAAATATCTAAAACACATCTAGTGTTGTCTTGTGACAGTCTTTTCAGTAAAAAAGGTCCCATTTGATCATTATGAATAAATTCTTGCAGAATCATTTCCAATCTTCCCACTAAAATGGTCATACAAACTATATAAACATTATTCAACAAAGAAATAGGTCTATAATTCTTTGCATTGTCAAGTCCTGTCCTTCCTTAGATATTAACACAATTGTTGCTTTTTTCCAAGTTTCTGGAATTTTTTTTATCAATAAAACTGAATTCATTAATCTTTGTAGCAGTAAAAATAACGGCTCTTCAAAACTTTTATAACAACTGGCTGATAAGCCATCTGGTTACCCAATTGATCTTCTTGATAGCTTCAACAATCTCAGGTGCGTTCATTATCTGTTTCTGTAATTCTGAAATCTCAGGGAGATCTTGTTTGTTTAGATACTCCTCCATCTTCTTCAAAGAAACTTGTTGGGTTTTTTACATAGTATTGTATAACAATGATAAAACACTTTCCTAATACCAATATTATCACTCAAAATTTTATTCCCTTTTTTGTATCTTCAAGATAAGTCTTTTCTCTCTTTCTTTCCCAACTGAAAGGCCGACTATCTTCCACATTTATTGGTAAATTCAACGTTCATCTGTTTTATATAACATACCTTTTTCTTAATCTCTACAGTCATCTTTGATAGTTGTGTATGTAAAATTTTGATTAAGCACTGCCTTATTCATAGGGAACATCTTTGATTCCTCTTCTTCTAAAAGTAGGTGTAATTTTTCTTGTCATTTTTTTAAGTTCTGTATTTTATTGGATGTTTTACTGGCATCTTAGACAACTCCAATCTCAGTGTGCTTATCCATATTATCATTTAAACAATACCATTCTTTTTCTACATTTTAAAGACACTTTCTTCTTGGAGTTACTACAACTGAGCTAAAAAATGTCTTGTTTTCTCCTGTGATAGGCTTTGGAGACAGTTTTATGTATAAATTAATCAGAATAATAGCATGGAGGCAAGAAAGGACCGGAAAGAACAGAAAGAAGAAGATCTATAAAATTACCTTTTAAAGTTACAGACATGACACAAAAATATACTGAGGAGCTCTAGTCCTTGAAGACTCAGATATCTTAGATGCGATCCCAGATTGCCCAAATGGGGGTTATCTAATGTCAGAGTTAAAATAGGAATTAAGAAATGAAATTAAATGAAATTAAATTAAATGAAACAAATGAGATTTGATATGAAGTCAGAGATGAAGGAAATGAAACAGTCTATCTCGCAGATGTTACTAAATATTAAAAAAAAAAGGTAATTGAGAGGACTCAGTATCTGGAACAGAAGTCAGAAATATGGAAAGCTAGAACAGACAAACTGGAAAATGGCTGGGAACAATAGTTAGATGTTTTGCACTAATGGAACGATGAGAGAGAAAAAACTGTTTCCAAGCAGTCCCAGAACAAACAAATGAAAATATTTGAGAACATATGGCAGAAACTATAACAGATTTGTTGGATAAGCAAAAAGAAGTGATAGATGCAGAACTGGACCCTGTGACTCATATTACTTCACATGGGGCCAGACAGAGAAACCTGCCAAGAGATGTGATAATATCTTTCCTGTGAAAACAGATTAGAGACCAAGTGTGGCAATGACATTTTGAGAGAAGAATGAAGATTAACGGTGCCAAGATTGGGATTTCTAAAGAAACCCCCGTGAAAATTTTGCATAAGAGGTCATAACCTTTTAAACTGAGAAGCTGAGATGAAATGGAATCCCATTTAGGTGGGGACATTTGGAAGGGATTTCCTTTGATTTTATGAAAAGAATATTTCTAGTGAACACAACAAAAAAAGCCAAGATATTTTGCAAAAGTATAAAAAGGAATTGGAGCCAAAGAGAATGCTCAGGATGACAAAGCAGATCAAAATGTGAATAAGAATAAGGATAAAGTGCTGGATGATGAAGTGGAAAAAGGTACTATGTGGACAGAATGACATGAATTTGAGATGTATGACAGGGAACATCCGAGGTTTAAATATCTCCTAGAAAAAAATGAAAACATTTCATTATTAGGGGAAAAAACTCAAACAAGATATAATTTATCTCCAGAAAACACATGTTAGAAAAAGACATTTGAAGTACTGGCATTACCCAAAATTAGGCAAATAATTTGTTGTAGTGTCATCTAAGAAAAAAAATGGAGTTGTGATCCATGTAAAATCCTAATCTGTCACCAGTATTCATCTTTGATGACCAAGAAGGCAGGTGTGTGGAGGTTCAAACTGATAACTGGGGGTTAAAGTTCCTGTAATTGGGGTTTATTCCCCTACTGAAAACAAGTTTTTTTTAAAAAAAAATGAAAAGCTAATGGACAAACTGTTGAATTATCTGAGTGAGAATTAGATGGTTCTCAGAGACTGGAATGTCTTATTGCTCCAGTTGATAGATTTTCCAATAAAAGTAATAAGATTAGACAAGGAAAATTGTCCACAACCTTTTTTGATATGTTGAATAATTTAGGGAGTGGTAGATGCTTAGAGATTTAAACATGGGAATACTAAAGACTATATATTTTTTTCTGAAAGATGCAAGTTATTTTCAAGAATTGACATGTTTTTGATTTCAAAGACTCTGGTCAATGATACATAAAAAATGGACAGTCTACCAATGACCTTCTCAGATCACAGTTCTCTAACTTTAACACTGAAGGGGAATAGATGGGGGGGGAGGTATTGGATACTGAGTGCCCCCCCCCGATGTTTTGGGTGGCAAGATACATAATCCCTAATCATTTGCTGTATATGTGGTTGCTGATGGTAGCTGTAGTCCATATCTGGAGGGAACCAAACTGGGATCTGCTGCAGAATTAATTCCCTTTAGAGTCTGATTCATTTCAAGGAACATAGCAGAATATAAACAATGACTATTAGTAATTTCTCCCTTCTTGCTATAAATTTAGTCATTTTTCATTTCTTCTAACCTGGTTCTCACCACTACATGTAGCAGTAATGGGCTCCTCATGGTGAATGCTTACCACTACCTACCAAAAGGAATTTTATTTTCATTACCATAGCAGATGGCAGCTAAAATTACAGTCAAGACAAAAGCAGTTTGCCAGTGTAAATGGTAACCACGTTTCATAAAGCCTTCAAAGAAATTTGTTCCATTCTGAAATTGCTTCCACTTTGAGCGTTTTTGTTTGTTTGTTTGTTTGTTTGTTTGTTGAAGCCTTAACTTAGATGTTACATTCATCCATGTGTGTGATTCCCCCTTCCTCATACACACACACACAATTGAATCATGGAATGCAGAAGCCTTGTATGAACAAAACTCAAAACTGCAGTGCAATTGCCAACTGACTTGTTTTGCCAACACTGAAGCTGAAGTGTTACAAATGTGAAATATTAACATATTTTGGATTTATTTGTTCAGACTTTGACATTCTTCCATTGTGTATGTTCCCCATGACTTTTTTTTTTAATGGACTTGGCATCTTGACGCATCTGTCTTGGGACGGTTTCCCCTAAAAGGCAGCCTATAAAATGTTTAAATAAATAAATAATTCAGATTTCCATCTTGATCCTTGCCACACTTATTTTGTATGAGTAAGTTCCCTTGAAGTCAATGGCCTCCAAATGGATGTGTTTATGACTGGGCTATTTATCTTTCTGTGGTGGGAAAGAAACCTAGCCTTTTTTTAAAACACAAAAACTGTAGCCAAAGTAATTGTGGGCTGTAATATAATTAGACGGCAAACTAGCTTTTCCACAAACACTAACACAGCATCTGGGCAAGCGACAAAGCTGAATCAAAAATCTTATTCACTAAGCTCTAAGTTAGCACTCCAATCCCAAAGAGTCATATTTGGAAGTAATCTCAATGAAATCAAGTGGAGACTGTTTGGCCTTCAATCAAACTGGCTGGAGAAACCTCTGGAATTTTTTTTCTAACACTATTGGGTAAGTTACCATACATTTCTCTTTTAACTGTATCCTTTTCTTTTCACATTATTTCCCTAAAAGGGAAACATGGGTCTTAACACATTTAATTCTTTTCTAACTTTCCCCTCAACCCTTCTTAATCAGTACTTGATGTAACTGAGAAGATGCAAGCTCCTCGTGTTGAAGTATTTTACAGTATTGGCTGCTAACTTGTTCTTCAGAAGAGCAGGAAGAGTGAAAGAAAAGCCTTAAATAACATCTTTTAAGAGGAAGGAAAAGTCAATGATCAACTCAGAGGAGGCTTCAGAATGGAATATTCCTTATTTCCATGTTAAGCCAGAACAGGTCATGTGGGAAAGAATGATGCAAACAGTCAATGTGGTCTGGGGTTTGAGTGGTGGTCTCATTCTGGAGAAACCTGGGGTAAAGACTTTGCTTGGCAACGACATTCACTAAGCGACTTTGGGTGACTCAAGTGTTTCAACCTGACCTGCCTCATAGATCTTTTGTGAGAATAAAAAAAAGGAGGATCCATTCTGAGCTCTTTAACGGCAAGGTGGAATAAAATTATAGTAAAAACATATGGCAGGGCTTGCTCCCTATGTTTTTAAAAATCCAATTCAAGTATTTTCTTGCAACAATGTACACCTGTGGCTTCTCTTGTCGATTGCTCTCACCACAGACCTTCCTCTTTGAAACCATCCAGTCATCCATCACTTGATTTTTATCCTACCTTTTTTACAGACTGGGGCTCAAAGTGGCTTGCAAAAGACAGAAATCACCTTAGACAAGGATGATTTTGATCTTCGTTTATTGTAATTTTCTGTCTTTTGTAATCTCCTTTTATCAAGAATGAAAACATTTTGACAGGCAACTGTATGTCACAACTAGTTGCACTTGGATGAAATTATTTTCAACAGTATCACGTGAAACAGCTTGGCCACCTTAGGGCTGTCTTAGCTTTAGCATTGCTCTTGGGTCCTCAGATTGCAGTGGTGGCCCCAGAGACAGCTGCAAATAAATTTTATGCTGTTCAATCTGTATGTGTCTCCACAGTATTCAAAGCAGAAGGAAGTTCCAAGGGTTTTAAGGGTGCCGCAAAAGAGTTTTAAGTATGGCATTTTTCTGACATTTGTTGATAGTAGCCAACTATCTGTTAAGCACAGGAGAGTAGCCAAGCAGTCCAGTTGGCATTGCTAGACTGTGAATCAGCCTCAGTTCTGGCCAAAGCAAGCAATACCCACCTACTGCCCCCCAGCCAAGACTTCCTTTTCCAGGGCAGCTACAAGATTCAAGTTTCAGTTTCTTTCGCTGGCCATGTTGCAGCTCCCCACAGGACAGCTTGTACAACCCACACCCAAGCATGTGAAGTGTGTCCTTGCTCAAAAGCCATCAAAACCCTTTGAAGAAATGGTATGCATTTGGGGAAAAAGCAACCCAGTTGCCTGTAAAAATATTAAGATATTCACATTTGTTAATTAGTGAGCACTGTGTTGAAAGAAAATATGGACCATTTGCCACATCCCAATAGCTTTTTCAAGTATAGTATGGTTATTTAGTTTAACTTTTAAACCACACAACATTTAGTGCTTGGGAGAATGTACAATTATTAAGTAGTAGAGTCTGAAAATAATGAGTTATGAACCTGTAATGAGTTCCTTTTTTTTAGTAATGAGGGAATAATGAAGTTATATTTCAGAAGTGATATTATATGGAGAAGAATGGTACTTGACTGATATAATAAATCTGAGTTTCTAGTTACAAAAGAGTGACAACAAAAAAGGCAATGCAGGTAATATAGCAAGTTACCAGTCAAACACTGCTATTCCCAACGACAATGAGTGACTTTCCAAACAATGTAATGAGTATCAGGAATGAATTAATTTAAAAAACTAACTTTCCAACACTTGTCAATTAGCTAGACATTCAAACGAATCAGTATAAATAAGCTCAAGTAAACAAAAACTTCAAATGGCCAAAGATGATTGAGTCACTAAATTTCATGAAAACTATTTTACATTGTATGAAAATATCATTCATGAGGCTTAAGGCCACAAGTGTGAAAGGTCAATTTTAATAATGTCCAGCCCAAGTAGAATTAAACATAACTCAGGGAGATTTCTAAGAATCAACATTTTTAAATATATAACGTAGGCACAGACATACATAAGTTTATTATGTGCAAACAAAGGCCTTTATAAAATATAAAATAAGATAAAATTACCAATACAATGGTCAGATTTAAAAACAGATTTATAAGAATACCTCCTATTTAAAATATTTACACACCATTGTGATCCTTACTAAAATGGGAATGTAACCTCTTAGCTGCTACATATCAGCTACTTATCACCTAACCATCATATTACTAATTCCTTGGGTGTACAAACTAGATACAACTGAAAAATAGATGACAGTTCAGGTCTCAGAAAGGCAGTATCATTTTGATGTTGTTTTTATGAAAATAACCTGGGAGAGGGAGGGGGGAGGGATGGAGTTGAGTGATTAATTGGTCCATCACCTAATCTTGGGGAACATTTTATTAGGGTTCTCTAAGCACTATGTCTCGAGAAAGATTGTGTTACTTAAATGTGCAGCTGCTTCCTCCTTCCTCTCAGTGCTACATTCGTTATGCAGCTAGCAAAAAGTGTTTCAGTAACATTCAGTGTTGGATTGTGTTCTGGTTTTCCTTTTATTTCCATTTTGTTCTTTCATTTCCTCTTCTCAAATATTTTTTTATTCTTCTGAGATTTTTTCCTGTAGAGAAAAATATTTTATTCATGCTTTGACCCTTAGCTTTACTGCTGTTTTAATTCTTTTAGTCTCTTGTTGTAATGTTTGTGTGCAATTTGTGTCAAATTAAAGCTATGAATCCATTTTCCATTACACTCGTTGGGAAAAAGAAATTATTTATTTGAATTAATTTTCTCCAGCATGTGTGCGTGACATCTCATTAATCCTATTTGTTTGTTTGTCTGATGTAGATTCTGTCTTTCTCACAGTACTGTGACTCAAGGCAACTCACGAGATTTTCAAAAAGTACAGCTAAAAGTACCTCAAGTTATAATATTAAATACAGTTCAGCAAATTGTAAAATTAAAACACAATTGAACCAAAAACAGTTTAAAAATGCACTAATGAAAAACGGCAATACCTATACTTTCCAAAGCTCCTTCATCAATAAACTGCCCCTAAATTTTTTTTAAAAGTGTTACTGTTGATGCAAGGACAGCAGAGAGGTGGCCAACCTAGCTTTCCTAGCTTTTCCACAGCCTGAGAGCAGTCAGATTCTTCTTCATGACTGTACAGTAGCCCCTCACCTTTCATGAGAGTTTGGAGCACAGAACCCTTAAAAAAGGAAAACACACACACACACACACACACACACAACTCCCCCCTCCCATTCCCTTGTGCCTTCACAATGCACGTGCTTTCCTTCTCTGCTCCAGTCAAAAAGAAGGCGAACAGGAGGGTGGGAGCCCCGCATGCAGAGAAGATGTGCGCGTACCTCCCCGTTTCTCCTTCTCCCATTCTCTTGCCTTTTGCCTGGGCACACTGCTTTCCTTCTCCACACCTGGGCATAAGGCAAGTAAATGGGAGGGGGAGAATGGTGGAGAGGCAGGTGGGTGCCTAGCAAATCATTAAATTGATAAAGGTCAAACCCACGAGGCGAAGGGATGATGGTTTTTCTATTATTTCCCTGTTAGTCTGTATCTTGTTTTGCTTTCTGTTCTGTAGAACACTTAATGTAAATAACACTGATTAAACCAACACTATGGCTAATTTAATTGTGTAACATATTTTTTTAAAAATTGTCAAACCAGGGATGAGATGACCTACAGATCAGGAAATATATCAGACAGCAAATTTTACAAGGCATGGGAGCCACTGGTGACATTTCTACAAAGTAAAAAGATTCCAGCACCTGCTTTTCATTATTGATCTATAACTCAAATTATTTATACAGAATTCTAACCTAAATACAATTCTCTAATCGGCGTTCAAGGCTTAATAGATTTTTCTTTTGCTGGATTAGGTTAGAGTACTATTACTATCAGTTATTTATTGTATCTACACTCCCTGGTTGCTAAGGCAGTAGAGAATAAAGTAGCAGAAGACAAGTTGCTTGTTGCCTTCCTTTTTCTTGGAACACTGAGGGAAGTATACACAATACAGTTACCATTTGACTACATAGGAAAAGGATGGCAAGCTACTAATGGTGTAAGTTTCAAAACTAACTAGCTGTATGTTAATAGAAGGTATTGACTGATTATGATGCTCTGAGGTTGTTTATGATCTTCTGAGGTTATTTAACTGCGGTAAAGTAGTATTTCCTCTTCTCTTAAGATGGAGAGGTTACTATTTTCTCTATTTTTGAGGCAGTTACCGCATTCCAGGTAGAAGTTTCTAGGTTTTTGTAATTATTGCTAACTGTTTTTGTTGTGGTGGTTTTTTCCCCTACCTACCTTCCCCCTTCCCCCCTATATTGTTTTCCCCTTATATTGTTGTAAGTTATGTGTTACAAGTTTTGTTTTAGTGTCCTATGTCGAATTTGTATATATGTTTTTGCTAATAAAAATATAATATATACAAAAAAAATGGTCAAACCAGGCCAGGTTTCATTCCACTTTCCATTCAGTTAACTTGCCTTTCAGTTCCTACTCCTTCTTCTTCCTCTCTCCTTCTTATTCTTCCTTTGAGGCTGAATGGGACTTGGCCAAAGTCAAGCTGTAGGTTTCCATGTCTGAACAGGGAATTCAAACCCTGGTCTTCAGAGTCACACTCAAACCAATACACCACACTAGCTCTCTTTGATGGTTGGCACTTTTATGCAACACATCATTTCTCCATTCACAAATTTGGGGAAAATGGCCCATTTTTTTCTTGATTTCCAATCTGGTTTTGTTCCCTTCTATTTCTGTTCTGCTTCTTGTTTCTATCAGTATTATATTTCCTTCATTAATTCATCATTATCTTGCAGCTTCACGAATACTTTCATTTATAATTCACTTTAATGCATTTCATCTAGGTTTTATGCATTATCTTGTGCTGTGCTTACAGGCATGATGGCACCATGTCATGAGAGCTGAGATGACAATTCCATCAATACTGCCATGATTCACACTCTTTAAAAATCATAGTTAACCAAAATTAATCCCAAAACCTCTGCTTCTGAAACCATGACACAATTTCCTCTCTATAATCTAAATATCACAGCTAATCCTAATTAATCCCAGCACCTCTGTTTCTGAAACCATGACACTTGTTCCTATCTATAATCAGTGCCATTTTCATATAAATTGTATCTAAACCCACAATAGAAGGGAAAGGGAAGTGAATTCTCTCCTCTCCCACAACAAATTTGAAGACCCCTTCTGTATCAATTGCTGCACCTTTTCAGAAACTCTGCAGGTTTGTTACTTTGGGCCAACTCTACGGAATCTGTCATTTTCAATATAATGGCCCAAAAATAACCTAAGGAGATATGAACATACTTTCTTGGACACCGTCTAAGACTAATAACATTGAATTACTCAAGAAACTTTCCGGTGCTGTACAGGTATACAGTACATATGGATATAGTATACCTATATGCATATATGCTGTAGGTGCTGTATAGACATTTCCTGTATGATTTTTAACATCTGTTCCCTGATGAAAAAGCCAGTGAAGCTTCAAAAGCTTGCATGATGTGTTTTGTGCATTTTAGGCAGCCAATAAATGTATCGCCCTTTTACGGATTTTGCTTTTTGTTTTATTTTGCTGTATGGAGCAATCTTGTTTTCTCTTGCTCCAGAGACTAGGACACAGAACAATGGATTCAAACTACAGGAAAAGAGATTTCACTTAAATATCAAGAACCTCCTAATGGTAAGACCAGTTTAACAGTGGAATATGCTGCCTTGGAGTGTGGTGGAGTCACCTTCTTTGGAGGTTTTAAATAGAAGCTGAATGACCATTTGCCGGAGATGCTTTGAGTGTGCCTTCCTGCATGTCAAGGGGTTGGATCTGATGGCTGTTTTGGTCTCTTCCAACTCTATGATGCTGTGATTCTATGTACCATGGCTAACTATGTATATATTTCTTAGATTTGAAGATACCAAATTTAGCCAAAACAGGAATATCCTAAAGAAGAAACTAAAGACTGTGACTTAACTCTTTGAGGTTTCTACTTTCAGCAAAGGTAAAACTTTTTCTTTTGGACTATAGTTGGCTTAAGTTTTACCTATACAGCACCTAAAAGTTTTTCCAGATGTAGCAGTACAGAAACTTCTCGAGAAATTCTGCCTAAGAGAAGGGCCTGTGTTCTGGCCTCAGAAAAATTTTATGACACATTTGACATGGGCCTTACACACACGGGCTGATACACAAAAGTGCCAGTTTGGGCAAACTCCTCTTTCCCTTTCCTGATCACATGTGACTTTGTCTTCACAGAGGAAGGAAGGAAGGGGCAAACACTTGTTCTTTCCCTTGCCCATCAAAATAATAGGGCATCTGGTTAATCTGTGAACTGGGAACTTGTCTTCTAACACATTAATCACCACTGCATGATGTTTTCTCTCCTTCCAAGTATATAAAGAGCATTGAATCTTACATTATTTTATGTTAATACATGCTATGGAGCAGTGGGAGCTCGGGGATTTCATAGTTAGTGGAACAGTTAATCTACTCCTACTTTGGTCTGAACTTTGATAGCACTATCCAAGGTGTTGAATCCAATCCTCAAAATAGGTTCAGAACCTTGGATAGCTCTTCTAAAGCTTGCACTAAAACTGGAAGCAGATTCATTGATCTACTGGCATGGACACTACCAGCCACCTCTGCTGTATTAGCTGTCAATGAATTGAATAATGTTATTAATGGATATATAAACTATTTTACAGATTAATAGGAAAGACTAGTTATTATTCAAAAGAGAAACAGGATTATTTAATAGATTCCTGCTATAACTTGTTACAGCTGAAGCTTCAAATTTGCATTTTCCTCATGGGACTTCTATGAATAGATTGTTCTGAAACTTTGTTTTCCTCATTTACAAAGCTTTCTCAGCATTCAAAGCTGAGAAGCCCCCCTGCCCACCTCTTTATCTGGGTAGTGCAAGTATGTATTCAGTGGGATTGGTCCTGTCAGCTTCTAAGAATGTGTTAAAAGCTGGAGCCTTCTTAAAAGTGCATTCCAAAGTGCCACCATAGCCCTTCAGAGGATTTTCTGTGGAGGCCCTGCATATTGTGGTGTCATTATTTCGCCTTTACTTCCAGGGCTGGGTGTCCAATTCATCATGTGCACCTGAACAAGCATAAAAAGAACAATAACTCCTGCATGGGCTTTGCTGCAAATTGTTTTTGTTAGACAAAACAAGCTATTCACACCAAAATGAATCAGCTTCTACTGAACCCTCAGAGAAACCCCAGACCTTTAGTAAAGAATGACTGTTGGTAAGCTTTTGTACTGAGTGAGTCAAATGCCTCATAGGTAGCCTTGGAACTGGGCAAGAAAATGGAACTATTTTTCCTCTCAGCTTGGAAAATAGAGCAGCTTATTCTGAACCTGATTAAGTGTGTTCCACTTATATCTTCAGGAGTTCAATGAGCTCCTTTTCCTCCCCTTCCATTCTTGCCCACCTATCATCCAACTTGTCTACTTAACCTTCTTCATACATAGAAGCTCCCCCTTCCGGCTGCTCTGCTTTGGGATTGCTGAGGCAAGCATTACAGGCTACTGTATTTCTGAGTGATTCACAATGGAAAAGAAGACTATCTGTATTTAAATCCATGGAAGGCATGAGCTGTTCATTTGCTAAAACATACTGATCTTAATTAGTGATTAACTGAAGCTACAGTTTATTATTACTGAATAGTAATAACTTTTTAAACAAGTATTCTCTAGATCAGTTGGGTTACACCATCTTGGAATTCCATGCCCCTATCGAAGAGGGTGATAGGACATAGTTCCACATCTGGAGAGCACTAGCTTCAGAAGGATTCAGTTTGAAAGGCCATGAAAAGTAAATCTAATACATCGGCTTTTGGTCACAGTGAAAGTGATCTGGGCTTGTGAACTTGCTGTTGTTCAAACCTTTATATTTTTGCAAAGAAGCTAGTAAAATGCGGGCTGGACAGGGCTACTGTTAGTTGGATTTGTAATTGGTTGACCGACTAAACCCAAAGGGTGATCACGAATGGCTGCTTTTCATGCTGGAGAGAAGTGACTAGCGGGGTGCCACAGGGTTCTGTCCTGGGCCCAGTGCTCTTCAATATCTTCATCAACGACTTGGATGAAGGAATAGAGGGCATGCTCATCAAATTTGCAGATGACACCAAATTGGGAGGGGTTGCTAATACGCCAGAGGACAGGATCAAAATTCAAAATGACCTGGTCAAATTGGAGAGCTGGGCCAAAGCTAACAAAATGAAATTCAACAGAGAGAAGTGTAAGGTCCTACACTTAGGTAGAAAAAATGGAATGCAGAAATATAGGATGGGGGACACGTGGCTGGATGGCAATAAGTGTGAAAGGGATCTAGGAGTCTTAATAGACCACAAGCCGAACATGAGTCAGCAGTGTGATGCAGCGGCCAAGAAAGCCAACGCAATTCTCGGCTGCTTCAATAGGAGTATGGTGTCTAGATCGAGGGAGGTACTGGTACCACTCTACTCTGCTTTGGTTAGACCTCATCTTGAATCCTGTGTCCAGTTCTGGGCACCCCAATTCAAGAAGGACATGGTCAGGCTGGAGCAGGTCCAGAGGAGGGCAACCAAAATGGTGAGAGGCCTGGAAGACATGCCCTGTGAGGATAGACTTAGAGAGCTGGGTATGTTTAGTCTGCAGAAGAGAAGGTTAAGAGGGGACATGATAACCATGTTTAAATATTTGAAGGGATGCCATGTAGAGGAAGGAGAGGGCTTGTTTTCTGCTGCTCCAGAGACCAGGACAAGGAGCAATGGATTCAAGCTGCAGGAAAGGAGATTGCACCTGAACCTCAGGAAGAACTTCCTGACAGTCAGGGCTGTCCGGCAGTGGAATATGCTGCCTTGGAGTGTGGTGGAGTCTCCTTCTTTGGAGGTTTTTAAGCAGAGGCTGGATGGCCATCTGTCGGGAGTGCTTTGAGGGTGTTCCCGCATGGCAGGGGGTTGGACTGGATGGCCCGTGTGGTCTCTTCCAACTCTACATTTCTATGATTCAATGATTTCTATGATTCTATGATTCCACAAAGTTTTAGATTTAGCTGAGATAGTCAATTTGACTGATAAAGTTTGCAGTAGCAATTAGAATACCACTTTGGCATTAATTTTGGTTAATAAATATATGTATCCAAACACCTTAGCAAACATACTATATTTCAGCTGAACTCTTCTAAAGCATGGGTAGCATTCCCTGCTCAGGGCTGAGGATCATGGAAAGAAACACACACACATTCAAGCCTAGAGGGAAAAAAAGGCTATAACTTTATTGGCTACAGATGTAACAGGGTTGGCATGCACATGGGTCCAGATCCAAGCATTGGCCAACCCGCCTGTTGATCAATGAGCCCAGTCTGCCAAACCGAATCAAATTTGATCTGACAACGAGGGATGCAGTGGCTGCATGCCAACTGCCCAGTGCATGACTGTTTCCTGCCCTGCACCCTGGAATGCCCAAGGCACCAAGGCCATCCGGCCTTGATAATCGCAATCTTGGATTGTGGACCCATGCTACTGCCTTAAGTTGTGACAAGAAAAACACAAGCCAACAGCAGAAATACACAAACTAGGTGGGCAGGTGGGAAGACACACCACAGCAAAATGAGTCTCAGCCAAGGAGGGTTTCCCTTAAGAACCCCTTACCTAGACCAGAGAGAAGACCGCAGTCATTCCCAACCCAGGCAGAGGCAGCCAATCAGCACAAACTGCGCAGTTTGCAAATAAGCTCATGCTCCAGCAGATTGCTCCTCCTTAGCCTTCTGTACTTCCATGCCGCCGGATGCTCCATGCTGCCCTCAACTGACACTCACTGCTCCTCTGGTCAATTCGTCTTTTGCGACCACCACTTGCTCCTTCTTCTCATTGCAGTTCGCTCACCACTCCTTGCTGCTTCAAGACACTCCTGCTGCTTGACGTCCTCCTCGGCCAATGCACCAAAGCTGCTTCAAGATGCTGCTGCCACTTGACGCCCTCCTTAGTTGGCGCACCAAAGCAAAATGAGCCTCAGCCAAGGAGGATTCTCCTTAAGAACTCCCTGCCCAGACCAGAGGGAAGACTGCAGTCATCCCTGGCCCGGGCAGAGGCAGCTGAACAGTTCAAACTGGGCAGCTTAAACTGACTGGCTGCTGGCAGCTGGAAGGAGACCCTCCCTCACAGCCTGGCCGTGCACGGGCTGCTGGGAAGAAGGAAGATGGAGGATGCCGAGGGAAGCCACGTGGAACTCCGCACCACTGGTCTGATTGGCAAATTTGCTGCCCAGTAAGTTGGGCAGCAATACTCAAAGTCCTACAGTGACAACAGGCAAATTATACTTCATGAGTAGAATCTTTGTAATTTAGGGCTGAGCCAAATCTCCCTGACATTCATGTATGCAGGTCACTGAATATTATCTGTCAGCAGGAACCTTAGTACCTTAGTAGGTCCTGAACCTATCTGAGATATCGTCCGTTCAGGTTGCAACTTTAGCTATGACTTGTTTATTGTCTGAAGAGACAAATAACTCTGGCTGCCCAGATGGTGCTTTGGCCTGCAACTCTTGTAATCATTCACCACTGGCCAGATGAGTTACAGGCTTAAAATATGTGGATTTCCACAATTGCCGCCTTCTGATCTAAGGTGTGACCTGGCACTGTCCGTGGAATTAGCAGAGATGGAGGAAAGAAAGAAAGAGTGAGGGATACTTGGTTTGTGCAGCACTGCTGTATTGCTAGAGTTCATAGCTCTGTGGTTTTGCTTAGTCCCATTTAGTACTGTGTGTTTTGTTGGGCTATCAAAATGTCCAACATCTGTGAGGCAATTTGTGAAATTCATTCCTCCCACCATAACTCACATTTATAATGAATGGCTGAAGATAATTCAGTGCACATGTAGCTCCCCTCCCCCTGCAAATGCCCAACTATTTGTTTCAGTTATCCTACTGATAATTGCAAAAATATTTCTTCTGTTGTAGTTTGCGTACAAAGACGCCAGTCCAAGCCATTTTTAAAGGATTTTTTAAAATCATAAATGAAACTTCATGCTGGTATGGGCAAGTGAAGTACTTGATTAATAAAGAGTTTCACTGTTTTCAAACACATATTCCATGCAGGCTCATTTCAAGAAAACCACAAGTGGAGAATGCTTTGCTCTTTCCAGTCACAAGGGGGTTGTGTATTTCAACCCCGCTTACACAGTTAGCTTACTTTGGAACTAAGGTAGGAAAGAAACATGACCGGTAGAAATAATGCTACATTCAGTGACCCGGCCTTTTGAGTCAATTGGCCTGCTGGGATAATTTCTCTTCCCCCTCTTCCCTCATCTCTGTCGCTACTGTTATGCTTTTATTATTTTTTAAAATACATTTAAAGGAAAATTTTTGCACCTGAAATTTTACCCACAAAGTGATATGACATTTTGAGAATATGAAAGAGACATTAAGGATAAACATAGTATGCTCTCGGTTAGAATTGGACATCATATTGTCAGTTTTATAATTAATAATATAGTCTAAGTTGCTAATTGTTTGCACATAACTGATTTTCAAGATATCCCGTGGTGTCTTCTTAGTATCATGCAAATGAACTCTTATAGTTTGATCCTGTATTTATTCAGGCATGAGTTCTACTTAAGTATGATATGGACCACACCTTCACATCCCAATCTTATTCATATTTATTCACATTAGCCTGATTTCAGCGGGACTTACTCCCAAACAAGTATGCATGTAGTTGTGGCTTCAGGGCCACTTCAAACTTTGTACAGAAGCAAACCCAGGCTTGTGACCAAGCAAAGGAGTTCAGCCTCGTCTGTGTACCCTGACAAAGACATCAACATGACACAAGCATTGGCAAATGCTTGTTTATTAAACTCTGACTTCAGAGGTACATTTTTTAAAAAGAAACATTTCTTGCTCACCTAAAAATGTAATACGGGTGAGAGTGTTCCATGTCAGAAAGCAACGGTAAGGTACAATGAGGTGACAGAATCTTTTAGCTGAATAACTGGGAAAAAAATGTCCTAGTGGCGAGATCTATTAGGTTGTGGAAAAGCCACCCACGGGGTTTGTTTCTCTGGTTAAAGCCCTATCTCAGAGGGTGATTTAAAACTGAATTGGACAAAGCACTCAAACACATTCTGTGGTTAGAGTAAAAAGCAAAGTAAAGATCATTATTTATATTCCTTCCGTCCCAATAGTCCTCATTGGCAGGCTCCAAAGGAACAAGGCTCTTCCTGCCCAATTGTGGGTGTTACCTTCTGACTGTCTGGCACTTAAGCATCTCCTCAGGATTAGCCAATGCTCTGAAAACATTTGCTGGTCTGGCACGGAGTACAGTGAGCATTTAAAATGGCACTTGGGGCCTAATGTTTTAATAACATCTTCTAACCATATTAAGGCTAGGGTGAAACATAGTAATTTCCACGCCATTTCTTATCAGGAATTGAGGCAAATAATCTAATTCTATCTTTATCTGTTCTTTTGTTTCTTTTTGTTGCAGGAAATTCACAGCCAAAAGTGGCTGCACTCCCACTCCTATCCCCAATACACACATACACACCAGGTGAATATCTGACTGAGAAGGCAAAGCTGGACCAGGAGAAACAAAATGTGCTCAGACCTTACAAAAGCATTGTGGTTTTCTCAGTTCTCTATTTTACTTGCCACCCATCCATTTGTTACAATACAACTTCAACTTTGCAGATGACCTGTATCAAAGTATGCAAAACCAGTACATCTAAGACCCTCTCAGAGACACCTTCCTACTTATCTCCCCTGCTCTTCAAGCTTCTTTCCCGGAGTTTGTCATATTGCAGCCCTTAAAATCTGGCACCTATATTAGAATTATGCATATTATTAACTTTCATTCTAATTATGCAAACTCAAGACACTAAGAGCTGTATGTGTCCCCCCCACCCCAGCTCTACAAGGGCTGGAGACTATGGAAAAAATATTCAAATACCCAAGGAGGGAAAAAAAGTGAAACAGGCTATTTGCGTGTCCAAAAACTCCAACAAGGGGAATCTTCTTCAAGTCCCTTTCTTGTTTTTTACTCTCAGTTCTCAAATAGAGTCAAGAATTACTTTACCACCAATCCCAAGTTCACCTATTTCCTGTCCTCCCAACTGGGTTGGTGCCTGAGGTAGTCCAGATGGGAGAATTGATGCCAGCTGTTTATGACAGCTGCTAGACGATGATGTCCACATTATCCTCAGAATACACGCAGAAAGGCTATAGCCTCCTTGATCCTCAATCAGCTTTGTCCCCCTTCCAATGTCATACAGAGGGGGTACCAAGAGAGGACTGTGAAAGGCTACACCCTTCTTGATCCTCCCCTTGCTCCCCCCCCCCATTCTCCCAATATTGCATAGTGGGCAGACAAAAGGAAACCAAGGTAGAATAGTGGAAGACTACAGCCTTCCATTATTCTCTCTTGCCCCCCCGCCCCATGCCCACTGCATGGCATCTGTGGGTTGAGGTATGATGGATTTTTGCTCATCCCCCTCGCCTCTTCCCAATGTCATGCATGTCATGGAGCCATGGTGGCATCTATGTGAGAGAAGAAATTTCAGACAACTTTTCCTTCATAATGAACCACACAAATTCATCCTCTCAGCCGAACCATTATTATCAAGCTCAAACCTGCACCCAATTGGCCAATAATACTGTACCTGACATGTAGTCAGTTCTGTCCTTAGCTCTACCCTTTGGTCACGTCAAAAGGGGTTCCCAAAATATAAAAAAAAACATATACAAAATGCATTACAGATGGCACCTCACCCTGGACAAACTTTCTAAAATGTTCAAAGATTGCAACATCAAATGTTGGAAATGTAACAAGGAGAGAGGTACACTATTTTATATGTGGGGGACATGCCACAAAACCAAAAAAATTTTGGAAAAAGATACATCAGAATATTGAGGGAAAGAACCTAGGTGTACAATTTACAATGACACCTGAAACATACCTACTGACGATTACAGAGGAAAATATAGAAAAGAAATACGGAAAAATTATGTTTTGTATGACTGCAGCAGCTCATCTTGTTTCTGTTAAATGTTGGAAATCAATTGAATTATTTAAAGATGAAGAACGGACATTAAAATTGATTGAAAAGGCCATTATGGACAAACTAACAAATCTATTAAGATAGAAAACTTTAGAATCTTATGTTAAAGACTGGTACCCTGTTATTGATTATTTGAGAATTAGCTGGGGAGACCTAGCAGTAGTTAGTTTTATGGACTGAGAAGTAATCAGTTTAGAATCATTCATTTAAAAACTAAATAGGGGTGTATAGAATTGAAAAATACTAACAGTTCAACAAGAGGGAAAACATTTGAATATTGAAATTGATATAAATAAATTAACAGTTAAATGTTACAACAAATTCAAATACACTATAGAGTTAGACAGAAAATTGTTTACTGATAACAGTTAGAATCTTGTAATTGTAATGTAAAGAATAGATTCTTCAAGATAGAACTATGTAAATAAGTAACGGATTTGTCAAAAGGAAGGTTTTTTTCTTTTTCTTTTTCTTCTCTCCTCTCCTCTTGCCCCCCTTTTTTCTTTTTCTCTTACCACTTTTTTTCTTTCCTGTGTACACTTATCCCATTTACTTTTTGTATTTTTTAAACTTTGTATGAAACAGGAAATGTATATAAGACCAGTTAAGTTGATGTGTAATTACAAAATAATATAAGACTCCAATATTTGTATTATATAATTTACATAGATGGTTATACTATGACATTGACCTTTTCTTTTTGTACAGATATGAATTTAAAAAGGGGGAGTTCCCGCATCCCAGCCTTCTCAATTTTTTTCAAACCATGCATCACAACTCAGTGGGAGAGAGTTGTCAGAAAGGGAAAAGTACTAAGCTGCTTCAGGAGTCACTCAATGCAACATTACTGCTTTGTACCTTTTCCTATATTATTTTCTTTAAATTACACCATTGTGTTCTGTTCCTATTCTCATCCACCTCACCCTACACTAAATGATTGGAATATTTCTTTGTCTGAAGCACATGTGGCTTGTACCATTGTTAGCCACCCGCCCCCAAAAAAGAGTAAGGTACAAATGTCTTACTTCTTTGAGTCTACTCTTGCACTCCTGGCTAAATATCTTATACTTTCTTCTTCCCTCCATCTCTCTATCCTTCCTCCTTTTATTTCCTTCTATCTTCTCCCCTCATAATCTTTCTCCCCCCGGCCCTTCCCATTTCTCCTGGCTACATTTGTTTTCTCCCTCCATCCCCATCACATTTTTTTCTATCTTTTTTTCTCTTTCTACTCCCAGTTTGTCTAGCTATGTTGATCATCTTCTTTCTTTTTCTCCCCATCTCTGTTTTTCCAACCCTTCCCCACTACCACTGAGAAAACTTTGAAACCAAGACTGAGATGTGTCAGATTCTCTGCACTTTCAGGTTCTGATTCCCACTAAAGGAAAATACCACAACTTGATTTGAGAGAGAGAGAGAGAAATTTGGCTAAAATCTTTGAAAAACTTTTTTTTTCTTTAGCAAAAGCATAGCTTGGAATATTTATTTTCCAAATGAATAAATATTTTTCCCATTTGTTAAACTTTTATATTCTTTATTTGAATGACATGCATTGAACAACTGGGATTGATGATTAATTTATAATTCATAACATATTTGCTATTATTAGTTTCCTGGCCCAAAATTGCCATGAAACTTGATTGGGTAGAATGACAAAGTGAAAACAATTTTATACAGTTTTCACCAAATATTCAGACAACCTGAAGTTGTTTGGAGAATCATAATGTGAAGGAATGCATGTGGGTTCTTTGTGCAACAATTGTGGGATTTTGTGCAAAAGACACGTTTAAGTCATGTGGGTTTTTTGCACAAGATTGCTGAGTTTTGTTTTGGGGAGGGGAAGCAATCTTGCCCCATCCTCCCCCCAAAAAAACTCTACACATAGCTATTTGTAAACAGTGTTTTGTGCAAAACCCCAAGGTTCTTGTGCAAAAGATGCACACGCATATCTACACAGAATATTTTTCTTAAACATTTTGGGATGTGTAAACCCTAAGCAAGAACTGTGCCGAAATATTCATTTTCTACACAGTGAGGAGAAAACTGGAAGTTACTTGGTCTGATTGGGGAAGCAGAAATAGTTGAATATTTACATTCCCAATTCAGACCCCACCTTGTTTGACAGCACCATGGGGCCATCCCTAGTGACAGTAACAATAGATGTCACTAGGTGTCAGGTTTTCTCAAAGCCTAGGATGCTCCTGACCTGCCAATCCTAGTGAGGACAGTATATCTATATCAATGCTTGCAACCTTAGTCTTTAGTCCTTGATCTCACTGGTAGGCACATTTAGCCAGCTACTGGAAGCCCCACTTTTTGACGTCCCGTTATCTGATCATTCACTCTTCTGACACCTCCAAATTAAAGACAAGTTTCATTAATTTGACAGGGGTTCCATTCTTTCATTAGTGTTTCTTGCCTACAGAGGGTTGCTTGGAACCACTTGGAACTACACATTGCTTGCAAAATGAGCTGTGGTGGCAAGGGAGCAGGCACTAAACCAGCCAAGAGACTTTGTATGTAGCAAGTACACAGCTGGTCCCACATGAGCCTCTGTAAGTCTTTCATGCTCTTTGTAGTATATGACATGGGCTCCACTATTCAACCAATTCTGTTTTCTAACAGTGCTCTGGTCCCTGTCAGATAAGTAGGGGAAGCCTGTACTTCTGGCAGCAGAGTTTGGATGTGCTATGAATGAAAAACAAAATGTTAGCTATCTAATTTATTATTATTCTATTTCTCCAGACAAGAAGTGGGAGAAATATTTGTGAATCTAAAATAATTTGGCAGGCCGAGGGTGCTGTTTCTCTTTGCTTGGTGGTGGGGGGTGAGGGGGAGTGCCTGCAGTCCTGCTTCAAGGAGAAAACTGTCTTGGACTGACCCTAGATGGAGACCTTTTATAATAGTAAAAATAACTGTATCATCCTGAATCAAATAATAATTACACTGATATTTCTAGAAATGTTTAAAGTGTTGTCATACATCTGCTTGCAGCTTGTGGGAGGGAACAGATTTATCCTGTCCAGTGTCAGAAAGGCTCACCAGAGCTTGGATAGTTTCTTGAAAAATAATTAGTTGCAGTTGCAATTCCAATGCAGCTGGGTGAATCAAAACCAAACCCTGGTGGTTAGGGGAGACCAAGTAGCGCAGGACAGTCAATGAAGCCAATACCTCTGACAGAAATATAAGAAGACAGCTCTTTTCCCTCAGTGGTCTGCAACAAGACATGAGCAGATAACTTCAGACAATAGATTAAAGCTTTCTTTAATTAGCCCAGAGATTCCAACTTAAGGTCCTGCAGAAATAGTTTTACTTTCGAGAGCAAAAGAGTCTTTCTGATATAATCTAACAGAGAAATCTTGTGAGTTGTTGAATGTTATGACATCTACTTCTGGAGTACATTCAGCTAATATAGACTACAGCATTGTACAGTCTGTTGTCTCTCTACTAGTGTAAATGCTGCACCCAGCAATACACTCAACAGGTGGCTGTGGGAAATGGGAAAGCTGCTTTCCATGGTTGCCCAATCTCTTCTTCCTACACCAAAAGAATCCTTCTAAGGGACACAATTTGAAAACCATCTTTCTGGAGAATGATGAGAAAGATTTGATCAAATAAAGATTTACTACAGAAGTTTCAGAGAGCCAGTGTGGTGTAGTGGTTTGAACACTGGACTATGACCCTGGAGAGCAAGATTCAATTCCCCGCTTGGCCATGGGACTCACAGGGTGACCTTGGGTGCATCACACGCTTTCAGCTCCAGATAACCCCATGATAGGTTCACCTTAGAGTTGCCATAAGTCAGAAATGACTTGAAGTCAAACAACGACAAAAGAAAGTTGTAACTAAAATTCCCTAAAATCTTACTTACAGCACCCGAGATGTCAAAACAAAATCTTTCTGTGAAGACATTCGTGCAAGTTTTTATACACATGGAAAGACACCTTGCACCTTCCCAGTTTTGCAGCTTCCCTGTAAATATGTTCAGATTCTACACTTCTCTTGTCTAGTTCAACCCCCTTGCAAGAAGGATGGCCACTTGTATATGAAGAGAGTGAATGACATTGATTCCTTAAAATACACACTTTACGCAAGAAAATGAGAATTTACATTTCCTGGGAAATGGTATCCAAATGCCTCAAAACTGGGATAAATTTATATATAACTTTTATAGTGCAGGCTTATGGAGCCATATATAAAAATGGGCCTCTTTTTATAAGATTGGTAATGAAAACATATAAGAATGTTTTGTGGGGGGGTTGCCTCATAGATTAGGAAACAACCTGTTTTGGCAACCCGAAAGCTGGTGACTCACAGTTTTACAGTTTTTGGAAAAATAAAAATGAAATTAAAAAGTCCATGTTTTCAAAGGCGTACAGAAACATAATATTTATAGAAGATCATAAACAAGTACTTTGTTAATCACTGGTGAACTCTGCTTGAAGAAAACCTAACATTGCCAAAGTGCACTCTCTGCAATTCTTACACCGGTTTTTATTCAATATATTGTGGTAACTAATCAAAAACAAATGACTTCCTAACTAGTTTGGGCACTGAAGCATGTGGAAGCAATATCAGTGTCTTGTGTATTTGCAGCTGCTGCTTGTCTTCCAACTATGTCTCAAGGCCACAGCAGATGCTACAGTAAGCGCCTGCCATTTGCTGAAAACAGAAGCAATGCGTCCATCCCTCTGTTCTCTAGTGTTTGTTTCAGGGGTGGGCAAGGTCCAGTGTGTGGGCCACAGGCAGTCTCAGACTCTTTCCGTGGCTTCCCAACATCCCTGTACCTCCTAAGTTATTTCTCAGAAAGGGCCCTTTCCAAGGGAGGGCTGGGAAGTAATTTCCATTCTTTTCATTAGGAGAGGGGGAACTATCTTTTTCCACAATCAGAATTCACTTCTGTTCATTTCCATCATTCCCAGTTTCGAGTCTTCCTGTATTTAAAACAATTAAGTGTCCCCGCACCCAAAAAAGAAAAAGTAACCCCCCTGCCGAGGGCACAAGGAGCTTTTCTGAGTTAACAAGAAATTGTGGAGCAGTGTGGGGTGGGGGGACATGACCTTCTGAAGTCTGGTGGACAGGTACGTGGAAGTTGTGGAAGTTGACAACTCAAGTCCAGTACAAACTGGGTTTTGATACCACCACACTTTGTGTTTCCTTCCTCTGCCCCCACCTGATGCCAGTGGTGAAGCAGGAAGAGCAGGAAATGTAAAGAATCATGGTTCTTTTTACCTCATCCTACGGAGGGGAAGCTAGAGATGTGTTGGCCCCATGACAGTCAGACAAGGTACAGGGTACGTGCTTCATTTTAATTTAGCTGAACATCGTTAGTAATAACCATTTGATTCTTTGCTTCACTGAGATGAAATAATACCTTATCAATATTGAGGTACATTAAATTCAACCTAATCTCAAGCAAAATCAGATTGCCTCACATGCATTTCCACACTAGACTGTTATAGTGCTATTATTCCACTTTCAACATCCTATGGAATCCCAGGGTTTGCAGTTTAGGGAGGAGCCTTTGAGGCCCCTCCCTAAACTGCAAACACTAGGATTCCATAGGATGTTGAAAGTGGAATAATAGCACTATAACAGTCTAGTGTGGAAATGGCCATAGACTGACAGGTCCTCTGAGATGAAGCAGAATTCCCTTTGAAATGACCAGTCCTGCATCCTGACCTTTCTGAAGCTTCAGAACTGCAGTCTTTGGAGGGCTGTAGAAAAGCAAACAATACATTCACAAAAAGCTTGTACATTTCTCAAAAGGTTTAGCACTGGTGGATAATGTATGGTGGATAGATGAGTGGTTCTGTTAGAAGGAATAGGAGTTCACTTGAGAGACTGATAGTGAATCCAGTCACAGGAAACAGTTTACTACGTATTATTGGCTACTATGCTTTGATGAAAAGGTGTTGACTCATTGACTCATGTAATACTTTGCTTCTGTCTGTTTTTTGTTTTTTGGTTTTTTTGGTTAGGTCTGTTTCATCCAAGTAAAAACATCTGAAGTGTTTTCCTGAAATGAGAGAGAGTTGTTTGTAGGCTGTATCCTTGCATTTAGTTATTTAGTTATTTAGTTTTTATCCCACTTTTCTTCTGAATGAGACCCAAGGCAGCTCACAACAGATATTAATATAAAGTACTTGAATTAAAGTACTTTAGTTCAGTACCTGAATTAAAACTCAGGCCGTTTGCACGCTACACTGTTATACTGTGATTATTCCTCTTTCAACAGCCTATGGAATCCTGGGGTTTGCACTTTAGGGAGGGGCATTTAGAATTCTCAACCAGAGAGCTCTTGGGCCTCAGTAAACTACAAACCCCAGAATTCCACAGGATGTTGAAAGTGGAACAATAGCACTATAACATTGTGGTGCAGACGTGGCCTTAGTAATAAAAAGGCTAAAAAAACCCCACACAAATAAACTACCATGTTGAAATATCTATACTGTAAAACAATATAAATCATTCAAAACCATATCGAGATCAACAAAAGTGCAACTCACACTCCCCATTAAAGACTTTTCCACACACCCACTTAATCGCCAAATACATTTCCAACCAATTTTCATTCTTCCAACCAATCTTTATTTGAATGTACCAATTTTTTCTCCCAAAATCCTTCCCTTTCCATTCAGGTATGTTCATACTGGTCTTTATTTTGCCTCAATAAATTAAACTTCATTCATTATTGCCACTGTTTGTTTTTCTTGTTAGAATTTACCTGTGTGTATCTGCACCTTCAAGTATTTGTCATAAACTTGTGGTGACCAGATGAATTTCACAGGGTTTTCTTAGGAAAGAAATATTCAGATGTGGTTTTAATGGTTCCTTCCTCTCAAATACAGCCTACCATAGCTAGTATTCATTGTGGTCTCCCATCCAAGTTCTAAGCAGAACTGATCCTCTCTAGCTCCCAAGATCAGATGGAATCTGGTGCCTTTAGGGTACTTCTCACCCTTTCCTGTTTTCTTTCTGGTATAAAATTATCATTCTAATGTCAATATTTAACACCTGAAAAGAATTCAGTAATATAATCAAACCTGTAATTGCAGTTTCTCCTCTTTCTTTATGAAATCTGTGAAAGTTTGCTACACAATCAGATATGATTCATGATTTATCCCTTAACAAAAATGTCAACTTATTTAATTCAGATAGTTCCAATAATTTTTCTAAGCTTTCATCTATTGTAAGACAGTTTCTACTTTTGCTTTTTTTATATATAAATCAACAGTAATAAATCATTGTCTTTTTTCACTTGAACCTCTTAATCCAACATAGGCCCTTTCCAGACATGGGGGGGGGGAGCCACGTGAAAACGGGACTCACCGGATTTCCTGAGCATCCGGGTGAGTCCATCGGGATGAGGAGAAGTGCGAGCTCATCGTTCCGCACTGCTCTGGCGTCCAAAAGGGCGGCTTCCGGTTGGTGGAGGCTCTCCACCAACTGGAGAAGCTCGCCAGCCAAAAGCCCGCCCCCAGAAGATCTGCAGGCACGCACTTGCGCACGCCTGCAAATCTGCTCTGGAGCGCGGCGACGGAGCGACATGGAGTCACGCGCTCCGTGCTTTTTAAAAACCTCTAAAAAGAGGTTTTTAAAAAGCACACTGTGCAACCAGTTCTGGTCGCGCAGAACTGGACTGAGGTACAGAACTACAAAAAGTAGTCTGACCCAGTCCATTCTACAGTGCAGAAGACCTCCGTCGGAGGTCGCTCTGCACCATTTTAAAAGCCCGGTGCAGAAATGGCCATACTTAAAAAAATAGTTCTGGTCTGTGCCTTAATTTTTGTTTCAAAATACTTCCTATAACCAAATCAATTTTCAACCAAAATTTCCTTGCTTTAGTGCAGGTCAACTATATGTGGTAAAAGGAGCCCACATATTTCATATACTTCCAACATGCACTATGTACATCTTTATACATTTTGGATAATTTTTCCAGTGTAATATACCACCTATACACCATTTTATACATATTTTCCTTTAAAGCAGAACAGCAAGTAAATTACTGAGCCCTAGGCCAGATAATTTCCCATTGTCTTAACTGAATATCATGGCCTACATTTTCTGCCCATTTGACCATACAATCCTTTATCAATTCCTCCTTGGTACTAAATTTAAGTAACAGTTTGTAAACTTTTGAAAGTGGTTTACATGACCGGAGTGTACCAATTTTTTGAATTCAGATTTATCTTTATCCCATCTATAATTCTTCATATCCTCTTTCCACCTTGTTCTGATTTGATAGTAAGTCAGCCATTGCATTTTATAGCCTTCTCTAATTCTTGAATGTCTTTAAATCTCCAATCATCATGGTCTTTAATGAGAAGATCTTTATATTTCCTCCAGTTCTGCATATTGCCTAATTCACGTCTATAAAATGCCTCTGTCAGAATAACTACCTTCTTATTGTTGGGCAGAGTCTTTCCTTATATTTTTTCCAAATTTCGAACAAATTCCATCTAATTGTATGGCTGTTGAAAGCAGTGTTGACCTTTTCCTTCCCATACCATAAATACCTATGCCAGCCAAAGTGCAGCTCACAGTCTTCCAATTCTAACAGCTTTCTATTTTCTAACTTTATGCATTCTTTTATCCAAACAATGCAGAAAGATTCATAATATAACCTTAAATCTGGTAACCCTTCTTCTCCACTTTCTTTCACATCAGTCAATAATCTCCATTTTATCATTTTTTTTAATATGATGATATAAATTTATTAACTTCCTTCTGCCATGAGACAAGTGGTATAGTAGAGAAAATTACTGAGATTGTCTGGGAAAGAAACCTTAATCTTGGGAGAACATTCATCTTAATTACAGAAATTCTGCCCATCAGAGATGAATCTAAAGAGTCCCATTTTTTTCAGATCTTGCCTTATACTATTCCCAGCCTTTGTGTAATTATTTTTAAATAATTGCTCATTTTTAGTGATCACATTGATTCCTAAATATTTTATCTTCTTTACCATTTCAAAATATTTCTTTGTAACCAATTCTGTTTTTTTCCTAATTATTCATAGTTTACATCATAATTTTAGTTTTGTCCAGATTTAATTTAAAGTCTGCCAATCTTCCAAATCCTTTAACTTTTCAATCAGGCAGTCTATTCTATTTAAAGGATCTTCTAGTGTGATGACAACATCATCAGTTTAGGCTTTCAGCTTGAACTCTTCCTTCCGAATCTTCTTTCCCCTTATATTTTTATCAGAACGTAAATTTCTGTAAAGAATTTCCAAGACCATAACAAGAAAAGTGGGTATAATGGCATTCTTGTTTTGTGCCCTTTTCTATCTGAATGGAGTTCATCAAATTACCATTTATTAATAATTTTGTCTTTTGGGAGGTGTAGATTACTTGTAGTAAAGTACTAAAGTTGTCATCCACCTTTATCTCTTCTAAAATTCTTAATAAGAAAGTCCAATTCAAATTATCGAACACTTTCTCTGTATCCAGAAAAATTAAGGTTGCTTTTACTTCTGTATGATAGCTCAAATATTCAATAGTATCTACAGCTCTAATATTGTTCTTTATTTGGCTTTCAGGGAGAAAACATTTTGATCTTGGTGTATATAACCTCACAAGAATTCTCTCAGTCTGTTGGCTAATAACATAGCAAAAAAATTATAATCTTTATTTAAGAGTGAAATTGGCCTGTAATTTTTAATTATGGCAGGATCTTTATCTTCTTTTGGAATCAATGAAATATATGCTTCCAGCTTTCAGGTATCTGATGCTCTTTGAAGAATTTCAAATTTGCCAACAAGCCCGGAGGGTGTTTGCCTACAAATTAGGCAAAGAAAGACCAAGGAAGGTAATACTGAAATTAAAAGAAGGAAATAGAATCATAACTAAAGAAGAAGAAATTAATCGACTATTTTATAATTATTTTATGATGCTATACAAGAAAAAGAAAATCTCATAGGAGGAGATGCAGGAATGTATCTCCAAGCAGAATATAATGAAATTAATAAAATTACGATGTGAGAAATTGAATAAGCCAATCAATATCAAAGAAATAGAAGAAGCAACCAGTAAACTTAAAATGCAAAAATCTCCTGGTCCAAACAGTCTCTGTGCTACATATTACAAATGTTTTTGAGAAGAGCTGGTTATAGTTCTTCATAGATAAATAAAAGCATTTTTTTAAACAAGCCTTCAGTTTGGACTCTGCCAAATTCTTGTTAGAAGAGCCAGGAAGCAGCTGGCAGCCTGGTACCATTGACAGATATTCTCATCAGCTTTTTGCATGTGACTACAGTAAGAGTATTTGAGGCAAACACATATTTTAAAAAGCTTAAACTTACTGTGTCTGTTTTGTTAAAACTCTCTTTTAGGCTGAACCAGGTTTGGTATAGTTTCTTCATAAGGTTAGTAAAATTATTATCATACCCCCACCCCACCCTCTCAAAATCAACAATTTCTTCACATTCATTAGCAGTGGTACCTGGCATATCTTGTATCTTGTTGCATCACTTATTTCAGGATCCTTCTGCTCATTTTACATCTTTTTTCCTTCACAATTTCATCTCTTTTCACCTTCAGTGTTCTCAGATTTTTGAGTATGTGCCACTCGTTTCTCACACAAACATGGAAAAAGGGTAAGGGAAACACATCCTTCATAATTTCCTTCCCATCTAGAATTGCACATATCATTCTGTACTATTATATCTTCCTTCTGTAGTCATCTGTGATTTTTCAAAAGTATGCGTGAACATTCGTAACTAAGTATTTTGAAAATACTTTCATATTAAAAACACTCACTTATGTGATTACTTGAGAGGCTCCCTTCCCTCTCAGAGACACAATTTGCCCTTGAAGTCATCTGATTAGGTTCCCTGCTGGTGCCAAGTATTTCTGAAGGCATTTCCACTACTGTTTAGAACAGGGCAGTTAGTGTGGTGGCACCGACTATGTGAAATATTCTTCCCCCGATACTATCATATTCTGCATATGGGGTAAGTCAGATAGAAATACAGTACTGTATTTGCTGGCATATGAGATGCACCTGTCATGCCCTGCTTCCACAGCATGGACTCTGACTCAGAGTCTGAAACAGAGGGCATGCCAGAGGCTGAAACAGAGGGCATGCAAGAATCTGCAGTACAGAGAGAGGTTATAGTGCCAGAAACAGAACAGGGGGTGGTGCCAGCTCCAACAGAGAGTCCTGCCTCTTCAGATATGGAAGAACACTTATCTATACCCAGCTTTGCAGAACACAGGCAGCAAAGAGAGACCCAGCATCGCTCTCTCCGAATTTATAACCAGCAACAATCAATCAAGTCATAGCTGCACTAGGCTTCAGACCTATTTAGCTGCCCTCCTTCGCCTCCAGGAGTTGTCAGAGCTTATCTGACCTCCTACCCTGCTGGATGCCTTGACGAATGCTCAGATTGACCTTGGACCCTCCCTTGCTGTGGAACCCTGTCAGAGTTTGTTTATGCTGGACTTAATGACTCCGTGTTTACTGCCTGGAAATAAATAATGAGCTGGGAGTTATTCAGGTTTTTTTTTAATCAGCTGTGCCGGGACTGAGATAAGATGCACCCCAGTTATATGCTAGCAAATACTATTTGCCAGTGTATAAGACACAATGGCATATAAGACACACCCCATTTTCAAACAGTATTTTTTTGGGAAAAAGTGAGTCTTGTACATCAGCAAATACAGTCATTCAGCAGCAACCCGGCTTCCTGTTACTTCAGCTTTATAAGCCCATGACTTCAAAACACTTTAGTTTCCTTTAGATATTTGACCAAGGAGCTCTGAGATGCTGTAGAAGCATATTGAATTTCTCTCACTACAATCCAGGAAGGTACATTAGGCTGAATTTGAGACTTGCCTTAGATTTTAAAATTTGCTAAGTGAGCTTTCCAGCTGAGTGGGGATTTAAATACATTTGAATGGAATCTGTGCATTGTTAGTACCTAAAGAAGACTTTTAGCCCAAATTTAGCTATTGTTACCGCCATTGCTAGACCAAACTTGGGGGATATTAAGATATCATTTTGATATCAATAATTCGGCCTTCTGTACCCATTCCTCTCCATGTGCTTGCGAGGCCCCCAGACAAGCACGCACACAGGCGCGGCCAACCATAGCCGAACGATTCAAACCCCAATCTAGGCAGGCCAGTCATTGCCGAATGCAGCTTCAGGAGACCTCAAGGCAAGTACCACATTATGTATGCATGCAACGTACAAAAGATCCCCTGCCCTGCGCAGGCAGCTTGATGAGCAGACTATACAACGCTGAAGCACTCCGCGTTTGCATACTGGCTACTCTATTGACAATTTGGCTATAACTCAATCATTCAAAGTATTGACCTTTCGGAGGCTTTGTCTCCAGCCCCAAACTCATTGTTTTCCCCAAGTATGGACTAGCCTTCAGCCACAATTTTCCCTATAAGAACCCCTGACTTTGAGTGCTTCCTCGGATCGCTCTTGGCTTCCATCCCGCCTTGCTGTCGCTTTGTCCAGCGAGCCTTCCCCTCAGCCCCATGTGCTGAGAATCCACACTCCCCAGCTTCTCTGCTTCTAACCGGGCTTCAGGACAGGTATAGTATTTCCTATACCAAACCTCCTCTAAAAATCTCGCTATCCGCTTCTACCTTTATTTCTATAGCCTCTTGTGTGAGTGTGCTGCATACATTTGTTTGATTGTATTTCAATAAAATAATTATTATTAATTTCAACATCTGCCTCATCCTTGATTCGGCCTGACCCCGTAGACATAGGGTTCAAGATCTCGCTACATTACCCTGCCTCTCGCATTGCCAACTTGTGCTCTGTGCTAATTCCCTCTCATTGTTTGAGCACATTTAGGTGTCCTTCCTGGGACCCCCAGAAATCAGGGTAACACTATAACAACAACAACAACAACAACAACAACAACGTTTATTTATAATGCCCTTTTTGCCACTAATATTAAGAGTGCATATGGTACTCTGTGGAAAAGCCAAGAAGAAGTCTAACCTTACAGTGATCATAATTGGACAAGACAGAAAATAAAATTTGACTACTATTTAAACAGCTCTTCTTCCAATTACTGCTTTCCTATCTGTCAGGTACAATTATTTTTATCTTTGACTTGACCTGAGTTCCTAGGAGCAATATTAGTTTTTCCCTGTCTGAAATCTATGAATGCTGCGAAGTCGCTTTGAAACGGAAGAGGGAAAAATTAATGCACATAGAGAGAGAAGACAACTCAGATAACTTGAAGTTATCTTCTCATTTTTTTCATGCTGAGGCAAAGAAAATACAGAAGTACTTTACATGTAATAAAATGTATTAGGCGTATCGTGTGTGTTGTTTTCTCTAGCAAGAATGAATATTGTCAAACAAGGAAGCTGCTGATTTGACTTCCTTGCTATATAAATGCCTAAGGCAAGGAGTTTTTCTTTCTGTCAAAAAAATACAGAGGGCATAGTGATGCTGGTAAGTGTGAGGTTTGATTTCCCAATTTAAATTCCTCTCTCTCTCTCTCTAGGCATCTATGGATGATTCAGCAGTAGAGTCCATGCTATAATGTCAGGACATCAAGCAGACACAAATAATTGGGAAATTCTTCTGAGCAGTCATCACTGAAGTTAATGTGGTCTGCAACAAGATTTCTGTCCTGTTGCTCCAGAATTCTTAGTATGCAGACAAGGCTTGGTCTGGAGAATGTCTTTGTTGATCATACCAGATACCTGCAACAGTTGATCAAGATAGTTTTCCATTTCATATTCAGATAAATGCAGTGCCCTTTCATCTGCTTTCAAAAATGAGGAGGAAAATTCAAAATATATTCTAACACAAAATATATTCTAATTCACTATCTGTCTCTGTTTCAGAAATCTGAATAGAAGTTGGCATTTATCTTCAAGGCACTGAGATTTCAGCCTGATTCTACATCTATTTTCAGTGTTACTCTGGATAATGTTTGGTGCAATCTGGCGAATAATTAGGAACTGCTGAGGAATGTTTAAATCTTTTCATTGAAATTAATAGGAATCTAAAATGCTTGACTAATTTGAATGTGATTGTTGAATGAAGCATTAAAACTCAGGCACAATGATAAAACACAGTACATATATTAAATAGTTGCACAGTGGTTTAATAAGATTTCAGGGATTTCTTTCTGTGTGTTTTTTTTAAAAAAATAATGAAGACAAAGGATGTAAGAAAAGAAGAGTAAATGAGAAAATTCCTGACCAGTAAGTAACATGTTATCTTTCAGAAATCAAAACACTGGGTATTTTTTTTCTGTCAGAATGGAGAAACTTATTAGTTTCTGCCAATATATTCTCAACTGCTCAAATCCAAGAAATAATCTGGAGATTTAAAGATCTGTGGAAAAATAGAGAAGCAAGATTTGGCATAAATTAATATATGAGCATGATATCAATTTCAGATGATGTCTCAGTTGCCTTGGCCTGTGTGAGGTTGCAAAGTTCTAGTCTGTGAGGCTCAGGATATAGAGAGAAAAATTAGCAAGTCATTAAGGAAATAACTGGAGAGCAGTCTATGACAAACGGCCAACATCAGCTCATTTCCATTGCTGAGAGCTCAAAGCAGGATGCTACCTGTAGTCAGTGCTGACTCTGATCACAAGGCAATCATTTGTGCCTGCAACCTAGAGTATTCTTCATGGTATTGTTATTACTGGAATGATAATGCTGTATAAAGAGTACAAGAACATCTGTGATAATGATTCTGAAAATGTATGAGGTAGGACTGAGGAGCCATTGCAACATAGTACAGAAAAACTATACTATAACAGAGAAATCATTCAAGAAATCTGAGTTGTCTAGGTGGTTTTCAAAACATGTTCTGGAAAACCCTGCAATTTCATATAAAGCTTATCAGGAATTTTTCTACTGAAAAATTAAAGTGTTATGTACGACATATGCATCTCACACTACTTCCATGGACCTATACAGTGTACTGATTTTCTTCCTGTCTTTCTTCTAAACAGACAGGCACTCCTTGTGCTTGTCCTCACATTAACCCTCTGAGATAGTTTTGGATCAGAGGTGGTAACTGAAGCCATTTCCACACTAGATTGTTATAGCACTATTATTCCACTGTCAATATCCTATGGAATCCTGGGGTTTGCAGTTTGGCCCCTCCCGAAACTGCAAATCCCAGGATTCCATAGGATGTTGAAAGTGGAATAATAGCTCTATAACAGTCTAGTGCAGAAATGGCCTGACACAAGGCTACCAGTGTGCTATCACACCTGAGTTCTGAATCCATGCATTCCCACACATGGATTGGAATGCTGGGTATGTAAGTTACCTTACCTGTTCGTATGGGCTACCAATGAAGCTCAATAGGCGTGACCACTGCTCAGCAAATTGACTGAAAGTTGCCTGTTTCTATGTTAGATGAAAGGAGCCATGACAGTTACATATTTTTACTGTTTGACTACTAGACAACGGGAGTCACAAAGACTAAGGCCATTTCCGCACGGGGCGAGGGAATCGCCCCGTGACGCTACTTACTGGACTTTTGGGCTCCCCGGTCCAGTGCACGCTGCTCCGGAGCAGTGCGTGGCCGTCACTCCGCACTGCTCCGGGGCCGAAAATGGTGGCTCCCGGTTGGTCGAGGCTCTCAACGAACCACTGAAGCTCGCCAGCCTAAAGCCCGCCCCTGGCAGATCGCAGGCTCGCACCAATGCAAGCCTGCGAATCTGCATAAGGGAGCAGGCTTGCACTGGCATGCTCCATGCTTTTGAAAAACCTCAAGAAACAGGTTTTTCAAAAGCATGCTGGACGACCACTTGGGGTTGTTCTGGATCGGGCTGGGGTGCGGATCTACATTAAGTAGGTCCGACCCAGTCCGCTTCCAGGTGCAGACGTCCTCCCTGGAGGACTCTCTGCACCATTTTAAAAACCCCTGTGGAAATGGCCTAAGTATCTTTGTTATTTTCACAACTAGATGGCAGGAGCCATGAAGGTACACACACACATTTCAGTGGTCTACTACATTTTAAAAAAAAGAGGAGGGAAGGAAGAGGAGACAGAGAAGTGGGGAGGAGAAACACTGACTTACAATTGGTATACATAATAACTTTAGGTCCTAAAATTGTGTGAGCTCGTTTCAAAGGGTTGCAATGATGGAAAGCTGAGTGGATAGCGAAGGAGAGCAGAGGGATGAAGGAGGAGGAGGAGGAGGAGGGATACTTAGGAAGCAAAATATGAATGATGATGCTTGGGAGATGAAAGACGAACCACCATTTTAGACTTGGACTGGTTGTGCTGAGAGATCAGGAGCGGGTGATTGGAAGACTCATGAAGCAAGAAGATGGACTAAGAAGCATCAGGCAACTGCAGTCCCAGGTTGTTTCCAGTCCATGGACACTGCAAGTAAGGTACTTTGTATGAGGAAGGCCCAGTACAGAATCTTCTGGGAACATTTTGAAATTGCACTGATTCAAATTATGCATCCTAGATGAAGAAGGCACCATTACTTCAATGTACTCTATGTCCCATGTCTCCCATTGGGTGTTAGGTGTAGGTCACAGTGGCAGCACAGGAGTAGGTATAACCATCACTACCTCAACCCCTAATACTGCAGCCTTCATTTTGTCTCCTGTTTTCTGCTATGAGTGCATCTGTGTGTGAAGTCTCTCACACACTATTGAAGAATATTCTAGGTAGGAGAGGATAAGCTGGTGCTTTGCCACAATGGGCATGAATCAGAACTTCTTTGTCTTTGCACGAGCCTTGACTACATTGCCTGCAGCAATATGCTTAATATAATCATACCTCCACCCACAGGGTTCTACTTACTGTATTTCTATTATTCACTATTTTTTAAAAAATGAGGCAGCAAGGCTGGCCTTATGGTACTTTGCAAATTAGGAACACACAGTGTTCTGCTGTAATCTCACAGATGGTTTCTCTGTTAAATGGTAAACGGATACTCCCCTGCCTCACAGTTTATAATCATGTATTCTAACCATTTCTACAGACCTTCCTTATCTGTTTTCTGATTTCCTTTTGTCATCATCCTCTGGAGGCCAATAAGTATCTCATAACTGTTTCACAGGTTCCTTCCCTATACGATCGGTTCCCTTTCCTGTAGCAGTTAGATAGCTATGTCCCTCCTCTCTTTGGGATTAGTGTGCTTCCTCGCCCATATAGCTGTGTATCCCCCTGTGCCTTTTTGAATCTTTATTTTCCATAAATTGTGTCCCAGAATTTTAATGTCCAAGTCTGTTTCCTGATGTAGGTAAATCAACCAATTATATCATATTTCTTCCTACAGCCATGCCTTACAGTTTTAGATTTTGGTAAACTGCACATAGGATGTGTTGGAAATAAAGTTCTCTTTCTTTTCTTTCTCCTTTTAAAATGTTCTGTTTATCAGTGAAATTGCTGAATATTTCTTCTCACTGTTTTTATTTTTTCAGTTTTTGGCAAACAAAATGAAAATTATGGAAGTAGTTGTCACCCTGTGAACTGGGGGTCCCGGGAGGGACACCAAAATGTGCTTAACTAAAAGTGGGGAAAATTAGCTCAGAGCACTGCTTGGCGTTACGAGAGGCAGGGTAACGTAGCGAGATCTTGAACCCTATGTCTACGGGGTCGGGTCGAGTCAAGGAGAACACAGAAGTTGAAATAATAAATGATGTTTTATTAAATACAAGCAAAACAGTGTATGCGACACACTCATACAAGATAACTAAAGAAAATAAAGATTGGAGTGGGATAGAGGGATTTTTAGAGGGATTGTTGGTTTGGGTGATACTTCACCTGTCCTGAAGCCCAGAAAAATAGAGAGCGAAGCTGGGGTGCGATGTAGTTCAGCACGTGGAGCTGAGAGGAGGCTCGCCAAGCAAAGCGGCAGCAAGGCGGGATGAAACTCGGGAGCGATCTGAGAAAGGTCTCGGAATCAAGGGTTTTTATAAGGAGAAGTGTGACTGCAGGCTATGCCGTACTTGGGGGAAAACAATAGATTTGGAGTTGGAGACAAAGCCTCCGAAAGGTCAGAATCTGAATGATTGAGTTATCGTAGCGGTTCTCAATAGAGTAGCCAGTATGCAAACGCAGAGTGCTTGGGTATTGCATAGTTTACCCATCAAGCTGCCATCGCGGGGCAGAGGCTCTTTTGTAAGTGGCGTGCATACTTAATTAGAGTACTTGCCTGGAGGTCTCCTAAAGCAGTGGGTCAGCTATTTCTGGCCTGCCTGTATTGTAGTTCGAATCTTATGGCTATTAGCGGCTGAGCTTGTTTACGTGCTTGTTCGGTGGCCTCGCAAGCACATGGAAAGGAATAGAGAAGTGCAGCCAAATTATGATATCAAGAGGATATCTTTAATATCCCCAAAGCTCGGACTAGCCAGGGCAGTAATATAGTAAGGGAAGGGAAAAACCATTTCCCCCATGTATGACATAGAGGTGAGTAGAAGATGAGCAGGAACTGTTAATTGCTGGAATCCTGTATTGCCATCTTCATTACACAGCTTTGCGTATACTTAACTATGTAGCAAAGACACTAAGAAACCCTGTTAGTGATTATATGTCTCCGGGGAAGATACGGCATGAAAAAGATATAGTGGAAAGAGAGAAGAGAATCCAAGCTAAGTACCTTAAAAATTCAATTTGATTTCGTGTTACAGATTTCGGTTACACATAAGCCCCATATCCAAAAAGCTGTAGACTACCAATGGAGCCCATGTCCATCTTTTTCAGGTGCCATAACCACTGATGATTATTTTGAACTTTTAATGTGAGAAGAAGTTGGTTGATCTAGCATAGAATCACAGAGTTGGAAGGAACCCCAAGGGCCATCTGGCCCAACCCCCTGCCATGCAGGAGTATACAACTAAAGCACTCCAAGATGATCATCCACCCACTCCAAAGAAAGAGAATTCACTTCTCTGCAAGGCAATCCATTCCACTATCAAACAGCTCTTATAGTCAAAGAATTCTTCCTAATGTTTATGATTAATCTGGGCTTAATCAAAATAATAAACATAATTGTTGTTGTTAACCATGGTCTCAGACCTAGAAAGGAAGAATGCTGTTGATTACTTACGTACCTGAACACAAGATATTAGTACACTGCTTCCCTTGAAACCAATTCACAATCTAGCAGAAGAGGAGGTTGCTCAAGGAGTAATCGTCAGTGTAGAAAACATCTTCACTGGCTCTGTCCAGACTGCCAGTCTAGCTCTAAATCTCCTAGTCTTTCAGTCCTACTTCACACCCAATTGAGTTCTTCTATATCCCAGTCAATCAGCACTTTCTGTTTCTTCCACAGCCAAGATGTGTTGCCTTTATAGCCTCACCATATTTCTCAAAGAACATCCCCAAGGTAATGGGGTTGGTGTCACTCCTATGTTGGTTGAAGGTGTGCCTCTCTTGTCATTGTGATGGGGAGGCAATTTGCACTCTTCTTCTCTTCACTCTTGCACTTTCTTCTCTTCAATTCATTCCCCCTGCCCAGGTATGTGTTTGTTTAAATTATGCATTCTCTCACGTTCACTGCATGAACATTTTTGAAAACTGTGCAATCTTTGCACCAGACTTACCACTTTCTTGCCAACCACACCATGAAGTGGCTGGCAGGAGTGAGGTGGAGGAAGCAGCCAAATGAGGAAGCTTCCCCCAGCTTGTGTAACCAGGTATGGGTGGACCTCTTCACAACTCCCATGCCTACATGGTCAGATGGTGAGCTGGAAAGAAGTGGACAGCCAAGAAAGGAGGCTCATCCGTCACCTATTAGCTGTTGAGGGAATGAGCCTCAGACAAGTCCTCCTCCGTCCCACCTCTTGCCTACATAGGCATGTAGTGGGAAGCAGGAGGAAAAGCAGCCAAAGGAAGATGATTGCCCTTTTTTAGCCAGTACATGCCAATGTAGGCATGTATGGCAGAAAGATGTTATGGTGCCCATGCTTCCTCACTCCTCTGCCCCTGCTTGCCCACTATCCACTATATGGCCATGTGGGGGGACAGGAAAAGGGAGACCCTGGGCTGAGAGAGGAGTAGTAGTCTTCAAGTCTATTTGAGGAATGCGAGGTGGAAGAAGAAAGGTACTTGAGGAGAGTTCTTCTCATCAGGATTCTGAGAACATTTATTTTCCATCCCACCACTACCCCTGTATGTACACACTCATGCACACACACAGTAGATTAGTCTGCCATTTCTTACCACTGCTTATTTATTGTGCACTAATAATTTATTGGTTTAGGCTTGTTGGTTAATTGTTCCATTTTATGACATTCACACCTCTCTTTTATATACAGTATGACTGAATGGACTCCAAGTGCAATTTGCTGCATCGCATTGTAGAGGGAAGGAATTTTCCAAAGTTGTTAAGTGTTGAAATTCTGAAGAGAAAACCCAGGTACACAGTCATTATTAAAATGGTTGACTACATCATACTTTCTGGTAATTGCTGTTATTTAAAAGAGCCTTGGAGCTGCCTCTCAATGTCAAACCATTTTTCCAAGATATTGACAAATGGGTATAATATTTGAGGCCACAGTTCCTGTCAAAATGAGCACCACATGTCCAAGGTTAAAATAGTAATTCAGAATTTGTTCTACGTGGACCCATTTAACTTGTCATATTTTAATGCTGGGGCAAACTAAAGACTAATCCTGCAATTATAATTTGCAAAGTGTGTAAATTTACTTCAAAGAAATTTGTGATGGTAGTCTAACTATTAGAAGGCAGATTTAGAACACTATCAGTCAATAAAGCCACAACTTATTAACTCATTGTTGCTTCATGGGCTGAAATAGCAGTCTCTTTGGCTGATAGGCTTTCCACTATAATGAACTCTTTTCAATCCTTATGCATTCTGTATCCATGTATTATGCACCCATCTGTCACTGACAAATCAGGAACTGGCTAGCGAATAATTTTTAACAAGTACCTTATCTTAAACTGAGGATAGACTTTATAATGGAGCAGCAACAATGAAGGCTGAGTACCATATTCCCAATGGAAGAAGAGGAACAAAGCACTCTTTAACTCCCTTACCTTCAGTGTGCACATTAGCAAAAGCTCAGAATTTTCCCCATATTGTGCGCTCATGCCTTTCACTCCAAGTCGCAGACAAATTACTTCTAACACAAACAAACCTGTATAAGAATATGTGACGAGCAATGAGGCCTCCATCAGAGGACTCCCCTTATGTACGTCACCTTATTCACTTCATTCTCTTGCTGATTTGAGTGGCACATGAGGAAAAGTCTGCCACTCTATTGCAATGGAACAATTCTCTGCATCTTGGCTCAGATAGGGGACAACAGATCCTTACTTCACAGAGAAAAAAAATCTTTTCCATCATTTTTTTTTCTCACATGGCACCTTTAAAACATGATCCTGAAACAGCATCCACATCTTAGACATATTTCTCCTTCAATTTCACAAGGCAAATCACCCAACACATATGACTCCAGAGAATCACAATCTTGATACAACATACTTTTCTGTTTCTTGCTTTGTTTTTTTCAGTTTACTTGAAGATTCCAATTAAGTTCAACATGCTTTTTCCCCTCCATGAACCATGATCTCCCTTTCATCCACCAAACCTTCATAAATCATGCCAAAAGTGATAACTCCCCCTCTTGAGTTCTACTTTGATTTCTTCTTGTCTGGCCATCTGCTTTTCCTCTTGTTTGTATTCCATTTTGATATCTTGCTCTATATCTTCTTTTCCCATTTCAGTTCCTTAAAATTTCTGCTTGAGTTCCTGGAATTCCTGTTTCATAATGTCAATCATTGCCCCAAAATCTTGATCTGTTTTTTCTGTTATCCCTCTAACTCTCTAACTGTTCTGTGGAAAATTCCATTTTCACTCAATCCAGCAATTATGAGGTTAACAATCCAGTTCTCTGCAATCTGTCTAGAGACAGTCGAAACAAACAACTCCAACTGATAACAATCATCTCTTTCTCATACTTCGGCTTCCTGTACTTTTGTCTTTTTGCATGTAAAGTACAGTTCAGTCTATTAAAAAAGTATATGCACTTGGAATTTTAATTCTTAGTTTCCCTCTTTGCTAAAATGTCAAGTCCAGTTTTAAAATATTACTGTCCCAGTCTTTTGAGGCAAAAATACTTACTCCACTCTTGATTACAGGACGAGTGTAGCTGCATAAGACTCCTCTGTTCTGTCTAACTCAGAAGGTTTCTTCACTTTAATGAATTCTAATGTTTATTGATTTTTTTTTAAGAAAGCAGGTTTTTGGCATAAGGCTGTCAGATCTTGCAATCTAACCAGCTGCATTTCAAGGCAAGGGCAAAATGTTACCCCCTCAGTTCTTCTTTTTCACAGTATCTTTACTGAAAAGAAAATATATTAAATGAGAAATCTAGACACAAATGGGTAATCTTCCACTCCTCCTTTCATGGGTGGCTGGGGGATTAAAACCGCAGCCAAAGATCCCTTTGACCAGTACTTTATCATGAAAGCTTTTCTCACTGCAGAACTGCAGCAGGAGCACCTGCTGAGCAAGCCTACCAGAAGTCCTTCTTAAAATGAGGCACTTAGGATGGAATGTAGTACTCCAGTGTAACCCCACTGTCCTGACAGTCTGATTGGCAATACTGCCATAAAAATCTTTTACCTCATCTGCCTGATTCAGCCATTTGTCCCTTCCTAGGAGAAGGGTCTGCCCCCCCCCCCCAGACATCCTTGCAATATATTTGGGGATTTAGCTAGCTTTTTTTTCTCTCTATAACTCTCTCAAGTTTTTCCTCTCTCTCTCTTCCTCTCGCTGACTGGTCAGCTCTCTCTCTCTCTCTCTCTCTCTTTTGGGAGAATTTCCACTTTTGGCAAGCATCTGCTAGCTTAAAGGGTCCTGTCAGTCTTCTTCTTTGTTTTACTGATCTGTCGCCGTGTATATTTGCTTTGTCCCTTTAACTCTTCCCTCTCTTAAGAGCTTCAACTTAGTAGTCCTTGTGTGATTGTGTGAATGAATGCATTGTGTTTGTGAGTGTGAATAAACTTTTCCAATTCAACCAAATAAAAGACCATTTAAAAGGACACTTGACTTCTCTCCTTTTCATGCAGTCTGACCCCGTAAACATAGGATAAAAGATCTCACTGCATTGCCCTGCTTTCCGTTTTGCCCAGTTATGCTCTGCTAATTTCCCCAACCTTTGTAAAATTCAGGTGTCCCCCAGGAGACCCCCAAAACCCAGGATAACACCAGACTCCCAAGGACCCCAAAGAAGTTGTATTAAGTTAGATATACATTTATTTGAACTTTGGCAAAGAACAAATATGATCAGGAAGGCCAATCACAATTTAACAGGCATCAAGCCTAAGTGAATTTGGATGAGTGTGATTCTATTAATGGGAAGAGCTGGGATTTCTTCTCATCTTGTCTTTCAGCCTTTAGATGTAGAAGGTGGTCTTCTGTTGTCACCCGATGCCATCTACCAATGCCCCACAATTCCAGGTAGACATAATCTAGTCAGACAAAAAGGCCATCCATGTGTTCCCCAGCTCTGAACAGCAAGTCTCCAGAATGGCTATGTGGAGACAACAACACAAGGCATTGCTTTTTCTTTTTTCAGACTGGAATGGCAGCTTTCCCCCAAGTCTGCCAAAATGCCTTGCCACTTTATGCACAGTGCTGGCTTTCTCTAAAATCACCACATTTGTCTAACCAGGGTAAAGACGTTCAGTTATTAATTAAATCCTCTTCAAAGATTTATGGTAGCGTGGTTCTGGTTGGTTATAACCACTGAGAAACACTCAGTTGAGACAAGCTTTATGAAAAATATAGTATAATCTTTATTAAAATGGCAAACAGAATAACTTATTGGTTTTGTATATATGTCTAAGTTCAAACAGATCTTCAGAATGAGTTTAAACAGTTTCTTAACTCTTTACAATAGCATAAAAGCACACATTTCTCTCTCTCTCTCTCTCTCTCTCTCTCACACACACACACACACACACACAGAGCCCTCTTGCTTCTCTCTTTGCCAAAGGCTACACTCCCAAATCTAGGCCACTCTCCCTGGCCAGATTTAACAGTGAGTTGATTTCTCTTCTGCACCTTTTCTAGGCTTTCTCTGAGAAAACGCCACTCTCATTCAACCCGCCCTCCCCCCACCGATTGAATGAAAACTCCTCTGGTTGAAGGATTAACCCTTTGCCTTGATCCCTGAAAGTCTACTCTTCTGGAAAACTCTCTCTCTCAAACCAGTGTGTCTGCTATAAATACATTCTCACTCAGACCTTCAACCAACCCCTCCTACCCACTAAAGAGTCTGGGCTTTTCTTTGGAGTGGTCATTCTGGTTACCTAGCAACCTGTTGCTGGGTGGCTTTTCTACCACTCAAGATACCACTCGCCCTATACTCTGTCAGAGGCTACAATAAAGATTCATCTGGATGTTCCACAAATGGTGTTCTTTCCTTACCAACCCTGTGCATCTCTGCCAGATGTAACCAAGAGTTTTTCCAGATTAGTCTAAAGAAGTGGGAGTTCTTGCGATACACTTCTTTGAGCTTTGCCAGGTATTACCATTTGTTGTTGCCCTGTGTCCACTTGTTCTATGTCAGTGAGCCCTTTTCCATTGTTTTTTGCTGGACACAGCAATACTCTTTCAAAGTTTTTTTTTTTAAACCAGGGAGTGGTGTTCTAATATTGGGCCAGTGCTATGGTTTGAAAGACAATTTTTCTCCTTTCTGATATTTCTATTTTTTTCTTAGAGTTACGACATTTTTGCAACCATGCCATTTCATTAATATACTGATGTGCTACATTGCTGAACAAAAAATTATAAAGGAGAGAAAGGAGGGAAAGAGAAGAGGGTTAAAGAAGAATCCCGTTATCTTTCTCAACATTCAGCTTGAAACAGAAATAGCAGGCTAGGGAAGCAGTTTTCCCAGCATGGAAACACTATAGCCCACTTTACCACACAGATCAGGGAGTGCCGTCCCCCTCCCACAATGGTATGAACAACAACTATATGAGATACATGCAATTACATGAAAATGAATCCTCCAGGGTAGGTTTCCCATAAAGTTAAGCTGCAGCTTTTCCCAAATTACATTATTGTTTTTGTCATTTAGATCACTGTTTTCCTTATTTAAATCCCTTTCTCCTACTGTATTTCCATTTCTTTTTACCCTTTGAGAGAAAACATACAAATCCAAATAGACTGAATTAATGAAAATCTGGCAAACCAAAATTTATATTAAATTCCATTGATTCACTACTATACTTGGGACTGACAATTAGTTTTGAGCTTCCAGTGTGGTATTTGTATATTTTCCATAGAGAAGAAACTATCATGGGAAAGGGTCCATTGGGGAGAATGGCACTGGGGATGGAGCTAAGCATTCACTTCTAATAATGCTTCCACCAATAGTTTTGATTTAAAAAAAAAAAAAAGACTGCACACTTTTATGTATTTACGTAAAAAAGTTATGTGAGAGATATTTGCAGATCTCTCAAAACACACTTAGTTTGATCTTAAGACATTTAAAGTATCAAGACGAAATAAATGCAGTATGCCTCTGACTCCTCTTCGGAAGGTGTTTATGTCTAGATACTGGAACATTCTATTCTGCCTTATAAATCTAATATGCTGTGTTAAAACTTTCAGGTTTCCTGCAGATAATGTTGCTTTACAAGTCCCAACAGCTTGGTTTTTGCTGAAAAGAATCAGGGCCTAACAGCAGAGTTAGAGGCGATTACACAACCCCAAAGTCAGTCAGACATTTAGAATTTCTGTGGCTCAATTAAGCATGTACAGCATGCCACAGCCACTGAGGCTCTGTTTATTCAGTGAAAGTGCTCTGTAATTTATTTAAAATAATCCATCTTTAACAAATAAAGAGGCCTTTGATGGCCCATTGCTGCAGGCATCTATTTAAATGCTCAGTCTTGACAAACTGTTATGCTGGTTTAAGTTAAATACCTGACAAAAGCGATTCAGATTTTTGAGTGGAAATCAGACCTTGTATGCATGGTATTTATTTTCCTTTACGCCAGTAATCAGTTAGCATTTCTTTTTCTTCCAGCCAATTAGCCATTAGAATGATTAATGTTTTTTAGTCCTGATAATAACAAATTGTGGCAGACTAATATTTCTTTTGAGGTGTAAAATACTTAGGAATTGTGTTCCTTTTTTGTATAGTGCTAATGAGGAATTGTGTCAAACATATTGCATGTGCAATGGAAATTAGATTAGATATTTATGCCTGTAAGAAGAGGAAAAAACCTTCCAAAATGTAAAAGAAAGAAAAAGACATGTCTCTCCCTCTTTTTCCTTCCCCTGGATCAGGTCAGAATAGATTCATTCATTACATGACCTGGTCCTTTACAAATGGTGTTACTTGTTACACTGGAAAACCCACAAGCTAGATTTTCTCTCCCTCTGATGAACAGCATGCCTGAGGGAATAGAAGGAAAGCACAGTGCTAAGTTTTCACAAGAGATGCAAAGTGTTTCCTTTGGTTAAAGAACTCAGAAGTTAAGGAGGAATATAATTCTAACAGCTATAATGGTTTCTTCTGCCTGCAGTCAAATAATTTACTTCTTTCTTCACCAGAGAATCCATGAAATAAATCCTCCTGCATCATGCTGGGCTCTATAGGATTCAAATCAGTTTGTACATCCTGTACTATTAGAAAACCTGTCCTGGTCCTGTTGCAGAATTTTTCTGGTTCTTGGAATCAGGTAATCCCAGTGAGCCAATTTTGTAACTCTGCTACAAAGCTTTAAGATCTTCTGCAGTTCCTTCATTCAGGGCAAGGTTGTTGGGAGAATTGATTGTTCTGCCTGCCTGCTTGCCTAGCAACCCCTGTTCCAGGTATTTGCTGCCAGTGCTTCAAGCAGAGTACCCGACACTTCCAAAAGCTCTTACAGGCAGATCCAAAACATAAATGCATTTCAGTACTTAGATGGAAGCTAAATTATAACTGAAACATACAACTCCTTTAGTCTTTATGGTTATTGCAGACTCTTGTTATTGGCAGTTCCTCGCTCATAGGGAAGCTGCTGTGTACATCATTCACTGTAAGCAAAGATGGCATTTTTTCTCATCACAAATGTGCCAAATGTGAGTTGATGATGACAAGCAAAATGGCCAGCTTCTGCTTGTGGTAAACTGCTAAGAGAGGCTCAACCACAAACAAGTTTAAATATTACTTTCCTCAAGCAGAGCTATAGTCTTCCTCCAACCTAAAAGAATATCATTATTTTTATTACATTTCTATTTAATTCAGTTATATTTTCACAAGCCACTCTAAGCAGTGGCTTTGGATTACTGTGACAGCTAAATCCCGTCAGTAGATGACAGAAAGTAAGGTCCTGAACGGATGATCACAGGAAAAAACAGCAGCCAAATGCCTTTGCTGTTTAGAAAAGCAAATAAGTGTGACCTGGAAACCTGACTACACTCTAGCATTAGTGCATGACCTGCTGCTGCTGCTGCTGCTGCTGCTGCTGCTGCTGCTGCTGCTATTATTATTATTATTATTATTATTATTATTATTATTATTATTATTATTCTGCTTTTTCCCAGGTTGAGACTCAAAAGTGGCTTATAACAATTAACAATTAACCATATCCAGCACCTATCAGACAGGCCGTAATCACACACTGAACACATGTTGGAATAGATATGTCTTTAATTGTCTTTGGAAAGATAGTAGGGAGGATGCCAGTCTGACTTCTCTGGGAAGGGAGTTCCGGAGCTTAGGAGGAGCCACTGAAAAGGCCCTCTCATGTGTTCTCACCACATGTACCTGTGAAGGTGGTGGAACAGAGAGAGGGGCCTCCCCAGCAGATCTCAAAGCCCAGGCTGGTTCATAAGGGGGAATATGGTCCTTCAAATAGGCTGGACCTGACCCATGTAGTGCTTTAAAGATCATCGCAAGCACTTTGAATTATGCCTGGAAATGGACCGGCATCCAGTGGAATTGTTGCAATGGGGGACTTGCGTGACCCTGGAGCCAGCCCCACTTAACAATCTGGCTGCAGCTCTTTGAACTACTTGAAGTTTCTGAACTCTCTTCAAAGGCAGCCCTGTGTACAGCACATTGTGGTAATCTAACTGGGATGTAGCCAAGACATTATCATTGTGGCCAAGTCTCATGTCTCAAGGAATGGGCACAGCTGGCATGCAAGCCCGAGCTGTACAAATTCACTCCTGGCTAACACTGAAACCAGGGCTTCCAGGCTCAGAGTAGAATTCAGGAACATCCCCAGGCTACAAATCTGAGTCTTCAGGAGCTGTGTAACCCCGTGTAACACAGGCTGAATCCCTATTCCTTGATCTGCTTTTCAACTGACCAGGAGCACCTCCATCTTGTCTAGATTAAGTTTCAATTTGTTTGCCATCATCTAGTCCACTACTGATGACAGGCACTGGTTTAGGACCAAAACAGCTTCCTTGGCTTGCGGTGGGAAGGAGTAATAAAGTTGGGTGTCATTTGCATACTGATGGCACTGAAACCCCAAACTCGGGGCAGCCTCTCTCAGCAGTTTCATGTAGGTGTTAAATAGCATGGGGGACAGAAACAAGCCCTGAGGGACCCCATAGGCCAAAGACCAAGGGGTTGAACAGGAGTCCCCTCAGCACCAACATCTGGGTTTGGCCCTCCAGGAATGAATGAAGCCAGTTGTAAAACTGTTTCCGCAAGTCCCATCCCTGCAAGGCAATCCAGTAGGACACCATGGTTGATGGTATCAAAAGCCACCAAGAAGTCCAGCAGAACCAACAGGGACACCCTCCCCCTGTCTAGATCTGAGCATAGGTCATCCACCAAGGGGACCAAAGTAGTCTCTGTCCTATAGCCAAGCCTGAAAACAGACTGAAATGGATCTAGATAATCCATTTCATCCAGAAACCCCTGGAGCTGTGAGGCCACCACACACTCCAGAACCTTGCCCAGAAATGGAATGTTCCATTTTGATAATTATCCAAAATGGTGGGACCTAAGGATGTTTTTTTTAGTGATGTTTTATAACAGCCTCCTTGATAGAAACTGGAACTCTATCTTATTTTAGAGAAGCATTAACCACCCTCTCTACCCAATAGGCCACTGCTCTCAATTACTGATTTGCTAGTGACTTTTTGGATTTCAATTTTATTGTGTGCTTTCCTTCTGCAGACAGTGCTTGCCTAAGTAAGTGGTGGTGTACAGGCAGAATTCCTGCTTATTTTGATCCTTATTGATCCACATGCCTCCTGGTGTTTCAGGTAGCTACTGCAGAAAGCTACCTGGATCATATGGTAAGCAGGGAGTTAAGAGGAACAGGCTGTCATCCCATGTGGCATGCCCCCTGCCTGCCAGGTCCAGTTCTCTCTGTGAATGCTGTGCCAGCCAATCAAAGAGAGTACAGGCTGAGATGTTAGCCCCATTGAGGTCATTGGGGTAACTCCGTCTAGGACCTGGATCTGTGGTGTCTTACACAAGACAGCTGTACTATTTCACAAGAATCACTAGGGCATTGTACCATTGATGGGCTGAACTTGGTATGTTCTTAAGCAATCTGTGGCTGTGAGAGTAGCGGGTGTCTCTGTACAGTTTAAGTCTGGATCATGACAGCCTTCCATTCTTTGCTTCCTGCTATGACTGTTGATCTGGCATATGAAAGATGAATGAGGACATCTATTTAGATTTCTTGTTTCCTAGTCCATTGTCTTATACAATAAGCTACTGGGGGGACCTCCTATAGAAATGCAATAATGGTTACCCTTGTCACTTGTGCCCCCTTTCTACTTTTACCTGGCAAAAGGTTTCTTCTTTACCTGGAATTTGCTTTTCCAGAAGCCCTTGAACCTGTGGATTGTGTTCTCCATGCCTAGCTGACATGAGGACAATCATTGGCACACTACTCTACAATTGGAAGAGTGAGAGGAGGGTTCATTGGTATTGCCATGGGTGCTCAAAGGTGGCAGGTGAATATGTGGATGTAACTCCTTCATTATTTTCTCCTTGCATGCAATATTTGAGGCAAAAGCACATTCATCCGCAGTATTTTCTTCATATTTAAATATCCCAAAGCAATGTATAGGAATCACTCTACAGAGAAAAACTGCACGGTTTCTTGTGGGGGGCAGGGACTGTTTCCTACACAGAACATAGGTTTCCTGAAGAGCAAACAGTATTTTCTGCTCAGGAAATCCATTTTCTGCACAGAAAATACTTTCCTCAAAAAATCATATGGTTTTCTTTGCAGAATAATGGATGTGCAACATTTTGGAATGTTGACAAACAGGAAAAACGTGCAAAATTCGTGTTGGTCTTTCCCCGGTATGAGTTTCCAACCATTGGGAAACCCACTTTTTTACTTAGAAATGAATGATTGTGAATGCTCTTTCCATCTTTGGTACTTTCTCTGTTTTTGAAAGGTTTTTACTTTTTTCAGTGAATATTTTGAAGTTTGCATAAATTACACAGATGTTACACTGTCTTGAGCTGGCTGCCACCCTGTTGGGATGGTAAGATGGCCCGCAAGTGACTTGTTTTAAGAATATATTAACTTACCATTTTGAACAGCATGGTGTGATTATGCTTGCTTTCGAACAGATACAGGTTTGAAACACAAGGGTAAATAAATAAAGCAAGCAACTAAGCAAGCTCAGAGTCCTATCCACCTAACCAGATTGCTGCCTTAAATAGGCTCTTTGTTTGAAAACATTATACCTAGGTAAAGAGTAAAAAAAGCACACAATTATTCTTTTTCACTTCCAAACATTATAAACATGCTACTTAATTGAGGATGCAGGAAGAACTGCATCCATACACCAGAAGTGAGTTTTGTGTATAAGTGGAAGAAATAACAGAAATTATGCTGTATAATGTTGGAGGTCTTCCAAATAAATTTTTAAGCATCATTACTTTTATAGGGAAAAGAAAAGCCTTCCAGGCATGGCTGGCAAGCTCTAAAGAGACATTTTGGAAAATTCTAATCTATGCGTATGATGCATGCACAAAACTTGGATTGTATAACACTTTGTCTATGATTCTATATGTTAATACATTTTGTTCATTTAGTCTTCTTGGTTTTAGAACAATTATATCTGTCAATTAATCATTTAACATTTAAATTTGTAAACTTATTAATATTTGGGGAAATGAATTCACTGGAGGAATTTCATTAATGGCAGCATTAATGGCACTTATTAATATTTGGGGAAATGAATTCACTGGATGAATTTCATTAATGGTAACATATGAAAAATAAAAAATGATTACAGAATATGTATGTGTGTAATGCCTGCTATATTCCTGTAGCCAATTTTCAGGTAGTGTGTTTTGGTATAAAGTTTGTAGAGGGTAGAGGGATTAATGTTGCCATTAGGAATGGGAGAGAAACTCATTTTCTTCATATTTAAACAAAAAACTGCATACTTCATATTCCCTAAACCAATACACAAATAAAAACACATTTAGATCAATATTTTCACCTCCCTGAATTTTGTAATACTCTTCTCCAATGAAAATGCATGGAAAATATGTACCTGGACTCACATGGCATGAGACAATGCAGAGGAGGGTACTGTTTGATGGCCCTCCATAGCAGAGATCAGAGTGCTCTGTGGCTGGCACTTGGTGCTAGAGTGCAACATGTGAGAGAGAAGTGGAGTGTTAGACTATAACTTAATTGCCTTCACTTGAGCGGATGATTTCAGTTTCTGGCTTCAGGGATCCCTCTTTGTTGGTTGGATTGGTTTGTTGGCAAGAATTCTGCGGGCTTGAACAATTTGCAATCTTTGCCAATTGATTCTTCTCATCCATTTCAGTCTGCATGTCTGTTTAATCTCTCCCCACATTTACTCCTTCTCTGCCTTCTGTTTCTTACTGATTGGTGCCTGGGTGTTGTGGTGAGCTTGCAATTCCTGCCCCGTTGTTTAACAATTGAGTGCTGTTGTATTGTTGTGCACATGCGTTTTCCCCTGTTCTTTTACTGGGGGAGTGCAGTTGCACTGTTGCAGGCTTATGAACTTTTCCCTATTGCTTATTGAGTGTGGCACTTGAGTTGTTTCCTTGTTCAGTGTAGCCCAGTTGCATTGTTGCATGCTTGTGACTTCTCAGTGCCTTATGGGTCATGCAGGTTCAGGGAATTCATGGCTGTGTGGCCTCTGTGTGGCTTCTGCAACCTGTGGGGCTGTGAGTGGTGTGTGTGTGTGTGACAAATTGGTGATATGAGAGCAGTGTTTGTGTGAGTGTGAGAAAGTACATCAAAGGAATGTGTGCACATGTGGTGAAGTGGGAGTGCTTGAGTTCAGGTGTGTGCACATTGGCATTAAGTTTAATGGGTATGGCTGCTGCTCGTGTGGAGATGTGTACATAGGTATCTGCGGTTGTCCAAGAGTGGGGGAGTGCATTCGCAGAGATCGGAGTGAACTGAATGAGTGTTTTGTAAGCAATTAAGGGTGTGGTAGTCCCAGGCTGATTTTCCTGCTCCTCCAAGTGTCAGGGTGCTTGGCTCTTGCCATGGTAGTATTAGCAAACCTTGCTTAGCTTAACCTGTAGGAAAGAGAATTACAGTGTGCTTTGTAAGCATTGTAACCAGGGGCAATTACAATTAGCAACAATGTATTGAATATCAATGGCAGTTGTATCTGGGCGTAGGTTTCAAGGTGCCCCAGGTAAGGCTGAATAGTATCTGACATGGAAGGGAAAAGACCAGAAGGATGAAATGTAATCTCTTCAGAAGACAGTGTGAGAACAACCAAAAGGTCAGAGACAAAACACAGGAAGGAGGAGTCTTATTAGGAGCTCCCAACGGCCCTCTAGCTCATTCCCAGAGGAGAGAGCAGAGGGTGAGCTGGGTCTGTGAAGACATCCTTGACCAGGTGTTGTTTACAGGCTTGTGGGGCTGTGCTTGCTTGTTTGTCTGTTTGTTGCTTGTTTTTCTTAGGTCTCCTTGTGCTGGCCGTGTGCTCTCCCTGAGCACACGGTCTGACTAACGAGGGGGAGGAGCCAGCTAGGGGGGAGGAGTCTTATTAGGAGCTCCCAACGGCGCGCGCAGTTGAAGCCCTCTTCTTCAACCCTTCCAATTTATCCCTTGGCGATCAGCAGAGGAGACATACTTGATTCAGTTGAATTTTAGGAAGAAAGCCCTGTTATTCTTTCTAGACCTACTCCCTGTACTACTGTCTGTAGTATCAAGGATGGAAGGTGAAGGAGCTGCCGCGGTCACCTGTAGCACTTGTGGGATGTTCCTTTTCTTGCCACAAGATGTTGTCGGGTACACCTGCACCAAGTGCAAGCTGGTGACCTTCTTGGAGGAGAAGGTTCGCCAGCTGGAGGCATGAGTTTCTAATCTTCGTCTTATTAGGGAAGGTGAGGAGTTTTTGGATAGGGCAGAGAAGACCTTCCTGAAGACCGAATGCGCAGGGGAGCTGCCAGATCAGGAAGTAAGCACACTGGGCCAAGAAACGGATGCTTGGAGGAATGTCACACGGAGGAGTAGGAGGACCAGGAAGGAAACAGAGACTCTCAACCTACACAATCGCTTCAAAGTTCTTGGCCTTATGAACGACGAGGAGCACCAGGAGGAGGGAACAGAATGTCAACAAGAAGGAATCCAACATCGGCAACAGGAACTAGATCAACAGTCCCAGCCTCAACAGAGTGTCCAGCCAGTCCTAGAAGAACCTGCTCGTCGAGGAGCCCCGGACAAGCCTCAGAGGAGGCGAGTTCTGGTTGTTGGGGACTCCTTGCTCAGAGGAACCGAACCGGCAATTTGCAAACCTGACAAGTTCAATCGAGAAGTCTGCTGTCTTCCTGGGGCCAAGATCAACCACATAACAGAGAGGCTAACCAGGCTGGTCAAGCCCACTGACCATAAGCCCCTCATTGTGGTTCATGTCGGAACCAATGACACTGCGAGGCGCAGCTTTTACCACATCGCAAAGGACTACGAGCTTATGGGGACAAAGCTTAAGGACCTTGGTGCGCAGGTGGTCATTTCATCTCTCCTCCCTGTTCAAGGATATGGTGCACAAAGGGAAAGGGCAATAGCAGAGGTAAACAACTGGCTCCGCACATGGTGCCGCCGGCAACGGTTTGGGTTTTTGGAACACGGCCTGAATTTCCATGAACGTGGGCTTCTGGCAAGGGATGGGCTGCACCTCACGAAACTTGGCAAGAATGTTTTTGCAAACAGTCTCGCACGGAGGATTAAGAGGTCTTTAAACTAAGTTCTGCTGGGGAGGGAGACAATATTATTCAGGGCAAAGACACGGTGAGTGCAGGGGGGAAAGGCCCAAATTATATCGACCAAGTAGTACAAGCGTCCAGTGGTGGGAGGAGTAGAAACTATAGTACAGGACTTGCAGGAAGGGCCCGGGGATTTAAGTGTCTCTACACTAACGCGCAGAGTATGGGAAACAAGCAAGATGAACTTGAACTCCTAGTACAACAAAATAAATACGATTTGATAGGCATCACTGAGACCTGGTGGGATGAGTCTCAGGATTGGAATGTAGGAATAGAGGGGTATAGCCTATTTTGTAGAAATAGACCAAACAAGAAAGGAGGAGGAGTAGCCTTGTATGTCAAGGATGTTTTCACCTGTGAAGAGATCCATGACTTGAACCCAGAAAGCCAGGTCGAGAGCATCTGGGTAAAAATTAAGGGAGCGAGAAACAATAGGGATATTCTGGTGGGGGTTTACTACAGACCTCCAGCCCAGACTGAGGACCTTGATGATGCCTTCCTCAACCAAATGACCGCGCATTCAAAAAGGAGAGATACAGTAATAATAGGAGATTTCAATTACCCAGATATATGTTGGCAGGCAAACTCTGCCAAGACAGCAAGGTCCAGCAAGTTTCTTGCTTGTCTTGCAGACAATTTCATCGTCCAGAAGGTGGAAGAGGCCACAAGGGGATCAAATATTCTAGATCTGATCCTGACCAATAGGGATGACCTTGTTAATGAGGTAGAAGTGGTTGGATCTTTAGGGGGGAGTGACCATGCCCTATTGGAATTTGGCATTCAGTGGGAAGGAGAAGATAAGTGTAGCCAGACACTCATCTTAGATTTTAAAAAAGCGGACTTCTGTAAACTTAAGGAGCTGCTGGTTGAAATTCCGTGGTCAGGAATAGTGAAAGAGAAAGGAGTTCAGGAGGCATGGGAGTTCCTTAAAAGGGAGATACTGAAGGCACAGTCTAAAACTGTGCCAATAAGGAGGAAAAATGGAAGGCATCTGAAGAAACCAGAATGGTTGACTAAAGAACTCTCAGCTGAGCTAAGCGTTAAGAGAAACCTGTACAGGAAATGGAAGAGGGGGGAAACCACCAAAGAAGAATTTAAGCAAGTAGCCAGGAAATGTAGGGAGGAGGTCAGAAAGGCTAAAGCACAGAACGAACTTAGGCCGGCCAGAGACATTAAAAACAATAAAAAGGGCTTTTTTAAATATGTCCGCAGCAAAAGGAAAAAGAAAGAGGCGATAGGGTCGCTGCGCAGAGAAGATGGCGAATTACTAACAGGGGGAAGAGAAAAGGCAGAACTACTTAACACCTTCTTTGCCTCAGTTTTTTCCCAGAAGGATACAAGCACTCAACCTGGTGGTTGGGGAGCAGGGGAGGAAGCAGGGGAAATGCGGCACATAATAGGTAGAGAGGTGGTACAAGAATACCTGGCCACACTGGATGAATTCAAGTCTCCAGGGTCAGATGAATTGCATCCTAGGATATTAAAAGAACTGGCAGAGGTCATTTCGGAACCGCTTGCTATAATCTTTGGGAAATCTTGGAGGACAGGAGAAGTTCCAGCAGACTGGAAGAGGGCAAATGTTGTCCCCATCTTCAAGAAGGGAAAAAAAGAGGATCCAAATAATTATCGCCCAGTCAGTCTGACGTCTGTACCCGGAAAGATGCTGGAGCAGATGATTAAGCAGTCAGTTTCTAATCACTTAGAAAGCAACGCGGTAATCACGAGAAGTCAACATGGATTTCTCAAAAATAAGTCATGCCAGACCAATCTTATCTCTTTTTATGATAGAGTTACTAGCTTGATAGATGAAGGGAATGCTGTGGATGTAGCATATCTTGATTTCAGTAAGGCCTTTGACAAAGTTCCCCATGACATTCTTGCAAAGAAGCTAGTAAAATGTGGGCTGGACAGAGCTACTGTCAGGTGGATCTGTAACTGGTTGACTGACCGTTCCCAAAGGGTGCTCACCAATGGTTGCTTTTCATCCTGGAGAGAAGTGACTAGCGGGGTGCCACAGGGTTCTGTCCTGGGCCCAGTGCTGTTCAATATTTTCATCAATGACTTGGATGAAGGAATAGAAGGCATGCTCATCAAATTTGCAGATGACACCAAATTGGGAGGGGTTGCTAATACGCCAGAGGACAGGATCAAAATTCAAAATGACCTGGACAGATTGGAGAGCTGGGCCAAGGCTAACAAAATGAAATTCAACAGAGAGAAGTGTAAGGTCCTACACTTAGGTAGAAAAAATGGAATGCTGAAATATAGGATGGGGGACACGTGGCTGGATGGCAGTACGTGTGAAAGGGATCGAGGAGTCTTAATAGACCACAAGCTGAACATGAGTCAGCAATGTGATGCGGCAGCCAAGAAAGCCAACGCAATTCTCGGCTGCATCAATAGGACTATGGTGTCTAGATCGAGGGAGGTACTGGTACCACTCTACTCTGCTTTGGTTAGACCTCATTTGGAATACTGTGTCCAGTTCTGGGCACCCCAATTCAAGAAGGACATGGTCAAGCTGGAGCAGGTCCAGAGGAGGGCGACCAAAATGGTGAAGGGCCTGGAAGCCAAGCCCTATGAGGATAGACTTAGAGAGCTGGGTATGTTCAGTCTGCAGAAGAGAAGGTTAAGAGGCGACATGATAGCTCTGTTTAAATATTTGAAGGGATGCCATGTAGAGGAGGGAGAGAGCTTATTTTCTGCCGCTCCAGAGACCAGGACAAGGAGCAATGGATTCAAGCTGCAGGAAAGGAGATTGCACCTGAACCTCAGGAAGAACTTCCTGACAGTGGAATCTGCTGCCTCGGAGTGTGGTGGAGTCTCCTTCTTTGGAGGTTTTTAAGCAGAGGCTGGATGGCCATCTGTCGGGAGTGCTTTGAGAGTGTTCCTGCATGGCAGGGGGTTGGACTGGATGGCCCGTGTGGTCTCTTCCAACTCTACATTTCTATGATTCTATGATTCTATGATAAGAATATAGATTTTCAGGGTGCAAGTATGTAAACATCTGAGAAGCCTGGGAACCCTCAGATTATAGTAGGGTGATGTGACATTTATGGCTCTCACCAATCAATGCCCTTCATGCCTAAATTTGTATATTTTAGTATAAAACCCTGTTACTAACCAGTGTACTCAGAGGGAAGATTCAGGCTGTGGTATGGATGTGGCAGGAGAGGGTCTAGATCCCAAGGAACCCAAGACTTCCTAAGCTAGTCTTCCAGCACATCTCCAACACTCAGAAATGGAAAGGAAAAATAATAAAGAAAGCACGAAGAAAGAAATAGAAGGGTGGCTGATGCCAGGTCTGCTTCATTTTCACTTCACTGACAAGGCTTTAAAAATTCAAATGCCTCAACCTGGAAGAGTTTCAAGTGCAGCAAGAGGATTGCTTCCTTAGAGAAATAAGAGCATACTACCTTAATGAAATGATCACTAATACTTAATACTGAGTTGTGTTATTAATTAATTAATTATAACCTTCAAAAACTACCCTTCATGCATACAGCTACTTGGGCAGTGTGCAAATATAATTAAATCATAAGACAAAACTAAATATGACACCAAGACAAAGAAAAATAGAAAATAATGAAGCTGATAGAGTTAATACAGGTGTGTTAGCGTGTTTTAGGCCAGGATAGAACAGTGCACTTGAAGATGTTGTTCTGTTGGGACTCCCATCAGTCCCAATCATCATAGCTCGTGGTGAGGATTCATGGGTATTGCAGTTCAGTGTTATCTGAAAGAACACAAGGTGGTTATAGAAATACATAACTCTCTCACTTTGGAGCCAAACCAGATATGACTATTATTTATTCTTTGGTCCCATGTAGCTTATTCACTTATTTATTTATTTGTTTGCTTGCTTGCTTGCTTGTTTATTATATTTGTATGCTGCTTTTCTCCTGGTATGGGACCCAAGGCGGCTTCCAAGAACAATACACAGTGTAAACAGCAAGCGGGGAGGCAATCTAAATTTGGGCCAAAGATTCTGGGAGGAGGACTTTTATCTTTTGCCACAACTGCAACCTGAATTAAGAGAGGAGCTGAGCTGGTATTTTTGCAATAGAAGAAAAGCAGTAAAGGCCTAAAGAAATTGATGAAGACATAATGCATTCATTTGGCAGAAAAAATGTGTCAGTCTCCTATTATGGGAATGTCTTATGAAGAGTTTGTGCTTCCTTTGGTTCCTAAAAGATGGACTAGGTGAGGATGTTGCTAACAGACAGTCCTTTTCCACGAATACCCACAGGAGGGCTTAGTTCTTACCCTGATTTTCAGGAAAGAGGCTGTTTCTGAACTCTTTTGTCTTACATAGCTGTTCTGTACTGATTCCCTCATGGGACAGAAAGGACCTAGAGCCTATCCAGAGCCTATCCAAACTTTAAGATCTTTTGGAAAGGCCCTTCTGTCAGTCCCACCACCTTCTCAGGTCTGATTGCTGGAACATAAGAGACAGCCTTCTCCATGTTGGCTCCCATATTTTGGAACTCTCTCCCAAAGGAAGCAAGGATACTTCCCTCCTTGCTGTCCTTTTGTTAGAAAGTGAAAAGGTTTCTGGTCTGACCAGCTTGTAGAAGTTGACTGCTAGGGCTTTTAATAATGTGCTGTTTTGCTGTTTTTTATTTATTTTTTTATTTTTAATGTATTTGTTACAAATTATTTTAATTCTAGAGGTAATTTAATAACAACTCAACAATAACCTTTTAATGTATTTTTATTTATGAGCTTGAGTTCCTGTATTGGGGACATGGTGGGATATATATATAATAGCAATAACAATAATACAGCAACAACGACTCTGCTGATAAATCCTGATAACCATAACTGTGGTATGTCCTCCACATCTTGTATTTCCACATAACAAGCACCTTACAACTAATAGCTGTTTCCCTCCTTGTTCTCCCAGTCCTCCCAGCAATGGCAAGTGACATTGTGAGCTGCACCATATTCCAGGGTTTGTGAGAGAACCCCCCACTCAAATTTCACTGTTAGTCTGAAGGGCCTGGGGCACAACTTAGCTAAAAGAATCTGTCCTGTCTTCTGTTTGAGGAACTTTTCTAGAGCTCATTTAGAGAAACTTTAGGGCTATATGGCATCTTTCTACCAAGATTTGTAAACATCCTTTGGCTTAACCATTGTTTCCCAGATAAATAGATAGTCTTTGGGGATTACCCTTTAAAATAATCCTTTTTGGTTTTCAGTAGCAGTTGGTGTTTGGGCTTAGAGTCAAAACAGGCTTGTCTGAAAAAGCAATTCTTCTCCTGCATTTGACCTGTTCCATCTGTGATGAAAAAAAATGAAGCACATAACTTTGAAGTAAAAATGAATATGCAGAACTCATTTGTTATTCTGGCATTTGCTTCTTTACTATCAATCAGTGAAACAAATGAACCCCATTTTTCCCCAGTTTTCATTCCTTACAAAATGAATGCATATCTCCTGCATGTCATGGAGACCACAGGGATGTCCATGTGCTAGATCTAAACAAGCCTAAGGCTGCAGACTTGGTCTTTTAGGAGGAGCATATGTATCACTATCTAGAACAGATCAAATCCAACTCCTGGGTCAAGTTCTCTGCCCATGAACAATATCTCCATTTTGTCTGGCTAAGATTCATTTTACCAGACGTCATTCTATGTCTATTTCCAGATTAAAGCATTGGATGTTAAGAGTGTGCAACTTTTGGGAAAATGTCACTTTCCAAAGACCTCTCATTTAAAAAGGAGGTATCCATTCACCATGTGCCTTGTTTTAATCTGGAAGAAAAGGTTTTCTTTTGCTGCTAGTTCACCACCAATTTGGGGGGGGGGGGGGGGCGGGCGGGCAGGATGCTACAGAAGGTCCCAGGGAAAATTGGCTAATGGATCCATGGAGGTTGTCCACCTCCTGCTGTAACCACTATATAAGACTGCCACTCTAGTGTATAAAGAAAATTATTTTCTTTGACAATTCCTTTTAAAGGCAAGCTGTATATTTTTTATCCTGGTTTCTGGTCACGTCAACCACTTAAGCAGCCATTTCCAGTTTTATTTTTAAATAGCAGTAGACTGCATTTTAAAAATAAGAGGCTAAATCCAATGTTAGTCTTACCTACTGGGCTCACTGAAATCAATAAGATTTATGTTACTTTTAATTAATAAATCCAATGTGGTGAGTCTCCTCCAGGAGGATCAATGTTATTTTTAGCTAAGGGATGGGCAACTTGGGGCCCTCCTTGGACTTTGGACTGCATCTCCCAACATCCCTTATTATTGGCAATGCTGGTTAGGTCTGATGGGAATTGCAGTTCAACTATATCGGAAGGGGCACAAATTTGTTGTTCCTTGCCAACTTATAGACACCCTATGAATGTGAGACCTCCAAAAGGCATGGTCACCAGCAGCTCTGCTCAGATCTTGCAATTTCAGGTTTCCTTGACTGAATCTATCCACCTTAATGCAGTCTTCCTCTTTTCTTATTGCCTTCAACTTTACTAAGCATTATTGTCTTTTCCAGTGAGTCATATTGTCTAATGATGTATCCAAAGTATCAGTTAGCCATGCTCGTTTCTAGTGAGACTTCATGATCCATTTATTTTGGGCAATCCACGGTATCTATAGAACTCTTTTTCAGCACCACATTTCAAATGAGTTGACTTTTTCCTTGTCAGCTTTCCTCATTGCCCAGGTTTCACAACCATACAGCGAAATAAGAAATACTATGACATAGATGATCCTGACCTTGGTATTCAATGATAAGTCTTTACACATGAGATGCTTATCTAGTTCCTTCATAGGTGCCATTCGAAGTCTTCATCTTCTAATTTCTTGACTACAGTCTCAATTTTGATTGATGACTGATCCAGGTTATACAAAGGGCCTTTCTGGTCGACACTATTGTAGTGCTATTATTGCACTTTCAACATCCTGTGGAATTCTGGAGTTTGTAGTTTACTGAGGCCAAAGAACTCTCTGGCTGAGAAAACTAAATGCCCCTCCCTAAACTGCAAATCCCAGGATTTCATAGGATGCTGAAAGTGGAATAAAAGCACTATAACTGTATATTGTGGAATGGCCCAAAATGTCTACCTATTTCAATATCTTCATCTACTTTAAATCTATGTAGACAATCTGTGGTCACAGTTTTCATGTTCCAATTGGAAAACATTCTTTTTTTCCATATTCTGTCTCTACACATTGTAGCAATCAAATATTGTGGCACAGCCATTTATTTTAGAGTGATCTATAGTTTTTCATGATACTCACAGTAAAAGGCTTTGCTATAATCTATAAAGGGCCACTTTATTTTCTTCTGAAATTATTTGGTGTGTTCCTTTAGCCATGTTTGCAATTGAAAGCAGAAGATGGAGAAGCTCCATTCTCTCTGCAAAAACAAGATCCAGAGCAGATCTTGTGGCATAGACCATGAAATGCTAATATCAAAAATTAGATTAAAGAAGAGTATTCAATCAATCACAGTGCCAAAATACAATTTAAAGAATATCCCTATAGAATTTAAAGACTATATAAAGAACAGATATATACTACTATGTTAAACATACTGGGAACCAGAAAAACTCTGCACCAAAACCAGAGACATGATTAGGAAAGAATGTAAAAAGATTCTGTCTGTAGGTGAACAGAAAGAAGAGACTCTTTAGATAACTGTTGAAACTCTTTGAATGGTTAAGGACAGGTGAGAAGCAAAAGTAAGAGTGACACAAATAGATCAGAATCCTGAACACAACTATGCAGCAACTTGTTCATAGGGTCAAAGTGAACTATTCTAATAATCAATACAAAGAAGTAGAAGAAGGCAAAAAAAGGCAGAACAACGGATCCCTTCTACAAGATCTGAAAAATCAAAAGAAAATTTACATCAGCAGTTGGGATGCTACAGGACTTACATGGGAAACATAGTAGTTTCCACCCAACATTTCCTCAGCATAGCGTAAACATCTACATTTGGAGCGATCTTATGTTGAGCCATATGCAGAAGAGCTACCTGACTTATGTAAAACCATGAAACTGCCTTGTATGGCCATTCCATGCTTCACAGTGAGGCAAATGGATCAAAGGAGGTTTGGCTACTTCCTCCACACCAATAGTCAGATGACATCAACACCGAGATCTGTGGAAGGTCTCCAGGGGTCTCAATTACAAATTCCTCCAAGAAAGAATCTTTTGACAGTGAACTCACACTTTTAGAAAGAGAAGCAGAAGAAGCAATCAAAGCACATGAAGAAATAAATAGTAAGGAATAGATAGATGGCAGAGATATTTCATGCTATCCAGACCAGAATCCTTCCAAATTCTAACAAATATGGGTGACAAAACAATGGCCCATCAGACTGGCAATGCTCAAGATACATTCCAATTGACAAGAAAGGGAACACCAGGGATTGCAGTAACCACTGGGCCATTGCACCGATCTTCCATGGAAGGAAAGTGGTGCTCAAGATTTTATCAGGAAGGCTTTTATCGTATATGGAGCAAGAAATGTTAGACATCTAAGCTAAGTTCAGAAAAGTAAGTGACTACAATTCACCCAACTTTGAATCACCCACAGTGCTGCCCAAAGTTTCCCCCATATAAGCTTCTTTTAGTTTTTCCCATACTTGTAATTTCTATATGTGCACACTTCAGCACTCTAGAGAACTCATAACATTTTGTAACAATATTAATTTTAAAAGTAAATGCCATTGGAACTCGAAGTACCTACCACAGAGTGTCAGGAGTCTGCCTATTGTGTTATTGGTAAAAGAACAAGTTGTAATTTGAGTTTACTCACCCTTTATGTACATAAGATTTTTTTAAAAAGCACTTTCAGAAAGGGTTCATCAATTAAACTTGCCATTTATATAACCATTTATATAACACTCAAGTCTTCATGTGGGGATGGGGTGTACAGAGGCTGGCTTCCTACAGCCATTTGGGGAACACATGCTGAGTGAAGGCTTGAAACAAGATCTTCCTGTGGTGTAGCCATTCTTTTATAAGTTTCTCTCTTTTTGAAGAAGAAAAGGCAGAATGGGCATACCATAACAGGTAAACCTGTGACTAAGTACAGTTTCTTTATTTATATTTTTATTCTCTGTTTACCACATTTATATACCACCCCATAACAAACTTCTCTGGGTGAGTTACAGTAAAGTTAAAATGTTAACATATAACTGACTGTGTAAAAACAAGAAATATAATGCTACATACAATTCAGATGGTTAAAAAAAATCCATAAAGCAAACCTCATTCAGTACTAAAAACTGGACAATTTTTAAAGGAATAAAAAGTCTGGGAAAGCAAAATAAAAATGGCCAAAGTAACCAGAAAGTGATTCAAATCATTGTTAAACAAACACCACCTCATCCCCAAATATGAAGCAACTAAATAGTCTATAATGTACATCAAGTAGTCAAGGCATATCAATGCAAAGTATTACTATTTCTCTCATTGTCTAGAAAACACCCTGCAACTTCTTTCTTTGAATGCTACTTTTCTGCAAATTAAGTTCACTCAAATGTCTTTGTTTTCTGAAATAATATGATGTTACTTTTTGTAATGTCAGAATAAGGAAAAGTAAATTGAAAGACAAAGTGGAGCAGTTAATTTTAATTTTAACTTAACAAGATGAGCAGCCAATGAGACCCACAACTTCTTTTGATAGGAAGGACTCTCCTCTCTCCCTCCTCCTCCTCATACTTCACTGCGAGCCATCTGTTGATAATTACTGTCCAGTCTCTGCTGAGAACTTGTGATATTTAATATTTCCTCACCACTTGAACAAATAAGCGATAATAACTGCAAGGTAGTTGACCACAGGAGTAGAAAGATGTATAGCATGAAAGAGTCAGTGTACACCTTGGTTTATGAAAACAACTTTGTTTTCTGTTAGGGATTAGGATAAATCTTAGCCCTTGAGGTCTAGGAGAATAGGTGCATTGAGTTATACAATGTCACTGGGGGAAAAAAGAAAAAGAGTTAAGCTTTTAAAACCACAAATATCAAAGAGCTTTATAAAAAGAGAATAAATATCTCCATGCTTTTTCTCATTTCAATATTTCATTTGTACTGTCTTCAACTTAGACTCAAAGCAGTTCTAACATCTCAGGCTCATAAATATTCTTACTATATACACTTATCTATTTATAAATATGTTTCTTGTTTTTCAGAAGAACAAAATTGTAGTGTAGGTCCACTTAAGAAGAAAAAGATAAAAGTACTACACTGTTATAGTGCTATTATTCCACTTTCAACATCCTATGGATTTGCGGTTTAGGGAGGGGCATTTAGAATTCTCAGCCAGAGAGTTCTTTGGCCTCAGTAAACTACAAACTCCAGAATTCCACAGGATGTTGAAAGGGGAATAATAGTAGTACTATAGCAATGTAGATCGAAAAGTCTCAGAGTCTCTGAGAAAGAGAAAGAAGCTTCATTTTTCAAAGCCTGTCCCACTTGTCTCTCTCTCTCTCTCTCTTTCGTCATCAGCACTGGGAAGGTAAAGAAGGGAAGGTGGAGAAACTTAGGCCTTTTCTGCACCTTATGTTCTTCTGGCGCTGGGGTGCGGGGATCATGCGAGCAGCCTCTGGCAAGAGGCTCTCGTGTCCAGGATCCTCCGGCTCTGCACGAGCTGCCTGCTCGCTCGAGAGCCCCGCCTCTTCCTTCTGCAGCGCAGCCTGGGAGTTTCCCAGGCTGTGCTGGGGCAGGAAGCGCGACCAGCATGGCTCTGGAGGCTCCGCATACCAGGTAAGTGCGTGTGGGGCCCAGGAGCAATGTGTGATTGTGCACCATTTTCGGCTTCTAGCGGAAAATGAAAAGATACGTGATCAGCGCCTGCCCTACCCTGGAGCATCACGCAATTGTGAGTGCATCGCGCGACGCTCCAGGTGCCCTTTCGCATGGAAAATGCTGTGCAAAAAGGACCATAGACTCAATGCTGTGTTGCAGAAGCAAGTCTGTAGTAAATAATGCAATAAAGCTTGACCAGTGAAACAGTAGGATTCATCACTAGTTGATCCAACTGTTGCTCTGTGTGTGTGTTCTTGCAGAGGCAAGGTAAACAGCAGCTGACTTTGAGATTCTTTAGTGAGTCTACTTGAACAGCAGAACAGAAAGAAACGAGGAGAACAGATAAGTCTGCCTCACCAGCTTTCCTCAGATGCACAGATGTATAAGTTTGTCTACCAAAATAGAAATTATTAGGAAGAGGAGGCTGATGCAAAAAGAAAAAATCATCCCTAGATACAGTTTGGGAGAAGCCTTGAAGTGGTCTCTAGAAGATTCCAAATTGTTTTGTTTACTCATGTAGTAATGCCCAGGAAGATATCTACTTTGTTAATTGTCCCAGGTCCAGCAGTCCAGTAGGGTGTCTGGGTTCTATCTATGTTGCAGATATTTTGTTTTGGGGGCAGAGAAGCAGCCTCATATCTCACATTTTTTGATCCTGTGAGAACAGGAAAAGTAAGCATCTGTTGTACTCACAGCAGACCAACCCTCAAGCATTGGGTATGCAGCATAATGCCCTCAAATTATGTAACAAATCTACGAGGGTCCGTTTGTTGTGAGTGCAGGTGGCATCTACTACAGGCTCAAACGGAGGGGAGTAGACCATGAGGTAGGTCTCTTTAAAGCCCACCTCAAGCCTTGCAAGAGGAGGGGCTCTTGCAGTAGTTTCAGGCTGCTATGAGTCCCCTAATATAATGGGAGTCTTGAATTCTGACAACACTTGAAGTGAGCTTTATGTAGGTCTGTCTCATATATACTGGCTGATCTTCAGCCAGCCTAGCAGCAAAGAGGGCTCTCCCCATTGCAGTCTGAGAAACCTGGCAATCTTAGCTAGAAAGGTTACATTTTCAAAAAGGCCTGTAATTTCTCTGATAGTTGCCTTCTAGCCTGGGGTTGGGGGGTGGGGGAATATGCAGACAGCCATTTCCACACTACACTGTTATAGTGCTATCATTCCACTTTCAAGATCCTGTAGAATCCTGAGGTTTGCAGTTTAGAGAATGGCCTCTAGGTTCTGAAAGTTGTGGCATGAACCTGATGCTATACTGGGTCACTTTCTTTATCCAGATCCTTCTAAGCGGATGGATGAAGAGCTGGGAATCCCCCTGATGATGAAGAGTAGACATGAATTGTTTGTTGCAAAGTATGATTTTAAAGATTTCTTCAAAGTTATTAAAGTTAATACAAAAGTGTTCTTGACATGAAGTCCCACTTCTGAGAATATCAGGATGGGAGGAAAGACATCCTCAGATTAATCAAATTAGACATATCTGAAATCCTGCCACATATCCGTATAACCCTCATTGTAAACTGTAAGCAAGTTTGAGGCATACCTGTGTGCTTTTGTCTATATTCATGCTTTTTTGTTTTAATTCCTTTGTTTCAAGTTGTAAGTTAGGATTTATTTTCCTATGAAACTTCATTAATTTATTTAACTTTTCACATTAGATGATCTGTCATAGCCTTTCTCAAACATGAAACCCTCCAGATGTTTTGAACCACAACTCCCATATGCCTCAACTATCAAAAGATCATCAGGGACAATGGGAGGCATAGTTCAGAATGTATGGAGTGCATCAGGTGTCTATCTGAATACACTAAAAATCATGGTAGATGTTGACTAATATTAAATGCAGCAATGTGATGCTGGGTAGGCAGGAATCAGAGCAGATTTTTTTTTCAGTGCTGCAAAGTACTGAAATGAGTCTTTGAGAATGGGACTTTATGACAGGACGTGCTTGTTTCTACATGCCACATTTCTTTTTGATTCTTGTTATTCAAATTTTTGTATTCAAAAGTATAGAATTAACTAAATGAACCACCTGTCTTTATTTGCAGACTTCTGGGAAGAGTTCTACAGAAAGAATGCTTCTTTTATGTACCATTTGAAATTAAATTGTAAATAAAGATGAAACCTAAAACTAAAAAAAAAAAGTGTTTAAAAACAGGGTAACACACCTAGACTGATTAAAAGGTCCCAGATTGTTTCTTTTTCTTTCTAATTTTAAACTGGGTTAAAAAGTCTCTGATCATACTAGGAGCTGACAGAAAAATATTCTGGGATAAATATGGGATAAGTATGGATTTCCAAAATAAAATTACAAAGAATGGAACAAAATTTGGGATTTTCTGGTCTTTTTGGAGGAGGAAGAAGAGGTAATAGTAGTTCATTTATTACATTTCCCTTTTTTATTTTTTTAAATCCTTTTTATTAAAGATTATTTACAAACCATGTTTCCATTATTATCCATTATTTTTATTTTAACATATTTTATTAAAGATTAAACATTATATATTTATTATTATAGATTATATATTTAAAGATTATATATTTTAAAATTACACCAGATACTTCTATCAGAAACAGACTGCTAACAAGCTATTTACAAACTACAAACAAAAAACTAACTAGCTTACAGAATAACTAACAAATTAACCTACTAAATAGTAGCTAACCCACAATTCAAACACAAGCACATATACAGTTTTAAAAATACACAAAAAAGAAACAAACATACTACAAATGCTTTGGTAGCTTTTATTACACTTTTATAGGGAGATACTGGAATGGATTTCATAAGACCCAAGCATAAAATGCATGTATTTATTCCAATATTACATTGAAATCTTACACTAAGCAGAAAGACATTCTTGAAAGTCTTGAAATGTATTAGTCCAAAGAACAACAAATAAGATGTTACTTTCTATCAATATATCTACGTAGTAAAACTCAAAAGTTACTAATTTATTTTTCTTAGAAATGCTCAAAATTCAATTCCAGGAACAATATCTGTCATTTTTAAACAGCTTGAAGGAAAACTTTTAACAGCTGTCAGGAAATCTGTGATCACCGAAAGCAATTTTTAATGTACCAAGCTGTTAATGGAATTGTTGTTGTTGTTCTTGTTGCTGTTGTGTGTCTTCAAGTCATTTCTGACTTTAATGGTGATCTTAAGGTGAATCTATGATAGGGTTTTCTTGCCTGAATTTGTTTAAAGAGAGGTTGCCTGAGGCTGCGAGAGTGTGATTTGTCCAAGTCACCAGTAGATTTCGGTGGCCCAGTGTTCTAGTCCAATATACAAACCATTACACAACAAAGAACATACGTGACTCAGAATCAGAATCCGCTTTCTTTGCATGTGTTTACCATTACGTCTGTTCTGTCTCAATACTTTATAGCTTTTAAAGGATTTTTTTTTAAAAAAATTGGCAATGTTTAATGCAATTTGATTTTTTAAAAATATCTTTTAAAATGTGTAAGTACTTACAAACTGGCCTGAGAGTTCCTTTTATTTTTCATTTTTTTAAAAAGTTCAAGGTGTTTAAAACAACTGGAAAGAATGATACAAGAAACACACACCACAAACTAATTTTGAAATTCTTTCAGATGCAGAGATTGAACATTGCTTGTCAAAATGCTCAAGGATGCAGCTGTATGTCATTCTGTGTTACCTCTTCCATGATAAATAATGGGGGCGGGGGGGGATGACTGTTTACATATAACAATATTCACTGCCCAGTCAGATAAGATTACTCTGACATGACTTATTTTTGAGAAATCCCTGTTGACTTTTAGTGATTACGGCATTGCTTTCTAAGTAATTACAAACTGACTGTTTAATGATCTGCTCTAGGATCTTTCCTGGTATTGATGTCAGGCTGACCAGGCAATAATTATTTGGGTCCTCTTGTTTTCCATTCTTGAAGATGGGGACAACATTTGCCCTCCTCCAGTCTGCTGGGACTTCTCCTGTTCTCCAAGAGTTCTCAAAGATTATTGTTCTGAAATGACTTCTGCCAGTTCTTTTAATATCCTGAGATGTAATTCATCTGGCCCTGGAGACTTGAATTCATCTAGTGTAGCCAGGTATTCCTGTACTACTTCTCCACCTATTTTGTGTTGCCTTTTCCCCCTTTCCCCACCTGCTCCTCATCCTCCAGGTTGAGCACTTCTATCCTTTTGTGAGAAAACTGAGGCAAAGAAGGTGTTGAGTAGTTCTGCCTTTTCTCTTCTCCCTGTTAGTACTTGGCCATCTTCTCCACACAGTGACCTATCATTTCCTTATTTTTCCTTTTGCTACAGACATATCTAAAAAGCCATTTTTATTGTTTTTAATGTCTCTGGCAAGCCTGAGTTCATTCTGTGCTTTAGCTTTTCTGACCTTCTCCCAACATAGCCTGGCTATTTGCTTGAATTCTTCTTTGGTGATTTCACTATCCTTCCATTTCCTATACGTGTTTCTATTAACACTTAGCTCAGCTGAGAGTTATTTAGTCAACCATTTTGGTTTCTTTAGACACCTGCCATTTTTCCTCCTTATTGGCACAGTTTTCAATTATACCTTCAGTATCTCACTTTTAAGAAACTCCTATCTGTTATGAACTCCTTTCACTTTCAGTACTCTTGACCATGGGATTTCAGCCAGTAGCTCCCTAAGTTTACAAAAATCAGCTTTATTAAAGCCTAGAATGCATGTCTTGGCTTCTCCGTCCAACTGAATGACAAATTCCAATAAAGCATAGTCACTTCCTCCTAAGGATCCCACCACTTTTACCTAATTAACAAGGTCATTCCTGTTGGTCAGGATCAGCTCTAAATTAGTTGATCCCCTTGTTACCTCTTCCACCTTCTGGACTATGAAATTGTCTGCAAGACAAGTGAGGAACTTGTTGGACTTTGTGGTCTTGGCAGAATCTGACTGCCAATATATATCAGGATAGTTGAAATCTCCCATTACTGCAGCATCTCTCCTTTTTGAATGTGTTGTCATCTGCTCCAAGAAAGCATCATCCAAGTCCTCAGGTTGGCTTGGAGATCTGTAGTAAACCTCCACAATCACATCCCTATTGTTTCCCGCTCCCTTAATTCTTTCCCAGATGCTCTCGACCTGGCTTCCTGGATTTAAGTCATGGATTTCTTCACAGGTGAAAACATCCTTGACATATCAGGCTGCTCTTCTTCCTTTCTTTTTTGGTCTATTTTTATGAAATAGGTTATTCCTTCCTATTCCTACATTCCAATCATGAGACTCATCCCACCAGATTTCAGTGATGCCTATTAAATCATATGTGTTTTGTTGTATTAAGAGTTTGAGTTCATCTTGCTTGCTTCCCATGCTCGTGCATTAGTGTAGAGACACTTAAGACCATGTGCCTTTCTCAGAAGTCCTGTACTAAAGTTACTTTTCCTGGAATCTTGCCAGGAGGCTCATGCAAAACCAAACTGCTGCAGCCTCTTCTAGCTTCTGTGTTCTTCTTCTTTCATAAATTTTCCCATCTTGACCCCACTCTGAGGTTGCTTGGCCACACACGTTCTGGTTTTCATCGTGAAATATTGGAGGGTATGGGACTGTGAAATTCTGACAGTGGAATATGGTAACCTACACCAATGCTATTCAAAATGGTGGTTTCTGAACTGGTGCCCATCTCTGACCGATTGGCTGCCAGTACCCGGCAAGTTTCAAGGAAAAAAGAAACAGTTGTACCCAGTGGGCACAAATTTAGTGATGGTCCCAGCCAATTTGAAAAAAAAATTGCTGGTCCCCCATATCAGATAACCCAAGATGCAGTGGCTCATATACAGCCGAGAATCCCTCTGCCTGTTCAGTTAATGCATGGGAAGCCACTAGTACTTTGGGGGAGGGGAATTAAAATTTTGTAAATTGCTATCAAAGCCTATTTGCCGCCAAACCAGTGTGTTTTTGAAAACTCTCTTCACATAATACAGATATACTTTCTTTTCCCTTTTACCCAGTGAAATGAGTGTTTGAGTTGAACTGGGGCCATTTCCAGACTACACTGTTATTAGTGCTATTATTCCACTTTCAACATCCTATGGAGTCCTGGGGCTTTCAGTTTATGGAGAGGTATTTAGAATTCTCAGCTAGAGAGCTCTTTGGCCTTAGTAAACTACAAACCCCAGAATTGCACAGAATGTTGAAAGTGGAATAATAGCATTATAACAGTGTAGTGTGGAAATAGGCTGAATCTTGTCAACAAATGAACATGTTTTTCAGCTAAGACTTTGATCTCTCTGTCATAAGGTTTTGTTCTGTTTTGTTTTTGCCTAGGCACTGAGTTCTGTGCAAGTGTTGAGGCATGAACATGTAGAATGCATTTTTACCTTTTGTAAACTATGTTGTGGGGACAGTGCGCCCTGAAAGGTGAGATAAAATTATTTTAAACAAGCAAGCAAGCAAGCAAGCAAATATATACATGTTTTGACGTTTCTCCTTGTCAGTGGGGACAGTAATACAGGAAATGTTAGAGCCAAGGGGTTTTCATCTCCTCATTTTTTCCCCTTTCTGTCTTAGCTCTAGGAGAGCAACAAATATTAACTGCTGCTGCAATACTTCATTAAATAAATATTTGTGTAAATCACAGCATGAATATGTGAAGTGCTTTGATAGTGAAGAGAAGTAGTTCCCTGTGTCCTTGTTTCTTTTTTTAAACACAGGGCTGCAGTGCTATATACATTGACCTAACTTCTGCACTCATGCTGCTCTCCATCAGCTTGAGTCCTCCACTTTCCCTTTTATTCATAATTGGTTTACAGCTGAATTGCTGAAGAAAATACTGAACTTCTATTACAATAAAGCACTTCTTCTCATATGTAAGCGTTTAAGGTTGACACCTAGGGTTTTCATCCTGGAGTTTTGAAAGAGGCCTCTGACACTGAGGGCAGCCCCTCACACACACACACACCCGCCCATTTTCATGAGATCAGTTATTGTATTCCACTGAATGGAAAGCCATTGCTCAAGTTAAAGCACATTATTTAGGGAAGGAGTGTCTAAATCTTCATGAAAACCAGAATCCCGTTAAAGTGATTCTTTTTTGTAAAAGTTACACTGTTGTTTACTTGAAGTAACTTGTTTTTGTTTGTATTTTTAGATTTCAGTGTGCAACTTTTTGTTTTAAAAAAACTTGTCATATGTATCTGCATGTTTTCCGTGTTTTGCTTGAACAGCTAAACAGAGAAAAACAAAAAGCAGATACACTCATGCCCCAGTGAATTCCCAGCATGTTAAAAAAAGCATAACTCTGTAAGTTCAACCAACATGGAAATCATAAGAAAAGTAGAAGCTGGTGAAATGCACCAACCTGGATGCATTTCAGAAGAAGCCTTCGAGTGGTCTCTAAAAGGGTCAAAACATTTCTTTTTCCTATGTGAGGCTTACCTGACCTGGTTGTTTTATTTCACATGTGCAAATTGTTAGTTTTGGATAAGAAGTTTTCTAAAAATGGTTGAACTGTTCTTCTTCTTTGTGGTGTAGGAACCCATCTCTCTACTTTCCATGTTAATTCTGTCTCTGGTACTAAATTTTCCATTAAAGAAGTTATACCCAGGAATACATTTACTTCATTAACTGAGATATACCTGTGTTTATACAGAGAGAGAGAGAGAGAGAGAATGTTTTGGACTTTCTGTCCCCTTGGAGCATATCAGCAGCTCAACATTCTTTCAGGTTCAGTCCAGTTGTATCATTAGATGCAACACTACTCACACTTGTCCTCTGCTATTCCCAAGTAGCTTGTTGAGTGCCTTTTGACCTGGGAGTCTCACCTTCCTGCACTATCTCTTGATTTATTTTGGACTGCCTGATCGTAGGGTTTTCATGGTAAAGACATTCTGAAGCAGTTCTCCGGTGCCTCCTTCTGTCCAGTACTAGCGAGAGTTAGCTGAAGTGCCACTGCCATTATCTCTGAGTAATCATCCACCAGTGTTACCCCTACTACTGCTGCTGCCCACTACTGCTCCTCCCCGGTAGTCTGGCTCCTCAGCAAAAGCCTGTCTTATGTGAAAGATCCTACCACCAGCACTGCTACCATCAGCATAGCCTCTTGTCACACCGCCACAGAAAGAAATTCCCATGGGGAATTTATAATCAATTCATTTTTCCTAGATGTACTCTGGTAGTGGGTTCTAAAAAAGGATTAAACTGAGGATAAGAAGTAAACAAGGGCTTTGTCATGATGGTCTACATAGTTTTCCCTATTTTATCCTCATAGCATCTGTAAAATAGACTGAGGCGTAGTGACTGACCTAATGGCACCCACTGAGCTTTATGACCCAGTGGGGATTTGCAATGATGTAGACTCAAGTCAACTGACTTGGACTCAAGTCGGACTTAAGTCACCTCAGTGACTCAACTCGGACTCAACTTGGCAACAAAGATGCACTGACTTGACTCAAGACCTGTATATTTCTTAGTGACTGACTTGCTGCCTGTGGTTCAGTAACATATCATATTCATTCAGAAACCTTACTATGTTGAAAAACACTTCCAGCTCTTTTTGCCTCCTGGTCACATGACAATCTGTCTCAAGCCAATAGTGTGGGTGCATTTCTTAGAGGAGAACAGCAGACAGGTTAGGCAATGGGCTTGAGGTGGGTTTGAGGTCTGCTCAGCAGCCTGTCCCTGCTGCATATCGGAGGAGCCTTCTAAAACTTTTCCTAAGATCAGAAGTCAAGACCTGTCCCCAAAGCATAGGGCATGTTTCTCAGAGAACAGCAAGAGTGTTAGGCAGTGGGCTTGAGGAAGAAGGAGCCTTCCTTCTACAGCTTTCGAAGCTTCAGTAATGGGGAGTAAAAAGGATCCTATTCCCTAATTCTGAAAAACTCTCCAGCTTTGGAAATGAGAAGTAAGGAGGCTCCTATTCCCCACTTCCAAAGCTGCAGACTCTTTTATACCCATTGGCACAAAAGCCTCCAGCTTCAGGAAAGAAAAGGATCCTATTCCGCACCTCTGAACCTGCAGATGGAAAAATCACAAATGTGAAGGGCCAACTCTGCTTAAATAGTTAAAACTGATTTTATTCCACTCTGTCCATAAATTTTGGAATATAGCTTAGGGTATAAAGTTGGTTCCCAGACTTGAGACTTGACTTGACACTTAACTTGAGACTATATTCGAGGACTTGAGACTTGACTTGAGACTTGGAGTAAAATATTTAAATACATCACTGGGGATTTGAACACAAATTTTTCCAGTCCAGCATACTAAGCACTACACAGAAGCAGTACACTATCCTATTTGGGAATTTAACACCCTGCTATTGGAGACCCTTCCCTATAGTCTTTCCCTGTCATCTTTCCTTGATTCTGGCCCATACAGGGAAATTGGCAAAACAGGAAGTGGGAGCACTAACTCTAAACAGAGCAGAAATCAGCTATGTTTCATTTATTGAACACTGGATTTCCTTCTAGTATCAGGGAGATATTAAGCAGAACCATACATGTATAGAGTTTTTTGTTCGAAGAATCTAGATGTTATGATTGCAGAGAGAGAGAGCCTTTTGCATGTAGAGCATAGACTATATGAATCTAGTAGTCAGTGAAGTTTGAGTTAAGATATTGAAGTCATTCAGTATTATTTCTAAAATAGGGATCACTTTTAAGATGCCATCATTGTTTCTAAACTGAATTTTCAGCTAAAATATTTCTTTGGAAACTTCTTTTTTGTTATAATGATCATTCACTGGTGCAAACTATGTTTCTCCTTGGGAAATTTTCCTCCAGAAACCTCATTACAATGAATAGGACCCATGCTGAAGCACAGTAATAATATAGAAATTCTTTCTGGATAGGATAGTTCCAGAGCTGCAGCATCTGCTCTTTGCTGAAGTGCATGAGGTCATGGCTGCTTTCTTTCCCAAAATGGTTTTACAGATTGCTCTCTGCTACCATCTGTTTTTGTTTCTTCACACACTGTGTTTTCAGAATGCCAAAGAAAATGTAGAAAGTTAGCAACTTAATAACAATAGTAAATTACAGTTTGGGCAATCTGCCTAGTCCTAACAAGACAGGGATGACAGAAAATATGCACAAGCAATAAAAAATATAGCAACCCTTGTCACATATAAAATTTCCTCCATAAAACCACTGTGAGACATACTTGTTAACAGTAACAGTGAGTGTTACCTTTGGTTCAATGCAACCTGGAGCAGGAGAGAGAAATAATAATTATTACAGCAAACAATTTTAGACCATTTTTAGTGACAAGTTTTAAAAATCAGACATAGCATGGTTGAGGTCAAAATGTGGGTATGTATATGAGACTGTATGGGAACTACCAATAATAAGATAACAGATGTGCAGTAGGGCGAAACCAGAAAATGGAGGTGTGCTTGTAAGGAAATATTCTTTACATCTTCTGACTTTGGGCACAGTAGTCTAATGGGAGATTGATTTACAGCACCAGCACAAAATCCTCCCAGGAACCGCTGCTCTCTGGACAAAAAGTGTCCCAAAGGCAAGCATAACATAGCAGAGTTTCCAAAACAGCAACAAGCGTGTCAGCAAGTACAACTATAGCATCAGCTCTGACCTCTCTACCCACTGGTTAGTAAACTCACAGACACAGAGTTTGTCATCCATAATACCTGGAGGCTTTAATCTTCAAAGTTGCAGTATATACATCTGTACACAGGATACACAGATCCACAGGCAGAGATTTCAGGTGCAGAGTGACGGGATGCAGAGATACAGGATGCAGAGAGTCAGAGACAGAGTAAGCATTCCATCTCCTCTTTTATACACACCTGTTTATACACACCTGTATACTTCCTGCAGAAGCCTCACTGAAATGAATGGGAACTGCAGAGCAATACATCATTCCCATGTAAAGTGAGGTTTACATAGGATATTAGAGTATGCTCAGCATGTTTAGAATGAGTGTTTGTCTGGAGTGCCTTGCTATCCACAGAATGAGGATGGAACTTACATTTTGCTCAGCTTCTGTGACTGGAGTAACCAGGTCTGTGTTTAAAATGCTGCCCCCCACCACAACCTTATCAAAATTCTAGAAAACACATTCCTTCTTTTCACTTCCTTCTGGAAGAAGCTGACAAAGTGTTCCTTATTTGGAATATGTTGCATTACAACAATAACTACTATGCCATAATGTAATTATCTTAATTTGCGTGAATTAAGTTTATATATGGATGAGTAGCACACAGATTTACATAGACAGGTTCTGCCTTGTCTCATGCTTGTTCATGTGAAAAGACCTTGTATTTATATACAAACTGTTCCGATGCTTTTTTTTGTCATCATAACAAATAGGATTCCTTTGGGAAGGGGAGATTTTCTGCTTTGCCCTGTCTTATTATAAAGCAGTTTTCTAAATGTTCTTACTTACACGTTTCCCCTCTGAATCAATGTAGTTAGGAGTGGTTTGTCTTTTTTTCAGAGATTTTCTTTGGATCTTCAAGAATAAGGATCATAATATATATGGATTGTATATTATAATATACAATAAATATATTTGGATAAGTAAATAGGGTCTCTTCTGCAACAGATGGATCTACCTGCTGGAAATTCTGTGTTTCTGTCTTCCCCTTTTTTTCCTCTTTTCTTTTCTTCCTGGCCTGTCTCTCTTGCCTTTTTATGAACTGAGTCCTTTATTGTTCTTCAGGTTTCTTAAGACTTTCTGCATTCAGTAATAACAATGTTTGGCATTCCCCACTTACCTATCTTGCTGCTTGTAATATGATTTCTCCAGAGGCATCTCAGAATCCCTTTCGTACATCTGGGAAAAACTACAAGAAGGAATTTTTTATTAAAACAGCACAGATTAACTCAGCAGATACACAGTTAAGACAGAGCAACAGTATTTGAAGAAAGGTATCTGTTACTCTCCCCTTTCTTTCTGCTAGAACACAGACACATTTGCCAGAAATTTTAAAATGAGGCCCTGGTATTTTCAGAACAGATTTTATCTGGAACAAATAGTAAGTAAATATATAATTATATAAGGAAGATACTTGTGCACCTCAAAACATTTTGATCCACTTCATTTAAAGTTGTTTTATTATTGCGGTTTTTTACATTGTTTCTATTTTTATTGCTGTTTTATTACTACCACTACTGCTTTCATTTGTTTAGTGGAGAATTAATGCATCACTTTTAGCATGAATTAAATTTTCTTCATCTCTGCACGTTAGATATATATGATCCAAATAGATTTGGTTTTGTGGAATGTCGAGGTAATTGGAAAGTACAGCATGTTTTTCAACTGTGACACATACTTTACTGTGTTAAATGTATCTCCCCTAGCATACCTCGCTGAAAATAGTACACTCTTCACAGCCACAGCACTAAAGAGAGCAAATATATAAAGAGGGGGTCTGGTTTTCATAGCTGGAATGTTTTAAGGAACGAGTGGTTTTTTACAAATATTTTCAAGAAAAGGAGGTGGATACATGGTTTGTAAACTCTCTTCGTCAAATATACTTCAACTTTCACAAGCATTTCTAGGGCAGAATCCAAAATCAGGAGTTGAGCAATGAATTTCTGGGGTCTGTCTCTGAGATCCCTTTTGTCTCTGACCCACAAGAATCTGGGCTAATAAATAAGTTGCAGGCATACCTCAATTAACAAAGCCTCTGACAAAAAAGCCCCTTTTTAGAAAATCATTTTACACTTGCCCAAATCCTTCTTTTCCTCTTTGGCTAGCTGAATTTTATTTTATTTTATTTTATTGTATTGTATTGTATTTTTGAGCATTGTCATTGGGAGGATCATGAAGGAGGACTGGAGAAACACAAACTTTGGGGGTTGAATTGCAGCATGGTGCCTGCAGTAAACAATGCAGTAAAGTTTGATCTGGGAAGGAGTGAGAGTCTGCTTTAGCCAATCCTACTGCAGCCATGTGTACTCTGCCTGCAACAGGCAAGGTAAACAGAAGCTTCCTCTGGACTTCCTTGCTGAGCAGCATCAACAGCAAAACAGAGAACAGGGGAAAATGGATTACTCTGCCTCACAAGTTCCCCCAGCATGTACAAACAGAATGTTGTAAGTCTGACTATCAAAATGGAAATCATAACAAAAGTGGAGTCTGGCAGAAGTAAAACAAAATCTTCCCTGGATGCATTTTGGAGGAAGCTTTCAAGGGTCCCTAGAAGGTTATTAAAAAAATGCTTACTTATGAAACACTTACCAGACCTGTCCAGGTCATATACATATGCTGTTACTTGGAGTAAAACATTTGTTCAGACACATTGAAGAACAATTCTTTTTTGTGGTGTAGGAACCTATCCCTGTTCTTTTCATGTTATTTCCACCTCTGGTACTAAAGTTTTTGTTAAAGAAGTAGTTCCCTGGAACATTTCTACTTTCTTTACTGAGATATATTTGCATTCCATTTTGGAAACTGCCATTCCATCTGGTAGTGGTAAGAAGGGTTTTATAACACATGGCCTATATGTCTCTAAAACACTCCTAATGACACCTTCAGGAATGTGTCAGTGGCTGAAAATCTTACTAATCCAGAATGGCATACCCTCCAATTGTCCTAATTTGGCAGGGCCAGTCCTAATTACTCCTCTGCCATCCTACTTTTTCTGCTGCTTTTAAAATGCCCCAGTTTCTCTCTCCTCCTCCCACTTTCCCCTTTTGTCTTCATCTTACTTCAAGCAGTGCAAACTGAGTTCAAAGTGCAAAATAGCCCTCAATTAACTCAGCAAGGAAGAGAGAAGAGAGGATAGAATCTCACCCTTTCCAATTTCCTCAGGCCAAAGCAAACAGCTGCATCCTCTCCGTGGTTTGTATGTTTTTCCTCACTGATTACTTTTGTGATCTTGATGACATTCTGATATTGCTTGGGCACACGTGTCCTGATTTTCATCTGTGAACTGATGGAAAAGTATGGAATAGTCCTATTTTATATTGGTTTCAAACATCCAACAGTTTAATCAGAATCATTCTGAACTGTAGAGAGTGAAGAGCCCAAACCTCACAGTGAATTTCCTTTTCTTGAGTAAAATTTCTCTCCAGTTCAAAGAGTAAGGGCATGTAAAGAGGCAGTCAAACTGGCAGTGGCACAGTAGTGGATTTCCCTTTGTCTAGAGGCCCATGAAAACCTAAGGATAGTGTGCTTTCTGGAAGAGCTGCGAACTTTCCTCTTTGGGTGGGAATTCATACATGGTACCACCTAAGTGTATAATATTTTATGTATATTTTCATTTTTATGGGGCAAACTGTTTTTGCCCACTGAGTTATTGGGAAGTAGTGGGAAAGAAACTGAACTAGCTGCAGAAAGTGTTCTGGACCAGTGTATCTAATAATATGCCCTGTAGCTCACAGAATGTCATTATATCTTGATGCATAGTGTCAGGATGCATAGTGTCAGGGTAGATTCAAAGAACAGAAAAATAAAAATAAATGTTTCAACACCCACCCACCCCCCATCAAACTCAGGTTGCCCTTTCCCAAACAGCTTTAGAGAAAGGTAAAAATGCAATCAACAATGTGAAACCAGTTTCAACTCAGGCCAAAATATGATAAACAGAAAATATTCATGCATTTCATTATTTTCTGTAAAGTGTCTGTAAAATGCAATTGCATTGCTCTGACACCAGTCAAAAATCTTGCAGTAGCCATCTCTCTTATAACATGCCAGAAAGATTGCTTTTTTTTTTTACTCTCTAACATTTGAGCTAGCCCTAAACATAGAACTTCATTCATCATCACCTAAGCCAAGACTGCCAAGGGAAGCCTACCCTTCCTGAGCTAAAAGTGGCAACACTCCAGTATTGGCAGAAATCAAATGAATCATTTCCTGCTTTTAGTTTTAAACAAATAATCAAAAAGATTGTCTAGCTTCTGGTCCAAAGGCAATTTTTCACTGCAAGGCATAGGAGCCCATTTACAGAGAACATGAGTGTGGCAAATTCTTTTGCTAACTATACGGCTGCTGGATGAAAATAAATAGCAAATAGCATTTATTCCGATAAAGCAGGTTAGATTCAGAAGCATACTTACTGGCATTTTTATTTTTATTTTGGTGCATAAAATATCACTTAGGTAGCTCCGCTGTGAAACAGGGATAGAAAGGGTACACTCTGACTGAATGCTTTGAACTTAAGAGCCTTATTTGAAGCACCTCTAGTTTGCTATACCTGTATTTCTCATGTATATATGCTTATGATTATGGGTCCTAAGTTTTTCATGGTTGAAAAAAATCCTGCCTTAAAATGCTACCTCTCATAAAACAAATACGCTTTAGATATAAGTATGGTTTATTTATCGCATAATAATCCCTGATTTTACCATTCTTCTTATAGTTTTTTTCTGATATGGTTGTGGACAAAGGTATGTCCCCAGAAGGAACAGCATGTGAGGCTAGAGAAAGAGGGAGGGCCAGTTTGTTTAGCTAGGGGCTACCAATAGATAGTACAGTAGGTCCGTCACTGCATGACTGGCACACACTATTTCAGTTACCCACACTACAATGCAGACCTGTCGCTTTTCCCTCTTTGCCCTCACAGTCCCCATTGTGGGCCCTTTTCGCACAGCATTTGCCATGCAAAAGGGCCCCGGAGCATCGCATGACTGTGAGGAGCAGTCCACACAATATGCTCACAATCACACGATGCTCCAGGGTCTGGCAGGTGCCGATTGTGCACTATCTCATTTTTGGCTTTCAGATGAAAATAGTGTGCGATCGCGCATCGCTCCGGGGCCCTGCGCGCACTTACCGTGCATGCAGATCTCTGGAGCCATGGCACTCACACTTTCTGCCCCAGTGCAGCCTGGGAAAATCCCAGGCTGCGCTGTGGAAGGAAGAGGAGGGGCTCTCACAGCAGCAGCTGTGGAGCTGAAGCAACGGGGATGCAAGAGCCTCTCACAAGAGGCTGCTCGCACGATCCCCACACCCCAGCTCCACAAAAATGTGAGTTGCAGAAAGGGCCGTGTTCTCCTCACAGTTCCTGTTCTCCTCCTGTCTCCAGTTACTTTCCTGTCTTGTCTCCTTTGTCTTCTATTTCTGTCTATCTCCCACCTTCCTGCACTTCTCTCTGGCCGTTCCTGCAGCTTACCTGATTCCAGCGTGGGCACGCGGGGATCATGCGAGCAGCCTCTTGCGAGAGGCACTCATGTCCCCTCTGCTCCTGCTCCGCAGCAGCTCCCTGCTAGCCGGTAGGAAGCGTGAGGGCTCCGCCTCTTCCATCTGCAGTGCAGCTGGGTATTTTCCCAGGCTGCGCTGGGGGAGGAAGCACAAGGGCCGCAACTCCAGAGGGTCCACACGGATGGCAAGTATGTGTGGACCCTGGGAGCAATGTGCAATTGCGCATCATTTTCAGCAAGAAGCTGAAAATGATATATTGCGTGATTGGCGCCTTCTGGCCCCAGCAGCGCTGCATGATTGCGAGGACATCATGTGGAACAGCCCTTGCAATCGCACAACACTCCGGAGGCCCTTTCGCATGAGAAATGGCATACAAAAAGGGCCTCTCTTTCCTCTGGCCCAGCCCTTTGACAGTGCATGGCTCGCTGACTCTGTTTCCTTTCTGCTGTCCTGGCCTCTCAGTTTACCGCTATCTGCCCACACCTCCTTGTTGTTGCCTCTTCTTCTCCCCATTCTTTCTCAGCCTCGCCTCTCTCTGCCCACCTGGTAGTCCACGAGCAATGTGCTTATCACTCTCCCTCCACACCAGCTCTGCACTGTCTGCACTTCTTTCACTTCTGCTCCCATTCAAAAACTGGGCAGCCATGGAGCGCAAACTGCTGACTACTGCCTCTGCTGCTGCCACTCTCACTAGCCATCCAGACAGCCTTCGTCTTCCTGCCCAGGCATTCAACATACCCTCCAGGGGTACCTCCTTGGCCTTGTAGATGGCCTGCTGGCCCAGAATAGCCAGCTCAGCCACACGTCATCCAGGAAGGCCTTAGCTAACCGCTCTGCTTCCTCACTCTTCAGTGCCATCTCGTCCAGATTCATGTGACCCACTTCTTATGACTGCTCACTAAGAGAGCTGCACAAAAGCTGGCAGTTAAGCCTCAGCACACTCACCTGGCCAAGGGGAGGAAGTGAATGAGATGGAGGCAAACAAAACAATGGCATGTGGCTTTTTGCCATCCATGGTAAATCAGGGAATATGTCCCATGTGGATATAGGGGACCTACTGTATTACTATTACAAAGCACAGCAATGGGAAACAAAATATGTGCCTCCTTCTCCCAAACATGCCCAGATATTTATATATGTTGGTTTGTAGAATTATTTGTATTACACTTTTTGGCCCTCAAAATCACACCGAGACTTAACTACAAGTTGAGTATCTCTCATTTAGAATTCCAAAATCCAAAAATCCAAAATGCTCCAAAAATCTAAAATTTTTGGAACTGTAACACATATGTACCTATACTGTATTTGCAAGGCTGGAGATAGACAAGGCTGAAGAGAGATGTGAGGATCTGTGAAATGGAAGGAATCCACACCTTCTACCATTTCATAGATCATAATGTCTCTCTCCAGCTGAAGAAATGTACAGTAGCGCTACAGCCGCCACCTCAATGGTGGAAGCAGATGGCTGGCAGCCCTGCTGATACCGATGCCACTGATGGAGTTGGCTGCAGTTACTGGGTTCCTTCCACAGAAGACTTGGATAGGAAAGGTACTGACTGGGATATGGGATCCAATGGTAGAAGCTACGGGAAAGGAGAGGGGGGCTTTTTTTGACATGGGGCTCTCCTCTGGGCCTAGGTTGGAGATGGTCACCAGTAGCCACTACTTCTGCTTCCTGTTTGCTGATACACTATCCATCCAAATGCATCTGCTAAACATTGGACAGGCCTTGCTGTATAGTATTCCACTGATGATTATGCATGCTGAAAAGTATGAGAATAAGAGAGCTTTTACAACAAGCAGTCAAAATTTGGGACATTAATTTTTTTCTCTTATGATGAAGGCCAGTCTTCAGCAGAGGACAAGCCAAGCTGCATGGAATAATGGCCTGTGAAGGTCTGTTGTCTGTCCAAAAACGAGGTAGCTAGTGATTAAGATCTCTTAATCCAAATCTAAGATATATAGACAGAAACCCATCTAGTCAATTTAACTGAAATCTCTAAAGGAAGAAATAAGAAAGAGTGTGCCCTCTAACTGTCCTGATTTGGCAGGGATAGTCCCAATTAATCCTTTGTCTTCCCACTTTTTCAGATGCTTTTAAAATGTCCCATTTTCTCTCTCTTCCTCCTACTTTCCCCCCTTTGTCCTCAGTTTACTTCCATTGGTGCAAACTGAGAACAAAGTGCAAAAGTTCTTTCAATTATCTCAGCAATGGGGCAAGAGAGCAGAGTGGGATTTTGTCCTCCTCTGTAGACTCAGGCAAAAACAGCCTCCTGTAGCCTCATCTAGCTTGGGTGTTCTTCCTCATTTTTTCCACTTTGGTCACACTCATGTTGCTTGAGCTTCAAAATTTTCAATTTTCCAAACTTGCTTGAACTTTCCAAATTTTCAAGAGAATTTGAAAGCTTGGCTTTTTTTCCAAATCCAGTTCACCCATAAGGATGTGACTGAACCAACCTGCAGAAAAAGAACTTTAATTAAAATAGATGTTGTTTCTTGGTATCTAATGTGAACAAATATTTTGTGTTGTTAACATTTTTTTAAAAATCTACAAAATCAATATTTTTTAAAATTATATATGTCTATACAGTGGCTAACATTTCACATCTTTTTAAGTACAAATCTTAAATCTACTGATACTTGATAGAAGGAAAGAGCTAAAGGTGCTTCTTCATAAAGGATAGATCTTTAGTGCAATGTGTAGTTTGGAAGGTAACACATTATTAACATATGACTTGCTTTCTACAGTATTAATTTTCAAATAAAATAAATTGCATAGTTTGCAACTTTGTGTAAAAATAGCACATTATTTGTTTATTAAACAGACAGTTAAAGAACACAACCTGATTCTCTAAGAAGCCTTTATTACCTTGCACATCCCTTCTATATTTCCATGGGATTTTTAAATGTTTTTAGACTGAAAACAGTTTTGTATATTTTTTTTCCAGGGAAGTATAAAAGCAAACATTTGTGTTTCATGAAATTCAACTCTTCATCTCCTCAGACTACAGCCATTAGACATGCTTCAGTTACGGGCTGCATAGATTATAAAAAATGAATGAAGAAATATGGGATATTTTGGTCTTTTTTCCCCACAGAAACATCAGTGTGTTATTCCTGTGAAGGGGTGTTGGTGTTGTTTTTGCCTCAGCTATAATTGTGGTTTGCAAAGAATCAACCAATGCTTCAACCACTAAAGGCTCAACTTTGCTTAAACAGGCATTTTGTAACAAATTGTACATTTAAATCCAAATTAACTCAAACGTTCAGTCCAAACCTTACCTACTAAATGTGTGGATGAGTCTAGGAAATATCTGAAATGACGTGCTCTCTATCTTCCATTTTTCTAATGAGAACTGTGGCCTGCAGGCTACACTTGGCCCTAGGGCCATTTTTGAAACTTCTTCTGCCCCATTTGGCACCATAGCAGAAATATATCACTGAAATTTGGCAGTAGCAATATTATATTATGTTTCTGGTTTTGAAGCTTTTGGAAAGTAAGAAGATGTTTGCCCTGTAATCTGGTAGGATTCATTGGTAGAGGAGGGCACCAAGGTGCCATGGAGCCCTGCTATAGCTGACAAACTATTTTGGTGGCAATTGCAGCAGCAGCTGTTGATTTCTGACAGTGACAGCCACCGGTGAGTTTGAGAGGGTTCAATTTAGTCACCCTATTCCTGGGAAATTGCCTATCTCTGGTCTAATGGCTGGTTTGTACTTGATAGTCCTTTCACAAACATCTTGTGATCTGTGGAACAGTTGTTGGAAATGTCATGCCAGAAACAATCTGTGATAACTAGTACTGTTATATTTAGACTTTAGACATCACTGGCATGATTCCCGTGTTAAGGATAAGCCTACTGGATCAGACTTAGCATCTGTCCCATATACTAATAGTGACCAGTGAAATGGGCTGGAAAGCTGTGCAACAGCACCCAACAATTCACAGTTCTGAGGGGATAATGCCTAAATTAGAGAGTCAGCATGGTGTGGTGGTTTGAACATTGGACTACAACTCTGAAGACCAGAGTTTGAATCACTGCTCAACCATGGAAACCAACTGGGTGACCTTGGGCAAATCACACACTCTCAGCTTCAGAGAAAGGCAAAAGCAAACCTCCTCGGAACAAATCTTGCCAAGAAAACTCTGTGTTGGGTTTGCCTTGGGATTGCCATTAGTCAGAAACAACTTAAAGGTAAACAACAACAACTGTAATGCCTAAATACCCTAAAGGGACCAGATCCCATTGGAAGCTAAACAAGGTCAGCCCTGGTTAGTATTTGGATGGGACTCCAACAAATACCAAGTGCTGTAGACTATTCAGTGTGCCTTCTGTATATGTGGGGTTCCACTATAGGGACCCCCACGTAAAATAAAAATGTGAATGCTCCCATCCCATTATTTTCAATGGATGCAACCCACAGGAGTGTATGCATGCACATGTTGCTGCACTTTTAAGTATAGGACGCAACACTTCATGTGAGATGGAGGAACTATCTTGTGAAAGAAAATATGGGGCACAAAAATATTTTCCGTGCACAAAACAAATTTCTTGCACAGGAAACAATTTTTTTCTGTAGAGGAAGCCCATTCTTTGCACAGAAACAACAAAAACTGTTTTTTTTTTCTCTGCAGAGTAACTCCTTCACAGCAATTTTTGTGCTGGCCTTGGAGGAAGAGAAGAGACAGGCATAGTCCCACCTTGCCTAGGCACAAAAAGAGATGAAAGGCCCTCCCTCCATCCCAACTGCCACTGCCCGGGCCTTGTACAGAAAGAAGAAGAGCCAGTTTCTGCTGGACTTCATTCCCTCCTCACTGCCATTTCCTGTCCTTGGTTCTTTCCGCACCTTACCGTGTTCCGGCACTGGGGTGCGGGGATCGTGCGAGCATCCTCTGCTGAGAGGTTCTCCCTTCCCTACTGCTTCAGCTCTGCACGAGCTGCCTGCTTGCGCGAAAGCCCCACCTCTTCCTTCCGCAGTGCAGCCTGGGACCTTCCCAGGCTGCACTGGGGCAGGAAGTGCGACGGGCCCGGCTCCAGAGGCTCCGGACACCAGGTAAGTGCGCATGGGGCCTGGGAAAATGGTGCGATTGTGCACCATTTTTCGCTTCTAGCCGAAAATGAAAAGGTGTGCGATCGGCCCCTGCCAGCCCCTGGAGCGTTGCACGATTGTGAGTGCATTGTGCAGATTGTTCCTCGCAATCGTGCAACGCTTCAGGCCCTCTTTCACATGGCAAATGCCGTGCAAAAAGGACCCTTGTGTGTCAGGCCTTTAGATTGTAAACCTGAGGGCAGGGAACCACAGTGGCCTTCCACTTTCACCAGGGTTCAGGGCACAGAATCCTCGAAAAAGTAGAAAAACTGCAAATACAGTTTCCACAACCCCCTCCCATTCCCTTGCCTTTTGCCTCAGCATGAATTCTCAGTGCTGGGGCCAGAGGCAACAGAATGGGAGGGGGAACTCTGCAGAGAAGAAGGAAGGCACACACATGTCTTCCTCCTCCCATTTCCTTGCCTTTGTCCAGGTGCTTGCTTTCCTTTTCTGTGTGCAGCAAAACACAAGGGAATGGGAGGAAGAGAAAGGGGGGAGAAGGCATGCACATGCCTTTTTTTTTCTTATTCTTGGAAAGCAGGATGTACAGTGCTGACAAGAAGGAAGGAAGGAAGGAAGGAAGGAGGGAGGGAGGGAGGCAGGCAGGCAGGCAGGCGGGCGGGCGGGCGGGCGGGCTCCCATCAGAGAAATTTGCAAAAAAAAAATCTTGCTGGTCAATCATTCTTCTGGGCAGGGTTCCTGAGTATTTACAACCACATTTTACTTTGTTTGTTTGTTTGTTTTCTACCTGGGAACAAATAGTTATAAATATTATTTCTATGTCTGTTGTATAGGCACATATTTACTATATATGAATCTTGGGCCATTTCTGCATGACAGGGCTAAGCCGCTCTTGGGACAGGATGGCAGCAGTCAGCAGGTCGTGCTTCTGCATGATGTTGTTGCTGGCCCATTGCCATCTGGTCCCCAAGCATCACGATTGCACAGTTTGCACAAAGCAGAAAAAAATCTGTTTTGCACCTGCAGTCATGCAGCGCTCCATCACTCCCGGCTGTGTGGAAGCCATGAAAGTGTAATGGCGATGCTTCCTTCCGTAATGTTGTCAGGAATTGAATTCACACACACAAATATAACAGTGCATAAACACTATTTATTAGGAGCGTGTACATAGCGCGGGACTTCAGTGAGTGAACTGGAGGTAATTAGCAAGATTCAAAACGTAAAAGGCAAAGAGTTTCCCATCCTGCCGGCAAGAGACCTTGGCGTTCTGGTTTAGCCTGGTAGCACTTATCACTACATTCCTAGCTTTGTTTATCTAATGGTCTCTGGTTCTCATACCTTGTTACAAGCAAGCTGCTACTTAAATCCTACTACATGTCCCATAACTAAAATATGGAGGGCTACCCAACAAAGGTGGCAATAGAATGAGAGACGGTGCCATTGCACTCCCTTCCGCAGGCAGCTGGTGAGTGCAGAGCTGATGAACTCACTTCTGGACCTGGGATTGCAGCACAACGACTCAGAAGAGCATCGTCATGTGGAAATGGCCTTGAATTTATTTTCAAGCAGAAGCAGTTAATTGCATGCACCAGGACGGAACACCTTTTAGGCCCTCAGAAGCATGTATGGGTGTAAATTTTATTTCTAATCCCAATTAGGTTTCCAAGGCCGAGTGGGGAATCAAACCTTGGTCTCTAGGATTGTAGTCCACCAAACATCATGCTGCTCTCCCCAACTAGAATGGAGCCTCTGAATCAGTTGGATTTGCCTGTGTGTTGACTCACTATTCAACTATAGGTTAAGTGGGTCTTATTTAGTTGAGACTATCCAGGATCCCAGCCTTTCTTTAGAATCCATGCAGGCCTGCTATAGTATTGCCACCTAAACAGTTGAAAACAATTTTGTTTCAGATTTCAGCCACTTATCCTGTAAAATTTTGATTGTTGTTTTGTTTGTGGGGGGAAATGTTGTATTATACACAAAAACATTTTCATTGCCCCAAAATTAATGTTTTGCGCAAAAAAACAAACCCTTTGTGATTGACCCTTTTTTTAAATAAAAAAATAGATAGAAAAAAATCACTGGTGATTTCCTTAAACATTTGTTAGTCTCAGTCTTACACACACATACACACATAAACAAAATGTCTTTAGCTGTGGTTTAGCACATGAGATGGGATGATTGAAGTAAGAAATGAAACTTTACCATGTATCATAGAGGCTAATACAGGGGTGTTCAACTTTTTGGCTTCCCTGGGCCGCATTGGAAGAAGTAGAATTGTCTTGGGCCACACATAAAATACACTAACGCTAACAATAGCTGATAAGCCAAAAAAAAAAGTCTGTGCATAATTTTTGTGCTATCCACCATCACAGATAAGCAAAAAAGTCCTCACATAATAATCCTAATTATGCACTGCCTCATTCAGAGGGTCTTTTAAAATCGTCGAGCAGGTCCAAAGTTTGCAATCACTGATATAGAAAATGTATATCCCTAAGTAATAAAACTTCATTTTTTTGATATTTTTTATTATAAAAGTAAAAGAAAAGAGGGCAACATAAAACTAGTGGGATATTTGACATTGTTTTTGAGAAACCAGTGCATCACTATCTGGTTCAATGGAAATAGCTGCAATTCTCAGTGAGTTCTCAAGATGCTCATCAGATAGTTTGGTTCTAATTTTACTCTTTGTATGGCCCTTTCCACATGCGGGGGGGGGGGAACAGGCGAAAACGCCCAAAAATGGAGCTTACCGGCAGCCGGGTAAGTCCGTCGTGACGCGGAGCAGCGCGAGCTCACTGCTCCGCAGTCCTCCGGCGTCCCAAATGGCGGCTTCCGGTTGGTGGAGGCTCTCCACCAACTGGAGAAGCTCGCCAGCTGGAAGCCCGCCCCCGGCAGATCTGCAGGCATGCATTTGCGCACGCCTGCAAATCTGTGTCGGAGCCGGGCAACGGAGCAGCGCGGGGCTGCGTGCTCCATGCTTTTTAAAAACCTCAAAAAAGAGGTTTTCAAAAAACACGCAGTGCGGCTAGTTCCAGCCGCTCCTGAGTGGATTCTGGTGTGGAACTACAAAAAGTAGTCCACGCCAGTCCACTCTACAGTGTAGAAGACCTCCGTGAGAGGTCGTTCTGCACCGTTACAGAAGCCCGGTGTGGAAATGGCCTATGTTTCATCCTTGAATCCTTGAAAATAGTTGCTCACAAATGTAAGTGCTGCCAGAAAGCGATGACATGAAGGCGTGATTGTAAAGTGGGGGATATTTGTCTCTGGGAAGATAGGTCTTATAAAAGTCCAGTAAAGAGACATGATCAAATTATTCTTTAAGTTGTATGTCAGACTGCAGCTCTATGCATTCTATTTGAAACTTGGCAGGTAACATATTTATGTCAACTGAAAATGGAGTCACAAATATATCAAAATATTGATTATTTTTCCAGAAATCTTGAAACCTGTTTTCAAATTCCTGTGTCAAATTGAAAAGCAAGGCTGCATACTTTTCACTGTTCACGGGACCGCATTTAGCCAACGTGTCAAAATGCATAAAATTGTTTGCCTTAATTTGAGTTTACCATAATTTCAGTTTCATTTGGAACACTGCTAGGTTTGAGACATTGTGGAATCCGTGCTGGAATAAAAAAAAAAAGATAAGCAATTAATATTTACTTTTATTACAAAAATTAATAGACAGGGAAATAGAAAGCAAGGTTTAATAATCAAATAAGAATACTTACATGTCTTCTAAATAATATTAAACGCCTATTGTTTACAAAGGTAGGTTTAAGCATTATCGATAATCGCTGTCTTTTACTTGCCAAGTTGCCACAAACACACATAACATCTGATGGTGTCCATTCGACTGTCTGCGCTTGGAAGATAACACACTGGAAGCCACACATTGCCATAAAACTGCAGCCATGCATGAGTACAAATAGTGAGAGCATACGGCACATGGTGGCACTATGCCTAGTATGGAATACACACTTGAATTCTTTGTCACAATTCACTTTACTTGACATTGCAGCAGAGTCCTCTTGCTCTTTATTTTATTAGTTAATTTTAACAGATTTTCGTTTCTTCTGGCTGAACTGTTTGCAATTATAATGCCAATTACAGATCATACTCCGATATTTGTGGACGTAACATACTCTGATTATTCCATTCCATTCAGTTGTTGTCTACAAATTTCGCGCTCAAGAACCATGCAATCGAGTTAAAGAAAAAAATCCCAGAAAAAACTCATAATGTTTTAAGAAAGTTTATAAATTTGTGTTGGGCCACATTCAAAGCTGTCCTGGGCAATACGTGACCTGTGGGCTGCAGGTTGGACAAGCATGGCCTAATACATTACTGGTATGATGTAGCTGCAGCTTCTCCTTATCTGGATCACATATTTCACTGGTAATGTTTGATTAAGAGAAGCAGATGAGATGGGTAGAACATATGGGAAATCTTCATTTAAGCTTCAATGGCTTATGAAATTTTACCATTTAACTTTTTCTGGTGATATCATACCTACGCTCATGATCAGTAATTGGGTATTTGAATTTTTTAATTAATACTACAGAGTTTTAATGAATTGGGATAGTTATATTGCTTTTTAAAAATCTTATAATTTTGAAATTGGCATAGTTGTCCTATATACTGGAAACAGCTTGACTTAACAAGCAAAACAACCTTCCATGGAATCAGTCTAGCTCTTCAAAATGTATGTATCTGTATAGAAAGGCATGTGTATGTATCCTCACATATGAAATGTGAAGTGCAGCATAGGAACGGGCTTTGCAGAAAATATGCTGGTATGTTCATTATAAGAAGGTGTCTAAAATGAAAAAGATTGAATTACTGAGGCCACCATCCAGTTACAGAAATAACAGCTGGTTAGTTACAGCAAACCTGTGAAGCGCATCAGGCTGAAAGAGAAAAATTGACTGAAAGTCATCCAGTGCATTTTATACTGTAGTGAGTACTTAGACCTGGCTCTCCCAAGTCCTAGTAGAACACTCTAACTGTAACTAAAAACTGTTCTGCTCTGCTTTGATGTAAAGCATAGGGAAGTTCAGTTCAGTTCAACCCCCTTAAAAAAAAAGAAAGAAAGAAAAACCCTATGCAAGACTACTCAAATGGCTAGCAGCCTATGCACAACTTTTGGAGCAAGCAACAGAAATAAACAGAGCAAGGAATGGACGATCCAGAACACCAAAAACTAAGGCCCTTTTCACATGGCATTTTCCATGCGAAAGGGCCCCTCGAGCATCGCGCAAATGTGAGGAGTGGTCCACACGATGCACTCACATTTGCGCGATGCTCCAGGACCTGGTAGGCACTGCTCATGCACTTTTTCATTTTCAGCTTTAAGCTGAAAATGGTGTGCGGTCACGCATTGCTCCCAGGCCCCGCGCACACTTACCTTGCGTGCGGAGCCTCGGGAGGTGGACCGGTCGTGCTTCCTGTCTTAGTGCAGCCTGGGAAGGTCTCAGGCTGCACTGCAAAAGGAAGAGATGGGGCTCTTGCGCAAGCAGGAAGCTCATGCAGAGCTGAAGAAAACTGGACGCGAGGGCCTCTCACAAGAGGCCACTCGCGTGAGCACAGCACCCCAGCGCCTAGAAAAGGTAGGATGCGGAAAGGGCCTAAGATTCTGGCCCCGATCTCCACACACACAGACTTCTACTCCTTTGCTAAACAATACCTTTTCAATCTTTCCCTGCTCCCTCTTTCCACACCTTGCTTAATCTTCCAACTGCAAATGCTGAAGCCACAGCAAAGAAATAGAAGTTGCTGGTATGGATACTATAAAATAAGAGAGAGGAGGAAGTTGAAGAAGGTTTGGACATCTACCTTCTCCTGTCACTTGGTTTGCCTTCTAAAGCATGGAGAAATGGCTTAATATCAGGATTATGATCAACAACAACATTTTTTTTCTGTTCTTATTCTTGGGGGAATAGAAAAAGAGGCCCTTTCCGAACCTTACCTTGTTCCAGCGCTGGGGTGCAGGCATCGCGCAAGCAGCCTCTGCCGAAAGGCTTTCCCTTCCCTGCTACTTCAGCTCTGCGCGAGCTGCCTGCTTGCACGAGAGCCCCGCCTCTTCCTTCCGCAGTGTAGCCTGGGACCTTCCCAGGCTGCACTGGGGCAGGAAGTGCAACCGGCCCAGCTGCAGAGGCTCCACATGCCAAGTAAGTGCATGTGCGGCCTGGGAGCAATGCCCGATCGCGCACAGTTTTTGGCTTCAAGCTGAAAATGAAAAGGTGCACAATCGGCCCCTGCCAGCCCCTGGAGTGTCGCACAATTGTGAGTGCGTTGTGCAGATCGCTCCTCACAATCGTGCTACGCTCCAGGCCCTCTTTCACATGGCAAATGCCATGCGAAAAGGGCCGGAGAAGAAAAAACTAACAGCACTTCAAAGGGGAAAGTAATTCCCACTGACCTCATTCACCCATAGATACACACCATCACAATATGTGGGAACCCAATCTACTTTTCAGTCTATTTTTCAGTGCTTTCACTTGATTGAATGGAAGCAACTGGGCCTTCTTTCTGGCAAACTGAGAGCACAGTGGCAGAGCCTACAAAGTTTTTGAGCTCCCTATCCACTGCAACTGAAGTGGCATGTTTGTGCTGCCAGCTCTGAGATGGCTGGAAGAAACTCAAGGAAACAGCAAGCAGCCCGGAGGATATAGGAAAGTAAATGAATCACAAGCTAAAAAGTTTCTTACTATGTAAACTCTGTTTTTCTTTCCTCATCAGGCTCTCACAGTTCTGCCTAACACACTGATCCAGGGCTGCCATGGTCCACCCCTGGGAGCTGTTCACTCTCTGCACGCTGTACCATGTTGCTATGCTAATTGCTGCTCTTAAAGGTGCACACATGCCCTCACCCATCTAGCTCAGCTTTTTTCAGCTGGGAAGTAGAGGAAAGGGTTGAAGACCTACCCCTGGACTGTTCTGATAGCCAACCAGCCAGGCTTTGCAATAGCTGAGTTCCTGACTTCAGTGCATCCAATTAAATGTTCTGGTGGGGGTGCTTTAGGAGGACACAACTTGTCCAACAATAGTTTCCTGGGCTCTTCTGCAGCCCAGGCGTGGGCATTGAGTCCTGGAGATTTTGAGAGGAACCTAGAGATCTAGTAGCAACCCTATCTTGATCTGTAACAAGAACCAGGTCATTTTTGGAGAAGGGGGCATTAAGCCAAAAAAAACAACAACCCCAAAACCAAAAACTCTGACTTTATAACCCTAGTACAGCTCTGAAAATCTGAGCAGTGTTTTTAGGTATTCCATTTGCTGTGGAAAAGACAGAGGCAAGAAGGAAAGTGTGCCCTACTGTACAGGAGCATAAGGAATTTCCTACTTCAGACAGATGCTCACATTAGCATTTAAGCATTTGGAAAATATTTGTGGCTGTGTATTATGCAGACACAATAAGTACTGATCTGGATTACCATGCCAGCATCAATTTCGAAGTCACTAATTCATATTAAACATGTCTTGTTTTGGTGGTCCTTGCTGAAAACCATTCATTCTTATTATTTATAACTGTTTGCCCCCGACATCTGGATTGCCCACATCACTGACATGTTAGTGTCCCAATATGCGGGGCCCAGAGCATCATCTCTCCACTATTTGCTTATAGATGGCTATAGCATATCATGGTGTTCTTTCTTCTTAACAGCAACTTTCCAAGCTCTGTCTTAGAGTAAGCCCTGTTGAAAGCAGTGATTTTTAAAACACAGCATGGGATTGCACTGTGCATTTAAGTGGGGTTTGTGCCTCTTTCATTTCAGTGGTTTTAACTTTCTCCAGGACGGAACATTGCATTTCGGAGCTGTAAAGTTAGGATGCTGGTGTCTATGAAACCACTGAGGTAAAAACTGTGGGCTTTTTATATTCCTTACATTTTAGGCTCTATTCCACAAAATATAACATCTAAGGTAGAGCTCACCCACTGGCATACCACTAAGCCATTTTATCTATTTCTGGGCAAGTCTAGCACTTTTTAATCATGGTATGGTAAAAGTTTTGCACATGACGTCATTTTTAAGGAAAAATAAACACTTTTTTTTTTTTTAAAAAAAAGGGTGGCATATGTTTCTTTCATTTTATATAAGGCTGTATTTACATAATCTATCTCTTTTAAATTATATTTTTCAGTTTTATCATGATTTGTTACTTTTACTGCTATTAGCTGCCTTGAGGATATGTAAACACTAGAAGGGTAGAATATAGTTTTTTCTCTAGTTAAATAAGTAAATTCCACTCTATAAAGTTAGGTTGCTCATTTGAAGGGCATGCAATGCCTCAACTTCACCTGAGAAAAATGTAAAAATAAGAAATTTGTTTTTAATTACCATTAGTTGATCGGGGGATGATGAATATGCATGAGGGAGTGCATTACAGATAATGATCATTTATGTTGGAGAGTCAGCTTTTGTGACAGAAACTTCAGTGCTTGGAGAATAGATTGGCCTTGATGATAACAGAAGTGGATCAGCCATAGTCTGAGAGGAAAAGAAGACACATCTCAGGATATTTGAAAGATGGCCTCTATTAGTGAGAAAGTGCGTACTAATTAGAATGCAAAACCAGAAGGCTAAATGTCCTTTCACACAACGCAAATTCATGCATGTGCACTTACCATAAGTAGCAGAGGATCTCAGAAATCCGGTCACTGAATTGTAAAGATGCATGACTGGTGCACATCATGAATGCTTAATGGACACCAGAACCTCCTCATCTCATTGTGCATCGGTCCCTCTGCTGACTCTCTACATAGTTACAAAGCAGTAGCTCTCTACTGAATATGGATGTTGTACATCTTTGCAATTCTGTTTCCTGTACACATAAACCCACTTAAGAGTAAACAATGCCCTAACAAGATTCTGGCCTTGGTTTGTATTATGTTTTTTAATAAATTTATTTTTAATTATACGATTCTTTTACTTTGGAATAAATGTATATATAATGGCATGTTGAATACATCCATACCTGAGCACTAGTAGGGGATTTCTTTGGTTTACATATCCACTTCATAAATCTCTTCTCTCCTCCCGTTCTCCTTGTAAATGAATTATAAAATATTTTTTACTTACTTTTCTTTATAAAATTGCTTTTCAAGGTATTAGCACTTGCATTCTATCTGAAAGTATAATCTAAATCTAATTAGAAACATCATCTCCCCTTAAAAACCATTTTTAAAAAATATACATCATAGGTGAAACCTCCTTTCCATGGCACATCTAATCTAAGAGAGTATAACTTGTTCGTTAAACTGCTCCTGGACTAAGAAATTATAGGTCAAGATTTTCTTTTTTTCATGAGGGAAAAATTATAAGCTGAAAATTGAAAGTTTGTAATGGAAAGCTTGACCAACCAAAGTAAAGGAATAAAAAAAAAACCCTCTGAGCATTTAAGGCATAAAATAATATATGTGAACTGCATATCCAACATACTGAACGTTTATTGCAGATTAAACACTTAAAACGGAAAGAACCGACACATACTCTAACGCTGTCTTAAATGTTTGCTTAACATAGCCAGAATACACATTTGAAATCATGGGACTGAAGAGTACAGGGTAAGTGCTTAAATAACACCAAATCCAATAAAATGTTTCACTTGACATGTTAATCAGGTAATAAAAATGTCATGTAGGATTACTATTTGGTATTCTTTACAATAGTATAATCTGGTGGGAGGAGGGAAGAAATTTCGGGTACCTATAGAAATGGTGATATTTTCCACATTTGACTGTGGTTTTGATGACAGTGACACTTTTTGCAAGGGAAGTGGGATTGTGTCTGGAGATCAAATCTCTGCTATGTGTGTCAGCTCCCCCTGCAGCCAGCTATCTGTATGGCCCACATAGACAGTGGCTCTAACTTTGTACCATCCTATGTGCATCAAGTACCTCAATGTGTGTTTTCAGTGGGAAGGGGAGCCATGAGTCTAGATACTCTATGAGCACAGGCCAATATATACAAAGAACAACTTGACTGGCTCTAAGTACAGACAGTCAGTATGTGTTGGGTGTATATCATGGAAGAAGGAATGTGTGTCCGCTAAGTGTAACTGTACTCGCCTGTCAGAATGTTCTAATGTGTCAGCTGTTGGATGAAAGAACTGAATACTTCCCAATGCTAGCGCTACCTGCAAAGAGAATGTGTGATATTTAACTATCGGAGGATACACATGGCATTGTGTAACTTTTTCACAAATCAAAGGAGAAAATAGAAGAAAAAAATAAGGTATTCAATTGGTGAATTGAAGTCCACAATGGCTGATACTTTGGCTTTGGGTAAATATCACTATTGACATTGCCTCAATTTGTTGATTTCTGTTAAGACTTTTGATTAAAGACAGAGCAACAGAAAACAGGCAGCAAAACAATGATTAAAGACAAGAGTAAGAGTTTGATGCCTCCAACAGTTGTGTAGAGGAAGAAATGTAAGGAGTTACGATTTCCCCTCACTCCTGCATGTAACCTGTATGTGACAAATAATGCCAACCTCGTATCAGTGAATATCATATAATGAAGTCCTAATAATCCGGGGTTGTTTTTTTTTTTTTTTTTTTTAAATGTAATTTCATAGAGAGTTGTCTGAGGGACATTGTTGAGCTTTTTGTGGGAGTTTGTCAAGGCCACAAAACCCAAGAAAACCACAGCCATTCCTCCAAAAAATGATGGGAACTACCAGCAGGTAGTGGTAACAGACAGGATGTTCACAAGTGTCTAGTTCTTCACGTCTACAGCCCGAATGCAGTTAGCTTCTTCCTGGCACAATCAAGGTTACTGCTGGGGAGCATGGGAAAATGGTTGCCAGATCTCTCACATTCAACTAATGCTTCAGAGAATGGATGGGCTGAAAACCCTATTCCCCTAGCTCAATAGCAGCTATAGATTTTTCTGAGCACAGCCACTTCTGAATTTCATTTCTATTACTGTATCATTTGTTTGTTTTTTCTTTCACTTCTATAGAAATGTACATAACCCCATGTGAGGGTTTTATTGAACAGGCGCAAACAGGGTGTCTGTGTGTGTGTGTCAACCAAATCTTTTCCATTTTTTTTTTTCCGTCAGCAAACGTAGAGTATTACTGGGTTTGCCTTAGGACAACAGTTACCCAGCTGACATAAGTGGCTGATTTTGCTGTTGTTCCAACCAGCAAAGAGCCCACAGGTGCTAATTTTACACAGTATGTGAACTTGATAGATTGAACTTTGACTTGCATTGGACAGGCATTTTCCCTGTTTTTCTCCAACATTACCAAAATACAGGTGCTTGAGCATTGTGGATTTTAAAGCACTTCAGGGAAAAGAAGCAATTGAACTGTAAATGGAAGCTGACTAAGATTGTTATGCTTTTATAGCCAAATCTAATGAATAACACTGGCTATAAAAGGGGGAACAATTAACTATTTATTACCTACAAGCAATGCCAAGACCAAGAATACATTTAATATTTGACCAGATGAAAAACTCCAACTAACCCTCTTATAAAAGTGTTTGGAGGGGAGACCTCACCTAAATTATTTTCTTGTAAGTTAGAAGTTTAAACTTTTTATTATTGTGTGACATTACTCCATGGAAGTAACAACTGTACAGAATCAAAAATATATACTTATATGTGGAATCTCTCTCTCTCTCGCTTTCTGTATATATATAACTTGCAAATGCTTCAGTAAAGTGCAGGAAAATGTGTAGTGCTCAATCATTTGTGATCATTTTAAACAGCAGGATAGAAACTTGTAAAGATTTTAATAATCAAACAAAGAAGAAACCTCAAAAGAAGCATACTTTCCCACAGAACCACTGTGGTGACAATACTAGGTTCCAAAAGTAATTTTGTACCAAGGACGTGCTGCGTTCCCCCTGACCAACAGCCTCAGGGTGATCTTGGCCTGAAAGATGAAGTTAGGATGCCATCTGTGACTTTGCATAACTTTTCAAAATAGGTTTTTTTAAAATATTTTACTACAATAATATTATATGGTATGCATGGTAATGGGTGTGCATGGAGAATGAATCACAGACGTAGAGTGTGGAGTAGAGTGAAATTGCATATGGATGGCAAGTGGTGGAGAGACAGAATGATAGGTGCAGTGGAATGAGGTGGTAAGGATGGGCGTATCAAGCCATTTCCACACTAGACTGTTACAGCGCTATGATTCTACTTTCAACATCCTATGGAATCCTGGGGTTTGCAGTTTCGGGAGGGGCCACATGGAATCATAGCGCTATAACAGTCTAGTGCCGAAACGGCCTCAAACAGAATGAAGATTTAGATGAAGATGGGGAAGGGAAAGGTGTGAATTCTGAAGAGAGAGGGAGAGACTTTGGCCCTTTTCACATGGCGTTTTTGAAGCGAAAGGGCCCCTTGAGCATTGCATAAACGTGAGGAGCGGTCTGCATGATGCAGTCATATTTACGCGACACTCAAGGGCCTGACGCGGACCGCACATGCACCTTTTCATTTTCGGCTCTAAGCCGAAAGTGCTGCACGCTTGCGCATTGCTCCAGCGCTTCACACACACTCACCCGCCGTGCGAAGCCTCCTAAGCCGCCCCGGTCATGCTTCCTGCCCCAGCGCAGCCTCTAACTCCCAGGCTGCACTGTGGAAGGAAGGGGAGGGGCGTTCGCACGACGAGGAAGGAGCTGCGGAGCCAAAGCAGGAGGGATGCAACAGCGTTCCTTCCAAGTCTTCTCACGTGAGAACCCCAACCCAGCAGCTCGAAAAGGTAAGCTGCGAAAAGGCCCTTTATGAGTTAAGTCTGTATTGTGTGTTGTGGAATAGTTTGTTAATAAAAGGAAATAAATTACTATGGCAATGTTTATGTGCTGGAGAGTAAAAAGTGAAATAGTATACATATATCTTCTTAAGTTGTATTTAATAAATTTATGTGTTTTCAATTTAATAACACCTACTACCTGGTCACCACATCAGTGTTGCAACAGTGTTTTAGCCTAAGAGACTTTACAGCCATACATACAAACTTAGGCCATTTCTGCACTAGACTGTTATAGTGGTATTATTCCACTTTCAACATCCTATAGAACCCTGGAGTTTGCCTTTGAGCCCACTCCCTAAACTGCAAACCTCAGGATTCCCATAGAATGTTGAAAGTGGAATAGTAGCATTATAACAGTCTAGTGTGGAAATGGCCTCATTGCAAGTGGATGCATTTGGGATCCTTTGGGCCAAGTGTGGGAAGTTGAGGGACTTTCACTACACATGATGGTTAACAGTGAAATCAGCATGATACTAATAGCACAGCTTCCAGTGAAGAAAGTGTGGTATTAATGGTGCCTCAATTGCCCTCACATAGTCTAAATACATTAAATGATTGCAACAAAAACAGAGAATTTCTAAATACTCCAAGTAACAATGTAGTACAAGTTTTTTGTGGAATGACTAGAGAGAGGCAGTTCTAGTCTTCAGAACCTTATTCTAACATACATTGCTGAACTAACTTGGAAACAACCACCGTGATGATATCAAATTTAATTTTTGTATAATTGTAAAATTGCAAAGCAAGTCAGACACAATCATATTTGACTTTTAAAAAATGACACATTTGACTTTTCAAAAATGAGGGAATTGGGTAAAATGATGTTGGAAAGGAAACTTATAGGGTTGAATCCCTTCAGAATTCATGGCAAGATACTCAAAGCCATTGTAAATAGAAGCTCAGGTAGAACATAATTCCAAGAAGGTCACCAGTATGATTAACAAGTAATATAAAGAAAATGAAAGTCTTGAACAAAGTGAAGAACAGAGAACACAAATGCAGAGTAGTAATTGAAGTACACATTAAGGGATGCCAAAAAGGATTTTGAGAAAATAATAGCATTCTGAGGAACACAGAGAAAGAGATTGAGAGAGAGAAATAAATAAAAGTAGAGAACTAACTAGGGACTATTGGATGGCAGTGGAGATGAAAGAGTGTTCAAAGTGAATAAGAAAAATTTCAGATAAGGGTGCTTTCCAAAGGTTAACAGATCCTGGCAGCATCCCGCAGGGATCCCAGTACAGCCTCTGGGAATGGAGGAAGCACGATGGCCACGCTTCTTCCTTCTGCAGCACAGCTGGCCACTGTGTCAGGCTATGGTGGGGCAGGAAGTGCAGCCATTGCATTTCCTGACCCTCCGCAGCTCAGGTAAGTGCGGGAGGGCAGCAGAAAGGTGGTGCAATCACCGATCATTAATGGGAAGAACCCATCAACCATTTGCAGCGTTATCACGCCACTTGGGAACAGGTGAACAACGGGACATGGATCATGTCATGCAGAACCGCCGTCCAGGTCCCATACTTCTCCTGTCCCTAATGTGAGACACCAACGTCCTGTGGAAAGGGCCAAGGTGAAGGAATCCCTTGGGTCTATCTTCACTGTAGAGGATGTAGCCCTGAACTGTTATTTTCAGAACAAGTGTTCTGAGCAAGTTGTGGTGATGAGATAAAATCTGTATTAGGGAGAAATTCATGTATTAGTTTCACCTTCTCAAATAATGTTATTTTTGAAAAACCCTCATTTTTCCAAAGTAAGGCAAGTATGTGTGTGTGTATGTGTATGTGTGTGTCTGTGTGTATATAAAGCAAAATGAAATTCTCAGCCATGTTTGTCAGCCAAATTCAGTAGGGGCAGCTAGTCCCAGGATGAAGAGAATCATATTGTACATACCTTCTAGTCACTTCAAAAAAAAAAAAAAGATGGAAACTTTAATTCATCTTCACAATTGTTAACAACAACACGCAGGCCATTTCCACACTATACTATTATAGTGCTATTATTCCACTTTCAATATCCTATGGAATTCTGGGGTTTGTAGTTTACTGAGGCCCAAGAGCTCTCTGGCTGAGAATTCTAGATGCTCCTCCCTAACTGCAAATCCCATGATCCCATATGAAGTTGAAAGTGGAATAATAGCGCTATAACCGTGCAGATTCAAACCCAGACTTTAAACAGCTAGACATTTAAAGTCTTTTGCCTAGATTTTTAAGTTAGTTTTCTTTTCCCCCACTTTCCTTTTTTTTCTTTTAAACTTCAAGTTTTTCCGAACTGTTTATGAAGAAATTTGAGGTTTAGGTGTGTTCTTCTCAACCACTGAATCAAATAAAATGTTCACCCATCCCTACTTCTAAACCTTATTAAGAGCAAACAACTGGCCAGTTCCAGTTCCAGTTCCAGTCAAGAGCTCATAACAGCATAAATGATCTTCTGATCTAACAAAACATATATTTTAAAAATTAAGTGAAAAAAACGCAGAAATTTACAGTAGCCCAGAATTTGAGAGAGAACTATTACAGACTATTTCACAGATGGTATATGACACCAGATAAACTGAAAAGGATTTATAATACAGGTACCGGACAGTGCTGGAAATGTCAGAAGGAGGTCGGTACGATATATCATATGTGGTGGACATGCTCAAAAGCTAAGAAGTATTGGAATGGAGTACATAATGTAATTTGTACATTAGTGAAAGGCCAGTTTGCTAAGACACCTGACTTGTATTTGTTAAATATGACTGATATACTAGAGGGTATTGGTATAAAGAAGCATTGGAGAATATTATTGTACATGATAACAACAGCTTGTATTGAATATGCAAAGTTATGGAAAACTCAGCAAATACCCACAATAGAACAATGGTCGGCTACACTTATTGAAAATAAAAATGCGGACATGGTCTCCCAGAGATTAAAGGGGAAACCAGACGATGAGATACACAAAGAATGGCAAATTGTAACGGGTAATTGCTGGGTTTTAACAGCTGGAAATACATAATTCATGATCAAAGTTATATTACGTGGGGGCGACAGGATATATATCATGAAGCGGAAATATGAAGAATGAAATGAAGGAACTATCAGATAAACTAACAGTGAAATGTTGTACAGTACCTAAAGCTCGTAGAAATCTGGAAAATGAAATCTAGATCAATGTGGAAGATCAGATATATTTCAATGAAGCTGACAATCAAATGTGTATGTTTTATAATGAGAATTTTGAATAAAATGATATTTAAAAAAAAAATTAAGTCAGCCATGATTGCCCGTGGAGGGAGGAGTCCACAGTTGAGCAATCCTATTATTTTGTCGGATTGTTGTACTAAAGATACTGCCAAACTGTAGATTTTGTGTTTTCAACCAAAATGTAAAGTTTGATCTGGAAGCCTGGAAAGAAGCTACTGCTTTGCAGAGTTTCACAGGTAGAAAGTAGACTGGTAGATCCCCTAAATTTAAAAATCTAAGCTATTTGTCACTGTTCTATGTCTACTTACTATTGAATTTGGCTGGCAATTCCCACAAGGCTTCTTATGGATAAATGAAGTACTAATAGTCTGTACTTGTGGAAGTAGGAATGAGTAGCTGAAGACTTTCATTTTTCCACATGTATCTTTATTAATACATTTGGAATGTAAATGGGAAAAAGCTTAATGAATGGTTGTGTAAAAGAATCTGAGTTTCACTATGAAAATATTTTCAACTTATAAATCCACAATGTTTGAACATGGAATTAGTTACCATTCACACTTTATTTGCAGTTCAAATAAAGCATATTTCTTAATGTTTGCAGGATGTCATGAATCTCTAATTGGCAGTCTCCACTGAAGTACAAATAAACATTTGATTTTGTTCCTATTCACAACAGTTTCAGGAATTTGTGTGCCTTTTACCTGAAGAAAAGTATCATAGAGGCAATAAATATCTAATTATTAGAGATAACAGAAATTGAAGAAAGACTGTCATTCAATAGTAAAGCATACACTTAGCATGAAAAGTACCTCTCCTTCTTCTGTATCTCTGAGACTGTGAAAGAATGTGTCTAAAACTGTAGAGACTCACTGCCAGTTAATGTAGACAATTCTGAGTGACATGCAGCTAATGATTTGGTGAGGTAAGATACCTTCTTATGTCCATATAATAAGAATTAACTCCCTGGGCAGCAGTGCCTTCATCATAACTAGGATGGGCCAACTGAATCCTTGAATCCTAGCAAGGATTCAAGATTCACGAATCCAAATCCCTGTGCCAAAATGGGCAAACCAAATCTTTCGAATCCACCAACCAAATAGTTTGTTGGAGACTGGGACGCCTGAAAACTTTGGCAACCAGACACACATGGGAAGATGGCAAGTAGGTGAGTTTTTCCCTTGGAGTAATAATGGTCTTTGTTAACAATTTCAGAAATTACATCTGGGGTTGTATCCTAATATATTTAAATTGAGCATTTCATATTTAAGTTCAGCACTTGACTGGAAGGTACAGGCTTGAGATTTCTAGGACAGCTGAAAGATTCCTTTGCATAGCTCCCTTGCAAAGCTCTTTCAGACACAGTTCTGGGATTTGTAGTTTTACAAGGTATCACAGCCTTCTCTGCCAAAGTGTGCTGGTGCATCAGCAAACTACAAACCCCAGGATACCATAAGGAGCTATGCAAAGAAAAGAAAAGTCAGTTTTGACCTGGGTTATCTCTCTACCATAGTATGATGCCCTGTTTACACAGGCAGAAAAATGTGGGATTAATCCACATTTTCCTGGCTGTGTACAAAGGACCTTCATGTCATTTTCAATCTGGGGAGATCCTGAGGCAAAACTAGGACACTTGTCCTGGCCAGATTTCTTCAGACGGAGGTTTGCCTTTGCCTAGCCTTTGCTAAGGCTGAAAAAGTATGTCTTCCCAAGATTATCCTTCTTTCCCTTGCTTTTTAAACCCTTTTTTAAAAAAAGGATTCAAAAGATTCAAGATTCATGAGATTTGTGGATTTCTAGAACCTTCCAGGGATTCGGATTCAGATTCGGATTTGGAAAATTCTGGATTCATCCCATCCCTAATCATAACCATCTTCAGCTATATATCCCTCTGTCTTTAGCTATAGATAAGTGGCGAAAATGTAAACATATATCATTGAATGCTATATATATATTGAAGTGTTAAGATATAACATTCAATACTAAAGTTAGGGTTGTCCATACCATTGTATTTCCAGTTTCTATATATGGTTGTGAAAGCTAGACAGTGAAGAAAGCTGATGGGGAGAAAATCAGTTCCTTTGAAATTTGATGCTGGAGAAGAATTCTATGGATACCATAGACTGTGAGAAGCCAACTAAACTGGGGCCCTTTCCGCATGGCATTTACCATGTGAAAGGGTGCCTGGAGCATCGCGCAATCGTGAGGAGTGATCTGCACGACGCACTCAATCACGCGACGCTCCAGGGACCAGCAGGGGCTGATTGCGCACCTTTTCATTTTCGGCTAGAAGCTGAAAATGGTGCGTGATTGTGCATTGTTCCCGGGCCCCACACTCACTTACCTGGCGTGTGGAGCCTCCAGAGCCACGCCAGTCGCACTTCCTGCCCCAGCGCAGCCTGGGAAACTCCCAGGCTGTGCTGCAGAAGGAAGAGGCGGGGCTCTCACACGAGCAGGCAGCTTGTGCGGAGCTGAAGCAGCAGGAACGCGAGAGCTTCTCGCCGGAGGCTGCTCGCACGATCCCCGCACCCCAGCACCGGAAAAAGGTAAGGTGCGGAAAGGGCCTGAGACTTTCATACTTTGGACGTATCATGAGAAGACATGACTTGCTAGAAAAGACAATAATGCTTGGTAAGGTAGAAAACTGTAGGAAAAGAGGAAGACTGCATTACAGAGGGATTGATTCAATCAAGGAAGCCACAGACCTGAGTCTGTGGGACCCGAGGAGGGCTGTTGATGATAGATGACCTGGAGGTCACCTAAGTTGAAGTCAATTTGACAGCAGCTAACAAGTGGCGGAATCATAGCCGCTGAAATTCTCCTTCCTGGAATTCCACTGTAATGTGAGATGACTTGGACAATAGTAATACCTAATCTTTTGTGTGTGTTCTGAAGAGCTTCTGGCATACAGACTCTCAGATTCCATTCTGGGAGAAGGTGAATGGTCAGATAATTTGAGACTGATTGGATATGAACATGTCAATGAAGAAAACAGCAATGTAAGTGGATACATGCTAACACACATTTCCAACAGAGCTATTGGAAATTTAGAGACAATAAAACTCTAAATGCTGGTAGTATATAAAGACAAAGAGCCTAACCACTGTGTAAATTATGTTATTTCATGTAGTCTGGTGATAACATATGTACCTTTCTCCTTCCTACTTCAACAAGTGCCAAAAGTTCATATTAAGTGCTACATAATTTATCACCTTATTTAATGCCACTATGTTTTATGTAGGGAGAGAGCATAAACTTGATTCTCCTTAGAGACTTCTGAGGAGTATGATATGGGAATAATTCTATGAATACAGGTCAAGGATCAAAGCACTAGGGAGTTTGTTTTTCATAACAGAAATAGAACCTTGCCTTTCCTTAATTAAAACATTTTCAATCAAATCCAATGAGCACTCATAGGGATTTAAACTGCTTACTCTAGAGGAATCCCACTGAAATCAATAGATTTAAATACTATAGAACTACATATTTTGAGGCTCACAGCTTTCCTACTTGTAGTAGTATTGTAGGTATGATAGCCTGAATAAGCTAAAGGTACCAGATCCTGCCTGATCTTGGAAGCTAAGCAGGATCTGCCCTGGTTAGTACTTGGATGGGACACTTGATGAATACCAGGTGCTGTATCATTGATGAATACCAGGTGCTGTAGGTTATATTTCAGAGGAAGAAACTGTCAAACCACCTCTGAGGATCCCTTGCCTAAGAAAATCTATGAAATCTATGGTGCCACCATAAGTTAACAGATGACGTGAAGTCACAAGCACACACACATGGTGCTGCGTTGTTGAAAAAGCAGGGATGCCTTTGAGTGGAGCAACATCACTTCACAGGCCCTAAACAGAAGTCCTTGGGTTCACCTCCCAGGTAAGTAGGAATCCTTGAAAGACTTCTGACTGGAGAGTTTCGAAATGCACTCCCAATTATAGCAGACAGTAATATGGGCAAGAGGAATCCATGTGCACCTTATGCTCCTTCCACCATTCTTATGCCCCTGCAAGGTCAAGGAGGCTTACAACAGATGAAAAACCCATAGTTAAAATTCACAAAATTAAAAGATGGTAAAACTATCAAAAATGAAAACCACTTAAAAACATAGACAATTAATAAAACACAAAAACATTAAAATGAAATCGCAAATAAAAAGCCCAGCATATTGTTTAGGTGGAAGAGAATGTATCCAGTGGTGGAGCTTGGAGTGTGTGTGGGGGTGGGAGGGGGCAGGGATGTGGTGTGAAAAGTGTGGCCACTGTGTGTGTGGGCGTGGCTGTGGTGGATGAGAGCATGGCCAGGGCACGCAGGGGTGTGGCTACGGGCTGGGATGCCCAAGAAACATTGCCACCTGGGGCAAACTGCCCCCCCCCCGCCTCCGTGTCTCTATGGGACTGAGTTTATCAGCATCTTCAACACTGGCTTAAGCAGCATGGCAATTCATTAGGCACTGAGGACCTAGAATTCCTAAAGCTGTCAAAAAATTAGATGCTGGTTTGGGTAAGCATCCCTTCACCATTCTTCATACTCACGGTCACTCATATGGCGTAAATATGATTCACCCAGCCTCTCCTTCCTTACTTCTGTTGCATACCTGCCACTGAAAGAGAAGTTAGGATCCTTTTTTAACCCAGGAGCCAAAATCCAGTTTGGGAATGGCCTCTGAGATGGCAGTAGGTGAGGCTAAGACAGGGTGGGAAAAGGCAGCCCACAGGCCTAGAGAGATTTGGAGCAAAAACTTTTTTAAAAAAAATTGAAGGAGCAGCTGGAGTGGGGGAATACAGCCCTCCAAGGTCTCTCGGGAGGCCAATGCAGCCCCTCTAACCTTCCATAGTTGCCTACTCCTGGGCTAAGTGTACAGGACAGGCCCAAAGCAAAGTGGGTGGTGCCAAATGTAATTCTTACACATTTGGACATTTTTTTCCTGCCAAATACACAGAGCATAGGTCAATTCTGTGTGTGCCTGTGTAAGAGAAGCCCTAATGCAACAATGTACAGGTATGGAAAGCATAGTTTATTTATATGCAGCATCCCTGCAGGTTGGAAATCAGAGCTCAGTTCCATATAAGCAGATCCTGGACCCTAAATGGCCTCATATATCTGATCTCTGAGTCAAGACAGCAGCAGCAGGAACAGAAACTTGCTAATCAGATGGGAAACCAACTGGACCACATCCACCTTGTTTTCCATCCATATGGAACTAGACCTGCTCTATCTGCCAACTATGAAATCATACAGGATCTGCTATAGATAGGCTACAAAGAAAATGCTCTCTTTTGAAGAAAGGTGCAGTCCATCAAGTCTGATTTCCATGATGGTCCTAGAGTCATGTACTCAGCAGTCAGCTCAGATAATAAATTGATGAGTATGTATCAGTGCTCTGTTAAGGATTCCTGACCAGCTCACAGATGCTGCAAGCAACATAAATAATGGAAGCAAAATGTTACCGACTGAGTGAATAAATATTCATGATAGCTTCCTATGTGCTTATCCCAAAACAAGAAAATGCCCATAGTGGTATCTTAGGAAAAATAAGCTAGAACTGCTATATGATTTCTTGCATATTATCCACCATGATTATTTAACATACTATTATGATGCTAACAAGTCAATGTTCCACAAGTTGGATATTAGGAATTTAGAACTTTTATCAGTGATGCAACACTGCAGGAGATACAAAAATTTTTATCATATTTCACCTGAATTGACAAAGGAATCTTCCAAAAGTTATCCACTCGAGTCATCTGGATGTCCTCCTTAGTAACAGACTCTATAGGCACCGGTCCGCCGTGCTCAGTGGGATGTAGGGCTAAACAGGTGAGCAATCATGTTACAATTTGGGTGGCTAGGTAACATATCTCCTGCTACTGCTGAATTCGTAGTATATGAAAAGCAGTTTCGAACACATTTATAAAAGGAGGTTCCATTCACCAGTATGAATAGGCTAGGTTTGTCCAGCTCTCATATACTTCCTGAGATAACATTTAGTTCCACCCTGAGGGTTTTCTTACAAAAATATAGAAAGCTCCAGCACCACAACCACCTTGTATAATGTGGGAAAGGTTGCAACTGGAAAAGAAGTGACAACAAGACAAATCTTACAGTGGCCAAGAACCTTTGTTATTATGACATTTCAAGCCATACGTCACACGAAACATGAGAAATCACACTATGTTGTTAATTGCATCAAGTTGACTTGATGCTACCCCATTTCTTCTTAGATTTTCATTTCTTGAGTAAAATATTGTGCAATTATCTGAGTGAAAATATTCCTGTCCAGTCATTCACCCTAAATATTGCAATGTTTATTCTTCCCATTTCTTATTTTAAAATGTCTAGCTTTCCCTGATTCATGCTTTTCACATTTCATGTTCCTGCAATATGTGTTATGCAGCTTTAGATTTTCTTTCACCTCTGAACACATCAATAGCTGAACATCCTTTTGGTTTGAGTCTAGCTGCATCATTAACCAAAGAGCTCTTTGTACTTGTCCTCTGCTCTCCCTGAGTAGCTCATTAGGTGCATTCAAACCTAGGAATCTCCCCTTCTGGCACTATTTCCGGCATCCCACGATGGCACTATCTTTCTGTAGTGGTGGGATTGATGCTCCTGTGAGGCAAGTGGCTATGCTGATGGTGACAGTGCTGCTGATAGAGTCTCCTATGTCAGACAGGCTTTTGCTGAGGACCCAGATTAAAAGTGCCAAACAGCTACTGGTCAGCTGCAGTAGTGGGAGGTGACGCTGATGGAAGATCTCTGAGAGACAATGGTAGTGGCACCATAGTTAACATTTGTTAATACTGTGCGGAAGTAGGCAATGGTGAACTGGTGAACTACTCCTGAAGCTTCCTACCTGAAAACTCTATGATGCGAAATCATACTTGCAAGATGAGAATTTATATACTTTTGTCAAAACTCCGATGAACACCTGCTCATTGTTTAGTCTAGAAAGGGCTATCAAGGAAGGTGATATCAAAACACAAATTAAAATGATAAAGCAACGTAACTAGGCAAGATGAGTGCTTAGCCTAGTTGTACTGTCGGGCAGATTTTGGGAAACTGCCGGGATGGTTCAACTATGGTCTATTACACCAATTGAGATTGTTTAGTTTGAACACCTGGCATGAACCTTTTTGTGTCGGAAGGCTTTTTGCTGCATATTTCATGTCATAAAGCTATGGCTAAATCTTGTTAACCCAAACCCTTGTATCTTCTGCCACCTTCTCTAACTCTTCACAAACATATTTCATATTTTGACTTGTGCAGTGGGGAAAGCTGAAAGGAAGACATGTGCATGATGTTCGTAGTGTGTTCCCTATGATCAGCTCCTTCCACCTCACATTACATCCTAAGGGCTCCAACCTTCATCATTTGGCATTTTCTGCACTTCCCAGAGGAAGCATCCCCTTGCTGCTCCATACCCTGACCTGGCACAGCCCTTTTCAGTCCAGAGAGCTTCCAGCAAGCTGAACAATTCTCCAGAGTAGGGACTTTCTTCTCCCAGTAGCGGAAGTCATGCCGGCAGAGCCATCTTCCCTCATCCAGCCTCGCCTTGCCCCTGGAAGAGATGACAAGCATCTAGTGGCTGTGTTACTGCCCTGGCTAGCCTGAGCTTTGGGGATATAAAAGATATCATTTGATATCACTAATTCGGCTTCACATATCCCTTCCATGTGCTTGCGAGGCCCCCGGACAAGCGCGCACACAGGCTCAGCCGATAATCGCCGTAATATTCCAAAACAATACAGGCAGGCCAGAAACAGCCGACTTGCCACTTTAGGAGACCTCAAGGCAAGTACCTCCATTAGGTATGCAAGCAACTCTCAAAAGATCCTCTGCCCCACGCTGGCAGCTTGATGATCCAGCTATACAACGCTCAAGTATTCCGTGTTTGCATACCGGCTACTCTATTGATAAATTCGGCTCTAATTCAATCATTCAAATTCTGACCTTTCGGAGGCTTTGTCTCCAACTGCAAATCTATTGTTTTCCCCTAAGTCCGACCTAGTCTGCAGTCACAATTCGCCTTATAAAAACCCCTGACTTTGAGCGCTTCCTTGGATCGCTCCCAAGTTCCAGACCGCCTTGCTGCCACTTTGCTTGGCAAGCTTCCCCTCAGCTCCACGTGCTGAGATACATCAAACCCCAGCTTCGCTCTCCATTTTCTCCCGGACTTCAGGACAGGTTTTGTATCAGCCGAACCAACTATCCCTCTAAAAATCCCGCTATCTTACTCACACCTTTATTTTCCTTAGTTATCTGTGTGTTTGTGTTGCTTACATCGTGTGCCTGTATTTAATAAAGACTATTCATTATTTTCCAACTGGTTTGCTTCTTGACTCTGCCTGAACCCGTAGGCACTGGGTTGCAAGATCCTGCTAAGTTACCCTGCCTCTCGTTTTGCCAACTTGTGCTCTGAACTAATTTCCCCAACTTATAGCAATTTGGTGTCCCTCTCGGGACCCCCAGAAAACAGGGTAACAGCTGTCACTGGCCAGCTGCTCCAAAAGCAGCCCCCCTTCCATCCAGAGAAAAAGAGCATGGGGTCTCATTGAGAACTCCTCCTTTTGAGTTGCGGGGGATTGCTTTGGCAGCATCTGGCTGGTGCGCAGCCACCAGGCTGTTGTTACTTCTTTAGAGTGGAATGGAAACCTTGCTGTCTCCTCTCTCCTGTTCTTCCTCCTCCTTTCTGGATGGGACAAGGGATTGCTTTGGCAGTAGCTGGTTGATGGCCAAGTGCGGGGGCGGGAGTCCAGGGCCAGCTGCAGCCCCTGTTCTTCTCCTTCTCCTCCATCTGGGTCAGGGTGTCTGCTGATGTGACCGCAAGAGATTTGAGCTGCCCAGACAGTTGTGATTCCTCAGCTATTTGACCTAAGTAGGATGTTATAATAAAATTCTCCATTTTTCTTTCCAAATTGTAGTGTTATGTTGTTGTGCTCCATTGTTCCAACAAGTCATCAGTGATCTGCCATGGTGCCATGACAGGACCCACTGCCTAGTCTCTCCATGCTTTCACATGTCAATGTTCCAAGGTCTCTTTCTATATAAAAGCTTTCCACCCTCATTTCCTTTCCTCCTTGTGGAGGGGAAGGAATAGGACTGAGCAGAGTTGTAGGATGGAGTTATATTTGTTGGACAACTCTCTGTACCAGAAAGGAAGATGAAGCAGCCCTGGTATGAATACCTCATAGTGTGTCATCCCACTTCATTGAGTGAGTGGACAGGGAACTTTATAGTAATTTGACGCATGCAGAGCACAAAATATTGTGAAGGGACATAAGGTTATTCTGTTGTTTAGAAAATTTAATCTGAAAAAAATACTGAATGCTTCAGTCTTTTTACAGATATCTGATTTACCCCAGTGAGTCATTCACACAGCAAAATTCAAAGCTTGGGTTTCTCAGAGTTAGCTCAAAATTTGTGGGATATCTGAAGAAGTTATCAGAGTTATATGAAGGAATGAGAAGCACTGGAAGTTACTTATTAAAAACGAAAGTGGGTTTTTTAAAATGGCAATAAACAATAAACTTAGGTGGTCCTATGATTTGGAGGTTGCGGTGTGAAAGAAGTGAAGTTTACTGGAGCAGCAGGAGAGTTATAATTCCAAGGAGACTTTGAAAAATATGAACATGCCAAACGCCATGAGCTGAATGCTACAAAAGGTCTTTATGCTAGGTTAGAAGCGACTAGGATGCCTTCTTCCATTATAAAATTAAAATGAACTTGAGAATTGACAAAATGATCCTATTTTTTTACAGCGATGCTTTCATTTCTTTGGTCAGACTATAGTGATATTAGTGATACTAATTAGATTTCTCAATCTAATTTCTATTAATAATTCACATCCCTGTACTGCATGGGATCTGCTTAGGTGATCCTGTCCAGATTTTCCAAGAATGCAACATGGAACCTTATAGGAATTTGAATACCAACTAATATACTCATTTGGAATAGCATTCAATTAATGTGATGGAGGAATAGAGCAAACCTCTTCCTTCCAGCACAAACATAGCATGATGTGTGAGAGAAGAGACTTATGTGGAGTTGTACTTGATCTGTATACTTCGTTCCTCTTAAAAAGAAGTCTGGGATCTGAACATATGAGTCTTTGCATGGTCTACCAACCTTACATACAAAATTAACATATTTGGCGGAGAAAGTCATATGCCCACTCTACCTCATGGAGAATGCAACCTCAGAATTATGTATATCAGTGCTTACTCATAATCCCAGAAATAATTAGGTACCATCATTTTTCAGATTGAAAATATAAGCACCATGTGAAGGACACAGAACCAAAAGTATTTAGATGGATGTTAATATTGGAAAATGAGATGTTGTGGTCAGTTATGAGTTGAAAAGACAGAAAACAGTGCAACAGAAAATACTTATTCCATAAACAAAAGTAACCTGAATGTGGGAGGGATTGCTGCATGTCTTATGGCCAAAATGAAAAGTGAAAAAGAAAAGCCCACTCATAGCATGGTCTGGTAACTCTTAAACTGTCAACAAAGACCAGAGGAAGTGAAATGTTTGACAAGGAGTATTTGCTTGTACCAATGTTTCACTCATGTCTGAAGAAAAACATGTCTGAAGCTCTTGCTTCATTTGTGTCTGAAGTCAAATGCATGTGAGGTGCTCTCTGAGGAGATGATGAAGTCTTCAGAAACTAACTTGGTATCACTGTCGCCTCTTGGCTCACTTATCTAAGAAGACAAAAATATATCACAAGAAAAGGAGGCTTCACAGGAGGTGGGCACTAAATCTTATGGAAAGAAAGACACACAAGTCTCCAACGAGAATTAGTGTGCCAAATCCGAAATATATAGATTTCACTTTGGAATAATTCCAATTCAGGACCAAGAAGGATTTGTGAAGAATTTGTGAAGAAGGAGAAGACAGCCAATAGATTTTCAGTATCTGTCTCTGAGTTGGTCATATACATCTGTTCATAATTTAGTATTGTTACTGTCAGGATTAATTCATAAATTATGTTTATTTAGGATTATGCTTAAGATGTAAAAGACTTGAGAATATAAAATGCAGAGCAAGGACAAATGTATATGTACTAACATATATGCCATACATACAGATTCATTAATTCAGCTAAGACAGACCGAGCTTCTTTGTTGAGTACACTTTCAGTTTCAAATCTCCAAACCAGGGGGAATCTATTCTGTTTCTGAGAAAATAAGTCTTCTCTAGTGTGTGGACCATATAATTATTTGGGATTAATTTTTTTTAAAAAAATATATTAACAATGCAATGTACATGTAAGTCCAGCTTCTGCACGTTACTGAGCACTGGGTTTGGACTGAGAAGGGGTCTGAAGAGCCAGTTAAAGTGTTTTCTTTTTAAGAGAATCTTCATCTAGATATCCATACCAGCCTCTCCCTTACCTCAGACCTGTAGAGAAGCGGAATACATTGGAGGGATGTTGTAAGCACAGTTTGTTGCAAGTACACATCCCACCTACAGTATGGCAATATTGTTGTTACATTTCGTCATGAATACTTGGAGATCCATGACTTCATTGGTGCAAGGAAATTATTTACCAAGATCACAACCATTCTGTACCATCATTGTTTTCATAGTGGCTATGGCCAGCCTGGTGGCAAGCCTTCTGGGAATGAGCCTCTTTGCACTAAACTAAGGTCTTTCTGCACTACAATGTTATAGCGTTACCCTGATTTCTGGGGGTCCCGGGAGGGACACCTCAATGTACTCAAAATAATGGGGAATGGGAATTAGCTAGAGCACTAGTTAGCAATGCAAGAGGCAGGGCAACGTAGCGAGATCTTGAACCCAATGTCTACGGGGTCAGGCCAAGTCAATAATCCAACAGAAGTTAATAATAATTGTTTTTCTTTATTCATAAGGTCACAGCAAACGTACACACTCACTCAGAAAATTAAGAAATACTGCACAATTGCGCAGTCACTCACACAGTCCTAAAGAAATAAAGAGAGGAAAATAGATAGGGGATTTTCAGAAGGAGTTTGTGGGGAAATACTACACCTGATCCTGTAGCCCGGTATAAGCAAAGAAGCTGGGGAGCGTAGGTTCTCAGCACGTGTAGGCTGAGGGGAGGCTCATCAAACGGAGCGGCAGCAAGTCGGGAGGCAAGTAATGAGCGATCCGATGAGACGCTCAAAGTCGGGGGTTCTTATAGGGGAAAATGTGCCCGCAGGCTAGTCCGTTCTCGGGAAAAACAATGGATTTTGGGCTGGAGACAAAGCCTCCGAAAGGTCAGTACTTTAGATGATTGAGTTATGACAGTGTTGTCAATACCGCAGACAGTATGCAAACGCAGAGTGCTTGAGAGGTGGATAGTCCGCTCATCAAGCTGCCTGCTCGGGGCAGGGGATCTTTTGTCAACAGCGTGCATACATAATGTGATCTTAAAAGGTACTTCCCTTGAGGTCTCCTAAAGCTGCATTCGGCAATTACTGGCCTGCCTGGATTGTGATTTGAATGGTTCAGCTATTTTCGGCCGCGCCTGTGTGCGTGCTTGTCTGGGGGCCTTGCAAGCACGTGGGGACAAATGGGTAGTGAAGGCCAAATTCTTGATATCAAATGATATCTAATATCCCTCAAGTTCGGACTAGAAAGCTGCAGTAACAATAGTGCTATTATTACTTTCAACATCCTGTGGAATTCTGAGGTTTGTAGTTTACTGAGGCCAAAGAGCTCTCTGGCTGAGAATTCTAACTACAAACTCCAGAATTCCACAGGATGTTGAAAGTGGAATAATAGCACTATAGCAGTGTAGTGTGGAAAGGCTCCAAACTAGCCTTTACATGGCAATTTGCCTCCAGGTCCATGCCGAAAGCCTTACCACCATGGTAGAACCTGAAAGATTTTGCATTCCATTAGCATTCCTCTAGCCTTCAAGAGCTCCACAGGTCATTTCCATGCCAGTGGCAGCTGGTAATAGCCACTCTAGTGAAACAGTAAACCCATTTGGGGGTTTTGTCTGAACTTTAAAAGATCTACCAAGGTGCTGAATCAACATTGGATAGCTTCTTTGGGTTTTGGACTTAAAGCGTACTCCCTACCCCACAAACAAGGAAACCTGCAGTTGCCACTGGGTGTTTTCACAGAGAAAGCCCTGTTCCATAACCCAGCCAGTGAGACATCCAATGGCAAGATTAAATTCATTTGTTTTCAGAGAATCAATACACTGAGAAATCCAGTCCTATGAAGAAATTCCAGACCCATTTCCTCCTTTCTGCTGTTGATGCATGCCACTTTATTATGAAGCAGAGGTAAGTATCAGTGTGCCTATTTGTTCCCACTCTGCATCTTCTGCCTTGTTCCCAAGAGTCATTTGCTACTAATACATAGCATTCTTCTCAACACAGTCTGCTGGGTAGCATTGATGAGAGTCCAACAATATCTAGAGGGCCACATGTTTCCATAGTGTAGAACACATTTAATGCTTGTTTTCTTTTTTTACCATTTCCAGTATAGGGGGGTGGAATTTGCCCTAAGTCTCTTACTAAAAACTAAGGTTTTCACATTTTTGAAAATATAGGAATAGAAAGTTATCAGCAACTAGCTTAGAACAGATTCTTTCATCTAATGCCCTTCCATTAACCATACCACTATTTCCAGGATATTTTATGACATCACAAAGCAGTAGTTCTTAATGCCTCTGACTAAGATATTTATATTGAACTCTGACATTTTAATCTAATAAAAATGCTTTTTTACCTCATTGCAGTATAAACAGAGAGCAACTCTATTATATAATGGGCATCTGTGGAATAGGGAATTAATCCTGCCAGTGTGGAAAACCTTCATAACTCTCTTGTGGCTTCATCACCCTTTGAGTTATGAGGTCTTCCTTTCAATTATGGGATAAAGTCCAAATCCCACAGAAGCTTATTATGAGTCCCCTATTAAGACCTTGCTATTTAAAACAAAACACTTAAGAAGGATACTGTGAAGTCTTTAAGAATTAAAAAGTTGTCAGACATAGTGATTTGTTGTACTGGAAGGTTTTTCAAAGTAAAGAGGCAGCACACTGTACTTTACCCTAAGGGCTAATGAATTTCTTCTACATATTTCTCTTGCTCCATTTTTACTTCCGAAGGACTAGGCTGAGTGTGATATGGGAGATCTTTAAAGGGGACTTCTCCGAGAGCAAAGCAACAGGGAAGGGGAAATAAACTTAGTTGTCATGGTGAAGAGGGAGGCTGGACCCCATTCTGTTTTCCCCAAACCAAATTCATTGCCAAGCTGCTATTTGCTGATGAATCAAGCTCAGATCCTTGTCAGCTAAGTCCCTATTCTTTGTCTTCATGACTCCATTTTTGGAAATATTCCTCAGTCCTATGCTGTTGACAGTGATGGAATGCTGGAAACTCTTTGTTAAAGAAAAAACACATAGATATTATTATAATTCTTACAAAACAAAAGGGAGCATTGCCTGAATTTATTAGATCAACCACTTAATCAGAAACACTCACATAAAAATATTGTTGGTTTTCAACAGAATTCTCTAGGAAATTGATCTTGACAAATACAGTATTCAACTGATTGATTACCAAGTCCCTCTTCTATTTGAATAAAAGAAATAATAAAATAACTGTGTTCAATGGTTTGTGCAAACCCCAAGTTTCAATATCAACTGGGACATCTGAGAAACTTCCTGAGACACAACAGGAAACTATCCAGATCAGGAAACTATCCATAAACTTTGGAAGGTAGACAATAGATCTGAGCAGAGATTATGAGCAACTTCTAGTTTAAACTGCAAAAGGTAGTAATCTATATATCACCAAACAAACAAAAATATTAGGGATCCGCTGCATGCAGACCACTTCCTTTGTGCTAAAATACTAGTTTAAACCAGGAGTTTAACTTCTTACATGGATTAGACCAGATTGTACATTTTTTGGCTTGTTTACAGTAGATCAGTTATTTTTTGCCACAAATAGAAAAAACTGACTCACAAGTAACAATTGGCCAAACTGTGGGCTTTCATATACATAAATGCTCAGGCGTATTTGATACTATGGACTTGAATTAATAATTTGCATAGGCCAAGAGCCTAACAAAATTAGTGTGGGAGAAAGCATGAAGGTATGTCTAATTTTTTACACATTAAAAAAGTATGAGGAGCAAAAGTAACAGGATGTGAGAAATCCAGATCAAGACCATGGCACGACCTGGAATAGGGAGTTAGATCATCCCTTTATATAGTTTTCCTGATGAAGTTTGTTTTTCATCTATGCTGTAGTGGCTCATACACATTTCCTGTTGGGAAAAAATGCACTGAAGTTTCCAATTTTTATAAGGAAAATGTTACAGAGAAAAACGGCTAACCCCTTTCCCTCCCATACTATGGTTCTGAACAAATACCTATCAGAGAGAGAGAGAGAGAGAGAGAGAGACAGGTATCCCATGTAGCTTGGTCCTAATTAGACTCAAGACGACAGATTCCATTCCTTGAATGCCACTAAAAGGCAAAAGTTATAATAGTTCAACAAGTATTTGAATGTGCATCCCACAATACATTTCAAGCTCTCCAAACATCTTGAGGACAGGTAACCTAAGCAAAACAGATCCCATAGGCAACAGGAAGTGGGAAAGTGGAGCATTTGTGCAAGAATATAAATCAAAAGAGAGTTTATGAGTGGCCACCCGGGTGACAGAACAAGAAGCAGGCTAGGTTGTTGTGAGAATAAACAATGAGGAACACACATGTAATAGTATCAACTGCAGAAGAATATCCTGGAGCAGGTCTTAATGCTATACCAGACAGAAGGTCTTTGCCTTTGCCTTTTTAATTCTTCCCCTTTTACTAGCACTGATGGTACACACACACACACATATACTCACAGCGCTTTGAACAATAAACATGAATGGCCCATGGTGGTCCTGTCAAGTTGGGATCTTTGTAAAATAACCAGTGATCCACGACACTTTCTGGAAGTGATTTCACAGGCTTATATCTCCTCTCATTGACAGGGGTTTTGAAGAAGGGGGAGAAGGTTAAAAGGAATCCTTGTAGCACTACCAGCAGTTTTCCTTCATTGTCTCATTATTGTAGAGTCCTGAAAAGCAAAATCTACTGGGTAAAAGTAGTATTACTACTGGTATTAAAAAGCAATGTCCAGACAATATGAACTGAATTAATACGTTCTGGCAATTATTTACTTGACTGAAGAGGTTCAAGCCGAGTCTGAGAAAAATTCAAAGCATTCCTATGTCTGCACATCTTCTCCCACTTAAATTTTTCCCATGATTTGGGAGTTCAGTGTAGCAGTAATGAAGTAGCAATCTGCCTTTTTTTTTTTTCATTTGATTTCCAGACTTTGTTTAGACAAAAGCTTTCAATCTGTGCCTTTTTTCCCCCCTTACAGGTTACTGGTGTATCCCATATTCTAGACCAGATGGGTTTCAAATACCCAAATGGACAACCAAGACAACTCTACATCAACAAACATCACCCCACATTTAGAATTTAACCAGAATTCATTAAATGCGTTATTAAAAATAATAATAATGTAATAGTTGTTACATAAACATCATTTGGAAACTTGATGCGATTACATTATCACTAGTGAGAGCAAATGCAATATGCATTCGAGAATTATCAAATGGAATGAACTTGAGAAAGATGAAACCACAGACATAGCAAGATAGCTAATTGGATTATCATGAAGTTTGATGAATTCTTACAAAAAAGAAAACTATCAGCTATACATAGCAGTCAAATTCAGTTAAGTACAACTATTACCATAGTTAGCATGGAAGGGAACATGATCATTAGCGTCATTTGTTCCAAGTCAAGAAAACCACATAATTTGTTGGACAATATAGCTAAACAAACAGTATCATGAAGATCAAGGGCCGATAAAAAAAAAGTCTGGGATAAATTTATGCAGAACCACCAATCAGGACTGGGTTATAAAAAAAATCCTGAACTACAAACATACCATGCTGCTACATCAGATCCAGTATTATAAAATGAAAGGAATATAGCTTAACAGAGACTCTGCCTTGAGAAGGCTGTCCACAAAAACCAGGTAAGGAGGGCATTAGTCAGGGAAGCAACTAAGAGGCCAAGAAGCTGCAGATATCCATGGGGCATGGGGCAACTATCACCTGGACTTTTCACAAAGCTGGGCTTTATGGAACTGTGGTGTGAAGGAAGTCATTGCTAAAACAAACTCATATCAAAACCCATCTGGAGTTTGCAAAAAGGCATCTGGGACATAAACAAATATGTAGGAAAGAGTACTCTAGTCTGATGAGCCACAAAAATGCTATGTGTAGTGCAAACCAACAGCACTCATTGACCTGAGAACACTAACTTCACACTGAAGCATGGTGGTATCAAACTGGTCAAGACTGAAGACAAGATGGATGGATACAAACTCAGGACAGTTCTAGAAGAAAACCTTTTTTGGTCTGCAAGGAACTTTGGACTGGGATGGAGGTTTGCCTTGCAAATGGACAATGGCCCTAAACACACAGCCGAAGGAACACTTGAGTGTTTTAAAAACAAGAACTTGAATGTCTTAAAGTGGTTTAGTCAAAGACCAGATTTGAAAGTTGCTTGTTTGACAACAGTCTCTGTCCAATTTGATAGCGAATTTTGCAAAGAAAATTGGCAAAAATGGCAGGATCCAGATCTGCAAAACTGATAGAGACTTACCCAAGAAGGCTCACTGCTGTGACAGGTGCCAAAGCTGCTCTTTGCAAGTGTTGACTCAGGGGTAAATACTTATGTTACCAATAAGTGCCAGTTTGCTTTTACATAACTTTTGTGTCACAGTAAAATCTTCACAGTAGAAAAGTCAAAGGGAAGGTGCTAACATTTCTGCAAAGCATTGTACGTTTAATCAATAGTTTGTTGACATCAGCCATTTTAAAAGCAACATTTTATACATTTGTCTAAACTATTGCTGAATAAACATCTTAATTTTGATAACATCGGAAGCCTGTCTCTCGTGGTAGTGTCAGCTCCATGTCTTTACCAAGGAAATAGCCATGTGGTAGCAGTGTTAGAGATTTTACAAGTAGCTAGAAAATTTACCAAATGTTGATCAAGTTGACTTTGATGATTTTGCTCATGAATGACTGAAACAAATTTTTTACTGGTCCCATCTATAATACTTAAATTTCTTTTACATCAAGTTCCATAAAAACTAGCATTTTTCCCTGAAAAAAGCCTAATTTTTTTTAATCCCAAACACGCACAAAAATGTTTGGAATTTCAACCTGAATATCAACTATCTAAATAGCTGGTTTGGTCAAAGTAAATTAATAAATTTGAATTCTGGGCCCAAAAAAATAAAATGAAATAAAATAAGAGAAAACAAAATTTAATTATTACTTTAAAAAAAAAAACACAGAAATCTGAAGTGTGTATTCAGGAGGCACCAAAAGTTATGGGCAGATTGGGTCCAAAACCTTACCACAAGTTTTCATCTTGGTCCCATTTGATAATATAGAGTCCATTAGATAACACTGTGATTAAGCATGTAGATTAAGTTTTTTCTTCTTTACACCTTTGCTCACCAACCTGGCTCTTCTTTGAAATGCTCACCATTTCCCATTGAAGCACATTGTTCCCTTGACTCTCCACATTCATAAATATTACTCTCAGTCTTCAGCTGCAAGAAGACAAACTTTGTTTCATGGATTCAGGGATGGTGGGCAAAACATCAGGAAAGAATTATAATGAATGAAGCTATACAGATCCGAGGGAAACATACACTGGTGTTATAAAATGTTCCCTTCATAAATCCTGAAAATTTCACTGTATTCTCAAGTGAATAACCTTTTAATGCATAAACACTCAATTAATTTAAGGTAATAATATATACTTTATAGGTTCAAACCTGAATGACACTGAAAAATAGAATTTAGATTATGGCATTCAGAAATACAGTTCCCATAGTCAAACGGTCTTTATGAATGATTTGGATTCTGCTTTATTTACATGTGGTGGAACCAGAATGATTTCTACTGCCATACCACTCTGAACACACTGATCCTTGCTGATTTCAGAAGCTAAGCAGGGTTCAGCCTCATTAATATTTGGATGGGAGACCACTGGGAAATACCAGATCTCCAAATAGAGCTGATAGAGCATTTCTGTAGCCTGAAATGCAAAAGAGATGCTGTTAGTCAGAGCTAAGACGGACCAATGGTCTGACACAGTATAAGTCAACTTCCTATGTCCCTATTACACTATCTCCGCTATTTATTTACTATTTATTTGATTGATCATGTCCACATGCAGCTCACAGTTTTCCAAAGCTGCCAGCTTTGATAGCACTGTCAGTTTTAATATGGTATCTATCGGGGCTGAATTTAAGTCTCCTCTTTTCAGTTCTCTCCAAAAGCTAAAACCAATCGGAGAGCTCTACATGCATGGTAGCACAGTAGCCAAGGACTCGTGAATCAGGGATCCATGCACACATTTTCTATTTAACTGTACCATGCAGCAACTCAGTAGATTAAACAGTTAAATGAGATTGCATAAACCATGCAGATTGCATTCTTGGTGACCATTCCCAGATTCGGACATGAAGGGTGTGCTATCCCACGTAATATACTTAGGAGCTGTGCTCTGATATGGAGATGACACTGCTTTATAGATCAAGCAAAAGTCAAAGCCATTTGGAATTATACAAAGTCTTTGGAATAATTCCAGCCTATAAACCAGAGATGGCATAACATCTGCCAATTATATGGTGTGGTGTTACACAACTTGTCTTCCATACCTGTTGAAAATGCTGTTTCCCTGTCCTCTTCCCAGCAAAGGTCATTCCTTAGGGTTACTAAGACAGTTTTTTCTCCTATACTAGGCTGAAAGATTTAGTGAAATGCATCTGACTCCTTAACAGCAGACAGTGACCTGCTCTAACACCTTGCCTGAAAACAAGAACCTAAGATCATTAAATTTAAGATGATTAAATTCAGTGCCATCTTCTTCAGAGGATGCTGAATCATTGTCTCTTTTTTAAAGAGACTGGTGGCCAGCTATCCTTCAGGGAGCACTGATCATTTCCTGGGATCCAAGTCTCCAGGCCAGACCTACTGGCTATAATCAGTCAAGATGGACAATAATCAAATGCACAAGTAGGTGGGACAGACAGAGTGAAGCATTCTGTCCATATCCTCAGGCCTCATCAACTGAAGCCATCTAATTTAAGTGGGCAAGGCCAGTGAACTGGACATCTCCAGCATCTGGTTTGCATCACTTATGAAATCTAAGAAAACAAGCATGACAGATTGAGCAGACTCTTTGGTAATCTTTTAGGCTATTTATTAGATTAATCATACACATGCGCGCGCGCGCACACACACACATACAGATACAGTTCTCTTAGGGAAAACATAGACAAGTCACACTGTTTGCATCACATTACATTGGAACAGTAACAGTGGAACAGAGACACTGCTGCCACTGGGAAAATGAGGCAACTGCTTCAGTCAGCAGTTGCTAAGGTACAGGGCATTGTTCTATATGCACATCCTTGCTCTGCATCCTCTACGCAAACCTGCTGATCTCAAGTATGATGTCCCATTGCCTGTACCGTAGTAAATGTAATGGGTACTCCCAGTGGCTTTGGTACACAGAATGGGTGAGATCTTGCACTTCTCCTGAGGCCAATGGCAGCTATCAGTGGAGTGATGAATCCACTCCTGATTTTAAGCAGAACTTGAAAGAAGCAATTCAAGCTGTCAAATCTATATTGGGAACTAAATTCTGGAGGGAATCTATTACCCCGCTAACATGGAAACCATCAGTCATCATTGCCTTAGGCAAGAAAACATCTTGGGACAGTTCTGCAGAAGTAAAATTCTTTGCAAGTGTTCCCTTGAATGTGGGATGGCTCAAAAGGCCCTGTTCCAAGGACCTTAGAAATATTTGTAAGGTGGTGGGGCTCAATATTGGCAAGCAGGTCATGATTAATTCTGCATTATACCAGGTACATTTTTGTCAAACAATAAAAACACAGAATATATTGCGGCGGCGGTGTAGTCGTCATCATCTTTGTTATCTTTATCTTCATCTTCATCATCAATGCAGCTAACCATCTGACTATCATGAAAACAATGGTAAAATAATAAGGGAAATATTACAGAACTGAGCCAATAAAAATAAATTAATAAAATTAATGTCTCAAGCAGAGAGGAAAAGTATATATGACACGGTACTACTGAGTGATAGAGAAGGTGCCCACGAAGTTTCCTAACACAATGCTATTCAACGTGGTGTTCCATGGAGCAGTACTGGTTTATAAGGTATCAGCTGCTGGTCCAGGAAAATAGTGGCACAATGACATGGCACAAATACAGAGTGGTCCTTGCCACATTGGAAGAAAAAAACACATCAGCTAATTTGAGAATTACTTTTCAAACACACCTGCCACTCTTGTGTACTACTTTAAGGACAAAATCTGTAGGTATATGTTAGAAGATACAGGAACTCAGAGAGAATACTCTCAAAGGAAAATGCAAAGCACCTAGCTTGAAATATACAGAATCTCCTGATATATAACCTGGAGTTAGGGATACACAGTAAGGTGGTCAGATTTGCTGATGACAATAAATAATTTCAAGTGGTGGGAACAAAAATAGATTTTGAAGAGTTGCAAACAAATAACTCTGAATTGAGAAAAGGTACACAAAAAATGCAATTAAAACAAATGTGATGTGCATCAAGGCAAAACAACTCAATTTCACATATATAGTGAAGGGATGTGAACTGGCAGCAATCGATCAAATGGACCTGCAAATCAAGACTGATATTTCTATTGAAATGTCAACGTAGTGTGTGACTGCTGTAGAAACATTTCAAGTTGTGCTCAATAAAAGGAATTAGAAACAAAATTGCAATATAATACTGCCTTCATACAAATTAATAATGTGACTACATCTGCAATTTTGTGTACAGTCTTGGGCCATTTCCTTAAAGGCCTTTCCCTAAACTGCAGCCCCCAGGATTCCATAGGATGTTGAAGGTGGAGTAATAGCACTACAACAGACTAGTGTGGAAATGGCCCTGGTCATCACTTAAAAGGATTTGTAGAGATGGAAAAGGTAAAGAAAAAGAGCAATTGTGACCATCAGGAAGCACAAGTCCTTTCATAGCCAGAGGTGATACTGGATCAGCCCCGGAGCAATTGGGTATATACTGCTGAACTTCACAGGAGCAGCAGAACTGCCTTGGAAGAAAGTTTCAAGGAATACGGGAAAAACCAAGAAGTAATGAAACTCTGTAGAGAAGGGAGCATGGAGAGAAAAATAACTGCAGAGAAGAAGACAGAAGGGTCTATAATTGTTGTTGTAATATATGTGCAATGTTTGTCTTCTTGCCAGAAAATATCACCAATTATGCCTACAGCAAGTGCAAATTGGTAGCTCTCTTGGAAGTGGAGGTCAGTGCTCTACACCTATATGTTGTGTCTCTTCAGAGCATCATAGAACAGGAGGACTTCCTGGACAGAACACAGTGAGAACTCATCAAACAAAAGCAACAGAAAGAAACTGCCAGGGAAAATGAAAAAGGTCTGTAACAGTAAGGAAACACTCTCAAGGAAAGTCACAGTCAGGAGTAGATCACACAGAATGAATTCAGAACCCATCCAACTAAGCAAATGCTTCTTACATCTTCCAGAGGTAGCAGCAGTTTAGAAGCAGAAACAAGAAACCAGCAACAAGGGATACCCCATGCCAAAGAAGAAGACAAAGTAACCACCAACCACAAGAAGAAGAAAATAAATGCGCTGGTGGTTGGGGATTCATTGCTCAGCATTACAGAGGCACTTGTGTGTGAGCTTGACAAGATGAATTGAGAAGTGTGTTGTCTCCCTGGTGCACACATCAAGGGTGTCATAGACAACTTCCCAAAACTCAGCAAGAACACAGATCAATATACCTTTGTCATTCATGTGGGTACCAACAACATGGCCAAGAACACCTCTGAGCAGATCATCTCTGATTATGAAGCTTTGAGCAGGAAGCTAAAGGTGCAGACTGTATTCTCATTAATTCTGCCATTGAAGGACAGAGGACTACTCAGGGATAGGAAGATACTGTACTAAACGTGAATGAGTGGCTATACAGAATGTGTAGATGGGAGAGGCTTCTGGGATCACAGTCTTGACTTCTTAGACAACTGGCTACTGATGGGCTGCAAAGGCAAAATCTACAGAAATCCATGAGAGTGATCAGAGTGGATCATTCAAGACCATTTGGATAAAAATAAATTGATAAATAAATAAATGCAACATGTTGTAGGAGTTTACTACAGGCCACAAAACCAAGAAGAGGTAGTTGATTATGCTTTTCAGAAACAAATCTTAGAAATTTCAGAGGCACAAGAATTAGAAGTTATGAGGGACTTCAATTACCCTGATATCTTCTGACAGACTAACTCTACTAAGCATGGGCCCTCCAACAAATTTCTAACATGTCCTGAAAATAATTTCTTATTTCAAAATGCAGAAGAAGGAACAAGGGGATTGGTAATCCTGGACTTGAACCTAATCAACAGGGAGGAGTTAGTCACAGGAATCAAAGTAGCCAGTACTTTAGGGAGAAATGACCGTGTAATGCTAGAATTCATGACTGTGAGACAGGGCAAAGAAGAATATAGTCAAACATGGACCTTCAATTTCAGGAAAGCTGATTTCAACAAGTTCAGGGAATTACTGAGGTAGAATCTCATGTCCAGACATGCTAAAGGAAAAAGACACCCAGCAAGGGTGGGAATTCTTGATGAAGGAGTTGCAAAAAGGACAATCATAAACAACCCATTGAAGAAGGAGAAATGGAAAATATCTGATAAAGCTAATGCGGCTGTACAGGAAACTCAAGGCGGGAGTGAAAAGAGAAAGGACTATGTATACAGAATGGAAGGAAGGAAAAAGACAACAAAGATGATAAGAAGCATGGAGAACAAAATATGAGAAAAGACTGAAGGAGCTGAGTGGCTTGATAAAGAGATGACTGAGGGGTGATACCACTGCACTCTTCAAATACTGAGAAGGCTGTCACAGAGAAGAGAGGGCAGACGTGTTCTCTGCTGCCCCAGAGGGTAGGACAAGGTCTAATAGTTTGAATTTAGAAGAGAATAGATTTCAAATGAACATTAGAAAGTACTTCTTGACAGTAAGAGCCATTCGGCAATGAAACCAATTGCTTAGAGATGTGGGGGAGTCTCCTTGTCTGGACATTTTCAAACAAGTGTTTTCAAACAAAGCCGTAATATTCAAACTACAATACAGGTAGGCCAGAAATAGCTGACTCACTGCTTTAGGAGACTTCCAGGCAAGTACTCTAATTAAGTATGCATGCTACTTACGAAAGAGCCTCTGCCCCGCGATGGCAGCTTGATGGGTAAACTATACAATATCCAAGTACTCTGCGTTTGCATACTGGCTACTCTATTGAGAACCGCTACGATAACTCAATCATTCAGATTCTGACCTTTCGGACGCTTTGTCTCCAACTCCAAATCTATTGTTTTCCCCCAAGTACGGCATAGCCTGCAGTCACAATTCTCCTTATAAAAACCCTTGATTCCGAGACCTTCCTCGGAACGCTCCCGAGTTTCATCCCGCCTTGCTGCCGCTTTGCTTGGCGAGCCTCCCCTCAGCTCCACGTGCTGAGCTACATCGCACCCCAGCTTCGCTCTCTATTTTTCCTGGGCTTCAGGACAGGTGAAGTATCACCCAAAACAGCAATCCCTCTAAAAATCCCTCTATACCACTCCAATCTTTATTTTCTTTAGTTATCTTGTATGAGTGTGTCACATACACTGTTTTGCTGTGTATTTAATAAAACATCATTTATTATTTCAACTTCTGTGTTCTCCTTGACTCGACCCAACCCCGTAGACATAGGGTTCAAGATCTCGCTAAGTTACCCTGCCTCTCATAACGCTAGGCAGTGCTCTGAGCTAATTTTCCCCACCTTTAGTTGAGCACATTTTGGTGTCCCTTCCAGGACCCCCAATACACAGGGTAACAGAGGTCTAGCAACAGCTGCTAGCCATGATAAGTAAATATACCCTCTACTGCCAGAGGCAACAGTCCAGAGAATATCCCAACTAAGGGAGCCAATAATATGAGGAGGCTATTGCCCTTATCTCATACCTAAAGATACATCTTTAGATAACCAAAGTCAGAATGCCACTGCAGTTCCAGTTTTTATGTATGGTTGTGAAAGCTGGACAGCGAAGAAAGTTGACAAGAAGAGAAATTTGAAATATGGTCCTGGAGGATGGTTCTGCATATACCATGAACTGCAGAAAAGACAAATATATGGCTTCGAGAACAAATCAAGCCTGAGCTGTCCCTAGAAGCCAAGTTGACTAAAATTAGGTTATCGTACTTTAGGCACATCATGAGATAATGTGACTCACTGGAAAAGACGCTAATGCTCAGTTAAGTGCAAGACAGTAAGAAAAGAGGAAGATGGCCTTACAGGTAGATAGACTCCAAGGGATGCCGCGGTCCTGAGTATGCAAGATCTGAGCAGGGCTGTTGATGAGAGTGTACTTGGAGACCTCTCATTCGTAGGGTCATCACAAGTCAAAAGTGGCTTGATGGAAAATAACAATAGCAGCAGCAACAAAATATTATCCTTATGCCTTGCTGATGGAACATTCCCTTGGTGTCTGTTGGAAACAGGATAACAGGATCCTGAACCAGGTACTACTGTTATCTAGCAGAACTCTCCTAATGTTCTTGAACACTTCCACATTAATTTACATGTTTGTTACAGAAACTCTGAGACTGGTTGGAATACATCCCAAATTTCTGCATGCCTAAAAAATTATTTCTATTTCATTGCTTTGTTCTCCAGAAACTGGCTCTTCTGCAATCTTTATACAAGGATATGGTATTTGATGACCAACCATGGAACACCAAGACCAGGCACAGAAAGTTGGGTTAAATAAGGGGGCAATATGTAATGTAACCTATTTAAGAGATATTGGCCTGGAAATCAAGCAAGAGGGGGGAGCAACTTGATGTGGGTCCAGCTGAGGCCAAGTATCAGTCATTGACTACCTCCTCAGCCTTTCCTTGGGTAAAACACCTGAGCCCTGAGGGCAATCCAACACTGGATTGCTTCCCAACTGGCCATAAATGCAAAGTAACTCAGGACACTCCACAGGACTCTACAAGTGAGAGCCCAAATCCCAGATTAGCCTCAAGGATGGCCTTCTTCCCCACCCCCTGGGTCATGGGACCTCACTGAAGAAAGTTCCAGAGCCCTACCCTACACCAAAAAGGTGCCAAAGATATCTTATAATGCCCCCCCACTACTTGCCATAAACAAGGGACAAGCATCTCTTTAGTCTCTTTCTTCTGCAATGCCAGCCAACATGGCCCTCACCCCCTGGTGTATCTCCTCCAGGAACAATATATTCCTTTCTTCCAAAATATAAATGACATCAGCCCAGTACAACTCTGTTGGAAAACTATGGCGGGATGAGGAAGAAAGTGTCCCAACCTCTTATCCAGGCCATTACGGACTTTCCTACTTACCCTCCTTAGAACCCAATCAATATGTTAAGGATCATCCTCACCCCGCCACACCTGGTGGAGCAAAATATCATAAAAAAAAAAGAAAACTCCAGGTCAATGACTCTATAAACAAAACAAAGCAAAAACACTCGAAGCTTGTGAAATCAGGGCCTTAACCTTCAGCAAGCCCAAGTCATTCCCACCAAGGTGAATGACTAAAACACGAGAAAGATCCCCATTGCTCTCCTCACACAGAAGAAGCAACAAACCACTTCACTGGAAGCCTCTTCTCCCTGAAGCAATATCACTCAACCCCAGCTGAGCTCCAGAATGGTAACTCCAGGCCCACCATGCTGACCAGTAAACCACACTATGGCTGCAGATGAGGACCTGTTGTCTTGCCAAACAGCACCTAGGAACTAACAGAAAAGAGAAAGAACAATAATGTAAGTACGCCATAATGCCTTCACTGCAGATGATCTCCAGCTACCAATGCTCTAAATAGCTTGTGGGCCAAAGCCCATCACAAAAGCTGCAAAGGCAGCCCCAATCCAGAAGGAATGAATGCCAAACTTAACCCCTTGGAAACCAAAGCTCTGCAAGGCTTTTGAGGTGGTCTTCTAAAACTGGTGCCTCTTAAGGGATTAAAAGTCAGCATCGCAAAGAATAAACCCAGATTTAACCTCCCTTACACATATATAATGGTGCAAGGCACGAACTGGGCATAATGCAGTGCCAGCACATAACTCCAGTTTAACTGATACCCCTTCTCTTCTCTGCTCAGTCTTGGAACACCTAATCCAAGATCCAAAGAGGGCACATGAAAGGTGAGTGGCTCTTAAATAGCCTTTGACTCTGCTCCCATCATGCGTAGCCTTCTGTTGCCCAGCACCAGACACAAGGCACCCAGGTCTCTCCCATGGTCACTCCTCTGCAATGTTTTTGCTGCACAGGTACACATAGGTATTAACACTCAAAGTCAAAGTCAAAACAGTTGAAAATGATGTACACAGAAGTTCATTATCACAATATGTTGTTCCAGGCACCACAGCAAATCCAATTCCTCTTATAAAAACTTTATAGCACAGAAATTGAGGCAGATCTTTTAGAGTTTGAAAATGAAATTTGAAAGCTTAAAGTGAACCTTTTAAAAAGTCTGTGTTTCTAAATGCTGTACCATGAATCACAGAATCATAGGGCTGGAAGGGTCCTCATGAGCCATCTAGTTCAACCCCTGCTCAATGCAGATCTCTAGCTAAAGCATCCCCAGGAGGTAGCTGTCCATTCTCTTTCTCAAGGTGTCCAAAGGAGGAGACTCCACCATTTCTCTAGGCAATTGGTTCTATGGCTGATCTACTCTTACTGTCAAGTTCAGTTATTATAGAGATGCTGTTTAAAATGGCCTTCCTGTGAAAATACCAAATAAAGGGCATAAGGTACAGTATTATTTATAACATGTTTCTATGTCTCCAAGTTCATCCCTCATATTCCTGGAACAAAGGAGATGCATGTGAAAAGCAGTTTTGTATTTTTTCCATGAGGGTGGATCACTTAGAATGGAGAGAATGTCCTGCTGGTAAAACCTGCGGTCACTGTCATAACAGTGCTCTTGACTCAATACAGTAGAAGGGGAAAGGCAGAATGAAAAGTGTAATGGTATATGGAGCTAACTTTTGTTCCTATTCTGCAAATACTTCAGCTTGCCATTGGAGCATTTTTGTTCTAAGCTGCAAAGATTTGGGGTTTGGCAATTTGTTAAATAAATGATGACTTGGTGTGCTGCTTCGTTTTTTTTTCAACATCTAGTCACAAACCACAATCACTTACAGGAAATGGAATGTTTACTTGAGTTTATTATACAAGGGTCTGGATGTGAGCTGTGGGATTTTTACACCTCATAGCAATGGTATTACAATTTATTTACATCTTCATGTTGGCAGCTGTACAAACTGTTATGAAATAGGACAATCACACCTTAGGGAGCAGCAATTATGGCAAAGTTATAAATAGCATGAAGGAGGGCAAGTGTTTGACACTTAAGTGGAAGAGAATAGAAAGGAGTCTGGCCAATCTTCAGAACACCACCCTCTTGCTCATTATGAGGCCATGGACTAATTAAACTTAAAAGTTGAACGAACAGGGCGAATGACTAAATTCCTGCCAATTCTGACACAGACCTGCTGCAAGCCCATGAAGAGCAAAGTTGTTTTAGTTATGTCATAATTTGGACAGTCTGACAATGACATCACTCATGACTGAATTAATGCAGAATTAATACCATATGTAAAAGTACTAATAGGTATTGAATGTGAACAGCCAGTGATAAGCCTGTGTTGGGTTTCCAGAGTAACAGCCCGTTGTTGTTTTTTCTCTTGGCATTTATATGAATCCAGTATTGCCCAAGGCACATTTCAGAAGAAGTTTCTACAAAGGAACATCTTTACTACTTGTATGTAACTTAACTTTCATTTTTAATGTTGTGAATGTTAAAAAAAAACAAAAGTGACCTGATCACATTAATAATGGTGATAAAATTGGTACTGAGAGGCAGCATTCAACAAATGATTACAAAAAGAATGATTGTAAACATAACGTGCCATCACTGACATGGGATGTGTGAGGCCACTGAGTGATTCCATAAAGGGTTCCTTGTTCCTAAATAAGAATCTCCATATTGATTTCTATCTTTGATTTAACATGAGACTCCCATGTATATACTTGCACTGAAGAATTTCATCAGTATTATTAACAGGGCAAGGCTATCTTTTGAGTGGGATCAGTCAGAGATCAGAACAATCACTATGTCTAAGAGCTTGTTGAGCTCTTGCCAGCAGAGCGCAAGTCAAGGAAGAAGACTGATTATTACCCCTCCTAGAACCATTTCCACCCAGTTCTTTACACCAGCTCCAGGTGGTCCATGGTGGAAATGTAGCTGGGAACTAAAATGGCCACAGCCTTATTCACTCTGCCCATGCCATGCCCCTGATCCTTCCTATCCCTTTCTCCCCTCTGTATACTTGCCATACTGGGAGATCTGATAATAGAGAAGTGAGAGGTGGAGATCTTTTCATGGGGCAGCAAAAAGTATCCATGGTCAGCAGTCTCTCTCCATGTTCAGAGCACTCTTTCCAATCTAGCAACTGGAATTACCATGCTTCTCCAGAGACCTTGGAAAGTTGACCCCATGCACTGGGGGTGGGGGAACTACCTCGCCTTCTGAAAAAATGCTCCCAGACACTGAAGAAGCAGCTCATCCAGTTTTGCTTCTGAGTTCTCTACAAGTCAAAAGTTGATGGCAATGCCTATTTGCAGTTTAAAAGCTGCTGAGAAAATTCTATTGCACTTAAAGAAAAAACATTGTTCAAGCATTTATTTTTGAAAGTATATGTCAGGAACCGAATTCACACACACAAATATAACAGTGCAAATATACTATTTATTAGGAGTGTGATACATAGAACAGGACTTCAGTGAGCCAACTGGAGGCAATTAGCAAAATCCAAAACATTAAAAGCAAAGAGTTTCTCATCCTGCCCACAAGAGACCTTGGAGTTCTGATTTAGCCTGGCAGCTTTTATCACTACCTTCCTAGCTTTGTTTATCTAACAGTCTCTGGTTCTCATACCTTGTTACAAGCAAGCTTAATTAATTAACTTAATTAACTTCTACTACATGTCCCATAACTAAAATATGGAGGGCTACCCGACAGTATAACTGCATGCACAGTCACCTGGAAGTTAATTGAATTGAATCCAGTAGGACTTCTGGAGAAAGATGCACAGGATTGCTCTGTTTATCTGAGAAAATTCAGGCCACTAGACACTAATAATTGTCCACATGACAGACAGGGTCACACTTTGACCCACTTTAACTGCCATGGCTCCATGCTGTGAAATCCTAGAATGTGTAGTCTGGTGAGATACTTAGAATTTTCTGTTACTACGGCATTCATAATTCACTCCCCTGAACTACAGCACAAGTGCTCCCTAGCACAAACTTCACAGTACTTCACCAAGCCAGAAATCCCAAGATGCCATAGGATCAAACCATGACAGTTAAAGTGGGATCAAACTGCTACAATTGTGCAGTATGGATTCACCCATTGTTGGTATGTTGTTTTTATATTTCACTTTTAATGTGTAACTTTCACAGACTTTATTCCTAAAATAGTTGATTTATTGAAAATATTTTTGGGCTAGGATCCAACCTCCACCTGCATAAGTCATGAGAAGGGCAGGGGCACTTTTTTATGCCATTTCTTCACTGTCTGTTGCAGGTGAAACTGGTCCAGTTTCTTCTTCTGGTTTCCACTGCCATTATTTCAGCATTGATGTATTAGTGACATTTCAGACCAAACCTGTAGGTGACCAGGTAAGGTTTTAAACACATGGGGAAACAAGATGCAGTCCTGCAATGCCACACAGGCCAAAAGTCCAGGAGCAAACCAATGGTTCCCCTGCATCACCTTCTGGCACTGGTCTTCAGTAAAGGTCCACCAACAGTGCCATATCAATCCTCCCAACTCCCAAATGGACAAACTGACTGAGAAGGATACTGTGGTTGATGGCCTGCTGTATTGAATCCTATGAGAAGTATTACAGGATATTAGGGCACCAATCTCATTGCTGCAACTGGAACACTCCAAGGTTTGAATGACTGCCCAACAGTTCCAAAGCCCTAACAGGCAAGATGCTACCAGGAAAGAAACATGGAAGCACCATTGTACTATTTCCTTTATATTGAAGGCAATGGGATTGAAATAATTTAGAACAGCCCAGGGCTAAATGTTTCCCCATGTTAGAAGCAAGGTGTGAGATTAGGAGCACACAGGATGCTTTAGAACCCAAGCCTCTATTTCTCCATCAATGCCACATTCTGATCCTTCCCCAGCCTCACTCCTTTATGATGTTAGAATTCCATTGTCAAAGAGAGTTGGGTCATGGAAAGATCTGGAATACTCAGCCAAGGGAATTGGAGATTAGATCTTCTTCTCCAGGACTGCTGTGCATAGCATGGGTCTTCCTTAAGTGAATCCGATATAACTTTAGTATGATAACATGGTGGTTCTCCTGAAAAATGATATGCATCACCCTCAAGTTGCCATGTTCCATTGACGCCCCCCCCCCGGGTTATTTAATTGCATTCCATATGGCATGCTTCACAGTACTGTGGCCCCTTGACTTTTGCAAGGGTTTGGGGCACAGAACCCTTGTGGAAGTAAAAAAAAAAAAAGGCAAATAACTCCTCCTCTGCCCAAGTGAGCACACTCCCTTCCAATCCCTTTCAGGGCTCACCCTTCCATTCCCTTGCCATTTGCTATTCTATTCCCCCATTCTCTTGCCTTTTGCGTAGGCATGCATGCCTTCTGTCCATGCACCTGAGCAAAAGGGAAATGAATGAGAGAGGCCTGCCTCATGCGTGGAGAAGACATGCCTGTACTCACCCAATTCTCCCCCTTCTACTTTCTTGCCTTTCCAAGTGCACTGCCTTCCTTCTCAGTGCCCAGGGAAAAGGCAAACAATGGGAGGGGGCAGTCCTGAGTGTGGAGAAGACACAAGTGTGCCTCCCCCCATTTCCTTTCCTGGCATGCTTGCCTTCCTTCCACGTGCCTGGCCAAAAGGCAAATGAATGGGATGGGCAGTCCTGTGCATAGAGGAGGCACATGCATGCCTCCCCCCTTCTCTCCTTCCCATTCTCTTGCCTTTTGCCTGGGCACATGTGCCTTCCTTCCATGCACCCAGGCAAAAGGTAAGAGAATGGGAGGGGAAAACTAGGGAAGACATGCACACGCCTTCCTTCTCAGTGCATGGGGCTCCCCCTCCCACTCACTTTCCTTTTGCCCAGACTTAAAGGAGACAGGCACAGTATGCCTGTGCAAAAAGCAAGGAAATGGGAGAGGAAGAATGGGGGAGGGAGACAATTGTGAATAATCAAATTCATGAAGGTCAAACCTATGACACACATTAGGAATGAAAGTGAAAATTTTCACTTAAGAACTTTCATGTGTCATATTTGCCTAATTCACAGACTCTACAATTTAATTCAATGCTTCTCCTATTAAAAAAAGAATCCATCAACAACAAGAGTGTTGATTTTGTTAGAAGAAATTAGCTAGACAACTCTCTTGAACTTCTGAACAAACAGTATCTTTATCAAGAAAAACTGAAAAAAATACTCAAATTAGAAAAACATACATTACAGTGTTTTTTTTAAAGTAAACATTAATGAGGAGAATTGATGTGAATTTGAGAACTAGAATCACACTCATGATCCATTTCAACCCTGTCCCTGACACACCAATGTGCAGGACCAACTTGCATTTCTGCAAATGTGGAATGCATTTGGAAAGTGCTTCTCAAGTATCATATTATGGGCCAGCCTGGATTTGGGGGCTGGGATTTTATAGACTGGCCCCTGGAGTGAGGTCTAGTCATTCTTTCCAAATAGTTGTGATGGGGATATATGGATAAATGGTCTGGAGGAAAAAAGCAGCAGGGGATCTTTCTGCTAGGTTTTATCACTAAACAAAATAAAACTGGCTGGAAACACTCTGATCCACTTGACTCAGGGAAAATAATGTATGAAAAATCTGTTTCATTACAAAGTTATTGATTTCTTCTAACATGGTTCGTTACCTCTGTATAAACCTATCTATAATGTCCAATATGTTTATTATTTGTTTATTGAAACATTTTGAAACCACCTTTGATCCTGTTGGGGACCAATGTTATGTATAAATAAATTAAAGCAATAAAACATAGTTAAATGATAAAGATTTCAAAAAGATATTGTTCAAACAAAGAAAAGTTGCAGATACAACAGAAGAGATAGAATCTGCAACTGATATGTCTTGACAAACAGAAAGGTTTTCAGCTGGCCAAAACATTGCGAGAGTTGACAGAAGTTATATCTCTTTGAGGGGGATATTCTATAGTTGAGCACAACAACCAAAAAGGCTGTTTTCTTTCTCAGTATATTTACTTCAATTGATAATAGGCTTCCTATGATTTTCTTAAGGTCAGAAACAGACCAATATAGAAGAGAGACTTCACTGTAGATATTTGAGTCCCAAATCATATAGAACTTTAAAAGTAACCATGATAATTATGACTTCTATGCAAATAATACATTAAGAAATATATAATAAAAGCAATGTAAAAAAAAAGATAATACTAAAATCAAATATTTAGATCACCCATTCTTCAGTCCAATACAAAAGATAGATTGAAGATTGTGAGGCTGTGCAAGCAGATTCAAGTATTCCGATACATGAAAAGCTTTATTAGAAAGCATGGATCAGTCCATCAATCCCTGTCAGAACTTGGTGACCTCCAGAAGTTTTGGATTACAATTCCTCTCAGATCTGGCTAGAGTGGCCAATGGTGTGGGATTATGGGAGCCAAAATGCCCCATCTTTCATTGATTCTTATTCATGAACGGTATTCTTTGCTCAGTTATTTCTGATAAAACCATTCAGTTTTGCTGTGAGTTTAAGACATTCAAATTCAAGTCCAAATGTCAAAAGCATGGACATGTTTTAATTGCTGCAATCATGTTGCTTATCTCTTCAGATATAACAGGGTACTTAAAATTGTGAAGGTCACCACATACAGTTTGGACCTTTGTTGATCAAGTAATGGGAGATTATATTACGGTGTTTCAAAGCAACTGGTGTGAGTGCCAATGGCTTTATGAAACTGCTGGGAGAAATGTGCTCTCAATTGTAGAATTAGGTGTCACTGTGAAAATTCTTTACATCACTTTGATAGTTCCTTAATAGTAGTCCTGGAACACTGTAAAGGAATGAATAAATTATAAAACCTAACTCTACAATTTTTTTAGTTAACACCCAGGCGGTGTTGTCTCTGTTGAAAGGCAATGCCTGGATTCAGTGATCAGGGGTATCAGGATCAATAGACTGAAACTAAAGCTAGGTAGATAGAGCCTATATTTGTGAGATGTCTGCAGAGACTTGAAAGGGCAAGTTTTCTTATAACTGATGGGGTTGTAATTTCCCCATCAGAACAGATGCAGAGTTGAAGTTCAGCATTTAGATGAACAGAACATTAGGAATGTTGCCAGGAACAGCAATGAGGAGTATTTTCTATCTGCTGCTCTTACTACACAGCCTCTATCCCTTTATTTAATAGAGCACATTTTGCGATACTGACTGATTCTTTCATAACTTCCATACTTGACTAGTTTAATGTTGTCTATATACAAATGCCATTGAAAATAATTCAGAACTTTCAAGTAGTGCAAAATTCTCCGCACATTTTATTACAGATATGGGAAGACTTGAACATATAGTCAATGTTACTCGGACTGCAATTATTCTAAATATTTTTCAAAGATCAATTCAAGGTGCAGATGGTTACTCTTAAACTTTCCATGGTTTGTGCTCCAGAGGAAGCCTGTTCTTATACACTCCCCCATGCCAACTCGAATTGTCTCAAGTTCAACTCATCTGCTAAATCCACAGGAACTGAAAACAGCTGAAAATGGGAGCAAACCCTTTATGGGAATTGCTCCAAGAGTCTCTCCTCTTTTAAAGGCCTTTTATGGAGAGGTGAGCACAGCATCCAGCACAGTAGGGATGAACATAGTCTCAGATTAAGGAGAGTAATAGTACCATTCTATTCTGTTCTGGTTAGGTCTCACCTGGAGTACTGTGTCCAGGTCTGGGTAGCACAGTTCCAGAGGGATATTAACAAGCTGGAACATGACCAGAGAAGGATAACAGAGATGCTAAAAGGTCTGGAAACCAAGTCTTATGCAGAAAGGCTTACAGAGCTAGGTGTGTTTGCCTTGATGCAGAGATGACTGAAAGGTGACATGATCACCATCTTTAAATATCTGAACAGGAGTGATGTCACCTAGTGTAAACAGCACCTTGGGTAAGCGTGGAAGTTGCACCCCTGCCTTCTTACTCCTACCCCCACCCCTACAGGCACAGCATTTTTGCACTCCCATGGCATTGGCACCCAGGGCATGTACCCTATTTGCCCCACCCTAGATACACCTCTGCTGAACAGGAATCATACAGAAGAGGAAGTGAGTTTGTTTCCTGTTTCTAGAACAAAGAAACTAGGACACAAACCAAGAGATTCAAAATGCAAGAAAAGTGATCCGCTTAAACATTATGAAGACATTTTTGGTGGTAAGAGCTGTTCCACAGTGGAACTGACTACCTTGGAAGCTGGTAGACTCTCCGGATGGCCATCTCCCAGTGGAGCTTTAGGTGTGTGTTCCTGTAGGTGGTGGTGGTGGGGGGTGTTGGACTAGATGAGCCCTGTAAGCCCTTCCAACTCTATCATTCTGTGATTCTTTCCGTCCTTTGGCTTGCACATTATTATAGCTGTTTTCTTTTGGCACTATTTTCTGTGGGTTTGCATTATTTTTAATTTCTTTTAAAAGTTTTGGATAAGCAGCTTTGAACTTTGGAAAGGCAACTAAGAAATGCTTCCAATAACAGCAATTACAAACAACAAATAACTCCAGGAAAAATCTTTTAAAATACAGCTATGAATTGATGCTTCACATTGAATTATTATTCAGGAGCAGAACTGGAACAGATCATAACTAAACCCAGTATTGTACAGATTGTTCACAACACTGAATAGAAGAATTTTTTTAACAAATAAAACCTCATGGATGAATTAGAAATATTCTCAGCTGATTGTAGGTAGAACCACAAATGCTATTATTCCACTTTCAACATCCTATGAGATCCTGTCGTTTCCAGTTTAGGGAGGGGCATTTATAATTCTCTGCCAAAGAACTCTTTGGCCTCAGTAAACTACAAACCCCAGAATTCCACAGAATGTTGAAAGTGGAATAATAGCACTATAACAGTGTAGTGCAGAAAGGCTAGTCTGCCTCCAAATGGGTAAAAAGTCTCTTGAATTCCCAAGTTTTCTTCCTGTACAAACTGATTTAATTTTGGAGATTCATATGATATTTTTCTTTATTATGAAGTATTTCCTTAAAGCTCCTGATATTACCAAAAACTTTTTATTCCTACTCTCCAAACCACTTTATTTTAACCCAGTACTGAATGTGAAATGTTGGAAGTGTGATGAAAAGATTGGGTCCTTTTTTCATTTGTGTGGACTTGTGGAAGGGCAAGAAAGTTCTGGAAAGGGATACATGATGAAATTCAAAGAATCTGTAAAATGAACTTTGAAATGATACCAGAATTTTATTTGTTAAATATGTTAGGACAACAAAGGGAGATTAGAAGTCATCAGAAGATATTGTTATATTTGATAAAAGCTGCAAGGTTGACATACGTGCAACATTGGAAAGAAAAGAAAGAGACTGATTTAGGAGAGTGGAAATTAAAAGTTCTGAATATGGTAGAGACAGAAAAGTTAGCATTTTCATTGAAAAATAAACCTATCCAGAACTTTGAAAGGGAATGGAAAGGAGTTTTGGAATGGATAAAAATTTAAAAGTATATGAAAGCAAAGGAAGACATAATGTAATTGTTTTCTCTTCTGTAAAATGTAACTGTTATTCTTTCTTTTTCTTTTGGTAAATGCAAACAAAGAAGACTCAACTGGAATAAAATAATATGGAAGTGGGGGTGTGTGATATATCCGATAATGGGGTATATCCACTCTGTTTTTTATGCAACGAAACTTTTAATGAAAATATATTTATATTAACCCAGTACTTGCCAACGTGGAATGTACTTGTTCCTTTAAACCTGTGTTTCTACTGTCTTGGAAGCAGCAAAAATGGCTGACAAGTAAACACAACTATTGTTTCCAGGATACAGATTCAACTGAGATCAAGCAGGGGAAAGAAGAATGTTAGCACTAAAAAAATATGATCCTAATGGTTAACTAGTATAATATTGCTAAAATACTTTAGTACTTGGACTATAGCTTCATAATTTAAAAAAGGCTCAGTGTAAATTGGTGAAAATCAGTTTCTGAAATGTTACATAACAACAACAACAACAACAACAACAACAGTAATTTCTTACCTGCCTCTCCCCATGGATGAAACTGGATGTGACACAAAATCAGCAGGAGGGGGAAGTGGAAGAACATTAAGGAGGGAGGGAAAACCACCATATTTTAAGACAGGAATTGATGTAAATCCATGAATACACTCAAAAGAAAAATAATTTGAACCTTACGATGCTTTAAGGCAGTCTTAGAGATAAAAGTGTTGTTCCTATAAAATAGTATTTTAGCCTGGATAGAGAATTTATAGCCCCACAGATGTTGATGAATTCGGGCACTTGACTAGGACTAATTGGATCTGAAGTCTAACAACATCTGAAGGGCCACAGATTCCCTACCTGTTTCACACCGTCTTTAAGCTAGGAATTTGTTCTTACAGCCTGATCTAAAATGAGGGCACAATGAAGTACTTAAATTGGTTTAATTTCGCTGTCATGAAAACAGGCACAAGAGCAGCATCCGTGCGGAAAAAATGCCATTGAAAGGATTCTTGTCTCAAAAGCTGATCTGTATTCACTGGTCTTGCACCTGTGTGGCAGTTCATCTCTTTGTTTTTATAAAGCCCCTCTGGGTTTTGTAATAAAGGCATAATATCTTGCAGGATACTTTACCTTTTCATCAAAGACACATAAATATACACACACACATCTGTATAAGAGATTTTCCAGAAAGGATTAAGTGTACAGAATTCCAGTGTGGGCTAAGAAAAAAAAGCAAAGTACCTTCGACAAAGAAAGCAGAGGATCAAAGGGAAGAAGTTTCATTGGTTATACAATAATTGTATGTTTGCAGCATCTTTTAGAAAGATTATATCTCAGTTTTGGGACAGATGAGGCAGGTATGGGATACAAGAAGAATGGCATGCACTCGAAGTTGTTTGAGATACCAGCTTTACAAAACAAAAAACAACTAATTGTGTTGTCATGGAATAATAAAGTGGGTTGTATCTCATCCTTCAGGCTCCACAAATTGCAGCCAGTTATTAGACAGCATTGCTGTGATCCTAGATTGCCAAGGTCTGGGTGCACTGCCCTTTTTCTGTTTTCAGCATACTGTATGTGACAGGGCTAGCTTGAAATGAGGGGTAAATCCAATGTTTAGTTGCAACTAGACAAGATCAATTGAAATCAACAGAATCTATATTTCTGGTGAATGACAAGTCCCATTTATTCCAATGGGTGACAGTGGAACTTCTACTTTTGCAAGGGTTCAGGGTGCACAACACTCGTAAAAGTAAAAAAATGCAAATATCTTCCCCTCTTCTGCCCAAGTGAGCAAGAAAAGGAATGCACACCTGTTCCTTCCCTCCCCATCTCTCTTCCCTTCCACTCACTCCTCCCATCATTTACCTGAGCGAGGAAAGGGCATGCATGTGCTTGTGCCTTCCATCCCTGTTCCCTTCCCTGCCTTCCCCATCATTTGACACAGTGAGGAGGGATGTGCCTTTCAGCCTCCACCCTTCCCTGCCTTCCCTCTGTTGTTTGCCGTGGTGGGGAGGGAAGGCATGACTCATGAATAATCATGAATAATCAAATTCATGAATGTCAAACTTGCAAATGTGGAGGGCCGACTGTACTCTTATTTTATCTTTAGATGTTTGTTTATGCTGGGAAGAAGGTCTCAGGCTATAGTGCAAATGTGTTGATATGAGTGAGTTGGAAGAACTATTATTAGGGCAAACACAGATGACAAACTTGCTGTGACGAAATCTGAATATATGCCACAATTTCTTTTCCTACCACATGTATGCTAATGTGCTTTAAATATTGGTGATTATGTTAGGTGGTTAATGACATTTCCTATAAAGTTAAATGGTCACCAGTGTTAGTCAGTTATGCTAAGCAGGGATGTAACTACACTACTATTTCTTCCTTGGATGGATAAGGAGCCTGGCGGAGGGCTCCAGCTTGACTCAGCCTTTCATCCTTCCGCAGGTCAGTAAAATGAGTACCCAGCTTGTTGGGGGCAATTAGCTAACACATTATAAACTGCTTAGAGAGGACATAGCTGATAAACGATATAGAAATACACCTGCTATTGCTATAATGAGTGTAGGTTGTTTTGCTCTGTTTTGTTTTTCGCCGCTGCAGGAAAAAACAAAAAAAATGCACAGTATTGTTCCTATATTTGAGTGTCCCAAAGAAAGAATTATGGGGGAATTTCTGCACAGAAAGGATTTGTGTGTGTGTGTGCAAGCTTTTTGTGGGGGGAACATGATACAGAACTGAAAGAAAAGAAAGAATAAGAAACACTCTGCTTTTAGGGCAGAAAAATTCTCCAGAACACTTCAATACATTTAAATACTGGGAGAAATCTGTGTGAAAGTCTCTCTGTTCTATTTTTCTTCCCAATGGGATTTCCTGGCTATCAGGCAACTCATTTTTTTGGCTGGGAAATGAATAATAGAGAATATATTTTCCACCTCAAATGCTAAGTGGAAAGGTATTTCTCCAAAGTATAGAGTTCCATGGCTAGAGTTGAAACTGTGTGTCTCCTCTGTTTTCCCCCCATGTTTTTCAGATGTCATAATACCAGTTGTGGCTTATCAGCACTGTAAAAATCTGAATACAATTCAGTGTGTGCTATACAGTCCTCCCACCACATTTGCTAGGGTTAGGGGCACAGAACCCTTGTGAAAGTGAAAACAAATGTGAATAACTCTAGGTCCTCCCAAACCATATTTAACACACAAAAAAAGTATGATCATCATATTCAACCCACCATGGATTCCTTTGAGGTATCAGGGTTCCTTCATAAGGCAGAAGTGGGTGGCTGGTGGGGCTTATTGCCACCTCCACTACTGCGTCACACCATTTTTAATAGGAACTTACAAGCCTCATTCACGGTTTCTCTGTCTCACGAAGCTTGCAGTCCCTATTAAAAATAGTACAGGGTGGCAGCAGAGGTGACAGCAAATAATCCATGAATAATCAAATCCGCAAAAGTGAAACTCGCAAATGTGGGGGGCTGACTGTATTGTGAAATATTTCTGTAGTCAGATTAGTTTGTTGGTGATTTACCAGGCTGAACTGTGCATAATTAATCTTCACTTGACTATATAAACTGAACCATTTGAGGGTTCCCATCCATACACACAGATACATTGTTTTGTTTTGCTTTGTTTCTTAACTTTTCTGAGTGTCAAGACATAGCCTGGGCTTCAGCACCATCATGGCTTGTACAGCTGGTCCTCCTGAATTCCTGGTTCCTTGTCCACGGTGTCAGAGTCTTCCCCTACCGTCACGAGTCCCAGCTGCTGCTCAGGGTCAGAGTCACTTGACACTGCAGCAACGGAATTATCACTACAAAAACAAAACTACAAAATAGGAAAGCAACAACAGGTTAGATCTATCTACTTATCACATATATGCATGCTAGGAAGTTATGACAAAATATTGCGATAATCCTTAGAGAGACTAACATCCTAACTTCACAGAAGCAGAAGACGTTGCCATATGAATCCCAGTTAATTCACTCATTTGCTTATGGCCCTTTTATTTGTGTTTCTTAAGCTGCCATTTAGCTCTTCTTTATGTGGTTTTGATTGTTTAAAGTTTTTTTTCAGAATTTTCATATTGTTGTATTGCATACACTACTGCCTTTAATGTTTTTTTTATTATTTTAGGATAAATTCCATCATCATCATCATCATCATCATCATCATCACATCATCATTATCATCGCTGCTGCTCCTGTTATGTGAGACTTAGCATAATTGCCACTTGTTGATAATCATTTAACGTCAGAGTTATTTAACATATATAGTAAATTACTAATAATCACTTATATAATAATCACTTATAATCACTTATGATAGCAATATTCAATATGAGAAATAATCTATATGGGAAACAATCTTTTAAAGCAAAAAACAAAATACATCATTAGATTCCAGTTTTATACTCCATATGCAATAATATAAATTTGAGATTTGAAATTTAAGGTTTAAAAACCTATTATCATCAAATCATATTGCCTTTATTCTTTTTTCCATTCAACCAAAATTCAATTTATGTTGATTAATCCTGTAGATAAGCTTCTATATCTCTTTCCCTTCAGGAATAAAAATAATAAAAAGCTACTAGATATTATAAACACATTTTTAAAAGAAAGCAGCTCCCACATCCACTAATATCTTATCAACACCAACATAAGATAACTTTATATTCATCTATCTTTTTTTATTCATTTACTCTATAAAATAATAATCTCAAAACTATTTCATCATCTACCATAACCAAATTCTTTTTAGCTTAAATCTCTAGACATACCAAATCGATCATTATCCATGCTGCAATTACAGATCTAGAAACAACATTCCGAATACCTTTAAATTTAAAAAAGTTTTTTCTTATCCCACCCCTATCTTTCTAACATTTTTCAAAGTCTCTTCAACTATAACAGCTTTTCCATCCTTTTTCTCTGAGATAACATCCAAGCATTCTCCAAATATGGATACGATTTCCTGTTTTCTCCCATCATACTGTATACTACAATCTGTCTCTTTTCTTCTTATCAGTTTAAGAAAGTACTTTGTCTCCTCTCCAATTCTTTGTTGAATCCCTTCTTATATCTCTTCTAAGTCAACCAGCTTCAAAAAGATGTTACCTTGGATCTCAAATTCTTTCAATAAATGATTGTTTTCCTCTTGCAGGAATCTTATAACCATTTCGTAAACACCCTTCTCCTTCTTTCTCTAATACATCCTTGAAATCTTCAGACAACGGCCATTTCTGCATGCGGCAAGGGAATCGCTCCCTGCCGCTACTCACTGGGTCTTCTTTGGGTCCGGTCCAGTCCGGGGTGAGGAGGAGCAGTGTGTGATTGTAGATCTGCACTGCTCCAGCATCCAAAATGGCGGCTTCCAGTTGGTCGTGGGTCTCAACCAACCACTGAAGTTTGCCAGCCTAAAGCCTGCCCTCCACAGATTGCAGGCTCACATTGGTGTGAGCCTGCGAATCTGCATCGGAGAGCAGGCACACAATGGCGTGCACCAGCATTTTGAAAAACCTGAAAAATCAGGTTTTTCAAAAACACGATTGAGGACCACTTGGGGTTGCTCCGGAGCAGACTGAGGTGTGGATCTACGGTAAGTAGTCCGGACCCAGTCCACTCCAAGGTGCAGACGTCCTCTGTGGAGGACGCACTGCACTGTTTTATTTACCCCCTGTGGAAATGGCCAATAAGTTAGACTTAAATCCATCCAGATCCAAAGAATTTTCCTCTACGTTTTTTTTTTTCAGATTTACAACTCCAAAATATCTGCAAGATTTCATTTCAGTTCTCAGAGTTCCAGCTTCTGGTCAGAGTAATGGAGGATGTGATCAAGCAAGCTCCTTGCTAGAACCCTGAAGCACTGTTGCCTGACAAGAGGGGCTCACCCTGTCAAGCTGTGGACTCTCCAGTACAGGGAGGGTCGGAAGATCTCTGGATCAGCTGAATTGGAATCTGCAAGTCATCCACTCAGGAATGGAGTGGCTGCTGTGGTTCCCAAAGCTGAGGAGACAATTATGCACTTTGGAGGAACCTGGGGCTGAGTGATCTATACAACCTTTATAGACATTACATTATCCTTCCCCTAGACTGCTTGCATGAAGAAGTTCTGGATTTATTAGTCTTCATAGACAATAAGGCAAGAAATCCTTCTTTGTAGCAGTTGTGTTTGCTTCCCTAATGCTAATCCCTTTAATGAGATGGAGAATTTAAGGAGATAATTCCCTTTTTAGATTGCTTTGTAAAGGACTATTTCTATTTTCCTTATTTTTTTCCAGTTTTCTTTTGGACTTATGAAGGATAAAGTTAGTGGGTTTGTAATTGGTTCTTGGAAAGAGACCTTTTTTTACATTATTCCTTTTTCTACCTGTGGATTTAAAAGGCCTTTCTGCACTACACTGTTATAGTGCTATTATTCCACTTTCAACATCCAGTGGAATTCTGAGGTTTGTAATTTACTGAGGCCAGAGTTCTCTGGCTGAGAATTCTAAATGCCCCTCCCTAAACTGCAACACCCCAGAATTCCAAAGGATGTGGAAAGTGGAATAATAGCACTATAACAGTGACCATTTTTACACTACGGTGTTATAGTGCTATTATTCCGCTTTCAACATCCTGTGGAATCCGTGGGTTTGCAGTTTAGGGAGGGTCCTTTAGAAGTCTCTGCCAGAGAGCTCTTTGGCCTCAATAAACTACAAACCCCAGAATTCCACAGGATGTTGAAAATGGAATAATAGCACTATAACACTACAGTGTGGAAATGGCCAGTGTAATGCAGAAAGGTCCACAGAAACAGAACTTGATCTTTTTTTCTTTTGGAATGTTGGAAGGAAGAAACTTTATATTTAAAAGGAAAAGGTGAAAGGCCATTAGAATGAACTTCCTCTTTGTTTGACTTCAACTCATAACTTCTACTGGATTTTTATGATTTTGAATTGGGATTATTAATGTTTTAAAAATGTTAGATTGAGACATTAATTTAGGTGAAATAGCTCCAGACTCCATCTACTGGGAAATATTGTAATAGATTGTGAGAAAAGTACTCTTTTATCTAATGTTATCCTACTTTGAAAGATAAACATTCTGAGCTAGTGTCTTCCTGGACTGATTTTTGTTTTGACCTGCTGAAAAATAGATCTTCAGTTTGAAAAAGAGGAAGTGTTTGCATACTTTTTGGACTTTTGGATGGAATTTATGGACTTTAAAAATGAATAACTGAGGAAGCTTGTAGAAATGGAAAGAAATCTTACAGATCTTTTGGAAGTGGATTCTAATAATCCCATTAAAAATGTTCCATGTTAAAAAAAAATGGTTGAAGCAAATTCCCTAAGCCTGATTTATCCTTATAATATTCCAAGGTGATATCACACAAGAAAAGACTTTGGGGGTTCCAAAGAAGAGGGAGGGATGAGAGAAAGAAAGAAGCACAAAAATAAGGAAACTACAATACTTTCTCTATTACATGCATACATACACACACGCACACACATGAGTGGAGGGCAGTTGCAATCTGCAGGGAAAATACTCCCCAAAATACAGATTTTACAAATGACAAAAGTTACCTTTCCTAGGTCTTGTTGGGCCTTTCTCATGAGATGCATTGGCACTCCTGGATGGAACAGTGGGAAGACAAGGAGGACAAGATAACTAAGGTCCTCCAAACTAAAGGCTCAAGAAAAAGAACAAGCTAAACAAATTTTTCACCAAAGTCCTGGATTCTGTGCATCTGAAGGAGTGATTTCAACTTAAAAGGAGCAAGGCCTAAACTAAGCTTTGATTTCAGCAAGAGGCTACTAGAAGAAGGAGGCAATGGAAGGCTTGGCTGAAGGTTCAAGTAGATCTTGCTCTGAGATCCAAACTGAATTTGGAATCATTTAAAAGTATCTCAGGTGGGAAACTAAAATAAAGGAACAACTTATAAACAAAGGGTATTTGTCTGGAGCTGGATTAGTTGATACTTTGTTTATCCACAGGTGGTTATGTCTCAGACAAGCAACAGTTTAAGCAATTCATCGCAGAAGCTTTAAACTGATGGCCCTTGTGCCAAAGATGACACTTTCTATCAATGGCAGTTCCTCTATAACCAACTTCAAGACCACATGTTCAGAAAGACGAAACTTTGGCTGGGAGATATTCAGTTCTGCCCCAATAGTTTAATCATTAATCATAGCAAACCTGATGGTGGTAGATGATGGATTTGAGTACCAGTGCTAGCTATAGGATTCTATCATAAACCTTTCCATCTAACTCTTCCTGTCCTCAGCCAGACAGTCAAGGAGGGTCAGTTTTTAGAACATACCTGTGTACATCTCTGTAGGTGTGTATACAGATAAGAATAGCCCACAATACAACTGTTGTATTTGTTATGTTTGCCTTACCTTGGTAACTTTGCCTGTCCCTTTTCTTTGAATGCTCAGTTGAGGTATAAAGTTGCTGCAATATTTGAAATTTGGAGGAAAATTTAATGGGGGGGGGGTCAGAATTTTGAGATGAGGAGCAATGCCCCCCCGCCCGAGCTACATCCCTGGCCACATCATGATTTGTAGAAGTGCAAAATCCAACATATAAGTACTTTCTGGCATGGGTCAGATCAGTTTATGCTAGAATACAAACTGTTTAGAGTTCTTAGCCATCCCTACCCAAACAACCAGACTCTTTCAGACTTGCCCCCAGTACTCATTTAAGTTATGCAAAAAAAACCAAACCAAGGTAGGTTTAAGAGTCTTAATGCCACTCCTCTCATATTTGGGTATGTTCATTCTATTAGGAGAGTCCCCTCATAAGCTAGGGATGGGCAGCTGTGGAGCAAGTGGAGGCCACATATGCCCCATTTCCCACCCACCAGTTCACTTTCACCTTTATTTTAAGACCTTTGAAGGCCAAGACTATGGCCCTTTTCACATGGCATTCATCATGCGAAAGGGCCTCCGAAGCGTCGCACAATTGTGAGGAGCATTTCAATGACATCCTCGCAATCGCGCAACACTGCCAGGGCCAGCAGGCGCTGATTGCGCACTATATCATTTTCGGCTTTTAGCCAAAAATGGTGCATGATCGTGCATTGCTCCAGGGCCCCACGCGCACTTACCTTGCATGCAGAGCTCCAGAGCCACAACCCTCACACTTCCTCCCCCAGTACAGCCTGGGAAAATACCCGGCTGCACTGCGGAAGGAAGAGGCGGAGCCCTCACACTGCCTGCCGGCCGGCCGGCAGCTCCTGTGGAGCAGAAGCAGCAGGGACTCGAGAGCCTCATGGAAGAGGCTGCTCCCATGATCCCTGCGTGACCGTGCCAGACACAGGTAAGTTGCGGAAAGGGCTTATGTGGGGGGTATACCTCCAAAGGCATGATTTTTTTAATTCTGTTTCCTTAAAAAAAAGTAATGGGGGTTTGGATACTCTAATGGTTTGCTTTGGGGTGACAGAAAGAGCCTTGGCAAGCTACATACAGCCTGTAGCTCACACTATTTCCACCCCTGCCTTAACCTGTAGTTGTGTGTAAATCTGGGCCTGTTCGCAGTGAAAACAGAGCACTTGAGGCACCTCCAACATAAGCAACTTGCAATCTGTGAACTTCAGCATTCCCAGTTTCTGCAGTTGTTGGCCACATATGTTCTCCTTCTCATTTTCCTTTTTTTTTTCTTTTTTTCCTCAGGCTTTTAAAAATCCTTCCAGGATATTTCCTCTTTCCTCATTGCACCTCCTTGTCCAATCCTGATTTTTTTAATTACTCATACTTCCCTGCCAGTTTCTCAGCACCTTCTTCCTTCCCCAGGTCCTAGATATGGTTGTTCTTTTCTCCTAGACACTCCTATCCACCCTGATCCTAGTTAAGTACAAAACAGAGAGAGTCAAAGACAGCTAAACACTCTTCATTCTGTCCTAGACAGTTTGACCAGTCAACATCTGAGGCTTCACTACCACCACAAAATCCCTTAGCAGATTATAATATAAATGTTCAGTTCATTACTTTGGCGGGTTTAAAACTAGGCCCTTAAGATTCTCTTGGCAGAGCTCTGTGGTTATACAGGACTGGTTTTTCTGTTTTGTTTAAGAATGTATCACAAGCAATTCTTTTAGAACTCTAAGCATGCAATAAAAAAAAGAGAGAGATGACTAATAGCTGTTTAGCTAGTCATGATGGCTTAGCAGTATTTACCACTCTGATTTAGCCTCTCTGGATCCATTACTTAGGATATTTTCCTGACTTAAACTTGCCTCAGTTCTACAGCCAAGAGCTGTCCAGCAGAGAGGAAAAAAGTTTCTTGCATCCTCCAGAAATAATGATTTCATATGTCTTATAAGATCTTTAACTGTTGAACCAAAAAGAGTTCTTGTGTATATTTTATGACATTTCTTATCAAGAGACTTAAGAAAATTGCTAGAAAAGTGCAGAATAACTTTTACCTCAGAGAATATATTTTCATCAGCCACCATTGACGAATGAAAATAGATATCAAAGTAGACCAAGCTGCCACAACATATGACCCACCAACCAAGCCAAATGCAAGCATGGCTCATGGCCCACTGGAGATCTGATAAACACCCTGCTTTTGCTGCCTACTTGGGACCATAAAAGAGACTTGGGTGCAAAAATTAATTATTTGTCAGACCACAAAATATGGCATAGGTTGTGCAGTCATGGAGTAGCTGGCCAGTTTCCACTTATATATCCATTCAGTCTTTGACACTGATTGGAGACAAGAGCTCACAAGGCCAGTTTAATAAGTGAACTGTATTCTGAAGCTAATATTTTCTGAGAAGCCCAGTGATTATGAGTGGCAGGGAAACTTGAGAGGGTAGCAGTTTCCTGCTCATCAGAAGGTTTCAATAGATTGACCGTGTGAGCCCTAGCTCCACTGCAACACTGGACACTTCCCTGTGGCACTGTAATTGGGAAGGAACACCCAGACACAGTAAGTGTGGTAAGTATTGCTGCACTGTGTTAACTTTCTCCATGAATCTGCAGAAGGAGCTTCAAGCTACCCCCCTCACCCAGGCTACAGACTAGCCATCCATGGTTCTACAATCAAGCCAGTGTAATAAGAAGGAAACTCTAGGGGAAGTTTCCATGGCATAAGGGATAGATCTTAGGCCAGCTCCAAAAGATGTTCTCCTCTCACTGAGCCACATGACCCCAATAAGTGCCAGAAAACTACAAGAGCAACCATGGATCATGTTAACCATTATTTTCCATGTCCCATCCCAACCCCACTCACATGTACACTAGCAGCACTGCCCCACTCAGTCTTCCCATACACAATAGACAAAGCCACCATTATCATCACCCCCACAAAACATGGTGGAGTAGAAGGGAAAAACTCCTATTCAGTCTTGGAACAACCTTAGGCAGGGAAGTAGGCAGGGGCAGAGTCAGTTTAAATCTCAGTTTCCTGTCCTGTTGTCATTCCTTCAGGGAATAAATGGCTCACCCTTAATGCAGCCAGCTATCAGGTTCTAGGTTCATTGGCTAGCTAGATTCTCTCTCTCTCTTTCTTTCTCTCCTAAACACACACACACACACACACACACACACACACACACACACACTTGCCCAGACATAAAGAAGTTGTCCTGCAATATTATTTTTTACTTTAAAATTGTCATAGACAAGGCTACACATTCAAACCAAACTGATTGTGAGAAAGGTTGAAACCCTACAGTTTGCTGAGATTTACTGTCAGGAACAGAATCCACACACAACTAGTGACAGACCACTTCTCCAAACAGTCTCACTTCATTCCACTTAAAAAAGTCCCCACTGTAGAAAAACTTGCTGACCTTTTCATCACTAACATCTGGAAACTCCATGGCCTACCATCCACCATCATCTCTGGATAAGAGAACCCATCTTCACTTCCAAGTTCTGGACTTCACTCCTTAAATCCATTGGAATTACCCAAAAGCTCAGCAGCAGCCATCATCCCCAAACGGATGGTCAGACCAAATGCATCAATCAAACTGTGGAACAATACTTTCGCTGCTTTGTTAATTCCAACCAAAACAACTGGGTACCTCTCCTACTCTTCGCCGAATTTGCCTTCAATTCATCAGTGCACTCCTCCACTGGCAAAACTCCCTTTGAAGTGGTCTATGGCGCTGACCCTAAGTGATTCCCTCCTATCTCCAAGGAAAGCAACACCAATGTTCCCCCATCTGTTGCCAATTGGGCTCACAAAATCTCACAAAAATGGAAAGCTGTCCGCTCCACTCTTGAATCTTTAAAGCCTCCCACAAACGCTTTGCCAATACGAAGCGACAATGCAACCCCAACTACAAACTAGGGCACCTTATTTATCTATCCACAAAATACTTAACCTCTGACGGATCCTCCAAAAAACTCTCCCCTAAATACATTGGTCCTTTCCCCATCAAACGGGTCATTAATGAAGTAAGTTTTGAACTTTACCTACCTCCAGCTTATAAACTTATCCACCCTGTTTTTCATTGCAGCTTGCTCAAGCCGGCCCCTTTGCAGACTTCTTCGCAGACTGATGCTGACTTCGCCGAAGTCTCTACCACCTCCAATGAATCAACATCGACATTTTTGCCTGCATAACTTACTCACCTCTACTAATATTTTTTTTACTGTTTAACGTATAATGTCTAACTGTTTAACTCTTCCTCTCTCCTCCACTAACCCTTCTTCATTTCTCCACCTCATGCATCACCACGTATAATTTCTTGCATTTTTTTTCCGGGATGGGCAGGATATTGCGATGCCCTCCATATTATAGTAATGGGATATATAGTCCAGCATAAGTAGCAGCTTGCTTGCAACCAAGAAGCCTAGGAACTAGAGACCATTAGATAAACAATAGCTAAGAATGCACTGATAAGCTCTGCCTGGGTCTCACAGCTTCAAGGTCTCTTGGAAGAGGAGGGGAAAAGCAGGGATTCTAAAGCACTGGCTATTGCTTTTGAACTGCAGTCTCCTCACTGAAGTTTTGTACAATGTATCTCACTCCAAATAAATAGTGTTTATGCACTGTACTATTTGCATGTGTGGATTCAGTTCCTGACAAATAGTATGAAGTATAAAGCACAAAGTACTATTTATTTGGAGTGAAGTACATATGACTTTATCATGGAGGGTAACCTGACACTGACAGTTGGAATTTTAGACACAGTATTCAACATGTAGATAAAGGCCCTTTCCGCACCTTACCTTTTTCTGGCGCTGGGGTGTGGGGATTGTACGAGCAGCCTCCGGCGAGAGGCTCTCATGTCCCTGCTGCTTCAGCTCTGCACGAGCTGCCTGCTTGTGCAAAAGCCAAGCCTCTTCCTTCAGCTGTGCAGCCTGGGACCCTCCCAGGCTGCGCTGGGGCAGGAAGCATGACCAGTGTGGCTCCGGAGGCTCCACACGCCAGGTAAGTGTGCGTGGGGCCCGGGAGCAATCCGCAATCACACACCATTTTCAGCTTCTAGCTGAAAATGAAAAGGGACGTGATCGGCACCTGCCGGCCCCTGGAGCATCATGCAATTGTGAGTGCATCGTGCAGATCACTCTTCACAATTGCGCAATGCTCTGGGTGCCCTTTCACATGGAAAATGCCATGCGAAAAGGGCCAAAGTTGTCACATCTCTAATTTGAGACAGTCCATTTCTGAAATGAACACATGTAGTTCTTCTAACATTGCAAATTATCTTGATCCCCATCTTCAGAGTCATTCCAGCAAATTTATTTCTTTGATGGTGAAGAAGAAGGAGAAGGAGAAGTGGTAGCAGTGATAGTGGTCATGGTGTTTCTGAAGGAGACAGAGCATCTGGATCCATTTCTGTCTAGTTTCAGGCCTGGCTGTGGTACAGAAACAGCTTTGGTCACATTGATGGATAACCTTCACCAGGAAATGGACTGGAGAAGTGTATCCCTGTTGGTTCTGTGGGACCTCTTGACAACTTTATCAATCATCGTTTCTTTCTGGGCTGCCTTGCTGGAATGAGTGGGGGGCTCTCTTTCTTCCTGGAGTGATGTTCCCAAAAGATGGCGCTGGGAGACTTTCATTGATCCACTTGGCCAATGAATGATAGGATCTCTCAGGGTTCGGTTCTGACCTGATTATGATTATATGAATATTGATTCTGATTATGACCTATAAAGCCTTATATGGCTGTGGTCCAAATTATCTGAAGGAGTATATCTTTCATACAAGCCTTCCCATATTTGCAGATCTTCTGGAGGGGTCCTTTTCTCTTTCCCATCACACTTACACACATCTGTGGTGGGAACACATGAAAGGGCCTTCTCAGTGGCTGCTCCCAGGCTCTGAAACAATAACCCTAGAGAGTTTAGAATGGTACCTTCATTGCCACCATTCCATAGGCAGGCCAAGACCTTTTTATTTCAGCAGGCTTTTGGAGATTGAGTTGGAATGGGCCTCGCACAATATGCTGGATTGTCTATTTGTTGCTTTTTTTTTAACTGTTTTTAATTTTTGATAGTTTAATTACATTTTATCTTTGATATGGTATGAATTTTTGTTATGTTTGTTTCAACTGTTATAGGCTGCCTTGAGTCCAAAAGTGGGGGAAAGGCAAGATATAAATAAGTATAACAACAGCAACAACAGAAATCAACAGATAACAACAGAAATCCCACTATAGTAAAGGACAGTATGAACATTTAGATATGTGTCAGATTTTCAGAATCCTTGAAAGCCAGCACAACTGAGACCACGCACACTTTCCATGGATGTATATTTGAGACTTTTAGATTATGTTTCACTGAAATAGACAATTTTCATATATATTTAGAGATAGGCCACAGGTAGGCGGCCTGCTACTCTTCAGATGTTTTGTACTACAATTCCGATACTCATTGATCAGCCTGATTGGGGTTTATGGGAGTTGCATTCCAAATCATTTGGAGGGCACCAGATATGCAAATTGTCCCATTCTTTATCATTTAGAAGCTGATTCACATTAATACATCTGCTATTGGAATGGCTCTTTTTAAAAATATTACCACAAACCACTGTTAGTTTAAACTGTTGTATTGCTGTAGCTAAACTAAAAGGAATCTCCATTGTTATTTAAACTGTGACAATATCATATCCGCTAAAAGCATGACAGAAGTTATACATCCTGCACTTTGAGTCATTAATGTTCTTTCCAAAATAAATTCATTTGTCAGATTAACAAATATGAAAAAATATTTATCTTTTCAATGAAAAATGAAATCCTAAGGCATAAAATTTCATTCAATGGCTTAGGCTGTAATCCTAAAGCTAACCTGAGACTAAGCACCTGTGAACAAAGTGTGTCTTATTTCTCATTATAAACATATAATATTGTACTGTTAGACCATGGGTCTCTAAAACTGACATTGAATAATATCATCCAATCTATTTCCTTATGAATTTGACAATAACAAAATAATGTTTGCATCAAGATTAAAGTTTACGCAACATCATCCTAAACTAATTTTCTTACCCTTCTTTTTCTTTTAAAATTTCATATTCCTCTTGAAGAAGTCAAGAACAAAAATTAATTAAAGATTAAATGTAAAGGACCTCCTTGAAACAACCAACCAATCCAACTTTTTCTTTGCAAGGACAGTCAGAGAGATGATTCTGGAGTGCAGCTTGCTCCTGGTGTTGATTTGCCCCCTGCTCCAAATACAGAGAGAGAGAAAGAGAAAGAGAGAGAGAGAAACTGCTTTGGGACATTGGGATTCTGTTTAGAAATTATTTCTTTCTTTATTCATTCATCCATCTAGGTGAAACCTAAGTTTTTTGGGTTTTCCACTGTCCACATGCCACAGCTGACCTTGCATTTGAGTGGAACAAATAAATATAAACCCCCTTTGGGTTTGTTTCCAAAGTCTTCAGAAAAGGAAAAAAACAACAACCAAACAATTTGCACAAGCCCTGGTTAATTGTGATATTGTTGTAAAATCTAGGAATGAATAAAGTTCTGCTATCCATCCCGGCAAAAAAAGACTGCGTAACAGACACAAAATAATCATCTTTCTCTTCTTCTACTCCCATTTTATCAAGATCAGTAAATAACAGTTGCCATTCAGCCATTCTTGCACAGCTTAGCATTTTTCCAGAAATGACCTTTTTGAATAAATATTTTGATTCCACTAATCTGTTAAGATGAGTTGCAACTGCCAACAACCATTACCCTGAGCTCCCAATGCTAGCTAAAAGGCCTAGGTGTAATCATGTGCATCAAGATTGTTTTCTTAACAAGACACATTGCTGTACATTAACAAGTACATATATTAATTTAGGTTGTTAGTTTTAAAGGTAAAGGGTTATATGGAAGAGCTTCTCAAATACGGATTTTCCTACATGGTGATAAGCAAATAAAAAAGACAAGATAGCAATGACTAACAGGGATAACGCAACTGAAAGGAAAAAGGTTTCCTTGTAGAGCCAGAGCCAGAGCCAGGAATAAATCCAAGACAGAAAACTCTATGGCCATCTCCACGCTGGCCCCTCCCTAAACTGCAAACCCCAGGATTCCATAGGATTCCATAGCACTATAATAGTCTAGCGCGGAAATGGCCGATATTTCAGGTGAATCTTGAATAAAGAAAGTATTACACATGCACACTCTCCCTTTTATACATGAAAACCCTCCAGCATTTCACAGATGAAAAATTGGACATGTGTTGCTGAACAACAACAGAGTGTGTTCAAGATGCCAAAAGTTATCAGTGAGGAAGAACACAGAAGCTCAGAGAGGATGCAGTAGTTTGGTTTCACCTAAGCCTATTGAAAAAGGTAAGATTATGCCCTCTCCTCTCCCCACCCCCCATGGAGTTAACTCAGTGCAAAATATTTTGTGCTTTAAATTCAATTTGCAGTGACTGAAGTAAGCTGAGGACACAGGGAGAAAGTGGGAGGAGGAGAGAACATTGTGGAACATTATAAAACCAGCTGAAAATGTGGGATGACAAATGATTAATCAGTATGATCAAACCAAATCAGAATAGTTGGAGTATGTTTATGCCCTGTTTAGAACTGACATCTTACTCTGAGTTTTCAATACTGACCACTGTGTGCTAATAGGCAGAATGTATTCTTAGCAAGGTTCCAAAAAAATTAAGAAATACACTGCATAACAACTTTCTAAAAATTTCTAGAAAAAAGAAATGCCCAGACCTCAACACGAAATTGGAGGACAGGTAGAAGTAGAAAATGAGACTTACAGAGGATTTCTTTCTGGTGACTCTTAACTATACTTCTGGTGACTCAATTCTTTGTCACATCAGACTTAGGCCATTTCTGCACTAGACTGTTATAGTGCTATGATTCCACTATCGACATCCTATGGAATCCTGGGGTTTGCAGTTTCGGGAAGGGCCTGTGTTGTGCATGTATTGTGATAAAAAAATCAAATAAGGTCCAAATAAGATGAAGCCAATTAAGTTACAATATTTCTTCAATTGTAATCAATATCTCTGAAGGAAATTTGGTTGCCTGGGATTTTCTGCTACAGTTCCTGATGTTTGCCTTCACTTTACTCCACATTTTTTTTACCTGCAGATCACATGACAATATGTTGTTCTGAGTATTTCCTTCTCATGGATCCACATCTATTTGCTCTCAGCATTAAAAAAAAAAAAAAAAAACTGATGGCAAAAAGCCACTGTAACCTGATAAGAATACCACTGGCAGCTTTGGTGAATAGCAAAAGTCATTGTTGTAATTTTCATTTATCTCTACTTCACCAGTGTCAAATGTGGCTGCTTCACATGGTTCCCCTCTCCCTACTTATACCTTAAACAACCATGTCAGTTAGGTTTGGCTGAGAGGTAATAGCTAGTCCAGGGCCATCCTTTGTAAACTTTGTGACTGCATAAAGATTTGAACTATATTTATTACAACTCAAAAATATTTCAGTTTAACTTCCTTTGTGTTATATGAATTTCATCACAATATCAACACCCAAGACCAACACTCTAGCCGTTATACTGTGCTAGATGTCTCAGATCAATGCTTACCACATAAATCAGGTGTTGAGAAAGTTTACTATTTTCTGCTAGTAATATGGTGTTGTCTGTGTATCTTAAATTGTTGCTGTTCCTTCCCCCAGCTTTCACATCTCCTTCCTCTGACTCTAATCTTACTTTCTGTATTTGATTAAATAAATAGTTGTGATAAAATGCAGCCTTATCTGACCCCTTACCAGTTGGAAACTGTTGTATTTCCCATATTCTGTCCTGAGAGTGTCCTATTGTCCAGAGTATAGATTATGCATCAGAACAAGCAAAGGCTGTGGCACTCTCACTTCTGCTAAAGTGATGCATAGTTTTCCATGATCTACATAGTCAAATGGTTTTCTGCAATCTGTAAAGCTCAGCTTCATTTCATTCTAAAGTTTAGTATACTCCATTGGCCAAGACATATTTGAAATATGATCTTTGGTAATGTTTCCTTTCCTACAGTTGGGATGGCTGCCATTTATCTAGTCTCTGTTGAGTAGCACTTTGCTTCCATGTGAGATTGGTGCAATCATCCAGTGGTTACTCACAATCCCTGATGTCTCTGTTCTTGGAGAGTGGGATGTATATTGAGCATTTCCAGACTATGAACCATTTTTTGTTGTTGTTTTTCTCATTTTTTGGCAAATTTTTGTTAGAATTTGAGTGGATTCCGTCTCTAGCTTGAAACAGTTCAGTTGGTATGCCATCTGTTCCTAGTGATATATTTCCTTCCAAGTGCTTTGAAAGCAGTTTCTACTTTATCTTTGAAAAGTTTTTCATCAAAAGAATGTGAAATAGGAAATCTGTCCTTGCTTAAATAAGAAAACAAATTTATTGCATTTTTCATTTTCATTTTCAGTGCATTGTTTCACCATCATTTTATTTTGTCTTGAAGATATATGTCTTCCCCTTTTGGTCATATAGCTTTGCTACTCTGTAAATGTCCCTTTGGTTTCTTGGATCTTGTGGAAGAGGTCTCTTATTTTATCCTTTTTGGTTATTTTTTTTCATAATCATTCTAATAGTTCTCTTTGATCTCTACATGCAAGTCACTGAAAAATTGCATTCAGTATTCTGACCCTATTTGGGCAATCTGTTTCTTCTTACCTGTCCTTAACTAACAGGTACAGAGTTTTGTACTCTTTCCTGCTAACATCTCTGGTTTTAGTCCACAGTTTTTCTTGCTCATGTTTGATTAGGTTTAGTAGTAGAAGTCTTTTTTAAATATAAGCTTTACATTGTAAATGGATATTCTTTAGATTGTGTTTTGGCACTAGGATAGATTTAATGTTCTTCTGTAGCTCTACTCTATTTTTGTATATTAGCAGTTCATAGTTTGTCTTCCTAGTCTTATTTTTGCAAAAAAAAAAATGGAGTTCCTCCATCTTCTGCTTTCCATCTCAGGAAAAAGGAAAGTTATAAATAAATAAATTACCAAACAGTCTATTTGATGTCTATGTTGGTCATCCGGTGATGTCCAGCTATATGGTTGTCTCTTTGTTTGCATGAAGGATACATTTGTAATGAACAAACTGTTGGTTTCACAAAATTCAATGTCTCTGTCCTGCTTCACTTCATGATTCTGGGCCAAATTCTCCAACAATGTTTGGTTCAACTCTGTTTCCTCCTTTTGAATTCCAGTCACATAAGATTGCCAACATATTGTTGTGATTTATACACCCACCTTGTTGTTGAGAGTTATACTCTCCTCTCGTCAACTTGATTATTTCAGCATAGGGATGAAGAGGTGCAAGGTTTGGAGAAGGCTGGGATTTGAAGTATCCCGGTTCTCCTGTGACACAAACATTACGCTATCCAGTTTTGACCTTCCCTGTTGCACTGTTATGCCAAGAACAGAGATACAGTTTTCCCAGTGTTGCCATTTTGGGGCTAGACCAGTGTAGCTTTCCTGGCAGTAGCCAAGTATCTCAAGATATATCAGCCTAGGGGATTTAAATCAAATCCTGCAGAATTTCAGCCAGTGTACATTTAGCTTAGGATTGCTCCTTTAAACTGTGAACTGCAATGAAATAATAGTTTAGGATTGGTCTGATACAAAAACAATGATTAAAAATGTCCATAATTCAAAGTGAAATTCTTAAACATTATCAGATGGAGGAAACCACACAGGAATGCATAATAAAGTTTTCAGAGCTCAGTCAGATTGCTATAATAGTACTTTTTTGTCAAACATAAAAACATATTATTGATTTTATGAATAAATACATTTTCTTCAATGATTTAGAAAGCTCTGTGTATTCATATACAGACAGTGTTTAGAATATGTAGTAGCCAGTATGTCTGCAGATATATTTATGTTGGGCTGTTTAGATTGGCTACACCTCTGTAATAATTTATAACAGTTTCAATGTAAACCTGCCATTGAGGAGGTCATAAAGGTCCTGCATTTTAACCATCATAGTTTCAGATAAAGCCACAAAACTATTTCTCGAAGGAAATCACCAGTTAAACCTGAAATATCTTAGGGACAAAATTTGTTTTCTTATTTAAGCAATTTTGAAGACCCATAAAGACTGCATTTTAACTCTCCGTTTGATATTCCACAACTAGTGATAACTTAAAATGTATTTTTGTTTTGTTTTATGGCAGAACCACTTCACCAGCACTTATTAATACAAAATTTGACCCATTCATTGATGGCTAAGCAAGACAAAGCAGCTGTTCACTTACGAGTGTTCATTATACCCCCAGAAAACTAAAATAAACACATTAGAGATTCCCCATACCACACCCAAGCAAAGGAGGCATTAGTCTTTGTGCTCTGTTTGGTATGTTTTCCAGCACATGGACTTGGGAAAAATAGAAGGAAGGCACCTCAAACTACAAGCTTATAAGGAGATATAATAGTTATGCTTTTAATGGTCTGCCAGCTAAACATTATTTTAATAATTTGTTAAGATGCTTGTAATTTTTGTGGTGTTAATAGTAATATCAATATGCCATTTTGCCAGATAAGAATGTAGTATTTCTGTACTTACGTCGAGGATTTTTGACCTAATGGTTCATCAGTTCTCACATCTGGGTCTATGATCAGTCTAGCGTGGTCCCAACATCCTTGCAGAGGGAAAAGGGAAAAGAAGGGGGAAGGAGATGGATAGATGAACAAACAGAGATTGAAAAAGAAGAAGAGGGAAAAAGAACAGTTAGATAAAACAATTATAAAAAAACAAAAATGATTCCCTGAGAGACCAACACTTTCATGTTTTCCCTCTCTCTGAGGCCATTTCTGCACTAGACTGTTACAGTGCTATTGTTCCACTTTCAACATCCTATGGAATCCTGGGGTTTTCAGTTTAGACCCCTTCCTAAATTGCAAACCCCAGAATTCCATAGGATGTTGAAAATAGAATAATAGCACTGTAACAGTCTAGTGCAGAAATGGCCCAGATCTAGGGAACTATTCTTTCATGCAGCACAACTAACGATTCAACTGAGCCAAACTCAATTTACAGAGCTTGGAAAAATTACTTTTTAGTTAATGCTGGCTAAGGCATTCTGGGCAGTTGTAGTTTAATGTGGGATTTAGATTCTCTGTTATTAGAGCATTCCCCTGAACTCCAGAACTAGAGCTCTGTAGCAGTTCCCATGATTCCATAGGAGTGGGCTGCACAGTTGCTACAGCACTACATAAAGGCTCTCATAACCAAGAGTGAAATGCTTTTCAAATCTTTTCTGAATCCCACCTTCTAATCCACCTGTAAACTATCATCCCTTTGCCAAACTCTCTCCAAATCACCTTACCTTGTATGACTATGGTAGACATACACAGTTTGAGTACTGAACCTATGATGGATCTGCCCTCACTCTTTTTTAATTGGAAGTAAAGTGACTTTAGATAGACAGGCCTGAAAATAAGCTTGTTTTTTTGGTCTTCTGCCTTATATATATCAAATCATAATGATAACTGTCAAAGGTCCAGTCAGTTGGGGTTGTGCAGGTGCTGGACCAGTGCTTGGATGTTTTAATGGGCAAACTGAGGTCAGATCCTGATGTGATGGAAGCTCTATGGATTGGCGATTCTGAGATCTAGGAATTAGGTAAACTACCTACTCTGGGTGAGGTTGCACTTCCTCTGAAGCAACAAGTGTATAGCTTGGGAGTAGTCTTACATCCATCTTTGTCTCTGGAGACCCAGATGTCCTTGGTGACTCAGAGTGCTTGGGGTCAGATGCCACTGTTTCACCAGCCACAACCTTTCCTGGACAGAGATAACTTAGCCACAGTAATCTATGCCCTGGTAGTTTGCTGATTAGACTAGTACAACACTCTACATGAGTCTGCCCTTGAAGACAACTCAGAAACTGCAACTAGTGCAACATGCAGCAGACTGACCACTGATTGGAACATGATACAAAAACCATATCATACCAGCTTTAAAGAAATTGCACTGACTACCAATATACTTCCAGTGTGAATTTGAGGTGCTTCAAATGTCGTTACACTTAAAGGCCTAAATGTCTTGGGACCTTGATAGTTAAAGACACACCTCTCTATATGCACCTGTCTGAGGCGTAACGTCTGTTAGAGGAGTCCTCCTGTGTGCCTTATGAGTCAGGTCAATATGCTGGGAGGTTACAGGAGAGGCCCTTCTTGGCCGTGGCACCCCATTTATGGAACACCCTATCCTTGCATGCCTGATTGGCACCAACATTGCTGTTGTTCAGGTGCCAATTGAAAATGTGATTGTTCAGTAAAGCTTTTTGGACCTAAATGATTTTACCAATAAATACATAAAAACCATGCATACACAGTTCTAACTTATTATAACTTACTTTAATTCTTTTAATCTGTCTTTTTAACTAGTTACATTGTTTAATATGTTTTTAGCCTTTTAAAATAATGTTTTCACTCTGTTTTAAATTGTCAGATTGGCTTCACTGTATAGCCAGCCCCAAAAGATCAGTGGATAGAAAGGGAGACATAACTATTTTATAAATAAATAAATGTGATTACTGCAGCTTCCAGCCAAACTGGATGTTCTGTTATTAATTGCATGACCCTTGTGATGTGCCCCAGCCAGTTGTATTCATTGGCTGACCAGTGTGACAAGCGAGAAGGCACTTGCCTTATGTAGAACAGTGTTTTCATGATGGGGGAACCCAATCTGAATTAATTTTGTCAAAGGCACAAATAAGCATTAATCAGATAAACATTATGTCATTACAGAAATTACAGGGGGGAAGCAGAACTGTCTCCTCCAAGGTGACGCACCTGTATACATCTTAATTGCTTTTCAATAAGAACAATAAAAATCTTTTTCCATTTAAACTTTTTTGGTTGTGCAATGTTTGAAGACAGCAGTAATTCAAGAGAAATTCTTCACCTTGTTAAATGGCCAACAAAGTTCTTTTTGTTTAACCCAATTGTTGGCAGAATGACTTGGACAGCACCTGTGAAATGTTTATTTTATACTACACAAAAAGATCTTTTTAGCTGACTTTTATTTCAACACAAATAATAAATAAGGAAAGTAATGTGTGCAGCAGCCTCGAACACCTACTTTGCATGAAGAAGAACAAGAGGTCCAACCCCAGGCATTTCTATGTAGATTCAGGAGTTTTCTGCTTTGGGGCCACAGAACATGATCCTACCATTGCTCATTATGATTGTCTTCACCTTGTTATCATATTTACTCTCCTTAGAGGTTTCTAATCTGTCACCTAGAGAGTTGTCAGTTGGTGTTCACAACAGAGGACAACATAGAGCAAAGGTCTGACTACTATCCATCTTGGCATCTATTCAGAAAATAACAAAGATAGTGCTATTCATGATTAGCACCTAGTACTGGAAACCAGACAAGCATGGAAAGCCTAAGCATTAATTTTTAATATGTGTATCTATCTTAATTTGTATCCAAATGCACAAGCTTTCTATAGGACACCTTCATGGCTAGGCTGGGAGCACTTAACTCTATGGAAGTGGGAAGACTATGGAACAGATATTAATAAAATTAATTTGTTAATGGTATCTATTAGCAGTTGCAAGATCAGTGTGTTTGTGTGTGTGTGTGTGTGTGTGTGTGTGTGTCTCCTCCAAAAGAAGGCCACAACACAGATTAACACGTGCAGAATAACAACAAGCAAGCTGGCAAAGAGCCATACAATGCATTTCTTACAATGCTGATCATTCTTCTCCGAAGGCCATACTATGTCACTGAATCTGGCAAAGAGAAACCCACCAAATTCCAATGATCTAAATAAATAAATAAATCACCACCACCACCACTGTCAGCATCATGTAGATTTACTTCAGCATTAATCAGAAAAATCTATGAAGTTAAGCCCCATTAAGGGGGAACCAACAAACTGATCAGTTAATGAGTTGATTAATGAAATTTCCATGATTTTCTAACAAACTGTGGAAGTGACCATTGTCTCACTGGGTAACTTTGCCTATAGTTTTAGATGACAAAAGTCAAGATTTAAGAGTTTGCCCAAAGTTTTAGGGGTTAAGAATCTTTTCCAGGAATAAAATATCTGTTTTTTAAAAATTGACAAAAGAACTTTTTTCTAGTCATACTACCTGCTCCAAATTGACCAAGCTAGGTTCCCTTCCCTGCTGCAGCTGTTAGGTTCTACCCTTTGATTCATCAGTACCTTTTCTTTCCTATCAGATTTTGCTCCTTCATCTCAGAATCTCAGCAGAAGACTATGGCCGTATAACCCCTGGAAGTGCAACATAAGGTGCTTAGAATTTTTGTATCAGTATAAAAATGGATAAGAGTTTTAGCTCCCTGTGCTCCAAGAAAGTTTCTTGACATCTATGGTACTAGCTATACAGTTTATTCTTGATCATTTCTTGATCATTCTTGATCATTTTTATACAAGCGTCCTATCACACAATCTGCTCCATCCCTGCTACAGTTTGAAATGGCCAGAAATTATATGTAGAGCTCCACAGGTTTAAATCAGACTTGATTTATTCCAGCATTCTGCCCTAAATCCAACTGTTAGTCCCAATACTAAGTCAGTGATATTTTGGTAAATCAACACACATTTAAGTTCTCTTGATTCAAAGGTTCTACTTTAGATTAGACAGATGTATAGCTGTCTCTCTTTCCAGATGCTTCTGGAAGCCCTTGCCAGGCTGCAATGCCTCTCTGTCATAATATTGAACATGGGAGCCTGGCTTCATCTATATACTTATGCTCCATATTGCCTGTCAGATATACTGCTAAATGCTTTGCTTGCTGTCATGTAGGAGAGTCCACCTGCAAATTACCTGTATGTGTTGAAAAGCTGTAAGGTAACTAGGCAAGCGGGGGTGGAGAGCAAGAGCGGAAAAATAAGTGTGAAGTATGTTATGAGAACGAAGTGTTGTTGACATAACAGAGAGGGCTAAGGAAACGAGTCTACAACTGCTCAAGATTGAGAGAGTCTGGGAAAAGGACCAGCCTGGGAAAAACAGGACAACACCTTACTAACCAATGAAAGCTTCCCGTATGCAAATTTGGAATGGATTGCTTATAAGAAAATGTAATGTTGCTGTACAATTCAGGTCTGGCAACTTCTGTGGAAGTGTGCAGTTTTTACTCATGACTATCCTTTGAATAAACTACTGTTAACTTCAGAGTGTGTTCTTTGGAAAAAGAGGTTATCCTGTACAAGGCAACTCGAAGGCAAAAACACTTCCCAATTTCCAGTATGCGGAGTTAAGCTGCTACGTGGAGGTTCCATTTACCCTTTGTGATTGATGGCCATTGATAGGTGTGTCTTCTCCCCACATTATTTGTACTAACTCTTATGATGCGTTATGGCAGTGAATTCCATTCCAGGGAATTCATGAGCAACTTTCTCAACTTCCATCCCAATTTCTGAGATTTTAATTCACTGAAAGAGAAGGGGAGCATGAGTAAAAGTTGTTCTCTCCGTAAACTAGAACAAGAAATTAAAAGCTGGCAGAATTAAGTATTACGTCTCCCCATGGGAGGATTTATGTGCTCCTTTCCTTTTAGTTCTTTCCTTTTGTGATGTTTAAATGGAAGGATTTTAAAATGTTATTGCAAGTTCTGAAAAAAAACTGTAAGAGAAATGCAAAATGTAGGAATGTTTAAGATGCGATTAAATTTATAGAGAGTGCAGACATTTTTATCACATTATTGCTACCTATTAGGGCTAGAGGAAATTTCATCTGAAAAGCTTCAAGAATATAGGGTGGAATACATATAAGTTAAAACATTGGCGTCAATGTTCTTGTTGTGTTTAAATGTTTTCTTTTTTTAAGGAATGGAATTAAAATTTATATTGTTTGTGTTAGCTACAATGTACAGATTGCAGCTTTCAGTGTTCATTTCTTTTTACATAACAAGTACAAAAGTTTAAAATGAGTGTTTCAAAGACCTACTTAAGTGACCACTTCAGGATAAACAAGTAAACTAGGCTATGAATTTCTGTAGTTGTCACGCAAATAACCTGAAGTACCATTCTTAACATACTATCATCAAAGGTAAATTAGAGTGTTTCTGTGATGGGATCCCAGAAAAGGTAAATGTGCTGTACACAGAAAGCATTCCCTGCTAACCTATAGTATTTTAGAGTCAAACCATGCGTCATGTTCAGAAAATGGAATGTACTATTGCTCTTATTTCCTCTTTCTCATCTACGTGATAGATTGATGAGTTACAGTGCTAGTCAAACATCAAGAAAGATTTCATTCCTTCATCCATTCATTTATTTTATCCTCCATTGTTGCTAATCTGAAGTAATTTCAGAGTACCCATTACCCCAGATTCCCACTAAGATTCTTCTTCTTACCCTTCCTTTTGTGTTTGTATAATCTAAAAATCTTATTCAGCCGTTTCTTCACCGTTATACTTACAACTGAAAATAATAAATCTTGAAAGAAAATCATGAATTTGGTGTGGTATGCATCTTCCATTCATTCACCCTAAAGTTAAACCCCAGGATTCCATAGGATGTTGAAAGTTCAAGATGCGATTACATTTATAGAGAGTGCAGACATTTTAATCACATTATTGCTACCTATTAGGGCTAGAGGAAATTTCATCTGAAAAGCTACAAGAATATAGCACTACAACAGGCTAGTGAGGAAATGGCCTATGTTATGTGTAGAGTACTTGTGCACAGATTATGCTATAGAAGTAAAGGCATATTACTGGTTTCTGTCCCTAGTGCTACAACCAACATGACAACCAATTCACTTTCAAGAAATCTTTCTCCTTTAGGGTGAAAGCCATAACTTCTATTTTGTTTTATTTTTCTAAATTAAGGTTGTGTGTGATGCATAGGCACAATTCTTCCTAAGGAATCTCTTTAAACTCCTTATTAGTGGAAACCATTCTGTTCTCCTAGGTTTGAGAGGTAGAATCTGTTGTATCTTACATTTTTAAAACGTCTCTATCATGACATTTGTTTCCAGCATTCAGAGCTACCAGCAACTTTCAGGAAACTCCAAAGCTTGCAAGTGGTGAAAACTCATAAGGGAAGCATCCTCAAACCAGCCACGTTGCATACTGAGGAGTAGAACAGAAAAGCCTGGAGTGCAAAGAGGGAGTACAATAGAGTATTGTGAAGGAAGGCATGTCTTAACTGATGGAAACATTGAACAGCAGCATTTTGTTGCAGCCAGTTCAGAATATATTCATATATAGCTTGTTCTTATAGTCTTTATAAGAATGTATAGCATCAGCTTTTGCAGCCATACTAACTTGCATAAATAATACTTAGAGATTGATTTAGCTTGTGTTGTTTTCTTTAATATGTTCATTTTTCCAGCTGTCATATCCTCCCTTGATTTTTTTTTCTGTTTTAATAGGCTGACAGACTTATAATTAACTCAGAGTAAACATTTATTTGTTTCTTAAAATGTTCCTTTGCTAGCTTCATCTGTGGATGTGTTGTTCAAAAACTACTTACATGATCACTTTCTTCCACTTCAGTTCTGCTTCAGAAATATTATCACTATTCTCATTGGTTAAATCCAACTCAGAAGTCTGGTTTTCCAGGGCATCTTGTTCAGAAGGCAATTTTTGAACTTAGAAGCTCCAGATATAAACCCACAGTTGAAAGATTTGCTGTAAGCTATAAAGCACACACCAATTTCCTTTTGAATTTCTTTAGTACGTTCCATTATCTATCATATGTTTACAACATAATCAATTTTTGTAAACCCAGCTTTGACATTTGGCATTTGATGTTCAACCATGGAATCAAAACACAAAGTTGGGCTAACTAAGGGCCACTTTATTTTGACCCATCCTATTTAAAATTGAGTGTGTCTGAAAGATACAAAAGGTGGGGGAGCAACCTGCTCATGGGTGATAACTCCTCAGCCCCAGGGTCAATCCAAATTGCTTTGGTTGCTCCCCAGTCCAGCATTTTGGAAGGTAACCAACCCAACCCAAGCTGAAGAGCCCTTAAAATGAGAGTCTTTTTCCAAGGTCAACCTCAAAGATAGCCTTGTTCCTCAACCCCCTGGGACGCAGGGCCCTAAACAGGGTGTTCCAGAGTCCTACTCTACACCAAAAGGGTGCCAAGAAGTGATCACCAAAGTCTTATTCTCCCCGTTACCTGCCGAAGGACCATCTATTTAACAGCACCACCCTGAGCCAATTTCCCCAAGTCCATCAAATATAGTATGGGATTAAAAAAAAAACCTAAGTAAAAAAGGGGGGGAAATTCCTATCCATCTCTGAAGTGACCAGATAAATTCACGCTGCATTGAGAGTGGAAGGGTGGATCAAAGCCAAAAGAGAGTGGCATGTTAGGGGCAATCTGCTTAACTGATTTGCTTGTCCCTATCACATGCCTTGATCTGGCACTTGGCACCAATCAAATTTCAATACCCTGGCCTCACTCCATGGAGATCATCAAATGTTTACCCTCCCCTGCAGAGACGTTCACAGCACACATCCAAGTAAGTGTTCTCATTACATAGAAGTCTTTGCTGTAAAATTCTGGGCATCACTTTGTTTATATGAGAGATTAATGCAATGATCCGGTGGTCACTACAATCACTGGATGTCCCCTTTATTGGGGATTGGAATGTATTTTGAGCATTTCCAGTCTTCAGCCATTGCTTTTATTTTCCATAATTGCTGGGAGATTTTTGTTAAAATTTGAGTGGATCTGTCTCTGTAGCTTGAAACAGCTCTAGTGGTATGCCATCTGTTCCTAGTTAATTATTTCTCCTAAGTGCTTTGCATCCACTTCAACTTGCATGCTCATGGGGTGAATCCCACTCTGCTTAAATAGCACACCAATAAACAATATTGATGGAGGCAGTAGGCCACAACTTTTATTATTTACAGCTGCTGACAGGGCTGGCATACACATGGGTCTGGATCAAGGCATCAACCAACCTCCTTCTTGATCGATGAGCGTGTCCACCCAACACATTGCCAGAACCACCTGAATGATCGGTGAGGGATCCACATTAGCAGATGCCTTCCACCAGGGAGTGCAGGAAAGGCATCTCCCCCCCCCCACTGGGCTCAGCTGTGTTGCCCCACACCCCCATGTCCCATAAGGGGACCCCCATTCCTACAAATGGCTGAGGACCTAGGCATTGATGACTTGGGTCCAGGACTCATGCCAACCACCCCTCAAAAGTTCTGACAAAGTAAAGATGGCACAAACTCATGTACAAATAGAAGACAAAACACATGACCAAATAAAGAATGAGTAGGTGGATGGATGGGCCAATACTCACAGCATGATTGACCAAGCACATGAAGGAGCCAACACTATAAAGTTCATCCCAGACTTGAGTGAAGCCCACAGCACTCCCAAGCTTCAATACAGTCTTCCATGGGGAGTGTGACCCCGTCCAGGACTGGTTGACACAGCTCCAGCCCTGGATTAGGACCCTTGATAGTAAGCACCTCTGTCTTGTCTGGATTCAGTTTCAATTTGTTTTTCCATCCAGTCCATTACCTTCTTTAAACATTCATTCAAAGGAGACATACTATCCTTAGCAGAAGCTGTTTTTTTAAAGGCATGGAGAAATATATTTGGGTGTCATCAGCATACTGATAGCACCCTCCCCATGCCTCTGGATAATCTCTCCCAGCAATTTCATGTAGATGTGAAAAAGCATTGAGAATAGAATGGCACCCTGTGGTATGCCATGTAACAGCTCCTTTTTTGAGTAGTAGCTATCTAAAAGCACCATCATCTGGAACCTGCCTGAGAGGTGAGACCAGAACCACTGCAACACAGTGCCTCCGATTCCCAGCTCCACCAGGCATTCCAGAAGGATACCATGGTCGGTGGTACTGAATGTCACTGAGAGGTCTAAAAGCACCAACAGGAACATACTCACCCTGTTGATGCTAAGATGGGGATCATCAACTAAGGTGACCATAGGAGTCTCAACTCCATATCCTGCTTGGAAGCCAGTTTCAAATGGGTCAAGGAAGTGTCTGTCATCCAAGACCACCTGGAGCTGGAGGGCAACTGCCTTCTCTATCACCTTGCCGAAAATGGGAAGGTTAGAAACTGGCCTATAATTATTAAGATTCAGGGGATCCAGGGAGGGATTTTTCAGGAGTGGTTTAATCACAGCCTCTTTTAATTACCAAGACTATCTCACTGCTTCCAACACTTTCCATCCATTTGTGTATTAATATATCTCAAACACTGAAGTTTTAAATATCAGTGGTAATTAACTTTGAGGGAATGTTCCCTTACATTTGTGGATGTAGATTTAAATGGGAGGGGTGGAATTTCCAAGTTGATTCATCTATTTCTGAGGGCAAAATTTTCACCCATACCTGCCTTACCGCACCTGGTATTGTATATAAGACTTCTACCATTAGTATATAGATTTTGCCAGTAAGACCTATAGTTTCTTCAATAGTTTATTGCACTATTTCTTTAAATTTGCTTAGTGGTCTAGATATTGTAGATCTGATTTATGAATGTGAAATTAAGTTAATTGCCTAATGTGTTTGGAATCAGGAAGAATAAATTTCCTCTACTTGTTCTTTATTAAGGAACGCAGTTTTGTTTCCTGCTCAGCCATGGAAACCCACTGGGTGACCTTGGGTGTGTGACGCCCTCTCCACCCCAGAAAACTCTGTGGTAGGCTCAACTTAGGCCACTTCCACACTAGGCTGTTATAGTTCTATGATTCCACTTTCAGCTGGCCCCTCCCAAAACTGCAAACCCCAGGATTCCATAGGAGGTTGAAAGTGGAATCATAGCACTATAACAGCCTAGTGCGGAAGTGGCCTTAGAGTCACCACAAGTCAGAAATGACTTGAAGACACACAACAAGAATACCCACAAAATATCCTTTATCCTATAGAATTTAGCTTTTTTCCACAATCTTTAAATATTTTTAATGTATCTGAATCATTAAAAAGAAGATGGCACAAAAAAGATATTAATTGTGAAGGAGTCAACAAAAATTTGTCATGACATCTATTTCAAATACAAAATGTATTGTGGAATAATACCACCTTTTGAATCATTGAGATGACACAAAAGAAACAAAAGGTTTACTAAGCGAAAGGACCTTTTAGGCTCCTTTATCCAATCCAAACCTTAAGATGAGAAGATTCACAATTTTCTAATTGTGTGAAGGAAAGACAAAAATAAGATACACACACAGTAGTTTGGGGAGGCACTAGAGGGATTCTCTAGCTGAGAATTCTAAATGTTCCTCTCTAAACTACATACAAATGAGAAAACAGAGCAAAATGTCATACCTTTTGAACAGGAAATTTTGCTCAAGTACATCTCCCTTTATTGCTGTTATTTTCCACCAAGTCAGCTTCAGCTTATGGAGACCCTATGAATCAGAGACCTCCAAGAGATCCCATTAGTAAGAGATCTGCTTGGCTCTTGCAGCCTTCAGGGCCGTGGCTTCTTCATTGAATCAATCCACCTGAAGTATGGTCTCCCTCTTTTCCTGATACCTTCTACTTCATTGAACATTATCGTCTTTTCCTATGCATCATGTTGCCCAAAGTACTCTTATAGAATTAGAAAAGTGCAATCCAAATAATTTAACTGAAACAAAGAGATGATAGGATCTTTTATAATATTGTATGATGTTAGAAAATGGAATATGTCACAATTGCCCAAAGCATACACATCAAAAAGAGGAACAGAGAAGTTTGAGCCTTACTTTGATCTGGACTACTCAAATAACAATGAGAAAAGTATCAGTACAAGTAAATCAATTATCTAAAAAAAAAATCACATTATTGGTATAGATGTCAGGATAAATTGCAAAGAGAGAAACCTAGATTATAGTAATTTGTTACACAGTTTGAACAGCCAGTTTACATAATGTTTGCTAATATAAATGGAAATGAGATACCTGCATTCTCTTAACTATGACTTTTAAGTTGTTTCTTTTGGGAGAAAGCCCAGAACTAATAAAATCAACAATGCCTATTTAAAAAGTCTTTCACACAAATCTTTCACATAAACTGTTTTCGCCCTTCAGTCCCTTAGCATTTATGTTCAATTTAGGCCATTTCCATACCGGGCTTCTGAAATGGTGCAGAGCGACCTCTCACTGAGGTCTTCTACACCGTAGAGTGGACTGGCGTGGACTACTTTTTGTAGTTCCACACCCGAATCCACTCAGGAGCGGCCGGAACTAGCCGCGCTGCATGTTTTTTAAAAACCTCTTTTTCGAGGTTTTTAAAAAGCACGGAGCGCGCAGCCCCGTGCCGCTCCGTCGCCCGGCTCCAAAGTGGATCTGCAGACGCGCGCAAATGCGTGCCTGCAGATCTGCCGGGGGCGGGCTTCCGGCTGGCGAGCTTCTTCGGTTGGTGGAGAGCCTCCACCAACTGGAAGCTGCCATCTGGGACGCCGGAGGACTGTGGAGCAGCGAGCTCGTGCTGCTCCGCGTGGCGACGGACTTACCCGGCTGCCGGTAAGCTCCGTTTTAGCATGTTTTCACCCGTTTCCCACACACACACATGTGGAAAGGGCCTTAGATATATATATGCATACATACACACGCGTCTCAAATTTTCCTTCTTAGATACTATAATATTTTTAACTTCCACATTCCTTGTGCTAGATCTCATCATTCCTGTCTTATTATCTAACTTCAGTTATTATCTAACTGCCAGATTTCCTGAACCATCATCAAAGACTGATTTGATGTCTTCCTTTTGCTTTCTTCAGATATTTTCACATTTCTTTCTGTAGCTTTTAGTTTCCCATTAGTTCCTAGATATAGGTGAACCAGGTAAAATCATTTGCTTAATTCCAGACCCAATCCCAGTTTTCCATGAAATAAATCTTCAAAGGAGGGCTTAATCTTCTCTTAGATTTTCTGCTGAGCTGGAAAAATATATGGTGGCTTCTTATACTCACCACTCCTTCGAGATCAATCAATCAATTTCTTTATTTATATCCTCCTTTTTGCCCAAAGTGGAACTCAGGGTAACTTACAAAATAAAAAGAGATCAGCATTATGAAGCTTCCATCTTCCATTTCTGGGTGTCTACGTGGTAAACTCTCACCAATTTAATACTTTGTGTGTTCTAACTTTTGTGTGTTAGCCTCAAAGGTTTTAAGTTTCCCTCAAAGCAAACTTGTTTATCCAGATTTATATAACTACAATTCATTTCAAAATGTTGCCCATTTCTCTTTTTTTCTAGTATTCACGTTTTATAAACCTAGAATTTGTTATGTGTTACAAAAATAACATTTCTGGGCATTTCTGGGCCTGACAGTTGTGAATGGTGGTTAACAGGTTACTTAAAATGAGTAGCCTGTTTAAGTTGTTTCCTTACCTGCATAATAATTAAAAACTAGGGTACTGAATAAGTTGATTCCAATTATGGATAAATTATTGATAAATCCAATACAGCCTCTACTCTTTTGCTTTTTAAATTCCTTAGTGGCACTTTAACTCATTGACCGATCTGGATATAAATTTCTGTAGTTCTCTCCAGCGAAATTTGCAAGCCCAGTCTTATGCATATTTGTGTTTTTAATTTCTGCTGTTATTCTTTATTAATACAAGGACAGTATTTGAAATTGTGCTGTTTCTGAAGTGCTAACAGTGGAAACTTTCCCTGACAAATCTGTGTGTGTTCTTATCATTCGTTCTACTCCTTGGACAAAGTGAATGTTGAAAGTAGATTCCAGATAGAAAATGCTTAGCTATCACTGATTCACAGATGACTTAGAATCATAGAATCATAGAATCATAGAGTTGGAAGAGACCCCAGGGGCCATCGAGTCCAACCCCCTGCTATTCAGGAACACCAATCAAAGCATTCCCAACAGATGGCCATCCAGCCTCTGCTTAAAAACCTCCAAAGAAGGAGACTCTACCACACTTGCTATCATGTCTGGAAATCAAAGGCCCTTTTCGCATGGCAGTTTACAAGCGAAAGGGCCCCTTGAGCATCGCGTAAATGTCAGGAGTGGTCTGCATGACGCACTCCCGTTTCCGCCACGCTCAAGGCCTGCAAGCGCAGCAAACACACATTTTCTTATTTTCGGCTTTTGGGGGGGGCGGGGATAGAGGCGTGGGGGTGGGGTGACGGCACAAGGGTGGGGTGACAGCACATGGGGGTGGGCTGACAGCACACGGGGTGGGACAATGGCGCTCATGGGCAGGGCAACGGCACATGGGGCAAGGTTCTGGCACATGGGAGCAGGGCAATAGCACATGGGAGAGGGGTGATGGCATGCAGGGAGAGGTGATAGAGTGCAGGGGAGGAGTAACGGAGCACGAGGAGAAGGCAAAGAGTAGTAGCACCCCAAACAAAGTGCCACTCAGGGTATACCACTCCACCTCACCCCTGTCTCTATGCCACGGACTATCCCTGCTCTTTAGCCATACAGCCACCATCCTTCCCCTGTAAAGAAAGCAGATGTGATGGTACAGCTGTGATTTTGTCTCTTTGATTTTTTTTAATGACTTTATGTTTTTATTATGCAAGAGAGGGCCTTCTCAGTGGCTACCCCTAGACTCTGAAATTCCCTTCTCAGGAAGATCAGAATGTCCTCCTCCTTATTTTCCTTCTGTCAGCAGGCTGAAACCTTTTTATTCAGACAGACATTTAAAATAAACAGTTTTTAAAGAACAGGTGAGGGCATGCTGGATTGTTTTAATTAAACTGTTTTTAAGAGCTTTTTATATTTTTAAATTGCATTTATTATTCTACTGAGGTGTGAATTGTTTTAATACCATAAATAGTTTGATCCTATTTTAATGTGCACTTTTTGCATGTTTTATACCACCTTGTAATGTTTACTGCCGAGAGGCTCTCCCTTCCCTGCTGCTTCAGCTCTGCATGAGCTGCCTGCTCGCACAAGAGCCCCACCTCTTCCTTCCTTCCGCAGTGCAGCCTGGGACCTTCCCAGGCTGCACTGGGGCAGGAAGCATGACTGGCCAGCTCCAGAGGCTCCACACGCCAGGCAAGTGCGCACAGGACCCGGGAACAATGTGCGCTTGTGCACCATTTTCGGCTTCTAGCCGAAAATGAAAAGGTGCACGATCAGCCCCTGCTGGCCCCTGGAGCGTTGCGCAATTGTGAGTGCATCGTGTAGATTGTTCCTCACAATCGCGTGACGCTTGAGGCCCTCTTTTGCATGGCAAATGCAGTGTGAAAAGGGCCATAGTGCAGGAATCATAACTGCCTTGGATCCCATTTGGGAGAAAGGCAGAATATAAGTTCTATAAATAAATAAAATAAAAATAAATCATTCCATAGGATCAAAGAGCCTTTAATATTTGAATTTATTTAAATATGGAATATTTATGCCCTGTTTACAAAACAGCAACAAGGAAATTTTCTCTGTACAAATTAAATATTTATTTTTTAAATTACTTTGTAATAATTACAAACAGATAAATAACTGAATTAAAAAAGAGTGAAAAAAAATTAACCGGGGTTCAGTTCCAACATCTAAGCTGCTAGCAACATTCCTGAGAGAAAAAGTTACTTATAGTAAGAGTATTTCTAATGTAGCACAGATCCTGAAGTGCCTTTTAAAAACTATGTTTGTCATCTTAAGTAAAACATTTGGTAAAATAGTATAAAAATCAAATATGAAGTAATAAACATTTGCATATATTGGAAAATAATTTTCTTCTAATATTTCTTATAGTATTTTAGTGAGGGTTCTTCTTTCCCTCTTCAACTAGTGGAAGAGAACACTAACTATTTACATCAAAATTGGTTGAAAAGTGACATGTTGAAATGTTTTATATATACTGCAGTGCTTTCTATTTTAAATGGCTATATTTATAATTGCACTCTTTCTGACACCTGTGGGACTCCAGTGAAAACAAAATGTCTCTCCAAGGAATATTCTCAGTTTTTAAGTAATAAAATAAACAAAGTGTTCTGGGAAAACAGCAGCTTTGTCCCAAAGTTCTTTTGTAGATTCTGGAATTTGTACTTTCCATCACATGTTCTTTTTCACTTAATAGCGCACAGTTTATTCTGAGTCTCTCAAGGGCCAGTGAATACTTACATAAGCAATGTATGCATTATCTTGAGCTCTTCAAAATGGCATGCATGTTCTCTGTCGACCTACAAAGGAGGAATAGATTATATCCAGAAAATGTTGATAGAAGTGCAAGCCATGGAGGAATGCAGAATACTGCATTAATGAAGCACTGCTGCTACTACACTTCAGCTGCATGGAAATCCAGGGCATCAGGCACTGTGGGGACTCAGATGAAGAGCACTGCATTTTGGTTCTCCGTAGTTCTCTGATTCTCTCCCAACTAGATGAAGTACTGGCACTTTTACATCCTCATAAAAGGTCTGAGTGCAAGAGATGATGTGATGCTGTACAGCTGTCCCATCTTCTTGCCTCACCCAACCACCCACACCACACAAATAACAAGGCTTTCCTGTCATTACAGTGTTCCCAAAAGCTGCCATTTTCTATCCAGTGTGTCACTGGGACCATATGCAGAACACTGGGACTTTATTGTACAAGGTTTGTCAAGCCATGTTTCAGGCTTATAGTTAGTCCTTGATTTTGGTTTTGACTAGCAACTTTGTCTTTTAAACAACGGCCTGTGGCCAAAATAACTTCCTGTAATCCTGTGGACCCACTGAGGAACGAACTTACTTCAGTGGTAGAGCAGCTATACTTTGTAAGAAGACCATTCTGGTTTCAATACCCGCTATCTTCAACTAAAAGTTTAACAGTGCTGGAAAGGGACCCTGTCTGGGACCATGATTAAAGCCAGTTGTGGCCCTTTTCGCAAGGCATTTCCGATGTGAAAGGGCCCCTTGAGCGTCACATAAATGTGAGGAGCGGTCCACATGATGCACTCACATTTGCCCAACGCTCAAGGGCCTGACGCGGACCGCGCACACATTTTTTCATTTTTGGCTTGAAGCCGAAAATGCTGCGCGGTTGCGCATCGCTCCGGGACCCTGCGCACACTTACCTTGTATTCAGAGCCTCGGGAGCCGGGCCAGTCGTGCTTCCTGTCCAGTGCAGCCTGGAAAGGTCCCAGGCTGCACTGCAAAAGGAACAGGCGGGGCTCTCACGTGAGCAGGAAGCTCATGCAGAGCCGAAGAAGCAGGGAAGCGAGAGCCTTCCTCCGGAGGCTGCTCGTGCAAGCCCCACACCCCAGCACCGCAGAAAGGTAAGGTGCAAAAAGGTAAGGAGGAGAGCATTAGGTTAGAAAGACTCATGGAGTAACACAGTATACGACAGGTTTGTATGTTTGCAATCCATGGCATCCTGTTAGTGGCAAAAACAAGTCTAAGTTAACTGTACACCTGCATTTGTCTATTGGTTACTATATGTCTATTGGCAGAGGTTGGTATTCTCTTGCTTCGTCTAAGGCAACCAAAGCCCTCACACCCACCCATGGCCCTTCATGCCTGGAAGAGAGTAGGAGCAATTGCAGAAGCATCTGGCTATGTCCCTGTGGCCAGATATGAAATGATTACATCAGCTGCTGAGACCTCTAGTGGACCCTGGCAGACTTAGTGGTTGATGTAATCACTTCACATCTGGCTATAAGGGAACATAGCCTGATACTTCTGTGGCCCACATCCATGTTCTCTTCTGGACACAAATAGCTGTGGATTGGAGTTGTGTGGTATATTTGTTGGGGGATAGTAAATAACTCAATGTAGCTGCACTAAGCCATGCTGGATTGTAGCCAATATGTGGGCACGTTTGTCTGATTTGATGTGTCTAATTACTAAAACCAGTGAAGTGACCTAAACAAATGGCATAATTCAAGATAATTTAAAAAGATAATGGTGGATCAACACCAAAGTCCATCTTGTCAAGATTTCAGCTTTCTGTTGAGTTGGTGACCAACCAGTTGTCTATGAGAAGCTCCCCAGCAGAATATGAGTGCAGCTACAATCTCTATCCATTCTCCCCAGTAAGTGATATACAAAGGCACAACTCTATTCTGAAAATGTACCACAGTTTTCCATTTTAACTGTAGACTTGGACTCACTTCACATGTGTTTTTAATTTATTTATTATTTTGTACGTTTTGTCATTCAGCCCAGAAAGAAAAATAAAATTATCTTCACAAATCTAGATCTTGGAAAGATACTTTTAAAAAACCAGTTACTTTAGTTGTAGTCGCAGTTCCAAGCTGACTTCTCAAAGTTAATCAGATTTTTATCATAAAGAGCAACTGTATCTTCATTGTTACAAGTAACCCATCATTTCTAACTGGTTACTCCCAAACTCTTCCAAATGAAAATAGCAAATCACAGTGGATGTCTCTGGTAATTAGTAAATGGAACACTTGAAACCCCCAAACTCTCAAAGTTTGTACAGAAACCTTTTGCTAGTATATAATGGACCTTCCTATAGATAGAGATTTCCATAGCTGGGGTGTCAACTGGAAAAGCAATTTTATTTGGTGGCCATCCATTTTACCTCAGATATCACAGGCATCCAGGGAGACGTGTCTGATGAACTGGAGAGACTGTACTAATCAAATGCTCATGTTCTTTGTGACATTGTCATGACATGGGTAGAAATAAGATCTGCCTCTCCATCCTTCAAAGATTCCATGATCAGAAGCTAATAGATACTGCTGCTTTTGTCAGAACTGGCAAACCTTCTTCCATTTATAGCCCTCCAAAATCTGTTCTAGAGCTGTAAAACCCTCCCTGCCCCCTGCCCCCTAGAGTTTTAGTGCCATGGAGAGCTAGAAAAGGGACAGAAATTCTGCTGGCACTGCATATGGCTGTATACCTCTGGATCTTGGCCTATGACTATATGAGTGTGTCATCTGACTTTACGGAAAAGCAATGCCTCTTAAGTTACAAATAACAAAATTAAAATTCACCTTCTGGTTTTATATCTGCAATGTCCAAAGACTCTACAGAGAGCATGTACAATGTTGGCTGAAGTTGTAGAACATGCATACGTGTATGTCAATGGTATTCCAGGAGCCGATTCACATTACACAGTTATAGTGCTATTTTTCTACTTTAACAGCCATGGTTGCATCCTATAGGATCCTGGGACCGGTATTCTGATGAGGTGCTAGAATTCTAAATGCCCCTTCATAAACTGCCAGTCCCAGGATTCCATAGGACAGAAAAATTGGAGTTGAAGTGCAATAAACATGTTCTAATTCTGTAGAATAAATGAGTCCCTAGTCATGTTTAGACAGCAGATGTAACACATTACAAACTCATCCCATAAATGAATGCATTTTTTCACAAAAACATAGATGTTTATCAATTGAACGTTTCCACTTCTGAAACAAATATTAATATACTTTGAAATTATTTCCTTAGAAGTTGCAGTGTTACCAACATGACTGTAAAAATCACTAATTTTTTCATTTGAATAAAAGTGAAGATAATTACATGATGCCTTCCTGTGTACGCATCTTGGACTAAATAAAAAAAAAGGTTAATGGTAATTGGCAATATGAAAACTGCATTCCTCCTTCCCTTTGCTTAGGCATGATGCCATAACATTTCTTTTTTTTTTCTTCATTTCCATGATTTACAGTTGAGCAGAGCTTATAAATCAGAACAGTTCTGTGGGTTATGAATAAGAATGTATGTTTTTCCAAAATGTCCAAGTGAAATACACTAAAAGGACTTCACAGTCCTCCTGGCAGCTGTAATTGAAGTTAATAACACTTGTTTTGATGGAGGAAACTCTTTGACATCTAGGCCTATTTTTTAATAAAATGATCAAACAATTATCATCTAGTCTTTGGAAAATCAAAGCAGTGACTTCTGACATTATGCCATATTAAAGAATTTTTTGCTTTCAGACATGTTTGCATTTATCTAACAATTTTAGCAATGTCCTCCATTTTTTTATTTTTTTATAAATCTCAAGTAGAAAACATAAAATTTTTGAAGCAGGCATGGAAAAAAACATGAAATCATGTTGGCCATTTTGCCGTGCCACAGCCTCTTACGTGGCACTTGGGGGAAGACATCTGATGTGCATTATGACAGCCTGCCCCACTCTCTTGTGCAGTTAGAGATGTGTAGAGCATTGGCATCCCATCAGAGGCAGGCATGCACAGTCCAAGTCAGTGGGCTGCTTGTAGCCTCTCAAATGATGTAGTGTGGGCCCCAGACCCTCACATTCAGATCCATCTCACTCACTGATCTTTCCCATACATATCTAAGCATGTTCTCTTGCCTATTCGACACTAGAAGTGGTCTCTTGGGGATGTAAAGACAGTACACCCCTGCTTTAAAAAGTGTATGAGGAACCTGTGAACAATAAGGAGGTTCTGCATGCACATTGAAAATCATGTAACTAAAGTAAATCACTGTTGGTTACTTTAAGAACATAAAATAATACATCACATAATGCATACAATTTTATGCATCATATAGTTCAACTATTCAATTTTATTTAGCATAAAAATTACCATATTTGGTGTACCAAAAATGTAGTTCAGTTAGCCATTAGTCGCAAACTTAATTCCCATTTTTTATTTTTTAAATTTATTTGTTTGTTTGTTTGTTGTTACAAAGATTGCTAGAACGTCTATAAGGAACCTCTTTTGGTTTTGTCACTTTGTTAGGAACAGGCAAAAAAACAATAAAAACACAACAAACTATTAACATAAATAAAACAGAGAAAGTCATTTTCTCTTCTATAGTTTGCTATAGTGTCAAGCAGACATGAATCATTCATTCCCATAAAAAGTACCAAGTGTAAAATATCAAGACTAGGGCCCTTTTCGCATGGCATTTTCCATGCAAAAGGGCACCTGGAGCATCGCATGATTGTGAGGAGTGATCTGCACGACACACTCACAGTCGCGCAACGCTCCAGGGGCCAGTAGGCGCCGATCGTGCACCTTTTCATTTTCGGCTAGAAGCTGAAAATGGTGCATGATTGTACATTGCTCCCAGGCCCCACGCACACTTACCTGGCGTGCAGAGCCTCTGGAGCCACGCCAGTCGCGCTTCCTGCCCCAGCGCAGCCTGGGAAACTCCCAGGCTGCACTGTGGAAGGAAGAAGCGGGGCTCTCACGTGAGCAGGCAGCTCATGCGGAGCTGAAGCAGCAGGGATGTGAGAGCCTCTCAGCAGAGGCTGCTCGCGCGATCCCCGCACCCCAGCGCCGGAAGAAGGTAAGGTGCAGAAAGGGCCTAGGAATTGCAATGATTAAATACTAGGCATTGTCTTACATAAAGGTCTCCCGATTTTTTGAAATTAATTTTGAGAGAGTAAATATATTAACACCTTTTCTTAAACATTTCATTCATCATTATAAAAGAAAACACCCCAGAATCCAATTTTTGTTTTTCAACTTTAATGTTTCTGGTAGAATCAGGGTTGCAAGAAAATAAAAAAAACACTGTTTTCCAAATTTTCCAGTATCTTCTCCACCAAGATTTTCACAACTTCGCGTTCGGATACCCAGATGCACCCCTCGTTTATCATGGTCTAGTGTTGCAGCTGCTTCTCCCTGTCAGTGACTGAGACTCAGATGGGATCTTCTGTCTCTTTTTGTCTTTTCAGTTACTCTTCTCCTTTGCTTTGAACTCAGAGTGGACTCAGAGGGAAAACCACCGGGCCCTGCTTTGCCTACCACTCCTAGTAGTATAATTGGGCATGCTGCACCCTCCACTGAAACATGCTCCTGGTGAAAAGAAGACCTAATCTTGCTTGGTTCACAGAAGAACAAAAGAAACCCTAGGGGTCTTCCATGGAGTGAAAGCAGTTCTCTGTACTAATCCCCTGAGCATTTTTCCAGTATCTATATGACACTAAGCAGAAGTTTCTCCTTCTAGTCTTTCTCAGAAAACAGAAAGAGGCTGCTGGTAGTGGCCTTAGTGAGGATCCTCTGCAGATAGAAGGGTAACAGGGAGATATGGTACTACCTCTTCATAGAGAAGTTCCTCCTCAGCCAACAGTATGTCCTGGATACATTTTCAATTACAGAGATATAGAGACATGAACCAGAAGCATCCTAAAGCAGAAATGGGAATTGTGTAGCCCTCCAGATGTTGGACTGCAACTTCATCCACTCCTAGGCATCATAGCCACTGGTAAGAAATGCTTTTAAGACTCCAGCTTAAAAACACCTGGGGAGATTCATGATTATCACCTCTGTCCCATAGCCTTGTCTGTAGGATAAACAAGCCAGTCTCTATGCAAAGGAATGCATTTCTATATAATTACACTATATGCATTAATCAGCCAACTAATTCTAGGACCTCTGTGAGAGCAGTTTTGTGTGAAATCACTATTAATAAGGTAGTAATCACAGTCTATAATTTTGCAATTTCTATGCTTACTGTTTATAATTCCCTACCTTGCCACACACCTTATCATGCTTATATATACCTGTAAGTTCCAGTGATGTATTTAAGTCTTTTATTCCAAGTCTCAAGTCTCTACTTTCAGGTCTCAAGTCCTTGCAAGACACTTTCAAATCAAGTCTTGAGTCTGGAAGCCAATTTTATACCCCCATCTGTATTCCAGAATTTCTGGACAAAGTCTAATAACGTCAGCTTTAAAGTCAGCCCTCCATATTTGCAATTTTGCCTACTGCAACTTTGGAAGTGAAGAATAGAATTCTTCTTACTCCCCATTCCCCAAGCTGGAGGTTTTGTGTCAACGGCCATATAAGGGTCTGCAGTGGAAAATTTCCGAAGTGGGAAATAGGATCCTTCTTACTTACAGTTTCCAAAACTGAAGGCTTTTTCAGAAGTGGAGAATAGGATCCTTCTCACTCTCTATTATTGAAGCTTCAAAAGTTTTAGAAGGAAGGATCCTTTCTCCTCAACCCTATGGCCTAACACATTTGCTGTTCCCCTTTGAGAAACATGCCCTGCACTCTGGGGGTGAGTCTTACCTTCTGCTCTTAGGAAAAGTTTTTGAAGGCTCCTGTGATATGCAGTGGGGACAGGCAACTGAGCAGACCTCAACCCTGTTGTCGAACCTGTTTGCTGTTCCACTCTGAGAAATGCACCCGCATTTTGGTCTTAAGATAGATCCTCATGTGACCAGGCAAAAAAAGATGGAAACATTGTTCAAAGTGGTAAGTTTTCTGGATGAATGTGTTATGCAACTGAACCAAGGGCATCAAGTCAGTCACTAAAAATATACAAGTCACTAGTTGAGTCAGTGTGTCATTTATTGCTGAGTCAAGTCCATGTTGAGTCACTGAAGTGACTTAAGTCCAACTTGAGTCCAAGTCAATTGACTTGAATCCACATCACTGGTAAGTTTTGTGTGTGCGTGTGTGTGTGCGTGCGCGCGCAGGCACGCCTTCAAGTTGCCTGTCAGCTCATGGCAACCTCTTGAATTTCATGGGGTTTTCTTAGACAAGGAATATTCAGGGGCGCTGTGTAGACTGATATTTATTGGTGGCCTCCCATCCAAGTACTAGCTAAGGCTGATCCTACTTAACTTCCAGGCTCAGATGGGATCAGGTGCCTTTAGGGTACAGGATAATATTCTGTACATTTAACAAAGTGTGCCAAAGCATCTAATGCTCTAAACAGAAAATGTTGGATTTCAAGGTGCTAAAAGAGATTGTATTGTTCTTTAAGAGTAATAACTACTTCAGCCACTCAGGACAACCTGAAACAGAAAAGCAGAAGTATTGAAGTTTCAAATAAATTTTCATATTGCTTGAATACCCTTTTTGCCCGAGGGGCTGTGTCCCAAAATACTCAAGTGAGTTCAAGCATCGAGGAGTACAGTGGGGTCTGTTGGTCGTAATTTCAATCCCTAGATAAATAGGTTTTATGTTTATTTTCCTTTTTTTCAAATTTTCAAAGACATTTCCAAAGATAATAACTGGGTTTATGTCTGGAGAGACAGCAATGATAGGAAATGTTATTATCTCTTAATTTACATGTTAATTTCTCTTAATAGCAGCTAAACAGCTTATTGCCCATTAAATAAATACCAATTAAAATTTGACAGCAAATAAATAACTCAGAGGATTCTGTTTGTTTATTCAAATCATGACAGAGCCTGTTCATGCCAAGCACAACTTCCTGCAAAAGCAGAGGAGGATGGAAAAACGATGTTATGTTGGCAGATGGCACAGCTTTGAAGATGAATACAGAAAAAAAGAAAGAGCCCAAGTCTAAATCAATAATCAATCTTGCTCTTTCCTCAGGGGAACTCTTATACCATTTTGTCTGTGGTTATATTCCAGTGCTCAAGACACAGATGGTTCTTGAATGTACATATTACTCAGTAGCATGTTCTAGTTTTAAATATCTTGGGATTCACTTCCAAGAACTTATTTGGAATTGGAAATCCTATATCATTCTCTTATATGGTCAGTCACAAACAGGAATGAATGAATCTGTCAGTTCAGCTGTTACCACAGTTTCTAGCCCGAACTTGTGGTATATTAGATATCATTTGATATCAATAATTTGGCCTTCTCTACCCATTCCTCTCCACGTGCTTGTGAGGCCCCCGGACAAGCACACACACAGGCGCGGCCGCAAATAGCTGAACCATTCAAATCACAATCCAGGCAGGCCAGTAATTGCCAAATGCAGCTTTAGGAGACCTCAAAGCAAGTACCACATCATGTATGCATGCTACTTACAAAAGATCCCCTGCCCCGAGCAGGCAGCTTGATGAGCGGACTATACAACTCTCAAGCACTCCGCGTTTGCATACTGGCTACTCTATTGACAACTCTGTCATAATTCAATCATCTAAAGTACTGATCTTTTGGAGGCTTTGTCTCCAGCCTGAAACTCATTGCTATCCCAAAGAATGGACTAGCCTGCGGCCACATTTTCCCCTATGAGAACCCCTGGTTTTGAGCGTCTCGTTGGATCGCTCTTGGCTTCCATCCTGACTTGCTGTCGCTTCGTCCAGCGAGCCTTCCCCTCAGCTCCTCGCGCTGAGAATCCTTACTTCCACAGACTTCGTCTTCAGACTACCCGGGCTTCAGGACGGGTGTAGTATTTCCCATACTAAACCTCCTCCTAAAATCCCTCTATCCAACTCCTACCTTTATTTCAATAGTTCTTCGTGTGAGTGTGTTGCATACACGTGTTTGACTGTACATCAATAAAACTATTATTATTAACTTCTGTTTGCTCCTTGACTCGGCCTGACCCCGTAGACATTGGGTTCAAGATCTCGCTATGTTGCCCTGCCTCTTGCACTGCTAACTAGTGCTCTAAGCTAATTCCCATTCCCCATTAATTTGAGCACATTAAGGTGTCCCTCCCGGGACCTCCAGAAAATCAGGGTAACACAGCTTCCTGTAACAAGCACACTTTCATCCCACTCTGTTTCTGCATCATTTTTTTCTGAAGAAGAAGAAAAAGAAAAAAGGAGAAAAGAATTCATTTATATGAAAATTCATGTGTCTTTTTCTATGTACCTTCTCCTAACATATGCATTTCCACACTTTCCCCTACATATTTTTATACACAATTTTCCATTGTATATGCATTTTTAAATAAGAGAACTGCATAAAAATAGCAAAAATCAATGGATAATTATGGATAATGATTGCAAAAACTAATGTATAACCATTAAGAGGTGATTATCTAGTCCGCATATTACTTTAGGAACTGTGAACTGATCCAGGGCACATTGGACCACCATCCTGGATCCCATGCTTGTTTTATTGCTGGATCGCTTATTGTTGCTTAGGCGTGTGGTTGTTTTTGCATTGTATTATATTGCTTGTTCTTAGCTACCTTGAACTGTACAAAGAAGCATGAGGTGTAAATATTTTAAACAAGAAAATAAACAAGCACTACAATTGGGATGGGTTTTAGGTGTTAGAAATACAGGCTTTGAGTTAGATCTTGCCCACCATTTGCAGCACTTGGTTAAGTGGCTCGGCTTGTTTAAAACAGATGACAGCAGGCAACCCTCTCTCCCTGATTTAGCATTCCTTTCTTTCCAGATGACCTTTACATGTCTGCTATTTCAAACTGTAGCTACTGAGCATCTGGAAGAGTAATAGAGGAGGATGCCACCCTTACTCTACGAATGTATTGGTTGCACAGATAAAGTGGAGAACACTGAACCTTAGATTTTACATTGCTGTCTTAACATAATCTGGGAGATGTAGAGATTGAGTGATGTTGCCATAAGAACTATTTGTAGGCTGGTTATCCATAACACTGAATTTATCCTGCATAGAGTGAGATTATTCATCACATTGGCTAAATGGAAGCTTAAGGAGGATAATTTGCTTCAAAAATATCTTTTCTGCAATTTTTATTAATATAATTTTGATTTCATTATAGTGCAAACTAACCTTATATTCACTTACCAAGGAGTGAACCTTATTGAACTATATGTGAATTATTTCTGAGAAGCCTTCTATATGGTTGCACTGTGAATGCATTACATTTACATAAGATTCCTTCCCTTGTAAACAGATGCTATGGAGAGATAGATGGCCAGACATAGCATTACTCGTTCCAATGTTTATTTCAGTCTAGGAGAGAACATCTCATAGTAAAAACAATTACCATCATTCATTCGCCATAAAATGGCCATCAAAAATTATAGCCCCAGTCTAAACCAAGAATAATTCTTTAGGGCACATCATAGACCTGAGACAATTTTAAAGAAGGAGGAAGGTAGACTGTAACAGAAAATAATGGACAGTAACTTAGAAAAAAGGAAACACAGTCTACCTTGAAGAAATGTCCCCAAAATTGCAAATGCTATTAGAAATAGATTTCTGAAGACTACTACACACCAGACTATTACTCTGATTATTTCTGAGGAGATAAGCTATACTCTGAATAGAATAGATCATTTGTTCTTAACCTTTGTTGCTGAAGACCCCCGAGATGTAACACAAGATTTAAATATTTAAATTTAGATTTAAATATCCAAATATTTATTTAAACATTCAAATATTTATTTATTTATTTATTTATTTATTTATGACTTCCAGAGACTAGGATTCAAATCCTCGCTCAGACACTGGCTGACCTTGGGCAAACCACATTCTCTCAGCCTCAGAGGAGAGCAAAGGCAAACCCCCTCTAAACAACTCCTGCCAAAACAAATCTTGTGATTCACTTTGCTGTAAGTCAAAAGTGACTTGAAGGCACGCTACAAAAAAGTGCCGCTGACAGGGGGAGGTTCTTTTCTAGCCATCATGTCTCTCCCCTTTGAAAACTGACTTATGACAACTGTAAGGAGAACCTATCATGAGCGTTTTCTTGGCACAATTTGTTGCCTTTGCCTCTCTCTGAGGCTCAGAGAATGTGACTTGCCTGTGGTCACCCAGTGGGTTTCCATGGCCGAGTGGAGATTCAAGCCCTGGTCTCCAGAGACATAGTTTGGGCGTGCGCACATGCCTACCATTGTGTCTCTTTTGTCAGGGATGTGGCAGCAGAGATATGTGTGCGTACACCCAAACTGCCCTCTCATTTGCAAACAAGGGAGCAGTTTCAACACTGGCAAACCTCCCCCAACGCCACTTCTCTGTTGCTTCTGCTACTGTTGTTGGCATTTCAGCAGAGGACTGCGGACCCTGTGAGAGCTCCATGGACCCCCAGGGGTTTCTAGACCCCAGATTAAAAACCACTGGTATAGAATATAATATCTAATATATGAGAATCAGTATTTACAGAAGCAGATTTTAGATCTAAAACTGTGTCAGATGCCTCCCCAATAATTACAGCTGTACGGATGTGTAAAAACAACATCTGACACCTGGATAACGAACTCAATTTTGCTACATACGCAGGAAGCTGAAGAGAAACTTAAGAAATAAATGTGTTCTGTTAACAAAACAATACTCCCGAACTTCCATTGAACACTCCCTGGGATGTTATGAAAGCTGTTTTTCCAGAGAAAAAACAAAAATTATTAACAGGAATAAAGATGTTGGTGGAAAAGCATGTAATAAAAAAATCAGAACCAGATCTACAGAAATTAACAACGAAAAGATGTTCACCAGAATCCTATATGATCATTACATTATGTAACTATACATATACCCAGCTATGGTGCTAAAAAATCCTTTTGCTGAATTGTGAAGGTGCACAGCAGGACATGGCTAGAGTGCCTGATGTGCATTGATGCATGATATGCACATTGGTGCACTGCACTGATGTACATTGTGCATTAATATGCATCAGGCGCTTTGCTGACTCTGTTCCATAGTACTATATCAGCAGCCCTCTACTGGAGAAGTATGTTACACAACTGCACAATTCTGACATCTACAGACATACGTCTACTGACAAAGATGTAAGATCCCAACAGGATTCAGGCCACTATTGATATCTAGATGTTATTAAAATTACCATAAATATGTAACATGTAACATGTCAGTCAAGAATATTACAATGCTGGAGATGTCTACTAGAAAGCACGTAGAGAAAAATAAAACCAGGAACCAAAAAAAAGATTAAAAATGAAAAAGGAGGTTTTTAAAATGTCAAAGAATCATAAATGAATCATAAATATTTTTCAACAAGCTTGCATACTTCAAAGTCACTAGAAAAACCAAAAAGACTAATCACTTGGGGAAAAAACTGAGTTAAAGACACACCAGAACCTTAATAATATTTACATTTTGAAATCATAAAAGAAAAGATATATGAAGTCATACGAAAGTAAAAAGCTACAGACACATGTACTTTTAATGGAAACTTTTATGAAACATTCAAAGAAAAATCTATTCTTTATATTTGAATTTTACTTCACTAGATAATAGAAAATAACCTGATCTCACAATCTTTCTAAACTTTTTAGATTGTATAGATTATATAAATTTAGATTATATAAATATTGGAAGTGGGGGGGAAAAAAACAGTTGATTCTTTCTAACCCAAATAAAGTTTCAAAGTTTTCCCTATTATTTTTGCAATTCATTTAAATAATTTAGTTCTACATTCTACTGACCCTAACTATTTCAGTTTCATAAACTACATGGTCAGAGAACTAATATAAAGATTTCAAATATCTTTTATTGTGCAAAATATAAACACAAGCCCTGTATAATTCTTTCATTATGTGCCTCAAAGGCACTTGATAGATTAGAATGGGTATTTTTAAAAACAAATTAAGTAAGTAAAATAAAGGAATCGGGAATGAGTTTTAGTAACACCTTACCTCAGCCATACAGGAACAATCAATCAGTCTAACAAATAAATATGATTCAGACCCCAATAAGTATAAAAGATGGGATAAAGTATTCTGGCCCTTTCACACTCTTTTTCCTGCTATTTTAATGAAACGTAACAAGAAACCCCAAATAGGCTTGGCAAAGTGTGTGTGTGTGTTTAATTTACAGCATTGTATTATGATGAAAAGGCAGAATGGACAGTTGTTGCAGAAGCAGAGGCCAAATTTTGCTCCCTTCGCTCTGGCAGGCTGCACCCTTGCACTTACACCAGACTGGAATGTGATGTCACTTCCAGGTTCAGTTCTACTTCATTTCAGTTGATTGGAGAGGAGTAGCAAAAACAGCTTCATTTTAGGGCTATTTGGTACAGGTTGGGTCATTTTATGACTTTTTTTTTCACACAGAACAATTCTTTAAAAATGGGCTGGGGGAGACTAAAGACTTTGGGAGCATCCTGAGGACAAACAGAATCAGCCACTCCACTTGCCCTATAGACTACACTTTCCCCACCCATGCCTTCTACAAATACAGCAAGCATATTAGGCTTATTAAATTAGGCAAATGATTGAGATGAAATATGGATTAACAGGGAAATTGGAACAATATGAAACATGAGTCCTATCTTTTAAAATTATTAAATCAAAATATCTAAATGGTATCATGAACCCTGTTTGTATTTTATCATGACAGGCTGGAAGGAAATGGCATAAAGAACTAGCACTGTGTCTTTCACTGATAAACCATTTCTGAGTCACCCATTATTTTATAATCAACACCATCACCTATGTCTTAACTGAAGACTTGATCCACCCAAAACCACTTAGCAAGAAATCAGGGCATTTGTACAATTTTGGACTGCAAAATCAGAAAATAAAAAGAAGGAGGAAAGACAGGCTTATAACAACATTCTGTCTGTCATACACTATGATGGATATACTCCAGTGATATGAAAGTTTTGAGACACCTCTTTGTTCTTGGTTCTGAAACAAAAGCTGGAGATGAGCTATGGGAGTGTAGTTTGTAAAAGATTCCCTAATGTTTCTAGAAGTTGCTAAGAAAAGAGGAAAGAATAGGTAAAGCAATCAGTTCTCTGGTGGCTTTTATGGTGTTGGGGAAAGAGAACCCTAACTAGCTTTCCAGCTAGATAGGAACGTGTTATCTTACCCCTGTAATGTGGTGAGTAGAGTGATAAGCTAACTGCAGCCTGAAATCTACTTACAGCTGGTGTTACACTCTGGAATCCAGAGGGCCACAGTGCATCATTACAACTGCCATTTTGGACAACACATCCGGTCTGCTTGCTTTTCCTGGGGGAATATTGGCTGTTTAGGGAATATGGACCCCCTCCCCCAGAACAGTATTGCATGGTCCCACAATGGGGTTTCAATGAATTTTTGGCTGTTTACCAAATGCAGAATGACTTCTTTTAGCTCGAAACATTTGGACAGAGCCTTCAGAAATGCCATTGGTTGTCCCAAGGCCCACACTGAAACTTGGAAAGGAATATATGTATCCCAGTGTCTCACATTTCCCAGTCCTGTTCTATTTGCAAAGTTTCTGTTCAACCAGAAGGCTGTGGTTTCGTAGTTAGAGTACTTTAACACAGTGTGTGTGTGTATGTGTGATGCATGTGCATGTATTTAATGGTGTGCATTTTAAACTGTTTTTAATTTTTTGATCATTTAATCTCTTTTTAACTTTCGTATTTTGTAAATTTTTAAATATGAGGTTTTTAAAATTTGTTGTTAAGTTACTTTTGAGTCCCAAACTAGGAAAGACAGCATAGAAATGTAGCAGTAGGAATGGTGGTAGGAATAAGAATAACAATATAGCTCCACCAGTGTCAAAAAACAGTGTGAAGTTTTTATTGCCACCTAACAGAATTCACTTACATCAAAAGAGACTCCTTGTGTACATTCTATGTTGCCTGGCTTTTTAACTCCATCACTTAGAATGTTCTTAAACTTTTTAAAACACCAAATTAGGATCAGAATAATCTCAGGATTTTACACTAGCATAACTAGGGGTTACCCCAGCAAACCTGTTTTCTTCATTACCTAGGGAGATATGCAGTATCTCCTGGTGCAACAATTTGTTTGACAGTACAACAGCTGCTCCATGGTGCCTGGACACAACTCTTTCTCCCAAATCAAACACTCTTCAGCTGACTCAACAGGTGAAAGCTCTCTCACTGCACTGCTGGCCAATTTCATCCTCCCTCGTTGGTACCGGGACCCTGGAGTAAGTACAACTTCAGAACCGTTTGTTCTTCCAGCTTCAGAGAGGATCCTGGATTAATTCAGCCACTTAGTAACACTGGCTTGTCACTACTGCCTTCCACAATACAAACAAAATCTTTTAGGGTAGAATCCTATATGTATTGACTCAGACATCCCATGGTGTTCAATGAGGCTTACTCCCTGGAATGTATGCAAAACGACCAGCCTTCAGTAATCATGTAAGCCTATAAATGTCTGCTGAAAAGTCAGACTCATTATGTTAAATAAGATTCACTCCCAGGTAAATGTTAAAGGATCGTAATTCATAACAATAATGATGAAAATAAGAACAGAAATATAACAACATACAAGCAGTGGGCAATGTCTCAGTAATTTAGGTAAAGATTTATTTAATGTTGTTTAATTTCCCTGCTAGATAAGTCACTTTTGCTTAGTGCTTCAGTGACTAAATCCAAAACAGATGGGAAACATGGACTGTAACCCAAATTACTTTTGCAGAATTCAATAATGATTTCACTGGAGACAAACTACATTTTAAACAAATGAAGCCACTATTTAATCTGTATCAACAATGGACCTGCAAAGCCAATGTTTCTGGTTCTTGAGAATTCTTTTTGTTTCCCAGATGCCTAATATGTATAACAAGCTCACAGACCTTCTGGATACAGAATTCCCATATTTTTCAATGGGAAGTATTATATATGCATACCAGAATAGTATGTTTGATGGAAACAGCTATGTTTTTAAGCAAAAATATGGCTGTCTCTAGTAATTTCTTTAATATTCACAGTCAAGCATTATTAGTACTAATATAGATATATGAAGATCCATGGTCCATATATCATCTTTCCCCCCATCCCTTGGTTATTACACAACCTAGAAAGTTCTTGGCAGAACAACCTGCTACTTTGCTGTCTAGGCTTTTCTTGGTGTCTAGAAATGTGAGGTCTTTGACTCGTGGACTGGATTTCCTTCTAGCAAAAGAAGTAATTTTAGTACTGCAGACTAGCCAGCCCAAAGGGTCAGTCCTTGCAATGTGGATTTCCTCCTAGGCTATTTCCTTATGATATCGCTATATCACCATAGCAGCAGGTTGTTTCCAGGTCAGGAGGCATGCTACTGCACAACATTGCTGCTATCTAGCTGCTATCCCATCCCCAAGCATTACAAAACCACTGCATTCTATTTCCAGAAAAAAAAATCTGTTGAGTGCCTCCATTAGCACTTCAATCCTGTCAGCTGGCTCAGTGCGGTATTGTTATAGCACTTGATAGCGCTTCCAATCATCCTGAATCCAGCAGTGGGTGGGCTGTGGGAATGCCCAGCTTGTCTCCCCCTCAGTGACTCCAGTGGGGTGGTAACTTCAGAATCTATCACCTCCCCATGTTAATTTGAAAGTTCTCCTTTGAGTGAAAACTTTTTTAAAAAATACATTTGGAGGCATCATAGCATGAAAATGCAATAATGTACTGCCATGTTTAGTATGGTTTCCAACAAAACAAACAAACCAAAAAAACCCCCTGCCCTGTCAGGGTGATCGAGTGGAGTGAAAGTGGGGACAGGAAGTGGCCAAGGACGCTGTAGCGTGGAAGGAACAGTGGTGGCAATGCTATTACTCATCCACTGAAGGCAGAAGTGTGCAGAAAACAGTGTTCCTAATGGCATCACATGAGTGGCAATGCCGCAATTGTAATGATATATCACGCTAACAGCCTCTAGTGTGGAAATGGCCCTGGTCTTCCTCCTTAATTCATGCTGAATCTTCCAAGAATCACTCAGGATGTGGAAAGAGAAGCCTTATCCAGACCCAAGGATTCAGGTCACCCACCCATCCATAGCCCATGTTCAAACACCTGCTGACAGTTAATCTACTGAGTAGCCTTCTGAGGTTCCTTGATGTAATTGTCCGCATCTATCCACTAGTCCTGAATGTAAAGAAGAAAGCCTGGCAACAACCACACTTCCTAATAATATTTGCAGTTTAATAGATGTGCTTGCTAATTCATCCCTTAAGTAATATTTATTTCATCTTATGTTATATTTTGGAGTTGAGTCCAGCAGATGGTTAACACATACATAGTTTATTATTTTTTCATCAGTTGAGATAATTCAGCTGGCAGCCAAATGCATGCAAAATGCATTGTATTTGTAGTAATATGAAAAGATATTCCAAGTTTTATCTTGAATCTGTGATGACTGATTCACATGTAGAGGTCATCATGATGCTGCAGGCATCAAGTAGAATCACTTTGTTCAATCAGAGGCAATACCTGCTCAGCCAGAGGGAACAGTTTGGCTACAGGCAAGTAACTTCTACACATTTCATCAGTTGACAGCTCTAACTAATTGTAGACTAAAAGTTGGATGTCAGTGTTACCAAAAGAACAGAATAGAAATACAACTCCATAATATTCCATTTGAATGACCAGATAGATAGACAGACAGACAGATAGATAGAGATGGGGAAAAACTCTTCCATTTTGTCGTCTGCATATCACATTTAACCTTTCTGGTTTTTATGGCTGTATCAAATCAATTTGAAACAAAAATTGAAAAACTGTTTACAATCTAATAGGAATGAGGAGCAAAAGTTCCTAATTTTTCTGAGGTTCCCTTTGTCTTTTGTTTGGGAAAAAGGACTCTGGCACAATGCAGACAGCAGGAGTATGATGTCATTGGGGAAGCATATGCTTATTTTTAAAGATTCTATTGGGATTCCTTGGCATATGTAGAACTGCTCAGATTGAGGCTCACATCCTACTCAGCTGAGTCCTTGTGAGCCATAAAACAGGTTTCACTTGTCTCCTGTGTTATTAGTAAGTCTATGTATCAGCGAGATCAGAAAACTCTTATGCATTCTCTTTTTAAACATGTCCCAATAAGAAGTCTGTTATATTTCTGTTAGTGGTAGCATATTAGATTACCTTTCAAGTCAGTGCCAGTTGGGAGCTCCTCCACTGAAAGGGGAACCTAGGATTTGCTTCAGGCTAGAACTTTGCCATAATCATGTTGTTTTAAGAATCTCATTTAGACTTTCTGCAAATCCAAAGTGTTGAGTTAGCCACACTCTGTTTATTTGTAGTATATTTTCTGACACCTTGTTACACAATTAATCTACAACCTCCTTGAATGACCTCCACTCCTAAGAATGGAGGTCTGACATGCACACAGCCCATGCCACCTGTAGAATAATGCATTCTTTCACTTGGGACTCCCTGCCTCTTTACTGTATTGTGCTCACTGGTTTTTGTCCTGGCCTCAATGAGTACAATGAACAAAAGCAATCACTCTTTCTTCTGAAGTCCTTGAAAATATTTGAGCAAGTTCAACACAGATTCCTTTGATCTTCACTACCATGAAGATATTCAGATCCTTTCTCCTTCTACCATATGATTTTCCTTCTAAACTCTTTAACAGTTTCATCAAAATTCTATGACTGTCATCTATTTTATCAACAACATGAGTAGGCTGAAACTGTGGGTGGCCTGACCAGAAATGAGAGTGGATTCCAAACCAGTAGCCCCATAGTCTGAAGCCAACAGAACATTCTACACTGTTAAGCAGGCAACAACAGAAGCCAGGGCTTTATTTTTAAACCATCCTGCCTGCTAATTGTATGAACCAATATTTTTAGGCCAGTTTGAGACCATGAAGTTCCAAGATCCAGAACATCCACTTGGTTCTTCTTGAACTCTTTAGCAGAGAGTTGAAGATAAAATTCCTGCTAGAGTTTGTAGCAAGGGTGGTGGCCTTCCAAATGTTGATGTTTTTGAAATCCATCAGTTTCTGCCAGCATGACCAGTGATAAGGGATGATGGGAGCAGTAGTTTATAAACATAAGTGTTGCAGCTTTCCTAGCCCTTTCTCGCAGCAGGAGAAGCTATATAATACTATGAGTTTCAGAAATGTGAGAACAATGCATCTATCAATATGCCTACATAATTTTTCCTTTGTGGAATAAAAATTTGAATTTTGAAGCTTATGTTTGTGGAGCATCTAAAACCTGATGAATACATAAGCCTTCTGGTATGAATGATACATCCACAACTTCCCAAGGTAGTAGACACTGAAATATGGATATATGACAAATCTTGAATGTGGGCACAAAGGAAGTTTATTTCTGTGTCAAAAAAATTGTAGTTGTGGTAGTATTAGTCAAGGAAGAGTGTCATCTTATTGACTATTTAAATTAGAATGAAAATAAGAATCAAATAACTACTTTTCTGAGTGATACATGGAAAGAAATGAATTGGTTTTACTTGAGATTCATTCTTGATCAAACCATTTAAGGAAGGTACTTGAAAATGGAAGCCTGCTTTCAAATAGAGTTATTCAAATTTGGGAGTAGGGGGGGAATCCACATCTGAAGTAGGTATTTACATAAATTGGGACTTACACATCAGTTCTGCCACTCCTTCCTTCAGTGACAGTCTTTCACCATCTCCCCCAAGAAGAAAAAGCTTCCCATTAGCAAAGAGCAGAAGGCAGAAAGCTCCTATTTATATAGCAAAGTAAGGCCTTTCTTTGTAGCAAATGAAATAGAAGGTATCTTTTCCCGCCAGGGATCACAGAGCCTGTGACTAATAAGAATATGATTCTTCGCTACCTTCATTCTCAAAGGAAGCAACAAGTAGTTTTAGCAATTTTCATCTTGCCCACAAGAAAGTCTTCAAAGAATTGCAAAATTTTCCAACAGTATTCATTATTCGGGATATAGTCTGTGCAAAAGTTCACATGTGGTATTTTTGTAAAGAAGACAAAATTTTCTGTGCAGAAGAGAAATATTATCTCCCATGCAGAAGAACCTCTTTCTTACGTAGAAAATGCTACAGTTGGGTACCTAATCTGTGCAAAATTTCCACTTTTTTTCAGAAACCAGCATGTGAATAAACAGGTTTTTCTATGCAGAAGTATAATCTGTTTAGAAAAAGCTGTTCTCTGTACAGAAAATACTGTAGTTGGGGACTTACTCTGCACAAAATTTGCACTTTTTTTGCACATAAAAGAGTATTTTCTGCACAGAAACTTAATTTTCTGCACATGAAATGCTGTAGAAAATATGACCAAAAAACTGATGTGCAAATTTTGCACAGAATAACTCTTGAACTGCGAAATACTTGTCCAGCCTCATCAGGTTTTCCAACACTCAGGAAACATTTTTTAAATCATTTTTCACATATTTTTGAATATTCTTCCCATCTTTAGTGTTAAATGCTATCCTTCTGACTTACAAGTCCAAGGGAAAATACAGCTAGTCTTCAGATATTTTATTTATTTAGATGGAAAAATACAAAGTGTTAATAGTCCATCCTTTGCAGTTGGAAGGCAGTATCACTAACCAGAGGAGGATCATGAGTTTTCTGAACCACACAACGTAGTAAGAATTCATGTTCACAATATGAAAACAATTTTTTTCTCTTTCTTGGTTTAAAGCAAGGTATAGATCCAAATCCAATCCTATTCTGACTTGAGTGGACCCCTTGAATCAATGGGATTTACCTGTTGACACACCACTTCACCACTGATTCAATGGGTGTACTTTAGCTGCGACTAACCAGTAGATTTCAGGCCACCCTCAAAATAGGATGTACAAATTTCCTTCTTTCCATGTTGTCAGTGTTTCCACTTTTCAAGTCAGAGACATCTTGCAAAATGATAGCTACTGAATTTATGATGAAGTATATCTCCCATGTCAGTTTTGTAGCTACCAGCTTCAGAAACTCATACAAACATTGACATTCCCTGTACAGTTGTCTCTCCACTTTCATGAGAGTTCAAGGTGCAGAATCCTCACCCCCTTCTGGGGCTCCCCATCCCCAGGCAAAAGGAAAGGGAATAGGGGAGTGGCAGAAGGCTTGCACAAGCCTTCCTTTCCCCCCTCTGGAGTTTCTCCTGCTATTATTATGCATTTTGCCCAGGCGTGAAGAACTCATGCAAGCCTTCCCCCCTATTCCTTTCCATTTTGACTCAGCACTAGCTTTTCACCCCAAGGCTAAATGCATAGAAATGGCAGAGAGAGCTCTGGAGCGGGGAAGGAAGGCTCACAGGAGCTTTCTCCCACCCCCTTTCCCTTCTGTTTTGCATGGGAGGGGGAAGGAGGGAGATCCAGAGGGGAGGAATGAAGGCTTGCACAAGCTTTCCCCCACCCACCCCCATTCCCTTTCATTTTGCTTCAGTGTGAGTTCTTTGTGCTGGGGCAAAATCCATGGGAATGGGAGGAAAATGGGAGGGGAAGGCACATGTGCTTGGAAATCATCAAATTCATGAACATCAAACCCATGAATGTGAAGGGATAACTGTACTTCACACATGTATAGGGCTCTGTTGCAGATGCAGAACTGAACTAAACGTTTGCTATACCCATCAACCAGAAAAGCTTACAGAAATTGGTTGTTCAAAAGAAACAGCATACTATATAAGTCTTAAGGTGAAATACCAAAAAAGCGATCTTTCTGTTATATGAAGATGAAAGGTAAGCTCATCATTTTTAAAGCTAGAGTCTAAATAAAAAATTAATGGGAATCCTGATATATTTGATTTTACAACAACAAAAGGGACCCATTCACTCCTGACAGTCACTGGGTAATGATTCTTCCAAAAGGAAGGGGGGGGTGTTTGAACCCCTCATTTTTCTTCCTCCACCAGGGACAGCAGGTGGCTGAAGCTTAAGATAGCAAAGACATGGCCATAGGCAAGCTGATACGAAAGAACAAAGTGGTTTGAATGAATAGTTTCTGATAGGCAGTTTAATTCTGAGACAGGTCACTTGATCAAAAATTAATTTTATTATGTAGTCACTGACCCTGTCAAAGAACCCTGATATAGATACTTTGCCATCTTTCTGTTTTTAATGAGCCTTTACGTTATTAAAATTCAAATTCTGAAGACTCTGGCCCAGATCTCACAATACTGTCCTGCCTGGTATTATTCCTCAGTGTGATGTGGGAATAATATCCTACCTTCTTATCCCACCCAAAAGCTAGGTGAGCGCTACACCTGTCTGGGAGGGTGTGGCCTAATAGTAATGACTGACTGTTAGGTCCTTCCTGTCTCTGTCCACCTGCCTAATGCCGGTGGGGCTTGGTGAGTGGCATCCTGGTTGTGTCAACTCCCTCTCTTAAGGCTAACTTGCATCAGGCACTTCCTGGTGCTCCCCCGCCCTCTGAAACTCCAGCACCACAGACTCTGCCTCCTTGCTTTCCTCACGCTGTACACTTAGCTGATCCCTAGGTGCAGCCATCCCAAACTTGAGCCAACAGCTTCAGATTTCTCCCTCCCATCCCAACTCATCAGATAACCTCTGAATCAGTCCAAGCCAAATTAGATCACTTTTTAAATGGTCAAATCAAGGTATAAACCAAATCTTGTTGACTGTGCCTTTCCCTAGGGTCACCAGTAAGAGCAAGCATGATCATGCTTTAGGGAGTATGTCATCACATCAAGAGCTATCACTTCCCTGTCCCAAGCAGAATAGAGAGATAAAACCACTGGCTGCTGGTGGCTTCCATAACAGCAGGGTGGTGAATTCATTCTGGGTTTGAGTCTGAGCATTAAAGGACTATCCAGGAACATAGTTGGGAGGGTAGGATTCAGCACCCTGAAGAGCTCCTTGAAAATCTGAAATAGGGCTCCAAGGGAATTCACCCCACCACTGACATGCAAACTGCCAGAAGGTCAAAAAAGAAAGAGGGGAAAACTCAACTATGCCAGCTAGGGTGCCAGTGACAATGTTTTTATTTTGTTTCAGTGTAATAAAGGACAGAAAAGGCAATGGTATTATAATGGGCACAGCCACAATTTCATATCAGAGCACAGTCAATAGCTACAATACATCAGAAAAATATTGATTTCAGTGACTTTACAACTTGCTTGAAAAAGTGTTTCACATTTATTTTGTAGCCTTCCATTGCAAGCAAAGTAGTACTGGCTGTTTATCTGAAAATCTGATCTTCTTTGCTGTCTCTCCTCATGTCCGTCACACACACCCTTTTGCCTATACCAAGTACAAGTTCTTGGAGCAACACAAAAGCTTTTCTTTTCCTGTCTGGTCTCCATGAGGCCTTCCTTTTAAGCTGCTAGGTTCATACAGGAAACATAAAAGTTACTGAGGCCTCACTGACCTTGTCAAGGCCACGTGTGGGAATTTTTAAAAAGGTTCAAGTTCCTTAAAATTATAGCAATTACTTTTTTTAAAAAAGACAAGAAAAAGACATTTCTATTGCCAATTGAGATTTCCCGGTTCTAATTGTTGTGTTCATCTGCCAGGCTTTTAAAAGGTCTTTCTAATATGTATAAAAGAGAGCAAATAAGTTTATTCTTGATGACGGCTGGACACCAGATGTTGTCAGGCTTGTGGCACTTGGTGTAATTAAGGCAGGCCTAATATGCATCAGTCAAAAGCCACTGACCTTTGCAGATGATAGTAAGAATAAAATCATTGAAACCTCAGGATTTTTGAAGGCAAAGTGTCAAAGGTTTGAGAGTTCTGACAGGAAATTAGCTCTTCTGTGTCTAATTGCAAGTGAGGGTTTTTAAAAAGCTTATCTAAGTAAATAACCGCACTGCAATACTTCAGTTGCTATTTCTAATCCCCGACTCACCTTTCAAGTCTTCCCAGGAAAGAATCAAGGGAATGCAAAAGCTTTTATAATCTTTGTAATCTTTAAGATGACAATTGTCAAAAATCAAATAGCTCAGGCCATTTTCTCAGCCAAGGTCTGAACAACATGTAAATAAGGGGAATCTGGACTGATGAATAATAAAGGAATATCCCTTCAAACATAAAACAGAGGAGGCTAAGGCATAATACAGATAGAACTGCCTCTAAAACTGAGGATTATACACTCCAGAAGGCAATAATAGCAGCAACAGCTATTATACTGTGGTATTACACTGAAGCGGGGATACATTCATTCAGAAACTGCATCCATCAGTGTATGCAGTATATGCACACATCCCAATACACACACACACACACACACACACAGCACCCCAAAAGTTGCTCTGAAAAGATTATGTCCTCCAGAGACAGTTGGCAGGCAGCTCTGAGGCTGTAGAAGAGAAGCGAGGGGTATAAAATTGTTTCAGCCAATGCTAGATTTAGGCCTTTCATTCCAGTTCTGCCCACACACACATGCCCACACCACCCAGAACCAAGAATGGAAAGTTAACAAATGTGAACAGATGTTAACAAACTGTGGGCATTTCATTCCACCAAAAAATTCCAAATAGTATTTCAGAAGTGTTTCAATAGGACTATTTTAAAATAAGTAAGTTTACTGATTTATTAAAATATGTATATCCCACACCATATCAAGGGATCTCATAGAACATACAGATAAAATCAAATTAAACAGTTTAAAACAATTCAGAAGTTGGAACAATAAAAATAATTCGAATAAACCAAAACATCTTCAGCAGATTAAAGAATAAGACCTTTTGAGCAAGTACTTTTAAAAACAATGGGCAGAAATAATCAGAAAACAAAGCAAAAGATCAAAGGTGAAGTGATTAGATATGCTATTTCAGAAATCACATATTTAATCATTATTTTTCCTTTCTCACATTACTTGTGCACATGTTTTATCCTTATTTTCTTCAAAGATATCTGCTTGAGTGGCTGTTACAGCATGCAATGGATTTGTTGGTGTTCAAAAATAAGCCTGTGTTTTCACAGTGTTAATGCCTTTTGAGAAGTATTACTATAGCACACCTTGAAGCACACCAGATTTTCTGCTAAGCTCACATGGAGATCATGGGCATCAAAGCTACAGAACAGCCTTGACAAACAAACAGTTTTAAAAATGAAAGAGGATAATCTTACACTAGTGCATCTGTAGGATTCTCTATCAACAAAGGGAGATAAAATAGCTTTAAAAGAAACAATGAAAATCAAAATCCTTCAGCGTCAAAGCTTAAGATTCTTTCTTTTTTTAAGATATGAAAACAATCAATGCAGTCCACTTGGAACTTCTTCCCAGCATGCTAAACTGAATGGATGGGAATTCATTATGAGATTTTGCTTGACTCCTGCAGCCCTTGGGTTGATCTTGTGCATGCAAACCCTACAGTGACCAGAATGCTCATTCACAATATTTATGACCGTATTCTCAAATCACCCTTTTATCTTTGCAGGTATCAGGTTGATGTACGAGAATATGATAAAAATGATCATGCTAAATGTTGGTTAAGCTCCATTGGTTAAAACTGGCAGAACATAACTACAACTACATACATTATCCAAGAAACAACAGCTAGTTGTTTCTTCTTGGCCAGGAAGGTGTGCCCAAAAGATATCCAGCTGTCCATGTGCACCCAAGAGGGAAAAAAACAGCTATCCCCCACCCCTGGACAAGGGCTCAAGCTGTTTCTTCATTTCTGAGTGTGCAATGGCAGTCAGCCAGCTCTAGGTTAACACCTCTAGCCAATTGGTGGTGGGAAGAAACAGAATATGCACCTACTTCTACAATTTTTGTAAAAGTGCTTATTCTGGCATAAAAATGGGTTCTGACCAATAAATCCACATCATTATATTATAGCAAGGAAGATGACAGATAAAACACAGACAAATAAAATGTTAGGCAAGTCAAAAATGGAGAGGGGGACAGTTAACACCGAAAAAAAATGTAACATCCTCAGCAGTAACATGTCTACGTGGAGGACACTCCACAGTGAGGATGCCACAATGGAGAAATGGTTCTTTTTTGCTGTTTTCCATTTTAAAAAGGGAACCGAAAATTGTTTGAGTTTTATAGGGTTTTGTAGGCAAGTAATAATTCTGAAGAGCCAGCATGGTATAGTGATTGGAGCATTGGACCATGACTCTGGAAAGCAGGGTTCAATTCCTCACTTGGGCATAGAAACCCATTGGGTGACCTTGGGTGCATGACACACTTTCAGACCCAGAAAACCCCATGATAGGTTCACCTTAGGGTTGCCATAAGTTGGAAATGACTAGAAGGCCTACAGCAAAAAACAATAATTCTGAAGCCTTCCGCCTGGAAAAATGAAGGTAATGAATATATTATAGTGAATAATCTATCAAAATCACTGCAGAAGAAATACTAGTTCATACCCAAATGGGAGGACAGAATAAAACATCAGCAGTTAAGAGTGAATGGTGAACTCTACACACTCATGCTGGACCAAATAGCCAGTTATCCAAATATCCAGTTAATGTTCTCATTAAAGGGGGCATATTTTGCAACCTTGGGGGTGAGACTGGGCAAATTCAAAATATTAGAAAGATATCAAGTGGCTTATATTTTGTATAATGACTTGTTATTATACTTTTTTTAATGGAAGAGGAACTCAATCCTTTTAAGCCACTCTGATCCAAATTAGGAAGTGGTTCTGCTCCCATGTGAAACACTGGCAGCAGGGACACATAGAACCTTTACAAGATTTTCTGTAGTGGTAAACCACCCACAGTTCCCAAAGACTCTCCTTAATTTCAGAGGTTCTGTTCACTCCCTCCAGAACTGCCACTGCTATATCTCCAAGGCTGTGAAACCTAACCATTGTACCTTGGCATAGGTATTATAGAAACCCAAGAGGTATTTATTGTGGGGTTATCTTCTTTTTTAAAATAGCTTGATTAATTTTAGTTCATTAAAATCTGCCAGGGGTCTGCAGTTATCATGTTGAATCACTAGGTGGCAGATGTCCCCAACTTCCCCTAGAGACAAAGCTGGTGGCAAGCATAGAGTATTGGTTTCTCCATAAGCCCCTAGGTAGTTTGTTGTAATGATTCCCTCTGCGGAGACCCAAATGTGTGTGTGTGTGTGTGTGTGTGTGTGTGTGTGTGTGTGTTAGAGAGAGTGAGAGAAAACCTCTTACTGCCTAATGAGGCAGAGAGAAGAGAAGACATGGAACAGAGGCAAAAGCCACACAAGTATGAGATCGCAGGGAGAAAATGCCATAAGAAAGAAAAAGAATGGAGAGGAGAGAATAGTCATAGCAGAAGTCAGGATTAAGAGGTTTCTAGCCCTTATAAAGATAGATACTTTCGCAAGTTCTTAAATAACTAACATAATCAAAAAACCAAGAATGTGACTGATCATTATTTTCTTTGGAACTGAAAGTAAGAACTCTGCTAGGATGTTTCTATTTACTTATTCAAAGTATATATTTACTCAAAACATCATTAGACAATATCTACCCCATCCCAAAAAATCAAGAACACATCTTTAATAACACAAGTTACTGTAGACATAAACTAGCAAATGTTACATTCTTTAAAAATCACCTCAATTTCAGTGGGAGAGAGTTAAGCATGTGCTTAATTCTCCCATTCCACTCCTCCATTCCCAAATTAAAGCAAAATTACAAATGCACAGTATAAATGAAGGAAAAGCAGACCATTAATTTTTATTCCTTCATTTTAAGCAATTCGCGCTCCCTCTAAAAATACGTTAAAGCATACACTGTATTAATAGCAACCAGTTCTATAAGCATGCTGTCCTGTTTCTGCTATCAATAACAAATCCTAAAGGAGAATCATGGCTGTTTTTGAGATTTTGTTATTGAAACACAGTGAGCAAAATTTGCCATGGTAAATTTTCCACCCCTGATGGTTAATGTCTATTACAGTATACACGGTAATAGCTGTAAAAAATTACCACCCTCTGTGTTATAAACCACCAGAACATGGAGCCTAATGCAATTTCCTATGGTAATTTCCTGTGGTTTGATTCATCAAAAGGATAAGATAGATGTGTGCCTTTTTCCAGTTAGAAGATTAATAAGCTCCATTCAACACAGTTATCCAACTGCAACATTTTAGGTTAGCTGCTTTAGTTCTATTTACCGATTACATAGAGTTCTAAATAAATGCCATTCTAAACATCAGTGTTCATTATAAATCTGCTGTACGTATGAACTCATCATTAACATAGTTCTATTTTTAAGGACACCGGGTTGTTTTTCTTCACATTGTCAATTTCATTTTCAGGCTTCAAAAAAGAAATCATTTTAGAGATACGAGTTACGGCTGAAAGTATTGACCAACAGGAAGATTATAGCATGTTGTTTCAAAGTGTCTGCTGATCAATGGCCATTTCCGCATGGGGCGAGGGAATCGCCCTGTGCCGCTACTTACTGGAGTTCTTGGCTCCCCGGTCCAGTCCACGCTGCTCTAGAGCAGTGCATACTCGTCGCTCCGCACTGCTCCGGGGACGAAAATGGCAGCTTCCAGTTGGTCAAGGGTCTCGACCAACCGCTGAAGCTCGCCAGCCTAAAGCCCACCCCTGGCAGATCGCAAATCTGCACCAGAGAGTGGGCATGGAATGGCGTGCTCCATGCTTTTGAAAGACCTGTTTTAAGTGGTCTTTCAAAAGCACGCTTGACGACCACTTGGGGTCGTTCTGGAGCGGGCTGAGGTGCAGATCTACGTTAAGTAGGTCTGACCCAGTCTGCTTCCAGGTGCAGATGTCCTCCCTGGAGGACGCTCTGCACCGTTTCTATTAGCCTGGGCAGAAATGGCCAATATCTATGGCTGAAAGGTTGAATAGTTCTCACCACAGCTATGTGGTTTGAGCATTGGACTATGTCCTTAGAGACCAGGGTGACCTTGAGTGTGTCACACACTTCAGCCCCAGAAAAATCCTATAATAGGTTGGCCTTTATTGTTGTTGTTGTGTGCCTTCAAGTTGTTTCCAACTTATGGTGACCCTAAGGCAAATCTATCATGAGTTTGCCTTAGGGTTGCTGTAAGCCAGAAATGACTTGCAGGCACACAGTAGCGAAGAATCACAACTATTTATATGTTGCAATACCTTCTATGATAATATAGACCAAGTCCAGGATGATATAACAAACTATTACTGCGTATGCTCTGCAGACATATGTATAAACTCATACATGATCTGGAAATACAGATTTCTGAGAAATCTTTCAATGCCAGCAGTAGCATGCCTAGTCAGAATCACATTCAACACACTCAACAGAACTATTTCTTAGGACAAATTTTATAGAACACACAAAAATCAAATTGCACACAATTGCAACAGAGAGTATCAATTTCTACAGTATAACTTTTAAGAGGGAATCAATTAGATCACACAAGACAGAATTCAATACATTTGAAACATGTGAAGCAAACAATAAAACATAGTTCCATAAACCAAGATGTATTAACAGTGGAGAAAAATACTCAAAGAGGCAAACTTAATGTGAAAGTTAAGGCTCTGAAGCTTCTCAACGAAAGCTGCAGGACACTAAGAGGACACAGCCCAAGAAGTGTTGGGGGCTAGCTACATTCAGGCTTCTGGGGGAAGTAAGGGAGCAAAGGACATGGAGAAATGTTGAGAAGAAAGGAATGTTCAGACAGGTTGTTGCAAAGAGAAAGGTGTTCAGGGGAATCATCGTGCCTAAAGGAGAAACAGTTGGAAAAGCTGACTCCAGACATACATATTCACTCAAGGAAAGTTGCATGGGCCTTGCCAAAGTTCCCCTTGTCATTCCGCCTACAGAACAAGCTAAACATCAGAATCATGTCTTCGTGGCTGGTTGGGCATGAGGCAACAAGAGCAACCAACAAACAAAAAGGGATTGGCTGCAGTCCTTTCCACTGGGTAACTAGGAAAAAGTCCAGTCTAAGTGGTTGGGCTTTCAACCAAAATAAAATTCCAAATAGAAGTAAAGCCACCCTCCTCCAGCAATCATGATGGCCTTATAATATTCTGATGCTCAGACTGAACAGGGTTCACATAGGTACTACCGTGGTAATGGCAACAGTGAATACCAACTGGAGGAAACTCTGTAATGTCAAATTCAAAGCCTTTTTTTTTTGCTTTGCTTTGCTTTGTTTTTGTTTTTTCACATGCACATTTATTTGAACACTCAACACTTTGTCAGTGATATTGTATGAGTAATCCTTTACAACAGCCAGAGTGCAATGAAACTAGGGAAAGATTCAGCTGCATGCTGAGAAAGTTAGTGGGGAAAGAGAGAAGGTCATAGGGAGTGAGACTATAAATCCTAGAAAATTATTGTTGAACCAAAAGTAGATTTCTCCTTGCTTTGTAAGAAGCCGAACACTGCAACTGGCTTGTTTGACTGTAGCAGTAAAACTATAGCTTGCTTGCCTTCTACAACTTTCTTGGAGTGTAGAATGCATGGCTGGCTTCCTTGGTGTAATAAAGTGAATTCCTTAAGCATAGACAGATTTGTTATTTTGTGATCAGAATTTTCCAGTCACTCCATTTGGACTGGTAGGGGAAAGCTTTTCTCTAGTTGAGTGGTCCAGGGGATAAGCTTAAAGGGATCTTTGAATGAACATTTAGTGAGGAAACAAATATGCCCACTGCTGTTTTGGCATCAGATCAGATGTGACATTGGGGATATCTCTTCCATGTAATTTTGTGAAGTTTTAAAACTTTGTGTGTTGAAGGGGGGTGTTCATTCTTTCCTCTTTGAGTTTTCCCCCACCCAAAATTGCAGCATTCCTATCTATAGGAAAGAAGTGTAAGTTCTATGTTTATTTTCCCCCTAAAGGAAAAAAGCATGTAGGGAGACAATTTCACCTCTCCACTATTCCTTCTTACTTCAAATGATAGCGCACACACTCATTCTGGGTCTGAGCCTATGGTTAGGCAGAGTGAAATATTCATCTAAGGCAGCTGATTTTGGTTCTAGGCAGGTACACCAAATGTATTTTTGTTCTGATTTGATTTTTGCTGCTAGGAAGTAGTATTTTATAGGCTTTTTTTTCCTGAAATGTAAAAATAACTCAGCTAGCTGTGGCATCTATGAACCTTTATCTATGATGGAAGAGTCATCTTTCATTGTTTCCTTTCAAGCATCAAAATGTCATGGCCCAGCATAGTTCAAGGCTCACACTCAGCAAGCACACAGCATTCTTGTATTATTCATGTATCAGTGATATACACACACCACAGTTGACTGATGCTGAAATTTTGGTGTTTACTTTCCATTGAGTTCATCTGTTGTTGTTGACAAATTGTTTTTAAAAAAGGTAAACAAAACTATTTTTCTAAAAATCTATATTTTAACTTCTAATCCATATATATCTATTTGACCATATAGAACAGGAGTGGGGAAAGTGTGACCCATAGATGGCCCAGCCCACTTTTGTGGGCCCCCAGTGCCCCAAATCACCTCTAAATTGCCCAAAGTGGCACAGAACCACAGCAGTTTTGCTTCTTCCCCTCCCCAGGACCTTTTGAACCCTCTGTAATGGCTGAAAATCAGCCAAAACAGAAAGCTGACATCACACCACATCTGGGTTGCCAAAAACATACTTGTGCTGTCCAAAAATTGCCCCATCCCACCACAGTTGTCCAGCCCAATACAGAAGAAGAAGAATAATCAAAAACTTTGACTTCACAAACTATACACAGGCACGAAAATAGGACTAAGAAACATGTGCCCTCTAGATGTTTTTGGATTGCAGTTCCCATCAGCCAATGCTAGCACAGCTGAAAGTGGAGGATCATGGGAATTCACCAGACTACCAGTTCAACTGGGAGGCTGCACTCTGCTGTGTACGTTTGTGCGTGTTTCAAAACCAGAACTGAACTTCCAGTGGCTTCCAGGGTTTTCAGTCTGTTAATCAGTATTTTTGGCAGTCCTTGCAGCCATTAAGGGTGTCAGGGAGATGGAAATTACCCCCCCCCCGGATACCCCACAGCTGCCTACCCTGCCTTTTTATAATCTCACAGAAAGTGCACAAAAGTTCCTCAAAGATTGCAGACAACTGTACCAGCCAATTAACCAATTACATTTCAACAATGCTGCATATGCACAAAACCAAAAGCTGGGGTTGTCAGGTCAGAACTATCCCAGATTCTGAGATTTCAGGGCCAGAACTTCAGACCTATGGACAGGCCCTTCTGATTGGCAGGGAATGGGTCTGGGTGATGTCACAAAGGTGGCATTACAAGGGGCCACCCCAGTGATGTCATTAAGCATCAACCACAGTTGAACAGAGTATGCTGTTCAAATAATAAACACCAAGTCTAATAAATGAGGAATGTAGCCCTGCACAGCAGTGTTCTTACCTGGAGATTCTTTCCCTGGAGAAGAGGGGCCAGACTCTGCAGTCACGTAGGGACAGCAGGGCGGGGAAGGTGGTTCACCCCAGGAGGCAATGTTTTGGGGGTGTTCCGTCCCATAGTTGTGCCTCCGCAAGCCCTAGCCGTGCCCACGCCCCCAGCCAGACCCCCATGTGCCCTGGCCATGTCCCTTGCGTTGTAGTCCCACCTCCCTCTTGTCCCCCCTCCCCACACTCCAAGCTCTGCCACTGAGACTCTGGATTAAAAGAGCTTTCTAGATTCAAGCACCCACCTGTCTTCAAGAGAGCTTTCACTGTACTAGACATTCAACTCCTTCATGGTGATCCTAAAGCCAATTGTGGGATCTTCTTAACGAGATTTATTCAGAGAGGGTTTGTCATGGCCTTCCCTTGAGGCTGAGAGAATGTGCCTTGCCCAAGGTGACTGAATAGACTTCCATGGCTGAGTAGCAATTTGAACCCTGCTGTCCTGGAATCTTAGCCCAACACTCAGGCAACTACACCAAGCTGACTCACCTGAAGCGTGCTTAACCCCCAAAATATCTGTAGAAATGCAGCCTTTTTGGAAATGGGGGTTTGATTTCTCACTCAGGACAACTGCCTTTTTTTTTTCTATTCAAGCTGACTCTTCCAAGAGACAAAGCAAAAGACAAACATGGTGACAACCTCCAAAAGTTTCAATGGATGTCCAAATTCTTTCTCCCCATCTTGTTGTCCAAACAGCAGTGGCAGAAGACTAATGGAGAATACAAATTTAAAAGGAGAGAGACAATAAAAGGGCATAACTCAGTGGCTGATAAATTAGACATTCCATCTGATTTTTAACATGCTCCGTATATGTTTGTTTGTTATTTAAAAGCGTTTATATATTGCTTCCCAGCCCACCAGATCCCTCACGCATAACAGATAAAAAGATCTGAAACAATAATTGATTCTCTGTTGTAGCCCTCTTGATTTCATTGAGCCTTCTAGTGTGGTTAACTGCCTCAGGAATTTTGGATGAGGAACTAGGTAGATATATAATAAATATGATGTGCATAAAACCATGTACTCAGAACAGGCAAGCATTACTGGTTGCATGAACATTCACTGATCCATTGTGAACTCATGTTAGGGTTAGGGAGAAACTCTACATCTGGTTCAAATACATCCTTCGCCTTGAAGTGTTCCAAATGTTTCAGAAGCATAAACGTGTGCGGCATCACAGCCAGTGAATGACCCAAGCCTGTAAACTGCAGCAGAGTAGCAAATTTGCAGCCTCCAAGAGGATACTGTTACATCTGATGCACCGGGCAGGGACTTAACAATCTCATTGTGAGCATTCACTGTTTCAAGGAGATGGTATAAATATTAAAGAAAGATTTTATCCAACAACAAGGCTCCCTGGCTGGCCCGGAAAGGAGAAACCACACCCTCCTGTGGGACTGGAGGATTAGCAACTGTTTAATAAATTATTATTTATGCTGCTTTGATAAGGTAATAGAACAAAATTGTGTAAATTAATTAAGAAAAACTCCTCTGTCTTCAGTGGGGCTTACTCCTAAGTAACAGAGCAATGAATGGGGTGAGGTGGGAGTGCTAGGGCAGATCTCCCATCCCACAGCCTAGGTGGTTCACGCAGGACAAGACAGAAAGTGGGAATGGAGGGGGCCATCAGATTTTCAGTCTGCCAGATAGAATTTTCAGATTCTCCTGCATTGTCAGTGGCATGAGGGAGAAAGAGCTACATCAGTACCAGGATCAGTGTTGCTAATAGCTCCATCTTGGAGAAGTATCTAGATCTAGATCCAGTAGGTGCACATATGGCACTGTCTCAAGTTGTTTTGCCAGTGAAAGCACTAAGGCACTTTGTCCCCCCAGCAGAGATGCACCAAGGAACTGCCCAAATTATCAGAGTTAGCAGCTTTTGTATGCCCATGCTTACTAACCACTGCTTAACATTATGATGACGATTAGTTTGCTTTAACACACCCACTATCTTCTTGCATCATTCCTCTAACCTGCATACATTTTCTTTTCTTTCTCTTTCCTTCGTTAACCATGTCTCTTTATGGAGAAGCATTGCAAGTAAAATATGTTTTACCAAGAAGAATAAGCTTATTTTCTTTTTATATGCTAGACCCTTGTACATGTGATGTGTTGTTGTTCGGTTTCTGTCTTGCCAGTCTGATCCACTACTATCTCTCCTATTTTGCAACACACCCACCCTTCCTCTGGACTTCAGTGTTGGAGAGTAGGGCCCTTTCCACAACTCACCTTTTCTCGGCGCTGGGGTGCGGTGCTCACGTGAGCAGCCTCCTGAGAGAGGCTCTCGCATCTGGGGTCCTTTGGCTCTGCACGAGCTGCCTGCTCGCGCGAGAACCCCACCTCTTCATTTCGCAGTGTAGCCTGGGACCTTCCCAGGCTGCACTGAGACAGGAAGCGCGACCAGCCCAGCTCCCAAGGCTCTGCATGCACGGCAAGTGTGCATGGGGCCCCGGAGCAATGCGCGCCCACACACCATTTTCAGCTTAAAGCCAAAAATGAAAAAGTGCATGAGCGGTGCCTGCCAGGCCCTGGAGTGTCGCGCAAATGTGAGTGTGTCATGTGGACCACTCCTCATATTTGCTCAATGCTCGAGGGACCCTTTCGCATGGAAAATGCTGTACGAAAAGGGCCTTGGATTAGGATGGCCCTCTACTGGTATTTAGGGCAGTAGTGAGGATCATATGGTTGTTCATTTGGTGTTGGATGGTAGCTCCCAGCATTCTTCATCCATTGGCTATAGAGGCAACACCTAGAGAGTCAAAGGATTCCCAACCATGGTTTCTAATAACAGCCTTAATTTATAATCAAAGTATGTCCTAATATCTCCTGGCAAATGGAAAGTGTGGTCAGAATCCTGTTGATGCACTGCACCAACAATTGCATTTTTTTTCCCAGAGTCATGCAGCAGTGGCAAGGGAGCACAGACAAAATCTGCCAGCCTGTTTCTCTAGTGCCTACCTTGCCTCATGGCGCTGCTGGTGTTGTTATACTGGCATATTGCGCTCGTTAGACACCAGTTCATGCTTTCAGTACAAAGAAATATATTAACTGTTAATACATTTTAGATTGGCCTTGTAGCTCCTTTTCAATGCTGCCTTCCCAATGTCTGCCCAACTGAAAAATAAAAGTTGCCTTCTAAAACATCAAGCTTAGATAGAGCTTATTTGTCTGCTTGATTATAGACAACCATCCATCAATGGGATATTTTACATAGTAACATTAGCAAGAGAAGGCCTCTACTTCCAAAAGCATTCAATTCAAATTTAGATAGTTTGGGGAAACAAAAGATGGGACTTATGAGGCTGGTAAGGGTATCACAGCAATATATGAAATCAGTGACATATGCAACTTATTCTTAGTTTCACTTTGGGATAAGGAGTAAGGAGTTGGGACAAAGACAAAGGCCTAATGGAAAAGACTATTTGTCTTAGGCCATTTCCACACTAGCCTGTTATAGCGCTATGATTCCACTTTCAACATCCTATGGAATCCTGGGGTTTGCCAGCCAGCCCCTCCCGAAACTGCAAACCCCAGGATTTCATAGGATGTTGAAAGTGAAATCATAGTGCTATAACAGGCTAGTGCAGAAATAGCCTTAATGTTATTCTTTCTGTCCTACAATGTGATACTCCTCAGGCAGACAACAAATAAAGCTTTAAAACACTTTAGTGATGTCATGTTCAATCCAAACAATAACAGCAGCAACAGAAAGGGAAAACAAAGGGGACACCATTTCATTTGGTCTCTGTGCCAAAGGCATGACTGAACACAAAAGGGATAGGTCTCTCTGCACACACATACAAGTTAATCCTATCCTGAATGCCTGAATAGGGGTCTAATGTTATCAGGAAAAGGGCCAAACGAATCTCTCCAAATAAGGAGTTCCACAGCCTGGGAGCTACATAGTGGAAGCATATTCTGTTAATTTACCCATTGTACCTCTCTTGCTGGTGAAATCTGGTGAGTGGGGGATCTCTAAGGAGTTTGGCAGGATTGTGTGAAAAGAGACAGTCTTTTAGCTAGAGTAATCCCCAAATATTTACAGTTTCAGAAAAATAATGACTCCAGTTGTCGGATTCTCAAAATGAAAGGGAATCAATGCAGACTGTTAAATGTGGGGAATGAGTTGTTCTGAGGATGAGCCCTGGTTAAATTCTTGGTCATTCCGTCCAAGAGACAGAAGCTATGGAAAAAAATACACAAATGGACAGACATTTCCAATAATGCTTTAAAAAAAAAAAACTCTCTAAACTCACATAGCAAGAATTGTCAGGTTCTGTTAGCTCTTCTGAAATTATTCATAGTGAAACTTTGAGCACGTCCAAACTCCACCAGTTCACAGTAGAGTTGATACATTATGCCAAAGCCTGGCAGAGTGTGAAGAGCTCAGCAAACAGATGGCTGCACTGGAGGAAGTCTAAGCTGTAATGACCAGACTGATGTGGTTCAACAAGGTCACACACTCAACCAGTTTAGACCGCTGTTTTTGTAATCTCAGAGAGGTTATGAACTCTGACCAGCACAGCTGACATTATGAGAAGTTTAGGGGGAGGTGAAGATGGTTTCCATGCTGTCCACTTTTTGAGAATGACCGTTATTTTAGAACCAGTCAGATGTAAGGATATTGTGCAACCAAGTCAGATTAATATATCGTTATGAAGAACATAAGGTTTTATGACCAATTTGACTGGTTTCACAATTATAAAAAGCCTGTTTTTCAGAGACAGGCCTCTGTTGACTCTTTTCTTTTTAAAATCATCTCTCTCTAAATGCTAGTATATCGTAAAGGAGAAAGGTGAACCATGGATCCAATTTTATTCAAACATGTTTGCCCTAAACTCAATAGGTAGGTTCTGGCAAGCTACAGCTGCAAACTAGCATCTATAATTCTAATAATACTGGCCTGCTTTACAAGGCCATTGCAAGGATTTTCTAAATAATGCTTTAAAATTGAAGTAGGGAACTTCGGCACCTCAGATATTTTGGACTTTTAACTCCCTGAAGCCCCAGCCAGTTCTATCTAGGATTGTGGGGATTGTAGCCTAAAAATCTATGATCAACTCCTAGTTTAAAACATCCAAAGTATTATAATAAATAAGGGAAGTTGTTATATCAACTTCTTTGCTAGCCATGTAGTAATTATGTACTGAGTTGTTATGATATGAGTTGATTGATTCTTGTATTTTATTGTTGTTCTTGTTCTTAATCCTTAACTTCTGGGCACTTGAGACTGGTTTCATGGACTTGTCTACATGGGGAATATTTACAGCAAGAGACAAAATTATTTTCTACATATTCCTCTCTAGCCCCTCAATAAATTAAATGGGTGGTTTTGAAGTTTTTCTGCCTACTTGCTACCTTAAATCTCTAAACAGAGCCTCCATGGTCTTTTCTGATACAACCCATCTTAGTGTTTATAAGGTGGTAGGACTTGTGGAACTTATCAACCAGCTTGCCAAGATCAGTGTATGAGTATAGCCCTGTTTTATTAGACATTGGAAGCATTCCCATTTGGAGGTACATTTTCAAATGCATAAACCTCACTTGGTAAAATACCACAACCTTCTAGCAACTTCTGAAGCAAAAAAAAAAAAAGGAGCCCTTGCCCTCACCTCATACATCAACATAAATGTAATGTGGTCTACCGTTTAGGCCTCCTCCCTCCAACTGTCAGTAGTAATTGCTAAACTTCTCCTCTCAGGGCAGCATTTCCCAGGAACTGCTATTGTACAGTGCAGCTAGGACCAGCTCCGTTTTACTGGGAGCAGGAAAGCAGCAGGAAAAGGAGCTCTATAAAGGTTACAACTATGAAGAATGATGCCCGAAATAAATAATTCCAAAGGAAACCCTGTTTGCTTTTTATAGGAGGGGCAAAAGAAAAAAAAAAAGAAAGACCAAATCTAGCCAGAAGGATACACTCAGGCAGGCTGCACTGGTAGGTTGGGGTGAGGTGGTCTCCAAGAGCGAAAGAGTATGAACTGATCTTGCCAAAGACCGGCTGGGGCACCCACTTTGTTGGGATTGCAAACTCTCCAACTTTTCACAGATGAACACTAGGACACATGTAATCAAGCAACATCAGAGTGTGGTCAAGATGGCTGAAGGAAGAACACACAGGTTAGAAGAGGCTGTGGGAGTGTGCTTTTGTCTGAGTCTCCTGAGAAGGGCAAGATTCTGCCCCCTTCTCTCATTTCCTCCTTGCTAAGTTAATTGAGTACCAACTATGTTTGCACTTTTAACTCAGTTTGCAGAAGTTAAAGTAAGCTAAGGACAAAGAGAAAAGTACGGAGGAAAGGGAGAGAAGAAATTGTTGTGTGTCTTCAAAATCACTTCTGACTTATGGTGACCACAAGGCAAACCTATCAGGGGGTTTCCTTGGCAAGATTTATTCAGAGGGGTTTGCCTTTGCCTTCCTCTGTGGATGACAGAGTATGACTTGCCTAAAGTCACCCAATGAGTTTCCATGGCCAAGTGGAGGGGTCTGAATTTTGGTTGCCAGAGAAACTAAGACATTTTAAAAGCAGCTGAAAAACTGGGATGACAGAAAATTAATTCGGACTATCCCTCCAAACTGGGACAGTTGGAGGGTGTAGGATGGGTCACTGTCAACATCCAAATCACTTGTGGCTTTCCCCCTCTCCTATCTTTGGGTAGACTTGTTCTGCATATGAGTAAAAGTTGTGGCCTGCCACTTTCTCCTGCACACCTGAGTCTAGCCTCCCTGCCTCAGTCCAACTGGCCTTTCTGGTAGCCCTTGCAGCCTAGAAGACACCAGAAGCAAAAGAGTAGTCTTTGGACCTGCTACAGGTTTCATCCCTGCCTGATCCCAACATCCATAGCTAGACTTGAAGTCAAGAATTATAATCTCAGTTTAACGCCTTCATCCATGACAAAGGGGTACATTTGAAAAGCATCAAGCACTCAAAGTAGGGAAAGGGAAAATGAAGCAAATATCCCAGGGGGCAATATGACAGGGTAACTTGATAACCCCCTTCTGACCTTGGATTATGTGAAGTTTCCTTTCGACTCCTTTTGAAACTCCTTATGAACTCTACGTTCGGTGCTTCAGTTTGGTCAGCTGATCAGGGTTTCTTAGAGTTGTGATGGATTTGTACTTCCTTCCATGGTTTTACCTTTCAGTTCTTCCTAACACTAGCGTGCATCCTTCAGTTAAGTAGAATTTTCCCACATTCAGTCCTGTTTCCATTAATTTAACGTGGGAGGCTCCCACATCTATACCAATTGTACAATCTCCTATTGATGTGCCCTCTCCATATTTAAATCCCACCCCCCAGATAATTTCCCAGCTTCTTCCCATCCCAAAGGTGAGAAAAACCCTTGACCATGCTATCTGTCTGGTTCAGGTCAGTCTCTCTCCCTCCCTTTATCATTCTTCTTTGCTTCATTCCCCTCCTTTCCTCTTTTCCATCTTGCTTCCATTTTCTTCTCTGCCCCCTCCAGATTTTCTTCCGTGCCCACTTGCATCACATATCGTGACGTTTCTTGACGCCCAGCCTGACACGTCTTGTGTACAGGTCTGCACGGCCTGGGAGATTTCTGGATCAAGCCAGGGTGCACACACACACAGGTCTGCTTCTATCCTCCCCGACTGGGAATTGCGGCACCTGGTTCACTATTGTCCCCCTTTGGCTTCCTCCTACCAGATTGATCTCCCTCACCTGCTTTCCTTAAACTCTGGCCCTTCTCAGCAATAAGAACAAGCAGACTTTTAATCCTAAAAGAAAGTGGTACTCTTGGTACTAGTGTTGTAATGGTAGCGTGTATAATCCAGTATGTAGAATGACACTCTGTGGCCCTTTTCACATGTGGAGGGGGAAACGGGGGGAAACGCGCCAAAATGGAGCTTACCAGCAGCCGGGTAAGTCCGTCGCTATGCGGAGCAGCGCAAACTCGCTGCTCTGCACTCCTCCGGTGTCCAAAATGGCGGCTTCCAGCTGGCGGAGGCTCTCCACCAACCGGAGAAGCTCGCCAGCCAGAAGCCCGCCCCCGGCAGATCTGCAGGCGCGCACTAGTGTGCGCCTGCAAATCTGCACCGGAGCGCGGTGACGGAGCTGCATGGGGCTGCGCGCTTCGTGCTTCTTAAAAACCTCTGAAAAGAGGTTTTTAAAAAACACACAGCGCCGCCAGTTCCGGTCGCTTCAGAGCAGATTGAGGTGTGGAACTACGAAAAGTAGTCCGCCCCAATCCACTCCACGGTGTAGATGACCTCCGTGGGAGGTCGCTCTGAACCGTTTTAATACCCCAGTGTGGAAAGGGCCTGTGAGACTGCTTTTATAAAAACAGAAAGTCACATTTTATTGAAACACCGTTACTGTAACTTGCTTGTAACTAAATTTTTATAATACTGTACACCCCTTTTCTGTCACATACACACTACGTTCAGCTTATTCACTGTCAAATAATCACTCTATTTCTCAGCTCTCTAACACAGCTCTTTTCTCTTTGACCCTCGTTGGACTCTCCTTCCCGCTAACGCCCTCCTGTGTCAGTTAAATTTCGGTTTCTCCTCCCCCCTTGGTTCGCCCCTCCCTTGGGCTCTCCAGGGTTCCATTTTACCAACCAATCATTTTAAACCACTCCCGGTCACTATGGAGGCTTGGTTGCCATGCCCCTCCCTTCAGGTTTCGTCACACACACACCTTTTTCATTTTAAACCTTCTTCATAGACTCCCTCCTCACTCAACCAAACTCATATCTTGAGTCCATTGCCAGAACACTATCAGGCATCAGGACTCTGCTGCTGTCTTTAAAATGGCCTGGCAGAGGAGCCAGTACGTACAAGGATATCAGGATGTCTGCTGCCGGGGCATAGCACAGAGCGTGGCACAGTGCTGTAATCTGACTGCTGCCTTCCCAGAGCTTTTGGCAACAGCAGAGGCACCTCATGAACCAAGTAAGGAGGTACTTCACCCCAATGGGAGGCGCCCTCTCTGCTCAATCCAAGAGTCAACCACGTACAACACAGATCATTTTCTTCTATATTCGCGCTGTCCTTCTGCAAGCCAAGTAACTAAAGACTTCTTTGAGGTAATTCCTACTCATTCTACTGACTGGGGTCATTGCTATATCCCTGACGATGCACCAGAATAGCTGCTCAAAACAATGCAAAGTCATTGGGCTAGGGTGTGTCCGTGGAGTTTCAGGGCATGAATTAAGACTCTGGTGATCTGAAGCTACAGATACAGCACCATCACCAGGAAAGCACCCCTTGTTGATGCCAGAACCATTCTGAACAGGACCAGGAGAACTTCACCCTCATCACAAGAACTCAGAGAGAATCCAAAAGCTCTCCCAAGTCTCCTGTGCACAGACCCTTTAATGGCCAACAGCTTTCATCTAAAGTAAAATTCAAAGTAGTCTGCATGGCTCCTCAGGCAAAATATCTAAGCAAAGTTGAGGGATGCCAGAAGAGAGTTTTGGACAGGCTAGTAACATGTGTGTCCCTCTTTGCCTGAAAATTTTATGGCTTGGATATTTGTTGACTACATTCATTGATGCGAAAAAGATGAATCAGACAATACTGCTCCCACTACTTAATGGCCGTTTTCAGTTTGTATTCAGACTCTTTCATGTTTGAAACAAGGGTGGGCATGGAAAATAAACAGCCCAAATGGCATCAGGGATATGTATATTCCTTAAATAGGAAATGCATTTTGCTACTGATGGTGCTGAAGAAAAGGCCTTTTGTGAGTTTGCTGGAGAGAGCCTACATTTTGTCCTGACCAGAAGAAGAAATATTCGGCTTTTAAATCTCACCATCAATTAGCACGAGCATTCTGAAAATAGATGGGAGGGTGGCAACTAGTTCCTTGGTGGATGTCAACTGCATGGAAAATTTGTGTGTTTGAAAATAATCCAAGTACACCAGAGCATCTAAATATATCTACATTTCCAAGGTTTGTACTATCGGAGCACCACAAAAATGTGTAATTTAATATATGCAGCATTTTAATTCATTTACATTAATTATGTACCATCTTTGAACAAAGTTTCCAAAGTGGTGCTCAAATTGCAACAGTATAACACCCCTTAGTTTAAGAAAAATTAAAAAAACAAAAATTAAAGCAAATGGCAGCAGATAAAATGAGTTAAATTAGCAATCCTATGCACACTTACCTCTGAAGAGGCATGCAAAATTTCAGCACTCTCACAGTACAATTCCAGTAAGTGTGTATAGGATTTCAACCTCAATCCATGTCTAAAAAGGCTGTCAAACTAAATATATTTTTATTTTCCGAAAGAGAATAAGGGCAAGAGAGTTAATAAGCTTCATCACTGAAGCCCCGTGATCACAATACGAATGTCTCTACCTCTTGCTGATGGAAACCAACAAGAGCCCATAAGAAAGTGAATGCCCTAAAACATGGGGTAAAAATATTTTATATAAAATAAATTGAAGAAGTTGAAAATCAGTAAAGAAGCAAGACTTTACTAACCTAATCTCAAATTTATTATCATCATCATTATCATCGATGTTATCATCATCCTCATCACCATTTATTTACTTGCCAGCGCACTTACCTGGCATTGCCTGGGATTTTTTTTTTTCTCATAGGTAATACTTGATAGAAATACCTTAGAAATTATCTTACCTTACATTAGGAATAAGATGCAGTTGAAATACACAGATTTCAGATCCTATGTGTCCATTATGTGTAACTTTTCCTCGTATTCCCCAATCCAATCTATATTCAGAGCTGCTAGGTCCTGTCTCCATAGCAACCAACTTGAGCTCTCTGGTGAGAATTCTAAAGGCCCCTCTCTGATCTGCCAGCCCCAGGATTCCATAAAATCTTCACAGCCAGCCAATCATATGAGGTCTTCTCACCTCACACAGCCAATCATATGAGGTCTTCGCCTGCCTGACACAGATAAACAGACAAGCTCACTCACAAACTTTGACTGTTACATAGTAGGTTGAACACTGTCAATGTATGTGGTACTTATTTTGAGGTGAAGTAATCCCTGAGACTGTTGAGTTTTAAAGGCTAAAATCCACACCTTGAACAAGCCCCACCATTTTTTTAAAAAATGGTAAAATTCAATTGTATGGCAGCTACACCTGACGATGACTGAGAAGCCACATTCTGTAACAGGTGGCCATCTTCAGGTGCGGACCCATGTAGAAACATCACAGCAATACAATCCAGCATGGGTGGCAATCTCTGTATATTATTTAGTCAGAAGAAAACTAAAAACCGAGCACATTTTTTGTGGGGGGAGGGGTCATCTCCAAACTGGTGACTAAAGAATACAGATCATTACCTAATGCAATGAGGGAAAGTATGCATGAAATCTAGCTGCCATGTACTAAGTACCTCATCACTGCTTTGCCCTTGCTACTGTGTGCCTTCAAGTTGTTCATCAGTGGTTAAGGTCTAGCTGATCCAATTGTTAGTCACAGTTAGAATAAATCCTCTGAATCACTTGGGTTTTCTCTTAATTGGGATTAACAATTGGATTTAGGTCTACATTAGAAAGACAAGCTGAGACAAGAAGGCAATCTGGGTAAATATACCGTCTTGTTTTGTTTTTTGAAGGGTAGAGCACTTTGAATTTGCTGAGCAAGGCTAAGGATCCAGGAAAAGGTCTGTAGCAGTATAAAAGAGTAACCATCCTGTTTCAAAGGAGTACACAGAAAATGATTTGGTATCTCAACTGAAGCTCTATCTGTTCTCCCTCATATCATTACTTTGGAGTGGAAGAAGAATCAAGGCATTCACTTAATTCAGTACTCAGTTGGTTAATGGCCAGCTCCAGCAAGCCTGAAAGGCCCACCCAAAAAGAAGCTGTCTGCAAGATACGGTGCAGCAGCACTTCTTATTTGTAATCAACCTCTGATTGGGCAGGAAAAGCAAAAGCAGGAAGAAAATGTGACTTGACCATATGCATGGAATTAACCCAGAAATTCAAGGAGAGGTGGATTCATGAAACACAGACACCAAAAAAAAAAAAAGCCCTTTTTATTGCTTGTAATTATGTGGCCGGCTCATTGGCACATTTTGGCTGGCTCATTGGCACAGTTACTTGGCACAGTTACTTGGCACATTTACCAGGGAGAATAGAAGTCCTTACCCACTGGGACAGCCATATAGAAGGGGGGAGTAGCATGGAGCAGGAATGTCCATCAACCAGCAGAGAGGAGCTCCAACAGACAGGGGCTGCATCCATCTCATCAGATGCGTTGAAAGCCCCCTAATTATAATCTCTCATCATTGCTGTTCCTGCCAGTGCTAAATCCTAAAGCACAATGTTCTAGGGGTGGGGAGAAGGTAGTTTTGGATCCACATGACCCAAAGCCTGTCTGTCCTCTACAAGAGGCCTGGACTGGGCCCCTAAGTTGCACCATGTTGGCACTCATGTTGCTAATTTTATTCCAGTGGGGAAATTCTGATGAACAAAGATCTGTCAGTCTGCTCCCACCTCTTGCCCCATCCAACATAGGCTATGTGGACTCACTTCTGATCAGCCCAGAATATAGTTACACTGTTAAATTTTTGACCTCCTCTCCCTGACTGCTGAACAGAAAAACAAGGAATGAGACACTTTTAAAACTGCTGTGTCCATTTCTGGCTTTTTGCAAAACATTCAGTTAGCAAATTGGGGGCAGGGGTCTCTTTTTGATTGATGGAAACAGCTTCAAAATGATCCTTGACATTTTGGAACCCACTCCAATGAAGAACAGGAGAGGCTTTGCCTCTGGATTATGGAATCACTCCTTGCCTTGGAAACCCAAATTCTGGAAAAGTTAGTTATTTGGACTTTTTGGATTAGTTTTTTAAAAAGTACATTTTCCAAGCTCTCCAAAAGATACAACAGAGCCATCTGCTATCAGAAGAGAGAGCATTCACTGGGCTGGACTTCCAGTCATACTTAGGAGAGAGAGTCCAGTCACACCCAGATGTCCAGATTATGAGATACAGAAGCACAGGGAATATGCATACCCCTGCGGGCAACTTTCCCATTCACATTTTGGGAAAGAACAGAAATGTAGAAGTGAAGTAGACTTCCATCTGAACCCTGTTTGCTATCTGGTGAATTTCTCCTTTCCCTGGAAAAGAGGCCTTGTTTTCTTTGCCCCTTTTTCGGGGAGAAAAACTTCAAAGAAATTGTGTACTGAGAAATGGCAGCGGGGGGCAGAAACCTTCCAGGAAAGGCCACCTATGTGAAAGCTTCTGTGTGAAAACTCAGCACCACTCCCAGCTGTGCGAGGATACATTTCAAGTAAACAAGTAAGTAAATAGAAGACCCTTTGGCCTCCTCATAGTCTTAAGTCTTAAGTCAAACTTTTCCCTTTCCCAGCCATTTATTTCCTCCCAAACCCACTAAGCAAAGTGGTCTGCACAGTGCTAGATTCAATCCAGAAATAAGTATTTGCTTTCAGCAGTTCCTGCAGCCCAAAAGACAGGCAGTGGGAGCAATCGTCTGTCTCTCATTCTGCTCAAGGTAAAGAAAATAGAGCCAAATACATGATGAGGACATTTATAATCACCTGTTCAGAAAATCAGATGTATCTTCATCGTCTGATTTGTTTTATGTTTGGAATGGGCAAAGTAGAAGCTAATGTAAGAAAGCATTGAGAGTGGCAGCAATGCTTCATGGCTGGCTCATTTGTCTTTCAAGCAACCACTTACTTAAATGTGAGATGCACAACTTGTAGTCCTGGAGGGGTTGAGATCAGGTGCTGTATGTGTGGCCCCCAAACTAGAGGAACCCTCCCCTCAACCTTTTAGGGGAATGACAAGGGTTTCTTGACTTCCAAGATCTATTTCCACATCATTGCTTTTAGGCATAATGGAGACTAATACAGGATCAGAGAGGTATATGCACATACAAGCAACCTCTAGATCACAGCGGGCAAGGGGAGATATTCAAACCTTCCATCCATGTGCACTGAGGGAAGGGGGGGCATTGATAGGTATGGAGGAATTCTTCCCCACATAATTGAATGTGGCCTTTTCAAGACCAAAGAAGATGGATACATCTATTAGAAGTGAAATTCAATCCTTCAAGTGATCTGAAGGATTTTTTAAAAAAAAACTTCCATTTTTGGCTTTTTTTTGCTTTTTTTCTTTGTTTTCTTTTTCTTTTTCTTTTTTTTGGCTTTGTTTGTTTTGCTTTGCTTTGTTTTGGCTCTGGCACATTTCTAAGGTATATGAGGGACTGGGAGGATGGAGAAGGTAAAAACTCACCCAGAATTTTTCTTAAGTGTTTTAGGGTGTCTGCGGGCTTTTGGGAGGTGTCAGGGATGCAGTTTGGCCCTCTAAGTGCTCTTTGCAGCTCACTTCACCATCCCTATTGCCCACAACTGTCCCACTTTGGCAGGGACAGTCCCAATTAATTTTCTGCCATCCCACTTTTTCAGCTGCTTTTAACATATCCCAGTTTCTCTCTCTTTCTCTCACTCTCTTCTTTCCTTTCCAGTTTACTTCATTTGTTGCAAACTGAGTTCAAAGTGCAAAAGTAGTTTGCACACATTTAACTCAACAGAGTAAAAATGAATGAGCAGAATCTTGCCCTTCCCAGTCAGCTCAGGCAAAAGCAAGCTACTGCAGCCCCTCCTAACTTGTCTGTTCTAATTAGTAACTTTTGCCATTTTGACCACAATCTGAAAGCAGATTGGCCACGTGTCTGGTTTTGGTGTCTGGACTGGTTTTCATCTGTGCCATGTTGGAGGCTATGTCCATCCCTCCTTCCTGCATCACTGTGACTGAGTAATCCAACAGCACATGCCCAAGAGCTAAAATAGAATTATTCACCTCCAGCAGATTTAACTGAAAAGAGAAGAACCCAGAACACAGGAACATGCAGAGATGCAGTGAGCAGCCTCTCTTCTGGGTGGGTCCTTTGCCCCACCTCCACCCTTTGATTCATTAATTTTATTCACCAGTTACCTTGCCACACATGCTTTGGGAGTGACTGTCCCATCTCTCCTGGTTTTCTGAACAGCCACGACGGTCAAGACAGTCACTCAGAAAGTCAAAGAAAGGGTCAACAAGATTCTCCTTATATATTCACACTGGCCTCTCCTTTCCAGTTTGTTCCTATATGATTGAGTTAGTTTGGCACCGTCTGTGTTGCACAGCACTCTGCTGGCAGTGGCTCACTGAGTTCCTCTGTTCCTTCTGTCTACAAATAAACAGAAGTCAATCTATGGGGTCTATTTTGAAGAGATAATTCTCTCAGGACCAGTTCTCCTCAGACAGCGGTCAGTGCAGCCAGCCTGAATTTCAAAATTGTTCATGCAGTACTTATAGCTAGCTAAGCTGTTGTGAAAGAGCCAGTCATAGACTTGGAGGACTCTAGGGACGGGTTATTAGAAGACAGAGGGCACCATGAGCTGCATGATAATGAGGAGGGTTTGCAAAGCACTAATGATTTTACGATGGAACAGCGAAAGGGAATGAGAACCAAGGGAAATGTTTCAACAGAATACAGTTTTCTGTCTTCTGTAGAACCCAATGGAAGCCTCAGTGCATTAAGGGAAAGAAGGATTAATTCAAAATTAACAAGCCAGCCTATGCCAGACCAATAACACTGGTACTCCAGTCTCACTCACTTGCAGACGAACAAGGCTGCTAGTCCAACACATAGCATTTGAACATGGGCAGGTCATTTAAAGGAAGTTTGCTGAAATACAGCAGTGACCAAAGGCAACTCAACTCCGTAAAGCAGGGGGTAAGAATCATGTAGTCCTCCAGGTGCTTGTTGGACTACAGCTCCCAGTAGAAGTAGCAAAAGGTGAGGAATGCTGGAATGCTTCATCACTTAAAAATGACTACAAAAATATGTGAATTAAGAGGAACTGTATCTAAAATGTATACAATACTGGAAACTATGTAGAAAAATCAATAATCGGGGGGGGGGCAGAATTGCTTGCAAAGAGTGCACACACCAAAAAAGTGTGTATAGAAAGCATACATTAAGAGAAAGACAAACAAAATTGCACATGAAATTTCCTGTGGACTTCTTTTGTGCCCAATTTGTCATTCTCCTTGGCTGTAATTGTGTTTCATCCATTTCTGCATGAAACTGAGAAAAAATGGAATGCTCTGCCAAGCCCTAACATTTTTAAAATGTTTTTGAAATCTTTCAGGTGTTGGTTCTAGCAAACAGACTCCATTCGTAGAACAATGCTACGTAGCATTGTTCCAAGGGGCATTTTCTCTTGGGAACAGAAATAGGGCCTCTGAGAGAAATCAAAGCTAAACTTGGAAGGATAAATGTAGGAATGACCGACAGCATGGTAGAATTTATGAATTTAGACTGAGTCATTGATGGGGAAATTCAACTCAGAAACTTAGTTAGAAGGAGGAATAAAACATAGGGATACTAGAAGAAAGTTGCACAGACAGGACTTGGCTGGTGTTGGGGTTGTTGCTAGTAAAATTAGAGAACACTAATAGTAAAGGAGGTTCATCAGCAAGCTGGTACATTTCCATTGGCCTGTGAGGTCTAGGGGTAGTACTAAATGAAATGAAGTTTGAACAACAGGATGCATGCTATTTCTGACCAAGATAGGAGAAGTAGATTTCTTTCCATCAGAACTCTTTTCACTCTCTATATTTATAGCTAGGCCAAGTGGCTACCTTAGAGCAATGGCAAAAAGTCTCCACTGGTGTTTGTCAGGGCTCTCTAGACCTACTTTATCACTGTTGTTATCTCACCATCTTTTACCAAGCCTGGTAACAGGGGACAGAAACAGCCTTAGCATGCTTTTTGGCTTGCTTTTGGCTATGAGAACTGAGCAGGAAAGAATGTGTGAAAAGAAGGAAGAATCATTCCTCTGAGAGCACTGTGCCCCAAACCACAAGCCCATCAGCACCATCTTTGATCAGTTATTAGGCTCTTTTGCAAGAAGTTAAAGGTCTAGCCCCAAATGAGGTTACTGGAGATGTTCAGTGATTGTTGTATAGTCACAGATAAAGTATACTTATTGTTAAAAATAGTGTCTCATATACTGTTTTAAAGAACTCACACTTCCAAAATCGCTCAGTTTATTTTTTCTGACCATGATTCCTCCATTCCTTTCTATTCTCTGATTTGTCAGAATCTTAACACTGCTGCTTTCTGTTTTAATAATATACAACTTACTCTAAGAACCTTTGGCAAAAGCACATTTAACTACATTTTCATGATAATAGTCATTAAAGACATATCAAGAAGGGAAATCTATGGCCAAAGGTTATTTTCAACCAAAGTATTTTTAACAGTATGGTAGAAGTGGTGAGAGATACAAGAAAATTCTTGTATCTTTCCAAAGGAAAATGATGCAAAATAAATAGCAGATAACAGTGAATGCACACAGAAATGCTGTGGTTGTGTTACACTACAGAGTTTTTGCTGGCAGACAGTGTCAGATTATAAATTCAGCAGGCTCAAATGGTAACATATTTTCTGGATTGTGCCCTCTTCAGGATGCAAGTTAGAGAGCTGCAAGTTTGAATGATTAATAATCCAAAAAGTTCCAAAAAGAGATAAATAGCAGACCATGGAGAAGTTTCATCCAATGTGCTCTCTCTGATGTGCATTTTTTCTGAGTGTAATTATGTAACCATTTGATGAAGGACCTTTTGAACATATATTCACTTGCAGTCCATCCCAGAAAAGAGTTACTGTCCTCAGAATCAAGTTTTGAAAACTGTTCTTGTCACACTGTAGAATCCCTATGATACAACACCAACCCTTCAAATACTTATTACATTACTGAAGCTCATCATAGTTGCCCTTTCGGAATAAAAGTTTACATACAGAAATAAAATATACTGATATCCAAAAGTAAAAGAAATTACCTCCTAATCATTTTAATTCTAAGATTGTCAGCAGCTTTATCCTCTATCTTACATGGTCATGTTCACGAGAATATAATACATTCTGTATTAAGTGTTTTCATTCTGAGTTTCTGTATAACAATTTTTCCTTCAGGCAATGAAGAGAATAATGTTCCAGACCCTTATCTCACTCTACTCTCATCCCAACAAGAGTACAGTGGGCCTTCCATCTCCACAGAGTCTGTATCTAGAGATTCAACCAACCACAGCTTGAAAACACTGCAAAAAAGAAAAATTCCAAAAAGTAAACTTCGATTTTGCTATTTTATATAAGGGAAACCATTTTATTACACCATTCTACATAACGGAATGTGAGCATCCATGAATTTTGATATCTACAGGGGGTTTTGAAACCAAACTCTAGCAGATACCAAGGGCCTGCTATAAATATTCTGATCTGAAGCAGCAAAACTTACCTAAGGATTTACAAACTATTATCAAAAATCGAAGCAATAGGGTTTACATAAGACGTATTAACTATTCGGCTATGATCTATTCTAACTGAGACTAGCAGTTGGATCAAGGCCAAGGTTATCAGTGATGGGCTCCATCAACCTACTTCATAGAACTCATGAGAATGGAAACTTTCTTGTACCTTGAGGCAAACATGTAACAGCAAAACAAAGTACATGTGGTATTGAGAAACTCCCTATTATAATTCACTGTATCTGCTTCAACCATCACTAAGGCCCTTTTCACATGTGGGGGGGGGGGACGGGTGAAAACATGCTAAAACGGAGCTTACCCACAGCAGGGTAAGTCCGTCGCCACGCGGAGCAGCGCGAGCTCGCTGCTCCACACTCCTCCGGCGTCCCAGATGGCAGCTTCTGGTTGGTGGAGGCTCTCCACCAACCGGAGAAGCTCGCCAGCCGGAAGCCCGCCCCCGGCAGATCTGCAGGCATGCACTTGCGCGCGCCTGCAAATCCACTTTAGAGCCGGGCGAGGGAGCGGTACAGGGCTGCGCGCTCCGTGCTTTTGAAAAACCTCGAAAAAGAGGTTTTTAAAAAACAGCAGCCCGGCTAGTTCCGGCCGCTCCTGAGTGGATTCTGGTGTGGAACTACGGAAAGTAGTCCACGCCAGTCCACTCTACGGTGTAGAAGACCTCCGTTAGAGGTCGCTCTACACCGTTTTAGAAGCCCGGTGTGGAAATGGCCTAAGACACACTCACATTTATTGGTACACTTCTCAGCGACACTATCACTCCCTGTTCAGCAATTTACATTTCACAAAGGCTAAGCAGACTGGTGAGGACACTGCTGTTTATATTACTGAACTGCACTCTCAACATTTCAGTTTGGGGTGTGTCCTGCATGACAAGTTGCAGGATCTCTTGCTGTGTGAAACTCATGATGGATCACTTTAGCAGAATCTTGGGACTGAGCCAAGTTTGATATTTGCAATAGGTCAAGAAAAGGCATTAATCAGTGAAAATGCATCACTGGATGTCCAGGGAGCAGCTACTAATATAAATTCTGTTCAAGCAAGCAACCAGTCAGTTCTTGGCAGTAGTCAGCAGAACACTCTACTGGATATTCCTACAGGGAATGCCTTACTTGTCACACCTGCATATAAGATCTGGAGTAGGTTGAGGCATGCTAGTTCCTGCTCAGGCTATGGAGTCTGTTTGTAGGTACAAGAATTGTGAAGGCAGGTTTTGGAGGATGAAGGGACATCTTGAACACATATGCTGTTCAAAATCCAAGAGTATAAAGTGGTGGAAACTGTATCATCACCTACAGATTAAATCTACAAAAGCTTATGCTACCAACTTCTTTCTCTCAGTCTTAAAGATCTTTTTGCATACAGCTACAAGATCTTTTTGCATACTAGCGCTATGTGGTCTTTAAATTCCCATGACAGTTCATTGTTTCAGACTCAGAATGTTCATACTAAGGACCTTTGGGGTTCTCATTTGTTTGGAATACCATGCTAGATCGAGATAAAGTAAGCTGCTACTCATCTTCTCAGTCAGGCAGTGCCAAAGATTCTTGGGAAGGATTCATTGTCTCGGATATCCATGTCATGGTGCATGGCTGAATTCCCCAAGATGCCTCAAAGTAACTGAGTGATTCCAGAGGGAAGTCACTTCCCTTTCACCTGCATCCAACCAAATTAGTTCCCTTCAATGCCAGAAATATGCCTTTTTGTTCCAGGGTATGTGTGTAAGAGAGAACTAGTCTGGTGTAGTTTTTAGATTGTTGGACTGGGATTTAGCCCCAACTGTGCCATGAAATTCACTGAATTACCTTAGGCCAATCATTAATCTACCTGAGGTCTCTTTCACACAATAGTTATAGCACTTTTTTGAAGAAACTGGAGAAGGATTTAGGAGGAGGAGGAGGACCACCCAAGCAATCAAATAAGAATTTAGATTCTGATGCTGAAGAAGGGAAGGATGATCAGCCACAGGAGAATCACAGAATCATAGAAATGTAGAGTTGGAAGAGACCACATGGGCCATCCAGTCCAACCCCCTACCATGCAGGAATACCCTCAAAACACTCCCGACAGATGGCCATCCAGCCTCTGCTTAAAAACCTCCAAGGAAGGAGACTCCACTACACTCCCAGGCAGCATATTCCACTGCCGGACAGCCCTGTCAGGAAGTTCTTCCTGAGGTTCAGGTGGAATCTCCTTTCCTGCAGCTTGAATCCATTGCTCCTTGTCCTGGTCTCTGGAGCGGCAGAAAACAAGCCCTCTCCCTCCTCTACATGGCATCCCTTCAAATATTTAAACATAGCTATCATGTCCCCTCTTAACCTTCTCTTCTGCAGACTGAATATACCCAGCTCTCTAAGTCTATCCTCATAGGGCTTGGCTTCCAGGCCCTTCACCATTTTGGTCGCCCTCCTCTGGACCTGCTCCAGCTTGACCATGTCCTTCTTGAATTGGGGTGCCCAGAACTGGACACAGTATTCAAGATGAGGTCTAACCAAAGTAGAGTACAGTGGTACCAGTACCTCCCTCGATCTAGGCATCATACTCCTATTGATGCAGCCCAGAATTGCATTAGCTTTCTTGGCTGTTGCATCATACTGCTGACTCATGCTCAGCTTGTGGTCTACTAAGACTCCTAGATCCCTTTCACACATACTGCCATCCAGCCACGTGTCCCCCATCCTATATTTCTGTATTCCATTTTTTCTACCTAAGTGTAGGACCTTACACTTCTCTCTGTTGAATTTCATTTTGTGAGCCTTGGCCCAGCTCTCCAATCTGTCCAGGTCATTTTGAATTTTGATCCTGTCCTCTGGCGTATTAACAACCCCTCCCAATTTGGTGTCATCTGCAAATTTGATCAGCATGCCCTCTATTCCTTCATCCAAGTCGTTGATGAAAATATTGAACTGCACTGGGCCCAGGACAGAACCCTGTGGCACCCTGCTGGTCACTTCTCTCCAGGATGAAAAGCAGCCATTGGTGAGCACCCTTTGGGAACGGTCAGTCAACCAGTTACAGATCCACCTGACGGTAGCTGTGTCCAGCCCACATTTTACTAGCTTCTTTGCAAGAATGTCATGGGGAACTTTGTCGAAGGCCTTACTGAAATCGAGATATGCTACATCCACAGCATTCCCTTCATCTATCAAGCTAGTAACTCTATCATAAAAAGAGATAAGATTAGTCTGGCATGACTTATTTTTGAGAAATCCATGTTGACTTCTCTTGCATTGCTTTCTAAGTGATTAGAAACTGACTGCTTAATGATCTGCTCCAGGATCTTTCCGGGTACTGACGTCAGGCTGACTGGGCGATAATTATTTGGGTCCTCTTTTTTTCCCTTCTTGAAGATGGGGACAACACTTGCCCTCTTCGAGTCTGCTGGAACTTCTCCTGTCCTCCAAGATTTCTCAAAGTCTATAGCAAGCGATTCCGAAATGACCTCTGCCAGTTCTTTTAATATCCTAGGATGCAATTCATCTGGCCCTGGAGACTTGAATTCATCCAGTGTGGCCAGGTATTCTTGTACCACCTCTCTACCTATTATGTGCCGCATTTCCCCTGCTTCCTTACCTGCTCCCCAACCGCCAGGTTGAGAGCTTGTATCCTTCTGGGAAAAAACTGAGGCAAAGAAGGTGTTAAGTAGTTCTGCCTTTTCTCTTCCCCCTGTTAGTAATTCGCCATCTTCTCTGCACAGCGACCCTATCGCCTCTTTCTTTTTCCTTTTGCTGCAGACATATTTTAAAAAGCCCTTTTTATTGTTTTTAATGTCTCTGGCCAGCCTAAGTTCGTTCTGTGCTTTAGCCTTTCTGACCTTCTCCCTACATCTCCTGGCTACTTAAATTCTTCTTTGGTGGTTTCCCCCCTCTTCCATTTCCTGTACACATTTCTCTTAACACTTAGCTCAGCTGAGAGTTCTTTGGTCAACCATTCTGGTTTCTTCGGATGCCTTCCATTTTTCCTCTTTATTGGCACAGTTTTAGACTGTGCCTTCAGTATCTCCCTTTTAAGGAACCCCCATGCCTCCTGAACTCCTTTCTCTTTCACTATTCCTGACCACGGAATTTCAGCCAGCAGCTCCTTAAGTTTACAGAAGTCCGCTTTTTTAAAATCTAAGACGAGTGTCTGGCTACACTTATCTTCTCCTTCCCACTGAATGCCAAATTCCAATAAGGCATGGTCACTCCCCACTAAAGATCCAGCCACTTCTACCTCATTAACAAGGTCATCCCTATTGGTCAGGATCAGATCTAGAATATTTGATCCCCTTGTCGCCTCTTCCACCTTCTGGACCATGAAATTGTCTGCAAGACAAGCAAAGAAACTTGCTGGACCTTGCTGTCTTGGCAGAGTTTGACTGCCAACATATATCCAGGTAATTGAAATCTCCTATTATTATTGTATCTCTCCTTTTTGAATGCACGGTCATTTAGTTGAGGAAGGCGTCATCAAGGTCCTCAGTCTGGGTTGGAGGTCTGTAGTAAACCCCCACCAGAATATCCCTATTGTTTCTCGCTCCCTTAATTCTTACCCAGATGCTCTCGACCTGGCTTTCTGGGTTTAAGTCACGGATCTCTTCACAGGTGAAAACATCCTTGACATACAAGGCTACTCCTCCTCCTTTCTTGTTTGGTCTATTTCTACAAAATAGGCTATACCCCTCTATTGCTACATTCCAATCCTGAGACTCATCCCACCAGGTCTCAGTGATGCCTATCAAATCGTATTTTGTTGTACTAGGAGTTCAAGTTCATCTTGCTTGTTTCCCATACTCTGCGCGTTAGTGTAGAGACACTTAAATCCCCGGGCCCTTCCTGCAAGTCCTGTACTATAGTTTCTACTCCTCCCACCATTGGACGCTTGTACTACTTGGTCAATATCATTTGGGCCTTTTCCCCCTGCACTCGCCGAGTCTTTGCCCTGAATAATATTGTCTCCCTCCCCAGCAGAACTTAGTTTAAAGACCTCTTAATCCTCCGTGCAAGACTGCAAAAACATTCCTGCCAAGTTTCGTGAGGTGCAGCCCATCCCTTGCCAGAAACCCATGTTCATGGAAATTTAGGCCGTGTTCCAAAAACCCAAACCGTTGCCGGTGGCACCATGTGCGGAGCCAGTTGTTGACCTCTGCTATTGCCCTTTCCCTTTGTGCGCCATATCCTTGAACAGGGAGGAGAGATGAAATGACCACCTGCGCACCAAGGTCCTTAAGCTTTGTCCCCATAAGCTCGTAGTCCTTTGCGATGTGGTAAAAGCTGCGCCTCGCAGTGTCATTGGTTCCGACATGAACCACAATGAGGGGCTTATGGTCAGTGGGCTTGATCAGCCTGGTTAGCCTCTCTGTTATGTGGTTGATCTTGGCCCCAGGAAGACAGCAGACTTCTCGATTGAACTTGTTGGGTTTGCAAATTGCCGGTTCGGTTCCTCTGAGCAAGGAGTCCCCAACAACCAGAACTCGCCTCCTCTGAGGCTTGTCCGGGGCTCCTCGATGAGCAGGTTCTTCTAGGACTGCCTGGGCACTCTGTTGAGGCTGGGAGTGTTGATCTAGTTCCTGTTGCCAAAGTTGGATTCCTTCTTGTTGACATTCTGTTCCCTCCTCCTGGTGCTCCTCATCGTTCGTAAGGCCAAGAACTTTGAAGCGATTGTGTAGGTTGAGAGTCTCTGTTTCCTTCCTGGTCCTCCTACTCCTCCGTGTGACATTCCTCCAAGTATCCGTTTCTTGGCCCAGTGTGCTGACTTCCTGATCTGGCAGTTCCCCCGCGCATTCCGTCTTCAGGAAGGTCTTCTCTGCCCTATCCAAAAACTCCTCACCTTCCCTAATAAGACGAAGATTAGAAACTCGTGCCTCCAGCTGCCGAACCTTCTCCTCCAAGAAGGTCACCAGCTTGCACTTGGTGCAGGTGTACCTGACAACATCTTGTGGCAAGAAAAGGAACATCCCACAAGTGCTACAGGTGACCGCGGCAGCTCCCTCACCTTCCATCCTTGATACTACAGAGAGTAGTACAGGGAGTAGGTCTAGAAAGAATAACAGGGCTTTCTTTCTAAAATCCAACTGAATCAAGTATGTCTCCTCTGCTGATCGCCAAGGGATGAATTGGAAGGGTTGAAGAAGAGGGCTTCAACTGTGCACGCCTTTGGTCCACGCTGTTGGGAGCTCCTAATAAGACTCCTCCCCCCTAGCTGGCTCCTCCCCCTCGTTAGTCAGACCGTGTGCTCAGGGAGAGCACACAGCCAGCACAAGGAGACCTAACAAAAACAAGCAAACAAACAGACAAACAAGCAAGCACAGCCCCACAAGCCTGTAAACAACACCTGGTCAAGGATGTCTTCACAGACCCAGCTCACCCTCTGCTCTCTCCTCTGGGAATGAGCTAGAGGGCCGTTGGGAGCTCCTAATAAGACTCCTCCCCCTCGCTGGCTCCTCCCCCTCGTTAGACCGTGTGCTCAGGGAGAGCACATGGCCTGCACAAGGAGACCTAATGGATGTGAAATCAGTGAAAGAAATCTGAAGATGGCTACAAAGTTCCTATCCTTTAATCTTAAGGGGATGAACCCAGAAGTAAAAAGACAAAGGAAAAGAAAAAAAGATTTGATCTGTCTACAAGAAACCCATAATAGAAATAAAGATAAAGACATAAATATTTGAAGAATCACAAATTGGGAACAGAATTCTTATCATCTATAGACAAAAGGAAAAGAGGAGTTGTTACTTATGCTAAATCGAATTTAGCTCCAGAAAAAAAAATCTTTGAGGACCCAGAAGGCTATGCAGTTGAGAGTACAGATTCAGATGCAAAGCCAGAAGTTCTTAGTGATTTGCATATATGCACGGTTAAATAATTAATCAAACTTTTTTTACAAATTGTCACCTCAGACAAGGATGTCCATTGTCCCTTCTTTTTATGTTGATTTTGGAAGTATTTACTACAGCTGTAAGGGAAGATGAAAAGATTATAGGCATTACTATCAAAAAATAAGTTTTTAAGTAATGATCATTTGCTGATGATGTGGTGATTTTTTTTAACAAGATCATTAGAAGGAGCAGAAGCTCTTCTAAAAATTTTGACAGCATTTGGAAATTTGAATGGTTTTAAGCTAAACAAAGACAAAAATGTTATGATGAGTAAAAAACATGATGAAAGAACAAGTCCTACTGGTGGAAAAAAGAGGTCTTAAAATTGTGAGAAAGGTGAAATATCTGGGGCTTACTTCTGAACCTCACACTACAGAACTATTCCAAACTAGTTATGATAAGGTTTGAAAAGATATAAATAAGGATTTTCAGAGGTGGTTCAAATTAAAGTTGTCACTGCTAGGTAGAATAACAGTAATTAAAATGAAGGTACTGCTTAGAATATTATTTTTCTTTCAGAAAATGCCAATAATAGTTAATGATATATCTTTTCAACAATGGCAGAAAGATATCCTGAAGTTTCCTTGGCTAGGGAAAAAAACCTACAGTAAAAATGAAAGTCCTTCAAGATGCAGAACAAAGAGGGTTCTTGAACTCCCGAATTTAAAGGTATATTTCGATGCAGCCTGTAGGATATGCTTCAAAGACTAGATGACTTTAAAAAAAGAAAAAGACTTTTAATATTAGAAGGTACTGATTTGAGATTTGGCTGGCATGCATCTTTATGGCACAACAAACTGAAAGCAAATATAAATTTTAAAAACCATTCTGTAAGACATATCATACTGAGAGTCTGGTTGAAATACAAAAATTGATTATGTCTAAAGTACCTATGTGTCTTTCAGCTCAGGAAGCTCTTTTTTCAAGAGAGAAAACATTTTAAGATAAATAGTTAACATACAATGATTTAAGCAATCAAGTGATCAGGTGCAATTGATGACAAATAATAAGCTGCCTGCAAAGAGTCTGAAATTAAGCTGCTTTGGTTATAGACAAATAACAGGAAGATTTAAAATAGCCAAAAAATTATGTGGTCTGGATACTGAGAAGAGATTTTGAAAATCAGTTGTGTAATGATATATGATAACAAAGATGTATAAACTATTGAAATTTGAATTGGCAGAAGAACAAGTTAATGAGTGTATAGTTAAGTGGGGTCAGAATGTGGGTCATTAAATTTGTTTAGAACATTGAGAGAGAGTGTGGACAAAAAAATTGAAGTTTACACTATACTATGACTTGAAATAAAAATTTTATAAGATGATGTAACCCCTGAGAAACATTCTAAAATGTATAAAGAATGATAATTTTACTTTAAGAACCAACAGGAAAGAATCAATAGAGAATATAATTAAAATTTAGATATAATCCGGACACAGTGGGACGGGAAGTCAAATGTATGTGAGTGTAATGGGTTTTTTCCTTATTTTTTCTTTTTTTCTTTTTTTTTTCTGTCTTCTTTTCTTTTTCCACTTATTCTCCCTTCCCTTTTTTTCTTATCAGATTTTTTAGCTATGTAGTTTGTAGTTTTTAACGTTTTTTACAAATTGTCAAAAAAAAAACCAAACCCTACCAACTCCAGGATTCCACAGGAGGCAGTTGTAGCTGTTAAAGTGGAATCACAGTGCTGTAATTAAATAATGTGAAACAGACCTGAGAGAAAATTGTTGGGGGGTACAAAGTGCAAAAGCAGAGAGTTGTGTGTCCTTCTTTCAACCTACTGGAGGTTGAAGGAGGATATAAATGCTTTAAATAAATAACTAAATAAATAAAATGTATGCAAACATGCTTGCACATATGCATGCAGGGGGGACAGTTTGGTTTTCAGTAAAACACAGGCAATCTTCATCAAGAGAGTTGCATTCATTAGTCTGTTTCTTCACAAAGAATCAAACCAGGGGTCTGATGCATATTCCCCTGAAGATATACAGAAGCACAGCCCCCACGCCCAGCATGCACGCATGATGTTTTTCAAATAGTGATAATAGCCTCTGCACAAAGATGACAGATTTTACATTAACCAAGCTCTTCTCAGCCCCTTCCTCTGCTTTCCCTTCTCCCTCTCTCTTCCCTTCATTCTCCCCTCTCTATCTCTTGTTTATTCAATGTTGAACTCCAGGAAGCCCATTCCTAACCTGCAATATCTCAATTCGAAAAATGAGTAAACTGGGGAAATGATTAAACTGAGAAAATATTTGCAGGACTGTTTAAGAACCTTTTTTTACCTCTCAAAACATCCCATTGTGAAAATTAAAATAATCAGAGCAATACCCGCCAACAGTGTATGTTGTCAAAAGAAAAATAGTGGCTTCTAAGTGAAGTCCAGTTTGAGTTCAAAGACAGGCTGCAAATCTGTCCTTTAGACAACACTGTGCAAACACATTATTTAGATTACATTCTGCACCTGATTAATGATAGCAGGAGATCAAATGTTAATAGCTTAAGAATCTCCTCTGCTCTTTGCACATAAGGAGTACTTTAAAGTGCACCATAATTTCACAGTAATAAATAAGAGCTCTCACCTAAATTATACAAGCATTGTCCTTTAGTTGCTGCAGAAGTGTCCATTTAAATGTGGAGTTTTTATTGCTTAGCTTGTTAGGTAGAAGATTCCCATATATGGTTGATAGGAGAATCAAAGACAAAAATGGTGCTCTTTGCAGGAACTTTTACTCACATTCCCGTTCTGCTTTGTGTACAGCTTTTGGGCTTAATGACAGCTCTATGCTACAGGCTATATGGTTTATAGGGGCAAGACACATATAAAGATTTGCATTATTAGTGCAAATAATGCAGAATGACTACTTCAATTTAGTATTGCCAGATTAAACTTTGAGTGGTGGCTGAATGAAATAAGAGACATTTTATTATATTCTCCAAATCAGAGTTCTTAACCCCTTCTTTCACTATATACCTCTTTAAATATCTTTTGTTGCTGCAGACCACCAAGACAAAATTCAAGATTTAAAAAACAAAGTTTCAAAGATTTAAAAACTAAAGTATCCAAAGTTTCTCATCAAGGGTCTTCAAGCTTAGAGAGAAGGGAGAAATAAGTAAATGTACATACTCCTATTATATTTTTATTGGAGTTATTCGATACAAAGTTGTCTTGCTTGCTTGCTTTCATTCATTCATTCACTCGTTCTAACTGTAAAAGCTCATAACATTTCTTCATGCCTTCATAGACCCCTTGTGATAACATCACGGTCCTCAGTGGTCTATAGACCACAAATTAAGAATCACTGCTCTAAAGCATGACAATAGCTATAGGAGCTGTTTTGTTCCAAGGGAATGTGGTAACTGGATGAGAGAGGAAGAATTTGACAGATGGCCATCTCTCTTAAATTTAAAAAAAAAACTGTGGTGAAAGTTAAAATACATGATATTGCTGAAGATGCTAAATACACTGTTCATTATTCATGCCTTATTTATAATGTTCAGCTATGCTGTATCAACTAAGGGCAATTTTCCCCAGAAATGTTTTGCTTCTGAAAAAAATACACCTTAGGTTTCATCGCATTTAGAGTCCTCCAAGAGTCTCAATGAGATATGGATTAGGATGATCCAACAGGAACTGTGTACTTAGATTTAAAAGAAAAAACTGTTGAACTCTTTCTAGTCATAGAATATGAGGAGAGTGTCTGTTATGACAGAGGTGCACAACCCATTCATCTCCAAGGGCTACATACGATGCTGGCTCAGGAGTCACACACACAAACACATGTATAAACCAGTGAGGAGCTCCTCGTTCCATCAATCCTGCTACAGATAGCAGCATCTCCTATTATTAACCATAGCAGCAATCTGTATGAAACTGACTGAAAATCCCCCAGGTCACATGCTCTATACTCCTGTCTACAGATTGTAAAGAATAAGAATAAATAGTTCTTAGAGTGAATAGGGATTAAACAGTGGACCCCCTCATGTTTCTCTATTGGGGTGGTGTTTTTTAAGATCTTTATAAGTTCATTAGAGGTTGTGGAAAGCAATGAAATGTCCACATTTGCAAGTGTTACAAAATTATTTAGGGTGGTTAAAACTGGGAGACCCTAAAAGGTCTTTCCAAACTGGGTGAAGGAGCAACACAGTGGCAAATACTGCTCAGTTTGAACATGGAGTGAGGTAGATTGTTGTAAGAATCCTAACTTGCCATATCTGTGGATGAGGTCTGATCAAGCAAAGGATATTGGGGTAGTGGAAATCTTGATCAAAATGTTGATGCAATGTTAGGCAACCACACAAAGGATGAATTCTGTGTCAAACATTAAGAAAGAGATCAAAAAGTAAAACTCCCAATTTCAGTTGTAGTTGCCACACAAAAAAAAAAACATGTACAAGGTTGGAAAACATGTGTGAAAGGGCACCAAAACAGTCAGGGAACTGGACTGAATCGAAGTATTATATCTGGAACTATTTGGTTTAGAAGAAAAGCTTAAGGGAGGGGGCAGCACAGAGATGTATAACACTGTGCACATGGCTGAGAAAGTGGATAGAGAGAAGATTTTCTTTCTCATTTGAACCTGTGGTTATGAAGTGAAGCTAAATGCTAGGACATCCAGAACACAATTCGATTCTACAGGATGCGGCGATGCCCATGAATTTAGAAAGCTTTAACAAATCAATTAGACAAATTTGTGTCTAATTGTATCCAACAGGTACTAATTATAATGGCTGTGTGCTGACCATCAAGAACAGAGACAATGTGCCTCTGAGTGTCCATTCCTGGAATAAAGCAGTAAGAGGGAGTGATTGTCTTTATGCCCTTGTTCATGAGTTGTATCTCTAGGGACAAATTTTTAATCACATTTAAAGGGAAGCCCTTAGAGTTCTGAAATATTTCGCATTTGCAGTTGAGTCCCCTTAGAATCATCCTACTAAAGTGACTAACAGTGATCTCATTTGGAGTGTGACCTTTCTTTTCAGCACTTCCATGAGTTTCCATGCTTGCAAATGTCTAAATTTCTCACTATTTCCTCTGTGTAAGTGGTTTTCTCATGTTTTCCTAAGCCTTTAGCCTTGACACAGAGCCCAATGAAGCAAGGCAGAGCAACCATTCTGGAACGAAGTGACAGTGGCTTAGCTCTCACTGTCTTTCAGGTGTACTACATCTGATTGCAGATGAGGGTTCTTCAATGTGAAACAAAAATCTGCACAAAAAATCTACCCGGGAGATGCTCATGTACTATGTGCAAGGATTCTGACAATAAACATTCAAGTTGCAGTTTGAAATGGTTCTGCAGAGTTACCACAATTTCCTATAACATTAAGAGTTTGTTCAGTCCTCATTGGTCACCCTAATAACAGCTAGTTGAAGTTCAGGCTTTTGTCCCTCAGGTAATCTTTGCGGTGAACTCTGTGTAGGCTCTGAAATCCAAGACTCTGCTCAAATAGGTAGCATATAACTAGGTATCTCCAATTTTATTTTGAATGTCTTTTCTTTTTTTTCCTTTTCCCCTCAGTAAACATGTCTTTATATTTAGACATACAGTGGAACTGTTTTAAAAGGGAATTTCTCACTAAATTCATTTCCCACATGAAGGACCGCATAGTCGAAAAGCTATCACTTTCACCAGGTTTTTGTTGTTGTTATTATTGTTATTAAACTCCATGTTTTTAAGCTATAGACAAGAAAATTTGATGCTGCTGCTGCTGTGTGCCTTCAAGTTGTTTCCAGCTTACGGTGAGCCTAAGACGAAGTTTTCTGGGGCTTAGAATGTGTGACACCTCCAAGGTCACAAACTGCCTTTCTTTTTATTTATTTTCTCCTAGGGCTGAGCTGTAAGGAAAGGTCACTTACAACAGGACTCAGAACTCTGGCAATTAGAGAGACCAGTTAGAGTATGTCAAGAGGTTCATCCTGATTAGTGGCAGCTTACCTATAAAGCTTCCAGAAAGAACAGTTCTAAAGGAGGAAACAGTGGGGAAAGTCTTCTTACTTCCTAAATCTTTAACAAGGACAGTACATATAAGCACCAGGTCCTTGAATTCAACCCAGAAAGTGACTGTAAGCCAGAGCTATATAGTCTATACAGTGCACACCAAAAGATAATCTGGGTGCAGCATTTTGTACCAGGTACAGTTTTCAAGAGAGCCAGAGTGGTGTAGCTGTTTGAACACTGGACTGCAACCCTGGAGACCAGGGTTTGATATCCTGTCAGTCAGGGAAGCCCACATACTCTCAGCCCCAGAAAACTCTGTGATAGGTTCACCTTAGGGTTACCATAAGTCAGGAACAACTTGAAGGTACACAACTACAAGAAGAACTTCCAAATATTTTTCATGGGCAACCACATATAGAGCATGTTACAAGAATCTGAATGAGCAGTGAGGAGGGTATGTATCAATGTGGCCAAGTCAAGAAAGGACACAGCAACTGATCACTAGCAAAGACATCCCACACAGTGGAACACAGCTGCCACTGGAGCACACTGACCCTTTGAAGAGGGCTTGCCATTCCATCCACAAGAGGCCATATTCCCATTTCCTCATCCTAAATAAGACTGTTGTATTGATCATAGGGATTTCTGTCCTATCAACCCACATCAGATCCATTCAACTTGTTAACCCACATCAAATCCATTAGTACCTTCAAGCAGTGGTTTGGGACTTCCACAGCCTCCTTAGCCTCCATTGAAAAAGAGAAATAGAGCTGCTCATTACTAGTATCATGTTGAGATCCAGCTTCAATCCTCCAATTGATCTCTCTCACACTGAAAAAGCAAAGAAGTTGAAAAGCAAGGGAGATAAAGTATTAGGCTGAGGAAACCCTAACAGCTCGGAGAAATTATTAAATGCCACTGAGAGAGTCAATTCCCTGTCCAATTCTCACTGGAGGCCTCCCACCAAAATAAGCACAGTTGTTTCAGTCCAAAACAAGGCCCAGGTCTGGTTGGAAATAATGCATTTCACCCCAGAAAACCTGAAGTTGTGTTACCACCACCCATTCTAAGGCTCTTATTTTAAGAAGAGAGATTGGAGAGTGGTTGCTATTTATTCAGGACAGATAATTCTCCAGATGGTAATGGCAACTTCTATAGACTAGAAGGGAGCAGCCATTTGACTGCTTCTATGGGTACCGCAATGGCTGCATCCTTGTCACTCATGTGTCCATCAGACAATGAAGCAGGCTGGTCAGGAAAACCATTAGGCCAAAAACAGATTTAAGCCATTTCCCACAATTGCTCTGCTTTCGGTGGGGCAGCCACGTTTAATTATCTACCCCTCCCACTCTTTCAGCTGCTTTTCACATGTATTCCAAGTTTTTTTAAAAAAAACCAAGCTTCTAACTCTTACAGCAGTACAGTTATAAGGCAAAATGGGCAGGAGCACCATCAGCTCGGGTAGCTCCTTCTGACGGCGCTGCTACTTGGCTTGCTACTTGGCTTCACCTGACCAGGCCACGTGAAAGAAGTGTTAGTGGGCAAAGATGAGGAGGAGAATAGCACCTTGGCTGTTGGCAGCAGTAGCTGCAACAGCGAAGGCCTCCACTTCCTCTTCTTGCTCCTTCCCTAGAGGGGTGCAAGGAGAGGCAGTAGGGGCCTGGCCGTCATTGCTAGTGGCACTGCTGCTGTCATCATCACGGTGCCCCCCACCCCTACCTTGGCTCCGCACTAGTTCTATGCTAGGGGAGGGGACCATCAATGGAACTAGTACTTCCTCCACCTGGACTAGCTTGTCTTTGTCAGGAACGCTGAATGACGGCACCTCCTGTTGCCAGCTGCCTGAGCTAGTGATGCTACTATTCCAGTCCAGTGCCACACCCCTCCTTCAGCAAGGTAACTGAGTGGCAGAAGAGCAACAGCCAGTGCTTAGATAGGGCTGGAAGGGCGGGGGGAGGAGGAGGAGGAGGAGATAACGATAGTGGCAGTGGTGGTAGAAGACACAGGCCCATGGAGGAAACCACAAGAACAATGGTAACTGCTTCCACTACACATGAGAAAGGAAGGATGGTTCTGGTCCTAGTTTTCACCTACAAAATGCTGGAGGGAACATTTAAGCAAGGCTTCACTGTGAGCAGAAAAGAGATAAATATTATATCCAATCAGAATCCTAGCCCCAAAAAGGGTCTGGGACATATCACAATCTTTCCCTGAGTTTTTAGTTTTCATTAAAAAGAAAAAGAGGAAGTCTCTGGGCCTTGCAAAAATATAACGGAAGCATGCATGAGGTATTCAGTCCATTTGCTCAGCAAAATGAGCCCAGTTCCCTTCTTCCCCTGCTTAGACCAATGAGTAGGATTAAATGGCAAGCACTTTTTGCATCAATCCCCTCTGCCCCAATATACTGCCTGCTCTCCAGAAAATTCATAGTTTTGAGGCCTGTTAGTATCTACTGATTTAAAAACACCTGTATCATATATTCAAGGGGAAAACTAGAGACTTCGACACCTTCTGGCCACTTCTTCAGGCATCATTAAATCTGCAGCCCATTCAGCAATAATTCTAGGGTTTTCTGTACAGTGGGAAGCACTGAAACATTTTTTTCTCATCTTCAAAAAAAACTGGTGCATCACCTCTGAAGCTGCTGGTGATGCACATTTGCACGCAACTTGAGGAATTAAGAACCATGGCTGAAGTACTGTCAGATAATAGTCATCTTTTCAACTGACTTCTCAGCCTCTCTGGGAATCTTTTTGGCTGAAGCGTAGGACAGAAATAGTTTAAACATTTAAATCATCATTAGCATTTACACATTATCAATCACTAGCATTTACACATCACCTATAGTTAAAGATTAAATCACCAAGCCATATAAAGCTGTTTTAATTGTCTCAAAACTGTTACAAAGTTTCCTGCCCAATTAATGAGAACTGCAGCCCTGTTGTTTACATCTGACTTACCTGGTTTTAGTCAGTACATGAAGAAAAGATTCATTATTGATTTCTGTAAGTGAAAAGTGACAGGACTGAAGATCACACATCTGTTTAGCAAGTCCCCAGGACAGCAAGGATGCTAGAACATTGGAGATCTGAGGAGATGTTCATTTCTTACCAGAACTTCCCTTCTCAGCAGTCACTGTCCCTATCAGGAAAGGAAAATGGGGGACATTCCTCTCTGAAACTGGATAAATACCTAAGGGTACCAGATCTTGTCTGACCTTGGAAGGTAAGCAGGGTCAGCCCTAGTTAGTACTTGAATGGGAGACTACCATGAATACCAGGTGCTACAGGCTACATTTCAGAGGAAGGAACTGGAAAAACCACCTCTGAGTATTCTTTGCCTGAGAAAACCCTATGAAATTTATGGGGCCACCATAAATCAACAGATGACTTGAAGGGGCGTACACACACACACACACACACAATCTTATGTTCTAGCTAATTCCAATTCAGTTCTATACATATGTAATCCTGAGATGTTGCTGTTTCACACACTCTCTGACAAGAACCTGACAAAATAGAAATTCGCTGATACAAATATCCCACAGCACCCTCACCTCTGTGAAGTACCCAGCAATAAGCCGTGTAATTAAAACACTCCAAGGATTTCTGCAGAAGAAGGTACAAGCCTTATTTTACCACACACCCTGCAAACAATCCTTCTCAAATGTAAGCCAGCAGTGAAACACTGGAAAGAAAAAGGACAGACATAAATACATTGCCTGCCACCAGTCTAAATACTAGAAACAAGGACAGGTTGCTTACCTGTAACTATGGTTCTTCAAGTGGCCATCTGTGCCCTCACACAGAAGCCCTATTTGGAATGTTCTAGAGCTGAGTAGCTTGGCAGGAGACCTTGTCCCCTACTCATTACCATGTATATCCTAATCTGCCGGGCTATCATCTCCTCAGTTCCAAAGCCAGCAATAAAGTTGCCAGGGACCTGATAGATGGGAGATAGGGTGGGGTTGTGTGAGGGCACAGATGTCAACTCAAAAGAACCACAGTTACAGGTAAACAACCTCTTCTTCTTCTTCATGGTCTCTGTGCCTCACACAAATGTGTGACTGTGAAGCTTACCAGAGGATGGTGGTCAGGTCACTGTAGAAAGAACTGCACTACCAAGTCTAGCATCAGCCCTCGCTCTACAGTCAAGTCTGCAGTGCTGGATGAAGATAGATGGTTGTGACCATGTTGCAGATTTACAGAGTTCAAGAAGCAGCATACCCCAGATGAGAGCAGAGGAGCTGCAACCAAACTCATCAGGCAAGCTTGCAAGTCAATCCTGATGATTTGGACTGAGCTGTCATTGTGCAGAAACCTGTTGACACTTTTGGGGTCCACCTAAAGAGTCTGTTTTCTTTAACAGAAAGAGTCTGTTAGACTTGGAAAAGGTTGAAGTGAGCTGCAGGAGTAGGCCAGCACTCCCCTGACACCAAGGCAGTGCAAGGATTTCTCCAATTGTGAAGTAGGATTACAGTAGAAAGTCGGAAGGACTATGTTCTGGCTGAAATGAAACTGAGACACTACCTTTGAGGGGAAAGATATTTCTAGCCTCAGGACAACCCTATCCCACTGGAATATGAAGTATGGTTCATCTGCATGCAGAGCTATAAGCTATTTATATTTTTATATATATATATATATATATATATATATATATATATATATATATATATATAAAAATTAAAATTTTAAAAAGAATTTAAAAAAATACCTCCCCACTTCCAAGCATCTTTTTTCCAGTTGAGTCTGTGTTTACATGCCATACATACATTGTTTCTGTTTAACAAATATTACCCTATTACTTTTAAACATTGTTACATTACTATTTATGCTTTTTCTATAACATCATTAGTTTACATTTCCCATTGTCACCAATCTTCCTTTATCCCTTCCTTTTCTTATTCTTTTATCCAATTCAAAACTTCTTGGCATTCTCTTTCAAAGTTCTGGATTGGCTTATTTTTAAGTGAAAAGGTTAACTTTTCTGTCTCTACCATGTCCAGAACTTTTAATTTCCATTCTTTTATGTCAGTATAATTTCTTTCTTTCCAATATTGTGCATATGTCAGTCTTGCAGCAGTTATTACATATAACAATGTCTTCTGATGAGATCTTATTTCTCTTTGTTCCCCAACATATTTAACAGATAAAATTCTGGCTTCATTTCAAAATTTAAGCTATTCATTCTTTGAATTTCATCATGTATTTCTTTCCAATGCTTTCTTGCTACCTTACAGGTCCACCACATATGAAAAAAGGACCTCTCCTTTTCATCACATTTCCAACATTTTCCATTCCCATTTTTTGTTATTTTTTTCAACCTTACAGGTGTCATGTACCATCTATGTAACATTTTATAAAATTTTTCTCTTAAATTTAAGCTTGGTGTAAATTTTACATCTGTTTTCCATGCCCTCACCCATGTATCCAGCTCAATTGGATGTCCAATATTTTGAGCCCATCTGACCATGTTGTCTTTAACAATCTCTGGTTCCATTTCTCTTTGTAACAATATTTTATAAAATTTAGAGATTCTCTTTTTCCGATCCCCTTTCATCATTATATCTAATTCATTTTTTTCAAACCCATATAGTTTCTGATCCATCTTGAATCTCTCTTTTAATTGTCTCCATGGAAACCAGTTAAATTCATGTCCTGCTCTTTTAATTCTGCTTCTGTACGCATTTTTATCTTGTCTCCATCCCATTTCAGCAACTCTTCATACGTCAATAAATTCCCTTGTTTTGTTGGAGCAATACTGAAAGCTTCTTCAGGTGAGGTCCATATCGGAAGTCTTCTATAAAATTTATGCTTTATTTGTAACCACACTTTCAATAAAGTCTTTCAGATACAATGATTGTTAAAGTCTTTATTTACAACTCACTTCTCTCAACACTGGAAAATTGCTCTTCCCTCCTCTACACTGTCTTACCTTCCCCATTCTTTTACATGGCTTGTCCTTCAGTTTGTAAAACTAAGGGTTAGCCAAGTCTCTTTGCCACAGCAAGCACTTGAAAAATTACTTTATAATTATTATACAGCTGCAGCCAGCTCCAAAATCTCACAAATTTATAGAAAACCAAACACATTTCTAAACAATTATTGCTCTTTACCTACTATCTGGAAGCCAAATGCAAATATCCTTATCACAGATCATAAATTCAACTCTTCACAAAGATGTGAATAAAGTAGAGCTTCTAATTGCTGTGCCTATACATTGATTAATCACTCAGCTGGTTAGTACTCCCTTCCTTCAACAACTTTAATCAATGCAATGATCTGTTTGACAGTTAGATACAATTAAACAAGGAAAGACCCTTTAACAAGATGGAACTCCTATGAGCCATTTCATCTTTCTGTAATATGTGTACTCCAACAGATGGAGCAAACATTTGACCGAAAGTATAAATCAGCTTGTGACATTGTTTCTCTCAAGCAGTAGCTACAGACATTAATGCCTTTTTTACAAGTCGGCCAAAGGAATTACAAACTCAGACTTGTGATTGCACTGAATGATATACGGACTTCAGCATATTGCCCATGGTACAGGTAACATACCTGATTTAAAACAGGATGATTTAAGAGCCATTAATAACTGATGTGATAACGTATGCTCCAAGAGCTTTCTAACCTGAAGAGATAACAAATACAGACACTGACAGCTATTTCCCAGTTGTTACTTAACCTCAGATGGGCACTTACCCCCAGAGAGACAAAGCAACTGATTTGTTGAGCTGCTGTGGTGTTACAGAATGTCTGCAAATAACACAGGTATGATGGCGGGGGCTGCCAGCAGCAATTCTCTTCAACTTCTGTAACTGAGATTAAAACTTTACACAGCCCCTATGGCAAGAGGAGGTATGTGGGACAGTACAAGGTCTACAAAACTAACTGAAAGAAATTCCAGAAGAAAAAGATTGAAAGCTCAAGAGACAAGGCAAATTCTCTTCGCTGGATCTCAGTAACATAGTAGCTAAAAGCACTGAAATCAGTGATATTAAAGAAGTGGGTCAAAGTTAAGTTTCTTTAAAGTTCAGACTGACAAAACTTCAAAATTTACCAAAATGGTGAATAAACTTATTTTAAACACTAGCATCTTTTTTTTTAAAAAAAAAAAAACTAGTTTCTCAATGATATTTGTATTCCTCAACCACATAAAATGGTAGATTTTATATTTCAATAGCAATATATGGGATTCTCCATATAATTTTCCAAACTAAGATCTACTACTTATTATGATAGAGGAATAAAAAAGTAAAAAAAAAATGAAGCCTAATTTGTCATCCTTGCACTATAAAAATCATTAACATCTCAGTTTGTGATTTCTAGGTGGCTTTTACTATGCAATGACTTTAAAAATATATCTGGCACAGATTATTTTTTACCGAAGGCAGCTGTGTAAATGTTCTCAAAAACCCTTGGGATTTAGTGTGCTTAGATGAAATAAAGCAAAAGCCTGTTATTTTGTTGTCAACGTAACAGTAAAAGTTAAATTTTCATTTGAAAGAAAGAGACATGAACACATCTCTTTATTGATCTTTCCTTCAAACTATGTATGGTCTAATCTGTCTAGGTCTGTTCAAAAATAAGAGGACTTTTAACTATTTATCTGCATATCAAGGAATGACACAGAAAGCCCTGTGCTCCCCATTCTGCACAGCAAGGAAAGCTCAAGCCACAGGTAAAGCTCACAGCAACTACCTGCAAACAGGAACACTTGCTTGAGCCCGTATAAATCCAAAGCTTTTGGGTTTTGTTTTGGAAATATGTCAATCAGTTCAGAAGAGGGAAGTTTTGGTAGTAATTATTGGTCTGGCTCTGCTCAGCCCAAGAGATCCTGGGTTAGAACTGATGAAACTAATACAAAGAGAAGAATTTGTTACTGCCCCTGATGAATACAGAAAGATATTCTGGGCAGCATAGTCAGGGGCTACTTTTTACACTTTGGCGGAATGATTTTTGATATCCTCCTGATCCACTGGGTTCCACTGGCAAATCAAAGAGACCACCAAATTAACACTACTGGAGTGTTGATTATTTTGATTACAGCTCTTGATTACAGCTCTTGATTATTTTGCTCTAAACTAAATATTTCATTTTATTTTTTGCAGTCAAGTCTCCAAATTCCATCACACCTCATCCAAACTGTCTTTTCTGTTCCAAATGTTATTTTACAAAAATAACAGCATATGTTGTTCTTTCTAATGACTCTTAATGTATGTCAGTCAGAGATTGGATTAACATTACTAGAATGCCCAAATCATACAAACCACACTAAGACATTCTAAATACATTTTCCCTGCAGAAACAATAATTATTGCCATTGTAGCCTTTATTGGCTGCATGGTGGCCAAGAAACATTCACATCTCCTTGATTTGACAGAAGTTCTTTGACTTCCAGATTGTCCAGGGAAATTCTTAGGAACAATTATGAAATGGAGTTAATGAGACTTTCCCTCAGTTTTTCTGTTTCCATTCTCCCTATAAAAAGGCCCCACAAGACTTGCTTTTTTTTTTAGATACGGCTGATAAGAATCTTGGCTACTGCTTTATCTTCTGGCTTGTGATAATGTCTTTACATTCTGAAAAATCACTACCACCTCTGTACTTTCATTTTACTTTCTTTACTAATATGAGCCACCATACAGAAAACACAAAAGCAGTGTTTGTGTTAACCTTTCTAACAGAGTTGTCCTAAGCATATCTAAATATGATATAAAAGATGATATAATCACACTTTTTTCTTTGTATGATGTTCATACCATCATACATTAAGCCTTCTGGAAAAGGTTCAGCAGACTGTGTCAATTCCTTCTTTCTTTTCAATGGAATATGTTGCATTTGTTGAGTGATTTTGTCACCTCCCGCTCACGTTCTTATATCACATGTTTTGGCCTGTTTTTAGAAGCCGAATGTTGAGAACAAAGAGTAAGCTGAATGTTTCACTACTTCTGTGTCCTGATTGCAAGCTCCAGAGTTAGCTTTGTTGGGGGCAGGGGTAGAAAAACACTGAATCCTGAATTGGATTCATTCAGACAGATCTGGAAGACGTCCAGATTGAACTGGGGTTCCTCTTAAGTGGACTGAATCTGAAAAGTCCCAAAGATTTGTTAGTAATTTGGATTCAGAAGAACATAGGAATATATACAGTGTCCCTCATACATATGACAGATAAAATAAAAGCATGCAAGGACAAAGGAAGGATGTGAATACTACTTCCAGCAGTGATTCTTAAACTTTCAAATCACATATTTCAGTCACGTGACAAATTTTTTAATGCCAGGAAAGGAAGGTGCTGGGTAGGTCATGGCTAGAATTGGAAAATTTTGAGCGTTATTTTCTGTCTCTGCCAAGACTGTATCTTTGGGAGTAATCTACATATACTTGTTTTTTGTAACTTGAACTGAACTTCCCCAAAGATAAATTAGCTAACTAGCTGTTGGCCAGAGCCTTCTCAAGATGAAAATAAAATAACAACCTGCTCAATTATAGTAAATGAGCAAAGCGTTTAATTTTTTCTGAGGCTTTGCTTCAGCTCTAAAACAGGAATCTGTACCATTGTAAAATTTCAAAAGTAAGTATAAAATAAGATCTGTAAATGCATATTCAGCTTGTAAATCATAACAGCCAGTAATTTTTCATAACTATTTTATTTCTTTGTCATTAAAATAAATGCTGGGAGGGCAAAGCCTAGATGACATGTAGCTGTGGTTTTTCCTTGAACTAACATTGTATGATCTTATTTTTCCCTCTCCTAGTGTTAAAGTGACTGTAGGCATCCAGATATTTTTCTCAAGAAACGTAAGAAAGTGAGTAAAAGAGTTAAGTTTTTATTAAAAATTCACACGAATGCAGTTATATATTAATATACTATGTACTAGACTAATGAAACCAGTCTGATAAAAATGCAGAGAGATATAATGGTTAGCAGCACTGGCGGAATCCCCCGTTTTGCCCAGGGAAGAGCAAAAAGTGATCAGCTTGGAGTGTTCATAATTTCTGAGCTCCAGAGGGACTAACATGAAAATGAAGACAGACAAGAACACAAAAAACTTGTAAATCCAACACGTACACTTTAAGTAAGAAAGAAGAACTATGGCCTTGAAATGTTTTGCAGTCTATTTCCCACAGTCCCTAACCACTGGCCATTCTGGATCAATTGATTAGAGCGGAAGGACAAAAAATCTGTATGGCTCAGAAAGGTCCTCCTTTAGAACCTCCTACAGTGATAACAACTAACAGCTATTAACTAATTGTTATATTAAAAGTATAAAAGGTAATGTTGAATCTTTGGTCTCATAATTTCATGTTCCAGTTAGGATGTCATGGAACATAATGGGATTACCTTAGACCACTAGAGCCACATACCATTTCCTTGTATGATAAATAAACAAACTGGCACAAAATTTTAGGCAAGTCCTTCTTTGCATCAATAAAGTGGATTTCGTCAAGGATTAGGATTAGTTCTTCTCCAATTTATGCAGTTCTATAGGCCTTTGCACAAGAAAGTAAATAAATAAATAAATCTCAATGTTATCGATGACATAGAAAAGATACAAACGACTTATTTCTGTTTATACTTTGGTTTACACTTTGTTATTTTTCTCAAGCCTATGCAGCGACAGAGATACAGATAGATTGACCAGAAGGCTATCAACACTGCTTTAGCATGTGTCCACTAAGGAGCTTAAAACCATTTCTTCATCTTTGACAAACACAACAATACATACAGAAATTGCACTTCCTAGAAGATCAAATATCTTCCACAACCTCAACAAGATGACCACACTCATGTTTATACTCTGTATGTTTATACTCTGATCAGGTCAATACAAATGAGGAGTTCATGTTTTACTTTGTCTGGAATTCTGCTCTCAGCACACTTAGCTGTATTCACTGATAGTTTTGAACAACGACAACCAATGAATTTGGAAGATCAGCTTTACAAAAATACACAAGAATTAGGCTGCTTTTCAGAAGTATGTATGCTAATATTGGGCTCCCATGCCAAAATTAAGAAAAAGTTACTCAAGAACCCTGAGCCTGAAATATGGTAATCTTTTGTTTGTTTCAGAAGTACATCAACCAGCATATAAAATTCTACTCAAAAGTTAAAAAAAAAAAACATGAATTGGCTTTAACACATTTAAGCCTGGGTTCTGGTGAGCCTTGGAAACCATGCAACTTTAAATCAACCAGTTACTTCAACACTTCATGTGACACCTTTCCATTCTATGCATGTACATCACAGAGAAGGCCAACTGGTTAGTGGGAACACTCCCCTTTAGAAATCCGATCGGTGTCAAACTGAATGAAAAAGAAGCACAGTAGGATGCAAAGGCTGCATTCTATGTAATCCTAAAAACAGAAGGTAAACCTTATTAATATTTACTATCTTCTATTTGCAAAAAAAAATTCAATACAAACATGGACAGGTTGCTTACCTGTAACTGGAGTTCTTCAAGTGGTCATCTGTGAACTCACACAAATGGGTCATCTCCACCTGCACAGTGTGCCTTTCGGAACCTTCTAGAGCCCTAGAGATAGAGTTTTGGTGGTAACTCTGCCCCATGCTCCTGTGGTGATAGAAGGCACCTTCCTGCCAAAATCCCCACTTCCATGGCCGCCAAAGGCAACTGTCAAAGGACCAAAGGACATAGCAGGACACAATAAGAGAACGCAGGGTAGAGTTATGTGAGATCCCAGATGATCACTCAAAGGACTCCAGTTACCGGTAAGCAACCTGTCCTTCTTCTTTGTGGTCTCTGTGACTCACACAAAAGGGAGACTAGTGAGCTATGTACCAAAGGAGGTGGGAGTGTCATGCCAGAGGAAAATAAAACTGCTCTCCCAAAAACAGTATTACTGGTAGCTCTGTCGTCCCCCTGCCCCTCAATATGAAAGTAGATGGTTGACACCAGGTGGCAGCCCTGCATATTTCATACAGGGGAACTCCTCAGAGAAAAGCAGCTGAGGCCACCATAGCCCTCATGGTGTGGCATCTCAGTTGTACAGGGGGCAGCTTTGTCAGCCAGTTCGTGGGAAAGTCTAATCATGGAGGCTATCCACTTGGACGCTATCCACTTTGGGCTGAAACAGGAATGTCCTTCCTGGTGGAGGAATAGCAGAGGAAAGGTCCTTGAGAGTTTCTCAGTTCAGCAATGTGTTACACGTAGAATGCCAGGGCACAGTGCACATCTAGACAGTGTAGGTTGCGTTCTAGTTCTGATTATGGATTCTACATGAAAGCAGAAAGGACTATGTTCTGATTGAGATGGAACACTGAGATGACCTCAAGAAGGAAAAAGATGCCAGGTCTGAGTGCCACCATTTCCATATGAACGTGTAAGTAGGGCTGGTCAACACAGAAGGCACAAAGCTCGCCTGTTCTCCTTGCCGAGGCCATGGCCACAAGGAAGGCTGTCTTCCAAGACAATAGCCTGATGTCACATGTGGCAATAGGTTTGAAGGCCATCTTAAGACTTAGGAAAGAGCAAGCTGCAAACTCCAACCTGGGGTTGGGGTAGAAGGGGGGGGTGCAGGTTCTTATAGCCCTTGAGGAAGCTTTTCACCAAAGGGTCCATGAAGCAGGATGGTCTACTCATCCTCTGAACATGGAAGATGGTGAGAGGCCCTTATCTGCTGAAGGAGTGAGGAACTCCAGCAAGTGCACTGCACTGAAAGAGTCCACAGTAAGATGGGTCTTTTTCACAAGAACTGTAGGAATTTAGTCCATTTGTAGGAGTAGGCACATCTAATTGATGGTTTGTGAGCTCCCTTGATAACAAGTCTGCAGATAGTGGGAGCAAAGCTAGTGGAGGAGCTTCCACACTGTTAATTTGAGGCCTGCGACATCTGGATGTTGAACAATACTGTCACAGATGGTAAGTAGGTTTGGTGTGGGTGGAAGCCTCTGATACCAACACCTGGACAGATGGAGAAATGAAGTGAACCACGGTTGCCTAGGCCACCAAGAAGTGATTACGATCGCTCCAGCACCATCTTGATGTATCTTCACTATCACCCTGGTTATTAGAGGGAAGGGTGGAAAGATGTACACTATCGGTCTGCTCCAATTGAAGAAGAATACGTCTCCAAGAGAACCCCTGTGAGCTCTGGTCCTGGAGCAGAAGGTACGACATTGTTTGTTTGAAGGAGATGCCAAGAGGTCTATTGATGGCATCTCCCACATCCAAAAGAGTGTTTTTAGGACAGCAGTGTGTAGCTTCCACTTGTGGCATGCTAATGGGGTGCAACTGAGCATGTCTGCCAAGGTGTTCTGATTGCCTGGACGGTTGACCACAATGGGGAAGATCTTCCTTAGTTTGCATCAGTCCCAGAACTGGAGCATCAGGGTAAGAAGGGTGGAGGAGTGAGTGCCACCCTGTTTGCTGAGGCAGTACATGACAGTGGTGCTTTCTGTCAGTATCTGCATCACTTTGCCTCAAAGTCAGTCCTTGAACACTGCAACAGCTTTTGTGACTGCCAGAAACTTGAGGGTGTTGATGTGTAACCTTCTGCTGTATGTTGACCATTGGCCCCTTACCACAAAATTGTAGACGTGGGTTCCCCAACCATTCATGGAAGCATCCATCTGTTTCTACCACCACGTCCACTGGCATTGGTGGAGGTAGAAACAGCATGCCTGCCAGGACATTCTGAGGCAATTGCTACCAGGTTAGGGATCAAACAACTGGTTGAGGTATCGAGAGCCACCAAAGCTGTTGATGCTGGAGGGGGTCAAAGTTTTTCAGTAACCAGACTTGAGGAGGTCTCAATCAAAGTTTTGCAAAGGGCATTGCCACCATGGTGGACACCATGAGACGCAGGAGTACCTGAAGAGTTCTTACTCTGACCCAACATGCTCATCAGATCCTTGAGGCCATGGCCAAGAGTCATTCCCACCAATCCAAGGGAAGGTGGACTGACTGAGAGAATCAAGGATGGCCCCTATGAATTTGATCCTCTGACAAGGGACAAGATGGGACTTTTGGTAGTTGGCCATCAGTCCCAAGCTTTCTAGGACGTTGACTGTAGTGTTGATGTCCTGAAGCAGATGATTGCAGGATTGGGAAACTGTCAACCAGTTCTCTACGTACTGGAAGAGGATGATGCCACCTGCCAAAGAACCTCTGCTACCACCACAATACATCTGGTGAATACCCTTGGTGCTGAGTCCAAAGGGTAGGACTTGAAACCTGTATGCTATCTTGTCAACTATAAAGGACAGGTACTGGCTGTGATTGGGCTGTGATTGGGCCAGATAGATACATAGAAGTAGGTGTCCTTGAGATAGAGAGTTGCAAACCAATTCCTTTTTGCAATAGTGGGAGGATGTTGGCCAAGGTCACCATTTGAAATGAACAAGACTTGATGTATAATAGTTTACTCCTTTGAGGTGCAGGAAGGCCTTTCTCTCTTCAACACTAGAAAGTACAGGAGGAGAAACTGCACCTTAGGGCTGACAAGAGGACTGGATCTATAGCTCCTTTTTGTAGAAGAGTGCTGATCTCATCGTTCAGAACTTGAGATGGATGAGTCACATGGGCAGGGGGGAAGCCTTCAAGGGGAAGCCTTCTGTACAATATGGCACACCCCTCAGTGATGATATCCAGGATGCAAGCACTGGAGGTGATAGAGGTCCAAGTCTGATGGTATTGCTCAACCTGTCCCCAAAGGGATAGTCGAGAATGCTTAGTGTCAGTATTGAGGCAGCAGGCGTTGAGAGAGAGCAAATGGTTGTGATGACGTTATCGATACTGAAGATACCTGATAACATAGAGATAGCAGAGATGATATCGGCAGCTATGGTATTGTCCTCAGTACCATCAAACATAGTGCTTTGGGGAGTCAGGCTGCTTCTTCTTGTACTGGGTGTTGTGGTACCAAGAGGAAGGCAATCTACATGAGGTGGGCTGTTGAACTGTGGACTGAGAGGATCTCTGCGCCGTCAGAGGTAGACTGTAGGTACAACAGAATGACTGTTGGTATTATTGACAGTGGTACCAGTAGGCGTATTACTGAGGCTGGATACTGTATTTCTTTCCCATTGTTCTTATTTTTGGAGCATACTCAAGGCAGTCATCAGTTGCGGAATTGAACAGTCCAGTACTATTAAACAGAAGGTCCTCTACCATTGTCCTGGCCTCCTGTGAGAGATCTGAAGATCACCGGCGAAGGTTCTGCCAGTACAATCCACAATGTGGTGGGCTGTGGTAATCTGTTGGGATGTGAGGCAATGGGCACTGGTGTAGAATATGTTGACAATTCACCTATCAGCTTCTGGCAGCCTATCCAAAAAGACCTTAGTTTTATTCCAAAGGAATTGTTGATAGGTGCCCAGGCAGGTGCTGTAATTAGAAATGCAAAATAGAAGAGTGTCATTTGAGTAGAATTTTCTTCCTAGGGAATCTAGTGCAGATTTTGTGACATTCTAGCCTGAGCTGCATCTACAATAATTGAATTGGGCTTAAGGTGCTAAGCAAGCAATTCAGCTCCAGTCTCAACAACTTTATAGAGAGAATCCAGTCTTTTTGGTGTAGGAGGGCAGAGATTCCCATGATTCCTTGAACGCATGGACCAAGTACAGTGGAAGAGGTAAGGACAGAGGAGTAGGGGCCTGGTCCTGTACTTATTGACAGATAGGGTTCTGGATATTCTCCTGCTGATGCTCAGTTTGAAGGTTTAAGGACCTCACCATTCTCATTTGGTTGGAGAAGGCTCTTACATCATCAGTAGGGGAAATGGATTCACCCTGTGATACCAACACATCCAGAAACATGGGGTGGCACTCTCCAGCAGACTCTGCAGAAGGAGGAGAAGAAGATGGAGATGACAAAGGTGAATGTGACCAATGGTGATGGACCTCCGGAGTGGTATCATAGGGTAAGGGTTCTGATGCATCTTCTGGAGCATGGCGAGGTATAGTTGCAGCAGAGGCCTGTGTTGGTGCCAAAGCTGGAGTGGAGCTTTCTGTGTGCTGTTTTTTAGGTGGAGACTTTAGCGTCAGGGAATGTGAAGTCAACGTCGACACCAAGCATTGACGTCATGGAGAGCATCTTCATCGCTGAGGGATGTATGCTTCCTCTTCATATGCTCAACGGGAGTGATGCCGATGATGCAGCACATAATAGCTATCAGAGGAAACTGAGTAGTCTTCAGTATCATAAGGTAAAGTACCTGGTGTAAACACAGGTACAGCGCCGATGCGAGTGGGAGGAGTGATGGTGGTAACAATGGTCACTTCTAGACAGATGACACTGACATCAGGACCAAGCCAACAATACCGACCTCGACAGGGAATGAGATCATGACCTCTCACTGTGAGATCATGACTTCTCACTGTCGAGGCAGTGGTGGTAGATGAGCCTCCAATCAGGTTTCGACGGTGATAGCAACAGGAGCTGGTGATCCAGATATCGAGTGAGTTACTGAGTGACTCAGTGGAGGTGAGCCGCATCTCAAGGGTGATGACTCAATAATCTTTGCTTCTGATGCAGCCCTGGCCTCTGCCAAGCCTGGAGAGCAAATGGGTCCCTGTTCAGGAGGAGAAGCTTTCTCCTAAGTAACTACAGATGCCTCCCTAGCTGAAGCCTCCCAGGCCAAATCCCTAGAATCTGGAAGGGCCACAATCTCCTGAGGGCAGAATTTGGTGTCTGAGCTTCTCTGCTGGATGTCGTGAAGAAGGGGCATCTTTTGCCTTCTTTTTTTTAGACAGCTCATGGGAGACTGACCAACATGGATAGTACTGCCCTAAGACAGTGAAGGGCTGCATCTCCCAAGGTCAAGGACCTGACAGTGGCAGGCATCAACGGTGGTTCCTACAAGATTCTCTCCAGCCCAAGCGGTGAGGGGTTGGCCTGTCAGAGGAAGAAGACACCATGGAAGGTGATTTAGAAACTATCTTGCTAGGAGGCTTAGAGGCTGAGGTCTGAGTCTAATTTTGAGGCCATATCAGTCACACTAAGCACTCTCTCCCACAGTAAGCCCTTAAGGCAGGCTGCTCTATTGCATCTGGTCTGTGGGGTAAACAGTTGACAGTGAGAGCAGGCGCTGACATTATGGGTTTCGCCCAAGCACAGGAGGCGCTTAAGAGTAGCTGTTCCTGTCCGGGATCTTTCCACTGCAGGTCGAGAAGCGTTTGAAGAATGCTGCTGAGGCCATAAACCAGAAACACATAGCTGATGGAAACAGACAAGCAAAGTGTCGAGGAAGCCAAAAGTCAAAACCAGAAGAGAAAAGCAATGCCAAAATGCTACCGTAAACTCAAAAACTTTAGCCAAGATCACATCAATGAGATCACAGTGAAAGTTCAAAGAAAGCTCCTACTGGCTCTGCTGCCATGGCAGACAAAAAGGAACTGGGGATTTTGGCGGGAAAGTGCCTTATATAGCCTCAGGGGCAAGGGTTGGGATTACCACCAAAACACTATCTCTAAGGCTCTAGAAGTTTCCGAAAGCACACTGCGCAGGAGCAGATAACCCATTTGGGTGAGTCATAGAGACCATGAAGAAGAATGTTAAGTTATACAGATACCTAGCTGCTCTGATAAGTTCAAGTATTTAGAGGAGGGAGAACAGACTGATATTTTCAATTGACATGTAATCAGGTATACAGTCTTTGCTTCACAAAGAAATATTTTTTCTATCTCTGCCAATAGTTGTCTAATTGCAAACATGTTTAATCTGATAAATTAGCTTAACTCTAGCAATATCTTGCTCCTCTTAGTCACTGTGCTAATATCCATACTGGTAGGTAGCACAACATACTTTCTGTTTTCAGGAATACAGCTGAATTCAAATGATAGGCCAACCTCATAATTAATACCACAGGGATAAAACAGAGGATCTCCCACACCTGTTCTAATGAAAGTAGAGATAAATGGAAAATAATCAAACATGAAAACAAATGTATTTTCTCTCCATGGCTTTATTTCAAACATCACTTTTAATTCTGTATAATTTATGCATTTTGCATTCATTCCCTCAAGTATTCTGACACTATATGTAAACAGACATCTGTACACACAGTCACACACTTTTAATAAAATATCATTTATGAGAATATGGGTATATATCATAATTTTTCAAAGTGTGTGGTCCCTACATTTGAATCTTGGCTAGCCAAAGAAACTGCCTGCTGCTTTTCAACACACAAATGAGTAGTAAGTTTTAGAAACTCCTAAATGCACCACAGTAATGTTCACTGTTAAAATAACATTCCTGGCAACCTCTTTGCTTGTGTAAAAGTAGCATGGTTGCCAAGGGAAATCAATACAAAAAGAGAAGGAAAGAAGGAAGGAAAGAAAGAAAGAAAGAAAGAAAAAAAGAAAAGAAAAGAAAAGAAAAGAAAGGAAAGGAAAGGAAAGGAAAGGAAAGGAAGGAAGGAAGGAAGGAAGGAAGGAAGGAAGGAAAGAAAGAAAGAAAGAAAGAAAGAAAGAAAGAAAGAAAGAAAGAAAGAAAGAAAGAGAATTCACTGAATTGTACACATTGAGCTTCTGGGAGAGTTAACTGTTCTTGTCACGGGCTCCTGGCTATAGTTTACAATATCCGCCTTCACTACACTCTGTCAAAAAGAGAGAGAGAGAAAAAAGAAAAACAGAAGAGGTTATAGCTAGAGAATCCAAAGGCAATTCTGTACCACAGTGCTAGTAAAACATTTCACAAGTTAATGACAAGACAATGAAATATGCAATGTTTTAATAGAGCAAGTGAGTACAAATATATGCCATAGTCCTTTTTTCCAAGAAATCAGGCATAACATTGACACACAGCACCTTAGTGCGTATGGAACACTTTCCTAAATAACAAATGGTTATGATAGCAAGTACTGATTCCAAATCATAAATACTGATTCCTCGGTTACAAATGAGGCGAAAATGAGTTCTACCTTGTAAAACTTTCTTTCAGTTTCTCTATGGCAGGCATAGGCGATTACAGGCTGTCCCACAAGAGCTCCCCACCCACACACACCCCACCCACCCACACCCCACCTACAATCAGGCTTTTAAAGACCTGCCTGTGGAAGCTTTTTAAAAACCTAACCTCAGTAAGTGGGCATTTTTAGGGAAGTCATTGCTCGAAAATGAAAGGTTCACTCTTCTCCTACAACTTAAACACTGCAAACAGACTTTTTAAAAGCCCCCTTAATGCTCCTAGAAGCAGCACAGGGGCAGTGTGTGTGTGTGTGTGTGCACACACACACACGTGTGTACATCAAAGTGCACATGTATGTCAGATTTGCTGTGTGCATGCATGTGTACGAATGGAGTGTGAGTAATCAAGCTTGAGGCACATGCCAGCAGTGCAGTGCTCCCTTCCCACATTGCTGGCAATGCAGGCCCTGATATTCTCACCTGGAGCCAACTCCTAAGAGAAAAGAACAATGTGTTCCTCATGAGAATAGCTTTTCCTTTTTAGTAAAGGAAAATGGTTTCCTCATGCTGGGGAAAAACCATTCCTGAAGTTCAGGAGAGCTTCACAAACAACAGAGACGCTATGAGAGTTATAACTGTTGGCCCCAATGTTGATCCTACCTAAGAGCTGCTGAAATGAATTTATAAGGTTAATGTAGATATTAATCAGAGGATCAAAATACTCCATTGTTTTATCTTTGCACATATACAAACCAGAATTACACACAGTATTGTTGTTACTGTTTCATGTGAATGAAATAGTAATATATATATATATATATATGTGTGTGTGTGTGTGTGTGTGTGTGTTTTCCAAAGGACTGAGTCTTTTAATTATACTACCTGAACTATTGCATTGAACAGACTTTACTCTGACAGTTGGCAGTGCTGTGTTGTTGATTATCTTCTTCAGGATACTTCACTAGTTCTGCCCTGACAACATGCTGTAGCCATGTGTCAAATAGTAGAGCAAGGTGTGGGTGGAGGAAAACAAAGAAGAAAGAAATGAAGATCAACAATTAGAAACCAAGAAATGATCAACACAAATGAACAAGAGCACCAAACAAAAGCCATCAAATTTGACACGTCATGCAGGATGACCAGCATGCCCACTTGGCAACTACTGCCATTTATTGCTTTTCAAGGTGTGGCAGACAATCTTCTTCTGTTGAGAGCCGCAGCCCCTCTAGGATAATCCGTCAGAGGCCCTATCTGGAAGTGAGCAGAGCAAAGGCCACTTGTGGCCAGAGCCAAAAATAGGTGAATCTACCCCGTTTCTCTCTTTGTCTCTACCTTCTTTTCTCTCTCCTTCCATCTCTCTTCCTTCTCTTCCCAATCTATCAGGCTGGGGCACGAGTTGATCACTTGCAGAGGCCTTTGAAATTAAGTTGAGGCCTGCAGGAGATCACACTGAGCACCAGACAGCTCTAGGGCAACAGGCTGCCCACCTCTGCTTTAGAGCATGGGAAGAGTCTGAACTAACCTTTCCCCCACATTCCTAGCAAAGGGTTAGTTCAGCAAACCTAACCATTGATACCATACCGGTTGCATGCTTCCTCAGTGTGGAATGTTAGGGAAACAAACCCAGGGAATCAACACAACATTATTGCACCAATGTGCATTCATGCATGCATGAAAGAACACGCATTTCATTAACAGCATTCAGAAATTGCATTACAAAATCCTCATGCAGATATGTCTCACAAAAGAGGCTTATTTCAGAAAAACATAGCCAATCAACGCAACCAGTGGAAGTTAATTTTAATGTAGGCATGAAAGATGCAAAAAAAGGAGTGGAAGAGTTAAAAGAAGTTGAATGTGAAAAAGATGCAAAGTCAGGGGTGAGGGTTTAAAACAGGAAAATTATAAAAACTGTGCTAAGCAGGGATGCAGTGAAGCCATGGCACCCAAGGCTGGAATACCTGGATATTATTGTTGTTGCTGTTATTGATAATCTTGATGCAGTACTGATACAATACTGATACAATCTGACATGCCTATGTTTCCTGTTACTTCTAAGTTTAACCACAATAGTCACAAGATGGAGGAGGTGGGTGTATTTTCCCCAACAATGTATGATGAGCTGCGTCTGTTGTAATATTAAGTATTTTGAGGTGGCTTGGTCTTAAACAGTATTAACATAAGATCCATTAGCTTTATAAAATACCTGCTCCTGATGGAAATGAAAACTGTGAGAAAACTTTGATTAACATGGATTAAAAGACATCTGCATTTTTAGTCTCTCGTTGGGGGTCAGGCTTTGGGGGCTGCCATGATGAATGCCTGTACTACATACACCACTGGTGCTTTGCACCTCTTTGTACGTATCTGCAGACTGTATCTGCATATCAAATGTTTTAACTTCTGATGTTAATGGAAATTGTTCTTCTTTCAGAAGCTACAGAAACATGTATATATTCTGCAACAAGAAAGCAGGAAATTAACCTATGTCCACTAAACAGATTTAAAGCAGACTGACTTTGTAAGGATAAATTATTGCAACAATGTGCTATAAGGTTTTTTTAACTGCTTGCTGCAGCTATCATATTTCAAGTCTATTTAATATAAATTATTTTGAAAAACTGTAAGCTATCTAGAACAAAACTACATTCAAAAGAATAGCATAAAACAGTAGGTTATAGAAGAATCACATAACGGCTTTTCTACACTCTGTAATATTTGTTTCCTCAAGAAGTCATGGATTTTTATTCAGCCTCTGTGGGGTTTGAAAAGCCCCATCACCACCACTTTTCCAGCGTAGAGTTCTTGGAAGTACACCAAGTGGCCCATAGAAAAATTTGGAATGTAATTCAGACCACAGCGTTTCTGCTAGATTGACTTCATTGTGTTTCCTTTCACGTCATTTGATAAAATATTTTTTTGATTTATGCAGCACATACATGTTTGTATAAGATAAACACAGTTTTCACTTTATGAACAATTTTACCCAGTCTCTAATTATAAATATATTAGTGGACAGAATGGTGTACATATGTGCACAAAATATGCTAGAGGAATAAACCATCTGAAGTTCTTAATTTCCAATGACTATAATTACGCCCCCACTGAAATCAAAGAGACTTGAAGTTTTCACTGGTTTGTGTCTTAGATGTTTTTTAAAGAAATCACAACTTAAAAGATTTCTTTATTATATAAATACTTCTTATTGAAGATAATTTCTCTATATAGTAAACAACAAATGCTACTGGGGCAGCTGGGAAGGCATCTAAATTTATGATCTGTTGATATTCTGTGGTTGACTTTTGATTGATCAACATTTCCTTATCTTATCAGGGAGAGAAGAGTTATATTCATTGGTTTCCAGACCTTAGCATATTATAAGAAAAGCTCAGTTCCATGAAGATGTTAGCAGAGGAGCAGTATGTGCTCCTAAACACTGTTATCTGACCTCTGAAGGCTAATTTTTTTTATGTGCACCATGCTTGATGTTGGACATAGCAGAGAATTTTGAGACTGTCTGAGAAATTAATGGTTCCTCAAAATCTCGCTTAAATCCTATCTTGTATACAATAACAAGGCTAGTGACCCATGGTTAAGCCATTATATGGCACAAGACTAAAACAACTGGACTTTAAAAAAAATCAGTTCAGCTAACAGAGAAAGAACATTACCCTTTCAGTACACTAGACATTTCTCCCCCTCTCAAAATCTTCATAAAAATGGTTCTCATCTCCAGTTTCTGTCACCTACTAGACTCTGGGGTTGTCTTATGTGATGTCTCTTTTCTGATGCAAAATTTCAAGGACTGATTATCTTAATTAATTGCAACAAACAATACTACACATTTAGTAGCAAAAACATACTACCATGGTTTTATCATTAATGTTATATTTTATTGATTAATTTTATGTTGTACATTACTGTAAGTCCAAAGCAAAATGAAGGGCAGTAAATAAATATTTTAATAAGTAATGAAGTGTAAAATGGAATCAAATAACCAATGAAGAGGAAGGGGCAAGAATTCCTGCCCTCTGTGGTAGCTTTAGTTCTGTGAAATTGCATATGGAACAAAGACTTTTGAAAGCCTCCATCATTCACTATACTTTATGGCCGAATCTGAACTCACGTTTCTCAATCTGCTGCCCTCATGCTGCCTGGCAAACCCTTTTGAAATGCAGTTTCAAGTGCTGTTTATAAGGTGATATTTAGGGAGGTCTGTCAAAGTCAAAGAATAATACAAAATTCCACTAGGCATTCCTGACCAGGTCAGAAATAGCTTTTGAATAGAAATGTAAGAGCTTTGCTGGATTTGACCAAAAGTCCATTTAGCCCAGCACCCTGTTCACTGAAATAGCTATCCAGATTACACAAAAATAATAACCTCTCCCACTATTATTTACAATAGTATTGAATGGCTGTTCTAATAGGTTTTCCCCATTATCTAGATAACAGAGCTTAAGGGAAATAGTTCTCCCTCAGGCATACAAAGGGTTAATGGACTGTTAGGGTTAGGTTACATTGACTGGAGGTCACATGAGATAGGTCACAAGAAATAATTGCCCAATCAGGGGGGAGAAAGGAGAGAATCTTCCAGATGCTTCAAAGATAAGTGAAAAAAAAATCCTCAAGAGATCACGAGGAGGATGAGGGATGCCAGTAGAGGCAGACAAGGCTGCCTCCTGGCCCTCCCCAAAATACAATCTCAGAAATGACCAACTGCCGTGAGTAGCTTAGAATGTGTCTAGTTAGCTGCGTTAGAGCTGTGTTATTTTGGACAGTTTGGCTGATCTTGAGAATCTATATGTGCTTATAACTACTTGTAACTATCAAGGGTAACTGAGAGGGGGACGCCCATTCATGAGTATTATTTTCTTGTTTACCATGCATGTTTAAAATAAATACTTTTCTGTAAAGCCTCTGTTCCCTCTCCATTCCTATGCATTCCTCGGTGCACGCACGGATAGGATTCCTCTCACTCCGAAGGGGGAGGTGAGGGAAGGGAAAGGATCTTTGAACATAAAGATTGTGAATTCCCAAGCAACATCCCACTGCGCTACTCTAGAGTGGCCTAAATCATTGGGTGGGGGCAGATTGGAATTAAAAGAATTTGGGGGAAATCCCTAGCTTCTATTCAAGGCAGAAGCCAGCACTGAGAGGAAGAGGGCCCCTTTTCCCCCCAAATCTCCACAATGGCATTCAATAATATTCTGCCATTGAAGCTGGAGGTTCCATATAGCCAAGCTAAAGAATAGTCCTTGTTGTGAGATCTTCATCCTTCACGTCTAAGCCCCTTTTAAAGCCATCTTAGCTTTGGTCATATTAGTCATCAACAGATTTTTGTGAGTGTAAATTCTGTCCTTGGAAGTAGTTATGCCCTCTTCTTAGCCAATCAGTTTCACTAAATAATCCAAGTTGATTCTAAGATGAATGTCTGAATCCCAGAGAAATTCTATTTCATTTATGTTCAGAAAACTCAGAGACATTCTGGTGAATTTTGGAAATTTACTACAAAGAGCTCTTTACTGAAAAGAGCATTCAAAATTGTGATTCTTCACTGAAATGATACAGTATATACTCAGTCTTCCAAATGTGGAAAATAAGAACACAAATATGCTAAATGACAGGTAAAATATATCTGTAATTCCTATTTAAAAGAAAATACATCAGCTAATAAAAGCAATATACTCAGGAATATCACCTGTGATTGTTCTATTTCTGCTTTGTTTAATTTGACATCAAGGAGGTCAGCCGCAATTCTCTGAAAACACAGGAAAACCTATTAAAAAAAGGAAGTGATTAGAAACAGACATCCTAAAGTTACTACAAATGCAAAAAAAATAAAATCAAATCCTGAACTATAAACACTGAGATATGGGGGAACAAACCAAGCTGTTCAAGAGATCTACTTCTTTCTTAATTCATGCCAGTAACTATAGCATGATTCTCTTAAAAAAAAAAAAAAGGAAGTATTTAATAGCAAAAACTAAGTTGAATAGATAACATTTCATTTAGTCAGTTTTCAGAGCACTATCAAAAAGAAAATCCTTTCTAGAATACATACTCTAAAATGATGTCCAAACTAATTTAACACATTGATTATTATTCTTTTAAAAATCCTTTAAAGTAACATAAAGGAATTCTGATTTCAGGAAGCCAGGACAATAGCGCTGAGCCTTAATATGCTGGCTGTTCTGTGTCTATAAAGTACTTACACCAGACTGCTTGCATTTAATATCATTTAATCTTTGCTGGCAGCTGAAACTGCTTGCTGTGCTACTTAATGTAGAAAGAAGAAAATATCTAAAGGAAGGGAAATGCCTCCAATAAAGATCTTTTGAGATTTTTATAAGGGAAAAAAAAAACTCAATATATGTCCATTCAAGGAAAAAAAATGTTTGGTGGTGTTTCCATGATAAACTTGAGTATACCAGGCAGCCCTTCTGCAGAGGAGCAAGGAAGAAGGGAGTGATGATAAAACTCTGGAATGAAGCAGTATAGAAACGTCCTTTGCAACAGACTTCAGCTGTAAATTGGATGTAATACAATACAAGTATTTTTTTTTCTTTCGAGAATTTGAAAGTAACACAGCCATCATAAAATCTGTAACACAACAGATACAGATGTCCGTTTAAGACTGAAACACAGACCTGAGTAAAGACAATGTTAACAAACTGAAAACATATGTGGTTTCTTTATGCATAATCAGATAGAAAGCTTATTTCCATGACATTCTTTTCTTTCTTTTTTTTTCTTTATTTAAAATATATGCTCACTTACAAGTTTAATCCTATACATAGTGAATTGCCAAGAGAAACATTTTTAATCTAAATATCCTTTAAATTTCAATAATTTAGCTGTAAGAGGTGTTTTTAAAAATCATCTGAAAAAAAATCAGATGATGAATTTATTGGTTCCATGTATTATGAACTAATGGGATAGGATAACAGGCAGCTCTCTACTTGGGGATGTGCCAGTTTGTCATTCATAACTATGAAAGCAACAGAAGGGAGAAATGAGCTGTGCCAGTTTTAGATCCAACCCAGGCCCCTCTTGGGATCCAAAGCTATCCTACTCCCGCAATGCACCCATAAACCCTGTCTTGCCAAAGGGAACCTCCTACCATATTTTAATACATCCCTGATAACCATTTGAGGACTTTTCATGTCAGCAACTGCAGCACTAGTCTCTTATATGGATTAATGGTAGTAGCTGAATTGAGAAAAGAGGTGGGATAATACATAAGAATGAATAATTTAAATGCTAGCTAATTTCAGTTGGACATAAACGTACAGATAAACTGAACTGACTAAAAAAAATTAACTCAGTTCAACTGAAAGAAGTAGTTCAACTGAAAAAATTAACTCAGTTCAACTCAGCTAAAATAAAGAAAAATAAGTTTACAAAGACAAGGAAGAGGATATACTACAAACAATACTACAAACAGAAGCATTTAGAATAGTGTTTCAGAATCAATGTAAAACTTTTGAATACAGAATACCGATGAGAGAGTTGCATCCTACTCAGAAGAAAGCTTCACTGAAATCAATGAGATTTACTTCTAAGTAAACATGTTTCCAGTATTTATGTACACCTTTCTATTTTTTTTAAAAAAAGCTGTTTGTAATAAAAACAGGTACAATTAAAAAGGATCATGCATAGAATTGCATTTTTAACAAGAACTTAGACGACATATGAAGGGACTTTGCCCACCTATGGTATATAGGACTAGGCTGCAGAATGAAGTGAAATTGTGAATTAAATAAAGAGCAATATAATACTTTCAAAAATAAAATTACTGAAAAGGAAGAGCACAGAAAATGAATCATAGAATCATAGCGCTGGAAGAGACCACAGGGGCCACCCAGTCCAACCCTGCCATGCATCAAAGCACTTCCAACAGATGGCCATCCAGACTGCTTAAAAACCTCCAAAGAAGGAGACTCTACCACACTCCGAGGCAGCAGATTCCACTACCGAACAGCTCTGACTGTCAGGAAGTTCTTCCCGAGGTTTAAGTGGAATCTCTTTTCCTGCAGTTTGAATCTATTGCTCCTTGTCCTAGTTTCTGGAGCAGCAGAAAACAAGCCCACTCCTTCCTCGACACGTATTTGGGGGGGGGGATTACAAAATGGAGAGGAGAGGCTAGAAATTTTTACTGCGAAGAAAAGGTCTGGTATGGATTTTGAAATGTGTATATAAAAGAAGGAACTTAAGTTGCATTTAGATTTAAATGGATTTGCAGTGGTCCATAAACAGAGTCACCATACGCTCCATGGCATCCAAGAACATATAAGCTTGGTCCGGTGATCAGAACTAGGGCGCAGGTTCCAGTGAGGACAATGCCACAGTGCTCTTTTGTGATTTTTTTTTTAAGAGCCACCATTTTCCCTTCCTGAGCAAAGACTGCTGGAAGACAAGCAGTCGGTGCTATGTCCTATCTTTACTTCTCTCCAACCCATGCATTCTTCTCTAACCAAGCAGCAGCATTTTAACCTCTCCTTCAGTCCTATCCATGCCTACTCAAAAGTAAGCCCCACAGAGTTCAGAGGTACCTACTCCAAGCCAGGTGTGCATGAAAGTGCAATTCCAGTTCTTGTTACTGCATACAGCTTCAGCAACTGTTTTCCCTTACACTGTCACCTCTGCAAATTCTATTATTGTTATTATGAAATCAGCTATGATATCTGCATGTATCTTGTAGCTTGCTTTTTTTTTTTTTAATTTGGGAACATCACCCTAGCACTTTCTCTAAACATGTTTTTTGCTCTAGAATAGGCTGCATGAAAAGGGTCCCATGGCAACCATTAACAAAGACTGTAACTGACTAGACTAGCTGCTTGTATTCCTGGTGACTTATGAGAACTCCAAAGAAACGCAAACAGTTTTCTGACCCCAAGCAAACACTTTAGTCAAGAGACCCACAAGACCAACTTAAATTGTCCTCTTGGTATCTTTTTATTCTAAGATCTTCCACATTATCGTCAATCAGCAGCAGTTATAACGGCTTTTGAAATGCTTGGCCAGCTTTAACCGAATTTAGAGTGGAAGGCTCCTATTCATTCCACAGAGTCAAGATATTAAATTTTATTGCTTTACCTTATCTTCTTAGTATCTCCTTTTGCAGTTGTTGTTTTTGTTGCTGTTGTTGTGTGCTTTCAAATTGTTTCTGCCTTATGGCAAACCTATTCCAGGATTACGGTGAACATATCATAGATTCTTCTTGGCAAGATTGCTTCAGAGGGGGCTTGTCTTTGCTTTCCTTAGAGGCTGAGAGAGTGCAACATTCCCAACATCATCCAGTGGGTTTCCATGAACAAGTGGGAATTGTGCTCCCTACCTGCAGACCAAAACTCTTTTTGTCTCCAAATAAGCAAGTTAGCATATGAAAGAGGGAAACCCAACTGAATATTTTTCAGAAAGATGTTTTGTTAATTTTAGCAAAGTTTTACAAATTGCATGTATGGATCTAAGGTTCCGAAACTGCAAAAAAGATTTAGAAAGATTAATTCAAAAATATGTATTTGTTACTAACAAAAATCATCCCTGTCTGTTTTAGAAGGCAACACATCTGTAGCAGAAGAAAACTGAAGATGTGAAATCCAGAAATCCAGAACACAGAACAAAAGAATAGTTGCAATTTTTTTTTGCACTTTTTAATGTTTCCCCCTTTGGAAGAAACATAATATATTCACCACTCCAGATAAATAACTCAGTTCACAGAAGTGAAACCACAGAAAATGTGTTTTGCATTCAGCTCTGAAACAACCAAACGTTGGATAATGTGATTGTAACAAATGCTTAACGTTATTTATATTACTTACAGAATCACCTGTCTTGGCTGACACAAAATGGCTGCTAGAATGATTTTCCTGGCAAAATCGAAGATGTTTTTCAACTTTTACAGCCCGTAGATGCTCCAAATCAACTAAAAATAACCAGGGGAAAGAGAACAAAAAAATTAGCGTAATCAAGCTTACTTTGACATGTTCTGAAATTATTTTCCACTAGTCATCATCTATGGTTCACAACTTGAGCTGATGTGAGGCATACCTTAAGCACTGGCACCACCATTTTCTCTTTTCTTTGGAACACAAAAAGCATGAATGCAATTAGAAGAAATATACAAAATGAAATAAAAAGCAGAGAGAGGGTCACTTAGCAGATTCAAGTTTTCTCAGTCTTGCCTGGCAACATGGCCATACCAAAAGAATACAAAAGGCAAAATAAATAGCATTCAGAATCCCTTTCTGAGCATGTGTGAACAGCAAAACAGAGAAAACAGCAGATAAGCCTACCTCACCAGGTGCTACCACAATGTTTTTAAAAAGCATGCATGCATATATATATAAAAATAAATGTGTGTGTATCTGACCTAGACCAGTGTGATGTAAAGGTTTGAGTTCTGGACTGGGACTCTGTGGAGACCAGGATTCAACTCCCCACTCAGGCACTGAAACCTACTGGGCAACCTTGGGCAAGTCGCCACTCTCAGGCTCAAAGGAAGGCAAACAGAAATCTTCTCTGATGAAATCTTCCAGGGGGGAAAAAAATAGCCATCACAGGGACAGGGCCACCTAAGTTGGAAACAACCTGAAGGCACACAACAAAAAATTTATTTGACCACCGAAATGGAAATTATAAGGGGATACTGTTGAGAGAAAAAAATCATCACTGGATGCAGTTTTGCAAAAAGCCTTCAAGTGGCCTCTGCAATGATCAAAATGTTTTCTCAACTTATCCTTGTTTTACTTGACCTAGTTGTTTCACTTCACATGTGTATATTGTTAACTCTGGATTAAAAAAATTTCTGGAAAACATTGAGCTGCTTGTGTTTGTTATCATGTAGGAATCTATTCTTATTCTATCCATATTATTTCTACTTTTGGTACCAAACTTTCTGTTAAAGAAATCATGACCAGGAACACACTGACTTCATTAATTGAAGTATAACTGTATTATACTGTTAAGTAAAAATTTTGTTTAATTATAGTGCTCAAAAATGAAATTCCATATAAGTAGTACCACCTACAGGTTTTGTGTTTGTGTTTCATCAATAGCAGCTGTTCCAGTATAACAGGCTGCTTTATAAACTGAGGGTATTTTAAAAAAGCAGTCTGTCATACCACACAGCATTTGCTCTTCAAGCAAACCTATAGGTCCTGGGCATATGTAAATGGTCTCTGGATCCTTGCTTGTTACAATTTATTCAAAAAGTTAATACAAGGAAACATTTAGTAAGGATAAAATACTTATTGGAAATAAGGCATTCCATTTGAACCTCTGGAAGTAGATGGGAACCAGATGCCCACCCAAGAGGAATCTCTAAAAACTGATGAAACAAATGGGAATGTTGTGACAGAGTTCTGGGGTGTGTGGCTATCCTGAGTGCCAAAGAACCCAGCAACAGATTACCAGACAACCAGAATAGCTGCTCAAAAGCAGCCAAAGCCCAGGCCATCAGTGTGAGGGAGGGGCTGGAAAGCTGAGAGGAGAATATATATAAAAGGCACACACTATGCCTCATTTTTTTGGTCCTTCAGCCAGAGAGACAACTCTGGAATAAAATTCCTCAGTCAGTCATCTGAGTAGGAGGGTTTGTTCTCAGGGAAAGCCTAGAGAGGCAGAAGAGAAATCAAACCAATTTTTAATCTGGTCAGAATGTGTGACCTAGATTGAGGATAATAGTCTAGCAAAGGGCTGTTTGTCTTACTTGTGCTTATATTGTCTTGAGGGTTTCAAGACATAAGAAAACTGTTTAAAAGAACTTTGAAGATCTGTATTTGCTTTGAACTGCATATGAACTCCAATTCTTTGTTCTGTTTGTTATCTTAATAAAGATAATCAAGATTAAAAGAGCCCTGGTGGCACAGCGGTTAACTGCCGGTACTGCAGCCACTACATTGTGAGTTTGATCCTGCAAGGCTCCAGGCTGACTTAGCCTTCCATCCTTCCATTGGTCAGTAAAATGAGTACCCAGCTTGTTGGGGGCAATTAGCTAAAAACATTGTAAACATTAGCTAAAAACTCCTGTTTAGGGAGTGCTTTGCATTGGTAAGTGGTATAGAAATGTAACTCCTATGGCTATTGCTATTTTTATAAATTTGGACTCTGTTAAGTAATAGGTAGTATTTAACATCCAAACTGAAAATATGCTACCATAAAATTCTAAAGGGGTTCTAAATAACCATTGAAACACTTCACTCTTTACTCAGAAGAAGTGTTTAAAGGGGAAGGCACATCGAGGTATGTGAAGTGACACGGCTCTTTATCCAATCTGGGGAGCTTCCCTGCCATCTGAGAGGGAAAAATACCCAGCCACACATGCTTTCTGCCTTCTATTTCTTCCGCCCTCTATCTATTTAATTGATTGTATTTGCAAGTTTTTCATCTGGTTTGGTTTGTTTTCATTTTTAATTATATAAAAATGGTCAAAAAGGAGTGTGTGTGTCTGTGTGCGCGCATATATATATATATGTATGTATGTATATGTATATGTATATGTATGTGTATATATATGTGTGTGTGTGTGTGTATGATATATAAATGAATGATCAATCCTTCATTAAAATCAATCAGAATTTTAGATATTATTAAATACTACTGAATCTTCATATCAAAAATTAATAGAACTTTATACTGTTGTAATAGATTTTAATAATGGATTTATCTGGAAGACAGCCAGCATGGCGTACTGGTCTGAATGACGGACTCTGGGAGACCAGGATTCAAATCCCTGCTTGGCCACAGAAACTTTCTGGGTGGCTTTGGGCAACAAAGCTTGCCAAGAAAACTCCACGATCAGTTCACATGAGGATTGCCATAACTTGGAAATGGCTTAAGGTATGCCACAACAATATATCTGGAAACTATTAATTGTAAATTCCTATAACCAATATCAGTATTAAATAAAACCAACCAAATAATAAGACAAACAGAGTTAATGCTACTACTGGACCCTGATTTTGAATTCCAAAGTTCTACAGAGTTCCCATACTACTTCAGATCTATTTATGCTTCTTTTCTACACATATATATTTTCCCATGTTATTTTACACAGTTTCACTACGTCTGTGCTAACCAAACTCTCCTGTTCACCAATAGTGAGCATATATTTTTCTTGCTGCCAGTAACGAATCGGAATAGAACGTCCTTATGTACACAAACTTCAAAAATAGTAAAAACATTTGGGCAACTAAAAGAAGATTAATATTCAGCCAAACAATTCCACCAAGAATGATCAAAATCACAACATCCTTGCTTATTTTTCCAACAACAATATGAAGGATGAATTGCTTACCTGTAACCTTAGTTCTTCAAGTCAGCATCTGTTAGACAAATGGGGTTTGATGTGCCTGCACAGTGCATTATACAGAACCGTCTAGAGCTGTTATGTAAGTGTTCTTGCAACAGTCCCTCCTCCTCTGTTCCATGTGACCAGTCTGATTCCTACTCAGATCCTCAGTTCCCTGGATGCTATAGCAGCAGCCAAAGAGATAGAGACAGCAGGACACACAGAGGGGAGGAAGGACAAGTGTTGTGGGAGTTCACTAATGTCAACTTGAAGAAGAACAGGTTGCTTACCTATAACTGTGGTTCTTCGAGTTGTCATCTGTGCCTTCACACAAATGGAAGAGTAGCAAGAAACTCACCATAGAAGCCGGGAGTATCATGCAACAGAACAAAACAGTGCAGCTCTCTCAAAGATGGCATCATCCCAGGACCTGGTATCCAACCTATAGTAAGTAATGAACGTCAGAGGCTGAGACCATGTAGCTGCCTGGCAAATGTCCTCCAGAGACATGCCTTTCAGGAAGACCAAAGGTGTAGGCATAGCTCTGGTAGACTAACAACAAAGACAAGCAGTAAGGTCTTTTTTTGCCAGTTGATAGGTCAGATGGGTGGTCAAAAGGACCCACTTAGAGAGGTGTTGAGATGACACAGGTAGACCCTTCTTATTCACGGAATAATACACAAAGAGCCTCTGGGACTGGCAAAAGTCAGCAGTCCTATTGGTGTAGAAGGCAACAGCTTACTTCATGTCTAGACAATGCAGAGCAGAACTCTGCATAAATGCACATAAGACAATGTCTTGATTTACATGAAAGGCCAGTATCACATTTGGAAGAAAGGAAATGTCCTGTCTAGGGGCTACTTTGTCTTTGTGTAATTTCAGATACGGTGGGTCCACATGAAGGACACACAGCTCTCCTGCTCATCTGGCAGATGTTATCACCACCAAGAAGGCTGTCTTCTAGGTAAGCAGACAAATGTCTGAGAGCACCATTAGCTAGAAAGGTTTCTTAGTGAGCTGTGAAAGGACCAGCTCCAGACTCCATCAAGATGTAGGTTCCAACACAGGGGAATGAAGATTGTTGTAGCCCTTCAGAAACCACTGGGTTTTAGAAACAGGAAGGCTTACTGAAGATTTAGAAGCTGGAAGAAATCACTGCCAGATAACATTTGATGGAAGTGAAAAAGAGATCTCTATCAGACAATGACAGAAGCAACTCCAGCATATGATGAACTCACACTTGGTCCTGAGAGATCCCTGTCATTGTCAAAAAGGACAAGAATGTGTTCCATTTATATGCATAGGATAATTGAGTAGCAGGCCCATGCACACAGTGATGATGCATCGAATAGGTTCAGAAAGGGAATCTAGAAAAAACCCCTTCCAAGCTGTCAGTCTAAGGGTGTCCACTTGCCCACCATATATTGTCAGGAAATCTCGACTCTGGTAGCTTGAGGTAGGATCCCCAAGCAAGATGGAGAAAAGCGGCAAAGCAAGATTCACTGGGCCATCTCTGAGTAATAAGGATGCACCTCACATTGTCTCTCTGAATTTTGGCAATCACCCTTGTGATGAGGGGAAACAGACGGAAAGCATAAATGACAGGGCCTTCCCAGTGAAAGAGGAAGACATTGCCCAGCAAGCCCTTCCCCCAATCTAATCTAGAATAGTAGGTTGGACACTGTTTGTTCTGTGCCAAGGCAAAGAGATCCACTTCTGGAATGGCCATCTCCTCAAGACAGTCTGAAGTGTGTCAGGATTAAATCTCCATTTGTGGCAAGAGAGCGGTGACCTGCTGAAACCATTGGCCAAGACATTCTCATGTCCTGTAAGATGGATCACAGAGCTGAACAGGTTGCTTACCTGTAACTGGTTCTTCGAGTGGTTATCTGTGCACTTTCACAATTGGGTTTCATGCCTGTGCAGAAGCCTAATTCAGAACATTCGAGAGCTAAGTAGCTTGGCCCTATCTCTTCCCCCACTGCAAGTGTTGCACATGCTTGAGCCCACCAAGCTACCATGACCTCAGTTTCAAAGTTTCCCATGAAGCTAACATGAAGTGTCCTGAAAGCGGGGACAGTAGGGTGGGTTTGTATGGGGGCACAGATGACCACTCAAAGAATCACAGTTACAGGTAAATGACCTGTTCTTCTTCATCTCTGTGCCTCACACAATTGGGTGACTGGAAAGCTTACCATGGATGGCGGGAAGGTCACTGCAGAAGTGAAGACAACACCACTCTGCCAAATTTCACATCTGATCTTGCTCTAGTGTCCAAATGGTAATGTTGTAACAATGTAGATGGCTATAACGATGTTGCTGCCTTACAATTTTCTCACAAGGGGTAACTGCCTATAAAGGCAGTAGATGTCGCAGTCACTCTAGATGAATATGCTTGAAGACTCTCTGGAACCAGCTTGTGGGCTAACTCATAACTTAGTGTTATCACTTCCACAACCCATTTTGAGAAGTGCTGAGTCCAGACCGGTATTCCCTTCTTTCTGCTACCAAAGCATCCAAAGCATCCAAAAAGTCTATTTGAATAACAAAAGGATGATGTACTTTGTATATAATAAGCCAACACACAACATACATCTAGTATATGAAGAGACCTCTCTAAAGAATCCTTGGGGTGCTGGAAAATGTAGGCAGCATTATGTTTTGATTTAAATGAAATTGGAAGACTACCTTTGGCAGGAATGACATATCTGGGCATAAGACTATCTTATCTTTATGAAAAGTGAGAAACAGTTCATAACATCTTGGTGCCAACTGCACTAATACCAATGATAACAACCACTTCAGTATAGGAAGCTGGGCAGGGGGTACAAGTGATGTAGACCCTTCATAACCATTTTACCACTGGGTTTGTGAAGAAGGAATGAGCAGATTCTGTAACAGGTTGGTGTGCCAATATAGCCACAAAGTGGACCTTCAGGGAAGAGAAGGAAAATCTCTGCTCCTAAAGATGCAGCAAGTAATGTAGCACAGTGGATAATGACATCAGAAGTGGTTGCTCTGATTTAGATTCCATGAAGGAACGAAACCTCTTCCAGTTGTACTCATAAGAACATCTTGTTAACTTCCTGGATGATTTTAGTACAGAGCATAAGCTTGGATAATTTAAGATCTTATCTACCAAGCTGTCAGTTTCAACATTTTGAGATCTGGGTGACAGACCTGCCCCCTGGAGTGGGTCAGCAAATCCTGTGAATATTGAAGTGGCATCTCATATTTCTCAGACAGCCGGCAGGATAAGGCAAACCATGGTTGTTTTGTCCAGGACAGTGTGACTAGAATTACATTAGTTGTGTCTTGCACTATCTTGGCTACTACTTTCCCTATCAGAGGAAATGGTAGAAACTGGTACATGAGTGTTCTGGACCACCTTAGTAGAAATGCATCTTCAAGTGATCAAATCCCTCTCTCTTGAGCAGTATTGGCTGCACTTCCTGTTCTCTGAAGCAAATAGGACAATTTTCAATTCCCCACATCTACTGACAATCTACCTGACTGCCTGTGTGGACAAAGTCCACTTGTGTTGCAGATATTTGTTTGCTAGAACACTGCCCTGCCCTGCTAGCTGTTTTGTGATGGGGTGAATTCTTCTCCTGCAGCAGTAATCTCATAGAATAGTAGAGAGATGTAGGAGTATTGATGAACACATGCCTCCTTGATGGTTTATGTAACATACAACCATTGTATTGTCTTAACCACCTGTACTCCACCTGTTCTTCAACTGACAATCAAAAGCACAATGTACCTTGGTCACTGTCAACAGTTCCACTGCACTGATGTGAAGATCTGACTGCTACTGTCCAATAGCTATGAACTTCCATATCTGCGCAATGTGCACACCAACTCATTAGGGATGCATCTGTTGTCATAACACATTCTGGTTCCGGTGACTGGAAAGATACGCCCGAATGAAGATTCCTAATTCTTGTCCACCAAAGGAGAGAATAACATATTCTGGGAGGAATTATAAGTCTTTTATGCTGTGATTCCCTGGGAACAGCAAAGTAACAAAGGAACCAATTCTGAATAGATTGAAAATTTAGTCTGGACAGGTAAGTGACAACCATGGTTGCCAGGATAAGTCCCAGAATTCTCTGCACTGTAAGTGCTGATGTGTAAGGATGTTTGATGACCAATGTCACCTTGTGTCTCACTGCAATTGCTCTCTGCGGTGGTAGAAATGCTGCTCCTACCGTGGAGTCTAATGTTGACCCTATATAACCTATTGTCTTCATATGTTGCAATACAGGCTTCTTTGCATTTACATTGAGACCTAATCTGTGAAGAAGTGTCAATGTCAGGTGACTCTCTTTGTATAGCTTGGTTCTGCAGGATGCCACCACAGCCAATCATCCAAGTATGGGTAGATGTGAATGCCATGTGTTCTGAGGAAGGAGAGTACTACTGCCATACACTTGGTGAAAACTCTTGACACTGTTGACAGACCAAATGGCAGGACCTTGTACTGATAGATCTTTAGTCTGATAGCGAACTGGAGAAACTTGTGATGTTGTGGTCTTATTCCTGTATGGAATAATGCATCTCACAGGACAATGGAAGAAAACCAGTCCCTTTGTGTAGGTAGAATGGACTGCAGTGTTACAATCTTGAACTTCTTTCTTTTTATGTACTTGTTCACTCCAAGTAAATCTAGAATAGGGCAAAGTCCACTGTCATGCTTGAGAACTGCATATGAAAGTACACATCCTTCAATTCCAATGTTGCAGAATAATCTACTTCTTGCAGTAGGGGCAGGATAATTCTGAGACTGACCATTCAGAATCTGGACTGGATATAAAAGTTGATGTCTCTCATATTTAGGACGGTATGAACATGATGAAGCAGTGGAAGAAAACAACCTGCAGGTTTTTAGACGGAGTGGGAATGGGTTCAATAGCACCTTTGAGGAGAAGAATGTTGACAACCTCAATGAGTGTGTCATGGTGACTAATGAAGACTACCGTGCAAGGGGATAGTCCCAGAACTCTATGGTGTACTTCCTCAGTATGATGTCTAGAACCCAAGAATCTGGTTTATAGCTGCCCAAGCTACTGTACTCTGCTGCTCAAGAGAGGAGTGGTGGTGAGAAGAGGGCTGACAAAAGAGTCAAAGATATCACTTGTCTTAATCACCAGACTTCTTCCACTATTACTGCAAGTGGTATTCGGCAGAAGTCAAAGTTTTTTGAGGAAGACAGTAGGAGAGCCAAAGATCTGGAACACCTGGAGGTCACAGAGTTGAACAATCACCCAAGGATTGTCTAGACCATCCATAACGGTACTGGAATGAAAAATAGGACTGAGGTTTGAATCCAAACTCTCAGACAATGGTGCATATATTATACATATGCTCCAGCTTGTTGTCCATTTCTTTGTTAAGGAGGCTACCCTCATCAAATGGAAGGTCTTCTATAGTTGTTTACATTTGATGAACACAACCACGCATGTCTTTGTGGTGCAATACTTCACCACTAGTACCTTTCCAATGCAGTCAGCCATGTGCCATGCAGTGTTCAGTTGTTGAGCAGCTAAGCTGTGAACCCCTATCTGCAATGTACCTGCAAAGCACTTGTCATCTTCAGATAACTTTGACAAGAAAAGGGTCATCCTCTCCCAGAGGTTCTGTTGATACGTGGCCACACAGGCCTCATAACTGGTGATTCTGAAGGAGAATTTCCTGGCCAACAAATCCATTTTTTTTTACTGTCTTTGTCAGCAGGAGCAGTGAGTTTCTTTTGTGCAAACTTGGATTGTGTTGCCTCAACAATGATCAACTTTCTTTGAAGTTGGCTGAATACTGGAAGGAGTAGCCTAAGCCTACCTTCAGGAGGAATGGTACCAGTGGCATTGAAGCCAGTGTCAGAACTCTCATTTGAATCCAATGGTAGATTGGATCCAAAGGCTCAGTCTTAGGTTGTTTAACCTCTAATTCTAACACTCACACCATCTTTGTCATCTGTTCCATGAAGACACGTCTGTCATTAGTTGGTGAAACTTACTTGTGTCCTCCCAGTGTAGCTGGAGGATAGTGCATTGGTGGCATGCCCAAAGAAGCAGAGGAAGAATCCTAATCAGAATCCTCCAATGTCAACAAATCACATGTGAGATGTCTACTCATACAAAACTGAGAAGCAGAAGCAAGAGGAGGAGATCTCAAAATCAGGAAATTAACCCATTTAGGAGGCATTGGCAGAAGCGTGCAATGGTCAGCACATTCAGAAGTCAAATATGAAGGTTGATCAGCAGGCTTGTCAGGCACCTGAGAAGACTTTGCACCTCACTGTTCCTGATAAGAAGATCATGGTCTACTTCATAATAAAGGTGATGGCTCCAAAGTAGGGTGCCGATGTCAGCACCAAATGTAGTGGTGCTACTGTGGGCTATGTCAGTGGTGACATGATTCACACAAACTACATTGGTGGTGAAGCGGGTCCCACTGGTGGTAAAGTGGCTGCCAACTGTGTGGACAGCACCAGTCATGCTCATATTCCTCGTAATCAAATTCAAAGGAGAGAGAGCAATTGTGCTAATAGTATGGAGAGTACCACAGTGAGGCTGATACCATTTATAACCCCTATGGCTGTAACTCTCCAAATCATGTCCATCCCATCAACAGTTATATTGATGACAGTTATCGACAGCACAGAAAAGAGCTAGATCAACAACTCTCATACCTAGACCAAGTTGAATCTGTTCTTCCAGATGTCTCAGCAGACCAAGGAGCGGTTGAGCACCAATGTTGAACCAGTTGGAGAGGCAGAGAAGAAGGGTCCTTCCCTGATGGAGCTGCTGGTGAGCAGGAACTAACAGAAGGATCCATGCACGGTAGACCAAGAGACATTTGCAGAGCCTCAGGAAGCAATTCAATAATTGCCAACCTGCACCACCAACCTGCCAGCCTGCACAATTGCCAACCTTCAATAACTGCCAACCTGCACCACTCAAGGAAAATCTTCTGCAGAAGGACCTGCACATTCTTTCTGAACAGGAGATGAATGGTGAGAATCCACCAAAATTGATATGATGCCTCCTTTTCCTGTACCAACTCTGGACAAGGAGGCTGATCAGAACAGTCAGATATATGTACTGGTGAAAAGTACAACCTAGTCCAAGAAACCTCCTTCACCTTCTTGTTCTTCTTATGTCATCTCTTCTCCAACTGATATTAGAGGAGGAAGCCTCCAGTTCAGTAGAGCACCCTAGCGTTGATGGGACCCAAGACTGAGCCTCTATATCGACAGAACAAGTTCATACCTACAACTCTAGCAATAACAGCTGAGTCAGAGGTAGGTCTTTTGGAACTATCCATTCCACTGGATTCTTGCAAAGACCTCTTGACAGCAAGATGAACAGAGGAGCCGGAGACAGTTGGAGCAGTTGAGGATCGTGGAGCAGAATGATATCCTGAATCTGACAGCTTATTGGTAGCTGACAAGACTTGCTCATACAAAATCACCTTGAGACAAGATGAGCAATTCTATCACACCTGAGAGGTCTTTCCCTTGCAATGGGCACACATTCCAACATTATTGTCCCTAGGCAAAGGCCACAAACAACATAAATGCCGATCCTTCTCAGCAATCTTAGCACCACAGGAAGTACACTTTTTAAATGAACCAGAAGGCATCATAAATTGCTGAGGGCAAACCGCAAATGCAGATCCTCAAAACCAAAGATGTAGCTGAAGAAACAGTTCAAGTCAAGCTGACAAACAGAATCCAATAGTCAAACCAAGTCAAGATGTAAAGAGAGCAAAACCAAAAGAAAGTCTAAGAATCAAAGCCAGAAAAGGATAGGAAAGAAGCAGTACAGCTCACCAGCAGTTCCTTCAATGCTGTTGCTGTGGGAGAAGGAAAAGAACTGAAGATTCGAGTGGGAATCAGGCTGGCCACATGGACCAGGGGAGGAAGGGCTACCATCAAAATACTTACATAAGAGCACCACCTATTTATGTGAGTCACAGAGACCACAAAGAAGAAATATTATTGCATATTTCTGTAAGTTCTAAGAGTGTGACATCTTGAATATTGCCAGCAGTGGGCATATTGGTCCAAAGCCCTGGATCTATTTTTTTGTGCCCCAAAGATGAAATAGTTCCAGGTATGTGCATCTTCCTAATTTTCCATAGCACTGGCGGAGGGGCAGTGTAACAGTGTATTTATTTGTTCATTTATTTTATATCCCAACTTTTTCTACAACTAGGACTCAAATGGACCAAACAGTTGCGCCACAAAGGTCCTCTGACCTTCATCCCTTAGAAATGCTTCAGTGAGTCATTCCTAGGATTCTAATATGTTTAGTTAGCTAACAGGTTGCTTTTTCATTTTTAAAAATAATTAGCTATTTCTGAATTTTTCTGTGTTTTACAAAGAATTATTTTTTATTAAATTTAAATTGGCATTGATACACTCTTTGCCAGTCAAACGATTAGCTTTGCCACGTGCTGGCCAAACTACTGATTGGCCAGTAAAAAGCTTAAATGACTCTACCTTTTTACTTAAATGACTCTACCCTTTTACTACCCCAGAAGTGTGTTTATCATATATCCCTGAAGGTAGTTATTAAAAATGTATGTGGTAGTAGCTCATGTCTGAGTAATTCAAACAAACAATACCTGATAGCCTGCCCTGCATGGCAAGCTTGGAAATGCAAGGGATGCCCCTGTTTGTCACTGCAGACCTTGGGTGGGAGACAGTAGAATATCTGTGGGCCAATAAAACTGTTCAACTCATCCTATCTCTTACTTAGTCAGGACAGCAAAGAATCAATCATTCAATTTTAGTTAAATTAATTACAAACTATGTAATGCTAATAGTTTCAGTATTTCCATCAAATTTTTGTGTTTACTTATCAATGCAATATAATCTACATAAATAGTGTCATTTCTTGTCCTCATGAAATTTAATAGTTAGATTATGTATGCTGGCTGTCAATAATGGTTCTAAATATAAATTAAATAAGTATACTGTAAAAATACGTATACCATAAAAAGTTCCACCATGTGTCAACCCAAGCTTTGAACTATTTCCTTTTTTTTAATTTATCTTTTTATTAAAAACATTTATAATATTATAATAAGAACACACAGAAACTGAGGAAAAATCAGAACTCAGAAAAGTAAGAGGAAAACAAATAAAAAGCTAATCCAGTAGTATTTATCATACAGAGCTGTCCATCCAATACAAGAAAGAAAAACATATGTGAACACTGAATTAGAAATAGGAATATTTAAAGAAAAGTGGTTGTCTACTTCCTTTTGACATCTATCTAGAACACTATTTACGCGCTTTTTTCTTTTCATATATGTGTGAAACTCCCTACTACCTCATTCTAAATATATTCTTTCCCTTGTAATTCTTTATATAACATATCTTATTTGTTTATCAACACTTTTTTTTCCTAAGTATAAAGAAAAGCTAATATCGTAATTCAATTCAATTTACCTTTTAGTGCTCTATACATAATACATATATCCATCTTCTAAAATTAATATTTATGTATTATTAATTAAAGTATACATTTTGCTAAGTTATTTCTTTTTATCTTATAGTTTAACACTCCATCTCTTATTTACGTATGTTGTTACAGGCTCCCAATCTTGTTCTAATTGATCAATTTGTTTTCCCTTTATATAATGGGTAAGTAAGTCATATTCTTTCAGTTCTATTATTTTTGATAACCACTGATCTATATTTGGTGTATTTGTTTTTTTCCAAATTTTTGCAAAGTTTATTCTCACTGCTGTAACCAAATACAACAAGATTTGATTACTTTTCTTTAAGAAAGTTTTTTCAAACATGAAAGTCATATTCAACAGGAAGAATTCTCGACACATAGGAAATGTCACCTGAAATATTTCTTTTATGACCTCACATACTTTTGTCCAGAATTTCTTTGTAACTGGACAGGTCCACCAAAGATGATAATAAGAGCCTGTTTTTTCCTGGCACATCCAGCATCTGTTGTTTCCTGAGTGATAAATTTTGTCTATTTTTTCTGGAGTCAGGTGATATCTATACATCATTTTTATGAAGTTTTCTTTCAGGTCTTTGGAGCAAGTGAATTGATTTGTATTTTTCCAGGCACTTTCCCAATGTTCTAGTGGTATTTCATGTTGTATATTTTTTGCCCATTTTATCACACCATCTTTTACAGTTTCATCTTCTAAATGATGGGTTAAGAGATATTTATAGAAATAGGAGATCTTTTGTTTTGTTTTGGTGAAAATTATTGTTTCCAATTCATTATAAGTTTTTTGAAGTGTAAAACCTTCTAATTTTAAATCAAACTTTGAATTATTTCTGATGACAATGCTTGTGAAAAAGAATCAATTAATGCTAAACAAATCCAAGTTTCCACTTTGAAAACAAAAACAGCTTTTATTTATCTGACACTGATGTACTCTTTAATTTGTAATGTATTATGGCACTTCTGTACTCAATTATATAAACCTACCAACCAAATTCTACATATGATGAATGACAGAAACAGCTAGCCATTCCAGATTACTTCATTTATCTAAGAGGTACAATGCATAGAAAGTTAGGCATGATTCAATTAAATTTAAATTAAAGGTATTTAAATATGTATCTTTCTACTTAGGTTGTACTGGTGGTCTTTACTGTGGTACAAATCAAATGAAAATCTTGCATTTAAAGGAGGTGGCTGATCAATCTATACAACCAGATTCACATTTTTGATAACAGCAATGATAATGACAGCTTTCCAATACTTATGTATTACACAAGGGCCAGATAAAAATTCAAAGTGTCCTGACTGTTTATTGTGATATACGTAATATGCAGATGCACTGACTTGATCACAGACACGCCACATTTGATGTGTTATTTCGCAGAACAAAGGCCACAGTAAGGTTTTGGAAGTGTCCTGTGCTGGCAGCCAGCCAAGGCTTCCAGCTGTCTAACCAGGCTGTTATCAGAAGCTGGCAGGCAAAGTTTGTCTTAGCTGTTTTGCAATCCAAGTTCTCAGTAGGTTTAGAGGGACAGAGTCCTAGTTTACTGTAAGTCCAGAGAGAGAGTGTCCAATGGCAAAATGGCAAAATCGGTAGCCCAGGCGAAGATCAAGGGTTCTAGGAGCACAAACAAGGAATTCAGGAGTAAGCCAGGCTGCTGCTGCTGCTACCAGTGGGATCAGTTGGCCACAACAGCTTCCTCCCATTCTGGCCTCTTCTTATATAGGCTCAGAGTCTTCCCTAGCTATGGGCCTAATTAATTCGTTCTTCTTATATAAACACTGCCAGAATTCTGGGATCTGCCTTTTCTACTCACACTGGTTGCCTTATGTACTGCTCCTCTCATGTCTCTAGGGTGTGGCTGTCAGGAATCCCGTCTGGGTTCTGGGACAGGGTCATGTCAAGAAGTCATCAGTCAATTACTATTGATATCTCCCAAACAAAGACTTCGGATTTAGAACTGCTTTAGAACTGACTTTCATTAAACTACATTTACAGTTAAGATGGTTTGCCAGGTACTTCTGAACAAGTTTAGAACTGACAGAAGAACACCACTTTTGATCCATTTTTCAGGGAACTTAGTGTGAAAGAAATTTTAAAGACTACAGGTGCTGCCACTCAAACTTTAATTTAATTCAACATCAAAAGCAATGCTGGATAAGTCTTGTTGCAGCAATATAAAACATAACAGCAATACTGAACTCACAGTAAAACATTCACTAATTAAAAGTACAACAACCTATCCGCAAACTCAACAAAAGGAGAAAAGCAGATTAAACACTGTTTTCCACACAAAAACTTTAGGTAAAAAAGTATAAATCTGTCAGAATAACAGACAAATCAGAGAAAGGTAAATAAGCCATATGAACTTCAGCTGCTGCCATGGAAGAGGCTCTGTTTCTTGTTCTATCCAGCCTTATTTAAACCATAGGTGGGCCACAGGGAAGAGCCTTTACAGTAGCTTTTAATCAGAAGGCAGACTAGTATAGAAGAAATGGTTTCCGACCTATCTCCAGTACAATAATGCAGTGTTAACACAACTGTCAGGACAGACCATCTCAGAAATAGTTCTGCTTGCATACTAACTCAAGCAAGGCAAAAGTACTCCTGGTATTTACTCCTGGTACTTGGGCATCCTCATGCAAGACTAAATGCAAGATCATACAGACATTGCATGTAGTGCATTACTCCATCCAAAACAAGTTGAATCAATATTCCAGAGTCTCCTTTCCAGTGAAAAGCATCTTCATCTCATCTGGGTCAAACTTCAGTGCAGTAGATATTTTCCAGTTCCTTATCAACACCAGGTAATGATTCAGAACTTCCACAAGTGTCTTGATATTATATGAATGGGGAAATAAATGAAACGATTATTACAAATGAGTTGTCACAGACAGAGTTTTGTTCTGTGAAAACATTATATTTTAGTAAGAAATCAGTCCAAGGCTTTAGAATCTTAGATTTTAAAATTAGCTTGCAAATGCTGATAGTTAGAAACAGTAAAATTAAGTTTTCATTCTTAAGAGGACTTGAATTTGAGTGTGTTATTCTTAACTAATTAGCTAAAGAAATCATCTAACAGGATTTTTAAATTTGCACAAGGATTTGCACAAAGTAGTGTTTGGTTGTCACCATTGGTGGTTAGTGAACATTTGGTTACTAGGTCCTTCAAAAGTATTCATTTGAAATTTTTCTAGTTCCCTTACTCAACCTGACCCTTTCTAGATGCAACCAGATCCTACAATCTGATTGATCTCTTGGGACAGTGAAATTTGTAATGCAAAATATCTGGGTGGGAAGGGATGCCCTAGAAAATGTGACGTGACAGTTTGTGTCTGACAGTTTGTGTGCTATGCATCTGCATTCTTGTCCTTTTCACCCCCTCTAACATGCTGAATAAGACACGTTGCACTTACTTCAATACAAGTACACTGATCCAGTGTAGCATTGTACTGCAGCAGTAAGTATCTACAAAGTCCTGTTGACAAACCAATTCTTAATCAGAAATATTCTGAGTCCCTTTCAGCAAATGGAAAACTGCAATGTTTTTTTTTCCCACTATTGAGCAGCTGTATCCTCTGCTTCCCCACTAATTTAGAAACAAAAGTAATCTACAAAGATCAATGCTAGGTGTTCCCTACAGGGGCTGGGGGTCTCAAGTTCAACCCCTGTCATTTTCTCTGCTTTCAACCCTGACACTCCACAACCATCTTCCTCCTCTTGAGACCACTTCTTCTAATGAAAAATGAGACAAAATCTCTTATCTATGATATTGCATAGTATTGTGAAGGAAGTTAGAACAGCGAATTTACTTATTTAACTTTGTTGGGGAAGACAGAAATAAATTAGCATGTAGTTTAAATTTCATAAATGTAATTAACTGTAGTATCACATGGGTATTCTGGAGAATAGTACAAATCTAAAGGGCAAAGGAGAAAGGGGTCTTCTGGGAGAAAAAGAGGTCTTTAGATAACTCTGGAGCTGAACACACAGAGGTCATGAGCAATTATGTAGCAGGTCATAAAAGAAAAAGCAAAGAAAACTATAGGTTTCTTTTTTAAACATAATATCTTGAATATTTAACTAAAAACCGTGCCTATTTCAACTGCCTTTATAAAGTCCGTACATACTAGAAATGTAAATTATTCATTCAGGAAAAGCACATTACTCCTGAAGGCAACTTACTCATACCTAACAATTACCAGTACCAACATATGAATATCGTATTTATAATCATACCTTATACTTTGGTATCGTGAAATCCACATGCATTTTCAGTATTTTCATTTTGCACCATTATATAGCCACTGGTGCAGACAAATTTTTAAAATAACGTAACTCAGACAACATGGAGCTCAGATGTTATACAGGTTTTATTATGCACATTCCAGTCTCTTCAAATCTAATCCTAAAGTAACTAGAAGCTATATTGAACAGTTTCTCTTTTTATTGCATTACAGTCCCTGTAAGGGTGTTGATTCTATGCTGTCAAATTATAAGGCCAGTATATTCACAAGGATTTAAGGACAACCAAGTTCTTTATGTCAACATAGGAAAAAAGCCTTCAAGTGATTTCCTGAGGAAGTGACCCAGCTGACTTGTGAAAACTTGTAAATTTGCAAATCTAGTAAGTCTGAATAACAGTGTCATTTGATTATCAACTAAAAAAAAAGTCACATAAAATGCTTTATTTAAAAATGATACTGCAGGTTTTTAATTTGTAGGCTCAGGAGAGCTGGTCTGGGAGATCTGGGGTCTGGTAGGATTCCTAGAGTCATTAATACAGCATACATTGGTTAATGATGCAGTTTTAGCCATTTTGGCTATATTAACATACTATATGTAACATATAGTCACAACACTAAAAGTCAATATGCCAACACAAAAATAGTATACAGGCCCTCTCTTTGCTCTCCTTTCACCAGCAGACAAAAACATTTCTCTTTAAGCAGGCTGCTATGTGAACTGGGGAGCTTTTTATTTATTTATTAACTTGTTTTAAAATTGTACATTGTTTTAGGTTTTTATAATTTTATGTGCTTTTGATTTTTTTAATTGTCTTAAATGTTTTTAATCTGTTCAACTTATTTTTTCAAGCCACCTTGGATCACATTCTGGGAGAAAAGGTGGCACACAAATATAATGAATATAAATAAATATACAAATAAATATAATGAATATAAATAAATATAAATAAATAAACACAAAATGTTGTGCTGTTCTACTCTGATTCATGTTTTACTGGTCTTTTTACTTTGTTGTCTGATTTTTAGATGGGATCCCCACTTCAAAATGTTATCTTCACTTTTAATGAGAATTCAGGCTTGATTCATTCAAAACCCATTTGTTTATCTTTTTCAGCAAATAGCCTCTTGTGGAAGAGCATTCCAGAGGGTGGGAGCAGCCACTGAGAAGGCTCTCTCCCGTGTCCTCACCAGGCAAGCCTGGGATGGTGGCAGGACAGAGAGAAGCCTTCCCCAGTAGACCTTAAGGCTCTAGCTGGTTTGTACAGGGAGATACTGTCTTTCGGATAGCTTAGACCTAAGCCATATAGGGCTTTATAGGTCATAACCAGCACTTTGAAATTGTGCCCAGAAACAGTGGAGCTATTTTAATAAGGGAGTTATGTGCTCCCTGTAACTGGTCCTGGTCAGCCTTCTGGCTGCCGCATTTGTACCCACTGACGTTTCCGAACAGTTTCCAAAGGCAGCCCTACATAAAGCGTGTTACAGTAGTCCAACCGAGATGTAATCAAGGTGTGTGTCAGACTGAAGCCAGATCTGATGTCTCAAAGAATGGGTGCAGCTTGTGCACAATTTTAAGTGTGCAAATGCACTCCTGGCCACTGCTGAGACCTGGGCACTCAGGCTCATAGCTGAATCCAGGAGAACACCAAGACTGTGAGCCTGAGATTTCAGGGGGAGTGTAACTCCAACCAGCACAGGCAAGGTCCCTATTCCCTGATCTGCCTTTCGACTGACCAGGAGCACCTCTGTCTTGCTTGGATTAAGCATAAAACTTGTTTGCCCTCATCCAGTCCATTAGTGTCAACAGACCTTAATTCAGGACCGAGACAGCTTCCTTGGAATCAGATGGAAAGAAGAAATAAAGTTGGGTGTCATCAGCATATTGGTCATACCAAACCTCAAAGCTCCAGATGACCTCTCCCGGTGGTTTCACGTCAATGTTAAACAGCATGGGGACAAAACAGAACCCTGAGGGACCTCACAGGCCAATGGCCAGGGAGTCAAACAGGAGTCCCCCAGCACCACCTTCTGAGTTCTCCCCTCCAGGAACGACTGGAACCACTGAATAACAGTGCCCTCAATTCCCATCCTAGCGAGTCGGCTCAGAAGGATACCACAGTCATCAAAAGCCACTGAGAGGTCCATCAGAACCAACACGGACACACTCCCCCTGTCTAGTTCCCTGCATAGGTCATCCACCAAGGCCATAAAAGCTGTCTCTGTCCCATAACCAGCCCTGAAGCCAGACTGAAATAGATCTAGATAATCCATTTGATCCAAAAACCCTTGGAGCTGGGAGGCCACCACACACTCCAGAACCTTGCCTAAAAATGGATACTGGAGACTCACCAACAATTACTCAGGATGGTGGGATCCAAGGAGGGCTTTTTTAGCAGTGGCCTTACCACAGCCTCTTTTAGACATGCTGGAAACTTTCCTTGTTGGAGTGAGGCATTCCTCACTCCCGTTACCCAGTCAGGCAATCCCCCTCTGACTGCTTTCAGAAGCCAGGAGGGACAAGGGTCCAATACACATGTGGTGGCTCTCACCTCTCTCACTTCTACATTCATCAAGAAAGCTTACAACTTTGAACAACGCTTCCATCTCTTTTTGCCTACTGGTCATATGAAAATCTGTCTCAATTCCAGAGTGTGGGCAAATTTCTCAGAGGGGAACAGCAAATGGGTTAGACAATGGGCTTAAGGCAGGGTTGAGGTCTGCTCAGCAGTCTATCCCTGCTGCATATCAAAGGAGCCTTCTAAAACTTTCCCTAAGAGCAGAAGGCAAGACTTGCCCCCAGGGTACTGGGTATATTTTTCAGAGGGGAACAGCAAATATGTTAGGCAATGGGCTTGAGAAGAAACGATCCTTCTTTCTAAAGCCTTTGAAGCTTCAGGTAATGGGAAGTAAGAAGGATTGTATTCCCCATTTTCAAAAAAGCCTCCAGTTTCAGAAATGGGAAGTAAGAAGTATCCTATTCCTCTGTTCTGCAGCTGTAGACTCTTTTATTCCCACTGACACAAAATCGTCCAGCTTAGAGAAGGGGGAGTAAGAAGGTTCCTATTCTTGACCTGCAAAGCCACAGACTGTTTTATGCCCATTGACACAAAAGCCTCCAGCTTCAGGAAGGGAGAATAAGAAGGATCTTATTCCCCACTTCTGAAGCTGCCAATGGCAAAATTGCAAATGTGGAGGGCAACTCTACTTAAATTGTTAAAACTGACTTTATTCAACTCTGTCCAGAAATTCTGGAATATAGGTTGCAGTATCAAATTGGTTCTCGGACTTGACTTGAAAGTATCTTGCAAGGACTTAGGACTCAACTTGAGATCTGACTTGAAACTTGGATGAAAATATATCACTGGAATATAGAGTGGTCCCAAGTCAAAAAGAGGGGAGGTGGAGAGAGGGGGGAGGGCAAAGCCTAGCTGGGTAGGCCTGCAAGTTGCTGTTTTAATCTGCTCCAGCACCAGAAGCGCTAGAAGCACTGGAGAGGGAAGGACAACTTTTCTTCTGCTTCCTCCTGCCAACCTGTAGCTGGAGCAGATTGAACAGCAATGCACATGCCCTGCCAGCCAACAGCTTCGCTCCTGTCATGTGCTGTTCCACTGTGGAAAGAGGCAGCCTGGGTGGCTGAGCAACAGCAAAGTGGCCATGTGACAGAGCCAAGACAAGGCTGGCTGGCTGGCTGGGCCTGCGCATTGCTGTTCGATTCACTCCAGACGTAATCTTATGGGAAGAAACAGGAGGAAAGTCTTCCTTCCCATCCAATGCCTATGAAAGAAGTGTGCATTTACTTATTTCTCCCTTCTCTCCCAATTAAAAGACCTTTGATAAGCAATGTTGAATAAATATTTAATCCATCTGAATTAAGTCATGGGGGTCAATGGTATCAAAAGATATTTAAAGGGCGTTCCTGGTTAAAAAAAAAGGGTGAAGGACCATTCGTATGGATCGTGAGAAACTATGGATTCCTCTTTAAAAAATGGGTATGCTACAATATTTGATTGTCTCAACGCATAACCAATATGCAGGACAAAAGGCTACTGTTAGGACAGAATAAAGAGAAACAGAGCAGTTTCCAATTAGGAATCAATCAAGGCTGCATTGTATCATCCTATCTGTTTAACTTGTATGCTGAATATATCATATGTAAAGCTCAATTAGATTCCGAAGAAGAAGGCATGAAAATTGGAGGAAGGAACACCAACAATTTAAGACACCATACTACTAGCAGAAAACAGCAAAGACTTGGAATGAATACTGAAAAAAGTCAAGGAAGAAAGTACAAAGGCAGGTTTGCACCTGAACGTTAAGAAAACAAAAATAATTAGCACAGATGATTTATATAATCTCAGAGGAGACAACAAAGACATTGAAATAGTTCAAGATACCCATATCTTGGCTTAGTCATTAATCAGAATAAAGACTGCAGTCAAGAAATCAGAAGAAGACTAGGAATTGGAAGGAGACTGAAGAAATCTGATAGGAAGAAAATCAACTCATTCAAAACATGGCGTTGGAGAAGAATGCTACGGGTACCCTGGACTGCTAAAAAGACAAATGAATGGGTCCCTGAGCAAATCCAGTCTGAACTCTCCTAGAAGCCTAGATGGCTAACCTGAGGCTGTCATACTTTGGCCGTATCATGAGAAGACATGACTCCCTAGAAAAGACAATAATGCCTGGTAAGGTAGAATGCAGTAGGAAAACAGGAGGCCTGCATTACAGATGGACAGACTCAAAAAAGGAAGACATATCTCTCAATCTGCAAGATCTGAGCAGAGTAGATGACAATACGGTGGCTTGGAGGTCTTTCATCCACAGGGTCACCATGAGTCAAAGCTGACTTGACAGCAACTGACAACAACAATGTGGAATTTAACTGAGAGCCAATGTTGTTGTACTCCTCATGCTTTTACTGTTGCCCAAATATATATACTTTAGGATTAGAAAGCTAAATATGCAACATCTCTTTGTTTAACTGTATTCAGCTGTCTGAAAAGCATACTGCTTCGCCACCCATGAATATGTGTTTTATTGGTATAAATTCCAAGCAAATGCATTTTCTGAAACATGGGCAACTCATATATTTATAAAAACCTATCCTTTCTTTATATTCTGTATTCTTCTCCTTTTCCCTTCCTGAATTCTGATCCACCGTCTGAAGATGATTGGTTAATAAGGTTGTGTGACTCCATGCAAATGGATAAATTAACATCATTGATAAGACGGAGACCTCTGGAGGAATCTGTTAAAAACTGGAAGTTGTTAATTACTTATTTTAAAGGCAAATGAGGAAATGCAACGATAGTAAGCTTTATAAATCGATGAAATTTAAAGTCATGAAATTTAGAGTCACAATATAAAGGAATGTGATTTAGTTTTCAATTTTTAGGACAAAGGATATTTCATTAAGGTATAACTACAGTATATACATATAGTATAACTTGTAGAATGGACAAAAGAAAATACCATATAGGTAAATTTGTAAGAAATAATAGAACAATTGATGAAGAGGAAGCAATAGAATGAAAACCAATTTCGGATATAAGGAAAATATAATCTGTGTTATATCGTTGATTATATATTCAATTTAGAGGGAAGTTTTGTGCATCTGGGTTATGTTTTGTTATGATTTAAGAACAGGTGTTAGTGAGCGATTATGATTAATGAAATTGTCAAGTGTTTCTTTTTAAAAAATATTAATAAAATAAAAAAACTGAGAAACACCAAAAGAGGGAAGCAAAAGCTACCATTCCACTTTCTCACCTGCCTGACTGCTCAAGTTCATGAGCGCTTAGAAAAAGGTGGTTCCATTATAATGGGCTCATAAACCTCTGTTCAACTTCCACATTCTGACATTGTATTTTAAGAAATTCACAGTTCTATATACAATTTCCTGGAAGTACGCCCCACTAACTATAATGATGGAAGAATGTACAGAATTGTATATATTATAATACAATACAATATATTGTATATAATATATAATACAATATATAATATAATTGTATATAATACAATACATTAAATATATATATATATTTAGGAGGCTGAGTTGCACTATAATAGCAAGACTTCAATTCAGTGGTGGAGAAAGGAAGCCAGAAGCAGTCCATTCTTCTGTCCCATCTCTTCCTCTGCTACAACCCAATAGTATGGCCACCAGCAGATAACTCTTCCAGGGAAGATGAATAATCACCAAGGCCCATGCTAGCAAGGTAGGAAAAAAACTCAACCACAAACAGTCTACTCAAAGCAGGTTCTGTGCAAATGTCATCTTCTTCAGAAGGCTCTGCTTTGTCTCTGTTATATATAAAACCCAATACTACACAACACAACAGGGAAAGCCAATAGGTTCTACTCTACCCTAGCATCACTAACTAGAGCAATTTAATTATTCTTTTGCTCTTTAATAATTCAGTCACTAGAAATTTGTAAGAGATTTGTCCAAAGCAGCATTCAGCAAAAGCAACCTTTGATTTCTTCTGTGACATGAACCCTGCACACTGGATAAAGGCAAATAAACTACTCCTCTCTGGATGACAAGTTCGATTTCCAAAACCATCACTTCCTCTTGTGATGAGAACAACTGTTCAACTTGCTTTTTCAGCAATTCTTGTTGAAAATATATTTTCAAATTTCAGCAATTCTTATTTTGAGTTTCTCATGGCTAGACACCCTTCCCAGAACTGAGCTGAGCATGCCAGATATCTATCAGCACCATCCTCCACAGTGAAGCCTTACCTATCCAATAATGGTGCCAACATTTATTGAAGAAAGGACAGAGGAGGAACCGGACAAAACACAGCTTCCCAGCCATTCCAACACTTATAAGATGATCTTGTTGAAGGCAAAAGTGATTTTCTTCCACAAAAATTGCAGGCTTTTCCACCAAGAGAAAAGTCATCCTATGCTGCTTACAAGAACAGCATAGATAATTGCCTGTCTATACCAACCTGGGAAAGGAAGTGAACCTGAACACTTTTGTTTAAAAAAAAAAGAATAATAAGTAATTTGAAAACCTTTTTACTGGTACTCCTGTGAACAATTCAGGGGGAAAACTCACTGAGACAGTGCCAGTCTTCACCTGACTGCTATCAGGAGAGGTGTACGTTCCCCAGACATCCCCCCTTCTACAACAGAGGGAGAACATATCACCTAATATAATTTTAATAAATAAGTCTAATAAGTTTAATAAGTTAGCCTAAGCAGTCCTCACATAGATTTGAAGAGGGCACTCCATATCTATAGTGGCAAAAAATCTGTTTCATCAGAACTGGATTTTATCTATTTAAAAAGATTTTTTAAGAAAACCAAGAATTTTTATTAATTTAATAAAAACTGTAACTATTGACTTCCTCAGCCTTTGATTATACAATAGGGTACATATCACTTGGTTCAATTTGTTCAAGATTGTGAAAAATCCTGCACAGGCATGAGACTTTTTTAAAAAATATTTTTATTGACAATAATAAACCTGAACAGACAAAAAAAGAAAAAAATCATAACCATATAAACATACTCCTAATGCAACTAAATAATACAAAAAAGGACAAAGGAAAAAACATATAAGAGATGACACTACACTTGCTTTGATGCTGATACAAATACTAATACAAATAATTACGATACAAATAAACTAACTGCACATAAAACTAAAAGAAAAAAGAACTTCCACTAGGAGTGAGGTAACAGCCTCAATATAATCTCAAAAAGATATAACCAAAATAACTAACTTCCCCACCATAAACAAGAGGGAAAGGGGGAATAATTAGCCTTGACTGTGATAACATTAAATTCAGTGCTGGCAATCATGACGTTCTATGTTCCATACAGCTAATTTATCTTAAAACTATTACCATTAACAGCAAGTTACTCAGGTCTAATCTACATATATACACTATAATGGTAATATTATACATCCTTAATCATCTAGAAAACACCAACAAACAAAGGATCTTCTTCTTCTCCATTCTCCCGACACGAAAATATCCGGTGAGTACAACATACACAGGCATGAGACTTTTTGTGGGGCTAAAATCAAAGGGGCAATCTGCATTTCAGTAGAATTGACTTAATTTATAAAAAAAAATAGATATTTTACAGCCTAGTCTTAAACATATCAATCCAGTTTAGTCATGTTGCTTCACAGCTATTTGCTGGAATGTTAACAAGAGATGAGCTTGAGAATGCCTGCTTCCTCTCATGAACCCAACTTGAAAGTCTTTCTGATTTTAAATCAGTTTCCTGTGATGTGTTGAATTAAGAAACCATGGTTTCCTAGTTCAGGTGTCACAAACTAAAACTCCTTTTTAGTTGAATGTGTGACAGCAGAAAGGAAACCACAGTGCTCAGACTCATTCACACTGCAACATATGAAGCGATATTGTCTGAACCAAACTAAAGTCACCCTTACCTTTTTCAATAGGGTCATCCCATACACATGTACGAGCAGGGTGAGTACAACTAAAATCTGAATCTTGAACAAATATGCATTGGATGGGCTGCTGGTGGAACTGACCTTACATCTGAATCCTTCTGACTACTCAGGTTATAAACAGGTTTTTGTTTCTTCCTTTGCACCTTTTAGACACATTGCCACTTCTTTCTGTGAAACTGCACACACAGTACTAGCTACTCAAATGTGGAAGAGTAACTTAGGCAGTAGACAGTATTTCTAACCAGTCAATTCACCCTATACAGTTTGGAAATGTAATTATCCAGGTTGCTAAATCACAAAGCAGGGAGCATAACCAAACAGCTGAACTCCCTTCCCCCCGTGCATGGAGGTCCACAGGGGCTGACAATGAAGATATAACAGAGAGGAGGAGACAATAGGGTCATCGTCCTTCCTCCAGTAAGCTGGTTGAGAGTGAAACTCTGAACAGGACTTCAGATTCCCCATTACCCCAGTCAATGGAGGGAGTGGTCAATAAGAGCCAACATTACAGAGAATGTCATTATTTTTCCCAACGAAGGAACAGCAAATCCAACCATTACTTTCAACTAAAGTACACCTGCTGAATTAATGGAATTTATATAAGTGATGACCTACTCAGTGTCCATTTGTTTCAGTGACCCTGCTCGTTGGGACTAACAACTTTGATTTTACATTTTCAGATCTTTTGAAACTCCAGTTTGCCTATGAAGACTGTGAGCACCAGAAATAGAGCACTGATTTGAGTCCAAGCTATCTGAAGACTAATGTTTTCTCATCTAAGCCTGCCAAAGCTTGGGTTCCTTTGGTCTTTTTGACAGTCTTGCAATGTTGTACATGTTCACCTACTTTAACTGTAAGTCTGATGAATTATAAGGGCATTTAGTTAAATTTCAGCTCTATTTCACTTAAACCATCTGTCAGTGCTTGCATTAGTCAGTGTAAAATGGATATTCTAACTGTAACTCACACCAGGATTTTTCTACTTTTGCTAGGATTCTACCATTCTATCAAACAGTTAGATCAAATGTTTTACTCATTTATTTAAATCAGCTACACAATTTTGATTTTATTTTGTTATTGTTTTTTGTTTTCATGTCATTTCTGACTTATGTAACCCTGAGGCAAATCTATCATGGGATTTTCTTGGTAAGATTTGTTGAGAGGTGGTCTGCCTTTCCCTTACGCTGTAACTAAGAGAGTGCAACTTGCTCAAGATCACCCAGTGGATTTCTGTGACCAAGCAGGAATCCAAACCCTGGTCTCCCAGTGTCCTAGTACAACATTCAAGTCACTACACCACACTGGCTATCATTAATTATTTTAATATTTAATAGTACAGTGTAAGTCCTTGACCTCCACTGATCAAAGAGCTTGTGTGCTTCAAACAGGATACAGATAGGACTGAGTTCACAACTCGACTTCAGGCTCATAACAATTGAGGATCACAACTTTCCTTGCCTCTTTTTGCTCAGCAAACACACTTGCTACACTGGCCTAGAGATTTTAAATTTCCCAAAATTCTGAAACCATGCAGGATAAAAAAAAACTTTTTCCCCCCTAGGTATTTTTCAGAACCAAACAGAAATTTGGGGTGAAAAAAAATTAAAACGCAATAGTTGCATGCTTCACAGACTGAGAGCCACTTTGTTACTTTAGGAACATAAAATGTATTATGTATAACTTGATTTGTCTCCTTTAGTCCTTCTTGATACCAAGAAGATATTAAAGCACTCATTCCCAGGGAAAAAAAACTGAGAAAAGGAAACCAAAATCAGGAATTGCAACGATGTGAGGTACAGTATATGGTCTTACCTAAAAGTCTACCTGCTTTACAGTTTTTACAAAGAATCTAGAGAAAGTAAATGTAAGAACACTTTCTCTTAAATGTTTTATTCATCATTCTCCAAGAAAATTTCTCATAATCCATTATGGAAAAGATGTTTTTTCCCCAAATATTCCCCAGTTTTTTTCTTTCTTTTCCCCCCTAGGTCTTAACATCTCTAGTCCCTCTGTAGCCTAAAAATAATAGATCACCTGATGGAACCATACTTGAATATCTCCTTACCTTTTCCCTCCATCACAACTCAGGAGACAAAAAGGCGTAAACACTTTAGTATCAATCTGTTCATGGATGGTTTGGTTTTTGGTTTTTGTTTAGTTGGATTTGTTTTGTTTTTGGTCCTTCCTCTTTCTATGTTTCATTTGCACCATCACTGTCACCTGTTAAAACAATTGCCTGATGATCTCAAAACCTTGTACACGGTTTTCTACTTTTCAAAAATGGTTACTGTAATAAAGAAATTACCAAAATATGGAATTTGAATTTTCCATTATAGTCAAGAAGGCTGTCTCTACATGCCTTCTTAGAACAGGCATTCCACATGTTGTAGCAGCAGCACTCTTTCTCTTTCTTGGCAAGTAAAGTTCTTAAGCCAGAAAAAAAAACTGACCTCCAATACTTGTTAACATCTGTAACATTAAAAAGCCATTTAAATGTTTAAAAGCCATTGGGAAGAGTCATTGAGTGATGTGGGGCAAGACGTCCTAAGTATAACGATGATACCTAGTTCTATGCTCTGTTACATCTGAGTCAGCTGCGCTCATGTGTAGTCAAGAACTGATGATCTGAAGCAGTGGCAGGATAGAGGAGAACTAACCAACTGAAGACGAACCCTGGATAGATGGAAGCTATTAGATTTATTTGTCATTAGAGACCCTAGCAGTTTCAGTAACAAAGAGAACCTATTATCAGCAAAGAGTTGCTGTATCAGATTCAAGAGGTACAACAGCTACAATCTAAACAGCAATAACCAGGTCCCAGTAATTCAGACACCGGACACAGAAAATTGTAAAGTCTTTTATATAGGACAAAGAGCAGGCAGGCTCTTTGTACAGAACTGTACCAGTTACCAACTAGTTAACCAGTCAGGTTCAACATGTATAAGAAAAGACAATTTACTCCTCCCGCTATTTAGGTATCTGTTGCTTCTATATGGCTCCCAAGTATCAACATTATCAACAATTTGAAATTTTGCAAACTAAATTCCTTTATATATCACTGTAAGTCCCATCATGTGTATCTAATGCAACAGCCAAATTGGAGTTCGCCTAATTACAACTGAGGCCAGGCATAGATCCTTAAGATTCCCTACTAGTTAAAATTTGTTTTCTTTTGTTTTGTTCTGTTTTTCTCTCTAATGAGTCTGGCTCCTCTAACATTAATTGTCCCCTGTCAGTCAGGATAAAAACCCATGTTGTAGGAGAAGCTGAGAAGTTTGGGGTTCATGACTCACATTTTAATAATTCTTGGCAATAATGGCACTAGATCCTGCTAAGCCGGGTCAGCCCGGGTTAGTACTTGGATGGGAGACCACCAATGAATAACAGGTGTGGTGGCCTAGATTTTAGAGGAAGGAACTGGCAAAACCACTTCTGAGTATTCCTTGCCTATAAAAACCCTATGAAATTCTGGGGTCACCATAAGTTGATAGGCAATTGGAAGGCACATACACACACAAGAAAGCTAAATTGAGAAGAACACATATGGGAGGTGGAGTTGCAATCTCATGTTAGTAAAATGGCCAGGTACTCTGAAATTAAAGATGGCATCAGACTATTTAGACCTGGAGGTATCTGGTAACGCTGGACATTCTTAACTTCAGGAAATCCTTCACCTTAGCTAGATTAAATGCTCTGCTTTCAGCACTACAGCAGAGTAGATTTGGAAGTACACCTTATCTATTATGGATGTATCTGTGTGATTTGAATGAGGTGGAAATAGTTAGTCATGTCCTAGTATACTGTTGTTTTTACAGAGACATTTGCTCTACACTTATTACTCCTATTATGAAGCAAATTCCAGGTAGATGATGACTACAGGTAAACGGAGGGTAGGGAACCACAGATAACATTAAAAGTATCTAGGTTTTGTGCATCTGCCGTCAAATCAAAGAGACAAGAGGTGCATTACCTTAATAAATAATGTTACTGTCAATACCGAATGTTACTGTCAATATATTTTAATTATGTAACTGCATTTGTCAAGTAAAATTTTATGCACATTCTAAATATGTTATTGATTTTATTGATCATGCATATTCTGGTCTGTGACCAAAATAAATCTATCCATTCATTTATTCATGCATTCAAGATTTATAAGACCCTACACAGATCAGAACCAGATTATGTGACAGACCACATTCTTCTATATTGACTACTCCAATCTCTACTTTCTGAGAGGGGGTCCTCACTTGCCATATTCTGATCTCCTGAAATTTAGCTGTGATGTGATGTGAAGGGCCTTATCTACCATAGTGGCCAGCCCATAAAATGATACCCTTTCAAGCTTAGAGCAGGCATTAAATTAAGACTTGTTCATTTTGCCCAGACATTTTCCCAATTGCTTACTAATTTAGCAATTCCTGATGACCTCTGAAATTTTAATGAAATATTTCAATATCACTATTGTTTTAATGCTGATCACTGAACATCACTGCACCTTCTTTTCTAACATGGAATTATTGTGGGATGGGAGGAATGGTCACTATGGAATGTCTTTTCAAATGAAAAAAATCATATAGCTATAACAGAAGCAAAAATAAAGGCAATGCCTGCTGGAAAACAATGCCTGCTGGAAAACATGCAGCACTGAAAAACCAAGAAACCATGATAGTTACTTTCCCAGAACTGTTTTTACTTGTACACATATTTCAGCATTTCATCAACAAAAATTTCCATTATCACATAATAACTATCATTCTTAAGCACTAAAATTGGTTCCTGAACTTTTTCATGTTTCTGGGTAATCATATTGCATAAGTAGATAAGAATCTATACAGAAAAAAATGTAATGTGTATGATTTTCCAAAGCATGTTTTAAAAAACTAAAAATGATCTCTTAGCAAAGCATTTGCAGCTGTTCATACAACTTATAAAGTTACATAATTCTTAAATAATGAGCTATTACTATTGGGCCACACCAATCTGACAAGTAAAACAACTTTCATGATTCATTAAATTGATCTACCTGTGCTTAATTATATATATTATATATATATATATATCTGCCTTTTAAAAATAAACTTATGCTATAATAAAAAAAATTAATCTAACAGCCTGCTATTTTGCCATGGCACTATCAACAAGAATTGTAACCCAACTAATTTGCCAAATGCAGGAGAACACTAGTAGTGACCCACCAAGCCAAACAGCTCACTAACTATATAGGACAGCTGCTCTATAAATCTTCTTTCTGGACTGCCAACCTGGACTGAAAAAACAGGAAAAGAAGGATCAAGCACTTGAGAGGACATAATATTTAAATATGTTATATTCAATGTGGTGGGTCACAAATTGTGCAGGTGTGGCCTAATGTAAGCATTCAGAAAACTGATTTTAAAATTCAAGAACGGTTTTTCATAGGAAAACAAATGTTGCATGACAAGAAAAGTAAAGCAGCTTTCAAGCTTAATCTGATGGTTTAGGATTTCCTTTCTTTAAGCCAAAAATGTATGGGTAAGCATAAATGACATGCTTCACTAGTGACTGATATCTGAGGCAAAAAAGAACTTCTCCTGCAGGAGCAATTACTTCTCTTCTCACTCAACCACTGCCACAAAAACCTATGTTAAACATATAATTATTGTCTCTATAAACATCCAGAGTGATATCTTGCTAGTGAAACTATATGACCTTATAAATAAAGAATAGAGCTTGTTTCTGAGCAAGTATGTTCAGGATCATTAGTGTGTAGGGAGAGGTTTTAAAAACCTCATATTTTGTAGACACCTGCTGTGAATCAACCATGGCGTCTTCTTATGTCAAGCCTTGTATAGAGTTGCTCTTTAATTTATTTATCTTTTACATGTTCAACAAAAAAATACTCCCATCACAGCAAGTTCAAACATATGAAAACTAATTTATTTATTTTTTTAAATCCATCAGCGATAAAAGAGTAGCAACATCAAGATGAAAGAACTACACAGGACAATAGCCAAAACAAATCAGTGTTAAAAGGAAACCAAAGGTGTACAAAATGTGAGCTGTGGATTCCTTGTGCTCCCCACCAAAAGCTCACAAAGAAGTTCCCAAGACCTAACCCTCTGCCCAACTTTTCCCCCCAACTGCACTCCTATTCCAAGGTATGTGATTCACCACCAAAACACGACGGCCTGTTTGAGGCCTTAACATGCTCTGAAGCTCCAAGCGGCCTCTTCTACTAATAAGCCAGTTTTCTGGGTCCCGTAGCCTCTGAAGCCACCATCACAAAAAACTTTTTTCACTAAAAACATATGTACAAATGGTGTTCTAATTGTGTAAATCCCAAGAAGGAAAATTGAGCCCTGGAACAACTGAACTTGCCCATTCTATTTCTGATGCTGTTTCTGTCTCACTCTGGCCTTACCTTTACCTTGGTTCCTGATTCCTCCCCTACTCCTACAGTAACTTGCCAGGAGTTAAATATGGTAAAGAAACTGAATTACCTTGCAGACACTCACTCAGTGTATTGGCAACTCAGAATCGTTTCTTAGAATGAAAACAAAAAAATATACTAAACAGACTGTAGCCTTTTGTATTAACCTTTGCTAACCTCAGGTCTTGCAGAAGTAACATAATTTCAACAAAGTCCCAGTTTTAAAAGCAAACATGCTGCTAATTTGGTGTAAATCACAACTAAAGTTCCAGGACAGATTTACACAGTATTTTCAGATTATCAGGAAAGCATCTAGAGTCATCTGCTTTTGCTCATCTTAGCCAAACTATGTGTCACATTAACAGCCTCCAGGAAGTTATTTGAAATACAAAATAAATTGTTTACACCTACACTCAGAGGGATAACATGACAGATAGTTATTAGGTGAAGAGAGACAAAATTAATTCAATTACAAGCATGTTTCTCATGAACTAATTTTCATGCTGTCCCACACATGAATCTGAGAACAATTTTAAATAAGAAAACTGTCTACAGTTGTACATGTTAAGAAATTCATAATCAACAGAGGGCTATAAAGATCAATGCACAGAGAAGAATAGGATACAAAGAGCTCAAGAGTAGGTCAGGACAAATAAATATTCCCTGTTCAGGACCTGAAATAGCCCTTGGCCCCACGGCAGAGCTCCTGCAAGAGAAACAAAAATGTCGGCTGAACCAAAGTGCTCTTGCTTTGAAATTATCAGTATTGGAAAAATGTAGGTAACACCATGTGTTTTCAATTTCTGAAGTTTCCACAACAATCCCTCTCTAGAATTTTTCTAATGATCCATAAAAATCTTTTATTCTGACCCACAGAACTGTCTTCCACTGCTTTTAATTTTAGATTTCCAAGAACTAACACAACTTAGTTCTACATTCCACAAATCTTTCATTTATTATCTCCTGTACAATTATTACATTAGAATGTAGTTAACTTACACTAGTCTTTATATCTCTCTACACCAAAAAAAAATTACTCACAATTAAGGCCTAACAGCCTCTTATATATTTCAATGCGAAGTAATATTTACCATTATAAACCTCTAGCATTAAATCATTTCGAACACAATCTGTATTCTTCTTATAACCCAAGCAAGACTGGAGACTGAAGACACCCATTGTTGCGATGCAATTTATTGTTATTCATGTGAAACACAACAATTCAATTCTGCTTCATGATTTAACAATGCAGATTTCCACTGTAGTTCACCACTTACCACATGTGACAAGACTTCCTAACTTTCTTGAACAAGTAGCAAAGGATGTTACAGACAGACTACCAGAGATCTCTATTAAAAAAGGAACCAAATAATGAGACCCATGTGTCCATTAAAGGGTACTGGATTTATTTTAGATGAGGGGGGAGGACAGATTGATTTGCATAGCATCCCTTTACTTCTAATTTTGAGAAATGTTACAACAATGGCTGAGTATGTCAAGGAACACAACTTGGGGAGGGGCCAGAATTAATTCCTTCAGAGACTCTGTGACAAGCACATTTCTTAAAGCTATGGATCTTCTGCATAAACAATATAGAAGGACTGAAAAGGAGAGTAAGTAAGCCAACATAATCTTGGGTGATTAATGCTTATAAGGAGATAAGACCATAAAGCCCTCCTGGTTCAGACCAACATACACTAATCCAGCATTCTCTTTCCAACAGCAACTACCCAGATAACAGTACAGTTAGGGCCTAAATACTCTAAAGACACCAGATCCTCTATGATCTTGGAAGCTAAGCAGGGTCAACATTGGTTAATATTTGAGTAGCAGACCACCAATGAATACCAGATGCTGTAGGCTGTATTTCAGAGGAAGGGACTGCCAAATCATCTCTGAATATTCCTTGCTTAAGAAAACGCTATGAAATTCATGGAGTCATCATAAGTCAATAGGTGACTTGAAGGCACATACTCTCTCTCACACACACACACTCTCTCTCTCTCTCTCTCTCTCTCACACACACACACACACACACACACACACAGAGTACACCTGTGCTGATGTTCTATCACAGCTACTTCACAGGCACAGTATATACCATGACTAATAGTATAAAACAAGAGCATGCCTGAATTTAAAATATATTTTGGGTGCTTTTAACATGTATCTATAGATTCAATTTATTATTCCATTACAGATGTGAATTGACTTTGATGAGGGCTTGTGTTTCTTCACATAAATTTATCAAGAAGACATCATTTGTAGTACCTCAGAGGGAGAGAGGTGAAACTTCTTCTTCCTCTTTTTTCTAACAAACTTCAAATAATGCAAATAAAGAACGAAGAAGAAGAAGAAAAAGATATTGATTATACGGCACTAAAGATAGTTGCTAGAAGATTGGGCAATATCTGCATGCTCCAGCAGACGATTTTCACTGTGTGACAACCTGTGGGACTGGATGCCCATTCTCCACTCAACTTCATCTCATATTCCACCAACGCAGTGTTACTCAAAGTGATCCATGGACCAGTGCCAGTCCACAAGCCATTGGCTACTCCTCCACAGCAAATTTCTAGGAACAAAATAACAGTTTTAACCAATGGGCACAACCATGGTGCCAATCTCTGGTACATTGGGGGAAAAAGCCTGCCAGTTCCTCATATTAGCTTAGGAAACATTCTAGGAATAAAAAGAATAAACTGTTCCAAGGATGGTTCCTCTGCAAAGATGTTCAAAACTCAAGGGGGAGTGCCTGAAGTTGTCAGACATTTAGAAAATTTTCAGCAGACACAGGCTGAGAAAGCAGAATACTACAACACTTCTACCCACTGTGATTTCAATTTACTAGATGGATGACCGTGCTTGAGTGCAGATGAGTGCAGTTTAGAGCAGGTCTGCAATTAAGTCCGCTATTAATAAACTAGGTTAGATGTGGGGATGAAGCTCATCTGGAATTCCCAAATTCTGCATACTTCTCTGATAGCAAATATTAACCTACCTAAATTGACCCCTCAGAACTCCATGGGATCTACTCTCAGAAACTGTAAGACAGTAGCCCCAGTGTTCAGTCAGTATTTTTTAAGATGCACATTTTCTGCCTAAGAAAGGGGCAGGTAGCCTCATCCAGGACAGAAACAGCCTGGATCTCAAGGAAATTACTTTTTTCTGTTACTAATCGGGTTCAAATTTTATTGCCTTGATTTTACAACTACTTGTTTCTCAGTGTCTACATGGCTAAAAGAAGAGGGTAACCTCTGCCTGCATTGATATTCCTCCAGACCATTTTAACTGACAACAAAAACAACATCTTGACAAAAGGTAGGCCTGTGATTCTAACAGCATCACTGTTTTTCATCTCCTGTACGATTTTTTTAACACCTTTGTCTCATGAAGACACAAGCAGAGTTTCAAAAACTTGCATGGTCTATTTGGTGCATTTTTGGTCAGTCCAATAAAGTTATTGCTGTTTTGTGGTTGTTTGGTTTGGGGTGTTTTGTGTTTTTTTTGTTTGTTTTTTTGTTTGGCCAAATTAGAGTTGTAACTCCTGCCTTTGCTGCTACCCTTCAGTCCCTTCATGCACAAGTAGGATATACAGTGCACCATCCTTACCCATGGTCTCCAGACATGTGAACTTGAGCGTCTGCAACCACATTGCTCTTAGTCTCAAAGAAAAGTTGAATAAATCTTGTTGAAAATATCCCATGATAAGGTCACCTCAGGATTTCCACAACTCGGAAATGACTCAGAGACACACAACAACAACAACAACAACAACAACAGCACTTGTTTACCCACCAAACAGATGCTTTGAACAGAGGACAAGAAAAAACAAACTAAGAAGAATCTGAACTGAAAACACAAGTACCTACCTCAAGCAGCTATTCATACAACGCTTTTCAGGTCATTTTCAAAAACGAAGACATCTTCATATGACCACATGAATATGCTACATGCTGATTCAACAATACAGACCTTCCACTGCACTTCCACTCACTTCCACTGAGATTCTCTAAGGCAAACTACACATGATGTTAAATTTATGTTTTTATATTACATGCAGGTTTTTAAAAAGCAAATTACATCATGCAGTGATGGAGTGATAACTACTGGGACCACAACAACTGTGAATAGTCTTTCAATGCAAGTAGTAGCTTCAAATGAGAAATCTTCTTCTGGACCAACGGGTTGAAATCTCCTTCAAACCTGTTCTAATTCTATTAAGCTCTGCCCCACCAGCGGCAGCTAACACAATTTATATTTTTAAAAACATTGTTGAACTTGAGCATAAGAGAAGGTGTCATGCTTCTGATACGCAAATAAGAAACTATATGAAATACCATTTTTTAGCTTTTTTAAAAAATAAAAAAGGTAAAAGCAACAGTGCAAACTCTATCCAAGAATCTAAAGGCTTAAAATATTAAGTGAAGAAAACGGCTGTGACAATATCCAGAATAATGAAAGTACTGCTAAAATGCTAAGCCAAATTTTAAACGGGGAATAACGTTTATGAGAGTTTTCTTTTGCTGATTCATTTGTACATTCTCCAAGAATCTTGACCAAATGCCAAGTTTTGTAAAAGGCCATTACCATCTAGTATCTTACTAGCAGTGGTATTCAAATATTATGAGTAGAAAAATGCATAAATGAATAAAGATACCATACTGAAAATAGTGAACAATTTATTCAGAGTCTTTGAACTTCAATGGTATAAATTAATATTGTACCATTTGAAAATGAGTTAGTAAGGCATGTCTCAACCCTGGCTGCTGCCTAAGTAATGTACTAGCTTAGAACTGGCCTACAAGAAATCAATGCATCCACATCCATGTGGAATAGAAAATTAAATACAAACACTGTGAATAGAAGGACAGGTTGCTTACCTGTAACTGTAATTGTTCCAGTGGCCACCTGTGTCCTCACACAATGGGTTCTTCACACCTGCACAGAAGCCCTGTCAGAAAATTCTTGAGCTGAGGAGATTCGAGATTCTCTTCCGCCCCTGCATACTGAACATGGGCCATTTCCGCAGTACGCTGTTATAGAGTTATTATTCTACTTTCAACATCCTGTGGAATTCTAGGGTTTGTAAGGGCTGAGAATTCTAAATGCCCCTCCCTAAACTATAAATCCCAGATTTCTATAGGATGTTGAAAGTGGAATGATAGCACTATAACAGTGTAGTGTGGAAATGGCCATGTTCAAGCCTGCCAAGCCACCGTCCTCTCAGTTCTGAAGTCCACTGAAAGTAAGGGATCTGAAAGAGGGGAGGCAGGCCAGGACTGTGTGAGGGCAAAGATGACCACTCAAAGAACTACAGTTACAGAACTACTTCTAAAGAACTACTACTTCTTCTTCATGGTCTCTGTGCCTCATACAATGGGCAGTTTAAAAGCTTATCCAAAGGATGGTGGGTCAAGTCCTAAAAGATAGAAGACAAGATGACACCGCTAAATGGGCATCTCTCCTGGCTCTGCAGTCCAGTCTACAGCATCAAATGAATGTAGGTGGTTGAGACCATGTCACTGCTTTACAGAGTTCTAGAAGTTCAAAAGGCATCCCAGAACGGAGGCTGCAGCTGGACATCCACCACAGCAGGGTCTATCTGTGAAGGATGCTGAGTCTCATGTGCTGGTCATCCAGGAGAATGTCAAAATGATGGAGGAACTAGAGCTGGAGCAGATGGAAACACAGAAGAGATATATAGATAATTGCCATGGAGCGGATGGAAACACAGAAGAGATACATAGATAACTGCCATGGTCTCAGCCATGAGGCCTAGGAGGAGATGAATTCTGACTGCTTAGCTGAATCCTGATGGCTGAGCAGGAGGTCCTGTGGAGGACCTCAAGCACTATGATGTGAAGGGTTGCTGCTCTCTGCGTTGGGAGAAATGCTCTCACCATTGTGGAGTCCAATGTGGTGCCTATGAAGTCCAAAGTCTGAAAAGGTTCTAGCTGGGACTTCTTGGGATTTCTCTTGAGTCCTTGCAACAGTCAGTGGGTGAAGTGAATATCCCAATACAGTTTTGTCTTGCAGGACACCACCAGTACCCAGTTGTCCAGATAATGATGGGTTACGATCCTTTTGACCCTGAGGTAAGAAGTGACCACTGCCACACATTTTTTAAACACCCTGGGTGTCATCAGTAGACTGAATAGGAGGACCTGTATGGGTACAAGTCATCTCCAACGCAAAGCAAAGATATTTCTTCTGCTGCGAATGTACTGAGATATGGAAAAACACATCCTGGAGAACTATGGAAGCAAACCAATCATCTTTCTTGAGGAATGGTAAGATAGAGGCCAATGTCACCATCTTGAACTTGCAAGGGTGGATGTAACAATTGACACTGCACAGGTCTCAAATGGGCTGAATGCTGCCATCTCTCCTGGGAAGGAGAGCAACTTCTCCACAGTGCCCTTGTGTAAAAGGGTGGATATTTCCTCTGAAATGACTGGGTCTGGTGATGTACAGTGAAATACACCAAGTGGAAGAGTACTTAACAACTCTACGGCGTAACCCAGACAGATGATGGTAAGGACCCAGGTGTCTGTGGTGATGTTCTACCAGGTCGAATAGTGGGAGGAGAGATCTGAAGCTGTTCATGGAATTGATCTGGCAAGGCCGAAGTACAGTAATGGTGACAACCTGTGAAGACAGTCAAAATAAAGACTTCAGAGTAGACGATGACTTCTTCAAAGAGGGCTGATGCTCCTACAATGTGCAGAAGAGGAACGAAGAGAAGAGCCCCGAGATGGATGATGTGGCAACTAGGAAAGGTAAGAAGAAGACAGGGTGCATTTCCAAGAGGGGCCTGTAAGAATGCGGCTTGTGCTGTTGTTGCTGGACTCCAAACCCCATCTTCTTCACCACGAGACTGGCTTTGGTGAGATGCCCCACAGAGTCTCTGTGGAAGCATGAAGGAGGCCTGGCCATCGAAATGGGAGGTGTTAGATCTTCTTTTTGGTGTCCTCAGACAGACCTGCAGGTCGTAGCCACACACAGCATTTTAGAGCCACCAAACTGGCCATGAACTTAGCAGCACAGTCCTTTCCTGGGGGGCCATAACTCAGAAGGTTGTGCTGGGGGATTCCTGTTTGACCTCTTGCCCTTTGGACTGAGGAGTCCCTCAGAATTCGATTTTGTCCCCCATGCCATTTAACATCTACATGAAACAGCTGGGAGAGACCATCCAGAGTTTTGGAGTTCGGTGTTATCAGTATGCAGATGACACTCAACTTCATTACTCCTTCCCACCACAAGCCAAGGAAGCTGTTTTGGTATCTGACATCTGTAATGGACTGGATGAGGGCAAACAAATTGAAACTTAATCCAGATAAGACAGAGGTTCTCCTGGTCAGTTAAAAGGCAGATCGGGGAGTACTCCCCCTGAAGACACAGGTCTGCAGCCTGTGAGTGCTCCTTGGTTCAACTCTGAGCCTGGAAGCCCAGGTTTCAGCAGTAGCCAGGAGTGCATTTGCACAGTTAAGGCTTGTGTGCCAGCTGCTCCCATTCCTTCAGATGTCAGACCTGGCCATGGTAATGCATGTCTTGGTTACATCCCAGTTGGATTATTTTAACATGCTTTACAAGAGGCTGCCTTTGAAGGCTGTTTGGAAATTCCAGCTGGTCCAAAGACCTGCAGTCAGACTAACTGGAGCTGGCTATAGGTATCAGACAACCTCCTGCTGCAACAGCTCCACTGGCTGCTGGTCTGCTTCTGGGCACAATTGAAAGTGCTGGTGATGACCTTTAAAGCCCTACACAGCTCAGGTCCAGGTTATTTGAAGGACCCTATTCTCCCCTACAAACCAGCCCAGGCATTGAGATCTGCTGGAGAGGCCCTTCTCTCTGTCCCACCACCGTCAAAGGTGCATTTGGTAGAAACATGGGAGAGGGCCTTCTCAGTGGCTGCTCCCAGGCTCTGGAACTCCCTTCCCAGAGAGGTCAGACTGGCACCCTCCCTGCCTGCCTTCCAAAGACAATTAAAGATATTCTTATTTTGGCAGGCATTTTAGTATGTGATGACTACTTGGCTGAAGAAAGGTGCTGGTTATTTTCATTGTAATTGTCAATTGTCATTGTCAATTGTTTTAATATGTATTTTAACTTTGTTTTAATTATTACTGTTTAATTAGTGTTTTAACTTTTGTACGTCATGTTTTTTCAACTATGTGTTCTTTTTAAAGCTGCAAGCTGTTTTGAGTCCTTTCGAGGAAAACAGGATAAAAATAAAGATAATAATAATAATTCCTGAAGTAAAAACTATTGGTGAATACTGATTTTGTCATGTTTAGAGCAGACCTACTGAAATCAATGGGACAAATTAGTCATGATCAGCTGAAGCCCCACTGACTTCAGTGGGTCCACATGAAGCACAAAGATGATCCACTGGAAATAGACTGAATTCTTAAAATATAAGCATAAGGCATATTAGGCTCAAAAATTATGGAATGTTCTTTTGTTAGGCAAGTTCACCCTGTATCAGTTTTTAATAAGCTGATTTACATAATTCCCTTTTTTAATTTTATGTTTTCCTATTGTGAAAATTGTGCTAACAAATGAAATTACTTCTCCAGTGATTGCTACTCTCTTGTTGTGTTAGTCATAAAAACTATAACAGAGCAATAGCAAGGGTCCTGATATCTCTATTGCATAAAGTTTGTTTCTCCATACCTGAAAGAAAAAATCAAAACCAGGCAGCCAAAATCAAAAAGCTTTATATATGTGAAACCTAGTTGGAAATACAACTTTTAAAAAAATTCTTCCTCTCACTCTTTCTTGTTACAAGTAATTTTGGGGTTGTGGCTCTTAAACAGCTGTCCATGTACCTCTGGGCTTGATGAGAAGTTTTATTTTCCCAAACCTAAGTACAATTTTAAAAGGCATTTGATTTAACGTTTCTTAATTAAAAGTAGAGGTTAAAAGGGGAATGGCAACGGGTGATGCAGCTGTGCCGATGCCAGTGAAGTACACAGAAAGAAGTGAGGTAAAACACATAAAATTGTTCCACAAAAATTAAGTGGGTGCTTTAAACAGCTGCTTTGTTTTAATTAATGGAAAGTTAACCCTGTGTAAATATTCCTATTTCAAAAGCAATGTTCTCCACAGATTTCTCTAAATCTTAGCCTGTATCCTGCACTGATTCATCAATATCAGTTTAAGTAATGTGTAAACAGGACACTGAAGACAGGCCCCTTGATTCAGCAATCACAGCCTTCCGAGATTTCAGCAGGCATTATCCATACAGAGTCAAGCCAGCCTTCACACCCATAAGGTACTAGAAACTGGAAGATGGTTTAATGAAAACTCAGACTCTCAGGAAGATAAATTTTGCAGTCAGTACCACACTTGAAGGTTTTTCAGTGCTTCTGTAAGAATGCAGCACACACACAGTTCTGTAGATAGGCAAGCTGCATTATTATTTTGATACTGATCAAATTGGATGAACAAAGTACAAATGTTCATAGTTCAGGCACTACTCAGCAAAATGAACACAGACACTCCAAAACCACCTCATACCACCCCAAGACCTTAATACAGTGATGCCCCTTGCTTTTTGGCAAACAGAGTAATTTTAACAAGTGTGTAAAAAGGGAAAACCTCCTTGCATAAGGTCAAACAAGAGGTTTATGAACTTCAGAAAAGCATAATTAATATGAGAAGGTATAAGGGGGAAAAACACGCTTCACACTTTTGTTATAAAGAGTATGAGTACTGTACAGAAAGTGCCAGAACATATGTTAATAAATTTGGCCCTTAATCTAGAACACTTCCCAGTTTCACTTTTAAACTATATCCACTGCTCTGTAGAAATTACACCTTACTTTTTAATATAATTCTTCTGTTTAGATTTTTTAATAAGTAGGTTTATTGCTTTAGTAGTGGTGCCAGCTGTTCAGTTGTGATTTACTGTCAGAGCCTGCTTTAATATAAAGTGGCTTTTGTGGCTTACCCATACAGATTACATTTTAAGCTTCAAGATATCACTGTAAAGCAGCTGGAAAAAGTACTGGCTGTGCTCAGAAACCAACATTATTGCCCAAGTGATCCACCTCCTGAAACATGCAGCTACTCAAACTCTCTGAAAAATCTTTGGCTTGGCTTTGTTCTCACACTGGAAGTTATAAACACCAAAGGGAGTCCACTGACTTTGCAGTTATGCTTTTTACCAGGAAGACAGCTTAAGAAAATTATTAGCTTTCTAATAAGAAAACTACCTGGTCATTTAAAAGTTCCGTTTACAAAGAATATTTTTAAACCACGTTTTAGTCCTTTTTTTAAAAAAAAAGTCTCCAAATTTCTACATAGCTTGCTATTTCAAATACTAACCAGGCCCAAAAGTTGGTACTTTGTTTTGGGGGGGGGGGGGCACACTGAAGTCTCTAAAGGAGAAAAAGCTACAGACTATATCTGAAGGTCTTCCACAACTTTATTTTTGACAAACTGGTCAAATGTGAGTAATACTATGTGAACAATACTGTTGTTTAGGTGGATTTTGGCTGGCAAAGGACTTTATCCAAAAAGTGCCAATCAATGGTTGCTCATCAGCATGAAGAGGAGCAACACATGTGGTGCTGTGAGGTTTGTCCTGGAACCAGATACAAGTGATCTAGATGATAACATGGGGTGGGGTTCATCAATTTTACAGATGACACTAAACTGGGACGGGTAGCTAATCCATTAGATCAGTGGTCCCCAACTTTTTTCACTGCATACCCCGTGGCAGCCCATTTTCATAAATTGTACCCCTCATATTAGTAACATGTTAGTAATTAATACAGTTGCCATTATTTCAAATTTATATGTTGTAACTGTAAATAAATAGCCCAATAATGGGATAAAAAAATAATGGAATAACAAGGTGAACAGATAATGCATATATATTTACATTCAAAACTCTAGAGATACAACAATTCAAGAAAATACATCACAGATTACATTAAAAACTACATCATATTAATTAATTATTATTATGGTTTGCACTAAAGTGTTAGACATATCCTGAGAAATTATTGGTGATAGGTCAATATCCACATTAAGTTTCACCTTTTTTTACCATTTCTGTTTTCAATTACTGATCTACATTTGTTAATACACAAATGGAAAAATCAATTTAAAACTTAAAATGATGACAAAGGGAAGAGACGTAGGGAAGACCCAGGAGAATTCACTCTTTGGACACTGCTCACAGGACTGACTTAGGTGCCTGCTGCTAATAGTTCAGCTCTCCATGTTCTTAATGAACTCTGTCATGAGAAACAGGTACCATGGGACCTCCCACTTACTGATCCTCCTGCATCTCCCTAGCTGAAGCTAACACATCTTAGATCCCCTGAGGAAGGCTGACCGGCTAGGTTCCCCTACTTCCCTGCCTTAGATAAGACAAGTGACTGAGACCAGAAAAGATGCAGCTGCTTATAGCTTAACATTTCCACCACAATCCCCTCTCCCCAACCTCTCCCCAACTGCTCCCTCTCAGGGAAGTTGGACTGGGAGGAAATGGTGTCATCAGCCAGCCCCATCCACACTAACCTAAAGAAAGCACAGGTATCTGAAAATGACAAAAACCAAATATGAACCAAGCCCTCAGGCTTGTCTCCCCCTCTGGTGACCCCATCCCTCCAGAGACAATCACCATCATCATGAACACTGTTCATTCCCTCAGGCTTTTCTCTCACTCACTTGCTCATTCACTCACTCTCTCACACACCCATACATACACTTACCATCATAACTTTGGCCACAAACTAAATTGAGGTAGGTTGTGGAGTTTTCCTTCCTCCAGGACCAAGAAAGAGAACAATGGCTGGGATGTGGGGAGGTGGAATAGTCTGCCTTGCATTCCTGGGACCCTGTAGCAAGAAGCTGCCCGGTCTGCACCACTCTCCATTCAGCTCCCCCTCACTTGGCCTGTGCTTAAATTTGAGCATCATTTGCATCAGGAGCTTTGTCCCATCAGAGCTCCCACCCACCCCCAGTCTGGTTCTCATCGGACAAAGCAACTGTCACCCTTGAGCCCACTCTGAAACTTTTCTCCTGCCAGCTAGGCAGGAAGGAGCAGCACAGCCCTACCCGTCCCACTTCCAAACCTAGCAGGGCTCAGCTCTGAAGAAGCAAGCAGCTCCTCCTTGTATGGGTGCTCTTCCACTCACATGAGGGAGAAGAGAATTGGAGCCTTTTTCCACCCTTTTTTTTTGTACCCATATATGTCCTAGTGCATATGCCATGAACAGGATCAAGAGGATCTTGACAGGAGAGAGAACTAAGTCCAAACTAGCAGAATGAATTTTAACAGAGTTAAATGGACTATATCCAAAGAATCTGGTGTTGAGGCAGATACACAAATATAGGATGAATAAAAAACAATGTAACAATAATGGAACTAGAAGAGCTTTAGCACACTAAAAGATAAGCATGAATCAGCAATATAATGCAGTTTTTTAAAAAGTCTAATGTAATTCTATTGATTTAAATGCATCATCAGAAATATATAGTCCAGATCACAAGTAGTTATAATATCACTCTATTTTGAGCACTGCAGTTTAGGAAACACATTGACCAAGTGAAACGTGTCCAGAGAAGGGTAAGAAGGAAGGCTCGTGGCCTACCAAGTTCTATAAAGAAAGATTAAAGAAACTGGTTACATCTATAGAAGATTAGAAAGCTATGGTAAGCATCTCCAAATACTAAAACTGTCACATAGATGTTGGACAAAATTTGTTTTCCAAACAGTCAAGTTCAGCTCACAACAAAGGACATTTTGACTAAACATAAGGAAGAAACTCCCAGAAGTGCAAGCTATTTCATATTGACTTGCAGTTTAAAGACTACCACGGAAAGTAGTGTGTTCTCCTTTGCTGATTATGTTTAACCAACAGCTAGACAATAACTTATCAGGCAAAAAGATTCTCTGAATTGATGGAGGATCAGACTAGGTGACCTCTGCAGTACTTTTTAATTCTATGATTAATGCATGTAACAGTCAGATTACAAAACTGGTTAAAACAATATTGATGCTGAACTGATCTAGAAGATGTAATAATTATTAAGTATCCTAAGATAATATTTTTCAGTTTCTTATCTTGAGACATACTTATTCATGACATCAAGTTTAATCTTTAAAAAAAACTTTCACTGCTTCCAAAGAGTATGGCTTTTTAGATTACTGAAGTCTGAAGTCATATAAGGCAAGCAAAAATCTCTAAAATTATGTCATTTAAACAGTTCCACTGTAACACTTACACATAATGGTGATACTGAAATGTGTTATACAATTTCTCTTTTTGAACCCTAAAACTCTGAATATCACTTGGAAGTGTTAAGCCATAATCCTTTAAAGTATCCCCAAAGCATACTTTCTGCATCGAGTCAATCTGCACCAGCAACTCTCACAGGAACTGAAGCCCAGTCATGCCAGTACTTAGGCTCATATGCTGGCTATTCAAATCAGCACCAAGTTGATACTCTAGTAACACATGGCAACCATCCAAGATAGACTTTGCCTTTATGTAATACTCAAAAGTCAAAAACTACAGAATACTAATAAATAAACAAATAATGAAAATTAATAGCTTAAATAATCAGTTTGATTGTGTAGAGGAAAAGGTACAATTTCAAAATAAAGGAAATAGCTAACAATCCTCCATACACGAACTTATCAAGTCATGAGATGTCTTTCTAAACTCTATATAGAACAAATGCAATTAATGTTCGAAATAAGCACAGTTCAGTACAAAAATGAACAATGTTTCCTACAAAATACTTCTGCAAAATTTCTACAAAATGCATAATTTAAAAATGCCAAACATTAGTACTAAACAGATTGAGAAAAATAAGGAGGCAATAGTGTCTTTGAAAAAATAATAAAATGTTATAGAGCCTAGAGCAAGTCATGATCAACTAACCAAATTCTTGTATTCTAAATATACTTCCTTAAGTTTCTTTGCCCTTTTTTAAACCAGTATCTGTATACAGCTTTCAGAAAAAACTAGTATATGCTCATCAAGAGAATTAATGCCTGTAGCATGCTGGTAGCGTGTTCTGTTGTTAACTATCAGGCAACAAAAATGAAACAGACAAACATACAAAAATATTAAAATAATTTCACAGATGAAGAAATTAAAATAGAACTACACATTCAAAGACAAACAGAGGATTTCAAATGCTGTATTTGCCAGTAGTGTAGAAATCAATGAAAATGGTATTTGCAGGAAAGAAAGCTGTAGGCAGAAGGGAGTGGTTAACCATTTCTCATTGACACTGTTCTTTTGCAACCCTTTCCCCAGACACTTCTCCCACTTGAATGGCAAACATATCTCAGAACCCTGGGTGGAAGGAAGGGCAGCAGGAGGGAGGGGAAAGGATGAAAAGGAAGATCAGGCAACAGGAAACAACCAAGCACACAGATCCTCCCCTACTTGCTATTTCTTCCCCATTTGTCGGTTTGTATGGTCCTAGCAAAAATGGAATTGAACACACACAAGCACACATGTACAACCAAGGGGAACAGCCACATAACTGATTGCCAGACAGTACTCATATTATTTATGTTTATTTAAACAATATTTATTATTTATCATACTTTCTCATAAGGCTGGGCACTGTTAGCTTTGTTTTACAAGTAGAACCATAACAGTACAGTGAGCAATTTGAATCATTATGACCTCAGTAAAATCTGAGCTAACAATATTATTAAAGTTACATTCTGGTCAAACACTTCATGAGCAGGACCCGCCACTATCCCTGGCTATTCATTTTTATTAAAACTCAAGTACAAGAATTATCAAAAGAGCATTATATAATCCTTTTATAGAAATTACCTATTTATTATCCAGGAGAAACCAAACTGAGAAGCCTTATTTTTCTCCTAAAAAGAGTGGACATATCCCTCCCACACCCTTTCCTCAGCCCAACACACTTATAACCACATACTACGGCAGTAAACAAACATATCTGATGAATGTACAGATCAGATTAATTTGCAACATAAGCAACAACCCTGTCCGTTAGCTGAAAAATTTTTACTACTGTTGCTAATTTGACTCACTTTTCAATGAAAGAAACAATTGTAAAAATACTTAATGGCACATACAGAAAAAGATTTATAAAAATTCTTGAACACATTTTTTCTTCTTTTCAGACCCTGTCCAAAAGCACAGTATTAATGTCTCTCTCACAATCGAACATTCGTTATTCTCTATCATCAGCTTCCTTTGGTGCAGATATATTTCCACAGTAGCTAATGGAGACATTCCTACAAATCAATGTGCTGCAGTGATACAGAAATAAAAGCTCATTTCTCTGTAATGATGCTTCCAGACTTCCCTCAAGTCAGGTGGTTACTTGCAGTTAATGATCTGTGACATGCCACACAAGTAGTCCTAAAAAGACTTATTATCCACTGCATGTGCAACAATATTTGCTTTATGGATGGCTAAATGAATGAAGACATTCAATGTAACTGTAAAAGTAAAAATCAAAAGAAAACTTACAAGTAACATGTTTTCTTTGAGTAAAAGAGCTGTGAACATTTTCCATTAATACTTAACCTTTTTCTGCAGCAGTGCAACCACATATAATGCTTGAATCCATAAAGCCAAAGCACTATGCAGGGTTAATGCCTATTACCCACGATCAAGCCAAATGTGTTTTGCAAAAATATAATTTATGCCCAAGCTCAACTGTTAGTAATTATAACTCTTATTTATGCCTTATAAGTGTAGATGATCAACTTTCAAGAACATTTTCCTTTAATTTGATAGATAATGTTGAATCAAATTATTTTAAGCAAGGAACCATTAACATATCAAATAAGAAAACTTGCAAATTTCCCTTCAATAAGAGAAAATAAGGAACCAATGTCAGACATCACAGTAATATTTACAAATAGCTTTCTGAGAACACATCCACAAATTTTTTTCCTGCTTACAGTTCCATTCCATTTACTATTCACCCTATGTCCACTAATCTGCTTTAGATTAAATACCACTCACAGAGCAAAGTCAAAGGACTCCATTGGAGTCTGAACAATGCTTTCAGAAAACATTTCTACTTGAACACAGAAATATCTTCATCCCAAACTACAGCTTATTATTAAGCCAATCTGTTTATCAGAATTATGTCTCTGATTCTAAACACTGCCAATTCTCCTATGTGCATCCCATTAAATAATGAATTAGAATACGGAAAAACTCTTCAATGGAACTTGAAGAAAGATCTTCTGATTTATGATGCCCATACTCTACATGAATCTCAGTGTTCTACTGGTGTTTGTCACTTGAGCATCTCTCCTCATGTTATATTATTCAATTTTAGTTATCAGGGTTTTCATTGCCACTGCTACAGTACAGTTATGTGCAAAATTCTAATTTTTCAAAAACCCTGTTATATCAGCTCACTCCTAACCTGAGGTGGCCACCTGTGGAAGGGCTGTGGGTCACTTTTCTAGTTGGCTGAGTATTCATGGTTCTTCTTTCACTGTTCTGTTTTATTTTTAAAAAATTCTATTACTTGAATATTATCAAATTAACAGAATATTACAAAAATTCAATACTCCTTGAGTCTCTCTGTCCTTTGCTCAGGCCCCAAACCACAGTAGCTCAGTAAATAAATCATATACAATGGGCCTACTTCTGAGGGGGAAAAGTGTCATTTCAACACATACAAAATATTATTATATGCCTTAAAAATGCCCTTCAATTAAGCTGTTGACAGTGAGTTAATACAAAACTTTTGGTTAAACTTGTGAACACCACACGTAATGTGTAGCAATTTCTGTGGACATATTTTTAAGTATCTTGTTCCTGCTTTTAGTAGTAAATTTTGCATAAGGTCCTTTTCTGATCAACTGAATTCTATTGTTTCTTCTTCCTGTTACACATATTGCCATCTAAAGAGGAGTTTCTTCCTACTATTCTCAGATTTTCTTCCCTATAATAAAATAGGGTGATGGTTCAGTTAACACCATTTCCACATATTCAGTAGTGTCTTCATAATAAAAGTAAATTACAGATTTAAAACAGCTGAATTCCAAAGGATTAGAAAATGGCTTTACTATACTGTTTTAATAATCAGCAGCCAAAAAAGATATTTCCTTTCCTTGTACAGGAATTATGGAAGGCACTGAGCAGTAACTGTTAAGAAACAAATTTAGCAATGAGTGTCTAGAACACTGGTTATGACAATTAGCAAAAATAAAAAAGCAGTAACTTAGTAGCAACTTAGAATGACATAGCACCTGTCTTCTTTATGTAGGATGCCAAACTATTAGTAATAATGGAAGAAAAATTGAAACATATAATAAAAATAGACTAAAACCAATGAAACATCAAAGGCAACCCCACTATCCAGTATACTGGTATCACATTGCATTCTGAGAATTTGCAATTTATTTATTTAATTTCTATCCAGCCCTTCCTAATAAGAACTTAAAGTGTCTAACAATTTTACAAGAAAAATATATAGTTCAAAATATAAATTATTTACAACACTTAAAATCACAAACTTGAAAATCACAAAATTACACATCAAAAATTACAAATATCTAAACTAACAAATTATATTAGTTACTAGAAATGCAGTACCATTAAAAAAATACAAACAGTAACAATCAGAGACAATTGAATAAATTGCATTATTCCTCAAAAATGTATATAAACAGACTATGGTCTCAACCAGTACTCGACAGATTAAAACATGGGGAACACCTAGATCTCTAATGGAAAAGAATTCCATAACCACCACTGAGAAAGTCCTGCCACACATAGTAGTCCTAAGAACTACACTGCTCCATGGAACCACCAGTAAAGCTTTTCTGGCTAGTCTTAAATTTTAAGTAGATCAGTAGCTGACCAGGAGCACTGTTTGCCACTAAAGTCAGCCAGCCTTCTAGTGATAGCTTTAAAGCAAGAATTATTCCCATAGTATGTACCATGCTATATTAGCGGAGTGCTACAACATACAGAACAGGATGTCTGCCTAACTCCTACATTTGGGAAATGACTAGCCACATAGCCTCCATCTTGGTAGGATTTAAATTTATTTTATTGGTCCTTATCCAGCCCAACACTTCTTCAGGGCACTGGGATCCAGCAGCTGCATAGACTCCTGATTCAGAAAAAAAGAGGTAAGTTGAGCTGGATATCATCCACATATTGGTGGTGTGATGCTCCAAATCCTCAGATGATATGTCACAGTGGCTTCGTATATATGGGAAGACATTAGATACAGGAGAGAACTTTGTAGAACTCTATCGTAATCAAATGGTGATTTCTCCAAATACTGCTCTGACAGTGATTCTGATGCTAGGGAATAGAACCATTGTGAATACAGTACCTCCAGTTCTCAATCCAGTGAGTCATTCCAAGAAAACATTGTTTTCAATAGCATCAAAAGCCACCAAGAGCTCAAGTGGAATGAACAGGGCAGCACTCCCCACATGTCTCCCATGAAGAAGGTCATCAACCAGCACACTCAAGGCTGTTTCTATACTGTGTCCAAGATTGAAGCCAGACTGAAATGGATCTAGATACTCCATTTCATCCAGAAACTTAAGCAGCATTGAATACCAACTTTTCATTCACCTTGCCTAAGATATTTGCATTTGAGAAATGATTACCTAACACAAGAGTTGGCAAAGTGTGACCCACGGGCCACATGCAACCCTTGGAACTCCCAAGTGTGGTCCCTAAATCCCCTGACAAGACCCTTTTTCAATTTTTGTCCCCAAACAAACCAAATATCCCCTAGTGGTTTGTTTCCCCAACCCTTCAAAGCCCTCAAACTTCCCCAAAACACAAAACAAATCTAAACAATCAGCCAATAATTGGTCAAAATAGCATCCAGAAATGACACTGTATCACTTCAGCCACGATGAAATGTGCCAGCGCAGCCCACCAGCAGTGCAGCATGTTTGTACAGCTGGTTTGTCTTCTGACTCTTCTGCTGGGGCCTGCCCATATGTATATGGCTTTTACACCTTTTGTTCCTACTCTTGTGAATGAGGGGATCAAGATATCTCTTTGAGGCACTGAGATAGGCACAATGAGAATATTTGCAGTGCAAATTCTTTCATTTCTCATTATCTAATAACAGAGGGACTGGACTAGCAGCAGAAATGATTGGAAGACTCTGGATTCAGTGTGGGTCCCACTGGATTTACCATATTTCTGTCTTCCTGCCTGGGTGCTTGGCCTGGATAGAGAAAAAATGCTGGCTTCCTGTGAATCTCTCAAATAGTCTTGTTTTCCAGCTGACTTGATGGAAAGGAGGGCAAAGCGAAAATATCAGGAACACTAAGGCTAGATAGAAGGGCAATCTTTTAAGAGTGCTCGCTGAACCCAAATGTTCTGCTTCCTAAGCAAGGCCAGTCTAGCAAGGCAGGACAGTGCCCACCCCTTAGAGAAGCAAAGACAAACAACTCTGCCTTTCTACACCATGGGAAGACATCATCCCGAAAGCACCAAGAAAGTAACAGAAATTTCTGAGTATTAAGAGACAATGAGAATCTACAGGTTCAAGTGCCATTTTGTTGCACTGATAGATCAGACAGCTCTATGCATTAACCCTACCGGTTGCACTAAAATGTAACCTTTAAACTTCACATCACAACAGTACATTTCCTGTTCAGAGACAGAATTCTAGGCTCAATTAATCACTACTCAGACGAAAACACCATCAACATTTTTAATTAGCTCTGAGACACTCTCTTTTTGGACTCATCCGTCATAATGGCTGTTTAAAAACCTGACTTATTGGAGTCTGTTTAGGAAAGGATCTGGTTAACATCTGTGAAAAAAAGATAGCTTAATACATTCACCCTGCAGTGCTGCCTGATAATCCCCAACCATTCTATAAGTTGCTGATAACAACGGCCCTCTGGCTAACCAGCCAGCTGTAAATCAAGTTAACAGCAACTCCTATGCAGCCTGGGTTAATTTTAGGTCACAATTTATCCAGCAGGAATGTTGACTTGACACTTACAGGGTTTACTTATAAATGTGATAAAGAGAGAAAACACTAGTTGATCTTGTCAGGAACAAGAGCAAAAATGTATGCTACTAAAAGAGTTTTGCTAATGCATGGTAGTCAATGCTAAACAAAATAACTGGATTTTAAGCAGACAGAGATATTGTTCTCTTTTTCTTGCTAAACATGAAAAAAATCTGGGTAGGACGGAGTGCAGGAAGAAAGTTATTAAAATCTGCCACAGATCACCGGATAGTGATGAACAAGCCACTGTAACACTTCCTAAATGACACAGCAACATATGACTGAATACAATGCAATTAAAATACATATGAGATTGATCCTATTAGTAGCTTTCCATGCTCCTAACTGTGTTCCTACAGTAATGCCTCTCCACTGCAGATCAGCCAGCTGGCCACATAAACTAGATAATGAGAAGTTTCAGATCATAACAAACCTCAATTGCCCAGGCAAACCAATTCTCCATAACTGACACAAACTTTTGAAGATTTTTGAAGAGAACTAACACTGCTGTTTGTGCATGTTACTCTGACATAACTTTTGGAAGCACACAAAGTACACTTCTGATCTTTTCTGAAGAATAAAAACAGCATTTATTTTACTAACAATAGGATCAAAATATTTAAAGTGAATAACAAATAACAAACAATAACACTTCTAAATCATAGAAATATTTACTCTTTATATTTAAGACATTTCATCTTTCCTGGTGACAGAGATTCCAAGTTTCTTCTAAAACGCTCTATCTTCTGTACCTAAGGAACAATATATTGAACCTCCTCTTCTATATTTTGTCCTGCCTTCCTGGTAATCAGCAATCTTCACTCTAATTTTATACCCTCACCCTCCTGGTTTCTCCCATAGGAAGTCATAAGACAGACAATATTTTCTGAGCATGTGCAGGACCAACTCCATTGCCCAAAATGGGCCCTCTCAAATCTGTTTTAATGAAATCTGCAAAGACCTGCAACTGCAAACATCTTACACTACTTTCACAGCACAACATACATTAGACCTTCTTTCAAGCTGAATCCAACAAACTGTTTCCTGAAGCTATACGAATGGAGAAACCTACTACCAAATCTAACACCAGCAAAGATTACGGAGGTGGGGAGAGCAGCACCCATAAAACTGATAGAGATTTGGCAATTTTATTTCTTAGCCATTCCGTTTAAAATTCAGCATAGGCTACCCTCAAACCATGCTCTGCTACAGAGAGGTTGGGGATTAATCTGTTTAATCTTTTCCTTAGTATAAGCCACAGAAGCTAACGTTCCTTCCCCCTCTCCCATCTCCCAAATTCTGGTTAAATGCTAGAATGTGATTAATCCAAGCCAATCTTAGGACAGGACCATTAAATCACAATTTATTAATTTTTATTTTTAAACTATGCCACACTATAACAAAAGACCTTGGGGTAGAATATAATAAGATCACCCTGACCAAATTAAAACAATAAAACATTATTTAGAGAAATTAAAATCACACTAACAATTCAGCAAGTTAGGACAAGAAGTTTAAAATACAAAAGGTGGCAGTGTCATGCAACACAAGAAAATAGCACCACTCTCCCAAACGCTGCAGCCACCAACCTATAATGTGAAATAAAGGTCAGGAGCTAGGACCAAGTAGCTGCCCTACAAATGTCCTCCAGAGGGACACCTTTCAAAAACGCCAAGAAAGCAGGCAGTAGAACGGCTAGTAAAACGGCTATGCACACAAACAGTAGGATCTTTCTTTACCAATTAGTAGGCCAGATGGATGGTGGAAGAGACTCACTTGAAGAACTGTTGAGACAACACAAGTACAACCTTTTGGTTTGAGGAGTAACACACAAAGAACCTCTGAGACTGGCAAAAGTCAGCAGTTGTTGTAAAAGGCCAGAGCTCCTCTAACACTGAGATAGTGCAAAATCCAGGCCAAGTTAGTTGTAGGGTTCTCCATGAATGCCGGCAAGACAATGTCCTGGTTCAAATGAAAGGCCAATATCACTTTTGAGAGAAAGGAAATATCAAGCCTTGTGGAACTGCAGATACGGAGTGTCCACAGGAAGGATGCACAACTCTCCTGCTCACCTAGCAGATGTAATTCCTGTCTTCCAGGTAAGTAGGCATAAGTAACAGACCACTATTGGTTCAAACAGTTTCTTAGATAGCTGTGACAGGTCCAGCTGCAGGTTTCACTGAGGTGTAGCTCCCAACTCAGGTAGATGCAGATTCTTGTAGCCCTTCAGAAACTGTTTAATTAATGGGTAAAAGCAGGAAGGCTTGGCAATGATTTGAAAGTTTATGGAAACTGCTACCAGGTAACATTTGATGGAAGCAAGAAAGAGACCTTTGTCAGAGAGAGACAGAAGAAACTTCAGCACATGATGGATTTGTGCCTGATCTGGAAAGATCCCTCTAGTCTAGGCGACAAGAAGGACAAGAACTTCATCCATTTGTAGGTACAGGATCATGAAACTAAAGGTCTGTGATCAGCTATGATTATTCAATGAACTGGGGCTGAAAGGGAAGCTAAAGAAACACCCTCCAAGCTGTAGCTTGAGAGTGTCTTGGTATAGATGCTGCACTTCATGATCTAGTCTCTCCAGCACCCTAAGGCAGAAGCCCTGAGCAAGGTGAAGAAGCAGGGCAAATCAAGGCTGCCTGGGCCACCATGGAGTAATCAGGATGCACTTCACTTTGTCTCCCTGAAACTTGGCAATCACCCTAGTGATAAGGGTAACTAGAGGAAAAGCATACAAGACAGGGCCTCCCCAATGAAACAAGAAGCCCTTTCCCTGATGTTCCCTGCAACAGTGGGTCTAGCACTATCTGTTCTTGTCAAGGCAAAGAGATTCACTTTTGGAGTGTCCCGCTTATCAGTGACAGTATAGAAAGTGCTGGGATCAAGTATCCAGCATGGCAAGAGGTTGGAGTGCTGCTGAGAGCATCAGCTAGGATATTCTCCTCTCCTGGTAGATAGATTACCAAGATGTAGATGACTCTGTTGATGCACAAGTCCCAGAGGCAGAGCACGAGACAGAGCAGGGTGGCGATCTTGTTTGTTTACACAGTACACCATCATGGTGTTGTCTGTGACTACCTGAACAACCTTGCCTTGTAGAAGAACTCTGCAAGCCCAGAATGCCTTCTCCACAGCCAACATCTCAACTACGTTGATGCAAATACTGCTCTTGTCCTCTATCCAGAAACCTTTGATCAAGAATCTGTCCATGTATGATACCCACCCTTCCATGGAGGCATCTGTCATCACCAATACTGTACACTGTCAAGGAAGGAATGGCATGCTGGCATGAGCATTCTTGGCATCAAGCTATCATTCCAGGGACCGATGGATGGCTCGTGAAACGTATCTGAGGAGAATGGAAGTGAAAGTTGATGCAGGACAGGAACCAGGAAGGCACATCCAGAGTCTCCTGTGAGGTGTCACCGATGTCATGGAGGCCATGAAACTGAGGAGCACTTGAATGTCTTTGGTAGCTGCCCTCCTGGTGTACCAGCACCAAAGGATGGCTTTTAAACCTCTCATCTTGAAGGCATGCAGCCACCATTCGAGAGTTGACGGTGGCTTCAATAAACTTGATGGTCTGAGCTGGCTGCAGATAGGACTTTTCATGATTCATGATCAGTTCCAAGTCGCTGAGTAGGTGAAAAGTTATGTCATCGTCATCAAAGAGGCAGGTACTGTATTGGGCAACAAGGAACTAATCACTGATGTAAGGAATACAATGACACCTTGTTGCCTCAGCCATGCAGCAATTACCACCATGAACTTCATGAAGACCCAATAAACAGTAGAAAGTCTGAAAGTAAGAATGACGGATCAACAGACCCTTCTTCCTACAGTAAAATAAAAGAACTGCTGATGTCAGGGTTGTACCACAGGATGTAAGTACATGTTTTTCAAAGCCAGCATCGCAAATCAGTATCCTTCTTACAACAACAGCATGATAACACTGAGAGTAACCAACCAGAATCATCTGTGCTGGATGTTCCTCAGGGTCTAGGATGGGATGAAGTCTTCATCTTTCTCTGACATGATGAAACAGTGGGAGAACCCCCTTCCTAGGATGAAAGGAGTGGGGATGGGTTCAACGGTGCCCTTGAGAAGAGTGTTGACCTTAAGAAGCATGTCAGAGGGAAGAGTTGTACAGACCAGCCCTGCAGGAAGATAGTTCCAAAACTCCATGGTATATGCCCTCCTATGTCTAGAACTCATGTGTTGGCTGTCACAGTAACCTATACATGATGGTAATCTATTCTGTCACCAAAGAAGGGAGCACTGGAGGGAAGAGGGACAACAGAGGAGTCAAAGGGGCACTTGCCTTGGTCAGAGGACGTTTTACAGTAGGACTGCAGATGGTATCTAGCAGTTGTTGCTGACTTGCACAAGGAAGACAGCATAGTATAGATGTTCTCAAGGGCCTGAATGTTGGAGGGCTGAAGGAACACTTCAATCCCAAAGACTGTCTAGACCACTCATAATGGGATCACTACCAAATAGAATTTTTTTGCCAAAATATCCAGTGTCCTTCTCTCTTTATCAGCTGGGCTGATCAGTTTCTTTTGCAAAGATTTCAATTGTGCTCGGGAATAGTAATGATCCTCTGGGGAAAGTGAGAGGAAATATCTCCTATGAGGACAGTGTTGCTAAGTTATGCTAGCAAGGAATGAAAATCACTAAATAGAGAAATTATGACATACAAGAGAAGAGAAAATTAAGAAAAGGGAAGGGAAGGGATAAAACAAGTAAGAAAAGTATGAAGCCAATTTGTTCAGTTCCCTCTCTACAATAACTATTGAGAGATTAATAGGACATTCCGCACAGCACACTAGTACAGAGCTTGAGGAACTGAGGAGGAACCACATGCAACAGAGTGGGGCTTCCAATCAAAAGCCTTTTTGCTCTAGAAATTTTGAATGGGGCACCATGTGTGTAAGAACCATATGTATGATCCACAGAACCACAAAGAAGAATCTAAAATCTATACCAAGATCAGTATCAATACTTTCCAGACCCCATACATTTCTGCTAAAAAGGACAAGAGTCTGAAAAACACTGTGCAGAACAGTCGCTCTTGAACATTGTATACGAAGAAGTACCCTGGACCAAAAAACAAAAGGAAATCCTTCACTTGTAAAACCGGAAATTAACTGAAATCAACTTCAAAATTGAGAAGAAAATAAGATATCTAGGGATATCAATTACAAAACAGAACACATATCTCTTTGAAAATAATTATATAAGAGTACAGAAAGAACAGGATGGAAACAAACAAAACAATAAAATGAGTGACATTTCAAACTACAGTCATCCCGTTGGGTAGAATGGCAGTACTGACAATAAGTATTTTACCAAGAATGATTTTTTGTATTTCAAAACTCACTGATTATAACAAATGATAAACCTTTTACACAATAGCAAAGAGAGCTGAAATTTTTATACGAAAAGAAAAAAACCAAGAATACATTGGAAATACTTGATTGAGCATAAAAACTGAGGGGATTGTAATCTCCCAGATTTGAAACAATATTGCTATGCAAGTGCTTTGACTTGGCCTGCAGATTGGCTAACTCTTAAAAATCCTAGAATTCTGACAACAGAGAGGGCAGATATAAGATTTGGGTGGCATGCATGTGTGTGATATAACAAGGCTAAAACGGATAAAGAATTTTTAAATCATTTCATTTGGAAATCAATTCTTAGAGTTTGGTTAAATTTCAAAATAAAAACTTTTAGTAAGATCCCAATGTGGATCTTGCCACAAGAAGCTTTTCTGGTAAGAAGAGCTAATGAAGATAATCAATGGCCGACATACAAGCTTTTGGTGACTCAAGAAAAGGAAAATAAATTACGATTAAAATCAAGAGAACTTTTACAATTGGGGTATACGTGTAACTGGTTCCCACATAAACAACTGACAGAAAGATTCAAAAGGGATTATAAATCTGAAGGGTTTGAACTCAGCCAGCAGCACAATGAGTTTGAAAAACTGGTATTTGGTGATTCCAGACATAAGACTTCTGAGATGTATAAACTATTAATTCAGTCAGAACTGCAACAGGAAATAATTAAACAATTACATGGACCAGGAATGTAGGTTATGAAACTGAACTTGTAAACTGGGAAGATTCATGGAAAAAAACAAATTCATTTACAATCTTCTCAAGACTTAAAAGAAAACTACCTTAAAATGTTCTATTGATGGTACTTAACCCCAGTTCGGTTGTATAAAATTTATAAGATTGGTAATGACAAATTTTGGAAATGCCAAGAGGAGAGAGGCTCATTTTTTCATATGTGATGATTACATCCATCAACTAAGAAATTTTGGGATGATATAGGAGTCACCATGTCGGAAATGTTTCAGACTACATTACTTTTAAAACCTGAATTATTTCTCTTAAATATTACAAAAAGTCTAGAGGTAACTTTAACAAAGAAGTATTGGAAAATCTTATTTTATATGATTACAGCCGCTAGAATAATCTTGGCCAGAAGTTGCAAATGTTCAGAGGTCCCGAATTTAGATACTTGCTATTAAAAATTTTTGATATGATGGAGGTAGATGTACTGTTATTACAGATTAAAGGGAAGACAGACAGGGTACTAGAAGAATAGTTTCCAGTTAAAAATGTCCGCAAACAGAAATGGTGTGACGTTATAATAGAATGAAATTACAAGAATAAGACAAATTAGCTAGATTACTAGGGACAAATACCAGCTAATTTGCATTATATATTTTTGCAATACAAGAATGGGAATTTCATAGTAGAGTCAACAAAGTTAACAGAAACTTTGAGGATTACTGGAATTTGAAACAGTAACAGAGAGATAACAACTCCAATTAGGGGCAAAGAGAAAGTCTTCATCTCTTCTTTTTAATCCTCTTCTTTCTTTTCTCTTTTCTCTCTTCTTTTCCTTTTTTTCTTTAGAGATGTTGTTGTAACAGTCAGTATTTTTTGTATTTGTTCCACTGTTTTGTTATACCATATTTTGCTTTCAACAAAAAAATAAAAAAATACAGGAAATGAACTTAGTTGCTTATTTTGTTTGATGCATCTTGTACCAAAAAGGAATGTAATGGGAAGGACACGTGGCAGCAGCAAAGATTGCAAAGATCTACCTTGCTCTTTAATACAACCGAAGTATTACAACCTAACAGTATTGTAACACTAAATGCATTCTCCAGCCACCAAAAATCAGAATGAGCCGAAGCACAATATAAGAACTACCTCTGGCAGCTATTTCTACAACAAGGCATCTGATGAAGTAGACTTCAGTCTACGAAAGCTTATGCTATCAACTGTTTTCTCTCAGTATCTCATCGCTACGAGATTCCTTTGCATATGTATGATTCAAATGCAGTTAAGTTGTGGGGCTTGGAGTCCCAAATTTATTAGGGAAATGATAGGAGTAAATTAACAACAATAATGTAGATGCCTAGATAAAAATGTAATGTGAAAACTTAAATATGCAGTGAATAAGGGGTCAATCATTCTGGAAATCTAAGTGCAGACACTTAGATCTAATACAAAATCTTTTTCTAGATAACACTTTCAAGATAAGGAATAAATGGAGACATAAATTTACATGGTCATCTCTCCACATCCACTGGGGTTAGGGACACAGGACCCCCCCAAAAAAGTGGATAAATCATGAATAACTCTAGCTCCCCAACCATATTTAACCAAAAAAAAAAAAGGATGATCCCTGTATTCAACCCACTATGGATGCCTTTCAGGTGTCAGGGTTCCTTCCCAAGGCAGAAGTGGGTGACTGGTGGGGCTTGGAATAATAGCTGTTTCAGACCTGATAAATCTTCTATTATTCAATTATTGGTGTAAGGTGGGTGAAGGCAGGCTCCCTACGAAATGCTTAAACAAGCCAACAATTAAAACTTCAGGAAAACCTTGGCTTTCTAACATTTATAAAATGCTATCAAATTATGGTTTTAGTATGGAGGCCTTGGGTACTTCCTGGTCTAACATAGGAAACATTTTTAAACAAAGAATATTAGATATTAGAACACAGATGGATATATCAGCCTTGGGAAACACAAGATTTATGAATTTGATAGCAAAAGCAAAAAATAAATTTCAAAAATATTTGTCCATACCAATGAAATGTGAACAATGTATGGCCTTTACAAGATTGCAATTTGAGCGGATGGACCCAATGATGAAATAAGGAAGATTCTAGGGCATCCCATATGTGGTACAACTGACATGGAAGATCTGACCCACTCCCTACTGGAATGCTAGCTGTACTGCAGTCCTAGAGAACATCTCATTTTATTAGGCATATGGAAAACTGGAGGGTTGATGACAAATAGAATTTTCTTCTGCAAGGCTCTAACCACCTAATAATACAGAAGCTTGCCCCTCTGTAGTTAAAGCAGCCAGTTTAAGGAAAAAAAGAAAAGGAAAAACACCTAATGAAAATAGCAATATAAAAGATTCCACTTCATTTTCTTTCAAATTTATTACATTCAGAATGTATTCAGCATTTTTATTGTCTGTTTTTGACACAGTTTGTTGACTTACTCAATAAGCTTTTTACTTACTTAGATCAAACCAACAAACACAGACCCTGAGGGCTTCAAGAAAAAATGGGATTCTGTTCTACTTATAAATGTGGCAAACGTTAAATGGAAAAGTTTTCTGATAAAATCTGTATCTTCCCATATGAGAGAACGTGCTTTAAAAATAATATAAAAATGAAACATATAAAAATGGAACATATAAATGAAATATATAAACATATGCTCATCTAACAAATGCTGGAGTAAATACACGGCACCAGGTACATATTTCCACAGGTGGTAGGAATATCCCAGTATTTCTAAATTTTGGAAAAAGATATTTCTACTAATAAGTCAAATTACAAACCAAGCATTTCCTATTGATCCCAAAATAGGACTTCTTTCCATATTTTGTGAAAACTGTGAGGTATTAAATCATAAAGAATTGATTACATTTTTTTCTGCCAGATTGGAACTGGGAAAAAATGGAGCCCCTCAACTGAGACTGGTATGGAAAAAAGGTTGGTAAATAGTGTTTATGGAAAAGCTGACATCTACTGTACAAGATGATACAGACTACAAGCTGGAGCAAAAGTTTCTTTTTAATATAATTTCCTTTTATTATTTGCATCAATTACCACAAGGAGTTTATACCTCCTCATATTTGAACATATGGAGACATATTTTAGTTGGACGGTAAAGTTATTGTTATTTTCTCATGCTGTGAACCAATGAACCAAAGATTTCAGATAATCACAGAAATTTTACTTTTGGAAAATAATATGCTAGGCCTAGTGAGTTTTTTGTTTGTTTGTTAAGAAAATTGTTATATTATGCCACTAAGTCATATTGTTAATCTAATATATAGAATTCAAAGTTTGTGTGTTTGCCTGTGTCAGGCAAAGACCTGACCTCATATGATTGGCTGTGTGAGGCTAAGCTCTCATATGACTGCTGCCTGAGAAGGTTCTTTGGAACCCTGGGGCTTGCAGTTTAGGGAGGGGCCTTTAGAATTCTCAGCCAGACAGCTCTTGGGCCTAGCCGGTTGCTATGGAGACAAGGCCTAGCAGCAAGGAGGAGGACAGTGTATTCCCTCAGGAACCAAACCTCTGTATGTTAATAACTCTGAATATAGATTGGATTGGACAATATAGGGAAAAGTTACAGGTACTGGACAAGGCAGTTTAGGGAATTAGAGACACAGGATCTCAAACCTTTCTTACAACTATTATCTACGAGAAAATAAAATCCTGGGCAATGCTAGGTATATATGCTAGTAACTTAATAAAATAAAAAGGGATAAAGATTTCAATAAATTAATCCAAACACTTAAGGAACAACTGGCTACTGAGTAAAATCAACATAACCTCTCTATACAGAGGAGATCACATCAATGCCAAAGTGAATGAAGGTTTTGGGTAAAAGATGCAAAGGTCCTGTCCATGACGTATAATGCTTGAAAGCACCTTCACAGAACTACAGTAGCATTAATAAACACAGGGACTGAAACTATAAAAATGTTTACACATTTCAAATAACTAAGTCAAGAAATTTAAAAGTTGTCTTTATATATCTGCATTATTTTACAGTTAGCAGGCACTCAGTTGGGACTTTTTGACAAGTTAAATGTCCCAAAGTTCTTTGTTGTTGCTATTAAGTGCCATCAAGTTGGCTTCAACTTATGGCAATCCTATGAATGAGAGGCTTCCAAGAGATCATGTTATCAAAAGCCCTGCTCAGGTATTGCAGACTCAGGGTCATGCCTTCAACCCTACCAAACACTATATTTTCTGATGAGGCATGTCATTTCAAAGCTATGTTCACAATACGATAACTTCAGTGTCATCATCTTGACTCCTAAGAAGAGTTCAGACGAGATATGCTCCCAGATCTTACTTGTCCTTTTTGGCAATCCAAGGTATCCACATAACTCTCTTCCAGCATCACATTTCAAAGAAGTTGACTATCTTTCTGTCAGCTTTCTTCAGTTTCCAGTTTCCACAACAATGCATAAAAATTAGAAGTACGATAGCATGGGTGATCTTGACCTTGCTGTTCAACTGTATGTCTTCACACTTAAGGATCTTATCTAGTTCCTTCACAGCTGTCCTTCCAAGTCCTAGTCTTCTTCTAATTACTTGACTACAATCTCCATTTTCAATAATGACTGAGCCAAGGTATGGGGGAAAAAATAACTATTTCAATGTCTTCATCTTTCATTTTAAAGTTACGCAAATCTCCTGTGATCACTATTTTTTTTAATGTTCATCTGTAATCCTGCTTTTACACTTTTTTCCTTGGCTTTCCTCAATAGCCATTCCAAGTCTTTGCTATTTTCTGCTAGTAGTACAGTGTCATCTGTCTATCTTAAACAGCTGGAGTTCCTTCCCCAATTTTCACACTTCCTTCTCTTAATCCAATTCAGGTTTTGCATAAATTAAACAGACAGGATAATAAAGTACAGCCTTGTCTGAACCCCTTCCCAACTGGGAACCATTCTGTTTCTCCATATTGTGTGCTAACAGCGGCCTCTTCGCATGAATATAGGTTATGCAGCAGGACTTTCAAATGTTGTGGCACACAGATTTCTTTTAAAGCCATCCAAAGTTTTTACTGATCTTTATGATCAAAAGCTTTGCCATAATGACTACAAAGCCCTAGGTCTAGATTATTTGAAAGATTATATGAACCTGCCAGAGATTTAAGATCTGCAAGGGAAGGCTTTCTCTCAGCTCCACTACTGTTCTAGGTTCTCTTGATGAGGACACTGAAGAGAGCCTTCTCAGTGGCTGCTCCCACCCTCTGGAACTCCCTTCCACAGGAAGCTAGGCTGCCCACTTCCTGCTTACCTTTCACCAGAAGGTAAAACTATTCCTATTCAAGCAGGCTTTTCATTTGTGAGCAGGTAAGCTTTGATTTTATCAGGATTATTTTTTTTAAAAAAAAGCTTTATACACTCTTTTTGTATGGTCATTTTAATTGTTTTAATTATATTATATATATATATATATATTATATTATATTATATTATATTATATTATATTATATTATATATTTATATATAATTATATAAATTATATTGTAAATGTTTTTAACTTTTCTGGAAGCCCCCTTGGATCCCATCTGGGAGAAAGGCGGCATATAAATACAATTAACCATCATCACCATCATCTCTTAAGCACTGGTTGATTTTCTTCTGAAATGTTTAGGTTCACTCCGTTACCCAACACATATTTGCAATATGATCCTTGGTGCCTCTTCCTTTCTGAACACAGTTTGGACATGTAGTTTTTCTCACTCCATATATGGTAAAGGTCTTTGTTGTAATATTTATAGGAACACTTGTCTTGCATGGGAGTTTAATGCAATGGTACAATGGTTCCAATAATCTATGATTATCAACATGTCCTATTTTGGTTTGTGATCATTTCCTCTTGGATGTGAGCACAGAGTTTTTCCATTTCTTCTTCTTCTGTCTTTGTAGCACACATTTAAATTATGGTTATACTCATAGGTTTTCCCTGAAGTCTTATTGCTATTACTTTGACAACTCTGCATTACATCCCAACTCCTTTTGCTATATCTCACCTCACTATTAATGCCATCCCACTTTTCTTTGATTTTCATTTCCTGAATCACATACCGATAATGTCACATTTGTCGACTTGAGCTTCCTCACTCCAGTTAGTGCAATATTTATATATCCCATTTTTGTTTTGTTTCGTTTTACAAAATCTAACTTCTTCTGACTCATACTTCTCACATTTCATGTCCCCATTATATACGCTGTGCAGCCTTGGGCATCTAAGCATATTAGCAGATGAACATCCTTTTCACTCTTCCTGCGAGGGTCCCATCTTACAGCACTAACTCTTGCTTGATTTTGGACTACCTCAACATAGAGTGTTCATGGTAAAAGAAATCCAGAAGCAATTTACCAACACATCCTTCTCATAGTATTAACAAGAATCAGCTAAAATGCCACCGCCACTGTCTCTGAGAGATGCTCTGCCAGTGTCATCCCCCATTACTACTGCTGCTGTGCAGTAGCTATTTAGTATGTTTGATCTTGATTCTCCACAAAAGTCTGTATAACTTGGGAAACCCTATTAGCAGCAGTTCTATCACTAGCACAGCTTCTTGCCTCATTGTATGTACTCCCATCACAAAAGAAAGGTAGTGCCATAGTGGACCCACATTAGGATATGTTAAAATGTTTTAGGAGCAATTAGATTCCTGTTACTGATTGCAACTAAGAAAACATACCACCATATTTGCAAATATCTGTGCTTTTACTCAGCTTTTCATTCAAGCCTTGTTTACACATGCTGTCAAAATTTATACTGTTAGCTTCTTGGGGCAGCAACCCAGCCTTTTTCCTCCTGTTGTTATAATATGCTATACACTTAGATGGTCCAATGAATCAAGTTATAGCATCTCTCAAGAGATTATTAATAATCTGAGTATTACAAATCAGAGGAAAAGATCAGGTTATGATTGTTGTTCAACCATGCCTTTTTAAAAAAGGGATATAAATAATAGCGTAGCCATTTTGTGTGAGAAAAATAAAGAATACAAACTGGCAACATTTCCCAAATTTTATGGGTAATGTCATGCTGCTAATCACTGAAGCAGGTTATTTCCATGAAGTGATACGCCTCGGCAGACTAAACATTATGATTGCTGTCACAATATAGCACTCCCCATTTGGTCTAATGCATGAAATATTACATTCTACAAGCCACAGTCTGCCAAAATCAATGCACAATGGTGCCAGTAAAATGAAAGGGACCACACATCTACCAGTGTCTATAGGATTGGGGCTCACATAGTTGTACTGCAGAGCTGTGAATAGGAACATCCTGCTGATCAGCATTTTCGCTAGATCACCAAAACATTCCAACTAAATAACAATTTAACAACTTACTTTTATTGCCTACCAGGGCCACATGCGGCTGAGTTTCTGACTCTTCATTGACCTTCTTTACAACATTATACCAATCTTCTAAATTTTCAAAGCTCTGTTGGTTAGTGATATCATATACCAAAAGAACAGCCTGCAGAGGAAAGATGAGTGAAACTTAATATATTAAGAAACATCTTTGAACTATTCAGTTTTAAAAACGAGATGGCTGCTTCTGCTAAATATGATTACTGGTTCAAAAAGTTAATAGTGATGTAATGTAATGAACGCCAGACCGCCAACGTTTAGGGTCAACACACGGGAAAGGAGAACGTAGAATAAAAAAACTGAGGCCCTTTACTCCTCCATTGAATGTTCTGTAAAAGATCGTTGCCGTGTGCCTTCAAGTTGTTTCCGGTTTATGTAGACCCTAAGACAAGCCTATCGCAGATTTTCTTGGCAAGATTCACCCAGAGGTTTTCCTTTGTTTTCCTCTGAGGTTGAGAGAGTGTGACCTGCCCAAAGTCACCCAGTGGGTTTCTACATCTGAGTGAGGATTCAAACCCTGGTCTCCAGAGTTAAAGTTCAGAAACCAGTAAGGTAAACTAAACTTTAACTTGAGTACATTAACGTAGACTTTATAAAAGACTAATGGCTAAAATTAATGGGTAAAAGATGCAGCTTATTAAATCCAATATACCACTAACAAGCGACAAGAAGTGAACTAACAGAGTTCTGCTGGATCTTTCATCGTGCCAGCTACAGTACATGCGTTCACTAGCAGATCATACTGAATTACAACAAGATAGTCTACAACAGCTGCAGCCACTACCTATGTAAAAATTATGTACAAACTTACTGCTTCTTTGTAGACTGTGCAAAACTAAACTTTCAGTAATACTATAGTACTAGAACATGCAAAATGGCACCTGTGGATATTGGTCAATGCTTGAAAAACTAAACGATACAAGTTACAAAAAAAGAAACTGCACACTCTTCATGTTAACTAAAATTGCACTGCAGCAAAGAGGTCTATGTTACTGTGCTCATGTGGAAGGCAAGTCTACCTAGTTAGTTTCTGAACTGTGATTAATCCATCTGGCCAAGAAAATTCTGTTTGATACATCTGGCCAACAAAATTTTGTATGAATTAAAACAAGGACTTTTCTTGCACATAAACCCCTTCCGCAGTTCATAGAACACAATCATCTGTGCAAAATTAACCACACACTCGAGCTACCATAACATCCTAGTGAATCTTTATTGTCACTAGCCATAGATTATTGCACAGTGGAACCAGCAGAAAAGAAAGTTCAAACAATAGTCCATTCTAGAAACACAGAGACTCTTTAAAAGAAAAGAATAGAGAGAGAGAGAGAGAGAGAGAGAGAGAGTAGACAAAAATTTGTGCTAATATCATTTTCTGCTTTGTATTGGTTTATTTCAACTCAAGTGAAAAAAACCTAAAAGATATGTTTGAACTTGAGTTAGAAGATGGACTTCCACAATGTTACCAGTAAATTTGCTATAATTAAAATCATGATCAACACCATATTTATATATTTCTAGCATGTCTCCTCTTACAGGACAGCAAGAATGAAATAGCGTGACGCCAAATTTTAAAACTATAGTAAAGGCAGAAGTTGGCTGACAGCTTCCTGTCAAAAGCAATGTCAAAGCACTAACAGAATTAGTGTAAAGTAGTAGCTAAACCTGAATCAGAAAAACCCATGGTTCAACATTTGCCTTTTTTTTAATTCACTAACTCGCTTCAAACAAGACAGGCTGCTAATCTCAAAGTATCACCTGCAAAAGAGGCATAATTATAATGGTCTGTAATAAGGATGATTAAAATAATTTATATTAGGACCATTCAAAAACTTTGCAACAACACATTTTCATTGAGAACTTCTTATCTGTTTTTGAAATTGTCATGAATCTTTTTCAGATATAGATCTGCTTTGGATATCCAGGAATATGGGTAATTTGGTAAAGAGGATGGACATTTTGCCAAAAACACTATCAGATCATAATCCCATTACAACAGGAAAATTTTACTTGAAGACTTAATATATATTTAATTTTCAAAACAGAAATTATACAAAAATGTAAAATATAAAATTTGAAAGCTTTCTCTGAGTTGAATTCAAGTATAGATATAGATTTTACAGTAGTCTTGGCAGCAAGTAAAGTTTACATGAGATGACAATTTATAAAATATGGCTACAGATTGAAAAAGGAAAGAGAAGCAACAAACTTCAAATTGCAGGATGAGATATAACTTCTAGAGAAGATATTTAAGAAAAAAATCAATAAAGAATCCCATCAAAAGATCAAGCTACTTGAAATTACAATTTATATCTTAAACAAAAGAATTTTGAATTTGCAAATAAGCCTGGGAAGTGGATTCTTCACAAGTTAAGACAGGAAAGGATAAGAAAATCCATAGGAAAGATTAAGAAAGAAGACCAATTTGTGATCGACAAAGAAAAAACATTAAAAGCTCTCAAGGAATTTTACAGAGACTTATATGGGAGAGGCAAAGAAAAAGTTACAGATATGGCAGATTTCAGTTAGAAAAACTGCAAAACAAAAGCAAAATTGGAATGGACCAACAAAGACAACAATGTGACAGTGACAGTGACAACAATGGAAATTATTAAGGCAATTAAAAGGTCTAAAGTGGGAAAATCTTCAGGCCCAGATGGATCATCTGCAGTAGATTACAAGTGTGTGTGTGTGTGTGTGTGTGTGTGTGTGTGTATATACATGAAGACGAGTTAATCCAACCACTTAAGACAATATATGACGACGTATTACAAAGAGGATGGATGCAAACTCTTGGAGAAAGGCTTACATCACAGGGATTCCTGAAGAGCACACAGACAAGACGTCTACAAAGAATTATAGACCTATCTCTTTATTAAACATTGATCACAAGATATTTACTACAATTTTGGCAAATAGACTGAGAAAACATATTTCTGAGAACATCCATGAGGCTCAGAGCAGATTTTTGCCAAAAAAACCAACTGAGGAGTAACATAAGAACTATTATGAATATTATAGATTATTGTGAATTCCATAACTAAAAAAGGTAGCTTTAATTTTTTTAAGGTGCTAAGAAAGCGTTTGACAATATTTCCTGGAACTACTTATTTCAGTTATTAGAAAAGATGGATTTTGGGGAAAGTATCAGCTGTACTATAAAGACAACATACTCCATTCAAAAGGTGCAAATTATTATGAATGGTAATGTTTCAACACCAATTGAGATACAAAAAGAAACCAGACAAGGATATACCTTGTTACCTTTGCTTTTTATATCTGCTTCAGAGATTTTTACTGAGAGATATCAGGCAAGACAGCAGAACACATAGAGTGAAAGTCAAAAAAGCTGAGGCCTTATGCAGATGATCTTTGATAATAATACAAAATCCATTCAATGCAATGAAGATTCTTTTGAATAAGCTGAAGGTGTTTGGGGTTTGCTCTGGGTTCAAAGTGAATTGTGATAAAACAAATTTGTTGACTACAAATATGACTGTGGAAGAGAAGAATGAATTAGTGGATATTTCTAATTTTAGAGTCGGAAAAAGGGGATCAGATATCTGGGAATTACCATTACAAAGAACAACATAGTGCATTGTTTCAAAATAATTATGGGTGAATCTGGGAAGAAATAAAAAAAGATTTAGAAAAATTGGGAAAGTTAAATTTACATTTCAAGAGGAGAACTGAAGTAATGGAGGCAAATGTACTGCCAATACTTTTATTTTATTTTCAAATGATTCCCATAATAAGAAATGAATACATTTTTCAATAGGGAGAAAGAAATTTCCAGATTTCTTAGAGATGCAAAGAAACCTAAAATAAAATTTAAAACATCAAAGAAATGGTCTGGGATTTCTAATATGAAATTGTACTATTAGACCTGCTATTTTATTTGGCTGAAAGAATGGATTTTGTTCAGAGATGAAAGGGTACTGGAACTTGAAGGTCATGATCTAGATTTGGTTGGCACGGTTACTTCTGGCATGGTAAGATCAAAGCACATGATGGTTTTAAAAATGACTGTTATTACAAAAGCTCTTCTGTGAGTTTGCTCCAAATACAAAGTTTTTTTCCCAAGATATTATTAGCTATCTCATTGCAGGTAGCTTTTTTCAAGAAAGAGTAAGTTAAAAACCAAAAGTCGTTATGTTAAAAAGATTTTGGGTTAAGGAAAAAGAAGGTTGGTTTCCTTAAATACAACTTGATTGTTACTTAGAATTGTGCAAGGATGACGATTGCGTAATTTAAAAGAGTACAATGGCTTGTGGGAGGCATTGCGAGCCCTGGTGGCGCAGTGATTAAATGCCAGTACTGCAGCCACAAGGTTGTGAATTCGATCCTGCCGGGCTCCAGGTTCACTCAGCCTTCCATTCTTCTGGAGGTCGGGAAAATGAGTACCCAGCTTGTCGGAAGCAATTAGCTAAACACACTGTAAACCGCTTAGAGAGCGCTTAGCTGATAAGTAGTATAAAAATACACATGCTATTGCTATTGCTATTGTGAAATGAGAGTATGATAAGGTAGGTCCAAACTTTGGATATAATGAGCACAAGGAGGTACGAGGAAAATGTGGACTACACATCAGAAATTTACTTTGTACAGTCTTTTAAAAGAAAATATATAAATGGTAATGAGCTTGGGAGCATCACACACTCTCAGCCCCAGAAAATCTCATGATAGGTTTGCCTTAGGGTTGCTGTTAGTTGGAAACAACATGAAGGCACACAACAACAACAAATAGATGCTAATTAACACAATAAAAGTTGTCAAAAATGTCTAAGAAGTTTCAAATCAATGTTGGGGTTTACAGGATAAGTAAAGGTCTTATATCCATGTTTAGTAGACTTGCAAGAAAGTGGAGACTTACTGATCTAAGATTTATAGATTAATTCCAAAAATTCTGAACATAGATTTTCCAATGTCACCAGAAACATTTTTGCTGGGAATTACTGATAAAGAACTGAATAGGAAATATGGACTCCTTCTATGATAGGAGCTGCAAGAATGCTGTCTGCCCAAACTTGGAAATGGTCTGAAGAATTGACAATGGAAGAATGGGTTGTAAAGTTGTAAACCTTGCCTCATTTGCAAAAGTGACATGGATTTTAAACAACAGAACTGAAGTTTTCTTTTTTTTTTCTTTTCTTTTTATTTCTTTCTTTTAAAAAAACCTAGAAAGTGTTTATGGTTTTTTTTGAGCAATAAGAAATTTAATGATGTAGTAATTTGTATTTATGATTATTAGTAATTCTAGTGAGCTCAATCTATATAGACCTGTCAAGACTGAACAAAATATGGGGCAGTCAGAGTTCTTCTGTGTTTTAATTAGCGTAGGAAGGATGTGTATAATGTGATAGATTAGTTTGTTAGTAATGGGTCTGGTTACTGAGTCTTAGCTTTAGTTTAGGCTTAGCTTTCGTTATTCATGAATATTACATATTGCTTATGTATAATTTGTTTCTTTTTCTTTTGTTCCCCCATTTTTCCTTCCTCTGTGAATTCATTTGTTTGTATCTCTGAACTAAACTTAATAAATATTAAATCATTTTAAAAAACGTGAGAACTACTTCCAAAAAATGTTTTTAGCTCTAGCATATTTTCTAGCCCTCCATGTTCATAGCTGTCTTTCATTTTGTGCTTATGCAAAAACAAACAAAACAAACAAGAAAATTCCCATATTATTGTGAGTTTTAGTTTAATTTCATTTTATAGTGTTACCTCACTTTATATAGCAAAGCAAACATAACTGGCTCAAAAGATGCAGCAAGACTGACTCAAATTTAAGTAAAACATTAAGTAACTAATAATTATATGTTTTAATGACTAGCTTTAAATGTCAAGTCACTCCATTTTTTCCTCTACTAATATGCAATTTCTATCAGTTAACAGCTCTTCTTCTATATTTACAAATTATCACACTCTGAGAGTCATCAAGGCCCCAACCAGCTATCTTCTTCTTTATTCTGGGAAAAAGCAACAAATTAAAACAAGTTCTTGTATGTATGTGTGTTTGTACGCACATGTTTACAATGTGTATATTTATGAATATACATGTTGATATTTCAAGTTATCAAACAGCTGTGCATCTGTGTGCATGTTTCTGACTTATTTCAAAGAGAAAGAAATAAAGGAAAAGGAAGGAAGAAATATACGTACAATTATTGTTAATTTGAAAATGTGGCTACTTGTAAAGCACAGTTCATTTTCACTGTTCTGCAAAAATATTTAGCTACCTGCTTGCCTTCTTTTGTTTGCCCTCCTAGAACCTCAGCTGGCTGAATGAATTTAATGACATAGGATTGCTCTTAATTTCCTCCTTCTACCTTTGCTCCCCAGGAAGCATCTGCACTCAAAACAGCCACTATGCCTATTTAGATATCCATGGGGATATCTAAATAACCTTAACGAAACTGCCATTTTCAACTTAAGCCACAATGCAGAGCTATGAACATCTGTTTCAGAGAGCTGTTAGGGATATACAAACTAGCACCTTTCGTTCATAAAAGAAAATACTGTTCCAAAAAGCCTGAACCAAAAAATTCAGTTACAGCACCAACATTCAAAGAAGTTTTACTTAAGCAGCTGTTTACATTTTTACTAGGCTCTTTAAATTATGCTCCAAGCTATCATTTTTACAGTGAAAGTTCTAGGAAAATAAACAATAACCTACAGCAATTTATAGGGGTTTTTTTAGTCATACCTGTGCACCATAAACATATTTATCCAACATCTTGCCTCCTATTGTTTGGCCTCCAATATCCCACACCTGAAGAGTAACATTTACATTTCCTGCAAGAAGGGAAAAAAAATTATAAAAGGTTGATGTATTTGACATTGTTGGATTATAGAAATTAGATATAATCTTTACAATAGCACATTGGAACAGCATACGATATACTCTATTTATGCCAGATGTGCTGCTGTTGATGTATTTTTCTTGTAAAAAGAGATGAACAGCACATATAGCCCATGGCAAATGTTACCCCATATCAGCAAAAAACATGCAACTTGTTAGACACATTTAAGGAGGCTTGCATTCCTCAAACAGCAGCTCCCCATGACACACTGGCAAACTGTTCCTTAAATTCAGCAATAGTTTCAAAAATTGTATGCTCCAGCACTTGATTCTTCTATGGACGTGTCTTTATTTTTTCATTTATTATTGTTGCTCCTGCAGACTATATTTTAGAGGAAGGAACTCACAAAACCATTTCTGAGTATTCTATCCAAAGAAAATCCTATGAATTTCATGTGGTCACTGTAAGTCAACAGGTCACATATACACATTGTTGGTATTATTCTTATTATCATTCATCATTATTTATGATCATCATCATCATCTCATCTCCCACCACTACCAGTTCTATCTGCCTGTCCATATATGTTCCCTAAATATCAAACACAAAAAGAAGATATAAAACAGAATATTGAAATGAAAAGTAAACACATGATTTAAAAAAAACAGTGAAATATAGCTGAAAACTCTCCCTTCTGGAGGAGAAAAACAAAATCACCTGAAGTGCAAACATATGAACCTCTGCTCTAAAGGCCCACTGAGCTGAAGATGGCTTAACTTCAAGGGAAGTATGTATTGGTGCTGTAGCCATAACAGATCAGATTATCAAATACATGTTACCCTGGTGGTGAGAATGACACAACCTTTCAGATGTTGTTGAATTTCAACTACCTTCCTTCTTCATGTTAAGGCTGCTGGGAGTCCTAATTCCACACAATTCCCACCCATGGCTTACACAGAGGATCTATGTCACGACTGTTTAAAATGCAAGCTGCTGAAGAGGTTTAGGTGAATAAAACTAATTTTGCCAACCAATGAAAAAGCTGGCACCAGGTGAGTGTGGACATTATACCTGTGATGTCACTATTATGAAGGCCCACTCCATGGAAGTCTACACCCCTCAGTTTCCTTCGTGGAGACTCTCAGTTCTCCTGGTGGAGACACAGAGCAGGAACTCTGAAGGTGATCTTAGAGTCCAATATATACAGAAGGCAACAATCTTACAGATATATGAAGAAAAAGGCAATCATTCAGCAATACTTATTAAAACCAGCATTTTGAATTGAGGTTAGAAATCAACTGGGAGTCTACATAATTGTTATAGAGGTTTTAAAGGGGCAGGGGAGCAGCCCTGAGTGTCTCTTTCCTTTGAGGGGTAAAAATGAGAGCAGAAGGAGGAGGAGGAGGAGGAGATTACAACTCTATCATCTGAAATATGATCAGCCTGATAAAGTGAAAATAAAGCAAACAGTATAGGCTACTATGCATGAAGTCAAAAGACAAAGATCATGTGCATACTAAACAGGCTTGCAATTGATATAAGCAGCAAACCGTGGTAAGCACAAGCATGGTGGTGATCTAGAGAGATACTCAGCCAACCCCATGTGGTATTTCTGACAACAACTGTACCCCACACCCCCATATTTTGAACAACCTCAACTCCGTTTACAGAAGTTTGTGTGTGACCTGAGGGGTTGGGGCTCAAGGAACACAAGACTAAAACTCCATATGGTTGCCTCTAATTAGTGGAGCACTTCCGGTAGATCCTAGCTTGCAAGAGGAACACATTGCAATTTTTTGCAAAATACTGTGTCATCAAATCAGTACTTAGCAATACCAAAACACACAAACTTATGGGTATTTCAACAATAGCTACTTTCTATGTATTCATATACAGAAGACGTACTCCTTAAGGACGTACTCCTTATGGGCAAAACATTTTTCTTTTGCTATTGAATAATCATGATACTTTTAAAACTTCAAAGCAAACTGCAGAGAAAAGTGGGAGTAAAGCTTTCATTGAACATATGGTTTTCTCCAACACATGCATCATTTATTCTTTGGATTCTGGCTATGGCCTGATGATGCAGGTTGAAAAAAAATTTCAAAGCAGTTGCACTTTTCACCAACAGTAAGATTTGTTCTTGTTGTGTGCCTTCAAGTCATTTCTGGCAACCCAAAGGCAAACCTCTCACAGGGTTTTCTGGGACTGTGTATGTGTGGGAGACACACCCAAGGTCACCCCGAGTTAAAAAAAAAACATTCTCAATATAATGTTGATGTTGAACCAGACCTACATTCCTTTACTAAATACAAAAGCAAAATTTTTTCTACTGCATTTCACATTTCTTATGCATTAAATGTTGTTGTCGTTGTGTGCCTTCAAGTCATGGGTTTCCATGGCCAAGTAAGGAATCAAACCCTGGGCTCCAGGTTCAGAATCTAATCGTCAAACCACTACATCATGCTGGTATTAACAGTTCCATTCTAAAGCAGCAATAAAATCATAGCATGACTACAAATCATTTAATGTAAATTTTTTATAATGATTTGAATAATATGAACATGATGTAGACAATTTTAAACACGTTCCAGAACTACTGGTTACACTGACAACATGAAGTACATGCTTAAACTTCAAATAATCAAAAGGGAATGGTTTATGTTTTTATCAAAAGATAAGCCAAGTAAGTTATGCTAATTGAAACTGGTAATTCCACTGTGGAATATCAGTCCAGACCTGATAATAATGGTGAAATCCTATATTTCTCTGCTACCAAGCAAGCACCATTCAGTTCAATGCAACTTACTCCTGGGTAAATGTGTATAGTGTTGCTCCTAAGCATGTATAATTTGAAGCTACTTTGTTAAAATGTACTTATTTTAAAAAATACTAAAATACAAATAAAATGGGTAAAATGAATTCCTGTCTTTCATAATTTTACTCATATGCAGATTAAAATGCCATTAGTCATTCCTTATGCCAGCTTTCATAGTTAGAAATGAAATTTCATGGGCAAAATATATTGCCACAATATCCATCATTTTTACACACAATTAGAAGAGCTTATTAAATAAAACTCACTAATACAAAATCATTATTTTGTGTTCTAAATCTGTAAGAACCTAATGTCCCTGGACAAGAATCCCCAAAGAGTTCAATATATCAAGTATCAGAGAGCTGCAGACTTTTTATATACAGAAACCCTGCACCCTTAACAACTAATAATCTGGTAAAATTCCAATAGGTTTGGTTTCCCCTGAAATAGAGATATCTATGTGTCATACAGCTGGTATAAAAGTAATCTCTGTGTCACGAAACAAAGATGACAAATCCTTAAAAGCCCACAAATCCAAGAAGAACATATCTGTGTAGCCTCACCAACACTTACCTGTTTAAGAGGAAGGAAAAAGCGCATATATATATATATATATATATATATATATAAAAATAAAAAAAATACAGCAAAACTTCTAAAGTTCAATATAAAACTCAAATTTTACATTGTAGACCATTACTAACCTTGTGCTTATTAGATTGTTTTAAAGTACTAGCAATAAGAGCTTTCCATATCTCATTTGTTCAGGAATCTATAAAAAAATTATTCTGCTGTGTGGTATTATATATAAGGTAAAATTAACAAAATTTATTTGCACTATGTTATTTGAATCCATGTAAACTGTTAACTACTGTTGCAATCCTACATCCATTTATATCTGTCTAGTCCCAAACTGGGGAAAGGTATGCAGTAACCAATACAAATATATGCCTTTCTGTTTGAACACCTTTGAAAACTTTCCTTCTAAACTGTTAAATTTCCAGTGGAAGATTTTTGTTCATTTATTATGGGCTGAATTGTTAAATAAAATACAGGCAAGATCTCACCTGCATGATAAAATTATCCAGTTTCCATAATAGACATCTGCATTAAACAGCTACATGTAATGAATACACATGCAGTGCTTGAATGATCTTTCTGCTTAGTACAATCAATATGAATAACAAATGTGTACACTTCTCCTTCTCTTTCTATGTAAACATGAATTACAGGCATTGCTTTCTTAGACACAAAAAAGTACAGAATTTCCCAGTGCCCTTGTATGGAATAACTTCTCTGTAAATTGCACCTAAATGCACAAACACACACACACAAACACACACACACACACACTGATATTGGAAACTAATCTACATCTATGTAACAAATAAACTATATGCAAAATCTTACTGAAATCATTGTTGTTATTGCTGCTGCTGTTGTGTGCCTTCAAGTCATTTCCAATTTATGGCAGCCCTAAGGTGAACCTATCACATGGTTTTCTTGGCAAGATTGGTCCAGAAGGGGTTTTCCTTGCCTTCCTCTGAGGCTGAGAGAATGTGACTTGCCCAAGTCCGCCCAAGGGATTTCCATGGCTGAGCAGGGATTCAAATCCTGGTCTCCAAAGCTGTAGTCCAACACTCAAATCATTACACCATGCTGACTCTCCAGTGAAATTATAAGGTTCTAAAACACAGGTTTCTAGGAACAGGCTCTCTTCTCCATCATTCTGTCTCTCTTCATGTGTTTGTATTGTCTTAATCTATATTGTTCTGGAATCCTGAATTTGAGCTCAATTTTAGTCCTTCTCTCCCTCCTGAAATAAATGAACTTACCTACACATATATTTATTTAAAACGTGCAATATGAAATCACACACACAAATATAAGTCTTCTAAAGGAAGACAGAATGTTTCAGTTCTGTCCAAACTCCCTAGTAGAATTACAGCTTATTTACACAATACTAAATATATTATAGTAACCACACACTAATACGTTTTACTGAGGTATGATATATGTTGTGGTCAAGAGTAAAAAAAAGAAAAAAAAGGCAAAACAATTATCTTTGATTGAAAGTTTGCATATGAACTGAATGTGAAAATAGTCTACAGAAATTTTGCTTTTATTCAACAGGAAATAATGTTCAGTTGTAAGTGAACCTGAGCTTATTAGAAACACAGGGCAGATATCCAAACTCTTTTGGTCTGAATTTTGGCCACTAACAGGATTCAATAGCAGCCGTCTAAAAGTATACTTGGGGCACTGGTTAACCTTACTTAAAGTTCTACACAGTCAAGATGGAACTAAAAACTTGTCTGTTCACCTCTTTTACTGAGGCCTTTTAAAAGCCTTTTCATAGTGAAACCCTGTTTACTAGGTTATACCCACAACCTTCCTGAAAGTATTTTGACTATGGCTCTTAAGGAGCTCTATCTGCAAAACCTCTGACTAACACATACACTATTTTAAGCATTGAAATCTGCACAGTGGTTGCATGCAGACTATACAGCACACTGTACCATGAAACAGAATGAACTGGGCCCCTATATGAAGCACAATTACCCTGAACAAAAAGAGACAAAGTACTTTAACTGCTAAAAACCTATTTCTCACAGGTAAGATATTCAAGACTATTTGATACCATGTGCTGAAAGATGTGTGCCCTAATTCCAAATACAACAGGCCCAATGTACAGATCCTTGAATGCAGCTGTTGCCATCATAAATAACCTAATCAGATGGGAGAATTACCTGGAATCACCAAACCCCCAAAACCAGTGCAAAGATCTATAAGAGCTAACCAAAGCAGCACACATGCTCATCGGTGGCTGCTGCAAGGACAACACATGGACTGCCCCAAGTGTTAGACATATGTGTGTTCCGTCCTCTTCCCCTACACAGATTCTGGATGGAAGCTAACACTGCTACTCAGTCTGAAGAATGGTTTCTGATCCAGTAGACATCTCCGTTAACAAAATGGGAAGGAATGATTTTTAGAATTTTCCTCCTTCCCTGCATCTCTTTAGTACCTTCCATGCTGGTCTGTAAGGTCCACTAAGACTTTGGAACAACCTCTTAGGGACTCCAGGAGGAAAGGGGTATCAGCAAAAATCTCCACTTCAAGGCTCTTCTCTTCTGCAAGCTGGATCAAAAGCTGCTCTACTAGGGGAACTGCACCAATGGATTCAATCCCCTATCTAAAGTTGCAGAAAAATCAGTGCCAGGCCATAGAACACCCCACGCTGACTGGAAAAAGCACAGAAGTCACATTCATTGCATCTAAACTTATATAAGGATGCATGTGTCTAGCACTACAGCTTTTGTCAATTTGTTCTGAAACCTGAACGCTTGTATAATGAAAATATCAAATTCAAGATTGGCATACATAAGATTATCAAATATGAACTGAAAGCATTATTAGTCTTGATAAACTAGATGAACTTAATAATAATGGGTGCAGAATCAACATCTGTGCTAAAAATAACAGTCTCACATCAAAAACAAAATCTCACAGCATTTGCCCAAATTGCTCAAAACTATTCAAGAAACTACTATTTACAGTTGTCCTTCTAACAGAGCTAAACAGAGTAATTGTTTCTTCTGGTATTTGAAACATTAATAATTCCACATTTAAGAATATTCAATATAATCCTTCTAATTAGATTTGTGTTAATCCCTATATCATTGATTCTTAAAAAGACATTTTCCAATAAAAATGATGCATCCACAGCTGGGGAGCTCTGATTAACAAACGTGTCTGGGAAAAATCTGGAGCATAGTTGTTTCTATATATCTACCAATGCACAATTATTTGTAACAAGCATGCAAACTTTATGAGGAAACTGCTTAATAACTTTGTCAGAATTTGCAAGAAAAATAAGTGTACAACATATTTGGGAATGGACCAAAAGTTGAGTATTTTTCCAAGCATTCAGAGGTCAGTAATGAACCAATCTATTGTACATACTCAGCAGCTGTAATCAACAGGGGGCTATAGTGAATAAGAAAAACACACATTTTCAGTTCACAAGTCCTCATGAGCACAGGGCAGACATTCAAGTTGCTAGTGCTACTGTAAATATTGTACGTACCTATACTTCTAGAAGACAAAGTACGTCACTCCATTCAGAGAAAAATAACCATTCGGACTTGGAATTCAGTAGCACATCCATAGATCTACACACTGAATATTACTGACAGAGCTGGAAAAGTGCTGAGACCAGTTTATGTTGGCACCTATACATGTGACCTATTTTTCAGGCCACTGTAAAGCTAGGACCTATAAATTTGATATTGGTTTTCAGAAGCTAAAATATTTTGGAGAACTAATCACTGGTTCTATAATTTAAACTAATTTTCAGAAGACAGCTCTAGGACTCATTTAACTAACAAAAACTCAAAACCAACACACTGTCCAATTAAACCATTTCTCATTTGCATTCTTCTGAAACATCCCAAAAATAACAAAAGTTCAATCTTGCAGCAACATTATCAATTCACTCTGCAGTCTCAGTGAAAACAGTCTCTCCGGCTTTGGTTTGTTAAGCACACCAGTGAAAAATGCTTTTTATCAACTACTTGTATGCTTGAAAATTACGATAAAATGAACAACTAATTTTAGACCCTGAATTGTTAAGAAACAAACTTTTAAGATCCTGCCATTTTTTTTAATTACTTCTTTACGTTTTCCATGCTGTGTGCTACAACTGGCATCTAAATAGTTTCTTTGCATCATGAAGTGAAACATCTTGAATGCTCAAACTGTATTTTTATGAGTGCCTGGGGACCCTGAATTTTAGTGGTCTATTAAATGCCAGCAATTTCATGCTGCCTTGCATAACACAGCATTCACATATCATAGCCAAGCAATTCCATAGCTACATTATACATGTATCCCTTCGACTTAACCAAAAGTGGGGAATATCTTATTTTAAAATGTCTTTTGAAAGGAAACATTTTTCCATTGCTATATGGGGAAGGTTTTTTTTTCTATTCTCCACTTGTTAATATCTACTTTAAATCCTAGCTACAGGAACCTGGGAGAAACATATTCTTCAGAATGTAATTCTTCACACACCACATGAAATAATGAAACTATAAATAGACAATGCTTTTGAACTAAGTTTGTTCAGATTCTTCAGGTACTACATTATATCTTCTTATGTAATTAAGAGCAAAAGCCTTTCCCAAACATTTTACCATTAATTCCAACTTTTCAGTATTGTCCATATTACTGTCTTCTTACCTGGGAGTGTTATTCTTTTCAAAAAGAAGTCAAGTCCTATGGTTTGTTTGTACTGCTTCCCAAAAGCTTCTTGAGCAAAACGTGTGGCTAAGGAAGTCTAAAAACAGAATCACATCAAATTCACTTGGTATTTTAAAGAAGATACAGAAGTATAATATACTAAAAACTATTTTTAAAAATATGAATTTCCAAAGTTCTGTGTAACTTCTTTTCCTAAAACAGAAGAAAAACAATTTATATAGCAAAACTGATTATTAAAGTAAAAAAAATAACTTTTTGACTCACTGTGACTCACTGCCAGTTTACATTTTTTAGAATAAACTAAATTAAAATACTGCTTAATACATTCATACATAAAGTCCAGAACGCTCCAACACAAGCACAAAGAATACACCTTCAATAAATGCAACACAGGAATCTATCTTCTACTGATTAAAGCCACTGGCCCTACTAGCCACTGTTATCAAAACTGACTCACCACGATCTCAGACAGCCCTACCTGTAGATGCCAAGGACTGGACCTGGACCTTTTGCATTCAAAGCATCTGCTCTGCCAATAACCTAATAGCCTGTTCTAGATTTTGTCTGGATTAATTAGCACAGTAACAAGCAAAGCACTTTAGAATGTTGTTTGCCCTCACAATAACACTGGCCAAGATTCAAAGGACCACACAAAGAGTTCATGAGCCCAAGGGGGTTTGGATTTGTGTTTGCTGAGCAAGAGCACCCTCCCCAGTCTCAAATAACTTCAGAAACTAAGGGGTGTTGCAAAAGCAGTTTGTTGTATCACCAGGAGGTATGCAGTGCAAAAAAAAAATAAAAATGTTTCACCGGCCTCAAACTGAGGCAGGAAGATAGCAACTTTACCAAGACCACAGGCAAGGATGAATGTCTCAGTGTATTTCAAGTCCATGGAAGCTTTATGCGTCATGAGTCTGTATTTGTCATATTTTCTGCTAAAAAATGTATAAAGATGCACATTTAAATTACAAATATTTTCCCCTTTTTGAGAAAAGAATTATACTATAAAATTTAAAGAATCTGAAGTCCAAAGGATAATTGCATTCTGATCCACATAATCTGGGTAGTATAAATTGGTACTTCTATAAGGAGATTTTACTCTCTCTCTCATGAACTTCTCCAGTAATTGTAAGTTTGCTTAAAAATGCAGACCAAAATAAATTATCCAGCATCCCTTGCCACAGAGCAAACCCTCGGAAGGGTTTAGGTATGAATCTAGAACCACTAGAAGCCAATTCAAAATTCCATCTATTATCATTTTACTTCTCTCATTATGAAGACTAATGTACTCCTGAAATTTTAAGGCACATGTAGCTTTAACAAAATTCAAACTATAAATGTATCATTATCAAATGTATCTGATACATCATACAAATGTAATAGAACATGCCTAGAAAATAATGAAAATAAAGTAATTTTTTTAGTATTATGTTGATCACCTGTTCTAGACATATTTTGCCATTTCTACATGACCATTCCACAAAAACAAAATCAGCTAAAATCACGGGAATCCATTTCTTTAAAAAAATACTATCATAGTCTTAATAATAATTATACTGTTGATAACCCAAAGTACAAAATGTCCAGGAAGCAGCAAAAAAAAAAATTAAACTGCGAGCTACAGACTACAGAACTGGAAATAATAATATATTTTACAGTGGTTTCTCATATTCATTTTATTTCAACCAAAAATTTCTTTTGAAATTTTGACTTAATAATGTACTCAAAACAATATGAGAATATTTCAGTATTCCAAAACCATAACAGTGAAAAAGTTTGTAGGAAATAAATAAACATATAGGAGAAAAAAAACCTATAAAAATGAAGATCACAGCAAGCAAGAAATACACAGAGGAAATCACTGAAATTGCTCCTATCCTCCAAAGTGATTCTTGTTTTTTAAAAATCCTTCTTTTTAATAAGAAATAAAATATGTTTAAAAGCAAATATAAATTCTGAAAATTCACAAACGTTATATACCTTAGCTCTCCATTCTACATTTAAGGAATCTATAAATATTAACTTTATCACTATGTGACATTCAATATTCCCTAAAAGGTTTCTAAAGGCATTAATGAAAACATACATTGGGGTAACAGCTGCCAATAAGTGGAAGAAGTTTTCAACAGTAGAGCAAAGTTCTCTGAAACAACTTTCATTACTTCTTCTCCTTACTGCAAACGAGCATAGAACAGAAAATCAGGAGCCAGGTCACTTTTTATTTTGTTACTAATGAACATAAATGCCACACAGAATAACCCTGAAACAACAAGACTTCTAGCTAAAGAACAATCATTTATTTGCCTGATGTATGGCAGCATCCGCTGTTAAACATCTTCCATACAACAAAAGGCTTTCTCCATCAGAGAGTTCACTGGAAATCCAGAAAAATAATTTCTCTATGGATTTTTTTTTTAAAAAAATAGACTCTTAAGTTTCAAGGACGCCCAATCCATGTTTGACTGACAACTTCGTTCCTCAATATATTAAAACATTGGGGCCAGTAACTTGAAAGCAACAAGTACCATAAAATGATTCAAAAACAAGCTTTTACACCTGATTCCTTTACTTTTGATATTTTGATTTCTCAAAAATTTGCATATTACAAATTATTCCTGAATAATTATAGATAAACAGATACTTCACTCACACATAAGCTTTCAGCCTTTCTTAGCATTAGTGACCAGCATAATACATTCCACAATTCCATGTTATATCACACCAGGTGCACACAGTTAATCTGCATGCACCGAGCTCTGCAGGGTCATGGCTTCTTGCAGAATCTACACAGAACTAAACCTGCAGAGTAAGTATGCTGCGGCATTGTCACCTGTACATGCTTCCCCAAATTTTAACCACTTGCCACATAACGGGTTGGGGGAGGGTTTCTAACTTTAAAAAAAAACTGTCAGGATTTTTTTTTTAATTTGATTGATTTGTGTCACTGTGGTAATTCTTTGTCCAGTCAATGTAGAGTAGTGGAACAAAAAAATGTCCCGTGCTGTTTTTCAATGAACCATGAAGCAGTAAAGTAAAAGTAATGTGCTATGGTTGTCAATATGTTGTCCCATTCGGAGGAAATCAAAAGTTTTCCAGTGGGGCCACTGGAATTTTTTAAGGGTCAGGAAATACAAGTAGGACACATTATATATTATAAACCCTGACCCTAATACGGTGGAATTCTCCTTAGGCTCAGGTTATGCCCCACAGATCACTCAATGCAAGCTTTTAATTAAAAAAATCCTAGTGCAAGAACACTCTGGCCACCTAGTTAAAGAACACTGCTTTACAATTTAAAACACACACACTGAATCATACCTTAAACGCTAAGGAGTATCAGATCATTAGCACAAGGATCACTTTTTAGGAAAAGCTGGATTATTTGGTTACCATAGCTGTCAAACATGCAAATGTTAGTGATTTTTAGGGCCTTCAATATAGCCCTCAGCACTTCCTGCTTTGTTCATAGAACAGACTTCAAAAAATGGGGAGAAAAAGAAAGAGGTTAAATTTTAACTGTTCAACAATACCTTCCGTGTAGACAGCAGGCATGTCTGTTTTAATCCTACAACCTAACTCTTTACATTAGTAGCTATAAAAAGGGGTAGTTAATCATTCTTTAATTATTGTTCTGCCATATCATTTATTCATCCATCTGGCTATTAATTTATTTCCCAACTTGACTTCAAGTCAATACTTTTCTTCAGTACTCTTCTCTTGAACTAGTGCAGGGGTTGAAAACTTTTTTTTAGCAAGGGGCTATTGTCCAATAGATTAAAACAAACAAACAAACAAACCACACTCAAAAACACACACTCCAGATCACAACAACTTGTTTAAGTACCTGTGCGATTAATCAACTGCATGTCAGGTTTTAATCGTACTATAAATGCCATAAGTAAATCAGAACATCTCCAGTTCTCACTATTCAGGCTGGGATCCAACGACTAGTCAGAACTACAAGCATACCCTCAGTCAACAAAGCCTCTGACAAAGAAACACCTTTTTTCAGTGTATTTTTAAATCTGCCCAGCTCATCCTTTTCTTCCTTGTTATCTGTCTAGCTTGGAGGGCTTTTTTACCAGCATTGGCACTGGTAGGATGCTGAAGGCGGGCTGAAGAAATACAGACTATTGGCATCAGATTGCAGCAGCTGGTATGCAGTAAATAATGCAAAAAAGCCTGAGCTGGGAAAGAATGGGAAACTGGTCTAGCCAATCCTACAACAGGCCAGATAAACATAAGGTGCCTCCAGGATCCCTTACTGAGCATGTGTGAACACCAAAAGACAGAGAAAAGAAAAAAGCTGATATGTTTGACTCACAAGCCACCTCAGCATATTAAAAAAAGCATAGATCTGGCCACCGTAAGAAATGTAGAGAGTGGTTAAAGAAAAAAAAATCATCCTTAAATGCATTTTTGAAGAAGCATTCAAGTAGTCACCAGAAGGTTCCAAATATTTTTGTTTACTTATATAAAGCTTACCTGACCTGGTTGTTTCCTTTCACACGTGCATCTTCCACATGTGCTGACATGTTGAACTGCTATTCTGTTGTGTAGTATGGGAACTTAGCCCTATTCTTTCCATGTTATTTTCTGCTTCTGATATCAAATTTTCTATTAAAGAAGCAATGACCAGGAACATATCTACTTCCTTAAGGGAAGTGTTCCTGTATATATAATTAACCCAGCAGAAAGTCACAGGTAAAGGCACATGCATGTTCTTCTATTATCAATTTTTTCAATTATTTTTAAATAATTATGCAAAGTAAAATTACACTGTAAGACTCTCAGGTACATATCATGATGTCATCACAGCAATAGGGATAAAGATATTTTTAAAACTCCCTTCTATAGTGAGTACTTCCACTGTAACAGGAAGACAGAGGCATGTTAGATGCCACTGCTGGAAGGATCTTGAAGTACATTCCACCAAATGTAGCTGAGCAGTCAATCTCCACTATAGCTCTTCCTATGAAGAGGAAACAGCCACTCTTCTCGAGACCTTCCCATGAGAGGAATTGAAATAATATGTCTGGGGTGCACCTCACACTTGAGCAAGGGGTCCCTTATTCCAATCTAGTTTATTTGCATTCCCTGAACACTTCCCTTCTTGTCCCAACAAGCTTATCCTGGTTATAGTCACTGCGTATTGCCTCTAGACCTCTCCATTCTATCCGGTTTCAAAATACCATTTACCACTTTCCCTTTTCCTAGGATCTACACCAGGGGATCAGATCCTATCTGATCTTGGAAGCCCAGAAAGGTCAGCCCTGGTTAGAACTTGGCTAGGAGACCACCCCCAAATACCAGATGCTGTAGGCTATGTTTCAGCGCAAGGAACTGGCAAAACCACCTCTGGGTTTTCCTTGCCTAAGAAAACCCTGTGAAACTCATGGGATTGCCATAAGTCGACAGTCGACCTGAAGGCACATACACACACATGTACAATGCTTTAATACCTGGTCAAATATTTTCAGTTAGAGCCACACTGAATTTCTGCTACAGAATTTTTTCACCAGAGAAGAAATATTTTCAGGAAGAAAATCTCACAGACACGAATGAGGAGAAAAATACCTTTTTTCATGCATTACTTGCTGTCTGCTTGGGACAAACAGCAGCAACAATTTACTACTTCAGTGCCATTTCTTTTTTTAAAAAAAGTCTCTTCCCCTCTTAGCAGTAACCAGTTTTATCACTTCAGACCTTCTCTTCAAAATATAACGAGATTAATGGAAAGATATTCTTAAAACCCTACTCTATTGTCTGAAGGTCCCTTCCCCACAACCTGTAGCTACCACTTCGCCTATAAAATCTTGCTTTGTGTGTGTGTGCAGTTTGATTTTTTTTAACACCAGAAGTGGGTACACAGAGAAGTTCTGAGGACCATTTTGAGGTCCTCCCAACTCTGTATAGAATATTGTTGCTGTATGCCTTCAAGTTACTTCTGACTCATGATGACCCTAAGGTGAATCTATCATTGGGTTTTCTTGGCAAGATTTGTTCAGGGGTGGGGGTTGCCATTTCCTTCTTCTGAGGCCAAAAGAGTGTGACTTGCCCAAGGTCACTCAGCAGATTTCCTTGGCTGAGTAGGGATTCAAACCCTGGTCTCCAGAGTCCTAGTCCAACACTAAAATCACTACATCACAAACTGGCTCTCCTGTGTGGAATATACACTGCCATTTTTGCAGTACTAGAAGTGACATTCTGATCACTACCAGTTCCTTTCTTTCTTTCTTTTTCCTGATCTTGGGCTAACTGGGGTGAGGCTCAAAATAATTAAATGCTAAATCGTGTCCCAGAGGATTGTTCGTGCAGATGCTTTTTGGCTTAGAAACAATTTTTGATGCTTGGAGTTTGAGGGTTATGGAAGAATGAGAGATGTGAGAGATGTATAAGAGCACCCAGGCCATACGTGGGCAGCAGACTATCCAATTCCCACCTCAAGTTCTTTTTTTTTTAAATGTATTTTTATTAAACACACAAAGTTTATACACACACACACATATTAAAAAAAATACACATCAGGGTATACAAAAACAATACAAACACACAACAAAAGGAAAACAAACAATGCTTACCTGGAACTTGTATTAAACTAAACTACACTAATTAGATTTGCAAACTATCACATGGGGATCAAAGAACTATGATTTCCAGCCTCTCAGTTGGTAGCTATATTATTAGTATGCTTCCTCAAACTAACATTTATTAAATGAAAAATATAATACAGATAAAATATAATGAGATTTTAGCAATATACTTTTAGTAAATCACTCACTATCACCACTTCATCACTGAGATTAAAAAAATCAATACTTGGTCAGAAATATCATGACCCTACCCAATCTCTTTTTAAAATTATACATAGATCAATCTTTTAACAATACAGTTAATTTGTCCATTTCAACCAAATCAAGACATTTCATCATCCAATCTTCTTTCATAGGGATCTCTATGTCTTTCCATCTCTGTGGAAGAAGCAATCTGGCTACCGTAATCAGATATAGTAGGGTTCTTTTGTCAGTTTTATCTCCTTCCCATTATTCCCAATAAATACATTTCTAGTTTCAGCCTCAGCTTAATTTTCAAAATGTCTTCCATGAACTGACGTATCACAGTTCAACATTTCTTTACTTGTTCACACAACTATCACATATGTCCCTTCTTGTTTCTTATAGTCCCTTCTTGTTTCTTACATTTCCAACAAATATTTGAAGGGCTATTTTACATTTTGGACAACTGACACCATCTATACATAATTTTATAAAAGTCCTTTCACAAATTAGAACTCAAAGTAAATTTTAAATCTCTTGTCCACTTTCTTTCCCATTGTTCTAACTGAAATTTGATGACCAATATTTTGCACCCATTTAATCATACAATCTTTCACTTGTTCCTCCTATGTCCCTTATCTTTTTCTGACAAAACAAATTATAATATCCCTTGGAAGATTTCTCCGTCTGGCCATCCAAGAATCCAAATGATCAATCCTGTCGATTTTATAAAGAAAACTTTTCCTGTCAATTTCCAAAAAAACAGCCAGAGCTTCAGAAACTTTTAGGTAAATATTTTCACCTTGAGTTTCCAGAATTGCTCTTATTTTGGGACATCTCTCTCTTTCTCTAAGTTCCAATAGAGCCACCGCATTTACGTTCTGTCCCTGGTCTACACTCATCTTTTCAATCACATCTTCTCGTTTCTGTGTTCTATCTTCCAGAGTAAAAGCTTGCAGGGGGAAAAAAGTTTTAAAAGTGTTTTTAATAAGCCAGTTTGTCCACTGTTTAAAACAACTCATGGGATTATCGGTACATTAATACTTGACACAGTACAAGTATTACTTGTGAAGTGTAAACGATATTCACATCAGCTGAGAGCCTTCCTTAAGAGTTGAAATTTGTTTCAGGAATGTTTAAGCAGTTCTTGCATCGCTCATACTCAGAAATGGCTGCTGCAGCAAGGTAATTTACTATGGCTTCCCCAAGTCCCATTCTTATAGATCCCAGTCTTCAGTCTCCTCAGTACCCAGACTGGGAATCTGGACTAATGGAGTACTCATCTGAGCCTTCCTTACCTGGGAGAAATTTCAGACAATTTCTAAAGTTCAAAAACAGCTCCTTCCCTCATTCAGTACTGTCTTTTAGCAGCATTTGCTAAAGAACAAAGCTACATCATGCCATGCCATGCCAATGAGGAAGTCTTCACCTAAGTCCCATCTCAAGGTCTGGTAAAGAGTAGCTCTGTCTTTAAATCAATCTTGGTTGGGAGACCAGCCACTTAAGACAGCCTTTTCTCCAATGATAAAAATGCAAAAGAATGCAGCCAGGCTCCTTCTCAAAATTTGGTCCCTCTTTAGTCCATCTTTGTCTTTACAGGTTCCTTTAAGAAGTTTGCCAAGGTACCTGAAGTCATTTTGCCACCCAACTGTGCACCCAACAGCTTCTGTAAAAAAAGATAATATGAGCAAAGTGCATAAAGCACATAGCCCTAAATAAGTTTGCATTGGAATCAGGCTTCCTAATTGTCCTGCCTCCCACTTTTGCCAGTGTGATCCAGCAGGAAGATTAGCCTCTGAATGCCTTCCATAATCTACAAAAAACTTAGAATGCTTTCTCTCTATATTAGTCTCTGAAATTTCCATCTGAGCCTTTTCCTCTCACTTCTACTAGAAGTCTGAAACCCATAAAGTTGCTTAGCCCCGGCCCTTACATCCTCTTGAAGCACAATCCAGGCCTACTTTATTTTAGGCTGACATTGGAATCACAACCTGGGATTGAAAAGCTTCACAGCAATTGTTCGCTTAGAATTTATTCTACCCATCTTAACAAAACCTGCTTCATGAAACTGTACTTTTATTCATTTTAAAAGGGTTTCACTGTTTTACTATGTATTGGATTCCTTGTCATTTATGAACTTGGTCCTTTCCTACTAGATGTTCTACAGTAACATCCACTAATTAGCAGTACAATTACTGTGTATATTCTTACGCTTGTGTGTTCAGTTTTTTTTTTAAAAGAATCAAATAATAACCCTTCGTGAGTCAATGAGACCAATCTGCCAAGATGCACCATTCCAAGATTGAAAGATCTCTATACGAGTATGTGCTCAAAACAAGTGTAAATTCATATACAAGCGGGGAAAGCACATCCTCTAACACAAGCCCAATCAATCAAGTATCACAAAAGAATATACCACATCTCATTATGAAGCTAAATCAAACTGAGTGCAAGAAATACATCTCTCTTCCTGAAAGACTCTCCTGCCAATGAAACATAATCTGCCAAGTTTGTACATGAAGACGTCACAAACCAGAAACAGAGTGAGACAACTGGTTCCTGTCTTCATTCTTCATAGGTTAATATTATTGCTCCATTTTACTTGCACCAATAAATGAACATAACAGGGAATCCAATCTGCTGCACACTCCCAATTCCTGGTCCAGCCCAGCCCTGTTGCCAATTGGCCATCTCTTATCAGACATTGTTACTACAACTACATATTTACAAAGATGTATATGATCTGAAGAGAAACGTTAGTATGCAACTACGTATGAATGATGGCCCCTACACAATAATTCCTTACACAGCTAGCTGGAAGCTAAAGATAATCAAATTCATGAATCTTGTTGCCATGTATTTGCATTTACACATTCATATTTACTTATAAATACAATAGTTTAGATTATCTAACTTTTTTAAAGTTAAAAATTAAAGTTAAAAGTTAAAAATACGACATTGATTTGACAAGTTTGTTATGGTTTCAGGCATCATGCAGCACTGTGGCTTAAGAAACAAGGAAATTTCCTCTACAGCCAGACAATCGAGAAGGTGAAGCAGCACTCTAGTTTGTCCCCATCCAAGCTGCGGTTTGTTAAGCAGCCACATTACCTCTGATCTCAACTATTTGCTGCATAAATTAAAACACCACATATGCATAAATCAGAATGGCATAGTGGAATATAAAGACTACTCTGCAGGGATCTCAAATAGTTGAATTCCTTGCTGATTCCAGAACTCTGACTTTCCTTGGAAATCATTATCTCTCAGTCTACACTATTTCCTATGTGATTTCTCACATAGGAAACCTTGCATATATGCATTAGCCTGCGAGCTGTAGGCAAAGAGGTGTTATTTAGCGGCCACCATAGTAAGCTGTACAGCAGAGCTTTTCCAAGAGGAAGGGTTAAGGGTTTATTACTTTTTGACATAGGAAAGGACATATTAATCATTACAGGCTTGTCATGACAAGTTAGGAAGGCTCTTTGTAGATCCATTCAGCAACCACCACCCACTCCACTCACCTTGTCTTAACATCCATATTAACCTTGAAGATCCATATTAACCAGGCTTTAAAGACAGATTAAAGTTCCAAATTACACAGAATGTGACTGCTAGGATTTTCAGTTCATACATCATGGATGAGTTAGCTAACAACTGGATGGGAAGAAAGATATCCCTGTTGCTTCTGGTGAACTTCTCAACAGCTTTCAGTACTATTAATCATGGACCACATTTTGAAAAATCAACATTATTTTCCAGGGAGAGGTAGAAAATCAAGACCATACTTGATAAATAAGAGTGACCGAACTAGTGCAATTCCTTATCCTTTCAACAGATTGGCCTGTGGGGTTTGCCCTTCTGACTTCTTTTTTCTTCATAATATCCATACGTTTATCATAAGAAAGGAAATAGACAGAAAAACAAAGCCAAGTTGATACAGAGGTTTTGGCCATTAGTTACAAGTGCATAACGTGATGGGCCATGCTTAATAATTCCATAAAAAATAATGGTTTTGCCTGCCTTAAAATCAATATTGTATTATTTATATTTATATCTAGCACTAATCAAAAGTCCCAGGGCAGATGGGAGTGCAGACACTCATGGCCATGGCCTAATGCCAGGCCTAAACACAACGGCATATAAACTCAGGTGTAAGAATAGTGAAGCACAATGTAGCATATTGCCTACCAGCTGGTGAGACACATTTTGAACAGTTAACAGTATCTATGAGTTTCGTACACTGATTGCCATGAATGAGTGGCTAAGCATGGACTTCACCAAATCCATTTCACTTTGTTTATTATGGGATTATTTTTAACCTGAGAGCCTGTAAGTAATATCCCTCATAGGTACATAAAAGGGCACAGATGCAAAACAGGGGTTTGAGAGACAGTTGCAAGTTTGCATCTCCATTTCCAACTGCATTGCAACACAGGGTAAAGCTACACATGTTGTACTCCTTAAAAGGAACAGCCAATTTGATGCCAGTATCTATTTGCTTCTATTGTGCTCCTGTTGTATATAAGTCACAAAGCCACTGTTGTCCAAAGAGAAATTAAACATTGTTTCTGGAACTTCTCAGCATTCACTACGGGAAGTATGGTGTGTCTGTAATCCAGTACATTTTTTAGTGGTGATAAGAGCAAGAGTAGCCTTTCATTCCCCTTTGAATGAAATGCTATAGCATACATGAGAGCCAAGCTCCCTTCCACCACACACAAACACAGAGTTTCTGTACATCTGTACAGACAGCTATATTCCTGATTCTTAAAAATCTAATCTCTCCTTCAATTAAACTAGTCTTAATTTATCACTGCATTTCTCTTCATTATAATTTCCTGTGTCTGAAAAGCTTTATAATATCCTCCTCTGTCCATTTCTCCAGAAGAAACTCTACTGTGTTCAGTGGCGGGGGGTGGGGGGGAATTCCTCCTAGGTAAGCGGGTATAGCATGGTACCCTTCGTGTCATTGTAAAGCCATGACCATTATGCGCAGTCTCATCCAATACTGGAAATGACACTAGTGTACATTTAAAACAATAAACTGCAATGAGTTCAGATGATGCATATCCAAGCAGTTTTACAAGGAATGCCTATATTTCACACATCATAACTGAGGAGCTCTGCCACAAGGGAACACAAACCTAACTCTGGAACTGCACAGTCCCCGGGGAAGACTCAGACTAACAAAGTTGGACACCAAAGAAAAGAAAGCCATTTCTGCACTAGACTGTTATAGCGCTATTATTCCACTTTCTACATCCTACGGAACTCTGGAGTTTGCAGTTTCAGGAGGGGCCACCCTCCCAAAACTCCAAACCCCGGGATTCCATAGGATGTTGAAAGTCGAATAATAGCGCTATAACAGTCTAGTGCAGAAATGGCTTCTGACAGCCCTGGGATTCTCTGTCAGGAGTTTATCCTTGCCCTAGAAACGACAGGTTTGGAACGTGATTCTTCCGGTGCCAGGGTAGTTCAAATCGTTCCCTCTTAATAGTTAATATTTACAAGCGCCCTTAATTAGTTATCCAAGCACTTCACCTGCATAATCTTCTTGTAATCTTTACCCCTAGTTTGAAAAGTAGGTCACAAATATCACCCCGCGCAGCGGGGAGAGGCGTGTGACTTGCCCAAGGCTACCTAGAGGTTTCGTGTCAGCGGTGGGATTCGCACTAGGGCCTTCCTGCTTAATACGTATCGATCTATTTATTTATTTGCTGGCCAGACGCTAGCTATTTCCAGGGGAGAGATGCTGCGGTCTCCCCCGTAGGACCGCGGAGCAGAGAGAGGGCGAGGCAAAGGAGGACCGACCGCTCGCTCGCTCGCTCGGTCTCTGGACGGAGGACGGACGGACGGACTGACCTTGCCGGAGGTGCCGTCGCCCAAGACCACGAACTTTAGCAGCCGGTCAGAGCTCTCTTCCTCCTCAGAGTCCGACATAGCCCCGCTAACCGACGGAAAGGAAGAGCCCGGCGCACATTCAGTCAGAGGGACACTCACACGGCCACCGCCATCTTTTCCCCTCAGCGTCTTTCGCAAAGCCCAGCACCGGACTAGACCATCAGAGAGAAAGTGAGAGGGGAGAGGGAACAGAGCGAGGAGACGAACGGTTTCGACGAAGACGGACGACTGCGGGAAAAGACAGAGATTGGCAGTGATCGAACTGTGAGAACGGAAAGGGGCAGAAAAGAAATTTTCGCCGCCCGCAATTGCTACTTCGGGCGTCCTCCTTCTGAGTAAATTAATGGTTTAGTCCAAAGCCGTGGAATGAACAGTCGCAGTGGATGGGTCTCACGCGCCCGGCATGGTAACGGGGCCCACAAAGGGTGAAAGGTGACCGGAAGGGGGGGGGAGGAACGCCTCCTTTACCTGAAAGAATAGGCGAGGCAGAAGCAGCGCCTTCCTATAGGAAGGAGGGAGGAGGGGAAAGAGCGGAGAAAGGCGGGGCATGCGCGTTGCCTTGTTTCCGAAGGGCTGCGGTACTTAAAGCCGTTACGTGTTGGGCGCAAAGTGGTTGGGAGGCGGGAACGTTTCGAGCGTGGTCGTAAGACCGCCGCGAGCACATAGGGGTTTAATGATTACCTGTTTCTTGCTTCCAAACGCGAATTAGAAATACCTCAAATAAATATAAGTAATGAAAAGATTAAATACAATAGCAACATTAAACAAATATATGTTTAAAATCATGGCCGCTTCCGCACTAGACTGTTATAGCGCTATGATTCCACTTTCAACATCCTATGGAATCCTGGGGTTTGCGGTTCCGGGAGGGGCCCAGCGGGCCCCTCCCGGGACCGCAAACCCCAGGATTCCATAGGATGTTGAAAGTGGAATCATAGCGCTATAACAGTCTAGTGCGGAAATGGCCTATGACTTCAATGCTGTGAACAATTCAGAAATTAGATTCAAATGGCTTCTCCTCTGCATTCAGGGCAAACGGGAAGATGCTATTCCTCTCGCTCTAAAGATGGCTGTAGAACAAGGCAGAATGAAGTTTACCTGTCTGTTGTTTAAGGATCTCTATAAATTTGAAAAATCCCATGATCAAGCTGTCAGTGCTTTCCAGCAGCACAAAACGTCTATGCATCCTGTGACCGCAATGTTGGTAGTCCCAAAGACCTGGGACTAGATGGACAAACAGCCTAAACTTTGCATAAGAGAACAGCTTCACTTTTTTCTTTTCCTCCTCTATCCAAATAATAATAACAATATCAACAACCGTCACAGTCATGGTAACTTGCGTGTTTGATTAGTAACCTCTTTCTCTTCTGCGTCTGAAACAACAAGGCCTTTAAAATATTTTCTTGGTGATTTTTGACCTTTCCGTCTTGTGTTCAGCTGCCAGACTGAAAAAAAATTCTTGAAATATATTTTAATACATTACTTGCCATTGTATCACAAAAAGAAGCGGCACTGTTTTGCTACCTTTGCTGCTTTATTTGAAGAAATAAACCTTTTTGTGGCAAAAAAATAAAAAGGAGCATTCTCTATCTCCCAGTTCAAGGCCTTCCTTCGGTCAAGATCTGCCGTGAAAAGGTTTAGGATATGAGAAAAAACGGGGGGAAATGGAAGATCAGGACAGCAATCCTTATGAGATAGTTATTTTGGAAGAGGAAAAAAAAGAGGCGAAGGGAATTGGAGAACACGGTAACCATATCCTCCAACATTTCACAGAGAAAAACGCAGACCTGTGGCCAAGCAATGTTAGAGTGGGGCCAAGAGGGCAAAAGTTATTGAGGAAAAACACAGAAGCTGGGAGAGACTACAGCAGTTTGCCCTTGCCTGAGCCTACTGGGAAGAGTAAGGGTTTGCTGCTTCCCTCCTCCCCATCCCCAGTTAATTGATGGCAAACTATGTTTGCACTGTGAGTTCATTTTGCACCAATGGAAGTAAGCTGAGGACCAAGGAGGAAGTGAGACAAGGCGAGAGAAACAGAGACATTTTAAAAGCATCAGAAATAGTGGGACAACACAGGATTGATCAGAATTTCGGGACTGTCCCTGAGAAATCAAGACAGGGTATATGTGACCAAATGCAACGATGAATAGTGTTCCTTTAATAATAGTGTTGAGCAATAACTGTTGATCAGTGCCTTTTTCTCCCCATCCACATCCCACGCTGCATTCACCAAGTTATCCTCTTTTGGACAAATCTTTAAAAATGAGGTGCTGTTCTTCTTACACAAAATTTTGCTTTCTCTCTTTGCCCTCCCTCCTCCTTATCATCATCATTAGTAGTAGTAGTATCTTTATTTATACCCCACTGTTTTTCCCCAAGATTAGATCTCAAGGTAGCCAACAAGTGGTTACAGTATAGCTAAAAACTATACTATACTATACTGTAAAGTGATTACAGTATAGCTAAAAACATACAAAAACATACAGAAGGTTGACTTTAAAGAAGAATTGCATGATTAACAAAGTTAAGATGATAAATGATAAAAAGGAGTTTTAAAACAGTGTAATTTACAACAATACAGTGCCCTTTAAAAAACCTTTTACTTAAAAACCTTTAGTTCCAAGAGTCTTCTGACTCCATATTGGAGTTGGTTCATCCACCAACAGAAAGATAGCAAGGAGGGAGCCCTTCTTGCTTCCTTAGGGCAGGTGTTTCAAAGCCTCAAGGCAGCCACTGAGAAAGCCCTGTCTCCTGTCCCTACAACTGTACCTGTGAAGGTGGTGGGAAAGAAAGAAGAGCCTCTCCTGATGATTCAGGGTATGAGTAGGCTTTAAAAAGGAAGCAAAACAAAGAAGAAGGTGGTCATACAAACTTTTAAAAAATAGGAATCCAAAAATCTTTACCCATAAATCCCAATAATCTCTTACTGGTACCCATACTAGTTGGGGCTTCTGGGAGCTGAAATCCAAAATATCTAAAGACCAAAAAGTTCCCAACTCCATTCTACAATGGTATGGAACCTCAGAAGACACTTCTCCTGTAAGTGCCCTAAGTGACAATTTGTAGGTGTCAGTGTTTGCCTTTAGAAAGTAGATAATTACTCTGCCATAAATCCTCTGTGCAAGTTCATGTAGGTTTGTTACTCTCTTGCATATGTGTAGCACCATCCTAAACCACTTTACTCAGTGATATAAAGTTCTCTGCATTCAATAAGGCCATTTACACATGTTAACTGATCCCATCGTCCTCCCGTTGCAATCCTAGCAGCACCTTTGCCAAGAAGGGAGCTCAACGGAAATACTTCCCTCCGCACCCAGCCGGCTCCTTGTGGAAGGGAGCATGAGCAACACACGCTTGCCTTCTGCAGCCCAACTGGACTCTTTCCCATGCTACACCGGGGAAGGAAATGCCTCCGTAGCATTTCCTACCTTTCCACATGGCAGGTAAGGATGCGAATGTTGTGTGATCGCCAGTGGTGTACCAAGGCTCAGCAGCGCCTAGGGCAAGCACTGAAGCTGTGCCCACAGATGCTAATGCTGCTTTTCCCCCATCATACCGGGCCAGGAAGGACTCTGGCGGGGGCAGGGTGAGCAACGGCAGGGGGGCGAAGGAAAGCGGCAGGGGGTGGGGCGAGCAGCTGCTGCCACTGCCATGCCCCCCACCCCCTCACCAGGCCTGAAAGGACTCCAGTAGAGGCGAGGGTGGGTGGGCCAGTCAAAGGGGTCCTCTTTTTTTGTTCCCCACTGGCATTAGTGCTTGGAGCACACACCCCAATTGCCCTGCCCTAAATATGCCTCTGGCAATCTCAGGTGCATAACGGATTTATTCCGGTGAGCAAATATCCCACAATCGTGATAGGTAGGGGCAGGATAGCAGCAGAACCACAACAACGTCATGCAAAGCAAAGAAGGAAAAGATGGTGATACAAACTTTTAAAACTGCTGCCATGCCGTCCCCATAGTGGGACTATGACACCGTGTGGAAATGGCCTAAGACTTGCAGTGCAACCCTTAAAAGTCCCAGTTAGGGCTTTCTCTGTAGTAAGAGCACTTAAAATTGCAACATTCCTGCTTCACTTACTGTCTGACTGTTCAAGAGGAAGGACCATGTTTTGAACTCTTCCAGTCCTTATAGGTAAAGCAGAAATTCTAATCCATTTTGAGTACAGAGCTGGGCAAAGGAGTGTATATTGTCATTTCAAATTAATAATATGTGGAGACCTGGGTTGTTTCCCCGCTTGGCCATGGAAACCACTGGGTGGCCTTGGGTGCGTCGTACACTCTCAGCCCCAGAAAACCCCATAATAGAATAGAGTCCTTAGGGTCGCCATAAGCCTGGAAAGACTTGAAGGTAGACAACATCAAACCTGAATGCATTTTTATGTTACTTAGAAGTAAAATAAATAACATCTGACCGTCAGCTCTTCGGAGAGGGAAACTAGCCAACCACCCAACATTTAACAACAAATCAACCCTAACCAGAATCTGCATATTGCCAAAACAATTATGAGTATCATATAACAACCATACACCAAACATGCTTGCTTGCTTTTTCAGGTTTTCATTCATTGGACTTGACTTGTCATGTAACTATCTTCCATCTTTTTAGGCCAGATTGGCATGACTATCTACTTCCTTTCCATCTTCCTGGGCACTGGGATGAACTGTTAATTCAACATTTCATTTTTTTTCCAGTTTTCTTCACGATGTTTCTATATTTTTAAAAAATGAGCAAACAATTTTTTTTCCTCGAGTATGTAAGATTTCAACTTCCCCATGAAGGCATTATTTTAATTCTCCTTAACATACAAATACATGTTTTTATTTCACCATAAATAATTATGAAGGTAACAATTGGGTACTGCTGGATTTTTATCTGTAGCCAATGAAATAAAGTCAGCCCTCCACATCTGCGGGGTTTCACTTTTGCGAATTTGATTATTCATGGATTAATTGCTGTCACCTCTGCTGCCTCCCTATGCCATTTTTAATAGGGACTGCAAGCCTTATGAGACGGAGAAACTGAGAACGAGGCTTGAAAGTCCCTTTTAAAAATGGTGTGGGGCAACCGTGGAGATGGCAGTAAGCCCCATCAGCCACCCTTTTCTGCCTTATGAAGGAACCCTGATGCCTCAAAGGAATCCATGGTGGGTTGAATATGGTGATCATATTTTTTGTGTGTGTTAAATATGGTTTGGGAGGGCCTAGAGTTATTCACGTTTTTTTCACTTTCATGGGTGTTTTGTGTCCATAACCCTAGTGAATGTGGAGAGATGACTGTACTGCTGTTTCTGGTGGCACATTTCAAAACACACAAAGAGAACTGTGTAAAGATGGGAGTGGGGAATATGAATGGCCATAGCCTCAACCTTCATTGTGATAGGAGTTGTTTTCAAAAACTGAGGATAACAGTATTTAGAATGCTTTGCATTTAATTAAATTCTTGCCAAGAATTCTGATTCCAAACAGAACAACTCCTTCAGATTTTATGAGCACTGTATTTGCCATAGAGAAAGGCAACTGTGTCTGTGCACAGTGCCTTACAGATCAAAGGAAAGAAAAATCCTCACTATCATGTCTCAGTTTATTCTCTGAGCACAGCTTTTCCAAATAATTCAGCACCAACAACTGAGATTGGGTGTTCAAATAAATCTTCAGACAGATATGCCATTCCCCTTTAGCTAGCTGTACTGTTCCTCCAAAGGACATTTTCATTTGAACTCCATTTTCTTTTGAACTCTAGTACTAAGCTGAGAGCCATCATGATGCGCTGGTCTGAATGCTAGACAAGGACTCTGAAGATCAGATTTCAAATCCCTGCTTGACCATGGAAACCCACTGACTGACCTTGGGTGCATCATACTCTCTTAACCTCAGAGGAAGGCACTGGCAAACCCCTTCTGAGAACTCTTGCCAAGAAAACCTCCTGATAGGGTTGGCAGTCACACACAACAGCACAGCGTAACAACAGCTAAGTTGAAATCAGAGTTTTGATTCGTAATGGGCTCCTTTTAGTCCTACGTAGGAAGATGCACAGACACTTGGAAAGAGTATGTGGGAAAGCTCCACACAGAAGAATACAGTAATGGCTTTTCCTGGAAATTTAGAGGGAAAGACACATCAGTCAGATTCCCTCCTACATGTCCCATCTGTTTTCTGTGCGATGAGTACATGGTGTTCTCAGTACTGGGGGCAGCTGCACAAGATAACAATGATTCTATGGCAAATTCCAAGGTAAGTGGCATGTAATCAAACACACCTCACTCCTGAGAGAGAGAGAGAGAGAGAGAGAGAGAGAGAAGGTCTGACTGCTGTGAGAGGTTCTAGGAACTGTAGGCCAAAAGTTGAACACTTTCTGCTGGCTCTGACTGTGATGCAGTGGATCTTGGTAGGTCCTACTAAGTTATATGAGACAAAATAAAGTGCAATGGGCAAAGCTATTGTGAGGAAGCCAACATGGTGTCCCCAAGGAAAAATATAATCCGTGCCTCTTATGATGTTTCTTCTCACCTGTATTTTCAATGCCCTGTACAAGAGAATGGTTGACATTCACAGCTATGGGGAAAGTACTGTATTAGCACACCTCGATCCTGGCATAACCATAGTCCAGCTTCCATAACTGGGTGCAATAAATTTCCCAGAGATTCTTGCAATAAATGCATGTGCACACCATCACAATGACAGGCATTTGATAATACATTTTATATAGGAAGATTTTATTAATGATCTGAGTTAGGAACATTTGCAGAAATGATTTCATTTAAATCAATATTTCAATAAAGTTCTTCTTCAATTAAAAAAGAAATGTTTTCATATAATTTTGTTAATCATTACTGAATTTTATCATATAGTCCATTCATGGAATAGCAGGTAGTAGCTCCCATGTTGATGCAATGGTGAATCCTCTCCTGTCTTAGTCCAAACCTCAAAGCAGCTGTCCTGGGTATTGAAAGTGGGGAGATAAAACTCATCACCGTGAGGAGATAAGACTCATATTTGTTTTGAAGCTCATAGCAAAACTTAGAGTAGGCTCACTGGTTGCCATTGTATTTACATTGGCATTGGGGAATGGAATGGGTGGAAAAAAGACATATGTCAACATATTCTTATATGAGGAACTGTAGAATGGGAAGGAAACATTATGCTTTGGTTTACGCTTTTGCCAGCAAGTGGCAGATTTGCTTTTGACACCTTCAAAAGTGCTTTTTAGGGAGTTTCAATTACCTTCTCCAGGTTGGCACTTTCAAGATATGTACTTTCTAGATTACTGGCTTGAGACTGTGGGATTTATGATGATATGATACATCTGAATATGTTGGGTTGAAAAAGGCAATGCTAAACCATCGTATCTAACAACTTGTACAATTAAGTTCTGCCACTGATCTGTTGCATCTTTTCTCATCTCCAGCCTGCAGAAACATGAATTCATTCATTTCACTCAACCTTCAAAGACTGTGGATTATTTAAAAGAAAGTTATGTAAAGTTTGAAAAAATCCTTTGAAGATCACTCTAAAAATGCCCTTCAAAAATATCTTTCAGAAATAACTGGTTATACAATAAAAACAGGCAATGCCACTGCCACTTATGTTAGTTTTGATCTACAACTGGTTACTATCTGTGGTTACCAACAATTCACGTATACAATAGATTTATAAAAAGTACACTAATTACTTTTGATTATTCAGAGACTTTTTATAACATTTTCTACTCAGTATAAACTGTCCTGTGACAACACAATTTTGCAGTAATCATCTAATACACAATACGTTATCTACAATAGCCAGGATTGTTTTGTACAGCTTATGGTGCGTGTACTACAAATACATATACCTCTGGATACACTCACACACACATACACACACATCACAAATTCCACAAAAGAATCCTGGCCATTGTAGTGTGGTCAGAGTGCTGTGAATTTTCCGGTGATAATCTTAGTGATTCCTCATAGGACTGCAGTTGCTTGGATTTGTTGGAGAGAAGCAATGAGTCAATATATTGTGCAGCTGCATTGCTCTGTATCTTCAAACCATGGGTACATTAGGGAGGTATGTCATGAATCCAAGATAGTGTATGTGGTATGTATACCTTCACTTAATCTTATGGCCTGTTGTAGTGGGGTGGTAACCTTTTATTTTATCAAAGGTCATTGGCCTTCCATTGACGTGTATATTCACATGTTATTTATTTGTATGAGTTGCTTTTATAGTTTTTAAATTGTTATATAAACCATATATGTCAGGAATGGTCCTTCAGATGTTTTTGGCCTGCACATTCCCTCAGCCCTAAATAGTACAGCCCATGGTGAAGATTAATGAGAGTTGTAATCCAAATAAATTTCAAGGGCTGCAAGTTGTCCACCCCTGCTATAAGTGAATAAAAACATTGTAATGCCTTGAAATAAGCTGCTGGATTGTTGTCATATCGTGAAATACATCTGATCTGGGATTGTAAAAGATAATATCTGGCCATTATTTTTATTTTATTTTTTTGTTCATGGTAGTTTGGAGAAGGCATCAAAATGGGGTGGAATCATACAGTTCACTGATAAAATTGTACATGTCCATGTGTCTCCTTTGGATACTCATAAGCCAAGACTGGATGTACTTTTAGACACACAAATATTAATTCAAAATGTCTTGAAATTTCCACTGGAGCAGGAAAAGCAGGTCGATCTTGAAGAGCACCCATAATGCCCCTTGGGACATTCATTCATCCTCTGGTCTCAGATGTTCTTAGATTATGATTTCCACTATAACTGACCACTGGCCACACTGGTTGGGGGTGCTGGGACTGTAGTCTAATAATGCATGGAGACCTGAGGCTGGGAAAGACTGCAAGGAAAGAGACGTCTGGAAAAGCCTGGCAGCTGGTGGAAATTAAGTGGTTCCTCATCTCTGTTTTTGGCCACAGGAGCAAAGTTTTATGTACAGTCTACAATATTTTTAAGAGCCACAAAATGCCAGGCCGTCATCCCTATGTGTGATATGAGACATGCGTATCTGGATCCTGCAAAGGATATTACATGAGTGAGTGTAAATAATGAAGCCTTTAAAAGCCCCAGTTTCAGAATGCTGCCTGGTTCTGGCCCTGTGCTTGTACAAGCTGTAATTTAAAAGGCTCAGAGCCTTTTATTCAAAGTGACAGAAACCTACAAATTTTTATTGCTGTGTATTTAATAAAATTTACATTTACAAGCTGTCAGTTTGTAATGCTGAATAACTGGTAGTTTAGAATGCTGAATAGCAGGCTGGGGTGTGCTCCACGTTCATTACTGGCTACTTCTGATGTTTTTCAGATGCCTAGAACAATCCTTCAATCCAAGGAGATTTTTGTTGTTTTTTGTTATCTCTATTAATTCAACACTGGCACAAACACATCCATTGACATTGCAGAGAGGCCAGGAAAAGGAATTTATCATGCCCCCATAAAACAAGGCATAATTAAGAACTCCCCTTCTGCTTGTTTAACGTGCTAATATGAGAACATTAGGGCCAATGTCCCACCTAGGGCTCAGTTTCTGCAGCTGTCTGGGTGTTTGTTAATTTACAGACTCAATTATGTGGAGTCCCTTAAATCCACATCAGTGGTGGGTGGTAAGGTAGATGGCTAATGAAGAAACATAAGGTAGAAAACCACTTTAATGCCTGTTTTATATGCATCTTGGGTACTCGTTTCTTGAGAACAAAGATCAAGGATTGTAACTTTAGGAATTCTCCAGGTGGGAATAAATCTACATGGTATTAAGGCACACCTAAAAATTACAAGATGGCCAATATCCTTTGGAATCTGCAGTTCATTCTGAAATAAAATGTTAAACCACACAGTTGGCTTTAAATAATAAAGACATGGACCATGGTCCAACCAAAAATTCCAGATTTAAGCTACATTTCTTTTAGTTAGTTAAGCCCATCTCTTTCACTGAATGAAACGAGTAAAAGGTCCTTGATTTTGGATGAATTGTGCTCATGTTATCTGACTTCCATGAGAAACTATGAGGGAAAAAATTATAACTGTTTTTAAAAGTGAGTGTGGTCCTCATAAGTTAATCATATTTTAATCATATTAATCATATGTTTAACTCACTCCAATAATTGGAAGCTAATAGTGTTTTCGGCTGCAGTCCTATACCTGCTTACTAGGAAGTGAATCTCATTGAACTAAATGAGTCTTACTTCCCAGTAGACATTTATAGGCCTGTGCTGCATATGTGGCTGGTTTGTTCTCAGAGCAATTTCAAAATAACATTAACAAAGTAACACCCAGGCTGTTGCAATTATGAAATCAGGAAATATAAAATCAGCATTGGTACTGTGCATTTCTCACACACATACTTTAAGCCTTTTATACTATTCTCACATATATTTTAAGCCAGTGGTTCTTAGCCTGGAGTCCGTGGAGCCCTGCTGCTGGACACCAACAGCAGTGGCAGCAACAGGGATGCCGTAGCACAGGGGTGTGGGTGCCAAAACGACTGTCTCATTTGCAAATGAGGGAGCAGTTTGGGTGTGGCACATGTCTGCCACTGTGTCCCTTTTGTCAGGGATGCACCAGCAGTTGGTGTGCTCACTGAGGGAAACACTGGCCGGCATGTATGCACACTCTCATTTGTAAACGAGAGAGCAGTTTCAGTGTCCACATACACACACATACACACCTGTCGTTATGTCCCTCACTGCCCACACCCCCCCAGCTGCTATGTCCTTGATGAAAGGGACAAGATGGCAGGCATGTATGCACACCCAAACTACTCCCTCGTTTGCAAACATGGAAGTAGTTTCAGTGCCTGCACACACGCATGTGCACACATACACGCACACACACACACATATACACCCCTCTGCTGCCACATCCCTGCCACCATGTCCTTCACTGCCCATACCCCCAGCTGCCAAATCCCTGATGAAAAGGACATGGTGGCAAGTGTGCAAGCATGCCCAAACTGCCCCCCCCACTTGCAAACAAAGGAGCAGCTTTGGCACCTGCAACTCCCTCCCACACACACACACTGCCTGATGAAAGGGACATAGCAGCAGGAGTGTGTGACTCTGGAGACCAGAGTTTGAATTCCCAGATGGCCATGGAAACCCACTGAGTGACCTCAGGGAAGTCACCTTCTCTCAGCCTCAGAGAAAGGCAAAGGCAACAAATCTTCCCACCACCACCACCCCAAAAACACATGATAGGTTCACCTTACAGTTGCTATTTCAGTTTTCAGAGGGGACAGACATGATGGCTGGAAAAATCTCCCTTGCCAGTGGCACTTTGATGTTGTTTGCCTTCAAGTCACTTCTGACTTGTGGGAACCCTATGGGTTGAACCTATCACAGTGTTACCTTGTGTACTGGGGGTCCCGGGAGGGACACCAAAATGTGCTCAACTAAAGGTGGGGAAAATTAGCTCAGAGCACTGCTTAGCGTTACGAGAGGCAGGGTAACGTAGCGAGATCTTGAACCCTATGTCTAAGGGGTCGGGTCGAGTCAAGGAGAACACAGAAGTTGAAACAATCAATGATGTTTATTAAACACAAGCAAAACAGTGTATGCGACACACTCATACAAGATAACTACAGAAAGTAAAGGTTGGAGTGGTATAGAGGGATTTTCAGAAGGATTGCTGGTTTGGGCGATACTTCACCTGTCCTGAAGCCCGGAAAAATAGAGAGCGAAGCTGGGGTGCGATGTAGCTCAGCACGTGGAGTTGAGGGGAGGCTCGCCACGCAAAGCGGCAGCAAGGCGGGATGAAACTCGGGAGCGATCTGAGGAAGGTCTCGGAATCAAGGGTTTTTATAAGGAGAATTGTGACTGCAGGCTATGCCGTACTTGGGGGAAAACAACAGATTTGGAGTTGGAGACAAAGCCTCTGAAAGGTCAGAATCTGAATGATTGAGTTATCATAGTGGTTCTCAATAGAATAGCCAGTATGCAAATGCAGAGTACTTGGGTATTGTATAGTTAGCCCATCAAGCTGCCATCGTGGGGCAGAGGCTCTTTTGTAAGTAGCGTGCATACTTAATTAGAGTACTTGCCTGGAGGTCTCCTAAAGCAGCGAGTCAGCTATTTTCTGGCCTGCCTGAATTATCCAGGAATATTACGGCAATTAACGGCCGAGCTTGCTTACGTGCTTGTCCGGTGGCCTCGCAAGCATGTGGCAGGGAATAGAGAAGTGAAGCCGAATTATGATATCAAGAGGATATCTTTTAATATCCCCAAAACTCGGACTAGCCAGGGCAGTAACAACAGTGATTTTTGGCGAAATTGATATTGTGCTGCATATAGGCCCATACTCTGTTCTAGTGAGTTTCCTTTCGACGGATCCCTATACTTATCTGTGAAGTAATTTTTATTATCAGACATAGATTGAGCAATACAAATTTGTGTGAGCAGGAGCCAGTGACAAGCTGCTTTTAGGTCAGCTGATAATAGTGGAAGAATACACCCTTCTCTCTCTCCCATTCTGTCATCCAATAGGAATTGCTTCAGTCCTGAGCACACTGCGGATACCATCCAGACCAATGGAAGGGAAGACTGAGTGACAAACAGGACAGTTCTGGAGGTTTCTTTCCCTATTCGTAGTGGAATGCTCCAGCAAACTTCAAAACTTCAAAAACTTATTCTCCTTATTTCAATTTTGGACTGGCGCATGAAGGTGCCATTGGGAGCCTAGATGTTGCCATCCTCTATGTTTTTATTGCTCCCAGTTAAGGGTGTAAATGATTGGTACCAAGGAGAACATTTGCGTGTGCTCTGTAATTTTTATTTAACTCAGAGCCTTTCTGCACTAGACCTGTTATAGTGCTATTATTCCACTTCCAACATCCTATGAAATCCTGAGGTTTACAGTTTAAGGAGGGGTATTTAGAATTCTCAGCCAGAGAGCTCCTGGTCTTCAGTAAATTACAAACCCGGGAATTCCACAGGATGCTGAAAGTGGAATAATAGCACTGTAACAGTGTAGTGCAGAAAGGTCCTCAGTGAACAAGAATGTGAACTGGGATCCATACAAAATAGGTCCTCATGTAAAAATAACAACAACAACAACAACAACAGCTTGTAAAATGCCAGGAAACTTCTGTTAGACCACTAATTTGCTTAGTAACACCACAGCCACTACCCCAAGGTTCTGGCCATGCCCGCCTCCAAAAGTGGTGCTTGGAAACCTTCAGGGGAGAAAAAAAAACTCTTTAAAAAAATAGAATTACCGGTGGCTACTTTTGCCGGGTGATAGTGAAAGCAAATGTGCCAAACATTAAATTCTCAAGCTCGGGAGCAAGGGGGAAAAGGGAAAGCTTTTTCACCATTCACCTCGGGGTTTAGCAAACTCCTCGTTTGGAAATGCTTTCCTGTTTTGGCCTGTCGGACACACTTCCTCGGCGGTCAGGCCCCTGGACAAAACAGGGCTTACGTCGGAGTAAGAGGGAGAAGCCTCTCCCGGCGGCACGGGCGACTCAGGGGAGGGCGAGGCCGAGGGGGCTTTCTCGGGGCGGGGGCCGGGGCCGGGGCTGCCGCCGGAGCGACTTTCCCTTCTGCGGCCCAGCCGCCGCTACGAGACCCTGGTCACCTCTAAAGCCAGGAATGCGCCTCACGTGACCGGAAAGAATGTGAAAACAGAGCGAAGGAGTAGGAGAAACAAACGATAAATCCCGTTTGTCAGCAGGTCGGAGCTGGCACACTCCGGGCTACCGGGAGGCGGCGGCGGCGGCGGATGCCTCGGGCGGAGCCTTGGAACAACAAGGCGCTTCTCTCTGGCGGGCCGCGGCCGCCCCCCTTCCAGGCACCCCCGAGCGAAACGGAGGGAGCGGGAAAGCAACGTGGGCCCCGGCAGCCCCTGCTTGGGACTTTGTGTCGCGGCGCTCCCCTCCCTCGGGGCCACGATAGCTTGGGGCCGCGCCTTGTCCCATTTCAGGCCTCTCCAGGGGGAAAGTGTGCGCGTCCTGTGAGGACGGGAGAGTCAGCCGAGCGCAACGGCGGAGGGCAGACGGCCCTGGGGAGGGGGCCGAGAGGGCCGGGCGGCCGTGGCATGCCGTCCTCCACCCCCCCCACCCCATCCCCTCCTCCTCCCTCTTCCTCCTCCTTCTCCTCCCTCTTCCTCCTCCTCCTTTTTCTTCCTCCTCCTCCGTCTTCCTCCTCTTCTTCTGCCTCCTCCTTCCTCTTCCTCCTCCTCCTTTTTCTTCCTCCTCTTCCTTCTTCCTCTTCTTCCTCCTTCCTCTTCCTCCTCCTTTTAATTCCACTCTTTTTCCTCCTCCTCCTCCTCCTCTTCCTCCTCTTTCTTCTTCTAATTCCTCCTTCTCCTCCTCCTCCTCCTCCCCACCCACTCCTGTGGCAAGAGAATAGCTGCCTCCCCCCCCCCCCGTGAGACCGCCGTGGGGCGCGCTCTGTGGAAGGCTGCCGCGGGCAATCCGGGGGACGCCGACTCCGAAGCGACGCCTCCGAAGGGGGGGGGACTCCTCCGGGCCTGGTTCCAGAGGCGCTTCGGCTGGCAGCCTTCGACAGATCACCGCCTCACGAGCCTGGGCGCATCGACTCAGAAGTAAGTCTCACTGGGACAGCGTTGCGGCCTCAGTTTGCCAAATGTCAATGTCCGAAACAACACTTCCCCGTGAGAATGAGAGGCGTCCCCCTCCAGAAGTACTTTCTTCTAAAACAAGTCTCACCCTGCCGGAGCAGGGCTTCTTCGCTCACTGATTTTAAACGGTCCTTCACGGATCTGGATGTGGCTGGCTGCTTTTAACTCAACGTAGGGCCAAGTTTTATAGTCCTGGCCGCTGTTATTGCCGTTGTTTAAAAAGTTTTATGATTTAACTATTATTTATTATCATTTTGATGTTTTTATTGTTTGAAATTTGCTGACCCTTCTTGGAGAGAAACAACATACAAAATCAGTACATTAAACGGATGTAAACTGGCTTCTGTTTCTCTAAGGTGTATTTTGGATTTAAGTTGTTCAGCTCGTTTCGGAGTTACGCTATGTACCTCGGGAAAGCTTTGACTCGTTAAAAACGCGCCCAGAACGCCCCAAGGAAGAAAACAATCGTGCCAGTGTTACACCCCAACACTCCTTCCCTCCCTCCAGTTAATGGCAGTCGGCGGTGGTGGTCGAACTGCCAGCCTGCAGTAACTCCGTGCAACACCTGAAGAGATGGTCTGGGATGGATAGAAGACGCTCCTTGGTTTTAGGAGTTCTTATTTCAAGACCAGACCTTTTTCTTTGAGGGCGGGGGGGGTGCCACCGGTATTATTTTCAAAAGAAACCTCAACTCATTTCATAGACGACTTCCTGTAGACACAATTTGCACTACGCTGTTAAACTGGTCTTTGAATTATCATTTCTGATTTGGCTTGTTATGAAGTGTTTTAGATTACTTTATGGTATTTTTTTTACGTACTATATAAATGTTAACAATAAATAAACGCACAGGAAGCCTGTGCCGTTAACTCGTTCTGCTGGGGAGCATTTCTCCCAGGATGAATACTGTGGATTCACACCGCGGTCCCATATGTCTCTCCTGACAGGCAAATCTGTGGAGTTCAGTTACATTTGTTCACGGGGGAGTGTGCATAAATACAGCGACTGAACTTGTACCTCTTCCACCCCTCCCCATCTTCGTGGATTGCAACCCCAACGATGCCGCTCCCTTTGGCGGGTTACTGGTTTAGACTGAGCCGCGGAAACTGAAATCTTTTCAAGCAAAAAAAAACCTTGATCAAGCAAAAGACCTCATTTCTGGTATTGACAAAACTGATCGCCACTCTAGAGCAGCACGCTCTTCCACTCTTGCAATCTGAAGTAGTCCAGGGGGGACGAGTGGAGGTAGCATTATTCTCCAATTGTTGCTTTGACCGTTTACTAATTCTTTGATCTCGTTCTGTTTCAGTCAAGTTTACACAGGACTGTGGTAAATCTTTCAATAAATCAGAGTTTAAAAAAAAATACACCTGGCAAAGAGGCAACGTTCATCGTATCCTTAGACTTTGATCTCCAACATCACCATCAAAAGGTTCTTTAATCCATCCTTGAAACGATTTTTTTTTTCCTACGAGTAGCCCGCCTGCGTGCGGTAGTATAAGTACTGGATCGCACCTCTAAATGTTCAGCCCGGCCCACAGAATAGCATTTAGGGTGCAGTAGCCGTTTGACCATTGAGCTACGACCCCGGAGAACCGGATTCGATTCCCCTCTCCCCCATGGAAATCCATTGAATGACCTTGGGCGCGTCACACATTCTCAGCCCTAGAACTCCCCCTTAAGATTACCATAAGTCGAAAACGACTTGAAGTCACACAACAACAACAAAACAACAAGCTATACCTATTTGTGTATCAGCATTGTTATCTGACAGGTAAGTTCCATTGAACTCAAAGGCGTTTAAGAGTAGGCAGACCTATATACGACTTGCTTAGGATTGAGCAGGGCGATCGTGGGCCGTCCTCTCGAGAGGCTGACACTCAGGTTTCCATGGCTATAGAAAGGCATGGGACAAATCTGGCGTGTAGGATTTGGGCAGGATTTAGCAGAGGAGACTAGAAGAGGGGCACCCTTCCTTTTGCGCCAGACCACCCACCGGGGAGACAGGCTGCGGCCTCATCCTGGGGGGGGAGCTAGGAAAAGTGCTCGCTGGAGGCCTCGGAGACCCGCTTGGAGTCCTTCACGCGTGGCCACTGCTGCGTAACGTCGCAGTCATTAGAAGAAGGCGGGGGGAGATGGCCCGGTCAACCCTTCTCTTTAATGGGATTGATTTTTTTCCTTTTCGCGGCATCTCAGTTGGGAAAGGCTCGCTTTTAGATTTAAAAGAAGTGGATCGACGAGGTCTGGCCTCTTTGGGGGAAAGTAAACATCGTAACTTGCACCTAACTGACGTTTCGAGCTCCCCGAATGTGACGCTTTGGCTGCGATACGTTCTCTTTTCGGAATCACGAAGAGCTGCCGCCAAATAAATGGGGAGGGGAGAGAATCGGATTCCTGAATACTTTTTCAAAGCGAGAGGGAAAGGAGAAGTGGGAGTCCCTTTACTTACACAAAGCTGCTCACACTTAAACAGATTTAGGATGGCTTTCGGGTTTGAAAAGGCCATCTCCGAGCGGCTGCCTTCGAGGCCGCTTTTCTGCGTCCAAATATTGGCGCAGACCGCGCTCTCTTAGGAATTGCAAGGAGTCCTTCACGCTGCGAATGAAGCTTCCCAATTCCTTCTCCCCTGCTCCACATCCAACACACACACCCGTGGGCCTTTCAGGGTCAAAAAAGTAGAAAGAATCCGAATCCCGAGGGGCAACGGATTAAAAAGATCAACATAATCTCCCTCCGATTAGCCAGCGTCTCTGGTAGAAAAACTGTAATCGGATCTGACTCAAAATTGCAGGCCTTGCGGCAGCGAACCCGCTGATCTCGGGAGCCCGGGGGAGGGACGGCGATGCGCAACAACTCCGCATCGCGTGATCCGGTTCGCCAGGGGACTTTGAAGAAAGGTCGGGGGGTTACTCCGGGGGCCCCGCTTTTCCCGGATCGAAGCCTCCCGGAGCTTCGGAGGCGCCCTGCCGGCTGGGCTTCCCCCTTCTCATCCCTGTTCCGACGGGCCCTTCCCAGCCACGCTCCCATTCGGGAACCTCTGCTTCTAGACCCGGACTCTCTTTTTCAAATCGAATGCAGCTCAAAAGCTCCTTGCGAAGCGTTTCAATCCCTTCGCGATTACTGTGGTTCCTTCTCCCTTTCCTCGGACTGCGATTTATTTCTCGGAGGCGAGGCTGCGCCGCAGAGAAGGCCATCCTGCAGCCGGCCCGGCGCACCAGACCCGCCCGTTCTTCCGAGGGCCCTCCTCTGAAAAAGCGGCCCGGCAGAGGTGCGGCAGCGGCAGCGGCCTCCTGGGTCCCTCGGAGGTCACGGACTCGGGGCCAGAGGCAGGAAATTCTGGCCTCTAGGCTGAGGGCCTCGGGGGGGCTGATCCTCAGGCAAGAGGGCCGGTAGAGGGGTCCCCGGGCGGGGGGCCAAGGGATGGAGGATCCCACCCGGGCTGTGAGCCCTGGGCTCCACCGTCAGCCGCACGACCTTGCCTGGCGAAAGTCGCATCCTTGTACTGGGTGGAATACTCAGTTCTACCGTATTGTTAGTAATCATTAGAAGAAGGAGGGACGTGTTTATTTGCTTCTATCAGGCCATTTCCGCACTAGGCTGTTAGAGCGCTATGATTCCACTTTCAACATCCTATGGAATCCTGGTGTTTGCAGTTTCAGGAGGGGCGGCCCCTCCCGAAACTGCAAACACCAGGATTCCATAGGATGTTGAAAGTGGAATCATAGCGCTCTAACAGCCCAGTGCGGATATGGCCTTAGTCTTCAAAGTAGCTAGGCCTCCTTTATACAACTTTGAATGACTCCACAAGGTCAGCCTTGATCAGAATGAGCGTCATGTCGTTATGATATTCTTTTGTATCTTCCCTTTCCCCCCAACTCACGGTGGCTTACAAAACACTACAACAAATACCGTTTCGAATAGATCGGGAAACGTTAGAGGAAGGTAGTGCTTCAGAGCTATTCCAATAGCTGAGTGAGCTGCTAGAATAAACTGTAAGAGTCAGCAGGATTAACTTTGGGTACGAATTGCTGGTTTTGGAAAGGAAAGGGCGAAACACTGAAACAAATGCCGGCCCGCGAGGTGATTTTTTTCTATGTTTTTCCCAGGACCCGTAACTCCCCCTCCCATGAAGTGGTATTCCACGGTGAGAGCCAGCGTGGATATAGTACTGGACTGGGATTTGGACTGGGACTTTGGAAATCCAGCTGTGTGTGTACGTGCCTTCAAGTCGTCACGAATTTCATAGGGCTTCCTTAGACAAGGAATGCTTGTAGGTGACTTGTCATTGCCTTTTACCAGTCTCCAGTGAAGCATCAAATTCAACTGGTTCACATGAAACTCACCTGCTTGGGCCAACCAGCGGTTCTCAGCCTAAGCTTCCTGCTCAGTGTTACTGTAGGGATAAAGTGTTATCATTCACTGTCTTGAGTTAACTGCAGGTAAGGCAGAAATAATAATTAAATAACAACATTTTATTTGTATGTTTTAATTCATATTCCCCTTTCCTCCAGAATGGGATCCAAAGCCGCTTGCAGGCAAGTTAAAAACAAAACGAAAACAACGTACAATGCAGAAGTTTAAGACCATTAACAGACAACGGTAAGAACATTAATGTTAAAATTCAATGAAACGCATTTAGAAGCATGTTTAAAACACAGAGATCAAGATCCAGCACGCTCCATTTAAAAAAAGAAAAAGAAAAAGCCTCATGCAGAACCAGTTAAAAGTCGAAGTCCGGTGGCAGTAAAAAGGTCTGCCTGAGAAAAGAGAAGAGAGGAAGCCCAAGGGAGCCGCCCAGGCTGGGGAGCGGGGGGGGGGCAATTCCATAGTCTGGGAGCGGCCGATACTGTTATTATGCTATATAATAACGCTTATTATTCTTATGAGCGTTATTAGATAGCTTGGTAATACGCCACAGTTTCTGAGAGAAAGTAAGAGACGACGGCAAGGCATTCCTAAAGCAGCCAAAGGCCTAGAAATTAGATGGACCTAAATGTCTGTACGAGCCAAAGCCTTGCTTTAGATAACACCTTTCTGTACCATGGCGGTACCTTTTGTGGCACCCCGTAAGTGTCCTGATTTAACGGGAGGAGGAAAAAAAAAGGAGTCCCTCTCCACCGTTGGCCCCAGAAGCGTTCTAACGTTCGTGCCGCTGTCCCTCTCTTCCTTGAGGTCTCTCCTTCTTGGTTGGCGGAGGAAAGTCCCCCAACGAGCCCGTTTCCCGTCTGCCCGGCCTGGACGATCTTCCACCGCTCCCGGGGAGCGGTGGAAGATCGTCCAGGCCGGGCAGGCGGAAAACGGGCTCGTTGGGGGACGCTGCTCCCTTTGTCCTCAAGCCCGTGGGCCCAGCCCTTCTCTCTCGACTGGGAAGAAGAGGCCGCAGAATCTTAAACTTCTTGGAGTGAGGCAGGGACCCGATGACCTCTTTTTTTCCCTTCCTTTCTTTCTTTCTTGCTCTAAAAATCCTTCTTTCCCGATTGATTTCTCTGAACTTCCAGCAGTGCTTTCCAAACGGTGTGCCGTTAGCGCGTCGCCTGAAGTGTGTAGGTGTGTTGCCTACAGCCTTGGAAATGTATGCTATTATTTATAAATCGTATATTTTTAAAATATATGGAAGGTTTTCGGGAGATATGTTGTGTCGCCATACATTTTGTTATTGCAACTTATGTACGCGTTTGTATCTCTTATAAGGGCTCAGTTTAACCTCCAGTTTGCTAGTAGAACTGAATTCCTGTGTGGCAAAATGATGCCTGTCTAAAAAAGTGCGTCACCAATATGAAAAGTTTGGAAAGCTCTGACTTACAGAAATGGAGCCCACGACTGAGGCTTAACTCTGTAACTCTAAAGAAGTGGTACCCCAGCCGAGACTGTTTGTTTTTCCTCCTCGCTCGCCATTCTCGCTTCCTTTTGTGCCGCGTTGAGATCACAGTCAAGGACCCTCTCTTTCTCTCTCTCAAACTCTCTCTCTCTCTATTTGATTGATTTGCATTTCCTTCCTGGAGCCCTTTCTTTCTGTAGAAGAGGCATAAAAAAAATATCTTCAAACAGATAAACGGTGGCTACATAGATAGACAGACAGGCATTTTCTCAAGCCTAGTTAATGCCGCAAGGCTGGATGCACTTAACTGAAAATCAGCTCCAATGAATGTAGTGGAATTTACTGAGTTTAAATTCACACGCTGGAAGAGTACAGAGGGAACTCAGAGGAAAGTTCCCTCCAGCTCAGCCTCCTGGGTCCAGCAGGAGCAGCCGAAAGCAGCCCATGAAGAGATCCACGTCTCCCACAGGCACCTTTCTCAGGTACACGGCTTCTGTACATGGAGGTCTCACCTAGGGGTCTGTCCATTGACGCAGCGCTCTCTGTTCTTCCACAGATCGGAGATCCACGTCCATAAAGAATGCCGGATCCGACCCAAGTGCCATCTGGCCCAGCCTTTTGTTTTCAGCGATAGCTCGGAGATGTTTCAAGCCGGCCACGAAAACAAGGGCCTACCATGGAGGGGGGCGGTATAGTGCTGGCCTTCCTACTCTTGGCTAACGGCTGCTGGGAGAAATTCACCATGAGGCCCTCCAGACGTTGTTGGAGTGCATCTCCCAACCGCCCTAGCCAGCACGGGGAGGCATGCTGCGCCCAGCATCATCTGGAGGGCCATTTGAAAAGGCCATCCAGCTTACAGGTTCTCATCCCTTGGTAAAGGTCCTCCTCCCACCAGTCCAGGGAAAGCTGGCCCCCCCAGCTTCGCTTGGTGTGGGCGGAGCAGGGCACTGACGTTACTAAGTGGGGAGGACACTCTGCAGATGCTCAGGAGCCCTCTATTCCTCTAGCCCGTGGAAGTAGCATCCTAGGAACCTGAGACCAATGAAAGGCCTCCGAGACTCACCGCCACCCCTCTTGGCTGGCGGAGGGCAGCCCTCCTGCCTCTGCGAGGCGGGCCCACATATGGCGCGCGGCTTTAGGTGTCAACGGGCAGCGGCGGCGGCGAATTAGAGTGGGTAATTGTCCGTCATTAGGGGGTCTGAAACGCGATCTGTCACAACAACTGGAACATGTCTCGGCGGCTGGCGAAAATAATCGGAATGATTAGCGCTCATTATGGATGTCAAGCCGAGTCCGTGAAGCTGAAGGTGCAAATTAGCTTTGACGTGAGAAATCAAACCCACCCCAAGGGGGGCATTCCGGGGGGGGACGGCGGAGGTGACGGAGAGGCAAGAGAGCGCCTCATTTCTACCAAGAACCGTAAGGGGCCCAAGGCCTTCCTGGAGTCACGCCCTCTGGCCGGAAATCTCCACCTCTGCTGAGAAGAGGGTATTCTGTACATGCTCAGAGGCCCCGAGCCCTGGAACGTATGAGGTGGAGATCATCTTAATAAAAAAAAAAAAACTATGAACATGATTTCTCTTCCTATAAACATAAGCAGATAGTTTTTCTCCTCGGAATAACCATCCTTTAGAAGCAAGATCCTCTGCCTAGACTTAGAGGAATAAATAAATGACCAGTAGTTTCCTTATTTTTGAGTACCCGACTGCGACTCCGGAGACCAGGGTTCGAATCCCCCCTGCTTAGCCATGGAAACTCACTGGGTGATCTTGGTCAAGTCACACTCTCTCAGTCTCAGAGGAAGCAAAAGCAAACCCCATCTGAACAAATTTTGCCGAGAAAATTTTATGATCGCCTTAGCCACAAACGGCTTGAAGACACATACCAAGTTTTCTTACAACATTAACGGGATAATACTCTTTCTCTCAGAAATTGCAACAGAGGCCGGTCACTCGATGGATTGATTGATTGATTGATCGATTGATTACGTTTACAACCCTCCTTTCTTCCAAATCATATCCAAGACAGCTAGGCAAATTGCCCAGTGTTTGGAATTAACTAGCAGATGTTATGCGTTTAATACGACATTTTTAGCCCACCCTTCCTCTAAGTATCTCAGGATGGGTTACAAGATTCTTCCTCCACACATGTATTCCTCGCAACCACTCCTGTTAAATTGCGGGAAAGCGAGTTTCAAGGCTGAGTCCTAGCCGGTTGGAACCTGGATAGGGCTATCCATGGGTATCCCTGGCTCCATCCGGCGCTCTAACCACCTCTAACCACTGCCTTACGAGTAATGCCTGTTGTAGTGCTGCCCCGTGTCGTGCCACCTGATGCTGGGTGCGGGGAAAGCAGGGCCGTCCAGATGTTGTCCCACCGTGGGTTTCACTCTCCACGGACTCTTCTGACAAGGTCTGACGGGAATTACAGTCCAACAACATCCGGAAGGCCGCGTGATCCTCAGTGCCTGATTTACTGTATGGGCACTGGCGGAATCTCACCTAGGGTTTATTCTGAAGACTGCCCATTAGATCTTGCTGCCATTTCAAAACCAACGGTTCCCTAAGACCCAAAGCCACGTACCGATCACCGACAGTGCCAGGCGGCCTTAAGAGCATCGAAAGAGGGGTCCGATCCCGGCAAAAGCGGTGAAAGTTGAATCGTAAGAGCTCATCACCCCCAGAACCAACATTTGTGTGGGAAAAAGAGGGGGGGGAGAGAGAAAGTGCTCCATGGTGCTGGGTGCACTCTCTAGCTAGATAGCTAGGCAGATCCATAGACACACGCCCCTTGTTATGGGCCTTCGTAACACCTCAAGTTGTTCAAGTGTTACGAGATTTACTGCGACCCTCCCACACGGTTTTCCTGGCAAGATGTGTTCAGAGGGGATTGCCTTTGCCTGCCTCTGAGGATGAGAGAGTGTAAGTTGCCCAGTGGGTTTCAATGGCTGAGCGGGTATTTGGACCTTTGGTCTCCAAAGTCCTCGCCCAACACCCAAACCACTCCACTTCACTGCCTCTTACATTTCTTGGCTACGTCCCTAACCCGGAGAGCAACAGCGCCTCGCATGATCGACAGTTCGTTGGGATCAGCTCTGCGACGCCACTGGGCAGGAACCCAAAGGAAACCTGAGTTGGTTCCCCTGATATTCAGAAACATCCTTCTGTAAGAGGAGGCTCCATGGTTTTCCCCTTTCAGTCCCAAGAGGAATATTCCTCCTTCTTTCCACTGGACCCAGACCTGGAAAGCGTATGCCCCGACCCAGTTCTGGCGGAAACATCTCCCCATTGTAAAACTAAGGCGGCAGTCCTCTCTCCACGGTGACTTGAGAGTCAAGCTCCATTGATTAAGGTGGGCGTTACTTCCGAGTAAATCTAAGACTAGGGCCCAAGCAAGTAAACGCCCGGGAACAACGCGAGAGTGGCTTCGAAGAAGGAAAAAAGAAAGAAAAAAATAACCCGCAGGAGGAAATGTGGAGGAATTCAATAGTAAAACAAGGAAGCAAAGGGCCAACTCCGTCTTCGCTTCAAGGGGAAGACGAAAGAGTGTTCCCCCACCTTTGCAAACGACGTGAGCCGCTGAAAAGGCTCTGGTTTTAGTTAGATCCCTGCCCTAAACTCGGAATTCCCCGAAAGGGGACAGATTACAGGGTTCTGTGTGTGTTGCACGACTTTTTCTTCTCCTCCCCCCACCCCGCCACACGTTTCCGCGAAGGCACCGGCCAGACCTTCTCCGGCCGAAGGACCAGCGGTTATTCCGCAAGATGAATGCTTCCCTCTTTTCAAGAGGGGCTCCTCCTGACCCCAACACCTTTTGGGGTTTCTTCCTTCGTAAAAGCTCGGGAGACGGCCCTTCGCTTTCATTTCGATCGGGTTTGGAAATGATATCTACAAATACTAACCTTGAAGGTGGCCGACAGGCTCCCTGCGATGGTCAGGGCTACTGAATGCAGTGGAACTTGCTCCGAAACAATAGAAGAGGCAGCGTGGGATGGTTTTGAACTTTAGACTAGGGCCATTTCCGCACTGGACTATTATAGGGCTATTTTGGCTATTTTTCCACTTTCAACATCCTATGGAATCCTGGGGTTTGCAGTTTAGGGAGGGGCCTCAAAGGCCCCTCCCTAAACTGCAAAGCTCAGGATTCCATAGGATGTTGGAAGTGGAATAATAGCCCTATAACAGTATAGTGTGGAAATGGCCTAGGACTCTGGAGACTAGGGTTGGAAGCCCACCTCGGTCATGGCAACTCACTGGGTGACCTCAGACAAAATCCTGTCCCCAGATAGGTTCGCCTTGGCGTTGACAACAACTTCAATATTGAACCTCCATAAAAGGAAATGGAACCAGAACTATTTCTAGAACTGGAAAGGGATGGATCAAATGCAACCACAACCGCAACAGCAACTTATTTATGAAAAGAAGATCAAACTGTTCCAAAGTTTTGGTACAGAACTTTAGAGAGGGTTGTTGTTTTTTTCTCCCGAAAACATCCAGGTTCCTCAGCCAGTATAGCCACGACCGGGTGGAACTCCTGGGAACTGTAATCTAGAAAAGGAACTTCCCCAAGCTCTGCTTCGGTGTTATTAGCAACCTGCCGTGTAGACCAATATTGTCTTCATATTAAAGATAGGGGAACTGAGGCAGGGACCGGCCAAAGAAATGGTAAAGGCCAGCTTCGAACCCCGGGCCTCTGAGCTCACCACCTTCGTGGCTACCCCAGCAAGAAAGCCCAGCGCTGCTAGTGATGAGGCTAATTAACTGTGGCAGTAACAATCCGTAATAGAATTAGACAAAAGCGTTTTTCCTCTTTCATGTTTGAGAAAAGCCAACCAAATGTTCTCCGAAGCAGACGGTTGGCTTCGGTTTTTCGCTTTTCACACCCAGAAAACACGTGACGTCCTCTCTTCCTAGTCACACCCCAAGTTCTTTTAACCGAGCAAGCGCCGCAAGTTCGTGCGGTCTTTCGCTTCCAAAGCGCACGAAGTATTTTTTTCAAATCAGTTAAATTTACAGACGAACAACGACGTCTATATCCCACCAGGCTCTTGATTTCTTGCACAAGGCGAGCCCGATGGAGGTGGACGCGAACTGCGCAGGCGAAAGAGTCCTGGGGGCTTCCATACCCGGTGTGAGTCAAATCGGAAGATGAACCGATTTAAAGCTGATTCCAAAGGCAGTTCTGGTGCATCTGTAAATTTTCCAGCCGGGATGGGAAGAATCCTATTGACCACCCCGGAGTAAGTAACTTGAGGCTTCGGATCTAAAACGGCACCACTTTGCTCTTTGTTTTTAAATAGCTACTAGTCCCACATAAGCAAGACCAGCAGGGAATTATGTCGGGATGCGTCAGAGCAGTGGGAACCCAACTCTCTTGGGGCACGCAAGTCGTCTTTTCGTTCACAACCAGGGCTGGGATCTCCCTTCAAGCGGAACCCCTCGTGCCTGAGTAGCTCAGGCAGGCTTCCACCTTTTTCTACTTGCTTTCTCCAGGTGCCTTCAGAAATCCTAAAAAGATAGGAATCCAAAGTAATATGCTTAGGATTGAGGGCAGAAGGTGGCCTCCATAGCCCCGGGTTATCCCAGGTTCCCTCTTGCCTTGCCCCCCTCCTAGAACTCTGGACATACCTCTCTCCCATTCTCAGTTTTCAAAAGCTGTTTCGTTTAGTTTCGTTCTGTTGCTGGTTAGTCTTCTGTCTCCTCTGTCCAAATATCTGGAGAATATTTGTGTATCTGTGAGTGTGTGAAAAGGAGCCCCGTTTGTTTGGAACTTCTCCTGCGCAAGCCTCCAAGAAAACAGTCCTCTCATATTTTTATTCTTCAAAACAGTTGACGTAGGAGAAAATCCCTCTGTATCGTTGCGCCAATTATCCAGTGTATATTTACGCGCAGTTTCGTCTGTGATGCACAAGAAACTGAAATGGCAAAAAAGTGACTATTGCCTGTTGTTAAAATAAGTACCGCTTTTTTCTCCAAGGGACAGCGGCAGAGAAACGCAGTGCCTGCTTTACAATGGGGGAGGTGAGGCCACTCTGGGCTGCGGGTCCGCCTTAAACCTAAATCAGTCACCTGGGAATTCAAACATATAGGATCAGGCGTAGAGAGACGCGAGTAGAGCTGTTTTGCAGATACCAAAACGCAAGCGGGTGTCAGTGTTCCTTCATCACGTCTTCCTGACTTGCGGGCCCAATATATTATATTTGGATCAATGGGCGAGGATTTTTAGGGGGCTTCCGATCCACAGTATAAAGGATACAAAGGATCGGACTGTGAGACTGCGAAAACATTTCAGTACCAGTCTCAGTAACTATTTACTCAAAAGTAAGCGGTAGGGGGATCAGCGGGACTTACTCCTGAGCACAAAATTTCAGCTTTCGCAGTCTTTTCAACACCCCCGAAGTCTTTGGTTTGTTGTCCTCCCGCATTGACCTTCGCACCCCCGCACCCCAGACGTGAAGCATTTGGATTTCCAAGCCAGGCTGCGGCGAGTCAGGCTACAAGACAAGGATAAAATTTACATAGTGGGAAGAAATAACGGTGCAATCCTAGGCACGTTTGCTCAGTAATAAATGCCATGGTACTTAGTGGCACTTTACTCTCTACTCTCTACTGAAGAAGTTAAGGGTTACAGTCTAAGCCTGACATTTGGTTTCCAGCCATGTAGAATCCCTAAGGATCCAAATCCCCTGAAAGCTAAAATTTTGCTTCGCTGGGACGTCACCGAGGCTGCTTTTACTGGAACCTGGTGCCTACTGGCAAGCAGCAGAGTTTTTGCCCAGTAGTGTCGGACTAGGAAATGAAATCAAAGAATTGCAACTGGGCATATTTGTAGGAAGGGTTTTTTTAAATAATGTGGTTATCACATCGTTCCTTTCTCGTATTTTTAATGATGTGTCTTTCTTTTAGCATCTAGATACCATAAAGGCACCAGATCTCGCTTGGTTTTGAAAGCTAAGCAAGGTCAGCTGTGGTTGGTACTTAGATGAGGGACCACCAGCTAATACCAGATGCTGTAAGCTGTATTTCAGAGGAAGGAACTGGCAAAACCACCTCTGAGCATTCCTTGTCTAAGAAAACCCTGTGAAATTCATGGGATCGCCGTAATTCGACAGCTGACTTGAAGGCACATCCCCATAACTTTCTTTTCTAAATGGTAGTTTTCGATCCTAACACGCTGACTTGGCATTCCCTTGGGTTTAATGGGATTTAGCCCACGGATTCGATTTCTCGCTGGGCCGTGGGAACTCACTGGGTGACCTTGGGAGCGGAACACACTTTCAGCCCCAGAAACCCACGTGGTAGCTTTACCTTATGGTCGCCATAAGTCGGAAACGACTTGAAGGAGCACAACAACAACAAGGAGTCCTGCAGTCCGATTCGACTGAGTTTCCTTTAGCTTTCGGCGGAGAAGGGTTGCAGCCTAAAGCCGAAGTGAGGCGGGATCGCAAAGGCAGGATTCTGGCCATCTCTTCTCGGCTGGGCTTTGGAAGTCTCTTCTGTTCTGATCTGGAGCCACGCTTGGTGCCCCAGTTCTGGTGTCAGGTACACTCTTGCCACGGCTGCTTCATCAGCATCGTTATCATCACCACTGTTCACATCATCATCTCGGTCTAGTAGTCTACCTCGTGTTAGGGAGTGGCATTTTGGATCACCAATGCTTCAAATAATGACCAAGAATCTACGGATCAGAGAGGTACTGTAGGATCGTGGAGAGCCCCAAGTTCACTTTTTGTACTTGTACTGCTGTGATCCTATCTATGGCGATTTCACTGAGAAATTTTGTTGGTCCATCAGGAATTGCTCTCAGAGCACCCATCAGCTCTGGAATTACAGTTGTATGACTGTGATCACCATCGGCATCATCATCATCGGCATCATCATCATCCTGCCTTTTCACCGGCTTTCAGCTTCGGAACCTGGGACTGGGTTTCAGTTGCCAGATCCTAGCTCTATAAACATCTCTCCACAGCTCCGGATTTTTATCTACATCTGTATGAAACCATAAACCTACGAAGATATCAGTGCTCCCGCCTGAACAGAGGAGAAGGGCAACCGTCCTCCTCCCTCCACTTCCCGCTTCCTTAGCCAGCTGTTGAATACCGTATACATCCCGGAAAGCCTATCTCAGCAACTTGGAAGAAATCTGCTCTCTTTTTGATTGGCCTGTTCTACAGTTTTATAAGGAAGAAAGCCGACTGGGTGGCCATTTCCATCTCCGCTCCTGTAGTTTTTCCCTTTCCTCCACTATCACTACCCATCCCCCTTGTTTATCTTCAAGCTTTGCTGGGCACTTTAAAAACTCCTAGACCTATAGGACATAAAGCTGGACCCAGTATAGGTCTACTAATTTATATTTATGTGCACAAATAACTGCTAGGATTTGTTTAAATTTCGTAGAGGGCAAAGCCACCTAACTCTCAATTCCCAAATCACACTAAGTAAAATCAAAGCTGTTGAATGGCTTCCGAATTTCAGATCATTCTAAACCACTATTTTCTCTTGCATTACAATGACATCGCAATAGCTGTGAACAGGAGGGCAAAATGTACTAAGAAGAGTGGCTGGTTGGTTCTTTCAAGGGCCCTTTCTCTTCCTCACACAGCCCACGGAAGGCAGCTTTTGCACCGAAGAAGAATTTTAAAAGAAATTAGGATACTGATCCAAAAGCAAGGCAAGCTCTCAATTCCCATCCAGATTGTCTTCCTCTGACATCTCGCCTACAGCAGCTGGCCCCTCCCGAAACTGCAAACCCCAGGATTCCATAGGATGCTGAAAGTGGAATCATAGCTCTATAACAGCCTAGTGCGGAAACGGTCTTGGTCATGCTCTGAGTGCACAGGCCCTGAGTAGGGCTGTTAATTCTTAGAGAGACGTCTAATTCTTAATAACAACAAGAGCAGGACTGGAGTCTGGGGTGCTGCAACATGGAGGAAAGGAGAGTTAAATCCTCCTTCTCTGGCAATTAAACAGAGGGTGCTATTGCCAATAGATCCAGGGATTTGGAAAATAGATGGACGCTGGAACTGCGTTGGTACCAGGCCTAGCAATGCGCATATTTCAAGCAGGAAACCAGCAGACACGACTCAGAGGCAAGAAAGCCCTTGGCTTGCTCGGAAGGGACTGATTCTGTCAGTACAGGAGCTGGAAATCAGATTCACAGAAATCAGTGCGGAGAGTCAGGGGTGCACCTGTCAATTGAGGCTGCAATCACGAGCAGACTTTTAGGGCGTAAATCGCAAGACTGAACTCAAGCGGGCTTTGCTTTCCAAGAGGCACGCCCGGCAGCGTGCTGGAAATGTTTTCACGACTGACTGTGATGGGCATCCTTCCCAGTGACGTCAGTGAGGCTGACAGCCTTATCCACAAGCCAAAGTCAAAATATCTGGTTTTATTTCAACGGCAAGAGGAAACACACACAGACACATCATGTATTCCTTTTTTTGCTCCCAACAGTCGCATTTATTTCTTTCCCAGGAGCCCACAGAAAGGACTTAGCTTCGGAAGACCCAGATCTGTTTCCCAGAGCCCTGGCTGCCCCTTTGGTGCTTAGGGAAAGTTCCCCTCGCCCAAATTTGATTGTCATATGAGAAATGATCTTCATGGAGAACAACAGGGGAGACAGGGTGATCTCCCCCGTATCAAATCCCTCTCATTTGTCAATTAAGCTACGGAAAATCTCCAGTGATGGCTTCAGAATATTATTTTTTAAACTTAATTGCCAAGTTTAACTATTAATTCCTCTATTTCCTGGATAAATTCTTCCCCTTATGTGCTGCAATTTCCCTTTCGCATTACTTTGTGCCATGACAAAAATGTTCTTGCATTTTAATGGGGGCGGGGGTGGTCCCCAAGGGGTTGGAGTTGGAGAGGGAAGAGTTAAGCCTCCTCTCCCTGGATGCTGTGATTCTACCAAGCTTCTCAAATGACAGTTACGCTGTTGCCATGGGAAACTTTTCCTTACTAAACAGACTTTAATGGGACAGATCGCTTTTCCTTGGGAAGCAGAGAGAAATGTGAGGATACAGGCGGTGGTAAGGAGCACAAACGGGGAAGAAGAGAGAGAGAGGCCATTTCCGCACTAGACTGTCATAGTGCTATTATTCCACTTTCAAAATCTTGTGGAATCCTGGGGTTTGCAGTTGAGGGAGGGGCCTTCGCAAAACCCAGGATTCCATAGGATGTTGAAAGTGGAATGATAGCACTATAACAATCTGGTGCGGAAATGGCCCATGACTGCTTAAGTAGAACTAACTGCCCCTGAAGTCGACGAGGACTTCCTCTGACCTGCACTGCGTTGCCCTTTAAGACCTATTAAGGACGGTGGCCTCAACAGCAACGCGCTTTCCGCCACTGTTCCAGGTACTTCAGCCACACCGGTGCAGCTGTCTGTAGGCCACCCCACGAGGCATGTAGGTCACGCAGTAGAGCTGGGAAAGTTAAACACTAGCCTCCTTGGCCCTGCGGCAGCAGCCTGCCATTCCTTTCTCAGATTTTTCATCTCTGTGCTCTTTCAACGGACCCATGAAAGGGCTACAAGCAAAGGTTGGAAGGTCCGGTGGCTAGTTACACCTAGATATTAAGGGGAAAACCTTCTTAATTTCCATGCTCCTTCTCAGAGACTTTTATGCTCTTTTTCAGACTACAGTCTTTGGTACCGCTAACTCCTATTGTGGATTCCTACGGAATCCTGGGTTTTGCAGTTCTAGGAACCATTTAGAATTTGCGAGCTCTAATGCTTCGCAAAACTCCGTAGGATGGACTCATGGCAGGTGAGAGTGGTATGAAAGTGCTATAATGGTCTGGTGTGTGAAAGATCAGTTCAGTTCAAGGGACGGCACTCTTTACCCCCCACCATCCAGACTAGATTTGCTTGGGGTTAAACCTCATTGGTCAAAATTGAACTTCCACTCAAAAGCTTTAAATATTTGGAAAGTCTGTCCTCTCTGAATAGGTTGTGCAATTATGCAATGTAAGAGCCAGAGTGGTATAGTGGTGTAAAGTGTTGGACTAGGCCTTCAGCAGAACGGGTTGGAAATCCCACTCGACTATAGAAGTCCCTGGGGGACCTTGGGTAAGTCACACTCTCTCAGCCCAGAGGAAGGCAGGAGCAACAGTGCTATGAACAAATTCTGCAAAGAAAACCCCTTAACAGGTTCGCCTTAGGGTCGCCATTAGTCAGAAGCTGCTTGGAGGTACACAACAACAATAATTGTGTGTAATGTTGATCCTTTTTTTGGCATGAAATTAAATACAACACTTAGAAAGAGGACAAAAAAGGCTGTATGTACCCCCTAAGCAGTATTGTGAAAAAGCCTTATGGCAACCATCCGTACACAGTTCGGAGTTAGTTCCATCCTATGGGCAGATAGGTTGGACTCAAAATAAATATGTGTTGGGTCAGTACTTAAGATAGTTACATTTTTCACATGACATGTAAGGACCACCCATTCATCATTCATTAGAACCAAGAGGGAAAGTTATACTACTTCAGATTGCAGATGAAAAAAAAATTACTTTAAAAATGTGTGTCCCGTCAGGGACAAGCCTTTCCCTTAATTATGCTATTTTCCTTCACCAGGAGTTCTTTTTTCTTGATTTTTCCTCAGGCAAATCGAGACCAAAGTAAAAGGAAATCAAACTGCTGGTTAAACTACGAGCCAAAGAAACGGAGTGACTTCTTCGAGGCCATCACGCCGGAAGTCTGCTTCTTCTCGCTTTCCTTTCTTTTTTCAGTGGGGAGGGGGCGTTCAGAGATGCAATTTCCTGTCTGCAACCAGAAGTGACGCAGTTGTACGGAGGGGACTTTTGACAGCTGAAAGCAGACGGATGTTCAGTGTCTTAACAAGAAAAGTCCCAGAGCCTTACGCCCCAACTGGAAAGCCTCGTTCAGCAACAGCCGAACTTGAAATAACTTTCCCCGAAGTCTCATCCCACGAAGAAACGGGAAGGGACATGGCTCGGACTGCGATCTTACATATTCGCTCATCCGATCACTTTTGGTAGACTTCATAGGGTTACATTTTTAACGTACCAGATGTGGAATAGAAAGGCCAGTCTGCCCAATCGTGTCCACTTCCCGTAGTTTCTTCCTGCCCTAGAACTAAAAGCGCCTCCTGTTCAAATTTGCTGCGGCTCAGCCCCTTTTATTTCGTGAATTCTTCCTTTGCTCCACTTTGTCGTTTTTGAACAGAAGCAAACACTCTTTAGATGAGGGAGATTTTGCTTACAGAAGCCCCGGCCAGCGCCACCCTTTAGGAAGTGGTGGAACCGTCGACCAAACCCCCGAAGTGCGAAAGGCTCTTGTCCCTGGCCATTTCCGCACTAGCTTGTTATAGCGCTATTATTCCACCTCAAAGGCCCTTCCCCAATCTGCAAACCTCAGGATTCCATAGGATGTTGAAACTGGAATAATAGCACTATAACAGGCTAGTGTGGAAATGGCTCCTGTCTCCAATATGTGGACAAGTACTAGAAGGAAGTGCCACCATGAGGTGCAGCCTTGAGAAGCTGTCGAATTTGAGGGAGGTGGGGGCTGTTCTATGCGTTGAGACAAGGGAGGATGGAGGCAGGTTCTATGGCACAGCCCTGTCCATGGTTACTCAGAACATAGGCCATTTCCGTACTACACTGTCATAACGCTATTATTCCACGTTCAACATCCTGTGGAATTCTGGGATTTGTAGTCTACATGTGCCGTTTGGCCACTACCCTGTTCTAATGCTGTTATTCCATTTTCAACATCGTATGCAATTCTAGGATTTGTAGTTTAAATTGCTCTCTGGCTGAGAATTCCAAATGCCCCTCTCTAAACTGCAAACTCCAGGATTCCACCGAATCTTGAAAGGGAAATAATAGCACTATAACAAGGTGGTGAGGAAAGGACCTATGTAAACTACAAATTCCAGAATTCCACAGGATGTTGAAAGTCGAATAACAGCATTATAACAGGGTAGTGCAGAAATGGCCGAAGTCCCACTGTGTTTCATTGCGCTTACCCCTCTTGAGTAAGGGCATTTAGGGATACGAGGTCAGTTTCCGGGCGAAAAAAGAGAGGGAAGTGAGGGGGCTCAGTTCTGTGTAAGTGCTCTGGAAGGAAACCCTACTCCTGAAGCCTATGGGAGTAGTTTACAGTTTCTTAGTGACGAGAAGGTGCTTTATACATGCTCAGAGGCACTTGGTCTTATATAGTTGGCTTTGTTTCTTCAAAGAGGGAGCTGCGCTGTTAACTGAGGTGTGCTTAAACAAGAGGGGTGAAGAATAATAGTAGGGGCCAGAGGGGTTGGTTTCCGAAGAAAGCGGTTCCTGGATAACACTTTTATTTGGTCTGGGCCCAATAAAGTAGATGGGAGCCGTGCCATAAGCTGAAATCGTGCAGCGGCGTGATAGTGTTTACTCAGAAAGAAGCTCTGCCGTCAGCAGAGTAGCCGTAAATCTCGAAGTGACAGCCCCCAAGTCACACCCAGGGACCTGCGGCCTCTCCAGTAAGTATTTGGGAAGGGAAAGGTCGGAAATGGAACGAAATATGACATACAAAATATGCAGGTGAGAACATAAATATTTTATTTACAGCATTATTGCCTTCCTCTTGAGTCAAAAATGTCTACAAGATCTGCTTACAACTATTGCTAGTAAGACAAGCATTAAAAATAGAGGAGACAGAGTCATTTCCCACTCTTCTTTTCAAATTGATAACATTTTTCTTAAAATCTTTAAAAATAAATCCAGTGTTCAAGGCAGCTTTTCACTTCAGTTAAGCGAATAAACACATGCATATGCGACTTTAGTCCTACAACCCGATCCTGTTCTCTTCAAAATAAGACTTTCCAAAATTAAAGAGAGCCATCTCGTGTTGTGGTCTGAGGTTTGGACTATAATCCTGAAGACCAGGGTTCAATTCCCCGCTCCGCCACGGAAACCCACGGGGTGAGTTTAGGCGTCTCACACACTCTCAGCCCCAGAAAACCCCCTGTGATAGGTTCGCCCGAGGGTCGCCAGAAGTCGGAAACGACTTGAAGGCACACAGCAACAAAGTCGGTGAGGTTTACTCCCACGTAAGTGTGCGCAGGAGCGTGCAATTTTTGGCGGCCCATCCTAATGCAGCCACATAACCTCTGGTATCCAATTAAGATCGATTTCCCAGATGTCACTGCAAGAATTCTTTCTGAGTACCCCTGAAAAGCAGAAAACCGGACGAGGAGTTTGCAATGAGGTCGGCCTCCCTGGGCTCCCCATTCCATCAGTCTTGCCCCAAACGACGCCTGACAGTTAGTTCTGGCAGCAGCGGGGCGAAGAAGAGGACAGGGATTGCAGGAGTCTCTTCCTATCGCCAACTGCGCCGAAAACAAGGAGGGAAAAAAAGATGCGCACCCATTGGGTGCGGGTGTGTGGACGTTTTTAGACGTGCGGGTGTGTGGACGTAAAATATGACCCCTCGCTTAAGACGTGTACAGTCAGCCGTCCACACTTGCGGGTCTCACTTTTGCGGATTTGATTATTCACGGATTATTTGCTGTCACCTCTGCTGCCTCCCTGTGCCATTTTAAACAGGGACTGCAAGCTTCGTGAGACTGAGAAACTGTGAATGAGGCTTGTAAGTCCCTTAAAAATGGTGTGGGGCAACAGTGGAGGTAGCAGGAAGCCCCACCAGCCCCCCACTTCTGCCTTGTGAAGGAACCGTGATGCCTCAAAGGAATCTACGGTGGCTTGAATGTGGTGATCATATGTTTTTTGTGTGTAAAATGTGGTTTGGGAGGGTATAGAGTTATTCACGGTTTTTCCACTTTCAGTGGGGTTCTGTGCCCCTAACTCTAGCGAATGTGTAGGGATGACTGTACACGTGCATGTACCTGGCACATAATTTCCCTTTAGATGCATCCTGTGGAATCCTGGGGTTTGTAGTTTGGTTAGAGGCACCCCCAGGAGCACTCTGGCTAAGAAGTCTAAATGCCCCTCCATAAATTGCCAGTCCCAGCATTCCATAGGACGGGACCCTGGTAGGTAAAGCGCATCACAGCACTGTAATCGTGTTATATGAAAAAGCCTCTGGATTCTAAACTGTTTTTTCTTGAAAACCAGATCCCTTTGCCTTCGTTAGAGAGGAGCCACAGAGCTGAGAAGGATTTATTCTCCAACGCATTCAGGCGGTTACCTGTTTGTCTACCTAATTCCTTGAATGTAAATCCGGCCAAGATCAGTGGCCGCCCCCAAGGCTGAAAGGTTCTGTCCATTATCAGATTTGCTAATAGCCAACCCAGGTCTCTGAGTGCTAATTCTTTTACAGCCGAAAGGAACACAGCAGCGAGGTATTAGCGGACTTGGGGAAGCCCTGAAGTGTATAAAAATCTTTTAAAAAAATGAAGTTGTGGAGGAGGAACGCCGGCGAGTTACATATACGGAAATACAGCCCAAAGAGAACTGAGCATGTTCAGTGGCCACCGAATCCTGGAGGACTCTGAGAGGGGAAGGGAACACTCCGGAGGAGGCTTGGATGAGTGGAACGTTTTCCACGCCGCGAGGCTTAGTCAAAAACCCGGCTTCTTCTCTAGTTCCAGTCCTAAACTTTCTTTTTTTTTTTTTTAATAGCAAGACCTACCGATGTTTAAAAAAACATATTCGGGACAACGCTGTTAAATCCTTGTTCTTACAGTAATCTCCACGGAAATATTTACGGGGAAGTCTGCGCATTGTTTCGTTATTCTGTAGCTGAGTGTACCCTGGGTGGGTGTGAACAGAATGCATGAAACCCATTGCATTTGAGGAGATGCAAGACCTCTGTCTGTCTTGGTGGTTTAATACCCGCAGGCCATCTCGGGCTCCTGCCGTCCAGGCAACACAGACAAACGTTTTGCGCGGCTTGTCCAGCTGAAAGCAGCAAGACGCCCTTTCTCGGTAGCAAGTTGTGCTTACTGAACGGCTGACTTCGGGTGGCAGCTACTGGGCTCATCCAGAGTGGGTGTTCGTGGTAACTTTATTTAGGAACTGAGTGGTGGATCCACTCCCACCCGCACTGCTTTGTTCAGACCCTGTATTGATAGCACCATACAGCCTCCTGTTTCCATTCTCCCCTTCCTCATCCATCCTTCTCGAGTGGAAAAATACGTGCATTCGTTGAGTCTACTGGCTAAACGACAGACAGCAATGCTGCGTCGGTTTGCTTGGGATAAGTCCTGTTTTACTTAATAGGGCTTACTTCCGAGTAAACAGGGCTAGATTGCACCGCTAGTGTTCTTTTAGTATTTAGAAACCATGATACAAATGAGGGGGTGGGGAGAGAAAATTCCGAAGGAACTTTTCACCGCCCCCCGACCCGCCCTGCGTGGGAGGAGGACACAATCCACCAAAGAAAAGAAAAGACTTAGCCAGGCGGTTGGTTGTGTTGACTTTAATTTAGTCTGTAGTGTTTGACTATGATGCGGTTCTGTGTCTAGCGGTCAACGACGAAAACGGATTAATCTTCTTATTCTTTCAATTCACCAGGGAGTTTTCTGGGTCATCTAAATGAAATAAAGGGAAATTACTCCCTTACTCCCCGCCAAATACCCTAAAGGCACCAGATCCTGTCGGATTTTGGAAGCTAAGCAGGGTTGGTCCTGGTCAGTACTTGGATGGGAGACCATCAATGACTTCCAGGTGCTGTAGGCTATAATTGGGAGAAAGGAGCTGACAAAACTACCTCTGACTATTCCTTGCCTAAGAAAATCCTATGAAATTCACGAGGTCTCCGTAACTCCACAGGCGACCTGAAGGCTTACTTACTCACACTTACAACTCCGCAGACGCGCTGAAAGAAGAGAAGTTCTCCTCGGATCCTGTCCTTCGTTTGGAAGTGACGCTGGTTGCTTTCCCTGGAATTGGTTTTTCTAGACACAGTCCACATCAGGGCGTGGATCTTCACTTACAGTTACAGGAAGCCGAAAAGACCACAAGTACATTAAAACTGTAATAATATTTAAAACAAATAAACTATTTAAACCGGAAGGAGGTCCCAGTGAAAGAAATGAGACTTTGAAGTATATATACGTGCGTGCGGAGGGCTCATAACTCCGTCTTAAGTTAAAAAATTCAAGAGAGTTTCAAACCTTGTTTTTATGACCATAACGTTTATTATAATCGCAATATGGATAATACTGAGAGTGAATAAATAAATTTACCATAAGCTTCGACGGGCCAAATTCAGAAATTTCTCTCCGAGACCCACCCGAAGCTGCCTGGGGTTTTCGGGCGGGGCGGCGGCTGCGTCCTTCGGCCATTGGGACGCTCTCGCCCAGCGCCGCAGTCGGCCGGGAGGCTCCTGGGAAGGCTGAGCGTCGTTGACTTGCAGCCCCTTTCAGGTTCTCGAGGCCCCCCTGCCTTCTCTCTCCGCCGGTGGCGTCAGAAACCTGGACGTCGAACACCAGGGAGGGAGAAACCTACGATTTTATCCGGGAACGCTTCGCTGGCAGTCAAAACACGCGCGTCACCTCTGCTAACAACATAAGAAGAGGCCTCCCTCCAGGGTTCTAAATCAGGAGGGGCAAAAGGAGGGCATTGCCCCCAAATAAGAATTCCCCCCCATGAAATTTTCCTTCAGGCCTCAAATGCAGCGAGTGAGACCCTGAAAATCCTTCACGCCCCCCCAATGCTTGTATTTGCTATGTCCATATTCCCTTGGTCGCTTTGCCTGCCCCTTTGCTGCAGATTCCTAAACTGTAGTATTTCTAAATGCTCGGCGGAAGTTTTAAATGACGGTACTACAATGCTAATAATCTGGGCACTGATGGAAAATTTCATTGGGGGAGGGGCAGAATTCTTTTTGCAGGGAGTTATCTAATTTTGCCCTCGCCCAACCACGGTCCCGCCTCCCTCCTTGCGTGATCCGGCTCAGGAGGCTAACGAGTCCAGCAGGAAAAACAAAACAAAACAAAACCTGCCTATAGCCACGGTGGCTGGCCCCGTTCTTCCAGAAGCCAGGTTGCCTTCGAAGATCGGGGCAGATTTTCTTAAACGCCGATAGCTATCGTCACACCAACAGAATAAGCCTGCCGCTGGCTACTCGACGGTCATTTCCACACTAGACTGTTATAGTGCTATGATTCCACTTTCAACATCCTATGGAATCCTGGGGTTTGCAGTTTAGCGAGGGGCCGGTTCCCACTCTAGCGCGGAAATGGCCTAAGTCTGGCTTCAGCGAGGCTGGCTCCCTGGTAAAAGGAGCTGGACCTGAGTAGGTGCGTCGGTGTTGGGGGCCCTGCCCTACAAAGCCCCCTGTAAGGGGCGCCCAGTATGACAGGGCTGGGCAGGGGCTCGCGTTTTGTGGGTGCCCAGGTCAAATCGTCCCCCAGCCCGGGTGGGGAGGGGCCCCTTCCTTTGTTCCTCTTGAACCCTCCGTTGGCTAAGATGGTTATGTTTTGTTTTCCCTTCAGTTAGTGCGGAAAAGGGAAAGGGAAACGAATTGCATTCATTCTTGCCCTATCCCTTCTAATTTTACAATTCTACAATATGTTTCCAGGGAGGGCCTTTACACATTTTGCTAAACCACTCAGCTGCATTCAGATCCGTGGCGCTTTGCCAGTAACCACGCGGGGAAAGAGGCCGCGGCCTTAATATATACCTTTAGCTTAACCTTTTAGCTTAATTCTTTAGTTCGCTTGAGAGTGAATTCCATAAACGTTAACGGGACTTGTTTCGACGTAAACCATAGAAACGGACGGTTCCTGTTCCCCAGTTTCAGAGTATTAAAAAATCTGGTATTTTTTTTAAAGCTTCACTCTCTTTTTTTAAAAAAAGGATAAACGCATTTTTAAACAAAACGGTCTTTATTTAGACAAACTGAATATTTTTCAAGAGGAGCTCAATTGATCCCTCAAGATCAAAAGCGAGTAGAAAGAGAAATCCTCGGAATAATCGGGCTGTGAATCGATCATCGCAATAGTTAAAGAAGGTTTAACTATTCTTATGAGTAGTGGAAAGGCAGCATGTGGCTTTTCAAAACTGCTCTCTCCATCTGCATACACACACTACTGCATTTGTTGGTTTGCTTGCTTGTTGATCGTTAAATTGTATCCTCTGGGCTTCACCAGAGTAAAATCCTTCCTCAGATTTCTTTCACGGAAACCAATGGGCTTCGAAGCAACTGGATCGGACCCACCAGGAAAAGAAATAATTCCGGTGGGGCCGATTTGCTTAGTAATGTGGGCAGCAACACGGGACGGACTCCGAAGGCAACTCGGGGACTGTAGGGAAGGTGAGTTCCCCCTCAAAGCGACCCCTCAGGGCTTTATCTGCAACCTCCCAGAAGCTGGGGGAGATGAAGTGGGGACTCCAAATCTCTCTCTCCCTCTCTCTCTCTCTCTCTCTTTCTCTTTCTCTCTGGTTTCCTGCTCTCCGGGTTTGCTTGCTTGTTTGTTTTGTTCTGCAAGGAGACCCGCAGGTTCCTCCTTCTCTTCTGAACCTTTTCCCGTCGGGCCTGGCAAATTTACCCCGGGTGCAGCCTCAGAACAATCCTCAGCCCCGAAGCGAAGGCCCCCGAGGTCTCCCAGGCAGGCTGTGCCCGCGCCCCTCGTTCCTGCCCCTCCCCAGAGGCTCTGCGCGGCCGGGCCCCTGCTTGTGCTCCCCTCTCTCCCGCCCAGCGGGGAAATCGCGGGAGGAAAAGGCCCAGATCTCACACAAGAGGCCCAGGCGCTTGTGGGCTTTGGCGTCCGGCGCGCACTGCCTCCTCGTCCAGATGGCTCGCTCCTTTTGGTTAACCCGATATAACCCGATGTACTTGGAGAGAGACCCAGTTCGTGCGGTTTAGGCCCACAGACGTCCTGGCCTCACAGCCCTCTCTCCGTAACGCAGCGGATTCTAATTGGTTCGCCGTACAAATCCTTGGTCCCGAGTCAAGTCCTCCTTCCACTCACTGGTGTGCGTATGAGAGAGAGGGACTCAGACCGAGGCAGACTTTCTTCACTAGACTATTACAGCGCTATAATTCCACTTTCAACATCCTATGGAATCCTGGGGTTTGCAGTTTCGGCCGGCCCCTCCCGAAACTGCAAACCCCAGGACTTCATAGGATGTTGAAAGTGGGATCATAGCGCTATAAAAGCCTAGTGCGGAAATGGCCCCAGCGCCGCTTCTCCTGCTCTACGGAAAGCGTCCCCAAGGGCTGCCGCCTCAACCCGTGCATCAGCCCTAAAAGCACTGACGGGTGGCGGTTTATCCTCGTGTTATTAATGATTTCATTATTATAAACGTTTATATTTCAGCCCTTTGGGTATATTACCTCAGCAGAACGGGTTGAGTTGCCAGATTTTCCTTCTCAACTGGAGAAAAAAAATCACAGATTAAGACTGGGAGAGGGGCCATATTCTGGCCTTGGAATGCCTCAGGTGGATTTGAACAGCTCCCTTTTCTCTATTCTGTGGCATCTCCTACCAGTAGAAAACTCGGCCTTCAGTGGGGAGATGTTTCCGGCAGAACCGGGTCGGGACATACGCTTTCCGGAGGTGCGTCCAGTGGAAAGAAGGAAAGCTGGTCATCTTCGGGACCGAAAGGGGAAAACCGTAGAGCCTCCTTGTAGAGGAGCGTGCTTCTGCATGTCAGGGGATCAAACACCGTTTCCCTTAGGTTCCTGCCCAGTGGAGTCACGGAGCATGCGACACGCTCTTGCCAACAGGGGTGCGGAGGTTTCTAAGAGATGTGTATGAGACAGTGTAGTGGAGTGGTTTGGCCATTGGGTCTGAACCCTGGAGACCACTCGGCTATGGAAACCCACTGGGTGACCTCGGGCAAGTCACACTGTCTCAGCCTCAGACAACGGCAAAGCCGCTCTGAAGAAATCTTGCGTAGAAAACCCCGTGGGAATGCGGCGCTAACACCATGCCCTTTTTCTGCTGCCCGTCAAAGAGAAAACGAACCCTGGTAGAGCCGAGCAGTCCCGTCCTTTGAAAAAGGCCGTTGTCAGGCATTGCAAACTTCTTAGACCACCACACTTGGTTAGACAGCAGCTTTCTCACTGCTGTAATTCACCTGATTTGGAGAGAAACACGTCTATTGCCAAAACCACAAATTAAGAGCCTTTGTGAGATACTGGAAAAGTGTAAGAATACAAGAAACGTTACCGCAGTGACATAAAGAAAGGCCGCCTTCACTGTTTCCCTTTTTCCCTTTTAACTTCATTAAAACTTTCCTATTTCCCACAATTTCCTATTACAGTAACACTTTCCAAATTTACTCGGGAAAGAAATGAGCAACTTTGTCCTTAAACCGAAGCAATATAGACTAAGCATTTCCCCCACTCCCCTCCCCTGGGTTAAAACAAGATCAGGCTGAAGAAGCAGGTAATCCTGTGCTGCCGGCTTCTGCAGCCCTTTACCAAGGCCCATTGAGTTCAACGGGGCTTATATTCCATCCTGTCAAGGCCGCGGTCCCCTTCACGTCTTTACTTGGGAATAAGTCCCACGAAATTCAACAACGACGTCTGCACAGGATTGCGCTAGCAGTTGATTTGTTTGCTGCAACCTTATTGCCGAGTACGCAGCATTCCACAACAAAAACAATCAAAACAGTCCTGCTGAATAAACGTGCGCCCAGAGTACCGGCCCGCAGTGAATTTAAAACCATTTTACACGTTACTAGTCTGGGGACTGGGAAGAGGTGGCAAAAGTTCGCTCATAAAAAGGAGCTGCTAACCGTAACGTCTTTGTGACAAACGGCAGCGGTCGTTGGTGCTGCAACGAGGGCCAATTCCACACTAGACTGTTACAGTGTTATTATTCCACTTTCAACCTCCTATGGAATCCTGAGGTTTGCAGTTTAGGGAGGGGCCCTCCCTATACTGCAAACCTCAGGATTCCATAGGAGGTTGAAAGTGGAATAATAGCACTATCGCAGTCTAGTGCGGAACTGGCCGAGCACTCGGACTGGCTTCTCTAGCTTCTGGGACTTGAGCGGAAAAACCCGCTCAGCTCTTGGCAACATGTCCTTGAAAACGCCGGCAGGACGGGCACGACGGTGCTCCCAAACCTGCTCCCCACCGCAGTAGTACCTTCCCCTGGCAATTCATTTTAGAATCCACTCTTGCGAGATGGGCGGAGGAGCGGTAAGCGGAGGCCCGTCGCAAAGCTGAAGGGGCTTCTCGGTGGTTGTTCTTTTTCACAGCTGGAGAGATCCCCACCGGGGTTTCGGAGCTGAAAAAAGAAAAGCAGGCTTCTCCGGCCATTGTCGCCCACGCCGCACCGTCCGTACCCGCCTGATTTAGAGGGTGGCCGCAAACGTAACACGCGCCTCCGCGCAGGCGCCAAACCGCGGACGCTGCTTTCTAGGAGAGAGAGGCCGGCTTCTTGGCTCACACAAAGAGGAGGGAGAGGGAGGGAGGGAGAGGGGGAGGGAGGCTCACCCCTCCACCCACTTCCACCCTCCCCTTTTGCTCCCCGTTGTGGGTTGCCATACTGTGCCACCTTGTGCTGGGAAAAGAAGCGAGCATTATGCTCCTTCCCTAACGGGGCTGCCGAGGCTGTGGCTTCCGGTTCAGACCCCTGGGGCGGGCACACACACACACACACACACAGACACACACAGTACGGGGGAGGGCATTTCGAGCAAATGCCTCGCTTGAAACCGGAGGGCTTTCAACTTTCCGAGGGAAGAACACCCGGATTCGCCCGTGTGTTGTTCCCCCTTTGCAGTGGAGGGTCTTCCACCCCCAAGCGACTTGCAGTTTCCCCATCGTGTTGCTTCTCCCCATTTTAAACTCAGTCTCTGAGAGATTTACTCCGTTACAGGGGTGGGGAGTCTCATTCCTTACCGTCGGAGTCTTGACTGAAGCCTGTCGGGGTTCATTGTTTTGACTCTGGAACGCAGCCAGAGCCTCCCAAGGACAGCTATGCCCTTGTGAATCTATTCTTCTGGTGGGGCGTATCCACATGGTGCAATTACAACAGTCTCATATCGTTTTAACTGCCGTGGCTCATCCTTGCGGAATCCTGGGTCTTGTACCTTGGTGAGGTACTTAGCACTACCTGTTGTTCTTCTCTAAACTATAGCTCTAGAGCTCTCTGGCAGAGAAGAGAATAACTTTACGGAACTATACGTCAGAGGTTTCCATCGAATGGCACCATGGCAGAGTTAAAGTGGTATCAAAGCGCTATAATTCTGCAGGGTGGATACACCCCATGGCAGTCCTATGTCTGTCTACCTGAGTTCCAGGGTGTAATCCTCGGCATCTATAGCAGAGAGGGAGAAGTGTCGCTTTCCTGATGTTCTTGGACTGGAATTCCCGTTCGCCCTTGAGGACAGAGTCAAAGGTGAGGGATGATGGGAGCTCCTGTCTAGGAACACCTGAAGGGCCTCACATTCCTGGTCCTATAGGACTGCAACCTAGATTAATGGACGCTACCGTCTGAAACCCACTTACTTGGGATATGTCTCATTGAAATCAATGGATCTGACTTCTGAATACGATGCACAGGGTTGGAAACCTCATAAACGTTAAGGAAAACGTCTCCTTACCCTGCAAGAAGAGGCAGTATGTCGGGCAGGGGGCTACCCTTCTACCGCTTACTGCCTTGGTGGCCAAAGTGCGGGCCTCCAGATGTTGGACTGGAACTCCCAGCATTCCTCACCGCTAGCAAGGCCGGTGCGAGTTGTCCCCCAGTATCTACCGGGCTTTGCTCATGCCTAAGGATTTACCGACTACGGTCCACGATATTGCTTCAACGAGATTTAAGACTGCCCTCTCCACAGAGTCTTTTATAGGGGAAGGAGGAGTCCCTGCAAAATAAACCAGCAGGATATACTTTCGAGTAAAAGTGAAACTGCTCAGGCTGCACACCGAAACCTGCGTTACGGAACGCGATTCCCAATAACTAAAGTGTTGTCCCAAAGGATTTCCAGTGAAACAAGTGGAGCTGATCTTGACTTTGTATTACGAAAATATTTGGCAGCGGGCGAGCAACGGAATTGGATCTCGGTGGAATTTGAATTACTGGCCTCCAAACGGTTGAGCTAGAATCAAATTTGAACCCAAGCCCGCTGAGCAGGGTAAGACTTGTTGTTGTTGTTGTTGTTGTTGTGTGCCTTCAAGTCGTTTCTGAGTTATGGTGACTCTCCGGGTATGCCGGGGTTTTCTGGGGCTGGTAAGATTACTTCCAAATAAACCTACGCAGGGTCAGACTGCGCTCGCATTGAAATCTACCAACTCCCCTACAGGAGAAGGACCATAGGTATCTGGCGGAAATTGAAGGAACATTTAGCCGGATGTAGAGGTTTGAGTGTTAAACTGCGACCCTGGAGACCAGGATTGGACTCCGCGTTCGGATATGGAAACCCCCGAGTGACCTTGGGAGCGTCACACTCTCGCAACACCCGAAAACCCCGTGATAGGTTCTCCTTAGGATCGCCATAAGCGACTGGAAGGCACACAACAACAAAACAAGACCGCGCCCACTGAGGCTTATATCCGGATTGCAGCCTTTTGTGTTTGATAGATCCCTTCCAAAGTATCTGGAAAGTAGTTGAATGAGTTTGAAAGTAAAGCTCCTTTCCCACTGCATGACCCATTTCAAAGACATTCTAAAAATCCCCCAGAAAAGGCTCTTCATCATGTAAGTCCCCCGGCTTTCAAATTCCTTTACTCGGAATAATCTGTTCCTAAGATTTCAGGGTCAAACACATCAATGTATATGTAAAGCTGAGAAAAGAGAGAGCAGTCCATGAGTGGAACTGAATTTTATAAATTAAAAAAAAACACAGGGGAAGGGATTAACAAACAAATATTCACAATTCAGCGGGAGCCGATAGATAGATGGATAATTGAGTGTAGACGTCCACCAAAGAGAATAGAGCAGAAATTCACTGGGGCATGTAGACTGCGAAAGGACGAAAGAAAAGGCGCTTGGATGGTTATTAAAATTCCCGAGCCAAGTTCACCCTCCCCGCCGCCCAAAAAGGCCTAAGATATTCACATTGAATATAAAAATAATTATCGTCATCACAACAACAATTTCAATACAACTGCAAAGTGCTAAAATCCGCAACACTCCCGAGTCCTTCTCCCTAACCGCGCCCAAAGGCAGGGGGCCCGAAGGATGCGTAGCCGGGTGCCCGTACGTCGTGGGGTCGAAGTCCTGTCGACTGGAAAGTGAGCCGCTCCGATTCACTGCAGGGTGGGGGGGCTTGAGCTTCAAGGAAAAGGGAGACTGTTTGGGGCGGCGTAAAAAAAGAGATTTGGCCCCATGGAGGTGCATCGGTTGTCTCCGAGCAAAGATGGGGCGAAGTCCAAGGGAAGGGGGAGCTGAGACTTCCCTCCCCAGCGCCGTCTAAGAGCCCCCTCCCTCCCCCAGGAGGGAAACCGGGGGTGGGGGCAGGATGCTTTTCTTTTGGAGAATTCAAGTCAGGCGCTCGGTTCCGTGCCTCTCCCGCCGCCCCGTCGGTCCAAGCGGCCTGAGTCCAGCCGTGAGGCGGCGGGCCGCCCCGACGAGGCCGGCCAGTCACTGCGTGGCCCCGGCAGCGGAGGCGGCGGCGCAGGCCGAGAGGGCCCAGCCCGGCAGACAGTAATAGGGGTAGTAGTAGGGAGGCTGGAGGGAGAGGAGGGGCGGCGGCCGGAGGACCTCGCTCGGGTGGTACTGCCTCTGGTCGTCGCGGACGAGCACCTTGACGGCCACTTTCTTGGCGGCGGGCGCCGAGGAGAGGAGGTCGGCGGCCAGCTGGCGCCGCTTGGTCTTGTAGCGCCGGTTCTGGAACCAGATCTTCACCTGCGTCTCGGTGAGCTTCAGCGAGGCGGCGAGGTCGGCCCGCTCCGGCCCGGACAGGTAGCGCTGGTGGTTGAAGCGCCGCTCCAGCTCGAAGACCTGCGCGTGGGAAAAGGCCGCCCGAGAGCGCTTCTTGCGCGGCTTCGGCGCCGCCGTCGAGGCCGCCATGGGGGCCGCGCTGGCGGCGGCGGCGGCGGCGGCTTCCTCTTCCTCCGAAAGTACTTTGGGGTACTTACCACCCCCTCGGCTGTGGTTGTTGCCGGCGCTCTCTTCGGTGTCGTCTTCGAGTTCCCCCAGGTGACTGCGATCTGCTGGGGAGGCAAAAACAACGGCGGCGTCAGGAGGGGGGGCGATGGAGCGTTGTCCCTCCCCACATCATCCATACCCGCACAGATCCCCCCCACACGCACCGTGGCCCCCAGAGGCCCCCGGGTAAATAGCCCCTCCGAATTGGATCTGTGGAACCCAGCAGCGCTTCAGCCGAGGACCGGCGTGGACTCTTTTCTAAGGGGAGGGGTCCCTCCCCCCTTGCAAATGCTTCTCCCTTGAGAGCTTCGTAGTAATTGTGCCTTTTCTCCGTTCTTAGTTATTTCTTCGTTTCGCACGGACTGCTTTGAGTCTCCTCGCCCCCTCCCGCCCCGCCCCTCCAACATTCAGTTTGGCTTCCAAAGCTACACATTTTGTCGACTGAACTGGCGCTGGGGGAAAGAAAAGAGCGAGCTGGAAACCACGACCACGGCGCACCGGCCTGGAAGTGAAGTTCCCCTCCCGCCTTTAACACCAAGGACTTATTTCGGGGCAGACACGTCTGGAAATCTACCGTGGTCGAGAAGGTACGCTCGGTTTTCAAATGGCCTTTTGGGCTGTCGGTCTACGAGAACAGAAGTCTCAAGAAATACTCCTAGCCTAGCCGGGGAACACCCGGTGGGAGGCAATTCCATTTTCAGTTGCCTGGACAAATGCCTTTCCAATGCAAAGCAATGCGACTTGCTTCTGAGCAGATCAGCAAAGGTCCACCCCCGCCTCCCGCCCGAATAACGACGACCCCCCCCCCCCTTCTGTGGCGGAGGCCCTCCATTCTCGCCTTCCATCCATTCTAGCAACATTGCCTGGAACACAAGGAGGACCCAAAGGCAGCGCTGGGCCTCCAAGGATGTCAATTGTGGCCTCTCAATTATGGGATAGCCTGGTGACCGTGGTTCACCTTCCCTCACCTTTAATAAGGAACTCTGACTTGTGTTTCCCCACGATCGTTTGTTCTGCAGCGCTTGCGAGGGTGGGTTTAATTTGCTGCTGGCTCCTAACAGGTTTCTCTGCGGCGTTTTACTGCTTCAAGTTTTTTGCGGTTGTTTTTGTTTGCTGCTCTTTTGCCAGGAAAGTCTTTTGCTTTGCTTTTGGTTAACTGAGTCCTGAATGCTATGAGTGAGTCACAATTAGAGTAGACCCCAAAAGGCTCAGATGGTGTGTGCGGTGGGGGGATGGGTTAAGTTCTAGACAGGGACTCTGGGTGTTCCAATCTCCGTTAAGCCATGGAAACCCACTGGCTGATCTTGGGCAAGTTACACTCTCTGAGCCTCAAAGGAAGGCAAAAGGCAAACCCCTGAAGAAATCTTGTCAAGAAAGCCCCGTGATCGTTCCCCTTAGGGTCGCTGTAACTTGGAAAAGACCTGAAGACACGCAACAACAGATGAGACTCAATAAATCAATTCTTGAATGGTAAGTCAAACACATAGGTCAAGCTCATTGACTCCGTGGGGCTGCCGGTACGATTCAGGACTTTTCGACCTGCCACAGGGTTTTCTTGGCAAGATTTCTTCAAAGGAGATTTGATTTGTCTTCCTTTGAATCTGAGAGAGTGTGATTTGCCCAAGATCACCCACTGGATTTCGGTGACCGAGCGCAGAGTCAAACCCTGGTCGCCGCCGCGCGAACCAATGCGCCACGCTGGCTCTGGCATATGTGTATTTTCTTTATAAAAAGATAGAGGTAGACCAACGTGGATACTAAAACCAAGGCCGGCCGGCCCCTCCCTAAACTGCAAACCCCAGGATTCCATAGGATGTTGAAAGTGGAATCATAGCGCTATAACAGTCTAGTGCGGAAATGGCCCGAGAAAAGGAGCTGGGCTTATCCAGTGGAAGAGGGGCAGCCGCCTCCATGGCCCACTTTGGGAAAGGATCGGCAGGGAACCCCCACCCCACCCCCCTGTCGGTTCCTTCTCGCCTCAGGGCCTTCCTCGAAAGCAAGTCCAGCCGATTTGCGGGGGCGGAACTACGAAAGCGATGCCCGGCCGGTGCCCAGGCAGGCTGGCTCCGAGCTCCCGCCTCCACCAGCGAGGGGAAGGGAGAGGAGAGGGGGCCTCCTTCAGGAATTCGCCAGTGAAGAACATAAAACGCCCAAAAGGATCGGGAGGGGGAAGAGAGGGTGAACAGTCCCCCCTCCCCTACACAAATTACACAAGACAACTGGGTGAATTCAGAGAGTAGCAGGAATCAAGCGTTTCTGCCCCGGCTGGGAAGAACACCAGACATTTCTGGGACCCAATCCGAGGAAGCCGATGCAGCAAGGCAGTTACTACTAGCAAAAAGGCTCTTCCGTCCTGGTTTTAAACTCCGTTTTCATGTTACTCGGAAAGGCCTTCACACTTGGGTAGGGGAGAGGTCTTCCCCTTGAAAAACACGGAACCCATCCCCGTCGCCCCGAGAAAGGGTTTCCCGAAAGCCACCATCAGGGCGGAAGGGGAATCGGATCGAATTAGATTCTAGCCAGGCGGCATTCGCGATGCCGTCTGCGGACTAGGCTCCAAATGGGTCACTGTGCTGCCAAATGCGGAATAGGGACAGAGAAAATCTGAAAAGAGGGCTTCAACCGGCAGGTTTCCTCGGAATCAAGGACCCAGTAAGGTTGGGCTCAACGGGTCTGTGGAAAGCAGTGGGGAGGGAAGGCTGTGGGGAGACAAAGGCCACTTCTGCACGGGACTGTTATAGTGCTATTATTCCACTTCCAACATCCTATGGAATCCTAGGGTTTGCAGTTTAGGGAGGAGTCTTTAAGAGGTCTTTAATGGCCCAAGACGCTTCGCAGGCGAGGGACTTCCACCTCCCCGCGCCCAGCAATGACCCCCGGAGTGTTACGATCAAAAAACACAAACGCCAACCGCTGCCGTTCTCTGTAGCGCCTCGGAAATATTTGGGAAGCACACAGGGCTTAGCTCTCCCGTTCAACGTAAGCGGTGGGGAGGGAGGCTAAAACTTGCCGCGCAACTTGAACGCGAGCCTCCCCGGCATGATTTTGTTACGAACGCTAACTAGGAGCCATTGCCGTAACTTTCGCTGCAGCGAGGGTGGTGTTCTACGTTCACTCCCGGACCATCTTTTCTCTCCGAGGCCTTTGGACTTTTTCGTGCTAGACCACCAAGGTTGCTGCCAGCGCGGAATTCACCGAATTCCAGGCAGGTCGAAGGCAGACTTTAAAGCCTGCAAGCATTGTGAAGAAAAGCATTCCACGGCTTCTGGAACAGCCAAGAAAAGTATCTTGCTTCTCGCGCAAAACATAAGGTCTCTGCTCTGAAGATATCGCTCCGGTCCCACAAACCACGTCCCTTTCCTGTCACAGGTGTGTCCAATCTCGTCTCTGTTCTCCCAACCAGCTTCCTCTTGAATTCAATGCTATTTCCCAGCGTGCTTTTCAACACAGCCCAGATTCTGCGCCAATAGAACTCCCACAGGGTGAAAATAGAAGGCAAAGATCCCCGACGCAGGACTATATCTAAAAGCTCCAAAGAAGCTGATCAGCGGACTTCCGGTTTCCAGGTCTCAGAGCCCACAGAAGATGATCAGGAGTGATGAAAGGCCACTGACTGTCGGGGGTGGGATGGACTCTCCTCCTTTGCTTTGTTTAAACAGAGCCTGGACGGGCGTCTTTCGGAAGTGCTTTAACTGTGTATTCCTCACGGCCGCAGGTTGGACTAGACAGTCCCTTCCAACTCTACGATAATGCTGAATACACTTAACCTGGAAGCAAGCAGGGATTTATTTCCAAGCAGATATGTTTAGGACTGGATGGGAAAGCTGAAATCCTATGCACAATTTGCATGGCAATAAATCCCACTGAATCCAGTGTACTCTGAACAGACTTTCATAGGGTTACTTTTTACTGCTTTAAGGCTGCAGATCTGCACCCACTTACGTGAAAATTGTTGTGTGCCTCCAAGTTTTTTCTGACTGTCACAGAGGTTTCCTGGCAAGACTTGTTTGGCGGAGGGTGAGAAAGCGTGATTTGCCTAAGGCCACCCAGTGGGTTTCCATGGCCGAGCAGGATTCGAACCGTGGTCTCCAAAGTCATAGTTCAACGCTCAGACCACGCTGGCGCTCTACCTGAAAGTCACCCGTACTGAATGGGTTGTAGAGATGGGTACTTCTGCACATAAGCACTGCACTGCCAATAGAGCAGGAGAAAGTGACAGGCCATCTATTTTAACGGTAGTTAGGAATGCCAAGTCGGAAGGTGGGATCAACAAACTTACCGCCCCGTCCTTGGTATCACTATAATTTATAGGCTTGCAGACCTGGGCCAGCCCCTCCCTAAACTGCAAACCCCAGGATTCCACAGGATGTTGAAAGTGAAATAATAGCGCTATAACAGTCTAGAGCGGAAATGGCCCTGGACGTGCATAAAGCAAAAACGTTGGGTTTTAGTTTTGTCTGCTTGGGTCTTTAGGCACATTCATAGTTATGCTAGGCTTTGGTGAGAAACGAAGGGCTCTCGGAGATGCTATCTTTAGTACAAGAAACTTGCTGAAATTCAAATAAATTTGCAGCAAGCTTTCAGTCTTATTTGATAGTAGCCTACTCAATTTGTTTAAGTATACTGCTACTTCTGGCAGCTCGGTGTGCTAGAGGCTTCTTATTACATCAACGTCAAATGCTTTTTAAAATAACGTTGAGACAGACGCACTTAACTGAAGACTCTCGATTTTTGTATTCCCTCCCCCCCCCCGCCAAAAAACGAGAAGATACGCAGTTGTGTGCCTCGGTTGAGGCGGTCAGACTTCGCTTCCCTATTGTTTCTCACATGGAGGTGAGACGGATGACCCGTTCTTTCATTACTCATAAAATGTCTTCCCACTTCTGGATCGCAAACGGGAGCAATACGATCTACTCTAGCAGAATTGGGTGAGAGAATTCTGCAGTCTCACTCCAGGATACAAGTGGGGTATTTGGAGAAATGACTTCTCAACCAACGCACACGATTCCGTGAATTCAGCACACAAAAAACGTCAGAGAAAGGAGGGCGTTAAATTCCTTGATGCGCCAATTTAACACTCGCGCTGTGCTTTTTAATGTCGACCACAGGCAAAAAATCGACTTGTCCACCTCCCAGACTCAGTGCCCCAGACCGGAGATCAGCCTTCTCCGTCCACCAGTTCAGGATCGGATGTGAACAAACGCGGCCTCAAAGCGCAACAGACCAGGGAGCGACTCAGCAAGGGTGGAGGCGGTGTGAGCCAAGGGAGCGATTCTAGGTAAAATTCATCTCGAAGAAAAGGAAGTCCTGGAAACCGCTCCTTTGGAATTGGCTAAATTTGTTGCTGTGCGCCTTCAAGTCGTTTCCAATGCACGGTGACCCTAAGGCGAACTTACCATGGGCTTTTCTGGGGCTGAGAGTGTGTGACGCACCTAAAGCTCACCCAGTGGGTCTCCATGGCCGAGTGGGGAACTGAACCCTGGTCTCCCAGCGTCGTAGTCCAGCGCTCAAGCCACTACATTGCGCTGGCTTTGCTAGGCCTTAAATTTGGTACCTGCCCAGAGAAGCGTGCCTAAGATCACTGTGGCTGTCCCAAATCTCCAGATGTCCTAAGCCGATGTCTTGTAAGGCAGCGGCTTCTGACCCAACCTGGAGCTCCAGCATCAGCCTCAGCCTCACTGGAGCCTCCAAGTCAGCTAAGACAGGCCATTTCCGCACTAGACTGTTATAGCGCTATTATTCCACTTGCAACATCCTATGCAATCCTGGAGTTTGCAGTTTCGGGAGGGGCCGACTGCAAACTCCAGGATTCCATAGGATGTTGCAAGTGGAATAATAGCGCTATAACAGTCTAGTGCGGAAATGGCCACAGCCTCAGTCCGTTGGCGCGCATAGATATATATACATGCGCTGTCGCACGCACACACCCGGTGTAAGCCTTAAAGCAGCATTATTTCCCCTTTCAGTTTCCGCTTGCCAACTGCAATGAAACTCTGCTTTCCAGTACTCTACTAAAAGATTAAAAAAACAAAACCAAAGCATGAGGGTGACGGCAGTTTCGAAGCGCAAAAGGCACCCAGCGACCCCGGCTAAACTCTGCCTACCTGAGACTCGGGCGGATTGCTCACCGTCGCTGAAGCCCGCCGAGGCCTGGTCTTGGATCTCGTCAGCCCGCAGATCCCTGCTGGGTCCCTCGGACAGAAGTCGGGTGCCGTTGCCGCAGGGCAGCCCCTCGCGCGGCCTCAGGACGGCGGAGACGACGGGTGGTTTGGCCCCCTCGTCTTCCTCGTCCTCGTCCTCGTCCTCCTCGTCCTCGTCCTCCTCTTCCTCCTTGTCGCCTTCCTGCTCCTCGCTCAGGACCGAGTCGGAGTCCCACACGACGGGTCCCGGGGCTCTCGAAGGCGCGGGGGCCAAGGGGGGCTGATGCTGCTGCAAAGCCGCCGCGAGCGCCGCGGCTTCGTCGCCGAAGAGCTTCCAGCAGCAGGCGGGCGCCACGTCGGGGCCGGCCACAGCGCCCCCTGCGGGCGACGGCAGCGGCCGCAGCCGGCCTTGCAAGAAGCTCCGCGCGCCCCGCTCTTCCTTCTTGTTGAGGATGGCTTGGATGGAGAACGGCGTCGGGGCCGGGGCGCTGCTGTTGCCGTTGCGAACGGCCATTGGTCTCCTGCCCGCAGGCCGGGCAGGCCGAGAGCGGCGCGCCTTCGCGAGCTCCTACGGCGCCGTCTCCAGGACAAAGCTTCCCTTCAGCTGGGCGATTTCATCGCCTCTTCCCTGGCGGCAGCGGCGGCCGCGGCGCCGTCGGGGCCCCCTTGCGTCCTGTTCAGTCCTCCCATAAAGACCTCTGCCAGGGCGGACGCGGCCGGTGCGCTCCCTCGTTCTCTCCGGGCCGCCTGGGAGGCTCGCTGGCGCGCGCGCGCTCTGCCGTCTCCTCGCTCCGGCGCTGGACGCCCCCCCCGCCCCGCCGGCCGGCGCGACCCCGCTCCCAGTCCTCCCCGTCGTTCCCCGCGTCTCTGTTTCTTTTCTCTTCCCTTCGCTGCCTTTTTCTTGCGAGCCCAGCTGTCATTCCTCTCCGCTGAGTGACAGCTCCGGGGCCCGGCCTTTCCCATTGGGCAGGGCTCCACTCGGGGAGCCTTCTGATTGGCGCTCGCCGCGGCCGGGAGAAGTTGTTAATCTTTTCCAGGCAGAGCGACGGGACGAGTCGGGAGACCCGGCTGTGGGCTCGTTAACTCTTTCGCGGCCGAAGGCCTTGACGAAGTCTCCCCGCCGCCTCGCGCTCCTCCGGAGCCCCACGTGAGGCCGCCCGCCAAGTCAATCGGCAGGTCGGGGGTGGGGGGCGCGATCCCCGGTACACGTTGCCCAAGTTCCGGTACACGCGAGGAGGCTTCCCTCTGAGTAAATCTGAGAGGGAACGGGTTTTATACGTCTGCCCTGCAAACCCACTTTTTGCAAAACGCGCACACACACAGTCAAGGCCGGGAGAATCCACTTTTGATCCGGCAGAATTAGTGGAAATAATCCCAATTTTCGGCCTCACCCTACTGCAAACAGTCCCGTTCTCTGGAGGTTTAGGGTGGCTTTAAGGTATTTCAGCTTTTTCAATGCCATGATCTGAACGAGAAGTTGGATTTTAATACCGGGTTCCTCTCGACGTAAGGTTGCACGGCTGTCAAAAGGAGGTAGCCCGTGGGCAATTTTATTCGACGTCGTCGGTTACATCTTGGCGATGCTATAGCATCGCGGACGAATTTCAGCGAATTATTTTTAATTTCATGGCCCCGTCCACACAAAGCTTATAAATTGTAACGCAGTTGTACCGGAAGAAAAGAAACATATATTTCCAGTGTGATTTTTTTTATTCGTGCGTGTGAGACGCGTATATGGAAGAAAATGAACTGTGTAGAGATCGCCAATAAGACTTTAGTCCACCTCTCACTTGATCATTAATCAAGTCAACAAAAGAAAAAAGAGTCGAGTAGCCACGGGAAAGGTCTTCTGTAAACCAGTAAAATAACAATAACAACACCGTGGTAACCTGAAGGCTAATAACATGTATGATTCAGATTCCAGTAGGAAGGGTGAGAGCAATTCGGGTCATTGAAGTCGGTGAGACTTACCTGTGCTTCACTGTGAGGGGTTTGTGAGTCAATGTATGTAATATATTTTTCTATTTGCCTTTTTCTGTACACCAGATCCCAAGACGCCGATTTTAAAAATCGGAGTCACTATTGCGATCTTACTTCCTTACCTCAAACGCCCCCCTCTTTCTGTCCCCTCAGTCCGGAACGTTTAAATGGCTCTCAGGGAACTTACCAAATGGGTTCAAGCGCAATTGGTGAGCAAACCAACCGCTGAAACAGAGCGAGCGGGCCGGAGAGTTTTGCCTGATCGCGGCAGGGTCCTCTTTTCTCGCTTTACCCACCTCAGGCGTTTCGGGGCAGCCGCGATCTCCAAAACGAAAAAGGTGTGTGCGCGCTCCTATGTGTGCTTACCTGTGAACGAGAACTATGGGGAAAGACGGGGACCTCCTCTGACTAGGAGGCGGGCGATGAGCTGCCTCTGGCTATTTCCGCACTAGACTGTTACAGTGCTATTATTCCACTTTCGACATCCTTATGGGATCCTGGGGTTTGCAGTTTAGGGAGGGGCCTTTGAAGTCTTTGAGGCCCCTCCCTAAACTGCAAACCCCAGGATCCCATAGGATGTCGAAAGCGGAATAACAGCGCCATAACACTGTAGTGCGGAAATGGTCCCTGTTAGCCTCTATCGCGCGAGGGCTTGGCGACCGAGGATTAGGGGAAAGACAAGGATCTGAGCGATTCGGAACGGAGAGACCATCTGCCGAAACTGCAGAGGAGAGACTAGAACTGTAAACATGCCCGTGTGCGAAGGCGGCCAGGGTGGCGTAGGGGCGTGAGTGTTGGACGACGACCCTGGAGAGCCGGGTGCGATTCCCACACACTCTCAGCCCTAGAAAAACCCATGATAGGTTCCCGTCCGGGCCGTAAGTCGGAAACGACTTGAAGGCACGCCACGACAGTATTTGTGAAAGTTGCTATTAGTGGGTAAGCCGACGGAGGCGAAACGGACGGGCCCGAAGGAGGTGAAGGCGGCAGCGTCGCGGGAAACCGGGAGGCGATCCAGGGCGCGAAATCGACTTGCTCTCGCGGGTACAGAGGGAGAATATACACTCCTACCCATCTCTGTATTCCGTTTCCCGGAGAGTATGGGGGAGCTCTCGGTTTGTTCCTAACGGGGCTGCCGATTTCAGGATGTCTTGGAGATTTCCCGTTCGTAAGGTCGCCCCAAGTCGAGGCCCAACTGACAGCCTCCCCCGTTTCTCACTGGGTTTAAGTGGTCCTCAGGAGACCCTCTGCATTAGCCGGACAAATTAAATAAAAAGACCCCAAAGTAAACCACCTGAACCAGTGGGGATAATAGAAACGGTTCCTTCACGTCAATTACATTTCGAATTCATTCCGAGAGCGTTCTTGGAAGCTGACTCTTGAATCTTTGACTCTTGAACCCTCCATCTTTCCCTCTTCGGAAACACGAAGCCCCCCGAAAATACCCAGGCGGCTTAATTTCATTTCCTGAGATGATTTCTTTTCGTTCTCCAGGGAACTTTTCCTCCTCTTCGGTCTTACTTTAGGGGATGCACCGAGGCTGCAGTAGGGACTCAGGCGGCAGGACGAAGCGGGAGCGAGGAGGGCCATTTCCGCACTAGCCTGTCGTAGCGCTATTATTCCACTTTCAACCTCCTGTGGAAGCCTGAGGCTTGCAGTTTGGGGCGGGGCCTCAAAGGCTGCAAACTGCGAACCTCAGAATTCCATAGGAAGTTGAAAGTGGAATAATAGTGCTGTAACGGGCTAATGCGGAAACGGCCTAGGTTTCGAAGGTGCGGCGCTGGTGGAGGACGAAGAGGACGGGGTAGGAGGGCAAGCCGCGCTCGGGACGGCATAGCCCGCCGCCAGGACGCCCGGCCCGACAGGCCCCCCTCCCCGGCCCGGCTGCTCAACGCTGCTGTTCTTCCCGGCTCACGTAGCCCGCGCCCCGCTAGCCACCTTCCCTCAGGCTCGCTTCCCTTCTCCTTTTGCCCGGGGCCGAGAACAGCGCGCCTTCGTCCCGGCGCAAAACGAGCAACGAGAACGCCACGGAAGAAGGCGGGAGAAAGAACGGCCATCGCAGGCGGCGGGTGGGCGGGCGGGCAGGGGGCAGAAGGAGGGGAGAGCCCGGCGGGCCTGCAGCAAATGCTAGGGAGATGGGGGGCGCACGAGGAGCGGTGCGGAGGGCTCTGGTCCTGGGCAGGGGCTCCGCGGCCAGCCGCTTTTTTGTTCGGCCCCCTCCGGAGGCCGGGGCCGGAGGCATCCGGACCCTGCCTTGAGGCCGGGGCGGCTGGGTTGCGGAGGAGGTGGCCTTCCTGCGGCGTGTGGTTAGCAGGCGAGGGCGAACAGCTCTCTGGATCCGCTCCCCGCGGAGGCCAAAGTAAGGCAGTGGAAAGCGCGGCGAAGGATGCCCTAATTCACCTATGGGGGAGAGAGGCTCTGAGGGGCCGAGAAGGCGCTGTGAGAGGAATCCGCGGGTCTCAGAGGAAAATGTACGAGGAAAACGTCCGCCCAGGTGGCCTGGAAAGGCGCACGCCATTTTGGGAATCCATGAGCGAGAGGACGGAAAATGGAACTGCTGGTATAGGACTTGTACGAAGCAAAAGTGACCCTGGAGGGTTGTAAGAATGCGAGAAGAGCCGTGTTGGGTCAAAGGTGTACCGAGTCCCAGTCAGGAAGCCCACCGTCTTTGTCACTGGAAGTCTAGACAGACTCCATGGCTCCTGGCTAGAAGTTTTTTGGGGCCAGCTTCCTCGGTCCACTGATTGCAGCCTTTCCTGGACAGGGATGACTTAGCACGGTAGTCCGTGCACTGGTAGCTTCCCAGTTTGACCACTGCAATCCCTTCTGTGTGGGGTTGCCCTTGAAGACCACTCAGAAATTGCAGCTGGTGCAAAATACTGTAGCTAGACTCCTCACTGGAACCCCATTCAGAAACCATATAACATCGAGTCTGGACGAATAGCAGTGGCTCCCAATTAGCTTTCCGTCTGAGTTCAAAATACTGGTGATAGCTTTTAAGGTCCTAAATGGCCTGAAACCTGGATATATGAGGCAGCACCTCCCTCTCTATATGCCCGCCTGAGAATTGAGGCATATTGGAGGGGCCCTCCTCTGTCCCACGTAGGGGAGATACAAAGTGGAAGGGCCTGGGAGAAGACCCTCTTTGTCGTGTGGAATGCCCTCCCCTTGGAGGCCTGATTGGTGTCAAAAACTTGGCTTTTCCTAAAGCCTCCAGGCATAATTGATTTTATTTAGGTTGCATATGCGTTCAGGTCACACTATTTTAATCGTTTTAACTGGTTTCAAATTGTTTGTTTTTTACTTGAGAAATGATCTGATATATTTTTAGTGTTTTAGAGGTATTATTATTATTTATTGTTTTAAACTGATTTTATTGTAAGCTGCCCTGAGATTTCTGGATATAAGGTGGGATATAATACTTCAATAAAAAATAAATAAGAAGGCCAGTGCAATTGCCTCTTCTGCTTCAGCTTCCCATCACCGGATCTATGGAGCATTCTGCTTCTCATACAGGAGGTGATAATATAGCCTTTAAAGTTATAGTGACAGTTGCCAATCTGGGCAGCAGTTGAAGGAGAATTACATAAATTCAGGGGAACTAGGGCCATCAGTGGCTATAACTCCCATGATCCAATCACTTTAAAGCTGTCCAGATTGGCAGTTGTCACTACATCTTATTGCAGTGAGTTCCACAGGTTAGCTATGTGTAGTGCAAAGAGGTACGACCATCAGTTGGTTCTGGATTTCCTGCTTTTCAGCTTCAGTAGATGACCAGCACCTCTAGAGTTTATGAGAAAACAAGAAAACCGTTTCTCTGTCTATTTGGTCTGCATACACTGTCAAGGGTGCTGTATTAGATGAAAACAAGGTGCAGAAAAGAATATTGGCAGGTGCGAGGGGAAGAAGCATAATAGAAGTAGAAGCCTAAGGCCCCTCCCTAAACTGCAAACACCAGGACTCCATAGGTTGTTCAAAGTGGAATCATAGCGCTATAACAGTGCAGTGCGGAAATGGCCATACAGACGTTAGAGTGTGTATGTAAATAAAAACACGTTTGCGTGCTCTTTCTTCTCAGGTTCTCACGCTGCTTCCTCAACAGTACGTACACATGCCCGGCTTCACGAGAGGCAACGCGGCCGGGGCGAGGGGCTTCCCCTCCACACACTCCTTCGGGGCCGTGTGTGAGCCGCCGCGGAATGGGCGGGAAGGCGGCGGACCCCCCCCCCCCACTCTCAAGCCCAGCTGAACCCGTCTCCTCATCAACAGCGCGAGGGCGGGCTGGATTTAAGCTCCGACTCCCCTCTGCCCTGCGGCTGCTCCTGAGGGAAGAAAAAGTGGCGGGAAGCGGTGGAGGGACGCCCAGCCGGCGGGGAGGGGGCAGTCGGTTAGCGAGCCCGTCTCCCCCTCCAGTCTGAGGCTGCGCCGTGCCCCGGGCCCTGCGGGTGGAGGGCAGGCGAGCGCCCGAATAAAGGAGCCCTTGTTCCGGGCTCGCTACCCCCGGTGATTTTAGGGAGACGCTCTGAGAGCTGTCGGGGGGGGGGCTGGCGGTGCGTGAATCTGTCATCGCGGATCGGGGCTGGAAGAGCGGTCGCGGGCCACACGGGGAGCCGAGGACGGCCCTCTCCCCGCCGGCACGTCCACGTGTTTACCCTGCGAATTAGCACGTAGGGGGCGAGGAGCAGCGGCGGCAGCGCCACCTAGGCGTCGGCAGCATCTCGCCCCGCCCCCTTCGCGGCCGCTTTATGGGCGCCGCGAACGCTGAAGAGCTTTTGAGCGCCAAGAGGCGGCAGCCAAAGCAGAGCAGAGCGAAACCCGCGAAAAGTCCCGCTAAACTAGAGCGGTCTTAAACGGGCTGTTAGACCCTTCGCTCCCCCCTCTCCGCTTTTCAGACGGAAGAGACGACCAAAATATTAAGCTCCCTGACAGGCGCGTAAGGAAAGAAAGCGGTGGGGCGGGGGCGGGGAGAAACTACGCAAGCCACGCACACAAGTAGATATTGTGCGCCACCTGCAGGCAAGGAAGTGCCACTGGGTATGTCGGAGCTGCGGGAACAGGCGAGGGATGGGGCCGCTGTCGTCCACCTGACTCTGTCCATTTCAAGACGAGGAAAGCGCGTCTGCTGTTAGGTATAACGTTCATTTTTGGAAAGAGGATTCCAGATCCTTCAGTCTGTTCTTCAAATGTGCTTTGCTTTGGCTAGATTGCCTTGTAGGTTTATCTGTGGTTAATTAATAGGGCTGTCAACTGATTAAAAGAAGTGCTGCTATTGGAAAGATTCCTGCCACTTCCCAGAGGAGAGGTGAGGGAGGACAGAATCAGTGGTATGCGGAGGATGTCTCACTAGCACTGAGAGGATGTCTCCAGAGATGCCCTGTCTTTTTGGTGCAAAGACCTTAAATGTAGCAGAGAGATTGCCACAACTCATTGAGCCCATTGACCATAACATCTTCTTTCTGATCCACATGGGAACAACTGGTACTACCCCATGCAACCTTCTGTGTATTGCAAGTAAGTATGAAGTCCTGGGTAGGAAGTTGAAGGAAATTGTGGCACAGATGTCTTCCATTTAATTACTCCTTCCTATTGAAGGTCATGGCCCCAGAAGAGAGAGCATACTGGAATTGGGTATCTGACTGCACAGGTGGTGCCACTGGGATAGATTTGACTCCATGGTCTAGATTCTATGAAGAAAGAATTCTTTCAAGAGATGGATTGCACATCACAGTGGTTAGGGAAAGTGTGTCTGCTAATGTGTGGTTAACTTTTGCCCAGAGTGTCCAACCAACAGATGCCAGGAGAAACACTACCACCAGCACAACTAGCAGTGCTAAAATAACAGAAGGAAAGATCATCTCAATATTGCTCCCATAGGTTGTACCCCCACTTAGAATTTCTCCTGAACCAGATCTAAAAATGCCTTCAGTCCCAGTTTACTAGCCTGCTAAAGGAATACAGAAAGGTGGGATTGGGAGGTGAGAGATTTTCGTTTAGTAATAGTCTTTGGAAATTTGATCTGATTCAAAATAGGAGCCCATCACAATGAGCACATAAGACTCACATTAAGAGATTTTCCCTGGCTCCCAGTATAAAATGTAAGTGCTAGTTTTAATTTAAATAGTTTAGAGCCAGAACACTTCTGGGAGCACTACTTTTTGTGTGAATTGCTTGGCAGCATTTTAAAAAAGAGTTTTGAAGTTTTGGACAGTTGGTTAGCTTTTTTAGAAACTTTTATTAACATTATTGTTTTTTCTTCTGTTTTAATTTTTCCTCCTTTATTATATTGCAATATTATAGTATATAATATTATAGAACAGTCATGCTTTCTTAGCCTCAGAAGTAGGCAAAGGCAACCCTCTCTAAGCACTTTGCCAAGAAAATCCTCTGATAGATTTGCCTTAGGGGTGCCAAAGTTGGAAATGACTTGAAGGCACACAACAACAACAAAGGCCAATTAATCAGCCCAAACTGATTCCCGTTTCTGCTAGAAAGTGGCAGGATAGATTTCTTGGGAACAGAATCCTGAAATGAAGGTTGTACATCTGACTCAAACAAGGTAGATGTAGCTCTATTGTGTTTCATCCATATCTGTGCATACTTAAGTATTCTGTGTCAAAGCACTTATCATCCATAAAACAGGAAGGACTTTAAGATGGACAAAAACAGTTTTAACCAATCATGGATTGAAGCAAATCCATGTGAACTTGGGACCTAAACCAGTGAGTGAGTTCTCTTGGTTTGCTTAGCTACTGCAACTTGCATCATGCATGAAGGGAGAAGAAGTGTGCAACACTCACCCCTTTAATTACTCCAATTAACACCAGTGAGACTTAAAAATACGTAACTTTTGCTGGAGTGTGTCTCGGTTTTGAAAGGTTGAAATAGCAGGATTTTAATGTCTCTCATCTTATTTTCCTTATAAGGGAAAAAAATCCATGTTCTTTTAAGACCAGGAGACTCAAATACAAACATTCCTTATAGAAGTTTACAACCTCACTGAAATAAATGTCTGAATCTTGCTGACTGTGCTAGAGGGAGAGAAAAAAACACACCCTGTTTTGTCATCTTTAAAAACTTAAAGCCGCAACTTCTGGAAAGCAAAATAAAAGGCATTTTTGTAACCTCATCTCTGAATCTAAAAACTGAGTTCTGGCATTCAGAACACTGAGAAAGTTCCAGCCAGCCCCATCAATTTATTTTAACACTCTTTCCAATCTCATCCTTTTCCATTTTCTCTGCTACACCACTAGCACTGAAATTTCATTTGAAATCTCACCATAGGTGAGCCCTCTGCATCCAGCCTATGATGTAGCATTCTCCAACCTGGCACTCTCCAGATGTGTTGAACTAGAACTTCTATCACCCCACCCAGCATGGCAGACTGGCTGGGTCTGACGGCACTGCAGCCCAACACATCTGAAAGCTAGTGGTTTCGGGAAGTCTGCTTATATAGAAGAAGACTTAGTACATGGCCTTGAGTCTATTTTCTTGGTAAAGCTGCTTTATACTAAGTCAGATGGGTTCACTCAACCAAGTGTTATCTACACCAGCTTTCCTCTGCTTTGTTCTTCCTTGCAGACAGTCCAGTATGATTGTATCTTCCACCATCCCCACTCAGCATTTTGGCTCTACTCTGGCAGCATCTTTCCACAGTCTTAGATAAAGAGATTTGGTTTACAGTCCAGTTACCTCAGACTCGTGAAACTACTAGGACTCCTTGTGTGTGCAACCCATGTGTTTGGCTACTGAGATAATATGGCTAAATCCCATAGCTGCACATTCTTTGTGGTCTTTGGGAAGGACATGGAGACTTGCAATGGGATAGTTAGTACCATCTTATGGCAGCAGCTGTAGTTTAACTAAGGCAAACTAGAAGCAAATAAAGTACTCTATGTGCCTACATATGATGTTGAACTTGCATGTCTGTTGCTCTTTCTGCTGTTCTAGCTAGTGACTGGCAGATACTAGAGAGGGAATAACAGGCACACAAGTTTATCAGTTAGTCAGTCAGGCCCCATTTACATACACAGCAAATTGGTAAAATGATTACTGGACTTCACCACTTGGGACTACAGCTGGGGCAATCTATGGCTGCATTTTGTTTTGCAAAACAAACAAACAAAATATTCACTTTAGATAGAAAACTATTACGTCAAGGTATAGCTTGGTATGTCACTAGTATGCTAGCTTTTTCTATGTAAAGATTCTCCACACTCCAGCTGCATCACAGAGGACATTTTAATATGTCAGCCTTACCAACTATTTGAAGTGTTTCCTTTGAGTTTCTTTCCCTCAAGAAAGTGCTTCTGAATCCTTTCACCCTGTACCATTAAAGCACTATGATTCTGTGTTAATTGCCATGGCTGCATCCTGTGGAATCTTGGGTATGCAGTTTGGGGAGGTGCTGGAGCTCTCTGACTGAGAATTCTAAATGCAGCTCCCTCAGTTGCAGATCACAGGATTCCATAGGATGCAGTCAGTTAATGTAGAATCATAGTGCTTTAAGTGTGTAGTGTTAAAGGGCCCTCTGTGTAAAGATAATTTTCTTACTATTAAAAAAACCTCAACATCTCCTAAATCTGTGGGGAAAAGCAACCTTTTCCCCACCTAGTGGCAAAGCCCCTCCTTGTTTTAAGGTTACATATGCATTAGAGACCCCTGTTAGACAGTATGTATACAGTACAGTATTGGTGTGAGGGCTAGTGAGTGGTGTGGGAGCACCTGGTGCTGAGGACATCGTGTTAATATAGACAGGGGATTAAATATAAGCCAAATATACATGACTGGGCACTTTTTAAAGGATGAGAAGAATATGTACATTAATATTCCATCCTGTCATATATTTGTCAAAACCAAGAGTAGCCGTGCATGTCCTGAGTGCATGAAGGCTGACAAACTCAAGCTCAGTGTAGATAAGATGGAAGAATGGTGGCAATATGACCTCTGAAGCTAGGAAGTTGGGGTTGAGCATGTTGGAAACTGAAGTGCCAACACTGTAGCAAGTAACAGTGTAGGGGACTCCTTCTGTCTAGAGGTAGGGGAGGAATGGGCAGGTAGATGGATCCTCATGTTTTCTTCTCATCTGTCTACGTCTATGTGTAGATTGCTACATTAACACTTTCTTTCCTTCTTCCTTTCAGAGTGGTCACTCCCTGCTTCTTGTTATGACAGATAGAGAGAAAGGTAGCTCCTGCAGTTTCTGTAATGGCTGCTGGAGTAAAATTTCCAGCTGTGGAAGGTAGTTTTAGGGGTTTCTTCAGCCAAATATAGCCTTTTCTTTCTTATCCTATTTTGAATGGATTTCCTGAATTAATAAATGTAAGGCTGTGATCCTGCACTGGGAAACATAGCTGTAAGACTGAACTATGACAGTTTCTCATCCAACTTTTCCCAGATCCATCTTTTCTCAGCTGCAGCCCTGCCTCCTGAATCTGCCCATTTCTGTTTGGTGGAGAGTGGGGTAAGGGAGGCAAACAAGAATGCCTCTGTCTATCTGTAGCTGGACACTCAGTGGCAGGGATCTATGGGACTTCTGCAGCTCCTCTGGAGGTCCTTCTGAATTGTGTCATTGCTGTGTGCTCAGCTACAGGAAAGCAGTGGGACACTTATCTGCTCCTTTCTCTGCTTCCCACCAACTAGGAAGTGGCCAGGTTTCAGGGGCTGCAGCTAAGAAAGGATGCTTTTTGGGTGGGTTGTTGTTACTTGGTTTGTAAAGAATTCTTACCTCTCCAACAACCCAAAAAGTGATTTACAGTGGTGTAAATCTGACTTACGCCACCATAATTCACCAACAAGACATTAGCAATAAAATTTGCCCTTTAACCTTACAATAGAGATGGAAAGTCATATGTGTGTGGCCTACCACTGGCCTACATCAGCACATCATTTGTGAATCAAGTCAAGTCAAGTTTATTGCATTTTAGCAGCCAGCCATTGCACAAAAATAAAATAAAATAAAATAAAATAAAATAAAATAAAATAAAATAAAATAAAATAAAAGAGAAAGGATAATCCAGCTAATTTACATGTAGTATATAATCAACAATAGATCAATTACTTTCCATACCCCTCTTTGTTCTTTATAGCATGTATTTGTAAGGCCCTAACAAGAAATTTAGATGTTCTAAAAGACACATATTTCACAGTATCAGATAGCAGAAAACAAACCTTCACAAAGGAGGAATTTCCCTTAAAAGACTTCAATAAAGGAAAAATATACTTGCTCCTAAGATCATTATAAATAGGGCACTCAAGCAGAACATGAATTAAATCTTCTATTGAAACAGAGTTACAAACACATACTCTGTCCTTCACAGGCACATTCTTGTACCTGCCCATCCGAATTGCCAGTGGGAGAACATTCAATCTAGCATGCAGAAAGGCTAACTTCATTTTAAAAGTTGGAAGATCAACCAGATAATGAGGAAGGGATGAGTTCAGCGGTGTGAAAGAAACAAAAAATGTATTAGATTGGCAGGACTTAATCTCAGTCATCTGGGATTGCATCGCTATATCCTTGAGTCTTTGAAGTATAAATAATTTTGCTTTATCATACCCTTGAGTCAGGAAAAAAGGAACAGAGAACCCCAAATTCATGACAACCAATTGCATTTTATGCATCCATGAGTTTGGACCAGGCTCTTCAAAGGACATCAGAAGGAGCTCCGATACCTGCTTAAAAATAATTTTTAACCAAAAAAGGAGGGCTAATCTAAGAGCCTCTGTTTTAATTGGCATTATACCTAACTCTGCACGGAGCAATGCTAATTTTATGGAAGTAGGAACTGCCACAAGTCTGCACAGAAATTTATTTTGTGCTCTTTCTTAGATACATTAAATTGGCCAGAGCCCACAGTGGTGCTCCAAACAGCAGTTCTGGCAGGACTCTGAGCCTGTAGAGTTCTAAAGTTGGTTGAATCATATTGCCCCCTTTTGTGCGATAGAATCTTAATAAACTATTTAATGTTCTTTCCGCTAACAAGGTACTTGATTGAACCTGTGAGGACCATTTACCAGTCCAGTGGAAGACCACACCAAGATATTTAAAGGAGGGGACTTCTTCCAATTTATTCCCGTCAAGTAGCCAGTTATAAGTTTTTTTGGATTTACCGAATACCATCACTTTTGTTTTTTGATAGTTGATGGAAAGTTGTTCATTCTTACAGTATAAACTAAACTGATTCAACAATCTACACAGGCCTACTTGAGTATAGGAAATCAGAATAGCATCATCTGCATACAATAGGATCGAATATTTCCTATTTCCAATTTTAACTTGGAAAAATTGGTCACCTTTTAAGAACTCAACTACATCATTTATAAATAAGTTGAAAAGAAGGGGAGCAAGCAGACACCCTTGTCTTACTCCTTTAGAGACAGGTATCGAGTCTGAAAGGTGTGTGCCATCAACTCTGACTTTCAAGGATGTATTTGAGTAAAGGGATATTATACATTTTAGAAGATTCTTATCAATACCCATAGTTTGTAATTTAACCCAAAGACGTTCCTGCGAAACAGAGTCGAAAGCAGCCTTCAAATCAATGAATGCCACAAAAATATGCTTTACAGTTCCTGCCAAATACTTATCAATAACATATTTCAGCATAAAACAATTATCCAGAGTTGACCTGCCTGAATGGAAGCCAGCCTGTTCTGGGGCTAGCAATGCATGCTCTTCCACCCAATCCTCCAATCTAGAAGAGAGCTGGCGTAAATTTTCCCAGAAACATCCAAGAAACTAATGGGCCTATAATTTCCTGGATCATTTCTAGGACCCTTTTTGTAGATTGGAACTACAATAGCAGATGACCAATTAGGTGGTGTAACTCCTGCATTATTAATTAAAGAAAATAATGAAGCCAGAATTGGAGCCCACCAGTCAGAAAATGCAATATAAAAGTCTGATGGGAGGCCATCTTCACCAGGTGCTTTACCTTTCTTTAGTCTTAGTATTAATGAGTTAGCCCTATCTATAGAAATATTTTCCCAACTATGTTCCCACCTAGATCCAGTATAGTCCTGGGGAATAATCTTAAGATGGTGTGAATCATTAAATATCTTTCCAAAATAGCTTTCCCAGTTGTTTTTAGAATAGTCCCTTCTAAAATTGGAGATGACCTTTTTTCGAGCCTTGCAATTGTATCCCAGAATTTCAATGGATTCTTTTGCAGGAGTGCTACGCATAATTCCTTCCACTGTTCCTTGTAGTATATCCTTTTTTTCTCACTAATTAATCTTTTATATTTTTTACGAAGATCATAGAAGTGTGAAGGAATTTCAGAGGAGTTAGTGGATCGGTATAATTTGATGGCTTTTCCCATTTGCCTTTTTAGATTCCTGCAGTCTTTATCAAACCAAGCATTATCGCTTTTGGTTTAATGATTTTCTGAGTGGGGTACCTTTTTTAAAAAAAGGGTCTAAGGGAGTTTGTTAGTTGTGTATACAGCTGATTTGCAGACTCCACACTGGATACTTGAATCAGATCTTTTCTTAATTTCAGAAATTCCTCAGAGTAAAGCCTCTGTTGCAATTCTGATTGCAACAGGGGATTCCATTTGATCCTTTTATCAGAGGTTAATTGGGCTTGTTCAGAATTAAGGTGGTGAGCAGTATTTGTAGAAGTACTGTTAAACCACCGCAAGGAAAATCTAAGTGGCTGGTGATCACTACCAGTTACTGGGTCAACTGTAAAAGAAAGGAACAAGGATCGATGCTCATGTGAAATTAATACATAGTCAACTGTACTTTCTCTAAGGTTATTTATAAAAGTGAACTCTCCTTGGAATTATCAAGATGGGAACCATTTATTAAAGCTAGATTTAGTTTTGTCAGTAAAGTAAAAAAAATGAGGCCAAAATCATTAATCGTTTTATCTTTAGACTTTCGAATTTCCAAGCCTTCCCACAACTCAGTTGGGCCTCCTAAAGCCCTAGCAATATCTTGGTTAGGTGAACCTATGCGTGCATTAAAGTTGCCGGCAATTACCAATGGAACTAAAGGAAATTCACTCTCTAACTCACATGGATATTCTTCTAGCTTATACCAGTAATCTGGATCATAATATGATGAGGTGCGGGGAGGAACATAGATGTTAACAAAAATATAAGAGTGGTATAGATTTTTAATAAAAACGGCCATTTTTAATAAAAACGGCCATTTGTGAATCAGACCAGATGGTCTGGTGGATCAGAGGTAATGTGAATTATATATTTCAGTTAACAGAGTAGATGTGTGCCCGTGCTTTGCTTCTTTAACAGACACTTTGGTAACAGAGGTACAAATAAGAAGGAAAGAACAGGGATAGGTTCCTACACCAAAAAATAAAACAAAAAAACCCCCAAAAAACAAAACAAAAAGACAACCAACCAACCAACCAAAGCCCCAACCAGTTCAACATGTTTCAGCAAACTTTTTGTTCAAAACTAACAATAGCACATGTAAAATGAAACAACCAGGTCAGGTAAGCATTGCATAAGTAAACAAAAACATTTTGAATCTTCCAGAGACCACTTGAAAGCTTCTTCCAAAATGCATCTGGGAATTTTTTTGTTCTTTCAACAGCCTCCACATTCCTCATGATTTCCATTTTGCTGGTAAAACTTACAGAACTATGTTTTTCTTTTTTTTTTTAATCATTTTATTCAAAATTCTCATTATAAAAAACATACATATTCAATTGTCAGCTTCATTAGAAATATATCTGATCTTCCACATTGATCTAGATTCCATTTTCCAGATTTCTACAAACTTAAGGTACTGTACAACATTACACTGTTAGTTTATCTGATAGTTCTTACATTTCATTCTTCATATTTCCGCTTCATGATATATACCTGTCTCCCACTCGTAATATAACTTTAACCATGAATTACGTATTCCCAACTGTTGAAACCCAGCAATTACCCGTTACAATTTGCCATTCTTTCTGTATCTCATCATCTGATTTCCCCTTTAATCTCTGGGAGACCATATCCGCATTTTTATTTTCAATAAATGTAGCCCACCATTGTTCTATTGTAGGTATTTGCTGAGTTTTCCATAACTTTGCATATTCAATACGAGCTGTTGTTATCATATACAGTAATATTCTCCAATGCTTCTTTATACTAGCACCCTCTATTATATCAATCATATTTAGCAAATACAATTCAGGTGTCTTAGCAAACTGACCTTTCACTAATGTACAAATCACATTATGTACTCCATTCCAATATTTCTTAGCTTTTGAGCATGTCCACCACATATGATATATCATACCGACCTCCTTCTGACATTTCCAACACTGTCCAGTACCTGTATTATAAATCCTTCTCAGTTTATCTGGTGTCATATACCATCTGTGAAATAGTTTGTAATAGTTCTCTCTCAAATTCTGGGCTACTGTAAATTTCTGTGTTTTTTTCCAACTCTGCTCCCAAGACTCTAATTGAATTGAATGACCAATATTTTGAGCACATAAAATCATTGTTTCCTTTATTGTTTCTTCTTGTCTCTCCTGCTGTAATATCTCTTGATGGATTTGAGCGAGAAGGTGAGGCGGATTTTCAAAAAGCCATTTAACTACTCCAACTTTCTCTTTTAGTTCAATTCCGTAAGTTTTTATGTCCATATGAAACCTTTCGGTTAATTGTCTGTAAGGGAACCAACTCAGTCTTATTCCCTCCTGTTCTAGTTTTTCCCTTGTTTTCATCTTAAAATTATTAGACGCTGATCTCTCAATTATATCGTCATACCACAACCATTTATCTGTATCAGTCCATCTACCAAAAAAAGCCTCTTGCGGTGAGACCCATGTGGGGAGCTGCCTCATGTTTTTGACTTTATAATCATCCCAGATTTTCAAAAGCGATTTTCTGATACAGTGATGTGAGAAATCTTTATCTAATCTTGCTTTATCATAAAACATATAGGCATGCCACCCCATCCTCAAGTCTGCGCCTTCCAATGCCAGCGTTTTCATATCTTGAAGGTCTATCCAGTCTTTTAGCCACATAAAAGCCGCTGCTCTGTAATATAATTGCAAGTCTGGTAGTCCCATTCCTCCTCTACTTTTTATATCTGTCATAATGTTCCATTTTATCCTAGGCTTCTTCCCCTGCCATATAAGAAGAACTATGTTTTTTCAACATGCTGGAGTAGCTGGTATGGCAGACTAATTGGCTTTCTGTTTTTCTTTTCATTTTGTTCTTCACATATGTTCAGTAAGTGAATTTGGGGGCAGCTAGTTACCTTGCCAGTTGTACATAAGCATATGCAGCTACAGTAGGATCACCTAGAGTAGAATCCCATTCTTTCAACTGTGAAGGTCTACCTTTCTCCAGCCCTCTTTTGCCATTCTTCCAATACTAATGCTGCAAAGACAAACAAACCAAGATGGACTGGGCTCCTATAAAAAGATCTCGTAAGAAAGAGTTTCTTTGTCAGAGGCTTTGTTAACTGAGGTATGTGTGTACTTCTGGTTCGCATCACTTCTGGTTCCTTTTCATTGATCTTTGGTCAATTTTCAAGGGTTGGGGATAAGACAAGCATACTGCCATGTTTTCATTTCTTGGTTGGTGGAGAGTGGAGAAGCAGTGGACAAGTGTCAAGCTATTTTCCTAGGGCAGGAGCTGACTTAAGTCCCACTCTTGGGGAAAAGGTGGGGTATAAATAAAGAATGGATTGATTTTTCAGGCAGATTTAGACAGATTTTAAGGTCAGGGGCTTCAGAAGTGGCTTGAGGGGACTGCATAATGCTGGGTGTCTTATATGGCCTATGAGTGGCACTTTTACCATCTTCGCTTTACAAGGAGCATCCAGAGTGTTTCTGTCTCCTTCACAATCATCAACCTGCTTGTAGAAATACCAGACCTTCTTACAGAGCCTGCCCTGCCTAGGCATGGGTGAGCTCCACCAGGCTCCTCTGAATGGTGCAGAAACAATTTGATTTCTTCCTAGAAAGAAATAAAGAAATGGGCCCATTTGTGGAGCCAAATGTGGGATCGGGCAGGTGAAAGGAATGAGGAGCTCCCCCACCCCAACACCTCTTTCCCTTACAGTATCCTCTCTCACCATTTTACCCTCTTTGTAAAGATGATGGTAACGCAACCTCAGGAAGGAAACAAGGTTCACTTTTCTTTCTCTCTTCCTTTCCATCTTGGCGATGCTCCCAGCACGGGTCTCATGAGAATTAGAGTGAAAACCGCTGTCAAGGGACATGGCTTCAGAAGCCCTGACCATGGGTATAAGTAGAGGTTTAAAGAAATACACTAATCACACTGTTTGTTACCACTGAAAAATACTGCTCCAGTCAAACTTTCTCTTTACACATCCGTCTCCTATTTACTATAAGAACTGTGGAGGCTTTAGGCAATAGCAGTCTCTCTTGTGTGCTGCTTTTTCTTTATTTAACCCTGTTTCTTTCCTCCTTTGCTCAACTGTAGATTATAGTGCATGGCCAATGACTGGAGGCACTCTTCCTTTTTTCTGCCTTTTCTACCTATTTAGCTTTCAATATGGTGAGTCACAGCTCTATCGAGCTCTTCTTCTATCTGAAACTCTTTCTTAGTACCTAGGCAACCTGAATATATGTTTAGAATATATGTTTATATGCAACTAGTAAACTTTTCAACTGTATATCTTGAATGCTGCTTCTTTGCAGTGAATTTTATTAAAATTAGTCTCAGAGTGATATACATGAGATTCAGCATGCTTCCTTGCAAACTCTGCTAAAGCAGGGGAAAGTACTCTGGAAGCTCCTTATAAGGTCAGGATGTCTCTCTGAGCCAGTCTCCATCCTTCCCCCAAAGGGGCTAACACCCTGGGAAACTACCCCTAATCCAGAAGTTACTCTTAGGCAGAGTGGGGCAGCCATCTCAGGCAACAAGAGCTGAGGGGTCTGGGGAAGTGGCAAGGTGAGGAAGAACGGTTTACTCTGTACCCCAAAATTTTACTTGTGTCCTCAGGTGTGTTGGTGGCCGTTGTACTATCTCTGGTGCTAAAGTGATACTCAACTGCCTGGCCAATTGGCTTTCACAGAGGGAGAGACTCCATCTTGTCCTCCTTACCCAGCAAAATATTTTGGGCTGGACCTGCCCTTCCTTCAGCCAGCTTCTTGCTGAGGTCTTGGCCTCACCTTCAGGTATGAGTCAAACATTCAAAAGGGTGAAGGAGTGTACCATGAAAACATTCTCTAACTCCCTGTCCTGTTTCGTGTGCCACAAAAACATTCTCTAACTTCCTGTCCTGTTTCCTGTGCCACGAAAACATTCTCTAACTTCCTGTTGGATTACCACCATTGTCTCCAGCAACCACAATTGGTCAGGCTGTCTGGGTTTGATGGGAGATGTGGTCCAAAACATCTGGAAAGCTGCAGGTTAGTGGAGACTAAATGATGGGGTTCTGTGGAGCTACAATGACTTGCTCAGCTATGTCACAAAAAAAAAAAAAAAGGGTTAGGTATGAAAATTTCTGGCTACCACCATATTGCACAAAGCAACAGGTGAAGGAGAAAGGCCCAGACAAAGTGAGAAAGAAAAGGGATGAAGTTAGAGAGTGGCAAGGCATGTGAATCAGAGGGTGCAGATACCTAGGAAATGGGAGCTGAGACTCAGAATACATTTTCTAGAGAAATTAAGGGGGAAGAGTGAGAAGGAAAAAGTGGAGAGGCTGGAAAGAAAGATGTTTTATATTTTCAAGGAAATCTAAGAAAACATTTCAAATCACCAATTTACATTGCAATTCTCTGTATGTCTACTTTGAAGCAGTGGTGGCTGGTGTCTTCCATGTCAATGGAATGATGAATCCACTCTGCATTTTAGTCTGAATTTTAAAAGAGCTGTCTAAAGTATTGAACCTGTTTGAGAGATAGCATTCAGCACTTTGGATGGATCCTTTAAAGTTCAGACTAAACGCAGAGTAGATTCACTGGCCCAGTAACATGGTGCCAAGCACTACTCAGAAGCAAATCTGACTGAGTTGTCTGATGTACTTAAGTATGTTTGGGATTGCAGCTTTAGTTTCTTAAAAAACCCCCAAAACCTTAGAATATTGGAACTGCATGAAGATCCTGTTACTCCAGAGAGGGCTGCAAGCTGAGCCCCCAGGCTGCTGTCCAGGGCCCCTGGGGGTCAAAAATGCTTTTGCCCTGAAATGGCCAAAAATGATCTCTGGAGGATATAACATACCCTATAGGAGCCCAAGAAGGCCCCAAATGTGCCTCATTTTCTCTAGAGGACATTTGAAGGAAAAAATTGATTTTTTTTTTTAAGGGAGCAGATGTGATAGGTTTTCTGGGGGGTTAATACAGCCCCATGTTCTTCCATAGTTGTCTATTGCTCAACCATTCTAGGCTTCTGTTTATATTAAAACAGAGGAGCATAACCCATCATTATTTCAGAAGAGAATTCTCTATCTTTCTGCTTTCTTTGGGCATTGCACCAGCAACCTCCCATCCCATTTTAGATTTGCAAAATGATGACAGGCTATTATGCATCTGGTTGTAAGCCACTACTACTTTCTTGAATGTCTTCTGTACCGCACGTTAACAAGCTTTGACATTTAGAGCAAAATTATTGCATGGCATATGTTACAAGTCGCTATTAAACTCTAAACCTAATTGATCTGGCATTCCTCTGGAATACTCAATTGCTTCCTGGCACCTGAGGCAGAAAAAAAGAGATAGAAATATAGACTGCCTGTGCCATTTAAGCAATATAGCTGATCTTGGATACACCTTTAAACTAATTTTATCTGCGCTGCTACGTGTGGATTCTATTCATGTAAGTGATTTCCTTTCTGAGATAGTCATATGATATAAGAAGGACTGAAGAAGTAGTAGTTAAAATATCTTAAAGTCAACTTATCTGAGGATTTTATATTGATAAATTAAAAGTCAGGTGATTAACTGAGAAAATGTACATACAAAATGGGGCAATAAGATGGTCTTCTGGTCAACACTGCTTGCTACTTCTGTAGCATGACACCTGTGTGTAGGAGAGGTATTTGTTGAAGAGACAACCAACAGCACTGTATTTGGGTAGAGCCTGGATCCCAAAAGGATATTATAAACTGAAGTTGATCTAATAAAATTATTGAAAACTGGTGACTACAAAAAGCATCAAACATTTTGGTTTCTGCCATTCTCAGTGATGTCTGTTGGAATGCACAAGATAAAGGATTGTAGCAGTTCTACATTTCTCAGGGTCTAAAAACTGAATTCTGAAAATGGAGCTAGAAACAAGGGTGATATTATCATCTAAACTAAGGCCAAACAGTGCAAAGTAGTGTCAAGATATGTGCGTGTGTATAATATCTCACTTTTTATCAATATGGAATCCAAGGTAGCTGACAATCCTACTGATAGCCACTGGAAGGCAGTGGGGGAAAGCTCTTCCCAGTTTTCCAGCCTTTTTGAACCTTGCATTGTCCGAGCACATAGCTGCAAATTGTAAATCCCTTTGAAATCTAGGCTGTCTGTGCAAACCTGGAAGCAATTTGGAGGTAGACCACAGTGCATTCCCAAGAAGCCTGTGCACTGTCATCTCTGGAGATAAGCTGAGATGTTGTGACTGTTGGAGACAGCAACCTTTTGCATGCTCTGCCCCACTGGTAGTTAGGTTGCATATCAGTCTGGAAATGTAGACACACTAACCTTATGGCTATTTCTTGTCTGTTCACACCCACTGTCTTCCATAAGCATCCTTTGTTCTGTGTGTGTGTGTGTGTGAGAGAGAGAGAGAGAGAGAGAGCGAGAGACTGTGTCTGCTTCCTCTTCCTTTCTGCTTGCCACCAATAAGCATGTGGCTTCCAGGAGCTCTCTGGATGAGAAGCTCCAGTTTTTCCTGACAGTATACAATTGTTGACTTTTTCCTGTTTTCTGCAAGAACTTGAGCCTCTGTTGAGTGAACTGCTTTTATATACCTTTATGGAAAAGACTGAGTTTAATTTCTTTCTCGGCTAGATCCTTTTGAGCAGGGCAGAGTGGGCTGCTAGGCTGTTCAAACTTCCATCTAGCGCATAAATTGCTCTGCCAGAGAGATCCACCAAAGCTCTCACATTTTCCCAATACTGACAAGAAAAACTTGCCAATGATATCAACATTCAGAATGTTTTACCTCCGTTGAAGATCTTTTTTCAACCCTCATTTTTTAGCTCCCTCAAACAAGATGCAGGTTGTGACTCTGATATTGTCCAAATAATTTATTCGAACAATCTACATGTTTTATTTCTCATTACATGGCCAAAATATTCCAGGTTTTCCACATATCATGTATTTTATGGTTTCTTGGTGTTTATACATTTGCTTTAATACTTCTTTGTTGGCTACCTTTAGTAATTGATCACCCAAGACGTTCTTAGTTTCCTGCAGTTAAGTCTACATTTCAAATGCTTTTATCCTTTCTAACGATAGCCTGTGTTTAAAGGGGAGCCATGGCACTGAGAGAGTTAGGTGCTGGTGGTGTGTGTGTGTTTGAGGAAGCTTTAACCTCCTTCTCAGTCTCCGTACACTCTGTATTGCTTGAATGGGAAGGAAGCTACAGCCTCTCTTCCACTTGAGATCTAAATCAGGGTTTTAACCTCTCTCTAACCCCATTAATTCTACTCAGTATTGTTAGCACAGAAAGGAAGCTAAAGTTCTAGCCTGCCTGTTGCCCCAGCTTTTGGGTCTTAAGAGGGGTTGTAGCTTTCTTCCTTCTGTAACAGTAGTGAGTACAATCAGTGAGCTGAGGAAGTAAAACTTGCCTGCCAAGTCCAATTTTATTAGGATGGGCGGGGGGGGGGGGATAAAGCTCCACTTCCAAAGAAACTCAAAGATCCTCAGAAAGAGGTAGTGGTGCTGGTGGTGAGAGAATAGGGTTGCTAGTGAATGGTTGTGAGAAAATAGATGTATTTTTAAATAATTTGCTGTGCTTACTCTAAGTTATTCATAATAACCAGATGGGTTCTAATAACATTGTTTGGTCTAAAATTACCTTATCTAAGTCATATGCCAGATTATACATTTCTCCATATGAATTTGAAAATGGATGTGAATGCAAATTGCTTTCTATATAGTAATCTGAGCATGGATTTCATTCAGTGTGGCCTTGTTGCAGTGTATGTGGTTCCACAATCTCTCTGCTGGATTGTGTTGAATGCTTGGTTATTTTTTGTAGAGTATCTTTTATTCCCCTTCCTTCCAAAACACTTGCCAGTTAATAATCTGTTGAGCTCAACAGCAACAACAGATTGCTTACCTGTGGCTGTAGTTCTTCAAGTAGTCATCTGTGAATTCAAACAAATGGGTTTATTGCACATGCTCAGTGCATCATTTGGGAACTTCTAGAGGTGCTCTGTGTTTTGGTGGTAGCCGCTCTTCCACAAACACCATATGGCGAGCTATATTGTTGCTCAAACCTGTAGTTCTATGGCTGCCAATGCAGCAGTCCAGGAGGTAAGCATATTGAGAACGACAGAAGTGAGGAGGAACGGCAGGTGTCAGGTGAGTTCACAAATAATCACTCGAAGAATCACAGCTACAGGTGAGCAAACTGTTCGTCTTCACGGTCTTTGTGACTCACACAATAGGAGACTAGCATGCTACTAACACAGGTCATGGGTGAGACATGTGACACAGAAGTACAATACTGCTCTTCCAAAGGCAGCATCAGCCCTCTTCTTTGAGTTCTAGTCTGCAGTGTGTAATAAAGGACAAAGGTTGAGACCAGGTAGCTGTCTTGCAAGTGTCCTCCAAGAGAACACCCTTTAGGAAAGCCAAAGAAGCAGCCACAATTCTTGTGCAACGGCTGTGCACAGTGACAGGAGGATCTTTTTGGCTAGTTCATAGGCTAGGGGAATCATGGAGGAGAACCATTTAGGGAGACACTGGGCAGAAATGGTTGTCTCTTCTTGTGTCTAGAGTAACAAACAAAGACTCTTGAAACTGTTGAATGTCAGATGTCTTATTAATTAGAAGGCTAATGTTCTTCTAACATCCAGGCAATGAAGTGTCCATTCAAATTCAGAGGATAGGTTCAGCATCAATGCAAGTAGCATGATGTCCTGGTTTAGGTGGAAAGCAGAAACCACATTGGGAACAAAGGAAATATCTGGTCTGAAAACAACTTTATCCTTGTGGAAACATACATACAGAGTGTCAATACAGAGAATACAGAGTTCTGCAGCTTGCCTGCAAAGAGGAAGACCATCTTCCATATCAGCAGATAGATGTTACACACTGTCATCAGTTCAAGAAGTGTATGGGATAGATGCAACTTCCAAAATCCATTGCGCTGTGGGAGCCTGAACTGGAGGATGCAAGTTCTTATACCCTTTAAGAAGCTTTTAACTAGGACCATCAGCTCTGCAAGAGTGTGGGTAAAACAGATTTGTGCTCACCAAGAATATTATGGGACGAGTGTGACTGAACAACAATAGAAGAGGTTGACGTAGAGTCATAGTCAATTTCATATGACACTTTGGACTCAGAGCAGTGACACCACGGTCTGCAAGACAACAGTGATGGAAGAACTATAGGACGAGCAGAAGCCAAACACTGACGGTGTGGAGAGGCTACCCCAGCAGGAAGAACCATTGGTGCATTGGTGGAAGCACGTTGGTGCTTGAAGTGAATGCCTGAGGTACATTGGTGGTAGAAGTGGTGGCAAAGTGAGCCAGTGTTTCTGTGGGCAGTGAGGACGATGCTGCACGATGAGCAGGATGGGTGCATGTCGGAGAATGAGATCGTAATTGGCATTGAGAGGAGTGAGAAGGTCTATGCTGGTCAGCATAACAGCTCTAGGAGTTTCTGAATGACGCCCTGCACAGGCACAATACACCCACTTGTACAAGTTGCAGAGACCACAGGGAAGAACAGTTGTTTTCTTTAAGTTCTGCACGTTTCATCACTGAATTTGAACCACCAAAGTGTTTTGGTTTTGTTTCCCCAAAGGTTCCCAGTTTTTCTTAAATGAGATAGATCCACCATGTCCAGCAGGAATAGAATGATATAAATCTGAAAACAAAACATGAGTGGTATGATTTTCAGATATTGATAGAAAAATGCAGAGTGGCTGAGTTTTTGAGCCTGCAGGACTGTCAGTCTGTATCACTTATGATACTTATTCTTCTTTCGGGTATAAGTGGTTGAAAAGAGAACTTTTTGGAAATAATTGTTTCTTTTTATTTGATCTCTGAGCCTCTATGACTGGTTATGTATCTTTCCTCCTACATGTCTGTTATGTACATGAATCAACTCCTTAGAAATGCAGCTAAACATACATGCTTCAAACCTATTAACTTATTTGTTGATTTCTACTACTGAAGTGTCATAAACTTTACATCTGTGTAGGTTTTCAAAGATGTTCATTGATTCCTGCCCCCCGCCCCCAAATTTTAGGCTTCACTTATCTGGGAGTACACTCCATGGACCCAGTATGCCTTGCTCCTCATAAACATTCACAGAGAACTGAGACGTCAAGATGCTTCTGAATTATTTAATAGTCTTACCATTTCATGTCCTTAAACAAGTCTATATATGAAAATATTAAAGATGCTACATCACATATGCACTGGATTATTCATTCTTATATGGCCTTTTCTGCACGAGGCTTGAGAAGCGGTTCGCAGCATCTCATGTCGGGTTTAAATAATGCAGTTTACCTTTGTTGCGTTCTGCACACCCAATTTCAAGCAATGTCATGCAAAGGAGTGCAAGTTTGTGCATCCGCATTATCCCATTGCTGGCCACTTCCTTGGTTTCCCTCACTCTGCCTTGGGGGCCGTGATTGGCTGGGGTTTTGTTTTGTTTTGGGTTGTTCCGCTTATGTGTACCTACAGGTATGTACTACGTACCTACTTGTGTCCTTACAGACCACCCTCTGCTGCCTACCAATTCACATTGGCATGGATTGTACCTTTTTGCATACTGAGAAAACCCGAATCTGCTTCCATGACAGAATGTGGATCAGATTTTTTCCGTTTTTTAAATACTGTGCTTTCCTACCACATGGCGGCGCATTATCATGAGATTCCATGCAGAATGACAGAAAACAATGCGAAGTTACTTCATCCCTACATGCAGAACAGTACCGGGACAACTCGCAGTACTCCATGGTAAATATCTTGTGCAGCAAGGTATGAACTGGTAATAGATTGAATTACTATGAGAATTCTTACTGTGTTTAATAGCAGGTTCACACATTCAGCTATGAGCAATTTAGGCTTTTATATTTTGTACTTATATATTTATAACCTCTGTGACCTCGTCTACAAGACAAAGGCCTTCATAGTTGCAGCATGAGTGTGCATGAGAGAGAAAGGACTGGTTAGTTCTGTGTGTCTATGTATGAGAGAGGCAGAATGAATGGAGTCTCCGGTTCTGTGTTGCATGCTTAATATTGCATTCGATCAAGAAGCCATGGAGAATTAGAGTAGTATCCTGTTAATATTTAAAAGACATAGCCATGTTAGTCTCGACCAGTATGCAAGAGGATCTTGAAGCACCTTTGAGACTGAGAGAAAGAAGTTGGTAGCATAAGCTTTTGTAGACTCAGTCTACTAAGACAGCATCTGATGATGTAGACTGAGTCTACAAAAGCTTATGCTACCAATTTCTTTCTCTCAGTCTCAAAGGTGTTCCAAGATCCCTTTGATCCTGTATGTGTGGCTTATGCATATGTACCTCTTTTAGACAGAGTGCTGCTCTCTTGTCCTTTGCACCTTCTTCAAAGCATGCCCCTTTCTTTCATGGCCTGGAAGGGGCTTCTACTGTTGCTACTTACTGGTTGAGAAGAGGAGGCAATTCTGATGATGAAGATGTAGCTGGTCTGGTCTTCAATGGGTGCACTCCATCTGTGAGCGCATACTCACTTTTTTCCATTCTCCACACAAAGACCTGCTACTGCTTCTTAATCTGACCCCCCCCCCCCAGATCCCTGATCTTGGAAGCTAAGCAGAATCATACCTATTTAGTACTTGGATGGAGGACCACCAAGAGATTCCAGGCATCAGAGGAAGGCAATGGCAAACCACTTCTTAATACACCTTGCCTCAGAAAACTGTGAAGTTTATGGGATTGCCATAAGTCAAAAGGCAATGAGAATGTGCATACACACAGACACACATTTTAATTCCCTCTCTTTCTCCCCACTGGTAAGCATCATCATCATCACCATCTACTTCTTCTGGGTCTTGACAAGTACCAGGGTGGGGTGAGGACAGAAACCTGTGTAGATAAAACATTCTACTCTGCCTATGTGATGCAGGATCTCACTCTGCATTTTGAATCTGTACACCAGTGTGGTGAAGTGGTTTGACTGTTGGGACTACAATCCTGGAGACCAGGGTTTGATCCCTCACTCAGCCATGGAAATCTACTGGATAACTTGGATGTGTCACATACTCTCAGCCCCAGAAAACCCCATGATAGGTTCACCAGGGTCACCATAAGTGGGAAATGACTTGAAGGCACATAACAACAATTGTATTTCTGCTTGACTTTTATTAATTATCATGAATTTGGTTTCTTTAACATTCATTTTCAGACCACTGTAATTAATGTATATCACTGACTTCATTAAGTCATCTTTAAAGTCTGTCTAAGTCCTCTGCTGAACAATGCCTTGCAATCTTAAAAACAGTTTAAAAATGGGCTCCAAATACCACCCCCATGTCCTTAGGAGGCATGAAGGCCAATTTTTCCACATGTTTGTCCCCCCGGGGCCATCTAAGTCCAGGGCAGGCCTTTGGGGAAAAAAAAACCCAGAAAATGAACTGAAGTCAACATCTGGTCCATTTCCTATTTTAGAAAAGGTCTCTCCTGGCCTTAAAATGGTTTGGGAGAAGGTAAAAGGTATGGCACACATATGGGTCATTCCACAATCTTTAGAAAAGCACTATATTTTAGCATTGTCTATCCCCTCACTTGCACAGATATAAGCCATGCACCAAAACCCAGTTCCTTTTTGTTCATCATCCTCATAATATGATAGCTAGTAACTCTTATTTTGGTATTTTCTTTTCTGCATCATCAGTTCTTCTCATCTGGGGGTTTATGACTCTAAAGTGTTTCTTCAAGAAGTGTTTAGTCTGTGGGGCAAAGATCCCACATTCAGATGATCATGTGCATTGTCTCCTTTGCCTGGACTAGGACAATAACTCGTGCCCGTATTGCCAGACTTCTACTTGACAAGGTTGGTGTAATAGAGCTTCTCATCTTAAGGCTCTTCACGGGGAAGGAGCTCTCCAGACTATGGCTGTTGCAGCTTGTAATAAGTTGCTTTATATGGCCTCAGTGGGATTCTACTCCCACCTGTCTTTGGCTGGTGGACCAATCTTTCCAACAGTATGAGAGGGAAGCCCTTCACTTACCCTATGCCCTCTCTCAAATTGCTCACCATGTGGGAAGCCTTTTGCAGTTCCAACAATTGTTCCATCACAACACCATTTAGGTGGCTATGGACAACAATATAGCAGCCTTCCACCTCAAGAAGGAAGGAGGAATACATTCCCAGGCCCTCCTTCGGCTTAGCCTCCAGATCTGGAACTGGTGCATATTCAGGGGCATATTCCTGTTGTCAGTGAACCTGCCAGGTGTAGACAATGTGCCTGTGGATGAGCTCACCAGGGTGACCTCTTCCTTCCATACATGGAAGATAGACTGTGACCTCCTTTGATGTCTCTTTTGCTGTTTTGGCATACCTGGAATAGACCTCTTTGCATCCCCAGTAAACACCTCGTGTCCTTGGTTCTACAACGGGGCCATCAAAGCAGGGGCTCTCTAAGAGACACAGTTGTCTCATGGAATGGAAATCTGCTGTATGCTTTTCCTTCCTTTTTTTCTTCTCACCAGAGTCATCACAAAGGAGAACAATGCAAATATTATTGTGATTATCCCATGGTGCCCCCACCAACTGTGGTTCGCCATGTCTTAGGCTGTCTGGCAACAACTTTCACCATTTTTCAAGATATCTAGATCTTCTCTTCATGTGTCATGGTAGAATACTCCACATCTGGGAGTATGTGGCCACTCAGGCTAACAGTCCACCCTCCCCAGAGCTTTCGGAATTAACATCCACTGCCCACAAGTAGTTCCAGAAATGCTCCTATGCTTCCAAATGTGCCTCCTTTCTCTCTTTTTTGTTAAGTGAGGATGTTGCTCCAGATAACTTCTCCCTCAACAACGCCCTCTGCTTCATAAGGTTTCTGTGAACTAAAACTCTCTCACATTCTTCCTTTAGGGACTACCTGGTAGCCATCTCTGCTCACTCTAAGCTGCAAAATGCCCCTTCTTGGTCAGTGCACCCCAACATACAGACTTTTCTAAAGGGCTACATACACCTTCATCCATCTAACTGAGGACTTCTACCCATATGGAGCCTCGTTAGTCCTCTCCAAACTTATGGTGCACTCCTTTGAACCTACGATATCCTGTAATCTTCATCTGCCCTTTAACCACCATTATCTCTACTCACAGAGCCAGTGAATTAGCAGTGATAAATGTGTCCCTCTTATTTGTGCTTTCACAGTGACAGGGCAGTCTCTCCACAGGCACCTCTCTCCTCTCAAACAGACTCTGGTTCTTTGGACCTTCATGCAGTCTCCATCTTCTGACCTAGAGCACACCTTCCACACCTAGATGTTAATTAGAAGGGCACTCCTGTGTTGCTCAAACAAAACAGTTTTGGAAGGCACTTTGTCCATGGTATGCAGAAGGGGAAAGCTATCTCATCTCAACATCTCTCTCAGCAGGTGATGAATGCTATCAATCTTGCCTATTCCCTTGCTGGGAAACTCCTTCTAGAAGGGGTTAAAGCTCATTTGATTTGAACAACAGACACCTTGTTGGCATATCTTAGAAGGATTCCTTTTCTGGAACTCTGCCATGAGGCTATATGGTCACAGCTGTCTACATTCCTATCTCATTACAGACTGGATGCTCAATCCCAATTCTAGGTAGCTTTTGGTGGAGTGGTTCTTTCACTGGTCCTAGCATGACCAACCATTCCCTTGGTATTATTGCGTATGAGTGAGTTACAGAGACCATGAAGAAGAACAGGTTGCTTAACCATAACTGTGGTTCTTTGTCATCTATGCAGTCACACAACCTTACCTCCTCTTCCCTTTATGCCATCCCTCTATTCCAGGCCTTTCACTGGCAGACACGGAACTAGATTTCAGTGGGAATGTATGGCTCATATCTATGTGAGAGAGGGGCAAGGTTTACTGCCAACATGCAGCTCTAGAAACTTCCAAAGATATCTGTGTCAGTGCAAAATGACCTGTATGTGTGAGTGACCATTCAAACAACCACAGTTACAGGTAGGCAACCCGTTCTTTCTCGGTTCCAAATTCTCATCTGAATTCCAACTGTGTTCCTTTCTTCACACTTGTAAATTCAACTGTGTTTTTATTAAGAAATCTTTAAGTGAATGGCTTACTAAACTTATTTTGTAGTCATTGAGAACATGAGGCAATTAATAAAAATTAACCTTAGTCAAATTTCAGAACTGTAGAGCTAATATGGCTTGTTGCAATGCTAGTTTTGTATTTACAGAAATTAATATAAAATATAATATAAAAGTTATGATCACTCATCTTAATCTGAAGTAGTAGATTCTGTTGTATCAGCCTCATTACTACCTCATTCTGCTGTAGATGTAAATCAGGCATTGATACATATCAACCACATTGCTTTCACACAAAGCAATGGTGCAGCTGTATCTGGAACACTGCATATAGACCTGGTCACTACATTTTTTTTAAAAAAAGGATATTCTAGATCTGGAAAAAGGGAAAACCAATATGGAGAAACTAGCCTACCAAGAAAGGCTTCAATGTTTAGGCTGTTTAGTTTGTTTAAAAAGTAAGTAATGATAGATGTGGTAGAGGTATATAAAATTATGTATGGTTTAGAGAAAGTAGACAGGGGAAATACCTTTTTTAAAATTAGAACCCGAGGTCATTCACTGAAGCTGAATGGTGAGAGAGATGGGATAGCTAAAATGAAGTACTTTTTCACATAGCACAGACTGCGGAAATCACTGCCACAATACTTGATGGGATCCTCAATCAGGATCAGGAGGGCTATATGTCACTCGTGTGATCAGAACAGGCTGTCTCTTTTTCCAGTTTGCAGGGAGTGCAAGATGCAGTATTCCGACTGCAGTCATGTACTTTTGACTGGGTTCCCAGGGGCTACTATATGAACAGACTGCTGGATTAGACAGGGCTTTGGTCTGATCCAACGTAACTTTTTCTACTTTCTTGTGTAGGTGAAGTGCAGAAATAGTTTAAACTTGAAACCAAACAGAATACTGTAATGCACACACTGAGGTTGTGCAATCAGACATTAAAATAGTTACCCTGATCCTAAAAAAACAGATTGAAAGCATTTAATTTGAAAGCAGGATGTCCATGTGGCATGGGCTGAAGTGTTAAAACTTATAACACTCCATAATGTCTTTTATAAGCTCTTACGAAACACTATTAGCAGCTATTTTCCTTCTGCCCCCGCTTCTTTAAATGTAGTCTGTCCAATAGCTCCATTTCAGTGCCATTAACCTCTGCTTTGCCTTAGCCATTGCACTACCACTTTTCTTTCGTTTAACTATGAATGATGCACATGAAAGGTGATTGGTACTATGTCTGGATGTTTTTCTGTTTGTTTGTTTGTTTGGGGGTTTTTTTGTGTGAAAAGTAACTGCATACCCATGGATTGGTCATTATCTATCAACTGATGACTGGTATTTGAAATAATAAAAAAAGGACAAGACTGCTAAAACTATGATCACTCACCATTAACCATTGTTGGGAATTTGAGTCCAAAACACATGGAAGGCACAACTGCTCAGTTGTGCCATGAAGGAATGATTGACTGGGAATGATGATGAATACAGAGTAATTTATTTCCATTTTCCAGATATTTAAGTTGTTGTTTTACACAATGAGGTAGACTATACATTTTATAAAGGAATTTTGGACAAAAAGGACTGGATCACAGGCTGAAAAACATTCCACATGGGATGCAGTTTTGCAGCAAAGGCTGCCCCAATTTTTAAACTGCCACTTTATGGCAGTGGCATGTAGTGGGTTGTCTCTCTCTCTCTCAGTATGTATGTACACTGCCTTACAGCAGTGCCTTTAACTTTTCCACATTTTATAGTGTTACAGCCTGGAAGCTGTAATAGCCATATATAGCAGTCCTTGATGCAGTCTCATATCCACCTTCTGAGTGTGGAAGGAGAGCTTCTGACCTTGGAAGTGCTGACAGAAGGCCATGAACAGGGCATCCAACCTCCTGAAACTGGCTGTCCTTTCCAGGTACACCTTGATCGCTTACCTGACATCCAACATGTGCCATATTTTTTCTATCCTCTTGAATGTCTTGGGACAGAAAGATGGCAATATCACCTCCTGCTCCCTATGGAAGAGTGAGCTGTCCTTTGGGATGAAGGAGGGATCTTGCTGCAGCCAGGTCAAGTCTGGCATGATTTGGCACAGTTCATTCCTTGCTGATAGGACTTCCAAGTCAGAGACTCCATGCGCTGATGTCATGGCCATTAGCATGAGCATCTTCTATGTCAGGTGCTCAATTGTCGACTCCTTTGATTGGCTCAAAGGGAGGGGGCTGTAACAGCCCTAAACACTGCATGCAGGTCCTATGAAGGGAACCTGTAAACTGCTGGAGGAACCAAGAGGGATAAACCCATATGAACTTACGCATGTGTGCATGCCTATATATGCTGTTCAACTCTCCTCTGGAGTAGGACAGATGTGATGGTGGCAGCGTACCTCTTAATCATGTTAGCTCTTAGCTGCCTGTTCCTCTTCTTGAAGGAACTCCAACAGTCCTGCTTCTTGTGCCTGCACCACCTTTTGAAGACATGGAAGTTGTACACTTTATGGATGGAAGGCCTTCTTGAAGATAGGATAGTGCCTACTACGTTGTTGAAGTATCTCTGCCTCTGGAGCATTCACCTCTCAACAGCCACATGTGAAGCAGAAGCCACTCTGCATCTGGACAATGGACCTTCTTCTGAGACAGAAGGTCTGGTCTCACCAGCAATTGCAGACAGTCCAAGGCCATATTGGTTATTTCTGAGAACCAAAGTCTTGACCATGCTGGAGCAATGAATATGACTATTTCCCTTTCCGTCTATACCTTCTTTCCTACTCTGGATAGGAGAGGGAATGGGAAAAGGGATACAGCAGACCCTTGGGCCACACTGCAGTGAAGGCATCCAATCCCTCCGCCCCCTCCATCTAGTATCTTGACAGAAATCTGGGAACCTTGTGGTTGACTGGTGACACATCCCAAACCTCTCCACCAATAGTTGAAAGACTTCTGGGTGGAGAGTCCACTTGGTCTTGTTCAGGCTGGTCTGACTCAGCCAATCTGCTTTGATGTTCAGGACTCCCTTGAGGTGTTCTGCTTCCAAGGAGAGGGAGATGAGCTTTCACCCACTCCAGCAGAAGCTTTGTTTCTTCCATCAGGTGGCAAAAATCTGGAACCTCCCTTGTGGATGATGTGGGCCTTGGCTGTGATCAAATCTGTTCTGACCAGGATTGCTCTCCCTTCCACCTGGTGCTGGAATGCTACTAGGGTGAACCTGACAGCCTTCAGTTTCAGACAGTTTATGCCATGGACTGTCTCCTCCTTCAAAATTTCTTGCACCAGAAAGGTCTTGCAATGGGCTCCCCAGCCTCTGAGACTACCATCAACTGTGATCTGGATCCTTGAGGTGTCCCAGAAGGTTCTCCTCCTATGATCCACCAGAAAGTCCACCAATCAGCAAATGGATTGTCCTCTTTGGTACTTTGATTCTCTGGTGAATCTTCTTTGCAAACTTGGTATGGAAAGAGGAACCATTGTAGCTGCCTGGAATGGAATCTTGCTCATGGGAGATGGTCTATAGATGCAATCATGAGGCCCTAGAGGTGCACTAAGGTAGCCAGATCCATCTTCCTTGATTGCCTTACACAAGCAATGGCCCTCTTGATGCTCTGGACCACAGTGCTTGAGATGGTGTCTATCACTAGTCCCAGGTGCTGAATCCTCTGCATCAGTGTAAAGTGATTCTTCTCTTGGTTTCACTAGAAAGTTATAGCATTCCAATGAGTCCAAATTCCACTGGATGTCCCACTGGCCTTGCTGGAAGGATGTCATGTGCATGAACAGATCATTGAGGTATGGGTAGAAGTGGACTAGTGCCTTCCTGCAAGCCACTACCAGGGTTATCATGATGTGATGAAGTTCTGGGGGCATGGCTATCTGGAGAGCCAGTGCAATCTGAAAGCCAGTTGCTAGGCAACCAGAATAAGCACCTCAGAAACCCAGTAAAGGGAGGGCCTTATGGCTGAAAGAGAAAGAAAGTTATATAAAGCCAAGTAATTGTGGGTACTTGGATTCCTTCAGTGAGAGCCTAGGAAGGAGCTAGGGATTAGAGTCCCTCTGTCAGCCAAAGAGTGTGACCGTTTTGTAAGGTTTAGTTCTCAGTAGAAGCCTAGTGAGAGAAGGAAGGGTAGGTGAACCATAGTAGGATCTGGTCGGAAAGTGTGATCTAGACTGGGGGTTGTGGCTTTAGTGGGAGTTTAGTCAAAGGACTGTTGTTGCATGATAATTGTGCCTTTGGTGAAAGTCTAAAGATATAACTGAGCTGCACATGAACATTACTTCACTACCTTATTCTTATTGTTGTCTTAATAAATGTTAATAGTTTTTCCTTGCAAACACTGACTTGGCTGGGTTATGTATACTTTATATAGTAACACAGAACACACACCCTAGCCACTAAGGTGACGCCAAAGGCCAGGACTCAGTATTAGAGTTTCTTCCCAGTGTAGGTGAAGTGCAGAAATCTGCTGGGTGGACCATAATGTGCAAATATGTCTCCCTCAAATGGAGGGAGGGTAGGAAGTCCCCTGGTCGGATCGCCTGCAGAATGCTCTTCAGCATTTCCATCCAGACATGCCACTTCTTGAAATATTTGTTTTCTTGTCTGCGGTTCAAGATTGCCCTCCAGGAGTCATCCTTCTTTGGAACCAGGAGGATGTGAGAATAACAGCCCTTAGACCTCTGCAGCAAGGGTACCTTCTTTATGGTCCTCATCTGTCTGAAGCATTTGACTGCCTTCAACAAAAGACTGTGCTTATGTAGCTTTCTGGAACTTAGGGAGGGACAAAAGAAGTCTGAAGTGCTTTGTGAGAATTTGTGTCTGTAGCCCTGGCTGAGGGTATTGAGCACCCACTATCTGAGGTTGTTTGCCGCCAAACATCCAAAAAATCATGAAACCTATCCCTGTTAGAGGGTTGGCATCACACTTGTGGGTTACTGAACTATCTTTCTTGGCAGTACCAACATTAGACCTGGCAGTTCTCTGGAAGGAGTGTTGTCTAGACTACTGTCTGTGGTCTCCCCACTGATGTCTGATGCCTCTCATGTCTCTCTGTCTAAGGGATCATACAAAATCTGAGGAATAGCTGGGTCTTGAGGCAATGAAAGGAGGGCTGGTTTTGCCTGAAGGATCACTTGTCTATCTCTTTTCCTTCCATGGATGAGGGTTTTCTTCTTGTTGGTTTCTGTGAGGACTGTATCCAAGGACTCCTCAAAGAACCTGGTGCCAGAGAATGGAGCAGAGATGAGACTGTGCTTGGCTCTGGGGTCGATGTTTTTATTCTTTAGCCACACCTGGCATCTGATGGCCACCACAGCGACTTGGGCCCTTGAGCATAACTGAATACCACCTCGTCCTGTACCAGCATTAAAGGCCAAGATCCTTTAGCAGCTTGCTGGCAGTCTGTCTGGCCTTGACTAGTTCAGGCTGGAGGATTACAGCTCACAGAATCATAGCTCGCATCATGAGGGAGGAAAAGGCTGTAATCCTTAGAGCTAAAGAAGCTGCCTTGTGAACTTTCTTGGGTGAGGTTTCTGTTCTCTTGTTTTCAGTGCCCCTCAATCTTTAGCATAAGTGGAGAAAGACACAAGGGCTGTCAGAGGCCCATCAACCAGGGGGACTGTCATAAGTTGTCTGCTGGAGGACTCTGATGAAGAGGAGGTAGAATCTGCCTCCTCCTTCTCACTCTTGAGTCTGAGGAGATGAGAGCTGGGGTAGTAAAGGATCCTGCTCCCCAGCAGGGCTTGGTAGAGGCTATAGATGCTGAAGATGACTCGCACCTGTCCTTTGTTGAGAAGTAGAGGAAGAAATACAAAGTTCAGTGCTGGTTAAATAACATATGCTGACCTAACTGAGCACTAATTAGGCAGCTGTGGCCTTGAAGGAACTGCTGATAAATATTTCTGCAGCTGGCACTCTTAGTGCTGACAAACAACTTACCTGGTTGACTAGCAGTACTCTCTTGTGTTCCTGTTTTGTCTTGACCTTGGACTGGCTGCATTTAGACTTTTCTTTTTGTTGGCTCATGTACCTTCTAACCTGCTGATACAACAACTGGACTGGCTATGACCACCTTCGTGCCTTTTTCTTCATCTTGCTCAGATAACCTGTGACTGACCTGAACTAGAATGACTACTTGACTGTTTCTACATGCCAACAACCTGCTGCTTCATCGGCTTCCTGAGGGGATCATATCTGACAGAGGGCCCCTCTGCTGGGGTCTGCTCCAGTTGCTGAATATTAAACCTCAACGCTGCTTGGCTTATCATCCACAGTCAGATGGCCAGAAGGAACTTACCAATGTTGGAGCAGTATCTCTGCTGCTACACATATCAGCAGCAGGACAATTTGTCTGAGCTGCAGTCATTGGTAGTGTTTACCTCCAACAACTCCCCTCACACCTTCACTCAATAGATCCTGTTCCTTTCCAACTATGGTCTTCACCAATGCATGTTTCCAGCTGTGTCCCCTCAGTTTTTGGTACCTGCAATGGACCAATGGCTTGAGATACTGCAAGTCCCTCCTGAGTGAGCAATTGGACTTGACCAAGCAGAAATACAAGTGCTCTGGGGATGCTAAGAGACATACCCTATCCCCCTCTCAAAGTGGGGGATTGGGTATGGACCTCCACTTATTATCATCCACATCCCTGGCCATGTTGGAAGCTGGACACTTGCTTTATTGGTCCTTATCCATCATAGCACAGCTTGGGTTAGGTCTATTGGCAGCAGATCTCTTCCACTCTTCCCTAACCACAACCATGAAGCTTGCTGGGAAGGGCACATGTACAGCAGTCAGATTAGCTTTGGAGAAGCACTCCCCACTGCTCTGGGGCAGGTTGGAGTCCTGGCATTCCAGGGTCTGAATGGGTATACCACAATCCAGAATCTTGATTTCAATGTTCTTAGGAGGACATTGGAATACTCTTGTTGGAATAGTCTGGCTGAAGGTGGGATAGCTAGATCATGGATCCTTTTTGTTGTATATTTTCATTTTATTATGTATTTATTTAGGGCAGCTGTTGTATTTTAAATTTGTAAAGCGCCATGTACATGGATGGCGCTATATAAAGGAGGAGGAGGATGGTGATGATGGTGGTGATGATGATGATGATGATAATGCTGTTCCTCCTAGAAGGAAAGTTCCCCTTCTTCTATACCACCATTGCTCTTCCTCCCCTCTATCTTGGCAATCCATTGAGTGATTGTCATCATAGCTCTCAGAAGCAGATGAGGGGCAAACTCTACACTTCTTGTGGAGGGGGGATGGTGGGTCAGGCCTGTCTGAGATCCTGACTCTGAAAATGGCCATCCAACTTCTGTTTAAAAACCTCCAAAGGAGGAGACTCCACCCCACCCCAGGTCATATATTCCACTGTTGAACTGCTCTTACTGTCAGGAAGTTGTTCCTAATGTTTAGATGGGATTTTCCCCCTGAAGTTTGATGCCATTGCTGCATGTCCTAGTCTCCGGAGCTGCAGAAAACAGGCTGGCTCCATCCTCCATATGACATCCCTTCAAATATTTAAACAGCTATCATGTCCATTTTTAACCTTCTCTTCTCCAGGCTAAACATACCCAGCTCCCTAAGCTGCTCCTTACTGGGTATGGTTTCAAGGCTTTGGTTGCCCTCCCCTGGACATTTTCCAGCTTGTCAGTATCCTTCCTGAACTGTGATGCCCAGAACTGGACACAGTATTCCACGTGAGCTCTGACCAAATCAGAACAGAGTAGTACTATCACTTCCCTTGACCTAGACACTATATTCCTACTGAGGCAGCCCAGAATCTCATTGGTTTGTTTAGCTGCCACATCACAGTGCTGACTCACATTCAGCGTGAGTTCTGCTACGACTCCTAGATCCTTTTCATGTGTACTGTGGTCAAGCCAGGTGTCACCTATCTTATGTCTGTGCATTTCTTTTTTTCTGTCCAAGTGTAGTACCTTACACTTCTCCCTGTTGAAATTCATTTTGTCAGTTTTGGCCCAGCTTTCTAATCTGTTAAGATCATTTTGAATTTTGATCCTGTCCTCTGGGGTGTTAGCTACCTTTCCTGATTTGGAGTCATTTGCAAATTTGATAAGAATGCCCTCTATTCCTTCATCCAAATCATTGATAAAGATTTATCACGTCCATTGGAGGCTGAGTGGTCCATCTGTCTTCTTTGGTTGGATGGCTGTTGTGTGCCTGGGTGATTCAGAGGGATTTTGCCTCACTTGCACCTTCCTGGGCCTCTCTGCCCAATTGCTCACCCTCCAAATAACGGTTCTGCTCACAGGAACCAGATTGAGGGAGCCGTTGTTAAGCTGCAGAATCTGCCACTTCACCCTAGATTAAGTCATCCTCAGGTGTTTGATGCATTCCTCTTTTCCACATGGTTGCTAGAAGCAGTGGAGTGGGAAAGAGAGATGGGAGGTGCAACAAGTAGCAGATGAGGAGAAGGTGCTGAAGTGAAAAAAAAACCTAGACTACAGAAAAGGAAGCAAGGAATACTCTTTTTTAGAGAGAGAAAATAGAAAATGGGGAGAGAGAGAGAGCACATGAGAATGCATGTGATCAGAGCTAGCTGCTTGCTGGAACAAGGCAGGAACTAAAACTGACCGTGTAGTGAGGGTTGCTCCCCTTAGAGGGCTTTCTCAAAACAACTTCTTTGTTTTTGCCTGCTGGAGACAGGTGGAGACAACCCATGCTTAGAATGCTCCTCCCCTCTTCACTGGAAAAGTTCAATGTTCATCAGACCAGGGAACTATTGTCCATGTTTGCTGTTTCTCCCATATGCCTTTTTGCAAATGCCAAAAGAACTTTGATTTGTTTCAGCAATGGCTCTCTCTTTCCATTTTCCCTAAAGTTCACCTCTGTGGAACATCTGGGTGATAGTTGTCCAATGGGCACTCTGTCCCATCTCTGAATCTGTCCAGCTCCTTTAGAGTTATCATTGGCATTATGGTTGCTTGTCCCACTAATGCCCTCCTTAACTGGTCACTAGATCTTGGTAGACAGCCTTTTGTAATCATGGTTGAGACATGTTCTTTCCATTTGGTAATAATGGGTTGAACGATGCTTTGTGGGCCGTTTCCTAGTTTCAAATGTTGGTGCTTCTGTACAGCTTTCTCCTAGACTTGTTTTATAGCTCCTTGGTCTTCATGAAGGTGTTTGTTTAGATACACTCTCCAACAAACTCTCATCATGTGGCATTGGAACAGCACACAGATGGACTCTATTCAACTACTTATGTGACTTCGGGAGGCAATGGGTAGCACTAGAATTTATTTAGACATGTCAGAGCAAAGAGGGTTAATACATTTGTTACCAAGAAGTGACATTTTGTTTTTGCTTACTTAACATGTGGTTCCAATATCTTGTGTACAACAAGTGGTAACAATGCCAATTAAATCCATTTCAGTTTCAGGTTGTAACTCAACCAAATGTGAAAAAGTCAAAGGGTGAGTGTATATATCTGTAAGGCACAGTGTAAGCACTGGGAAGCAATGCTTAGGGATATGCTGATTCAAATGCATCTTTTTGCTGTTTCCACTGGAATTGGGCAAATATAGAAGTTCTGGGTGCCCATTTTCTTTTCCTGGGATGCTCATGGATTGCCAAAATAGAGAAAAATAGTATTCAGAAGTCCACTCTGCCCTGCAACCTATTTAAACCTATGGCTGCTCCTGGAGATTTCTGGGAGAAGCAACTTACACTTTTTTGAGGCAGAAAATGGCTGTCCTAGGGGAGTCTGGAGAGACTGAGGGCCTCAAAAACAGCCTTAGGGGCCTCATGTCAACTGAAGGACTCATTCTGGCTACCTCTGATTTATACATTGAAGATAAAATTCAGCCACAGATAATGCCAATGAGTCCCACTAGCTTCAATGTGGGCAATGTAAGGTTGTGTTTGCTCCTAAATAAATCAGTGGTATTCAGAAGTGACATATTATACACTCTTAAGAGAGAATCTAGCCATTCAAATACTGAGGCTCCAGTTTTGGGAAACATTTTATAATTTATATATAAAAGTTCAGTAAGAAACAAAGTAGAATATCTGACAGAAAAAATCCACATTACAACAATAAAAGTCCCCAAATGAAAAAGCAAAACAAATTAAGAAATACATAATGTTGATTTTAGTTATAAAACATGAATATGAACATTTTAAAATAATCTCAGGTTATTTGGCAACTTACAACTTTGTAAGATACAATTTTTGATAATAAAAAAGCTTTACATGGAACTGAATTTGAAGATTTGTTCTTACGAGAGTAAAATACAAGTTTACTAAAGATTCTGGCAACCAGACCAGGCTCTACACTCTCAGTGAACAGGAGTGTACAAAATGTAAGATAAATGGTGGAAGGTAAAATGGTGAAGACTTATAAGTACTTTTGTTTTCAGTGTTTCAACTGAAAAAGAAATACTGACAGAACAAGTAAAAGCTGCAAAGTGAGAGAATTCTGACTTCATAACAGTTTCATCTGAAAGGTTCTAGTTTGACCTCAAAAAGCTCTAGCTACTTTGATGTTGAGAGAAAATTTACAGATGAGATTATACTTCAAAGTGGGTGCATTTACTCAACACTGTAAATGCAACTTTAACTCTTACCAGACAGAAAAGCACAAATGTGACAAGGAAAGGAACCAAGGTCTTCCCCTTATACTAATCTATGTGACCTGAACACATGCGGGAAAATACTTTGCCAGTTACTGGAGCCCTGTTGACTTTGTTGAAAGAGGCCTCCTCCTTCTCCCCCCACCCCAAGTCCTACACAATGCTAATAAATGGCTGCACAACATTTAAAAATCCAGTTAAAATGACTAACATAAGATAATGTAACAGTTCACAGGCCAGTCTTTGCTATTAAATAAAGTGTTCCCATTGATTAAGTTCATACACAGTAAAATACAATCTTTTTAAAATACGTGGCTTATTTACAAAAGATGTCATTAAGAGGCCACTGGTGATGAATGGATTGGAAGCATCAGTGTTTGGAGTCACTCCTGACAATCTCTGCTTGAGGTGCAGAGTAAACTTCTGCAATGCATCTAGATTTCTGCATGAACAAATAGTTTATCAAAGCTGTTTCTGTATGTTACATACGCCATACCTGGGAAAGAAGCGCATGCAAACGTGTTGGCTTTTTTTTGTTTTCAACAGAAGCAGAGAAGGGTTTGCTTTTCCTCCCACGTTTCTCTGGTAAGGAGTACAACTACCGTTTGGACTTCTTCACCTCAGGCTCATCAATTCTGTGATGACCTTTCTTATGTGATACCAGGCGACTGACTTCCCTTTTACGTCTAGGGGACTGCAACTTTGAACTGGAAAAATAAATCAGAATTTTTTTTTAATTACCTAGAGTGAATCCATCACAGTCAAGTCAATGGAAGTATAGAAACTTCTTTCATAGAGAGGTTAAAAGAGGGATTATTTCATTGTCCAGATACTTCCTAGGCAGAGAAGGAACTCTTTAGTGAAATGCATACATTCAGTTGCCGTTGGTGACAGAGGCCATTTCCGCAGCAGACTGTTATAGCGCTATTATTCCACTTGCAACATCCTATGGAATCCTGGGGTTTGCAGCTTCAGGGGGGGCTGGCTGGCCCCTCCCAAAGCTGCAAACCCCAGGATTCCATAGAATGTTGCAAGTGGAATAATAGCGCTATAACAGTCTACTGCAGAAATGGCCAGAGTGTGGGCAAAGTGTGATACCAGCTCCTTTTCTCTGCCCTTGAAACCCCCAGACCCCCAATTTTTAAACAAATTTTCTAGGTGAAAAATTGCCCCAAAAGGGCTCAAATACCACTTTGGACTGGCAGTTTGGCTCAAAACCTGAAAATAAAAGTGGGAAGTAGACTTCTAGTCACTTGCAAGACTAATTTTGGGCTGAAAACCCAGTGGTGTGTCCTGCAAAAGGGGTCTGTGAGTGAAAATTGGCCCTGCTGCAGCTGCCTATCCCTGGGGTGAAGAAATGAACAGAACAGCTTCTAATTGGGTTAAACATTGGTACATGAGAAGGGATCAGTAGCAACTTATATTGGACTTCTCTGTGGTGCTCCCTTGACTCATTTCAGTGCCCTCATCTCTATTGGCAACCTCACTGAACTCTCCCAGTCAAAGGGTAGACAACCTGATAATCTCTAGTAGTTATGGACAAATTTCATCATCCCTGATTATTGCCCATGGTGATGTGATTTGTACTCCGACACATTTAGAAGACAGGACGCTGCCTATGCCATTCCGTTTCTTAAATGCTATGCTGGCTTCATTTCCGCACTGATGAGCAGCACAAAGTTATTCTTATTTTTAAAGCTTCCCAGTACGTACCATCCAAGCTCTTCTATCCTTGAAGTGCTGTTTCCTCTTCTAACTCCACCACTATAAGCACCCCAAAGTCTCCCAATCTCTTAACTAATCCCACTTTTCTTATTTTTTTATGCCTGGATCTGCCTTTCAGAATCAGAGCTTAAACAAATTATTCTTTTGGAGTCCAACTCCCATCCCATGTAACTTTTCCAAGCTCTACCTCAGAATATATACGGTTAGTCTTTATACGATGCCACTCATATGTGCCCCCTTTGTCTTTAAGGCCCAGCTTAGAGCCCACCAGAATACTGATAGTCTTGCAATATTTACTACCACATAATTTATATTAGCCAGCTTAACTGTTCTTGTATTTTCTGTGGTAAGATACACTAAAGCCCTGAAATTTAAAAAGAGAGTTGCGTAGCTTTAACAAATCTCCCTGCCTGGATGTCTGGAACCAACTGCTGCTTGCCTCAAGCAAATACTGAAATGCAGAGCTCAGCAACTTAGTTTTCCTACCTTCACAGACATATTCTTACAGTTAGAATTAGAAAATATTTTTATTTTGCTATCTAACTATGCCGCCCTACTGCCACCCTCATTGATGCATGTAACACCACCCTTATTGGTGCATGTGACATATGAATCTCTGGTCTCTTGCCCTCTCATTGCCGCAGGAGCCTTGCAATATCTTCAGAGACTAAGAATAATGATATTGGGTGTTCACTCCAATGTTACATTTCTATTATAGGGCATGGTCTTTTGCATACAAAAGTCCTTGCTGCCCTGTTTGCAGAAAAGGAGCTTCTTCAACCTCATACTGGTATTGCAATGCAGAGCTGGTATAGCACAATAGCTGAGCATGTGACCTCTCAGACAGAGGTCTATCATGCAGATCTCACTTCAGGAATGAATTCTTAGTTGGCTGTAAGCAAGCTCTGCAAATTTTGGGGTAACAATGACCTACAATATAAGCTTGAAGTTACAAAGAAGCACGAAGAGCATTCCACAGAAATGCTAAGTAATAGTATTCTAACTAGATGAAAGTTCCACATGCACTTTCTGCATATGGTTCTACCGAATGAGATTCTACTCATAACCTGTTGGTTTTGCCAAGAATACCTCCTGCATCTTTTTCCAGATGTTGCATACTGTAACACTCATCTCTCATTACTACTGATCCTTCTTGGGATCTTATCTCAGGAAAAGCTTTTCACATTCAAAACCCTACTTAGTTGTCTGACCACGACAAATCTTTAGACTCCCAGCTGTCAACAGGATGGACCATATTGACCTTGGGTTCACATCTAGGATTCTTGGCTAGCAAAAGGATCAGGATTTGCGGTGTCAACTCTCATAGTATCAATAGGCTTTTTGATATGTGGACCTATTGGGGAGTGGAGAAGAGCCCTGATGGATCAAAGAGAGTTTCCAATGGTGGCAGTCAAGAAAAGAAACCGTGAGCGGACAAAAATGATAGATTGGTGCTTACTGTGAATAATCATTCTGGAATGGCAGGAGGAGCAATCCACTTTATTTCTGTGTTTATCCCCATGTGCCAACTGACAGTGCAGGAGGCAACATTCTTTTCAGTTGCACAGATAACTCCTTCCCTTCTCAGACAGTTTATTTCTCCAGCCTTGTCCTGCCTGATTAAACTTACCATCTTTAAATTTACTTCACTTATGAACTCCACCCTTTTTACTCTTATTCATTTTTTGGGAGGGGAGGGGCATGGATCGCTCCTCACGCCATTTCAGAATGATTCTTCACAGTAAGTACCAATTCTCACTCTCAGGATTGCATGGAGGAGCGATCCACTTTACTTCGGAGATTTACTCAAGCCCTTCATTTGGGTGGGAATACGCAACCTCGGTACAACACTGCCCGCAGCACAGTTCTCCCAAGTGCTGCCTGGGCTGACTTGTACCTGTCCAATTTACAACGCCTGATAAATGTGGTTGGTGCCTTCCAACCTGCTGTGTCACAATGTCCTCCAATGATCTTGATATGGCATATGCTGTGCTAGTCGCCATTGACCTTGTTGAATGCGGCCACACATATAATACTGTATATGATAACAACAGCTCGAATAGAATACGCAAAGCTTTGGAAAACTCAGCAAATGCCACAACTGAACAATGGTGGGAAACATTTGTTGAAAATAGAAATGCTGATATAGTTTCCCAGAGATTAAAGCGGAAATCAGACGATGAGATAAAAAAAGAATGGAAAATTGCAATGGGTAATTGCTGGGTATTGCCAAATGGTCATGGTCAAGGTAATATATGAAGGGGCGACAGTTAATATACCATGGAACTGCAATCTGAAGAGGGGAATGTAAGAACTATCATGTAAGATAAACATTGTATTGTGGTACAGTAATGTAAATTGGTAAAAGAAGTATAGAAAATGAAATATAGATCAGTGTGGAAGATCAAAAATAGTTCATGTAAAAGTACAATTATGTTTGTTTTAATTGTGAAAATGGATAAAATTATTAAAAAAAAAAGAATGCAGCCACACACTAAGTGATCTTGGCTTTTTCGCACAATTGTAACATAAAGAAATACAAGCCTTTATCCTGCTATTACTGTTTTAGAAGTTCTTTGACCCAACACCCTAGGGTGGCACAAAACAAATAATGTCTTCCTGTGCCTTAAATGCATTGTCCTCTTAACATGATACTTCAGTGCCTACAGATATCCAAAGCGTGCCATTTATGTTCTAACGATGACCTGGCTTAGGACAAAATTTTGGTAAATAAATATCCTCATTGTTACCCCTCTTTGTAATGCATTTTGGCAAAAATACTGGGTCCACAATCAATTTCCAAGAGGCATGGGATTTTCACCAAAACAACACTCTGTTTCTCTTTAAGCAAAGAAATATAACTTCTGACTATAAGAGAGATTACATTTTGTATTTAATTGATTATTCTACTCAGACTCTACCAGTTCCCCGACCATCTCAGGCATAGGCATTTCTACTCTCTGTGTTATCTGCTTCTTCATACTCATGCTACTCTAATATCGTAGTTTCTGTCTTTGAACTATCTGTAGTCACTCCAAACCTAACATTTGTAAAATTCGTTTCAACAGACTCCTAAATGCCTCACTATCAACCTGTCTGCTGACTCCTGTTTCTTTTCTTCATCTGATGAAACATACACCTCATTAGCATTATCTGCTTCCATCACACTCTCTTGCTGTTCCATATCAGAATTTTCTGAATTTTCTTCCTCCTCATCTATTTGCATATATTTCATTTTCCTAAAACACTTCCCGGGTCTCAAACACCTAGTAACATCCACTTCTGTATCTGTGCCTAATTTTCTCTTACATGTAACAGATGGACTGCCTGGAATCAAATTCTGCTTCCTTTCCCTCTGGGAAGAATTTGAATTCATTTACTTGTTATTACCTGTTTCTCTACTCTGCATAGCATTAAATCAATTAACTGTATTAAAAAAATTTATTTGGGCTTACCAATTCATTAGATTTAATTTAAAATTTGATTATTTATAAAAGCATTCATTTCACTTTCAATCATTTCTCTAACTATATTTTGAATATTTGAACTGTCCCGGGATGTGTGTGCAGGTGCTCTGGTCCCACTGGCTAACTTCTCAACATCACTCTTAGGCATTTGTGCTTTGGTCACACAAGGTATTGCTCTGCACCCCCTTTAGGCATTACTATGGTGCAGTGGCCCCACTGGATACCTGCTCGGCACCTTTTCCTTGGGCCTATAAACCCTCCTGAACATTACACTGAGTCATCAGAAGAACATATGTAAACATGGTTTTTAAATAAGCTAACAACTGTGGAGTTAGCCTAGCTCCATTCAGTAAGTTTAAAGGAATCTGTTCCTTCTGTTGCTGTGGCCCCACATCGTTACTATGGGCAACCACAGACACTGAGGATTGCTCAGCTGCAGCCAGTTAGTTGCTAAGTGCCTGGACATTCCTGAGCCTGATTGATGCTGTATGCTGGCAAGCTACTATTGGTGCTTTCTGGGTTGCTATGCAGCCCTGTAGCACCACCCCCAGACTTAGAACTTGCCATTTCAAATGCAAACAGGTTGAAGGGACATTTTGCCATATGTGGTGGCCTTGTGAGAAAGCTAAGAAATTCTGGGTGAATTGAATGGTATACATTGGTATACACTGAATGGTATACATTGAATGACAGAGAAGATTTTGAAAATTAAGTTTCAAATGAAGCCAGACTTGTTCTTGTTAGGATTAGTAGATGACCAGATAGAGAAGAAAACTGTCACAGAGTGTTACAATATATGCTCGTGGTGGCAGGAATACTATATGCTCAGAAGTGGAAGGACTCGGAGATTCCATCGCATGAATTCTGGATGATTAAATTATTAGATGTGGCGGAAACAGATAAATTAATTATTTTGATAAGAAAAGGCTCCCTTATTGATTACAAACAACAATAGGTGAGAGTTATAATACATTTAAGGTCACCTGTCGGGAAACATGCTATAATTGGTTTTGATTAATAATAAAGATCAGGAATATGATATATTTAGTAGAAAAGATTTATGTGACTAATATGTGAATAACACGTTAATATGTTTTATGTGAATAATACATACTGGAAATGTAAAGTAACTGTTACTTTTTTCTTTCTTTTTAAATTAATATAATTGGTATAATTGAGCTAACTGTGTTTAATATTACTGTTAAACAAAGTTAGGTTTATGATATTATACTAGTGAATTTTTTTCTTTTTTTTTCTGCTTAACATTTTCTGTATACATACAGATGATTTAGCGCTGTATACCACAATGTAAATTATATCCATTTTAGTTAAGAATCAGAAGTAAGATAACCTTTTTTTAAATAACACTGTTAATTGTAGTCATGGTAATGTGGTATGGTAGTCTAGCTTGTTAGTTTGTGATATATTTGTCAGTACAGCTATTCTTTTTCATACGTGTTACGTAGTTTTATGTGACTTACTTACAATAAAAATATATTTTTTAAAAACCTTGCCATTTCAAAATGGCACCCTGAAGCAACCTCCAGATATTCCACCACTACTGCAGTTTCTTCATTTTGAGGGCAAATTTCAACCTGTTTTGTTGATTTTTTTTTCCATCAATTTAGCTTGCTCTGCCTTCTTTTTTTCGATTTCTTGTCTTTGGTCCTCTCTTATTTTCTTCTCCATTTTCTAACTAACCATAATTCAATTTAACTGACTCATACGGGAAGGGAATGAAAAAACACATCTGGTTGGCAGGCAGGCAGATTTAAAAATCAAAAAGGGAAGGAGCAACTGAAAATAATGTTGGCCCCTATATTGCTGGCATGTAGAGATAAATCTAGAAGTAATGTGGATTGCTCCTCTGTGTTGTCATAAGAATACCCAAGCCAGTAGTGATTTTCAGTTCCATACTTACTGTTCAGAGACAGGAGATTTATTAGATTTTGCATTGGCTGGTGACTGTCTTTTTCCTACTACTCTTTGACGCTTTCTAGGAGGAACTGGATCTGGACTTTGATTTTTAGATGCTGCACGTGTAGTTGGCTTGCTGGGCTGCTTTCTGAAAAAAACATAATTACACAATAAATATAATTATCGGTGTTCTTAGAAACATATTTGCACACTAGTTATTCATTAGTAAGCAGCAACACAACACAATGCAGTATACTTTGATTGGAGATGCTCTTTTGAATCTGTTAAGTCTCAACTGCACTTCAAAGGTACTGGACGGATACCACAGGAATGTGTCTGTTACCCAGCAAGGTAAAAGCAGCAGGGGTTATGGTGGACTGGAGAGGAAAAGCAGTAGACAGGTGAGGAGCAGAGAACCACCTACTACTTCTGAATAGCTTTCTCACATGCCTTATGCCAGTTCAGACCACTGGTCCATTTGGCTTAAAACTGTCTACACCAAAAGACATTAGCTTTTTCTGATATTATCCCATTTTCTTCAGAAAGCTGGTCCTGTCTTCTTCCCTCCTGAACAGAGGTTCCTCATATGGAGGCTCTCTCCATGATATAGAACCTGGAAAATCAGGGATTTTGTTCATGTAGAAAGCCTCCACCATATCTCTCTTTCAGATGTGTCACTTTACAAGTGAGTACAATGACAACAGAAGGGGCAGATTGATCTATGTTGAAGAAAGCAGATAGATTAACTGGTTCTCTTAGCTCATAGTTCAATGACTTCTGGTCAGCCCTTGTTCCAGAGATCTTTTTAAAAAAGGAAAGAAGCTGTGGAATGAACCAGAGATGCTTAGGATACAAGGCATGTCCCCCCACTACTAAACTATGGCCACTTTCTGCACAAAGTTACTTTGCACTCAGAAAGGACCAACAGAGTTTTGTTATGCACATTTCCTTATACACAGCACATGCAGCAAGGAAGCTCTGTGAAGCCAGAATGCCCTTAGCCCATGATGGCTGATACTGCTTCACCCCACCATGTAAGTAAGCACTGTTTGTACAGTTTCAGCCAAAGCAGGGGAGGTTAATTCTTCAAGAGGGAGAGGAAACCACAGTAAATATGGAATACAACAATCTTATACATATAACTGACACTGTGTCGGTATTTAAGTGTCTACGTTCTTTACCATCACCCAGCAGCAGACCCTTCATGGGTCAAGAATACATGCACAAAAGACGTCGTTGAAGAGGGAAGGCTATGAAACTAGCACATGTCCTCAAGAACCCTGATAGGCTGAGAGGCAATACATAAATAAATGCCTTTAAATAAATAACAAAAGAAAGAAAGACAGAATTTCATTACTTTTTCCTAAAATCAAAAACTGCTCATTTAAAAAAACCAGACTTGATTAAAATTTGGTAGGTGTCACTACAAACAGAATCTACCCATTAACCAAAATATATTACAGACATTTTAGCATTTCTGTTGTAGCATCGATTTAACATTGCTGGATTCTGCAAAGCAATGACAGGCATACCTCTGTAAACACAGACTCTGACCAAAAAACAATCCTATTTCCAATGTTTTTTTACACCTGCCCAGCCCCCTTTTCTTCCTTGTCCACTGCCTAACTGGAATATTTTTTGTTTTTTAATCAGCATCAGCCCTGGGAAGATGGTGAAGGAGGGCTGGAGAAAGAGACATTTTATGTTAGGTTGCAGTATGTCTACAGTAAACAATACAATGACATGAGCATTGTATTGTGGCCAATCCTACTGTAGCTGTGTGTACCTGCCCACAAGAGCAGCTGCCTCCAAACCCCCTTACTAAGCATGTGTGAACAGCAAAGTTGAGAAAAACAGAAAAGGCTGACCCACCAGCTACCTCTGGCATGTTAAAAAAGGGAGTTTTCATTTAAATTAATACAATACAATACAATTTAATACAATAAATTATTTTAGGAATTTACGGAATGGTATTTGGATGGTGAACATGGATTTTTGAAAATGCTCAGGAACAATAATTTAATAGGTGTAAGTGACAGACTATAAAATCGGATGGAATCTATCTTGTTCCCTGTTGGAGGGGGAAGTTAGAAAGATATAGAACGATATCTAGGATCAAAGTATGTGAATCTATCTTTTTTCTCTCTCTGTTGTGTGTTAATGAAAGTGTGTTAATGATATTTTTCTCTGTTTTATTCAATAAAGATCTATAAAAAAATAAAAAAATTAAAAAAGGGAGTGCTTAGCACTGATAAGCAGTATAGAAATGTAACTGCTATTGTTATTACCTGACCTGGCTGTTTCATCTCACATGTAAATATTGATATAGTTTTAGATAAAAAGTTGTCGAAACATGATGAATTGCTTGCCCTTTTGTCATGCAAAAGACTATACCTTTTCTTTCCATGTTATTTCTGTCTCTAGTACCAAATTTTTTGTTAAAGTAGTAATGACCCAGGAACACGCCTATTTTGATGACTTAGGTATATTTGTATTATATGAAACCATCTCGTGGTCATTTCTAAGTCTGATATACATTGGATGACTTAAACTGGGAAATTTAAAACCCAGGGCCAATGAGCATCAAATCCTGTGTACTTCAAGACTGCCGTTAATTGAATTTTACATGCACTTGATGATTTACTAACAGCATTCAGTATACAGAAATGGCCAGTGATTTCTGGCATGCAAAAATTAAAATGGAGGTGTTGAGAAGAAGGAAAACATTAGTCCTGGGCTGTAATTTTGTATCCCATCAATGCATCTGAAGAAGAGGATTAAGATACATGAAAGCTCATGCTAAAATAAATTAGTTAGGCTCAAAAGTGCTAGTGGACTCCTCCTTCTCACCAACTACAATTTCCTTATTATGCTGTGGCAGACTAACACAGCTGTCCCTTTGGAAACTGTGACATGAAAGCTGGCCCTTAGAATTTGAAGGTGATTCAAGGTTGTCTCTAGAAACAAATCAGATATACATTTCTCCCTCCACGTTTATGGGTTTGACCTTTGTGAATTTGATTATTCGCAAGGTGCCCGCTTGCCTCCCTCCCAATTCTTTCCATCTCATTCTCTGGCCTTCTGCCCAGGTGTGCTGCCTTTCTTTTCTACACCCCAGAAAAAGTCAAGTGAATGGGAGAGGGAAAGGTTTGCGCATGCAAGCCTTTCTCCTTCCATTTGCCTGCCTGCTGCCTGTGTGGGCAGAAAGAAGATACACCTGAAATTAATTTAATATTTAAAGGCACATCTGAGATTAAAAAGTTTTTTGACTGGATAAATTCAATAAGTACACATATCAAATTTATATGCCATTATAATCAGTTGACTTGCACATTCCTTGATGTTAGGGTTACCCTGTTGGAGAAACAAATTATTATTTCAAACTATAAAAAACTCACTGATAGGAATTCTATTTTATACTACAGAAGCTGACATTCTTACTCCTTGAAAATTAATCTACCCTTTTCATAATTATTGAGGTTGAAAAGGAACTGCACCCACAATAATCAATTTATTATAGATGCTAAGTGGTTTCTGGATGTAAACTGCTTAGGGAGTGCTTAGCACTGGATGAGCTGTATAGAAATGTAACTGCTATTGCTCCTCCAATCTAGACAGATTACAGCTGCTGCATCCAAAAGATAAAATTAAACAAGACTGGGTTTTTTTAGACAATAACATTTGACTTTTTGGCACAGAAAGTAAAAAAATATAATTAACAGACATTGGCACATAGTAAACCAGATAGCAGGTTGTGAACTACCTCCTATTATTGGTTACAGGTAATCTTCAAATCTTAAGGATAAACTAGTACACATGGATTTTTATTAACCTGTTCATCCCTGTCCAATTTAGTTAGGCCACTATAGATGTGGCAGGTGTTCTGTTTGCCCCCAAAGCCTGAACACAATAAACAGTTTATTCATCTCATTACTCAGGAGGTTTACAAACTAAGGTCCTTTTCAACCTGTCAGACCTGAGAGGTTATGTAATTGGCCATTTCTGCACTACACGGTTATAGTGCTATCATTCCACTTTCAATATCCTGTGGAATTCTGCGGTTTGATGTTTAGGGAGGGGCATTTAGAATTCTCAGGCAGAGAGTTCTTTGGCCTCAGTAAACTACCAACCCCAGAATTCCACAGGATGCTGAAAGTGGAATAATAGCAGTTTATCAGTGTAGTGCAGAAATAGCCATTATTTGCCCCTGTCAGACCTCAGGTGTTATGTTATTATTTGCCCCTGGGCAAACATCTAGATGTTTAAAGAAAAGATTAATAGAGCGCAAGAGCAAAATAAGGACTGGGGCACGAGGCACACCATTATATGAACCATTATATGAACACTTCTTCAACATGAAATGTCAGATAACCTCCTTTTAAATTTTGTGCTTTAGAAACACCACAAATTCATCTTGGTCTTGATTTCAGTACTGTTCTTTTATGGAGAGAAGCCTTTTTTGGGCTTTCAGGTTAAGAACTACTAGTCCACATGGTCTTAATGAACAATTAAACCTCAGCTGTTTCTTGTGAGACTCTGCTACACTACCTCAGTACTACTTACGTTCTCAAGTTGGCATTATACTCATATAGCATTTGAAGGACACTGCTCTAATTGTGAGTACATTTCTGTTTTGTAAAAGTAACTATCATATTCATTAATTTTGCATTAACAAAACTGCCTGATTCATCTTCCACAGATATTTCGTTACATGCTTTTTCAGCAAAGTAGAAGCATTAATAACAATTGAAGAAGTCTTCATGAAACATTTTGATATTCCCAGGCTATTTGTCTTGTTTGTCTATGAATGTTCATATGAGACTAAGTAGCAATACAGTCATCCCTCCACATTCGCTAGGGCTAGGGGCACAGGACCCCCATGAAAGTGAAAAAACTGTAAATAACTCTAGGTGCTCCCAAACCATATTTAACACACAAAAAAGTATGATCACCATATTCAGCCCACCATGCATTCCTTTGAGGCATCAGGGTCCCTTCACAAGGCAGAAGTAGGGAGCTGGTGGGGCTTACTGCCACCTCCACGGTTGCCCCACACCATTTTTAATAGGGACTTACAAGCCTCGTTCATAATTTCTCAGTCTCACAAGGTTTGCAGTCCCTATTAAAAATGGCATAGGGAGGCAGCAGAGGTGAGAGCAAATAATCTGTGAATAATCAAATCCGCAAACATGAAACCCACAAATGTGGAGGGCTTGCCTTTATATTTGACCACAAACATCACCTGACAATGAGGTTATATACTGGTTAGCAACTAGCTGTCTTCATGTTTATTGGACTGTTTGTGTGGTTTAGGAACATCAGTGGACAACAAGACACTAAACTGAGTAGCAGCATAGTCTTTACAAACATCACCTGATAACGAGTTTGGAAACTGGGTAGCTACCCGCTCTTTGCATGTTTATTGTAACTGCAGCCCAAACAACTGGTGGATTAAGGGACTGAACGAAAGTTACACTGGCTGTTTTTTAGAATTTGTTTATTGTTATTATTACTGTCTTTGTTTATGGTTTCTGTAACTTATGTACTATTTGTTAATTGCATTGTAAAAAAAATTGAAAACATTACATCCTCTGCTAACTAGAGCAATTTATTTATTTGGTGTAAATATGTACTAATAGTAATAGATAACTCTGTTTCATAACAGGATATACACAAGGTCTACCTGTGTACTATATTTTCAGTTGTCTTTTAGTCTAAGTGATCACTTATAGTTCCTTTTCTACATCTCTACAAAAGGCAAGCGAATGGGAGAGGGAAAGGTTTGCACCTGCCAGCCCTTCTCCCTCCAGTCTCCTGCCTGTTGCCTGCATGAGCAGAAAGAAGGCAGGGCGTGTGGGCAACAGACAGGCAGATGGAGCAGGAGGAGTGTTTGTTCAACTGCCTGTCGCCTACTTTGGCAGAAAAAAGGCAGGGCGTGCTGACAACAGGCAGCTGAATGGAGCAGGGGTGTGTGTTTCTTATTCCATTTTCTGGCCTGTCACCTGCATTGGCAGAAAGAAAGCAGGGTGTGCCAGTGACAGCCAGGCAAATGGAGCGAGGGGAGTGTTTCTTCATTCTCCTGCCTGTCACTCACATGGGTAGAAATAAAGTAGGGTGCATGGGCAACAGCCAGGTGAATGAAGTGAATGTTTCCCCCTCCCCTCCACAGAAAGAAGGCAGGGCGCATGGGCAACAGGCAGGCAAATGGAGTGGGGAGCCATGGGAGGGAATGGGAGGGGGAGCACCCACTCAGGTGGGAAGGAGTTATTTGCGGTTTTTTGACTTTTATGAGGGGTCTGCATCCCAAACCCTCGTGACAGTCAAGGGGCCTCTGTAGTCTCGTTTCAGATTCGTTATCATCTGTACATGCTCGTTGGCAATATTTGGCTGAGCAGCCCCAGTCCACCAGCCATCATCTGAGTCATCCAATCTTAACAATGCACTGTTTCAGATCCATATTTCTTGGGTAAGGCAGTTGACCAAAAGATTGTGAATCAGTTCCAGATTTTCTGAACTGTAAAGGATGTAAATTATCAGCTCCCATCTGATCTACACTTTTGGTTTTAGAACCAAAACTGCCCTGGTCACTCTGATCTCCACTGGGAAATGAAAAGGGTATGTACACAATAACCCTATTAATTCTCCATGGTAGCTTTTGATACCACTAGCTATGGTATCTTTCTGGGCTGCTTAGCCAGGAGGCGACTGGGTGAGTCACAGTTGCTCCAGCTTATTATGAAGCATAGATTCCTGAAAACTGATGAAAAAATGCTGCTCCATCACAAATCCTTGATGTAAAATACTCATTTTATTCTCCATGATGTTTGATATCTATATGCCATCCAAAGATTTTGACTGGAATGTGACTAGTATACTAGGGATAAAGCTTCTACCATTCTTTCCATCATCTGATCCTGTAAGGCACAAAACATTCTGGTATCTAACTCTGTTTAGCAGAATCAGAAAATTCAAAATAATTCCAGATAAGTTGATGAGCCTGGTTGACTGTTTAGCAGAATCAGCAAATTCAAATTCATTCCAGAGAAAATGGTGAGCCTGGTTGAGGGCCTACTATTTTGAATTAGATATGGAACTTTTAAATTATTTTGTTGTGACTGTTTTTTCATTGTTTCTAAGTCACGTTCATTATATTTTTGTATTGGATGCTGGGGTAGAGATGTCAGGGATGAATATATGGAACTGTGAGCTTGTTTGTGGGTGAAAGGAACAGAATGGCGAAATGGGATGCTGAAGTTAGCATTTGCACTGGATTTGAGCTTGACATATCAATTAATGGTTTCAATAATTTGGATTTAAAGAATCACACAGTTCTTTCTGCTCATACACTGCAATCTTGGATCTTCTCTCCCACAGGAGCCCCTGTACCCTTAAGTCACCCAGAGGATCTTGGGCTAAATAAAGCAACTGAACCAGAGTTCAAGAATTAACTAAGCTGGTGTTACCTTTGTGCTTCCAGTCTTGAAGCTGACCGAGTTGTGGCTCCTGAATGGATCTCATCAGTATCACCACCGCTGCCATCATCATCTCCTCCATAGCTACCAATCTCTTTGCTTACATCTTGGTCTTTTGTTTCCTCTTCAACTGCAGGTGCTAACTTCTGACGTTTTCTATCTGGCTCAGGTGTATCCATGCCTGCAAAATTTTATTCACACACTCAAAAGTTCCACCTAAGCCTCCAGAAAGGATATGGATGCTTGTTTTTAGAAGTGGAATTCTAAATGGATCCTGTGAATAGAATAAGTAATTTTCCATTTCCTTGGGGTTTTAATTTGTACTTGTTTAAATCTCTCCAAACACATTTGCAATAGTTTACTTCTTCAATTCACAGCCAGAATTCTCAGAAAACTCAAGTGGGTTTAGGGAAGCAGCTGGAATATACCAATCGTGACATGAGATTATAGCAATTTGCACATTTTTCCATAATATTTACTTTAGCCGTAACCCAACCATTTTCCCCCAATGAATAAAGATAATAAAACTGATTTTGCTATAAGCTAATGTACATCTTGGACAATAAAAAGTTAAGAGAAGCAGAGGTTCTGTGTTTTACCTGTTTCCTCTACTGGAATAAGAGGCCGCTTGGGCTTCCTTCCTCTTCGACGCAAAACCACCTCTGTTTTCCCTTCTTCAGTTTCCTAACAGTTGGAAGTGAATTTTAAAAACAGTAATGAAGTGGAAAGCATTTAGGGACTTCTTTTTAAGAAAAAAGGAGAAGGCATGACAGAGGCTTGTAATATTATGAACAGTATGGAGCGAGGGAGACATAAGCATTTCATGCCACACGCACTATTTGCATATGGGGAAACATTATGTCCCAAGATGGATTTTTAAGGAAAGATCTTTGCAATAATCCTTTACAAAGGATTTCATAGCATTTATATTTCTCTAGTAACAGTGCTGAAGGTAGCCAGCAATAATAAAATACAGGATCATAATTAAATATAACAACTCAATTAAAAACACAGATGAATCTATCAGAAATTAACAGCTGTGACCCGGAGTGCAAGCAATTTTGGAAATGCATGAGCCAGCAAGATTATGTGGGGGTTAGACCTGAAAAGCGTGCCCCCTGATCCCTGTAGCAAAGGTAGAATGCTTAATTCTGACAGATGGCCTGTGACTGGTCACTTGTGCAGTCACATATATGTCTGTTCCTGCGCTAAGGCTCTTGGAACCTCCCAAAAGCTGATATTTTGGCAGCAGCTCTGCTTCTCCCCAATTATGTGCATGTTTAAGGCAGTTAGCTCTTCAGTCCACTACTAGCTGACAGAATGGTAGAACATGGAAAACTGCCAGTATGCCACGGAGGGAAAGACAGGTTGGAAGGGTGAATGCATAGGTGGCATCTGAAGAACAGATAAGGTTGTAGTACTCAGGCACAGTACTGGAGGTCACACCTCTCCACAAAGAGAATCTTTACTATTTCCCATTGAACAGTTGCAGGAGATAGGAAACAATGATTCTCTGGGCTTCCAGGTGCAAACAATATGCACAGGTGGGGTTGTCCCATCTAATCCTGGTGGCATCCTTGGTAATAAGCAGTAAGGATGGAAGAATGTAGAAGAATGAGTAGTTTCACTGAAAAATGAATGCATTCCCCAGCAACCTGGCTTCTGCTCCTGCTCTTCTGTACTATACTTTCAGATGTCTGGTCCTGGGAGAAGCCAAAAAGATTGATCCCTCACTTTTTGAACAGTCAGTCTCAAAGAACACAGTCAAATATTCCTTTGTGATAGCTTGTCTCCAACCTGGTCTGCCAGTATACTGTCTTCTCTGGCCAGATATACAGCCATGAGAAATATTTGATAGTGAAAGCATCATGGACTGAGTTTCTTCCTGTCTGTTCAAATACCAAATGATACTGGTATTGTCTGCAGAAGTTCCCAGGGAACTCATATGCAAGGCAACCTCCTTGTGAGACTACATGCCTTAGATCTGTAGCTCACAGCACTGACCCCAACTTTAGGTGAGGTTGCCATCCTGAAATGCAAAAGCCAGAACTGGAACAGATGTCCTGAAGAGTGAAGTGAAGCAAGGAAGCTTTTAATGGTGCAGGTGAATGGATATATGAATCTCTTCCTTCATTTAACACAGTGTTTGAAGAGAGCCTAGGAGGCACAAGCCTGTGGGCTTGTATCTCCCTGAAGCAGAAGAACATGAAGAAGTACAAAAAAGGAAAAAGAACAGAACATTTTTCCAAAAAATCTCAAGAAAATCTAAGTTGAAGATAAAATGCAGCTTAGCAACCTACTGCCTTATGCGTGTGCATAAAAGAGAAGGGACATGGCTACTGCCACATTATCCAGAAGGTTCTGAAAGTTTGGACTGCACTGGCACTGCACACCCATGTGTGCAATGCATAGAAACCATTATAATAAACCCAGTTGCTAGATTAATTTTTTTAAGGCGCCAGTGACAATGAGTGCAACATGTTATATCAAGAAGGCCTGTCACTTTTATACCCTACTTGTGAGCCCCTGGAGGTAAACAGACACTCACTGTTGGAAAACATAACAGATGTTTCTTTGGTCCAGCAAGCCAATCCTAATAAAATTATTTTCATTAGAAGTTAAAAGGACCCACCTCCAATAAATATTCTTAATTGTCAGGGCAGAAAGTAACTACAAATTCTTGTACTTACATTGTGTCTCTGATTTTTTGTCATTGAATCTTTTCCTACAAAGAAAAAAAGAAAAAAAGGAAATGTTAAGAACTCTATTAAAATGTAATTTTAACCGCAAACTTTAATGTAATAAAAATTTCAACTTAAAAAATATTTCCCTGAACCTAAATCTCACAACATAATACCACAGCAAAATTCATCTTTCTTGTAATCTAGATATCATCAATCAACAGTAAACTGAAGTTACTATAATCTTCTTCAAAGTTAGGAATTTTAATGCTTAATTAAAGTTGTAAATGCTACAATCTGGAAAAAGGTGTTAAAAGAAAAGGGAGACCAATATGAAAATAAACATTTCACTGCTTAAAATGAGAAGATCTACTTCCCAACCCCATCTGTTTTCTCCGTCAATACTTTGCTCTGATTGATCTTTCAGATCAAGATGTTGCAGTTAAGGTGGCACACAGACTGCTTATGCTTTCACAACACAACTGGTCTCCATGGGCACAGAACTTGCTTTGAGAAAGACCCCCTACTGTGGGGAGCAGCGGCAGAAATCAGACTCCAGTGGGTACTTCATTGCCCATAGCAAGAGAGCAGCTAGCAGTGTTCTCTGGATTGTCCATCCTCTCATTCTGAGTGATCTTTAGACTGAGACACTGAGCTTGGTGTGTGCAGGGTGTATGTGTGATTCCTCACATCTCCTAGTCTGCCAAGGATCACACACTGCCTCAGGAGGAAGCAGAATTAATTCATGCAAAGAGTTAAAATAACAGTGGAGCAGGTACCAGTACTTGGGAAGAGTAATGGACAACGGCACTAAAGGGTAAGACTGTTGGATGTACAGTCCGCCGTCCACATTTGTGGGTTTCGCTTTTGCGGGTTTGATTATTCATGGATTATTTGGTGTCACCTCTGCTGCCTACCTATGCTATTTTTAATAGGGACTGCAAGCCTCATGAGATTGAGAAACTGCAAATGAGGCTTATAAGTCCCTATTAAAAATGGTGTGGGGCAGCAGTGGAGGTGGCAGTAAGCCCCACCAGCCCCCTACGTCTGCTTTGTGAAGGAACTCTGATGCCTCAAAGGGATCCGTGGTGGGTTTATTATGGTGATCATACTTTTTTGTCTGTTAAATATGGTTTAGGAGGGCCTAGAGTTATCCACAGTTTTCCCACTTTCACAGTGGTCCTGTGCCCCTAGCCCTAGCGAATGTGGAGGGATGACTGTGTAATTTTTATGGGTGGCTTTGGAGCATCTGGATGTTCTGACTAATGTTTCAAATATCAAATATAACTGGGTTAGACACAAGTAGCCTTTGATAGTTATTTATGCTCTGGCAAGTCTCTCTGGATTACTTTACATCTGCTTTCTAAAATACTTCACAAATTTAGTTATTCTAAAGCAGGGTGGCTAGACTGTTAAATGAGATTAAGCAATGCAAACATACTTTGTTGCTACTTTGCCATCTGCATTACCTGCCATTCTGCTTTTAGACTCAACTCAGTGTCCTGGTTTTAATATTTAAAACTACAAATTGTTTGATGTCAGGGAACCTGATGAAACATCATCTTCTATCTATCATAAATCTCTGGATCAGAAAAAATGTGTAGAAGGTTATATCCAAAAAAAAATGTCTAAGTTGCAGATGTACTTCATCTCAGTATATCAGCATTTCATCTCTATCCTCCTTTGCAAACACTGGAATCATTACCTTTTGGAACAATCTTCTGTCTGCTGTTAGGACCTGAAGTCTTCTTTGTCTAATTAAAAATAAAATCAGCAATATCTTTAATATGGCTCTAAAAAAACCTAAACACACAGAAGTGATGCTGAAGCCATTCTTCTGTATTTAAACACCACATGAGGGGACAGAACAATGATGGATATGCTGGCTATGTCCCTGCCCAATCCCTCTTGTGGTCTACAAACTGGAGGGACCATCTCTGAAGCTGGGAGTCTTTGCTTTGCTTTCCTCCCTTGTTTTTATGCTGCTCATGTAGGGTCCTAGCACAACACAGAGCCCTGCTTTTACACTGAAAAGCTCAGAGAGCCTACTTTTACTCTGCATGAATAGAAAAGACTCTCTACATTTTCACAGCTTACATTTTTAGACATATTATGTGTGTATCTAGAAGATGTGAGAAGTGACATATATGGCATATATTCAGAATTAGACAAACTGTACATGCTTTTGGATATCTTAAAATATGAGGCAAAATCAAGTGTAGTGTAATGTTTAGGAACTGAAGCCAAAAAAAAAAAAAAAACACTCGTTCAAATCCCACACCAGTCACAAACTCACTATATGGCTATATATTAATTACTATCATGCAGAGATAATACTGGACTACCTTATAAGGTTTTTCATGAGGATTTCTTGAAATTAAAGTAGCAAGAATTGATGAAGTGTGTCATATCAACTCATTGTTATTATTCATCCAACTAGCAATGTGGTATATATTCTCTTTCAATTCAATTAGGAAGTCAAACTAGTTTAAGGTTATAAAGCTGTGTTTAAGAAGGTCTGTCACTGTTATCTTACTATGCCTAATGATAAAAATACATGTCAATTAGATGTGATTTTTTTAAACATCTTTTGCCTGATGAAGAAGCCAGTGGAGCTTGAAAAGCTTGCATTATGTGTTTTGTTCATTTTGGTTGGCCAAGAAAGGTGCTGGTCTTTTGTGTATTTTGTATTATTTCGTTGGATGGCCAATATGGCTACCTCTGAACATATTTTGTTTTCATTCACATATGTAATTCTACTAATTAATGACTTCAACATTAGGAGATGATTTGCATGTGTGAAGAAACAATGCATACTAAAAATAAAACTTCCTTATCTCCACAGAAAAGAATGATTTTCAAGGGAGTCAGTTCACACATTCAGCTATCAGTCATAAGTATTAGGAATAATCTGAAAAAAGTAGCAGTACAAGCAAATTCAAACAGACTTACTAATACATTTGTAATGCAATAACCCCCTCAAATTTCTTCCACAGAGACTTATGGCCTCTCCAATGATAAAAAGGTAATCATATTAAGAAAATTTCAAATAGAACAGGGCAACATAATTTACACAAATAGATCTGGGTGGATTGAATAAGAAAAGTAAATGACTGAATTCACAGGCTAACTTGGAGTCATTTCAGTCATTTAGTTTCCCTTTCTTGCCTGAGCTTCAGACAGTTCACAATAAGACAAAAACAGACTAAGGTATTTTTAAGGTAATGGGAACTCAGGAAAGCTCTGAAACAGAGGTATGAAACTCTTTGATATTAGGAGTAGCATGTAGTGGGCTCTGATCCCTCCCAAACCTTCCATCTCTCTTCCAAGCATGTTGCCCTCACACTTCTCCACGTTACTCACACAGACATGCATCCCCTCTTAAAAAGGCACAGATACAGCCCCCTCTTACCTGGCTCCCAAGTTTATGTCCTCCCTAAGCAACCCTGAAAACAAGTGGCTACATCAGTGCCATTCAGAGGGGAGGTCTACACCCTCTCCCCAACGTGTCCACAATCACTGTCTCCACACTGCAACAGTGATCTTTTGCCCACTGTCCAGATGATGGCTGAGAAGATGGGAAAAGCAGAAGCTTTTCAAGCTGCAAAGAAAGATGCTAAAGGCTGCATGCAGACTACCTTCTGTTTACATGCAATGTAAGGTGTGGTGATGTAAAATCTCTGTTTCCTAGACCTGAGGTATTAATACTGCTTAGATGATTTATGTTTACACAGCAGAAGTTTTGATCTCTCTGAATTTAACAATTGTGCCCGAAACTTTTCCCAAAATAAATCGGTATGCAGCAACTGCAGATGACTGTTTAAGAGAAAACAAATGTATACCCCTTTAGGTTTGAGGAATTAGCTTAAGATTGGATCCTGCCAAACTTTGTTATTGTAACATTAAAAATACACTGTTTCACAGGAAGCCAAAATTCCCACAACATGCATGCATCCAAACAGAACATCCAACCAAATGCTTACATTCCCAGTGCTTGTGTCAGCTTCTGAATCTTGACCTGAAAGGGGGGGAAAAATAAAGCACTGAGTTTCATGAAATGTTCAAAAATGCCTTTGACAGAGATGCAATATTCTTCTTACCTTGCACTGTCTTTATTTCAATAGGATATTTACGAGGTCTTCCTCTTTTTCGTTTTACTGGCATTTGCTCATTTACCTAAGTGAAGGATGAAAGAGTGAGATTGGTTTTTAAACCGCTTCAAGTTGTTCCCCAAAGGAACTGTACTGAAAAGAGTCTCTCCTAAATTGATACTCAACAGTCACGTCTAAGTTCTTCTAGTTTCACTGAAATGAGAAGCGTGGCTAGACAAAAAAGTCTTCATCTGCTTATCTTTTAGCTTTGCTTTAGGTTACAATTATTAATGACAACTTGACTGACATTATTAAACACTTTAAAATGTTCAAAATCCTGACTTCCGGGTTGGCTGGTGAAGGGCGAGAGAACTCCACAGGGATAGCTCCTATGGAACCCTGTGTTTAAAGGTGCCGTTAACGGCAGTTCTTTTACACCAAAGATTGGTTGAAAGGGGAAAGCAAATGTCTGGAGCCCATGTAGGTCCACTTTCTAGGTCTGATCCAAACACAGAGGGGGCTCAGGATCACTCAGTAGCTGGGTGGTTTGGCTAGGCCTAGACTAACTCAGCCCCATTAAGCCATTGCAGAGAGCAACCAGCCTCTGTGTACTGACTTTTTAAAGCATTAAATTCAAGCAAGTAAGGACTTAAAATGACCCACAATGACAGGACAAGCTAACTTCAAGTTCCATCATGTCACAACTGAACTTGTGAGTGATTTATACACTAACTTTGGGGGTAAAATTAAAAGAAAATACAGTAAGCCAATTAATGACACAGTGGCACGTTGTAGACATACTGAAGGGCGCTGAAGATTTAAAGCGAGAGTACGCTATTTTAAACAGCTCATTTTTGAATTTTAACAAGGATTAAACAATTAGTTTTTAGATGTTTAAGAAGAATTTGCTTATTGTGAGAAAGATGTATAAAGGACATCTTCTTGAGGAAACAACATGAAGTGAACTTAGAAGCTTGCAACCCTTCCTCCTATAGAGTGGAAGCTAGAGCAGTGGCCTCAGTGAAAGCTGCTCTGACACCTAGCGGTGAAGACTGGGAAAATAACTGGCATCTAGTGGTGAAGACTGGAAAAATAATTGAGGTGTGGAGTATTTCTCACCAACTGTGAGCAAAATGTCTAAAGAAAAAGATGCAGCAAAACTTGTGAAGCAGGCATTGATGACTGATCAGAAAGCAGCACAATCATAGAGGAGAGGCTCTACAGATCAGACTGAAGAGATGGACTCAAATCAAATGTTGATGGTTGAAATGAAAAGGATGCACGAAGATTTATTAGCAGAAATACAGAAACTAGCAGTTTTATAGGAGATGAAAAATGACGTTGACGTTCGAATTGTCTGGGATGTGAGCATGGCTGTGATGAGAAGCTTTTTTAATCCAGAGCTAAAGAGAAAAAGACAAAGAGAACAAGACAAAAATTTTGAAAGAAATTAAGAATAAAGAAGCGCAGAAGAATCCAGTAAACATTTATTGAAAAATTGAAGATACTACAAAAGCAGGCATCAATGAGCATAACTTATGAAATAGAGAGAAAGATTAAATAAACAGCATAGAAATATTTTGAATTTGCAAATAAGCGAGGGAGATGGTTGGCTTACAAATTGAGGAAGGAGAAAGAAAGAAAGAAAGAAAGAAAGAAAGAAAGAAAGAAAGAAAGAAAGAAAGAAAGAAGAATCAGACATTGAAGATGGAAAGTCTTTTAACTGAGGATATGGATAAGATGACGAAGACTTTTTATAAATTCTTCCCACTATACAACGAAGATGAAGTTGAATCTGAGAACACACAGTCATATTTAGATTGTCAAAATTTACTGACAATTACAGACGAACAACAGACAAGTCTGAATGCGAAGATAACAGTTGCAGAAGTAGTTGAGGCAATTAAGAGTATAAAAGTTGGAAAAGTAGTGGAACCAGATGGATTATCAGCTGGTTATTATAAGATGTTAGAAGATCAATTATATTTACCTTTGCAACATTTAATGAACTTTATAACTGACTGTGGCAATTTTACTAAGAGCTAGAACACTGTGAATATAGTTTGATTCCTAAAGGGGATAGAGATGTAACTGATCTGAAGAATTATAGATCAATATCACTTCTGAATAATGATAATAAGATTTTTATCTAGATTGTAGCTGAGAAGATGAAAAGAATTTTAAGTACAATGATACATGAAGATCAATATGGACTCTTGCCTGAAGGACAGTTAAGAGATAATATAAGATGTTTAACAAATATCTTGGTGTATTTAGAATCACATAATGAAAAACAAGTGGCAATAATTTTTCTGGATGCTGAGAAGGCTTTTGACAACTTCTCTTGACCTTTCTTGATTGAACTCCTTAACAAATAACTTTGGTTCAATTTTTTTGAAGTGGATTATGGCTTTATATACAAAGGAAAAGGCACAGGTGTTAGTCAATTGGGATAAAACTTATTTTTGTGAAATTCAAAAGGGGACCAGATGACATGTTCATTGTCCCCTCTTCTTTTTATTTTGATTTTGGAAGTACTTACCAGAGCTGTAAGGTAAGATGACAATATTATAGATATTACTATCAAGAAACAAGTTTTTAAGTTTGCGGATGATGTGGTGATTTGTTTCTTTACAAGGATCCCTTAGAAGGGTGGAAGCTCTTTTCAAAATATTGACTGATTTTGGAAATTTGGATGGTTTTAACTTGAATAAGGAATGATGACCAAAAATATGATGAAAGAACAAGATTTACTAGCAGAAAAGATGGGTTTTAAAGTTGTAAGAAAGGTGAAATACTTGGGAATTACTTTTGAACCTCATAATACAAAACTATTTCAAAATAATTACAGTAAGGTTTGGAAGGATATAAAGAATAATTTTGAGAGGTAGTCTAAATTGAAGCTGTCACTGCTGGGAAAAGTATCAATAATTAAAATGAAGATATTGTCCAAAATGTTATTTTTGTTCAGACAATACCAATTATAATCAATTGCATACTTTTTATGACAGAAAGATATCTCAAAGTTTCTTTGGCAAGGGAAAAACCAAGAGTGAAAATGAAAGTCTTCCAAGATGTAAAACAAAGGGGGAGTGTCTTGCACTCCCAGATTGAAAGATATATTTTTATGCAGCTTGTACAGTATGGTTTAAAGACTGGATGACTTTAAAAATAGAAAGACTTAATGATACAAGGTATTGATTTGAGATTTGGCTGGCACACATTTTTATGATATGATAAATTAAAGGCAAATATGAACTTTAAAAACCATTTCATTAGGCATGCCATATTGAGAGTCTGGTTGAAATACAAAGATTGATTGTGTCCTAAGGTACCTTTGTGGGTCTCAGTTTATGAAGCTGTTTTTTTTTTTGAGACAAAATTCAAAAGTAATTGGTTAACATATAATGATTTAGTTAAGGTAAATGGTGACCAAGTGCAATTGATGAGCTGACTGCAAAGGGTTTGAATTTAAGTTGGTTTGCTTCTAATTTGCTTCTGACAAATGACAAAGATTTAAAATGGATAAAAAAAGTTTGGTCTAGATACTGGGAAAACAGATTTGGAAATCAATCATGTAAAGATGATGATCATCCGTTGTTGTAATTTGACTTGGGAGAAGAAAAATTTAAAGAGTGTATGGTTAAATGGGCCCAAAAACGTGGGTCATTCAACTGGCTCAGAACAATGGGAAGAGGCTGTGGACAAAAGATTTGAAGTGTACACTATGTTATGATTTGAAAGAAAAAATTTATAAGATGATATTCAGATGATATCTAACACCTGAGAAACTTTCTAAAATACAGAAATATTCTTCTAACAAATATTGAAAGTGTAAACACGTTGAAGGAACTTTCTTTCATATGTGGTAGACTTGTAATAAAGCCAAAATATATTAGGTGATGATATACTGCATGATGGAAAAGATACTGAAGATTAAAATTCAATTGACTCTAGAACTGTTTCTGCTGGAACTGAGAAATGATCAATCAAATAATGATCATATCAAAATTACACAATGTAGCAGTGAGAAAAGTGTGCGCGCAGAAATCGAAGGAGCCCACAATACTAATGCAAGAAGAACAGGAACTGAAAACTGTTTGACATGGCTGAAATGGCCAAGCTGACAACTTTGATAAGACAACATTAATTTACCAGATATAAGGAACAATGGGAAAGGGTTAAACTGCATTTTAGATCACAAGGTGGAAGACTAGCTGTAAGACTATTTGATTAATAGTTTTTAGCTGGACTTTAACTTAGATTAGTATATTGATGCTTTTGTAGTGCTGTATTTCCAGAAAATTGCTGCATGATACATTTATCTTAAGAATTAGCAGGGAGTATAATTAAGAATTAAAATATAATCCCGATGCTATGGGGTGGGAAGTCAATCTTAGGTAAGTATGTGTGTGTGTGTGTGTGTGTGTGTGTGTGTGTTTTCTTTTTCTTCCTTTTCATCTTTTCTTTTTCCTTCTCTATTTTCTCCTTTTTCCTTGCTTTTTTCTCTCTTTTTTTTTTAGTATTTTTGTATGTAGTTTGTAGTTATAATATACTTAAAATTGTTTTTTTTCCCTTTTTTTGTCTCTTTGGAGTGTTAAAAATATTTTCTAAAAATATTCAAAATCCTTTTTAATTTTGTCATAATAATTTTTGCAACAGTAACGATATACACACCAGAGCAAGAGGAAGCCATCTGAAAAGGGACTCTACTTTTTGCCCATCCAGAACTGTTTTTAGGGCATGTACAAGAAGTCCAAAATCTATGTCTGGATAATAAGTAATGACGGTTTATGTAAACACAAGGTTTTTTTTTAAAGTTAGATTCCTTGTGTTGAAGAAGCAGCACTGATATTTACAGTAGCAAAGTCAGAAGTTGGGAGGGCTGGCGACTATGATTTGAGGTCCACCGCTGTGTACTTTTACTCTGTTGTGGGAAACAGATCTGTGGAGGCGAGCATCCAATCATAAGCCTAAGTGGGAAGCCCATTCCAAACTGAGACACAAAACTGCTTGGCAGCTATGATGGCAATGAGAGCACTTCCTCTGGGGCCTGCCGCAGCTCCTTGGTGACCCAAAACAGGTACATTCAAGCTACTCCAACCCTTCTCTTTAGTTGCTCTTTAAGCAACGAGATCCCATGTAGTTCCACCTGTCTTTCTATACCCCCCGTCTCAATACTAGCCCCACGGAGCCTACATGTTAATCACACCAGTCCTTATTTCCAGTACGTAAGTGCATTTGAGCATGGTTATTGCCAACACAGGTTATACGATGGATAAGCAACTTTAGCCCTCCAGATGTTCCCGAGACAGCTAAAACCCCAGCTAGCATAGCAAATGGTGAATTATTACAGTAAAAGCTGTAGGACCATCGCTGCCCACCTCTGTATTACTCTTTCTTGTTTCTGTGTAGCTGTAACTTAGATGCAAATTCTTTAGGATGGGGAGAAATTTATCTTTCTTCCTTGCTTATATCCATAAAATTGGGTTCATAAAATCAACTTCAACAACCTTTCTGTTTCAATAATTTACAGTTAAGGGTAAGCTAAATTCGCCAAGAAACTAAAACGGTTAGTGCCTGTTCGACTGATCAGTTACGTTTAATACAAACAAGAGGTACAAACCCGCAAATTAGACAAGCTCTACAGCATTGTTTTTATTCTCCTTACAATATTGGTGAAATAATTTCTTATTGATGCTGTCAGAAAAGCATGAACAAACTATCATTTGTGCTATATGAAAACAATGAATTAGAACAGACCACGCTACTTGCCTCAGCAGGATTTAACTTGGACTCCAGATCTGACTTTTCAAAGCTATTCATTTTGGCAACCTTTTCATCTGCAGGAAACACGTATTGAAAATGAAAAAAAAATTAATACCTGCCATTACTGTTGAGCAACTGCATGAACTGGCAACTTCCTCTGAATTGGACAAACTCTAGTTTTCAATTTTAATACACTATTTCATTTTTACTTCTGTGACAACTTAGATAAACATGAATGAATATACTGCTGCTACAGCTTGTTCCATACTTTACTAAATCTCAGCAATGGAGGTCATATAATGAGGCACTTATTTTGTTCAGTACTCCAATTTTGAATATTCAGTGAGAAGCCCATCTTTGTGCTGCTACAGCATGGCTTCCAGCTTGCCAGCTGGTGGAGGGGGTCCTGAACTGCAGCTGCTGGCTAAGCACCATGTCACCAAGACTCCTGCTGCTTTCATAGCTGTGAAAGTTCTTCATGGTTGTAGGAGGATGTCAGTGCATTATCCTGCATACAGGGTCTAATGAAAGGAAGGACACTGTATTTTTCCCTTTTGCAAAAGAAGAGGAAGACAGCAAAGGAAACTTTTGCTGTGCCACAGAATTTCAGTGGCATGCTCGCATTAAGAGATAGCAAATGGGACCTGAAAAACAGGAGATTGTGGCCCATATGCTGTCCACCTATTCCAACAAATATGTATGGCAAGAAATATTTTCGTAATTCATCATAATGTGGTAGCAATGGCAGACAGTCGATGATCTACTGACCAGAAGGCAAGATCTTTAGAAGAATGACTTTGCCACAGGCTGGACAGGAAGGTACACTCCACTTCTCAGGATGCGTTCTGCTAGTAATAGCAATTAGCCATAGACTTATGTCCATAGTAACTGAGCAAAGAAGAGAGGAGGAGGTACATCCTATTCTGAACACCTAGCCCAGTTCTTCTCTTACAGAATCTGATCCCTTCTGGATAGAGAAGATTATTTAATGTCTGGATCACTAGCCAGAGAAACTAAGGTGAAACAACATTTAAAGACGGCAACGGAGACTTGGGAAACCTATAAAGAGATGAAGTCAGGGCTTCATGTAGCAATTTCAATCTTCCTGACTAAACAGAAATAGTATGCCACTTACGTACATCTCACTCAAGAAGTATCCTAAACTGAAGTATAATCATTTTCTGGAAGCAATTTAAGGCATAGGTTTGTAGGGGTGCCCTGCTGTGGGCTAATTCTACATAGGAATAATTTCATTTTTATTTTCTCCTTTCTTTAACATTGCATTTTAATCTTCCATTATTTTAAAAACAAAAATATAAAATCAACAAATGCTCATACTGTATAAAAAAGAAAATGCTAGTGGGCTAAAAGTCTTTCTGGAAAATTCAGAATAGTGAATTGACATCACCTGTTTCATTTACACCTCCCACTGAAGGTTCTTGAGAGTCACTACCACCTTCCAGTTTTTCTTCTGATTTCTTGGTGATTGCTTCCTTTGAAAGTATAAAAAAGATTAAAAATATTGAAAGCTGTAATATTTAGAGGAGGGTGTTGAGGGTGTCCTGTGACACCTTAAAGACTAACAATTTGTTACAGCATGAGCTGTCCATCCTTTCCCTTCTTCAATTTTATTAACAATGGTCATTCATAGAACTGTTGTCACTGAAAAACACCCTGGCACTCTGGTAAGCCAATTAACACATGCAATGTGTTCCATTACGATGACTGAAATTTGGTAGTAGCACTTAAATGCCCTACAAAACTGTAACTCAAGCAGTCTCTTGCTCTAATCTTCTTCTGAGGTCAGTAAGGAATGCGAAAAACTAAAATTAAAAACGTTCACTATACACATTTAATGTATTAACTGTGTGAGTTCTGCGCAAACACAAACTAGGAATCATAAGACTATTTGTGACAGTTTTGCTACTAACCTTTTTTTTGCCACTCTAGAAACCTTTTCGACTGAAAAGCAGGATAAAAATAAAGGATGCATTTGAAATAAAATTTATTTTATTTATTTAGAGTATTTATACTCTAATCTTCAACCAAAAAGATTCCCAGAGCAGCTAACAATTAATTAGTTTGACGGTTTGCCGCTCCCGGCGTACAATCTGATTAAGACACAACATACAAGGAAGAGGAGATGGTAGGGAGGGAATCAAGTTCAGCAGTTCCTGGCTGTTCTCCTTCCCCCTTGGAGCTATGGCAATGGCAACTGGAACATGGAGAGAGGGGCCCTCACCAGCTGCTTGGGTCCAGACATGATGGAGTTGTGTCTGGTTGCTCTTCTTTGTCTCAGAGCCCACAGCAGTGGCAGTTAGAATACAGAGGGAGGGGCACTCACTAGCTCCTGGGGCCTAGACATGATGCAAATGTGCCTGGCTGATGTTCCATCAAGTTTAGGTCCCAGGAGCTAGTCCTTCCCTCTCCATCACAAAGTACACATAGAACCTGTGGTATTTCTGCTATATGAAAAGTACGTCTCAGAGGACAAGGCTGTAGAGAATGAGGCAATACATGACAAATGTGATCTCTCCTTGCATGGATTAGCAATAAAAATGCCCCAAATGCTGCTGTAACAGCTCTATAAAGTTCCAAATGATGCACTGCACAGGTGTACTAAGCCCCATTTGTGTCAGTCATGGAGACAATGAAGAAGAACCTTAATTAAAGGGCTGTGACTTCTTCATAAAAATGTGTGGCAGAATTCTTCTTTTTTACTTGTGCACTAATATGGGCAATCAAACAAATGCACAGTTTGAAATATTGTGGTAAGGAACCAGCATGGTGTAAGTGGTCTGAGTGCTGAACTAAGATCCTGGAGACCAGGGTTCGATTCCCCACTGAGCCATGGAAACACACTGAGTGACCTTGAGCTCATCACGCATCTCACTCCTAGAAAAACTCTGACAGGTTCACCTTAGGGTTGCCATAAGTCAGAGGCCATTTCCGCACTGAACTGCAAACCCTAGGATTCCATAGGATGTTGAAAGTGGAATGATAGTGCTATAATAGTCTAGTGCGGAAATGGCCAGAAACTTGAAAGGAGACAACAACAACAGCAACTACTACTACTACTAATGATATTAATAGTTTTGGGGTTCTTTTTGTAATTGTTATCACTTCATTTTTATAGTCTATTATTATGTATCACTTTGTTTTGTGGAATGTCATTCTGTCATTCTGTATGCTTTCTTTTTTCTATGGGGTTTTTTTCCTGTGTTTTTTGTTTTCTGCCTTTTCTGTCATTTTTGCTGACAAGTAACATTTGTGCATTTGTGTACAAAGGTGTACGAGACCTTCTAGTTCAACATGAGTGCCATACTGGACCAGAACAGTTTGATTTTTCCAGTTTCATGTTTGAAGTATAGTTGCCATTCTTAACAGAAGTGCTCATACTAATGTAGAAGAAACTTCCAAAATCACACTGTGTCAACAAACATGTAAACAGGAAAAGCATGAAGCCAACTGAAAGCACCACACTGAGGTACTACACAACCCACCCATTAAAAAATATTTCAGTAAATCACATAGTTGAAAATAAATTAATAAATACCATATTAATTTTCGGTTTGGCTTCAAAATACTTCTTCTGTTCATTTTTCTCTTCCAGATCTTGACACACTGGACCATGATCTGCAAAATATTTTTAATGTTTTCCTGAAACATTTTTCAGAATAAGTGTGCTAAAATCATGCACATAATGTTTTCTGAATCAGATTGGTCTAAAATCCAAATTTACTGAAAACTGTCAGATGAAATAAAATAAGAGTAGTTACTGCCAGCTACCTGATTCACTGTCTCCCACAGCAGGATATTTGGCCGTTTCTGGCATGAAGCACTCTTCCTTCTGATCAGGTATTTCTACCTGTGGCTTGAGGTGGAAAAGAAAGTGAAGAATGTAAGAAGCAGTTCCTGGGTCAGATTAAAGTCCAATAAATCCAGTGCTGTATTCTGAACAGCAACTGGCCATAGGCTTCAGGGAGGAACTGAAGCAGAGCATGAAATTAATAGCTCTCCACTGCTGTCTGTCTTTCACTGTCTGGTTTTCAGAAGGATAATGCCTCTGACTTAGGAGGCTTCATGTAGTATCAAGTCCCCTGATAGACCAGTCTAATATGAACATCATCTTTTTTTAAAAAAAGACTATTTGGCCACACTGTGGTGTAGCTGAAAGTCATTTGATTTCGATTTTCATTTACTGAGTTAAAAACCCTATCACTGTAGTAAGACTAGGTTTTGATTTAAAAGTTAAATGCTCTTTCAGTGAAGATGAGTATAAAAGAAAAAGGAAAAAGATATGCAAACCTGTAATGACTCTTCTTTATGAATGTTGTCTTCTACTGCTTCTGTAATGATGGAAGTATCTGTAATTTCACAGTCTATTACACAAAAGCAGAAATAAAAAAAAGTCATGTAGCACTTTCATGCTCAAAGTTCTTTAAACACATTATCTTAATTTGTACAGTGTTCCTGTAACTTTCACTGCAGGCCTGGGGAATTTCAGGCCTGTGGGTCAAATCTGGTCCTCCTGGAGTTCAAAGGAAAGAACTGATAAGCATGCATGAAAAGTGGAAGTAAACTGAAGACAGAGCTCCATGTGCTGATTGATGGTCACTTGATTTTTATTTATAAAAAGCCCAATCCATTTCAGCTTTCACCAGAGTTGACCTTTTTCACGGGCTCCACTAAAAAATACAAATATAATTCTATTTAATACACTAAGAAAGAAAACATCAAATTAAATATAATCCCTAAAAACATATAAATTACATTATTCAGCAAACCAATGCGTATGCACATACCTTGACACAGAAATTTCAATCTCCAAAGAAATGAACCATCAGGCAAAAGGAACTTCAGATTATACCCTTGGATATTTGTACATGGACTCAGGCAGCCAGGAGAAAAGAAGAGTCAATGGGTACTCTATGATTGGTCATAAGGATATCTAATACAATAGTCCTGAATATTATCTCAGTCTTTTACAGTCATTCTTATGTTAAAGACTGTAAATTCAAATTCAAAATTAAATTCATTTAAACCTGTAGGCTCAAGCGATTTTAATTTTAGAATCCATTCCATCTCTTTTCTCTTAAGAATATCTTCACTGCGATTATGATCTTTCTGCTAAACGTAAAAATGCATATCTGATACAGAATGTTGTTTCTAAAAAATGCTTAAGTAAAGGAAAACTCTTATTTTTCAAATTTGAAAGGTGCTCTCCTATTCTTAACTTAATAGGTCTGGAGGTTTTTCCCACTTTTTTTTTTTAACAAATGCATTGGATGACATAAATCACATAGCTGGTGCTACAAGTACCATTATGGTTCAATTCGTACGGTTTTTGATCTATGTTATTTATAAATGTTGTCATTGTAACTGCACACGTACAGTATAAACATGATGTCCTATTGGCGTCTTCACACCCATTATAGTGTTAATATTCTATGGTTGCTTTTTGGCATTGAATTCTGTATGCATTACTATTTCATTGATATTCCTGGTTCTTTTATAGAATATAAGAGGTTTCTCTTGACATCCTGGGATGTTTTCCACTAAATACCAATGTTTATTTATAAATTTCTGCAAACTTTTTGCGATAGGGTTAAATGTAAGAGAGCAGTGCAGTCGAATACTTTGGACTCTATGTTCCTCTCTTAACAATTCTAAACAAGGTTTCTTTGCTGCTTTTCTTAAACCATTAGCTACTGTATGTTGTAGATATCCTTTTGCCCTCAGATGTTTTGTCAATTCATGGATTCTGTCTTAAATTCTTCTTCATGAGAACAATTGTGTTTTATTCTGAGAAACTGGCCGCACGGAAAATCATGCCTCATGGTTGTGGTTGCTGTCAAACCTAAGGGACATATTTACATATGTAGGTTTTTTTGTACAGTAAGATTAGATGATCTCCTTCTTTTGTAATTTTAAGATATAAAAAATGGACGACTGTACGTTGGTGTCAATGGAGTTAATTATATTTTAAAATTGTTTTAGATCACCACCATCACCTCTCCAGATATAAAATACGTCATCACCTTGCCCAAAAGTAAACTTTCCTTTAAATTCATTGTTACAGTTAGTTATTCTTCTTTGACTATCTTCCATCAACAGATTTTCTATTTCTGGCACTAATGGTATTATTCAAATTTAACATAATTTTTTGTTAATGCTATTTCTGCTAAGGAAAGCAAAAAATGTGTAGGGTGTGTGTGTTTGGTTCCTTATTCTCTAAATTTCTAGAACTTCATCCTGAGGTATATTAATGTCTAATGGTCTTACATCCACAGTGCCTAACATATCTCTGCCCTATAACCTTAAAGGTGTTAATTTATGAAGTCTGTGGAATCACTGATATATGATGGAATATTAGGTATAAAAGGTTTCAAAAAATGGTCCACAACTTGTGATACTGATTGTAAAACTGAGCCTCATTCTGATACTTTGGGCCTACTTGGGGAAGGATTCATGCCTTTGTATATCTTAGCGAGCACACAGAACAGTACAGTCTTACGATTTTTTTTAACAGAAAAAAAATTTTCTTTGGTATTTAGACCAGAGACATTCCTTCTTCAACCACAATGTTTATCATTTTGGAAACATGTTCAACTGGATTACTTTCACATATGTTATAGTAGTGTGATCTGCTAGCTGGTGAAGAACCTCCCTTCTGTACACTGATAAAGTCTTGTATTACAATAGAATCTCCGTTATCTGCTTGTTTTGTAACTAGGCCTCTGCTTGTAAGGCTTCTGCTGTAAGCACTTGAAAAGCTCTTCTCTCCCTCCCACACAGATTACTCCAAGGACTTTGTGCTGTTTCCTCAAGCTTCATTAAATCTTGTAAGACTAATCATTCAAAAACTGTTATGGAAGGATCTATTGAAGTATGTGGCATAAATGAAGAAAGAGTTTCGAAGTTTAATGTGTTGTTAGATTGTAACTGCATTGTATCCCCAAAGTATGGTTTCATTTTTATACTTCTAAAGAATTGAAATAAATATAATCTGACCTGCACTGGATCATGTTTGGAGTGATGGTCCTTTTGCTAAAGCCTGTTTTTCTTTTACAGTAAGTGAAGACAAGTTTTACTGCTTTTTCCTCTAGGAGTGTATGGAGGGTGGTGGATGTTTCCCTTTGTATTTCCTGTAGCCAGATATTGTCGTGTAAGTCCTCCTATTCTTGTCTCTCACTCACAGAGAAAGGGAAGGTTATTCTCGTGTAGATAGTGATTGTGATTTATTACTGTGAATAGTTGTCTGTTCCCCAGTTGATTCTTTCCACTCCATGCTCTCAAAAGAAAATGAAACTTGTTTAATGTATCCAAGGATAAACTCTTTGTTGTTCATAATCAGCCTCATCTCTAAGGAATTTTTTTGTACTTGAAAGTCTTGAGATCTTCAAAATATTTTTTTTTCAGTTCTGTTTCTAGATTTGCCAGTTTTAACTGTCTGTTGTTGTTTCTTATTCGTTCTATTTTCTCCTTCAAAAATGATTTTTTTTTTAAAAAAATTAACCTTAGAGGATGTTTCTACAAGTTAAATCATTAGATCTTGGGAGCATTTGTTAAAAATAGTCACCATTTTTCCATGAAATCATCATTTTCTTGAAACATGCCAGGTGTTTTCAAAATCTTCAGCACTTTCGGAATTCATTGTGCTCTGCAGTATTCAAGAAGGGCTGAGGCATGTGATTCACTTAACCATTTCTTTGTGTGCTTAAACATATCCCTCCCAATCAGTCTGATGTGTGTTTACTGTATTTTCAAAAAGAGAGGGCTGTTTCAATAAGGTATCTAAAATTTCCTGAGAATAGCTAAAGGTTTTGTCCAACGCCCTCATTTTCAGTAACTGTTGTCCAAAGGAGAGAACTGAGGAGTGTGCATGAAAACCATTGGTTCTTCCTTTCTCCTGACTATTTGAGTCCACGTATAAACATCCAAGAGTATAGTCTTTAGTTCCTTTCACTCAATGTCCATGTCTTCGGAGAGTGAAATTTCTGTATAAAGGTCTGTACATACACTTTGCTTTGTTGAATAATGTAATTCATATGTTTTTAGAGATTATATTTAATTTGATGTTGTGTTTCTTAATGTATTAAACAGAATTATGTTTGTATTTTTTAGTGCAGCCCCTAAGCCCAACTTTGCTAGAGGCTGAAATGAGTTGGACTTTTTATAAATAGAAATAAAGCAAGTGACCATTAATCAGCACACGGAGTTCTGCCTCCTGGAGTTCCCCAGTAAGAGCCCACCCGCTTTGCCATTAAATCATCATTTGGTTGTACAAAAGGTTTTAAAACTGTCAAAGTCTGACACATTCTGTTTGTCCAGTGGGGATAAAGCCATGCACTCTGGCACTCACAAACACTTCTTCCTCTCTCACAAAATGTCATTCACAGCAGGTGCAACTATTGATTTGAGCCAGCTGAACCTTGTCACCACTACAACTTGTGTCTAGAAGATATGCCATTTGATGGTGTGGCACTGGATATAAGAGGTTAACACAGAGCCAATTGAAATTAAGAGATCAAGACTATAACCCAAGACTTGAGAGTAGAAGCATACAGAGTTTGCTTCTACCCACTCCAGAAGTAGTCCATAGTTCCAGCCCTAACTATACTGTGTACATCCTATCTTGCAAGTTGGTGCTTTCAAGTCTCAGCTGCTCCAGGCGCAACTTTTTCCATTTTGATTGCTGCTCTGTGATCTCAGTGATTCTTGTGGCAGCTTTTTCTATTTTTTTTTTAAAAAATAAGCTGTCTTTTTATATAATCCTTCTTTTAACAGGAAATATCATCCTAATTAATAGCTAATAATAGCTAAGCTGTGGTCTGAGTTGCCATCTAGTGACTGAAGGTGGCGGCACTGCAGGCTAAAGTATGATTTAATTGGATTATAATTAATTAATGCCTTCTAAAAAACAAAACAGCCCCTAATTGTATGGTATACATTGCACATATTGTATGGTCTTTTAGTATCCATGACGTATTTCAGGCGTCCAGACTTCACAATCTAGGTACACACACATGAACTTTTACTATTACAGATATATTATGTACTATTTTTTGCTAACAACGAGTGGCACCAAATACCTATAGCTTTACCCAAAGGTGAAACAGATGGCACAAACACATGTAAGGAGAGAACTGGTAGGGATGGCACCTCTGAACTTTGATCTGCGAAAGAGTGCCTGTTTGGAGTGTGTGTGCGGGTAAGAACTGTTGGGAAATAATTTGTTCTGACTTTTTATATACAGAAAGAAATGTATTCCAAACAGAACTGAAATGCTGTTACTCACTAAAAAATGAGCTATACTATTTTATCACTATCTTTATATTTCAGAGGAAAGTCTTGTGCCATAAAATAGATGCAAGACATTTGTCAGCAATGCCTGGTCTTTCCCCTTCATTTACATATACCTTGTAGAAAAAAAATCTAATTGCTAAGGAAAAAATTGTGGGCAGGGTGGGTAGAGGTGCATGTGGTTTCTGGGCAAGAAAGATCTCTAGCTTGCTTCCTCTCTTACCACTATTCTTCTTGACAACACTGGCTCCACATATTACTATGACAATACTCCCTCTAGGAGCAAAGAGACAGCAAAGAACTCTTCAGCTTCCTTTTGCTCAGTATGCAAAATAGCAAAGGATCTGGAAGGAACATCAGTTGTTCACTCCCACAGACAGACAGACAGACAGACAGAGAGGCCCCTTGGGGTGGAAGAGTCATACTTAGCACTAGGCAGGAAGCCTGTGGCTCCCAGCTGCTTATTTCAACTTTAAATATTTAAAATTCCAATTTACTGGAACTTCCTATTGTAAACTTGGAATCTAACTAGCTACTGGTATTATTCCAACTCCTCCTTGTGAAGACAATGCTCATTAAAAACCATTTAAACTGCGTACATGCTTTCTTTTATTGTGACTGCTTTAGGATACAAGAGAAAATCTTTCATTTTTTAAATACACTGTCAAGCACAGAGTTAGATGTCAGTTGCTCAAACAGCAAGAGGGTGTTTACATTCCTTGCAGTCTTGGACTATGAAACTCCCTGTCTGCTGTGAACCCTCAGCTCTGAGAAAAGACATGATTCTCTCTTGAACAACTTCCTTTACCTAGCGTGAATCATATCAAAAAACAAAGAGGGATTGTTCTAAAAAAAAAAAACCTCTAACGGAAAAAGAAAAACAATTGCAGATTTAATACTTGTCATATAACAATTTAATTTACATATTACAGTGACCCCTCCCTTACTGTGACCTCCACATGCACCCACTGACTATTACGTGACACAGTGCTTGTGTTTTACACAGGGGATGGACCCCCACATACATGAAGGGCACACTGTATAGCAGAAAGATTCCATTGTAAATATGTGACACTGTGAAAGTACTATAGATATTCTCTTGATCCCACTGGAATGGGGCCAAAATTCACTTTTAAGTTAAGCTCAGCAAACTCAGGGGTTAAAAAGGAACAGTATAGTGCATCCAGAGTATCCCAAATATTTAGTGGCAGCTACTGGAGGTGCTGGGTGTAGAAGAGAAATATTGTTGGAATCGAGCAGGAGGAGGTAACTTCTGCTTCCATATTTGCTTGCTCACATACACTCAACTCACAGCTTAGAAGTTACTCCTCTAAGTTACATGCTGATGGATTCTGGAAGTTGTAGTCCAAACAGTAACTTTTGCAAACTCTCACTCAGCCACATTTGACTTAGCGACTGAGTAGCAAGCTACAGCATCAACAAGGCAGTTGGGATTAAAATACCCTGGAGTGCTGTTCACAACTACCTCTCCACTTAGCCTAATAGAGGGAGATTAGCTAGCATCTTTCTACCCTGATTGCTGTCTAGTAAGTCAACTTCAGTCCTAAATGCGAGGGTTCAACTGAAATGTAGATTAGGGTTTCAGTCTGTAGTGCTAAAACAGCTAATTGTATGCTTAGCTTTCCAGACTTTTTAATACACTAAATGCTACAGAATAGTGGATAGTGTGGATCATAGATTTATATAGTTGTATGTCAAACAGTTATACCTTGAATGACACCAAAAAGTCCTAGAATGCTATCAGAATCATGAATTTACCTTTAAGAATCTCTTCTGACTGACCACTGGTATGGAAATGCTCCTTTACAGGATTTCTACTTCTTAGGTCCTATGAAGTCAAAGAAAGACAATATATTTAGGATTACCAATATCAAAGTCTATGGACAGCATGCTTCCTACTGGAGTCAAGGGAGTATACTACAAAATAAAAGAAACTGCAGCAGTACTTACGCAGAAAAATGAATTGGTGCTGAATGGCAGCTTAACAAATGCCCACAGTTTATAAATAAAGGACATACTATAGTGTAACAAAAATGCAATAATTTCAGTGTCTGAAACTAGTGGTGTCAGTTAAATGACGGATGTCTTCTAGTAAGCTATTGAACTACAAGGACAAACTTTTTCTAGGTGATACCCAACCTGTGCAAGTAGATTTCTGCACAGACAGTAAAATTTTAGCTTCTTCTACAAGCCCTTTCAGCCTTCTTCTTCCCAAATGTGCTCTGTAAGATACCTTAACCACTTGGAACAGATTTCAGGAAGGGGGACTGCTGAGAAGAAGTGGAATCTATTCCTTTGATAGATATTGCAGGAAGATGTCAAAGGCAGACACTAGTTGGATATCTCTCTCAAACAATTACTAGGACATGTTCAGTTTCGTGTAATTGTATGCACTGAAAACCATGACTATCATACAGGCACAGCCATCTACTATATAAAAGTCAATGTCTGTCTGCGTGTTTGTCTGCTTGTTTGCATTTCATATGATTGGCTGTGTGAGGCGAGAAGACCTCATATGATTGGCTGGCTGTGAGGATTCCATGGAATCCTGGGGCAGGCAGTTTAGGGAGGAGCCTTTAGAATTCTCAGCCAGAGAGCTCTTGGGCTGCAGGCCGGTTGCTATGGAGATGAGGCTTATCATCAATAAGGATGCCGGAAAACTTTTGGGAGGCGTATGTGAGAAAAATAAAAGTAACACACACAACATAGCCCATTTCCACACTACACTGTTATAGTGCTATTATTCTACTTTCCACATCCTATGGAATCCTGGGATTTGTAGTTTAAGCAGGGGAATTTAAGAATTCTCAGCCAGAGAGGTCTTTGGCCTCAGTAAAACGCAAGCCCCAGAATTCCACTGGATGTTGAAAGTGGAATAACAGCACTGTAACAGTGTAGTGCAGAAATATCCATAGTTACAAGGTCTTCTTGCCTCACACAGTAGATTGTATGGGTTCCATATGTCCCAAAGAATCCTTGATTTGAAATACAAAACAAAAAATGCTTCCAGAAAAACGTAAAGCCATTGCACAAATTCAACAGAAAGAAAAAAAAATCCAGTACATCAACATAACCAGACAACATAGATTGGACTGGGGACTATGGGGAAAAGTTACAGGTACTGGAATAGGCTGGTTGCTATGGAGATGATGCCTAGCAGCAAGGAGGAGGACAATGTATTCCTGCAGGAACCTAACCTCTGTGTGCTAACGACTATAAATACAGATTGGATTGGGGAATACGGGGAAAATTTACAGGTACAGAAATAGGCTGGTTGCTATGGACATGAGGCCTAGCAGCAAGGAGGAGGATAGCATACTCCCTCAGGAACCCAAACTGTGTATGTAAATAACTTTGAATATAGATTGCATTGGGAAATATGGAACAAAGTTACAGGAAATGGAGAAGACAGTTTGGTGAGTTCTTAAGAGGAAAATAAAAACCCCGGGCAATGCTGGGTAAATACGCCGGTACTTCTATAAAAGGTTTCAGTTCACCACCATTTGCCTGAACAGCCTAAAATTTGGAACAGAAAAGAAATTCTATATTCTGACCAAACTTCTGAGAACTGTTAAGATGGACTATTTAATATTTTTCCCTGCTATTTATGGCCATTTCTACCCAGTCATCATGTTTTAATTCTTCCAGTTCCTGGGGCTCTCCTGTTATATTTTGGATTCAAGAGACTATAAAATAAATGCTTTGGGTTGCCCTGAATCTATATTCTATTGTGTAGAAGACACTGTCAGAATCTGTACTGAAACAGTGATTTCAAGTAAACTGGAAAATTCAGGGGTATGCAAATCACCAGCATCTCTTTTGCAATATATCTAGTGCTTAATTGCCATGGTTTCAACCTATGGAATCCTGGGATGTACAGTTTGTTGTGCGCCTTCAAGTCATTTCTGACTTATGGTGATCCTATCATGGAGTTTTCTGGGGCTGAGAGTGCGCCACCCAGTGAGTTTCCATGGCCAAGTGGGGAATCCAACCCTGGTCTAAGGATCATAAACTAATGCGTACACCACACAGGCTCTCATGTACAGTTTAGGGAGGGGCATTTAGAATTCTCCACTAGAAAGCTCCAGTGTCTTCCCAGACTACAACCCTAGGATTTGACAGAATGCAACCACGGCAGTTAGAGTGGAATTTTAGCAGTTTAACTGTGTAGTGGGAAAGGGTCCCCAAAGTAATAACAGCGCTTGCTCATACAGCCTTATGCTACTTTGCTCTATCCACCAGATACCCCTTCTTCTTACTAATACATAAGGAAACCTGGAACTTTTAATTCTTGAAATCACTGGTCGTGTCAAACACAACATTGCTTTTCAGGCTATGAAATGTTGGGAAAGACAGGTTGCTTACCTGTAACTGTAGTTTTTCAAGTGGTCATCTGTCATCTGTGAACTTACACGAGTGGCACTTACTGTGCCTGCTCAATGCATCATTCAGAACGCTCTAGAGCTGTTATATAGATGTTTTGGTGGTAGCCTCCTCCCCTGGTCCACGTGACCAGTCTGACTGCTGCCCAAACCCAGCAGCCAGAGTTATACAGAGCAGGACACAAGAGCGGATAAAAGGTGAGTGTTGGATGAGCTCACAGATGACCACTTGAAGAACTTACAGTTATAGGTAAGAAATCAGTCCTTCTTCATGGTGTCTGTGATTCAAACAAATAGGAGAGTAGCAAGCTATTTATCACAGGAGGTAGAAATGTAATGTGACACAAGCTCTCCTAAAGGTGGTGTCAGCCTTGGACCTGGCATCTACTCTATAGTCAAGTAATGAAGGTCAGGGGTTGAGACCATGTAGCTGCCTTACAAACGTCCTCCAGAGACATGCCTTTCAGGAAGCTACACACACAAACAGAAGGGTCTTTCTTTGCTAGTTCATAGGCCAGACAGATGGTCAAACAAATCCACTTAGAGAGATGTTAACACCTGCTGACCCTTTTTATTTGAGGATTAGCACATAAAGAGTCTCTGGGATTGGCAAAAGTCAGCAATCCTATTACTGTTTGCCTAACATTAAGACAACAAAGACTGCAGTCTAATTCAGATGTAGGATTCTGCATAAATACAGGTAAGACAATGTCCTGGTTCAGATGAAAGGCTGGTAACACCTTCAGAGGAAAGGAAATGTCCAGTCTAAGGACCACTTTGTCACTGTGGAAGTTCAGATATGGTGAGTCCACACAAAGGGCACACAACTCTCCTGTTCATTTGGCAGACATTATCACCACCAAGAAGGCTGTCTGAGGTGAGCAGATGAATGTTACAAACTGCCAATGGTTTGAAAGGTTTCTTAAGAGAGTTGCAAAAGAACCAACTCCAGGCTCCACTGAAGTTTACATCTAAATACAGGTGGGCAAAGATTCTTGTAGCTCCTCAGAAACCATTTCACCAATGGGTTCCAGAAACAGGAAGGCTTGCCGATGATTTGGAAGCTGGAAGAATCTGCTGTCAGATTAACATATGATGAAAGAGAGACAGAGAAAGAGACCTCTGTCAGAAAGTGATAGGAGAAACTCTAGCACATGATCAACATGCTTGATCCAGAGAGACCCCTCTAGGCAGCAAAAATGACAAGAATTTGTTCCACTTATACACATAGGATGCTGAGTAGCAGGGCTATCTGCCACGGCAATGATACATCAAATCAGTTTGGAAAGAGTCTAGAGAAACACCCTCCAAGCCATCAGTCTGAGGATGTCAGGTCTGGATGTGTCATTTGACATTCGCCAGAAGATCTCGTGTCTCTAGAAGTCTGAGGTACAAGTCCTCGATGAGGTGGAGAAGAGAGGCAAACCAAGACTGCCAAAGAGTGATCAGGATGTACTTTGCCTTGTTTCTTTGAATTTCGGCTATCACCCTGGTGATGAAGGGAAACAAAGGGAAAATGTATATGTTGGGGCCTCCCTAGCGAAACAAGAAGGTGTCCCCTGATGTGTCCTGGTGTAGTAGGTGGGACTTTTTCTGTTCTGTGCCAAGGTTGAAGAGATCCAACTCTAGAGTGCCACATCTCCTAGAGAAGTTTTGAAGTGTGTTGGGATTAAGTCTTCATTTGTGGCAAGAGCGCGGTGTCCTACTGAGAACATCAGCTAAGACAGCCACTTCTCCTGGGAAATGGATGCAGGGATAGAGAGGCCTCTGCTGATGCACCAGTCCCACAGATGGAGCATGACATGGAGCAGTGTTCTTGATTTTGTTCTACCCTGTTTTCTCAGGTAGTACACCACTGTGGTGTTGTCAAAGACTACCTGAACAACCCTGCCACACAGGACAACTTTCAAAGCTTGGAAGTTTTCTTCACAGCCAACATCTCAAGAGGGTTCATAAGAAGATTGTTCTGTTTGGTCGTCCAAAACCCCTTTAACTGAGAAACTTTCTCATGTGAGCTCCCCACTCTTCCATAGAAACATCCATAGTCATTGCTGTCACAGCACTGTGGGCTGTGGAGGAAGGAAGGGAACACCAGCCTGGATGTTCCAAGAACTGAGCCACCACACCAGAGAGTGGTGGACAGTAGTGCAGAGCTGTCAGCATGGTGAAGCACAGATGAGTGGAGCTGAGCAGGACAGGAACCAGGTCTGCAGAGAATGCATCTGAAGGTTTGCATGATATATTTCCAATGTTGTGGAAGCCATGAACCCAACCAGCACTTGAGTGTCTTTGGCACATGCACCAGCACCTGAGGACATTAGAAGCAACCCCATATCCTCCAACAAATTTGTCTACACTGGAATTGTATCTCAGTGGCTAGAGCTATAACCAGGGAAGTGGCTTTGGCTGTATTTCACAAATAAACTGAGGTACTATAAGGCATTACAGTGATCCTGGTACACTTTAAAACATCACTTTCAAAACTTCAGCATTAAATCTTTCAAGCATCCTCTTCTAAAACATTTCTGAAACTCTGATTTTACCCTGGATAAGTCCAAAATTATAAATCAAAATATTTCAAACTTATGAGGAATAAAATAGTCAAAAAATCACAATACCTCATCAATTTTCACCTTTGTTCTTTCTTCTAGCTCTTCCGTTGCAAGTGGAAGCATCTCCTTATTGTCTAACAAGAGTAATTTAAAGATTTACTATACATTAGATTACACATGTTGCAATCCTACTGGTGTTCTGCTGTCTTGTCAAATGAATATATCCAATTTTTATTAAATTGAATTCTCTGAATTCTGAGTCAGTACTCAAGACTAGTTTAAGTCTAATTTAAGTTTAAGACTATTCCACTAGTGCAAATGATGTTGACCCTATGGACACTTGGTTCTGTATCAGATGGTTTCCAGTTGCACACCTAGAGGACATTACAAAAATTACACTACCGCTTGTGCAATTGGAAAAGCCAACCCAACTCCACTAACACACTGGCCATTTCCGCACTAGACTGTTATAGTGCTATTATTCCACTTTCAGCATCCTATGGAATCCTGAGTTTGCAATTTAGGGAGGTTCCAGTCAGCCCCTCTCGAAACTGCAAACCCCAGGATTCCATAGGATGTTGAAAGTGGAATAATAGCACTATAACAGTCTAGTGCAAAAATGGCCACTGTTTTCTTCTACTAGTCTCAGACTGGATTAATGCCATTTTTTTTGAAAAATAACAGAAATCTCTCTTTCCTCTTTCCTTCTGAATAATATTGTAAGCACACAGAAAAGGAAAAAAAAAGACTCAAATTTCAAAAATGGATGAAGAGGAAATAAAAAAAATTAAGCATATCTTTTTCTAGACTTCGATGTTAAATGACTAAACCCTATAATTGATTAGGCAGAAGAACATGGGCTTAAGCAAACTTGCAAGTTAATCCTGCACATGCTTACTTTGAAGTTTCATTGGCAAGAAACTAAATGGAACTAAGACTACACAGCATGTCTTCCATAATATTTATTCTGCGTATTATTTTCAGTGAGACTTCTGAGTAAGCAAGCACAGGATTCAAGCTGCAAGCTTGCTTATATCCATGTATGTCTACCTAAAAGAGTATCAGATTTTTAGAATATCTAAAATCAAGCTAATCAAGTTGAACTCTTCACATCCTGACTCTAACTCCTCATAAGGACTCAAGTTTAAAGCACATACTATGGAAGTAATGGTTCTCTCTAAATAGCTCTTGCTAAATTTATTCCACATTTTGACCAAATGATTAATTATAGGTGTTTGCTTTCTCTCTAAATGTATTGTATATTTTGACTAAATGATTATTATAAGTATCTGCTTACAATATTTTGAGCATCATTTTCTATTAAAAAAAGAACTTGTAAACAAAGTTGTAATAATTGTTACACAATTGATTCCATTATTTATTGTAGCAATTCACACAATACATGTAACATTCAGTCTTTTCAAACTGCGTGCCACTTCCCTTTTCATTAAAAAGTGCAGTCAACTGTTCCCCCAAATTTGGTTGACTCTGCAACTCATTTACTAGTCATGTCTGAACCAGTGGCAAACTGTAGTAGCAAAGTCATTTTAACTAGTCAAAATCCAAAGATAGATAATTTTTTTCAAGTTTTAATTTAAATTCCATTGCATTCTTAATGTTTTAATAATTATATTTCTTCAAGTTCTCTTTAGTTCTATTATTCTAGATATCATACAGGTTTTCTACTCTAGGAATAGTTTATTGTAATTTTTTATCTCTTGATTTTAACCCTTGTACAAAAGGGTACATTGCATTATGGGGTATTTGACCTCTATGAAAATTGATTAGTGTTACAACAAGAACTTGCTCTATTTTCTGGCTCAATGTGAATTCCAATGCCTCCTTTACCTCACATGGGGCTTATCTACTGATTTTACAAGCAAATCACTTTTTCTCTACCGCACTAAGATTTGCTGAAAAGTGGAATGGAATATCTGCTGTCCAAAAAATTACGCTGGCTAACAAACAAAGAACCCCACTGGTAAAAGAAAGAAATTTGTTGGGACCATTTTTCTATTCTTTTTTGTCTCTAAAATCCCTATATGTTACAAGTGGGTGAAATCCAGGGAAACTGTTTAGTCTGGGGGAAAAAGTGAAGAAAATGTTCAGAAGACAATGCTGCAGGACATAACTTTGGCAGACTGTGATGTTGAGCCCTTCTGCATGACGATTAAGGAACATATAACTTCTTTTCAATCTGTTTTTGTTAACAAGTCCAGTCATTTGCCTGTCCCTTCCCACATTCTCTTATTTAATTTAATGGACAATTTAATCTCTCAAGTTAAACTTTAGATATTGTACAACTGAAGACTCCATTGATATATCTCTCCTTTTACCTATCTTGATTTTTTTTTTACTGCTTGTGAATCTTAATTTTGATACCTTGGAGGTATCAAGGCGTTAAGATACTAAGCAGCACAGATCTACTTGAGTTAGAACTGTTTTCCTCTCTTATGATTCTCATATCCGAGTACAGAGATTGCATAAAACCATGTTTGTTTATTCTGAAGTGTCTGTCAAGCAATTCTCCATGGTCTAAAGGCTACAATACCATCGACTACTTCATACTCCAGCAATTCAATATTTCGAAGTGCTGGTTAGTGTTTACCTTTGTCTCACCTATTTTACTTCTGTTCTATCACTTTCTGAGGCTTGTTTGATGGGAATAAGGAAGAGGGTCTTCATGGTGGCTGTTCTCAGACTTTGACACTCCCTCCCTAGAAAGGCCAGGATGGTCCCGCCCTTGTTCTCCTTCCTTTGGGAAGTTAAAGCATTTCTGTGCCATCAGGTTTTTAAAAACTGAGTAGCGTTGGACTTTTAATGCTGTGTGGTGCTGTTTAAGGTTTATATATATTCTTTTAATGAATTTTAGTATTTTAAATGTTTTAACTTTATAATATTTTTATATTTTATATTTATACTTTCTATTCATTGAATATTTTTTATTTGCATTATTTTAAATATGTTGTTATCTGCCTTGACTTCAGGAGTAATGGTGTAGTGAGAGGCTGCCCTTCGCACAGCTGTGGAGGGGGCAGCTGTCAATTGAGGTCGGGTGCCTGTTCTTACTACTAAATGAACAGAACAAAAGTCCCCTTTGGTAAAAGAGGAGCAGAGGGGCTTGTTAGAAACCACTTCCAGTGAAAAAGGGAGAAGGAGGAAAAGGACAAGAGTGGACATTGGTAGACTTCTTGGATATAGACGGCACTTAGGATGTCCAAGAGCCACCGTATCTTGATCAGCCCTCAAGATCGGGTAATGCTTTGCCACCGCTAAATAATATATATAATTGGGTATGTAAAATAGTTGACGAAATGATACCTCAAGAAGTGAAGAGCAGGGATACCTTCGAAATTTAATTGTTCGAGACGACAGAAGAATCAGTGATTGTCAAATCGCCTCTTAATGTTTGGAAGAGGATGTGAGGACTACATATAAGCAATGTGGGGGAGGTTTCTCCTTTCCACAGAAAACTTATATAACACAGACTGAAACAGTGTGCAACAAAATTAATAAAAATTAAGCTGATATGGTAGCAGGCATAGATCATTTTGGCTTTTGATATGAGAAAGGAAACAGCTACTTAGTCGAATTGCGGGGACTGTGTTGTTAAACAGATTGCACTCACTGAATAAATATAAATGGAGATTTTTTTTTAGTCAAATGTCTGTACAGAAAGATTTAGCAAAGAGATAGTCCTCTGGTTGATTCCAGTATCTGAAACAGGCAACTGTGCAGGAGAGGGCCTTCTGATTGTGGTTTCATCTGGGAAGCTCTTCACCAGGGAGATTCACCTAACAGCTATGTCAATATCTTCCAGGTACCAGATACAGACCTTTCCATTTTCCTGAGTTTTTAATCTGTGCTGTATTTCTACTTTGCTGATAGTTTTTAGCTCTATATTAGCTTTTGCAAATCACCCTAATTTTTAATTGAAGGATTGTATACAAATATCTTAAATAAATGAAAAAGGAACTGAAAGAACTGAAGCTGCTACCTTTAATACTTAAAGTTGTTCTAACCTTCATCACAGCTGAGTGGCTTTACTGAAAGTCCCTTTCTATACAGCACAAGGGTGGACACCACATAGTCCAACAAAGCAGCAAACTCTTAAAGGAATTTAAAATCAGTTCAATTTAAACGTTTTTTTTTTTTTTGGCAGCAACTGTAAAAGAACAAACAAAATGAAAACCGGGCTTAAAACGAGCAGTTCCCAACCAGCTTTTTCCATTTGCCACCAAGAGTTGGTGGTTCAGTTCATTGCCTCTTGCAGTTCAGTAGGGAGGCAGAAGGGGACCAGCCCATGGTAAGCTGCAGGAGTGGGAATTCTCCCTAGAGCCACCTTGATATAGCTGACGGACTGTCTTCAAAATCTAAATTTCAGATTCAAGTCATAAATTTCTGATATCTTAGGACAACCCATTAAGAAAATAGAAGGAACCATACCTTTATTGTCCACTGTGCTCCTTTGAGAAAATTCTTCTGGTTCAGGATGCTCATCTACTTTAGGGTTCTGGCTGGCTAAACTATATTGATTGCACAAATCTGTTCTGCTGTCAAGCACTCTTCTGTCCTTAGAATTTTGTCCTAGTTCAAAAAGTAATGATGTTGAGTATTTCTTTTTGGGAGAGTCGCATGTTTCAGTCAGGTCAGTTTTTAATGCTGGCTTCAGATTATCATAGTCTGTTACTAAATTTTCATTTTTCCTCTCTTTTTCTTGTGGGATACCAGATGGACTTGATGGACCTTCAGTGTGTTGTGTGCTGTCTTGGTTTACATTTTCATGCATGCAGGCTTCCATGGATGATCCATTACTGGCCAAGACATCTGAACAAACATCTGTCCCGACAATAACAGATTTCACCATGTTTGCTGATATTTCTATGTCTTCTGTGTTACCGCTCTTAGATGGGGCTGATTCTTCAAAAGCACCATCAGGCTTCCCTTTATGTAATTTTTGGCCTTCTCTGTGAGGCACAGCTGAAGAGGTCTCATTGCTTTCTGGAGCTGATAACATGCTGCAGTCAGATTCTTTGGCACATATGGCATTTTTCCTTTCATCCTCTATTTCTATGCTTGCAAAGGAAAGTGAAGTTTCTTCTGAGCCAGCAAGTACAGATTCCTCTGAGGTAGCAGTGATGGAGACACTGTCACATTCTGCCATTGTTCTGATGGAAACCTCTGCACTGTTTCCTGGATTCTCTATACTAAAGGTAGCCAAGTGCTGATCAGGTTTAGTGTTATCAATAATGAATTCATGGGCTTCACATTTTGTTTTCTCTTCAGCCAAATATGTAGCATTTTGGTTGCTGTTCTCCATACTTTGGAAAAGTAACTCAGACTTTTGGCTTCCCACTTTCTGAACAGCCTTGCATTCTTCTGTTCCATCCACAGTACGCTCAATTCTCTCTTTAGCTTCACCTGGCACTAAGTTACCACTGATGGCTTGGTCACAACCTTCTGTTGTAGTGACAGTGAGAATCTCAAGCTTTCTGTCTGTACTAAGCACCTGATTAACTCCATCTGTTTCTGTGCCAAACACAGAAGTCTCATAATGTTCTGATGAGCTTGTTGAGATCACAGCTCCATCAGAAGACTGTTCTAACCTTAAGGCAAAATGTTGAGTATCACCTTCAATGTCTTCTTGGGAAACAGCTGTCTCTGTCTCTTCAATAATGCTTGTCGAAATTACAGAACACTCATCTCTTTCTTCTTTGCCATCAGCTGCATGGCTTCCACCAGATCCTCCAGCAGACACTATGAGCTTGGAAACTGTACTTATCCCTCCACTGGCGGTCATTTCTGATTTAACAGTAACCACCAGATTCTTGCCATCTTCCACTGTCAAGCTTGGCGCAGGAGCTTCAAAATCTTCTAAATTACTTGTATGATCCTTACTTGATTTAATAGTAGGTTCATGACTTGTATATTCAATGGCTGTGCTAGGCATGGGGATGTTGAAATCTTCTGTATCTATCAGGTATGTGGTTTTCTCAGTGTTTTCAACTTCATGTGGTAATGTTTGCTCACTACACTGTTCAGCGGAATAGTGTATGGGTACTGGGCATACTTTTACCACACTTGTTGAGATTGTCTCACCTTCATCTTTATCATCTTGATTAGCAGTTGCTGGATCAGTAGTAATTTTCTTAGAGATCATCTTAAACAGGCTTTCACACTTACCATCATCTAAATAAGATGTGGTACTCTCACTCTTTTCTCCTCCAGCTGACAGTTCACTTACATTTTGAATATTTGAAGTTGCACTGATCACATCACATTCAAATTTCTCAGTAAGTAGAGACTCGTCTTCTTTTTCTGTGACAGACAGGACAATCTTTTCACTGCTTGTACTGGCACTGGTAGTACTACTCTCAACTACCTCCTTTGTGCTGTTGCTGATGCCATCAATCCTCATTTCTTTCTCTAAGCCCATCATGCTGCCAACACTATCTTTATCTGCATTTGAGGTAAGCTCACTGAACTCTGCTCCAGCCTGGCCTGCATTTTGGCAGATAGAGGCTGTAGCTTCAACACAAACCAATACCCTTACACTTTCATCTGTTCCTGTACACGCCAAAGTATGTTCTGTTTCCTCATTGCCTCTGCCTGTACTAGTAACAAAATTTTCTCCTTCTTCATCATCTTCTTTTGCACCTGTGCTGGTCACACAACGTTCATCATCGTAAGAGCCCTGACTTAACTCAAGGATACTTTTTTCAGCTCTAGCCTCTGTGCTGAATGTGGCATGTTTATATTTTTCTTCTGTGTCTGAAGCAGCTGCAAAACCTTCATTGCTGTCTTCCAAGCCAGTGCAAGCAGAGGCAGCTTCAGGGTCCTCTTCAGCTGTTATGCCCGTACTGGTAACAGCACTCTCGCCATTAATGATGTCTTCACTTTTGTCAGCCTGTGAGCCAGCTGCCACGTGGTTGTCACTTTCAGGAAATACTCCCGTTACAACACTCTCTTCCTGTGAGTCTGTACCAGTCACTGAACACACAGCAGAGCAAACACTTGGTCCTTCTGTACCTGTGCATGTCACAGCACCCTCTGCTCCTTTAACTTGCTCAGTTCCTGTTGCATTATTTAGACTTTCATCTGGATTTTCACTTATCATAGATCCATCCTGAGCTTCAGTACCTGCACTGGTTACAGCACCATCACTTTCTATTTCACCAGTGCAGGCAGCAGCATTGTCAAAAGTGCTTGTACGATCACAGACAGAAGCCAGACACCTTTCTTCAGAGCCTGCACTGGTTACAGCATCATCTTTCTCTTCTGCTGTAAAACTATTCATACTCTGATCAAGTTCAATTCCACTTTCATTGATAAATTGTTTAGTATCTTCTACATAATTCACAATACATTCAGCACTTTCTTCCTCTTTTGTTCCTGTCGAGGAACTTTCACACTCTGGAAGACCTTCAGTAACACTGGTACTTTCCTCAGCTGCTGTGACAGTACATTCGCCAAAGCACTTTTCTGTTTCAAAGTGGGCAAGTTCCTTATTTTTGGTCCAAGTGCCCACAGTGAAACCTTCATCTGCTTCTATACTAGTACAACTCAGAGAAGTCTTACTTTTTTCTTCTGAACAAGTAATGATGGCATCACCTTCTCTTTGCAAATTTGAAATATCTTCTTCTCCTAGCCCTTCTCTGGTACTACTGGCTTTTGCAGCACTTCCAAGAGTTCTCTCTGTGCTTGTTCCAATAACAACTGCATCAATCTCCATGCTGCTGCAGGTACTAATGCAACTGCTACCTCCTAAGCTGCTGCCTACTACACTGTTTTCACTTTGCAGTCTTGCATCAACGCCTCTTCCTTCTCCTTCACTCACCACTGCAGAAACTCTGCTTATATCTTCTGGAACATTTTTGACTATTGACCCTGAAGATAGTTCTACTATAGCATCAGTATTATGGTTTTCCTTTGTTTCATTTTCCTCTTCTGTAGTAGTTTCATTGTTCCTTGTAGAAGGACCTTCTCCTGAATAGTCCTTTTCTTCCTCCAACCTGGTCATGGCAAATATGTCTGCACTTACATGTGTGACTTGTATAACTGGGCCAGTAAGACTGTTATTCTGCATAATATCAGTCAATGGACTTTCAATTCTTTCTTGTACAACAGCTTCCTCAGTGCCTGTCGGAGCACTCACATTCTTTTCAGGTGTTTGTGTGCAACTTGGGTGAACCTTGCCATCTCTATTTTTTATTCCCATGTTTGTGCTACTGCTGTCTTTGATGTTACTACTAAGCACAATGCTATTCTTTTGTTCCATTTTAACAGTATGTGTCTGATGGTCTGAAACAGTATCTTTAATATAAGGGCTCTCCAAATTAAAGGATTCTTTTTCAGATGTATCACTCAAAGGCACTGTGACATCTCCAAGATCTTTATCCACAGATTTCTGATGGATAGCATCTTCTCCAGAGTTCTTTGTTGGAGGATTGCTTCCTAAACTTAAAGCTATGGTATTTTTAACATTTTTTGGAGCATGAACATTCTCAGTTGTTCTTTGGAACTGTTGCTTGGCATTCTCCTTAGGAGACGCATCAGGCAAAATTTTATCATTTGTTTCATTATCACTGGCTGCATGACATTGCTTCTGTTTGCAGGATCCTACATTCTTTGAAGTTTGTTTAAAGGTATCATTTGGGGTACTGATTTCTTTTGTAGAAGTAAGTTCCTTTTGTTTGGGATTACTGATGCCTGAAAGAGAAGACTCTGATAGTTCTTTAGTATGCAAAGTTTTATTTAGCTCATATGTCAAATTATGATGCATTTGGTCTTTGGCAGTATTTTTAAATTTAGTTGCTTGTTGAGAGTTATTACTGCTTTCGCCTTCAATCTGATGAGGTGCATTACCATGTCTTTGTTCTGACTTAATCTCCACTGGCTCTTGGGTTTGTTCTGAATATAATGAGTGTCCACTAATCCAACCAGTCTTTTGAGAGGCTGCGAAAGGGCTGGCTACAGAAGTGACCAGTTTTTCTCCTCCCATATCTATTTCTTGGGCTGACATACTTCCCCTTCTGTTTTCACTAGGTATTCTTTTAGCAGGCCTTTTATCAGTGAGCAGATTATTTTCTTGCATCTTTGTATGACTCTCTGTTTGCTTAACACCTTTGTCCTCTGGTCTGTTGTCATCTTCTCTCTTTTTTATCTCCTTACTACTATGCTTCAGGCTTCTGCTTTTGTGACTTTCTGCTGATAACTTCCTTTCCACTCTTGCACTCCCCATATCTTTATCACTCTTAGTTTTCTCTTTTACTGATGATTTTTCTCCCAGCTGTAACTTAACTCTACGACTAGAATCTTTTTGGGAACTACTAACAGAATGTGTTCCACTTTCAAGTTCCAATTCTACAGAATTTTCTTCAAAACTTTTAATTTCAGGTTTGGATTTCCACTGCTTATCTAGATCACTCTCTTCTGTATTCTTATCTTTGTCCAATTTCTGCCCAGATTCTTGCTTAGAGGAACTGTCATGTAATTCACTTTCTGGTACTTTGATTACTTTGCTATGACTTTTGGACTTGTATTTTAATGAAAACTTTTCTTCCAAGGCACTTTTTGATTTTCGCCTGTCTTTGTGTATACTGTCACTTTGCTTTAAAGTGTTATCTAAACTACTTGATTCAGCATCGTGCTTATCCTCAGAGTAACTTTCGCTCTTTCTCGATGTTGTGGAACTATGTTGTTTTGATATACTTTGAGATTCTTTCTGTGGCCTAGAATCACTTGACAACCTTTTGGATTTGTGTTCTGTTCTCAATTTATCTGCAGAAACTGGTCTATCTTTTCTGTTGTTTTCTTTACGTGAATTCTCTTCATTTTTGGAAGCATGATCAGAAATATTTTTCACATCTTTGCTGTTTACTGATGTTTTCCTTTCACTTCTATGCTTGTTCTTCTTTTCAGCTTTATCATCTGACAAAGTTTTCAACAGCTGACTGTGTTTCTGGGAATTCTCTTCACTTTTTAGGCTTTTCTCAGACGGCAAATGTTCTTCTTCAGCTGTTTTATGAACACCATCTCCTTTATGTTTGTGCTTTATCGATTTATCTTCAAAATTTTTTTCTTTTTCATTTTTATCTTTTGATGATCTAGCCTCTTTCTTGGGTACACATTTAACATTTTGAGTTTCTGAATCATCCTTTTTAATATGTTTTTCATTTTTAAGTACATTTTTCTGCTTTTGAGATTCTTCTGAATTAGTCTCTGCTCTGTCAAACTGAGACTTGGTGTCACGGAGTTCACCATCTTGTTGTACTCCCTCCACTGGGAGAGAGTTAGATGATTTTCTTTTATGTTCCTTTTCTATTTTGGAATCACTTTTATTTTCATCAGCTGAATGTACTAACTCAGGAAGTTTTCTAACAAGTTTATTCCCTTCATTTTTCCCTTGGCTAGGCTTCACTTCTTTTGACTTTTCACCGCTCTGCAAGAAAAATGCAACTGATCGTTAGGTGATTTCTTTATGCAAATTCTGCATGTTCTATTTACACTGTGGGATGGATTCACACTTGTACTCAATGGAGTTCCTCTGAATGCTACTGCAGCCATCAATTCCACATCCAGCAGGGCTAGATGACCTGCCGAAACAGCAAGGGAGATATTGTAGGACACGAGGAAGAAACTGCTCCCACCCTTTCTCCAGCAGAGCTGAATGTGTCTGGGCAGTGCATTTGCCCTATTTCCACCACCACCTGGATGCTTGTGGACTGCATTTTTGCTTTTGTGGAAAGGGAATTGCAGACAAAACAAGGTAGGAAAGGCTCTGTTCCTTGTTTTACCCAAGAATTGTGCCCGTGATGCCTCTGAGAGCTGCAATTCTCTGGCTTTCTGATGAAAAGAAGCCCAATTTTTACAGTGAGAGTCATCTGCAGCTCCAGAGATTGCACAAAACAACCCTGTGGGCCACAGAATTCTTACCCTGCCACAGGAGAAAGCCTCTGCTGAGTCCCAGTTCCTTTTCAAACCGAAGGAACCTTTTCAGTCACAGTGGGCCTTGCCTTAATCTAACCCACTATCAAATCTCATATACACTGTTTTAGTCATGGCTCTGGAACATAACTGGAAAATTGACCAAGTAATAGATAGTATTTTATTAAGTTTATCTCTGTGGAAGAAAAAAAAATAAACCTCTGGCTCTGCAGACAGATGACCCATACTGACAAGAAAATGAGAGAAAAAGGGACTTGGCAAATAGGTTCCCCGGGCAACATTCAAAACAGCCACAAAGAAGGACTGCTGATTTGTTAATGCCACTTAAAAATGTTGGTCCTGTTCCCTGATTCTGAAGCCCACCATTTTTCCTAGGGTGTCAGATTTAGATAGTTTTCACATGACAACTCACTAAGAAGGGAGATCTTGGTTCTCTATTCTATATTCGCCTAGCCAAGGACACACCTTTCTCATCAATATCCAACTCTGAAAAGAACCATTTGTCTTACCTGTGAAACAGTCCTTTTCAGTGAAGGAGGAGATGGGCATCCTAGACTGGGCTGTCTATACCTTCTCTCCAACAAGTAAGAACATTGAAATTGTTTCAAGGGAGCCCTCTTAGGGGACCAACCCTCTTCAGCTGGTCAGTTGTGTTACAGTTTGGAAGCTCCAAGATGGATCTAGATGAATACTTGCTTGGTCATCACCCTAGTGAATCAATGGTTGTTACTCTCTCAAATAAAAAGGGTAAGGAAGAGAGACAGGAAAAAGTACTAACACATATCCTTTTTCTTTTTCATTTTAATTACATAAGAAAAGAAAATGTTAGAAACAGGACAATAGGACAGTAGCATAAACTTAAATCAGGAAGAGACAGAACAATTAAAGGGTGCCTCCAGGAAGGACACCCCAGAGAATAACCATAGTGTGGCATCCTGTCCTCCTGAAACCTTCCCTGACTAATTAAAACCTTTAACAGAATCAAGAAAACCTTTGCTTGAGCACAAGCCAGCTTTGAGGGTGGAAAGGACATCCATCCTCTTCTTTAATGAAAAGGACTATCTCACAGGTAAGACAAATGGTTCTTTTTTCCAGTGAGGAGCAGAGGAGCATTCTAGACTGGGATGTACAAAAGCTTCCCTTCACTGAGTGGTCCCTCTGGCACTAAAGAAAGGAAGAGTCCTCAAGGATCCAGCACCTGCTGAAGCACATAGTTTCCAAAGGTGCCCTCAGCTGAGGCAGAGGCATCCAGTCTATAATGCTTCACAAAGGTGGACAGCGTCTTCCAGGTAGCTGACCTACAAATCTCAAGCAGTGGTGCATTAGTGGCAAACACCACCAAAGTGGCTACAGTCCTACTTGAATGAGTCTGGACTGGACCTGGAAGTGGAACCTCCATTATCCTGTAGCATTCCTTGATACAGACCACTGATCCACCAGCTGAATGCAGAAACCAAGACTTTCCTTCCTAGAGTGCACTGGCAGAGGGCCACGAACGGGGCATCAGACTTCCTGAAGCTGGCTGTCCTCTTCAGGTACACCTTGATGGCTTGTCTGATGTCCAAGGTGTGCCAAATCTTCTCTAACAGCTTGGATAGCTTTGGACAGAAGGATAGCAATATCACCTCCCTGCTCCCAGTAGAAGGGAGAGCTGACCTTTTGAATAAAGAATGGATCCAGGCACAGCTGGACCAAATGTGCTGGGACCAGGGACAACTCTTCTCTTGAAAACAGGGCTATCAACCTGGACACCCTGCACGCTGATGTTACTGCTTTTAGTAGAAGTGTCTTTCAGGTCAGGTGCTTGACAGATGACTGCCTGATTAGTTCAAATGGAGGAATGGTAAGAGCCTTAAGCACTGTGTGCAGGTCCCATGACTGGAACTTATATGCTGTTGGAGGGACCAACCAGGAGAGACCCCTTACAAACCTGTGTATATGTCAGTGTGTAGCTATCCAGTTGCCCAACACTATCTGCCCCCTGATAGCGTTAAGTCTCAGCCCCCTGTTAATTCTCTTTTGGAGGAACTCTAGTAGCAGGAGAACAGATATGAGGAACTAGTCATGCTTCTTGCACTTGCATCATCTTCTGAACACATGTCAGGTGTACCACTACACTCTCTATGCAGACGGTCTTCTTGAGGACAAAATGGTGTCAACTACCTTCTCTAAGTATGTGCTTCTGGAGCATATAACTTCCAGCATGCATGCAGCTGGGGCAATGCCAGGTTTGGATAATGAACCCTCCTTTGGAAGCAGAAGGTCCAGCCTCACTGGCAACAGTAGGTGGTCCAAGGCCATGTTGATTATTTCTAAGAACCAGACTCTTCTTAGCTGCACTCAGGTGATGAGTATGACTAATGTATCCTCTGCCTGCGTCTTCTTCAGCACCCTGAACAAGAGCAGGAATGGAAGAAAGATGTACATCAGCCCCTTTGGTCGTCTTGCTGTCAGGGTATCCAGAGCCCTCTTCCCTCTCCATCCAGTACTATGAGAGGAATCTGGCCATCTTGTGGTTGACTGGGGATGCAAACAGATTGACCTCAAAAATCCCAACCTGTTCAGCAGTAACTGAAAGATTTCTAGGTGGAGAGTCCACTCTGCCTAGTCCAGGTTGGTTCGACTCAACCAATCTGCTCTGGTGTACAGGACTCCCTGGAGGTGTTCTTTTTCCATGGACAGGATGTGAGAGATGTGCCCACTCTAGTGAAAGCCTTGTTTCGCTCATGAGATGGTGGGATCTGGATCTCTCTAGTGGTTAATGTAGGCCTTGGCTGTGATTGAGTCTGCCTTGATTAGGACTCCTTTCCCTTCCACCTGGAGCTTGAATGCTGTCAGCCCAAGCCTGACAGCCCTCAGCTCTAGCCAGTTTATGCTATGGCCTGTCTCTTCCTCCTTCCAAATTCCTTGTGAAAGAAGAGGCCCGCAATGGGCTCCCCAACCATGAAAGCCAACATCAGTTGTGATCTGTATCATTGAGGTGTCCCAGAAGACTCTCCCCCTATGAACTGCCAGGGAGGTCCACCAAACCAGGGAATGGATCATCGTCTCTTGGGACCTTGATCCTCTGGACAATTTTCCTTGTGACTGCCACTTGGAGGAGTTGTCACTGTACTGACCAGGAGTGAAAGCTCACCCACAGAAGATGGACACTATCATGAGGTCTTGGAGGTCTGCTAAGGTAGCTGAGTCTGCCTTCCATGACTACCTTATACATGAAACGGCCCTCTCAATGTTCTGCATTATCTCCTGGGGTAGGGTCACTGTGCCTGAGGTGGTGTCTTATCACTGCTTCTAGGTGTTGAATCCTCAGCACTGGAGTGAGCTGGTTCTTCTCTCAGTTCACTAGAAAACTGTGATGTTCCAGTGAGTGCGGGATCCCCTGGAAATCCCACTGGCCATGCTGAAAGGACTTTGTGCACACCAAGATGTTGTGGAGATATGGGTAAACATGGATCTGAGCCCTTCTACAAGCTGCCCCCAGACTACCATGACCTTGGTGAAGTCTCTGGATGTAGAGGTGAGGGCCAAAGGACAGGGCTCTGGACTGGAAGTGCCTCCTAGCCTAGGCAAAGCACAGGAATTTGCAATGTGCTGGATGAACTATAATGTGCAGACATATCTCCCTTAAATCAAGAGAGGCCAGATAGTCCCTTGGCTGGATGGCCCGCAGAATACTTTTCAGAGTTCTCCATTCAGAAATGCCACTTCTTAACTTTTCTGAAGTTTAAAGTCCTCCCGGAGCCATTTTTCTTTGGGACCAGGAAGATGGGGGAGTGGCAGCCCTTGTACCTTTGCATCAAGGGTACCTCCTTTATGACTCCAATCTGCCTGAGATGTTTGATTGCCTTCAGCAACAGGTTGTGCTTGGGAGGCTTCTTGGACCTTGAGGATGGGAGAAAAAAGTCTGGAGGGCTTCGTGAGAATTCTGGCCAGTAGTCCTGACCAACTGTGTTGAGCACCCACCAATCCAAGGTTGTCTATTACAAAACATCTACAAAGCCCTGAAACCTGCCTCGTATTAGGGGGCTGGCATCACACTTGCTGATGGCTGCATCAGCATGGACATTACCGATTCCCTGAAAGGAAAGCTGCCTGTGGTCTCCTCACTGCTGCCTAGGGCCCCTGAAGTCCCTCTGTACAAGATGAGGTGAAATTCAAAGAACTGGTAGTTCTTGAGGCACAAAAGAAAGGTTGGTTGTCTCTTCCTTCTTTGTACAAGGATGTTTTGTTGTCCTTGGTGTCTGAAGACCGGATCCAAGGACTCTCTGAACAGACAAGATTGTGCTTAGCTCTGGTGCCAACCTGGCATCTGATGGCCATCACAGCCACTTGGACGCTAGAGCAGAACTGGATTCTTCCAGACTGGCATCAGCAGTGAAAGCAGAGACCTTTAACAGCTTGTTGGCTAATTCAGGCAGGAGAATCTTGAGCCTACAAGATTGCAGCCCTAGACATGTTGAAGAGGCTATAGTCCTTATGCCCAAAGAAGCTGCCTTGTCAATTTGAGTAAGGCCTCTGTCCTTGTTTCCTCTGTGCCTCTTAGGGAATCCTCCCCATCTTTAGTCCAAGCAGAAGAAAAAGAGCTGTCACAGGAACATCAATCAGTAGAACTTGCAGCTTAGTCATCAGGGAGAGTACAAACTTCTTGGTGAGGCCTGGGCTAGGCTTATTCACAGTAGGTCTCTTCCACTCTTCCTTAACTATGGTCATGGAATTTGCTGGGAAGGGCACATGTGCAGCACTCCCCACTAGCCTGAGGCAGGTTGGAGTCCAGGCATTCCTGTGACTGGATGGGCACATTGAGGCTCAGGGTCTTTACTGATTAGAAAGACATTAAAATCCTCCTGCTGCAATGATCTGGTGGAAGGGAGAATGGGCTGGTCATCCCGCTCCTCACCGGAGGACAGCTTCCCTTCCTCAAAATCAGTGGAGCAACCAGGCTCGTCCTCCCCACTCCCATTCCGCTCACCAGATAAGTGTCTGTCATCACTGGCGTCAAAGGCAGGTGAGGTACACAGTTTATGTCTCTTGGAGGTGGGGAGCTGGGTCAGGCCTCCGAGTTCCTCGGACTCTGAAGAGTCCACAAACATCACCCCTGCTCTGTAGCAGGTGTGCTTTCCACGTTCCAGGCTGCAGTAGGCAGACTGACCATGCTGGCTCTGTGAGGCCTCTTCTTGGACCCATGACCATAACAAACATGGTCGCTGCAGCCCACTTCTGGGGCCTCTAGGAACATGTAGTTGATGGCAAAAAGGAAGGAGGTGGGCTAGCAGCCTGATCCCTAACTATCCCTGCTGCTGCAATACTCAAATTACTAGTCAGGCTGGTGGGTGAGTGCCCAGGAAAATGTCTCCACTACTGCTATCAGGGCCTGGAGATAAGGTCTCCCCATAGATTAAATTTTGAAGCCACACTAACACCTCTGGAGAGTGGGGAGGATAATCCTTCTGAAGGAAGGGCCAAGCCGTACTCACGTCCACCATCAGGGCCTGTGGGGTTTGCATGTCCTGTCCCACTGGACGGCTACTGCATGTCTGGGAAATATGGAAGGAATTTCCCTTGCTTGCCCATTACTGGGCATCTCCATCCAACTACTCATCCTCTAAATGAGGGCCCTACTTGAAGAACCAGACTGAGGGAGCAGCTGAGAGTCTCAAGTTAAAATTCTCCTCTTTAGATCACTGCATTCTTTTCCATGTGGTTGTTAACAGCAGCAGAGTGGGAGAAAGAAGGGAGCAGGGAAGAGCAATAAGTAGCAGGAGGGAGGTGGAAGAACTATAAAGCAAAGCACATGAAAGGTATAATCAAACAAGAAAAACACTTTTTAAAAGGTAAACAGTGAAAAAACAACAAGAAACTCGGGATGACAGTGATTGGAGCCAGCTACTATTGGAGCAAGGCATGAACTAAGACTGACCACACAGAGAGGGTTGCTTTCCCTAGAGGGTTTCCTTGAAGCAATTTCAATGTTCTTGCCTGTAGAAGAAAAGGTGGCGACAACCCAATCTATGATGTTCCCCCAGTCTCCACTGGAAAATGACTCCCTTGCAGCTTCTCCTCTTCCCCGGCGCACAGGAACATGTAACTGAACATCACAGGACACAAAAAGAACGGAGCCGTGGCTCTAAAAGAGGCAACTCTGTCAGGCTCTCAAAGGCCTACATTTACTTCAGGCTGGTGCTGAAAAAAAATCTTGCTACAGTTGAGCTAAGAAAGCATACTGGGATTTATCTTTGGTTCTGACTGTCTGAATGTGCCAGGACTAAATTAGTAGCTAATTGGCTTTCCTTGGCCAGACAAGCCATCAGTAACCTGACTGGCTTCAACGTTAGCTAGCTGTCTGGATCCAAGTGATTGAATCTGATCTACTTTATCTAACCTGATTTATTTCAGCCAGATCAGCAAATCAGCTGCTCTAGCCAGTTGCTGCATGCCTGGGCAAAGCAGAAACCAGTACTTGGAATCTATGAGGGAATGCCTGGGGGGGAAGTTACTGTGTGGGGGACATCTTTGGATAATGTGCTTTTCTTATTGTTTTCTTTTTTATGGGTTTTTTCCCCTTTTTTCTTCCCCCGCTTTTTTTGTGTGTGTATATGCTTGTCTGTCAGCCTGTGAAAACTGAAATAAGTATTTAGAAAAAGAAATCCATGACGGGAGAGGCAGTTTAAATGCCAGTGACCAAACAAACGTCTGCTTTAATAAGAACACTTCATAGCTGGTCCAGCCAGTTGTTAGCTATAATAGCAGCTTTATGAAAAACCTATTACACAGTATTGCTAAATATAAATAAATGAATAAGTAAATAAACAGAGTGTAATCCAGAAAAATAAAATATGGAACAATATGTATAATAACTATTGGTCAAGGATCTTATCCTTTCAACTTAAAAAGCACAAGCCAATCTAACAGGAGCATAGCACAAGAGTTATTAGCATTTTTCAGATCAGGACTTACTTCGTTTATCTTCTGAGGCTCCCCAAGATCTTCCTCAGGTTGTTCATGTTTTTTCTTCCTGCCTTCATCATCATGCCTGAAACATTTCAAGGATGTAGCAACATAGGTTAGTAAATTTCAACAGGTCTACTACCACTAAATAAATTTGAATTTGAAAGAGGAATAATGCCCTCGCCATTATTTTTCCATAGAAAATTGAAGATTTTTGCCTTTTACTAGTTTACCTGTATTTACTCAGAGTTTTCTATTGTCCAGCTTTATGGTCACCTAAGTTTCTGAGGTTGTACATCACAATATAGTTCGCTAGTCAAGGCACCTTGAGCACTGGGCTTTTCAGGATATGTATTTATATTCAGGACACATCCAAGCATCTTTGTTTTTAATATTTTAAATTCCACAGAAAGGTTGACTGGTTTAGTCATTAATACTCCTTCTGGAGGTACATCACACACTGAATTGACAATTCATAGCATAAGATAAACTTCATTATTATAAGATATGTTTCAGTACTTTTCCCCAGATATTATAATATTTTAGCTCTCGCATGCATTTCAGTAAAGAGAAATTATTTTCTCTCTGTCCTGGCTCTTAGCTGGAATTTATCATGAAAATAAGAAATTTCAGAGTATTCTTGGCTCATTCTATGGTTTTGTTACACCAGCAGCTCAACATAGCAAGGTAGCAGATATCTTCAGCTCACTCTGTAAAATAGGATTTGCCAAGAGCACTGAAAGCTGTTGGCTGTTATAGTGATGCTATGTCTTTGAACTCTTCCCGTGCCTAAGGATCACATTTCCTGTTATCGGCTTTCCTGCTGAAGATTCTCTAATACCTAGTCTTAGAAGTCTGTTTTGTTGAAATCAGGTGGCATTTTGGCATACTTCTCAGATTATACATTCTCTTATCTATACGTTGGCTATATACCCAAAAATATAACCTTGGTAACCACAGCATCATCCTGTTTCTACTTTAGAGGTTTGGAGTATGTTATTGCATTAAAAGTCATTCTTAGCATAATCTAATAACAACTCTTTAACTACATTGTCAGCAATAGCAAAAACCATCCAGATTCAACTTGTGAATTAAGAGATTACCCGATCAGTTAAATTACTGATTAAGTTGTTGTTCTACTATAACACAATAGTAAAATCTAGAACACAAATGAGAAGCACACTACCTACACAGAAAGTGGCTCTATTTGACAAAACAACAGAAGTTCTTGCTGATGCATAGCAGAACATTCCTAACTGAGAGTTATGTTCATTTCCCTGGGACCAGGATGATAAGGCTGAAAGCCACACCCTGAAGAGCAGAACTAACCACTAGTATCCAAGATGACTAAGCAAACCTGACTTAAAAACAGGGAAATGCAGCAAGAAACACCACTTGAAACACCATGTAGGCCAGAGTATCACACAGTACAGTACAAAAACTTGATCTTGTCTCCCAGAGGCCATTCTCTGACTATATTCATGAAGTGCTAGAAAGTGGAGTTAGGATGCAAAATACTGCAATGGTAGGTGCAAAATATTTTTATTTTCTCAAGACTCAAGTTCAAGAAAAACACTGTTTTTTCCCTCATGGACAGAAGGACTTTCCTAGCCAAGGTAGGGAGAAGTAATAAGATAGGTGAAAGCTTGGGTACTGACTAAGGATGCCATGACCAAATAAACCTTCTAATGAAGTGTAATGATCAGTATTAGAGTGCTTAATGCAAATACGGACAGAAGCTGATGGGATTAGATTCTTTCAAGTCTGTTTATGTAGGGCCTAGGTTATGATATTAACACTTACACTTCATCAGAACTAGGATGTGACTATGGGATCCTTTAGTCATCCTGACTGGATTGTGGAGATTTGTAGCAAACATTCTGAGTTAAATGGACTATCTAAATAAACAAAATGTTCATACTTCTAGGACCAAATCCCCAGAGGCAAAAGCTTTCCCAGAACGTGCTCCCTAACCCCAAAAACAAACTTGCATTATGTATTACCATCTTGGGTGGAGAAGGAGTCAGTCATCAAGACACTAACCCAGAGACAGGTAAACTTGGAGAAAACAAGGCATGCATGTTCAATTGCAAGGAGACTTAATTCTGAGAAGGAAGAAGAAAGGACTGAAAGGCCTGGCTGTTGCTGCAGTGCAGCAGCTGAAAGGATAAACTATGATTCTGCAAGCCTTTCATTTTAATCTTACCAATGCAATGAACTCACTAAGTGACCTTAGGCAATACACTCTTTCAGCTCTGCTACCTGTCAATATGTAATATGTTAAAAAGCACTCCACATACCTTATAAACAAATCAGGTATGTGGAACCTGAAAGTGTTACATAAGTGCTATATAATATTATTTTATTAAATTAAATTTGCTTTTTTTTGTTTTGTTTTCAAGGCAATTGCATCTAAAATCCCTACATCCAAAGGAAGAATCTGTTCTCACCATTACCCAGCAGAACTGTCAAGTGCTGGGTTTTCTGAACAGGTAATAGTGAATTCTTCACCTTGCTGACTGGGAAGATATGAAGGTGAAGAATCTGAAGTGTTGGTGCCCAGAACAATATCTGGAGAGTGAATGAGAAGGCAGTCTCTCAATAAGGAGCAGAATTGTGACTGCTTAAACTTTATAAAAACTAAGCCTTAACACAATTAGACATACTGCAAAATCATTACAAAGAACATTAATATAATAACGAACTGTTATTTCATCTTCCATTCCCTTCTCTTAGCTATCCTGGAGAATGGAAAAGGTAGCTAAACACATTTAAAAAAAATAAAAAAAAATTAGATGATGCATTTGGGGATGTCTAATTAAACTGAGCCACAAAACTTCAGTCAATCAGTTTAATTCATCATGCACACCCAATTTTTGAAGTAAACACTAAATGAGGCTATTTTGAAGAGCACCCATTTTTTCTATGGATTTTACACCTTCCAGTCTGGTAAGTAATATGTTTCCACACTGTTAAAACCAGGTCTAAATTCCTGAAAAAGAGCAAGTAACATTGTAGATGTTAAGACAAACCCAATTCCTATACAAGAAAATGAAATACCTTGACTCTCTCTTTCTTTTCCTGCTTAGCGCTACCTTCTTTTCTAAAAACCTTTGCTCCTTAAGCACATCCTTAATGCTGGCACCACTTGCTTTCTGTTCAAGGCCTTTGTCTGAAGACTCTTCTAAGTTCTGAATGTTTTTACCTAAAATAACACAGCAAAATTTTAAGGTACACACTCTTTATCTTATTGATTTGGTTGCAAACTGAAATAAAATGTGTAATCATTACCAAACTAAATTATTATTGTTCCACAAAAATAGGTAATTAAATCAGAAAATAGCAAAAGAAGTGTTTAAAAAGTGTTAACACCTTGATTTCCAGTCTTCAGCATTTTTGTCTTTTCTGCAGCTTTCTGTTTCCGCTTTTCCTCAAGTTTTTCTCTGTTGAGACGTCTCCTTAAGAGTCTTTCTTCTTTTTCTCTAGCCTAAAGATAAAAAGTAGGAAATGACTTAGGTGAAAGGAATCAAAATTAATGTGCACACATGTTTTCAGCTCCTCTTCTGAGCAGCAACCTCTTGTATTTCTCTTCCTCACAACCCACAGAAACTCCCCTGAAGTTCAGGGGATCACACCAAAACAGCAGCCAATTAGCTGCCAGGGGATACTGCAAGAAAAGAAACAGCTACTCTGTCCCTCCATGTACATGCATTTTCACAGAACAGTCTTAGCTTTTTTATTTGTGTTAAATAAATGGCTATGCATTAGTCCAAATCTTCAAATAGCTAGAGAGGGCAGCTGATCCAAAAGACTACCTCTTCAGAGAAGATCCCCTAGTCAGTACCTATTTTTTATATCTTTTTTTGGATCAAGGAAAAACATTTATTTATTAAGTTTACATTCTACCTTTCTACTCCAAATAACAGTCAATGTAGGAAACACTAGGAATACACCAGGTAATAAATTCATAATTGTTAAAAGTAAATACACTGTTATGAAGTTAATTAATTCACCTTGAACATAACTTTAATGGATTATGAAATAAAGAGAGCAACATTCTCCAATGATCCAATATAATTTACAATAAATATATTTCATTCTAACGTATAATAGGAAGATGGAGAATAGCACCATTCTATTGCAGTAAATGACCACAGCATCATTGTCTGCTACAACCTATGTTCCAGGAGTAAGTTTACAAGGCAGCTTCAGATCCTATAAAGAAACTCAATCTCCAGTTCAAGAACAGGAGATCACAATGTATGACAAGACATTTGTCATTTAACTGTTTGTGTATGTGATGGCAGCTGATCGTGGTCTGTAACTGATCCAATCTAGAGCCAATTTTCATTTTTCCCCCACATAAGAACTGTGTAATTGCATACACTGCAATTCTGTAGTAGCAAAGAAAGAGCAAGGATTGTGAGCCAGTGACAAAATTCAGCTTTCAGTTAAAAATAGGATGGATTGATTCAAAATCACATTTTTAATATCTCCCAATGGATAATTCATGTTTCTTGAACAACAACTATTTATTATACGTCAAACGTATTTCCTACTAAACAATTCTTTTTTTTTGTAATTATTATATAGTTATATGATATTATATAGTTACATATAACTATATATAAGTTTTCTAACAAACTATTTTTGTAACTATTCTCAAGAAAATTTGAAAAGTTAAGCAAGGGAAGAGGAATAGCATGGAACAGCCAGTTTGCATGTTGTATGCTCATCTCAGAATCCACCTTTTAGCAGAATAAAACACAGGATACCTGGGTGCAAAATTTTAAAACTTTTCAGTGCACTCAGCCTTATTTTCACTTATTATTTAGGAAAAATTAAGGCTTGAAACAAGTTTAAAGATTCCTGAACCAAGGAAAGAGATTAGAATATCAAAAAAAAAAAAAATAGGCTTGATAGGTCTCACAACATAAATCCAACTAGGTAAAGCAAGGACGGAACTGAAGTCAGACTCAAGAATACATGCTAGTGTTTCCATGATGATGTAACAGAACTGATCATCTCCGTAAAAGAGTAGGAGAGGTATTAGGTACTGGTAAGATCCCTGATTCTTCCCTACCTCTTAAGAGTTAAAGGTCAAGGAGATAACAATAGAATATGATAGACTGAGGTATAGTGAACCTTTGATTCTCTGGATGTTTTGGACTTCAACTCCTAGCAGCCCTAAACTGCATGGCCAACAGTAAGGTAACCTATAATCCAAACCATCTACAGGGCAAAAGATTCCCCACCTTTGGGTTAGGCAGAGGGAGAAAGGGATTCAGAAGTACAGCAGTGGGCAGACTTGTTGCATTCTCAAGTTGTGGATCCAAAGATCAATATATTCAGACCACATGTGGTAAAGGCCGTCCAATGAATCTTTAACCACTTTAAATCACAAAGAAGAGGCCACTCCCAGCACAGCACCATCTGAAGAAAAGCCTGATGCTTCTGTTTTGATGCAAAGAATTTTTTGCAATTGTCCCTGGTAAAACTGATAAAACTGTTGCATTCCAAATTGAACACGCCAAATTGTCAATGGGGTATGCAACTACTAGATGTACTTACGTACATGTACATATGTCAGCAATTCATCTGTAATCATCCCTAGAAGGGGATGATATTTCCAAGAAAAACAGGCATGCAGTTCTGTGAGCTGTGAGCCCACAAATACCAACATAGGGAACACATCCACTGGATGACCTCAAACAAATTCACGTTAGAAAAAAGAGTTCATTCAAAAAAGTGCTGATCTTGAGAAGAAAGACTTCCACAGTATTTCTTGGTTAAAAAATCAGAGTAAACGACAATTTGACTTCATCAAACTCACTACTGACTGGCGACGCTGCTCCACAGTCCGTTCATCATCAGAATCACTGTAATACTTGGAGTAAAGGTAAGGCTTGTGGACATAAGCGTGGCGTCCAGGCTTTGCTTTTTTATCATTAGGTCCACCAGACTCAGGCTTTGTTTGAACCTGATTCTGTTCCTTTTCATCTAGAGAAGTGTAAAGGCAAGAAAGCAACTTAGAAGAAAAGTGACTGCTTAATTTAGATTGACATTCAATGGTCCAGGCAGTACCCCATGCAAGTAACAGAGCTTTCCCACCTCCCTCACCACTGCCATTTGTGCCCCCTGCCCAAAGCTCCTGCTGATGGTCAGAAGGGCTCCAGTTGGATGTGAAACCTATTTTTTTAAATACTTGTTGTGCATAACAGATGTCTTAGGATTCTGACTATGTTCTTTCATCTATAAACCCCAGGTGTACTTTAAACCTTTTTTAAAAAAAATCTGGCTTTTAAAAAACATACTGGGAAGGACTCTGGGAACTGTAATATTGCAATGTGGGCATTTTTAAAAAAAACCAAAGCACCAGCCCCCTATATTTTCGACAATAATTTCTTGATGGAAATTGTAAATTGGTTTATTTGTGATGCTGTACAGGAACAGCCAGAAATAGGAGAGTGAATATAATTATAGTATTTAACTATATGGCCTGATAATCATTTCACTTCAATTATATAAATATGACCCAAGGTACAGGACAAAGTATTAATGCAATGATAACAGAGATCCAACGTTTATTTAAGTTCTGAACACACCTTTTCTATGTGTAAGACTGAAAACGCAAATCTGTATCAGTAAAGTATAAAATACTGATTTCTGATTCCTATTCCCATTAAAGCAAAAGGAAAGTTAAATAAAATTATCAAGGCCCAGTGGAGATATACAGTACAAAAGATGGCAATACTTTGTGCCTCTCTTTTTATGTGCAACTTGGTCCCATCAATTTTGGCTTTGACATTATGTCCAAATAACAGCTGATCAAACGCCTTCCTAAATTCACTCTAGAAAGCTGTTTATCAAGTTCTCAAAGTATTATAATAGAGTGTAATTAAGTTCTTTATAACCCATGTTGGTGATAGCATCACAGAATGCTGAACACTACTAAAGGGAGCTGCAGGTAATTTATGCATTTGACCTCTGTCCCGGTCAAGTTATACATACACAGTTACTGATCCCAATAACGTCAAAACTTCAGAAATTTGCTGTATTAAAGGTAAACACATCTTGCTTTCTTGTACTTAGACAAGGATTCCCAGTGTAGGTTTCAGATTGTTGCCTTACCATCAGAAACAATCTCTCCTTCTTCCGTACTGTCAGAAAGTGCAAGTTCATCTTCACTCTCATCTTCAAAGGACGAAAGGTCACTGGTGTGCACAGAGCTAACAGTAATATCACTGAGTATATCTATGTCAGAATCTTCCAAAGCTAGTTCAGAAAGACAGATAGAGATTTCTTAAAACATAGACTGGAAACCAAAGAGCCCTATATGTGAGTGGGAAAAGCTTCCATGCATGTGTGAAGGCAGTGTGCATCCCACAGATCACAAGGAATGCCCTTGTAGAGGCTGATCTTCAGGAGCCTCTTTCTATAGGGACGCAAAGAAGTATGCCCGTGCATAAAAAAGCCTCAGTTAACAAGCGAGAATACACTGTGGATGGTCTTTTTTAATCCTAGATATGGAATTTTAAGGAGCAGAATTAAGGTGTAATCTTGCCTGTAGGGCGACACTGTAAACCCAAACCTATAAAGGAAAGAGAAGTGCAGAAGAAACTACAAAGTGACACTAAGGTTCTTTATAATTTGGGTAAAAAACAAAGAGTGGGAACACTGAATTGAGCAAACCTCTTTGAAATTCATTTCTTCCAACAGCTTACTGCTATGGTAGTCTTTGGCTGTACCAAAAACTTGCATTAAAGGAAAGCGGGATATTAAAAATATGAAAACATGATAAAAAAGCACATGTAGGAGTGAGAGTGAAACTTGCTAAACAGAGCATTACAAATAGTTGAAGTAGGATAAAGAAAAAAAGAATTTTATAATATGTTCAAAGAAAAATACACAGTTCTGCCTCCACATTCACAGGTTTCACCTTTGTGAATGTGATTATTCGCAACCTCCTGCTTGCCTCCCCCCATTCCCCCCCCCCCATTCCCTGGCCTCTTGACCAGGAACGCTGCCTTCCTCTTCTGCCCCCCAGTAAAAGGGGGGCAAATGAATGGGAGAGGGAAAGGTTCATGTGCATACAAACCTTTCCCTCTCCACTTCCTGCCTGTCACCTGTGTGGTCAGAAAGAAGGCAAAGCAATGGGCAGGCGAACAGAGCGGGGAAGGGGAAGTGTTTTCCTTTTTATTCACTTGCCTGTCACCCATGTGGGCGAAAAGAAGACAGGATGCACAGGTGATGGGCAGGCAAACAGAGTGGGGAGAAGTGTTTCACCTTCCATTCACTTGCCTGTTGCTTGTGCAGGCAGAAAAAGGTCAGGCATGTGGGTGACGGGCAGGCAAACGGAGTGGGGAGAAGTGTTTCACCTTCCATTTGCTTGCCTGTCACCCAAGTACCCTGCCTTATTTCTGCCCACATGGGTGACAGGGTGGTGCTTTCCTTCTCTGTGTCCCAGCAAAAGGCAAGCAAGTGGGGAGGGGGTAAGATTTGTGTGCAGGCAAGCCTTTCAGCCTCCATTCTACTGCCTGTTGTTTGCACGGGTAGAAAGAAGGCAGGGTGTGTGGGCAACAGGCAATCATAGAATCATAGAATCATAGAAATGTAGAGTTGGAAGAAACCACACGGGCCATCCAGTCCAACCCCCTGCCATGCAGGAATACCCTCAAAGCACTCCTATTGATGCAGCTGAGAACTGCATTGGCTTTCACTGCTGACTCATGTTCAGCTTGTGGTCTATTAGGACTCCTAGATCCCTTTCACACGTACTGCCATCCAGCCACGTGTCCCCTATCCTATATTTCTGCATTCCATTTTTTCTACCTACGTGTAGGACCTTACACTTCTCTCTGTTGAATTTCATTTTGTTAGCCAAGAGCATGGCAGAGGGAGTGCTCACTCAAATGGGGAGGTGGTGTAGTTATTAATGGTGTTTTGACTTTCGGATATGGTATGCAGCCTTAACCCTCATGAATGTGGAGGGCTAACTGTATATATTCTACAAGTATTAACAGAGGTTACAATTAGCTTGAATGTATCAAACAAGCACCAAAAATCAGCACAAAGGCTTCTGGTATAAACACCAGAAGAACAAACATCATGAAGAGAGAAATAAAATGAACTGAAGCAGCTTCTAAAAGAACAAAAAAAAAAGGCAATTCAAAATGTAACTTCAGAAAGTAAGAGGTTATCCAAGACAAAAAAAAAATAAAAATAAAATAAGGCAGGCAGAAGAATAAGCAGGTGAAGATAAGGAACACTTTGAATCCAAAAAGGTATAGGTGACAGTGCAAAGTAGAGAGGGTTCAACAAACAAATAAGAAAACAGCAAGTAAAAAAGGTTTAACAACTAAAAAAAGTAAATATATAAAGAGGAAAAAAAAAAGGAGTCCTCTAAAACAAACCTCCAGAGATGCTGTCACACTAATGACACGAAGCTGAAAGACACTTTAAGCAACAGAATTAAACATGCTTAGATGACATGCGTGAATAAATAAAAAAGTGACAGCATTTAGAATAGTTGGTGTTCATTGTTTATCTAACGTGTTATCATGTCATATAAAATAATCCAAATTCTTATGTACTGTGTATGTAAAGTAAGCCAGTATTTAGTCTCTTAAAAATTTACTATCTGTTTGCAAATCAAAGAAATATGTCACTACTCTACGGAACAAAATGCCATTTCCAGCATTTGGTTACTCACTACATTGCTCTCCAAAGAAATAAAAACTATATCTCAGTCCCATTACTTTCCACCCACCCATACTGTATAAACATTTGTGATGTTTATACCTTCTTTTTTTATACCTTCTTTTGTACTTCCATTTGCTTTGTGTTTACTGCTGTTCTTTTCCAGAACTGAATATTTTATTGATTCTGTCTCTTTGTCTTTTGCTGCCTTTTCTTCTCTTCCTTTTACATCATCACCAGTCTTTCTGAAGAGGTCCAACTTTTTATCAGATTTTTCTTTTTTCTCTTTTCTCTTCTCTCCTTTTTCTAAATTTTCAGGTTTTCTATCACATTTGTCCACCAGTTTGCTTTTCTGTTCCTCATTTTCCTGCACAATTTCCTTGCTTGGATTAACCACACTGTTAATTTCTTTGGACACAGTTTTCGCTTCTTCACTCAAAGAAAACAAATTATTTACATCTTCACAGTTTGCTACTGGTTCACAGCTTTCTTCTATAAAATTACCAGGAGGCTTCTCTTCATCTAGCAGATCTTCACCATTCCGGTCTCTCTCAATACTGCCATCCATACTGTGCTGTGACAGGACTCTTTTTGAAACTCTGTCATTAGTCTTTGTATTTGCTGCTTCTGTGGAAGCCCTGGCTGCACTTGCTTCTTGATTCAGAGATGTTATTGTTTCCAAAATGGACATTGCATCATTAACTACACTTGCATTTGGAATGACAGAAGAAACACCTTTGAGGAAGAAAAGATTAAAAACGTATTAATGTTTTGTCTCTCATTTGTGTATTTCAGATGCTAGAATGAAGATAATTATTTTCTTTCCTCAAGAGAGAGCTCAACATAATACAGGTTCTGAAACGTTAATATATGTTATGACACAGACCAGAAACCTAGTAAATGATGGTCTTTCCTGGCAGTACTTCTTTCCTGTGATCCTCCTAAAACACCAGGAAATTTTGACATTTCCCAGTGTTTTCAGTAAACATCCCCCTCATTGCTATATCTTTCTTGCTCAGAAGATTTACCCCACAATCACTGGAAGCAATCTTGCAGCAAAGAAATTATACATCACCACTGTCATTGCATTCAGACAATAACAGCTGGAATAGTTATTCTTAGAGACAAAAGTTCTGCTGAATGTGTATCTTGTGTCCACAACGGAAGACCCCTGAAGGCTTGCTGTGACCAGTCTGTACTGTAGTTTGCTTTTTTTTTTTATTATAAAGAAAAAGGAACAATACATAACAGAATAAAATAAAAACACCACATACATAACATAAAGGTGAAAAAGAGAAAAACTGCAACACAAATAGCTTACATTACTATTTCTGTCCAGATCTTTTATCATCATATACTTATTCAACATATTATATATCATATTATATATCTTTATTTCATGTATCTAAATCTCATTCTCCTTGTACTCATTATTGCTACAGTAATTTCGTTCTTAAATCTATTTTTTTCAACTATATTTAACCTATTGCTAATACTATATATGATCCTGTTATTATCCATAAACCCTAACCCTAAATGTGAACCCATTCCCAGAGCCAATTATATTCCAGCTTACTCTGCTTTCCAAAACCGTAATTCTTCTTGTGGAGGTGTGACACCTCCCCCTTTTCTTAAAGCCTTTTCCACAAATATTTTCCATACTGCTTCAAGGTCATTCCTTTTCATTATTCCTTTTTTAATCTTAATTCGACGTTAACTTATTGTTGATCGGAATTTTCCACACTTCTTTATACTAATCCTTTCTTGGAAAATCTTCTTTAGTTTTCCATTTTCTCAATATAATTAGCCTTGCTGCAGTTAATACATTGTGATTAACTCCTTCATTGTCGTACTGCAGTTTGCTGACAGGCACTCTCTTCCACATGAAGCCAGAGATCAAAATTTTGAAAGACAGACATGGATGTATAGGTCACTGTTAGGATACTGCACATTCTACAACCTGAGGCTATGGATAAGCTTTCTGACCAACTGACTCTTTTATAGATCTTTGCCCATCCTGGCTTTTATATTCTCTTGGGGTAGGGTTGGAACCTTGGATTTTGGATGAAGGAGAGAATCGTGTCTACCACTCTAAAGGAGGCAACAGTTTCGTTTGTCCTGGAAAAATATCAAATTGAGATTCCACGCCGTGTCTAACCACTCATTTCTGAGCAAGGCTTTGGAGTCTATAGTAAATTCTGAAAAAATTAGGTAGTTTTGAAGAATACCTAATCTTTGAATTCATTCCAATCATTTTTCAGACCTGATTTTGGGACAAAAAAAAAAAGTTGTGCCTTCCAAAATGACTCACACTGGGAAAACAAGGGGGGTGAGAGTGTTAGTTCTTTCTGACCATTCTGTAACTTCAGTTGTCATGACCACCTTGTGACATTTTAGACTGCTGTACTGACTAGGATTTAGGGGACATGGTCCTAAAGTAGCTATGGCCCTAACTATCCAGGTACTTTTTGGGGACCACTGTTCTTCTCCATGGCTGCTGGTTCCATCTTGCCCTCCATGCCCATGTTACAGACAGACCTATATCCTATACTATATACAGAATTGCTTTCAAAGACAACACAAAAAGTTCAATCCACAGTTGCTCAAGTCCTTGTTGAGGCTATACAGACAAATCTGTACCAGCTACATGGGTTCACTGTGTTCCCAGGTCCAATTCAAAGTGCGGTTTTTGAATTTTAAAGCCATAAACAACTTGATGCCAGCTTACTTACAGATTGCATTTATCCGTATCAGCTTCCTTGTGTCTTAATATTATCTTCTTCTAAGATCCTACTGGCTGACCTGCAATTAAGGTGCTAAGCTCGGAAAGAACTAGATATAGGGCCTTTTAAGTAATAACCTCTACCTACAGAATTCCCTTCTGAAATATATGCTTGCTTCTTCTATGACTGTGTTTGAGAGATATATTTATTTTCTCTTGCATTTAATTGATAAAATCTTATAGAAGTTGCTGTTGGATTTTTAAAATTTTGGCTAATTTTAAAGTTATGTGTTGGCTAAATTTAATGTGACTTTATAAAATGTTCACTATAGTGAACTATTCGCTTTTCTAGTCCTGAAAACCAGTTAATACATAAAATGCTAACTACTAGTATGGATTGTGCTGAAAACTACGAGAAAATCAATGCAGACTAGCAAATTTATTCTACTTTTAACTTTAGTAAAAAGTGGACGTTGTATTTTGCACCAACTTCTGAAGATTTTTGAAGGGGGATCAATGTAGAGGTCAACAGTAGTACCAACTACAGAAGCTACTGGGATGCAGACATCTTGGTTCTTTAGCAACTAATGCATTTGTGTGTTGAATGCAATGGGTACTCCTAACTAGGGCTGAAACATATTTATGATGAAAAAGAGATACTCCCAGAACCACTTCAAAACCAAGAAACTGTTTATTTAGGAAGACTAGGATCCCATCTAGAACAGTTTTGCCTTTTCTTTCATGTCACTGACCATATACCTGCTTTCTTGCCTGGATTCAACTACAGTCTGTTAAACCTATTCTTTGAGAGTTAAATTCTCAGCACCTGTTTCTGAAGATGTTCAGGAAAAAAATGTCAATTAAATAGGACTCAAACAAATTTCAATCCATTTTCTGTTTTGAAGGATAGCGAGAGTGCAATCCTACACATGCTGACCTGGAAATAGGCTTCAAAGAAATTTCTTGAAGTTATTTCCAAATAAGTATGTTCAGCATCAGGAGGCTAAAACTCCCTTTCTCAATTCCTAGAAATGTCTTTACATCCATCTAAAAAAATATCAGCAAGATCCTCAACAATTTATCAGTTTTACCAGGAACAACTGCAAGAAATACCTTGTGTCAAAACAGAAGCATCTGGCTTTTCTTCAGGTGGTGCTGTGCTGAGAATGGCCTCCTCTTTGTGATTTAGAGTGGCTAAAAACTCATGGACGGCCTTTTCCACCTGTGGTCTGAATATATGGTTGATCTTTGGATCCACAACTTGAGAAATAATTCTGTCAATCCCAGATTCTAGCATTCCAGATCTGAAACACAAGGACAACAGAGAAGTATCTCTTCTTGTTTAGAAAGTTCTTCTGATAATTCATTTTGTCCGTCTGTCTATCTAAAATTCCATACATAGTAATAATATAAAGCAGCTCAAGATGCAAGTCTCCTTCCCTGGTAATCCTAACTATAACTTTATAAGGTAAGTCAGAATTATCATCTGCATGTTAGAGGGGCTCATGAGGGGAAGTCTCGGAATCACAGAATTTAGAGTTGGAAGGGGCCTCATGGGCCACCAAGTTGAGTCCCCTGTTCAGTGCAGGACGTCCAGCTAAAACATCCCTGGAGGTAGCTGCCCAGCCTCTTTTTCAAGAGCAGAGAAGATGACCCTACCATCTCTCTAGGCACCTAATACCGTTGCTGTCAAGAAGTTCCTTCCAATGATCAATCAAAATCTATCCTCCTGTAACTTCAAACCACTAGACTTGGTCCTATCCTTTGGGACAGCACAGGCCTGCACCCTCTTCTCTATGATAGCCCTTGAGTTATTTAATGCGTGCAGTCATGTCTTGAATTACTCACTCAAAGCAGAAAAAGTCTCTTTTTCTAAAACAAACTGTGCAAAGTAGGTGTGTTGAAAATTAAAATAAACTGGGAAAGCAGAATGTATTGCTGATGGCCTCATTGTGTAGAGATAAGAGTTTATCACAGTAATATATGTTTCAGGGCAGAGTGGATAGATCTAGACTTGTCTCTCTGGGAAAAGAACCAGGATCCAGCAGAAGGCCCCCAATGGAGGAAGGAATGGGAAAGCGATTTTTGACAAGTCCCTTCTCCTTTAGCAGCCACTGCCAGCTTCCAACTGAGCACGAAAAAAACACACTGAAAAATGCCTGTGACAAACAGCAGCACACTTCCCCTTACCCCAGCTTAAACTGATATTAAAATTAAGGATGCGTCATGTGAACAGGGTGTTACCCCACTGTCACCTAATTTTGCCCAAAACAACTACCACAGATCAACCCTTATTTGTACAGTGGCAGACTTTAAGACTGAAACTTACTTGAGAACTTGTTGCCTAATATTATTTCTTAGCTGATTCTTGTTCAGGTGAGGACTCCATGTATGAGTTGCCAGATGGTTGGAAACAAAGTTGTCCACCCGTTGTCTTAGATTCTGATATGCAGGCTGAAAGTGAACATGAGAGATCCCTTGTGAAGTTTCTTATATTTGACATTTAGAAAACTGGACACAATTTTGATACCCTTACTGAAAGAAACCCAATGAAAAAAAATCTCTCTTGCACACATACACACACCCACCCTACTAAGTCTGTTCCCAAGCTTCTCAATGATGTAGAAGACACAATGTAATAGTCTCTTTCAATCAGCCTAAAAAGAGAAGGCCATCTGCTCTATGTTCTGGTCAGAATGCAAAAGTAAGAGTTGATAATTATATAGCTAACCCCCCCCATGTACTCAAACTCTTTATTAACTTAATAATTTCTACAATAAACACAGAAGTTAGGGTGGCATTTTATGCTCCTCAAGGCAAGGATTTACCCTTTGTCGTCACTTAGGGTATGTCCACCTACTAATTTTATGGGAAAAAATTCAGGGCAGCTGGACACTCCCATGTCAATGGGGTCATAAATCCATTTAAAGCTTAGTTCCAATGCTGCAGGAGCTATCCAAGGTGCTGAATCTATGAAAGAAGGTAGGGTTCAGCATCTCAGATAGCTCCTTAAAGTTCAGATTAAAATCTGGAGGTGATTTACATCCCCACTGACATGGAAGCCACCAAGTTCCACTAGAAAATTCTTAGGGCAACTTTGAAACGAACACAAAATGTAAAGGAATAAGATGTAGAAATTACTTAAAATAGAACTGCAATAGCCAAAGCAAACAAAACTCACATTTGAAATAAAAAAAATAATATGGACCAACAAGATTTTGTATAGCAATGTGCATATTTTAAGGAGAACTGGGAAAGACCCTCTACCCAAAAGTTAAAACAAATATCTTTTGGAATCATACATTCAGGCAGGAGTGGAATTACTGAGTCTGCAGTCCCCCAACCAAAAAGCCTACCCAGAATGACCACCACAATCAACGTACGCTGCCAAGAGATCCATTAGAATCAAAAGACTTGCAGTGCAGGTCACTCATCCAGGTAACTTAAGCAGCTGCAATTCCAAATCCAAGCTAAAATTTTGATTGAAATGGACCCAGATAACTAGTTTTATCCAATAGCTCTTAGAGGTGACAGCCAGCCATCTGTCCTAACATCATGCTGCATAAATGCTCATTTCCAATTGGCTAGCAGTTACTATAGACCTCTGGGTTTAAGGCAAGTGTCTTCAGAAGTATTCATCCAACTGTGCTCTTCACGGTTTTCAAGGACTACACCCTTTGCCAAAAAGGGAACTGGTAACTTTCTGGTGCCAGTTCCTCCCTAAAAGATGAAATAAGCCATGGAAGGCAACTGTCCAGTTCACAAGTGGTAGCAAGGCCACTCACACATTCTGAATATACTTCCAGGCTGGAACAGCTGAAACAAACCAAACAGCATGGAACAGTAGCTACTTCTATGGATTGATCAAATGAAAAGGTGTATCTGGATCAAGGTGAATACAAGTTATACTGTCCTCAAAGTATTTAGCGAACAAGTTTTGGGTAGGCAGACTTTTGGCAACTGACCAATTGCTGATCAAAGGGCTTGCTACCAGATGGGTGCTGTTTTTTCCATATCAGTGTTTTAAAGTATAGTTTTTAGTTGTATTAAATTGTACACTTAATTTAATCCTATTTCAATATTAGATGTAATTTTGTTTTGATTGTATTCTTTATTCAGTGTCACTGTGAGCTGTGTGCAGTACTTCACACTTCACCTTTTGGGGAGAAAGGTGAGATATAACCGCAGCAAAAACAAAAAATAGACACATACATTCCCTTATTTCTCATGTAGGTTCAGTTGGAGTAAGCTTGAATTATCTGAAAAGCTCTGAAGGACAGTTCTCCAAGATTGCAACAATGACAAGAAGTATTGCTTATTGGTAAATTCAGTAAATCAAAGCAATTTAAATTGGAATTAGCACGAAAGGAATTCTAATCAAGTTCCCACTGATATTCATGTTTCCTAAACAACACTGCAGCTCTTATCACCATACCATGCAACTTTATCCGGAATATTATTTATACTTTTATTCTTACAAAAAGACAACACCATCTATCTGTTGTTCTGCACGTTCTCCACATTTTCTCTTTTACCTTTAGAAATAACTTCTTTAAGCACTGTCATATAAAGTCTCATTTATGACCAGCAGCCATGACAGTTTGTGAGATTAAGTAGGAGTCTATGGAAAACAGCATAGCACACAATGCCTCCCTCTCTCTAGGATTAGCGTTACTCCTTCCCACTTCATTTTGCTTTGAGCCTTCACAAAAACAAAGTAGCAAAGAGAAATGGAAAGCTCACAACTGGTAAAGTTATGCAGGATTTGACAGTTAATGAGAACAGAGCTGTTTATTTTCATCACATGAAAGTGAAACGCCTATGTTTTGCAGGCAGAGTATAAATACTTTTACGTGAGAAATTAACTAAAATTACAATTTTTAATTATGGTCTCCTTTACATTAATTTAGTTTGCAGAAGGCCAGATTAATTGACCGTTAACATTAAATAATTGGAACAATAACAAAGCACGTGGACATTTTTTGAAAAACTTAGCTTTAAACAAATCTTTAAAAAAAAATCATTTTTAACCACCCAGACTCAAAATAAGCTCCATAATGAGCTTACCCTATCTCTAACTAAAGTTACAAGGTTTGCCACTTGAACGGTACTTTTCTTTCAACTTGTTTCACTATGCTAATTTCCTCAAGCACTAAAACAGCACTGGGTTACTGTGGCTATCCAAACATTTTTAGGACTGCAGCTTCCACAAACTCTTACAATTGATTGTGATGGCTGAAACTGTTGGGAGCTGAGGAACACATCTGCCAACTCCTGCTCTAACATGTGGGAAACAATGCTTATAAGCACGCAGGTTTAATAATCCAAAGTAAATTTAGGTAAACAAGGGGAGCTGGCAAAGCTGCATTCTGTATCACCCTGTTTAACTTGTATGCAGAATACATCATACGGAAAGCTGGATTAAACTCGGATGAAGAAGACATGAAAAGTGAAGGAAGAAACATCAACAGTTTAAGATGCACATATACCATACTAACTGCAGAAAATTAACAGCAAAGACTTGGAACAACTGTTGAAGAAAGCTAAGAAAGTGTAACAGCAGGGTAATAGGTGGGTATTAACAAAAATAATGATCGCAAATGTTATACAGTTCTAAGGTGGATGGTGAAGACACTGAAATAAAGACTTTCTATACCAGTGGTTCCCCAACTTTGGTCCTCCAGATGCTTTGGACTTCAGATCCCAACAGTTCAATTCCTGGCCACTGGCCAAGTTGGCTGTGACTTCTGGGAGTTGAAACACCTGGAGGACCAAAGTATGGGAACCACTGTTCTATACTTTGTTGTTGTTGTCTGCCTTCAAGCAGTTTCTGATTTCTAGTGACCGTAAGGTGAACCTACCACAGGCTTTTTGGTGTGTGATGTGCTCGAGGTCACCCATTGGGTTTCCATGGCTGAGCAGGCAAGTGAATCCTGGTCTCCAGGGCTGCAATAGCCCAATGTTCAAACCATTCAACCATAAATCAAAACAGAGACTGTGGTCAAGAAATCTCAAAAGGGCAGCTATGAAGGAACTACATAAGATCCTCAGGTGTTAAGCTGGACACTGAATACCAAACACAGGATTGCTGGCCTACTTCTGATTTCTATGTATGATTGTAAAAGCTGGACAGTAAAGAAAGCTAATATAAAGAGAATCAAGTCACTTGAATGTGGTGTTAAAGAAGAGTTCTGTGGATAAACTGCTGAAAAGATAAAACAAAATAAAATCAGTCTGAGAAAGAATCAAACCAGAACTCTCTAGATGCCAGAATGACCATATTGAGACTACTATACATTGGGCATATCATGAATTAACATGAACTACTGGAAGAGATGATAAGCCTTGGTAAAATGGGAGGCAGTAGGAAAAGAAAAAAACTACATTACAAGCGGACAGACCTAATCAAGCAAGCCACCAACTTGAGTTTACTGAACCTGACCACGGCTATTAATGATAGGGTATCCCGGACATCTCTCATACATCACACCTAGGAGCCATGCTGATGGCACTCTGCAACAACAACTTGTTTAATAAACAGTGTAGAGATACCATGTATTTCATCTGTTCGTCAATTTGTCCAGTCCCTGAAAATTCCTGGGCTTCTACAGATTCAATTTTTAGGAGCTGGTTTAGGAGCTACCACCTCACAAGGCTAACACTACTATTGTCACACATAATGGTTAACAACCATTTAATCGAAAATAACCACCATCCCTTAGTTCTATACACACCAGGATCGTTGTCAGCTTTTTAGATAGCAAAGTAGAACAAGTCCTCATCACCACACTCACTCGAAATTTAAAAAAAAGGGGAGAAAGCACTGTTACAATGCCTATTGTAACAGTTATGCCTGTCCAAAAGAAATACTGGGGTGGGGGGTGGGGATTCACAATCCCCATTACAGCCATGAGGGAGAGAGAGAGGCAAACAGAAGAGGGCTCCCGAAATACATGAAACCGGATCCACCCCATGACTTACTTGGTGTAATCTCCTACCAAACGCCAAGTTGCGCCCAGCACACCGCCAGGCTCCGCCCCCCAGCCCGGAGCCTCCGGGTTTGCGCTTCAGAAGACATGGGAGCCCTACTGACAGCCAGTAACTCAGCAGGCAGCACCTCTCGGACGGAAAGGAAGGCACTCTGTCAGCAGGCGGACTACGTGGATGCCTACGCGGAGTCCACAAGCAAGGCCCCAACCCTGCGACTGCCTGTACTCCCCGCTCGCCCTCCCCGCAAGCCAAACCTTCTCCCGGAGCCCCACCTTTGTGTCCACATCGGCCAGGCAGTCGCGGCGGAACTGGTCGAAGAGCCCCTGACTCTTGAGGCGGTTGAGGATGAGCGACACCAGTTCGGGCTCGGCGGCGGCAGGGGCGGCAGCGCCCGAAGAAGGCTCAGGGAGCGGCGGCGGGGGCTGCGGCTGCGGCGGGGGAGGCGGCGGCGGAGGGGGAGGCGGCGGCGGGGGCTGCGCGGGCGGCGAGGCGGCGGCAGCGGCGGCGGCTGAGGTGACCGCTGTGGCTGCGACGGCGCTGCCGCTGCCGGACATGATGATGGCGGCGTCGCCTTCCACAGCGACTGGTTACCGAGCGGCGGCGGCAAGGCTCCGCCTTCTCCTCTCTAAACACAACCCCGGAAGCGGAAGGGAATGCGGACGGAAGCGAGTGACAACGAAGCGTATATCGAGGGGAAGGAAAGAGAGGCGTCTCGCACCATAGACTGTTTGACACGGCAGTCGGGCCCGGCAAAGTAGGCATGCGCAGAAGAAAAGAAAGGCTTGGGCTGTACTTCTGAAGATCCGCCCCACCTTCTCCAAGCTCCGCCCCTCGGAATAGCTCCGTCCCTGGACGTCGACGCCCTTGCGCTTCTGTTGGCAGAGGCGCCGAGCGCCGGGAGAGGCCTGGTGGGGAGTCGGGTGGAGTTCGAAAGCGCTGCTAAGTATCGTTGAATGAAATGGGACTTAGGTCATTTCTGCACGAAGCTGTTATAGCGCTATTACCCCACTCGGCCCCTCACGAAACTGCAACCCCCAGGATTCCATTGGATGTTGAAAGCGGAATAATGGCGCTATAACAGTCTAGTGAGGAAATGGTAATTCCAAAAAGGTCTGTGCATAGCAACTGACCCCGTGTAGACTTCTTTCTTTTGTATGTTTACTGGGAAATTTATGCTTTTACAGTCTGGAACGTAGAGTTTTCATCTAGCCAACCCCTACTGAAGTTGGGAAACACGTTGCTTAATACCATAAATTGCCTTTGGAAGAGGGAGGGAAGGAAGGGTTAGAATAGTAATATAGGGACAATTAATATGTTGGTTGTGGGTGGAGCGCTGATGGATTTGTATTAATTGCTGGTGTAATTTTTTTTGTATGTATATCAGTCTTAATCATTCCAAAATTAGAATTCTAATAAAAAAAACATAAATTGCCTAATCACACGTACGCAGACAATTGCAGACTGTTGTGGCTGTGATTTAAATTTTTGTACATGGTTATGTATGGTGGTTGCAGCTGTTGGAATCATTTAGCCATATTGTTCATTGTAAATAGTGGCCAACCGGATGTGTGTGTGGGCAACCTTAGCCAATGTATCTCATTGAATTTAAGGTACCGTTTCATATTACATAGTTAGATGTTAGAACATTATGATTAAATGTCATGGTTGTATCCTATGGTATCTTGGACTTTATAATTTGGTGGTGCACTAGAGTTTTCTCACTCAGAATTCTAAATGTTGCGTGCCTTCAAGTCATTTCTGACTGATGGTGACCCTAAGACAAACCTATCATGGGGTTTTCTGTGGCTGAGAGTGTGTGACATGCTCAGGGTCACCCAATGGGTTTCCATGGCTGAGCGTGGGATCTAACCCTGGTCTTCAGGGTAGTAGTCTAACACTCAAACCATATATAACTAACTTAGGTTTAGTTTAGGTTTATATTGTAGAGAATCTGATAACATCTATGCTCAAGGAGAAATAATTTACTAGGAAGCATACTCCACTGCTTGAGAAGGAAGTAACTCTTACACACCTTTTCTTTCTATTCTTTTTCCTTTATTATTAATAGTGGTATTGCTTGTTAATCATTACTGTTTTGTTATTTAAACTGTTTCTATTTTCTGCTTAGGATTTTGTTTTACTCTTTTCTTTAAGTATAAGTACACTATTACGTAATTTTTATAGCATTTCTGACAATTTTTTAATTTAAAAATATAATAATAATAAACAAGTAAACCACTACACTACGCTGGCTCTCAGAATTCTAAATTCACTTTCCTGAAATACAAATGCCAGGATTCCATAGGATGCAGCCATGGCAGTTAGAGTGGAATCATAATAGTGTAGTGTGAAAGTACCCCAGAACACCAGAGGAGTCTTACCTCGTAAGAGGTGTTGGCCTGTCCATTCTGGCGTTCTGTTTCCAAAGTAGCAAAGCTGCCAGCAAAGCATAATTGCAATGTGACTCTCCATCTCAAATTCCTCAGCAGCTGTTATACAGAGACATACTACCTCTGACAATGAAAGTCGTGTGAAGTGGGCCTGACTAGTAACTGTTGGTGGTCTTGGCTTTCATGAAGTCATTTAATCCTCTTTTGAACTCATTTGATGTGGCTGCCGTCACTGTGAATGTGGCAGTGAATGCCACAGTTGAATTCACACTGAGTGAAGAGATACTTCTTTTTACCTATCTTAAATCTCTTGCTGTTCAGCTTCAGAGAATCACTATGGGTCTAGTGTTACAAGATGAAGAAAAACTGTATTTATTCCATGTATAATTTTATGCACCTCTATCAGTTTTCCCCTTTCTCACCTTTTTTTCTAAGCCCTGAATATTGGCCTCATTCTGATGTTAGTCTTGACTAGAGTAGATCCATTGAATCAATGATGTTTACCTATATATTGACTTTTTTTCAATTCAGCAATTGATTGAATGGGCCTACTCTAATTGAGATTAACCAACGGGTTGCAAGGAGTTGTAACCTTTCCTTGTAGGCACAGATGATTCAATCCTTTTTATTCTTTGACTTTTCCTTTCGTTGCATCTTCTGTAATTTTACAATATCTTTTTTTTGGGGGGGGGGAGTGCAGTGACCAGATGTGTATCTAGTATTTCAGATGTGGTCACATTATGGATTTGTATAGTAGCAGTAAGAAATTGGCAATTGGATTTACTAATTACATGGAGTTTTTTTGTTTTCACAGAAGAAGCACACTAGGTTAACGTTTTCATCTAGCTATTTTATTTACCACAATCCCAAGATCCCCTGTCTTGCTTGGTAGATAACCAGTGTATTTGGGAATTGGGATTTTCTGCATCAATATATATCACTTTACAGTTACTTACATTGAATCTTGTTTTTACTGTCCATTCTCCCAGTTTGGGGAGATTCTTATGGTATAACTCACAATTCAGTTTTGTTTTCACTAACTCAATTTTGTGTCATCAGCGGACTTCACTGCCTCACTGCTCACCTGCACTCCAGATAATTTATGAACAATTTAAAAGTCTCTGATCCAAATATAGACCTCAAAAGGACCTCACTGCTTACCTTCCTCCACTGTGAGAAGTGACCACTCATCCATACACTCTGGGTTTGTTGTTAAACCAATTTTCAATTCATGAGAGGACTTTTCCACTTGGAAGGGAGGGTTTCTGGAGGTTCATTGTGCTTCTGTTATGATTTGGAAGAGAAACCATTCACTGTCAGGTTTTTTTTTTCATGGCATGCATGCTTCTGTATACCTCTGCCAGGCCCTCCCACTTTATTTGATCTTTTTTTTGCTAAGCTGAAAAATCCCATAATCTTCTTTAAATCTTTGCTATACCGCTCTTTAATGTTGCTAAATAATCTGTTATCATCAGCAAACCTGACCTCCACAATGATCATCTCTAACTCCAGATCATTTATGAGAAAGTGAAAAAACACCATTCCATACGGATCCTTGAGGGATCTCACTATGAATATCCAGCCATTGTGAAAACTGTCCATTTATTCCTACTTTCTGCTTCTTGTTTTCAACTAGATCTCTCCTCTTTTCCCATGACTATTAAGATTATACAAGATCCTTTGGTGATGGACTGTGGGAGGTCCCAGTATGTAATATATGTCAGATTGGTGATTCCTAGCCTGTGTGTGTACCACAAGAATCTGTTCTCCCTTGATCCCTGTGTCCTCTGGGTGGTGTGCTGTTTCCATTCCATATCTATTTTCTGGAAAAAAATTATTCTCAGCAGTGTTATTAAACTTTGACTAGTAAGGGAATATTATGGTGGTTTCTTTGTATTTTTGCTGTAGCAATTAAATATATCTTTCCAGCAATTTTTAAACTACTTTGTGTTGACACTCACTACAGTGAGAAAATCTATATTCAACAGTATACAGTTTTCAGTATACAGTTTGCAACTACTAATGGAATTATTCTTTTTCAATTGTTTATCTCAACATTTTTATTCTCAACGATACTATTACAGTTTTTAATGCCTTTACAGCCTACCAGAAAGGTAGATATAATAACAGTTTGTAAACCTATACATGTCCTTGAAAAACGCAAACTTTTTGTTTTCATTAAAGTAGAGCCCATAGTGGTGGGTGGGAAAGATTAAGATGAGATACAGATACAGAAAGATACAGATGGATTTGATGAGGAACCAGCATGCCTGCCAAATGCAATCCTGCAATGGCTACTGAGGTATGTTAGATGTATGTGCCATGCAGCCGACATTCAGTGTATTTAGCTTCCAGATAACTGGGTTTAGGATTGAAGTCTTACAGGAAAACCCACATCTTCAATGTGTAATGTGTAAAATGATTGTAAGTGTCAGTGACTGCCTGTCCACATGAGACTTAGAAGGAACAGCATTGACTATTCTGTGCATGGATGTATGTCACTTCATTTTGCTATACTTGTATACGCTGCTACACATCATGAAAGGCTGGTGAGTGCATGAAATGATGCCACATTGAGAAGAGTTGTGTTTGCCAGGCTTAGGCAAATGGGATATGAGGTGATAGGAATGTTTTGTCTGTTGTATCACATCTGTCATAGATCTTTCACACAAAAACATGTCCTCTCTTGATGTTGCAGTCTGTAAGAGACAGAGCTGCAACAGACTTGTATGTCACGGTGCAGTCAAACTCAGTGTAAGACCTACATTGTCTTTCAAGGGTGTTGGGAAAAGAAAAACAAATGTTCTATTTAGCAAAATATAAAACAGGATTCTATGAATGGTGGCTGTGTTTGTTCACAAATCCTAGAACTGCCTCTTGGCAAGAGAAGGAATAATAAGGGAAAGCAGAGGTCTCTGACTGGGTTATAAGGATTCTCCTGGAGCCACGTATATGCATGGTGATTTTCACATTCATCACATCACTCTATCATTGTTTTGTTTTGTTTTTTTTGAAATAAGCTATAAAATTGAATCACTGCGAATTCAGTTTCTAAAACTGGTAACTAGAGAGCATAGTAAACAGTTGGAAACAAAGATTAGGTTTTGTCTCATCTGCCGTCTCTCATTTGGGTGCTGTATTTCCAAATTCTGCATGATTCAAGTCCAACAACACACCGTATCTTGTTTTGTATACCATTGCAGGTATTATTTCAGGCCATGCAGATATCATATAAAGCAGGATTAAACTTGGAGGAAGAAGGCATGTAGCATCAAACAAGGGGGTTAGTTGTTTCTCCAGTTTTTCTTAATTTAATAGCACTTCCCAGACCTGCTACAAGCTGCGGCGGCAGAGGGGAAATGACCACGTGGAACTGCCTTGTACTGAATCAGACCACTTGTGTGGTTGATATCAGGGGTTGTGAGTCATGACTCACTGGAAAAGGCAATAATGCTTGGGACAGTAGAAGGCAGTAGAAAAAGAGGAAGACCACATTGCAGGTGGATAGACTCAATCAACGAAACAACGGCCCTGAGTCTGGAAGACTTGAGCAGGGCTGTTAATGAAGGTGACTTGGAGGTCTCCATAAGGTTACCATAAGTTGAACTTGACTTGACAGCAGTCAAAAACAATCCAAAAGCCCTGTATAGTGGGGGTGGGCTAACAATGGTAGTGGTGGAGGTGGTAGATTTAACATTTTGCAGTCCCTTGCGGGCCAGATGACATCATTGTGTTGGGGTTTTGGCTGAAGTGCTGCGTGAACCTCCAGAGATTTGCTTCTCCTCTGCCGTGCACATCTGGAACAGCAGTTCAAAATACTGGCTGAGATTGATGGTTCTTCACACACATCTCTTCCTTTAATACTGAACTCAGGTGGTCAAAGACAGCCTTATATTTCCTTCAGTTGCTAATTCCTGTTGGCTCTTGATCTTCTAGCTTTTATATGGCCCTGAAAGACTTTAAAAATCCTAAGCCTTTCACTGATTTTATTATCTATTTTTATTTTTATTGTGCTCTGTGTTTATTGTTTTTAATATTTTTCTAGCCTAAGTTTTCTTGTGAGGTCTTGCCCTATAAAGCAGAGTAAAAATAAATAAATGACTGAGGATGAAAATCAGGACGACAATTTTCACATTTTTATATCCATTTTACACTTGAATAGATTCTCCTTCAGAAGAGTTAAGACTTGTATCTGTTATGAATTAGATATACGTGGTCACGTACTCGCTTGAGAAATACAAATCCAAGACATTTGTATATGAAACATTTTCCTGTCTGTGTTCCTGGCTGAAATGATAATCTAAACTCATTTGTAAACTAGCTCCAGAGCATAAACAGAATATAAAAAAAAATTACAAGCAGGAAAGAGAAATATTTCTTCTGTTGATTGAAATACATTCCCGTGTAAGTGCTTGTCTGCACAATGCTATAAAATTTCAGTTGCCCATGGGAAAACATGGGCAAGCTCATTGTGTATATGAACATTTGAGGCAATCTCACATGATTAGGCCCCTTCAGTTTGATTTAGCCATCTTTAATCTGAATAGTATTGTATCTCAAATGTTTAGTCTTCTTCTAGTTATGGAGCTTGAATATAAGCAAAAAATTTCTGTTTCTCAATACAATAATGTTGCTCTGCTACAGAATACAAAAGTGTAAGCTGCTTATTATCACCAGTTTGATTAACAAAGGGCAAGGGAGTCTAGAAAAGAGAATATATTAGGGACAGAATTGCTTACAAAATCTTACTTGTTCCGAGGCATTTGTAACCAACGCAATACATTACTAGCATACAAAGAAGATTTTGATGTTTCAGAGATTCTGTTGCCATGGAAGACCCTTTCAGTGTTGCAGTAATTTTAGCTTTTGATTGAGCTGATAGAGTATATGGGAGGGATGAGCAATAGATGGAGCCAGGGGGATTCTCATACAACCCCCAGAATAACCTTCATCTCAAGGCAGCCAAAATTAGAACCAAAGTATGTGTGGAGACCCAAGACTCCATTGTTCAAGATTTACTTTTACTCAGCAAGGATGATGTGGAATTGGAATCTAGAGGTAGCATTAGACAAGGGAGTTAGTTGTTTCTCTAGTTTCATTTCTTAATATTATCTCCCAGAGCTGCTTTGAGCTGCATTGGGATTGAGGAAATGGCCTCTTGGAACTGCTTTGTACTGAATCAGATCACTTGTGTGGGTAATGCCAGGGGTGATGGGAGTCATGTGGTGCTCCGGATATTATTGGACAGCAAGCTCCATATTCCTCACTATTGATTATGCTGGCTAGGGCCGATGCCATTCAGCAACAACTAGTGGGCCATATAATCTACACTTATGATTCTTAACCTGGGGGTCCCGGGACCCTTGGGAGTCTGCAGAACCCTCACAAGGGGTCTGCAAAACCCTGTGTCTTGCCAAAGGCAATGGACCAGGCAAGGGAGTTCTTTTTAGAAGATCTGGAGGCAACAAAAGACACCAGTTGCAGGTGAAGAAGTCTCAGATTTATTCAACAGCAAGCAGTTTGAACAGCATAAACAGGTAAGCAGCATTAGCATACAGTGACAGATGGAGCCCACTTTAGCCTATCATGCCTAGATAACATAAAGATAGATGTTCTCACCCAAGCAAGTTTCTTCAATCACACACTGGCAGGAGCCCATACAGAAAGTGGCGAAGGAGACCCCCCGCCCTCCTTTGGTAGCCAATATGCACAGCACTACAGCTGTCACCCTATGCTGAACTCCCCCACTAAGAGCACAGTCCAGGGCGTATTTATACCCCCTAGCTTAGGAGATGTGGCCATCTTCTATAGAATGTTTGAGAGTCCCCACACATCTGGGACAAGCTCGCTTCTTCCCCGTGCCCACTGTCTACGGCTACTTGGCTGTTGGTCTCAAGCCAAGAGCAGGTGCCACTTAGCAAGTCTCATCTGCAGCTTTGTTCTGTCTACATTTTAAGCTACCAAACGTACAGAGTCCTTGACCTTGAGAGGGCAAGGCAAAAGACGGAAATCAAGCCAACAGACAGCATGCTTAGTTACCCAGAATTCTTAGCAGTGGCAGACAGAAACTCAGAGCATAGAAGAATACCAGAAGGCCTTTCTAGACCTTTCGTAGCGACAGTATGGAAAATTAGAGTATGGAGGAAGAAACGGGGGTCAGGACATTCCTACACCTCCTTGAGATTACAATGGTCTTCCAGTTATTTCCAATATACCCTGATGCTGAACACCACCAGCAGCAGCGATAGGGATATGGCAGCAGGGGGAAGGGTTGCAGGTGCTGAAACTGCTCCCTCATTTGCAAATGAGCAAGCAGTTTGGACAGATTCACACATTCCCGTGCTGCCGCATCCCAGATGAAAGGGACGTGGCAGGTGTGCACAGGCACTCAAACTATGACTCTGGCAGCCAGGGTCTGAATCCCCACTTGGCCATGGAAACCCAGTGGGTTGCCTCAGGTAAGTCACATTCATTCAGGCTCAGAGAAAGTCAAAGGCAACAAATCTTGCCAAGAAAACTCTCATGATAGATTCACCTTAGGGTCACCATGAGTCTGTTTTCAAAGGAGAGAGACAGGATGGCTAGAAAGAACTCCCCCACTATCAGTGGCACTTTGTTGTTGTGTGCCTTCAAATCTCTTCAAATTTATGGCAACCCGAAAATGAATCTATCACAGGTTTTGTTTGGTAAGATTTGTTCTGAAGGGCTTTGCCTTTGTCTTCCTTTGAGGCAGAGAGAATGTGACTTGCCCAAGGTCACCCTGTTTCTGAAGGAGGATTTGAATCCTAGTCTCCAGGGGCCTTTAATAAATAAACATTTGCAGTGATGTCGACTCAAGTCGATTGACTCAAACTCGAGTTAGACCTAAGTCACTTGAGTAGCTCAACATGGATTCAAGTCAGCAGCGAATGACACAGTGACTCTACTCGACTTGTGACTTGTATATTTTTAGTGACTGACTTGCTGCCTTTGGTTTAGTCACATAGCACGTTCATCCAGAAACCTTATGACTTTGAACAATGCTTCTATCTCTTTTTTTCCTATTGGTCACATGACAGTCCGTCTCAAGCCCAAAATGTAGACCCATTTCTCAGAGGGGAACAGCAAATAGATTAGGCAATGGGCTTGAGGCAGGGTTGAGATCTGCTCAGCAGCCTGTCCCTGCTTTTCCTAAAAGCAGAAGACAAGACTCATCCCTAAAGTGCAGGGTGTTTTTCTCAGAGGGGAATAGAAAATGTGTTAGGCAACAGGCTTGAGGTGGAAGGATCCTTCCTTTCGAAAGCTTTTGAAGCTTCGGTAATGGGGAGTAAGAATTTTTTTCCTCAAAGGAAGCTATAATTTTAGCAATTTTCTTCCCACTGTGAGAAAATCTTTGAAAGCCATAGTTTTCAAAGCCTATTCACAATTTGGGACTTATGGTTGTTTTCGGCAGAAAATAACCTTTTCTGCACAGGAAACTACCTTTTCTGAACAGAAAATAATATAAAGTACGAATAAATATTGTTTTCTGTAAAGAAAAAACTGCTCCCTGTGCAGAAAATACTATTTCATATGCAAAACAACCGATATGAATTTTGTACAGAATAAGTGCAAAGATTCTTCTCAGTCCAGGGTTCTTCTTGTCAGGGTTTCCTGACATGCAAAAAACATGTTTTTTGTAACAATTTCTCAGACATTTTCAAATACAGTGGCCTCTCAGTGTTTGCAAGGGTTTGGGGTGCAGAACCCTTGCAAAAGTCACAAACCCATGCGTAACTCCCCTTGCCCAGTGAGTGCTTCCCTCTCATTCCCTTCTGGGGCTCCCCCTCCCATTCACTTGCCTTTTGGCTGCCTTCCTTCCATGCACCTGAGCAAACGGCAAGTGAAAGGGAGGAGGAAGCCCTGGGTATGGAGAAAGCACGTGCATTCCTCCACCCGTTTTCCCTCTCCCATTCTCCTGACTTTTGCTTGGGTGCATGTGCCTTCCTTCCACGCACCCGGCTGAAAAGCAAGCAAAAGGGAGGGGGCAACCCTCAGTATGGAGATGGCACGTGCCTTTGGAGGGAAGAGGTAAAAAATGTTTCTGCATTTACAGACATTCATCAGTTTTGTCTCAGTTTGTCAGTAGTCAGATACTCACTAAATTTAAAATATCGTCCAGGATGTTGCAAGCATGGATAGTGGTCCAAAAAAGGGAGCAGCTCACCCTGAAATGTCAGAATTGCACATGCATGCGCGCGCACACACACACACACACACTGTGAGCCACCAGGGAACATTAGCTTTGTATAGCAAAAGCAACAAAGTGTGTTATTCCCATATGTTTATTATGGCACACGTTTTTGTGGAAACCGGCTCAAGGCCACAAAAGCTTAAACTGGAATAAAATGGTCTATAGGGTGTCCAGAGTGCCAAATGTACAATGTACACCGTGAAATATAGATGAGAGCATAACAATGTGTTGTATTTATAATCACAGAGTGTGTATGTGTGTGTGCGCGCACGCGCATGTGTTGGGATTTTCCCTTCCACCAGTTCTATTGCTTCTGTGACCCACAGTGTGCAATACTAATCAATGTTTGTCTTGGACGTACCACATGTGATCTTACAATTGGATTCAGCCTCTCTCCTAGAGATTCAAGAAGACCATTGTTGCCTAAACCCCAGTGTCAGCTGCTTCATGTTTGCTCTCTGACAACTACATTCTATAAAAGGTTAAGCCCCCATATGAAAGGACTGAATAGTGCCTTTTGGCTTAGATAGATTAGGCTAGACAAATAAAGCCTTTGTTCTTTATTTGCTTATGTAAATTTTTGCTTGTTTTCACCTGCTATTATTGATGTCACCTGAAGGTGGCAATGTTTCTCCTTTTAGTCTTTTTAAAAGGTTGGTGCTTGAAGACCCTCCCCTTTTAAAAAAAATCTGAACACATAGCTCCAATATTTAGTAAGAGCAAGCAACTTGCAAACTTATGTTAGACCTCATTTTCAGTGTCTGAACATTTGCTCATTCAACAATTTTATTTTAAAAGTAGATTGTGCAGTGACAATACTGGCAGGCAGGTTGTTATTGATGCTGACTTCTTGCAGGTAAGGTTTTACAAAAGAGTTGTGTTAAAGCAATGTTCCTCCCCTTCCTCCTGTGATTAAAGACGATAACAATCTAAGTACCTGTACATGGTCCCTGAATTCCGTACAAAGAGAAAGGGGTCTTAAATAAATAAATAAATAAGATGAAAGGAATGGCAAAATAATGATTATTGAGTACACTTTTGATTGATAGTTCCTTGAAAGGGTTTTACTCCCTAGGTATATTGGTGGTCCAATTTTACCTGATCATTTTGGAAGAGGCTTTGGTCTTCCCAGCCTAGTCTTAGGGGACTTGTACCCCCTGCTACACTTGTTCTAGAGTCTGTGAGATTGTGTATGTTACAGCTAGAGATGCACAGATCACCCTCAGACCTTCTCATAAGTCTTCTGGCTGGATGTGTACTCTCCTCCATTTCTCCAGCTGATCTTAACAGTTCTTGTCTTTTTTTCTGACTCCATATGTTACCTGATTTTTCCCCCTATTGTTGTACATAGCAGTATGAAGCCATCTCAATAAAAAGCATACTTTAAGTTCTGATGCTAAAAGATGCATATTTCTCCTATACTTCCCTCCCCTTCCTATCATTGGGAATCAGCCACAACTCCTTCCTGCTATATTCCTAGAACTGTTTCTTGCACGCAGGTTCTGCAGGAGAACCTCTCCCTCTCTCTGTGTGTGTCTGTGTGTGCACCTGCCTTGGTGCAAAGAGAGAGGAAAAAAAAGTGCAGGGCACTCTCTTGGTGCAAAGAGAGAGGGAGAGGACAGAGGATGGTAAATAGTTAATTCAGTGGCAAAGCAGTGATGGGTGGGAGACTTTGCTCTCAGGTATGGAAGATTATAAAAACACCCTAACTTTTTGCAACAGCATCTATGAATGTTTCTTTTTCTTTTGCTGATTAGAAATTTTGTCCATAGAATCCACAGGTACTTGTATATCCAACCTCATGTAGCTTCTGATTTGTTGGAACAATTTATCTTGCTGAAAGGAATAAAGTTGGCAGGGGTTAACCTAGAACTGGTTTCCATATGGAAGAACTGCAATCACTGCTAGTTCTGATATTCAAACTAAATTGTTGTTGTTGTTGTGTGCTTTCAAGTCATTTCCAACTTATGGTGACCCTAAGGCGTCCCTATCATGGGGTTCTCTGAGAGTGTGTGACACACCCAAGGCTACTCAGGGGGTTTCCATGGTGGAGTGAGGGAATGAACCTTGGTCTCCAGGGATATAGTCCAATGCTCAAACCACTACACTATGCTGGCTTGCTCAAAATAAATTTCTGGTGCAGAATTCTTTAATTCTAAATGTTTGTTGCTTTCACCAGGCTCTACATGGTGGGTTTGAAGTATTCAGTAAAAACAAAGTAGATTTATACCAAGCTAAAATCTTCCCCTCTCGCAGTGTGGATCAACAGAAAAATGCAGGAGTCAAGTCACACAAGGATGTCAACAAAATTAATTTGGTTCGTATTTTAATATGAGCCACTCTAAACTGGACTAATATGCATGTGGAACTCAATTATCCTTCTAGCGCCTAGTAGTTCAATGATGAGCTAGATAGCTGTATCATAACATTTGCAGAAGGGCAAAAACTGAAGGATACTGTATTTGCTGGCATATAAGACTAACTTCCCCCCCCGAAAAATATTGTTTAAAAATGAGGTGCGTCTTATACATCAGTGTGTTTTATACGCTCGCAAATAGTATTTGCCAGTGTGTAAATGGGGTGTGTCTTATACACGAGTGCGTCTTATACACCAGCAAATATGGTAATTTCATTCTGGTTCAAATACTAGTTCGGAAAGTGCAAATCAGGTTGATTTGTACTGAAATGAAAGTGTGTATGAAAATGCATATGCATGAAAATGTATATGAATTTTCATGGAGACTTAAAATATGCAACCTGCTCTAGAAGTGATATGGAATGAGCAGATGCTTCAAAGAAAATGAATATTATCAAAAGCAAAACTGATAGATTTCTCCATCTCTCAACTTACATTAGCCAGCTGGTCGGGAAAAGACAGCAACAGTTAGGGGTATCTAGAAAACCTTATATTCAGCGTCCTTTCTTGGACTTTAAATTACTTTCCCTGCCAGTATGGCAGTTGCAGGGCTAACTCAGCATGGTTGGAACAAGCCAGCTTGTTAACCTAAAATGTGGGTGACTCAGGGGTCCACCCGTGATGCCAGTACCTCCATGTGACAATGGGGAATTAATTAGCTTAAATTAGGAGTACTGTGTGAAGAGGGTAACTTAACAAGATTTTCCTACCAGTGTTTACGGGATCACACAGGAAAGAACTAGCCATAGATTCTAAATGTAGACTAAAATGTGGTTTATTGAGAAATTCACACAAGTGTGCAAAAGATGCAAACACTCACACACTCACACAAGGACTAACCAAAGGTAAAGGGAGGAAAGTTGTGGCTAGAAGACTTTTAGGATTTGGGTGATAATTACCGGTCCAAAGAGAAGCGAGGAAAAGCAGTGATGTGGTTTATGTAGGCACTTAAGGACGGTTCTTGTTTGAGAATCAAGTTGACAGTATGGTGTTCAGCAGATTGAGAGACTATGAGAGACTGCTCAAAACTGTTTGTATACCTGAAAACTACCCTGTGGATATGGGTGTGAATGACTCTTCTAGCTGAGTGAACAAGGGGAGTTGCAACACAAACGATGAAGTCTGGACGGTGTTAATGTTCTCAGTTTTTAGGTGACAAAGGGGTAAAGGCTGTTTTAATAGCTCTGTATTGTGGAGAGATAGGGAAGACAAAGCAGGGAAACATCCAGATATGAGGGAGCAGGGTTAGAACAATCAAAGTTTCGTGGGAACTTCCCTTTTCTGCACAGAGATGTCTAGCTTTAGCATAAGCCTATAGTCCCCAGCCTCATAATCTGCCTGACAATGACTTTGCTCTTACCTAGGAAGGATTGTGGCTGACCTGCCTTGCAATCTCATGTTTACAGTCAGTAATTTTCCTCTTTTCGGCTTTACCTTCCAGTCACCTCAGGTTCCATTTTATATCAATGCCAATCAATGCAATGCCAATTAAGTAATATTTACCAATTAAACCATATCTTGGGGAGTGCATGGGGTTGTAACAAGCTGGTGAGCTTTCTTGGCCACCTCTACCTCATGCTCACTTGACTCCTTGTTTATTGAAACCTCCTTTCTGCTCTCTGTCCACCTCTACAATGAAGGCAAAAGAGAAACACAGGCCAGGGCAGAAACAAGATCTCATCATTCACACCTTCTCCTAGCTCTCATTCTGGCCAAGATCTTTTTGGCCTCACACAGAGCAACACTAACTGCAGGGGAACTAGAGGTTTGGATTCGGGACAGAGAATTGGACCATTTCTAGGGTAGTTCTATGTGCATTAGACTGTGGCTGGCATCCTGTGGATGAAATACCCTACCATCATGCCAACATATGTCCTTCTATGGTCCTTGCAGAAAGAGATACCCAATACCACCACAAGCAATGTCCTGTTTAGGGGGCAACACCAGTTTGAAGGTGCTGGGCCCACCTCCATAGCCAATCAGCAGTTGGTGGCTTTTTCTGCAAGTAGGAAAAGGGAAGAGCTGTTTCTAGTGAGTGTATTGGAAATCTCTGAGAGCAAAAGCAATGCCTTTTTCTCAGTGGGATGGTGCCTTGAAGCCTCTTACCCCCACTAGCCACTAACTGGTGATCCTGGCATCTTCAAATTTGTATTAATCAGTTGATGGCAATGGATGCCCAATGAAGTTTGCTGCATAGGATAGCACCCCCTGACACTTCCATGTTCAAACATTCTGTGTTTTTCTGCCTTCTTTCCTTTTGCCTGTATATGGGAGTGCTGTACAAACCATTACAGGAATCACATTCCTATTTTTTTTCCGCAGACCCATGCTAAAGTAAGTGCTGATGCTTTGGAAACTGAAAACTGATTTATATATTAGGAGGAAAATATGCTTCTTCACTGTTTTCTGTACATACGCACATACCCATAGCCATAAAAACACCAAATGCTTCAATAGTGCTGTATTATGATTAGTGTGCAAAAATAAATATTCATACACAACAAAACAAAAACATAGAACAAAACCAACCTCACTCCCCAAATAATGGGATATCACATACATTTGCGCACTCAAGGCCGAGCTGCAGACTGCCAGAAGGCACGGAACTGAACAAAGAATCCTCTTGGCTGCCAGAAGGGAACCAGGAATACTGACACCCCCAGGCAGCCAACAAGCTGTCCCTGGCAGTCAGTTGATTGACCATGCTGCCAAATGGGGGGGGGGGGGGCTTCCGGTCAGCATGAGAGCCCAACAGAAAGATGGAGACACCTGCCCTAAGCCAGACACATGACTGGCAAAGCCATGTGCCCAGTGCTGCTGGTTTGAGTTGCAGCTCTTTTGTAAAGTAAGTCTTGCAGATTATATTGGATGGAACATGTTGGCCCACCAGGCAAGTGGCTTAAGTTTTTCCAGGGTGGTGCATCAGTGACAGGGGAAGTCAGGCCCTTTTCGCACCTTACCGGGTGCTGCTGGCATCGTGCGGGGATCTCGCAAAAAGCTTCGTCTGGGAGGCAGTCGTGTCCCCTCCGCTTCCCCTCCTCACCTGCTCTGTGCTGGCTGGAAGGAAACGTGAGTGCTCCGCCCCTTCCTTCCGCAGCACAGCTGGGTGCTTTCCCAGGCTACGCTGGGGGAGGAAGTGCGATGGCCGTGCATCTGGAGCCTCCGCACACAAGGTAAGTGCGTGTGCGGCACGGGAGGCATGCGCGATCACGCATCATTTTTGGCAACGAGACGAAAATGATATAATGCGCGATTGCCACCTAATAGCCTCGGGAGCGTTGCGTGATTGCGAGGACGTTATGTGGAATGGTCCTCGCAATCGCGTGATACTCCTGAGGCCATTTCGCAACAGGACTGGCATGCGAAAAGGGCTTCAAACAAAATCGGCCACCTCTGAGCAGTGCCTTACTTCTTCACAGATGTTGCATTCACAGCTTTTTTCTGTGGCCATTGGTTGGAATCTTATTCATCATCACCACTAGAGTAGACCCACTGAACAGCAAGTGAACGCTTATGTAAATCTGGGTGATTCAATTGGTCTAGTTTAGTAAAGGGCTATCAGTACAATTCAACCTATTTTTAATTTCATCTTAAAGGTAGGTAGCAAATTCGTGTTGCGCAACTGTAACTACCAACTTTGCTAAAATGGTGGGTTAACCTTTGTTTGCTGTCATCTCTGCAGTATCTCTGCAGACACTGTGTAAGGAATTACAAAGATCAAGTTGTAATGTTGCACAGCTCTTGGGAACTATTGTCAAGATTTAACGACTCTGCATTTATGGCCCCAGAATGGGCATGCATGGAATACTATCTGTATTACTACAAGTGTCTCAAGGTATACAGTGCCCGAATACAGATCAGTGCTGGTTGCAGTAACCACATACAAACTGCTGGCTTTAATTTCTAGACTGTCATCACGAAGGAAGAGAAACAGAGTATAAGGAACTTGTAGATGCTCTAATGGAGCCATACAAAGTTATTCAGAAGGTGTTCTGTCCTGACTGCAAGCAGAGTCGACAGAGTCAGAGGTGTTTTTATATGTGAAGCAGTGAAAATTAAGGCCAACGTAAATCAGTCAGTAGCAGGTAGGGTCAGATTGGAACTGCAGGATCTTTGATACTTGGTTATACAGCCCAGGCGCCACCTTCTTCACGCTTGGAAGGAAGGGAGAGGCTGCAGTGCAGAATGCATCTCGTGGGTGAGAATAAGGCCTCGGCTTTTGAGGTTGCTCTGACATAGACTTATGCATAAATGTCATTGATGTCATGTGGTGAGAGGCAGGAATGTGCGAGGCTGCAGTTGAGAGTGTTTGACAGTTTATTTTCTGCCCACCTCATGCATGGAATCATTTTACTAGTTTCCATCCGTGGGAAAGACCTTTGCCTTTGCTTAGATTTTGTCAGCAGATCTTAAAGGAGCATCTTGTTACAGAGGAATCAGAAAACATAACCTACGTTTTTTGCCCCTGACAGTGGGCTCATCAAATGTAGAAAATCCTTTACCTTACCAATGACTTACATATTACATGAGTCCATATATGTAACCTTGTAACAGGGCTATTTCAGGAATGGAAGTTAGAGCAGAGAAGGGGGCAGAGGAGACAGTTTTGGACAGACTCTACCATTACTTGTTCCAAGCTCTCTCACCCCACCCACAGTGATTTTTCCATCTCCAGAACTACTTTCCTCATAGGCATTTGTAAGGCCATATTTGGAGGGGGAAATGTGTCATGAACAAGGGATAAACCTTTCTTGCATTTGTTTAAATAAGTGAACCAAGAAAATGCTTCCATTAAACGTGATCTAAATTGTACTTTAGAACATGTAGCTATTATGCAGCAATGTCCATATATGAATGAATAAACCTAAATCTCATTGTTTTGTGAAGTGATGGAGTCCTTACACAATGGAACTACTACCGCTACGTTGTTTTGATGTGGTCAGCTTTTCCTGTAAAAAGTTTCATGCAGTGGATCCGTGAGGTGTTTAGAATGCTCTGCCTCCCCAAATGAAAGACCTCAAGATTCCATAAGCAGCTTTGGCAGTTAAGATTGTACCAAAGTGCTATCCATGTGTAGCGTGAAAGAGACCCAAGACGTGGTATAGAGCAAAAGCAGGCAAATGGTGGGCCTGCATTTCTCAGTAGGTACATCTCTGGTTGGGATGGGAAGGATCTCCCAACTGTTTAACAATTATTATTGTTGTGTGCCTTCAAATCATTTCCAAATTACAGCAACCCTAAGGTGACCCCATCACAGGGTTTTCTGAGGCTGAGAATGTGTGATATGCCCAAGGTCACCCAGTGGATTTCCACGGCTGAACAGAGAATCAAACTGTAATCTCCACGGCCGTAGTCCAACGCTGAACTGCTACATCACCGTGGCTTTTAACAATTTAACAATATCAGTGAATAAAGCAAAGAAACAGAAAGGGTTCCCAGCTCCTAATTCCTAAATTGTATTATGGAAATATATAAAATTTGCAGGCGTCAATTTTTGTTTGAATTGATTTTGAGCTAAATTTCTGACCTCACAACAAAATCAAGAACTCAGAATTCTGCTACAAGTTCCATTTTCAAGGTTGTTGTTAAACCAGCGAAGAAAAACTAGAACAGACCCTGCAAGGTCATGATCTGGTCATCACTGGTATGTAGTAAAATCTGGATCACACCTGCATACTTGTAGAGCCAGGGTTTTATGAATCTAAACTTTTCTCATTTGCTAAATGCAAGCTCCATGAACCTCACAAATAACCAAAATAAAAGATAATAATATGCCTTCCTATGTGGTTATGGTTTTTGAGCAAGAGCGCTTCCAGGTGGCCAGCACCTAGCACTGCCAATCAAAAGGCGTTGTGCAGCACTTGTCTAGTTTTCTTCATAGAAGGATTTCTGGTAGAAAATGCAGGAAGTGATAGGAAAAGATGGGGAAACTACTATTTGTTAGTAATAGTCCATGAATGAGGCAGTGAAATTTTTCAGTGGATTCGTGTGGAACTAGCCCTGTGTGTATGACGTGCTTGAACACTTTATAAAAGCTAATTTTTAAGAAAAGAAAAGCCACAGAATATGTCAGGGTCTGGGCTTTGCAGCCCCTAGGTTCCTATTGGCTGTTCCAGTGCTCCCTGGATAAACTGTTACCTGCTTTGTATTTTACTATACTGCTTTAATCCTAAAATGTTTCACTGTGCAAGAAGACCTACTCATTTGTAACTAGTCCTTTCCAAATTTGTGATATCCACAAACATTGCAACAAGAAAATGGATGTCTTTTTCATAGAATCATAGGCCCTTTTCACATGTCGGGGGGAAACGGGTGAAAACACGCTAAAACGGAGCTTACCCGCAGCCGGGTAAGTCTGTCGCTGCGTGGAGCAGCGCGAGCTCGCTGCGCCACACTCCTCCGGCATCGCAGATGGCAGCTTCCGGTTGGTGGAGGCTCTCCACCAACAGGAGAAGCTCGCCAGCCGGAAGCCCGACCCCGGCAGATCTGCAGGCACGCACTTGCGCTCGCCTGCAGATTCACTTTAGAACTGGGCGACGGAGCGGGACGGGGCTGCGCACTCCGTGCTTTTTAAAAACCTCTAAAAAGAGGTTTTTAAAAAACACGGAGCCCGGCTAGTTCCGGCCCCTCCTGAGTGGATTCTGGTGTGAAGCTACTAAAAGTAGTCCGCGCCAGTCCACTCTACGGTGTAGACGACCTCCGTGGGAGGTCGCTCTGCACCGTTTCCCCTCCCACATGTGAAAAGGGCCATAGAGTTGGAAGAGACCCCAAGGGCCATCAAGTCAAACCCCCTTCTATGCAGGAATACACAATCAAAGCACTCCTGACAGATGGCCATAAAGCTTCTGTTTAAAAATCTCCAGAGAAGGTGAGACCACCACACTCTGAGGCAGTGTATTCCACTGTTGAACAGCTCTTACTGTCAGGAAGATCTTCCAAATGTTTAGGTAGAATTTCTTTTCCTTTAGTTTGAAGGCCTCATTCCATGTCCTAGTCTCTGGAGCAGCAAAAAACAAGCTTGCTTTATCTTCCATATTACACTCTTTCAAATATTTGAACATGGCTATCATGTCACCTCTTAACCTTCTCTTCTTCAGGCTAAATATCCTCAGCTCCCTAAGCCGTTCCTCATAGGGCGTGGTTTCCAGGCCTTTTACAATTTTGTTTGCCCTCCTCTTGACATGTTCCAGCTTTTCAATATCCTTCTTGAATTGTAGTGCCCAGGACTGGACATAATATTCCAGTTGAGCTCTGAGCAAAGCAGAATAGAATGGTACTATTACTTTCCTTGACCTAGAGACTAGCCTTCTATTGATGTAGCTTAGAATTGCAATGACTTTTTTTTAGCTGCCACATCAAACTGATGATTCATGTTCAGTTTGTGGTCTACTAAGACTCCTAGATCCCTTTCACATGTACTGTGGTCAAATCAAGTGCCACTCATGCTATATTTGTGCATTTCATTGTTTCTTCCTATTGAAGTCCATTTTATTAATTTTGGCCCAGCATTCTAATCTGTTAAGGTTATTTTAAATTCTAGTCCTGTCCTTTGGGGTATTAGCTACACCTCCTAATTTGCTGTCATCTACAAATTTGGTAAGCATGCTCTCTATTCTATCATCTAAGTTTTTGATAAAGATGTTGAATAGCACTACACCTAAGACAGATCCTTGTGGCACTATACTAGTCACTTCTATCCATGATGAAGAGCAGCCATTGGTGAACACCCTTTACATTTGGTAGGTCAGCCAATTTAAAAACTGTCTAACAATAGCATTGTCTAGCCCACATTTTACTAGCTTGTTTGCAAGAATATCATGGAGGACCTTGTCAAAGGCCTTACTGAAATCAATATATGCTACATCCAAAGCATACCTTCATCTACCAAGCTTGTAACTGTGTCAAGAAAAAAGATAAGATTGGTCCAGCATTACTTGTTTTTGATAAACTCATGTTGACTTACAGTGAGCAAACCATTCCTTTTTAAGTGCTTACAGACTGTCTGTTTAATGACCTGCTCTAAAATATTTCCTGGTATTGATGTCAAGCTGACTGGGTGGTAATTGTTTGGGTTTTCTCCCTCCCCCCTTTTTGTAGATGAGGCCAATATTGTCATGCCCTGCTTTCAGTACCTAGACAATGACTCAGAGACTGAAGCATTGGAACCTGCTGAACAGGAGGACACAGTACCATCCACCTCAGAAACAGGACAGAGGGCAGTGCCAGCCACAGCAGAGAGCCCTGCTCCTTCTGACACAGAAGATAACTGACCTATACCCACCTTCACTAAGCATAGACACCAAAGGGAAACCCTGCGCAGATCTCAGACAGCAGCTAATTAAGCACCAGCTGCGCTGCTCTATGAACCTATAAAAGCTGAGCCATTTCCCTTCAGAACTTGTCGATCAACAGACCATTTCTCCTGGCATGTCTGTGACCTCTAACAGGATTGTCTTGACTCTGCCTTGATTTATGAATATTGCTGGGACAGTTGTTATGTTTCATATTTGTTTTGAGTCTGTTTTCCTCCTAGATTAAAAGAAGGAATTGCTTTGTTGAAAGTACTGCTTGCTGTGTGGTGCTAATCCTTATCAGCTGCTCTTTGGCCAACTGCCCAGACTAAGAGTGGACAAATATCCCCCTCCCCCGCCCTGTCTACTGGGATTTAGCCCGTTCTCCAGGAATTCACAAAGATTATTGCCAGTGGCTCTGAAATTACTTCTGCCACTTTTTTAAAAATACCCTTGGATGTAGTTCCTCTGGCTCTGGTGACTTGAATTCATTAAGAGTAGCCAGGTATTCCTGTACTACCTTTTTGCCTATTCTGTGGTTCATTTCCCCTATTACATCATCTGTTCCATTTTCTCCACGTTGAACACTGCTTTCTTTTGGGAGAAGACTGAGGCAAAGATGATGTCGAGTAGTTCTGCCTTTTTCTCTGTCCCCTATTAGCACTTCACTATCTTCTCCTCACAGCTGTCCTATGATTTCCTTGTTTTTTCTTTTGCTACAGACATTCAAAATGCTCTTTTATTGTTTTTGACCTCTCTAGCAAGCCTGAGCTCATTCTGCACTTTAGCTTTTCTGAATTTCTCCCTACACATGCTGGCTGTTTGTTTGATTTCTCCTCCTTTTCCATTTTTTGTAAAATCTCTTAAATCTTACCTTAGTTGAAATTTCTTTAGACCTCCACCCCAGATTCTTTAGGCACTTCCTTCTAATTGAAATTCTTTGAAAGTGTGCCTTCAATATCTCACTTTTAAGAAATTTCCATCCATCATGAACTCCCTTCTTCTTTTAGTATAGTTGGCCCTCAAGTTTCACAGATTTAACTTCCATGAATTTGATGAGTTGTTTCACCCCCAGCACTTGCTAGAAGCCATGGATCATGAAGCACTGTACCGTTACTCACTGGATCTTCTGGCTCCTCGGTCCGGTCCAGGGTGAATCGGAGCAGTGTGAGGTCTTAGATCTGCACTGCTCTGGCTTCCAAAATGGTGGCTTCCGGTTTGTCGTGGGTCCCAACCAACCGCTGAAGCTCACCACGCCTAAAGCCCGCCCCCTGCAGATCGCAGGCTCACATTGGTGCGAGCCTGTGAATCTGCACAAGGGGGCAGGTACGTAATGGTATGCTCCGGAAAAATGAGAAATCTCGTTTTTCCGGTCTTTAAAAAGCGCGCTGAAGGACCAGTTGGGGGCGTTTCAGAGTGGACTGAGGTGTGGATCTCCAGTAACTGGTCTGAACCTAGTCTGCTTCAAGGTGCAGACATCCTCCATGGAGGATGCACTGTGCCGTTTTAATTCCCCCATGCAGAAATGGCCTTTGTCTGCCATTTTGAATTCCTTGATGAAAGGAGAATATAAATCTAATAAATAATTGTGAATTCATGGGTGAAAAATTTGTGACTGAGCTGCTTATTTGTGGTGCTATAGTGGAAACTTCTGCCTTAAACTGAGCCCAGATAGCATCTCCAGCCTGATAGAAGTCATGTGCGGACTGATCCTATGTGCCATCACTAAGCTGCGGGACAATCCTTGTTAGCAAAGAATGGAATTCTACATCCATTTCCAGGTATGCCTGTTATTTCCCTTTTACTTCTGCTTTGCCATACACTTTTGTCTTGCCTTGCAATACTTCCTGCATCACCTCACAGCATCTACCCTTGCCGTGCTCCTAGCACTCTACAGGAGCTGAATCTACGTTCTGGATCTTTGTCTCATTGTCTCATGATCTGATTGTTGTGTTCTTTCATGGATCATGTCTCCCATCAGCATCCTTAAGGGATGGCATGATTTGATATGGCTGCTTGTTACCCAAGTATATGTAAAATTTGCCCACAGGCTGACATATGGATAAGTTGGATAGAAACCAAGACTGCCCTTGTCCACCCTGTGCATGGAATAGGAAAGAAGCACAAAGTCTGAGCGGAAGAGGCTTTCTGTGCTTCCAGTAGACTTGAAAGGAAGCGTTAATGTGTTCTTGTGGGACTCTCATTAATTTCAGAGACTTGCTAGTGAATTGTGCCAAGACCATTTGTTATCTTTGGAAGAATCATCTGAACACTTTGACATGGCTAGAAAACTTCACAACCAAGGAGAAAACTCACTTTCAAGGAGAATAGTAAAACCCTTGTGGGGGAGGAAGGCTTTTGGATTCATCCCTGTACGAACTGATTCCAAATTCTTTTCCTTCTCCCTGTCCCTGGTGAACTTTATCTCCTGGACTTCTTCCAAACTTCCATAAGTTTTATACTGTATATAATATGCTTCTCTACATACTGATTCCTTAGCTCACCTTACTCATTGATGTACCATTTTTCAAGAAAGGACTCTGCATATTCCTTTATAGCTCTGCATAATAAATTAGCTCTCTGCTAGAAGTACTGTTGCTTGGTTGGTCAGATAGAACACCATTTCCCCTTCTTTGTTCACTTTTCAGTGCATAATATGGCTCAAACCACCAGCAGCATCTAAATTCTTATTGCTTGGTTCAGAGTTAAGTCTCTCTAAAAAAATCTTTCCCTGTGTGAGGAAATAAAAAAGACTGGCATCCATTGTATGGGCAGGTTGGTTACATCTAGTACCGGTGTCCCTGTGTACCGGTAAACACTGAAAAACTGTAAGACACAAATAAAAAATCTGCAGGAATCTGAAACCATGCAGTGATCCAGAAATCAAGCTGGAAAAATAAGTGATTAGCACCATTTTGGTGATTTGGAATGTTCCAAGCTGGAGAAAATTGCATGAGCATCCATAATGAGAGGAGTTCTGTTTACAGGAACAGGTCTGATGGCAGCTTGCATCTCATTGGGATGTTGAATCTGTTCTGAATTTTTGTTTGAATTTTAAGGAGCTGTTCAAAATATAGAGCCCTACCCCTCAGATAGATTCAACACCTTGCAGAGTGCTTTGAAGTTCTGAGTATCTGAGTAATTTGCAGAGAGGATTCACTACCCTACCAATATAGAACCTCAAGTGCCATTGAAAAAGTAACTGGATATATCACAGCATAGCATCAGGACAACATAGCTTGCTTGGATAGTCCTGGAGAGTTGCAGTAAGCCCCACTTAGGCTATTTCTGCACTAGACTGTTATAGCGCTATTATTCCACCTGCAACATCCTATGGAATCCTGGGGTTTGCAGTTTAGGGAGGGACCCCTCAAGGCCCCTCCCTAAACTGCAAACCCCAAGATTCCATAGGATGTTGCAGGTGGAATAATAGTGCTATAACAGTCTAGTGCGGAAATGGCCATAGTGGCAAATCCCCCTCCTCACTTAGCAGCAAATTCCCACCCCCCAACAACAAAGTGGTCAACAGAATTGAGAAGGGGAAGCTACTCTGGAATGTTATGAAGAGCGCCCCCAGTCTTTGGGGAGAGAGAGAGAGAGAGAGAGCAGGATTGCAGTCCAACTGACATCATTCAATCCAGTCAGTCATTTTTTTAAAAAAATAAATAGCGGGCAGTTCTTCTCAGTAGGTTACATATTACTTTTCATTCTTTCTCTGATTGAAAGATGGCTTGAATCATGTATGAATGGTGGCATGTTTAACATGGAATGAGGGGCAGATTTTCAACTGATGACATGAAATCACTGCTAGGAGTCTTTGTCATTTCAGCAAAGCGATTGGTGATGACTTTTTTTAAAACTAAAGTCTGATTTTGATCCTGGTTGTATTAATACAATCCTAAAATCCAATCTTTGCTTCAGTGCTATAGATTCTTAAAAGTACAGGTTCCTTTGTCAGCAAAAAGGTTGAAGGATACTTTTTATTTTTTTCATTTTTAATTAACTTTTCAAATACATAAAATACAGCACTAACCACAGAAAGAAACAAAGAAAGGATAAGAAAAAGAAAAGATAGATACAAAGAGAACAAAATTGAAAAGACCAAAAAGAGAGATAAGAGACTCCCAGCCTTCTCAACAGTAGTTAATACTATGTTGATCTTTAAAAAAAAAAGTTACAGTGCTTCTCTAATACAATAAATCATCAACTTCCTTTCTATAAGATACCATTACTGATATTCAAACTCAGAATTCAAACAATATTGCACATATTGATTATACAGAATAGACAATCTAAGTTTTCCATATATTCGTTAATTATTAAGATATAGTCATGAAATTCAACTATTTGTTATTAATGTATGATAGACTAGTAATTATTTGTTGTTAATTCCCCCCAGTCTAAGTTGAACAAAATCCATATCACTTTGCCTTTTAACTATATCTGCTTCTGTACATAGCATCTATTGTGCCTCTCTCTCTCTTTTCCACCCTCTCTATGTGCGTACCTTAATAACCTATCCCTTCCAAGTATAAAAATTATCATTAGTAATCTTTTAACAATACATCTTTTTTTTGTTCTGTAAGTCATTTCATAAATCCATCCGTTTTATTTTATTTCCTTTAGAGTGAGACATCACTAAGCAACAGCTCCCCTATTGATATCTTAAAACCAGAAAAACAAAATCCTGTTTTCTCCAGTTCTCCTCCTTAAATATTACTCTTGTCTTTCTGCCTGAGCCCCATAATCTTACACCTTGAGTATACTTCAAGAGACCACACAAAATCTGAAGAGGAGGCATCTTTCTATATAGAACATTTCCGTCCATTTTACCCTTTATCTCTTCTTCTTTTCCTCCAGCCAAAATCCCAGGACAGAACTCTAAATTTTTTTCCTACAAACTTCCCCATAATTCTCTGTCCCAAATTAATTGTTCTCCCCCTCTGTAACTTCAGTGGTACTCCTCAAAGTCTCTCTGATCACGTCCTCCAAGGTCCTTTCTGAGTCTTCATTGTCCTCCTGCTTTGGCCAAAAAACTCCACCTGGGGCAATGTCCTCACTATGGCCATTTCCACACGGGCTAAAAAAAACGGTGCAGAGCGTCCTCCAAAGAGGACATCTGCACCATAGAGTGGACTGGGTCCAGCTACTTTTAGTAGTTCTGCACCTCAGTCCGCTCCAGAACGTCCAGAAGTGGTTGCGCAGCGTGCTTTTTAAAGACCTGTTCAAACAGGTCTTTCAAAAGCAAGGAGCGCGCCACTCTGTTCCGGCGCTCCGGTGCAGATTTGCAGGCTCGCACCAGTGCGAGCCTGCAGATCTGCTGGGGGCGGGCTTTAGGCTGGTGAGCTTCAGCAGTTGGTGGAGAGCCTCCACCAAGCGGAAGCCACCATTTTCATCTCCGGAGCAGTGTGGAACGGCGGCCACGCACTGTCCGGAGCAGCCTGGACTACAACGTTGAGCCAAGAAGTCCGGTAAGTAGCGGCACAGGGCGTTTCCACCGCCACGTGTGGAAATGGCCTATCTGAATCAGGTTCTCTTTGTCTTTCTTCGGAGATCCAGTTGATTCCTCTGCTTCTTCCATTTCATCTTTCAAATCTCTGTCTGCAATCATGTCATCTTTCCAAATAAGGGCCAATCTAAATTTCTTAAAATTGCTTTTCCGTGGTTTAATTTTTTTGCTATATCTCTAGCCAAATTGCTGCTTCTTTTTCCTTCATCAAGTGGCTGCATTTTCTTCTGTTTAACAAAGTTAAAAAGTTATGAAAAGAACTAATTCATTCCATCCACTGCTTCTACCAAAGCTTTTCAGTAGCAGTGTTGCTATGATACAATCAGTGCTGCTATGATACAATCAGATGTTTAGCTTCTCTTGTTTTAACTCACTCAAAATAGGCTTCACTTTCTTCTAACAGGTCTTTTGGTCCAACTTTAATTTCAAAATATGCACAAAAACAATCAATCTCAGTCTTAAAAATTTACTCTCATCATTTTAAGCTTCCATATCTTTACCCATTTGTAATCTTTGCTCTTTCTGTTTTTCACATTGTTTTAAAGGCTTTCTGTTTTCAATCCACAGCCTTAGCATGACTTAAAAACATTCCTAAACATTTCTCTTATTAAACAGAAAAACAGGAGAATCACTGAAGCACTGAATAACCACAGATCTGAAGGTTTCTTTTTACTCTTAAATCCAGGTAACCATATCAGTTGAATAATAGTTAAAAGAGAGAGAGAGAATGCTGTTATGGCTTAATGAACCACTAGGTCACATATACAGCAGGAACAGTTGATGGCTTTGTCCTGCAGTAACCCATCACCTCATTCCTGGATGCTTGCAACAGTTCCTGGGGGTGTAGTTGGTTTACACAGTGGCAGAGCTTGGAGTTTGTGGAGAGAGGGCGGGAAGGGGGGACTATGGCATGAGGGGTGTAGCCGCTGTGCACAAGGGCGTGGCTGCAGTACCTGGGGGGTTGGCCAGGCACGCAAGGTGTGGCTATGGGCTGGGACACCCCTAAAACATTGCCGCCCAGGGCAAATTGCCCCCCTCATCCCCACATCCCTACATGACTGGGTTTACAGACACTTGTGGATACACCCCTTGCTCTCCTCTTATCAGTGATAAAGGCAGCAGTCGGAACTTGTCTTCAAATTGGTGCCTCTTGCTGCTGCAACCCTCTCCTCCACGTAGCTTCCGCGGAGATCTCCATTATCCATTAGCTGCAAAAGTACCCAAAGGTACTTTTTAAAAAAATGGATCTTTTTTCTCTTGTTTCAACTTACAGTGAAATATTTTATGAATTAAGTCATGGGACATAAGCCATATTTTTACGTTGCAATTTCTAGTTCTGAAATATCAGTGATAAGAAAGTTAAAAAGAGATGCATATTATATTATTTTAATAGTTTTCCATTGGTACCAATAGGAGAACTTAAAGCAGAATCTAGCTATCACAGTGGGTGTGACCATAATTATATATGTGTGTGTGTGTGTGTGTGTGTGTGTGTGTGTATGCAAAATTATTCCTGAGAAAACTGAAAATGCCTTGATATAGAAAAGCAGTGTGATCAACAGGGCCAAATAACAGATGGTTGAAAATATGTTCTTTTTTTTTTAAACATAGCAATATTTTTCTTCTTTCAGAGGCAAAATTTGTAACTGAAGAAATAAGCATTTGGATACTAACATTGTGCAATTTTGCATACCATATAAATATGTGTAAGATAGAAATGTGCATAATACACAAAATAAGCAAATTAATACTTGCTTTGTTTTTCTATCATTATATCGTGCATTCAGCCTTTGTTACATTTTAATAGTAAGTAGTGGTCTAAGAAGAGCCTATGAGAATGTATTGGTTTGGGTGCTGGACCAGGACTTCTGGAGGTCTGGGTTTGAATCCTCACTGAGCAATGAAAACCCCTGGGGTGATCATGAGCAAGCCACACTCTTTCAGCCTTAGAAGGCAATAAAAAACCTCCTCTGAATAAATCTTGCCAAGAAAGCTCTATGATATGATCAACCTAAGTTGGAGTTGATTTGAAGGCACATAACAATGACAACAACAACAACCACCTCCTGATCTGAGAGAGTCGGTATTGTGAAATGATGATAATGTTGAACTTGGAGCAGGGAGATCCAAGTTCAAATCCTGCTCAGTCACAAAGTTTATACTGGATGTTCTTGGGCTAATTCTCAGTCAAATATGCCTTACAGCATGGTTGTGGGGATAACGGGTAGAGGGCACCAAGTAAAGCAGGCATACCGCTTGCTGGTATGGTATAGATAAATGGTGATGATGATGACAACAACAATGATGACAATGACAAAAACAACATTCTTTTATTCACTGGGGCTTCTGGTGGCATACTTGTTACCTCACTGCAGTTTTTTCCCCCCTTAATTTCCCCCCCATGGGAGTACCACAGGGAATCCGCACAACTGAAACATTGTCATCTGGTCTGCTGGGCAAAATAGCTAGAGTATTAGCATCCCAGACTACGGACTCTTGGCTGTATCTACTAGGATATTCTGATCTGAGATTTTTATATTTGGCATACATATGTATTTTCTGGCAGAGCACTTTTGGACTGAACGTCCAAAATCTCTCGCCAACATGGGACATATTTATCTCCTGCAGTACAGTGGAACTCCCCTGGGATCAGAAAATAAGCCAGTTTGATGCAAGTTTTTTTTTTTAGATCACATGGATGAAGATTAGTATTTATGACAGAATTTGCCATTTGCCATTCTGTAGATTTCTTTAGAGTTCTACATTGTTTGCTTTATTGTAGATAATGTATTATTTATGAATTTGTTTTAGTTTTTGGGAAGGAAAAAAAAGGAAATTCTTCTCTCTCATTCTCTCTCTCAATTCCTCTCCCGCACCCACCCGCCAACCTGCAACCCATGAGAGACTGAAATGCACTCAGAGAGAGAGAACTTTCTTAGCTGGCAAACAGCTCTGTGGATGCATCTAGTGACATCCAAAGCTGCAAAGATTTTCAGAAGGTAAGTATTAAATGAAGTATATTCCCTCCACCCTGAACACTGCAGGAGCAAAGCAACCCTGGTGCTCCTTGGGCAATGCAAATATTTTGTGCAAATATTCACTGGCTGAGAAGACCTAGATCCTTTCTCAGCTGTTTCATGTGGCCATGAAACAAAAGGGGGGCAGAGTAGAGCCTTGCAGCCCCACTGCTTCTTGTGATAGCTGTTATGGAGCCAAGAGTACTCTTTGAACCATACCTTCTAGAACAGACCTGCACAACTTGGCAGTAGGTAAGGACCAAAATTAAATAGGCTAAACTTCTTCAGGCTGCAGATAGGTTTTTAGCACCTCACTTTCCAAATAAAGTTATAGTAATGGTATAATAATGTTTTGTATTTGCAAAATAGTTTAATCATTAATTATACTATAATGAGTGTAGTATAATTAATGATTAAACTATTTTGCAAATAAAATAAACCATATTAAAAATATGTTTTTATAATATGCTTCCATGCTTTCTCATCAGTGCTGGGGCAGGTGAAGAAATGCTGGAAGGCATCACACTGGGCCAACACCGGATGGCTACATCTATGGCCCATCCACCAGGCCAGGCCTTTGCAGTGCTTGTGTTACCCCACTGGTACACCCTATCCCGGAGTCTATAATTTTAATATTAAATGTGATTCAACATGTCAGAGAGGTCACCTGGATGAGCACATAGGTAGCAACGGTCGAACGATCGAGAACCAGCTCAGGCCAGTAAAATCCCCAGTCATGTAGCCCCAGGAGACCTCAAGTTGTGCAAGCCCACAGTAAACAAAGGATCCTCAGCTACTGAGGAGCCAACTTGAAGGGATTAGCATCTTTTCCCCAAGTTGAGCACCGATAGCACCAGCATGCCAGGACAACCAATTCCTTTCCCAAACTCAGCAGCAGCAGCAGCAGCAGCAGCAGCAGCAGCAGCAGCAGCAGCTCATCACTTTTATTTATATCACACTTTCCCCACAAGATTGGGACTCAAGGTGGCTTACAAATTTAAAACAATCACAATATAATTCAAAACTACACAAAAAGTAAATTATTTTATTTTTATTGTAGCTTTTTCTAGATAAGACATACAAGGTAGCTAAGTGATTTCAGCCATGAGACCCTCTCCTGAAAGTAAATATTCTAGGAAAGTGGTTTCTTGTCTCTCCCAGAGCCAAATTTTGAACTCTTTTTTTTTTTTAACTCTGAAACAAAATCTGACCTTTATTGCTTATCTCCCTTTTCAGCCTCTGCTTTCCATCTCTGGTACAGAAATCATCAAGATATTTTGACACCCCAAGACATTCTAATCAATATTTCATCTAGTATCATTTGCCTTTTCAACTGTGATAAAAGATGGTGCTGAGTTGACATTATACTTTTCATCTATTTCCCTGGTGACCAGTTAATCTCAATGACCTCTTAGATCTTTAGCAAATCAGGCTGCCAGGTAATATTCCTTTGAGACAGCCAGTAATTTTTTTTCTGACAAGTGTCTATTTGCCTAAACAGGCAGTAGGAAATAGCTGGAGTTTCACAGAAAACAATGATTTGACACTATTTTAATGTGTATGTACATTTAAACACAAATAATTTGAAATAATGCAACAAATTTGCAATAAATAGAAACATCTAAACCACAGATACAACATCACAGATTATTTTGATCATTAATGTTTTTGTGTGCCTTTAAGTTATCTCCAACTTATGGTGACTGTAAGGTGACCCTATTACAGGGTTGTTACCACCCCTTTCATACCCCATCCTGCAGGATAGCAAAAATGGCATGAAATAATATAAAAATTGGACATATATGACTGGGAAACATGTGAAAAGCAGGCTGGCTGTGTGCCTGGCCTCGGTCAGCATGGCCACAGCATGGCCAGGTCATAAGGTCAAGAAGTGTTAAGCAGGAAAGCCCAGAGTAAATAGACTTCCAATAATCCTGTCAATGACCTGAAATCTGAATACAGCAGGCAACAAAACTGTCCAGATGTGGCAGGCTAGCACCCCTGCTGTGTGCATTTCCTACTGAAACCTTCCCCATTCACATTATTCAGTCAACCATGACATAAGAGGCTGTCAGGACTCCCATCTGTGTTTTGTCACCCAAAGTAAGACAATCAGTCTGTTCCAGATCCCTTTTGTCTACTGTGCTAGAGACCAATTAACACTTGCCCCTTCAGGGTAGAAACAAGGTGTTAAACCTGAGCTCTGACCATGGCATTTTCCTAGCACTTTGGGCTTCATGTTACACACCCCAGACTCTTGTTCCTCCATGCTGCTCTCAAACACTTGTGTTTGAGCCACCTCTTTTTGATCCTCTGCTCTAGGACTAGTAAGTATGACTCTATAGAACCCAAAGTATCTCTCTATCCAAACTTTCTCTCCTTTCTCTTCATTAGCCTTGTATCATTTGGGAGACTGCTTGAGTTCTTGTGTGTGTCTGTGAATCCCCTAATAAAATATTCATTTGACTGGTGTCTCACAGTTAGCACTGGTAAACACAAGTGAAAAATTTCCTTAGTTAACCCCCTCTCACAGGCCCCTTTGAGCTATAATTCCCCACCTTTACAAGGAGACACTGGCACTGCTGGTGGACCTCAAGGTCCCCCGCTTTTTGGGATAACAGGGTTTTCCTGGCAATATTTATTTAGAGGGAGTTTGCCTTTGTCTTCTTTTGACGTTGAAAGAATGTGACTTTCCAAAAGTCACCTAGTGGGTATTCATGGCCGAGCAGGGAGTCAAACGCTCAAATCACTATACCATGCTGGCACTCATCCTTAATGTAACACTAATAATATCTTAAATCAACTTTCCCCAGTTTTTTTGGATTACAGTTCCTATAATCCCACATCACTGGCTATGCTGACAGAGGCTGCTTGAAGTTGTAGCCTAAAAGAGCTGGAGAGTACTACCTTGGGGAAGCCTTTCTTAAATAATTCCATAAATGTTAATGAAGAGGTGGGCAACGTGTGGTCTGTTCAACTGTCTAGTTACCTAGTCCTAGAGACCTTTCAAACTACACAATCATAGCATTATGATTCTGCTTTAACTGCTGTGGTTTCATCCTATGGAATTTGAGGTCTGTAGTTTGTTTAGGCGTGTAACTGTTCTTCTCTCTGTAAGATGGAAATTATGTTTGTAATGGAATGGAAATAAGCAATTTCAACTGGAAGATTTAAGCATGGAAGTGTGTGTGGGGGTTATTTTCGAGAAAAACTTTTAATAAAAATTATACAAAAAAAATTTATACAGTGCCATTTCTATGCGGTTTTGCTGTTTCTGGGCCCATTTTAGGACAGATAAGTCATTTTTAAAGAGATGTTCTTCTGAAGTTTAAAACAGACCTGGGAGAACAAAATTACATTTTAATGGCAAAATATACCACTCAGGACCAGCATGATGTAGTGGTTTGAACGCTAGACTATGACTCTGGACAACAGGATTCAATTTTCTGCTTGGCGATGGAAACTCACTGGGTGGCCTTGGGTGCATCACACACTCTCAGCCCAGAAAACTCCACGATAGGTTTGCTTCAGGGCCACTGCAAGACAGAAACAGCTTGAAGGCACACACAACAAACCACCCAGAGGGGTCAGGGGGCCATGATTTGCTCATTAGGGGACAATAAATTGGGGTGGAATGATGGTAAGGAGTGGAAGGGATGTGTGAAGGAGAGCCAAAATATCTGCTGGACCCCCCAAATTTTCTATTAGAGTGCTCTACAAGCACCTCTTTCTCCTTGTTTCATGCCTATGTGTCCTCCTTCAGCTTTCTCATTAAAAAGTCCTTGTTCCCACCTGGATTTGGTCACACATCCCTTTTTATTTTTGTCTCTACTCCTTCTCCCAAATCTCCATTGCATTTTTACTAGACTTGAAATCCATTTGCTTCCCGCAGTTCCTCCTCAAAATTCTCCTAAGCAAACTTTGTGGTAAATATTCTCCAGTTTCTTTGAATGCTTGTAAACTATCTGAAACTATCTGAAAATTCTTCAGATACTGAATTTATACCAAATGACCTTCAGTTCCACAGTTATCTGCTATTTTATAGTTTCTCATAGCTGGCGAATACTTCATGACCCTAGTTTCAAGTTGTAACCTGGACTCTGACATAAGAACAAATGTAGTACTTGGATATTTTATTTTTTGGGGCTACAATTTTGAGACGCCCCACCCCTCCAGCCCATATGGCAAGCGCTTGTGCTGTCTGTAGGATTCTGGGAGCTGTAATCCAAAAAGTAATGTTTTCAAGCTGTGGCCAAATGACAGAACACATATTAAACATGTAATTTCCTTTTAAGTAGCGTAGGGGAAAACTGTCCGAAGGCCATTGTATATCGAGGAAATAGGTATGGTGTATATTAGGTAGATATCGATAGATTGATAGATAGGTATTGCTCATTCCATTTTCCATTCTCTTGCAAAATTTGAAACGTAGGTCTCCTTTAAGGTTTGTTCGCTTGTTTGTCAAGGTCAGTTGCTAGTCTGGATGATATGGCCTTGGAATGTGGGAAGATACCATAATTAATCAGATTGACTGCTGTCCCACTGGCTTTGGAAGACGCAAGCATATAACGCCTGAGAGAAATAGCTGGGATTAGTTACGTTGTCTTAAATGGCAGGTAGCACCTCAGATGTTAGGGTATAAAAGACCTTGTAGTTCTGCCCAAGTTGAACTTCAGTACAGATCAAGCCTAGGAAAGTACTGTGTACTGGCTGAGGACTGGAGTATCCCGGTTGTTGATCCCTAGAGTTCTTGACAACTTAATTAGGGAAGTAGGCTTGCTTGATTAGTTTTTCCTTACCGCTATTTTACCTGCTGTACAATAAAAGTCTGTACACTTTGAAATAGTTGTGTACATGTTGCCTCTGAATTTTTTTTAAAAAATTCTTTGCCACTGGCAACACAAGTGTGTTGCATTTTCCTTAGATTTCAAGCAATGCGATGGTTGACTGGAACTAGGCATTATGAATAAAATGGGTTGAATCCTTACTGTCAGAGCCACAGGAATAAACCAGATGTGCATTCATACATATGTGCAAATGCAAAACTTGTCTAGTTCGTTTATTCATTTCAACAGAATGCAGAGTTTGATGCAGATTTTGATCTGAACCTTCTGGGAGTAGCACTTGCTGCTAAGCACTCTCCTTCCCATTTAGAACTGTGGCTAGAAGTCAATTTATTTTGTGAGACATTGGTATTTTTTATGATTTAGGGGTGGAATTTCAATTCTGAATATTCCACTACCCCCTCTCTTCTTTTGTATACTACCTAGGCAAGGTACAAAAATGTCCCTTTTGTACCCATTTCCTCCCTGATTCCATAACAAGAGCCACAGAGGATCACAGTTCCATCTCCCAGCCACTGCTTGTCTGCTGGGGTACACCTGGGCACATTCTACTTGCAGAAATAATGGACAACTTTGGGGAGCTAATGAGATAGATTAATAGGGTATCCCAAACAAGGAATAGTTGTTACTTTATATTATTGACAGCAGACAAGAATAAGCTAAACTCACTTTTGAATCACAGTATAGTAAGACTGGAAGATATCTGAATATCAGCTAGTCAACCCTGTTTCCTTAGGGGGCAGTCTTCATATGCACTCCTTCCTTAATGTTCAAGGCTTCTTCAAATAGAAAAAGATCCACAGTATATACTATTACCTCTGCTCCAGTTCAATCTTTGTAAAACAACTTTCTTCCATTCCTCTCCTGCCTCTCTTCTTTTCCTGTGTCTATCTAGTCTACATGCTGCTTTGGACCTGTATACTTTTTTGGTAGTGTAAATTACTCTCTGGACAGATTTGCCAGGGTCAGTCATTTTCTATTGCTAGTTCAAGTAATAGAGGAGTTCACTGTTTTTCTTTCTTCTAAACATGTGGTAGGATTCAGTTTCTGGAGATTCATTCTTATGGTGTTATAGTTGCCAGCTGAGCAATAACTTGCTAATGATTGCCCGATGCTTCATTACTAGTAGCCAATGACAGAAGACATGCTTGGGCTTCTCTCCAGTCTTTGGAATGGAAAAATTGTGACAGTTTGAGAGTGCACCATCTCCAGCTAATGGAAAGGAGCAGAGCAACAGTTTGCCATTAGCTTGAGCTCTGAAACTGATTGGAGATTGGAATGGAAGTTTCTACCTGGAATTAGCTGAAATTGTGGCACAAGCTTGCTCGTGCATTGCTCTCTGAGAATATGATGCCAGTTTAACAGCTGCACTAGTTGCAGAAAAGCATCTATTTACTTCCAGTAGGTTCTGTTTGCATCTCTGTAACAGCAGTGAACAACTGCAGTGGGCACTGGAGACAATATATTGCCCTAGTGCCCTTTGGGGGCTGCATAGACCACCCAAAATGCCACACCAATGCACCCATTCCACTTCTAATTTTGAAAAACTGGTATTTTTGATGTTAAAACAGTACAGGACCCATTCTGGAATCTATTTAAACAGGGAATAGGATGTTCTGGAAGTTTCCAGGAGAGGCAAAACTCCACTCCCCCCCCCATTGTGAATTCTACCTGGTTCTGACTCCAAGTATGTGTGTATGTGTGTGTGTGTGTGTGTGTGTGTGTACATATGTGTGTGTCCTCAGGTGAGAGATAGTCAGAATTCCTGTTGCCAGATACATGTGGGGAAAAGAATGAGGAGAGGGAAAGGCAGAATGAGCAAGAGTATGCCCCTTTGGAGGAAGACAAAAGCAAGCAAGCTTCTGTTGCCATGTTGTGCAGCTGGCTGCATTTTACTTGAATTCCAGCCACACCACCTGGTACTTGTTTATACCACTAGCCGGGCTTGATTTCCATTATTTAAAAACAAAGTCTCTGGTCCTGTAGAAGTTGAGATTTGGAACAAAACATGCAGTTAGTTTGTTTTGCATAAAATGAGCCTGCTACTGTCTTTCAGTTAATTAATGAATTAACATAACTGTTTTAGGTCTCATGCACACACACAGCGTACAGTTATGCAAAATATTTAAAGGGTGCTACAGCTGTTAACTGTGACAATACCCACATGATTTTTTTTTCATTTTATTGCTTTGGGAATGGGAAGTGGGAGGTTAAAAAGCATGTGAGAGAGGGAAAAGGAATGGGGAATGGGGCACCAGTGATGGCCATTTTGTCTTTCAGGCAACAATTTATTCTGTAGCCAGTTACCCTGGAGTAAGCTCCATTGAACTCAGTGGTACATACTTATAAGTAGATTTGCAATGAATTTCAGGCTTAATAGACTTTTTCTTTTTAAAAAAAGAAAGTAACTTTTTGTTGAAAGGGGGGAAAGCCTTTGCACATGTTCAGAGACAACTGGTCTACAGTTGCATTTTTGAAAACAAAAAACAGTTCCTTTCTCAGAGGATACTCTAGAGAAACATTATTTAATCTTGTCATTGTACTGTTCTAAATTATTGTCACTAACAATAAAATCTAGCATTTTAATAGTGGTTTTTGAGCATACAAAGTATTTTCAAAACATGAAATCAGTAATCCTCATGGGAACCTTAATTGTGAATCAGGTTGATGCATTCTGTTTATGAGATATGGCATGAGGCTAAGCATAGATGCAGTTATTTATGATCCTAGTTCAAACTTGTAAAAACAGCACATAAAATACATAAAAATACACACAGATACAACTAAAATATTACATGAGATTTGAATGCTGCTCATTTCTATCTGATACCCCAGATAAAAGCTAAGAAAAATAAGAAATAAAAAGGTTAAAGTGTTTAAAAGTTAAAATTTCATATCTGATTCTTCCTGTTATGAGTGTTGTGTATAAATATGAATGCTATATTATGATTTCCACTCTATTATTTGTCTGTGAGCTGTAATAGCATACAAAAGGAACTTGGCAATCTTCTCTGTAATTTTGCTTATCCCAGGTAGGAAGGACAAGTAAAAGCTTTCCATTCTACCTGGAAATTTTTGTACAATTGGAGTAATTAATCTAGAGTGAGCATCCAGATAAAAGAACAGTGCAATAACACATGAACAAATGACTCTGTTTCTTTATTCAACCCGGGCAGATACACTTGTCACTGATGCAGTTAGGTAACTTTAGATGTTCCAAGCATGATCACAAACTTTGTGGAATTCCCTTCTTGAACAAGCTATACCTGGTGAATATCTGCATCTCCTGCGGTTGTTAAAGTCACAGGAACTCTGTGGGAGAAAAAGGTGGTAAAAGGGGAGTAAAAAGAGTGAGCAGAAAGAAAGTCTGAGCAAGCAGTGGGATGAAGGAAAAGAAGGAGCAGTAAGGAAGAGAAAGGCAAGGGCTGGGGGAGAGAAGGGAAGAGAGAAAGTGACCTGGAAACCCATTGGAAGAGTTTGGGTGTGTTACATACTCTCAGCCCCAGAAAACCCCATAATAGGTTCCCCTTAGAGTCACAATAAGTTGGAAATGACTTGAAGGCACACAAGAACAACCACCACCACCACCACCATTGGTTGGGAGGACTAAGACAGAAAAAAGTAGAGGAGGGAAGAAGAAAAAATCAGAAATATAGAGCACTGAATGGGGATGTGGTTTAAGAGATTTCAAATCCGGAAAAACTAGGCTCTATTGCTGTTTATAAATAAAACACTCAAAGATTCAAGTTTTGTTTCTTCTTCTTTTTTTCTCATTTAAAGAAGATTGTAGGTTTCCCTCTGGACTGTCACATTGCTCAGAAAATTGGAGTTAGTCAAGTAACTATGATTGTGAAGAAATCTGGATTTAATTGTCAGTTCTCTTTCCCTGACAAATCTTCGTTTTATTGGACAGACCAGTAAAATGCTCCACAGAACACTACTTGAATGCACAAAGCAGGCCATTGTAAATGGCAGGAATGGGATCTCAGTTGGAGAAATGATACTAAAATGGTTCACAGAATAACAGCACAACCATTTGCCTTAAGGCTGAAAGAAGTGATAAATGATGTGATAACAGTCCCTAGACAATCCTCATTACCATTGTAAATCCTGCCTCCTAAATGAATTAATCTATCTAATGTCATCATTGCATTTACCTTCTCCAGCAGCTGCACAGCAACTCTGGGATTTTGTCTTTGTCTGTTCTGTTTGTATGTCAGTTACACTAATCAGAACCTCTTTGGCTGCCATGGGAGAAGTAGACAGCATCCTCTGACATTTGAAATGCCAACCAATTTCTACCCCTGGTAGATGCATTCAATAAAGTCAATGGAGCTACCTAGACTTGTCTTCAAGCTTTATAACATGGAAACAGACTTATTCAGCACCACCTTTCTGAGGGGGTGGGACTGCGTGCTCCTGTGAGGCAAGAGGCTATGCTGATGGCAGTAGTGCTGCTGGTAGGCTCGCCCATTTGAGACAGTCTTTTGCTGAGAAGCCAGACTAAATGTGCCAAATAGCTACTGGGCAGCAGCAATAGTGGGTTGTGTGTGTGTGTGTGTGTGTGTGTGTGTACAGCACTGGCAGAGGATCTCTCAGAGACTGCAGAGCAGTGGCTCTACAGTTAACACTCATTAGTTTTGACACAGAAGGAGGCACAGTAAACCCCTTTTGAATGTTTTTTACCATGAGAACCCTATGATGAGACAATGGCCATTTCCATACCGGGCTTCTGAAACGGTGCAGAGCGACCTGTCACGGAGGTCTTCTACACCGTAGAGTGGACTGGCCTGGATTACTTTTTGTAGTTCCCCACCAGAATCCACTCAGGAGTGGCCGGAACTAGCCGCGCTGCGTGTTTTTTAAAAACCTCTTTTTCAAGATTTTTAAAAAGCACGGAGCGTGCAGCCCCGTGCCGCTCCTTCGCCCGGCTCCAAAGTGGATTTGCAGGCACGCGCAAGTGCGTGCCTGCAGATCTGCCGGGGGCGGGCTTCCGGCTGGCGAGCTTCTCCAGTTGGTGGAGAGCCTCCACCAACCGGAAGCCGCCATCTGGGATGCCGGAGGACTGTGGAGCAGCGAGCTCACGCTGCTCCGTGTGGCGACGGACTTATCCGGCTGCGGGTAAGCTCCGTTTTAGCGTGTTTTCACCCGTTCCCCCCCCCACATGTGAAAAGGGCCAATCCAAAATGAAACGAGATAGTGCCAGAAGATATTCCTGCATGACAGGGAGTTGGATTCAATGGTCCTTGTGGTCTCTTCCAGCTCTATGATTCTATGATGAGACTTCCAGGTCGGATGCCACTGCAGCTATCAGCAAAGAGCAGAGGATAATTACAAGTAGTGCTGTGGCTAAAGATACAGCTGGACTCAAGCTGAAAGGATGTTCAGAGGCAAAACAAAAGTTCAAAGCTGCACAACACATATTATAGGAACATGGAAGATGAAAAGCATGAATCAGGGAAAGCTAGACATAGTAAAACAAGAAATGGAACATATAGACATTGCAGTACTTGAGGGTAATCAAGCCAAAATGGGCAGGAATGGGACACCGTAAGTCAGATAATTACACAGTGTTTACTCAGGAAATGAAAATCTAAGAAGATATGGGGTGGCATTTATAGCGAGGAGAGATGTAGCAAAAACAGTCAAAGGATATGATGCAAAGTCTGACCGAATCATGTCAGTAAGACTTCAGGCAAAACCCATCTGTGTAACTATAGTCCAAGTTTATGCTCCAACTACAGAGGCAAAAGAAGAAGAAATTAAAAGATTCTGTGCAGGAGTCCAGGAGGAAATTGATCACACAGCAAAACAGGACTCCTTGTTAATCACAGGCGATTAGAATACAAAAGTAGGAAACAGACCAGAATCAAAGACTGCAGGAAAATTTGGCCTAGGATCAAGAAATGAAGTAGGAGAGTGACTAACTGAATTTTGTGAGTCCAACAGTTTGTTCATTGCAAACACATTCTTCAAGCAACCCAATAAGCAATTGTATACATGAATACGATCTGATGGCCGAAATAGAAATCAAATAGACTACATAATTGGGAGCAGAAGATGGAAAAGTCCCATTCTTTCTTTAAAAAAAAAAAGGAAAAAAAAAAGACTAGGAGCAGATTGTGGCATGGACCCTGAATTGCTAATAGCAAACATTAGAGAAAAGCAAAGGAAGAACACCAAACCAACCATCATGCCAAAATACAACCTGAAGAACTTGAAGAACATCAATGTAGCATTTAAAGATACTGTGAAAAATAGATGTGCACTATTAAACCCAATTGACTGGAAGCCAGAAGAACCATAGACTACAACCAGGGATATTGCCAGGGAGGAATACAAAAATATACTGTCTGCAGCCAAAAAGAAGGACACACGTCAATGGATCTTCCAAATCTTCAAACAGTTAAGGACAGACAGAAAGCAAAGGTAGAAGGTGACAGAAATAGAGTCAGAATCCTGAATGCAACTGATCAACAACTTGTGCATGGGGACAAGGAGAAATACTGTAGTAATCAATGCAAAGAAATAGAAGGGGACAAAAAGACCCGAGAAATCAAAGGAAAATTTATACCAAGAGCAGGGATGCTGTATGACCAGCAAGGCAACAGAGATGAAAGGTTGACAGATTTTTTCAAGGAAGAACCATATGATGATGAAATGGCAATTTTAAAAAGTAAGTGAAAGCTGCACTCAGCGCGCTTTGGAGAAATAGATCACGAGGAACAGTTGGCATACCAATAGAGCTGCTTCAATCTACAGAGACAGAATCTACTCTAGTTCTAACTAAAATCTGTCAACAAATATGGAACACAAAATAATGGACCATAGATTGGAAATGTTCAATATACATTTCAATTCCCAAGAAAAGAGGATACCATGGATTGTATAACTAGAAGACCATTGCATCAATTTCCCATGCAAACAAAGTCATACTCAAAATTCTACAGCAAACACTGCTACCGTAGATAGAGTGAGAAATGCCAGATGTCCAAGCTGAGTTCCGGAAAGGAAGGGACAATAGGAATCATATTGCAAGCATATGTTGGATACTAGAGTGCACCAAAGAATTTCAGAAGAACACCAGCCTGTGCTTCATAGATCATAGGAAAGCCTTTGCTTGTGTAGATCACAAGAAACTACCAATGAGTCTTAAAAAAATGGGTATGCCACAACATTTGATTGTCCTGATGCGTAACCTGTACACAGGACAAGAGGCTACTGTTAGCACAGAATACAGAGAAATAGAATGGTTTCCAATTGTCATGGGGTTCAGGCAAGGCTGCATTTTATCATCCTGTTTAGTATGTATGCTGAACATATCATATGTAAAGCAGAATTAGACTCGGAGGAAGGTGACATGAAAATGGGAGGAACATCAACAATTTAAGATATGAAAATGACACCATACTAGACATTGAAATAGTTAAAGATTTTCTATACCTTTACTCAATCATTAATCAGAATGGAGACTCTGGTCAAGAAATCAGAAGAAGACAAAGACTTGGAAGGGCAGCTATGAAGGAACTGGACAAGATCCTTAAGTGTCAAGATATAGCATTGTATACTAAAGTTAGAATTGTTCATGCTATTGTATTTCCAGTTTCTTTGTATGGTTGTGAAAGCTGAACAGTGAAGAAAACTGATAGGAAGAAACTCATTTGAATTGTGGTGATGGAGAAGAGTTCTGTGGATATCCTGGACTGCTAAACAAGACAAATTAATGGGTCCTAAAGCAAATCAAGCCTGAACTCTTCCTAGGTGCCAACATGACTAAACTGAAGCTGTCATCCTTTGGCCATATCATAAGAAGACATGACTCAATAAAAAAAGACAATAATAGATGTTAAAGTAGGGGCGATAGGAAAAGAGGAAGACTACATTACAAATGGACAGACTCAATCAAGGAAGACACGTCCCTGAATCTCCAAGACCTGAGCAGTGGTGTTGATGATAGAGTGACTTGGTGGTCTCGCATCCGTAGGGCCACCATAAGTCAAAGTCGATTTGACGGTAGTTAAAAATAACAGGGATGTATCCATTTCTGCTTTTATGAAAGGGACTAGCTCACTTTGAAGAGATGATGATGAAGGTGATTAGTTACTGTTCAATATTACTTTCTTAACTGATAAATTACCATGCTTTCAAGCAATCTATAATTAAAAACAAGGAGATTTCATGTTGTTCAATATTTATTGGTGTGCTCTGACTTTTTATCTTATCCTGTCAGTCTGTTAAAAGATGCCTGGGATTTGCCACCAAGTGGTGATCCCCCTGGATTCTCTATTCTGCAGAAGGATGGAGGGAATACATCTCTGAATTTTCTCAGAGATGCTGCTGATAGTGGCAATCTGATAGGGATTCCAGATTCCCATCTGGTGTCAGTCTGAAATCTGCTGGAAGAGTGTGAGGTTGTCCCAGAGAGAAGCATATGGGACACAAGCACCTATGCAAGGAGGAAGGAAGAAGAAAGGCAAACCCAGAGACTGGAAAGAAGAGTGCCTAAGCATCACTGCTGACAATCCCACAGTCTGCATGGTAAGTGAAGCCATGGCCCAGAAAGCTTAGGCTGGCAGCGGCCTGGGTTGGCTTCTTTGCTGTGTCTTTGGAGAGCAGTCTCACAATAATTATCTGAGAGCTGCGTCTTATAGCACACCACTAGAATGCTCACAAAAATGCCTCGGAAATTTGTCTCAGTCCAGCTGTGCCCAGTTGGTGGCTCTGAACTGAGGCCCCTTTAAGCCAGGCTTATGGAAAAGGCAGCCTGTGAGCCCTATGCAGTTCCTAATCTCACTTTTGCACCCTGGTAGGAGAAGTGGACCTTGAAGGCCAGGAACAGTTCTGAAAAAAACAAAACAAAACAAAACAAAACAAAACAACCTCAGCTACAAATTCTTGATGCTGTATCTTCCCTTGTTTCTAGCTCCCAAGTTGTCATTGTTGCTGCTGCTATTAATATTATTTTATATATTTAAACCCCACCTTTCTCCCCAGGGCAGGACTCATGAGCCATTTCCTCGCTAGACTGTTATAGTGCTATTATTCCACTTTCAACATCCTATGGAACCAGGATCTATAGGATGTTGAAAGTGGAATAACAGTACTATAACAGTCTAGTGAGGAAAGCTAACAAGGGCCCTTTTCACATGTGTGGGGGGGGGAACGGGCGAAAACGCCCAAAAACGGAGCTTACTTGAAACCAGGTAAGTCCGTCGCCATGTGGAGCAGCGCGAGCTCTCTGCTCTGCAGTCCTCCGGCATCCCAAATGGCAGCTTCCGGTTGGTGGAGGCTCTCCACCAACTGGAGAAGCTCGCCAGCTGGAAGCCCGCCCCCGGCAGATCTGCAGGCACGCACTTGCGCGCACCTGCAAATCCACTTTGGAGCCGGGCGACGGAGCGGCACGGGGCTGCGCGCTCCGTGCTTTTTAAAAACCTCGAAAAAGAGGTTTTTAAAAAACACGCAGCGCGGCTAGTTCCGGCCGCTCCCGAGTGGATTCTGGTGTGGAACTACAAAAAGTAGTCCACACCAGTCCGCTCTATGGTGTGGAAGACCACCGTGAGAGGTCGCTCTGCACCATTTCAGAAGCCCGGTATGGAAATGGCCAAGATTAAAACGGAACAAATTAAAACATCAATGAACATAAAATTTAAATCAAGCAATTTATAAAGTTAAAACAATTACCTGTTAAAAGTGTTAATATTAAAAATATGAAATACATTTAAAAATTAAAACTATATCATCCTAAAACAAAGCTGCAAAGCATCACAACCCCACACCTGGTCAATTTAAAAAGCCTGCCAATGCAGAAATGTCTTCATCTACCTTCCAAAGACCAGCAGGGACAAATCTCATTAAGTCCAATAGCTAGTGCCATAACATCATCTGCTGTTTGTGGTCTTGCACTTCTAAGGTGAATCTGGACCTCCCCTTCATTTGCATTCGCAAAGAAAGGATTTCATGCTTAATAGTCCTATATACCCTTTCATGGGGTGCACAGGGGAGTAATTGTAAACAAAAGCTGGAAGAACAGCCGGTTAGCATCCATTTGGCTGTGTGGAGTATGTGAGGAAGCTAATGAACAACAGCCCGTTAAGATGTGTAAATTTGGTGGTTCCTTTTTACAGTGCTGGCAGTAATTCACTCTGATATCAGGCCAGGACCTTGTTACTGCTGAAAGCTACCAAACTAATGTTGGTTGGGGGCTGTGTCCCTCAAGGATATTCCTAGCCATTTTTGTGCATGTTTCAGCTTCCAGTTCAAACAATTCTAGCTCCTTTTTGTGTACAGTTGAAACATATGAAAAAGTGTGTAGGCATTATTCTGTCTAATTCTTCATTAAAAAAGGATGCCTTTCCTGTATCTCATTTGCCCTACTAATGACTACAAAGGCACTGATGGTGAAACTCTACATGACTTTAAACATGTAGCACACAGTTCTGTATCATAATTTATTAAAACTTTAGTGTGAGTACATTCTGCATTGATTCAGCCCTCCCTTCCCCCTCCCTGAAGGGTGATTAAAAACCAAACAGCCGTCCATTATCATCAGTGGATTTGTTTCTATACAACAAGTGTGTATATGTGTGTGTGTCTATGTAGTGTGAATTTTAAAATAAAAACTAGATGGAGAGGTTTGAAGCTCCCTCCACAACTTGGTTCAAACCAAGACCACACCTCCTTATAGCAGAATTTAAAAAATCAGAGATCTTAAACCCCATCAGGTTTCTTGAACATCTGATGTGGTTTCACCAAGATGACTTGACTCTTTTTTAAAAAAAGTCTAAGATCTTAATTGAAACATATAAAATGACCTAACTTTTACTCTTGTACATATTAAAACAAGATCCCACACACTCCACATATTGTGTGAGCTCATGGTGTCCTTGAATGAATGCCAGAGTCCACAAGGCTCAAGAGAGCCCACTACCATTGCAACTTGGCAGAAAACTGGGCTGGGTTGACTGGCTTGTTTTATTAAAAAAAAAAAAATCTGTGTCCCTTAGTAATGAGGAGTGACAAGGACTGTAGTCAGCAGTTTCAGTGAATCAGCAAGCCAGACATCCTTTTAACATCTCCCTAATTCCCTTAACATAGCATCACCCTGGACCAGCAATATGTCAGACTGACAGAGAAGATTAAAATGGTGGTCAGCACACTTACACGTGCTAAATGCCTAATACAAAGAATTCTTAAAGGAACTTATCCTTTAAAGCAACCTGCCTGCACTGGCCTGTGTGAGTCCTTTCCAAGAGCATTTTGGCTGTGCTGAATGAGAAAGTTGACTTTTTGTTCCACTTCCAGTGCTTGCTCAGTACTACCATCTCTCAGCTCCAACTGCCGCTGCTGTTCTTCACATCTCATCACTCAGTAAATTGGGCAGAGCCAACTGATAGCACTGGGCTTAGGCCAGCTCCCAAGACATAGTACTGCTCCTGCCTACTCACAGTTATTAGCTTGGTCTCATTTCCCAGTTTTTTCAGCCACCCCAGCCCAACATGGGGAGAATTTATCATCTTTCTCTTTCCCTCATTCTCCCTGCCAAAAGCTGTCAAGCATCAAGGAAACTCACTATGTCCATGGCTTCCTCAGACTATGTGGCAGTGCTTATGGTGGGGAAGGGGGCTTTTTTTTAAAAAAAGACTGTATAATATCATATATGAGGCTGCTGATTGAGACCACTAGGAGTTTTGGAGTTTGGTGCCATAAGTATATTGATGATATTCAGCCTTATTTTTCTTTTGTCAATGGGACAAGCAAACAGTGCACAGATACTGAACCTATGCCTAGATGCTGTGACAGGTTGCCATAAACTACATTCTTATCAAATAATTAACCCTATCAAATGATTAACTGAACAACATTCTCACCTAAAATATAGTTTCCAACCACATCAGCTTCTTTTCCTCCTTTCTTGGTGAGCTGTATTTAGGGGGAAATGTGCGGTGGCTCCTCAAGTCATTTTATAATGACAATGTGGGATTAGTTCCGCAATCCACAGTTTGTCCTTTCACACGCATAGCAGTGAGTTGCTTCCAACCTAAAGAACAATCATTATCTGGAGAATTTTTTTCTATGTTTAGGTTTAATTTCCTTGCTACTTTGCTAGGTTCGCAATTTTTGGAGATGTTGCTACTATATCAGTGTCAGAAAAATATTTTTATTTATTTAATTTATTTATTACATTTATATCCCGCCGTTCTCCCAAATGGAATGGAATGTGAGATTACAGGTTTGCAGGATACATGGAGATAGATCAAATGTTATTAACAAACAGTGGGGACATTAGATTTTTCTAGAACTGCTTTTCACCCCACAACAGTGTCAGCTTTATGAAGCATAGAGGTCACCACTTTTCTAGCTCTAAGCAGGCTTACAGAATTAAAATGTCATGGAGAAGGACATGCGCCTGACTCCCATGTCTCCCATTCCGTTCCCAATGTCTTTGGACCTTTTGGTTTTTCAGTATGGAGATATGAAGGTGGGTTCAAAGTGTGCTTAGCTGAATGTCCTACCAAACAACCCTATATGTAGGATCCCTGCCTTGTGAGGGTTCTGAGTCATGGAGAGGTTTTTGAGTTTAGCTGTGCATCCCAACACCTTCAGACCTCCAGACGTTTGCAAAATAATAGCATGTAGACACTGGAAATGGGCCTAATGGGGACAATTCAGGGATGGGATTGCCTTATGTACTCTGCCTCCGTGAATTCCACAGGAAGAGTAAGATTCTATAAAAGAATATTGGCAGTGCTAGGTTCTAGACAAGAATATCATTAACATCTTCACCATCACCATACCCCTTCCCTGCAAATACATGCAATCCCATCTGATTTCAGAAGCTAAGCAAGGTCAGGCCCTGATTATGAAAGACAACCAAGAAAAACCAGGGATCTCAAACTAGGGCTAGGAAAATTCTTGCTTGAGAGCCATTGTTGTCCATAAGAGCTGACAATATAGGGCGGGACGGAACCTGTATAAGGTAACTTTTTAAACTGGCTTGTTAATTACTGTTTGCTCTCCATGCAGCTCTGTTCTAATTACTTAAAGGAAAATCCAGACAAGAACAAGAATTTTTCCATCCCAGACCACAAAAAGCTTTTAGCTAGTTTCATTGGCCATTTCTGCACTACACTCTTATAGCGCGATTATTGCACTTTCAACATCCTATGGAATTCTGGGGTTTGCAGTTGAGGGAGGGGCCAGCCAGCCCCTCCCTCAACTGTGAACCCCAGGATTCCATAGGATGTTGAAAGTGCAATAATCGCGCTATAAGAGTGTAGTGCGGAAATGGCCATTATCTTCTCTCCTGTCTTTCTATATGGTACAGTAACTTCCCATTTCTATCAAGGAGTCAGGAACCTGTGTGACCTTCAGAAGAAATGTTGGCTGATATTTTCCTCTTGTTCAGATTTGAATGGGGTTGGCCATGAATGTGGGCTAAGTAGCCAGTCATTATGTTTGACACTGTCTGCTCAATGGCTATATGATGCTGGCTGATTATGGGGAGAGAAGGATGTAAAATCAGAAGGACAACAGAATGCAGTGTCCTAAGACCAAGATTGTGGATTGTCTGGGACCCTGAGGAGGAACATTTCACACTGCCAGATTTTGTTGCCATATTCCAGCAGTTTCTTGCTGCCTTCATTACCCTTCTGTGAATTTCGACAGCTTCATGTGAAAGGAGGAGTTTTCCACAATATGAACCCATATGGCTTTGATATTTGTGAATTTTATTTTAATTTGTTTATTTATTACATTTATATCTTGCCAGCACCACACACTGCATTCATGGGCCTCCTCCCTATTTTTTGCAACACAACTTGGTGAGATAGTTAGGCCATAATAGAGTGATGGGCCCAAGGTCACCCAGTGAGCTTCCTGGCTGAGTGGGGATTCAGACTTGGATCTCTCCAGTCCCAGTATGGCATTCTAACCAGCACAGCATAGCAGTGTTCACACATTACATTCAACACAAGTACAGTTTGTGTACATGTGTATGCAGACTGTTGAGCAGTATGCTGGTAGTGTAATCCATATGTAACATGATAGTTCTGTCTACCTATTTGCCTTGAAATTTGTAGGGCTAACACTGGAGATGGGCCAGGGATGTGAATGTGTACACAAACCTGGGAGAAAGTTAGACCTTTGTGTATTGAGCACCAAGGTCTCAAAAAGGTTCTTTAACTGCATTGGATTGAATGTGTTTACAAAAGTCCCATGAGTGGGAGCTCTGATAATGTTGTCATGGGAATTTCCAGAGCTGTCTTCAAACCTTCCTATACAACACACAAAAGTCTAACTTATGTCTTGGAGCCTGAAGGATTTTGGCTGCGGTGAGGTGGGGTGGGGATGCCCACATGCCACCTATGTTCTAGGATCCTGTTTTAGCCCTTTATGTATTCAGGTGAATGCCTGAACAGGGCTTACTTGCACCTTATACACAGATTGCTGATACATACAATGGCACAAATATTCATAGGTAATTGAGAGCCAGAGTGGTGTAGATGTTTGATCATTGGACTGGAGACCAAGGCTCAATTCCCACTCAGCCACAGAAACCCATTGGGAACATCACACACTCTCAGCCCCAGAAAATCCCATAATAGGTTTGCCTTAAGGTCACCATAAGTTGGAAATGGCTTGAAGGTACACAGAACAGTGAAATGTGGATGCATACAAGGGATTCTGCATCTACATTTCTACTCAAGAGTTCAAGTCTTGATTAACATACACTAGAAATAAGGAATTTTGTGGTCTTGTTATTCATAACATGTTGCTTCTACCCTATATAGAAATAAATCCTAGTTTGTGCAGTGCAGCTGGTGAACAACTGCACTCTTTGGAACATTTATTACTAGTTGTAACTAGTATGTCAATTGTGTAGAGCATTTTTTTTTTAAAAAAATAGCTCATTACCAATAACATTATTGTAAAGTTCAGTTATTTTGAAAATAGAATAAAAAGGCTAGTGAAATTCAAAATATTTGCTGGCAAGAATTTACTTAATAAGAAGGGGGAAAGCAGGGAAGAAAGCAAATTGAATGCACTGGTAAAATAGGGTTCCCACTTATGGGAGCTTTGTAACTGTGATCAACTGGTTATGCATCTCTCTTCAGTACTTTAACATACTGCAGGTAAAGAATGGGGACCAGGGCTTGTATGTGCAATGATATCTTCTTCCCCAGTTTTAGCTGTGCATGTGTTCAAGCAAATGCTAGAGATAGATTTTAAATTAATTCCATAATTAATTACTGTTACATTTACACTTCTGAATGGACCCTCAATAGTAAGTTTTCGTTGTCTTGCTTTTTAGAAATTATTAAAATAATTACTTAGTTACATTTGGTTTTTTTTTTTTAAAGTCTGAATACTGCAAGATCTTGGCCCATAGTACAAAACAACTGTCCTCTCATCCACCTCATTGTCACCTCAGCACCAAGAACTTCACTGCAGGCAGCTGGACAAGGCGCAGCCTGATCCAGTGTTTGAAACATGGGATAGCCCATCTCTACTCTTTGGTGAGGTTGCATCTCCATAACTATAGAAGTTATACTACAACAGGAGAAAAGTTATCCCTCATTAAGTTGCAATCACATTGCAATGTAGTTACATGTCACTAATTAGTTCTGCAATTAGTTATTTGTAATTAGCTACTCTTTACCCTGAGTAGTCCTTCAGTTTAAGGCAGCACTGTATCACTTAGCTCCCATATGACTAGTACAATGCTTAAGACATTTTTGTCACCTGGGATCTGGGCATGATGAACACCAGTTTGGAGCTATTGTACCCATGATTTCAGATCTTATCTGATGAAAGACTTGGGGTGTTAGCCTCTTGGTCCTTTTCTTTTGTACAATATTTCAGAGCACTCTCTTTATCTTAGAAAGTAGAGAGAGAATAGATGTCTGGAGAAAGAAAAAGACAGACAGACAGTGAGGTAATGTAGTATAGTGTGGTATATTTTAACACAGAAAAATAAGGAGTGCAGATATCTCTGGTAGTTCAAGCTTCTGGCTATGAAAAATTACAAAAAAAAAAATCAGCCCTCGTATTAGCAATGCAAAATGATCTTAAACTTTCCAAATAGACCATTACTAGCATGAAATGGTAACTGCACAGTCAAAAGAGTATTTATTGCTAGTGACAGTGTTATAAATCACAATTCACATACAAGGCAAACTACAAAACCCTGCCACACTTAATGAGAGACTGAATTAAGTTGAAGTGAAGTTGCCTTGCCTTATCAGAAAGGTAGGCAGTGTGCCCTTTTGACATTCTCTCTTTGGGCTGTGTACAAACGGGTTCCATCTTAGCCTAATTAACTTTTTATCATTAAGAATCTGAAAAAATTGAATTGTGTCAGACATGGGTCAGTGTAATGATAATTTAATGGACGCATATTATTATGCAAGTAAAGCTTTGAACATGTGCGATACACATTACATTACCATTGACCTATGCAAATTTCCATCACGATGTCTCTCATTCTTTGTCACCGCTGCATTAATGCCACTTCTCTACCCCCTCATCTTTTAAACAATGATTTCCTCATTTTCATATTAATTGCATCGGTTAACTACAATAATGCTTTAACTGAAAATGAGCAGCACGATGGATTGGGGAAAAAAAAAGGTCTTTCATTCTTTTTGCTTAAGCAGTTTCACAAGGCCCACAAAAAGATGCCTTAATTTGACTCCCTATAATTGCTTATCATTAGGCACAGCAGCCCTGTGAAGCATCATTGTTTATTTCAGTCTCATCCTTGATTGATGGAGAATTGTCACTTACCTATCAGAGGGATACAGATTTTTTTGCTGCAGGGTAGCTTTGTTAGGGGAGAACTTCAAAACCAACAAGTGCTCCTGCATTTGGAATATGAAATATGAGGCTAATGATGCCCAGGAGTTCCTGCATGGCAACTATGATGGGACAAAATACTTCATATCTCCTAAAATTCACAGACAATCTCTTCCGAAGGATGTCTTTTGTAAAGGAAGATTCATATGCTGGAATTCTGTTAGGCACATACAGATGTTTAAGTGTCCCTTAGGCATGCAGGTATCCTTTTTGGGTGCTGTGTAGGCTGGTAGCCCCTTCCTCCCCCCATAGAGCCCAAAGCCCCCCCTTGACTGATTTTAAAGCACCAGAAACTGACCTGCATGACCATTTCATGCTTTCAGGTGAGCAGGCAGGATTGGAGGAGCATCTGACTACATTTCTAAAGCCAGATGCAGAAGAATGAGATGGGGGCCTCCAGGGGTCTCAGCACCACTGTAGTCTTGGTGCACCTGGCTTACAGGGGCACAGCCAGATGTTTCTGCCTGCTTGCTGTGAAGCGTGGAATGGCTGTGCAGAGCAGCTTCAGGAGCTTTAAAGTATGTTGAGGGGGTGTAGGGCTCAGCATGGCGTAGGTCTGCATGTGGATATTTATGCTATGCTGAGAGGATGCTGGTTTTAGGCCACAGTATGTATTTTGATATTTTTGGAATATACATGTGGACACAGACTCTGAAAGAAAAAGCAAAATATGAGCTGGAGGTATTTAATCTCTCTCTCTCTCTTTTTTTTTAAAAATCGTGTTTGATGTTTATTCAGGACAACAAAACACCAACAGCAACAGCTAAAGCTTTTTTCACATTACACAAGAGCTTTCACTAAAGCTCTCTGGCTGAACATTCTAAATATCCCTCCTTAAACTGAAGAACTGTTGCCAAAAGGGACTTATTTCGACTAATTTCCCCACACAATTTCCAACTCTTCCAAAAGAGAAAAACAATCCGAACTCAAAAGCAGAAGTGGATAACAGTGGGTAAGACACATTATGAGAGCCAGCATGGTGCAAGGATTGAGCATTGGGCTATGACCCTGGAGATCGGACTGTGATTCCCCCCTCAGCCGTGGAAACCCACTGGGTGACCTGGGGCAAATCACACACTCTCAGCCCCAGAAAGCACCATGATATGGTAACTCTGAGGCGAACCTAAGTCAGAAGTGATTTGAAGGCAAGCAACAACAACAGCAGCAGCAGCAGCAGCAACAGGAAAACATATCATATGGTTATGCTGTTGCACTTATATTTTTAAAATAACAAAAATAACAATTTTAATTTTGAGCAACTACAAAGTAAAACATTACTTTGAACAATGTTGGGCTATATTGTAACAAGCAAGTTTGGCAGCCTTATTACTATAACTGTGGCTAATTACTTTATAAAAGACATTTTCCAAGCTCTGGATGAAACTGATATCTTCTAAATGAGACCACAGCAATATAATACACTTGCCATGGAAAGTAACTATTGTCCCTTGACATATTTGAGTTCTGATTGCTGCGTTGAGCCTGAGTCTTGGCATACAGAAGAGCCTCATTGGATTCATTCCACTAGCTGAGCACCAGCTGAGTGGTTTCCTAATCAATTCTGAGTAGAGCTCAAAATAAATCAATTTAAGGGGGAGGCAAGAAACAGCCCATCCCAATAGTTTTTCAAAAAAAGTTATTTGTTGTTGTGTGATTTCAAGTTGATTCTAACTTACAGCAATTGTACTGTAGATTTTTTTTTTTTGCAAGATTTATTCAGAGGGGGTTTGCTTTCTTTTAAGGCTGGGAGAATGTGACTTACCCAAGGTCACGCAGGGGATTTCCATGGCTGGGCGGAGAGCAGAGAGATTAGAAGTAAAAAAGAAGTAAACTTTTAATTTTAAAAGTGATATTGGAAGCACTTTGAGTCAGACACTGGTTCCTTGCAGCACTAGCTGCTAATTGGAGCAGGAAAATACAAAATATGACCCCAGCACAGCAGAATCATCCTGATCCTGTGAATTAGGTGACACCAAGAAGCCAATCCCCCTGCTATTTCTGCAGTTTCCATTCTAGCACATTGCCCCACTTAGGCTACATGTTACTAAAGCCATTTCTGCACTAGGCTGTTATAGCGCTATGATTCCACTTGCAACATCCTATGGAATCCTAGGGTTTGCAGTTTCGGGAGGGGCTGGCCGGCCCCTCCCGAAACTGCAAACCCCAGGATTCCATAGGATGTTGCAAGTGGAATCATAGCGCTATAACAGCCTAGTGCAGAAATGGCCTAAGAGAACCATCCCAGTTACTTGTTGTGCCTTCCACTCCAGGCACATGCCTGCTGTCAAGCTTGTTAGCAGCAGCAGAACTGTGGGGCCTCCCAAGGGCCCAACTGATAATGTGCAAAAGATGTTTCTCAACTCATCTCTACTGCATCTTGGAGAACCTGGGTACCAATTTTGTTTGGGTGACTTACCATGCCATAACAGCAGCCCTGTCAGATAGGACCAAAAGCCTGTCTACTCCAGCATCTTATTCCTTGCAGTGACCATTTTCTGCAGACTTGGGGTATATAGGGGGGAAATTCCCACTCCCAACCTAAAAGTCCTACTGGACGTTTAGAACATTCAGGGGCCACTAGAATGTATGAAGCCATTGCACATCACTGTGATGTCCCAAGCCACCACCATAATTTCCTTCTGGAAAAAAATGAGAATACTCGGTGGCAGAGCCAGTTAGGGGCAGTGAGGGTGGTCCACCCTGGGCAGCACTTTCTGGGGGGTGGTGAAGGCTGCAGAGAAACCAGTTTTCTGATTTTAAGGAGGACTGGCCTCAGCAAGTATGTAACTTACTGCCCCAGGGAAGGCTTAAAGGAAAGAGTATCAGTGGCCCCCACTTCCTTCAGCTAAGCCCCCCCCCCCAAGGCAGAGTTGGGGAAAGCGAGAATCCAAAGGAAAGGGCAAAGGGGGTGGGGGTGGAAAGGAAAGAAGTAGCAGCAGAGGCAGCGGCTTGGCATGTGTTCCTTCTCCCTTCTCTTCCCTTCCCTTCCCCTCCCCTCCCTTTTCAGTCAGTCGTTGTTTGGTCACTGATAAGACTCATTTCCCTGGAGTTGCCTCCTTTCTTCTACACACAGACACACAGACACACACACATGCGCACACACGGCTTGAGGGAGAGAAAGATGTGCATACTTCTTCCACCTCCTGCTTGAAAACTTTAAGGTAGGAGTTGGAGAAAGAGCAGAGATCCTGCTCTTGTGAGACCTGCTGTGGGAAAAAATAGGGTAGGACTAGAGAAATCCTTAGTGATACTTGTAATGTTTGGCGCCTACATAATTCCTTTCCATTTTGGCCTTTTTGGGGCTTGGATCTTTTAACTGTTCCATCAGCTGTTTTTGTTTTCCTTAAGTGCAGAGAAATACAAACAGACAGGATGGAAATGGCAGGCCTTCAAAGGCATAATCAAAATTGTCAGGACAATGAGAAACAATTTTTCAGAAAACATAGGCCATTTCCTCACGGGGCAAGGGAATCGCCCCGTGACGCCACTCACCGGACTTTTGGGCTCTCCGGTCCGGTCCACGCTGCTCCGGAGCAGTGCATGGCCGCCACTCCGCACTGCTCCAGAGCCAAAAATGGCGGCTTCCGGTTGGTCAAGGCTCTCAATCGCTGAAGCTCGCCAGCCTAAAGCCCGCCCCCGGCAGATCGCAGGCTCGCACCAATGCGAGCCTGCGAATCTGCATAAGGGAGCAGGCTCGCACTGGCACGCTCCGTGCTTTTGAAAAACCTCAAGAAGCAGGTTTTTCAAAAGCACGCTGGACGACCACTTGGGGTCATTCCAGAGCAGGCTGGGGTGCAGATCTACGTTAAATAGGTCCCACCGAGTCCGCTACCAGGTGCAGACATCCTCCTTGGAGGACGCTCTGCACCGTTTTAAAAACCCCGTGTGGAAATGGCCTTAGCTTTCATTAAAACATGAATCAACAGCTGCATTCTCAGGGGCTTTCCACACTACTCTGTTATAGTGCCATTATTCCACTTTCAACCCCCTATGGATCCTGGCATTTGCAGTTTAGGGAGGGGCATTGAGAATTATCAGCCAGATTGCTCTTTGGCCTCAGTAAACAACAAACTCCAGAATTCCACAGGAGATTGAAAGTGGAATAACAGTACTATAACAGTGCAGGGCAGAAAGGCCCCAACTTGTCCCCATGCTGCTGGAGGCATCTGACTGGGCAGGGACTGGGGGTGGGCCAGGCAGTTGCCATATGCTTCTCCCTCCCCCTGTCCATGCCTGGTCTGGGCCGGCAGCCAAAGGCACCTGATAACACACACACCAAAACGTTTGGACAGCAAAGTAATTGGTCACTTTACTTAAGCAAAGAAACAGTCTTACAAACAAGAAGCAAACAATGGTCCCTGGAAGGTCTATAAATCAGAGGCAGGCAATATAAACACAAATCAGAGGCAAGAATAACAGGCAAGGGAAACAAACAGAAGCACGCAGGAGAAATGGTCAGTTAATCACCAAGAGGATCTGGAGGGGAATGGCTCAGCTCTTATAGGTTCAGAGCTCAGCTCAGCTGGTGCTTGATTAATTGTTGTTTGGCATAAATTTGCTGGAAGTGGAATGGTGTCTACACTGGGTGAAGGTGAGTATTGGTAAGTCATTCTCCATGTCAGAAGGCACAGGGCTCCCTGCTGGGGCTGGTACTGCCCCCTGTTCTGTCTCTGGGGTGGGTGGTGGTACTGTCTGCTCTGCAGGTTCTGCTGTTACAATCTCTGCACCAGACCCTGTGCCCAGCTCAGCAGGTTCTGCTTTCCCAGACCTGGAGTCTAGGTCTTGGAAGCCCATGACACCCATCATGCCATCTTCTGGTGGCACAGAGGTTTCAAGGCCCCTCCCTAAACTGCAAACTCCAGGATTCCATAGGATGTTGAAAGTGGAATAATAGTGCCTGTCTGAAAAATTAAGCTGTGTGGTCATAAATGACCATAAAACTGAATCCTTGAAGTTATGAGATTACAAGTCCACCTTACGATTTTGTAAGTAGTGAAAAGGAAGCCAGCCAATTTTAGCAGGAAGTACATCACTCAAACCAGAGGCCAGAAAAGTGAGGAGCTGTTTTCAAGAATGGTAGTGATAGTAACAGACTCTACCCACTTACTCTGCAACTGAGGGGGAAGGGTTGAGTGAGGGCACAGAAAGACATGGAGAAGGGCCAGTGAGAAAAAGGAAAGAGAAGGCAACAAGAGAAGAAGAAGGAACAATGAGAGGCACTGGAGTGGAGAGAAACCTCTTCAGATGGGCCAGAAAACAGAGACAGTCATAGAGTTGGAAGGGACCACAAGGGCCTTTGAGTCCAACCCCCTGCAATGCAGAAATGCATAATCAAAGCACTCCTGACAGATGGCCATCCAGCCTCTGTTTAAAAACTTCCAAAGGAGACTCCACCACACTCTGAGGCAGTGTATTCCACTGTTGAACAATTCTTATTGTCAGGAAGATCTTCCTAATGTTTAGGTGGAGTTTCTTTTTCTGTAGTTTGAAGGCATTGCTCTGTGTCCTAGTTTCTTGGGGCAGCAGAAAACAAACTTGTTCAATCTTCCATATGACATCCCTTCAAATATTTAAACATGGCTATCCTGTCACCTCTTAACCTTCTCTTCTCCAGGTTAAACATCCTCGGCTTCTCACAGCACGTGGTTTCCAGGTCTTTTGCCATTTTGGTTGCCCTCCTTGACATATTCCAGCTTGTCAATATCTTTCTTGAACTGTGGTGCCCAGAACTGGACACAGTATTCCAGCTGAGGTCTGACCAAAGCAGAATAGAATGGTACTGTTATTTTCCTTTATCTAGACACTATACTCATATTGATGTGACCTAGAATTGCATTGATTTTTTAGCTGCCACATCACACTGCTGACTAATGTTCATCTTGTGGTCTACTAAGACTCCTAGATCCCTTTTATATGTACTGTGGTCAAGCCAGGTGTCACTCATGCTATATTTGTGCATTTCCTTTTTTCTGCCTGTGTAGTACCTTATATTTCTCCCTGTTGACATTTATTTTGTTAGTTTTGGCCTAGCTCTCTAATCTGTTAAGATCATTTTAAATTCTGATCCTATCCCCTGGGGTACTAGCTACCTCCTCCTAATTTGGTGTCATCTGGAAATTTGATAAGCATGCCCTCTATTCTATCATCCAAGTCATTGATAAAGATGTTGAATAGCACTGGGCCCAAGACAGAACTTTTTGGCACTATATTAGTCCATGATGAAGAGCAACCATTGGTGAACACCCTTTGCATTTGATAGGTCAACCAATTATAAAACCACCTGAGTAGCATTGTTTAGCTCACATTTGATTAGCTTGTGTGCAAGAATGTCATGGAGGACCTTGTCAAAGGCCTTACTGAAGTCAAGATATGCTATACCCACAGCATTCCCTCCATCTACCAGGATTGTAACTCTATCAAAGAGAGAGAGAGAGAGAGAGAGAGGGAGGGAGGGAGACAGAGAGAGACAGAGAGAGATAAGATTAGTCTGGCATATCTTGTTTTTGAGAAACCCATGTTGACATTTAGTGATATAGCATTCTTTTCTAAGTGCTTACAGACTGCCTGTTTAATGATCTGCTTTAGAATCTTTCCTGGTATTGGTGTCTGGCTGACAGGATAGTAATTATTTGGGTCCTCTTTTTTCCCCTCTTTCAAAGTAAGGAACAACATTTGCTTTCCTCCAGTCTGCTGAGACTTCACCTGTTCTCCAGGAATCCTCGAGATTATTACCAGTGGTTCTGAGATTACTTCTGCCAGTTCTTTTAATACCCTTGGATGTAGTTCTACTGTTGCTGGAGATCTTGGCTTTTTACTCTTTATTAAAAGCACCTTAAGAATAGCTCCCCAATCAGTTTACTCACATTCTCTTAGTCACATGAAGAAATATATTCAGCAGAAGTATCAATTTAACCATCATAGTCAGAAAGCGTCTCTTAAATATAGTCCAATATTTTATTCCAGATGTTACAGAAAGTTGGTTTTGCAGTCCTTGTGACCATCCTTAAGCAGGTTTCTCTTGCAGTGGGGAAAGTTTGGAGTCTCAGTCCCCCTACTTCACCCACAATTGACACCACAGAAGTGTCAATTTCTCTGGGAGGAGGGCTTACAGATCCTCTTGGCTGATCCTCCAGTCTCCCTTTAATCCAGGAAGATGTTTTTGCCCATTCAAACCTAGTTTGGTCAGTAACTGCCATGCAGAGGATCCCCCTTTTAAGTGGATTGCTTACAGAGGATAACTGTGGGCTGCCATTTCCATTCCAGAAGTCCTTTCAATTACTTTCCATTCCCTTAAAAAAAACATTAACAAGAGAGTGGCATAAACAAATAAATCCTGTCAAAATGCCTTTAAAATGTCATTAAAAATAACTTTGAAAAATAACTAGAAAATATTAATTTCAACACCATAAAATAACTTTATTACCACTGTTACATTACTGTTGAAATATAACTTTGTTACCCTCACATTAGCAAAAATAGGAGTGACTTCTTACAGGTAACTACATTTAATTTGTTATTTGTTAACTTTACCAAGAGGAGGACCCACTGAAAACAACTTGCCAAGGATCCAAGGAAGCTGGGCAATAGAAGCAGATTTGTGTATAAAGTACAACCATAAACAGGGCACAGTTTTGGGTCAGGTGAGTCTGTTTAGTATGTGAACTCACTAATCCAAGAACATCTCTGTCACTGAGCACAGAAGAGTGATTGCTCAGAAGAAAATAGATACAGGGAGTAGCAGTGGGATATAGCTACTTTCCACATGGACTGGAGGTCTTGAGCCCTCACAAGGCTAAGCTGGGGGAGGATAAGCCTCCGTAAGGACAACTGGCACTCCTATGTAGTTGAGACCCTGAGGAACTACCAGTCAAAAGTGTCCTAGTTTATAAATCTTTACATTTGTTTAGTAGGTCTTTTATATTTTCTCTTTATATTAATTTTAGTCTGTAAACAATTTTATAATAGTTCACTGATTGATTTATCATTGTCTTCATGCCAGCCACACTGTTCAGTTGGTGGTATTCTTATGACTACTAGTCACTGTATTCTGTGTGTTTACAGTTTTGTAAAAGCATACATGCAAGAATCCAAAATTCATAGTGACCTGTCTAGCAGTCTTGATCTTTTAAACAGTTCCAGAATCCTAGGTTCCCAGACATTTCCTTCTCTTGGAGACAGAACTATATGCCACTCAACTTGCGCTGGGCTCCCTAAACGATCCTGCTGTCTCAGGTATTGCGGACTCTTCTATCACCTGTATTCAGGTAAGAAGGTATGCCAGTCTAGGCATTATCTATATGCAGTCCATGGAGGAGTGCTATCTTGCATTGAGCAAGCTCAATTTGAAAACTGCTTACAGTTTCTTTGCAGCCATTTCAGGAGAATTGTGAAATGCTGTCTTTTTCTTCTTTGTAAGTCTTTGAAAATTTAAATAGCAGGAGATGATAACAAAAACGTTTGTTAAACAGAAAGGAAAATTCCTTTTATGCAATGTTTCTTGTCACATCAAAGCAGTTCTTTGAAGGTTCTATCTGATTTAGAATGCTCTTTCATTATGTATAATGCAAATGGACTCCAAAGTTCTCTTCATATGCAAAAACAATTAATTTTGGATCAATTGGATCAATTTGTTAGCCTAGCAGACTCAGTTTCATGCTGCAGCTTTTGCAAACATTCATACATAAGACGTTTTCACACTCTATGAAATATGGGGAAGAATGCTTGGGTGGCGGCAGTTGGACAGGAATAGGCTTTGTGTCCATTTCAAAGAACGTAAATGCACAGACCCACAGGACTGCATGGCTGTGTGGGTGAAACCTGTTGTGATAATGGTGTCCTGTGTCTGAGCATGTTCTTTCTCCACACTTAAAATATGTAAAATATGTAAAAAGGTTCATAGCTAACACCATTTGAGTCTTCTACAAAATGGCATACATCAATACTGATTAATCTGTACTGATTAACCAATGAGATTATATGATTATATGATATCAGACATTTCACAAAATTTAGAAGACCTCCAAAAGGTACATTTTACATTTAAATTGCCAAAGGGAAAAAAAAAATTCAAAGCAAAAAGTTATGGGTGGAGCCACACTGTCCCTAAGCAAGAAAATTTGGACTATGGATCACTAATTCACAACACGAATGAACACTGCTTGTATATTATCTTCTTATATCCTATTGCACGCGCCTGCAAATCTGCTCTGGAGCGCGGCGAAGAGGTTTTTAAATAGCACGCTGCGCGACCAGTTCCGGTCGCGCAGAACTCGACTGAGGTATGGAACTACAAAAAGTAGTCCACCCCAGTCTACTCTATGGTGCAGAAGACCTCCGTCGGAGGTCGCTCTGCACCATTTTAAATACCCGGTGCGGAAATAGCCTTTTTTTGAGGTTTTTAAAAAGTCTCCCAGTCGCAGGAAAAATCTGGTGAGTCCCATTTCTGCCCATTTCTGCCCGATTCACACCCACGTGCGGAAAGGGCCTTAGTCATAGTTCAATGCCCATACCACTACATCACCTGGCACTTAAGCAGATAATACAACAGTGATTTGTAAAGTAGAATTGAATAAGGAAATTATAGGCCAACTGGCTTATTATGAGTATATGGTGGAAAATATGATTAACAATAACAATAAATAAGCAAAGAGAAGAGCTGGTGTTGCTAAAGAAGAATCAGCATGGTTTCTGTAAACAGAAGCTGAAGTAGGTAGCATGGGTGTATATGTGTGTGAAAAACAGCACAAGGTCATTTTCAGAAGAAAACTGATGAACTCTGATCTCAACTGGGAACAGGATCTATATTGGGGCTCCACAGCTGCTTTTCCTTCAAAATGCAAGTGATCAGCTTAGTGCTAACAATGTGAGGTTTGGCTTGGTTAAGATATGGGCCATCTCCACAGTACATTGTTCTAGTGCAATTATTGCACTTTCAACATCCTGTGGAATTGTGGGATTTGCAGTTTAGGGAGGGGCATTTAGAATTCACAGCCAGAGATGTCTTGGGCCTCAGTAAACTACAAACCCCACAATTGCACAGGGTGTTGAAAGTACAATAATAGCACTGTAACAGTATAGTGCAGAAATGGCCATGGGCTGTGAATCAAGTGGTCTTGTATTAGGACCTGTTGAAAACAATTTCTCTTATGCAAAAATTAGAAGTAAAAAAAAGACCATACACATGTACAAACCATAAGCTGAAAGTATGGAGGTTCTGAAACTGTGTTCAATATATGAATAACTAAATATTTTATTATGGCTATTATGGTCTGATACATCTTTACAAAATTAGATCTGTAGCAAGTATTATCCTCATTCTGCTACTGCTTTTGGTAAAAAGATTTCTTTACTGTTTCTGAAACTTCAAAACCTGTTTCATCTGAGATGACAGTGGGACAGAAGGTTTCTGCATGGAAGTGTGTGTGTGTGTGTGTGTGTGTGTGTGTAGACTGTTGGCAATGATTTAGGTGAAACCTTTGTGTATATCATATCACTATCAAATTTCTGTTTTCTCACTGATCATCTGTCTCCTGCCTTAGAGAAAAAGAAAATCTGTTTAGGGTCTGAGACTCAGAAGAAATAAAAGCTGAATGTAATTAATCAAATAGCTCTTCCTTTTTGTTTAAATCCCATGAGGAAGCAAACGAAGACTCAGTTCTTGATCATTTTTTCATCTGCTTCATAAGGAAATAAGAATATCCCCATCCAATCTGACCTTAGAAGATCAGCAATTTCATATTTAAATTCTTTAAAAGCTCTCAGTTGAACAACACCTGGACCTCATCATTTAACTGTTTCTTAAAGTGTTGATCAGATGTAGAATTTCTCTTGTTGCCACTACTTACTTCAGCTTCTCAAAATCCTTTCCTGAAAATTTCAGCAAGACTGAACAAACCATTAGGCAGTGTGAGACCATGGCTTCTGGTGGTAGAATACCAGAAGTAGTAAAATTGCACCTCCTCCCACTTGACTAACAAACAGGCTGACTTGGTGAAAGGCTAAAGGATTGTGACTACCAACCATGAACTTGAGCATTTGATAGTTATAAAGCAAGGTGGCCTTTCTTGAAAGTAGAAAAAGTATCAACTTGCATAAGGAAAGTTGGAAAGCTCACAGAATACATCTTAGAGCCCTCTCCAGGGTTGGCTACTTCCCTCTTCTCCACTGTTGTTTTCTTCTGTTTCACATATAGCACTTTGATACTACTTTAACTGCCATAAAATGCTTCTTATGAAATCCTGAGATTTGTATTTTGATGACTCATGAAGCTTTCCGGCAGAGAATTCTGATACCTCACAAAACAAAAAATCCCATGATTGCATAGAATGGAGCCACACCAGTTAAAGTAAAATCATTGCACTATGCTAGTGTAATGTGAATGAAAACCTAGAATTTAACAGACTGTTTCTTGGTTTATTGCATTTTGTGCTTCCCCTTGAGAACTGAGGTTCTCCAGGTAGCATGCAACGTCTGGTTAAAAATATGTTAAATACATTATAAGTAAAAAAAACCCAAAAGATTATATAAAACACATCACAGCAGGGACAGATAATAATAGCAGCACAAATAGGTCTTAAAATTTTGCTAAGAACCTTTAAAAGAAACACACATATAGAAGTCCCTTGGGTTTGAAAAACATTTCTTCTTGAAATTTGAAAATTTTATATACTTCTGTGCATTTAGGGAGTATCGCAATGGAGAAGCCATTACCTTAATTTTATTTCGTTTTGTTTCCATACTGCTAGGTTTTTGACCACAAACTCACTATTGAAAGGAATGGTGGCTTTTAATACTATTGTCTTTCGTGAAGCAATACAGCCATTAAAAAAAGATAACCTTTCTAGGCTTTTGATTGCTAACATGTCTCATACTACTGGAATCAGATTATTAATTCATGAAAAAAATAGTACTAGTTTAAGTGCTTTTATTTTGTTAATTGCTTTTTGGACGAGTTCACCACTGTACAGAGGGGTCAGTATGATTATATGAACCATTACATGTCCTACCACTTTAAATCTCATATTATCAACAAGGGGATAATTATTAGTTTCCTTCACATAAGCAAAGTTAACATTTTTTAATAATATCTGACAAATTAATTAAATATAGAAATGGGTCATCAGCATAAGAAAGAAAGAGTTAGCTCATAGACATGACAGTCAGATTCCCTACCTTGATTTTTACTTTTTTTTTCTTAAACAGCATTATGTACTTCTCTCCTTTGTAAAAAATGGACTAGTTTATTTTATTTTATACTTATTGTTTAATCAATTACTAGAGGATATGACTTATTATGTCACTTAGTTGATGGACTTTGCCAAAAGCTTCATAAAATATATAGTATATAATATTTACTGTTTTACCATATTGTTGACACTATCAGCAGTCTGGTGAGGCAGAGCTTCCCTTGGCAGAAGCCATGCTGATTCTTTCTTGGCAATGCCTTTGTCCCTGTATTCCTAATTAATAGGAATTTCCAATCCTTTAATTTCAACAGATTGTAGTCTAATTGCCTTGTAATTTCTTGGCTATCCAGTGGATGACACAAAATTTGAAACTGATTACACAGATGTAATTATATCTCCTACAATCATTTTATAAATATAGTTTTCTTTCTTCAAGTGGCGTAGCTAGTGTTTTTCTACCTGGGTTGGTCCCTGAATTTCCCACCCCTCTCAATACACACCAAAAATACTACAAAAAGTCAAAATGACATATAGGGAAATAAATTAAAATACTATACTTATTTTTTGAAGCAAAACTTTAATTCCAACATTCTAAAATGTTATTTTTCTTACTTTTCTGTTAGCAAAATCACTGTCAAAAACACTGTCAAAATCTCTTTCATCATTCAGTTGTTGTTCTATAGACAGTATGGCAAGATTTCTTAAACGCAAGGTACTCATTGTAGATCTTAGGTAATTCTTAATCAATTTTAATTGATTCTCTACAGGAAAGACAAGCGGCACCTTCCTTTTGTAGGTCAATCTTCTTGTAGGACTGTGAGTATTATCTGAACATTTAACACAAACACAGCCACATAAAGCCGATTTTCTGCAGTTCACACATATATGTCAACAGCAGGAGGGGCTATTTAAATGGGATGTGTCAAGTTTGCATATCTTTTCTAACCAGGAACACAAAGGCCCTTTCCGCATGTGGGGGGGGGGGGATGCCCGAAAACAGACCTTACTGGCTTTGTTTTCTGGCCGGCCGAGTCCGTCGCCACGAGGAGCAGCGCGCGTTTGCTGCTCCACAGTCTTCCGGCGTCCCAAATGGCAGCTTCCGGTTGGTGGAGGCTCTCCACCAACCGGAGAAGCTCGCCAGCTGAAAGCCCGCCCCTGGAAGATCTGCAGGCACACACTTGCGCGCGCCTGCAAATCTGCTCCGGAGCCGGGCAACGGAGCGGCATGGGGTTGTGCGCTCCATGATTTTTAAAGACCTCTAAAAAGAAGTTTTTAAAAAACACGCCATGCGACCACTTCCGGTCGCTCCGGAGTGGACTGAAGTATGGAACTACAGAATGTAGTCCGCCCCAGTCCACTCTACGGTGCAGAAGACCTCCGTTGGAGGTCGCTCTGCACCGTTTTACTAGCCCCATGCAGAAACGGCCAAGGATGCTCACTCCTCTCCATAAGTGCCACAAAGTCAAAATTTGTAAAGTGGATCTGTGAAACCACAACCATGAGGAGGAAACTATTTATATGGAGTCTCTTTTTCTGGAAACTTGTACCTGCTCCTGCTGCAAAAGTGCAGAATTTGATTCCTTTTGTTGATTAACCTTACTCTGCCTGATGAAAGCTTCCTGCTCACACAGAATCTTATCACAGTCTTAAACCCAGCAGTACATATGTAAGAATCATCATACCAAGTTCATATGCAACCTCTTTCCCATCATACAGATACTAAATAACAACTATTACTATTGTATTTTTAAATGAAGCTTTTGCAATCATTTCTCCATTGCTGCTGGATGTGCTTTCTGTTCTGACTTGGCTAAATTCGTGTATGATACACTTAATATATTTTTTCAGCTGTTTGTGCGTTCATGGTGTTGCACTCTGCCTCTAGAGAAGCAATAACTTAGGCCATTTCCACACGTGGCAGTGGAAACGCCCTGTGCTGGTACTTACTGGACTTCTTGGCTTGACGCTGTAGTCCGGGCTGCTCCAGGGCAGTGCGTGGCTGCCGCTCCACACGGCTCTGGGGATGAAAATGGTGGCTTCTGGTTGGTGGAGGCTCTCCACCAACCACTGAAGCTTGCCAGTCTAAAGCCCGCCCCTGGCAGATCTGCAGGCTCGCACTGGTGCAAGCCTGCAAATCTGCACTGGAGTGCTGGAACGGAGTGGCTTGCTCCGTGCTTTTGAAAGACCTGTTTAAACAGGTCTTTAAAAAGCATGCTGTGCAACCACTTCTGGACGTTCCGGAGCAGACTGAGGTGCAGAGTTACAAAAAGTAGCCTGACTCAGTCCGCTCTATGGTGCAGACGTCCTCTTTGGAGGACGCTCTGCACCGTTTTTTTTAGCCCATGTGGAATGGCCTTGGTCTTTAATAATTTCCTCTGCCTCCTCTCAACAATTCTTCCCCTATTTGAACTGCTATCATGTCTCACTTCCCTAGTTCCTCAGTGTTATCAATGCAAATAGGCAAATCATTTCTTTGCCCCTTTCTTCCAGACCACCAACCCATGTTCTGGTTCCAGTACCTCCTTGCATAGAAAAATATGGATGCAAAGCCTGTCAAGCCTTCATGCCCACTCACTAGCTGTCTCGCCAGGCTGCACGCCAGCCACCCCATTTTACAAGATAGAGAGCAGGTGAGGCTGAATTTTCTCCAAGACTGCATGCAGGTCCTGGAAGTGATCCCAATCTTTATCCAAGAGCAGCTTGATGAGCAGATCAACCTTGCACATGGCAAAGGAGGCTTGCTCCTGCCCTCCTCCATCGCCACCACCACCACCTTCTTCTCCTGCCACTATTCTCGTGACTTCCTGCAGCTCGTGCAAGTCATGGGTGCTCAAGGCCCACGCTGCCTCCCGGAGGTCTATTACCTTGTTCACCTCTGTCATGGCCTGGGCCAGGCTCCGATGACACTGAGTCAGCAGTTCTTTGTGCTTGGGCTGCATGGCAGTCTACACCAGTGGAGCCGCCACAAGCAACTCAACTCTTCATCACCTCCAGAGGTGGGGGGGGGGAGAAGAAGAACAGCACCCGAGTGCACAAAGGAAGCAGAGTTGCAAAGTGGAGGACATCCTTTGTGTTGGATCCTCCCACTCCACCCCCCCACCTTCCTCCTTCCCTCTATCCTTCCTGCACAACAGGGCCCACCCACTCCCTGCAATCAAAGACAACTAAACAACTTTTCTTCCCAGCCCTCCTCCCTCCAGGCAATGGATTCAAGGATTGTGTTGGGGGGGATGGCAACTCTTATCTTTTTTCCACGAAAAAACAGTTGAAGTACTGTTGCATTTCCCCTTCCTTCCTCCTGCCCAGAAAACATATAGTAAAAACTGCTGGCGCTACCCCCACAAAAATTGCTGCCCAGGGTAGACCGTCCTGCCCACCCCCCCAGCTATGCCTCTGCTTTCTTCCTTGGCTCATCCTAGTAACAAATATATGTCATCACAGTCTTCTGCATTATAAATTGAAGCTTCCCCCCCCTGTTATCTGTGGAGCTCAGCCAAACATGATGTTAAACATGTGGTTTAATTCTGCATGCATCTTTTAAAACTGGAGACCGCAGTTGGTTTGTGGAGGCTTCAATCGGGATCGGGACCATGGTGGGCTCTCTTTCTGCTGTGTTTTAAGTTAAAGTTGTCCTTCCAAAGCAACTATTTGCATCTGCAGGAAAGGACCTACTGGTGCCAATGGTATTAAGATGTTTTCTATTTAAGATATTTTAAATGCCTGTTTGTTTTGTTTTTGGTAACCCAGAAATGATCCACATGAATAAGAGTCACTTAAAATGATGTACTGGGAAATGCAAGGGAACAACTGGTATCTTCCTCCTCCTAATTATCATGGGATACAATTCATGATGAGATCCAGCTTGATATAGTGGTTTGAGTGTTGGACTATGATTCTGGAGCGCAGGGTTAGACTTCCTGCTTGGCCATGGAAATTATTGGGTGATCTTGGATGCATCACACTCTTTCAGCCCCAGAAAACCGGTTAAGTTGGAAATGACTTGAAGGCACCCAACTATAACCTCAATTTATGTGGTTTAAATATCCTAAAGGCACTAAATCCCACCTGATCTTCAAAGCTAAGCAGTGTCAGCCCTGGTTAGTACTTCAATGAGACCACCAAGGAATAGCAGGTGCTATAAGCTATATTTCAGTGGAAGGAATAAGCAAAACCACCTGAGAATAAAATTAATTGTAAAAGAGAAAGCTAAATTCACAGCAGGGGTTTTTGGTGGAAAGGAAGTAGTTTGTTGTATTACTTCTAATCAGTCATACGTATTGTTGCAAAAAGAGAAAGAGAATATGTGAATCAGGCATGATGCCTGCTGACAAAACTCAAGGTGTTTTTGACTGTGTGCCAGTTCATGTTTTGTGAAATTGAACAGTAAGATTTCAATATAGTCAGATTGATGGGGGAGGGGAGGAAAAGAAAATCAAGGCAGATAATGTTTATAATTACCAGCACTCTACAACTGTTATTGTCTACACTCAATAGAAGTAAATGTAATTACTGCATAGTCTTCTTTTCTTTTCCTTTTTTAAAAAACAATTAACATATTGTGTGGAAAAATAATGATTTTTCCTTCTGCCTCTTATAGGAAGCTAGACCCCATGTGGTGTCATGGTTTGATTTCTGACTTAAGGCCCTTTCCGCAGCTTACCTTTTTTCAGCGCTGGGGTGCGGGGATCGCGCGAGCAGCCTCCAGCGAGAGGCTCTCGCATCCCTGCTGCTTCAACTCCGCACGAGCTGCCTGCTCGAGCAAGAGCCCTGCCTCTTCCTTCTGCAGTGCAGCCTGGGAGTTTCCCAGGCTGCTCTTAGGCAGGAAGCATGACCAGCGTGGCTCTGGAGGTAAGTGCACGTCTGGCCCGGAAGCAATGTGCAATCATACCCCATTTTTGGCTTCCAGCCGAAAATGAAAAGGTGCGCGATCGGTGCCTGCCAGCCCCTGGAGCGTCGCACAATTGTGAGTGCGTTGTGCAGATCGCTCCTCACAATCGTGCGACACTCCAGGCACCCTTTCACATGGCAAATGCCGCGCGGAAAGGGCCTACGACTCATATATATATCCACACACACACACACACACATAAAATAAATAAATCAGAGGGGAGAAATTTGCTCTTGTAAGCACAGCACCACCCCAGCAAACCACATTCTGCTTTAAAAAACTCTTTGGAAGATCTCTAGAGCAGGACCAAGAAATCAGTAGAAATAGCTCCCCAAAAGAATAGAATGAGTTAAATGCAGAGAATGAGAATGAGTAGATGCAGAGGTGACAACAACCAATAAAGCCCAAGGAGGTACAACACAAGAACTCATACTTCTTCAGAGCAATCTGGAAGAGTCTACAAGTAGTGGCTTGAAATGCACCTGTTACTCATAACACAACTCATAATATTCATTTCGAATATGAAATGAGCACAAGAACCACATAATTCTTGTGCAGCTCAGATTGTTATACACGGGGAAGAACTCCTCCTTGTTTCCAATCATTGTTTGCCAGTTTCCAGAGCACTGTCTGAAGTTTCAGGGAATTGCTGTGCAGCTCCAGGTGGGAGAATAAATCTCAGGATGAGCAGTACTGGAGGAGGAAGAAGCTTGAGTTTTCTTTGTGAGGTGGCTTTTAAAGCTTGGGCATCCATTTCTAATTTTTTCCAGCTGGAACTGTGTCTCTTTGGCTCAGCACAAAAGTGTGTGTTTATGTGTGCTTGTTGCACATGTACAACATCAATGCAGCAAAAGGCCAGGCTTAAGAGGCTAGGCTGGGCCAGGCTCAGCTGAGCTGAGCATGGCAAAGAGAGAGAGAGAGAGGGAAGAGCCATGACTTGGGCCCTTCATACCATTTGAAGCAAAGCAGGAAGTGGAACACCAACATTACAGCTCATGAGCCTTCTTTTTCTACAAGTCGCAGCAGTGGTACACGAGCTGTGAGAGGAGGGAAGACTGGCAGTGAGCCTTCTACAAGGCCCACCAACAATGTATGGTCTGCTCTCATTTTTCTCTTTGCTTTCAAGAGGCAAGCAAAACAGAGAAGGTCCTGTAACCTTCACAGTTTGCACTGAGAGAAAACCCAGACCTTGAACTGCCCTGGTTTTGAGGACAAATTATATTAATACACCATGCAGATTACTGGATGACTAATCTGTGTTCCAGTGAGCCTGAGGTCACGGCCGTACTGGTGGCAAAAATGAAAAAGAATTACGGTAACAAATCCTGCTTATTAGTTTAGTTCTCCTCTGCATTTTCCCCCTTCTATAATGGTCCAAAGTCATTTTAAAAATCAGATTTCAAAATAAATGTGTTTTATGCCAGGTCAGGACCATGGAATATATCTGTTTTGCTTTCACTGTTTGCGTATATATCTAATTACAGGAGATGGCTATGAACATAACAACAATATCACATCTCAGCAATAACATAATTTTAAAGCCCTAAATCAAAGGGATATGCTTCAGTGATGCCTTTAATGCAAAAGTGATGGAATTTGTTTTTTTCTTCTCAATCTGCTAACATTTTCTAACCACTCCTCAAACAGCCTCTGTTTGTAGGCTATACTATTTCAGGGGTAAGGAACATGTTATTCTCCAGATGTTGTTGGATTACAACTCCCATCAACCCTGGCTGGCATACCCAATGGTAAGGAACAATGAGAGGTGTAGCTAGAGATAGGAAAATTAGTGCCAAAATACCACAACAGTATTGTTTACACTCCAAAGCTAAAAGTCTTACGTTAATCACATTTATATCAAAAAGGTGACATTTATTTCATGTTCATTTACCTGACTATACATAAAACTTTGGTGGAATGAAGGTGGAAAATCCCATCTGTGGTTTTACACCTTCCATCCTTGTACCTTCTATGTGCTTGGAAGTGAAGGATTCCCCCCCCCCCCAAAAAAAGCATTTGTTATCTATCCACCAAAATAAAATGGATTAGGGCCATTTCCACACTAGACTGTTATAGCGCTATTATTCCACTTGCAACATCTTATGGAATCCTAGGGTTTGCAGTTTCGGGAGGGGCCATCCAGCCCCTCCCGAAACTGCAAACTCTAGGATTCCATAGGCTATTGCAAGTGGAATAATAGCACTATAACAGTCTAGTGCGGAAATGACCTACATTAAAGATAAACACATAAGCACACAGAAAAAGATGCAGGAAACAAAATGTTGATGCACAGAACTATGACCATCCCTCTTCATCTCTTCTCTCGTCTGTGAACTCTTTCTCCTCGTTCTCTCTAAGTCACTCTGGAAATCTTCCCTTCCCACATGTGCCTTTACACCATGACACAGCATACTATAAGCTAGCTTTTCCTGTTCCTCCTCCTATCGTGTTCTTGTTGATATCTGTTAGCACTTTGTACCACTTATGGCCATTGCCACCCCACACACACACACCAAGGAGTGAAAAATGCCCACAACAGAGGCAAGGAGAAAAGATCAATGTATCCCCAATATCATTTTTGGTATAATGCCCTCAAAAATACATTTTTCCCCTCAGGAGAACAGTACTCAACATTTTGGTTTTTTTTTTTTAAGGGGGAAAAAATGAAAAACCCAAACCCAATTTAATTTAATTTAAATCTACATGTTGGTTCTGATCTATGGTTATAGTGCAGCAGATTGGGGTAGCCAGACATTTCCTATTCCTATTTTATTCCAAACTTACCCGCTCAGAACTTATTTCCTAAGAAATAATTTCCTAGCCTTAAAAGTTGGCTGATTAAGCAAAAAGTACAGACATAAATAATTCAAGACAGAATTTATCACAAACCTTACTGTCTGCTAGAACAATTTCTCTGTTTGAGGTACCTCCAATAAATGATTCAGCATTCATTTTTATGGATGTCTCTGAATGAGGCTGTGGAAGTGGAAAGACATTTTGGCCTTTGTGCTAGTTTACAGTTCTGTTGCAGAGAGAGGAAGAGAAAGTTGTGACTTGTGTGAGATGAGGGCACCTTGAGTTCTGCTCTCTAAGGATTTGATGTGGGCTAGCTGATCTGTGAAATCATAGGAAAAAAGGGAGACATGTCTTCAAGTGCTCAGTGGATGGTTGTTTTTATTTTGGAAAAAGCCCAATGTATTTTGGCCGATATATACTTCAACAGTCTTCTTCAGGGGCTTCATAAAAATATAAATATAAAAGCCGAACACATAATTATAGAATACATACATAGTAAGGTAACACTGTACCACTGTGCTTTACCAGTGTAAGAATATTTGCAAGGAATTCTGTCTTTCTACAGTATTGCTCAAAACTTCCCATATAGACAGAATATACGAAAGATCCTAAGAAAAAGAGACAAGAAATTTTAACTCCTACAAATGTCTAGTGGAATCCTTGGGCTGGCAGGTAAATTGTGCTGTAACTTCAGCTTTTGCTTGTGCATTTAAAAGTATCATCACAGATGTCTAAAATTGTGACTCAGGCTTGGGATAACAAAGTACAACATAGGCCCTTTCCGCATGAGGCTGGTGAATTGGTTCATGCCATTTCTTACCGGATTTTCTGGGCTCAAAACAAGGCGGACTTTCCCTCATTTCCTTCTGCACAGCTACTGCGTATGTTCCATTCTGATTCGGAGGAGTGCGAGTTCATGAATCCACACTGCCTCCACCATAGCCACTCCCGCTACTCCCCTCACCCAGCCCCATCAGCTGTGATTGGCTCTTTTTTTTTTGTATGATTTAGTACGTTATTGCATACATGTGTATGTCCATACTATCCCCTGGCCTCTCCCATGAGCCCTCCCCTGACCACCAATTCTCATTGGGGCGAATGTACATGTCTGCACCACTAAGTACGAATCGGATCGATCTGGAAAATTGGAAAACCGATTTCTTCCGGTTTTCAAATAGCGCGCTTTACCATCTCATGGGGGTGCATTTAGTCAGAATTACGTGTGGAACGAAGGTAAGTAAACCGAACCTAGTCCGCTCCAAAGTGCAGAAGACCTCCGTGGCAAGATGCATTGGCCCGCCTTAATAACCGCAATACGGAAAGGGCCATAGTTATGGAACAGCAGAGAGTAATTTGAAGGAATGAAATGGGGGTGATTCAGAATTGTGACAGAATGGAGAGAAGACCTAAGGGGAAATCAAAATCAAGCAAAGTGTGAACAAATATGAGAAGATTCTTGGCTGACAAAACTGTTCTGACAATAGACTTTGTGGAAGGAGTAAATCTGAGTAACATTTCATCTATTGAAAAGGAGATGGAAGAGATGTAACAGGACAAGCAAGCAACCCCTTCTCACATGCACATTCAGAATATGTGGGAATGGTACCTACTGATCAAATTTTAGGTTATGAGTCTGCACACTAGGAAGGAAAAGGCCAAGTGAAAGCCATCATTCAGCCCCTCCAGATTTTAGAGATGTTGTTTATTATAAGGGCTACCGTTATCTCCATTAGCAGACCCTGTTGTGGGAGGATATAAAATTAATATCAAATCAGCTATGCCAATGAGGTTGGCCGGTTGGGTGCATAGACAAATAGGTCAAGCGACCAGACATAGGTCAAGGCCAGGAAAATCCCCAATCATTTTTCCCAAGACCTCAGCAAGGCACGTCCACACAAACAAAGGGTCTCAGCCACAAAGCCAACTTGAGAGGATTACCAGGTTTTCCCCTGTTGAACAATGCTTGCATTGGCAAATCCTATGAGGGCGAGGTCCATTTACATGAAAAAATCATGCGAGCCATCAACTTGCTATTGTGTGGTATTTTCCTTCTGTTTCGACCATTGTTTTTCCCGGGAAAGGGTCTGCCCCGAAGTACGTTCTGCCCTATAAGTAGTCCCCCTTTTCGACACCCTCTTTGGAGAACTCCCCTGCTACACTAGCAGACCGGCACTCTGTTAGTTGAGTGCTCCCCTCAGTCACCTCTCTTCACTGACCTCCTTCTTTCTTGCCACTTCCTGGACGGAAGACTTCTGGATAGGTGCAGTATTACTGCCCTTACACCCTCTCCGCCTTATCCCCTATAAGCTTTCACCTCTTTCCCTTCTTGATAGTCCTTGCATGCGTGGGTGAGTGACTGAGTTTGTGCGTGGGAACATATTTGCTAATAAATTTCATTACTGACACGATTGGCTGGCTTTTGCTTGGTCTGACCCCGTAAAAATTGGGTTGAAGGTCTTGCTGGGTTACCCTGCCCCTCGTTTTGCCATAGCCAGTGCTCTGCTATTCTCCAGTCTTTGCTTTTTTGGAGCTAATCAAGGTGTCCCCTAGGGGACCCCCAGAAGTCAAAGTAACACTACAACATTAGCGTAATAACTTTACCATCTCTCGACTTCGAACAGGGGTGGACAAAGTGTGGACCATGGGTGGCATGTGGCCCACAGGCCCATTTTTGTAGCCCCCAGGTTCCCAGGAGTCAACATTCTTTCACACAAAAATTGCTCCACAATGCCCCAAAATGCACTGTGAAAGTGAAGGGCATTTCCACAATATTTGGGAGCTGTCTTGGACCCCAGGGATCAAAAATATCTTATACAAAATTTTTTCAAAAATTTGAAGCTCTACGATCTGCAGGGTAAGGCTTTCTTTTGGTCCCACTACCACCCAGGAGAGATCCTTCTCAGTGGCTGCTCCCACCTTCTGAAACTCCCTTTCTTCGGAAGCTAGGCTGGCCCCTCCTTGCTCTTCTTTTGCCGGCAGGCAAAAACATTCTTATTTATGCAGACTTTTAATATGTAAGAGGTGGGCTTTTAATTTGTCAAGATTAGGCTCTAAAAATAATTTTATATGTTTTTCAATGTTCTTAATTGTTTTAAATGTTTATTAATGTTTTTAATTTTTTTGGAGGCCATCTTGGGTCCCACTCTGGGAGAAAGATGGCATATAAATATAAATAAATAAATAAATAAATAAATATCCCCCTCCCCGAAATGCCCCACTAGTGTACAGAGAGGGGGTGATGAGGACAGTGCACCCAGGGTGGCAATCTTTGGAGGGTGCCCTGTGCGATGTGGGCATGTCCCTGCATGACGCAGCCATGTCCCCACGCAACACAGCCAGCCATGCCCTGTGACGTGGCCATGGCCCGTGGCAATGTGGCCACACCCCCACAGCAATGTGGCTGTGCCCCCGCATGACATGGCCACACCCATGCCCCTGCACCCACCCTTGCCTTCGCCCCCTCTACCTGAACTCCAAGCTATGTGGCAGAAATGCCCCAAAATGTCCACTGGGGGGCTTGGGGTGCATTTCCACCACAATTAACAGGTTATCTGGGCCAGTATAGGCACAGGAGAGGCCTTTTTTGAAACCTAAACATGGTGATAATGCTCGCATACCCCCTAGATATGTTTGGGGGTGTTTTTATTTTTCGTGGTGCGAGCAGGTGTGGTCCTCCAAGTTTTTCTAGGGGGCTAATGTGCTCTCCCAGCCTTCCACGGTTACCAAGCCCTGATTTAAAATGTGCAGATATCTCACCCCCCCCCCACAAATTGATCGGAAAGCAAATATACTTTAATAACAAAACCAAAACAAAAAATGCAGTTTAGAAACTCCGTTTTAATTAAAACTATCCGATATTGGCTAAACCCAAAAGATCACATTGAGAACCCTATGATCTGGTTTGGTAGATGTACATTTTTGTGGGAGAAAGAGAGAAAGAAACAAGGCAATAGTTACTTTAGGAATTCCCAGAAGGATAGTGTCACAGATATGAGACAGCCAGCATAATTTCTTTACTAGACTGCCTTGTACAAATTTTGTGCAACAACCGCAATAAATAGCCTTGCGGCATCTTAAAGATTTAATATGTTTGAACTGGCAGAAGGTTTTATGGGCTACAGCCCATTTCATCAGATGCATCTGGTAGAGAAGAGGCTGAAATACTTAGCCTGTAACATATTTTAAATTTCTTGATTGCAAGTTCAGGTTGCACTTTCAAGCATGTTCCAGGTCAGCTGATTTGCAACTCAGCTGGCTTGTTGACTTACCCCTTGGAGTGTTGCAGTTGCTTATTTGCAAGATGCATACTAGATTCAGAAGCAGCTTGAGAGGAAAGGAAATGTAATTTATTATTATAATGTTGGTCTATATGTTACCCTGTGTACTGGGGGTCCCAGGAGGGACACCAAAACGTGCTCAACTAAAGGTGGGGAAAATGAGCTCAGAGCACTGCTTAGCATTACGAGAGGCAGGGTAACGTAGGGAGATCTTGAACTCTATGTCTACGCGGTCGGGTCGAGTCAAGGAGCACACAGAAGTTGAAACAATAAATGATGTTTTATTAAATACAAGCAAAACAGTGTATGCGACACATTCACACAAGATAACTAAAGGAAATAAAGGTTGGAGTGGTATAGAGGGATTTTTAGAGGGATTGCTGGTTTGGGTGATACTTCACCTGTCCTGAAGCCCAGAAAAATAGAGAGCGAAGCTGGGGTGCGATGTAGCTCAGCACATGGAGCTGAGGGGAGGCTCGCCAAGCAAAGCGGCAGCAAGGCGGGATGAAACTCGGGAGCGATCCGAGGAAGATCTTGGAATCAGGGGTTTTTATAAGGAGAATTGTGACTGCAGGCTATGCCGTACTTGGGGGAAAACAATAGATTTGGAGTTGGAGACAAAGCCTCCGAAAGGTCAGAATCTGAATGATTGAGTTATAGCCAGTATGCAAACGCAGAGTATTTGGGTATTGTATAATTTACCCATCAAGCTGCCATCGTGGGGCAGAGGCTGTTTTGCGTGCATACCTAATTAGAGTACTTGCCTGGAGGTCTCCTAAAGCAGCGAGTCAGCTATTCCTGGCCTGCCTGTATTGTTGTTTGAATATTACGGCAATTAATGGCCGAGCTTGTTTACGTGCTTGTCTGGTGGCCTCACAAGCACGTGGAAGGGAATAGAGAAGTGAAGCCGAATTGTGATATCAAAAGGATATCTTTTAATATCCCCAAAGCTCGGACTAGCCAGGTCAGTAACATATATTATTAATACAATACACTTCCAGAAGGGGAGAGATGTAGCCATTAACCAAGTTTCTAGTAATTTTCCAGGTGGGGCTCAGATAAATGAGACAATAGCTTCATTATGTATGAATTTTGGCTGAAGCATAACACAGACATCTTAAGAATTTGAACTCTGTTTTCACCTTTAAATCTAGAAGCAAAAAGAACCATAGCATATGTATAGCACTTGGTATCAATACTGTGATCTGATATTACAGAAATGCTCACTAATTTGAAATTTAAGTTTTAATTTTATTTTAATTAATCTGATAAGAGTTCAGATGGAAGGATGAAAGAAGTCTGAGCTTAAAAAGAGCAGGAATTCAGCCTTCAGTTCAAAATATGAATGGAATATAGTGAACTCCTCCATGCATTTACATCAGAAAAACTTGACTGCCCTTCTGAGATCTGGGGCTTCAGAGCTTCCTTGCTTCCTTGTTTCTAGCCAAGTTCATTTTATTCTATTTTATGGCTTTTACTTCTAAGACTAGGTCTCAGTAGCATCTTTGGGTTTAAAATTTTGATAAGAGTTCTCTGAGCAAGGAGAAAAGCCTGTGTGTGGTTTGCAGAGCCTACTGCAAAGTTAAAGCTCTTGTCTGACTGTCAGCATGCTGACAATAAAAGCAAGGAGATTTGTACAGACGGTGGGAAGAAAATAATTAGCTCAAACCGTGCTGCATGTCCTCATTGAAGGAGAAGCCCCCACCGCCCCAAACTCTAAGAACATGGAAGCATGTGTGCACAAAAGAGAAAACTTGTAGCCTTTCGATCAAGAAACAAAAAAGCAAAGAACTCTGTGCACCCAGGTTTTTCACAATAAAGTTGCTAATGAGTTGTAGCTTCCCTGCTGGCATCTACCACCTCCACAATACATACCAGTTGAAGGTTTTCTGTGCCAGTTCCAGAAACAGCATGAAAGCTGAAAGGATTGGGCCAACTTAGTTTCCTGTCTGCTCCCCACTCACACTTGGAGGTGAACTTACCTTTCAGATGCTGAGGTAGCTATGCAGGACTTCCTGCTGGTGTTCTCCTGCTTGTTTCCACTAAAATGCAAATACTGTTCTTTAATGAAACCAAATATTGTTAAGAACTTAAGAAGAAACATGCTGGATCAACCAAAGACCACTCTACTCCAGGCAAACAGTTCTTTGCACATTTATTAAAAGTTCCTTAGCAATTAGTAATGGCATATAAACAGAGGCTTATCTAGGGTGGGGAACTGAGGTGTGTGCCCCGGGTGACAATGCCAGGGGGGCGCAAAAAAGCGGAAGGGCCTGTCTGCCTGCCTGGGCTTGGCCAGCCACAGCCCCCCAGCCCCTGCTGGAGTCCTTCCTGGCCTGGTGCAGGGGGGCAGCGGCAGCAGCAGCAGCCCTCCTGACTGCCACCTGCCCCCCCGGCCCTGCCCCCCCCCACCAGCCTGGTGCAGGGGAGTGGCAGCATGGCAGCAGAAGTCCTCCTGCCTGCTGCTCCTGCTGCCCGCCACCCTTGCCATCCACCGCTGCTGCTCCCCTGCCATCCCCTGCCATCCACCACCCACTACTGCCATGCCCCCACCAAGTCCTTCCTGGCCCAGTGCAAGGAGGCGGCGGTGGCGACAGCAGCCTCCCACCTGCTCCTGCCCCCCCACCACACCCATCACCCTGCTACCACCCTGGCCCTGCCCCTGCTGGGTTCCTTTCTGGCCCAGTCAGGAGGGTGGCAGTGGCAGCAGCAGCCCTTCTGTGCACCACCGCCAACCCGCCTGCTGCCTCTCCCCATCTCTGCCCTGCCAGGGACCCTTCCGGCCTGGTACGGGGGTGACAGCAGCAGCAGCAGCAGCACCTGGGGCACAACTTCAACGCTTGGCCTACATGCTGTTGAGCCTAGGTTCTGCATACAAACTTCCTTGAAGAATTCTTGCAATCCCGAATCACCAAAGCATCAGACATGCATTCGTGCTGGGCAGTGATGAAGCTCAACAGATCTGCCACTCACTAGTGCTTGTGCCCACTAAGTGCTTGTGCCCACGATAATGTGCTAAGGCACATATGTGGTTCTGTAGGAGGTTGGCAAGGGATGCGGTTGTAAGCTTACAATGCAAGAAAAATTCCTTGGAAAGGAAGGTTGATATGTATGTCAGAATGATATTTTTCTTTGCAACCAAACCTCTTCCTTCACCAATCATTGTGTATCAGGGTGCATTATAAAAATAAAATTGTCATTTCATAGTTCTAAATACGCAATAGTTTTGGAGCACAAGTGCTCAGACAATATGAGGCTTCAAATATAAATGCCCACAAGAACTGTGCATGTGTTTTTTTCCCCTCATTTTCTCAAGAAAAACTGAAGCATGATGAAAAGTACCACTCCTACCTTCAGAGGTCATCCCAAGAAAACAAAACAAAGCATGTATGAAGGACAGAAACAGTACCATACAAAGCTTTCACTTTAAATGTTTGTTTGAAAATATTGTATTTTGCATAATTTGATTTGCTGCAGTACCTATCTGCATATTTTCAAGCTAGCCATGCAAGTCATTTTGTTTGTTCATTTCTGATGAGTGAAGATAGCAAAAGAAATCTTCCAACATTTATTGATGGGGTAAGACAGCACTGAGGGTTTGTTTGTTTGTTTTGGAATGGGATTAGAAAGAAAGAATTAATGAGCAGCTTTATTATTCTTTATCTTTTCTGTTGCATTATATTAAAGAAAAATCCTCTTTAACCTGTAAGTTCAAATCAGATGATTTCACAGTGCATTAGACTGAATGGCTGTCAGAAACTGTTGAGACAATAGCGTCCCTATTAAAATGTCTCCTACCACCTGCACTTCCAAACGTGAGACCATCTCCAGCTACATCTTCTCAGTTTTACCATCAACTTCAACGCCCTCCACAGTCTTGAAATATTATGTTATGGACCAGGGCCTTCAAAATCCCATCAACAGCATGGTCACTGGAAATTGTAATCCCCAAAAGTAACTTTTTCCAGCTCATTCTCCATACATTGGGGAATAAACATCTACATCAGGAATTCTTCCCATGTTGGCTCCCAGCACAATTCAGAAGCCTGATGTAAGGTGTCAATAAAAGTTATAGCATTATGATCCACTCTAGCTGCCAGTGTTCCAACCTCTGGAATCTTAGGGTTTGTTATTTAGGGAAGGGCTTTTAGAATTCTCCACCAGGGAGCTCCTCTGGCACCTCATGAAATTACCAGACTCCAAAGTTCCACAGGAAGCCATCATGGCAGTTAAAGAGGAATCTTAGGCCCTTTCCGCATGTGGGGTGGGGAAATGGCCGAAAACAGAGCTTACTGGCTTTGTTTTCCAGCCGGCTGAGTCCGTCGCCACGAGGAGCAGTGCGAGTTCGCTGCTCCGCAGTCCTCCGGCATCCCAAATGGTGGCTTCCAGTTGGTGGACTGGAGAAGCTCGCCAGCTGGAAGCCCGCCCCTGGCAGATCTGCAGGCATGCACTTGCGCGCGCCTGCAAATCTGCTCCGGAGCCAGGCGACGAAGCGGCACGGGGTTGCGCGCTCTGTGATTTTTAAAAATGTCTAAAAAGAGGTTTTTAAAAAACATGCCGTGCGACCAGTTGCAGTTGCTCCGGAGTGGACTGAGGTATGGAACTACAGAATGTAGTCCGCCCCAGTCCACTCTACGGTGCAGAAGACCTCTGTGGGAGGTCGCTCTGCACCGTTTTACTAGCCCAGTGCGGAAATGGCCTTAGTGTATAATTAAGTGGTGCAAAAGAGCTCTTGAGCTCCTGACATGTTCACATTTTACACATCTGTGTCCTCATGGTCCAGAAGAACAAGATAATCCAAAACAAGCTGTCTGCTGTATTTCATTGTCACTAGAGTTAGAAATCCATATACTCTTGAGTGTAGGGAAGCAGGCAAGCAGTCAGATGCATGCCGTTAGTCTGTAAAGCGGGGTTGGAAATCATGTGGCCTTCCAGCTGTTTTTGGACTGCAGTTCTGGGCATCCCTCACCACTGGCTAGTCTAGAGAGTTGCAGTCCAACAACATCTGAAGGCTTGCATTTTGACTACCGTACATACTCATGTATAAATCAAAAAATTTATGCCAAAAATTTACTCAAAAAACGTGAGTCAACTTATACATGGGCCAGTGTCGTAATCTGGCAGGGAAACTCTAAAGAGCTGCCACTATGGGAAGAATGGAAGGGATTGGGGCTTTCTCATAACCCCTTCTAATCTCCTTCCCAGTGAAGCTCCAAAAAGCCACCACCATGGTTGGGAGAATGGAAGGGATGAGGCTATTACTCAGCTTCTCCCAACCTGTGTCATTTTCCCTGCTCCACTAAGTAAGCTCCAAAGAGGTAGTGCCAAGGTGAGGACAACGGAAGGGATGAAGCTTCTTTTTAGGTCTTCTGACCCCTTCTAATCTCCCCACCTTGGCAGGGAAACTCCAAATTGCTGCTGCCACAGTAAAAAGAATGGAAAAGACGGGGCTTCTTTTTGGGTCTTTCAACCCCTTCTAATCTCCCCACGTCAGCAGGGAAGCTCCAAAGAGCTGTTGGAAGGAATGGAGCTTCTTTCTGGGTCTCCCAATGTCTCCTAACTTCCGCACCCTAGCAGAGAAGCTTGAAAGCCAGCTGTCATGTTGGAGAGAATGGGGGAGAAATCAGGGGTTCTTGCAGTTGGTGCTTCTTTTAGACTCTCCACAGACAGACTAAGCTCTCATCTTAGTCCATCCCTGGAGAACCTGAAAGAAGTCTGATCTCTTCTATTCTCCCCACCATGGCTACAGCTGTTTGGAGCTTCTTAGCTAGGGTGAGGAGATTAGAAGGGATGGGGAGACTCTGAAAAAAGCCCCATCCTTTCCATTTACCCCAACTGCAGTGGCTCTGGGAAACCCACAATCAATGCAGTTGCTGTATTCTTGTATCAGCTTTCCCCATGAATGTGTGCAAAGCAGCTTGCCACAAAAGAACAAAACAACAACAATACTTCAGAGCACCATTGTTGTCATTGTTGTTAATGTGACTTCAACTTGATTCTGACTCATAGCAAGATTTATTCAGAAGTGGTTTTCCTTTGTCTTCCTCTTAGGGTGAAAAAGTATGACTTCTTCAAGGTTACCCAGTGGGTTTCCATGGCTCAGCATGATTTAAACCCTGGTCTCCAGTAGTCCTAATCCAATATTCAAACCACTGTACCAGGCTGACTCCAGAAGCCCAAACACCATTACAATAGTAATCTACTAACAAAGCAGTTCAGAACTATGAACACATTCAGATGCCAATATTCCTAGGCAGTGGTTCAGTTTCCATGTCTCCTTTAGAAGAAAGTGTCTCTCTGTGTGTGAGTTGGGAGGGGGAGATCTCTATCTCCTGAAGAGATGCATCTACTAATCTAGAGCACAGAGTCTCTTGACCACTCTGGGGGGTCCTTGGAATGTTCTGTTCAGGGACCTCCATTCTTCTGCAAAGACAACTCTAGGGGTGGCATGACACACTCCTCCCTGTCCAGGCAATTTCCTTTCCCGTCCAGGCAATTTCCTTTCCATATCTCCCTCTCTCCCTCTTACCAACCATTAAAACATAATGGACATTTTGCTGGTGTGCGTCTGTCTCTCTGTGTGTATGTGCTTTGAAGTATTGTTCTTTTGTTCTTTTGTGGCAAGCTGCTTTGCACACACATATATAAATAGGAATGTTGTGTGGGTTTCTTCTTCTAATGCACTTCCCTTGAGGTTTAACCACAGGTTCAGAGTCCAAGATAAGAAAAACTACAGGGTTCCTTTTGAGAGCTGGCTGGGAAATGTCACCAAAGAACAACAAAGTATAGAGCACTCCTTTTGCCATTTTCTGCATGCCACACATATTGAACCAAGCCAGTTGTAACGGGCAGCACCTGGAAAAATAATTACTGCATCTAACAGTAGAAAGAAATGATGGCTTGATTTAAAAGGACTTTTTTTCAAAGTTATGGATTTGATATGGTGGAAGAGGGAGGCACAAAGGAGATTATGTGATGCTGAGGTGGGGAAAAGTCATTCTGTAAAATTGCAATATTGATCTGCTCTGTACTGTGCCCCTCTCTCTCTCTCTCTCTGTGTCTGCACACTTCCATTCAATCATGTATTGGGGATCATTTGTGGGAGATGGTGAAATCTTTCTGATATTCAAAGATTCTTGTCAATTCCTCCTTAAATTGGAATATATATTTAACAAAACTCAGGCTATGCCCATGGCAATTCATATATCTCAAGCTACAATGTATTTTTGCTTCCTACACAAAGCATGAATAGTTTGTTCCACCTCTTCTTTGGTTTTACAGGCTCAAGACTGTAGGACAATTATTTTTCTCAACTGCTGTCTGTGCTTCTCAGAAGAAAGTACAAGGAGAATTTTGAGAATAATTCTTGGTACCCTTAAACCTTTGAGAAGGTAACTTTAAATTTTAAAGTGGGCTTGAGCTGCTTCCAAGAAGTAGCTGTCAGTCATTAGCTGTACATCCACTTTATAATTTATACACAAATGATAAATTTGGTCCCTTAAAATCCACAGTCTCTTTTGTGGAAAAATATTTTGTTTAAAATACACTTTCAGTGAATGTTCTTACTGCTTTGGGATATTGGAAACATTCTGTGGAATCCTGTTGGTGTCATATAGAAATGTAAATTCAGAATCAAGTGTAAACTCAAAACCAACATGGTATTGTGGCTTGGGTGCTTGACTAGGATTGCATGAGACCAGAGTTCAACTCAGCCATGGAAGCTGGGTAACACTAAGCAAGTCACACTCTCCCACCCAAAGGGGAAGGCAATGGAAAACCTTCTATGAATAAATCTTCTCAGGAAAACCCTGTGATAGGGTCATCAGAAGTCAGACTTGAATGCACCTAACAACAACAACAAATTACCATCATGTCTGCTTATGTGTTTTTAAAGTCTTTTCACAAAGACCATCCAGTGTGTCTTGTGCAATGACCACTTCAACCAACCTGATCACTGCAGGAGCACACCCCCGTAGCCAATATCATCACCGAGGAAGAGTGAGAGGAGGGGGTGTAATGAGACCGTTTCTACTGGGGAGGGAGAGACAAAAATTTTGGTGGCGGGAGGAGAAGGGTTGGGTTCATCAGTCACTGCAAAAGGGGTCTATGGAAAAAAAATTGCCTGATCCTGTTGGGCAGATATAAATATGTAACCTACAGTTATGCATTTGTAAATGCTACATGGGAGCTATGTTGGGACGATGGAAGTTTCCCAAACCCCATTTACTGATAAGCAACTGTTGGGATAAATGGGGGTCCATTTCCTTGCAGCTTGAGAAGCAGTTGCTTGTCATTCCGCACCCCTCACCCCCACCCTGCACAAGTGACCTGTGATGCTAGAAGGATTTGCAACAGGATTCCTTTTTTCTGCTTATAGCACCAGGGATTGCAGCAGCTTCACGATCAACAGCGGAATGGGCCATGTTGGATCCCAGTGGCTGCTTACTAGCAAGTGGGGCTCAGGGGATCTGGCCAGAATTCACTACATAGCACCATAGTATGTCATGGTCATACGGGATTCTGCCACTCCTTTTCATATGTAATGACAAAATAACCCCAGTTAATGTGTTTTAATTTGCAACTATGTTGTGAGACTTATAAAAAAAATAAACTAATTTAACATGCAATATTTTGCATATATAGTTGCATAAACAATGGTAACCAGGAAGTCAATGATATATTCATTTGTTCAGAAAACCTAACACACAAAGATTTCTCTGTAATCTTGTAAGCAGTCTCCCTCTTCTCTTATTGCTTTCCATTTTATGAAGTTTTATTGTGTTCTCTAAAGAGCCATGTCACATCATGATACGTCCAAACTACAATGCAAAATGTCATGTGGATCTTCAAAATAAAAAAGGTTTTCATAGGAGCAAACCTGGGCTTTCAGAGATTTTTTTTTTCTTGCTGGAGAGATTCTTGGCTTTTAGTGAGAGTTCAGGCTTGATTTTCTCTAAGGCCATTTCCACACTACACAGTTGATAGTGGTTATTGCACTTTCAACATCCTGTGGAATTCTGGAGTTTGTAGATTACTAAGGTCAAAGAGCTCTCTGGCTGTGAATTCTAAATGCCCCTCCCTAAACTGCAAACCCCAGGATTACACAGGATGTTGAAAGTGGAATAATAGCACTATAAAAGTATAGTGCAGAAGTGGCCCAAGACACATTCATTCATCTTTTTAGCAGTCTGTGGTATTCATAGAACTCTTTTCCAGCCTTGCATTTCAAATGATATTCTTTGTGATAATTTTCTTCACTATCCAGTTATCACAACCATAAAAAGAAATCAGAAATAGTATGGCCTGGATGATTCTGAGTTTGATATGACGTACTCCTGAGGATCTTATCTAGTTCCTTCATGGCAGCCCTTCAAAGCGTTAATCTTTTTCTGATTTTTGACTACGTTTTCCATTTTGGTTAATGATTGAACCAAGATGTAGGAAATCTTTCTTTCAACTTGGCTTTCTAAAAGTAGTAAGTCATCTTCAAATGGTTCTTTGTGAAGAAATCTATTGTCATTTTGTCCCTTTTACATAATTTCTCACTGTACTGCTTCTAATCACCTTTTTATTTTCTCCGGATCACATAATGTGTCTCTTTGTTGGTAATATAGCAACTGTATTCTCGTTTGAATTTTCATTTAATTTCTCTGATACTGTGGAATAGGTCTCCTGCTCTACATTTTGTTGTCTTCTTTTATTTCATTGTATTGATTATTATAATAGTTCTCTTTGTCCTTTTATGCAAGTCACTGCACAGTTATGTTCCAGATTCTGACCCTGTTACTATCACTTTTTACTTTTGCTTCTTGTCTGTTCTTAACTGTCTGAAGAGTTTCGTCTGTCAGCAAATGCAATTTTTCTTTCCTTTTGGCTAAAGGTAGTGTTTTCGTTTGTTTTTGTTTTTTCATTCTGGCAATGTCTCTGGTTTCAGTTTACATATCTTCTGCTTGTCTGTCAACTAAACTTAACAGAGAAATCTGTTCTTTACATGGTTTTTACGTTCTACAGAGATGTTCTTCTGATTGTATTTTGTCATGATGATATACTTTTGTTGTTAACTGCCATCAAGTCAACCTCATCATGTGGAGACCCTATGGATGAGAGACCTCTAAGCCACTCTATCATCAACCACCCTACTCAGGTCTTGCAGATTCAGTAATGTGATGATGGACTTAGTGTACTTTTTAGTTTTACATTAATTTTTGATATTAGCCGTTTATGGTCTGCGCTACAACCTGCTCCTGTTATTGTTTTTGCAGAAAGAATAGAGATTCTCCATTCTCTCCTTCCAACTATGTTGGCCATCTTGTGATGACCATGTGAACAGCCATCTCTTTGGTTGGTCGTCTGAAGAATGCGTTCGCAATGAATAAACCATTGGCCTCACAAAATTCAGTAAGTCACTCTCCTGATTAATTTCTTGACCCTAGGCCAAATTCTTCTACCATGTTTGGTTCTACTATGGTTCCTACTTTTGCATTTCAGTAGCCTATGATTATCAACATGTCTTGTTTCTGTGTGTGAACAATTTCCTCCTGGATACCTGTGTAGAAACTTTAAGTTTCTTCATCATCTGCCTCTGCAGTGTAAGCATAAACTTGGGACCTTCTAAACTGCAGTTATAATGATAAGTTTTCCCTGAACATTTATTGATATTATTCAATCAAGATATCGTATTGCATCCCCTCATTTTCTACATACCGCCGTATTATTAATGCCACCACATTTCTTCTTTGATTTTTATTCCCATAGTGAAAAAACTTCCATTTCTTGTTTTTCAACATAAATGACTTCAGGAGTGGCTTACTACTGCCCTCTTTTGCGCAGTACTATCTCCTTTAGAGTTAGCTATGGTGCCACTACCACTGTCTCTGAGAGATCCTCAAATGTTACTGATGTTGCCCAGTAGCTCTTTGATTCATTCAGTCTGGCTCTTCAGTAAAAGTCTGTCTGATGTGAGAGACCTGCACTCCCAGCAGCAGTGCTACCATCCAGATAGCCTCTGGTCTCACATGAGCATGCAATCCCACTTCCATGGAAAGGTAGGGCCTAAGTGGAGCAAAGTGGGGCATGTATACACACACTTAACATACCTAATCACTAACAATTGCAGCATGTAGTCCACTTGTTTGCAAAAGCAAACAGCTGCAGGGCAGGAAGTTTCAGTTTGACCTTGACTTTCACTTAAGCTAACCAAGGCCATTTCTGCACAAGACTGTTATAGTGCTATTATTCCACTTTCAACATCCTATGGAATCCTGGGGTATGCAGTTTAGGGAGGGGCCCAAGATACCATAGAATGTTGAAAATGGAATAATAGCACTGTAATAGTCTAGTGCAGAAATGGCCCAAGCTTTGTAAACTCAAGACATTGGCCCTTTCCGCATGTGGGGGGGGGGGGATGCCAGAAAACAGCTTACCGGCTGTGTTTTCTGGCCGGCCGAGTCCGGCGCCACGAGGAGCAGCGCGAGCTCGTCGCTCCGCACTCCTCTGGCGTCCTAAATGGCGGCTTCTGGTTGGTGGAGGCTCTCCACCAACTGGAGAAGCTCGCCAGCCAGAAGCCTGCCCCGGGCAGAGCTGCAGGCACGCACTTGCGCGCGCCTGCAAATCTGCTCCGGAGCCAGGCAATGGAGCAGCACGGGGTTGCGCGCTCCGTGGTTTTTAAAAACCTCTAAAAAGAGGTTTTTAAAAAACATGCCACGCAACCAGTTCCAGTCGCTCCAGAGTGGACTGAGGTATGGAACTACAAAAAGTAGTCCATCCCAGTCCACTCTACGGTGCAGAAGACCTCCGTTGGAGGTCGCTCTGCACCGTTTAAATAGCCCGGTGCGGAAAAGGCCATTGCCTTTTATCCTTTGTTTGTTCAGGTCAGTGAGCATGAGCTGGGATTCCTCTAGCTTGCAGACTGAGACACTGAAAATCATCCACACCCATGGTTCTTATATTTTCTGTATTAGCATTTCCTTGGTAACTTTGCCAGCCCCTTTTCTTTGAATGTCTAAACTGTATTTTTAGATGATGAAATGAAGTTTTAAGTTTTTGCAGTACTAGAAATTTGGGAACTGAAGGCAAATTCATTTGGGTGGCAGAATTCTTAATGGAGGGGGTAATGCCTCCACTAGCCTCCCCATCCCTACAGTGCTGGTAAGGGGATCAAGCAGCATCCTGGTGCCTGAAGCCCATCATCCTCCCAAGCACACTGAAGACTGTTGGGCAATTGAGAGATTTTTAGTAATAAGTCTCCCAATCAGCAGAGTAAGTCTCCCAATCAGCAGCAAAAGTTGAACAAATTACTAGTCCCACTTTATCATCTCCACCCCAGACACACTTAATCTAGCTCAAAATAAACACAAGCAGTTTGGTTAAAAATATGAAAAGTTTACTCACAAAATCTTGTGCATAGTCTACACAGGTTCAAATTCTTGAAGAAAGTAAGATGAAATTAAGCACTCACATGCTTACAGGAAAGCATGCTTGCCAGAGAATTGGAAAGCACATGCTTGCAGGGAAACCAAAGAACAAAAAGGAAGAAGAAGAGAACATGCAAGGGGAAGTGGGTGTTGACCAAACAAGAGAAAGTTCACTCTAGGCAGTCCCCTCTATATCTACAATAAACATGTAAACTAACTAGCCAGTTAATTAAGCATGCAAAGGTTGCCAGTCCCAACAGAGACATCCTCCTCCCAGATCTGGTGCACTCTAGGAATGATCAGATTGGTGGGGACAAGGGAGAAAGGAGGCAAAAATAATGGCAGAACATTAGGGTCTGCCAAGCACATATAGGACTATGGCAATGAACTGTACATGCTAAGTAAAGACTGAAGAATATGGTCTTTCAAGAGCTGAAGGTTTCATCTTTCAGTACTTGTTTCCTTACAAACTTGGGCTAGATAATTTGGAATTTTATCATATTAATAATAACTTCTATGTTTTACCTTTCTCACTTTCCCTTCATTCCACCGTACACAATTCTCTATAGAACTATTAAGGGATGGTTGATTTAAAAGAATTTCGTGGGAAGAAACATTACATGTTTGTGAGGAGGACTCTTCAGAAGGTCTTTGTCATGTTATCTTTTATTACGAATATTATAATGAAGTTAGAATAGATTTGATTCTTTGACTTTTAAAACATTTACCTAGTATATTAGTGGATGCTCTGTTAAAATTTTGTCTGAACAGAGAGCATGAGTATATTAAAAATAGAGGAACTTTTTTTTGTTAGTTAACATTAAGATTTCAGATTATTTCAGTTTGTGCTAATGCTCTGCAGACATCATGTAGTTAAAAGATTTAAGGGTCACATTGAATGAGCTTTCGATGAATGTTAAATCTTGCATGTCCAGATTGTACTATGATTTATGCCATATTTTATCCTGCCGGCGTTTGATATTCTATTTGTATTTTATAATGTGTCTATGACTGTATAAATAAATTTGAGTTTGATTCTCCATTCAATCCCACATACAGTGCATACAAAAACAGCTAAATTGGATAAAAATTGTTCTGCCATACACAGACACGAAGAGCTGACTTGTATATTATCTCACCCAAATACATAAAGGAAAAGCATTTGGAGAGAATTCAGTAGCACCTACATTTTATGGTTACTTAATATATCTGTTTGGTGTGCATTCAGAACAATGTTTCCTGCCTTTCCCTCTTGTTTTATAGCACCTGAAATCTGCATGACAGTCCTGAAATGTGGTACATTTTGAGAAGAAATTCTGGATCTGATATACAGCTATTTAGAGAATATCAAAAGAAAGGAGTCAGGAAACAATTGTGGCTGGCTTTCTCAGAGCATGTCTAAAGCACAAATAATTTTACCTTTACAAGCAAATATGGAAACTGGATTTCTGGTTTTAAAAGCATCCTTAGCAATTTTTCCTACCCTTACTGTTAGGCAGGGTGAGGCCACCAGTGTCACATGGCAGATTTTGAAATGACATTAAGAGCAGCAAATTGTCCGTTCATTTATTATTGTATTTTTTTTTATCACTATTGGGAATTCCTATCTGAAGCACCAAAATCTTTTCAACCATTTACAATTGTTTGGAGCAAGCTAAAATGTTGTTACATACCTTCATTTCCAATGTATGGTGACCCTATCACAGGGTTTTCTGGGGCTGTGAGTGTCTGACCCACTCAAGGTCACCCAGTGGGTTTCCACGGCCAAGCAGGGAAAGCAAACTCTGGTTTTCAGGCTCATAGTGATAATGGGCTCTCCCATTATCTGAGCAACATGAGTGAGGAGTATAGTCTTCTCTCCAGGTAAATATAGGGTTAATGATGTATTGCATTTAGGTTGCAGTTGTTGGGATCAGTATCACAAAGGAACAATAGAGATCAAAAGAGATAATTGTCCATAATTGTCCAATGGGAAGACGAGTTGGGGGAGAAATCAGGAAGCTTTGAGATGCTTCCAAGTAAGAGGTTATAAAGCTCCAGGGGCCACATGAGATAGAGAGACTGATGGAGGGGGCCAGTGCTGCCTGCCTCACCTAGGAAGCTTGGTCATAGGCTGGACCAAGAGGGTCCAAACTCCCAGTTTGACATCCCAGACCCAGAACTCCATCTGTATCATGAGTAGAATAGGAATGCTTAGCTAGTCATTTTAGGACTTATGTTCCTTTTAACCTTGACTGAATATGAAAATTTGAAACTTTACAACTATGCCTAAGTAATGCCTGAAGGAAGGTACCTTTGTGTATAAGATACCTTTTTGCTAATGTAGATTGCTTGCTTAGAATAAAAGCTTTTCTTTCAAAGTCATCCTCTTTTCCATCCTCTCTTCATGTGCCTTTACTCAGTGTATGTGTACACACATGTATAAAATTCTGATCTTCCATGGTGAAGGGGAAGGGAAAACCTCTGGAAGTTCCCCCATAACTCTTCACTGAGTTACTGAGTCATGGAAGGTAAAAATCACTACTTTCACTGTCATGGACCCTTCCTATGATATCTGGGGACTTGCAGTTTTGTGTAGTATTTGGAATTCTCTTCCAGAGAGCTCTAGTGCTTCACTAAACTACAAATGCCATAATTCCATAGGATGCACATGCGGTAGTTAATGTGCTTTCATAGTGCTATAATTGTATAGTGTGTTTTTCTCCTGCAGAAGCTATGCAGTTGGCTCATAGTTTACCTTTCATAGCAGCCCTGTGTACTTAAAAGTTCATGCCAGTGGCTATCTCTCCTGACAGAGAAGGAAGGGGCTAATGGGACTCTAAATCAATTTTGATCTTTTGCTTTTTAATCAAAATGTTTTAATTTTTTTTAACTGTGTAGGTAGTTTTACTGCATCTCAAGCATAACTTTTTGTATTTTTTTAATCTCTTCATTAGATAATTTCCCTCCCTCCCTCCCTACCTCCCAGTCTTTCTTTCTTTCTTTCTTCTTTGGAAGCCACCTTGACTACCAGCTTTGGGAAAACAGTGAGGGATGAATGCAATGATGCAATGCATGCCTGAACAATTTCAGTGCACATCCATTCATAGTAACATATTCAGAATTCAGAAAGATGGGGCTTCAGAGCACTGGAGAAAATTCTGTAAAGGAACATTAGGGTGTTCTTCTCTGAGCCCAATATTTTAATTCAAGAATGTTGCTTCTGAATGCAGCCAGCAAAGGTTGTAGAAGAGCCATAGCAGTCCCAGAATAAGTAAGGCAGTATGCATTAAAACTGAGAATTGCTTTAATTCTTATGAAATAACATAGTCTTTATCTTTCTGGTACCTATATTTGTGTATAGGCTAGATTTTAAAAGACATCTTTAAACCAAATTTCCACATTTTCTGATAAGCAGGTTTAAAAAAGCCTTTTAAAGAATCCTCTTTGAATCCAGTGTTTTTAATCTTTCAAGAAACATATATGGTAAAATACTGCTATGTGTGATTAAAAGGACAATCTCCCTTTCTTTTTAAATGTCAGCACAATCAGGATGGAGATTTTATCACTCCATTATGGTACAAAGGCATATATACGCATAAGAAATGACAGAATGTGGCTAACAGATAATCTGGAAATGGGAAAATTATTAACAATAAACGAAAATGCATGAATCAATAACAGCAATATATAGCATTTATGAAGCATATTAATATGGAGAGAAGAAACAGTTGATGAATGCCTGGTGGTTGTTATTGCCCCTAATTTTGCTTGATAGCAATTTCAGTTTTCATAATAGAGTTATCCAATATGATATCAACATTATGCATTATGTCTATTAGTACTTTTTAAAAATAATAATCACTGAAGCATACAACACACAAATGTCCCACAACACAAAATGTGTCATTAGCAAGAATATCATTCACACACACACACACACATACATATATACATATACATATACATATACATATACATATACATATACATATATATATATATATATAGACACACACACACATCACACACATTGAACATAGGGAGGGGAAAATTTTAACGGAACCATAGTATAAAGAGAGGAGAAATTTTAGCTGGATGTGTTCCTGACTAAAATCATCTCTGCCATCTTGCAATTGTGTGTGTGTGTGTGCGCGCACGCATGTGCACATGTGCCTTCAAGTTGCGTGTTGACTTATGGTGACTTCATGAATTTCAAAGAATCAGTGGCAGAGCTTGGAGTGTGTGGAGGCGGGTGGGTGGGGATGGGGCTACAGCGCATGGAGCATGGTGCATGGGGGCATGGCCAGGGCATGTGGGAGTGTGGTTATGGGTCGGGATGCCCTAAAAACATTGCCACCCAGGGCGAACCCCCCCATCACCCGCCATCACTACGTGACTGCAAAGAGTTTTCTTAGGCAAGGAGTACTCAGAGGTGATTTGTCATTGCTGTTCTCTGATTTTAGCCTATAGTACATGGTATACTTTGGTGGTCCTCCTTCTAAGTATTAACCCAACTCTGCTTAACTTCCAAGAGCAGAGAGCATCTAGTGCCCTGAAGGAGTTTATGCAGCCAATAATCTTGCAATTAACCATACATTTTTGTTCTGTTAGTGAACTGCAATGCACAAGGAAAAGATTCATTTGTATTGCAGCTGAGGACAGATAGATTAAACCTTTTCTCTTGATAATTACTTAGTACCATTTTGGAAAAAAAAATGACATAGTCACTAAGGATGCATTTAGCAGTACATCTAGTTTGACTCTTGCTGTTGCTTTTTGTTGCCTGCTGAAGCATCCTTTTCAGAAGTATTTTTTAACATGGAGTCAGCTATGACTGAAGTTTCTTCAGAAACAATACCCTTTCCAGAAAATTCAGATAAACTCTATCAATCACTGAGAGGCTGGAGAAGATTTCTCTAAAAGTCAGCTGGGTACTTGGAAGACTCTGAGCTGGGAAGGAGGAGAAGAAAAGCCCAGTGTATTAAAACTTGTTTTTTTCTGTCTATGACTCAGGCTTCAGATCTGAGATGAAAACCGTGTACCCCCTACAAGTCCCGCCTCTGTCTCTACACAGTTTCAGCCAACAGTCACCAAGTGATCTCAGTGGCCATGAATCTTGATCTGCTTGGTTCTTTTGCAAGTTTATCCACCTGCTACAAGTCACAGTGAAGCAGGTTTCTGTGCTATGAATCCACTATCCTACTGCAATGTGAAAAATAAGGCAATAGATGTTTTGTGCTGCCAGGGGTATTAAACTTATACATCCATTGCAGAGATGCAAAATAGTGCCCCCAAAATGGACGTGTTTAGCAGTGATGTATTTAAGTCTTTTACTCCAAGTCTCAAGTCCTTGCAAGATACTTTCAAATCAAGTCTCAAGTCAAATCTCAAGTCTGGAAACCACCTTTATACTCCAACCTGTATTCTAGAAATTCCGGATAGAGTCAAATAAAGTCATTTGTAACAACTTAAGTAGAGTCAGCCCTCCACTTTCGTGATTTTGCAATCTGCAGCTTTGGAAGTGGGGAATGGGCTCCTTCTTACTTCCCATTTGTAAAGCTGGAGGCTTTTTCAGACGTGGGGAATAGGATTCTTCTTATTCCCCATTACTGAATCTTCAAGAGCTTTTGAAGGAAGGATCCTTCCTCCTCAAGCCCATTGCCTAACACATTTTCTGTTCCCCTCTAAGATATGTGCCCTGCATTCTAGACACGAGTCTTGCTTTCTGTTCTTAGGAAAAGTTTTAGAAAGCTCCTCCTATATGTAGTGGGGACAGACTACGGAGCAGACTTCAAGCCCACTTCAAGCCCATTGCCTATCCCATTTGCTGTTCCCTTTAAGAAATGTGTCCACACTTTAGGCTTGAGACAGATAGTCATATGGCCAGTAAGTTGTAAGGTTTCTGGATGAATGTGTTATGTGACTGAACCAAGGGCAGCAAATCAGTCATAAAAATTATGCAAGTCTCAAGTCAAGTCGAGTCAGTGTGTAATTTTTGCCAAGTCAAGTCCGAGTTGAGTCACTGAAGTGACTTAAGTCTGACTTGAGTTTGAGTCAATCAACTTGAGTCTACATCACTGCTGTTTAGGCTCAGAGACAGAAGTTACTGGAATCCTAGTGGAACTGCTGTCAGAGCCTTCTGTCAACAAATCTTGATAATGAAGATTTCATTAGACCTCATTTGGAATACTGTGTCCAGTTCTGGGCACCTCAATTCAAGAAGGATGTTGACAAGCTGGAGCATGTCCAGAGGAGGGCGACCAAAATGGTGAAGGACCTGGAAGCCATGCCCTATGAGGAACCGCTTAGGGAGCTGGGGATGTTTAGTCTGCAGAAAAGAAGGCTAAGAGGAGACATGATAGTCATGTTTAAATATTTGAAGGGATGTCATGTTGAGGAGGGAGCAGGATTGTTTTCTGCTGGTCCAGAGACTAGGACCAGGAGCAATGGATTCAAGCTGCAGGAAAGGAGATTCCACCTGAACCTCAGGAAGAACTTCCTGATGGTCAGAGCTGTCCAGCAGTGGAATATGCTGCCTCAATGGAGTGTAATGGAGTCTCCTTCTTCGGAGGTTCTTAAACAGAGGCTGGATGGCCATCTGTTGGGAGTGCTTTGATGTGTGTTCCTGCAGGACAGGAGGTTAGACTGGATGGCCCCTGTGCTCTCTTCCAACTCTATGATTCTATGATTCTGTGATTAATGGTTTTGAAGACATAAGTTGAGAAGAAATTGTCTGAAGCCAGTCATGAAAATATTGGCACTTTCTGGAACCATGCAGATACCCGTGGCAGTACCACTGGCCTTAAAAGATATATTGTCTCCAAAAATGAAATAACGGGTGGTTGAGTACAACATGGTCAAGTTGCGGCAGCAGTGATATTCCTGATGGCTTATAGTTGGCCTTTCCCCACTCTGAAAAAAGGTGGGAAAATTAAGGGGAAGACGTAGAAGGAAAACAACTGGATGACAGCTTTCTGTGGAAAGTGTGTGTTTGTAACACAATACTTTCTCATAACACACTTTCAGTGGAAGCACCTTGTGTCTCTTCACAAAACACTTCATAGGAAAATTGTCTTGTTTGTTGTGAGGAAACAGTTAACAAAAAATGCATCTGTAAAGTAAAAACGGAATGACCTTGGCAAAAACACACCAGCTTTTGCTTGCAGTTTTCTTCCCTTTTCACACACAGCCGCTAATGAGAGAAAATACTGCATGCCCTTTGTGAATTATTAATTACTTCATGTTAGCTGATATGGTGGATTAAAAAAAAAAACCCAAGGAGCCCTGCATCAAAGAACAGGGACATTCTGAAAGCTCACTAATATCCTTTTAACCCTTATCTTATATTTCAGCTACAAGTCCAACTGACTGAGCTTCCTCTTGGTCCACATAGTTGTTTCTATTTCACTTGTGTTTACTCTATCCCTAGTGACTCTTCCTGAAAAAAACATTTTCACCTTTCTTGTGGGTGTGAGTTTAGTAGTAAAAGTAGTTAACACCTCCATTTGACGATATAGGATGTGGAATAAACATTCAGCTTTATATTGGAAGGCAGAAACTTCTAAGAGAATAAAAGATTTGTGGTTACATTCTCCTATGACATTCTGTATATGTACCTTTAAGTTAAGTTAAGCTGACTTAAGTGACTCCATGAATTTCATAGGGTTCCCTTAGCCAAGGAATACTCAGAGGTGGTTTTGCCATGTCCTTTCTCTGAAATATAGCCTGGTATTCATTGGTGTTCTCCCACTGAAATACTAACCAGAGCTGACCCTGCTTAGCTTCCCAGATCAGATGGGATTTACACATTATTCAGAACAAATTCTTGTGTGACACATCCCCAAATGTGGCCAAAATGTGACCTGCACAAAAGAACTTCTTGGTGGTAAATTATTTAATAATTAGTAATATAGGAAATATTTAGGAAAACAATAGTTTCCATGGGGCACTGGCCTATTATTGAAATGAAACACTCCTAAGATTACATTACAGTTAGAATCATTTGCTTAAACCAGAAATGTTCTTACGGCCAATAACTTACTACTTATAGGCTAGTAATATGGACTTTTAAGCCATTGGCTCCACTCTCAGGTTATAAATCTTAAGCCATAATGTTACAGAAGACAAATTTTAAAAATTCTTCTGCTTGAAAAAAATAAGTGCAAAATTTCCCCAGTAATATTTATTTTAATATTTTTATACAATTTTTCATTGGTATAGTTTTCACAATGGTAGAAAAGCAATGTCTAATACAAAAGCTGGGGGCTCACATTAAAGATGCTTCTCCTTTCTGCTGTGTGTAGGAAACCAGTCTATTTGAGAAAAAGCAAGGTGGAACCCTGCTTTCCCAGATATAATGTCCTGTGTGGGAAGAGACTTTTTACTCTCCCAGAGAAGAAAAATGTGTTGGGAGATGGCTATTTACTGCTGTAAATAATGTTTTGCTAGACTAAATGGCATTCTACAAGTCTCTTAATGTTTGTGGCTATTTACCCTTCTTTTCTGCAGTATTCCAAAGTATTTTATTCCTCCCAAAAGGTGAGGTTGGAACATGGTAGAAAAAGAGGAAGATAGCACTGCAGGTAGATTGACTCAGATAAGAAAGATTTAACAGCAAATAAGAAAATGGTGGTAATTTTTTTTAAAAGAACAAACAGATACATTTGATCACCATCTCAGTTATGACAATCTCAGTAGATGATCTAATCTCTCACTCTATATCTTCTGGATGTTTCCCTCTTCCTTCCTATTTCTCTTCTCCTACTCCTCATACCTCCTCCTAATGTTTTTAAATTTTTTAACACTTTCTCAAGAGTCTTAACAATAAAGCACAATATTCCTGTGCTAGGGAAACTCAGTCTCCTCAAACATTTTAACCAGTTTCTACCCTTCTCACAAAGGCCATTTCCACACAGGGTAAGTAAAACAGTGCAGTGCGTCCTCCATAGAGGACGCCTGCACCGTGGAGCGGACTGGGTCCAGACTACTTATCGTAGATCCACACCTCAGTCTGCTCCGGAATGACCCCAAGTGGTCCTCCAGCATGTTTTTGAAAGACCTGATTTTTCTGGTCTTTCAAAATGCCAGTGCGCACCATTGCATGCCTGCTCTCTGATGCAGATTCGCATGCTCACACCAATGCGAGTCTGCGATCTGCGGAGAGTGGGCTTTAGGCTGGCGAGCTTCAGTGGTTGGTTGAGACCCACGACCAACCGGAAGCCGCCATTTTGGATGCTGGAGCAGTGCGGATCTACGACCACGCACTGCTCTGCCTCAGCCCGGACCAGACCAGATGGCCAGAAGATCCGGTGAGTAGCAGCAGGGAGCGATTCCCTCGCCACGTGCGGAAATGGCCAAAGTATGGTGCCCAGAAATGAACTGAAATACACTGCCTTTGTATGGACTTAAAAAAAAAATTAGGAAAATGCTTGAACAAGGAAGTAACAAGAAGTGATGTCTCTTTTGGATAAGTCCTCTCTCAGTGGATATACTCAACAGCTATGGAGCTCAACTGACCAAAACAGACATTTATTTCAGATAGGTCTTGCACTGCTTAGATGTTTCTACGTAGTGCAGAACTGAACTCTTTCTGCGTTTACCATCCCATTTATAGGCATGAAAATTGGTTAGAGGGCACTTCAGCTATTTTGGAAGTGATAATCAAGAAATATTGTCCAACTTTCCTGGCCTTAGTTTGAATGGAGGGATATTGGAAATAGTAGCAGCACCCTCTGTTCTTTTAAAATAGGCTGCAATCCAATTATATACAGTTTCCTAGGGAAAAAATCCCATTGAACCTTCTGAGAAGCCATTCATAAGATTATGCTGTTGTCTTTGTGCCAGTGCTGGGCAACATTCCTTCCTGCAGTGCATCAAAAACAGCACTCCTGCCATGAGTTTTTCCCAGCAGCCACAGTGGGCAAACAATGGCAGCTGCTGGGCTGCTGCTAACAATGGCTTTGCTACCACTTGCAGCAGCACTAAAATTAAGTTTAAAGACACCTATTTCCACAGCTTTTCACAATATGCTCCCCCTGTGGTTAAAGATGTTGTAACAGAAATGAATCTTTCTCTAATGGCTCGAGAACCCAAGAAAAATCAACAGTAATGGAAGAAATAGTGTAGAGAAAGAAGGACAAAATCAAGCAATAAAAAAGATAATCTATTAAATTACACCACTAGCAATCAGGGGATAAGGCTGGATTTCATACAGTTAATTATCACTGTTTTGCTCTTTCTTATTTGTTTGTTTGTCTGTCTTTCTCAAAACATTGGACCGAAGGCATCTTACAACAAGATAACAGCATGATTTTGCTGTCATGGGTTTCAGAGAACTATCCCTCAGAGTTCCCTATACCGAAACATTTTACAGAGGAATCAAAGAAAAGGATCCTTACCTCACCATCACCGTATGTGTGTGTGTATGTTGTGTTGCACACCTCATCAAGGAGCCTGCACTAAAGAGACCTGCTCCGAGTGGCTGCTACAAGCAGAATGGGTCAAAGTGCCATCACAAAACTTGGAATGGGATCCACTGTGAGTTCATGTCAGAGCTCTCTTGAAATCTTGTGAGACTGACATTCTTGTGAGATTTCAAATGAGAGTTGGGCAGGTCTATACATGGGCCTGATAGCTCTCCAGGCAGCAATTCCTGCCTGATCCACCATACAACCTACTCGCCTTCCCTATATTGTTACCCTGTCTTCTGTGTTTCTCCAGGCTGCAGCTAGTGACCTTCGGGGGCCAGGAATGAATTTTCCCATGTTGTTGGAGCATGGTAGGATGATGTTTGTTGTTTTATTACTGCTCAGATAGGGACTACTTCAGCAGTTTGTTCTTCTTAGGAGTAACTTTCCAGCTCCACATGGAATCCCCTACCACCTGGAAAACTCTCCCAGCACTTTCACTAACACATTAAACAATATGGAGGGAAAGGGCCATATAAAGATGGACTTCACAGAACCACTTCCATGGGAAAGAAGTAGCAATAGTTTCCTCATGTTGAGCAGGAAGCAACAATATGGTTTTATTTCTGTACATTCTGAAAGCCCATCACTTGGAGGTCTGAAAGTATCTAAAAATAAGCATTCTCTCAGTTGCATAAAATTGATGCAGTTTGCCTAATAATAAAGATGCTTCAGATTGTTATGTAGCCAAGGGTAGCACAGAATCTGTGCTGCTTATATCAAAAGAGCATTTAATGGACTAACTAGAATAGAGGAATGCTGTAAAAATCTGAGGAGAGAATTTCCAGGAGTGTGTGCTTGTGTCTCTTCTGTAGTTCTATAACTCTTCTAAACACAGTATTTTACAATTAACAAGTTTCAGAAGATTTACATTGAATATGTTTTTCAATGTGAATTTAAAAACAGTTCAGTTCAGTTCAGAGAATGATGATAAATGACCACTATGAGAGTTGAGTAATTAATTCCATTAGTGGTGACAACAACAATTTACTACAGGATTGGCCCTACCATTGGGCAGAGTGAGGCAGTCTTCTCAGGTCTTCAGTTGTGTGGAGGGTACAGTGGTAGCAACTTTTCAGTTATTTTCCTCTACTGGAAGAAAGGAAGAAAGAACTATGTGCTTCAGGAAGACTGCTCTGAAACCTTCTGACTTCTGGAGAGGTAGAAGATGCCGTCCCATCACCTGTATTGAAGAGAAATTCAACTACCACTCCAGTCTGCTTCTGCAGGTTGTTCTCTGCAAGTATCTTGCCCATTGTCTTAGGTAGCAAAATGTCTTGTGTGGGCCATAACTTATCATGATGTCACTATTTTTTTTTTGTAATAGCAATTGCGCATCTATAACAGCGACATTTCTAGCAGTAATGACAAGCTGTTTTCTAGATGTAATGACAATAGTTTTTTCTTCCTCTCAGACACACAGTTGATTACATGATAATCATGTTTTCTGTATAAACTAGATGGTATATAAGGATTCTGTCAAATTCCTTTTATGTATCTGACAGTCTCCCCACCAGGTCACAGTTTTACAGGGGCAGCAAAATAAGAAAGAGAATTGTGAGATAGTAAATTGTCCGGCACTCCTACAGATGTCTAATGGGGTGATAATAATGTTTGAATGTTCCTTTACATTAAAATAAATAGGTTGTTAGAAGTTAAAACAAAACAAAGGATCATATTAAAGAGGAAGTCCTTAAACTGGCTATATTTGTGGCATTAACAAACAGCTATAGCATTTTTGTTTTGCACAACTGAATGAAACTTGCAAGAATAATAGTGTCTTTTGAGATGAAGCCAGAAAAATAAAAAGCTCTCTCAATCTCTGCCTACCTGCCTGCCTGCCTGCCTCTCCCTCTCTCTCTCTCTCATTCTGTGTCTGTGTCTGTGTCTGAGGGTCCATTAAGGATACTCCAGCTCCTCTGGGGCATCTAGATGGATGAACATGATCAACAGTATTGGGGTGCTACTTGCTAAGGTCCCTACTTTTTTTCTTAAGGACAGGTAACAAGGTTGAGAAGTTATGATACATTCAAAACAGTATGAGTCCACATGCGCCCAATCCCCCTGGGTTTAAATGGCTTCAGAGTCTTCATGAGAAATCCCATGGGTGTTGATGTTGGCTTCCTCTTATTTTCTTCTTTCTTGTCATAAGCAATACACTATTTTCATTTTAATTTGCAAAGTTCTGAATGGCTTTGGATCGTACATTCCTTTGAGACATTTTCTCTTATATCTGAGGCCACTATCAATATGAATGACATCGAGTTAGTAATTTCACAAAAATCATGCACTCCCTCACTCATGAACACCAGCAGATATCCATGTACACCCCTCCACATGAATAGCATCTGTGTCTATTAAACCTAATGTCCATATGCACAAACCCAAAATTGTTGCACCCCTGCTTCACCAAATGCGTGCACACGCACGCACACGCACGCACACACACACACAGTTTGTACACACATCCAACCTGTCACACACAAACTGCTCAAAGCTGAACCTCACCAGCTGCAGAATCCACATAGAGGCCATGTGGCCAAGAATCTCTCAACTCCCTGACTCCATGCAATCCACAAGGCACTGAGAAGTCATATACGCATAACTGAGCTACATTCAATAAGGAAACAAGGGAAAAAACACAAGTACACAACAGCAAAACTGTGCTGTGGGGTGAAAAACACACATGCACAATAACATAACATCACTCAATTTATAAAGAATTGTGGGAGGATCACAACCACACCACAATACCTAGACTCAAAGCAGTAAGGAATAGAGGATGGCGAAATTACATACCTGCAAAAGTACAACAGCGCTCAATCACAGAATGAAGCAATTGAACAAACACAAGAATGACAAGCATTCAGTTGAAGGCGGGGGGACTTATACAGACACAGAAACTGAAACAGATAAGGATAATCAATTGGCAAGGACTGCAGATGGTTCAGACCCACATAATCTCTGCCACCAAACCAATCCAATCAGCAAAAAGGGATCCTTGAAGCCAAGAATCAAAATGATCCATTTGACTGAAGGTGATCAAAAAGGCATGGGGGGACACATAGGCAATTTATACCCTAACACCTCACCCCTCTTATGTGTTGTGTTCTGGTGCCAAGCACCAGCTGCAGAGCACTCTATTCTCTGCTATGGCAGGCATCAAACCAGTATCTTCCCCTGCAGCATCTCACGCCACAAGAGTCCAGGTATGCACAATGTAAGTGACATTGAGATAGTACACTGAAGCTTTAATCTAGCAACAGTTAGTTGTGCTTCAGTTCTATTACAGTAAAGCAGACAATGGCCATTTCCACACAAGGTCAATACATCACAGTCACCTTGAATTCTTGCCCTCCCATCTGCACATTGTACCGTTTTAGCTTCGTAGTTTTCCTCATGGTTCTGCACGTTTTCAGCTCCTAGCATGGTTCACTGCAACAAGAAACCACTGTATGTAAAAACTCCGATGCAAACCTCCCAAACCGGTTCTGCTTCATTTGTGCCAACATGCAGCACTGTAACATTGATTCACAGGGCAAAAGTGGATTTCTAGGGGCGTTCCCAGGCTGTCATTTCCGTCTCTATCTCTATCCACCCATCAGGCTGCCTTCATTATTGTCTTCAGGCATTAAATGGACAGTGGGAAGAGAGTGGATCTGGTAATCGATCATTAAGATATGTTTTTTTCCTCATATTAATAAACATACATACCTACGCACAAATGTAGCAATCAAGAAATATGTTTGAGTGTGAGTAAGGAAGAGACAATCTTTTAGCACTTGGCTAGAAGATCGCCGCCTTTGCAGGCTACTGATCAATTCCAAGGATGATCAGTTTGTTCTGCACCCCAGATTTTGGAGGTGCAGCCAGGCTGTGGCCAGCAATGTTGCCAAAGCTGTCCCCCCTTTCAGCACAGCCTTAAGGCTTCCTTTCACTTTAGCGAAGTAGGGAACTTATTTTGACAGTTTAATTTAACAGCTTTAATTGGCAACTTAATTTGACAGCTTACTTTGAAAGACCAGTTTGGAGTTGTTTTATACAGCTTTGCCCACTTTCTTGTTATATACATATATCTTTTTGCTCTTCGCATGTTGTCAGTGGATTTTTTGGATATTGATTTTTTCCCCCTTTTTGATGCTTTGTTTAGCCTGGATTTTGTAGATGTTTGCTTTTTGAACCAGTTATTTAAAATCTGTTTTTTTCTTTAAAAAACATACCAATCAGTGATGGTGGGGCAGGGTGAGGGAGGAGAATGAGAGTGGCCAGGGACTTGCTGTTGCAGATACAGCAACCCCTGTTCATGCAGTAGTATGATGTAAATGGGGTGTGCAGACAGCATAGTTTCTGAATCAGAGTATAAAACACCGCTCTTGACACGCGATGAACCACTGCTCCCCTCTTGTGCGGAAATGGTCAATGTATTATAACACGTACTTCCTTTGATCTCAGTGGACTGAAGCACAACTGATTTTCTTTGGCTTGGAGCTCCTATATGACATCTGAGAAGTGAAGGCATAAATTTAGAGAAGCATTTTGCTCTGTCACTCTCCACTTTTAGAATTTCTGCTGATTTTTACATTATGGGATTTATAAGTTGCCATTCCCCTATGGATCCATTCCAGAATGGTCCAGTAATACAGGAAATGAAGAAACCCTGAAGGGTTGGATCATGTGAGTAGAGTTATGACTATAGACTTTAGAATGCTGGTGAGAGCTCACATAATGACTGTTTCCTTTTTTAAAACAAATTACCCCTGTATAGAAAAAGAGACAGCAGGGAACAGAGTTCGGACCTGGATTTTTCAGTGACAGTTTTCTATGTGCAGAGGAACATTTTGGAAGGAGGAATATTTTGGAGATGATTTCAGTCTCGCAAGCCCTCTCTGCAAATTGTCACAGCATAATTCAGACAAAATTTTATCACCTTGGTCATCAAGTGTAACATGCCACCTGAGGTTAGAATGTCTTCTCACTGCTCTCTTCAGGAATGTATTGGAGGCTGGCCAATTAGAAGTCAGTCTTTATGATCCTGCCAAAGCTATAAATTTATCAGGATGATCTCAGAACCTCCATCTCTGAACACTAATGCCCCTTGCACTAGTTCTGCCATCTTCATGAGTCAGCCAGATTTGCTTTCCCCTGTTTTGTGGTAGTCTTCTCCCTTCCCACCTCCAATTGCAATATTTGTCCACTAAAGGGCAGGGCTGGCCTAAGTACCCTAAAGGTACCCGATCCTGCCTGATCTTAGAAGCTAAGCAGGGTCAGCTCTGGTTACTACTTGGATGGGAGAATGCCAATGAATACTAGATGCTGTAGCTTCTACTTCAGAGGAAGGAACTGGAAAAACCACCTTTGAGTATTCTTTGCCTAAGGAAACCCTAAGAAATGCATAAGGTTGTCATAGCTTTGTGGGCAACTTGAAAGCACATATACACACACAGGTGAGTTTACATTTCAGTGACACTGTAATACTTTATTCATTAGCTAACACTAAAAGACAATAGTAGGCTCATTTCTTGCAAAACAATGAAGTTGTACTTTTTGCGTTCTGTCTCTTATTGCAGAAGGGCTCAACACTTAATTTACTAAATATTGCAGCTAGAGTCCAGGCCATCCAAATGGATCCCAGGTAGCACACCTTCAACTGAAGTAGATACAGTCGCGTAGGGACAGGGGGGTGGGAAGGAGATTTGCCCTGGGCGGCAATGTTTTTGGGGTGTCCCGGCCTGTAGCCACACCCCTCCATGCCCTGGCCATACCCCCGCGTGCCCTGGCTACTCCCCCATGCACTGCAGCCATGCCCTCATTTACAGTGGCCAAGCCCCTCATGCTGTAGCCCCGCCCCCTCACGCCCCCTCCCCCCCACTCCAAGCTATGGCACAGAGTAAATACACACAGGAGATTTATATATTTGTATTTATTAGGCATTTATCCCATTCCCTACTGCAATGTAACCTATAATAGAGAAACAAAACAGTAGCTATGAGGATTGTTTTGTTGTTGTTGTTGTTGTTGTTGTTTTGAGAACTGGGAATAAAAAATGATAGGGGGATAATAACAAGGAAAAATAGGTCTGTCCCACTGGATTATTACTTGCTTTCACATATATCTATGTATCTACATATCTAGAAAGCCAGTGTGTATGTTCTAGTTTGAATGCTAGTCTATGACTGTGGAGACCAGGGATGAATCCTTGCTCAGCCACAGAAACCCACTGGGTGACCTTGGGCAGGTCATACTCTCCAGCCTCAGAGGAAGGCAAAGGCAATCCCATCTGAACAAATCTTGCCAAGAATACCCCATGAGAGGTTTGCCTAAGGGTCACCATAAATTGGAAATGATGTCAAGGCACCCAACACAAGTATCTATACAGGTATGATAGTTGGGCTAACAGATGCATTTAATGTGACGAATAAGTCAAACTGGATAGAGAAAGTTAAAAATACAATATTTTCTAATTAACATTAATTATTTCATCTATACATGTGAAGGAAAACACATCTTATCTATTCTTCATTTTTCTCTGTGTATCAGATGACAGCATGTTACTGTCTTCCAGAGCTTCCTGTAGCATTCTCATAGTTATGTGTTTTTTTAAAAAATGTGAAGACAAAATGCTAAAACGCCTGTGCATGAGAAATAACACCTTCCTCATGTGTACTCTCACTAAAACCTGTAAGTGACCAGTCCAAGGACATACTGTAAGCCACAGGTCAGGAAATTGTGGCCTACGGACCACATGCTGATTCCCAAGGCCATTTTGAGGTTCCCAAATGTGCCATACTCTTCTAACTTTGTTGAATTTTTTGGAACTCACAATGCCTTTCACACCCACAAGGGGGTGTGGGGGGTAATTTTGTACTGCTTTTTCCCCCATCTAGGGGAAATAGACTTGGAGGCTTTTTTCACAACTGAGAGTGACTTCCAAATTACTTCCTGGTTTGAAAGAGGACTTTCCCTGGCCTAAAATAACCTGGGAGCATTAAAAAAATGGCAGACTTGTTTACCTCAACTCCTATAGCAGTGCTTCTCAGCTTATCTGATGTGAAGGATCTACAGGTCTTTTTTCTAACAAAGCCAGTGACCAGTACCATATTAGGGCAGAATGACTGCAATTGTTTGTTTCTTTCCAGCCAGTAACTCACAGACTGGCACCCATCCACAGATCACTACTTTAAGTAGTACTCCCTTAGCAGATACAGGGGCAATTTTGAGTGACAACAGCAATCTTAAAAAGGGGATACTGCGGGAAGCATTCTCCATGGTACATAGAGGGATTAGTGTGGCCCATGAGCTTGACTAGTTGTCCGTCCTGTTGTAAGCGTTGCGACCAAGCAAGAATTTAGATCTCTCTGTTCCATGTCTAGCACTCTTAATTGTTAAACAGTACTCCTCTATCAAGTCAATGTTTACCGTGTAAATGGCATCTAGGATGAAATGTAATGGTAGAAAAACAATGCAACAAACAACTGTTTGTAGCGATGGGTTCAGATAGGCAGAACAAAAAAAGCCAGAATTCAGTAAACCAGAACATGGCACATTGTTATTTGCAAACCTGAGTTCTGCCTGGCTGCTAGCAGAGACTAAAAGCAAATGAGGAAAACAGGTAATTCTCCACATTGGGATGACTGAAAGGTTCAGTGAATCATACCCAGTATATTAAAATTACTCCCAATGGAGGCTGCTCAAAAGGATAAAAGGCCAGAGCAGTCATAATATAGCAAACTGTCTCTTCTGCAGAAGGGAACTTTTGCACTTTCAGTTTTTCCATTAATTTTGTATGTAACAAACACAACTTGGGAATTACTCAGCTAAATAGACCAAGTTGTCTTTTCTTCAAGCATACATCTGTATGCCTACAACTATCGTTCTCAGCACTTATTAATGAAACTTATTTCCAGATACTGTAGGATATGGCTGTTAGTGGAGATAGTCTTCCTGTTAAAACAACAAATAAAAAGGCAATTTGCTAGAACCAAGTAAATAGATAACAGAAAATGGAAAGTGTAGCTGCAAATACATGATACTTAAATGTTTGTGGGTAATGCACATAAAAATGAAAATCTTGCACTGAGTGGTTTCTTTTTGACTCTTTTGGGAGTCATAAGGCAGTTTATCAGTCAGTGATGATAATGATAACCCCAAAGGATGTACACAATTCCATCTGGAGAGCAGATGTTTTTACTGCTTACTTGCTATCTTACTGAAGTTCCAAAAGTCACTTGGGCACTGCTAAAAGTTTGTTTATAGCACCTGGCAGAGAGAAAAATCAACTTGTGATTTGTTGGCATTATGTTTTATGGAAACTGTTAAGCTTTCAATTTGAAAATATGTAGCACTAAGTGTTATTTACAAAAAACCACTGCATTCTATTCATTAGTAGATGCAGTTTGCCACTACTTAAAAAGTTCTGTTTGAAGTGTACTTTCCTGAGTAAGTTAAGCACCACTGAGTATGGTGGGACTGAACGATAGTACACTTGCACAGGACTACATTGTTACAGATGATGTCTGGAGTCCTGTCAGAGACTTAAATCTTCATAAATGGAATTAGTAGGAATTAGAGGTGGGCAGTTTTGTGATGTCCACATCCAGTTGAGGACTGCTGTCATTTTACTACATAGCACAGCTGGCAAGGTGGCTGTCACATAATTGTCCTGATGTGCATGGCATCTGTCCTGATTCACATTGGGCACCAATTCATGTCAAGTACTCTTGCTGGTGTCCCGTTATGCATCTTGCAATTCATTATATATTTATGTCTAACGGGTTCAGAATGCCTCGTAACTGGTGGCTGGTACAGGCTACATCCTGAGACAGTGTTAAGCATGTGGTAATGCATGGCCAGATGCCAAGATGATATGAGTTTAACACCAGTGAATCCCAAAACTGGTCATCAGCTAAAGTTGCAGAGGTTTCTAGGAGAAATAAGCTAAGAAAAGATAAGAGGCCAATAAGGTCAGCATCATGGGACTACTGCTATGTCATCCTAATCTTTCTCATACAATGCTCTTCCAGTTTCCACTGCAATCTGTAGGGAGAAACTTGCCCCTTTAGAGCTCAAGTAGGACATCTAGAGTGAAGACAGAAGTTTGTTTAAAGAGGCAGTGCTATGTAGACTCTTGCTTGGAAGCCAAGAATTCACTCCAAACAGGCAATTAGAGCAGTCTTGCACAGATTTCTTACAAAACGATTTGCAGTTGTAGCAGTTGATCAATAAAAGTGCTCTGATGGTAATACAAGCTCATCAGAAATAAGCAAGCACTATTTCCCAACTACCAGTGTAACCCTTGTTCTTTGTATCTCACACTGGTTTCTAGCTGGTGTCTTTATCAACGGAATGTGTCAAGATGTTCGAGGACATGGCTCCAAATACCTTGTACATGCTTGCCTTAACTTGAGATTCCCAAGAGTTTACAATCTTTTTCATCTTTATGCAGATTTTTTTATCAGGATGGCTCTATCCTACCATGTATTTTCCTTAATATGGCTCATTCTTTCCTCGTCAGTCCACACATTACTAATTTGTATGTATTTAGTTTTTAAAAATAGCTTGAACTTGCTCCCAAACACAGCCAAAACAAAAGAAGTGCAAACTTCAAGCATTATGGGCCATCTGAAAAGTGTCATCACAATCGGCCCACTCTGCAGTAAAGGGACTATATGAGAAAATCAGTGAGGAAACATCTTGGTCAAACCCTAGAGTTCCACTAGAGGTTCATAATGCTTTTGTAATTAATTATGCAACATTAAAAGCATTGAACATCATCAATAAAGTACATACCATCCCCACACTCCTCTTATCTTTTTCAAAACAGCACGTTGGATTATGCAATGATTGACAAACCAAACTTACTTGGCCTGAGGTGTGGGAAACACAACCATCTTATTAAATGGCAACTGTCAATGGAACATAAACTTTAACATATTGAACAAATCTATGTTTTTAGAAGAGAAATAAAATTTTACATATGCACAGTTCTTTTAGCACACTAAAATTAGACGTGTTGAGATGGTGCTGGCGGGGAGTGCATACTAGGGGGCCCCTGCACCCCTAGCCAGCTGTCAGAACCACCTATGAATACCAGGTTAGAGACACCAGAACCCAATCCTGGATCCAGGACCCATACCAACTGCTAAAGTTGTGACAAGAAAAGAGCATGCAAAAACAACCCTAGCCAAGGGAGAGGGGTGGGTGAAGCTCCAGACAAAGTGAGTGTCTGCTGGGGGAAGAATCAAATAAATGGCTGTCTCCCAGACCAGAGGGAAAACTGCTGGCTGAAACTGGCCTGAACAGAGCAGCCAATAAATTCAAACTTAGGTTTGAATTCATTGACTGCCTGCAGGAGCTCCCCACAGGCAAAGTGGAGCCCAGGGGCCCCACAGGGAAAGTGGAAGCGGCAGTGAGATTTTCCATTATATCATTTGACTGATTTTGCTACAGCTCTTGTCACTACTAATGGCACCCAACTGCTTCTTAGATTTTCATTTCCTGAGTAAAAGACTGTATAATTATCTGACTCAGATTGTCCCATTCCTAACCACCTTAGCTTGATTACCCACGTATTGCACTGGTCATATGTTCTATTTCTTGTTTTACTACATCTAGCTTCTGATCCTTGCTCCTCTCTCTCTTGCTCCTCTCCTCTGATCCTATGATATGTGTTGTGCAGCTTTGGGCCTTCCTTTCACCTCTGAGTACATCAACAGCTGAATGTCCTTTCAGCTTACATTCACTTGCATCATTAGCTACAACACTACTCATAGTTGTTCTCTGCTGTATCCCAATTGCTTGCTGAGTGCCATCTGACCTGGGAATGTCATCTCCTGGCACTATCTCTTGCTTGATTTTGGATTACCTCATCACAGGGTTTTCATGGTAAAAGAGTCTCAAAAAAAGGTTTACTGTGCCTCCTTCTGTACAGTACTAACAAGTGTCAGTTATAGTGCCACTGCCATTGTCTCTGAGAGATCTTTCACTAGTGTCAACCCCCCTGCCCACTACTTCTGCTGCCAGTTGCTGTTTTGCAGATTTAATCTGGCTTCTCAGTTTAAGTCTGTCTGACATGAGAGACCTTACCAGAAGCATTGCCGCCATCAGTATAGCCTCTTGCCTCACAGGAGCACCAATTCCACCACCATAGAAAGGTAGTGCCATTGGCAGGTCCTCTCTTAGGCCTAAGTTTTCCACAGTTGAGTGTTGCTCCATGCAAAACACATAGTTGAGTGTTCCTCCATGCAAAACAGTTCCTTTTACTCTGGAAACTGACATGTCAGGAAGAAGGTACAAGTTGATTGCTTCTTCCCAACATCTGTGTATAGGGGATTATTTTGTTCAGAGAAGGATTTAGCCTTGTGAGCCTCCTAAATGAAGCACTGCATCCTGGACACCTCAATGGGAACTAGGCCAGTTTGTGTCCTGTAACTGAGCACCAGGGATTATTTCTGAATAGAATGTGAAGGTTTTCCCCAAGACCCCTTCTTCACTAATGTTCAGATCCAAAGCAACAGTTTCCCACTAATCTTTATTTTTCTGAATGTCATTTGGCCAAGTATTTTTAATCAAAATAGAAATATACAAGATCAATAAAGCTAGTTATCAGTTCATTAGTTTGTTAAGAAGTTAAACAATCAACACCTAAATGTTGATCTTATCCAAAGAAGGCTACTCAATTAAATAATATGCCCTGCACCTCAGTGATGACAATAAATCTGTCATGAATAAGAAAACAGGTAAAGTAATAAATGTATGATAGGAAATGGTAACAAATCTTAAAATAGCAAACCAATAACTGCAGGAAAGCACCACCAATCCATGCCCCTAACTTTGTTTTCAATTTAGCAAATATACATACAGGCACCTAACTCAATGTATCAATGAATATACAATTTCAATGTTCAATTTAGCTCTGCTTCCTACATATGAAACACCTATTCCCCTTAGGATATAAAAGAGCTATAAATATATAATCGTATTAGCTACTATGGTGATGGTTGCTATAGAAAAGGGCAAGAGATACAGAAGGTAATATTCAAGCACTGCTGAAGTAAGTAAATATACAACTGCCTATTGCAATTGAAAGGAAAGTGTATGTGTTTTTTTAAACTAAATATTAAAGAAAGTTGTTCAATGAGATGAAGTTTATCACTGTGACTTTGGAGAAAAAGAGATCCTTGAATAGTTTGGAAAAGATCTCAGAGTATGATGGTGGCTTGGATACCAGTGGAAACTTTTTTTAAAATTTAAAAAAAGAACTCCCCACCCCATCTACAATATGTCCCTAACAGCTGCCACAAAGATTGCAGTGACATATAAAAAAGTACATTTGTCGTTGTTGTGTACCTTGAAGTCATTTCCAATTTATGGCAATCTTAAGGCAAACCTATCAAGCGCTTTTCTGAGCAAGATTTGTTCAGAGGCGTTTTGCCTTTGCCTTCCTCTGAGGCTGAGAGACTGTGACTTACCCAAAGTCATCCAGTGGGTTTCCATCGCTGAGCAGGGATTTAAACCCTGGTCTCCAGTGCCCAAACCAAAATATCTTTCTCTCTCTCTCTTTCTCTCCCAAGAAAATATTTTCTCAGCCACTTTATCTTAAAACTTTTAAAACTCTAGGGATATCTTCCCCCTACTCCTAAAAGCAGCAGACCCCCCCCCTTTGCATGGGGGGGAATGGAGAGACGAACAGTGGGTAGCAATAACCTTGAATAATTTTTTATCTGTATCCTCCAGTTGGATCAAGCATAGAGGGTGATGATGTGGTTACTGGACATCTTCTTAAAGTGGTAAATAAGTCAAACACTTCTCTCTCTCTCTCTCTTTTAAATCAGCCTGCCTTTTGGAAAACACTGGGCTGAAAATGCACACTCATTAAAACTAATTGATGCAGATGGATAATATCCATTTCCAGCTGTGGTTCTGAATGCAGGGTTATATAGGCTGTATTGCCATACTTTCAAATGGGATGGGCATTTTTGTGCAGACCTGAATGTGCATTTCCCATTCCTATTTCTTTAGCTAAATATGCAATACTTGGAAAAGCAGCTATGAAGAAACCAGATAAGATAATCTAGTGGAAAGATATATAACTGAAAAAGTCAAGGTCATGTACACCATGATATTTTTTATTTCTGTGTTGTGTATGATTGTGAAAGCTGGACAGTGAAGAAAGCCGCAAGGAATAAAAGCAACCATGGTTTGCCCTTCACATTCATGAGTGTTAGGGGTGCAGGATCCTCACAAAAGTAGAAAAATCACAAATAAGATTTTAAGAGACCGTTTGACCCCTAGGAATAACCCCGAGCACTGGCAGTGGCCAATCCAGTTCCAGATTCCCCTGATCCTCCTCCCCGTCTCCTGTCCTCCAATAGCATCTCCTCTGCCTTCCCTTACTTCCCACCCCAAGATCCACATCTAAGCCCTTTCCCATCTTTCCCGCTTTCTCCTCCTCCAACAGCACCTCTATTGCCTTCTCTTACTACACAACCCACGATCCACTTCCAAGCCTCACTTCCCATCTTTTCCCCTTTCTTCCCTCCACCAACAGCACCTTCTCTACCTGCTCTTACTTTCCAATTGGCAATCCACCTCTGAGCCCCACTTCCGATCTTTTCCCCTCTCTCCTCCTCCAACAGTGCCTTCTCTTACTTCCCACCCCACGATCCACTCCTAAGCCTCACTTACCATCTTCTTCCCACTCTCCTCCTCCAGCAGCACCTCCTCTGCCTTCTTCACCCTCCCACTCTACAATCTACATTTAAGCCTCTTCCCATCTTTTCCCCTTCCTCGTCCTCCAGCAGCACCTCCTCTGTCTTACTCTGCAAGAGGGTGCCGGGAGGGGCTACAAATTCCCGAATAATCAAAACTGTGAAAGAGAAACCCAGAAAAATGGAGGGCCAACCGTAATTTGAAATGTGGTGCTGGAGGAGAGTTCCATGGACTATTAACAAGACAAATGAATGGGTCCTGGAGCAAATCTAGAACCCAAGATGACTAAAGTGATGTTATCATACCTAGGGCATGTCATGAGGCAGTGGGACTTACTGGAGAAGACAATAATAGTGGGTAAAATGGAAGACAGTAGGGAAAGAGGAATATCACATTATAGATGGATTGACTCAATTAAAAAATGCCACAGCCCTGAATTTGCAAGACTTGAACAGGGCTGCCGATGACCAGGGCTCACGGAGGTTTTTCGTTCATAAGGTTGCTATAAGTCAACGTCAGCTTGACAGCAAATACCAACAATAACCATGTATATACCTGTAGAGCCATATCAAGAAGCACTCATGGAATGATGAAACAAGACCTAGCCACATATACCCCCCCACACACACACATACACACTTTTCAAGCAAGCGGCAACTGTTCAGGGAATAATGGCTAGAAACTGCTGTAAAGAGTGGTGGAGTTACTGTTTCAAGACATGGAAACAGTTCCTGGAACATAAAATACTCTTCCATGTTTCAGAACAATGTAAAATGAAAAGAAGCTGTTCCCATGCCTTCAAACATGGAAACGTCACTTCTCTTCATACAACTTCATCACAAAAAATTAAAACAGGCATGTGGCAACATGAAAAAGAAGAGACCTAATAAGAAGGAAGAAAATGGGTATAAGAGGGGAAGTATAGGGTCACTATGCTGACCCATCCCATTTCCTTCTGCTTTTCCTCACCTGGTTTGGAATCTCAGCCCCTTTCCAACAGACATACACACACATTTTGATATTTTTTATTTTTCTACTTTTCTGGGGGTCCTGTGCCCTTTACTTTAGTCAATGTGGAGGGCTGACTGTACTCTGCTTTCTCCTCTTTCACAAGGGACAAAAGGGATGGCGTTTTTATTATACAAGGATAGGACTAGAAATAGATGAACAGGAAAAAAATCAGGACACACGGGGTGCACTCAACTTTAAAAATGCAGAAGAACCGATGGATGCCAAAAGAATTTTTTTTATCACAACGGGCCAACGCTATTCTCCAGCCAAACTGGTAGAAAAATGACCTGAAACAAATGAAGAGGAATGAAGCTTAACTTAAACCTCCTCCATGAATACGGTGACCCACATTCTTAGCATTTAATTAGAGATGAATTCTGTTTAAGCCTGATGGGCTAATTTTACTCCATCCTGGCAGATTAAGCTCCTGAGTTAAGTTACAAGGTGGAGGAGAAAAATGTGCTGTCCTTGCTTCAGTGACATGGCAGGTTCTTTCTGAAGTCAGCAAATTTATCAGGAAATCACTGGCCTCCAACCCAGTTGCATAAGCTGCCGTTAATTACAAATGACTTTGAGTAACTTTTGAAGTCAATATTTCAAACAGCTTCTAAAAAGCCAGGTCTCACAGCCCAAATCCTAAGCTTTAAGGTGTGTGTGTGGTCATTTCCGCACTAGACTGTTATAGCGCTATTATTCCACTTTCAACATCCTATGGAACCCTGGAGTTTGCAGTTTAGAGAGGGGTCGGCTGGCCCCTCCCTAAACTGCAAACCCTAGAGTTCCATAGGATGTTGAAAGCGGAATAATAGTGTTATAACTGTCTAGTGCGGAAATGGCCTATGTGTCAGGAGGAGCACTGGGAAACTTAGTCTGTTCCCTAGAAAATCCTTTGAAAGCAAAAGCACAGCCTAAATTGCTCTTAAAGGCAGAAGCTGCAATATAGACATTTTCTTTAATAATTAATAATTAAATCAGAAAACTTGAATAGTTGTAATGAAATTCTTTAGATATGTTCACATACTTTAAAACTGCCCTACAAGAGCACAGGGCTATTCCTGTGACGGATGCAAAAATTAATGATACAAAGTCTTAAGCAAACATTATGCTAACTGTTCAGAGATATAAGGTAAGGATGGCAGTCATGTAGGGACGGGGGACGGGGGACGGGGGGGCGATTCACCCCGGGTGGCAATGTTTTTGGAGTGTCCTGGCCCATAGCCACGCCCCTGCATGCCCTGGCCACACCCCCACGTGCCCTTGCCACGCCCCTCATACCATAGCCTCGCCCCCTCCCACCCACCCCCTCCACACACTCCAAGCTCCACCACTGAAAGATTTCTTTGCACTTAGGAAACCCCATCAAGAAGAATGCAGGCAGCCTCAAGGCTGCTGCAAAATTCTTTGTATTTTTGTGAAGTGTTTGTGTAGAAAATGCATATGTTTTTTCTGCACAGAAAATGTGTTTTATGCACATAAAAAACCACATGTATTTCTGCACAGAAATGGTTATTTCTGTCCAGGAAGTATTTTCTGCACAGAAATACAGTGTGTACCTCTGTACGGAAAGTATGTTTTCTGCAAAGAAAATGTGTTTCTGCATAGGAAAATATTACGTATCTCTACCACAGGATGCTTCTCAAAGCACAAACAGCAATTGGGACCTGCTAACAAATCTTCATGTTCTCATCTGGTAGGATGAATCCTGCTGGAAAGTATTTGTTCTTTCCTGCCAAGATGAAAAACAGAAAAATGTATGTCCTCAGTATAAGCAAAAGGAGACAAGGATATTCTTCACCCCCACTGAGTCATATGATTCTCTATTGAATTTAGGAACATGTGGAATTCCATCATGTTTGGGGCCTATTGCAGACCAGGTGTTAGTTGCACTGGTCTCTGTTTAAAAATGACATCCAAAGCAAAGATACTGTATGCAAGTAATCTGGGAGGTTACATGCGGCTGGTGCAACCTCAGTCTCCTTTACAGAAGGACAGCTACATTGAGCTAACAGAGTTAGGCCATTTCCACACTATGACGCTCTTCGGCATAGTCCCGTGGTAATCCCAGCAGTGCCTCTGCTGGGATTGCTACGGGTCTCTTGTGCTCCTCTCTGCATGCCACTGGTTGGCTATGAAAGGAAGTGTGGGGGAGCCGTTCATTCCCTCTGCAGACATCCCCTTCCGTTTGCTGCAGGAGGGATGGAAGTGCATGATCATGCTTCTGTCCCTTCTGCACATCAGGGAAGGAGCATTGTGTGTTCACAGTTGCCTAACAGATTTAATCCATTAGGTGAATAGTCCACGAGCATGATGCTTGGGGACTAGATGGCAATGGGACAGTGATGTCATGCAGAAGCATGACCAGCCAACCATTGCCATCCCATCCCTCTAGCAGGACAGCCCTGTCATGCGGAAATGGCCTTAGTCTTGCACATTGTACCTAGCTTAGAAAAATGAGTATGCTCTCTAAGTAAGAGAATGAAGTGAACTCTGTATATAACAAGAGGTATTTTGTTTTCATAGCTCAGGGTAGGGGAACCTTTCATTTTCCAGATGTTGACTTGTGGTCAAGGCCCATATGACATACCAGCATGGCCCGTGGTAAAAGACTGTGGAAGCTCTAGTCCAAAGTTTCCTCACCCCTGCTGTTAGGGTTGCCAGATGTCTCTTATTATAAGTGATGTCTCTTGATTGACGATTGGAACGCTTTTGCTTTTACATAGACTGAACAAGATGCCAAAAAATTCCTGTATTTTGGGTTGTGGGCCCTTCTAGAGACAGAAATGTGTACATCGTGCAGTTTATGAATGTGGAAAATACATTAAATTTTGCAGAAAAACACATTGCTGGATTAACTGAAATCAAATACATGGCCAGATTAACTGAAATTCATTTTATATTTAGGTAAAAGACAAATTTATTAACAGCCGCTTCTTGATTGTCAACTGTGAATTACATTATTTTCAACTGACCTAATCGTTGTTTTGAAAATCTGGCAACACTACCTGCTATGGATAAAAATTTATGCAAGTTTATGCTTTCTTTGAAACATGACTTCACACTGTGGGGATGTCACTCTGCAGTTCCAGGCCCTGTTTCCAGGAAGGGGAAAAGTGTCATTCAAGTGACTATTTGGCAAGCCATCAGCATAAGAATGAATTTTACCATCAGCAACATGGGGATCCAGTGATCCATGAGCTTCCAATAGAATACTGGACCAGAATATATTTGTTCCTCTTTAAACTGACACTAACACATTAAGGCTGTTACCCTGCATTGAATCACCTGAAAATAAGACCCACTAAAATGACATTGACTTATTGACAAGTAGATAGCTATAGACTTGCACTATAGGGCTGCAGTCCTCTGCAGGACAGTAAATCCCATAGAACACAGAATTGCTTGTCTCATAAGATTGTGTTGCAGGCATATCTTGGCCCAGGACCAACCTACTGTACTGTGAGAGCCAGCATGACATGGCTACATGACAAGTGCTGCTGATCTGGAGCTAGCAATGTTGTTATTGCTGATGCTGTTGTCACCTACTTTACAGGAAAAACCACCACCACCACCTCTCAGTCATCACTGGCAACAGCATCAGAACAGCAAAAGAAAAAGGGGAACTGTCTCCTAACTAATACCAAAACCCAACAAACATCAGCATCAGAACAGTCAGAAGAGGTGACCTCCATCCACCAGAGTCTGGTGCACATATCCTTAAAGATCTCTGAGCCCATAAAATAATTTTGAGTCCCAGAATTAATGGATCTTCCACAACATCTACTCCTGATTACCTCCACGTTTTCTTCATTTCAGTACAATTGTTGGTACTGTTGAACAATTGGGAACCAGAAAAATCCAGGCAGCTTCCAGTAGGTTCTTACAGTAGAACCAAATCTACATTCTTGCCACTCCAAAACAGTTTTATCAGTCGTATCTTGTGGCTTACTGGGGCATTTCTGCACTAGAGTGTTATAGTGCTATTATTCCACTTTCAACATCCTATGGAATCCTGAGGTTTGCAGTTTAGGGAGGGGCCAGCTGGTTTGCAGTTTAAACTGCAAATGCCAGGATTCCATAGGATGTTGAAAGTGGAGTAATAGCACTATAACACTCCAGTGCAGAAATATTCAAGATATTTGACAATCCCTGTCCCCCTTTTCTTTCCAATCCTGAGTATTGGCAGGCAGCAAAAATGGTTTTATTGAGTCTCAGTGCCATGCCAGAATTTGTAACTGTTCCAATTTGGCAGGAACAATTCTGATTAATCCTCTCTCATCCCACTGTTTCAGCAGCTTTTTAAATGCCCCAGTTTCTCCTTACTCTTTTCACTTTCCCTCTTTGTCCTTGGCTTCCTCTAATTCATGCAATCTGAGTTAAAAGTGCAAATGTAGTTTGTGCTCAGTTAACTCAGCAGTGGGGAAACGAATGGGTGGATTCTTCCTCTTCCCAGTAGGCTTAGAAAGCAAACTGCTGCACCATCTCCTAGCTTGTCTATTTTTCATCATTAATAACTTTTGGCATTTGACCACACTCTGATGTTGCTTGGCCACACACCTTCTGGTTTCATCTGTGAAATGGCGGAGGGTATGTCACGCAGGGCTGGAAGGCTGATGGGTTAAGTACTGCACAGGACTGCACTGTAGTTTTCCTTCCAGACATTGACTCCAACCTACTTCAGCTTACTGTAGAACTACTCCTGCTGGGGCCATGGCTTCATTTTGATATGTCACTGCAGGCATTTGCTAACTGTGTCTTTCCTGTCTCCCTTGAAATACCAGCAGGAACATCTTTCAAATGCAAATGGAAAAATCACTGTGTGAAGTCACAGAGCTGAAAGAGGGAATGAGACATCTTTTCCTAAGTGCTGATAGCAACCATTTCAGGAATATTTGAAATATTTAAAGGTTGTCTGTTAAATGAAAGCATACATCAAGGATCTTAAATGCAAATAAAAGTAGTCATAGCATTTTATCCATCAGAATCAGCTGCTGGCACATCACTACCAACAGAATGGTTTATTTTTACATCCCCATGGAAAGGACCCGACTAAACCGCTGGCTGACAATTTTTGCATCAATGGATTTACAGCTCTAGCTATCAATAGAAAAAGAAGAATAGAACTGCTTGAAAAAGAACTATCATGTGTGATTCTTAAAGCTTTAGCTTCATAATATAATTCTTCTTAAAGCTTTAGCCTCATAATATAATTTAAGCTGCTGAACAGAAAACTCATTACTTCTGCAGTTCATGCACTTTCTCTATCATGGATTAACCTAAGCATCAGCGAAGGTGGGGGGCAGGATACTTGAAATGCCTATTAATTGATATAACTGAAATATTTATGACTAAGCGTATAGTTGTTGGCTCATACCCATGTGATATAAGTTTGCAAATTGAAATAGGAATGCAAGAAGAAATGAACTGTCACCTCATCTGCTCCAAGAGGATGAGAAACACAAGCTCCTACCCAGAATCTGCATGTAACCTATCCATTCTGTAAGAAACAACAGTATAATTACATAACAGTTGTAACTTAACAAGGGATAACTTCACTTCTTTTCCACTGTAACTATGACTTGTGCAGTTATATGAGTACGACCTCCTAAGTGATAGAGAAGGCAGACCACATGATTCAGCTGCTTGTTCATGCTGTGCCTCGTGCTCTGTTGTGGGTGTTCACGCAACAAGATATCTCTATCTCAAAACACACTTATTTCTTTCCTAAAAGCAAACCTATGCTACTGTGGTCAGACACCTCAGGTGAAAAATGAGAGGAGTGGAGAGAAACAGGGGCATTTAAAAAGCAGCTGAAAAATTAGCATGGGAGGGCATTAATCAGGATCGTCCCTGTCAAATCAGAATAGTTAAGAGGCATGATAGCCCATTGGGACTCAAGAAAACTGTTGTTGCTGCCTGCCCATACTCAAGATTGGAAAGAAAACTAAACATTTCAGTTTCTTCTGAGACCTAGAAAAGCAGAGAACCATTTATTTATTTATTTATTTAATTTTTTAAAATAGTACTTGTAATCGTAAGTAACTTCAGGGGGTGGTGGAACTAATTACTTGTTAAAAAAAAAACCCTTCCAAGCACTAAGTGCTGCACCATCGTTGTCTTCCTCTGTTCTTCCTTCCCCTTGCCCCAAGGGCTTCAATATTTGATTTTTATTTAGAATCTACCACTTTACATATTGGTTGGAATTCACTGCTATTTGCATGCTCTGTGAACAACGAGCACAATTCTGCATCAGGAGATGCAGTTATGAGTTGTAACTATTATAAGTCTTCCACCCACCCCTTGCAATCCCAGCCATTTTCTATTTAGTAGAGCGTGAGAGGAACAGCATAAAAGCACCCAGCTATTACAGTTGGCCCCCCACATTCACAAGGGTTGGGGCACAGGACCCTCGCAAAATGGAAAAATCGCAGATATCAAAATGTGTGTATATGTGTCTGTCTGTGGAAGGGGGCTGAGGCATGGGTGGGGAGCGCAGGCACCCAAGGTCCAAACTAGGCCAGGGAAAGGAAAGGGCTGGCATGGCAGCCCTATAGTTCCTCCCTCTTGCCCATCTCCTTCCTTGGGTATATGTAGGGCATTGGGAAAGGGTTTGTGGTGCTGAGAAATTAGGCTATGAACTGTTCTGAACTGGCCAGGCAGTGGCTTATGGACGAGAAGGAAGACTGGAAGCAGGTTTTTAAAGAGCTGTGTGGCCTGATTGGAGCCACCAGAAGGAAGGTTCCCCCAAACAAAAAAGTGCCTGAGGTGGGTGGGCAGGGGTTAGAGAAACTCGCAAATAATCAAATCCATGAATGTCAGTGTGGAGGTGTTACTGCCCTGGCTAGCCCGAGCTTTGGGGATATAAAAAGATATCTTTGGATATCACTAATTTGGCTTCACATATCCCTTCCACGTGCTTGCGAGACCCCGGACAAGCACACATACAGGCTCGGCTGATTATCGCCGTAATATTCCTAGAAAATACAGGCAGGCCAGAAACAGCTGACTCTCTGCTTTAGGAGACCTCAAGGCAAGTACCTCCATTAGGAATGCGAGCAACTCTCAAAAGATCCTCTGCCTCGCGCTGGCAGCTTGATGATCGAGCTATACAATGCTCAAAAACTCCGCGTTTGCATACCGGCTACTGTATTGATAAATTCGGTTCTAATTCAATCATTCAAATTCTGACCTTTCGGAGGCTTTGTCTCCAACTCCAAATCTATTGTTTTCCCAAAGTCCGACCTAGCCTGCGGTCACAATTCTCCTTATAAAAACCCCTGACTTTGAGCGCTTCCTCGGATCGCTCCCGAGTTCCAGACCGCCTTGCTGCCACTTCGCTTGGCGAGCTTCTCCTCAGCTCCACGTGCTGAGATACATCGAACCCCAGCTTCGCTCTCCATTTTCTTCCGGACTTCAGGACAGGTTTCGTATCACCCAAATCAAATACCCCTCTGAAAATCCCGCTGTCTTACTCACACCTTTATTTTCATTAGTTATTTGTGTGCTTGTGTTGCTTACATTGTGTGCCTGTATTTAATAAAGATCATTCATTAATTTCAAACTGGTCTGCTTCTTGACTTGGCCTGACCCCGTAGACACTGGGTTGCAAGATCCTGCTAAGTTACCCTGCCTCTCATTTTGCCAACTTGTGCTCTGAACTAATTTCCCCAACTTGTATAATTTTGATAGCAATTTGGTGTCCCTCCCGGCCCCCCCCAGAAAACAGGGTAACAGAGGGGTGACTGTATTCTGTAGAAGGACACATAGCAACAACCATCCACAAGGACCCCCTGAGGTCCCTGTGGATGGTGCTCTGCATTTGGTTGTAAGAAAATAACTGGATGCTTGTCTGCTGCTCCCCCTGCTCTTCATCAACTAGGAAAAGGTCAAGTTTAGGGGCTGCACCTGAGGAAAGGTGGATTTTCATTGTTGCATGTCCAATTATTGGCAGGGTATTTATTTCTAGTCAATATTCAACCTTTCTGTCAAAAATGGCAATAATAGCAGCAGCAGCAGCAGCAGCAGCAGCAGCAGCAGCAGCAGCAGCAGCAGCAATAATAATAATAATAATAATAATAATAATAATAATAATAATAATACAGATCAAAGAGAAAAGCATGCCTAAAGTCACAATTTGGATCTTGGCTTATAGTTTGAGATACAGCAGAGGACTTTCTTGATACCCTAGACACTTCATCTAAATTGATCTCTCTGTAATATTTAATAAGAAGACAGCAGCAAAGAAAAAGATCAACCAGAAATGTTCTATGTTAACTTGAATATTCAAAGCTAATTAATTCCTATTAATAAATGTGTTTTAAATAGGATCAGAGACCTTTTAAAATTGGATGGCAAATAATTAATTGCTTCTTGCAGGCTGTTTAATTATAAATTACCTAGAAGTTAAATTAAATTGCATACATATATTAAACATTAGCTTTAAAAAAGTAATTGATAATAAGGTTGTATACATCAACTCTTCTCCAATTACCTGAGTGAATTATTTAGATATTTCAGTTTCCTTCTAAAAAGAACTATGAGTCTTTGTGGGAAATTTTTTACCTGGTGAGAAAAGTAACCTGAACCTGGGAGTAACATTCTTTTATTTGCATTTACTTTTTGCATAACTTCTGTTTTCCTTTGTTTCTTGTTACATATACAAGAATAACAAACACCCAGATAAGATCTTTTCCTCTTCTCTGGTGATTAGGAAACCACAATATCTGGCAAAAACCCTTGAGACAGCAATCCTAGACATGTTTATTTGGGAATCAGTCCTATTGAGACAAATCAGTCCTATTGGGATAAATTTGTGAGTAAACATGTGTAGGAATGCACCATAAACTAGGCAAATATACAGTAAATTATCTGCTGGTAGAATTACTGCAGTAGCAAAATGTGCTCAAGTTACTAGAGGTATATTCACCTTGATTAACACTGATTTTATTTCGACTCACTTGTTTGGGAATGAGCACTGTTGGAGAGAGTCGGAAACACATATAAGACCAGGCATTAATTGCACTTATAAGCAATGAACTTCCCTCACAAAAGTTCACTATTGTGCTGTTTTGGCCAATAGTTCCTCTAAATGAAAGAATCCTCACTCAGGTGCAAAATAAATAAAACTCTATAACAGGTAATAATGCAATTGTGATTTTCACTTTTCTTTTGAAAACTCTGGCCGTTTCTGCACTGGACCAGCCGGCCCCTCCCTAAACTGCAAACCCCAGGATTCCATAGAATGTTGAAAGTGGAATAATAGCACTATAATAGTCCAGTGCAGAAAGGGCATCTGTCCTTCTGTGTAACAGGCTGCCAACAGCAATTCACATCATTTTTAAATGTAGATATTATTCAATCTTTACTTACTTGTTAAGCATGTTTTAAGCATGCTTTTCTCACATATACTCAAAGTTGCTGACAAAATGCCCCTACTTAATATCCTGCACCTCTACGAATCCATCTGTTTTGCCCAATTTTCTCTACATGTTTTGCAGATACAGAGATATACAAAAGCTATGATTTGGAAGCTGACAGGCAGGGAAGGTAACAGAATCTAAAAAAACAAAACAAAAACCTAAGTTACTTAACAGGGTTACTTTTGTTCTGAAGGAATAAGTGCCAAGTACCTCACAATCTCCCTTAATACTCTTGACTGAAACCTGCATTACCAGTTTCCTGCTGAAAGCAGCCTCCCAGTTGTTATTTGTCCCCAGTGGCATTCTACCAAAGATATTCAGTTGATGGAGTGGTAGCAGTTAGAAAACTCTGATGGGAGTTGAGGGGTGATCAGTCACTATAGCCAGATCACTCAGCTCTAAGAACAGGCACTATTGAGACAACGGCTTTAATTGTACAAATGCATTCCCAGGTGCTGCTGAAACATGGCCAAGGTTTCGTCCATGTCTGCCTCCTCAGTATGAATCTGTCTTCGGAAAGAGTGTTACCTATTTTGCACAACACTTATCTAACTTTTAGGCATTTTTTAAAAAGTTTGATTAATGTTAGCCATTGTTTGGGTTTCTCATGTCTGGATTAAGCTTCAGTTTGTTCATCCTCATCCAGTCCGTTGATGATGCTGGACACTGAGTGACCTTGGAGAAGTCACTCTCTTTCAGCCTCAGAGGAAAGAAAAGGCAAACTCCCTCTGAACAAATCTTGCCAAGAAAACCCCATGATAGGCTTGGCTTTGTATCATCATAAGTTGGAAATGACTTGAAGGCACATAAAAACAACTACTGTGTCAAAACTTGCTGAAAGAAGAATCAATTGGGATACACTCCCCCTATGTGGTTCCTAGTGTACATGATCAAATGAAGTGACCAAAAGTACTTCCATCCTACAACCAGGTTTTAAGTCAGAAATAGATTTAGATAATCCATCTCGTCCAAGAACATTTGCAGGTGAGAAGAAGGAAGGGTTGTCTTGTGACATAAGCAACTGTTGCTATACTTTCCATCCTCATCTCAGACTTATTTGTATGCCTAAGCAAAACACTTCACAACAGAGATATGGACAAATGCTTGGAAGAAAAGGATCACATGTGAACATGGACATTCAGAAGTAAGGAAATTCTGCAATTGTCTGGAAATGCAAATGAAGTGAAGTTTCAGAGGGATAGCATCGCTCATAAGCAAGGGTCAAGTGAAAGAAAAGTGGGCAATGCTAGTTGGGAAGAGAGTTGCAGTACCACTCAGCTACAAGCAGTTTCAACTTAGGCCCTTTTCGCATGCCATTTCCCATGCAAAATGGCCACAGGAGTGCCACGGGATCGAGAGGACGGTTCTGCATGATGTTCTCGTGATCCTGCGGTGCTCCCGTAGCGATCCCGCCGCAATTGAGGATTATATCATTTTCAGCTCTTTGCTGAAAATGACCCGTGATTGCGCATTCCTCCCACATCCCTCTCGCACTTCCCTGGCATGTGGAACCTCAGGAAGTGCGATGGCCGCACTTCCTCCCCCAGCGCAGCCTGGGAAAGTACCTGGCACTGCAGAAGGAAGGGACAGAGCTACAGCGCTTCCTTCCATCCAGCACGGAGCTGGTGCGGAGGGAAGCGCAAGGGAAGCAATTCCTTCCCACAAGAGGCTTTTCACATGATGGCAGCGAGAAAAGGTAAGGTGCGAAAGGGGCCTCAATGATCATGTTTCTATTATTTTGTAAGCATCTTACCAGCAATTCACTTAATCTAGCCTATCTGTTTCTCCTGTAAGCACTTTGACTTTGATACTTTTCAGCCTCTTTGATTAAGGCTCTTTGGGGCTTTCTTCAACAAGGTCTTGGTTGTTAATTTGAAGTGCTGCTATTTGAGGACTCCCCTCAAGATAACTGTGTTACCCTGATTTCTGGGGTTCCTGGGAGGGACACCTAAATGTACTCACAACAATGGGGAGGGAATTAGCACAGAGCACACGTTGGCAATGCGAGAGGCAGGGTAACGTAGCGAGATCTTGAACCCTATGTCTACGGGGTCAGGCCGAGTCAAGGATGAGGCGGATGTTGAAATTAATAATTGTTTTATTTAAGCACAATCAAACAAATGTATGCAACACACTCATGCAAGAAACTATAGAAATAAAGGTAGGAGCAGATAGAGGGATTTTTGAGGAGGTTTGGTATGGTAAATACTATACCTGTCCTGGAGCCCGGTTAGAAGCGGAGAAGCTGGGGAGCGTGGATCTCAGCACGTGGAGCTGAGGGGCAGGCTCGCTGGACAAAGCGACAGCAAGGCGGGATGGAAGCTAAGAGCGATCCGAGGAAGCACTCAAAGTCAGGGGTTCTTATAGGGAAAATTGTGGCCACAGGCTAGGTCGGACTTGGGGAAAACAATGAGATTGGAGCTGGAGACAAAGGCTCCGAAAGGTCAGAATTTGAATGATTGAGTTATAGCCAAATTGTCAATAGAGTAGCCTGTATGCAAACAAGGAGTGCTTGAGCGTTGTATAGTCCGATCATCAAGCTGCCAGCGCGGAGCAGAGGATCTTTTGAAAGTTGCGTGCACACGTATTTGAGGTACTTGCCTTGAGGTCTCCTGAAGCTGTGAGTCGGCTATTTCTGGCCTGCCTGTATTTGTTTGGAATATTACAGCGATTATCGGCTGAGCCTGTGTGCGTGCTTGTCCGGGGGCCTCGCAAGCACATGGAGAGGAATGGGTATAGGAGGCCGAATTATTGATATCAAAAGATATCTTTAATATCCCACAAGCTTGGGCTAGCAATGGCGGTAACAACTGTATAATGCTCCCATCACCATTTATTAATTTGTTCCAGAGAGGTGTATTCTACCCATCATAATACATATCTCCTGAAGGTTACTTATAAAGATTATAAAATTATTTAAAAATTATTAAAAATTATAAAACATAAGCACAATAAAATACAATAAAATACTGATGCTCATGCTGGATAGAAGGAAAGCAGCAGATGGATATGACATAGTGACTGTTCCTTACATGGGCAGCTGCAATAAGGTTGATGGCATTATCCGGATGATTAAATGTCACATAATAAGCTTCTATTACTGTACCTTCTGAGACAAAAGATTCCAGTTGAGTATTTACAGGTCTCAAGAAGATCTGCCAGTTTAAAGAAGAAAGACAGCCATTACTTCTCATTAGTGACTGTCCTAATTGAAATGTGTGACCCACAAGGTGCAGAGAAAAGTGTCCCCTTTCCCCCCTTTTTAAAGAGAGACTTAAATAACCATCATCAATCAAATCACGGTGAATTCCTCTAACCATAAACCTTGGATAAGCAATCATAATAGAAAATTACCACCTGTCTACAAATTAATAATACCCCACATGTATTGTGCTACACAAAATGGCACTTGGTGAATTTTTGATTGAAATAGCCATCATGAATGGAACATGACAGAAGAAACCTTTTGTAAAATATTTTCTCAAAGAATACATTTTCACAACAAAGCTTTACCTTAGTCCTGGTCCCAAATACAAAAAAATTGTTTGCCACTGGTTTCTCTAATGTCAGAAAACCCATTATTTTGCAGAGAAATGAATTGTAAGGAATATTCTTTCATTTCTACCAGTTACAAATGATGAATTATTTGTAATTAATTCTTTTTTTCAATAACCAGTGCATAACTAAGGTATATTATGATAGCATAACAGTGGACAACATCATTCCTTTACAATATAGCAATACTTTTCTTTTCAGTTACTTTTATAATTACAGGAGTGTGCGGCCTCACTACTTAGGTATGTTTTTATCACAAGTCAGCAGTCTGTAGCATTCTTATTTTTTCTAATTAATTATAAAGTAACAATATTAGTTAGGGACACATGGACATTGGCCTAAACCAATTGCTAGTCCCAAACAGAGTAGAAACACTGAATCAATAGGGATTTGATGAGTCAACATTTATATAGACGGTTGAGATGGTTTACTGTACTTGGAACTTAGATTTAAGCAACTGGAAGCTGATTTATACTGAGTCAGACCATTGGTGTATCTGGCCCAATATTGTCAACTCTGACCAGCTGAAGCTCTCCAAGGATTCAGGCAGGAAGCCTTTCCTGGCAGCCTTTCATCTAAAGACTAACAAGGCCTGACCTTCCTTGCTTTTCAGAATCAGACAAGATGGGCTGTATGAAAGTTCGGAGTCGCTCTCAAAAGTAACATCCTAAGCAATAAATGTCCTGACCTTCCATTCCAGGGAGCCATTTTTCTGGGCAAGGATAATGCAAAGGAGGAAAGTGAGGGAGTCCAGACACCTGTAGCAGCAATCATAGCAGCCATAGTAATTACAGTAGGACCACCATTCCTACCGTTATGCCAAAAGAAGTTCCTTTATATGCAGAAGATGAAGGAGGCAGAGAAAGCGGATGAGGCCTAGTAGAGCATCAAGGGAACACAATTGTGAGTATTCACAGAATAAACTGAGACATGGAGCCTAAGGCTGGGCCTCTGAGGCTCTGCAAATAGATGAGAGCACAAACAAATCATACATATCACAAAGAACATGTCATCAAAAACAGTTTCATTAGGGCAAGAACCAATCTTAATCTAAATCACAGCAATATTCTCTTACGACAAGCATGCACAGCACAACCTATAATTACCAAACTGCACCCAAACAACTTCTTGTGGTTGTTGGCTCACAAAGTCCTTGACAATCCTTGTCTATAGCTGGTTATATCCACTGGCCTTGATGACCTGTCCTAGTTGTCTATAATCTCACTATCTTGCAGAATTGCATCTGGTAAGTCAGGTCAAATTTCATTTGCAGCAAGCCTATGACCATTGTAATTTTAGCAAGTGCTGGATGCAAACAAACAGCACCAAGGTAAAAGAATATTAATACAGATACTAAAACAATAATATATGAAAAATAAATCCCTAGTGCTTGAACAGATGTAAACAACATAACCAAAAGGCCTTGGTAAGCAGATAAAATCCCTGACTTTGTTTAAAAATAAAGTGGTACAGTTCAAAACACATGACTTGACTGTAGCTCATATTTTAATAACAATAACTAAAAATTTTGCCATTTTTAGTGTGACTCCAGCATCATGGTCCTCAAGGCAGAGATTTACATAATAATCAGCTAAATGTCTTGGATGAGACAGTAATAAAAGTGCATTGAAGTCTTCATGTGAGACACTGTGCAAAGAAAAATATAACAAAAAATGGGTCACAGTTTCATTATTTTCACTTCCATAGACACCTACCGAGTTCTGAAATGAATTGTACTGTACTGGTTTTCTTTTCTTTTTTTTTTTAAGAAATTTTTATTAATATTTCACACACACAAAAACAAAATGGATATATACCTTTTGATGGATATAGCCATCTCCCCCCACCACTTCCATATTTATATTCCCCAGTTGAATTCTACCTTTTTTCCCCCCATTTACAGAAGAGAAAAGAAAAGAAAACAAATTTCTGCTTCGTCCTATCATACATTTATATTTTTAACTGTCCAGGTTATTGCTGGGCAGGCAAGGTTTCCTCTGAGGGAATGGCAAAGGAAGAGGCGATGTGGCCAGACAAACAGGTGCAAGGTCAGCAGGATTGTTTAGGCTATGACTTGTGTACTAGAGAAGGCCACACGCCAGAGCACTGATTGGGTCACCCCACTTGTTTCAGGGTGACAGAGAAGCATAAAAAGGCTGGTGTTTGCCTTGACCAGCTGCCAGCTGGAATTGCTTGGCTGGACCTGTCCTGCTGCTGACAGTTTACTTGCTGTAAGGGGGGGATGCTGCCCATTTCATCCTCTGTTATGTCTTGTTCTTCTTAACGCTTAATTGCTGTTGGAATGTTTTGCCAAGAGCCTTTATCTTAGAGTATGGCAATAAATTCTGCCTCTAAGTCCTACTTAATGAGCCTCTGGAATTCTTTCTGCTTCACTGGGACCCTCTGCTGTGGCGAAGCCTTGCTGCACTGATTGCACTCTGCTCATGCTCAGAGGAGCCAGATCCTGCCAACCCTGACATTGACCAATCTTTCTATTCCCTTTCGAAGTTCTGGATAGGTTTATTTTTCAAAGAATTTGCTAATTTTTCAGTCTCTACCATATCCAGGACTTTTAATTTCCATTCTTCTAAATTAACTTCTTTGTTTTCTTTCCAATATTGAGCATATGTCAACCTTGCAGCCGTTATCAAATACAACAATATCTTCTGGTGTCTTCTAATCTCCCTATTCTTACCTAACATATTTAACAAATAAAATTCCAGGATCATTTCATAATTCACTTTAAAAATTTTTTGGATTTCATCATGTTTGCCCTTCCAAAAATTTTTTGCCTTCCAAGTCCACCACATATGAAAAAAAGACCCCACCTTTTCATCACATTTCCAATATTAACATCTTATAAAAATTTTCTCTTAAATTTAAATCTGGCATAAATTTTATATCTACTTTCTGAGCTTTCTCCCAGGCTTCTAATTCAATTGGATTCCCCACATTCCTCCCCAGGATTTTGGTTTCCCATACTTTTTCATTTCTATCAGGGTTGCATGTATTGGTTAAATCAATTCTTTTGTAAATCTCTTATAATATAAAGCTGTGAAACCATCCGGTCCTGGTGCCTTATCAACTTTTAAATCTTTTATAGCTTCTTCTGTTTCAGTGGCTGTTATTGATTTATTCAATTGATTTTCTGCTTCTACCAAAACTTTAGGAATATTTATTTTCTTAAGAAACCCAGACAAATTTTTTTCATATTGTTGAGAGGTTTTTATATCATGAAATAATGTAGCAAAATATTCTTTAAATAACAAAAAAAAAATTGTTTTATTTTATCATGTTGTGTAATTCATTTTTACCATCTTTCAATTCTAAGATCAGATTCCTTGCCTTCCTCTTCTTAAGTTTATATGCCAACCATTTTCCAATTTTATTTGCTTGTTCAAATTGAGTCTGTTTTTTCTGTTTCATCTTTTTCTCTAGCTCTTCAGTTGTAATTATTGCCATTTCTTTCTCTATTTTTTTAATCTCCTGTTGTAGTGATTTGAGATGGGTTTGCCTTAAATTCTTTTTCCTTCTGTTGAAGTTTTGTCAATAAAGCTTGATATCTTTCTCACCTTTTTTTATTCTGAATTTGTCGTTGCTGAATAAAGAAGCCTCTCATTACTACTTTTGATGCATCCCACACCGTTTTCATCTTTGGCCCTTTTTGCATGCCATTTCTAAAGCGAAAGGGCCCCTTGAGCATCACGTAAATGGGAGGAGTGGTCCGTACGATGCAGTCCCATCTACGTGATGCTCAAGAGCCGGACGCAGAGTGGACATGCACCTTTTTATTTTTGGCTCTAAGCCGAAAATGGTGCGCAGTCGTGCAATGCTCCCAGGGCCCGCACGCACTTACCTGCTGTGCGGTGTGTCGGGAGCCGGGCCGGTTGCACTTTCTGCCTCAGCGCTAGCCTGCAATTCCCAGGTTGCGCTGAGGTTGGAAGGGGCGGGGTGTTTGCGTGACGTTTGCGTGACCAGGAAGCTGATGCAGAACTCAAGCAGCAGGGAAGCGGCAGTGTTTCTGCTGAGACTTTTCGCGCGACCACCCCCCCCCCACCTCTGTGAGAAGGTAAGGTGCGGAAAGGCCCTTTGTTTCTTCCCTTATATTTTCTTTAAAGTAAAAATTCAAAACCTCTTTCGCTTTTTAAACAATTTCTCCATCATTTAATAAGCTGTCATTTAGTCACCACTGGAATTATTTATTCTTGTCTTTCATTTGTAGCATCACCGGATGGTTGTCAGAAATGACTTTGGGCAATATTTCCGTTTGTCTTACTTCTGTTAACATATGTTTTGAGATAAGAACCATATCAATTCGAGACCAGGGTTGATGTATTTAGGAAAAAAAAGTAAAGTCCTTAACATTTGGGCCCTTTCTGCAACGCACCTTTTCATGGAGTTGGGGTGTGGGGATTGTGCAAGCAGCCTCTAGCGAGAGGCTCTCGCATCCTGGTTCCTTCAGCTCCACAGCTGCTGCCTGCTCATGCAAGAGCCCCACCTCTTCCTTCCGCAGTGCAGCCTGGGAGTTTCTCAGGCTGCGCTGGGGCAGGAAGTACGAGCGCCGCAGCTCCAGAGCTCTGCACGCATGGCAAGTGTGTGCAGGGGCCCAGAGCGCTGTGTGATCATGCACAATTTTCGGCTCACAGCTGAAAATGAAAAAGTGCTCGGTCGGCGCCTGCCAGCGCCTGGAGCGTTGTGCAATTGTGAGTGCATTGTGTGGACCGCTCCTCACATTGGCACAATGCTTGAGGGGCCTTTTCACATGGCAAATGCTGTGCGAAAAGGACCTTGGGTGAGTAATCCTCCAGGCATCTATAACAGTTAATTCTTCACACATTTCAAAAAAAACTATTTGGTAATTTTCCTTTCTTTACTTGTTCTTTCTTAGTCTGGGGGATTGTTTTATCTCATTTGACATCTTGGACTCAATTCCAATCTCTCGTTAAAATCCAGTCCTCATACTCATATATTGATATTTTTTCCTGCAATTTCTTATGGAAGTCAGCTTTATTTTCATTTGAGGCATAGATTCCAATCAGTAAAATTCTTTTCCCATTCTTTTGAATTTCCACTCCCAACATTCTCCCTTCATCATCTTTAAAAATTTCCTTAGCTTCAATACCTTTATCCACATACATAGCAACTCCCCTTTTCTTCTTTGATTATGAGAACACAAAACATTGTCCTAATTTTAAATTGAACAAATATTTTTCCTGATTCTTCTTTATATGGGTCTCTTGTAGAATGGTGATTTGAGGTCTTAATCTTTCTAAGTGATGAAAAATCTGTCTGTGAATTGATTCCGTGTACATTCCATGAAATAATCTTCATTTTCACTGATTCCTTGTCTCTACTTTCCTTTTTATCTTCTGGTTCTGCTGGTTCTAACTCTTCTTCTGACATTGGATTAGTTTTGTCTGCCGCTGCCACACCCTTTTGTTTAGGTTCTGATATCTCCTCTGGTCTCTTTTTGGTGTCGGTTCTTGTCAGTTTTTAATTGTTTTTCTTGAAATTCTGTTGCTTGTTGAACTGTTCTTATCTTTATTCTTCTACCCTCGAAAAAGAAAGAGAGACCCTCAGGTATCTCCCAACTGTATCTTATATTCAAAGGCTGAAGATTCCTTGTGAAAAATTTATATTCTCTTCTTGATCTCAGCACACTTGGTGGTACGTTCTTAAAAATTCAAATTTCAGTCTCCTCAACAATTAATTTTTCTCTATCATTTTGCTCAATAATTGAATCCTGGATCTTTTCCCTAGTGAAGTAGACCACAATATCCTGGGGAAGGTCTTTCTGTTTCACCACTGTCGATTCAATCCTGAAGACCTTGTCTATTTCGAGTTCAAATCTCCCTCCTCTTTGTCCTATATATAGTGCCAAAATATCTGTTACCCTTTGATGTAAATTTTCTTCTTTCTGTTCTGGCAGACCCCCTAATTTCAAACATCTATTTCATTGGTGAATTTCCGGTCTCATTATAGTCTCTTTATCTTTCTGTTGTTCTTTCTTCATATGCTTGACCTGATTTTCCAATTTTTGACTTTTTCCCCCAAACATCTTCCACTTTCTTATCTATTGTTATTAGGTCTGTGGCAAGTTTCTGCAAATTTTGGTTCAGATTTTCAACTTCCTTTTTTCAAATCTTGTTTTATTTCTGTATTGTTGTTCTTATCTCTGTTCTTGTTGCTTTTAATTCTTCCATCATATCTGTTCTCATTTTCTGGAATTCCTCCAAAAGCCTGTCTACCTCCATGGTTTTAGAACCAATAGATCCTCTTTTTTCCAGCACTGGTGGTTGGATTTGTGTCTGTGTTGTTTTCTTTTGACCTGTTGCCATACCTTGGCTTAATACTCAGTGATAAGAATAATTCAGTCTCAGAATTTTACAGATTATCCCTTATTTAAAACTTAAATTCAATGTTCAAGAAATAAACCTAAATCAACTATTTATAATATTTTGCTAAATATTAAAATATTTGTGTATTAATAATTATTATAAAGTATAAATGATTACAAAGCAGATCTAGAATTTCTATGAAGCTATTATCTCTTATCAATATAAGAAAAGTCCAAATAGTTACTTATTCCAGAAAATACTTAATCCATAACAGTCAATTAATTGTATACTTTCAGTTCACTTCTGAATTCATTAGACTTATCCAATCAAAGAAGAAAGATTAGTTCATTGATAACAATTGATAGCAACTAATAACAGTTCTAATAATCACTTTCTATGTTCAGTATAACCAGTTTCCATCAAAATCCAGTAATTTCCTCTTGCTCTCTTCACCTCTTTTCTTGAGGCTAATCCATTTTAAGGTACAAAGCTGATCAGTATATATTTATAATATAAAAAATTTAGTTCCATCACTGGTCCTTAGTTAATATCCTTAGTTGTTAAGTTTTTAACCAGTTATTTAAATTGTTTATAAAAATTCGTCAACAAAGTTCAATCATATTAACACAGGATTTTACTTGCAGTTCTTTTTCTTTTACAGTTCCACTTCCCTGATGCTGAGATTCTTCACCTCTCTTCCTGAGGCTAATCCACATTTCCCTGCTGGCACTTCAATTCATAAACTCATTCAAACTTCTATTCAGCAATCTTTGTTATATGTTAATTCAATTAATCCAGTTCCTCAAGTCTATTAATCCAACCAAAATAGCAGAGTAAAAGTGTATGTAAAAGAAAACTATCAGTGTCGATAGAAAGGAAGTTATTATCTTAAATCAGTAATCCACATAGAAAAAGCAAGGCAAGAATATCGCAACCCATCTTTTCCACTAATAAAATACAGTCATCACCATGTTTTTGTCCTCCCTTCCAATCTCAGGTTCTCCCTTTCTCTCCGCTTCTCCACTTCTCCCTGCCAAATTCCCCTTTTCTTCTCCCCCCCCTGCAGTCCATCCAAACAGCCCAACAGCTGAAGCCAGAAAAAAATAAATAAAAAAGAAGCAATAATCCAGCTGATATTCAACAGTTAGAGGAATGCGGTGGGGATTTTACGACCTAGTAGGCCAAAAGGGAAAGCAGCTGAGCTGTTCACAGGAGACTGCCAGGCTTTGCTGCATCCTCCATTACTGTCTCTGATTTACTTGGCATTTCAACACACCATCACTCCGCTGCATGCTCCCTGCAAGCCTCCACCAAGGGTAAGAATTGATGCTTAAGTCCTTGAAATCTTTTTTTCTCCACATTTCAGTGAATTTCAACTGGGTACTCACGATTAAGCATTCTTTATTTAAACAAGTTGCTCACCGACGCTAAATCAGAAAGTCTGGCTACGAGTCCATGGCATCGGCTCCATCCTCGTCCCATCCACTCTGATGCGTCCACTCCTTCTTCACCAGTGCTGGGACACGTGGGACTCGTGAGTTGCTCTGCTCTCCCTACCTACCAAGGGGAAGTTATTTTAGGGGATCAATTAGACCCCCAGATGTTGATTTCTCTTTGGAGTCATAGCAGTAGTCTTGAACCACCGGTTCAGACTACCAGCTGCACCAACATCTTGGCTGGAAGTTCCTACTGTACTGGTTTTCAAGGATCACTGAGGGGAGCACATTCAAATATGTTCATGAAAAGACTTTCCTATTTGAGGGGTATGTTAAGTGTTGTAAAATAAGGGCACAGAATCAGAAAAACTAGATGACCCCTGGCCAAACCAAGGGCCCAGTTTAGTCATTACAGATAAGTTATTTGGTTTTCAGTATCCTGCAACTGTTGCTTCAATATTTCTTTCGCTTTGATCATTTCATAATAGCAGTTGAAGTGAAAAATCAAGCACCTTAATCTCAGGTGATAGCCAGCATGGTGTAGTGTTTGACTACATCTCTGGAGACCAGGGTTCAACTCTCTGCTCAGCCATGGAAACCCGCTTGATCATATCACACACTTTCAGCCTCAGAAAACCCTGTGATACTTTCACCTTAAGGTTGCCATAAGTCAGAAATAACTTGAGGATGCACAACAACAACAAAGGGCTTTCAGCTAGCTGTTGTTGTGTGAATCTTTCTGAACTTAGGGGAACAGATCTCTTGGAGCTAAATACAGTCACAACCTTTAAAAGCATGTCCTCAGTCAAGCTTGTATATAAACAGAAGTAGTGCCATTCAGAACAACACAGCTTTGTACTGAAATCATTATCTAAGAAATGTAGACTGGACAACTTCTATTGGCTTTAAACTAGCAGCAGTCCAAAGTTGTATCCCAAAAAGCACATAAGTTGTGGGCTTAGTTTTGAAAACTTCAAGCACTGTGGCACCTTCACTTGAAAAAAGTATGGTAAGGGTCTGTTACTTAAAATCTGAAGGCTTTTCTGCACTATACTGTTATAGCGCTATTATTCTACTTTCAACATCCTATAGAATTCTGGGATTTGCAATTTAGGGAGGGGCATTTAGAATTCTCACCCAGAAAGCTCTTTGGCTTCAGTAAACTACAAACCCCAGAATTCCATGGGATGTTGAAAGTGGAATAATAGTGCTATAAAAGTGAAGTGTGGAAAGACCCTGAGAGCTAGAAGGGACCACAACCCTCTCAGTATGCAGGAATACATAGCTAAAGCACTTATCATAGCTTTTTCTTTCAAGTATTCTTGCCAAGCTCACCATGTCCCAAGTGCTTTCTTGTTCTCCTGTTCATTTTTTCTAATGAAAGTTGTACATTTGGGAGGATGTCTGGAAGGGTCCTAAGAAGACCAGCTCAAATTCTTACAAAATGCTATCATCTGAATAATCACTCTAAATACACCATATTGCCCGTTCTATGCCAAAATATTTTGGCAATATTTGTTCAGAGAAGGTTTTCTTTTCCGTCTTTCCTCTGAAGCTGAGAGAGTGTGAACTGACCAAGGTCACCCACTGGGTTTCCACAGCTCAGTGGTGGTTGGAAGTCTGATCTCTACAGTCATAGTCCAACACTCAAACCAGATAAATGTTCAAAATGAATGCTGGCATAATGTGGGTGGGGGCAGGGAGAGAGAAAAATGCATAATGCTGCAATATTCCATTCTTTTAAGAAATTAAAAATTCACAATTTTTTCAGGCAACCATCATCCAGTTCAGGTTTGATCTGTGCAAACAGAATTGCTGCAAATGGCTCTGAAGCTAAAAATAAAACTCCTCTCTTTTTTTTCAGCTACCCACTCCACTTTTATGACCTGTTGTGACCAGCACAATGATGGCAAATCTCCCAATCTGGTCCTCCACTGACATTTGTCTCAAGTTTAACAGCTGGAGAACACTGAATGAGCTTCTGGGTCCTTGGGGTCATTGGGAAGAGCCATAAAGATATTCTTTACTGTTAATGGCATTTCTGTACATAAATCCCCCCAACACACATGCAGAATACTAAGTAAGCTAGAGCTCTGTTTCAAATGGGATGGAAGGTGCATCAGCTGCATATTTACACCATGTCATTACCTGGCTGTAAAGCTATATTGGCTAAAAGGCAATTTATTTATCAACAGAGAAAGAGAGTGAAGTTTTTCTTCCACCGATATTCATGGGAAAATGTTGGCCTTGATGTTAATGAGGTTAAGAGGATGGTTTCAGTACTGAAGTGATGTGCTTAGAATTCCATAGCTAAATTAGGCCTACATAACTTGTGATTCACCAAGCTGAAACTCACAGGTTTTGACTTGCTGGTTGTTCGTAAAACCCACTTTTTCCTGTCCTAGGCCATTTCCACACTAGGCTGTTATAGTGCTATTATTCCACTTTCAATGTCCTATGGAATCCTGGGCTTTACAATTTAGAGATAGACCTTTGGGCCCCTCCCTAAACTGCAAACCCCAGGATTCCATAGGATGTTGAAAGTGGAATAATAGCACTATAATAGTGTAGGGCAAAAATAGCCAAAGGCCAACAGTGGACCAAAAGGGAGCACCCTGAGTGCAAAACGTAAAGGGAGTACAACATTGGCTCCTGACTCCTTCCTTCTTTCTTGAGGTGCCACAAAAGGAAAGAAAGGCTTGGCTGCAAAGAGCCTGAATTGAGCAGCAGGCACTTGCAACCTGCCTCAAGGAAGCTGATCTCCTCCACTCCCTCCACTTCCCCTTGGAATTTCCTTGAAGAAAGTAGAAAAGAAGGGAGGAGATCAGTGGTGGGAGGGTGAGGTGATGACAGGCACCACTTCCTTCTGAAAATGAAACCATCCATTTTCAAAGAAGTAGTGCTACAAGTCTGTGTTACAGCAGAAGGAAAAATGGAGTTGGGAGCAGTATCTACAGCCCCTTTAAAACTAACTGATTTATATTTCAGCATGAACATTTGTGGATATCAATCCACATCCTCAGATGCAATAACTGAGGAAGTAGATTGCTATCCAAAAAGCCCATAGTAAAATATAAATCAGTCTTAAATGGGCTATATATTCCTTCACCTTTCACTTCCCATTTCCTTTTCATTTATCCTCAAATAGGAGTTATAATTTTCCTTATTCAGCATCCTTTCTTCCCTGCAGAATGGTGAGTACAGTGGAGATTTCAAGATCATTATCCAAGACTTATATTTTTGGGTTTCCATAGATTAAATCCAGATTCTAGCATTCTGTCTGGTATCTGCTAGGACCGTTAGCTAGCCCAGATTTTAAGAGTTTGTCAAAAAAGGTAAGGACAATATCACCATAATCCAAAATTATGCCCCACCTACAGATGCAAAAGAAGGAAAAACTGAAAGATTCTATTCTGGAGTCCCAGGGAAAATGGATCACACACTCAAACACAATATGTTGGTAATCACAGGTGATTGGAATGCAACTGAAACAGAGCAGAACTAAAGACTGTTGGAGACTTTATTCTAGGATCCAGAAATGGAAAAAGAAAGCAACTGACTGAATTTTGTGAGGCCAGCAGTTTCTTTAATGCAAACAAATTTAGGCAACCAAAGAAACAACATATATAGGGATGCCATCTGATGGCCAATATAGAAATTAAATACACTACATAATTGGAAGTAGAAGATAGGGAAGCTCCATTCTCTCTGCAAAAACTGTTTGGGAGAAAGGCAAGATATAAATGCAATAAATCAATAAACAAGCCCATGGGCAATTGTGGCACTGAATATCAACCGCTAATATCAAAAAGTAGAGTAAAGCTAAAGAAGAACACTAAGTCAATCATCTTGCCAATTTGCAACCTGCAAAAACATCCCCACAGAACTTAAAGATGATGTAGAAAAATAGGTTTGCACTATTAAAGCTAATTGACTGGGAGCCAGAAGAACTCTGGAGTTAAGCCAGGGACACTGTGAAGAAAGAGTGCTAAAAGATTCTGTCTGCAGCCAAAAAGAAAGAAAAGCTTCACTGGATGACAGATGAAACTCTTCAAACAGTAAGGGTAGACAAGAAGTGAAAGTAAAGGGTGTCCAAATTAATTGTCTTCTTCTTCATCATCATCATCATCATCATCATCATCATCATCATCATGAATACAACTGTTCAGCAATTTGTGCACAGGGCCAAAGAAAACTACTATCATAGTCAATGCAAAGAAATAGAAGACAACACAAATGTGTAACAGGAGATCTCTTCTGCAAGATCTGAGAAATCAAAGGAAAATTTGAACCAAGAGTATAGATGCTATATGACCAGCAGGAGAACACACTACATGAGAAAGTAAAAATAAAAAAGATGATGGAAACAATACACTGTAGAACTATATAAAAGAGTTGAAAGGATGATATATTCATTTGAGGAAGAACCATCTGAAGCCATTTGAACCCACAATTTCAGAAAATAAAGTGGAAACTCCACTCAAAGCACTTGGGAAAAATAAACCACCAGGAATAGATGGCACACCAAGAACCATTTTGAACTACAGAGATAGAATCCACTCACATTCTAACTAAAATCTGGCAAAAAATTTAGGGAGAAAAAAAAATAAAGCAATGGTCCACAGACTGGAAACACTCAATATACATTCCAGCCCCCTAAAAAGGGGGAAACCAGAAATTGTAATAACCACCAGGCCATCACATTCATGTCCAATGCAAGCAAAGTGAGGTTCAATACATAAATAAACAAAAGACTTTGACCATGTATGAAGTGAGAAATGCCAGATGTCCACGTTGGTTTCAGAAGAAGAGGAAGAACTAGGGATGATATGGCAAGTATACAATGGATAATGGAACACATCAAAGAATTTCTGAAGAAAATCATCCATTGCTTTATAAATGATAGTAAATCTTTGATTGTGTAGCTCATGAAAAACTATGGATAACTCTTTAAAAAATAAGTGTATCACAACATTTTTGATTGCCCTAGTGCATAGCTGATGGTCAGGACTAGGGATGGGATGAATCCAGAATTTTCTGAATCCGGATCCGAATCCCTGTAAGGTTCTGGGAATCCACAAATCTCACGAATTTCAAATCTTTTGAATCCTTTTTTAAAAAGGGCTTTAGAAAGCAAGGGAAAGAAGGATAATCTTGGGCAAGACACACTCTCTCAGCCTTAGCAAAAGCCTGGGCAAAGGAAAACCTCCCTCTGAAGAAATCTGGCCAGGACAATTGTCCTAGCCTCAGGATCTCCCCAGACTGAAAATGGCATGAAGGCTCTTTCTACACAGGCAGGAAAATGTGGATTAAGCCGCATTTTCCTGCCTGTGTAAACAGGGCCACGTACTACAGTAGAAAGAAAATCCAGGTCAAAACTGGCTTTTCTTTGCATAGCTCCTTATGGTATCCTGGGGTTTGTAGTTTGATGATGTACCAGCACACTTTGGCAGAGAAAGCTGGGACACCTTGTAAAACTACAAAGCCCAGAACTGTGTATGAAAGAGCTTTGCAAGGGAGCCATGCAAGGGAATCTTTCAGCTGCCTTGAAATCTCAAGAACACTGTACCTTCCAGTCAAGTCTCAAGCCCTGCAACAAGGAAGGCACTTTAAAAAAACACCAGCCTCTAGTCCAGTCTCAAATTCTTTACCCTCAAGTCAAGTCTCAAGTCCTGCGAAAAGGAACTTAAAAAAAACAGCCTCTAGTCCAGGCTCAATTCTCTACCCTCAAGTTCTGCAAGAGACTTTCAAGTCAAGTCTCTAGTCCTGTCTCAATAATTTCCAATCCTTACCCTCCAGTCTCAAGTCAAAAGAGAGATTTTTTATTACCTTGCAGAGGGAAGCAGCCATGGGGACAGACAGCATGAGCGGACACAGGCAGCCCAACTGGCAAAGGCAGCCCAGCGGGCAGAGGAAACTCAGTGGGCACAGGCAGGCAGCGCTAGTGGGCACAGGCAGGCAGCCTCAGTGGATACAGGCAGGCAGCCCCAGCTGGCACAGGAAGCCCAGCGAGCACAGGTAGCCCGATCCAGCACAGACAGCCCCGGGAACAGGCAATCTCGGCATACAGGCAGCTATATGCCCTGATTTTCGGGTGCCCAGAGCCCTGCCGGCCAATCAGGCCTTTGGCGGGCCCCATTGGTGCCAATTTTTAATAAAAACAAACTTGGCAATTCCAGTGGCCACCAAAGGCCCCACTCTCCTTCTGGCTGGCCTCCGCACAATTGTGGCCAGGCTGGGAGACAGATGTGGGGAGTGCGGTGTCGTGCTCCTCAGTCTCTCCCCAGCTACCTTCATCATGATTGTGCCTGAATCCACCAAGTAAGCCCTCTGCATGTCGAGGGCCTATTCGGTGGATTCAAAAGATTCCGTTGGCCTATTTTGGCAGAGGGATTCGGATCTGCGAATCTCAAATCCTTCCCCAGGATTTGAGGATTTGGTTGGCCCATCCCTAGTCAAGACAAGAGGCCATTGTCAAGTCAGAATGCAGAGAAACAGAACAGTTTGCCATCGACAAGGAGGTCAGACAAGGTTGCATTTTATTACCCCATCTAATTTACATGCTTTTTTAAAAAAAGGGTACATCCATCCACTTTAAAACTTGAATTTTCACATATCCTCTAACTTTCCATCTGCTGACTAATTGCTATGGTAAGAACGCCCTTGGTACAAAGTTGTAAAAAAATTATAATGCTCTGCTTCCTACTTCTCGAACTATCAGTTGCTCAGGGATAAGCTTGGAATACACTCTTTTGGTTTTTGGACATTGCAATTAGGAAAGAAGGAATGAAATGATGTACCTCTGTCTATATATGGGAAAAAAACCTTGCTGACTGAAATACTTATCTACAGTTTGACAGTTCACACCTCAAATCTTTGAGAAATAATCTATCATACAGTTAATTCTTGAGAATTAAAAGAAACTGCACAAAGGATGAATTTTTTTTTACATGAATCAAGGTCACTCAGCTGCCAGCTACAGGACAGAGGTTATCCAGAATTTGTAATTAAAAACAATTTCAACAGGGCTGAAAAGACAACATGCACTGATGTTTTCAAAAAAGTAGAAGAAAGAAAAACCAGTTCCAGAATAAATTGTGGTTTGTGGTTTGTCTTGTGATAGTATAACCCAGAAATTGCAATGCAGCATGAAAAAATACTGGGACATTTTGCAGGACATACATGGGCACCAGGAAAAAAGAACCCTCATATTTCCTTTAAGAGGATTTATAATGGTCATGATATATTGATAAGAAGTAATATCAAAACACCTCGACATGCCTTTCCCAACATTCTATCATCAGCAACATCCCTAGGAGGCCATCAGCTATGTGGACAAACTCTGTTATCTGAAATATGTACTTACAATAAATACAGAGTTTGTTAATTGTAAGGAAAAAAAATACACCCTGAAATAATTTTCAACTTATAGGACTCTATATGTGATTTAGGCCATCAGGTATTCTGCAGCAAATTATATATAGTAAAATCCTAAGAGTCTTAAAAATCCACATAGTGCTGCACATTTGTAATATCAGGAACAGAAAATCAGGTGCTCCTTTGGTTGACCATTTTCTGGAACATGCTCTCTCCTTTAAGGATCTGAGCTTTTTGGTACTTGAGAAACTTTTTTCCCAGAATGAGAGAAAACAACCTAAGTTAACAATTAGTTTTAAAATTGAGACTTTTTTAATGCATTTTAATGTAAGATGCATGTACACATAATTGATTTAGTAAACTCTAATTTGTCTCCTTGTATATTTTTTGTTGTTTATATATTGCAACTTTCAGCTTTTATCAGCCTCTGATGATGATGGCTAAATGGACAAGTGAATATTGACTTTTTTTCAAAATTTAATTGTAACAATGGTTAACTACTGGTTGGACTTTGGAATGCTAACTATGAATAACTACTTTCAAAAAATAATTTTTCAAGCTCAAGCATACACTCATAGAAAGAAAATGTGATGGATTTGTATTATTCTACCTTCAATGCCATTTGTAACCACAAGAGCTGACAGCAAAAACTCAATGGTACCCATAATTCATATGAAAAATACTATGAGTACGATAATAGCATTCATATCCTCATCAGAATGCAGAAAGACCTTACGTCCTGATCCTTTGATCCATGTTTTAAAACCATGTATAGCTGCAGAATCTACTATTAAAAGAATTGAAATTTGCCCACTGATCATATCTCAAAAACGTGATTCTATGAAATGTTGTTAACCACAGTCTTTTATGAATGTGCAAAACTTGTCTTTGAACTGATGTTTGATTCAATTTCTGCTAAAAAATGTAAGATATAAAGTTGATCACTATGTCTTGAGGGAAAAAGACAAAAGCAGGCTATGGATATATAATTAATAGGAGACAGAATTTAAAGACATAATTTTTAAAGCCGAACATTTAATAAAAAAACAGTTTTCTGGTACAATCAAAATAAAAAATGAAGAGAGGTGTCATTACATCAACAGTCTAAAGATGAATTGCTCCCTTCAACCTTTATGTTGCTATTGAAAAATCTTACATCATGACCTCTTTAATTGATTTAATGAAGTCAGTTTTTCTTTTATCCATTTTTTAGTTTTCAAAATATTAAAATTATCTAGTTCTTCATTTTCCATCATCCCAAAGTTTTCCCATAATTATGTACGTAGTCTGGGTTAATTAGAAGGTCCTGAATTCTATTCCTATTCCTTGAATCAATGGGATTTAATTATGTTTTGACTTACCATTCAACAATTAACTGAATGGGTCTACTCTAGTTGAGACTACTCAACTAAGCTACAATGTCCTAACACAACCTATGATGCCTTTTCAAGACAGTTTTTGGTTCTGCTCAGGATCAGAGAAGAACATTCTGAATTGTATCACCTTAAAACTGGGTATGCTCCCAGTATGGTGTTTTAAGCATATCCTTAACTCTCTCGTTGAAATCAATGCTATGTGTAGTCAAGTCCTGAGCACCTTACTCAATTCTTATTCAAAAGGATATAGGGCTAAGCCCACTGTTGGTCCTACTAAAGTGTTGTTGTTGTGTGTGTTCAAGTTGTTTCCAATTCATGGGCCTTTCCACACCTTACCTTGTTCTGGCGCTGGGGTGTGGGAATAGCGCAAGCAGCCTCCAGCTAGAAGCTCTCCCTTCCCTGCTGCTTCAGCTCTGCATGAGCTGCCTGTTCACGTGAGAGCCCCGCCTCTTCCTTCCGCAGTGCAGCCTGGGGGTTTCCCAGGCTGCCCTGGGACAGGAAGCGCGACCGGCGTGGCTCTGGAGGCTCTGCATGCTAGGTAAGTGCGCATGGGGCCCAGGAGCAATGTGCAATCATGCACCATTCTCGGCTTCCAGCCAAAAATGAAAAGGTGTACGATAGGTGCCTGTCCTACCCTGGAGTGTTGCGCAATTGTGAGCGTATTGTGCAAATCGCTCCTCACAATCGCGCGACACTCCAGGTGCCCTTTCGCATGGAAAATGCCTTGTGAAAAGGGCCGTGGTGACCCTAAGGTGAATCTATAATGGGGTTTTCTGGGACTCAGAGTGTGTAACGTGCCCAAGATCACCCAGTGGATTTTCATGGCTGAGCAGGGAATCGAACCCTGGTCACCAGGGTTGTACTTCAATGCTCAAACCTCTACACCATGTTGGCTCCCTTCTACAATAGTAGGCCCATTTCTTAGTTACATCCAGCTGACATCCTATTGGTTTCAATAGGTCTACTGTGGGTAGGACTAATATTGAAAGCCTTTAGTCTCTAGTAAGTGTCTTAATAGACTGACAGAGTGGCTTGGAAGTCTTTGATCCATAGGCTTGCCATAAGTCATGATCAACTTGATGGCAATTAACAGCAAGTGTCTATACCTACGGTGGCACTACCTTTCTTCAATGGTAGTATTGTGTGTTCCTGTGACACAAAAAGCTGTGCTGATGGCAGTAGTGCTACTAGTAGGGTCTCCATGTTAGACAGGCTTTTGCTGAGGAGCAAGACTGAATCAGCCAAACAACTACTGGGTAGCAGCAGTTCGGGGTGAGGTGGGGTTGTGTGGCACGGGGGAGGGATCTCTCAGAGACAACAACAGTGGCGTCATAACTACGGCTTGTTAGTACCGCACAGAAGGAGGCACAGTAAAACTTCTATTAACTATCTTTTACCACAAAAACCCTATGATGAGATCATCCAAAATGAAACAGAGATAGAAAAAGAAGATGAGACTCCCTGGTCAGATGGCACTCAACAAGGTACTGCAGAGCTTCCCAAACTGTGTGTTGCAACGCATTAGTGTGTCTGCTGCAGTGTGTAGGTGTGTCACACAAACATAAGAGGTGAAAGGGCTGCCTCTGCTACTGCTGCCCTCATCCTGAGCTGAGGAAGACCCCAGCAAGGGCAGCAGCGGTCCAGGCTCAGGTGGAGAGGCCGCCTCCACTTAGAATCATAGTGTTGGAAGAGACCACAGGGGCCATCCAGTTCAACCCCTTGCTATGCGGGAACACACATCAAAGCGTTCCCAACCGATGGCCATCCAGCCTCTGCTTAAAAACCTGCAAAGAAGGAGACTCTACCACACTGCAAGGCAGCATATTCACTACCAGACAGCTCTGACTGTCAGGAAGTTCTTCCTGAGGTTCAGATGGAATCTCCTTTCATGTGGCTTGAATCCATTGCTCCTTGTCCTACGCCATTTCTGCATGAGTCTGTTATAGCACGGTGCTTCCACTTTCAACCTCCTATGGAATCCTGGGGTTTGCAGTTTCGGGAGGGGCCAGGTGGCCCCTCCCGAAACTGCAAACCCCAGGATTCCATAGGAGGTTGAAAGTGGAAGCATCGCGCTTTAACAGTCTCATGCGGAAATGGCCCTAGTCTCTGGACTAAAGGAAAACAAGCCTGCTCTCTCCTCAACATGACATCCTACTTACTAAATTACTTGCTGAATTACTGTGTCGCAAAATGATGCCTGTCTAAAAAGTGCGTCACCAACATGAAAAATTTGGAAAGCTCTGAGCTACTGGGATACAGCACAAGTCAATTACAAATAGCACTGTGGCTAATGATGCAAGTGGCCTCAAGCTGAAAGGATGCTCAGCTGTTCACGTGCTCAGAGGGGAAAGAAAAATCCAAAGCTGCACCACACATATTACAACAGCATGGAATGAGAGGACCAAAAAGCAGGAGAAGCTAGACATGGTAAAACAAGAAACAGAACATATAAACAGTGTACAACACTTGGGGTGACCAAGCTAAAGTTGTCAGGAATGGGACAATCTGAGTCAGATAATTGCACAGTCTTTTACTCAAGAAATGAAAATCTAAGAAGAAATGAGGTGGCGTTAATAGTACGGAGAGATGTAGCAAAAGCAGTGAAAGAAAATAATGCAAAATCTGACTGTCCTTGGAAGTTCAGACAGATCAGAAGAAACTGGAAAGCTACACAAGCCCTGCCACGTACCAGGAACTGTTTTTGGTATCAATGGCTTGAGACCAAATTTCTTAATCTTCAAGTAAGACAAGATTCTACATTCAAAGAAGCCCTCTAAATGATGGGAACAGTTAACTCTGTCACTAATACTTCTGCAACCTCTGCGTGAGTGAAAACATCTGACTTCAACTTTCTAATTAACAGCAAGAACAGCATAGTAGAAATGATTTAAAAATAAAACTGCAAGAAGCCTTAAATGTGCTACGAATCTTAAATGCTACCCCCCCTTCATTGCTACTGACAAATTCTTTTTAACTTAAAATATTTACAGACTTAATTTTTTAAAAAATAATCTAAGCTATGGGAAGAAAAAGTGTGCTGATCTTATATAGATAAGTTTCAAGGATGTTTCTGCTGGGTGGAAAACAGGAAGTGAATTGGTTGTGAAGTCAGAGCAACCTGAGTTTCACCTTCCTGGAGAGTAAGTGCTGAACTGCAGCTAGGGAGAATTCTATGGAGAGATTCATTAGCCTCTAGAAGTGGACTGCAATAAGAATAAACTGCAATAAAAATATTTATTTTAAGTCAAGAGTTTGACAGCTGTCAGAATGGCTTTAGGGCTGAGAACTGGTCAGATACAAGCAGCAAACGTGCAAAGTTCAAGAAAAGGACCAACTGAGGATACTGATTCAAATCAAATGATTCCACTTTCAACATCTTACGGAATCCTGGGGTTTGCCGTTTAGGGAGGGGCACTGAAAATTCTCAGCCAGAAAGCTCTTTGGCCTCAGTAAACTACAGATCCCTGAATTCTACAGGACATTGAAAGTGGATTAATAGCACTACAACAGTAGCCATTTCTGCACTAGACTTTTATAGTGCTATGATTCCACTTGAAACATCCTATGGAATCCTGGGGTTTGCAGTTTCGGGAGGGGCCACCCAGCCTCTCCCGAAACTGCAAACCCCAGGATTCCATAGGATGTTTCAAGTGGAATCATAGCGCTATAAAAACCTAGTGCAGAAATGGCCAGTGTAGTACTGAAATGACCCTAATACATACAATTGCTGCCCATGGTCTCTAATTAGGAAAGCAGATCACCTCAGTTACATATCCTATAAAATGCAAATAGTAAAAGCACTGGTCACTGAAATTCTTGCTTGAAGGAATTGAGATCACATTGAGGAGAGAGAAGAATACACACATCAGCTTACAGGTATGAACAGCAATTTATTTTAGCTTTACATTAACAGCTATGTAGCCAATAATTTAAAAGAGTTTGTTAGCATCTTTATTTAAAAACAATTTTTCTGTAACATATGGCTTATTTTATAGATATTTGGAAAAAACACATGGTTTTGCTTGAAGTATTATGGAGAGAGAGAGAGAATTACACATAGCCCACCACAGATGACACTATGTGATTTAATGCAAACCATATTAACAAAAGAAATAAATCTACAGACAGAGGAGAGCTATATGAAACAGTTCTGAAAAGTCCTGGGAATAACCGGTTCTTGCTCAGGTGCTTTTTCCTGCTCAAATGCCACTTCTTGTTCAGGTGCTATTCTCATTTAAGTTCTGTGAATTTTCATATAGCCTGTATATTTCATTTATTTCAAGTCTTGAGGATCTTCATATAGCCTGTGCGGTGCATTTATCATTAGGTTTCTTTTATCTAAACTTTATGACTTGTTTGTAATTCATTAATTTGTCCAAGTACTTGCTCTAGTGCTGGTTGTTGTTCAAGTGCTATTCTCATTTAAGTTATGTGAATCTTCATATAGCCTATATGCTTCATTTATTTCAAGCTTTGTGAATTTGCATACAGCCTATATGGTTGCAGGAATGCAGGAATACACATCAAAGTGCTCCCAATAGATGGCCATCCAGCCTCTGTTTAAAAACCTCCAAAGAAGATGACTCCACCCTGAGGCTTCCACTGTCAAACAGTTCCTACTGTCAGGAAGTTCTTCCTAATTTTAGACGGAATTTCTTTTCCTGTGGTTTGAAGCCATCGCTCCACGTCCTAATCTCTGGAGCAGCAGAAAAGAAGCTGCCTCCATCTTCCATATGACACCTCTTGAAATATTGAAACATGACTATCAAGTCACCTCTTGATCTTCTCTTCTTCAGGCAAAATATACCCAGTTCCCTAAGCTGCTTCACATAGGGCAGAGTTTCCAGGTCTTCTGCCATTTTGGTTGCCTTCCTCTCAACATGTTCCAGCTTGTCAATATCCATCATGAATTGTAGTGCTCAGAACTGGACACTGTATTCCAACTGAGGTCTTACCAACGCAAAACAGACTGTTACTTCCCCCAACATAGGCACTATACTCCTATTGATGCAGTCTAGAATCACATTGGCTTTTTTAGCTGCTGCATCGTTCTGTTGACTCATGCTTAGCTAGTGATCTACTAAGATTCCTAGATCCCTTTCACTTATACTGTGGTCAAGTGCAGTGTCACCTATGTTTGTGCATTTCATTTTTTTTCTGGTGAAGTGTAATACCATATATTTCTTCCTGTTGACATTCATTTTGTTAATTTTTGGCCCAGCTCTCTAATTCGTTAAGGTCATTTTAAATTCTGTACCTCTGGGATGTTAGCTACCCCTGCTAATTTGGTGTCATCTGCAAATTTGATAAACATCCCCTCTCTTCCATCATCCAAATCATTGATAAAGATGTTGGATAGTACTGGGCCAAGAACAGAATCCTGTGGCACCCCACTAACCACTTCTCTCCAGGATGAAGAGGAGCCATTGGTGAGCACCCTTTAGTTTTGGGCAGTCAACCAATTACAAATCCACATGACAGTAGCATTATCTAGCCCATGTTTTTACTGGCTTGTTTGTAAGAATATCATTGAGGACCTTGTCAAAGGCCTTACTGATGCTACATCCACAGCATTCCCTTCATCTACCAAACTTGTTACTTTATCAGAAAAAGAGATACAGTTAGTCTAACATGACTTATTTTTGAGTAACCCATGTTGACTTATAGTGATCATGGCAATCTTTTCTAAGTGCTTACAGACTGTTTGTCTAATGATCTACTCTAAAACTTTCCTGGTATTGATGTCAGGCTAACTGGGTGGTAATTGTTTGGGTCGTTTTAGAAGATGGGAACAATACTTGCCTTCTTCCAGTTTGTTGGGACTTTCATTCTCCAGGAATTCTCAAATATTATTGCTAGTGGTCCTGAGATCACTTCTTCCAGTTCTTTTAATACCCTTGGATGTAGTTCATCAGCCCCTGGAGACTTGAATTCATTTAGAGTAGCCAGGTATTCCTGTAATACCTGCTTACCTATTCTGGGTTGCATTTTCCCTGCTGTGTAATCTGCTCCACTTTTCCCAGGTTGAGCGCTGTATTTCTTTTGGGAGAAGATTAAAGCAAAGTAGGCATTTAGTAGTTCCGTCTTTTCTCTGTCCCTTTTTAGCATTTTGCCATTTTCTTCACTTAGTGGCCCTTGTTCTTCCTGTACTATGGACATAACTCTAAACCCCCTCTTAATTGTTTTTAACCTCTGTAGCAAGCCTGAGTTTGTTCTATGCTTAGTTTTTCTGAATTTATTCTTACACATGCTGGCTATTCATTTGCCATTCTTTGGTGATTTCCCCCCTCTTCCATTTCTTGTACATTTCCTTTGTAAATCTTAGCTCATTGAAAGTTCTGTAGACATCCATCCCAGTTTGTTTAGACACCTCCTATTTTTACTTTTCATTGGAACTATTTGATTGTGCCTTCAATATCTCATTTTAAGGAACTTCTATCTATCATGAACACCCTTCTCTTTTAGTATGGATCTCACCCTGTATTTCCCCAAGTTTACTGAAATAAGCTTTCTTAAAATCTAGAACGCATGTCTGACCATGCTTGATTTCCCCTTTGCACTGTATAACAAAGTTCAGGAGAACATGGTCACTCCCACCTAAGGATCTTGCCACTTTCATCCCTTAACCATGCCTTCATTTTTGGTTAGGATCAAATCTAAAATAGCTGATCCTCTTGTTGACTCTTCCACTTTCTGAACAATGAAATTAACAGAAAGACATGAAGAATTTGTTGGACCTGATACTCTTGGCAGAGTTTGACTTCCAGCAAATATCAGGATAGTTGAAATCTCCCATTACTACTACATCTCCCCTTTCTGAATATTTTGTCATCTGTTCCAGGAAGGCATAATCCAGATCCTCAGTCTGGATTGGGGGGTCTATAGTAGACCCCCACAATGATATTGCTGCTGTTTCTCTCCTGGTTAATTTTTACCCAGATACTCTCAATCTGGCTTCCAGGATTTAAATCATAGATATCTTCACAGGTGTAAACATCTTTGACATATAGTGCTACTCTTGTTTAGTCTATTTCTCTGAAATAGGTTATACCCCTCTAGTGCTACATTCCAATAATATTACTCATCCCACCAGGTTATAGTGATACACATTTCAGATTTGCTTTACTGTGGTAAGAGTTCAAGTTCATCTTGTTTGTTTCCTATGTTCTGTGCAATAGACCTCTAAGACCATGAGGCATTCCTTCAGCTGCTTATTTAAGCTTTTTTCTCCTCCCACTCTTGGGTTCTTGTATGATTTGCCCATTTCTCCCTATAACATTCAGTCTATTATCTCCAGCACTTCATGAATTCCTGCCCACAAGAAAACTGACTCCCTCCCCACATTCTTCAGTTTAAAGCCCTCCTGATCAAGTTTGTGAGACTCAGCAAAAATGCTCCTGTCAACTGGTGTGAGGTGCAACTCATCACTTGCCAGAAGTCCATCTTTATGAAATTGCAGACCATGCTTCAAGAAGCCAAACCATACATAGTGGCACGACCTGTGGGGCCAGTTGTTCATTTTCACTGTTCTCTCCTTTCCCAGGCTGTCTTTCAACTAGGAAGACAGATGAAATGACAACCTGTGCATTAACTTCTTTCAGATTCCTACCCAGAACCTTGTAAACTCATGTGATATCCTGAAGGCTCTGCCTTGCAGTGTCATTGATTCCCACAGGAAGGGATAATGGTCAGTGGATTTGATGAGTTTTATCAGCTGCCCTGTTACATCATAGATTGTTACATCACAGATTTTTGACCCAGAAAGATATCCTGCCAGGCCTGCAAATTATTGCTTCTGTTCCCCTCAGCAGAGAGTTCCCTATCACCACCATACATCTCCTCTGGGGATTGGCAGGGACAATTCCTGTGCTGAAATCTTCCAAGGTCATCTGCATGTCTTCTGAGGATGGACACAGTTGCTCTTGTTCCTATTCCTTGTCATCATTGATAAGGGAGAGAGGTTCAAATCAGTTTTTGTTTGTCCAAAGTCACAGAATGATCCCTGGTCTATCTACTCTTACGTGTCACATTCTTCCAAGTGTCTACCTCTTCTTTTGGACCTGACTGCCTTCTCAGAGACATCCACTGTGCATTCCACATCTTGGACAGTCTCCTCTGCTCTCTCCAAGAAAACCTCATGCTCCCTAATAAGCTGAAGAATAGATACACAGGCCTCAAGTTGTTGGACCTTCTTTTCACACAGGGCAACCAACTTGTCCTTGCTGCAGGTGTAGCTACCCACATTCTCTAGCAAGAACAAAAGCGTATCACAACTGTCGCAGGTGACTGCAGCAGGTCTCTCACCATCCATATTCAGTAGTCATAAGTAAGCACCGAAACAAAACTTTGGACTCCCTCTCAAAATTTGTTCACTAAAAGCTTAAGTAAAACTTCTGTTTGCTGAGCTTCAGGCACTGCAGTTGTATGGAGAGTTAGTGGCTGCTAGTTCTTTTCCCAACCAAGTCTCTCACTCACTTCTTCTGGGCCTAGAACACTAATGAGTGTACAAACAACCTTACCCCAAGAGACAGAACAGCGTTAATCAAACAAACTGTCCCAAAAGAGTCTCCAGGGCTGGAGAAGTTTAACCCAACAGACACAAGCTCACCTCACAAGCTGCTGTTAAATATAATTTTAATGTGTGTGTATATATTAATATGTTGCATTGCTATAGTTTGTCCCATTAAATATTATCTCTAGAAAATAAAGTAATATACAGATATATCACCTTTTGGGGGTGGGATGGAGTCTCTGCTTTTGGTGCAATTTTTCTATCATTCTTAATTCTGTATTCAGTTTCTGGTTGCTTCTCCTGCTTATTATAAGTCAACCCATTAAATGATGTTGCTTGTAGATTTTTTTTAAACCCATTAAAGTTCCAGCCCTACAGTCACTTACCAGGGAATGAGAACATCTGAACCTGATAGGTCTTACTTTTGAAGAAACAAGGAGTTTTCTCAGTGGTGTTTCATGTATACATTTCAATCACTGTAATGTTAGTGTGACACTGTAGTTTGATGCATTACTGCAAGGTTAAGGTATTTTTAAAATGCTGGTCACAGGGTTATTCTGTGCAAATCAATGCCTGGTTTTCTTTCATTTTGCTGAAAGTTCCTCTTGAAAGAAAGAGTTAAGAAAATATCTAGAAAATTAATAATAACATTTTCTCCCTTAGGCAATATGTAAATAAGGATATGATATTTTTCTTTGGCTAAAAATGTTCCATGGAAGAGAATTGATGAGCATGTATGAGTAAACAGGGGACAGAGCTCCACATGCTGATTGAGGGTCACCTACTTTATTTTTAAAAAGTGTGTGTGTGCACATGTGTGTGTGCATTCACGTGCCTTCAGTTGTCTGCCAACTTACGGTGGCCTCATGAGTTTCATAAGGTTTCCTTAGACAAGGAATACTCAGAGGTGGGTTGCCAGTTCCTTCCCATAGTACTTGGTTTTCCTTGGTAACTTCTAACCAGGGCTCACTCTACTTAGCTTCCAAGATCAAACAAGATCTGGTACTTCACAGTATTTAGGCCACCCAAGCACTGAATTTGTTTACTAACATGCAAAAGCCACATGCTTTAAAAGGAGGATAGGTATCATTGGCCCTCCCAGAGGTTCTTGAACTGCAGCTCCCAGCAGACCTAGGACAGCATGGTCCATGTGAGGAATGCTGGAAGTTACAGTCCAACAACATTTTGAGTATCTCATGATCCTGGTAATTTACTTACTCAGGCAGACTATTTGTGTGAGCGCCGTAGTTTTCAGAGTATGGGGAGAGGAAGAGTGATTTGGCTTCTTTGCCTTTTATGAAGGCTTTCATTTGTTATCTTCAGAATTATTTTTCTAAAACTGCACAATCCTGGGACTCAAGAATTTCATTAATCCTGTTCCTTTTCTTCACATTATTCAGTTACTGCAGTGGTCATAAAGAATTTGTGAACTACGAGGGGATCGCTGCTTCCTTTTCACTAAAAGACAAATCACAACTCATAACCTTCCATTTTGTCAAAAGAGAGCCACAGTCTTGTGAGTTCATGGTACAGCATCCCACACCACACCCTTATGACACACCACTCATACATTTAGCTATTTTAATGAAAACAAACAATCCAAAATGATGGAGTGGGGGCCATGTCTTTTGTGTTTCTACATATGCACATGCATGTATGCATATTAAACCAGTTTTCTGAGCACTAAACAGAGCACAAACACCTATGTTTGAAAGAGAACTGTACAACTTTATATTTTCAAAGTCACATTCTCATTATTCAAGCAGAGCCATCAATTTTTCAATGTACCTTCCAGTTCTCTCCTGAAAATGAAACTAGTGATGAGGAAACTTCCAGGTGGAACTCAGGGACATAAATTACAAATGCAGGTTTATGTGGCAGATGATGCCTGTTTATTTATAGAAGAAGTGTGTTTTAATGCATATGACTGTAAATGAACAGTCACGCATTGGAGCATGCCAGTTTTAAGTAGAGAGAAAAATGGGTTGAGGAAAGAAAAGCATCCGGAAGATTGGTTCCCTGAAAATGTCCACTAGAAATTATTCCTGTTCTGCCTCAAACAATGGAGCTTTTCCAGCTCCCCTTAAAACTTTGTTTCAAAATAACTTTCAAAAGTTCTGAGCAACTTCTCTTTTAAAATTCCAGGCTGAAACTTTGTACAACTGGCTGCATGACACTGCTGCAGAAATGAAACCGCTGTCTAGCAGTGGCATCTTTCTTTCCCAACGAGTGGGTCCAAAGAGCAGATTTAGGGCCTTTCTGTACTACACTGTTATAATGCTATTATTCCACTTTCAACATCCTATGGTATCCTCGGGTTTGCAGTTCAGGGAGGGGCATTTAGAATTCTCAGCCAGAGAGCTCCTTGGCTTCAGTAAATTACAAACCCCAGAATTCCACAGGATGTTAAAGTGGAAGTAATTGCAGTATAACAGTGTAGTGTAGAAAGGCTGTCGGTGAAATGGATTCTGGGGGGAACTTGTACCTTAAACCTTCCATATACTAGAAGGATTAACACTGAAGGAATCAGCCTCAGCCAGTACTTTAAAAGCAGTACTGTCCAAAATATTTCTAGTCACTGAACTTTGGCACCCTGCCAAGAGTAAAGAGGTTACTAATTTTCAAGCAAGCTGTTGTTGTGCTTTGGCATCCAGTGTCTTGCATCTCTTTCCGTAGCCTCTTAATCAGGCTTTTCTGGCTCTTTCAACATCCAAACTCCATGGGCTGCTAGGACCCCAGACCCGGTATTTGTTGCAAGGCAAAGAGCTAGGCTTTCCCCTCTTCCTTCTTTTTTTCTTGTTCTTCTTGGCAGCTCTTTGTAGCCCATTTTCAATGTTCACATTCTGATTCTTGTCTCTGGCTCAGATTCTCTCTCTCTCTCTGCTTTCCTGATATATCACAAGATTTGTTGTTATTGTGTGCCTGCTGAGTTATGGAGACCCTAAGGTGAACCTATCATGTTTTTTATGGTATGTTTTGTTCAAGGGGGGAGCTTGTCCTTGCCTTTCTCCAAGGCTGAGAAAATGTGATTTGCCCAAGACCACCCAAGCGAGTTTCCATGGCTGGGTGTGGATTTGAGCCCTGATTTCCAGGGCCATATTCCAATGCTCAGACCACCGCACCGCCCTGGCTCATCACAATATTACCCTGACACCTTTCCCAATATTCTCCTTCTCTTTCTCCACATTTCTTTTTCCTTACTCCAACTTTCTGTAATGTCATTTTCCAACTGCTTTCCTTCCTTTCTCTTGCTCTCCAGACTTCTCCTCCTTTCTCCCTTTGCTTAATTCTTGCCCAAAATTTAAATGCCTTTCCCTACTGGGGACATGGCATCATGCCCTGTGACCTGCTTCCCTGCCCAGGCATCTCTTGGCTAGCTTGTGATGTGAGCAACGCAGTCTTTGACTACCAAAATTTTGGACCTGATGCAGTGGGGACAAGGGAAGATGACAAACCAAAGTGGTATATATCCAGAGGTAGCCCCTAAAATGACCTTTAACATTTATGCCTGACAAAGTCTGTGAGCTTTGAAAGCTTGTGCAACATATTTTGTGCCTTTTGGTTTGCCTAATAAATGTATCACCATAATTTTTTGCTATGATATTATGCCAAAGTGGGACACAAGGCTGTCAGCAACTCACTTCCTTTCAGTGATTCATTCTCTGAAGCATTTCCTTCTGGATTATGCCCCATTTTGACTTGTAGAAGAGTTGGCAACATTTGAATTTGCCATCTTAGCAATGCTGTGCACAAAATCGTTTAATATTAAATCAGTATAGGATTATCGTAGCCCAAATGTTGTTCTAATAATCAGGCAGGCAACTCATTTTTTTGGCTGCTGAGGAAGGCACTTTTGCTTGTTTTTAATTTAATTGTGTTGTAATACTTTAATTTGTTTATATTTAAACATGATAGATTTTGTGATTTTTATCCACACTCTGTTCTTTAGTTATTCTTATGGTAAACCACTTTAAACACCACTTTTAGGAAAAAACTGAGATATAAATCAAAACTGTCAGGATGCCATTTGAGTGTAACACATTTTTAGAATACCTATAATCTAATATCATTCTCTGCTATGATAATGTAAAGACATACTTTTATTCACAATAATTTCTGGAATGTTTTTGACAAAAATATATTGGTTTTTTTTAAAAAAAATTATTCGGTTTTTAAAAAATATAATTAAAAAAACAAAGAAGAAAGAAACAAAAGAGGAAAGGGGAAAAGTACATCCAATATGAGTGTAAGGTGCGCATATACATTAATATACACTGAGTATATTTCCAAAACACATTTTCTTGAAGTTGACATCTATAAAATACATGCTCGTGAATAGCCAAAGCAATAGGATCTTCTGACCATTGAACAATAGAAAATATTTTTCTTTCCATGTTTAGATTATGAGTCTTTTGGCAACTGTAAGAATAAAAATGTAGCAACACACAGCTTCCAGCGTGGTTGACTATTAATTCAATTCATTTTTGTCACGGATATAATTTAAAAGAACATGTATGGCTATAAATATCAAAGACTTTTTTCAATACAAAATCAATATGTTATAATACATCCAACCAAAAGAAGTAAGAGCTGAACATATCTACATTGTATATGACCCAGGGAAGTATTACATTGCAAAAATTTATCTGATCTAGACAATTTCTTTCTAAATAGATGCAGCAGTATCCAATACACCTAAAACATGACTTTTTGAAGTTTTGAATCTAAAGAAATTTTAGATATTGAAGCAGGAGCAGTATTCCATTGACTGATTTGTGTACAATAATGTAACTCTTCATACCATTCCATTCTAATTTCATTAAAGTCAAATTTAGCACTTTATATCGCCGCCATCATGGCAGAGAGATTTAAAGTACTTCAAGAACATATTCATGAAGATCAGAATGGCTTTTTGCCTAAGAGAATGATGCGTGACAATATCAGGACAGTTTTAAACATAATTGAACACTACGAAAAACATAATGAAAGATAGCTGGCTATGGTATTTGTTGATGCAGAGAAGGCATTTGATATGGTCAATTGGTCATTTTTGAAGACGACTATTAAGCAAGTACAAGCGGGAGAAAAATTCATTTCATGGATTGAAGCAATTTACTCTCAACAAACAGCAAGATTAATTATAAATGGAGAGCGTACGGTGTCGATTGAAGTTTTGAGAGGTACAAGGCAGGGTTGTCCCCTATCACCTTTGTTATTTATTCTGACATTAGAAGTACTCAACAATAATATAAGAGAAGATGTGGCAATAAGAGGAGTCCAGATAAAGAAATTTCAATATAAACTCAAAGCTTTTGCAGATGATTTGGTATTTTTTTTTTTGGATGATCCCCTCAAGAGTGCTCAGAGATTGATGGATACTATTCAAGAGTATGGAGATCACTCCGGTTTCAAAATTAACAACGAAAAAACAGGATATATATCAAAAAATATGAGGGAGAAGGAAGAAGCTGAATTCAAACAAATTACAGGATTTAATAAAGGACAGAAAGCTAAATATTTAGGAGTTTGGATTGCACAAAGAAATAATGAACTGTTCCATAACAACTATGTTAAAAAATGGAAGGAGATAACTCAAGATTTGGAAAAATGGACTCAATTGAAAATATCTTTGCTGGGACGGATATCAGTTATAAAAATGAATGTTCTACCAAAAATGAACTATCTTTTCCAAAATGTGCCTATTATAACAAGCATTAAACCTTTTGTTCAATGGAAACGAGACATAATTAAGTTCATATGACAGGGGAGGAAACCAAGAATTAAATGGAGAATCATGACGGACACAACAGCAAGAGGTGGTTTAGGCCTGCCGGACCTACAAACATACTACAAGGCTGCGGCATTCACATGGTTAAAAGACTGGTTAAGTCCTCAAAATTCGAGGATGCTGGCGTTAGAGGGAGCAGACTTAAGAATGGGATGGCATGCCTACATGTTTTATGGGAAAGCAGCAGTAGACAAAGATTTTATGCATCATTTTATAAGGAAATCGCTACTTAGAATATGGAATGACTATAAGAAGAAGAATATAAGGCAGTTACCTAATTGGGTCTCCAAGCAAGAAGACTTTTTTGGGAGATGGAAAGACACAGATAAATGGCTACGATATGAAGACTTATTAGACATAACAGATGACTCCGTGTGAAGATGAAATCAAGAGAGGAATTGGAAATCGAAGGAATAAAACTAAGCTAGTTTCCCTATAGACAGTTAAAGGAAAGATTTCAGATGGATGTACAAACCTATGGAATACAACAAAAGGAACAAATTCATTTATTGAGAATGTTAAGAGAAAATCCACCACATTTACTAGCACGTTTGTATAAAGAAATTTTACAACAAGAATGCGAGGTAGAGACAGTTAAAGCTGCAATGATACAACGGGCACAAAACGTTGGACACCCAATACAATTAGAATGGTGGGAACAGAGCTGGCAATGTACACAGAAATTTACCGCTGCCCAAAATTTAAAAGCAAATTACTACAAACTATTACACAGATTGTACATGACACCAGAAAAACTAAAGACAATTTATAAGACAGGTACAGGTCAATGTTGGAAATGGCAAGAGAACTTTGGTACACTATTTCATATGTGGTGGTCATGTCCAAGAGCACAAAAATACTGGAAAGAAATACATAAGAAAATAAGTTCAATTCTGAAGATTCAATTCGTGATGACACCCGAATTTTACTTGCTAAACATGACACATACACTAGACAGAACACCAGCCAAGAGACATTGGAGAATTATATTGTACATGGTGACGATGGCCCGCATCGAATATGCACGACTTTGGAAAAATGAAACTACACCCATAATGGAACAGTGGTGGATAGCTTTCATGGAAAACAGAAATGCAGATATACTTACACAAAGATTGAAAGGGAAATCAGATGAAGACATTAATAAAGAGTGGAAGATTGTTACAGATTTGGGTTGAGGGTAGACAGAGGGCAATACATTTTTCATGATAACAATTATTATACAGTTAACAGTTAATGAAATATCATGTAACAAGTAAAGTAGAGATATACAGCAGGAACTAACAAATTATAGATTATTAACATTTTATTGCGATACGAGACATAACAAATAGAGGGAATATCAATAATTGTAATCCAGAAAGGAAAGGAAGAAGGAAAAACATTACATGTAAACATTGCAGAAATTATTGTTTGTTTTATTTGTTGAAATTTGAATAAAATTATTTTTTAAAAAAATTAGCACTTTATAGCAAACATTTCTAAACTAGATATGTGGGTTTCAGTATCTTTGAGGATATAATTAATGCCTTCAGCACCACAGAAATGGCTGAAGCATTCAAAGATAATGGTCTATACATAGACTCCAAAAGGTGTTGCAATTGTAAATATTGCAATAGTGCACTCATGGGGAGCTCTAATATTGAAAATGGCAGAGATTTATGATTTGGATCTATCAAGTGATCTAGAGTATAGATCCCACAGTCAACCTACTCCCTCTATAAGAAAGACTGCCTCACAACCTTCAGTTTAGAAGTATCCTGGCAAGAAGTATTGGTTTCATCCACAAAGAATAATTTTTTTTTTAAAGTACAGAAGTTAGTTAGGCACAGTTCAGTGACAGTATTTATTTTCAATTCATATTAGGTTTGTTTATTTTTAGAATGTTGTCTTTTAATGAATTTTAAATGGTTTTAACTCTGTAGACTTTATATTCTTTGACTGATTTTTTTTTGCAAGCCCCCTTGAATTCCATTATTGGAGGAAAAATAGGTTATGAATAATAATTCTGATGATGATGATGATGATGATGATATTATTATTAATATCATCATCATCATCATCATCATCATCATCATCATCATAGATTTTTACAGCATGTTATATATACACATATATGCCTGTATGTCTATGTATCAACTCAGATATGTATGTATCTACTCAGAACTAGTGGAACTAACCAGAACTAGTGTCAGGTTTGTTTCTGGACAAGATCCCAGAGACAAGATCCTGTAAACTAGGCCAGAATGAAGTGAGGCAGATCTCTAACAGCGAGCAGAAAAAGCAGTAAATTCACCTTCTTCTGTCTAGAGAGGCAGGCTAACATAAGCTGCTTCCAGACGGATGGTTTCTAGCACTCCCAGTCAAAGATACCATAAAATTCCATGCTTCAAGGAGGCCAGTTGTACTATAAAACTGAATTCAGACAGCATACTTTGAATCTCCTGTGGTTATTGAGCTTTTTCTGTGGCCCACTCTGGGCTATCACTGGAAAAAAAAATGAGCTGCTCTGTTGAATTATCCTGAAGCCTGCTGTGTCTTCTGAAACAGACCCTGAGAAATGGAGGAGGAATGCTAGGAGCTAAGAGTGGAAAACAAATAACCCAGATCAGGGATTGGTAAATTGTGGCCCTTCAAATGTTTCTGGATTACAAATCCTGGCATTCCTCACTATTGACTACACTAGCTTGATCTTCTGGACAGTGCAATGGAAGAATGTGGTAGGGACAGAGGATGACACCTGCCTGGTTAGGGAAAGAACATAGCTATGCCCTGTATATTTGGGTTGGGTGTGGAAACTGAGTGAAGAAAAGCTCTCATCAAGCTAAGATTGTCCTTTTCATGGTAAGGTGTTACCACTTCCTTCCCATATAAATCTACCCTAATTGCCACACTTGTTCACTGCATTATCTGCAGTGCAGTGGAGTATCTCTCCACCACTTTTTAATCAAAATTCAAAAAATGTTCCAGCAATCACACAAATATCTCTGTTGTTGTTGTGGTTGTTGTTATATGTTATTGTTCTATTTACGTATAATAAGACTGAAGGCATATGCTACAGAGTCATCATGGATGGATGGATGGACAGACACACATACACACACAGACTATGTAAATCTTCATGAGTTTTGTTCTAAAAGGAAGCAGACAATAATTTTAAATTTTGTTCTTATTCTAAAATTGAAAATTGCTTTTTTGAAGCAGCTTTTTGAAGTTTTTGAAGACTATTTGCAGTTCATTACTTATTCTGCACAAAATTCGCAAGTTTTTTTCATAGAAAACAGAATTTTCTGCACAGAAAACAGCATTTTCTTTACAAACTTTGCACAGAATAAATCCTGAACTCTGAAGATTCTTTTCAATCAAGAATTCTCCTTGTCAGGGTTTCCCAACACTCAAGAAACATGGTTTTGACCATGTTTTAAATATTATAAAATATTATTTCCATTCCTAGGAGACATACATGCACATCCACAATATGGCAGAAAGGTATTTAAATGTATATAAGGGATATATTAGCACCTGGAACAAATGTGCAGATGTAAAAAATATTTATTGTGTTAGATACCAATGTTCTCTGCTAGTCTCCATGACTTAATTCTATCCTTCTCTGCCCCTATCATCCTTGACACTTCTGGGCTCTATCCCATGACTCTGCAAAATTGGCAACCTTACTTGCTGGGGAAAGATTTGAACCACTACCCTCAGCAGTATTATTACCCCCAGAAGCATTGGAGGGCCATGGTAGTTTTGCTGGAAATTTCTGTAGCCATAATACAAAAGGAAAAAAAAGACACTCCTTGATTAATCTTCCATGGACTGGAATGAAGACCAACACATAATTTGAAACTGTTTCCACATTGCATAGTTTCTGATGGATAATCAATTTAATGGTTATGTGAAAAGCAAGATTATTGTTCTTGTTTGCTATCCATAAATTTTTTTAAAGCTAATGACCATTTACAAATCCCAGTACAGTGGACACTTATTAACTATTTAGAAGCAATCATTATTTAACAAGACTATGAAGTTAGCATTACATGAATTATACACGGTTTATAAAGTGATTATTTAGTCAGTGGAAAATTAAGTCCTAACGTTTTTTTTCTTATTAAGAAATAGGACATCCATCAGCAGCACTGTTAAATTTTTAATCAGCTCAGCCTAATGTGGTTGATGTAGCTATACCTCCAATTGCCCTTTCTCTCTGTCAGCATTCTTGTGGATATGCATGCACATACGCACACACAGACACAATATAAGATCCTATTGCTATATTATTGATAGAGAGATTTAAAGGCAAAGGATTTTAACAGATACTTGGCTTTGGCCACCTTTTGATTTGGACAGCTAAATAATAAAGAAAATTTTCTCTTGGGGATGCCATTTCAAAATAGGGAAGATGCCTTCCCTTGTTTGTAGACAATTAGTGTAGACATGGAAAGTATGCAACTTTATGTAACCATAAAGTTACCTCTGAATAGATGGTTAGCTGTCAGCTCCACAATTCATTCTCGCCTTTCAGATAACTTTGCCCTACTCCCTTCCCTTTGTCTCTGATTGTTTCCAGTCTTCTGCTTGGAGGAAAATGAGGTAATGACATTTAGAGTATAGTATGCAATTCAACTTTCTAAAAAAGAACATACAGTAAATAGTGATGTGCCATAAAAGAGTGTACTAGTAAACAAGACCATGATATGAGTCTGCCTCCTTTCCACAAGTAGCGTGTTCTAGCTCCTGAAAACTGTGACTTCATGGAAAAACTAAACTGATGCATTCCAGTGGCATAGCCATAATAGTCTGCTGGAGAATTAGGATCTTATATATTTTGATTTTAAACTGACAGGCCTATTCTCAAGCCACCAACTCAATACAGCCTCCGAAGAGATATGGAAGTTCTCTAATGTATTAGGATTACATCATCTTAAAATGAGCTCATGAGGTCTACTTACTGTTGGATCAAGCTAGGGTTCTAAAGATGAATATATAGGGACTCTTCAGGAAATTTTTTTTAAAAAACTGCATACCAATCAGTCCAGCATACTTTGAGATAAGATTACAGCTTCTTTATGAGCACCTGCCACGTTCGTCAGAGTATCTGCTTGAAATATTCAAAAATATTTGAGAAATATTCTTCAACTCTCCTGATTTTGCAGGGTCATCACCAGTTAAACCTCTGCCACCCTACTTTTAGAGTTGCTTTTAAGATGCCCTGTTTTTCTCTCCTTCTCCCACTTTCCACTTTCATCCTCCACTTTCTTCAATTGCTACATAGTGGGTTCAAAGTGTGAAAGTAATTTGCAATGAGTTAGCTCAGCAGGAGGAAAAAGAGGATGGAGTCTTGCCCATCCAATAGGCCCAGACAAAAGCAAATTGCTGCAGCTTCCCAAGTTTTGGAATAGAACATTGTGGTTTCCATGACTCCAAATTGCTTCCTGAGGTGAAGAAAAGGAATAAACATAGCTTGTAAAAATCAGGGGAAGGGAAAGCACTACCGGTTAGGAACAAACTGTGAACTAGTTGCTTTCTTAAATGTTCTCACAAACACATGGATTCCTGCACACCTCTAATTTTCCCAAAATAGGATCAACATTGCAAAGAAGCATTCCTGATCTGAATTTTTCTCCCCCATTCTGATTTTTATTTATTTTATTCATTGCACAAATGTTATAATTTAAGGTTTATTTTTACTGGTTTTCTTCTCTCTACCCCCTTCATTTTGACTTACTAACCTTCTGTGTGTGCCAGGGCTACGTAGTGCTGCAGAAAGAAACTATAACTTATAGAAGTTGAATACTGGGGAAGAATTTACTGTCTACTTATTTTGACAAAGGTGTAGTGTTCCATTTATGTTTGCAATACAACCTCACACATTTATTCAGAAGTAAGCCCAAATGTGTTCTGTGGGACTAGTCCTAGGTAAATGAGCCCAGGACTGTAATTTAAGACATTCTAAAAGTCTATTAAAATGCATGTATTTCTTTATTGTAAGTACGCTTATTATACACTTCTGAACTAATTTCATTTCATTTATGTCCTACAGCTAACAGTATTGTACATTATCCTTCCTCCATACATCTCCATTTGTGTTCTAAATAAACCCCGTGAAGCAGAATAGCTGGGAAGCCTCTGATTGGCTCAAGATGACCACATGAGTGATGTTATGGAAGCTGGGATTTGACCTAATCTATAATGTACACTGGGGAGAGGGATTTTTTTTTCTTTTTAAAATGTATTTATTTACAATTCCTTTTTAACACTGATACACACATTAAAAATTATTCCAACAATTAATACAAAATGATCAGTGCTACATCTACAACCAACAAATTAATTTTCTTAGTAGGTATAATGCTGCTTTAACCCTTCCTCCCTCTCACCACCCTCAGGTACACAATCAATTTTTATTTAAAACTCCTTTCCTTTAATGTGAAGAATCATATTAATTGTATCTTTTTATACTTTTGTACCCCTTTCTTTCATTGTTTCTGTTAGTTTGTTCCACTTCCTTCATTCAACTGATCCATATACTTCATTATTCATTCTAATATAAAATCAAACATTATATTTTCCACAATATAATATTGCCATCTATCCACCTTCCCTTTTCCTTTGTCTTTCCAGCCATATGCAGTAACCACCTGAACTGCCCTCAATATTTGTTTCAGCAAATATTCTTCATTTCTATCCAAACCCAAATCCTTTACATTTAGAATCATGCATATTTCTTTATTTAATTCCAACTTTTCCCTTATTATTCAATTTATTTTGTTAATTATTTTCTGACAAAATCTCTGTAAATGTGTGCCTTTAATTCCACTTCCACATCCAGGCCAACGATTAGATGGCATATTTTTTATTATATGTGATAACTGCTGTGATGTTCTGTACCATCTTAATTTTAATGGTTGCTCCTTTATTTTAGTATTTTTAATCGTGATGACTTCATTTTGCCACTCTTGAATTTGTTTGCTACTTCTTTCAATATCTCTTTCTAATTCTAATAAACCCTCTTCTAGTTTAAATTGGGGAGGGGGAATTATGGGTTGTGTCCCACCCACTACAGTTTTTCCTTCATTTGTTGGGACTCAACAGTGGGACTGGCCAGGTGTTTTCTCTCAGACTTCAATCTGAAATATGGAGACTTCTCTTAAAAAAATATGGATTTAAGAAAAGGTTGTGATAAAACATACTGAGGATATATACATAATGCATTGTGGCAACTAGAAAACGTTATACATAGCTCTGATCTTTGATAAATGAGAGTAGCAGAGGAGAGAAGGAATTCAATAAGAATGACTGGGTGAATGCTGCCCCCTCTCCTGGGACATCTACCCTCAGAGGTTGTTTCTTCACTCTGCCACTGATTGTATTCCTCAGATCCTGCATGTAATTCATGAAAAATGTTGCTTTCTATGATATTGTTATTATGTCTTATTTTAGGCTGCTTTGAGGAACTTTAATAGAAAAGGTTCACTTTTGCCTCTCTGTTAACAAGCTGCAGAGTGAGAGAGAGTCACTTGGGTGACTTTTACCTGGCAGCAAACTTCGCAGCAGTAGGAACAGTGGAAGCTGGTGGTTTCCATTGAATTGGGGGAGGGAATCTTCTGTGGGTTTTACTCTGAACTTTAAAGGAGCTATCCAAGGTGCTGAACCCAATGTCGTGCACAAAACAATTTCCGTAACCCCCTCCCTTTGCTGTTGTTGTTGCTGAACCAAAAACAAAAAAAAAAAACACTAGTCTCATTCAGGGGCAAAAAAATTTGTGGCAGGTGACTTTTTTTAAAAAAAGAATATCGATAAGTTGTGAAGATGCTTCCTATCTCTACATTTGTAAAATTCTTTTGAGACTAAGAAAATAGACCAAGGCTGCCGAAGCCTGTTTGTAATTTATTGTCTCAGGTCATTTCCGCACGGCATTGCAGTCCCTTTCACATGACGTTGTCGCAGTCCCACAGCCATCGCATCCCCACATGTCGCAATCACAGGATATTCACTTAGTGGAAGAAATCCGTTAAGTACCCATAATCATGCAGTGCTCTCATCACCTCTGCCCGTGCGGAAGGGGCGGCAGCATGATCACGTGCTTCCTTCCCCGGTGCAGCGTGGGAAAGAGGCCGGCTGTGCTGTGGAAGGAAGGAAGGAGCATGTTGCTCACGGTCCCTTCTGCAGGGAGCCAGCCAGGAGCAGAGGGGAGCATTCCTGTCATGCTCCATCCCAGCAAAGGTACTGCCAGGATCACAGTAAGACATGCGCAGGAACTGGTCAGGTGCAGAAATGGCCTTATTGTTCTACATTTTAATTGACCAACTGATTTTATTGTAAGCTGCCTAGAGGTGTTAGAATGTGAAGCATAATAGAAATATGGTACATACATACGTACATACACACACACTTAATTCCTAAATACATAAAATAATTAACAGTATTTCATCAGGGAGATGAAATTTGAACTGGAAATTTCCCATTTCTTGTCTTACTTCCTCAGCAACGCTGCCATTCAGACTCTCATTTTCTTAGTTATGTCGCAGTACTTGTCTGTATTCATTCTGAAGACATTCATTCCCTGCTTTGGCTCCTTAGAGTTGTAATAACAAGGCAGAAAAACAAATCATGTATTAGACGACAGTTTACCAAGCCACGTCTTCTGTGTTTACATTCTTCTCTCTACAGAGATTCACCTGCTTTAGCCACAGAAAAATATCTAGCTCAGGGACCATCTTTTTTTTTCAACATTCATATACAGTAGATCAAATCCTCACTTACATACAAGTGGCTAAGAACCATTTGAAAACAACATAATCAGTTGTGAAATTCTCATTTAACCTGGTTCGGATCTCAAACAGATGCCCCATTTATGCTGTGAATGTATAATTAAACCCCCTCCTGCTTCACATTTAAAAACACTGATTGTGAACACTAGAGAGCACCACAGAGTAAAGCTTTAGTTTTGGGGAAGCTAACTTTGAACTTTTTGGAAAGTCAAAAGAGTTTTCTAATCCTCACTAATTCTGATGCAAAGGGGCTTTCCTTCACTCATTCAAAAGAGAGGAAGAGTACCTTGAAGGCTAAAATTTCTAAAATAAAGTTGTGTTTGAAATTATCCATCATAGAACTGAATCTAGGGTATTTTCTTCTAATTCCCCCTCCTATTCTGGGTTATTTCAACTTACTATACTTATTTACGGTATTTGTTGTTTCTATACTGCCATGTAAGGTAGCTAGCGTTCTGTGAAGTAACCTAACCCTCACACCCACGGATACAATCCCAAGTAGTTAAAAATATAAAATTACTCTGGTTTCTCTTCAGATTGTAGAAATCTTTCACCTTTTACAAAAGATTTCCATGGAGAGGAACATTTATGAGTTTGTGAGAGATTACAAAAAATAACCAAGAATGGGGATGTGAAATGCTAAAGATGTGGTGATAAGGTGGCTCGTTTTTTCATATGTGGTGGACATGTCAAAAAGCAAAGGAATTTGGAAGGGGATACATGATGAAATTCAAAAAAATATGTAAAGCTGATTTCGAAATGATACCAGAATTTTACTTGCTAAATATGATAGGTCAAAACTGGGAGACTAGAAGACACCAGAAGGTACTGTTGTATTTGATTACCGCACTGAGATTGACATACACTCAATACTGGAAAGATAAGATAGACGTAAATTTGGAAGAATGGAAATTAAATGGTAGAGACTGAAAAATTAGCAAACTCTTTGAAAAAACAAATCTATCCAAAACTTTGAAAACGAATGGAAAGGGGTAATGGATTGGCTAAAAATATAAATATAGTAGATAGATAAAGAGTAAATAAAGATGTATTCTTTTACGTTACGGGAAAATGTAAAATAAGATAAACTCCGCCGGGGAAAAACAAATATAAGGAAGTGTGGGGGAGGGGGAGGGATATGTCCAAGAACCGGATATATCTTGTATTTTATATGTTCAGAAGTCAATAAAAATCTTTCAAAAAAAAAAATATAGAATTTCCCAAGGTCAAGTATGTGGAGTAAGTCAATCTGGCAGCTTCCTGGCCTGTGCTGAGTTACTGCAGCAAGAAGAACATTCCCCTCCAAGTAGTTTCCTGGCCCCACTTATCCCATGATCAGCCTATTGCTGCCGAACGACCTGCACTGCCAATATACACTTTCAGGTCAGGCTTAGGTCAATGTTTGGTACCAGCCACAGTCTTGTTTGGCACAGCTATCAGCTTGCCCCTTCCTCATCTACCTCTTCTTGCCAACAGATTCCTTGAGGGTGAGCTTGAAAGTTTGTATGTCCTGAGGCAGTGAAGGAGAAAGGGGCACTATTCCAGACTGAGTGTGGTGGGGGTCAGGTTTAGAGCAGGATTACAGGGGCATGTGTGTGTGTGGGATTGGCCAAACTCTCCCAACCAACCAGTCTGAACAGGTCCACTGCAATAGCTATTTCTGAAAGAACAAAAAAGCACCCAAGGACAGACCATGTGGTTCACATCATGTACCATTAGTCCCACTGAATTCAGTACAGCAGATTTTGAGAACCAACTGACACCACGAAGCCCAAGTTTAGTGAGGTAGAACGATGGCAAATTCTCTATTGTTTTTCAGGTACCAGGTTGATGTTAGAAATGGAGAAATATTCACTATGTTTACAAATGTGATTCTGTTGCATTACTGAGGAATAACGGGTAGGGATAGGCAGTTATAGTGCCCTGGTACGTTTCCTTCTTTGTTTTGATGCACTGTTGCTTCATGGCATATATATTTGAGAAGTGGAAGGAGGGAGAAAGGGAACACTCCTCCTATCTCCTTTTCGGTCGCACAAGTGAGTGAGTGAACTTGCCTGCCCTTCTTCCTCCCATCATATCCCCTTTGCCCCTTCCTCCCATGTGAGTCAGCGAATGCATGTGACTTCCTTTTCCCATTCCATCCCCCATGCCCATGCAAGTGAGCATGCACGCAGCCAGGCCCAGCTACAAACCAGTTAGATTTTCTCCCAGTGATGCCACAGTTATTGAAATCCCTGTTAAAAATGGTGTAGGGCAGCAGCAGAGACAGTGTCAAATAAATAAGAATAACCCACAAATATAGAGGGCCAACTGTATTCTCCTCCTGTTAGATATGCTTGATTTCACTTCCTCTCACATATCTTTTCCTCTCTTTCACAGAGCTGTAGTCAGGAGTAGCAGACCCCATCTTTCCTTTCTCAAGACAGGCAGTCCACTGTTGACTGAATAATGACCTTTCATTGATGACACCAGCTTGTGTATTGACTAAGAGATGGCAAGTGATCAGCCACTGAATATAGCACTCAAAAGCACGGTCCATATATTTTATGCTCCATATAGGACATATTAGAAGTTCTGAAGGAATTTTAACTCCTCTCACTGAAACTAAAAGACAGTTGGGTTACCCTCATAACTTGGAAATAGCAATTTATAAGTAGCTAATTACTTGCAAGTAATTCATTTCTCCCAACAATTCAGGCATAAATACACTATGCTGTAATTTTAACTTAACAAGTGATAATGTTTCCCTTCCCCACGAAAACCCTCCATTACAAGGATAAGTTTTGGAAGGACCATGTAAAATATCTTTAGCTTCAGTGTGGAACTTCAGGGATCTTTTCCAGTGTACTAGTAACTGGATTTAATTACTTTTGTAGTTAGGGACCCAAGGCATCATCCTACCATTGTTTAGTGCGATTTCTTCAGGATGTCATTCTATTAGTTCTTCTTAAAAGTAACTCCTCAAGCTCTGCAATCAGTTGTCTCCTGTTTTGCCCTGATAATTTCTGACTAATCACTACCACACACTCAGCTTTTACTTGCCGAAGCTGCTTCCAGACAGCAACTCTAGGTAGATAATCATCATAAGGAAAAGGCCAAAAGTAGGGCCGCCTCCTCCTACCTCAAGACTTCTCAGACTACCTTAGCTGGCTGAGAAGGGGGGAAAATGGATGAATGGCCTGACTTGGCAGTCTGCAGTGGTACCAGTTCACTTCTCAAATAGGTAGCAGCCTCCCCTACACTATTTAACTTTTTTTAAAAAAATCCAATTTTACAAAACAGAGGTGGACTTCCAGCCAGTTCGGTGTTTTTCAGTTTTTGTTTTTTGCCATCTTTGGCTGAAATTTGGTCCCTAGGCTTGACAGAATTGCCCAGCCTTGTCCTAGGTCACCAACCTAGGCTACTCCTGTCCTAGGTTTGTAAGTGATGAGGTACTTTGAGAAGATGTGGTGGGCAGACTTAGCAATTAGCTAAGTTAGCAATTTTACTCATCGCACCAGTTTTAAAGGGGTGTAAGGCATAAAACATCAGAGCTAGAGAAATGTGCAGATGCGCTCTGTCAGAACCAGAAGAGGCAGCAACTGCTGATCCCAATGGGGCTTGTGTGGGGTAAGCCAGCTTTCTACTCGACAACACTTCATCTTAAAAGAGGTGCACACAGACAGACAGAAACTGATTAAGATCTGTGTTCTTCAGCTGTGCCTTCTCCCTCAGGTTTCCCAGGTGGAGAAAGCACACTGCCAGAGAGGGAAGCAGCACATCTCCTATACAGTAACCAGCTATGCTAAAAAGAAAAGACAAGAAAAGTTCTTGCACAAAATGACCACTGACCTCTCTCTTCCCACCCAGACTTTGTTGATAAGCGGTCAAGATTTCACAAGGTTCTTTGTCATTTTTACTGCAGCATGCTTAGCAGAGTCAACCCTTTGGGCATTGTTAGTCTTATCCATTTTCTTTCTCCCCATCACATTCCCCCATCTAAGAAGGTTGAAGAAGCCCTTACATCCACAGACACCAAGGTTCCAACCCCACCCTTCCCAGCAAAGGAAACTCCTTCCTTCCAGTAATACCATGACTGAAGTTAGTTTCTACCCTGCCCCACTCCCCCAATCTAAACAAATAAGAGGAATCCAGCCCAGCCAGCTTTTCTTATCCCAAAACTTCAACTCACCTCATTCTTCCCATCCTCTCACTTTTCCCTCCTCACTCAAAACTACAAAGGATGTGCTAAGAGAGCTATGGCTCATGAGAGAGATTTTTATTTATGTATTTGTTTCTGGAGAAGTGTCATAAATGTAACATATTGTAAATGGGGGTAATTTTTTTTTCATTCTATTTTTATTAAACCATTTAAAATTATAATATTAATAATTACATGATCAGTAACAACTGATAAAGACTAACAATCAAGTCAACAGTCATTATTTCATCATTATTTCAATCTTTTCCTCATTCTTGTTTCTTCTTCTGATTTCAGACAAGATTTCCACTGTTATCTTCCCATTTGTATTAATTTTATAATACGTATTTGTATATGTTACATAATTTTTTACATACATTTACATAAAACTTAGAAAAGTACATATCTGTATCTAGTATTATCTTCGGTCATAAAAAAACTATAAATAAAAAACAAAACAAAACAAAATTTTGTATTCTTCCATTAAATACAAACTCTTTCACTTGATGTCGTATTCATATACCTTTTACTTATACTTCCTTCCCATGTTTCTTTGAACAAAATCTCTGTGTCGCCAGTATTGTTCCTCCTGCTTATAATTTTTCCCATTATATCACCTTATAACATTCTACATCCACTTTTATCATTAGTTTCAATGTTCTTTCCCATTCTTACTTTTACATAAAAACTTGTACATACATATATATACCTCTGCCTTAATATTATACATACATGTTATACATACATATATACCTCTGCCTTAATATTTTAGCCTTTACTCTTATATAACTTTTTACCCTGTACCTTATTTTTACCATAATTCTATTATTAATTTCAGAATCAGATTTATCAGACTTCTACTTATTCAATAAATGTTCTACCCCATTTCCTTCGAAGAAACCTTGTTATTGGGTCCCACTTCTTCAATATTTCCTCGGATTTTGTAAATGGGGGTAATGTAAATTGAGATTTGCTTGTGTAAGACCTCATTAAAAAAGAAGACTAAAAAACAAAACAAAACAAGACTCCTTAATTTCAACCTGCCTAGACCACTTTATAACTTTAGCCAATAAACAACCAAAGTTGCATGAAAATCACAGCTAAAGTTCACCTCATTCTAATCTGTTCATTAGGTAAAATATAAGATGCGTTCTGCTGTTATAAAACACTCAGTTTTACTGTTTTCAGCAGAAGACCCAGCCTCCACAGGCAACACCATTAGCTGAGAAAACAGTATACAAGAAAGCAACTGGAAACTGTTTTACAATTCTAGTTACAGCTGTTAGCTAATTTGACAGATATGAATATATCTGGTGAATATTCATCATTTTAATTTTAATCAGATGGTTTTGTACACAAATATCTTTCTCACAACTGCAGTGCATCGTGGGCTTTGCAATTTTATAGCTTTAAGCTGTCCTCATGCTTCTATCATTTTATAAGAATGAAGAATAAAGCAGCTTATATAAACTGTAAATAAATAACAATAAATAAATGATAGGAAATGATTATAACAATGATGAAAATACCAACAGTGTGGAATGAATATTATCCTCTTAATGAATGAAAATAGTTTGACAAGGAACAATAAAACATCAAGAATATAAAAATTGCTGAGCTGAAAAGGTTTAAAACATTATAAAAATTCAAATGAGTTGCCAGAAAATATCTCAAAATATTTCAAGATAAAATTTATGTCAGTACAGTATATAAGCAGAACAAATTTCAGAATGACCACTGAAATTAAAATATGGGAGTGTCAGAACCACAATTACCCCAATTCTGGGATTTATTCAGAGGCAAATCTATGAGATCTATGAGTGGGATTTCTTTGTCATATCTGACTGTCTTGTTCAGTGCCTAGCACACTGTACACTTGAGTTGTTGACTCAGTGCCACATATGTTGCTGGATATCTGGGCAAAATGTGATATTCTGTAATTTGTGTGATTGCTCACTTATCTGCAAAAGGACCATCCAAGAGAAGAAGACAAATGGGACCAAACTATGGATGGATGTTTCATAAACTTCTTTTTCTTCAATCAAAGCTAATACAAGGAAGACTGGATTGTAGGCATTAGCAGTTGACCAGCACACACAACTGCTTCTATCACTTAATGTCTAAAAGACTATGAGGATTTTAAAAAACAAAATCCTCTCTGGGGACAGTGTATGAAAGAAAAAGAATCAGCCCAGCTACAGGACTGGTTAGATCTTTATTCTTCCAGAAGCCATCTGAATAGTAATAGCAAGAAAGGAAAATTAGAGGAAAACAGAAGGCAACATGTATATTATATCAACAAAATATATTAGTCTATGACTATAATAAACTATCTATATCAACAAAAGGAACAAAGTAGCAGGCCCTTTCCATTGGAAGTCTTGAGCACACTGAATGTGGATTTCCATAACACTGTACATCAAAGAGCGTAAGAAAAGTCCGTTCCAGTATCTGTAGCCAATAAGGCAAGACCAATAATTGAAGCAGGACAGAGTGTCTCTACAAGAGCTGACATGAGAAGACACTTATGGGAGGCATGATAGAATTCCACACTGTACAATGGGGACACCCTTTAAAATAAATGCTAAATATTATGGAGATGAATAATTAAAATATTCAGCCAATAGTTGTGCTGTATAACTTGGAAATGAATATACAGCAACATATGCAATGTTCCTAACATTGCCAAAATGAGGCATTTTCTTTTTGCTTCCTCTACTGAGACCTTCATTCATGCCTTGTTCATATCTTGCCCTGAATGCGTAACCTACTTTTCACTATCTCACTTTAGTCCTCTGGTTTCCATTCAACATTCTGCTGCTAAAATTACCTTTTTGGCCCATTGTTTTGGTGATGTTACCCCACTTTTGAGATCTCTTCCTTGGTTATCCATTCTTTATAGGATTCAATACAAGCTCCTTGTTTTAACTTTTAAAGACCTACACAACCTAGCTCTTCCACGTCTTTCAACCCTTATTTCATTTTATCAGCCTGCTCAACATCTGTGTTCTAGAAACTCTTGTTTTCTCACCCAACAAAGGAGTTCCTCTTCAGCTTTATTCTTTCCCATTCATTTTTTAAAAATAATCTTTATTACAAGTTTGTTGAAAAAAAGTTTAAAAAACCAAGAATATTACATAAACAGGCTATATAATGCCAACAAAACTGAACATTGTAAAAAAAACCAAACACATAAGGGAAGAGAAGGAAAAAAGTATACAAAATGGCAATCAAAACAAGAAAAGAGAAAAAACAACAAAAAATCACAAAAGTCAAAAGGAAAAAGAAAAAAGTACATCTAAATTAATTAAACTGAAAACTGAACTGTAAACAAGTATTAACAAAATGTTAACAAAAACAAAAGAAAAAAAGAGAAAAAACTACACTTAAAGAATTACAAGCAACATAACTTCCAAGTTCAAAACCTTTGTAGGGTTATAATCTTATGTCTCACTAGTTCTGATATATACATATCTTAAATCTGTTCTTTATCATGGAAAACCTAACTTCAGTTAATAATAAATAATATAAGAAAACAGTACAAACTTTAAACATCAAAGCCAACTACTGATAATTTCCACATCTGTTTTCCCAAAGGAGAGGTAAAATTTTCCTTTCATCTTTAAAGGATTGGTCAGATTTATTAGCCAACAATATTACCAACTTATCCATTTCTGCTCAGTTGTATAGTTTAAACATCTAATCTTCCACTATAGGAATTCGGGGATCTTTCCATTTTTGTGCAAAAGTTAACCTGGCAGCATAAATCATGTACAACAAAATTCTAGAATATTTATTCTTTAGCTGGGAGTTGAAACTATCCAAGATATTAAATTTTCATTATTACAGGGATTTATTTATTGAATATTTAATGTTTTGGTGATATGCTCATGAATATGTGTCCAAAAGTCTTTAGCCTTCTTACAGTGCCACCAAATGTGGAAAAGGGATCCTCTCTTATTACATTTCGAACATTTCATATTGCGACCACTATTACTCATTTTTGCTAATTGAACTGGGGTTTCTTTAAGAGCAATCCATGGTTTTTCATGATCTGCACTATCAAAGGCTTTGCTATAATCTATGAACCACAGGATGATTTTCTGTTGTAATTCTTTGGTGTGCTTCATTATCCAATGTATGTATGTAATACTGATTCCTAATCGCTCTTCCTAATCCCCCTTCCTTTCCTTGGGCATCCTTGCATTTCGGCATCTGGTGTTTCTCACTCCATATATGGTAGAAGTATTTGTACAATTTTCAGCATGACTTTGCTTGCATGGATAATTAATGCAATTAGTGTCCCCTTTCTTGGGGATTGGAATGTATATTGAGTGTTTCCAAACTGTGGGTCATGCTTTTGTTTTCCACATTTGTTGACAGATTTTAGTGAGAACTAGAGTAGATTCTGTTTCCAGAGACTGAAGCAGTTGTATTGGTATGTCATCTGTTCCTGGTGATCTATTTCTCCCAAATGCTCTGAGTGAAGCTTTCACTTCACTTTCTAAAAATCAGCATTTTGTCTTCATATGGTTCTTCCTCGAATGAATCTGTCAACCTTTCACCTCTTTTATATAGTTCTTCCATGTATCGTTTCAATTGTCTTTTTATTTCTATTTGGTCATGTAATGTGTTCCCCTGCTGGTTGTAGAGCATTCCACTTGATTTCTTGTGTCTTGTAGAAGAGGTCTCTTGTCCTTCCTTTTTTGTTGTTATCTTCTATTCCTCTGCATTGATTATTATCCTAGTTCTTCTTGTCCCCTGTGCACAAGTCATTGAACAGTTGCAGTCAAGATTCTGACTCTATTTCTGTTACCTTTCACTTTGCTTCTCATCTGTCCTTAAGTGCTTGAAGAGTTTCATCTGTCATCCATTTAGGGTTCTCTTTCTTTTTAGCTACAGATAGTAGCATTCCTCTGTGACCATATGTCCCTGGCTTCAGTCCAGAGTTCTTCTGGCTCCCAGTTAATTAGACTTAATAGTGCAAACCTATTTTTTGCATTCTCAAAGTATACGCCTGCCAGTCCTGTTGCTCATGTCATTAAAGTACACATGGCTGAAGCCAATGATAGTTTATCTGGAGATGTATCCTAGTATATAAATATGAGGTGTGACATTTTAGCAATGTGTTCCCCCAATCAGGCACCCTGTTCACATAAACCATCCTTATCAAGAGATAAACGTGCAAGCAGACATGTGCGAACTAACTCCTGACCTGTAGCAGTTAGCAATACAGGCAAACTGTATCACTTCACTGCATTTGTTTGAACAACTAATTCACAAAACACATAGACTTTCTTCATCACTGTCAGTTCTTTTCTTTCTTCTGGCAGATCAGTATCATATTTGTAGTGCATCAGAAATGCTTTTCTTTTCTTTGTTTTGTCCCAAAGCTCCAGTCCACAAATTCACTCCCAACATTCCTGGGGTTTATTATCAATGTCAACTGCTTTATCTTTTAAACCAAGTGATAACAACCGGGAACTGAAAAAAAAAAAGACTTTGCTGGCTGCCCGAAGAGTAATGAGTCACATTACCTGTGAGCATTTGTTAAGAAAACCTTGGCAAACTCTCTGATTTTAAAATAACTCTGCTGAGATCAAGTAGAGCTGTCTTTGTTGATGATAAAAAGAAGTTTGAAGTGAGACTCTGACTGTGTAGATAATTCCAGTATGTGAGTAATATTTTTAAAGGCTGGCCAAGTGGATGCTGAAATGGAGGATGTTTATGTAGGCAATGACTGCAGATCACTACATAACCAGAGACAGCATACTTTTATCACATATTTAGCTGGGCTTGAGGGATTTCTATTTAACCTAGCAAGGCTGATCTACATGTTCATCTTGATGCTTCCCCCATTAATATGGAAGAACTAAAGAAGAAATGTGTGCTTGTATCCCACACTAAAAAAACCCTTATGTTGAATATTGAGTGAATATTCCAATATTTGTCAAATCTTTACCAGTATTTGATAGTATTTGATTTTTGTTAGGGCCAGCTCAGTATATTTTGCTACCTGAGATGAAGAACATTATAGCATCCCTGCCTCCAACTCACAGAATGGTAACTGGAGTGGTAGATGAATCTTGATGATAGGTAGCATCACTTCCTACCACTTTAGGGTAGAAGACTAGCTTAAGGGGTGCAAGTCCTGGAATACACAGCTCTTTTCCCCAATGGAAGACAACGGCTAAGGAGGTAGTGCCACCTTCACACCTCCAGGCATACATCTGCAGCCTGAGGTGACTGCCTCACTCTACTTAATGGCAGGAGTGGGTCTCTCTTTGGTATTTGATAGTTCAGAGAGATGGAGTAGTATAGTGGCTAACTACAAATCAGAAGGTTTGGGGAGTGCTTGGAAGTCACACATGACAAGTAAGGATGCTTGCCTGTTATCCATTTTGGGGAGAGTGGGGACAAAGCACAGAATTAAAATTAATGCAAAATTAATGTAAAAATAACATAGTAAGTGGTAAGATCATCATGTTTTTGTTGAACGAGTAAAATTTATTCCTTGCTTGGGAAACATTGGTACTGATGCTGGTTTTTTTTTTCCTTGTCATTTATGTGTTTTGCGTGTTTATTGAACTAAACTGAAAAGGGATGGATTAGTAACACAATATTAACATGTACCTCATTCTTTACATAAAGGGTAATAAGCAATGTTAGTGGGTCAATTAAAAGAGTACTAACAAATTACTCTGCAAAATAACAGTCCAAAGCTCTGGCCTACCATTTCATTTTTGACTGTGGCAAACCCCTTTCCACTTTGTGGGAACTTATCTCTTTCTTTCTCTTTCAATCTTGCTCTCTCAGCCCTTCGCTACTGCATGTAGATGACAAAGTTGGCTACTGATGAGCAATATTCATCTTGGTGATTCAGAAACTATATTGGCTTGATCCAGTCCAAGCCCATTCTTCATGCTGATGCTGTTTCCAGTCCACCAACTTAATTCAGCCTGTTCTCCACACACCAATACAGGATTTCAAGCCTGGCTGCTCTGCATTCCACTGCAGAGACATGCAGTAAGAAACAGAAACATGGCAGATCTATAGAAGCTTTATGATGCAACAGAGAATTTTTTAAACGTTCAAATGAAAACTGCAGCTCCTTGTAGTTCTTCTAACATTGTTATTACATATATTGCAATCAAAGAAATTATATGTATATTGAGAGTACCAACTCACTCATCCATAAAATGTCTGCATTTTATGTTTTTCAGTAACAGTTTTCACAATATATGTATCTATAAACAAAACAAAAAAGAAACAACAAATTACAACAATGAAACGTACAAGAAAGAAAACTAACAGTACATATTCCTTACAAGAAAAAACTAAAAGACCCTAAACATTAAAAAGAAAAAATGTTCTCCAGGTTTTTCAACACAGATTACAGTGCTGATAATTCTATATAAGAGAAACTTATTTAGTTAGAAATACCATTCAAATGCTTCAAATGCTACTTTTTTTTAAAAAAAAATACTAATTGTCAAATGCAACAGTCAACATATTATACTCTCTCTCTTTTTGCAAAAAGCAAAAAGTCTTTCGCAAAAGTCACCACTGATTTTTCTCTTAACAATATAGTCTGTCAATTTCTGCTATGTCCAATAGTTTTATCAGCCAGTCTTCTTTCACTGGAATCTCTGTGGTCTTCAATTTCTGTGCATTCAGTAGGTGTGCTGCAGTGGTCACATGTTGTAATATCTTGCCATACTTCTCCAGTTGATCTTCTATCAATCGCAGCAAATACAATTCTGGTTTTAATTGAAGGTTAACTTTCAAAATGTTGTACATCATAATACATATTGGATTCCAGAATTTCTTGGCCTTTTCACATGTCTACCACATATGGCAAAAAGATCCCATTTGTTGTTAATGTTTCCAACATCTATTAGAAACACCTTAATCCATTTTGGCCAATTTTCCTGGTGTTAAAAGCCAATGATACATCATCTTATAAAATTTCTCTCTAAGATCATAACATAGTACAAATTTAATTCTCTCTGACCACATTTTCTCCATTGTTCCCACAGTATATTATGCCCAACATTTTATGCACACTGTATCATACAATCTTTAACCACCTTTATCTCCAGCTCTAATTTTAACAAACATTTATACATCTTACCTATCAGGTGTTCATCACCAGAGCACAACTCTTTCTCAAAGCCAGATTTTGTCTACGTGAAGTCATACAATTTTTTTTATCCATTTTATATCTCTCTACTATCTGCCTGCAAGAGAACCATTGAAAACTAAAACCTTCAGTTGTTAATTATTCAGTCATTTTGATTCTATAATGTTCTTGCTCAGTCTCCAGAAGATCTGGAAGATTATTTTTTTCTTTGCTGTTCTCTCCATCCTATTAGAAGTCTCTAGTGGAAATGTCTGTATTTTATGGATGTTTCCTGCAAAACTGGGAGTCTAAGAAGACAGAAACAACTGAAGCATAACATGCACAGAATATTATTGAGCACCACTATGAACGCTGTCTATTGAGAGATATTCAAAAGAACAGGTTTAAATGAAGGCAAATTTAACTTACATTTCCAGCTTCAACAGTGAAAAGTGTGTGTGTGTGTGTGTGTGCGCGTGCATAAAACAGAATATAGAATAAGAGAAGATGCTATTTTGCTAGGATATGACCATGAACAAAATATCCAATTTACAAAAATAATGTAGCATGATGCAGTCTTTTTCTACTTTATAAGTCACTATTTCATTGTTGCTCCCCCCCCCGCCCCTTTTAGCTCTATGTGTTTGGATCTTTTTGATGTTACTCACCAGGTGAAACCCACTGCAGCATATGTCCTTCCCACACCACTGCAGTGATACAGGAAAAGTCAGTCATGCAGAGGGAGGTGTTGCCCTGTGTACTGGGGGTCCAGGGAGGGACACCAAAATGTGCTCAACTAAAGGTGGGGAAAATTAGCTCAGAGCACTGCTTAGCATTATGAGAGGCAGGGTAACTTAGCGAGATCTTGAACCCTATGTCTGCGGGGTCGGGTCGGGTCAAGGAGCACACAAAAGTTGAAACAATAAATGATGTTTATTAAACACAAGCAAAACAGTGTATGCAACACACTCATGCAAGATAACTAAAGAAAATGAAGGTTGGAGTGGTATAGAGGAATTTTTAGAAGGATTGCTGGTTTGGGTGATACTTCACCTGTCCTGAAGCCCAGAAAAATAGAGAGCGAAGCTGGGGTGCGATGTAGCTCAGCACGTGGAGCTGAGCGGAGGCTCGCCAAGCAAAGCGGCAGCAAGGCGGGATGAAACTCGGAAGCGTTCCGAGGAAGGTCTCGGAATCAAGGGTTTTTATAAGGAGAATTGTGACTGCAGGCTATGCCGTACTTGGGGGAAAACAATAGATTTGGAGTTGGAGACAAAGTCTCCAAAAGGTCAGAATCTGAATGATTGAGTTATCGTAGCGGTTCTCAATAGAGTAGCCAGTATGCAAACACAGAGTACTTGGGTATTATATAGGTTACCCATCAAGCTGCCATCGCGGGGCAGAGGCTCTTTTGTAAGTGGCGTGCATACCTAATTAGAGTACTTGCCTGGAGGTCTCCTAAAACAGTGAGTCAGCTATTTCTGGCCTGTCTGTATTGTAGTTTGAATATTACGGCTATTAACGGCCGAGCTTGTTTACGTGCTTGTCCGGTGGCCTCGCAAGCACGTGGAGAGGAATAGAGAAATGAAGCCGAATTATGATATCAAGAGGATATCTTTAATATATCCAAAGCTCGGACTAGCCAGGGTAGTAACAGAGGCTAAAAACATGCTGTGTGGGCTGCATTGGTCGCTAGATTCAGGCGAGAATCAGTAATGTCACTACTTTGCTGAGCGGCATACACTATCAGCAGAATGCTATTCTATTTTTTAAAAGATTTGTCTAATATTTATCACAAGAACCTCCTACAGATGGCCAAAATAAGCAATGCCAGGCTGAATCCAGATTATGTTAGCTCTACTTAGATATCATGACTCAATTGCCCCATTGATTTCTATAGGACTAAAGTTCAAATAATGTTGTCTGGTAATTAACCATTGGGGCAAGGATCTGACATCTAGGTCAATTACCAGATTTCATTTTAAAAAACCAAAATTTGGAGACCTTTGCCAAAAGCTAACTAAAGTCAGAACTGAAATGCGCAGCCCATATGAAACAAAGCTTAGGAAAGGTAGCTTTTGGACTACAACTCCCAGATTCTGTAGCCAACATGACCATTGGCGATGTGATGTTGGCATTTTGGTTGCTGTAGGCCAAATAATAATTATTCCAAACTTTGATATAGAGCACTAAACAATCTCCACAGTGCTGAATTCAACCTCAGCAAAACTTATTTTCCCACCTACTGCAATACGAAAGACCACAGCATATCTGTGCCTTGTTCCACAGCCATCCCACACAGGTTCTGTTTAGCTGAGGCGGTAACAGCAGAGTGTGGCAGTGAAGCAGCAGCAGTGGGGAGGACTGCTCTCACATCCATGATTCTGTGCTGCTGATAGAGCAATGTCAAAAACAAATGTTCTCTTTCAAAACATACCTACTTCTGCATCAGAGAAGATACTGAATGAATGGTAGATTTTATTTCATTGTTTATAGGGAGATTTTGAAAAGGCAAAGATGTAACCTTTCCTCTCATTTCCATCCTTCTAGCATGAGCACAGTGAGACTTTAGGCATCTTGCAGGCTCTGGCATCAGAGTTCTGTGAAATCAAAGTCTGGAAGAATGTGTGTGTGTGCATCAGTGCACCTAATAATCACTACCAAAGGAACAAAAGAGCAGCTTTGCTGTCAATCCCCCTGCCTCCCCAGTTGACTTTTATTGTTTTAATGCATCCCTTCCCACTGAAATTAATTGGACTTGACCTGTACAAGTGTGACAGGTGAGAAATCTATCTGGGAGTCAGAAAAGCTTTGGATCCACAACTTCTCCCAACATGGCCACTGCCAGACACATCTTGCCAAAGAAACATGGTCCAGAGGATACTGGACCATGTTTCTTTGGCAGGTAGATGGAGAGTGTTTACTTTAGATCTCCCCTTCCGAGGATGGATACATCTCTCTCTCTGCCAGGGAAGACAGAATTCTACTAACTAATTAAAACCAGTTAGAAACATAACACATAAACAAAACACAGATAGACAGTACAGCACAATTCTGTAAGGTCCAGTCTCCTTGAGCAGTCAGTCTTCAAAAGCCTGAAAGGAGGATGAGGAAGTCATCTTCACCGGTCCCTGTGGAAAGATATGAAATAACTATTGCAATGCTGCTGTGCTTGATTAGAAAAATTATTCATACAGTTCTCAGCCACTGTTCTCATCCAGGATATTTCTAGTTCAGTGGTGCTCAAACTCTGCTCCTCCAGGTGAGAAAAAAAAGTCCATGAAGACCATAAGCTTGCTTCCTACTAGGACCAGCCAATATTCCCACTACCACCAAACTCAAATCCAGCCAAGACATTTTCTTTCTGAGTAATAGAAAACCAAAATTTGTAGTATCTTGATTAAAAGATGTGATTAGCTTGTTGGTCACAAGCTGCAAAGGCAGTTTGGAGAGCTTGGAGTACATGTGTAGTTGTAATTAATACAAGTATTGTACATAAAGAGATCATGACTTCAAGCTTCTCTTCAGAATGCCAGGGAAAACTTTGGAAATGGCAGTATCACAGCTCAGCTAAACTTGAAGAGGGTTTGTTTCTATAGAGAAAAGGTGCTGCTTCTGCTGCTATTGCACTATGAGTGAATCATGTTAGGATTTATCTTCTTGACCCTGGGCTAAATGATTGTTTCTTCCTTTGCCTAAATTATAAGCAAAATGCACTTTTGCCAGACGCTCCAACCTCATACGATTGAAAAGCCACATAAAAGCTCCGAGGAGAGACCCAGCAAAAGCTGAACACACAGAAAAAGTGCCCTTGGAGACTGCTGGTGTCAGCAGGTTTTTTTTTTTTTGGTGGTGAGTGAGTTTGTGCGTGTGCAATTGCTATCATCTTAGGGATGTTCCTATTGTGTAAGCAACTCACACAAGTGCTAATGTATCATTAAAATGCTTGGCACAATGGGAATCATTGGCAGATCCCCTCTTCAATGCCTCTGCTGTCTTTGAAACTGTCAGCATCACTAAAGGAAACTCTTCATATTTGAAAGGTTTTCAGTGATAAAAGAAAGAAAAATAACACTGAAAAAAGCCTGATGTTAAAAAAATATAAGTGACTTTAGATGAAACAAATAGAACTGCAAATGAGCTTTTTTTTTTTAAAGACCCTGTTGTTTAATCAGAAAGTTCACTAGTATTAAGTGTGTGTGGCAGGGGCCTTTTTATGGTAGAAATGGCACTGCAGTCCGAGGCTATGGCTGTGGCAGTTGAATCACATTAGAATCTCATTTTCACCTGCCGTTAAAATCAGGTATTGGGAGTTGGTTAGTGCTGTGGCTTGTATTTAGAAAATGGCTCAACAGGTATTTTTAAATATGACGATAGGGGATATAGGTATGAGGACTGCCAATTTTGAGATAGAAAGGTTAAGAAATGGCTTATTTTTGACAGAGCTCAAAGTGACTCCAGTAGTCTAGCAGTGTTTTGGTAACTTATTTTAGGCTCCCTTTATGAACTTCTCCGGGGTTGGTGTCTGTTTGCCGATTTTCTCCATTTGTGTGCCGAGTCTTTGACAGGGCAAAATGAAGAGCTTGGGAAATTGGAAGCATGTCGGTAATGACACACTGAAACCATTCACGACAGAGCACTGGTGGGATGATGTTCTCAGATCTAGAGCATCATCCTACCATTGCTTTGTTATGGATTCACATTTCTTAAAAGTAACTCTGCAACTCTGTATTTTACACTTTGGCTTAGTAGTACTATAAGATATCCATAGTTCTTACTTCAACATCGTTTTTGCCCTATTTTAGCTTATGGTTGGTGATCATTGTTGTTGTAGCACAGATTCAGAGGGAACCGGTATTGCTACCAGTATCTTCATAAGCTTCTTGTTTAAAGTGATAGAACAAAGAAGAACTGACAAGAGAGGGGAATGTCATGCTGGGTTTAGTAGTTCAGATGGTCTGAATATGGTGGTAGCTTAACCCAAATAAAATTTCATGGAACGAATACAAGACTAAAAACATTAGGCAGCTCCCCTCATGGGTGTCCCCTCAAGAGGCCTTTTTTGGAAGATGGATCGAAACAGAAAAATGGCTACGATACGAGGATATAATAGAAGAAATGGCTCCAAATCTAAAAAAGATCAAGACAAGAGAGAAATTGGAAGAAGAGGGAATAATATTGAACTGGTTCCCCTATAGACAATTAACTGAAAGATTTCAGATGGATTCAAAAACCTACGGAATTGAACAAAAGGAGAGAGTAGGAGTGATTAAATGGTTATTTGAAAATCCCCCACATTTACTATCTTATATATATCAGGAAATATTACAACAAGAGAGGGAAGAGGAAACAATAAAGAATACAATGATTTTATGGGCTCAAAATATAGGACATTCAATTCAGTTAGAGTTTTAGGAACAGAGTTGGAAAAGAATACAGAAATTTACAGTAGCCCAGAATTTAAAAGAAAACTATTATAAAATGTTTCATAGATGGTACATGACACCAGAAAAATTGATGAAAATTTATAAAACAGGAACAGGGCAATGTTGGAAATGTCAAAAGGAAGTCGGTACGATGTTTCATATGTGGTGGTCATGTAACAGAGCAAAGAAATATTGGGGAAATACATAATAAGATCTGTACAATATTGAAGATGCAATTTGATAAGACACCTGAAATGTATTTGTTAAATATGACACATATGTTGGATGATACTGTGTTAAAGAAATATTGGCGGATAATATTGTATATGGTCACGACAGCTCACATAGAATTTGCAAGATTACGGAAAAACCAGGAAATACCTACAGTTGACCAATGGTGGGTAACTTTTATTGAAAACAGGAATGCAGATATAGTATCTCAGAGATTAAAGGGCAAATCTGATGAAGAAATAAAAAAAGAATGGAGAATAGTGTCGGATAATTGCTGGGTACTTTCAGATAACAATACTTGATATAAATGTATAACTATTATCAAGAGGATGTGATCAGATGAATAATATGACATATAATTTAATATGGATTTATTGTAGGAGCTATCATGAAATGTTAGATAAAATTAGCAGATATTAGTGTGGTACATTTAATTTTAACATGTTGATTGAATTGAAGAACATGAAATCTAGGGAGGAGAGGAAGACTTATCAGAAATATTTCAATGAATTGTACAATTATATATGTGTGTGTGTGTGTCTGTGTTTTATGTGATGGAATTTTAATAAAAGTGTGTGTGTGTGTGTGTGTGTGTGTGTAAAAAGAATATGGTGGTAGTAACACCAAGGTCATGAGCAGGTGAGGACATTTTTTTCCTGACTTCTTTTGTTATGCAATATTCCTTTTTAATTCAATTTTAAAACAATTTGAAAGAAAGGACATAAAATAGAATGTAGACTAAAGATAATTTTTCAAAAATCTGGAACAGATGAACATTTAGCTAAGTGAACTATTAATAGAGAGGAATTCATCAGGGTATGTGTAGAGTATCCACCCATCATTACCAACAGTCTCCCATCCCGCACCCCCTTTTCTTTATGAGTTCATTCTTTTTCACTGTGGAAATGACTATACATGCCATCTAGTTTAATTCTGTTCTTCTGGCAACTGAGATATCTGGAGCCCTTGTCACACTACAAAATTATATACTATAATTCTGCTTCAAATTACATTGCGTCATCCTATAGAATGGTGGCATTGACAAGTACTTAGAACTCTCAGCCAGAGAGCTCCCTTAGTGCCTCACCAAAATGCAAACCCCAGGATTCCATAGGCTGTGGCCATGGCAGTTCAAGGAGATCATAGCACTATAATTGAATAGCATGAGAAATGGCTCTCAAATATGATTTGCCCACCCTATTCTTCTGAGATAAATAGAGACAAATACAATAAAATTGATACCTATCCATCTCTCTCTCTCTCTCTCTCTCTCTCTCTCTCTCTCTCTCTCTCTCTCTCTCTCTCTCCCCCTCTAAGATATAAAGACAGGAAAATAATTTGACACATCAAAGGAGAAAGGGAAGGGATGAAAAATGTGCAAATAAATTGTTTGCTTGTTAATAGATCATATAATACCACCTAAATTGAAGAGAGTTTAAGAAAGAAATGGAACATACAGCACGTCCGTAACAGACACATTATTTAGGCAATATGTGTATAGTATTCTCTGGCAGCCTGCTGATACATTTTTCAAAGTATTTGGCGGGAGGACAGGATAGGTCGTGTTTGCATACTTTGATTTTCTTCACATTATTTATAATCCTTTGGGGGCCCATCTTCCATCAGCATTACCCTGAGGGATACCCTCCATCCTGAGGGTCCCCCAAAGTCAGCCACAGGGAATTGGACTGCTGGCCAGGTATAGGCTGGGTAGACTTAATTGTTTAGGGGACCAATGCTACCATTGGCTGTGAGGGAGTACTGCCCCCATCCACTGAAAGACCTAGAATGCTTCTCTGCTGTGTACCATCTGCTGCATTATGTATCACCAATAAAGTTTGTCTTATGGCAGTATTATGTGTCAGGGTTTAGAGCAATTGCTTGAAGCAAAGAAACAACCTTGTCCATGCTAGTGTGTGTGTGTGTGTGTGTGTGCGCGCATATGCGTGTGTGCGGTCAGGTTGGCAATACCTGAATTTCACAAGATTTTCTTAGGCAAGGAGTATAGCTCGCTGTAAATCAGCACAGATAGCCTCATGACCTTAGAGTGTTCCTTTTAAGGCTCAATGAGTACAATTCCTGTTCTTTTGCAGCTGGAGTTTCAGTCTATGATATTTCAGAAGATATGGCTCCACAGCTAACTCCTACTGTTGAGGAGCTGCAGGAAACGTATTGGATAGGCTGGGTTTTGTTTCCATCAATTCTGGAGCAGGAGTTCCAGCATCTTCTGGCTCTGACTAGAGTCTGTTACCTTGGCTCACTTTCTCCCCTTCATCTGTGGAGGCCTTCTTCAGGTAGGACATGACAACACTGTCATCCTGATTTGATCAGCTTCATTTCTCAATATCTGCTGTATTTTTCTCATGCTGCTATAAATCCAACAATTTAAAAGAAAATGGTTTGGTGTGTTTATGTTTGTTGGTGCGTATTTTTCAACCATAAAGTGTCACTTTTGAGGGTGAAAGAATATCTGTTATTGTATGTAGTAAGTTTAACCACTCTCTCTTTTTCTGCCTCCCCCTGTCCCCATGGCATTATGATTTTCATTGTTGTAACAGGAACTTTGATCTAGTCCAGCAACATGGCAACCTGATGTCACACATGATTCACTGCACCAGTAACCCCTACCACACAAATAAGATATTTTCTTACTCATAATGCTCTTAAAGCAGGAGAATGCAACAGACAGTAACAGAAGAAAATCTCCCCCGTCCTCAAATCATGAATCAAATGCTGAACTGAGGGCATTTTGAGATGATGGAAGTGCAGAATAGTGCTGTGAGTGTGCCCCAAATACTAAAGCTAATATTGCAGTGTTGTGGTGGCTATGACAAGATAAGAAGTCAGTGACATGATATTTCCTATTCTGCCTACAACCAAATCCCATTGGCTACTCCTTTCCCCCATATTTTGACTGAATGGTTCAAGAATGCTAATAAAGTAGCAAAAATAAGAGTGATTGTGACAATGCTTTCTACCTTGTGGGGCTCATCCATATCTACTCCCTCCCACTGCCATTGATTGTCAGCTTCTGATTTCTTTTTCCCAAAAACATCTTTACCTCTATGTACTTAGGATGAAGAGAGGGTAGAAGGAGGTCTTGGGTTGAGCAAGTGAGGGAATGGCAATGAGTGTGGGCAGAAACAACATATTTAGTGATGGAAAATTATTGAGCCTTGGGGATCATCAGTACCAGGTGTTTTTTTCCACCCTTGTGGACTGAAAGCATAGAAGAAGCAGAAAGAAGATGAATTATGTTGCTGGTAAACAAAACTGCTCAATTTTCCATTCAGATTCAAAGTAGTGCCCAGTGATGGGGAAGCACTGCAGAATATGTCAGGAAGTGGCCGTCCTTTTGAAAAGATTGCTACCAGACATTGATGGCTGGTAGCTCTGATGTCAATGGGGTAGTGAATCTGCTTTGGGGTTTAGTCTGAACTTTACAGAGGTGTTGAACCTTATCCTTAAAATAGGTTCAGTACTTTGAAGTTGAGACCTCACTGACATCCAAGCTACCATCCATTGGGACTCCCAGCTGCAACAAGATGAAGAGAAAAGACAAAGGATGCCAGCAGATGCCTCCACACATCAGTGCAGAGAGAAATGTTGATGTCCGTACAGTTGCTAAAGAAGAATAGGGATAGGTTGAGCACTCAAATTGGACATTAGAAAAAAAGTAAATATATTTGATGGCAGGGTAAAATAACCATTGACCTAATTAAGAGTTGTGTTACTGTGTCTTTAAAAGCACCTATTTAAAGGAGCTGAGTGAAATCAAGATCCAAGATCCAGGTGTTCCTCCTTCTTCCTAATGAAGAAATGTCGGCTTCAAATCTAGCACCAAAATTTTTGTGCCTTTTTGTTTGATCTAATAAAAGCAATAAAGGCTTTGAAATGTGTTTAATAGTCAAAGTTTACCCTTGCATTTGTATAACCTGAGGTATACTAGTTAATGGTGAACTGGTTTGCATGGATACTTCTTTCCTGGAGGCACAGTAAAGAGAGTGCATGAAGGAAAAATAAAATTTCTAGTTTGGAATACTAGTTAGAAAAATCCCCTAGCTGTAATTGGTGTTACATGTCTTCCAACGACTGTTCAGAGAGACGGGGAGAAATATCTGCAGTGCTGTCATTGCAATGGAAAAGGTGAATCCACTGACGCAGCTCTTGTAGATTTCTTCCCTTGTGCTCATTTTAACTTTAACTCTGCTGCCATCAAAATTATATAAGGGAACATAAAGAGGCTTTATGTGGATGACTCATCTCTGCTGTGTCACTTCTCTGTGTTGTGCTCTTTAGCAAGCTGGCAATCAGTGAGATTACTGAGGTCAATGAATCAAATAAGAGGAAAAACACTCGCTAGAATGAGATCCAGGTTGCTGACTGTGCAATTACCTGCCTCTGTGACCCCTGAAAATAAAATGATTTGGAAGTTTAATGCCAGAAATAGCTTTATGTGTAACCAGCCTGTCCAACTGCAGGACTTTAAGCTGAATGCAGCTGTATTGTGTTGGCTACCAGCTACTCGAGCCTTCCTCTTTTACTGCAGTCACAACAAAAACACTAATGGGGAGCAGGGAAGGTGTTACCAGCACAAGGACAGGTGTGTTCCACACAATGGATTGTGAGGGCCTTGCTCTATGCAACTGAGTGAAGGGAAGGAAGACATGCCCCATTCACTTCTATAAACTGAGGGAAGAGAGATGGCAAGTGAGGAAATGGGTTGTGAGTAAGGATGGGAGAAGGGATGGAGATGGGCCAATGCTGTCAAAAGTACCAGAGGACTGCCTATATTAGCATAAAATATCAAAGTTAAAATTCAAATTTTCCAGAGTTAACTACAACAGTTTGTGTGTGTGTGTTTTCTCTGCATGGGGGAAATAGGGACTAACTTTACAAGCAGGTTCCATTTTAGAAACATTTCAGAAGCAGACTTATAACAGCCCTAAGTTGCAGACTGAGTGAAGATCAGAAAAGCCAGTTAATGAGTTGTGACACAATCAACTTTTAAACAAAGAACGTATGCCTATACTTAATACATCTACAGTCTTCAATTTTAGTTACAACCACATCACATCAACCAAGTTTTTAGCTGCTTGTATTTTAAAGTGTTTCATTTCTTACCAAACGACAGGAAAGCTTTGTTGCATCACCAGCCTCATGGGCAGATTCTCACTTTTCCCGAGTATCAGATTTGTCAAATGGGGCAACATGCTTATTGTTGTTGCATGCTTTCAAGTCACGTCTGATTTATGGTGACCCTAAGGTGAACCTGTCATGGGGTTTTCTTGGCAAGATTTGTTGGGGGGGGGGTTTGCCTTTGGTTTCCCCTGAGGCTGAGACAAGGTGACTTTCCCAAGGTCACCTAGTGGGATTCCACGGCTGAGCAGGGATTTGTACACTGGTCTCCAGAGCTGTAGTCCAGTGTTCAAACCACTACAACACACTGGATCTTGGCAACATGCTACCTTCTGGCAAACTCTGAAGAACTTCATAACTAGGAGAGGGGAGTTTATTGTCACTCTGAAACCATTAGCTGGCTGCTGCCTTCTCATTATTTGCCAAATGTATCCAACAAAAGGCTATTGAAACTACTGACACGCTGAATGTTTTTATTTGCAAATTTTCCACTTTCTTGGAGGTGGGGGTGGGAGGTTATGGGGAAAGTGGATTTGAAACCCACTTGCAGAATTTTTGAAAACACTGTACCCTCTTTGCATTTTCTGCCGTGAGAAATGAATTAATTCACTGCTGCTAAATGGAGTGGCAAATGGACTGGGCAAATGTTCCTTTCAGTACATCAATACTTGTCAGGAAGCAGAAGCCTCCCCCAACTTTCACTGATACCTTTGAGCTTTAAAATCAGACATTGAGGATCCAGTGGATCTTTGCTGAAGAACAGTGAAAAATCTGTGACTTCTTGAGGATTACAAAATTATCACTGAAGCTAGTTCAGATATTACACAGCCATAAAACTCATGGAATGACAAGCTTTTCACAGTTTTTCACAAACTGCAAGAGCGCATGTACAAGTACTTATGAATGATGTGCCAGGAGTTGAGCTATGCGGGCCTAGCAAAGTCATCATAATGCTGCCTGATCTGAGCAAATTCTTCGCTTATGTTAGGGGCTCCAAAGAGTGTGGTCCATACAGGCTACCACATGTGTCAGGGCAGTGGCAGAGCTTGGAGTGTGTGGAGGGGGGGGCTATGGTACGAGGGGCATGGCCACTGTGCAGGGATGTGGCCAGCGTGCATGGGGGCATGTCCAGGGCATATGGGGGCATGGCTATGGGCCGGGATGTCCCAGAAACATTGCCGCCAGGGGCAAATCACCCCCTCTGCCCCCATGTTCCTATGCGACTGTGTCAGGGCCTTCCTGGTAGCAGTGTCCCAGTTGTGGAATTCCTTTCCAATACAGATTGGGTCACAGGGGAACCAGTCAGGTGTGAGCTAAAACTGTTATTTATTTTCAAAGGACTTTAGACTGTAACCTAGTGTTTTTATTGCTTTATTATCTGTTTTTATTGTACTTATTTATATGGTAGTGATAGCAACAGCAGGAACATCTGGGTGTTTAATGCAGTTTTCAATGTAGGAGTAACACCATCTTGAATGCACAGTGCTACATATGATGGTTTCAATAGGGAGAAATTTGAATGCTCTTTTCAAAACTTGGAACTTATTAACCATTATTTTGTTATTCATTATAGTTCTAACAACCATAATGAAGGTACTTATTTCAGTAGTTATAATGTCAGCAATGTTGATTTCATGTTAAAATTAGCACTTCACATTATTTTAATTCACATTACTTTAATTCCTTACTTTCAGGATGTGGCTGCCATTTTGAAAAATTTATAATGATTTTTAAAATGTAAAATTAATGCATTGCCAGCACATTGGTAACATTAAGATAACAAATTAGATGCACAGTGCTAAGTAAAATGATTAAATTTAATGAAATTATTTAGGAATTAACACATTAACTTTAGCATTAATGTTCCCAAAGTCCATATCATGTCTTCTTTCCTCTCTGTCACTGTTGCCTTTGCGGTGGCTGCCACCACTTGTAGAAACTTTATGGGGAAAAAAAGTATCTCTAGGAACATTCATACACGATATACTGTATGAACAGAATGTTTCATTAGACAGGTCTTTGGCCTGATCCAACTGCCTGAAGGCCTGTTATGTTTCTATGATCTTCTGAAGTCACCTTTCAGTTTGTTAATCCCAAATTTCACATCCCGCATTTTCAAGCTGAAAGTTCTTTAGAGCTTATTTCTAGCTGAGCCCTACTTTTGATTAAAACAGCTTCCAGTGAGATATTATCTAAATTCAAAACTAATTTGGGTTTTCACCCCAAATGATTTGATCAATTTGTAATATTTCAAGAGATTTTTTTTAAAGAAATCAATTAGATGAATATAATTCTCCAGAGACCTTCTACATATCTTTATCAATACTATTCTGTCAATATTTTAGAACAGTTTCTGGGTACCAAATTTTAAGGGAGGTTCTGCCCAGGTGTAAATAAAGGAGTTGGTGGTAAAATACCCACTTGACCTTCCGCCTGGTTCTGCTAAAGATGCTTCTAAACCCCACATTGACATTTTTCACCCTTTCTCTAATGGGCAAATGGAAGGATAGCTAAATTCCAAACAAAATCATTTTTATGACTCATCTTAGGGACAACTAGTGATTCTGTATACATTACCAGTGCAATAACGCTTAGCAGTGAAGATTCCAGAATAGCTCAGAGAGGGCAGTAGAAATAGGATTAGATAGTGTGAGTAATCCAAAGTGTCCCTCCCTTCGTCCTGACCCTTCCATAACATAAATCTATTCTCTTAGGGTTGTGTTTACACCTCTTCCAGCCATTTTTTTCTCTCTCTACTCATTTTTAGAATGAAGCTAAATTACTTTAGGAACTTCACTAATGTTTCTGTGTTCGAATGGGGCTCCTGTAATAAGTTTGCTTCCCTCAGCCATCAGTCCTGCTCCTAATTAAAGACCTCTTAACTGCTGAAAGCACCCTCCATTGCTGTTGGTGTCTATGTGTGCGTGCGTATGTGAGAGAGAGTGTGTGTATATTGTGTGTTTATGTATGTCAAACAAAACATTAAAAGTGAAAGGTCTACTCAAGGCATGAAGTTCAATCTGTGTTATATCTGTCTGTAACAATCTGATAGAAGCTTCTCTTTATAACAGACTAATGGTGGTGGCAGATTAAGAGGAGGATACTGAATTCCAGAAACGTGCAGAAGATAAGTCTCTGCTGGGACTGAGATCAGTCAAGACAGCTATCTTGCCAGGTCTTCTTTTGAAGGGGTTTTCCACTAAGTAATAATGACAGAATAGCTTAAAACAAACAAGTTACCAAGAAAATCTTAAGGTAATTGTGGCTGTCAGAAGGGTAGACCCTGGAATGAGGTTTCCATCCAGGAAAAAAAACAGAAGATTTCTGACTTTGTACATTCTTGAAACAGCAAAGACAAATTCCCAATTGTTTTTGCAAGTCACCTGATCATTAGTATACACGTACACTGGACTAATGCTCTGTGAAAATCTAGTCTCCTGTAACTTTGGATGTGACAAGTATACACTGCAGAAAGTAGGCAGTTTGACATCCCAGCATGATAGTCTGATGGCTACTCTCAGCAACATGTCCAACTGTGAGAGTGCAGCAAGTTGTGGGCCTTGATTTTATCAGAGTATAGAAGGAACTAGAGAGACATAATGAAAGTATAACCAATTTACTTTTCAGAAGTAATATAATGAGTGGGAATGACATTAATTGGGTGTTTTTGTTTTTTGGTGTAACGTATAATATTGCCTAGTTACTTAAAATTTTGCTTTTAACAGGCATTTTAAAGGCATTCTGAGCTGGGCTTTTTTCCTCCTATCATCTTCCATTCAGTTTTCAATTTGAAATTTTCAAAAATGACTATGAAAAGTTTTTGGTGATAGCAACAAATTATGTGAGGGCTTTGCAATAAATTACACAATGTATTATTTCCTACTTTCCAAGCTCTGGATTGTATACAATCCACTGTGATGAAATTAATACTCCTAGAACAATTTAATACAGCAAGTAGATTAGAATCTGTGGCATTAATACTGTGGTGTGAAGTCTGTGCTGTACACTTTTCCATCTAAGCTCTACACAGACGTTTTAGATGTATGTTATACAGGCACAGAAGGAAAGAGAGCAAGCTAGCCCACCCCTCTCTGTTGCCACCTCTGTCACATAGAGGGCAGTGGTCTAAAGAGAACATTTCCCCTCTATATAAAGGCTGTTTGTGCAATTCTGCCTGAATTGTGCTAAGATCCTTCATGCACACAGGAGGTTTTCCTCTGCAAACTCTCTCCCTTCATATCACAGGGGTTTTCCTTCGTCACATATGTATTTAGCCAACATTCAGAATATCTGAATGGTGTCTGATAGAGCAAGAAACAGATCTAAGTTTTTGCCTTATAGAACCTGACAGGATGATCAAATAAATGAAAGTGAAGGTGAGGACCTGTAGAGAAGCATCTAGCTCACTAACAGGGTATGTAATTACACGTTCATTTGACATTTAACATAGACAACAAGTCTGATATGTCAGAATTTCACCGTGTTTTCAATAGGCATGTCATGAACACCCATGCAATGCATAATAGGATATTTATTTCAAAATGTTCACTGGCTTCAGCAGACATTAAAATATTTATCTACAATCCCCCTTAACTTGTTGACTATATTTTTAACATAAGCTTTCTTATTACATTGTTTGTTTTGAGATCAGTGTGAATCTTTAAAATCCAAAGCATTCCTGAGCAGAAAGAGGGACAAGGCCTGTAGTGAATAAATGAAGTATGGTATACAACTGCCTTTGGTCTCTTACTGATGGAAACTATCAAATGTGCTGCTAAAAACATTTCATTCAGCATACAGATGTCTGAAACAATCACCATAGCCACCAATGTAGTTAGATAGCAATCAGGCTTCAATAAATGTTATGAAACCAACAACTGGGGCTTGAAAAGAGGTGGAGAGGTGTGTGTATGAAAAGATTTTTCAAAGCACCTCTTCCCCAGTTATTCTTCTTGTTTGTTCCTCCTTCATCACTGGTCTCTGGTCCCAGCAGTGACAAAAGCCATGCTTTTTGCTGCCACTCTATGCCAACACAGCTGTTTCACACCCACAATGTATACACAACACATCTTTCCATCTTGTCTGAGCTTCACTTCAACGCTAGTCATCCAAATTACTATTGATGTTTAATATGTCCACAATCACAGCAGAGTCTAATGACAGCTTACTAAATCTACAAAATTTATTTATTTATTTATTTATTTATTAAAAATCTTTCTTTCCTTCCATTGCTGGACCCAAGGTAGGTTGAAACAGAGTACAGCTAAAATCCATCAGAATAGCAAAAACAATGAAAAACAAGTAAATTATTAGGTTAAAACAGCACTAAATTAAAAACTGTTTTAAAGAATGTAAAACATAACAGATATTGAAAAACAAAAAAAAAGTACAGCACTCTCTCCACACACATTACAAGCCATCCTGTAGCCCTCGATTAATGACCTAACGCCTGTTTGAATAACAAAGTCTTTCCCTGATGTAAGAAAGAGAACAGACACGGAGCCAGCTTAGCCTCCGTGATAGGGTGTTGTTACTGCAGTTATAGTCCGAACTTGAGGGATATTAGATATCATTTGATATCAAGAATTTGGCCTTCACTACCCATTCGTCCCCACGTGCTTGTGAGGCCCGCGGACAAGCATGCACACAGACGTGGCCAAAAATAGCTGAACCATTCAAAAACAAGTCCAGGCAGGCCAGTAATTGCCGATTGCAGCTTTAGGAGACCTCAAGGCAAGTACGTCTTAAGATCACATTATGTATGCATGCTGTTTACAAAAGATTCCCTGCCCCGAGCAGGCAGCTTGATGAGCGGACTATCCAACTCTCAAGCACTCCGCGTTTGCATGCTGTCTACGATATTGACAACGCTGTCATAATTCAATCATCTAAAGTACTGACCTTTTGGAGGCTTTGTCTCCAGCCCAAAATCCATTGTTTTCCCTGAGAGTGGACTAGCCTGAGGGAACATTTTCCCCTATAAGAACCCCTGACTTTGAGCGTCTCATCGGATCGCTTGTGACTTGCCTCCTGACTTGCTGCCTCTCCGTTTGATGAGCCTCCCCTCAGCCTCCACGTGCTGAGAACCCACGCTCCCCAGCTTCGTTGCTTATACCGGGCTACAGGATCAGGTGTAGTATTTCCCCACAGACTCCTTCTGAAAATCCCCTACCCATTTTCCTCTATTTCTTTAGGACTGTGCGTGGCTGCACAATTGTGCAGTATTTCTTAATTCTCTAAGTGAGTGAGTGTGTACGTTTGCTGTGACTTTATAAATAAAGAAAAACAATTATTATTTACTTCTGTTTGATTATTGACTCAGCCTGACCCCGTAGACACTGGGTAAAAGATCTCGCTACGTTGCCCTGCCTCTTGCATTGCTAACTAGTGCTCTAGCTAATTCCCATTCCCCATTATTTTGAGCACATTGAGGTGTCCCTCCCGGGACCCCCAGAAATCAGGGTAACAGTGTTCCACAACCTGGAAGCCACCACAGAGAAGGCCCTCATGTCCTTATCAAATCTGGCTGTGATGGCAGTGGAACCATGATAAAGCCCTCTCCTGGCAGGCTTATATTGGGAGATTTGGCATTTCAGATAACCTGAACCCAAGGTAAATAGGGCTTTATAGGTATGAATAGCACTGTTACAGCTACATGCAAACAGTTTCATTCAGCAGTTTCATGCAGATGTCAAAATAGTTTGCTGGCAGAGACAGCGTTATGTGGTCTACCATCACATACATCCACTAGCAAAAGAACACCAGCCGCAAAGTGCAGCCAATAGTAATCTGCAAGAAATTCCAGTTCGCATGGGGCAAGGGGGAATTCTCCCTCACTCCAAAATTGGGATTGAAAAATATATTCAAAAGGTATTCAGAGCTTATCCTCTGTCAAGATAGCACTCCATCTATCTAAACTATATTCAAAAGGTATTCTGAGCAGCACTCTATCTATCTATCTATCTATCTATCTATCTATCTATCTATCAGTCCTCCCTCCCTCCTTCCTTCCTCCTGCTATACAATGCTTCTGAAGCAGTACTTCGGAGTGAAATAGCAGCTGGAGTTGGTGGCATTTGTTGAAGGTATCTGCTGCTGCCAACACAGGCAACAAGAATAAAGTATATTTTTAAAGAAATGTCACACCACCATGGAACCCAAAATTTCTGAAGAATTTTCATGCCAAGAAACAATTTTCACCCAGAGATTCCTTCTGTGTTTAGGTTGCCTATTTCTATCACCCATAATGTGGACAGTACCCTTAGAACTCAGGGGGAATTATATAGGGTCTAATACCCCATATTGTCTTCACTGGGAATAAGCTACAACTTCTCAAAATTTGGGTCCCCTTGGTAGAAGATTTTGTTGTCTTAAGCATCCGAATATAGACTTTATCCTAGGACACAATAATCAACAGCAGCTCGAAAGGTTGTATTTTATTGACATGAAAGTGAAAATACATTTGATATGAGGTCAGAAGGAACTGCAAAGCATGAATTAGAGTCCTCCCTCCACATTTATGAGTTTGACCTTTGTGACTCTGATTATTCACAAGGCATACACATGCATTCTCTTGCCCACTCAAGCAGGCAACAAGGTGATGGAAGGAAGATTGCAAAGAGGGAAGATATGTGTGTGAGTTCTCCTGCCCGAGTGGGTGACAAGGCAATAGGAGGAGGGAGCACAAGGAGGGAAGTTGTGTGCATGTGGTCTCTTGCCTGAGTGGGAAACAAGGCAATGGAAGAAGGAGTGTGAGGCGGGATGGCGTGCGCTTGCATTTTCTCACCCAGTTGGGCAGGCAACAGGGCAGTGGGAGGAAAGATTGTGAGGAGGGAAGGTGTGTGGATGTGTTCTCTCACCCACTCAGGTAAGCAACAAGGCAATGGGAGGGGGAACACTACAAGGGAAGGTGCGTACGTGCTTTCTTTTGCCTGTTTGGGCAGGTAACAAGGCAATGGAGGGAAGCCCAAGTAAAGAAGGCATGCATGTGCTTTGTCTTGCCCGAGCAGGCAACAAGGCAGTGGGAGGAGGGAGAGCAAGGACAGAAGGCACATGCATTCCCACATCCACTTAGTCAGGCAAAAGGAGAGGGAAAATATTTGTGGTCTGAATCCTTGCAAAAGTGGAGGGCCAACTATACTTTATTTGGAATCATTTTACAATCAACAGAAAATTACATTGTATTTGCTGTCCAAATCCTGTTCCTGCTCTGCAGAATACCTAAGTTGTGTCTATCCCAGCTGCTCATAAATCTGTTGTGTCCTAGTTTCAGTCTTCCTGAAATGAGGATGATACTAGTTAACTGGTCATATGGCAGAGTCTTATAAGCTCCAGAAGTATATTGCAGTTCTTTCCATAGTCAACAGAGATTAAAAGGGAGAAGGAGGGTAAGAAAGTGGCTTCTATGTCCTATGATTTCCTCTGGAATATTTTCAGGTCACTTCCTATCCCCCTCAGAGCTCATCTCCATGATCTTAAACCCTTGCAGGCAGATGTGCACAGTGAGCATGTGAAGAACCTCCTTTTTCCATGGTAGATCTGAACATGATTTTAAACACTTATTTTATAGTGTTCACCATTACATGGAGGCCCTCCACTGATAGAAAAGGCTCTCATCTTCCAAAAATCATCATCCATGTTTACAGCATGACAGGAGTGCATGAGTGACTATAACTATCTTTCTCTCATATTTAGTAACACAGTTTACTAATACCTAAAGGAAACTCCAGATACTCAGCATTCTGGGTTCACTGATCATGTTCATCTCTCTTTGGGCAGTTTTCCTCTCCTACTAGGGATGCCAGGGGTCCTGTATTCTAAGGAATGCCCCTTATTTGATGGCTGGAAAGCTTGCCCCTTACAGAATTGCCAGGTGTCCCTTATTATAAGAAACATCCTCTATTTGATGGTTGAAAAAAATTCCATTTTATACAGTGAACAAAATGCCAAAAAATCCCTTGTGTTTGGATATGACCTTTATAGAGACAGAAATGTGTGCATCATGTAATTTCTGAATGTGAACAATATATTTTATTTTATAGAGAAACACATGGCTAAGTTAACTGCAATCAATACTTGGCTTTTAGATGGAACACAAACTTGTTAATAGCTACTTTCTAATTGTCAACCCTGCATGTCGTGAATTTCGACTGTTCCTTATCACTGTTTTGAAAACCTGGCAACACTACTTACTTAACTGCTCAGCGCAGCTAAATATTATTTTGCTTTCCATGAATCTTGGGATGTCCCATGAAACTGCTCCTTTCTCTCTGTAGTGTATGGATGGTGCTGTTGTTGATTTTTTGCATAACGAGTCACACCAGGAGAATGATTATGAAATTAGTATATAGGTTAATATGATTAATTGGATCTGAAAGCAACAGAGAGGGTCAGGTGAGTGAGCAAGCCTACCCTTCTGCTGTCCTTCTCCCAGGACAACCGCACCTATTTCAACACCATGTCTGAGTCAAAATAAGACTGAAAGAGATCCAGTTAATTGGGGGAGGATCTGCAAATTTGTACACAATATACAGCAGGTATTTAGATCTACATTATGAAAATGTGCATATGTATTTGCAAACACATTTCCTGAACTTTCAAAGGAAAGGTAGAAATATATGCAGAAATGAACTATGTCTTCTGAGGGGGAACTTGATAATTTTTCATAATTTAAAGCAGAATTTCTGTTGCAGCTTCACATTTGCACCTCAAAAGTTTGTCTCAACAATGTTTTCCAGGGCATCCATTTTTCCCCCTTCTGGGACCGTAACAGGGAGAACTGGATAAAACCAGACATGATGTTTGGCACAGACCACCTGCTAAAAAATGCTCTCACCATAGCTTTTAGGCACACTTAAGCCTGCTGTTTCTCCACATTTCTTCACCCCAACAGCAGTACTCAGCAATCTGTCATGGGAAAAAAGGTGAGGCTGCCATTTGCAACGGTGGTACTGTGTCGTGTGTCATGCCATGTTCAGCTATAAGTAACTCCAAATAATCTGGTTCTCTTATTTGATGGGTGACTTGAATGCCTCAGTAAATTGAACTCACAATTAAACTACTGATAAAAGAAAAGTCAGTGACAGAGCTGATTTCCCGCAGGGAGAAAATGTTGACAAACTGCTAAGGGAGATTAAGTTGGGAGTTGCCGCATCTTGCAGGGAAAAAAGATCAGCACCCAGCCCCAAAAGTGTTTGTCAGCTGCAAAGGAAAGCACTTCAGAGATTGCACAGAATGCAATCATATGCATGAACAATAAAATGTTTCTTGATGATCCTCTGCCTCACAGTTCATTTGCCTGAAAATCTCTTGGCAGCCATCTGGATCAGGCTGAGGTAAAATGTAATACTAGCCTGCGTAATCTGACAGTGATAAGCTGGTGATGATGATTATTCATGAGTTTCCAGGAAAGGGTGTAAGTGTGGAATAGACCCTGAAGAGGCAGATGCCACTTTTATACTTTTAAACCTAATTTCAGGGCCTTGAAAGAATAGAAACCCATAGAGCAACATAAGGTTCACTGTAGCAGTGAAGGCTAATAACACTTTTAATGAATAAGCATGGTGTCTTAATTGCCTCAGTTTTATGTCATTGTGGTTTCTAGAAACTACTTTTGTTATCCAATAAAACTCCCATTTTTAATTAAGAAGTTAATTTAAAAAATAATGTACTTAAACGAATCTTCAGCTTGCTTTACTAAAGATCCATTTATTAAGGACACTGAGGGACCCTTACTCCTCACTACAAAAAGCCTGAAGTATTAGTCTGAAAGAATACACTATAATTTTAAGATCCACTTCCTTCCTCCCTCCCTCCCTCTCTTCCTTGGGACCTAGGAAGTCTCAGTATTGTGCTAGGAAAACCTGGATTCCTGAACATGCATAAATTATTCAGATCAAAGTGGGGTTGGGTTTTTTTGCATAATTTCTTTTATTATGCACAATTTCTGCTGCCTGTTCCACTGTTTATCATAATTTATTCTGATTTTGCTATGTTCAAATAAAGAATAGGCAAGGAGCTACACATGGCAGAGAAACCTCACTCCCTAAGTCCTGGAAGCTCTCTTTAGTATTCTCCCCTTGGCTGCCAGAACATCATCAGGAACTGGCTTGTGTACTTTCCGTGACATATTTCTATCCATAAGAGTTATTTGCTCATTAAAAGAATGAAAGCTGAGATTTGAGGAGGTGAGTGCTGGACATACCAACTAATTGGAATCACAACCCTGAGTCCAAGTCTTATTTCTCCAACATGTACTGCTTCTATAATGGGTTGCGTAAAATATTCTTATCTATTTTGAGAATAATAAGAAAATCCCCTTTACAAATATTACAGCATTCCGGATTGTGGACACTACTGTGTGTAACTGTTAGGACTGAGCTGCGAGCAGACTTGGCACCCAAGAGAAGGGTGTGGCAGAGTTGTTGAAGGACAGTTTGAGACTGTGAAGTGGAAAGAGAGGTCAGCAAAACTCTCTGGGCTTAGGCCTGGATATGAACTTTGAGGCTCATCACACTCACCACAACCAGGATGTGAACATGATGTAGCCCTTGAATTCTTAGAAACTGAGCTGAAGAAATATTCTTAGTCTTAACCAGTTCCATCTTCCTTCCATCCTCACAGGCAGTCCTCTAATAGCAATAGCAAGTACTTCTTGCTTGATGCCCCACATATGACTTTCATTTTTGGGGTTGATAAATATGTCAATGAATGCCTCCTCTCACATGTATCTGGCTAAATATGCTTATACCATCTTCAGAAGCCCTCCTCTAAGTCTCCCGCATTAGGTAAGTGGTCTGCAATGAGAAAGCATTGTCAGTTGTGCTTATAATATGCCCTCTCTAAGTGGACTTCCCGGAGGCCAGGCCTACTGCATTTTCCATATAAGATATTTTCCTTCTGGCTTATGGCCCTATGTTCAGGCTAAGGTAGGTACTATGCCTTGTATTAAGATAACGGCTGAACAGATGGGTCTGAAACTTTTGACAATGGTCCATCCCAAGTTGGGAACAAAATGGATAAGAAATGTACTATTTATAGGAATATAAAGTTTGACAAATGACTTTAGCAGTTTGTCAGGTATTGTCAGAATGTTCTCCACAGACTTTTTCTTTATTACTATTATATATTATTTACATATCTAGATTGCCTCTTCCAGTGAGTGCAATGGCTCTGTACATGGCTCTGTTTCTTCCCACTTTATCCTCACAGAATCCTCACAGCATCCTTGTGAGGTAGGTCAGGAGAGGAGAGGATGAGTAATCTGATTGAATGAAATGTCTGAGCTTATGGCAAAGGAGGCAAAGATTTAGGCAAAAACTTAGGGCCTTTCCTCACTACACTGTTATAGTGCTATTATTCCACTTTTAGCCTCCTATGGAATCCTGGGGTTTGCGGTTTAGGGAGGGGCATTTAGAATTCTCGGCCAGAGAGCTCTTTGGCCTCAGTAAACTACAAACACCAGAATTACACAGGGTGCTGAAAGTGGAATAATAGCATTGCAACAGTGTAGGGCAGAAATGGCCAAAGATGGCAAAACACAGGAACTGGGGAGCATTGTCCCATATTAGGAAGTTCTCTGATAAGATACCAAATTTAGACTTCTGACAGAGAAATAATAGTACATTTCACATTTGCAGTCACAACCTAAGCATATTTTTCTGATGCTATACTGATTTCAAAGGACTTTGAAGTAAGCATTGTCAATGACTCCTAAAATGAATGCATGCATGAGAATGGCAAGCTGTTTATGTGCCACAGAAATTAGAAAACTCATGATGCAACATTGCTCATGGCAGCTAACAAATATTTCAGAAATCATGATGGTTTCAGCTCCGGTCAACATGTTGAAGTTTACCTGCTTAGATTTCTGTGGCTTAGAAGCCCATGTCTACTATAAGGACATTGGGATTACTTTAGAATCCTATGCCTGTTTCTATTACACAAGAGAGGTTGCCCCGATCCATGTCTTTCCCATAATATCTTTCAGGCTGGCTCGGAATCTGACAGAGATGGTGAGTCTTTTGCCCTCCAAATGTTTTGAATGTTCCATTCCCAGAGGCCCCAGCCAACATAGTCATTGCAAAAGAACTGTGGGAGCTCCAGTCTGAAACACCTGAAGAGCCAAACACCTGAGTTAAGTTGCTGTCTAAAATGAAGATTAATTCTCCTCTGTCCCTTCATCGTGTTGTATGCGTGTGGAGTGTCTGTGTGATTTCACCGCAAGGATTTTTCAGTGCAAACCATTTGCTCTATTCTGTCAATGAGATGAAGACAAACAGTATGTGCCCCTTCCTGTTACACTGAATGATAAGAAGATGGGGTGTGACTGGAAATAAATTGTGGCTTGCTGTTGCATCCTTACCTTAGACAAATGTTATTCCAGGGCTTGGGAAGAGGTGCCTGTCACATTGTGTTTCACCAAAGAATTTCCTAATTATTCTGGAGTCCCTGGGATTCTTCTTGGGCAAACAGCAATCTGTACTTACAGGGAAAGGCAACTGTGGCCCCTCAGATGTTTTTGGTTTGCAACTCCTTTCCGCCTTACCTAGCCAGCCCAACCAAAGGTGAATATTTATGGGAACTGCAATCCAACAACACCTGGAAAGCCTCAGCTGAGTCGGTTGCAGTCATTTTCTTCTTGTGAACGAAGACATTCAAATTTTACTTCCATGAAAAGAAGATGTTGGTCACTAGGACAGCACTCAGTCCTACTATATATTTTGATGTTCAGGAGTCAGAAGTGTTGGATGTACCAGACATGGAATGGTGAGCATTCATCCATTTTTGTTTCTGACGTAATCCTTCCACTCAGTTTCTAAATATTTCATCTTCCAAAAATACGACAAACACCCCCTTGGGTTGTTTTCTGTTTTATAAGCTTCATTTCTGGAAACCAATATAGATCACTTTTTTCCAGCTATGTATTGAAGCTTCATCTGACCTTTCTCTCTAAGCATTACAGACAGTGTGTCCTCAGTTTTCCAATTATTTTACAGTTGAAAATCAATTATTCATCTTCTGCAACTCAGTCTCCAGCTTACCATATGTACTCATGTATAAAAAGGGTAGGTTTTGGGACCAAAATTATGGATTTTGATATTACCCATGCACAAGTCAAAGATCATTCCACAGAGAGGAGAAAGTGCCAGCACTGCCTCAGGGGTTGCCGCTGCTGCCGAATTCTCAACCCAGCATTCAAACAGACAGAAGCACATCTTGTTGGAGAGGGTAGAGGGGGTCAGTGTTTCTTTTAGTTCTCCCAGGACAGACTAAGCTCTTGCCTTTTGCCACCCTACTCAGTGAAAGGGATGGTTCCTTTTTTTATAAGAATTAAGGTATAGTATTTACATTGACCTGTGGATAAGTCAACCCAGGTGTTTTGGTTCATTGTTTGACTAAAACTTCTAGATTTATACATGAGTGTATACAGGAACCAAAAGCTGCCTCATCTTCAAAGCAGGAAGTATGATTGCTTCTGGTTTGGTAAGCTAGCTTCATCATGGCCTTATGCATACAGTATTGTATATGTGGGGATCTTTAGATATTAATGTGAAATAATTGGTTTGAACAGGGTGTATCAGGAATACACAAACTAACTTCATGAAACTTCACCAAACACCACTACAACAACAATGTTTAATTTGATTGAAGGTTGGACCATGATAATACAGACTGTGGGTCTGTAGGGCCCTTAATTTTTTGCATAAGAGTATCACCTCACCACACAGCAGTCCCAGCTAGCAGCAGCAGTGGTCTTATGTCTGATGTTGCCTGGTAGTCCTGAGGGTTTGTGTATCCACTGAAAGATTCCTTTTTCTGTAATACCCCAGGACTTCATGACTATCATGACGACCATGGGTCTACCTCTAATAATATCAAGACCAAAACATGTGGTGGGATGCACTTTGGAGTTGATGATCTGCTTGGGAGGAAAGCAATGGTGGAGAATTTAGGGTTATCCAGATATTGAACTGTGAGTCCAGTCAGCCCTAGCCAGAACAGCTAATGCTGAGAGTTGACAGGAGTTGTAGCCCAACATTTAGAGGTCCACTCATTCCCCATACTAGAAGATGATGGTGTGGCACAGGGAAGCTAGCAATGGTTCAGTTCCAAGGATAGGTCATTACCTGATGTCCAGGCTCCCCCATCCCAAACCTGGAGCCTTCCAGATGTTCTTGACTGGGTGCCATTATCACTACCCAAGATGGCCAATGGCCAGAGGGAATGATAATTGTAGTCTAAAACATCAGGAGAGATGTTTTAATTTATATTTTAAGCCACTTAGAGTCCTATTTAGCAGAAAAGTGGGATATAACTCAAATAAGTAAATAAAATCAGATTGGGGAAGGCCGAATTTGATCTTTGGCTACCTGTGACCTTCATTGTGCCAAGGACAAACTCCAGTTATTTAATCTAGAAATTGATTAGTCCAGAATGTTTCCTGAATTATTTGGAGAATTATTCTGCTGTCTTAACTGGTTATTCCCATAGCTGCTGTCTGTACTTTGGCTGGGGCAGGTGATAAGCCAGACCACTAACACTTGCTCTAAAGTATCATCAACCACACTGTAGAATTAGATCTGTTCTTTAAAATCAATGAAATGATGGGTTTATGATTATGGTGCAGGTGGTGTTGATGGTAACTTTTAAAGCCTGAAATGGCTTGGAACTAGATTACCTTAAGAACTGCCTTCACTGCCATGGTCTTGCCTGTATACTAAGAACTATTTCAGATGTCCTGTATGTACCCACTGGTATAATTGGTTAGAGCGTCAAGTATAAGAGACTAGGCCTTCTCAGTGCTTGTTCCACAGTTATGAAATTCCTTTCTGGTTGATTTATATACGATCTTTTTAGCACCAGCTTTCAGGAAGATTTTGAAAACTTAGCTGTTCCGTGCAAGCTTTCCATGGGAACAGAAATGACTTGTGTGATTCACAGAAGCTGACTTTTGATAAGCAAGATGTACCTAATTGCATCTTGTAACAATTTTCTTTGTTTTTCTTAGTCATAAGAAGTGACTTATAAAAATTTTGCATGAACAAGGAAGCAAAAAAAAAAAGTATTTTCACTAACTGCAGGCACACCTCAGTTAACAAAACCTTTAACAAGGAAGGTCCTTAAGTCTTTTTACATCTGCCCAGCCCCCCATACCCTCCTCCTTCTCTGTCAGGCTGGAAGATTCATAACATCATCATAACAACATCATCATCATCATTCATAACATCAGCAGTGGGAGAATGGTGAAGCAGGGGGCTGGAAAAACACAGACCTTTAGTGTCAGGTTTCAGTAAGCATGTCTGCAGTAAACAGTGCAATAAAAGCTTGAGCTTGGAAAGAATAGGATTTTACTCTAGCCACTCCTACTGTAGATGTATGCCCCACCTAACAACAGGCAAGGTAAACAGTAGCTGGCCCCAGACTCCCTTTACTGAGCATGCATGGACAGCGAACCAGAGTTTTAAAAGGCTAATATAGGCCATTTCTGCAGTAGACTGTTGTAGCACTATTATTCCACTTTCAACATCCTATGGAATCCTGGGGTTTGCAGTTTCGGGAGGGGCCGGCCAGCCGGTCCCTCCTGAAACTGCAAACCCCAGGATTCCATAGGATGTTGAAAGTGGAATAATACGCTACAACAGTCTAGTGCAGAAATGGCCACAGGCTAATTTTTTAAAAAAATCATTGCTGGATGCATTTTGAAAGAAGCTTGCAAATGGTTTCAATGTTGTTGTTGTTTACTTATGTAAGGCCTATCTGACCTGGTTGCTTAATTTCACATGTGCACATTACTTATTTTTGTGTGCCTTCAAATCATTCCTTACTTATGATGACCCTATGGTGAACCTATCACAGGGTTTTCTTGGCAAGATTTGTTCGGGAGGGATTTGCTTTTGCCTTCTTCACAGACTGAGCGGTTGTGGCTTACCCAAGTCATCCAGTGGATTTCCATAACCAAGCGGAGGTTTGAATCCAGGTTTCCAGAGTCCTAGTCCAGTGTTCAAACCACTACACCACAATGGTTCTTGTGCACATTATCAGTTTTGGTTAAAAAGTTTGCTGCAGACTATTTAACTGGGGTTGTTGTTGTTGTTGTCTGTGCTTTTGTTTTTTGTGGTGCAGGAACCTATCCTTACTTTTTCAATATTATTTCTGCCTCTGATCCCAAATTTTCTGTTAAAATAGGAATGTCCACGAACGCATCTTGTACTTTGTTAACTAAGGTGTACCTGTATATTTATAGCTTTACTTTTTTTGGTAATTTGTTTTCCAACATAGTTTTCTTCCAGAAAACCAGGAGCTCTTCACTATGATGTAGTTTCCAAATCTTATACCTCAAATACAGGAAATTTGTAGGCAGGAAGCATTACTGTCATAGCAGCAATAAAATTATGATGAAGTGTTAATGCCAGTTGTCTGAACTTTAGTCAGGATTAACATTTAATGGGAAAAAAGGGAGAAAAACAAAGAAAGAAACAGAAAAGGAATAATGAGAACTAGAAATACTGTCATCCTATTCTGAAATAACTGACTGAAGTCGAACAGACAACTTAGTACCCCTATAGCTGAATTATTTGCAATAAATCCCACCAAATATCACACCACAAGGTCTTTCATGAGGATGTCATAAATTAAGATGCATCAATGTATCGGGTGCATCTGTTCAGCTCCACACTCCTTTGTCTTCTGCAAATAGCATGGCAGCTTCAATGCCCAGCAGACAGCATTTACGCAAATGATGCTGCGGTCTGTATCATTAATATTCAGCAATTGTCTGTCATAGACACCTTACTGTACATCTGTTATGCAAATTTATGTTAATTCAGGCTCACTGACAGCTGCCCCAGTTCCCTCCCTAAAATTGATCTTTTTTCCATTTTGAAGTTTGCAAGCTGTTCCTGAAAAATGTTAATCCAACAATTAAGTGAAATTGCTAAACAGAAATTTTACACAGGGATGTCTAAAACAGAAATGTGGGCTTTTTAAATAGATGAGATTGCCCACTTAATATCATTTGTTTTATATGACTTTCAGAGAAGAGTAAACATTGATCTTTGCACACCCTGTATTGAGATAACTGTCAGTTTTCTTTAGATTGTAAAATGTTCTGCAGGAAACAATGACACCATTCTCCTACAAGCTTTTTGTATTTAATATTTTTATCCTAGAATTTGATATTTGGACTATTGTTTACTTCCTGTGTAATTAATGACATTTCCATTGACAAATATTTAAAACCCTAAAGATCCAAACATTACAAATCATTTATTTTCAGGCTAAATATACATCCTGGGACTAAAATGCAAATATATGAAGCCAAGTGAGAAGAATACCATCTTTTGATTAGCTTGATTGCGTGCTGATGGTCAGTTGATGCTTCTAGGGCTGAATGAAAAGGCATGTTCAACAAGGATATTTTCTTAATGACCACTGATGACTTCAGACTGCTAGCTAGGGACACACTCGGGTGAGGGCTAGACAGAATTCTAATCAGCAGGCAGGCATCCAGAAAGACATGATGTTGGTGTTGCAGTGGTAGTAGACAAGAAGGAGGAAATCTGGGAGCTCCAAGAGTATGCTGTTTATTTTTGTATAGGAAGATGCTACATTAAAGCTAACATTCTTTGATTTCCTTCTCCCACGCTCCACCTGTATAGCCATCCCCTCCCATCGATGTGAAGAAAAAAAACCTACCATAAACCACCCCATATGAAAAGAGGAGCTGTCTCAGCTTATTCTGCAACTTTTCATGTTCAGTGAAATAGGTTGCCAGATGGAAAACAGGAAAAAGCTCCTGTCCCTTTAATGGTTGAATAAACACCCTCAAGCATGGTATAGCTAAGCAGGGTCAGTCCTGGTTGGTACTTGGATGGGAGGCTGCTATGACTGCCAGGGGCTGCAGGCTATATTGCAGAGGAAGGAACTGGCAAAACCATCTCTTAGTATTCCTTGCCCTAAGGAAGTTGCCCTAAATTGCCAGGAACTTGAAGGCACGTACACACACACACACACTCAGAGGGAGAGAGAGAAAGAGAGAGAGAGACAGAGAGAGAGAGAAGAGGAATTTTAGCAGGTGTTCCTTGTCACACAACCAGGTAACAAGCAATACCTGACGAAAGTCCATCTTCTACAAAACCATTCATGGGAAAGAAGCTATTTCCAGTTTGCTCTCTGGCAACCCAATCAGTGTAACACAGGGCCCTGAGTGTTAATGATGATGATGGTTGCTGGAGATAATCATGTGCTTGTGTCAATAAGATATTAATACAAAAGGGCAACTTGAAATTGATATGTATAACACAAGGCTGCTTATATAGCTCAGTACAGTGTATGATCACTCAGAAGCCCCACTTAATTCAACAGAACCTTTCCAGGTAGTGTACTAATTGCAGCTCTTGTCAAGCAGATCCTGTTGCTCAAATTCAGGTGCAAACGTCTACTCCCCCTCCTAGCAGAGGTCCACTGAGTCAACAGTGTACAAGTTCCAGTTTACCATGTTCCCACTGTTTCAAAGACCTACTCTAGTTTGGACTAACCCTTAGATTTAGGCCTCTATCTTAACATGTACTTGACCCTCCTATTCCATGCCTGGCTGTGGAAAGAATTACAGGCTTTTAGTGCTCCACAACCCCAAGATTACAAACACTTCTCACTCTCACTGTTTTTGGGAAGGATGCAAGAAGAAACATCTCTCCCAGCTGGTCTTTTAAATCATGTTGATGTTTATTGTTTTTTGTGATGATTTTAATACATTTTCTAATTTCTTTTTTATTTGTTTTTAACAATGGCTGAGCATTTTTTAAAGTGGAAATGCAGGACACAAAGTAAGGAAATGAATGAAACAAAATAATTATCCAGGGGAGATTGTCCAAACATATTACGCAGTGAAATATAGCAATGCAATGACCAGGATGATAATGTAAGCCTATCATTAAGCAGCAGGGGCACAGCTGATGTACATATTATATTGCAACCGGTGAACCTAGCAATTAATGGGACATTTACATTCCGTTGTCTCAGCTTTGTATCCATCTGGGGGCAACCAGGACCATTCTGGAATGTTAAAAATAGAAGAAACTCAAGCCCTTCAAAGCAAAAACCCTCCCGAAGCATAATGGGATTATGCCGCATTCTGGATTCTTTATAATTTGGGAACCCACTAGAAGCACCATTTCAGCTTGGCAGGGGGGTAGGATTTCTAACTGAGGCCATTTCCGCACAGGGCGAGGGAATCGCCCCATGACGCTACTCACCGGACTTTTGGGGCTCCCCGGTCCGGTCCATGCTGCTCTGGAGCAGTGTGTGGCCACCGCTCCGCACTGCTCCGGGGATGAAAATGGCAGCTTCCGGTTGGTCGAGGCTCTCGACCAACCGCTGAAACTCGCCAGCCTAAAGCCCACCCCGGCAGATCGCAGGCTTACACCAATGCAAGCCTGTGAATCTGCATAAGGGAGCAGGCTCGCAGTGATGCGCTCCGTGCTTTTGAAAGACCTGTTTTTAGCGGTCTTTCAAAAGCACACTGGACGACCACTTGGGGTCGTTCCGGAGCGGGCTGGGGTGAGGATCCACGTTAAGTAGGTCCGACCCAGTCCGCTTCCAGGTGCAGACGTCCTCCCTGGAGGACGCTCTGCACCGTTTTAAAAACCCTGTGTGGAAATGGCCTGAATTGCAGGATCTTACTCTTGACTGAAATTTTCAATTATGAACCCATCAGTCTGAAGTTTGGGCGTTTATACCTCAAATACTAAAAAAAAGTTAATTGACACTTAATGTGGGAAATTAGGAAATGAAGAACTGGAACAATTGCTCAGTCTCAAACCATCCTTCTTTGAGAAGTTGATGGCAAGGCAAACAGATAATCTCCCTAAACTAAGCTCCCTAAAAACTCCCTAAAATCATTTTCCTGTCATAAAGCATACCCAATGTTACCCTTTCGAAGAAAGAAAAGAGATCATTAATATATACAGCTGGAGAAAAGAAAGAAAAAAAAAGCCATAGAATTTTGCAAATAAATAATATTTTCAGGAACCAGGTTTAGACTATGCTTTCAGATTGCAAGTGTGGTTTTGACTTACCGTGGGGAATGCAAAACCTGTTACGGCAAACCCTGTTTCATGCTACATAAGTGAGAAAAATGCCTAAACTTTACCACGAAATGTTTGAAAACATCATTATTTATTTATTTTATTAAAATATTTATATCCCACCCTCTGTCAAAGGATCTCTGGGTGATGTGTAGTGTTTTTCATGTTGTTCCACAACTCAGAGAGACCAGGGTTCAAATCTACATGTAACCATGGAAACCCATTGAGTGGCCTTGGGACAGTCACATTCAGAGAAGGCAAGGACAAAGCCCCTCTGAACAGATCTTGCCAAGAAAAACCCATGGTAGTGTCACCACAAGTCAGAAATGACTTGAAGGCACACAACAACAAAACAACAACAGTAATTTAAATGGATAAAAACATATTAAGCAATAGGTTAAAACAAAACAATTTAAAATCAGAACAATTTAAGATAGTTTTAAACCATGCAAATATGCAGATTTTAATTACTGTATATACTCATGTGTAAATCGACCTCATGTATAAGTTGAGGCGAGGTTTTGCGGCCAAAATTATGGATTTTGATAAGACCCATGGGTAAGTTGAAGGTCATTCTGTAGGGAGAGGAAAGCACCAATGCCACTTCAGGGGACCAGCCATCCTTAGCTACTGCCAATGCCACAATGTTCCCATGCAGACATTCAGAAAGGCCTTTTGCCACTCTAGTCAGAGAAGAGGATGGTGTTGTTGTTGTTGTTGTTGTTTGGAATAAAAGTTAAGATACAATATTAACTCTTATTTAAAAAAAAATGTTCCAGGCTCTGAAACTCTCTTCCCAGAGAGGTCAGATTGCATCCCCCTGCCTGCTTTCCAGAGACAATTAAAGGCATACTTATTTCGGCAAGCATTTTATACATGATTATTGTGAAGAATGGTGCTGGTTATTTTAATTGTGATTTGTTGGTTATTTTTAATATATATTTTAATGTTGCTTTAATTACTATTGATTGTTTAATGTGTGTTTTAACTTTTGTATGTCATAGTTTTAACTATGGCCATTTCCACACGGGCTTAAAGAAACGGTGCAGAGTGTCCTCCAGGGAGGATGTCTGCACCTGGGAGCGGACTGGGTCGGACCTACTTAGTGCAGTTCCGCACCTCAGCCCGCTCCGGAACGACCCGAAGTGGTCGTCCAGCGTGCTTGTGAAAGACCGCTTGAAACAGGTCTTTCAAAAGCATGGAGCGTGCCACTCCGTGCCTGCGCTCCGGTGCAGATTTGCAGGCTTGCACCAGTGCGAGCCTGCGATCTGCCGGGGGCGGACTTTAGGCTGGTGAGCTTCAGCAGTTGGTGGAGAGCCTTGACCAACCGGAAGCCACCATTTTCATCCCCGGAGCAGTGCGGCGCGGCGGCCATGCACTGATCCGGACCAGCCTGGACCCAAGCGTGGAGCCAAGAAGTCCGGTAAATACCAGCACGGGGCGATTTCCTCGCCCCGTGTAGAAATGGCTTATGTTTTCTTTTTAAACTATTGTAAGCCGCTTTGAGACCTTTCAAAGAGAAAAGTGAAGTATAAATAAAGATCATCATCATCACCACCTTCTCTGAGTAGATTGGCAAAAGGCAAGAGCTTAGTCTGCCCCAGGAAAACCTAAAAAAAGGCCCCCTCTATTCTTTCATTGATCCTTTAAGGAGAAGCACCAGAAAGTCATAACTACCACTGCCATTTTCCCACCCAGGCATTCAGAAAGGCCAGAAGTGGAGCTGCAGAAGAGAGAATAGAGGGGGCTGATGCTTCTTTTAGTTTCTCCCAGCTGTCACCTTTTGCCCCTGTACTTCTTTCATACATACATACATACATATATATGTATGTATGTATGTATGTATGTATGTATATATATGAGTTAAGGTACAGTACTTACATTCACCTGTGGATAAGTTGACCCAGGGTTTTTTGGGTCAGTTTTTTGACTGAAATTTTTAGACTTATACATGAGTATATACAGTAAATCAACTAGCCTAAATGGATAAAAACTGTGTTTTTATTTGGCACTCAATGACACCAGCATCAGTCCCAATTGGACCTCTAAGGGGAGCTTATTCCTTACTGGTTGCCACAGCAGAGAAAGCCCTCTACCATGTCTTTCCATAGTGTGTTGCCCCCTCTGATGTGACATACAGGATGGCTCCTTCAGCAGACCTCACTTCTCAGCAGGAATATATAGGGAGAAGTGCTACGTCAAATCTCAAGATCCTGAGACATTTAGGGCTTTTAAAATTATCACCTTGAATTTAGATGAGAAGCATACCAGAAACCAGTGAGAATCCTTTAAAATCAGTATTATATGGTTTCCACATGGCAATCCAGCTAGCAGTTTAGCTGCTTGATTTTATATCAGCTGCAACTTCTGTGTTACCTTCAAGATCAAGCATCTTCACATAGATTTCACTGCAATAGTCTAATCAGAAAACTACCAGTGTGTTGACTACTGAGGTAAAATTTTCCCTATCCAGTAAAGGCTGTAACTGGCCAAACCAGTTAAACTGGTACCAAGCACTCTAAGCTGCAGAATCCACCTGGACTTCCAGTGACAAACACATATCTAGTACCTCCAAGTACTCTGGAAGTAGTTCAAGTATACAGTAGGTCCCTCATATCTGCTGACTCACCTCCTGCAGTTTCACTTACCCACAATCCTTGCTTGCTGTACTTGCTGTAGTATACCCCTTGGAGGACTCTGGTGATGAGGAGCAGATTGCCTCTGTGTTGAGGAGATGCAGTCTGAGGCCGTAGAGGATCCTGCTCACCAGCAGGACATGGCAGATGCTGCAGTCTCTGAAAAGGACATGCCCCATCCTTCACTGAGAGACAGAGGCAAAGATGCCAGGTTCTACGCTGTTTAAATAATAAATGCTGACTAATAATATTTCTTCAGGAACTACAAGACTCAATACAGAGGTTGAAGGAAATCTTGCAAAAATATGGACAAACAGCAGGATATAACATAAATAAAGAAAAGACGAAGATGATGTCATTAAATATATCAAAAAAGAACAAGAAGATTTGGAAAAAAGATCAGGATACCAAATAGTAAGGAAAATAAAATATTTAGGAATAAATATAACAAATAAAAATCAAGAATTATTTGACAACAATTACGTGAAGACATGGAAGGAGATTCAAAGCAAAATGGAAAAATGGACAAATATGAAATCATCTCTCTTAGGAAGAATAAATGCCTTTAAAATGTCTCTATTGCCTAAGCTAATGTTTCTTTTTCAAAATTTGCCAATAATAGGAGAAGAAAAGATTTTCAAAGAATGGGAAAAAAGGCTATGAAAGTTTATTTGGCAAGGCAAGAAACCAAGAATAAGATTTAAAACACTACAAGACGCAAAGGAGAAAGGAGGTTTTGATGTGCCATCGTTGAAAATCTATTATCAAGCATGCTGCTTAGAAACAACTAAAGATTGGATTCAAGTGGAGAACACAACAATAAAAAAAAGTTGAAGGAATAGAAAATAGATTTGGATGGCATGGATGGTTATGCTATGACAAAGTAAAGGTGAATAAAGACTTTAACACTCACTGTATCCGAAAGTCTTTGTTGAAAGTGTGGATACAAATAAAACATAAATTTTATAGAAGACTTCTGCTGTGGACCTCACCCCAAGAAGCATTTAATATTGCTCCAACAAAACAGGGAAAATTGACATATCAAGACTTGCTGAAAAAGGACGGTACAAAGTTAAGAATGAGTACAGAAGAGGAATTAATAGAGCAAGGCCACGAATTTAACTGGTTGCCATGGAGACAATTAAAAGAGAGATTTAAAATGGATCAAAAATTATATGGGTTTGAAAGAAATGAAAATGAACTGGATGTATTGATGAAAGGGGACCAGAAAAAGAGAATTTCCAGATTTTATTGCTACAAAGAGAGATGGAATCAGAAATTGTTAAAAATAACATGGTTAGATGGGCTCAAAATATAGGATATCCAATTGAGTTGGATACATGGGTGAGGGCATAGAAGACAGATGTAAAATTTACACCAAGTTTGAATTTAAGAGAAAATTTTTATAAAATGTTATATAGATGGTACATGACACCTGTAAAACTGAAAAAAATAACAAGAAATGGGAATGGAAAATGTTGGAAATGTGATGAGAAAGAGGGATCTTTTTGCCATATGTAGTGGACCTGTAAAATAGCAAAAAAAGTTTTGGAAATAAATACATGATGAAATTCAAAGATTATATGGTTTTAACTTTGAAATGAAGCCAGAACTCTATTTGCTGAATATGTTAGGGCAACAAAGAGAAATAAGATCTCATCAAAAGACATTGTTATATATAGTAACTGCAGCAAGACTGACTTATGCTCAACATTGGAAAGAAAGAAAATATACTGATATAAGAGAATGGAAATTCAAAGTCCTGGATATGGTAGCGGCAGAAAAGTTAACTTTTTCACTTAAAAATAAGCCAATCCAGGGCTTTGAAAGAGAATGGTGAGAGGTATTGAATTGGATAAAAGAATAAGATAGGGGGAAAGAAAGAAAGAGCTGAGAAAGGTGAAAGACAAAATGAGGCGGTAAAAGATAAAATGTAAATAGTTAAATACAAGTTAAAAGTAATAGTTTATGATCGTTGTAAAACAGAGACAATGTATGGAATGGAATGTTTATACGGAATGGAATGTTAAAATCAGATTCAACTGGGAAAATTGATGTCTGGAAGCGGGAAGGGGAGCTTTTTTATTCTTTTTCATTTAAAATTTTTAATAAAAATTACATACATACATATATATATGTATATATATAAAACACTGACACAATTAACACTGGTGAGGTACCTGTAACCTTGAAGGCACTGCCCATAAATATTGTGGCAGTTGCCTCCCAGTCCTCAGACAACTGCCAATGTCTTAGCTGGTTGCCCAGCAATACTGCCTCGCCTTCCTTTTTTGTCTTGACCTTGGACTGTCTATATTTTAGATTATTCTGCTTACTCTTTGCTGGCTCACGTACCTACTGACCCTTCTGACCTGCTGACACGGTTTTTGGACTGACTAAAGACCACCCTCGTGCTTCCCCCTGCATCTTGCTTCATTAACCTGTTACTGACCCAAACTGGGCTGACTGCTCTACCACTCCTGCTGCCGTGGGCACTTGCTGACGTGTGTTCAGGACGGAACTGAAAGAGATGTGATGCTGACTCCAGAGCGCCATCATCCAAGGATTGAGGCAAGGGAGAAAGAGTAGCAGTGAAGGGTGAATTGTAAGAATGGCAAAGGGTGGTGGCGGCAGCAGGGCTGCACTCTCCTGCCCTCCCTCCCTGTGAGCTTGTCCCCCCACCCGGTGTATGCAGGATGAGTGAGCAGCTCTGGGGAGTTCCCCACAACTGTTGCCCCCACCCAGGCAGCAATGACGACAATGGCGCCTCCGGCTCTCTGAGGGCAAAATTAATGAGCATAAGGAGAAGGTGACAGCCATTGCTCATGGCCGCCATTGCATCCAGGGCAGATGAGCACACAGCAGCAGCACTGAGGAGGGGAGGTGGTGGTGCTGGTTATATTACTGAGTCCCTGGCCACTGCTTCCACCTCCCCCTTGTCTTCATCTACCAGTGTGGTGCTTTCCTGCTTCATCAGGAAAGGTCAAAGATAAGCCAGGGCAAAGAGCTACGAGTCCCCCGCCCCGTCCCAGAGCAAACTGTCCCACAGCAAAACTGAGGCAAGGTGTCAAATTATTTTTATGCTGTGTAAGATCCTTCAGTTTCATTTGGATGTCCCACTGTTTCACATAACAGTAGTGGTCAAATTGATTTGTGCAAGGCATTGGAAATCGAAAGACCTTCTGTGATTGAGGGAATGGCTGGTTAAACTCTAGGATTTTGCCATCGTGAATAAAAATTACATGGTATATTCATTCTAAAACTGGAGAATTTTATTAAACAGGCTGAGAGAAGAGTTGAGCATTTTCAGAGATTACCAGAACATCAAGCAGCACAGAATAATACATATCATTTTCCTTTGTTATAATGTTCGCCCTTTACTGAAAAGTAATACTTTAGTCAACTGTTTTTCCTCTTCTTGTTTTGCTTTATTAATCAAATTATTTAGATATTAAATTAATGAACATACCCAGCTTTGGCTTAAAAATCCATTAGTCCAACCCTCATCTTTCTCTTTTCTCCTTCATGCCAACTCTTTCTTTCCACCTTGGTATTCATTCTAACCTACAGTTTCAGGTAGATTAGGAATGTCAATGTCCCTCTCCCATTCCTGAGGCTTTTCTTCATTCTTCCCCCATACCTTTTCTCTCTCACTGGTCTTTCCCTCTATCCCACTGTTTGTTCAGCCTTTCCATCTCCAAACTTGTTTCCACACTCTTAGCACAGAATAGGAATCAGCTTTGCTTCCTGCTACCCTCTCCCTCCTCTTATGGTTGCCAGATTGAAGTCAGTGGAGTCATTCAATAAATATTAGCAACCTTTTCCGTTTTTTCTTTTTCTTTTTTTTGCCAAAAAGCGTATATGTTAACCAAAATGTTTCAATTGCTGTAAGATTATGATTCATCATTGGAGAAGTATGTGTGAATGGGTGACTACTTGCAGCAGAGGGTGAAGCGAGGATTAGGGCCAGACACTCTCCCTCCATCCCTGTTGTTCTTCTTCCCTGTCCCTTCTTTCTTATCTGCCTTTGCCTCCCTCACAGGGGCTGCCTGAGAGGCAAGGACTGACTCCATTTTCTCCTTTTCCTGAGCCCACCTTGACAGCATACAGCATCTGGCAGAATTGAGGCTGGCAAGGAAAGTTTTTGACTTGTTGCTTCCGTTACCAGAGAGGATAATTGGGAGTGAATCAAAGTGTACCAGCTGATAGGGAGGGTACAATGAAACTTTTCATTTTCTGTGTTCACACCAAGTGGTTAAGTGAACCTGGCAAATTTTAACAACCGGTTCTGGCAAACCAGCTGAACGACACCACTGATTCTACCCAGACAGACATATTTCCACAGTATGTAAGTCATTTGGTCATTATGCGAAAGATGTGAGGGGTCATGAAAGTGTTGACAAGCACACACACACACACACGTCCATGCACCACTAATTTCCTGTTCAGAAGCATTCCTTTTGAAGTTGCTCTACAGGTAGAAAACAAAAGGTTGGGTTTTCTCAGATAGTTTGCGTATAATACAAGACTGCACAACCTGTAACATAAGGTGTTCTGTGTATCCCCATGACCCCACTTTACCACCTTTCAACCTTTCTTCTTCACAAAGCCCCTCTGTCTTTGGACTTTGTAGGAATCCACAAAGTTTGGGATCCTTCCTGAGGCATGTCAAATTACCCAACTATGTTCATTGTCATCAGCACTGGCATTGCTTTTTGTATGCTGCTACCATGCAGAAAGTAGTTTATGGTAACATAAGAATACAGACACAATGCAACATTTGGAGATAATTCAGGAGCAGCTACAAGTCAAGAAGCAAAGAAGGAGCATGGCATGATATGGACAATGAAATAGCAGAGGGAAGCAGTGCAGAAAGGAGGAAAAAAAGGATGAAAAGATTTCATTCAATGAAAATTTGCCAAAGTCTGTGGATAAAAATGAGGAAGGGAAAGAAACAGAGGAGGAGCAACTTGGAGAAATTAAATAAAGAGATGGTTTGGAGAGATGACAAGAAAAATAAAACTGCTGAGCGGAAGCAAGTGAGAAAGAAGAATGAGTCTTGAACGACACCAGAAGGAAAATGAATTTTACACCATAGACATTCTGTAGAAAGAGTACAGGTGTGGACTTAATGAGCAGCTGTGGGCTGCATGGAAGAGACATGCAGCAGAAATAGTGCAATATTTATTTAATTTTATTTATATCTCAACTTTTTCCTGCCTAAATTTACACAGGGTACATGAATTAAAACATAATTAAAAAGTTCAAAAAGTTTAAAAGTACCATATTAAAATGTCAATATTTTAAAACAATGTATCATTTAATAATGTAACAAGGACAAAAGAAAGTGCAGCACATATATCCTATTAAAGACCTTTGGGCACAGCTACTTAGTTCCAATCCATTCCAATGTCTTTATTACAGTCAACAGACAATGAGGCAATAGAAAAGTAAACACTAAAAATCATTATACTAAAAATTATTAGCATCATTTTAACACACACACACACACACACACACACACACACAATGTTCCTTATCTGGAGATCTTATATTGTAGGTCCTTATCTATGCCCAGTATTTATCATTTGTAATATAGCCCTACAAATTTTGATAGCAGGGAAGATGAACTTTCCAATCCCTTCTGTTCTCTTTGTGTGTGTGTGTGTGTGTGTGTGGGGGTACCTCTTAGCAGATGCCTCAAGTACCAATCCAGAGGTCTTCCCAGAACCTTACATAGTATTGGTGTTATTAGCCTTGCCCTTATCATATTACCTCCTTTCTCTTCTGTTGTTCTTCCAGTGGGAGACCATTTGGAAAGCACTTTTTTAAAAAACAAAGTTAATTAACAGATTCATTAACTACCTCCTTTGTAAAAGAATGCTTTCCAAATGTTTCCCAACTGAGCGAACAACAGAAGAGGAATGAGGTAATGTGATAAGTCCCAGCCAAAGATTCTATTGTCCTGCTGTAATTGCAATTTACCTGCCTTGTGTGATAAAGCTATGAGTGACTGAGAAAGAACAGAAAGGGGGAGGGGAAATAACTGTAAATGGTGACCTAAGAGAGAAAAGGAGGAAATGGTAAGCATATCATAGTAGGAAACAGCAATCTCCACCTGTAGGCTTTTATTTTAAAAGAAGTATGGAAAACAATACAGAATTCCATGTAATGTGTAGTTTGGCACACAGAGTCTCAGAATCCCCCACTGCAACTGTTTAAACAACAACATAATTTGACATATTGAGTGCTTGAGTCAATGTAGTGTTGATTGTTTAGCTTAAGCAAATTCTCAACTTTCAGTTCAGTTCCAGTGGAATAACTGGTATACTATCTTCTGGTCTTTCACTGTTATAGTGCTATTATTCCACTTTCAACATCCTATGGAATCCTGGGGTTTGCAGTTTGTGGAGGGGGGAGTTAGAATTCTCAGCCAGAGAGCTCTTTAGCCTCCGTAAACTACAAACCCCAGAATTCCACAGGATGTTGAAAGTGGAATAATGGCACTATAACTGTATTGTATGGAAAGGTCCAAAGGGAAAAGGAAGAATAAATCATAAAAATTCCATTTGGATGCCAAAAGGAAGTTGCTAGAGGAAAGTCGGCTATCAGATTGGCTCCACTTATTTGCTAATTTTAGCCACTTACTATAACTCTTCCCCTCCAAAATAATCAATGGGAACAGAGGAGATCACTCAGTTTCTGAGAAGCTGGCTGAATCTTCAGCCATTGGCACTTTCCCACTGCACAGTTATAATGCACAGATTATATTTTAACTATCATGGTTCCATCCTTTGGAATTCTGGGATTTTCAGATTAGGGAGGGGTATTTAGAATTCTCAGCTACAGAGCTCTAGTGTGACAAACCTGGGTGGAGGGGGTCTTGACAACAGAGCCTCCTTGGCAACTGGGAGTGTTTAAGCTGATTGGCTGGCGAAATGGAACCTTGGATAGCCCAGGGGAGGGGTGGTGGAAAGAGGAAAATAACGGATTTTAACGGTCTGGTGTATGTTTGAGGACGAGTGTGATTTGTGGTGTGTTTGGGGAAGGTTGGAGATTTGAAGAGCTTTGTGGGAGAGAGAGCTGAGAAATTGGGTGTACGAGAGACAGTGAATGAATTGAAAGAGAGAGAGAGAGAGACAGAGAGGAATGGTGTGCTGTTTATAAACATTTAGATACAAAACACATTTAAAGCAACAGTGTTACAATAAATGTTTGAAGTTCTGAGTTCCATATAACAGGTTCCCAGAATCTTATTTCGAATCCTGGAATATACACGCTACCAATAATATCATGTTGACCTTAGTACCAACAGTACCACAGTGTTGGAAAATATAAATCACTGCTGATCCTTACATCTGGGAGAAGGGCAGATTTAGGGAAGGCAGTAAAGGGGGAGAATCCTGAAAGGAAGAAGCCAAGGGGGGACAAGAGTGAGGAAGGGACTGAGTTCTCAGAAAGGGAGAACTGAGGCAGACCTGTTTGTCCTGGCCCTGGCTTGATTCAGAGATCTCCCTGGCTGTTCAGTTCTGATCACAAACAGGTGTCAGGCTGGGCAGGCCTTGAGTGCGAGGCTTGGATGTGCCTTTTGCACTCGGCACTGACCAGCGGTGTTTTTTTTCCCCTGCTCGTGACATCTAGTGTCTCAGCAGACTACAAACCCTAGGATTCCACAGGATGTTACTGTGGCAGTTAAAGTGGGATCATAGTGCTATCATGAGAAAGGGCACCAGCCTTCCTATCAAGCAGAAGCAGCATCTTATTTTTATTTTATGTGATTTTAATTATTTTATAGATAAGTGATGATCAGGCTTTAGAAATAAATGTGGAAATTATCTTGGAACTCAAGTAGCAGTAAATAGGAGGTTGACAAGGTGCACAGGTTGCAACATGGAAAAAAAGCATTTACCTTTAACTGTAAGCATGAGACAAAAGAGAAGACAAGATAATAGCCATCAGCTGTTGTGTTTCCGATCTTTTCATCCACCTCCATCTCCTGCCTGCAGTAAGGAAAACACAGATGGAGGAAAATGCATGAAAAGACCTGGGTAAAAAGCTATTAGGAGCAGCTGTATCTCCCTTGTCTCCTAGGTTTACAGTGAATTTGATTAAAAGCAAACACTCATTTTCCCAGGTATTGTCTGACAACCTATGTGAGATAAATAAAACTGAGAAGTCAAGTTAACGGAGGAGACAAGTGTACAAGATACATTGTGCATCAACAGAAGAATGTAACAAATTTGCAAGGATTTCTTCTTTCTTGCATTATGTGATTTGCCAACTGGATTACTGCAATGCTTTCTACAAGCATTTAAAGACACTGCTGAAACATCAACGGATTCAGAATGTGGTGGTCAGCTTCCTATCTAGAAGACAGAAATTGGTGCATGTAATTCTGTTATACCTACCTGTTTGTTTCTTAGCTGAAGTTAATGCTGGTATTCATGATTTGGGGCCAGACTATCTCAGGCAATATCTGCACCCATATACCTTTGAACACTAGCTCCACTTGTGGTCCCACGCACATTAGATGCAACTTTTTAGTGGTAACACTACTGTCATTGTGGGATCAATATATTAGGAGAGGGCTGTTTTCATTATGTCAGAAAACAAAGCTTAATTTGTAGCAGGACTCAATCCTGGAATTCCTAAAACATTTAAGGTTGCCAACTCTTAGGACTTGTTCCATCTTCACCAGTTCTCAGGGTGAGGATGAGAAATCTTGGAGTGAGAGCAGTGCCTTGAAAGTTTGTGTATGTGGCTGTCTGTCTACATACATACTACTATATGTTCCTTGTCCTTTTGCAGACTGTTTTCGAATGTGTGAAGACTCTCCAGAAGTTCTACCTGGTCCACTTGTCCTGTCTCTCTTCCTCCTTTCAAACATCACTAGAGACTATCCACAAGTCTCAAGGTTTGGTCTCTGAAATCTCAGAGCCTGGGATGCTCCTGATGTAGCAACTCTATGTGCTATAATAATTGCAATAGTGAGAAAGCTTCTGTACAATGCCTGTCCTTATGTACAGCAATTACAGCCTGCTCCCAGACACAGAGTGTTAAAAGAGCAAGGGTAAATGCATCTCCATGTCAACAGGAAATAAAGAAATCACTACCTAAATTTGAGTAGTGCCCCAAGTGTGTCTAGTGCTCCTCTCACTTCTGACAAAAGTCCCTGAAGTTTGACAGAGAGTGCATGGCTGCAGCAGAGCATCTATACTGATTAAGGAGCAAAGACACCAATGGCTAAAATAAAAGGCTTTATTATAGGAACTCTATTCTAAGAGAGGAAAGTTACTGGCGCTATCTAATCTATCTGCATTCTAAAGAAGGACTGGGAGAGAAAAGGAGGGTCTTGAGAAGAGGCAGAGAAACATCCCTAAGAGTATCAGTTTACATCATAGAGGGGTTAGGATAGGTAGAGCCAAAGAAGAGAGGATATTTCAGGTCACTCAGACTAACTACCTCTATTACTACTGCCCACTGTGAGGCATTCTGGATTCTTCAGTGCTAAGCGTTGTTGCACTTCTAACAAAGTTTAGGATTTCCCACCCATACTCACTATAGGATCAAGTCAGAAAATAATAGGAACCTTGATCTATTTAGTATCTTCGCCATAACTCTTTTCCTTTAGTCCCAGCTCTTTCCAGAAAGTTTCCCTCTACAGACTAAAAAAATTCCAAACACACATGCACACATGGTACCTACCATGCCATCTCCTTTCAAATCCTGCAATCCCCCTACTCTGGATGTCTTCCCTTACTTGGTCCCCTGTGAGTCCCCACCATCAAATACCGAGAATTCCTAGAAGTTGACAGTTGGGAAGAAAATGGAGTTGCCCCAAATAGGGACAGAAGTCTTCTTATTGATAAAAGGCCTGCTGCCTCAAAGTAAGAAAATGACAGCAGGTTGATCAATAAGGGCAGAAGAGACAGCTCAGTAAAATTAGATGGAAGAAATACGATCAGGTCTTCTATACCTGTACAACATGCAGTTCTCCTACTTTTCAAGGCCTGACGGGATTGGGGAGGGGGGGAGTTGCCTTATGACTTAAGAGCTATCAGTAATAACATGAGAGTGTGTGAAAACTCAGAGTCTGGTAGATGAACAGTAGCTAGTATAATCATAGTCAGTCATAGGCCTGCAAACCCCAGGATTCCATATGGTGTTGAAAGTGGAATAATAGCAGTATAACAGTCTAGGGCAGAAATGGCTGTAGTCAGAGGTATTGTTAGTCTTTTTTCAGGATTCCAGCTTTTAACCAGCTTTAAAGTAGATTTAGTATTCCCTCTTTATTCTCTTTTGTTATTACACATTATTGCATACAATAGTGTATACACATTATGGGGACTTATGTCTAGCTTTCTTTTCCATTACTTTTTCATGAATTGGTTTTTGATCATTTCTGATTTAAAAAAATCAATGAACCAACAAAAAATGCAGAAAATGTGTCAAAACCTGACGCTATGGCATATTATTTCAGACTGCACATGAGGTCATATTATACCACCTTGCAATACACATTTCAGCAAACTGAAAATTAATGTATACTGACCCTTCTCACTGACATCTCCTTTTCTATGTAGGGCATGGTTCTACTGAACAAGAAATTTGTTTCTTTGATTTAATACGAAGGACAAGTTTGACCCTTTCTAACTTGATAGGAGCCCATCAGATCCACATGCAAAACCTGAATCTCTTGCTGAATCAGTGCAGGTCAACAGGGTTAGTTCTTATATCTGTAGCACCAGGGCCTGGGAGAGAGGAGCTGAACTCTCTTCCATCCATGCCTTCCTACCACATACGCACAGGGTTGGAGGATCAATCCACTTCCACCTACGCAACACAAGCCCTATGCTACTTTTTCTGTAGCTTTAGAGAGAATTGGCAAGACCTATGACGGTTCTCACCACTGTTTCACCTGCTTCTTCACTTAGAGGCATCTTCTCTTATGAAAGTAGATGGAAAACAAGGGCAATATTCCAATAGCTGTCTTCTGCTCTCATAATAATTGGGATGCTGAGTATCACAGTTACTTCTTCTGACACATATCTAGCTCCCCATCCCTTATTTAGAAATTCTGGAACTTTCCTTCTTAGTATTTGTCATCTATCCCATAGAGACCATGTACCAATTTAAGTAAGGAATTTAATCCCTGGCGTGGGCAGCAGTACAATGTCAAGTGCCATCACTGGGAAGTAAAGAATTGTTAGACGAGGAGGAATGACTCAAGTTTCATCTTTCCTTCAGATGTGATTTAACATCATTGGAGGAATGGCTTCAGAACAGAAAGCAAATAGGAAGTACAAGTACATCTTCACTTTCTCTTTGGTCTTCGTTCATTCAGTAGTCTTGCATGAAGACTGTACATTAGAGCAATACTATTATTTGTCATAATATGTTATGAGTTGTAATATATTATGATATAAAATATTTGTCACTTCTTTAGAAGTGGATGGAACTCTCTGGCCCAGACTTGATGCTAATTATAATTAACAGTAATTTAGTTGTGGATATTAAGTTTAGTATTCTAATGTTTTACAAAATAGAATATCACTTCACCACACCTACTGAATGTTCATTGTGATTTGTTTCCACTAGTATTTATGTCTATATATTTTAAAAGTTGCTATTCTTATATAGGTCTTTTCCTCTGAGCTTGCAAAAGTTACTTTTTGGACTGTAACTTCTAGAATATCTGATCCAATATGGCTTTGCTGTATCTAGTTGTTCTATTGGTTTTTGAATGAATGTTCTACCCGTTCCTTAAGGTGGGACATCTGAAGTAGAAAGCTTGAATCTCCTTTGCAGTACAGTGCCCAAGCTGATATTAGTGCAGCCTTTGATTCAGCAGCTGTTAGCAAAGATTTATACAAAGAAAAAAAAAGACAAAATTAAGTAAAGCGTGACTTTCAGATATACTACTATCAGTTATTACTAGGCTTGTCAGGTTAGGACTATCCCAGACCATGAGATATCAGGGCCAATATCTGACCTTAATACCCACAAGGAAATGGGATCTGGTGTTTAATATGCATAGGTGTACGGTTGGATGATACTTATGAAAAACAAGGAATTGTATTTAATAATTTAATAATGAATTCTCTGTGGGTAAAATGATGATGAAGATATGAAGTGTTTGGACTTTTACATATTGATATGGTGTAAGGGTTAAATAAGTACTTAGAGTTAGTAATAGTTAATGGGAGATCCCTACAATCTCTGGCTCTAATACTCAAAGAGAATAAACTATTTGGTCATAATAATCAGAAATAATAAAATAATAATAATAATAATAATAATAATAATAATAAAATAAATAACAAAAATAAAATTAGAAATTAGAACCAATTAATTTAGATTTGGGCTATCTAAAACTTTATAACATTCTACCCATATATGCTTAAAATATAGTAATCAAAAATTAATAATAGCAAACTCTGAGACCACTGTCCTTAAAGAACTTTGTATTTATTCTCAATTACTAAAGCAAAAAGAAAAATGCACAAGATGAGATCAGGCAAAGCCCGAGGTGCAGAATCACAGGTAAGAAGAGACTCCATAGAAGAACCCCCTGAATACCAAAGGAAGTTTATGGAGGAAGTTAGAAGTTATATGATGGATATAAGGCAAGGTCTGAAAGATTTAAAATCTCAAATGTCAGAGATGCAGGATACACTAGAACAGGTCAAGAAAGATATGACTTGAAATAAAAAAGAGATTGACATGAACAAGAAAGATATTCAAGTGTTAAAACAAAAAATGACTGCATTTACTTCGGATTTTGAGAATTGAGAAATTGATAGACTTGCTTTGTTGGAACAAAAGCAAATGGATATATGGATATGTATTAGAGGCCTTGAAGAAAGAAGTGATGAAGACATAAGGAAAAGGATTGTTGGACTGATGGCAGACATTTTGGAGATTGAAGAAGAAATAATTGATAGTGAGATTGACACCACATACAGAGTTCAATCTATTCTTGCAAAAAAGAAAAATATACCCAGGGATGTTGTGGTGCAATTTACCAGGAAATCTACCAAAGAAAAGGTAATGGAAGAACATAATAAATCACCTCTAATGGGCCAAGGAAAACAGTTAATTATTCTGCTAGAAATTCCAATGCGAATATTGAAGAAACAGAAGGACTATGATTTTCTAGTTACAGTCAAGGTCAGAGACCTGGGCAGCGAATCAGCCCAGAGAAGGGAGTGTGAGAGCCAGCAAAGTCCAGCCAGGAGGAGACAAGCAAGCACTTTATACTAGAGAGTTCATTTACCAGAGTGTCAAGCGAAAGCCGTAGTCAAAGTTCCAAAAGCCAAGGGTTAAGGGTCCAGATATCAATTCAAGGTAGCAGGAACCAGGTGCTGGGAGCAAGGAACAGGCAAGAGGAGGGCTTGAAAGAAGTTTGCACAAGCAAAGGAAAGCTTCCAGGCAGGCAATGATATAGCCCAAAACACAGGTGTGGCTAGTCACTGCTTCTTGAACTTAATCAAGGAAGCCTCCCTTTGCTCAGCTCTCTTGAGTTTCTGCCTTGTTTGTGGGCTGATTGGCATAGGCTCAGAATTGGATCCCTGTTGCCCTAAAGGAGCAGGCAGAGGAACGTCCAAGCCTGCTTGGTCCATGGTAGCAGGGGGAGCTCTTGAGCTGCAGGACTCATCTGCAGCCAGAGCCACAGGGACCAACAACTGCTGCTCGTCATCTCCACCCTGAGCAACAGGGACCAACAGCTGCTGCTCATCAGCAGCAGCTCTGACAGGGTCTTCAGTTATCACAGTTACAAAGCTAAGAGTGAATCAAATTATGTACCATTGGGACCATTTAGAAGGGGTGATATTTAATTTCAGAGACCAGAGATTTCAACTCAATACCATTGAGAAGGCTGAAGATTTCCTAAAACCCATGGAGACGAACTGAGTAAGGCTAAACAGAGAACAGCGAGACAGCCCAGAAGGAAAAAATACAATGGTATAGACCCAAAATGGCAAAGATCATGACCAGAGAGAACAGGAAAACAAAATGGGCAAAGAAACTTTGGAGGAGAGTGCAGAAGAGAACAGACCTATGGAAACCAGTCTTATTGATTTGGATTTAGATGACTTGGCAATGTTGAAAGCTAAGGAAAAATGAACTGTACTATCATCTCTTGGAAGGTGAATGGACTGAACTCTATGGTCAAGCGGAAAAAAGTATTTCACCTTATGAAGAAGATGGATGCAGATGTGTGTTGCCTCCAGGAAACCCATATCAAAAAGAAAGATGAAAAATGGCTCCTACATGATTGCTTAGGAGATATGTATCTCTGCCGTCTCGGTTAAGAGAAGACGGGTGGTTATGTATGTTAAACCACATTTAGCTCCAAAATTAATATTTTGTGACAATAAGGGCACATTTGTGGGAGTGGAAGTCAAGATTGACGGCCGTGCCCTACTTTTGATTGGTATATATGTCCCTTGTAATGAGAACAAACAATGTTATGAGGATTTGAAAAAGCATATCTGGGCACACCAATATGAAAATCTGTCAATTTTGGGAGATTTTAACAGAGTGGTGAATACACATCTCAATAGAAGTTCGCAACTCAAGACAAAAAAACATCATGGGAAAATACAAAAGGAATTTCTGTATATGGCTGAGGAACTGCAATTATCAGATGTTTGGAGATACAAGCATCCCTTGACCAAAGATTTCACTTTTTTCTCAAATCGACACAACTCCTGGTCAAGAATAGATCTAATCTGGCTTTCAAAAGTGTTCTTAAATTGTGTCAAAAAGATTGAAATTCTGCCAAAAGTATTGAGTGACCATAATCCTATGAAATTGGTGCTGAGTTTCCATACCAGATCCATATGTTGGAGAATGGATGAAAATATATTATGACATGGAAAGACTGTGGAACATTGTAAAAAGGAATTTGATGAATTTTTGAAAAGAAACTTAAACAACAAAGTGGACATAGCTACAGTTTGGGACGTGGCTAAAGCTGTCTTCGGTGGAATTTTCATCCAAAAAATAAGTGAAAGAAAAAAGCAACAAAGAACAGAAATGGATGAACTATTGGGTAAGATCAGAAAAATTGAAAACAAGTTAAGTTCAGACCCAAATAACAAATCTTACATTTCCACAATGAAGATATTACAAAGACAACTATCTGGGATGGTTGCTGAAGAAATGGATAAAAAACTGAAATATGCGAAGCAGAATTTCTTTGAAAATGCCTATAAACCAGGTAGATGGTTGGCACTCAAAGTAAGAAAAGAGAAGACAAAAAGACTTATTTTACATATTAAGGAAGGTAATAGAACTATAACAAATGAGTAAGAAATCCGGAAATTTATGTACAATTACTTTAGTAACCTGTATTGTGACCGACCTACAGAGAACAAGCCGAAATTGGAAGACTACTTGCGATCTCAGAAGCTTCGTCAAATTAAGGCAGAACACAGAGAGGTATTGAACCGTCCTATCCCTTTGATGGAAATAATAGAAGCAATTGATAGAAGTAAATTGGGAAAAGCTCCAAGCCCAGATGGGCTCCCGGCTAACTTTTACAAATACTTCAGAGATCAGCTAGTGAAACCATTACATAAATTGTTAAACTCAATATTGGAAACTAACAAGATCCCAAACAGTTGGCAAAAAGCAAATGTTGTACTGATTCCTAAGACCGACTCGGAAGAAATTACAAGTAAAGATTTTAGGCCAATTTCTCTCTTAAATGATGATTACAAGATATTTGCATCAATTTTGGCCAAACAATTAAAACAGGTTCTTCCAAGCTATATCAGTGAAGACCAGAAAGGTTTTCTTCCTGCGAGACAGATGAGGGATAATATGAGGACTGTAATGAATATTTTGGAATATTTCGAGTCACATAATGAGAAGAAGAGAGCTTTACTTTTCTTAGCTGCAGACAAGGCCTTCAACAACATCAGATGGGATTTCATGATGAAGGTATTGGAAGAAATGAAGTTTGGACAGACATTTCTGACTTGGATCAAGTGTATATATCGTGATCAAAAGGCATGCCTGATTATAAATTCTGACCAATCTGTAACATTTCCCATACAGAAAGGGACAAGGCACGGATGCCCTCTGTCCCCATTACTGTTTATCACAATGTTAGAAGTCCTGTTGAGAAACCTTCGAAAGCTGGAAGATATTTGAGGTGTGAAGATTAGGAAAGAAGAATACAAAAATTCGGGCTTTTGCTGACGATGTGGTGCTTTTCCTGGAAGACCTGCTACTCCGAATAGCTAAGCTAAATAGAGAGATAAATTAATTTGTAGAGTTGGCAGGGTTTAAGATCAGCAAACAAAAAACAAAAATGCTAATCAAAAATATCAAAGGCCAAGAGAGAAGCCAATTAGAGGAACTATCTGGAATCCAGGGTACCCATAGTGCAAAAGACTTGGGAATACAGGTCAGAAACAATAATAATAAATTATTCCAAAATAATTACTTAACAGCCTGGAAATCTATTCAGAAGAAAATGGTGGTCTGGAAGCGGTTAGGCTTGACCTTATTGGGAAAAATGTCATTGTTCAAAATGAGTATTTTACCGCATATGTTATTCGTATTCCAAATGATTCCGATACCCATCCCTTTCAGGTGGTTTGAGAATTGTGAAAAAGAGATAGTACGGTTCCTTTGGGATGGGAAGAAACCGAGGGTTAAGCTTAAACTGATGACTGACCTCCGAGAACGAGGTGGATTTTCTATGCCTGATTTAAGAACATTCTATGTGGCCGCATGCCTGGTATGGATAAGACCATGGGTATTCTTGAATAATCATCAATTTTTGGCATTGGAGGGGCACAATCTGCACTTCGGGTGGCACACTTACCTATGGTATGGCAAGACCGAGGTGCAGAAGTGTTCCTCCGATATGTAATTTGGAAATCTCTCTTCAGGATATGGATCAAGTACAAACCCCTTCTATATGCTAAGTTGCCACCTTCCATCTCTCCAGCAGAAGCACTTCAGATAAAAGGATTAAGGAGAGAGGGAGACTGGTTTACTAATAAAGATCTAGCATATGTAGAAGGCGGGGCAATCAAACTGAAAGACCAACAACAGCTTCAACAAGAGGGCATTGCTATACAGTGGTTTCCCTACTTCCAGATCAAAGAGAGGTTCAAAAAGGATATGGAAAGGGGTGGTATAACTTTGGAACCTCCTCCTCTAGAAAAACGGTGGCAGAGTGGAGATACCCACCTGCTGTCAAAAATGTACAAATTAATATTGGGGATTGATCTGGAAGGAGAAACCACCAAAGAATATATGATTAAATGGGCACGTGATTTTGGCCATAATATATCTTTCAATGAGTGGCAAATGGTGTGGAAAAATTGTCTTAAATTCACTCGATCTTATATCCTGCAGGAGAATGCACTGGAAATGTGGTTCAGATGGTATCTCCCACCTGTGAGAATTGCCAAAATGTTTAAGGTGCTGAAAATGTGACAAAGAGATTGGTACCTTTTTTCACCAACGGTGAGGGTGCCAAAAAGTTAAGAAATTTTGGAAGATGATTTGTTCTAAAATCCAAAAAATATTGCAAGTCAAAATAGATCTAAAACCGGACTTTTTCTTGTTGGGTATTTTCCATCTGGATAAGCAAATAGAACAAAAATATGGCAGACTGATGTGGCATATGGTTACAGCGGCAAGAATTATTCTTGCCAGATACTGGAAAAAAGAGTCGACACCACTCGAGACAGAATGGTTAGAGAAACTGGTTGAAATTGCGGGGATAGAAAAACTCTCCTGTATGATAGAAAACAAACCAGATGGTAAATTCTTAAAAACTTGGCAACCACTGTTGGAATATTTATATATCAAAACTGGGATTGATTAATGGATCAAGAGGAAAATATGTTTTAGAACTCACCTATTAGGAGATTTAAAGTGGGAAGTTAGGAAAAGGGGTTCAGAGAGGGTGGTTATAGTAAACTATTCGTGAAAATGGCTACTTTGCAATTATGAGACTGGGAAATTTTCTGTATATACTTTGCTAATAAATTACAGACGTGGAAAGTGAAACTGACCAGTATACAGGTAAATATATATACATATATATATAGGTATACTTATATATGAATGTATACACATATACACATTCATATATATTTATACATATAGTCTCATTTTCAGTTTGGAGGGGGATTGATAAGAAAATAGCACTATGCTGTTCTGTCATCAGAGGAGGACGCTCTCTCTATAAATATCTGTCAATTGTCAATCATTTTTTGAGTAACCCTAAGCCCACAATTGTTTTTAAAATACTTTTTTTTTGTAATGTTCAACTGAGTAAGACTTGGAGCGCTAGGGAAGGCCACTTTACCAACATGTTGGCCAGTGTACTTTGGACCTTTATAAATGTGCAACATTGTTATGTTGACACTGTTTCAAAATGTATTGTGGACGGAGTAATACGCTTGTGTTCTAAATTCAAAAGTGCAGATGGATGCTTTGCGTACATCACTGAAATGTTGTTATCTGTGCTCAAAGTGCATATATGTTATATGTTATGTTATTATGTGGAATGTATGTTTTCTATCTTTTCATTTCTTTTGCCTATTTATCTCATCTGTCTTACCTATTTCCCCTTCCCTTCTATTGTCTTGTTGAATATGTGTGTGTGTGTGTGTGTGTGTGTGTGTGTTAAAAAAAATGGAAATGGGATCTGGTGATGTTACAACATGATATCATTAAACATCAACCACAGTTGCACAGAGTAGGCCATTCAAATCAAAATCACTGAGTCTAACCAATGGAGATCATACACACACACACACACACACACACACTTTTCAAAACAGTATTCTCACCTTGGGATTCCTCCTTAGCATTCAACCTGAGACTCAGGGCCAGTCCCTGAGATCTGGGATCCCTTATTACATTATTTGTTTGGTATTTGTTATTTATGCATATTTTGATGGAATTTAGAGAGAAGAAGATGTATGAGAAGTTCAAGCCCAGTGATTCATAGCCAATTCCTGATTCATAAGCTCAAGGTAGAAAGGAAAATGAACAACAGCATATTATGCAGCCTTGATAGCTAGCTAGCTATCGCTGGTTATTTAGTTGCTAATTTTACCGCAGAAAGCGGTAAGAATTAAATACAAAACAAATTGCCTCTAGTATTATAAAGCCATCAATCATACCAGATACATTCCAGCAACTTCCAATAGTGTGTGGGCAAGCAATGCCTTTGCTTTTTCACTAGTGATTACTCCCACTCCATATTCCAAATTAGACTCAAGGAAACACACATTTTCAGAACTCCTCAAATGGCGCTAAACAATTTATTGGTTCTGAAGTGTACTACAGGGATATTTCCAAACAATTTGGTCTACTTAATCAGAATGGTATTATGGAAAACATCTAAAATGTTTAGATAATTAATGGTTAAAATATAAAACAGTACTATTCACTTATGATTAGAATGACATGGGGCAGCACAGGCAGAAAAGTCAGTTTCAGTGAAGTTTTCATTACTTGGTTATTCTTTATTGTATACTTTGATCTTGTTCACTGCTACGACTCCAGTATGATCACACCCAAGAGTATATGTGATTGTCAGCAGGAAATTTATGGAGCTGATAATTGTAGGAACCTATGCTTCACTGGGAAAAAAGTATTAAGTATACATGCAGCTCTTAACCATTTTTGAAATTCAGGTTGACCTTTTTCAAGCAACTACTGTTGTAGGAGTGACAGGATCTGCACATATTACCTCCACATGCAGGTCCCAGTTTATCAGCATAGTCCATCTTCTCTCTCCATGCAGTCAGCACCTCCATGCACTTTGTGAGCCCAGCAATCTCAATTTGTGCTCCTGCGTGCTATCACATGCGGATTTGGAAATGCATGAACCAGGTTTGTATCTACTTTTGGCTCCATCCTATGGAATCCTGAGACTTGAAGTTTGGTGAGGTGAGAGCCTTAATTCTATAGTTGAAGGGACTGGATCAGAACTTTGTAGCAGAGCTAAATTCTAAATACCTCATCAAACTAAAATCCCAGAATTCCACAGGACAAAGCCATGACAACTAAAGTGCTATCAATCTGATATAAACATACAATGTGGATACATTCTGGGCTTAGATCTGGGACAGTAGCTGAGAAGGGAAGGATTGTGCAAGAGTTTCATGGAACCCAGTCCACTTCCAGCTCTTCATGTACACAAACTGCAGTACTACAGTCAAAAATAATATATCCATAATAAATAAGATCAAATATGGACTTTGTTTATTATATTTATATCCTTCTTTTCCTCCAAGCAGTTCAAGATAATGCAACTATTCTCCATGTTTATTTTCACAGTAACTCTGTATATATAGATTATGATATTATAAGCCAATTACAGAGAGAGGCATTTCAGGATGGGAAAAGGATAACAAAACAAAGCAAAGCAAATTAAGTCTTGAAGTAGGACTACTGTTAGTTTATAACAAAGGTTTACAGTATGAAAATCTACTAATTTGTGTGTAGGGGTGCTCAACTAGAAGTTGCTTTAATATGGCAGAAGATAAAAATCTGTATTAATCAACAGTGTAATAAATTATGGAACTTAATGGACACAACAGTTAAGGGTACCAAGAAATTATCAAGCCCAAGACAATTTTTATAATATCTGTTGCCCCTTTATTGAGTTTATAAATCATAGGAGATCTTTAAGCCTCACTCCAATCTTTCATGGTAATTTATGGAAAGATTATTCAGGCAAAGAAAGTATATAGTGCTATATAGATCTGTAAATCTTTGGCTGTTTTATGCTTGTACTTTTAAAAACTATAAGTTCTGTCATGGCCTTTTCTGCAATAAAATTCAGGGTTTTGTTTTTTTTAAAAAAAACATTCCTGTGAGGTAGGTTTGGCTGAGAGATAGGGACGGTCCCAAGAACAGCCAGTAATAATTTTAGCTGTGTAGAAACTGAAGACAGATGTCCTAATTCAAAACTCTTAACCATTTCATCTCATAAGTCTTTGATTTTGTGTCATTAAACCCACATTCCAACTGCCACTGTTGTGGCTGTGAAGGGAGAGAAGAGTAGGTGGGGACAGTTCGATCATGTCATTTGTAAGCCACTTTTGGCTGAAGAATGAGATACAAGTACAATAAGCAAACAAGCAAACAAATAAGTCCAACCACTCCATAAGAGCATTGAAGAACAGTTAATTTAAAACATAACTGTTTCTCACTGTTCAACTTTACAAGTAAACAGGAGGCAACAAAAACTTTATTAACAGCAAATTAATACCAACTTTTCCCTCACTTAAATGTCTCTCCACAGACAAGGCAGGGAATGCTCAGCTGCAACCATGACAGTTGTTTCTATTCATAATATTTTTCACATAAATATTCTTTAATCCAGAACGGACTAAGAAATAAAAATAATATATATTGAAGCCCATGTTGCCAAGAATAATCATGCTCTTTTATAAACATATATGCTAACAAAATGTTGAAAGTTGTCCAGGCAAAGACCTAACGCTTCCTAAGGAAAGCCAATTTTGTTCTAATTTGATTTGTGATTTCTAAGGCTGCAAAACAATAAAAAAGGTTGGAATTGATTATACCATCAGACTTCAGCTGATTAATATATTAGTTTGATCATTTTAAGTACATACGAAACCTCTTTCATTGGTTTGTCAAAGGGAGGAAAAAAAATCTACGCACCATTTCACCTCAGCACCTAGAAATGTGCTACTGATTTGAAATCAAAACACTTGGAAGACTGACCTGTGCAGTGCTAGCATTTTCCTATCTGATGATGGAACTCTAAAGAAGGTGTGTGGAAAAAACTGAGTAGGTGCAATCCCCCAAAAAGACTGAAAATCCAAATGAGATGAAAAAGTTGTTCCAAAAATCAGAACCTTGTTGTTTTAGGATTATATATTCTGAAATTTAATTCCCTTTTTTGGAAACATGTGAAGAAACAACTTCCACTTCTTTCTTCTAAGTAACAAAAAAGGAAGAGTTAAGAATCAGAATGCCAGGACTCAAACTTGAACATGTGAAGCAAGAAGGCCTTTGAGGAGCACAAGTGGAATCCTAATCCTGTTTCATCACTGGCTTGCTGCCATTTCTACCTCTCCTTCTAGGGTTGGGAGATATACAGTATTCCCAAATGGGAGATCATTTTAGAAGTGAAGGAACACAGTCCCCATTTCAATCACAGCAGGCACAAGTAAAGGAGCCTTACCAAGCAGAATGTTTCAATCAGAGCTTTGGAAAGTTACCTGCTTTGACTATAACTCCCAGAATCCCTCAGCCAGCCTAGCCAGAATCCCCCAGCCAACGTGGGCAAATTTGAAGTTTTGGTTCCAGCAATAAAAATAAAACTATGGTGCCCATTTTTGTAGTTAACATTTCTTCCAAAGTCCTAGAGCACCCAGTCTGTAAAAATTGTTTCTACTTTCTTACATTCCCCTTCTTACTCAAGCTCCAGGCCCCTGCAGGCTTTTTATAACATAACCTTTTATTGCACAAATTTACAGTTGCTTGGTCTCACCCCTAGAGCAAGAAGAAAATAGAATTTCAGAGCTTTAAAACAGCTCTGTCCAGCACAACGGTATCAAAGATGCTTTCAACAGGAAGGGAATCCCATCAGTGTTAGGCTGAGGAGTGAAAAGCATGGGAAGAGAGTCTCTGCTCAGCTTCTGCTTCCATCTGATGGGCTGGATATCTGCAGAGAAATGTACCTGCATGAGATACAGAAGCAACTCTCAAACAACAGGCTCAGAAGAGATTTAGAGAGAAAAGGCTGGCCATGGCAGCAATGAATCAGGGCCCTCTTTCTTCCTTAAATCAGTTGTCAACACCTGAATCAATTAACTGGTGCAACTGATTGATTAATGTTGCAGGCCTTGCTATTTCTTTTCAGAATAGTTTACCTGATGAAATCCCAGTGCATTCAAAGAAGGATTCTACAAGTTGTTTAACATCAAATGGAGCTCCACCTTAGCAGCTTGGAGATTTTTTTCACCTTTAAAACATGGGTGGGCATTCTGTGATTCTAGGGCCACCAGCAGCCCTCTACGTTTTTTAAATATGGATCCAATTTAATATGAATCTGGTTTCAGAAGCCCTGTGCAGGCAATCAATGCAGGCAAGAGCAGTCTGCCCCTTTTCCTAGCAGTGCAATGGGGTGATGCGAGATAGGGAGAGAGAAAGAGCGAACGGATGTCAGAAGGAGAGAGAAAAGGGGAGACCACACCCACTTCGTGGCTCAGGACCAACTGCTTCACATTTGCCACTGCCAGCATTTGCCCTGGAAGGAATAAAGCCATTTCTAAGACCTGCATAGATTGTCCCAAAGTGCTTAAATTTTTATATTTTATAGAAATCATTGATAAACTCTCCCCACTCCCCCATTTGGAATTCCTTCATTTGAACACCCATTTAAGTTTTACAACTAACAAGACAACCTATAAGGCAAGATATGGAAATCGGGATGTGAAAGAGAACACTATTGGTTTGGGTTCTATTTTCCCTCTCTGGCCACTTTATTGTTTTTAAAGATGACTCCCCTCCCACTGGTTTCAAGGGAGGGGATCAATTACAGGGCAGATCCAGGCAGCCATAAATCTATCACTGCTTTGGGAATAGTTCTGAGGTTGAGAAGGCTATGGATCCTGTGTTCCCAGCATGACATCTCCTCAACCACGTCAGAATTCCAACATCAGAATGGAGGTTTATGCAGCTGGGAGGGATATTCAGCATCTCCTCCACTGGGTGAGGCCAGACATCTCATAACCATAAAAGTAACTAATAAGGTGACCATTACATTGCAAAAGGAATAAATTATGCCTCATTAGTTTACAACCATAATTTAACATAGCTGTACCTTTGATATTGGGAAGAAGGAATTAACTACAAATAGCTAGACGAGTACTCTGCTAGGGGTCTGGACAAGTACATGCTAGGAGTCCAATTCTTCACTTTAAATGGTATTTCAGCTTCAGTACTTGCTGAGCTTCAAAGGGCTTGTGTGTAGAGTTGTTCACTCTCTTCTATGGACACATGCCCATAGAATGAAAGTTTCATTCCTTGTACAATCAGAATGGGAAATCATACATACATTGGGCTCCTTACCTTCTTCAGCCTGTGATCTTCATTTTGTTTTAAAGAGGTTCCCCCCACCCCTTCTGCCCTTTGTTGGCTAAAGATCCAAGGGAACATTGCTTAGCACAAACCACATCTCTCACCTCTTCCCATGGTAAGTACACTTTCCTTAGATTAATCCAAACAGCCTTAATTTCCAAGTCCCGTTTCTGAAACAAAATGAACATAAACAAGTCACCGGTAAGTGTAGTTTGTTCACTAGAACAATAGTGAATTGAGTTTTAAATGTGTCATGAATACATTTCAAGTCAAGCAGCCCATTCTGAATGCAGAAATCTATAGATTTCAGGGGATTTTATGAAAATTCATAAAAACAAGTAGCATTATTCTGCTTTCTTTTCTTTTTTTAAAATGTCTGGTTTCACTGCAAACTTCATGTTAAGTTATGCTCTGTAGAGAACACTAAGGCCACTTCCACATGACGTTGCTGTGGACGCATTGCTGGTGGTCTGTGAGTCATGCTTTTGCATGACATCATTGTGGTCCTGCTACCAACACATCCTGATCCATCACTATCGCAGGATATTCTACTAACAGGAAAAATCCATTAATAGCCCACAATCACACGATACTCCCATTGCAAGCAGCCATGTGGAATGGGCAGAAGCACAATCTAGGCACTTCCTTTCCCAGTGCAGCATGGGAAAGAGGCCGGCTGCACTGCGGAAGGAAGGCACATGTCAGTCACACTCCCATCTGCAGGCGGCCAGCGGGGTGTAGAGGGGGGCATTGGAGACACGCTTCTATCCTGGCAAAGGTGCCAAGATGACGATGGAAAAGGGTAAGGCGTGGAAACGCGTAAAACTGTTTGGGACAAAACCACCAATGGTAAATGAATTCTACATTACATTCCCTTAATGCAGTTGGCTATGTTTTGACAGATAGGTTAGTGTAGTGAAATGTAGTGAAAAAAAATGTGAGCTATGAGCCAGAAGACACTCAAATTCACCAGCTATCTATGCTACCACTTTCCTAAGTCTTAACTTTCCTCACTCTTGGGCTGTTGAGAAAAAGTTTGGGGTACATAGAACAAGTTTTAGGGCCGTCCGAGTAAGGATGAGCAAATAAAAATCTTTATTTGGAAATGCTCATTTCAGAGGTTCACAAGCTATTATTCAGAACTGTGTGTGCACTGAACATAGAATACATATTTTGCTAAGAATTACATTAAAATATGATTATATTCTGTTCTTAATAGTTATATTTGTTGATTAGAGTTTATTTTGCCAGTAACTGAAAGAAGTTTGTGTATTATTACTATTTTCTTGGAATTTCACTAATTTTACAAGGGCTATTAAAAACAATTGAGAAATAATTATACTACTGAGAAAGACAAAAACATATGCAACATAGTTGGGCCTTGGGCTTGCTTCTGGACTGATGGGCCCCAGTAATTTGTACTGACTTCACCCCATCAGTCCTGCTTGTCACATGAAAGCTATACAATATGGCAGTACGGATTATATGTATGTTATAAGGAATGATAACTTAATATGGTAGGAGATGTGAAATATTCAATGTATATGTATATGAAGTGTTATCTTTATTGTACTGATGTCAAAAGGAGGTTTTCTCAGTTTTTTTTCCTTACAAAAGGAAATGTATGAGATAGGTTAGGTTGAGACCATGATAGGCTCAAATTTCTTGCTTTAATACTTCTACTGCCAGTCTATAGGCTACCTATTTCTATTCAGTCTATTTCTGGGCACAATTTGAAGTGTTGGTTATGACTTACAAAGTCCTACATGGTTCAGGTGCAGGCTGTCTACTGGAACATATATCCCTGTATAAGCTTGCCTAAGTTTTGAGATCTTCTGTGGAACTCTTCTCTTGGGCCTTTTTTGCACAGCATTCGCCATGCAAAAGGGCCTCTGGAATGTCACAATTGGGAGGAGTTGTCCACATGACGTCCTCGCAATTATGCAATACTGCCTGGGCTGGCAGGCGCCGATCGTGCACTATTTCATTTTTGGCTTTGAGCCAAAAATGGTGCGCAATCGCACATCGCTCCAGGGCCCCACGTGCACTTACCGTGTGTGCGGAGCTCCAGACCAGGAGCGCTCGCGTTTCCTGCCCCAGCACAGCCTGAGAAAATCCCAGGCTGCGCTGCAGAAGGAAGAGGAGGGCTCTCATGCTACCTGTTCGCGAGCAGGCTGCAGCTGTGGAACTGAAGCAATGGGGACGCAAGAGCCTCTCGCAAGAGGCAGCTCGTGCGATCCCTGCACCCCAGCACCAAGAACAGGTAAGCTGCGGAAAGGTCCTCTGTCCCATCACCCCTACAAGTACATTTGATGGAATGTGGGAGAAGACCTTCTTAGTGGCTGCTCCCAGGCTCCAGAACTCCATTCCAAGATGGATTACACTGGTGTTTTCTAATTATTCTTCCATAGGGAGGTAAAGACCTATTTGTCTTGGCAGACCTGGTTGGAAGCAAAGAAGAATCAATACTTGTATCGGTTAGTGAAAGGAAGCCCTGAAGAACATGCCTGCCCCTTTGTTTCACCTCTCTATTCCTTTGATCTATGTTCTCAAGCCTTTTTTTGCTTCTTTCCTGCCTTCAGAGGTCACTTTCTCCCTCTTCCAAAAGTTAGTCCTTTGTCTCCCTTTGTCTGGAAAGGGAGCATGTATGAGTCTCCTGCCTCAGGATGGCTCCTATTCACTTATGAGAGCCCCCTATTAGGGCTCTTTTTCCAAAAGATAGGAACCTTTTCTTTTTTTAATCTTATCTCTTTTCCTATCCAAGATAGTTTTCCTGAAACAATAAAAGTATGTTTTCCTTTTTACCTTACAAGAGCATCTTGAGGATTTTTTTCTCCTCCTTATTATCAAAGCTCATATAGCACAGGCTGTAGTACACTCTGCTTGATATATATACCAAATATTCTTACAGGCCTTTGAGGAATTAAAAGAGAAAGAGACTTTCATGTGCTTGGTTGTTTATATTTGTTGTTCTTTGTAATGGTTATGCTTTTGATTGCTTTTAATTTTATTGATAGTTGAATTGTATTTTTAAATTTCATGGGATGTAAAATATTTTAACCTTTGCCTTGAATCCTGGATTGGGAAAAAGGAAGGAGGAGGAGGATGACGATGACGCTGCCCAAGGTCACCCCCAAAATTTCATGCTTGAATGGGGATCTTAATTTATTTGTAAAATTAAGCAGTCATCCAATAGTTCTGTAGGTGACATACTGGCCAAAACCATTAGTCATACCAAAAGAAAGGCAGCATTCTAACCTCTGGAATATTGTCCACCCTGGAAACAGGGGCTCTTCTCCCACTCAATGCTGGCTTCTGCCCTTGAATAGGAGGTGGAAACTCCACTTATCCCTTTGATTAAAAATCAGTGCCACTGCCTACTGGATTAAACATCTCTATATTCCCGGGGCACAGCAGGATGCCACTGGGGAAACGACAATCTCTAAGCTTAGAGACCCCTTTCCTTCCCCCCTCCATCCTCTCTGGGAGAGAGGAATTTGATCTACTTGCATAGCTGACAAGCATGTGGAAGGAGAGAGTGAGAACAGAGAGTTCTTTAAGGAAAGTGTTTTATTCTAAGGACAGGCAATCCAATCATAAAAAGGTGTCTCGTTCATGGTCGCTGCTTCCTCCAGGCCTTGCTTGCAGTTACAAGTTACAGATAGTTACATCATTTCAGCCAGAGCTTTAAAAAGAAACAAAAACCCTAACACAACTAGCTAAAACATCCTAGCTACTCACATTGTTGATCAGATGTTGAGATGGTGTGTGGGAAGAAAAACCAGGAGGTGAGGCCTGGCGGGACCAACCTGCAAGTGGCAATAGGTCTGCCTCTGGTTGATGTCTGTCTGTCTGTCTGTCTGTCTGTCTGTCTGTCTCTCTCTCTCTCTCTCTCTGCCTCATGGTCTCCTGAGGCCTTTTAAAACTTCTTGACTGAAGCATCTCAAAGGTTCCCCCGATTGGGCAATTATCTCTTGTGACTTGTGAAGTCCTAGTGGTGCTGACCCTCAAAAAATTTAACTAAACCCAGCACCTCATTAACCTCTTGGTTGCCAGAAGGGAGAACTATCTCCCTTCAGCTTTGTTACCTGGATAATGGGAATCTGCATTATCACACACTCACCTTCACTGCATCACTCTCATTCTGTTAAGCTGGGTCCTCCTGGCTGTTCCAGGCATTGGCACAATGCTGTCTTACCCCCATTGAATGCTGGAGGGGGCACGAGGCACATAGGGCCAATGGTGCTTTGTTTGGTCTGTTTGGCCATTCAGAAAGGAGGCGTGCCTGCCCTTAACAAGCAAATACCATAACTCCTCTGCAGGCTTTTCTCTTACTTGTCTCCACTACTCTACTCCAATCCAGTGGTATAGGACTATCCAGCTCCCAGTTTCACCAAGCTTGGTCTTGTGGAGATTGTCATTTTTCCACTGCTAAGCTTCATGCTCCTGCTGTTTCCCAAACTGTCAGTTGCCACTCCCAAAGCCCTGCCACAGTGTCAGATTGAGCTTTCAACCTCGTAAAGGAAAACATAAAATCTAATCCTATAATTTTCCATTTCTACAGATCCCATATGTACTGGTGGTGGTTGTTTCTCATTTTGGTACCCAAGAACAAAGGACAGACAGTGCACCATTTTATTCCTCCTTTCAGGAAGTTCTTGTTTTCTAGGCCAAATTAGACATGATAAAGCAGAAGTGTCTGTTTAAAACTATTCTTCTCAGACATATATAAAGCAAAGGATAAGAGATCTTTTTTTCTCCCTAGGACAAAATGAGTGCAGGAATATTTTCTTCTGGTTTTGAAAACCAGAAAACGTCCATACTATCACCTGGTTTGACTGTGATACTGGAATACATAGAACATGAAACACAGGATGCTATCATTTATAATGTACCAAGTTCATGTTTAAACCTGGCCTCTGGGGCAGATTAGCAGTAACTTAGTAGCCATGTTTCAAGCTATGTGCCAGATTCTCAGTTTATCTCTGCATCTCTGAGGCAGTCTGTGGCAACTTTTGCTGCCTTCCTCAATTTCTGGCCCATCTGAAGACCCTGCCTCCTTCCTCTTCTCTCCCTTTCCCCTTCCACTTAACAACCAGTGATGTAGACTCGAGTCAATTGACTTGGACTCAAGTCAGACTTAAATCACTTCAGTGAATCAACTTGGACTTTACTTGGCAAAAATTACACACTGACTCAACTTGACTCAAGACTTGGTTGTTTTTAGTGCCCTGGTTCAGTAACATAACACATTCATCCAGAAACCTTACAACTTACTGGTCACATGATGATCCATCTCAAACCCAAAGTGTGGACCATTTCTCAGAGAGAACAGCCAATGGGCTAGGCAACGGGCTTGAGGTGGGCTTGATGTCTGCTCAGTAGTCTGTCCCCACTACATATACGAGGAGCTTTCTAAAACTTTTCTGAAGAGCAGAAGGCAGGACTTGTGCCCAGAGTGCAGGGCATGTATCTCAGAAGGGGACAGAAAATGAGTTAGGCAATGGGCTTGTGGAGGAAGGATCCTTCCTTCTAAAGCTCTTGAAGCTTCAGTAATGAGGAATAAGAAGGATCCTATTCCCAACTTCTTACTTTGTAAATGGGAAGTAAGAAGGATCTTATTCCCCACTTCTGAAGCTGCAGATGGCAAAATCACAAAAGTGGAGGGTCAAGTCTACTTAAATTGTTAAAACTGACTTTATTTGACTCTGTCTGGAAAATCTGGAATACAGGTTGGGGTATAAAGTTGCTTTCCAGACTTGAAACTTGACTCAAGACTTGACTTGAAAGTATCTTGCAAGGACTTGAGACTTGAAGGTAGAGACTTGAGACTTGACTTGAGATTTGGAGTACAAGACTTAAATACATCACTGCTTACAACTGAGTATGCACAGGTAATAAACCACTCTGCCTCTTCAAGCTGTCCCCAAAAGAGAGGAGAAAGTGGAGTGATATTCTGGCTGCACACAGCATAAAGTAATTGGGGAGTAATAAGAACTGGGGAAGAGAGAAAAGCAGGCTAGTAAAATAGTAACAGACCACCTGCTCACCAGTTAGCTGGCTTCTATCCTACACACACCACTCCTTGTTGGCCTGAACTGAACTATGAAGTGCAGTACAGTGGAGAGCAGCAGGCAGAATAGGAAGTTTGTTCATGTGTGAGAGATAGGGAAGGGAGAAATTTTTATACCAATAATAAAGGAGTTTTGGAGCAGTAATGTTTACAGGTTCTAATTCCTGGGCAGGGGGAGTCTGGTTTACTCAATTGGGCGGAAATAGCCATGCTATGGAGCAGCCGGGTGGACCCAGCTTAACAGAGAAAGAGTGATTCAGTGACAGAAAATATTTGGAAGAACTATCAAACCGTTGGTAAGTCATCAGCTTCCTCAAGTTCTGTTTCACTATTTCCCAGTAAAATGTAACATCCATCCACTTCAGAGGTGGTGATGCATGCAGATATCTGCTAAACAATAGGAGGCATTCTGTATAAAAAAAATTCTGGAAATTACAAGCAGCAATCAGAAGTTGCTTGGTAGTTAGCTACAGGTGTGTAAAATTGATTGGGAGTTGTTGGATATGTTATAAAAAAGGCTGTAGACTTTTTCTTAGCATGCCACCAGATCACCTGCGTAGATATAGAATATAAGGTCATTGAGACCCCCCCTCCCCTCCTCATTTTGAATAAGGTATGGTAATTTTGCTGAATCTTTGAACAGCTGGAGATCATTTTTCTGAAACCAAATTACAATACCACCGACAAAGACTCAAATCTCAGCAGTAGTCTTTGTGTTTCTAACAATGGACATAATATAGTGAACTCTAGTTTTTCACTGTTAGAATCAGCGTCTCAAAGATTTCATATTCTGGATTTTCAGCTTCATATATCCCCAGAAAAGAAAGGTTTTCATGAACTGAAATAATTTGTTTCTTGACAGTCCCCTTAACCTCGTACACTGAACTCTAGTGTAGAGACAGGTATTTTTTGAGGGGATTATTCAGTTATTGGTAATTATGTGTCATTGCCAGCCATCACCTTGAAACATCAGGAGGATCTGCCTCAGTTTTTGAGAACTTCCTGGGCAGGCACAGGCCCCAAACTAATTGCTGCTTAGGGCAGGCTGAAGAAAGGAAGGGAAACCCAGATGCTGGATTCTACAACCCATGAACCAGAATATCTTCAGCTTCAGTTTATATAAATAGAGAGAAAAGTGCATTTTGTTAAATACACACACACACACACACACACACACACACACACACTCGAAATGCAAATTTGTATAATATATTCAATGTAGTTTCTTTTTAAAAAAATTAAGAAACACCTAATAGTATGGAAAGTAGATGAAATTGACATATGAATAAACCCATCTGAATTGGGCATGGACTGGAAGTAGAGTGATTCATCCATCTTGGGAACGCCAATGCCAGCACACCCATCACTGCTGAAGAAGCCTGGTAGCTTAGTTGTGGCCATTTTTGCCTGACAGTAACATCAGCCTGTGGCAGTGGATGCCTCTGAGTGAGCCAGACCCAGGAAGTTCTTTGTCCTGCCAGAGATGGGGTTCACAGATTAGCTAGGAGGTCTGGTTGCATTTTGTGGAACATCACAAGTAAGGGAAGCAGAGGTGAGGGTGGTAAGATAGGGAGGATCATAAGTAATGGCATGACAAGGAAGACAAAATGGAGGACAGATGAGTTGATGAAGTGATCAGAGAGGCAACCAGCAAAGCCAGAAAAAAAAAATCAAAAACTCTTGAATTTCAGTAAGCTCTCAGGGCAATCCAGATATGGTTAGACTACAACTCCCATCAGTCCATCTCCTTAGCATTCAAGATCATTGATTACCCCTGCCACTCTTTAAGTACTTGGCACATGATTGGCTTTAGAGGGTGTACTGTCCTCCTGGCTTGTTATTTTTTTTAAAGATAGTCCCTTCTGCTCTTTGTACAAGCATAACATAACCTGCTTTGGGATGCTTTTTTAAAAACAAGCCATAAATTACCAAATACATCCATAAATACGTACATATATAATCCTACTCCGAATACTCAAGACCTCTGGGCATTTGGGAGACTCACCACAGCTGAGTTTTCACCCATGGATCCAGCCCTCCTCGCCAGCTGTATTCCAGCAATTTATATTGTATAATACTAGAACCCAGAAGTACCCAAGAAACACATATGGATAGTACTTTGAGGACATTTCTCTGGCATATCTACATCCACATGGACATGTACCTACCTACTTACACCCACACCTGAACAGAGCCTTTTTTTTACTTGCGATAGGGGAGAGTTTTGTTCAGTTAGTCTCTTGATAAGAACTTACTTAAATTTACAAATACCTTCAACAGTCTAGTGGAAAGAATGTGAAGTTAAAACACTTCAAATATGGATGAAGGCAGAACTGATAGACTTGCTCACCTAGGACTGGGGCCTTAAGTGTTTAGGTCTCATAAGTGTGGATTGGAATCTCTGTGTATCCATCTATGCTTGCGATGCTAAGATACCTTTTATTTCATTAGGGCCTCCTTTTCTTGAATAACTGAATGGCAGATAGGCAGGAATGCCTACTGAAAGTACCTATTAATTGTTTTTTAATCCATACCAAACCAATGGATTAAAAAACAATTTTTCTGAAAAAAAAAATTTTTCTGAAAGAAATTTTTTCCCCCAGTTTCTGCTTTCAGCCAAATTTCACATGATGTTAGAAAAAAATTGAATGGGTGAAAAATTGGATGTGTGTGTATGCAGTAGCTAGCTGTTATCCTGACTTCTGGGGTCCTCTGTGGGACACCTTGATTCACTCCAAAAATGCAAAGATTGGGGAAATTAGCAGATCACTAGCGTGGCAAGACAAGGGGCAGGGTAACTCAGCAAGACATATAACCCAATTTTTATGGGGTCAGACCAAGCAAAAAGCCAGACAATCGTACTGATGAATGGATTTTATTAATAAATGTGTTCTCACGCACCGACGCACTCACTCACTCACACACACAAGGCCTATCGAGAAGGGAAAGAGGTGAAAAATTATAGGGGATAAAGTGGAGAGGGTGTAAAGGTGGTGATAGGATAGTGCACCTGTCCAGAAGTCTTCAGTCTGGGAAGCGTCGAGAAGGAAGGAGCTCAGCGAAGAGAGGCAGTTGAGGGGATCACTCAACTAACAGAATGCCAGTCTGCTAGCGTGCTGGGGAGTTCTCTGAAGAGACTCTCAAACACAGGGACTGCTTATAGGGCAGAACGTACCTCGAGGGCAGACCCTCTCCCGGGAAGAACAATGGCAAAAATAAAAGGAAAAATGCCGCACAATGGAAACTTGATGGTTTGCATGATTAGTTCAGGTAAATAGACCTTGCCCTTGTGGGATCCTCTGACGTTGTTCAACCTGGAGAAAACCCGGTAATCCCTTCAAGTTGGCTATTTGTGGCTGAGGACCCCTTGTTCAGGCAGACGTGTCTAGCCTGAGGTCTCCATGGGAAATATGACTGGGGATTTTCCAGGCCTTGACCTAGGTTCAGTCATTTGACCTATTTGTCTACACACCCACCCGGGCAACCTCTCTGGCATGGAAGGCATATTTGATATTAATTTTATATTCCCCCGGGACGGGATCTGCCAAAGGGGTAACATAGCAATTCTGACCAAAGAGGAAATATACCAACAGCTAAAGAAACCAACTAAGACTTTATTGTTAAAGACAGGAAAATTCTCTAGGAGTGTTAAGCTAACACTGAAGCAAATTTCATTTTTAGTAGAAGAGAGAGACAAAGGGGTGGGAAGAGAAGAGGCGGAAAGATTCCTAAGAATATCAGTTTACATCTCAGAGAAGTTAGGATGGGTGAATGAGAAACTTTGGATAACAAAACTACTTAACCTTCTCACTGCTGCTTTCTCCAACAGGTCTTTAAATTCTGAGTTTTGTTGCATTCCCGACAGCTGTTTCTTCAAATAATGCAGAATTCATTAATGGAATTTACTACCAGAAGGTGTAGTGCTCACAATATGTGGTGATGGTTGCAGGCATATAAACAGGGATTGGATCAGTTCATTGGCAACAAAGCCTGTTTTGTTAAGGAGACAAATAACAAATAACCGAAGCTCCTATACACATCTAGAGAAGAAGGGAAGATGGGGAGGAGTCATTGCTGGAAACAGGGTGTTGGATTTGGATCTTTGCCTTTACCAAGAAAGGTTGTTCTTAAATTCTTATGCTATTCAATACATTAAAAAAAACCCAAAATGTTATTTGTACATAGCTCATTTCAAGATGTAGTGCTTCTGTACATGGATGTTCCATTTAGGGATAATTGCTAAAAAGGATTAAAGACCCACCTGTCATAATTTATTTTTAATGAATATTTTTATTAAATTCCATTAATTGTTAAAACAAACAAACAATGAAAAACAGTATATGAACAACGAATGAGAAATAGTACCCACAGTATCATGTGAAAAACAGAAAAGGACAACAATAAGAAAAATTGTACAAATACATCACTAATAGATAGTGATGCAAAGAAAACCTTACATGTACATTAAAATAGACTTCACACTCTGCTAGAGTCACAGATTGGATTAACTACATTCTTATCATACACTCTTTTACATTCTCCTTTTCAGTTTATCTAAATCTGTCATTATAACACATTAGTATTAGTTATTTATATAATTTATGTATTTTAGCATGTATATATATAGACACACACACACACGCACATGTATATATAAATATTATATATAGTGGAGACAACTGTTTCCTTACGATGTTGTTAAAAATATAATTTATATATTTTTAACAACATTGTAAGGAAATGGTCCTCTCCACCACAACATCTTTGTGTGGTATGGCGGTGAAAACATGAAATTAGTTGTGTGCTTGTGGAGTAGTTCTAAGGAGCAAATTCTTTTAAGATTAGATAAACTCATGCACTTATCTCTTACTGCAGTAGGTCACCTCTAAAAGCCTGCTGTAGATTGTAATTATTTTCCTTCCAATCCCATTCTCTGATCATCCTTCTCTCCTTTCTAAACTGGAATTTTTCATGATTTTTAACTGCACAATCAACATCTGTTGAAGCAACCTTCACTCTTTCCTTAATGTTCAACATATATGTATTGTCCTTGATTCTTATGGCCAGGGTAACATGGAAGATTTATCTAAACGCTAGGCAAGCAAGTTCAACTCGGGGTCCAATGTATAATAAGTCTCATGGCTACTGGTTAGTTCCCAGGAGGTAGTAATTCACATTATTAATGTACTTCAATTAATAGTTTAGAAAACTCTCAGTTGAACTGTGCTGTACTTTCACTAATTAAGGGTGACAATTAAGATTAAGGACTGCAAAAGCTTAATATAAAGATCTTCCCTTAGTAGGTATCTACCATGTATGGATATATATCATGAACATAAACTCCCAAAGGTACTCCACGCTCTCATTATCTGAAAATTGCAAGTTATTTTATGTGTTTATTTCTAACATTTATGAGTCATCTTACCACCAAAGCACTCAAGGTGACATACAACTAAACAAATAATTGTATAACAGTTCATCTCATACAATTATATAACAAGTCATGGGCCTCATGAACTTGAGACACTGAATATATTGGCCATTTCCATACTGGGCTTCTGAAACGGTGTAGAGCGACCTCTCACTGAGGTCTTCTACACCGTAGAGTGGACTGGCGTGGACTACTTTTCGTAGTTCCACACCAGAATCCACTCAGAGCGGCGGGAACTAGCCGCGCTGCTTGTTTTTTAAAAACCTCTTTTTCTAGGTTTTTAAAAAGCACGGCGAGCGCAGCCCCGTGCCGCTCCGTTGCCCGGCAATAAAGTGGATTTGCAGGTGTGGTCAAGTGCGTGCCTGCAGATCTGCCGGGGGCGGGCTTCCAGCTGGCGAGCTTCTCCGGTTGGTGGAGAGCCTCCACCAACCGGAAGCTGCCATCTGGGATGCCGGAGGAGTGTGGAGCAGCGACCTCGCGCTGCTCCGCATGGCGATGGACTTACCCGGCTGCGGGTAAGCTCCGTTTTAGCGTGTTTTCGCCTGTTGGCCCCCCCCACATGTGAAAAGGGACATTGTGTGTGAGATGAAATCATTATGAATATTTGATATTGCTCTTTAGAATATTGAATAAAACATCTTTAAACATTTGGTTAAAAAGAAAAAGAAAAAATGGCTGACCTAGGAACAACAACACAAATTTTGATTTAAATAGCATCTAACCTATCAACTGAAATTAAATAGAGGAGTAGGAAATTATTCTGGAAGGGAAGCCCAGATGCAAGGCTGTGAGAGGAATTTTTGTTTCTGTTGATAAGCAATGGGGATATATTTTAGCTTGATGGTGAAAAAAGAGCTAAGTGAATAGGACACAAGTGCTGACTTGGGAGGAAAAAAGGAAACGAGTTTCATTGCAGAATGCTGCACTTACCGTCGCTTCCAAATGATTTTCAGATCCAGAACTATAGGACAGATATCTCAGTGGAAAGTTAATGTAAAAAAATATGAATACAGGTAGCCAAATCCTTATCACCATACAGAACTGATAAAAAGCACTTCCTGCTGCTGATGTTGTGAACTAAGCATCCAGCAGCAATATAAGATCGGGAATCACCTCCAGAATATACACTAGCAGTTTTGGAGAGAGTGAGATCCATTCAAGGACAGCTAAAACCACACCTGCCTCATAATAGCCAGCCAACAGCACTTCTTTTCTTGTGTCAGGTTAAGTTTCATTCATCCTCATTCACCCCAGAGGGGCAACTGGGCACCCATTCAGAAATTTCTTTGCTGATCCTAGATTTAGTGAGAAAGAAACTAGAGCTGGGTATCATGAAGCTACCAATCCTACACCCATTGCACTGCTGTGGTGAACTTTTCTGCAAACTGAGTGTAGCCTCATGGTGTCTTATAGGAGCACAATGCAAAACCATCATGGTTTCTTTCCAGACCATGTTTCTTTATCATGAACATGAATGCAATGCTCATCACTGTTCATACTAATGTAATGTTACCAAGAATTGAACAAAACATTACAGATTGTAAGAAGAGAAAACAATAAAACAGTGCTATGTTGAAGTTTCTTGGGATATTTTTTAAAACAGATTTGTAGAAGGCAGGAGAGAGAAAAATGAGGTGGAGAACATCTGATGTTCTTGGCGAGCACCTTCTGAGACTACGTATAAAAAAATAACATATTTCTCCTCCTTCTTCCCCTCTGTCTTTCTTGTTTTCCATTGTTTTTCTGCAGTGGAAGCAGTATTCTTCTACCAATCTTGCTCAAAAGCACATGGAAAGTCAGGGTTGGCTTCTCACTTAGGAGGAAAGGTTCAATCATGCTTTTTCCCTCACATCTGATATTTATGCTAACAGAATACGGCAGGCTAATGCAAGGAGCGCATGTGACAAAAACACACATAATCATTCTGGATTCTTGTAGTAAGGTAAAAAGGAAAGCATATATTGACTGTATCAGGAAATTCAGTCAAGAAGAAGAAAGAAATGAGCAAACCATCAGAACTAGACTTGGGCTGAATCTACACAGATGAAATAATGCGTCCTGATGTCTATCTCGGTCCTGTTGGAAGATGTTCCTGTCTTTCTAATGTGAAAACAGTTCTTTTTGACACCTAAGAGCTTTTAAGACATTTTTTTTTAAAAAAGAAAGAAACTCCAGTTTACTCTGCTGCTTGGGGGAAGTACCATTTTAAAAAAAAATGTGGTTTGACTCTCAAGGTGAGATCAGGGTGGAATTAGGGGTGGGGCAGGTTGATGGGTGGCACAGTCAATGGAGGTATGTCTCCCAGGCTCCTACTCACCCACAAAGAGCTAGAAATGCCAGGTCTTTTTACTCCAAACCTATGTGAAGCTTTGAATCTTTCAATATTTGCTTTCCTTTCACTATCCTTTTGAGTAAGGTGAGGGTGGAGGTCTCAGGGGGCAAACACTTTAAAACACTTTTCTGGGAGTAGGACTTATGTCTGAGCAGACCTGTACTACATAAGATTGTACCCGTACAGTAGAGCAGGGATACCACCCTCATGGAGATTCTGTCCCAGTTAAAGGAGCCCCTAAAAGCTGGTTCCAATGCATTGAGGTTAGCTGCCTCCTCCTCAGTCAAAGAAAACAAGAGGTTGGCCTTGAAAAAGGAGAAAATGACATCAACTAGTAGGAAGAAAACATAAGGCCTAAATACTGTATTTGCCAGTGTATAAAATGCATGCATGTGTAAGACACACCCCATTTATACACTGGCAAATGCTATTTGCCGACATATAAGACACACTGGCGTATAAGATGCACTCCATTTTCAAATAGTTTTTTCGGGGGAAAAAGTGAGTCTTATACGCCGGCAAATACTGTACGTAGATCTAAAAAACGTAGAGGGGAAAACACCACACACTACGTATTGCCCATTTCCCCCCTCCCACTGAGTACTTCATACATGTATTGATGCTTTTTCTTTTTAACTTCCATCATTGTCATCCCCCTTCACTTCAGTGCCATATTCTGAAGGAAGCAGTGCCTCTCCACAAGCATTCTCTTTGTCATATTGTGTTTCCAAATTTTAATTAGTAGCCTCACATACAATGTGTTCTAGTACTCCAGCCTAAAGGGAATGGCTGTTTCCACTTGTCTTGCCTAATCCTCAAAGCCTAGGTGCCTTCAGCTGGGTATGTCGCCCAATTGTTCTTACTTCTATTGACAATCTAATTATATTTTAGCTTTTTGTATGCTTTACTGCTGACAGCTTTTCACTGTGTTTTAATTTTTGTAAGGCACCTTGACTCCTGTGGCTGGACAAATATAAACACATTAAAATCCTGCTCCTCTTTCTCCTTCTCCTTAAAGGAACCGCTGCTAGGAGGAACAGCGTTCCTGGTTTGGCACTCTGTTTGTAAAAGCTGGAGTGGCATAGGATGGGTCCTTAGGGATAATATCCAAGAATAATGCCTTGGGACTCCTTTTATTTTGCAAAGAAGCTGTGTAATGTTTTTATCCTTGAATGAAGACATCTAGCAGGCACAGGCTTTCTTCCATCATGCCTCTTCTACTTTGAAACAACCAAGAGGGGAGTTGCCATAAAGGTGAGGTGCCCTCCCTTGGCTCAGGATTTGGGGACCTTGGAAAAGGAGGGTCTCTTCCTGCATCAAGAGGATGGGCTCTCTGAAATGCCTTTTGTTTTGGGTGCTAGAGTTGGGATATCAACCTTGTCTGGACAAAAGTGACGTTTCAGCTGTAATACAAGGGATTACATACAACAGTGCTACCATATGTTGAAAAGCAAAAAAGAAGACAGATTTTCCGACTGACTACCTCAAAACACCAATCACTTGATGACTCTTGCTTTAAGTACCCCTACTATATAAGCTGTGATCATTGCTACCAGAAATATTCCTAACTTTTGTCATATTTAAATATCAACAATATTAACTTCCCTTTCCCTCATCCGTGCCTTTTCCGGCAGCTGCTTCAACTGCTCCATCAAGCTGCCTTGTTCCATTGCCCTGTATGGCCAGAGGCTCCTTCAGCTGCCTCCTTGGATAGCTCACTTCCCCTTCTAGATCTGTCTCTCTTCATCCTCTGCCAATCTGGAGGCTAAGCAGCAACTGACATGTTAAAAATCCACTGAGAGAGAAATTTTTGCTCTGAGAAGAGGACAACCAAAAAAAGGATGACATATGGTAACCCTAATATATAACTAATTCTAGATCCAACCTAATGTGTTTGTGGAAAATTTTGTGTATGCAGAAACTGATTGTGACTTTGACTATAATAATCAAACTACCAAAATCTATACCAGAAAAAAAGTTCCAGTTCCCACAACAGTGCAAAAGATGGACATCTAGACGTTTTACAAAGCTCAAACTCTTCAAGCATCACTCCCCAAAATCCTGAAGTGGTGTTAGTGGTTCCTGCTATTGCTCGTTTTTGGTAATGCTCTGCCTCACTTATTCTGCTTCTCGTCATCTCTGCCCCTGCTACTCTTAGCCTTATTGCAACGTCTTCTCCCTCCTCCTCACCTCAATCCCAAGAGGCCTGAGGCAGGATCTAGAAAGGTGCAGACATGCTAGGCCTATTCTCACCTCCAATCAGGCAAGTAGAAAGCATGTGCAGACCGGCATGCCTATATGAGTACAAACAGTACAAATTCAGTTTCTATAGCTGGGAACCATGCAGTAAGTAGGCTGCTCATGTACATTGACCAGAGAATCTTTCATACTATTTAACTGTTATGGCAATATCCTATGGAATCCTATGATATCCAGTTTAGAGAGGAATATTTATAATTCTCAGAAAGAGAGCTCTAGTGCCTCATTAGAGCCCCCCAGATTCTATAGGATATTGCCACAGAAGTTCAATTGGAATTGTAAGGCTGTAATTGTGCTGTGTGTAATGGCCCCCGTCTATATGTGTGAAGTCTGTAAACACATAGATTCTGCCCATACAACCCATGGAATGCATACAGGCCAAATATAGAATGTATAGTCCAGCTCTGCCCCTTGCATTTGTACATTTACTGTACATTGGAAATATGAACAGGGCAATCTTCCCAAGGGTCTTCTGGGATAATGCCAACGCCACAATTCTGATTCAACAGATTAGACTTTTCCTCCATTTCCTGAGATGATGCAAATATACATGTAAATTTATCTCTCTTAGCTGTTTTTATTATTTCAAAAAAAACAAAAACAAAAACAAAAAACAAAAAAAATAGTAACATTTATGAACTCAAGTTAAACAATTGTGCATATCGTCACAATCTTCCTCTTTCCCTTCCTAAGGCCTGTCTGTATTTACGGATGTTGCATAACAGTACTACCAGTAACAGAGAAACAGTAATAGAGAAAATATTCAATCTCTTAGCTATTTTGAATAACCAATTCGAAGCAAGTGTTTCAACTGTTTCCTTCCACACTTGAAGAATATCTTGCTTATGGTGGCACCATTGCATATTTTGATACACTGGATTGTTTCTGTTTCTTTAAGCCTTACACATCTGAATCAGGGTGTCCATCTGAACCACCTTTTCTAAGTGATATGCATACTGTAGAATACTATAGCACAATGTCTTAGCCTCCCCCCCCTTTTTTTTGGTACTCAGGGTCAGCAACAGAGGTTGTCCTCATTGGGCACTCTGTGGGCCCCACATCCTGGTCAGTGACCCACTGGAATCCTCGGGACTCTCCTGGTCTTGCTGTTGTTCCTTATTAATCTTTGTTTTCCTGCTACATCCAAGCACCCAAAACATGACGGGGAGAAATACCATCTCTTACTTGCCTTCCACAAGTTGTGGCTGCTGGCTCCCATGTCAATGGAGGAGTAAATCTGCTCCAGGTTTTTGATAACTTTAAAGGATCTCTCTGAAGTGCTGAAGCCATTTGGGGGGAATAGGATTTCAGAACCTTATAGAACCTGTATTAAAGGCTGGATTGGATTTGCTGCCCCCATTGACATGGAAGAAACAAACCTTAACTGTCTTTCACTCTTTCTCTGAGAGGTTGTGTGAATTTGGCCCAGAAAGTGTAAGCAAATAAGTGTGCAGAGTAACAACTAAAAAAGAAGCTAGCTACATTTAAAAATGGTGGAGGAAACTGACAACATCTTTCCTAAGGACGCCTGAAATGTGGAGCAAGCCATGCTTGTTCTTATTCAGCTTGTTGACAACAGTACCCCAGCCAAGATTTAGTGCAAAGAGAAACACTCAGTGCATATCTCTTCTGTAAAAGGGCTGCTGTTTTTTTTTAAGGTGGCATAGTATAGCATTCTATACCCTTAAGATATTTTAAGATAGAAATGGATGTATTTTATTAGTGGATAAGGATTGTCCCTTGGTATTCTTTGATTCAGAAGTACTTTGATCTTTTCAAATGAAAGGCAATGGGAGGTAAAAGGAGAGACACATGGAAAGGTAAGATCAATTAACCAAGTTCACATATTTAGACTAATATTTTGGCTGCCTACTGAGCACATTAAGCCAACTTGGCAAAGTAGGGCGTGGGGAGGGAAGGGGTTGTTGCTCCTTTCTTTGAGAAGAGAAAAGCTCCTTTAAATCACTAGCAGGGAGTTTAAAATGCAATAAGATTTTTTGTCCCCACTTTGGTCCTGGCTGTGAGCTTCACAGCCAGATGCTTCTCCATGCTTTTTGTTCCATAACTATGAATAGAACCTCAAAGGCATTTAATAAAATCTCTCTGTGTATGCCTATGCTCAATAAAAGATTTATCCTATTTTGACCCTATTAAAGAGATTTTCTTTCAACCTAGTGAGACTTGACTTTTTGATTAATCACAAGTGATTCTCCCCTCCCCAAATTTACATTTCATTAAAATGATTTATAGAAATGTCATAATAAAATTCCATGAAATAATGATTTCATTATCCCTCAGTGAAATGCCAGGTTCTGGAGCTTTCCAGGTAGCATTGTCATCTCAACTGGGCTCCTTGATACTGGCTTCCACCCAAAAATCACATCACTTTGACTGAAGACCTTTGCCCTCCCCCCCCCTCCCGGGTTTGGGAAATCTTGGCAACTACATATTAGAACTGAGAGTTCTAAACAAGGAATGATTAGAAAGAGATGGAGGAGACGATGCTCAAGAATTAGTTGTAAAATTGCCTGCTTAAAGAATTTTTAGCTGGTTACTCAACAGACTCGTAATCAATTACAATTAAATACATTTGCTTACTACAGGAAAATCAATATGGACAGCTTTTTCATGATGTTAAAGGCAAGGTATGTCTCATAAATATCAAATAACATTATTTAGTAGCAAGCATAACAGTCTTTGTTATCTTCAATCATTTTTTCCCACCAAGTTGGAAATGCAAAATACTTAATATTTCCTAGCATAGTGTTACTGCCACTCCAGAATATTCTACAAATGAGTTTGGCATTGGTAGTATAACACTTGACCTCCTGTAGAGCCACTGCAGGCCCCATAGCCATACAGTGCCTGGCAAAGTGGAGGGAATATTGGAAAAGTGTTGGGCTACATCCTCCTAGCCACATGCAAAACGATTAGATCATCCACTGAGATTTTGATGGACCTTAGTGGATCATGTAATTGTTTCATGTCTGGCTATGGAATGGTATGGCGTGGGGGCTGCAGCAGTCCTAGAGGAGGTCCAGGGGATAGGGAATGGCCAACTGTAAGGCACCACCCCGTGCAGAGCTACTATACTACTATGAGCCATACAGGATTCTGCTCATTATCTGATATTTTTGTTTGAAGTGAGAGAGAAAGAAATTTACAAATGCACAATAAGTCAATGACCATAGATTACCCACACAATCTCACTTACTGGTTGCTGTTGTTATGGTTGTTGTTGTTGTTGTTTGCCTTCAAGTCATTTCCAATTAAGGCAAACCTATCACAGAGTTTTCTGGGGCTGAGAGTGTGTGGCCCATGAAAGGTCACTCAGTGGGTTTCCATGGCCAAGCTGGAAATCGTATCCTGGTCTCCAGAGTTGTAGTCCAATGATCAAACCACTATACCACCCTAGCTCCCTTCACATATTGTTCACACTTAACAAGTTAGCTTTCCACTGTTTATTTAACACCTTCTTCCTCAGCTGGCTGAAGAAACACTGAATATGCACGACTTTGGAAAAATGAAACTACACCCATAATGGAACAGTGGTGGATAGCTTTCATGGAAAACAGAAATGCGGATATACTTACACAAAGATTGAAAGGGAAATCAGATGAAGACATTAATAAAGAGTGGAAGATTGTCACAGATTTGGGTTGGGGGTAGATAGAGGGCAATACATTTTTCATGATAACAATTATTATACAGTTAACAGTTAATGAGATATCATGTAACAAGTAAAGTAGAGATATACAGCATGAACTAACAAATTATAGATTATTAACATTTTATTGCGATACAAGACATAACAAATAGAGGGAATATCAATAATTGTAATCCAGAAAGGAAAGGAAGAAGGAAAAACATTACATGTAAACATTGCAGAAATTATTGTTTGTTTTATTTGTTGACATTTGAATAAAATTATTTAAAAAAAAAAGAAATACTGACCCTGAGTCAGAGTCACACATCAAACAATCAGAAACATATTTCTTGATTCTGATAATGAAATTCTTGCTTTACATGACTTAAACTGCAAAGAATAATTTGTTGACCAAAAATAAAACCTATAAAGTAGCAATTTAAGCTCATCAGAACCGCAGACATGTTCTCTTATAAGTTTTAAACATTTAATTATTTGACAACAGTGCCAACCTCTTGAAAAGTCCTTTGCATGTATTATTAAATGTAGGAGCCACCTCTTCCTTTCTCTTGCTGAGTAGGGCCCATCTGCTCCACCTCTTCTTCTTGCCTCCCAGTCCAGTATAGTCCATCATCCTGAACATATGCCATTTTCCTTAAATGGAAGTATATAAGCAAAGAAGGGTATTGGTGCACCAGTGCCATCACAGTGTCTTAAGTTTCACTGTTCCACAGTTCTGTACCTGACTGGATCTAAAAAACTAAGGGACCATACAGAACCATACAGGATCATAGAGAACCATACAGAAGGGATTCAGAATATCTCCAACACTTCCTACATCTCCATGAGGATGCAACGAGGATGCTCAAAGAGGACATTAGCTAAAAAAGGAGACCACATGCCAAGGATGAAGCCAAGGTAACCACCAACTACAACAAGAAAAGAAAGGTGTTGGTGGTTGGAGATTCATTGCTCAGGGTTATAGAGGCATCTGTGTGCTAGGCTGACAAAATGGTTTGAGAAGTGTTCTGCCTTCCTGGTGCACATATTCAGGATGTCACTGAAAACTTGCCAAAAATCATCAGTACCCTTTTATCTTTATTCATATGGACACCAGTGACACTGCAAAGATCACCTTTGAGTAGATGAGCTCTGACTGTAAGCTCTGGGCAGGAAACTCAAGGGGTTTGAGTCACAGGTGGTATTCTTGTCAGTTCTGCCAGTGAAGGATAGACGCTATAAGTGAATTACTGTCTATGTAGATGGTGTAGATGGGAGAGATTTGCCTTCTGTGGTCAAAGGCTTCATTTCTTAGACAGAAGACTTTGTTGTTGTTGTTGCTGTTGTGTGCCTTCAAGTCATTTCTGACTTATAGCGACCCTAAGGCAAACCTATCATGGGGTTTTCTGGGGCTGAGAGTGTGTGATACACAAAAGGTCACTCAGTGGGTTTCCATGGCCAAGCAGGGTATCAATTGTCAGGGATTCCAGGCAGGGAACCCTGGGAAAATGATCAGCCCACTGCAAAGATGTTGCATCATGCCCCAGCTGTGGGTAATTGCAAGGTTGCATAAAGAAACTGGCGTCGTGTGCAGACGGTAGAGGAAGGTGTGCAAATCTCTACCTGATTGGTTGTAAATATGTATATAACAAAGCAACGCCAGTATGTATTTGTCTGTTGACCAAACCTGGTGCCTGGCACAAGCTTTTGTCGGTCTGTCCTATGTTTTGTATATAACGGAACTTTGCTGCAAGATAAAGTGCCTCCTGTTTTGGAAGAAACTCCTCCGTGTGTGAGTATCCTTACTGGGGAACAAGGCTGCTGCTGTTGGCTCGCTGAACTCTGGCTTTTCCGCTGCGTTTCCGTGGGGCTGAAACTCCTATCATCCCCAACATCAATCCCTGGTCTTCAGATCCATTGTCTGTCATGTACTACATAATCACACTTCGCAAAACTTGCTCTGAGATAGGCAGAAATCTATTTTTTTATGGACAAACATGAACAACACAGCATACTTCCAAACTGCCAAAATTGGAATTGTTAAATACAAAGTAGCAGTTAGCAAAGAATACACATTCAACAGGTTGTTGAAACCTAGAAGCTTAGCAACCTGACACAGTCCAACATTCAAATTACAGTATCAAGCTGGCTCTAGACAGAGAACTACAGGCTACCAGTGGATTGCACCCCATAAGGACTGGAAGTAATGTCTTTGTTAGGGTGCTTTAAACTAAATCCTCAGAGAGTTGGAGATGATTGTTCAAATATCAGCCCAAAGGCACAATACTAAACGCAAGGATGTGAACTCTAGGGGAGAAGCTGAAGGACAGAATGAGATCATCAGAAAAACTGACAGTAAATTAATAGGTGAGAACAAACAAAACTCCAGATGTCTGTACACCAATGCTCAGAGTTTGGGAAACAAACAAGATAAACTTCAAGTCTCAGTGCAGGAAGATAAATATGACTTTATAATCAAGCATAATAGAGACCTGGTGGGATGACTCAGATGTCTAGAATATTACAGTTGAAGGGTATAACCCAGTCAAAAAGAATAGATGTGGCAGAAAAGGAAGGTGGAGTAGCATTATACGTCAAAGACAAATTCCCTTGTACAGAAATCCATGAGAGTGATAAGAGTGGACCACTTGAAAGTATTTGCATAAAAATAATGGAAAAAGAAATAATTGGTTGGAAAATCATACTCAATGAGTCTTCATCATTGGCTGTACTTCAAACTTGAGTGGAGTGCCTTACAGTTCTGTCCTGGGTCATTACTCATCAATATTTTTCAATGACTTAGATGATGACATGGAAGGAATTTTGTGAAGTTTGCCGATGACACAAAACTGGGAAGGGGAGCTAACACATTGGAAGATAAGAACAGAATTCAAAAGGACCTAGATAAACTAGAAAACTGGTCAGAAATTAACAAAATGAAATTCAATAGAAATAAATGTAAAATTATACATTTAGGCCACAAAAACCAATTGCACAAGTAAAGGATGAGGGAGACACAGTTAAGCAGAACTACTTGAGAAAAGGACCTTAAGATTATTGTTAATCGTATGTTGAACATGAGCCAGCAGTGTGATGCTGCAGCAAAGAAGGTGAATGCTGTTCAAACCTGCATTAATAGACAGATAGTTTCCAAGTCAAGGGAAGTAATAATCCCACTATATTCTGCTTTCCTCAGGTCTCATCTGGAGTACCGTGTTAAGTTCTGGGTGCCTCATTCTAAGAAGTACATATACAAATTGGAGCATGTTCAGAGAAGGGCAATGAGGATAAGAGGTATAGAAAACAAAGCATATGAGGAAAGGTTGAAGGGGCGAGGTATGTTCAGATTGGTAAAGAGAAGACTGGGAGTGACATGATTGCACTCTTCAAATACCTCAAGAGCTGTCACAAGAGGAGGAGGCAGGCCTGTTCTCTGCTCAGAAAGAAGGACCTGTGCTCAGAAAGTAGGACCACATTTAATGGTTTGAAGTTACATTAGAGTAGAATTGAGTTGAATGTTATGAGTAACTTCTTGACAATAAGAATGGTTTGGCAATGGAACCAATTGCCTAGAGAAGCAGTGGAGTCCCCTTCTCTGAATGTCTTCAGAAAGAGTCTGGATAGCTGCCTGCCGTAGATGCTTTATCTGGAGATTCTGCCTTGATCAGAGGGCTGGACTTGATGACCCATGAAGTGTTACCCTAAGAGGTGGGAGATATTGGGCTCTACCCACAATGCCAGTATCTTCTTAGAATTTGGGGGAATTATAACTCAAAGGAGGCCTGCAAGAGGAGGATAATGGCAGGATCTTTTCACCTATCTATACCAGTACTAACTATAGAGAGGACTCCAGTTTAAAATTAAACAAAGTGTTGTATTTTATTTTATTGAAAAACATACGAGAAGTCAACACTCTTAAAAACCATACAAGGCTATCAGAAAGTAAGGCAAGAAAGGTTGGATATAGAGAGATAAGAGGTGGAAAGGATGATGGTCACCAGTCTTGAAGAAGGAGGTCACAGCAGAGGGGCTCAGACAGCGTCTGAGGGTAGCACGGAGGAACAGCTGTCTGGACTACAGTCTACATACTATGACTGGCTGGGGTCAAAGTTGGAGGTTTTATACCCTATTTCACACCCTGAAGGAGTGTGTTGACAAATCTGTAATAGCTTTCCCATAGTACTGACAAAGGGGTCCAGAATGGGCTGATTGCTTAACTGCAAAGTGACAAAACATTGATGGGAATAATGAAAATCTCTTAATGTTTGGTCAAGTAGTGTGTATAGGGAAGATCTCCACAGGTTAGGATCAAGGAATGCTCTCTTATTGCTCACCAATCTGAGTAGTTCATCTGTTATTGTATTTAAAAATGCCAAGAGCCTGAAGCAGTAAAGGGATTAGCATAAACTCATCAGCATTGAGGTTTTCTGTATAATCTCATCTAAACTTTCAACACATTCTCTGGCCAGTATGACCCCAATGATATTATCTAGTCATTAATAAGTCCAATGTATGAAAATTGCACATCTCGTAGGAGGGGTGGTAAGCCCCTTCCAGCTCTGTTACACTATCATTCTATAATCCATCTTTAGGTTCAGTTTCACCAAACCTGGAATCAAGAAGAAGCAAATTCATATCTCAAACATTCAGTGCAGTAATCTGTATATTCTCACAGTTTACTGCTATGAAACAGGAATTATGTATAATTGATTTTCCAGGACCAGCTAATGATCCTTGAGTTGCCAGTGTTTTCTCCTCATATCTGTTCCATCAGAATCTTATCACTCCTGAAGTGAAAGAAATGGGAAGCTGGTCAGTTCCTTGGATGCATGAGCAGTGTGAATTCCATGTAAGAACAGAATATTAAACATAATAAATAAAAACATTATATACCTCAGGTAGAAGCTGTACGTCAGTGGTGGACTACATGTTTGCATGTAGAAATTCCAAAGCTGAATCCTCAGCATGCCAGAAACATGGGAGATCCACTGGGCTACTATGGCTATACATGCAACAATGCTGGGCTACATAACAGCTTCTTATGTTTCTATCTTAGGTTTGGAGACATCAGTTAGTGCTTATCTCTAAGCTATGAAAAGCTTGCTGGTTTCTGCTAACCAAACTGCTGTTAACAGGCATGGGATCTGGCCTGTCTGTTTTACTATGATTATTTTCTGCACACTTGTGAACTCTACATTCATACAAAGAAATAACTGTGTTGCACAGGAATTTGGAGATGGATGAGCTGCTACTGTTCTAAAACAGGAACCAGAGTCATTGTGACTCTTCTCTTCTTGCCCAAGGAGAAGAACAGACTTTCATGGGATCAGATGCTAACCATAGTTGTAGTGATCAAGATGGTTGAGACTGCTTTGTAGTTCAAGGACAGAATAGTTTATTATGTCAGCAGAGATCCACTGCTTTCATCATGTGTGTGTGTGTTTTTTTTCTGTTTCAATATATTAGGAACCATTTAGATGACATTAAAATGAAAAATTCTTCCCTGGTTGCATTTAATTTCAGTTACACTTACTCCGTTATCATCTTGTGGTTATTACAATCTCAGAGAGTTTTAAAATTGGCATGTTTAACAGAGTATAATTCCCCTGACAGCTGTAGAAACTATGAAATTAAAGAAAAAATAATTGAGTATATTTTTGCTTTTACTTATAGGATGACACAGACTTTTCACAGTTCTTTAAGATGGGAAATACAATTATTTGCAAGCCTATACATCTTTCTACGTTTCTATGGCTCACAAATTACCTCAGTACTAAAGTAGTGATTAGATCTCTTGTGATTTTTTAAAAGAGAATTAGAGGAAGGAAATTGAATTTGGGAGGTGGTGCTGAGAGAGGGGATTTAACCCTTCCTTATGTCATTTTCCTAGTTTAAACCAGCCTGCCCACGGTACTGTCTGCCTTGCAAGCAAAAATAGACAGGTAATGTGAAGTATTTAATTTTATCAGGTACCACAGAGATACTGCAATGATTCAGATAGAAGCTAAGGAGGAAGACAAGCTGAAGAACAGTTGCAACACAGACAGATGGAGAAGCATAATATACAGCTCACAGAAAATATTTTGACCAATGGAAATGTTCAGATTTCAAACCACCACTTATTGTGCAGCAACTTCCCTGGACTAGGTGAGTGTCCCTCCACCCCATATGTGACTGTACCAGATTTCCATTCAACTATGCTTCATTTTGTCTCTGCATTCCTCTTCAGTACACTGTCCATGGACTGAATATTCAACTGCAGCAGATCTCTGCTCATGCCTTTTTCTCAGTCCCTTTTAAAGGCTCTTTTGTCTTCACCATCTTCTACTTTTCTCTGTTCCAAAAATCTCTCGTTAACTGATCATCCACCTGCCTCTTTCCCTTCCATTTTCCCTGCTCTTAGAAGTGGGCATGACAATATCCCTATCGGGTACCACATAGAGGTACGGTACAAGAGGATCTTATTTTTATCATAGGAAACATCTGGGACTTTCCCCACACCCCCATCCTCCAACACCATTCTATTTTCCCTTTCTCTGAGGGCTGATTAGACAAAAATGGATCACAAACACTCCATGAATCTCCCCAGCAATGATCAACGAGGAGCATACTAATGATTTAAGAAATATTAAGATGGCTGTTGTTGATCCTTCCTAGGAACAGTAGAAACTGTCCGCCACTTATCCTAGAAATCTTTCCTTGGAGGGCTCTTCTAACTACACATTGTAGTTGTAAGAGTCTTCATATTTCAGGATGTTTCAGTGACCATGAATGGCCCTCCCCTGCAGGTAACTGTGAGTGGGCAAAATTAATAACCTGCCTGCCAGTTATGAGCCTCTCCATCTTAAAAACATTACAGGAATCCCTACAGGGACCATGTTGCATGTTGATTAAGTGTTTATAGCCCACATTTCTTGTTTTTTATTTATCTTTATTTTTTGGGGGGGGGATAATATACACATTATTGTATCAGGGCTAGCATCACAGCTACAGCCTACCTCTGTAGGGGTGGAGAACCTATTAAAATGGTTCACCCTCATAGGATAATGGATTCTTTGAGATTCCAGGAGGCCTTAGAATATTTTAGGGCTGGTGACACCAACAACCCTGTTGAAGCTCTGATTAATAAATGGAATCAAAATCTAATCAGGGCTATTGACATGGTTGCCCCCAAATGTCCTCTCTGACCTGTTAGTAAACAGGCTCCCTGTTATATAGAGACTCTCAGGAAACTTAGACAGGAAAGACGACGACTGAGCACAGATGGTGGAAAACTTGACTCCTATGTGACAAGACACGCTTTAGAGAACATCATTGTTCCTACGGGGTGGCAATATGTGCAGCAAAGAAAATGTTCTTCTCTGCACATATTGCATCTGTGAACTCAAGTCCAGCTGAGCTATTCAGGGTGGTGAGAAATCTGACCTAGGCACCTCCCCCCTGAACCCAGTGCTAGACCCTTCAGTCACTTGCTTTGGTGGTTTTAATGATAATTTCGCAGATAATATCCCTTGCATAAGATGCTATTGTTGGAGCAGAAGTTGATACTGAGGTGTCCAGTGACTCTGTCAGTGGGATTATACTGGATCAGTTTCAATTGGTGAGTACTGTTGATGTGGACAAGCTGCTGGGGCAAGTAAGGAAGATGACTTGCTTTCTTGATCCTTGTCCATCTTGGCTGGTCGTCCAGGGAGGAGATGCAATTAGACTCCAAATACAACACATTATTAATCCATCTCTCAAGGAGGGGAACTTTCCACCCTGTTTTAAAGAGGCTGTGGTTGGACTACTCCTGAAAAACCCCTCTCTAGATCCCCTGGACCGTAATAATTATAGACCAGTTTCTAATCTTCCTTTTTTGGGGGGTAAGGTGATCGAGAAGGCAGTTGCCTTCCAGCTGCAGGTGGTCTTGGATGACACACACTTCCTTGACCCATTTCAAACCCGCTTCGGAGCAGGATGTGGAGTTGAGACTGAGATGGTCACCTTAGTGGATAATCTCTGTCTTAGCATCAACAAGGGGAGTGTGTCCCTGTTGGTGCTTCTGGACCTCTCAGCAGTGTTCAATACTATCGACCATGGTATCCTTCTGAAACGCCTAGCAGGGTTGGGAATCAGAGGCACTGTGTTGCAGTGGTTCCAATCTTACCTCTCAGGATGGTTCCAGATGGTGGTGCTTGGGGATAGCTACTCCTCTAAAAAGGAGCTGTTTTATGGCATACCACAAGGTGCCATTCTATCCCCAATGTTTTCTAACATCTACATGAAACCATTGGGAGAGATCATCCAGAGGCATGGGTCTGTGTGTGTGCTATGAGTACACTGATGACACCCAAATATTCTTCTCCATGCCTTCAAAAACAGCTTCTGCTAAAGATAGCATGTCTCCTCTGAATGAATGCTTGAAGGAGGTAATAGGATGGATGAAGAAAAACAAATTTAAAGTGAACCCAGATAAGACAGAGGTGCTTACTATTAAGGGTCCTAACCTGGACTTGAAGGTGTGTCAACCAGTTCTGGATGGGGTCACACTCCCCCTGAAAGACTGTGTTCACAGTTTGGGAGTGCCCCTTGATCTGTCCCTCCAAATGTCCACTCAGATAGATGTGATGGTCAGGAGTGTTTATTATCAGCTTCGCCCCTTCCTAAAATTCGATGATCTAAAGATGGTAGTGTTACACCCCAGAGTAACCCTAAGAGAGGGCCCCTAAATTGGCATGACTTCCCCCCTATTGGATATTGGCTAGCAAAGGTCGGTTGCAAGTAAAAATTGGTGTTGAATTAAATTCTCAAGACCAACAACGCCTTTGCTGCTGTATGGGAACGTAGACAACGACCTTTAGGCTAAAAGACAACGACCTATTGTTCCCAGTCACATATCTCTAGGCAGCCACAATAGACTCTCTCCTTGATTAATAAAAAGGTTGCCTCAGCCCCAAGCCACGCTGATGAACTTTGCAAGGATAGACAATCAAAGTCTATCAATTTGGAATGGTAATCCTATCATGTACCTGGACTTTCTCAGGAGAAACAATACTGAGGAGAGGTTGTGATATTTGCCTAACATTATATTCCGCAATCATTGCCCATTAACGCCACTTTGCTAGCCTGTACACAACCTGAGGACAGAAATTGGCTATAAAAATCCTCACTTTCTGAGCCTCTTCGGAGAGCCTCTTAGACCGGACAACGGCCCATTTCGCTGCTACCGAGGTGTCCCACTTAAGCCTCTCAGATGCTGCTGAGAGCTAAACGTGACTTGCGTATCTGACTCGCCGCGAAATCCTGCTGCTTCCAGCCTTCCAGCCCCGGGATCCAGCCTCCCCTTGGTGCTTTACACCGAGCCTCCTCTAATCTTCTTCTCCAGGACGCCTAGACTAAGGTCCGTATGCCCTCTCTCGCCACTGTCTCTTATTTCCAACTTCATTCCTGTAGCCCTTCTGTGATTGTAGGATTATTTGTTAACGTGTGTTGCGACCTTCTTTGTTAGTTTTAATAAAGTTACTTTAGACTGTTCCTCTGACTCTTGCGTGGTTCTGATCCTGTAGACATAGGGTTAAAGATCCCTTGCCCTGACCTCTTGCAAGCTTTGAGTTTCTCTGTTAATTCCCTTAATCTGAAGTCTGTTTGGGTGTCCTCGAGATACCCCCAATTTTCAGGGTAACAGTAGCGCATGTGCTGATAACCTCAAGGTTAGATTTCTGCAATGCGCTCTACATTGGGCTACCTTTGTACCAATTTCGGAAACTCCAACTGGTCCAAAATATGGCTGCCAGACTGATTATGGTTACATCGAGGAGTGAACATATTACATTAATATTAAAATCACTCACTCCATTGGCTGCCAGTTAGTTTTCAGGCAAAGTACAAAGTGTTGGTTATTACCTTTAAAACCCTACATGGTTTGGATCCAAGTTACCTACAGGATTGCCTCCTCCCATACAATCCGCACCATACACTCAGGTCCTCTGGGGGCCATTTACTGAAATTGCCAAAAACAAGACTGGCAATGGTCATCCAGAGGACCTTCTTATCCGCTGCCCCTAGACTGTGGAATGGCCTGCCAGAAGAGATCCAACAGAAAAATATGCTGTCTGAATTTAAAAAACTGCTAAAGACTTATCTCTTCTGGCCTACGCAGCCTATTTTTAGCTATAATGTATTTTTAATTGTCACTTTCATTAATGGTATTTGAATGGTGTTATGCTTTTAATGTATTTTAATGTGTCTTAATTTTAATGTGTTTTTAATTGGTATGCTGGTTTTAATTATATTTTAACCTTTGTTGTACCTCACCTCAAACTTTGAAGAGAAGCAAGTAACAAAATAAAGTTATTTATTTGTTTGTTTGTTTGTTTGTTTGTTTGTTGTGTGCCTTCAAGTCATTTCTGACTTATGGTGACTCTAAGGCAAACCTAGTTTGGCTTTTCTGGGGATGAAAGTATATGATGTGTCCAAGGTCACCCCGTGTTCTCTGTATTATATTTTTATGTTGCCTATAAATTTTGAATTTTTTTTTTTTGACAAATGGGTACGTGTTTGTATAAAGCAAAACATAATATCCCAAATTATAAAAACACAGAAGTGTTTTTTTTTTTTGCAGAGATCACTAGGGTATTTTTTTGTTTTGTTTTGTTTTGCAATAGCAACTATATTTCCTTAAAAATAAAACAGTACAAATACACAATGCATGCCCAAAATGTGCTGAAGCAAAATTAGGAGACTCTCCCTATCTCCAGCAATCTCACTCCCCTAAATAAATCATAACCCTTTTTTCCTTCATTTGCAAATAGCTCACTTGGATTTTTTTTTCTGGCCCTCTGTATTAATGGGTCAGAATTCAGCTTAGATTTTACAATTGTTATTAAACCTCACAGATTAACTGCTCAAATAATCTATTGTTATCTTTTTGTTGAGTTTCTAGTAGGGATGCACGAGGAATCCAATTTTAATCCAAGGTTCAACAGGATTGTTTCGGTCTGTACTTCTCAGACAGTCCACAGGCTAGATGCAGGTTGTGCTCTGGAATTCTTATATTTACAGGCTGCTATAAACACAGAAAAATGCATATACTTGAAAACTGCATAACAAATATGTACATTTTAAGTGTGTGCTTTACTCTGTGGAGAGGAATAGATTCAAGCAGTGTATACAAATGAAAACAGACTCACAAATATGCACATGTTTGGAAGAAAGATAAGTAAAGAAAGTAACTGAACTGGGCACAAACCAGATTTGGAAATGGGAAAAGGGAGACATCTGAGGATGTGGACTTAATAGGTGTGCATATCCTTGACCTATACAGGTCTCATAGTGAATAATAAAGGGAGGTTAAAGTGTTGAAAAAATAGCATTCACTTTTTTTAAAAAAGTCCTTGCTCTCCATGAGATTTGACAATCTGATTCATCTGACTTGGTATGTAGAGGGCATTTATATCTGCTCACACAGAAAAAGCCATTTTGAACATAAACAGGGTCATTTTCGTGTTCCCTGTTTAAGACGTGTAAGCAACAAAGCAATTCCAAATTGTACAGTCTTTCTGGTAAGCAATAAAAACCAACTGAGCAATTTGAGTCATTTTTCTGTCTCTCATACGGGTAGCTCCAGAGGAACATCTTTTTGAGTCAGACAAATGATTTGAGACAGCTCCCTCAAGGAACAATTATATATAAGCACCTGCTTGATGTTATGACTATTCAGTCAAAAGCTATTGCAAATGTTTCCTTGAGTTCTATAAAGCTGTATTTTCTCCTTCTTGCTAACACAAGATTTTTGAGCCCACAGGAATGCCCAGGTTAAAAAAAAAAAAAGCTCACAGGATCATGTCCACTTGGTATGACAGCCATGCTCAGCCTTGCAGTTCTCTAGCAAAATCAGTTTTGGTCAGATGGGGAAAAGAGGCTGCCTTTGAGCAGTGATAAGCGCAGTTATTCAAGAACAATCTGGTGTAAGTGTCAAGCAGGCCTTCTGCTAAAATTCTATGAAGTCCGAAAACTTCAACGGCAGAAAGGAACTACATGCAACAAAACTCTTAATGACACTGCGAGGCGCAGCTTTTACCAAATCGCAAAGGACTATGAGCTTATGGGGACAAAGCTTAAGGACCTTGGTGCGCAGGTGGTCATTTCATCTCTCCTCCCTGTTCAAGGATATGGCGCACAAAGGGAAAGGGCAATAGCAGAGGTCAACAACTGGCTCCGCACATGGTGCTGCTGGCAACGGTTTGGGTTTTGGGAACACGGACTGAATTTCCATGAACGTGGGCTTCTTGCAAGGGATGGGCTGCACCTCACGAAACTTGGCAGGAATGTTTTTGCAAACAGTCTTGCACGGAGGATTAAGAGGTCTTTAAACTAAGTTCTGCTGGGGAGGGAGACAATATTATTCAGGGCAAAGACTCGGCGAGTGCAGGGGGTAAAGGCCCAAAAGATATTGACCAAGTAGTACAAGCGTCCAATGGTGGGAGGAGTAGAAACTATAGTACAGGACTTGCAGGAAGGGCCCGGGGATTTAAGTGTCTCTACACTAACGCACAGAGTATGGGAAACAAGCAAGATGAACTTGAACTCCTAGTACAACAAAATAAATACGATTTGATAGGCATCACTGAGACCTGGTGGGATGAGTCTCAGGATTGGAATGTAGGAATAGAGGGGTATAGCCTATTTTGTAGAAATAGACCAAACAAGAAAGGAGGAGGAGTAGCCTTGTATGTCAAGGATGTTTTTACCTGTGAAGAGATCCATGACTTAAACCCAGAAAGCCAGGTCGAGAGCATCTGGGTAAGAATTAAGGGAGTGAGAAACAATAGGGATATTCTGGTGGGGGTTTACTACAGACCTCCAACCCAGACTGAGGACCTGGATGACGCCTTCCTCAACCAAATGACCGCGCATTACCCGGATATATGCTGGCAGTCAAACTCTGCCAAGACAGCAAGGTCCAGCAAGTTTCTTGCTTGTCTTGCAGACAATTTCATGGTCCAGAAGGTGGAAGAGGCCACAAGGGGATCAAATATTCTAGATCTGATCCTGACCAATAGGGATGACCTTGTTAATGAGGTAGAAGTGGTTGGATCTTTAGGGGGGAGTGACCATGCCCTATTGGAATTTGGCATTCAGTGGGAAGGAGAAAATACGTGTAGCCAGACACTCGTCTTAGACTTTAAAAAAGCGGACTTCTGTAAACTTAAGGAGCTGCTGGCTGAAATTCCATGGTCAAGAATAGTGAAAGAGAAAGGAGTTCAGGAGGCATGGGAGTTCCTTAAAAGGGAGATACTGAAGGCACAGTCTAAAACTGTGCCAATAAGGAGGAAAAATGGAAGGCATCTGAAGAAACCAGAATGGTTGACTAAAGAACTCTCAGCTGAGCTAAGCGTTAAGAGAAATGTGTACAGGAAATGGAAGAGGGGGGAAACCACCAAAGAAGAATTTAAGCAAGTAGCCAGGAGATGTAGGGAGAAGGTCAGAAAGGCTAAAGCGCAGAACGAACTTAGGCTGGCCAGAGACATTAAAAACAATAAAAAGGGCTTTTTTAAATATGTCCGCAGCAAAAGGAAAAAGAAGGAAACGATAGGGTCGCTGTGCAGAGAAGATGGTGAATTACTAACAGGGGGAAGAGAAAAGGCAGAACTACTTAACACCTTCTTTGCCTCAGTTTTTTCCCAGAAGGATACAAGCACTCAACCTGGCGGTTGGGGAGCAGGTGAGGAAGCAGGGGAAATGAGGCACATAATAGGTAGAGAGGTGGTACAGGAATACCTGGCCACACTGGATGAATTCAAGTCTCCAGGGCCAGATGAATTGCATCCTAGGATATTAAAAGAACTGGTAGAGGTCATTTCGGAACCGCTTGCTATAATCTTTGAGAAATCTTGGAGGACAGGAGAAGTTCCAGCAGACTGGAAGAGGGCAAATGTTGTCCCCATCTTCAAGAAGGGAAAAAAAGAGGACCCAAATAATTATCGCCCAGTCAGCCTGACATCGGTACCCGGAAAGATTCTGGAGCAGATCATTAAGCAGTCAGTTTCTGATCACTTAGAAAGCAATGCGGTAATCACGAGAAGTCAACATGGATTTCTCAAAAATAAGTCATGCCAGACTAATCTTATCTCTTTTTATGATAGAGTTACTAGCTTGATAGATGAAGGGAATGCTGTGGATGTAGCATATCTCGATTTCAGTAAGGCCTTTGACAAAGTTCCCCATGACATTCTTGCAAAGAAGCTAGTAAAATGCGGGCTGGACAGGGCTACTGTCAGGTGGATCTGTAACTGGTTGACTGACCGTTCCCAAAGGGTGCTCACCAATGGCTGCTTTTCATCCTGGAGAGAAGTGACTAGCGGGGTGCCACAGGGTTCTGTCCTGGGCCCAGTGCTGTTCAATATTTTCATCAATGACTTGGATGAAGGAATAGAGGGCATGCTCATCAAATTTGCAGATGACACCAAATTGGGAGGGGTTGCTAATACGCCAGAGGACAGGATCAAAATTCAAAATGACCTGGATAGATTGGAGAGCTGGGCCAAGGCTAACAAAATGAAATTCAACAGAGAGAAGTGTAAGGTCCTACACTTAGGTAGAAAAAATGGAATGCAGAAATATAGGATGGGGGACACGTGGCTGGATGGCAGTACTTGTGAAAGGGATCTAGGAGTTCTAATAGACCACAAGCTGAACATGAGTCAGCAGTGTGATGCGGCAGCCAAGAAAGCCAATGCAATTCTCGGCTGCATCAATAGGAGTATGGTGTCTAGATCGAGGGAGGTACTGGTACCACTCTACTCTGCTTTGGTTAGACCTCATCTTGAATCCTGTGTCCAGTTCTGGGCACCCCAATTCAAGAAGGACATGGTCAAGCTGGAGCAGGTCCAGAGGAGGGCAACCAAAATGGTGAAGGGCCTGGAAGCCATGCCCTATGAGGATAGACTTAGAGAGCTGGGTATGTTCAGTCTGCAGAAGAGAAGGTTAAGAGGGGACATGATAGCCATGTTTAAATATTTGAAGGGATGCCATGTAGAGGAGGGAGAGGGCTTGTTTTCTGCCGCTCCAGAGACCAGGACAAGGAGCAATGGATTCAAGCTGCAGGAAAGGAGATTCCACCTGAACCTCAGGAAGAACTTCCTGACAGTCAGGGCTGTCCGGCAGTGGAATATGCTGCCTCGGAGTGTGGTGGAGTCTCCTTCTTTGGAAGTTTTTAAGCAGAGGCTGGATGGCCATCTGTCGGGAGTGCTTTGAGGGTGTTCCTGCATGGCAGGGGGTTGGACTGGATGACCCGTGTGGTCTCTTCCAACTCTACATTTCTATGATTCTATGATTCTATGATTCTACACAGTCTGAACATTGGCCTGTATTACTGGTCAAGTGCCACAAGTAGGACTAATAAAAATATAACTTTAATATCAAAAGAAGATATACACATGACTGACCCTAAATATTACAGACCAATATCTTTTCTGAATAATGTCCCTCCATTAAAACATCTGCATTGGCTACTGGTTTGTTTCCAGGCAGAATTCAAAGTGCTGTTTTTGATCTTAAAATATCTAAAAAGCTTGGGTCCACACTATCTGGAATATCGAATGTCCTTTTACAGATTAAGGTCTGCAAATGAGAGCTTTGTCTCTGTCCCACCAGCTTCACAGTGGGCAGTTGATGAGGACTCAAGACAGAGCCTCCTCTGTGGCTGCTCCTAAACTCTTCCACAGGAAGTCCAGTCGACCCCCTCCCTGCTCTCTTTCCACCAGCAGGTGAAGATGTTTTTCTTCAAACAGGGTTTGTGCTAGTTATGCTACTTAAGTTACAACTGTAATGCCATGTAGTATACCTTTGTTTTGGGGAAAGGAATTAATTATTGAGCAGTTATTCCCAAACTTTATGATATGAGGTGGGTCCAAGGCAGTATCTCCACCCCACCCTTTGTCCTGACGCACCATTACTTAAATCTTCATCAGTATGTTATTTTGCACCCCACTGAATTTGATAGGTGTATTTTTGGAAACTGATTGGAATGTGCACACTAGTTTAGTTATGAAGTCTGTGTAGAGAGATTATTGCAGACAGTTGGACAGGACAGTGGTGGCAAATCTCTCTCCCCTAAATATCCCCCACAACCACTCCCCCAGAAAGAGGTCAGGAAGCAAGAATTCTTTGTGAATTTCCTCCCCGCTTTACATCCCAAACTGGGTAGAAACAACAGTAGGCCATTTGTTTTGCTCCAGCCGGTTGTATTTCCCATCTTCTACTGGCTGAAGGTTCACTGCTGCATGCTGGCTTCAGCCTCTGCGAGCCTGGAGGGTAGGAAATGTTGAAGGTTGTAACCTTTGCTTGCCTTATGTGCACTAGAAGTTAGAGTGCATGCAGCTGTCTAGCAGTTTAGGCACAGTATGTTTATGTTCACTTCCTGGTTGTCTGTTCGCACCAACTCTCTTCCTGCGCAAAAGAGGCATTCTTCTGTAATATAAAGAACCAGCATTTGCGCATGATCCTTATTCCATCAGGCTACTATTCCATGCATGAGGATCATAATGCCAGCTTCTAATTCCAGCTCTCTCTAGAACCTTGTCAAAGTCTGCTGAACAGTGAATTAATGAACTGCATAAAAATTACATATTGGTACAAATGTAGACAAAAATTCCATAGCCAGTTGTTCTTGACTGTGCATGATTTTTGGCACCTGAAATTCATTTGGGCCCATTCAGAAAGGAAAAAAAAAGTATTTGGAAATATTGAGACTTTCTAATTCTTTTTGTTTTAATTTACATGTATATTCTCAGGTTTGCATTCAAACTCTTTCTTGAAACACCTCTCTTGTATTCACCTCCTCCCACTGATCACATGTCACATCTAGACTCAATGCAGCATTTCAGAAACTGATTTTTAGTGAGTTCCACTGAGCTTTCTTTCTTATTATTCAAAGTCATAGTCAAAGTGTTAAAGTCCTTTAGCAATGGTACTAGTTAAAGAGGAGCATTTGGAGTGTTTTAGTTTGGTGCAAATATTCCTCTTTCCTTTGCTTGATCTCTGTTGAATCTATCCTGGAAACAATAGCTGATGATGGTCAGCTTAGCTAGTTCTGGAATCATACAGACAGACTGCCAGGTTTCCAAAAATACACCCATCAAGTTCAGTGGGGTGCAAAATAACATACTGATGAAGATTTAAGTAATGGTGCATCAGGACAAAGGGTGGGGTGGAGATACTGCCTTGGACTCGCCTCATATCATAAAGTTTGGGAATAACTGCTCAATAATTAATTCCTTTCCCCAAAACAAAGGTATACTACATGGCATTACAGTTGTAACTTAAGTAGCATAACTAGCATAAACCCTGTTTGAAGAAAAACATCTTCACCTGCTGGTGGAAAGAGATGTACATTTCATTTTGGAAAATCCTAATTTAAACTGACCTGTGAAATAGGAATGAAATGCCCTTGATAATGCTAGGAATTTTTAGAAAATACTTTGAGGTGAAGAAAATGTCATGTGGCTCTCCAAAGTAAAATCCATTTGTACAGGAACAATACCTGGGACTTTAAGAGGTTTTTTTCCCTGTCTGGAGGGGCTCCAAGATAATCTTCCATCCACTGAAACAGATCAACAAATACACGGACTTACCATTATGAACTGAAAGTAGAACATAATGTATTAGCAAACTGATACAGAGAGAAATATACTGAGCACACTAAATTATTGGCTGTCAGCATTTTCATCAGTAGTATTTTATGGAAGTAACAGAAGTTTTCCAAGTACAGTCATATCACTGATCTTTTTCAACAAGTTCTGTTCAGGCTCTACATGTACAGAGTGCAACCTGTATATCCATAGGCTTCTACTGTGTGATCCCAGGATTTGCTTTTTGCAGATTTCCAAATTCACCCTTCAGGGAAACCAAAGACATTTCTGTCCCATGACTGGAGGGTGTTTTTGATGACTGTGGTGCTCTTCACAGAAAGATCTGCTTGGTGCCTACATTTTTGTATGCACATCAGGCAATGACTTTAAGTATTTCCAGGCTTTTTAGTTTTACATTTCTGCTGCTTGTTAGATATGATTATTTTCCTCTATGCTGTCTTTAAAACTGGTTTTTATAATGATATTAAATTGCTGTGTGCAACAGAGTGTGCATGTATCTACTAATTTGTGTTTTCTAGCTTGTGATTTTTTTTTCTTTTTGTTCCTCATTGTTGACTGATTTTATTATCTTGTTCGTATCTTTGTTCCTCGTTATTAAAGTTTCCATTTTTGAATTACAATGGTGACTTATTCTAGACTAACTACTACTTCTCTCCAGGATGGGTGTTGGCTTTTTATTGTCTATTTGAGACTTTTGTAGCCAAATATGTTTCCTGATTGGGTCAACACATTTGCGTACTGTAATAGTCACCAAAAATATTCAATAAAATGATCACACTGGAATTAACTTATTTGTCTATATTGTTACTTTTGACAGAAAGATTCAGTTTGTTTTTTGCAGACTTGAGTACCAGTGGCGTTGAAGCTCCATTTCCAAACTCAAAGGATGTCTGTTTGAGAGAAGCTAATGATTTTGGGCTTTGGCAGTTTCTATCAGGTCTAGTGCTTTTTTAAATTTATGAAGAACGTCTCCTGAATTTGTGATTATGTGTTGACATTGTTGAAAGGATCTTTCTGTCAACAATTAATCTAGATTTTTAAAACTGGGTCTTTTCCTAATAATCACCCCATGTGTTTCCGATAGGGATGGGATGACTCCAGAATTTTCTGAATCCGAATCTGGATCTGAATCCCTGGAAGGTTCTGGGAATCCACAAATCTCATAAATCTTGAATCTTTCAAATCCATTTTTAAGAAGGAGTTTAAAAAGCAAGAGAAAGAAGGATAATGTTGGGCAAGACACACTCTCTCAGCCTTAGCAAAAGCCTAGGCAAAGGCAAACCTCCCTCTGAAGAAATCTGGCCAAAACAATTGTCCTAGTTTTGCCTCAAGATCTCCCCAGACTGAAAATGACATGAAGGCCCTTTCTACACAGGCAGGAAATGTGGATTAATCCCACATTTTCCTGCCTGTGTAAACAGGGCCACATACTACAGTAGAGAGATAATTCAGATCAAAACTGGCTTTTCTTTGCATAACTCTTTCTGACATCCTGGGGTTTGTAGTTTGATGATGCACCAGTACACTTTGGCAGAGAAGGTTGTGACCCCTTGTAAAACTCCAAACCCCAGAATTGTGTCTGAAAGAGGTTTGCAAGGGAGCTGTGCAAGGGAATGTTTCAGCTGTCCTTGAAATCTCAAGCCTGTGGCTTCCAGTCAAGTACTGAACTTAAATATGAAATGTTCAATTTAAGTATCTTAGAATACAAGCCTGGCTGTAATTTGTGAAATTGTTAGCAAAGGCCATTATTACTCCAAGGGAAAACCTCACCTACTTACTATCTTCCCTTGTATGTGTGGTCTCCCACATTTTCAGGCATCCCGGTCTCCCAGGTTTTCAGGCATCCCGGTCTCCCTGGTTTTCGGGCATCCTGGTCTCTCTGGTTTTCAGGCATCCTGGTCCCCCTGGTTTTCAGGCGTCCCGGTCTCCAACAATCTATTTAGTTGGCGGATTTGAAAGGTTCAGTTTGCCTATTTTGGCACAGGGATTCGGATTCGGGAATCTCGCATCCTTACGCAGGATTTGAGGATTTGGTTGGCGCATCCCTAGTTTCCAACATGATTTGAGTTTTCTCTTTAGACTACTTACCTAAATTGTCTGCTGTTTCATCTATAAGAACAACAGGGGATCTTCCAAAGTTTTTCACCTTAAACTGCAGCATGATTTGCTGAGGCATTCCTATGATTTGAAGGGCATATGTTCTCATTTCTCATTTAATTTTTTTTAAAGTGAATAGTTGAAGTTCAAAAGTGCCATCTCATTGATGCACCATAGGACTATAACTCTGAAAATAATTTTAAATAAAATAGAAAATGAGAGCTTATTGTTCCAATGTGTCTTGGAATTAAAAAGAGACCCACTCAAGGATGGGAATAAAATGTTGCAGCTCGTGCCAGGAATTGCCAGAAGATAGACCAGGACAGAAGAAATTTTGTTTGGATTTTATTATTTTTTTTAAATGAGAACTACAGAGAACCACAAGCTCCAAACACATTTGCCCCATCTGAAGAAGCTCCTAGTGAGAAGCTCCTTTGTTTTACATGGGATGCATTTGTTGTTATTTTTTAAGTGTCTGCTCTGATCCCACTTAATATAATATAATGTCTTTTCAAGGTTTTTTGGTATACAGTGATTTTATATATTCCTCCTGATGGACTATATAGCAAAGAGTTACTTTGCTCTTTCAGATAAAGGAGGGAAATATCCCTCAGAGGTTTAAGAAAATACATGCTCTTAGCCCTCACATGCCAGAACCACCAATCTGGTTCCTACTTTTCCCTCATCATGGGGCTTCCTAAAGAGGGCCCTAGGCTATTTATATTTTTGGCTAAAATCTTGGCATCCATAGAATTAGACCTCCTGCTCTTTTGAACGTTTCTTGTGGAATGGAAGGTGAGGGGATGGAATTCAGAAAGGAAGACTGCAACAATTTGACTACTTTTTTGCATTTGATAAGGTTGTTGAGAACAATATTTGTTTATGTAAGTCTTTCAGACATTAACCATTTTGCGAGTCTGTCAACACTACTGAAGGAAAAGGGGTGAGCAAGGTAGGAGAAATGTCTCTGATTTCCTGGCCCATAGCACCACCTTGATTGACATGTCTGAAGGAGCTTGGCTGAAAAGGACTGCCAAGGGATTAGGTTAATCTTTGGTTTGAGAAATTGAAGAAGGGATTGGACAATGGGTTTTGCTTATTTGTGGGTTCTGTAGCTGTGGAAGTGTTTGCTGGGCTTGCAGATGTTTTTGGTAGGAACATGGCTATATCTGAATTAGCTAGCTTTCACTTCATTGAACAAGAGCTATTCATGTAAGCACAGAAAGCTGTGGAAAGCACAGATGCTGTTTTTATGTGCTCTACAGTTTTAGATGGAATGTTTTTCTTCTTTCTCTTTTTTTATGGTATTTATAACACTATAAAACATAACACTACCTAACTACACAACCACATAACATGACAGTTTACCCAACTATACCCTTCTAATAGTAACCAAAAATACACACAGATTTACGACAACACATAATAAAAACAAATTGGTTTCTGACTTGCCCAATGGGGACTATAAGTCATAAATGATATATTAACTTCTGTTATTCAAATGTCATCTAAAAATAACTTGCTTTGCTAATTTTACAATATATTACTAATCAAAACCAATAGCTGATATGTTGTTCTCATCTTGTAAAAAATGTATTAATGGATCCCAGTCTTACACAAATGTCACTATTGTTTTTTCTCTCATAAAAAATGTTAATTTATCCGTCTCTATTAAGTCCCTCGACTTGACAAACCAAGCCTCTTTGGTTGGAATCTCATTCTTCCACTTCTGTACATAAAGTAGTCTTGCTGCTGTTGTCAGGAATTGTAGAATCTGCCATATTTCTTGCCTAGTTACTTCTGAAAGTTTAATTTCAAAATCTTTTTCACCTTAAGATGTATTTGATTCCAGATTTTTTTTTTCCTTGTCACATGTCCACCATATAAGGTAAAAAGTTCCCACACATTGCTTATGTTTCCAACACTTATTTGAAATACTTTTATGCATCTTGGCCGTTTTTTTTTTCTGGTATGAAATACCATCTATGCCTCATCTTGTAAAAATTCTCTGTAAGAGCATAACACAGTGTGAATTTTAATCCTCCTGATTACATTTTTCCCATTGCTCCAATATAATATTATGCCCCACATTTTGTGCCAGTTTTACCGTACAGTCTTTCACCACTTCTTATTCTATCTCTAAGCTTAATAAAAGTTTGTACATTTTTCCAGTTGTTCAACTATACAGAGTTATTTTTCAAAGTAATTCTCAGTCAATTCAAAATCATAAATTTTAAATCTATCTTGTACTTTTTAACAATTTGTCTATATGAGAACAATTGGAAACTGAATCCTTCCTATGCTAACTTTTCAAATGATTTAATTCTGCACTGACCTGATTTGATTTCCAGTAGATCTTGATAAGTCACTCATCTTTTTTTTTCCCTATCATCTCTTTCCTGCAGGAAGCTTCTTGAGAAGATACCTACAATACCATTTTTGGACATAACTTCAATTTATATTCCGTATTCTCCGCAAGGCTCTTCTTACATAATGATAGTTAAAACTTTGTTTTACTTTTCTCATTCTAGAGATATCCTTACCAACTCATGCCCCTGCAAATCCAGTAATCCTCTTTGTCAGCATAATCCAGTCCTTCATCCAAACCAAACAATATGCAGCAAAGTATAATTTTAAATCTGGCAATACCAGTCCTCCTTTCTGTTTAGAATCCTGTAAAGTTTTATGTTTAACTTTAGGTTTATTTCCTTGCCAAAAAAACTTCAATAAACCACACAGACATTGTTTCAATAATAAATCATTTGTCAATTTGGGATTGTTTGAAATAAATACATAATTCTGGGCAAAATGTTCATTTTTATCACTGAAATTCTAACCATTGATAAATTACCGTATTTGCCAGCGTATTAGTTGCACCAGCATATAAGACACACCCCATTTTCAGACCATATTTTTTAGGAAATTTTTTTTAGTACCCAGCTAAGGCAAAATGCATAGGAAAGGGAGGGAGAATGGAAAGGAGGGGTTGTGTGAGGTTTCCCCACCTCTTTTCTATTTTGCTTTGGCAGGTTTCCCCCAGCTCCCTCCCTTCCGTTTTGCCTGGGTGGGAAGAACCCCCTACCAAGGCAAAATGCATAGGAAAGGCAGGAGGGCAAAAGGAGTGCTGGAGCTAGCATTCCTTTACCCTCCTCCTTTCCTATGCATCTTGTGTCGGCGAGGAGTTCTCCCTATACAGGGAAAATGACAGGAAGGAGGGGTGAAAGGAGCACTAGTGTGAGCGCTCCTTTTGCTCCCACCTTTCTTATGCATTTAGGCCCAGCAGGAGTTAGCTGAATTTGCTGGCATATAAGATGCACCAGCATATAAGATGCACCCCATTTTCAGAAGGCATTTTTAAGGGGAAAAAGTACATCTTATATGCTGGTAAATATGGTAAGTTTTTCCCTCAAGATTTCCCTGGAGATTTCCCTTTGTAAATCTCTCTGAAATCACTCCATGTTTTAATATATTTGTTCTTCAACAACACAGGATTCATATTTGTCATGGTGGTGCCTAAGTATTTCCCATTTTTCAATTTTAAATTTAGATTTTTGAATCAAAGTTTTTTGTTCTGACTTTTTCATGTTTTTGTCAAAATTTTTTGATTGTCTATGATCCCTTAATCTTTTATTCCACCCACCACCTCTTCTACACATGCACTAGAATCTTCTAAAAAAATCACCAAATCATCTGCAAATGCTCTTAATGTATATTCTTCCTTTTTCACTCTTTTACCCTAGATTGTTTGTTATTCCTCTGTTCCAAACTTTCAGAGCCAATATAAAAAGTAAAGGAAAAAGTGGACACCCTTGTTGATTGCCTTTTTGAATTTCACAAGGCTTACTCAATTTTCCATTAATCAAGACATAAGCAGTTTGATCATTGTAAATTGCCTTCATCCAAGTAATAAAATTGTCTGCAAATTGCATCTTTTCCAACACTCCATAAAAATATCCCAGTTCAAATTACCAAAAGTTTTTTTCTGCATAAAAAAATGAGCCTGTTTCTCATTACAATGACCTAAATACTCTAAAATGTCCAAACACATCTTATATTGTCCTGCACTTGTCTTTTGGACTTGATCTTTGTATCTAAGATCTTGCAAACTTTTCTTCAATCTCTCAGCTAAAAAAGTTGTAAAGATCTTATAGTCATAGTTCAACAAAGGAAAAGGCCCGTAATTATTTGTCTCAGTCAAATCTTGTCCTTCTTTCTGAATTAAAACCATTGTTGCTTCTCTCCAAGAGCCTGGTATTCTTTTTAACTCTAATATTGAATTCATTAATTTCTGTTAATGGTATACATAACTCTTCTTCAAAATTTTAGAGTAAGATGCTGTAAATCTGTCTTTTGCCCAATTTGATTTTCTTGATAGTCTCAACAGTTTCACCTACCATTATCAGTGCAATCATTTGCTTTTGGGAATCTGAAATCTCTGGTAAAGTTTGTTTATCCAAGTATTCTCCAATCTTCTTCAAGGTTATTTGTTGTTTCTTATATAGTTTTGTACAGTATTGGTGAAACACTTCTAATATTGGGTCCATCATAAATAATCTCTTTCCTCTTTGTATCTTAATTGTGCTGTCCATATAAGCCAGCCATCTTCATGGTTTATTAACAAATTAAAAATCATTCTTCTTCATAAAACATTTTTTTCTCAAATTCTCCCATTGTTGTCATTGGTAATGATTTTTGTCTCTGTAAAATATTAATTTGATTGGTCAGTGTGTTATCTATAGGGTACTTTTTCAATTCCTCTTTTTTTCTCTTAATCTCCTCTAGGAGCAGCTATAATTTTTTCCTGCATCTCCTTTTAATTCCAGTATTCTCTTGAGTCAAACAGCCCCTCATAAATACCTTGCTAGCATCTGATACAATTCTAATGTCCTTTTCTAAATAATCTCCAAAAAACTTGCTCAGTTTTTAAAGTCCTTTACCACCCTTTCATCTTAAAGTAAAGAACCATTAAGTCTCCAATAGCCTCTCAATCTTAGTTCTAGATAAAGTGTCCACTTTCTTCATGTCAGTTGCCGGTGATTTTGAGATTAAAATCATATCAGTTTTTGAAAATGATTTATGTCTGTCTGGAAAAAAAGATATAATCTTTGGTGTTACTATATTTAAATCTCCATGCATCAAGCAGCTCTATATTCCCTAACATTTAAAAACAAGGGGAGAGGGTTGGGAGTTTCCCCTGTCGAATTGATCTTTTTCTCTGAATATCTATCATATTGTGGATTGATGACTCCACTCCAATCTCGCAGAATTATCAAATCCTCAAAAGCATGATCCAGTCATTATTCCAATAACATTTTATAGAAGCTCACTTTATTTTCCATAAGGGCATAGACTCCAATCACCAATTTTTATACCATTATTCTCAATTTGAACTCCCACATATCTGCCCTCTTGATCTTCATACTTCAACTCTGTTATAAATTAGGGTTGACATAGATAACTAGTACATTTTTTCCTTTGTTGACTTGCTGATTCTTGGACCTTGAAAATATTTAAAGTCTCTCTTTCTCACATTTGTTTCATAAAAACAGATTATATCTTGTTTAAGATTTCGTGTTTTTGGACAGAATGTTCAAACACTTAATATTTCAAGTTACGCATTTCAAATCTATTCTAGTCTTCAAGTTTAAAGTAGTCTATATCTGTTACTCTTCTCACTTCTTAATCTCTGAAGCCTTGTCCTTATCCTTATCCTCATCATTGCCTCAATTTTGTTCTTCTTCTTCTTTCTTTCCTTCTTTCTTCTTCACTCCTTTGTTTCAAATCTTTTAAAAATTCCTATATAAAATCTTTAGCTTTCTGTATTGTATTTACCACAAAACACTTTTGGTTATATTCAAACAACACTCCTTCCAGTTTCTCCCATCGAAATGGGATCCTATTCTTCCTCAATTTCTCAGTTAAGAAATTATATTCTTTTTCTCTCACAGAGAATCCATGTGGCAATTTCTTTGGAAATGACAATCTCAATTCCATCTTTCATCCTTTTCTCAAAGTGGCATTGTAAGACTTGATCTCTAATAAGCTGTAGGAAATAAACTATCACATCTCTAGGTAATTTCCTTTGTCTGGATATTTGCAAGGAAATTCAATAGACTCTGACCATCTAACTCTCTGTCTCTGCCCTCTCCTTATGTAGCAAGTCAGCCATTGCTTCTATCATTCATTCTTGGATATTTTCATTTAATTTTTCTGGTACTGATCTGAGTCTCAAACGATTTTCTCTTTCTCATAATTCCATTAAGCAAATCTGTGTCCTCCAGCTCACTTCACTTAAGTCATAAGTATCTGCAAAAGAGATTTCTTTACATCCTTCATCTCATCTTTTATTTACTTCATCTCTTGTTTCATCTCCTGGAGTATATTTTTCCCCATCTGTTACATTTGCTTTCCATTTAAGTCATCTCTAGTATCGGGGCCTTTATAATCTGAATCTCATCTGCAAATTTCTGGCCCATCTCTGAAGTCTTGCTAGGTAGATCTACTGATCTCCTTCTTTCTTGCTTTCTCCTGATTTACCACTTCTGGATCTGACTTCCCTATTATAAATTGACTGTTGTTCAATCCATATATTAAATATCTGTAATCAGTTCTCAGTTCTCAGAAAAAAGCCTTCAAATGCTATCTCTCCATTCAGCACCTGGTGGAGCTTTTAAAGTCTATTCATTTCCTGTACAGATGGCTATATTTTCACCTTTTACTTCTTCTGAACATGAGATAGTGCTGTTCACTTCCATTTCCCTATGGAGTCTGCTTCAAGCATATCTCTTCATTCAGCCCAAAGCAACCAGACTGTTTACATTACTCCCAAGGACATTCCCAGGATATTCTCTCCTTCAGGTAAGTGACAGGGTTTTTTCCCCCTAATATAACTAGTATAATCTAAGTCCCAAAGTATTAAAATTTCTCCAAAGCCTATTTGTCTAAAATATTTAATTCCAAATTATCAGTCAAGATGGGTCTTTATTTTGATTTAAATACTCACTTGTTGTAAGCAACACAAAAAAGAGAAGCCCCAACCATTTGAAAATGTCTCTCTGAATTCCAAGTTCTTGTGGCCTAGGCTTTTTATTTTTTCCCCTTAATTTCTGAGAGTGATATATATTGAAAGTGGCTGAAAAAAGAAAAAAGCTCCATTTAAATCCATTTCATTTTCAAGTACTCATAGGCCATTTCCACATGGAGTTTTTAAAATGGTGCAGAGTGTCCTCCAGGGAGGACGTCTGCACCTGGGATCAGACTGGGTCGGACCTACTTAACGTAGATCCGCACCCTAGCCCACTCCGGAATGACCCCAAGTGGTTGTCCCATGTGCTTTTGAAAAACCTGTTTCTTGAGGTTTCTCAAAAGCACGGAGCACGCCAGTGCGAGCCTGTTCCCTTATGCAGATTCGCAGGCTCGCATTGGTGCAAGCCTGTGATCTGCCGGGGATGGGCTTTAGGCTGGCGAACTTCAGCGGTTGGTCGAGAGCCTCGACCAACTGGAAGCCGCCATTTTCATCCCTGGAGCAGTGCGGAGCGGCGGCCACACACTGCTCGGGAGCAGCATGGACCGGACCGAGGAGCCCTAAAGTCCGGTGAGTAGCATCACGGGGTGATTCCCTCACCCTGTGTGGAAATGGCCATAGTCTGGGTCTTGCAAGGAAGTTTTATTGCAGAAGTAACAGTCTTATTTAATGCTGGAGAAATTTCTTTTTCTTGAAGTTCATAGTTTAAGGCTCTAATTAGATGAAACAGGTGGACTGGCAGAGTTTATACCTCCTTTTAAGTTAGAAAAACTGCAGAGCAGTACAGGCCAGAAAATGATATTTCCTTTCTCATCCACAATCAGTGTCCTCTATGGAGAGAACAAATTCACTGGAAGGGGTTTCAGGAACTTAATGGATGATTCCTCTGCAACACCCTTTATCCAGAGGGGAAGTTTCAACCAGACACCTTATTTGGAGCCAGAAAACTGCCACACAGTGCATCTCCCCACTCAGCTCCTATCCAGAGTGAAGGCAAATGAAACTCTTATCTGCCATGAACCACAATGGAAACTTTCTCCAGTTCACTCTTCTGAATTTAGGGATGGGGTGGAGTTGAAGGATTTTAATTTTCTCCCCAAACAAATCCTCTGGTTATTTACTTGAATGGTAAATGGTTATTTAGAGGAACTTTCAGATTGTTCAACATATCATTGAGTGTTGTAGGCTGATCTGTATATCCTAAATCACTGCTATGTAATAAACTCATTGCCCATTTGTTTTGGATGACAAAGAAAACCAGGACTTCTTTTGTGGCTTGGATCAAAAATTCAGGATTCTTTTACAAGCTCCAAAATTCTTTTCTAAGCTCATCTGGTACATTCAAAATGCAAGTGCACACACACATCTAAGTAGTTGTGGCAATTTGGCTCCCATCTGCTAAAAATAATACTTAATGCACAACTCATGGCTTTTTGCACCTTAGGTTTCAATAAGGTACAAAAAGGAAGCAGGAATTTAGTTCCATTTATTAGGTCAATCTAATATCATCTGTAATCGTTAATCTTTTATTTCCACCAAATTGATAGGTCATGATTCATCAACATTTTCCTGTCTATCTGCCAAGACATTTTTTTCTAAGGCTACTATTGCTTTGTGCATTGATTGGATGACAGCTAAATAACAACAGCCTTATTTTTCAAAAGGTCATCATGCCACTTAATCCATGTCAGAGGGCCCACTTTCTGCAAAGCCAGTTGCAGAAACATACATTTTAACCTTTTCAATCCTCCGCAGCCTAGACTTATTTTGAATTAACGCTTTGGGCTGACATAACCACATGTTATATTTTATAACTGTAGTTTTCCTCTATAGTATCACAATAGGGAAAAATACGTTCTTTTTCTTTCTCTGTTTCCTTAGTTATCAACTGGCTGTTAAAGCATGTGAAAGCTGTTTTACAAAGGTGGGACATGATGCATAAGAACACCAAGCATGTACTCAAATCTTTCCCGTTAAATTATATCTGACCTCTCATGGTCTACAGCTGTGATAAAGAAGGGGTGGCCCTCTAGATGTTAGACTACAGCTTCCATCATTCCTGTCCATTGGCCATGCTGGCTAGGGCTTGTGAGATTTCTGTTCTGCTAAAAGAAAAAAAAAACAGTTTAAGAACCAGAAGCTCATGGACAAGGGCCTATGAGCTGTATGACTTAATGAATGTTAATGGCAGTGGGGCTTATAGAGAGTAAAGGGTGGGATGAGAGAGGAGCAGACGGCATGAGGCTATCAATTTAATCTGTGGTTGAGAGCAGCTGAAAGATACACAGTGTCAGGGTGTCAATTAGAAGAAATCAAGCAAAGGGCAAGCTCACAGTCAATATACAGGAGGAAGGGAGTTAGAAAGGGGGTGGGGTGCCTCCATTGCCATGATATCAAAAAACCTCCTTGAATGCACTGTTTCAGGAAAGGCAGTGAAAGGGATCCCTTTTCCCTTTCACGCTCCTCCAGATCTGTTTGCCCTCTCCATCTCCATTGATGAGAAATTCTCAGATTTGGGGCTGGCAGTCTTTTAGACTGAAAAGAAGGTGGGGTAGGGGAGAAAGAAGAAGTATTTTTCATCCCTTGTTGTTGTGTGCTTTCAAGTTGTTTCCAACAAGGCGACCTTAAGGTGAACCTATCACAGAGTTTTCTGGGTCTGTGTGACACGCCCAAGGTCATGCAGTGGGTTTCCATGGCCAAGCAGGGAATAAAAACCTGGTCTCTTTCGGTCAAACCATGCTGGCTTTCTTTCATCCCTCCCCATGTGTAAAACTTCCCCTAGTCCAGTGGCATCAAATATACCCCAAGGGTGCCTTGGAGCCCTGAAATGGAATATGTATCTATGGGCAGGAATGGGCAAAGTGGCTCACCATCTCTAGATGATACTAGACTGTAACGTCAAGACTTCATTACTATTGAGGAAAGAACGAATGCAACACTGTATTGTAGGTCCCATTTATTCCTCCATATACCAAACATGGGTGGTCTGGTGCCAGTCATTTCAGGAAAGAAAGAAGACCACTTAAAAACAAAGAAGACTGTGGTTTCTGCATATTCAGTGGATTTCCTAGATTGAAGGAATTAATTTTTGTGAAACATCAGCACTACAGTAGCAGATGGATGGGGTCAAAGAGTCACCTCGTAACTCACCACAGCTTTATAATACCATAACTTAGCCTTGCAAGTAACACCTGCAGAGTTACTGGCTCATAGATAATCTTATTAGTTTCTAACTATCGCTACAGAACAAAAGAACTCAAGCAAGCATCAGGACCATAAGATATCTAGATGCAGATCACTTGGGAAACATATGGAAGCCTCTCCAGTGAAAGGAGAATAAAGACATGAAAGATTAAGAATTCGGCATTTTTTTTCTGTGGCATTGTGATAAGTATGACTGAGGCTGTGTTCCTTATGGAACTTTTTTTTTTAAAGATCATTTGCTCCATGCCACTTGTGTCCTCCAAATCAAAAATGGTTGTGTCATTACTCATTTTCACAGATCAAATTTTTCATCCAAACTTTGGGCAGTTGAATCAGATTTGTGCAATTTAAGCTGGCAAAGGAGGATGGAAGGCTGAGTTACCACTGTGAAGCTCAGGTTTCATGTGAACCAGAAGATTAGAAAAGACAGGAAATATTTAAAGATGAAGGAAAATGAATCAAAGAAAGTATCTTCTGCTGATCTTTTTTGAGGTGCGAGGTATGTGTGTGGAATGTGCTCTTAGAGCTTGAAAAAAATTATGATGAAGTATAGGAGTCGCATAGCGGCATTATAGAGTAGCTTGATTCCATTTTCAGTCTGTACCTATTTTGCAATTGCTTATTCATTAGCACATTTTCTGATTTACATTTAATGTGCATGTTTTAAGAATTAAAAAGGTCTCTTAACAACTCTCCTCTTTAACCATTAACACAGATGGAGAGAGAGTGGCTTCAGCCCATTAATTATCTGTGTTATATGTTGTGCATTACTTCAGGGGTTCTGGCAGACTGAGAAGCAAGAAACAAATATTTTAATAAATAATAAAACACACACAGACACCAGATTTGCTGGCAGGCAGAAGCTCTTGATTCTACTAGGTAGTTTCAGCCTATTAAATGTCTAGAACCATGCATTGTAAGCAGCTGTATAGTTGTAAATTTTGAAGTGGACATGCTCATCATGGCAGAGCCTATAGCAATACCCAGAAGGAGAGTTTATCATTGCAGCAGGCCAGGTTGGTTGCTCTATATTAATATATTAAACAAAACAAAACAAAAATGCTATTTCTAACAGCTTTCATTACCACCATGAGCAGGTCTTCTATAAACTAGTAGGCCTAGCCCACTCAAGACCAAAGCACCTCAAAATACATTGAATTAAAACAGAAATAGTTCATGACAATGCATAGTTGCTGGGAAAAATTATTTTCCCTTCAGCTATTGCTAGGAATTGCAGGTGAACTCAGAGGCAAAATGGGTGGCAGATGACCTCATCAGCCCTGCTAACCAAAAAGCCCTGAGACTTCAACCCTGCAGTTCTTCATTCCACTACACCACTGACTGTGATGCTGGAGAGGATATCTAGAATAGTGAATGGTTTTACATGGTGGATACATAGATTCAGATTCCTGGTCTAGTTTGGAAACGAATAATGAGGCCTCCTGGTCACAGACATCTTCAGGAGTTCTCCATCAGACCCAGTTCAAGCAAACTAAGGGACTTGAAGGGCTCCTGGTCAAACTAACTGTGACTCAGGGATATCATCAATAAACTCACAAAATGGTTTCAAAGGATTAGGTCTCCACGCCCGCCAGCAAAATGCATGAAACGCATTTGAGAATAGCTATTAAAGATGCAGCAAAAGGTTCTGACTTGAAATCAAGTCAGGTATTTCATTCAATTTCATTCCCATTATTTTGCGAAAAAAATCTGCTTGTAGCAATTCCATTTTTGAGAACCTTAATATCTTATCTATAAATACAAATACCTACTTTTCATTCCCTGATGAAATATTTATGAGAAGCAGAATATTCCTTATCTAGAGAAAATATATAATTTAATTCAGCATTTTCCTAGCTTTTACAGTATGAGAATAATTGGCAAGCTGAGAAGTAAACAAGCCTCAGAAGCTTAGCCCAGATTTTTAAAAATCCAGGGGTTGCAACAGAGCAAAGAGCCATGGTGGAACTATGTTGAATAGTTTTGATTATGCATTTTGCCTTCAGGGCTGTCCAATTTGTACTCATCCCAGAATCATTCCCACCATCCCTATTGTCCTAATCTTTATGCTTATAAGAGGGATATAAAAAGAGAAACTTGTAAACATTTCTAGACTGAAGCTTAACACAAGAGTTAAAATTTACCCTGCAGCATTACATCCCATACATTAAATTGCAAATCTCCATACATGTGAATCTCCATATGCAGTCCCTATTGAGTCTTGGGCCATTTCCACACTAGAATGTTAGAGTGCTATCATTCAATTTTTAACAACCTATGGAATACTAGGCTTTGCAGTTTAGAGAGGGGCCTTTGATTCCATAGGATGTTGAAAGTGGAATAATAGCTCTATAACAGTCTAGTGCAGAAATGTCCTTGGCTGGGACAGTACACAGCCCAGTTCAACACAGAATATTAACCCGAGGAGGCCAGTGTACATCTCCCACAATGAGACCTATCCATCTCACCCCCTTCTGAGTCTGCATATGCAATCTAGTTCACACTAGCAGCGCAATTCATAAAAGTTGGTATTATTAAATACATTTTTAGAGTAGATAATTTTTCCCTTGCCTCTGTGAAAACATCATCTGTTCTTTCACATGCCCTTACAAAGTGCCCACTTCTTAATGGCCACCACCCCTTGTCTAGATAAGAATTGTACTGGCAAAGCAGCAGTGCAGGAAAACTGGCGTTATTATTCTGCTGCAAAAGCTCAGTCTCTCTTAATGCCTGGTGTGGGAGGTCAGAGTTTGAATCCCTGCTTGGCTGTGGAAACCTACAGGGTGACCTTGGAGAAGTCACATTCACTCACAGCCTCAGAGGAAATCAATGTCCCCCCACCCCTTCAAAAAACATAACAGGGTCTCCTTAAAGTCACCAAAGCTTATAAACAGCTTGAAGGCTTGAAGTTGTTTGGGATGAGGCCTAGGAGCAAGGAGGAGGACAGTGTATTCCATCAGGAACCCAACCTCTGAATGTTAACAACTCTGAATACAGATTGGATTGAGGAATATGGGGAAAGGTCACAGGTACTGGAATAGACCAGTTGCTATGGAGAGGAGGCCTAGCAGCAAGGAGGACAGTGTAGTTCCTCAGGACCCCAAACTCTGTGTGTAAATAACTCTGAATACAGATTGCGTTGGGAAATATGGAGAAAAGTTACAGATACTAGAGAAGACAGTTTGCTGAGTTCTTAAGAGGAAAATAAAATCCCAGGCAATGAAGTACTGGACAACACAGCTTGGGGAATTAGAGACACAGGATTTCAAACCTCATCCAATTCCTAAAGTAAGGTAAGGTAATTCCTAAGGTATTTCTAACAAGTGTTACCTATGAGAAAATAAAATCCTGGGCAATGCTGGGTAAATACGCTAGTAAATACATAAAATAGGCCCTTTTCGCACAGCATTTGTCATGCAAAAGGGCCTCCAGAACATCGTGCGATTGCGAAGAGCGTTTCACATGACGTCCTCGCAATCACGCGACACTGCCGGGGCCAGCAGGCACCAATCACTTTTGGCCGAAAATGATGTTTGATTGCGAATTGCTCCGGGGCCCCACACGAACTTACCATCCGTGCAGAACTCCGCAGCTGCGGCCCTCAAGCTTCCTCCCCCAGCGCAGCCTGGGAAAATACCTGGCTGTGCTGCGGAAGGAAGAGGCGGAGCCCTCACATTGCCTGCCAGTTGACAGGTAGCTGCTGCAGAGCAGGAGCAGTGGGGATGCGAGTGCCTTGCGGAAGAGGCTGCTCACGTGATCCCTGCGCGACCGCGCCAGATGGAGATAAGCTGCGCAAAGAGCCATAAATAGGTGGATGGTACTCAGTCTGAGCTTGTTGGCACACTGCAAGCTGGAAGGAAGGGGGTCTAAAAGGAACAGAAATGAAAGCAGAAAAAGAAGACCATTACTATATCCTTGAATTCATTCCTGATGAAACATAATAGTGTTCTTCTAGGGGATGGTGGCAGTGGTGTTCCTGAGGGTAAAATCTTGCAGGGAGATTGCAGACAGATTACGGAAATGTAAAGTCGAAGGCTTTCATGGCCAGAATCCATAGACTGTTGTGGGTTTTTTGGGCTTTGAAGTGGTGTTCTATTATTCTCTAACTTCTGCTGGAGTTTACCACATAGCTTGCAGCTGTGGGCAGGTCTACATAGGGACTACAAAATGCAACATCCAAACACGAATTAAAGAACATGAAAGACACTGCAGACTGATCCACCCAGAAAAATCAGCAGTAGCAGAACATGTTATAAACCAACCTGGAAACAGAATGCTTTTTAAAAACACAGAAACTCTGGGCCATTCTGACAACTACTATGTCAGACTACACAGAGAGGCCATTGAAATCCATAAACACATGGACAATTTCAACAGGAAAGAAGAAACTCGGAAAGTAAACAAAATTTGGCTACCAGTACTGAAGAACACTAAAATCAAGACTCAAAAATATGCCAATGAACACCACCCAAACTCTGGAGGTCCCTCTACAAGAAACAATACAATAGATTGCTAATGTACTTAACGCACTGTTATGCACATCCCCTAACTAACAACCCTGGGGGGGTATCCCATTTAACAACAGGCCATCACACAGGCCAACTGTAACACATGCAAACTGCTTCTTCCCACCGGGGACTACACAAGTATATATACTCTGTCTCACTTCCATGCCACCAGATCCTCTGAAATGCCAGCCACAGATGCAGGCAAAACATCAGGAGAAAATACTAATAGAACACAGCCTCAAAGCCCAGAAAACCCACAACAACCTACAGATTAGGGAAAGTTCTTTTTTTTTTCCCCCTAGCAGCCAACCAAGTAGGAAAGAAGTGCTGGGTTCTTGGGCAAAGGTGAAGGGCAACAGTATATGGAGTGGTTATAGGTACACCTTCCTGGCACATAAATGTACACATCAAAACCATGACTCTAGAAAATTAGCATAGAAGTGCTAAGGCTTGCCACATGTGTTGAGATTGTGCTCTGTTCCATTCTTTCTTAAATGGTTGGACTTTATGCTATCTGGGGAAAAGAACTAAGTAACACACAGAAAAAGACAAAAGGATCACATGTGATGCCCCATGTGATGTATGTGTACATATAGGTCTAGGAATAGCCTGCAAGTTCTTGCTCTTCTTTTTTTTTTTTCCTGGAGACATGGGAGGAGAGGTTCCTCCCTCCCTCTGCAGGCCTTGGATAAGAAACAGGGAAGTTTGTGGCTCCTCAGAAGTTAGCACAACTTCCCCTCAGAAACCTTAGCAACTCGTGAAAAGTGAGTACGTTAAGCACTGGTAACAGTTTGATCTGGAAATGTTTATAGTAAACAGCTTTTCCTGATCAGACAAGAAAAAGATAAAAGCATAATATCTTACTATTGCCCTTCTGGGCACTTCCAAAATTATGAGATTTGTTTATTTATTTAAGGAATGCTATTTTTTTTTACAGGATTTAATAAGTAATGATTGCCAAGAAAAAGAAATGAGAGAGGAGGGAAGAAAGGGGAGAAAGGAGGAAGGGGAGTACAAGGGATATAAACAAGAGTAAGGGCCTTATTGCCCAAGAGCCCTCTTGCTACAACTGCATTGTCAAGTGCAATAGTTTTGAGTGCTATCTTCCCTTGTACACTTTTGGAACCATTCTGGAATTTGAGGGTCCATTAACACAAAAACTTTATCACACATAGGCCATTTCCACACTAGACTGTTATAGTGCTATTATTACACTTTCAACATCCTATGGGATCCTGGGCTGGCCCCTCCCGAAACTGCAAACCCCAGGATTCCATAGGATGTTGAAAGTGGAATAATAGCGCTATAACAATCTAGTGCGGAAATGGCTGTAGACTGCCTACCCACCACCTGCTCCAACATTACCCTGGCTTCTTTTCATTTTGTTCCTTTTCTGAGATGTGACAGGGAGGGAAACAAGGGAGAGCACAACAGAACAGGCTCCCACCTGAGCACAGTACCAATCAAAAGCTAGTTGGGGAGCCTTCTCAGAGCAGTCTTCCCCGCCGCCTCCTCTTCTTCTTCTTCCACATTTTGCCAACATGGCAAAGTCATGTTGTCAACAGCACAAAGTCAACAGCACAAAGTGAAAGCCAATAACTCCTGTCCTCTCTTTTGTGTCCTGTCCGTTCTCTTAGGTTTCTCGCCTACTGCTTTTCTCTTCCTGATCGGGACCAATCAAGTGATCCAGAAAATAAATTGTGTTCTTTCCATTAAAAGTGTTGCCTCACAGTCTTGAAATCTGGATCATCACATAGAATTAGCTTATTATGACTACAGAGATCAAATTGATCAAATTGTGACTGGGAAGATACTGTATCAAAACATCCCGGCAGCCAAGATTACAGGGGCCATTGTCTCTTTCTTCCATATAAGAAGTAATCTTAAGGTCTTTCACCTAAAAAGAGGTTCCAAGTAAATTGATTTCAAGATTGTCCAAAGAGGTTACCTGAATTAGGCTGTTTGCCAGTTATTTGTACAAGCCAGGAGATATGCCTTGTGATACAAACTCAAGTTTAGACATTTAAATCCACCTTCTGAAAATGGCATTGGTATCCTTTTGAGTGAGAAACAGGACAGCAAATGTCCCTATATAAATTTCTTAAAAATATTGTTGATTTTAAAAAAAACCAGAGGGATATACTATACAGTAAAATACTGCAGCAAATATACAATGTCTATAGTAAAACATTCATATTAGGTATAATCCCTCCACATTCGCTATGGTTAGGGGTACAGGACCCCTGTGAAAGTGCAAAAAACATGAATAACTCTTGGCCCTCCCAAACCAAATTTACCATACGAAAAAGTATGATCACCATATTCAACCCACTGTGGATTCCTTTGAGGCATCAGGATTCCTTCAGAAGGCAGAAGTGGTTGGTTGGTGGGCTTACTGCAACCTCCAATGCTGCCCCACACCATTTTTAATAGGAACTTAAAAGGCTTCTTCACAGTTTCTCAGTCTCACAAGGCTTGCAGTCCCTATAAAAAAATGTCATAGGGAGGCAGCAGAGGTGACAGCATATAATCCGTGAATAATCAAATCCACAAAAGTGAAACGTACACATGTGGAGGGCTGACTGTATTAACTTACTCCAAATACCTAATTTGAGTGATACCAACCATGCTAATCCAGAGGTATTTCATCAAGTAATTTAGACAAATTCGAGTTTAATTATTTTAATAATATGCCCAAATATCTAACAGCTTCCGGACACTAGCAAAGCTGTTGTTTGGCAAAGAACCCAGATGGTGTATTGACCCCACTCACCAAGATTTAGACCAACTAATGATAGCCAGAAAGGGCCCCAAAGGAATTCATTAATTATATCAATTCTGATAATGAAGATTCTAGAATAAAAATAAAGAACAAAATGTCATGGCAGCACAAAGCTGCCTTATACTACTATTTTCTATGTTTAAACCAAGAATTAATATTTTTGTCTAAAATGCAGTGGTTCCAAACATGTGTCAAATACTAGAGGAGAGGATATTCCTGCTGTATCTCCCTCTAGATGAAGAAATCAGAAAATATCCCATTTGCTATTCCTCTCAACTTTGGAGAGAGTTAAAAAAAATCTGAATCGACTTAAAAAAATTCTGATGGAGAACCAAATTCCTTGAAAATTCACCAGTTAATTTTCTCAAATGGTTTTTCAGCATCAAGTGAAATAATGGCAGCAGAGTCAAGTCTTATAGTATGTAAAGCAATCAGATTTGTGATTAATCTTAAATTTACCAGCTCCCTGAGCTGGGTGAATTAATGTTATTACATTTTGGAAACTTATTAGCTAACATTGCAGGTAATATTTTGACATCAACATGAAAGAGTCTATTTGTTTCATACTTGCCTGGTTTAGAAACAGAAGCTTCATAAAGAGAATTTAGAATTTGAAAAGAAGTTATAAATGACCTAAAAAAGAGACAGGAAAACCACACTGCCCTTCAGATTTTCCATTTCTCATGGATTCAATAACTCTTTTAATCTCTTCCGTTCACAAGAAAGCTAATTGAGAATCTTTATGATGTACCGCCAATTTTGGCACAGTTAAATCTGAAAACATATTTAGATCAGAAGTGAGCAACCATGGAAGACTAGATGTCATGTTAGTTCTCTAGGAAACTTTGGAAGGCCATACCTGCTCCCACATAAAAATATGCCCCCAAACACTTCTAGGATCTTTGGGGGCATTTTAACCATGTGTTGGGTCTCAAAAAATATCTCTCTTAGGCCTAGATTGGCCTGAGGGGCTACAGAATGTGGGGAAAAATGCATCCCAAGCCTCCCAGTGGACAAAATTATTCTTCCCCATGGTCAAAAGTCCAGTTTCCTAACCAGGGGGTGGGGGTGGGATTCCATCAAGAAGAATATTGGATGAGTGACACTTTCATGGGTCTACACCACTGTTCAAGTCTTTCCTGAAGGAGTACTTGTATTTGTTAAGCTACTCCAAGTAAATTGTAATAGCAGCCCTTTTTGCTAGCCAGCTAGCACAAGATTTACCAGAAACACAGGAGGCAGACCTTTATAAGTGTGAGATCTCAAGATTCCCAAACCCAGACACCTCCAAACCCAGGGAAATCTTGCCTTTTTGAGGTGACATAGCTTGAAGAAAAGGAAGAATGGGTGTCAGCTACATTTGCAACAGATGGACACAAACACACCTGGTATGGAATTTTAGGCCATTTTAGTACATAGCAAATGCTTAGGGTTTCTGCTAGAAGCATGACTGGTGCCTGCTCTTCCCATTTTCCATTTTTCTTCCTGCTCTAAGAATATTTATACATACCCACCATGCGGTTTGTTATTGTTGAATATGGGGGTGAATGCCATGGGGAAATACTGTTTTCTGTTTGTTGGTTTGTTTTTGTTTTCCATCAGCAGGGAGAAACCTATCTTAATTATTTGCCCTCACTTGTGAAGATGTAATAGGAATTCATGTCCATAGTCCTCCATAGAAAAACAAGTATCAGCTTTGAAATTCTTAAGCTTAGCAAGAATCTGTTTTCTCTTGGTTGGGATCCTCAGACCATTAACATTCCATGTAATGAAATTTACTGCCCTACTAAGTCATAGAAATAAACCATAACAAGGGAGGAAGGTAACCTTCCAAACTAATTTTTGACCAATACATTTTGAATTTTAAAAGGTGAGCAGTAGAAAATAACAGCAATAAATGGGAAAACAAAATGTTAAGAAAGAACAAAAAGAAGAAGAAAGAAATAGTGCAGTACTTTCAACCAGGATTGCAACATGCCCATCACCTCTTGTATTAGTGCTTAAAGTCTTTTTCAGCCAAAAAACTCCTAGAGCAACTTATAAAGATTAGAAATAGTAATGTTCCTGCCTACAGGTTTACAGTCTAAACGACATATCATAAAGGAGAAGGGGATTTTATGAAGGAAGAAGAAAAAAACCCCTCAGGATTCTTGCTTACATAGTTTTTAGCAGGCAGCAAGTTCACTTCAGCAGGTCATAGAGGTGGAGCTTTTTTAAGCTTAGTGGAGGAGTTTTTGCTTCTTCTCTCTAGTAACTACATCAGTGGTATTTGGTAACCTCGGCAGGGATCCATGAATGTGATTGTTGCTTCACGCATCTCTCTGATGGTCATGGCTGTGGTAGCTAATAGCTTCAGGGAGGAGGAGGAAGTTCAAATCTGAAGTTGCTATATGGTAACTACTATTGTATTCTCTTGCCCTTTCCACTCTCCTTTTAAGATCTGGCTTTTGCTGTATATAATATTCTCTTCTCTTTCCCCACAACCTGCTTTCTGGCTTTGGAGAACTGATGTATTTTGTAAGCTGGTTTCTAAAGCCTGTAACAAGGAAAACTGGTCCCAGGCACATAACTGAAACCATTCCCACTTACTCTGTATCTAAAATGACACATTCTGATTAAGGCAAACCTTATGAATAATCACTGGTAGGGACTTGTTCTTCATTGTCACCAGTTCAGAAAAGCAAGGGGGATTTAATTGCATTGCCTGATCCCCGTGACTGGCAAGATGGCAGAGTTTTCTGTTCCTAAAAATAATTTACACAGCTCAGTGTGAATACTGCAGTGCAAAAATTGCCCAGGTGATGCTGAAGCAGAGACATTATGAAAATGAATTCAGTCTGCACCATTAGGATTAAGATGGATTGAAATTGTAAATATTCATTTATTTTCACCTCATTTCTTCAAACGTCTGGCTAAATGCTCTTGCTGAATTAATATAGTCTTAGTGTTGCTTCTTTTCCCACAAACCTGAACTACCTGAACATATCAAGTGCAGAAAGTCATTTTTTCAGTCTTGTGTGTTTCTTCAATTATATACAAGGAGGGGTATTATCTAATTTCATGAATACAAAATTAGATATAATTAAGAGAAGACTCTAGGGTAATATTTCTAGGTAATATAAATTATGGAATTCATTACCATTAGATGTGGTAATGGCCATTAACTTGGATAACATAGATAGCTTTTTGCTTTTCAGGATTAGCCAAGTTTATGGAAGATAGACACTGCACTTGACAGCTAAATGGCATGTCTTCTCCAGTTCAGATGATAATCCAAGCAAGGGATAGGTAGCCTCTGGTCTTCAGGCTAGCTGTGGTCCACTAGACCCCTTCTATCCTGCTTACAAGGCACCCACTGAGACCCTTCACCGCCTGTAAGTCTTCGTCCTTGCAAAAAGGAGAGGTAAACTAGTCCCGTCGATTGCCACTGAGAAAAGCAAAAGAACTCTGTTGTGAGTTGCACCTTCAGAATGACTGTGAGACATGAAGCAGAGGATCCCAAAGCATCACCTTGCCCTTCGCCACTTTTCTCATGATGGTGATAATATCAAATGGGAATAGAGGAAATTGGCCCACTTTGGGCTGTGACCTGACCCAGGGCTGTCCTGCGTCCCTCTAGGCAGCCATCCTTGCAATCATTGTGACCCTTGGACTAAAAAGAGACTCTCCGCTGCTGAACTAAACCATGGTAAATTGTGAGACATTATTTTTTTCAATCTTTATTACTGTCCAAAGATCCATCAATATAACATGCATACAAAATGTATAAAACCAATTAGAAGGGCATCAAATACTTAGAGAACAATTTGTATCAGATAAAAGTTTGTCCACATTAATTTTGTATAATAATTCCTATCATCTTTCTCTTTTAAAAAGGGAAATCACCTTTTTATTAGAGAAATAAGTTTCTGATGTAGCTACTAGATAAAGAAGATTATTGAAAAGGTGCAACTTTCTATTAACACATCAATCAGTTTGATGCCAAATCCTGAACACTTTAGAGTAGACATGGGAGGTAGTAAGGTCATTCATATCTTTTCTGTCTGACAAGGATAAGGTAATTATTATCTATGCTCCTGTTGCCTTGAGATAAGATTGCTGCAAGGCATTGTTCATGGGACTCTCCTTGAGAACAGCTAGGAAGCCCCAGTGGGTGCAAAATGTTAGGGGCTACTTCCCAACAGGAACAGCCTTCTAGGGAGATATTATACAAGGGATCTGACAATTGCTTTGGCTTCCTCTTTTCTTTCCAGGTTTGATTAAAAGTAAAGGTTGTAACCTTTAGAGATCTAAATCACATTTGAGAAACCTCTTCTTTCTATGTGGTATCCCATTATAACTTCTAAGATATGCTAAGGATATTCTCTAGATTAATTATGTAATTCTTCTGTAAGTTTCAGTAAAATGTCCTTGATAGTTGTACACCAGCTATCAAATAAACTTTCAGTGATGACTTGCAAAGTCTAGGCCTCTGTTGAGTTTAGAAGCGCTATAAAGGCTATCAGTTTGGTCCAACCTTTTGGAAACAGGTTTAATTTGGAAAATAATTAGTCAAATTAATCAATTTTCATGTATGTCTTTTTAAAGAAGATTCCCTTTATCATGCCTATTTCTCTCATGTCACATATCTGTTACCTCATCTTTTGCTATTTGAATCCCATCTTGTGATTCTGGGATGAGGCAGCTTTAAATCTCAGTCAGTGATGATGTGTATACCAATACTTTCCCAAGGATAATGACAGCAAACAGATGAAAGCCAAGATATACTGGATCTGGTTGAAGTGCAATATGGACATGTATTGTAAGTGTTCTATACCATCATATTCTGATGTAGTTTTCTTCTATAAACCATCTGGAGCAGTTTATTGAAGCATGATATAAAATGCTTAAATAAGAAATGTCCTTGCAATATTGTCCTCTAAGAGACCTAGCAAATCTTGGGAGCTTTCATCCGTGTACTATTTGTTGAGTCCTTCATTTGTTGCTTTTGAAATTGCCTTTTCCCCGCTAGAAAGACCAAAATCAGGCATTGGCACTTGCAGTACATAACTAGTTTATTGAGACAGAGCACCTGTATAGAGAAAATGCTTGTTTGTCAGGTAGTTGGCATACTTCTGAAGAAGCCTGAACACAGCTCTCTGAGACAGCTGTTAAATTACTTCCCCTATTAACTGTTGACATTCAAGTTAAAGTAATGAGAAATATGTCTGCTACAGTGTGGCATCCGTTTATTCTTGGAGATAGTATTTCAGTGTAATATGCCATTTCTACAAGATTCTTGGCAATCTTTCAAGCACATAATGATGACTTTCATTAAAATCAAATGATTATGGAAAGTCTTATTTGATCCAGTTTAGACCTCACTGGCTTGGTTCTTACCTGCATATTATATTCTATTCAACCTCAACTGAGAGATGTGAGACAAGTAAAAATAATTTTATAGCTTTTCAGCTGGTAACGTAACTGAGGTGCTTATGATTTGCATGCATATGTGTGAATGAGAGATGTTTTTCTTCAAAGAAACAAAAATTACAGCAACATATATGTAAAAATCCAGTGCTCAATATGTAGCGTATTAATTACAGTAGCCTGGATTCTGTAAGGACACACTATAGATTTAAAATAATGGAACTATAGGAATATAAGCAATATTTGCACATTTTCCAATCTACAATAAAAAGAAAAATCTCAACAATCTGTTCTGAAAAAGATGTCAGCTTTCACCCTTCTGTAAGAGCCAAAAGATTTGTTCCCTATTAGCAAGAGCAGTGACAATAAACATTAAATAAATATTAATGAAGAAATATTAAAAATTGTGAACCTGTGTTTTTGTAAAAAAAAAAAAAAAGACCCTTTTTGGAATGTGTATTATAGATTTAAGCTGGTTTCACAGGCACTCCCTCTCTCCTTGGAAACCTAGTACTTTCTGGGGAGCTAGAGAACATTACGGAAACAAGGCAAACTTATATTGTGAGCTAATAGGAGATTCAAACCAGGAGTTCAGCCCAGATGTCTTATTTCCCATAACACTGGAAGTCTGCTTTCAGCCTGAGAAATTGCAGACTGATCTGTGCTATCCGGTAGCACCATTCACACGGTGGCCAAAGCAGAAATATGCAACTTGAGGACAGGTAACTTGAGAAACACATAGGGGCCTGGATAGCTGTACATAACACTTGCACTACGCTGTACTCTTCAGTATGAGCAACATTTCAGATGAAGCAACAGCAGAGGCAGCTTCATCTAGTCTGCCTTTGACTACATTTTTGCCTCCGGCCCTTTGGTTCTCATCTGTCCAGCTTGGTATCCAAGCACCAACTTGTATTTTAATTATGTATCTATCTCAGGCTTTGGCCTATTTTAGTGCCTAGTCTTGAGCTACTCCATTACCATATATATCCTCTACCACTTACCCATTTTGCCCTCATATCCTTTAGCCAGAGTTGGATCCCCAGCTGAAGCTAAAGCCAGGGCCTGGTATATATAAAGTGTGCTTACACTGCTGTGGCTGTGCTATGAATGTAACAGACTATGGAAAATTAATGAAGTGTCCTGCAGCCTCAGGCAGCTAGCCATAGTGCATTTTGTTAATTTTCACCAGCTGGAGCAGGAAGGAGAAAAGAAAGCAAGGCAAGATAAGAACAGGCACTACACAAAGCAAGTCAAGACTGGCTGACTGAACCGACATTGTAGTATGCTTGTCTTCCAGTTCAACTGTGAAACTGGGCTGCCTTTCTCTCCCTTTCTATATTGGATCTAGTTCCCAGAAAAGAAATGTTCACACTCTGAATCAAGTTGCAGCTCCCAGAATTGTTTGGGGAAAACCCTAACAGTGAAACCGGTACCAAACTCATACAATTTTGCCGCAAGCACATGGTTTCCCTCTCTGTTTGTACCCTATCTTGTCTCCACAAAAACCTCAAGGTGGCTTACAGTATGAAACAAAATACGGAAATAATCTCTAAAAAGAAATACCAGTTTTGAAACAACAATAATCACAGGCAGACTAAAATGATATCAATTCACTGAAAACAATAACACCAGCATGATGTAGTGGATTGAGCATTGAACTATGACCCTTGAGGCCAGGGCTTGATTCTCCACTCAGCCATGGAAACCCATAGGGTGACCTTGGGTGCATCAAATACTCTCAGTCCCAGAAAACCCTTTAGGCAGCCCTTAGGCAAAAGTGATAGGTTCACCTTAGGGTTGCCATAAGTCAGAAACAACTTGAAGGCACACAGCAGCTACAACAACAAATATAATTCCCCAAAGGGTTTCTCTTGAAGAAGGAAATTTTCCAGCCTTGTGAAACAACAGGGTATAGCCAACCTGGCATAGCATAGTTACCACCACCGTAAAGGCTCTGTTCTTGTCCTTATTCTTTTTGCCTCAGCAGGACCAGCTCTCTGGTCAAGGCCTGCTCTTATAATCCCAGAATATATAAATGGATTTGTTGTCTTTAAAAATCATCCATGATATAACTTTTCAAGAAATGCTGTAAAAAAAGTGCTATTTGCATGATTGTGGCCATGCCTTTATAATGGTCACATCTGTCTACAATTGTATAGCTGGCCGTAAGCAGAAAAAGCTTGCTATATTGAATCATCTACCTCAACAATTGCATGTGGCTATCACTGGGGAAATCTGGAGTTCTCCATATAAATATAGAATATGAAATGATATTCTAGGGGCCTCTTTTGGCACACCTTTCCATTCCAGTAGATAAGCATTCCCAGGGAACCATGTCTTTATTTCATTAAAAGTTATTGGGCTAGAGGGCCTGAGTGAGACAAAATAATATAGCAGAGATAACCAGGCAACTTCTTCAAATCTAATCAGCCAGAAGACGAGAAGAATTGGAAAATAAGTCTCATGAACATGGCACATTCACAGAGCTATGATATGTAGGCCAAATATATTTTGCTGCTGAAATAAGAGCTCCATCACCATAAGAGAAATGAGGGTCCCATCACCATTGCTAGCATCAGTTAAATATTTAAATATCTTGCTGCTTCATTTAGATAACAACCTGGCTACCCCTGTCCTCTTCATGACGCTACATGAAATAAGTCTCTTTACCATGGATGTTTAACCACATGACTTCTCTCTACTAATAACTCAGAGAGGAATGGCCAAACATTAGTTCATTGCCTCTTTTATTCAAAGCAATCTTTCCTGAGGGCAGCTTTTCCCCTGTTTTCTAAAATCTAAAGTATGTGGCCAAGTGATGTTAAACTTCTACTAACATGTTGTACATTAACTTGGCTAAATGTATAAATATTCAGACACATAGGTAGCATATTAACTCTGCATTGATCTTCTGAACCCATTTTCTGGTTCCTGTCCATGGATTATTTTGTGTTCCCTTGGGGCAAATTTTTATTCTTTTCCCTGTGCAATTCTAACATCATATTCTACGTGTTAGCTAAATCTGTCTCAACTATCAAAACTTTACCTCAGAGCAGACTCACTGGAACTGATAAGAATTGAAGGTCAGTGCCAGAACAGAAGTTATCAGTAAAGAACTGGTCAGTGAAATGAATTTTAGAGATCTAGAATTACTCACTTTTTAGTTACATGGTTTACAGAAAAATAGGACCCTTTCTTACCTTTCTTTTGCAACACTCCTTACAAAAAATATTTCCTCATCCATTTACAGGTCTCTGATTTCTCTTCAATGAACTCATCATATCCCCTTAAAAGACACCTATAGAGAGATGAGGTATGTTGCTGTTGTGTACCTTTAAGTCATTTCTGACTTATGGCAACCCTAAGGCAAACCTATCACTGGATTTACTTGGCAGAATTTGTTCAGAGGGGGTTTGCCCTTGCTTTCCTCTGAGCTTAAGAGAGGGTGACTTGCCACAGGTCATCCAGTGGGTTTCCATGGCTGAACAGTGATTTGAACCCTGATCTCCCAGTATGGCCCTTTTCACACGGCATTAGCCATGTGAAAGGGCGCCTGGAGCATTGTGCGATTGTGAGGAGCAATCTGCATGACACACTCACAATTGTGTGATGCTCCAGGGTAGGGCAGGCACCGCTCGTGCACTTTTTCATTTTCGGCTTTCAGCCAAAAATGGTGCGCGATTGCGCATTGCTCCAGGGTCCTGCGTGCACTTGCCGTGTGTGCAGAGCCTCCGGAGCCACGGCAGTTGCATTTCCTGCCCCAGTGCAGCCTGGGAAACTCCCAGGCTGTGCTATGGAAGGAAGAGGTGGGACTCTCGCACTGCCTGCTCGGGAGCAGGCAGCTTGTGCAGAGCTGAAACGGCAGGGGACACGAGAGTCTCTCACTGGAGGCTGCTCGCACGATCCCCGCACCCCAGCGCCGAAAAAAGGTAAGGTGCAGAAAGGGCCTATCCTAGGCCATTTCTGCACTAGATTGTTATAGTGCAAAGACACCCCCCCCCAAACTGCAAACCCCAGGATTCCATGGGATGTTGAAAGTGGAATAATAGCACTATAATAGTCTAGTGTGGAAATGGTCCTACGCCAGCACTCAAACCACTACACCACTCTGGCTCATGATGTCATCCACGAGTAATCTGTGATCAGGACAAATCATCCATATGACTTTATTGTTATTGTTAGATGTCTTCATGTCAGCTCTGAATTAGGGTAACCCTATCATAGGGTCTTCTTGGCAAACTTTATTTAGAGAGGCTTTCCCATTGCCTTCCTCTGAAGCTGAGAAAGTGTGACATGCCCAAGGTGGCAAGCAGTGATTTGAACACTGGTCTCCAATAGTCCTTGTCTGACATTCAAACCACTACACAAAGCTGGCTCTTCATGGAAATGGTCTGTGAAAAAGTAAACAGAAGCAGACATGGGAAATAATGGTACTGAACAGAATTTTAAAAGGCAGATATTTAAAGATTATGTGTATTTTTTTTCAAGGAAAATATCTACCTTGTAAAATTACTGATTACAACATGAAAATATGAGGTTTTGTTGTCACTCAACAAACTATGAAACAACCTCCGGTGCCTAATCTGTTGAGCAACAGAGAGATGATTGCTGAGATGACAGGTTAGAATCTGGAGGAGCCTCATGTTCCAGGAGGGAAGGCATTGTGGGCCACATAGTGCCCGTGGAATGGAGTGCCCTGCTTTAAATAACAAACCAGAACACATAGACATTAAATGTCATCACTGTTGCAGATAGATACATTGTTGCATGTGTCTGTGTCTTCTTTTGGGGTGTATTCATTCAGCTCATGCTCTTTCTTCCTATGTGTTTGCACAGTATGGCCTTGCAAAGTGATTTGCATTCTAGCACTTCATGAGTATCATTGCTCCAATTCTAGCTTTGCATGTTGCAATGCTTATCTGTTCCAAATGATAGATTTGCACCCTTCTTTTAGTACATCTTTCTGGCTAAAGTTTTAACAAAAGAATGTGACTGATAACTGGTGATCTTTCCCCGGCTTTTCAAAAACAATATCTACCAGAGTCTAAGGAGACAACTTGTTCCAGCAAGTGGGAGAGGGAATCCAAGTATGCCTTAACGAATTTAAAGAGAAACAGAAAGATATGTGAGATGGCCAAAGTCTGAAGTGCCCTTTGAGTTAACAGCTGTCTTTTGCTCTTTCTGCATAATGTTGCCATCCTGCCATAGCAACGGGTTATTCCCAGTCCACGAGCCATGCTACTGCCCAACATCATCACTATCCAGCTGCATTGCAAATCAGCCTTATATCATTTCCAGAAAAAAATCCGTTAAGAGCCTACTTTAATTCTGCAGTCCCGTCAGCTGGCTCAGTGCGGTACCGTAATATTGCTTGATAGTGCTTCCTGTTATCACGGATTAAAGAGTAGGGGGGTGGGGGCCATGTCCAGCTTGTCCATCCCTCAGCTACTCCCATGGTGTGGCAAGTTTTGAATCTACCACTTCATAGAATCATAGAATCATACAGTTGGAAGAGACCACAAAGGCCGTCCAGTCCAACCCCCTGCTATGGAGGAACACACATCAAAGCACTCCCAACAGATGGCCATCCAGCCTCTGCTTAAAAACCGCCAAAGAAGGAGATTCGACCACATTCTGAGGCAACCTATTCCACTGCTAGATAGCTCAGACCATCAGGAAGTTCTTCCTGAGGTTCAGGTGGAATCTCCTTTCCTGCAGCTTGAATCCATTGCTCCTTGTCCTAGTACCTTTTCGCACAGCATCTGCCATGCGAAAGAGGGCCTGGAGCCTTGCGTGATTGCGAGGAGTGATCTGCATGATGCCCTCACAATTGCGCAAAGCTCCAGGGGCCGGCAGGCAACAATCGCACACCTTTGCATTTTTGGCTTTCAGCCGAAAATGCTGCGCAATCACGCATTGCTTCCGGGTTCTGCGCACACTTACCTAGTGTGCGGAGCCTCAGGAGCTGGGCTGGTCACGCTTCCTGTCTCAGTGCAGCCTGGGAAGGTCCCAGGCTGCACTGCGAAAGGAAAAGGTGGGGCTCTCGCGTGAGCAGGAAGCTCGTGCGGAGCTGAAGAAACCTGGACGCGAGGGCCTCTCACAAGAGGCTGCTCGCGTGAGCACCGCACCTCAGCACCAAGAAAAGGTAGGATGCAGAAAAGGCCCTAGTCTCTGGAGCAGTGGAAAGCAAGTCTGCTCCCTTCTTGACATGACATCCCTTCAAATATTTAAACATGGCTAAGTAAACCTCTCCATGTTTATTTTAAATTTCTCCTTTGAGTTAATTTTTTAAAAAAATTTAATACACTTTTTAGCGATATATTGCAAAATTGCAATAATGTGCTGGCGTGTTATGACATTACAACATGGCTGCACTGGTATGCCTTACCAAAAAAAAAAAAAAAAACCCTCAACCAATCAGGAGCTGTGGGACAGGGTGAAGGCAGGAAAAGGGACTGGCCAATGATGCTGTAGTGCAGAAGGAACACCAGTGGCAATAACGCTACTCATCTGCTTAAGGCAAAAGTGTGTGGAAGACAGCATCACAGAAGCATCGGTATCATGGAAATGGCAATGCTGGGATTGTAACGGAACAACCCGCTATTGAGGTATGGTGCAGAAAGGGCCTTTGTGAAACTTACTCAGCATTAATGGATGTATCATTTGTGTACCTTTCCTCCTGTTAAGATTTTTTATATATCTGCAGCTAAAGCGACTCTTACAGAGACACTATAAGTGCATAATAAAACCATTGAGATAGAACAAGCAGACAAATGATTCTGCACATAGTCATGGGACCAAGCATGAAGACAGCAGCATTCATGTTTTAGGTCCAGGTAGAGATTGCCCAAAAGAACCTTATGATATTCATGGAGTCATCATAAGACAACAGGCAATTTGAAAGCACATATACACATGCAAAGACAGTATTCATTTCATTAATCTTTGCAACAGCACACTGGATCTGAAACTAATAAAGAATGACTAGACCATGGCCACTGAATACATCTCATTAAGATAGAAGTCCATAATTTTCTTTGCTAAGCATTTTACTCATACCAGAAACAATAGCTAGAATGCTGTTTCCAGTTTGTTTTAAGACATGCTGTAGCTTGCCCAAAGTTGACAAAAATATGTATCATCTGCAGATATATGATGAGGTGACTTTCATGTGTGAGCCTACCGTTTTCATAAATTTTCAGGCTAAAAATAACAAAAGAAAAAAGAAATCTAGTGGAGAGAAAATAAACACGACTGGTCTGTCTTTGATTTGGGTTAATGTACATAGAGAAGCAATTAAAAAAGGCTTAATGTAAATTGGTTTTCCAAGAGAATGAAGGTTTGGATAGCTACATAACATTTATCCCTTGGGTTAATGATCACTCACTTCCAGTTCTCTTTAATCCTGTTAAAAGTTAATAAATATCTCTTTTGTCCCACTGGTCTCCCCCAGCATCCTTTGATGAGAAGCTTGGTCTGTGGCATTCCTTTAGCTCTCTGTTCAATAAAACTCTAGCTGCTACTCCTCTAAAGCCATAGCAGTTTTTCTGAATGTGTTAGTGGTGTTCAATGATTATTTACAGCCACCCCCAAACACACATGTACATCTCACAAAGAAAACAGAGTATTATACCATTAAAAAGAAGATACAGCACTATATCTTTGATTATGGAAATGCCATTTAAATGCAAGATGATGTAATTTAAGTATGAAGCTCAACAGATAAATTTTACCAAATATTCAGTTTGTTCAGTGAAACATCTAAAAATTTCATGGATACTTTAACATTCACCGTAGAGATAGGGTTGAAATTTGGCCTACATTTTAATATGAACTAAGCTAATTTAAATTTCCCAAGCTAAGATACAAACCAGAACACTGTTTTTGTTGTCGTTTTTGCATTTCCTCTGGATCATTTCTCTGGATTTGGTGACGCACTTTTCTCATCTATTTAGAAGTGCAAAAAGATGCATATTTGAAGAAACTGCATAGAAAAATCATACATTAAGACATCTGGGGACCCTGTGGTCCTCTACATCAATACCAGTCTGGCCAGTGCTCAGGTACAGGAGTTCATCAACATCTAGTTGGCTGGGCATTCCCAATCCTCCATTCCTGTATTTTGGGAAAGGGTTTTCAGAAAGTGGTATATTAGAGGAACTGCACATGAATTTGCATATGAATTTTTGTATGGAGTTTTTGTGTGTGTGCAAAATCACGTGAAGTGTTAAATCTGAAACTTAGAATGATTCTCTGACATGCCACTACATTTGGAACAAGATTGACAACTAAGGAGCAAAACTGTACAATATTTGGGGTGAAGTTATCTCCCCCTGCTGCATTTTATTTGTAATTTCTTTCCATTATGGGGCCCCTTTACCCCTTATCTAGCCCTATTATTTTGTTTTTAATCAGCTCTTTCCTGGAAATAGTGAGGCCCTCAATTATACAGTTAGATATAGGTAGGTGACAATGCAACTGAATACAAAAGAAATGCCACTTTGAATAGCCTTGGTAGCCTTCAGCCATATCATCAACAAGTCAAGCAAGGTTCTATGTGTAAGGTGCTAGGAGAATCAAACCAGCAACTTAGCTAGTAGAGTCCAGCAATGACTTACATGAGCCACATACATAGAAGTGGCTGGGGGAAGGGGGGGCTTAAGTGAGAGCATATGTCTGGAAAAGTGATATTTGGAGTTTTCAGTGCCCTGCAATCTTTGTCAATCCATTCATTACATGTAAAAGGGATGTAACTTGACAGGGATGCCACCGTTAGAGCTTGAAGCAGGAATCCTGCAGGTCAGGCTTTGTCATCTTGCTATCTGTGCCACTTAACGCTGTACAAGGGTTCAGATGGGAGAGAGGCAGGAAAATGCAGCTGGAAAAATTACATAGCAACCATTATCCTCCTGATTGGGAAGGTCAAGTCATATGGTATGGCCAAGTTAGGCCCTTTTTGAACAACATTTTCCATGTGAAAGGGCCCCTGGAGCATCGCGCAATTGTGAGGAGCGATCAACATGACGCACTCACAATTGTGCGATGCTCCAAGGTAGGGCAGGTGCCGATCGTGCACCTTTTCATTTTTGGCTAGAAGCCAAAAATGGTGCACGATAGCGCATTGCTCCTGGGCCCTGCGCGCACTTATCTGGCATGCGGAGCCTCCAGAGCCATGCCGGTTACCCTTCCTGCCCCAGTGCAGCCTGGGAAACTCTCAGGCTGTGCTGTGGAAGGAAGAGGCGGGGCTTTTGCATGAGCAGGCAGCGCATGCAGAGCCAAAGGACCCTGGATGCGAGAGCCTCTCGTTGGAGGCTCCTCGCGCAATCCCCACACCCCAGCTCCAGAAGAAGGTAAGGTGTAGAAAGGGCTTTAATGTTACCAACAACTCTAAAATACTCACAACCTGCCTGACTTCCTTGGACTACAACTTGTTGCTGAGCTTGATGCCAATTTCTTTCTCTGTACGCCAGTCTACAGGCACTCAGCCAGTCCTAATTCAACCTGGCTGCTTGCAGCCTATCTCTGGACCTTACTAAAAATTAAAAATAAATAAGTCACTGGAACAGGATAGTATCATCCCAGAGGTCTTTTAAAAACTCTGATATAAAATGATTGATTTTTTAGAGGACAATATGAGCCTAAGATAAGTTCTTGCATCAGAGGACTGGAAAGTTGACAATGCAAAGCCAGTTTTTTTTGTTTTTGTTTTTCAAAGGAATCCGGTGACATTACAGAAATCACAGAGCTGTTAATTTAACATCTGTCCTGGGTAAAATGGTGGAAGATGCTATTAAAGATGAACATATGAAGCGTGTAAAGGGTCAATCCCAACTGAAGAAAGATTAGCATGGTTTCTGCAAAAATAATCCACTAATCTTGTAGAGTTCTTTGAGAATAATAGTAAAGATGTAGACAAGGGGGACTGGCACATAAACATTATTTGCCTGGACCTCCAAAGGCTTTTGACATCTGTTTCACCACTTTCATCAGAAGATGAAAAATCCTTTAATGGACTGGTAAGTGGCTGAAGAATACAATGTGGTGAAAAGGAATAACTGGTCTACTGTCAAATTGAAGGAGTTTAAACAGTGAAGTCCTCCAAGGATCTATATTGGGACTGGTGCTTTGGGGGCTTGTTCATTTTTTAATTTTTTTAAAAATGTTTGTTTATTTGCAATGGTGGTAAATGATGAAATGTGGATACTTAAAGGCAAATTATTTAGGATAGTTAAAACAAAAATGGACTGAATGAACGGGCAACAAAATGGCAAATGCAGTTCATTGTTAATGTGGAATGGTGAAGATTTGGGGGGGGGGATCCAAAATTTGTACTTACGCTGATGGGATCTGAGCTGGCACTGACTGACCAAAAAAGAAGTCATGGAGTTGTGGCGATAGCTCAGCAAAAATGTCAACCCAGTGTGCAGTTTATGCAAAAATGAAAAATCTGTATTAGATATACTTAGTAAAGGAATTGAAAATAAAATTGTCAGTATCATACTGTCCTTATGCAAATCTGCAGCACTTGGAATACACTTCTGGCCAACAATGAAATTGTGAAGTGTGCACAATAAGCCTTAAGTTTAGGCCTCTATGAAGCTGCCATTCCTTACTAGATGAAATATGGTGACTGTTCTGCTGTGAGGGGAAAATTAACTTTATGTTCCAAGGTGAATTGCAGCAAGTAAAGAAAGCTGGGACTAGTAAGGATCACAATGATTTTGAGACACAGCTACTTCTGGAAGATGCCTATGAAGGCCCTTGTACAGTCTGAGTTGGAATCTTTGGAGAACATCCTGGTAGGCCAGAACATATGAAGCGTGTAAAGGGTCAATCCCAACTGAAGAAATGGCACAAGAAAGAGCAGCAAAAATGATCAAGAGGCTGGAGTACCTCTGATGTGAGGAAAGCTTACAATGTTTGGGGCTGTTTAGTTAAGTAAAAAAAGATGAGTAAGGGAAGATGAAGGTGCATAAAATGAAGATAGCATGGATGATGTGAATAGGGAGATATTTTTTCCATAACTGTAACCGGTGTCCCAATTTGGCATGGACATTCCCAATCAATTCTCTGTCCTCCCACTTTTTCAGCTGTGTTTAAAACGTTCCAATTTCTCTCTCCTCCTCCCACTTTCTCCCTTTGCCCTTGACTTACTTCCATTGATGCAGACTAAATTAAAAGTGCAAAAGTAGTTTGCCTTCAACAGGTGGGAGGAGAGGAGGCAAAATCTTGCTCTTCCTAGTAGACTCAGGCAAACTGCTTGTTGCCTCTCCTTGCTTGTGTGTTCTTCCTCATTAATAACCTTGATATCTTGACCACATTCTTGATGTTCCTTGGCCAAATATGTTCCAGTTTCTATCTGTGAAATAGTGGCAGTTATGTTTTTCTCCCTCTTTCAGAGCACTGAAACCTAAGAGTTATCCACTGAAGCTTAATGGTACGAGATTCAGGAGGGATAAAATAAAATACTTGTGCACCTAGCTCATGGTTAATCTATGAAAACCACAGGCCATCACATTATAGACAGCACCTTGGATGAGTGTAAAAGTGGATTAGACAAATTCATCGAACCCATTATTTGCTAGTGTTCATGATGGTCACTGTAAGGGCCAGTATGCCTCTATATGTTGCTTTCTGGGGAACATGACCAGAACGATTATATTATGCTCTTGTCCTGTTTGTGAGATCCCTCTAGGCAACTGCTTAGCCATTGTGTGAATATGATGCTGAGACTATATAGGTCCTTAGTCCATCTCAATACATCATCTTCTTTTCTTATGGATTGAATCTGTAGCTTCCTACCTCAGGCTTGACAAAACTTATAATTTTGATCTCATTGTATTAGATGAGGAAGGGAGAAGGATTCTTGTGCCACCTCCCATAACACTGAGTCTGTTTCAGTTTGTATTTCATTACCTGTGGCTCTCTTCTGAATTTGTCTACCTCATTTGTTACACACTTCATGTCCTTCTTTCTAATCACTGATTACATTTTTGAGAGGCCCCTGAGCCCCCAGAGTATTAGTCGTTATTGGTACTCTCAGAAGTTCCCTTCGGCATGGTAGCTTTTTATCTTTCCTCACGTGCAACAACTTTTGTCCTGTTGCTTTAACTCAGTCTCATTCATCATGGCCTACCATGAAACTTAGCACATTCTTCTAAAATCATTTGTGAGAACACTTATTTCTAGTGATGTGTTTAAGCCTTTTACTCCAAGTCTCAAGTCAAGTCTCAAGTCTCTTCCTTCAAGTCTCATGTCAAGTCTCAAGTCCTTGAAGATACTTTCAAGTCAAGTCTTGAGTCAAGCCTCAAGTCTGGAAGCCAACTTTATATCCCAACCAAAATTCCAGAATTACTGGACAGAGTCAAATAAAGTCAGTTTTGACAATTTAAAGAGCGTTGGCTCTCCACATTTGCAATTTTGCCATCTGCAGCTTCAGAAGGGGGGAATAGGATCCTTCTTATTCCCCATTACTGAAGCTTCAAAAGCTTTAGAAGGAATTATCCTTCCACCTCAAGCCTATTACCGAACACATTTACTGTTGCTCTCAGAGAAATGCACCCTGCACTCTGAGGGCAAGTCTTATCTTGTGCTCTTAAGAAACATTTTAGAAGGCTCCTCCGATATGCAGTGGGGACAGGCTGCTGAGCAGGTCTCAAGCCCCCCTCAAGCCCATTGTCTAACCAATTTGCTGTTCCCCTCTGAGAACTTCGCTCACACTTTGGGCTTGAGACAGATTGTCATGTGACTGGTAGATAAAAAGAGATGGAGGCATTGTTCAAAGTCAAAAGGTTTCTGGACGAAGGCGTTATGTTGCTGAACGAAGGGCATCAAGTTAGTCATTAAAAATATACAAGTCTCAAGTCAGGTCAAATCAGTCTGAGTCTATCAACTCGAGTCGACATCACTGCTTATTTCTACATTCATCCATTCTCCTTAATGTCAAAACTCCTTCGGTGTTGAGTAAATAGTCATTTATTTGATAATTTATTTGTTGCTATTAAAAAACAAGGTTTGTGCACAAGTGAAATTGCTACGAAAATGTCCCCATCTATTTAAAAAAAGGTTCACCAGTTTCTCCAGAGTTATCTTGGTGTGTTCAGACATCCATTGCCATCAAGGATGAAAAAATTTACAGGTATTGTTTCCATCCTTAGGGCTGAAGCCAGGCAGGCCTCTTGTGGAGGACATTTTCCTTTTTTAAAATTTTATTTATTGCAATATTATGTAATATTATAAAAACATATACAGAACATTTACAAAACACATAACAAAACATACAATTAATCTAACAAAACATATTGCATATAACATGACTTAACCTCTTATAATCATGCCTCATGTAATAATCACTAACATCAATATAATCCTACAACCCACTGGCTGCTATAGAGACAACTGATAGAGAAGTATAAAACAGATTTTAAAAAATGAACAGTATATCATTTGAAGAAACTGAATTTGACAAAATAAATGAGATGTGGACCATTTATTAAGTAAAATCTATAAAATGTTTCTGAGTAGAGAGATGGAACAAGAGACAGTGAAAGATAACATGTTAAAATGGGCACAGGAAATAGGGCACACAATAAAATTAGAATAATGGGAAAAAGCATGGACCATGAACCAGAAATTCACAAGGAGCTTTGATTTAAAAGAGATTTTTTTAAAAAAAATGTACTATAAATGGTACCTATAAAACAATAATAATATAAAATGCTGGAAATATCAGGAGAAAGGCTGTTTTATTCATATTTGGTGGCAGTGCAAAGAAGTTAAAAAGTTCTGGGTACAAATTCATAAACACATTACTGAAACTTTAACACTTGAATTTCCAATTTTGCCCAAAATCTATCTATTGAACATTTTAGATAATTCCTCACTGCCGTTACAGAAAAAACATCTGAGAGTTGTGTACTATGTGATATATGCAGCTAGAATAACTCTTGCTAAAAAATGGAAGCACCTTCATATACCATCAATAGAGGAATGGCTATTAAAACTTTACGATCTAGCTGAAATTGATAAATTAACACTATTATGTGATAATAAGTCCAATGGACATTTTAAACAGCAATGGAAAGATATAACCCCCTTTGGGAGACTAGATGAGGCAGAATGGCAACAGCAGGCTTCAAAATATAAACCTCGTGTTGAGTGCTATTTTGTTATATAGGGACGTACTTAGTCCTGACTTAACATTTTTCAAAGACTTAGTAATATCTGATAAAGAATAATGGTTTTTCTCAGAATTATTAGCAATATCGACCAGAATATATAGTAAACAGCAAGGAAGATATATTAAACCATGTAGATTAACAGGACTCAAAGTATATCAGAAAACACCCCAACAGGAAATGGACAGGAAGTCAAATTGTCTGTACTTGTCTTATTAGTGTATTAGAATAACTGCTGAGCAACTGTAGATATGAGAAATGAGAATATCCCCTTTTTTTTCTTGCTGCTTATTCTCTGTGGAGGACATTTCCTAAAGGCAGGATTGGGCAACTATCACTGTTTACAGGGCTACTTTTGCTCCCGGGGGATGAAGGAGGCCCTCACTGCCACCACGTTCCCTGAAAAAAATGTGTTTTTTTGTTCTTTTTGGGGTTTTTTCCAATGCCCTTTAGGTATAATCTCACCACAGTTTTTGCTCCTCTCTGGGCCATTCAAGGTCTAGGAAAGGTCATTTTATTCCAACAATGAAGTGACCTGGAAGTCAACTTCTGGGTTGCTTCCTATTGAAAGAAAGGTTTCATTGGGCCTGAAATGGTGCAGAAAATGCCCAAAATGTGGCAAAAACTCCCATCAAAAACCTGAAACTGAGGCATTTTGGGGCAAAAGAGAGAAAGAGAGAGAAAGATTATTTTTCACGAAATGGCTGGGGGGGGGGCACACACCAGCTGACTTTCCCCAAACCTGTCCTAAAAAGAGCATCTCTGCTGAAAAGGCCCTATAATATGCAGATGCTCACCGGTATGGTAGCCAGAAGAATCAAGAATAGAGACTTAGATTCTTAAAGGCTGATTAGAACATGTAAGGGAAGACAGTTCTTAAGATGCCCAGATTGCCAGCTTTTAAAGTTTTTTAAGTTGGGAGATCAGCACCTCCAACTGGGTGAGGTCAACTGGAATGTCAGTTATTAAAATATATTTTATTGAAGACAATTGAATTAATTTCACAAGTTCCTGAAAGAAGTTGTCAGCATCTTTTGGAATTTTTACCATTATTCATACTGGTATTCATGCATACCTGAGTTTATTAAGTATTCCTACAGACTATGTTTGAGTAGATGAAGTAGTTTATTATATGTTTTTGCACATATTTCTAATTCAGTAGACAGAGTTCTATATAAGGCTGGCATTGCTGTTATTGTGAACTGCTCTTTACTTGTCTGCACAGCCTGTTTGTCTGAACATCTGTTGGAATTTTTGCCAGCATGAATAGACTGTATTTATGTGGACCTCAGTTTGCCCATTTCCACACTAGACTGTTATAGTGCTATTATTCCACTTGCAACATCCTATGGAATCCTGGGGTTTGCAGCGGTGTGCTTATCATGTGTATAGTATGTTACAAGTTACTATGCATTCCTATAGTCTTAAGTTATGGCCTGCATTTCTATGATGGTAAACTCTTATTTACTAATAGTCTGCATGGGCCAATTATTTTATATTGTTGAACTTGCTGTCTCTTTGAAGCTGTTGTCAGTTGTTTGCTTAGTTATAATTTACAGACTTGTCATTATTATATGTTAAATTTTCATTTTGCCGTATAAAGGTTTGTACATTTCTATGTTTTTCATGCTATTATATTGGGATACTATTTTCACATACATATTTGATATATTAATATTCTGTTTTAGTTATTTGTTCAGCTAATTATATTTGTCATGGTTTCTTTTAGTATGGGATTTAAAATTAGAGGACCACCACCATCAACGACACTAAGCAACAAGTATCTATTGTTGATATGTTCCAATCAAAATGTCATGAAATTCTGCTTTGGGATCCAAAAATAGGGATCTAAATTTTGGTTAATTTTTAGTGTCATGGGCAAGAATGAAAAATTTAACCATTTTTCCCCTGCATAGTTTTCAAGGACTATTCAAAGTTAGAAAGTTAGTCTAAAATAAATAGAGAGAGAGAGAGAGAGAGAGAGAGATTTTTAAAAATCCACATGTGGATGTTTTCTGTGGAGAAAACAGCCTTCTCTGTGCAGAATCGTTGTTTTGACATGGATTACAGCATTTTCTATGCAGAATTACTGTTTTTGTGCAGTAAGCTTGTTTTTACGTACAGAAAATAACATTTCTGTGCATAAAATGTTGTTTGCTGACAAAAAAGGTATGTGCATTTTTCATACGAAAGTTGTCACAACCTGCAAAGATTTTCATCCATCCAAGATTCTTCTCAAGTACCCCCCTTTTTGTATGAGATTTGCATACTTATTAATATTCATTCTTTTCGTGGTGGTGGTAGTAGTATTTATTTATTCAATGTATATTCAGCTTTTCTTCTAACATGGGACCCAAGGGGGCTTTATTTATTTATTTATTTATAAAACGCAAACCATCAAATCTACAGTCAAAGTAATATACATTCAACAATAAAGAAACAAAAAGAAGAAAAAGAGAGAAAAAGAAGAAAAGAAGGAGAGAGGGAAAATAGACATATAAGTAAAACACAGTATGGTTCTGACCCTTTAGTCCTGATTGTAACAAAAAGAACAGTAAAAAAGAAAAAAAAATCTACTGTTACAGATCCGACTAAATAATCCTACTAAAATTACTAATAACCGTATCCACAGATTATTACATCACTAAATTTCTTATTGCTCACCATTGCATAAACAGCTTCCAATCTTTCAAGCTGTCTTCCATTGGCTTATCCTTTGGGGCCCATGTTAATATGACCATTTGGGCTAACTTAGTAGCCTTGACAAACCATTCTTCCATCATCACTACTTCAGTCCATTTCCAAATTTGAGCTAATAATATTCTTACTGCTGTTGTCATATACTGAATAAGTAATTTGTATTTACTATCCAGTTCTTTATCCATAATAATGTCCAATAGAAAATTTTCTGGTAATATGCCAAAATATATATTTAAATTTTTTTGGATTAACATATAAATCTTGGACCAGTAACTTTTTAGCTTCTTACAACTGTACCACATATGAAAAAACAAATCCTCCTGATCTTGACACCCACAACATTGATTTGAAACATTCTGAAACATTTTCAACAGCTTATTTGGAGGTAGATACCAGCTATGCATTATTTTGCTTTCTTTTAAATTACTGCCCAAAGTAAATTTTATATCACTGGACCAAATTTTTCCCCATATATCCATATAGACATTATGCCCGAAATTTTAGGTTCGTCTTATGATTTACTCTTTTCCAGCCTCATCTTCTGTCTCTTGTTTCAAAAGCCACCTATGCACTTTTTAAATTACATGGTCATTGTCTTTACAGAACTCTTGAATAAATCTGTCCTTAAGTTGTATATAAGCAAACCAATTAAGATCTTTACTTTCGTTAAGAATCATCTCTTTTGATTTAAATTTCCAACTGTCTTGTTCAAAATACAGAAGATCATCATGAAGCATTTTTTAAAAATTTTTAACCCATTCTTTCCTTTAAAAAGGCTTCCTGTGGTGAGGTGGCTAATATCTTAGGAAAAGGATCTGTTTATTCTTATATCAAACTCATAGGAGAGCCTTTCTTATACAATGATTTTTAAATTCAGCATGTGCCCTGACTTTATCATACCAAAAATAAAATGTCAATCAAATCTTAAATTATGGCCTTCATGTTCCAAGAGTCTTGCATCTCTAAGCAGTATTAATATTGTTTCCATCACTATCTAACTGTTTGATGGATGGTATATAATATTTTTAAATAAATATATAAAAGCATTCATCCCCTTCCAGATATTAGTCCTATGGCAGTCTTTTACGTGGAGTATTTTTTTTTTAAAAAAAGTTGGCTAATATAAGTAAACCTGTTTCTCTCTCCACGATCTTTTTTTGATTTAAAATCTACTAGGAATAATACTTTAGTGAATTCAAAAGCGAGCTCAGTATTTCATGGCTTTTTTACAGGCTCCCACCGAAGGTATTTCACTACTGTTTGCAATGAGGTGTAACTGTTGAACAGATCAATGATGCTTCTCTAATAGGACTGTTGTTTTGTATAGAGTTCAATAGAAAAATAGAAATAGAAAAAAGCCCTTCAGTTATTGTCATTTTTTTCTGTCTCTGGAATAAAACTTCAAGACCTCAGTCTAACAGTCTTGTGATCAAAATGTTACAGATATCAATTTATTGCATTTTAATGAAATACTGTAAGTGTATTTATTATAATCCCTTCTCAGAACTATGCAAATTAATAATAATTAAAACATTACTGATGTCTTCCTAACTGCCATCTACTTTTCTGTTTTGATGTATTTTGAGGGGCTCACACTGGCTTGGCAGAAATATGGGAGAAAAAAACTAGTTCAAAAAATTGCTACTCATTTCTGGCTGTCCACATTCATGAAAATCTGAAAAAGTCATCAACATCTGTTGTAAGTTTAGATGGTACTCATCTCCTCCCACACTTTTGCAAGCAAAAAACAAAAGAAAAATGCTTTCTCCTTACCATTGGGAGATTTAACCAGTGGTAGAAGAGAGCCCTACCTCTCAGGCAGGAGAGCAGTTTTCCCATCCAAAGGAAAATATTGATCCCTTGATACCGGCATGAAGTGTTGCTTTTGATGCCCAGAGGCATCGTTTCAACTTGTACACATACTTGGGCCAGGCCAGCATGATCATTTGTCTGTTCAGGAGGAGCTGAGCTCCCTCATATCTGTCAATTGTTCCTCCTGTTCACAAAAGCAAGTTGCAGATCTGCAGATGAAAATCTCTTGTTCCTTAACAGAACAGAAAAGTCATCCAGATAATCTGAGAATTTGTAAAAAATGATCACAACACCCATAGAATTTTTGAGGTGAACAAGGAGGTATTATTTACACATTCCTAGTCTGGTCTGATCTGAAAAGTCACAGGTAAAAATAATCCCCAAATGATAGAACAGAGTTAACCTCAATAAAATTTAAGACTGTAACCTTCCTCCCAGTACATCCAAAGTTGTTCTCTTTACTCTCAATTTGAATTAGGGTTCACGAGGCACAGACAGGGGAGATCAGGTACAATAAAATACATGTATATAAAACCCTTTTAAAAGACCTTGCGCCTGTATCTAGAAGGTGACTTCAAATTCACTGAAGAATGGCTCAGTGGGATGGCTGACATTCAAAAGCATAGGTGGAGGAATTCTGTTTGGAGTGAATCCTTTTGAAATGGAACAATAGGTCTGGTAAATAGAGTTCATCTTCTGGAAAAGATAGAAGGCACTGGGATAAAATTAACAACTCCTTTGTGAAAAATATGATGTGGTCCCCTGGTTCCTTGAATAATACACTCTTAAATGTCAGATGTATTTTATTAGGCATGTGGGTGTACTCTCTCGACATAATATGTCACTTTTGTGTTATCACTTTCAGCTACCTTTTCTTTTCTTTCAGGCTTCTGATTTTTGCCCCTTGTAATCATTCAACATCTCAACTGAACAAAAACTATTTGCTTTTATTCATTATTTATAATGCTGAGCCACAAAAAACTGGGTTTAATTCTTGAACAAAAACAGATTTTCAAATTTAGGAGGAAATTATTAATGTAGGCATAAATACAAAAAATTGAGCAGTTTAATAGAGAAGAATATCAGCACTAGCTCAAGGATATTTGAAGCTCACAGGGAAACCAAAATCAGGGGTTTCCCTTAATTGGGAAATATGAGTTTGTGACAGAGGATTTACTGGCTTCTCCAAGCAAATTGAGAACAGCAGTGTTGTTGGGACAGAATAGTGGTGCAGTTGCAGTCCTCAGATCCTCTTTAGTCTTGGAGGAGGGCAAAGCTCTACCTGCCTGGTTATGTGGCAGCCTCCTGTGGCTCCATGTAGAGTTTGCAGTTTCCTCAATGCCTGCTTCAGGGGGAGGTGGGTCTTCAGAAACGGTTTGGCCAATCATCTCTTCCACCTTGTACTCTGGTGGCAATGTGCATGTGCAGCAGACAGCTAGAGTTGTCCACCACCCAAGAGTGTAGCTGAGCAGAGGGATGTGGGCATTGCTCACCCTTGAGAACTTTGCCCTCAATGAAATTTTACTTCATTCCCCAAATTTCTAGCACTGCAGAGAGTGAGACATGGAAAATCATTCACACGTCTTCATATTTGTTCTGTTTGCGCTCTCGAGGAAACTCTGCTGGCCCCTTTTCTTTGGATGTGTAAACCATATTTTTAACTGCTCAACTGAGGTTCTAAGTTATTTCAATGCTAGAAATTTGAGACTTAAAGAAAATTTCATTTGGAGGGACAGAATTTTACTTGGGGGAGCAATGCCTTCTTCTTGCACTCCCTCTATAGCTACACCCCTGCCACCACAATTCATCACTTCTGCTGTTCTTCCACTTCACAGAGAGATCTTGCATATCTACAAATAGTCAAATTTCTGCAGTCCATTGAACAACTGATTTGACTTGATAGGATCCTACCCTTAGCATTCACTAATTACAGTCCTAACCACTTTAGACAAATGAATTAATTAGAAGTAACTGATTATTTATGACTAGTTAAAGTTCCCATAATGGTTCTGAATCTTGGTCCATCTAACTAGTATTCTGACGGAGTAGGTACCTCAATTTTAGCAGTCCATCTCTTGTTCAGCATCTTTTTAACTGGAGATATTAGAGATTGGTCCTAGACCCATGTATAAGGAAAGTTTGCATGTTCACTTCACTATGCTGATCTATGCCAGTGCACAGGCTCATGGAGTAGAGGCTGATTTGGAAGACAGAGCCCCTTATAGAGGGAACTCTCTCTCATGTGGTCTCCCATGTGATCCTTCCTTCCCTTTCTCAAAGGCCACATTTTCCATAAAGTCTTTGGCCTAAAATCTGAACTGTCATGGAAGTACAAGAAAATGCAATTACTTGAGAACCACCATGGTGTAGTGATTTGAGCATTGGACTACGATCCTAGAGACCAAGGTTCGATTTCCTGCTTAGCCTTGGAAATCCACCAGGTGACCTTGGATGTGTCTCACACACTCAGCCCCAGAAAATCCATTGAGAAGTTCATCTTCGGGTCACCATGATTTGGAAATGACATGAAGGCACAAACCCACAACAACAGCAGCAATTACATTTGTTCCCATTAATTGTATGTTATCCTTTTGTTCCTTTTGTCAATTTCTGCATTGGCAAATACTCAATATAATAGTATGGTCCTTGGACCATAGACCTGTCTCTTCTGCTTGCTACTCTCTCATGTGCTGTGTACTCTCATCATCCTGTATGACAAGAAATGAACAAATGAGAGAAGGCCAGGTAGATGGACTTAGAGGGAAGAAGAGAGATAAACAACATGTGATTGACAAGTTTCCCAGAAAGAAAAAGGAATAAAATTTTATATAGTTTTATTGAAAATGACTCAACTTCCCCTGCAACCCAGAGGGGCTTATATGCTGCATAGGAACACTTAAACCAGGAATGAGAATGGGAACGGGAGTGCTGAAAACATCCCTGGTTTTCCCCTGAAAACATCTGTCCTAAACTCAGATATGCAATTGGACGAGTGGCCAACAGTTATCACCTAGCAGTATTACAATATTAAGGAATACTTGCTGCATGGATGGAAACAGATTGGGTTCCTGAGAGCAACTGCATTTCCAATTCAATATTCCTATTTCTTTTCCATTCTTATTTAGCTTCCTAGTGAGATAGAGAATTTAGAAGGTATTACCAAGTTCAGGAGGTTTTAGACATAGCAGGTTAGTTCAAGCCTGAAAATCAATCAACAAAACCTTAAAAATAATTGCATTAATATTGACATGAAAAATAGTATTTAGGAAGAGGTGAGATGAAATTTCTTAAACTCTTAACTAAAGCAATCATAAAGATGAATGAAAGATGCAAGGAAGATGTTGAATATTTCTGTAAGTCTTTCCTCTTCTTTTGTATGACTACAAAGAGGCACTGTACATTAAAGCCTCAATAGACCATGAATTCTTTGCTTTTCTCTGCTTGTTCCTTGTACAGAAGACATTAAAGTTTTTTTAAAAAAAAGCAACCTTCATACATATTTGATCTTTAAGCTTCACCCAGCAAAAATCTGATGAAAGTATTCTAAAACATACTATGTTCTTTTATTCAGTCATAGTTTATAGCCTAAGCTTTCAATTATTTATAGTAATTTGTGAACACAGTAGTCAGCAAGTCAGCTGCTAAATAACACATCTGAAAAAGAAATCCGCTGCTAGTCTCATAATGAATCAAATATATGCAGTATCTAGATAAGCAAGCTTTCAAGTAACATTTGCACATGAATGCTTGCTTTCTAATGTTTTCAAAGCTGCTCTAGAAGTCTAAGCTTACAATTATCAAAATAATATTTTGTTTTTTGAAATCAATCAAAGATTCTTTGGATTTATGAAATAGGGGCTGTAATCTATAAAAATTATTGCATCCAAACACCTTCAAAACATTTTGTTTTCTGACTACACAGCGTTCAAAATCCACCATTTTATCTTCTGCCATGTGGGAATAGTTAAGCTGATACTGAGGTCTCTTCTTAGTATGGAAAATCCAGCTAATTTCTGGAAGCTTCCAAGCTGGACTCCAGTGATTTGTTTATAATGGATGAAGGCTATCCAAATAAAGCCAATTAACTGGTATAATAGATTCACCCCAAAATGCAACTGGTGCAATTAAGTGCTACCCTGAGACTATGGCCCTTTCCACACGGGGCAATTAAAATGGCGCAGAGCGACCTCCAACGGAGGTCATCTGCACCATGGAGTGGACTGGGTCGGACTACTTTTTGTAGTTCCGCACCTCAGTCCGCTCCGAAGCGACCGGAAGTGGTCGTGCCGCGTGCTTTTTAAAAACCTCTTTTAAGAGGTTTTTCAAAAGCACGGAGCGCGTGACTCCGTGTCACTCCGTCACCACGCTCCGGTGCAGATTTGCAGGCGAGCACTAGTGCGTACCTGCAGATCTGCCAGGGGTGGGCTTTAGGCTGGCGAGCTTCTCCGGTTGGTGGAGAGCCTCCGTCAACCGGAAGCCGCCATTTTGGATGCCGGAGCAGTGCAGAGTGATGAGCTCGCACTGCTCCTTGTCCCAACGGACCCGATTGGACCCACAAAAAAGCCAGTAAGTAGCGTTTTTACGCATTTCCTTCCCCACGTGTGGAAAGGGCCTATGTCTTCTCTTACAGTGCATCCTTGGACCGATTATACAACAAAAAGATGGGTAGCACTGATGGAAACCCACTGAAGCATGGTTTCCTTGGTGCATCTTATGTGATGTGAAGATCAATGACCACATCTTTAAAAATGTCAGTGTGTCTCCTTCATACATTACATTTTTATTGCAGATATACTAAAAAAAGAAGAAGCCTGAAATAGTCCTCATTAAATAACTCTAAAGAGTCAAGTTTTATTCACCAGATAAAAGGCAAAACTATGCTCAACACAGAGGCTGAGCTATAGATGGAACCCATTCCAAGTGACATTGCTGAGCAAGAGCACTCATCTTTTCTCACCAACTTTAAAGCACTGGATGTCAAACAAAAGCTTGATTTCCCAGTATTTTTTTTAAAAAAACACTGGTGATAATAAATTTATCTGTAAGTCATCACAGTGTGCCTGCAGGTGAAAATTAAATTGTTTTGTCAGGTTTACCATCTGAAGTGTTGTTTCACCCAAAGAAGAAAAGCAGAGGCAGCTTCAGGCACAGGAAAGTAGCACGTACTCTTTCAGATGCAGTCTGGGAAATGGTTGCTCTGTGCTCTAGGCAGAGCATTGTTTCAAGAATGTTCATAAATTTCTATTGGACTTGGCTGCTAGGTTGAGACTGAGAAATGTCCAAAGAAAGCACGCTGCATCTGTGTGCAGAACACTGCTTGGTGTGTCGCATTCTGAACATTAATTGGGCCTGAATTAAATTCTTGGCACAGTTCAAAGTGTTAGCTTTCACAATTCAACACTTAAATGTAAGGTAGATTTGGAAATCTCATTCATAGGGCTGCCATAAGTCAAAGTTAACTTGACAAAAGTTAACAACAACAAAAACCCATGGTCTTAAGCAAGATTGAAACTGTCCAGCTGCCTCTGTCTTATCTCCTATAGCATCCAGGTTGAGCTTGGAATGGGAGGCTTGAAAATTAATTCATTAATGCTATCCATTAGAAATAAGAAGATTAACTTGTTGCTTTTATGGTTAATAATTGAAAAAAAATAATTTGTTGAGTTACATTAGTAAATTAGTTAAGTTGTTAGTTTTTGAAACAAGCCATAGAATCTAGGAAGAATGTGCATGATCCATGGAAGAAGAGGTGAGTGAGAAGCAGAATGAGAGGAGGAAAGGGAGAAACAAGACAGGGAAAATGGGAGGTCGATAAGGAAAACTTTTCACATAACTATTCAAGTGGACGAACACACTAAAGGAGGAGTACAGTTCACCCAGAATAAAATAATAATATGCAGTAGAAACCATAATGTAATCAATAAAAACTATAGTAGGAGAAGTGAAAAGAGTCATAATGCCCCTCTCAACACTCAGAAAGACTCCAACAACCTCCATAGAGGTTAATAAATATAGCAAGGGGGAAATCAGTCTTTGGCCGTAAGGGGCCTGATGTTCTTAAAATCTCTGGTTGCCTGAGGTTTCAGATAAGCCACTTTCCCCTACCTTCTCCAGCACTCATGCCATCTATTCCAGGCAAGGGTTCACTATTCCTCTTGTTCTCCATCTTCTTGCTTCTAAAATCCATGTGGCAGAAAGCAAATTAGAACACATCATCCAACACAAAGCCACTTCATACATTTCCTCCAGTCCTAATCCTTCATCTGAGGACCTCTTGTCTTATTGTATCTGGCAGAGAGAGCACATGGGAACTTGTCAACCAGCAACAAATTCTAATGAACTAAAAGTGGAGGTGTAACTGCAGCATTAATCAGGCAGTCTATGGAATTTAGCTGTGTTTGGGGGAGGCAGAATCTAATGAATAAATTAACATTATTCCCAAGCTCTGTTCTGAGGTAGCAGGGAAAAATTGCAGGATGAACTATGTTACCCCGAGTGCTGACTCTGAAGATTTATTTCAGCTCTTCCTAATTGACTCAATACCTGATCAGGTGGTCCAGGGAAGCAATGTACCTCTCCCTCATTCTATAAAGCCTCCGAGTCACGAGCTATATTCTCATAAATCATTTAAGTATAGAATTCCTGGGAGGGTGCCATTTTAGACTACAGGTGGAAAATTTATCTTGAAGGGCATCATAAAATACCTCTTTTCCCATGGAAATACCTTTTAACCAATAGATTGGTTAAAAATCTTACCACTCACAGATGGCTGTTCTATAAGCAAGGATACTTTTAAGTAGGGAAATATCCCATAATATACTCACCCAAGGTATACACAACTATGGTTTAAACTGCTACTGGAAAAACCTGGTTTACCACCACAACATCACCCAGGATGTATGGATTACTACAGCCACACAGAGTATAGTACCATCACTCCATTTGTGATATAACTGTAACATTTTAAAGTTTCTTTTATAGTGAGGGGGCATAGCTATGCTAAACTTCCAGATTCCTGATTTTAAAAAAATAATAATAAAAATAGCACCACCATCTCCTCTTATCTAGAAACACCAAAACAATGGCTTAACATTGAAGTAGGAAGTTCCTTCTCTGGAGAGAAGGTGTGTCAGTCATTACTATGACTTCATAGATTAGCTAAAAGCACTGAAAGACTGCAGGACCTCCTTTAGAAAACAGGCAGACACCATAGTGGTCATTCAGTCTGCCTCATATCTTGGCTTGGACATGATGGTCAGTCCACCAATGGCACTTTTTCGATGGTGGTAGTATTGTGTGGCCCTTTGAGGTAAGACGCTATGGAAATGGCAGCAGTGCTACTGGTAAGGTCTCCCATTTCAGATAGGGTTTTGCTGAGGAGCCAGGCTAAAGGTGCCAAACAGCTACTGGACAGCAGAAGTAGTGGGAGGTGACACTCGTGGAGAATCTCTGAGAGACAACAGCAGTGGCACCATAGCTAACACTTGTTAGTACTGCACAGAAGAAAGCACAGGTAAACCCCTTTTTGAATGATTTCTACCATGAAAAATCTATGATGAGCCAATCCAAAATGAAACAAAAGGTTGTACCAGAAGATGAAAATCACAGGTGGGATGGCACTCAATCAGCTACTGAGGAAAAGCAGAGGACAATTATGAATAGACACAACTGGACTCAATCTGAAAGGCCGCTCAGCTGTTGACTTGCTCAGAAGTGCATAGCTGCATAACACATAGGAACATGGAAGGTGAGAAGCATGAATCAGAAGAAGCTAAACATAGTGAAACAAGAAATGGAACCTATAAACATTGCATTTGGGGTGAGCAAGCTGAAGTGGACAGGAAAGGAACATTTTGAGTCACATAATCACACAGTGTTTTACTCAGGAACTGAAAAACCTAAGAAGAAATGGGTGGCATTAATAGTAAGGAGAGATGTAGCAAAAGTCAAAAGATATAATGCAAAGTCTGACTGAATCATGTCAGTAAGACTTCAGGGAAAACTCATAAATACAATCATAATCCAAGTTTATGTTCCAACTACAGAAGTAGAAGAAGAAGTTTAAAGATTCTATGCTTTAGGCCAGGAGAAAATGCTCAAACTCTAAAGCACAGGTAATTGGAATACAAAAATAGGAAACAGAATCAAAGATTGCAGGAAAATTTGGCCTAGGATCAAAAAATGAAGCAAGAGAACAACTGATTGAATTTTGCAAGGCCAAGAGTTTGTTCATCACAAACACATTCATAACCTGATATCCAATATAGAAATCAAATACATAAGCAAAAGATGGATAAGCTTTATTCTGTCTGCAAAAACAAGACCAGGAGCAGATTGGGGCATAGACCATGAAGTTCTAACATCTATATCTATATTTGTATGTATATATGTATGTGTGTGTGTTTATATATGTGTGTGTGTGTGTGTGTGTGTGTACACACACACACACACACACACAAAGTAGGAAATTTATTATGAGTAATCACAACATATTACTGTGCAGTGGATTGCCGGCTCACTTCGAATATGAACTTCTAAAGCTGCAATCGAATATACACATACCTGAGAGTAAGCTGTATTGAACTGAATACAGCTAACTTCTTAACAGCTAGCACTGCCCTTGAAGCCCTTGTTGCTAAGCCAGGAAATTCAGTTTTTTCTGGCATCTCTAAATATAAATGACTTTCAAGTATTTTCACTTGCCTCTTTTATGAATGCTGAGTCCTTTGTTGTTAATTAACATGGATGGAATCTAAAGAGTCCTGCAACTTCCTGTAACAAAGGGGTTTGGGAGGGTGTTTTCTCAACAGTTGCCCATCATTTCACATGGCAAACCATTTTTGAACCTGAAATCAACTGGTGTGGGGGACTGTGTCCATGGAGGAAAAGGTCCCATTGACACATCTCAAGTTGCTCTTTAGATTCTAGCCACCGATCTAAAGAGATCTTCATTACCAGCTCTCTGTAGCTATCACTTCTACAGTCACAGCTAAATTATGTGCTATCTTACTTTAAACTGTATTTTGAAATTTCACTGTTGCATCTAAACATTAACTGGCAGCTTATTTCTTTAGGCATGGGCTGACACCAATTTCCTTGATATATGCTGCAGTTTTTTTAAATACAGCCTGTGCCCATATTTCCAATTTGCATTAATTGTCCTAATGAAATAGGTCTTTTTCTCCCCCTAATTATTCATAAAGTGCAGAGAAAGGCTACGCGCATAAATCCATCCTCAGACTTCAGAAATTATACTAACCCCACTGGGCCCAGTAGGCCCCATAAAGGTGCTGTAACACAACCTCTTCTCTTCTATAGAATATTACTTAGGCAGGCAGAGGCCATCCTGCAACCAACCCCACACACTCCTTGACACTTAGATTTGGAGGAAGGCTCTGATGGCCTCCAGGTTCTGCATCCCTCTCTCTTTTTCATAGGAAAGAGAGAGGTAGGGGCCCTGGTTAGTTCAACTCAGAATTTCTGTTCCAAGCATCATCTGAAAGAGGTACTTTCCTGACTCCCTTTCCTCCCACAGAAGAGTTAGGAAGAGGAAGTGTTTTCACTCACACCTCAGTGTTATAGTCAGAACTGCAAAATCAAGCAATGGAGAATAGGAGAGGAGAGGAGAGTCCTTTAGCTGATAGCAAGCGCTGAACTTTGAATAGTTGGCATTGGCAGCTTCCATGTCAGTAGGATAAAGAATCTCCTCAGTGTTTTAATCCAAAGTTTAAAGGAGCTATTCAGTGTTCTGAACCATCTCCCAAAAAAAATAGTTTTAGGATTGCCTTACTGACATCTGAACAACCAGCCACCACAGACTTTGAGTTCCCTTATCAAGCAACAGCGGAAGCTGGAGGTTGCTTCCAAAAATGCATCAGTTGACCATGGCTCATTTTGCCTAATTTCACAAGGCATCCAAATGACATTACTACCCTTGAGCCATCAGTCCATGTTTCATCACTCATTCACCTTCTCCCCCATCCCACATTTTATGCAGATAATCCATTTAGGCCAGGATGATTCAGAAAGTCACTGTCTCTACAGGATATCCTGTAGTGCTTTGCTGCTCTAGGCTGTATTCTGTCAGCTCTTAAGGTTCAATTCCAAGCTTTTGTTTTCTGCAATAATCTTGTATAAAGGCTTGCCAGTCCGACAGTATAATCTAAGAAATAATCTAAGAAAAAGTAAAAACACAAATACAGCAATGTTGGTTCTATTTCACTTTCAAAGGTAATAGCACAATGCCTTTTTATTTACTTGTGCTAAACTCTTGGTAGCATGTGGTGAGCTCTAACTTAACTGAACTGTACTGCATTGTCAGAACACTGTAATCAAGAAAGCAGCCTAAACCAATCAGACTTTCTTGTGTCCCTTTGAATTCTTGTGATTGCAAATGAGATTTCCAGCCATTTAAAATTCTAGTTTATGGAAGCTGCATGTCGAACCATTAATTACGTACACAGGTACCACTTTCCTATTTCCTTCTGTTCAGAAATAATAAATAAATAATGTGAATGTCAGGGATGTTTTTAATATACAAACACCATCTGCTGGGTTTTGCTTCAGGAGACTGAGGGGAGAGGGAGATGAAAAAGCTCAGTGAAGCATAAATGAATGGGGTTCAGGTTCAAGGAGGGCAACTGGCTATGTTACCAGAAACACTAAAGTTTGTATAGGTCTGTGTGAAGTGCATGAAGTGCTGATGTCCTGACATGCACAAGTGCACCTAAATATTATTCGGATAGGTCAGGCCAGAAGGTAATGTTCATAAAAACCTTCCTGACAACATGTAACATGAGCACATCTAAAGCTGGGAAGGGAATGTTATCCAGCACACAAGCATTGTCTCTTGCATCCCTGATTGGAAAGTTACCTTCCAAGTTATTTGGCATACTGAAGTCATCCATAACTGACCAGTGATGCTCTGTTTGCACTGCCCAGTGTCCGAGTACTGGCTGAAGGCCCAGGGAATGTTTGTGCTTCTCCTGGTTTCCAAATGGGGAGACAAATCTCAAAGCAAATGGCACTGGAGGAGGAGAACATTTGTTGAGATTGTGTGAGGTGGCTTTAAAGTCTGAGAATCCATCTCCTCCCCACTCCCAATTGGTTCCAGGGCCCACTGGCTCAGTGAAGGTGTTTGTATGTGTGTTATATCTGCGCAGTGCTGGTACACCAAAAAGCCAGGAACAAGGGAAGCAGGGAAGGCCAGGGAGATAACTGATACATGTATTTGGACTCATTGTGCCAATTAGAGCACCAATAAGCAGAATGCCAGCAACACTACAGATTACAAAAATTTAGCAGCAGCAAGGCAGGGCCTACAAGAATCTTTGAGTGGGTCACCATGAATCTTCCATAAACTCCAGCAGCAGAGCCTGGGCACAATTTGCATTCTCTCTACCTCTCTCTCTCTCTCTCTCTCTGGTGACTCTTGGGTAGGTTTCCCTTTTACAACATTAGTCATGTTTTATCCAATTTATGAGACCATTTTCTCAGAATTTGTTCCTCTTCCAGGCCATTACCATAATCAGCTGCTCTGGAAGCCCCCTCCCACTTTTTCCTTGCATTCTCTTCATTCCTTCTGCTCCATCTTCTAGTTCTCTCCATTTGAGTATGCTTTGTGGGGAGGGACACACTGAGTGTTTTCTGCTTTGCATCCATGTTGTTTCCATCCCACCTCCATCTTCTCCTTCACTGCTGAAAATTTACTGCGGCATCTAAAGCCATTTCGATGTGTACATTTACTGACCTCCAGGAGGAGTGTTTAGGTAAATTCACACATATAGAAGAGTTCCCAATTCTGGAAACAGGACACTGAATTAGAAAGACATCTTCTCTGAAACAGCACAGCAGTTCTTAAGTGACCCTAAAGCCTTCCACGCATAATTTATAATTCTTATGCTTCATGACTGAAAATTGCCTTTTAACAGTTAAGCGGATGAACAGAAGCTATATAGTATATATATAGTACAGTACCAGAAGCAGCTATATTAGTGGCAGCCTACTCAAGTTGTGGATTGCGGGAAGCGCAGGAATGGTAATCATTTCAATATTCCTGCTCTGCCTCCTGACTATTCCTTTCTTTTGGATCACAAAGCTGTGCGTGCAATACAGCATGCCCTGTACCCTATAAGCTCAAAGTGGAAGCAACAAATTACAAATAACTACTAATTTGATGTTGATCCTTTCCTCACAAAATGGAGAATGAACGAAAAGTATATGGTCCAAGTGCTGACTTTTCCTGTATCGCATTTTGCTGATGGTGAAAAAAATTTCAGTTGTTAAAAAGTAACTGAAATTCACAATTTTACTTGCAATAGTTCAATCTATTTCATTTTTAAAATCATTGCTCAAATGTTATATTACCTTGGGAAATTAGAACTATAACTGTAAATAATTACTTTAAAAAAACCTCAAACTCTAAGAAGACCTTTTCCCATTACTAGCACTCAGGTAATGCTCAGGTAATCTGCTAGTCCTGTGATGTAATGAAGTATCTTATCTTATCCTTTGTCTCAAGAAGCAAATGGTTGGACTGATCCTGGCAGATAGGAATGAAGTGAAACAACACTCTTTCCTTACAAGCTGCCATAGTGGCAAGGACAGAGACCAGAATCCTGTCTGACTGTGATCCTCAGTGGACCCAGTAATTCTGCAAGCACACATCGCTGTCTCTCTCAGTCGTGACTTGGTGGATGGGAAGTTAATTGAACTTTGCACAGTGAGTGAGCAAAAGGCCTCAGCACTGGCTGAGCAATCAGTTTCACCAATACAGGATCCAGCATAATTGTGCAAGTGTTATTTGCACTACTCAGATAGTATATAGGATCTTGACCAGAGGGTACCTTGCATCTTTGCAGAACTTTGCATCTTTCCCTCTTTCAGCTGCCCATATTACGGCTGGCAACATGATAGTGACATTTGCAAATGTAAATCCACCTTACACCTGTGTATGTCTTTTTTTGGAGGGGTCATTGTGGCAATTGGTATTCTTTTCCACCTTCTGCAATGACCAAATTCCCCTAGGACTCATAGGCCATTTCTGCACTAGATTGTTATAGTGCTATTATTCCACTTTCAACATCCTATGGAATCCTGGGGTTTGCAAGACTGCAAACTGCAAACCCCAGAATTCCATAGGATGTTGAAAGTGGAATAATAGCACTATAACAGTCTAGTGTGGAAATTGCCATAGTTTTGCTGTAATAACCCTCAGAAGAGCCATTCCATGGAGGTGGAGGTGGCTGGTGGAGGGCAGAAGACAGGGAGCTGGAGAAGTGTCTGCCTATGCCCCGGTAGATCTCTGCGACAGCTGTTCTTTCATCCCCTGCCTCTCCACCAACCACAGAATGGTTGTTCAGGGAGCTATCAGAGCATAATTGTGAGCCCGGAGGTGGTGAATGGGGAAGTCTAGCAGAATTCCACCTGTGGCATTCTTACATTACACTCTTGCATTACAATCTAGAAACAAGGGATGGAGCCATTGAGTTCACAAGTTCTTTCAGAAAGGCCAAATCGTCTTGAACCGATCAAGAAACTTGGTTACTTTCCTGTGTGCATACAGCTGGAAATTAAGGTGCCCTTCTATCCTCTATTAGAATCCACTCCAAAATCCTCAGCCAAATCCATGACTCATCTCACTCTCAAAATATAGACAAGTTTCTGCTGCCCATTCTGGAGGACCTTGGTTGTGTTCCACTCTTTTAATCTCACCATAAAAATTAAATGATTCCTACAACATTTCTTGAAATTTAATAGAGCAGTTTGATTAGACACAGAGGATCAAATTCCGGATGCACTTCTGCAAGCAAAATTGTGGTTAGTATACAGATGAAAAAGTTTTTTTCTCTTTCTTTTAGAAGAAAGATAACTGTGTAAGGTTTATAGGCACTAGTAGAAGAATAAATCAATTTAAGCTTGTGCCACCCTATTCTTTATAGTTTTGTAACAAGGTGTGCTTTGATAGATTTTAATCTGCATACATTTGAGACTGCAAAAGCTCTTCAAAAAAATCATCTTTTAATGGCATTGCAATTTATAGACAGTAACTAATTTCAAACTTCATAGCACTTGGCTTTTATGATTATTTCAAATCATTTAAATGCAAATGAATTTCCAGAGAGAGAAAACATCGAAATGCCCTTGAGTGGCAACATGTAATAGAACTGCAAGCCAAAATCACAGTAGGAATTGGAAACAGCCTGATGGGGTTTGATGGGAGGTCTGTATAAAAAGTGTTTGCTGAAATCCAATTTACATTTCATTTCACATTATATTCTATTTACTCATTTTATCATTTTAATATGACTTATTTACTTAATCCCATATTGAAACTCAATTCTCTATCATAAGAGAATGTCAAAGCCAGTAAAGAAAGAACTTTTAAGTTTTAAGTATTTTGGAGAAAATAGTAATAAAAGACTTTATCCACCAGGAAATTATCTTGAACAAACCCATTCTTCGGAGAAGCTTCTATTCACTTCAATAAACCTATTCAGGACAATTTTAAAATGACCTAGTCCCCAATTCTCAAAAGTCACCTGATTGCCAAAACCACCCAACCATAACACCAGATCAGGTGGTCTGTTTCCACTGAGGTATGTGTCAGTCAAGGATGATAAGGAAACACCTAAAACTATAGCATATCAGTTATCGAGCATAGACGAATACTCAACACCACAGCATCTGACCTTCCAAAACAGTCAAATATTATATATTCATCTAACCCTAATACCTCTAAAAATAATCTGGTTTTCATTGCTAAAGATTTGCTTTGTTTCATTATTTATTTGTTAAATCATATGCATTTCAGTACTTTGTCTTGTTTTTACTTGATTTTTTAAAAATATTTGTTATCTATAACCTCATTGGGAGAATTCCTTTGGCGCCCACTCCTATTTTCTTGCTATTGGCATTTGACATCAAGTCAAGTTTGTCTTATGGCCATCCTATGAATTAAAAACCTCCAAGAGCTGCAGCCATTGGCCATTTCTGCATGGCGTCGCTGTCCCCCAACGGGATGCTTTGCTGCCAGTCTGCAAGTTGTGCATTCACACCACACCATCACAGTCCTGATGTCAATACCTCCCCACCCATCACAATCATGGGATATTCCATTACTGGAAAAAATCCAGTAATAGCCCCTGATTGCACAATGTTCCCATCACCAGCGGCCACGTGGAAATGGCGCAAGCGTGATCTGTGCACTTCCTTCCCTAGTGCAGCACAGGAAGTGGCTGGCTGCACTGCAGAAGGAAGGAAGCATGTCTGTCTTCCACAGGCAGCTGGCCAGGAGAGGAGGGAAGTGTTCATTCACACTCTCATCCTAGCAGTGGCACTGCCAGATTGTGATAGGATGACAACAGGAAACTGTAAGGTACAGAAAGGGCCACTGACAGCATTATTCAGATCTTGTGAACTCTGGGCCATGGCTGGTGGCAGTGGGGTGCACCCTCTTATTTCCTGCATCTCTGGTGCAGGAAATAAGAGGGTGCATTCTCACTGAGGTGGCAGGAAAGGAATTGAGTGAAGGCAACTGAATGGAGTTAGCCACTTGGGGAAGAGAATGCAGCAGGCAGTGAAAGGCAGGCTGGCCGGGGAAGAAAGGGGGCAGTAGGAGATGGTAATGGTGTGTTTGTAGCTGAGGAACGTGACAGCTCCTTCCTTCTTTGCCACCACACATGGGTTCATGAAAGGAGGTGCTGGATGGGAGAAGCAGCAACACTTGGACTTCCTCAGACTTGCTTCCTGGTACAGAGAATTCCCCTTGTTACTGCCAGGAAGCATAGCAAAGCAAAGTGGGGTGGGAAGAGACAAGTAAGGGTGTTTCCTTTCCTGGAGGAGAGGAAAGGATGAGACCAGGCACATCTCTCCCTTTCCCATTTTTATTCCCCCATTTTTATTATGAGGATTTCTTCCTCTTTTGTTCTCTCCACACCCCTGACATCACTCCTCCCTTCTGAGAGCCTCTTGTTGCACCCTTCCTTAGAGAAGGCAAGGGGGCTGCTCTCATATGCAGAGGTCTTTCTTCATCTCCCATGGTCTGAGTCATGGCTTGATAGCAGTGGTGCCATCATCACCAAACAGGAAATGTGCCACTACTCCAGGAGAACTGAGATGGAGGAGGAAGAGGAGGAGGAGGAGGAGCAGGAGGAGGAGGAGGAGGAGGATTTCCCCATCCTCCATGGAAAAAAGATTCCCCACCCCAGAGAAAAACCAGCTTGGAGGCTTCCAATTGCTTTGGTCTGAGTGGGTTGTACACATCTGTTACTAAGCCAGGCCATTGGTCTATCCAGTCTCGTAGGTCACAGAGTTGTTGTGTGGATTGTAGGTTGCAAAAAATTCCTTTGAAGGAACACATGCTTTAAAAAGGTTGCTAGTAGATGAAAATAAAATTGACTGTGTACCTGATAGATGGCTATCAAAAAATAAATATTTCAGAAATCACAGTCACCTTTGATCCTTTGAGGTTAAACATTTTCTTGATGGACTACCAAGACACCTTTTCTCACTGAGGACAAGAAAACATGTGGCTATTCTTTTATAACTGAGATATCAATGCACCCAGTGTTTTCTTCCTGTTTGAAATCTATTGCTTTTTTATCATTTCCTGTTTTGTTACAATTATTTTAAAGCAGCAAGATTACACACATGGGTCCAGAGTTGCTGGATACCCCATGGACAAAGTCAGGGCCACTGGTGAATGTCATGGGGTATATTCTCTGATTGTAGAACATAGCACGAGTGTACCATGCTGCCCTTCTCAAGGGAGTACACTGTTTTGTGCTCAGATTATCTGGCCAGGCTTGCAATTTCTCTTGGCAGTTTTCTTTCTACTACAGTTTTTACTTAGCTGCCCAGAATGCATGGTTAGGCAAGCCATACAAACAAACAAACACAACATATAGCACCTGGGTATTATGCAGCCAAGATTAGTCATGCATGCCTTAAATAATTACATTAAGCCATTGTTTGCTCACAGTGACAGAGTTATGCCTGAGACGGATTTCCAATTTACTGTGCATATGAAATATTGGTACAGAAGGAGGCTCTTAAGAAGAACCTCCAAGATTCGTCAGTGGACTGCACACAAAAGTGGACTGTATCAGCTTTATGCGTATACAATGAAGTACTAATAAATACCTTTTTCATTTTTCCAGTAAAACCACATGAACATAAGATGACAGTTCCTCATCCAAACACTGAGCAGCATCCTGAAAGGCTGCAAGCAGCAAGCTGTGGAGGAGGAAACAATGCCTCCTTCCTCCTTTCTGTCTCTGCCCTTCAGAGATAACAGCAAAGCTTTCACATTTGGATCCCACTGGAGACTCCGATTAAACGTAATCTCATTTATTGAGATCTCCCCCAGTACAAAGCATCTTCTTGGGTTATGTTTTCTAAACAATTATAATTAATTCATCCTATTTCTAAATGGCTTTTTTAAATGACTGTACTTTTCTAAGGAAGAAAAAGAGGCTGTAGTTCAATGCATCTTATGTGGAAACTCACTGGCATCTCCACTTTGAAGGACCTCGGGTAAAAAAGCTGAAGGAAAACCCAGAAATCTGAGATTGCTGCTGTCAGCGCAGATGAGGCATGGGTGAAAGGCAACCCATGGGCCAAATGCCGTCCCCTTCCAAGATGCTTCTGAGGCCCCAAGCTTCGCCCTGCCATAGAAAATTCAGGGCTAAATGGACCAATGGTCTAGCTTCCAAGACTCTGGGGATGGAAAAGAATTCTGTTCAGAATTCTCAACACAAAACTACACAATCCATATTTCCCAAAACAAGCCGCAGGATTAACAACAACAACCACAACAACGACAAATCTCTTACCTACCTCTTCCTAAGGATTGAAGTGGGGAACAGCAGAATAAAACACAACAGATGGACACATTACACCAGTTAATAATGCATACTACCATTGAAAAGACCATAACATCAATTGAAAGTGCATACCTATTAAGAACAATTGATTCATATTTTAAACCTCATAATTTAAAAATCTTTTTTCCATCAAAAATCAATATTTAAAAATCATCTGGGTAGGTCTGCCAGAAGAAACAGGCTTTAAATACTGTTTTAAACTCAGACAGACTATCCGGCTGACATGTCTTCTGGCAGATGGAGCAGATTTTGCGTTAAAAAATCCATGCATTTCCAAAAGTTGAGGTGTGTTTCTAAGAAACACAATCTACTTAAAACTATATTTGCTTGTTAAACGTGGTTAAAATGCATATAGCTAATATGTGTAAAAACATGACCTAGCCAATCAAAAATTCATACAGAATTGTATAGACTAAAAATGTCTGCCACACTATGGACAGTTTTTTTATGTGAAAGAATATTTATGCATTCGGCGGGGGGGGATCTTGTAATGTGATATGAACTAAAGATGAGATAAATAATGCAAGTAAAATTTGGGGAGACAAAATGAAATTGAGACATGAGGAAAATGGCTGATGTGTTGTGTTCTGTTCCAGTTGCTACCATAGGTGGCTTTTTTTAAGCATTTTTGCATAGCTACTAGTCTGACAGCAAGCCAGCATGGTATAGTAGTTTGAGCATTGGACTGTGACCATAGAGACCAGGGTTGATTCCCCATTCAACCATGGAAACCCACTGGGTGACCTCGGGCGCGTCACACACTCTCAGCCCCAGAAAACTCTGTGATAAGCTCTCCTTAGGGTCACCATAAATTGGAAATGACTTGAAGGCTCGCAACAACAAAAACTACTCTGACAGGTTTTATGTTGCCAGTGGGCTACAGAATGTTCATCCAGTGGAATCTTAGAATTTAAAACCGGTCCCCTGGTCCTGACATACCAGAACTTTCTAACTAACTAAGAGCCACAGAAAACACCCACTTCCAACGATTCCAAAGTTGGACTTTTCCTACAGTTTGGATAGCTTTTAGAGACATAGCTGAATGTCATATCCTTAGTTACATATTAGTCTAATGGTGTCCTATTGGAAATGCACTTTTGACCCCAAGTATTGTTCATGTTTCTCTTCACACATATTCGAACCTATCCTCTAACCTCGAGAGGCAATTTCCACTGGCATTTCCTAATGGTGTGTGTTGGCATAACTAATAAACTCAGCCTTCACTCTGGCCATTTCCAGTCTATACTTTTATAGTGCTATTACTCCACTTTCAACATCCTATGGAATCCTGGGGTTTGCAGTTTAGGGAAAGGTATTGAGAATTCTCAGCCAGAGAGCTCTTTGGCCTCCGTAAACTACAAACCCCAGAATTCCACAGGATGTTGAAAGTAGAATAATAACACTACAACAATGTAGTGCGGAAATGGCCTCTGTAAATCTTTGCTTACATATTTTTGTTCTTTCACACAAGAACAAATAATTTCAACTTTTTTTTTACCTCACTGGGTGAGAATATGAGGATTTCTGCACATGTTTCAATGATTTTTCACATTTTGGGGTTTCTCTGAAAAAAAAAGTTTGTTGAAAAAAACTTATGCAAAAATTGTGCAATTTTTGTTTAAATATCCCAAAGCCTATAATCTCACAGAAGTTAAACATTTTCGTGATGGGTCACTAAGACAACTTTTTCTCACAGAAGACAAGAAAACGTTTGACTTTTCTTTACATGTTGGCCATACATTTTTGGCTACTGTTGGAAAACTCCACCAAGACATTTTTTTTTCAAGTGCATGAAGGATGAAGGAAATCTTGAGAGCCCAGTATTCTTTCTGGCTTGTTTTGCTCTCTGATCAATGTTTCGTGACCTAAATTTTGAATGTTAAATATTAAAACATCCAATTTCCAAAATGTTAGAAGTCAAGATAGCTGGAATTGTATATAGACCAAATTCCAATATTCCACTTACTGTTGGATTACCATAACAAGATAAGGGTACACTTTTTATCTCTTTAGTTAAGAAAACTCTATTTCAGAAGACTGAAGACATGAACAGAGTGCAGGCCATGCATGCTGGTCCACCCCTTACATCCTGGTATGCATGAGCCCCACCCACCACCATCAGTTCAGAGGTGGCTGTGTTAGGCAGAAAGGTCAGAAAAGCGGTTCCGCTGGCATTTGTTTGAATGCATGTAACAATTCCTGGGTGCAATGAAGGTGGCATCAGAGATTCCTTCTTCAAGAGGCTCTTCATGTCTCAAAGAACACCTCTGTTGGTATGAAAGCCAATCAGCCTCAAGCATCTTTACATGTTCATAGACGTCACTGTGTAGATATAGATGCTATATATGGTGAAATGTTATTGTTGTTGCTGCTGCATGCCTTCAAGTCCTTTCTGACTTATAGCAATTTATCATGGGGTTTTCTAGAGGTTCAGAGAGTGTGATCTGCCCAAGGTCACCCACAGTGAGGAATTCAACTCTGGCCACTAGGTCATAGTTCAGTACTCAAACCAGTACACCACACTGACCCTACACAGTAGGCTATCTAATGTTTAAAACCAATTCTAGAAGAAGTCATAAAGAACTCAAAACAATATCGATACAGGTTACATGATCCACCAGAAATCTTCATTCAATCTAGGATGCATTCTTAATCTCAACCAGTTAAGAAGGTGATGCTGCTGGTTGCCATGAAATTAGATCAAACAGTTCTGGATGGGAAAAGACATCCATCACAACTTTTTGAAGCAGGGTTGTGTCTGAATGTTTGGTATTAATATAATTATAATTTTACAAAAAGGCAATTATATATGCACTCCCATGCATGGCATACAAAATTAGATTTTGCTTGCAGAATTATGTTCAGTCATTCTATGGCCAGATACCAATAAATTCCCAGAAATACTGTCATCTGTTTAAATGCATTAGGACCTTTCCATGGGTCAACCATGATTTTTAGACAAGATTATATTTAAATCAGCACCGTTCCACTTCTAATAGGCATATATCAGTGGGAAAAAAAATTAAAATGAACTACTCTCCTTCTCCCATCAGAAACAGGTCGCTATTCTGCCAATACATTGTTGATCTCAGGTAATGAGACTTAGCAGGAAAAATGAGAAGGAGACAAAGTAATTATCCACAGCTGGGGATTTCATAGGTGTAAATTGAATGCTGCTCTCCACTCTCTGACTGTGCTTTGAATTAGTCTCACCTGAACCCTCCTTACACTACAATTTAATCATTTTGTACAAAGCCCTTTCATGTAAGATCTGGCTATACCCGTTTTTAAAGTGAGGCTTTTATTCAAGGCAGTTCTTAATTTCTTTCAGCAGCTCATTTTCATCATTCCATTTGCACTGAAGGTATGGCACTGTATAAATAGAAATGGTGTTACTGAAAATGGTCAGTCACATAAATGAACATTAGGTATATATGGGCTGAATAGGAAGTCTAGATGCAAAAAAAGTCAAACCTTTAATATTATTGTGTCCTTTTCTACACTTCTATTAAAGGTGCAGAAGCACTGCCATGCTTTGTAGCTGGACGCCCTCATGTAGAAACATATGTATGTACAGTGGGCCTCCATTTTTGCAAGGGTTCAGGGCACACACTCTTCATGAAAGTGGAAAGACCAAAAGAAATCCCTCCTGTGTTTCCCCCATTCCCTTCCAGTGCTCCCCCCCATCCCTTGCCTTTTGCCTTAGCACACATACCTTCCTTCTTTGCACTCAGGCAAAAGGCAAGGGAATGGGGGGCAGGCGCATGTGCATAGAGAAGGAAGACACACACGCCTGGGCGAAAGGCAAAGGAGTAGGGGAGAGGCATTCCCCCCTCATTCCCTTGGCAGCAAAGGGGGGGGAGTGTGGAGGGCTGGTGGATGATGGGAGCTACACAAAACCCGCAACTAGGTCTATCTTTTTCTTCTGGCTAAGAAACACTGTGCCATCCTGTGCCCTTTCCACTTCAACACCGATGTACTGCCTGAGACAACCTAAGTCCTTCAAGTTGAACTTACTCTCAAGCTGCCTCTGCACACTCCCTGTCACCTCTGTGTCCTTTGCTGCCACACACAAGTCATCCACATAAATTACCAGTATCACACACTCTTCCCCAGCGCCTCTGGTGTAAACACAAGCATCTGCCACAGTCCTGTGAAACCCTAACCTGCACAACTCCTCGTGCACACACTGGTTCCAACACCTGGCTGACTGCTTCAACCCATAGATGGCCTTTTTCAATCTGTACACCTTGTCTCCTCCTGTACACACATATCCAGGAGCTTGCTCCATGAACACAACCTCTTCCAGTTTGGCATTCAAATAGGCAGTCTCGAAATCAAAATGTCTAACTTCCAGGCCACGTTTCACTGCCAAAGCCAACACCAATCACAGACTCTCTGGCTTGGCTGTGGGAGAAAAGGTTTTATCAAAATTTTCAAACCTCTCCTGTGTAAATCTCCTTGCAACTAATCTGGCCTTATGCTTCATGCTGCCATCCGGCAAACACCTCCTTTTATACACCCACCGGCAACCAACCACCTTCTGGTCCCTGTGTCTCTCCACCAGCTCAAAAACTTGCTTATCTATCATGGATCCAAACTCAGGATCCATGGCCTCATTCCAGAGCGCTTGCTCCTCCTCTGAGCATCTCAGCATGGCCTCATAGCTCTCTGGCTCCTCTCCAGCTAGCAAGCAAACCCTGGCTTCCTGAATCACAAACTGGTCAGGCGCTTTCCTCACTCTCCTGGTTCTTCTAGGAATGATGACCTCAGATGTGGATAGATCATCATCACTAGAACCTCCAGTTGCCCCCTCCCTTTCCAGCTCCATCTTTACCTGAAACCTTGGTGAAGGGATGTCATGAGTCCTGAATGCATCAGGAGAACTATCTAGTGAAGCTTTGGGTGTATGTGAAGTGGTGTCAGGTGGTCCTGCACCTCCATTCCTGGGGCTTTCAATCTGCTCTGGCTCTAGTGGTTGCCCAAACACCTCTTTGTTACAGTGTACATCCTCCCAACCACTGTGAGTCTTGAAGTTGGCACTCCTCGAGAACAGTAACCTCTCATGTCCCAGATGAAATCTGTATTTATTCCCCAGATAGCCGACAAACCGCAGCCTCCTCCACTTTGGCTGCCCTTTGCACCTCAGCTGGCTGGGAATAAGGACATTGGCAAACTGGCTAAAAATCTTCATACGACATAAAATACAGAGTTTGCCAAACACTGGAACTCCATATCCTATTGAGCACATGGTTTGCAGCAAGAACAGCTTCTGCCCACAAACCAGATGGCGACTTGGAGTCCAACAGCATACAATCCTTCATTTGCTGTAAAACTCCAATCCACCTCTCTGCCAGCCCATTCTCCACTGGTGTGTAAGGACTGGCTGTTTTATGTTGTATGCCCCTCTTTCTGAGCCAGTTTTGAAATTTCGAGCTGCAGAACTCACCACCGCAGTCCGTGTTGAGGCAAGCAACTTTGTGTGGAAACTCCCTCTCCACCATGTTGACCCAGTTCTTGAATTTATCAAATGCCTCATCCTTTGATTTTAACAAGAACACATACCCATACCTCATATGTCTGTCAACTAGCACAAAAATATATCTGGACCGACCTTCAATCTCAGGGAAAGGACCTGCCAAGTCTGCATGTACCACTTGGAAGGGCCTCTGGGTAGCAATCTTGCTTTCCTTTGCAACCGGAAAAGACTTTACTTTGACCCTTTTACAAACTGAGCAATCAAGAAACTTGTTGCATTTGTTGATCTTCAGATCTGTGCAAACCTTTGCCAGCTGTCCCAGCCCACCAAAATTTGCATGTCCCATTACCCTATGCAAATAGTAGGGACAATTGCCATGTAAGGGTACATTTGTTTTAACTCTAGACATTTGAGGACTTTTAGCATTTGGTAACACATGATATAGTCTGTTTTTCTTTACACCCCTGGCACAGATTCTCCCACCAATGCTTAATGTGCAGTCATTACCCCTGAATACTATTTCATACCCAGCATCAGTTAAACATCAGATACTTAGTAAACAGTGTTCCAGATTCTCTGTACACAATATATTCTCCAAACTTTTCCCCAAGCAGGGAACAAATGCAGATCCCATGTGGCTCACTGCGCTGTGAGCGCCATCTGCTAGGCTGACCCCATGAACAGGAGCATTCTTGACATTCTGCAACAGGCTCCAACTGTTTATGATGTGATGTGTCGCTCCACTGTCCAAAAGCCAGTTCCAGCAGACAGCTCCCTCTGCAGCAGCAGCAGCAACACAAGTTCCAGCCTTTTTCCTCCAGACTCCCCACCTCTTGTTGTCCTTGTCACCAGACAATGTGGCTTTACAGTCCTTTCTCATATGGCCAGGTTTTCCACAATTGAAACAGCGCTTCACAAAGCAACACTCTGCAGTTTCCTCCCCCTCATGTGGAGGCTTCTCCCGGCTGTTATCTGCTGGGAGAAGCCCGCTGTAAATAAGAAGCACGCTGTAAATGAGAGCTCGCTTCAAAGGCTCATCTGTCCCATTCCTCCAGCACCCGTGACATCACCATATCCAGGGTTAACTCTCTCTCTGCCAGATTCTGCAGACTGTACTGTAAAAAGTCCCAGTCTTTGTTTAAGCTGCCTAGGAGTATGTAACATTTCTGTGGCTCATAGAAAAACATACCTCTGTCTTCCAACTCCAGGAACAGAGACTTCACGGTGTCCAAGTGAGCCTTAACATCTCCCCCTTCCTGCAGCTTTGTGTTGTAGAGCCTCTTTGTCCACAACATCTTAGAGAGACAGGAGTCACGCTGGTAATTCCTCCTCAGCACATGCCAGACCTCAGCTGATGTAGGCTTATCCTGGACATGAATAAGCTGGCTGGGTTCCAGGCTCAGGATGATGGTGGCCCTCGCTTGCTGATCTGCCACTCGCCCAGCTGCATTATCTGATGGGTGCTCAGGAAAAGTCCATAAATTCTCTCTGATCAACAAACTCTGGATCGTGAGACTCCATGTCTGATAATTGCTGTCATTCAGCTTATCAAACCCAAGGGCTGTTGCTATTGTAGCTACCATTCTTGCTTATTCAAACAAAAAACAAAAACAAACTCCAGCAGCTCTGAATGAATTCAAAAACTTGGAAGACCTTGTGGGGAAAAACAAAACACCGGCCAGGCAAAAATAGCTGTTTCACTCTGCTGAAGGAAAAAATTTCCCACGTGGCTCTCACTCCAAAACACTGGAGCTACTCCAGCAAGAGACTCTGAACCTTCTCACCGGCTGCCTGTCACAAAAACAACAGGGCTAACTGGTCCAAGCTGGTTAAGGCTGGCCAGGACTGGGCAAAACTGCGCCCATAACCCCTGTGGAGGGCTGGTGGATGATGGGAGCTACGCAAAACCGCGATAGCACCTCCCTCCTTGCCACTGAGCTCTGGCCAAAAAGCTGTACCAGAGTCAAGTGTATCAAAAACCAACATATAGCAGAGTATGTTGTCACAGCTTCAAAAGCATGCACAGCAGAGTTTAAACTAGCAGCAAAGCTCTGACCACAAAAACTCACCCATGCAATATTATCTTCCAACTTGGAGGCATTTAATCTTCAGTTACGATACATACATATTTACAGGATTCTTCAAACAGAAACTCAGCATTCCTCTGACACAGCAAGTATAGACATACTTTCTGGCATAGCCTCCAGCCAAACACGATCAGGCAATCATGAGCACAGTTGGCTAGAACCCAGCTCCTTATATACAACCCTTGCTGATGCAACATCTAGCCAACTTTGCATTTCCCATGTCTAATGCAGCCCTCTACCCCGGTTACATAACACAATGACTCAGCAAGAATCACATGGGATTACCTCATACACTGTTATCCCCAGGTGCAATTCACAATGTACATCATATGTATTTTACTGGACTACAGGTCATGTCCAACCTTTCCTCACAGGGAGTCGCATGCATGCTTTCGTTCTCTGTACATGGTGCCCCCCATTCCTTTGCCCTTTGCCCAGGCATTTGTGCCTCCCTTCTCTGCACCTGAGCAAAAAGCAAGAAAAAGGGGGGGACATGTGCATTCTCCACACCTGGGGAAAAGGCAAGGGAATGGAAGGAGGAAAGCACACGCATCCCTTCCTTTCCCACGTATGGTGCTCCCCGGCCTTTTGCCTTTTGCCCAGGTGTGAAAAAAGAGGCATGTGCACCCAGGAAAAAGCTCGGGGAATGGGAGAGAAAGCTGTGTGACTCCCCCCATCCCCTTGCCTTTTGCCCTGGCCTGCATTCTGTGCACCCAGGCAAAAGACAAAGGAATGGGAAGGGAAATGCATATGTGCACCTTCCCTCTCTGCATGCACTGCTCCCCCTCCCATTCCCTTGCCTTTTCTCTGGGGGTGGAGAAGGAAGACACACACACCCAGGCAAACAGTAAGGGAATGGGAGGAGGAAAATGAGGGAGGAGGCACTTATGCACTTCACAAATAGTCTAATTCATGAAGGTCAAACCCACAAATGTGGGGGTTTGTTTAAATGTATTTTAAACAGGTTGAATACACGTGTGTGGATAGAAAATGTGATATACACTATGGCTGTACAGAATGCCTGAAAAATGTACTTTATTTTCTCTTTTAAAATGTTTGGTAGCAATGTTAGACACTTGTCTCATCAACTATCACAGACAGACAAATTTAGCTGGCAAATCTCTGTGACAGCTCTAGCATTCGTGTGTATTGCTAATTCACTGGACTAAACTGAAGGAAAGAGAAAGCTTGAGTTGCTTCACACATTTAGCCCTAAAGTAACATCCTTCTGTATGGAGGAAACCAGAATTAGTCTTCCTCAAAACTGTATTCCTGGCATCACACAAATGACATCAACCATGTAAGCAATCATATAAAAACATAGGTTAAATTCGCGCACTCTGTGCTTTTGAAAGACCTGTTTTTAGTGGTCTTTCAAAAGCACGTTGGATGACCACTTGGGGTCGTTCCGGAGCGGGCTGGGGTGTGGATCTACATTAAGTAGGTCCGACCCAGTCCGAACCCAGGTGCAGACGTCCTCCCCGGAGGACGCTCTGCACCATTTTAAAAACCCCATGTGGAAATGGCCTAAGACACTCCTCATTTCTAACTCCTGTTGAGCAGGCAGGTGTTCTCCATGCTAGAAATACCAGTACCACTCCATTTCTCAAATCAGGGTGGTACAGCTGGGATATACATTTGTTGCAGGGTTTTGGTTCTGAGGCATTTGTCAAAATTCACAAATTGAATCTTCAGGATGTTAAAAAAATGGTTTAAAAAAGGAATCCTGACCTGTTTTCCCATCCCTAGTCCTATCCGACTCTACTCAACTGTAACAGGTTGTGAATGAATCTTGGTCCCAGGTTAGATGACAGGTTTGTGACCTAAGAGTTGTTATTAGATAAATGCAGTTCAAAAGAGCTATACTTTAATGCCATCAATAACCTGAAAAGGCAATATTGTCATAGGGCATGATATCAATATATCCTTTAAACACAAAGAGACAAACAATAAAAAACTTACAGTTTTTATTTTATTCTGCTGCAGCAGTAGGAAATCATTCCAAATTATCATATGGTTCTATATTCTGATACTTATCTTGACATATTTGGTCTCTCTTTTTCACTTTCAAATGATGACTGTGTCTAGATATTGTTTCTAACGTGTATAAAATGTATTTGAAAAGTTGTACTTCTGAAGAGCTCTCCTAACACCTTAGCAGTTTTGTGTCATAACTGAGCATAGGAAAAAAGAAGAAAAGGAGGGTACCTAGGTGTAGGCACATTTGGAAGAGGAGAATAATTTTGCAATTCTATTCTGGACCTAGTTTCTGGTGCTCTTCTGTACAAACATTATGGTTCAAGGTGAGGATTAGGAAAGGAGGAGATATTTTAAGGAGATTGTTGTAAAAACGGAACTTAAAAACTTAAACTGAGATCAGATATTTTAAGGCGATGTCGAAAATATATTCAACCAGAAATTAAACTAAGTTTCTGTTCATGTATAATACTGCGAAACCATGCTAAATGATTTCACTGAGTACAATGGATGTTGCTCCTAGATTGGTATATTGTTATAAGTTTGTTTCTCCTGGAACTGGCATTGTTCAACATCTTTATAAATGACTTGAATGATGGAACAGAATTTGCTTATAAAATCGGGAGACAACACCAAAATAGGAGGACTAGCCAATACCCCAGAAGACATAATCAGGATTCAAAATGATCTTAACAGATTGGAAAGCAGAATTCAAACTAATAAACTGACTTTCAGCAGGAAAAAAAATGAAATGTCTAAATATAGCGTGTGTGACAACTGGCCTGAAACAGTATATGTGAAAAGGATCTCGGGGTCTTATTAGACTATAAGCTAAACATGAGCCAACGGTGTGATGTAGTGGCTAAAAAAGCCAGTGCAATTTTGGGCTACATCAATGTGAATAGAGTGTTCAAATCAAGGGAAGTCATAGTACCACTTTATTCTGTTTTAGGCAGACCTAAGATGAAATATGAAGTCCAGTTCTGGGCACTACACTTCAAGAAGAATATTAACAAGTTGGAACATATCCAAGATGACAAGAGGCCTTGAATGACTTAGGGAGCTGGGTATCTCTAGTTTAGAGAAGAACAGAGTGAAAGGTGATATGATAGCCATATTTAAATACCTAAAGGGTATAGAAAATGGAGCAAGTCTCTTTTCTGCTGCTCTAGGCACTAGAACATGAACTGATGGATTCAAACTACAAGAGATTTCTGCTAAACATTAGGTAGAGCTTGACTATAAAAGCTGTTTGACAGTGGAATAGACTGCCTCGGAGGGTGGGCACTCCCCTTCATTGGACGTTTTTAAAGAGAAGTTGGAATGGGCATCTTTTAAGAGTGCTTTAGTTGTATATTCCTGGATAACAGGGCTTGGACTAGATGGCCCTTGCATTCCCATCTATCTCTACAGTTCTATGACTCCATTTAAGGCATTTGTGTATTACTTTTCAGCTCACCAAAGGCTTTGAGGGGAGATACAATGGGTAAAATTTAAACTACAATGGATAAAATATAAACTATTAAATGTATAACTCGAAGAAATTAAAGACAAGCTAAAATTCTTCTTTAAAAAATAGTGCTAAAACCAGAAACAAATTTAAAAAGCAGCTAAGAAGAGCCAGATTCCTTGCAGCTCACTGGGAATGGAAGGGATGGGTCCAGCCTGATATCTGGTGGGAGAGAGTTCTACCGTTGGACTACTGTTATAGAAGGAAAATCCTGTCATGTGTGCTCACCAGCCTAGTCTTGTAGGATGGTGAGGCATGCAATAGAGTTCTCACTGAGGAGCTTAGATTTTGAGAAAGCTCATATAGGAACAAACAGTCTTTCAGAAATTCTGGCCCATGCCATTTATAAACATATAAAGTATATATAAGATTGTATCCTAAACACTTGTGTTGTTGTTTAAAACATGTTAAAACCACATGTATGTGTAAAGAACATGATGTGAGAATACCCAGGAAGTATACTTCAATTTCTCATAAAGAAAAATTAGTGGAAACTTTAGACACAGATCTTACTAGCTGCCCTCCCAAAGTGAGTTTCTTCACCAACCCAGAACATTGAACAGAACATCCAGTGCCATTAAGGTGCAGAAGATACCTTCAGTACAACTGGACTCAACAACCTGTAATCATGTTTCCCACAAGTCCTCATGTAAAGCAGTGTAAAACCCACCTGAAGGCTCTCTAACCTCTCATTTTTCTTCCTCTAAGACCACATGAGCAATGTACTTCCAAATTCAGATGGAATGTGGATGGATTTCGTAGTAGAAGGGAATGATGCATACTCTAAGTACCTGGACCTTATTGTGTGTCCTATATATAGTAAATACTTTAAGGTTGCTATGTCTTCTGGTGAAACAAATTGCACCAGGTTCTGTCATGTGTGGCATAACATAAGAACCTTCTGTCACAGGAAAAATGGCTGGGGCAATATTCTTCAATGGACTGAAGAAGATGAAACTGTGCTCCCACGTACATGATGCCTCTCAATTGGTCGGTTGTTCAGTATTTTCCAACTGTGAAAGTACAGTAATGGCACTTACTTCCTTTGCAGTCGTCCTGTGATAAGAAACAGGCAGATTCTCTCACTGAATGGGAAGTAGTAAAGTACTGCGCATAAGGCAGTCAAATGATAAAGTCTGTCTCTAAGGAGTATTTTAGTTCCTTAAGTTTAAAGCAGTATTTCAAATAAGGTTTCTTTGTGCAGCAACAATAAAATCAGTGATGTTTCTCCCTTAATAATGTCCATTCCTCTGTGCAATAGGACTAGATGGATATTGTAGCAGAATAGCCTTAGAATAAATTCATTAAAACCAGTAGAAATCTCATTAGAATGGCAAGACATAACATGAACATCTGGTGAAAAATTTGGAAGTTTTTTTTAGAGTTTTACCAAAAGGATGTCTTATGCTCATTTCTCTGCTGCTTAATTAAAGTAATAATTGTGTGTGTAGTGTGTGTGCATAAACACATCTCACCTGATAGGAAGGATCCAAGCAAGCAGACAAAGCTCAGTGGTAGAGCAAGATAGTATACATTCAGAAGGCTCCAAGCTCAGTTTCCTGACAGCATCCTTTCTAAGAATGAATTTGGGCGGTTGAAAATCTATTGTGAAACCAAGCCACCTAAAAATAAGCATAATTGTTCTGCATAAGTCCTAGATAATTCCCAGGTGATTTAGAGCAAGCACAGTGTCTTCTACCACTTGACCCTCTTGGCAATCTCAAACAAGACAGCTGGGCTTCAGATTTGTGCAGTGAGAAGAGATCTGAGTAACTTCTAAAGGTGTAGTCCTTTTCCCATTTCCCGAAGTTCTTGCATATTTGTTGAGAATCGAGATTTACATTTGGATCCAACTATGAGCAATATCATTCTTCTTAAACATAGCAGTGTGATTTTCTGGCTGGGTATACACATGGGCTTTCTTTAGTCATCATTTTTTCAAACCTGAAATTTTAACCATCAGAGTTACCAAATGTTGTGTTTCCTATGCATTTAATTTTTGACAATTTTGGTGTTCTCTGATTAAATTTTTGGCATGTATGGAAGGCTAGGGTTGTCATATAGGATGAATGGAATATATGTGGTCCTCCATATGCTGTTGGTGGAGCATACCCATTTACAAAGGCATCAGACAAAGATGCATCTTGGCCCCAATGTTATTTAATCTTTGTGTTAATGACATCCCAGGATTCCTCCAGTCTATAGTTGTTACATGCCAAAGATCCTTAACAGACATATCAACATTCTTTTGTATGCAGATGACATGGTCCTAATGGCACATTCCCAAGTAGGCCTGAAAAAACTGATGGGGAAATTTGCTGTCTGTTGTGCCGCTTACTCTTTGAATATCAATAAATCCAAATCCAAAGTGGTGGTTTTTGGAAAAAGATGGGTCAAATACAACTGGCACTTGGATGGAAGCTTATAGAACAAATAGATCTTTTTTCTCATATTTAGAGTTGTTTTATGGATACAGGACCTTGGGTCAACCATTCCAAACAAAGTTCTATAGAACAAAGTTGTATAAAGGCGACCACAAACTCTAAAATTTTAACTAAACTACTTAGTTATATCACCCAAGTTCTCTCATGTGAAAGCACAACTCATGGACCGCTGCCAATGTGTCCCCATCACAAGACAGCGATGCCATGCAGAAATGGCCTAATATTCATATTCTCACATGAGATGTGTTAAATTGGGACTAAATGATGTTTATTGGTCGTTGCTTAGGAAGGTCATACTTTATATTGATTATTAGGTTAGATTATAGAATATAGTATCTTTTGATGGTTACTACTATCTTTTGATGATTGATAGATTATTAAGTGAATATATAATTAAGATAGTAAGTAATTATAGATAATTATATTACTATTGTACTTTATAAAAGATTATTACTGACTATTTTTACTATGTATATAGGAGAATAATTATGATGACTAGCGATTGGCAACAAGTAGCTGTTATGGTATAAAGGAAAAAGGTATCAACGCTTAGATGTTATTGTTTTAGTACTGTGAGCTGTTTGCAACAAGTGTGGTCACCAAAAGTTTTCAACTATTGGTGGAAGATTCTCTCAATGGAATCTGACAGACTACCAAAAATGTGCCTGGAAGAACAGATGAGCGCACTTCAACCTATCTTATGGATCAATCAGTTTCTTCAAATGATTTCACATCTTGGCTATTCACCACAATATCTGTTTTCACCTGGATATCAGGCCACAGTAATATTCAAACAAAGAGTCTTGGATGTGAATGCCCAAACCAATATTGAGTCACTTGCAAACACCCGGTCATTGAAATGGCTGGCCAAAACTAAAATGTCTTTTCAAATAGAAAAATAGATGACAATAGGTTTGACTCAATAGCTTTGGGTAGCCAGATTCTATGGTTAAATATAGAAAATTCCACCAAGAGCCATAGTTTGAGAGAATATGTGTTTGTGGAGCATATGAAATAGAGGATATTGCACATGTCCTATTTAACTGTCAATTAAATAGGGTCAAGTACCTACAGACACTACTGGACAGAACTATATATTGGGAACATGATAAATGATTATCTTACTTCCTTCATAAAAACATATGTAGCCACTAAACCTAAGTTTATAGTTAGGGCTGTTCAACTGAGAAAAAAATGTATGGAACATATTGGGGTTGCATGCAAAGCTGATGGATTCACCTAAATACATACTGTTTTTGTATTTTATTATTTTTCATCATGTCACAAGATAAGATGGTAACCTATTATTATAAGTTTTGGTATTTTCTTATAATCTTCTATCTTACTTTTTATTTTATCCTGTCCAATTGTATTTTGTCATATCTTACCTTATTTTATCCTATTTTATCTTATTTTACTGTACTTTACCTGTGCCAATTTATTGTATTTTACAATGTTTGGTGCTATTTTGCTTTGCTATGGTCAACCGACTAATCAATAAAGTTATAATACTACATATGCTATTGTACTAAAACTCCCATCATGTCTATTACCCATGTTGCCTGAGACTGAAGGGAATTGGGGTTCAGTAACAACTGAAGGGGGGCATTGTTGAGTGTAGCATGTAGGCATAGGAAGACCCTCCTGAGCATGTCAAGCTACACTGTCATGCCAGGCCCTTGCTGACTGTTCCAGGCAGGAAAACAAATCACTCAGACACAGTGTGTCTAAACTAGGCAGCTATTTACTGGAGCAAAGTATATTACAAGCAAGACATGAAGCAACTGAACACACAGAGATCACAGGGGAAAATAGCACTACACCACTCCCATACATGACATGATGAAGACATACACAGGAGTTAACAATCAGGTGGTCTTTCTCATGGAGATATGACCTTCCAAGTCTCCTGGCCAGCATCCCCTGCACACTGGCCTTGGCAACATAGCTCCAGCTGTGCTAAAAGGATGCTGTAACCTTCAGCATCCACAGCTTCCTACACACACACACACACACACACACACACACACACCCCAATAAAAAAACACCTTCTATCACACTTTACAACACTCAACAGGCACAGGTTCATTGCTTCTGCTATGTGGTCTGTACAGCTATATGGTTAGGTCTTTGCTTGCATTCTAGTTCCACCACCAATTGCCTATTTGTACCATTAACAGGCTCAGACTGCCTTCTTTTACTTACAGAACAAGAAAAATCAGGCAAAATTTTCATGCAGTATTCCATTGCCCATGGCCAACCAGGAAATTGATGTATATAAAGGGAGCCATAATATCTATAGAGAGATAAAAATCTAGATTTACTCAACTACTGTTTTTAAGAAAGGATTTCCTGGTCTATTTTAAAGCTGTTTCAGTTTCAGAAGTATGACTGTGCATAGAAAATAACTAGGGATGGACCAACCGAATCCTCAAATCCTTGACAAGGATTCGAGATTCATAAATCCGAATCTCTGTGCCAAAATAAGCAAACCGAATCTTTTGAATCCACCAACCAAATAGTTTATTAGAGACGAGGACGCCTGAAAACCTGGGAGACCAGACAGAAGGGGAGATGGCAAGTAGGTGAATTTTTCCCTTGGAGTAATAATGGCCTTTGCTAACAATTTCAGAGATTACATCTGGGGTTGTATTCTAATATATTTAAATTGAACATTTAATATTTAAGTTCAGCACTATTTTCTGGCTGAAAATCAATGGCATGTATAAATGCTGGGGTCAGTGGGTCTGATGCATATCAGAAGTAGTGGGGCAGAGGGCAAGGTCACAGAATCTCATTCAGTGATTGCCACATGTAGGCCAGTGTACCTCCTTCCACAAGACCAGTGCCTGGTTGTAAACCTATACCTAGAATAGGAGGAGAAGTGAAATGTCTGTTATGGTTTCTCATGAGCCAGATGACAAACCACATGCAGCAGAAAGGAAAAATTGTTTTTAAAATTTGGCACCTCTGGGCCTGATTGGCTGGAAGGTACAGTCTTCTTGAGATTTCAAGGACAGCTGAAAGATTCCTTCTCATAGCTCTGTTGCAAACCTCTTTCAGACACAATTCTGGGGTTTGGAGTTTTATAAGGTCTCACAGCCTTCTCTGCCAAAATGTGTTGGTGCATCATCAAACTAGAAACCCCAGGATGCCATAAGGAGCTATGCAAAGAAAAGTCAGTTTTGACCTGGATTAACTCTCTACTGTAGTAGGTCACCCTGTTTACACAGGCAGGAAAATGTGGGATTAATCCACATTTTCCTGCCTGTGTAGAAAGAGCCTTCATGTCATTTTCAATCTGGAGAAATCCTGAGGCAAAACGATGACAATTGTCCTGGCCAGATTTCTTCAGAGGAAGGTTTGCCTTTGCCTAGGCTTTTGCTAAGGCTGAGAGAGTGTGTCTTGCCCAAGATTATCTTTCTTTCCCTTGCTTTTTAAACTCTTTTTTAAAAAAGGATTCAAAAGGTTCAAGATTCGTGAGATACGTGGATTCCCAGAACCTTCCAGAGATCTGGATCCAGATTCGGATTCAGAAAATTCTGGATTCACCACATCCCTAAAAATAACAGACAAAGTCAGGATCTGATGGTAGCTTGACTGGGCATTTAAATTTACCTGGTAGCAACAAACACAAATATTTGTGTTCTTTCCACCTTAGGTTTTCTTTCACACAAAATTGGAATTTTTCAAAGTTTGTAAAGATTAAAAAACAAACTCCTAATGGAAAAACAAGTAGAATCCACTATTATTCACATTTTTATTTTCATGTTGCTGGCAGGACAGCTGGCTGTGGTTGCAAAAGGGACTCTTGCTCATGGGTTGAAAGTTTTGTAACAAACACAGTTTAAAGCAGTGGAGGGAACAGCAGTCTTCCAGATGTTGGATTACAATTCCCACCACATTCCACTTACTTTCCAGTACCTCACTTTACCCAGACCTGGTTTAGTGGTTAATCTCCCTTATTCAGTGCTCCTACTGTGATGAATTTAACCTTCTTTCCCAATTATATTTTCCTAGATACACAAACACATCAAAAACAAATACCTGTATACATAAACATCTTAAGTCACTTAGTTGTTAAATAGTCCTTCAGGATAACTGCAATAGAAATTACTACCACTGGTCCTACCAAACCTTCTAGTCACCAGCTGGTTTGAACTTCCAGCCAAAATACCCTTCAGGCCATAGCTAAGATCAAGCTTCTGATATCCTCCCAGATCACATACAGTCCTCAGGTCCATGCAGATTTCTATTCCATTGACTGGTGTGCATCCATATTGTTATTAAATGCTTACAAATTTAACAAGAACCCTTTGAATGTGGCACCAGAGTGAAATTTGCCTAATGGGTCGAGAGTTTACAAAGTATGCAAAACAGCCTTCCTAGATTTGGAAGGCTAGAACATGGCAGCTTGGCAGTAGGCTAATGCAAATTGCTGTTCTATAGACTAAGCACAGGGATGTAACTCTTTACTCCATGAAGTTTAATTTTATGTGTCATACTGTTTCAGAGGAAGGCAATGGCAAACCAACCTTAAACATTCCTTGCCTAAGAAAGCCCTATGAAATTCATGGGATCACCGTAAGCTGACAGGTGACATGTGAAACATGACAAAGAAATAGCCACATGTAAAGCACATGACAGTAGCCATGTCTGGAGTTGACAAGCATATCCATAACTAAAGCTAGCTCTGTTCTCTCTGTGTGGGGTCACAGCTGACATGCAAAGCAAACTACAGGTGCTGCTGCTACTTTTGTTCTTAAAAAGACAGCCGTGGATGCTACCAGCACCTGTACTTCCACAGTCACTGACCAGCTGAATTTACTCAGTTCAAATCAGAGTATTTTCCTATCCAAACTATTTCTGTTCCTCTGGATTCATCTTTCCTGCTCTCATCCATCCCAAAATAGATGCCACCACACCTCTATTTGGAAATTTCACAGGCTCTCTGGAACTGGATGTCATTCACATAATGTTGACCCTGCAGCCCAGACCTCTGAAACACACACACGAGTTTCACGTAGATGCATTTTCTAGGGGTTGCCCCTCACATTCTTCTTCTTTTTCTCCAGGAACCAGAGATTGGGTGACATGCTCCCAGTTAGAAAAGCACAGCACTCTAGCAATTAAAGGCAACATTTACAAAATGAATTAATGTTTCCCAGAGCAGAATGCTCTCTTATTATCAATGACTATATTGTAAATGCTTAGTATTTGAATAGTATGAAGAGAAAGAACATTTCTATATTAATTGTGAAATTAACTAATTTAGATACATTTCAAACATGACTGTGTTTCTCTGCTTTTTCTCTTCTTTAGAATTTCTTTTCAAGAATATTTTCCATAGACAAGAGAGAACTTCCCTTTCTACAATTTAAAAGTTGGGGAAGGGGTATCTTGACCAATTTCTGCACTACACTGTTATAGTGCTATTACTCCACTTTCAACCTCCTGTGGAATTCTGGGATTTGTAGTTTCCTGAGGCCAAAGAGCTCTCTGGTTGAGAATTCTCAATGCCCCTCCCTAAACTACAAACCCCAAGATTCTGTAGGATGTTGAAAGTGGAATAATAGCACTATAACATTGTAGTGCAGAAATAGCCCAAGATACATGACAGTAGGAGATCACAGCAGCCATCAGCAGTGACATATAAAATGTTCAGATATTCTTATGCTTATCCTGTGGAAACAGATTCAAGAGGTGAACATGGAGGCACCTGCTGTGCCTTTTTTGAGAGAGAGAGAGAGAGACTGAGAGCTGAAACTTCTTTGAAAATGAAAAATGACATAGCAAGAAGAGCCCTGTATTTTTAAAGGCACAGATTCAATGGTATGTGAGCATCCCAATAAAATATTCATTATCCTTTTACTTAAATCAACAAAACACTACAGGATTCCATCAGTTTGGTCGACAATAGACAGAACAAGAAAGAATAGTTAAATTTACAGAGCAAAGTCTTATATTTGATAACAGAAGGGGCAAGGATCTAACGCTATCCGACACTCTCTCAAAGGGGATCTGAAACTTCTACAGCAGGCAGCCATGTTTCCATTGCACCAGAAACAAGAAGTACAGTGGCAAACAAATATTATTATAGCATGAGATCTTGAGAACTACAGGCCACTTCATCCTATGTGATTGATTCTTTGTTGTTGTTTTATTTAAAGAGTGGCCTGCTGTACTCTTCCATTTAAGCTGACATTTTAATCATGCAGCAAAATGATAATCATGCAGCTAAATGATCAATAACAGGTAGACATCAGTATGCAATATGTGATAGTTTTATAACCTTTGCCTAGTTTATTTTAACAACATGATCTAGTTTCTGACTTGTAGGGTGCAGACTCCTTAGGAATGTGCATTACTTCCACCACACAGAATATTGCAGGAGCCAGAAAGTTATATACACAAATGTAAAATGTAGTGCAATCTTCTTGATGTCTATGATCCCTCCATTCCTTATCTCATGGATACTAATTGAATCATTGATAGATCTGTAAATAGAAGAAACGGTCTGCTTTTCTTGATATGAGTTTAGGAACATTAGAAGAACCCTGCTGGTCTGACTGATCAGCCCAAAAGCTGATCTAATTAAGCATCTTGTGTCCCACAGTGGCCAACCAGGTGCTTATGGGAAGACGACCGGCAGGACATGTGCATTAGCACTCACCTAGTTAAGTATCACAGCAATTAGCATATAGGCCTATTTCCTCTGATATGGGAATTCATATATAGCCATCATGAGTAGTATCCACTTATAGCTTTATCTGTGATGAGTTACTTCCATAATGATGCAACTGTTATTCAAATTAGTAACTTTTGCAGGCTCTAGTAATAGACTAAGGTCCTTTCTGCACTATACTGTGATAGTGCTATTATTCCACTTTCAACGTCCTGTGGAATTCTGGAGTTTGCAGGTTAGGGAGGGGCCTTTAGAATTCTCATCCAGAGAGCCCTTTGGCCTCAGTAAACTACAAACCCCAGAATTCCACAGGATGTTGAAAGTGGAATAATATCACTATCACAGTGTAGGGTGGAACGGCCCTCTATGTCACCCAGGAAGCTGAGGAGGGATTTTAAGCAACCTCTCTGCAGTTCAGATCTAATATACTGTCTTTTGCACTAGCTTAATTCTTACTATGCTATTAATGAAAATGTAAATTGCATTATCAAATCTCTGAAATCAAGGCCTAGTGTCTATATCCCCAGGATTCCAGGAAAACCAGCTGGTATAACAGCTGGTACACACTGCCCAACTGCTCCCTCTGTCAAACTAACCAACCAAGCAAGCAAGCCCTTCCTGTCATTGTGGTCTCAAGTGCCTTTGGTCCTGTTTACTTACAAGAAATGTGCAAACTTTGGTAAATTATTATTTTTAAAACAAGTTAAATTCTCACCCATCAGTAGTAGCTAGATTCCCTATGTACAGCTGCTCTCAGTAGGAAGAGAAGACCATGTTGTACCTGCCTGCAATGTGGATGTAAAAGACAAGAAGCTTGTTGGAGAAAAGAGACGGCAAGGCTAATTTAGTAGTACAAACACAATTGACTATGCAAGGATTCAAACTTGGACTTTTAAGAACAAAGCCATCAAAACCTGCTGGCTGTCTGGATAAATCTAAAATGAGACAAGTCTGTGTGTTAATACAGTAAAATTGAATGATGTATATACCAATATTGACAATGTGGAAATGAATTTAATGATCAAGTAAATTTGTTTCCATGTTGTCAATACTAGTACATATATCATTTAATTTTACTATATTAACACACAAGCTTGTCTCATTTTGGTTTACCCTTCAGACCAATTGCTGATTTTTGTTTTGCATTTTTGCCTGGATGAATCTCTCAGTTTCTTTTTTGCATTTGGCTAATTTAAAGTCTCACATTCTTTTTATCTGATTGTGAAGAAATGTGCAACCTTTGGAAATTTTTTTTCAAAAAAAATTAACCAAATCAATTTCTCACCCATTTCTCATCCAAGGTCAAAAAATGATCTTTATTGATGATGATGATGATGATGATGATGATAATTTTTTTTGTTACCCACCTCTCTCCAGGGCTCAAGGTTAGGTACAGCATAGATAGAACTAAAAAAAAATTATAGTTAAAATACACTAAAAAGCTTAATATACACACATTTAAAATACAAACATACTATAATTAAAATATGTCATAATTAAAAGTACAATCAAAATACAATTAAAAATAGACTGGGTATGCTTGCTGGAGGAGGTATATCTTTACAATGTTTTAAAATTCAGACAGCATGTTTTGCTGATGAATCTCTTCTGGTTCCATAGTCTAGGGGCAGCCAACTGAAAGGTCCTTTGGGTGACTTTTGCCACTCTAGCTCTGGACAGTTTAAGTAAATGGGCCCCCAGAGGACCTGAGTATATGGGGCAGATTGTATGGGAGGAGGCAATCCTGCAGGTAAACTTGGACTCAAACCATGTAGAGCTTTAAAGGTAATAACCAACACTTTGTACATTGCATGGAAACTAACTGGCAGCCAGTGGAGTTATTTTAATATTAGTGTGATATGTTCATTCCTCAGCGTACCTGTAATTAATCTGGCTGCCATATTTTGAACCAGTCGGAGTTTCCAAACTTGGTACAAAGGTAGCCCAATGTAGAGCACATTGCAGAAGTCCAACCTTGAGGTTATCAGCGTGTGCACTATGATCTTTAGGTCAACCGATTCTAGGAAGGGGTGCAGTTGGCATTTCAGCCAAAGCTGATAATAAGCATTCCGGACTGTCGCATCTATCCGAGCTGACATTTGGTGAGATGGATTCTGGAGCACTCTCAAACTGTGAATACAGTCTTTCAGGGGGAGCGTGACTCCATCCAAGACTGGTTGACACACCTCCAAGCCCAGGTTAGGACTCTTAATAGTAAGCACCTCTATCTTGTTTGGGTTTAGTTTCAGTTTGTTTTTCTTCATCCAGCCCATTATCTCCTTCAAGCATTCATTCAGAGGAGACACACTATCCTTGGAAGAAGCTGTTTTTGAAGGCATGGGGAAGTATATTTGGGTGTCATCAGTGTACTGATAATACCCTGCTCCAGTGGTATCCAATGGTATAGTGGAGTGAGGACTCCAGGACTTTTTGATAGAAGAGACTGTGACAGTATCTGGCATGATAACTACCCCTCTGTCTCCTCTCTTTCCTCTTTCTGTCACTGAAGGGAAAATGGATTTTCCTAGAAAGGAGCCATCCTTTTTGCTTTACAAAAGGCTTTTTCCTGGGAGAGATGAAAACTGCTAGAAAATGGTTCTAGATCAACACGGCCACCCTCTCCCATCTGTAGGTGGGACTGCATGTCAGCATTTCATACTACACCACTACTTAGATCAGTACCAATGACAGCATTTCCCAGTGCAAGCCCAGCACTGTCTGTTACATCCAAGGGAGGAATGGGGAAAAAAAATATTCAAATACCTGAGCAGAGGAAATCCTCCTCAAACCTAATTCTTGAATCCAGCCCCCTAGACATGACTCACCTTTTAGTTGCCCCACAAAGATGGGGTCATAGAGACAGCCCAGCAAGGAGGATCATCATGAGCAGTATTTCAGTGGTAAGCACACACTGAGGACATCTCCATTATTGTGAATCAGATATCAGAACACAAATAGTGAAGCTATAGCCTTCTAAGATCCTTTCCCAGCTTTTCCCACCACACAACATCAGAAAAAAGGGGATGCAAGCTAGGAAGAATATTTGCTTATCCTTTTCCCATTTCACCTGGTGCCATGTGGTGATGGGTAGGAGAAATCCCTGGCCCACCCCACCCTGCCAATGAAGACTTTCTCCACTTTGAGAGACCTTTTCAAAAATTGTGTCATTCTCATGAGTCCTGTTGCTTTTTGTGGTTGAAAGAATGGATTATAGAAACAAGAGACTTCTAGAACTTGAAGGTCATAATTTAAGATTTGGTTGGCAAATCAAGTCAACCAAATAAAGGCACATGCTGGATTTCAAAATCATTGTATTGGAAAAGCTATTCTGTGAGTTTGATCTAAATATAAGCATTTTCCCTCACCACAAGAAGCTTTTTTAAAAGAAAAGATTAACATTCAAAAATGGTTATTTTATAATAATCTTTTGTATATGATAGCTCAAGTCAAGAGAGATGGTCTCTAAGGAGGGTATAGATCTCAATTGGCTTGCCCGTTTACCACTTAAAGAGAGATTTAAACAGGATAAGAGTGATCTAGTTAAAGAGGCTGGAGAAAATTATTTTTACTTAAAGTTGTGTAAAGAAAGATGATCATGTAATCAAAAAAAGTAATTTTTTTTAAAATCAAAGGTGGAGGATGACTCTGTAAAAGAATGTACGTTAAAGTGGGCCCAAAATTTTAGGCATATTGTACATGTGTACATGGGGGGGAATATGGATTAAAGATATAAAGTTTACCTTGTGCAGTAATCTAAAGGAAAATATGTATAAGATGGCCTATACATGGTATTTAATTCCAACTAAGCTGTCAAAAATGTCTAAGAACGTTTCAAACTAATGTTGGGGCTGTCAGGACAAGGAAAGATCTTTTTTTTTTCCCCATATGTGATGGACTTGCAAGAAGAAGAAAAGTTATGGTCTAAGATTCATTTATTAATTCACAAAATTTTAAAGGTAGGTCTTGAAATGTTACCTGAAATGTTCTTTTTGGGAATTATTGATAAAGAATTGGACAATAAGTATAAACTACTTTTTCAATACATGATAATAGCTGCAAGAATATCGTTTGCCCAAATAGACTGAAGCACTGAGGATGGAAGAGCGGGTTGTTAAAGCTGTGGTTCTTGTCCAAGTTGCAAAATTGACGTGATAAACTGATTGAAGATTTCTGAGGGACTGGAACCATTTATGGATTTTTTGAGCAATAAGAAATCTAATGATGTAACAATCTGTAGCTATAGTTATTAGTAACTTCAGTAAATTGAATTTAATCAGATCGGTAATGGCAGAATAAGATACTTTGTCTAAATTGGTTTTTCTTTTTAATTACATTTGGGGAGATCAGAGTTCTTTTGTGTTAGTTAGAGTAGTTAGGTTCTGCTTACAATAGTAAATTAGTGGTTTAGTAATGTGTGTTAGTATTTTGTCTTAGTTTTAGTTCAGTTTAATTTAGTTTAGCTTCTATTTTAGTTTCATTTGGTTCAATTTAATTTACTTTTAGTTTCTGTTACACATGTATATTTATGTATAGTTTTCTTCTTTTCTTCCTTTCTTTTTTTCTATTGTAGTGAATTTGTATGTATTATTAAAATCAATAAATATGAATTTGAAAAAAAAAAACCTGTGTTGTTTTCAAAGACATCTGACAGTGGGGAGATAATTGATTAAATTATCTGTACTGCCTTTTGGAATGACTAATTTAACACAGCCCACCTCCTGTGCCAGGAAGAAGCAGCAAGGGAATTTTGTTCTGCCTGTGAAAGTCAGCCAGCCACTGTTGAAAACAGAGTAATGACCCTGGGTAGCTTTTGATATAATTCAGAATTGCAATTGTTTGTTCTTTTTACTTTTTCTCCTCCTTTTCTTTTTGTATTTTATAGTGCTACAACATCAGGTGGTCCTAGTCTCATACCATTCACTGTGGTCAAAGCAGAACTAATGCCACCGTTAGGCAAACTAAGTGCCTCAGAAAATAAGTTCTGGGGGAGATCAATGGCTGCCTATCAGTCACCCCTCCTGAATACTCCTCTCCCCAGTATTTCCCTTTCTTGGGGGATAGAGCTGGCTGTGCCACATGCCCTGTCCTTCACCCCCTACGTTAACCTGTAGACTTCAGGTGTTATAGAAGATGGTGGCACCCCATTGCCAGTACTGGAGTCAGATTTCTTTCTGTTGTCAGTTTCTGTACAGGGAACAGAATATGTTCCATCTTGTTGTCTGCCTCCTTCTGGGACAGCCCAGGCTACTGCTCTTTTGTTCTTACAAGATGAGGTGTCAGAATCAGCACTTACACACAGTATGGAGTCCTGTGTCCTTGCTGGAACTCACAGACTCCATCTCATCCTACTGAAGAGACTGAAGATAAAGAGACTTTCAGACATCCAGTTGGGCACATGCTGAGTAGTCTGACTTCTAACAGCTCTTGTGTAGATGAATACAGCCCATGATGTGCAGGTTCTTTCTTTAATAGCTATAGTACTTAATGGAATATGGAAAGTTTTGGAAGATTACAGTAAGGAAAAACCATTCTCAGTTTAGCAGATTCAAGCTCAGTGCCTGACACACTCCACAGAAAATTTAAAGTCAAAGAGCTATACATCATTAACGCTGAATTCTGGTAAGTTAAGTCAAAGCACCATCAATAATTTATGTTGATGGGCTCAGCATATTCTCTCTCAGCCTCTTTCTCCTTCTGTGCCTTCTTTTATTACATCTGGGACTGAAATCTTGCAGAATGTTATAAATGAATGTTATAAAAGCAAGCAAGCAAACAAACAAAACTTCTCTGGGGAGAGTGAAATGCAGAGAAAATATTTGCACTTTAGTCAAATTTTGTAACTGAGTAGGAGAATTTTATCTTCTGAGAGCTTTCTCTGGTGGCTGGAGCATCCCCAAAATGAAAACTCACATTCATGGAAATCCAAATTGTTTACCCTTTGAATGACAAAGGAAGGTTTCTGCTCTAGAATCATGGTGGATTCTGTTCTGGACATCTATCCCAAGAGACTGCTCAAAGTCTTGGCAGGACTGAATTGACAGAACTCCATGGGGCAAATGAACAATTCAACATGTGTTCCCCTTCAATAGGAACTAGTGGTGCTGGAAACTTTTTGTGGTACTTCATGTCAATCAATGCTCCCCATTCATTCAGTGGAATATTCTCTTCCTGCAGCAAAACAGATTTTTGTCTTAGAGTTTTTGTATGTATATATGTGAATTGCTCAGAAAGCTTTGCCTATTCAGTGGTAGAGAAAAAAACACTTTCTGTTGTGATCACACAGAATGTGAACTACAGTGGTTCCATTAAGGCTGGACTTCAGGGCTTCTGTCCAGACCTCAGGAGGCTTACAACTGACTGTCTAGAGGGCTTCAGGTGATGGAGCCAATGGTAAACAAGCCTGATATCAGCACCTGGGCAGGCATAGGTCTGATGGAGTTGGAACTTTAGCATGCCGTTTAGGATTAGGGCAGTGGAATAAAACTCCATTTCATCTATGAAGTGCTAATGGTGCTATAGCTTGAGTAAATTCCACATCCAAAACTGAATGTGTGGAGAGCATTTGGATTTTGTATGGTGTTAACAATTCACAAAACAGAACTTTCCCATGGGTGTCTCATAGCCATAATTTTGGCAATGACCCTACAATCTACACCAGGATGACTGCATGGGCCACTGGACTATGAATCAGCCTGCTATCATATTTATCTCATGTACAAATTGAGCATGAACGTTCAAGTACCTTTTTTAAAAAAAAAAAAAAAATCAGGCTTCAAATTTTACAGCTTTTTTTACACTGACAGCCAAAATAATGCAAGAAAGCACCAATGAGCTGCTACTTTTTCTGTTATGCTTCACATACCAAGGCTATTATTGAATCAATGCAAGCAGTACCCCATGGATAGCTCTGACTAGAGCTGAAAATATTTAGTTCTTTTTGTCCTTAGTTCTCTTATCAGTATTCTACAGCCAGCAATCTTACACTAAAAAGTGCATTTTAAAATCAGAACCATGGTGACAATAACGTTGCTAGGATCAGAATATATTTAGAGATGTATTAGATGGATTGGGTTTCTGGAATATTTAATTAGGGCTTGGGGTTTGTTTGTTTGTTTGTTTTTTGTTTTGTTTTGTTGTTAACTGTAAACCCATGTTGCACTGTTAAACACAAGAATGGGGTTTTGTTAGAAAGGCCAAATACAAAAGACCACACAGTTCTTTCAGCCTTTATAGCTGCATGGAGGGAATTTCAGTTGTTCTATCTTGCATGGCACCTGCTGAAATTTCATCTTCTGTGCCATTATTAATGGCATAAAGCCCCTGTCCTCTCTTGCACCTGGACACTCTGCCTTTTGCTGAGAAAGTCTGTGAGCTGTTCTCCCACATAATAAACTTCTACTTTTTGTCTGTCTGTCTGTCTGTCTGTCTTCTATAAAAGTGGTTGTTAACATTTTTGGGGTCATGAGCTCCTTTGAGAATCTCATTAACTCCATAAATCTTCTTCCTTAGAAAATTTAAGTGTAGACATATACACAAACTATTGTGTGTCATTCGTTAAGTTGCATTGAAAACTATTTTCCTTCACATAGCCAGAATATAAAAATAGCCTGGAAAGAACTGTGACTCATTCTCATTTTTTCATGTTAAAAAAATAAAATCAATGGCTGCTTTCTGAAAAAAAGATTTTTTAAAAAAAAAATCCACAAGTTGCAAATATACCAAAAAAGTCAACTGGTCGGTGCTGCTCAAAGCGAGCCAGCATGGTATTGTGGTCTGAGCATTGGACTAGGGCTCTGAAGACCAGGGTTTGAATATTTGTTCAGCCATTGAAACGCACTACATGACCTTCGGCAAGCCAATGCTCTCTCAGCCTCAGAGGGAGGCAAACACAAAACTCCTCTGAACAAATCTTGCCAATAAAACTTTGTGATAGGGTTGACTCAGGGTCACCATAAGTCATACCTTTTTCTCTCCTCAGAAGCAAAGAGTAAAACTTTGCTTATTTCATTCCTGCTTGCAAGCATGAATAATTCACTGATTTTCTCTCTTCTCCACAAGAAGATAAAAGTTTTCTGTGCAGTTTTTGAACACTGTTTATACATTGGAACTTATCTGAGGAGAATTCCTTTGCACAAATAGATACATGGTTTTTCTGTACAGAAAACATAGATGCTAGAAACATAAAGTTGGAAGGGACTGCACAGACTTTCTAGTCCAATGCCCTGCCATGCAGGAATATATAACTAAAGTACTCTAGAAAGATACCCATCCCGCTTATGTTTAAATATCTGCAAACACCACCTACCTCAGAGACAGTCTTTTTCACCCTCAAATAGCAATTACAATCAAGAAGTTCTCCCTAAAGTTTCAATGGAATCTCTTTTCCTATAAATTGTATAAATTGGCTTGTGTTCTTGTTTCTGGAGCAGCAAAAGCAAGCTTGTTCCATCTTGTACACATCAGATCTTCAAATATTTGAATATGGCTATCATATCACCTCTCAGCCCATTTCTGTATGGTGTCACAGCCCTGCTAAGGGGACAGGTTAGCAGCAGTCCACGGGTCACGCTTTCACATGATGTTGCCGTGGTCCCACTGCCATCTTGTCCCCGCCCATTGCGATTGCAGGATATTTGCTTAACGGAATAAATCCATTAAGCACATGTGATCAAGCAACATTCCCATCCTTTCCAGCCATGTGGAAGGAAAGGAAGCATGGTAGAGGTGCTTCCTTCCCCAGTGCAGCATGGAAAAGAGCCCAGGTGTGCTGTGTAAGGTAGACACATGTCACTCATGTTCCCTTCCACAGGAGTAGACAGGTGCAGAGGGGAGTGTTCTTGTCACTCTCCCTTCCCAGCAAAGGTGCTGCTGGGATAGCAACAGGAAGACAACAGGATCAGGTAACGCACAGAAATGGCCTCAGTCTTCTCTTTTCCAACCTAAGCATACCCATTCCCTGACTGTTCTTCACATCATCTGGGACAGCAAATGTGTTTCCTGCATAAAAAGCAATACTATACATACAAACCAGTATGTACAAAAAAATTGCTTTTTGCACAGGAAAATATTTTCCACCCAATAGCGTGTTTTCTGCACAGAAAAATCATGAGTATTTCAAACATTTTTTTCCTGTTCAAAGTCCCAAACTTTGAAGAATCTTTTGCTTGTTCTCCTTTTCCATATCAAGATGTCTCAAGTGTCAGGATACTCCATTTTTGGTTCAGAATCTATATATTAATGGGATTCCTTCACAACCCTACTAAAGAGGAGTGGTTGCTTTTTCCACCCTTCTTGTGCACTTTGGTAAGTGTCCACAAAGCTATATAGTTTTAGGATATTGGCTAGAACCCTGGTGGTATCTTACACATGCACAAATTCCTGTACAAATATGGTTGGATAGTTTTGGAAAATCTGCATTCAGTTCATTTGCAGAAGTGGAGTGGCAGATATGGTGCTATTATATATGCAGATGCATTGGATTCATATTTGCATTTGGGTGTTTACTGGTTTGCATATCTCAGTGTGAATACAGTTGAACCACACTACCATTTAACACAAGAGTTGCATAGCACATTAACTCCACATGTTGAGATTTACAAGACACAGCCCCAATGTAGGCTCTTAGGTATTATCTTTGCTTAAAAGTCAATGGCCCCTCCACCAAATTTAAGGAGTTCAAAAGTGTTATACAAAGTGTTGGTTTTGTAGTCCCTCATTGGGTATAATGGATGGCCCATATATGAAGCACTGCTTTCTGTTTAAATGGAATACTTTTGCCTTTTACAATGTCAGAAATGAAACAGACACACATCTGGTTGCTATAGCGTCATGATGTCATCACATCTAGTAAGTGAACCCTAATTAGGAGTACTTAAGGAGGGAAGAAAAAGAGAAATAAATAACCACTGAAACCACAGCAAGGATGGGTTGGCTGTGAGCAATAGCAAATAGCCATGAAAAATAAGTGATATTTCAGGGAGGAGTTGTGAATCAGAACTTTTGGCTCAGCCCAGCTAATAGTCAACTCAGTCCTCCACACTAAAATATTCCAGATAACCTTCTTGCTGTTTCCAGAGTGTGATGGTTTTTCACATGTTAAAGCAAGAGCCACTATAGTATAGTGGTTAGTGGAAGGCAAAGAGATTGCCAAGAAAACCCTATGACAGGGTTATTATAAGTTAAAGCTGACTTGAAGGCACTCGCCAACAACAACAACAACAACAACAACTAACAACAAATATGATTAAGATATCACTGTGCAAAGATATGCATAATTGTCTTTTTTCATTTTTCTCCTTGGCTGGTTGGTCACGAGTGAAGTACTCAAAAAATTGATCCACGAAAGAAATGCAACTAACCAGCTAGCAACAGTACCCCGTCAGATTAAAAACAAACAAACCCTAAATGCGTTACATACCTAGGCTTGAAAAATAGAGGGGCTGTTAAGACTCTTACAATATCTGGTACATTCAGCACAACATTCAGTACAAAGCCCTTTCCCCACAAACAGTAAGTTCCCAAAGACTTTGGCCATTTCCACCCTACACTGTTATAGTGCTATTATTCTACTTTCAACTTCCTATGGAATCCCAGGGTTTGCAGTTCAGGGAGGGGCCTTTAGAATTCTCAACCAGAGAGCTCTTTGGCCTCAGTAAACTATAAACCCCAGAATTCCACAGAATATTGAAAGTGGAATAATAGCACTTTAACAGTGCAGTGTGGAAATGGCCTCTGTTTTGGAAGGCCTTTGGGAATCGATGGTTTATGGATGAAGGGCTTTTAACAATGTGCCATGTTTCTTTTTATTTATTTTTTTATGGATATGTTTTCAAACTACTTTTAATTCCATGGATGGTTTAATTAATAAATTTTTGTATACATTTTACCAATGTGAGCTTTTATCTGCATCTGTTTCAATCTTTGTAAACCACGTTGAATCCCAAAACTGAGGAAAAGGCAGGATATCAATAACAGTAGTAACAACAGCAGCAGCAGTAGTAGTAACAATAGCAACATGGCAGACATGCAACTCAGAAGGTTAATTGTGTAGCTCTGTAGGAGAAAGCACCTTTGATGGAAACACAAAACTGACTTCCAGGTAGCAATTTTTCCCCCCAAATGTTCTGCCTTGTTCCATGTTCAGTGTAAATCCTGCACACTTCTGAGGGTAGGATTGTGATCAAGAAGTGAAATTATAGAAAAGATTTCTCATGACATATGTCCTTTGGAATCATCTGAGTCCTCCTTCAAAAATAGAAAGATTTTTTTTATTTTTATTTTTTTTTTTTTGTCCCATACATCATTGGAATACCAGCATGGCAAACATTTTCCACCTTCACATGAAATGTTTTTCTGTTTCTTTCATAGTCTTGATTCTTAGATTGAAAGAAAGAAGCTTCTTAACTACCAGAAAGGCTCGTCTTCTTTTCCCAATGGTATTTGCAAATTATAGTTTCATGCTGCCTGCAGCCTGCGCTATATTAGAGAGGATACAGTCAGACTTGGCTGACCAAGCTTAGTGTATCCTTATGTTTGTCTTCCTGAAACATGGTAAACAATTTCTGAGCATGTACATGCTCACTGACTTTCAAACAAGGAGATTTTCTCCCCCTGACTAGAATAAAAATGAAGCCTCCAAACTCATGAACTGTGTTTCTTATATAGCTTAATTTATCTTGTACTCTGCTAGTGGATAAAATAGTTGTGTGGGTTATTTTTTTTTTCAGTAAGTAATTCAGTCTTTTTGGACATTTTCTTGCCCTGGCCACTCCCCACCCCTGAGAGAATAGGAAGGTGTGGAAGAACATGTACAACCCAGAAGTGTTGGAGATGACTTCCTGAAAAATGGGTGCAATACATTACAGTTCCTTGTGCTGACAACCTATAACCAGTAAAGTCCATAATGATCTTGTTGTGGCCCTTTTCTATCTTCCAGTCATATAGGGCATGTGCCTTGGACCTACTGGATATGAGCCACTGAAAAAGCACATTTATTCCTTTTAAAAACCCCATGTAGGATCTAGTTCAGAATAATACATTTTTCACTCACTGGCTGCAGAATGAAGTCAGGGCTAAATTGTGGCTTACAGGCAATCCCTCAAGTGATCTTTTTAAAATTCCCAATGGCCAAGATGAGTCAGTCTCCCAGAGCCCTGTGGCTGCCCCAGTATTTTTTTTTTTCAGTTGAAAAACCACTTGAACCACATCACAATCTGCAAAAAAAAAAAAAAAAAAAAAAAAAGTTTGGTTTGTGTGGATCACATTCCCCATTACCATTCTCACCCCAACAATCCCCAACTGAAAAACAATGACTGATTTTGCGGGGGCAGAACCCAAACCAGAAGTAATATGACATCATCTCAGGAGCTGACACATCCACGAGGCCTGCTGGAAGGATGTGAGGATCTCTGTGATGTAGGGGAACTTCTATGCGAAAGAAACAGATTAGTCATGTCAACGTAATGGGATTCATTAGAGTGGATTGTTCCATCACCAGAGAATGTAGCAGAAGTCCATTAGTGCCCAAGCATGGGGCCCCTCTTGTGTCCTGTCCTGTCAAGGGGTCCAAGCAAAGGGCAAGAGCAGCAGCAAGAGTAGAGTCAGAAAGTTCCATCTGACTTTTAGTCACTGCCCAGGAAAAAGCAGCAAAAACAGCAGCAGCCACTGAACTAGTAGGCTATGCTGGGAGAGACTGATGGGCTTGGGTCATGAGGCAGCTTCAGTCGCCATGTGAATTGGTGAGATGATGGGCCTGAATGTCCTTCCCTTTTGATGAGGAAGAGCACAGGTTTGGAGAATCAGGTGGACCTGATCTTCCACATGTACAAAACTGGTAGCATATACCCCAGTTAGCTGTGGTATCACTCCTGTAATGAAAGGGTGGGTATCAGAGCTTGTCAGAAGATTTGTTGGACTGAACAAATCTTGCCAAGAAAACCCTGTGATAGGATCGCCTTAACATCTCCATAAGCTGGAAGTGACTTGAAGGCACACAACAATAAAGTTAAAACAGTACAATTAAAACAATGCAGCACCCTTTCAAACCTTCAGTTCCAAAAGTCTTTTGAAATACAGCAGCGTTTGCCTGTTCTAGGCCAGCAAGGAGGGGGAGTTGGAGTGCAACAGCATTTCAAGGGCACCATGACTCCTGCCCTGCTGTACTGAGTAGCCTGGGAGGATGGGAGAACACAGCTGGCTGTAACAGAAAAGTTTCAACACATTTTATCACAGAAAACAGAAGCTGCCGGAGGGCACAGCCTATTACTTGTTCCTGCTGACTGGTGCTACAGGGAGGAGTGACTAGTATAAGGAATTGGTTCTGAAAATGGGGTACAGTTAGAATTGTTTCACATCTGCATTCTCAGTGAGATCCCATACATCTTGTTACCCATTTCTCCCATATTGTGGGACCAAAATTAAATGAGAAGGAGTAGGTAGACAGGGAAGCAGCAGTAAACAGGGACTTCCCAGTAACACAAACTGGCAGCAATATGAAAAAACTAGTGAAGGATTTTGGTTTGCTCAATATCTGCTGCACTACCCATAGCTCTCACCTAATAATTAGAAATGCTCTAGGTTATGGTAGGATGGGTGATATATTGGCAGTAGCATCTGTGATCTCATAAAGATGGGCAAGAAGATATAGGGCTGAGTCCCTCAACCTAACAATCAGCCAAAATGCCCTTCTCAAATTCAATGCCTCACTGGTAGCAAATCTTGGAAAGGCTGGATAGTATTTTTTTTTCTAATGGTGAGTTACTAGAGCTGGCAGAGCAGCACCAGCACCAGCAGCCTTTGCTATTTATCTGGGAAAGACAAAAAGAAACACCTCTTCAGCAATTGCTTCTAATGGCTTCCATTTGTTTACCCAGAATGCTCTGTATACAAAATTATTCCAAGACTTTCTTGGGGGCAGGTGCCTTGCCACCACCTTCTGGCCAATGGTGAATCAGCCAACACCATGTATCCTTTCAGAAACTTGTCCTTTCAAAATAGCCCCTCTGCCAGAATATTATAAATACAAATCTGAAGGTAAAATAGTAAATTAAAAAAATAAAAAACCCAAATAGCCCCTCTGCATTGCTCACTCTCACTGTCTTAATGGTAGTTTTTCAAAGATATGGCCATGTTAGTCTCTTGCAGCATAAAAAGGAGGAAGGAAGGGAGAGGAAAAAAAAGGAATGGGGCAACACCTGTAAGACTAACTGGTTTGAATTGGTACTTTCTTTGAGGTCCTTTTAGTGCCAGCTGAAGAGCCTTTTCCAAGCTTTTCGGCATAGTTTATGATATGTTTGTTTTTAGCATAGTTTTTAAGAACTATGTTGCCTTTTAGTTCTTCTGCTTACAATCAGCTCTGCATGACTTATATTGGATTCCCTGATTTGATTCCCTGGATGATTTACACTGAAGTTATCTGGGATCTCCCTTTGAACACAATGGGAAACAAAAGAATGAATGACAAAATTTATTTGGAACTGAAAAAATGAATAAAACTAATGAGACCTAAATTAATGCTCATGGCTTGAGACAAGGGACAACAATAGAGTAACATATAACAGTTAAAAACAGAACATCAATTAAAACAGTAGTCAAAATGCATATTATCCTGAACGAAAAAATACAAATACCTAAAAACAGACAAAACATATTTAAAATTCATTGTTGAAATCCACAATTTAACATCATCAGGATAGGCCTGCCAGAAGAGACTTGTCTTTAATGCTGTTTTAAATTTGGACAGTGTATTCAGCAGTAGAATCTCTTCTGGCAGGTCATTCCACAGTCTAAGGGCAGCTGAAGAGAAAGTCCTCCGGGTGAGTGTTGCTAGTCCAGTCCTGGGTGGTTGAAGTAAGTGTCCCCAAGAAGATCCAAGTGTGCAAGGTGGATTTAAAAGGAGGAGGCGATCCCATAGGTAACCTGGACCAAAACTATGTACGGCTTTAAAAGTAATAACCAACATTTTGTATTTTGTAACAATGAAAAAGAATGAAGACTGTAACAAACAAAATTAGGCACAATCTTGGAGTCTCATGACATCAAGCCCTAAGACAGCAAGTTGTATTCATTTTACCTTAGACTGCAGGGAGTATTAATGATTTGAGATACACGGTGCTAAGATATGGATGGCTGCTGCCAAAACAGCATCCGTCTGCCAACTTCTCTTTCTCAGACTGTGTAGAACACTCACCCCCACTATCTCACGTAAACACATTTGGAATTTCTCCACCTCTCTAGATGGAGAGAGGAGCGATAAAATACATACTATGATACTATCACAAAACAGACCTGTGTGTCTACTCTTTAAAAGGAAAGGGGGGTTGGAGAGTGCTGTTTATTTGCTTATCTCCAGTAATTCAACTCTCATTATCATATCACTCTACATTACATTGTCTTCCTTGTACCAATAGAAAGTCTATATAGGGCAACCTATACATGCATGTATTCTCCTGTTAAGTTTTCTTTAAACAATAACAAAACTAGTGCTTTCTCTCTCCCTCTCTTTCTCTCTCTCTCTCTCACACGCACCTATTCACAATGGTACAATTTTATGAAGCACCGCTGAAAAGTATTTCTGTCATATTTCATACTCCATTTAATTGTCTGCTGTAAGCTCTTGGAAGCCCCACCCCAGCAAACATGTGAAATGTGGTATTTAACTGTAAGTAGCATCGTTTGTTTTGTTTTTGTTTTCCTGTCCCTAGATTTGTCATAGCATTTTACAGCCTTGGGAAAAAGGCTCAGTCTGGCTCATCAGCAAATGCCAGGTTTTCTGCACAGCGCGATGAGGCACCATGGTGTTGTTTGCCAAGAATCAACACAAATTAATGACTTAAATTACTGTTCATCTCACTTTATAAAAACCACACCTGGAAGCATCTGAAAACCCTCTAAGGGCTGTCACACAAACAGATGCAGAGAAGCTCATAGAATTAAGTCCATTGCATCTTATTCTGTTTTTTGGGGTGGGTGGGTTCTTTTTTTTTCCTCCCAATGATTCTTTACATCATGAACTCTCCAGGGCTAACAATTAACCAGGCACACAACAGAAGGTGTGAGGACTTTCAGAGGTAAAAGCTCTCTGCGCCACATCTCAGTACACTCCATTTGTTCTAAGAAGCCGAGGCCGCAGCCAATGTGGCAGATGTGCCCTTATCCACCAAGGTGCAGGCAAATGCAATCAAATCTATTTTAATAATCTATGAAATGCAAATGGGTCCCACTTATGCACCCACAAGGCCCATTGTCTGTCTTGCTGGAGTGTACTACAATGCCAATTAAGTTAGTTAGGAACCTTTTTAATTTATTTATTTATGTGGGATTCTGTTTGGCTTGCTTTTTGCATATCTTATGAGTAATACGGAATAGCTGAATAATATTTCACGATTTGTCCCTCTCCCTTTCTCTCTCTCTCTCTCTCTCTCTCTCTCTCTCTCTCTCTCACACACACACACACACACTGGCTATTTCTGCACTAGACTGTTATAGCGTTATTTTTCCACTTACAACATCCTATGGAATTCTGGGGTTTGCAGTTTAGGATGTTGCAAGTGGAATAATAGCGTTATAACAGTCTACCGCGGAAACGGCCACCGTTTTGTTCTTTTCCCTTTCATGTTGGTCAATGGCTTCTATTACAGAATGGATATTTAAAACAAATGTGTGGTATGATACAAGGCTCAGCAGAGGAAGAGGGCAAAAATGCCACAAAGTTTGGTTAATGCTTCTTTTATTAACGAGGGATGGCTTGCTTCTACATTACAACGAGTGTTACTATTAGATTTCTGTGAATATCATTGTAAAGTATCTTAACAATGGTCAGAAAAGGAGTGTTAACAGCCTTTGATATTCAGCAAATCTCTTGTGACACCTGAAATACTAACAAGTTTTTTGCAGTGGGGAGCAAGAGGACATAAGCTTTCTTGGACTCTAGATGATAAAGTTGGCTGGACATCTCAAAAGCTTATGCCAGAGAAAGCGTGTTAGTCATTAATGCGCCACAAAATGCTTTGCTGTTTTGCCTGCAACAAAGTAACATTGCTAACCTTTCCCTTGACATTCAAATAGCCTAGTGATAATGTCTGGTAAAGTTGAAGGCAATATGATACAAGAAAGATTGTATTACAGATGGACAGACTCAATCAGGGAAACCAAGGCCATCAATTTGCCAGACCTGACCTTGGCTGTTATTGACAGAAGACCCTTCTCCATCACACAGTTATACTATTACAATTCCACTTCAACTGCTATGGCTGCATTTCATCGAATCCTGGGGTCCGCAGTTTGTGGAGAAGCTCTCTGGCTGAGAATTCTAAATAGTCCTTTTTTAACTGCAAAACCAAGGATTCTTCATCATGAGACCATGCAAGTTAAAGTAGAATCATCACGCTGTGATTGTGCAGTGTGAAAGGGTTTCTTAGTTTCCTGGAGATCTCTGTGCAGTATGAAAGGACCCATGGTTTCTAGGAGGTCTCTTATTCATAGGGGCACTATAAGTCAAAGCTGACTCGACAACACACAGCAACAGCAACAAAATGATGTGTCTCCATGGTAGCTAAACTTATAGCAAGTGAGGACAACACCTACCCTAGATGCTTATACTGGACTGATGGGGTCCCAGATCTGACCCCTGGAGGTTCCCTGGTCTCCCCACACCTGTAGAAGAGAGGGCAAGGAGAAGCCAGAACACTTCTTCTTATGGAGAAAAGATGAAGCAGTGTCAAGTGTGGTGGTCCACCATTTTGAGACCAGGACTTACTTGGCTCCTTGGCTTAATGTACCTGTCTTTGTGTCTCTCCTACTTCCTTTTTGCTGAGAATGTGAGGAGGGAATGGAGTATATTTAACCAATACTTCAGGAGCTGGATGAGTCACAACTCCAGGAAAGAGATGGCTGTGAAAAGTTCAGTGCACTTAACTTTACCCCTGCCTTCCTGCATGGGGATGGTGCCAGTAGGAGAGCAAAACCTGGGGGCACTTTAACCAAGGAGCTAAAGATATTAGGTGGGTGGGGGTGTTATTGGCAATTTCTGTGTAATTCAGTGGTAAGACTTCAATTTACAAAGTCTCTTTAACTGATTTAACATCACAGCATGGACCTCTCTGTGTGCACAGTATTCCAGCTGTCCTGCTCTTCTGTCTCACAAATCTTTCAATTTACTTCTGGCTTCAGGATTTGTTTCAGTCCAAAGCACAACTCTACTTCCTATCTGCTGCAGAGTGGCCAAAGTACCAACACCACCACTCTATTAGCAAACATCTCAAACAAGATACAGGCCAGTCATGACTCCAACACCATCACTCTTTTTCTCTGCTATAATTTTAACAACTGGCCTGTTGGAGTTTCCAATGAGCTTTAAAGCCTTGTGTAATGTATTTTGTGCCTTTTCTTTGGACTAATAAAATTTATCACTGAGATGCACATCTTGAATTTTGTTGAATTTAGGACGTGATTCATATACTAATCTGTGTCCTGTATATCTTCATTTTTTAAAATTTTTCAGTCAGTATCCTCAGGCTTGAGGTTGCTGAGAGGCGACATCTCCGGGGAAGTCAGCAGCTATTACAGATAATGTGTGGATGTGATTTTGATTTATTTGGTACCTTCTTGAAGGACAGATTAGTTACTGCAAAGAGAATTTCTATTTTGTGCTTTGCTTTCAGCACAGAATTAACACATGGTGCATAATTAACCTTAAAACATTAACTGCCCTGCGAACATTTTTCATGAACCCATTATGTTTTTACTTTCAAGAGCTGAGCAGCCTGATCCTCAGTTTAGATAAAGAGTGGCCAGACATTTGCAACAATAGCAGGAGACAAAAAGTGAAAGCGCTGTCTTTCATTCTCACCTTCTTGGGAATCAGCAGTGCCTCACTCTGCAGTATCTTTATAACAGTGGTGAGAATGGAGAGGGTCTATAAGCACCCATGTGGCAGTTTGCTGACAGGCCATTGCTTCATAGAGAGTGGGGAGCTGATGCTCTTAATCGAGAATATTGCAAGGGGAAGCTGCTCTTTTGGCCTGAGGCCACTCTTATCCAGCAATGCTTACTATCAAAAAGTGATGGCTGCTACTAGACATAGGACTTGGCTGCAACATGATCTGAGACACTGCCTGGAATCCTGCATCACACAGTATAATGTAGTAGTTCTACAGAACTATGCTACAGACAGCTGTGCAACAATCCTGGACTTACTTTTGAGCCACTGCAGCCCCCTCACATATAATCTGCAGCTGGTGGAAGGAAGGACAGGATAAGTATCTAGCTATGTCCCTGAAGCCAGATGCAAAATGATTACATCATCCATTAAGGTCCACTGGGGTCATCAGAAATCTCAGAAGATGATTCAGTCTTTTCTTGTATGGTTACAGTGACACAACTACATATTTACTTGATTCTCCCAAACACACACACACACACACACACACACACACACACACACACTTCACCACCAGCCACAGAATGAATGGAGACTTCTCTCTCCTTGCACTCCCTAGGTACCTTCTGTTCTTGGAACTATTCATCAGATACTATATAAAATTTTCTATGGATACCATGAAAGGTTTTAATAGTCAATTGCTATATGAAAAGCCAGTTCGAGGTAGTCACAGCACAATGGGAAGGGAAATTAATTGTTTTCATTGACTTGTTGTCTTTGTCATAAGTCTTCTATTACATTTCTTTTGATTCCATAAATGCAGGCCAACAGAAGCACCTATTTCTGATTTTAAATTATAGGAAACATATTTTACAATGTCTTTTGATATGAATATATCTTGGTGAGATGCTAGTCAGTTATATGGATATTTGAGACTTCAGTCTCTGTGAACGCTGATGAAAAAGTAACCTGATTTACACATCTTGGACTAATGTGTGATTGCAAATGTAATTATCTTCCAGATTTTGTACTTTACTGAATTTCATAGTGCAGTTCTTGGCACATGTACACACAAATACAGTTGGATTGTACAGTTTTTTTAATCTGATGCCAGTTTCCCATAAGTTTTAAAACCAATGCCTCACAGATTAGGAAACAGAAACACAATTTTAAAGCTGAAATGGCCTCAGGGATGGACATATTTGCAAATGTGTTCTACAAAAATTCTACGTAGTATTGCATCACACTTACAATATTTCCTTAATGCTGTTCCGAATGGAGATTATATTTCAGACTCCTGGCAACAATCCAGAAGAGCATCATTCCTAAACTAGAGAAGGAACATCACCCTATAGAATTCACATCATCCCACTGTATTTATTAATCAAGATCCTAAAATATTAACAGCAGCTACAGACAAAAGATCAAATATCTTCACCACAACTTCTGTCAAAACTGACGAAGTGGGATTTATACCTTCTGTTGGGGCTATATTGAACATACTGCGTAATAGTGTGGGTAATGGGAAGTTGGTTATATTGCTGTCTTTAAATTCTGCTAAGGCAGCTTTTGATAGGTCAACAAACTTCTTAAGACACTATAATTTGGACCTAAATGTATTAATAAATCATAGAATCATAGAGCTGGAAGAGACCACAGGGGCCATCCAGTCCAAACCCCTGCTATGCAGGAACACCCATCAAAGCATTCCCAACAGATGGCCATCCAGCTTTTGCTTAAAAACGTCTAAAGAAGGAGACTCCACCACATTCCATTGAGGCAGCATATTCCACTGCTGGACAGCTCTGACTGTCAGGAAGTTCTTCCTGAGGTTAAGGTGGAATCTCCTTTCCTGCAACTTGAATCCATTGCTTCTTGTCCTAGTCTCTGCAGCAGAATGACTTCTGCCAATGGCTATATTCAAAATCTATAGCAGAATGCTGTGTGAATGCCAGAGATATCACTCTTTTAATACACAGAGCAAATCTTCTGAAAAATTCAAAGGATGGTATACCAGACATAACGCTATATCTACCTGAATACAAGGAAACAGTAGGATTGGAAATATATTAGCTAGAATCCTAACTGATATCTGATAGAGAAAACGAAGGGATTTTTTTAACCTAAATTTTAGCTTTGCAACTATCTGACTTTAAATATTTGAGCATAATGATTCCAAAAGACTTAAAACAAGTGTCTGAAGGAACTGACTTAATAACTATTCCTAGTTTTCCCTTGATCATGAAGCAATCATGGCAGCAGACTTACAGAATTTTTCAAATAAAATAAATACATTAATTTCAAAACTGGGTATCTCCGGAAAATGCAGTCAGTGGGAAAATGTGTGCAAATACATACAGTAAGAAAAATACACAAGGAAGAGCATATATCAGAAACAATTCAAATATATTAGAAAAAACATGTAAAAATTTCTATGTGAAAAATAATAGAAGCTTGATCCAAAACAGGAAGAAAGTGGAGACAATATTTAGAGAAATACAACAAAATCACAGATTTTTGCCATTTAAATAAAGAATGTTCAGCAAGATAAAAATCAACATTTCAAAAGAAAACCCAGTTTTACTACTGTGATGGGGTTTAAAGGAAATTATAATATAGGCCATTTCTGCACTGGGTAAGTAAAACGGTGCAGTGCGTCCTCCATGGAGGACGTCTGCACCTTGGAGCAGACTAGGTCCGGACTACTTACCATAGATCCACACCTCAGTCTGCTTCAGAACAACCCCAAGTGTCCTCCAGTGTGTTTTTGAAAGACCTGATTTCATGCCTGCTCTCCGATGCAGATTCGCAGGCTTGCACCAATGTGAGCCTGTGATCTGCAGAGGGCGGGCTTTAGGCTGGCTAGCTTCAGCGGTTGGTCAAGACCCACAACCGACCGGAAGCCGTCATTTTGGACGCCGGAGCAGAGCGGATCTACGACCACGCACTGCTCCTCCTCATCGAGACTGGACTGGAGAGCCAGAAGATCCAATGAGTAGCGGCAGGGAGCGATTCCCTCGCCGGGTGCAGAAATGGCCATAGTCTCATAATGAGGGATAAACTTCATTTTTAGGAAGGGTTTTTTTTTATATAGTTCACTTTGTGAACAGAAAGATCTTAGCCACTGGCAATATGAATAGGGCTCTAAACCCAAACATGAATAAATTGAAACTACACACAACATTTAAGCAGGTGTCTTCTAAAAGTTGTTCAAACATGGAAGCCTTAAAGTATCTGGAGAAGTTTGAATATGTCACTGTAAGACTACACATTTCACTGTACTCCTTATAGAACATATTCTAGGCTAGATATGTTTCTGGTCACGCAATCTTTAATTTAGAAAGGAAAGGAAACAACAATGGAGATGTCAATTTATATACAGCAAATCTTGTTTGAATAATATTTCATAGAAGCAAGAAATCACTCTTCTAGAAGTAAATGATTTTTACTATTTAATTCAGAAGTAGTGAGTGGATGCTGGAATGAACATTCTGCCTTCTTTATAAACATTATGACTCCCAAGAGCAGCAGTTTGGGATACTAGTAATATTGTGGCAAGAGGGCAGTTAATAGTTAACCTTTCTGGGTTAGTTTTTAACTAGCCCTAAAATCAGCAATGGAAAATGTAATGAAGTACTTATCAGAAAGAGAGCAAGTATGGTGTAGTAATTTGAATGTTGCACTAGGAGACCAGAGTTCAAATCCTAGCTCGGCCATGGAAACCCACTAGGTCACTTTGGGCAAGTCACACACTCTCAGTCTCAGAGGAAGGCAAACGCAAACCCCCTCTGAACAAATTCTGCCAAAAAAACCCAAGCCCCTCATAATAGGTTCACCTTAGAGTTGTAATAAGTCAGATACGACTTGAAGGCACAGAACATCAGCTCATCAGAAATCAAAATTCCTAAGGTGTCAGTGAAGAGCACTTATCTATAGAAGAACTGGTTAGAAGAGATGAATGGATCAAAACTGTAAAATCTTGAAAGGAAAGAAAAACACCAAGGTGCAGTGAGCTTCCATCCTGTTAAACTTTTGCACATGAAATAGCCATTGCATGCTCAGGGCAAAGGGATGATGCAAGAACAGAACAGACTGCACACCGAAACTGGATGAAAGAAGGCCACAACTTTATTGGCTACAGCAAAACAGGGTTGGCTTATGCATGGATCTGGATCCTGGCATCGGCCAAACCGCTTGTTAACCGATGATACTGATGAACCTGGAGCCGTAACCACATGGAATCAGGTGAGGGGGCCACCTGACCCTCCTTGGAGTGCAGGGCTGCTGCCACTCCATTCCACACCACATGCCCGCTGCCAACTCTGCACCTTGGCAATTTCCTCCATCCCCAGGATCCCGAGACCTGGGAAAATAGCTGATCCAGATCCAGGACCCAGGCCAACCACCTTACAAGTTGTGACAATAAAGGCAAAGACACATAACCACAGCACACAAGATACAGCAACAAGAAAAAGGGTGGGTGGATGGGACGGCGCCCAGAGAAAGACTGAGCTCCAAGGTGGGAGAGCCCGGAATAAATGGCCCAGACCTGAGTGAAGACTGCCATTCACTCTGGCCTGCAGAAAAGCAGGCAATCAATTCAAATTGTGACTAAGTAGCAATGATGAAAACAGACCAGTTACCAAGATTTACTCATCCATAACTGTTCCTCATCCATATATGATTACTACGTAGTCACAATTGTGGTACCACTCTACAATTGTGACTCCTGATCCAAACTACTTTACTGAGCATCACTCCATGGCGAAAAGGAGGTCCATTCTACCAGTGACTGGAGCACAAATGAACGATGGTTCCATCAGGTTTGGAGGGGAGTGCTGGACCAGAAAAGGTTACTCAGTTAAGCATGCTTAACTGTAAGTAGCTGAAGTAGGATATTGGCTGTAATCTTTTAGCAAAGATGAAAACACTTTCAGCAAAGCATTCAAATAGGAGTTTACGTAAGCATAGTAGTCATGACCAAACTTTTTTTTCCCATCACCAAGGAGAGCGAACAATGGCTGGAACCCTGTTAGTGACATATACACACACAGGTATGGTTTACAAACAAGTATGCAGTTTTCAGTTCAGACTTGTCCCATTCCCCGAGGTTTCCAGGCAAAATCTCAGATGTGGGGATGGACCCTGTAACTGCTATTAAGTCACTGAGTCTATTCTAGTTTGGATTCACTAGAGTAATTGCAAGGTGTAATTTCAACAGAAATGATTTCTCAAAAGTTAAAAAATATCTGCCTTTTCCCCTTCCCTCTTATTTACAGTGTAAAATCTTTCACAGTTAATATTAGAGAACATATGAAGATAATGGATACAAATGCTATGTTTTAAAAAATGATATTATAATCTTTAAAATCTTTAACATTTCCTAAAAGTGATTTGGAGTTTAATTTTGTGAGATATTTTGGAAGGATATAAGCTAAATACAGAAAAAAAAATACTGGGACATAATGTAACACTAAACTTAGAAATAAAATAGAACTATAGTTTTGCTAAAATAGAATTATAGTTTTGCTCAGGCTAATAATCCAACTGAATATGTTGGAATAAATATGTTAAACTGGATTTATTATTTACATATAGTCAACTGTAAGTATTTAAAGAACCAGGGCTTCTCTTTTTAGGTAGGATTCAGCAATAGAAATTGTGCATCACAAAACTATTTTTTATTCCAATTTCTTCCTATACAAACATCTCACCATGGCAATAACTTGTTATACAATTTCAATGCAGTAGCAACAACAACAGAAAAAAGACTTAAGGCCAAGATTTAAGTGGATAAAAAGCAAAAAGAACCCAAAAAACTGTCATTCCTAATTTAACTCTGAATTATATGTTTCATTATACTAAATGTGTTATGAATGGATAAAAATGCCATTTTATTCTATTGTAGCATATAGTGCAACAACATATAGTGAGGTAATCAAATGGAAAAATATATAAGAATTGTGTGTTTTGGGATCAAAGTGCGAGTTTTGGCACAAAGCTTGTTTACAAAATATTAAACAGATCTAGATATTGGGGCATAATACATTTGGCTCCTACAGATGATAGCCAGCCATTTTTCAAAACGCAAGTACATCATAAAATAATATGTGGCCATTTTGTTGCAAATTATCTGTTATGTTTAAATGATATCTTGGCTAGTATTCTTAGTACCAACATTTTACTTCAACATATATCATCAAGCAAGATTGTCAACAAATTGACACATTAATGCAGCAGAAGATTCATTTAAATATCAATCTTAGTGAGCAGTATATATCTCTAAGAATTTTGCTTTCCTTAAATTACGAAATACTTCTTATGGTAAGAGTTGTCCAACAACACAAAGCGCATTCATAGCTGTGTATCACTTGTATCATACGTTCTATACAAAAACATAACACTAAAATAAAGCAACACAGAGGCTTCTTTCTCCTAGTCCAGTTTTATTAACTTTGGATTTTTTTAAAAATAATGGCAATGTCTTTATTCAAATCCAAGTCTATTGTTACAGTAAAACATACCTCATGACATTGCTGAAAATATTCTTCTTCACAAACACACACTATGGTACAGGCACCCCTCAACATTTGCGAGTTCGACCTTTATGAATTTGATTATTTGTGGATTATTTGCTGCTGTCTCTGCTTCCCTCACGCACTCACTCACATGCATGGGTGGGTGCTTGCTCACTTGCTCACTCACACAGTCAAGTAAGTAGGGGACAAGGGGGTGAGACGAGTAGAGCAGGAGGGAAGACATGCAAGTGCGTTCTCTAATGCTTGGACAGGCAGGTGGGAGACAAGGGGATGGGACGGGGAAGTGGAGGAGGCAAGGTGCACATGTGCACTTCCTTACCCTTGGACAGGCAGGTGGGAAATGAGCGGATGGGATGGGAGAGGGAAGGCACGCATGTGCGATCACCTCAATCAATCAATCGATCAATCCCTTGCTTGGGCAGGTGGGGGCAGGGAACAAGGGGATGGGACTAGGGAGCAGAAGGAGGGAGGGCATGACCATGTATTCCCATGTTCACTCACTCAGGCAGGCAGACAGGGAATAAGAGAACGTGATGGGGAGTGGAAGGAGGCTAGGTGTAGACATGCATTTCCTTGCTCATTCATTCAGGTGGGCAGAGGAAAGGCATTTGTGTTTTTCCACGTTTGCAAGTATCTTGTCTTCCAACTCTCACAAAAGTGGAGGGCCAACTATACATGGAAGTTCAGCGTTGTTGTTTTTAAGGACGTCTTGGCAGGTCTCAAATGTTTCAGGCAAAAGTTGTCCAAAGTACACATAAAAGTTTTTGAGAATTTTAGTCCACACTATTCAGTTGGTGCTGGAAGCTCTGGTCTCTGTAGGATTACCAGTTCACACAAATGAGAACTTTGTAGATGGTCCTCTTAACATATTTCTCTAAATCTGTTCTTGTGAAATTAACTGCGCGCATGCACACACACACACACATTCTTTGTAATGCAATTTTAGAAAGTAAAGTAGAAGAGGCTTTCAAAACACAAAGCAGATGGCATACCAATAGAAATGCTTCAAGCTACAGAGACAGAATCCATCCAAATTCTGCCAAGGAATATGGGGAAAAAACAATGGCGCACAGACTGGAAATGCTCGACATACATTTTATTCTCCAAGAAAGGTGACAGTTGGGATTAGTAACTATTGTATTTATCTCCCATGTAAGCAAAGTTACGTTCAAAACTCTACAACAAAGACATTCACCATATACGGTGTGAGAAATGCCAGATGTCCATATTGCAAACATATGTTGGACAATGGAGTATACCAAAGAATTCCAGAAGAAAATCAACCTTTACTTCATAGATTTCAGCAAAGCCTTTGATGGTGTAGATCATGAGAAATTATGGTTCTCTCTCAAAGAAATGGATGTGCCACAACATCTGATTTTCCTGATGCATACCTTTTACTTTGGACATAATATGCAGGAACAAAATGTCAAGGAGATCAGACAGGACATTTTGTCATAGCTATCTGCTTAATTTATGAGGAGAATATATCATACAGAAAGTGGGATTAGATTCAGAGGAAAGAGATGTGAAAATTGTGGGAAGGAACATCAAAATTTAAGATGTGCAGATGACACAACATTATAGTTGTCCCTCAACTTTCACAGGTTTTATTTCTGTGGTTTTGATTTTTCCCAAATTTGTACCTGCCGGGGTTGTTGGCAGGAGAGAAGGAGGAGGGGGAGGAGAAGGAGAGTTTCTAGGAGGCCGAGTGGCTAGGAAAATCTAGCAGAGGTGTCATGGTGCCAAGATGAGGAAAGGAGGTACAGACTAGGGCTGTTTCAGAAAAAGAGTCTATAGCATGCATGTTGTGGGGGGGGGGCTTACAATAGTCACATTTTTTCCATTTTTTTGCAGGGATCCTGTGCCTGTAACTCCTGCAAAAGTTGAGGGCTGACTGCACTAGCAAATACTTGAATGAGTACTGAGGAAAGCTAAGGAAGAAAGTGCAAAAGCCAGGTTACAACTGAATATTAAGGAAACAAAAATAGACTACTGATGATTTACATAATGTTAAAGTGGGTAATGAAAACACTGAAATGTGTATACTTTGGTTCAGTTAATAATCAAAAGCAGGACTGTAATGAAGAAATCAGAAGGGTAAGAACTGAAAAAGCAGCTATGAAGGACCTAGATAAGATCCTGAAGATATAGCACTAAATACCAAATACCAAGATATATCACTACATACCAAAGCCATTATCATCCATGACATATTATTTTTGGTTTTTGTGCATACTTCTGACTGCTAAGGTACTGAAGAAAGCTGACAGGAAGAAGTTCTACTCATTTGCAATGTGATACTGGAGGAGAATTCTGTAGATACCATGGACTGCAAAAAAGATCAATAAATACATACTTTCCATAATGTGAATTGGTCCTAGAGCAAATCAAGGCTGAACTCTCTTAGACCAAATGTGAAAATTGAGACTATCATACTTACGACATATCATAGGCTGGCATGACTTCTAGGAAAAGGTAATAATATTTGACAAAGTGGGAGACAGAAGGAAAAGAAAAAGATCAGTTTACAGTTAGATTTACTCAATCAATTAAGCCACATCCTTGAGTTTGCAAGACCTAAGCAGGACTGTGGATTGATGTCTCTCATACATAGGGTTTCCACTAGCCAAGGCTGGCTTGGTGGCAAATAATAACTGCAACAATATTTTTCTTGGATGAAGTTGTATTTGACTGTGCCCCAGTACCCAGAATGTTATCAATATACAATATGCTTTGCCAACAACCAACTATCAGAACCCATAGTCCCAGGCCTTGTGGCTGTTTTTCAAGTACAGCTCAAGTTAGCCTTTGTACATCTGAGAGCCTGTCATTGTAGCCTGAACAGCTGTTTTAGTGTTGGAGTGCGATCCAAACAGTCCAGTAACAGGTATGACTCCATGTACTCAAACCATGGCCAGATCAGATACTCAGACAATCATGGATACTGAATTCCCACTAAAAAACATAGTCTTGCAGTTTACCAGAATCTCTTCAAGTTCGAGAAGTTTTTCACAGTACTTATTTTTCAGAGCAGACACATCTTCTCCATTCTTAATACCCAAAAGATATTTGAAGGCCAGAGTAGGAAGCTCAGAGAAATGTTCCAAGAGCATCTTCTGGAAAGCTTTCTCATAAGGATCTGTAGGGTACAGCTTCTTCTCCAGGTATACTTCATCTAAATACTCACAAGTGATTGGAGACTCGTACGTCAGCTGGCCCTTGCTTGTCTCTAACATAGGTACAAGGGCAAAAGGATTTTTCTTGAACCGCCAATCTGGCTTGTTTTTCAAGTTTATATTCACGGTTTCATGGTTGATTCCTTTGGCTTTCAGGACTAGCTGTGTTCTTTGTGCAAAAAGACAGTAGCGCATACTGTAGAGACAGATGACTCCCTCCAGCACAGGCCCTGAAACAGAGCTTCCTTTGACTAAGCTCCAAGTGAATTCCCTGAACATTCTGCCCTGCGCGGGACAGACCAAAAGAGCAGTGTGACTCCAGCAAGGTGTCTCAAACGCCTCGACCGTCTTCTCTCCCTCGGCCTGTATCCTAAGAACCTTATCAATATATAGCTATCTCTCTATAAAATTTCATGTTTTTATCACAAAGCGCATAATAAAATAATCCACCATTAGTATAAGAAAGCTTTAATTACCCCACTGGGAACCATAAAACACATAATTTTGCCAGTGTGAAGAAAAAAATTTTAAATTTCAAGAGTTAAAGATGTTGGATAAATACAAAAGATTAATAAGCCCAAACATTTCTCTATTAAGTTAAATGAAAAAAATTGGACTTAACAAACAAACTCAGAAATTAGGGGGCATCCTATTTTCATTACAAAGATCCATTATCTGATTAGAATCCCATTGATTCAATGGGATTTACATATGTATAGGCTCATCATTCAAAGATTGATTCAATGAGTCTGTAGAAGCTGGGACTGACAAACAGGATGCTAGCCAATATAGACTCATACATTGATGTTAAAGAAACTCTAAAGAAAGACTTGAAATTCTTTATCCTCACTTGATTTGATTGTTTTGCTAGACTAGGGTCTTCAAGCCCACAAGAAACCTCAGCTGGATAATTATTTAAGTACACTAAATAATGTCATACTAATTTCAAAAAGAAATACTCCCCATGCTACCAGACAGTGGGATCCTCATGATCACAGGCTATGAAAATCATGTTAAATTTGTTGACCCTCTCAAAGCCAATTGGGTCAGTGAACTAGCTCTCCCCTTTCTAGGATCCTTGTAAAAAAAGAAAATGTTTGACAATAGACACAGCATTGTGGATAGTCAGACTCATCCTCAGTCTGTAGTCAGTTCACATTTCTCCAATGCAGTGGCAGAGGGGAATGTTCTATCCGTTTTAACATGTAAGCATGTTTGCACAGCAACTATAAAAATGAGCTTGTAGCACTGGCTTATAATATCCTATAAATAAGACCTACATATAAAGGTTTACTTTACTGCTTGTTTTCTTTTACACAATTAACTGTTCTCTTTAATTTTTTTGTTAGTACTTTATTGCCTTGAAGTTTGCTTAGGTATCCACATCTCCATGTGTCTGGTTATTTGGTGACATTATTGTTCTGAGAGGAATGGAGGTGGGAGAGGAGTGTTGCTGAATCAACTCAGGGACCCAAAAAAGATCCAAGGCTTTTCTCAACATATCTATATCCAATTTTTCTCCCAATAGAACCCAAAGCAGTTTAAAAAGACGTTTTAAGAACCAAACTGTTTGAAGAAAGACTGTGGAAGTATAAGACAACAGCAGTGGTAAATCAGTCAAGTGGGAACGTTCAAGACCCTGAAAACAAGGGGGCTTTCCTATCCTCTCAGATACGTATCTCTTTTTCCACATCTGGGAGAGAACAAATTTTCTGGATTTTTGTTGTGCTCAGAATCACAAGTGTATCACTACCTGCTGCTGTCACTGAGCAATGAATATGCATGTAACCAGGCCAATTTTCATTATTTTCATTATTCATGTCAGCATGCAACCACGTCCTCATGCTAGTCACTATTTGTCTTGATGGGTGAATAAGTGAACACAGCCTTCAGATTCAGAGTAGGGATGTGAAACATTGGTTTTGTTGAGTTTCTCCAAATCCTACCCTCCTATTTTCTTCGTGTCTTCATATTACGTTCTGTCCACTGAAATTTGCACATTTTTCCTAATTTGTACATGTATTTGTTTGTTTTCCCAATTTATACAATTCCATTCATTAAAATGTGCTTGATGTTCATTTTATCCCTTCAGCTGTTAAGACATGTACATTGTGTTGTGAACACTTCACTTCTTGGTAAAGCTAAATTCTTGTATGAGCAAATGCTCAAAATGCCAGGTATGCCTTTTCTTACTAGAGGCCTCAGGAGATGCAAAATGAAAATGTTGTCAAGACTGTCTAGTCCAACTACCTTTTTCTTCCATTCCTAATCCAGAGGTAAACCTGGAAACTGCTTACTGTGGAATAGTAACTGTCTTCATGTTTTGCTTGTCACTAATGACTGAAATGCTCACTCCGAACAGCCTCAACAATTCTAAAATGCTACTGTGACACAAAGCACGCAGGCTGTGATCAAGGGCTGGGGAACTACACCTCCGTCTCACTTGGGTCACAGAGGCAAAGAGACAGGCCTTTTCCCTCACCAAGGTATTCTTGCCTTTTTCCCATATGAGTTAATAGACACTATTCTCATCTATGTGGTACAGTAAAAAGCTATATTTGGCAAGCACAACATCTGCCCTCTGCTCTGACACTAAGTAGCCAAACCAGTGGCAACAAACTCCTCCCGCCCAGGGCATGGAACATGTTGCTTCAAGCAGCAAATGGTGTCCCTCATCCACTCAGGTGGCCAGTACCCCAAGACAGTCCAGATTATTCTGCACATAAGACAGAGTACTCAAATATCTTCCCCATCACTGTTAGTAAACATATAATGATGACAGATTATAGAGCTAACTCTTTGCTGCCTTTTCATGACCGTCTGCCCTTCAAAATATCTGCTGTCTGGCCACCTCTTTTTGATAAATGACAGCCACAAGGCCAGCCTTGCCGAGAAGGCACCAGTCTTCTACCACCACCATCAGAGTCTTTGCATTATTTCATGTCCTTGGAATACACAGAGAGACACCCCTTAGCGATAGATATTTTGCAGATCTAGTATAATTATTACTCATCTGTGCCACAGGTGCAAAGGCTTTTCCTACATTTTGCTATGTGAGAAATAGTCAACCTCTACCACTGCTGAAATCACCTTCAAAGCCAGAAGTAGGAGCAGGTAATTTAGTTTCCATGGCAATGCAATTCTGGACCATTCTTAGGCAGAAGCTGCCAACTATGACAAATGGTAGGCACCGTTTCTTCTTATGTGAACAGCTATTCCACTGGAATTGAAATGAGATTGCCAAATTCACTTTCCTCAGGATCCAAGCGAGGGTCAAAAGCTAGGGTTACATTAACTGTAGCTTTCTTTTTTAAACAAATGGAGATTTAAGCTACCCTACTAAGGAATACAACACACGGAATTATAGATTTAAAGAAACTCCATATGAGAGGCATCAAATGTTTGGATTGATTTATTTCTGAAATCTATTGTAATTATGCATTTAACATCCATTTTCTTCTTATTTCCCTTAGAAAGAAAATCCTGCTTAAACAATGCAGTCTTTCATACCGTTTCTTTTTATGCATCTACCATTACTATCATTGGAGTAAGAATTCGTTTCTGTCTCGGGGACAGACTCACAGGGCATGGCCTACAAGGTGTGTTAACATGGTTTTGGGAATTTTTCACAGTTTATAACAAGTATTAATAATAAAACTATCATTTTCCATATCCCATTTAATTCTGACCCAACTGTCATAATCATATGCATGTCAACATAGTTCAGTGGCCCCTCCACTTCCATGAGGGTTCGAGGCACAGAACCCTCACAAAAGCGGGAAAAACACAAATTACTCTCCCATGCTCCCCCTCCCATTCCCTTCTCTTTTGCCCTGGCATGCATGCCTTCCTTCTCCACACCTGGCCAAAAGGCAAGGGTATGGGGGGGCACGCACGCGTGCATCTTCCTTTTCTCCCCCTCCCCTTCCCTTCCTTTTGAGGAGGGAGGACTGTAGTCTATACATTTTAGGAAGCGGGCTATAATCCACTAAAGCTTGCACTCATATAAATCTGTTGGTCTTCAATCTGCCACACAATTTTTCTTCTGAATAATGGTTTTAGCCTACTAATACTGAAGATCAAAGTTTCTACTTGACAGATATACTGTCCATGCTTTGAAAGAGCTGTGTGGGAAAAGCTTGTTCATCATTGTCCAGCATCATATATGTCTTATTTTTCCCTCCCTCATCAGTAGCATTGAGTATGACCTCTGATGTTAGGTTTCTTCCACGTTTCTATTACCATTGCTCTGGCCACAGAGGAGGAGAAGAGCAGACAGGCACAGCACCATCATGCCTCAGGTTAAGCAGCTGGTGAGAGCCCTCTCATTCCGACCGCTGTTCTGCCCTTTGAGGGAGAGAAGAGCAGCCAGCATCTGCTGGAAATAATTCCCTCCCCTACTGCCATCCTTGTTTCCTTGTATGTCCGTCTCATAAAATAGAAAGCCTGAAAGCAGATAACAGTCAAATGAAGTATTTGTAGACTGTTGTGGTGCGATATAAATGCTATAAACAAACAAGCAAGCAAGCAAATGCTAAGCTCCAGTTGTCATTGAGAAACTGCAGGGGAACTACTAACATTCTTATATCCTGTGGAATTCTGGGTTTTATAGTTTATGGAGGCAAAAGAGCTCTCTGGCTGAGAATGCTAATTGCCCCTCCCTAAACTACTGTTGCCTCACTGGTAAACCCTGTCCCGGGGTCTACAATTTTTGATATTAAATATGATTCATCATGCCAGAGAGGCCACCCAGATGAGCACATAGGCAGCAACGGTCAAATGATCGAAAACGAGGTCAGCCCAGTAAAATCCCCCATCATGTAGCCCCAGGAGACTTCAAGCTATGCAAACTCGCAATAGACAAAGGGTCCTCAGCCTCTGAGAAGCCCATTTGAGGGGATTAGTGTGTTTTCCCCAAGTTGAGCACTGATAGCAATAAAATCCTATCAGGCAAGGACCATCTACATAAATTCACACCACAACCCAATGAAACTGGAGATCCTGAAGCCTTGGCAACACCTTGTAATCCCATCATGCAAACGGAGTTGCCATTGTGGAGCTTCTTTTCCATTGCAACATCCATTGTTCTCCCCGGGAGAGGATTTACCCTCAAGGTGCATTTTCCCCTACAAATAATCCCAGTTTTTGAGAGTTTCTTTGGATAACTCCCAGTCATACCAGCAGACCGTTTCTCTGTCAGTCAAGTAATCCCCTCAGCCCTCTTTGTGCTGAGCTCTACTTCTTCACTGTTTTTCCCAGACCAAGGACTTCAGGAAAAGGTGTAGTATTACCCCAGCTACAATCCCTTCAATATTTCCCCTATCCAGTTTCCACTCTTTGCTTCTTAGGTCTTGAGTGTGTGCGCATTGGTGCGTGAGACTTTCATTCAATAAAATCATTTATTAGACATCTTTGCTTGGTTTTCGGCTTGGCCTGACCCCATAAAAACTGGGTAGAAAGACCCCACTAGGTTACCCTGCCTCTCGCTTTGCTATTGCTTGTGCTCTGTTGAGATCCCATTGCTTCTCACGTGGAGCATGTTAAGGCATGCCCCACAGGACCCCAGAAATCAGGGTAACTCTACAAGCTCCAGGATTCCATAGGATGTTGAAGGTGGAATAATAGCACTATAACAGTGTAGGTTGGAAAGATTCCAGGTCGTTCCAATCAGCAAAATGTACCACTAGTCACCCAATATATCTGGGGACTCTCAGATCATGCAAGTCAGTTTGCTACTGTTGACAATGGCAGATCTGCCTTCTTGGGCCTTTATAACATTCATATAACCACAAGCCCCTGTTTCTTTACTAACAGTTAGTAATGCAGGTGAAAATGTACAGCTATCCCAAAGCATTTAATGAAGGGGGTGGGAGACATATCCTTTCATTAGGCATAGTCAGTATGGGTTGTGAAGTATCTAGTATATGTTGTGACCTGGCTGTTACCCTTTTGCCCCAGAGTAGCATAGAAATGTAGTTTATCACATAGAAATGTGTATGTGTGTTTCTGCATATATGAAATTCTTTCATCCCCCACACAAATAAAGGACATGAAATCAACTCCTTCCCTCACCTTTGAATACAATTCAATGCTACTAAAGAGTTGTATACATTCTTTTTGGCAGTATAATTTCTGGACTGATAGGTATAATTTTTTTTCCTCAGCTGAATAGAAAGATAAATAGCTATAGAGTGTTAAAAGTTCATTTCTACTTACTTTTCCAAATTTCAATTTTACACAGAAACTGTGCATAACTGCAATTTGAAGCTGCCAGTGAAATACGGCTCCCTAGTGTGTCTCAAGGAGTTGCATGCACACCTACCTGTAGTCTACAGAATTTTGCTGTCCATGGCTCTAGCTTTCACTTGGCACAAACTCAGATACTGAAAATCTATTAAACCAATAAGTTAATTAAGATTTGGTCATGCCTTTAGGCTTATGCAAGAGCTGTAGAATATAATAGAGGTGCCTATCATGTATGCCATGCAATCTATTCTTAAGCTGAGCAGTGATGAAAAAGGAAAGTAGAGGCTAAACATTAGAGGTAAAGCAAATACTGACGTTCCATGCTGTGATGATTGCCAGATTCAGTGAGGAAAATTTCTGTTCTTGCAAACAAAGTGTTTTCAAAATGCAACGCAGAGACTTTTGACTATGTAAGCTTTTATAGTCAAATGTAACAATAGTGTTTTATTGAAGCAGTCAGGTTAGTAAGATACAGTAAGATACAGGCTGCTTAACTCCCACTGACTTCAGAGGAGATTTGAAGCAATTTCAGAACTTGTACTCAACCAAATACTTGAAGGAGGGAAAAAGTTATTTCCAATAAGCAGAGTAGTGGGAACGGGCCCTATTCAAATGGTAGCAGGCATCCTATTAGGATATAGGTCCACTTTATGCTTGTGTATATACAGAAGTGTCAGTCTACCTTATTTTTTTGTATATATCTTGGGGATCATTCTGGAGATTGGTATTTTCTTCTTTTCTCTGCAATGCCCAAAGCTCCCCTCCTAGACTCAGGGTTGTGGTCTGATAGCCCCCACTATGGACATTACATTGCTGGTAGAGACTGGAGAAGATTGCAGAAGTGTCTGACTAGCTTTCCATAGCCAGATGCAGACAGATGACATCATTCATTGAGAGTTTAGGAGAACCCCGGGGAACCTTGGCTGAAGTTGTCCACAGTCTGCATCTGGCAATGGTGACATAGGCCATTTCTGCACTGGACTGTTATAGCACTATGATTCCACTTTCAACATCCTATGGAATCCTGGGGTTTCCAATTTCAAAAGGGGCCAGGTGAAAAGGCTAAAAAGGTTGGGATGGATGAACATGTACACTTCTCAACAAGTTCTTCCACTCTGTTCTTCAGCACTGATAATTCTGATTGTCGATCTCTGGTATGAAGGTGAATGGGAAAGTATTTACTATCAACAATTTTATTCACACAGTGACACTACTTGAGTAACTAGGACCTGGCTGTATTTTTTAGATTAATATATGTACGTATGTATCTATGTGATGGACTTAATACCCTGAAGGCACCAGATCCTGCCTGATCTTGGAAACTAAGCAGGGTCAGCACTGGTTAGTACTTGGATGGGAGACCATCAACAAATACCAAGTACTGTAGGCTATATTTCAGAGAAAGGAACTGGCAAAGCCAGGGTTTGTTTGTTTGTTTGTTTGCCTAAGAAAACCCTATGAAATTCATGTGGTCACCATAAGTCAACAGGCAACTTGAAGATACACACACACACATGCATAAGTATGTATATGTGTATGTATGATTGGAACGGCATATAATCAGTACTGGAGGGGGAGACAGTCTTGGGTTATATGTATTCCATTCATCAGATCAAGTACACTATTCTGAAGGTTACCAGTTTTGAACACCTCTATCTAATGCTGAGTTCTTCAGACAGAAATGAGATTCTTCAGCATACTCACCCTGCTGCTTAACAATCTCTGTGCCTACTCTAGCAAAGGTAGTCTTAGGGCAGACACTGAGCACCTCTAAGCTGCTAGACCTGAGTGAGTTCAACATCCCTTCCAAGTCTTTCCTGTTTGATGCACCACAGGATTTCACAGTTACCCTAACAGCCACAAATAACAAAGCACTTAAAACATAGAATCATAGAATCATAGAGTTGGAAGAGACCCCAGGGGCCATCGAGTCCAACCCCCTGCTATGCAGGAACACCCATCAAACCATTCCCAACAGATGGCCATCCAGCCTCTGCTTAAAAACCTCCAAAGAAGGAGACTCAACCACACTCCGAGGCAGCGTATTCCACTGCTGGACAGCTGGACACATGGAGGCCCAATTTTGAAACTGTTCCTTTGTTTATGAGCGGGGAATGAAGTCCTGTTGGCAGGTGAACTAAAAATGCTTTCTTTATAATGGTCAGATGATTGCCTGATCAAGCTAGACTTACCCTGTCCATGATTTCCACAGTGATAGTAACCTAATTTCAATCATTTTAATGGAATTTCCTACACTGTTAGCCAGCAGTCCCACTGACATTCTAGTCTGTTCTTGAATCATTGACATAAGGGAGTCCCACTGAACTTCATGTGAACTTACATCTAGGTAAACCTATCTAGGACTGCAGTCTTAGAAAGCCTAAATTAAGAATGGGTAAAGTACATCCCTTCATATGCTGGACTGCATCTCCCAGTATTCCTTATCATTGGCTAGGCTAGCTGGGTCTGATGGGAGGTGCAGTCCAACAATATTTGCAGCAAAACAAAGAAACCAACTTTGAGCTAAACTTTACACAGCTATAAGCACAATTATTAACCCCCATCTCTAATTGTAATCCACAACAATGAACTGCAGTTGGTGTGGGACAGAGGTTGATATTAATATTTTCTCTATAGGAACGGTCATTATTCATTTTCATTGCTGCCACAGAAGTTCTGATGCTCCCATTTTCTTTTCCAAAAGAAGAGGAAGCCATATAATTTATGACTGTGAACGAAGTCATTTTATGGTGTTTCTCCTTGTTGACAGAATGATTAGAATAAAACCACATTCTGTTGACAAAAGTGTGATGAAAGGCCTTTTGTGAATGTTATAGAGCAAGAAGTTTGACAAAATGCATTTTGCCGATGGGATGAAATAAAGGTTTAGACTAAATGAGTCTCGTCCATCTGCTGTGTGTACTAAGAATGATGTGTGGCATTTCAGAAAACCATTTTGTGGGATTCTGAGTGAACAGTCTTATTGAAATTATCTAGACACACGGAGTTAAAGGATAACACAAGAAAAATATCAGTACTTTAAAGTTTTATATTGGAGTTTCAAACAAGTATATAGTATAATTTTTTAAAGGACTGTCCCAAAACACATTGGAACCCAGAGAGAGCAGAAAATGATACGCTCTAAAAGCCAATATGCAAAGTACTGTAGAACAGTAATGCTATTTTGGCACCTGGGGTCCACAAGCCCCTGGAAATCCCACAAGCAGAAAATCCCACAAGCAACTTTTCCCCTTATTGGAAGTAAAAAATGCCATACTAACAAAGCAAATGGCTGACAGTTTTCTGCCCTTTCATGGTACTTCAAATTTGCTCCCTGAGGTAGCTGCCTCCCTATGTCTAATTTCAGTAACAACTCTGAAAAATCCCCATCATCGTCACAGAAAAATACATTATACTGCATTATTTATTTCATATAATTGCGTGTTTGGGCTTTGTTTTAATCTGTATGTTACTTGGAGACTAGATTCTACACTGTGCTGGGTGGGGCATACTGTGCCATCTGCACAGTTCTGCCCAGGCTACTGCTGCCATACTGCAAAAACCTGTCTGAAAAGGCAAGGACCTGCTCTGCCAGCAATTTAATGGGCAGGGAAAGATGCACTGCACCCAGGCACAGTTGGCTGTGCTTCAAACAGTAGCTTGAAGCAAACAGTCTCCAAAAGAGTGTGGTATCCAGAAGGGAGATGAGTGCTCTTCTCTTCCAGCCTCACCTGGGTGCTGCTCAGACACCCCACATCCTCCCCTGGCCACTAAATGGTTGAGGAAGAACAGAATCATTTCCCCTGCTCTGTATAAAGTCAGGAAGCAACAATGATCACAGTGATGGAGCACAACAAGACAGATAATTTCAAGCACAACAGTTAAATTTTCCTTTCGGTCTATGGAACAAAAACTGAAAACACAGAAAATTAGATATTCCTCTCTAGGTGAAATATCCAAAAGGATTGTAAGGGAAATCACATGAATGTCGTTATAACTTCTAAAACATGTGACTGATGATGGGCAGAGGGTAGAATCTGGTCATCATTAAATGTATGTCAAGTATAAACATCCCAGAAGGATTTTATGGTATGTTCATTGGCACTTCAAGGAGCAAGGCCTATCCAGGAGACTTTTCTCACTTTAAGCAAAAAAAAAGAAAAAAAAAGGAAAAAGCAGTAAGACTAAATGTTGTTCTGATTGTCACTCACCAAATGCAAGGTTATACATGTACAAATGAATGACATAAAAAGTACAGAGATGTTAAAAGGCAATCAGAGTGATGTGTTATACATAAAATAGCAAATTACATGCAAAAACTATGCTAATGGAAGATTCAGGTTCAGAGTCTAATTGCCAAAAGCAGGAAGCTGATTGTTATGGTTCTCCTAGGCAATCATTGCTCGGGCTCTTGAAGATATTTAGAATTCTGGACTCTACAGCATGCAAAATAATGTTGCATACTATTGGAGAAGGCAGATAGAGATAGAGGAAAGAAAACTTACGTCCCATTTATATTTTGTAATGACAGTGTTTTACATGTTCACACACATACACACACACACACACACACACACACACTAAACCAGAGAAACTGGCTTATGAGAAGTTGATAACTTCTAAAAAGCCAAATGAAAACACATCCAACCATCACTTACTCCTCCTGTATTAACTTCTTCTGTCTGTTGCAAAGTTAATGGAGTTGGATGTTGCAGCTGAAAAGATTTGCAGAGCAGCCTTATCAGAGCTCTGGAAATTACATCCAGGCTGAAAGTACAATAAAAGTACCCTGGACAAATACGAGAGGCTTTCCCTTTCCTCCTAACAAATGGTAGCTCATCCCTCCTAGAGAAGTAAGGAGAATGGTTATTGTTCACTACAAGCCTAAGCTTCACACATGTTTCTTTCAGAAGACATTGTCCCCACTTCTCTAATAGGCCCTACACAGCTGTTTCTAAAACCAGGTTAGGAGGCACCAGTTGAAATCCTATTGAAAGCCAGAGTAATGTAACACTTTACTAGCATAATGGCAAAAAGAACTGACTGCTAAGGAGATGCCAAGTTTGTGCCCACACATCACCTCCAAAGTGCTATTGGAATGGCAATATGATTAATCACTCTTTTTCATCTCTCTTCTATTTTCAGCTTTTAAACAGCAAACTCCTGTTAGGAAGTACAAGATATTGTAGTGGATCTCCCAAGCAGAGCATCTTATGTGCTATATATGCTATTTTATGCAAGCTTTTTTTTTTATCAAGTTCTGTAATATTGGAAATCATGGGTGTGATGTAGATACAAAAAGGTACTGGTGGTTTAATGCTTAACATAATTTTATGGAAGGTCAAAGGGCTGGGAGATGTAAACAAACAAAAATAAGCACTTCCTACAGTAAAAGAATTTAAGGCTGACATGGCATTCCTACAAGAAAGCCATTTTGATGGCAGAGGATATGAACAGCTTCAGAAAAATTGGATAGATAAGGTCTATGCTACAAATGTTTCTAGATGGTGTTAAGGTGTAGCATTCCCAATCCACAAACATCTTCCTATTCAGTACAGTAGACAATAATATATCCAGATGGATGGGTTTTGGGTTTTTTTACCTGTAAGATATTTTGAAAAATTAATTGTCTTGATTATTGTTTATGGGCCTAATAGTAATGTACCAGAAATGTTTAATAATTGTTTTAGTAAGCTCGTTGACTTAGAATATGATTATTCAATTGGTTGTGGTGATTTTAATGAAATTTTGGATTGTTTGCTAGATAGAAATACATGTCCACCAAAGAAAAAAAATCCATGGTGAAAGTTCCTTTACAGAAATATACGAATTAATATGGTTTAATTGATGCATGAAAAACTGTACAGCCAGGAGATAAGACATATTACCTTTATCTCTCTGGTCCATCATAATTGTTTCATATTAGATTATTTCTTAATTTCTGCATGGTTAGTAATATAAACACATGCAAAATTGAATCTTTAATATCAGACCCTACTCTAGTTTGCCTAGAGTCACACTTTTCTAATGCTTGTAAACCCTTTAGTCTCTGGCATTTTAATGTTTTGCTGCTCAGTAATGGTTTAGGGCTTAAATATCAACAAATCTGATGGAGTATTTTAAAATGAATAGAGGCTCTGTGAGTTCATATTCTACTGAATCAGAACCATGTAAAGCCTATATTCAGGGTTAAAATCATTGCTCATTCTTCTTATTAAAAAAGATTTAAAATTTTAAAAAGGAATTATTGAACAAACAGCTGAAAGCTCTGGTATCTCTGCATCTGAATAACTTTATCAAGAATTGCAGAAAGTTAAATATGAATTGAATAATATTCTCTTGCAACAAATGGAACCGGCTTTGACATGTTCATGGCAAGCATATTGGGAAAATGTGGAACATCCCAACAAGGTTCTGGTATATCACCATAAGCATCAACTGCAACACAATGTTACTTTCACTATCAAGGATGAAAGCAATGCTTTATGTATATTGCCCATATATATACATGTACAATTTTTGAAGTTTTTATGCAGATCTTTATAGTTTTGATAATGAAATTCATCAACAGGATATGGACTTTTTTTCTCATACTGACCTTCTGCATCTTAGCACATCACAACAAAAATTTATTTCAGAAATTGCCAATGTTATAGCAAACATGAGAAATGGGAAGTCTCCTGGTCCTGAGGGATTTCCAATTGAATGTTACAACACTTTTTTCCAGTTTCAGTCCCACCTCCAGCTTTACAAAGTGTCTTGTAACCTTATAATCCAGCTCCCTCTCTTCATCATTAAATCATACCTATATTATCCTGATACTTAATCCTGCTAAGGATCATAGTTGCCATGCTAACTATCACCCTATAACTTTACTTAATGTTGCAATCAAAATATTGTCAGCTATTTTAGCTAATAGATTACAAAAGTAATTTTAAGTCTTGACCAAGTGGGATTTCTCAAAAAATAGGCAGAGAGCCAATAATATCCAATTGGTTGTGAACTTAAATCCTTTGAACTCACATAGAACTGATCAGCTAGCTATTATTTCTTTAGATCAGAGCTTTCCAAACTGTGTGCTGTGACACGTTAGTGTGTCGCCTGCAGTGTGTAGGTGTGTCACATGAACCTAAAAGGGGGAGGGGCTGCCTCTCCTGCCACCGTGACGGGCCAGGCCTGGGAGAAGGGGCTGCCTCTGCTGCTGCTGCAGCCCCAGGCCAAGGAAGACCCCTGCAAGGGCAGTGGTGGCAGACCAGACTTGGGTGGAGGGGCTGCCTCTCCTGCTGCTGCTGCCACCCCAGGCCGATGAAGATCCCAATGAGGGCAGTAGCAATGGCAGGCCAGACTTGGGTGGAGGGACTACTTTCACTTACTGAATTACTTACTGAATTACTGTGTAGCAAAATAATGCATGTCTAAAAACTGTGTCACCAACATGTTTGGAAAGCTCTGCTTCAGATGCTGAAAAGGCCATTTATAAAATGTACTGGTTGTTTATTTTCACAGTATTGGCTGATTTGGGGTTTCCTAAAATATTTATAAAGTGGATAAAAATTTTATATTTAGAACCAAAAGCATGGGTTATGACCAGTTTTTTTGTCATCTAATTTTATACTAAAATGGTGTACAAAGCAGGGATGTCCACTGTCTCCTTTAATATTCAATTTGTGCTTGGAACCCTCAGCAAAAGTCCAGGATCAATGGATTTATCCATGTTGGTTTAGAATTTAAAAATGTTCTTTTCGTGGAGGAACTTTGTTGCTAATTTTGAAGCCCCAGCCGTTGATACCTGTTTTGATGCAGTTGATTAATAATTTTGGTAAAGTATCTGGGTATTTAATTAAATGATCCAGGTCAGAAATACTGCCATTGGGAGACAAGACAGACTCTAGCATATTTAAAGCATGGCAGTTGTGATATTGCCCAGATTCTATTACTCATCTAGGTATAATTATTCCTAGGGACTTATCTCAGATTATTGATCTTAATGTAAGTAATATAAGTAAAAGACATTGCACAAGATTTAGAGAGATGGGAGAACTTAAAGATGAGTCTGTGGGGTAAACACAATTAAAATGTATGTTATACCTAGAATTGTTTACATTGTTCATTGAATTCCCCTACTTATACCTTGAAAATATTTTCAAAAACTGAATGCATTGTTCAGAAGATTGAGGACGGTGGCTCAGCTCATCCCCTCCCAGATTTTTAATGAAAAGGATCCAAATTCCAATCAAAGAAGGCTTGGTCTGCCAGATCTTCTTTCATATCATCAGGTATATCTGTTATCTTGTCTTAATTTTTGGACATATCCATTTAAAGCAAATAACCCACCACGGTCAATCTTGGAGTCTTAATTTCTGGCACCTCTATTCAGATAGACAGTCCATGGTTCGTATTATATTTTTAAAAAAGGCAACATTTTGCCAACAATTTCAGCTGTCAGAGCTGTGTGGCAAATATTGTCTCATCAATTGCAGTTTGACCCATATACTCATGCAAAATTGACTATGTGGAGGAATCTAGATTTGAACATTGGAAAGGAACCATTTTAATGGAGTGTGTTGGCCAATAATGGGTTTGTTACCTTAAATGAGATATTTGGTGTTGACAATGAGTTTTTGCCTTTTTCAGTTTTGCAAGAGCAGTTTAAACCATCAGCTAAATGGCAGCATTGTGTTGTGGTCTGAGTGTTGGACTCCCTGGACTGGAGACCAGGGTTCAATTCCTTGCTCGGTGATGGAAACTCACTGGGTGACCTTGGGTACAGCACACACTCTCAGTCCCAGAAAACTGTGTGATAGAGTTACTGTAGGGTTGCTATAAGTCAGAAATGACTTGAAGGCACACAACAGCAGCAACAACAACAGCCACATGTTGAGAGGAAGTAATCAGACAAGTAAGTTTGATATTGGAAAGTTCATTGATATTCAGGGACATACGTGTTCTTTTAAATTATTTACCTGCTTCTTGGAAATTAACAAATGGTCAACAGAAGTATTTTTTTTCATACCCTTTTGACTGCTAAAAGATTGATGCTTTATTACTGGAAAGATAATTTTCCTCCACCTGCGATCCTATGGATAGAAGATCTAATACTGCTTGCAACATATGAAAGAATAATATACAGTTAGCTCAACATTTGCTAGGGTTAGGGGTGCAGGACCTCCGCAGTAGCGGAAAAATCACAAATATCAGGCCCCTCCCGAAACTGCAAACCCCAGGATTCCATAGGATGTTGAAAGTGGAATCATAGCGCTATAACAGCCTAGTGCGGAAATGGCCCAAGTCAAGGAAAGAGGAGGGAAAGAGTGTGGGTTGGCATGGTGGCCCTACACGTCCTCTCTCTCACCCATCTCCTTCCTTGGGTATGGGGAGCATTGGGAAAGGATTTGTGGTGCTGAGAAATCAGGCTGTGAGCTGTTCTTAGCTGGCCAAGCAGCTCCTGGTGGAGGAGGAGGACCAACAGTGGATTTTTAAAGGGCTGAGCAATCTAATCAGAGCCCTTGAGTGGGAGAGTCCCCCTGGATAAGAAGGCCTGAGGTGGGGAGTAGGGGTTGGAGAAACTCACAAATGATCAAATCCGTAAAATTTAAACCCACAAATGGGGAGGGCCAACTGTATAAACAAAATTTACAGACTGATTATATTTGGACATTTGGTCAGTTTTTATAGAAACATATGACTAATGGGGTTACTTTTCCTCTTTCTGTGTTTTTATTTTACTGCTTTTGTTATATTGAAGCATTATTGCTTGTAACTGAGACCTCTTTTGTAAATAGATTTATTTTAATAAGAAAATTTATTTTTAAAAGGTGCTATGAATGGTTGCACCAGCAGGGGTATGCTTGCATCAGGAAATGCTGGGGAGCCATTTATGCCAATGTAAAGTCCCAACATGATTCTGGCCAATACTATCGCTCTCTCCCAAAGAAATGTGCTTCAGAATCTTCCTTCCTTGGACAACTCAGGCTTTCTCTTTAACTTAATCATCATTTTCCTCCCTGTAGTAAGGGAGAGGGAGGAAGAAGACACCGCCTATCTATTTGCTTGCCTCTTGTGGGGATGAGGAATGGGGAAAGATGGAAATAAATGGGAAGCTAAAATTGCTTCTATTGCCTCCCAAGCAGTTAATCAATTTACAAAGTAAACCTTTTGATTGTTCTTTTTTTAAAAAATTACCTACAATTAGAATTAAGTAACAGAAACTTGTTCATCGTGGAATATTTGGAAGAGTTTACACAGGAGATATGATGAAATGGTTTCATACCTCCAATCAGGTTAGATTATGTGTCGTGAAGTCAAATCAAAAGCAGGGCAGAAAGTACTTCTCTCACTCTGGATACCTTTATTATTAATGATCAGATTTAGCGTCAATTGATGTTTCAGTCAAACCAGAATGAAGGCAAATGCTTCCTCCCTGCCTTTGAATGAGTAAACACATTCAGAGTACACACCCACACACCTCAACAACAACAGTGCTGGGTGTATGCATAAAGCATTATGTGTCATTTCTGAACTGCCTTCTTTAAAACTCACAAATAACTAAGCAAAAATATACAATAATTTTTATATTATTCTCTCAGTATTCATTCACAATTAAAGAATTTGCCTTATTCTCACAAAGCTTTATTTCACAATATTTAAGCAAGTATACTGTCTCGATTTTTTCGCTTCTGACTAATAAGGCTAACCTGCAATTGATTAAGGAAAAAAAAAACAATTTTGACAGTGAGATTCTGAAGCCAGTTTACTCTTTTCTCAGTCCCAGTGGTCTGAAATGGTCTGTAAAACAACTTTTAAGGATAAGATTCACGCTAAACCCCTTTTGTATCCTTTACTAAAAAGCACAAAAGCACTAGGAAGACAAACTCAATCATTTTCTGAAACCAGCTGAAAAATTCATCTTCTAAGGTTATGGCTACAATACTAATTTAAGTGGGTTGAATAAATATTTAACACAGTATGGCTTTGCCATGTGGAACCCTGAAAATTGTAATCAAAGGAATAGTGAAAGGAACTGGGGCATGGATAGGAGAGAAAATTCACAGCACTCCCAAAACTACAGGGTTTTTTTGGAATAAGTTCTGATATTTAAACTATCTTAAAGTGTTGTCTCTGCCACCTTAATAACAGCCATTATTGCAGAATAGCAGCAACCTTTGTATTGACCACTCAAAAAGCCTGGAAGGCATAACTAACTCACACACTGAGAATATAATAGCAATAAGCAACTGGAGAAGCTGATCTTCATTTGAGATACTTTTTTCTGTGGGCAGCAGTGTTAATGAGTGAGAGGTGTGATTCTTTCACTAAACATTCAGCAAGGATGGTTCATGCAGCTTGCCTGTAAGTGCAGTTGCTGTTTCTCAATTGGTCCCACGAATCCACGCCATTGCAGCTTATACCTGAATCATTTTCTTCCAGAAGGATAGTTGTTCTCTTGTTGTTGTGTGCCATCACATCATTTCCAACTTATAGCAACCCCAGGGTGAACCTATCACAGGGTTTTCTGGGGTTGAGAGTGTGTGATGCACCTGAGGTCACCCAAGGGAGTTTCTGTGGTTGAGTGGTGAATTGAACCCTGGTCTCTAGGGTCCGTAGTCCAGTATTCAAACCACTATACCATGCTGTTGCACTCTAATACCTGTATAGGATGATCCTATGCATATGCATGTCACTAACAGAATGCTGGCCTCTCTCTCACTCACTCACATACACACTTACACATGAAAGGCCCTGTGCTTTGCCCTAGTACAGAACTGCAGCAGCAATTCTCATTTTTAATCAAGAAATGGGAGAGCTGAGGGTCCACCAAGGAACCAGAGGCCCACAAATAGTATGGAGCCCTCCTGGGCTAGATGGTTCCCAATTCTCATAGCCAATGCATTGTCACAATATGCAATGTCGGCTGCACGCGCTTAATAAATCTCTGGAATGTGCTGCCATAGGTGTAACAATGGTCTGCGTCTTTACTATGTAGTTAGGTCAATCCATGGAGGGTAGTTGTAATCAGAGAACATTAGCCATATTTTAAGATAATTAGTCTCAACTGAGAGTCCTTGTCCAGCCATAATATGGCTTCAGCTTCCAGTTTCTGGGAAGCAACAGTATGTGAAGACTTTTTACACTTGGCCAGTTCACCTGAAATATGATGCAGGACTGAGCACACAATTGTTCTGATCCAACAGGGCTCAACATAACATCGGGGGCTTTATTTCAAAAATATGTGCAAGCATTTGGTCAGGTGTCCACTGTAGGAGTTCCTTCCTAAATAACAGGAAAACGTTCATGTTCGAGCAAGAAAACAAGAAACAAGTAGCTAGAGACAAGTAACTTGACAGTCTCCTGGGCATCACTTGGGCCCTTTTTGCATGGCATTTCTGAAGCAAAAGGGCCCCTTGAGCATCACATAAATGTGACGAGCAGTCCATACGGCGCACTCACATTTGCGCAATGCTCAAGGGCCTGACGCGGACCTCGCACGCATTTTTTCATTTTCGGCTCAAAGTTGAAAATGCTGCGTGAGTGCACATTGCTCTGGGGCCCCGCGCGCACTTACCTGGCGTGCGGAGCCTCGGGAGCCGGGCCGGTCGCACGTCCTCTCCTCAGTGCAGCCTGGGAGGTCCCAGGCTGCACTGCAAACGGAAGAGGCGGGGCGCTCACTCGACCAGGAAGCAGCTGCAGAGCAGAAGCAGGAGGGATGCGACAGTGTTCCTCCCAAGGCTTCCTGCGCGAGCCATGCAGCCCAGCATTGGGAAAAGGTAAGGTGCAAAAAGGGTCTTGCTTTGTACCTGTAAAAACTACGACTCAGCAAACACAGCCACTCCTGCAAACCAGAAAAACTGCCTTCCCTACATTGCATGCATACTGGCAAGCATATAACTGAGGTAAATACTATGCTAGATGTTTTGTTTCAAAACAAGACATGCATTTATCTCTTTAATTGGTACGTCCCTCCAGTCCCATTATTTTTTTAAAAAAATCAGTAACACTAACATATAATTTTTAAAAGTTATTAAAAGTGATCCAAAGAAATACATAGGAAGACTTTTGATTCAGCTAGAAAGTTAGGCAATACAATATGCTGCCAAGCACGATGTAATGGAATGCAAGCACTCTATGTGCTTTATTTGAAATAACTCTCCAGTAGCTCCCTCCTATATTGTTTCCAGCAATAATGGTAACCTACTTGGTTTCTGCTAAACTATACCTTCAAAAACTTTCTATCAGAGCAAGCCTCTATCTCCCACAGAGTTCTGCTAGAACCAGTCTGTTTACTTCCTCCTTACCAACACCTATAACAAAAGGAACCACTTCAAAGCATGCAAAAATAGGATGTCTTGATGGTTCAGTTTGTTTCTGAGACACTTAATAGAAATCCTGACTGGCATTTACTTTCTACCCAATTCCACTCCACCCAGTAGGTCTGAGTAATTTCGTATTTCAGTGTCAGAACCAACACAGGTAGATCCCAGGCCTTTTCACACCACACAATTACAGTGTTATTTTCCCCTTTAACTGCTCCTGGAATCTTTGGGCTCTATCATACTTGTTATATAGCACTATTATTCCACTTAAACTATCATGGCAACATTCTGTGGAATTCTGGGGTTTGTAGTTTAGTGAGACCCAACAGCTCTCTGGTTGAGAATTCTAAATGTTTCTCCTTAAACTGCAAATCCCAGGATTTCATACCATGAATTAAAGTGGAATAATAGTGCTATAACAGAATACTGTAATAGGGCCCTTAGTTTGTATGTTGGTGAGGCATAATTGCTCTCTGAGAATCCAGAATGCTTCTTCCTAAACTGCAGATTCCAGGATTACATAAGATGCTACCATAGCTATTAAAGTAGAGTCATTACACTATAATTGTATATTGTGAGAGAGGTCCTGAAAAGTGCCATCATGTTACCAGATATAATCCAGGAATTGACAGATAATTTGAGTTTTGATGTTTTAGGCAAGATAGCTACTGGGACATGATGCCAATGTTAACTCTAGCAGTTGTACTTTTGACATGCTTCTTAAGGAAGTGTCTTGTAGCCACATATGCAGCAGTTCCACTTTGCCTTGCAGTGCAACAAGCCAGCTTAAAGGCCAATATGCCAACATTTAGGCATATTATTAACAAATAACAAAAGCAACAGCTCTACTCTGCTCCCGTCAGCAATTAGAACAGCCTTAAAGAGCCATCAGAATGTCATAGTTGCCTGCACTGTTCCAGGCCATTCACATCAGGACCTCAGTCTTAGATTTTTCTCACATGCACCCCATGAGAATGCTAAACTCATGGATGGATGCTCCACAGGATAGGCTTGCCTCATAAGTAGTGAGGAAAGGAATAATCTTATTCTTTCTTCAACAAGTGAGAAAACTGAAGAAAGGAATACTGATCCAGACACCATTATTGTAATAGACAATCTATTTGAAGTTTTTATCACACTGTTGCTCAACAAAGTGTGGTCTTCACTTTCTCATCACTGCTAAGCAATAACCATTGTCATTGTGTGCGTTCAAGTTGCTACCAACTTGTGGCAACTCTAAACAGAACCTATCACAGGGTTTTCTGGGGCTGAGTTTGTGTGATGCACCCAAGATCACCCAGTAGGTTTCCATGGCCAAGCAAGGAATCAAACCCTGGTCTCCAGGGTCATAGTCCAATGCTCAAACCAGTACATCACACTGGTTCAATAACCATTAATGAGATGAAAGTGTGTACATTATGAAATTCATTTCATATTTTGGGTATTTGAATAGGGTTGTCATATTACAGATTAGAGATTTCCTGCTACTTTGACATGGCTTACTAAGCAGAGCTGGATCCACTCATGGTTTCTTCTGTTCATTCCTTCTGCCCCAACCTCTGCCTGCTGTACCAAGGAAGAGACAGAGGGGAAAAAAGAACTTCTTAAGTATTAAAAACTGCATACAAATGGCTTCTGAAAAACAGGCAAATATGGGGACTGTGTGTGCGTATATACATGTGTGTGGTGTGTGTTCCTCTTAAGTTTGCCTCCTCAGAGTGAAATGCCATTGCATTCACAATTGCTTCCAAGTCTTAAGGGAATTTGTAGCTTCCTACTTCAAAGCCAACCAGTTTTGCTTCCATTAATTTGTTAGCATATAAACACTTGGTGTAGTTCAGAAATTCTCAGTGTGATTCTTAGTGTGGTACCCTATATACCCCCAGAGTTATGCCACAGTGTGTTGCCAAAAGCAAAGTTTCTTTTTGGATGAGAGGCAATATGTACACAAGTGGTTCAAAACTTACAGACTTTTATTGTAAAGCAGGAAAAATAGCATTAGGGAAAGAAAAACAAACCAAGCAAGCTTACTTCTCCAATCAGTTGTCGGGAACTCTAGGAATGACAACAGGGATATCCCACAGCTGGTATGCTGCACCTTCCCAGTCTCAATCTGCATCGAAGTGAAACTTGGACAGATTTACAAGACCTCTTACACCTTAACATCTACATGCTGCTACACGTTGTTCAAGGCAGGGCCACAATTAATCACAAATGCTTCTATCAGGTGATATGATATAATTGTGTTTTTGCATCATTCAGAAGATAAGCTGAAGAGAGTGGACAACAGCCAATTTGACTAATTATGATATCCTCCTGCATTCCAAGGTCATACCATCCCAACCAGGAACTGACCTTGAGAAAACAGGCAAATGAACCTTAAAGGAGATTTAGGCCCTTTCTGCACGAGGCTGGCGAATCAGTTCGTGCTGTTTCTTGCCAGATTTTCTGGGCTCGAAGCAAGGCAGACTTTCCCTCATTTGCCTCCGCACAGCTACTGCGTATGTTCCATTCTGATTCGGAGGAGTGTGAGTTCATGAATCCACACTGCCTCTGCCATGGCCACTCCCCCTACTCCCCTCACCCCGTTCCATCGGCTGTGATTGGCCCCCCTTTTTTTGCATGGTTTAGTACGTCATTGCGTATGTGCATACGTGCATATGTGCATAAGTCCATACTACCCCCTGGCCCCTCCCATGAGCCCTCCCCTGACCACCAATTCACATTGGTGCGAATGTATGTGTCTGCACCACTGTGAAAGTACAAATTGGATCGATCTGGAAAATTGGAAAACCGATTTCTTCCGGTTTTCAAACAGCGTGCTTTATCACCACATGGGGGCGCATTTAATTGGAATTACATGAGGAACGAACATAAATAAACCGAACCTAGTCCGCTCCAAGGTGCAGAAGACCTCTGTGGCAAGACTCATTGGCCCGCTTTAATAACCGCATGTGGAAAGGGCCTTAAATTTCAAAGTCTTCCAAGAGCCATGGAGAATGGAAGGAGCTATTGTGACACGCCATACCTTGATATATAATGGTCTTTCAATACTTATCCCATACACACAGCACCTACCAGGCTTTTGGTCCACCTCTGCTCCCAGATCAGACCATATCCCCCCAATTTTTTGTCATCTCAGTGCAAAAGAAAAAATAAATTTGAAGTTCAGTGTCTGTTGAGCACTATATTTACACTGACTGCATGCAGAAACAGAAGCACAGTAGGCCTGTGTTTTTCAGCGAGGAATTGCAAGGTAGAAAGTTTTTCAGGGCACCTACCAAGAAGTTTGGTTACAGATTGCCTCACCTTAAGCTATGCTCCAAGGATTGGACAGCTTCCACTGGCTTCACAGCTCTCTCAGATCTTGGGGTGGGTGTCTCAGCAGATCTGGATACCACACAGCTCTGGAGTGCAATGATAAAGAAGTCACTGTGGTGAAGACAGGCAGTTGTCAGGCCATGGAAGCCAAACATATTTCTTTCCACAGTAATTTGGTAGTTTAAGGAATTTTTTCCTGTTCTAAAGATACTGCTTCCTTCTTCATAGCACTGATTTGTTTTGCTTTGCTTTGCTTTTGGCTGACATCCAATATGGAATTATTTTCAGTGGTCAAGTACTGGCTAAATACATTAAATACCAACAGTACAGATCAAGTATCAATACTTGTGGAGTGCTATAATGTGTATATAAATATAAACCCCTCTGAGAGAAAAGGGATTCACTCCTAGGTAAATGCATATACGACTGCAGTCTGAATACAATTGCACATACACTATCAGATAGTACATGTGTATTAAATATTGAAATTAGAAGTAATATGATGTTAATGCAGAGATCAAATACTTGGTCAACAGTTAACACATATTCCAATCATATTTTGAAAATCTGATACCCAAATTCTTAAGGGGAAAATCTGAGGAATCAACCAGGACAGGCAGGAATGCAGATTGAGATCTGCCAGATCTGGCTGATTTCCTGTAGATTAGCAAGATTTTCAAATCCTTATTGGCAAATCAGCTGGCAAAAGGTACTCTTGGTCACTGGGGTGACCTGGACCATCAGTAACCAAACTAGATCCAGGAATACCTCCATGTTACATTCCTGATCTTTCAAGGAATATGTGACATGACCATGTGGCATATACAATTCCCCACAGGCAAATCAACCTACTCACTGGGATTCTGTCTTTTTCAGATCTAACTTCTGTTTTATCAGCCCTCATAGGCCATTTCCACACTAGACTGTTCAAAGGCTATTATTCCACTTTCAACATCCTATGGAATCCTGGGGTTTGCAGTTTAGGGAGGGGCCTCCAAGATTTGTTTTACCACATTTTGGGTGATGATATGTCTTCTCTCTGCCTTCCCTCAGTATTTAACATCTTACAGCTATAATCAAATGAAATATTAACTCCAATTCCCTTTTTGTTCCTCAAAAAAAAAAAAAAAAAACCTGTCCTGCCTTGCATGCAAAATAGTACCTATTGGATGTGTAATTTTTTGTATTTTCTTTAATTTTACAAATTATCCACTTCCAAATCATTAGTATGTTCACTACATGTTTGCCACGAAATGATTGCCTTCAGGATACACCCATACTGAAATAAAGCTTCTTGATCATTCATGTGATTAAATGTCAATAAGCTGATTTATAATTATTTTCAAGTAAATTATTTAAACTTAATTTGATTCCTTGTCAATACTGCCACTCATTTTCTGAACTATCATCCTACAAATCTTTCTTCGGTTTAGCACAACGACTATGTTATGAGCAGAGTTTATCTCATTTAGTATCTCATACAATTTGGAAAGCACTTCTTGGTCTGAATCCTTAGTTATTTTCTCAGAATTTGTTTGCTCTCTCAAAAGTATAGTAAAGTGTAGAGTGGTTTTTCATTTGCATGGGCATAAATTAATACACTAATATCAAGGGAAGTGTTTCTTACTCCTTGACAGGATAGTTTCTTTTTTGATCAAGGAGTCCGAATAAGATCTCCACAGAAATGAAACCATCTTTATATCACTAGTGCTTCTCATGGAAAAAGGCAAAAAACAATCATGAAGTCTTCAACGTAATCTTCAATTGAGTGTAACCAAAAATTGCTTGAGTCCCATGATAAAGTTGGCTATAAACTCTGCTTTTAGCTCAGTCCAATACTTAAAATATACAGGCTGCAATCCTGTTAGTCCCAACTAGAGTGGACCAATTCAATCAATTGTTGCATAGTGAATCAACATGTAGGTAAATCCAGTTGATTCAGTGTAGTTAGGTTTAAGAACAGAATTTAGACCAAAGTGTCTCCTTTCTCTTTTGTGAGTTATACAACTGGTTCACAGTAACCGTAAAAATGCTTTCATACCTGGTGTTAAACTTACCTCCTTCACACTGACAATAGTTTTACTGCAGAGGTAGAAAATGTTTGTCCTCCACAATTCCCAAAATGCACCATTATTGGCCACATTGGCTGGACTAATGGGATCTGGAGTCCAACAACATTTCAGTGGTCACAGCCCTGATTTATTGGATACTTCACTTGAATTACCTTTTGCTCCTGATTTATGTTCCTCTCATAAAGCTTAAATGTTGAGCATATATTTTGGTTAATGTTAATATTGTGTGAATAAAATGATCTTCTTTAGCCTTTGCTCTGTAAATTAGAATTAAACTTTATCATATTTATTTGTTCTACCTGAATTCCCTCCACCCCCAAAAGGACAGAAAGTACTTGGATTTCGTGCCACATTTTAAAGCCTCAGTTTGAACTTGGCCCACTTTGCATTTCTGGATCTCACTGCATCTAGGTTATATTTATCTCATAAATTGTGCTTTATATTTTTGAAAAAAAATTATTAGGAAGACAGCCAAACAATGGTTCATCAAAGGACAAATGCTGTTTGATGTGAAAGCTGAGATAAGCATCTTTTTAATTATGGGTGTAGCTAGCTTACTCTGATTTCACGCTGCATTAAAGTACTTGTATTGTAGTTAACACAGTAAAACCATACTGTGCAACATTGCTCCCAATACATTTGGAAGTTTCGTAGACCAGGAATGAAGTAGTGTGCACAGAACTTTGTGCAAGAGTACACCCTACATCAGACGTAAGTCTGTCCTACTCAGATTTAATTGTGTTCTCACCAAAGAAACACATTATAATTATTCCTATTTTACAGGTGGTAGGTTTCAGTCTTAGACACTATAAGTTTCCAAATAGTCTCATAGTTGAACTGGGATCTGAATTCAAAAGCTTGATCCTAAAATCCTCAACCTCAACAATTATGTAATGAGCATCACAGACCAGTTCTTGGTTTTAGAAGACTCAGTTTTAGAAGATTTGGATCGTGATGATAAACATGCTTATAGCCATGCATATACAGGACAGATTTCTGTCTAAGATTTTGTCTTGGAATAATTCTGACCCTTTTTGCATGGCATTTGCCATGCGAAAGGACCCCTCGAGCGTCGCGTGACTGCGAGGAGCAGTCCACATGACGCACTGACAATCACGCGACGCTCCAGGGTCTGGCAGGTACCGATCGCACACTTTTTTATTTTCAGCTGTGAGCTGAAAATGGTGCATGATCGCGCATCGCTCCAAGGCCCTGCGTGCACTTGCTGTGCATGCATAGCTCCGGAGCTGCGGCGCTCGCGCTTCCTGTCCCAGCGCAGCCTAGGAAACTCCCAGGCTGCACTGCAGAAAGAAGAGGAGGGGCTCTTGCGAGAGCAGGCAGCAGCTGTGGAGCTAAAGGAACTGGGATGCGAGACCCTCTTGCTAGAGGCTGCTCACGGGATCCCCGCACCCCAGCTCCACAAAAAGGTGAGTTGCGGAAAGGGCCTCTGTTAGCTTGTTCAGCCATTTTAGTGAGCTAAATTGATCAGTGGTCTAACTCTGTATAACACAGCTTTAACTATGCACGTGACACTTTGGGGCAATATTTGTTGTTGTTGTTGCTTCTTTGAGTATTTTTAATTACCACTACGCTGACACTACTAATATCACTGTTCCATATTAAATCACTTTGCTAATGAAAATATTATGGGGGACCTTATCAAATGCTTTGACAAAATCCAGATATATGCCATCCACAGCATCCCCACCATCTATTAAACTACACCAATTAACTAACAAAAGTGTTGATTGCCAACACATACACACACACTACACTTCTGTGCTTTGAAATGTCTATACTCAGTACTGCTTTGTAGTAGGAAAATAGCAGTTAGGACAAAGGGTGATTGTGAAAGAAGAAACTGCAGGCAGGACTAGAGCATGGATGGCCATTTCCACACTACATAGGATGTTGAAAGTGGAATAATTGTGCAATAAGAGTGTAGTGCGGGAATGGCCATCGGATGATTGGAAGTGGGAGCATTTAAATGGCAAGGTAGGAGCAGTACTGTGTACAATTTAGTGTCTCCAGTGGAATACAGATACTCCCTCTCAGCTCCTAAGGCAAGGAAGGGCAAAAGTGTGGCTTACAGCTGCATATGCCTCCCAAATCTGTGTTTGTGGGCCCCAGGGCCTCTGAATTAAGCTTATAATGGCTCACTGCCATTTCCTCTCCCACCTCCATTACTTTAGAGAAAAAGTATTCTAGATGCCTAAAAAGACAAGCAGTTGCACCTGCTGGAGGCTCCTGAGTGTGCAATTGCTAATTTTTATGACCTTTTTCTAAAGTGGAGGCTTAAGGATCTTAGCAGGGCAGGTGTATCCTTCTAAGGTTCCAGGGGTGACTGGACTCTCCCCACTTTGCCTACCCTTTCAAGAGGGTCAAAACATCACTTTACCATTCAAGCACTAATCCCAGCTTTTGCTTCTCCCTTTGCCTCGTTGTTCCACCTGAAGTAGATTGCTTCATGTTGCTCCATAACAAGGCCAACTTTGGGTGGGAAGCAAGATACTTACTTTCCCCTCAGCTTCTCCTTCCTCCCAAAAGCTGTCCATCACTCCACCTATGAATTTGTGTGGCAAAGATGTACTTGGGGTATGAGCTAGGGAGAAAAGTTGCTGGGGGGAAATTACTGAGACTGGCATTGGAAAGAATCAATTGACAATCAGCTCCCCAGATATAGTTGTTCTAGCCCATAAGAAATTATTGTATGCAACAAGGGAAGTGTACTAATAAAAGCTTTGCTTTCTGGCTGTAGGCTGTAGATAATATATTCTGAGTTTCTGCTTGTATAATGCCATCAATGCATTTACTTGGCAGTAGAGTTCTATATGAGTATGTTTATTTATTTGTTTGTTTGTTTGTTTATATTCTGCTCTTTATCTAAAGATCTCTGGGTAGCTAATTAATTAAAACAGTGTAAAAATGAAATGATTTTAAAGGACTAAAAATGTATTTAACAAGTTAAAAAGACAGATTAAAACTGGTTGAAGTAGTTTGAAATGATTTAAAGCCATGCACATGCGAGGGTCTGTGTAAAACCAGTTAGGCTTTTGTGCCACATTTTCACTTGGCACCAGAACAATGGCAACATAGGTAACCATTAGGATATTCTAATTTCCCTAGAATTATTGGCTTAATGTAGTTACATTTTATTGGTTAACCCCTCCCCTAAAAAGAGCCTTTATTTCAACTCTTCAACTGTAAACTCCACCCATACATATAATTTAAACAGATTTACTGAGAAATAAGTAAGTCACTAGTGGACTGGATCCAGACTTAGCAATGCATAGCATAGAAGAGGTATAGGCAACTATCTGGGCAACTGTAGACCTCTGGATGTTGCTCACTACAATTCCCAGCAGCCCAAGGCAGCACACCCAATATAAGAACCTCCATTTGCCTCACCACTGCCATCAAAGGTGGGGATCTGTGTGAGTCTCCATTCTTATAATCTCACCACTGGACACCACCACCTTGAACTACTGCTGCCATATCTCATATACCATGTGTCTGAACTCAACCATTCCATTTTCAGAAGCACATGTGTCTGAAACTAAAATAAGTTATTAAAAAATTACTTGGTGTACATAAACTTATGATTATAGAATTTCAAGGTGTACTTGTTACTGTTACCTACTTAACTAATCTGAACCCTGTCTAACGCTTCTTACTGTTTCCATATGTCTTCATAATCCTATCCAAACTTAACTGTCTTGAATCTAATTCTATATGTCCCCCTGGCTGTTTTATACACTAGCATTTTTAACATCTTTTCAAGCATTCAGCCAATCACCAATCACTCCAACATGCTATGCTCCCATTCTGCCCAATAGATCCCTTACCATATTGTATATACTGTACATCACATACGGTACATAACCAAATTTTACCATAATTTCCCTAATAAACAGAAGAACATTTTTTTATATAAGTCCAAAACATCACAAAGGCCACTATTACCCAACCTCTGTTACAGATCGATTAAACCAATAGAAAAGGTTAGTTAGAGATTTCCTTTTAATAATTAGGACCAGATGCAACTCATCCATGTATTTAAAAACATTTACCTATACTATAGAACAGGTAGTCAGTGTGATGAACATTTAATCACTAAAATAAAAACAATTTATACATCATACAGATGAGCAAGTCCCTTTTATTGGATGTGGCATAGCCCCAAGATAAAGCTGTATCTTTGGACACTGTGAAATGAGATGTATTTTTAAATTGGTGTACAAATGAGAAAAACTTTTTGATGGCTATTTATAACAAACTAGTACCAGAATGAAAACATAAAAAGTAGTAAGGAAAGTCAGTTCTAATTTCCTTGGTTACTGTGACATTCCTTCACAAATGAGATTAGCAATTCTGAAAAAAAATTAACTCCTTTATATTCTAAACTATGTAATATTGCTAGTAATTCTGTAACTATTCAAGCATGTTTAGCAGTTGCCATGTGCTTCCTGAGACCTGTTTTTAATTATTCATATTTCTTGTGATTTAAATTAAATTAAATAAGATAGAGAGTTCACTAAGCAGGAGAGTAGCAGAGGACAGAAGCCCTTTTCGCATGGCAGTTCTCATGCAAAAGGGCTTCCGGAGCATTGTGAGATTGCAAGGAGCATTTCAGATGATGTCCTCACAATCACGTGATGCAGCCGGGGCCGGCTGGCGCTGATCATGCACTATATCATTTTCAGCTTTTGGCCAAAAATGGTGTGTGATCACGCATTGCTCTGGGGCCCCATATGCACTTACCATCCATGGGGAGCTCTAGAGTCGGGACCCTCTCACTTCCTCCCCCAGTGCAGCCTGGAAAAATACCCGGCTGCACTGTGGAAGGAAGAGGCAGAGCCTTTATGTTGCCTGCCAGCCGGCCAGCAACTCCTGCAGAGCAGAAGCCGCAGGGACGCGAGAGCCTCATGGAAGAGGCCACTTGTGTGATCCCCACGCGCCCACATCAGATGCAGGTAAGTTCCAGAAAGGGCCAGAGTCAGGCCGGAGTCAGAGTCAGGCCTGGGTTGAGCGATTCACAAGCATATTGTTTGGAGGAGCAGAGAGAGGGAGTCACCAGTGAAGAATCTAAGGCCATTTCCACATGAGGTTGATACATCATAGCAGCGTTGAATTCTTACCCTCAAGTCTGCACTTTGTACCATTTTAGCATTGTAGGGTTTTTTTGTGGTTCTGCACATTTTCAGTTCCTAGAACGGTTCACTGTGGTTCACTGCGATGCAAAACTACTATATGTTAAACCGGAAAAACTCCAATGTAAATCTCCCAAACCAGTTCTGCTTCAGTTTTTGCCTACATGCAGAAGCGTAGCATCGATTCACATCGCAGAAGTGGCCAGCTATGGGCTTTCTCAGGCTGTCCCTTCCATCATTTCCATCCCTATCTCTCTCTGCTCATCAAAGGACAGGCTGCCACCATTATTGTCTCCCTGTGTCAAACGGACAGCGGGAAGAGAATGGATCTGGTAATGGACTGTTAAGACATGTTTTTTTTCCACGTATCAACGAACATGCTTTCCTACACACAAACACAGTAACACAGAAATGTGTTAAAAATGTGTGTGTATTTTTTAAAAATAGACCAATCAGCAATGGCGGGGTGAGGGAGGGGAATGGGAGTAGCCAGGGACTTACTGTTGTGGATGCAGCAACCGCTGTTCTCCACAATAGTACGACGTAAATGGAGGGGGGGTGCAGACAGCACAGTTTCTAAATTTCTGAATTCCCTTTCTGAACTGGAGTATAAAAACACCGTTCTTGACATGCAATGAACTGCTCCTCCCCTCTCATGCGGAAATGGCCTAAATGTCACCAGTAAAAAATATAAGGAAAAAACAGGAAAGCATGCTAGTGGTTCATAACACAAAGCAAGGAGCAGGCAAAAGGCATTTCCTAGAACTCTAGGGAATGTGCCAAAATCAGAAAAGGGCTCCAGTAATAGGAAGGTAGGAATGTTGAAGGAGGATCATGGCTGACGAAGACAGAAGTTTAATTTCAGCAGCGCCTTTTCTCAGAAATAGGAGTTTATATACAGTTCTCTGAGGGTTTTCAGTTGTCACTAATTTCAGAGAATCTGTTAAGTTCAGCCTTGCCAAACTCTTGAGCTTTTTTGCCACTAGATTACCTCACGATACTTGCTCCATCTCTCCTAGGGAAATGGGAGGGAGCTTGCTCTGATGGTGTCTGTATCAGCTTCTTGCTCTAGACTTGTGGATCCTCTTTGAAGGATCCAGACATGGTTTTAGCCCCAATAGTCCTGGAAAAAGGTTGTCCCCTGCAGCCTTAATTTAATTCTCTTATTCCTCCTTTGGGGCCCATCAAGCTGATTCTCCTCCTTAAAAAGTACTTGCCTTCTAGGTAAGGCATGATAAGCTTTAACATTTTAGACCAAGCTGCTTCCTGATGAAGCGCTTATTGTGGAGTCACCATTCACTCATATAATATAAGAGGCTTCCACAGATCTTTCTGAGAGTTTTCCTTGCAGAATATTGTACCTGAAAAGAAAAATCTTCAAGTCTATTTCTGAAAAGAATACAAATTGCCCTCATTGATAGTATTAAGATTTATAGGAAACAAAAGGAAACTAATTTTCAGTGAAATTTGTATAGCCCTATGGATTGTTTGCATACAGCCAATGACTATGGCCGAATGTGAACGGTGTTTCAGTAAGCTAGCGTTCATCAAAAAATTTAGGCTAAAACAAGCCATCTAGCCATCTTGTTGACTAAGCCTGGATCTACACAAGTGAAATAATGCATCCTTACCCTGATCTCAGTCCTGTTGGAATACATCACATTCCTCGTGTGAAAACACTACTTTGTTATGCTTAGGGGAATAAGGCAATTTAAGAAAATACCTCCAGTTTACTCCACTGGTTTTGGAAAGAACAATGTTTTTTTTAAAAAATGTGTGGTTTGACCCTCAAATTGGGACTCAGGTGGAATAGCAGGTGGGGCAGCAGGTTCATGAGTGGTGACCAGCTGGTGGGCACAGAGATGTGCCTCCCAGGCTCCTGCTTTCCTACAACGGGCTGGGAGGGTCAGCATCATCTATCTATCTATCTATCTATCTATCTATCTATCTATCTATCTATCTATCTATCTTCCTCCCTCCCTCCCTCCCTCCCTCCCTCCCTCCCTCCCTCCTTCCTTCCTTCCTTCCTTCCTTCCTTCCTTCCTTCCTTCCTTCCTTCCCTCCTTCCTTCCTTCGCTTTCCAGACGTATGTAAAACTTTGAAGGTTTGCTTGCCTTTAGATGTCCTTTTGAGTAGGGTAATGGGGGGTGGTGTCTCATGAGAGAAGCACTATGAAACACTTTCCTGTGAGTAAGCATTATTGAATTCAGTAGGCTTTATGTTTAAGTATACCAGTATAAGCTTGTACAATACGCTGTCAATCCTACACTCACTTTCCAGGGAGTTGAATTTTTAACATTAGGCCACATATTAGAATGGGCAGAAGAAATAGATATGAAGGCTGTGGTAACCACCCAGTTATATACCTGATCCAATGGAAGTGCAGGTAGGCAATCAGAATAAAGGAAAATGGAGAAAAGCCATAAATCATAGGTCATAAATCAATATGGGGAACACATGCACATAACAGAAGCATCCTCTTGAACCAATGTGACTGCATGATGGGAGTCCTTTGTGGCTTTCCAAATGGATTTCAGTTTGGATTAAAACAGGTGTGTGTGGCATCCAAGGGGTCAAACCAGAACAGGATATTATGCAGTGGAGCTAGGAAACAGCCCTCATGTACATTCAGCTTGAGTGTAAATTTCCAAGATAGATTTACTGTGAGAGGCTAATTCATGATTTTGCAATGAAAAAGCCAGAAAAATACATCACTTAAGCTTAACTTTTGCAACCATCTAGGACCATTAGAATAATTTTAAAAAGGCATTGATAGGACAAACATTTTATTATTCACCAAAAAGGAACAAAATAGTTAACGGACTTGTAAGACTCTAAGTTTGGGAGGTATAATTAAATAAAAGTAGCAATGATGGGCATTTTTCTGAAATGTAGAATATCTTCTGAGTTTAAATGTTGTTTTTTCATAAATTGTGAGAATACATATATGGGGTGAAGGACTGTGGTATCATTACTGGAAGAGACCCTCTGTTGTAAGTTTGAATTGGGCCCCCAAAATGATGCTTGGGAACAGGCACATTTGTTTATTAGTGTCAAGGTATTATTTACATCCATACATATTGAAGAAATGCCGCCATCTGAAAGACCACACATTCCCCCTCCTTTTGCTATATAGCTAGGGGATTTGGACTTTGCAAGACCCCTCAGACATTTCTGTTTGCCAAGTGAACAGGACACTAAGGCTATAGAGTTCCAGGCAAATCCATAGCTGTATTCCGTAACTTGGATTTTGGCAATCAGTGCTCAAGGCAGAAGGTGACCAAACCAGTTTTCTGAGTACAATGTTGTTTGCATGGATTAAAAAAGAAGTAGGTTGGGTGTGACCTTCCAGTTTCTTTTAAGTTGGTTTCACTTCCCCAGTCCCTTTCTTGTTTCACACTCACACTTTTTCAGTGTCATCCACATATATTCACTGACCTTAACAAACATAAGCTGTAGACCCATAATAAAGTGTCTGATTTGCCTCTTTTCATAAACAAGGAAACATGAGGGCCAGTGGTCTCAAACTGCTGAGCAGAGGATGGTTGGTTGCGACTGAGTTTTTAGGATACCGCACAACTCTGACTGACATCATAATAGTAGTAGTAGTACCAACAACAACAACAGCAAATGCCATTGCCTACTAAAAGTTGAAAGGAAATCAAGTTAAATAAAAGATTTTTAAAATCATACTGTGTTTTTACTAATATTCTTACATTTTGTAAAACACTATGGGACTTCTTTTTGAAGGTGAATTGTATAAAATTTCAAAAGAAAGTTAAGTAAATCAACAGAAAATATTCTGGATCCAGACAGCTGTTCATACAGTGTTGTGCTGAAAATATGACCCATGTCTGACCATTCTTATTCAAATTAATAGAAAAAAAATTATTTTGAAATAATGTTCAAATGAAAAGGAAAATCAAGAAAAAAAAGTCCTATTGCTGGAACTTTGGGTTCTCACAGTTTTCTTACTTATGAGGTAGCTATGGTGTGTGTGTCTTTTACTGCACAATCACCTCTCTGACAGATTCAGTCTGCCTGGCTTCCCATACTTCACTTAAAGTTCAGAACAAAGCTCGTCTTCATTGAAATTTTTTTCAGATTAGGAAGTATGGGCAGCAAGGGAGGCCACACAATGACGGAGACGTAATGGAAACAAAACAAACAGGTACAGCACCCTCAGCCACCTTGTTAACAAGGGGCTCCTTCAAATGGCCAATAGTCCTGATAAAAGTCAGACTATTCTGTTCCTCAGTTGAACTCCTCTACCAATTGTTCCAATTGGTCATGCCCTAAATATACCAGGTTGCATTGTGCTGTGGAGTTTGGGCAGGGTATCTTTCCCTGTCCTTCACCATGCAGCATGTCATCAGGGACCACGCAGAGGTACTGCAGGAACTGAGCAACCAATCCTCAGGAGAGACAGTCCATATATTGGAATATCCGAAGGAGGAGGAGGCGGGGTAGCATCTCCTGGCTGGATTTCAAAAGTCAAGTCATGACTGGTCTCAGGACTTCACCAGAAATGGAATGGGACAGGAAGTATGTTGTTTCAGTATTTAAAAAACAAAACAAAAACAGAAACCCAACCCTAAAAGAACATTTCCTACAAAATCCCAAGGTTTTCTACCATTCCAGGTGAGTATAAGGTTAGCTCAAAAACACAAATCCCCCAAAACTTTCAGGAAATGGATTTTGGAAGAATTTTGGCCCTCCACATTTTTTCTAGAGCTAGACATGAGATGTCCTTCTCCCTCAAACCAGGACAATGTTTGTAGAGTATCATTAGTAAGTAAGTTATATTCTTCAGAAGAGGAAAAGATGTAAGAAATGTAACACTCAGAAATACTCATGAAGGTTACTGAACTCTGAAGAACGACACTTAGAGTTAAGCTGGTATTTTTAACTCAAAAGACATTTTTCTGAAAACACTTCTGAGATTTGTCTCTCACCTGCCAATCTCCACAGTAAAAGTAGAACACTTTGCAGGATTTGCCCCAAATGACACTAGGTGTATGACATGGTGGAAGTTCCACAGTGGTGTTTCTTGAAGTTTGTTACCACTTGCAGTTGCAATGCAACACACTCCCCACCCCCAAAGGAAAAAAAAGAATTAAACTGCAGTGCAATTCCCTGCTAATGCTGAGTTTGCTTCTGAAAAAAGTTGGAGAATTTCATAGTGAAAGCAGGTGTTACTCCAAAATGTGGGTGCCATGAAGGCCCACCTGCGATGCCAGTACCTCCATTCAAAAATGGGGAATAATTAGCTCAAAGTCAAGAGGCCTGCAAGAGAGGGGTAACTTAGTGAGATCTGCCACCTATGTTTAGAGGGTCTTTGCAGGAAAGAACGAGCCAGAGAGTTTCAATCGTGAACTAAAAATATATTTTATTGGAAGAAATTCACACAAGCACACAAAGATCCAAGCATTCACACAAGCATACAAGGACTAGTTGAAGGAAAAGGGAAGACAATGTGATAGAAGATTTTCAAGGATGAGGCTATAATTGCTAGTCCAGAAAGCAGTGAGGAAAGCAATGACATGGCTTAGATAGGCACCCAAGCACAGTTCTGGTTCAGGAATCAGACAGACAGTATGGCATCAGAAAAGCAGAAAAGCAGCCTGAAATCAGAGGTACTTATACTCACAAAATATCCTGCGTATGAGTGTGAATCATTCTCCCAGCCAAAAAGAAAATGGGAGTTGCAACACAAACGATGAAGTCTGGACTAATGGTCTTAGTGGCTGTCGTAGTAGCAGAGTATTGTGGAGAGGTGGGAAAACAATAAGCAAACATCCAGGTATTCGAGGTCAGAGTTAAGACAATCACAGTTTGGTAGGAATTTCCCCTTTCAGCTCTGAGAAGTCCAGCTTGCGATCTTTTAAGCCTATTGCCTCGAGAGCATCCATGCTATTATCCTGAAAATGACTTGGTTCTTGCCTAAGAGGTAGATGTGGCTGATGTGCCTTGCAATCTCATGTTTACGGTCAGTAATATGCCTCCTTCCAGTGTGACCTCTCAGTCACCTCGGGTATTATTTATACCAACTCCAAGTAATAGTGCCGATTAAATGATATTTGCCAATTAAACCATGCCAATCGTGGGGGGGGGGGGTGCACGGTGCCATAACACAGGCACTAAGTGATCCTATCTTTCCTCAGTCCTGCTTACAAGCATTTGAGCAGATACAAGGACAAAGCTTGGCAGTAACATAAACCAGAATGGCAGTCGCAACATATTACTATTGAAGGTAGTGAGGGCATAAGAATGTTACTTTTGTAAATCATTGCAACAACTGAATCGCTCCTTTTTCATCCAATGAGTTACACTGGGTTGTTATTTCTGCTAATTACTTTTTTGAGGAGGGATTGCTTTTTCTTCTATAATTGGATAGTATTATCCGAGGATTCACCTTCCATATTTTAAACCAATCTATTATTATTATTTCTTAAATGGATTCCCTACCCAAAGTGACAGCAAAAATAATGATTAGAGCAACAAGTCATATAACAAATCACAACTTTGTCAATGGATGTTACTTGGAGCTGGGGGAGATTTGCAATAAGTTAAATGATTCTAAATTCTAATTCTAAAATTAATTCTAAATTAATTCTAAAAAGTAACTCCCCATGCTTTGGGGCACAGGTGCTCCTACATAACCCTCAGTGCTCTGAAAAACCTTCCCTCTCATTCATTTTAGGAATCCCAACAATTGCGAACTTGTTAAGATATTGTACATTCCTTATGCTTAACTTCTCTTTTACAAAGTATAACACAGCTGGGAGTGATCAGAGAAATTCACATGGTTTAATGAAACCCTTGAAGTCTAAGATAAGATCCAGGAAAAAAAAGTCTTTCCTTCTAGCTTGGCTGCTGGCAAGACTGACTGAGCTGTCTTAATTGTTAGGTATAGATAGATAGGTAGATTGATTGATAGATAGATCAATAAATAGATAGACAGACAGACAGACAGACAAACAGATGACAGATAGATCCTGTGGCCAAATTAAGAGGTGTCTCAGAAATGAGTGATCTAACAACAGTATAATTATCAAGTACAATATGCCACACACACACACCCCGAAATGTATTGTCCAGATTTGCTGTCATCTAAATTAGTCTTTTTCAGTCTTTTGGACTCAGGCTTCACCATTTTAAAGTAAACATTTTAAATTTTAAAGTAAACATTTATTTTCACTTTTTTTCTCTCTTTCTTCTTCTCACTCTCCTCATATAGTAAAGTATTTGTCTACTTAACAAACAATCATTTTACTTGGTACCTACGACCACCATTTCATGCCTTGTATCTCTCTTTAAATCAGACTCATTTTCTGAATATGAGAGGCAAGACCTTTTCTGCAGCAGCACCTAGTTTCCTGGAGAATTCTGGCAAGCAAGCTCCCCAGGCGCCACAGCTTTTAATGAAGTGTTAAAAATGATTTAAGAAAGGCTTGGCAAATTTTTAACTGGATGGGTTAGCTCTCCCTGCCCCCGCCCAGAAATTACAAGATGTGCTATCTTAATATCCGCAGTTTTGTGCTGTTCTTTGTATCTTTTCTTTTCCTTATATTTATATTCTCAACTACCGTGGGTAAACATTTTCTAAATTTTCTAATATTTTCTAAAAAGTGATGTTACTGCGGTAGATAAACTCTATCCCGGCGTCTACAATTTAATATTAAAGATATCTCCACATGTTTGAGAGGTCCCCTGAACGAGCACATAGGCAGGCATGGTCGAACGGCCAAAAATAGGAGAAACCAGGTCAGGCCAGTAAATATATAGTCACATAGCCCCAGGAGACCTCCAGACATGTAAAACATAAAATACACAAAGGGTCCTCAGCCCCGAGGAGCCAGCTTGAAGGGATTAATGCATCTGACAAACAGCCCATCAAGCGAGGATGATTTGCATACAGCCAAGGCTTTGACAACCCTGGCAAATCCAATCATGCATAGGACGTTGACATATTGGAGCTTTGTTCTAGCTCCTCCACCTATTGTTCTCCCCGGGAAAGGATTAGCCCTCCAGGTACCTTTTCCCTCATAAATAGACCCAGTTTTTGAGCGGCTCTTTGGATCGCTCCCGGCTTCCCAGCAGACCATCACTCTGTCCATTGAGCTATCCCCTCAGCCCTCCACGTGCTCATCTCTCTCTCCACTGCTGTCTTGGACCTCTGGACTTCAGGACCAGGTGCAATATTCCCCAGCTGTAACTCTCCAAAGCCCCCTATCCAATTTCCTCTCTTTTTATTCCTCGGTAGGTCTTGAGTGAGTGAGTGCATAAGTGCATACGTGCTCAAGTCTTTATTTTTAATAAAATCATTTATTAGACAATTTTGTGTGGTTTTTGGCTTGGCCTGACCCCGTAAACACTGGGTAAAAAGACCCCGCTAGGTTACCCTGCCTCTCGCATTGCTATTGCTTGTGCTCTGGCTAGTTTCCATTCCTCATCACGTGGAGCACATTGAGGTGTCCCCCAAGGGACCCCAGAAATCAGGGTAACAGTGATATATAATCCATACATAAAATATAACATGTGAGGTAGCTGCACTTTTAGAAATCCTCTCTCAATTAGTTTTTGCACTTCTTTCTCTGCATTCCTGACAATTACAACAATAAGCAGTAAAGGAAAGGGAACATTTTAAAAATGTAGCAGCATCACAAATGTGACTCAGCTTAGGATTAGTCTGTGATTCATATTTGAGTCACAACTAAGGATGCATGAAACTCCGTATAATCTGCCCTACACGTGTTTTGGCAGTTCAACTGCTTCACTGAGTGATCTTAAATTTTTTTCTGCAGATGAAAATCTGGTTCTCAAATAATACACAGTATAATATGTATTTCTTTGTATGTGGCATTTTACGTACAGAAATGTGCTTTATAATGTTCTTTGTTTTTTCTATTTGTATCTTATTTTCTTATCATGCAGGAGCAGAGGGGGTAATGGAACTGGCAATGATAAATAGCCACATTAATACTGGGCTGGATAGTGTGGGAGGTAGAACAAGCACATTCTCCCTGCCTCCATCTGGATGGGAATTTGCAAAACTAACACAATATTTTCGATAGAAATTATACGACTGTGTATCTGAGTTTCTATGGCTGTTGATCCTTCTCACCGCCCAGCAAGGGAAAAGGCCTACAGTGTCACAAAAATCAGCTGAATTTCACCCCTTTGGAATGGGGAGATTTTGTGGTGGTGGTGGTGGTTGCTGTTGCTGTGTGCCTTCAAGTCATTTCCAATTTATGGCAACCCTAAGGCAAACTTACCGTGGAGTTTTCTGGGGTTTGTGTGATGCACCCAAGATCACCCAGTGGGTTTCCATGGCGAGGTAGAGAATCAGACCCTGGTCTCCAGGGTCATAGTAAAACACTCAAAACCACTATACCACATTGATTTTCATAGGGGAGATCTAGTACCAGCAAAATCCATGGTGGATTTTGCTGCCATCCCTAGTAACAGCATACCATTTCAAGATTTATTATCTAGCTCAATGGATGGTAATTACTGGCCTTCCGGATGGTTCAGCCTTCAACTTCCACAGTTGTTTACCACTGTTCATACTAAGTGGGGCACTTGGAAACTTTACTTCAAAACAACTGGAGGACCAAAGGCTTCTCAGCCAAATCTCAGGAGAGGTTCAGCTATGAGGTACTGTTGAAACACAACTCTCATCAGACCTTATCCACACAGCCAGTGGTGAGTGATCATGAGAACTGCAAAGCACAAACATCTGGACGGACAGTCATGATTGCCCACCCTTGACCTCAAGAAATGGTACAAGATTCAGACTACCAACCACTAGAAGTACCTCTCTACTTTTTATTATTGTTGGACTATTGTAATTGTCCAATAACTATACAGCTGATACATACGTCCATCTACAGTTCAAAGTCTGATTCACGGCAGTTGTTCATGGATAGGATCATGAGAGGAGGAAGGTCTCTACGTTAATAAAAAGTCAGCATGCTGTTTTGTGAATATAAGTTGCAAATAAGAAAGTTTTTATATAACTAGTATCTAACAGTAGTATTATTCTGTTGATGCTGGTAGACAGTCGGAATTGTCTGATTTTGACATGACAAAAATAAGCAAAGTGAAAACTCTGTCATACACTATTGAAGGGATAAAATGCAGCCTGTTAAAGGAATGAAGCACCACTTATCAGAATTCGTCTGAAAATATGATTACCCCCTATGTCTTTACCATTGGAATTATTGAGTGATATATGTAGTTACCACTGAAAAGGACCATATCTGTGCATATATGTCCATGAGATAGGTGTTGTGCACAGACCTACCCATAACTATACCATGGAACCCAGAGATATATAGGCCCTCCCCGTGGCATTAGTAAGTACAAACACAGATTAAAAGTTGGTTTCTGGATTCCATTAAATTTTAGCTTTTCCTTCTTCAGCAATGCCACACAGATTTATCACATCAACATAATGGGAGCAGAATAAACAAAGAGTTCTGGGACTGGGGACTGGGGTTGAAGGAATTCTGCAGAAATCCAGTAATGAATTGAAACCTACTCAAATGAAGTCATTCTGAGACATCTGTTGCAGAAAGAGCCACATAGTATTAAATTTGTTCTATATTTTAATCTCTCATGACATTGCAACAGCAAATATGATCCCCTTCTTTTATTATCATATGTGGAGCAAGAGGCAGGTTCAGGCTTACTTTCCCAAAAAAAGGCTTGCAACCTTTACTTGGAGACTGAAGACAACTTCCAGCCTTCCCAAGAAGCTCCACAGTGCCTCTTTTCCTTTTTTAGTGCCTAGAGACTGGAGACAACATCAGAATCACAGTATCTTCCTTCACAAAAACCACTTGAGGAGAGTCACACTGGCCTTCACTGTTGCGTGGTGATGGCTGGTGGTGGCACATCACCCAGTGTCGGAGCAGAGCTTGGAATTAACAAGTTACAAATACTGAGTCACTTGTAATTTATTCTCTTTTCCACAACACATAAGGCATAACTATATTACTTTACAACTCTAATGAAATGAAGGATAAGTTCATGATGTAACTGTAACTGTTTCTTACACCTGCATCATCATCACTGTTGTTATTGTTGTTGTTACTATATTTATTTGTATCCTGTCTTTTGAGTTCAAAAATCAACATAGTTAAAAGTTCATATCACACAAAAGTTAAAACATAATTCAACAGGAACAGGATTCTAGAGGACCAGAGTTTGAATCCAAACTCAGCTGTGGAAATCTACTGGGTGACTACGGGCAAGTCCCACTCAGCTTCAGAGGAAGGCAATAGCAAATTCCTTCAGAACAAATCTTGCCAAGAAAATCCTATAATAAATTTGCTTCAGGGTCACCATAAATCAGACATTACTTGAAGGCACACAACAACAGTGACAAGAACAGAGATGAACCATTACTGCTGTTATTAACTCCTTGTTTGCCAGCAGCACCATAGGAACTAACAGCAGCATTATTCAGGAATGTTTGGTTTTTTGTTTTGTTGTACTGCAAACTTCTAGACCTTCAGAGTGCCAAGCCTGCGCTTGTGCTCTCTCTCTCATTGTGTGTGTGTGTGTGTGTGTGTGTGTGTGAATTTTTTAAAGAATATTGCTTTATTTAGATGACTAATGAAGTCTTAGGGGGCATGGGGAAATGATACAAAATCTCTGCTCCTTGAACTTTAGGTGCTGTTGCTTTTGCCATTCTAAGTACTGCCCTTTGAAGGCTTCAGGTTGAGAGCAAAGGAGACTAGACTTCTCCCAGCCCCTGCAAAGGAGCAAAGGTAGCATTTTGGGTGTGTGATAAAGCATGGCTCCCTAGAGACATAGCTGTGGGGGAATGAGAGATTGCCCCCTTCATGTAAGAATTCTCCCCAAGCTCCATGTTCCTAAATTTCTAGTATTGCAGTCACTTAAAACTTCAGCTGAGCACTTAGATATATAGTATAGGCATCCAAAGAAAAGGGCAGGCAAGGTTACAAAGGAAAGCAAGCACAGAAAAGTAAGTTTCATGCACGAATGACTTTTCAGTGTCTCATTCTCTGCAATGCTAAATATTTGAGACTGACGTAAGATTTTATGGAGGGATTCTTATTTGGGAAGAAATGCCTTTGCCCACTCTGTAACTCTGTTGCCCTGGTAATCCTAATCCCAAGTGAATCAAACCTATTCCTTTCTGCATAGATCTTTCTTCATTTAGGAAATCAAGCCTGCATAGGCCTTCTTGATTCTCCTTCCTTGGTCATCCAGAACGTAACAGAGTATCAATAGGATGTGACTGAGTGTTGGGAACTGTGATGCTGCTGCAAAGGACTCCAGGGAAAAATGTGAAAGGACAGGTGAGTTTTAGATATCTGCCACCAAATATGGACAGGCCACAGATCTCTTAGGCCATTTCCACACAACAGGGCCTCCCTGTTCACCGTGGTTCACCGTGTGTCAAGAGCAGTGTTTTCATACTCCGACTAAGAAACTGTGCTGTCTGCACGCACACACACACCATTGACATTGTACTATCATGGAGAACGGCGGTTGCTGCATCTGCAACAGCAAGTCCCCAGTCACTCCCAATTTCCTCCCTGTGCCCGCCCCGCCATCACTAATTGGTCTGGTTTTTTTTTAAAAAAAAGAACAGATTTTAAACACATTTCTGCCATGCTAGGTTTGTGCATTAAGTATGTATGTTCGTTGATATGTGGAAAAATACACCTCTTAACAGTCCATTACAAGATCCACTCTCTTCCTGCTGTCTGTTTAATGCATGAAGACAATAATGATGGCAGCTTGTCCTTTGATGGGCAGAGAGAGATAGGGGCTGAAATGATGGAAGGGACAGCCTGGGAGCACCCATAGCCAACCACTTCTGTGCTGTGAATCAATGCTACACTTCTGCATGCAGGTGAAAAATGAAGCAGAACCAGTTTGGGAGATTTACATCGGAGTTTTTCCGGTTTTCAGATACAGCGATTTCTCATCACAGTGAACCATTCTAGGAGCTGAAAACGTGCAGAACCATGAGGAAAACTACGATGGTAAAACACTACAATGTGCAGACCAGAGGGTAAGAATTCGATGCTACTACGATATATCAACCTCGTGCAGAAATGGCCTTACTGCTGCTTTTCACAGCATCCTGCTCCCTTATAGAAATGAGACGGGCTTCTAGATCTGGTACAGGAAAATGTGCATCTATACATAACATCCCTATGCTCACATATTCACATGGACAAAGCTCAGTTTATAAATCTAAACTTAAAATATTTTGTTTGGGCAGGATGCTTTTGAAATATTAAAATACCGACGCTTTCCAAAAATGCAATGTGCCCAAACAAATTTTTTCCCTGCAAAGCATTGCCTTAACTAAGTGGGACATTAGAAACTCTTGCTGAAGTTGATGTTTCCATTCCACAATCACCTATTAATATTTCACCATAAATCTCAGAAAATGGGGAGAAGGTTTTTTGAATTTTGTATGGCATGACTAACATCCAAGATCAACAACAACTATTTTGATGATATTCCCTAAGGACAGAGGTTTGGGTCTTCCTGATACTTCCTTTTGTTATTATGCATGTATAAATCATAGCAGAATGGGTTTCTGGAGACTGTAATTCCCAGTGGAAGAAGTTAGAAGAAACATAGTTGAAGTTTCCTCTTTCACTTAGTTTGTTTTTGCTTGACCTTGTTTTATTTTATTTTGTGTGTGTGTGTGTGTACTAATGAACCAAATCAGTACTGAGGTTACCCAATAAAACTTTGACAGTCTTTTGATAGTCAGGAAATTACGAAAATTAAAATGGAGTCTGGACGTAGCCCCATTATTAACGGTTCTATTGAAAATCTTCAGCAAAAATTTCTTTAGTAAGAAATTTTGACAGGTGGATTAGAGCATCTGGAGATAAGTGGATAGATCTATGTAGTGGATAATTTAAATAATACCAAGAATTGTAGCTGGATCACTCATCATTTACAAACAAACAAACAAACAAACAAACAAACAAATAAATAAATGGAAAATGACCCATCTACACAGGACTCCTTGGAATTAGGGGACTCATTGGGAATAAGAAGTCTTCTCCCCTCCTAGGAAGATTTAGTACTGCATTGACTCTATTTGAGCTTTAGATCATGATTAGGCAATTCAGCCATAAAAGTCTCAATCTTGGCCTGGTCTTTCCTGTTGTGACTCATTTGCTGGTGCCTGACCTTGGACTGAATTTGAATTAGTCCTGGGGCTACCCTTGCCTTGCTGTTGTTTCAGGGTCTGGGTTTGTATTCTGGGACTATGATTTGGCTGGTGTACCTTATCTCATAGGACTCTGTTTGGCCTCTGTTCTTATCTTGCTTTCTACTTTCTGTTCAGACCCTACCAGCCTAGACCCCTGGACTATCTTGACTGTGCTCCAACAGCCCACCCAGCCTTGACCTTGCCTGGAACAGACAATCTCATCCCTTACATGCAGATTCATAAATGATGAAATTACACTTTGTACATTGCTGAATTTACACCATATCTTTATGCCCCAAATCTTTACTATTTTTCTTAAACATTAAGAGTCTGAAGAGCCCCAACTTACTGTTATTTACCCCCAAATACCGGATGGCATTTAGTAAAGCTAGATTTAATGTTATTCCATCTGTTGTATTAGAGGGACGTTTTCAGCAAATTGAGTACAGGGATCGTGTATGCCCCTGTGGGGAGGGACTAGTAGAATCCTTATCTCATGTACTCTTTTATTGCACCTTCTATAACGATGATAGGCTAAGGTTCATAGTGCCTCTCCTAAGCAAGTTCCCTGGAAGATCTTTGGGATGATATTTAATACATCTATTAGAGGATACTGAAAAAAGAGTAACTGAGGAGGTAGCAAACTCGAAGGTCTATGGTACACAATGGTAACATTTGAATAATCTTTTCTGTAGTAATCACCTGAGATGGGGCCATATCTCTAGGAACTGTAGGGCTACCAAGAATTCTATACGAGGAAAAAAGGTTGCATGAGTTTTAATAGAAATTTTTACATATGATATGTTTTAAATTTTATAGTTTCCTATCTAATCTTAAACTTTACTTATTAAGCTGTTTTTAAAATGTATTACATCTAATTAATTACATACTGTGTCATCTTATTATAAATATTCTATATTTCTATGTTTTTAACCCCACGTAGAATGTATAATGTATATAGAAATTATACATTGTATGTAATCAAGTGTTTTGCCTCATGGTTTGTTGACCGCAATAAAGGCTTGACTGACTGACTGACTGACTGTTATTTACTGTTTGGAAACTTTGGATTGCTTCAATTAAAGGTATTAGCCTGTCAATATTTTCCTTTTTCTTTTCATTCCTCTGGGCCAACATGGTTGCAAATCCAACAACAAAGCAAATAAAGAAGCTTTCAAATTTCCTCTTTTCCTACAGTTTAAAAATATGAATTTCTCTTGATGACAAATATATTTTGAAAGGTTAGAAAGCAGCTATTGCAGCCAGACCTTTCTAGGGAAGTCATTGGGCCCTAGAGATCATATGGTAAAGCTCATTGGCAAAAGATAAATGACAGAAGACTATGCCCACTGAAAAAAGCTTATTTTATTTTATTTTTTTTAGTTAAGAACTATTTTTTCTACCAGTTAAACATTCAAAACTAGCTAGGGATGGGCCAACCGAATCCTCAAATCCTTGGCAGGGATTCAAGATTCGGCAACCCGAATCCCTGTGCCAAAATAGGCAAACTGAATCTTTCTAATCCGCCACCCAAACAGTTTGTTGGAGACCAGGACGCCCGAAAACCTGGGAGACCAGGACAACTGAAAACCTGGGAGACCACGATGCCTGAAAACTTGGGAGACTAGACACACAAGGGGAGATGTCAAGTAGGTGAGTTTTTCCCTTGGAGTAATAACGGCCTTTGCTAACAATTTCAAATTACATCTGGGGTTCTATTCTAAGATATTTAAATTGAACATTTCATATTTTAGTTCAGCACTTGACTGGAAGCTATAGGCTTGAGATTTCAAGGACAGCTGAAACTTTCCTTTGCATAGCTCCCTTGCAAACCTCTTTCAGACACAATTCTGGGGTTTGTAGTTTTACAAGGTGTCACAGCCTTCTCTGCCAAAGTCTGCTGGTGCATCATCAAACTACAAACCCCAGGATGCCAGAAGGAGCTATGCAAAGAAAAGCCAGTTTTTACCTGGATTATCTCTCTACCGTAGTATGTGGCCCTGTTTACACAGGCAGGAAAATGTGAGATTAATCCACATTTTCCTGCCTGTGTAGAAAGGGCCTTCATGTAGAAAGGGCCTTCATATTTTCAATCTGGGGAGATCCTGAGGGAAAACTAGGACAGTTGTCTTGGCCAGATTTCTTCAGAGGGAGGTTTGCCTTTGCCTAGGCTTTTGCTAAGACCGAGAGAACGTGTCTTGCCCAAGATTATCCTTCTTTCCCTTGCTTTTTAAACCTTTTTTAAAAAAACAGAATCAAAAGATTCAAGATTTGTGAGATTTGTGGATTCCCAGAACCTTCCAGGGATTTGGATCCGGAAAATTCTGGATTCGTTCCATCCCTAAAAATAGCCAAGAGAATGTGTTTGAAGCAACATGTTGATTTTTAAAAAATGAAAAGGAGCCCACTACAAAGGTTGTTCAGATTAATATGTGCTGAAATGACTGTGCTGCTCCCCATCCTGCTAAAACAACTTGGGCTTTCTGACAGGAAAAAAAAAGCATCTCCAGTAAAGCACAGGAGGATTGTAAGCAGAAGATAAAGGCCATTTCCACACTAGACTGTTATAGCACTATGATTCCACTTTCAACATCCTATCGAATCCTGGGATTTGCACTCGCCCCTCCCAAAACTGCAAACCCCAGGATTCCATAGGATGTTAAAAGTGGAATCATAGCGCTAAAATAATCCTGTGCGGAAATGGCCAAAGTCATGTGGGCCTCCTATAAAGAAGGTATGGGGAACATGTGGCCCACAAGCTTCATGTGGCTGCCATGCATTTTGTGCCTACTTCACAACTGTCATCAAAATCTTGAAAACCTCCTGGAAAGGTAAATTGATTTGAAAACCACATCACACACTGTTTCTGTTCCTCAATTGAAATCAGAACTATGTGGGGAAATTTGACTTTGCGGGGGGCGGGGGGGCTGCCATTGCACTGTCAGATTTTGGAAGTGGCATGGCACAGTGCTGCACAAGTTCCAGTGGGGTGTCCCAGATGGACAGATGTTACCGCAGTTTCTAGCCCGAGCTTGCAGTATATTAGAGATCATTTGATATCAATAATTTGGCCTTCTTTACCCATTCCTCTCCATGTGCTTGCGAGGCCCCCGGACAAGCACGCACACAGGCACGGCCGAAAATAGCTGAACCATTCAAATCCCAATCCAGGCAGGCCAGTCATTGCTGAATGCAGCTTCAGGAGACCTCAAGCCAAGCACCACATTATGTATGCACACTACTTACAAAAGATCCCCTGCCCCAAGCAGGCAGCTTGATGAGCGGACTATACAACTCCCAAGCACTCCGCGTTTGCATACTGTCTACGCTATTGACAACTCTGTCATAATTCAATCATCCAAAGTACTGACCTTTCGGAGGCTTTGTCTCCAACCTGAAACTCATTGTTATCCCCAAGAATGGACTAGCCTGCGGCCACATTTTCCCCTATAAGAACCCCTGACTTTGAGCATCTCGTTGGATCGCTCTTGGCTTCCATCCCACCTTGCTGTCGCTTCATCCAGCGAGCCTTCCCCTCAGCTCCTCGCGCTCCTTACTTCCACAGACTTCGTCTTCAGACTACCCGGGCTTCAGGACAGGTGTAGTATTTCCCATACAAAACGTCCTCTTAAAATCCCTCTATCCAACTCCTACCTTTATTTCTATAGTTCTTTGTGTGAGTGTGTTGCACACACGTGTTTGACTGTATCTCAATAAAACAACTATTATTATTTACTTCTGTTTGCTCATTGACTCGGCCTGACCCCATAGACATTGGGTTCAAGATCTCGCTACGTTGCCCTGCCTCTCGCATTGCTAACTAGTGCTCTAGCTAATTCCCATTCCCCATTATTTTGAGCACATTGAGGTGTCCCTCCCAGAACCCCCAGAAATCAGGGTAACACAGAGGCTGCCCACCCCACTATAAAATAGGAGTGAATGGGGTATCACAATTCTAACTAAATGCCTTACGCGGAAGCAGCCAGGCTATGTTTCAAACACATTTTAAATTCATTTCCTTTCACATTGTTACCTTAGAAATGAAAGAGATTCATAAATGGAGAAAGAAAGTACAGCATATGTGATGAATGGTTGCCATTGTTGGGTGGTTTTCTTACCTTCACACCTGTTTACTATTTCCAATTTGAAATACTGTCCTTCACGTCTCCCATCTGTTGGCGCAATTCAGTTTGTATTGCCTGCATAAAGCCCAGCTGGCATACAACAGAAGATGAATGCATTCAGACGTCCTGAAACTGTGGATTTAGGTTTTGGGGAAAGATGGAGCATGGAACGGTGCTACTGAATAAAGTCCTGTTTCTATATACAGAGAGATCCTGAACTGAGAAGCCTATCATTGTAATCAGTGATAGTGCCAAATGTTCAATGTGCAGGCATCCTTCTGCTCCCACCACACTCCACTTGTATGTTATAATCACAAACAATAGGAAATGAATAATACCAATCACAAAGATAACAGCTGCACTCTGGGGTCAGGCTTTGCATATTCCTCTCTTAACAATGGCAGTGTGTAACTCCATCTCAGCACCCGGCTCTGAATAATTTATTTATAGATGCCATATCTATTTCTATGGCCTAAGAATGCCTTTTCATAAATGGAAGGTCACTGAGATCATTCCGCACAACACCCTCAGATTACACATATCTGTTCTTAACAGATAGAATTTAAATTGCTACAGTAAAATGTTGCCAATAGAAAATAAAGTGCTTACTCTGGCACAGATTTGTTTTTTAAAATGTCAGAATGATATCCCCACTTTATGAAGAAGTAGGGGAAATAAAGTAAGAAAAATAAAAAGCGAAGAATTTTTTTTCTCATAGCAGTGCAATTCTGAGCACATTTACTCACAAGTAAATGCCACTGTATTAAATGGTTCAGGTAAGTGATGTAGGATTTCAGTCTAAAGCTGCCAGTTTTTTAAATGATCACTATAGATTTTCCACTTTCTGGGAAATTATCTAACGCATATACCATTAACCTGGCATAAACAAATTGTGAAAGGTTCAGGTTAGCTCTCAGAAATGTTTTCCTGACAATTAAATGTACACATTTTACATTTTTGACTTAACATGATTGTTTTAGACCTGGAATTTAACTTATTCTACTATATTACTTTTACTTTATTTTCCTGATAAAATACATTTAATTTACTTGCATGACACCAAGTTAAGCAAAAAGTTAAAGCTTCTACATTTTGTTTTAGCTGGTAACTTCTTTGCTATTTTACATGGGGTTTCCCTCAAAGGTGGTAAACAGAACTTTAAGCTGCAATAATGCAGCAACCCAGCTATTGTTGGGAGCTGACTAGCGGTTGGAATATGATATATCAGTATGAAAAGAGCATCGTTAGTTACCCTTTCGTTTGGCTTCTTTCAGGCAAAATTAAAGGCAGTTGGTTATTTAAAACCCCTTACAGTACCTGGAGAGAGCCAGCATTGTGTAGCAGTTTGAGCATTGGACTACAGTTCTTGAGACCAGGGATCAAATCCCCAATCAGCCATAGAAACCCACCAAGTGGCCTGGGGTAAGTCCTACTCTCTCAGCCTCAGAGGAAGGTAAAGGCAAACCCATTTGAAAAAATCTTGCCAGGAAAATCTTGTGGTAGATTCATCTTAGGGTCACCATAAGTCAGAAATGACTTAAAGGCACACAACAATAACAGTGTAGTCCTGCACCTGGGCACTTGTCGAATCACCTTCTCCCACAAGCAATAAGGTTGCGGTTAAAAGATGCCACCCTTTTTGGAGTCAAGTTTGGCCAACTGTGAACAGAACTTTCGTGAGGGCAGTCTCCTCTCTTTGGAACACCCTTATGACTGGCTTACTTCACTGATAATTTTTAACACAATGTTTTTATTTCATCATGCATTTAATCTATAGGCTCGAGAAAGCTACCAGTGAGAGCTATGTTGCCGATGACCATTTCACAGTTCTGGTACCCTGAAGCCACGGACATCAAAGTGCAGACTATTCTCCTTCCAACAGAAGCAATGATCAAGATATAAGCAAGGAAGTTCGCAAAGGAGATCAACAGGCCTTTATTGGCACTGACAATGGAGGACAGGAGCAGATCAAACAGAGGGAAACTGTTTAACTATTCCCTTTCCTGAATCAACAGTTGAATGAATCTCCTACACAATGGGTGCCAGTCTCCAGCTTTCGGGATAGGGGCAAGACTCGCCTCTCTTTGGGTTATAGGTGACCCCCTGAGGCTCAGTTTCAGTGAGCGTTAGGAATCCAAGTCTAATGGTGAAATGTGCTTCCATTCCATAGATCAGCCAAATGAATGAGGGTTGAGATGTCTGACCAGGAAGAGTGAAAGATCAGCACTTTTTCTTTTGAGATCTTTTTCTATCATTGGACAAGGATCTTTACACATTGTTAGTGAGGTTAGATGTCTAGCTGTTGTGGGTTCACTTTGTTTTTTATTTACCATACTAGGTAAGAGTGTTTTTGAACAGTTCTTAATTTTTGCTTGTAAAGATGTACAGTGTCATGTCATCAAAGATAAAACACGTAGCCCCTGCAATATTTTATCTGCTGGATGAGAACATAGATATTTTTGCACAGCTCCCAATCACTGTTTGTGCATTGGGAAGTATTTATCCATGCAAAAATGCACTTATGCTTTGTGCATAAATATACGTAGTTTTTCTGTGTAGAGAACAAAATTTCTACACAGAAAAAAAAATGTCTATTTCTCCACAGACAAATACTTCCTGAGACACAAAGAAGCTTGCAATAACCTCACAGCTGTCTATATTCTTCTCAGTGGGATTTCCCCAGTGTCAGCAAATCCATTTCTCAGCCAAGAAATGAAAAACAAATATTATTTCCATCCCTAATTGCTCGCATCTTACGAACTGCTTTAAGGCCAAAAAAGTAAAACTTGAATTCAAAAGTAGATATTTTAAAAATTGGGGGAAATGTTACACAAATGGCAAAAACTACAAATTCCAATTTTTTCTCTATTGTGATGAAAAGTCATTTGTACCAATGTGATATAAAAAATACTTTCCGGAAGTTCAGATAAATAAATATTTTTGTAAATCAGAATTTTTTTCCCCTAGCCTCCCCCACTGCAATGAAGGTCTCTCAACTGGCAGCTGGCTGGTTCCCTATTATCTGAGTCTGTGTCCAGTCTAGCTAATTATAGCCTATGATTACCAGTCCCTGAGCATTACTGTCGCCTGCCTTAGTTCGACAGGATTATACCATCTGTGCCACATGGCCAGGGTGTGTAAAGCTGGTAAAAGGTCACAGAAAGGGGCAAAGAATTCTGAATGGGTGGTAAATGTGTGTTCTAGTCATGACAGCTGACTTTCATTAGTGTGTACACATTCAGAGTAAGATGCTCTCCAGGGAAAGAACTGCTTTGATAGCATGACTTGACCTGACAATGTTCACTTTACATATGTTGACAGTAGGCAGTATAGAGATAACTAGGACACAGAAGTCTCTAGATGCATAAAACAGAAATGCACAATGTCTTATAAACTGGATTGAAAGGTACTTATTTGGGTTGCATTGTACACTACGCAGATTATTCAACCAACAGTGCAGATTGGTGGCAGATGGTGGGGTGAGGTGCAGGGTCACCAGGTGGACCAGTCTTTGTAACTCCAGCAACTCATACTATGGAAAGGAGAAACTGAGGCACATGAACTTATCCACGCGCAGTTCTTAGCAGGGTCAGGACATCCATGCCTGCAATTTTTATTGGCCAAAGTGATCCATTTCATATTGTAATAAAATACAAAACATTATATGTAATAAAAATTGCAGGTGTGGGTTCCTCAATCTGGATTGGAACCACAGTGGGTGGCAAAAGGTTCAAACCCCTGCTCTGGGTATTGATCCAGATTGGGTTCCTTATACTTACTCCAGAGTAAGAAAGAAAACAGACATAGTTGCTAGCTACAAATTTCAAGTATTGTTTAGTTTGGCTAGAGCAACTGTAGTAGTACTACTACTAATGTAGTAGGCCAAATGCTAATTAGCCAATTTGCCTTGTAGCCAGACCTTTGGTACATTAAATTTTCATGTAAAATTTTCATATAAAAACTGCCAGTGGCAGAGTTTCATTTGCTACTCTACAGTGAATGAGTGAATATAGTCTAATTGGACTGTTTTCTACAAAACAATTCTTCCAGTTACAGATGCATGAAGCACTACCAAGATGCATGGACCATCTGTCATGGGGCTCTGAAGATCACCTATGTTGTGGCACTTTTTCTCAGATAACTTGTTTTGTCATACCTATCGATCACATAGGCCCAGAAATTGTCTGAATTGGATTTGATCACTATCATGCATCATAGTACCTATATTTCTCTTGGATTTCCATAAATGACCTTCCTATAGATGTTCAGACACTGGTATTTCTTGACCTCAGTACAACACAGACCATAAGGGAAGGCTTTAGCAAGAGCACCACCAGCAGCAACCAGTGCAACTCTAATAGGCCATAGCAATGTTTTTCCTTTACCTTCCAGCGCATCTTGCAATAAGTACTTCTTTCTTATTTTCACATTCAAATCAGCACCGAGCATTCATCTGTAAATGATATACCTCTTATCCCAGCTGTTAGTTACAGAGAAGAGAACTCAGTAATGCATTCTGTATTCTTGCAAATGCAATAGGGTTTTTTTTTCCAAGAAAGGGATCTAACAGACAAGCAGAGTTTGTTCCAAATTTTCTAGCAGTATGCTTTCTTCATATTGCATACAACCGTGCATAAGACCTTAAAATTCATTTTAAAAACATAAATCAGCTTTACTTGTGCACACTGCCATCACATTTTGTAGGTAACTATTTACCATGACCTCAGAAAGTCTTGAGAAACCCAATTTTCATATAAATTGGCCAGGACTGGAGGAATATATCTGACAGCTATATGGAAGAGCATGCAGTAAAGGAATCCTAATTTATCTGCAATACAGCAAAATGAGAGAAAGGTGGTTTACTGCTAAGCTGCACATTACACAGACTCTGCTGCATACTAGCTTGCCAGAAAAAACACATTGAGTTATATGACAAAGAAGTTTTGAATCTTTCCTGCCATTTCTAATTATTTAGTATATTCACATATACTGCTGCCTTCCCCTCCTGCACATTCAGTGGTGCTTAGGAGCTGGTCCTCACTTTCCAAATGAAATAACAGCCATTGGCAATGCTTCTCCCTCCTGCCCCACCTAGTTGGGGAAAAAAGTGGAAATGGTGAATGGAGCCTGCAGCTACTTGGCCAACATTTTAACACACTCAAAGCAGACCTCTGTCAGGACTGAACTTTGGTTAACAGTGCAGAACTGCAAAACCGTTCAAACAAAGCCACTCCTGAACCTCTTGATGTTCTCAGTTCTAGTAAGGCATGTATAAAGTAGGGTTGCCCCAAAATCAACTGTTGAAAGGAAAATATAACCACTAGATCATACTGACTAAACATTTCACGCTTCTGTTGGTTAAAGGTGGCACCTCCCATCAAACTCCTAAGCCCCAACCCTTGATAAGTGCTCCATCCCAGAAGTCTTGCTCTCACCAGAAATCTCAAATTTATGATTCCTCTATGATCGCATGACACCTTGTGGACCACTAGGAAGGCGTTTCAGAGCCCCATGACCTATATGACCCCCTCTATGATCACGTTTCATCCTCATGGACCAGTAGGAATGGGTCTCAGAGCCCTGTGACCCATGTGGTTGAAAATGACCCAAACCTGCTCCCTGGATTGGCCCAGCATGGTCCTGTGATCCCTCTGCAACACGGCTTTCCAAACAGTGTGTGGTGACATATTAGTGTGTCGCCTGAAGTGTGTAGGTGTGTTGCCTCCCCAGGCTGAGAAAGACCCCCCCCAGCCTCTCCTGCTGCTGCTGCTGCTGCAGCAGCAGTGGGCCAGGATCAGATGGGGGGCTGCCCTTTTCACTATTGCCGCCCTCACTGGTGTCTTTCCTCAGTGAGGGCAAACGCAGTGAGTCAGGAGTGGGGGTACTGCCTTTCCCACTGCTGCCACCCTCGCCGGGGTCCTTCCTCAGTGAGCGCAACAGAAGCAAGCCAGGATCAGGTGAGGTGGGCTGCCTTTCTTGCTGCTGCTACCCTTGCCAGGGGTATTTCCTCAGTGAGGGCAACAGCAGCGAGCCAGGATCGGGTGGGGGGGCTGCCTTTCCCACTGTTTAACCTCCGTTTTGCTGGTAGAACTGAATTACGGTGTCGCAAAATGATGCATGTCCAAAAAACGTATCACCAACATGAAAAGTTTGGAAAACCCTGCTGTACAATCACATTACATTTTCACAGATCAGTAGGAAGAGGTTTCAGAGCCCTGTGACCCATGTGGTTGGAAGTATCCAATCAAGGCAGTTTCCAACATCTCTCCTGATTGTTTGAGGGTGTCAGAGGTGGAAATGGCCCCATGTTGGACCTTATAGAACCATGTGACCCCTCAGCAAATACACACCAGCACAACCAACCAACAGGAAGAGGGTTTACAAGTTTGATTTTGAGCTGGGTATCCCACATTGTACATGCAGACATTTTACTTGCTTGGACATGTTCAGAGAAGAGAACACAGGGTAACGAACTACTCATCCAAATTCCATGAGTTTTTCTATGCCCTTTGCACCTTTAAAATACAACGTATAAAGGAGGAATTATTTGTGCAGAACCATAGACTCTATTGCTTTTCCCCAACAATGTCAAGAGCTGTGGCTTTTCCAGTTCTCCAACACCCTTCAGTGATGAATTTGTGGGAGAAGAAATGAATCCCAGAAGCCTGTTATTACCCCCCAATCTGCAGCTATTTTTAGGTTTGGACAAGTCTATCATCCTGAAACAATATTGTTGATGAATAGATTGCCCTGATGAAGAGACTGATACAGAGTGTGATTGTGGCTATGATCTAAAAGTACTTTCCCCAAAGATGCAAAAAATGCAGATTTTGGGTGCTGAAGATGTAGACAAAGGGCTGCTTTGTAAATCAGACCATCAGAACATTGAGAGAGTGGTTCGAGATCCAACCTGGTTTATTTACCGGTCACTCCTCGATGACCTGCTGAAGGATGGTGAGGCAGAGAATGCTCTGGTGGACAAATCTGAAAAATCATAGGCAGGTTATGAGAAGTCCACAGTAAGAGTTCTATCACTGAGGTATTGTTATTTTTAGAGAGAATAATTGAATGCAATAGGCTCTTCACATCAAGAACTCACACAATGTAAACATATCATGCATTTCATGTGTTTTCAGTCCTGAGAAGCAGACATGCTTCATGCATTCTGCAATAAAATGGTTTGTTCTATAACTGTGTGTTCATATTTGCATTAACTGACAAAATGATAGAACATGAAAAAAATCCTAAAGAATATATATTATATACTCGGAGAAGTTGGAAGCTTCAGGTGTCTTTCAAGAGGCCAAAACACAGAGCAAAACCATCCAGAAGGGAGAGGTCCAGAAACAAAACTGCTGTACCGTATTTAAAGTGGATTCCCAACAGTAGATTAATTTATTTGACATGCAACAATTTTCTAAGTATAACAAGGGCTACAAAAACATTTTGACACTGATAGATATTTTGTCTAAATATGCCAAAGGCTTTGGCTCTGAGATGTAAGTCAGGTAGAGAACTGTCCAAAGAACTTCAACACTATTTTCAAGATGGATGAAAACCTGGAAAATTACAAACAGAAAATGGTAATGAGTTTCTAAACAAGGCTGTAAGTACTCTGTTAAAACAACATGAGGTGCATCACTTTGTCACCAATAACAAAGTTATTTTCTTATTGGTGACAAAGAGATATTCATTGTTGATCAAGTAATCAGAAAAGCAGATAGGCTAGTGTTTCTCCTGAAAGATTATGAGGGTAAAAGTGTTGTTAGCACCTGTTATCCTGAAGAATTATGAAAGATTAATACCAAGGAGGACTGAGTGTACAGAACTGAAAAAAAAATCTAGCCACAAAAAGGCAAGGTAGGAGAAACAATGGGGTTATATTTAAAACATATGTGCTGAAACTGACATAATAAAGTCTAATCCTATACATATACAGAATTTCTTTTCCCAAGCTATTGCACAGATGCATTGGCTTCAGAGCTTGATAAGCTCCCCTACCCATTTGATTAGGCAATACTTTCTTGTGCGTGTATGTGCCTTCAAGTCATCTGTTGTCTTAGGGTTACCCCATGAATTTCATAGGGTTTTCTTAGGCAAGGAATATTCAGAGCTGGTTTTACCCATTCATTCCTCTGGGAAAAAAATACAATGCTCAAATTAGTGACTAGGTCTCAGATGGCAGAACTAACGTGTCTAGTCATGAAACAACTGTACTGGTTCCTGAGCCAATTTTAGTCACAATGCATAAGCTCCAGAAAGGGCATGGGTGGAAAGTATTACCCGTCCAAGAAGGCAAACTTTTCCTGTTATCCTGTTAGGTACTTTGATGTTCTTAATTTGTTAAGGTGCCCCTAAGACCACCCTACCATGGGGTTTTCTTGGCACGATTTCTTCAGAGGACATTTGCTATTGCCTTCCTCCTAAAGCTGAGAGATAATGATTTGCCCAAGGTCACCCAGTGAGTTTCCAGGGTCCAGAGGGGATTAAAACCCTTCTGGCAGATCTTACTGCCAGGACTCAAACCACTTCACCACCCAAAGGCTGTGGCATTTCAGGAGATGAGGGGCTGCCTGTTAACTCATGCATTTTGGAAAAATGCATAAAAATGACCCCCATGGAGGACTGAACTTATCACTGGTCCTCATGTACTTTTTTAAACGCACTTTGAAACGTATTCACATACATAAAGCGAACCCCAGTCTCCCCCCGAAGCCAGCACTGATGAAGCCCAGGGCCATTTCTGCACTAGACTGTTATAGTGCTATTATTCCACTTTCAACACCCTATGGAATCCTCAAAGGCCCCTCCCTGAACTGCAAACCCCAGGATTCCATAGGATGTTGAAAGCGGAATAATAGCACTACAACAGTCTGGCGCGGAAACGGCCACGGGAAAGCTCTGCCACCTCATCCCCTGAATGCGTACTAACTGGGCCTCCCGTCCCCATTCCTCCAGCCTCCAGATGGAAAGACCCCCCTCCAGCTCCTTCCTCCCCGGTTTCACTTTCCCCTCCTCGGGAAAACTGGTGACGTCTCCAGCCGAGCGCCCAGCCTCCACCCTCGAACTGCGCATACCCCCACTGCGCATGTCAGACGGAGGGTTTCGTTAGCTCTCGTTCTACAGCAGCGGCGGGGAGCGAGTCTTTGCCCGGCTCCCCCCAGCTAAAACATCTAGCTCGCAACAGGTTTTCCTTCAGTGGAAAATTCAAAACGACTGCTTTACTCCAAGTAAACGGTCGCTTCGCGAAAATGAGTTTCGTGCGCATGACAAGTACGAAGTGGTCTCGTCCTCATTCCGAGGCGGCTGACGACTCGGGAAGAGCCGAGGTGGTTCGGCGGGAGGCGGTAGTCGGCTATCGCTGAGGCGCCTTTATGAATTATGAATAAGGGGGCGGGGCCTTGTGAAGCGTCGGCGACGTTGACAGGCCGAGCGCGAGGGTGGGATTGTGATGCGCGGCGGCAGTGACGACAGTTCCGGGGTTGTTAGGGGTCCGCCGCAGTAGGCTAGCGCGCTGCCAAAGGGGAAGAGAGCGGGCTGTAAAACCGGCTTCCGAAAGCGGGGATCGCGTCAGAAGCAGGAATAGACTGGGATCTCCTTTGCTTTCGCCCTATCAGTGTGAGAGGAGGCCGGTGTTATTTTTATGGTCGGGATACTCGGCCATGGAGGCGGGGGTGGAAGATTTTTGATAGGGGCAGTTAGAGATTTTATTTTTTATTACTGTCACACAGGGGCTGGCCTATAGGAAATCGTTATTCGGAGCCTTCTTGAAAACGATTTAGGTTTAACACCTTCTTAAAAATAGTCCAATGGAATTTTTGTCCCAAAGTGTATTTGAGTAACCCGAGCAAAATTCATAGAGGTACCTCCCATCTGTCACAAAGAGGTGCTTGAACAGGGGAAAATCTCTTTCTGTTTTATCCTGGACGTTTTAGTACTCTGGTGAAGGGCGTCTTTTGTCCTAGGCAGCGTTTTTGTGATGTGCGGTCAGTATCCTTTTTAAAATGCGTCTCTTTTTATCTGGCATCAAACCGGATCTTTATTAACAGGGTTTTTGAGCGTTTTTTTTTTTTGGAGGTACCCCTGCCCTCTGTGGGTACTGTGGGATCCGGTCCAAAGAGGAAGGATTAGCTCCCTAATTTGATGTGCGAGAGGGGGGTGTCCTTTGTTGCGGTGGGATTAAAAAGCTCGCCGGCTGCAAACTGGGCAGCGCCGGCAAGTATCCCGTCTGGGTGGTGGTAGTGGAGGCGGCGAAGGAGGTGTTGCCCTTTTGCTAACGCCTTCCCTTCGCTCGGCATCCGGGGCCGATTCTCCTCGTTCTTGCCCTGTCAGCCGCTTTAACCGGTTCTTCTAGAAGCAGAAGCTCCCAGCTTCCCGTGCCCGGGTAGGTGGCCTCCGGCTGCGGCCGCCGCCGCCGCCTCCCTCCGCCTCTCGCCTGCTTCTGCTCTGCCTCCCCGCGTCATCACAGCATGCGCTGCTTCTGGGGCTGACACTCGGAGGAGCCGCGGGCGGAGGAGAGGCTCCAGCGGGCGGGGGCCGTGACAGCAGCTCCCCCTCGCCTCCGAGGTGTGAAAGCGGGGTTCCTTCCCGGTTGACTTTAAACCCCGTTTTCTGCTAGGACTCTGAAAACCAGCCACGGCAGCGGCGGCCCCTTCCAGCGCCCGCCGGAGGGAGACGAGACCTCTTCTGCAGCTGTCGCCCAGCCCAGAAGCCGCCGCCGCCGCCGCCTCCTGACTAAGCGAACCACCACCCTGAAGACTCTCCTCAGCTTCGCCGCCGCCCTTTTTCCGCGCATCCGAGCAGGAGCAGCTCAGTCGCCCCGTCGACGACGAGAAGCCGCCGACTCCGCCGCCTTCGCCGGCTCCCCCTCAAGCCCGAAGGACTTCCCTCCAGACGCCCCGGCCGCGGGAGAGGAGCGCCGACCGGTGTAACTTCGCCCGCTTGGCTCACGACTCTGGCGGCGGAGCTCAATGTGGTGCCCGCTGTTGCTGCCGCCGCCGCCGCCTCTCCCGCCGCCGCCGCCTTCTGCCGCTCGGGGCTGAACCGGCGGCGCCCGTCCGTCTCCTCACACCTGCGGGCTTGAAAGGCCACCGGGAGGAGAGGCTGCTGTCCCCCTCTCTGCCCTCTTCCCTATGGAGTCTCCCCCCAACAACAGCCACTTGCTGGGCAGCGCTGGGAACCTGCTGCCCGGCGGGCTCGGCTCCGGCTTCAGCAGCCTCCAGAACCCTGAGCTCTCCAGCCCTCACCACGGCGGGAGCGGCGGCTCTTCAGCCTCGGTGGTGACTTCCTCCCCGCCGCCGCCGCCGCTGCCCGGCTTCGGCACGCCTTGGTCGGTGCAAACGTCGTCGCCCCCGCCGCCTCCGCAGCAACCGCCACCGGGACAGCCGCAGCAGCAACAGCCCGCGCCGCCTCCCGCGACCAGCGCCGCCATGGCTCCCCCGCCTAGCCCGGAGTCGTCAGAGAGCGGCGGCGGCGGCGGCGGCGGCGGGAGCAGCAGCTTCTACGCGGCCGGCGGCGGGATCCCGTCGTCCATCAACCCGGCTTTCTTCCAGAGCTTCTCCCCGGTGTCGACTCATGCCGCCTCCGTTGGGCCTTTCGGCAGCCCCTTCTCGACCGCGCCGCCGCCTCAGATAAATTTACCTCAGCAGCAACAGCAGAACCGGCGGTCTCCGGTGAGCCCGCAGCTGCAGCAGCACCACCAACATCAGGCGGCTGCGGCGGCCGCGGCGGCCGCTTTCCTCCAGCAGAGGAACTCCTACAACCACCACCAGGTTGGTACCCGCAGAGGACAGGAGCCGCCGTTGGACTGGGGAAGGGGACGGTTTATGGGGAGACACCGGGATGGGGGGCTCTGGATGTAGGAAATGATGTGTATGCAAAGATTTGTGCGTAGATACCGTTCCTTATCAGCTGAATATTTGACCTGGAAGCAGCTTACCGTAGAAAACACCCACCGTCGCAAGGAAAGGCGTACCTGAGGATGGTGAATGAGAGCAGAATGAACATGGGTGCCTGAAACGTGGCGGAAGAGCCGTGCTGGGTTTTTTTAAACAATTCTCAGCGTGTGAGGATTGATGGAAAAGAACATGAAACCCCTGATGCTTTCAGTTTCCTCATCCCAATAAAAATTTGACAGTGTCAGTATGGTAACACATTAACCACCTCTTTCGTTTTCAGTTGAGAACAAATGGTTTGTCTTATAATTATGCTTGTTGTTTGCCTTCAAGTCGTTTCTAATTTATGGCAACCCCAAGGCAAACCTAACATGGGGTTTCCCTGACAAGATTTGCGTGTAGAGGGTTTGCCATTACCTTCCTCTGAGGGTGAGAGTATGTGACTTGCCCAGGATCACCCACTGAGTTTCTGTGGATAAGCAAAGATTCAGAGGTCTCCTAGAGTCCTAGTCCAACACTCAAACCACTTTGCATTGCTGGCTCTCTGTCTTAAAATGGATGGGCAGAGGACGACAACAATTGACCCTGAAGGCTGTTTTTCTGCTGCCCTAGATTCCTCAGTCCTCCCTTTTTCTAATCATAAAAAATTATTTGCAACTCGGGGAAGCTTTCAGAAGCAGGAGTTCATCTTTTAAATAGGTTACAGGGCCTCCCTGCGCTGTTTATCATTTTTAGTTAAAAGCCATTTTTCAAAACCGGAAGTGGTTTTCTGGCCAGCTCTGGTTTGGTTTAATTGGTATTTTTGGCACTCTGTACAGTTCTTGGAGGGTCTGAGTGTCAGAAAAATGTCTCCTGGACTCTGAGACTGCCCATTTCTGTCTTACAAGTTACTCTGTTTTGGGAAGAAAGGTTTCCAGTGCCCTGTGCTGGAGCAATTCCAAGAGCTTTCTGTTTCTGCAAAAAGGGAACTGTCACTTCTTCTGTACTGACTGCAGGGAACTAGATTGGATATTGTTAAGGGGTTAAAGGTAACTGAATTGAGGTAACATGTATAGACATGTTTCATTGACTGATCTATAGTATACACGCTTATGCTGCAAAATATTACAGTATGACATTCTTTGTTGTTAACGTGCCTTGAGGTTGACTCCAGCCTATCATGAGGGGTTTTTTTAGTATTTATTCAGAGGGGCTTTGTCACTGCCTTCCTCTTAGTGTGAAAGAGTGTGACTTGTTCAAGGTCACCTAGTGGGTTTCCATGACTGAGCAGAGATTTGAACTCTGATCTCCTAGTCCAGTCTTGAAGCCATTACATCACGCTGGCTCACAGTGACATTCTGCCAGCTGACTTGTGGATCATAGTGGGACTGCCTGGGTGCTTTGCTTCAGAACAGCCCAGTTTTCTGTCAGTTGGAGGTGGACCAGAGGTGCCCTTCATATCAGAGCTTCCTGTTTTATGTGCTCAGAAGGGAGCCCTTGTGACAATGTGACTTTTCAGCACAAATATTACCTCAGTGTTGGGAGAAGGAGACAATAAGTTTATCAGCGGACAAATTCCTTATCAAAGTTACGTTATTTAACAACAAAGGAAAGGGCTTTCACAGCAGTAGTACTCCGCTTGTGGAACACGTTGCTTAAAGAACCTCTCCTGAGCTTATGTTACAATTTTTTTCCTGCACCAAGAGAAAAACATCCATATTTATGCAAACCTTTAAGCTACTGTACTTCTAGTTTTAAGGATTTTTTAAATCCATTTCATTATACTTATACTGGGATAAGAGTACTTGTACATTTCCTTGAAATCTTGAATAGGATAAAGAGTGCTTTCTCTATATAGCCTTTAAATTGAGTAAATAAAGGTGTTTTGTGCATAGGTCATCTTAGCTTTGTTTGCTTGAACATTTGGTAACTAACTACTGCTTCCTAGTACTTGTCATATTCTAAGCTGGACTTTTGTGACCAAACAAGTAGAAGTGCTTTCCTTATTGCAGTTTGATAATATATAAAAAGAGAGCCAGCATGGTATAGCGGTTTGAACATTGGACTATGATCTTGGAGACCAGGGTTTGATTCTCTGTTTGGACATTGGTTTTGGAAGCTCAAGGGTCTAGCTAAAAGGTTGGGCAGCTGCCATGGATCTGGCAAACATTTTTCATGTTGGCAAGTGCCTGAGGTTGTACTTTTTGTTTTTGTTTTTTATAGGGGTTTTTGTTGAAAAAAATGCATTAAAACTATTACATATATGTTAAATAGATTAAAAATCCATTGAAATTAATTATTTCTTCATTAGCTATTTATTAAATTCATTAAAATTTCCTGCCATTTTTATTAACATATAAAAGCCTCCACTCACACATGATTGATTCTTATTAAATTTATATGTATATATTTAAGTGAAAGTTGAAAGTATTTAAATTGTCTGTAGTATGATTATAGTACTAAAGTTATTGAACTGAAAGTAAATTGGCAATGATGTTGATTGTCAAATTGACTGCAGTGCATTTAGTTCCTTCCTGATTATGAGTTGTCACTGATTTTTTTTACAGCAACCTGCATCACAGTTGTTATTTACGTAAAGATACATGGGAGCACTAATGAGTAGAAAAAAGGGCATGAGGGCCATTTGAGGCCCACGAGCCATACTTTGCTCCCTCTGGCTTTAGGAAAATGGATATTAACAGTGATTTATTTGCATTCTGTTTTCTGACTTTTCTTCTCAATCCTGGCAACTTAGATTTTATATACACTGCCTTGAAATGTCATACATTTGTGTTTCCTAAAAATAAGTCCCCCTGAATAAAATGGAACTTACTATCTTGTGAGTGGCTATTGGTTTGCATCCTAACAGTGCAGTATGTTCTTTTTCTTGGCAGTAAGCTTCACTGTATTCAGTAGGTTTACACCTGGGTAAATATTCATAGAATTGAAGTGTAAGTTGGTAAAATGAAGCTGATTCTGTTTAACTGAGATGACCTCAAGCTATTATGTTTGAGATTCATTGCCTTGGTGTATTGACTGTTTATCACTTTCATTTATTTTCTTTCTATAAGAATGCTTCATTTTTAATGGATTTGAGAGCATTCTTACTAGTATCACAAGGTCACCCAGTAGGTTTTCATGGCCAAGTGGTGATTCGAACCCTGATCTCCCAGTGTCCTAGTCCAGCACTCAGATCACTACACCATGCTGGCTTTCAAGTACACATGACCTTTATGTTAGATTTCATGTTTTAGGTGTCGCAGATTTAAATTTAATAAATTTATTGTTAGATGTAGAGATGTGGGGTAGTGATATTCTGGATTACAGTTTCAACCAAACATTCTAGTTGGGGAATCAGAAGTTTTTCTTAATTTGGGAGTCAGAAAATAAGATTATTGCTGGAGAATATTAAAAATATAAGCTGCATTTAGCTGTTATGTCTTCTTCAGAAAAATATTATAAGGCAGGTACAAATACTCTTTTCTCAAACCAGATATATCGGTTTCCGTCTCTTTCCACTTATTCCGATTGAAAGAAGGAATTCAAATTACATTTAGCTAATCAGATCATACAAGGAAATAGTTGGTTTGTGACTCTTTGCGTCAGTCCTAGTTTTGATTACATTAGTATAAGAGCACTGAAACATTGGTCAGAATTCTGTTATTGCACTATGCTGGTGTTTGGGATGGCAGCAAGAGGAGAAGGACCACAGTGTATTGGCAATAAAGAAAGAAAGGCTGGAGAGAGAGAGGGGCTGTATAGAGCTGGCAGATTCTGTTTGCCTCTCCTAGAAAAAGTGCAATCACTAGCATAGTGCATTAGAACAGCACTTCAGACAGAGAACCTCAGCCTGTGTGTTCTGTGCCTTCAAGTCATTTCTGACTTAGGGCAACTGAGACAAACCTGTCACAGGGTTTTCTTGGAATACTTTGTTCAGAGATGGTTTGCTCTTGCCTTCCTCTGAGGCTGAGTGTGCCTTGCCCAAGGTCAACCAGTGGATTTCTGTAGCCAAGTAGGGTTTTGAACCCTGATCTTCCAGTGTCCTTGTCCAGCACTCAGGCCACTACACCATGCTGGGGCTCCTAGGTGGCCCACTCCTTCTAAATCTACAAAAAAGAATTGGGATAAGAATGAACTTCATCCTTATCTTGTATACAGTCAACAGTGTGCCACTTAATGCTATACAGACAGTGGATTTGGTAGTGGGTGAGAGCTAATTAGAATTTTTTTTCCTGAGCTCACTCTAGTTCATTGGTAAAAGTCTCTTTAACTTTTATTTCCTTATGGCTTGGGAGTAAATCCTACTGAATTCAGCAGAATTTTCTTCTGAGTAGCTGTATATAGGAATAGACTGTGTTAAATCAGTTTCATCAGACATATTTTAAATATAACCTTTTTCTTACACCCATTCTAGCCTCTTCTGAAACCATCACCTTGGAGCAACCATCAGAGTAGTGGATGGAGCACAGGAAATATGTCTTGGGGAAGCATGCATGGTAGAGACCATCGTAGAACTGGAAACATGGGAATTCCGGGAACTATGAACCAGATCTCTCCCTTAAAGAAGCCGTTTTCTGGTAACGTCATAGCTCCCCCTAAATTTACTCGTTCTACTCCATCACTGACTCCAAAATCTTGGATTGAAGATAATGTTTTCCGAACAGACAACAACAGTAACACACTCTTACCCTTACAGGTAAGAATGGTATGTAATTACATAGACTTTTTGATGTTTTTAACCTTAATATTGTCAACAGTATGTTGGTCAAAGCTTTTCTTTATTTGAAATAGTGGAAGTGTATTTGCTAACTAAATTATTCCACTTTATAGCTAATTTGTTTAAAATCTTTTAATTCTTTTCTTACTAGTTACTGAATGAGCCATAAATTACTAAGTGCTTTAAATTAAGATCTCTGGTTCAACATTGCTCCACAGCTGCAGTATAGTCTTACAGTCTAATCGGAGGAGTTATTCTAGATGAGCAGTTTTAAATTGTTGGGCATTCAAATTTTTTGGACTTCAGCTCTCAGAAGCCCCAGCCAGCATGACCAGTCTTGAGATTCTGAGGCCCAATGTCTGAAATGTCTGGAGGACCAGCAGTTGAGAATCATTGCTCTGGATGTTTCGTTTGAATTCTGCTTATGTATCAGGTCCCACAAAAAATAATAAATCTTGCAGCTTGGTCATAACACTTGCCAGTGAAAGTGAATGTTAGAAGGGTGGTGTACCTAGGAGTGCTAATTATATCAGCACAGCAGTGGTTTTATGTTGCCACTGGAAGCACATTATTGCAAAGATTTAAAATAAAAATGCCAGTCTCTCTCTCTCATTTTTTACAACATAGTTATACCATATTATTTTGTCTTCTGAGTATATTTTAATTTTCCTCATACACATTGATATGAGGCTGCATAACTTATGTGAAATATTTGTTTAGGTTTAGAAAACTGATTGAATAACAGTCTCTTCCAAGACTGGTGCCATTTGCTGTTTCCATTAGTGGATTGCATGAAAGAATGTAGAACAGATATACAGTAGTAGGTGTTACAGCGGAGGCTAGGATTTCAGTAGAATAGGATAGTATCTAATGCAATGTTAAAGAATTGCACAGAAGAATAATCAAACACAGAAAATTGGAGGGAGCTAGTTGCTTGGACAATAAAGTATCCAAGTGTGCAACCACAATCTGTATCAACTATGTTATCTTGTAGCAATGAAATGAAATGAAATGAAATGAAATGAAATGAAATGAAAATAATTGCACATGGCTGCAAACCAAAGATTAAAGAATTACTATTTTAATTGATCCCAATTTTGCTTCTATTAAGAGCCAGCATGCATAGGACTATGACCATGGAAACCCGGGTTCCATTCCCCACTCAGCCACAGAAACTCCCTAGGTGACCTTGGGCACATCACACATTCTCAGCTCCCTGAAAACCTCATGATAGGTTCACATTAGAGTTGTTATAAGTCAGAAATGACTTGAAGGCACACAACCACGACAAATGCTTCTGTTGGGCATGATTTTGTTTTAAGGCTGGAACCGTATATAAAAGTGTACTACATCTACTGAAGTATGTTCTACTTATATGTGAGTAACCAGGTGTGACTGCAGCAAAATACTTTGATTAAAAAGAAGAATGATATAGAGTGAGAAGTCTGCTTGGAAACCATTTTTTTAATGCAGCATTTAGGTTTAGGTGTGTATTTAAAAGAAAATCATATTGTTATTCTTCATCGGGCTTTTCCTTGAAGACTCTGGTGGCATCTGAATCGGTCACAAACTGGAGGTATATGCCTGGCAGCCCTTGTAAAAAATTTTTCTTTGCCTTTAAATGATTCTTGTGATATCCTATAGCTTATACTGTTCTTCGTTTTGCGGATCCAAGTTATAGTGGATTTTTCATTACCGTGGAGAATCAAAATATTTCTCTCAAGGGAATCTTGTTATTGAGAGGAAACTGTATTTTCCTAGCAATTGCTGAGCATACTACTTTCCTGCTGGGAAAATGTGAATTTTATTCTTTCTACTATACTGCTTAAGTGTGGAGGATAGGTTCACAAATGTGGTGATCACCTATGTATGACATCACTGATAATAACAGCTTTCTTTCCACTTTTATCTTTGCATCATTTTATGTAGTTTTGAAAATTATTTCTTATTTAGATACAGATTATTTTGATGTTGCTGACACTAAGGCGTATGATTGCTTGTATAGGTCATTTTAAGAAGAAGAAAAATTGAAAATACTTACCCAGTTAATTTTTTTTTTGGTCTAGTTATGCCCTGCCATTTAAGAAACCTTTTTGTTTATTTTCCTGTTTCTTGAAAGCAATATTTTTCCTGGAATATAACGTACATGAGAAGTTTGGAGCTCTAATATTCTTTTGCTTGATTATTATAGTAGAAACATGGGAATAAAGGTTTTAATATGGAAAATAAAGGAGAGGTGAAGTAATACCTGTTTAATTAATAGAAGGTTGAGGTATATGTTCCAGTGCTTGATTTCTCCTCTAAATAGCATTGCTATTTAATGACATGCAGTTTTGATGGAGGTCTGTTTTCACTAGAGAAGTGTGTGTATGTGAGAATACTTAACCATCACCCCATTTGTCTGGTACAGTTCTTTCACGGCCCTGTTTCTCCCGCGTTTGCACAGCTTTGCACATGCAGAACAATGTCTTGTTTCCCTTGAAAAACCAAATGGATGCACTGACAGAATTGGGTCTAGATAAGCAACAGAGGGAAGTGTTAAAATAATTATAGTGGGCCCTAAATTTTTGTGAGGGTCTGGGGCTTAGAACCCTTGGGGAAGTAAAAAAAAACATGAATAGCTCCCCTCCAAGTGACTGCTCCCCCAGTCATTCCCTTCCAGGGCTCCCCCCATTTGCTTACGTTTCACCTGGCCAGGCTGCTTTCCTGGAGCCTGAGCAAAAAGCAAGTGAATGGTAGGGGGCAGCCACATGCCTGGAGGAGGCATGCACATTTGATTCCCCCTCACTTACTTGTATTTTTCCCAGGCATGCTGCCTTCCAGGCACCTGAGCAATGGGCAAGTGAGTGGGAGGGGACAGTTGTACACCCAGAGAAGGCATGCATGCTCCTCCCTCCCACACATATTCACTTGCATTTTGCCCAGTTGCACTGCCTTCCAGGCCCCTGGGTGGTAGATAGGCAAGGGAATGATAGGAGGCAGCCACACGCCTGGAGAAGGCACGTGCACCTTTCCTCTTCCTGTTCACTTGCATTTTGCCCGGGCGTGCTGCCTTTGAGGAGCCCAGGCAATGGGCAAGCAAATGTGAGGGGGCAGTGACACGACCACAGAAGGCACGCATGCAGAGCTCCCCCTGCCATTCACTTGCCTTTTTTCCAAGTCTGTTGAAAAAAAATACATATGCCTGGGCAAAGGCAGGGGAATGGAGGGGGGAGACAAGTGGACGCCTCACAAATAATCAAGTTCACAAAGGTCAAACCTGTGAATATGGAGGGAGGACTGTATTCCCTGTCTTACTCTTGCCTGCCTTCTTTCTTTTCATTTCTCTGTTCCAAACTGACTTCTCTGAAACCTTAATAAAAGTGGATGTTTGTGACAGATCCCCTTGCCAGACTGGCCCCACAGTTCCAGCCCTGACTTCCTGTCACTCACCTTGCCTTTCCATCGCTTAATCCCTCCCTGGATTGGGTACTTGAGCCCCAAAGTGACCCCCTGTTGTGGACCAGTGGCTGTGTTATTTTGGTGGGTTCTGTGTGGTAAGTCTGACCAGGCCATCCATCAAACTTAATATGAACAGACAGAAAAAGTGGTAAAAACAAACAAGTGGAAGTTTATTAAGACACAAGAAGATAGTGCAGTAACTCTTGAACTAATTGCTCATTGGTGTTACTGTGTGCTTTCAAGTCACTTCTGACTTACTGAAAACCTAAGGTGACCCAGTCATGGGATTTTCTGGGTTGAGTGTGTGTGACAAACCCAAGGTCACCCATTGGTTTTCATAATTGAGTGAGGAATCAAATTGTGGTTTCCAGGATTGTAGCCAAACCACTGCACCATGCTGGCTCTAAATCATTTACAGCTCACCAAAACTATAGTCAGCTCTTTCCTCTGTCTAACTCTCCTGTCTCTATTCGATTTGTTCCTAACACTCTGAAATCTGTCCCTTACCTCCATGTCAGTTTTTCCCTATCTCTAGGCTGTCTTTTCCTCTGTCTCTAGGCCATCTTTCCCCAGCCTACCTTCTATCAGAGATGGGTAGGCCCCTCTTCACAGCATTGCCTGAGCTGTGATTGACTACTTTCAGCCAGGTTTGCCCATCTCCTCACTTCACACTGTCAAAGTTTTGTTGAGAGTGACAAAATTGGAAATATGTTTAAGATGGTAAAGAGATTTTTCTGATTACCTAAAAGCAGTAATTAGAGAAAAAAAGCTGTTTTTAAAGCTCATCAGAAGGCTGGTGCCTTAGAGGTCATATGTAATTCCAGTTGAGAGGGAATTCCATAACCATGTTTCCAGTTGTTAACCCTTTATTGAGTGTCTTCCTTGAATATATATTAGCAACAATACTAGTATTTGTGCAATATGGCAAAGCTACTGCTGTGCCATTGGTATTAGTAATTTCACATGACCTTTTTTGCACCTTTTCTTGTATTAAGACATTCTTTTTACATGTAGTCCAGTGTTTCCAATATGGCCATTTTATGTGTCTGTTCATGTATATGGAGAGTGATAGAGAATTATAAGAGTAATTTCCATTTCAGCTCAATTTGTAATAGCTGTCAACATGACATCTATCTTTGCAGTCCTTTCTGCAGTACACCAAGTCTATATTTGCTCTAAGCTAATCCCCACAACTCCAAGGTGTTTATGGTCAGTCCCTGAAGTTCAGATCCCATCAGTGTGTGTGTGTGTGTGTGTACATAACATATATACACACACACATACATAGAGCAAAATTATTATTTTTCTTTAATATGCGTTATCTTGAAGGGAAAAAAAACACATATATTATGATGCAGCCAAGACTAATTTTACCAAAAATAAGTTTTCTATTTTGAAATCTATCATTTTTATTTCCAGATAAGACATTAAGGCTCTGTCCACCTATCTGACAGTAAGCTTCATTGGATGGGCTCAGTGTGACTTATTTTTGAATAGACCTGTATAGTACTGTGCTGTGCGAGATTTGAAAATTATGTCACTGAGATGTATTTTATGTGGCAAAACCCTGAAGGTCACGGAGCCAGTTTACTGATAATTAGGAAATTGATTCAGTAAAGTACCAAAGTACTAAAGATGTACTAAAGTACATCTGTATTATTAATAAACCAAACTTGTACAAAGTCGTACTATAGTTTACCTGACTCAGGTCTTTGGTCATCCATAAATAACAATATTTTGCCATTGTATCTGAATGGTGAGACAGATGTTAATTTAGCTCCAGAAATAACAGGTTTTGCCAACCTTAGTTCAGGATGTGAATTTCCTTGCAGATATAAATATTTGACAGTAACATAAATAATATGCAGAGATTCCAAAACAAAATTGAATCCCAAGAGTCTCAGAACTAGCAGTTTCCATTGTTCCTATTATAAATCTTAAAGATTTTTCTAGCAGTTAAGATGCCATTGAGTTGTCATTTTAGAACATTTTTCCTTGCTGTTTGATATTGCATTAGCAAATGAGATACTAATTTTTTTCTCCAGATAACTTGTATTTTTCCTTTATCGCTGATCACAGTATGCTGCCAGTCTAAGATTGTATGTTCTGATATGCTGGTAGAGCTGCTAGGGCTTGTGAATAGCCATTCTTGCTCAGTTATCTTTAGAAGCTGCATCTTCAGAAGTCAAAATATTTTTCTTCAGTGTTGTCTTCCCCTCCCTTATGTTAATATTGTGTTCTGGAAACAACTTCTGGGTTTTGTTGTTGTTGTTTTTGTTCTGTTTTTTTTTTGCTATCTTCCTGTATTCTTGATACTTGTTTTTCTTTTCCTTTTTGAAACTTGCTCATAATTGAATTAGATACTTTGAACAACAGTCTTTATACATTTTAGAACTAATTGTATAATAATTTTCTACAAAAAAAATGCAAATCTTGTAGCACCTGAAAGACTGATTTAATATGGCAGCTAATGAAGTGGACTTTGGACTGTGAAAGCTTATTTCATTAGTGTTTAAAAATGTATTTTGTTACTGCAGCCAACAGCACAAACCACAACAGTTTCTGGTTGCGGCGTTTTAAAATATAAATATAAAGAAAGGAAAAGAGGGCAAGGAAGGTTGAAAAATGCATAGGATATGAATGTGGGCTGGGCTATATTACTATAAAAGGTGACCTTATGTCAAAATAATATTTACTTGAAGTTTACATCTGTAGAATATAGATTTTTACACAGTGCAAAACATAATAGTCTTGGGTGAGGGAGAAATTATTAGAATTTTACCAGATTTTAAAAAATGAAACAAAGATAGTCTTATTGGTTCATGAGTAAAAACAACATCCCTAGTTTGCCAATAACTTTATTTGGACCAACCAAAATGCAACAGAAGTGTGTAAGTTTTTGACTTTCCAAGAACTCTTCATCAAGCTAGGTGGAAAAAATGGAAGGGGAGTGGTTGGGGAACAAAAATGAGAGCTCCAAAAATTAGGCCAGGTATTACAGCTGCAAGATCTGCAATGTAACTCACAAAGCAGACATTGCAGACAGAATTAATCACTGGTGGGTGTCTAGGTATCATGTTACATTTGGCAGTGGATATGATGATGGACCACTGGCTGCTCTGTATTTCTAAGTACACAAGGTTGCCTTTTACTGAGAGATTTGTCTGTGGCCTAGGCCAAAACATACAGAGGCCTAAATTCTTTTTTTATTCTGACCAGAATAGACCAATTGAATTCATTAGATTTATCTGTGTGTTATTTCACTATTCAGCAGTTGATTAAATGGATCCACTGTAGTTGGTACTGTCCAACAGAATGCCAGCCAAATCCTGTTTAGGATTGCTTGCATGTGGATGATTGGATAACCTGCAGATGTGGCAAACACTCAAACTAACTTCAAATTAACAAAAATTTTAAGTACTTAATACTTTGTAATTGTAATGCAGTTCATAATCTGTGAAGCATAGAAGTAGGGAAAGAATATGGAGTATACCCACACTGTTCAATTATAGCACTTTAATACCACTGTAACTATTATTGCTCCAACCTATGGAATTCTGGTATTAATCATATAAGGTATTTAAGCATGTTTGGCAAAATTCAGTAATCCTGTAGTAGAAGGGGAGGATGCTAGAGCTCTCTGCCAACGAATTCTAAGCCATGACAGTTAAACTGATATCAGACTGCCATTATTATACATGGTAAATATGTCCCAAGATTCTTACTTAAAGAGAACTGTAATTCCCCAATTTTTATCTCTTTGTTTTTTCTTCATGTGAATGTTACAGGAGTAAGTGCTATATGTCCTTTCATTAGCTTATACTGTTTTCCACAGAGTAGGTCTTTGCACTGTAGACAGTACAGGAAGAAACAAGATGTACTGGGGGATAGCCCAAATGTGACTTCAGCAAGCATGTTTCTCTTTTGGTGGAAAAATAATATCTTATTAGTTAAGTCATTGTGAGCAGTATAGAGGTGAGATGTTTGGTTCAATAACCTCTATGTGATTTTGCTTATGTTCACAAGAATGTTGTTCATAAAATCACTGCTGGTATGATTCAGTGGATACTTATTGTCCTATCACATTGTTTAACATATAGTGCAATCCTAAGCATGCTTACTCAGAAGTAAATTCCATTGTGTTCAGTGGAATTTACTCCCTAGTGAGTAAAATTCAAATGACACTCATAGATGCCTATGGGTATCTGAAGAGCTTCTATTTATATTTTGACCTCCAAATTTACAGTGCTTTCAACACTCAGGTCAGACTGAAGTATTGTATAGATGCTTACCTTATGTCGCATGGCAAGCCCAGGGTCAGACTGTGATATAAATCTTTATTTCAAAAACTTTGATACTAGTTCTCAAAAGTTTCTGACTGAAGAAGTTGAACATATTTTAACAGCTTACCTTTTAGCCTAATATATTAAACACAGGAAGAATTCTTGAAAAGACAGACCTTGATTTATTTATGCAAATCAGGAGGCATATTTTTCTTGACGCTGAATGAGGCATTTTCCACAATTTGAGGTGCTTCATATTGTTTGTGCTGTACAGTATATTTTAGGTAACTGAGTGGGAATTGTCTCTCTGTAATATCCCACAATGTTAGCCTGGTATTTCTTTTTTAAAAAAAATTATTTGGGTTAGTTTTGCCTTTTTAAAAAAAATAGCTGAGCCATAATGGAAATTTGCCTCTACTTAGTACGTTACCCAGTGTAAAAAAATTACAGGAATACCCAATGTAAAAATTACCAGAAAATAAAGAACAGCATTGTGCTATAATTATGGTAAAAAATTTACCTAGATGGTTCAAGTCAAATCTTTTAGGATTCTTTCTGCGCTGTTTTTTATTGACTGTCTTCTGGTATAGCACTAGATTGTGGGGCAGTAAAAGAGAAAACCTGATTCTTTTTCAATATTCAAATCTTTTATAAACATATAAACAGAACTAAAAGCTTTTGTGAACAGGACTAGGGGCTTCTCACCAGCCTAAACTTTATAGATATAAGTGTTTAGTCATATTTTCTTTCAGATTTGTATAGTGAAATAGACTTAATTCTAATCTACAACTAATATCTAAACTAATGAGTTAGATGTTTATAGTGATAAAATACTTGTAAACAAGTCAAACTTTTTTCAATGCCATTTATTTCATATAGCCGTGGTCAGGTTGATGTGCTAGCCCAAGAGTAAAGCTCTGATAATGAAGAATTTTGTTTCTCTAACATAAAAGGAACCGCTTAAAAGTACTTTTTGACAGTGCTGCAGAGAAATATAAATATTACTTTGTTTTCAAAAGAAGTCAATATACCTTTTATCCACAGTTGAAATGTAATTCATGTAGAAGTTTCTATAAATGGCTGATGGCAAAGCTAAAGGCTACTGACAGTAGTATGTTACCTGTTATGCTTCCTGAAAACTGACTCCTTCTCATTGTGTATAATGTATCTCTAATGCTAAGGATCTTTTTTTCCTTTAGGATCGAAACAGAATGTATGACAGTCTGAATATGCATTCATTGGAAAATTCCCTTATTGATATAATGAGAGCTGAGCATGATCCTCTTAAAGGTATGTTACTACACTGGCTTAATTATCAGTATGTTTCTGAGCCCCCTCTACATTGTTGTTTTCTTACCTGCTTGAAAATGCGCATATATCTTGAATCAAATGGCCAATTCAGATATGTTGATACAGTGATTGGGGCTGAGTAATCAATTACCCTGTTTGGAAAAGTCATCCTTCAATTTGGCAAATCTTCTGAGCGTAGCAATGATTGCTTTTCCAGTTATTGGTCTTTTTCCTTCTTTCTTTTGCCCTTCGTAAAGGAGTAGATTCATATTTGTCATGCATTGGCCCATTGTATCTGTGAGGAATTAGCTTCACGACCCCTTGTGGATACAAACCATGCACGCTCAAGTCAGCCTTGTGAAGCTTGCAGTGAGACTGCAAAGCCTTTTGAAGCAAGCCTTATCCAGTAACCCCCTATTAAGAACAGTGCAGGGCAGCTGTAGAAGCAATAGCAAGCCCTGACCGCCAGGCATACTGCAGTCTTTGGGATCCCTCACCTCTGAGGAGCACTTCCCTGGCAGTGAAGGAGCTGGAAGAATGCAGAGCACCTGGCAGCTGATGCTTCCTGCTGTCGTGGATTTGTGTGTGTGTGTGTGTGTGTGTGTGTGTGTGGGGAGAAGGTAAGAAAAGGAAGGGAAGGCTTGAGATTGTTCAGGGCACAGACAAACCAGGCCTACTTTCTTTTCTCCTTCACAGGAGTAGCAACACCCTTTTTAATCATAATATCACATTCCAGGTCCCTCCCCACATTTAGTCACAACCCTGCTTTCCCTAAAACCCACAACCTTTGTAGATAAAGGGCAAAGCTTATTAATGGTTACTCCAAAAGAGAATGGATAACTTGTAATAGAGTGTAATTAAAAATACTGCTGAAGAAAATACTCTGTTGAGGCTATACTTCTGGAAAAATAGAATAAAATCTTTGTTAAAAGAACCAGCAAGGGAAAAGGTATTGTGGCATCAAGAAGATTCAAATAAAGTAACATGTTCTTAAAGATATCTGTTTCTTTCAAAACACACCAGCAGAGCTTTCACACATATCCCTTTGGCTATCCTAGCACAAAGGTCTGTTTCCCCACTCAGGGTTCCACTCTCTGACCCTTTCATATTTCTAATCTCTAAAAGATCATCTCTGACCCTTTCAGTGGTGACTTGGTTACTTATCTTTTGGTTTACTGGACACTCTGACTTAGATCTCTCTCGATAACTCTCACTCAAGGAAGACAGATTCTGCCCCACACTCCCATGATGTATGCTCTCTGCTGTCTTACTCACAGCCCCTCCCTCTGACTGGGGCTGGGTTGTCCTCAGTCAGACAGCCAAACTGATTACATCCCCCTCTGTTACTAGGGCTGCTCTGGTAACCTCACCCCCAGGCTCTATTGCACCTGCTGCTCTGTTGCAGCCTCCATGGCTGCCCTATACTGTTTTCAAGACTGCAGGGTCTTACTATATAAGTCTTCCCTCACAAGGCAAGGCTTATAAAGTAAGCTCTTACAGTATTAAAAATGGTGCCAGCTGTCAACTTCTGCCTTATGAGAAAACTCCACTCTCTTGAAGGAAGAAGAAGGTGGCTAGTGTGCTCCGCACCATGGAGTCAATTGTACAGTGGGTTAAATTTTTAAGTCCTGAGCTGGGCCCGCTCTATATGATGCCAGTGGCTCGTCACTGTAAGTAATTGCAAAATGCACTTTCAAGATCCAAGAATCTTCCTAATTGGATTAAGGCAGCTTCAGTAATTAGATTAGATGTGTGTCACCAATGTAATACATGTCTTAATGTAAACAATTTTATCCAGAACGTGCAAGGCAAAAGATCTGTCTTAATGTCATATTTTGCACATAACTGAAACAAGGTTCCAAACATCCTTTAACTGACCAGAAAACTTTACTGCACAGAGGCTGAAAATGTGTCTGTACTGTGGATATTGGAGATACAGTTTATTTGTGTTAATGGGGTGTTTACAATAAGTCCTACAGTTCTACAGATAACAAGATGAATGACTATATGTAACACTGCCGTGGTAGAAGCTCATTGTAAGCATGTTTCAAATCCAGCTTCTGCCAGTATCTGAAGCATGACTGAATATATTGCTCTGTTTTGTTCATTTGTAATGCTTAAAAAGTATAGTCTAATACAAAACTCTGAGAAGTATGTCCTTTTGGTTTCAATGGTACCTACCTACCTACCTACCTACCTACCTCCAAATCTGTGTACAATTGCAACTTGAATACTCACTATTTAATACAGTTACAGTTACAACAGAATATGTCCCATTGAGCTCAAGATGATTTACTTCTGAATAAACACACATACAATTGTTCTGCGAGTTTTTGCTCATTTCAAGTATAGTTTGAAAGGCTTTTAAAGAATAATGTGGATTATACATATGGTCAGTTACATTTAATTATAATCCTGCTCATTAACCAGTGGTTATTTAACCAAGAACACCATAGGTGTATGTGTCTTCAAGTCACCTGTTGACTTGTGGGGACTCCAAGAATTTCATAGGGTTTTCTTAGGCAAGGAATACTTGGAGGTAATTCGGTTCCAATAAATTTACATCTTAAAAACTGGGCATTTAAAATGTGCATTTAAAACTTGGTAAAGATAACATGTTTTAGAAAACATGCTATGTAGTTTTGTCATTATTTTGTCAGGATTTAGCAAAGTAACTTAATATAATGGTGGTGCTGTATAGTAAAAGCTTGTTGTCTTCTTGCCATTTTATATCTGAACAGTCTTAATAAATACATAATAGTTTTAAGCCTTTGTTAATGAATCATTTTGACAGTGGTGTAGACTTGAGTCAATTGACTTGGACTCAAATCATTTCAGTGGCTTGACTTGGACTCGAGATGGCAATAAATGACACACTCATCTGACTCGTAACTTGTATATTTTTAGTGACCAACTTGCTGCCCTTGGTTCAGTAACGTAACACGTTCATCCAGAAACCTTACAACTTTGAACAACATTCACTTTTTGCCTACTGGTCATGTGATGATCTATCTCATGTCCAAAGCTCGGGCCATTTCTCAGAAGGGAATAGCAAATATGTAAGGCAATAAACTTGGGAAGTGGTGGTTGAGGTCTGCTCAGCGGTCTGTCCGTGCTGATGTTGGAGGAGCCTTCTAAAACTTTTCCTAACAGCAGAAGGCAAGACTCACCTCTGAGTGTAGAGAAGGATCCTTTCTTCTAAAATTTTTGAAGTCTCAGAAATGGGGAAAAAGAAGGATCATACTCCAGTTTCAGAAATGGAACGTAAGAAAGATCCTGTTGCCCACTTCAGAAACTGGCTTCCAGACTTGAAAGTTGACTTGAAAGTATCTTGCAAGGACTTGAGACATGACTTGAGCCTTGAAGATAGAGACTTGAGACTTGAAGTAAAAGACTTAAATACATCACTGAATTTTGAGAAAGATAGTATACTTCTGAAGACAATGCTAATGCCATTACCATGACTAATCATGATGACCGATACTATATCATAGTAGGTGGGCTGTTTGTCTTACACAATGAGAAAGTATCTGGGAATAATCTTTGTTTGATCTATAGGGCTTATCCAGAAAGTCTTGAAAAGCCCCATATTTTATAAGTACCTTAGTATCTATCTTAGTATCTAGAGTGGGAGCATTCTTTGGTCATGCATGCAAGAGGTATAAATTCCAGAAGGGCATTTGTTAAAACTGAAGGAGGAGGTACAGAGCCACATGGTGCTCATTTTGTAAAGTCTTATCCAGGGAGTTCTGTACCCTGGGACTTTGCTCTGTCAACATAAATGCATTGAGTGAAACACATCACCACCAGCACAACACTGCACAGCATTTCCTGTGCAGTTAGTTCAGTAAAAGTACAGCTACGTTGAAAGTAGATGAACATAGATGTTTAGGATCAAGGTGTTAAGAATTTAAAAGCTGAACAGTGTTGTGGCATTTCTGATCTTTTTCTCTCTATGCAGTATCAGTTTTAGAGAGATCACTGACTTTATCCAATCAGAATATTAAAAATAAAACACAGAGCTGAATGTTCAAATTGAGGGGGGAGGCTTGTGATCTGTAATGATGTGAAAGGCTGTCTTCACTTCATCATGGTCAAGAAACTGATTTTATTCATCTTTGAATCACAGTCTGGTTCTTACATTAATTTACAAGTCATAGAACTTCAAAGGCAGTTTCAATAAAAGAAAAGAAGCAAAGAGAAATCTGTACAGAGGCTTTAATTGAATATGATGCCTCAAAATGGAAACTAAAGATGCTCACTCACCAGATGTTCTGTTTGCACAAGAGTAGAGGGAGGATGGTGGTGAGGAGGAAGGGAGAGTTATGGCTATGGCTGGCTCCCGCCTACAGCTTTTTCTAGCCACTGGCACAGGGTGTCTGGGCCAGTCAGAGCCATAAGATCCCAAAGCAGAACTTCTCTCAGAAGAGTTCACACAGGAATTTTCCCCCTGGTCTGCCTGAAGGGGTTAAATGCGCTTACCTTCTGACAATGAGCTTCTTGTGATTTGACAGCTTTCCCTCCCACTTTGTTATTATATTTGCATGCTGCAGATGCAAGTTGCCTTCAGCTGATGGACCTAGGAAGGAATTTTGATGCCAGTGGATTGGTCTTGGCTAGCGCAGGGGGAGCAACAATAAAATTATGTTTCTTGTTTTCTTGTGTGGTTTAATTTAATTTTTAAGTATCTCTATTATTATGTTACACTTTTGTGTGGCAGGAAGGGCATTGGTCAGTGCAGATTTGAGATACTCACCCAGCAGTGAGGAGGGGGTTATGAAGAAAATCAGCAGACTAGGGAGAAACTCCACCATCCCTGAAAGAAAAGAGGCATTACTGTTGCCTGCCAGCTTGATGCTGTAGCCTGTTTACCTGATGCCATTGCTCTCCCCAGTGGACTGCTACCTGAGACTCCACTCCCTTCAAGATCAGTCCACCTCAGGCACTGAGTAGCCAATGAGTGCCGCCTCTCCTGTTCCTGCAAGGGGATAACAGGGTCATTGATGAAGAGGGCAACTCCAAAGGGGGAGCTACTTTAGTGTAGTGCAAGGGTGGAAACCAGGCCCTTTTCATGGGAGCGAAAAGTGGGGGAGGCTTGTACATTTACAGAGAAATAGCCCTTTCAAACAATCTGTTTCACTAACACAGTTACCTGTTCCATACCTGTCTCTCAGTGTTCTGGGTCTGAGTATGTATGTTTGAATATGATCTACAGGGATAAAAGAGGGTTGCTCTTGGTATATTGCCCACCCCAGTGTTCAACAGTCTCCTTTCCCAAGCTGCTCTGAGCAGTGGTATTGGAGTCCCTCCAGCTTGTTGTGTTGTGGGACTTGAGTATTGGGAGTATTGCTCTGTTGGGAGCAGCTTAGGACTACATGTCCTCCATAACAGTGTCACAAATACCTAGTACAATCCTTGCTGCAGGCTACACTCTGTACCTAGTCTTCAGTGTTAGATGGAACGATGCTGATTTCAGTGTGGAGGAACTAGAGTTCCTCTCTAGTTTCATTGTCACGGATGGATCACTACGTGGTAAGGGTTAGACTTATTTGGATTCAGAACCTCTTCAGGTATGGGGGACTGATTAAAATTGTCTGCCCTAAGAGGTTGATAGATCTGGATGGCTTCCTTGGGGCTCTTGGAGCCTTGGCTGGTCTTTACAATGGGGAAATTGCCAATGTGGTTAGCACAATTGCTCCTGAGTGTTTCCTTCCATAGAGTGGATGCAAGTGAGCCCCCTGAGTTGATAATGAATTGAGTGGAACAGAAATTAAAGAAATGGTGGTAGAAGACTTTGTCCTACAGAACACAGGACAGAGCTTGTTGGAAAGCCTATTGGTGGCAGTGAAGAAATCATTCTTCTTTGTCATCGTTGCATCTGCACAGTTTGTGCAGCAGAGGTGTCTTGAGTGGTCAGAGGGCTTTTATGGTCAACCCCACAGGAGCAGCATGCAGACCTCCCAGCAGCCTGCTATGAAGAATTTGCACAATGCTTTGCGGATAAAATCTTGCAGACTCTCACTGGCTTTAGCATTGTGGTTACTCCAGGTCCATTAGGTGTAACCTTGGCTTCTTCATGTTATTGTTTGTTTCAGTTTGTTTAGTCTGAGTATGTGAACAGGATTCTTATAGAGCCAACGCATGGGTACTAGACCCTTGCCCTTCAGGGCTTATAAAAATGGGCAGTGAAGGAATGATTGAGTGGGTAAGAAAAGGGGTAAATGCCCCACTGCAGCTTGGGGTTCCATCCTGCCTAAAACAGGCTGCAGTGAGACTGTTGCTGGGTGGAAAAAGCTTCTGAGAACACAACCATAATTGACAACTACCAATCAACCTCCGATACCCCTTTTTTTGGCAAGTTTTTTGGTGCGAGTGGTATCTTCTCATAGCCAAGCATTCCTGAGTGAAATGGATTATCTAGTTCTGGTTACAGGATGGATGTGGCTTTGGTCACCTTGGTGTATGGTTTGTGCTGGGAACTGGGTCAGGGAGTGATTTGCTGTAGGTTCTGCTGAACTGTTCTGCAGCCTTCAGTATCATCAAGCATAGTATCTTTCTGAGTTGTCTACCTGGGTTGGGACTCAAGGGCACTGTTTTATTGTGATTCCGGTTCTTTTTGAAGGGATGAACTCAAAAGGTGGTGTGGGGGATTCCTTTTTAATTCTATTGCTGCTGGCCTGCAGGATCCCTCTGGCCTCAGTATTGTCCCTCATGCTACTCAACGTCTATATCAAACTGCAACTCTATCTTTCCTTTCCATCTAATTCCAAGAAAGCTGTCTTGGTGCTAAACTAGTGTCTTGTTGTCAGTAACAGAGTTGATGAGGTCAAACAAATTAAAACTTACTCCAAATACAGACAGAGGTATTCCTGATCAGTCAAAAGGCAGATCAAGAAATAGGGATACAGCCTTTGCTGAATGGTATTAAACTCCTCCTAAAATGTCATGTTTGTAGTTTGAGCATATTTTTTGATTTAGTCCTGAGTTGGAGGATGATATCTTAGCAATGGCTGGGATAGAATTTGCACAGGTAAAACTAGTGTATCAACTGTGCCTGTTCTAGGAGATGTAAGAACTGGCCACTGTAAGACATGCCTTGATTGCATCTCATTTGGATTACAGCAGTACACTCTTGGTGCGGCTGACTTTGGACACTTTGAGAAACTGCAATAGATCCACAGTGCTGTGTCTAAATTGCTGAATGGGGCTGGTTATAGAGAACATATAACCCCACTGTTGAAACAGCTTCACTAGCTACCAGTTCATTTCCAGACACAATTTAAAGTAGTGGCTATAATTTGCAAAGCCCTATAGAGCTTCAGTTCAGCCTATCTGAAAGACTGTTATTTCCCAGTATGAGCTGCCTGAGTTTTAACATTCGCAGGGGAGAGCTTTCTCTTGGTCCTACTACCATCACAGATCTGGTTGGTGCAGGAGAGCCTTCTGAATAGCTGCCCTCGGGCTATGGAACTCTCTCCCACAGGAGGCTAGGTCAGCCTTCTCTGCTCTCTAGGTCAGCCTCCTCTGCTCTCAATACTGGCAGGCAATGTATTGACCCAGGCCATTGACTGTTAACCGGCCATTGAAGAAAGTCTTTACATTGGGGAGTGCAATATTTTTGTCATTATTAATGGCAACTGTTTTAAACTTTTTAATTAATGACAACTGTTTTAAACTTTTAAACTGTTTTAAAATAATATTATTAGTGTAGTTCTTTATTTCATTGGTTTTTGACCTTCGTATTGTTAGTTGCTTTAACTATATCTGGTTTTAGCTTATGTTGTGAATATCTTTGAGTCACATATTGATAGAAAAAGCTTGATATAAATTAAATATAATACATACAGAAGTGCTTGGTGTCCGTCTGACTTTGGAGCAGACAGCCTCACCTGAATTCTATGTGGGCCCATGACTAGTGCACATTTCTCTGAGTCCAGAACACCCAGCTTGTTTGGCCCCCAGAGCACACGCTGGTGGGCATGAAGGGACAAGGTTCTTGGCCTGTGCCACTCCATAGTCATGTACTGTTGCCAATAAAGAGTGTGACCTGATGTTCGCCCATAAACAGCATTGCTGTCTATTTCTCCCATTCTTTCCTGTTTCCTTTCAGCATTGTGGGTGTAAATGGTTATTTTCCCACATTTTAAGATATCTATTTTATTTAGAAAACATGAAGTATGCATGCTCTGAATGGACCCTTCAGTATTTGTCAGCGAAATCCTGAAGACAGAATAATGATTCTAAAGCTGAAGTATGTTGCTAGTAGCTACATAGAAAAGATTATAGCAGATTTATTTAGTATTTGAGATAAAAAGCCAGTCTTCATTTTGTTCTGAAACAGAGCAGCTATTGTACCTTACCAGGAAGATAATATGCTTTAATAAATAGAAGACAATTTGCTATGCAGTTCTAAATATTGATCAATAAATGATCATAGGCATTTCCTGATCCTTTTTTTATCCTACTATTTTCTAGTCTTTGATAGCTAGAATACGGGCGTAACTCAGTTCACAAAACCTCTGCCAAGAAGTTCCTTTTTACAAAATCTTTTTACAGAAGCCCAGCCCAGCCCACCTACCCACCCCATTTTCTTGTCTTCTGTCTAGTTGGAAGTGTTTTGTTTTGCTTTGCTTTGCTTTTGTACTATTGACTTTGGGAAGACGGCAAAGGAGGGCTGGGGAAAGACAGGCTTTCCATATTGGGTTGCAGCAGTGTGTCTGCAGGAAGCAATACAATAAAGCTTGACCTGGGAAAGCATGGGATCCTACTCTAGGTGATCATACTGTTGATCTGTCTGCTTATGTACAACAGGCAAGGTAAACAGCTACTTCCAGAATCACTTAGCGAGCATGTGATAGAACCAAACAGAAGGAAAAAGGGAAATCAGATTAACCTGCCTCACTAGCTACCCTGGCATGTTGGAAAAACATAGATCTCTAAGATTTGCTGCCAAAATAGAAATCATAAGAACAGTGGAGGCTATTGAAAGGGAAAAAAATCATCCTGGGATGCATTTTGGAAGAAGCTTTCAGGTAGTTTCTAGAAGATTCAAAATGTTTTCATTTACTTATGCAAGGCTTACTTGACCTAGTTGTTTCATTTCACATTTGCGTAACACTAGTTTTGAGTAAAAAATTTATACTGCTCTTCTTTTTTGTGGTTTAGGAACCTATCCATATTTTTTCCTTGTTATTTCTACCTCTGGTGCCAACGTTTCTGTTAAGTAAGTAAAGCCTAGGAACGCACCTGCTTCATTAATTAAGGGATACCTGTACTAAAATAACAGTTATAGGTATACCTCAGTTAATGAAACAGATGTGTTCCTAAGCATTACTTTCTTAACATGCTAGGAGTAGCAAGTGAGGCTTATCTACTCTCATCTTGTCTGCTCTGTTTTGCTGTTCACACATACTCAGTAGGGGATCCAAAAAGCGGCTGCTGTTTACCTTGTCTGTTGTAAGGAGGCACACATGATTATAGTTGGATTAGCTACAGCAGAATCCTGCTGTTTCCCAGGTCATGCTCTGTTGCATTGTTTACCACAGACGTGCTTCTGCAGACAAACATCAGAAGTTCATTTTTCTCCAGCCCTCCTCCATCATTCTCTCAGTGCCAATGCTGAAAACAAAACAAAACAAAACCTCAGCTGGACAGAGGACAAGGAAGAAAGAGGGACTGGATATGCATAAAATGTCTTTGTAAAAAGAAGCTGTTTTCTCAGAGTCTTTGTTAATTGAGATATATCTATATATAACTTCTATCCACATAAAAATATTCTTTAAATGAAAATAGTATATATCAAGCCAAATCCTGCAGATTTTTTTAACTTAGCTTCAACAGTTGTTTTTGAGATTTAGCTACTTTATACTTCTGCAGTGCAAATGAGTTAATCATTTAGGTAGAAGTTTTCAAAGCAAGAATGAAAAGGAAGGGTTGGACTAGTCAGCCCTGTTTCTGGATTTCATGAAACAAAGAAGACCTTTTTCCTCTTGGAGCTGATCCCAAAGCACACTGCAGATCTTATGACCAGAGAATTAATGTTAAGAAGCTCTTTCTTTCAACTTCAAGTTGGTTCAAGGGTGGTGTTGGCTAATGGAGTTAACTATATTCGTAGTTTTATCCCTGAACAGAATAGAGTTATAAGATATATTTGTACTATTTTTTGCCTTCTTTGATTTCTTCAGTCTAACTTTCTCATACATTTGTTCTTAGGGCGTTTGAATTACCCACACCCGGGAACTGACAATCTTCTAATGTTGAATGGTAAGAGCAAGTCTTCTAGCAGTTTTATTTGTTTCCAGATTAATTTGGAAATTTTGTTTCTCTGTATTTTCTGACAATTATCAACATTCAAAGATACGTCTTTAGAAAACCACACCCATCTTCCTATTTTAAAAAATTAATTCTTAATTTTACAAGAGCTTTATACAGTCATATCATTTTTATTTTACAGATATGTTTCCCTGCTCAATTAATGTGCTTTCCTTGGGTGATAATATTAACATTATTCTGTGAAAGGATGCTAGCTTCTACCTGTATGTGCCAATTTGTTTAGAGCTGCACCATCTAACACATTGATGTTATGAGACTGAGAGAAGTTAGCTTTTTCCTTAATGCTGCTGCTGCCATCTGAATCTGTGTGCTGTTAAAAGGATTTGGATTTAAAGCACTTAAGTCAAAATTGCCAGGACATCTGCAATTTAATAACAGCAGAATTCCGAGATCTACCAGATCACCTCCACATTTATACTTATGAATAATTCAAGATGAAAGTTTGAGAGCTTCTTAAAAATGGACCAAAAAAGTTTATGAGTATTGCCTTGTGTATAGTGAGAGTAGATAGATCTCTTATTTCTTTATCAGTACAATGCTGCTGAAATCAGCAGTGCTTGAAATTGTTAAATTAATGAAGAGTTTTTTTACAAATAGAAAGTTATGAATGGAAACAGATCATATATACATACATTGAGGAACATTTATCCCAACTTTTAAAAACATTTCTCTCACAGCAACTTTACAAACTGTGAAACAAAATAGAATTCATACAAGAGCACACCCCACAATTCTAATAAAACAGCAGACAAAAAGCAGCAGAAAACAAAAAATTTTTTTTTGAAAGATTAGTTAAAAGGCATTGGAAAATAAAAGAATAAAAAAGTTTCCTGACAATCTAATTTATTAGAAAAAAACTCCAGACAGGCATTATTCACTTACCCTGGCTTAGATGAAAACCAAGACGTATAGTTAAATGTAATTTGTGTATTACTGACTCCTCATTACAAATCTCTAATCATCTACTCCGAACATTTTTTATGTAAATGGAGGACAGGGAAACAAAATAGCACCCTGTGAAACAATATACCATCGGTGGCTTGGCTCAGAACAATAATCTCCCAGTGCCACCTTCTGGAATCAGTTGGGCAACTGGGAATGAACCATTCAATTTTACAACCAAAGCCCAGAGAGATGATTGTGAAGGATACCATGGCTGATGATAGTGAAAGATGTTAAAAGGCACAGGAGATACCATGGTTGATGGTAATGAATGAGGTGCAGGAGAATGACCGAAGGCAAGATCACTGTCCTTCTTCTAGTACAGGTTATCTGTTAGGGCAACCATAGCAGTTTCTTGACTGAGATTAATGACAGTGTTTTGGCTATTCATTTTTTGTCTTGAAGGCTGTTTTAAAAAGATGGTGCTGGGAGAGTACTGCTCAGCCTCTTGGCCTTTGTACTGTGAGTTCCAGTAGGGTTCTTTTCTGTCTCTGTATGGCTTTGAATATCTGTGTCAAGGTTGGGCAACTTGTGATCCTTCAGATGTTGTTGAATTATATCTCCCATAATCCTTCACCATTGACTATGTGTGCTACATCTGATTGAAACTGCGGTTACAACAATATTTGAAGGGCTGCATGTTGTGTTTCATTGACAAACTTAAAATCACTGAGAGAGGTTATCACAGGTTTTGGATTTGCATGCTGTCACTTCTCTTGCTCCTAGGAAGGGAGCTCATGGTATATAGGAGTTTCTTACTGGTGAGATATTGCAGGCACAGTTGCAAATAATGAGAGATGGCTGAAGAAACCAGGGTGGAGGTACAAAAAACCTTCTAATGAGCTGAGATTTATAAGAGACCAAAAGCGGGGGCGGGGGGGACGACTAGTGGGGTGCCGCAGAGTTCTGTCCTGGATCTAGTGTTGTTCAATAGCTTTAGAAATTATTCAGATGGTGGAATAGAAGGCATGCTTTTTGCTGATGAAGCCAAATGGATTGGGGTAGCTAGTACCCCAGAGAACAGGATTAGAATTCAAATGACCTTAAAAGATTGGAGAGTTGGGCCAAAATTAACAAAATGAATTTCAGCAGGGATAAATGTAAAGTACTACATCTAGGCAGGAAAAATGAAAAGCATCGATATAGGATCTGTGATAGCTAGCTTGAAAGCAGTAAAAGTGAGAAGTATCTGAGGTCTTAGGGAGCCACAGTCTAATCATGAATCAACAGTTTGATGCAGAGGTCAAAAACAGCCAATGGAATTCTGGGCTGCATCAACGGGAGCACAGTATCCAGACTGAGGGAAGCAGTAGTCCCATTCTGTTCTGCTTTAGCCAGTCCTCACCTGGAATACTGTGTCTAGTTCTGAGTACCACAGTTCAAGAAGGATATCAGCAAGCTAGAAGATGTCCAGATAAGGGTGACCAGATGATCAAAGGTCTGGCAATCAAGCCTGATGAGGAATAACATAGGGAACTGAGTATATTTCGCTTGGAGAAGAGTAGACTGAGAGGTGACATGATGGCTGTCTTTAAATATCTGAAGGGATGTCATGTTGTAAGTTGTCCAAGCTTGTTTTCTGCTGCTCCAGAGACTAAAACATGAATCAATGGATTGAAATTCCAAGAAAAGATATTCCACCTAAACCTTAGGAAGAGCTTTTCAACAGTGGAATAGATTGCTCTGGAGGGCTTTAAACAGCAGTTAGACAGACATATTTCATGAGTACTTTAGGTGTGTATTACTGCATGGCAGGGGATTTAACTAGACAGTCCTTGTAGTCCTTTCCAACTTTCCAACTCTAGTATTCTGTGATTTATGTCTGATTCAGATGGAATGGTAGAAGCACTAAACTGCTGTTTAGATAAACTGGACTGAATAAATTTATGGGATGAGGTATTGTTGGCTACTGGTTAAGTTGATCACAGTGGTGAGGTTTAGACTGTTCAAGCTGGAGTAGCATTATCCTCAAAGAAACAAGTTCATTTCTTAAGAACTGTGTCATTACAAACCAAGATAGGTTGGAACACCTTTAACCAGCTGTGGCTGGCCTGTCAGTTGTTGCCTCTCGAGAGAGAGATTATGCATAGTCAGTTATTCATCTCTGGCAGTTTCTGTGCTGAACCACCACACTAACTTTGAAGACTGCCAGATACTGTGATTAGTGTAGAATGTAGTTAACAGAGTGAGACTAGCTCTGGATATTTATATGTCCCTTGTGCTTGAAAAACTGTACTGGCTTATTTAGAAATGGGCAAACATGGGCAAACATGGGCAGTTTCTAAAGTGTTGCTGTTTACCTGCAAAGCCCTCTGTGGTTTGGGTCTAGGTTACCTACTTCCCTGTCAACCTGTTCATACAATGGGATAGTCTTCAGAGATCTTCTTCTGGATATCCCTGCCGTTTGAAGGGAGATGTCAGATGATTGGGAAAAGAGCCTTTTCTTTTGTGGTTCTCCATTTATGAAACATTCTCTCCAAGGAGAGTTCTCTGTCTTAACATGTCAATGCCATACATAGACATTCTTATTTTTCTGGCCTTTTACTAGTTTAGAATTTTACTACAATTTTACTGCAATTTATTATTTAATTATGTTTCATTACATATTTTACTGTATTTTTATTTTTGTATGCACTATTATATATTGAAGGCTCATATGAAAATCTGCTTGATAGATAAGGGAAGTATTTTTCTTGTGTAAAGGACCGTGACAACTTGTATCCATTGGACTGAGGAAGCAAAGGGGCAGTGGAGATAATAGGTAGAACCAATGAGTCACAGTAGGTTTAGCCAGAAATGGAGGCATGCAAGTTAAGAAGAAAATCATGAGTTAAAACAAAATTATGTGCAGCTTATGAATCCAAAGTATATGCATGGAAATGTTTCCTACTATCAATTCTTATCTTCTGATTTATTGCCAGCCAACACCTGCTGAGGTGGCTGAAACTTCCCTGCCTTTGTTGCAGCCACAAATTTGCATAGAAGGCAGAGAAGATAAGCACAACTGGAGAACAGCATAATTAAGGCGACTATTTGGAAAATGATAGGAAGAGAATGAGATGATGGTGGCAAAAAAATAATGCTTTGTTAATCAAATCTGACCAGAAAGGTTGTCTTTTGTTTTTAAATTATAATGAGTATAGAGAACTTTTATCTCATTTGTAGAAATCTTGCATTTTGAAAACATTCTAACCTGTACAGTTTTGTTTAAAACACTGTGTGGAGATTTTCTCCTAGAGTAATTTAAAGTGCTGTCTAAATGATTTCATTTATGAAACCTCAGAAAATGAGCAGCAGATGTTTACTGGTGAAATGAACAAAAATCACCATATGACCGCAAAGATCAAGTACTCTTAAAATACTTTGGCTGGGAACTACAGTCTGATATAAATGACCAAGTTGCCAGCTGGGATGTGTTCCCACTCTGGTTTTCTTACATTGTCTGCCTTAATGAAAATAGCATTGTTTTCTAATTCTGTGCAATAAAGGTACAGGGCTTTTTCAAATGGTACATGTAAAATCGTGAATATAAACCCCCAAGCAGGAGGTGGAGAACCTCTGGCGTCTTTGGAATCTTTCTCTCTTCAGTCACCACCTGGAAAAGCTGAATACTTTGCAAGGTCAGATCTACCTGGATTTGTTTAGAAGGCACAAAAACCTGCACCGTTTGCAGTATGTGAATGTTTGGCTAGCTGAAGTATAGTTAAGAGATAAGTATAGATAAGAAGTATAGATGCCACCATCATCTCTCTTCCCTTCTCTGGATCATCACCATCCTTCTTAATCTTTCTCTTAATATTTCTCAGAAGACAAGTAAGATACCAATTGGAGAGGTCATGCTCTTAACAGAAAATGAGTAGCTTGCTCTGCCTATGTGGGTCCTCCAAAACTATGCAAGTTTCAAAGAAAAAATAAATCTCTATTCCTGCTGTAGTCTCTGAACTTTACTTACCTTTAACAAACATTTTGTCTACTGCGTATTCTGTCATTTCCAGGTTTTCATTTGAAGATTTCTAGTCCAACTGTTCTTTATATGCAATATTTTAAATAATGTGAACATTTGCTATTTTTGTGAGATTTTTGTTTACAATAGACAGTTAAATTTTGGTGGCTTTTTAAATGCAGGAACACCTTTTAATAATTAAATAAATTACATTTGCAATAAAATAATATTTATCAATTTACTTTCAAATAACACAACATATAAACCTGTCCAACCTACATAACCTAAAACAAGAAGGGAAAAAAACCCTGAAAAACAGAAAAAAATAACAACAAAAACCAGTAACACACAAACCCAAAATAATGACACGCAACCCCCCTCCCATAAAAAACCAAAACACCAAATTTAATCTAATTCTTGGTCAGTCTAATCTAATTCCTAGTCAAATGCCCTTCCTTAAAAAAAGTTGTTTTCCACAATTTTCTCAGACTGTAGGTAATAATCTAAAGATGATCACCTCCTATCTTATTAAATTCAGTCCAATCATCTATTTCTCCTTATAATAAGAAATAAATGTTGCTTTTACATATCAAAACCTAATATTGCTGTGTCTCCATTTCAAATCTTTACATGATCTGTAAAAAGTTTCCCAACTTTAACATGATTTTCTTTAATCAAATTTGTTAATTTGTCCAGTTGTGCCAGATCTATCACTTTTCTTATTCATTCTTTCATTTAAGGTATCTTATTGGTTTTCCAATATTTTATGTATACTTTGCTTGTAGCTACTATCGTATAACTTACCCGATTTCTGTATTGTCTTACCATTTTATCATACTTATTCATCATGTTCAGGAGGAACAATTCAGGCATAAACACTATTTTTATTTTCAGGTTTTTTTGCATCTGTTCACAAATTAATAGGCAATATTTCCTTGCTTTTTTGCATGTCCACCATACATGATAAAAGGTCCCACTACGTTCATTACACTTCAAGCATTTGTTGCTTATACCTATATACATTTTAGCTAGTTTACTGGGAGTCATGTACCATTTAAGCATCAGTTTATAGAAATGTTCTTTAAGGTTATTGCAACAGGTAAATTTTAGTTCCTTAATCTAAACTTCTTCACATTGATTCAATTGAATATTATACCCTAGGTTCTGAGCCCAGTATACCATAAATTCCTTTATCGGTTCTTATTCAGTGTTATATCTTAATAGCAATTTATACAACTTGGAAATCAAGTGAGTGTCCTCTATACATAATAGCATTTCAAACTCACTTTTATCTCCCTCGAAGTTAAATTTTTCCTTATCCTCTTTAAATCTTTCTCTCAACTGGATATACAGTAGCCATTGTAACTTATATCCTTCTTGCTGCAAATACTGTAGTTGATTATTCCAGGTGCCCTGATCCTCCTACATCAGGTATTTGTCTTTTATCCAATTCTAAAAACTACCCATTTCCCGTCTATAAAATGCCTCTTGCATGGACAGCCAACCTGGTATCTTGGATCCAAACATCCTTTTACATTTTTCCCATATCCTAATTGATGTTCTTATGATTTTTAAATCCCACATTTGATTTAACTTTACCATACTAGAGGTATGCATGCCACCCAAATTTTAGTTTGTGTCCTTCTCGTTCTAATAACCTCTTGTTTTCTAGTGTAGTCCTTTCTTTTAACCACACTAACGTCTTAAAGTATAATCTTAAATCTGGTACTCCTAATCCCCCTCTTACTTTTTCATCAGCTAACATTTTCTACTTTATTCTTGTTTTTTATCAGCCTACAAAATTTAATAGTTCTTTATGCTAACTTGAAAATGGAGTATTTGAGAAAATGACCAGTATTATTTGGAATAATTACACGAATTTAGGCAAAACTATCATTTTAATAACTGATATTCTTCCTGTCAAAGAGAGACTTAAATTCTACCATTTAATAAGGTCTTTTTAAATACTTTCCCAAACCTTAACTTAGTACTTAGTTATTTTCGTATTACTGTTGATTTTTAGACATCAAGATTATGTCCAAATATTTAACCTTTTTCACTGGTTCAAATCCTGATCTTCCTCTTGGACATTCATATTTTTGGTTAAAATTTTAGTTTTATCATTATGTACTTTGAAGCTTGCAACTTTGCCGTATTCCCTTATTCTAAACATCAGTTGTTATAGACCCCTCAGCAGATCCTCCAACATGATTAGTATATCATCAGCAAAGACTTTCAGTTTAAACTCTTGCTTTCTAAGCCTTATTCCTCTTAACTGTTTGTCTCTCCTTAAGTCTCTGTTTAAATTTTCTAATATTAAATAATAATGGTGATATTGGGCAACCTCACCTCATTCCTTTTTCAATCTTAATATAAGCTGTTGTGCTGCCATTTATTCTTTTATTCACTTTCTGGACGGAGTAAATTGCTTGTATCCAGTTTAAAAATTTCCTTCCAAAATTCATCACTTCCATGATTTTTAATAAAAATGATGAATTTGACTAATCAAAAGCCTTCTCAGCATCTAAAAATATCAGGGCACCTTCAATTTCATTATGAAAATTCAGATATTCTAGTACGTCTAGCACAGTTCCTATAGTATTCCTAATCTGTCATTTTGACATTTGTTCTTCTGTCTTCTATATAGAGAATCAAAGTAATTATGAAATAATTAATGGATTTTCTTTCTCACAGTTATCATTCTGTCACCAACTTTCAGTTTCATAATCATTCTTTTTGTTCTTTCCTTCCTTAATCAATATGCTAACCACTTCCCCAGGTTGTTTGCTTGCTCAAAGTTTCTTTGTCTCATGTAGTTTAATTTCCTCTTCATTTCATCCATCATTAACATTGTAGCTTGTTTTTGTAATAATTTTATCTGATTCTTAGATTTACTTAATGGTGAATTTATTAGTTCTTGTTCTTTTACTTTAATTTCCTCTGAAATTTTACTCGTATTCCCATTTTTTCCTTTTCCATTAAGCATTCAATTTAATAAAGATCCCCCTAATCACCACTGTACTCATGCCCCAGACTATTTTATCTTCAACTTCTTATCAGAATTCAATTCAAAATCTTTTAATTTTCCTTTACAATCCTTGACCACCTCTTCCTTGTGAACCAATAATTCATTTAATCTCTATTGAAAGGTCTTTAAGGTCATCATTACAGGATTGTGGTCTGGTAAGGTTTTTACTAACATCTGTACGTTCCTATCCTATTCATTAGATTATTGGCGGTCCAAATCTTATGAATCCTACACAGTGATTTATATGTATTTTTTAAAAAGCAGGACCTTTCCCTTTTATCTTCTTTTATGGCTAGCTTCCCTTGATTCTTCTTAATTTTTCTTATCAACTGGTCATCGAGGCTCCTAACAAAGTCTCCTAACAAACACCAGTCCTCATATTTCATTTGTAATTCAGCTCCTTACGAAATGTAAATTTTTCACTCACTGGTGTGTAATTTTCAGTTGTTAACATTTTAATATTATTAATGCTAATTGCAACCCGTTTCTCATCAGCAAAGATTAAAGTTGGGTCAAAATTGAATTTAATCTGTAGTACTACTCCATTTCATTTAGCTTGCCCTGTTGATATAAATTCATCTTTTAAGTTTTTCTGGACCAGCAATTTAACATATTTTTTAAAAATACGTATTATTTAAATTATTTTTTCCTGATACTTTCATTTGGATGTTCCATTATGCCTCTAAATTTCAGCCAAGTTTCTTTCTCTCTTTGTTCTGTCAATGACAGTGGGTCTAACCATCTTTCCAATTCTACATTCAGTCTTGAGTCTCTTTAAAGACTGGATTTCTTCTTTATTTTCTTTCACATCTTTTTTCACTTGTACTAAAAGACTTTAAACCGCATTGAATTTAGTATTCATATCTTCCAGCCAGTTGCCAGTCTTCTTTCTGAAATCTCTCATTTCTTCCATAAATCTCTTCGTATATTGTGGAGTCCCTTCTTCTGCAGAGCCACTTCTATATTGTACCTGCTTAATCTCATGGTTTTTGAGTCTTGTCCTTGCATGAGCCATTCTTCTGCTTCCTCTCTCCTTCTACTTCTTCTCACATTCTTCAACTTCCTCTTTCTTTCTTCCACTTCTTCTCTCCTTCTTCAGCTTCCCTTTTGTATTCTCCATTTCTTCCTTTCCTTTAACTCCTTTCTTCTTGCTTCTTTCCCTTCTCTTCACCCTTCTTTTTCTCTTCTTCCTCCTTTCCCTCTTCTCCTTTCGTCTTCCTCTTTCCATCTTCCTTCACTTCTCTCACTCTCAGTGTGTCACCCCTCCCTCCTTTACTTTGTCTCTTTTAAAATAACCTATGTGAGGGAAAGAGAAAAAGGAAAGGTGAGGAAAAGAGAAAAAAGAAACCTTGGGAGGGAGACAAAAAAAGAAAAAAGAAAGAATAGAGAGGAAAAGTAAAAAAGAAAAAAAAAGAGACCCAAAAGCAGAGGGGGAAAAAAACAGAAAAGAAAAAAGAAAAAAAAAGTATAGATTAAAAAAAAACCCAACTTGCATGTGGTAAGAAAGAGGGGGAGAGATACCTAAAATACTTGGAAGAGGGATAACATTAGTGTTAATAATTGTTTTTAAACAGTCAGCATTTTCAAAGACATTGCTTTGGCAGCATTCCACAAATATGGCATTAACCCTGTTGTTCCAATGACAGAGTACAAAAATACAAAAAAACAAAATAAAAAAAGCCTTCATCACTTGCTCACCAGTACGATGGCTCTCTGTCCATGCTGCTTCCTCTCGCTATTGTTGGTCGTGCCTGAGCAACTGCAGCACCAAGGCACTTCTAGCAGCAAAAGTTGCATTCTTCAAGTACTCCTTGTTCTCGGGCACCAATCTACAGACTTGTTTTGTAAGCCTGAGAACACTGCTATGGTTATGATTTGAGGTTGATGAGGACCTCTAAGACCATCTTCACTTGCTCCAACCAAAACAGGAAGTAAATGAATTATATTTACAGGCTAAGAAAATTTGCATGTAGCACTAAATTACACTGGCTAGGAAAAAAGAAAAATCTAATGCTGAAATTTTGATCCATTTAAAAGGTTTAAATGTAATGCCATAATGCTGAGAATTACATCTGCCTGTTCAGTAATAAAGCTGTGTTTATATCTGTGTAGTTACAATTATATGTGTGTTGTGTGTGTGTGTTGTGATGAGGGGCTGCATGTATTCATTGTAGGATTAATTTCATTGGGAAGTGTAAAAATACGCACAACAGATGCATTCACATACTTAAAAGCAACGTATAGCAAAGCTTCAGCAGCTTAAAAGCAGTGCAGCATCCTTTTTTTAAAAAAAAAAAGAGAAATGTTTCTGAAGAGAGAAACTTCAGAGAGAGGGGGAAATGTTTTATTGACCTCTTTGAAACAACAGTATTGTCATTATGAGTAAATGTGCCAGACTGAGAACGTACCATCTACGTATTTCCTGAAAAAGCAAACCATGAAGTAGGGCAAAACTTTACAGCTATGTCTGGAATGACAGCTTTTTACTCAGTAGCAGTAGAACAAGAGCCAGCATGGTATAGTTGGGCTATGCATTGGACTATGACTTCTGTAGGAAATGCTTTGATTGTGTATTCCTGCATTGCAGCGGGTTGGACTTGATGGCCTTTGAGCTCCCTTCCACTTCTATGGTTCTACAGCCCTGGAGACCAGGGTTCTGATCCCCACTTGACCATGAAAACTCGCCAGGTGATCTTGGATGTGTCACACACTTTCAGCCCCAGAAAACCCAATGATAGGTTCGCCTAAGGGTCACCATGACTTGAAAGCACAGTACAACAACAGCAACAGAACAAATTAAAAACTAAGGATGGAAGAAACAGCAATTATCCAGTTTTACAAAACCAGCTATTATCTTCCGTTAGTTTTTTTCTTTAATACAAATCTGAGAAACAGAGGCACTTACTAAATTTCTCACTTGGTAAGCTGACCATCTGTATTCGCTGTGTTGATGTTTTGATTGTTACAAAATCACCACAGTAATTACAGGTGCAAAGCTGAAATCATTTGTAGATACCGGGGTCCGTGTGTTGTTGTTTTTTTACGTGCAAAAGAAAAAACTAGTTGCAACAACCTAAATAAAGAACAGAAAAACCTAACATTACTTTTCCAATTTACTGCTTCATCGTCCAAATGATTATAAGGAGCCTCTTTGATTTTGCTAGTTTGAGTGGGGGGAAAACACAATGAAAAATATTAACACTGGTAAAACAGAAAAAAATGTCTCCTTTAATTCTTCACAGTGTTAAGTAGGTATAAGGCAGTTGTTTCCATTAAAAAACAGAGAAAAAGAAACTAAGCTCAGAGATTGTTATAATCTGGTGCTGTACATAGTCTTACATAAAAGTCTTCCTCTTGCATAGCTTTTAGAAATCATTTGGGGGCAGTAAATGTGAATCTCTTGTGTTAAACTTGTTAGTCATCATTCTGAAAGAAAATATTACATAGTCCATTTTTACAATTTTTCAGGAGAAAGTTTTCCCCTTGAATTTTTCTGTCTCCTCCAGCCCTTAACATCTCTATGCCTAGTATCTGAGTATAGTGGCCCCTCCCCTTTCATGAGGGTTCAGGACATAGAACCCTCATGGAAGTGGAAAAACCACAAATAACTCCCCCTGCACGCCCCTCCCATTCTCTTGCCTTTTGCCTTGACGCATGTTCTCTGCGCCCAGGCAAAAGGCAAGGGAATGGAGGGGGAGGCACACACGTGTTCTCTATGCCTGAGCAAAAAGGAAAGAGGATGGGGGGGAGGCACATGCATACTGTTTTTCTGTGCACATGATGATCCCCCTCCCATTCCCTTGCTTTTTGCCTTGGTTGGACGTTCTCCATGACTGGGCAAAAGGCAAAGGAATGTGGGGGGTAGGTGCACAAAGTCTGTCCTTCTTTGTATGCTGTGCTCCCCCTCTCGTTTCCTTGCCTTTTGCTTCAGCATACATTTTCCATGACCAGCCAAAAGGCAAGGGAATGGGGGGGGGCATGTGTACAGCTTGCTTCTCCGCATGGTGCTTCCCCTCCCATTCTCTTGCTTTGTGCCCAGGTGCAGAAAAGGAAGTCACATGTGCCTGGGCAAAACACAAAGGTGTGGGGGGAGGAGAATAGGAGGGAAGCAAGGGCACCTCACAAATAATCCAATTCATGAAGGTCAAACCTGCAAATGTGGAGGGAGGACTGTTTTTGCGTGGGTGAGCCACACATGCAGGGCGTCTAAGGCTGATGTCAAATGGACTAACTTGATCCCAAGCTAGTTAGGCTTATTGGTTAAACCCAGAAGTTTGAAGCCTGAAATTTCACAAGAAACATTTGGATATTGCTGGCACGTAACAAGTAATTTCCAGTTTTTTCAGATAAGATTGAAATGGGTGTGCAGGTATTTCTCATTTACCAAAGGGTGGTATATTCCTGCACATTACTACTTTAACACAAAATTAGGTAATGGATGTGGAAACAGCATGGAAAGAATAGGGATGGTTTCAACATGTTTCAGCAGACTTCTTACTCAAAACGATTAATAAGCACATGTGAAATGAAAAAACCAGATCAGGTAAGCCTTGCATAATTGAAGACAAATATTTTGAACCTTCTAGAGATCTAGAAAGCTTCTTCTAAAGTGCATACAGGGATGATTTTTTTAATTGCCCCAGCCTCCACTTTTCTTATGATTTCCATTTCAGTGGCCAGATTTCTAGATCTACCTTTTTCAAAGAAGTGTATCAGCCCTCTCCCCTCTGTTTTGCTTTTCAGACATGCTCATTGGGGGATTCTGGAGGCAGCTGCTGTTTACCATGCCTGTTGTAGGCGGAACAGTGGCTACATTAGAATCAACTAGAGTAAAATCTCAGTTTTCCTTCTTAAGCTTTGCTTATTATGTTGTTTGCTGTAAACACACTGTCGTAATCTGGAATGAAAAATCTGTTTTCTTACTTTTCTTTCATCATCGTTGCCAGTGCTGATGCTGCTAAAAACTTAACAGCTAAAGAGAGAGTGATGTGGAAAGCAGGGCTGGGTAGATGTAAAAAGACTTTGTAAAAAGAAGCTTGTTTGTTGGAGACTTTGTTAACTGAAGTATGATTCTACAAACTTCAGCTCATAACAAGCACTTCTGGCTACTCCAACCGACTGAGCTTACCCAGGAAGATGCTACTCCAGACTGAATTTTGTTCTCCATGTGTTTTTTCCTTTATCTGTCTCTTTGTAAATGAGTTGCCAATGGGTGACTTTGCAATTTCCCCATCAGCCTTGGGGCAAAGGATGGGAAGCAAGTTCTTTTCTATGCAAATTCTAAAAGTTCCATGAGGAGAGGGACTTTCTACAGCTGTCTGAAATTTGGTAAGCTTGATTCCCTCAGAAGTGGCAACTATCCAATTTTGACCCCAACATTTAAAAGTTACTTATGTCCTTTTAAAAAAAGAGGGAGCTCTCAGATACACAGGTGCCTAGCAAAGAACCCTATTCACTGGAACCGATATCTTGGTGCTGTTCTGGCTACTTTGTGTTCTGGTGCTCCTCTTTTGGAATTTTAAAAATTTTAAGAGAAGAGAGAGGTCAAGCGCAGTAGTGTCGTGTGATCATTTCTGCCCAAAGGGTCCAGAAACAGAAGTGGGGTGCTGGTTTTGCATATGTTTGCACAACATTTCAAGCCTTTAAACTGCACTAAGCCAAGCCCATTTGGACACACAAGAGCCAAGCTGCTGCACTCTGGTGCCAGGCAAGGGATTTTTTTTAAAAAAAATATATCTGTAAAACTGATCTATGGTCAAAAGGAGTCTTTTGTTCCAGACAAAAGCCTTTGAGTTAAATTTCTTACAGCTGTTTCATGGCAAATGAAGGTCATGGCTTATAGTGTTTGTATTGCCACAGCAAAGTACAAAATGTCCCAACAGCCAGGACGTTTCTCAGATTCGCTTTTGTTTGCACCATTAAGAATGAAAGTGCTCTCTGTTAATAGTAAAGTTCTATTTATCATGAGATCTGGAAGCCAAAAGTGTGTGATACAAAATGTTTACATGCAGTGTGTTACTTTTCTTACAAATAGTATGAATATCCTTACAAGTCATTAATTCTTTCAAGACAATTTTAATAAAATTATCCAACCAAATTAGTATTTTAACAGTGTTTAATACATTACAAAATGAAAATAAAATTGGATATCAGCAGCAATTCATCTATCTGGATTAAAGTTGTCTTGTATACCGGGAGAACTTTAACATCACTGTATTTTGATAAGGGCATTTGTGCAGTTCTTTTGACATTTTACAATTTGTCCTTTGTTTACATGCAGCAAGGAGTTATGGGCGAAGACGAGGTAATTCCCTATTGTTTGCTATAATAAATCAAAAACTGGAGTTGGAGGGGGTTATACTACTACTTGCTGTACTCCAAATAAGTGATTCTGGAGGTGCCAATTACTTCCTTTTAAAGTTGATGATAAACGATCAATTAATTTTTAATGACAGATTGTTCCTTTTATTTTGCATGATCGCACTCCTGCAAAATCTTTTTATCTATTTCAGATACTGATTTTATGTTACATGAATGTAGAATCCTGAACTTTGTGATTCTGTTTATAAACTCCATTCATATTTAAATCAAATACTTCCTGAAGATTTCTCTTAAAAACAATTTTTCCCATCATAAAAAAGTATTTTCCAATTCAGTGTCAGAGTTCAGGTTCAGTATATAGTCACACAATAAAACAAATATTAGACGTCTAAGCATTACTCTATAACTCCAGTTAATTTGACAGAATTGTAGTTCAGATCTCAAAGCATGGTCCGCAAAGGTATAAATCCCCAGCTTTATTAATTGTTGCAATAGAATAAAAATACTTCCATAGCATACTGTCTGGCTTATGTAGGAAAAGGTCGGTGACCTGTGGCAAGAAAAATAGGATCATCTAGTTATATATGAGTAGATGCATCATGGATAAATTTGGTTTGTATTTAATTAATCCAATCTACAGCCGTGGAAATTCAGGCTGTGATCCCCATGGGATTATAGATTTCATTGTCAGGTTGCATAATGAAATAAATGTAGAGGCTATCCTCCTCATTTTTGTTTGTTTGTTTTTATTTTTTCAAACGGTTTCTGAGGCCAGTTTGGAAACAGTGAGGGCCATTCCGCACTACACTGTTATAGTGCTGTTACTCCACTTTGAACAACCTGTGGAATCCTGGGGTTTGTAGTTTAGGGGGGCATTTAGAGTTCTCAGACAGAGAGCTCTTTGGCTTCAGGAAACTACAAGCCCCATAATTCCACAAAATGTTGAAAGTGGAATAATAGCACTATAACAGCATAGTGTGGAAAGGCCCTGAGACAAGAGACACAGTAAACTGAAATTTTGAAATTAAATATGCCTGTGTTCTGGAATCGTACTGAGAAGGGAATACCTCCACACTTGCAAAGTACCCCTTCAACTACACCAACAAGGAAATTACTGACAGAGTGCTCTGTGCACACATATACATGACTTGACCAATCATGTAGAATTAAAGCACAAAATAAGAGAAAAGACGTAATAAATAAAGACAACGGGAAAGTTGAAATTATTCGTGGTAGAACAAGGTGCAATAGCAGAATCATTGCGAAGAACAGAAATCTAAAAGAAAACATGGGGCATTAACAACGCATTAATTGGAAAATCTGGAGAGTCTGTAAGGGTATGACAGAGCATCAAGGATACAGCATTAAAAATCAGTGTCATTTGACCTATTAACAGACCTGAACTTGAAGCTTATGTAGTCTGATTTCCAAGAAACCATCACAGCCATCTGCAACTCATGAGCCAGCCATGAAGGTTCCTGCTCCCAAGGAGTCTTTTCCAGATATGTCTGAGGAGGCAATTTATTCCAGAGCAGACTAGCTCTTCTTTGTGGTCTCTGTGATTCACGCACATGGCATTCCCTGTACCTCCATGAAAGGTTCAATACATCGGGGCCGTGTTGGACTCTCAGTCAGTCAGAGCCTACCTGCCTCTCAACAGAGCACATTGGATTGTGGATGTTGCACTTTGCATGTTCCATGCTCAGATCTTACAGGCAAAGGTAGTTCAGGTTCTTTTAGGGTTGATGGCTTTAGCTACTGCAACAACCCCCTCCCCCTTTTCCTGGCTTTGAATGTGACCTCTCCAGACCTGGTTTCTCTTTCTTCATGTTCATCTCAGAATTGATTATTGTCTCCTTATTCTGTTTCCCTTGATTGGGGTTCATCAGTCCCTATTCTGGTGGATATCTCTGTTGAATCTACTCATAGGTGTTCCATTCTCTATTCTGAAGCTCACAAGAATCGTAACAATGGATGTTTCCACCCATGGCTGGGGAGCCCATGTGGGAACCCTCTCAATCAAAGGCTCTCGGTCTCCTCAAGAGAAAAGACAGTCACCTCACAGTGGTCAAAGCTTTCAGAGCCTTTGAGTCTCTCTTCACTACATGTCATGTTCAGGTAACAACAGATAATACAATGGTGGTCTTTTATTTGAACAAGCAAGGGGCACCCACTTCCAGACACTTCTTGATCTCCTCTTCAAGTTCTGGGATAGTTGCATCCTGAAAGACATCACTCCTGTTGTAATTTAGCTTATAGAAAAGAAGCTGTAGGTAACAGACTCAGTCCCAGAAGTGGAAGTTGCTCCCTTGACTCTTTCACGAGGTACTTTTATGAGATATTTGACCATTGAAGCCATACAGAAGTGGACCTATTTGCCAATGGGGACAACTATCAGTGCCCTTACTACTGCACCCGAGGACCTCCAGGCAGACACACTAGGTGACACATTTCTTTTCAGCTGCAGTGGTCCCCTCTTCTACACCTTATCTCCTTTTCCAGTCATCACCAGGGTCCTGGTAAAGCTCAAGGACAATGACACGGACTGCATTCTAGTTATGCTTTGGTGGCCATGTCAGCCATGATTCTCATGCTTCTGTACCTGTCCTATTATTTCTTTCCTGGGCTCCCATTTGCTCAAGATCTCCTCACCCAAGCCAAAGGTCAAATTTGACACCCGGATCTTCAAACTTTGACTTCACAGCTTGGCGGATATCCCCCTGGAGATGCTGGCCATCCTTCACTTTGCTCATAAACAGTCAAGTAGGAAGTTGTACTGCTATAAGTGAAAGCACTTCCTTTCTTTTCTCCACAACATTCCTGTGGACTGGCACTGGATTTCCATTAACCATGTTCTTCAGTTCCTCTCCTCCTTAGTATTGTAGGGTTTCTCAATATCTTCAATTCAGGTCTGCATGGCAGCTCTCTTGGCCTTCATTTGACCATGAGATTTTTCTTCTTGATTTGTTTATCCTTTAGTCAAACTTTTCTTCAAAAGTTTCATAAACTTCTCTCCTTCTCAAACTCCCATTGCTCTGGTTTGGGATCTATGCTTGGTTCTCTGCCTAAAGATAAGATATCTTTTCAACCCCCTGGCCTTGTATGACTTATATCTCCTCACATGGAAGACTGTGTTCCTTGTGAGCATCATATCTGCCAGTATTGTGACCTAGCCTAGGCTTAGTAGGCCAGCTCCTTTGCAGGTATATACCTACCATTTCTCTAATTCCACAAAGACAATATAGTCATGTTTTCAGACATCGTTTGCCTCCTGAAAGTGGCTTTGTCTTTTCATTTGTCTCAGCAACTCATTTCCAGCTTTCTTCCTGAACCTGTCAAATGACAATGAGAGGGCTTAGCACACACTAGTTGTTAGATGTGCCCTCAGCTTCTATGTTGCTTGGAAAAAGCATTTCTGGAGATCTCCTAGACTCTTCGTTTGCTATAGGACCCATAAGCAAGGTTGCCAAGCTTCCTCACAGTGCATTTCCAATTGGGTTAGACTATCAGGAAGCCAGCATCTTCCTCTATCAATTCTCATTCCATGAGAGCTGTCTCTACTTCATTTGCATTCTTGGATGGTGTGCCCATTCAGACTGTCAGACAGCCACTTGGGTTCAGCCACTTATATGGTAAAGTACTACGGATTTGATGTTTTGGGCTAGAGATTCTACTTCTTTTGGTTTATCTGTGCTTCATTCATCACAAGCATAGTCACCTTTCATCTAGGTGTGTCTAGATGATTTGTGTGAGTCACAGAGACCACACAGAAGAGAATCAAGTTGCTTACCTGTAACTGTAGTTGTTCAGGTGGTCACACAACTCACAAAACCCACCCCTCTTTCCTCTCTTACTGTGCTCAGTTCCCTTGGTTGCTGGCTATGCAGATGAACATGAACTGAGACAGTTTGAGTGGAAGCCTTACTGAGGATGTGCAGTATGGCAGGCGTTCCACCAAAGAGCTTTAGCTCTGGAAGTTTTCAAAGATGGTCTGTGCAGATGCAGAAAATCCCATATGTGTGGGTTCACAGATGGCCACTCGAAGCACCACAGTTACAAGTAAGCAACCTGGTTTTCTTCTTGGCCTTTAGCATATGGTCCACTAAGAGATGGCTACCTACCCTTTGACATTAGTGGTTCCTGCAGACCAGGGACAAATCAGGCCCCTCTTTTAACTTCACAGCTCCTTTCAGGCCTCTGCTGAGGACAGAGCTTTGGAGCAGGTGAGCATGCCTGGGATTGTGGGGGAGTCATACTGAAATTAGGGAATTCCACAAGTTCTTCATACTCTGTGACAACAGGGTCTTCACCCTAGGAAGTCTCATTATGGGTCATGAAGAAAGATTAGTATCTAAAGTTTTAAATATTGGTATATATCAAGTAGTGGTGTATGTCTCAGACAATGCCATCTGCACATTTTTTTTTAGTGAGTCCCTCATTAAACTCCATCATTTTCCTTTGTCTAATGACAACAGAGGTATCACACAATATCAGTAAACCATATAAATTTAAACTGATGTGGAGGCAGAGAAGGGCAACAAAATGAAATACTTGTTTCCATGATCCAAAACACATACGCTGTGTTTCGATTAGACAAACAAAACGGCCACAAAATAGTGGCAAGTTTTCTTGACTAAACTCTTCATTAGTTTAATCAGGGTGGGCAGTTGTTGAGGATTAGGGAGCCTCATAGGAGGCTTCAGAGGCCCTTTCACACTCATGCAATTTCGGCATGTTCCCCCCACTTGCTATTTTAGGCCAGGAGAGACCGTTTTTACAACAGGAAATACCAAGAAATCAACTTTAGGTGCCGCAGAAATGCCCCTAAGGCCTCCTGCAGCCCACAGGTCACATTTCCCCATTCCTGGACTAAATGTTAAGCAAAATGGTAGAGAGAGTGGGAAAAGCATGATATTATATCTTTAACTGTCTCAAAATGATGTGATGAAATTAGCCTGTGTCAGGTGCTAAGCAGATTTCTAGGCTGTACTAAGAAGAAACAAAAATAGTTGAACCCTCATTTCTAAAATATAAAATCTAGCACTTACTAGAATTTGTCTATAGCCTTAATTGGAGTACACGAGGATCTTCTAGGTAGATAGAAGTAAAAAAGAAATGTGAAAACATTATTTTAAATAAGAGAAAGATTACTTTTTGGTGACTAATAGCATTCAATTTGTAAAGCATTACTAATTGGTTGGAAGGCATGTAATCCTCTCCCCCCAAACAGAAGAGTGGGCAAAGTGTGGCTAGCAGTCTAGCTCTACTAAGCCCTTCCAACACCTGTGAAAAATGGCAAGTAGCCTCCAGAACTCTCAGGAGCACAATTTTCAATTTAAAGGCTATTCCCTTTCCCCTAACTTGTTTGAGGTTTGAAATAATTACTTTAGTTACTTTCTAAAAATAGCTATCTGGTCACAATTACACCCTGTGAGGATCCTGGTACCACTATTTGTCATCTTCAATTGAAGTTTTTCCCCATCTTGCAAGAGTCAGGGAAGGATGGAAATAACCTTCAGTCCCTCCAGGGCTGCCCACCCTGCCCTTGGATAAAGTTCTGCTTGTTTTTAAAATAACCTTTTTCCATTTGTAGGCTACTTCTCTAAGATAGCTAAATTTGGTATTTTCTAAGAAAAAGGTCATATTAAGGTCACTGAGGCCCTAGAGCAGTTCAAAAAAACAGCCCCTCTTCCATGCAGATCTGTAGGCTCACCCATGATGTGGCTTAATGCTCCAGCTGTTTTAAGTTGGGTTTTTCTTTTTATTTAAAGCAGATTCTTAAAAAAAAAAAATTAGTGGGAAAAGAACCTAGCTCAAAGATATCATCATGAATATAATTATGCAATTTCTAATCATGCTTTATGAATATGCTAAGTATAGTTTGTTGTTGCTGTGTCCCTTCAAGTCATTTCTGACTTACAGCAACTCTAAGGTGAACCTATCACAGGGTTTTCTGGGGCTGAGAGAGACAGGAAAATAACCTGATTAATTCTATTCTGCAGATAGTGTACATAAAATGGACATACACGCACTCTTTCTGTCCCTCCATAACCTTGCCTCTTTCTAAATAAAGAGATTTATGAGATGAGTAGTCAGAGTATGGGCAGATGGAATAGATCTGAACAAGGAAGGTGTAATATGAATATACGATGCAAGAGATTCCAATCTTGATATGCTGGAAATTAATGTGAGAACAATTCAGAAAAATTATGCAGCATGTTATTCTTAACTACCATCAAGTCCACTTTGTCTTATGGCAACCCTGTGGATGAGAAACTTCCAAGTCACTCTATCAGCAACTGCCCAGCTAAGGTCTTTCAGATTCAGGACATGTTTTCCTTGATAGAATCTATCCTTCTGTAATGCAGTCTTCCTCTTTCCCTGCTGACTTCTACCTTAACAACCATTATTGTCTTTTCTAGTGAATCATGTCTTCTCATGATATGGCCAAAGTATGACAGACTTAGTTTAGTCATCTTGGCTTCTGGGGAGACTTCAGGCTTGATTTACTCTAGGAACCATTAATTTGTCTGTTTAGCAGTGTCTTTTTAGCAATGGTATGGATGATCCTACCTTTAGTATTCACTGATATATCTTTACACTTTAGGATCTTGTCTGATTCCTTCATAGCTGCCCTTCCAAGTCCTAGTCTTCTTCTGATTTCTTGACTGCAGTCTCCATTTTGATTAAGGACTGAGCCAAGACATGGAAAATCCTGAACTATTTCATTGTCTTCATCATCTGCTTTAAGGTTACGTAAATCATTTGTGGTCTTATTTTTGTTTTCTTAATGTTCAACTGCAAACCTGCCTTTGCACTTTCTTCCTTAACTTTCTTCAGTAATCATTCCCAGTCATTCCTATTTTTTTGTTAGTAGTATGTTGTCATCTGCATATCTTAAATTGTTGATGTTCTTTCTTCCAGTTTTCATGCGTCTTTCCTGTTTTACATATTATTTGTTCAGCATACAGATTGAACAGAGTGATAAAATGCAGCCTTGCTTGACCCCTTTGCCAATTGGAAACCATTCAGTTTCTCCATATTCTGTCCTAATGGTAGCCTCTTGTCCTGAGTACAAGTTCCACATCAGGACAACCAAATGTTGTGGCACACCTGTTTCTTTAGGACCAATCCATAGTTTTAGATGATTTACATAATCAAAACTTTGCTATGATCTATAAAATGCACACTGATTTTCTTCTGAAATTCTTTGATGCACTCCATTATTCAACATATGTTTGCAATATGAATCCTAGTGCCTCTTCCTTTCCTGAACCCAGTTTGGACATCTGGCATTTCTCACTCCATATATGGTAAAAGTCTGTGTTGTAGAATTTTGAGCATCACTTTGTTTGCATGGGAGATTAATACAATTGTTCAGTGGTTATTTCAATCCTAGTGTCTCCTTTCTTGGGATTTGGAATATAAATTGAGTATTTGCAATCTCTGGATATTCTTTTGTTTTCCATATTTGTTGACATATTTTAGTTAGAACTAGAGTATATTCTATCTCAGTAGTTTGAAGCAGCTCTATTTATAATCCATCGGTTCCTGGTGATCTATTTCTTCCAAGCGCTCTGAATGCAGCTTTCACTTCACTTTCTAAAATTGATGGTTCTCTTCATATGGTTCGTCCTTGAATGGATCTAGCATACTTTCATGTCTTTCATATAGTTCTTCAGGGTGTTGTTTCTATTGTCCTTTTATTTGTATTTGGAAATGTAATGTGTTTCTCTCCTGGTTGTGTAGCTTCCCCACTCTTAGTTTAATTTTCCATTTGTTTTCTCAGATCTTGTAGAAGAGGTCCCTTGTGCTTCCTTTTTTGTTACCACTTTCTATTTCTATGCATTGATTATTATATAGTAGTTCTCTTTGTTCCTGCACACAAGTCACTGAACAGTTGCATTCAGGGTTCTGCTCTATATCTGTTACCTTTTACTTTTGTTTCTTGTCTGTCCTTAATTGCTTGAAGAGTTTCATCTGTTATCCATTGAGGCTTCTCTTTCTTTTTGGCTGCACTTGATGTCTTTTTGCATCCCTCCCTGACAATGTCCAAAATATTTCTGCTTCTGATCGGTTGGGCTTGATAACACAAATTTATTTTTTACATAATCTTTCAGTTCTACGAGGATGTTCTGCAGGTTGCATTTTGACGTAGTGCTTGCTTTAGTGTTCTTTAGTTTACTCTAACTTATGTATTAGCGGTTCATGGTGTGTACCACAATCTGCTTCTGGTCTTGTTTTTGTAGAGAGAATGGAGGTTCTCCATCTTGTGCTTCCAATTATATAGTCTATTTAATTTCTATATTGGCCATCAGGTGATATCCACATATACAGTCGCCTCTTTGGTTGCATTAAAAGTGTGTTTGTGGTGAACAGATTGTTGGCCTCACAGAATTCAGTCAGTTGCTTTCCTGGTTCATTTTTGTGCTGTGTTTCCTACTTTTGTATTCCAATCACCTACAGTTAACAAGAAGTCCTATTTTGGTATGTGATGAGTTTCTCCCTGGACTGCAGTGTAAAATCTTTCAGTTTCTTTGTCTGCCTCTATAGTTAAAGCATAAACTTGTTCTATATTGATGGATTCTCCCTGAAGTCTTGCTGTTTTTACTTGGTCAGACTTTGCATTATATCCTTTGAGTGCTTTTGCGTCATCTCTCCTCACTGTTAATGCTGTCCCATTTCTTCTTAGGTTTTCATTTCCTGAGTAAAAGACTTTGCAATTATCTGATTCAAAATATCCCATTACTGCCCACTTTAATTCATTCATTGCAAGTATTGCCACATTTATACATTCCATTTCTTGATTTGCTATGTCTACCTTCCCTGATTCGTGCTTGTCACATTCTATTTTCCCATAATATAGATTGTGCAGGTTTGGACTTTCCTTTCACTCTGAGTGCTTCAACAGCTGAACATCCTTTCAGCTGGAGTCCAGTTTCATTATTAGCTACAGCATTACTTGTAGCTGTTTTCTGCTATATACCAGTAACTCATTAAGTGCCAACCAATTTGGGAGTCCCATCTTCTGGCACTATCTCTTGTTTTATTTAGGATTTTCTCATGATAAGATTTTCATGATAAAAGATGTTCAAAGGGAGTTTACCATGCCTCTTTCCATGTAGTACCAACATGTGTTAGCTATGATGTCACTATTGTTGACTCTGAGAGATCCTCTACCATTGTCTCACACACACACGCACACACACAACACTACTGTTGCTGCCCATTAGCTGTTTGGCAGATTGAGTCTGGCACCTCAGCAAAAGCCTGTCTGACATGGCAGCACTGCTAGTGTCTGCGTAGCATCTTGCCTCACAGCAGCACTAATCCCACCACCACAGGAAAGTAGTGCCATGGTGAGTGCTACAGGTATACCACTGATAATCCAGCCTGTTTGCTAGTCATACTGATCCAACATGGCTACATTTTCTTTTTCCTCTGATGTCTCACTTTATGAAAGCCTGTGATGTCTCTGATGAAACGAACAAGCAATATACTATGTCAGGCTAAATTCCCCTATTTCCACATACTGCAGTTGAAGCTTCTGCTTAGTGTCCAGTGTTATAGTATATGCAGCCATGTTGCCCCAAAAACGTGGGTGACTCGGGGGCCAGATGCAATGCCAATATCTCCACGTGACAGAGGGAAATTAATTAGCTCAAAATCAGGAGGCCTGCAAGAGCAGTGGTAACTTAACAAAATCTTTCCACCAATGTTTACAGTGGTCACACGGGAAAGAACCAGCCAGAGATTCCAGAATGTAAACTAAAAATATGTTTTACTGAAAGTTTCATACACACATGCAAAAGATACAAGCACGCACACACTCACACAAGAGTTAACTGAAAGAGAAAGGGAGGAAAGTTGTGGATAGAGGAAATTGAGGATTTGAGTGATAATTATTGGTCTGGAGAGAAACAAGGAAAGCGGCAATGTGGCTTAGGTCTGAACCGGAGGAACTTTCTTGTTCAGGAATCTGGGTGACAGTGTGGCATTCAGCAAGGCCTGAGACTGCACTGAATCATTCAGAACTGAAGGCTTATATACCCGAAATCTGCCCTGTAGGTATAGGTGTGAATTCTCTCCCAGCCAAGTGGACAGTGGGAGTTGCAACACAAAAAATGAGGTCCAGACAGAGCTAATAGTGTTAGTGTTTAGGCAACAAAGAGGTAATGAGGTTAATGGCTGTTGTAATAGCTTTGTATTATGGAGAGGTTTGGGAGACAATGCAGGAAAACATTCAGGTGTGAGGGAACAGGGTTAAAACAATCAGTTTGGTGAGAACTTTCCTTTTCTGCACAGAGATGTTCCAGCTTTAGCTTAAGCCTATTTTGTCCAGAATTGCTTGGTAATCTGCCTCACAATTACTAGAGGGGGTGTTGGCTGATCTGCCTTACAGCCACGCATTTTCAGTCAATAATTTTCAGTCAAAAAGCTTGACCTTTCAATTACCTCAGGTCCCATTTTATATCATTGCCAATTAATGTAGTTGCCAATTAAATAATATTTGCCAATTAAACCATATCAATCTGGGGGGGGGGGTGCATGAGCCTGTAACAGCGATGACTGCTGACAACCATTAGACCCACTAATCACAAAGCACAACTAAGGATGAAATGCACATAAGTACCAAGAGTCCTTTTAGGTCTTGGATTTCCAGTATTATATTATGCTACCAATATACAAACCACAAATTTGTAAACCAGCCTTTATTACATGCAATTCTGATTCCTATTAGAAAAAGAACAGCAAAAGTATGTATGTACTGTACCCTGCTTATTCAGTACTTAATTTTTACGGAAAAGCATTGGACCAACCTGCTGCATATATGTCACATGTAACTCCCTCTTCAGTGTTGGGAAGCTTGGATCCTTATCTGACTCTTCCCATGCCCCATAGTGTTGAAATTTTGGCACTTTTGCTTCTTAGTTTCTTGTAGCTCTTCTGATTAACCAAGTCTTAAAGCAGTTTTCAGGTGACCATTGGACAGCATCCTGTTGGTGACATAGGCATACCCTGGGATTATATATCTTATTCCACAAAGCCCCTATTCCTATGCAGTAACAAGATTTCTGGCTGTTCCTAATCTGTCTCTCCCCAGATCCTGATTAACTGTGAGTACCCTGCCTCATTCTAGCTGCTTTTAAGTGCCAAGGGAGGGAGGAAAAACCTTATGCTGGGGACAGAGCCACCACTTCTTTCCCTCCATGCTCCAGAACAGCTAGGGCAAGCCCAGGCATAACCTGAGAGCCAGTCAGTGGCTGAGGACACGGAACTGCACCCAGCAGCTCCCCCTCCAAGCTGTTGTTGTGCACTGGGGGAAGAAACTAGGGAGATACTTCCACCATCTCCACTGCTTTCCATAAATCCACTGGTGGAAATTGACACTCTGCCACTATGATCATGTGAGACACTGCAGATATTTTGCAGGTACTCTCACCTACTTAACACATAATATTTAATACCCCACTTGAAAGTCCCTTAGAAATATCTGCCTATCCACAGTTGAAAGCAAGATGTTGCACAAGGTAGATCATTGTTGTGATCCAGCCGTGCTTCTCATTATGTCCATGTATATGTTTATTTGCCTCCTTTATATTATTTAAAGTACATAATACTTTCAGCAAAATAAAAACACAGTGAGAGCCAGCATGGTTTGTGTGCTGGACTCTAAAGGCCAGAGTTCAAATCCCCCACTCATAGAAACCTGTTACCCCAAAACATAGGTGCCACAAGGGCCACCCCATGATGTCAATTCCTCCTTGCAAAAGTGGGGAATGAATTAGCTCAAGGTTTAGGAGGCTTGTAAGAGGGGGGCAACTTAGTGACAGCTTTCTTACTAATGTTTATGGGCTCACACAGGAAAAACACCAGCCAAAGAGTAAAATGTGTTTTTATTGAAGTAAATTCACTCACGCACACAGCAGTTCAAGCACACACAGGCTAGCCAAAGAGAAGGGAGGAAAGTGGGATAGAGACAGTTAAGGGATTTGGGTGATAATTACCAGATCTGGAGAGGAGCGGAGAGAAGTAGTGTCATGGCTTAGGTAAAGAACCTAAGGACAGTTCTTGGTCAGAAATCAAGACAGGCAGAGTGGCATTTGGATCAGCGAGAGACTGCACTAGATAGGCTGAAATCAGGGGTATTTGTACCCAAAAAAAAGCCTGTGGCAGTGGATGATACATACAGCTCCAGGTGTGGAACAGTGGGAGTTGCGATACATACAGTGAACTATCAACTTGCTGATGTTCGCAGTACTTTAGTGACAAAGGCGTGATGGGTGTTGTAATAGCTGTCTGTTGTGGGTGCTACAAGGAAAGAGAAAGAAGTCCAGGTGCACTGGGGATGAGTATAAGTCAATCAGTGTCCTGGTTGGCTTCTCACAATTGTGTTCTCTGGGAAAACTCCCGCTTCTGCTTAAGCTTTTTATCCACAGGAACAGCATTTGTTTGCCTGACAAATGACCTAATCTTACCTGGAGAGTGTCTTAAGTTGACCTGCCTTTCTTTCTTACATTCACAGTCAGAATTTTACGTCTGTCGGTTTGACCTTCTGGTCACCTTCAGAGTTGATTTTGGTATCAGTGCCAAGTAAAGTGCATTGTCAATTAAATATGATGCCAATTATATATGGTGCCCATCCAAACCATACCAGTATTGGACCCACATACGGGACCCTTAGAAACTCACTGGGTGATCTTGGGTGAATCACACACTCTCAGCCGTGGAGGAAGGCAAAGGCAAACACCATAAAACTCCTTGGATCACCATAAATCAGAAAATGCAGGGTGTACACTCAGTTTCTTACACAGAACAGTCATTCGTGTAGGACAGACGTGGGAATTCTAAGCATCAGTTTTATCCTTCCACTATCGACAAACATACAACTCAACATGACCTGTCTTGGGGAAAAGGTCAAGTATAAATAAAGATATTATTAACAACAACAATAACAATTGTTATCATTTAAACTAGAGGGAAAAACACTTTGGCTTTAAAGCAAGGCATTCAAGAGTGCACATGTCTTGTTTTAAAGGGAATCACACTTCCAGGAACATCATAGTTGTTTAAAACAAGGCACACATTAACCACATGGCATTGTTTTTGAATGAAAATTTGTGAGGAAGGTGCATCACTGCTATCCCAACAAATTTATCAGGGACAGAAGGGGCCACAAAAATGCGCAGAGTTCATATACTCATGCTTGAATAGGTGTTTGGTCTAAGTTTTCCAAAATCTTCAATGGCTGGGAAGGTTTAAACCCTGGCAGTGAAGTTGGCTCTATGAATCACCAATATTTTCCATCACTGTCCTACACGGATAATATTTAAAAAAAAAAAAAGTATAGCTGTTGGAGCTGAAAGGTCGTATCTAAAACAAAACCAGTTTTGCAATACTGGTAGAGCCATGTGGGTTTAGGGACTAACCATAGAACGTGTTCTTTTCTAGTCTTTTGTGTAGTTGGCATTCATGTTGGTCCACTAGAGTTCTGCTGAACTGCTTTTGGTTTTTTATAGATAAAGAAGTATCTAGTCTTCTGCAGCTACACTTATGTTGTTTCAAATATGGCATCTCTTAGAGACAATAATATGTTCTTGTATCTGGAATATGGAGTTTCTTTGTCTTTTGGGAGACCAAAGTCCTATTCAAGTGTTAGCATCAAACGTGTAAAGAGAGTTTGTGCCAGTCCCACCAGTTCTGTCATTATTTCCATCATCCACAGATGGAGACCAACTTTCTGAAGAAGAGAGCATCCAAGGAAAAAGGAAGGTTGCTGTTCATATGTATGAGGCAATGGAAACAGGAAGGAGGAGGGCAGGGCTAGCAGTCTCCTTTCCCCTTCTGTTTATATTACACTGATTCTTAATATATGAATAGGGCTTAAAAAGCTTCCTATTCAGGAGATAAGAAGGGACTAATGAGTTTGGTGAAGAGATATCATTCATGAAACACAGATGATGTAATAAAAAGAGCATTGGAATGCTTTTTGAAATAAATTATAAAAGCCTTCCTTTAACATAGTGCCGTCCAGATTATTTTGGGTTTCTGGTCTGATGACCCCTCAGCCAAGCCATTCTAACTGAGCTTGATGGGAGTTGAAATCTATAACATCTGGAGGGCACTAAGTTAGGGCAGGCTGAAATACATTATGCTCTTCAGCCCTTTGCAAAGTCAGCTGGAGGCGGGGAGACAGGGTTTTGCTCTTTTTGTGTTTTTGTTTCTAGGTAATCTCAGGCTAGGTTATTAAGCTAGATTCTGCTGAGATACAGAATGGCTGTCAGGAACTTTGATGCTATGGTTGAGTTTATATTTGCCTGTGTCATAAAGCATTGCCCGGAGAAATGAAATGGTCCTATTCTGAAATATTTCTATCTCCTTTAGTTAATTTTGAACAGTTGCACATCCATGCCTGTCCAATCTTATCTTATCCTCATTATACTTTAGTCTTGGAATTCTGGAGACAATTCAGTCATGTCCATGACTGACTTCAGGTGCTATGTTTAGTTTGAAGGCTGACAAAAATGGGCTCAATCAGGTTGCTTTCCTAACAACTTTTAGGATGTTTTGATGCATACTGAAAACCATTGTTCCAGTTTTAAATGTCAGTATTAAATAGTTCAGATTATATTGCGTTTATTTTTTGTATGTAGAAGCATTTTGCATGAAATTAATGCAGAAGTTTTTGAAACTTGCTCTTTTAAAGTTATTTTAAAGTCAGTAAATAGATTTTTAATGTCTGAATATATGACCGGTTTCATTTTGCTTATTTCTATGCCTTGAAGCATTAGTATGGATATAGTTCTTTACAAAAGTGGCTCTTAATCTGTGGTCTGCAGAGCCCTGGGAGACCTGCAGTGTCCTCGCAGGGGGTCCATGAAGACTTGAAGAAATGTTGTGAGCTTTTACAGTTAAAAGAAAAAGAAGGAAAAATAGGCAGTGCTGCCATTATAGCAAGGAATATCTGTCAGTTGGCTTCACACGTACAGGCCCAGAAGACAAGCAACTTCCACAGTGTGCATTATGTTCTGATGTATTGTCCAATGAAGCCATGAAACTGTCAAAACTGTGAAGATATGTTTGAAGAACAGACCACAAAGAGCGTTGGGATTTTTGTTGTTGTTGTTGTTTTTTGTTTTTGTTTTTTGGTGTTTGCTTCTATTTGTTTGAAATAAAGACTAGGAAGGTGAAGAAAGTAAGGAAAAAGAAGACTGCAGGTGGTTGTAACAATGAAATGCAGTGAAGGCCTTATTTGAAGTTTTTCAGCTAACAGCAAAAAACAGAAAACCAGACACAGTAGCTGAAGAATTTATATTGCCTGCTGCAAAATTCATGGTTTCTGCAATGATCAACAAGAAAGCTGCCAAGAATCCTTCCTTAATACTTTTGTCAAATAACACAGTTAAGAAGCAAATTGATGGTTTGTCAGCTAATAGCAAGGAACAGTTATTAGAAAAAAATTGCACGTCCCTCCATTTTGCTATGCAAGTGGATGAAAGCACAGACGTAACTAACAAAGCAATCTTATTGTGGTACATTAGATATGAGTACAAGAGAAATATTTTTGAAGACTTCCTGTTCATATCTTTGTTGGTATACACTACAGCTGAAGTATTTAACAGCTTAAATGAGTTTATCTCATGGCATGATTGTTTGAAATATGTTGGTATTAGCATAGACAGAGCACAAGAAATGTCTGGAAAGTTTACTGGACTCGTAGCATGGATTAAGGAAATCATGATATTGGTGACTTGGTAGTATTGCTGCATACATAGGGAAGCTCTGCTTGCTAAAAAGATACCAGAAGATCTAAAACAGACCTTAAATGAATCAGTCAAAATTATCAGTTTTATAAAAAGGAAACCACTGTATTCAAGAATTTTTGAGCCGCTTTGCAAAGATACGGACAGTGAACACCATCAACTTTTGCTACACTGTGAAGTTTGTTGGCTTTCAGAAGATAAAGCCTTGTTTTTTGGTAATTGAAAGATAAGATTATTCACCATGGAGCAGCAGTTTCATCTGAATGATTGTTTGACAGATTTTTCCCAGTTAGTAAAATTAACATATCTGGCAGTATCTTTACCCATTGCTCAGCTTAAATCTTCAAGAAGAAAAAATATAAGTTGAAGACAAGATCAAAGCAGTGATGAAAAAGCTGGAACAACAGTGACATCATCACCTATCAAACTGAAACTATGAGACATTTCCAAATTTCACAGTTTTTCTTGGTTCCACACAAATTGTTGTCTAAAGAGAACACATCATTACCACATAATATTTTAAAGCATTTGCAATATAGTTTCTGTGAATATTTTCCTGTTTTTAATGCAAGCAAAAACTGGATTAGAGATCCATAATCAGTTAATATGTACGAATTAGAGGAACTCATAGCTGCAGAAGAAGACAAACTCACAGATATATCCATGGATGGTGCTCTGAAATTGCAATTCAAGGAACAGTCCCTTCCAAATTTCCAGGTTCACTTACAAGCAGATTTTCCAGAACTCTCAGAGCGGGCTATAAAACTATTGATGCCATTCATAATGACATACTCGTGTGAAAAATCATTCTTTGCTCTTACTTAAAAATAAGTATAGAGACTGTGTGAAAAATGCCAAGTCAGTACTCAGAATACAGATTTCAAGCCTCATATAACAAGGCTTGTAAACGAAATACTGCACCAGCTTTCTCATTAATTAAATTAAAATTAACAAGTAATGTTAAGCTGTGTTTCAGTGCTCAGGTATTCTTATATTATTACAATTTTGTTTGGAATCATTTCAATAAAAATATATTAGGACTGTGTGCATTTACTTATTTCTCCCTTCTCTCCAAATTTGAAGATCCTTGATGAGCAATGTTAAATAAATATTTGATGCACTTTAGGGTTTCAAACCTTGAGTTAAGTCTTAGTTGTCCACAATAACAGAAGATGTTTAAAGGGGTAGATAAAAAGTTAGCAACCTTTGCTTTAGAATATTCAGAACATTTCCATTGTATGATTTCAGTAATTTTTATGAAAAATTAATATGGTAGAACAGTATTGCGTTCTTTAAACTGAAAGTGAGCTAATTCTGTTAAGGGCTAAACTGCATAATATGTATGTAAACACATTTTTCTTGTGTCAGGTTTTTTTTTACTTAAATACAACGAATCTGCCATATTCATGGAGGAGTGGTTTCAGAACCCCTTATTAATATTTAAAATTGTGTGTTCTCAAGTCTCTATGAAAAAATGCGCTTGTGGCAGCAGTGGAGATGGTGACAAGCTGCAGCTGCAACGGAGGTGCACCATTGCTGCTGCCATGTACCTGCCGAAGCTCCTAGTCACCCTGCGACTGTTGCAATTGGTGGTGCCAATCCTGGTTTGCAAACAAGCAACCAGCATTGGCACTGCTGCCCCCAACAATCCCAAGATGGTCAGCAGCTCTTGGCTGAAGCTTCTTACCACCCTACAACTGTTGGCAGCAGGAGTGGTCCCAATCCTGATTGCTCATTGGTAAATGAGTATCAGAACAGCATTGGGACTGCCCCCATTACAGTTTCAGAGTAGCAAGGAGCTTTGACCATGAGCTATTGGTTGCCCTGGGATTGTTGAGAGCAGCAGTGCTAATCGTGATTGCTCATTCACAAATAAGTAACCAGGATCTGGATGCTCCCAGTGCCAACAATTGCAGGGTGGTGAAGAGCTTTGACCAGGAGCTGCTGGCCACCCTGGGATTGTCCAAGACATCAGTGCTGATGCTGGCCGCTCATTTGTAAACTAGCAAGGGGGGGGGGGTCAGGACTGCCCCAGCTGCCATGTGCCTGCCAAAGCACCTCCCTATCCTGCAGTTGTTGAGGCAAGAGAGCAGCAAGCTCTCTTCCTGATGCCTCCCCCCTGGGAAGAATGCAAGATGCCTGCTTTGCAAGGTGCAAGGTCTTGCCACCACCTGGGCCTTGCTGCCATCTCACCTGCTGCCCTTGAGGCCTGGTAATTTAATTTTTAAAATATTTTTTTCACATTTGACCTCACATGGGGTTAAATTAACAAATACAGAGCTTGCAAGTACGGTGGTCCCGCTGCATTAATCACAGGAGGGGAAGTTATTGGATATAGGCAACACAGGGTTGTTATCATCTTTCTTCCATTGTCATGGTCCCAAATAATGTTACATACATACACAGAAGGTTCTGTTTGCTGAGCTTGGCGGGGGGGGGGGGGCTAGCCTTGTTGATCTAGTAAATAAATCATGTTTAACAACAAAATTGAAATTAGATTTGCTACCTTATACTTAATAAATAAATATATTATTATTGCAGGTGCAGGAAGATAACAAAAACCACAAACACAGGCTATGGTCCTGCATCACAGGTGCATAACATAAAGGTCTCCCATCATAAAATCATAGAGTTGGAAGAGACTACAATGGCTATTGAGTCCAATTCCCTGCCATGCAGGAACTTACACTCAAAGCACCCCAGCAAATGGCCATCCAGCATCTGTTTAAAAAACTCCAAAGAAGGTGACTCCTTCACACTCTGAGACAGCATATTCCACTGTCAAACAGCTTTTAGAGTCAGGGGGTTCTTCTGTGGTCTTTTTCTGTGGTTTGAATCCATTGCTCCATGTCTTAGTCTTTGGAGCAGCAGAAAACAAGTTTGCTCCATCTTCACCATGACATCCCTTCAAATATTTAAACATAGCTATCATATCCTCACAAGTGTAAACATCCTTGACATATAATGCTATTCCTCCTCCTTTCCTCTTTGGTCTATTTCTCTGAAACAGATTATGGACCATGGACCAAAAGGTGGGGATAATGATCTGGGCTTCACAAATGTGTCAGCCTCTCTGTGACATCACTGATTTTTGCCCTGGGGAGACAGCATACCTCTTGAGCCATCCTGTCAGGCCTACAAACCACTGCTTTTCTTCTCTTCAGCAGGAAATCCCCTACTACCACCACCCGTCTCTTCTGAGGATTGGCAGGGGCCATTCCATGTGCTTAATTTTCCTTTTTTTTTTTAATTAAAGTTTTATGTATTTACAAAAAGTTAAAATATGACTTCCAGCATCATTCTATTTGCACACAAAAAATACAGTAAATGTATCAATACAATTATTATTCCTCACACCATAATCACCGTTTCCCATTTTCTTTCCAGTGTAAAATTATCATTCTAACTTTAATATTTAACACCTGAAAAGAATTCAATAATCTAATCAAAATCTGTAGTTGCAGTTTCTCTTCTTTCTTTTCCTCATGAAATCTATGAAAGGTTGCCAGATAATCAGATATGATTCTATAGTTTTGCCCCTTAACAAAAATGTCAATTTATCTAATTGAGATAGTTCCAATAATTTTTCTAACCACTCATCGATTGTAGGGCAGTTTGTAATTTTTCAAATTTTTTTCATAAATCAACCTTGCAGCAGTAATCATAGAATACAGTAGTACATCGTTGTCTTTTTCCACTTTAACCTCATAGTCCAACATATTTAACAAAAATAGTTCTGGTCTGTGCCTTAATTTTTGTTTCAAAATACTTCCTATAACCAAATTAATGTTCATCCAAAATGTCCTTGCTTTAGTGCGTGTCCACCACATATAGTAAAAAAAGCCCACACATTTCATACACTTCCAACATGCACTATTTACATCCTTACACATTTTGGATAATTTTGCCGGTGTAATATACCACCTATACATCATTTTATACATAATTTCCTTCAAGGCGGAACAGCAAGTAAATTTCTGAGCCCTAGTCCAGATAATTTCCTATTGTCTTAACTGAGTATTATGGCCTATGTTTTTTGCCCATTTGACTATGCAATCCTTTATCCATTCTTCCTTAGCACTAAATTTCAGTAACAGTTTGTAAATTTTTGAAAGTAATTTAACATGGCCAGAGTCTAGCAATTTTTCAAATTGAGATTTATCTTTAGCCCATCTATGATTCTTCATATCCTCTTTCCACCTTGTTCTGATTTGCTAATAAGGAAGGAAGGAAAGATGGATATCAAAAGTGGAATAACAGCACTGTAGTGTGGAAATGGCCTTTTCCTCTGTAGCAAGATGCAGAATAGTGCCATCAAAACCTAGAACTCCTGGCAAATGATGTGATTGTTCTATGTCTGGGACCCAGACAGATAATTCTCAGATTTATTAAATGGCCATGAGAAGACTTCTGAAGCAAAAAGGTGGCTTTGGGGGGATTTTGGTCATTGTGCAAGGTGCATTGAAAATTCTTGCCTCCACAATAACAAGGTATCAGCCAAAATCAAGATGCACACAGTGACATATACAGAGATAAAATTCGGCCGTTTGAGGTTTAGCATAGCTCACACTTCTGTTTTCTTTCTCTTTTTCTCCCCCAGGTCGTTCTTCCCTCTTTCCAATAGATGATGGCTTGCTAGATGATGGTCATAGTGATCAAGTGGGTGTGATGAATTCACCTACTTGTTATTCTGCTCATCAGAATGGAGAGCGAATAGAACGTTTCTCTCGGAAAGTGTTTGTTGGCGGTCTTCCTCCGGACATTGATGAAGGTGAGTTTCTTAATGTTTAATGGAAAGATTGGATGGCCTTGGTTTTTTGTGGAATTAAATTGGAGCTGGGATGGGGGGAAAGTTCTGGAATTCATGCCTCAATCTTATACTCATTTAAGTGAGATTAAGTTCTGCTGTTCTTGTTGTTATTTGCCATCAAGTTGACTTTAACTTGGCAACCCTATGAATGAGAATCCTCCAAGATCATCAGTGATCAGCTTCCCTGCTTAGGATTAGTAAACTAAGAGCCATCACTATCTTGATTGAATCAATCCACCTGTAGTGCAGTCTCCCTCTTCATTAGCCACAGAGCTACTCATATCTGTCCCCTCCTCTCAGCTGGTTTGAGTGCCTTCTGAGCTGGGAGTCTTATCTTTCAGCACTCTCTCTTGTTTCATTTTGGACTTTCTTATAATGGACTTTTCAAGGTAAAAGGCTTCAGGTTCAGTTTACCATTACCTTCTTTTGTGAATTACTAGCTCATTTAGAATTAGCTGTGGTAATACTGCCATTATTCCTGAGAGATCCTAGGCACCAACTACTGTTGCTGCCTAGTAGCTGTTTACATATTTAATCTCACTCAGCAGCAAAATCCTGTCTCTTTTGGGAGACTACCAACAGCAGTCATGCCAACAGCTTAGCATCTTGCCTCACAGGAGCATGCCATCTCACCACCATGAAAGGGTGGTGCCAAGGTAGGAGGTTCCATTGTATTTTGGGGGATTTATTTCTCCATAGAAATGTGTAGGACTGAGCTGTGGATTGTGTTCTTAAGATATGGAGATAAATGGGAAAATAGATGTGTTAAGCTTAATTGCCTTTTATAGATCCTCTTGCAGTCCTACATATTAAAAGGAGGTTGAAGTATGAGGAGTTAATTACAAAACACATTGGTGGAGAATGAAAGCAGCCACAACTAAATCAGTTACAACTGAACACTCTTGGCATAGAATAGGGCAATAGTCCCCAGCTTCAAGTGATCTGCCCACCAAGCAGCCACATACCACATTCAGCATGGAAAACTTTGAAATAATAACATATGGATTCTCTGTCTAACAAAACATGTGAAAAGTTTCCCCTTGGCTTCCTAATTAGGGTGTTTCCCACTATCAGGCCTACCCTTGCATGCAGTCCCACAATTAACAAGTACAACTTGTCATTTAGGAGAATTCACCTAGGTTTTTTGCTGTGAGACACCCGCTTATCACATGCCTCATCATATTTGATTGTTATGGAGTCTTCCACAAGAGTTCATTGACTCCATTAAATACTAGGTGACTGGCAGGGTGCTCATCTCACTCAGGGAAAATAAACTGAATCATATCGATAAATAAAATATATGCCACCAGCCAGTTATTAAAGGAATGCTTAATGTTGCTCTTTTCCACCCTTTGTTTTCCCACTTATTTTGGCAACCCTTCTGGCCGCCCTTTGCCTCAATCTTCATGAGGGGCAAGATCTAAAAAAAAAAAGAACACAAAATAAATGTTTTTAATTTTTATCTGTTGAATTTATATCCTGCCTTTCTCACAGGAATTTGGATGAACAATCATCCAAATTCCACTCACACACCTGTTTGTTTGTTTGTTTGTTTGTTTGTTTGTTTCTGAAGCAGGAGAATTGGCCAGAATGAGGAGGCACAAAAACTATCTAGACTTTCAGATGAGCCCCTTAGGAGGAATGCTTGCAAATTCCAAATGGTTTTTAAATTGAACTGGGAAAGGGTTCTCATGGATGTGCTGAATGTATGTCTTTAACATTATTTTTTATACTGCAAGAAACCATTGCTTTATTTAAACAACCACAGCAACAGTGTGATGGATCAGAGGTTATGAAAAATGTTGAGAAAGCAAATGCAAAGTAATATATTAACTGAAACTATTTGTATCAATTTTTAGATGAAATTACTGCTAGCTTCAGACGTTTTGGACCTCTAGTGGTTGATTGGCCTCACAAAGCAGAAAGCAAATCATATTTTCCACCTAAAGGTATTTCTTTCTGAGTTTTCCATTAAATACAAAGCATTTTGGAGAGACATTCAGAGCTAGTTCACTCATGCGAAACAGCTTTTTAATTCTTCCCACAATTCCTCCCCTGTGGAGAAAATTCACTGTGACTAGTGAGTACACAAAATAAGTTGCAGGGGCTATTTCTGTGTTCACTGGAGTTGGAAGAAAATGTCAACACATTTGCGGAAGTGGCTTCTTGTCAATGTATATTGCCTAGTACATCTATATGTATTCTACAAGAATCTACCTATGTAATAAATTATTTGAATAAAATAGGTCACTGAATCCTGTGTGTGAACTAAACCTTAAACTAAACGTACATATTTCTTTGCATAAGACATAAGCCATTTCCACACTACACTGTTATAGTGCTATTATTCCACTTCCAATATCCTGTTGAATTCTGGGGTTTGTAGTTTCCTGAGGCCAAAGAGCTCTCTGGCTGAGAATTCTAAAGGCCCCTCCCTAAACTGCAAACCGCAGGATTCCATAGGCCGTTGAAAGTGCAATAATAGCACTGTAACAATATAGTGCGGAAATGGCCATAGTTTTGGACGCTGACAACTGAGCAGAAGCAAGAAGATGTACAGCGGCCCCTCCACTTTCATGAGGGTTTGGGGCGCAGAACCCAAAGTGGAAAAGTGGAAAAACCTCAAATAACTCCCCCCTCCCCACAATTCCCCTCCAATTCCCATCTGGGGCTCCCCACTCCCATTCCCTTGCCTTTTGCACACTAGGGCCAGAGACAAGGGACTGGGAGGGAGGAGCTTCACAGGGGGAAGAAGGCTCACACAAGCCTCACCCACACTATTCATTTGACTCTTATCTCAGTGCGAGTTCTTAGTGCTGGGGCCAGAGGCAAGGGAATGGGAGGGGGAGCTCTGGAGGGGAGGAGAAAGGCTTGCGCAAGCTCCCCCCCACCCATTCCCTTGACTATTGCCTCAGTGCAAGTTCTTGGTGCCAGGTCCAGAGGTGAGGGAATGGGAGGGGGAGCTGCAGAGGGGAGAAAGAGGGCTCTAATGAGCCTCCCTCCCTCCCCACATTCCCTTGTGTGTTGCCTTGATGTGAGTTCTCAGCACCGGGGCCAGAGGTAAGGGGATCGGAGGGAAAACTCTGGAGGGGAGAAGGGAGGCGCATGCACACCTCCCTACCCCCCATTTCCTTGCGTTTTCTCTGGGCGCATGTCTTCGTTCTGGCAAAATGCAAGGGATTGGGAGAAGGAGAATGAGGTGGAAAGCATGCATGCACCTCATGAATAATCAAATTCACCAAGATCAAACTCATGAATGCGGAGGGAGTACTGTATTTCATTCTTTCCCAGAGCAGACAATGAATAGTATACTCCCATGTCAGTCTTATCAAGTGCAAAGTTGTTTTCATTGACAATGATCATCATGGCAGTTCAGTGGAAGCGATTTTTCTGGTCCTAGAAAACCCATGTTTCTAGGTGTCTTCTTTGTGTATGACTGTCAGCCCTCATAATATGGTGGTAATGATATACAGTTTCCCAATTTTTGTGTGTGATAGCACTTGGATACAGTGTCAGGCCTTCAAAACAATCTTTTTTCCATCATAAATAACATTTTTAAAAGTAGTCAGTCTTTGTTTGTCAGATATTAATGAGGTTTATGGTTAGACATTATACTTGGATATATAAAATACAAACAGAGCATACTAACCTTCACTGTATATGTAATGTTTCAGTTTTGTGGCAAAAAAGCTTTTTCAATGACTACATGGGTCTTCTGTTTCTGAGCTACTTTATTACGTCTGTTTTATCTGCCAAATAGCTGGATGTGTTTTACATATGACTTTGGAATTTCTGTTGCTGAACGTAATTTTTTTCCTTTCAAATTCTAATAGTTTCTACCATAAAAACCTTGAATTTATATATAGTCCACTTTAATAATATGAAGAAATTATGGCATGTTGCCAAAACAGGTTTTTAAATTACTTTGCATATTGATTGGTATGTTTAAGCAATTTCTGTCCAGAATTGTAGAAAGTGCTATGAAATCATTCTGTCCAGTGCCCTTTACTGATAGTGTGCAAGTCTATTAGTTCCAATCTCACAAAAAGCTTGTGAAAAATTTCAATAATCTTTAGTTGATAAGAATTGAGGATTGAGAGATTAACTCATTTTACCACAGAATTAATAGCTCATAAAGCAGTGGCAATAATGATATGACCAGCTATAATCCTTTATTTACAGACTCATCCTAGGCAAGTTTATGTAGAAGTGGAATTGAATGAGATCAATTGGCCATACTTCTTAGGTGTGCATTCTGTTTGCAGCTCAGGCAAAATGCAGTCAGCCCTCCACATTTGCGAGTTTGACTCACCTCCCCACCTCAAGTCCTTCTTTTCCAGGGAATATGCCCTCTTGGCGGCTCCAATCAGGCCACGCAACCCTGTAAAAACCCACCTCTGGTCTTCTTCCTCGTCTACCAGCCACTGCCTGGCCAGCTAAGGACAGGTCACAGCCCAATTTTTCAGCACCACAAATCTTCTCCCAATGCCCCACACATACTCAAGGAAGAAGACGAGCAAAAGAGGAAATACAGGCCCAACATGCTGACCGACCTCCTTTCTCTCTCCTTTCCCTGACCTGGTGTGGACCCTGGATACCTGCTGTCCCCACCATGCATCATTCCTTTTTTCACAGACACACAGACACACACACACACACATTTTGATATTTGTTCCACTTTTGTGGGAGTCCCATGCCCCTAACCCCAGCAAACATGAAGGGCCAACTGCAGTTGGATTTAAGCAAACTAATTGTGTATAGGGTTATATTTTACAGAGTAACACTGTAGAATAGTTAAGTTCTTGCCCCAGGAATTTATAATCTGAATTAAACAGGGGATGAGGGGAGAAATGGAAAGAGCAAATGCAATGAAGTGAGACTGTGCAAATGCAGCTACATGTACTTTGTCTTTCAGATAAAGAAACTGATTGCTATATTTTGACATATCAGGAAATCTAAGGGTTTGTTTTTGTTGTGTGCCTTCAAGTCATGTCTGACCTATGATGACCCTAAGGTGAATCTATCACAGGGTTTTCCTGGTAAGATTTTTTTGAGGAAGGGTTTCCTTTGGCTTCCTTTGAGGCTGAGGGAGTGTGACTTGCTCAAGGTTACCCAGTGGGTTTCCTGGTTGAGCAAGAATTAGAACTCTGTTCTCCCAGGTCCTAGTCAAACACTCAGACCACTACACCTCACTGGCTCTTTGGCTTATAACATGAGTGGGTAAAACGTAGAAACCCACTAGGTGACCTTGGGCACATCACACACTCGCAGCCCCAGGAAACCTTGTGATAAGGTCACCATAAGTCAGGACTTGAAAGTACACAACAACAAGAACAACAGCAATAAAACAGAAAGGCAGCATTTGACCTGGAAGGCTGTTTTTGTGCTGCCCTAGACTCCCCAGACCTCCCTTCTTCTAATCATAAAAAGATGATTTGCATTGTGATCCAACACTCAAACTGCTACACTATGCTGGCTCTCTGTTGATTCCTAAATTCTGTGCTAGGAGATATTGTGCTTTGTGTGGCAATAGGATGTATCTTTACCAATTAATCAATCTATACGGATGCACTCTGTACATTTCAAATTAAGGAAGACCCATGCTGTATTAATTCTTCCTATATTTGCCATTATATGAGCATTACATCATCCCAAGTGAGGGAGTACCAAAAGCCACTGAGAGGTCCAGCAGAACCAACAGGGATACATTCAGCCTGTCCAGTTCCCCGCATAGGCCATCCACCAAGGCAAGCAAAGCTGTGTGTGTCCCCTAACCAAACCTGAAGCCAGATTGAAACGAATCTAGATAATCTATTGCATCCCAGAATTTTTGGAACTGGGATCTGGGAGGCCACAACATGCTGCAGAACTTTGCCCAAAAATGGAATATTAGAGACTGGCTGATAATAATTCAGAATGGTGGGATCCAGGGAGTTTGTTTTTTGGGAGTTTGTGTTTTGTTTTGTTTTGTTTTAATGGCCTCATCACACCCTCTTTTTGGCAGGATGAATGTGGTGAGGCATTCACTATTCCTCTTACCCACTCAGCCAGCCCTCTTCCAGTTCTTTCAGAAACCAGGAGGGGCAAGGATCCAGTATACATGTGGTGGCTCTCACCTCCCCAAGGATCCTGTCCACATCCTCAGACTGCACAAATCAAAACGTACTCAATCATACAGGACAAGCAAGTGCCAAGATTACATGCACTGGACCTGTCTCAACTGCAGCATCCAAGTCAAAGTGAATCCAAGTGATTTTGTCTGCAAAGTGCCTCATAAATTCATCACAGTGGTTTGTTGAGTGGTTTTTATCTTCTTCTTGGGGTCCATTATGTAAAAGGCCCCTGAGTACTTGAGCCAGCTCTGCTGGATGACATTGTGCAGACACAATGGTGGCACAGAAGTATAACTTCTTCTTTGTAGTCTCTGTGCCTCATACAATGGGAATCTTTGCGCATGCGCAGTAGCGTTTTGGAAAGTTCCAGAGCTGAGCAGCTTGGCAGGAACACCTCCCCCACTCGGTACTGAGCATGCTCAGTCCCGCAAAGCCAACAGTCTTCTCCCAGTTTCTTTTCATCCGCCAATCAGTTAGCAGCTCGGAAGGTTTCCTCTGCTGAGCACCCCTCTTCTTTGGGCTTTTGTCTCCCCTTCCAGGAAAACTGTAAGGACCCCTTCTCCTTCTTATGTCGTCTTCACTCTTGAAACTGTGCGTAACTTGCGGCCGCAAGGTTTCGCTTTCCGACGCACACTCCGAGTGCTTGTTCTGCCTTGGAGAGAGCCATAACATTCAGGCCTGTTCTATTTGCAAGGGTTTTACCTCGCAAACCCTGAAAAATAGGGCTTCCCGCTTGAAGTACTACTGCTGGGAGCAGGCTCTTCGCTTGAAGGATCAGGCAGCTTCTAACACGGCTCTCTTTACTGCTTCGGTGTCAACCCATCCATCTTGAGGCCTCTCAGTGTCGCAGTCTTCTCCTCCAACTACGTCGGTATCCACCTCATCTTTGATACCGGCGCCCTTGCTATTGATATCAACTCCATCAATTCTGCCACCTATCTCTTCTCTTCCGAGGATTCCCAGGCTTTCAAAGATGCCAGTGGTTCCTCAGTCTTCTAGTTCTGGAGATGCCTCTTCTACTTCACAGCCGGCTTCAACCCAACAGCCTCGCACTGTGCCTACTCTAGCGGAACGTAAGTGGGCCTCTTCACACCACTCTTCCGTGGCTTCCAAGAAAAAGAAGAAGTAGTAAAAACATCGTTCTCCTTCACCCGCTGCCGATCCGTCGGCTGTTCAGTTGACCTCTCTCGGGCCTTTACCAACACCTCTGCCAACTCAGCCCCAACATGTCACTGTGGAAGAGACAGAGGCTCCTATCCTCTCTCCAGTGCCTGAATCAGTCCAGCTCCCAGAACTGTCTGTTCCGGTACCGATGCACCCTGCTTTGGACCCGTACTGTCAACCCACTCTGACTGTTTCTCCTCCTGTGACCATAGAGCTGCCCAAAGAAGGGTCTTCCCAGAATCCCATTCCTCAGGCAGTGGCCTCTGGCCATCCTGAGGTGGACCACCCATTGGCACCGGACGCCCCTCAGGCTCCTTCCCGAGACCAGCCTCGTTTGAGTGTGGCCCACTCTCCGGGAGTCACTGATCAAGGTAGATCTCCTCGCTGTCGTGATCATGGGCACTGTGGCACTTACGATGTTCCACTGGCCAGGGAAGATTCACCCTTTTCTTCGGCATCCTACAGAGCACGCTACGGTCACAAACATCTATGGAGAGAGCAGCCTGGCTCTTACTACTCTTATTTGTCTGCTTATCGCAACTGATACCATCCCAATGTTCACTGCTGGTCTGCATATCGACCTCGCCGCTCTCGGGCTCCATCGGGCTCCCCCTTGCGACTACACAATTGCGATCCATCTTGGTACCACCCTTCTTGGTACCATTCTCGATCCTGGTCTGCTTATTACCAATGGTCTCCATCTCATCATTCCCGTCGTCGGTCCCATGATCGCTCTCCTTGATACCGGGCTGCCTCTCCACCACCACAAGTGACCGCTACAGTCTCTCAGCCTCTGCCAGGGGACCATGTGGCCCTTCCTCCTTTGCCTACCTCATCAGCGACACTTCTGATGCAGTCCCTCATCTCACCTATTCCGGTCATTCTTCCAATTTCATCCACTCTGGGTCCAGTACCAACTTCGATACCAACCTCGGTACTGGTTCCATCATCGGTACCAGATCCATCTTCATCAAATCCAACTCAGGAGTCCCACCCACCTTCATCTTCTCCGTCATCAGGCTCTTATGATTCCAACAGTGATTCTTCCGATTCTACTCCTCCATCTCACAGCTCTCTTTCGCTTACATTTGGAGAACTGACTCTGGATACGGCACCTGAGGACATCAAACAATTCTCTGACATCCTCGTCAGGATGACCAATGTGCTGGGCCTCGACATTTCTGGACCTGCCCCAGAGGTCCATGATCCGGTGTTTCATTATGTTGATGCACGTCCTGCCACAATGGCTCCAATTCCATTCTTGCCAGCTTTGCAGGAAGTCATTAAACATCCGTGGTCTCAACCAGCCTCCTTCCAGCCGATTCCTCATCAATTGGAACACCTGTATCGGACCCAACGTAAGGATGTGGAATTCCTTTTCAATCATCCCACTCCAAATTCCATCATCGTCGAGTCCTCCCAGACAAAGGAGGGTAAGAGAGCTTACACGACTCCCCCACTGCACCCTCCATGGTGTGTCGAGAAGGCTGAATCTGTTGATTGGTGAGTGCGACAGACTCATTGTAGAATTGAATAGCAGTGGTCCAGTGATCATCAGGAAGATGGGAATCAAGGGAAAAAGTCTATCCCAGATGTTCCTCTGATAGGCCACTAGACAGGCTTGGGTGTCAGAGACCTTGGTGATCAAAGAAGAAGCTGAGTAGAAACAGCGACCAAAGATGTCAGGACGATACCACCACGGACGATTCCATGGACCACCTGATGAAAGCTCGCCTTACAGCAAAGAAAGTGGGTCTCCATCAACTGAGACCAGGAGGCCTCCTTCATTCTGCTCTTCATGGTGGCATTCTTCCTATTCTTATCAGTCACAGTCTCCGTGGCGGTCCTCTTAACAATCTTCTTTACTGACCTCTTCATCTCGCTGTTCTTTCAGGCGTTGCCAGCCCTCCTCTTAGAAGTCTTCCTCTGCCACAAAGTCTCACTTTTGAGTGCTCTTGCAGATCACCACCTCTACCATTCTTCCATCTTCCAAACCACCTGCCCAAGGCCCCAGGATTGTCCGTCTTGGTTACGCCATCGAGTTTCTAAATACTCCTAGTCTGGGCGTCTTCTATTCCACACCTTCCAGTCCCACTCTTCTCGAGGAGATAGATAGGCTTCTTTACAAAGGGGCCATAGAGAGGCTGACTTCTTCGGCCAAATCCCCCACTTCTTCTCCTGGTACTTCACCATGCCAAAGGCAGACAGCAGCCTTCGACCCATTCTGGACCTCCAGGTGGTCAACTCCTTCATCTCCCCTCAGAAGTTCAAGATGGTCAACCTGTCCTCCATCCTTCCTCTCCTCAAGCGATGGGACTGGTTTGTGTCCATAGACCTGCAAGACGCCTACTTCCATATCACCATTTACTCCCAGCACAGGAGGTACCTCCGGTTTGCGGTCGACAATGTTTGCTACCAGTACAAAGTTCTTCCTTTTGGCCTGTCCACTGCCCCCAGGGTCTTCACCAAGTGCTTGGCCTCTGTGGTGTCTTACCTCCATACAAAACTTGTTATGGTGTATCCTTACCTCGACGATTGGTTATTGGTGGCGCCCTGCAAGCAAAAGCTATACAAGGACATCCATGTCACCCTTTCTCTGCTTTCCAATCTCGGTCTCAGGGTGAATCCCAAGAAATCTCACTTGGAACCTACACGCACCCTCGATTTCATCGGAGCCACCTTGGACTCCACTTCTGTCGTGGCGTTCCTGTCGTGGCGTTCCTTCCAACGAAGCATGTTCCTTCCAATGAAGCATGTCCTTTGCCGAACTATAGCCGTGATTCTGCGCAGCCCTTCAGTTTCTACTCATCGAATGCAACAGCTCCTCGACTACATGGCAGCCATGACTTCTGTCACTTACCTGTCTCATTTCTGTGCCCACCCTCGCTGGTTCCTCAGGCATTTCGATCCTCTCCTTGATGACCAGTGTTGTATGCTTCGGACCCCACCTCCTGTCAAGGATTCTCTCTGCTGTTGGCTGTTACCTCACCATCTACTGTCCAGAATGCCTTTTACTGAACCCGTCCATCCCTAACTATCACCACCGATGCATCCCTCCTCAGCTGGGGAGCCCACTGCAATCGCCTCTTGGTCCAGGACCACTGGACCGGACTGGAGAAGCATCTGCATATCAGTGCCTTGGAGCTTCTGGCAATCTTCAAAGTCCTCCGGGCCTTCCGGAAACTCCTCATAGGACGGACTGTCCAGGTTCTGTCCAACAATACAACAGCTGTCCGCTACATCAATCACCAGGGAGGCACCCACTCGTCTCTCTTCCTCCATCTCGCATTACAGATATGGGACTGGTGCGTCCCACTGCGGATCCACCCAATTGCAGTCTACCTGGCAGGACAAGACAATGCTACAGCGGACACGCTGAGCAGAGACATCACCTGCTATCACAAGCTATCCCTTTCCAACATTGCCTTTTGCCAGATAGTGTCCCGATGGGGCACTCCATCTGTCAATCTTTTTGCCATCTACCAGAACAGGAAGTGTCCCCGCTATTGCTCCAGAGCTGGCGCGGGGCACCGCTCTCTTGGAGACGCATTCCAGTTTCCTTGGAACAAGGAAGTCCTCTAATATTTCCCTCGTTTGCTCTCCTGAGCCAAGTGGTGGCCAAGATTGCCATGGACAAGGTGAACGCTGTTCTCGTAGTCCCTTATTGGCTGATGCAGCATTGGTTTGGACGTCTCCTCACCATCTCCCAGGGCCGTCAGATGCCCCTTCCACACACACCTGACCTCCTCTCACATTCGGATGGTCACATGCTTCATCCGGAACTCCCTTGCCTACACCTGCATGCTTGGAGGATAACCTTCTAGACTATCTAGCCATCCTTGCCATTCTCACGGCTTCAAGTTTACTGCCTTTGCAGATGCCAGCGCTGAGGCTTCCTCCCCTACTGCCTTATCAACAGTGCTCCATTTCCTCCTGTCTCTAAGAGAACAAGGACTGGCCTTCTCTCCTCTTAAGGTCTACCTCTCCGCAATTGTCACCTATCAACCACGTGACTCTCCTTCCTTGGCTCTTTTTAGAAATCTTACGGTTAAACAGTTCCTCAAAGGCCTTCAACACCTCTATCCCCCCGTTTCTCCACCTCTTCCTCCATGGTCGCTGTCTCTTGTCCTCTCCCAACTCATGTGCCATCCGTTCGAACCTATGGCCACGTCTGACGACCGTCTCCTTACTCTGAAGACAGCATTCCTAGTCGCTGTTACATCAGCTAGAAGGGTGGGGGAACTGACTGTGCTGTGCTTGGACGAACCCTTCCTGGTGCTTCATAGGGACAAGGTGGCCCTACGCCCAAACCTCTCCTTTCTCCCTAAAGTCATCTCCGACTTCCACCTTAACCAGGATATCATTCTTCCAACTTTCTATCCTGAACCATCCTCACCTCTTGAGCGCTCTCTCCACTTACTCAACGTGCGCTGGGCGCTGGCTTTCTGTTTACAACGAACTTTGACCTTTCGCCTCACTCCACATCTTTTTGTTTGCTACGGTGGACGTCGAAAAGATCAGAAAGTCTCCACTCAGTGTTTTTCTAAGTGTGTTGTTCAGGCGATTCATCTTGCCTACGAACTCACCAGGCAACCACTTCCATCTCAGCTTCACGCCCACTCTACCAGGGCTGTGGTCTCTTTGGCAACTCTCCTCAAAGGAGTTGACCTGCAGGAACTTTGTTGGGTGGCTATGTAGATGCGACCTTCGACGTTTGTCCGCCACTACCACCTTGATTGCAGAGCCTGACACAATGTCGGCTTTGGTTGTGCAGTGCTGTCCTCTGTCATCTAGGACATGACCTGCCATCCAGCGGCAAGCTACTTAATCTCCCATTGTGTGAGGCACAGAGACCACAAAGAAGAAGAACAGGTTGCTTGCCAGTAACTGTGTTTCTTCGAGTGGTCATCTGTGCCTGCACACACACCCGCCCAGCCTCCCCTCTTTCAGGTCCCTTCCTCGACAGACTTCGAAACTGAGGGAAGACTGTTGGCTTGGTGAGCCTGTGCATGCTCAGTACTGAGTGGGGGAGGGGTTCTCGCCAAGCTGCTCAGCTCTGGAACTTTCCGAAATGCTACTGCACATGCGTGAAGATTCCCATTGTGTGAGGGCACAGATGACCACTTGAAGAAACACAGTTACAGGTAAGCAACCTGTTCATCATCACTGCCACCATTCCCACAACATAGGCCTTCCAGTTGGTTCTTGCCTGTGTTTAGTTGGACTCACTCCAAGTCTTCTGCCAGTGTCATTCTAGTCACTGTCCAATTTGTTTCATTGCTACCAATTCCCTAGTAACCGGGGTGGGGTGGGTCGCTTGGCTCCACGTTGTGGAAGGGGATGCTTAGGGGCAGTCATGTCCACCACCCTGGCCATTTCCCTGTTCCAGAGATCAGCCAGGACTTCGACAGGATCACCTGACAAGGCAACCAGAAACTCCCTAAGACTCATCAGGAATCCATCTGGATCCATAAGCCTCCTTTCCCCTGGCTTCATCCATCCAGGTCTTGGTAATACAAGCCAGGTTAGCATATTCATCTGGGAACAGTCAGGATCAGGGATGTTTTTCCATTCATGTATCCATTCGAGCATCAGCTTTTTCAGCCCATGAGATCTGTTGCCAAAGCTATCCAGAGTATTTGAAATGGAGAACAACTTGGGGGTAACCTACACCCTGTGGCTCTTCCTTCTATCATGAGAATAAGACTGTCTCACCACACCATATCTCCCTCTGCCCATCATTGCCATAATTGCTGCTCCCTGGGTTATTTCCCCTCCTTTGCTCTTTATGTAACACATTTTCAGCAGGCAGCTTCTTTAGTTACCAATATACTCCTGCCGTTCCTAACCAAAGGAATTGGCCTCGCCCGTGCCCCAGCCCCAAAGGGCAACCTCCTTTGATGTTGCCCCCTTTGGCAGCAACCTCACCAACTGTGGGCCTGCCATAGGAGGCACCCAGCTTTTATCCCCTTTGGAAAGGGGGACAGGTGTTTCTGTAGCTCATCAGCCAGTAGCTAGATGATCACTTGTGACCTGGTTCTGCCAAGGGTGCAGATGTCCAGAGCAGGCAGCAATCCACGGGAGGTGCAGAGCAGCAAGCAGGCAGGAAGCAGACCTCTTTCCGGGGGTGATGGAGGTGATGGTGTTTCTTCTCTCTCCCACATGCTCACTCTTTCTAGATTTTTCATTTTTCATTTTTTTCCTAATTAAAACTGGCTGCCTATAAATATAAGACTAATTGCTCCCCCTTTGTTTGATATTGCTTCTCATTTCCACACAATTTATCCTCTGTCTCTCCCTTGTTCCCATTTTAATTGTTTATTTTAAATTGGTACATAGGAATAATCACAGGGAGCATGTCGTATGTTCTGGGAAATTCTGGTAGTACCATTTTCTCCTTTTGCCTCCATTTCTCCATTTTTTTAATCTCTTCCTGTACAATAGGCATTGCCACTAGAGTGAACAAATGTGGGTCCAAAGCAGTGCTTTTAGTATTGCTGTCTTCATCCTGGCCACACACAGTCACAATTTATACCAATTATCTTGAAGTCAGTTGCCTCGCTTTCCCCTTTGGATTCAAAAGACCATTTTTCTGTATTACTGTGTGGATTCTCCCACACTTTCACACACATTGATTTGAGGCGTGATTGTAGAGATAATTTGCCTGTGTTTCTCTTTTTGCATTGGGCTGCTGCTTTGTTCAAAACAGTGCCTTTCTATGTGCAGTGCTGTTTCAGTGTTGCAGAATAAGCAGAGATACAATTCTGCAGCAGTTGTTTAGTTCTCCTCAGTCAAGTTGCCTGTAGATATTTGATATTCTGGTGTAGTACTGAACTGAAGAGAAATCAAATAGTGGGTAACTGCTTGAAAAGTCTGTTTTAAACAAGCATCATAACACAGCATGTTGTAATTTTTTACTGCCAACAGATGTACTTGAAATATATAGTCAGGTATTTGGGGGGGGGAAATAATTCTTCCCTTTATTTCAATTCACTTAAATACCGAATGTTTACTCATTTTATTTATATTGCTTATCTTTCATCTTTCCCTTTTTGATCTTAAACCGTAGCAGTGTTTTTCATGGTATCTGATGCAGGTGACTGGAATTTTTTCTCAATGTGTCAGAGGCTGGTTTCATATTAATGTCCAATGGCTACAATTGTTTATTTCTTTCACGGAAACACTGTATGGACCAGCAGCCCAGTGGCTTATGAACTGGTACCAATCCAGGGACAATCACTTTGACTAGCTTTATCTTAACAGTATAATACACTGAAATACAAAAATAGCAACAAGAAGAAACAGCAAATAAAAACAACCAGCACTTAAAAGCCCACATAAAATGGCATGGCTAGTAAACGAAAGAATCTCTGATACTGAATGTCATTAAAGGAATAAAAGAACAGAATAGACTTTTCCAGGCACACCAAAATTAGCATAGAAAGCGTCATGTGAACAGATCTGGAGAAGGAGTTCCATAACATGAACACCACTTCAGAGGAAAGTTTCTCTTTCATTGAAAAGACATGCTTTGAATGAAGTAACTTGAATTGAAATTAATCAGTCACAAAAATGGAATTTACATTTCTTTTTGCATGAAGGAAATACACAAATGCATTTATATATTTGATTCTTCAATAAAAATTATCTATTTTTGGCATCATTTTGGGCTTTTTCTTCTACTTTTTATTGTGTAGCCCCTGAGAAGATTGTGTCATGCCAGTTTATGTGAGAGAGGGTAGTCCTTTAGAGGAGCTGTTCCAAACTCCTCTGTTATTATTCTATGTCGTACATCTGGATTAAATGTAAGATATTCCTACCCTGAGATAGACACACAAATAATAAAAGATTTGCCTTTGAAGATATTGCTGAGCCATCATGGAAATCTTTTCTTCTTTATATGACATTTTGACATGCCTATATGCTGCTAAGATACAATCCTGCAAATTAGATTTGGTGCCAGGCCTAAGTATGCTTCTTCCATTCCAGGGCTCCTTGGCACAGAAATGTTTAGAAAGAGCTGACGTGAAAGCTAATTACAGACGTCTTGACCAGTGGAATATCTCTCTCAGAACACTTTAATCTCTTGATCATGGTAGATGTCAATCTTATCAAGTTGGAAGCTGATCTGCAGAATGTGGTAGCTCAAAGGATCAGATTTTTCTTAGAGTTCCAAGATCAAGTTATAGAGAAGGAAGGACAGTAGTTCAGCATTGGGACATAAGCTTTGTGTGAAGATCCCAGGTTCAGTCCCCAGCATTTCTAATTAATATTGTCAGGTACCAAATGATATGAAAGATCTCAGAAGGCTATTTCTATTAAGAATTGATGCTGAGCTTGATGAACAAGTAGCCCAGTATAAGATAGATAGCTCCCTGTATTCCTATCAAATATGTGTTTATCCAGTCATAATTAAACAAGCAGTGTGGAGTATGATCAAGATCCTCCATGAAGAGGCTAGCAGAAAGTTGGTGTGGACAGAATGTCCCTCATCATCTTATGAGGATGGAACATAACAGTAGGGAGACAAATACAAGCAAATAGGATCCAAAGCAAATCCCTGGATCACTCTGAATGACAAATTCTTTCTTTTGGTCTCTCACAGATACAGTGGATTGTAATTTGACTATATAAGGTGCCCTGATAAATCAGTGTGGGACAGGGTATAAATGCCTACAATAAAGGGCTAAAATAAAATTAATTAAATTAAATAATAATATATTTATATTCCAGCTTTCAGCTTAAAACTTCATAAAGTGGCTTAACCTGAAAGGTGGATTATGAATTCATTCATTAGGTATAGAAGAACATTTACTATATTTACACCTCACTGCCCCCTTGCTGTCTAGGTTATGCGTTCCTGCTTTTCCAAGAGGAGAGCTCTGTTCAAGCACTGATTGATGCCTGCATTGAAGAAGATGGAAAGCTTTATCTGTGTGTTTCCAGCCCAACTATCAAGGATAAGCCAGTAAGTAAACACAAGAGAGCCTTGAGGTCATAGCTGCCATCTGTCTGAAGGCAGCTTCTAAGCAGATGATGAAAAGCAGTTTTTCACTGAGGGCCACAACACATAAGATGTTAAAATGAGTGAATGTCTTTAATGTGTCAGGATGTTTTTTACTTTAACAAAAGCCACTTGGTTGATGGGGGAGGGGGTGGTGAGCAAATGAAATTGAGAGAGAGAAAAGGAAGACAGAAGAAGTGGCACATAGATATAAAGCATCTTTGTTGAGGTGGGTGATCTCCTTGGATACACGGAGAAGCTGTTTTCAAATATACCCATGGGGATGTAAGTAAGAGTGCGAAATAACCAAGAGTGTTTCTTTTAAAATAGGGGTTGTCACCTGTGGTGTGTCTGGGCCCAGTTTTATGCCCTTGGGACCCTCAAACGTGGACGACCAAACATACAAAAGAAAAAAAAATGGATGTGGCTGAAAATTCACTTCTGGTTTTGAAAAATAATTATTTTTAATGTTAAGCATTGCTGGGAATATCTGCAGCCTGTTTAAAAAGTGAATTATCACTCCTCAAGTCTTCTACAAGAGGCAGTTCATCTTTTTTTGGCCAGAATAACAGCAACTGGGTAGAGGAGGGAGCTACAAAAATCAGCGTTAGGGGAGGGGCTGAAGTGGCCCCAGGGCCACACCTGATTCACCCATATTAATAATAACCAGGATTTGCACCAGTGTGCCAGCCTTCTCACCACCATCTCAAAAAAAAAATTTAAAAAAAATCACATAGTATCATCAAAGAGGAGTATTTTCCTGAGTCCCGAGTCCCTACCTATTATTTCTAATTCAAGTCCTGTTCAGTGTGGTGTTAAAAAAACAATGCTAATGCACCTCCAAAAAGCAAGTGCAATTCATTTTCCTCATGCTGGAAGAAGATACAATAGGGAGGGCCAGTCTTATGACAGTTCTGCAGAATAATCTGCACTCATTATTGCAGTGTATGCTCTCATGGCTTAAAGCAACCTGCAGTGTTGTTCATTTATTATATCCCTATTTGTAGTTTGAAACAGTAGTTTACAACAGCCCTGCTGTGTTACCCATTGCTTTAATCCCCGTATTATAGTTTGGGCCCAAAGAATAGTGTACAACATATTCTTGGGTATAGTTTGCAGTTACACCTCTGTTGCAGATTAGAGTAATTTATAGGAGTCTTGAGGTAATATCTGTTGTTACTATTTGAGACTGGAGATAGGAGTGATACTCATTTAGATTCTTAGTCATGCACATTCCCCCGGTACCTCTCAGGTTGCAAAGAAGTTCAGGCAACCTTTTCCTGAGCTAATTAGACTCTCAGATGCGTGCCAGAACCTTAAGTGAATACAGATTGATTGTACTTTAAATGTTCAAAAACTTTAAAAATATATACAAAGCTTGTTCCATCAAAAATCTATGTAACATATGCCAGGATGCATCAACTGCCATTTTATATAGACTGATGAAAACACAGTTTCACTGAAGTGGTAAGACTCAAGTAATGTGGCGTTTTTGTCTTCTGTTTGAATAGGTTCAGATCCGTCCCTGGAACTTAAGCGATAGTGATTTTGTGATGGATGGTTCACAGCCTCTTGATCCTCGAAAAACCATTTTTGTTGGTGGTGTCCCCAGACCATTACGAGCTGGTAAATTTAGAACATCTTACCTGTTGTGTTGAATTGTGACACTGCACTGTTCTTAATGACTGGTTCTCATCTGAAGACAATTCTTTTCTTCCAGTGTGGCTAAATCAAGGCACTTTGATTTCAGAGAATATAATTCTTTAGAAAAAGTAACTCACAGTGCATGCAGATATACACTTGCCATACCTGGGTTGCTTTAATAATCTTCACCTTTTTTCTTACCAGTGTTTAACCAGTACAGCTGGGTTCTAGAAGTTGATTACCATAACACACTGTTTGTGGGACTGCTTTTGGAAACTGTTTGGAAACTTCAGTGTTTCCAAAAGGCTGCAGCGAGGTTGCTGACTGGAGCAGATTATAGGGACCATACAACTTCCTTGCTAAAGCAACTCCACTGGCTACCTGTTCGTTTCCAGGCAGAATTCAGAGTGCTGCTATGACCTTTAAAGCCCTACATAGCTTGGATGCAAACTAACTGCATCTCCCTACCCTTGCATTAGGATCTGCAGGGGAAGACTTTCTCTCAGTCCCACCACCATCCCAGGAATGTCTGGTGAGGACACAAGAGAGAGCCTTCTCAGTAGCTGCTCCTGAGTTATGGAATTCTCCTCTCTGGGAGGTCCAGAGGGCCCTCTCATGGCTATGTTTCCACCAGCAGTATCAACCTTTTTATGTAAGCAAGCTTTAGGTTTTTCGTGTACATCACAGATGAAGCTTTTAATGGAGGGGAGGGTGTAGTGTTTTTATTTTGCATTTTAAATATCTTTTAATCCTGTTTTTAACTTATTTTCAACATGTAATTTTTTAATAGAAATTTAGTTTAATTGTGCTTTAACTTTTTTATCAACAGTTTTTTAATTGTAAATTAATGAAACATTAATTTTTTAATCGTATTGTGCTTTTAAAATAATGTACGCCAGAGTCAACATGGTGTACTAGTGATTTGAGTTTTGAACTACAACCCTGGAGAAGACCAGGGTTTAATTCCCTGCTTGGACATAGAAACCCATTGGGTGACCTTGGGCACGTCACACTCTTTCAGCCCCCAGAAAGCATTGTGATAGGTTCACTTTAGGGTTGCCAAAAGTCAGAAACAGATTGAAGGCACAAAACAGCAAATGGATGCCATGTTGGGAAAAAGGTAGGCTATAAATCGCTAAAATATTCCACTCACAAATTTACCTTGGTAATGAGCATTTCAAAGAGAGAGCACAATTTTATTGTCATATATACAAGCAGCTTTTTGAAAAAGTGTAGTGTATTGTGTACAAAGTATAGTGTCATATATATATACACCTTCATGAGTTCTAGGAAGCCATTAAGGGCTTATTCACTCATTCACTAATGTTAAGAAAAATCAGTAACTTTGGCTGGAATATAAAACATAACATCATCTAAAATTTAATTCTAAATACAGAATTTAATAGGCTCTGCACTTGACCGAACTAAATTAAATTAGTTATCTTATGCATGCCACATTAATGTTGCTCATTTTAGGAATTTGGTAGACATCTCTAATATCAGTATGATGCAAAGCTTGCCTTTGCTAGAGTATGAACTTTGGAAGTTTACTTTTTGTGGAATACCTATAGAAAAATAAATTTCGTTTTATTTTCATGATTTCTGTAGCATGATGCTGCCAGGATTCAGCAGTATCTCACCCAATTTGAAACTGGAGCTAGTAATTTTACTAACATTAGGGGCTGTTTTGTCACAATTAATTATTGTTGAAAGTGCTTTGCTCACAGAGTATGCTGTTCACTCAGTATAAACTCCATGCTAGGGTCACTGAGAAACAGAAGATATTCTATGATATATAGTTGCATCATTTTTTAATCAAACTGAACAATTCCTAAGTAATCTCATAAAGTGTTTGTGCTGCCTTTCCACTGAATACACAGCACTCAGTGAGGTTTACACTTTAAGTGGAGAAAACACAAAATAGCAATAAAACAGTGAATATTTAAAAAAAAAAACAGGACGTACAGAGCAGATAAAGGTATGACTCCTGCAGGTGCCATCCCCTGGTGTAACCCCCTTTTCAGTTGTTGCAGAAGGTGATAGCCAATATCATCTTGCACCATGATCCCTGCCAGTGTGCCAGCTCAGGTTGACTACACTGGGGTGCACCTCCATCTCCAATCAGTGCCTGGGGGTGGGGGGCTTCTGGGTACCATCCAGCTGCAGTCGTGCAGCAGGGAAAAGGAACAACCGTTACCTTTCCAGACCCCCAGCATACCAACTGCAGCTGGATTGTGTCAGATTCCTCCCAGTCACTGATCCACCATGGGGATATGCCCTAGTGCTATAAAGCTGTGTTGCACATCGATAACAGGAGAAACTCAGAAGTACTGTGGCACAGATGCATATTCAGCCATCAGTAGTATTGAGCCCTAGCCAAAATAGCCTAAAAGCAAGGGATATAGCCATTAAAAACCTCAAACTGTGTTCCTGAAAAAAGTTTTGGTCTGGCATCAGGTACAGTCAGCCCTCCACATCTGCAGATTCTGTATCCACAGATTGAATAAGCCACATCTTGAAAATATTACCTCTCTCCCCCCAAAAATGTAAGGGACACCATTTTACTACACCATTGCACATAATGGGACTTGAGTATCCATGAATTTTGGTGTCTACAGGGGGTCCTGGAACCAGAGGCTAGCAGATACTGACCCCACTGTAATATGAATTATTGTTAAATTTCCATAGAGACTTTTCACACAGCCTAACAAGTGTTCTCTTACCTTTCATTGGGATATAAAGAAGATCCTTCCCAACAGATCTTTGGAAATAGGCAAACTATTTTGGTAGAGTATCTCCTTAAGATACCTCAGGCTCAAGGCGTTTAGCGCATACAGGTGCTAACAACCTGAGGGACAAGACTGTTCTTGGGATGGCAAGAAGATCAATCCACGTACAATTGGGTTTGATCCCCTTCATACCAGTCAATGTAGGAGACCTCAGCCGCCTTTTCTTTTTCCATTGGACTCCTTCCCTATTCAGCCAGTTTTTTCATTCTCCTACCAACCAGACACAAGCTTTTCCTTGTCTGGTCCTCAGTTTTGGAGAAGCATTAAAATGAGTGCAGCAGGATAGGAAAATGACAGAGAAAAAGAAAGTGCAAAGTGCGAAGAAAGATGAAATGCCATTCCAGACAGCGGAGAAGCTAATTGGGGTGGGGGGTGGGGTAAAAGGGCAAGACATGATTCCATCCAGAAGACCACTGGATGTCCCCATGGGAAAGCATGTTCAGTCTCAGGAAATGACATGACACTAGGAAGATCAGTGGAGCATGGTGTCAGATACAATGAGATGGACAATGGAAGGGAGAGAAGCAGATTTAAATACTTGGATTAAAGAGGCAGTGCAGACTCAGGTGCGAGCTGTAATGAATTCACAGTTGTTCCCATTAATGAAATTACTATATTTGCTGGCGTATAAGATGTACCAGCATATAAGATACACCCATTTTTACACCAGTAAATACTATTTGCCAGCATATAAGATGCACTGGCATATAAGATGCACCTCATTTTCAAACGGTGTTTTTCAGGGAAAAAAAGTGAGTCTTATATGCCAGCAAATAGGGTAAATGTGATGGATCAGCAGTCTCAAATGGCTTTCTTAAACATGATGAATTTATTGAAATCTGTTAGTTTATTGAGTCAGCAGTAGACGAATTTGGCAGTAGGTTAAATGGATTTACAAAATGGCACAAATAGCAGAAAGGATGAAAAAAGTTTCAACGGAGAACCCTAGATATGAGGAAATGAATTTCAGTGAGATTAATGACAATGAATGCAATGCAAGGAACAGTGAAACTGGGCAGACAGACAGATACATAGGGGAAAAGTGATGATGACAAAAAGGGGAGTAGGAGGATTAAGTCAGCCTCATAATAAGGCTGTGCATGGGGATGGAGAGAATAGCAAAGATGGGGATTCTGAGGTTGAGGTTATGGAAATGGATGATATAACTGATTGGCATGCTTCAGAGGAAAAGAAAGATAAGGAAACAGATGCAAATAGGTTGTTTGAAGGGGAAATTTTCCATGGACTACTAAGAAGAGTGGTGCAGAAATTGGAGTTAGGTGACACTGCTTCTGTGTCTGCAGGACAGGACGCTATGGGGGAAGAGAGTAAGGTTGCTTCAGTAGTAAGAAAAAAGAAGAACCAAAATATAGAGATGCCAAATGCCCAAGTTGTTCCAAGATCTTATTAAGGCTGAATGGACAGCCTAATGGAATACTAAGAAGTTGTTAGTTTATAGTCAAAAGGTACATTCATTCTGGAAAAAGGATGTAGAGTTTTTGAAGGTCCCCTTAGTGGATGCCCTGATTGCGGATCTTGTGGCGGGGGTGATTGTTCCCAGGGAAGGAGACATGCAACTGAAGGAGGCAGATGAAAGGAGACTAGAGATGACTTTAAAGAAGGCACATGAGGCCACTGCTTCAATGATAAGGCATTGGTGGCAACATTGATGTTTGCAAGAGCAGCAGTGCTTTGAGCCCAGGAGATTTTGGATGAACAGGACTTGAGTGTACACACTTTGCAGAGAGCAGTGAGTAGAATTCAGAAGATCCTAAAATACATAGCAGATACGAGTAATGATGCCACTGCATTCAGAGCAAGGAATATTAATGCAGTAACCATGGCAAGAAGGTCACTATGGTTGAGACAATGGAAGGCTGATCAGAAATCTCATAACAACCTAGGGTTTGTCCTCTTTAGAGGGAAACTGTTGTTTGGGAATCAAGTATTAGAAAAGATGTTAGTGGAGAGTAAAGACAAGAAAGAAGTTGTGCCAATTTTACAGAAGAAGAGGATTGATCAAAGAACTTTTAGGAGCTTAAACTATTCCTTTTGTGGAGGGAGGAATGAGATTAGACAATAAGATTTTCAAAGCAGATGTCAATGAGGAAGGCAGAGACCTCAGTATAGTAGGCAGAATCAGTATACCTGACAAGGACAGGGAAGAGGTGGATCCTCTGTCTCTAGATATGGCAAATCACAGTATTGACAAACAGGAGGCACTGGTGGGGGGAAGACTTTTGCTTTTCGGGAATCTGTGGATAACAGTTATTTCAGATCAATGGGTCCTCTGTGTGCTTTCCAGGGCTTAGAAGATTTATTTCCATGGAAAACCAAGGAGCAGGTTTCTTCTTTCTCTCAGGTCCAGGGACAGATCCAAACAAGAAATTTTTTGTTGGGAAATGCAACACTTAAAGTGTATTGGCAGAATATAAGAGATGCCTCAGGAGCAGAGATTTCCTGGAGTTTATTCAATATTCTTCATGGTTCCCGGAACAATGAGAAATACAGTCCAGTGCTAAATTTGAGATATCTCAATGTTTTTGTGAGGTATCAGAAATTCAAAATGGAAACCCTTCAGATGATGAAAGACAATTTTTCAATGGGGGATTACATGACATTGATAGATCTCATAGAGGCATATCTCCATGTTCCAGTGGCGCTGAAGGACAGGAGATATTTCATATTTTGCTATCAGGGTCAACATTTCCAACTCAAGGTGCTGCCTTTTGGACTGGCATCAGCTCCCAGATTATTTACAAAAGCATTGGTAGCTTATCTCAGGGCGAGGTGGTACATTTGTACCCTTACCTAGATGACATTCCTGGTGAAGGCCAAGACAGCGCATGACTTACAAAAGGATTTGTGTTTGACTATCCATACACTGGAGGCTTTTGGATTTCTTTTGAACTACAGAAAAAGCCATTTGAAACTGACAGCCAAATTGATGCATTTGGGGACATCAATAGATACAGCAGTGGGAAAACTTTTATCTTTCCCAGGAAAGAGTAGAAAAACTGAAGTGAAAGGCGGTCAGAGTACAATTGATGAGGTCAGTGGATGTAATGGATTTAGCCAAAGCAATGGGTATTCTCATATCAGCAATTCAATTAGTTCAGTGGGGCAGATTTCATACAAGAACCTTACAAAACTGTTGCTCCTGATCAGATGGCCATAGGATTAAGATGACACTACCAGATAGTAGTTCCTCAGCAGGTGAAGAATGAATTGAATTAGTGATTGAGAGATCAAAACAGCACACTAGGAATGCCGTTGAATGTGGGGACCAGAATTCGAGTCACAGCAGATGCAAATCTGTCAGAATGGGGGGGGGGCACACTGCAAGGGTTGTTTGACACAGGGTCTCTAGACAGTGGCAGACAAGAAGCTCAGCATAAGCTACTTGGAAATGAAAGCAGTTCAACTAGTGTTGCTCAGATTTACTGAGATTGTCAAATATCAGCACGTGCTAGTGTACACGGATGATATGATGGTAAAGGCATACATTTGCAAACAAGGGGGGCTACACTCTGTTCCCTTGGTAACAGAGTTGAACAGGTTATTGAAGTGAGCTAAGAATTTGTAATCAATCACAGTGGTGTACTTAAAGGAGGTCCTGAATTTACAAGTGGACTACCTAAGCAGAAATTGGATTCACCCAGGAGAGTGGTCCCTCAACAAGGAAGTATTTGCCCAGTTAATGTGGACCTGTGCAAATAAATTTGTTTGCATCTGGTATGAATGCCGAATTAAGATGTTTTTATTTGATAGTGCGAGACGGAAATGCAGAAGCACAGGACGTTTTGATAGTTCCATGGCCAGAGGGTATGCATTACGCTTTTCCTCCAGTTCAAATACTGCAGAAGGTGCTTCTCAAAGTGCAACAGGAGAAGGCCTCTGTGTGTTAATGGTTGCACTTTATTGGCCAACAAGGCGGTGGTTTCCATTATTGATGCAGATGGCACAAGGACAACTACTGCATTTACCAGTGCACAAAGACTTACTAGCCAGGGCCCACTGTATCATCTGGAGCAAGGCTGGTTGCTCTTACAGTGTAGAAGTTGAATGGATATTTTTAAGAGGTCAATGTTATACTACAGATGTAGTAGAAGCTATTTGGACATTGAGAAGGGAATCCACCCATAATATAGGACATGGAAGGCTTTCTTGAGATGGTGCAGAACAGACTCAGTATTAATAAATGAGGTGAGAGCGCCTCAGATTTTGCAAGTCCTGCAGGAGGGCCTAGAGAGGACTGAGGCCAAATACTCTTAAAAGGCAAGTAGCAGCCCTTTTGGCAATATTGAGACCACAAAAGGAACCTTTATCAGGTCACCCTCAATTTAAAAGGAGCAACTTTGAAGTTCTTTCCAACAGTTCATAGATTCCCTACGTGGGATCTAACCTTGGTTCCCAAGGCCCTGACATATATCCCTATTCGAACCACTGAAAGAGGCATACTCACACCGTTGTCATTCAAGGTAGCATTCCTGTTGGCCATATAATCAGCTCGGAGAGTTTCATTGCTGGCAACATAATCTGTGAACACTAACCTCTGTAGGTTTGAACAGGAGAGATTAACCTTGATTCTGGATCCCAGCTGTTTACCAAAATGTGTGTCCGTGGCAGGTGCGAAAGGAGAGATTTATTTGCCAGCTTTCTGTCTAAGACCAAGTCATACATTAGAGCATAAGTGGCATACTTTGGATGTTAGAAGAGCAATGAAGATTTATATTAGGAGAACAAGGCAAATAAGAAGGATGGAGGCATTGCTAGTATCACATCATCCAAAGTCAGTAGGCCAGAAGGTGAGTAAGACAGTCATAGCAAGGTAGATTAAAGCATGCATCTTGTTGTGCTCTGACTATTCAAAGAAATCAAGACTGAGAAATGTCTGGCCACATTCCACCAGGTCAATGTCCACGAGCATAGCTTATTCAATGACAACATCACTTGAGGATATACGTAATATATGTAATGCAGCAGGTAAACAACATTTACTAGGCATTACAAGATTGATAAATACAAGTCGGCACAGGTGGCATTTGGCCATACTGTATTGCAGACAGTTGTAAGAGTTTGAGTGAGCTGCAAGTCCCACCCAGAATATAGGGCGAAGGAAGTTCCCAATCGTACATGGATTGATCCTCCTGCCATCCCAAGAATGAGAAGTTGGTACTTAAGTGAATGTTCATTCTGGGATGACAGGAGAAGGCATTCACATCCACAAACCAAAAAAAACAAAGGTGAAAAGAAGTAAATAATACCAACAGGATGCATGGAAAAAAGAAGATGCATTCAGGAAAGAGGAAAGATAGGTAGGCTAGGGAATGAAACTGGCTGGATGGGGAAAGAGTCCAACAGAAAAGAATGCTGAGGGCTCCTGCATAGGTTGGTGCGAGGAGGACCAAGCCCAATTGTACATAGATTACTCCTCTCATCCCAGAATGAACATTCACCTAAGTACCAACTTCTCAATCTCTCTGACAGCAGACCAGTATTGCGTATCCATCCTATATTATCCTTTTTCAAATATTTTTCCTGTATAAAATATCTGACCTTAGTTTAAAGTGCTACTGCAATGTTTTTTTTTCCTTCATAGTGGAATTGGCAATGATAATGGACCGTCTCTATGGTGGAGTTTGTTACGCAGGAATTGATACAGATCCTGAACTAAAATACCCAAAAGGTGCTGGGCGAGTTGCTTTTTCCAATCAACAGAGCTACATTGCTGCCATTAGTGCTCGGTTTGTTCAGCTTCAACATGGTGATATTGATAAACGAGTAAGTTATACAAAATTAATATCAAATTTGTTTCATTTGCTTTTCACAGATTACACCATGTTAATATACCAAGTTGCATTTTTATAGTAACTGTTCCCACAGATTAAGAAAACTACACCCTGAAAAGCACATTAGGGAGATGGATCAAGCCTTAGTTGAGAGGAGGGACACTTTATCCAGGCCTGAGGGTCCAGTGTGGTCCGGCCTGGGCTGAAAGCTGATCATTAAAGGAAATAAAATGATCCTAAATATAGCTGCCAGTATGTCATCTGAATATTTATACGGGGTGTCCAGACACAACAAAATTGAGAGAATGCTCCAGCACTCACCTCCAATGAACTACTAAACTAAATAGATGGGAGCAGACTCCACAAACAACATTTTAGACTGCTGATCTCCAGAACAAGAGTAGGGAAGCCGTGGCCCTATACAGTTTAGATAACAACTCCCATGATTAGTTAGGTAGTGAGGTTGGATAGGAATTTGAATCTGACAGCATCTGGATGGCCATAGGTTCCTTGTCACTGCTTCAGAACAATGATTGAATGCCTGTATTGTATGTAAGCTGCACTTCTGGGTTTTCAGCAACCATCAATTAAAAAAAAAAAAAGAAGATACATCCCAGGGCCAGGAAACAGTATCTAAAAGGCATTTGTAAATTATGTGTAACTTGTATTTCTTATTGAATTTATATCCCTCCTTTCTCCTAAATGGGATCCAGGGCAGCTATACAGATAATATACAGGTGTGCCATATTAAAATATTTAACTATAAATGCAGATCACCCAGAAATGAAAGGAATTTAAATAGGCTGACATTTAAAAAAAACCTAAAGCATAGCAATTAATCATTTAGTTTTTCAGAACAGGCAAGGATTTTTGTGATAGGCAGGGAAATCAGTGTTCCATGTTCTGGGACAGAGGAAGTATATGCCAACAAAAAGACCACTTCAATATCTGAAATGGGAGGCTTCTGCTACCTATCCAAACTGACTGCTGTAGGTCATAGTAGTCAGAATAGTAACTTGAATGGAAAACTATAATGGTTACATATCTGGGTCATGGTTACTCTATTTTCTAAGAATTAGCTGCATACAGCTATGTGTGATTGGATTAGTAAGGTTTGTCTGCACTGTAGAGGGGAGCCCCTTCCCCTCTGAAACATTCTTCCTGCCATTGCGGAGAAGGAAAGAGACCTAACACTCTCACACACCCAGAGCCACACACAGAACATAAGATGGTTGTATTTAAAAATTAATTTGATAATGTTAAATGTTAGTCATTGGGAATATAATTCATTGGCAATACCAATAAGGATGGTCATTATTTAATTAATTAATCAGCTTGTTTTTGAGATCTCAATTTTCCAGACAGACATAAGATTGGGGGAGAATGGAGGGTGTAATTGTTGACCCTAGGAATGCATTTTATTTTTGCCCACTTCAAAACTGCTCTTTTTTTTTTTTTCCAATTTAAAGTTGCCTTCCCTCAACACGGAATTTTCCTTCCAGACAGACTATCAAGCCCATAATACAATTGTTGTCTGGGGATATGAGAGTTCAACTCATTTCAAAACTACAACAAAATCCACAAAAGAGCAATATTTTTATTGGCCAACTGAAATCCACAAAATAGAAAACTGAACGTTTGAGCAGGAACATGCCTGGTCATATGTACCAGTGGAGGAGGGGCTACCACCAAAAGACTTGCATAGCAGCTCTAGAAGATTCCGAATGAAGTAATGCCCAGGCACAGTTAACCCATTTATGTGTGTGCACAGATGGTCGCTCAAAGAACCAGTTACAGATGAACAATCTGTTCATGCATTTCCTCCAGTTGTCATCTTTCTTTTCATTAGGCCTTTCTATATTGTTGTTTTATTGAGTCTACCAGAAAAGATCCATCTACCTTAAGAAATTCTAACAGTCTAAAAAAATAATTAACTCATCAAAGTATAGGGTTAATTTCAGCATTGATGAGGAAATCTGGCGATTTAGATTGTTAGGAGACAAAAATCAACAAGTTAATAACTTTTTCAGTTAATTGACTAATCCTTTCCAAGTTCTGCATACATCTACACACACACGTTTCACTCTGCAGTCAGCACCTTCCCTTTCTGCCTCTCCATCCATCAATATAGCTCACTTCCCTAAATGCATATTCCCATGTTCATCTCATTAACCTTTGGAGTATCTTAATCACAACTGCAACGTTCTGCTTCTCTTTTACTTATTACTGTAATAGGACTAAAGATCATGCTAGATGTGACACCAGATGATAAAAGATTAGATTCACATCAGGGAAATTCTCATTTCCCTGATGTGAAATGGGACGATAGCACTGAAGAAAGAAGGCTTAAACTCTTTCTCCTTGAAACTTTTCTCCATCTGAACTCTCCCACCACCACCAGTACCAAGAGCAGCTGGCACAAGGGGAGGGGGAGAAATTCTCATTAGAAACATTAAGGTGTGTGTTGCGGGGGCGGAGGGGCGGAATATCCTTCTAACACTATGTACCTCTTAGGTGAATGTCCTCTTAGAAACTAACATTTAGGCTATAATAGGCTTACAGAACATAGGTGAGGGCCCATTCTTCTTTCATGCAAGAATGAAATAAGGGAAGGTTTATATCCCTACTGGTAGGTAAAATATAGATTTTTTTTCTCACATTTCATAACCCTCTGTAGCTGAAGAATGTTCTCTGATGGCATGATCAAGCCGACCACAATCATGTAAACTGCCTTATACGTATTGTACTATTTTACTATTTTGAGTGTTCACTGGAAAGGTATTTCTATAATCTATATATACATTTTTTTTTAAAAAAAGTGAGTAGTGTTCTCCTTTTCAGTGTTTAATGAAAAAATCATTTACAAATGGATCACAAATACTATTTCTTAAAAATTTTAGGAAACCTGACTAGTTTTGCAATCAAAGTTTTGTAAATCTGATGCTTGCAATCCAAGGGAGGGAAGACAATTCAATTTCAAGTCAAAGAAACATATTTTGTCTTTTTTGGAAATACAGTTCCAACAAGATTTGAACAAAAAAAGATATTGATACAAAGATAATAAAGTTGAATTTTTTTCTTTACATCTTTGACTTTGGAAGTCAGCATAGTTATGAGCCAGACATGAGAAAATGGAACTATAGATACATTTCAGTAACAGTAGTTCATGAATGAAGTGAAAACTATATATTTATCACTAATGTGCATGAAAATAGGGTTCTTCCTAATTTGTGTTCCCGAACCAGATGCAAAGGTGTGTTATTTCCTAGGACAGAAGTTTGCTGCATACAACTAAATGGAAACTGCTTATAACCAGAAATAGGGAGACCTTGTTGAAAATAGGGAGACTTTGTTGAAAAATTTAATTAGTAACTTTGTTTAGAAGATTGTATAAGAGTTAATGGTATATTTTGTGTATTTAAAGTGTACTTAGAAGGATCCCCGCCCCCACAATGGTGGTTCCAAGGCTTTGTGTCATTTTGTTTCAAAATTGGAAATATTTTGTAATTGTCTTGTTTTAACATCCTTGTTTGATTCTTAGGTATTACACTATCATCACTATCATCATTGATGTCATCAAAATTGTTTTAGTTTTCCTCCTCAGTATCTGACTACTTTATTTAATGACTATAAAACAAGTGCAGATTGTGCCTGCTAAAAACCTGGGGATCAGAGGAAAGATTAGTGGCAATTTTTACTTCAGCACAGGAGCCTTGAATCTAGTAGTAATTGTCTAAACAGATTTCACTCTTACTACCAGCCTCTCATTTTCAGTAATTGAATTTTTAATATAACTAGTGAACTATGAAGCTACAGTGAAGAGATTAACAAAGCTGAACCAAGATAACCTTCATCCACTGCTCTCTCATTACTTCACTGACATGGAATGGGCTCAAGGGATAAGCCACAATCTGACCATCTGGAGGAAAATTAATAACAATACTTGCATAATATTCTGAAGTACATGCATATATATGACGTATATGCCTTGAGGCTAACAATACATTCATCCTCTGTGCATGTGTGTGTGTGTTTTTTTTAAACAGGTGGAGGTAAAGCCATATGTGTTGGATGATCAGATGTGTGATGAATGCCAGGGGGCACGATGTGGTGGAAAGTTTGCTCCCTTTTTTTGTGCCAATGTCACTTGCCTGCAGTATTACTGTGAGTTTTGCTGGGCAAATATCCACTCTCGGGCAGGACGTGAATTCCATAAGCCATTGGTTAAGGAAGGGGCTGACCGCCCACGCCAGATCCACTTCCGCTGGAACTGAGCCTGGCTCTCCAGCATCTCTTTAAGGAATGAAGGGTGCATGTGGCTTACTGTATTTGAAGATATTGACATGCAGAAGAAATAAGTGCATTCTTCTGCTTCTCACCCCAACTCTCAATACATGCATCTTTTTCAGCAGCCAAAACACTACAAAGCCTCTTGTTTTTCACCAAAACCCTACATCTCAGGCTCACTAATTTTTGTGATATTTTCATGTTAAAATAAAAAAAATGTTTTTTTGTATTTCTCCAACTTATTTTTATATATAAAATTAAAACTAGATAAGAGAATGTTTTTTGCATAGGGGCACATTGTCTGCTGCTATATTTAGAGGGTGAAGCGTGCACTTATTTCTAAACATGGGTTTTTAACTTCAAGATCTGCCCCAGTAATTTACCAAAGGTAGCAAAAATAGTGAAGATGGAATATGTCTGCTACAAAAAAGCTTATTTTTATTGTTGTTGCTATTTTCGGTGTATACATCAATTAAAAAAATAAGGTTGATTTTTTGCTCTCCATTTTGACTTGCAAGAAATAATACCTCAAGATAATCTGATTTGTTAGCTATTTTTAAACATTTATAATCACAAGCTGAATTAGCTTTGCTGCTACATAGGTGTTGTGTATAATGCCACCTATTAATACGGGATTGAAACATTTTAAGATACACTGCATTACAGATTAAAATGCAGGCAGCACAATATGGCATAAACTGCCATAGTTTTAGAATGTGAAAAATTGCATGTTTACTTAATTGTATACACCATATGCATGCACTAGATCTAACAAGAAATGCGTTATTGCAAATGTTTTAAGGCTCTGAAAACTAGATAGCATGAACAGATTGCAAAATTTGTCACAAGAGACTTGCATGCATTATTGTGACTCAAGCTTTTTTTCTGAAAAATGTCCTACATGTGTACAATATGCAAATTAGTTTTAGATTAGAATGTGCAGCCATTTTGTGACCTGGTTGGTAGTGGAATTCGATTTTCGCAGACTGGATGTAATATAGTAAACCCTGTGCAACTTTGTGATGTGTGGTTCTAATTAGAGTGAAGTGGTGTAGCATAGACACAAGTCTGAGTAAAAAAAATAAAATACTTTTCTTAATAAAAATTATTTATTTCACCCCCTTTAATTGTTCATGTTAAAGCTCCCTCTACAAACCAAAGATGGCCAGCCCACTGCTAACCAGTCACCAAATGGGAAACTACTGAGAAATGAGCATGAAAACCTGCTCATGCAAGAAAACAAAATGCTTTAGTAATAACATCTAAATAAAGTCAAAATGGAGATGGTGTAATATACAGACAGCTAGTTGCAAAATCTGTATCTTACCTTTAAGACAACAGTGAATCTGGCTTAAACTGTGTGTGCTTGTTTGACCTTGGGCATGTTGGAGTCTTCTGTCAAACTGGGTCACTGTTGCATGAAATGTAGATAGTTGTCTGACAGTCAAGCACAGTGTTTTAATTTTGATGAAGGACTTCTAAGTAATGACATTACTTGCAAGATTTTGCAGGGAAAAGTAATGTTAGTACAAGAAATCCAGTAGCAGTGTTTTAGTCCATCTCAAAACATTTTAATACAGCTAGCCCTTATGTTTCTATAGAAAGATCTACTTTGTAGTTTTACTGTTTCAGCAAGCACCTGACAAAAGCATAGCAGAACTGAAAGTCTTAATCCAAGAGAGAAATTTACAAGGGTTATGTTCTTGGCAATCCCTTGAGGACAATCCTTCATGTAAGCAAAGTGTTGCTCTTATACTGGTTGTCTGCAATGTGCTTTTTGTACTGTTCAATGTGTGGTTCTTGTCTAACTCTGCTGTTATGTCGTGGCTGTGGCTCAAGTTTTTAAAATTTTAAAGTTTTAAAGTTGATGCTGTTTTAAGAAGAGCTTTTTAACTGATTTATTTGTCAGTGTACCCTACTTGTTACTTAACCATGTTCCTCCAGATATTTTGGAGTATTCTTTTCTAACCTTAAACCCTGCCAAACCTTGATCCATTTTTGACATTTGTTATGCACTATTTTTATATCTCTGAGAGAGATTTTTTTTTCCAACTAGTCAGCTATTTTAAGGCACACTTTTTTTGGCTGATGACATCTCCTTTGCTATACCTCAATTTTTGGAATTTAGAAAGAAAACAAAATCAATAGTTTTGCAATGTTAATTAGTTAGATATAATTTAATTCTGCAGATCTTTTTAACTTTATTTTCATATTTCTTGCTTGAAGTTTAAAAGCGCCTTTACATGTTTTAAATAATGAAAATGAATATGGAAGAGTAGTACACAACTGAAATAATTGGAGATGTTGAATCTTTCTCTCCCCCACCCCCCAAAAAATAAAGATGTAAGTAAACACAAGGATACCCTCTTTTGGTATCGGTAAACTAATAAATATCAGGCTATATTTGTCACTTCATTTCTGGAGCTGTTGATAATCTACGTTTGCTCTTTAACTTTAATCCACATCTCCTCTTTTCTTTACATTTAAGATCCATGTTCTTGGGGCTCAATCCATCTCTAAAGTCTCCTACATCAGCACTTTTTGAAATGAATGGCCATTATCTGCAAGAACAGCTATGTTCTTAGCTCCCGTTTATTTTTGTGGTGGCTGGCACATGCTGTTTTCTTGCGCAGCTTCTGTTTATTTCAATATAGGATGATGCTAGAGTCCTCCCTGGTGGATTATGCCCTTGTCCTCTTAACTGCTCAACACTGTATTGGCTTTTGTTTTTATAAATCATATTTATTTTACTATTTTTGTAGAAGATTGTTAATTTTATTATGTATTTGTATTTTTAAACCTTCTTTGCTTTTGTTACCCCAAATGTGCATATTGCTGTCCAAACCTATGACTGTGGAAGAAAAAGATACTTTAAAAGTCCACATTTTTGTTAAATTTAGCATTTATATATTTGTGTATGGAAAACACTTGATATATTATTCCCTGTTGCATCTGGCTGCACAGAGCCTCTCCTCAAAGATGCTACAAAACTTGAATATAACACATTTTGGAAGGCTGACTAACCTCGATTCTGTGTTGTGACGTGCAATACTGTTTCTAATGTTTGTATAAAAAAGAATAACAGTGTAAACCTTTTTAATGCAAATTTTATTTTTTTCATTGCATCTTTTGCAAATTTTATCCACGGTGTCATTTTTTACTGTCAAAAAAAGAAAACCCCTTTTGTCATTGCAAATATTTTTTAAAATCCAGAAATCTTTGTACTGATGTAAATGATCGTAGTTATTTTGGATAGTGTTTTGCTAACAAAAGGAGAGACTTTTTTCATGCATATTTCTATTTTGTTGTCATGTTGGGTTTTGTTTATTTGTTTTATTTCAAATAGTAAAAATACTTGGAATAATTTTTCATATTCTTGTCATTAATATTATTTTGTATTTTTATGTGAAAATATATAATTTTATGACACTAATTGCTAAAAGTTTATTTTATGTTGAATTATTTTTGGAGCTGAAATCTTTGTAATATTAAAGCAACTAGTTTCTAAATTCCGAGTTTCTGTAAAGAATCGCACAAGTGGTTTATGGAGTGTTTGGATTGTAATTATAAATGGTTCTTTGATATGCAAATTAATATTTTCAGTTAATTTTATTTTGTATTCCTAATGGCGTGTTAAAACGATTTTTATTTTTTTTTTTCTAAATAAAAAGAAAACCCATGCTTTTTATAGACACAAAGAGAGCAACACGCCAAAGCATCACTGCTAAGCTATTCACATTGATTTCAGGGGAGCTAAAAAGAGCACCACTGAAATAAGGTGTTTCCTGGCAGTAGTATCTGGTGGATTGCTCCCTAAGTTAATCGCCTTCAGCTTAAACACTTGAGTTAAAAGCATTTAGTTTATTTTACTGTTATCTTCCGGGTGTCTAAATCTCCAGTCTGTCTGTTGTACTGGTAATTTAACTCTGTAATGGAATAGTTTGCTGCCAACTATTTATATAAGTAATTTTTAAATATTTGTAATATTGTTGACTGACTAATAAACTATTAAGTTATTGGCATATTTTTCTTTGAATTCTTTATCTTGTACTTGACTTATAGACAAGAATTTATAAGTGATTTCACTGAAAGTTTTTTTTAAAAAAAATAGAAGTTTGATTACTTTTATCTATAGCTCTTCACTGCAGGCTGATTTCTCATTTCTCTGTGCAAAACTAAATTTGTAGTATAGAAGAGTTTGTAATGCAGTTATTTGTTGTTGCAGAACACAGCTGCCTTCCTCTTGCCCCTTCTTGAAGAGGAGGAGGGCTTCTAAGTTGCTCTCAACTGGTACTTGCAAACACCAGTTGAAGACAGTCAGCTTCATTCACTTCTCTCCTTCCAATTGTAAGGGACTTTTTCAGGAGATCCCGACTGTTATTTCCAGTCAGCAATCTGAGGTAATAGTAAGAAGCCTTTGGCTTTGTGCCAAATAGCTTTTAAGGGAGAAAGTTGAAGAGGTGACCTGAGAGCCTTTATAACCCTCCTAGTCCATATTAAGCTTATGACACAGAGCTCCTGGCACTAATCCATAGTCCGAGCAAGACTATAGTGTTAGGTTTTTTATTGTGAGGGTTTTTGGGGTTTTTTTGCATGGCATTGCATTCATTAACAGAAAGCTACATTTACCAACTTTCAATCTTGATATTTTATTTTATTCTTGGGCAATTTTGACAGAGATATTCCACAGGGGTTGTAACTATTGAGAGGAGATATTGTTTGCTCCTAAATATACTTTTTCTGGTTTTAAATAAATAATCCCCAAATAGCCAAGAAATTGTATCAGTACAATGCACACTGTTAAAATAATGGGTGGACTGAGATTTATGTCTAGATTTTTCCCATATATGTCAAATTTTGCAAAATCTAAAAACTGATGCAAGAATTCTAAGAAGTTCAGCTTTCTTTTTTTCTTTCTTGAAACTTGCATGTGTGAAACATGGATGTACTGTTTGTATGAAGTGGTAGAATATCACAAGATGGATTTCATGTTCTGATCTATCCCCACCCCATATATAATGTCACTTTGTTATCACATAGCCGTATTTGTCACTGTTGCTCTTTGCAAATGAACCAAATGATTGTACAGTCAGCCCTCCACATTTGCTGGTTTCACTTTTGCAGGTTTGATTATTCACAGATTAATTGCTGTCACCTCTGCTGCCTCCCTATGCCATTTTTAATAGGGACTGCAAGCCTCATGAAACTGAAAAACTGTGAAGGAGGCTTTTAAGTCCCTATTAAAAATGGTGTGGGGCAGCAGTGGAGGTGGCAGTAAGCTCCACCAGCCACCCGCTTCTGCCTTGTGAAGGAACCCTGATGCCTCAAAGGAATCCACAGTGTGTTTTTGTGTGTTAAATATAGTTTGGGAGGGCCTAGACTTATTCATGTGTTTTTCATTTTCATGGGGGTCATGTGTCCCTAACCGTAGTAAATGTGGAGGGATGGCTGTATCTTTCTTTATGCTGCAAGTATTTTTGCATGAAGAATATATTCATAATTGTTGTAGATTTTTGTTTTAATTTGCTTTAGATATTTTTAGCACATACATAAAAAACAGAATATTTTCCTCCTTTGATTTAACCAAATGCATTGCGGAGGTTTCTTCAAATCCAAGAGAAAAGAAGTCTTGCTGATATCTAGGAGAAAGTCATTCCTCCAGAGCTGAGACATTAGCAAGATGGCCCATCTCTGTACTGTTAACTCAGACCCCACTTCCATTGATTAGCTTAAAAGGTAAGATGGGTTCAGACAGGATGATGCTATCTCAGATACATCAGTCTGAAACCACAAAGCATTTTAAACATAGGAACCATAATATTTAATTGGACTCGGAAGACCAACAATACCATCTTCAAGGAAGCAGCCATACATGGCATTACAGCAGTCAGCTTTCAGGTATGAATTATTTGCAAGGTCATAATTGGCAAATTAGATGTAGCTAATGAGAAAGGTACCATCTGCATATCTAGTAGCAACAAGGAAGATGCCCAAGATGCATACATTACAACAGATTGCAGCAGATGTACATTGTTGACAGCAAGAAGAATGCATACTTCTAAAGTCTTTAGTTTCTAAACCAGCATAATTTCTTTTTTGTCTGAATTAAACTTATAAGCCCTCATCCAAGTAACCACAGGAGACACTGGTGTTCATTGTTGTAGTTGATACCTTAAGGCAAGACTGAAGAACCTTTGACCATCAACATATTGATCTCCCTATTTCTGTCAACTGAACCTGGCAAGGTGGGAATTGTAGTTCATATTCTGGGGATTTTCCATCTTTGTCATAAAAATGTTGTTAAACCAGACATTGGAGGTAAACTTAGAAGAAATGTATTCCATGTGTTAAGGGTTCAAGGTTCATTTCCAAATGTGAGATCTGTGGACTTCCATTAACCTTTTCTCCTCTTTGACAATCCAACTCCAGGATTTTGGTACCTCTCAGGAAAGGCACCCTCTTTCTCTCTTAATTTGCATTATGTCAGAGTTTTCAAACAAAGAATTGTCTCATGCTGCTTCTGAACGTAGTACTCTGTTAGAATGAAAGCACTGTTGGAACAATGGGCTCTCGCTATTACCCAGCATCACTACTCTCTTCTGCCAGTCTTACATGTAAATTTTTGCCTGGCCTCATACTGAAAGCCATTTCATTTCAGGCGGGGCTAAATTCCACATGCATGATTATATATTTGTGCTATAGATTAATTTGCAATTCTCTTCTTAATCTGCCTGAATGGCACAGAATGCTGTTGTCTGGTACAATATATGGAATTTAAAATCAGATTGATCCTGTATCTTATGAGCCTTGAATAATTTCTACAAATTGCCATATAGACGGGGGAGTTCATCTGCTTTTCATGAGCTTCATCCTCCTTGATCAACATATACAGATTGGTATGTGTTGATCTACTGGCATATTTTATGTTTTCAAAGCAATGGTATTTAGAGAAATACTGTACCAGCAAATGTTTTGTCTACTGAAAAGTCTTGATGTACGATGTCCAGAAAGAACCATTCTTAGGCTTCTAGACATTGGCCACAATTTTATACTAAGGTCTATAGTGCATAACTTTAAGCATTCTCAGCTACGTAGCAGAGCCACTAAAGAACGCTCTTAGTGAATTGTGAAGAGGCATATTGGGGCATCAGTGGGAGTGCCCCCATCTGCATTGGGCTGTACCAATGCACATTAGCACTCCCTAGCCTATGTCTCAAAGTGCATAAGTCAGGTTGTGCATCAGATCTGATGCATATTGGTTCTGTTGTGCATTGGCCACTTTGCTGGCTCCCCCATGTAGCAACATCACAACAGCACCTTGCTGAATACAAACATTGCAAAACTGCTCGGTTCTGTTTCCCACGGATGCAAATCCCTTACTGAATTCCAGCCATTAATGGGTTTAATTTTTATGCTCAGGTTTCTTAAATGTTCATTGTTATTCCAAAACGAAAAAACGAGAAATGGCAAATCTGTTTCTTTGAAAGACAATGTGCCTACTTTGACTGCTCTTCTGCCACAATGCAAATCTATATCAGAGGATTTCCAATGTGCATTTAGTTCACAAAGCACAAAAATGAGAGGCTGCAAAGGCCTGGACAGTACTTCATATAAACTGAGTACCTTAGAACATGCCCTCTTCTGTGACAGGCAATTGTTCCTCTGTGCACAAGTCAGTGCAGATAAGTCGAAGATTTGAAAAGCACTGCTTTGTACAGTTTCTAGATGCATGACCATTAACTTCCCAGAAGATATTGATTTTTTTTTAAAAAAGATAAAATCTGATGATGGGTATGACATAGCTGAGGTGTTTTTTTTTTTTTTAAAAATGCCAGTCGATATTGATTCCAACTACTGGGAGCTACTATTACACTGATTTATTTTCAGCTGTCCAAGGGTATGTGTTTGATTGACAAAAGTACTAAAAATGGCAAGGGTTAATACAGATAAGTTTACCATCTTATTACTAGGAACTGTAAGAGAGGCATAAACATTGGCCTGATTACAAGAAACTGCACTCAATATCTAGACCCAGACTCAATCTTCTAAAATACACATGAGACAGATGGTAGGAAATGGCCTTGCCTGTTATAAATGGGCTATCAGTTCAAACTGGTTACTAGGCTGAATTTTATAGATGAAATTAACTTGGATTGCATTTGCTTTTGGCAAATGCTATAACTGAAGTAAACTTTTTTTAACCCTCTCTTCAAATTCACTTAAGATTCCTAGATCAGTAACAGAATATTGTAAACACACATCATTTCAACATATAGTATTGTGCATTATTCAGTATTCTCAAAGTGGATCCTTCTCAAAGAGGTTGTACTAAAAATTCCAGGAACGATGACAATTATACTGCAACAGTGTCCAGAGAACTACAGATTCAGTGTCTCTGGGGTTTTACTATTGTAAGCCAATCTTAGAGACCTATAGGTTGAAAGGTGGAAGAAATAGAAGAAACTAAGGCTGAAGTCGTGGATGTTCTTTAACATTTTATAACAACCTGGTACTGAAATGGATTTTACATTGCAGCCACTTGATGTATGTTAGATGCTTCTTACTACGAAGGTGCAAAATATTGTTAATGTGGCATAGATGCTAAACATAAAGAAAAACTGACACAGTTTGGTTATAAAGGTATTCACCCTCCTGAATAAATATTTGGTTGAAACACCTTTGGCAGCAGTTTCAGCTACAGTTCGTCTTAAGTAAGTCTCAGCACTGCACATCTGGAGACTACAATTTTGTGCATTCTTAGTAAAAATTGTTCCAGGTCTGTCAGGTTGGCAAAAAAATAAGAGCCTCTTATTAAGTCTCATTAAGACTTAAAAGAGTTTTCAATCAGACTGGGACATGGACTTTAAATAAGCTATTGTGAGATCTATTTTTTTTAATCACTCCAGTGTTACTTTGGCGGTGCTTTCAGGATCATTGTCCTGCTGGAAGGTGAATCTCTGTCCCATCCACAGGTCCATCTAAAACAGGTTTTCTTCTAGGATTGCGCTATCTTTTGCTTCATCCACCAAGCCCTCAATCCTGACCATTTTTCCAGTCTCTACTGAGAAAAAATTTCAAGTCCCTATGCTGTGGGTGATGTTCTCAAGACAATAAATGCTGTTGGCTTTGTACCACAATTAGAATTTCACAGCAAGATCAAAAAATACAATGTTGGTTTCATCAAACTAGGGAACCTTTCTTTGCTGTGTCTCCTTTTTTGTAAACTCCAAATGGGTTTGATAAGGGTTTGTTTCAGCTCCGGCTTTATTCTTGCCATTGTTCCATAAAGCTCAGGTTTGTGGAACATCTGGGTAATAGTTGTTCCCTCTCATTTCTGGATTTGTCCAGCTCCTTCAGTGTTACCATTTGCCTTCTGGTTGCTTCTTTGACTAATCTGCTCCTTACCCAGTCATTGACAACCTTCTCAAGACAGAGTCACAATGAAGCTTTATTCTTTCCATTTTGTGAGAATGGATTTAATAATTATCTGAGAGGATGTTAATAGCTTAGGATATTCTTCCTGTAACCCAACTCTGACTGGTGTTTTTGCACAACTTACTCTCAAACTTCTTTGGTAACTCCTTGGTCTTCATCAAAGCTGTTTGTTTGAGTGTGCGTGCATGCATCTTCAAGTCATCTGTCAATGTATAGCAACCCCGTGAATTCCATAGGGTTTTCTTAGGCAAGGGATAATCAGAGGATGTTTTTCCAGTTCCTTCCTCTAAAATACAGCATTCAGCACCTGGTATTTGTTCGTGGTCTCCCATCCAAGTACTAAGCAAAGCTGGCCCTACTTAGCTTCCAATGTCAGACAGGATGTGGTGCCTTTAGGGTACTTTGGTCCTTTTTGATATACTGTCCAGCAAACCCTGGAAACAGGTATTTAATTTGAGATTATATATGGCAGTGGAACTGCAGACAAGTGGATTCCATTTAACTACTGATGTGCATTCAGGAGCCAGTGGGTTGCACCACAGTTTATTTAGGTGCATCACAGCAAAGGGAATAAATGCTTATGCAATCAACAAATGCCAGTTTTTGTTTGCTTAAATTTGTACCACAATAAAATTATTTTTACCTTTGCAGTACTGAGTATCTTGTGTACATCAAGTGGTAAGAATGCCAATTATGTCTAATTCATTCCAGCTTGTAAGACAAAAACATGTGGAAGAGCTGGGGCAGAATATATCTGCAAGACATGGGGATACTGTGTAATGAGTTTAAAATCTTATTGACAGTTGTATTCTGGTTTTACAAGGAATTCTGTATAGCACAAATCCGTAAGTCATACTTGCTGATCATTTAGAAGAATCATTTTATTGTCACACATGACTTAAAACAGTTTAATCCTTTCAGAGCGCAGATATTTTATTCAGGGTTAGAGATTAATTCAAATAGACAGGTTAATACATTAACATTCGCTTCTGAAGCTCTCCACAAAATGCTGATTTGAATCCAGAGTTGATTAGATTGGTGACTGCTACTCTTAAAAAAGACACTGGGAGATCACACACTGGTGTAAAACCAGTTCAAGAAAGAAACTTAAAATTAGGTTTATAAAACATGCCTGAAATAGCTTGCTTCTCTAGGACCACCAGCCTGCACGTCTGACAGGCTGCTGCTAGCCCCACCCTTCTCCAACATGCACAAGCTGGCGTCTTTGCTGTCTTCCGCAGTTCCTTTTCATCTGCTACAGCGATTGGAATACTGAGATGTCTTTCTTTACAGAGATAGTCAAGGAATTTATTTCTTTTCCCCCCTTTTTCTGTTGATGAAATCACAGGCATTTTAAAAGATGCCAGAGTGCTTCCTGCTTCCTAAGGCTTTTATTCCATTTTTTCAAAATACCTGAGATTGCACAAAGGTATTGTGATAGTAGCATTGACAGTAATTTCCAAAATTCAGTATCAAGTAGCATTGACTACTCTTGTTAGTAAAGGCCATCACTGAAGGAAGATTGTGCATTTCGAGCATGATCCAAAGTTCTTTTCAGTTTATGTTTACAGGTAAAATAAACATGCTCAAATTTCTCCTTCCACTGGGGAAGAGAGGTTTAATTCTTCTCCCATCCCACTTAATCTTGATTGCACCCCCACAACCTGCTATTCCATATGGAGTAAGGGGATCTCCAATAGGAGTGAACGGGGTTTTTCCCTGAGCACTTTGCAAATGTGCCTTTTCCCTGTCCATATTGGTGATACACACAGGGTTAAATGCCTAAGACACCATCCCACTTCCATGCTAAGACTGGATCAGCACCCCCTCCCCAGACTGGTTATTTGTGAAAGAAAAGTCTTGTACTCAGGGGCTAGCCATGTATTGAATACAATATATAGTTTAACCTTTGAGGTTGGAAAGACGAAAAAGCTATAAAAGCACTCTTTTAAATCAAGTTACTAAGACAGACTTATTTCTTTTATCCCTTTCTACTGGATTTCTTCACTTGTTCCTACGGCCTTTGTAATCCAAGCACTCTACAGAATGCAGGTCCACCACTGATGTAGCTGCCTCACCCCAAGTTGAAGCCTCATTAATCAAGTATCCTGGAGCAAGTCTTTAGCAGTGATGTCAGTCAATGCAACATATGCATGTGTGCACATTGGCTGGGGAGAGTCTGCATAAGCCTCTGAGATGCTCCCTCTGTCTCATGATGGGAGTGGTGCCACCCCACGAGGGACCAGTGGTGCCCAGCAACAGTCAGCATTGTTTCTTCTCCGTGGTCTCTGTGACTCACACAAATGGGTTTTGCGCTTGCGCAGAAACAGCATTCAGAACCTTCTAGAGCCTACTGTTGGCATTTTGGCGGTTGACCCATCCCCCATCCCCTCATGGTATATAAGCCCCCGCCTCATGTAATAGTCAGTTCCTTTTTATCCACCACATGTGCAGCGTATAGGAGCCTCTTCGCTAGTGTGAATGGGATTTTCCCCTATTTTCTGGCATTTTCGACTGGTTGTTTCAGCTTTGGATTGGATTGGACTTGGTTTATTCTTTGGGATTGTGTTGTTCGGCAAGTTGTATGGCAATGGCTGTATTTAAATGTTGCTCAACCTGTAGAGGGAAAATATCTGATAAGGACGGACAATCAGAGTTTAGGTGAGGGCCACAATGTGGGAGCTTGTCGTCATTGTCAGCTATTTACTCCGCAAACTCATCGAAATAGGGCTGCTCGGCTGAAAGCCCTATTGTAGGAGAACGTGCTGACTGCTTCAGAACCACCCAAGTGAGCTGAATCTACTCCCTTACCATCCAGTATGGCCTATTCTTCTGCTTCCTCCACTTCCTGACAAAATGTGTTGGTACCATTGTCGAGACCGAGATCTTGTTCAACGTCAAGGCTTCGAGATCAGGCGTTGTCTGGTTATGCTGATGATCATCGAGACCATCCTTCTCCTCCACCTAGTACCGAACTGCCTAGGAAGGAGAAGGATCGGAAGAGGAAAAATAAGGAGGCCACTTCGACAGAAGCCAAGAGGCAGAGGAGGAAGGAGGAAGGATAAGTCTAAGGCACATCCTTCATCTCCAGTGAGGAAGCCAACTCCTCAAGTGTCTGCCTCAGAGGAAGTACGGGCCCCTCAACATCAGGGATCCCAGGAAGTTATACCCTCTGAGGAGATCAAGGAGGTGTGTTTTGGCTCAGAGGGAGAGATACTGAAAACCTCCCCTCAAATTTCTGTTGGGTCTCCTTCAGACCACGGAGTGCTGTCTCCTACTGTAAGGCCTTCTGGACACAGAAGATCTTTGACCGAGCAATCAAGAATGCTTCAGTGTACTCCACCTTTGCCCCCAAGGTCGGCTTACCAAGGTACAATCGGTCGGTCAGCACTTCCTTATATCGGTATCGAAATTATAGGGAAAGATCTCTCTATCGATATCTTGATGATGTTTCATATGACTCGAGGGATATGTACCTGTCTGCTCCTAGGCCTGGCAGGCAGCTTAGAGCCGGTTAACAAGTCTCTCACAAATAAGGCAATAAATCAAAGAGCTTTCCAGGCGAATGGCAAATGAATAGATAAGGCAGCAGTAAATAAAAGAGCTTCTGGCAGCAAGGAGACTCCCTGGCTGTTACGTCACAGCCGGGTTCTCAGTGAACAGTCTGAGTTAGCTCAAGCAAGAGAAGTTACCAGGGCCGGTCCGAGATCCAAAGGAGGCGATGTTCCAGCGGGTCGGGCAGCGTTCCAGGAGGCAAGGCAGGGATTCAAGATACCCAACACGTAACTCCCCCCCAAACGGGACGGTTGTGAGCCAACAACGACCTAAGGCTGAGTGAGTGCTTTTATAGGCAGATCACTCCTCCAGGTGTTCTCTCAGCTGGACCCTGATTGCCTGGCGTTTTCTATTTAAACGCTCTGACCTCCTGAGAGCACTCTTTCGCTCCCGATGCTGCTGGTAAGTAGGCACCTGCTCTTGAATCTCACTATCTGACTCTTCTGGCTTGGCTGGGTCTGAGGCAACCCCTGGCTCTGTTGCTGGGGCTACTGGGGCCAAGGGCTCTGTGTCTGGGGCAGCCTCTGGGACGGGCTGCATTGGTGCAGCAGGCTCCAGGGCCTCTGGCTCAGACTCAGAGCTTGTGTCCTGGAGTTCCAGGGTCCTGACATCACCCTTATATGGATGAGTTGGAATGATATGAATGACATCGTCGGTATCGAGATGTTCCTGATGAACGGTACCGTCGTATCACTCATCGCTCTCATTCTTTGTCGAAGACTCCTCCATGTCAGTGGATGATAGCATCTTCTGGCCGCACGTCTAAGTCCGCCAGGCAGGACCGAACCACTGTTGATAGGCATCAAGAACACCTTCCAGAAGGAAGGAGGAGAGAATCTATTGTTATGTCTCCTCGAGGTCATCGGATCCAATCTCCATCAGTACCATCCTTGGTATCCTCGGCAGTGTCTCATGGACTAGATATCGAGTCCAACTTTGTTTCCACCACTGAAAGAATTTCACCTACTGATGATGTGCGATCATTTTCGGATCTTGTTCTCCGAATGGCCACATCGTTGAACTTACAAATTGAAGACCACAAGGAAGATCTGAAAGACCCAATCTTCCAAGATTTGCAGGACCACACTCCAGTACCGTCTGTAACTGCGCCGCTTCCGTATCTGTCGCAGACAGTGCAGAAGTCATGGTTGACACCATCTTCGGAACCGTCTACGTCTAAGAAACTGGAGTCTCTGTACTGTCTTGTTGAGGCTGATGATGACTGGTGGGTCCAACACCCCAAATCAAACTCTATTGTGGTGGGTGCAGCCCAGTCAAAGCAGTCGCAGAGACTTCATGCTGTTCCTGCTGATCGTGAGGAAAAAAAATTGGACAATATTGGTAAGAAATCCTATTCAAATGCATCCTTCTTGTTTAGGATTTCTAATTATGCCGCCTGCATGGGTGCATACCAACAGTTCTTGTGGGGTAAAATCAAACCCTATCTGGAAAGGCTTCCTGATACCGAGAAGAAGACCGCTACTGCATTATATGGTGAGGCTTACCGTCTGTCATCTCAACAAATCACTACAACTAAACACATCACAGACTGTAGTAGTAAAGCTGTGGCGGGCACCATAGCGATTCGACGACATGCTTGGCTTCGTTCATCTGGGTTGTCTCAGCAAGCCAAGATTATGATTGAAGACCTACCCTTTGATTCTCTAGGGTTGTTCAATGCTGGTACTGACAAAAAGCTGGAATGTGCCCAGAAAATGCATTCGACAGCTAAGAAGTACGGGTTCCCAGCATCGACGTATCAACAGCCTTATCGGTACCATAGGTATCAGCCTTTTCAGAGGAGAACATTGAGCCCAACTCCACCTCAGCATAGACAGAGCACACCAACAACTCTCGACAAGGAAGTTTCCATCTGCAAAGTACAAGGAGCCTCAATATAAGAAACGACAATCAGACCAGAACAAACATAGTGTTTGACAACCAACGTCACAAGACCTTTCTGACAGATACCGGCCTTCGACAAGGACAAATGATCCCTTCTGTTGCGAACTTGCATTCAGACAACCATCTAAGTCTCCATTCCAAACCACCGTTTAGGAACAGACTAAGCTACCATGCTGAGATTTGGTTGGTGATCACCTCAGATTCTTGGGTCCTAGACATCATAAAGTATGGGTACGCCATAGAATTTTGCTGTCTACCACCGACAGGTCGAATTCGGAGGACTATGCCATCTCCAGAGCTCGAAGAGGAGATATCAACATTGCTCCAAAAAGGGGCAATAGAAAGAATCACCACAACTCAATTGAAAAGAAGTTTCTCTTCAAGGTACTTTCTGGTGAAGAAAAAAGATGGAGGTCTCCAGCTCATATTGGACCTGAGAGGCGTCAACTATTACATCTGATCAAAAGGTTCAGAATGGTGAATTTGACTGCTATCTTGCCTCTCTTGAAAAGAGGTAACTGGTTTGCAACCTGAGATCTAAAGGATGCATATTTCCACGTAGCCATAAGACCAGAGCACAGACAGTTCCTTGCCTTCATCGTCCTTCCCTTCGGCATACTCACAGCTCCAAGGGTCTTCACGAAATGCATGTCTGTTGTCACAGCTTTCCTTCATCAAAAAGGTATCGTGGTGTTCGTGTACATAGACGACTGGCTAATAATGGCATCTTCTCGAAAACTGCTATCCATGCATCTTAGGACCACCATCTGTCTTCTAAGGAAGTTAGGTTTAATGATAAATTACAAGAAATCAACCTTGGTACCGTCAAGACAGATCAAATATATCAGGGCAGTATTGGACTCGAGTCGGCGGAGAGCCTTTCTTCCATGGGACAAATGGGAGAAGATTCTGTGATGTCTGATGAGAATGCAGCGACTTCACAGAGTGCGAGCAAAGGCGGTTCAGGTTGCGCTAGGACTGATGGCATCAACTATGCTCGTCACACCATATGCGAAGCTGAGGATGAGTCCACTGCAACAGTGGTTCATGTGTCAATTTAATCCTCTTCAAGACCATTATCTCAAGTACCTGACAGTACCAAGGAATATCCTCGTGTCTCTGGATTGGTGGACAAGAACAGAGAACGTGTTGAAGGGAATGCCATTCCTTCCTTGACTGCCATCGCTGTCAGTGACAATGGACGCGTCAGTGGAAGGATGGGGTGCTCACCTTGGCGCACTTATGATACGAGGTCGGTGGACTTCTCAGGAGAGGAATCTTCATATCAACATTTTGGAGTTCATGGCAGTGCTGAAGGCACTGTGAGCTTTTCAGCACTACCTGTGTGGGAAGTCAATCCAAATAATGACAGACGATACCACAGTGATGTACTACATAAACAAACAAGGCGGGACTCGGTTGTGTATGTTGCTGAACCTGTCAGTGCAACTGTGGGAGTGGTGTTTGTCATGACAGATTCTTCCTTCGGTGGTTCATCTGGCAGGAGACCAGAACGTCCTGGCAGCCACACTCAGCAGGACACCGTGGTCTTGCCACGAGTGGATGATCAACAAGGGCGTCATCCAGGAAGTGTTTGCAAGGTGGAGTTTTCCTCACATAGATATCTTTGCATTGAGACTGAACACCCAATGCAAACTGTACTGTTCCGGACACTCGAAGGGGCATCGAACTGGGGGGGATGCCTTTCTGTCCAGTTGGACGGGACTGAGGGTCTATGCGTTCCCACCATTTCCCTTGATAACGAAGGTGATTGCCAAAATTCGCCAAGACAGAGAGAATGCATAACACCATGGTGGCTGAGGCAACCATGGTTTGCCAATCTCCTTCAGTTATCGCAGGGAGGTACCATCTGCTGCCATGCAGATAAGATCTGCTCAGCATCCACAACGGTGCCATCTTCCGTCCCGACGTTCAAACACTGCGTTTGACTGCATGGAATCTATTGCAGTAGATAGCCTGACCGATGCTGTGAGATGTATCATGTTGGCTGTGCATAAGCCCTCAACATTGAAGTCTTATGTGTATAAATGGGGTAAATTCTGTGATTACTTGACAAGGTGTTTCCCATACAGGTTGTGGCAATATGCATGTCTTGTCCTTTCTAGCAGAGTTGTCGATTCAGAGTTTGTCCTTATCCTCAATGAAATGTTATTTAGCAGCAATTTCATGTAATTTTCAAAAACAGGGTAAACCATCTTGCTTCTTGGACCCCCTGATTAAGAGGTTTATCCAGAGCTATAAACAATTGCACCCTCCAATCCAACCACCTCTCCCGAGATGGAGTCTGAATTTGGTGCTGAAAGACCTGGCTGCTAGGCCCTTTGAGCCTATGGCAACCTGTGACATGCGACTGCTCGCATGGAAAACTGCCTTTTTGGTTGCAATAACATCTGCAAGGAGGGCTAGTGAACTATGTTTACTCAGGGTTGATTCTTCTTATTTGAGATTCCACAAAGATAAGGTGGTGTTAAGACCAGGCATAACATTCTTGCCGAAAGTGGTGTCATATTTCCATTTGAACCAAGATATAGTGTTACCAGCCTTCATGCAGAATCCAGGTTCAGACATGGAGAAAACTCTGCACTGTTTGGATGTCAGAAGGACATTGGCATTTTATGTTCAACGCACTTCTTCAATTAGAAAGTCAAATAAATTGTTTGTTTGTTATTCTGTATCTAAACAGGGTAATCCAGTATCGCCTCAAAGGCTCTCAAAATGGGTGGTTTCCACCATTAAGTTGTCTTATGAGCTAGCAAAAAAGAAACTCTCTGACTGTTTGAGCTCATTCCACAAGATCTATGGCAGCTTCTGCAGCTTTTTTGCATGGGGTATCTCTTTCTGAGGTCTGCAAATCAGCTACCTGGTCTCAACCTCATACATTTATCAATCATGATAGAGTTGACAACCATTCTAGGAATGATGCATGTTTTGGGAGAGCTGTACTGTTTTCCTTTGTGGGATGAATCATACGATATTGTCTGTTTTGTCAATAAATGTTAGTTGTTAATCTTATATCTTGGTGTTGAAAAGAAAAAAAGGGAGAGAGAGAGAGATACGGAAAACAGAAGGAAAGGGGTGAGTCAGAAGTTGACTTGAGCGTTGTTCAGCAGCATGACATACCCTCCATCCTTTTTTGATCAGCTTGCTGGTCTCCCATTTGTGTGAGTCACAGAGACCACAAAGAAGAACAGGTTGCTTACCTGTAACTGTGGTTCTCTGAGTGGTTATCTGTGAACTCATACAACCCCTCCCTCTGTTACCCTGATTTCTAGGGTCCCAGGAGGGACACCTCAATGTGCTCAAAATAATGGGGAATGGGAATTAGCTAGAGCACCAGTTAGCAATGAAAGAGGCAGGGCAACGTAGCGAGATCTTTTACCCAGTGTCTACAGGGTCAGGCCGAGTCAATAATCAAACAGAAGTAAATAATAATTGTTTTCCTTTATTTATAAAGTCACAGCAAACATACCCACTCACTCACTAGAAATTAAGAAATACTGCACAATTGCACAGTCATGCACACAGTCCTAAGGAAATAAAGAGAGGAAAATAGATAGGGGATTTTCAAGAGGATTTTCGGGGAAATACTACGCCTGATCCTGTAGTCTGGTAAAAGGGAAGAAGCTGGGGAGCATAGGTTTTCAGCACACGGAGGCTGAGGGGAGGCTCCTCAAACGGAGCGGCAGCAAGTCGGGAGGCAAGTCACGAGCGATCCGATGAGACACTCAAACTCAAGGGTTCTTATAGGGGAAAATGTGCCTGTAGGCTAGTCCGTTCCCGGGGAAAACAATGGGTTTCAGGCTGGAGACAAAGCCTCCAAAAGGTCAGTACTTTAGATGATTGAATTATGACAGCGTTGTCAATAACGTAGACAGTATGCAAACACGGAGTGCTTGAGACTTGGATAGTCCACTCATCAAGCTGCATCCTCGGGGCAGGGGATCTTTTGTAAGCTGCGTGCATACATTATGTGATATTAAGAAGGTACTTGCCTGGAGGTCTCCTAAAGCTGCAGTCTGGCAATTACTGGCCTGCCTGGACTTGTTTTTGAATATTCAGCTATTTTCGGCCATGCCTGTGTGCGTGCTTGTCCGGGGGCCTCGCAAGCACATGGAGAGGAATGGGTAGTGAAGGCCAAATTCTTGATATCAAATGATATCTAATATCCCACAAGTTCAGACTAGAAACTACAGTAACACCTCCTCCCCTCATCTGTCCTGCTATGCGGTGGTTCTGTTGCTGCCACATGTGCGGTGACAGAACTGACTGTTATGTGAAGCGAGGGCTTATATACCATGAGGGGATGGGGGATGGGTCAACTGCCAAAATGCCAGCAGTAGGCTCTAGAAGGTTCTGAATGCTGTTTCTGCGCAAGCACAAAACCCATTTGTGTGATTTCACAGATGACCACTGGAAGAACCACAGTAAGCAACCTGCACAGGTAAGCAACCTGTTCTTTCAGGCTGCCATCTTTTCTGATTGGAGAACCACAAAAACTTGGATGTGGGGTGCCAGCTGTCTATCTCAGCACAACACCACACAACTTTACTTGGGGACACCTGGAAACACAGCTTGCATTATAAACTAACAGAAGTTCTTTGCCGCTGGTAGTTAGGGCAGCTCAACAATAAGAAAAGACAAGTTTTTCTGGTGCCATATTATTAACACTTGTTTGTATTTATTTATCAAATGCTATTATAAGACATCACGGGTTACAAATGAACAATTTAACTGCACATTCACAAACATGTACGCTTTCCTCCCCAAGAAGCTCACAATTATACTTCAGGAATGGAAAGGGGCAATTAATATTAAGGGTACTTTTAGTTAGATGTAATATTGTCCCACGGGCACACATTTTTTCAGTTTTCAAGAACAATCACAGTAAATCATGTGATAAAATAAGTCACTATCAGAGAAATAAAAGGAAATAATCACAAATAAAACAACAGCGTTAAAATACTAAATAAAGTGAAATATTTAAGGCCAGCGGACAAAACATTAAAATATACACGGCCTACAAATGTTTTCACCAATCATTTAAAACTGGCAACGAAGAAGCCTAACTGAATTACACAGAAAACACATTCTACAATTTAGATATCACCACTGAGGAGTCCCTGTCCCCTGTCTCAAGGAGTTCCATACCACGTGATTAGCCATTTGTTTTTTTTGGGGGGGGGGGAGGTCTTGCGTGTGATGAGAGATCAAGGCCAGAGAACATGGCTGTTCCTAGTCCTAGGCCATTTAGGATACTAAAAGTCCAACAACATAAATTGGGCCCAGAAACAATGTAAATGAAAGAAAATTAGAGTTATGTGCCGCTCTCTTTGGGACTGGCAGCCCCACATAACAGGCACTTGATTACGGCATAGTTTAACTAATGTCAGGTGGGCCTTCTTCTTCAAGTGAGGCCACTGTTGGCAGAATCATCTATATGATGCTTGGGGATCCTTCCTCTAAGGAGCTTTAAGGCAGAATTCACGGTTAGTTTTCTACCTATCACACTCACAGTCGATTTGAGAGATGGTGATTGTCTCAAAGTCATTCAGTGAACTTATTAACTAGATGGTGATTTGAACCAAGTTTGTCTGGCCTCATCACACACATCACACAAGCTGTGCAAATCCTGTTCTGTGCATTTAGGCTTCATTTGGCCTGGGACTAAGAAGTTAAGTTTTAAGTTAAAAACGTGCTCCTATAAAGCATCTATGAATCTCTTTCTATCAACCACCTCTCTTCTCATTTGAGTAATCCCCCTCCTCTTTGTCTAAACATAGGACCATGTTGCTGTCAGATCATAAAAATTAGGATGCAATGGAAACAAAGGGTAATTTTTTTTCCCAATTTTGATAAGAAAATAAAATTGGCTCCTTTAAAGCCAAACTACTGCCAGGTGCCTTAATTATATTCTGCTGCACTGGGTTTATTGCTCTGGTCACCAGTGCCTTGTGATCTATATCTGCACCTGTGTTCCACCGAATTTCATGGCATTTTCAAAGCAAGATGAATATTGGCCAGATGGTGACTCCAGAAGGATATATTTCATCAAGCGTTCTTCTTGCCCTGCGGTTCCCTATACAGGAATTCTGAATGTCATTCCAGAGAGTGAGATGAAACCAGACAAGCAAGCTAATGAGCAGGACAATAAAACTGGTTTAAAAACATTGGCAAAACTTTCATGCCACTAAGGAGGGGGAAATTGCAGGTCTTGACAGCAGCTTGCCAGTTGATTGCCTGTCTTGTTGTCCACACAGTATTATGACATAATTTTTATCAACTGCTGGACAATTACATGCCGATTGCTTCCACAAATTGTTTGTTTGTTCGCATGTTTGTTTTATAAGCTGAGCGTCTTGACAGACTTGGCAGTGCAGTTTAGCTGATATACACAAGGATTTCAGAAAGAAATCTGAACATACTCCAAACAGCTTATTCAACAGTAAATCTGGTAGTCATAAGATTTGTTTGTTCAGAATGTTATTCATCATGATATGCTGAATACTTGAACATAAGCTTTGCATGCAACAAATTAGAGGCAACAAAGCAGATGTGAATTTCTTGAACAGCACATAAAGCTGCAATTCTTTGCATATTTGCTTGAGGCTAAGAGCCATGGATGTCAGTAAGACTTATTTCTGAGTCAATATGCAGAAGCATGTAAAACCCATTGGACAATCCACAGACCAGGGTAGATCATGCACATACATACCCTGAAACTACTTTGGTTTCTTCTGTCCTGAGAAGGTCCTCTGTGTGTCTGTGTGTTTGCCTAGTAGCCATGAAACTGTCTACAACATAGTTCCATATTTCTTTATCAGGCACTCCCCTTAGCCATACAAGAAGGAGAGTGGGTCTGCATTCACTGGCTGCATCCCCCTCACCCACTCCCCATTCACTGGAGGAATTGACCTAGGTACATACAGCAGATTCCTATCTGCAGACCATTGGCCTCCAGTGTGTGGGCAGGCCAGTATTGCTTTCCCTACATGCAGCTGGAATTGTGTGAAGTAATGAATGCCTAAATTAGGGCTATAACTGATTTGACACTGACTCTCATTCTAGGAAAGGAGAAAAGCCAAGGTACCCCGTACTTCCATAACAGTTTTAAAAGTGCAGCAGGAAGTCAAGAGGACTGGTTGCTCTCCAAGCCAACTGCTGTTCTTTCTGGAAAGATTGCACTCCCTGCTATTGGTGTCAGGTGAAAAAGGAAGTAGAACCTGTTAGTGAGTTCCTGGAGTCAGCGCTTCCCCCATTTGTTTCCTATTGTAGACATTTAAAGTGTTCGTCCTATCTGTACAAGAACAGAATGGTGATTAGAGGTCTATATTACTGTGAACAACAATAACAGCACAACAAATGTGATCTAGAGTAACTATACAAATATGATTGGAGAGAAAAACAGAAATGTTGTTCATATGAGACTAGCACAGTGCTCCTTTTTACTATACCTGTTGAGTATTATCACTAGTGACTGGTTTGCATAAAAGATCCCTAGAAGGAGTGCAGAAAATGCATGCCATTTCTGCTGGCATGTTCTCTGGCATTAATCTCCCCTCAAACTCACAACAAAACACAGGCAGGGAAGGGACACTTCAAGAGGAGGGCACATAATTTTCTGCCCCAGAACCTTCCAGACCAGAAGGTGTTGTTTTGCCAGACTGTGAAGATATGCTCCCAGTGCCCCCACTCTGTGGGCCATTTTTGCCGTACACTTATTATAGTGCCATTATTCCACTTTCAACATCTTGTGGAATTCTGGGGTTTCTAATTTACTGAGGACAAAGAGCTCTCTGGCTGAGATTTCTAGATGGCCCTTCCTAAACTGCAAAGCCTAGGATTCCATGGGACGTTGAAAGTGGAATAATAGCACTATAACAGTGTAGGGCGGAAATGGCCTAAGGCAGCAAAGGATATTTCACCCATACATCATTCTTTATACAACAGTCAAGAGTTACTTAGTCTTAACTAAGTAATCTGCATAAAACCCTCTGCCAGCCACTCAGACTTAAGTATCTACTTGGAATGGTTACCTTCTGACTCCTTGACCGAAGATATGCTGAATTTCTATGATTCTATGACTCCATGATTCCACTAAGAGCCTCCAAGACTTTTATCTGTGTCCATCCACTGAGGACAGTGCTTATTACTCTGATTTTTTAATGGTTTTGTTTAATAGCATGAAGATGTACTTCATTTTGTTGAGTTCTTTTGCAGCCATGTATATCTGAAAAAATGAATTTTAAATTGTCACTTAAATTTTTAAATTCATTTCATTTTTATTTTACTTTTTTTTTAAAGGGGAGCTTTACAAGTCTAACTGCCAAGAAGATCATGAACAGAGAAAAATGTGGGAAAATGTAAATGATATTTAAATCTGACAAAAGTTCCCACTATCACACTAGTATTCTTGAAAAGAAGCCACATTGTTATTAGATCATCAGCTATGTGCAAGCACAGCACCAAAGAGCAAATTTCAAATATTACACTAAATAGTATAATATTGCAGAAGTTATAAGGGCAGAAGTTCTGTTCAAAGATATAGCCATGTTAATCTGGATCAGTACACAAAGAGATCTTGTGGCATGTTTGAGACCAACTGATGCTACCAACTTGTGCTCTGACTAATAGAGACAGTCTACAAAAGTGCTACACCTCAGTCTCAGAGGTGCTACAAGGTCCCTTTGCATACAGATTTTGGACAGATCTAATTCATTTCAGGAAACAATGGCTCATAATTGCTCTTCAAATGCATCTTGATGAGATGCTGTCAGCAACCTGGTCTGGCTAGTCTGTCAGTCACTGAATTGCCTGAATCTATCTATATGATACATACTTGTGAGTGGGTATCAGGGACTGCCACACAGCCACTTGCCTCTCCCATTGCTGTTCACAGACTGGAGAAACTGCCAGCTGCTAAGCTGACCAATGAATGCCAGCAGCATTTGTGCAGATGATCAGTCACCTACACCAGGGAGATGCTAGAAACTTAACACAGAAAAAATCTAGCGCTGTAGTCAAGAAGGACAAGGAAGAAGTCAGAACGTAAAGCAAGGGTGGGCAATGTTCAGGCTGCAGGCCCCTGAGGTCATTTTTTTTCCTCCAGAATCCCTCCTAATGTACTCTAGAAGGTGTGAAAGGCATTTCCACCATGTCTGGAAGTACCCGGACCCCTGGGGTCAAAAAGAATTTTTGCATTTTTTTAAAACTTATTTTGCCCTGAAATGCTCCAGAATGTCTACTGAGGGGCACGGGGTGAATTTCCACTATATTTTGTGGGCCCCCCAGGCCAATTGAAGCCCAGGAGAAGCCCTTTTTGAAACCCAAACTATGGTGAAAATGCCCCCATTCCCTCAAGAGGTATTTGGGGACTTTTTTGTGTGTGTGTGTGGAAGCAGGTATGGCCCTTCAAGGTCTCCTAGAGGGCTAATGCATCTCCCCAGCCTTCCACAGTTGCCCGCCTCTGATGTAGATGAACTGTTGGATTCGTCTCAGCTAGACAGACCATCACAGGAAGAGGCGAAGGAAAAGATAAAGAATAGCCAAACTCTGAAGTGTTAGTAAATTAAAACTGTCCTCCATGGTTCCAAGTTGGTTGGGAACAAAAGCAATTTAAAAAGGACAGTTGGGTTTCTCCATCTGAAGTTACAAATCACCTCACTCTGAGCACTGTTTTTCAATCAAGCCAATATGAAGCCTCAGGACCCTATGAAGGTAAGAGGCATTTAGCCTTCTGAGAACATTTTGGTATTTTCAGTACAGAGATTATTTTAGACATCAGAGAAAGCAAAATCCATCAGCTGAGGACAAATCAGGTTGCTTTACCTAATGTTGGCAAGGTTAAAGCCTTGCAGGGAGCAGTGGGGGGGACAGCTCTCAGTCTAAGCTGGCACAGATTCCTCTTCTTTAAGTATAGGATCCCCTTGTTTACAGCTGAATTTGTATCTTCAGGTGTAGCAATACTGGCTGTAAAATAAAAGAAAACAAAAACCTCAACAAAATCCCAAATTTACACTACAGTGTGGAAAAAAAGAAAAAGAAAAAACAAAACAGTACATTACATTGTTTTATTGTATATGTTATGTATTATTTCTTTTTTGCAGTTTTAATAAAAATTATTTTAAAAAAACAGACAAAACAAAATCCCAGATCTATCCTGTGGTGATATGTTTATTGGCCCAACCAAAAGACACAAAAGGCATCACACTAACTCTCAAACCTTCACATCCTTCTTCAGCAGCGGAAAGATAGGGACAGTGTTGTGGTCACGGCTTCCACATTTTAGATGTTACAAAGGGAGGCATTGAGCACAACCTACAGTGGGATGGAGAGGCATTAAGCACAATCTACACTGCGGAGGTTTACATAAGAATGAGAACACTGAGTCTTTGTTGTCCTTAAAGAACCCAGCTGTAGGGGAGAATCACAATCCTGCTGTAATTCTGCTGAGTAAAGAAAAATAAGTCTGGCACCATCTGGTGGAAGCTAGAAGAAGGTGACTGGTTAAATGGAGTCTCCATTTAGTAGATATACATTAACAGTAAGGACAAGGCTTACCATTAGCTGTTATAGATTGTTCTCTCGGCTATACTGGAATGAGGTAATTTAAGGACTTGAAGGTTGTAATCAGCAGTTTTGAACTGTAGCTGGACAAAGAATGAAGACAGCCAAGACAGCACTTCCTGCTGCTGAAACTGGAAAAATAGATTTTTCTGTATATTTAACAGATTCTCCACAAATCCAAGACAGATCACATATCACTATCCACGCTATATGGGTTTTGTTTTGTTTTTTGGTAGGGGATATATATTCCTGTTTGCATCATCTTGTTCTATTACCAACCTACGACATCGTTTTGGGAGAGCCAGAACATACTGTTTTACACCAGTAAATAATCAATTTGGTTTTGACTTGAGATTTTCTGCTTCCAGAACGAGTTCGAAATTAAACCTTTTCATAGTTCAAATAGATAATTCTCCAGCCAAAACTAAATGTTACATATTGATCAAATCTATACACTTAATGAACTCTGTATTTTGTTACCTTTCTCCCTGGGAGCATTCTTTTCTTGGCTTTTCCTCCCCCCCGCCTTCATCTCATTTATTTTTTGAGCTATTTTCTGAAGATTGCTTCCATTTGATGTTAAGGCACCTGGGTTGTGGAACCTGAGCACAGCATTTTTATGTACGTTGGCTTCAGAATGCTCCTTTCAGAAAACATTTCTTCAGCCTCAGTGTGAAATGGTATATCCTACAGCATAAGCAAAATCATTTATTAGCAAGTGACTTTAAAAATCTGTTTTAATTAACCAAAGTGGCTATTTTACATGTTTGAAGACTTTAGAAGGTGTACAAAATCCTATCTAATTTCTGAAGGAAAGTCAAAAACATTAAGAGCTAAATTTATTTGAATAATACTTTCCACCAATTTACCCCAAAATGGACATTAAGCTTACCAGCCTGTAATTACCTGGATCCTTCACTGAATTGCAAATAACTTCAGGATAGTGCAGAAATACTGTGGCATCATCCCAAAGAGAGCAAATATAAGAAACATCAAACTTTAATTACGTCAGATAGAAACATACAAACTAAACTAAATAGTCATCTCTCAATATTCAAGAGATATTACAAAAAAGAGACATTACAAATGTTAATTTTCAATGTGTCTTGCATATTTCCCAAACCCCATAAAAACTAGTGCAGAGGCTAAGCTGATTCAAAATTGGAAACCTAAAATTGTGTCCCAAATATGTACACAAATTTGCATTCCAATTTCTGAATGGAAAAAAGCAGTTTGTAGTTTATAGATGTCCTCTCTCTCTCTTGGAAATAGATACATGACTAAAACTGGCATTTGAGCTAAATGCCATCCCAGTTATCTCACTATAGAAAGATGGCATCATGCCATTAAAAACTCTGAAGAAAGTAGAGAATAATGAATAGAAGAGATCAGACCAACACCTTGCTTGGCTTGGGCAATTGTGATGCAGCGAAAACAGCTCCATTAACCACAGATACTTACTATATGTACTCTGCCCCTGAAATTAAACTTACTTAGCTGAATTATTTTTATGCCCTGTTCATGCAATATTTGGAACTACAAACCATGGCCATTTCCACACGGGGTAAGTAAAACGGTGCAGTGCGTCCTCCACGGAGGACATCTGCACCATGGAGCGGACTGGGTCCGGACTACTTACCATAGATCCGCACCTCAGTCCGCTCTGGAATGACTCCAAGTGGTCCTCCATTGTGTTTTTGAAAGACCTGATTTTTCAGGTCTTTCAAAATGCCAGCGCGCGCCATTGCGTGCCTGCTCTCCGATGCAGATTCACAGGCTTGCATCAATGCGAGCCTGCGATCTGCGGAGGGCGGGCTTTAGGCTGGCGAGCTTCAGCGGTTGGTCAAGACCCGCGACCAACCAGAAGCCGCCATTTTGGATGCCGGAGCAGTGTGGATCTACAACCACGCACTGCTCCTCCTCACCCCAGACTGGACCAGACCGACAGAAGATCCAGTGAGTAGCGGCAGGGAGCGATTCCCTCGCCGTGTGCGGGAAGGGACCATGACTCTTGGGCACCTTTAAGGCCTTTTATCTGTGAAGCCCTTGATTCTCAAATCAGAAGCAAGTTACCTACAGAAAAGTGAACAGATATTCAGTAGCAGGAGCAGATGGATGGCAAACTTGATAATATTTATTTATTTTATTCCTTTATATCCTACCTTTTTCCCAATAATGGGACTCAAGGCAGCTAATAACATATTATAAACAATAAAAAATAAAAACAATACAAAGGTATTAATAGAAGTACAAATATATAAATATATAAATATGCTCCGTAAAGTACAGTACAGTACATGGGTTCCACTTCTCAACCAATTCCTTTTTCCGACAGTGCACCAGTTCCCAAACATGTCAGATAAATGGAGGGCACTTATATACAAACTTTCAAAACAGTACTGTGCAGTATTAAAAGCCCAACCCTAGTCAGTTTTAAAAAGCTTGATGGCACAATGTTTTAACTTCCTGAGAGAAGGATGGGGCCTTCCTGGCTTCTCTAGGGAGGGTATTCCAAAGTCTGGGAGCAGCCACCAAGAAAACCCTCTCCCTTGTTCTCAGCAAACAAGTCTGAAGTGGCAGTGGGCCAGAGAGATGTGCCTCTCCAAATGATCTCGGAGCTCTAATGAGCTCATAAAGGAGAAGCAGTCCTTCAAAAACCTGAACCCAAGCTATATAGGGCTTCACAAGTCAAAATCAGCACTTTGAATTGTGTCCAGAAATAGGCCAGAAGCAAATGGAGCAACAAGGGAGTTGTGTGCTCTCTGCAGCCAGCCCCTGGCTCCAGCTCTTTGGGCCAGTTAAGTTTCTGAGCACTTTTTAAAAGCAGCCCCCCATACAGTGCTTTACAGTAATCCAAATGAGATGTGAGCAAGGCATGTACTGCCAAGGCCAAATCTGACTTCTTCAAGAACAGATGCAGTTGGCACATTAGCTTTAACTGCCTGAAAGCACTCCTGGCCACTGCCGAAACCTGTGCCTCCAGGCTCAAACCTGAATCCAGGAGTGCTTCCAAACTACAAACCTGTGTTTTCAGGGGAGTGCAACCCCGTCTAACACAGGCTATTGTTACTGCCCTGGCTAGTCTGAGCTTTGGGGATATTAAAAGATATCCTTTTGATATCATAATTCAGCTTCACTTCTCTATTCCCTTCCACGTGCTTGTGAGGCCACTGGACAAGCACGCAAACAAGCTCGGCCGTTAATTGCCGTAATATTCAAACAACAATACAGGCAGGCCAGGAATAGCTGACTTGCTGCTTTAGGACACCTCCAGGCAAGTACTCTAATTAGGTATGCACGCAACTTACAAAAGAGCCTCTGCCCCGCGATGGCAGCTGGATGGGTAAAGTATGCAATACCCAAGTACTCTGCGTTTGCATACTGGCTACTCTATTGAGAACCTCTACGATAACTCAATCATTCAGATCCTGACCTTTCGGAGGCTTTGTCTCCAACTCCAAATCTATTGTTTTCTCCCAAGTACAGCATAGCCTGCAGTCACATTCTCCTTATAAAAACCCTTGATTCTGAGACCTTCCTCGGATCGCTCCCGAGTTTCATCTCGCCTTGCTGCCGCTTTGCTTGGCAAGCCTCCCCTCAGCTCTACGTATTGAGCTACATCGCACCCCAGCCTCGCTCTCTATTTTTCTGGGCTTCAGGACAGGTGAAGTATCACCCAAACCAGCAACTCCCCTAAAAATCCCTCTATACCACTCCAACCTTTATTTCTTTAGTTATCTTGTGTGAATGTGCCGCATACACTGTTTGTCTGTATTTAATAAAATATCATTTATTGTTTCAACTTCTGTGTGCTCCTTGACTCGGCCTGACCCCGTAGACATAGGGTTCAAGATCTTGCTATGTTACCCTGCCTCTCCTAATGCCAAGCCGTGCTCTGAGCTAATTTTCCCCACCTTTAGTTGAGCACGTTTTGGTGTCCCTCCCGGGACCCCCAGTACACAGGGTAACACTATTCCCAGATGTGTCTTTTGACTGACCAGGAGCACCTCTCTCTTGTCTGGATTAAGCTTCAGTTTATTTGCATTCATCAAGTCCATTACAGTTCCCAGACATTGATTTAACACAGGAACAGTTTCCTTGGAATTAAGTGGGAAGGAGTAATAGGCTGGGTATCATTATCACCAGCACACAGATGACACCTGACCCCAAAACTCCAGACAACATCTCTCAGCATTTTCATATGGATGTTAAACAGCAGAGGGGACAAGACTGAACCCTAAGGGATTCCACAGGCCAATGGCCAAGAAGTCAAGCAAGAACCCCCAGCAACACCCTCTGAATAGAATAGAACTACTGTAGAACAGTACTTCTAAGCCTCATCCCAGAGAAGTGACTCAGAAGGTTACCATGGTCATGTTTTTATTATCTGTCCTCTGCCCTGTAATCAAGGGCAGCAAGGGCAGCATGTAAATTACATCATCATCATCATCATCATCATCATCATGATTTATACCCTGCTTTTTTCCCAGGTTGAGACTCAGCAGAACTAACAGGGATGTTCTCCCTCTGCCCACTTCCCTGCATGGTCATCTACCAAGGCAAACAAAGGTGTCCCAGTCCCATAACCAGGCCTGAAACTAGACTGAAATGGATCTAGATCCAGGAACCCCTGGAGTTGAGAAGTGACCACACACTCTAGTATCTTGTCCAAAAAGGGGAAGGTTGGAGACTGGCCTATAGTTGGCCAGTACGGTAGATTCTAGGGAAGGTTTTCTCAGAAGAGGTCTTATCACAGCCTCCTTCAGTCATGGTGGAAGCTGGCCTGAACTTAATCACCTCCTTTATCCATTCAGCAAGTCTTCCTTTGGCCTGTTTCATTCTCAGGAAGGCAAGGGTCTGGTACATGTGTGGTCAGGGGGATATTATCCTAACAGATCACTGCAACTCCACCTCCCCATCCCCCAGATCTTGCCTGATGCTGCACAGACAACCTTAGGGAACAAACCTGAGAGATATTAACACACACACCCAGCCAACACCAGCCTCATCCAACCAGGTCTCTGTAATACATGCCAGGTCAGCATGTTCATTCAGAATTAAGTCATGAATGGCAACCGTTTTACCTTTCACCAACCTGGTTTTAAGCAGCAGCATTTTCAACCCAGGGGGGTTGCTGCCATGGCTCATCAGATTATTTGGAATGGGAGATACTTCGGGGTGACTAACACCCTGTTATAAACTCTACCCCCAGGATAGCACAGCCATCTATTTTTGTATCTCCCTCTCTGAGCACCATTACCTCTCTCCCTCTGTTGACAATACATCGCCCCTCCCCACAGAAATGATGTGGTGTTTATCCTGACAGGGCAGTGTCTGTAAACAGGTGAGCTTTTCTTTCCTGCAAAGCAGCAGCAGGATAGGTGTTTGTCCTCATGCCACTCCCAAAGTGACTCCCCTAAAGGGGCAACTTCCTCTTTGGTGTCACTCCCATTGGTGGTATTCCCACTCACACAGAAGTCCCACTCATATTCCCCAGCCAAGGGAGCTAATTGAATCTAGCTGGAGAACCTGCTGGAGGCTGCCGGTTGGGCCTCAGTTCTGCAAAGAGGCAACTCACCCTGCTGTGATGAAAGAGTCCGAGTGAAGGAAAGGTGGAAGTTGGTATGTATAGTAGCTGACACACTTAATCTCCTTCACTGTATAGAAATGATCACAATAGTTCATGTAAATTTCCACTTAAATACTGCAATACTGTTCACATGGACTGGCCTTAAAGACTAAATTAAGGCTGCAATTAGTGCCACCTATGGGAGCTACACTACTAACAAGAATATTGTATAGAAATAGTATGGCACTGGTTCTGAAGGAACTGCACTACCAATCTGAGTTCAAGGTGCCAGTGATGACATTTAGAACCCTAAATGGCTTGGCACTTTGATACTTGAAAGAGCATCTCTTCCTGTATATATAGCTGCTCAAGCACTGAGACTTGACAGAGAGGTCTTCCTCTGTGTCCCGCCGGTGGAAGCAGTGTGGAGACATGGGAGAAGCCTTCTCTTCGGCGGCTAGCCAGCTGAGTAAAGCCCTTCCCTTGGAGGCCCTGTGGATGCCTGTGTTGGCCTCATTTCAGTGCTAGGTTAGAACTTGGCTCTTCACTAAAGCCTTTGGAACCCCATGATCGTAGCTTATTTGAACTGTGGATTTCTGTTTTAGTGTACATGATTTTAAACTGTTGTAAATTGTCTAGTGTTTTTATTATCTGTCCTCTGCCCTGTAATCAAGGGCAGCAAGGGCAGCATGTAAATTACATCATCATCATCATCATCATCATGATTTATACCCTGCTTTTTTCCGAGGTTGAGACTCAGAGCAGTTGCAACAATTAAAAAAGAAAACAAAATCAATTTGCAATTATCATCGGCAAGTCCTGTAACAGTTTATAACTGATCTGAAGTTTCTAACAGGAAAAGACAGAAATAGTGTTCAAAGTCAAACAAGTCTGTCTGTCTGTCCAGGCTTCAGATCCAGACAACTGGCCATTGTTGCAGAAACAAATGTCAAATTTTGTGTCAAAAGATGCAGATCAAATAGGTGTATGATTAATGATGGCCCAACAGAGAGGCACAGGCCATTTCTGAAATAGGCGGCTGCTTGCATCCTGTTCTCTGCTTCATTGGTGTAGTGTGTCTTTCAAAAGCACCACTAGAGGGCAATCATACAAAGAAAAACTATTCCAAAATTAGAAAATGAAATTACCTATGCTGTGCCTCCTCATATGATTTTGTCTATCACATACACATAACATGACCATATGGCTGATCATCTATATCTATACCTATCTATTGTTTGTATGCTTTATCATAGGCTGCCTCCATCTCTTTGTCCCCATAATATTTCAAATAATCAAACAGAGACGATCTTTCTTGTGTGGACCTTCTAGAGTCCAGCATACTTTTTTGTGTTAAAATAGCTACAATTCTGTATCAATTGATTAATGGTAAACCTGAAAGTGGCTGTGTTTCTTTTAAAAATCCCCTTCGGTCCATGCTTCCCCACTCCATCTCCCTCACCTCTCAATGCAGAAAAGGCAATCTTGCTCCATTCATTTGCCATGGTTCTTAAGAAGTTGGGCTCGGTGAAGGAGAAAAAGGAAGACAAAGAAGTTTACTTCCTGCAGTCCTCCCATACTGCCACTGAAGCTGGGTCTTTAGATACCCTCAGCTTTTGCTAAATTGAGCTGATGTCAATACTTGTCTAGAACCAAATGTGATAAGGGAGAGCATGTTTCTAAAGTTGGATGGAAGCTGGAACACAGATGTCTTTTTCTTCTCAACCTTGGGTGCATCGTACACTCTCAGTCCCAGAAAACACTGTGATAGGCTCACTATAGGGTTGTCATAAGCTGGAAACAACTTAAAGGCAAACAACAAGAACAGCATGGCTGTGCCAAAAGAAAACAGCCGCCTGAACGGAGCAAGAGATGCAAGAGGTTAAAATGAGTTCCAGGCTACATCTTCCAGACTTGCTGAGTGCTGCTGCTGCTAGCATGCCTGCCTGTGGTCAATCTACTTGGCCTAGGGAGTCTCAGCTGAGTGACAGTGGAGGAAGCAAAGAATGATTCCATTTTGCAAATGGCCTTCGCAAAAAGGAAACTGCTGAGGAAACTGTAAACACAAATGGGGGGATTGCTCAGTTCTGTAGTGTGGGTTCCAAGCACAAACAAAAGCTGATATATCTTGATACTTCAGGATCTTGTCTAGTCTCTTCATAGCTGCCCTTCTGTGTCTTAGCCTTCTGATTTCTTGACTGCAGTCTTCATTAAAGACTGAGCCAAGGTATGGAAAATCCTGAACTAATTCAATATCTTTGTCGTCTGCTTTAAGGTTATGTAAATAATCTCTGTTCATTATTTTTGTTTTCTTAATGTTCAACTGTAAACCTGTCTTTCCATTTTCTTCCCTGCCTGTCTTCAGTAATTGTTCCAAATCTTGTTATTTTCAGGTAGTAGCATGGTGACATCTGCATATCTTAAACTGTTGATGTTCCTTCCTCCAATTTTCATGCCTTCCTCCTCTGCGTCCTGCTTTACATATTGTATGTTCAGCATACACGCTAAACAGATTGAGTGACAGAATGGAGCCTTGTCTAACCCCCTTGCCAACTGGAAACAATTCCCTTTCTCTGTATTCTCTGTATTCTGTCCTGGAGATAGCTTGTTCTTCCTGAGTGCAGGTTACATATCAGGACAATCAAATGCTGTGGCACACCTGTTTCTTTAGGACCGATCCATAGTCTTACATGATCTACACAATCAAAGGTTTTGCTATAATCTATAAAGCTCAGGCTGATTATCTTCTGAAATTCTTTGGGGTCTTCCGTTATCCAACGTCCATTTGTAATATGATCTCTAGTGTCTTTTCCTTTCCTTGGATGTCTGACATTTCTCACTCCGTGTATAGTAAAAGTCTTTGCTGTAGAATTTTGAGCATCCTTTTGCCTGCATGGAAAATGAATGCATTCTATTAATGCTTTGATCACACCTCCCCTGGAAAACTTTGCCCACCATCACAGTTCCAATAGGATATTGACAAGCTGGAACATATCCAAAAAAGAGCAACCAAGATGATCAAAAGCCTTGAAAAAAACCCTTCTGAGGAACAATGTAGAGAGCTATGTATGTCTAACTTGAAGAAGAGAATATTGAGAATATTGAGAAGCGATACAATTTGCCTTCAAGTCATTTCCAAGTTTGGCTACTCTAAGGCGACTCTAGCATGGGATTTCCTTGGTAAGATTTGTTCAGAGGAGCTTTGCCATTGTCTTTTTCTGAGGCAGAGCAGGGTCACTCAGTAGATTCCCATGACATAACAAGGAGTCAGACCTAGTCTCCCAGAGTCCTAGTCCACCATTCTAACTACTAAATCATGCTGACTCTGGAGAAAAAGAATAAAGTCAGCCCCCCACATTTGTGGATTTGGCTTTCATGGATTTGATTATTTGTGAGTTTCTCCAGCCCCTCCCCCAACCTCAGGTGCTTCTCTTCTGGGAGAACTTTCCCTCTTGACAGCTCCAATCAGGCTGGGTAACCTTTTAAAAACCTGGCTCTGGTCTTCTTCCTCCTCCACCAGCAGCTGCCTGGTCAGCTCAAGATGGCTCACAGTCCAGTTTCTTAGCACCACAAGCCCTCTCCCAATGTACCTTCAATGAGATGGGCAGGAGAGAGGAAGTCTAGAGCCACTATGTCAACCCATTCCCTTTCCCTCCCTGAACTGGTTTGGACCCTGGGTATCTGTTTTCCCCACCATACCTTGACCCCCTTCCCACAGACAAACACACACTTTGGTATTTGTGATCTTTCTACTTTTGCATGAATCTTGACCTCCTAACCCTAGTAAATATGGAAGGCTGACTGTATTGAGAAGAGATCTGATAGCCATGTTTAAAAACCTGAATGGATGTCATGTAGAAGATGGTCCGAACTTGTTTTCTGCTACTCCAGAGACCAGAACTCAAGCCAATGGGTTCAAATGAAAAGAGAAGAGATCCCCCCAAAACACTGGGAAGAACTGCTTGACAGCAGGAGCTGTTCAACACTGGGGTGGTCTGTCTGGGAAGGTGGCAAGGTCTCCTTCTTTGGAGGTCTTTAAACAGGCGTTGAAAGGGCATCTTTCAGCAGTGCTTTATTTGTGTGTTCCTGTGTGGTCAGGGGTTCTACTGGCTCACCATTGGGGTACCTCCCAGTTCTTGGATTCTCGGATTACACCATATCCAACCAGCTCATAGTCAGCCAGAATGAAAGCCACACAGACACACACAGAGACACGCACACCACTACTACCCCTGTCTTCCTGTAAGCTGTACTGTGAGTGTCTGAATACAAAGACATTCAGTTTATGCAGCAAGGAAGAAATTATACATGCTGATAACAAAGGGTGAACTCTAGTTTATGTCACTGATGTGACATTCCTCCCTGCCAGACATCCACTGTATATTCAGGACATTAGACAGATTCCTAATACTGTTGCTCATATTGGAAATAGCTCCTAGAAGGCCTGATGAGAACCTGCTGAATCTCAGAACTTCTAGGAGACAGACAATTGAAGAGCACCCACAGCAATGCACAGCTGCTTGCCATGTGAGCAGATTTAAACCAACAGCTATCAAGGATATAATCACTGTTTGGAATGTCTGATACATCTAATTCAAGTTAAACATGTCTCTGTGTTGTTTGGGTTCATTTGATTAGAATTTTTAGTCAAGAAAGACATCTGCAATTGACAAGGAAAGGAACCAGAATCTCCCCCTCCCCCCCCCATTTTTGTATATTTTTACATTCTTCTTTTAAATCAAAGTTGACACTGATATAATACATTTCAAGGTCAAAAGTTTTCACTGACATTCTCTCAGAAATGATTACAATAACTTTGTCAGGTGGATTGGTATTACCATTCCATTATTCCATTCCTTTCCAGTTTTTGTGAAAAGGGAACACTTACACTCACACAAGAGCTAACTGAAGGATAAAAGGACGAAAACTGTGAATAGAGAAATTTTAGGCTTTGGGTGATAATTACTAATCTGGAAAGCAGTGAGGAAAGCAGCGATGTGGCTTAGATCTGCACCTAAGGACAGTTCTCATTCGGGAATCAGAGCAACAGTGTGGTATTCAGCAAAGTGAGAGACTGCACTGGGTTGCTCAAAACTGAGGCTTTTTATACTCAAAACTAGCCTGCAGGTATGAGTGTGAATGGCTCTCCCAGCTGAGTAGACAATAGGAGTTACAACAGAGACAAAGGGATCCACATGGAGTTAATGGCCTTAGTGTTTTGGTGACAAAGAGGTAATGGCTGTCATAATAGCTCTGCATTGTGGAGAGGGTTGGGGGACAATGCAGGGAACCATCCAGATATGAGGGAACAGGGTTGCAACAATCACTGGCAAGAACTTCCCTTTCGACCATTCTATACACAGAGGTGTTCAAGCTTCAGCTTAAGCCTATTATCTCCGGAGTTGCTTGCTAATCTGCCTGACAATGACTTCCCCCTAGAAGGGGTGTTGGCTGACCTGCCTTGTAATCACGTTTTCAGTCAGTAATTTTCCTCTGTCTAGCTTGAACTTCCAATTACCTCAGGTTCCGTTTCATATCAATGCCAATTAATGTTGTTGCCAATTAAATAATATTTTCTTAGTTAAACCATATCAATCTTGGGGAGCTGCATCGGGCTGTAACATACCCACTGACTCTGTGGCTGATATTTTGCTGATTATCTGAGGCTGAATAGGTGAGAATATAGGGCTGGAAAATTTGTTCCCTCTGTTGAAATTCAGTTTTAGACTGAAACAATTTCATACTTCACAGGCCTTTATTGAGCAAGTTGTTTATCTTATTTGGTGTCCTGACATTTTGTCTGTTCCCATTCATTTTTGTTTCAAAAGTTATGTTGTCTGGTGGGTGTTTCTCTATCTTTTTATATTTGAAGAGTGTGCCTTTTAATATTTTGCTATGTTGCTGTTATTCACTATGTTGAGAGACTTTGGGGGCATCACACTGAGGCACAAAGGCATGATATAAATTCTTTAAACTAGGAGTGGAAATCATGTCTCCATCCAGATGGTGGTGGGCTTTATTCAGTATTGCCAATGAATACTAGCAGTTCAGCAGCAGCAAGTGTCCATGCAATTCCTATCCTTGCTCTAAACTAATTATTTAAAAAACAATTTTTTTAATAAGCACTCGTGCTGCTCCTTGTTTGGTCTTTGTGTAATATCCAATGTCAAGAAAGGAACAATAAGTGGGAAAGATGAGGACTTCCAATGGAGAAGGTAAGTGGCCTTACTGAGAAACCGGGTTGTAGCTACACTGAGCCTTCTGCAGGGCAGGTAAGTGGAGGAGTGTCACATGATTGGGGATCATTGACGGTTGAGACTCACTGGTTGGGATGAGACAAAAGCGTGATGATGTCTTGCAGAAGCTTCGTCACGGTCCCACTGCTCTCCCATCCCTCCTGCAGAAAGGGCCTAAAATACAAAATAGGACCAGAGATATTTGACAAAGATACTTAAAGACAGGCTAGAGCTGGTTGTGCAGATTTGGACGGAGCAGCTCTTAATTTATAAGAAGGATCTATACAACACCTGTGACATATTACTAATGACTAGATATCTCAATACCTTTTTCAAAACTTAAAATCAGCTCGTGTGATGGGGGGTGGCTTCGTGCAGGAAGGGACAGTTAAGCCTTTCCCTCATGTCAGTTAAGTCTTCCAGAATGACATTGCTGTTTGTGGTTCTTTCAGTTCACCTGGATGCCCTTTACCTTCTGCACTACGAACACACATAGACTTATTAAAAAAACACCACAAAAAACAAAGCTGATATAAGTGCAGGCATGATTACATCAAGGATCACTAATGAACCTCTGCTCTTCAGGACTCTTGAATAAGCAGAAAAAGCAATTTGATGTGATTGCATGAATAATCGTACCAGCAGACTTTTGGTGAGGGACTTGCCAGCCAGATGACAGCAGATGATCTCAGTCTTGGCATCACTTAGGACTGCAACACTGCTAGTCCTGCCTGAGAATGTGGTCACCTGATTCTAACAATCAGTGGCTGTATACCCAAACACTTTATTCCTTAGTGTCTTTTTTCTTGTATTACAATGTTATTGTCAGACTACTTGTTCTTAGTTCCATGTTGCTTCATTGGGCTTTACCTTGACTATCTGCCTGCTTACAAACTTTTTGAACCTCGCTTTTTTCGGGGGGGGGGGGACTACACTCCTGTCTGGTGTGTGGGTGTGGATGAGTGTGTGCACCAAAAAGTAAATTCCCCTATGATGTTAGAACCTGATTTTCTGAAGACTATGACTCTTGCCAAACTCGTTAATGGAGAGCAGATATGTGCATTAGTAAAGCCTATACAGGTTTTTAGTACAGATATGCTGTAGAAGAGCCACCCAAGTTTAGCCTAGATAAAGCATTTGGATTCTGGCTGTGACTCTGAGGGAAGGGCTCAGGACCTCCAGCTCTGTACCATTTTCTAAATACAGTTTGCTCCATTAAAGATACTTTCTTGAAAAAAAATTAAAGTTAAAGTTGTGCATGTTTTCAGGTCTCTTGCAACAGATCTGATTTGCCTGTGAGCCAACCCTTGTGGCTGATTTACTTACTCCGTTTTGATTCCGGAGCTTTGAGGCTAGTAATCCTCCTTTCAAAATTCACCACAAAATGTGGCTTTGGAGAGAAAGAGAAGCAGTTTTCCTCCCTCTGTGTTTTCTTTTCATAGAAGGACGCAATTTGGATTCTTACATTTCCAGAATATTATGTCACATTATTGCCTAGAGGACACTGTGCCTCTTAGAATTGTAGTCCAATCTTATGAATGTCTAACTTGGAAATAAGGTAAGTTGAAGTGAATGGAAATTCCTCCTAGGTAAGGGGGAATCAGATTGCAACCCAAATGGCAAATTACTTCAGTCTGGAATCAAACGCAACATTTTACCCCTCTTGCAGTGTGCTGGGACCTCTTCTCTAAGTTTTATAGCAAAGTTGACAGTTGCTTTAAATTAGAGTGTCTGGCTGCCATTCAAGGCAAGGAGTGGGAGTTTATTTAGCTGAAAAAGACAGTTGCAAAACTTGGGAACAGAGCTCCAAATGAGCCTGCAGAAGTCCACTATTTGACAGTTCTTGTTTTGGGAAGAATTTTCAGTCTGCCCTATCTGTAGTTCTGCAAATTTGAAAAAATATGTTGCAACTCTTGAAGATATATATGTCTGTCTTGCAAAATTTGGGTTCCGCGGCTCCAAAGCAAGGTAAGAAGCTATGATTTTTTAATAAAGCTTTTTGAAAACTATTTAACAGAGGGAGCAAAAAAGGGAGGAATCTGATTAAAATAAAAGATTTACAATAGAGCAACTGCATAGAAAGGTAGTGCTGTAAATTTGCAGCTAATAATGTATATTTACTCACCCACAATACGGAGTTATATATCCTCTACTGTGGGAAATAACTTTCCTTTCAATGCAAGTGGGGCTTGTAAAAACTTTCAGCTGTACAAACAGAATTACTTTAGTAGCCTGTTTCCTCCAGATTTCTGTCATATGTCTACTGTTGTCACATTCCAGTTCAAAATGCAGGCAAATTCACTGGCATATTATGCAAATCATGTGGTGGGTTGAGAAAAAGATGACCACTACACGCATGCACAAATTCCTTACTAGAAATTACCCCTTTAAACATTGATTTATAGAAAGGAAACATACATTTGCCTCTGTTAAAAAAAAATGTAAAAAAAATCTTTTCCTTGTAACTTACTGGAATTCTCATAGATAAATCAAATTTAAGACAAAAGTTTGGTTTTATTTATTTAGCACCTCTATGTGCCACCTTTCCAGGTAAAACCTCATGATTTGTAAAAAGTCATAGACGCCTCTGAATACAATGCACTTTACTTCAGAGGAAGCATATAGTAGATGAACTGTTAGTCTCATTCAGAACCCACAACTTGCTTGCAAGGGCTGCAGATTCCTTTATAATTTGTCCTTCTTTCTTATTCATGGAAATTCCTTCTTCTCTTTAACAAATTTGGTGCTTTATTTTTTGCCAATCTTAATATTTTAGGCGATGTATTTACCTCTTGAAGCAGATACACGATTTCCCAATCCTAGCTATAATTCTAAACATTGAGATTATTTTTTATGGACAGCAATTACTTCACCACCAAAGCTTAAAAAACAAAGAGAGGAATTTTAAATTAATGTGGAGGTACCTTCTGCATTCACTGGCTGTATCACTGTGATTTTTTTAAATCTTTGTGGTCCCATAAATATCAATCATATTGATGACCTCACTCACTGGCTAAAACCACTCACAAAATGAACAGGGAGAATTGTTCTCTCACATTTGATTGTGTATATTTTGTTATAAGGACCAGAGGTTTTTATTGTTTTTTGTTTGTTTGTTTGTTTGTTTTTAATGAAAGCTGAAAATCTTTGGCCTGAGACCAGTCTCAAGCCAAAGAGCAGTCTCATATAGAATGGACTCTCAGAATAAGCGGAGTTTTCCTATATGTTGATTGATTATTCAGCAACTGATTAAGTGGACTCTAATTGGGGTTAACCAAGAGGATTCAGGCTAGGGCAGTTAATGGTAGGATCAAGAGCTGGACAACATATTTGCAATTCAGGTAAAACTCAGGTAATTAAACAGCATAGTAAGTCTTTTTATTTGTAGCACGTCTAGTGCATATTCACCTAAAAGTAAATCCATGTTGAATCAGGCATGTGTCCAGGTAAGGGCCTAAGGATTGCAGCCTTAGCAGGTATTGGAGGTGAACATGAGCAATTTCTGAATGCGCATGAAACTGCAGGCTCCTATCCTGCAAAATAGTTAAGCTCCTGCTAAAATAGCTTGGGTTTGCTTATGGAATTCAACTTCTAGTTTAATAGTTTATAAAGTAACCACTTAAAATCCTGAAAACTCCTAAAATGGATAAACTGACTCACTCAAGGAATTTTTTCTGCAAATGTATAGGCAAATGGACATTTCTGTTGACTGAAATCTTTATTATGTCAACAATAGTGGATATTTTTGTAATGTGTAAGTGAGGCGTGAAAGAATCATAGCAGGTACAATTCAATCAGTAAACAATTTTGTGCCCATATCACATCCTCCAACTGTCCCAGCTGAAGGCAACCCTGCTTTTTTTCTCTGGTGCCCTTTGCCCACACCACCAAATTTGCTAGTGAGCTAATTGAAATTCTAAATTATAAACTGGTGGTTGGTTGCTTTTTTTGAAGTAATTATTAATATTACCAAATAATAATAATAATAATAAAATTTATTTCTATCTCGCCTCTCCACATGGATCGAGGCGGCGAACAACTTGATACAATATTACCAATATAATTTTCAGGATTGTAACCTGATCAAACCTTCCAACTATTCTTTGATTTGCCTTATACCTTGTAAACTACAAACACAGGATTCCATAGGATGTTGAAAGTGGAATGATAGCGCTATAACAGTCTAGTGCGGCAATGGCTCCAGTTTCTCTGTCCTTCTCCCACTTCATCCTTGGTTTACTTGATTTACATCCACTTGCCTTCAAATCCCCAAAGTAGCCTGCATTCAATTAACTCATCCGTAGGGTGAAGAGAGGTGTGGGCAGAGTGGTGCCCTACCTAGTAGGCCCAGGGAGTAGCGAATTGCTGCATCCTTGCCTAGCTGTGTTACTTCCAAATTGCTTCTTGTGGTAAGCAAAAGGAATAAACACACCTTGTAAAAAGCATGAGAGGAGGAGCCCTACCAGTTACAGCAGCCCCAGAATTGTGCCCCAGGTACTCTCTCAATCTCTGTCTCTCAGACACATATAAAAATAGAGTAAATGTTGAAAAGAAGCATTCTTGATTTGAGTTTTTTCTTCTTCCCTTCAGTTCTGGTTTTTGTTTTTGTGATTGCCTAAAACTTATAAGGCATAGTTTATCGTATCTTCTGGCAGTCAAACAGTGGAAGAGATTTCACTGTCTGCTTGCTTTGAGAGTGGTGTTCTTTTCACCTGCAGAAGAACAATGTTCCATTGACATTAACAAGGCAATCATAGATATATCAACTCAGTGGTAAGCCTACTCAGAAGTAAGTGAGATCCATGGGATTCACTCCTTGGTAAATGTTTCTAAAAGGCCATTTGATTGCATGTATTTCTTTATCGTAATCAAGTTTTCCCCAACTATATCTTTCTTAATAAACTACCTTCCATTGCTTTCCTCGAGTTAAAAGTGTGGCAGACTATCTCCCTGACCACCCCTCCCCTTTTTATTCTAAGACCAACCCTGTGAAAGTAGATCAGTTTTGGAAACTGCAGTAGCTCAAAGTAACCACATGAATGTTGTGTTAGGAGAACTGGGGTCTGACCTGATCCATCATGTGCATGGGGTAGAGGGTGATAGTCTAAACACTGAATTCATACAGGGGATCTGACAGAAAGCTGTAATTTGGAGTAGGTCTGATAAAGGTGTTACTGCTCTGGCTAGTCCGAGCTCTGGGGATATTAAAAGATATCCTCTTGATATCATAATTTGGCTTCACTTCTCTATTCCCTTCCACGTGCTTGTGAGGCCGCCGGACAAGCATATAAACAAGCTCGGCCGTTAATAGCCATAATATTCAAACTACAATACAGACAGGCCAGAAATAGCTGACTCACTGCTTTAGGAGACCTCCAGGCAAGTACTCTAATTAAGTATGCACGCTACTTACAAAAGAGCCTCTGCCCCGCGATGGCAGCTTGATGGGTAAACTATGCAATACCCAAGTACTCTGCGTTTGCATACTGGCTACTCTATTGAAAATCGCTACGATAACTCAATCATTCAGATTTTGACCTTTCGGAGGCTTTGTCTCCAACCCCAAATCTATTGTTTCCCCCAAGTACGGCATAGCTTGCAGTCACAATTCTCCTTATAAAAACCCTTGATTCCGAGACCTTCCTCGGAACGCTCCCGAGTTTCATCTCACCTTGCTGCCGCTTTGCTTGGCGAGCCTCCCCTCAGCTCCACGTGCTGAGCTACATCGCACCCAAGCTTCGCTCTCTATTTTTCCTGGGCTTCAGGACAGGTGAAGTATCACCCAAATCAGCAATCCCTCTAAAAATCCCTCTATACCACTCCAACCTTTATTTTCTGTAGTTATCTTGTATGAGTGTGTCGCATACACTGTTTTGCTTGTATTTCATAAACATCATTTATTATTTCAACTTCGGCGTTCTCCTTGACTCGACCCGACCTCGTAGACATAGGGTTCAAGATCTCGCTAAGTTACCCTGCCTCTCGTGATGCTAAGCAGTGCTCTGAGCTAATTTTCCCCACCTTTAGTTGAGCACGTTTTGGTGTCCCTCCGGGGACCCCCAGTTCACAGGGTAACAAAGGCATTTTTGTTTTAGAATAATGTAATATATAATATTATATAATATTTATTATTACTCCTGCTGTGTGTATGCATGCACATAACACACACAGATTTGTATTAATTGATTTGGGTTGGCTGGTTTTCAGGCTTTCCTAAATTCAATAAATAAATTCCAGAGTTGCTCTGCTTGAAATAGTGGTTTTGTGCATTCTTTCTCATTAATCACGTCTGACTTCCTCTACCCTGGCCATCCCTCTTTTATCAAACTCTGTGGTTGCTTGACCACGCATGTCACAGATTCATTGTGGTAAAATGCTAGTTGGTATGCCATATGTTTTTAATGTGAGAACTGAAATGAGCAGGGGTTTTTTAAGTGCTTGATTTCTGGATGGAGTGTGCTCATATTTGGATTGCTTTTCTGTTTCCTTTTCCCCTCTTGTTATGAGTGTTTTCAGTTCAGCTTTCCCATAAGATGTGAACATCATTCCAAACATTCATTTTAGCCTTGTTGCTATGGTTCCCCTTAGACTTTTTTCTTAAAACCACTCTGTAAATACAAAATAAACCGTAAGGCTTTAGGAGCATTGCTCGAGCAAAATCAGACCAATTCCAGCACGAATTTTTCCCACACGCACAAAAGATTGGGCAGGGATTGGCTGACAATAGCACAGGAGTGAAACAGACATTAAAATAATATTTTCATATCACTGAAAAATAAAACGGTCATTTCAGTCCAAGGGCTTGACTCACAAACAGGCAAGAAGAGTCTTTCCTAGACTGCACAACTTCAGATTGCAGAAAGTTTGAGGACGGAGCAGGATGTGAGTGACCTTGTGTATCTAAAAGCTTCAGGGGTTTATGAACCAAAGTTCAATCAGGGAAGGCACAAAAATCAACATCAAAAGCCTGTGCTCTTTAGAATGCAAAGACATCCATGCTGGATCTCAAGGCCTGGATTCCAGTGTTACTCACTCAGTAACCAACCAAATATTTATAGGAAGTCAAGAAACAGGATACAAGCACAATGGTACCTGCCCACTCATATTCCCTAGTAATTGGCATTAGGAGTCATGCTGCTTTTGGAAACGGGAATAATGCATAGCCTCCATAACCAGTTACTGTTGGTAGCCATATGCTCCGTGAATTTGTTTGATCTGTTTTTCCACTGGTCCAAGCTGGAGGCTATTGCTATATCATTTATTAGTCAATTCTACTGCTGAATTATGTAGTATGTGAAAAAGTACCTTATATCTGACCTGAATGGCCCATCATTCAACTTCAATGGATGACTCTAGCTTTCAGTACTATGAAGTACTGTGTAAGAAAGAAATGGTTCCTTCTTTAATACACACGCATGCTTTCTCTCTTTCCTTCGTTCCTTTCCTTTTTTTCCTGAGCTGAACAACTCCAGACATTGTAAATTTGCCTCAAGAGGAAATAGCTCCAGTCCTGTTTTTGTTATTCATTTATTATTTATCTTAAAAGCTTTCTGTACATCCGAGTAGGGAAGAACTTTTATTTGACAAAGAAGCATCTTAAAATAGGCTGCTCCAATTCCCGTCACATTGGCACCTGAGGCCAGTCTAGGAGTACTTTCATGGTTTAATTCTGGGGACTCTGAAATTTGCCCCAAATTTGCCATTTTTCCGGTAGATGTCGGAAAGTAGTAGGTTTGTTTCAAAATGCAATAAAGCAGGGCTCTTCACTGAAGTATAGCACCTCTGTGGTTAGTTTGACAGGAGAGATTCTTTATTTAAGCGGAAAGTTAAAAAAAAAAGTAAAGAAAATATATCTGTTGCAATTCCAGTTGAGGAAATGTGTGGATGCTGGCTTGAAGAGCTGCTTCAAAGCTAATATAGATGCATTTATTCAAATCTTGGTCTGTCCCAATCATATATAAAGTATGCAAGAGGAGGTTGCTTCCATTTCTAAAAGACATAATACACAGTTAGGAGGTATACAAACCCTTTCTTTCTGCATGATTCACCTCATGTATACATGATTGAAAAGGACCTGGGTGTCTACCACTGCTATGTCTCTTTGATTCTGCTTTCAGAAATTAATGGCTGGAATAACAATGGCAAGGCATCACACCCAAAGAAAAATGAGAACTGCAGACTTACTTTGTCCTCAAAGGGTGTTTTGTTTTGTTCTGTTTTGTTTGCAGTATCTAAATACTCTAAAGGCACCAGATCCTCTGATCTTGGAAACTAAGCAGTGTCAGCCCTGATTAGTACTTGGATGGGAGACCATCAACTAATACCAGGTGCTGTGGGCTGTATTTCAAGGGAAGGAACTGGCAAAACCACCTCTCAGAAAACTTTATGAAATTCATGGGATTGCTGTAAGTTGACAGGCAACTTGAAGGCACATACATAAATACACCCGAAAGATGAAATTGCATAGGTCACCTAGGAGTAGATCTAATTAAGTGCAGCAAGTTTGGGGTGCCAAAGAGAAGCCAAAAGAGTCAGCAGGCAGGTATATATAAAAAAAGCATTCTGCAATCTGGAGTGTTTGTACATGAAAAGACTGTTTCTGTTTGTCATTTTTCTGTCTTCCAAGTCCAGTTTGCTTTCTCAAGCCCTTGGTTTGCTGATTCAGCTGTTTAATGCAGTGCTTAAGGCAACACATGGAAATAGGGTTGTCCCTGGGATGCCAAAGGAATATCTTCACGATAGATATCTACCATTTGTGGAAATTATTTTTCCCTCTGGAAAAAATTCCCTTGAATGACACTGTGATCTCCTAGGTTTATTGCAGATCATTTTGCTGTATATTTTTACATGGCTGGTCTGGGTTGTTTTTGTGTTATTTACATAACTTGACTGAAGCAAAATGATTTGATTTTAACTTTTATATTTTAAACCTCCTTGAGCAAATATGAGAGAAAGGTAGGAATAAGAATATTTAGAGTAAATAATCAGCTGACTTGTATGAACACTCTCTTGCTGGACTGTGCCACTTCAGATGAGGGAGAAATCACACATTTAAATAATTCCCTAATTTTTATTATTATTTTAAACAAAACACCTGCTACACATGCAAAACTCTGGAGATGCAGAATTCAAAGACACAGCAATGTTAGTCTGGATGATATGCAAAAAGATCTTGCAGCACCCTTGAAACTAACTTTATATGGTTATTTACTCACTGTTACCCTGTATTCTGGGGGTTCCGGGAGGGACACCTAAATAACCTTGCAATTACACAAATTGGGGAAATTAGTTTAGAGCAGTGGTTGGCAAAATGAGAGGCAGGGTAACGCAGCGGAATCTTGTAACCCAGTGTTTACGGGGTCAGGCCAAGTCAAGAAGCAGACCAGTCGGAAAACAATGAATGATCGTTATTAAGTACAGGCACACAATGTAAGCAACACACGCACACAGATAACTACGGAAAATAAAGGTGTGAGTAAGATAGTGGGATTTTCAGAGGGATAGTTGATATGGGTGATACGAAACCTGTTCCTGAAGTCCGGAAGAAAATGGAGAGCGAAGCTGGGGTTCGATGTATCTCAGCACATGGAGCTGAGGGGAAGCTCGCCAAGCGATGCAGCAGCAAGGCGGTCTGGAACCCAGGAGCAATCCGAGGAAGCGCTCAAAATCAGGAGTTTTTATAAGGAGAATTGTGACCACAGGCTAGGTTGGACTTTGGGAAAACAATAGATTTGGAGCTGGAGACAAAGCCTCCGAAAGGTCAGAATTTGAATGATTGAGTTAGAGCCAAATTGTCAATAGTATAGCCAGTATGCAAACGCGGAGTACTCGAGCATTGTATAGTTCGATCATCAAGCTGCCAGCGCTAGGCAGAGGATCTTTTGAAAGTTACTTTGCATACCTAATAGAGGTACTTGCCTTGAGGTCTCCTAAAGCGGCGAGTCGGCTGTTTCTGGCCTGCCTGTATTGTTTTGGAATATTACGGCGATTATCGGCCGAGCCTGTGTGCGTGCTTGTCCGGGGGCCTCGCAAGCACGTGGAAGGGATATGTGAAGCCGAATTAGTGATATCAAAAGATATCTTTTTATATTCCCCAAAGCTCAGGCTAGCCAGGGCAGTAACATCACCTTTGCATTAAGCAGTATCTTTCATCTTGACTTTGTCTCCCAATGGCCATCATTAAAACTGAACTTGTAATCTCCTCACCATACCCACAAGTTTTGCATTTCTATTGCTGTTCAGACACACAGCCTACTCATTCATAGTTATAAAGCTCTCTTCCTAGGCGCTTCACCCGATGCATCTGATAAAGTAAACAAGTCTAGGAAAACTTATGCTACCAACTTCTTTCCCTCAGCTGGTCTCTAAGGTACTGCAAAATCCTTTTCCATATGGAGTTGTAGATATAGCCTTTTTTCTGATATGTGCAAACCATTTTATTTTTTCTCTGTCTAATTGAATAAACATTTCAAATATTCAGATCTCCGTACTGCAATCTGGAATGGTATGGATTTATCACAAGAGTGTGCTAATAGTGTAGTTCAACCCTTAACTTGTGGGAACAATCAATTTCTGCCACACCTTTCCCCCTGTTCCTTTGACCCCCTTGTTTCTCCTCTTCTTCCTCCCATCCCAACAGTCTATAAGGAAAGGGACAAATAATTCTTGCCAGCGAGGTTGACTGATTCCCTCTTGATAGTAAGCTGAGGTAAGTTGCCTATTGGTTACCCATCTAGAATGACTTTTTAAAAATTGTATTAGTCCAAGTTCCAGATTTGGGGGAATTCCCTGGGAAAGAGGGACCTCCTGAACTGTTACCACTGGCTATCACACACTGTCTCTCTCCAGGTCCAACCCACACAACTGTGTAAATGGAGACGATAAGACAACTAAAGGATGCGGTTCTGTTTCCTCACTCTTAGCACTGCTTGCAAACCCAGAAAGGGCAGGTGAACAGGAAGCTGTAACAACAAAAATCAGAAGGGCCCCAGAATTGTTAGAAGGCTGTCTGGATGGTTGGATTCTAGTGTCGAGAAAGTTCTGCTATCACAGGATGTATTAGCTATAGGGGTAGCTTGTGGTCAGCTGGACTTTGATATCCCTCCTTGTAGCATCTCACCTCTCCATAGGTTCCTTTCCTTGGTGGGTTGGTGTTGTACCATGTATGTAGAGTTGCCAGATCACAGCCCAAAGAATCTTACCTTCTTTAATGCTACAGAAGTCCTTGGTGAGGCAAGGGGTAGGAGCCACTTAGAGAAGACAGTCACTGAGGACATTTCCTTCCCTTCTTAAGAATGAAGGGAAGTGTCCTCTGAGGTAGGGGATGACACTCTGCAGGTGTATGGGGTGCTCCATGGCATGCCGTATACTACCCTCCATGTTTGCCAAGGTGCTGTCTCAGATAGTGATGTGGCTGTTCTTCTCTTTAGATCTGGTTATGGACCTACTGCAATTATATCAACACTTTTAAAAAAACTGCTTTTTGTTTACGTGTAATACTTCATATGTGCATGGTTTGGTAAAGCCACCTGTCCTTGGCCTGAAGTTGTAGCAAACAGTAAACGTTGAAATTGGGTTCTAAAGCCTGAGGAACAGTTTGGAGGAAGGACATAAACAGAGCTCCTAACATCTGCATTGCATACAATCAAAAGTCTTCTTTGAAAGTTAATTTTAGCTCTCTTGATTTCTTAAAGCCACCTGGCTCCATTGTGTTCTAACCCAGCATCTGTTTCAATTAGTGATGTCAGAAGCATTTTCAGAAGGATAATGAAGGAGGACGAATATAATGGCCTTACATTAAACATGTTTTTAATTATATAGAAACACTCTCAGTGGTTTAAGATTTAGAGTCAAGTATTCTCTTCTCATTATTCATAATTATGTATGCTTATGTACACTTAGGCCATTTCCGCACTAGACTGTTAATAGCACTATGATTCCACTTTCAACATCCTATGGAATCCTGGGGTTTGCAGTTTTGGGAGGGGCCAGCTGGCCCCTCCCGAAATTGCAAACCCCAGGATTCCATAGGATGTTGAAAGTGGAATCATAGCGCTATTAACAGTCTAGTGCGGAAATGGCCTAGAGACAGAGTCAGTGTGGTATAATGGTTTGAGCATTGGGCTATGATCCTGGAGAACAGGGTTCAAATTCCCGCTTGGCCATGGAAACCTGTTGGGTGACCTTGCATATGTCACACACTCTTGGCTCCAGAAAACCTGATTACTGTAGGGTCACTGTAGGTCAGAAACTATTTGAAGGCACACAACAACAATGTATCCTTAACATGTTAAAAAATGCAAGTGTCTTTTTTAGTCCTCATCCATGGTCTTTTGTTGAAATTCACAGTTTCAGCCTTCTGTGCCCAGTGCCCTCTAGAGGTGATGGACTAAAATTCCCATCATCCCCAGCTGTTAGGAGGTGATAGCTTGGAGAAGGCTGGTTATGGAGAAGGATATGTTACATGCACCATAGATAATCACACCAGGAATCACCCCTGCTATTTCTTACACAAGAGTTCATTTTTAAGAGTCTATATAAACAATCAGAAGGTCAACGGGTAAAACTGACCATCTTGAAACCCTTTCACTCTGCATGCATTGCTACGATGCCACTTTAGCTGCCATGGCAACATCTTATGGAACCCTGGGATTTGCAGCTGAGGAGGGGAATTTAGAACTCTTAGCCAGAGGGCTGTAGTGCCTCACCAAACTACAAACCCCAGAATTCCATAGGATGCCATGGCAACCAAAGTGGAATCGTAGTGCCATAGTTGTATTGTCTGAAGGGGCCTGTGGAGTGCACTGCTTCTGGGGTAAGTGGGGGATATCATACTTGGATGTTGGTCTACATGTTTCCCTGTACAAAAAATTTCACATATTGAAGTTATTGGAAAGACTTTTGGCTTAGAAGATTTCTCGCTGTAGCCAAATGATTCAACCCGCACCATTGTCACTTGGACTTTTAACTTTTGCCCTCTGCTGATGTCCCAGTTTTGATCTTCATCCCGCAACTGCTACTGGTTTTGAAATGAAAGCTTCCACTGGTGTGGATGGGAGTTTTCCTTCCAAAGTGAGTAACAGCTACATTGAGTTGGACTCAGACCATTTGAGGAGGCAAGGGGGTGCGTGTGTTTGAAAAACTCTTTTCACTAGCATCGTGTTCCAGATCAGTTCCATCGTACCTGCTATTTATTTATTTTAAACAATTAGTACTAATTTTGTGAATGGTGTCATGTTTAGTTTGACTCTTAACTTGTACTTTTCTGTATTCTGGGTGCTCTTTCTTTTAAAGAAAAATACTAGGAACAATTCAAAGATACTTCTGGGCCTTTCCAATTCCATGATTCCATGCATAGTGAGACAGTTCAAGAATATGAGCCTGTGTTTATATCAAAAATAAGTCCCATTTATTTCAATGGATGTCATGCTGTAATACACATACACAACTGTAGCCTAAATGTGTTTGGCTTTGGATGAACAGTGCATGGGATATTTCCACCCTCCCTGATGTAATATAATGCCAAAAATGCTGTCTGTATAGTAAAATTCTCTATGATATTATTGAATCTGGTCATTTTATGTGTGTCTCATTGCACTAAGACCCTGGAGAGTGCTCTGATGCACAAATTAATCTAAACACCGTTGACATGCCTTCCAACTCTACAAATTGATGGTTTACTACATGGAGTAAGCAGTGAGTTTGCTGGTATGTGGTTGTTTTTTTTCCTGCTCCTCTTATATATAAAAAATGTATAGTGTAAATAAGGAGATATATTTATTTGAGTATGACATCTGACTGGCCCTTATTCCCATCTCTAGATTAGAACAGGAGACAGATAACCGGGCCAGGCAAAAGTCAAGTATAGGCAAATGTCATCTCTCCTGAGCAGGGCATTCTGTTCTGTGCATGGTAAGGCTTGTAAGGATCCAAGACTCATTCCTCTCTGATACCAGCTTGTACACGGGCTGAACAAGCCTGTGAGGAAAACATGTATTTGCTCAGTTTATTTTGACAACTACTATTAATTAGATAGATAGATAGATAGATCATCAAAATAAATAATTCACAGTTGTAGTTCTCAGTAGATCTGGATCTCTGTGTTTGTTAAAGAAAATGAATATCAAGATCTTATTGTAAAGATCTGGGAAACACCATTCATTTAAGTCCTGGGGGAAATGTTAAAAGTAACATAAGAGGCAGTCCTGCCAGAAGTACAGAAATGAACTGGACATTCATTTCAGGTGTGCATTTATATATGTGTGCATGTCTGTATGTATATATCTGTGTGTGTGTGTGTGTGTGTGTGTGTGTGTACACATACCAGCATTCTATCATGATGTGTCCATGAAACCAAGGAAGAAGAAAAAAAGAACATAAGAGTAGGAACATATTTGATCCGCAGTGGCTGGCATGAAAACGAGCAGATTTAGCTCCTACTTCCTTACCCATGTGCTTTTCTTAAGGGTATTTTTTTTATTTGCCACTATATACATTATACACTATATACATACACTATATACATTAGCATTTCAATTCAATTCTATTTAGCTAAAGTTTTGCACTCCTGAGGAAATACATTTAGATTATAATCTGATGCTGCTTCATTTGACACTCCAAACCCTAACAGGAATTCTGCAGCAGAATGTAGCATGCAAATCCCTCCAATCACACTGATAGAAATTTTTCTAGATTGCATCCTTTGCTCTTCTTTAGTCCATCTATCTGTTACCCTGATTTCTGGGGTCCCATGGGGGACACCTCAATGTGCTCCAAATAATGGGGAATTAGAATTAGCCAGAGCACAAGCTGTAGCGCTACAAGAGGCAGGGTAACCTGGAGAGATCTTAAACCCAATGTTTACGGGGTCAGGCCAAGTCAGAACCACGACATAATAAAGTTATAATTATGTTCTTTTATTTGTAAAGTCACAGCGCACTTGCGTACTCACACAGAACTAAGAAACACTGCGTACTTGCGTACACACACACACAGACCTAAGAAAATAAAGGGAGGAAAGTAGATAGGGGATTTTAAGAAGGATTTTTCAGGGGGAATACTACACCTGATCCTGTAGCTCGGGTAGCCTGCAGAAAGTCTTTTGGAGCGGAGATTCTCAGCATGTGGAAGCTGAGGGGAAGGCTTGGCAAATGGAGCGGCAGCAAGGCGGGATGGAAGCCAAGAGCGATCTGAAGAAGCGCTCGAAACCAGGGGTTCTTATAGGGGAAAATGTGCCTGTAGGCTAGTCCATTCCCGGGGAAAACAATAGGTTTCGGGTTGGAGACAAAGCCTCCGAAAGGTCAGCATTTGCACTGATTGGATTTAAGTGTCACAGACAGTATGCAAATGGAGAGTGCTTGACAGTTGAGTAGTCAGAAGCGCTAATCTCGTCAAGCTGCCTGTTCAGGGCCCAGAATCTTTTGTATGCTTGGCGCATACGTAATTTAGGTTTAAAGTGTACTTGCCTGGAGGTCTCCTGAAGCTGCATGCCGGAAAATTACTGGCCTGCCTGGATTTGTCTTGTATTTTTCAGCTTGTTCGGCCGTGTCCGTGTGCATGCTTGTCCGGGGGCCTCGCAAGCACATGGAGGGGAGCAGTTTGGAATGGCCAATCCTTTGGTATCAAATTATATTTAGTAGACCTCAGGCTCAGACAATACAACACAGTAACATATCATCTGGGATTCACCTGCTGTAGACATCACACCCTAGATCTAGAATCAATCTAGAATTGATTCCAGCTCTTTATCATAACGTAATCATTAATTAGGGCTGTGTGTAAACTAAATGAGGACCATCCCTGGCCATTCTAAGTGCATAGCCTCCCTGGAATGATTTCAAGATATGGGAAGCAACATTGGTGCCAAAAGCCAGAAGATCTGAAATAAATCCGGAATTTCTAAAGATGGAGAGTTGTTCCAGATATGTGCTCATATACTCTGCATATATACTGCATATATACTGACAACACTGTTTATTTATTGTTCTTTGTATTACTTTTGTTTGTGGTTCACTCTTCCTTCAGTGAACTAAATGCAATGTTGTTGTTTTGTAAGCGTTCAAGCAATTTCCAACTGAGGTGGACTGATCATGGGGTTTTCTGGGGCTGAAAGTGTATGATGTGCCCAAGGTTACCCAGTGGGTTTCCATGACCAAGCAGGAAATTAAACCCTAGTCTCCAGGGTCATAGGCCAATGGTCAAACCACTATACCACAGTGACTTTATTCAGTGTACATCCCCATGTTATGCTTACAATATTATGAAGGAAATCAGGCTGAAAGAGTGACTGGCCAATGAGTTCCATGGCTTAGTGAAATCTGAAGTTGGATCTTCCAACTTCCAGACTAACAGTCTAATCACCAAGGTCACAATGTTGAGCTTTGACTGACATCTAGTTTCAAATCCATTTGGCTCTGAAGTTGGTTCCGTTACGTTATATGGGCCACTCGAAGGTTCCAAATTATGCAGTGGACTGTAACATTCAGTAGAAGACAAATACAGACTCCTTTCAGATCTTTCAGTTCAGTGCAGGTCACGGGTCACATTTCCCCATGTTTGACTGCCTAAGCTGTCTAGCCTTTCTTATAGGTTTGTAGTGAGGGCAAAATCAATTTGGCACCTGTCACCTTCAGACTTTACGGAAAGGATGGAACAGAAGACAAGTTAAGAAATATTTTTAGCTGCATGGCCATGGATGCCTTCCTCTAGATTCTTCACTCCTTTTAGCCTTTGACAGAATTTTTTAGTTTTTAAAGAGGATGAGGAAAGCATATGACAAATATGTGAAATATGCAATATCAGTGCTGAGGAAATGTTCAAAAGTGGAATGGACTTGTTACCCTAAGAGGCTGAGGATATTGGGGTCCACCCACAGTGCCAGCCTCTCATTAGAATTTGAGGGGATTGTTAGCTCAAAGGAGGCCTGTGAGAGGAGGGTGATGGTAGAAATTTTTCACCTATGTATACCAGTACTAACTGTAGAGAGGACTCCAGTTGAAATTAACAAAGTGTTTTATTTGGATTGACAAACACACAAGAAATCAGGCACTCTCAAGAGCCATACAAGCCTATCAAAAAGTGAGGCATGAAACATTGGCTAGAGAGAGATTAGGGGTGAAGACAATGATGGTCACTGCTTCTGAAGCAGAAGGTTGAAGCGAGGGGTTCAAACAGCATCTGAGGGTAGGAGGGATGAACAGCAGTCTGGATGCCACTTATTATGTCCAAGTACTACAAGTACTACAATTTGCTGGGGCCAAAGCTAGGGTTTAAATTTCCAACTCTGAAGGGAGTGCATAGGCAGAGCAGTAATGGCTTTCTCACAGGATTGACAAAGGAGTCTGGAAAGTGCTAATTGTCATGACTCTCATCAGTGTTTTGTCACTTCATGTTAAGACAATCTCTTAGTGTCTTGTTGGGCAGGGGGTATAGGGAAGATTTCCATAGGGAAAGATCATGGGATGATCCTTCATTGCTTCACTTGGGCACTTTCGCCTTCCATTGTATTTGGGAGTTCACGGAGCCTGAGATGTTGAAAAGATTATCACAAGTCCATTAACATCAGGTTTTCCCATCTAATCCTCTCTGAACATAAGACCTGACCATGTCTCAAGTCAGCTTGACCTGAAAACACACTCTCTGTTCAGTGTGCCTGAAATCATGTTTTTCAACCATAAATATATTCAATTATGAAAATGGCACATTCCACAGGATGGGCTAGGATATAGAGTATGGTAATAATCTAACCTGAAAGGTGAAGCACTTTTTGTTGGAGATTTTTAAACAGATGTTGAATGACCATCTCTCAGGAATGCTTTAGCTGTAGACCCTTGTACTGGCAGGGGGTTGAATGAGATGGTCCTTGAGATTCCTTCCAAGTCTATGCAACACCAGCAACTATTTTTCTAATTTGGCTCGCAGGAGGGGCAGTAGCAGACAATTGGCTATATGCTGCTCTCTGTATGTGGGATCTGCTCATAACTGAAGTCATAAGGAAGGGACACATGCAGTCAAATGGGGCATATCTGAGATGTCCAGGCTAGTTTCACTATGCAGGAAAAGTCCCCAGTCAGTGGTTCCTACTTCCATCATTAAGGAGTAGTTCACACACGTATACATCCATGTGATTTCTCTCATACATTACTGTTCACCTGATGTGTGATAGCTGAATATAGTAACTATGATTTCATTCTTGGGTTACCTCCTGAGTAGACTATTATAATGCAGTCTACATGAGGCTGCCCTCAGCAGAAGCCCTGTTGTGTGTCTCAACACTTCACAAGATTGGGTTGTGTGTCTCAACACCTCACAAGACCGAATGTATAAAAAGACTTTCTCTGTGGAGAACCCTGATTATTGAACTACCTGCTGCAAGAAGTTACATTAAACAGTGTTGTTCCACATGGCTTTGATGTTTGAAACTGCTCTGTTTTCATGGTTGTAGTAAAGTTTTATTTAAGGGCTGTTTTTAGACTGTTTGTAAAAAAAAATGAAGAGATTTTAACATCTTCCTAAAGTTTTTATCTCTGTACTGTGTTGATGTTTTTACCTTTTGTTTATTGCCTTGAGAGAACGAGGGGGCTGGGACACAATATATAAATAATTGAGATAAATAAATAAACTAGCTCTGCCAAAAAGCAGCGCCTTTGAGATTACATTCGGTTACCTCTGGTGTTATGTTTATCAACATATGCAGCCAAATGGTGATGAAAACAAAGAAGACACCCATAGGACATAATCCACCAGGTCTTCTTGCATAGCATAGCTGTGTGCAGCTTCAGATAATTTCCATGGTGCTTGCCTAGGACAAAAATCTTTTGTGATGGTTGTGTTTCAGGTTCAGTCGAAGAGTTCCCAACTGGACTTTCTCCTGTAGGCTCCAAAATATCTTTGTCTCTCTCCAGAACTGCAGCCACACAAAGGATACATCAGTTGAGTGTGAGACTTATACAAAAATATGCTTTTACATGCATTGATCTAGACAAAGGCATAGCATTCTGCATATGCCCTTCCCTTTCACATGAACACTTCCCTGTATAGGCCTTTAAAATGTGGGGTTTTGACTTGATCACCCACCAGAAATTTTGTATGAAAAAAAACTGATTATTTTAACCAATTTCGTTTTCTTCCGCTAATGTTCCTTGTCCTGTGCAAAAGCTTTCATAGAAGGCTTCCATGCTTCTCTCTCTCTGTCACATTCCTTCTCTTTAAAACTGTAAATAAGGAACTTAGCAAATTGGGGAACTGACTTGTGTTTTTCAGCATCAAATTCATTCAGAAGGGCATATGTTCCACAAGGTCATTTTGCAGGAATGGAAGATTAGCTTTGGTGCTTATGGTGTTGTCAATCTTTGTAAAAAAATGATTGTGTTTACTAGAGAAATTAAAGTAGGAGAAAGTTATGCATGACAGCCAGTGTGGTATAGTTGTTTGAGCACTGGACTATGACCTTGAGGAACAGGGTTCAACTCAGCCATGGAAACCCATTGGGTGACCTTGAGTACATCACACACTCTCAGTGCCATGATAGGGTTGTTGTAAGTCAGAAACCGCTTGAAGGTACACAATAACAACAACAGTGGTTATGTATGTGATGTATAATGTGTAACACAGTAAATGACATTTTTGGAGAGGTGAGAGCCTAGCATGTTGGGATGAATATTGAGGGATATTTTTAAAAGGCTAGTGTGTAGGACAGTCAAAGAGATATGAGTCTGACAAAGTTAGAAATTAGTTGGAGTTAGCTGAGGGAAATAAGCAGTTAGGATGAGCTAGGGATATGAGGTGACAGGAAAAGAGTTGGTAGAGTCAGGTGTAGAGGCAATTTTAACTGTATATTGTACCTCTGTTTAGTAAATCGCCTTTTTTATAATATACCTGTGCCTTGGGAAGCCTACAGTAATGCTGTTGGTTCAGTTCAAATACATGGTGTCTGTGATGGCAGCTATGTGTTAAGGGTGATGGTATCTGGTTGTGCAATTTTTAGAAAGAAAGAGTCTGGCAGAGGAAATATGAGAACATACTAGAAGGTCCTCACAAGTGGTGTTGGAAGCAGTGGGGCAAGTAGAGGTCCCCACATTGGGCGCTGTAGTGGTGAGATAAGAAGTTCTCACAGTGTTCCACTGTGCTACCTTGATAGTGGCAAGAAGAGGAACTGGTCATCCCAGAGGAACCAGGTTCTGGGATGGTGTCCTGATGCTGTCATATGAGACCTGCCTTAGTTTTGCTCCCCAGCCTGAGCAACATTTTCTAAAGATACAGTTTCCTGTTCCTTCCCACTGCTCCCCTCTGAAACTTAAAACATTTCCTGTCTTGCATTGCACTGCCTCCCAGTGCTTTCTGTGGATTCTCAGTTATACAGACGTCTGTTCTGATGTTCCTGGTGTGTGTGAGTGTGTGTGTGTGTACCTTTTGCTTATGATGACCCCATGAATTTCATAGGGCTTCTTAGGACCCTCATAAAAATTTATCAGCTGGACCCTGTCTGTTTTCTGCTTCCACATAAGCCCTCCTCTGGATTTCAGAAGAGTATCCTGCTCTCCATACAGGCCCCTGTAGAAGTGGTCAGGCTCCATAACAAAGTTTGTGTAATAGAGCAGGAAGGTCTTGGAGAACATCCTTTCGTAGTACAAAGGCTAATCATGATATGTTGGTTTTCATCTATGTAGGCAATAACTGGAAATGTTCTCCTGATTGCTGGAAATCCCTCCAAGGTTTCTGGGGTGCAATACTCACTAGTGAATTAAGTGATAACCCCCTCCAGCTAAATTAAGTAGTAAAGTGTTTGGGAATCATTTGCAGATTAAATGGTGAAATATAGATAGTTTCTAATTGTGAGTTGACTGGAGATGAAATAACCTTGGAATACATTTTTTGCTGGATTAGTAGCTGTGCTGTCTGCTGAAAGCATCTGTTTGCCTTCTCTATGTGCTGCATGTATATTATAAAAGAAATGCAACAAAAGTATTCTAAAGTTCCAGTGCTTTTTCTCATGCAAAGAAAATTAAACCTTGTAACACGGTACCCAGACTTCTAAGCACCTAAGAAGCAGTTAGCAGATCAGCAGTGTAATATCCAAAAGGTCTAACATTAAAATGTAGACTGTCTCTCTGTCTTTGGCACATGTTCATCTTTTTTCATATAATTGAAACTGTATGAACCAACTTTTATCTCAGCTGAACTGAAATTTGGTAATGCTTTTAGGATTCAATTAAAAATTATTTTGGAGATGCAGATTGTCCACATATAATACAAGGATAACATGATTTATCTATTATTCTAAATAACAATTTAGCATTTTTGTCATAAAGTAATGTCTTCTTGTGGTTACAAAGGCATAACAAGTGGATGGCTGGATTATGCAAATCAAGGGAATAGCTACCCACTTTCTAACAGGATGCTGGCTGAAATAAATAAACCAAAAGTATATTTGGCTTCAGTCTGTTGAGACAAGAGATAAAAATGGTTTATTCTGTCTGGGTTGAAACAGCTGTGTTTTCCACTACGCAACAATCTAACCATGCCCTACAGACCAGCGGGTGGTTTTCCATACAATCAGGATGAGATGGATATGAGTGGAAGAGCAAGTTTGGCATCTGGCTTCACTTCATGTTTGTAGTCTGTGTTTGCAGCCAGGCATGACTATGACCAGTTTGTGGCTGTCCCCCAAAACATGAAGAGAATGTTGCATCCATTTCCCAGAGCAGCCAGATTATTTCATTGAGGTGGGGGGAGGCATCTAGGGACTGTTAACTGGAAGTATAACAGGTCTGTCCTTTGGAAATACAAATGTCTTTTTTCCATGTTCAACCTGACCTCTGTGGTTTTTTCTGGAACGTGCTTTGGATTCTTAGAAATTAAGACTACATGATCCCATAGCAGAAAAAAATTGTTTGAAGAAAGCTGCCAAGATGTCCTTAAAAGGAAGGGTCTGCTTGATACATAGCACTGAAAACATTCTGTGGCAGTTGGAACTCTACTGAAACTCAAGAGTACCTAGGCTCTAACGTGTTTCCATTGCTGATTAAGAGCGACAGACTCTTTATGCCATACAGGCACCAAGAACCAGCCATATGTCCAGCCATCTGTCCTCAGGTTATTGTGAATATTAAAGTCTAATATATGATTAAATAGAAGCAACTGAAACAACCAAGGGAAATTCCAATGTAAAATTCTCCCGAACAAACTGCACTTAAATGGATGGTGCCCACAAAAGGGTGCCCACCCCTTCCATCAAAGCTTGGATAGGAAAAATTCTCTGGATGTTGTACCCCTTCAGTAGTATTAGTAGAAAAATAGCAAGGTACTCTATTCACCTGTGCCTTTGTCTGTTTCTAGAGTTTAGAAAGTTCCTTTTAAAATGGAGGGAAATAATGGCCAGAATCCTGTTTTTGCCACATGGAGGTGTAAGTTGCACTATAGGTGCAGAGTAATTTTTTTGATTATGTGGAATGGCCTTATCCAGCTGATGGTGGCAGGAACAGAGTTCCATATGTAGAATCATTGCACAATAATGGACCTAGAGTGCTGTGTTAGTTCATAGTGCCTCTGTGCCTTATGCACTGGGCAATGAGGTAATAGGTATGCACATTTGGTGTTCCTCAAATGTTGTGCTACAGTGGTGTTCAGTATAGTGTTAGCATAGCATAATTCTATGGACTGATACTTATGCTACAGTGAGATGACATAGGATCTCAGCAAATAAATGTCAAAGCCATCTATAACTAACAGATGATATTGTGGTACTGAGGGTATCACTCTGCTACTGCTCATTTACGGATAGCTTCAGTATGTCATTATATCTGTTCTTCTTAAAAGGAACTTTTCAAGCACAAAGGAGTAGGACAAAATAAATCAAAGGTACTTCTGAGCACATGTTACGGCACCATGCACCCTCCATGATTGTTATGGTTTAATTGGCAAATATTATTTAATTGGCACTGTTAATTGGCATTGATATGAATAATACCTGAGGGGACTGGGAGGTCATGCTTGAAGAGGCATATGACTGATTGTAAACGTGGGATTGCAAGGCACATCAGCCACACTTAGGCAGAAACTAGGTCATTTTCAGGCTAATAGCACGGACCTCCTCAAGACAATAGGCTTAAAGATAATGAGCCAGAAATCTCAGAGCTGAAAGGAAAAATCCCCACCAAATTATGATCTGGATGTTTCCCTATTGTTTCCCCACCTTTCCACAATATTGGGCTATTACAACAGCCATTATTCTTTTGTCACCTAAACACTAAGACCATTAACTTTGTCCGGACTTCATTGTCTGTGTTGCAACTCCCATTGTCCTCTTGACTAGGAGAGTGATTCACACCCATATCCACAGGATTATTTTTTGGGTATAAGAACTCCTGATTTCAAGGTGCCCAATGCAGTCTCTCGCCTTTCTGAACACAAAGTTTGATTCTTATCTAAGCCACATTGCTGCTTTCATCACTGTTCTCTGGATCAGTAATTATCGCCTCACCCCTGAAAATTCTCTACCCCCACTTTCCTCCCTGTACCTTCAGCTAGTCCTTATATGTTTGTATGAGCACTTGGATCTTTGTGTGACTTTTTACAATTTAAACTTTTTGGCTGGTTCTTTCCTGCAAGGACACCGTAAACATAGGTGGTAAATCTCATTAAGTTACCCTCCTCTTGCAGGCCACCTGACTTTGAGCTAATTATTCCCCACTTTTGAACAGAGGTACTGGCATTGCTGGTGGACCCTTGGGGCACCCACATTTTGGGGTAACACGTTTGCAGAATGCTTTCCTCTCACCACTTGGAAGCTGCACAGTCAGAGTGCTGGTGGTGATTTAGTGGTCTCTTAGTAGGATATAAAACAGGAACATTTGGATCATATGCAAAACTGTCTTCAGCATCTCTTCTGGCAGAATTATTTTAAACAATTAACAGAATTATTAACAGAATTATTATTTTTAAAATTTTATTTTTAAAGGTTTTGCCACGTTCCCTTTTTTCTGCCCCTCCTTTCCCCCAGAATTAGGCACACATATTATAAAGTGAAATCCATGTTTTAAATGTAATTCCCAGGGTCAAGGACCCTGGGCCCAAGGGCCATTGCTGTGGCAAAGGGTGGAGGACCCAGACTTTTGAAGAGAGATTCCAGGTTCTTTCCCTGGATTTTCAGCTTTCTTTTGTTTCAGTTAAGTCTTTATCCCTTTTACATAGAAATATACGAGGAAAAGTGTGCAGGCAAGATGCTGTCCATCTGCTCACAAAGGTCCAGTTTATTTAATTATTTTTAATATATTTTTATTAATGTCTTGGCAAAATTAAAAAATAAACACAAAAAAAGAAAATTTGCGTACAGTTTACAATCCCATCCAATATATACATATTTCTTCCATGTAACCTATTCCAGAGCAAATAATTATTCTTGCACTTTATACCTGGTCCTCTATTCCTTAAGTATTTTTACCCAATGTGTTATTCACAGAGTAAATTTTATCAGATCTTTTGGCTAACATAGTATAACTACTTCAACTTTATAAACTTCAGTGTAACTTTTGCTTTATACGTAAATTACATATATAACATATACAGATTATATACATAAATCATTTTTATCCATTACCTTATGTGATCATGATGGCTTCAACTATTTATAGTAGCTTCATTCCAATCCTTCTCTTTTCGATCCGTCATTACACCATACAATAATGTTAGAATTCTCCCCTTATATTAAGATTTTCTCCAGTTTTGGAGAAACAGATTTACCGGAGCCCACTCTCTCTCTATTTTCCCCTCTATATGTCCTCTTAGTCTTTGTGTCAAGTTATCTGTTAACTTAACATCTTGCAATTTATGAATCCAGAGCTCAATATCCGGTGTTTCATGTTTTTTCCACAACCTAGCATATTCTACCCTCGCTAGGGTTATCATGTATAACAAAACCTTAGCATATTTCTTCTTAATATTTGGATCTATCATGTGTAGCATATTTAATAAATATGTTTCAGGCGTCTTCACAAATGCGATTTGAAGAATTTCCTCTATTTTTTTATGGATATCGTTCCAATATTTTCTTGCTTTTTCACAAGTCCACCAAAGATGGTATGTCGTTCCCATACCAATTTGACATTTCCAACATTTACCGGATCCCACCTTATAGATCTTTTGGAGCTTAGAAGGAGTCATATACCATCTGTGGAAACTCTTCAAGTAATTTCCCTTGAGACTTTGAGCAGCTGTGAATTTATGTGTTAGCTTCCAGCTTTCTTGCCAGTGTTCAAGCTCCACAGTATGGCCAATATTCTGAGCCCATTTGATCATTACCGTTTTTACGCTTTCATCTTCTCACTTATAGAGTAGTAGTGACTTATATAATTTGGCAATTATTCTTGGTGGGTTCTCTTTTATTATTTTCTTTTACTAACTTTTATTATTTCATGATGTTCTTTCAAATTAAAGCCGTACAGTTTCTGATCGATGTTAAATCTCTCTTTCAGCTGTCGGTAGGAGAACCAATTTATTTTTATCCCCTCCTCTTCCAATTCAGATCTGTCCTTGATTCTTGCGGTTCCATTTGTTTGTTCAGTGATCATGTCTTCATATCTGAGCCAATTATTTGTATTCTTACATCTTCCACAGAACACTTCTTGCGGAGAAGCCCAGCCTGGAATCCGATTAATGAATATTCTCTTATAATTGTTCCAAACTGACAAGATAGATTTTCTGACATAATGATGTGAAAAATCTTTGTCTATCTTGGCTTTATCGTAACATAAGTACGCGTGCCATCCCATTCTTACATCTGAACCCTCTAACATTAGCAGTCGTTCATTGCTTAGATTGATCCAGTCTGCTATCCAAAACATTGCGGTGGCTTCATAGTATGTATAAAATTCTGGGGCTCCTGCTCCTCCTCTAGATGTTAAATCCGTCAGAATTTTCCAACTGATTCATGGTTTCTTCCCTTCCCAGATAAATTTGGTTATGTCTTTTTGCCACTGCATAAATGCTTTTTTATTGCTTATAATGGGAAAGTTTTGAAATAGAAATATCATCTTTGCTAACACGCTCATTTTAATGGCAGCCAATCTTCCCATAAATGAAAGTTTCTGTTTCGTCCAATCCTCTAGGTCTTTCTTAATTTCCTTCATTTTCTTCTGTAATTATTTTTGTAAAGTTCATTATTTTGTTTAGAAATCCAAATTCCTAAGTATCTGATCTTCTTGACCGATTTAAAACCCGTTATCTCAATTAATTTCTCTTCTTCTTTTTTGGTTGTGTTCTTAGTCAGGATTGCGGTTTTTTCTTTATTTGCCTTGAATCCAGATAATTCACCAAATTCGCTCATCAGCGCATTAATCTGATTAATACTATTTAGGGGCTTGTCTAAAAACAGTACAAGATCATCCACAAAAGCTTTTAGTTTGAATTGGTATTTTTTAAGTTGTAGGCCTTTCACTCCTTGATCGTTACGTATTACATTGTTTAGTATTTCCATTGATGTTATAAAGAGAAGCGGGGAAAGTGGACATCTTTGTCTCGTCCCTTTTGTGACCATGACTGAGTTTGTTTTTTCTCCATTAATGATTACTTGAGTTGTTTGCTGTTGATAAACTGCCTCTATCCAGGTTATAAATTTCACACCGACTTCCATTTTCCGTAGTACCACTTTTAAGAATGGCCATTTAAGCATATCAAATGCCTTCTCAGCATCTATGAATATCATTGCAAGCTTCTTTTCGTTATGTTTCTCGTAATACTCGATTATGTTGATTGCTGTTCTTATGTTTTCTCTTAAAGATCTTTTGGGAAGGAATCCATTCTGGTCTTCATGGATTATCTCTGGTAATATACATTTTAAACTATCTGCCAATATCGCTGCAAAGATCTTGTAGTCAGTGTTTAATAGGGATATCGGTTGATAATTTTTAACGTCTGTATGGTCCTTACCCTCCTTAGGTATAAGCGTTATATTTGCCCCTTTCCAAGATTGTGGTATTCCTGTGTGTAAAGCTTCATTAATGTTTTTTTGAAGTGGAAGGGCGAGTTCATGTTCGAATGTCTTATAAAAAATTGCCGGAAAACCATCTGGCCCTGGGGCCTTGTGTTGTTTCAGTCGTTTTATTGTTTCAACTATCTCGACCATAGATACTGAACGGTTAAGTATAGCTTGTTTTTCTTCAGAAATCTTACTTATAGAACATTTTTCCAAGTATTTGCTTATTTTCTCAGTTTCTTCCAATGGTTTTGCATTGAAAAGTTTTTTGTAATATTCAAAAAAGGTTTGTTTAATGCCTTCTTGATGGGTAATTCTTGTTTCCCCTTTTTTAATCTCCAAAATCATTCTCTTATTTTTTTCTTTCCGCAATTTATGCGCTAACCTTTTTGATGGTTTGTTAGCGTATTCAAAAAATGCTTGTCTTGCCCATATAACTTGTTGTTCTGTTTCTTGAAGATTCTGTTCATTTAGTAGTGATTGGAGATATTTAAATTCTTTAACTAGTTTCCCATTTGATGGGTCTTTTCTTAATTGTTTATCAACTTCCCTCATTTGATCTAAAGTTATTTGCATTTTCACGTTCTTTTCTTTCCTTAATTTGGAGTTCCATTTTAATGAAGAGACCCCTGAATACAGCTTTGCATGCATCCCAAGTCCACTTCATAGCGACATCCGATGTAATGTTTTCTTGCAAAGGTCCAGTTTAAATGCGGTGCTCAGCAAGCGAAAAATAAAAAATAGAAAATTTTCTGACATCTGCAGTGTGAAAGCTCCTGCCATAACCTTCAGCCTAGGCACTTGGCCTCTCTTAGTACAACGCGAGCTTCCCAGCACAGTATTCACCCCCGCTATGGATCCCTGATGTGAGATAAAATAAGGTGGGAAAAAACCCAAAGTATATCACTTTGTTCCTTGGTGAAAAGGTAGGATATACATTACTTTGGAAAAGGGAGAGGGGCTTGCTGCATCACCTGTATAGGTACTGTTAACACACCATGACTATGAATGTGTAATATAAAAAAGACAGATAATTCTTTCAGTGACTATATTTATAATGATTGGACAAACTATGTAATAGTTTCCTATCACTTTTGTAAGCCAGTTAGAACTACTAAAGTATATAGTCTTGTCAATCCCAACTGGAGGTAAATCTCAGCTGGGGGTTTTGCTTGCAATGCCAGCCAGAAACAATAATAGACATACACAAACACCTACCTGCTAAGGAATACTTGCCCGGATTTTATGGCTGCTGTACAGGCAACACTGCCAATAAAACACATTACCAAAATGATGGTTTGTGATAGCATATGTGGTATAATGAGAACTAAGAAACTGACATCTGAATCAGGGATTAAGCCATTTTTCAAACCTTGTTTCTTTTGAAATTCACTAGATAGCATTCTGAAAGCAACCCTCAATATCAGCAAAACAAAATCAGCTGTGATTTACTCTCCATGGATATTTGGAAGAGGGCTAAAATAAGGTTGTTTACAATGCTTTAACATGTCAAAAAATACTATGGGCCTTTCACATCACTGAATTATAGTGCTGTGATTCCATTTTAACTGTCCTGGCAATAGTTTAGAGGAGGGCTATTTAGAATTCAGAATTCTCAGCTAGAAAACTGTAGTGCCTCACCAAACTACAAATCCCAGGATTCTATGGGGTATAGTCATGGCACTTAAAGTGGAATCATAGTGCTAGAATTGTGTCGTATGAAAGGTTCCTATGTTTAATTCAGAGTAAGGGCTTTATCATGCCCACCAGGAGAACAACAGAAGAAGAATGAGATAATGTGATAAGTCCCAGTGAAAGACACTATCATCTTGCTGTAAGTGCAATTTACTTGCCTCATGTGATAAAGTCCATAATTAGGAGCGTTTAGTTCCAGTTGAAATCAGTGTGAAAGGTTTCAATGGGAACTAAATGCACTAAATGCAGCTAACAGCCTGGATTCATACCATATATAAATACCAAAACATTATTAGACTATCAAAGCATGAGCTTTATTGCTTGGCATTATTGGCATAAGAACCACATATTTTCATGCCTCATTAAGACTTTTCCTACACAAACAATTGATTAGGTAATGGCAGTGCTTCCTAAGCTATACCGCTACAGACTGCAGAAGCCCAGTCACATCACTGAATGTTTCCACATTAAGAAAAACCTCAAATACAGAAAATCAGATATGAGAGAAACTCTAGCTTGCCTCCCCACTCCCATCCTAGTTTCCTATCTGTGGGGGTATCTTATGAGCAGCATTCAAATGCCCAGGCCCCACTCACACACCTGTAATAGGATATGGTACAATCTAAGAAGAGAGCCAGTGTGGTATAGTGGTTTGAGCATTGGACTATGACTCTGGAGATGAGGACTCAGTCCCCACTCAACCATGGAAACCACTGGGTGACCAAGGGTAAGTCATACTTTCTCAGCTTCATAGGCAGGCAAAGACAATCCCCCTCTGAATGAATCTTGCCAAGAAAACCCCATAATAGGCTCACCCCAGAGTCACCATAAGTCGGAAGTGACTCAAAAGCACACAACAAGAACAAACAAAAAGAACAGATTTAACACATCATCTATTTACATAGACTAGCTAAGTTGCTGCAAAGTCAGAGTTCCACTGCTTCACATATTCCTTCCTCATATTGTGCCCAGACCAGTCAAACCACAGTGCCTGTGCCTGAATGAGAAGAAGATGAATGGGAGGAGGAGAGTGAGGGATGCAGGTCCCTTTTTTGCCACACAAGGAGGGACAAAATTGCCTGCTGCTCTTCCAGTAGAACCAGATGTTACTGTATTGCTTTTGATTAGTACTGTACCAGATGTTCTCCAGTTTTGATGTTCTCTTTGGAAATAGTGCATTCAGCAAAGTCAAACCGCATGTCGCAGGGGATGTTCATCTTACAAAATACCTGTATAGTTCTGATAATGTTTGTAAATCCTTTGTCACGCTCCTGACCCCAGCTCTTCCTTCTTTTGGATGTTTGTATGGAGGTGTGGGAAAATGTGAATGAAGAGAGCAAAGAGGGATGAGATGGCACCAAACAAAGAAGCAACTGAAAGGAGCCTCGAGCATGTGACAAAAAAATAACAACAAGAGGACTTTTTTGAGAGAAGGAAAACAAACAAAACCAAACTCTCAGTCATTCCAGCCTAGCCCACCTTGTAGGTTTTAATTTTTAACTTCTTTTATGGTCTATTGATCATATAGTTAAGTATATTGACTGGATGAGATAAATGAGGCTGTATCAGCATGAGGCCTTCATCTAGCTCTGTGTATCAGTTCACTGTGAGATAGCACAGCAGTCATGATTACTGATTTCGGCTCTGCATTGCCGCTATTTAATAAACTGCATGTAGAGTTAGCTGGTTAACTACCTTTGGGAGATTAAAAAAAATAACAGGTTGATATGTTCGTTGCTGCTGCCAAGATGAGTCTAGCTAGTGTGGTATAATGGTTAGCTTGTTGGAATAGGATCTGTTCAAGCTTTCATTGAGCCATGAAGTGCAGCCTTAGCAACCTCACACATTAGTCGTGAGGATAAAATAGAGAGGAGAGCCACGCACATTGCCTTAAGCTCAGTGAAAGAAAGGTGGGGTGGAAATGTAACTCAGAAATATTAAGACACACATACTGAGCTACTTTGACCATTTGTCTGCTTTTGTATAGAATTTCATTCACACACAGTCTGTGTTGATGCTTCGTGTTACTGTCCATTCTGTTACTATCCCGTGTCTTACTTAGAGTTGACATATTGGCTGATTTGCTAGGTTTTTAGACATGCAACTCAATGCCCATTTATATCATTGGCTGGTATCAAATTTCCAGTTCTCATTTTAAAAGCAACCAATCTCTAATTCTTGCAGAAGGTGAGTGTGATACTGTAAGTCAGTAAAGAGGATGGATACCTGATAAAATGTTACTTAAGAGCCCCTGGCTACTAGGACAACACAGTGAACTGTGAGGAGATGGGGGAGGAATTATAAAAAGGAAAAAGAGTTCCTCAGTGACAGCAGGGAACAGACTGTAGGAGGAGTCAGCTGAGAGTCTGAGGGAAGTTACTAAGTATTAAGTGTCTGAGCAATTTAATGCAAAAATCTGACAATTCAACTGGAATAGTGTTAATTGCTTGGAACTAAGAACTGTAACTTAAGAAAGCAATTATTCTATAAGTTATTAAATAAAGGTAAACTATTTGTTATTCTGTAAAACTGACTCTGGACAGCATCAGTAAGCCTGGGTAATGTTTACAACAAAAGCTAATACAAACAATAGTCCAAAGCAAAGTCACCTGAAAGCCTAGGAACCAAATCCGAGGAAGGATTTTAAAGGGGGACTAGAAGAAAAGGTGAAAGTGATAGATTTCCAGTACTAGGAATTGCAGGGTCAGCCTAAGAAGGAATTCTGTTACACTGAGATATGAGGAAAACATTAAAAGCACTCTTCTGTCCAATTGCTTCGCTACAGCTTAATCAGCCATCACCTTGCAGGGTGTTTAGCTGATGCTCGAAGCTACTGACAGTTTGAGTGGAGTTTCGTATGACAAGGGATTGCTGTATTTTGTTTAAGCAAATTCCGTCATCTACGACCGAGTGCTCCTAAGAACAGGCAGAATTAATTTTATTTGTGAAGTATTCACAAGGCTTTCTTGTCTGATCAGGTATGCTGTGAAACCTGGTGAGGTTTTTTTTTTTTCTCTCCTTCTGTTTCCTGTAGGTAGATTTACATGTTCTACCTCACATACAAATGAGTAGGGCTCAACTTATGCTAAGAATTTACTCCCAAGGAGACTGTAATAGCTGTACCTGGTTGGGGGAGGGATTTTGGTACAGCACTTAACAGCATCATGTTCCCTACGCCATGAACTGGTTGGTTTCTTTTAGGAGGTCAGCAAAATGTGCCATGGTCTGCAAGGAAACTTGGGTTTGAGCTACATGACCAATACGCCACAGAAAAGATTTGCCATGGTTGTATCCACACTGCACAGTTATAGCCATTTGATACGACTTTAACTACCATGACTCCTTCCTATGTAATCTTAGGATTCGTGGTATGGTGGTGAGCTACAGCATTCATGCTCTCTGGCACAGAATTCCACATACTTCATGAAGCTCAGATCCCAGGGTTCCATGGGATAAGAGCCATGACAGTTGAAGTGGTATTGTGTAATAACGTAGTGTGGTTATACTCCATATTACATTACATGCTTCAGATTTTGCACAACCTCTATTAACTTCATGTGGTTACTGAGCTTTTCTATTCATTAGTTATCCAGAAGCCTCTGAAATTAGGCTTTGATACTTAAGTAACTCTGCAAGAATTGCAAAGAAACTTGAGGAGATATATTGGTGTGTGGGTGGGTGGGTGGGTGCTTTAGCTTTAATCCAGACACTCTTCAACTTCTTCAATAGCACAGTCATAGTGGACCATTCAAAATGTCTCTTCCAGCCCACACAGCTGTGTTATGTCTGAAATGGACTTGAGCCCAGGGAACAAAGCTGGACTGTCCACATGCCTGCATGTTGCCTGTGGACAGCACATTTATTCTTTGTTCGTTACTAATAGCGGGAGTCCTGGATTACAGACAGAAACACAGTTGTGGACAATTAGTTGGTTTCAAAGGAAGAGGATATTCCAAATATTTGTTCTGACAACATCATTAAGGAACAGAGTGGAATTTTGGTTTTGCTGGAGTACTTTGTACCTTCTACTCTAACACCAATTTTCAGAAGCCCTGTTTTGATGTTAAATAGAACAGCATGAAGAAGGAGGATTGGGATAGCACCTTTTGTTCCTCTGAATTCCCTGCATTTCTTATCTTATTTAGAAAGGGGCCTCTACATACTCTCTGACCTCTGTTTTTGCAGAATACGTTATAGGGAGGCCTCTGACAACAGGAGCTATTTCACACCACACAGCTATAGTGCCATGATTCCACTTTAACTGCCGTGGTTCTATCTTATGGAATCCTGAGATCTGTAGTTTCATGAGGTGTTTAGAATTCTCTGTCAGAGAGCTCTAGTGCCTCCCTAGATGATAGATCCTAGGATTCCATAGAATGCTGCCATGGCTATTAAATTGGGATCAAATACTATAACTGCATAACATGGAAAAGACCATAGGACACCATACATTTGTGAGTCTATGCACGCCTTCCAGCTGTCCCAGTTTAGCAAAAACAGCCCCAAGTAATCCTCTCTCATCCCACTTGTTCAACTTTTTTTTAAGTGTCCCAGTTTCTCTCTCCCTCTCTTACTTTCCCTATTTGTCCTTAGCTTGTCCTTAGCTTCATTTGGTGCAGGCTGAGTTCAAAGTGTAGTTTGCACTCAACTCATCAGGGGAAGAAGAGAGGAAGGGGGCAGAATATTGCCTTCCCAGCAAGCTCAGGCAAAAGCAAACTGCTGCAGCATCTCCTAGTTTGTCTTTTCTCCCTCATTAATAACTTTTGCCAGTTTGATCAGCTTGGACACACACACCCCAGTTTTGTTCAATGAAATGTTAGAGGATAAGTCAGTGCGGTATAGTGATTAGAATGTCAGACTATGATTCAGGAGGCCCAAATTTGAATTCCTATTCTGCCGCAGCGTCCAGCAGGTGACAGTAGGCCAGGGAGCTCACAGGGAGACATTGGGCTAGTAACTGAATTTCTCTCAAAGGGATGTTGTAAGGCTGAAAGGGTCATAGGAGACCATATGTGATTCAGTGAGTTTCTTGAGGGAGAAAAAGAAAGTGATATAATAATACATTATGTTAACAGTACCTTTGTTGTTGTTTGTCTTCACATCATTTCTGACTTATGGTGATCCTAAGACAGGGTATAGCTATTCTTCTCCCACTCTCAAATAAATCTTCCTTCAGTCCCCAAATTTGTAGCATTGCAGAAAATGAGACACTGAAAATCATTCATATTCTCAATTCTGACATCATTAGTGTCCACATTCATTTGGGAACCTTGCTTGCCCCTTTTCTTTAGATCCCTGGATGGTCTCCCTAAATGCTCAGTAGAAGTTTCAGGTTACTGCCATGCTAGAAATTTGGAGACTGAAGGAAAATTTCATGGGGAAGAGACAGAATTCTTATGGAGGACATTGCCCCATATGCCCCCTCCCCATAGCACCACCCCTGCCATATTACACGGCTTTATCGGCAAGATTTATTCAGAGCAGGGGTTGCCATTGCCTTCCTCTTAAAGGGAGAGACTGTGACTTGCTCAGGTTCACCAAGTGAGTTTGCATGGCTGAGCAGGAATTCAAACTACGATCTCAGACTTCAGACTGTTGGCTCTCCAACAGCACATTGCCTATTTTATAATAATTTTAAAAAACATATGCTTCTGCCAGGGGCATGATCAATGAGATGAAACATGCACATCCACCACCCCACATGTTAAACTGTCCACTTCATCAGACAGTTGCTCAAGACTCCTCTAGTAGAGTAGCCAGCACCCAAAGCCTTAGAATAGGGAAGCTGCTGAAGTTGCTGTTGCTACAATGTGGGCTTGTATGCACATTTCACATGCTCTTCCTGCTTGGCTGGATTCCAGATCAAATGCCATTTTCCTCTGAAGTTTTCTGGGTCACAGTGCTACAAGAGCTTCTGCACACACGTACCCAGCAGTTGGCAGATCCAGTGCCCCAAGCCAAACCCTTTTTAAGGCATCTGCACCACAATTCTTCAATGAAAACCTCACAGACTTTTTAAAAAATGAAACTCCAGTTAGTAATTGTGGCAAACTGTGTGACCAAACCATCTCACCAAGCAGTGTCCTCAGCAAGGATGAGTAACTTATAGAATCATAGAATCATAGAAATGTAGAGTTGGAAGAGACCACACGGGCCATCCAGTCCAATCCCCTGCCATGCAGGAACACCCTCAAAGCACTCCCGACAGATGGCTATCCAGCCTCTGCTTAAAAACCTCCAAAGAAGGAGACTCCACCACACTCCGAGGCAGCAGATTCCAACTTGTATTCTCGCAGTTGACGTTTATTGCAGCTCTTATAATTGCTCTCCATTGTCTGTGCTGGGAGATGAAATGGGTATTGCAGGCCACAACAGTTGCCCATCCTGCTGTATAAAATATCTTCAAGTTTTAGATCAGTTCCCTTGATTCCTTGTGGTGAGCATTTTATATAGGTTTTCTCCTCTTTGTTCTTTTTTTTTTATTTTTTTTGATGCGGCACATGCTTTGAGCCCAGAAAACCCTGTCAAAGGCCCTTTTCGCACGGCATTTCTTAAGCGAAAGGGTCCCTTGAGCGTCGCGTAAATGTGAGGAGTGGCCTGCATGACGCACTCCCATTTACGCAACGCTCAAGAGCCTCATGCACAGCGCGTACGCACCTTTTTATTTTCGGCTTTTAGCCGAAAATGGTGCGCACTTGCGCACCGGTCAGGGGCCTGGGGCGAACTTACCTGCCCTACGGAGCCTCTGGAGCCGGGCCAGTCGCGCTTCCTGTCCTCAGTACAGCCTACAGCTCCCAGGCTGCATTGCAGAAGGAAGAGGTGGGGCGCTCACGTGACCAGGAAGATGCTGCGGAGCCCAAGCAGCGGGGACGCAAAAGCCTTGCTCTGAAGGCTTCTTACGCGAGCGCTGCCCCCCACCTCCGCAAAAAGGTAAGGTGCGGAAAGGACCATAGTCTCATCTTAGGGCAGAGCTTTCCAAACTTTTCATGTTGGTGACACGCTTTTTAGACATGCATCATCTCGTGACACAGTAAATCAGTTTTACTAGCAAACCAGAGGTTAAACTAACCCCCTTGTAAGAGATTCAGACATAAATTGTAGTAACAAAATGTATGGGGACACCGCATATCTCATGAAAGCCTTTCATATATTTTTAAAAATATATGATTTTAACATACATTTCCAAGATTGTAGGCGACACACCTATACACTAATCTGTTGTGGTACACCGTTTGGAAAGCCCTGCCTTAGGGTCATCTTAAGTTGGAAATAACTTGAAGGCAACAAAGCAATGTCCAGCTCAAGTTCTGGCATGGCTGCTACAGCACAGCAGGTGCAGCTGTGTATCACTGGCATGTAACATTTTTGTTGTTGTGTACCATCAAGCTGTTTCCAACTTACGACAACCCTAAGGCAAACCTATCATGAGGTTTTCTTTGCAAGATTTGTTTGGGCGTGGGGCGGTGCTTTTGCCTTCCTCTGACACTGGCTTGCCCAAGGTCACCCAGTGGGTTTCTATGCCAAGCAAGGATTCAAACCCTGGTTTCCAGAGTCACAGCAGAGAACCTCACTCCTTGGGGTGGGTAAATGATTCAATACTCTAAGCACTCCCAGGAAGTGAATCTAGTAACAGAGCCAGCCAGTATCATGTCAGCTCACTAATTACTTCCTTGTGGAAGCAATAGGGTCCATTCCTGCTCTTCACCACAGGAACTTTGTTGGTTAAAAGTTAAGGGTCAAAAAGCAAAAGAAAGTGGGAAGGAGTTCGAAACCTCATGCGTAGGGTAGAAAGCAATATTCTCCCAGCCCTCTGAATGATTACATCAGGTAAGTACCATATTGATACATGAGTCATGGGAAAATGGCTGTTTCCATATCCCATACTTAGGTTCATGTGTTACTTAGGTTCATCTTTCTCTATGAAAAAAATAGTACCAGGATGACATAGGAGGAAAATGAGGGAAGGTAAGAATGTCAAACCTCTCAGTAAAGTTTTGTCTAAAAAGAGCCCAGCAGCTCCTGTTAGCTCAGACAAACGCCATTTCCCCACTGTACTGTTATAGTCCACTTTCAACATCCTGTGGAATTCTGGGATTTGTAGTTTCCTGAGGCCAAAGAGCTCTCTGGCTGAGAATTCTAAATACCCCTCCCTAAACTGCAAACCACAGTGTTCCATAGGATGTTGAAAGTGGAATAATAGCACTATAACAATGTAGTGCAGAAACGGTCTAAGGGTCCATCATTGTCATCCATATTAGGTTTTATGAAATTACCCTTTACAGACCATGATCCAAAGATCTGTTTAGATGTGTGGCCTGTTTAGGCTCAGGGAAAAGCATCCACTTGCTGAATAGAATGTTTGACATTTTCTTCCACTACACCACGGATTGATTTTACAACACACACAGCATACTCTTTTACTACCGAAAGCAGTTTGCCATGTACTCAGACTCAGAGGCCCCTTGAACTCATGTTTTAATATACTCTTAATTTTAACTATAGTCATTGCGTTGAGTTCTATTGACACTTGACTGATGTTTTGTATTTGTAGGCTTTGCCGAGGTTTTTATTATTCTGTTGCACTAATTTTTATTGTATACCTCTTCAGGAGTTGTGAGAAGCACACTAGAAAATGAAGAAATAAACAGAGACTGGGTTCCAAAGTTCTGCATGCAGTTGAACTTTCGGGTTTGTGCTCTCAAGCACCATCCCTCCCCCCTCACTCCATCCAACTCCCACCATATTAAGGAACCAAACACATTCTAAATGGAGGGATTTTTCTAAAGCAGTAGCTCTTTGAATTATAGCCAAAAACAATACCAATCCACCACCCTATTTCCAGAGTGGCTGCCAGACATTTGATTTAAAATATTGTAAGAATATAAAAATATAAATGCAGATTTCTCAAGGGAGTAAGGGAATGCATCTGCAATCTAAGTTCAAATACTATTTTTCCCAAAGAAACTACAGCCTCTAGAGTGTTTCTTATCACTGCTGATCCGAATCTTTGTGGAGGTCGGTGGTTTGTTTTTGTTTTTTGCAGTTTGTTTTGCCATATTTAGGGAAATTATTTATTTTTCTCTGCAAGAGCTGTGGAAAAAAGTACCACAAAATCAGGATCTCTCTCCCACTCTTGGCAAAACACTAGCCAAGATCAATGTGGGATGCAACAACCATTTTAAGGTAGCCAGTTTGGTGTAGTGTTTGAGTGTTGGACTATGATCCTGGAGACCACCCCACCCCCAGTAGCTATGGAAGCCCACTGGGTGACCTTCGACACATCACACATCTCAGCCCTCAGAAAACTCTGTGATAGGTTTGCCTTAGGATCACCATAAATTGGAAATGACTTGAAGGCACACAACAGCAACGTTCCATAGTGAAAGGCAGAATCCCAGTCTTGTAATGCTCCAATGCGCATGGCATAAAGGAAGGTCTTGTTTAAAGTAGAAGCTACCACTGCAAAGAAAGTGAACATTTTGTTCATTTCCCCCTGAAAACATACTGGAGAGGATCACAGAAAGACTCCCCTCTCATGCTTTTTGGCACAAATTTAATGAGCTAAATTAAGAAAGGCTTTAAGTTATGGTTGCTATTTAATCTCTCCAGTAAAGGCACATAAAATGGCTATAATACAATTTCAAGGAAGGGTTGACATTCCACATTTAGAACTTTCAGGGCAGAGCTGTTCCTTGTTGTGCAATAGAAATACAGCTCAGTAAATACAGCTCAGTAAAGCCATCCAGATTTTTTAAAAACAATTATTTCTTAATTTCAACACAAACATAAACAATCTCATTCACAGAAAAAAACTGAAACTAAACTAAAACTAAAATCCTGTAACACTAAACTAGGACACTGTACGGTAACTAAGAGCTTTATCACACCATCCTGTTTGCCTGCTAAAACAGTATTGCTGTAAAAATGCTGTTGAATCAAGATTAGTCTGTTTGGTTTCACAACTTTAGAACCATACTGGGATTACAGAGTTTGTGTTTGCTAAAAGCTTATCACAAACAGCATTTGGGACCATTCCCCTCACTATCTCCTCCAAGACATTATCTCTGTCCCTTTTCCTACTTTGTCACAAATGCACACATGCAGAGAGAGAGAGGGAGAGACTGATTGTCACCCAAAATATACATGAAAACAGTCTGACATTTAAAAAGTCTTTTATTCCTGGGTGGAGGGCTTCCTTATCTGGAGATCAGATTTCTAGCTTCAGACTTAAGTAATCGCTGGCAGATGAAAGCCAGCAGTTATTGATCTATCTGTCTAATCGATGCCAGCTTTCACTTGCCAGCAATTAGCTAAGTCTGAAGCTAGAAGAAAGCAAGAATTAATGGATTAATATAATAAATGCATTTTCAGACAATAAGACTCTTTTCCATTTATATTTACGGTTTGTATGAGTGTGGTTGTATGTGGGTTGTATGGGTAAGAGGGACAGACAGACAGACAGACAGACAGACTCTGGAATGGAGCTGGAAAAGAACACAGGGCAGTGAGCAAAGTTTTGGCTTCCCTGAGAAGCCAGAGTTTGTGGGGGAGAGCATCATTTGGCAATGGATTTTTTTTTCTATAGAGCAAAAAAAAAACTGTTTAAAAGTTTCTCAGTTACTTTTGCCAAAAAGACAGAAAATCAGATTGAGATTCCCACCCTTCTCCTTATCCCCTGATCACTGGTGGTGGAACAATGTTTCCCCACCCACAGGACGCCCACTGAATATCCCCTGACCACCAGAAATTGGCATAAAAGCGCAATTGAACTTTCACACAGGAAATCATAGCACAACAGAAGTGGGAAAGACAGTCATTAAGAGATTTTTTTTGAAAAGTTAATAAAAGGAAACACTTTCCAAACAGTCTCCCACAGGAGAACAACAGAACAACAATGATATCATGTGATAAGTCCCTGCCAGAGATGCCATTATCCAGCTGTAAGTGTGATTTACCTGGCTTGTGTGATAAAGCCATAAAACACTAAACACTGACTTACTACAACACAAATGGGTTCCCATCTCCCGAGTAAAACTATAATGAAGGTGGGAAAAGGAAAAAAATGGCATTCTGCCATTACAGATCCATAATACAGAGAAACAGAATGGTTTCCAGTTGGCAAAGGGGTCAGGCAAGGCTGCATTCTGTCACCCTATCTGTTTAATTTATATGCTGAACATATCATACATAAAGTAGGATTAGACTCAGAGGAAGGAGGCATGAAAATTAGAGGAAGGCACACCAATAATTTAAAATATGCAGATGATAATCTACTACTATCAGAAAATCGCAAAGACTTAATTACTGAAGAAAGTCAAGGGGAAAAAATGCAAAAGCACGTTTGTAGTTGAACATTAAGAAAGCAAAAATAATTAGAACAGGTGATTTACATAACTTTAAAGCAGATGATGAAGACATTGAAATAGTTCAAGATTTTCCATACCTTGCCTCAGTTCTTAATCAGAATGGAGGCTGCAGTCAAGTAATCAGAAGAAGACTAGGAATTGGAAGGGCAACTATTAAGGAACTAGACAAGATCCTGAAGTTTAAAGAATATTAAAGGTAAGATTGTCCATGCCATAGTAATTCCCATTTCTATGTATGCTTATGAAAGCTGGACAGTAAAAAAATCGGACAGAAAGAAAAATAAACTCATTTGAAATGTGGTGCTGGAGAAGAGTTCTGTTGATGCCCTGGACTGCTAAAACAACAAATGAATGGGTTCTACAGCAAATCAAGCCTGAACTCTCCCTAAAAGCCAAGATGACTAAACTGTTGTCCTTTGGCTGTATCATGAAAAGACATGACAATAATGCTTGGTAAGGTGGAAGACAGTAAGAAAAGAGAAAGACTGCATTACAGATAGATAGACTCAATCAAAGAAGACACATTCCTGAATCTGCAAGAGCTGAGCTGATGACAGAATGACTTGGAAATCTCTCATTCATAGGTTTGCTGTAAGTTAAAGTCAACTGATGGCAGTTAACGATAACAACAGATCCATTCAAATTGCTAACAACCATAGATTATTACATCATGAGATTTCTTACTGCTCAAAAAGTCCATAAACGATTTCTAGTCTTTTACAAAATCTTCAGTAGCCTTACTCTTTAAAACCCACAATATTGTCATGATTTGAGCTAACTGGGCAACCTTAAAAATCCATTATTCCATTGTCAGTGCTTCCATCCATTTCCAGGTTTGAGCAAATACTGTTCTTGCTACTGTTTTTATAGACTGAAGAAATAGCTTTTATTTCCTTATGATATTCTGAATATTCTTTCATATTAAGAACAGTTTTACATTACTTCTTAGTTATCTTTTTGGCAAATATCCACTCAGAGAAATATGTTTCCTCAATCTACTTGCCAAAGTAGTGGTAAATATCTTGTAGTCATTATTTAGTGATGAGATAGGTCTGTAGTTCTTTGTTAGTTTTTTCGGAATCACAGATATACAAGCATTTCTCCAAGAGTCTGGCATCCCTCCTTCTCCTAATAACTCATCACACACCATTCAGATTCTTAATATAAAATGTTTTCTGTCAAAACGATGAAACATGTATCTTTTTCCTCCCTAAAACATATCATTTTCCACTGAAACTGGGTATTTTAGAATGTCATTTAGAATGAAAGCAGTTATAAACATTTTTGCTTTTCCATGTTACTCCCGAAAGGTTACCAAAGGTGGAGTGTTGTTGTGTGCCTTCAAGTTGTTTCTGACTTATGACTACCCTAAGGCAATCCTGTCATAGGTTTTTATAGGGCTGAGAGTCTGTGACAAGCCCAAAGCCACTCAGTGGGCTTCCATGGCCAAGCAGGGAATCAAACCCGATTGGCAGGCTCCTAGCCTCAAACAACTATAACCACGCTGGCTCCAATTACATCAGAACATCCTTCCAAATCATCCTGATATCGACACTCTTCTTCTCCAAAGGACAGGGATGTGCAACAGCAGCTTTTTTCTTTATCTGCCGAATGAGAATTACCGTATGTCCCCCATATCCACTTTTGGCGAGAGAGGAAAGCAGCGCAAGGGCCGGAAGCGCCCCTGTCTCAGGCGGGCATGGTGGCGGCAGAGGCCCCCGCATCCAGTTTCTTGGTTGAAGGGCCAATGAGGCACGCTGGCAGCAAAAACGGGGGGGGACTTCACGGCAACTATTCATGCTTCGTCCTTCGCCACCTTGGGCGGGGCGGCGCCTCCTTTTTGGTTGTGCCCTAATGGCTGTTGCTCCCAGAGGGGCTCGGCTTGGAGCCCATGGTAGTACGCTACATTTTAAGCAGTGATGCTAGGCCGTGGGCTGAAGGGAGGCGCAGGGGAGAGGGGCTCGGGGCTGAAGGAGGAGGCGGTCGGCGCCCAAGAGCTGCCGCATGCCAGAGTCGGCCCTTTCCCTGCCTCCTCTGCGTCCTCCTCTGCGCGCAAGCCAAGGAGACAGCTCTGCAGGGGCCAGGTCTCTCCGGAGGCCTCCCGCCCGCTCCTCGGCGTACTCCCGCACCTCCCTTCCTCCGGCCTCTGGCGCTGCCGCCGCCCTGCCCACCTGAAAGAGGGGCGCCTTCTGCCCTTGCCCTGCTTTCCTCTCTCGCCCAAAGCGGGCGACCTCCCGCCTCGTCCTCACGGGGGAGTATTTTTTGGCTCGCGGGTAAGTGAATCCACGTATATTGGTCGTGTGGATGCGGGAGGCGTATTGTTCATATCCATGTTCAGCCTGAACACAACCAGGTCAAACACGAGGTAAATTCCTGTGGAGTAGCCACCAGCCATCAGAAGATGTGATCACTGTCCGTGTTTAGCCATAACTTACAAGATACAGTCATCCCTCCACATTCGCTAGGGTTAGGGGCACAGGACCCCCATGAAAATGGAAAAACCGTGGAACGCTAGGCCCTCCCAAACCACATTTAACACACAAAAGAGTATGATCACCATATTCAACCCACAGTGGATTTCTTTAGGGCATCAGGGTTCCTTCACGAGGCAGAAGTGGGGGGCTGGTGGGGCTTACTGGCACCTTGGCTGCTGCCCCAAACTGTTTTTAAGAGGGACTTAAAAGCCTCCTTCTCAGTTTCACAAGGCTTGCAGTCCCTATTAAAAATGGCATAGGGAGGCAGCCGGGGTGACAGCAAATAATCCGTGAATAATCAAATCCGCAAAAGTGAAACCCGCAAATGCGGAGGGCTGACTGTATACTAATAGATATTTAAGCATCCAGACAAAACAGTGTAATACCTGCTGCTACACTCAACAACACTTGTGCACTTGCTAATAATGCTTATGCACCTAATGGCGAGGACAGCTTGCTAAAAATAAATGCTTATATAGGAAAGCTGGTATATTAATGGAAAAATAGGCGCGGTTGTAAAATAAAGCAGAATAATCTTACAGAACTACTTGCTTATGTGGTTTTTCTGATACAGGCTATGTATGACCCACAGGCTAAAAATTGCTGCTGGGGTTCACCTGACCAGCACTCCCTACATCTTTCTACCTTCATCTGAGCTCTCCCCCCCCCCCCGTGCTTCAGCCAAAACAAACAGTGGGAGTAATAGCGATCATCTAGCAAGTGCTTGTTGTGTTTTGAATTATTCTTCTGTATATTGATCCCATTCTGGACTAGAGATCCTCATGGACAAAAGCTTGCTGTGTGTCAGGTACAAGCTCTGTCTCTTTTGGGGAGGGTAATATATGCTTATGGAGACTTATTTGGATAGCCAGATAAAATCAGAAGATGTTTGAACTAGGACCCTGAAACCCTAAATGGTCAAGATCTGTTTCCCTTGATGATGGTACAGTTATGTAATCTGAGGTCTCAAATCCTCTGTGCCATTCCTTGCATGGTTCAAGCTCTCTCTCTCTCTCTCTCTCTCTCTCTCTTTCCTTGTATGATTCTGTGGAGGAGAGAGGGGTGCGGAGAGAGCCTCATCCAAATAGGACCTGAAGCATGCTCAGAGTCAGGAGTTTAGTTCAGAATTCTTCCTGGAAATGAGGATTAATTTCCAGATGGCCTCAGAAACCCGGGGCAATTTGTCTAGTTTTCTCAGGTGAATTCTGGATTTGCCTTGAGGTTACCCACTGTGCTGCTGATTATCGCACGTTCCCTGTCTTGCTTTGGAATTGAATTGTATAAGACGTGTGCACATACAGATACACACACTAGAAAGGAACCAATGCTTGATGAACATGATCCTGAGCGCTGTGCAAAGTATTTTTCTTGTGAATCTTTTCAGGAGATTAGCATGGCAAAGTCAGCATGCTTCACATGACATGCTACAATTTTTCTGCAGCAATTGTTTGTTCTGATGTTATTGCTGAAATATGCATCCAAGACTGAGCCAGAGGATATTCTACATTTTCAGCAGGGAGAGGGGATTAACTGAAAGATTCTCTCTTTCTCTCTCTCTTCAGACCAAAGCAACAGAGAAGTCTTTTCCCATCCTTACTGTCAGTTGCATGGCACATAACCTGCTATGCGTTCCTCCAGTGTCAGGGTAGACCAGTGATTAACTATGTGAGAATTTCGTGAAGAGGAAACCAGGAAATCACTTATCAAGCTCAAGAACTGTTGAGATTTTGGTGCCAAAGTTTGGGGTGGGGAGTGGGGGAAGACTAAACCAAACACAGCATCTGCACACATTATAATCCAGAGGCTCCAGCTGTTCAGAACTTTTTCAGACCATGTAAGTAAAAAAAGCTTTCTTTCTCTGAAGCAAACAGTTTCTATTCTTTTGACTGCTGAAAACTTCCAACAAACTGGATTCTAAATGGGTTTGCTAAAACCAACTGTTTGTTTTATCTGGTCTCTTGCATAAAGGAGTGCCTACGCAGAGCCCTAATAAATTGCTTGTAAATATAGTTGTATGCTAATCTATTTCCAGGCAGACTTGCTCTTAAATCACAGCAGTCTATACCTAGTAACAAAAGGGATGTCTGATTTAATTTTATTTATTTATTTAGGTCTTCTCAATGCATGCAATTTCTTTTCAGAATAAAGTGGTGCTGTCAGTTCTTGGAATAAGAACGGTATTGTTCAGAGTACTTCTCTTGAGATAGCTTGTGATTTAAGACAGATACGACAATTTTAAGAACTGTGAGGGCAGTTTGATAGAAACATTGTTGGCCACAATGGAAATATGCCTCTGTTTATGTTTTACTATAAACGCCTATTAAAAAGGAAGTCCTGCTTTTTGTTTTGTTTGTTTTGCTTGTGGTGTGTTTCAAGCCAAACTGGGAATACCCAGTTCTTAGCAAAAAGGAGACAAAATCTTATTCAGTAGTTGGGTATGTGCTTGTAGGTGTCTAATAACACCTTTTGAGATCTGTATTGCTGCTGTCCCATTATCATGTAACATTTATAAATTATAGGTAGTTATAATTAGTAAACTGTAAAGATATATCATTGAATACAAAAAGCAGTATTATCCATGACATTATATTTCCTGTTTCTATGTATGGTTGTGAAATCTGAACAGTGAAGAAAGGTGGTAGGAAGAAATCAGCTCATTTGAAATATGTTACGGGAGGAGAGTTGTGCAGATACCGTGGACTGCTAAATAGACATAAATGAATCCTAGAGCAAATCAAGCCCAAACTCTCCCTAGAAGCCAAAATGACTAATCTGAGGCGGTTGTACTTTGGACATACTATGAGAAGTCATGACTCAATAGAAAAAACAATAATGCTTGGTAAGGTAGAAGGCAGTAGGAAAAGTCTGTGGACAACGTAGAATAGAATCCATAGAATCATAGAATCATTCCATTTCTCCTTCTTCTGCCTTTGTAGTTGGAGCATAAATTTAGACAATGATTATACTGGTGGGTTTTCCCAGACTCTTGTTGATATTATTCAGTCAGAATTTGCATTATATCCTTTGACGGCTTTTGCTACCTCTGCTCAGTGTTAATGCCACCCAATTTCTTCTTAGATTTTCATTTTCTGAGTACAATATTGCATAACTATCTGACCTCAAAATGTCCCATTCCTGTCCACTTCAGCTCGCTCACCCCAGATATTGCAGTCCCCAATTCATACTTCTCACATTCCATGTTCCTATATGTGTTTTTTAATGTTTTAAATTTTTTATTAAATGAGAAAAACCCCAACACAATCCAAAGATACAAAACAAAAAGCAAAACAAAAAAAAAGCAAAAAAATAAAATACATCCATAGAAACATAAACAGGCATCTACACATAACTAAAACAAATACTAACAAAATATAACTGAGATTGGTTCCCGTCCTTTTTGCAAACAGTTCATATTACTTAAACATTTACACCTAACTATTAAGTCATAAATTTTATCTCATATTTATTAATTATTGCTTATCACTTATTTTAATTACTATTTAATTTACTGGATTTAAAGGACTAAAAATTGTGACAACTGGTTGTGGCCAGTTGATGCAACATGTCCCAGATTCCTCAAAGGTGGTAGTGATGATGATGGTGACAGTGGCAACAACGCACTGGTGGGCATCTCACCATGAACTGCAGGCTGCAGGCACTGCAGGCTGCAGGCACTGCTACACAGATGTGCTACAGAGCCCAGAAAGCAGGAAGGCAAGACAATTGCTCAGAAGTTAAGGGCAAATGCCCTGTTCAGGCCTTGTGTGGTGAGTGTGGTAATTCTGCTTGAGCCAGGGTCAGGCAGTGCAGTGGAGCTTTGGATCTAAGCAACAACAAGAATAGAAGGCAGTCCCTTTACTCTTGTGACTGTTTGGAAGTGAAACGGCCAGGGTCTCAGTACTCCTTTGGGGAAAAGCATTAAAAAAAACACAATTTCCCTCTGAAGAAGCACATAGTACAAAAGGTAGGTTTTTTCAAAAGAAGCACTTACCCCCTCTACTCTCATGGTGCTCCTTCAGAGAGAAATGGCATTTCTTTTACACTTTCTCACAAAGCAGCACTGAAACCCATACTTTCCAGGTGCTCATTTAGAGAAAAAAAAGAACAGCCTCCCATTCATAACTTCCAGTTTATTTTACTCTGCTGACACTTGAAGGATCTCAGTGTGCTACTTCACAAGCCTCCTTTCCTTTCAATTGTCTACTGGAAGAATTAAGGGATAAGGATTGTTACCCCAAAACACGGGTTATCCAGGGGTCCACCCGTGATGCCAGTACCTCCACTTGACAGCGAGGAATCAATTAGCTGAAACTGGCAGGCCTGCAAGGGGGGGGGGGTAATCTAACGAGATCGTCTACCAATGTTTACGGGGTCCTAGCTGGAAAGAACAGCCAGAGATTCCAAAATAAAGCTACAGTGTGTTTATTGAAAGATTCAGTCATGCACACAAAAGAGCCAAACACTCACGCACTTGCACAAGAGCTAACTGAAAGATAAAGGAGGAAAGTTGTTGATAGAGGAGTTTCTAGGGAATGGGTGATAAGTACCAATCCAGAGAGCAGCAAAGAAAGCAGCAATGTGGCTTAGACTTGTGCCTAAGGACAGTACTCATTCAGGAATCAGAGTGACAGCATGGTGTTCCGCAAGCAAGATACTGCATCGAACTTCTCAAAACAGATGGTTGTTATACCCAAAATCTGCCTTGAGGGCATGGGTGTGAATATCTCTTGGCCAAGCAAACAATGGAGGTTGCCACATGGAGAATGGGGTCTGGATGGAGTGAATGGTCTTAGTGTTAGGTGACAAAGAGTTAATAGCTGTTGTAATAGCTCTGTAATTGTGGACAGGCAAGGGAACAATACAGGGCAACGTCCAGGTGCAAGGAAGCAGGGCTGAAACAACCACTGTTTTGGTGGGAACTTCCCTGTGCTGTTATGTGGTATCAAAGATGTTCCAGCTTCAGTTTAAGCCTATTATCTGTGGAGTTGCTTGGTAATCTGCCTGACAATGACCTTGGCTATGCTAGAGGGGATCTTCTGACCTGCTATGCAATCACACATTTTCAGTCAGTAATTTTCTTCTGCCCAGCTTGACCTTCCAGTCACCTCAGGATCTATTTTATATCAACGCCAATTAATGTATTTTGCTAATTAAATCATATTTCACCAATGAAACCATATCTGGCTGGGGTGTGTGTGCCAGTAACAGAGTGAGCAACTGATGAGCAACTTTAAACAAATATTTGAATATTTACATCTAAATTTAAATGTTTAAATCTTGAGTTAAATTTTGGGGATCCCTGGCAACAAATTATATTTACAGGAGGTCCCTGGTAAAGAAAAGGTTAAAAAAGCACTGGTTTAGCACATTTAGTTTGGCTTTTCAACTGAATTCTGTCTTACATGGGAGACCCTACCCATCAGCACTGCTACTATCAGCATGGCCCCTTGCTTCACAGGAGCACGCAGTCCCACCACCATGGAAAGGTAGTGCTATGGTGGAGGTTAAAAGATATCAAATAAAAATGTAAAACTAAGAGCCTGGCTGAATGGTTGATGAGAAGGGGTGTGCAAAATCTGCACTGATGTTGGAACTGATTCCATGGGTCCACAGAGGAGCAAAGATAGGGAGAGGGACAGACCATACTTGTAAGTAAAAATGCTAATACAAAAGAAACATACAGTGCATCTGATCAGGAAGTCTCAGTTTGACAGGAACAGTCCTGATTAATTCTCTGTCATTCCCATTTCTCCAGCTGCTTTTAAAATGATCCAGTTTCTTTATCCTTCTATCCAATTTTCCCTTTCCTCCTTGCTTTCCTCCTTGCAATTCCTGTAAATTGAGTTCAAAGTTCCAAAGTAATCTTTGTTCAGTTAACTCAGTGGGAGGAGAGGAGGTAAGAGAGACTCAGGCAAAAGCAGACTGTTGCAGCCTGTCTTAGCTTGTGTGTTCTTTCTCATTTACAACTTTTGCCATCTTGATCACACTACAATATTGCGTGGTCACATGTGCCCTAGGGCATGCTGTAGGCACCCTGATTTCTCTATATGTTGTATGTTGCTGTGTGTGCAGATTTTGTATATTTATTTCATTATCACATTGAAGAACAATGAATTCCAAGAGGTGTTTTTTCCGTAGTGGTTGAGATTCTGAAAAAAATTACCTAAGTTTTCAATGATTTTCACATTTGAGGATTTTTGTGCAAAAAAAAAAGTGTCTTTGTATGCAAAATATTCAGATTACTGTGCAAATGCAGTCGTCCGTCCACATTCACAGGCTTAATTGTCGCGAATTTGATTATTCGTGAGGCATGTACTTGTCTCCCCCGTATTCTCCTCCTCTCATTCACTTGCATTCTTCACTGCAGGCTTGTGACGCTTGTGTTTAAAATGGACTTCTTCTTCCTTTTGAGTGAGCAAATCCCTCTTCTGGAGGCATATCCTCTCTGCCACATGACTGCACATTCTGCTATGTAATGGCCACTGATTGGTCAGGTGCTCTGTTTCCTCTTCTCCCTCCCCTCTGCGAGGAACCTCCTTTCTCAAGATGGCAACTGGAAGTAGCTAAAATGCTCTGTGCTTAGTGCTCTGCTCTTCTCCGTCTGAGGGGAAAGTACTGATAAGCCCTTTACCTTGTCTTTCTTTCTTCCACCTGGTAGCACCAGAGGCAAGGGAATGGGAGGAGGATTGCAAGGGGATTTATTTGTGTGTTTCCAGCTTTTAGCACTGTTACACATGGGGAAAAAAATCACTGCCTGTCAGTGCCGAGTGTGAAAGGTGCACCCAAGCCTCACACTGAAGGCCTGCCCAGCCTTGTGTCAGGTCTGAACAGCCTGAGAGATCTCTGAACCAAGCCAGGGCCAGGACAAACAGGTCTGCCTCAGTTCTCCCTCTCTGAGAACGCAGTCCCTTCCTCACTCTGGTCCCCCCTTGGCTTCTTCCTTTCAGGACTCTCTCCCTCTACTGCCTTCCCTAAATCTGCCCTTCTCCCAGATGTAAGGATCAGCAGTGATTTATATTTTCCAAGACTGTTGGCACTAAAGTCAAGATGATATTATTGGTAGTGTGTATATTCCAGAATTCAGAATGAGACTCTGTGACACTGTTTTAAGGAACACAGAACTTCAAACGTTTCTTGTAACACTGTTGCTTTAAATGTGTTTGTATCTAAATGCTTATAAACAGTACACCATTCTTCTCTCTCTCTCTTTCAATTCATTCACTATCTCTCGTACACCCAATTTCTCAGTTCTCTCTCCCACAGAGCTCTTCAAATCTTCAACCTCTCCAAACACACCACAAATCACACTCTCCTTCGAACACACACCAGACCATTACAATCCGTTATTTTCCTCTTTCCACCAGCCAAGGAGGCTCTGTTGTCAAGACCCCCTCCCATCAGGTTTGTCACAAGGGCCTAGAATGTTTTCTTGTTCGGCGAGTCTTCCACAACAAGAGAAAGAGGTAAATTCTAGACCAGTGGTTCTCAACTTTTGCTTTTCTAGAAGTTTTGGCCTTCAGCTACCAACATCCCTGTCTGTTGGACATACTGCTGGGTAATGTGAGAGCTGAAGTCCAAAACATCTGGAAGGTAAAAGGTTGCAAACCACTGGCCTAGATGGAGGAAACTGAAGAGGGCAAAGTTAATAGTGGTCCCAGGAAAAGCACCCTGGGAGAATTAGTCCCAAGGAGGATTCTTGGGGTGTGGTGATTGTAGGCTGCTATAGAGATTGACAGTATTATCTGCAATCATCATAGTTCCAAAGGACATCTGTTTCAGAATCCTAAGATCTGTAGGACAATGACTCCATAGAGCAGAGATCTCTATGACGAGGGGAGAAATCTCATCAGACCATCTGTGACTCTATCAAATTTGAATCAAGGTCTGGTTTGTTGTTTTTTTAAAAAAATCTACTTAAAGTTTGTTTTGAAAGCAAAAGAAAATTTAAAGTTATAAAAATGGACATCTCTTCAGTTTAATACTTTCTCCCTCTCTTGCCTGAATTGTGGATGAAGTACACTTACCATATTTAAACATATGTATTTAGATTAGGGATAGAAAGAATATTAATAAATATTCAAAAATGGTTGAAAATTGGGCTTCTTGAGTATCAGGAAACCCTGATGGGTAATCCTAGACTAGCAAGAACCTTTGTAGTTGGGGATTTATTCTGCAAGAAAAAGTGTGTTTGTTATTTTTTTCACAGAAAATGGTATTTTCTTCTCTCACACACACACAAACACACAATCAAGTTTCTTGAACAAGAAACTTGATCTCTGCAGAGATATGACTCTGTGCAAAAAAAAAAAATCCATATTTCTTATGATTGGAATAAGTCTTGAGCTATGAAGAGTCCCTGAAAACTGTGCTGTTTTCAACAAGTTGTTTGCACTAAGTATAAAAATGGTTATCTGCTCTTGTGTATGAGAACAAAACGTATGAAGATGTACATCCCTAGTTTGGATATAATGGCGAACATGGAAGGAGGTATTTTGTTAGTCACAAGTTTTACTGTTAGTTGGTGCTGTTCTTGTTTCGGAGCTGGAGCACTTTTAAAGGAGATTGTGTAGGAAAACTATATTACTTTACAGTCAAGTGCACTGTGGAGGATTTTCCCCAGCAGGTTACATCACTGTGTCAGCCAAAAAAAAAACAGTGCTGTTTTCATACAGAAAATATTGGAGTGGGGGAACCCATCTCTCCCAGTATCACAGTCCCAATTTAAATCAGCCCACCATGCCTCTAACAGCTGCTTTTTACCAATGAGGTGGAAAATTGAGTCATAGATCTCCATAGTCCTTTGTCTATTAGCCTGAAAGTGGCCTCACATGAGCCTAGGCTGTGCTTCAGCTAATAATATTGACCTAATTAGACAATGATGTTTAGCCTCTTTTTGCCATAGGTGCTCTTCCAAATGGTAAAAAATATCTATTTGTCATAGCACATGATTTACCCCACCTTTGTATTTTGCATGCTTTGTTTTGCAGTACTCGTTGCAAGACAGACATGGGGTTAACCTGCAAGCCAGTTTGCTGATGTATGGTTCTCTAAGGAATCTTGATTTGGGAGAAAAAATGGATTAATTAAGTTAATCAAAGAGGGTATACATTCCCTTTAGCATCTAGTTTGTCTTTTATTTTACAGTTTAATTGTAATTTTACCAAAATAATCCAAGTGGAAGGTTTTGAATACTCTAACATAAGATACAAACACAAGTGCTGTGCTAGATAACATAATTTCAAATAAGGAATAACCTATATGTTTATGTTTAGGGTTAGATATATTTTAGTAAGTTTCCTAGATCCTCCGTAGATGCACCTTCTATATATTAAAGTTTCTGGATCTTTTATTCCCTGTCCCTTTGATCCAGCAGATGTCCCTTGGTCTACAGATGGTTAGTCTCTTTAATTTTCTTTGTAATCCTTGAATGCTATGCTCAGTACATTTTTACATGCAGGAATGCTCTGGGTTGTATCATACAGATTTCATATACTGAATGAAGAGCTCCTCTGACTGGTGCATGATGTAATTTCCCGGCTCCAAAGCTAATAAACCACATATGTCATCTTGTGTATTTGTGCTGTTTAGTTTCTTTCTTTTCTTAAATGCATGTTTTCCAACTGGCAGCCATGCACTAAATGCTTTAATGTGGCTCAGCTCTAGTTATGCAAGCTATCAAAATTTCTACTGTCCAGAGTTGCATAACCAAGTGTTTATTTGGATGTTATTTCCCAAACTATATATTGAGAAAAGTGATTGAAATCGTATAATTATAATGCAAGCCTCACAGCTTATAATCCTTCAAGTAAAACACAGCTCCCCGAAAAGCTTGGTCAATATCCTGTTTGTGCTGCCTTGCCTACAGCTTCAAAAACAGGGAAGGGAGGGTCTGCCTTTGGTTTTGTGGATCACTAGTTATGCCAAAAATATGTATTAGCTTGCTTGCCAACACATAACCTGTGTTTGCCAGTGGTACCATATGAATAGCCTGAGAGAAAAAAAGATTGCATACAAGGGTACTGTTTGCTTGCCCCACGCAGACATACTTTCTACCCACAGTAGAAGATGTACTCCCTCTGTAGCACTAATTTTCTGACAAGGTGTGTTGAATATATTTGAGAAATGGAGGGAGAAGGGAACAAGTAGAGTATCATCATTAGCAGATCATACAACAACTCCCATGAAAGCACTTCAGAAGTATAACATCTGGCTGCTGCAATGTGCATGAACATAGCTATCCTTTCTTGGGACCCCAGGTAATGAGCTACAGTGTAAAATATGTATGTGCAAGAACAAGATTGAAACCCTGACTTTGCCATGATGCTGCCTGGGCAACTTTGGGCTGGTCACTCTTTTCTCAGTCTAACCCTTTTGGTATTTAGAAGATAAAATGGGGTTGAGTGGAAAGGAACTGTGTGCACTCTCCTGTCCTCCTGGGAATGACATGTTTTGGCCTATAGCAGTCACTCACCGGGGACAAAGCAGACTGGAAATTGCAATATAATGTGAAGCACAACTGAGACTATTTAATTTGCTTGATCTAGATTAACCTTCCTAGGCACCACCCCTTTCCACAAAGTGGGCAGGCAGTCTTACAGGCCTCTGACACTCCTACGGCTGTCCAAGAGCTAATGCTGGGACATGCTGCTGCATCAGCATAGTAGCCCAGGGAATGAGTGGCTCTCACGCTCATGTCTTTTAACTTCAGGGAACAACATCTTCTCAAGCCCTGGCTCCATAGTAGTGCCTGGACTTGGTGGTGCCTGTTCTGTTGACACAGTGATTCCTCAGTCTCCATGCCCAGGTAACAGCTTGGTGCTCAGGTCTGGATAAGTAGCATCAAAGTGCAACAAATAAATAATCACTTAAATCATGCTGGCAGTATTTAGCGCTCCAAGTTGGAAGTGTCAGCCCTGTCAAAGTATGATTCTTACTCAGGGGTTCCTGCCTGTGATCTCACAAATCCCTGTGGACTCCTGAGGTTTTTGCATGGAACAGCTTCAATGACCATTCACAGACTCAAGGCAGAAACAAAGCAATGGAGGGCATCCATTTCTCAGGAACTTCAGTGAAGAAACTACCTCCTTATATTGAGCATGTTGTGATTTTACTAGATTCTGGAATGGTTGTAATTGGTCAGTCATATTTAGAAGGGTTGTTTCCAAATGCACTACTTCCTTATTCACAGTTTTAATGCTTCAGAAGTAAGAAAAGGCAGGTTTATTTTAATTCCTCTAAGAAAATGAAGGACAGGAATTCATCCTGCCACATGGCAAGCATCTCACAGAAGCATTTGTCTGCTAGGAGACTTTTTCTTTTTGAATGAAGGTTCTCTTAATTATAACAGAAAGATGAATATCTAAAAGTGCCAGGGGGAATTCAGCTACCAGACAGCAAAAGAAAGAAAGAAATTCTAAATAGAAACTCTAAAAAAATGAACAGATATCACCATTCTCAGGTGTTTCCTGCTACATTTCTTTCATTTCATTCTGCATCCTAAAAGATTAGACTAAAATCCACCACTTCCATAATTCACTAATGAGCAACAGGCCTTTACATGTGTTTGGACAAAGAGAAAAGGGGGAAGGGAGGAAATCCAATCTATAGCTCAATAAATTGGATTGCATCTCAAAAGGAGTAGCCAGGTGGATGTGTTGGAGAGACTGCTTAGAATTCTACCAAAAGAAATGCCTAATGAATTTGCTGGGTGCCAAGGGTAGAAGAACTCAGGAAGTACTTCCCTCTCAAGCATGTGTGCCCTTTGCCTCTTCCCTCTTTCTTCAATGCACCTTCTGAGGCTGGATCCCGAGTCTCAGCCTCCGGCTTCATAGGCAACAATGGTGGCCTTAACTTCTGCAACGCACAAGTACATAAAAAATTAAGAATAGTAATTGAGGTTATGAATAATTTTGGACACAAAAATTTCTCCTGTGCATAAGTTTCTGCTTGCTTCTGCTTGTTCACCCAAAAGGTTGGTTTAGTGCAGGTTGTAACTGGGCAGTAGAAGAATTAATACACTTAACATGCAGAAAGTTCCACGTTCAAACTCCTAGTATCTCCAGGTTTGTTGTTGTGTGCCTTCAAGTTGTTTCTGACTTATGGCAGCTCTAAGGTGAATTTATCATGGGGTTTTCTTGGCAAGATTTGTTCAGAGGAGGTTTGTCTTTGCCTTCCTCTGTAGCTGAGAGAGTGTGACTTGCCTGAGATCAGCCAGTGTGTTTCCTGGGCTAAGCAGGGATTTGAACCCTGGTCTCCCAATTTGCAAACCATTATACACTTGCTTTTCTGAAATCCTGGAGAACAATTGCCAATCAATGTCAACCATATTAGGCTGGATGAATCTAGAAAAGGCTCTCCAGTGGTTTCATATGCAGTTCTAATCTTCCCCAGGCCTCTAGAACCTGGGGCAGTACTGATGCAATAGCAAGGGAAATTCAGACATCTCCCAATGGACAAGTGAAAGTGCCCTAGGTAAAGTACAACTGGGGTTTCACTCATCCCAAGGTAATAAAAACTCTGAGTGCTAAAACTGTGTACAAGTCAGAATGCACATGATGCAAGTCCCTACCCCAAGTTCCGACATATGTGCGTTTCTCTTCAGAACTTGACATAATGTTATTGTTGTGTGCCTTCAAGTCATTTCTAGCTTATGGCAACCCTAAAGCAAACTTTTCACAGGGTTTTCAGGGGCTAAGAGTGTGTGATGTACCCATGGTCACTAACTGGGTTTCCATGGCTGAGTGGAGAATCAAACCCTGGTTTCCAGGGGCATAGTCCAGTTATCAAACCATTACACCATGCTGGCTCATATGTTTAATACATTGGCTTAATCCACTTAGATTAGAAGCTTCTGCACAGTCAGGAATTCTAATATGGCAAGGTTCCCAAATGTGCTTGCAAACCCGCTTGACAGCTTTGTGCTCAACATGCAAAGTTCTGAAAAGGACCATAGGATGAGGTCTTGCACATGCATTCTTCCCTCCTGTAGTTTTAACTTTCCTCTGTTTACATGAATACCTAAAGTTAATATGATAGTGATGACAATTTAATCAATATCTATACCACTTCTTCAAACAGTGATAGTTATGTCAATAACTTAAATGTTGAAGGCATCCATGGCTCCTGGACCAATTTTTAAAGTTGTAGGAGGCTCAATGTTGGCAGATAGTTAATTTTGCCTACCTGCAAAGGAAAAGAAAGCAAACCCACCCTTGACTCAGTTAAACAGCTAAAGAACATAGAGGAGAGCAGAATAGTCTGCCTCCAGCTGTGATCTGGACACCCTCATCAGACCATCACAACAGCTATCATAATGCCTGAGGGCACAGCCAAGGGAGGACAAATTACTTCTCCCATCTTTCAATCATCCTTAAGCACAAACACCCTTACAAGCACAATGTGTATTTAGAAATCCCCTCCAGGTGTTCAGTTTAGACCACCTATACTATAATGTCTTAAACCTAAGAATATACAATGTGGCAACATTCTCTTGTTTTCTACGCTTGGGATCCCTGCATTTTCTTTTCCTTGTACTTGGCATTCATCTGGCAGTTCATATACTGCAGCAGATGGCAATTTGGCTAGATGCTGCCTGGGTTGGCCCCGGAACCAGTTCTTCTTTGTTGTTGCCAAATGTCTTCTTTGACCTCTGTAAGGACACCACATGCATGCTATAGAGACCTTCTTTAGTTTCCAAATGAAACAGGCCATGGGTAACCACATGTGTTGTTCATATGCAGCCCTTAGTAAGATCCTACTTTGTATCAAATTATTGTTTCCTTCCTTTGCTTCACTTCTCCTTTACATACATTTAACTCATAAGTCAGTAGGATTTCAGATAAATACCATGCAAGTTCCAAGGCAGTCAGATTCTTCATTAAATTTGCCTCAGTGTATAATTACTTAATTAATTACTGTGTACATCAGAGAACTTAGCTGTGACAACTTAAGAATTAAAAACTAGCCCAGGGATATAAAGTGCTCCTTCATCTCCTTCTTTCTCCTTCCTTCTTACCTGTCATTTCCCTTTCTGTTTCCCACAGAGCCTTAACCATCATTGGGTTTATTTTTCTAGTATCCTTCCCCACAAATGTATTCTCTTTGGTATCACTCACATACTACATCTTTCCTCACCCTGACAACTGCTGTGCTTCCTCAAAATTGGATTTTTTTTTAAAAAAAACTTCGTATTTCTCTAGTCTCAGACTTAATGGAATTATGCCTTGGACTGCTTCAGCCCGTTGCTCACGTGGTTTTGTTAATGTAGGTCATTTTTGCTTTCCCTGATTCTCCAGAGTTTTTTTTTAGACATCATTCTGGTCTTGGAGATACAAGGAACTTAATCCACACACAGGCAGAGCATATAGTCATGTTCTTTGTCTCAGTTTGCATTAATGGAATCTGTCCTCTGCTGTCCCACTTTTTTAGCTGATTTTAAAATGTCCTATTTTCTCTCTCTGCAGCCTACTTTCCTCAGCTTATTTCAACTGCTGTAAACTGAATTTTAAGTCCAAAAATAATTTGTACTCAGTTAACTTAGCAGAGGAGGAGAAAAGGGAGTGGCATCTTGCCCTTCCCTGTAGACTTAGGTAAAATTAAAGCTACTTCAGCCTGACCCAACTTGGTATTGTTCCTTATCAATAACTTTTTTTCATCTTGACCACACTCTTTTGTTATTTGGCCACGTATGTCCCAGTTTTCATCTGTAAAATGCTGGATGATATGAAGAAGTGGAGGCTGCAAAGTGTAATGAAAATATGTCTAGAAGATAGATTAGTGAGTAGAAGACCTTTCCAGGGATCCCATTGTATCTACAGAAGATAGCACTGGGATTTCAGGAAGTTCTTATGACTGCTAAAGGAAGGAGTCTTAGGCAACACTAAATGCTATACTCCAGGTCTCAATTTTGGCAGAAGAGGGATTTGAGTATCAGAACTGGACATTCTGGGAAAGAGCTGAGAAGGCTCTCCAGAAGTGCCCCAGATCTTATGACACAGAAATTGCAGTAGGTGGATCTCAGCAAAGTGATCTTGGTAAGCATGATTTCAGCAATAATTCCTGCTGAGAGTAGAACCAATAAGAATATAACCAGCTAGAAGCAAGAAGGTATTAGAATAATGGGCACAGAATGTCTCATATAGTATATGAGAACCAAAAAGGAAAAAAAAAAGCACACAAAAAAGAAACTAATTAATCAGGATGGAGACCAAACTTGAAGCTAACAAAAGGGGGAAAACATCTTGGCTAGGGTGAACAATAGTTTAAATATTTATTTATTGGATTTATACCCTGTCTTTCTGCAAAAGAATGGTACCCAAGGCGAATTCCTCTGCCCAGTCTTCCGTTAGCACCACACCCAAAGGAATGGGGAGGGGGCTTTGTCAGCTTAATTGAATTTGTGGGTTTGACTAGATGCATTCATCATACCTGAGCTCTGATAAATGGACTCTGCTTCCCACTGTGAGGCATGCATTTTAGTAAAACTAATTAGGTGACATTGATACATCTTGTCCTGTGCATGCGACCTATGAAGTAAGCACAAGCTTACCATCCAAGACTTTTTGCATAGCTTGGCAGACACTTAGCAGGCCTCTGTGCTCATTATCCCACATGGGCCAAACAGAAATCTGCTTCAAGCATAATACCACATAACTCTGGGATGGAGCATTTTTCAGCATTTAGGCTAAGTTGTCTGTCAACAAATTCATCCTGTTTTTGTTTGTTTGTTTGTTTACAAAGATACATGGTAAGCCATGTAGGGAGCATAGAAACATCCAGTGAAATCCCCATGCCTGTGATCAGCCTGTAAGGCTTGAAGATAGGAAGGGGACATGGATTTGCACATCAACTTCACGGAGTTTTTCTCTATCTTTGACTGTCCCACATTGAGCAGGGACGTCTAAAGAGCAGGGGGACAGTCCTGCTTGAATGCATTTGATAAAGCAGGAGTCCTGGTTGTGCAAAGGTTTCTATTTGTGTTCAAAAGAATGTGAATAGACATCTCTCCTTCAGATCCCTCCTGTCAACATGGGATTTTTTTAAAATCACAATGCTCTTGATGTTCCTTGCTTGCTTACTTACTTGTTGCACCTTTAAATGACTCCAAAACAAAAATTATCTGAGCAGTGTAGAAGTATAAAAAATATAACATACAAACCATAAACAATAATTAGAGACAACACATAATAAAACCAAGATAAAACTTCTTCTGCTTGACTTGTTCTTTTTTTTTTCCCTTAATTTAGATTTTCAGACTTCAGTTTTAACAGAAAGGGGAACAGCAGGAAGCATTCGTCTACCCTTTTCCAACCTTCATTTTAACTGGTGCCTAAGAATCAGAATGATGCTAACTTGGAAAGTTGTTTTCTTGGACATTGTAAGGCCTGCAAAAAGATCCTGCCAAAGCAGACAGACCTCCTTTATTGCACCATCCATGAACTGATTTGAATTTTTTTGTTTTTCTGGACAATATTGTCATCTTCAAAGCTGCCAGGTGGATTTTTGTTTATGTGACTTATCCATAACATCTGGAATTCACATTTAACTTGATGGATATGTCATCATATACACCAAGCTCATCCAACACTTGAATGAACTGTTCATTCTGTGTCCTCTCAATTTTATCTGTACATTTTCTTTAGGCTGAGATGGGCTATATGATGCTTTAAAAAAAAATCATAACCATAGACCTGGATAGCAACTCGGAGGAGCAGCACTCTGGTACAAATTAATTGCCTGTCTTGACTGTGGTTCACATTTTCAGTTTCATGAATGTCTTGGGACCGTTCGGGCATCAATTTGTATCCAGGTATCTGTACCTCTATGTAATAATTCCTGTGCTTAATGAATATGACAAGATATTCATCCTTGTGCTCCAATGCCATATGACATGACATCTATATTTTTAATTTTTGAAACCTTCTTCTGTCCTCCTTTAAATTACTATGTCACTCTTTCTTCCCAGATTCAGCAGCACTATCCCATGATGTCAGCAACACATACGCACAAAAGGAACCCAGGTTTTAGAGGAAAGAGACCTCTTGTTTGTTTAAAATGTGCAAATTAAGAAAATCAGTTTAATAAAATCTGTGTACTATTTACCATGCTTCAAATAATTGTGACAATAGGTAGGAAAACAGATCCCTTAGAAAGATCATTTAGTCAATTCTCAGTGTCTCCTGAGATTTTACTAGGCTTTCTCAATGTACTTGCAAGTATGGCTGACACTGAGTGATGACTTACATGTGGGTACGTTTCCTGACACATGCAATTGTACTGTTTCTGGTCAACACATAGTGTTCGTATTCAGCTGAAAGTTATGAAAGTGGACTTATGTACGTGGTTCCATTGCATATTGCATGTTTCACATTACACATTGTGACAAATTATTAATTGCATGGTTGTGCATGGCTGTGCACTATACATTAATGTGCAATGCACAATTTCTTGTAATTGTGTAACAGGATGGCATAAAGTTGTTACCACACCCTAGACTTTTATAATTGAACATATTTATGGCTGGAAACCATGTCTGAAAGCACAGTGGCTGGAAGCATGATACCACATCAAGATGACCTCAGACATGGTCAGGTTATAAATTCAGAGAAGATTAGGTGGAAAAACTTGCCACTAATGGATTTGTCATAATCCTTTCAAGACCTCAGGCTATGTACATGCCCAAATACAACAGAAAGTGAAACTGCCCAAGTGAAGCAGAGACCGTCCTGTGATGGTGCCCTTTTCTAATCTTCTCTAAACCCCTTGCCTGACCAGACATTAAGAAATTGTCATGACTCCCATCAAAGTTTTGTTACCTAGAGTTAAGACAATCAGCCCATTCCGGACTCCTTTGTCAAGCCTGTGAGAAAGCAATTACCACTTTATCCACGTACCCTCCTTCAGGATAGGAAATAGGGTTTAAAAGCCCCAGCATTGGCCCCATCAAATTGTAGTACGTTGGGTGTATTAACACTGCAAGTGTTAACCCAGAGTCCTATTCCTCTGTGCTAACTTCAGGTGCTGTCTGAGCCACTCCACCTCAACCTTGTCCTTCAGGACTAGTAACTATCACCCTTTCCACCCAATCTTTCTCCATCCAACCTTTCCTGCTTCACTTTCTGATAGCCTTGTATGGTTTTTAAGAGTGTCTTACTGTTAATTCCAAATAAAATACCGTGTTTGCCAGTGTATAAGACACACTCGTGTATAAGACTCAGACATTTATACACTGGCAAATACTATTTTCTAATGTGTAAGACAAACCAGTGTATAAGACGCATCCCATTTTCAAACAGTATTTTTCAGGAAAAAAAGTGAGTTTTATACACCAGCAAATAGAGTACTCTGTTTAACTTTCAGCTGGAGTCCTATCTACAGTTACTACTCTTATACACAGGTGAAAAGATCCTGCCATTACCCTCCTTTTGCAGGCCTCTTTTGAGCTATAATTCCCCAAATTTTAAGGAGAAGTTGGCATTTTGCATGGATATTAAAGGCCCCCACCTCTTAGGATAACCATGTAACTGATGTTGCATAAGAAACACTCCTTCTCTTTGACGTGGGATTGTGGCCTGTATGAACTAAAGAGTAGGACTCATAGGCCTAAATCCTATTGTTAGTCCAAACTAAAGGAAAGCCATTGAAGCAGTTGGATTCACCTACTTATTGACTCATTACTCAACACTTGATTCAGTGGGTCTATTCTCATTTAGACTACCCAATAAAATTCCAGCCAAAATAAAGTTTCTAAAAATGGCCTTTTAGAGCAATAGTTTCCACAAAGCAATCTGCAGAAGAGATAAGAAACAAAGTAGAAATTAGAAGGGATCCCATCTGGAAAGATGCCCAGAAAATAAGCACTATTCAACTCCTCTGGATGCTTCTTAGAGTAGTGTCTTATTTTGCCATGATTTGGTCTGTTTTTTTTCCAGTATTTTTGAAACTACAGTTTCTCTTACTGCACAAATATATTACAGTGTCATCTAGTGGCAAAAGAGATTACCTTTTCTATTGTTTTAAGTCTTAAGATACATGTTTATGACAATAGCAAACATGAGGTGGTGGTGTGTTTTGATTTGGTTATTAATTATTAAATATGAAAGAAGATTTAGATAACAGAGTTTTTACAAGTAAATTAAAATGAAATGGTTTATTCCATGTTACCCTGTTTTCTGGGAGTCCTGGGAGGAACACCAAATTGCTATAAGTTGGGGAAATTAGTTCAGAGCACAAGTTGGCAAAATGAGAGGCAGGGTAACTTAGCAGGATCTTGCAACCCAGTGTCTACGGGGTCAGGCCAAGTCAAGAAGCAAACCGGTTGGAAAATAATGAATGATCTTTATTAAATACAGGCACATAATGTAAGCAACACAAGCACACAGATAACTAAGGAAAATAAAGGTGTGAGTAAGATAGTGGGATTTTCAGAGGGATAGTTGGTTCAGGTGATACAAAACCTGTCCTAAAGTCCAGAAGAAGAAGAAAATGGAGAGCGAGGCTGGGGTTCGATGTATCTCAGCACGTGGAGCTGAGGGGAAGCTCGCCAAGCAAAGTGGCAGCAAGGCGGTCTGGAACTCGGGAGCGATCCGAGGAAGCGCTCAAAGTCAGGGGTTTTTATAAGGAGAATTGTGACCGCAGGCTAGGTCGGACTTAGGGGAAAACAATAGATTTGGAGTTGGAGACAAAGCCTCCGAAAGGTCAGAATTTGAATGATTGAATTATAGCTGAATTTATCAATAGAGTAGCCGGTATGCAAACGCGGAGTTTTTGAGCATTGTATAGCTCGATCATCAAGCTGCCAGCGCGAGGCAGAGGATCTTTTGAGAGTTGCTTGCATACCTAATGGAGGTACTTGCCTTGAGGTCTCCTAAAGCGGCGAGTCGGCTGTTTTCTGGCCTGCCTGTGTCGTCTAGGAATATTACAGTGATTATCGGCTGAGCCTGTATGCGTGCTTGTCCAGGGGCCTCGCAAGCACGTGGAAGGGATATGTGAAACCGAATTATTGATATCCAAAGATATCTTTTTATATCCTCAAAGCTCGGGCTAGCCAGGGCAGTAACATCCAGCTATATTCACTGATACCTTCTGTATCCAAAACCAATAAGAGAATGAATGTAGTGTAGTAATTAGCACCCTCATGGTGCCTTCCAGATGTTTTGGATTAAAACTCTGAACATACCTAATGATTCATCATGTTCTCCGAGGCTGAGTCTAATTAATGTCTTACCATTTGGAATAAATATTTGGGGACCATATAGGGCAGTGGTCCTTACTCTTTTCTTTACCAGGGACATCCTTTAAATATCTTTTTTTGCCACAGAGCCCCAAGACTTAATTCAAGAAGTAAACCCTGAAGTGGATCAAATATTTATTTAAAATTGTTCATAGAAATAAGTAAGCACACACTTCCCTGGAAGGAGAAGGAAGACTTTTCTTCTGCTTCTCCCCATCAGTTTAAGGCTGGAGTAGATTGAACAGCAATGCGCAGGCCCATCCATCCATCTAGCATTTGCCCTCCTCTCTCTCTCTCTCTCTCTGTGTCTCTCTTTCTCCTATTTTCCAGCCATCCAGGCTATCAGAAATACTCAAGCATTCTCTTTTTTTTTTTTTTTTTTGCCTTCTTCATCAGGAGGAGAGGAGACTGAGATGGGCAAAGGAGGGAGAGACGGAAGAAAATCAAAAGCGGAGGGGGGGTTGAAGCTATCCTTCTATAAAAGACCTTAAGTGCACTTCCTCATTTCTATTCATAAGTGCACACACTTTCATCTGAATTTAGTGACAGCTCCTTTTTTCAAATGGTGATACCTCACTACAACTTCCAGTGTCTTGCCAGGGGGTGGCACCTGCAGCAGCAACCCCTCTTCTCATTTGATCCCACTCCTCCCTGCTATTCTTTTTCAGAGTTGGCTACCACACTGCATCAAGGATCCCACTTGGAATGAGGCCAAATGAGAAGAGGTGGTGCTGCTGCATTAGATGCCACCCCCTGGCAAGACATGGAAGCTGGACCACGGATCAAAATAAGCCACCACTCAATTCAGACAAAGTTGCACAGGCATTATGCATGGAAATGAGGAGGCACATTTGGGATCTTTTACAGAGGGGTTGCTTCAAACTCCCCCCTTTTGCCTTTAATTCCTTGGTTTAGTTTTATTTTGTTTTTCCTTTTTCCTCTTGCTGCATTGTCCATCTTGGTCTCCTCTTCTCCTGGCGAAGAAGGCAGAAAAAAGAGTGTTGGTTGAGCATTTCTGATAGTAGACTAGGCTGATCTCCCCTGGAAAAGAGGGGAGGGAGAAAGAGAGAAGAAGGGCAAACACTAACTGGCTGATCGGCTGTCAGCTTCGCTGTCACTCAGCTGCTGAGACTGCTTCCTGCTCTTAGTGAAGAAGTCATGTGACAGGCAACATGTAGGCTCAGCTAGCTAGCCTAACTGCCTGCCATCTTTTGCCTTGGTTCTTGTCATGTTGCCATTCTGTTGTGGGAGAGGAGACAAACTGGGCAGCCTTCGAGCCTTTCATAGACCCCCAGTGAGGGCATCAAGAACCCTTGGGGATCCACGGACCCCAAGTTAAGAACCAGTGATATAGGGCAAACTACTGCAAAATTTTGGAGTGTCTTGCTAGGTCACTTTTTTTTTTGTGTCTGGCTATCTGACTGTTGAGTTGGGTAAGGTTGGGCTTTTTATGTTGGGAAATGTTGTATTTAGGATTTTTTAATATTTTTTATTAATTTTAATATTTTTTAACTCTGTAAATTGTTCTTAAAGCTTATATTATTAATGTTTTTGTATTGTTCTTAATTTGTACTGTTTTAAATAAGTCGTTAACCTCCTTGAGTCCTATTATTGGGAAAAAGGTGGGATATAAATGAACTAAATTAATTAATTAATAAATATGGGACTTAAGGGAGATCTTAACTGCAGCTGGAGCATGCCCTTCGTATTTAGAGCTGAACTTCCAGTTACATTTGATACAGGGATGTCATAAAAATGGCAGCAGCTCTGAGCTTCCCCATACATTTGGGCACCCTTGTCTGTATCATGTTGCAGAGGTAGGCCAGGAAGTTGTATAAGAGAGTGATGTTATGACAGAGATCAATGTGTTTAAACTTTATGTGGAGCCTGATATAGGACCACCATATTTGGAGGCAGTGAGCATCCAGGACCAATCTAATGTGTTAATAATAACATACAAACCCTAAGCAGCTCAGACACCAAATATTTGATCTAGTGTCAACCTAACAAAGCACCCTGGAATTTAAGATCATCAAGGAGACTTTTGCTGGTGATATTCCAAAGCAGTGCAGCTCAGAGAACCACTACACATGTCAGGGCTTTCTTAGTGGTAGCACTCCAGTCATGTTCTGTAGAGTCGAAGGCTTTCACGGCCAGAATCCATTGGTTCTTGTGGGTTTTCCGGGCTTTGAGACCGTGTTCTGGTTGTATTTTCTCCTGACGTTTCGCCTGCATCTGTGGCTGGCATCTTCAGAGGGATGGTGAATTGGAAGTGGAGTGGAGAATATATATGCCAGTCTCCTCCTCCAGAGGGGAGGGAGCAAGTAGCATAATAGTCCTATTGTGTGTATTGAATACTTGTTCCTGGAGGGAGACTTTCTGAGTCCAGGTGGGGCTCGTTAGGGCTCATTAGTATCTTTTGTGTTTTGATTTTGGTGTTTTTCAATACTGGCAGCAAAACAATACATTTCTGAACTCCATAGGTGGGGAAGGATTTCCCTAGAGTTCATTAAAGAATGGTTGAACACAATCAGAGAAAAAGGCATTTTTAGAAGAAAAAACATTTTTGGAAGCAGGCATTTACAAAAACTGTCATGTGATGTGAGAGTGTTAGGAGCCTGGAATGCTTTTATTACTGTGAATGAAGAACTCATGAGTGGCTAGGCAACTTTAATAAAAGACCACTAAGGTTCTTGGATATTTAGGAAGCTCTGGAATTTAATAGAGCTTAGAAAGGGCACAGAGAGAAGAAAAATGCTTAAAGCACATTTGCTGAGGGAATTTAGAGGCAGACTGAGAGTGAAGAGTTGGAGTGAAGAGCTGGAGTTCAGTAAAAATTGAGGTTCAGACTTGATGGATTGAATTAGTGGCTTTCTGAGAATTTGATGTTGGCTCTGAAGTTCTACTGCCTGTTCTTGGTAGTGTGCTTATTCCTAACAGACTCTGCTTGTGTATTTTTAAATAAAAACAAAATATTGTAAAGATTCCACAAATCATTCTCTCACCCAAAAGAAAATAAACCCTTTAGTACTGTCCTTGGAATTTCTTCCTGTCCAGAAAGTCTGAGCATGTAACAACTGAATAAATTTGCAAAAATCCTATTTTGGAGCGTTTGCCAAAACCACTACTTTTACTTTTAGACACTAGATTCTTGTGCATGCTGTGATTCATTTACTGAACCTGCTGCTCTTTATTTTTTTTCATCATATGAGAGCATGGAACTAAGATTGTTTGGTCTACAAAGAAATCTGTAATACAAGTGGTACCTCCTGCAGGAAAACTATCCAGTTTGTTTTGTCTATAAAAGTTCAACAGATTCAAATGGCAGGTTAGTCTGCAGAGGAGAACTTCACAAGAGCCAGTCAGTACTTTACTGCACTGAATATTGTTGATTGTAGTTTTAGTAAGTAGTAAAGTTGCTTCATCTAAATTGCTGGCTTTTTGCCGTAATAATAAACTTGCAACTTGCTTCATCTATGCTCTGGTCTTTAACTGATATGTTGACATATCATTACATTTGTGCCACTGTCATAATGGAACTTCTCACAGCTTGAATGATCATTTTATAATAAGTAACATTTGACATTCCAGATGTTTGTATTTCAGAATCTTTGAAAGTCAACAACATCTAACTTCCAGGCTCTGCTGCTTACTATACTCTTTGAAGCAGAAGGCAGCCAGCCTTTCTAAATACACAGATAGACTGGCTATTTCTGCCAGTCAAAAGGGGAAGGGGGAAAGTACTTTTATGATTTTATTTTCCTATGATACATTCAAATCAATTTTAGGTCTTATGTAGAGTTCTTTTTTTTAAAAAAAAAATAAAGAACTGGGACTGAGGGGTGGGGCATTTTGGCAATTCTTACCTCTTACAAAATAGGATAAACTTTCCATTAATTTAACACACACCCCAAAGTTCACAGACATTATGGTGCCCTGCCTGTATTATATATTACATTTGAGTGTGGCGGGGGGGGGGCGGGGAGTATGGGCTAATGTACTCTTCCACTCTGGAGTGAGATTTGTCTGTGTATTTTACTCCTACCTGTGAGGTCAGAGCAACTAGCAGAAATACTATCACGGCCCACAGAAGGATTGAACTGAAGACCACTGGGAGGTAGCTACAGGGGAGCAAAATAAGCATTTCCAGCATTGCAGGGAGTGAGACGCTGAAAGTTGTTCACACCTAGAACTCTTACATTTGCTGTGTTCACATTCCTTGGTAACTTCCTTGGATGCCTAAAATATATCTGTAAATGCTCAACTGACATTTTCAGTTACTGCAGTGCTAGACATTTGACAACTTGAAGGAAAATTTAACTGGAGCAAAAATGAGATTTCCCTACACCATTGCTTGCACTCTGAGACTTTAGCTAGTAGATGTTACTTTTTGGTACTACAATGACCAGAATCCTCTAACCAACAGAGCCACAGGAATCCAAAAAATTACCTGTTCAGCCTATGCCATAAGTATTGCCAGTCCACATTTCTCTGGTCACTTGTAGTTTCTTTAAAACCATGGCTAAGAGCCAATAAAGTGTCGGGAGAGGGAAATAGTAAAAATTCCAGGTATACGTTATACTATCCCCCTGTGGTTTCCTTGGCAAGAGTTATTTGAGGTTTGCCATTACCTTCTGTAAGGCTGAGAGAGTGTGGGTTGCCCAAGGACATACCCAGTGAGTTTCTATGGATGAACAGGGATTCATACCCTGATCTCCCTTTTAGGAGCCAGAGTGTTGTAGTGGTTTGAGTGTTGGACTAGGACTCCATGAGATCAGGGTTCAAAACCCAGCTCAGCCATGGAAACCCACTGGGCGACCTTGGCCAAGTCACTCTCACCCAGCCTCAGAGGAAGGCAAAGGCAAACCCCTCTGAACAAATCTTGACAAGAAAACCCTCTGATAAGTTTGCCTTAGGGCCACCATAAGTTGGAAACAGCTTGAATGCACGCAACAATGCGATTATTTGCCAGGGATACATGTGTTGATGGGACCGATATATCTCCTTGTAGTACTTTTCCATGGGCCTAAGTAACACATAGCAGATGGCTTAAGAAAAGAAAGGAATTTACATTTTAAAAATAACAGTTCCCTCCACTTCATTAACCCTGAATTCCCTGTTACTCCACTTGCCCACATATATAGCTTTCATGAAGCATACAAATTTAAGGGAACAAAGAGGATGTGGCAGAAAGAAAGTGTGAGACAGCCAAGTGCAACACACAGGCATGTAGCTATGAGGGATGAATGCCAAAATGGGGGTACTGATCCCTCCCCTCAAGTATTCTGTCCACCAGTGAAATTTTCCTTAGGTCCTGACATTGCAATAACTTAAAATCAGTTATCAGTTGAGCATTTAGAAATTCAGCTAAGGCGTCCAAAGAAGAAGGCAGGGAAAGGGACCTAGTGAATGCAAAAGGGGACATCTAAGTGTGAATGATTTTCAGTGGGGATTCCAACCCTTGACAGATAAACATTGGGACACCTCTGTGCCTGAGTGGGTGAAGCTTCAGCCAGAACTCAGCAGCTCAGTTGTTCAACATGGAAATAAAATGTCTCAGCCAATGGAAGCTAAACTCAGATGTGCCTTAGGGGAAAATGGGACCAAAGAGAGCAGGTAAGCAGGTAGCTCTAGACGACAAAAGCGGTGAGGAAAGTCAAGTATAACACAGCAGATGAAATGCTTATGTATCCTATATCACATTTAAGCAATTTTATCCCATTTCACAGTTGAGGAACACTGAGTTATAAAAAGAAGTGACTAGCCTATAATCAATAATGTAATCCATGACAGAGAATTGACAATTTAACAGAGATAGGTTACATAGTAATAAAGTGCGTATTTGAATGTATGAAAAAAGATTCCTGCTCACTACTGAATACCTGTAGCCTTGCCCTTCTGTACACACATCTCTCTCATCCAGATTAACCTCTTTCCCTATAAATTAAACACAGCTCACTCTTTGTTTTCCCTTTTAGTTTCCCCCCAGCAATGGCTGCCTGAACGGACCAGGTTGTGTGAAATGATTCCAGCATAAACACGTTTGTGTTTGAGGGAATGTAGAAGAGTTAAGCAGTTCATTAAAATAATCCCATGGTGTCACAGGACAAGGGCATATATACACAAATCTACTTTGAGGTGTCTAGTTTTCATTCTGGTCTCCAGGAACTGTATTAATGGCAGTAACAAACAGGACACAAAAGTGTCTGAACTCTTTAGAGTGGGAATATCAATAGCATTTTTTTCTGTTTACTTTCTAGAGAATTGTTTCATTCATGAAAGAACTGTTGTTCTCATATTTTTTTTTTATTTAAACTACACAAAAATACAGTCATTGCCTATGACTATGACAGAAGGTTCTAGGAATTTATTCATGGCAATGGGAAATAGTTATTTAATAAAAGCTTTATTGGGTTACTTTATTTCTGATTCTTGATTTCCAGCCATGGTAGATTTTACAGATTCTGTACAATGCACCATATGTACCAATCTAGACTATACTATAGAGGTTACTAAGCCAAAGGCTGCTTTACAAGCTGTTCAGTATTTCTGTAAGTGGGTCTTTGGCAGATTGCATTGGCTGTAGTAACCAGTGTGTATCTGTAATGTTTGTGCTGGCACATACATGGGTGGATAATTATTTTAGTGACTATTTTAAAAATGTCCAACTACATTCATATTTTGCTATTACTTCTTGGCATCATGCACTAAAGCCAGGCAGACTGCCAACCCTGCTTTGGCAAACTATATAAGGAGACTTGTTGTTCAACATCTTATGGCTGAACTAGAAATTTGCCAGCAGATGCTGATCTAGGAACCTTTCTCACTGCTCAATAATTGCAAAGCAGTGGGGTACAATGTAAATTGTAGCTGAGAAACTGTTGGTGCATGGCTGAGTCTGCTGTTTCAGGTAATACCAAATGATGATGCAGTGCACAGATGAAGTCAAGAATTGGTATCTACTTTAGTGATGGAGACAGTGGTGTCTTTCACACTATATAATTGATAGCATAATGTGTCTACATTTTTTTTAATATGTTTGTTTATTAAGTTCAACCATCATTATGGATCAGCACAATAGATACAAATCAGTATACAAAAGATCCATATGTATATGTTGCCATACACTCCATAAGACAATATCAACCAACAATATGAATCCAACACTACAGTATTGTTCAATACTCAATTATACCCCAAAAAAAGATATAAATGAAATGGATAAATAGTTAGATGATTTTGAGTTTGTCTATAACTGATATAACCTAGAAGAATCATTATTTTACCCTAACAATTATTATACCCCAACCAAGACCTATTCTATGTATTCACTATTTCTTATCCTAGAATATTGTTATGAAAATCTCATATAAGAATCTAATTAAACTTACATTTAACAAAAAAAAAAGGAACACAAAAGAGATACAAATATAAGTAATACTAGAAGTTAAGAAAAAGAAAAGAAAAGAGAAGGAAAAAGGAAAAAACATTACAATTACAACTCTATTTTATGATTTACAATTTTAAAAGAGATATTTCTCCCCATCTATCTTTCCATACACTTTTTAGAGCATTCCGTTCTTGATTCAACATGTCTATACTTCGATTTTGCATAAGTATAGTTAGTGTATCCATTTGATACATGTCAAGAAGCTTGAATAACCATTCTTCAGATATTGGGATTTCTTTAATTTTCCACTTACTAGCATACAATAGCCTGGCTGCTGTTATCATATATAAAAGAAACCTTCCATATCTCTTTTGATCATTACCATTAATTCCTTTCAGTATATTTGATAAAAATAACTCTGGAGACATAGGAAATTGTAAAGCCATTGTTGCTCTAATTTGATTATAGATTTCCTTCCAAAATGTTCTGGCCATTTTACATGTCCACCAGACATGGAAGAAAGTACTTGTTCCCTCGTCACACTTCCAATATTTATCAGATATATTTTTATATACAGTTGCTAGCTTTGTGGGAGTCAGATGCCACCTATAAAACATGATGACAAAAAAACCATGATGATGACAAAGAATGTGACAAAGGATCAAGAGGAGGAATTAAAACAAATGACAAACTTTCAGACTGGGGAAAAAGATAAATATTTAGGAATAGTGATTACAAAGAAAAATCTGGATCTTTATGAAAATAACCATAAAGCAACCTGGAATAGAGAAGATCTTAATAAATGGGCAAATTTAAAATTATCCTTATTGGGTTGAATAGCTACTATTAAAATGAGCATACTTCCAAAATTAATGTTCCTCTTTCAAAATCTACCTATTGTAAACCATGAAGAAACATTCAAAAGGTGGTATAATGAAGTAAGAAAGTTTGTGCGGTTGGGGAAAAGACCAAGAATTAAATGGAGTTCTCTACTAGACAGAACGAGGCCTCCTTGACTAGACAGTAGAGAACGAGGAGGCTTTGGCCTCCCAGATTTTAAGATATACCACCACACTTGTGCTTTGTCCTGGATTCTTGACTGATAAATTTAAAAAATAGAAGAATTTTACAATTAGAAGGATTTAACATGAAATATGGTTGGCATGGCTATTTAGGATATAACAAAGGCAGCATGGATAAAGAATTTAATAAACAAAAGAAACTCGCTGTTAAGAATTTGGAACCTATAGCTTTTCATAAACAAGAATGTGGGTCAACAGAAAAGTGGTTAACTTATGAGAATTTACTGGATAATAAAACAGGTAGTGACACTTTAAATCCCTCAAGGTATTGAAAAAAGAAGGAACTAAATGTAACTGGTTTTTATACCGACAACTAAAAGAGAGATATAAAATTGATATGAATACAGAAGGCATTGAGGGAAAAAGAAATGGTTTTGACATTAAATTATTGGATGGCAAGGATCATATACTATCACTAATATATAAGAATTTATCGAAATTAGAATTGGAGAAAGAAACTATTAAGGATAACATGATTAAGTGGGCCAAAAATCTGGGGCATACAATAGCTCTAGAGGACTCGGAAAAAGCATGGACAATAAATTTGAAATTTACAAAATGTATTGCCCTTAAAATTATTAGCATTATGTGTCCACATTAAGTGGCATGGCAGTCCTCTGTGAAATATCAGGAGTTGCAGTTTAGGGAGAGAGAGGTCTCAGACAGAGCAACTCTGGTGCTACTGTTCAAACTACCAACCACAGGATTCCAAAGGACGCAGATGCAGCGGTTAAAGTGAAATCACAGTGTAAAGGGCCCAGTGTCTCCACTTCAGGCAGCAAACTGTCTCATACTGCTACTCAGTTGGGAAGGGGTGCTTATTTTCCCCCACCTTCTTCTTTCCCTTTGCAACATTCTCCTCAAACCCAGTGGCTACCTGCAATCAAAAGTGTATCACTAGAAAACTCATGCCACACAATACTCTTATTTTAAAATGTCCCTGAAAGAGGTTTGCCGTTTGTTCTGGTGAAGAATGACTGTTGTTTGGCTAAAACACAAGGAGAGTGACCCTTTAGACTTGGGGCACTTATGTGGGTCCATGTCTCAAAAAATGGACAGGACTCTTACAATCCGTTATGGAGATAACACTCACTAGGAAGTATGTTACCCTAAAAGGTGGCGGATATTGGGGTCCTCCAGCAGTGCCAGTATCTCCTTAGGATTTGGGGAATGATTAGCTCAAATGAGGCCTGTAAGACGAGGATAACAGCAAGATCTTTTCAACTGTATATACCAATACTAACTGTAGAGAGGACTCCAGTTAAAAGTTAAAAGGGTGTTTTATTGGAAATTAATAGACACACACAAGAAATCAAGCAATCTCACAAACCATTCAAGGCTATTGAAGGAAAAGGCAAGAAAGGTTGGAGAGAGAGATTTGGTGTGGAAGGGGTCATATTTACCAGTCCTGAAGCAGAAGATGGAAGTGGAGTGGCTCAAATAGGAGTTTGAGGGCCACATGGAGGAACAGGAGTCTGAGTGCAGTGGGATGCCCAACACGCTAGCGTGTGACCGTGTTACAAATCACCTGGGCTAGAGCCAAGGTTTTTGTACTCTATTTCCTACCCTGAAGTACGGGTGTTAATAGCTTTCTTGCAGAGCAAACACAAGAGTATGAACTGGATCAATTGTCTTAACAGTACGCAACAAAACATTGATGGCAGTCCTGACAACCTCTTAATGTCTTGGTTGGATAAAGTGACTAGGTAAGGTTTCTGTAGGATATGTGTACAGCAGGGGTGCTTGACTGCTTCACCTTGCAGTTTCATCTTCTATTGTATTTGGAGGTTGGGTCATCGAGAGGATTATGTCAAACCCATTAATATCAGGGGTTTCTGTCTAATTCTCTTGAACTTATGACCTGGCCATACTGAGGTCATCCTGATCTAGCACATGCTTACAGCCAGTATCCTGCTATTGCATGTTTCCCAGACATAAGTGTCTAGGTTTATAAGAAAGTGATATTTCTCTCCAATTTTGCTATTTAGCGGGACAGGGGGTATAAGATGTGGTAACAAGTACCACTGACTGCAAATCACAGGCAAGGCCTAACAGTGGGGGAGGAGGCAAAAGTATCTTAAAGGATATTTATTCTCCTGGAAACAGGAAGTTTTTGTCAACTTTCATTGGCTGGAGTTTAGCTTCCACATGTTGCTAAAAGCAATGGTTGTGAAGGGAATAGTTTGGGGGTTTTTAGTGCACAACTTCTAAAATTTAATTTCTAACCAGATATATATTTTGTTGTTAGGTTTGATGTTTTCATTTGAATTACATATTCTGAGCAACTGTGGTTGATAACTTGGTGTATCACACTTAACAACTTCACCAGGACTTGTCTCTACCAATACCACCAAGGATTGTCCCTAGGTCTCAGGCTTGGGCTCTGAAATCTCATGGCCTGGGATGCTCCTGATCTGGCAGTGGTTGATGGAAACCAGCTAGCTTCAAATCAGATGTTATGAAATTGCCTTGTTTTCATTAACCACAGTTAACCATAGTTAAGGTTAGTCACAATTTAGAGTTTGCATTTAATACTAAATTGGCTACATGTGAAAAGAAACTAGGAGTATTAGTAGAGCACAAGCTGAACATGAGTCAGCAGTGTGATGTGGCCGCTAAGAAAGCCAATGTGATTCTGGGCTGCCAGCTTGGAGGGGGGCGGGTGGGTGGGTGGGTGGGGGTGTGGCCTTGGTGTGAGGGGCGTAGCTATGGTGTGAGGGGCGGGGCTGTGGTATGTGGGGGCATGGCTATGAGCTGGGACATCCCCCAAAAAATTGCTGCCCAGGGCAAACCACCTCCATCACCCCCCTGTCCCTAAGTGACTGTGGGCTGCGTCAATAGGAGTACAGTGTCAAGATCAAGGAAACTGATAGTACCACTCTATTCTGCTTTGGTCAGACCACACCTGGAATACAGTGTCCAGTTCTGGGCACCACTGTTCAGGAAGGATATTGACAAGCCAAAACATGTCCAGAGGAGGTGAACAAAATGGTAGATGGCCTGGAAACCATGCCCTATGAGGAACCACTTAGGGAGATGGGTATATTTATCCTGGAAAAGAGAAGGTTAAGTGGCAACATGGTAATATCGGATAAATATCTGAAGGATGTCATACAGAGGATGGAACAAATCTGTTTCTTGTTGGAGTAAAACAGTAGTAATAAATTTTGGATAGATTGTTGTAAGTTATGGTTTTGATTAAAAGCAGGTTACGGATATGAAAATGGAAGGCTGGAAGGGGAGGAGGGGATGCTTAGGAGAAGTAGATTCATTATTAGTAAACCATTATAAGGCTGATATGTGGAAAAAGTATGGAGGTTTTATTGTCTCATGTATATTTAATAAATGTGTGTGTGTGTGTGTGTGTGGTTTACACACATGCAAAAAGCCTGATGCTTGCTGCAGCTCATCCTTGTAATGTTAAGTGAAAGCTTGGAAAGTTACTTTTATGGACTGAGAAATTTCCGTGTTGTATAAAAGTAATTTTTCTAGACTCTGTTAAAGCATGCAACTATAGTGTGCATTTGTACTGAGTATTTGGATCATGTAAAAATCATAGGATTCACTGAGGCAAGCCTTGCCATGTCATTGAACCCAGTTTGGCCATTCAAGCTTCAAGACCCTGTCTTTGGCCCCCTGGGCCAATCAGTCCCAAATCTCTAGGCTGGTGGAAGTTTTTAGGAGAAATGCTATTACCTTCACATGCCAGTCTGTCCCACCTCCTCATCTCCTTACATATTAAGGTGACAAAATTGTGCCACTTTGATTTGCGTAACCAGGCAATTAAGATGGTGGAAGGTGTGGCAAAGAGGCTAAGAAGGGAAGGGCAATGGCAGAATTATATGATGCAGCAGCAGTGGCAGAAGTTGATCCACAAGTGATACCAAACAGGATTTTAAACTGAGCAGGGAAGAAGGGAGGCAAAGTGAAAAAATTCAGAAGGGAAAAGGTAGTGTTACCCTCAAAACATGAGTGACTCAGGGTCCACCTGCAATGCCAGTGCCTCCATGAAATAGTGGGGAATATTAGCTCAAAGAGGAGGCCTGCAAGAAGGGGGTAACCTTATGAGATCTTTTACACCTGTGTATACTGGTACTAATGCAGGGAAAAACCAGCCAGAGACTCAAAAATAAGCTTGTTTGTTTTATTGGGGGAATTAACAATCACATGCACATATGATCCAAGCAGTCTCGCAATCACACAAAAGCTTATTGAAGGAAAAGGGAGGAAAGTTTGGATAGTGAGAGTTTAGGCCTATGTGAGTGATATTTACCTATTCAGAAGTGAAGAAACAAGATGCTGTGGCTTAAATCAAGGGTCCAAGGGTAGTACCAGACTGGGAATCAAAGCAGCAGAGTGAAGGCCAGTGTGCCAATAGTACTACAAGTTATCTGGCTCAGAGCCAGAGTTTAAATACTCTTTTTCCACCCGGAGGGGGAAGGTGTTAATGGCTCTCTGGCAGAGCAGACAATGGGATCTGGGGAATGGACAATGTGGTCCAGAATGATCTAATAACCTTAGCATTAGGTGACAAAGGACTGATGGGAATTATGATAGCTCTTTCTTTCTTTTTTTTTTTGTATAATTTTTATTAAAAGTTTGTCTCCCCCCACACACACACACTTCCATGCTTAAATCTTCCAGTTGAAATTGCTTATTTCCATTCCATTACAGACATAATTTCCATCTTACAGAGAGAAGAACAGTTACATTATTTCTTCTTTGATTTCTTATACATTTATATCCTTACCCAATCCAATGCTCTTTTCCATCCTTTTTCAAAGTTCTGGATAGATTTATTCTTCAAAGAAAATGCTAACTTTTCCATCTCTATCATATCCTTAACTTCCATTCTTCTATATCAATATGTTTCTTTTCTTTCCAGTGCTGCGCATATGTCAACCTTGCCGCAGTTATTAGATATAATAATATCTTCTGATGATTTCTTATTTCCCTTTGTTGCCCTAGCATATTTAACAAATAAAGCTCGAGTTTCATTTCAAAATTTCGCTTACAAATTCTTTGGATTTCATCATGTACCCCCTTCCAAAAAATTTTTGCTATCTTACATGTACACCACATATAGAAAAAAGACCCCGTCTTTTCTTCACACTTCCAGTAATTTGAATTCCCATTTTTCATTATTTTTTGTAATCTTTCTGGGGTCATGTACCATCTGTAAAACATTTTATAAAAATTTTCTCTTAAATTTAAGTTTGGTGTAAATTTTATATCTATTTTTCACACTCTTTCCCAAGTTTCTAATTCAACTGAATGACCAAATTCTGTGCCCATCTAACCATTGTATCTTTGACTATTTCTCATTCCATTTCTCTTTTCAGCAATAATTTATAAAATTTGGAAATTCTTTTCTTTTGGTTATCTTTCATCAGTATATCTAATTTATTCTCTTTTCTCTCAAATCCATATAGTTTTTGGTCCATTCTAAATCTTTCTCTGAGTTGTATCCATGGAAACCAATTTAGTTCATGCCCTTCAGCCTTTAATTTTTCTTCTGCACACATTCTTGGTTTATCGCCCTCCCATTTCAATAACTCTTGGTATGTTAGTAATTTTCCTTGTTTTGTTGGGGCGATTTTATAAGCTTCTTGTGGTGAGGTCCATACTGGTAGTTTTGTATAAAATTTTTGCTTTATCTGTGACCAAACCTTCAACAATGTCTTTCGGATGCAATGGTTTTTAAACTCTTTATTCACTGTAGATCTATCATAACATAGATATCCATGCCATCCAAATCTATTGTTTATTTCTTCTAACTGTTTAGTGGTTGTGTTTTCTAATTGAATCCAGTCTTTGATCCAATCTAAACAACATGCGTGGTGATAGATTTTTAATGATGGTAAGTCAAATCCTCCTTTCTCTTTTGCATCTTTGAGTGTTTTAAATCTAATTCTTGATTTTTTCCCTTGCCAAATAAATTTTTGTAGGGCCTTTTTCCATTCCTTAAATATGTCCTCTTTCCCTATTATTGGTAAGTTTTGAAAGAGGAACATAAGCTTTGGTAGTAAAGACATTTTAAAAGCATTTATCCTACCCAAAAAGGATAAATTCAGATTTTTCCATTTCTCTATATCACATTTAATTTCTTTCCATGTTCTTGCATAATTATTTTCAAATAGTTCTTGACTCTTTTTCGTCATAGTTATCCCCAGATATTTTGTTTTCTTGGTCAGTTGATATCCGGATCTTCTCTCCAATTCTGCTTGCTCTTTTTTTGTCATATTAAAAGTCATCATCATTGTCTTTTCTCTATTTATCTTATAAATCGTATCTTATATATGTTTTTAGTCCATATCTTTGTAAAGTTTCCATCAGCACCAGAATTGATTCTTGTGGATCCTCCAAAACTATAATTACATCATCTGCAAATGCTTTTAGTTTCAGTTCTTTTTTACTTATTTTCAAACCTCTTATCTGTGGCTCTTCAATTATTGTTGTCAGCAGAACCTCCAAAACAGCTATAAATAATAATGGTGATAGTGGGCACCCCTGTCATACCCCTTTATTTATTGAAAAGCTTGCCGTGGTATCTCCATTTATAATTAACCTCGCTGATTGGTCTTGGTAAATCATCTCCATCCATTTGCAAAAATCTTCCCCCAAATCATATTCTTTCAGAACCCTTAACATAAAGTCCCAAGAAACATTATCAAAAGTTTTTCTGCATCCAGAAAAATAAGTGCTGCTTTCTTCCCTGGGTTTTTGTCATAAAATTCAATCACAGGGAATTATGATAGCTCTTTCATGGTGGGACAGGTGAGGGGACAAAAAGAAGAGTTTTGATGGACAAAGGGAGAAGGTTGAAGACAATCAGTCGTTCCATGGAAGTAGTTTCAGATGCTATTGTTTCTAAAGGTTGAGTCATTGAGGGACATCAGCAAGTCCATTGCTGACTATGACTTCCCTGACTATGACCTAACCATGTTCTGACCTGGTTTTGCAACACACATGTGCAGACAGTGCCTCTTTGCCAGCAATCTTACCAGTCATTGCAGGATATAATTTATATTTCATGCCAATTAAATATTTTGCCAGTTAAACTACATCATGAAGTAAGGATGTACAGCCTGATAACAGTAGAGAACAAGGGAGTGAATGGATTTTGAGAGTGATAAAGAGATAAGAAAGAAGAAAGTAGAACATAGTAGGAATAAATAGAGGAAAGGAGGCAGGATAGTGGAGGGGTTTGGAAAAGAGGAAATTGGTTAGAGTTCATTTATTTTATTTATTTATGTCTCAGGTTTCTATTCCTTCATGTACAGGACCCAATTGCTCAGTTTATAGCAATAAAAATGAGAAACAACCATGCATTTTCTCCCTGTTTTCTAAGGCAATGATTCGCTGATAAAGCTCAGTTTCTAGTTTTGCTTTTGTGGGATGTCTTGTTCAAAAGTTGTTAATGTGAGTTCATAGAATTTCTGCCAGGTTTTAGCACTTCCTAGGGTCTCTGCAAGTTAAATCTTGAAGCAGAATGACATATGCATCTTGTTTCTAGTGCACGTGCACATAAAATGTATGTGGAAAAATACCTTAGCCTTAGCATGATCTAGTGCACATCCTGCCATTCCACATGCTGGAAATGTTCATTTTGAATTCTGGATGACATATTGTGGGATAATCAGGTTTTCAAACAGTGGAAAGAACAAACACTCTGCACAAGCTATTTGCAGAGAAAGCCTGTATAGTAGGTGGAACAAAGCTTTCAGCAGCGAGGAGAAGTCCAAGCAAAGATCCTTGCTGTGGGAACTGAAGAGTTACAAGTATGTCACTGTCTTCAACAGGGTACTCTGCAGTACTTTAGACAAATGCAGCAGCAGCAGTGCTCTCATAACCTTTAACACCTTTGAGTCTGGGAACTAGGAGTCAGTTTTGCAGTAATGTAACTCATGTAACTAATTATTACTTTAAAATATTATATGTCATAATTGCTTTAAAAATAAAGTATTGCCTAAGAGGTTTTTCAAAAAAACAAAAGATCAGGTTTTGCTTTCCTGATTTTGCTATCATTTTTGCAGGTTGTCACAGTGTTTGGCTTAGTGTCTTCATCATATTTCTAACTTTTACATTGTCATTTTCATGTATGGAGATGATAACTCTACCTAGTGGGGGGGGGGGTAGCTATTACACTAGACCTAAATTGCAAGCCTAGGTCCTACTGTGGACTAGAGGCTTAGCAATTGACCAGTCACGGTTCCCCACTTACACAGACAAATGCAACAAAATCCAAAATTCACAAAAGAGCAAGTACATCATGCATTTTGGTTGTTCAACAAAAGATAGCAACTTCTGTGGATTTTGGATTTTGTTGCATTTTGCTGCATGGCCAACATAGTTACCTCTTAATTTTTCCCACTTGCACAGAGAATCCCTACACATACTACCACCAAACATGGGGCTGCTGGATGTCACAGCCAGTCAGTGTATGGGGACGGGCATGATTAGCAAGTACAGTCCTACACTGAATACATAGGGCTGGGGCAGTAATTTGCATAGAGTCTCAAAGCTATACACTGCATTTGATATATGTTGCTTCCAAACTTGCTACTGGAATTGGATGCAAAGATATCAGAACGCTTGATTTGGATGCCGAGATTGGATGCAGAGACCTGCAGGCCTGATTTGCAGCAATCTTAAGCACATCTGTCAGTACAGGGAGTTCTGGAGAGCCCCTGCAAGTCTTCTTCCAGATCTTGGCCTCATACTGTACAAACATTGGCCAAGATCCTACTTTGCCCAGCATAGCATGAGAGTTATGCAGGAAAAACTCCATTATAGCTTTCTGCTCCCAATTCATATGGTTTTTATGTAATAGCTCCCCACCAAACAGCCATTCCATGGCTGGTAGAGAGTGGGGTGGAGTCAGAGATGCATCTGAGTGTGCCCAATAGCTAGAAACAGACTGAATATACATTCTTCCAAGATCTGTTGGAGTCTTGGCAGATAATGTAATTGGTCTGTGTCTGGCTATGGGGATGAGGACATAGCCAGATACTTTTCCTATACCCCACACTCTCCACCAGCCACAGAATGGCCATCCAGGGGGCCTATCACAGCAAAATTATGAGCCCTGGGGTGGGGACTTTTATAAAATGTTATCACCAGGTTTCGGGAGATGTTATCTCAGGCATCTATGCTAGAAGTGCTACTAAATCTGATAGGTTTCTGATTTTCTTGGCAGTCGGTTAAAATGAAGCCCTAAAATGGCATTCCCAAAACTATTACTGTATGTTATTTATGGCAGTCCTCCATGCAGCCCTTGTAGGTTGCTGAAAACTGCTCCAGGGGGCTTCCTACCTTCTGGGGCAATTTTTGCGGGGAGCACCAGGGGGCTACAGTGAATAGCACATGTATGAATTCTGCTATTCCACCAGTGGAGGCCTATTGCTGGCTCTGTATATTGTACATAGTGTATTTTATATCAAACTAGCGTTTAGGCCTCAGAGAAGCAGCTGTTACCCTGCTTGCTGGGGGTCCTTTAGGGGGGGTTCCCAACGCCTGTCAAAATTATCACTTGTGGGGAAAATTAGCTTTGAGCACTGCTTTAGCAATGCAAAGAGGGCAAGGTAATTAAGGATCTTTTACCCAATGTTTACGGGGTCAGGCTCAGTCAGAAATCACACAGAAAGGTCCAATGACTGACTTTATTGAATAGTAATAGCTTGCACTAATGCAAACACGCACAAACGCATCCAAGGGCTAGTAGAAATAAAGAGTGGAAATAAGATAGAGGGATTGTTGAGGGATTCGCAGCTTGGGTAATACTGCACCTCTTTTTGAAGTCCTTGGTCCAGGAAGCAGCGATCGAACACCAGCTCAGCAAAGAGACGCTGAGGAGGGAGGGGGACCAGTCAGTTGGTATAACCAAGAGGCATCATCCTTGCCTCGCCTTTCTCTCCCGCCTAACTAGCCCAAAAACAGGGACTATTTGTAGGACAAATTTACTTTGAAGGCAAATCCTTTCCCAGGGAAAACAAACAGGGACAGAAAAGAAAAACAAGTCCACACCTGGCATTTCTCAGAAGATAATAAAGTGTCATCCCAGTAACAGGATCTTCCTCCACTTTGAGGCTGTGGTGTGAGTTTCTGGAGATGGATTTGATAAGGTTTTATTGCTTCCAGTGTCCAATTTTGTGGGAACACTTTTACTCCCCTCAAGTGGACTCCTTAAAGGTTAAGGACCTTTTGTCCACCATGGGTTATCACAACGTGAGGTCTCCTGTTGCTACATGACTGGGGATTTTACTGGCCTGATCTGGTTCGTTCGATCGTACGACCGTTATTGCCTACATGCACGTTTGAGTGACCTCTCTGGTGGGTTAGATTAATTTTATATCAAAGTTGTAGACCCCGGGACAGGGTTTACCAAGGGGACAACACAGCCATGTCAGTCTCTTGCAGCATAAAAAGGAAGAAGGGAGGAGGAGGAGGATAAAAATAGAATGCAGCAGCACTGGTTTTTATATTAGCATGAACATTTGTGGATATCAATACATGTCTTCAGATGCAGTACAGAGTTATATTAAAGTCTCAAGTTATAAGGCATATTTATACAGTTGTGGGACTCTTGGAATGTAATAGGATCCAGAAAGATCCAAAACATGACCCTTACCCTAAATTTTCAAGGGACTGCATACAGATGATACAGGTTTTTTGGATTTTCACAGTGGTGAATTAGTGTTGATGTGGGAAATCAATAAATCTGCTTGCCAAAAGTCACTTTCCACTTTCTGCTCTGTCTCCAGTTTATTGTTGGCATCTTTACTGTTTGGACACATGGAAAGCAATCACTTGAGAAGTTTCACCAGGATTTCAACAACTTCCATCTTACTATCAACCTGAGCCTGAAACAATCCATACAACACATTCACTTTCTTAATACTATTGTACAGCACTACATTCTATTGAAAACCCACTGATCACAATGCATACTTATACATGTCCAATTTCTACCCAGAACACACTACCAAATCTATTATTTACAGCCAAGCCCTCTGGCACAACCACATCTCTTCAGACCCACAAGACAGACTCAAAACTCTTGGACAGGCTTTTCTCAAAGCATTTCCCAAAAACAGGCTCAAACTACAATGTCCACCTAAGAAGGTGAAGAAACAAATCAATAAGGCACCATTAGTACCTAAGGGCAATCTACTATAAAACAGACAAAAATAAATGGATAAATAAATAAATAGATGACAGAACACCCTTAGTTTTCACATACATTTCATAGGTGAGACCACTAAAAGGCATAATCAGTGAGCTGCCACCAATTCTGGAAACTAATACAGCCCTCTCAAAAACTTTAGGAGACAGGCATTTATTGGCCTATGGACATTCTCCAAATCTTAAAACAACTACTTAGTTACAACAGTATATATAACATGAATGGGAATACAGAGACAAGACTCTGCCACAAACCCAGATGCCAACTCTGTCCCTATGTCTACTCTGGGAGCAATATTACAGGGGCCAAAAACACCACCCACAATATCAGGGATATATTTACTTGTTTTTTCTCTAATGTGAAATACACCCTCCTACGCCAGCAATCCACCTTTACATGCTACATTGGACAAACAGGACAGTCTCTATGCAAGAGGATAAATGCATACAAATTTGATATTAGAAATGGGAGTACTCCAAAACCAGTTGCAAACTGGACATACAGTATGGGATTTATAGGTCACAGTCCTTGAACAAGGAAATTCCATAAGAAGAAAGAAAAATTGAATTCTATTCATAAATTCTAATCCATTAGCCAAAGTATGAACAAAAATAATGGCTTCATGGCACACTACATATATAAATACAAGAGCCCTTGCCACTGCACATAAAAAGAATCTGAGAAAAGTAGGTGTGTAAGGCCCTGCTTTGGGGGTCCCCAATATCAAGATTGGTGGAGTAACAAGGGCACTACCTTGCACCCCTGCCCTGTGAAATCAACACACTTGGCAAAGAAAGTGCAGACGTAGGCAACCGTAGGAATCCCAGCCAACTAGGAACACCTATGAATGAGAATCTGTGTGCTTGAGCCAAAGGGCTACTGTTGGCTTGGGAATCTTTCCCCCTTCTGTCTTGGTTTGTGTATGGCAGCCACCCCTGCTTGGTCACTAGCTTGGCAGTGAATCAAGTCAGAACGCAAGGGCTGTGCACAAACTGTCCTGGGAATCACTCCCTGACTTAGGTCTATTAGCATGGGATCCAGAGTGTTAGGGATAAGAAACATGTTAGGAACCGCAAAATCACTAGTGTCTCTGTTTGTGTGGTCTGTGTGCCACTTAAGTCAAGCCTGTGTGCCTTTGTAATTCTTAGGGTGGGTGGGAAGCCCCAATCCCTTGTGTAAGTCTCTAGAGAAATTGTGGTCTGTGCACCATGTGTGGTGGTGTCTAATAGTTGGGCAGTGTGCAATGCCATTTGGGGCCACCACTGACCCTAGGTTAAGGCTTTATCTTGAGTGGTAGGAAGGTATCACTCCCTCGAAAAAGCATATAGCCAGGACTCAGTTGCGTTCCTAATTCCTTTTCCCCCACTGTTCAGCCAAACAATGTTAGGTTCCCTTTTCTGGGTTCGTTTTCCCCCTTGGCAAGCGCTGTGTGTGGTGAGCACCAAGGATCTCCCCAAAGAGATCACATGTAGTCTTCCTGTCCCTGAGTGCCTGGTCCTCTAAATCCCCAGTTCATGGGTGTGTCCTGGCTGGTGGAGCTCATGGAAACGCATGTTGAGTTAATTGGAAAAGCTGCAGTAGGCATTTGTGTGTAGTTTGTGTTTTGTGTTTGTCTGTGTGCAAGCGTGTTAGAAAGCACCCTGGCTTCTCTTACTAGTTGATTGGCTGTTTAACTGGCATTTTGATTTGGCACCATCTTCAAAGAACAGAGCAAAATGGATAAATTGGAGAAATGGGTTGTGAAAAAGGGAAGGAGAGATCCTTTAAGACTTCAGATCCCTTTGGTACCCCTTTGGTACCCCACGTGAAGCCTATCACACGCAGTGTAAGAAGAGGTCGCTTTTTGGCCCCTCCAAAGATATAATGGCTGCTTGGGGATTCTGGATGGCCTTAAGTGAAGCCACATGTACCATCCAGGAACTCACAAAAATGGCCAAGAGGCAGGTCACTGAATTAGACTCACTTCGGGTGCAAAATAGTTCATTGTTGGCAGGCAAATTGGCATTTTTGTCTGCAGCACAGGAAGCCCGATCCAAATTAGAAACTGCCTCATTGCAAGTCCAGGCACTCCAGGACAAAGTGATCATGCTTGTGGAGGATCATGCCAAGGCACAGCATGCTACTCAGTATTTGGCCAAACTAGCAAAGGTTCAGTATGAGATTGTGAGCCATGAGGCTTGCAATCGCAGGATTGCTGAACTAAGCCAAAAACTAGTCACCAGGGAGGCTACAATTGCTACAGTCTGCCCCCATTTCCTGTGCACACTTTAGAACTGTCCCTGCTAGAGAATGCATTTCCCAATTCTCCTTATCACCCAGATTGGAAAAAGCCAGTCCTAGTCAACCCAGTCAAGACCAGTTCTGTCATAACCAGGAAAGGGAATTCAAATAGCACAGTGATAGAAATGTGAGAGGTAGAGGAAAGGGTCCCTTGGACAGCCATAGAAGCGAAGGCCATTTCAGAACAATTAGGCCCCCTCAATGAGGACACAGGTATCATGTGGCTGAATGCTGTTGCCCATTCCTACCCCACAGCTAATGGTTAGGACTTGCCCCAGTTAGCCAGACTTTGTATGTCCCCTGCAGACCTGCCCACCTTACAGTCTGTGGTGGCAGCATGTGAACTGGTTGCTTTGGACAACCATGACTGGATGAGAGAGATCATCCAGATGTTGTGGCCAGGGCAGACTGCAAATGCACTCTTTGTTGTTGAGAGACAAGCCCCAGGAGAAAACCCAGAGGCTTATGTTGCTAGGAAGAAGCTCTTGGCTATCCTAGCTGGCAAGGTTGTTCCCTCTCCTAGGCTAGGCACATTCAAGTTTGACACTGAGGAGTTTAAAACTCTCCTTTATGGAAGCTTTGACTCCCAAACTAAGATGGCTTTAGGTCCCATGAATGCTGATGAGCTCACATGGGCCACTTTATCAAAGCAAATACAAAGGGTTGCAGATCTCCTTAGAGAATCAGGCAACATTAGGAATCTCAAGGTCCCCCGCATGAACACAGAAACTAGGTCTTGGGAGCCTGTTCAGTCAGTGACATACAGCAGTCATGGCTCCCACACACAGTACAACAGTGCAGGCAGTCAAGGAAACCCAGCTCCTCACAGTAGGTAGGGGGAGGGGGAAGGACAAATGCGCTGGTGACCGTGCCAGTAGTCAGAATTGGAGAGACCAGTATGGTAGCTCCATTTCTGGCAACAGCCGTGGCCGAGGCAATGCTTCTTCTGCCCCTATGCAATGGCAAGGACTGGGAAACTTGAGCCAGACCTCAAACCCTAGGCAGCAGTCTGCAGGTTATGATCCCCAGCAGTTGGTTTATAGTAAGGAATGAAGACATGTATGGGAGCTGCTAAAGACAACAGGAGCCAACATGTCCCAGTTCCACATGAAGCCAACCACTGAGTTCATAGATGGACTCCTGAAGCTGCAGGGAGACTCTGTTGGAAGCACACAGCTGGTGGGTGCAGTCCTACCAAGCTATACACAGAACACTGACATGACGTGTTAAGGATGCCTAAGGTCCAAAGCACTTCCCCAAAGAGTTGTGGCTCACACGAAGCCCAACAGCTGGAGAAGGCAGATGGTTAGAGCGGGCATCCAGACCTCACAGGCAGATCCTCCCGCTAAACTCCTAGTGGGAACTGACCTAGCCCTAACCTAGCCATGAGTGCGAATCCAACCACCTCTGAGATCATGGTACTTTCAGAGCACAGAGAAGGCTTGTGCAAGGCTAAGGTTCAGGAAGAAACCCCCATAAAATCAGAAAAGGCATAGAACATTGCCAGCATGTGTGAGAGCTAGGAAAAGGAGAACACACAGCAAGTGGAAGCTAACCCCAAGCTTCCAGAATGTGCCATGGTTCCCTCTCTGAGACCCCTGTTAGACACCCACAGCTTCTCCCAGGACTTCCTTGAGTCCTTGGCAAAGAGAGTCTGCTCTCTCCATACCCTCTTGAAAAGAAATTTCCTGTGGGACTGGGGATCCAAGCAGCAAAATGCTTCTGCCCAACCAGAGCACAGGTTAGCAAAGGCACTCACCCTGGCACACCCTGACTCGACACTATACACTCCCCTTGATTACATTTCATCAGGGGAAATCTCTATGGCCAAAGTTACAGGTACCAAACACCACAATGAGGTGGACTTGGCTACTTCCTTCCCCTCCACAGAGCTATACTGGTGCCAGGTTGCATTAATGTTCTATGGCCACCAATACATTTTTACCCTGCTGATCTTGAGAGGGGCCAAGACAGTCCATGGCTCTGTCTCAGTCACCATCCTGCCAAGGAAAGACATTACTCCAGGAGACATTTTGGATAAGTACCAGCCTCCACTCTAAGGCAATGCTAACAGACACTGAGTGGGCACATCCATTCATACGGGCGATTTCAAAAATACACAGGCAGTCAGCTCTGAAAGACTGGAAAGTGTTACCCTGTTTTCTGGGGGTCCCGGGAGGGACACCAAATTGCTATCAAAATTATACAAGTTGGAGAAATTAGTTCAGAGCACTAGTTGGCAAAACGAGAGGCAGGGTAACTTAACGGAATCTTGTGACCCAGTGTTTACGGGGTCAGGCCAAGTCAAGAAGCAGACCGGTTGGAAAATAATGAATGATCTTTATTAAATACAGGCACACAATGTAAGCAACACAAGCACACAGATAACTAAGGAAAATAAAGGTGTGAGTAAGATAGCGGGATTTTCAGAGGGATAGTTGATTCGGGTGATAGGAAACCTGTCCTGAAGTCCGGAAGAAAAGGGAGAGTGAAGCTGGGGTTCGATGTATCTCAGCACGTGGAGCTGAGGGGAAGCTCGCCAAACGAAGCGGCAACAAGGCGGTCTGGAACTCGGGAGCGATCCGAGGAAGCGCTCAAAATCAGGGGTTTTTATAAGGAGAATTGTGACCACAGACTAGGTTGGACTTTGGGAAAACAACGGATTTGGAGTTGGAGACAAAGCCTCCGAAAGGTCAGAATTTAAATGACTGAGTTAGAGCCAAATTGTCAATAGTATAGCCGGTATGTAAACGCGGAGTACTTGAGCGTTATATAGTTCGATCATCAAGCTGCCAGCTCTAGGCAGAGGATCTTTTGAGAGTTGCTTGCATACCTAATGGTGGTACTTGCCTTGAGGTCTCCTAAAGAGGCGAGTCGGCTGTTTCTGGCCTGCCTGTATTGTCTAGGAATATTACGGCGATTATCGGCCGAGCCTGTATGCGTGCTTGTCCGGGGGCCTCGCAAGCACGTGGAAGGGATATGTGAAGCCGAATTATTGATATCAAAAGATATCTTTTATATCCCCAAAGCTCGGGCTAGCCAGGGCAGTAACAAAAGGAAAGCCCCCAGACTGGGCAACTCCCTCTTTTGTGGAGCAACAGGGGAGTGAGGCAACTGCCTTAATTCCCTTCATGGGCTGGCAGCCACTTTGAAGAGACACACTCCAACAAAGTTTCTCCCTTTTCATGTTTATAGTTCATATTAGTGATTAGCTGTAGTTGTAAACTCCTTCCCCTTTTGCAACAAAGGCAACATGGCTCCAAATGGAAAAACACAGTGTCATTCTGGCATTTCAGATTTTGTTAGTCTTCTGTCTTGCTGGCTTAGCATATTGGATGAGCTTCCAGCTCCTAAAATTGAGAGCTCTTGGTGAATTGGTCAATACAGCCAAGGCTCAATCTTCTCTTTAGTCTGCAAAACTGGTTTTTATTCTCTCTCAGTGTTGCATATCCATAAGGCAAGGCAACACCAATCTCCTTAAAACGTCAGAGCATGTCTGCACAGCATGGCCCCAACCTTAGGCTAGAGAGGCCCTACTGCTAGCTTCTCTCTCAGCTTCCTCCCCAAAAATACAGGATCCATGTTTACTTCATCTCAAGCCCTGATCCACTGAAAAGATGTTGGCCCAGTCTACAAACCATGCTGAGACAGCCAGCCACAAGCATATGCTGATTCAAAGTGCGAGGTGGTCACTGATCCAAGAAGGCCCTGAAAGCCAAAGAATGCTGCTCACTCCTACTGCACCTCAGTTTCTCCAGATACAAGGGGGCTGGTGGAACCCTCACTCCACCTCCAAATATGCAAAAGACTGCTTTTCATGAAACGTAAGCATGTTCTCCAACTCCAAACATACACAAGGCCTGTGAACTGATTTGTACTCTAGAAATGAAGTTCCTCTCTATACCTGATGAACTGGACTCTCATTTTGCAGCTGCTGCCATTCAGTTTTTAATAACTTGCCAAATGGACTTTTGCCTTCCTTGAAACCTTGTTAGCCAGATCACTGCTTTAACTGTGGATGTATTTCCCTTTAATTGTTGCTATATGTACATGATATGCAATTTTAGTAATTTCTGCCTCAATTGTTGAGGTGTAATCTCTGTGTGTATGTAATATATGCATGTATTTAGAAGATGCCATGTTCTCCCTCTCTCTTTCTCTCTTCTTCCTTTCTCATTATGCTCAATTTTTACTTTAGGAACCAACTCTACAGGATTTCTGGAAATGTGGTACACCTATAACCTGAAGGTGTTAGATCTGAACTCAGAACCAACAGACTTTGCTGAGTTGAACTTTTTTCCTTGTGCTTTATTGATGAAGTGTTTCCACCTGGACATTGCTACTTTTCTGAGTTATTTGTATATTGATGTGTCTGTACTGTATTTGAATTTGAGGTTCTAATTGCTAGTGAGTTTTGTATACTGTATCGTTATTATGATATGTGGGTTATTAGATGCTTTTTTCTTTGTTTTCTCTCTTTCCCCTGTTTTTGTAAACCTAATTAGCAACATTTTTACTAAATTGTCCACCCAACCAAGTGTTTGGCTGACAAGCATGATGGAGGTTAAATAGCACATCCTAACCCTCTTCTCTTACCTCAACTTCCCTGCTCCCTCTTCCAAAATTCGCCAAAGTTTCAAATTATGCAAATTGAGTCCCATCTAGAAAAATGAAACCTCGCGGGCTCTGCAAAGGTTCCATTTGGAGGGAGCAATCTGTAAGGCCCCGCTTTGGGGGTCCCCAATATCATTATGGTTTGGATGGGCACTATATCTAATTGACATCATATGTAATTGGCAACACACTTTAATTGGCATTCAGATCGAATTCAAGCCTGAAAGGTGACAGAGAGGTCAAACCAAGTGAGGGAAGGAATTTGACTGTAAGCGTGAAAAGGATAGGTCAACTCGAAACTTCCTCCAGGTAAGACTGAGTCATTTGTCAGGCACATACACACCGTTCCTGTGGATAATAGGATTAAATAGAAGCTGGAATTTTCCAGGGAACCCAACTGTGAAAAGCCCGCCAGGACACTGATTGACAGATATCCGTTCCTTGTACACCTGGATTCCTTCCTTTTTCCTCACAACAGCTATTACAACACCCATATGTCTTTGTCAATCAAGCACTAAGGCAAAAGACCCATTGTCCACAACAGGTTCCCTTTGTCTTGCATCTGGAACCTTCACTGCCACAGGCTATTTTGAGGATACAAATACCCCTGATTTCTGGATGCCCAGTGCAGTCTCTCAAAGGTCTACCTGTCACTCTGTCCGTCTGGCTCCTGAATGAGGACTGTCCTTAGGTCATACCTAAGCCAAAACACATTTCTGTTCTTCACTACTCTTCTGGACTCGTAATTATCAATCCCCCCAAAACCCTCAGCCTCTCTATCCATAACTTTTTTCCCTCCCTTTTCCTTTAGTTAGCTCTTGTGTGAATGTTTGACTGTGTGCATGCATGAGTGAATTCCCCTCAATAAAAACACATTTTTAGCTGACTTTTGAATCTCTGGCTGCTTCTTTTCCTGCGTGAGCCTGTAAACACTGGTAGGAAAGGTTTGTTAAGTTACCCCCCTCTCACAAGCCTCCTCTTTGAGCTAATTCATTCCCCACTTTTATATAGAGGTACTGGCATCACAGGGTGGCCCTTGTGGCACCCACGTTTTGAGGTAACAGGCGAGTAGGTTCTGAACCCAAGTAAATTGACCTTTGGTGAGCAGGTTTATTGCTTTCACATATCAATGCTGACCGACCATTGTAAAAATTCAAAAAACCTGTATCACCTTATGTAGTCCTTTGAAAATTTAGGCCAAGGATCATGGCTTGTATCTTTCTGGATCCTATCACATTCGATCCCACTCCCATAACTATATAAAAATGCTTTATAACCTGAGGGTTTAATATCTCACTTTTCTGTATTTGAAGAATGGACTGATATCCACAGAACCTAAAAGGTAGTCTAAAAGGTGCTGCTGCATTCTATTTTTCCTCCTACTCCTTTTTTTCCTCCTAGTTTTTAAGATATACAGTAGATACAGCTCAATATTCTAAAATTAGACGCGGGACCTGTAACAGACAATAAATTACAAAATGGTTATGGTTGCCTTGAATTATGTAATCAAACATTGTTTTACTAATACCTGTGTAATCAAATATTATTCAAGGTGGTTTCATATGAAGAGAACAGTATTAAATTCAAAATCATGGCTTTTATTGGTCTTTGACTAGTAGAAAATCACAAAGTAGGAATTTCACAAGTTCAGAATTCAATTTCGGAACTTACATTTTTGTATTAGCGTATTCCCAAAGTATGTCAAGAACAAATGGGTCCCAACAATTTCTTGAATTTCTCAAGTCAAATAACATTTATTAAAATACTGGATATATACTGACCTTCGTATATCTGTCATTTTTCTTCTTTCAAAACTTGGTACTGTGCCCCTTTTTTCTGAGAGAGAAATGCTATTTCCATTCTTTCTATATAAGACACTTTCAAACATATGTGGGCACATTCATCTCTTCCAAAACCAATGGCTGCCATCATTTAATTCATTCCGGGAGAGCGGGGGCAATACATGCATAATATTTGCAGGTACAGAGCTGTCAATATTACTTCTTCATGCAAGAAGTATATAGATATTACAAGAATATTAGGGGGAATTCCTTTGTGGAAGATACTGCTTTACAACTGCTTGATTTTTGATTGGAAAGCTAAGAAAGTGGCGAGAATTGCCAAGAAAATACATTCGTTGGCCCTCCTGCAACAGTGCCTACTTTAATCTCCAAAAGTGAGCATGTGCTGTTTTTCTTTTTTTCTGTTTTAAATACAGCCTGTCAGAAAGATGTTTAAACTTTATTCTAGTATGTCTACTATGAAGGAAGGAAATAATTAGAAATTAACTACCCTTATAAAACTGCAAAGCATGAAACTAATTTATAAACAGGAACTAACACAAAAATGCACATATTTCACATTTATTTTGTGTGCATATCTAAAATACACATGTTCCTTACATATGTGTTACACTTATGTCAATGCACATATTTTATACATGTGTTTATAAACTAATCTGAAATCTTGAATTAAGATTAATTTATTGTCTGCACATCTGTGTTCTTTTTTCAGCACCAAGGATGTTTGTGTTCCTATATGTCACAAGTTTTGCCATCTATACAAGTGGGCAATCTCTCCGCAGCCAGTTTAAAGGAGAAAATTATTCTACCAAATACGTTTGTAGCATACCTGGATTGCCAGGTCCTGCAGGTCTTCCTGGAGATCAAGGATCACCTGGACCTCATGGGCGCATTGGTATCCCAGGACGAGATGGTAGAGATGGCAGGAAGGGAGAAAAGGGTGAGAAAGGAAATGCAGGTACTGAATGTTCATCCTTAAAAAAAAACTGCTAAAATATCTAATTCTTGGTTTATATAGCTCCAAGCATAGCTCTCCTGCTGATATTATGTAATGTCTACAGGGCAGAGGTATGCATCAAGGAGGCCTTCCTTCCACATCAACTGATTGGGTTTAAATAAGCCATTTATGTTGATTTGGAGTCATCAGGGTCATCTGAACAAATCACATCCAGGTCTGTCAAGATGAGACAAAGCCACTGGAACAGATTTGTGGACACAGCAGGCATTTTATAGCAGAAACACCCAACTTCTGTGGTGCTGTGGCAGACTCCCAAAGCCACAAAAAACACACTGTCCATTGGTCCTGATCTGCAGGGACATTCTTGACTAGCCTTCTGCTGTTCCATTTTTGTAGTTGCTTTTAAAATGGCCCAGTTTCTCTCTCCTCCTCCCACTTTCCCCTCTCATCCTGGCTTACTTGAATTGCTGCAAAATGAGTTAAAAGTGAAAAAAAGTAGTTTGCACATAATTAACTCAGCATGAGGAGACGAGACGAGATAAGAGGAGAGGAGAGTAGAATGGAATCTTCCCCTTTCCAGTCAGATCAGGCCAAAGCAAACTGATACAGCCTCTCCTAGCTGGTTGTATACTTCCTCATTAATAACTTTTGCCATCATCATATTACTTGGCCACATATGTCCCAGTTTTCATCTGAGACAATTTGGAAGGTAAACAGAAGGAGCACCTTTGAAACTACCACATCTCTTTGGGGTGGAAGTCCATTTTCCTTGCCCAAGACAAAGTCAAAGGCAATATGGACACCACAAGTTTTTAAAAGGCCATTCCCAAAAAGGTAGACAAAATAATCTGCACTGTGCAAGAACCACTTTCATTAAATTTAGTACCTTTTAGAAATTCTGAAAATGAAAAGCACTATGATCACTACAGCACACACATACTCACCAAAGTTAGGCTGAGAGGTTAGGTTAGGTGGGAGTGCTAGATCAATGAGACCTAATTACAGTGTTATATAGCTGTTTCATGTCCAGTTTCAGACTGGGTCATCATAACATTTTGTGCAGAGTGCAGGTGTCCATGACAGATCCCCCTGCCAATAAGGGCTCTGCTCACAACACAACACTCTCTCTCCCCCACATCACCAATATGGTGCATAGTGGGAATTATGAACATAATGCTGACTTAGGTTGTAGCAATGATGATAACAATTGTGCTGATCAGGAACTTCACAGTAATTACCAATGCTGGTACAGTTAGGGACCTGTCGCAGTATATCCCTAGCTCCTCACACTGTTGCTTCAGTTCAAACCTTAAGAGAAATTGAAAGAGGGATTTCTCTAGGAGCATCTAGGCCTTGCCTGTTTCAGAAGGAAACATTCATTCTTGTGAAATATTCCCCTGCTGCATTTTAGATGCATTTTTCCACTCTCTTCCAGAAATGAGAGTTGTCCAGAGGAGCTGGGGGGACAGTTTGAAAGGATTTTACCATAACTGTGATTGGACAGCAGCATGTTTTCTGATTTTGTCCCCTTTCTGAAACAAAAGGCATTTGCAGACAGAGCCACTTAGTTTGATAGTGGAAAGGTCCCTTTCCAATTATTAGGTGCTCTCCTACAGTATTTTCTTATCTCTCTGTGCTCAACATTCCATAAGTATTGGAAACTCGAAAGGTAGAAGTAATGGGGCAGCAATTTTGAGTGAGTTTAACATTATTCTTTCAATGTAAAAATGCTTATTGTTTTGTACACCTAGGGAGTCTAAATGTATAAACACTACAGCATTACGTTTGGATGGACCGATTTAATTTTCAGACCAATATTCATCTGAATACCCAATTTTACATTAAGGAAAAGAAAGATTATTATTAACTCTGGGTGATGATTCAGGCATACATCAAGGAGAAAAAGGTGGCAGAAGATGGCAATGTATCATGAGATATAAAGCACTGGGAAAGAAAGGAATTAAAGTTGTTGAGACTCAGGTATTTATATGTCAGAGCTGTGGAGAGTGTGGTCCCCTAGATGTTACAGGACTCCTAGTCCCATCCGCCCCAGCCAGCACAGCTAGGCATTGAATGAGTTGATAGGTTCCCTAACCTACTATATGTAGATACAAGGATGACTTATTTGAATTAGGCCATTTCTGCACTTGACTGTTATACTGCTATTATTCTACTTTCAACATCCTATGGAATCCTGGGGTTTGTAGTTTAGGGAGTGGCCTTTGAGGCTTTTGGGGCCCCTCCCTAAACTGCAAACCCTAGGGTTCCATAGGATGTTGAAAGTAGAATAATAGCACTATAACCGTCTAGTGTGGAAATGGCCTTAGACTGGATCAGGCTGCATTTAACAGAATCTCCATATCGCTTAAAACGTTGTGGAAATTCTTGTATCCAAAATTGTTGAAAGCCACAAATCCAGAAAGAATTCTGTTCATTTGCAAAGAGTAACATATAGATCTCAGTTTGCAGAGCTAAAACGGATAGAAGCTTCTTTGAATGTCCACATCAGCTCTGAATTATTCAGTTGTTTGTTTCTAGCTTTCAATGAGAATTTTGAGAATTTTGTGCCAAGTATTTAATAAGCTTCAATTAAACTTCGATTAATTTAACTCTGATTATTAGGGACTTCCTGAATTTCTTTTCATTAACTTGGTTAAACTGTGCCACTACATTTGATTTGGTCATTCAAAAAGGTATATTTTTGATAATGAGAACAAATTTGTCCATATTCCTTTTCTAAACAGTGGTAGTTCATGTCTAAAAATGTTAGTGGAGACATGAGAGGAATTCTCACTATCTAAGGTATTTGGTCCTTAGAGGAATGAAGAAGCAGAGTTCTTCAGCACTGAGTTGCCACTGACTGTATACCTGATTTATATCATACACTCAATTATAACACCTAATTCATTTCTTTAAGGTTTAAGAGGGAAGACTGGCCCTGTAGGACAACTGGGAATGAAAGGAGACCAAGGAGAACCTGGTAAAAAAGGTCCTACGGGATCAGGAGGTGTTAAAGGTGATATAGGTCCTGTTGGCCCACCAGGCCCGAAAGGAGAGAAAGGAGAAAGAGGAAAAACAGGCTTACCAGGAGTCTGTAAGTGTGGGAAAATAGTACTGAAATCTGCCTTTTCTGTTGGGATCACCACAAGTTACCCGGAAGAAAGAATACCAATTGTATTCAATAAAGTCCTGTTCAATGAAGGAGGGCATTACAATCCTTCAAATGGGAAGTTCATATGTGCCATCCCAGGAATTTATTATTTCTCGTATGATATCACCTTGGCAAATAAACATCTTGCCATTGGCCTGGTTCATAATGGAAAGTATCGGATAAAGACATTTGATGCCAATACAGGAAACCATGATGTAGCTTCTGGGTCAACAGTGATCTACCTTCAACCAGAAGATGAAGTGTGGCTTGAAATCTTCTACACTGATCAGAATGGCCTCTTTGCTGATCCCACGTGGGCAGACAGTCTGTTTTCAGGATTTCTTTTATATGTTGATACAGACTATCTTGATGCCCTTTCAGATGAAGATGAACTGTGATGTTAGAAACGTCTGAGATCTAAATGGACATAGGATAAAGCACAGAATGTGGCTTTCATTGTTAATAAGACAAAGCAAGAAAGGACTGGTGTGGGATTTCAGTTTTGCTCTCAAGGATCCAAAAGTAGAAGACTCATTGTCTAGGTTGTCTGCCTTCCTGGTTGTCTTTTGGTCTTTTTATTTCACAGATGGTTCTACTAATTCAGTGGAAATAATTGTCTTATCAAAAAATGTTTATAATAATATTTAAACACATTCAAGATGTTGTGCATGAGGGTTTATAAAAAAAATATCTCGGGTAACGGCGTGGTTCTTATGAATGGCATGGACATCTAGGTGCTTATCATATGAAGCAGTTATACTAAGGTTGCACTGGATGAATCCCATATATGGCCAGAGCTTATCATCCAGTGTTGTGGTTCTTCTGGTGCCTTCCCAATGGGGGATTGCTGGGGAAGCATTTCTCTTTTGACTGGAAATAATCCACTGATGAGCTCCTATCCCAGTATTGTTTAGCTACTATTTCTGGTACAAATGTCTCATTCTGATTCCTGGCAATACTGAGTGGTCAGGTATGTGGGTGTGATTTAGTTTCCCCTCCCTAGAATTCATCTGCAGAATTCATCTCCCTAGAATTCAATCTACTTCTGGTGGTTGGGCGATAAGAACACCAGCTGGAGTCATGGCTGTGGAAGCTTCACAAGAAAATAACTCATCTTTCCCTTTCTCCCTGTCTGCCATTACAAGGTTTCTTTTGTTTAGTTTTAGTTTTAAGGATGAGGAGGGCAGTAGTGATATCAGGGGTACTGGAGAGGGTAGCTTGACTTCATGACTTCCATTTCAATACCTCTTGGGACAGCACAATACTGCCAGAGCAGCAACCTGAATATGTAAATAAGTTTCATGGCCAATGGAAAACAACCCAAAACCAGAGAGGCATCAGAATGTTGTAAAACTGCAGTTGTGGCACACTGAAAAGAATAAGATAAACAGGAACACACCTGAAACAAACAAAAGAGCAGGGACCAAGAAAAGCATATGCGATATACACGGTACCTAGATGGGGTTTCAAGCAAGAGTGCTCTAAGGATTTTTTTAAAAGGACAAATAGTAAAAAAGCAGTATGATAGTATCAAAGCTACGAGGAGGAGAGGCTCAAGTTCATAGTTTTCTTTTTAACACTTCTCAGGTTAGCATAATACTGGCAGGGCATCAGCATTCATGTGCAGATGCAGCAGGACAACTACTTCCATGCCCAAGCAGGAAACCCAGCCAGCTGAAAACCAGAGAGATATAAGAATGCTACAGTGTTATTATTATAGCACAATGTATGTATGTGTGTGTGTATTTATATGTATGTGTGTATATGCACCATATTTGCTGGCATATAAGATGCACCTGCGTAGAAGATCCAACCCATATTCAAACAGTATTTTTGGGGGGGAAAAGTGAGTCTTATATGCCAGCAAATACAATGCGTGTGCGCGCGCACGTGTGTGTGTGTGTGTGTGTGTGTGTGTGTGAGTAGAAACAGGAACCCATGTGAACCCCATAATGGAGGACTGAGGAAATAGAATGGAGATATTCTCAAAAACAAGAAAAGCATACATGGCATACACAGGAGATAGGTGGGGTTTCAAGTGAGAGTACTCGAGAGGCATAGTATGGGTAGGAGATCACTACAGCACAATTGTGGCTACTTGGGTTGTTGTTATTGTGCAGGCAACAAAAATGGAAATGCATTTATACTATTGTCACCTACTTGAAATTGTCTTATCACAATGAAGACTTGCAGACATATGTGGGTAGATAGAATCATAGAATCACAGAGAATCATAGAATCAAATAGTTGGAAGAGACCCCAGGGGCCATCTAGTCCAAACCCCTGCTATGCAGGAACACACATCAAAGCACTCTCACCAGATGGCCATCCAGCCTCTGCTTAAAAAACTCCAAAAAAGGAGACTCCACCAAACTCTGAGGCAGCATATTCCACTGCTGGACAACTCTGACTGTCAGGAAGTTCTTCCTGAGATTCAAGTGAAATCTCCTTTCCTGCAACTTGAATCCATTACTCCTTGTCCTAGTCTCTGGAGCAGCAGAAAACAAGCCCGCTCCCTCCTCGATATGACATCCCTTCAAATATATAAACATGGCTATCGTGTCCCCTTTTAACCTTCGCTTCTGCAGACTAAACATACCCAGCTCCCTAAGCCATTCCTCATAGGACATGGTTTCCAGTCCCTTCACTATTTTGGTCACCCTCCTCTGGACATGTTCCAGATTGTCAATATCCTTCTTGAACTGAGGTGCCCAGAACTGGACACAGTATTCCAAATGAGGTCTAACCAATGCAGAATAGAGTGGTGCCATTACCTCCCTTGATCTAGACACCATACTCCTATTGATGCAATCAAGAATCACATTGGCTTTCTTGGCTGCCGCATCGCACTGCTGACTCATGTTCAGCCTGTGATCTACCAAGACTCCTAGATCTCTTGCACACATACTGCTATCCAGCCATGTATCCCGCATCCTATATTTGTGCATTCCATTTTTTTCTGCCTAAGTGTAGGACCTTACATTTCTCTCAGTTGAAATTCATTTGTAGTCACATTTTCCCTTTCCACACACCCATCCCATATTACAAGTCACTTCTGAAGCTCATAGGTGTTTCAAAAGCAGCTCTGTGGAACAACAGTTGTCAATCAGTGGAAGAAGAGCAGGTATGTGTGTACAAGGTTTTGCACCCTTATGAAGGAGTTTGCTAAATTATGGTCATCCTAAGACAACAATAGCTGTGGCTTTGTTTTTCTCTTCCTCCTTTTCCTCCACTTCCTTATTGCTATTTACAAAAGTACACAACACATACAAGGCTTACTACAATAACTGAAAAAAAACCAGAGCTTGGAGAAGTTACATTTTGGACTACAGTCAGCAAAACTAGTGGCACAAGAATGACACAAAACGAGAAAGGAGTTCTTCCATCAAGTTTTATATAGAAAACTAACGGGTATCTCTGGCATTCCCTGGGGTTTTGTTTTCTCATAGGTAATAGCTGTTAGAAAGATTTGGGATCCTGTGTCTCTAATTCCCCAGACTGTCTTGTCCAGTACCTGTGACTTTTCTCCATATTCTCCAATACAATGTGTATTCAGAGTTATTAACATACACAGGTTGGGTTCCTGAGAGAATATTCTTCCTTCCTCCTTACTGCTAGGTCTCATCTCCATAGCAACCAGCCTGTTCTCTGGCTGAGAATTCTAAAGCCCTTCCCTAAACTGCAAACCCCAAGATTCCATAGAATCTTCACAGGCAGCCAATCTTCTGAGGTCTTCACCTCACACATACAATCATATGAGGTCTTTGCCTGCCTGACACAGACAAACAAAAAACCTTGACTTTTATATATTAGTAGACATGCTCATAACAATGCACATGTATCAGTTGTAATAGGAGACATTCCTGCTAAGACTCCTGTAGTAGAAGACTTTGAGCTATAAAAAAACTATATTGTTTAACATAGAACAATTTTCCTTTTTGACATAAAGGAGGCTGAATGGTAGTCAGTTCCCCAAACTAATTAACAATCTGAATAAAAGGAAGGTTTTGCCCATATTCTGTTATCTCATACACAATGGTTGCTGACCAAAAGCTGATTATTATTGGATTCAAATAATATCATTTTGGTGTACACAGCACTTTGCATGCATTGTCTAATTGCAGTTCCTACAACACAAGCCTATAAATCAATATTGTTCTTTCACATATTGCAGATGGAGGATCTAGAGGCTTAGAGGGAGTGGCACAAGACAGGCTTGAATTGGGGCCTCTCTGATTCATTACTCTACATTACAGTTATCTTTCAGGAAGTGCTATCTACCTATCAGATTTTGTTGTTTCCTACAAACTCCACCTAAGTAACCTTTGCCATATGTTTTTATTCCCCTACTCTTCCAAATATTACGTATATCCTTACCCTTTCCCCCCAGTACTCTTGATCACCTTTGCAATAGAAATGTACCAGCTGAGAAAGAAATGTTTATAATCATTCTGCCTGGCTCTTTTCAATAGAGTTCCAGAAATATGTAGATCTTCTGAGCATAAATACTGAATGTATGAAGCTGCCTTGCTTTGACTCAGACCATCAGTTCGTCTAGTGTTGTCTCACCCACTGCAACTCTCAGGAGCTCTCCAGGATCTCAGACTGAAGTCTTTTCCACCTTTTCAAGCTGATATCTTTTCTAAGAGGAGATTAAGGCCATTTCCACCCTACACTGTTACAGTGTTATTATTCCACTTTCAACATCCTATGGAATCCTGGGGTTTACAGTTTAGGGAGGGGGCATTTAGAATTTTCAGCCAGAGAGCTCTTGGGCCTCAGTAAACTATAAAGTCCAGAATTCCACAGGATGTCAAAAGTGGAATAATAGCACTATAAAAGTGTGGTGCGGAAATGGCCTAAGTCATAATCAGTGGTATAAATGTGTATAGGAGACTCTCCTGAATATTGTTTTTCCCCATCTTTAGCCATGCTGGCAGTTCAACATCACCTGGAGGCTCATGCAGTTCCCACCCCTGTAATAAAGTATAACATTTTAAATCAATTCTGGTTACATCCCTACCCTTACTCACTCTCTGTACAATGGCCATATAAAATTAAATGAAGTGTAGAATAGCAAAGTATCTTAGCCGCACCTACAATTAAAATTAAGTCACTGATCTACACAGATGGAAAGACTGATGCTTTTCTTTAATACTCATTTCAGTGGATCATTATAGTAATGGAAAAGTGAGTTCAGTTTCATTAAATTTCTCCACATGGGTGATTGTTTGAGCATTATTTCAATGGCTGAATAATGTTGGCATACACATCTGAAAACTAGTAATATATTAATCACCGTACTTGTTGGTACTGGGAAAAGTTGGCTTTTAAAGTAAGAGAACATTTAATGTGACACACAATCTCTTATCTTATGGCAGCTGTCTCATAGCATGGACATTTCTTTACTATAACCAACTCAGCCATTTTTTATTATATAACATTTTATATCCAGCATCTTTTACATTAGTGGTTCCTAAACTTTTCTTTACCATGAACCCCCTTTAAAGTATCTTTTGTTGCTACAGTCCACAAAGACTTAACTCAAGATGGCCTCTGGCTATATGTGTAGTAGCAAGAAATGTCACATGCTATCTCTCAGCCACTCAGCATCATTCACACGCATGTGCTCACAGTGTGCAGAAGTAGCAAGTGCTGAGTACTTTTTTTTTGCTAACAAACAATTTCATAACTTTTGAATGGTTTGAAATATTGTAAAGAAACTTTGTACAAATGATGCCTGTCACTGGCAAGAGACTCCTACTTTCTGAGATCAATATATGACTGTCCATCTGCCTGCCTGCCTGCCTGCCTGCCTGCCTTTTTTCTGTTTTAATTGTAAAAGCTCGTAACATTTCTTCAATCCTTCAGGTCCACCTGTGAGGACATCGCAGCCCCCCATGGGTTCATGGTCCTCAAGTTAAGAACCACTGTTTTACATCCAAATGCTCATACTTAGTATATAGAATAAGCAATACATCTCTGAGTTTATGTATAGTTTGTTAACATATAGGGCCTTTCCGCACTACACTGTTATGTTGCTATTATTCCACTTTCAACATCCTGTGGAATTCTGGGGTTTGTAGTTTACTGAGGCCAAAGAGCTCACTGGCTGAGAATTTTAAATGCCCCTCCCTAAACGGCAAACCCCAGAATTCCATAGGATGTTGAAAGTGGGATAATTGCACTATAGCAGTGTAGTGCGGAAAGGCCCATAGAGAATAGTGTTTAACAATGACTGTTCCTTTTTAAAAGACAGTGCTTTCTTCATTCTTTGGACAAACATTTTGATCACATCTAATTTTATCAGAGGGCGGATAGACAAATCAGGCCTCACTGTACTTTTTTTCCTCCAAAAGCTTAATACCTCCCTGCACTTTCTAGGCCATTTGATTAGTATACTAGGCTGAGGAGCTTAATCTGATTTTGCTTCCTTAGGGACAGAGGAAAGGTTTTATATCCACAAAGTCCCAAACCCAGTCGGATATCTGACAAGGAATATTTTTGGGTTACAGCTTTCAGAATCCTCTGGCCAGTGATGGATATACTGGCTTAGGGATTGTGTTAGTTTTAACTTTAATAAGTTTCAAAGAGCTAGATTAAATCTCTGCTATTTCCAGATAGGACTGGGAAAGTCTCCTAAATGAAGAATTACCACCTATCTGTCTAGACCAGTGTTTCTCAAACTATAAGTCAGAAATTACCAGTGTACTCCAATTAGAGTTGCCAAGAGTCCTGTTTTGTGCAAGATGTCCCATTCTGGGGAGGTCTTAACATTTGATCCTATACTGAAGTGATATCAGATATCTCCAGATTCCATCTCTGTAGATACTGTGAGACCAGGCACCGGCAGGAGTCACAACAAACTGGATTTGGTCTCAGCATATTGGCCTATTGCATAACGAATGTTGAGGTCCATCTACTGTAAGGTTGCCAAGTTCTCAAAATAGCAATAAAGAACAGTCAAAACTCTTGAGGTAATATCAACAGTTTGGAAGTGCTGTTAAAGATATTGTGATAATACGGGAGGACTGGATAAAACTGAAATGGCATGGGTCAGAATGGGGCCAGAATGGGCCATTTTTGAGAGAAAAGCTGATGCCAAAGGCATTGGCATGTTTTGGGCACGCTTGAGAACAATGGCTGGGATCCTGCATTGTCAGATATAACTACAATGTACTTCACTTGAGGAAAGGTTGATCTACAGAACTCTGTGCTAAAGGGAAATCACAATGCCAAAGAATTTATTAGTTCAGTATAGTATAATAATTTGCAAAGAAAGACTCACTATGAAAAGCAAATTATGTCAATAATTGCCAGCTAATTATGCCAAACTCTACCCTCATCCACTGCCATTTTGTTCCTGGCTATGTCCCTACATTGCTGGTTTATGGCTGGTGAGTTTAATATGTTTTTGCCTTCTCAGGTTGGAGTAAAAGCTTGACAGTCCCTGGAACATATAATACTGAGCTAGATGGATCAATGGTCTCATTCAGTATAAGACATCTTGCTATGTCTGCCATTTATTCAATTTAATGTACTTTCACATGCAAACCTGTGTAAAAAGTGGAAAACGTTAGATGTATTTTAAAAACTTGCTTTGGGAACAAGAAGGGATGCTAGTAACTTCACTCTTGCCCAACAAGTCACCATTGTACACAACTGCTTTTGCTGTAAAGAAGAGATTTCCTAAATTACATGAACATTCTCCAGAGAGCTTCTTTCCAGCAAAGGAAGACTTCCTTTGAATCTCAAAATTACAAATAAACAAGAACAAACAAATGAAGAAAGAGGCTAAGTTGCATCATACAGGACCCAGTTGTAAGCACAGACTGGAAACCTCAGAACATATAGAGAGGATTATCAACTGACACACACAGGTTTATCATCAAATAAGCCTGTGGAAGGTCACTTTTTATAAACCACTATTGGTTTAATTGTATTTCCAAGGCCATTTCTGCACTACTCTCTTATAGCGTGATTATCCCACTTTCAACATCCTATGGAATTCTGGGGTTTGCAATTTAGGGAGGGGCCGTCTGGAATAATCACGGTATAAGAGTGTAGTATGGAAATGGCCCAAGCAAGCAAGCAGTGAAGATGCTACCAGGGAGATGAAGAAGAGACAATATCTAGGAAGCGAATCATCTTTACCTGTGGTGGTAGCTTCCTAAATATTCTCCCATTTGGGTCACCCGAAAGAGAAATTACAGTTAGACTGCTTGAAAGCATGCTCACATCTTTGTATGAGAAGCTATTAGGCTAGTTACCTGTATCTTCCTGTACATATTTGCCCTTACAACTCCCTGGTTATTAAACATACCAACTGCCTATCAGGCCTCATCTGAAGTACTGCATTCAGTTCTGGGCTCCTCATTTTAAGAAAGGTACAAACAAGTTGGAGCAGGTTCAGAGAAGAGCAACCAGGATGATACAAGGAATGGAGAATAAACATATGAGGAAAGGTGATCAGCTTGATGAAGAGAGAATTGAGGAGTGACATGATTGTCTTCTTTAAATACCTCAAAGGATATCACAAAGAGGAGAGGGGAAGGTCTGTGCTCTGCTGTCTCAGGGAGTTTGGACCAGGTCTAATGGTCTGAGGTTACAGGAGAGTAGATTTCAATTGGAAAGAATTTCTAGACCATATGAGCAGTTTGGCAATGGAACCTATTGCCTAGAGAGGTGGTGAGGTCTCCTTCTCTGAACAGTTACCTGCTGAGGATGCTTTAACTGAAGAAGAAGGGGCTGGACAAGTTACCTGCTGAGGATGCTTTAGCTGGGGATTCTCCATTGAGCAAGGGGTTGGACTTGATGGCCCATGAAGCTCCTCTGAACTCTGTGATTCTATGATCCACATATGTCATACTACAGTGATACCAAATATAAGGAATGAATAATGGATGCATCATGCATGCTGGCAGTTCTTCACACTCAACTATGGTGAATGATATAGGATCTCAGCCTAAGAGTGCAAGAGAAGTATACCAACAACATACAGAAAATTTGAAAGCTATCTTACCTCAAGACCAGCTGTGACACTGTGTTAGGGAAAGCAAGTAGCACAGTCCTAGCTAGACATGATGTGAAAAAATGTCTGCTCAAAGGTACTTTTTCAGCTTACAGAAAAAATACACTGTATAGTATTATACAGATAAGTATATGATACATGCAGCTTACATCTCATTAGTATAAATAAAAGACTGGGGACATTTTAACTGGGAGAATAGTGCATCCCTCTCCTCCAATACAATAGTTTTAATCTATTTTGGTTGTTATTCCATGCCTTACATTTCTTCTATATCATATCAGACTGATTTTTCAGCAACATAGATTCAACTAATGTGTCGTGACAGGTGATGAAAGTGCATCTGTTGGGCTGCATGTGGCCCCAACCCTTGAATCCCTGTCCCAAGATCTCCATATTTAAAAATATCAGACAAACCACCTCCTACTGCTGAGGCAATGATTTAATTTTTAATACCTCTGATCATCAAAAATATCCCCAAATGCCTAAACACTGGTTTTTGAAAAGGGAACTAGAAGACAGAATTACATCTTTGGCCACGTTCAGATCACATCGTAGTGGATTTTCAGCTGAAAACAAGTTCCTTTAATGTACTAGGGTGGTGGAAACTGGCCTGCACCAGTTGCTTACGCATGTGTTATCAGATAGATGAAAAGGAACATGATAGATATGGGAAGCAGAGAACTACAAAGCTTGAACAAGATGTGAAAAAAATGATGAAATACCAGTGAGCTGTGATGCTGTGATGCTGATTTCCTTCATCTTCCACTGGCAACTATTGTCTCAGATCCAAAAGTGTCTTCTGCATATGGAAGGTGATGAGATGAGCTATTCAGTACCTTGTGCTATAGCATGGAGGGGGATCCTTGTGCCTGCAAACAGTATTAAGGTTCCACATTCAGCAACTGGAAATGAGAGTATTTAAAAATATTTAAACCTTGCACAGAACTGACCTGAACTTTGTAAGCAGAAGAGGTATTGCTTTGAATTGAGTTGTGCTCTGCAGCCAGAAGAGCTGTCACACTGAGTAGTCATATCTAGACCTGAACTACGTTTAGTGGGAAAGTGTCTAAATTGGCCAGAATTACTTGTGACTCCACCTACATACTTCTATTAATGCTTCCGCTACTATTGGAACTACTATATTGCTCTGTTACAGATTTGATGGATTTGTCTATTTGTTATTTGTCCATCTTCAGCACTGGTAATTTTTGTTCCCAATTCTTTGGACCTGCCCCACAGTCTCATATCTTAGCAGCACTGCCCCCCCAAGAAAGGAATGAAATTTAGCTACACCCCCTGCCTTTTTTCCCCCCTAATAGTGTTCTATACACAGTCATTGTCCAAAAGCCTACACACTTGTAATGTAACATCAATATTTGCCAACATTGTTATGCTGGCCTTCATATTTATGCAGCTGACAGTGCAAAAAGTGGCGTTAGGCTTGAGTTCATCCATTCTGCAATAGTGAATTAGCTTCTCGGCTTGCCCCAGCAAGTCAAAATGACAGAAAGGACTTTGTATTTGTTTGTGGAATGACTGGTGTATTAGGGACTGCACTTACACAACTTCCATGAAAGTACAACCATTTGCACAACTATTTTGACACTAACATGCTGTCCGAAGAGGATTCTAGTTCATTATATTACAGTGAGAGTTCCTCAGTAGATAAAGCCTATGGTGAGAATGTGAGATAATGCTCTGTGCTGAAATGCTCATCAATTACTTTGAACTGTTAGAATAAGCTTCTTCCTGATGAAGACAAAGCATTTTGAGGTAAGATGTAGGACTGATCTCATGGGAGATGTTTGCATTATGGTATTGCTTCCTATTCCTGATGAAATAAAGCAGACATTAAAATTGGCACCAATAGATGTAACGTTTGATACATTTTTAATATGCAACATGACATGGGTTTATTGATGTTTTAGTGAGAAATTTGGTGAATCAATAAATGGCAAATGGAGTTTAATGCAGAACATCCAGTTCATTCTCTAAATCTATTACAGAAAGCAATAAATCTAACCCTGTAAGTCATTTATCTGAACTCTTATGTGATAAATATGGCCAGAAAAGCCATCTATCTCAGTCAGTGGGTTATATATCATCTACTGTACTGCATCTGCCCTGTCTTATTTAAATGTTATATCTTTCCTTTTGAGTAATTTATGTTTCCACAAAGCAATTTATTGCTTGTAGTTTAAAATTCAGCATGCAGGACATTTATTCAAGGAAGAGAACACATTTCAGGAGCATGTAATGTCATTTCTGATTTTTAGAAGCATCTCTTTGCACATGTCAGACTGCTCTGAAGAAAATTCCAAATACTTGGAAGGTCCTCTTCTGTGAGCCCTTATTTCTCTTTATATTTTTCACTTCTGCATTGCCATCAAGCACAAGTGCAACAGCAGCAGCAGCAGCAGCAACAACAACATAGATTAGAAAATAAATTAAAAGCTGGCATATTCAAATATGAGATCCAATATAATTATTACTGTCTTTACTGAACTAAGCTAGTAGATCCCTAGAACTGATTGATTTGACTGAAATCAGGTCCTGTGTAGCCCACTGCAATTGACCACTTACAGTTCAGACCTATACACAAAAGGAAAGATCCCTTTAATCAACATGGTTGAAATCAAAATCAGATTTTTCTCCACCCTACTCATGAACACAGTTTGCAGTGAAACACATATTTTATTCTTATTGACACATTTTAAGCCATCAGTGATACTGACAGATTTCATACTGTTTACAAAAGCATTAACAAAAATGAAATCCATGAAAGCAACACGAGCATACCAAAGTAAGAAAGAGGGCAGCAAATACAATAGCAAATTATATCAATCGGTGGAAATTAAAATGTCTTCACCAAAAAAAAGAGAGTAAAAGAAAAAGAAAGAAAGAAAGAAAGAAAGAAAGAAAGAAAGAAAGAAAGAAAGAAAGAAAGAAAAGGAAGAAGGAAGGAAGGAAAAAGAAATCTTTGAGCAAGCATCCAAATAATTCCAACTTTGTTACCAGTCACTTTCCATGGGGACTAACTGAAGATTCCAAGAGATCTTCAAGGACACCCCATCTATGGTGCATTTCTTTAGAGGTGAGCAAAGTGGCCCCCAAGGCTGTTAAGGCCCTTGACCCCTCCAGACTCCTAGCCAGACTTTTTATCTGTCTCTCAAAACAAATATACTCACTTTATAAGTAAGTTGCGGCACTCCCTCACTGTTCCATCTTTAAAAACGCCTGCTTTCAAAACCAGATTCAGCCACATAGGTTTATGTATGGAGTTGGGGAGTGCATTTTTTTTCACAGTCTGTGTCTCCCAGAAGGCCCTGGGGCACAAAACTGACCCCTAGATCTGCTGCAGTTATCCACTCCTGCAGCACAGTAAGCTAACCAGGAGGTTATTAGAACCTGAACAGCCATGGCTAGCTGGCAAACAAGGCAAAACCAATACAAGGCACTGCTAGCCCCCAAAGGCAGCCAAGCTTCAAGTGACAATGCTAAATCAAGAATTCCTCCCTGCCTTCCTTTGAGGGAAAGGCTACCTCATCTAAAACAGCTAGTACACTCAGCTTATGGAGATGAGTACCACAAACTCACAGGTGTTTCACTTTGGCCATTTCCACACAAGACTGTTATAGCACTATGATTCCACTTTCAACATCCTATGGAATCCTGGGGTTTGCAGTTTCGGGAGGGGATGGCTACAAACCCCAGGATTCCACAGGATATTGAAAGTGGAATATAGCGCTATAAGTCTCGTGTGGAAATGGCCTTTGTCAGCATTAAGTTACATTTTGTTTATTATCAACCTGTCCATTACTAAATCAAGACACTGGTTCAGCACCTGTACGTTACTTGGCTTGGATGATAAGGAGAAATAGAGGTGGGCATTGTTAGCATAGTGATGTTGTTGTTGTGTGCCTTCAACATTGACTCACAGCAATCCTAAAGCAAACCTATCACAGAGTTTTCTGGGACTGCATGTGTGTGATGCGCCCAAGGTCACTCCGTGGGTTTCCAGGGTCATAGTCCAAAGCTCAAACCATAATACCACACTGGCTGTCATACTAATGTTATCTCATTCCATATCCTGATGACCTCACCCGGCAGCTTCATGTTGATTTGAGCCTTCAACCCCAGAGTATGCACATTGAATCCCTTACAAGCAGTGGTTCTTAACCTGCAGTCAGCCAGCCAATCAGCATTTGCCCTTTTTCTGCTACTGCCTTACAGAAACCCTCAGTTCAAAAGCTATACAATTTAGAAAAAACATAATATTTTTTCTGAAATTTACCCAGATAGGTAGGAGTATAATGATTGCATCATCATGACTCTAATACCCAGTTCACAGAGGTGCCATCCAAACCTGCTGAGTCTGAACTGTCTCATCTGGATATGTTGTTGATTGTCGTGTGCCTTCAAATCAATTCTGACTTATGGCTACTCTCAGGCAACCCTATGAAGGGTTTTTCTTGCCAAGATTTATTCAAGGGGGGATTTGCCCTTGGCTTCCTTTGAAGCTGAGAGAGTGTGACTTGCCCAAGGTCCCCCTGTGGGTTTCCACAGCAGAGAAGGGATCTGAAAGCTGGTCTCCAGAGTCATAGTCCAACAGTCGAACCACTGAAGCACCCTGGCTCTTCAAAATGGCCATAGTATACTGTTGTTGTTGTTGTTGTTGTTGTGTGTCTTCAAGTCATTTGCAATTTATGGCAACTCTTAAGGTGAACCTGTCACAGGGTTTTCTGGGGCTGAGCATGTGTCATGCACCCAAGGTCACCCAGTGGGTTTTCATGGCTGAGTGGGGAATTGAACCCTGGTCTCCAGGCTCATAGTTCAACACTCAAACCATTAAATCACACTGGCTCTCCACAGTAGAGTACAATTACAGCAATGAAATACTCCTTCAGAACATGAAAGCTGTCTCTCTATTAAAATATATATGCTGCCCTCCTGCTTCCTTCCTGAAAAAATGAACTCAAGGCAGCTAATCACACTTAAATTCAAATTAAAAATGCAAATAAAACTTATGATCTTTAAAGTTGGTTTAAAAGCACATCAATAAAAAGAAATGATAGCCCTTTCAGTTGAAATCCAGCAAGATGCTAAAGGCCTAATTGAATAATTAGGTTTTTCCTGTGAGAAAAAGGACAGGGGTGAAGGGGTCAGTTTAGTTTCCCTCTAGAGGTTGTTCCAAAGTCTAGAAGCAGCCAGCAGGAAAGTCTAATATTCCTCTGAAGGTATCAAAACAGAGAGAAGCTCTCCAAACCTCAGTGGGCTTATACTGGAGAAAACTGTCTTCCAAATACCCTTCACCAGTGGTTCTTAACTTAACCAGAGGTCCATGAGCCCTCACATCTCCTCCCCACAAAGGAGGGGCAATGTGAGATGAAAAAGTAGGCAGGCAGGGTGGCTTGCTGGCTGGCCCTGCATACTGCCTGTCACTATCCCACTGTAGGGAGCAGGTGGGCTCAGCAGCTGAGTGCCAGTGGAGCTGACAGTCAGACAGCCAGTTAGCGTTTGCCCTTCTCTCTCTCTCTCTCTCTCTCTCTCTCTCTCTCCCCTTCCCTTTCTTTCCAGTGGAGACCAGTCCAGTATACTATCAGAAGCACTCGAACACCCCCATTTTTTGCCTTTCTTTACCAGGAAGAGAGGAGATTGGAAATTCAGAAGAGAGGAAATTCAAAATGACCTGGTCAAATTGGAGAGCTGGGCCAAGGCTAACAAAATGAAATTCAACAGAGAGAAGTGTAAGGTCCTACACTTAGGTAGAAAAAATGGAATGCAGAAATATAGGGTGGGGGACACGTGGCTGGATGGCAGTACGTGTGAAAGGGATCTAGGAGTCTTACTAGACCACAAGCTGAACATGAGTCAGCAGTGTGATGCGGCAGCCAAGAAAGCCAATGCAATTCTTGGCTGCATCAGTAGGAGTATGGTGTCTAGATTGAGGGAGGTACTGGCACCACTCTACTCTGCTTTGGTTAGACCTCATCTTGAATACTGTGTCCAGTTCTGGGCACCCCAATTCAAGAAGGACATGGTCAAGCTGGAGCAGGTCCAGAGGAGGGCGACCAAAATGGTGAAGGGCCTGGAAGCCAAGCCCTACGAGGATAAATTTGGAGAGCTGGGTATGTTCAGTCTGCAGAAGAGAAGGTTAAGAGGGGACATGATAGCCATGTTTAAATATTTGAAGGGATGCCATGTAGAGGAGGGAGAGGGCTTGTTTTCTGCTGCACCAGAGACCAGGACAAGGAGCAATGGATTCAAGCTGCAGGAAAGGAGATTCCACCTGAACCTCAGGAAGAACTTCCTGACAGTCAGGGCTGTCCGGCAGTGGAATATGCTGCCTCGGAGTGTAGTGGAGTCTCCTTCCTTGGAGGTTTTTAAGCAGAGGCTGGATGGCCATCTGTCGGGAGTGCTTTTGAGGGTACTCCTGCATGGCAGGGGGCTGGACTGGATGGCCCCTGTGGTCTCTTCCAACTCTACATTTCTATGATTCTATGATTGAGATGGGCAAAGAAGGGAGCGAAGATAAAAAGGCAACCCCCCAAAAAACCTCTGGGGTTGACCGTTCAAAAAGGAAGGTTGAATCAAACCATCTATAAAATACCCTGAGAATACTTCCTCATTTCCAGTCATAAGTGCATACACTTTCATCTGAATCAACTGGCAACTTATTTTGTCAATGAATCAAGAGGCAGCTTACGTTGCTGCAACTTCCAGTGTCTTTCCAGGGAGTGACACCTGCCGCAACAGTGTCCCTTTTCTCATTTGGCCCCACTCCAAGTGCAATCCCCAAATGCAGTGTGGCAGCCAACTCTGGAAAGGACAGCAGGAAAGAGTGGGGCCAAATTGGGGGGGGTGCACACTCGAGGTCTTCTATAGAGGGGTGTCTTCAACCTACTTTGTCTTCAACAGCGCCCTTTTTCGCCTGTTTCCCCTTCTTTGCCCATCTTGGTCTCCTCTCCTTCTGATGAAGAAGGCATAAAAGGGGTGGGGGGTGTTTGAGCATTTTTGATAGACTGGATAGCTGGAAAAGAGGGGAGGGAGAAGAGAAGGAGAAGGGCAAATGCTGGCTGGATGGCGAGACTTGAGTGTTGCTATTCAAAACACTCCAACCCTAAACTAGTGGGAATAAGCAGGACAGAAGTCTTCATTCCTCCTCTAGTACCTCTCAGGGAAGTGTGCATTTACTTATTTCTCCCTTCTCTCCCAATTTAAAGACCCTTAATGAGCAATTTTAAATAAATATTTGATGGACTTTAGGGGTTTACATCTTGAATTAAGTCTTAGGGGGTCTGCAACAACAAAATATATTTAAAAGGGTCCTTGGTAAAGAAAAGGTTAAGAATCATTGCCCTTCACCATGACAAATGTGTTAAACAATTAGCCCTCTGAGATTTTTTTTTCTTTTTGTCTTACTGAGCCGCTGGATATTTTTCCACTGAAATAGTCCAAGAGGTTTTTTGATGGCAAATACACTCATGTGGAAAAGCTGAAGAGAACCTTTAAAATTTATAGCTAAACAGTGGGTGGAGTGAGTTTGCACAGACAGGGAGAAAAGAACAAAGTTGGCAATAGAAAATGTTGTAGAGTTGCTATTTTTCCTACATGTGAGTGTGCCTTGTCACAAATGTCAAAGCCTATGTATGGGGGTAGGGTGTATAATAATTCAGTTTTCCCTCCCTTAGGATTTTAGTGCCTAGAAATAGTGTAGAAATGTAGGATTTTAGCACAGCTGTAACTGGACGTCAGCACCCTTTCCACAGAACACTTCACCCTCCGTTTAGCAGCAAAGACTGGGATTCCTGCTTTTTTTCAGTTGGCTCTTTAACTCACATCACAGCGTTGGAGGAAGAAAGTTTGAACTCTTAAAAATTCTGTATACTGTGATTGTACGCAAATCGGTGGAGCATCTGACATCTACTTGCATTTCAGTTCCGGAAGTGTGGTCTAAGTGGAAGGGACGGAGTTTAGGGAAATCCAACCCCTCTAAGCCCCATCTCTGTCCTGTATTGCAGTACTGTATTATGGGATACACTTCAAGCATTGGCCTGACCATGAAGCGAGCACAGAATTAAACTGCGCAGTTCTCACGGCACTTTCTTGCCGCGGTTCCGACAACCGGCAACATGGGGATATGGGCTGATCGGGACTCGCATCACCAGTGGCGCTTTCTCTTGAGCGATACACAAGAATTAAGCGCTCTGCCGAAAAACCCTGATTTAGAAAGAGCAGAAACTGAAATGCATGGAGGCGAGTCGTTAGGTTCCAATCACAGCTGTGGAGTCACTGGAAAACCCGAGCTTTCTCTTCTGCTTCCAGTTTAAGGGATGCTAAGGCCATTTCCGCACTAGACAGTTATGGTGCAATTATTCCACTTTCAACCTGCTATGGAATCCTGGGGTTTGCAGTTTAGGGAGGGGCCTCAAAGGCCCCTCCCTAAACTGCAAACCCCAGGATTCCATAGCAGGTTGAAAGTGGAATAATAGCACTATAAGCGCCGACTGCGGAAACGGCCTTAGAAACGGCTCCTCCACAGAAAACGCAGAGGGGCCTAGCCAGAAAAAGAGGGGGCCGGCTCCTGGTCTCCCTCGGTGCCCACCTGGAGGAACGCTGGGTTCGCCCCAACCGGCGAGTCCCCGCTAGTGGCCAAACACGGCCTCCCCGCTTCGGCGATTCCATCGCTGGCCCTTTTTTCACGGGCTTGCGGGGGTGTCTTTTCCCAGGAGAAGCGCAACACCGAACGCAACTCCCGCCCTCCGCAGAGGCGAATGCGGCTTTTTATCTCCCGCCTCAGCCGGCCCTTCTCCCACGGTCGGCAACCGCAAAGTACGGAGGGCCCCTCGCACCGCCACGGCCCAACGGTGGGAGGAACGAGCTCGGGGAGGCGCCTCCCTTGGCTCCGGGCGCGTCGCGCCGCGCAGCCGCGGCAGGGCGCAGCTCTCGGGATCCTTCGCCCTCGGTTGCCAAGAAGCGCCGGCTCCCGCGCGGTCTCCCGGTGACGGCGGGGCGGGCAACCGACCTGAGGGCGCTGAAAAGCCGCCGCCGCCGCCTGCAGTCTTCATGGCAGGCGCAATGGAAGCTGCCGATAGGATTCCCGGGCCACGCGTTAGGGAAAAATAGCCGCCCACTCCTTGCGCGTTGTTGTGGTTAAAAGGTACGTGCCTTCGGGGGGCGGGGCAACGGGGGGTGAGCCAGGTGGGGGCTGCGTGGAGTTTATAAGCGCGTTTGTTTGGAAGTGAGATTTCAAAGGCGCCCCGTTACACAAATGTTCTGGAGCTCAGGATGACTTGCGCTGTGGGACTTGCGGATGCAGAGGCCGCCCGGCAGTACTGGGCTTGCGAGAGACTTTCTCGTAGGCCACGAGACCTCTTTGTCAGATGCATCCAGGATTTCCAGTGGGCAAACACAGGGCTGTGTGCAAGTGAGACTGAGGGCACGTAGGAGCTCTCTGAACCTGCATTCGGTTGTTAGCCTTAGGCCGTTTCCACGCTACACTGTTAGAGTGCTATTATTCCTCTTTCAGCATCCTGTGGAATCTGGGGTTTGCAGTTTAGGGAGAGGCCTTTAGAATTCTCAGTCAGAGAGCTCTTTGGCCTCAGTAAACTGCAAACCCCAGAATTCCACAGGAAGTGGAATAATAGCACTAAAACAATCAGTGCAGAAATGGCCTTGGTGTAAGATTTATTTTTTGTCTGACAAATGGTTGAACAGGGGTACAAGGCAGCCTCCACATATGCGCTCAGTATAAGGCAACAAAAGTTCTAGGAGCAGACACTTGCTCACGTGTCAATTCTCAATTCTGCTTTAATTGGCATGGTGATTTTCTTTGGAATTCTGGGTCTTGTAGTTTAGTGAAGTACTCGAGTTCTAAAGTGGAGGATTGTAAATGTCTCACTAAACTGCAAATCCCAGGATTCAATAGGTTGCTGCAGTGGCAGTTAAGATGGAATATAGTGCCATAATATGTAGTGTGAACGAGCCCATTGACAAGACAAAGTCTGTCAAAAAGACAAAGAGTGCAGATACCTTCACAGACCAGCGGAAAATGGTTTCTCTTTCTGTTTGAGGATCCTATGGATTAGGAAATTTTAGCACCAAGACGTGGGTTGCATCTGTGGTGGTGGTCTGGGGCAAGTCAACGCAATGCAAGTTCATTTTCTAGATTTTTCTTTGTGGAAGCCTTGAGGAGGGAAAACAGGTGACAGTTCATTCCTACCTGCACCAAGTGTATAATAATACAAGAGAATGAGTGTCTGTAGAGTCATAACTCCAAGGAAAACCAGTCACGTAGACGTTGTATACGTGTTAAAGGAACCCTACAGATGTGCACATGGAGGATTATGTGTTCTTTAAATTCATGCTTTGCTTTATTTTATGTGTGTTCTCTGTTTGAAGCAGTCAGTATAGTTTTCATAAACATTGTTTGAAGCTGGGGAAGGTAGTCTGAAGGACAGAATCAAAGGACTGACCCTCCACGCTGGCATGGAGTGGGTAAAAGGCATCACATAGGCAATCCCAGGCGTTTAGGGATTGTTAAATTCCTTGGTGAAGTGAAAGATTCAGAGGTGGCGTGAGGATGAGGAAAACAATGTGTCCAACTCTGACAACTGTGTAACTTTTTTTTGCTGTATCAAACTTGTGTCAGGCTGTGCTGAAATAAGTAGTTTTGTGACTATGAAGTAAATTAGAGATGAGCAGCGTGGGGAAAGCACGAGTGGGAAGGAAACAGACTAGGAGAGGGCCTGGGTTGCCTTCGAAGTTGGCCTTCTTAAAGCTACACAAGTACTAAGTTTTAATAGTAGATTTCTATTATAAGACCACTCACCTGCAGGAGGAGTTTTTCCAAGATCAAAACAGCTCATTTACTGGTGGGGATGGTGATTAAGAGGTGGTGTGGAAAGTGTAGTTCTGTGGACCTCTGACTTTATCGAGCGCTGAACTATTTACTGGTAGTGACAATATGTAGAATTTTTGCTTTGGGGAGATTTGGAACAAATCCTGGGTGGTTTGATTAAGTTGAGGGACAATTTTTTCAAAGGCACATGGGGATACAACTATGGATACATCTTCAAAATCCTATGTGAAAAACTACTACTACTACTACTACTACTACTACTGTTTTTCCTTCTCCTTATATGTATTTATATCCCACGTTTTTCCCAGTCTGCGACTCAAGGCAGCTTGCAAATGTTCAAACCGATACGTTGGACCCTCTATTTTTGAGAGGGTTTGGGGCACAGAACTCTCACAAAAGTGGAAAAATCGTGAACAACTCCCCTCTCTCATTCCTTTGCCTTTTGTGTGCCAGGACCATAGGCAAGGGAATGGGAGCGGGGGGCTCCAGAGGAGAGAAGAAAGGCTCAGCACAAATTCTCAGGCTGGACCAGAGGCAAGGGAATGGGAGAGGGAAGTGCCAGAGAGGAGAAGGAAGGCACACATGTTCCTCACCCCCATTTTCTTGCCTTTTGTTCAGGCACCTGCCATCCTTTTCCACGCCCAGCAAAATGCAAAAAATGGGAGGAGGAAAATGGAGGGGAAGGCATGCATGTGCTTCATGAATAAGCAAATTTGCAAAGGTCAAACCCATGAATGTGGAGGGAGGACAGTAGAACTGAAATATTTACATTCTGCAAAAGTTAAAAACACATACAGAAAATGCAGATATGAAAGGCCGTTTTGTCCTGAGCCATTGGCCTTCAAAAGCCTGCCAAAGCGGAAAGATCTTCATGTTTCTATAAAAGGATAGCAGGGAAAGCACCAGTATAATTTCTCTGCTTGTGCTGTGTGTGCGCCTATGCCATGTAAACACTTCCCGTGAGATGCTTCAGGAATGTGAGATACATGCATGTGTGTGCATAGTACTGAGAAGAAGTCAGACAATCGGGTTCCTTATGGGTTAGTGACAGTTTGTATGTGGAAACCATCCATGCATGCTCAAAACACTGATGGGAAAGCCATGGTCCCATTTCATCCGGGTCATCTGAAAACAGTGAATCCTTACTGTCAAGTGCTTGGCAGTTTTCACTACTGACTTCCTTCCCAATCTTCTTTTTAGGTGGCAGAAGCAGGACACGCACCATCTAAGGAAGTTGGTTGAATTGATTTACCATGGCAACTACTAGTGCCCAGATACCACGCAGTAAGTGCTCTAGTCAATGGGAAGCAGAGAGATTTAGAGAAATACCTCTCTTTTTCTGAGTCACTGCTGGCAGTCCTGTCTGTCTGAGGGAATCACTACTACCTTTTTTTCCAGTGTAAAGTAAAGTATATATTAAAGTATATTTTGTAGATAACAGCCAGGGGAACAAATAAAGTGAATATGCAGCTTATAATATAAGGCCATTTTCTCCACTTTTTCAACAAGGAAGTCACATATCTTGTTACCCTAAGAGGTGGGGGACTGTCACATGAGTGGAAAACCCATCCACTGCCCGTCAGTGCCAAGTGTGAAAGGCGCACCCAAGCCTCGCACTCAAGGCCTGCCCAGCTTGACACCTCTTTGTGTTCAGAACTGAACAGCCAGGGAGATCTCTGAACCAAGCCAGGGCCAGGACAAACAGGTCTGCCTCAGTTCTCCCTCTCTGAGAACGCAGTCCCTTCCTCACTCTTTTCCCCCCTTGGCTTCTTCCTTTCAGGACTCTCCCCCTTTACTGCCTTCCCTACATTTGCCCTTCTCCCAGATGTAAGGATCAGCAGTGATTTATATTTTCCAACACTGTGGTACTGTTGGCACTAAGGTCAAGATGTTATTATTGGTACCGTGTATATCCCAGGATTCAGAATGAGACTCTGTGACACTGTTTTAAGGAACACAGAACTTCAAACATTTCTTGTAACACTGTTGCTTTAAATGTGTCTTGTATCTAAATGTTTATAAACAGCACACCATTCCTCTCGCTCTCACTCTCTTTCAATTCATTCACTATCTCTCGTACACCCAATTTCTCAGTTCTTTCTCCCACAGAGCTCTTCAAATCTCCAACCTCTCCAAACACACCACAAATCACACTCTCCTTCGAACACACACCAGACCGTTAAAATCCGTTACGTTGCTGTTTCTACCACCCCTCCCCTGAGCTATCCAAGGGTCCATTTCATCAGCCAATCAGCTTAAACACTCCCAGTTGCCAAGGAGGCTCTGTTGTCAAGACCCCCTCCCATAAGGTTCGTCACAGACCTCCTTCTTTTACTCTTCCATTGCATTGCTGAGACCTCTACACAGGTCTCATCAAAAGCAATGAGGATTCACACACAACCATTCACCCTACATTTCAACACATACTTACCATCACTATATCTATCTATCAATACACAATTCAAACCTTTACAACTCAATATGAACAGTGTAATTATATCAATACTACTACCATAATATATTTTACATCTTACCCTTCCTCCATTTTTCCATAATCAACACAAAATCTAACAGTGTGGTCTGGCTTTTCAACTAATACCACAGGCGATGCTCAAGAACTTTCTGATGGAAATATAATTCCCTGTCCCAGCATTTCTTTAATCTCTTCTTCCACATTTTGAGCAAACTTCCCAGTTACTCATTAAGGTGCACTGGCAATGAGTATAGCCCCCCCCAGGTTTAATACAGTGCTGCACTCCTTCACTCTTCCTGGGATGTTTGAAAACACTTCTGCATACGTAGATAACGCATTACAAATCTCCTCTTTCTGTTTATCAGAAAGGGATTCCTCTATATGGACTTCATGGATTTTATATTCAGGCATATCTCCTTTCTCCCAACATGGCAATTCTGTTCCTCCCCACTATCTGTAATTGCATAACAGATTAAATTCTCCCTCCTGTAATAAGGCTTTAACATATTGGTATGAACCACTTTAGTCCCTTGATCACCCACCAGGTCAATCAAATAGTTGACATCATTAAATTTCTTTGCAATGGTCACAGGTCCAAACCAGGTAAACTGCAGCTTGTTCCCTTTTACAGGCTTTAGGAACAGTACTTAATCTCCTGGATGATATATTCTTTCTCTGGCTCGTCTGTCATACCAGGTTTTCTGTTTCTTCTGCGCCTTTTGCATGTTCTCCGCAGCCATATCCAGTGCAGACCTCAAGGTAGTTAATAGGTCGTCAATGTATCTAACTACAACCTCTGGTTCCGAGTGCGAATGTTGTCCCCAGCCTTGTCTCACTGGATCTAATGGTCCACAAATCTTCCGACCATACAGCAATTCAAAAGGACTGAAACCAAGGCTCTGTTGTGGCACCTCCCGATAAGCATACAATAAATGTTACAATTTCACATCCCAGTCATTTGGATTATTGGCCGCATATGCTTTAATCATCCGTGTCAGTGTTCCATTAAATCACTCTACTAGTCCATTAGTCTCAGGATGATAAGGATCACATGTCTGGCAATGCTGCTTTACTTGCTGCCCCACCTTCAGCCAGTAGAAATTAGCAGTTACTCTTTGGTTAGTGCGTTTGATCCCTAAATGGCCTCCAAAAGAACTAGCGTGCACCATTTCAAGTAACTTTGTTCTGTACTTGGTGGGCACTACCAGTTGTCTTTTCCTTTCCCCCTGTTCTATGGCTATGTTGCTTGAGAGACTCTCGATAAATCTTGTCATCCACTGTTATAAATCTAGTTGGAACTTCAGGTGTCAGTTCCGTAGGATTCTCCCTTACCAATTCAAACAGAGGCTTAAGGCTCTCATCTAGCCTTTGTTCGTTAACAAACTCAGACATTGGGGTTTCATGAAGATCACTGATCCGCATTAATTTTTTTTTTACTGCTGGGTTTCTTAGTGTCACTGGTGTTGCCTTCTTGGATAGGAGTTCCTTCATCCAGTTCCTCCCCCCTTAATAGCTCTGATGGTACCACTTGGGACTTCTGTGTCATGTGTCGGGTAGTTACACAGGCCTGATGAATATGTTTGGCCAAATCATTTCCAATTAAACAAGGAGCTGGAATATCTTCCCATGCAGCTACCTTCCAGTCTCCTGTCCAGTTCTTGTATGTAATATGAATGATTGCAGTTTGAGCTGAAAATGCAGGCCTTTCTAGGCCTTTTAATAATACTTTTTCTTGGGGAATGAGGTTTCTAGGAGGAATCAGATGTGGCTGGAACACACAAATCCATTTCACCAGCCAATCAGCTTAAACGCTCCCAGTTGCCAAGGAGGCTCTGTTGTCAAGACCCCCTCCCATAAGGTTCACCACAGGGACGTTGGAGTCGACTTGCAATGCCAGCATCTCCTTAGAATTTGGGGAAATTATAGCTCAAAGGAGGCCTGTGAGAGGAGGGTAACAACAGGATCTTCTCACCTGTATATACCAGTTCTAACTGTAGAGAGACTCCAGTTAAAGTTAAACAAAGTATTTTATTTGAATTGTCAAACATACAAGAAATCAGATACTCTTAAGAACCACTCATGTCTATTCGAAAGTGAGGCAGGAAAGATTGGTTAGAGAGAGGTTGGGGTGGAAAGGGAGATAGTTACCAATCTTGAAGAAGGAGGTTGCAGCAGAAGGGATCATATAGCATCTGAGGGTAGCACAGAGGAATGGCAGTCTGGGGCACGGTACGTACTATGACTGGCTCGGATTGAAGCTAAGGTTTTTATCCCATATTTCATATCCTGAAGGAGTGTTGTGACAAAACCATTAATGGCTTTCCCACTGTACTGATAAAGGGGTCTGGAATGGGCTGATTGCTTTAACTTCAGAGTGACAAAACATTGATGGGACTCATGACAGTCTCTTAATGTTCGGTCAGGGAGGGTGTATGGGGAATATCTCCATAGGGTAAGATCGAGGGATGGTCTCTGACTGCTCACCAATCTAGGCAGTTCACCTTTCATTGTATTAAAAAATGCCAAGAGCCTGAAGTGGTGAAGGGATTAGCATAGACCCATCAGTGTTGGGGTTTTCTGCATAATCCTATCTGAACTTTCATGACCCTGAACATACCTTTGGTCAGTGTGACCCTGACAATGTTCTCTAGACATTAACAATTCCAGTTTATGAAGATTGCATATCTCATAGGAGGGGTGGTAGGATATGGTAACAACTTTCAAGTATTTTGTTTAGAACCACAAAGGACTGAATTGCTCTTCATGAAGAGAAATATAAACATTTCCATATTGTTGTTTTTTTCAGAATTCTGTGCAAAAACCATCCCATACCACAGTGTAATTATATAATTTTTGTTTATGGTGCCAAATTGTTGAAATAATGTGCATAAATTCTGTATTTTGTGCTGTTTGATGGGGGGAGAGGATAGATTAAATGATGCAACTGGATTCTCCATAGTAGATATCTCAACATGTCAGACTAAACTTAGTTCAATGTTCTTAATCAATTGATGACCATCCAGAGACCTCTAAAATCTCAGAAACAGAGTATGCAATTCCAGTAGCCTTCACCTGTTGTTTGTTCTTGGGCATGAGATATTCATAGAGAACATGAGGATTCCATTTAGCTACCATGGCTAATAGTCCACAGTTTTTAATCTTCTGTAATGTTGTTTTTGTGTGCCTCAAAGTTGTTTCCAACTTATGGCAACCCGAAAGTGACCCTATCATGGGGTTTTCTGGGGACTGTGTGATGCGCCCAAGGTCACCTTGTGGGTTTCCGTGGCTGATTGGGGAATCAAACTCTGGTCTCCAGGATCGTAGTCCAACACATCCAACACTCATGCTGCCTCTCTTCTGTAATGCGTCCACTCTTAATTGCCTGCTAATGTTTCCATGGGACTCAATGGGGCTCTTGTATTTGAGAAAGGCCTCAGCACCTTGATTCTTGAATGTCCATTATGCTGTATCACAGATGGCATGTGAGATCCAAAGTCCTTACTTGTTACCTGGAAGAAGGAATTGCATGGCTTAATGGAGAGGAATGTACTCATATTAAAATGGCTCTATTTATCTTGATCTCTTTGAATCTTTCTGGATTCTGTTCTCTGCCCTCTTATGAATGCCTTTAATTTGCTTCTCTGTTTTGTTGAAAAGCTATAACTTAACCATCGTATTTGTGAAAGTTGGTCATTGTCTCAAGATAGCTTTGTGAGCAGGAAGAGAGGGGGAAATCCCAACATGTCCAGGCTTTACTTAATATCCCCTAAGAACCACTCAACTTAGTATTTATTTTTTTATATCCACCCTGGTCTGACAGTGCACATTTAAAATTACATCCATGGAATGACTAACAATTGCAACAAGATATTTTCTTTCTCCTCTGAGTCCTGTTCAATATTTTCCTTAGTTTTGTTCTTTTTTAAAAATCCTTTGGCAAAAACCTCTCATTTCCTTTTGTTTAATCTTTGCACTCTTTTGGATTCAGAACCACCCTATTAACTCCAAGACATTGGCAGTATTTAAATCCACTAATCAGGCAGACTAATAGTGAATAGAAAACAGCTGTGAATAATGAGGAAGTGATGTTTTAGTATTTGACAGTTATTCCCATGACAAATGCGGGAAGATGAAAACATCGTGAAGTTCATTCCCTATTTGTATGGTGGTTGTTAAGATATTTACATAAGTTGTGCCTTAGTATAGTTTTATGAGCTTTAAGGTTTTAGGGGTCTATACAAGTTCTCTCACAAAAACTAGTGACTGTGTATAGTCTCTCAGAAAGAAATCTTGCTCATTGTTCTTGAATTTTATTTTAAGGCAAGGAGACAGAATGTCTGCCTGATCTTTTACTCTAATTTCAAGTGCTTCCTTTTATAAGGAAAGTTTTCTGAATGGTGCTCTCTTTCTTTGTGTTTCTTGCTATTGCCACACACAAAATGATCTTTCACAAAAGCACATGGAAAGGGATCAAGAGGTAGTTGCAGAAGAAGGTCAGTTTTCACAATTTCATAATGGCTGTATTGTGTGTAGGGTCTCATCAGGACTAATGCTATTGACAAGGGGCATAGTAGCTTTGGCCCAGGATTCCCATCCAGTTTTCCAAAAATGGAAAGCAATGCATCTGACTTCTCTTATTTTCCTGCCCAGCACAAGGCGACTAGCCAAGCTCTTGGAAAATCATCTGAGTCTTATCTCTCTTGCCTTTAAGCACTGTTCCCCACACTGTGCCCACTTCCTGTTTTGTCTCCAGTCCCCCTCTGTATGCTATACTTTATGGGACCAGGAAATTTAATTACATTTCTTTTGCATATTTATGTATAGCTTTTCTGACAAGGCATTCAAGGTGTTTTGCAATTTATGATACAGTACTGAGAATAAGAGAGAGGGAAATAAGAGTTGATAGCGGGTCAGTGGTGGGATCTGAAAGCTCTCTGACCTTTTCTTCTGTTTTCCACACAGGCTACATAAGTAATGTGGTATGGATAAGGAGTCTCAATAGCCTGTCTCTGTAGCAAGGGTGGAGAAAGGGTAGCCCACAGGCCTTTTGTGGTGTCCAGAGCCCTACAAGTGGAAACAAAAGGGGGCAAAAAATTGTGAAAGTTTTTTCCCCAAATGCCCTCTGGGTTGTGGAAGGATTTTCACCCTTTTTAGCACCATTTCAAGTCCTGATAGGGCCTTTTTAAAACAAGATAGCAAATAGAAAGCAACTTCTGCTCACTTTTCTTTTTTAATAAAATTTTGTGTTAAACAAACAAAACCAACCAAATAGCAACACTACATAACAATAGATCAAACTAAAAAAAAAAAATTATACAAATAAAAAAAACCAGGCAGCCAAACTACAAGCACCTAACTACAAGCATCTAACAAAACTACAAGTAACTTTTAGAAAGGCGTCAAGAGACAGACTACAAATAGCTCAAAATTGGTTCTTGCCTTTGTTGCCGACAGCATATATTAATCAAGTAGTTACACCTAAGTATTAATCCTTAAATTCATACCAAAGATTAGTATTTACTGCGAATCACTTTTATCATCCTAGATACACACCTACTAAATTAATTATTTCATAAGGATCACTCAAAGAATTATAATCATATGTCTTTCATTCTTGTAAGTAAAGATCAGGTCATCAAGTCAGTCCCAGCTGGAAGATAATAGTCTTTCTGATAAGTTAGTCCACCAAAAATACATAATTTTTCCTTCTTTTGAGATCTTTTAAAGTACAAACAAATTATCATACATTTTCCATTATATCTTCTGATCAGACTCTGAGATTCGGTCTTCCCTCTTCTTAACTGAAAACGGAATGAAAGCAACAGTTGGGACCTTCATCCTTTTATAGGCTATATCAGCTTTTTCCAATATGTGCTCTGTATGCTGTCTCAGTCTGGATTTTCATGACTTCAGAGTCTTGAATTATTTCTGGTGTTGCTTCATCCTTGTCTTGAACTTGAACAGATATTTTTTCAGGAATCTTTTGAATTCTTGTAACATCACCTGTCCCACATTGAAGATCTCCTGTCACTTGCTCTATAATACATCAAACCTATTTTCAATGGAGACTTTGAATTGTCTGAATTCTGCCAGAAAGCTCATAAAATAGTCAGGAATATCCTCCTCCTCAACTGTGTCCTTTTACTTTGATTGACATTTTCCCAAATTGTAGCCATAGTCATTTGGTTAGAAAAAAAAGGGGAGGGCAGTACAGAACTTTCCTTTTCTCCAATACTATTGTTTCATAGCCATCTACTGTTCAGTATGTTCTCAAACAAGGCCACTTGTATTCCCGAACATTAGATAAGGACTGTTTTTAGGTAAACTTTTCCAGAACAGTAAAAACTGGCACAATGTCAGCCAGCAAGGAGACAAACAAGATTGCGTTAAAATCCAATCTTCATAATTCCTGGCATGAAGATCTTACAAATATCATTAAAATTCTATACAATTAAATAACCCATCTACCAGTCCAGTTAACCAAGACAAATATAACTATGACAGTTCATTCAGAAAGGAAAAAAAAAGATGAATAATTACTCCGAAAATCCAAAATCAAGGTTCACAAGTAGAAAATCAGCTATAAAAACTAATGCTCATATCCCTTAAAAATAAAAAAGTAAATCCCAAAGTAAAAAGTAAAGAAAAAACAGTGGTTGAATTATTTCGCTCATAAAGCTTATCGTTCCCATAGCAATCAAAAGAAGGTACTGTCTCTTTAAATCCTCCATTAGATGAGAAGGCTCTTAAACAATAGGGATACAGTTTCAACTGCAGTAAACAAGGGCTTCTTGTTTTCTTTAAGCAACAATATAATGTCAATATATATACATACAAGGTATCTGGACAAAAGTTGGTATAATGTCCATATTTGGATGAAAAGCACTTGCCCCCACTCTCCGCTCCATTGAAGCACGTGATCATCTCCTCAGCCTTGGAATCTCCTGCAGTTGCTCCATTCCCAAGCGGACATCCTGCAGATCCCGATCTTGGCTAGATCAGAGTCTTCAAATTTTGGGGTTCACAAGCTAGCAAGAGCTTGCTAGATTGTGTCCTCCATCAATCCAACCAGAAACAGGAACCCAGCTTCTGCTCACTGTCTGTTGTTGAAAAGGGCCTCTCCTGGGTTGTAAATGGCCTGGGGTGGGGACTTGAAAATACTCTTCATACCACCTAGAAGGCATTTGTGGTAACTTTTCCTTTTTTTAGGGATGAATTGGGGAGGTGGCCATCTAAGTTCTCCTCGGGGGCTAATGTGGCCCTCTGTCCTCCCACCATTGCACACCTGCTCTATAGCCTGGAAAAAGAAACTGAGCAGTCTTTATAGACTGGCAATCTGGGTTTCACTCTGTTATACCTTGTGAAAGGCCTTGCTTCTAATGTCTATGCAGATGATACGGTTATCTTCAGCTCATTAGCCTTCCCTTCGTTGATCCCGTGCTATTCAGGCACATACCACAATTCTTAATATATATCAATAAACCACATCTATTTGTTTGGATTAGCAGTGATTTATTGAAGAGGGCGATATGTCAGCTGTTTCACAAGGTTATTTTTCAGGATAAAATGAATTCCTTGGTTGGGAAAGAAAACTGGATTAGCTGTCTTTTTGCTTTTTCCTAGAAACTCTTTTTTTGAAGTACTCTTTCAAAGTTGGAAAATTCAGAATCCCTGCTGACATAAAAATTGCTGCTGTTTTTGCACTTACCTGTGGGTTGTGGTTTTTGTGTGCCCTCAAGTCATTTCCAACTTACAGCAACCCTAAGGCAATCCCATTATGGGTTTTTTTTTGGAGGGGGGGCTGAAAGTTTGTGATGAGCCCAAGGTCACCTAGGTATTTCCATGGCTGAACAGGGAGAGGAGCCCTGGTCTCCAGGGTCGTAGTCCAATGCTCAAACCACTGTACTACGCTGTCTGTTTGTAGGACAGCAGTTTAATATCTATGGAAAATACACAAGAAAATATTGAGCAGACTGTTCCCTCAGCAGCTCATTTTGTTCAAGAGATAATAATGTCAAATTTCTCTCCAGTCAAAGAATATTATTTGAGGCAGTCTTGCTAAAACTATAAAGTCACACAGTATTTGTTGGGAAAAGTAAGAGGAAGTAGTGAATCTCTTGAGCAGAGGTGATCAAATTAGCAAGGCAGAAGCTGAACAACAGTCAGTCCTACAGCCACCAATCTGACACCTAAGAGAAGAAAAAGAAGCTTGGTCTTTGTAAAATATACAAAGGTAGTTTTACTTAGGAATTACTTTTGCAGAATTAAATACATGAAGAGAGAGGGAAGAAAGAGAAAATTGTTGTAGGATAAAATGACTCAGGAAGAAGGATTTATGATAAAGCAAACAGATAGAAAGTCAGCAAACTAGCAATTTAATGAGTATAGGTATATAAAGATTACTAGCTCTAACATTTATTTTAAAAATGAAGCCACTGAGAAACACATTTTATTTTTATTTTATTTTTTTATTTAAGAAAGTTTTTAGTTGTAAACACATTGAATATTATTTTAATTGAAATCAGATCCCAGTGTTTAAAACATGACCTCTTCCAGTTTTGTAGTTGTTGTTGGTAGGTTGGGGAAATTAGATTAATGGTGCAATCCCATGTATTTCTAATCAGAAATATGCTCCACCCAGTCCAGTTGGGCCTACTCCTGAATGAAAGAACTGAAAATTAAGCAAGAAGGAACAAAATTGAAGGTGTGGCCATTTCACAAAACTGGTTGGTTTTGGACTATTGGATCAGTTTTACAATTTTTTTCATTGAATCACTGTTTTTTCCACCCATAGTTTATATGGAAGTACATTACTATGTGTGTTCCTTAGTGGAGACAAAGAACTAAGTCTGACCATCATTAATATGCCACAGGGTAAATGTATAGAAGCTGCTGGTCAGCAACCTTTGGCAATACAGTACTTCATCAGGTGGGCTGGGGTAAATGGGCTTGGTCTGATCCAGCAGGGCAATGTTCTTAAATGTTTCTGCTCTGCATAGATCAGATAGTATCAGCTTTGTTGCAGTTTAGTTTAGTGATGGCAATTCTGTTAAGACATCAAATTACTGAACTATAAAGGTTGAATTATGAAATAAAAATATAAAGATGCTTTTTTCATTGTGTTGTAATTGTTTTGCTGGCTCTAATACAGTGTCTGATTACTGTCCAGTGTGAAAGATAATTTTAGAATTGAGAAGGCGGTGCCAGGATGAATGGAGGGAGGTAAGGGTGGTCCTCCTTACGGGGGAGGAAGGCCCTTGTATTCAGGCCTGTGTCTTTAAGGAACCAGTTGATACCATTAGAGAGAAAGAAAAGGGGAGCAGATCCTCCTCCTCCTTTCTCCTTCGGGGCAACACCATTCACGTTGCTGGAAAGAGAGGTGGTCCGATGGCTTGAAGGAGTCAAAGGCAGCCCGTTGAGTGATCTTCATTCATTCACAAAGGGCTTCTGAACCTATCTCCAGGATGATCAGCACAATGTTGTGACGCTGGAGTTCTGTGTACCCTGGAGATGCGAGACTTCCTCACCACAGCAGAAGTCACTCATCTGGAGAATGCTGGAGCTGCAAGAGGGAAAGGCCCAGTCCAAGAGCAGAGAGAAGCCAAGAGGAAAAAAGCTAGCAGACCGACAGCAAGCACGAGGCAGAAAGTGCTTCAGAACTATTAACAGGGGAACTTGACAAGAGCTTGTCAGTGTGTGTGGTTGTGTGCTTAGGATTTCTGTCAATGCATTCCAGTAACCCCAAAGTGAGAAATTCCCCGTCAGGAAATGCCCAGAGTAGTCCCAAATCAAAGCAGGAGGTGATGATCCGTCCCCCTACAGTGATGTCCTCATCTGGCAACCCCCAGCTGGACTCTAAATTCTCTAACCAGGGTAAACAGGGGGGCTCCACAGGCCAATCCCTGCCCTCTCCCTGTGACCCCAAGAGTGGGGGCCATATACCAAAAGGGCTTCCAGGACAAGGGGGAAGCATGGGGTTGAAGAATGGGGCTGGCAATGGTTCAAAAGGGAAAGGAAAGAGAGAGAGAGGAGCATGTCAGCGGACTCGTTTGAACAGAGAGATGCTGGAACTCCCAGTGATGAATCTGAAAGATAATTTTATTGAATGATGATGATGACGATGATGAAGATGATGATGATTTGTTCACTTTAGGCTTGCCTCCAGCTCCATCTACCTCAGAATCAAGCTTTGTTGAGACTTCTGTGAGAGAACGAATGAGAGAGAAACTGAAAGCAGCACGGGTAAGGGTAAATGTGTACAGGACTTCATCATCGTTCTAAAGTGAACTCAGGTGATAGGGAGTCTATTATTTTGGAAGTGAAACAAGGCCACACAGAATAAGGGGTGGTTTCTGCATATTTGAAGGATTCCCTAGGTATGCATAGTTGTATAACATTTTAAATGATTGTTAGTTAGAGAAAAATACATGATTAAAAAATTTGAATAAAATGGCACCATGAGGCCCTGTTTGCTTCTAGGGTTGAAGGCTTATTTCTATATTTTCCCAGTTTCAGACCCTGCAAGTTAGATGTTAATATAAAATGTTTTAACTGAAAAGTAAAGGCTGGCATCCTGTTAGACTGTTGTCTTAGGATATTGTAACTGCTGGGATTCACATTTGTGGCCATGAATGGTTGAATATGAAACCCCAAAACCTATTTTCACAGCAGAGGTAACTTTAGTATAAAAAAAAACCCCAATATGTTGGACTGAAAAGTGAGAACCCATCCAGGCACAGTGCATCTTTTTGTGTGTGTGTATGTCTGCCTGCCTTCAGGTCACCTGTCAACTTAAGGCAACCCCATGAATTTCATAGGGTTTCCTTGGGCAAGAAATAATTAGAGGTGGTGTATCAATTCCTTCTTCTCAAATATAGCCTACAGCCCCTCTTATTTCTTGCAGTCCTCCATTAAAGTACTAATCAGGCCTGAACTGTTTTGCTTCCAGGATCACACAGGATCTGATGCCTTCAGAGTGTTCAGGCTCTTTAATGAGTCCTTAGTCAGGTTTGATGGCAAATAGCCAGATTAAGAGATAATGGCTTTTAATTTCTGGCTCATTTGAAATACAAAATTTTGTGATTCCCAGCCTTGCAGTAGAAGGTCTTGTTAATTTAAACAGGTGATTTAGGCCAAATTCCTGTTGGTCATCGCAACTACTTTAGTGGAGGCAGAGGAGGAGGTGGTGTGGCTGCATCAGTACAGTGGCTGCAGTGAAGGGGAGAGTATCAACAAAGCCCGTCTTAGGAGCTGGCAGGACAGCTTTGTCTCTCAATGGAGACTGTTTTTGCTTCTGTTTTCTGTACCTGCTGTTGCCATGGCCTTCTTGAAAAAGTGATGTATCCTGGCACAGCATCATCGTCAAGAGCAATCTAGCCTAAGTCTTTAATGCCAATTATATTGTTGCTTACTGCCATTTAAAAATACGAAATTTACATCTGGTTAGAAACTTGAAATGTTCATTATAGCCTCCATTCATAACGGTTCCCAGAATGGGTTGTTTATGTGAGCCATTGAACTGCTTGGTGTTTATAGGATGCTGACAAATGGTAAGGCAGAAAAATGAAAATGAAAATTATTTTTGTTTAGTCTAAAGCAGAAAGTGCATTACTACAGGAAGCCTCAGGCCCTCGTCTGCGATCTCTGAAAAAACTTGGAGAGAGAAAGTCACAAATTGGACTGGATAATGAGGTAAATATAACATGAACAATGAACATGGGAAAAACCAAATGTTGTATGCCTAAGATTATGATAAGTGTTAGAAAGACCCTTCAGAACGGTTGTGTGTTTGAACTAATGTTCCTAATGAGTTTGTTTATTTATGACAATGTTAGTTATGCAATCCAGTGTTGCTCAGGAAACTCATTAACTGCTTTTAATGACTGTTCAGTTTCAATTGTTCTGGAGGATGAATGTCTGTCTCTCTGGAGTGGGAGCTCAGACAACCCTCATGTTGCTCATCAGCCTCAGTTGCCCTTTAGAAAGCATGCCTTTTCCAATTTTCTGCCAAGCACACAGCTCTGGCTGAATTAAAAAAAAAAAATAATTGGAGTGCCTTATGCGCCCTGCAAGGTAAATTTCTTGCATGCCACATAGCTTGTATGTTAAATCAGAACATACTAGTCGTAACCTAAAAATTTGGTGAAAATCCATCCAGCCATATTGCCATGATGCAGTAACAAACAGCCAGAAATGTATATAGATTTATCATCTGACTTTTAGATAATCATTTTTAAAGAGAAAAGAGAGAATTATGAAGTTCTGCAGAAGGTGCTGGACTGCTATCCAGAGCTGCCAAGAAAGTAGCTGAAGAGCTACTCATCTGCCACTTCTTTTTAAAGTGTCCTTAATTAATTTAAATCGTCGTCAAGGCAAATAGGGTATTTTACTCCCCTAGAACCATGTTGTATTGCAGGTTTCATACAGGACCCGACATACAAGGTAGATATTTGCCCACGTTGTCATCTGAAGAGTTGAATGACCTGGAAATTCAGGCACCTGTCACATACATTTTTTAACAGATAGATGTCTGGAACAAAAAAATATGTTTCATTTGTTTTGGTTACTCTTTTGGCAATCAGGGAGGGCTGATAGCAATTTAATACAAATATTCGCCCTCATAGGAACATGCATTTTTCTTACTCTAGGTGTTTGGGTATTGTAGAATATCCTTGATTTGGTATCCAAATACAGTTCTATGGACTTGAGACATTATCCATTGTATATTTTATTTATTGGAATTCTCATTGAGATCAGGAAGTTTTCCTTGGGACCAGATTGAGGGAATTCACAACATCATTTATTTATTTGTTTATTTATTTATATATTTATATGCTGCCTTTCTCCCAGAGTGGGACCCAAAGCAGCTTCCAAAAAGTTAAAAACATTAATGCAGCATTTAAAACCATTAGAAACATTAAAAGACATATACAATTATAAAAACCTACAATTTTTTTTTAAAAAAATATTGATAAATTAAAAGCTCACCTGCTTACATACTAAAGCCATTGGATACTTCTTTAACTACTCTGGCTGCATCTTATGGAACCTTGAAATTTGTTATTTGCTGAGGTGCCCAGAATTCTTCTTTGAGAGAACTTTAGCTTGTATCCCTGAACTGCAACATTAGAATTCCTTGGCAGAAAATTCTATAACAGCTTTTGAAACGATAAATCCCAGAATTCCTAAGGAACCATGGCAATTGGTATCAAACTGCCATATCTGTGTAATATGTTTGTATCCTAAAGAATTTATAAGTCTATTTGGATGATGGAATTAATAAATCCTGCCTGGGTGGGGACAGACTGGGCGAGAGTTGGACTATCTTTCATTTAAATTTCACAAAGTAAATAATATAAAGCAAAATCTTCACTGTGAATTTGATTCTTGGTCAGTGTTGCCTGGTGACTAATATCTGAAAGCACTCCTTACTTCCACTGAAGGAATTAATCTTTTTTGATCAGTAAGCAGAAAAAATAAAATAAAATTCAACACTGAATACAAGATATTTATAATACTGTAGTATAAAATAGTATAAAACAGTGATACCTTAAGTGCTGAACCAGCATCGTACAATGACATGCAGAGAAGCTGGTTCCCTTGGCTGTGATTTGAAGGGACAGGTCAGCAGAAGATAATCAACATAAAATGCCTTAGAGTTCCAAGTTATCCTTTGAAAAAGTGGAGGAATAAAACAGCATTGGAGGTAATAAGAGTAGGAAGAATGTAACAAAGAGTGTTGCAGAGTTTCCAGTTTCACTGCATCACAAGTGTATAAGTGTTTATAGTATGGCACATTATTATATCTTTCCTTTTTTTAGTATCTTTTTTATTAAAAACCAAAAAAGGAAAAGAAAAAAGAAAAGAAAAACAAACAAACGTTACATAGCCATCTGGCATCACATTCATGACATAACAGACATATAACATTTAAAAACAAAACATACAAGTACACACGTATAACAAACTACATATCTTACTAACATAATCTCAACAAACATAGAGCACTTCCCCCTTTTTGTGAGATACAGCCTTATATTATTTTCAAAAAAGAAACTACCTCTGTATATCAGAAAGGAATAAAACAAATATTCATTTTAACACTCATTGTCTTTAACTCTGTTTACAAATCATTCTCATTACATTATTAATCTATTCCAACATTCCTTTTCTTTCAAAAAAAACAAACCTGTTGCATCAATATCTCTTCTCTTACTTCTGCCTCCCTCCACATTGATATCTGGGGCTTATCCCTCATTATAAGGGGGATTGTCACTATTTTTGCCCAAAAAAACCATCGTGGATTTCACCAATGGAAGTGCTCTCTATTAAAGGTTTGAGAAGACATGGTAGTTGGTGGACCTACAAAGACTTATTAAAGCAAAGTGGAAAGGAAATTTTAATGAAAGATCAAAGACAATTAAAAGAAAGATTTGACATACAGTGGTTCCCCTATATGCAAATAAAAGAAAGATTGAAAAATGACATACAAGGAGAAGGAATGGATTTAAGACAAAATGAATTAGAAGAACTGATGTTAAAAGGAGAAAAAAGGTACTTTCAAGATTGTATAAAAAATTGCTATCCTTTAAATTAGAGGAGGAGACAGTCAAAGACTGTATGATAAAATGGGCTAGAGACTTTAACCATAATATTCTCCTAGAAGAATGGGAAAATATTTGGGAAAATAATATGTCATATACCAGATCTGTGCATTACAAGAAAATGTGTTGAAAATGGTATACTGTTGGTATTTAACACCCAGCAAACTAGCTAAAATGAATAAGAGTATGAATAATCAGTGCTGGAAATGTAAAGAACAAGTGGGATCCTTCTATCATATGTGGTGGGGATGTGACAGAGCAAAGAGATTCTAGTACGCCATACAAGCAAATATGCAAAAAATTTTGAAAAGGAAAATTGACGTAGTTCCTGAATTTTTTCTATTGGGACTTTTTGGTGCAGATGGTTTGATAGATTTCTGCACCAAAAGATTAGCGTGGCATTTAATTGTGGCGGCCAGACTCGTTTATGCCAAATATTGGAAATCAACTTGCACCCCAACAGTGGAACAGAAAAAACTATGGAAATATCACAAATGGACAAAATGACTTATAGATTAGATAACAAAATGGACAGTAAGTTTTACAAAGCTTGGGAACCGTTTACAGAATTATGTCTTCCCTTGAATGCTGCAGATGGAAGCATATTAAATTGGGCCAAAGTAAATTTTCTATATTTTGGTAAAATTAAATTTATCAAACAAGCTGAAGGTGGAAAAAAAAATCTCCTCTCTCTATAGGCTGGAAAAGAACAGATTGCCTGTCTGTAACCATGGTTCTTTGAGTGGACATCTGTGATCTCAGACAAATGGGTTTACTGTGCTTGTGTAGTGCATCATTGGTAACCTTCTAGAGCTGTTACACAAGCATTTTTGTGGTAGCCCCTCCTCCGTTGGTGCACATGACCAGCCTGACTCCTGCTCAGACTGTCCGTTCTCTGGATGCTGAAGCAGCAGCCAAGGATTTAGACAGAGAACAAGACACACAGAGGAGATGAAAGGCAGGTATTGTGTGAGTTCACAGATGACCACTTGAAGAACTATGATTGCAGGTAAGAAATCAGTCCTTTGTCATGGTCTCTGTGACTTACACAAATGGGATACTAGCAAGCTACTCACCATAGGAGAAGGGAGACACAAGGAAACACTCCTCTCCCAAAGGCAGCATCCTCCCTGGACCTGGCATCCAGTCTATCATGTGTCATGAGGCTGAGGGGCTGAGACCAGGTAGCCACATTGCAAATGTCCTCCATGGACACCTCTTTCAAAAAGGCAGATGAGGCAGCCACAGCTCTGGTAGGTTGGCTGTGTGCAGGAATATGAGGGTCTATCTTTGCCAGTTCATAGTTCAGATCGATGGCTGAGACCCACTTAGGTGTTGGGGTGACACAGGAAAACTCTTTTTCCCTGAGGCGCAACAAACAAATAGTCTCTGAGACTGTTGAAAGTCAGCAGGCCTGATGACAGAGAAGGCCAGAGCCCATCTGATATCAAGACCATGTAGGGTCCGGTCCAGGTCATTGGAAGGGTTCTGCAGGAATGTAGGCAAGACAATGCCTTGGTTCAAATGAAAGGCTGATACCACTTTCTAAAGGAAAGAAATATTGGGTCTGAGAATAACCTTGCCTTTGTGGAACTTCAGATATACGAAGGGAATATAATCCCCCTGCTCATGTAGCTGATGTAATGACCAGGAAGGAGGCCATATTCTAGGTCAGACTAAGTTGTTAGAGAGAGGGAATAGTTAAGAAACAGTCTGAGTTCAAGGGAAAACAGAGTACAAAGCCAAGTTGGTATCTGAGAGAAGAAGCCAAAGCATGGACTAAAAATCAAGACCAAGAGTACAAAGAGAAGTAGTACAGGTCGCCAACAGTTCCTTCAATGCTGTTGTTATGGCAGATGAAAACCAAATGAAGGTTTGGGCAGGAATCAAACTGGTCACATGGACCAGCAGAGGAAGGACTACTGCCAAAATTCTTGCATAACATCTCAGGAAGGTTCTGAATGATGCACTGCACAGGCACAGTAAACCTGTTTGTGTGAGTCACAGAGACTACAGAGAAGAAACAGAAGCTGCTCTTATGTAGTTTTGCTGCCACGTGTCCCAGATGCACTTGTTATATATTTTCTTCAGCTTTAATATCAGCTATAGCAAAAATGGCATTTTACAAATATTCCAGACTAAGCACTTCCTCATCTGCTGTTTTTTTCCACCTTGAGTGAAAAAGTGTCAATGATTATTGGGAGGGGCAGAGTAAAGAACATTTATGCAGTTTAATTTATATATCCAGATCCTCTCTAGACTTTGTGAAAATGTTATCAGCCTCAAAGTGAAGGTATCTTAAGCATACAACTTTGAAGGCCTTGAATACCTGTGAAAATTTTTGTTATAGATTCTGTGAAATTGCTAAACATATTTGCACTGCATATAGCATTTGTGCTAAAAACTTAAGAAGACATGGATTGCAGATGATACATGTTAACATAAAGAAAGGAGATGAGTAAGTTAAGAATTGGTTGTTCATTTGCTGTGAAATATGACCCTTGGGTTCTCCAAAGGCCTGAAGACTGAACAATTACTCCCAAATATTTGTAAAATTAACTTGGTCGATTGGATTGATCCACCAGCAGTGCATGCTGCATTTCTGAGTAAAAACTAAAACTTTTGTTTTAACATAATTAATCACCAACTGTTCAGTGTTGCAAAAAATATGCAGATCTCTTAATAGCCACCTTAGAGCAAGGGATGACAGAGATGGAAGCACTTACCTGAAGTAAGGTGGATGTAGATCTACTTGCCAATTTAAGTGGATGAGAATTTATTTCAGAAAGTGTTTTAACCAAAGAATTAGTATAAATGAAGAAGGTGGAGGCAAGAACTCAGCCCTGTTTGACCTCACAATTGATCTAGTCAAATGGTCTTCATGTTTACATCTCACTTGTAGTAAGTTTCTTTATAAAGATCACAAATAAGAATCAACAACTGCCTGCCAGTGTTAGTGGCCTAAAGTTTTTGCCATAAACTATCTCTTCAGATCAGGTTGAATGCAGTCTTAAAGTCTATATGTAAAGTAGGAGAAGAGTATTTTTCTATCAGATGTTGTAATAGTCCTTACCAACTCAGGGATGCCGTGACATAAAACCTGCTTGCTCTTCCTCTGAATCTTTTTCCTCATCTATCAAACTTGATAATTTCCCTAGAAGATGAGTACCATGCAATTTACTCTCTCTGTACTAGTTATAGCATACAGCTTAAATGGCTAATTTGTCCATAATTTGCAGGATCCAATCTTTTACCTCTTTTGTAAATGGGGGTAATTATTGCAAGCCCCCAGTTGAATGGAATACATGCAGTCCTTTCAATGCACATGAATAAAACAAGTAAGGACCTTGCCCACCACTCCAAATTTGACTTAAGCAACTTGGGTAGGATATAACTGCCTCCCAATTTAAGTCTAGAATGAGCTTGCCAATTTCAGATAATGAGACAGAGAAGAAAGACATTGGGGAAAAAATGAGAAATTTTTTTTCCCCTCTGGTTTTCCAGATTATTTTGCTCTGGGTCTTTACATTTTGCCTGAGCCATCTATCCTCATTTGGCTCTCTTTGGAAATTAAAATATATTAGCATCAATCAAAGTGAGAAGAATTTGGTAACCAGAGCGATCATAAAGTTAAAGAAAAAATCAACATTAGAAAAGGTGATTTGAAACTTAGTAGAGACTGGTTTTCTTAGGCCCCCCATTACATTAACCTACTATTTACACCATTACCTCCATTTACTGTGAGCTGTATTAAGCCTGTGTTAGTAGCATAAGGTGAAATAAATTATTAATATATTTTGTGTATACGTGTATAGATAGATGAAGCTGAATCAAGTGTAATGCAGGAGAATGAAAACAAGGTATCTTCAAGAGTGAAGTTTCATGATTCTGTCAGAAAAGTCAAGCAAAGATCACAGGTGAGAAGGATTAATATTAAGTGAGAACTGTGTGTATGTCACAGAAAGTTTGTTTTATGGTTTGAACCTGAGATGCACATTATTGTGATAGGACTGAATTTTATATGGTAAACAAGCTGAAAACATGAGAGACTTCAAAATGTTATAATCATGGTAAAATCAATTATAGTTACTATAATAAGTAATTCCAACTTAAATACGTAGAGCCAATCCAGACAGTTCCTTCTGCGCACTATCACTTGGGTTCAGTTTTCCACTCAGAATGTGGCAGAGTAAGGAACACCTGGCCATGGGAAGGTCCCATGTACAGAGCCATCATAGGAGGATTTGGTGACTAAACTGATCCCCATAGTTGGTAAAAGTAGCTTAAAATAGTTTTTCCCCCCATTCTTCTATATAAAGAAATTTTTGATCTTTCCATTAATTTGTCAAATCTCTTAAATCTTTCCAAGCTGGCGGCCATCACTATGTCATGTGGCAACAGATTCTACAGTTTGACTGAGTGTGGTGTGAAGAATTGCTGTGTTCTATTTGCCTGAATCTTCCACCGTTAAGCTTTAATCAGTGACCTCAAGCCAACAATGACTGCAACATTATTGGAGAAAGTAAAACAAACACTCCTGCATTTTCTTTCTCCATGCCATCCTTTATGTTGTACATGCCTATGATATCTTCTCTTATCCCACTTTTTTCCCTAAGCTAAACAGCCCTTAACGTAGTAGGAAGGGTAACAAAGTTGTGTAACTAACCACTTTAACCCAAAGGCCTCTTTCTTGGTTCATAACCGCTCAGATCCCACCAGTGTACAGGTAAAACTGGAGGCTGAGATTCTGCAAGGGACGCATTGCTGTAATATCATAGCTGCACTCTGTATTCTGATCTGACTCCTTAAAATGCACCTCACCTGGCAGCCCATGCTAAGTGAAGAAGTTCTGTGATGCTGGCAAGTGGAGCAGTGAAACCCCTTCTGTCAGCAACTTGCAGTGTGTCTGAAGCAGGGATTGCATGGGAGCCTGTCACAACTCCTTTTCACTCCATGGTTCACTGGCAGAAGGGGGTTCGACTTGTAATGCTTCAGTGCTCCACTCACCAGCACCGTGGAACTCCTGTGCTTGGTATGGCTCCCTGTCTTTTAAGATCAGTTTCAGGGGTATGTGGTTGTGGCGGTGGTGCCACAGTCATAAAAATGAGTGTGAAACAAGCTTGTAAGTCTAGTCTATCATAACTACCTAATAGGATTCCGGCTGGGATTTTTTTTTGTCCCTGTCTAACACGATACACCTGTTTACACTGAATTACCTTTATGTTTGCAAACCCCATTCTCTCTTTAGAGAGAGGCTTTTTGAAGTTTTAACAATCTATTTTATTCTAGCTAACCTAAATAATTTGGTGGTATAGATGACCACTTTACTGTTGATCCCTATTTCCAGATAATTTATCGACAAGTTAAAAAGCACTTTTCCCAATAGTGATAGCTACGGATGTGTGTGGTTGCTGCTGCTGCTGCTGCTGCTGCTGTTGTTATATGCCTTCAAGTCATTTCCAACTTATAGAGATCCTAAGGAGTACCTGACAGGATTTTCTGGGCCTGAGAGTGTGTGAGGCTCCCAAGGTCACGCAATGAGTTTCCATGGCCAAGTGAGGAATTTAACCCTGGTCTCCAGGGTCTTAATCTAACACTCAGCTACCACCACACTAGCTCTCACCTGGATTTACATCCTTCCATTGTAAGAATTGGCCATTTTCCCCCTTAATTCTTACTTACTCTTGTTTAACCACTTACCAGTCAATAATGCAACTTGTTTTCAATTCTACAACTGTTACATTTGCACAGGAGTCTTTGTTCAGTGGGGCAGTGAATTTGCTCAGAAGTCTTTGTTCATAGGATCAGTGAATTTGCTCAGGAGTCTTTGTTCGGTGATACAGTGAATCCACTCCAGGCTTTATTCCAAAACTTAAAGTTGCTATCCAGGGTGCTGAACCATGTCCTCCAAATAGATTCATCAGCTTGGATAGTTCCATTAAAGTAAACCTCCTTTTGTTTTAGAACCATAAAATGTCAACTGGATCGTTCTTGTTCACATGTTTATTGATACTCTCAAAGAACTCTGAAAGATTATTGAGATAGAACTTAACTATACATATTCCATGCTGATTCTTTTCAGTCTTTTTGATAATGCTTTCCATCATATTACTCAATAGATGTTAATTGGTCTGTAATTTCTGAGATCTCCCTGTTTCCTTTTTTAAAAAATAATGGTATTACATAGTTTGCTGTGCTGTCTTTTAGTACAGGCATCAGTCTTGAGTACGTATTTCATATTTTTATTAGAAAGATCAGAAGTTTTCCATGTGGATTTTTGAAGAACTCTTGGAGGAGGATAGCACCTGGCCCTGGAGATTATTTTACTTTCCACACCCATTTGTCAATAGCCTAGGATTTTATCTCTTTGGATTTGAAGAACGTGATTGTGCCCTTTTCATCCATGCACTTTCTGCTCTCCTCCACTCTGTACTTTCTGTGTAAGGAGGCAGTTGGGATTTAAACGTATGGATCTGCTGCTATCGTGCCTAGTTCATCTTTCAAAGACAGCTACCCAGGAAAAACAAAAACAGAACTATTGGAAGCCTGATGAGTCTTTTACAGCTCTTCTGTGAACAAAGAAATCTCATTTGAGACAAGTATGGCATTCCATATCTGTAGAGCAGATACAGAAAATGGTCTGCTGTGGACTTCAATGGGTGAAACTTCTTCTGCAGAATCCCTCATTTAAGCTTGGTAGGTCTTGTATTGGAGAAGGTGTCCTCCCAGAAACATTGGATGCAGAACATAAAGACCCTGAAGCATGCCTAAAAGCAAACCAGCCATCTGTGTTGGTGTTAAATATCCTTCTCCACCCACATAGCACTTATAAGAGCCATTCCATTAATCCTCTACAAGATTAGATTTTCAGCCCAATGTGTGACCATCCAACAAATCCTCAAGATCACCAGCATCTGAAATGTGGATTTGAGGTCTTCGTGTTGAATAAAAGTATGGAGATGGTATACAATGTACAGGTGGAAAAATACATCGCAGAACAAAGTTGCCACACTGGCACTCAGGAGTAAATTTGGATGAAGTAGAACCATCTCACTGTGAACCTGACCCTGTAAGGAGCATGTGATCCTGCTCAGTCAGGCATACCAGCAATCCAAGCTGCCAAGTTTATAAAGTATTAGTTTCCATTTTCACTGAATGAATTTGGTCAAACTCTAACTTTATAATGTGACAGTCTGTTTATATGTTTTCCTGTAACAAAATAATTTCACTTCAGCACTGGGATACTGGAATTCAATCTGAGGTATTTGTTTATAACACAGTTTTGAACGTCAGCTCAATATAATGAATGTGTTTGCTATTTTCCAGATTAAGGGAAACAATACAGTGTTCAAACCAATCCAGTCTATTCCCTGAGTGCCTGAGTTACCAGAATGAAATTTAGTATGCATATTCTGGATATAATTGTTTTCAGGATGACTAAATTTGACGCCCCAGATTTCTTTTCAAAATGACTAGATCTGATTGAGGCTTTTCAGATGTTTTTGCTGTCTTGGGCAATTTTCTTGTCATCATGAGAATGAATGAGATCAGTGTTTTTACACGCTTGAGTTCAGTTGTATCTGCTTAGTTTTCTCAAAAAAATAAATAATATAGATTTTACTTAGTTATTTGTGTTACAAATTACATTATGAATGTCACCTTCACTAAAAATTACATTTTCCCATTAGGTTCAGACTGGTTATCCTTCTTCTGAAGAAGCCTATAATTTTTTTACTTTTGACTTTGGTCCTGAGCCAGAGAATGTAGGAGACGAAACTGAGAACAAGAAAAAGAGTATATTGAGTATGGATGACAAAGAGGGGCAAGTTCAGGGATCTGCACTCAGCAGTCAAGAAGAACAAGGAGAGAGTGAAATGGTACCATTGAAACTATATGTGACTACCTTTTTGTGTTAATTATTTTTAGTATACAGTAAACAAAAATTGGAAGCTTCATATCAGTGCCTGGGGAGCAGCAGGAACCCTTCCATGTGTGTTTGCACATTGGGCATTACAGCCCTATCCAGGTGTTCAAGGATGTCATTAACATGAATGTTTAAACAGAGGAAAAATACTAGTCTTGCAAATTTCATCATGTTCTTTCCATGTGAAGAGTGATGGTCTAAAAGGAGAGCTTATGCTATGTGTGGAGGATCTCTTTGATAAGATCTAGAATTCTGAAAAATGAGAGGTTACAAAGAGAACTGACACCATATGTGTTAGTGGTGCCAGTTCTCTTTTTCAAACAATTGTTTTGCCTGTGAAGAGAATGATTGGGAGAGGGGTGAGACTAGAGTGCTTCCTCTGCTTAATGTGCTTATTTTAACCCCAAACTGGGTATGTATCTATGAGACACCTAGGCAGTGAAAATCCTTACAGCAAAGCAGTTATGTCATAATTTTTTGGCCAGACTGTGCATTTTGGATTAAAACATTCCGTGGAGCTACAAGGATAATGCCCAAATATGTTCTGATATGCCTTCGTGTTACTTCTTCAAAAAAAAATACTAAATTAAAATTATTTGTTATAAGTTTTGTATTTTTCTCTCCAGAAATAGTAGTCACTAGATCAAGAGAATGGCACCAGTAAGATCCTAGTAGGGTTAGATGACAAATTTAAATTGAATGTCCATAGACAAAAAAGAGGAATATAGTAGTTTACATTGTAGTATGAACTCCTATAATAGTTCCTTCAACAAATATGCGTACAAATGGCTTATTTGAAAATACTGTCATATTTTCTGTCACATACTGTCACAGACTGAGTCTGTACATATGCATATCAGGCCAGAATTAAATCTACCATTGACTCAGTGGTAGCACAGTTATTACAAAAATTAATAATTCCCAAATAAACTAACACACCAATTGCTTATGTGTGTAAATTGATACAGTGTAGGATTTGAGTTGTTTTATAAGAGTTAAATGTGATTGAGGTTCTGTTTATCATGTGTCTATTCTACTGAACAGGAAACCTAGGTACTCTACTAGTGCCAGTTTTATTCTGTGAAGTATATAGTATTACTGTTCTTAATAAAGTAAAATTATTCCTAAAAACTGTTTATCTTATGGTGGCAATGAGCATGAAATTAAGAATGGTACTGTAGCCTTTGCACAGGCCTATACATGCTTCTCTAGAATGTATAGTTTATTGATTCAAAGGCCAAGAGTTATCTGCATTTGTTGCTGCTGATTTCTGTAGAAACTTTTAGTTCTTTTTAAAATACTGTTACCCATAAAATGTATGTGTATGTCATCTGGAAAAAATTGTGTGTTGGTGCAATATTCTCCAGGGAATGCAACCTGCTTTCTTTGTCTTGATGACTTTGCCTAAGCTACTGGTTGTGTCATAAAGAAGCATTATAAATCCTTAACATAGCGCTATGGAACCATCAGGAATATATGTGGGCAGATTTAGTGTCAGAAATGCAGCTGTTGCTTCTGGAATTATATTCCTTGTACCCCAAGGTAACCATTTGCCTTTTCTGGTAAATAATGAGATTGGATCCCAGGTAATGGGCATGAAGCCACATGTTTGAAAGTCCACAGGAAAAAATTGAGGCTTGTCTTAAAGTATGCAATGGGTTTGTTTTTATGTTGTTATGTAGGCCCTGAAGAAGGCCATTAAGTACATACATAGGCTGAAATGCATTGGACTTTTTCCAAAATAAAAAAATAAAAGCAGCTATGCACTGACTACTTGTGGATTCCATTGGGTGCTCTCCAGTATTTACTTCTTTCACACATTTAAAAGTGCCTTCTGCCCAAAGAAAGAGTAGGGAGTGGCACAATGGTATATCATCCATACAGGACACTGATCTAGCATTCAGATATATAGTCCTCCCTCCACATTCGTCGGTTTGACCTTTGTGAATTTCATTATTCGCAAGGCAAGTGCTTTCCCACCCCCATTTTCCTCTTCCCATTCCCTTACATTCCTTACCTCAGGCTTGCAAGGCCTGTGTTTAAAATGGATGTTTTTTTCTTTTGGGTGAGCAAAGCCCGCACCCCACTGCTGGAGATGTGTTCTCTCTGCCATGTGGCTGCACTTTCTGTTGTGTAATGGCTGGTGATTGATCAGGTGCTCCTTTTGCTCCTACCCCTCCTTTCTCAAGATGGGGAGCAGAATTTATCTAGAACGCTAGAGCTCTGCTCTTCTCTGTCTGAGAAGAAAGTACCAGTAAGTCCTTTACCCTGTCTTTTTTTCTTCTCCCTGGGAACACCAGAGCCAGAGGCAAAGGAATGGGAGGGGGAAGCTCCAGAAGGGAATCGGGGGGCTTGAGGGGGGAGATATTTGCGGTTTTTCCACTTTCACAAGGGTTCTGCTCCCTGGACTCTTGTGAATGTGGAGGGGCCGCTGTATGACCCAAATCTTTTAATTTCCATTTCTGCATACATTGTGTATTATTGGCCTTGAGATGCCACTGAAAGCGTCCTTAACAAAGCATTGAGTTGGATGTGATGCAGTGGCCTCTCATCAGGTTGCTGTTTTGTAAATTTTGGGCACATATCAGCAGTTATTCATTTTTAGTGACACTGGGTAGTATTGGCATTGAGTTGTTACAGCAGCTTGTACTCACGTGAAATGTTAAGAGGGATGCACTGGTATGCCAACTTGAAGAGGATGCACTCATTAAGATCTGGAAAAATGTTGTGGTGTACTCCAAGGTTTATTGGCAGGGCACAGAGATCTGGCTGTGTATATTATTTGTGTACAATGCTTGACAGTGTCTTTTGACTAGACAGAATGTTGAGCTGGATCCGAGGCTGTAATATCTTATCAAGGCTATTGTCTCTGAGGTTTAGATTTGTCTAAATCCTGGTTGGGGTGCCTCGTTGCTTCTCCTAGTTTCTTTTTCATTTATGCACATTTTAATAAATGGTAGATATATGATTGACTATACATGACACCCAAACAAACTAGTGGTATAGGCATGCATCCATACTCTGTGGGTCTTAATTTCCTCTTCTGCTGGTGTCTTTAGCCAGTTGGTCTATTTTGTTGTGCTCACCTTGTGGCTTAGATGCCTTTTTTCTGAAGAAATGCTAAATATATTTTCCATTCAGTATGTGTATACATTTGTATTTTATAAACTGTGATTACACATAGAGTCTCAAGACTGCAACAGATCTACCAGCTATTTTCCATTTCTTGATGTGCAGACTTGGTTAAGAAATCATGCCCAGTATTGTGCATTATATATGGTAAGGATTTTTGCCCTGCTACGAACTAGAAGACATAACAGTAAATTCATAACATCTCCTGCTCTCCGGAGGGGATTTCTTATTCAGATCCATATTATAAAATAGTTAGTATGGACCAATGTATACATTTTCAGAATATCATACTTTTAAATTAAAGTGCACAGTTTTAACCAGTCTGCAAGGCTTTTGTACGAAACTCATTCTGAAGGTCTGCTGCTAGAAAATGTACACATAACCTACATGGACCAATAGACTTAGGCAGCCTCCTGAGTACAGACATGAAAGATAACAACGACAGCCTTTGGGATGATGGTGCTTAAGATTAAATTTTGCCTTGCTTTAATTATCTGAATAATGATATTCTATACTGTTCTGTCTGATTTTGTAGACTATATCTCCTTCTGTGACTAAAGTAAACATACTTATTCTGTTCTGCATTCCTTTGTCCAGATTATTAATGGAAAATAACAATTTTACTATTACTACTATTTGAAACAAGGTACTTAATTACATGTTAAAAACTTGTTAACTGTCTTCCTTTTTGTCTGTTTATTTAATTGTATGTAAAATACAGGATGAAGAGGAACGTCTTGTTTGTGATAAAGATGATGAGGACCTACTTGTTTTAGAACAGACAGCACTTGATTTCTTGGTAGTTAGACCTGCAGAATATGAAAGCTACTCTGGAAGGGTACAGAAAGAGAGAGAAATGTTCTTCATTCCCAGTATGCTAAGAGGTATGCATATTATTCTGAGGTTTTATGAGATATAGATTAATAATATGCCACTTATAACAACTATGGTTCTTGTGGAACTAAAGTGCAAATTGTTTCTATAATGATTTCAATATGAATTATTTAAAGAGGTTAATGTTGGTGTATGATAAAATAATATTCTGAGATGATTCCATGTGAATAATTTGTCTAATGCACTGCCAAAAATCCATGGGCTAATTTACACTACAGAATTATGATGCTATTATTCCACTTTAACTGCCATCGTCTTCTGTGATTTAAGTTTAGGGAGCGGCCTTTAGAATTCTCAGCCTGAGCACCCTATAATGTCTCACTAAAATAAAACTCTCACCATTCCATAGGATGAAGCCATGTCAGTTAAAGTGAAGTAATAGTACCATAATTGTGTAGTATGAATGGACCCATGGTCAGTCATGAAAGATCCGATTTCTCAATTGTTACATCAGAACTTGACCTTAGTGCCACTAAGCCCTTGTTAGCTGGCATCTTTCAAAAACTTTCAAAACCAAGTTATTTAATATTACAGACTAAAATCAATACTGCCCTGCAAACTAATGTTAACACAGAAAAAAGCTGCAGCTTAAATAACGTCATCTTCATAATGGGATTGCCAGTCCATGCTGAAAACTGGAAAGTGTATGATCAGATGTAGAATTTACTGATACTGTGGAAGTACCATCATCAGCTGTAAACCTCAGGGTGATTCTGTTGCTACAGTTTGATTGGTCGGCTGAACAGAGTCCTGATGTACTGTCGAAACATTTTTTCTATACAGTGACTGCCTTCCATTTTGGACTCGTTTTCACTTCTACCCTATGTTGGCCTCTGGCCAACTGCTCTCCAGATTGTTACCACCATTTTGGGAGGAGCCTCCCATCCAGAGGGGCTGTGTGCTATTGACACTGTATTTTTCCTTCATTAGGATATGGTTTTCTGTGTGGCTTGGACAAGATATTGGGCCATTTGAAAGTGATATATACAAAGCTAACATAAATGATTGATTAATAGTTGTCACCATATATAAGGGATGGAAAGAAATTTCCATGCAAATTTGTCAGTCTTGATGAAGACAGGATTTTTGTCCTCTTTAAGACTTGCTGTCACCACAGTTTAAACATAAGTGCATTTGCCAGCCCCACAGGTTGTTTTGACAAATGAAGTACACACAAAACAGTGCACATATTTTAAAATGCAAATAACTAAAATCTGCAGCATTGAAAAAATGTGGAGAAATGTGTTTTAAGTGAATGGAGGAAAGTTGTGGGTAAATGAAGAAAACTTCTGAATACATGCACAGATTAGGAAAAAGGCATTGAAAATGGAGAGAATTATAGTGCAGGATGCAATCTGATACAAAAGAAAGATGGGAAGAAAGTGCAAGTGCAATTCGGAAAAGGTCAGTGAAATCAAATTTCATATCCTTGGAGTGTTTGTATGTGTAATATATGACTCTTGCTTTTAGTGCCTGCCTCTTTGAAAGTACCTGAAAATAAGCAGCCAAGGTATCTTGAGGATGAAGGTCTCTATTCAGGAAAGCGTCCTGTTGTATCACTCTCAAACCAAAACATTATAGAGAATAGGATACTGAAGCAGGAACAGGTAAATTTTCTGAAATAATTGTGCTTTTTCTTCTTTATTCTTCTAAAGCAGGAATAATAATGATTCAGTTAGAGACATCCCATCAGAAATTCTCAAATGTCCCACTCAAACAGTGTCACACCATATCTTCTTAACCAAGAAGAATTCCAGATGGTAGAATAGAATAGAATAATGTATCTATATAGTTTTCTGTAGCTTGTTGACCATGCCCCTCCAGTAACATTTGCAGAGTGTTGTAGCATGTAAAGAAACTTAATCCTTTGAAGGCTGAGGCAGTTGAACTAAGGGACTTTTACTTACCGTCAGTTGATTTTGTTGTTGTTATGGTAGTTTGTGAGGCATCTTTTAAATTTTCCTCCAGCTGCTCCCCTTATTCTCCATCCAGTTGGAGATTTCAGGGCAATGATTTTGGTGCCTCCACTTCCTCACAAGACACATTACACTGAAAAACAGGGATTTATCCAAGACAGCTAAGTGAACTTCATTAATAAAGCAGGGTTTAAATCAGACACCCAGGCTGCCTCAGGTGGAAAAAAGCATCTCGAAATCCTAGATTTTGTTTTTGCACAAACTGATTTTATTTATGATTTTATTTATTCCTCATCCCAAAGTATTTCCCGAGAGCACCTGGCATTACCAAAAACTTCTTATTCCATTCCCCAGGTTGGTTTAAATTAGTCCACCACTTTATGAAATTATATGGATCACAAATTGGCCTGTATTGGATCCAGTAAAATGGTTGCCAAGCATACACAGCTGTTGTTTCCAGGACACAGATTCAACAGAGATGAAGTGAGGGAAAGAGGAATGTTAGCTGTGTAACAAAATGATCCTAATGCCTAACTTTTGTATATACTCATATATGTCAACCTCATGTCTGAGTTGAGTGCAGGTTTTGGGGCCAAAATTGTGGATTTTGCGATGACCTACTGTTAAATCAAGGGTAAACTTAGGGATGTGTAACAATCAAATCTTTTCCTCTCTTAAAAATGTATAAAGGGAACATCCTTAGGAAGAGCTACAAAAAAGAAAAATGTTTATTTGAAAGAAATGTTTATTTGAGTGGTTACAATTGGGGGGTATAAATTGCATTGCTAATATTAAAATTCCCCCCCCTCTGTATGTATACACACACACATACATAAACACACACACACACACACACACACACACACACACAAAATACAGATGAGGGGAGAAAGAACAAAGAAAACAACCTGCCTCTAATAGGGACCTAGCACGAAGGCAGTGACAAGAGGCAGAGGTGAGAAACCTCTCTTGGCGTGACAGGGCATGGAAGCAGCACACCCACTCTATGACCCCTCCTTTCCCCAAACCAGAGACAGAAAGGCAGCCTTTCCTCCTTCCTCATCTTCTTTTTCAGCCCAAGTGGTGTTCAGCAGCCCAAAGAATGTGGTGTGCCCACCATTTTGGACACTTGAAGTGGAGTGGAATGGTGATGTCCATTTTTAATAAGGTCTTACTGTGTAAGCTGCACCTTGCTTTTGTGGTAGCCATTATTAACAAGAGCTTACTGTGTAAGCCTCATTCTGTGAAGCTTGCAGAGGGACTGTGAAGCCTTGCAGAACTTCTAGGATAAGTCGCTATTAAAAATGTTGGCTGTCACCATTCCACTCCGTCTCAAGTACCCAAAATGTCAGGGAGCTCAGAGCACATCCAGCCAGCATCGTCATCATCTGTTTCCATCACTGACCCATGGATAAGTTGATCCAGGGGTTTTTTTGAGATTTTTTTTAATCAAAAATTTTTCAACTTACACACAAGTATATATGGTAGCACTTTTGCACTTTGAGTATGACTTCCAAATTATATATGTATACATATATATAAAAAACAAGCTTAGTGGATATTGGTAAAAGCCATTTTGTGAAATCTTGCATGAGAGGTGATATGACCCATGGGAGGCAGAAGGGGAAGAACACAAGGGAAGGAGGGATGGCTGGAAACCAGACACAGGACTGGATGCAAATTCATGAATATTTGTGAAGCATGGTCAAAACAAAAAGAATTAGAGACTCTCAATACCTGGAAGCAGTGGGATTGAGCCCTCAGTTCAGTGTATCACAGTGATGCTGTATCTTAAAAGTTTATTGGAAAATTGCTTAAATGGGTATAAGGACACATGCGCGCACACACACACACACACACACATGCACACCATAAAAAAGAGCAGCTACCATACCCAGAATTGTCTGGGAGGCATACTTCATTGAAAATCCCATAGAGAGACCCCAAATAATAATATGGGGTTCAAAGTGCTCATATAAGAACTTTTCTAGTTAGGAATCTTTCAAATACCATGGTACCATCAGACAGGCCTAGTAGGGGAAGTAAATGAACAGGCATAGTAGGGGAAGTAAGTGAACACTAAATGACCCGAAAACAGTAAAATAGTGTAATGTTTAGAATGTCGGAGTGTAATTGGAAATGATTAGATTCAAATCCCAACTTGGCCATGAAGCTCACTGGCTGACTTTGAGACTGTCACTATTTCTCAGTCTAACGTACATTAAAGGATTTTGTTACGGGCATGTGGGTTGTGGGTACATGTGTCTCATAGGACTGAGGCTTTTCTGTAGAGATTGAGGCTGTTCATCAAAATATTGTGGCATTGTATTCTGAAGAATATTATATAGCAAAATATTTCTCTTAAATTACAAGTATTTTAATCTCTGTTATTTTTTCAGGGGAAAAAGTGGTTTGGAGATGATGGCCAAATTTTAGCTCTGCCCAATCCAATTAAGCAGTCGCTGACTAGACCACCAATATTTCCAACTGAAGAAGGTAAAGAGTCAGAGCTTGTGACATTTTACAAAAAGGTGAGTTTGTTGCATCATTTTATTAGATCTTTCAGTATAGGTTACTATAGCAGATAGAATCTTAAACTTCAACAGTTTTTCAGCCGGAAAAAGAATTAATGGTTGCTGGATATTGCTGCCTAGGGGTCAACTAGATGTGAAGATAGTTATTAAAATTAAAAATTTTCTGCATGACTTAAACAGTTTTACCCTCAGATTACTGAAACCATTTTGGTTCTCAAACCCTTCAACAAACTGGCTTAGCTAGTTTGATTCTCAAATCTTTCAGCAGCATATTGAAGTATGTTTGACTTTGGACTGCTCATGCTGTCATACTGTATGCAAAAGAAGGTCTCTTGGGTTTGTATGGATTGCCTACCCCATGTGGGTTCTTTATATCTTGAGCGTACATGAAGATGTCTATATATCCTGCTCCAGCTGTCTTTCAATGACGTTTGTGTACAAAGTGAATCATGCATCCAACAGAAATGTATTGTCAAGTATGTTTAATTAGGGTGGGGAGTCTTTTGAATGCCCAAGCTAGTTAATTTAAAAATGTTTTCTGTGCTTTCTTTGGTGGCCTCTAAGCACTTTCTCCCCGCTTTTCTTTGTGCTCTGGCTTCAATGTTGACAAGTCTTGCTGGCTTAAATTAGAGTTCCCTGTTATGTCCACACTTTGGTTTAATATCTGTTGCTAACCAGGAGAGTAACAATAGTTTCCTTCTGATTAAATTCCTGAAGGGTGAATTGCCAGAACTCTCTATTTCAGACTTAGGGGAAAACTTTAACAGTAGGAATTCTGCAGCAATCCAGATGCTGTTGAACTGCAACTCCCAGCAGTCCTTGCCACCATAGGTAATGGCAAGGAATGCTAGGATTTGCATTCCAATAACATCAGGAAGGCTATAGGATTCCCTGATTTAAACAGACCAGGATCACAGTTCTGAATCTGGTACATGGCAGATCAGGTGAAAAGAAGAAACCAGATTCATTGATCACTTGTGGCTTGCTAATTCATTGTTTACATTTGGCAAAGACCAAAGACTTGCACTTTACAAGGACAAGCTGAAACGTGAATTAACATCTGTGGGTAGCATCCAACACTGTACTTCTTCGGGTGGAGCAACAGAACCAAATGGAAATGGGAGAGGGTTGTGCCTCTTCCCTGCAACTGTTGGATAAGTGCATCCAATACTGGAGAAAGGGGAGAGCCTCTTACACTACACAGTTATAACACTTTGATTCTACTTTAATTGCCATGGCTACATCCTGTCAAATCCTGGAGTTTGTACTTTTGTGAAGCACTATTGCTGTCTGGCTGAGAATTCTAAAGACACCTCCCTAAGTGGCAAATCCTAGGACTCCACAGGCTGGAACCATGGTGGTTAAAGTGGAATCATCGTGCAGCAACTGTGTAGTGTGAAAAGGCCTTCCTTGGTGGGGCAGGACTAAAAAAAACCCAGAGCCAAATTGCAGGTAGTACAGAGAGTTGCAAGGGAGAGAAGATGGGAAGTAACTTCCATTACTCTGGCACTACAGTGCCAATGCAAAATTGAATTTTGACCTATGTATTGTTTCAAGCTTCAGTGTGCACATCAGAAAATTCTTACCATTAATGCATGTTCGTTTAATTAATCTTCTCTTTAGGCCATAAAAATGAAGCTTGCCAATCAGTATATTGTTGGATCAGATGACCCTCAGGGACAGTTTCAGTTGGATGTTGATATTTCTGGATTAATATTCACTCACCATCCTTGCTTTAGCCGTGAGCATGTCTTAGCAGCTAAACTGGCTCAGCTGTTTGATCAATGTCTATCACGAAGACAAAAAAATCTCACCAAACTTCTTACAGACAAGGTAATTTTCATTGTTTTCCATTGTCCCCCTCCCCTGAGGTTAATCATAACAATAATCAATAATTTTGTTTAAATATCCTTGTAGTGTATTAATACATGCTAGTATGTATCATATTTATTGCCAAATGTCTAAAGCATACATACTTTTACATCATAGGATAAAACAATAGTATTCATCTTAGAATACTATTTTAGTGGACATCTCAATATATATAATTAGCTATTGCTAGCCCGTTAGTTGTGTATAAGCTCCTCTTAGCTAGTGGCTCAGCAGCTATGATGTCATGGAATATTAATGAGCCTTCTAGCTGGTGTAAAATTATGTTTGTGGGACGGCCTAGGGAGACCTGTTCTCAGTTTTGTTTCATCTGTTATATTACAGGAAAACATTAGTCAAGTTATATGTCCCAACATCAGCTCTTTTATTTGCTATACACTGAGTAATTAATTGTTTTTTTCTTGTCTTATTTTTTTAAGTTGCATGCTCTCAGAAATGCTTTACAGAGTATTCTGGATACAAGTGGAAGTGGAATTCTTAATCCAGTAGCACAACAAAGCATAACTGAATATAAGCTTGAAATAAGGTGAGCAGAGAAATCTTTCATAATATTTATTTTGTACAGAGCATGAAGCTGTTCAGACTGATGTTGGGAAGACTAGCTCTTGTAAAGCAACTGGGTCAAGGTTATAGCAAGGGGGAATAGGATCCCTTTCAATGGAATCTTCATAAAAACCTCATTCTTCTCCCACAAAATATTAATTTTGTTTGCCTGCAAATTATACCTTGGAGTGAACTGAAAGTAGCTCAGGATCATTTGGTAAGTTGTTAGGTGATTTCAGTAGAAGAACAAGAGTTTCTGTTTCACTATCATTTAACAACTACTAACATTTTATATTTTATAATGAATATAAACATAAAGTATAAACATTTTATATTTTATAGTGGAGCCAGCATGGTGTTGTGGTTTGAGCATTGGACTGGAGACAAGGTTGAATCCCTGCTTGGCCATGGAAACCCATTGGGTGATCGTGGTCAAGTCACACTCTCTCAGCCACAGAAGAAGGCAATGCCGAACTCCCTCTGAACAAAGCTTGCTAAGAAATCCCCGTGATAGGGTCATCTTAGGATCGCCATAAGTTGAAAATGACTTGAAGGCCAGTACAACAACAACAAACATTGTATATTTCTCCATCCCAAAATGGGTTAGGGGACTCTCTTGAATGGCAGGTAGTGTGGTATGGGCAGTGCAGTTGTAGGGGGATCTGTACGAATCCTATGAGGGCATCTTTCACAAGTGCTGTAGCCCCCTGTGCCATATTCCATGCTGTGCTGATTTGGATCCAAGCATTTTTCATAGCCGCTCAGAGGCATGGCTTCAGATGTATTTCTTCATTAGCAGAAATACAGTTCTCTGGGGCTTCATTGTGTTATTAACTTGGCCAGAATAATCCTTTTTGTGTCTCTATTCACAAACAGATCATTAAATATTTGGAAATGAGTAACTTGACTTGCTAATTTTAGAAAAACAAAAACAAAGTGACAAATTAATATATGGCCTTAGTAATCATTACTTCATAGTGTTACTAGCATTGCTTTTTATGTGTGCTGGATTACATAGCCAAGTGTGTGAGTCTTCAGCTCAGATTTAGCAGGACTTGCACATATTTGTAGACTGGATTGGAGCCATACCATTAACATGTTCTTAATCCTGTGTGTTTATAATGACCTTTGTTTGTGCTGGAGAACTCAAGGGAAGAAGCTAATTTTTGGCCAACTGTGAAGAATTAAACTAAGCAGACTGAAGGAACTGCTTCCAGTATGGTGTAGTGGTTAGATTATTGGATTTGAAAAACCCAGTTAAAAATGCCTGTCAGCCATAAAGCTGATTGGATAACCCTGGACCAATCATACCTTTCGACCAAACCTTCCTGAGAGTGTGATTCTAAAGGTAAAATGGACAAGCAGGAGTCATGTGTGCCTTCTAATTTTGCAGGAACAGCAAATGTGGGACAAAAATCACCATGAATAATCTTTTAAATCTTGAATTCTTTTAATCTCGTATTTTTATTAGCTGTGGTTCCCAACAGTGCTCAGAAGAACCATTAATCATCATTAACGATTGCTCAGTTTCAGCTGCTCTAGAGGATGAGCTCTTTGGGTGCTTAGGTTTTCCTCACACTGCGTATCAGTCTTAATTGCCTGTGCAAGAGCATGCCTCTGCTCGCAGACAGGGCTAACATGATTTATTGTTCCAACAGAGGATTTTTTTGAAAAAACACAGTCCCTTCATATGTTGTCTCTCTGCTCGTCAGACTTTATATGAAGGCAAAAACACTGAAGGATGTCCTCCAAAACACTACTCCAGAATTAATTTTGTGTACAACATGCAGCCTGGTTGCTAAGTCAGAATATCCCAAAGATCCCCTCCAAATTTGGTGGAAATCTGTCTAACCATTTGCATATGATGAGTAACAAAGAGACAGAAATTTAATCGTATAGATTATTCTGTGCTACCATTGTTCGTAGCTGTTAAAAGCACCTCCAGTGGAAAGTCCAGATAAAAATATTGATAATGATGTTTTTAAAAAAATTAAGACCTAACTAGATATAGGACAGATGTCTCTACAGCCCCCTTGCCTGCCCAATGCAGCTGCAGGGGGTATTTGATTGGAGCAGGCATTTTTCCAAACAAATGACCCTAGGTATCTCCTGTACACACAGGGAAGAAAATCAGGGCTACCTGTCTCTTTTCTTGTCAGATGTATTTTCTTGTCAGTATTTTGCCCTGGATGAGGCAGTTTTTAGCAGGCAGACAACTTACAGAGAAAGCATGCATGCACATTCACACTATGCCATTCTGCCATGGTGCCTGGCATGGTTGTACAGGGGAAGAATCCTTTTAGTTTGTCCCTAAGGCCCAGTTGGATTTAGAGTTGTGCAGTCATTTAATACTGCTGACCAGAGCTTTTGGCATTTAATCATTTATGTATTTAGAATGTTGCTCCCACTAATGATATGTATGTGTGCAGGCAGACAAGAAGACTTCGTGATGCTGAGCAGGAAAAAGATCGAGCCTTGCTTAAGGCTATTATCAGAGTTTGGAAAGAAATCAAGTCCCTGCGTGACTTTCAGAAGTTCACTAATACACCCTTGAAGCTCTACTTGAGAAAGTATGTTTTGAAAAATAATTCCATTGCTTAGTGGCAGCATGGCTATAATCACAGTTGGTTCAAGCTTGGTTTTCACTGAGATGGTGCACCTCTGTAACCATTTCAGCCTACAGACAGGGCTAACATGATTTATTGTTCCAACAGAGGATTTTTTTGAAAAAACACAGTCCCTTCGTATGTCGTCTCTCTAGCTCCATTCGTCTCTAGTAGCTTAGCAGGGTATCACAGTCAATAATAATGAAAGCCACTTAGAAATTACTGAAGAGGTATACTTCTTTGTCTGGCTAGACCTTTTTGTTTCACCAAGATTTTTCTAACTGCAAAGTTTTTGATCTAGGGGAACGTTTAATCATATTAGACTACCTGTAATTTGAGTTGGTACAGACCAAATATAAGTTTACCACCTCAGTGACAACTAATTCAGATATATGCTGTATATTGTTTCTATCAGCTTTTCCTCCTCTGGTACTTTCAAGTTTAAGTGGTTTGGCCACTTAAATCCAATTTTATCTGCAACATTTTTGTATGAGTGCACATCACATTAAAAATAACGCAGTGTACGATAATAATCTTCACATTTGGAGAAACATCTGAATTTGTGTCTAATTTTATGCTTTCATAGAATATAAACATTGCCATTGGGCAGATAGTATGTAGTATGCTGATAAATGCTAATAAATGGATTGTTTTTGCAGGGAAGAAGTTGACCAAAGGTTGGATGAGAAGGCATATGAGGCAGAAATTCACTTTGAAATAGCTGAATTGCTTGAAGAAAACAATGAAGAATATGAAAAGAGAATGGCAAAATATAAAATTGAACTTCAGGAATGGAAATCTTGGAAGAAGGCACAGGTAGACAGGGGTTAATATAACTGTGTATCTGAAAGTGTGTTTGATCATTTTTCACATTGGCCTAGTGATAGGATGTTGCAATGTAAAATGGGGTAATGGTGAAAATGGGTGGGGATGGCGACAATAGCCACAGTTCAACAGTGTTCTGAAGGATGGACTTTGACAGGGAGATGTAGTAAAAAGTCTCTTCAGCTGTATTTTGCCCTTTCTAAAGGCGTAGCTAAAGTGCCAGCATGGCATAGTGGTTTGAGCGTTGGACTATGACTCTGGAGACCAGGGTTTGATTCCCTGCTTGGCCATGGAAACCCACTAGGTGACCTTGGGTATGTCACATATACACAAGCCTCAGAAAACACTGCAATAGGGTAATCTGTCTCACTTTGAGGCCTGATAAGTGTCATTGCCAGCACCTTCTGCATTTAATTTCACTTTCACCTCATTGTTTACCTTCCTATCCTCAACCATGGGTACAGCATACACCTGAAATTCTGAATAATGCTCCCATTAATCTGCTGTAAGAATGCTGCAATCCACAAAAGCTTAGACTGTAACACACTGTTTAGTGTTTAAACTGCCTAAGGATGTTTCAGTGCCCTTTACAGTCCACTGTCCAGATTGCCACCATGGGACAAACAACAGTGGAATAAAATAAGTTTTTATTTTGTTTGTTTATTTATTTATGGGAGACCAGATGGCTGACGCACATGGAAGCTTAAATCAAGTTGTGGCTTAAAGGTCAAATGTAACAGTAGAAAAATCTTAAAATAATTTAAAAGCATTTAAAACATAAAAACATTTAAAACATAACAGTGAGGAAAGAAGTACTGCTCCATTCATTAGAAGACCCTTCTGCAGCATCTGATTGATAGCCAAACATCTGTCTAAATGTTTTTGCCTACTGATGGAAAAACATAGAAAGGTCTGGCCTTGCCTCCTTTGGGATAGGCAACTGTGGAGGGCTAAGAGGCTGTATCAACCTCCCCGCCCCGAGATATTGGAGGGGTGTACTCACAAATGTCTCCAGATGCCCTATGGGGGGTATGGATGCATTCTCACCATGTTTTTGGTCCTTCCTTGGCCATTCAATATTTCTAATCTGTTTTACAGTGGAGCCGGTTATTTAGAGTGGTGGTGAGATCTCTTTTTCTGGACATCTTCAAAATACATGCTAGATAGCTAGCTGTTGGAATGCTTTAGCTGGTTGAGCAAAGGGTTGGACTCAATGGCCTGTGGAGCCCTTCAAACACTATGATTTTATTATCCATTTTAGATTCTGAGAGGTTTTTTTAACAACAGGAAGTGGGAAGATGTTACTTCCTGCTTACTTCCTGATTCAAAAAAGGCCTCTCCTGAGCCTAAATTGGCCCAGATATCCCCCAGTATCTAGTGGAAATACCCCTTGCCCCTAAAGGGCCTTTTGAAGCGTTTTTTTCACCCTGGCTGACACAAAATGGCCCTAGGGACTATAGGCTTCCTACAGGCTAGACCTTGATCACCCCTGGCAATACTAGGATCTAGAGAAAGCCCTCTCCTGAGGATCTCAAAACATGTGCCCATTTTTACAGGGCGATAGTGTTCTTTCAGATAGTGTGGACCCAAGCCATAAAGGCTTTATTGGTCACAACCTTACTGTGAATTGTATTTGGAAATAGATCAGTAGTTAGTGAAGTTGTTGCAACAAGGAAGTTATGCACTCCATGTTATCCACTCTCTGGTCAGCAGTTGACAAAGTTGTCTGCCCTATTTTAACTCTTCAAATGGCAGCTCCAGTATGGGTTCAGGAGGGAGAAGAGGCAACAAATCCTTGGAAAGGCAGAATGGATAGAGCACCCCGTGATAGCGCGTGGTATCCTACTGATGAAATGCTAGTTCCAGGCAGCAATTCCCTGGCATTTAAAATGATTTTTTTTCAGCAGGAAAAAATCTTGTAATTGAATTTAATCCCATATTTTTAATTCATGGTAGGAATTATTTTGTTGTCTGTTTCCTTTACTTTTCCTTATCCTGTGATTTTTAAGTTGTTTTTCTGAATTGTCTAGAGTTGGAAGTTTTTTGTTTGATGTTAGATTTAATTATCATTGTCTTCTGAGGAAATTGATTTCTCTAGACATGACATATATTTATAAATTATGTAACAGCATGCAAATAATCTCTGTCTAGAGGGACCTGATGAAAAACAGTTGGAACAGCTTGACATTCTTATAGTATGGTGTACATTGAACTTGACAGAAACTGAACACCATAAATGCCAAAACTTTGTTTTGTTATTTGGCATTTCAGTTAGTTTAATTTGATCATTTCCAACTTATAAGAAATAGCCGATCCAATAGTATTATTAGTTTTTGATAGTAGGAAAAATAATTTTAATGCCCACAGAAAATTAGGAAGAAAAAGAAGAAAAAACTACTTCAAAACCCAGAAGATGAAGAACAACAAGAAGAATCTGAATGCATAGATGAACCTTTAAAGCCCATTCCTCCACCAGTGGTTGACAAGCTACAGATAGAACAGCAAGTTCGAGAGAGAGCTGCAAATATTAGAAGGAAACCAGGAGAGCCTATTTTAATTCCTGAGTTGAGCTTAACGGGGAATATCACTCCTAATGAACTTTGTCCTAGGTGAGTTTGCAGTTCTAGTTTTTGTAAAGGGAACATAAAAACATTTTTCACTTATTTTGCTAATAGTCCATACATCCCTGGAAGCTCCCAGCCTATAACAGGTCCCCAGGTAAGAATTACCTATTTGGGATTAAGCCTATAGAACTGAGCAGGGTTCCTCCTTGAACCATGGTTTGGGTAGATATTCGATTTTGGATCTCCAAATCCAAGTGCATCAATCTCTGCATCTAAGCTGTTGTTTGCTGATTATTCTTATAGTGCCTATGAAATTTTCCCACCATCATGCTAGAGGAACATGACCTCAATTCTAGTCTGTAATTTTAACAACTATTGAATGTGCCAGGGAACATTCTATAGCACTTTGGCCTTTTGGGCAGTTTAATGCCATAAGATTTTGTTTGTTTTGATCATGTTGAAAATTTGCTCAAACTTTTTTTTCCATCTGATTAAGTACAAACCTGGGAACAGCAATTACCTTCAATAAACATACTTTAAATGTTTAGGATTTGGTTTGGTAAGTTTAACTTTCAAGTTCTCTTTGGGGAAATGCATCAATAAGACATTATATAGCTCCAAGAATTGGGAGGTAGAAATTGCGTTACACTGGAGATTTTCCAAAATAAATTTCTATGAAATTTATTGTCATGTTGCCTGGGATTTTAGCTGTTTTAAGAACAAAGATTCCTCTTTGTTCCTCTCAGAAACATGCCAGTTCCCTTTTTTTATTCTGGATCAGACATTGTAAGATGGCAAAACACTGTGTGCATAAGAGCTGTATTCGTAAAGCATCTTGAAAAAGGTGGACAGCCAGGCACAACAATCAAAATATGATTTGGACATTTGCTCTACCTTCAATGGAGCTAATTTTGAAGGAATCCAAGATTAAAATTGACAGTCCTTTACATTGATATTGTACTTTTGATTCTGGACAAGTAGATATTGTTGTTGGGCCCACAGAGTCCATTTGGGTGATAGCTTTTGTCCATAGGGAGGACCGATGTACAAGTTAATATTATTTGAAGGGAATGTGTATGCGAACATAAAGTTACACCTTCTCAGTGGCAGGAAAAATACATGTATATATGTGACTTCAAGTTACCTGTTGACTTATGGTGACCTCATATTTTTTATAGAATTTTCTTAGGCAAGGATTGCTCAGAGGTGGCTTTTCTTTCCTCAAAATATAGCCAACAGCACCTGGTACTTGCTGGTGGTTTCCCAACCAAGTACTAAACAGGGCTGACCCTGCTTTGCTTCAGATGGGATCTGGTACTTTTTGGTATTTAGCACTAAATAAATAAATAAATAAATAAGTACAGTGAAAAAGTAAAAATTGGGCAAACATTTTGAACAAGTTGACTTTTGCCTCTTGGTCTAATGTTTTACTGTACATTGTATTTAATTATCATCACCTGCATTACTGGTGAGGCCAGTGTCTTGTAATGGAAAATAGCTAAAAGTGGCTTGGCTTGATTTTACTTGTAACATTAGTGTCTAGTCTATCATCATTTGTAGCTGACTTGAGGTAAGTATGGCAACTGTTGCCCCAGTGGAGATACACCGGATACTGACCATTTTGACAATGACAATTTGCATTTGGCAAAATTCATAAGCACTTGAAAACTTTCTAGATGTTTCTGTACAGTTAGGTTAGTTTTAATGAAACTTTTGCAAGAGAAATTACTAGTAGATTTTCCTACACGTAGTAAAGTTAAATGACCTTATAATTCAGTATGAGAATGGAATAAACCATTGATTGAAATATAATTCACTTCAGAATTTGAATGGCATTTGTCCCTTATACACGACTTTTACTTCAACATCTGGTCCCTCTGTAAGAGATGATGGATCATTACTGGTAGACCTACTTGTCTTGCCTCTCAGAAAACATAATTGTTAAATAGAAAGTAGAGACCTACAATCTAATAATCATAAGCCCAAACTGCATGATTAACTTCTGGACTTGAGAGATGGGCAAAGGCTGTTAGCTGCATTATTTTGGCTTTTTATATATTGGTTCTGGGCATGCATACTGTAGTCAACTGTTGTGCCCTGTGCAGGTAGATCCGGGTTGTTGAAGAGACAGGATCGGTAAGCCCAATCGGTATGGTCTGCTCATCTTCATAGTGGATAGGGAGTATCTCAGAGATAAGACAGGTGCAACAAATAGGCAGGTTGGGAGGGAACAGTTTCCTTTTAAGGGAAGAAGAAAATGTAGTGCCTAGAGTTATCTGATAGTAGGGATGGGCCAACTGAATCCTCGAATCCTGGGTAAGGATTCAAGATTCCCAAATCTGAATCCCTGTGCCAAAATAGGCAAACCAAATCTTCTGAATCCGCTAATGATTTTTGGAGATCAGGGTGCCTGAAAACCAGGGAGACTGGGATGCCTGAAAACCAGGGAGTCCCAGACCCCTAAAAACCAGGCAGTCTGGGATGCCTGAAAACCTGGGAGACCGGGACACCTGAAAAACTGGGAGACCATGCATACAAGGGAAGATAGTAAGTAGGTGAGGTTTTCCCTTGGAGTAATAATGGCCTTTGCTAACAAGTTCACAAATTACAGCTGGGCTTGTATTCTAAGATATTAAATTGAACATTTCATATTTAAGTTAAGTACTTGACTGGAAGCCACAGGCTTGAGATTTCAAAGACAGCTGAAACATTCCTTTGCATAGCTCCCTTGCAAATCTTTTTCAGACACAATTCTGGGATTTGGAGTTTTACAAGGTGTCACAGCCTTCTCTGAAAAAGCGTACTGGTGCATCATCAGACTTCAAACCCCACAATGCCAGAAGGAGCTATGCAAAGAAAAGTCAGTTTTGACCTGGATTATCTCTCTACTGTAGTAGGTCGCCCTGTTTACACAGGCAGGAAAATGTGGGATTAATCCACATTTTCCTGCCTGTATAGAAAGGGCCTTCATGTCATTTTCAATCTGGGGAGATCCTGAGGCAAAACTATGACAGTTGTCTTGGCCAGATTTCTTCAGAGGGAGGTTTGCCTTTGCCTAAGCTTTTGCTAAGGCTGAGAGAGTGTGTCTTGCCCAAGATTATCTCACTTGCTTTTTAAACTTTTTAAAAAAGGGATTCGAAAGATTCAAGATTCGTGAGATTCATGGGTTCCCAGAACCTTCCAAGGATTCAGATCCGGATTTGGATTAGGAAAATTCTGGATTCGTCCCATCTCTATCTGATAGTGAAGTTTGCATATCTGTAGGATTCAGAGTCCTGTTATGTACCCCAAAATCTAAATATATATATTTTTTGTAAAGTACATATGTTTTAAAGGGAACTTATTTTAACGTCTTTTGTAGGGCTGAAGTTTTAAGACGTGAAGATGTAAAGAAACGGTCTTTGTTCATAAAAGTTATTTTCAATTCCAAAGAGGTATCAAGAACAGTCTCACGGCAAATAAGCTCAGATTTCAGAATTCATTTTGGGCAAATTTTCAACTTGCAAATATTCAATTGGCCAGAGAGTTTGAAACTACAGGTAGGCTATGGTTCTTTTTAAAGTAGTTTTATACATACACACACACATATAGTTGTTACAAGCTGTCCAATCACCTTCAACCTATGGCAGTCTTGTAAATTGAGAGACTTCCCAGAGCCCTGCTCAAGTTTTGCAAACACAAGGCTGGGGCTTCCTTGACGGAACTGGGAAGGTTTGGATTTTCCTTTTGCATGTGAGCATATCAGCAGCTGAATGTCCTTTCAGTTTGAGTCCAGTTCTGTCATCAGACACAGCACTCTTTGTAGGTTGTCTTTGGTGTTCCCCAGATAGCTGGCTGAGTGGCTTCTAACCTGCAGGTCTCATCTTCCGGCACTATCTCTTGCTTCATTTTGGACAGTCCCATCATAGGGTTTTTCAAGGTAAAAGACATTCAGAAGTGGTTTTCCAGCACTACCTTCTGCACATTATTGACAAGAGTTACCTGAAGTGCTATTGCTCTTCTTTCTGAGAGGACCTCTGCCAGTGTCACCCTGAGTAGCTTCCCTTCCCAGGTTTCTCTGCTGCTCTCACTTGTAGAGCTATCATTTGTCTTCTGCTGATGCACCCATTAGTCCCTGAAGAGGGTGGATGCATTTGAGTCTCCACTTTGAGCATTCTGCATTGGGCGAGCACACTAGGGACCAGGACCCTTGATATAACCCAGTCTCCTGACAGTATTACTTTAGTTACCCTTAGACTCTCAAATGCCTTCACCACATCAAGGTGTGCATCTGAGAGATGGGTATATATACATATAACACATATACCTGTAGATGCATGTGTATGTATATACGTACGTATACACGCTCATAGCCCAATACTGATGCTGTGGGTTGTATCAGGAGTTGTGAAGACTTCTGGCTCTGAATAAGTTACTGTTTCTAAAAAGTGTCTCCTATCCAGTGTTTGGTGTTTTTGTCTAAGAATGGATCAGTTTAAGCCACATTGTTATAGGAAATGGTGTCTTCCACTAATGTTGGATACTTCAGTGATTAGCACATATGAAATTCAGACCTTTAGCATAACAGCTGCGCAGGAATAATAATCTGTGAAACTTTCTAGATGCATCAAACATTGCCATGAGTTTTCCTCAGTAAGAATCCTTTCAGGGTGCTGAAGCGTCATAAAATTTATCATTCCTCACCATCACCAACACTATCATTTTAAAAATGTCAAATGCTTGTAATGTCTTGCTTCATAATAAGTTCTTCTGTTTTAGTTATTTCATTTATATGCTGCATTTCTCCCAGAGTGGGACACAGGGTGGCTCTCTAAGGTCAATTAAAATACTACAATAAAATTTAAAAACAAAATCACCACATAGAACAATATAAGATCATTTTAAAAACATACAAAAGTTTTATAAGATAAATAAAACATCCCAATAAGAAGCTTCCCTGCGTAAACATTAAAAGGCTGCTTAATCAAAAATCTTTGCCTGCCAGCAAAAGGAAAGTGGGGGAGGGGGGCTTCCACAGAAGAGAGTTCCAGCTGAGAGCAGCCATTGAGAAAGCTCTCTCTCGTGTCTTCACCAAGCAAGCCTGTGATGGTGGTAGGACCAAGAGAAAGCCTTCCCTTGTAGAACTTAGAACTCTGGCAGGTTCATATGGGGACATATGGCATTGCAGATAGTCTGGATATAAGCCATATAGGACTTTATAGGTGATGACTGGCACTTTGAATTGTGCCCAGAAACAAACCATTGGAGCTGTCTTATAAGGGTCTTATATGCTTCCTGTAACTGGCTACAGTCAGCATTCTGGCCACAGCATTTTGGACTTGCTGAAGTTTCCGAACAGTTCCCAAAGCTAGCTCCACATAGAGTGTGTTACAGTAGTCCAAACAGGATGTAATCATGAATGTGTCACTATAGTCAGATCTGATATCTCAAGGAATAGGTGCAGCTGGTACATTAGTTTTACCTATGCAAAAGCATTCCTTGCTACTACTGAAACCTGAGCTTCCAAGTTCAGAGTTGAATCCAGGAGAACACCCAAACTGCAAGCCTGAAATTTCAGGGGAAGTGTAACCCCACAGCTGGAGTCCCTATTCCCTGATCTGCCTTTCAGCTGACCAGGAACATCTTTGGATTAAGTTTAAAAATTAAGATTAAGTTTGTTTGCCCTCATCCAGTCCATTACTGACAATAGACATTGGTTCTGTACCAAGACAGCTTCCTCGGAATCAGATGAGAAGGAGAGGTAGAGCTGAATGTCATCAGCGTATTGGTGACACCAAACTACAAAACTGCAGATGACCTCTCGTAGTGGTTTCATGTAGATGTTAAACAGCATAGAGGACAAAACAGACCCTGAGGGACCCCACAGGCCAACAGCCAGGGCATCAAACAGGAGTTCCACAGCACTACCTTCTGAGTTTGCCCCTCCAAGAAAGATCAGAACTACTGCATAACAGTGCTCCCAAGTCTAATCCCAGAGAGTCAGCCCAGAAGGACACCGTGGTTGATGGTATCAAAAGCCTCTGAGAGGTCCAGCAGAAGTAACTGGGACATACTCACCCTGTCCAGTTCCCTGCATAGATCATCCACCAAGGCAGCCAAAGCTGTCTCTGTCCCATAACCATGCCTGAAGCCAGATTGAAGTGGATCTAGATAATCTATCTTAACTGGAAACCCCGGAGCTGGGAGACCGCCTCATGCTTCAGACCCTTGCCCAAAAATGGAATGTTAGAGACTGGTTTGTAATTATTCAGAATGGAAAGCTCCAGAGAGGCCTTTTTAAGTAACAGCCTGACCACAGCCTCTTTTAGGAAGGATGGAAACTTCCATTGCTGCAGTAAGACATTCACCACTCCCCTTACCCACTCAGCCAGTCCCTCTCTAGCTGCTTTCAGAGGTCAGGAAGGGCAACGATCCATACATGTGGTGGCTCTCACCTCTCCAACGATCCTGTCCACATCTTCAGGCTGCATAAATAGAAATGTATCCAATAATACAGGACAAGCAGATACCAAAATTACCTCCACTATGGGACAAAGCACCTCATGAGAGAGATGGAATCCCCACAGACCACAGCAGCAACTCCTCCCTGCCCCCCAGGCCTCATCTGTTGCTGTACAGAGAACCCAGGTGGACAAAGCTGGGAGATTTTAATTCCCCCAGCTTCATCCAGGCAGGTTGACTTGCTCATCCAGGATCAAGTCCTGGATCAAGGAAGTTAATCACTTCACTGATCTGGCTTTGAGCAGGTCTAAATATTGTGATGCAAAGACTTTATTAAGCAGGTATTTGCAGTACTTTGAGTTTTTCAGGAACCAAGGTTTCTTCTAAGTCCATTTTGGGCTTTGTCTTGTTTCCCTGAGCAGCCTGAGGAAGGAAAGCTACTAGGCCTCTGGCAGTGGCAGCCTCAACTGTTACAGCTTCTAGATGGAGCTTTACACCCAAGTTGATAAAGCTTCCCGTGACTAAACCTCGTCCTGCAAAGAATGCACTCAGTCCATTCAAATGTATCTGTACTGAGGAAGTGCTTCTGTCTGCACCTCTAACATTCAGTGAAATCCCCAGTGCCTACAAGAGGCACAAAGGAAGGTGTGACAGCCGGCTTCTCCAAATTGCCAAATTGTAGACTTTAAAGTCTGAGATCTACTGGATGTTTTGCCTGTAGGCAGTGTTGCTTTTTGCTGATACAAAATTCTACCCTACAGCCCTGAAATATGTAGCTTTGTTTGCTGTCTTGAGAACAGAGTTCCAACTTGTCAGAAGAAGTTATGTAAATTTATTCCAAGGTCACAAAATGGCCCACAGTGTGATAATAAAAACCTTGTTCTACTCTTTGCTGCAGCTATTTGAAACGGTGGGACTGAGCACTGCTAACTTGTTAATGGAAGTATTTATACCAATCCCTGATACCACGGTGCTGACTGGGAGAGCTCCAATAGAAGAAATAGAATTCAGCAGTGACCAGCGTGTGATGTTGGACCATGAAGGAGTGGGGAGTGGTACAGAGCTTCTTCCATTTCTATTTCCTTTTAATGCCCAAGGATTTAAAATTTACTTGTTTGGTTGTAATGCAGTGGACAGATTACTGGACATAGATTGTAAGGACCTAGCTGCAATTGGCCACTATGCTACTGGCTAATCTCAACCTCTTAGCCTAGAAAGCTCATTTAAAAGTACAGAAGTGAGTGTTGTGGTGTATATATAATGACCTACTTGAGTACAGTGGGCCCTTCACTTTCAGGAGGATTTGGGACACAGAACCTTCGCAAAAGTGGAAAAACCATAGATAACTCCCCTCCCCCTCACTTTCCCTCTGCCATGAGTTCTCAGTGCTGAGGTCAGAGGCAAGGGAAGGAGGAGGAGTTCTAGAGGGGAGAGGGAAGGCAAGTGTGAGCCGTCCTCTGTGCAGGTTCTTAGCACTGGGGCCAGAAGAGGAGAATATGAAGGGGAAGCTCTGGAAGAAGGAGGAAGGCATGCATGAGCCCCCCTCCCATTCCCTTGCCTTTTACCTGGGTGCACTTGCTTTCCTTCTCTGTGCCTGGCAAAATGTAAGGGAGGAGAATGGGGAGGGAGGCATACACATGCCTCACAAATAATCAAATTTGCAGAGGTCAAACCTGTGAATGTGGAGGGAGGACTGTAAATGCAGTTAAAATAACTAGCAGGATTGTTTTCAAAATAATTTTTTTTTTATTATCCCATTTTATTTTTCCCTTCCTCCAGAGAATCTAGGGAGGTGAACATGTTTGTTTCCCCCATTTGATCCTCACAGAAGTTCTGTAAAATAGATCCAGGTTTAGAGATCAGAAAAGCCCCAAATCAGTCAATTAATATAACTGCAGAGTAAAGAAATTCAGTTCACGTAGAATATATGGCCATTACACTAGCTCTCTAACTATTCTGTGTAACTGTTTATGTATAATGTTTGAATTCCTAAGCTCTGATTTTAAAAGTTATTTTTATTATTGGTACAAAGCTGCATGCTGTATAAACAGTTTCGTATTCCATTATTTTAATGGATATATAGGATCAAAATATAGGAAAATAATTCAAGTTTTGTTGAAAACATATCCCAAATTTTGTGGTTATTTCTCTCTAATGATAAACACTGAGAAGACATCTTGATTTTAAATTTTTTTACTGTGTGTGAAACAGAGATTTTGACTTCCCAATCTGTTCAGGATAGCTGAAATTTTGGAAAGAGCTCAGTGATAAACGTACATGGGCTGTCTTGAGAATGCTTAAATATAAACTTGAGGAAAGAACATCATCCAGTGCTGTTAATGATGGTACTGAAATCATAGGTCATGAGATCTGAACTGGCATTTTTAAAGAATAGAATCCAGAAAATACTAGTTAGAATTCTAGTAATACATCTTCTGTAGTATGCTGTTCCAAACCGGTAATGACATCTGTATTCATTTATATTTTTTCAGGAGTGAAGTAATTAAATAGTCTGAGAATGGGCTTCCTAAAATTTGTATTTCAAAGAAATAAAAAGAGACCCACTGGATCAGAGTAAAGGTTGGACATCACGTGTCCTCTCTGATACTTTTCAGAAGCCCACAAACATAGTTTGAAGGCAGTTGCCTTCTTTTGCTGTTGGTCCCCAGCAACTTGATTTCAGTGATCAGCAGAATCAACTGTGTTAATCAGGGATGTGTGTGTTACAGATGTTGCACCCAGGTCACTCTCAGTGGAAATAGCAGTAGTAGGTTTCAGTAACCCACTATTTGTGAAACAGAGCTTGGAAACCACGTTTTTGGAATACAGCTCCCAGAATCCCCTGGCTGTCAGATACTGGAAATTATAGACAAAAATGTAATATTTCCAAGTTCCACATGTATTCCATGAGTATTCCATATATCCATTATGACTAATAGTCCTTAACAGATCTCACAGAATCCTCTTTAAATCCAACTGAGTTAGCGATCATCATTGTTTCTTGTGTCAGAAAATTCAGTTAAGTAATTATGCATTGTGAGAAGAAACACTTTTTTCTAATCTGAATCTGTTGTCAATCAGTTTATTGAGTGACTGAGCTTTAGTTTTACCACTTTCTGTACAGCATAATTAATTAATTAAGGCTCCATTATTTTTCCTAAATTAAAAAGACACAGATTGGCCATGTTGGAAATTTTTTCCTACCTCCTAATTGTTTTGCTTGCCCTTTTCTGAAAATATTCCACTTTGTTGTACCTTTCTTGAGTTGATGCAGCCAGAAGTCCATATAGAATTCCAACTTCAGTTGCAGCAAATATATGGGTAAACATGTATAATAATTAGTGTACTATATTCATTTCCTTTAATAATTTCCAGCAAAAAACTTCTTGTTTACTCAAGGAACCTTAAATGTAATTTCACTTGAAGTCTGAATTAAGCCTATGTCTACTGTACTGGTTTTATTTCTTTTGATTTTTGATATGATTTTATATTTATTTCTAGGTAATTTTAAAGGTTAGAGATTTTGCTTAATAAAATATTTTATTTATTTATTGAATTCATACGTTCCTCCCAATATAGGACCAAAATTGGCTTACAATAAAAGATAAAATCAAACTAAAACAATATGTTGTTCAAAAGTTTAAAAATCATTAAACAACCAATGCAATTAAAACATTAATTTAAAACAATTAAAAAACCACATTCTACACATATTAACATATATTAAAAATAGAGAACACCCACAGAACATTTTTCTGCCCAACCAGTTAAAGGCTGAAGGCCTGTTTAAATAAGAAGGTCTTTGCATACCAGTGATAAGAGAGCGGAGCGGAGCCAACCAACTTTCCTGTGGGAGAGAGTTCCGTAGCCTAGGTGCAGCCACTGAGAACACTCTCTCCCATTTACTTAACAGGCTGGTGGGACAGAGAGAAATCCTCCCCTGGAGATTGTAAGGCTCATAAGATAGGGATAAAAACAAGTAAGTCAAAACATGAATCCTCAAAGCAGCTTGTCCTCACTACTTCTGACACATAAGTGAATTATTTATTTCTGTATTTGGTTCAGATTCTGTGATCTTATTCAGATGTAACAAGAAACTATGGTTTACTGTTGCATTCTTAGCACTGTCTTGGTTTGTTATCTGGCAAATTGTATTTTGAAGAAACCACTAGTTGCTTGGTTCAGACATAGCAATAAAGTGTGATCTGCTCTACCAGAAACTCTGACATCTTCTCTTATGCTTAAAAGGTAGGAGGAACCAAACAGTTTTGAAGCTTTTACTACTTCCAGCCAGCCAGCATTCCAGTTTATTGTGTTTTACTACTTCAACCTCAAAACATGGCTTGTGTTGCATCTAAATAGGGTCGATATGTTTCATTTCTTACTTCAGGTGTACCATTTTCATTTGAAGCTGATGGTAGTAATAAAATAATTTTAATGACATCTGGTAAAGTGTCCTGCTGTGTTTCCTGGGCAGTTGGAGAAAATGGAATACCTCTGATTCCTCCAGTATCACAGAAGAATTCTGGAGTCTCAAGGTAATGAACATTGACAAGCTTTTAGTATTTTACTTAAATTATTCTAATAATGTAATAAATAATTATTATGAATTTTATTATAAGCCTGAGATAACCTAAATTAAACAACAAATAAAAGAAACACATCTGCTCTCATTACCTGGAAAATAACATATCATTAGTTATTGTGTTACATTTTTGTCCCACTTTTCTTGCAGAGAGCTGAAGGCAGCATACAGACATGGTTTCTTAACAGTTCCATTTGGGTGCTGAACAGACTCCATCTTGAATACCCGCAGCTTCCTATATAGTGTGCCTTAAAAGTGTCCCCAAAGAGACTAGTCCCTTTCATATAGACTCTTTTTATGGTATTCTTAAAATCCATAAAACAAACCATTACATCTCTCCATTTGTCTGCTTTGTTTTAATTGTCTCTAAATGAAAGTTCATTTTAGGTTACCTCAGATTTGCTTCTTGTTATATTAGACAGTAGAAGCTTTCAACTCCATTCCTAGGAACTCGAAAACCTAGGTAAATGCATCAGTCAAATGAAAAGCAACCATGTGCATGCACAGCTCTGTTGAGTGAGACCAGAAGAGTAAGGGACTATAGGCTGACATGTAAGGAAGCAGCAGTGTGGTATGCAGTGATGATCTGCAGCTTATGCTTCAGTATATGTTTGTCTCCCCTGCAGTTTTCTCTTCCTGTCTCTCAAGGGGGAGGGGAGCTTTCAGAATTCCCAGAAGCCTGCTTGATGTGGTTAGTTTCACCTGGTGATACATATAGACATGCTTACAGGTTCCTTAGAAACTATTTGATTTCAAGTGATAATTTTGATTTTAACATTGCTTTTATCATTGCATTTATTGTTTTATTATGGTTATAGTTTATTATAGTTATATCTACTTGCATGTAAGGGTTTATCCCAAATGCAACTTATGAACCTTCAAAATAATAAATAAATAAATACTAAATTATAAACCAGCAATTTTCTGAGAGGCTTAGTCAGACAAGATCATTGGTTGCTACCTAGGATGGCACATTACTTCCTGTGGGGCAATACCAAAGCCTAACAAGTCTAGTTCATGCTGTGAAAGCACATCTAGTGTATATGCCGTAGAATATTCAGCAGAACTCTGATCATAGCAGAAAGAATACTCAGAAGATGGGAAATTAAAACCAACAATGGACGCAAGGACAATTAAGTACAGGGAGAAGTCAATTTGGAAGATTATATCCTGTGGGTACATATACGTTTTGGGTCTGCAGAGAAGGATGGACTAAAACTTCTCAAAGTGGGCAAAGTATATAAGTTTTCTATCCCTATTAAGAATTCTGTTTCTGTGTGTTTGCATGTGTGTGTGTTTTGTGGTTCTTGTCATCCTTGTCATTTGTTACAATTTCAGCACTGTAAAAAATATTGATGCCATTGCATCAATTGGCACTTCAGGGTTAACTGACATGAAGAAACTAGCCAAGTGGGTGGCAGAAACCAAGCTTGATCCAAACGATCCAAGCAATGCAGCCTTGATGCAGCTGATAATGGTAAGACAGCCCTGTCAGGCGTGACAAAGAAACCTCACATTTGCAAAGGTTCTTGTTTCTAAAGCTTTCACAGAGAAGATAATTGCTTGCCAATTTCATAGAGACTCCTGTTGTTTTTTTGTGTATGGTTCGACAGTTACAGATTTGCACATGGAATGTACCAAGTGGAGTAATATAATGTAGTGGAATATAATATACAGACGGGGTGTAATATAATAAGCACAATGTTGCTGATTTTCCACATGATTCTCATTTATTTATATTTTAGATGCATATGTTAATTAGGCCAGGGAAAATATATCAATGGCATATTCTTTTTGTAAATTAAAGATCTGTGTTCTTCTCATGTTTCCCAAACAGGTATATTTTGTCTGCATCAAAGTCAGTATCAAGTTTAGGCCTTAATTCTTTAGATAGACAGATTTTGCAGTCTGCAGGTGCATGAAAATTATGCAGATCCTTAATTGTCACTAATTTTGTAGGGGTGGGCAAGAGCCTTCTTTCCTAGTAGACTGCTGCAGAGTCCTTTGACCACAACACCATCCTTGCATTTGGATAGCAGGTTGCTGATTCCTAATATAGTTGGTCACTAAACAAGAGTCTGAGAAGCTGTTACAGTTTGTAACAGTTTTCTATAATTTTTTATTTTTTTTTCTATTTTTTTAGGTAGCTACAAGCGGTGATGCTTCTGTTCCTGATTTCTTTAGGCTAGAGCAATTGCAACAAGAATTCAATTTTGTTTCTGATGAGGAGTTTCACAAATCCAAAAGATTCCGACTTCTTGAGCTCAGAAATAATGAGGTGGCTGAGTTTCGAAATTATAAGTGTGTTCCATTATTAGAAAGAGAAATCAGTGAAAAAATCTTCCAGGTAGGAAGTAATGTAGAGTCATTGTGATTAAGTTGCACACTATAATGTTGTCTTTCTCTTCTTTTGGATGTTCCCCTTCTATCAGATAACCTCATTTCCACATTATTTTAAATCTATGGTAAGCCTCCTTTTAGAGGTTTTATAGCACGGGTGGGAATCCTGATGGCTGTGGGCCCTGTGCAGCCCTCTCAGGTTGTTTTTGTGGACCTCAAACACCTCACACACCCATTTCAATTTTATTTGCTGAGAAAAGGAGAGCTGCCACTCTTCCAGGAGCAGTGATTCTCCTTCTAAACAAGATGAAAGTTCTTGTGCCTTTAACAACTGCTTATGGCGAGTTTCAGTTTTCTTTTCCCCATTAAAAATAGAATCCGTGTAGCCTCCAGCAGATTTGGAGGGTGAGAAATTGGCCCTGGATTCTTGGATCTTTCTCACCCCTGCTGTAGATGATTCACAGTCAGGGGCCTTTGGAGATGATATAATGTGGCGAAGAAGGATAGGGGTGAGCTTTTTCAGAGTCGAGGATCAGATACTAGGCGGGTTTGTGAAAGGTTCAGAACTTCCTTCATGAAAAGAAGTAACTACTTAGCCTAGAGTGTTGCCAGTCTGTGGAACTTGCTACTGGAAGAAGTAATGAATCTTTCAATTTCAAATTGAGCCTGTAAAAAGGGATTAGATTCACTTACGACCGCTAGTAACGATAGTTCTATATTTACCTCCACTATTTAAGGCAGGAGGGATTTAAGTGTTGGACTAGGATTCTGGGAGACCAGGATTTGAATCCCCAATCAGCCATGGAAACCCACTGGGTGACTGGGCAAATCAGTCTCTCAGCCTTAGAAAAAGGCAAAGGCACCCCCTTCTGAACAAATCTTGCCAAGTGAACCCCGTGATACATTCACTGTAGGGTCATCATAAGTCACAAACGACTTGATGGCACACAACAACAAATTGAAGGCAGTGTGCCTTTCAGAACACTATTTTCTGAGGAACACAAACGTGTCTGTTGCACACATGTCTTTCCGAGCTTCCCGCAGGCATTATTTTGGGCATTGTTGTACACAGAAGGCTTTTGGTCTGGTCCAGCATGGCTTTTCTTAGAGAGTAGTAGTATACATTGGGAAGGGGAAATCTTAGGAACCATGTGTTAGATATTTCTTACCATCTTATTTGCTTGGATCTATAGAACATTTTAAAACTTTTTTAGGAATTCTGGTTACTCCCATTAAGAGCAAAAGATAAAATAATGAAAAGTAATTTAAATGTATTATTTACAGTTAAATGTTTATACATCTTTGTCCGCTTCAAAGCACCTGAAGTGGGAATAAAGCAGTAATTTGCAGGCTGTCCAGTGTGGAGGACTGGCAGTTACTGTTTTCAGTGTGCCAAGGACTAGCACTAAGTTTATGCCCATTGTGTTAGAATTTTTTTTTTTTCCTGGAAGCTTGCCAGTGACCCACAGCCAGTGGTTCAAGGGCTAGCTTTGGTCCAAGGTCCACCACTTTGAGTAGCACTGATGTAAAGCATTTAAAGAAGACATGTTTGTTGACATTTTCCTCCTAGGACTATGAGAAGAGATTGTGTGAGAGGGATGTAATTGATACCAAAGATCACCTGGATGCACACAGAGCATTAGTTGCAAAGTATCTCCAAAAGGTAGGAAATAAAAGAGTTGCCTTTTGTGTCAGCAAATTGCTATCTTAGTTTGGTAACATGGTTGTAAGGTACCACACTATATAGGTTAACTCAAAGCCTGCGGCAGGCAGTCTCTGACACCTTATTTCCTGTGCCACCAATTTCCTGGTATCTTAGCAAGCCGAGTGAAATAATGCCTGAATTACACAAATTAACTGAGCTGCTGCATCTAATGTGGAGATTTTTAAAAACAGCAGTTTCATGAGGTGATATCAAGGCAGGAAGGGTGAGGGGGAGATTTAATCTTTTCCTCCCTCCTCCAGTCCTCAGGAAAATCCCTCTTCTGGAGAAAGCATTTGCTTTTGTACAAAATGTTTGCTTTAACTGCAACATCGTGCTGCTTGTTTTATTGCTATTTGGCTTGTTACTTCTGTTCTCTTTTACCAGTGACTCTCTATATATGCTTCCTTGGGGATTCTCTCAGCCAAAATGTAGGCCCTTTCTTCACCTTACCTTCTTCCGGCGCTGGGGTGCGGGGATCGCGTGAGCAGCCTCTGCTAAGAGGCTCTTACGTCTGGGGTCCTTTGGCTCCGCACGAGCTGCCTGCTTACGCGAGAGCCCCGCCTCTTCCTTCCGCAGGAAGGAAGCGTGACCGGCACGGCTCCAGAGGCTCCGCTCGCCAGGTAAGTGCGTGCGGGGCCTGGGAGCAATGCACGATCACACACCATTTTCGGCTTCTAGCCGAAAATGAAAAGGTGTGTGATTGGTGCCTGCTGGCCCCTGGAGCATTGCACGATTGTGAGTGCATCATGCAGATCGCTCTTCACAGTCGCGTGATGCTCCAGGCGCCCTTTCGTATGGAAAAGGCCGTGCAAAAAGGGCCGTAGCCTAGAAGTTTAGATATAATCTACAATATAGTAAACATTTCAAACACTTAGGATATTTATTGCTGGGGACAATGTATAAACACATACAAGTGAGTTACATTGTGAAAATTTGTGAAAATATGAAACCAGCTGGAAAACTTGTAATGAGACATAGTGAAGTAGTCCATTATGAAAGTCCAAGCTACAGTATTTGTCCTGACTTATTGAATAGTGAAGAAGGATTCCCAGAAATACCTCTTTAAGAAAAAGAATGACTCGTTGGGTTAGCTAGTTGGCATATTGATTTAGTTATTTCAGATTCAAAGTAAACATGTGGATTTTTTTTCCAGGTTCGGGAGTCAGTAATTAACCGATTCCTGGTTGCAAAACATCATTTTCTCCATTCTGATCTGGTCAATGAAGATGAAATCCCCACTCTTGGGTAAGGAAGATAATGTAAAGATAAATCAAAATCATATTGAAATCAACTAATGTTTCTGCCTTATTCTTGAGTGTTTAGCTTATAAGCTTTATTCACTTTAATTCCCTTTTAAAGCTGTGAAAGGGAGTTAAAAGCAGCCTGGGAAAAATGCAAGTTAAACAGTCAAGAATAAAACTAGACTTTTCCAGCTATTGCAGATACCTCAGCAAGGAAGTAAAGGTTGACTGTTACATGTGTTTACATATTTATGTAACATAGCCTCCAAAGATCAGTAACTTTTAATGCAGCCACATCAAAGAGATCTTTCGGCAAATGCTTCTTGTTTTTTAAATGTTATACTGAAAGCAAACCAGTAATTATACTTTGAGAGCTGTAAAGAAACATAAATATGGCTGTAGTGGAAGGGACAATGAAAAAAAGAGACATTTAAAAAAGAGACATTTTTGGACTGGTGGGAAGAAGAAAACTGTCGATGAGATGCTAGATCCTTGAGCCTGTTCAGGTGAAAAAAAGATTCCACCTAAACATTAGGAAGAGCTGCCTGACTTAAGAGCAGTTCAGCAGTGGAATGTGCTTTTTCAGACCGTGATGGAGTGTCCTTGTTTGGAGGTTTTTAAGCAAGGCTGGATAGCCTGTTGGGAATGCTTTGATTGTGCATTTCTACATGGCAGGGGGTTGGACTTGATGGCCCATGTGGTCTCTTCCACCTCTGTGATTCTAACTGAGGAAAGTAAGCAGAATTTGGGTAGAGATCTTGGGAGAGTGGCATGTGGCTCTGATTCTTCTTTCTCTTTTGCAACTGACATATCTCCTTTATCCTTTTCCCCAAGATTGGGACTCAAGGTAGTTTAAAATTAAAATGATCACAGTATAATTAAAAACATAAAAAAAGTCAACATTAAAATAGAATTGAACCATATTGAAACAATTTAAATCATGCTTTTAAAAGATGTTTTAAAAAGTTTGAGCAATACAATGTAAAACAAGCCGCAGCCTCTTACAGGCTTTCCTTAAAAACCTATATGAATGGAAAGGTCGACTGAGGGACAGCAAGGAGGGAGCCATTCTAGTCTTCCTACGGAGGGAGTTCCAGAGTATAGTGGGCAACCATCAAGCAGGCCCTATCTCACTTGCCTACCAGTTAGGCAGTAGGACAGAGAAAAGGTTTCTCCTGAGGATCTGAGGTCCTGGGCAGTCTCATTTGTGGAAACATAGTTTACCAGATAGCCTGGACCTAAGCCATATAGGGCTTAGTGGTCATAGCCAGCACTTTGAATTGTGCCTGGCAACAGGCTGGCAGCAGGTGGAGCTGCTGGAGTAGGGGAATTGTATGGTCTCTAGCCTGGATCAACTCTTTTAATTCTATAGCATCAGCCTAAACAGTACCATCTGCTGGACATCAGAAAGACAACAGAAGCTGTTTATGCTGCAGAGTTCAAACTTGTCTGTATTTTATTACAGACATTTGTCTTTAATTTAAGCCATTTTCATTAAGTGTTTAAAGGCTAGAGGCTCTTAACCTGATGATTATACCTGTGACTAAAAGGCATATGTTTGTACTGAAAGAATGATGGTAATAGTGCTAGTAGAGGCATGTCCCTTTTAGTTACATGTATAATCATTTGTTTCAGAGCTTTTAGCATGGCATTTTACAGGGTAACAATATTGTCAACACCTACCTGGAAGTAAGTTCTGTTAAACTCAGTGGCACGTACTTCTGCCACACTTATTATTCTACTTCTATTACCTTCTATACCTCCCCTCTTAGCACTCTTTCTTTCATTCTCTCTCACTCATACACCTCTAAAATGATTTTTCTGCATTGTACAGATACCTAGGCTGCTTAATGTATTCAGAAATAACAGCCCTCCTGCAGCACTAATTGCACTGTGACCACACAGGTCCTTCCATAGGAATGAGAAAGCATCCTACTGAAAATACACACACACAATGCCAGGCAACCACAAGGCATTTCCCTTTCAAACATAGCACACTTGCCTACAGACTAACACAGTTTTCCTTGCAGACACTCTCCTTGCCTGTTTTTCCCAGCAAAAGTGACCTAACCTTTCCATGTTTCACACCCTTTTCTGATTCTCCGGCACATTTTTGTCACAATCCAGATTTGTTAATGTTCCTTTGGCATCTCACCTTGCACTGCTTGCAGACTGGTTTTTGCTGTTGTTGAGCCAGCATAGTATGGTGTAAGTCTTGATGCAGTCAAGCAAGCAAGCAAGCGGAGAACTAGTCAGAGTGCACCGCAACAAGCTACAGTGGGGCATGCTTCAGTTTCACCTCTCGATTCACAGTACCCAGAATGCATGCTGGTACTGCTTCATGCTCATCCAACTAACCTGGAAAACTGAACAACAGTGTGCATTCAATTTTAAGTTGGAAGTGAGGAGACAAAGAGATGAGGCAGTGGCAATTGAATCCTACTGTGGGAACAGAGAATGACTTTGTCTTTAATTATTTTTATTGAATAAAATAAACTTCTCCTTCTGAAAAGTGCTGATTGAGTTGTTTGATATGGTTTGTCTAGTGGCCAGACTTTGGCTACTCTTGATCAGCATAAGTTAAAAGTGCTTTTAGCTGTATAGAACTGGTTGTATAGCTCTTTGGTTCTAGATGTTGTGCAACTGTATGCAAGTTTCTTGGCTTAAAAACATTCTGAAATGCAAACTTATGTTCTGTTTTGAACTGAAATTAAAAAAAAAATCACTAAAGAAGTGTATCTTACAGAGTTTACAGTGTCCATGTAACTTTTACTCTGGTTGTTGATGGGATGCTAGTTTGTGGTCTCAGTATGATTTAAACGAGGTTGGGAAACTTCTCAGATAACTGTGCAAGAAAATAATGCAGTACCTTACTTCTTCACCCACGACAGCAGAAAACCTATTGCAGTGGGGAGCAGTTTGGGATATTTAAATAATAAGGAAATTTGTCTTTGATTACATTTTGACTTTCATGTTATTTTTGAATGTTGTCTGTTAAGCTACTTTGCTATATGCATGCATGTTATTTTGCTTGATTTGGTATCCATATAACTGTTTTTCTTTTATTCTTTGTTTCTCTTTTTGTTCTGCTTTGCCTTCTGTTAAGTTCTGAGGGTCCAGGGTATGTTGTTATACATATTAATTTCTGGTATTTCTGTAGATAGTTGTTTTGGTATGATGTGTACATTAAAAACAGCATGATTTGTATTATCATAGCTTAGATGCCAGCTGTATCATACAAATTTAAGTCCGTTTTACATTTTTTTTTGGTGAATTTCCATTGCATGTTTTGACTTTATTTTTTAAATACAAAATGTTGCCTATTTTAAAATAAAAAAAGTTATGAAAATCTCTAATGATGCTTTTCTGATGTCTAGCATTTTAGGGCTCAGCATTTTCAAACTGGCAGAGGCAAAACGACCCTTAAAACCAAGACGAAAGGAGAGGAAAAAAGTAACTGTGCAGAATCTCTCAGATGGAGACATAAAACTCTTAGTGAACATCACTAGAGCCTATGAGATTCCTGTCAGGAAGCCAGCTGGGAGGTATAAAGCTTTCACTGAGTTTTTCTTACCGAAACTAGCCAGACTAATTTTGTCTTTCCATTATTAATCAGGATGTCTGAGATGATTATGAATGAAAAAAATAAACTTAGTCCATGGGAGAAACGAAATCAGGCCATGTGTACTAAAAATGGCTGCTGACTTACTCCCTACATGCAGCCCCCTGAAGAAGCTTCTGTGGCCCTTGATACCTCCAGATTCCCCTGACTGATCTTCTGGCAAAAAAAAAAGGGGGGGTGAATTGCTGTTTCTGACAGCCTCCAGACATAGCAGTTTGTCTTTTGAACAGTTTGCAAGGTCTCTCTAATGTTTAACATCAAAGTAGTACCTATTTGTGAGAAGCAGAAGTGGTCCTCCAGCTGCCTTGGATGGTTTGTTTTGTTTTTTTATTATTTTTTGTGGCCCTTGGATGGTACTGGGTCATAAAAGTGACCCCGAGGCTTGCTGTAGCTTAGGCACCAGTTCCACAAACACTGAAACAATCTTATGCTTATGCAACTGGTATAAACGTAGATGACCACACATCTCCATCTCTTCTTTATGATAAATACCTGACGCCACTAAGCTGTCTGGATGCAACTTTTGAGGTAGATAGAGATTCATATTGCCATCCAGGACCATACACTGTGTGTGACTGGCACAAGGGGGATGCCGTAGTTTATGTTCATCTCTATAGACTTCTGTGAATTTTGTTATTTTTGAACAAGTGTCGTAGCAGGGGTTCAATGTGCATGTAAGATTAGTGTATCTTGGCCTCAGAGATCTGACTACTGTTGTAGATTGCTTAAAAAACCAACTTGCTAAATTGTCTCAGTGAGGAAAGCTGTTCACCCATTTCATTACTTAAACAGATTTATTGGATTCTCATTAGGAGAAAATTATACACAAATACTTACACTACAATAACATTTGTTTGTCTTTGGGATGGCATTAATATCCTTATAATTTTTGTTAATTTCTTTCAGCTTTTTACTTGAACACAAATCAGAGTTACCTAAAGAAAATATTATTATTAGACTTTATTTACACCTTACCTTTCCCTCAAAACTGGGACTCGAGGCAGCTTCCAAATTAAAATGCAATACTGTTAAAACATACAAAGTATCAACATGAGAGTGGAATCAAACTATCCACTACATTTAAAAGCAATGGAAAACATGGTTAAAATTATAAAAAGCAGTTTTAACAATACTTGTTTTTTTAAAAAAAAAACTTCAGTTCTCAAAAGTCTGTTGGAATATTTTAAAAAAAAGTATTTTCCTACCAGCAAAAAGACTGCAAGGCAGAGTCCATCCTAACTTCCTCAGGACAGGAGACCAAACACCATTATTATGCTGCTGTTTGTATTTGATTATAAAATTACTCGTACAATTTTAGTTGCTGTAGTGATGGTGACTGACAACTGTTCCCTATAACAAAGTTATACCTCAGTTGAGAAATGGGTTCAGGAAGATGAGAGAGTACTTATTGTTTTTCTGTTTCTCACTCTGCTGTCATGCTAACCCCTGCTGCAAGGATGCTTTGGGGCAGTAATTACTTGTTCTCCTCCTCCTCCTCCTTATTTAAACCTGCTTTCATCAGTGGTCAGAAATCAGTTTCATCGGTTTTTGATAATGTGAATCTCTCTACTGCTGCTACTTAGGTTATCCTTCGTTAAAAAGAGCCCACTAATTTTTGTCTGTGAGGAAAGCTGTTTGCCCCCCTCTTCCACTCTTTCTTTGGGGAATTGCTTTTCAAGGGAGAAATTGTTTCTTAAACCCTTTCCAGTTGGATTTTTCTATTACAGCTACATTTCCACTCTTTTTCTGATTGTAGCATCCAAAGCCACTCACTTGATGTAGAAGTGAAACTTGAAACCTAGCAGTGTAACTTGGATAACAATTGAAAAATTTCTTTCGTATTTTTAGATGCCTGGCATGCTGTCCCAGGGAGCTATGGCTGCCACAGACAAGCAGATATACTAGTTTATTATGGGTATATGTATGCTTCCCAGGAATAATTGTCTTGCATTGGAGTGCGAAGGGAACATGCATTACAAGTTTAGTCAGTTTCATTTTGACTCTTATTATATTTCATGTACTTATTTTATTGATTAAATTATAAAACAAAACATTTTATAAAACAAAAAATATTCTGTGGGTAAACATAACAGTGGAGAACTTTCTGTCGCCTAGTACCTCACAAAGAGATTTCACAATTTTGGCACTGTGAAGCTTCAAACCCTTTCATGTGGATGCTTCTTCTTGGTCATGTTGAAGTTCACTGGTAGTTTTGTACATTTTCCTTTCTAGCAAACTTCAGCAGCCATCTAAGTCATCCTGGTCCTTCAATGAAATGTTTGCTGCTTCTGCAACTCCTCAGAGCCCAACACACAGTGTGGATTGGGCATTTAATCAAGTAAGTTGGAATGTTCTCATTGTTTTTTCCCCTAGAAAATTTTTCTTTTTCATTAACAATTTTACTGGAATAATAATAAATAAAAAGATTTGAAATTCAACTATCAATGTAGAAAAAAGCATCAATACCTTATTTTTATAATTTTATAAGTTTAATATTTTTATAAAGAAAAATATAAATGTTGTTTATATACAGAAGTGGTACACAGCCTTATACATGTTTATGTATGTGTGCCATTAACGAATTTTTTGGTATCCTGCTATGAGCTTTGACAAAAAAGTGTGCCCTTTGTTCGATTTATAGGTTTCAGTGCGGCCTTTTGTAGAAGTTTCCTTTCAGAGAACAGTTTGTCGGACAACCACTGCTGAAGGGCCAAATCCAAACTGGAATGAGGAACTTGAACTTCCATTTAGGTGCGAATCCATCTTTTAAAGCATTTACTTCTGTCCCTTGAAGTATGAGGGATGATAACTTCATCTGGACATTTAAGTTGCTCTGCGTAAATCACTCAGTATGACAGTTTCTTTTTGTACTCCTGTAAACTTGAATTATTTGCATTCAGTTTTTATGGGATAAAGTAAAAAGGACTACAGTCAGAAACATTGTTAAAGTGGGGCTACAGCTTCACCTAGGGGGTAGAGCTACAGGAGGAGGCAAAATAAGAGCATTGTCCTCCCAAATAAGATTTCTGCACACATACAAACTGATATTTTATTTAAGTCCTTAAATTTCTAGCATTGCATAGAATGAGGACCCATTCACACCATGCAATGATAATCCTATTGTTCCCCTTTTAAGTGCTATAGTTCAGTCCTGAGGAGTCCTAGAATTTGCTGTTTAGGGAGGAGATTTAGAATTTTCAGCCAGAGAGCTCTAGTGGTCAACTGACTACAAATCCCAGGATTCTACAGGGTGGAGCCATGGCTATTAAAGTGGAATAATAGCACTATAACAGTGTAGTGTGAATAGGCCCCTGCAACACTGAAAATTGTTCACACTTAGAACTCATATTTGCTGTGTTCACATTCCTTTGGTAACTTTGTCTGCTTCCTTTCTTTGGATTACTAAACTGCATATATAAATGCTCAGCTGAAGTTTTAAGTTACCACAGTGCTAGAAATTTGGAAACTGAAGGCAAGTTTAACTGGAGGCAGCAGAATTCTTATTTGAGAGGGCAGAATTTTTGTATGAGAAGGCAGTCCCACTCCCCTGCCCAGAGCTTCACCCCTACTCTTTATTTAGTGCTAGGCCATTCCACAATATTCCTTCTTGGGTTTTCTTTTATTTCCCTTGTTTAAATGAATGGCTCCCATTTACTCTCAAGGAAACACACAGGGTTTTCCCCCCTGTATTAATGAGGTATATGAGTCATAGCATATAACTGAAGCTAACATTCTACAATACACACTTGATTAGATAGTAACACATGCTCTTACATGTGCACAATTCCCATTGGTGGATTCTCAGGGTTTTCCCCTTTCCCAGACTCCCAGTGATTCCCATGCAACTTCGTTTATTTCCATACATTGATTTTAATGCTGAGCAGATGCCTTGGGGCTGGCATCTCTCAACCTGTTCTCTTTGATCCCTCTTCACTAGGATAAGATGCATTGACCCTTTCCTTTGATATACAATACATTGTTACACATGGTTCTAGCATAGGTACTCTAAAGCTCATAAATAGTAAACCACTTGTTGATTGCTTTCACTTTTAACTAAACAGAGCCATGCCTTGACAGCATGGCTGAATACATACTTAAAACAATCATTCAAATTTTACTTTATGCTAACCATATAACACATGTAGCCTGTAATACATGATGTTCATCCCAGCCTTAAGTTACATGAAGATGATAACTTACTACAACAGTGTTTTATAGTAGCATAATCAACAGGCATTCATTATCATGGATGAGTCATGTTATCAATTATGTCATGGAGCACAGCCAATGTGACATTGATTGTCACCCTTATGTGAGACAAGGATGGTGGGCTCCTCTTGTCCCTCCCCCCCAATCTGATCAGCTTTCCTGCCAGCAATTCCAACAAACTGTTGTTTATGGAAATTTGTGGGACGTATTTGACGTATATGAAAGAAAAGAGAAAGAAGAGAGAAGGAGGTAGGAGCAAAACAAAAATGTGCCATGGGCTTATATTTTACATGTGCGCAATAATTTATTTTGGATATTTATCTCTGTTTTGTTTTTTTTAATTGTAGAGCTCCTGATGGCAACTACAGCACTTCCAGCCTGCAGTCAGTAAAGGATGACATCTTCATTAACATATTTGACGAAGTACTATATGATATCTTAGAGGTGAGCAAAACATCTAAAACACTGTTTGGATTTTGCATCCTAGGAGATCAGGGAGCTGATAGGCATACCCTAGCGAGACCCCAGATTTGCAGAACAACTTTGTAGAGTTAAAGTTTCCTCCAGGATTTACCAGGCAGTTCTATGCACACAAAGTAGATCTAGTTTGGCATGCTAAAATTCAACAATCTGAACACTTAAAGACTATATTGGGGTCCAGGTAGAAGATATCAGGACTGAGACAAAATGGGGAAACATTTCTGTAGTTTTACTATTTCTTAAAAAAGACCCTCTATTGGTAGTGTCCAGTGCAGGGGTTGGAAGAAAATATTTTCCTGCTCAAACTGTGCGAGGGAATCCTTGTCATTACTCAAAACCCAGTTCAGAACACTGGTTTTAAATCTACAGAGTACTTAATGGCTTGGGCTGTTTATTTCATTTATTTATAAAGGATTGGGAGAAAGACAGTTTATAAATAAAATAAACTCATTTATATCGCTTCTTTATCACAATATAGGACTATTAGTATCTTACAATTTAAGTTAAAATTATTAAAACAATATATAATGTAAAAGTTAAAAAACAATCCAGTTAAAATATTCATTTAAAATGATTAAAAGCACCTTCAAGACAAGATACAGCACACCTAATAAACGTCCTTCTGCCCCAGTGATATTAGACTTTGGTACCTGATGGAGCATCTCCTACCACATGGGCCTAACTTGTGTCCTCTGGTCATCTGCAGAAGACCTTTCTCAAGAGTCCTCTCAGTCTGAAGCTTAGCGGGTGGCTGTTAGGGAGATGACCTTCTCTTTGGACATCTGTGGACCTCCTCACCCAACCAGTTACAGAAAATACTTTGTTATTTTACTGTATTGTTGTTCTGTTTTAAAATTGTTAGTCATCTTTGGCTGCTTAAGGCTGATCATCAATCAAGCCTTTCTTTGGGGGTTTGCTAAAGAAGTCCCCACCGCATGAACCATTCCCTTGCTTTTCTGTTGTAAATCAGCTGCAACATACTAGCTTTGGTGAGAGCACAGTGTCAGCTTGTGTTGCCACTTGCAATTACATGTTTTGGGGAATTAAATAGCATTTCTTAATCCCATATTGACTATACAGGAGAGTTTGCAGGGAAATAAGTAGATAGGACATGTTCTTTCTGCAAGTAACTGTCATAATATTGTGACTTCTATTTAGGATGACCGTGAAAGGGAAAGTGGTGCCGTCCACACTCGTGCTGAGAAGCATTGGCTTGGATCAGTTCGGATTCCATTTACAACAGTCTATTTTCAAGGAAGAGTAAGTACATTCCAAAACATATTTCAGAAAATATTTTTGTAAAAAAAAAATCCTTTTGTTCAAGGTTGAGCAAAATTCAGCCTTCCAGATGCTGCTCAACTCCCATCTGCCCTAGCCAACACAGCCACAGCTAAGAGATGCTGGGAACTGCAGTCCAGCAACATCTGGAGGACTGCATAGTGCCCGTGCTGGTTATATTACTAACAAACAAAATATTTGTTGTTCTTGGCTCTTAATTAAGGCTGAATACTGATTTTAAAAAACAGTTCTGTCTTGTTTCTTCTAGATTGAAGGAACTTTCAAGATAGATATTCCCCCAGTTCTTCTTGGATATAGTAAAGCGAAAAATATGGGAATTGAAAGAGGCTATGATTCTTTTCGAAATCTGAGTGAAGGCTGTTTTCTATCACTGTTTATTACAATTGAACCCCAGCTCATTCCTGGAGAATCTGTTCGGGAAAAGGTAAAGCCCTTCAAGTTTTATTTCTGCTTATGATTTTGAAATCTCAGGGAGAGTTCATTTACTATTTAAGTGCTGTAATTCATCTAAGATAATAAAGATATTATTGTGGCTTGTTTTCTGAGCAAATTATTTTCATTAATTTTCCACAGTACATAGGTACATGTAGAGGAATAGGTAATACTAAAAGTTGAGAAATGTTGTCTTAGAATTGGATTGAATGATACACATTCCAATTAGTCATAGCTAAAAGCTGTAGCTATTTGTGCTCAGATTTTCAGTTAACATTATGAGGGCAACCATAATTAGTGGTAATACATAAGTGTATTTGATCCTTCAAATTAGCATAATTAGTTGTGGTAGTTCTGTTCTTTGCAATAATTAGCTGCAACTGTCACAATGCTGGCATTCTTGTTCATTGAAGGTTTCAAGTGTTGGTCTGTTGCTATCCCCCATACCTGAACTGGGAAAGCCAAAGCCAGGGTATGGTAATTTTCACCCCTTTTTACAGACACAATCCTGGAGGAAATAGTTGGTTTGGATACTTTGCAAAGAGTCAGGCAAGCTTAGGGGGATGAGATTGCAACTTCCTTGCATCTCTCTCCTCTTAACATCTGTAGTTGTAGGGTTGTCTCAGCTCAATCATGAATCTGTATTGGTACAATGAACCTGATTTGCCCCTAATCCACAACAGATGTGTACATACATTTGTATCATTTTTGAAAGTGAATGACCAGAATCCTGTACAGAGGTTATTTTTTTGTAAGTGAACTTACATATGTGGAAATTAGAATTGGGCAGCTTCATTACATCTCTGTCCTGTAAAGAACTGCTGTTATGTTGCTATGCAGCAGAGCTGACAAAGTGACTGATGCATAATGGAGCCAATGAACATCAGGCTCCAGTGTGCATTGGTCCTATTAAGTATTGGGCACCAGTGATGTCATGTGCATTGGTGCATTTCTTAGTGTCCCTACTATTTAGCTAAGTACAGTGTACCCTCTGTATATGTGGGGGTTCCATTTTAGAAATCCCCATGAATAGCAAAATTCATTAATAGTTGCATCCCATTACATTGAGTGGTTGCATCCTATTATATTCAATGCTCACATCCCTGAATAGTCAATGCTTGCATTCCATTATATTCAGTGGCAGCAACATGGATATACATGCATCTGCATGCATGTTGCCACCATTTTAGGTATAGGATGTGATACCAGATGCTCAAACTTGCACATCTGGAGACCACAGGAAGGAAGACCCACTCCACACATAAAGTTACATTAAGTGAAAGGTTATACAGGATTCCAGCAAGTATTGTAGGGGCAGGGGGAGTCCATGCACCTAGGAGCTTCAATCTAAATTTTGACAAAGGATAGGTCAACAAATGGAGGGAAAAAAAAGAAGCAAAAATAGGAGGGGATGGATGAGAGCAAACTCCAGTCACACAGACTTCATGCTTCATTTCCTTTCTTTCATTTTCCTGAGGATTAATTAATTCCTAAAGGATTAAGCAAAAATCTTCATGGACATGGTAGGTTTGAGAGATGTCTTTGAGGGGAAAAAGTGGTGTATTGTTCCAGGCAGGTATTTTTGGAGTGAGTTCCAGGCATAGATGGGGTAGACAAGTCTTTTATGGAAGCCAAAGACCATTGATGGGCAATTGGTGGGACTAAAATGTAAAGAATGAAAATTAAAAAAGCAAGGACATAACTAGGAAACAAGTGCTGAAACAATGGGTAGGATAGCTTGCAATATTGCCTTTCGAAAATTTATCTTTATGTATTTTCATAAACATAACATTAAAATATGGCAGGTCAGGGAATCATCTGGCTGTTCAAATGTTGCTGGACTTATCCAGCAACGTCTACAGATACTGGACTTAAGTATCAAGCTAGTATAACTATAAACTAGTATAACTAATGATGAGAAATGTTGGCAGTTGAAGTCTCACATCTAGAGGGTAATATGAGCGACGGCCTCTGCGATAATTCCATATCCTGCTTCGTTTTGTTTAGTTTTTCTGCAGACAGTTGGGAACTTGATTAGAAGCTTAACTGCAGAAGCTTAGTTGTGATGTTGGTATAACAGCAAAACTCTTTGCAAGTTTTAAAAATAGTCTGACTTCAGTTGTCACCACAAGTTTAATATTTTCAGACCGATGTTTAGGTTTTTATTTTAGGAATTTAGGGATCTTTTAGATTGGACTGACTTCATTTGTTTTCTTTCAGAAACAGTGTTAGCTAGTTTTCTTCAAGACAGAATTTGCTATCTTAGAACTAGGAAAGAGAATATAGCATATAATGTGGAGATGGACAAAAAAGCCATGCTACTAACTTTAAAAATAATGGAAGAAAAATTTCAGTTTGAGTTTTGGAAGCCAGTTACTATCAAAATGTTAGCCGAGCAGTGCAATCAAAATAAACAGTTCTTAGAAAAACAGGAGAGAGAAGGAGAAGGAAAAGGAAGTCAGGTAAGCAAATGTTACAGAACAACTATTTAATGTTTCTAAAAAACGGGAAGGCATTTTGGGATGCGCAGTTATTACCAGTGCATTTAATGTGATCATTCTCTAAAATGTCTTACAATCAAATCTTGGTGGCAGACTTTCAAAAAAGCATCTTTGTCATCTTTGCAAGCACAATCTCTCATGTTATAATAGGATGAACATGGTGAAGAAAACATTCTTTAAAACTATTATTATTTTCTCTGCCAAAATGCCCATCATTATGTTTGATGGATGGGCTTGAGGGGAGGATTGTATTTCAGTGAGGAACATGCATGACACTACCTACAAGATCCTTGCATATCATTCAGCTTTAGAAACAGAGTGACGGGGTTTTTTTCCTTTATCATAGTTGTGTTCCCAGGTGAAGAACTTTACTTCCCTGATGTTCAGTTCTTTTTCATCTATTCTGTTATTTCTAAGGTTTCAATAACGTTAAATAATTGAATTTGTGTCTGTATGTTTTTACGTGCTTATCTCCATTGATCTTTCCTGTTATTGCATGTTATTTTACATTGTTCACATCTTTGTTTCTCTTCTTGCCTACTTTCTTCAATCTGGATAGATGAATGAAATGCTTAAGAAGGTACAAAATGTTTATATATAATGATGGTGATTGGTTAAAATTATTTTCATGCTTATCTTGTACAGCTCTCTCCCCCCCCCCGTGCTTTTTAAAAGTAGTCTACATTGCAAATATGCATATTCAGATAATGCAAAATTTGTGTGTATCTTTTTGTCACCAATTTAAAAATACTTATAATCTGTAACAAAAATGCATATGTGTCTACCCAATTCAGAAACAAAAAATGCTTCCTCAGAACAAGCCAGAAGAAAGGAAGGGCTGAGGATTGGAGTGCATCTGGGTGGATCCTGTTCTTGTTGGTGCCTTCCGACCTCACTTCCAGATCATTTAGGCCAAACTCAGCACTTTAAATTGTGCCTGTAAACGGCAATGCAGTTGAGAGAATTAGATAGGGTGGAGGAAGTGGAGCCCTCTGTCCCACCTCTGTAAGAAGCATGGCTGCAGTATTGTGATCCAGCTGAAGTTCTCGAATGACCTTCAATGGCATTCACTTAGACCACAACACAATAGTGAAGCAGATGAGGGAACAGAGACATAGGCCCTCCACTGAGTATGTTCTAGAGGGCATTAGTAAACAAAATTGTCTTTTTTTACAAGTTTGACAGCCAGGAAGATGAGAAGCTTCTCCAAGCAGCTGAGAGATACCAAGCTGAATGTATGCTGAAGTTTCCAAACCGCCAATGTCTGACAACAGTAATTGACATAAATGGAAAGACAGTATTTGTTACAAGATACATCAAACCGCTGAACCCACCAGAGGAGCTCCTACAGTATCATGCAGACAACCCACAAGAAACTTCTGTAAGTGTTCTGGCGGGGGGGGGGGGGGATAGGCAAGTAAGTTGTGTAGTGTATTTTTGTTTTCTTATTTGTGAAATTTAATAAAGAAGGGAGTTTTATAAGAAGGTGTAGCCCTAACAGACCAAATTTCGTTGCACGGCTGGAATAAGAACCCTTTACCATAAGCTTCAGGAAGGTCTCCAGCACAGTAATGGCAAGGGAAGGCAGGCAGAATCTTCTGGCTCTAAGGAGCCTCTTTCTCCAGTGCCTCACTTCTGTCTTGGATGCTCTTTCTGCAGCCTTTTTCCTCTTGCTGCTGCCACCAGCTGCACCAGCATGGTTATGGCAACATAATGTATCAACAGGATTCTGGCATGAATTTCAGCTGAGAAATTCTCACTAGTTATTTTGATTTGCAAACCTTTTGCTTTTTCTTTATTTCAGTCCTCTCCAGAGAGACCCATAAATATTTTTCCTTGTTTTACTACGATTTACCCCTCAAACTGAGCTAAAATGAACTACTAAAATGAATACCAGATTTAGCCCAAAAGGGATTAAATTGGACCAACAAGAAAGAATCCCAAGGAAGTTGCAGGTTGTTGAATATCTTGTAGAAACTGAGGTAGTGCTAGGAATGGGCCAGGGCAGGGGGAGAGAATGTATTTCACTATGCTCAAGTCAGTTCGAAACTTGCCATGGACTTAATCTGCGTTAGCAGCCGTTTCAGTGCTATGCTGATGGGAGGATGTGTTCTGTTTGTTTTTTATAGGAGCTAGTAGCACGCTACGTTGCCTTGATTCCTTTCTTACCTGATGCTGTATCATTTGCTGGCATCTGTGATTTATGGAGTACCTCAGATGTAAGTGAAAGGCTTGAAATCTGTCTTAATGTCTGTCTAGTTTCTGCAGTTGTTCTTCACATATTGTAGAACAGAAGAACAGCCCTGATGGATCAGACAAAAGGGCTGTCTTAGTCCATTATTATGTTTCAGTAGTGGCCAACCATTTGCCTTCTCTCAAATCTAAGACAGCTAGAGCTGCAGATAAATGTGTGTACATTATTATTTATATTAGAATCCACATTTGAAGACAGTGGTGATAACTCTTGACTGTTTTGAGCTGTCTGGAATATTTAGGCATGGAAGAAAGTTTGTGTGCATATGTACACTACCCTTGTTATTTTTGCATATGACACAACATTCATGATTACAGTTAGTGTGGTTTTATTAGGCAGAATGAAGGACTGCTTGCTGGGACTATATGGATGAATGTAAAAGGATTAATGTTGTGGGTCACTGATGTTGGAAAAATTCCATTGGGGACAGATTCCATGACAGAAATGCAATTGAAAATTATTCCCATGAACTTGTTACAGCATATAGCCAATCTGTTTTATGGTATGTCCATGGATAACTTAAAATTTCAGGAGATTTGAAGGGCTTGATCTAGAGTGCATGCCATTGCAAATGTAAAATAGCCAAGGTTAGAAAGGTTTTCCTTCTTTCATTTTGAGTGAGTCAGTTTGAGCATTAGTGAAGTGGGAAATATTCTTAATTGTTGGAAATACCCAATTTTGCACAGCTTAGAGCCTCTTAGTCTCCATCCCCATTCGTATACTCTGTCCCTCCTACCCATTTTGGTGCTCTTTCTCACTCTCTATGCACCTGCAAACCCAGATGGTCTACTTGCGCAGCTAGCCTGATGCTATTTCTCTCCCTTGGAATTAAGTGCTCTTTTTCTTCCCTTATCTACCTGAATACAAGAAGTATGATTTGGGAAGGTGAACTTTGTTGCCATAGCAGCACATCTGCTGCATAGTAGTAGGTTCAAGAAGTTGGCACTGAGCTAATTTTCTCTTTGTATAATCTAAGGCAGAGAATACAGAGTTTTCTTTTTCTTTCCAGAGGTGGTTCCTAGCTCCAGCCATTCCTACTGTGTTTGCTTCCTGTCTCGATAGTTGCTGCTATGGCATCTCAGCTGCTTCACATTCAGACTTCCTTACTATTTATTTTGTTTGCCTTGCAGCCTGCTGCTGTGCAGTCTCAAATGCTCTCACTAAAGCTTTTGCTAGTTGCTTTTTCAAGATCTAATAGAACATCTTTCAGTAGTTGTCCTAGATCAGTGTTTCTCAACCCTTGGCTCTCTGGATGTTTTGGACCTCAGCTCCCAGAAAACCCAGGCTCCATGGCCAATGCTCAGGAATTCTGGGAGCTCTGGAACACTAGAGTTTGAGATAATAGGGAACTCTTCCACTTGATCACTAAAGATGGTTCCAAAGACTACAGACAGATTAAAAGCAATTAATGCATGCAAAAATGAAATAAGCCAAAAGGCTTATTTTCTGCAAGTTGCAGATGTTTAGGTTTCACAGTCTTGTAGCCAGGGCAGAAACAGTCTCACACACAAATGCTCCCATTTATTATTAGAGATGATAATATAGATTATTGAAATCTCTTCTTTTACAGAAGCATGTACCCCACATTTGTGATGTTTATATACCATTCAGAATATCTAACAATAATTTTTTAAAAATGAAATAGAAATGACGACGTTATAATGAAAACACACATTTTCCCTTTTCTCTCAGGATTAGGCCATCATACCTTCTACTTCATAAGCTAATTCCGCCAACTGAAAGTCAAGGTTGTGCCTTCATCCATGGTGCACCATCCTCTGAAGATTTGTTTGCCAATTTAGACATGTTAGATCGTAATTCAGAGTCCTTAGCTATTGTTGAACTAGCCAAAGTTACAGGGGGAATATGGGCATTTCCTGATAAACAAGGGCATACATTATAGGGAGGGGGGTCCTGCACAGTGCAGATAAACGATGGTGCTAATGATACTACTAATACAAGTTGTTTGCTTGCATTTACTAGCAATTCCTTGATCTTTTGGCTGGAGATGAAGAAGAACATGCTGTGCTCTTGTGTAATTATTTTCTTGCTCTTGGTAAAAAATCCTGGCTTCTAATTGGAAATGCTATTCCTGAGGTAGGTCACTTACTGTTGATGATTAAACAAACTTCCACATGATGCAGAAAATAAAAATCTTTCACGGTTTGCTGCATCAAAATGCTCAGATTTTATTGTGCTGGCAAAATATTTGAAGTTAAAATTTTTAAAATGTGCTTAACAAATTATGCAGTAAGTGCTCCAATTGTGATACTGGCTAGGTGGTAGCACCTTGGTCTTCAGCATAAACACAATCACACTGGATTGGGTTTTCCTTTTTACTTGGTAGTATTAGAGATTTTGTTATCCTAGACTTTACTGTATGTAGCCAAAGGCCTTTACAGTATATGGAACACAACATTAAAATAAAAATTAAAAATAAATTATTAGAAATATTAGATAGTACTTTAAAACCCTATAAAATCAGTGGACAAGAAAGCATAAAATTAATATTTACCCTACAGTATATTCCCTAATGAAATGAGCATAGTTTCTTAGCTGTAAATATGTGAAAAATACTGAATAGGTAAAAAAAAAAAAAGGCCAACTATCAGCTAACAATTCCACTGCCACTTTCTGGAGTGTGCATCTCTATGTAACTGAATAATGGTGACAAAAAAACTTCGTCTAGGGTCTTAATAAAGGGGGCAGAACAACAACTGATGAATTATGTAATCCATCTGGTTACAGTTAAATACACATTTTCTTCCTGGGATTGGAATACCTAAAAATCTCCCTTCAAGATATACGTAAGGTATCTGCTAGAATCTGAGTGCTGTAAAAGCTCTTCAGTGTTGAGAAGAGATGGTTGATTGGATCTGTGGGTACCTAACAGAATTTTTTTTCTCAACTATGGCCGCTCTGTCTTGGCTACATTTCTGTCAAAATATAGTTTTTAAGATCATAAGGACTAAGACTATTCTCTGTGTTGTAGCTGTAGATCTTTAATGTCTCTTGGCACAGTTGTGCCCAACCTCCAAACCTAAGCTGCTCCAGCCTACAGGACTTTGCTGAAGGAATGATGCTCAAGTCCATTTAATCTGCACCAGAATCTGAAGAAAGCCAGATCAGTTTTACCTGCATTTGGGTGAAGACCCAACTCAGACCTAAGATGAGCTGCTGGAATCCCTGGGCAAAGACCCAAAACCTATTGCATGGATTTATTCTGCAAACTTTCCCAGTCAGACTTGGCATCTTCTCCTCAGATTTCTGCCTCCTAACGCATTTGAGAAATAATTGTAACTAAAAACCTGAAGGGGCAGGCTTTATTAACTCCCTCTCCCTCAAGTGTAGAAAAATTTGCCAGTAGGTCTGGCACTTGAGATTTTTGTGGCTTCTAAATGTTGCTTCCAGTAAAGTTTCTCAGCAAAGTGCAGTGCTGGGTATTAATGCACCTCTTCCAGAGGATTTCATCAAGCATCCAATTGCATTTAGGGCTTCTCCTCACAAAAGCCATGACCTTAGTTTTAGAAGACTTGGCAACTGTTCCTCTTTACAGAGCCTCCCAAATTTGACAAACATGTTTTTTAGGCCTTTTTGTTTTTTTCAAAGATAAAAGGCTTGTCATCAGATAAACATATCCTGCTCACTGTAAAATCCTCAGTTAGGTTTGTTTATCAGATATCTTAGTTGTTTAACTGGAATAGTATTCAGGAAGGTTATGAAAGGAGGACACACTTACTTCCCTCTAAATTCCAGACAAGGGGCAAGTAAAAAACTATTACAGCTCATAAAAACCCTAGGGATAGACTTTAGATCTTTCTGCTAAGGAGTGGCGTTGTTATCCTAGACTGAGGAATCTTGATTTTTTAAAAAATTGTCACTTGATACAGTGTTAATTCCTGGGTTACTTAGACAATTTTGGACATGAGAGCAAAGACCAATAGAAAAGAAACCCAAATCACTGTTCCCTTATTTCTCTTTTCTGGAATCATATCAAGAATATCCATCTTGCCCCATTTAAAGTTTAGACCGCTTTGGTGTTCTCTGTCTTATACGATGGCCCTCTTTGCCAGTAAGGAGCCACTTCTATCACATAGAGTTAATATAGAAAGAGTTAATATAACTGGTTTCTCTAAGACTAGACAGCTACCTGCTGGGGATACTTTAGCTGGATTTCTTGCATTGAGTAGAAGGTTGTACTCAATGACCTATGGGGCTCCTTCCAGCTCTATGACTGTGTGACTCTAGGGTTTCAAGCAGGGTGAGATGATAGCAGAAATACTAATTGATCCCAGGTTCCAGATAATCCCTTTGGATGCAGATAGTGCTATTATTCCACTTTCAACATTCTGTGGAGTTGTGGGATTTGTAGTTTACTGAGGCCAAAGAGCTCTCTGGCTGAGAATTCTAAATGCCCTTCCCTAAACTGTAAAGCCCAGGATGTCATAGGATGTTGAAAGTGGAATAATAGCACTATAACAGTGTAATACAGAAATGGGCCTAGTGAGAGGCAGAAGAGTAATTGAACCCTAGTAAGATCTGGTCAGAGAAAGAGATTAGGGGTCAAGCATTTGGTGGGAATTTAACCAAAGGGCTGGTGTATGGTAATTGCCTTATCAGACTGCCACACCAATCTAGGAGAAGTAAGGTCCTATCACACCTTACAACTGGTCATGCTCGCTGGGGTTTCTGGGAGAAGTACAAAACAAGTCTGAAAGTTACTGATAGAGAACGTTGGTATTATTATCCTACACTTAACTCAGATAAGGTAACTTGTCTATGTAAGTCCTTAGAGGCACTTGGGTAAGTTGGGCTCTTGGGGGTTTCTCTTTCATAAGGTGCCATAAGTCAAAGCACAGGTGACAGTAGGTAACAACAACAAACTAAAGGCATCTTGTAAATTTGTGTCTAACTGGTGGAATCTTAATCTGTAGCGCTAGGCAAAACCTGTTCCGTAGCAAACAGCCTCCTCCCCTGCACCTGGATGCAGTTTAAAAACCTTCAAACCTTAAGATACTCTGCTGAAGTGAAAATAAACCCCAAACCACAGGGTGGAGGCAACATGCAATATCTTAAAAGTACCACTGAGTAATAGGCTAGATTTTCCAGCCCCCTACAAGCCATGTGAAAATTCCAGTCTGTGAATAAGTGGAAGAGCCTAATCTTGGTATTAGAGTGAATTCATTAACTCTCAGTCACTGGATACAAAATATGTAACACATATCTTTCTGTTGTGCCACCTTGTGTTGACTGTGTAATGTACTTGCTTTACACGGTCACAGAACATAGCAGCAGCAGCTAATGGAGCAGTAATTTATCCTCAGTTTAGTGGCTTACCTAGAATAATATCAGTGCATAATAGGAATTGCAGTTATCATCCATTAGTTGTTTGTTTCATAGCCTTCACAGGAACTACTGTGGGGAAAACTGCTTCAGCTTATATGGCATATAAGATTACATATTGCATATGCCTACATCTGCCTCTGGCTAGCTGCTACACATTTTTAAAACACATTTATAATGTAAATATATTCTGCACTGTAAAAATTATCTTCTAAGAGATTTTTAAAACCTTTCTTCCCAGGGACCAACAGCATATGTGCTAACCCGGGAACAAAATCAGTATGTGATCTGGAATCCTAGTTGTGGCCGTTTCTATGGACAGTACGATGCTTTCTGCCCATTACAAAGTGTTGGGTGCTTAATTTCCTGTGACAATGTAAGTCATTCATACATATCTTTTATCTTACGAACTCATGAAGCTGCCTTCAAGACTAGCGCTACATTTAAGCAAAGGCACTTTAGGTTGCAGGCAGATTTTTTTCCCCTACACTGACTGTATCTGAAACCCACTCTTCTGCTGGAGAACAAAGGAAATGGATTGGTGACCCTCTGCACACAAAGCAAGTGTTCAGTCTGTGGCCAGGTGTTCCTGCTTGAGCAGGTTTTTGATAAAATCCTGCAAATGTCAGCCAACCTGTCAATCGTATGTAATCTCAGTTTGCACCACCACCACCCATACTCCTCCCATTTCATAGTTCTGCCAGTAATAAAAGGCGCTACAAAGCAAATTAAACCTTATCTTCTCTCCCTCCCACCTTCCCTGTCTGTCTCTCTCTCTCTCTCTCTCTCTCTCTCACACGCACACACAGGATGATACAGTGTTCAAATGAATCTGCTATCAGATTCCTTCTAAGGTTAGGTATGGCTGTTGTATCACAATGGTATAGGTCACAGTCTTTAAAATTAACCCCCCTCCCCCCGATTTGTTTAGTTCTCATTATCAGCAGAATGCAGTATACATTTCTGTGGTAAATTCAATGAAATGCATAGCTTATGTGGAACAACGTTTGAAGCTTTCTGTGTTTTCTTAGTGTTAAATGACATCAGACATTCTTCCAAAGACCTGGAAAGGTGTGAGTTATATATAAATCATGGCCAGCTATGCAGTTGCTTTCAGTTAGGACTGCTGCCATTTGTCACGTTTCTGTAAGAATATGGACCAACATTCAGAGAACACAAGAACTAGCTCTGTGAATTCAAGGAGCCAAGAGAGGAATGAAAGAAGTTTCAGGAGTCTGTAAAGATAGAGCATGGATTTCAGCTAGTCAGAGACAATGTACCCACTTCCAAAAAATCAGTAGGTTAGTGCAAGGGCCTTGGGTGAGCAAGATGCTAGTTGGGTTAGTCTGGGCATGATAGTGCGAGAAACAACTTTTCCGAACTCTAAAACTAAGTAGTCGTCCAAGCCAAACAGAGTGGAAATTTGGTATTGTTTTGCAGTTACTATCTCTTAACAACCTATACTCTCCTAGGTTTGGTTCAATACTCAACAGTATGATTCCCCACTGAGAATAAACTTTGATGTCACCAAATCCAAATTCTGGAAACCCTTTTTTTCAAGCCGTTTGCCATTTCCTGGTCTCTCTAGTGTGCAGGTAATAGAAGTTTTATTTAAGCATTTTCTAGCACAGAAATAAAAAAAAATGTAGCTTTCCTGTTTCTGTTGTTTAGATTTTCTTGAGGAAGGGCATTTGAGACAGATGCCTGAACTTTTACTTTGCAGTCTTAAGAAAAGCAAAGAGTTACTTTGTTTAGTAAAAATCCGTGCATGCAATATTAAAATCACTCCAGTGGCTGCCAGTTAGCTTCCAGATAAGTTACAAAGTGTTCATTCACTTTAAAGCCCCACGCTGTAGGATTGCCCCTCAACTTCTTCAGGACTAGGGAAGTTGGAAGAATGCAGCACTTTTTAAAAACTGATCTTGCAGACAAATGTGGATAGAGCCCCCAGCCCCATGTAACCCTGAACAAGAATGCTCTCTTCCTCTGGTATATTCAGCTAATAATAAATAATTAAGACCAAAATTCCTTATATTGTTCAAATTCACAGAGCCTGAATATGCTTCATAAGCTTTTTTTTTTTTTAAAAAAAGATTGTATTTAGGCCTTGAGTCATCTGCCTGTATTATTTGCCAGTGTCTGGAAGGGGGGGGGGGGCAGTACAATAGTGGTTTAGCCACTGTAATGGATTTCAGTGAGAACGCATACTTCTTACTTCTTAAACATCAAATGATATTTTCTCTTTTCATATTTTATTAGCCTGAAGAATTATTCTACCAACGTGCAGACAAGGCAGCTGCATCAGATCTACAGAGCAGGTAATCTCATCTAATGTGTTTTGGAACTGCATTAGCCATGGTCTATATCAGGTGACAGTTGGCTTTCAAATCTTTGAGGAGTTCTTTTTTATTAAATTGGTTTAACATTCTAACACATTTAAGATTCCTTAGCATTCTTCCTTGATTCTCACTAACAGCAGATTATCTCTGCCCTATAGTGTTTTACATAGTGAGATCTTAAATAACCAAATAGTCATCTCTACAAAAAATAATCTGCATAGTGAAATCTGTTGTGTCAGAAAACCAGTCCACAGCCTTTCTTCCCAACATCTAGTTTTTTTAGGTGTGTGGAATTTTTGTATAGAGGACGTTTCATCACAATAAGCCCTGTTCCTTCCTCACGCTGAAGAAAGTTTACCACAATTTGCCACCTGTTTTTATGGAAGATTCTTCATTATGTCAGCATGCTGTGGAGTTATTACTAAAATCTGCATAGTCTGTGGCATTTTGAAACTGACTGTAGTTCTGGAATTTAAATGTTTAATAGCTTCCAATCCTGTAATTAGTTCTGACTAGAGTAGAGCCATTAAATCAACTGGATTTTCCTGCATTCACTCATTGTTCATGGTAAATTCAGTGGATTTCTTCTCACTGAAACTAACCAGCAGAATTCCAGTTAATTATTTTCACTGTTTCATAAACCAAATGCAATAGATAGAAGCCAGCCTCAGAGAAGTCAACCAGATTTCTTAATTGTTGCCTACTTTGTGAAACCAGTGTTGCAATGCATCAGAAAATTTTAAAAGTAACCTTTAAACCTGTTTTTATTTAAATTTAGACTTGAGAAGATACTGAAGGAAAAAATAATGGAATGGCGGCCAAGATACTTGACACGTTGGAACAGATATTGTACTTCTACCCTGCGTCACTTCTTGCCCCTGCTGGAAAAAAATCAGGGCAAAGATGTGGAGGACGACCATCAGGCAGAATTACAGAAACAGCTGGGCGATTACAGGGTACTGTGTCAATTTCCTGTCCTGGGGAACTTGAAGTTTCATAACTTGATCCTTGAAATACGAAACCAAAAATGTGATTATAGTTGTGTTTCAAAAAGGAAGCTTCTCCCACATCCTTTCACAATGGGCACATTTCCAAACAGCAGGGTGGATATTTGTATTAAGCTTCTGGTCAGTTTGGCCCACTTAAGACAATGAATTTCTCTATTCCAGCTTGAATTGAAATCAGTGACTTTCTTGTGGACTATTTTGAAAGATGCTTTGAATTTTATCTTCTGATTTGGAGTTAGGTTTTGCATGCCTAGTGACCACCAGTGGCTCATAGGAGGGCTTTTACTCCACCATTGTGGAGCAAAGTCCAAGACTATATGCATCCTTTGCTGGTGACAAGACATTTTTGGAAAAATTTACATTTTCTAGGTAAGAGAATAAGCCAAATCAGTTCTGGCCTTATTACTGCTCTGCACTGACTCCTGGACTTTCCTGGGCATCTTCTTGCAAGATATTGCTTAAGTGAGAGATACGAGTCCTTTAAGCCATCTTGGAAAAAACAGGGGCTATCCACAGCCATTATTTGTACAGTTTCCAAAGACTGAAGGAGGTTCTAGAGCTGAATTATTACATGTACTGGCTCAAATTAAGTCCCCACAGAAGCTGGAGACACATCTGGAAATGCTGCAAAGATGGTTGTTTTATTTGTAAAAAGCTTGATGCGTTTTGACCAGTGTATACACTTAAGGCCTTATTTAGGGGCTATTTAGGATCAAAACGCAGAAATTTCTGGACTTCGGAACTCTCAAACTATAGCCACCTAGTAAAATTGTAAGAACAGGCAATTAAGATGGAGAGGGAAAGTTGTGGAAAAGTTTTAGTGGGAAGAAATCAGTTAGGAAGAGGTTGACAATGCTCAGAAGACTGCATGGAAAAACAAAAGCAGAGTGGGTTATGAGGGAAAAACAAAATGGAAAAGCCAATGAAATGTAAACTTAAAGAAAAAATGAGAGATCCAGTGATATGGATTAATTTTGGATTGCCTCTAACATAACGCTATTGAGTGAGTATAAGAGTATCATTGTTTTGCATTATACTAGTACTTGCACATGATAGTAAAGGAACTTGTGCAACATATTATTGTGAAGTTATAAGTTGTAGCAATGCATACACAATAGCATACACAAACAGAGTGATCATTTGCATCTCAGAAAGAAACAGGATTGCCACAACTGGTAAAAGTCTTGCACTAATGGGAAAACACTGCTGCCATACAACACTTATGTTTTTATCAGTTACTTCAGATCATTCAGCTGTTGCAAATTACTCAAGAGACAATTGGTCAAACACACCAAAGATGGTATCAGGAAGGGGAGGTTGTTCAGAGAAACACATGAGGAGAACACATGGAGGACCACACATCTCCCACATATATGGTTTCTTAAGCCAGCAATGAATTGTCTACAATAATTCCTTATGTTACTCCTGAACCCACCACAAATTTTATTGGACAGCCCCAGTACTGAGATGGGGACTACCAACCAGGGTCCCAAAAATTTTGTTGTTGTTGTTGTTTAAAGTTAAGAATACCTTCTGGTACCTCTTCAGACTTTCCTTGTTCTTGTAGTTTTACAGCTTTTAGAGATAATAACTATGTGTTGCCTAACTTTGGTACCACACATTGGCCTAAAGTGGGTGAAAATCATGTGGGCAGCTGGATGATGTTCAACTGCAAGTCCCCTCAGCCCTAGCCAGCATAGCTAGTAGTGAGGAATGGTGGAAGCAGGGCTCCCACAACAACCCAGAGGGCTGCCGTTCCCACTCTAGCCTAAATGCAGAACCAAGTCTGAGTAATGTAGACCTCACTGCATCAATGATTTTTCTAAGTGTTAATTTAACCTTCAGCAGTTGATTAAACGAGCTACTTTAGTTGGATTACCAACTGGATTTAGGCTAGGATTGCCCCATCAGTATCATAACTACTGCTGCTACTTTGATTTCTCAAATAAATAAAACTATTTGAAATTAACAAATTGTGCTCTTTTATATGTTTCTGCACAAAGAGTACGTTGAAGCTGTTATGTACACTGTGAAGGTTGCCAACAGCAGTACTCCTAAGGAAACATCCCTTCTTTACTACCACGTTTTAAGTACATTCCAAAGCATTAGATAGCAGATTTCATGTTTAGCAGTAGATGATACTGTGGGCCAAGAAAATAAATCACCAGGCTTATCTTACATACTGAAATATACTTAACTATAGAATATACACTGTGACATCACTAAAATATGTATAATGTCTGCTGCTATTTGCAAACCTGGGACTTCTCACTGCCTGAGTGCAGAAGCAGTATTACTAGAAATTGACATTCATCTTCTTGAATTATTTAACATTTAAGATCTGAAACAGAAATGAGCTAGATTTTATCACTAAGCCATCAGGGAACTGGAACAACAATTTAATAAATAGCTTAACTTCTGTTGCCTCCAAAAGTGATTTGCCACTTTTTCCCCCTTAATATAAATGAGAGAAATTACAGGAACACTATTTAGCTGGAGATTAACTATCCCAGTGTGGGCGGGGGGGGGGGGCATGGGGCCCTGAAGCTGTTGAACTAAAGCACTCACCATCCCTCACAATTAGCTGTGCTGGCTAAGACTGGAGAGAAATGTGGTTAGAGGGCTACATTCACAGAATTAAGCTTGCTATTAGTTGCTTAATTTCATTCTATCCCCCGCCCCCCAATTTGGTCATGGTATTTCTCAAGATTGCATCACACGCTACCAAATAATACTTACCTTCTTTTTTTTTCTTACAGATGTCAGGATTTCCGATCCACATGCCGTTTTCAGAAGTTACACCTTTAATAGAAGCAGTATATAGCACTGGAGTTCACAGCATTGATATTCCAAATGTAGAGTTTGCATTAGCAGTGTATGTTCACGCGTACCCTAAAAATGTTCTTTCAGTGTGGATTTATGTTGCTTCATTAGTTCGTAACAGATAGAAGGATTCCTGCTTCAGTCCCTATCCCAAATACTTTCACGCAACTTACCTGCTCTTTTTAGTATTTGAATATGAGTCATTTAGTATTTTAAACTGATATGCCTTTGTATTTTTATACATTAAAGCAGACTATAAAATAAGTTGTTGTTGCTTAATTAGCAAATTCTAACCACAGTTTTCTTAATATCCACAGTCTGGTGTGTGTGTTCCAAGGAGACTGCAATGATACATTGAAGTCCCTCATATTCTTAGAGTCACCATAACTCAAGGCCAACTTGACTGGAAACAACAACAAATAATTTAGAATCTGCCCTGTTTTATGCCAGCGATTCTTAACCTTTTCTTTACTGAGGACCCCCCGCAAATATAATTTTTTGCCAGGGACCCCCCCCGCCGACTTGAGATTTAACTACTTAAATTTAGTTTTAAATATTCAAATATTTATGTATGGCATCTGGAGACTAAGATTAATATCCCCACTCAGACACTGGGTGATGTTGGGCAAGTCACATTCTCTCAGACTCAGAAGAAGGCAAAGGCAAATCCCCCCCCCCCAAAAAAAACCCTCTGTAATAGATTCACTTAGGGTTGCCCTAAGTCAGAAGTGACTTCAAGGCACACAACAAAGCACAGCTGACAGGAGGAGGTTCTTTCTAGCCGTCATGTTGCTCCCCTTTGAAATCTGATTCCTGGTGACCCTAAGGAGAACCCATCATGAAGGTTTTCTTGAGACTTGCCTGAGGTAACCCAGTGGGTTTCCATGGCCAAGTGGGGATTCAAACCCTGGGCCTCAGAGACATAGTCTGGGCATGGGCACATACCTGCCACCATATTCTTTTCTTCAGGGATGCAGCAGCAGGGGTATGTGGGTGCATGCCCAAACTGCTCCCTCATTTGCAAACAGGGGAGCAGTTTTAGCACCCACAATCCCCCCGCTGCCACTCCCTTATTGCTGGTGTCCAGCAGTAGGGCTTCGTGGACACCGTGAGAGCTCCACAGACCCCCAGGGGTCCCCAGCTTAAGAACCACTTTTATGCAATGCTTGGAAGCACAGCTGGCCCTACCATTCAGCAAAATGAGGCAGACACCTTAGCCAGTAGGTGTTTGGAGGAGGCACAGAACACAGGCAAACTCTCGGAGGACAGAAGTGTATGTATTGCATGCTCTGCTCTGCCCTGCATGTTGTTCCATGTTAGTCTGCTGCAGTGTCTCTGGTTGGCCCTGACCGGAAGAAGACAGACCTCCTGATGGTACAGGACTGCAACTCCCAGTATTCCTCACCAGTGGCTAGGACTGTAGGGGCTTGCAGTTCAAAAACATCTGTAGGTATAAGTAATTCTTAATTCTGATAGAGAATTAAGAGACAGAGAAACACTGCAGTAGCCAATGGAAGATGGAACCAGACTGCAGAAACCACTTGTTACCAGCTCCATATAAGGTACTATTCAACATAGGACTAGAACATGTTGATTTAAACCCTGCAAGGAGCCAGCATGACGTAATGATTTGAACAGTGGGCTACCATGCTGGAGACCACAGTTCAATTCCCTGCTTGGCCACAGAAACCCACTGGATGACCTTGGGTGCCTCACACAGTCTCAGCCCTAGAAAACCCCATGATAGTTTCACCTCAGAGTCGCTGTCAGTCAGAAATGACTTGAAGGCAACCAACAACAACAACAACAACTGACCTGTCAATTATACTGTGCAGCCCAGATGGCTACATCTTAGCTGGGAACTTACCTCCTTCCCCCTCTTGTGCAATTTAACATAGAGTAGCTTATGACTCCCCAGTCTTACAGTGGAGGAAAAGAAACTGTAAAGCTTCTCCTACTGGCCACAAGATAGAACTGCACACAGTTCCAGATGAAAACAACATCTTCAAGGTTCAAAGTCAAGAACTGTTACAGTCACTTCTGTTTATAGAATGGTGAAATGGTGAAATTTTTAATGCATTAACTAGTCAAATGCCCAACCCTATAATATACAGTCAAAGATATTTTTGTCCCCTGTATATCACTTACTTCATACCAACAGCTGCACAGATGTGGTAATTCTACAGCTAGCTGTTTAATGTTAAAATGAGTGTTTAGAAAGAATTTTTTACAAATAGGAAGTTTGGTCATGGGGGCATTTAACTTCCTTAATGGAAGGTCAGAGGACTAGATGTACCTATGTGTTTAATTAACTATTAACCTGTAAACAATAACCTATTATTTTCCCTTGTTATTTCCTGATTAAAGAAACCCAAGAACAATATACAAAATAAGATTAGTAGAGTCATCTATATCAGGTGCTAAATATTTTTCATAACCACAGATGGCTGTAACAGAAAAGCAATTTTGGGGAATGGTATTTCAGCAAGAACATTCTTTTTCAAATAGAGTAACTGGTAAAACCTTTTTGGCCATCTTAGTATAATGGGACACTTTTAATGTACTTCACTCCTTTGTACTTCAGTCATGCGAAGAGTTCTCAAAATATACAATATTATGTCACTCACCAAAACACAGCTGCTAGATCAATCAATCTGCATCCCCAACTGAAATGAACAGACTGTCACAAGGGAATTCCTCAAAGCTGCATTTTATTTATTACAGTTGCTCTTATGGCAGAGAAATCACTTCTTGAAAAATCCCTTTCAGAATTCAGCATCTTTAATGGGTCTATACAGAAGATATATGGAACTGTGGTTGCTATGCAACTACTGTTAGGCTGTTACTTTGTGAAGTCCACAAAATGATGTGGCAAACAGTCATTGGCCTGCTGTGTTAACTTATCAGACTAACAAACTCTGATGCTGATGGGAATGTTTTTACGGGTTTTTTTTTCAAGCCTAAAAAAATGTGAACTCAGTGATAAAACAGAAGGTCATTCCCTAATTTTGCAGTAGGACGACTCTGGGATCAGAAGGTTAGGAGGAGAAAACACTACTGAACAATATATATAGTCACTCAGATGTATTTCACATTCACTGTAAGGTTCATATTTAAGCATGAACTTTAAAAATGTTATGGGCTTAGCACAAAAAACACAAATCAAATTAAGTGCCAAACATTAGGGGAGAAATGTCAAAATAATTTGATAAGTTTTCATTGCACAAAGAAACCCCTCACCTTCCAAATCAGAGTGAAACACTATGAAAATGGCATGACACTATGCAGTTTCCTAATAAGACCCTGAATTGTGGAGCAAAAAGGACCTACTTATCACACTCCAAAAAGGGAACTGTTAACACAAGATGCGGGCTGTAAGTAAAGTGCATGAGAGGAAGCCAGCTCAGCTAAATGAAGTAGACTGAAAAAGTTAAGTAGTGAGGTCATTCACCAGAGCGGCAGCAGGCACGGAAACCACACTGCAAGTTCTGGCATCCACTGGCGGTTTCAGCATGAGGACCTGTGTAAAGACAGAAAAAATGTGAAAGGAAGAAAAGGGCCTGGATTTATCTGGGACACTAGTCACATCTCTCTCTCTCTCTCTCTCTCTCTCTCTCTCTCTCCACACATATATAATCATTTCAATTGAAAGTTTTAAGTTATATTTGTGATAAACTGAAAAACCAATTGGCATGAATCAGATATTACCATAAAGTGCGCCCTCCATATATATAGTGATTCCATTATGGGAACCCCAGTGTAAACACAAAAATGTGAAGCATTGTGTCCACTATAGTCAATGGATGTGACGTGCACGAACCTGCAGCATCCACTGACTATATAACAGGATGCGATGGTTTGTGCGATGTCACATTCATGTATGCAGAGATCACACAAGAGGAGGGCTAACTGTTTATCTGGTGCACCTAATCCTCCACCACACAATCTTCTATAAATCAAACTTTTTGTTATCCTTGGCATTTTATTATTTAATATAAACACGTAAATATTTTCTGCCATCTTATAAAACATTTAGTGACATCTGAAGTGTCTGAAACAAAAAAATTAATTTACGGAATGCTGGTATCTTAACTGCAGCCATTCATTCTAATCATGACAGATTAAGACTCTTCCACTTATTCATATCTTTTTTATTTGTTCTATTAAAACATTATAGTTAAGTTTTTGAAGCTTAAATAAGAAACTTGAGGATGTGTATACCTAAATAGAGAGCAAGTGGCATGTAATGGTCTGAGCATTGGGGTACAATCCTGGAGACCAGGGTTTGATTCCCCATTTCACTATGGAAACCCACTGGGTGACCATGGGACATCACACACTCTAAGCCCCAGAAAACCCTGTGGCAGTTTTGCCTTAGGGTCATCATTAAGTCGGAAATGACTTGAAGGCACACAACAGCAATATCTAAATACTTCATAGATTTAATATGTTTTCAAACCAGTGGTAGCATGGAGTGAGTTCTTGACCTGTTTTGACCTATATATAGTGTTCCAAGTTGTGAAAATGTATCTGTAAATCAGCCAGAAAAATATACAAATTTCCTCAAATCAGAAAGCATATCCAGAGTAAGCCACCTCTGGATGTCTCAGAGGCTTTTCATACCACTGCTTGCTTCCTCAGGCTGCAGAGAATGAAAGGCATCACAGAAAACATAGTAAAATCATGCTCTGAAGATATCACTTTAGAAGTCTGTTCTGAGGTGAGTGATTTTATCCTTCTAACAAAAAATACCACAGCTTCCAGAAGTTGAAAGGGTTCCTTCACATACTGTGTGCCAAGCAATATGTAGGTTCTTTGGTTTGGAAATTCAGTCTTTCTTCCAAGCCTTCCATGCACTTGAGGAGTCTAACTGGGAAGGGATGGAGGCCATGACAAAGGACAGCTGATAAGAAAGGCCTATTGAGGTTTATAAACTTGTATCCTTGTGGCCACATGAGAGCCCCGGGTAAACAGAAAAGAAAAAGGCTAGAACTATTTTTATGTGTGAGAAGACACACACCAATATAAGCAGCTACCATTAAGATCTCTTTCCAGCTACAATCTGCTGGTGATTACAAAGCCCTATGAGACTCTGGAGCAGGATACATGAAGGATCACTTTCTGTCACATCAACCTGCTCAACTCTCCAAATATCATCTAAGGCCCATTTCCATATCACTTGTCCCCTGGAATTAGGCAGATGTGGTTAATAGGCAAGAGTAATTTTCAGCTGTGGCAGTCCCCTCCACAAGGGGAGGCTCCCATCAAATCATCTGTAATGGGATCTTTGCACCAGGTGAAGACCTTATTTGCCCAGTTTTGTCAGTATGTAATTCAGGTTGTCTTTATTATGGTTTTATTTGTTCTATCAATCTCATGGTACTATTTCATGTGCTGCTTCTGACGTGTTTTGTTTTGTTTTGGTAACATCCTACCATGTACTGTCTCTACATTTTCTGAAACCGAACAGGTAAACCTGCCAAATTTGTAGAGAGGCAAATTATTGGGATCAGTTGCTATGAGAAAAAGCACTCTGCATCTGAAGCATGCAAGCAAGCTACCATCTTGGATCCAGACTGGATGCTTCTCTTTGGGAAAATTTACACTTCTTCATCTCTTCATCCTCACCCGGAAAATTGGGAATTATAAGTATCTTGCTGTTATGTGCCTTCAAGTTGTTTCTGACCTATGGTGACCATAATGTGACCTTGTAACAGGTTTCCTGGGCCTGAGAGTGTGTGAAGCACTCAAGGTCACCCAATGGCTTTCCATAGTCAAATAGGAAACTGAACCCTGGTTTCCAGGGTTGTAGCCCAACACTCAAACCACTACACCACTGTGGCTCTTCTGCAAGCAACTAAGAGAAAACATTTAGTCACAACTGGAAGAGGTGTCCATTTGGACAAGAGCACAGGGTACTTCAGAAGCATAGCAACAGAAGAGACTGAACTGATGACACTTCTGCCAAAGATGTAAACATTAGTCCTTAACTCTCATACCAACTCCTTATGAAAGTAGAATGCTGATCAAGTATCACAGGACTTCAAAGTAAAAGTAACACACTCAGCATCTTAAATTCACATTTCTAGCTTTATAATCTGTGTGTGTGTGGCACAAGTTTTCAGAATTAAAGAACAGCTTTAGAAAGCAAACTTTGAGTTCCACCTTCTTTGTGCAATAATTATATCTGAGAAGCAACTTATTGGAGTTAATAGAAATCCAGTGATAAAACATACTACTCAGAATCTTCCATCAAAGCTCAGAAGATTCTTTCTCCAAATTACAGATATGCACGTTTAGTGGAACAGGAGAAGTCAGTCCGACAAATCAACAGCTTACAACAAGACAGCAAAACTAACACTGTTATACCTCTCCCGCAAAAAACTGAACAAATGAATCCACACCCTTGAATTGTGAAACTGTGTGAAGTTACAGTTTCGTCCACAGGAAAAGGGAGTGAGGGTGTTTCCATCAGAAAATGGGAATAAAAGCGTGCACAAAGTCATTGAGATGGGACAGAATGGTTGTGTACATCTGCTTATCAATCTACAATGAAGCTAGCAACTGTGGTGCTCCCAATGTTGCTGGACTAAAGCTTCCATGATCTCTCATGACTGTCTATTTGACGAGCACTGGTGGGAATTTCAATTCAACAACCCAGAGGGCAGTGGTTATTCATTCCCAATTAATAATTTTAAAAACCTGAAAAACAAAGCTAAGATTCTAACTTCAACTCCAGCCACCGGTACATTCCCACAGCCCTGTTCAGATGTTTGCAGCCACTCAACTGTGTGGTATAGGATTGGATGCTGATGAGTTACCCCTTTGGGCAGTTCTTTTTCCCTATCAGTCACTCATGGCCTATCACAAATTGTTTAGGGGGCTCCATCATTCTCCAAAAAGGCTTTTCTGAGACTTTACAGGAGAAGAGGACAAAGTTTTGTTCCGTTAACTTATCTTAGAATCCCAAGATTATACGATCAAATTCTCTCACAACAGATTGAAAAACAGTATTTCTACATCATTACTGGTTAACAGCCTAAAGAGAATGCATGCAAATACCATCTATTTCAACTATTAGAAACTAAAACCTGAGTTTGAAAGGCAGCAACATTCCACGGCATTGTCCATACAACTACAAATTCCTTCTGAAGCATCCAGTTAAGCCAGATGCTTAGGGGCCACTCCCTGAGGACCTCATAGTAATACAGTATCTAACTGGACACAAAAGGTTTGCAAACATCATACATGCAATCCATTGTCAGTCATAAATTATCAAGCAGCAGTATAGCCAAATAACTAATTCAGCACTGATTTCCAATTATAGTGTAGCTTTCCATTTTATTGTCGTTCTATAGAATGGGTACAAAGCATCGGCACCATTTTGAAGGCTGGTTAGGATCTATAAAGTCCCATGCAACTTACATTCAGACTATCTGAAAAATGATATCTCCCTATGTGAGTCTGCCTGAGCACTAAGATCTTCAGGATTGCTCAACTGCACCATCATCAGGCCTGCAAAGACATCACTGAGAGTCTTCTCAGTGGCCCATGCCAAGGCTTTGGAATCACTGTCTACAGGATGCCAGGCTGTCCCCCTCTGTGCTCTTTTTATGCCTGTAGGTAATAAGCTTTTTATTTAACAATGTATTTGGTGATTTGCTGACAGAAGAGTATTTTAATAGAGAAAAGGGGAGAACTATGCAGTGCTTATTCTTACTGTTGTATTTTTAAATACTTTTATACTTTCATGTGTTCCTGGACTTTATGTCTTTAAAAGAAAATCTGGTACCAGAGGTAGAAATTACATGGAGAGAAAAGGGATCGCTTCCTACATCACAAACATGTTTAAACATACTTCAGCAAGCTTTTTATTCAAACCTAACAATATGCATGTGTGAAATGAAACAACCAGATCAGATAAGTCTTACAGAAGTACACAAAAATAAACTGAACTTGCTAGAGACCATTTGAAAGCTCCTTCCACAATGCATCCAGGGATGATTGTTTTTCTTTCACCAGCTTCCACTTTCCTTATGATTTCTATTTCGGGGACCAAACTTATAGATCTAAGCTTTTTAAAAAATGTTCTCTGTTTTGCTGCCCACATATGCTGACTAAGACATTCTGGAAGCTGAGGGGCCAGCTACAGCAGAATCCCGTTCCTTCCCAGTTTAAATTTCCTTGCATTGTTTACTTCAGACACACTGCTGCAACCTAATACTGAAAGTCTGATTTTCCAGGCCTTCTTCAACCATTCTCCCAATGCCTACGTAGCTAAAAGAGGAGAAAGAAGACTAGGTGCGCATTAAAATAAGCTTCTTTGTCAGAGGCTTTCTTAAATGAGGCATGCCTGTAATTCAAGATTTCTCATTCAGCGTTCCCTCAAACACCACAGTTCTGTGAGAGGTTGCTAGAGTTCTTCAAGACATTATAATTGAAAATAAACTTTTTTCCTGAGCTGTAGATATAATTATTTTCATGCAAGATTCACTGAGATCTGAAAATTATTCCAAGAGTTCTTCTAAGATTTTAAAAAAAAGTTTAGAAAGACTGTTGTGCGTTGTTTTGAACAATGTTGTAAAGCCACTCTGAAGTACATGTCAAGAGAAAGTAAAATAAATAAAAACTTTTGACAGGTACTGTTGAGGTACCAGTGGAAGCAATATGCCAACATTCAAGATATTTCTTTTCATCTTGAAAAGGAAATCCACAAAACAAGGGATGTTCAGGTATACCTATACAATTCCATTGATTTAGGTAGTGGATTAAGTAGTAGGATCAGCACAATTTCAAGATAAAGACCTGACAATATGTTTTCACTCTGAACTAGACTTTGATACGTGGCACGCAAATTCATGCAACGACCTTTGAATCCAACCAATACTTACTAGTACACAAAGCTGGATCCTGCCCCTGCCTACAATCCTGAGAAAGGCACTTTTCCTCCTCAAAATTGCAAAATGAGCATACACCACCAGAAAGAATAATGGAGGAAACTTCATGTGTTTTTTCTTCCTGAAAGTGATGCGAGTGGGTGGCAGCAACAGCATTTTTAGGTGATCACCTTTACAGAAATCAACAGCTAGACAACAACTGAAAATAGAGTCTTCAACCATGGCAGTCTTGATTATAGGCAACAGAGGGCATCAGGACGCACTGGCCCCTCATTAAGAGTAAACAGGATCACAGATCAATACCAAAGGGAGTTTAAGAAGAAGAAGAAACCTCCTGTCAAGATACCACTACATCAACCATACAGTACTTACATTTTAAAAGGAGACAATATGTAAGGAATAATCCTTTACATCAAGTTTTCATAACATACCCTTAAAGATAATGGCCAGTTGAATAGTTACCATTTAATTAAACACTAGCCAAGACAAAATCTTTTTCATGACTAATTACACACATTATTAACTACACACATATTAAATGGCAACATGAAGTTTTGGAAAGATACAATGCCTTACACTTGAAGCATGAAGACCAGGAACCCTCCTGTGTCCATCATGTGAGGCAGAACAGATACATGACAAAACAAAGCCAGGAGAACTCACTGTCAATGGCAGAGCATTAGAACAAATCAGCCAGCCCTGTTTGATGCTGGCAAGGCATCAGGGTTTTGTTTTCGTTTTTGTGTGCGCTTTTGGGGGGGGGGGGGACAAGGGGGATCTATGCAATAGTTTTTGTATGCTTGCTTGTTTGTTTTAATTTATGGACCATACCTCCTCCACCCAACTAACACTAAAATTCTCAGGACTATTCTGGTAGTGCTGTAGTTTATGTACGGTCCCGTTATCAAATATTAAATATTTTAATAGCTACTTCAGTGCCTAACATTCATGTATCCACTACAGACAACCTATGGAAATAGCAGAATTCCCTCATACATGTTTTAAGAAACTGAAAAAAGAAGTGCAAAGTTTTACTTGAACAAATACAAATATCAACTAGTTAAGTACATAACCATTCAGAAGCATTAGAGGGACTCAAGAGCTTCATCTAAGAATAGGCTCAACAGACTTGGAGGGGAATAAACTGTCTACTTGAATAAGAGATGTAGCACAAGCAAGATCATAGGTCTCTTCCTGAGAAAAGAACCATTATATGTCTTGCTGGAAGCAACACACCAATCATCCAAAGTATGTACACTAAGCATTACCACAGAACATGTCTTTTAGTCTGTAGGCCCAGCTACAGGTCCAGATTTAATAGGATTTCAGCTTTATACACTAGCATGACTTCTACATATATTGTCATACTAAAACCAACACATTCCAAGCAGTTACCAACTCAGCAGTAAAACGTTGAAATTTGACATTTATGCTATAACAGAGAATCTTTTAAAGCACTCTGCAGAAATAAAACGTCCCATGATACAGCTTGCCTGTTTCAAGTCAGAAACTCCTAAATATCCTAAAGGCACCAGATCCTATCTGATCTTGGAGGCTAAGCAGGGGCAAATTCTGGCTAATACTTGGACAGGAGATCACCAACTCCTAGGTTTTGTAGGCTGTATTTCAGAGAAAGGAACTGATAAAACCACCTCTTGAGTATTTTTTTTAACCTTAAAAACCCTATGAAATTCATGGGGTCGTTATTAAGTCAATAGGTGACTCAAAGGATCATGTACAAACACATGTATTATACTACATGTACTGTAATATAACTACTGTACTAATTTCTTCATATTTGCATACATTAAACGGATGAGGAAAAAACCGGCATGGAACATGTACACACCTAAAGTATTTAACTATGCAACCTAAGTAAGCAAAAATGAATTTTAAATATTTAAAGGAGAAAATTTAAGGAAAAGGCACTATATAAAAATTACAATACATTCACCTCTGACAACAGAAGGCTTATAATGGCACAAGAGGAAAAGCCTTTGAAATCTGGGTATTCCAAGGGAGAGACATGAAGCCCCCACAAGATTAGAAGAATATTTTATTCAAAAGACATTACCGTTAATGTTGTCACAGTAGTAAAAGTGTTCATGATTTAGAGAAGGGCACACCGAGACCAAATCTTGCAGGCCTGCACCAGTTACAGTCAGGCAACCAGAGAGATTGAGGTGTTCTAGATGAGGGAGCCCACCTCCCAGAGTCAACATCCTACAAGTAGAAATAAAAATAACTTTTAGGCTACATCAGGAACTGGAACAGTAATTACAAATCTTTTGTTCTGGTAACAAGACCATCTGTCCCTTTGAGCTACTCAGAACCAAACTTCACTACATAGCACAAAGCCTTTCTCTACCTGAAATCACCAATGAATTTTGGTATTGCTGGAATGGCAAGTTAACAGAACTGCCAGAACACATTTAGGGCCTGGAACTTTTTTTTAAAAAAAGACTGCACTGAAAAGTTGCAAGAGATACTTCAGAAGAGACTACACACCTGAGACCATTGTCTGTTATCTGATAACATCCTGACAGACTGAGGAACTGAAGAACTCGTGCTGTCTCTTGCTCTGATTTTGCACTCCTGGAATGTTCCAAGTCTTTCTCCTCTGACAGCTTACTAGTCCTTCGTGCATGTTTAGACAGTGCAGAGGATCCTGGGAGTGCCTGAATAGTTCTTAATGCTGTTCCTGCACAGCAAAATGAGTGACCACAGTAGGTCAGAGCAGCAGAAGCACAATGTTGCTGCCAGCAGATGCTAGTCCTTAACCCAAAGATGTCTTTGCTGCAGCATGTTGCAGAACAAGTAAAGCTAGAGGCTGGTTCTACCACACAAACTCCTTCAATATTTCTGTGTTTCCATTCTGCAGCATCTTCAATATCTGCCAGATCTTTTGCATCTAACATCCATATATAGGCAGAGTTGAAGCTCTCTGATCTGATAGATGAACTCCAATGGCTTTCATTTCCTTCTCCCTTAATTTCATTGTCATTTGTAATATCAGGCAAGCCACAGTCCCTTTTATTGGCCTGCAAGGTAATATTGTTGCTTTTCCATGCAGTTCTTCCATTCCTGTTTCGGCAACTTTTCTGAGATCCTGCTTCAGGGGATAGAGTTCCCAAGGCTCTGGAGATCTTTCTTACAGCCACATCTGTAATTCGTTCACATCCAGAGAGATCAAGATGTCGGAGATTCTGGCAGCAACCAACCCAAGACCAACTGAAAGAAACAGTAACATCCATGTTAAGTGGTATTTAGCTTCCATAACACACAGCATGTTCAAGTTTTTATCCAAAGTCTGCATATTCCAAATCTTCAACTATTCACCATCCAAACCTGAAAATACAAATGCTAATGACACAGGAAAACAGAGCTGCATTAACAAACAGTCATGTCTGGAAGTTTCTAGACATCACTGTAATCTGGCTCAAATATAATTTGGTTGAAGTCCCATAAAAAAAAAAGCATACCTAAAGGCAAAGTTAAAATGCTTCCAACACTGGGAGTTTGTTTCTAGCAGTTTTCCTGTAAAGTATTTTAGGCCAGGAATGTACAACATGTGCTCCATCAGGTATTGTTGGGCTGCAACTTTATCAGTCTCTATCTTTGACTGATCGCACCTGTAATCTAGCAGTGAGGGTAGTCACGTGTTACCCACTCTGTTTTAGGAACTGTAAACTTTTTAAAATCCACTTCTCCCATATGTTTGGACTAAAGGGACATTCTCATTTCCTCTGGTTATTCTTTTCTCTATGGACCGAATAAATAAGTTGCCCAACAAAATGGACAAGCTTTTCTCCTAGTGAATCATTTGTAAAGCTCATTTACAATTTACCTTCTTGTTACTAAGTACTAAATGTGGCATCAGAAAAATACAATCAATACAATGTCTGAATTTTAAGTTTAACGTCCACATACATTTTCTTCAACTATTACCTGAAGAATATGGATGTTCCCATACCATTTCAGTAAAACAAAAAGCCCAAACAACCATAGCAGATATGACTTATTTACCATGCCTAGGTACTGCTAGCCTTATTCATAAACACATAGCCCAGTGAAGCCTGGGGCCAGAGGGGCACAGGCACAATGAGTATCACATATTAGCATTTTAGAGCCACCGTTAACTACTGCGTTACTGTTTTCCATGATCTGCAGACAGACTATGAGCTTTACCAACTGCTGAAACTAAGATTTGCTCCCATGAGCAATTTAACTAAGGTTAAATGTCACAGTTCTACTTGTTACTATTCTGTTCTATTTATAGAGTTAGCAACAGAACCTCCTCCCCAACACACATATATAAACACACATACAAAATGAAATTACCAACCTTTCAAAGGCAGAATCAGAAATATCAGTTTGAGTGAGATCAAGATATTCCAAATTAGGACAAAGTTCTAAGATCTGCCTGACCTATTGTTTAAAAAGAAAAGTCAGTTCAAAAAGGCTGCATTACAAAAAGGAGTCAAGCTATATACACTTATTTTAATATACTATATTGATATCTTTATATTTTCTTATTCTATCTCAAATGCCAACTGTGAAAGGCAAACAGCACACATTTTAAAAGAAAGACATCTCATATAGTACCACTCTTCACACACTCACTCATTATGTATACTGTACCATTTTGTTAGATATGGCTGAGCTATAAGCCAGCACTACAGTTTTCACCGAGTTGCCTATGCGTGGCAGAACATGATGAATTAAACCTTGGAGTAAGTCTTTCTCTTTCTGAATAAAGCTGATAGAGAGTGACTCTTCTGCATTCTCCTCTATTTAAAAAAAAGAAGAAGAAGAAGAAGACAAATTCAAGAGCAAAACAAGTACACATATTTACTGAGATTGAACCCATACATAGTAACATTTTAAAAAATACATCTATTATTAGACAATGTTCGTGTTAATGAAAAGTTATTAATATTCTAAAATCTAACAAATATAGGTGCTTTGTTGACAGGATCAAATTCCACATGTAGAATGACAACATTTGTTTCTGGGAGCAGGGGGGATTTTTCATTACTGGTTATGCTGGCTAGAGCTGCTAGGAGTTGCAGTACAACAATATCTAGAGGACCACATAATCCCTGCTCCTGCATTAAGATTTAACATGACGCAAACAAGCAAGAATAAACTGCAGTATATCTTGGAGTTATTCAGTCAAGCCTTCTCCCCTTCTGTGTGGCTGAAGTTTCAAAGACTTCCTTCCATTTCCCAACTGCAATTGCTATGGTATCCCAACAGTAAGAATTCAATTCCTTGGATCAAGACCGATTCAGGCACCTTCACAGAAGCTCTAAACTAATTCCTGCCCCTGAAACATTACAACTATAGCATATAGTCTTTGTAGCTAGACTCAATTGCTGAACAAAGCTAGAGCAGACCCACTGAATCAACTGCAGAATGATAGAGTACTTATGTAAAATCCCTCTGGTTTAACAGATCTATTCTAGCTGAAACCAATAATTGGATTTTAATGCATAATACTTTTTCCTCTGGACAGAGGCCAGTGTTTTTATTGTTTTACTGTTTTGACTGTTTTTAAATGAACAAGCAAGGAACAATTAGTCCTCTGTTGCGCAAAAATTCAAAAGAATCTGACAACTTCCTCTTTATCAATCACCTCACTTCAGAAAATATGGGACTTCTAAAAATAGCTGCCAGCAGTGGCTTAGCAATGGGCAGCCTCACACTGGGTAAGGTATTAGATTATCTAGGTTCCATACCATGTAGACTGTATAAACAACAACATTTTGAACTGTGCTTGAAAGTGGACTGGCAGTTAATGCAGCAGTCTGAGAACTGGCAAGAAGTGTGCATGACAGTAGTACAGACCAGAGGTTATGGCAACATAGACAACTATCAGCGATGCCAAGTCCATTAAAAATATGAACTGCTTCATAAATTCCACTAGGAACAATGAATGGATGCAAACACAGTATTAGGTAAGCCTGGCAGTTTCAAAGTGGTAATTAGTATTTTTCAAGTGATATTTCCTAGGGAGTGTATAAGAAGGGACATATACACCTTATTGAATTGTAAACAGTGGGGGAAACAACACTAACACTAATACATAAGCTGGAAGAGTGAAAAGTTTCCTTACCCAGAAAAAGAGCACGAATATGGTTCAGAGAGTTCTGAATTAGATCCACCTGAAACTGAACTAAGCTGGGCAAGTGATTCTACAGAGAGTGACAGTGATAACTGAGGTGCCCAGGGGAAGACAGTTAAACTTTGGTGGAAATAGATTAATGCACTACTACAGCATATCACTGGATGTGCCAGAATTAGTATATCAACAATTTTCAGTGGTCTTTTGCCTTTAATTTAAGCAAGCAATGCAAGGGAAGTACCTGTTGTAACATTGTAACAGAAAGCATTCTAATAAAAATAATTTCCAACTACATATTTCATTTTGTTTGGACATAATAACTAAGCCACATTAAACATGTTTTCCCTGATCAAACATTTCAGCTCAAATACATATGGATACACTGGAGATTACATTTTTTTTATATATATCTATGTGAAATATGTATGACAAAGTAGATCACACTGTATCTGATTTAATTTACTAAAAAAACAAGCAACTAATCAATGAACACTAATAACCACAACCGGATTGTGCCCTGGTGTGGTCTAAGGCTTGTACACCAGCCATAGATGGTAAGATACCTAGATATTACGAAGCAGTTCATGCCTCTGCTGCAACGTAGTCCTCCATTCTCAAGGCCTGATGCAACAGTTCAGTCCACCAAAAATAAAAGCTAGTTTTGGAAAGAAAGTACTACAGAGGACAGATAAACTTTGTATTTTAGTTTACCAGACTCATCTATATCTGCATCTTCATCCCACTCCTGAAAAGCACGACTTTCATCTTTTCTGTTCTTCACCCATTCTTCATCAGGCTCCGTATCAAGATCACCTGGTGGGCCACTGGACCAGTCTCCTGATCAGTCAATGACAAAGCACTTGTTAAAAAAACAGCTTTGCAATTAGCCATCACCATAAGCAAGTAGGTGGTTTATAAAGAAAAGAAATGGTAAGCAGCATGAACCACAGAGCTTGCCATCTTCAATCCCTAAGGACTGAATTTGCTTTATTTTCACATATAGACTTGTAACACTACAATATCTTTTCCTGGCTAGGACCATTTCTGCTGGTTCAGTCTTCTGCAGTCTATGCTCAGCTGACGCAATCCCAGTTGCATTAGCCTGCAATCGTCTCTTCTTCCATGGAATTTTAGAGGATTACATTTTGTCATCAGGAGATTAAGAACAAGGTTGCACAGGAGGATGAAAGCAAAGACAAAAGAATCTCTTTGGTCACAATTCAAAGGAGGCATTGTCTCACTGCACTGTACTCTGTATACAGCTTGTACAGGGTAGTCTGGACTTTTAATTTCCCAGATTGAATCATGTATTTTTTAAACACGAGTGTATTCCAGCTGGCTGCATACCGGACTGCAACTAAATACTAGAGCATAATTTAGACCACTGATATACAACCCACATGCTTTTCTGTGCTATTTCTTTTCTGCAATCTGCAGATTTCTATCAGCACTCTGGACACTGACAAAGTAACTTAAAAAAAAATCACTTGCATGAAGACAAGAGCCATAACCTCATACAGTGTTACGTACAGGAATCAATCACTAGAGCTTTCAAAAAGTAAAAGTGGTAATTACAGATCAAAAGAAATGGTTGTCCATGAGATGGAAAGTAAATGATCATGTATTTTGATCAAATGAATCAATACATAATGTGCTGCCTCATAAATAGAATACATGGTATTTACACATAACCTTACAAATCAGATATGCTGTGCCCCAGTCACCTTCTTTTTCATAAAAATAGGTAAGAATGAGGAACTTCTGCCACTCACCCCTGGCCCAGCGGACAGGATAAAGATGCTTCCAGAGAAATCCAGTCTTAGCCAGCTGAGACCATTTGGTGTTTACTTGACTACATTGACACAACTCTTGAGGGTTAAGGTAACTAAAAATAGTCAACATCACCTCAGAAGGAAGATGAATAATACTGCTGCCTTGCCCTGTTTCTTCAGTCTCTGAAATATATGAGAATCCATTCAGAAGATGTTTGACTAGTTTTGTCTATTAGAAAGCAAGCATAAATATCCTCCAGTACAGCAACTGTGGCAAAAGGACATACCGCCAGCAGATTTTTGCTTTGTTTTTACATCATAAATGTTTACATATTTCACGCTGGGTTATGCTCCTGGCTCCTAGTATCCTGGCAGCCATTTACAGAAGAATTTCTACAGTCGAAAGAATTTTAAAAACCATTCCAAACTCAACTGATACTGGTTTATGCAACTGGAAGAAGACTTAACGGTACTGAATTACTAACTGATTTAGCCTCCCGGGTATTCCTCTGCAGAACTGGTACCTTTGCTGTACCAGTTTATGCAACTGGAAGAAGACTTAACAGTACTGAATTACTAACTGATTTAGCCCCCCAGGTATTTCTCTGCAGAACTGGTACCTTTGCTGTACTCCATATTTGGAATACAAATGTATAACCTGAAGTGCGAAGAAAGTTTACACAAAGAGATCAGTGGCCATAATTTTCTAACTATAAAGATCACTGAGAAAACAAAGAAGAAACACACCTAAATCCCTCAAAAGTTTTAAGAAATATCCCTATGCACCATTGTTATTTTCTACCAATATTTTCAAACAACCTTAACCATAAGCAATCAAAACTTGCCACCAATTTATTTCAATTGAAATAGTTCACCTTGATCTGCTTTTTCATCCACAGAATACTTAAAAGCTTTCTGGAGTTCTTCAGCTTGATTCCAGAGACTAATACCTCTACGTATTTCTGCCACAGTTTCCTTCTGAGAGCAATGTTGTGCGATTACTTTCTTTTTGATGTCCTTTAATTCTTCGTAAGTAAAATATTCCATCAACATTGGCTGGAAAACCTAAGATGCACAACAGCTATCAGTTCTTGAATAATCCACCCATCCCATCACACTCTAACTTTTTTCCAATCTTATACTGTCAACAGATACAGAATACTTACAAGTAAAGTAGCAGGACATATCCATGATAAGAATTTTATTGAAGTTTAATATCTGGGATTAATGATTAATGACAAAATCAGACATGCCCAATAATCTTGTTTACTGGTTTGTCCACACAAATAAACATGGCTACACTAGCCCGTTTTTTTCCTAAAAGAACACTACTACAAAATATATTATAATCTTTCTATATATGCATAATTTTTTCTCATCTAGACAGAATGAGGACAATTTTCTCTGAACAACACTTCTAATTTTTCAAATATGTGAATACTAGGAGAAGCGCTATTCTGTGTAACTCCGCTGCATAAAAGTAAAGGTCTGCAGCCACAGCTATATGTTATAGCCAGATACACAGTCTGGTATCTAATACTCTACCTCATTCCTCTAATGTTTAGCAAAAATACTGTGTTACCACACTGGATTTTCCTGCTCTACCAAAAATGACCATGGCATGGAACAGAAATACAGAGATCTACTGTGAAATAACATGGAGTTTCAAAAGAACATGTGGAAGACAAGACACAAACCTTGCGGCCAACCTGGGGTAGCACACCCCATATTTGGCACATGTGGGTTGCTCTAGTCCAAGTCTATCTCATGTTGACTACTATGATTAGGATCATAAACGGCCAGGACAAATGCAAGGTGACTGTCCATGCTATACTGATATATATTTTTGGCAGCTGTATAGATTGGCATTTTCTTCATCCTTTTGCAACAGCCATACCTGCCCTCACCCCCAACCTACTACAGAGTTGCAGCCATGGCTCTGTCCTCATGGTCAGATGTGAAGCAATTACATCAGCCACTGAGACCTCTGAAGAACCCCAACAGATCTCAGCAAACGATATAGTTGCTTTGTGTCTGCAGGAGAACTGTGGGGCGGGGGGGTGGGGGTGGATGGAGAACTGTCTAGCTATATTCCTGTAGCTGGACATTTATGTGATCCCCCTCCCCCTGTCCTACTCCAGCCACAGATGGTGGAGTGGCAGTAAATGGCTCAGTGTAGCATAGTTCCCAGCCCTACTTTTGTTTCTAACAAAAGTTTTGTTCACTCCAGTAGTAACCTGTGAAAGGTTTTTTTTTCTTTTTTTTTGTTTTTGTCATTTTGCAGAAGTCTTCCCATGGGGAAAAAAATTAAAAAGACATTGACTCTTCAATCATGTCTTAGCACTACTTACCTCCTCTTCTTCTTTCATGTGAGGAAGGAAATCCCTAGTAAAAGCTTCCAATCTCTCCTTTAACTGTTTCGCATAGTTTAATTGTTCATATTCATTCTGAAAATCATTTTTAAAAAATCTCATCAGAGAACCTTTGTATTATTTCAATTTACAGTCACATATATTAAATGTTGTTACATCATAGTATCTTTGAATTAATAATGAAGAAAGAACAGAGTTAGACTTTGGTTCATTTGTGATCATTGCCACTGTAAATTCAAGCCATTGCTATCACCACTGCCTTTCTAATCTACTTAACACAGGGGTCCAGATGTCGTTGTAGAAAGAAGATCTGGGACCACTGCAATAGTGTTCTACAACATTTCACTACCAAGGACATTTAGATGATCATCGAATTCAATACAAACCATTTTTACAGAAGCCTAGTTAAGTTGATAAAAGTAAATGTAGATCAGGAGCTGGCAAAGTGCAGCCCACAGGTCACATGTGGCCCCCTGGGCCATTTTTTGTGGCCTTCAAGGATAGAAAAAGATTTGGCTCCTAAATGTCTCAAAATGACCTCTAGGAGGTATGGTGGGCATTTTCATCACATTTGGAAGCCTTTCTGGAGTCAAAGCACATTTTTGCATTTTTTTTTCAAAATGTCCTCTAAGGACCCATGAAAGCCCAAAAATAAGGTGAGACATATGCCCCCATGCTGACTAGCAGGTGTCTGGAGGCAAAAAATGATGGTGAGGTGAGTAGGTGTTTGGGGCAGAATCTCACCCTCCCTATCTGTTCGGTGATTAATGTGGCCTCCTAGCCTTCCAGTTGCCCACCCTGATTTATATCAATTTCACAGTCTGCCCTTAAATATAACGGCATTTCATATTTTATTAATGTGTCACATGTACCCCCGGTGATGTCTATATACTTAGTTTAGATTCCAAAGCTGTGGGTTAAAATATTCTCATACTTCTTTTGGCTCAGTTGAATACTTGTATTTAAGCTCCTCACAGGCCAACAGAATTCAATAAAAGTATAAACTAAGAGAAACTTGCAAAGCAACAATTTCTGAGTAAAAATTATTAGCTTGCACAAGTAAACTTTGTCTTGTATAGATAAGATATAGTGACAGATTACAGGCTCAGTGCTTCTCTAACACAGCCATATATTTAATATACACTACTACAGTCGTCCCTCCACTTTTGCAAGGGTTTGAGGTGAAGAACCCTTGCGAAAGTGGGAAAATCGCAAATAAAACCCTCTGTACTCCCCCTCCCATTCCCCTGCCCCTTATCCTGGTACGTGAGCCTTTCTTCTCTGCGCCAGGCAAAAAGGCAGGGAAATAGGAGGGAAGAACACCAGAGGCGGAGAAGGAATATGTGAACATACCTGCCCCCTCCCCTTCATCCCCTTGCCTTTTGCCTTGGTGCATGTTCTCCATACCAGGGGCAAAGGCAAAGGAATGGAAGCTGGGAGCTCCACAGGGGAGAAAGAAGGCACATGCATTACACTCCCTGCCATTCCCTTGCTTTTTGCCTGGGCATGCCTGCCTTCCTTCTCTGTGCTTGGCAAAATGCAAGGGAATGGGGGAGGACTAGGAGGGAAGATACATGCACATCTCACAAATAATCAAACTCACTGAGGTCAAAATTGCAAATGTGGAGGGAGGACTGTATCAAGTTCAAATACTTATATAGTCAATCCTCTGTATCCTCTAAATAAGCAATGTCCAGATTTGCAAATTAAGTGATCAAGGAGTGCTGTATCCTACACTTAAAATGGCAGCAATGTGCATGCGGACATGCTGAAGCCGTTGTGTGCATGCCACTGCCATTTAGTAATATGGGACCTGAACATTCACATTTTCTTCCATTTGTGGTGGAGGTCTAGAACAGAACTTCCACAGAGATGGAAGGTACACTGCACATTCAATCATCCAAATTCTTTTTCTAAGTGCTTTATTAAAGCTGTTATTTATACTTTTCATATCAGAAGAGTCACTGCAATACTGTCTAAACATTTTCTAAAATTTTACGCACAGAAGGGATCAGTTTTGCTCCACAGCAAAATAGACTTTTTCATACAAGAACTGTATCAATTTAAGTGTGACTATGCAAGTTCGCACCTGATTTTAAAAATAAAGTTTCACATTACACAACTGAGTTAACAAACTCTTCCCTCTAGCAGCTTACCTTCACATTCTTCAACCCTTTCTCAAACAGGGTAAGCATCTCTGACAGCTTGTTGTCTGAGTGAACATTATAAACAGTCCGGCTCCGTTGCTGAAGTAAGCCAATGATGTATTCATTTTCAATCTGCTCATGCATTTTAAATTCCTTAAAAGTGGCATAAAGGGATTGGAGAAGAGCACGGAAATCATTGTTGTTGGAGAAGTTGGTCTTAGATAGCTGTGTGAAGGGAGAGAAAGATTTTTTTTCTCTGAGCTGTTAGCATGCCATCTCCTTGAAAAGTATTGCAGAAGATCTCATTTCCCCACCCAGTGTCCTCTGAGAAGTGCTTCCCCTTTTCTTCAGAGTAGCACCTACATAACATTAATAACAGGTAACAATTATTTAATGACATTTTAATATATTTCCAGTGTCACTCTGAAAAAAAAAAGTCTTCCATGTGCCATAGAGACTGTATTCCCACCATCCAAGACACAAGGAAATGATACATTCAATATACAACTCAGGAACATTTTTTAAAATTGAGTTTACTATAATACATTCAAAATCAAACACTCAAAATCAATAAGAATACAGCAACTGCCTTGCTACTATGTCTATAAGACTATCTATTCACTATCCAGTCCACACAGTCACCAGTAAGTAGCCTATAGGAAGCCCAGCAGTAGAACATGAATGAGAGGTTGGTACATACTGCAAAGTTTCACCCCAGCATATGTAGCAGGAGTCCTCACAAGTCCAAAGTTCTTTTTCAGTTAATGTTGTTGACTCCAGCTGCCTGCAGCTTCAGTTTCTTTCCAAAGCCTGTACAAGACTGCTCACTTAACACCTGTAATCTTTCATTTAAATTCCTTTTCCACCACAAACAAGGGTGAGGCAGATTGCTCCTCCAGGCCATCCCAGAATGAAACATCATGGTAAGTACCAACCTCTCATTCTCTGGGTGGCATGGAAGAGTAATCCTCTATAGTTAGAATGTACCCAAGGTGGGTCTGTCTGTTTAGTTCATTACTGACTGCAGCACAGTCCACCCAAAGGCAGTCTGTGCAGGCTTTTACCTAATTTATGGTGTCCAATAAATGTGGATGGTTCGTAACAGAGTCAATAGTCATAACAAACTTTTAACCATTGTGATAGCAAAAGCTTGGAGATCTTGTTACCTAATGTCTTCAGATTAAAGAAAAAAATAACACTTCTGATTCTCTAATAATTAAATTCTGTTCTGCTAATATATTTCTTAATAGCCCTCACAACATCTAGCATATAACCACTTCTTTTCAAATGTATGAAAGGTCTTTGGGCAAAAATTTGGCAAATGTATGGTCTGAAATACCCCTCTATTCAAGAGATACTTTGGTAGAAAATATGGATTCAGTGTCAAAGATATTTGTCCTCATCCTATTTACACAAAGTCAGACATACGGATAACGCTGCCAGCTCCAACACTCTTTTGGCCAATGTTACGGCTATTCAATAGAGAACTCTGAATGTCAGTACTCTTAAAGAAGATTTACTAAAAGGCTCAAAAAGCAGTTGCGTTAATTCATTCAATATCAAATTCAAGTCCTAAGACAGGAACCTAGGTACAGTTGGTGGCATTTTTAAGGTTGCTCTTTTTATATGGGACATGATGAGAGAATCCACCCATCCAGTTTTATCAACCCAATGCCGCCACCTGCCTGTTTAATGTGTTTGGTCATAAACTCTTCCCCATTCCTTCTTGTAAGAACTTCAAGATATCAGACGCTTGCCTTGTTTCCAAACCCACAGAATGTAACTGACATCAGTTCACAAAAACCTTCCACATAAAATTGTATAGCTTGGTTGTGGAAGATTCTCTTGATACCAATATAATCTCTATTACTGAATCTGCATTCAATGTCCATGTGGCCAGTTCATCCAACTTGCATTGTGACAGTATACCAGCCCCCCACGCAGCAAACTGGGCCTGTCCAGCAAACACCAACAGCCCCTTATGGATATCTGAAGTAACAGTGAGAACCATGGTCTCCTTGGCCAATAAGGGGCTGTCAATATAACTTTTTGCTTCCTCTCTGAGCATCTTTGTCAAATCATTTGGTATTACTGGAATTGGTGGAAAGGCATAGAGCATCCCGGACAGCCAAGAAACCTCCACCACTGGGGGTGGCTATCTGAAATGCCAAGGCAGCCTGGAAGCAGGTTGTTAGGCAACCAGGATAGCACATCAGAAGAGAATCCCAGCCCAGTAGTGTGTGGGAGTGGCTTGTGGCTGAGAGAAAAAGTTATATAAATTCAAGTACCTGGAGGTATTCTCATTCCTTCAGTGAGAACCTAGCAAAGATCTAGGAAGCAGAATATCTCAGTCAGCCAGAGAGTGTGGCTGTGTTGGGTGGTTGAATTCTGAGTGGAAGCCTAGTGGGAAGCAGTTGGAAAAGACGACAGGGGCCACCCAGTCTAACCCTCTGCCATGCAGGAACCCACATCAAAGCACTCCTGACAGATGGCAATCCAGCCTCTGCTTATAAACCTCCAAAGAAGGAGACTACACCACACTCTGAGGTAGCATATTCCACCGCCGAACAGCTCTATCAGGAAGTTCTTCCTGAGATTTAAGTGCAATCTCTCCTCCTGTAGTTTGAATCCACTGCTCCTTATCCTAGTCTCTGGGGCAGCAGAAAACAAGCCTGCTCCCTCCTCGACATGACATCCCTTCAAATATTTAAACATAGCTATTATGTCCCCTCTTAACCTTCTCCTCTGTAGACTAAACATACCCAGCTCCCTAAGCTGCTCCTCACAGGGCATGGCTTCCAGACGCTTCACCATTTTGGTCACTCTCCTCTGAACATGCGCCAGCTTGTCAATATCCTTCTTGAAATGAGGTGCCCAGAACTGGACAGATTCCACATGAGGTCTAACCAAAGCAGAATAGAGTAGCACTATTCCTTCCCTTGATCCAGACACCATACTCCTACTGATGCAACCAAGACTCACAAGAATCAGAAGAGTAACCGAACTTTCATAAACCTGGTCAGAGAGTGTGACCCTGATTGGGGGTTTAGTCTTGGGTGGGAGTTTAGCTGAAGGGCTGTTATATGATACTAATGCTTTATATAAGAGCCTAAAGATATAACTGAACTGTCTAAAAAGTACACTAAGGAAATGTATAATCTTGACCTGCATTTGAAGCCTGATATGCTACTTTATTCTTATTGTTATCTTAATAAATGTCACAGTTTATTTTTGTGAAGACTTGGTTGAGTTTTATACAGTTATATACAGTATATAAAGTAACACAGAAATCACACTACCATAAAACTATTAAGTGGTTCTGAATAAACATTGAAAACCCTTACCCTTTTACATAAAGGTGGTATTATTAGGGGAAAGGCAGAGCAGGGTAATGAAGACAGGGCACCTTACCAGATAGGGAACTGCCACACCAATCTGGAAGACGTAAGGGCCTATCATAATACCGCTTTGAATTTCTATGGCCCCAATCTGCAGAAGATGTTCTCTCCTTCTGAACTATTCCTCTCTTTTCCAATTTACTCAGTACTGGCACAGAAAGATATCTGCGTTTTGGGACCTCTGCAAACAAAATTTTGTACCCTTTGGTGACCATCTGATTGAACCAATGATCTGTTATTTTTGACCATAATGTTCCAAAACACATTGGTCTTCCTCCTACCAGAATAGCTTCTCTAGCAGTATTCTCTTCGCTTGGGTTGGCTTGCCCCTCTCCTGTTCTGTTGGAAATCTCGCCTTCTCTGGGTGAAACCCTGTCTATTCCACTGGGATCTATTAAAATTGAAATCACTTTGTCGTCTATGATTTCTTTCTTATTGAAAGGGATAAAAGGAACTTTAAAATGCTTTCTCGTATTTTTCTCTGTATTGAAGACATCACTTGTTTTCTTGTCTTTATTTTCTACTAATACTTTTTGTAAAGCCTTCCCTCTAAACAGAAGCTGACCAGTAAGTGGCATATATGTCAAATTTATTTTTCATTTCTTGTCAGCCTCCCAGTAATGCAGCCAGATTTATCTCCTTGCCTCTACAGTTCTTGCCATATGTCTAGCAGGAAACACAACAGAATCATGTCTCGCATCCACTATAAATGGCACAGCCTTTTGTATTCTTTCAATTGCCTTTTAAAAAAGTTTGCATGCACAAATCTTGAGTCTCTAAATTTTCCTGCGATCACAATACTGCCACCTCTGGCAAACACGTAAACCATAATGGAAGATCTAACTGCCAGTGCGGAAGCTTCACGTGCGTTCTTTAAAGCTGATTCAATCCTTCTTTCATCAACATTCTTAATAGTTGTGTCACCCTCCTTCGGGGAATAGAGAAGTTGGAGCAACGGGACTTTAATGTACTACACGTCCATTTCCTAAACATATAGAACTTCTGACTGCACTTAGAAGTCTCTTTGTTGTGAGAGGAGAGTCCCGTTCTAAGTCTATTGACTCTTTAAACAAGTTACGCAAAGGAATTTCAATTCCCTTCAGAACTGTTTTTTTTTTTCATTACAGAAGCCACTCTACCATCCTTTGTTCCTTTCCCTTTGCCATCTTGCTCTTCCTCCTGGCTAACTTCCAGTTCCAGTGTATGTAATACGCATTTCAACATCGGCTTGAAATTATTGATATTAAACAACCTATCAGAAGCCAGCTCTCTCTGAACATCACTGAGAATACTTCACTGTCAGTTTTAGTTTCATCTTCTATCTCCACCTCAACATTTCTGAACTCATCTCCATCTCCATGTCTGGATCTGTATTCTTTTTTGCAAATGCTTTATTTTTGGGACATATTTAGTTCCTATATTTTCCTTCCTATGTGTTGTTTTGTGTTCCTTTTTAATTTCCTTGTCTTTGCTTACATTTATTTTTATTACTTGTAGTTACTTGCCCCACCTGACCAGTGCCTGAATTAACTGTACTCTTTAGCTATAGCAAACCACTGGCTAAAAAAATCATTATGTTACAACCATGCCTTTTTCTCAAAGTCATTACATTCTTTTCAGCATAAATCCAAATTCATTAAATGTTCTTCTAAAACTAATGTTGATGCCCTCGAATTTATTAAATTATTTAATTCTGTACTTACCAACACTCTAATATACCTTTGTAAATTCACTGTATTCTCCACCTCTGAAGATCAAGCATATGAAGTAGACTATGCCAAATTATATATTGGCCCTTGGTTCTTTGCCAATATGTTTCTTAAATAAGATATGAAGGAAGCCTGAGTATCAGTATTCTTCCACTGTTCAGCTTCTTCCCTGTTTACAGAGCGCATGCTACTCAAACTCTGAACCCACATTCCAGTTGTCTGGCAATGTTGCATGATTCAGCCCCCCCTCCCCACCGCTGTAGAACACTCATTCCCAATAAGGTGGCCTGAAGTAATGCTCAGGATTTCTCTACTTGAGAACAGTACCCATGGTCCTTTTGCACTGGAATTCCCCCCTTACCTATAGCCCTATTTCTAAGTTTTTTTCACTGATTCCTGACACATTACCATTGCAGTGAGTTTTTTTCACCTTCGTCACTTGGCTTTTTGACTTCCTGAGCAATATTTGAATACAGTACTCAGAATCACTCTTCGTGTTGGTCACAAAAACCCATTTTAAAGTTTTTTTCCCCCTGTCACTCCCTCAGAAACACACTGATTTGCAGTCATCTGGGTACTAATTTCATTTATATTTTCTGCACCTGTGTTTTGCTGAGTTGCAGTCAGCGCAACCACTTCCCTTGCTCCATTTTCAGCCATCTTTCTTAATTTTTCCTTTCAGTTTGCAGCAAGACTTTAGTAATAGTTATCCTCCTCTCTAATTTCTTTCTACTTTCCTGCATGATTCCTGTTAATAAATTATCATATTTAAACCTAAATTGTGGTGAAGGCTCTAAATACACACAGGCAGCTTGGGTGGAATATTAAAAACTGAAGGTGAAGGCAGCGAGAGTCAATGACATTAATTGAAAAAGAACTTCGAGACTCCTGTTACGTATGCTGGCACACAAGGAATAATCAAACCGCAGTGGGTTGCTCTACCATGCCACCCAGAGAACGCAACTGCAGGAGACTCCACCCATGTCTCCTGACAAGGGATATACAAATATAACATGCTCTGATACAGGAGTTGAGACGTAGCCATCTTGGCTGGCAGTCATTGATGATCCCATCCACCACGAATTTATCCAATCTATTTGTAACAACACTGAATGAATTCCACAGTTAACTATCTGTGCTGTGTGAAGTAGCACACAGAAACACAGAACTGAAAGTGACCACAAGGGCCATCTGGCCCAACCCTGCTGCCATGCAGGAATTCCTTTTATTCTGTATCTCCCACCATGAAGCTTCAGTGGATGATCACAAGTTCTAGTCTTATGTGAGGGAGGATGTTGCCCATCACCTACCTTTCTCTGTACTGTGAATAATTTCATATACCTGTACCCTGCCTTCCCTTGCTTGAAGGCATACAACAACAACCACTATGTATGAAGTTAGCAGTTTCATATGCCCATAATGGAATCTGCCTTGTATATGGCAGTTGCAGAGTAGCTCAAAATTTTTATTGAGCTATCTACCATAATCCCAAGACCCCCTCTTGCTAGTGAGCTGTTGCCAGTTCAGACTCCATCAGTGTATATGTGAACTCTGGTTCTTTCAAACCAATATGACTGATTACATTTGTTTACAGTCAAGCTCATTTGTCATCTGATTGCACATTCTCCTAGTTTGCAGAGACTCTTTTGAGGCCTTCCTCAGTCAACTGAGAATTCCCATCACTACAAATAACAACAAAAAATGTGTTGCAATGATGTTAGTCCAACTTATGCCACTGTATTCACTAAAGGATGCCAAGCACTCTTAACAAAACCTACTAGTCACAAAAAATATTTCTTGTAAAAGTTGTCAGGAACACAAACCTCTGACCATACTGTTTAGCATCAGGCTCTCAACGAGCCAGCATGGCAGTACATGCTGCCTCACTGCTCTCAGGTGACTGCTCTCCGCCTGCCAAGTATGGGCAACTGGAAAGGCTGCAGAGCTTCTATCCATATCGTTATTTTAAATTTATCCATATGTTTATTGTTATTTCAGCTAAAATACTTACGGATTTTTGAGACATTTGACGTTTTATTTGGTAAAGATGAGTCTAATAAATTTTAATTAAGATCATGCTGCTGTTAGGACATGGAAATCTTTTCAGATTTTTTTCCCCAAATTCAAAGTCCACATCACTGGAAGTACACCAATTTTCCTGTTTGGCAAATTCCTGGTTTGCAAGTCAAAATAATCAACCATACATATTGGACGGTGTGTTACTGCCCTGGCTAGTCCGAACTTTGGGGATATTAAAAGATATCCTCTTGATATCATAATTTGGCTTCACTTCTCTATTCCCTTCCACGTGCTTGCAAGGCCACCAGACAAGCACGTAAACAAGCTCGGCCGTTAATTGCCGTAATATTCAAACAACAATACAGGCAGGCCAGAAATAGCTGACTCGCTGCTTTAGGAGACCTCCAGGCAAGTACTCTAATTAAGTATGCACGCAACCTACAAAAGAGCCTCTGCCCCGCAATGGCAGCTTGATGGGTAAACTATACAATACCCAAGTGCTCTGCGTTTGCATACTGGCTACTTTATTGAGAACCTCTGCGATAACTCAATCATTCAGATTCTGACCTTTCGGAGGCGTTGTCTCCAACTCCAAATCTATTGTTTTCTCCCAAGTACGGCATAGCCTGCAGTCACATTCTCCTTATAAAAACCCTTGATTCCGAGACCTTCCTCGGAATGCTCCCGAGTTTCATCCCACCTTGCTGCCGCTTTGCTTGGCGAGCCTCCCCTCAGCTCCACGTGCTGAGCTACATCACACCCCAGCCTCGCTCTCCATTTTTCCGGGCTTCAGGACAGTATCACCCAAACCAGCAACCCCTCTAAAAATCCCTCTATACCACTCCAACCTTTATTTTCTTAGTTATCTTGTGTGAGTGTGTCGCATACACTGTTTTGCTTGTGTATTTCATAAAACATCATTTATTGCTTCAACTTCTGTGTGCTCCTTGACTCGACCCGACCCCGTAGACATAGGGTTCAAGATCTCGTTACGTTACCCTGCCTCCCGTAACACTAAGCACTGCTCTGAGCTAATTTTCCCCACCTTTAGTTGAGCACATTTTGGTGTCCCTCCCGGGACCCCCAGTACACAGCGTAACAGGTGCATTGTTTGCTTAGCCGCTTCTACTGCAGCAGCATGCACAAATATATTGCTCATAAATAACAAGTCAGGGTTGTAAAAGCCTTATGTCGACATTTCTTGACATGCCAAGAAAACAATCAGAACTTCTGTCCAGAAGCAACAGACTTCTCAAGCTAGCAATGAGCAATTTAAAACAGCACCTTTGTAAATGTATTGCTTCTTTATATGCCACCTTTCTCCTGATTGTGGGACTTAACACGGTTAACAAGATAAAAACAACAAATTGAAACATCAGTGAAAGCACAAAATTTTAAAAACAATTAAGCAATATTAATAATAAATACATTAAAAACAAAACTAGACCTAGGCCACCTTACAAGCTGCATAGCATCATGAGCCCACATCTAGTCAATTAAAAAAAACCTGTCAGCACAGTAATATCTTTAGCTGCCTTCAAAAGGACAGAAGGGACAGAGCCATCCTGGCCTCTCTAGGAAGGGAATTCCAGAGTCCAGGAGCAGCAACGAAGAAGTCCCTCTCCCTTGCTCCTACCAAACACATCTGAGAAGATGGTGGGACAGAGAGAAGGACCTCTCTGGATGATCTTAAAGTTCTACTGGGCTCATAAATTAAAAAAAAAAAAAATACAAGATCTTGCCTCCAGATAGAAGAAAATGCTTGTCTCCCGAACAAATGAACTCTACAGAATTACTCTACATGTGGAGCAACTACACTACAACAATATGCTTTCCTTTACTGATTCAGCATAATATGCAATTCATTCACAACTACCTTTTCACGACCTCTAGCTGCTACCAGGGAGGAATTCATTCAATCCCAGCAACACATGAGAGGGCAAAATGAATTTATACCTTTCTTAACCTAGATTCAGAGGACTACACAAGTGTTCAGTAAAATATCTTAGATCAATACCACTTTCTTTATGCTACTAACTACAACTGCAGCATCCCAGTTTCTCCATTATATAAATGTCACAATGAAATATACTTAAAATGTTTATATGTTACTTTACTGTATTACCAAAGTACAGTAGGTCCCTGTATCTGTGGTATCAGTATAAATGATTTCACTTACCCACGCTGTAATGCAGCCTCAAAACATTTTGTTCCCATATCTTTTTGACCAAACATTGCTGTTAAATTTTTATATTTTTATTAGTTGTGCACTGGCTTTGGAAAGCAAATAATGGCTACAAGGCCTTCTTTTTCTTAGATTCTCAAGTTTTGTCAAGTTTCAGGGCCTCCTCTCCAAGCTGCATGCTCATCTCAATACCTATGCCATTACCTCATTGAAAAAAAAAAGCATTTGGCATTATCCACATTTTATATTACCCACAGTGAGTCTCGGAAAATATTCCCCAGCAGATATGGAGGACCTACTGTCATTCTCTATTTAGTAACTGAGTAGTTTCAAAATTCCACACTTAGCTAAGTAAAGACTAATAAGTAAAGATGCTATGAGAAGGCTTTATTCTTTGTAAAAGAACTGGATGTCAAATGTAATGTTTCCTAAAAATGAATCCAAGCTCAAAGCCAACATCTGAACTACACGCTTGACTAAGTACAAGACCTACTTTTAAAAATAAATTAACAAAAATCAGTTATTAGAAAAAAGAAATGACTTGTCCATGTGCCTTTATATTGTTCATGTTATTTGTGGCACACTAATGTTCAGTAAGAGAAAATACCAACTTCGCTCCAATTATCCAAAGTTTCCCTGCCTAGTCACTCAAAGACAATTTCATTTGGCACATGCAAGGAGCATGTAAGAATTAAGAAACTTAATTTATTAAGATCTAGAAACTAAGATTTTTCACCCTTATTTGTACAGTTCTACTCTAGTCAGAAACAGAATGTCCAAAGGAAAGGAAACTCACAGTACTAACAGATAAGTTTTCCATTTTCAATGCATGCAAGGATGTGACACATTTCTTCATTCCTAAACTGGTTATAATTCAGCCTCAGACCCTGCAACAATTTTTAAAAACCATCAGATTAGGAGACCGAATAAATTTGCAGAACACAGGCTTTTTGTATACTATATAAATTTTCAGGATATACCAGGAAAAAAGCCCATATTGTAAATCAAGCAACTTTTTTTTCCCAAACTGCAGTGTGTCTGATCAGTATCAAAGAAGATGTGCTAAAAGCAACACTCTGACTTTATCACTGCAATCCTAAAGTTCCTGTATAATGTCCACAGAAACAATTAATCAATTAACGCATTCCGCTAAGCTTAAATATCTCTGCAAAATAACATACTAACGGCCCAATCAATGATTTCTCTACCTCCAAGGCAACCCAGAGAGCCAGAATACCAAAACTTTTCCAAATTGTGGATTGAGATTTCAGAGATTAAGTGACATTTTCTTAATGATAACTGTGTAAGCACTATAAACACTAATTACAGGCTTTCAAAGGACTATCAGAGGCTTAGAGGAAACAAAATACAGTAAAAAGAAGATTAAGTTACAATACTATTACTACTGACAGTAACAAGTGATAGAAGAAATGAGGCATGAAAGGTATTAACCAGTTGACTACCCCACAGTTCCAACTGGTATGCTGTTGGTTTGAGGATTTACATAGCCTTTTATACCCAGTGGTTTTATCATATTGTGTGTCAATATATACATTTCTTTTTAAAAGAAAAAAGCCTATCCTCCCATCATCCCTAGACTTTTTATACTACCTACTGAAGGCTGAGCCTATTCGGCATACTCACCAGGTAACTCTTTGTGCTTGTTTTAAGTCTGTTGAAAATGGGAAGCTACTATTTCAGCAAGGCTCAACTAGCAAGAAAACAACAACACATAAACCTTTACTACAACTTGGAGCAAATGTAGAAAGTGACAATGAAATACATGAAAAAGAGAAAACTGGACTCCATGGATACAATCTTTATTGAAAGAGACAGCAAAGGTAGTACAAAGAGGTAAGACAGCACAAGTCTATTTAGGCAGCATAAAGCAACCATACTGGCCTAGAAAAGCACTCATATCTTTCGACTAATTTTTTAAACATCACATTCCCTCATCTTAAACTTCAGTAATTACCCCACCACCATTAAATGGCATCATCCAATTTAAACTGCTCAACATGTCCATATACGTCTTAAATAGAAACTATACAGACCAGCTGCTGGTTTAATCAACTTTGGCTCATAATGAACATTTTATTTACTTATTAATACTAAAAAATGAAATTAAAAGAACACTTAAGAAACAAGAATGCTGGTACTTGAAAAAGAGATAAATAGTTGTTGAGTGTTGTACCATGGAGACGAGATAGTGGAGCCAGGGAGGCTAAAGAAAGATGAAAGGCGAGAGCATGCAACAAAGTAAAATAAACATCGCACAACTGGACAGATGCAGAGAAAGAAGAGAAAACCTATCACAGGAACAGCAGCAAATAAGCTAACAGAGGCTTGAATAGAGATGTGAAGGCCCAGAAAAAAAAACGGAAAAATTCAGAATATAAACACGTTTTTTCCATTTTTTTTCTTGAAGCCTTTTTTAAATTTATTTTCCCAAAAAATTGGAACAAGGAAGAAAATTGATTATGGAATGTTTTATTTTAGTATGATGAATAAATTTTTAAGACAAAGTGATCATATATTCTCCAAATCATTTCTAAAAACTATGTACAGTATCAGATTATTCTAATTTCTGTGCACGGAGGACAAACAAGTCCCAGGTTACAAACCAAACTCTCCAATGTAAGTGCAAGAGGCATTCCTTCCTTTAGGGGCTGCTTAGTCCCTTCCTTCTCCCTTCCACACACTTTTTCCCCCTTAATTATTTTTACTGGAATGGGGGTTTTATGTCTATTTGATACTGTGGAGAGAAAATACAATTTTCTTTGTTACTAATGTTAATGGTTTCTTCTGGGTTTTTTTTAGGGGGGGTGTTTTTTGTTTTTGCCTGCCCCCCATAAACTATCAAAACCAAAGAGGTTCCATACTATTCAGGAGACTGTTGCTCAATTTGTCACAAATCATTTTCTTTAAAAAAGTAAATTCCATTTGTAATAATTGTTTGCATATAATATATTTTTCATATACCAACTGTGATAATTTTACGCCAAATCAAATTGTACATAGTCACAGAGTGACTTTCAATCTGTAAAAAGTACTAATTTAATATTGCATTTTTTCACTTTTTCCAAAAATTTCCAATTTTTTGGGAAAAAAGGGGAAAAAACAGGTTGTTTTCCCATGGGTTTAAAATTTCTGGAAATTTTACATCTCTCAGTTTGAATCCTAACTAGTTACTCATAAATGTTAGAAATACAGAAAACTGCTTTATACCAAGTCATACTATGGTTGATCTAGCCCAGTACAGTAAGGCCCACCTTTCAACGCCCCATTCGTTGACAACCACTTTCATGCCACTACCAATTTAAGGACAAACTCCATTAATTTGTGTGTGTGGGAGGTCACTTTTCCATCAGTTCTTGCCTATGGAGACTCACTTGGGACTTGAACATGCACGCTGCTTACAAAGCAAGCTGAGAAGGGAAAAAAAGTGCCAAGCCAGCTGAGAGACTTTGCAAGCAGTGCATGTGCGGTCAATCTCAAGTGAGCTTCTGTAAGTCTTTCATGCTTCCTATAGTATAGTACATGGGTTCCACTTTTCAACCAATTCTATTTTCTGACAATCTTCTGGTCTCTAACCCGTCAGAGAAGTGGGGAACACCTGTGCTGTTAACTTTGACAGGCACCAGAATTTACGTTTTCAGGCAAGGGTCTTCCTTAGTGCTATCTAGAGACCTCTGGTCTTCTATCCACGTGCTAACCAGGTCTAACTCTCCTTAGGCTTCAAATTCAGATTAGATCATGTGTGTCAGAAGGTATGGTGATGGTGGTTACTTCCTTGTACAGACTAGACCAAAATACAAAGCATAGTAAATTTTCACCAATTCTTCTCCTGCAGCTCCTCCCACAACTCTTTTAGAGGGTCCTGCTGATTTTGAGAGCTCAAGGAGGAAATCAGCAAAAGTCATCTCTCTCCTTTCTGCTGATAGGAGCACCAGTGAACACACAAAATTTAAATATAGTTTTAAAACGATTAGCTGGAAGAGAAAGAGGATAAAAATAATAAATAATGATACTGACAGTAGCAGTTACTGTCAAACTGAAAAAAGAGAAACTAGAAATGTGAGGGGTGGTCAAAGAATATTAATGATATTGTAAATTACAGTTTTTGTGTAACAAAGTAAAGGAGACAGCGGTACTGCAGGGCTGAAAGGAGAAATTCAAATAAGAGCAAAAGGCACAGATTCTTATTTTTTATCATTCTTCACAAATAATGTGTTTAAGTTATTTAAACATTGCACACTAAAAGTATTCATTACAGTTATGATCAAGAACTTGAAAAAAGTTAAGACAGAACAAAGTCCACAGTTCCCAAGAAAAAAGGTGACCTATTAATATTTAGCTCCTTCAGCAACATGCCAAGTTCACTGTGCTAATTCTATCCCAGTGTGCTTTAAAGTTAATGTTCCTGCAACATCTCTTCATCGTCTGCTATTGCCCTGGGTCTCATGCAGCTCTCTGATCACCTGAGAAATCAGCAGAGTGGAAAACTAATAACAGTGCAGGTTGAGCTTCCCTTATTCGAAATGCTCGGAGCAGATGTATTCTATATTTTAGATTTGATTTTGATTTTGGATTACAGTACCTTTTTGAAATAAATGCATGTCTCACTCATCAACTACCTGTATTATGTATCAGATGCAATGCTAAAGTGAGACAGAGGATCTGTGAAATGCTGGGAATTCAAACATAGTGCTCTAGGAGACTCTACACCTCCTGTCTTTTCACAGACCATCAGTCTCTCTCTCTTTCTCTCTCTCTGCTACCAACTGCCCACTTCTGCCTTCAGTGTGGTAGCTGCAGCACTCCTCAGATTTGAGAAATCAACGAGCAGTAATGCTGCAGCCACCACATCAAAGATAGAAGAGTGCAGCTGGTGGCAAAAAACACTTTGGATTTTTGAGGTTTTCGGATTTCTGGATAAGGGAGGCTCAACTTGCATAACGTTACAGCAGCACAAAAAGAACTACATTTATGCTTAACATATCAGAAGCTCAATCTTCCACTGCCTGTTAAGACCATCAAGTGCCACAAAGTAACAGAATTATCACCTCCTCCAACCCAATGTGCGTCCCTTGGAGGCAACCAGTAAACCTCATTCAGAGAAAGAGAGAGCAAGGAGAACATGGCAGGAAATCACATCTTACAACAACCTTTTGATTCAGGTAGACAACATTATAGGGCTGGCGTAGCTTTCCTTCTAAGCATTTCTAGCTCTTACATTATGTAACACATGAATCATGTGACTATGTGTCAATTTTCTCTGCATGCACATCAGATACAGAGTGGCCCCTGATCTGAAACAGTTAGGACAGTGCAATTTCAAAGCAAATGATTTCCTTCTCACTGTAATGCTTTGCTGCTCCAGAAACGCCACACAGCCTCCAGAAAGTTTCTAACCTCTCCAATAGGAAACAAAATTTCTAAAAAAAGAAACCTCTTAAGTGTTCTAATATCATTTTTAAAAAAAGATCACAATTAAAATAAAAGAGCACAAAGACACTATACAAGTAAAATGTGTTACCTCAACTGAAAGTTAGCTCACTGCTCAATTAAGCCATGGTTGGGATGGGTGCTTCTAGATAAACCAACATTGTCTGCCTATCTCTTAAAACTGACTCCACTTATGACACTATTTTCATAGCCATCCCCTATGACACTCTGTGAGCAAACATATCCTATTTTCTTGCCTGACACTGTCTTGGACAAATGAAAATTATTCTTTCAAGCAGGTTCTGTTGATGTATTGAAACCCAAATTCTAGAAAACAATCATGAACAAATGTGACAAGTCGCAGAAATGTGACAGCAGAAGCTGTGGAGCTGTACACATCCCGGATTCAGACATTCCATCTTCAGCAATTTGGACCATATTTATTCACATGCATTTGAGAAGAACTGCTATCCACTCCTGATGTTCAGCTTGATACATCAAGAGCACCTACTAGAGCAAGAGGAGTCAACTTCTTGCTTTCATACCCTAAGCCTCCGTGAATAAACAGTTAGGCATGAGGTTATTCTCATCTGGAGGTGTTGTTCACGATGCCCTGAGTAACAGGGACATTCTAAACAGTGACGTACTTCCTGCAATGGGCAGGAGTCTTTTACACAAGGCTCAAGAGAGGACAGCCCAGGGCACTTGAGAGCCTGCTGCAAACAACTTACCAGTCATTTTGCAGATAAAACTGCTCAGATCCAGTCTGACTTGGATGTTATAACTGATACCGACTCAGTGGGTGTAACTTTGGCCCCTGCCAAAGTGACAACTCCTATGTCCTGAGGACATGGACAGGATCCTTTGATATGGACAGGATACTTTGATAAGGCCCATCCCATCAAAATAATGTGCTGGATCTTGCTAACTATTGTGCTCTGTGCATGTGTGTGTGTGTTTAAGGATATCTGTTTTTAAATATGGTTTTAAATTTTTTTATTATTTAATCTTGTGGATTTCAATGACAGGCTTAATCTGTTGTAACCTGCTCTGAATCCCAAAATGAAGAAAAAAGGATAGAAATAATAAATAAAGTATATTTCATTACTTTTATGATACAGATGTTGCTGAACAGTAACTTCCTGAATTGTTTGCCACTGGCTACACTGACTAGGACTGTTGTGAATTGCAGCCAGGTAGACACACAATTCTCACTCCTGTCAAAAAGCACAACAATGCAAATTTACTAATGAGCAGTTCTTCTACCACAGTGATGCTCAGAGTTGCAGGGAAAGCAAGCCCATCTGCTGGCCACATACAACTTCCACCTGAAATACAACTGACAGCTGTGAATGTGTTACTTTTGCATCAAGATCCTGCACTATTAGTCAAGGCTGAAATTCTACTTAAATGAAAAGCACCACTGTACTCACTGGGTATTAGCTCTAGGCAAACATGTATGGAACTGAAGAATTCCATCACCACTGCTCTTCAGCAGAATTCCACTTTTCTGTACAGTATTGTCAACAAAGGTCTATAGTCTCACCCAGGGCAGCAATATAAAGAATATGCATACTGTATATAAAAGAGCAAGCACAAACACTCATCATTAAATGTAGAATACCACTTTTAAAACACACACACACACAATACCCAAAGTATTGCTCATTGCATTTCAAGTACTGGAAATCTTTTTCAGAAGTGGAGCTAAACCAGTTCTTCAAAGACAAACCAAAAATGTCATCCACAACAGGAGGAGCTAGAATTCTCAAAACAGGTTGAGCAATAAATTAGTTGCAAACTTATTCCTTCCCTTTCCCTCCTGCACTTGGCGTCCTCCCTCCCTTACAGTTGTGTGTTGTTGTTTTTTAAGAGCGCTTAAAAACAGAGTGAAGCCCCTGCTCTAGGAACTGCAATCTAAATTGTGATACAGGGCAAAAACAGAATAATAAAGAGAAGAGTCTTCTCCACTGAACAACTTCTGTTCCACATATTTAAGCTTCCCCAGCAGATAAGGAACAAGGAATCACAGGCTCGCCGGTTTTCAGCTAAAAGCGATGCCAGAGGAGTTGTGCAAGAAACTCGAGCCATTTCCGCACTAGGCTGTTATTCCACTTTCAACATCCTATGCGGTTTGCAGTTCAGGGAGGGGCTATGACAGTCTAGCGAGGAAACGGCACTGGTGGAAGGGGGTAGATTTTGGGGAAAGAGGAGAACTCGAAAGAGACAGAGAGGTGGCGTCGCCTGAATACTACAACGGGGGAGGGAAAGCGTTAGAAAGACTCCCTGGGTAGGAAAAGGTTGCAGTTTTTTGGCGGCCGCGTTCATGCTCGGAAAATCACAAATCCTCGGGGCGAAGGGCAGCTGTGAGGGACGCCTCCCGAGGAGGGGAGACCGGGGGGGGAGGGAAAGAGAGGGAAAAAGAGACGAGGGGCGCCGTGGGGCGCGCGAGGCTGTGACAGCTGCGCAGTCGCTGGTCTCGCCGCCCTCCTCCTCCCCCCCCTCCTCCGGGCGCGCGACCGCACTCGCGCACAAGCTGCACCAGAGCCCGAGCCGAGGCCGGAGGGTGAGGGGCCGGGGGTGTGTCTCGACGGCTACCGCGAGGAGGGAGGGTTCTGCGGCGCCCCGCCCGCCCCTCAAAATTTCGCCTCCGTACCTTGTCGCAATAAAGTCCGACGAGTTGCTTCATCCGCCAGTGCGGGGCCGTGAAAACATCCACCTCCTCAGGGAAGGGAGCCATCTTCTCTTCCCCATATAGAGACGCTCGCTCGACGACCGCAGGTCAAACGACGGCGGACACGGTCTCTTCTGCGCACGCGTCCCGTAACTGCCACTCACCGCCGGACGAAAGCGGCGCATGCGCCGACTGTTGGCCTACCGGATCACATGTTGAGCATAGACCCAAGCCCGACGGAGGAGTTGGAATAGGAGATTTCCGAGTTTACCGTGGAGACGTCATTTTTTAACCACCCCCACTTCCGCCATACGAATACGAGCAACTCTCTGAAATCTATAGAGACATGCAAGGATTTCATTCAGTTATAACGGGGAAGGAGGATGTCTGCGTGCGCCAACATCAAAACAAAAGATGATGTTCCTCTTTGTAGCTCAGGGTCCGATTCTGTGTGAAACGTTTTAAAACAAGCCAGTCTCCTGGCCTCACAAGCTCTAATCCCAGCGCCTTCTCTTATTCCCATACTGCAGCTTGGTGGAGCTAAGACTGGGAGAAAATGGCTTACCACTTAACGTATTAACACTGCGAGGTTGGGAGTCAGACTCGTGATGCAACAGTAATATCCATCAACCTGGAGTAATTCACGAAGGCGTGTGTTGCATCGTAATAAACCTGCAAAGGGACGTTATAAGCACCTTCGAGGCTAAGTGAAAGAAAGACGGTTGCAGCATAGCCTGAGTCTACGAGAGCTTCTGCTACAACCTTCCTCTCAGTCTCTAAGGCGCTTCAATATAATTTTGCATACTGATCCAGACTAATTCGGTACTTCTTTCTATGGCCGTTCCCGCACTCGACTGTTATAGTGCTATTGTTCCACTTTCAACATCCTATGGAATCCTAGGGTTTGCAGTTTGGGAGGGGGGCCTCAAAGGGGGGGGCTCAAAGGCCCCTCCCTAAACTGCAAATCCCAGGATTCCATAGGATGTTGAAAGTGGAATAATAGGACTGTAGCAGGCTAGTGCGGAAATGGCCTATGATTTCTATGCTTGAGGACTCTGTTCAAGCCAAACTGTATTTTATTTTACTGAACACCCCAAACAATTTAAGACATTATTCGATGGAAAAGTAATCCGCCCATTTCTTTTCAGAAAGCCTTTTCCTGCATCTCTCTTTGTTGTTGTTGTTGTTAACAACTGCAGTCAAGTCAGTCTTGACTTGGATCCTTATGGATGAGAGACCTCAAAGCTAGTGTATTTTCAACTACCCTGCTCAGGTCTTGCAGATTCAGGGAGGTGTCTTCCTTGAGTCTATCAGTCTGTAAGCAATCTTCCTTTTTTTTCCTACTGCTTTCTACCTTCCCAAGCATTATTGTCTTTTCTAGTGAGTCATGTCTTCTCATGATATGGCCAAAGTACAACAGCCTCAGTTTAGTCATCTTAGTCATTCTAGGGAGAGTTCAGGCTTGCTCTGTTCTAGGACCCAGTCATTTTGCCTTTTTACCAGTCCATGATATCAGCTGTAAACTCTTCTCCAGCACCACATTTCAAAGGAGTTGATTTTCTTCCTACCAGTTATCTTCACTGTCCAGCTTTCACAACCCTACATTGAAATTGGACATACAATGCCATGGACAATCCTAACTTTAGTATTCAATTCTATATCTTTATGCTTCAGCCTCTTGTCTAGTTCCTTCATGACTGCCCTTCCAAGTTTTAGTCTTCTTTTAATTTCTTGACTGTAGCCTATGTTCTGATTAATGACTGAGCCAAGGTATGGAAAAATCTTCAAATATTTCAGTGTCTAGTATGGGGTCATCTGCATATCTTCCTCCAATTTTCACATCTCCTTCCCCTGAGTCTAATCCTGCTCTACATATGTGTTCAGCATACATATTAAACAGATAGGATGATAAAATGCAGCCTGAACCCCATGCCAATTGTAAACCATTCCATTTCTCTGTATTCTGTCCTAACAGTAGTCTCTTGGCCTGTATATAGGTTATGCATCAGGAAAATTCAAATGTTGTGGCACACCCATTTCTTTAAGACCAGTCCATAGTTTCTCATGATCAACACAAGCAATGGCTTTCCTACCATCTATGGAGCACAGGTTAATTTTCTTTTGAAAGTCTTTGGTGCCCTCCAGGATCCAGCATACGTTTCTGTCCCCTTTTATTTTTTGTTTCTCATGTGTCCTTAACTGCTTGAAGAGTTTCGTCTGTCATCCATTGAGGCTTTTCTTTCTGTTTTGCTTCAGATAGTGTCTTTCTGCATTCTTCCCTGACGTCCCTGGCTTCAGTTTACCGTCCTCACTGCTAGTAAATTAGGCTTAATAGTGTAAATCTATTTTTCACATTATCTTTCAATTCTACAAGGATGTTCTTCAGACTGTATTTTGGCATGATAGTTGGTTTTGCATTCATTAGCTTTACTCTAAGTTTTTGCATTAGTAGTTCATGGTCTTTGCCACAGTCTAATCTTGGTCTTGCTTTTGCTGAGAGAATGGAATCTTTCCATTTTCTGCTTACAATTATGTAATTGATATATTTGATTTCTATATTGGCCATAGAATGATGTCCATATATAGAGTTGCTTCTTGGGTTGCTTGAAGAATGTGTTTGCTATGAACAAATTGTTGGCCTCACAGAATTCAGTCAGTCAGTCTCCTGCTTCATTTCTTGATCCTAGGCCAAATTATCCTATAATCTTTGATTTTGCTCTGTTTCCTACTTTTACATTACAATAGCCTATGATTAACAAGAAAGTCCTCTTTTGGTTGGGTGATCAATTTCTTTGTGGACTACTGCAAAAATATTCCCCTTTCTTCTTCTGCCTCTGTAGCTGGAGCATAAACTTGGATTATGGTTATATTGATGGTTTTTCCCTGAATTCTTATTGACATTATTCGGTCAGACTTTGCATTGTATCCTTTAAGTGCTTTTGCTATATTTCTTCTCATTATAAATGCCACCCCATTTCTTCTTAGATTTTCATTCCCTGAGTAAAACACTGTGTAACTATCTGATTCAAAATGTCCCATTCCTGTCCACTTTAGCTTGCTCACCAAATATTGCAATGTTTATATGTTGCATTTCTTGTTTGACTATCTCTATCTTCCCCGATTTATGCTTCTCACATGCCACATTCCTATAATATGTGTAGTGCAGCTTTGGACTTTCCTTTGCTTCTGAGCATGTCAACAGCTGAATTGTTCTTTCAGCTTGAGTCAAGTTACATCGTTAGCCACAGCACAACTCATAATTGTCTTCTGTTCCTCAGTAGCTTGCTGAGCACCATCCCACCTGAGAGTTTTCATTTTGGATTGTCTTGTCATAGAGTATTTGTGGTAACAGATATTCAAAATGGGTTTTGCTGTGTGCCCTTCTTCACAAGTGCTAGCTGTGGTATCACTGCCATTGTCTCTGAGAGATACTGCTCTGCCAGCGTCACTCCCACTACTGCTGCTGCCCCGTAGCTGTTTGGTACACTTAGTATGGGTTCCCAGCAAAATCATGTTTGACATGGGAGACCTTACCAGTGCTGTCAGTATAGCCTCTTGCCTCACAGGAGCACACAATCTCACTACCACAGAAAGGTAGTGCCATTGGTGGGATCTTTCTTCTTCTCCATCTTTATTTTTGAATATGGGTGGCAGTTACTGAGTTTTCAGAATGGGAGTGCACAACGATTCAAGCTGAAAAAGTATTTCAAACCTGTATTTCAAATTGCCACTCTTTCTTTCAAGTCAACATCATAACTTTATTAGAAGGTCAAGAACTTGTTGTTTAGTTCAGAACACGATGTAAAAACAAGGCAACATCACAGCGTCAACATTTTAGCAGCAAACCAGAGAAACAAAATATATTCTAAGCCAATAAAACAAAACAGTTTTCAAGCAAAGCCAGAATGCCAGTAGTGTGGGAGCCATACAAATCTCTGTGGGAGGATGTTCCATAGCCTAGGCAACTCGAAAGAAAAAAGCTTTGTTTACCAACTAGACATCTGATGGTGGTGGGATGTGCAGCAGATCTTTTCAGTCTCCAGCTCGGCCAATGAAACTGTTCTTTCCCCTGATTGGTTTTAGTATCAGCCAAGATATAATGTTCTACTTTCTTGAAGAAAATGTACCTTTCATGCATATGAAAACAGAAAATACACTGTTCCATGCCTTTCTACCCACAATCATAGCTTGCTTTGTTCCTATAAAAGATATAAAAACAGTACATTTTTATGTTTCTTACCAAGCCTCACACCATGGCACTACTTTTCCATGGTGGTAGGATTTCATGCTTCTGTGAGGTAAGAGACTATGCTTGTGGGAGCAGTGCGGCTGGAAGGGTCTCCCATATCAGACACGTTTTTGCTGAGGAGCCAGACTAAATGTGCCAAACAGCTAGGACAGCAACAGCAGTAGCGGTAGGAGGAAGACACTAGTGGTTTTGCTTGTCTTTTACCATGAAAATATGAGACAATCCAAAATGAAACGAGATAGTGCCAGGAGATGACACTCCCAGGCTGGATGGGACTCAATGTGCTACTAGGGAAGAGCTTGCGAATACTTCTGGATTCAACCCTGATCCTGGACGCTCAGGTTTCTGAGGTGGCCAGTAGTGCATTTGCACGCTTAAAGCTAGTGCGACAGCTATGCCTGTTCCTTGGGAGATCTGATTTGGTCAAAGTAATACATGCCTTAGGGATATCCTGATTAGATTACTATAATGCACTTTATGTGCAGCTGCCTTTGAAAAGTATTTGGAAACTTCAACTGGCCCCAAGAGCTGCGACCAGACTACTAGCAGATGATGCAGTGGCAGAGCTTGGAGTGTGTGGAGGGGGAGCGGGAGGAGGGAGGGGTTACGGCACAAGGCTACCGCGCATGGGAGTGTGGCTGCCGTGCATGGGGGCGTGGCCAGGGCATGCAGGGGCATGGCTATGGGCTGAGACACCCCAAAAACATTGCTGCCTGGGGTGAACGGGCCTCCCCGCCCCCCCCATTCCTACGTGACTGAAATGATGGTTACAAAGAGCACGCAACTTCCTTCTTGCAACAGCTCTACCAGTTGCCAGTCTGGTTCTGAATACAATTCAAGTGCTGGTTTTAACCTATAAACCCCTATATTGCTCAGGTGCAGACTGTCTGAAGGACTATAACTTCCCATACAAGCCTGTCTGAGCAACAAGATCTGCAAAGAAGGCATTTCTTTCTACCCTACTGCCTTCACAGGCACACCGGGTGAGAAAACAGGAGAAGGTCTTCTCTATGGCTGCTAGCACACTTTAGAACTCCTTCCCTAGGGAAATTAAGATGACTTCTCCTTAGTTTTCCGTTCAGCAACAGGTTAAGATCTTTCTTTTCCAGCAAGCTGGAAATGGATTTTAACAACAATGGCTTTTATGGTGCTGTACTGTTTTTAATCTGTTTTAATGTTTTAATTGGTCTTAATTCTGTTAGCTATTTAATACTGCTTTAATCTTGATTTTGTATGTTTTTTAACTATATGTGTTTTATTGTATTTCTGTGTTTATTTATATTTATATTATTATTATTCCTATTATTTTGTAAGCTACGTTGAGTTCTAGCCTGGGAGAAAGGTGGGATAAAATAAAATGATGGATGGGAGAGTCAAGAGTAAGTATGAGTAGCGATGTGGCTAATGCTGCAACTGGACTCAAGCTGAAAGGACGCTAAGTTGTTGATGTACTCAGAGGTAAAAGGAAAGTCTGAAACTGCAGAGCACATATTATAGGAATATGGAATGTAAGCATGAATCACAGGAAGCTAAACATAGTAAAACAAATGCAATGTATAAACATTGCAACACTTGGGGTGAGTGAGGTAAGGTCAACAGGAATGGGACAGTTTCAGTCTGATAATTACACATTGTTGCCTACATCTAATTTTGTTGTCATTTATAGACAGATAATAACATCTCATTTTAAAGTATATTGTTTTTTAAAACTCCTTTCCTTGTCTTTGCGTTCATCTCCCCTTACTGAGAGCAATAAGTATTGTTTTCTGGTGAATAGCACCCACTATAATCTGCGGCCCACCCAGACAGATGAAGCAGACCATAAAGGTTAGATGTGCACTCGGATCTTGCTGTACTTGGGTCCATTCACTCTACAAAATTGTAGTGCTATTATACCACTTTAACTGCCATGGTTCCATAGAATCCTGGGATTGACATTTTTGGAGGGGCATTTAGAATTCTAATTGAAGAGCTTCAGCGGCTCCCCAAACTACAAACCCCCGGAATTGAAAGAATGGAACCATGGCAGTCAATGTGAAATAACAGTACTATAGTTGTATAGTGTGAATGGTGTTATGTAGCATTGATGGTTTGAGCAAGGGGTGGGGGATGGGGGTAATCCCACAGTAGCATATCGTCCAGCATTTCACAGGTGAAAATCAGGATGTCTGTGCACAGTTCCTGGCTGCTGTAATTCAAAAGGAATCTTCCCAAAGAAAGTCCTTCTTAATTGGTGTGGTCTCCCCTTCCCTGCTGTTTACAAGGCGTGTTTATTCCTTTTGCTTACCTCAAGAGGCAATTTGAAGTCACACAGCACAGGATATACTGTTCCAAAGATAGAAGACACTGCATCCAAGAATCTCAGTTATCCAGAACCATTCTCAGGCTTTTGAAATTCATGTCTGTGGCTTCCTTGACTCAATCAATGCATCTGTAGTATAGTCCTTCCTCTTTTCATACTGCTTTCCACTTTACTAAGCACTACCGTCTTTTCCAATCAATGATGTTATCTTATTGTATGTCCAGAGTACCATCACCTCAGGTAGTAATTTCAGCTTCTAATTTGGTTTCAGGTTTGATTTGCTCTCAGACCCCCTTATTTAGCTTTTTGGTGGTCCATGATATCCGTAGAACACTTAGCACGTTTCAAATTAGCTGATTCTATTCTTGTGAGCGTTCTTCATTGTCCAGCCTTCCCATTCATGCACAGATAAACAGAAATGCTATGGAATGGATGATCTTGAATTTGATATTCAGTAATTTTATCTTTTATCTTGAATATCCCATCTAGTTCCTTCATAGCTGCTCTTCCAAATCTTAGCCTTTTAATTTCTTGCCTGAAGTCTCTATTTCAATTAATGACTAAGCCAAAGAATAGGAAAAAAATAACATTTTTTTTAACAATTACAATGTCTTCATCAGCCACTTTAAAATTATATCATCTGTGGTCATAATTTTTGCTTTCTTAATATTAAGATGTAACCTTACTTTTGCATTTTCTTCCTTAACTTTCCTCAATAGTCATTCTAGGTCTTTGCTACTTTTGGCTTGTATATGATATCATCTGCATATTTTAAATCATCTGTATGATGTGTTCTGTGCATAAATTAAACAGATGGAGTGATAAAATTCAGCTTGTCTGATCCTTTTGCCATTTGGAAACTATTATGTTTCACCATATTCTGTCCTGAAAGTGGCCTGTTGTCCAGAGAATAGGTTACGTGTCAGGACAAATATGACATTCCTTTTAGAGTGATCTGTAACTTTTCATGATCTACACAGTCATAGTTTTAGCTGTGATAGAATTCTTTTCTTCAGAAATTCCTTAGTACACTCCATTAACCAACACATATTTGCAATATGAAATATGACAAGAGATGCAATATGACAAAAGAGATCTTGTTTCTTCTTTCTCTGAACCTAACATGAACAGCTCACAATATGATTTAAAAACAGAATAAATTATGGAATTCAAATGTATCTAAATATATTAAATCATGTGTAAACTGAGAAGGTCCCTTCTCTTGAATCTCCATCAAATATTCCCATGAAGGTGACAGGACTGAGATAAAGCCTCGAACATCTCAGAGCTTAGGTAAGCTCACCTGGGGGAATGTTGTAGTTCATATTTCTTTGGCCCAAAGCTATATGGGATTTTATAGGTCATAACCATCTTGGAATTATGACAAAAGGTGCTTAAATTGGCATAGCAGACTGCCACAGACTGGTAGCTAGCAAAGCTGTCATAACAAGGGAATTGTAGGCTCCCAGTAAGTGGCAATAGTGAAGAAGTCTGGCTGCAGTATTGGTCCTGCTGAAGACTGACCAACTGCCTTTCATTTAGAGCATGTGGGCCTCTTGTCTCTTTTTGCTTGCTCCCATATCTTCACTCTCCATTGATTTTTTTTTCAAAGTGAAAAAACATTCTAAGCTAGTCAAATGCCACTTCTACAATAACAAACACCTCTGCATGCTGCAAACTGCTGAAAATCTGCCAAAACGTCAGAAGTAGAAATCAGAAATAGACTTCTGCAGACCTTTCATTCTACATAATTATAGTGCAATGATCCCATTTTAACTGCCCAAGGTTGCATCCTATGAATCCTGGGATGTATAGTTTTATAGTTTTGGGGGGTACTGGAGCTCTTTTAGCTGAGAATTATAAATATCCCTTCTAACACTGCATATCCCAGGGTTCTATAGGATGTTGCTGGGGCAATTAAATTGGACTCATAGCTCTATACAGATAGTTAATGAAATTAAGCCTGCCCCAGATAGCATAAAGTCTTAAAGAGTTCTGCACATATACACTGAAGTCACATAGGTTACTGCAGAAACATGTACTTTCCAGAACTATTTGTTTCACAAAGAGCTAAATGCTCTGTCAAGTACCTACTGCAGTGGAGTAGAGTCAATTCACACAGGCAAAAATGATTGGCCACATTGATCTTTCGGATCAGTATCAGTTTACAGGGCAGGCTTAAAATGTGTTTATATACCTAAGAAAGAAAATCCATTTTTCTCTGGCTTCTCAAATAAAATTATAATGTGTTATGAAATAACTTTAAATCACCTGTCCTTCAGTGGTGTCCAAAATCAGCTTGCTGCCTTGCTTGACTTAGTGGTTGGTCAGTGCAGGCCTGCTGAATGTTAAACATTGAAAGTTTCCTTAGAAAATCTCAGGGGTGATTTGCACGTTACATTTTAAAATGCACACCTAATACCATTCAAGATTCTACGTACAGGTGTCAAGTACAAGTAACATAAATGTATCATATAGTTTAGGTTGTTAATGAATTATCATTGTCTTTGGCAACCTAAGTTTGCTGTAACATAACGGGTGCAAAGGTCCAGTGCAGAGTTTGTTCCTCCGTATCAGGGAGATACACCCACTGGGTGGCCTTGGGCATGTCACACACGCTTGGCCCCAGAAAATCCCATGACAGGTTTGTCGTCAGGTCACCGTAAGTCGGAAAGGACTTGACGGCACACAACAACAACAACAACAACACCCTGTTATTTCCAAAGATATTGCCAAAGTTGATTTCAAAATGAAAAATAATAATACATTTGTTTGTCTTTTGAGGTGCCTAATTGGCACTACTGCAGCTGTGCTCCCTGCCAAAGCTACCAAATTATTATCTTGTTATGTTCTTAATTACATTTTTAAATTTAATAAAAAAAAACTTTTAAAATTGTGGTTCTCTTGATTACTTAAACCCGCAGATTTGTAACTTGACTTATGTTAAGTGCAAACACGCTGAAATAAAAGAGTTATGGACTGTTGCCATACATATACATATATGTTGATGTGTGTCTTCAAGTTATTTCCATGCTATGGTGACCCCATCATGTGGTTTTCTTGGTAAGGTTTGTTTGGTGGGGTTCCTTTGCTTTCCTCTGAGGCTGAGAACCTGTGACTTGTCCAAGGGTACCCAGTGGGTTTCTATGCTGGAGTGGAGAACCGAGGTCTGATCTCCAGTCATAACGTTTAAACCACTACACCACCCTGATTAATAAGCATACACAAAATGTGTGAAAGCAGTATTTTAAGTCTCAGAGCGTAACTTTTTCTTATGGCTCAAGCAGCCTTTACAAAATGATCCTGCTCCATTTTTTTGCTCTGGTGGGTTGTAAATATCCTCCCTGTGAAGTTGATTACTAAGAATGCCTAGAAAACCAAAAGGTAGTCTTAAAAAGGGGGGGGGGGGAGAGAGAGAGAGAAACCCCCAAAAAACCCAAAACAGGAATGACTGGTCACTCCAGCACCCTGTAAATCTGAAAAGGTGATTGTGCTGCAGTGGACTGAATGAGTTTTATCCTGTCTTGCTTTGAAGAGTCCCTGTTTGCCTTGAGCCAATAGAAATGTTACTTGGGCCCCTCTGCTACGTTCATTTTACCGGTCTGAGTGCGTGTGTGTGTGGAGTGAAAGAGAAAGGAGAGTGGAGGAAGGAGGAGCGAGAACACTGTGTAACCTTAGGGTCTGGCTTTTCTGCCAGGGACGAAGAAAAGAGAAGCAGCAGCTGTTGCTGCTTTTCAGAAACTTCTGTTAAGATGCCGGTCCCAAACAGTTCTTCCAGGACCCGAAGGAAGAAGTTGATAGTAGCTGGCATCATGATCGTCTTAGTTATGCTAGTTGTGATTGTGTTGCTTGTTGTACTCATACCAGGAAGGAAAGAGGCCCCCAGCCCAGAAATGCTGCTGAAGTGGAAAGGCCAGGGGACCACGGAACACCTGCGTGAAATCATCGTGGGGAGATGTTACAACTATATTGCCACAGTGAACTCAGAGATCAGGTGAGTGCTAAAAATATCCACATGAAGAGTATAAGCAAGGAGGAGGCTGGGAGGGAAGTGAAGATGGACACGAAGCCAGATGTAGCTTTCAGGGGAGAAAAACGATAGGATGAGGCGTGAAGCCAATTTCTTTCTTTCTTGTAAGTCCTAGCGAGTAGAATAACCTCTACGTTGGCCTGCCTTCGGTCAGCATTCCTGCCATACCTCCAAGAAATAGGTTTGTCGACTTTTTCCTGAGAACTGCTGTGTCGGAGTTCTAGTTTTCACAGTACACAGTGACAGGAAAACTTCTGTGTGGCAACTCCTTGGCTTATTGTGTAGCTGTCGAGGTGCAGGAATGATCAAACAAAATAGGGTATTTAGAATGGGAAGCAAGAATTGTAAACGAAATGGAGGACAGGAAGTCAGGCTGTGTGTGTGTGTGTGTGTGTGTGTGTGTGTGATGGAGACCAAATGGGAAAGCGGTGGGGTCTTCAAATGATAGTGCGTGCCGCAAGGGGCTCCAAATGCTTGACGCGTGATAGTTTAGTTATCCTTAGAACAGTACTGTCATTGTTTTCTCCACATTGCATGGGGGGGGAGGGATAGGATCCTGTCAATTTTTGGTTTGCTAAGTCATGACAAAAGTAAAATTTTAAATGGGAATCTTCTGTTCCTCGTTTAGAACCCAGCAGCGTAATCCTGTGCACATTTACTTGAAAGTAAGTCCTAGTGAGTTCATTTTGACCTACTCTCAATTAAGTATAGGTAGGGTTATGGCCTCGTGAAGCACAGTCTCATGCCTGTTTACTCAGAAATAGTCCCATTAATGGAAATTTAGGGTTGTCGCCTTAGGCTTTTAGATCAGGACTAGGAAAAAAGTGTTGAAAATCCCAAATAAATGTTTAAAATTTGTGGCTGATTCTGGCTGGTTGGGGACTGGATTTACAAAGCTGATAATTTTTGCTTGTGGGCATGACTGACAGCGAGAATATTTAGTGAGCCTTATCAGTGTGTTGCAAAAGTATTCCTAGAACCTTATCATTGGAATGCTAAATGTGCGTCTGAGGGATAGATGCGTGTATACTCATCTATCCCTCAGATGCACATTTAGCATTCCATGCTTGACATTTTCTCTGTAGAGTCTTGCCTAGAAAAACATGCACTCATCTCACCATGCACTCACTTACTGCTGTCTTCCTCAGGCTTAATGTTGCAGCCGCTTTAGATTTTACACATCTATGTATATCCATGTATGCATCCTAACAGTGTTCATGCACTCATCAAGCGTGGCCTAGTGCACAGCACATTATTACATGCACACGGGATGCATAATCTTTCATATCCAAAAATGTGATTTTGAGAAGCTACCTCCTCTTCTCTCAGGCACACTAGACACTTACCAACCCTCAGTTCTGAAGAAACTGGATTTTCTCAGAGTCCAGGATTGAAAGCTTACCAATCTAGGGGGAGGGGAGTGACTTTAGTGGATTTGCTTCCGTCAACGTGGTAGGCACATACTTTCTCCTGTAGAAGAGAGTTCAGTCTCTTGCATGGATTGGTTTAGCTTCTAGTCAGCCATCTCTTGTGTATTTGCTGTGCTCCTTGTGTACATGAAAATGAGCAGATTGTTCAAAGGCAAGGATTTTAGAACCTCTAAATCTGATGGCAATATGTGGGACCTCATTCAGGCATGCATGTTAAACATATTACAAGGTATGGGCTTTACAAAATGCATCAGGGAATCCAGAGATTTAGAAAAGTACATTGTGCCAAAAAACTGTGATAAATTACACCCTGTTTAGTAGGAAATACTTCGTTCCTGGCACTTGTTCCTCAAATCCTACTGCTGGCTCATGCATCACCTTCTGAGTTTGATCCACCTGAAGTTTCAGCAGTTAAGTTTCACCATCAGATGCTTCCATAACTATGAGCAAATGATTTTGGCAGCCATGGTCGGGTAGATCCGACATCTTCCCTAAGTCTTCCAATTTACTATAAAATCTTGCAACGTTCAACTCTAATTTTCAAATGTTTGATTTTTCACAGTCAGTCCAAGGCCTTATTTATGTTTTTATTATTTTTTAAAGGTTTTATTGAATAAAGACAACACTACAAATAATACAAAAAAACAGAATACACAACAATGAACTGCAAAGGAATAAACAAGCAACAAATAGCAAAATTATAAATATTAAACTAAACTATAACTGACAAAGAAAACTACAAATGGTTAAACATTGGTTCCCGCCTTTCTTGTAAACAGTTATAACTATTAAATCCTTAAATTTATATCAAGGTTAATACTTGTTGCCAGTAATTTTTTTCATGCTAAATGTATACCTACAAGGTTAGTTAATTAATAAAATTCCCTTATAATTAAATAAAATCACTTATCAATTCATTTTATATTTTATGCTAGAATAAACTAATTATCAACTACCAAAAAGTAATAACAATAATAAAAATACTAATAATTCTAAGTAAGTGAATAGTAATAATCCTAACTTAAGTGATTCAAAGTGACTTTTAATAATTAATCATAATCACTCATAATCATTTGTCAATCACTTAGAATCATTCACCAGCAAAGTTACTTATTAACTTTAATCATTACTTACAAATTTAACAAAAATATGTAGATCCTTCTTAATTTATTTTATGTTCTATATTAATCATCTCTAACTTGTGCATATTCTATATACTATATTAATTTTAATAATTCTCTGTGAAGGAAATAACTTCTCAAAGCAACAAACAGGGTAAAACTGTTAACACCAATGACACTTCTCTTGTGATAGTAAAAATACCAGATTTAAGATTAAGATTTAAAAAAAAACACTATCCTCCTCCTCATCAGATCACCACCATTCCCTTCCAGACTCTTCTCCTAGTTGTTATAGACCTCTTTCTTCATCAGAACTATTCTTTTTCATTCTTTCTTTCTTCTATCTTTTTCCCCCAAAAACAGGATCATATTCCTGAAAGCCCGTTTGTCACCTCAGCCATGCTCAATCTATGTCTTTCATTCGTATAGATAAAAACCAGCTCTTCAGGTTGGTTGCAACAGGAAATAATAGTCTTTTTGGTGAGTTTGTTCACCGAGAAGTTGTAATCCTCTTTTTTCCTGAGAGAAATTTCTTCTAAAAACAGAAACAGGTTGTCATGAATTCTCCATAATGACATCTGATCAGGCTCTAAAGTTTGGTCTTTCCACTTTCCAGTTGAAGGCTGAATTATGACATCTTTTAAAACCTTCATTCCTTTTACACATCAGCTGTATTAGCTCTCTCCAACTCTTGTTGCATATTTATCTCAGTTTGTGTAATCTTGATTTCTGAGTCTTGACTCAGTCTTTGCAGGGTTCTTGTTGCATCCTCTTTCTCTTGTGGTTGCAGAGATAACATTTCAAACACCTGCTGAGTTTTGGTATCTTCATCTGACCCGTCTTTAGACTTACTTGATAGATGTTCTATAAATGCATCCAACTTATGTTCAGTAGAGATTTTAAATTGCCAGAATTCAGCCAAAAAAATCACAGAGTAGTCAGATACATCCTTGCTCTCCCCAAGTCTTTTGTAATTTGATAGTCATACAGTAGGACCCCCGTATCCATGGATTAATGATCCGCAGATTCAGTTATCCGCAGTTGGCTGGGATCGGCCAGGGGTGGGCATCAGGAGATGGCAAGGAGCACAATCCCATACTCCCCGCTGTTTTCCCATTGACCACCGCCACAATCGGACCTGGGGCCAGTGGCTAGAGGTGGGAAAACAGCTCTGCTGCTGCGATCAGGCCCAGAGCTGGTGGCAGGAGATGGGAAAACAGCGGGGATCACGGGATTGCACTCTTTGCTATTTTCCCACCTCCTGCCTCCGGCCCTGGGCCCAATCGCAGCAGCAGTGGGCAGGAAAATAGCAGGGTGCAGGATTGCGCTCCCCACTGTTTTCCCGCCCACCACCGCTGTGATTGGGCTGAGGCTGGGCAGCGGGACGGGGCGTTTGGTACTATCCACAGATTTCAGTATCCATGGGGGGGGCAGGGACCAATCCCCCATGGACACGGGGGTCAGTTCTCTGAAAATCCAAATCTAGATTGAAGTACAATTATACAACAAATAAGAGAAAAAATAAAACATAAATTAATACTCGTGTCTTTTTTAAGAGTCCCAAGGCAAAGAAAAAGGAAAGGTTGACTTCTTTAGCTTCTTTAGCTTTCACTCATCATCCCAACAATGAGAAAAAAGAAGTACTGTTACTTTAAATTCTCCATAGTACAGGAAGGCTCTTACACATTAGAAAACAGTTTCAGCTGCTGCAGACAAAGGTTTCTTGTCTTTCATAAACAATATTACTAAGAAAAATCAAATTGTGTACATATAAGAGATCTAGACTCAGTTAATGTAGCGGCCATATGGGGGGGTGAAAATCCCTCAAACTCACCCCCCCCCCCAGCTCCACTGAAGTACGCGATTCTTCTCAGCCTTGGGACTGCTGTGGCTGCTGTGTTCCTGAGTGGACATATAGCTGATCCTGATCCCAGCTGAATCAGAGTCTTTGGACTTCCTGTATATCGGGGTGTCCACTAGCTTGGCGTGATGTTTCAGGGGTTCATGATCTAGTGGAGCTCACTAGATTGTGTCCTCCATTGACGTGACTGGATGCTGGAACCTCAGGACATATTTATTCTTGAGATGTAGAGATTTTCTGAAGCTAATGGATTCAATGCCTGGCTGTAGAAGCTTGTTCTGAAAGCTGAAAAGTGTCTGTGTAAGATCAGATTCTTATCTTTACCTTGAAGTGCCAACTCGAGAGTTTCCTGCTGCCGCATTACAATAGCGAAACTGTCAGAAACTTTCTCCATGCTCCTTGTTGTGTGCCTTCAAGTCATTTCCAACTTATGGCAACTCTATGGCAAACCTGTCATGGGATTTTCTGGGGCTGAATGTGTATGATGCACTCAAGAACACCCAGGGGGTTCCCATGGCTGAGCAGAAATTGAGCCTTGGTCTCCAGGATCATAGCCCAACATTTAGACCACTACACCATGCTGGCTCTAGCTGGGAATACTGCTTGTCAGCAGTGTTGTTGTTGTTGTTGTTGTCGTCATCATCATCCATCATCATCAACAACAACTACAACCACAAAGCACTGATAGACGGAAGTAGTTTTGCAAATCTATTGAACCCATTGCTGTCTGAAAGCACAGTAGAAAAGAGATATCAGTAGGCTTGTCTTTTGAATATAGCTTTTTGATTAAATTTCTTCCATCATGATGTGTCTTCCCATTCATGCAGGATGAAATCTAACAATTTCCTGATGTGTTGTCATACTTATGTATCCTCACAGTGGTTGATGATGCAATGAACAAGGAAACCCTCCAGAAATTTGGAACTGCTTTTTCAGGAGCGTGAAAAGACTTACCTTTCTTGTGAGCAAAGCAGATGTGTCTCATATGTTGCAAAATTTGCAGATTTATTCAGTAGTACATTGGCATCTATTAGATTTCCATATGTTAGACCCCAAAAGTCCAGCAGGTTCAGGCCTCACTGCTGTTGTTCTACCAAATTTGTTGCTGCACCATCAAAATACCCTGGAATTTATTTTGAAGATAGAGTATGCATTTCCCATGTGCCTTGTCTGAAAGGAGAATCATAGTGCCAGGAGCCATCCAAGAGTGTGATTCTGTCTTAAAATGAGGTACAAACTCCTTGTGAGCCTTATTTTGAAAGAAATTATTGGATATTTTGCCAGCAATGTGGCAGGAAATTTGGTAGTAGCATGGGAAATGGATGAATGAGGCTTAAAGTTGCCCATCCTTGGTTGTTAGAAGTACAAGGCGTATTTTCTTACTGCACTGTAACATGATATTTGAAACAACAGAATTTTGTGCCACCTTTAAGAGTAAGAAGTTTTGTCTGGCCTGTGCAATCAAGAATTATACCCATTTTGCCCATATATATCAAGAAATATTAACACAGGAAATGCATGAGGAAACAAGTCAGCCATAATTTTGTGGGCTCAGAATATTGGACATTCAATTCAGTTAGATTCATGGGAGCAGAGCTGGAAAAGGACAGAAATTTACAATGGCTCAGAACTTAAAAGAGAATTATTTTAAGCTGTTTCATAGATGGTACATGACACCAGATAAATTAAAAAAGATTTACAATACAGGTACTAGTCTGTGTTGGAAATGTCAGAAAGAGGTTGGACTGATATTTCATATGTGGTGGACATGCTCTATGGCTAAGAAATGTTGGAGTGAAATACATAACAAAATGTGTGCGGTACTGAAGGTTCAGTTTGCTAAGACACCTGAATTGTAGTTGTTGAATATGACAAATATATTTGAAGGTACTGATGTAAAGACACACTGGAGAATAGTACTGTATATGATAACAACAGCTCGAATAGAATACGCAAAGCTTTGGAAAACTTAGCAAATACCCACAATCGAACAATGGTGGGAAACATTTGTTGAAAATAGAAATGCTGATATAGTCTCCCAGAGATCAAAGGGGAAATCAGACGATGAGATAAAAAAAGAATGGAAAATTGCAATGCGTAATTGCTGGGTGTTGCCAAATGGAAATGAGTAATTCATGGTTAAGGTAATATGTGAAGGGGCGACAGTCAATATACCATGGAACTGGAATCTGAAGAGGGGAATGTAAGAACTATCATGTAAGATAAACATTGTATTGTGGTACAGTAATGTAAGTTGTTAAAAGAAGTATAGAAAATGAAATCTAGATCAGTGTGGAAGATTGAAAATATTTCATGTAAAAGTACATTTATAAATGTTTGTTTTAATTGTGAAAATGAATAAATTATATATATAAAAAAAGAATTATACCCATTTCATTTGCCTTACAGAGTTCTGTGTTTTTTGAGTATAAAGATGGAAGCACTTCTGCAATGTTCTTGATAGTTTCTCATTTATAATATATTCAGTATAAGTGACATTAGGTTGCAAAGCTAGCTGGAGCTGGTATGTCAGCTTACATGGTGAAGTAGTTTACTTGATGTTGACTGATTAGGCCTTGTGCTTTTAAAGAAACTATCTTATTTTTCCTTTGTTCTGAACTAGGATCATATTTGTATGAGAAAAAATATGATTTGTTCCATAGTGACATTTCAAACATTTGTAGTGACAGTGTGGGCATGTGATAGACTGCAAATAGAACATAGGGATTTGCCTTGCTTAATAGAGATGTAAAATATTTCTCCCATTGTGGCTTAAAAGATTTTCTTCACCATAGTTGCCTTTCTTACAGCCTGATGACGTCATGCTTGTGCAATCTTTTTCCATGAGTGGAAGGTAGAATTAGATAAGGGATTAGATACTGCAGCTGACTCTTCAAATCAAGTTAGAAGGTGAGCACTGTGTGATAGGAAGATGTCCAGTTCTTTCCCCATTCATCTTTCATGAGGATGAATAGTTATGCAAAAATGTGGAATGAATCTTGGTACATTACCATGAAAATGATAAGTGAGTGTGATCAGCTCATATTTTTTGTAGTCTAGTAGGATTAACCACTCCAAAGCCTACTGATAAGAAGCTGAACACAAGACAAATACAATTCGCTGTAGGGATTCACGCATATACTGCTACTCATACCGAAAGCAGTCTAGCCTTTTGTCAGCATTGCAGCTAGACAGTCCCAAAGTCCCTAGACCTAAGACTCAGAAATGTACCTTGGGAAAGGAAAAAGCAGGGGGAGGTGACAGGTCACAGAAGTGATGCAAATACAGCCCCATTTACAACAAGCTGTGCTTGCCGATATCCTAGTCACAAGGATGTGTGTTTATTCTTGACTGCTTGTAACACCTATAATTCAACACCACACACAGTAATGGGCCAGGTAACCAAACACGATTGTTAGCCACACACACACCGTACAGAATGACCAAAGGAAAAGTATATGAGATTCCTATTCACTCAGGAGAATTACTTGCTGGTTTTTAATCAGGTTTTTAGGCCGTTTGAAATGCAGTCAGGTGGACAAGCTTTTCAAGTTACTTCTACTTTATATAATTCTGTCAGATACTTTCTTCAGTTTGTGGTGCTTGCAGACCATAGTATTTAACGAAGAAATTGTTGTCTTTTTTATGCTTACTTTTCTTCTGAGAATTTTTATGATATAGAAAGTTATCTGTTCTGTGTTTTCAGACACTTAACTGCACCTGAGGCAAGCTGAGGCCTCTGGAACACAATCAACACTCCTCCACAACTGTACATTGTTAGGAAATAGTGGACAAGCTTTGAAGGTCATGGAAGTTTGTCTGCCAGGATTTGATGTCTTTATCAAGGAACCCCAATAAACGACTTCCAATGCACTCTGCTCACCTACATCAAGCAGCATAAAATGGAAGGGTTGTATGTGTTTGTGTTGCTTTCAGTCCTAGTGCGCATTTTGCAATCAGTTTTATATTGTGTGTGGTTTTTTTATTAGCACAGCACAGAAAACGCTAGCTGAATCTTGGTCCTTTTCTTAGTTTATCAGGTAGCTAAGGCCAACAGTAAGACAGATAAGATGATGGTTAACATTGGCCCGCAAAGGGAGGAAGATGTGTGAACAAGAATTCATATTTTTCACCACTACTACAACAATTGTAGCTTCTAGAAATTAGCTAATCTGAGATATAAAACTTTAAAAAAAAATAAAGCCTGAGGTTCTGTTTCTCTTTTACCTTAGATATTAATCTTGCAGTCTGGAACGGGATCTTCTGCTCATCCACAGAACATTTAAAGCAGCTAACGGTTTTCATTCTTGCGAATGGTAGAGATATCGCAAATGTAAAATTTATTTGGCTTTAAAGCAAATTGGCAGTGATCATTTGAAAGGGGCTGTAGTGGTAGTTCCTGTTCTGCATGTGCAAATATGCGTGCTTTGAGTACTCTGGTAACAGCTTCCCTCCATAAAGTGTGTGTGTGTGGCTAAACTGTAACATTGTCGGCTTCTGGATTATAGTCCACTTAATATCTCAATTAATGCCCTCTTGGTGTGGCTTCCCTTCTCTGGAACTCATTTTTGAGCAAAATGCTTGTCTTTCTCAGTACAGCAAGCTTTTATGTGTTCTGTTTTGAGTGTTGGCATTTGGGTATATTGGTTTTTATCATTAGTTTGGGCTCAATTGACTGTTTTGCTCAGTGTACCTCTTTACAGTTCTTAAAGTTGAAAAATCTGTAAAAGGAAGTGGTGTAGCATGGTATCTAAACGAGTAAACTATGCCTTCGGCTAACACAGTTTGAATCTTGCCTCTGTAATAAGAAAATTGTTAGGCAAAAGTTGAAGACAGAGAGGAGGGAGGTGTAATGTGGCTTCTCAGAAGTATGCCAATACAGTACACATCTAAAGGGTAAAAATTGTCAGGGGAGGCAAGATCTTTATAACTTTGCCTTGCCTAACCTTTGCCACTTTGAATTGCTTGCAGAAGAAGGAGGTGTTCCTTTGTGTCACTAAGGTGTCCTTAACCAAGGCAGCTTTGCTCTGCCTTGGCACTGCATTATGGAGTTACTGTTAATTAATTAATAGCATTATTAATGAATAGTATTAATAATATTAATACTCTTAATATTATAGATTGTTCTATGAATTAAAAGACGAGGAAGTGTTTTAGAATACTTCAAAGTGTTATATAAATAAGTGTTGTTACATATTTAATAGAAATAATTAATTTCCCCTACCTATTGAGACTTCATAAATCCAGCATGAGAACTTCTAAGAACACCTCAGTTTACTTCTGTAAACAGAAAACAAAAGTACAATTCTCTCTGAAGATCTTGAAAGTCTGAGCTTTCTGAACATCAGTATAATGAGACATGCTTTTGTTCTATTTTTAAATCATTCACTTAGTACCCTCAAACCTTAGCCTTCATTTATTTTCTCCTGAGGCTTAATATTGATACTTCCAGTCACTAGCAAGTGATCAGAAGAAATGCCACAGGGCGTTAGTCATCTGTCTCAGCCCTTTTACTGCCTTGCTTTACTTGATTTTAAGTTACAGGAAAGGTCACTACCTCCTACCCCTGAGTGATTCAAAGACAGGGGTTGTGAGAAGAGAAAGACTCCTTTGTTCTAGTTTCTGATTTTACTTCATAAGTTAAACATAGTTCAAGTCATAAAATTCCTGGCCAAACTTCCTTTTGTCCTCCTCTGTCTTGTTTGTCTTTGTATGACATTTCATCATTTAATTTGAAGTTTTTCTAGACACTACAATTGACCTGGTTGTGGTGAAAAATCCACTGAGTCATTCACTTCCAGAGCTAAATGAATATGCCATTGTTTAAATTATTATTTATGCTTAAATTAAGCTAAAAAGTATGTAATCACATGTAGAAGACACATAAGATGTTGGGAGTGGCAACCTTTGCATGCTTAAATAACTGGCTAGTTAGTTTACATGTGTATTGTAGGCATAGAGGGGACTGCCTAGAGTAAACTTCCTGTTGTTTGGTCAACAACCACTTCCTCTTGCATGTTCTCTTCCTCTTCCCTTTTTCGTTCTTCGGCTTCCCTGCAAGCATGCAGTCTCCGATTCTCTGGCAAGCATGCTTCCCTGTAAGCGTGTGAATTCTTAGTTTCATCTTACCTTTCTTCAGGAATTGAACCTGTGTAGACTGTGCACAAGATTTTGTGAGTAAACTTTTCATACTTTTTAGCCAAACTGTTTGTGTTTATTTTGAGCTAGATTAAGTGTGTCTGGGGTAGAAATGATAAAATGGGTCTTGTAATTTGTTCAGCTTCTATCTGTGCATTACAGAATACTCTGCTGATTGGCAGACTTATTACTAAAAATCTCCCAGTTCCCCAACATAAGAAACACACATAGAAACAGAATAGTTTTCAATTGGCAAGGAGGTTGGGCAAGGGTGAAGTTTTATCCAATTTAATTTATACACAGAAGATATTATATGGAAAGTAGGATTAGACTCAGAGGAAGGAGGTATGAAAACTGGAGAAAGAAGCATCAGTAATTTAAGATGTATGGATGATACCATATTGTTAGCAGAAAGTAACAACGGCATTGAATCACGGGCTCAACAGTTGGCAGCCTAGCTGGAAGTGAGGATGATGGCTGATATGTACAACAAAATGACCAATGGCTGCCATTGGTAATGTGTCCCTCCACACTACAAAGAGGCTGAGCTGGCCAAGGCCATGTCTGTGTTTCTGGGTCTTGTCTAGGTATGGGATGAATCCAGAATTTTCCAAATCCAAATCCAGATCCGGATCCCTGGAAGGTTCTGGGAAGCCATGAATCTCACGAATCTTGAATGTTTCGAATCCTTTTTTAAAAAGGTTTTAAAAAGCAAGGGAAAGAAGGGTAATCTTGGGCAAGACACAGTCTCTCAGCCTCAGCAAAAACCTAGGCAAAGGCAAACCTCCCTCTGAAGAAATCTGGCCAGGACAATTGTCATAGTTTTGCCTCAGGATCTCCCCAGATTGAAAATGACATGAAGGCCCTTTGTACACAGGCAGGAAAATATGGATTAATCCCACATTTTCCTGCCTGTGTTAACAGGGCGGCATACTACAGTAGAGAGATAATCCAGGTCAAAACTGGCTTTTCTTTGCATAGCTCCTTATGGCATCCTGGGGTTTGTAGTTTGGTGATGCACCAGCACACTTTGGCAGAGAAGGCTGTGATACCTTGTAATTGTGTATGAAAGAGCTTTGCAGGGGAGCTATGCAGAGGAATCTTTCAGCTGTCCTTGAAATCTCAAGCCTGTACCTTCCAGTCAATTGTTGAACTTAAATATGAAATGTTCAATTTAAATATCTTAGAATATAACCCCAGATGTAATTTCTGAAATTGTTAGCAAAGGTCATTATTACTCTAAGGGAAAAACTCACCTACTTGCCATCTCTCCTTGTGTGTCTGGTCTCCCAGCTTTTCAGGTGTCCCAGTCTCCAACAAACTATTTGGTTGCTGGATTCGAAAGATTCAGTTTGTCTATTTTCTGGCACAGGGATTTGGATTCCTGAATCTCAAATCCTTGCCCAGGATTCAAGGATTCGCTTGGCCCATCCCTAGTCTTGTCTCTCCAAGTACTTGGACATCCATGAGCATATGGGCAAGAAACTGACAGAGCTCTCGATGCGGGATGAGGAGTTGATGAAAGAGGATCCAAGAAGGGGCTGGACCAGCCTAAACACCACTTTTGGATAATGGCCAGTGTGCCCTCCTCCTCCTCCTCCTCCACTCCTCCAGTACGGAGTCAGTGCCTGGTTGTTGTGCTGAACCTTCCTTATTGTCAATAAAACATCAATGTTACTTTTAAAAAAATCACTTCTGAGGAAAGTGTGAAAGCAGGATTACAATTTAATATTAAGAAATCAAAAATAATAAACACAGATGATTTACATAATTTTAAAATGGATGATGAGGACACTGAAATAGTTAAAGATTTATTATACTTTTGCTCAGTCATTAATTGAAATGGAGACTAGTGAAGAAATCAGAAGAGCAGCTATGAGGCAGCTAGAATCAATGTGTGGATATGAAACTGGACAATGAAGAAAGCCAACAGGAAGAGGATCAACTCATTTGAAATGTGATGCTAGAAAAAGAGGTCTAAGACTACTAGATTTTTGTAGTGTGCCTTCAAATCATTTTCAACCTATGGTGACCCTAAGGCAAACCTATCATGGGGTTTTCTGGGGCTGAGAGTGTGTGAAGACTACTATAGACCCACTAAAGAGATAAATGAGTCTTAAAGCAAATAAAGTCTGAACTTTTACTAGAACCAAAAATGACTCAACTGAGGCTGTCATACTTTGGACCTATCATGACACAACATGACTAATTGAAAAAGACTATAATGTCTTTGGTAAAATGGAAGACAGGAAAAGAGGAAGACCACATTACAGACAGATTGATTTTGACCTTGAGTTTGGGAACCTGAGCAGAGCTGTTGGTGACATAGTCTCTTGGAGGTCTCACATTGATAGCAAGTTGAAATGGAACGGACAGCAAATAAAAACATGCAAAGTGCTAGCTTTCCATGGAACTTAACCAACTTATAGAATCATGTAGCTTTTAAACTGTAAGATTTAGTGAGATGCAATCTTGATTGCTGGAAATATGTTACTGACGAATTTCTGTTGACTCTAGGCTCTGCTTGTGTGATACTGGGAATAATAAAACATTGATACGTAAGCTGTTTGTCAAGGGGCTACTGAAAAATTGATCTATTGATTTTGTTGTCTCTTTTGGGCTATTCTGATAAGTTGCTACATTCAATATGTATGGAAGGATGTGACATGAAAATATCCAGAAGATTGTAATATTTTTAAATATGGTTTGGAAAACCTGACAAAGATGTTAGCAAATTGCTAATTCCATACTTTTGTCTTTCACTTTCATTATGAATAGATATTACTGTGTGGTTTTATTGCTTTCGTGATTATATAGTATTATGAAGCTCCTTTGTATAGCTTACAGTATATTTCTTTGTAAATGATAAATGGTGTATGGTCTACATAAAAAAGTGGCCATTTTCACTTTCATGTTCAAAACCAACATCCTTATTTGTTTATTTATTGAATGTATACTCCATGTTTCTCCCAAGATGAGATTCTTTTTAAAGGGGAGAAGGAGAAAATGCAAAAGTGTGATATCACTCTAGGCACTAAGATATTACAATTAAACTTAGTTCACATTTTTCTTCTTGGTCTCCATTAGAAGCCTGAGCACCATGTGTGGCTATAAATGAACAATATATGGATATGGAAAACAAAAAAGAGCTTAAACAATTATTGCAACTATTCTGAGTGGATTAGAATAGTGTTGAGCAAGAAAATACACAGCCAGAACTATCTTTAAACTGCTGTTTGAAAGCTGGAAGAAGCGCATTTCCTCTCAGTACCAATTTCTAAATTTAGTGTGCTTTTTTTCCAGGAAATGTTTTATTTTCTTAACCAATAACGCAGTCACTTCTCAGCACAATCATAGTTCTGTGCACGAAAAATGAGTATAATCAAAATCTTTTCAATAGACAGTAATAACTATTCTAGTTAGTACAACTTTCAACATGTCACAAAAAACAAGCCTTCAGTGAGCTTATCTAGCAAACTACATTAAGAATGCTAAATGCCAGAGTGATATAAATCCAGAAGTACACTCCTACAGATATATGATGTGTTTGGACTCAGTAATGGATATGAATATGTAATTCTCTTGTTACCCCAAAACCATGGGACCTTGTGAGGTCCTATATCAGAACCCACAATTAAAATGTAAAAATGGGGAATTAATTAACTCAATTTAAGAACTTTGCAAGAGGAGGGTAACTAGGATCTCTCCACCTATGTTTACGAGGAACTGCTAAAGAGACCAATCAGAAAACTTATAGTACAATTTAAATGTGTTTTATTGGGGGAAATTATACGTATACCCACCCAAATAGTCAGACAAAATGCAAACTGAAAAGGAAGGGAAGAAAATTGATAGAGGGAGTAGAAAAGGCTTTTTTGGGGGTAGGGCAATATTTACCATCCAAAGAGAAATGGTGATGTAGCTTGAGCTAATGCCAAGCAAACTGGCAAAGAGGTCCCCTGAAATTGAAGTGCTGTGTCAAGGATCCAAAACCAGGGTCCCTTTATACTGCAAAATGTGCCCTGGAGGTACGACTTTCTGGTTGGAAAACAAAGGATTTCTAGGGTGGACAAAGGTGAGGGGATGGATTAATGGTTGTTAATGTGTGGTGATGATTTTTAACATGTGGATGGCAAAAGATTTTGATGGCAGTGTGATCAGAGATCAGGAAAAGGATCATATAGGTGTGAGGATGATGCAATTATGGATTTCTTTGAAATCTTCCTGAACCAGACAACCAAACAAGCAAAAGCTCTTTGTTTGAATGGGTGTCAGCTTAAATTGATAGCCAGTTTTGTGGCTTTGTCCTCCGTAGGATATGCAAGATATGCAAACCACAGAAGTTACTTGCTCTTCTCAGGAGATGCCATTTGTTCTCCTTGCAAGAGCCATTCTCAGTCATGCTGAGGCACCTCTGACCTGTTTTTCCAGTCAGTTCCTCTTCCACATGGCCTCATCCAGTTATTGTTATATGATTTCTGTTTTATGCCAATTAAACCTGTCTGCCAATTAAAATATATTTTGCCAATTTAGACTATGAGAACCGTGGAGTTACACTGTACTGTAACTAATCAGTAGGGCTGCTGACTAAGTTACAGAAAGCACAACCTCCATTCCAAAGACATGTGCTTCTGGGGATTGGTAATGGGGATATTACCATCTGACTGCTGCTTAAGAATATAAGATAATCCCATTTGAATCAACCAAAAGCCCGTCTACTCCAATGTCGTGATTCCCAAAGCAGCAGACACTTGTGGGAAGCCTACAACAGGACATGAAAGCCTACTGTTATGACTGTAATGACTGAAAGCCCCATAGACTGGCATTGAGAGACACAAGGACTCTAATCCTGTAATGCAGAACCATAATTAAACCATAGTTATTACTAAATTGGTTATTTACACACTATTCATATAGAACTCCATAAACCATTGACAAGATGACACCATCACCATGAATACATTCTGTCACTCTTCCTTTCTAACATTTTCATTAGTTATAGGGGAAAATAGAAGGAGGGGAAAAAAACCTCTAGCCATGAAATATGACTTCCATTTTTGTTAACTAAAACAGGAAAGACTGAATGTAGAGGATAAAGTGAAGTCTTTCTGAGAACAAGACTTTTCCGCATGCCCATTCCTATGAGACAGAGGAACAATCCAAACAGACAAAAGAAGCAAAACTTGCCAGGACAGATGATCCTTGATGTTCACTTGATAGTTACTAACGGTGCCACCTCCACATTCAGATAGAGTCTGTTGTCTCCTGCTCCGTTTCAGCACTAGCTGGAGAACTGAAGTTTCAAATACCACAACCCTTTATCAACATTTGCCTCTGCCAGATCTACCTGGAGAGGCAGACTGTTTGGATACATTTTAAAATGTCAGAAAAGTACCCAATAAAACTATTTAAAATATGTTTTAAGTATTTGCATCTCTGTCTGATAGGAATGGGCCTGGAGAGAGATAGACACTTAAAGCATATTTTAAAGGATCTTAACATTGCAACTGTAGAAATTGATTGACTGAGGCAAGGAAACCACGGCCCTGACTTTGCAAGACCTGCACGGCTGTTAATAACAAGATGTTTTGGTTTTTTTCAGGATTCAATGCATGATTTTGTTTATTTACTGTAAATGCTAACCTGTTACTTCAGTGACAGTGGTTTCTATACTATTTAAAATGAAGTTTTACAGACACCCTCCTAACAACTTTGAATGCCAGTGCACAATGCTAATCCACCATAGCCATCCACACTGAGGGGCTAGGTTTGAATTCCTACTTACTATAACAATAAAGTATAAAAATTAAAAAAACATAAATTTAAGATAATGCAGTGAGAATAAATTACTACTTTAAGATTAGAAAAAGAATACAGATTGTTTCTCTGCTGCAGCTATAGGGCTCGTCTAGCATGTATACTTTTTTTTTTGTATTTTTTATTAAAACCCTTATATTCACAATTTTACAGCATTTATGTCTTATTCATTTTTCAACTATATAAAAATACATATAATTGTTTGCTTATTGAACAATCTTCCATTTTGCATTTTTTCCAACATACTTCTAGGATCTGTTAGATGTTTCAATCCTATCCAAATTTCAATGCATTTATAACTTCCTCCCTTCCCTGGTTTGAATCTTCTTTTGCAGTGTTTCTCTGTGACCACAAGAACCCATTCTATCACTGAAAGCTTGCCTCTTCACTAGCAAGATTAACCGATACGTTGGGTTTTCGGCTACTCTGCATTCTTTTTTTTTTATCTCTATTATTTTTCATGCAGTATCTCCTTGGCATAACCTTATCCAGTTGTCTTCAATATATTCCTTAATTGCCCTCATATTATTTTCTCTCTTACTACTTTTTTCATCCTTCATGGCCCGTGTTAGATCCTCTAGTATAACGTATTCTTGAACTTTACACAACCATTCTTCCATCTCTGGTGTTTCTGGTCTCTTCCAATATTTCGCATATACTATTCTGGCGGTGGTAATCATATGTAAAATTGTATACTCATATTTGTTAATAACAAGATGTTAACAGTGCCTTTCCACCCCTTTGAGGCCCCTCTCTAAACTGCAAACCCCAGGATTCCATAGGATGTTGAAAGTGGAATAATAGCGCTGTAACAGTCTAGTGCGGAAATGGCCTCAGTCATAGGGTCATCATACTTGCCTAACAGACAGCCTGCCAATCTCAAACAGTTACTTGCCTATAGAAGGATATAAAACACAGATGGGAGAGGGTCCAAGGCCTTGACTCAAGTCCAGATGCCAGCTCTGCCCACATTTCCATTCAAAAAATGTCATCACAGGACCTAATCACATCACCCACAATATTAGCAGTACTTTTACCTCTAATGTGATATACCATATTTGCTGGCGTATAAGACTCACTTTTCCCCAAAAAAAATATTATTTGAAAATGGGGTGCGTCTTATATGCTGGTGTGTCTTATACATTGGCAAATAGTATCTACCAGTGTATAAATGGGGTGTGCCTTATACATGGGTGTGTCTTATATACCAGCAAATACGGTATGCCATCCTCTGTCATTGATGCCCTTGAGCACTCTAAACTGGGCAAACCTGCCAGTTTTTGTGCTAGAGGATAAGTGAGCGTAAATCGGACATTAGGAATGGGAATACACAAAATCCAGTTTCAGAATACTTCAGTATTCCTGGATATTGCATCTTGGACCTAAGAACAGCAGTCCTTGAACAAAAAAGCTACAAAGGAAGATTGGAAAGAGAAACAGCAGAATTGGAATATATCCATAAACTCCAGTCCATCAACAGTGGATTGAACAGAGAAAATAGTTTCCTGGCACACTGCTTATATTATAACATTAGTTAACACCCCAGCCTCATGAGGGCTGTCTTGGCCAGTTTATCACATCTCCTTTCTGGTTTCCAGCCAACATCATACTACCTTTCAATAACTCCCTCCACCATTCATATGATTATCTACTCACCTTGGCTTTAGGCAACATCCTTCCTCCTGCTTTGGCCCTCAGTGGCCATTGTTAAAACTGAACTTGTCACCTCACCAACATACCTGCAAGTTTTGTGTTTTTATTGCTATTCACACATACAGTCAGCTCATTCATAGCAATAAAGTTTGGTCCTAGGCACTTCACCCCATGCCTCTGATGAAGTAGACTTAAGTCTGCCAAAACTTCTTTCTGTCAGTCTCAAGATCCCTTTGCATAGGGTCATCATAAGTTGAAGCTGACTTGATGCCATTTAGGTATGGGAGAAGGAGACTGAAAGGAAAAGAAGCAAACATTTTCTATAACAGAGAAATGTGTTGTTTTTAACATGGAGAAATTTGTTCTTTTTAATAATTTAATAATTTTTTCTTACCAGCTTATTTTTCAACCTCAGTTACAGGTTCTGTTACTCTTACATTTACCTGCACTAGTTGTGTTACTTCTGAAGTCTACACAGTCTGGCATTATAGGGTGACAAGTTCAATCAATAAACCCTCAGGGGAAAAATGCACATAGTTCCAGGTTTGGTATCAACTGTATATATGTCCATCTGGATTTAAAAATGCCATATGACTCATGAATATCAAGGGAATTTTTTATTTATTCTAATAGAGTACAAACAATAGGTCACAAAATTTCTGATCTGAACATCCTTAGTTTGGCACTCTTTCAAATGGACGATGATTTCCAGTCAAAGAATATTATACAGATACTCCATTCCTTTCTACTTAATGGATTTTGGTGGAAATGGAAAAAAAATAACATTGGGAAGACACTGGAGAATTACAAAAGGGAGTTAACATTTTCTAGACCTGTTGTTCAAAAGTTGATTCTATTTTGATGCTCCGCCCAAAGTGGAGGTCCCTGGACTAGCGTTTGTCAGTGAGCCAGGAGAATAGCAAGCGGGGATGGATAGGATGAGGGCATTGCCCTCCCAAATAAGGATTCTCACCCTAATGAAGTTTTCCTTCAGTCCTCAGGTTGGTAGCATTGAAGTAACATAAAACTTCAGTTGAGCCTGCAAGAAGTATAGTTTAAATATCCAAAGAAAACAAGCAGGCAAATATTTTTTTAGTTTTATAATATATTAGTATAATATATTAGTTTTGGGTGTGAATAATTTTTCCTGTATTGCTCTCTACAATTCTACAAATTTGGAAACTGAAAGAAAATTTGGGGAGGGGGAGAATTTTTTATTTAGGGGGAATGACTTGATTCCCTACCCCTGATCTCTATACCCCTGGTTGTAGCCAATAAAACATTAGAAAATAAAATTACCACTGTCTCACATCAGATAACCTATGAAAGACTGGTTTAGAATCTGCATAAAATTCAGTGAATAAGATAAGATTGTGGAACTAAGAACAATAGCACCCTCATTTGGAAGTCTAAGTTCCATTGAAGTCAGACACAGGCTTTAATTTGGGTGAAGTACCGTGATAAAGCACAGGACAGGTGCTGTCTATTAAAATGGCACATTTAAAAATAAAAGATCTGATTTTCAAAGGATTGGTGGTCAGGAACTTGGTCTTGGTGTGTTGCTGCTTGCTTTTTACCCAGTGAGCAATTCAGCAAAATCTGCTACTTTGTTCCCTGGGGAGATAATTAATTAGTCATTCATTCAGGGCATGTCATTGGGATTTTTTTATAATAGAAGGCAAGGGGGCCACAACACCTGTTAACAGTACCATACACAGTTGCATAGGGATGGGGGGGCGATGGGGGCAGTTTGCCCCCAGTGACAGTGTTTTTGGGGCATCCCAGCTCATAGCCATGCTGTCGCGGCTATGCCCCTTGTGCACTCTGGCCGTGCCCCCATGCCATAGCCCCACTCCCCTCCACCCACTCCAAGCTGTGCTGCTGACTGTACAAAAGTAAAACCTTGAATCCTAGATTTCAAAAAGTAGTATATAAAATCATTGACTATTTCACCCTTTAGACAGCTGAATAGTTGCAGACATATTTGAATTGACTGTTAGTGAGTCAACCCAAAATGAGAAGTATCACCTGAAGCAGTTCTTGTAATTTGTATTTAGTCCGTGGATGTTAGTGATTATATAAGACCTGTCTCACCTAAACAGTGTATTGGATCTTTCTAATTGTTACACTGGTGTGTGTGTGTGTGCATGCACTCACATATCTAATGATGTTCGTTTTAATGTGGTTTTAATTGTCAGGTTGTTACATCTCATTTTAATTTTTGTATCTTGTGAATATTTACAATGTATTTTTTAATTTGTTGTAAGCTGCTTTGAGCCCTGAACTGGAGAAAAAGCAGAATAGAAATAATAGCAATAATAATATTTCCATTAGGCGTATCATAGGGTGAGTAGAGAACACATGGGTGTGAGTTCTGTTGATATGTGTTTGACTTGCAAGAGGATAGAAGCACTTTCAAGCTACACAATTATATTATGGTGATTCCACTCTAACTGCCATGGTTTCATCCTATGGAATCTTGGGATTTGCAGTTTAGGGAGGGACTTTTAGTGCCTCACCAAACTACAAATTCTGAGATTGCACAGGATGTAGCCATGATAGTTAGTAGAAGCATAGTGTTAAAACTGAGCAGTGTGGAAGAACCTAGAGCCCATTTACCCACTAGAGTTCTAGTGAGAGTTCTGTTCTCCACCATCTTTCCTAATTAATGCATTCATTTCTTCTCATGCAGTGTAGTGGATCTTGCACAGGATCATCAAAGAATTTGGTTCAGACAACCATTCAAAGTTATGGTAGGGCAAAGTCTCAAAAAATCATTAATGTTCAGAGTTGGTAAGCAATAATTACAGGAGTTTGCATATGGCATGGAGCATATTCTGAAGAATTCTGGATCCAACATTGTATACTCTCTTGTGGATCAGGATTGTTTCATATGTCATTGGCATTACTTCATATGTCACATTCCTATATCAATATTTCATTCTGAAACAAATCTTCACAAGTAAATTCGCCAACTCTTTGAGTTTAGTTGCCTCAGAAGTATTCTGGGTTGGAAATAGATAATTTGTGTCTGGTGCTTTGTACACAGTAGTAAGCCAAAGGCAAACAAAGAGCTTACAAAGCTTACAAAGAGCCTTTGAAAAGCCACCTTTTCAAAACCGCAGAAATTGGCAAGAAGTCTTAGAAACAAGTTAGAAAGCTTGGAAGAATGCTCCCTTTCTGAATTCAGTCAACACTCAGACTTTCAGGACATTTACAAAAAGGAAAAAAAAGAAAAAAGAAAAATTCAAAAGCATAGAAGCATTTTAAAATAACTATTTATTTTCTGTTCACAGTGCAAATTACAGCTCATCTTCGTTGACATGTTCTTACTCCTCTTAGACTGCTGCCCTGTCTCCCCATTTTGGGATGTTTTAAGCTGGGGCAGACAATATCTGAGAGACTGAAGGATATTTTTTTATGTTGGCCAACTGTCTGGAAGGGAGCAAGTGAACTGTGGGGTAGGAAATAAGCAAGGAATGTATCCTTCCTTCTTTTCTTTTGCTGTCTTTAATTATTCTATTCATTGTTGTAGTGTGTCTCCTAGTTGTTTCCAACTTATGGTGACACTAAGGCAAACCTATCACAGGGTTTTCTGGGGGTTGAGAATATGTGATGTACCCAAGGTCAGTGCGCAAACCACTACACCGCACTGGCTCTCTGAAATGCATTTTACTTAAGGTTTTTAGTAAAATTTGTTTTTATTTATTAAAGAAACCAGGGGTCTTGTGGCACTTTTATTTATCTATCTTTTAAAATATTTATATTCCATCTTTACGTTTCACAGTGAAACAACTTAAGGCATCCAATTTGAAAATAATAAAATGTCAAACAAAACATTAAAAAAAATGCTGTGTTGAGCCTTACCTGGAAGAAAGTCAAGGGATCATACATGATGCTTTCTGAAGTCGATGAGAGTAAGAGAAAGTGAATAAATATATTCACTGGATCCATGAAACTGGCAGAACTTAATCTCTTTGGTGTGGAAATAGGAACTGTCTGTGGGGTCACTGGAAGAACAAATCTGGAACGTAAAAAGAATTGGCAGAAGTCATTTCAGAACCACTCACAATAATCTTTGAGAACTCTTGGAGAACAGGAGAAGTCCCAGCAGACTGGAGGAGGGCAAATGTCATCCCCATCTTCAAGAAAGGGAAAAAAAGACCCAAATAATTATCTCCTGGTCAGCCTGACATCAGTACAAGGAAAGATCCTAGAGCAGATCATTAAACAGTCAGTTAGTAATTACTTAGCAATGCCGTAATCACTAAAATTCAACATGGATTTCTCAGAAATAAGTCGTGTCAGACTAATCTTATCTCTTTTTACAATAAAGTTACAAGCCTGATAGATGAAGAGAATGCTGTGGATGTAGCATATCCTGATTTCAGTAAGGCCTTTCACAAAGTTCCCCATGACATTCTTGCAAAGAAGCTAGTAAAATGTGGACTGGATAGGGCTACTGTTAGATGGGTTTGTAATTGGTTGACTGACCAAGCCCAAAGAGGACTCATCACTGGCAGGAGAGAAGTGACTAGTGGGGTGCCACAGGGTTCTGTCCTGGGTCCAGTGCTATTCAACATCTTCATCAAAGACTTGGATAAAGGAATAGAGGGCATACTCATCAAATTTGCAGATGACACTAAATTGGGAGGGGTTGCTAATATGCCAGAGGACAGGATCAAAATTCAAAATGACCTTAACAGATTGGAGAGCTGGGCCAAAGCTAACAAAATGAATTTCAACAGAGAGAAATGTAAGGTCCTACACTTAGGTAGAAAAAATGGAATGCTCAAATATAGAATGGGGAACATGTGGCTGGATAACAGTATGTGTGAAAAGGATTGGTAGATCACAAGCTGAACATGAGTCAGCAGTGTGATGTGGCAGCCAAGAAAGCCAATGCAATTCTTAGTTGTATCAATAGGAGTATGGTGTCTAGATCAAGAGAGGTAATGGTACCACTCTATTCTGCATTGGTTAGGCCTCATTTGGAATACTGTGTCCAGTTCTGGGCACCTCAATTCAAGAAGGATAACAACAAGCTAGAGCATGTCCAGAGGAGGGGGACCAAAATGGTGAAGGGTCTGGAAGCCATGACCTATGAGGAGCAGCTCAGGGAACTGGGTATGTTTAGTCTGCAGAAGAGAAGGTCAAGAGGGGACATGATAGCCATGTTTAAATATTTGAAGGGATGTCATGTCGAGGTGGGAGGGGCTTGTTTCGCACTGCTCCAGAGACTAGGACAAGGAGCAATGGATTCAAGCTGCAGGAAAGGAGATTCTACCTGAACTTCATGAAGAACTTCCTGATGGTCAGAGCTGTCCGGCAGTGGAATATGCTGCCTTGGAGTGTGGTGGAGTCTCCTTCTTTGGAAGTTTTTAAGCAGAGGCTAGATGGCCATCTGTTGGGAATGCTTTGATATATGTTCCTGCATAGCAGGGGTTTGGACTAGATGGCCCTTGTGGTCTCTTCCAACTCTATGATTCTATAAGAGAAAGATTTTAATCAATGTGATCATTCTCCTTGCACAGACTAACACATATAAGGAGACTAAACTGAGTGGGCAGGCATGAACAATTCAAGCACAGAAGAGGAAGGCTTGATGGATGAAAAATCATGGGCAGAGAGTTATGCTGGGCAAGGGGTTTCACAGCCTAGTTCCCTGCACTGTGCCACAGAGGAGACCTTTTCATAGGTTTCTCCAAGCTATAACAAACCATAGTTGTCACACACACACACACACACACACACACAAAATGAAAATGTAAGTTTTTGGCACCTTTGAGGTTTTTTTTCTTCCACATGGTGGCAGTATTTTATTTTACATTAAGTTATGATATGGGGAAAGTAATTCAAGCTTTAAATAGATTTGACAGTTCTCAAATTTCTAGCATTGCAAAAAAGTGAAATACTGAAAACAATTCACAAGCTGAACTCTTTATTTCCTGTGTGTTTTTTCCCTTGATATCTTTGCCTCTCCCTTTTCTTTGGATACTTACAGTGTATTTCTAAATGTTCAACTGAAGTGAACATTAATTGGGGACTGAAGGAAAATTTCATTGGGAGACAGATTTTTTTTATTTGGAGAAATAAAGTCCTCTTCCCCCCTTCCCCTTAGCTACACCCTTGCTTCACTTTAGGGATCAGTTTAAATGTTACATTAATGTGAACTGACTTAATTCTCAGTGTGGACAAATGTGTGAACAACACAATTAGACTTCAACATACAAACCTCTCTAATTTCAAGAAGTTCTCCGTTGTAAAAAAAGGATACAAAAAGGGAAATGAGGACAGAAATGCATATTTCAATGGAAAAAGCAAACCAGAATTCATTGTATTAGGATACACTGCTTGCATAAATGCTCATATTACGTAAAGTTAGATGTGCCAAAATGCATTTATTAGGATGCATGCACACAAAATGTGTATGAATTTTCATTTGTACTACTTAAAAAATCTACAGCACTTGTGGTTGGGAAAAATGAGAAACCAAGTGAAACCACAATCTAGAGATTCAGCTTATACTTACACATACTACTGTTAGACTACACAGAGTAGCCTGCATTTTATTTTAATTTATTCAGCGCAAAAGTTGAAAAGTTTCGAGGAACAGGTAAGGAGAATTAAACCCTTCTTTTGTCTGCTGCCTAATTTCTTGTTGTCACTTATCTCAATTATTTTACTGTCAGCTGAATTCAGTGCAGGAGCTGAACGTCTGCATCCCAATTTTTTCTTTAAAAACCAGCCTTTTGCTCTTTATGTAATTTGGTTGGGTCTGAGTTTAACCAAATGGATCAGACACATTCATGTGTGGTTTGATCTTAGACATAATTAGAGGTAATTACGTGTAATGTTACTTGCATGTTGGACGGACAGATTCATTCATTCTCTCCATCTCTGTGTGCCCCTGTCCAGACAAAAATCAACTCTCCAAGGTATCTGCCCATGCTATCAAGAGAACCATTCAATCAGAGGTAAAAGTAAGATAAAAAGACTTTCATCCCAGCATCACTTTTCATCAGTTCATGTTTGCCAGTGAATCTAATTCTAATACACAGGACTATTTCATTGTATGAGCTGAATCTGTCTTGTAATAGTGTCAACATACCTTTTTGGGTTTGTTCATGTATACATCAGACTCCTATAGTATCTGTGCATTTCGTTTTGTAATTGTACATAGTTAGCATCAACAGTCAGGAAGTTGATGAAAAAGGTGAATAGCCGAGGGAGCAGAATCTATCTCAGATATTTATCTGTACTCCTTTCTTTTAATAATTACTTCCTGGAACTGTTTCTCTCCTAGAAATAGATAAATAAGTAAGTAAGTAAGTAAGTAAGTTGCTCATGTCTTGTTTTCGTTACACAGTGTGTTTCTCAGTCCCACTAGTTGTGTCCAATGATATGAAACAAGGAGCAGGAAACTTCACAACATGATGTCTGAATGTCAGTAAATATTACTGATATTTTCCAAAGAAGTGGAGTTTGACTTAAGGCTTCTATCTTTATCATATGATATATTTATGCTCACAAATACTACTGCCAATAATCCTCTGGAAGAGCAGTGTGGTGTCACATTGTCTGTTTACAAGAGGGAAGAGCAGGTTCTCAAACTTACGTAAAGCCTAAGTGGAGATGTTTTCATGTACGCAGGCGCTCGTTCATAAAATTTAAATGTAACTGTGGGCTGAAGTGCAGCCATTTTCTAAACCCCTGTTTTGGGTTTTTCTACAGAGATAAAGACTGTCTCAGAATTTGGGAACTACTGGAAAATGCATTTATGTACAAGAACCCATGCAGCATTACCGAGGAAGATTATCAGCCTCTGATGGACTTGGCAAGACATCCTATCCCATGTAACAAGGTAACTGTAGGGGTTTGGGTGTGTGTGTGTTTTGTTTTACTTTTTTTATGCTGCTTGATTTCTTGCATAATGTTTGCTATTATTGTTCCATATTCACTGTGACTTTCTCATAAAGGGTATTTTTAGTAACCATGAAGTGTTTGGGGATGTGGCTGTGTTAGGACACTGTGTGCCTACTGGGCATGATTTCTTTCACTGCTAATGGTGAATGACACAACTCTATACCAAGCCACTCCTCACCTGCAGGGCTACTGATCTGTTTCTTGCCTTAAGTGATCTCACCTCCAGGGATGGTTCTTCATTCTTCCTTCAGTAGTTCGATTTTGCCTCTCCTCCCTCTTCTTCTGGACTAGTTCCTCTGTCTTCTATCCTTCAAATGTTTTGGACTTCAGTTCCCAAAATCCTTGACCATTGGCTGAACTGGCTGGTGTTTCTGGGAATTGAAGTCTAAAACACTTGGAGGGTCAAAGACTGAGAACCACTGATCTAGATTCTCATGAGGCTTCTCTTGGCTATCTGTGACCCTCTTCTTCAGTGCTCCACTAAGGTCTCTTTCACAGAACATAATTATAGCACTTTGATATCACTTTAATTGCCATGGCTGCCTCCATGGAATGTGGGATTTGTAGTTCAGTAAGGCACTAGATTTTTCTGAAGGGAAATTCTAAATATCTCATAAAAAAATCAAAGGATTTTGTAGCATTTAAAGTGGCATTGAAATGCTATAACTGTGTAGTGTGAAAGAGGCGTAAGTTGTGATTCTTCATTGTCCACTTAAGACTCTTTAACTCTCTCCCTACCTGTGCTTTGTATGTCCTCCTAGTCCCTTTAATGAGAGTCCTCCTGAAGTAACAAAAGACACGGAGATATCTTTCGGAGCGTGGGGAATGCTCTCGTTTATTTGCAACAGCTATCTTTTATAACTCATCAGTTTACATAGCTGTAGCAGCAATCATTGTATAAAGGCAAATCAAGCAAGTAAAAGAATAGTTCATATATCATTATGTACCTTACTAATGGAAGAGTGCTAATAGAAGAATAGCTCATATATTATGTTGTCAGGAAATGTACTATGTATCAGACCTATGTATCAGACGCCTCAGTAGTTTGCAGTCATGCAAGGTAGGGTCAGAGAACATCAGAGCTGCCAGCCTGAAGGTGTGCCCAACCAGGCTTTACAGCTCTTAATTCTCCTCATCCCATCCTTTTTGACTTCGCACATATGAACTTCACCGTTTCCTTAATAAAGGTATAGATTCCCGTTGAATAATGTGAATTCATGGAGGTGGATGAAACATCTGAATCAAAGAGGGTATACATTGTATGCAACAACAAATGGCAGTTAAGCAAGCCACGCCCATGAGTACATAGAAGATTATTTGCTGTAACCAGGACAAATTCGGAAACCATGACAGCAGCCAATCCCATAACCCTTTTGGGTCTTGGGTGATACCAGTCACTAAAGTATGTAGTGCTTCTATACGTGCATCTACGGCTTTGCTGTTATCCGTTAAATTGATGCAACAAAGTCGCTGATGAGTTTCACAACCGAGATGATGTCGTAAGAATAAATAACCAATGGCTGCTCGATTCTCCAAAACTGCATCTCTCAACTCATGTTGTTCTTGATTAAGAAGGGAAAGAGCTTGCGAAGTTACATTAATATTCTTTATAAGTGCACAAGCTAGCTTATTAATACTACAACCATTATATATAGATAATCCAGGAACTCCAACTAGGGACGCACCTAAAGCAACAATCTCACCTTTAGATAACAAATTCAAAGAACTGTCACAGTCTTCATCCGAGGAACGGGTGTCACGCAATGAGTATGAAGAGGGCTTAGAAGGTAAAGCAGAGACCAACCGACTCAAACAGCATGGCTGGTTATCTGATAAATTACCTGGTATGTAAGACCAAGTACGAGACCCACAGGTCCAGAACCATCCAGGTGGTAATACTACATGAGCATAATTAAAGGAAATATTTTGAATATTAGAACAATTAAAGGAGGGTCCGGGAACTGTGAGACAGCCCCGATGAACCTTGGAGGAAGAACAGTTAACCATACAAACACAAGAAGAGTTATCTCCACTAGCTACAATTGGCGTATGAAGACTGATAGCAGATAAAGGTAACGAATAGGTAGCAGCACCCCAATTGGCATTATGAGAGTAGTCTAAAGTAACATTAAAATTATAAAATTGTGTATCATTAAGGACTTCTTGTGGATGTCTACAAACAGGTATCAAACATGAACTCAATAAATCCCCAATAGCCAACTGTTCAGAAAGACAGAAATGATCCACCCCAGAAATATTAGCTAGATGTAACCATATATTAGTAGAAAGCTGGCCTTGCAAAGAACCAGCAGCAACATGAGGAATAAAAAACAACCAAAGACAGATCATTACAAGGGTTACAGAGTTGGCAGTAATAATAGCAAAAACAGCAGCAACCAAATTTTCTGGAGACTGGTCTTTTCCCGAATCTTCTAAAATTTTTTGAGCTGAATTGGTTAAGGCCTTGATGTCACCCCAGGAGATAGGGTGACTACAGCTCCTGCGAGGTTGACGGGGAGCTTTTTGATGAAGTTGAAGATTGAAGTTTGGAATTCGATTGGGATTGATCTGATGCCACGCCATGAACAGGACAAACTGCTTTAGCTGGAACCCACACTGGACCAGAAGGAGTATCTACTGCAGCGTAACCACAACCCCATGTGATCAAAGGTGCTGGGCCTAACCACGCTGGATCTGGCAACTTGCGATAGAACACCGGCGGGCGAGCAGCAGGGACTGGATCACCAAAATGTTTGTGGATAGGGGAAAGAGCAGAAGAATCTAATAACAAATGATTAAAGGTGAATAATGCAATATGTAAAGCTTCTTGAATTTTTCAAGGATGAGGAAATCCAGCAGGGGGACCTGCACGCTGCTGCTGCAGCAATTCTTTAATAGATCTATTAGCCCACTCTACTATAGCTTGTCCTGTAGAATTGTATGGATACCATGCGATAACTGAATATCCCAGTGTGTGCAAAATTCAAGGAAGGCAGATGAGGTATATGCTGGGCCATTGCTCGACCCAGACAGGGTCATGTGTCAACCACTTTAGGGGTAGAGCAGTAGGGGTAGAACCATCAAGAATTAGACATCAAGGGAGATAACAGCACCCAATTGATTCAACAAATCACGACCCCAAATGTTTGTGAGAATGGACAAACGAAAAGGGCACACCAATGCCTGTGCCGAGGAAGAAGGAGAAGTAACAGTTAACCACTTTTTAGATTGTACCACCTTCTGATGACCACCGACACCCCACAGTTGTTGGACAGACTCCACAGGCCAGTGGGGTGGCCAGGATTTATCGCAAATGACAGAGACGTCAGCTCCAGTATCAATTAATCCTGAAAAAGATAAGCCTTCAATAATTAATGTACAAGAGGGCCGCTGGGTCCCAATAAGATGTTCCATCCAGCAAATAGAGGAAATTGACCCCTCAGAAGTTGGATTAGAGGTTGTGGATCCAAATCCTTGATCACTTTTGGGCTGAGATAATAGCCCTGGCACAGTGTACTGAAGTAAGAGGAGTTGGGCAAAAGCAGTACCTTGATGCACTATCTGAGGAGTGTGTGTCCACAACTGAACCTTAAGTTCACCAGTGTAGTCAGAATCAATTACTCCAGGGACAACAAAAATACCCTGGTGGCTGGCAGATGATCATGGTAAAATCAGTCCTACTGTATGAGGAGGAATAGGACCATGCATTCCAGTAGGAGCAATCCAAACTTCTCCAGGAAAAATAAATTCATGATCCTCTGTTATTGACAAGTCAAGTCTGGCACTCCCAAGCGTTTTTGCTCAGAGGTCTGAAACTCGCCCTCTCTGGGAGCGGTTGTGACCTGATACTCCCCCCTTTTTCCCTGGGCTGGGGGGTTGCCCGTCTGGCGGTTTCCCGCTGACCGGCATTGATTAGCCCAGTGAAAACCTTTTTGACAGATGGGACACTTCTTACTAGGGCGAGGCTGAGCAGTTGCAGATGGTTTAGAACGACATTCCTTTTGAAAATGAGCATCTCTCCTGCACTTAAAACATTTGCCCTGTTTTTTATTACCAGATTCGATCGCCTCCGCCAGTAAGTTCATGCGATGACTTTCTGTTCCCACATCTTGACACACTCTCAGATAATCTGCCAAGTTTGCACCCAACCCTGTGAGTGGCTGATTAACAGCTCTGAGGCAGCATCTGGATTCTCTATTTGTTGTTGCAAAGCAGTTTGCAGCCAATTAATGAATTCTGCATACGGTTCATTGGGTCCCTGCCTGATTGATGAGAAGCTCTTCTTAGGGGCATTGGAAGCTGGAAGCTTACGAAAAGCTTCTAAAGCACAGCGAGAGCCCATAGCAAGCGTAGCCTGTGGCAAAGCGGCTTGTATACAAACTTCTGTAAACTGCCCTGTGCCTTCCAATTGTTCGGTGGTGTAGACACCTCCCCCGGCTCGAGCATGAAGCTCAGCCAGATGATGTTGTTCACTTTCCCATAACACATATTGAGAAGTATCTAAAAGCATGCGCATCATGTCTTTCCAATCAGATGGGGTCAATACATGTCCATTATTAATGCTTTCCAATAACCCATGTGTATACCTACTAGTAATCCCTGTTTCAGTAATAGCCCTATGGACCTCCCGAAGCACATTGTATGAAAGGGGAGCCCAAATGACTTGCGGCTGTCCACCAGCATCCTGCCCATACGTTACCGGGCAGACGGCACGAAGATCTAGCACCTCTTGCGGGGTGAGGTCTTCATGTGCCAAGGCCTGATCGACCATTTGTTGGAAAGGAGAACGAAAAGACATACTCTTATTTGAACAGGGTGTGCATGAGGCTGATTCATTTTTCCCTGCGATATTAGAGGGAGTGGTGGCTTGACTAGGAGGATTAATAGCAACCACCTCATATGAGGGAGGTGGAGAATGATCAAGAGTGACTCGGACCTGACTGGAAGGACCAAAGCGCTCCACAGCATAGCGACAAAGATGCCACAAATGCAGGATATTTACTGGCACTCGGGGCTCAGTATGAAGACACTGGCCAATCTTTTCCCAATGACTCAATTGCAGTGAACCCCCTTCAGGGTACCAAGGGCAATGAGTGCCTATCTCACGGACCAGCCGGAGAACCTGGGAGGAAGGAACAGGGTGTCCAGATTTCTCTCCTCATCCTCCATCCAGTTTTTAGGGAAATTCCACACCCATATTGGTGTTTAATAATTTTGGTGGAATGTCCAGAAACACATTAATCATGAACTGTACATTTCAGGATGCCACGCTTCCTGAATAAAGCAATAGAACCTTCATATGAGGGTGGTTGTCCTTTTTGTGATAGTAGGCATAAGAGAATCAGGACAAATTGCTGCCAAGCATGGGTAAGAGCCAGCCAATCTCAACTCTTGGAAGGCTGTGAAAGGGAGGTTAGGCGGGAAAGAACAGAAAAAGAAAAGCTTGACTGTTGAATTGTCAGATAGGAATAAGACTGGGCTAGAGATAAAGCAAGATAGAAACAGGAAACAAATAGAAATGGAAAAGATACAGGAAGAACAGGACAGGGACAGTTTTGAGATAGCTTGAGATATATACTTTGTATATTTGAGATAGGGTCGAGTGGAAACAGAGATAGGATGGCATAGGAGAAGTGGCAGATTCTCACTAGCTGGGAACTTGGGTGGAAGAGAAATTATTACATGGGTTTTAAAATAACGCTGCATTGAAATGAATATAGTTTCAACTTAAAAGGTTTGTTGTGTGAATTTTCTATTATTCAATAAATCTTCATTGTGGTTTGCTTTTACAACTGTGCCTGAGAATCATTCAGTTAAGGGTTTTAAATCAGTCATACAATTACAATGTTACCTTGATTTCTAGGGGTCCCGGGAGGGACACCTAAATGCACTCTCAATTTTATAAGTTGGGGAAATTAGCCAAGAGCACAGCCTAGCAATACGAGAAGCAGGGAAACGTAGCGAGATCTTGAACCCTATGTTTTATGGGGTCAGGCCGAGTCAAGGAGTACACAGAAGTTGAAATAATATATGTTGTTTTATTAAAACACAATCAAACAGTGTATGCAGCACGCTCACACAGATAACTAAGGAAATAAAGGTTGGAGTGGGATAGAGGGATTTTTAGAGGAGTTGGTTTGGGTGATACTTCACCTGTCCTGAAGCCCAGTTGGAAGCGGAGAAGCTGGGGAGCGTGGATCTCAGTACGTGGAGCTGAGGGGAAGGCTCGCTGGACAAAGCGACAGCAAGGCAGGATGGAAACCAAGAGCGATCCAAGGAAGCGCTCAAAGTCAGGGGTTTTTATAAGGAGAATTGTGACCGCAGGTTAGTTCGTACTTGGGGAAAACAATGGATTTGGGGCTGGAGACAAAGCCTCCAAAAGGTCAGAATTTGAATGATTGAGTTATAGCCAAATTGTCAATAGGATAGCCAGTATGCAAACGCGGAGTACTTGAGCGTTGTATAGTCAGATCATCAAGCTGCCAGCGCGGGGCAGAGGATCTTTTGAAAGTTGCATGCATACCTAATTGAGGTACTTGCCTTGAGGTCTCCTGAAGCTGTGAGTCGGCTATTTCTGGCCTGCCTGTATTGTGTTGGAATATCACGGCGATTATTGGCCGAGCCTGTATGCGTGCTTGTCCGGGGGCCTCGCAAGCACGTGGAGGGGAATGGGTATGTGAGGCCGAATTATTGATATCAAGAGATATCTTTTTATATCCCCCAAGCTCGGGCTAGCCAGGGCAGTAACAACAACCCTGAACCCAACATAAAGCACATACACCCATGCAATGGTGTAGCTACCTTACAGCCTCAGATGTTAAACCAAAGAGCAGCTTAAAAGTTTTAGGGGCAAGGTAGGTGATAGGACTGGCATCGATGTGAGCATCTCGGAAGGGGAATCCATCATAAGTTCTGTGATTGATGGTTTAACTACCATAACACAAGCGTTGCCATCCAAACATTTTAAATTTATATCTCTTCTCTGGCTAATTTTTTAATGTATGTGAGAGGTAGATAACATAACCTAATGTTTTCTAACTTTTACTACAGTTAAGCACAATTTCCTTATAGTGTACTTCTCTGTCTCAGCCTGTGCATTACACGCTGTTTGCTGGTAAGAATTAGTCATTAGGGAAATTCAGTTCATGAAATTAAATACAGAGAAATTGTTTTGTGAAATGGTTCCCTCCCTAAGCTTTGTTTCATGGGTTAATTTCAATGACTCTTAGTATATTTCCTTTGGAATAAGTCACATTGAACTCAATTGAGATGATTACACATGCATAGGATTGCTCTTTGAAATTTTGAAACATCATTTTGAGGCTGCTTTAGCTGCAAAGTTTTGCTTTTTTTCTGTATTTAGAATTTTTCCGAGAGCTCTGTGATCTCTTATCTTTTTAGGTCACTTTATAATGCTATGAGTACTGTGATATGGAAACATGCCTTACAGAACAATACAGGCATATAAGAAGAGCCCTACTGGACCAGGTCAAAAGTGTATCCAGCCTAGTTACACAGAGATCAACTGTGAGAGGACAGCATTTGTCACTGGTGCTGAATGAAGACTGTTGCTAGTATAAAAATGAAGAAAATAGAAAATGTGATTCTGAGCCCAGTCCACTGCAACCTGTAAAAGACAGCTGTGATCCAGGGTTTTCCTATTCATACAAAGGGACTGGTGTCTTGTCTGCAGGAACCAGGGATAATCCTGCAGATAGAGTGCCACCCACTTAACTCTAAGTGCATCTTCCAATCAGTAGAAAAATACAACGTGTAAATAGGTCCTGCAAAGAGAAGGCTGGGTAGCGAACTAAATACAATTAGTTGCATCTCTGGTGATTCTGTCCTTTGCCCTACCAGCCCCAGTGGGCATCCACAAACACTAGTTGGAGCTATTGTTTTGTTACCACTGTTTTCAGTGCATCCGTTCACTTAAGACTGGATTGCCTACATCACTTCCATGACCTTTTCCCAAAATTGGGCCAATGCTTGTAAATGGTGAGTGTTGATATTCTGCCACGGTATGAATTTCAACACATGCCATGTAGCTAAAATTAGAATTGAGAGTTTGACATTTTCAAGGTGCATTAAATGTCTCTGAATAGTAAGTGTACCCTTCTTGATACCAAGCAATTATTTCATCATTAAATAGGACTTGGATCAAGGAAACTACTGGCAGAATTAACAGATCCCCCCTGCTGCTCTGTAGTCCTTTGCATTCTCCTGGAAAGCTGCATCTGAGGTTTAAAGTAGCCTCCAGAATAGTATGGGATGTGTTACGCGGGAGGCTGAAACTGAAGGGAGATCTGAAGGAATTAGTCATGATGGGTCTGCTTTATCAACTGTATGATCAAGAAACTGAACTCTGCTCCTGCACAAGCAAACTGCACAGAGAATCACAGAACCCTCCCATTCTTGTTTTTTTTGTGCTCTGCCTCAAGTGCCGTATTGAGAGAAAGTGGGATATAAATTAAATAACTAAATATAAACAATATTGTCAAGACATATTTGTTCTTGTCTGCTGCCTAAGCATTGAATGGCAGCCCTTCTGAGTCTTTTAGACCCAAAGACCAGAAATTTCTGCAAACAATATTTTTTTATATAATTTTTATTAATTTTCATCAAAATAAAAAAGAATTATATAGTATACAATTACGCTTTCAGTAGTTTCAGATTTGTACATTGATTCTTCCATGTTTCTTTATCAGAGCAAATAGTTATCAGTGTATCTTTCTTATCATAAGTCCTCTATTGACACCATCAGCAACCTTAAAAAGTTTGTTCCAGATATTCATTATCTTATCCTTAAAGTATTTTTCTTACTCTCGCAGTTGTATAGCTAACAATCATGTGTACAATAAATATACTTATATCTATACAACACCTTTCCTATTATGTTGTGTGATTAAGATAGCTTCTAGTATTCATTGAATTTAATCAATATTTCACATTTATTACCCCTTACAGTAATATTTCTATTTCTATTTCTATTTCTATTTATTTTATAACTCTCTGCTTTTGGAAAAATAAGTTTATAGGATCCCAGTCTTTTTCTATCTTCTCATCTGATTGTCCTCTGAGTCTCTGTGTTAGATTATCTGCTGATTTAATCTCAAATAGGCTTTGAGTCCAAAGTTCTATATTTGGTGTCCCTTCTTTCTTCCAGAACTTAGCGTACTCTATCCTGGCTATGGTTATCATATATAGCAGAATCTTAGAGTACTTTTTGTGTATGGTTTGGTCTGTGGTATGCAACATATTTAACAGGTAGATTTCTGGTTCCTTACTAAATTCAACTTGTAAAATTTCTTCTTTTTTTTATGTATTTCTTTGCTTTCTTGCATGTCCACCATATAAGATAAGTCGTGCCAACTTCGGCTTGGCGTTTCCAGCATTTCCCTGTACCGACGTTATAAATTTTTTGAAGCTTACTTGGGATCATATACCATCTGTGGAAAATCTTCAAATAGTTTTCTTTTAAATTTTGGGCTGCTGTGAATTTATAAGTCTGCTTCCAGCTTTGTTCCCAGTATTCTAATTTTATTGGATGCCCGATGTTCTGCACCCACTTGATCATTACGTGTTTGACTGTCTCATCTTCTCTCTTGTATAATAGAAGTGCTTTGTACAATTTAGCAAATATGTATGGTGGATTTTCTCGCAAGATTTTTATTATTTCATGTTACTCTCCTGTATTAAAACCATACAGCTTCAAGTCAATCTGGAATCTTTCTGTTAACTGCCTGTAGGGGAACCAGTTTAGGATTATCCCTTTGTCTTCTAATTCTCTTCTGTCCTTGATTTTTAAAGCTCCTGTAGTATGTTCATTCATTAAATCTTCGTATCTGAGCCATTTGTTCATGCTTTTCCATCTTCCGAAGAAGGCTTCCTGAAGTGAAACCCGCTTTGGAATTGAATTAATGAATTCTCGTCTATAATTGTTCCATGTTTTCAAAAGGGATTTTTCTGATGAGTAAAATCTTCGTCTACTTTGGCTTTATCGTAGCAAATATACGCGTGCCATCCCATTCTTAAGTCAGTTCCTTCTAATGTTAGTAATCTTTCTTTTCTTAAGTTAGTCCAGTCTGAGATCCAAGACAATGCAGCAGCTTCATAATATGTATATATATCCGGTGCTCCGGCTCCTCCTCTAGTTGTCAGATCAGTTAAAGTTTTCCAACTTATTCGGGGTTTCTGCCCCTCCCAAATAAAATTGGTTAAGTCTTTTTGCCATTGAATAAATGGCTTTCTGTTGGTTATTATGGGTAAATTTTGAAACAAGAACATTAATTTAGGTAGTCATTTTGATTGCTGCTAGTCGTCCCATAAGTGACAGTCACAGTTTCGTCCAGCCTTCTAGTTCTTTTTTTATTTCTTTCCATTTCTTTTCATAGTTATTTTCATAAAGTTCATTATTACGTTTGGAGATCCAAATTCCCAAATATTTTATCCTTTTAACTGTATTTAACTGTATTAAAGCCCGATAACTAATTTCTCTTCCTCTTTTTTACTTATGTTTTTGGTCAAGATTGCTGTTTTATCCTCATTTGCTTTGAGTCCAGAAAGGTCGCCAAATTCATTCATCAATATATTAAGACGCTTAATACTGGTTATGGGGTGTCTAAAAAAAGTATGAGATCATCGGCAAAAGCCTTCAATTTGAATTGATGCTTTTTTAATTGCAGTCCTTTAACTTCTTCATCTCTTTGTATTACATTATTTAGTATCTCCATTGATGTTATGAACAGTAGAGGAGATAGTGGGCATCCTTGCCTCGTACCTTTCTTCACTGTTATGAGACTTGTTTTTTCACCGTTAATAATTAATTGGGTTTGTTGTTGATCATAGGTCGCCTCAATGGGGCCTACGTCCATCTTCCTAAGTACAGCTTTTAAAAACAGCCACTTTAACGTATCAAATGCTTTTTCAGCATCTACAAATATCAGTGCGAGCTTCTTCTCGTGTTTCTCATAGTGTTCTATTATTTTTGTAACTGTTCTTATATTGTCTCTTAAAGTTCTTTTGGGTATAAACCCATTTTGGTCTTCATGTATTATTTCTGAAAGAATTTTTTTTAATCTGTCCGCTAACATTGATGCGAAGATTTTATAATCGATGTTTAGTAGAGATATTGGTCGATAATTCTTCACGTCTGTATGATCTTTACCTTCTTTTGGGATAAGCATTATGTTCGCTTTATTCCATGATTCTGGTAATCCAGAAGAAAGAACTTCATTTATTGTCTTTTGCAGGGGGAACGACAGTTCATGGTCAAACATCTTATATACCGGAAAATCCATCAGGGCCTGGCGCTTTGTTCTGTTTTAGTCGTTTAATTGCTTCCGTGATTTCCACCATAGCCACTGGTCGGTTCAGTATGGATTTATGTTCATCTGAGATTTTAGGTATTTCACATTTGTCCAAGCAAACAATATTTTTTGAAACTGTCAGACTAATAGAGATCATTAATACCACCCCTAGCATAAGGCAGACTGAGGCTTCTGATTCTCTTGGTGAATATGTGGGTGTAGCAGCAACACTATCCCCTTCCTGGGCAATCCAGTTTGAGCTAGCACCATCTGACTCCTGACTTAGGGAGCAAACAGAGTGGCAGCCAGCTCAGTGCATGCATTCCAGCAGGAACGGTGTGTATGAATGCATTGTCTTGTTCACAGAACTCATGCAAGTGGCACTGCTGCTTCATGGCAGCATTTACTTAAGTGGGCAGTAAACAGATGCCCAGAAATGTGCTGCATGAGCAGTGGTGAAAGGATGGAGAACAAATCTTGGTGTGCTATAGTAGTGCTGCTCAAAGTGGTAGTCTGTGTACCAGTTCCAGTCTGCAAGCTGTTTGCTCCTGTTCAACCCTGAGTTTTCAGGAAAGAAACAGTTGTAGCCAGTAGCACATATCTGGTGCCAGTCCCTGTCACACTGGGAAATGAACTCTGCCGGCCCCTCATATCAGGTAGCATAAAAAGCACTGTGCAGTATGAAACACACTGCATTCCTTGAGCTTCCTGGCTGCCCTCGGGTATAATGAAGGATGCTGTCTGAATGCCAATGCTGAAGTAAGATTTCAGCTGCTTATGCAGTTGGTTTCTGTGCATGGAATTAAGGGAGGGGGATCTTGTCACTTGTGTCAGACAGCAGAATGCCATGATCCAGCACGTAAGATCTATAATGCCTAATTAAACCTTTCTTCATGGACTTAGAGTATTAGGAGAGTATTATGGCAGACTTTGAGACAAATGTAATATATATGTCATAGCTAGGATGATATAAATAAGAGGAAATATATTAGAGAAATGAATTCCTTATTGTCTTTTTATTTGTAGTCACTATTCTGGAGCAAGACAAATGACCTTGTACATCGTTACACAAAAGCTAATCAGAATTTTGTGACATTGGAGGACACTTTGCTAGGCTACATGGCGGATGGCATTTCATGGTGTGGAAACCCCACCAGTCCAGGTAAGAAGGCTTTCCTATTCTGTGCAAGAAAGAGAGAGAAGATTTTTGTTCTGATGTGGAGGAGAGGAGATACTTTCATTACATTCTTCAAGATAGGAATCTCTAGTAGAAATGATTTTAGGTCTACAATGGGAAGGTTTCCACAGTGGATTGGCAGTAGGCAACTAAGAGGGTAAAAGAACTTTAAAGTGGGGAAAAAATCAATTTACATTACATACACAATTAAAATACAAAGCATTTTCTTGGATTATGGAGAACACAGAAATTACAGTGTATTAGATCATGAGTTCCTTGTCTTGTAAACTGAAAGACTCTTTATATAGATGAAAGTAACAGTGTATTGAATGTTGTTGGGTTTTTTTCACAGAGCACTAGACATTCATTTTGTGTTTAAAATATATTTATTTTAGGAGTCAACTACAATTCTTGCCCAAAATGGACTGAGTGTGAAAGTAACCCAAGTACAGTATATTGGAAAATGGCTTCCAAGATGGTATGTTCTTTAGAACTCTGATCAGTATTAAGACAGACAGAGACAGACAGATTCAATAATCTATCATGTAACAATATTTGATAGTGTCGAAAGATGAATTTTAAAAAAAAGAATGCCTTGAATAGAAGCATAATTAATATATTAAGAAGCTGACATTTCTTCTTGGGTCTTAACACTCTTTCTTTCTCCTAGGCAGACCTTTAAAAACAAATTCGTAAACTCAGTTTATAATCTCAGATAGAATAGACCCACTGAATCAGTTGCTTAAGGATATGTCAACACTTAGGCAAACTCCATTGCTTCCATGGTTCTACTGTAGCTGACACAAGCAATTGGATTCAGAAAGAATAAAAAATACATGGATTCACATAATTAAGGTAACATGCAGGAGGATACATGGAAATTTGAACTGATACTCTAGCGTGGAATTTGGATCCTTTGTTCCTTCAGCTAAGTCCTTTGCTGTCTGAATTGGAGCCACCTTATGTATGCAGTTTTATTGCAACTCCCATGCAATCAAAGTGGCTCAAATAGATAAATTTTTGGCAGTAAAATTTCAGCGATAGGACTGTCATACTGGGTGTACTTCCAGCCCCCCAAGACAGGCAGGATTCCTTCAGATGTAGCAGGAGACCTTGACTGCAGTCCAAGTTTAGGCTGGTCCTCTGGTTGCAGTGAAGACTGACCTCTGCTCAGGCTGCGGGTTGTCATGGCATGCCATCTGGACTCTTTCAGGGCTTGACTGGCATGGAACACAAGATCATCACCCAACAGGGCAGGACATTCGAAGTCATCATAAACAGCAAAAGTCCAAACACCTTTCCAGCCTTTGTACTGAACAGGAACACATGCTGTTGGTAGTTGAGCTGGAGGAGCTCTGAAGGCCCTGATGGTGATTTTGACGTGGTCATCAACAAGACCAGGATCCAGATATGAAAGATGAATAGCGGAAAGTTGGGCTGAAGAGAAAGAGAGAGAGAGAAAAAAACTCTGCCTCAGTGAGACTCAATGAGGTGCCTGCCTGCAACAAAGAACTCCCATTCACTTCATCCAGGAAGTACTTAGAGCAAATTCCAACCAGCACTGCCTGCTCAGCGCTGACTGTAGAAAGTAAGGGGAAAATAAATGCCAACTGCTTACTCAGAAGAACAATGCCAGAGTTTTGCAGCTTTAAAAATCCATCTCCCACTGTAAAAGTAGGAAGAAGAAAATCCAGAAATCACTCATTCCTAAAGAGTGGCTTTTGTATGACCGGGGCAGCCAGCCCTGCCTACAAAAATCCCCTTCTCTCTCCCCACTCCCTGCTGCAAGGAGGAAGAGGAAGGAAAGAAAAAAACCTCGAAAGCCTGTTTAGACAAACAATGCCCCTTCGCCCACTCCCCCCTCCTCCCTGCTTGATTCTGTGCAGGACACAAAGAGACAGAGAGACTGAGAACCGAGAAGCCTGCTTTCTGTAATTTAACCCCTAATTCTCCAATTCGGAAACCGCTGCCACCATGTCATACTTCCAGCCCCCGCAAGACTGACTTCTACCCTTGAAAAGGAGCAGGAAATTCCCCAGCGTTCGTTAATTCTCACTCTGCCACTACCCACTGAATTCGGAATTAACTGAACAGTACAGTGGGACCCTGCTCAGTGGATTGCCAATCTCTATGCTTAAGGACCTTTCCCTTCCCTCACCTCCCCCTTCTGAGTGAGAGAAGTCCTATCTAAGCGTGTGCCGAAGAATGGCGTGGGAATGGAGAGGGAACAGAGGTTCTACAGAAAAGCATTTATTTTAAGGCATGCAAGCAAACAAGACAATAATACACATGAGAGGCTCCCCCCTCTCAGGTATGCTTAAGTTACAAGTAGTTATAAACACAGATACATTCTTAAGATCAGCCAACCTCCAAAATAATAAAGGCTCTAACGTGACTAACTACCTAATATTCTAGCTACTCACATTCGGGTTCACAGGCTTAGATGGTCTAAGAGAAGAGTGAGGCCAGGTGGCCTCATCTCCAGGAGGCTTCTTTGTTGTCTCTCTGCCACATGGTCTCTCAAGGATTTTTATAACTTTTCCATCAAAGCATCTCGAACATGCTCACCATTTTCCCCCTTGATTGGGCAATTCTCTCCCCGTGACCCGTGAGGCTGACCCACAATAAAAAGTGTAACCTAACCCCAACACCCCATTAACCCTTGGTTTACCTGAAGAGGGAAGTATCCCCCTTCAGCTAAGTCTAGATAATGGGAAGCCCCATTATCACAAGGAGTTCTGATCTGGATTGGGGTGAAGGGACAAAGGTTAAGTCTTCCTTCCCTGTGTATTTAGGGTCATGATTAAACTGGGTCTACTGTCATTATTTTAGAAAAAAGAAAAAAGTGTAGCTTTTAGAGATGTCTTTAAATTATCTTCTTATGGGCGTGTCTTCCTAATTGTCTGTTTGGCTGGGTTTACAGCTCTAGGATACCTCAAGTACATATTCATGTATATGACTTTTACATAATCAGTACGTAAGTTGTAATGCCTCAAATACATAATCATAGCTAAGGATTATGATGTCACTTGTTTCAGTTTGCTGAAGCAGCTTGTGGTACAGTCCAAGTAATGCTCAATGGGTCAACAGGAGTTGGTGCATTTAGAAATAACAGGTATGTTCTTTTCTGTTGTAATGTTTGTCTGTTTCGCCATTCATGTATAAACATCAAGTAGGTATGCTAGCAAATCTCAGTGCTCATGTGCTTAACATTCCATAAAAAAATTAATTACTTGAGTGGATGAGAATTACAGTATTCTTCACTATTTACTTGTGTAGTTTGAAGGCAGATAGTTTTGTAGTTTTTTGTGTTCTTATTCTAAAATGACAGAGGCGCCCACAAGGACTCACAGCAAAGAAACTGGTTGTATTCTTTGCAAAAAGGTGCAACACATGGCAGACAGAGGTAGGGACAAGTGGAGGTGTTATTTTATCTCTTAAAAGGTTGGGCTTTTCCACCTGTTCTTTCCAATTTTATTTGGGAGATCCATACATGTCTTGTTTATCCCAGAATATTTTCTATCAGTTCCCAGTATGATCAGAGACTTTTTATGCTAGCGTTCCCTAGTTTGTTTCTTTTAAACCAGTATGAAATTGGAAACAGGAATAAACTTTGGGAATTTTCAGTCAGTCTGGGTGTGCCCTAATGGCACTTTCAGACAAGGCTTTTAGTGTGCAATTGTCCTAATTTTTCGCAAAAAATTACAGGAAGCCAGAGGATGAGATGTTTCATTAGTTGAAATTTTTTTTTATATAGTTACCAGTTCAAAAAATGAAGAGGATGCTGAAGGTTCTCAAATGTGAAATGAAGTTTAAAATATAATGATGTATAGAACGTGTATAAATGGAAAAGGGGGGAAATATAATTAGAAATTAAAGCAAGACACTGAGCTTTAAAACAAGAGTCCGGCAGAAAAGAAATATTTCTTAATAAGCTGGAATTAAAATGTTTTTAGTTCAAAATGATAGCTGTTGATCACCTTTTTTCATCTGAAGGCTCTTCAAGACAAGACTTATGTAGTAGGAGTTTGTGATATCTGTTGCTGTGGTTATTGGGGATTTTAGAAATACCCAAATAATGTTTCCTTTGTCCAGGCTGTTTTCTAGCAATTCTCACTCACCAGCTGCAATATTTTATTCCTAGCCTCAAATAGGAATAAAAGGCATATCAGAACAATATGCTTTATTCTCTTCATCTCCTTTCATCTTTTTTAAAAAATAGAGTTATAGTGCTATAGTACGTCAGTGCACTGTAAACGTGTAATGCTAATTAAACAGATAAATAAATCAGAGAGGAGGAGATTTGTACTTTACAAGATATGACTGTCTCTGCAAACTGGGCAAATTAGTACCAGATTTTTTTACATAATAATAATGCCCCAAAAGAAGTGTAATGAGTGGATACGGAGGTAAAAACAACTGACAAAATTGTACTTCTTTAGATTAGCTTGAAGAGCCCTCTGTTAACAAAGTAGCCATTGAAGGTGTCCTCCATATATCATTAACTTACAGGAATTCAGGTGTTGTGGAATCAAACCCTGTGGGAATACCAATTTTTACTTGGAAATCAGTGATTTCTTTCAGTTACTCGAGCTCACTCTGAGGACTTAAGTAGGTTACATGGGAAATGAATATTGGTTGCTAGTTTCCTCCAATCCTTTAAAACAGTGGAAAAATAAGTTACCAAATGTTGGCAAGACTATTATATGCTAACAAACCGAAGAGATCATACAAGGCACCAGAAACAATTGACCAAAAATATTCCTAATCAAACTAACCACAACATTTGTTCTGTGAATTCTTCTGAGGATAGAACTTTAAAAAAAAATAAATACTGGAAACATTTTCCAAACTAGTAAGGACAACTGTGCACGGGCCTGTTTTGATCTTTGCTTCAAACAGCATTGTCTGCTTGTTAATGGGTGTTGCTTCTGCTGGTTTCTATCTTGGGTCCAATCTAGCATTCCTTTCTGGAGAATGGAGATACTCCTTTCTAAATAGTCTCCTCTCTGAAACAGTTAGTGACTCATGTCAATTGGCTTAAAATATCTAAAGAATTTTACCTGATATATTTTGGGGCTGGTATTGTATTGTATTGTATTGTATTGTATTGTATTGTATTGTATTGTATTGTATTGTATTATATTATATTATATTTATTATATTATATTATATTACATTATATTATTATTTGATAATTGCAGCAAGGATAATATTTGCAAAGACCAAAAGTCTGTTCCATTGATTCATGAATGGTTAGTTAAAGTGATGGAGGTAGCAAAAATAGAAAAATTATCAGGATGGTTGAAGGGGAAATCTGTGCAATCATATTGGAAAATCTGGGAACACGTATACTTTACACGAAGAACAGAATGGGTGACAGTTTTCAATTGGATTTTGATGATTTAGAACTCTAGGAAATAGAGTTAAATATTTATATACAAAGGAAAATTCATTTTCTTCAAAGTGAGGGGATATGTATTGGTCGGATAATTTAACCTATGTCAGGTTATGTCAGGTTATGTGGGAAGCCAGAGGGTGGGGTAAGTAGTGGGTAAGTAGATGCAAGAGTTTATGTATTTTTGTTTTATGACTGGTATGTTTATTCTTTCTTATTCTGCTCTCTTGTCTTGTGCTACTACCTTCCTTGTCTGTCTGGGTAGTTTATTTTCTTTTATGTAGCTCTCCCCCCCCCCCTTTTTTTGCCACTTTTTTTCCTTTTGTCTTTTTATTCTTCACTTTTTATTTATGTTACTGGGGTGATTTTTCTTTGTGTGTATGGACTTTAAATTATATGTTGGTCAATAAAAATATATTTACATTATATTTTGGGGCTAGTAAAAATGTTTGAGTTCTTTTCTCTATTTCTGCTCTTTCAGTATTTTTGGCAGTGTTGAAATTTTGAACTTGAATCCTGATAAAGTTTCCAGGATGCACATTTGGTTAATGCATGACATTGATGGACCACAAAGGTATGGTTTCTCAGTAAAGAATAAAATGTTAAACCAAGTACATCAAAACAACATCTTGTTAACAGATCTGGTTGTTCCACAATGAACTAACATTCTTCATTTGTTGTATTGTTCATGTTTTTGTGCAGTACAGTGAAGGCAGCCATTTCAAAGCATTTCTGTTATTCCTGTTAAATTGGCACTATTGTTAATCATTTATATAGTCCTTTGATATGCAGAGTCCCTGTAATATAGGCAAAAGAGCACTGTTGTGACATTGCAGCATATTAAATGCATGTTTTTAAAGCTAGGCATAACTGTGAACTTTTTGTCACGTAGCTCTTTGCTTTTTGCCTTGTTTGTCTAGAGACAAAAGATACAAAATAAATAAGTAAACAAACATAATGTTTCTTGTGGTCCCACCTTCAGCTTACTAAGGGCTTTTTCGCACTTGGCGAAGAAAACGCCCTGTTGTGTTACTTACCGGACTGGCGTGCTCCCTTGGAGGATCCAGGCTGATCCGGAGCAGTGCGTGGCTGCGCTACACACTGCTCCGGGGACGAAAATGGCGGCTTCCGGTTGGTGGAGGCTCTCCACCAACCGGTGAAGCTCGCCAGCCTAAAGCCTGCCCCCGGAAGATCTGCAGGTTCGCGCTGGTGTGAGCCTGCAAATCTACACCGGAGCACAGCCACAGAGTGGGGCGCGTCGTGCTGTTGAAAGACCTGTTTTAAGCGGTCTTTCAATAGCATGGCGAGCGACCACTTCTGGTCGTTCCGGAGCGCGCTGAAGTCTGGAACTACAGAAAGTAGTCCGGACCCAGTCCGCCCCCAAGTGCAAACGTCCTCGCTGGAGGACGCTCTGCCCTGTTGCAAATACAAAGTGCGGAAAAGGCCTAAGTTACTGTTTCTTTCTAAAGTTTGCCTTCCATCTTTAAATGAAATGATTTGTTTGGTTGTAGTTTCTGCTTTTTGTCAGCAGAGGTCTCTGCACCACATGAATAAAAGATATGGAAGAGTAGCTGCAGTAGTAGTTTATCTTACAAGTATAGTAGTAATTTGTTTTATAAACATGAGACAAAGTAACCCTAGCCCACAGAAAGATCAGGAGCAAAAGAAAACTGTAAAAAGAAAAACAGGAGAGCTGAAAAGAGAAAACACAGTCATAGCACTACCTTTCCGTGGGTGGTGGGATTGTGTGCTTCCATGAGATAAGAGGCTATAGTGAAAAGAGAAGAGGTTACAAGTGTTAAAACAGTATGTTAATCTATTGCAGAAAAAAGAAAAAACAGAATTTTATGTCACCTTAAAGACTTAACAAGTGTATTTGGCATAAGCTTTCATGGCTGATGAGAAAAGATGGAGTATAATGCCGAATCTTTTTAATCTTTAATGTGCCACAAGAGTTGGAGAAGAAGCAGAAAGGAGAGTGGATAGAGGGAAAGGAATGTGAACCAGGAATACTGTTCTTGCATAGAAGTAGCAGTAATTCCAGGAGCGCAGAATGAACTCATGGCCAAAGTCCACAAGCCCTGCACTCCACCTACCATCACTCCTAAATGACCATCAAGAGACCAACAGAGGACAAGAGGCAGAGGCAGTGGTGAACTGGGTGAACTGGGACTCACTGGAGCTAATAATGTTTTCTGTAGAATCCTTTCTTTAATTTTTTTTAAACTATGGTCAGAGGGCCGATGGTTGATCATGTGCCTGATTACAGTTGCCCATTTTATTGTGTTTACTTTTCAAATATAAAATATAGAATATCTTTTCTGCAGCAAAATAGTTGCAGAAAATAGTGGTTATTTCCATGTAAATGATTTAAGTAAGTTTGAAATGCGAAAAGGCGCATGCTCAGAGTATGTCTTTCTTTTCTTTTTTTAAATCGGACTAAGTTTTGATTGGTCTGATGTAGTAGGAATGCAGAAGCAGTTGTAAAGCATGGAGATGAGGCATAAAGGTGAGACAAAGCCATCCAGTGAAGCTTCACTCACAAGGCCTCATGTTAAATATGTCAAATATGCAAGGGGAAAGTCCTGAAGAGGGCTTTCTTTCTGTAAGTGAAGGCACTGAAATTCTGCGAGCAGAGCAGAGGGAAACCTGCATGTAGGCAGTAAGGGCAGATGTGCTGTACTGTGCACTGAGACAGCTTCCCTAGAATCAGATGGGAAGGAGAGGTAGAGTTGGGTGTCATCAGCCTATTGGTGATACCAAACTCTAAAACTCCAGATGATCTCTCCCAGCAGTTTCATGTAGAACTCCAAGGGACCCCACAGCCAACAGCCAGAGAATCAAACAGGAGTTCCCAAGTGCCACCTTCTGAGTTTGACCCTCAGGAAAGATTGGAGTCACTGCATAATATACCCCCAAGTCCCATCCCACAGGGTTAGCCCAGAAGGATGCCATGGTTGATGTTACTGAAAGTCACTGAGAGATCCAGCAGAACTAACTGGGACACACTCCCCCTGTCCAGTTTGCTGCATAGGTCATCCACCAAGGTGACCAAAGCTGTCTGCATCCCATAACTAGGCCTAATTGAAATGGATCTAGATAACCCATCTCATCCAGAAACCCCTTGGTGCTGGGAGGTTACCACATGCTCCAGAACCTTGCCCAAAATGAAAGGTTAAAGACCAGTTGATAATTATTCAGAATGGTGAAATCCAAGGAGGCCTTTTTTTAAGTAATGGCTTCATCACAGCCACTTTTGGGCAGAATAGAAGCTTTCATTGCTATGGTGAGGCATTCACCATCCTCCTACCTATTTGACCAGTCCCCTTTTAGCTGCTTTCAGAAGCCAGGAAGGGCAAGGATCCTGTATACATGTGTTGCCTCTCACCTTTCCAAGGATCCTGTCCACGTACTCAGGATGAACAAATTGAAACCAATAATACAGGACAAGCAGGCATCAAGATCACATTCACTGGACTTGTCACAACTACAGCACCCAAGTCCAGAGTGGATCCAAATGTTTTTGTCTGCAAAGTGTCTTGCACATTGGTCACAAAGGGCTGTTAAGTGGTCTTTTTTCCTTCTTGTAGGCCAGAGTGCAAAAGGCCTTTGAGCACTTGAGACAGCTCCACTGGATGCCACTGTGCAGATACAGTGGTGGCAATTTCTTCTCTGGCACCACTGCCAAGGCATAGCTCCAAACCATGTTCAGTTGGATTTGCTCTGAGTTTTCCACCATCAGTGCTCTAGTCTCCATCCCATTTGTTTCATCCTTGCCAGCTCCTTGATGACCCATGGGGATTGCTTGGCCCCACTTTGTGGAACGGGACCCTTGGGGCAATTGTATCCACCACCCCGGCCATTTTCCTATTCCAGAAATCAGCCAGGGTTTCAACAGAATCATCTGCCAGGGCAACAGGAAACTTTAAATCTCTAGCACCAGACCATCTTAATCACACCCCTGCTCCTGTAGAGGCTCCAAGTTCCACTGAGTCTAAACCTTGCCAGGTAGCAATCAGTCCATGACAACAGAACTATAGAGGGCTCTTCTACATTCAGTTCATCATCCTGCCCAGAAAACCAGGTGCAATGGGTGTCCTGCCACCAGATGGTACCAGGTACCAGATACTACTTGAGGTACCAGATACTACTTGAGATATACCAGTGGTCATCATGGAGGACATGAAGTCCTGAGCTGCTTCTGAAAGAGTGGTCTTAGCACGGATGACATAATCACCCAACACAACAAGCTAGTGGGACTCCCAACACCACTTCTGAGACCAACTCGGCCACCTCAGGAAAGGACACTGCTTATTAGCCAGTAGTTGTCTGAGTACCCATGGCCTGGTTCCGCAGGGAATGCAGGTGTTGGGCAGCAGCAAGAGAGAGGCAGAGCAGCAAGCAAGCAGGCAGGCAGCAGACTCTTTCCTGATGTGGTGGAGGTGACCATGTTCTTCTCGCTCACATGTGCTGACTTCTTAAAGTAATTCATTGCTGGTGGAATTCAAAGACATAGCTGTGTTAGTCTGGGCCACTACACAAATGGATCATGTAGCACCATTGAGACTAACTGTACGAAATCTTGTGCCACCAACTTCTTTCTCTCAGTCCCAAAGATGTTACAAGATCTATTTGCGTACTAATTCATTGCTGTTACTCTTGAACATGTTCATTTTTTAAAAGTTCCCATTTAGAAATGTTATCCCTTATGCAGGAAAAAGTAATGACATTATCAGTTCTTACATTATTTGCAAAAGGGCTATCATTGTGCCCCTGTTAACATCTGAAAATGAATTTTGCTATTTGTAATGTGTTACTTTAATCTGCTGTATGCAGCTAACTATGAATATTACACTGTCAATAACTGTTTTGAAAAACACATGGAAATCTGATTATCTTTCTTTCCAGTGAATCTTGCACAAACCATTCCATAACAAAGCTAAAAGAGATCCTAGAAAGTCGGAACATAGATGTCTTTTGTGAAGATGATTACAGGTGATTTACTATATTCTAATTATCTGATCATTTAAAATAATGAGGGAAAAACTAAATGTTTTCAATCATTACTAATTCCCATGCCCTCCCATGTAACATGGAGGACAGGGATCTATTTTTTTAACTTTATTTTTATAAGCAAAAATCCAGAGATGTTCAAAATAACAATTGTAATGTTGAGTGTTTTTGTTAACACAAAAGTAAAAGCAAACATTAAAGAATCATCTGCATTTCTTTGTATCTTCCTTCTTATATTTCTAAATGCATATTTCAGTATGTCCTATCTATGTTCTATGATCTGCCTTTCTTCTTCTTGCTGTTTGTTCCAATTTCACTAGATTTCTTTTTCCTAAATAAGAATAAATTATTGAATGCAATATAAATAGATTAAGTTCCCTCACATCCATCGATGGAAAGAAAAATGGCATTTATACTTACTTATATTTCCCTATTACATAATTCCTCTATGTTGTTTGTTCTGCATTCAACATGTCCATTCCTCCTTTAATACTGCAACTTTGGATATAATGCAACTTCCATATAATTTGGTACATTAAAAGTAAGAAGGTAAAAGGAGCAATTGAGACTCTAATTAAGACTAAAGTAAAGTAAGACTGGGGTGGCTCATTGGGGCCTCCTCCAAACCCCCCTCAGACTCCTTCTTCCGAAGGAGTACCGGTCCAATCTTGTAGTCAACAAAATGCTGGCAGAGCTGCTCTGTAACGGTAGCTTAGCGGAGCCCCTCCCTTAAGCGGCCAGTTGCTACGCCATCAGCAAGGATCTATTTTAAGAGTAACAAGAGTGTGGATAAGGAATAGAGATCCTATCTAAACATTAGGAAGAAGAACTTCCTGACAATAAGAGCAGTTCAATAGTGGATTATGCTGTCTCAAAGCATGGCGGAGTCTCCTTCTTTGGAGGTTTTTTTTAACAGAGGCTGGATGGCCAACTGTTGGGAGTGCTTTGATTGTATGTTCCTTCATGGCAGGGGGTTGGACTCAGTGGCCCTTGTGGTCTCTTCCAGACCTTGTGGTCTCTTCCAGTCCTAATATTATGAAAGCCAACAGCAGATTAATAATTTTAAATGATTTTTTTCCTAGATTGACTCATGGTTTCTGATTCTTTATTATACTAAAACAGCCACTGTATAAATGGATTTGCTTACATATTTCTTGTCTTACTGCAGGCCAGTTCAGTTGCTCCAGTGTACCAGCAGTCCTGACCATGCCACCTGCAGAGTTTGCTCTTGACACCATGGCTCCCTGCATTGTTCAGTTTTATATAACGTTGAATGTGGTGCATTCATGGATATGTATATGTGTATGTGCAGAACTAAACTTTTTGTGACAGATTTTTGCATTTTAAACCCAAATCTCCTTCCCATGTATAGGTCTACATCCAACTGAACAAATGAATAAGAATCAGTAAGAACATGGTAACTCAACACTTCTATAAATTGCATTGATTCAGTGGATCTGCTCAATATGAGACTGACAATGGCCTTTAGGCCATAGTACACAGGGACTGCGGGTGAACTTTTACCCTGCTTACCTCTTTAATCTCCAATCTGCCCCCTGAAACTCCTTTTCATACAGCCAAGTTTTAATAATGGTTGAGGCCAGATAGGAATGAAAGCACTGGGGAGAGAGACTCTAGGACATTATGTTAAAGGTTAGAAGCAGGGCCTTATTTGCTCCTTGACATTGCCTCTCCATCCCTTCCCTTTTTATGGGATTGCAAGAGTCTGGGGTATAAATTCACAGGTATGCTGTCACAACAGTCTTTTCTCCCCAAAACATGTCTACAACTGAGAGTTTAAATTCCAGGCAGCATTAGTATGCTAGTTTGTGGTGAGCTAAAGCCAGGAGGGGATTAGAGTATCTGTTAAACCTTTGCTGTCTCACAAAAAGATGTCCCTCATGCTGATATTTTTTTCATGGGCACAAGAATAGGTAAAAAATTGCTATCTTTGAAGCAGCAACTGCCTTTTAATATGAGGCAAGTTGCAGAATGATCCCTCTCCTCTTTTTTTAGAGTTAGAGTGTGCTATGAACTCCATTGGGCATTTTTTTAAAAAAAAGGGTTTTTAAAAATTGTGACAGACCTTCCTTTTAGCAGGAACTTAATCTCCAAGCAACATGGCAACCTGCTTGCCGAAAACTAAACCGCACTCGAAGCTCAACTAAAATCCTGCATCACGTGGCCTAGCTAAAGATTTTCAATTGCTATATTTATATTTTTAGCCTAGTTTTGTTTCTGATACTATCTTTTCGAAGGTATCACAACTCACCCCTTATAATGAGAACAATGAATCAGTTATTTTTTACTTTTTTGTATTTGCTTTCTTTGAACTGTGTAAAAAAAGTATTTGTACATAATTTTTAGTAGAACAATATTGGTGCAAAAACCTGGTCTTCAGCAAAGTACTCAACAATAGTACTGGAGAAAGGTATGAGTATGTTATTTTTGCTTCCGCAGCTTTTTCAGATGCTACTGGTGGTGTTGAAAGGCCCCCTAAGAATCAGAATGAAGTGTAAATGATTTTGCTTGATACCACTGAGATTTGCAGGCATACATAATATGTGTTCTAGTGGCTGTATTCATTCATCAACAACCCTAATCAAATGATAAATGTTTATGTATAGAAATGTAATTACTCAGGAACAGAACTCAACTGTGAAATTATCTGCAACTTTTTGTTTACAGGTTTGACTCTGTCAAAGAATGCTTCCTATTTCTGCTGATGTCTCAGCATGATTTTTGAAAATAATAATTTAATTTAACCTGCTCTGACTGCATTCATTCTCAGTTGTTCTCAGTGCTGTTAAAGTCAAAGCCTCATATATTGCGTTTTCATTTCTTGATGTGAATTGGTATCCTCATATCAGGTTTAATGATACAGCCTTTGCCTGTTCACTACACTATCATTGGGTGAAATTATCCACAACTAAGGTCCTTTCCGCACTACACTGTTATAGTGCTATTCCACTTTTAACATCCTATGAATTCCTGGGGTGTTGCAGTTTAGGGAGGGGGATTGAGAATTCTCAGCCAAAGAGGTCTTTGGCCTCAGTAAACTACAAACCCCAGAATTCCACAGGATGTGGAAAGTAGAATTAATAGCACTATAACAGAGTAGTGCGGAAAGGCCCCTAGTCACAAAGAAGAAATGGCAGCAGTTGGAGAAATAATTGGAGCATCCCCCAAAACGGCTAATGGTTATGCTTTGCCTTGGTCACTCATCTTTTTAGGGAACAGCTATAATAGCTCCTTCAAATAATACTTCTCCTGCATTTTCGCCATGGATCTTCTTTTTTTCCCCAAATAGTAAAAAGGGAGTAGTTTTAAACATTATCTTAGCACTATTTTTTTCTCTTTTTAAAAAGTGGTTTTGATATACAGTGATTACTGGTGTCTGATTAACCTAAACCTACTTGACCAAATGTTCACAATTACCTTTCCTGTTGGAGCCATTTTAACAGCATATTATTAGGTTTAAAAACTTATTTTATTTATTAGTTTAAAAAAGTGATGATCATTCTTTTAATTTTCACATTAAAAAACTGCACAGTCACAGACATAATTTAAAAAAAAATTCATGAAAATTTCAGTGAAGGTTGGTGGTCCAGATGTCAGTGGAATGAATCTATTCTTGGTTTTATTCTGAATTTTTGAAGGAGCTGACCAAGGTGCTGACCTTATTTTGACTACTAATATCTGGCCTCAAGGACAATGAAATTACCAGCCTCTACTAGCAATTTAAAAAATAAATTGAAAACCTATGTCACTCTTTCTGATTAGCAGTCTTTTATCACTGTTTAATTCTTTGCAGATCCAGTTTTCTAAAAACGCTAAGAAGCACTAAAAACCATCTAGCTTTTTGAAAACAGTCTGAAAAGGATTTTGCATGACCACTTAAATTTTAAAAACTACTTTGGCACAAATTGGATTATTTATTTAAAAGTTTATTTTTAAAAATGGAGGTTCAGCAGTTACAATATCATAAAATGGACTTAAGATATCAGAACTGCTGGGTATTTGTGTTTACAGTCATGAACAACTAACTGAATGTGATATCAAAACCCTACCTTTGTAGCCTGGCAGCACCCCACTCAAAATGTTTCCAAAGCTCTGGAGATCAGAGTGCTAGGAAATTATGTCTGCAGCGCGATCCTGGTCAACGGGTGCCTTGGAGCAGGGAGCTAGAGACGCCCGTCAGGATCCTGCCAAAAATTCTCATCCCAAGGCACCCCAGCTGGGAGCACACTGTAGATGTCATTTCCCAGTGCCCTGAACTCTAGTGCTTCAGAAGCGCTTTAGTAGGGGTGCTGCCAGGCTGAGAAGGTAGGTTTGTGGGGACATCGTAAGTTGCAACCAATGACAACACGCCATCATCATAGTAATTATAACAATTCATGATCTTGTCTGGCATGTTAAAAGTTTTCCATTTTTCAGTATCATGTCTGTTTGTATGGATAGAAAGTAATAGGACATATGTGCACACACATACACTTACTGTACTGTGCAAAGGGTGGAAAATCAAGTGCAATTTTGCATGTAACTTTCAGCGGAAAAGCAACAAGTATGTAGCATGGGAGGAACCCTAAGTTTATAGTCATCTAATTATGTTAAGAGAGGAGGAAGGAGAATATGATTGTTTATGCAATGTGTTTAAATTTTCCTTTTAATCTATTAACTTGCCAGTTTTGAGCCAAAAATGGAAATTTAGCAAATATGTGGTGCAGAACTACCCAAGCATAAATAGCAAACATTTTCAGACAAGTTCTAGTATTATATCTGGTACTGAACACAAATTCAGTGTACAAGCAGCAAGCACTGTTGCATATTGCATACTGCAGTGGTTTGAGCTTCCCTGTGGGAAATTGCCAGGCAATCTGAGTGCCGATTGCATAGCACTTATTTATTTCTATTAAACAGAATTGTTGATGTTGTCATTGTTTAGCCATAAAAACTGCCAGAAAGCAAACTTTGGTGTTTTCATTTCCATTTCAAGAAAATGGCATAGTTTTAAGCAAGTATGAGCCATTAATTCTGATGACTACACTTTAATAAATGCACAAATGGTTACTGGTGTTCCTTCACACCAACAGAAATATTCCTTTTGGAAACCTACAAAGTCAGCTGGTGCTAAAACCCGAAGAACATTATGGAGTCATGAAGCATTCGATTTATCTAAGTTGAGAGTTGTCGCTCCTAGTGAGCTTGTGAAAATTTGTAAACATTTCAGTAAAATGGGCAGGGCTGTCATGGTCTGGAAGCTGTACCACTGCATTGTTGAACCTACATAGCCATGAGACTGATCAGTGCCTGGAAAGTAAAGGAAATTGCTGGAAGCCCTACATAAGCCACTTAATTCTCCATAGAAAAGAGGTTGTATGTGCGTCTGGAGAAAGATAATGGAAAGAAGGCCTTTCCAATATATTTACCAAAACTCTGAGAACAGTTTATTAAAATATCTGAAAATCTCTCTCTCTTACTCACACACACATACATGGACACACACATACAACTGTGGAAAACGAGCCATAATATTGTTAGGGCATTAAAGTCCTTCACAAACATTACTCCACTAAGACTTTCTTCTAATTTGTATTGTATGTAGGACTGTAGTTGCTGTGGTGGTTGTTTTGTGTACCTTCAAGTCATTTCTGACTTATAGCAACCCGAACCTATCATGGTGTTTGTGACAAATCCGGAGGGGGGGGGGATAGCCAGCAGAGCCACCCTAGCAGCAGAGAGGGATTTAATTTGATTGGTTCATTGACTATAGAAGCCAGGTTAGCCAGAGGGAGGGGCTAGATGTGGGAATCAGCATAACAGAAAAATAAGAGAAACAGGGTTTGAAAGGGGTATGGAAAGTGATTCGTTTATCATTTATTGTTGATTATGTGTTACATGTAAATTGGCTGGATTATTCTTTCTCATTTTATCTTATTTTATTTTTTCATTTTTGTGCAATGGCTGGCTGCTAAAATGCAATAAACTTGAACTTGAAAGGGAGTTCCTTCTGTGAGTTTGAAAGGGGAAAGAGTTCCTTAGGAGAGTGAGAGAGTTAAGGAAGTATTCATCTCTTAAGAGCTGAAAGTGCTTTGCTGTTCAATAACATTTAATCGCCAAATACCTTTCCCTTGTCAATTTGTCTAATAAAGATTTTATTATATTTTTTAAAGAGCAGTCTCCATACAGTGTCTCTTTGATCTGACCCCAGTTATGCACGCTATCATCAGTGGCACATCCATTGGGATAAACCTGACAGCATGGGTTTAGGGAAAGCAGAAGGGAGATATAAGTGTGGAGAGGGAGCCAGGAGGTGACAAATATATAAAAGGACGCCGCTTCTCCAGAGAAGGAGCCTAAAAGCAGACCTGATCTGTCATAGCCTTGCCCGGCCCTGATCTCCACATTTTGACAGGGTTTTCTGGGGCTGAGAGAGTATGATGCACCCAACATCACCTAGTGGGTTTCCATGGATGAGTGGGGAATTGAACCCTGCTCTCCAGGGTCATAGTCCAATGCTCAAACCACTATATCCACAGTGGCTCTGATGCAGGACTGTACTATTATAATAATATTGCAGATGTGACTGTTTCTTTGAGAAAGTTGTATTAAAGTCTAAAACTATCTAGTGAATTCCTTACTATGGCAAAATTTAAATATAGAATGGTCAGCATAGCCACTCTATTACCATAGCTTCATGAGGATTGTTCTCCCTGAAGTGATAAACCACACAGGCATACAATGTTTGACCAGTGAAAATGGAGACAATCTTGTACTACCTTCTTTTCTCACAGGATCACAGCCTGACTATAACATCCCTAGCCTTAACCTCACCTCATAACATACAACTACACACTGCTCAAGTCTCTTCTTTTCTGCAGTAGAATATCCTATATTGGGCATCTGAGAATATTTGCTTCAAGTCTGAATGTCCTTTGAATTTGCTTGAATATATATCCAGTCTGAAAATGATATGGTCCAAGCACAAGACGCTTATAATCTTACCGAGCACTACGGCTATGACAGGCATAAGTACAGGTTTTTATATGTATTCCTTGAACTCATGATATGAAACAGCCTTTAGAATTCAGGCACAGACAGTTTTAACTCTTTTGGTGATTATCTCAGCATAAATACCTACAAAATGAGAATTATGAATAAACCTCCTTGAGAAACACTTGGCTGCAGTGGAGCCATGTTGGATGGTGACATCCCATGATATACCACTAGCATCCCTCTCTGGATTTAGAGTCTGCATTTGTAGGATGTGAGCAGTTATACATTCAACTTCATTCTGTTTTTCTTTCTAACTACCCTGTTTGTCTCAACTGACATCTGAGCTCATTCACCAACCTTATTCAAATCCCCTTAGACATACCATCAAGCACCACTTACTCCCCAATATTCCATTCTCTCCAGCAGCAAGGCATATACATTAAAATTAATGCACTGACAGAACTGGTATAGGTGTACCACAAACTGTGCACAGAATCCACACTATGTTCTGGATTGGGAGGTTTGTTCATTTCTCACAGGGTGCAGGTTTGTTGACATCTGAGGTAGCACCACTTAATGTTATTAAAAGTAGCCTGATTAAATGATCAAACTGTATGTTGGACAAATTAGGAGTGATGAAAACTTTTATGGACAGTAATTCAAAGAACAGTGACATTACATTAGCTGAACTGGTGCAGGAATGCCAAAGACTAAATGTATCTCATAAAAAATATTTTTAATTTACTTTGTTAAAATATTGGAGGACAAAATAGCCGTATATCAAAGAAATAAAAAAAGAAATCAGATAGTGAACAGCTTTGCCAAAATGACTTCATCCAGCTACTTTTTAATCACAGAGTGCATAATATATAAGAACTGCTGTGCTGAATCAGACAACAGACCCTGGTAGTATTTTATAAGTCCAGAAAGAAAGCCTGAAGATAATGGCAATTGCTGGCATCTGGTTATTAAATATACACTGCCTTTTTACATGGAAGCTCCATTTAGCTATAACAGTCTTGACAGCTATAACCACCATTTAGCTATAACAGTCCTGACAGCTGTAACCACCCCACATCAGCCTATTGATTCTTCCAGAAGACCCAAACTGGTATCTCTTGTCTCACTTTAAGGCAATATGTACACATTTATACCACCATCCTATGCCTTAAACTGTACTGTACCCACTTACCTGGGAGCAACCTCACTAAATGCAATGCAACTCACCAGTTTGTACAGGACTTGTTGACTTGTTGTAGATTTGTATCTTATTGCACATAATTAATGAAAAATGTACTTCTGCACATATTAAGGCAGGCAGAAAGAATAATATTAATACTAAAAGAAGCAGGCAAGTTAAATTACACTAAAAAACAACAGGCAAATAAAAATATCACAGATCCTGAGTTTGAAGACCTGGGTGAACAAAAACATTTCAGTCTGGCATCTTATAGTCATAGGGTAGGCAGGACACACGTAGCCCTGGGGAAAGGCATGCCAAGGTAAAGCCACCATTGCAGAAGAGGTCCAACACATGCTCATATGACTACTCAGTATTCACATAACTTCTGAATAATCAAGCAATCACACACACACGCACAAACATATGAAAAGGGCTTCGGAAAAGGAAAAAAGGAAATTGAAAACAGTTTCAGCCATCGCTAACTGGGGGGCTACTATCAGAGCCTTAAAAAATGTGTGATGCTGTTATAACTCACAATGGTTGATTTATAAGTTGATGCTAGTAGTCTCATAATTCTTGAATGAGATTGATCTATTATTAGTGAAATAATATTTTGTGGTATGTGTGTTGAGTTGCACAGATAGGCGAAGAACAAACCACGTTCCCACTATAACTTAAACTGGAGGTAGATCAACAGGGAAGATGTGTTGGGATTTGGGTGAAAACTGTTACAAACGGTCTTCCTGATCCTGTGGAGCTTTTTAATCACATTCATTTGAATGCAGTTACATTTGTACTGCGGTGGGTGGGTCGGTGGGAATAAGAGAAGAGGCCAGGCTAGAATATGTGTCCTTTCCCGTTTTTATGCTTATAAGGCCTCTTTGTACATCAGAATATGTATTTCCCTGTCACTCATACAAATTGCTAAGGCACAAGGATGTCGCTAGACAATATGTGCCCTTTCCATGTACTGCCACCATTAGAAGATGGAATATGAGGTGATTTTATTGAGCCAATCGACGCATCATTGTGTTGTTTAAAGTGGCTTATGTGCTTCTATGGAAACGGGACCATTAGATGTTGCTATAAAACATTTGTCTGTTTATGTATGTGAAGGAGGAAAGAAGATTACACAAATATAAGCTGGGTTCTGGGAACCGCATTTACAAGTCTAAAGAGGGATCATAGAATAATGAGGTCTCTTGACTAACACCTCAGTGCATTACAATCATACTAGGAAATTTGATGATTTCAGTGGGTTCTAATCCTACGATCACAGCAGCACCCAGACAGTGATAGGAAAGTCCCTTGCTTTTACCAAAATATTTATAAAAGCATTTCCTTTAACTATAAAGGGATAAGCCTAGTTCAGAGCATGGCATAGATTACATCAGGATAGACAAAGTGCTGCCCATGGGCCATATGAAGCCTCCAGGTCCTAAAGCCACCCCCCTACCCCCAAAGTATTTTAATCTCAAAATTTCCCCACCCTTCTAATTTACATCCTGGGTTTAAAAAGGCTTCTCCTGAGCTTAACATAGCCTGGCTAGAGAGAACACGGCAACTTTCTTCTTCACACCCCAGAGAGCAGAGAGTGAATTTTGACTTCTAAAAATGTTCCAAAAGATTGAAAATAAAAATGAAATGGGGGGAGTATAGTGGAGGAAAGTATGTGACCTCTCTTAGATCCCGTGGGGCAATGTGGCCTCTCAACCACTGATCATTGTCCACCCACCACTAACAGTTGTTTCTTCCACTAACCCCCCTCCCCTGGATAACAAGGACAATAAATTTGCATTCAGAATGGGAATTTGGTGCAGTTTGATTAACAAAGATTAGTTATTATCATCGTTAGTTATTATCCCTCCATTGCGCTGGCAAAAAGATGACACTTTCCTCCTCTTTCTGTGAGATTTCAAAGCACAGGGCAGGAACACAGAGAATGTCTAGTCACTTACCTATTTCCTCTGTTGTTTCATCAGCCACATGAAGGAAGGGAGGGGCGATTACTCAGTTGACTTGTGCAGATAATTATGGCACTCAACAGCATCGCATCTCCTACATTTCGCAAGTTGCCCAGACTCACAGTGCTGTTCTGGAACTATAAAAGCCATAGGAGTGTTCCTCGTGCATTTATCTCTCTTTCTCTACTTTGTACTGTTACAGTGGCCAAGTTAGTAGAACCTTCCCTAAGGATTTGGAATGGACCAATCCCGGAAAGGATACCAATGAAGACCAAGAGAGTTCGAGGACCCTTCAAACTGCTAATGTCTTGAGCTGATCGACACCACTGTGTATTGTGTGGACAGATAGATCACCTTAAACAATTCTTAGTAGTGACATGTCCAAATATTCTATTACCCTATATGAAGTTTTTAAAAAATATGATATAAAAACAACTGAAACAATATTCTAAAACCAGTTTACTAATTAATCATGATAGTTTGGTTAATTCCAAGGTTAAAAGATTTTAAGCAACCAAGTAGTAAGGGCAGCTTTGAAGGGAGCTGGTCTTCAGTGAGTAGCTAACACATTAGAAGACAGGGACAGAATTCAATTGGACCTATATAAACTAGAAAACTGGGCTGAAATTAATAAAATGAGATTCAACAGAGACAAAGAGAAAATTCTACATTTAGGCCACAAAAACCAATTGCATAGGAACATGATGAGGGATGCATGGCTCAGCAGTACTACATGCGGAAAGGACCTTGGGATTATCATAAGCAGAACATGATACAGAGTATGATGCTTCAGTAAAGAAGGCAAATGCTATCATAGTCTTCATTAATAAAACCATAGTTTCCAAGCTGAGGTAAGTAATAGTAGCACTATATTCTGCAGTGGTCAAATCTCATCTGGAGTACTGTGTTCAGTTCTGGGTGCCTAAGAAGGATATACATAAGTTGAGGCAGGTTCAGAGAAGGGCAATGGGGATGATAAGAGGTGTGGAGAACAAAACATATGAGGAAAGGTTGAAGGAGCTGGGCATGTTCAGCCTAGTGAAGAGAAGACTGAGGAGATGACATGATTATCCTCTGTAAGTACCTCAAGGGCTGCCATAAGGAGAAATGGGAAGGCTTGTTCTGCCTCAGATGGTAGAACTTGGTCTAATAGTTTTAAATTACAGGACAATAGATTTTGATTAAACATTAGAAGGAACTTCTTGGCAGTGAGAGTGGTTCAGCAATGGAACCACTTGCCTAGAGATGTGGTGGGGTCTCCTTCTCTGGATGTCTTCAGAAAAAAAAAGTTGGACAGCTACCTGCTGGATGCTTCCAAAAAAGAACATGGTACAGTCTTCTACCAACAACAAAGCCAGCTCTGAATTATTGAGCAGAGATCTAGAACATTGCCAACGGCAAAGGAGAATTATCAAATGCACTCAGTGCAACTAGAGTTGCTGACTCCAAAATGGGCAGTTATGAATAAGCTCTCAATCTCTATTAGGCTCACTACTTTATTTTAACAAGCACACTCAGTATGTTTTCTCTTAAAAAACCTCGTGCCACCACTGACTAGTGAGTAAGAGAATTGGCTGGTTTTGGTACAAAATATTCTCCAGGCAAATCCACTACCAAAGTTGAGGCACTATCCATGAAAGTCTGGAAATGATATTCCTGTCATGGTACAGATATATAGGGTACATGTGGTACAGTGTACCAAAGAAATCAATATCCGATAGTACTTGGATGGGAGATTAACAATGAATCCCACGTGCTGTAGGCTATATTTCACAGGAAGGAACTGGCAAAATCACCTCTGAGTATTCACTGCCTAAGAAAACCCTATGAAATTCATGGGGCTGCTATAAGTTGACAGGCAACTTGAAAGCACATACACACATTTTAATCTGCAATTATTTTTTAAAAAATGTCCATATAATAATTCAAAATTAAATATACATTTAACAACATATTTAATATTTTTCCTAAATGTATTTTCTTTCATAATACATATTTTTAAATGCTGTTTGTTATGGTGAATATGATGGAGTAACTCAGAATAATGCTGAAATATTATCCAATGTTGCCTATCTCCATGTTGAACATTAGGCAGCAAAGGTAGCACACAACAATCCTTAAGTGCAGTTTACAGTTATATCCCTATCACAGGTAGGGATGGGAGTTTGCTGAGAGAGACACTTAAGACAGTCGTGCAAGGATGTACACTATTAATGCTCCTGGTAAGAATTGGTTATGGGGTTGTTTTCCCAGTCAAAAATACACTGCATATACTTTTCTGGTTGCAGCAAAGATCAATCCACTTAGTGCTGTGCATGTATACCCTGTAAATTCAATGGGGCTTACTCCGAGGTAAGTGTGTATAGGATTGCTGCCATCTGTTTACTTTTTTAAATTTTATAGTCTCATCCCCTCCAACTGTCCTGATTTGGCAGGGGCAGTCTCAATTATCCCTCTGTTGTCCCACTTACTGAGCTGCTTTTAAAACATCCCAGGTTCTCTCCTCTTTCCACTTCCCTTCTTTGTTTGCATCTTACTTCAGTGCTCCTTCAAAATGCAAAAGCAGATTGCACACAATTAACTCAGTGTGGGGAGAGAGGAGAAGAAGGGTGGAATCTTGCTCTTATCAGTAGGGTTAGGTAAAAGAAAACTGCTGTAGCCTCGTCCAACTTGTTTATTCTTCCTCACTGATAATTTTTCCTATTTTGACCACATGCTGATGTCGCTTGACAGAACATGTCCTAGTTTTCATCTGTGAAATGTTGGAGGTGGGGTGGTATGGAGTTTCTTCATAACTCCTTCCATATCCATTTGCAATTAAACTCGGAAACTTTATATTCCCATTGAGTTGCATGTTTTTTAAGCACCCCAAAACTAGGAAACACACACAAACACACATTAAGAAACACCCAAGTCAGAGCAAGGACTCCCAATTTTGCTGCTATCTTTTTGCCAGTCATAAAATCAAGTAAAACATTCACACCAGAGGCATGTTGTAGGGTCTTGTTGGCGTTCCTGATATACACAGCAAAGTTCAGCTGATGTGACTTTATGATGAAAAAAAAATTGAAAAACCAGAACAATAACGTTTATTATAACCACTGGGACATAGGGAGTGATCAAAGGCTGTGCTAAGTCAAAACTAGCAAGGTGGCATTAGCCTTATGAACTCTGACTTGTACATTTCAAATTTGTTTATAACTGTCAGGTTTCAAACAGTGCCATTCTAGCACAAAGCACTAGCATAGAGACAAACCTAACTTTGGGATAAGATCAAAATATCTGCTGTTACCAACTGAGTTTCAGCTTTACAAACTGAATGCTATCGCTTCCATTGGAATGGGAGGGAGGTGATCATGCAGTAGTCCAGATGTTGCTGGACTGCAAGAGAGAGAACCTCCAGATTCTGCCACTGTTGCTATCGGTTTCCAAGAAGAACTCTAGGACTGTACGGCCACTGGAAATTAGTTACAGCTTTTTCTTTCCTATTGAAAACATAGTATGAATAGGTATAGTTCATATACTTTTATAAAAGCTTTCTTGAAGATTTTTTTGTGCAGGTGCAACATTCCACAGGGAAAATTCACAGGAAGATCTGGCCAGTACTTGTGAAGTAGTCATTTAGAAGCTCTTTCCAGTTCCGCAAGCTGCAGTGTCATATATGTTAAGACAAAATAGAATGTTTAAAATATTCTTAGCTGCTTTGCATCTGTGCTGTAATACGCAGATGATACTGTCTAAAGTTGCACCAAAACTCAGACTCTAAGGCCATTTCTACACTATCTTGTTATAGTGCTATTATTCCACTTTCACCATCCTATGGAATCCTGAGGTTTGCAGTTTATGGAGGAACATTTAGAATTCTCAGCCAGAGAGCTCTTTGACCTCAGGAAATTGCAAACCCCAGAATTCTACAGGATGTTGAAAGTGGAATAATAGCACTAGAATAAGGTAGTGCGGAAATGGCCTAAATAAGACACTTACTCAGGGACCCAAAAATCCTAACAAAAGAGACAGCAGCATTATCTTCCACTGTCTTATGGTGCATGATATGGGAAGGGTAAAGCACACAACGAACTGTGGAACTTGTATTTCATGATATGATAGACCCTTTTAAGTTCAGGGGGTGAATTTCTCTGTCACTCACACTTGTACAGTGTTAGTTAAACTGCACAAACACCCTCTCTGTATTGTAGAGGGGGCCTTAGGCCATTTTCGCACGAGCCTGTTGTAGTGCTATTATTTCGCTTTCAACATCCTATGGAATCCTGGGATTTGCAGTTTTGGGAGGGCCCTTTGAGGCCCCTCACGAAACTACAAACCCCAGGATTCCATAGGATGTTGAAAGCGAAATAATAGCACTATAACAGGCTAGAGCAGAAATGGCCTTAGGCTGGAGCTGGGCCGGGAGACTCAAACAGTTCTGAATTTGAGATTGCTGTAATGTGGTAGCTCTTAAGATTGATCTACCATTGCAGTTCCTCTGTATATCCAGGTTCTAGTACCTTTCCTCTTCTCCCATTCCCAACATGTGAAGGCTCTTTTGTGGGGAATATTTTATTGGGCTTGTTGGTGCTATGTGGATTGTTAGATGCAATGCCACAGTTGAGGACAAAGTTATGCAATTTATTTGACCAAGAAAATGATTTGTTTAAAGGGTAAAAGCGTGTATGGCTTGTGTAGCTTACTCTCAAATAAGTGTGCACAGGATAGATTGCAGGCAGTCTATTATTCCTGGGAAAGCTCAACAACAATAGCTCTTTTAGTATTTTTTGGCGCTTGATCATTTAGCTTACTTTTGACTGATAATTCCTCAGGAGGCTCAACTACACAGGGGCCTTCGTAATGCAGTTTTGCAAGATTATTCCAGTGTGGGACTGAGCCCTCTGGCCTAGTCTTGGGGTAGCCCAAGGACCCCATTTGCCCCTGTTCTGGGATCCATGAGTGAGAGGATAATCTGGCTATTCAACAAGAAGCAGTACTCTAGGTAAAACCATAAAATTTCAGGAAAGCAGGAGACTAGGGTCCTTTTTGCACTTTACCTTTTACCTGTGCTGGGCTGCTCGGCTCGTGCATGAAGGCTTGGGAGGAACGTTGTTGCATAACTCCTGCTTTGGCTCCGCAGCTCCTTCCTCGTTGCGCGAATGCCCCACCTCTTCCGTTCGCAGTGCAGCCTGGGACCTCGCAGGCTGCACTGAGGAGAGGATACGCGACCGGCCCAGCTCCTGAGGCTTTGCACAGCAGGTGAGTGCATGCGAGGCCCCGGTGCGATGCACAAACGTGCAGCATTTTCGGCTTTGAGCCAAAAATGAAAAGCTGTGTGCGCGGTCCGCGGCAGGCTCTTGAGCGTCGCGTAAATGTGAGTGCGTCATGCAGACCACTCCTCACATTTACGCGATGCTCAAGGGGCCCTTTCGCTTCAAAAACGCAGTGCGAAAAGGGCCTAGGGGTCAGTTGTTTTTGCAAAGAGAAGGCATCATTTCACCAGGGGTGGTTAGTGAGTGGGCAGCCTCTATACTGCATGTGCAGTATAGAGGGCATGGCTAAAACTTGCGAGGATTATAAACCAGTACATTCAGTGCTTGAAGGAGGCCAGTATCTTCTTTTAGAAAATACCTTCATTGTGAGGGCTATTACCAAGTGGCAGTCAAGCACTCCCATTCCCAGTGTCTGGCTATCATCACCTGAAGAGTTTCAGTGCTTTATGGTGTTGATTCTGCCCCGGCCATCTTTTTCATCACACTCTCCAACTGTTCTGACTTGGCAAGGATAGTCCCAGTTAATCCTCTGTCATCCTATTCTGTTGGCTGCTTTCAAAATGCTCTGCTTTCTCTCTCCTTTTCCTATTGTCACATTTGGTGCTTACTTTATTTTAGTTGCTGCATACTGGACTCAATCAATGATGTATTTAAGTCTTACTTCAAGCCTCAAGTCAAGTCTTAAGTCTCTACCTTCAAGTCTCAAATCCTTGAAGATACTTTCAAGTCAAGTCTCAAGTCAAGTCTCATGTCTGGGAGCCAACTTTATACCCCAACCTGTATCCCAGAATTTCTGGACAGAGTCAAATACAGTCAGTTTTAACAATTTAAGCAGAGTCAGCCCTCCACATTTGCGATTTTGCCATCTGCAGCTTCAGAAGTGGGGAATAAGATCCTTCTTACTCCCCATTCCTGAATCTGAAGGCTTTTGTGCCAATGGGCATAAAAGAGTATACAGCTTTGGAAGTGGGGAACGGAATCCTTCTTACTCCCCATTAGTGAAGCTTCAAAAGATTGAGAAGGAAGGATCCTTCCCCCTCAAGCATTATCTAACATATTTGCTGTTCGCCTCTGATAAATGCACCCTGCACTCTGGGGGAGAGTCTTGTCTTTGGCTATTAAGAAAACTTTTAGAAGGCAGACCTCAACCCTGCCTCAAGCCCATTGCCTAACCTGTTTGCTGTTCCCCTCTGAGAAATGCACCCACACTTTGGACTTGAGACAGATTTTCATTGACCAGTAGACAAAATGAGATGGAAGTGTTGTTCAAAGTCGTAAGGTTTCGGAATGAATGTGTTATGTGAATGAACAAAGGGCAGCAAGTCACTCACTAAAAATATACAAGTCTCAAGTCCAGTTGAGTCAGTGCATCATTTATTGCCAAGTGGATTCTGAGTTGAGTCACTGAAATGACTTAAGTCCAACTTGAGTCCAAGTCAGTTGACTCGAGTCTACATCACTTCAAAGCATATAAGTAGTTTGCAGTTAATAAACACAGCTGACGGAAAGGGGAGGGGGGTGCAATCTTGCCTTTCCCAATAGGCAAACCGCTGCTGCCTCTCCTAACTTAGGTGTTCTTCATTAATACCATTTGTCATTTTGACCACACTCTGATGTTGTGTGGCCACATGTGTCCCAGTTTTCATCTGTGAAATGTTGGGAAGTATGTCTTAGTACCTTATGAAACTCTTCCAAAAAAAAAAGGCTATGAAGATTGCCAAATGCCTGTGGGGGAAAACTGAGAAGCTGTTCTTCTGAGATTTCAATCTGCAGATCTGAAACTGAACATGCAAATGTCTCTTAATTTTTCCCCACAGATTATGTTAAATATTTGGGCCCAGAAAGAAAAGAACCATACCAATTCAAAGGGGAAAGAATGATTAAGTAAACCTTTGAAAAGTGTTCAGTAATATCATTGGGTATTCCATAACAGGTAAAAGGCCAAGCAATCCTATAGATGCTCACCTCTACATATGTTTAGAATTGCATCTTCCATCCCAGCCATGTTTACAGATTTTATAAGTCTAATTTCAGTTTCCTACAATATTGAAGCCACTACATCATTGCTAGTACCAGTTTGCAAAAAGCATCTTAGTAAGCTAAAAAGGCTCATACCGCTACCTCTGTTTTAGTGTGCTCTGATCATGTCCTTTCAGTAATGCTGGCATGTGACATTGGCTGACGACATCTGTCTCATGTGATACCAGATAGGAAATGGGGTTGCCAGGTCTCAGGATGCCAGATAAAATCTCAGGAAACTACTGTACTTCTCTGGGTCCCTGGCAGTGTGGCATACTCAGGGGAAGCAACAGTGGAAGAGGAAGAAAAATGTTTTTTATGTGTGAGGCAGAAATAAATCCTGGCTACCCCTCCCCACCCATTCCTAGCTGACTCCAGGGTTCTTTGGCTTGTTGCAAAGGTGTTTGGATGTGAACTGCGTGTGTGCAACACTGCTACACCAAAAAGCCAAAAGGAAAGGGACAAGACTGGGGAGACAGAAGATGGGTACCTGCACTTAGGTCCATTTTGCCATTTGGGATGAAGGAGAGAATGAAGCATTAGCATCGTTAACTCATGAACCTTCTTTTGTACGATCTCTGGCAGCAGCACCAGCCGCACCAGGCCTAGGAAGAATCTCTCTGACAGTGAGCCTTCCACATGCAGTAGTGGCAATGTAGGGCCAGGAAAAAAACATCCCATGTGTCATGTGTACAGTAGATAAGGCCATGTGGGGAGGTAAGACTGAGTGGGAATGGCAGTGACAAAACTGTAGCAACTTTGCTGCCTGCCCTTTCCTACCTCCTAAAATAATTTATTTTCCCCAGCTCTGAGTGACCGTATTAACCAATTAACTGTGACCATTTCCACAGTACACTGTTACAATGCTATTATTCCACTTTCAACATCCTATGGAATCCTGGGGTTTGCAGTTTAGGGAGAGGCATTTAAAATTCTCAGCCAGTGAGCTCTTTAGCCTCAGTAAACTACAAACCCCAGAATTCCACAAGATGTTGAAAGTGGAATAACAACACTATAACAGTGTAGGGCAGAAAGGCCCAACATTGTAATCAAATGCTGGACTCATTGATCCAGATTGCCCAAACATCAGTTCCCATGGAAATTTGACCCAGATCCTGCCAATGCTTTGTTACTGCTCTGGCTAGCCCAAGCTTGGGGGATATAAAAAGATATCTCTTGATATCAATAATTCGGCCTCACATACCCATTTCCCTCCACGTGCTTGCGAGGCCCCTGGACAAGCACGCACACAGGCTTGGCCGATAATTGCCGTAATATTCCAACACAATACAGGCATGCCAGAAATAGCCAACTCACAGCTTCAGGAGACCTCAAAGTCAAGTACTCAATTTTGTATGCACGCAACTTTCAAAAGATCCTCTGCCCCGCGCTGGCAGCTTGACGATCGAGCTATACAACACTCAAGTACTCCGCGTTTGCATACTGGCTATCCTATTGACAATTTGGCTATAATTCAATCATTCAAATTCTGACCTTTCGGAGGCTTTGTCTCCAGCCCCAAATCCATTGTTTTCCCCAAGTACGAACTAGCCTGCGGTCACAATTCTCCTTATAAAAACCCTTGACTTTGAGCGCTTCCGTGGATTGCTCTTGGCTTCCATCCCACCTTGCTGTGGCTTTGTCCAGCGAGCCTTCCCCTCAGCTCCACGTGCTGAGATCCACGCTCCCCAGCTTCTCCGCTTCCAACTGGGCTTCAGGACAGGTGAAGTATCACCCAAACCAACAACTCCTCTAAAAATCCCTCTATCCCACTCAAACCTTTATTTCCTTAGTTATCTGTGTGAGTGTGCTGCATACACTGTTTGATTGTGTTTTAATAAAACAACATTTATTATTTCAACTTCTGTGTGCTCCTTGATTTGGCCTGAACCCGTAAACATAGGGTTCAAGATCTCGCTACGTTACCCTGCCTCTCGTATTGCTAGGCAGTGCTCTTGGCTAATTTTCCCAACTTATAAAATTGAGAGCGCATTTAGGTGTCCCTCCCAGGACCCTCAGGAATCAGGGTAACAGCTTGCCTGCCTCACCTCTGCAACATAACAAATGCCCACCCCATGATATCCCAAGGGCCTGACCTCTGGACTCAGGTTTGACCTGAAAGCTCAGGGAAAGAGATGCTACTGACCTGGCAATTCTAAACACAAGGCTAAAAGTCTTATGCTCAGGGCTACTTAGGGGGCAACTGGGCCAGTTTGTCCTGGGATTCCACAAGTGAGAGTCCCAGTTTGTCACTGGTGCCTGCCCTGACCCTGGTTCATTATTCACCAGAGTCCTCCCCATGAATCAGTCCTTATGAGGGACAGGGTTTCCAACAGCCATAAACCTTCTGGGCAGCCTGGCATCTCAGACATTCTTCAGTATAAAAACTGTTCAGTGAGGATGTTTTGATCTTGATTACAATAGTGGACAGGGGTAAATCTTCCAGTTAATGCTCAAGCTAATTGACCACAAGTCATTAATTTCTAATAGTCATTACTAGTTTTGAAAACTATTTGATTCTGAATGGGGAACTGTTTGAACATTTTGCAAAGAGATAAGGTTGAAACTCAAAACAAACAAAAACAACAACAAGAACAAAACACCAAAGACAAATGGGCCAGTAAGTAAATGTGGTGAGTTGCCAGCGGTCAGGATGGGAGCCTCCTTCCTACAGAATTCTCAGCTCAGTTTCTGGGCTCTGTTTCTGGCTTCCTATCATTCTGATTTGATCTTTAATCCTTGCACACATGGCTGAATGGATCTTGGATGAACCACTTTTGTCAGCCAAAATTGTTGAGGAGAAAGTGCAAGCAGATCCCATCCTAAACAGAATACATATTGAAATGCCTGAGGGAAATTAGGGCCTGAGATTTATACTATTAGACACACTTTGTGTCTGCAGTGCCTATAAGGTCAAAGAAGATCAGAAGCTACCTTAAATAATATTGCCTGGAAAAAAGAAAATTCTTTCAAGGCCCAGTGTGTGACTTATGATTTGAGGACAGCAGCTAAAGTTTTAAGATATCCAAATGCACAAACATCTCTGAAGCTGGAGGACTCACCTAGAAAAACACAACAATACAACAAAGCCTACACTGCTCTGCATGATGTAGATACATGTAAAAGTAGGAGCATGTGCCTGGAAAGTGCGTGCTTGGAAAATTTACCTTTCAATTACAGTGCTCGTGATGCCCAGCCATCACAGCCATTCCTTGACTGTCTTCTTTCACTTCACATTGGGAGAGGGAGCTGGGGGGAATATTTTCTGCTCAAGTCAAATCCTATTCCTCCCTTCACTGTCTGACATCAAAACGAACACAACAGATCTTCATCAGTCTCCTTCCTGCCCTTACGCAGGATTTTTTTCAGCGCTTTGATCAAACTCCATCCTTCTTCCCTATATCCTAAGTGTAACTAGGATCTTCACACTCACCTAGGGCCAGCCTACTGTATGACAAAGTGTGTTGGCCACCATAGTCAGCAGATTTGGGGTGTCAGAAAAAAACAGCAGATGTTAACTTTCTAGAATTTATTGTTGTTGTATATTTATTGACAGGAAGGAAGAGGGAGTGTGTTACCCTGATTTCTGGGGTCCCTTGGGGGACACCTCAATGTGCTCCATGTGATGGGGAATGGAAACTAGCCAGAGCACAAGCAATAGCAATGCGAGAGGCAGGGTAACCTAGCGGGGTGTTTTTACCCAGTTTTTACAGAGTCAGGCCAAGACAAAAACCAAACAAAAATGTCCAATAAATGATTTTATTGAAGAAAAGTCTCACGCAGCAACACAATCACTCACACACTCACTCAAGACCTATTAAGAAGCAAAAGAGAGGAAACTGCATAGGGGAATATTGAAGGGGTGTAGCTGGGGTGATACTGCACCTTTGTCCTGAAGTCCTTGGTCCAGGAAAAACAGCAGAGAAGTGAAGCTCAGCATGGAGAGGGCTGAGGGGATCACTCAATGGATGGAGCAACGGTCTACTGGGATGACCGGGGGTGATCCAAAGAACTGCTCAAAAATTGGGACTATTTGTAGGGGAAAAAGCACCTGGAGGACTAATCCTTTCCCAGGGAGAACAATGGGTGTTGGAGCGATTACGAAGCTCTACCATGGTAATTTCCTTTGTGTGATGGGATTGCAAGGTGTTGCCAAAGTCTCAGGATCTTCGGCTGTGTTTGTTTGTGGTGTGACTTCATGTAAATGGTCCTCGCTTGATGGAATATTTGCTCAACTTGAGGCAGACATGCTAATCCCCTCAAGTCAGTTTCTCAGGGCTGAGAACCCTTTCTTTATTGTGGGTTTACACATCTTGAGGTCTCCTGGGGCTACATGACTGGGGATTTTACTGGCCTGACCTGGTTTTCGATCTTTGACCATTGCTGCCTGCCTACGTTCCCCTTTGGGGGACCTCTCTGGCACACAGAATAATATTTTAATATTAAAATTGTAGACCCCAGGATAGGGTTTTTCCAGTGGAGTAACAAGTGCTTCTCAGAGTTTCTGCCTCAAGTATCAAAATAGGCTTTCAGACCCTGGTTACTAAGAACATTCATATAAAGGCAGTGTGGTGCCATTTGCTACTTTGCCTCAAGCAGCAAAATGTCTTCACCTGTGGTGACAATCACTCTCTTCCACCCCCATGTATTCAGGGTGGGGGGAATTTCTCAGAGTACATCAAGACTTTGGAGCCCAGTTCTGCCATTAATTAGGATGTTTTCAGTCACCAATCCCCATACAGTGGCAAGAGTGAACTGAGGAGGCTGGTAGGATATCCTGGAAGCTGTCAGTACACTGAAATAGAAGCTCTCCTGGCCAGTAGTAGGCTGAAGGGGAGTCCACACAGTTAACTCACTTAAGGTTAATATAAAGTTGAAGGCTTTCATGGCCGGAATCCATAGGTTGTTGTGGGTTTTCCAGGTTTTGAGGCCGTGTTCTATTAGTATTTTCTCCTGACATTTTGCTTGCATCTGTGGCTGACATCTTCAGAGGATATCCTCTGAAGATGCCAACCTCAGATGCAGGCGAAATGTCAGGAGAAAATACTAATAGAATACTAATAGAACCTGGCCTCAAAATTCGGAAAACCCACAACAACCTATCACTTAAGGTTACATTTCTCATATCTTCTGGCAAGATTTCCGTGGCCATCTGAAGGATGCTGGTAGGTTTATTCAACTGTTCAAAGGTGAGATCAGTAGTTTTTGACTCCCACCCAACAGAACGCTCTCTCCATTCTGATTTTCACACTCTGTGCATGCATGTGACTACCATGGCTTGGAAATACATCAGTAAATTGACTCTGAGCCTAGGATTCTGAGCAACTGCCAACTATTTGTACAAAAAACAAAGGTAGCCATGTTAGCCCCATGAGCATGTGATCTAAGGAGGTGGGGTTTCTGCTCAGTCACTGACTTGCTTGGGGATGGAGCTAGCAGCCACTAGCTCTATACAATTGCTGCTTGTCTTTGGAGCTCTGTCTCTGAGGAGAGAGCCAAAGAGGAGATGTGTTTTGGGGGTCATCTTTGACTCTCTGACATATTAAAATAGACAAAAACAACTTTTTTAGAAAATAATTTAAAGTCTAAAGCTACACTGGCCATCCTTAGTTTTAAGATCTAAAGGCCATGTGAAACAATATATTCTTAGCTCCCTTCCTAAAGCTTCAAAGGAATGGAGCCTTTCTGACTTCCCTTGACTTCCATAGACAGAGTGCTACTACAGAGAAAGTTCTGTCACATGTACCTTCTGGGTTAACTAGGTGGGTTGGTGGGATACACAAAAGGGCCACCACTCAGGATCTAAAAGTTTAGGTATATTTGTATGGGAGGAGGCAGGTTTTTTTCTAATATCCTGGTCCCATGCTGTTTTAGGGCTTTTTTTCAGATGAAAAGCAATAGCTTGAACTGAGCTCAGAAACAAATTGAAAGCCAATGCAGTTTGTGTAAGACTGGTGATATATAGTCTGTACATTGCACATTCAGCAATAACAAGGCACTACATTTTGCACAACTGTAGCTTCTGAACATTTTTCAAGGAGAGTTCCACACAGAACTCATTCAAATAATCTAGCTGGGAGTCAATTAAGGTGTGAACCACAACAGCCAGATGTGCTCTCCCTAGGAAAGGTCACAGCTCAGGCACCAACCAAAGCTCAGCAAAGATGCTCTTGGCCACAGCAGCTACCTGGTCTTCCAGATGCAATGCTAAGTCCTAGTGCACCAGCCAAACTAGGAGCCTCATCTTTCAGAAGGAATGCAGCCCCTTCCAGAACAAGACCTAACCTCAACTCCATGTTAGCTTTCCTACTGACCAGTGTAACTTCCTTTTGCCTGGACTGAGATAGAACGCAACCTCCTTGAAAGAAGCACTTACAGTTTCCATCATTTCTGCTGGAAGTTCTAATGATCTAGGATGACATAACAGATGAGTGGTTGCTCTCATGTCTTCAAGCAACTTGTGCACATCAGCACATTGAACAAATTTAAACTCATCCATCAAAACTGGACAAGTGTGTTCTTCAGTTACCTCCACTGGATCTATTTTCAATGTGGACTCCCACCTTATAATGAGAAATTTTCTCCATGAAAAGTCTGGCAAATTAATTGCTTTGTATTTCTCTTTAACAGTCTGAGGTCTAGGATATAATAGCCCCTTGAAATTGTGCTCATGCAAGAGAAGAAGGAAAGAAACATTTCTTCACTTGTTGAGTAGGGTATAACATGGGCGTAAAATCTTAACCCATCCCAAGTCTTTTGCCACCATTGTTGTAGGTGTGTATCTAAACACTCCATTGCCCTGAGCTCCTCAGAAAATCAATAATTCTCTGCTGTGCATCCAAGTCAAGAATGCTTAGGAATGATTGTGTTGATCACTTATGTCACTGCTCCATTCCACAGCTCAACCAGGGCATCAGCAGAATCACCAGCTTAGCAACTGGAAAATCCCCTGGAGCATTCAGGAGTCCTGGATCCATTAGTCTCTGAGAGTGGACCATGTTAGTGGTCCCCCATCTTTGAAGAGGTTGGGAGTCCTGGGGAATCTAGACCCTATTAGGTGGTAATCTGTCCATGACAAAAGAGTTCTTTTGAACTGCACTATCCAAAGATTATCCTTGTCCTTGCTGGAAAAAACAAGCTCAAGAGTGTGGTCTGGTACATGTGTAGGACCAGATACTAAGACAGGCCTATGTTTGTCATGAAAGTCACAAAGTCTTGGGTTGGTCCCAAGGGGCATTAATGATTCAAATCCAGTATATAGTGATCCACAGTTACATGTCCCTATAGAGATGTGTTGGAAGTATTGCAAGCCAAAGCATGTTGCATTTCCTGTTATTTTAACAGTTTCCCATCACAGAGTCTGATCTATGGCCTTATAAGTAAATCAGAGGAGTGCCACACTAGGAGATAGCCTGGAGGAAGCAAACAATTCTACAAACAGTGAGAAGCCAACAGAAGAAATAGAATACCTGACAAGTAAGGAGTTGCACTGCCTCAGGTACTGTCAGAAAGGGTTAATGAAGGGAGGGTGCGGAGCTTGTTATCTGAGCACATAAAGTGTTTGTAAGGACTAAGATGAGTGAATAAAAAGTCTACAGCAACTGATCACTAAACTGCCACAACGGTTGGCCAGACCCAGGTGAGGCGATATCAGGAGGTTGACATTCATTGGCCCTCTTTGAAAAGGGGAGTGATTCTGAGGAAAAGAACTGTTGACTCATTCCTTGTATCCCCAGCAGGTTCTTATGCAATACAATTATGAGAATAGGTGTGTAGCTTGTACCAATGCCAGGCAGGTAAATGAATGAAGCAGACAGGGACAGGGACAGGGGGGTATAAAATATTTCCAAGAGAAAATGTGAAGGGGAAAGGTAACTAGGTGAGTAAGTCAGCAGTAGACAAAAATAACCCCAGAGCTCCCTGTTTACTTTCATAATCACTTATGGAATTAAGAGAGCCATAATTCCTTATTGTGGACATGGGAACTTATTTATTCACAAGTCTGTCCTAGTCATTTAAAAAGAAAAAGGACATGTAGGTGAGAGGAAATAAATTCTTCCCTATTTCTCCTTTAAATTTCATGGCCTCACTTGCCTCCCAGCTGTGTTCATTTCTGGTATTGAAGCCAGGGTGGAAGAAAAGCTGCTAGGTTAGAAGACGGTATGGTATGGACAGTATGGTGGGGGAATAATTCTAAAATTCCCCCACCTGTTGCTTCATATGTGAACAGGGTAGACAGATGATTTAACCACTATGGCTACCCCATGTGGTCACATTAGGTTTTGCCATCACTGTGTGCCATCACTATCTGAGGCACAAGAAACCTTATATGTTCTGTGATGTGATCTACTGTTAGAATGATTTCTTTAAGAATGAAACAACTGTATCACAGGGAATGTGTAGACTGCATCAAAGTCCAAAAGATAATTATTTAGCATTTTTTCATTCCTTAGAGAAGAAGTAGACACACCTATTATCAATTGAGCTTGAATATTTTTTAAAATATTGCCATTTGTAAATAATTAAAATATCCACCATGACATCCTATCAAAGATTTTATCCTAGATAAGCATGCCAAGCTATTATGTATTAGAAAGATCCAATTGGTTGAGGAATGAGTGATAAATATCTCCCAACTTTATTAACCAGGCTTCCTGGCGCACCAGCAAGTTTCAGCTTAACAGATGGAAAGGAGGTACCATTGTGGTCTTCCCCAACACAGCTGCAATTGACCAACTTTGAGTGCTTACATTTGATTTGGTCTCACAAGAGATTCTGCTGTTGTACTACCTGTTTCACTGTCCAGCAGCTTAACTGATGAAGATGCTCTCAGATAGGTTATTGAAGACTCCATGGCTTTCAGGTCTTGAGGCCTTAGAAGCTGAGGCTCCTTTGCTGTTCATGGCATATGATTTTGTGGCATCCATGATAATCATAGATATAGTCCAATTTTTAATTGTTTCACTGAATATCATGCTCAGTTTGGTGCTTTGTATTGGATATGATGGTAATATCTCTAGTTAGGTGGATCAACTTTATTGCCATTGTCAGTGCAATGTGACCTCCACAAAGGAAGATACCTATTTATATTGGAGAATTACTGATAGCCTATGGAACCGGATAGATTCCTGATGTCTTTGAGGATTTTCCTGTTAAAAAGTCTGGTGGTCCTGTTGATATTCTCATAAATTTGTGGAGTTAGCAAGTAACCCCTGGCTTTCTCATGTGGAAGGATGCCAACAACCCCTTTGCTTTCTGAGAAACTAAGCAAGAAGACAGATGGGATAATAGTTATAGCTCAAGCAGCGGAGAACTCAAGACAGCAGTCTAGAGCCACGAGCCAAGCTTGAGGACCAAAGAGCAATTAGGATGGATTCAAGAAGGCAAGATGAAAGACAAAAAGTAAGGTCAGAAATGCAAAATACACCACAGCTCAGCTAGATTTTAATTCTCAACCAAGGCTCACCTGCAACACAAAGTCCTTCACACTCCTTCTTCCCCTAAAGAATGCAGTGGACAGCCTAGGTAGGTAGAACCAGTCCAGAGGTCCTTTCACACTACATAATAATAGCACTGTGATTCCACTCCAACTGCCATGGATACATCCAGTGGAATCCTAAGGTGTGGTTAATGAGCATAAACTGGCTTAGGAGAAACAAAGGAAAGGTGTGTTGTTGTTGTTGTTGTTTAAAAAATAAACTTCTTCTAAGTATTAGATACTCATGTAGGCTGTCATGCTACACTACGTTCTAGAGAATCATAGAATCATAGAAATATAGAGTTGGAAGAGACCACACGGGCCATCCAGTCCAACCCCCTACCATGCTGGAATACCCTCAAAGCCTTCCCGACAGATGGCCATCCAGCCTCTGCTTAAAAACCTCCAAGGAAGGAGACTCCACCACACTCCGAGGTAGCATATTCCACTGCCGGACAGCCCTGACCGTCAGGAAGTTCTTCCTGAGGTTCAGGTGGAATCTCCTTTCCTGCAGCTTGAATCCGTTGCTCCTTGTCCTGGTCTCTGGAGCGGCAGAAAACAAGCTCTCTCCCTCCTCTACATGGCATCCCTACAAATATTTAAACGTAGCTGTCATGTCCCCTCTTAACCTTCTCTTCTGCAGACTAAACATACTCAGCTCTCTATCCTCATAGGGCATGGTTTCCAGGCCCTTCACTATTTTGGTTGCCCTCCTCTGGACCTGCTCCAGCTTGACCATGTCCTTCTTGAATTGGGGTGCCCAGGACTGGACACAGTATTCAAGATGAGGTCTAACCAAAGCAGAGTAGAGTGGTACCAGTACCTCTCTTGATCTAGACACCATGCTCCTATTGATGCAGCCGAGAATTGCATTGGCTTTCTTGGCTGCTGCATCACACTGCTGACTCATGTTCAGCTTGTGGTCTATTAAGACTCCTAGATCCCTTTCACACGTACTGCTATCCAGCCAGAGTGAACTGGAAGAACACTGTGGGTAGGAAGGAACTGAAGAAGTCTACAGGGGAAGGGGAACAGATCAGGTAAGCAAAAGGGAAATACTCTGTTGGCTGATCAGAATCCATAATTACTTTCCCTGTAGGATTTTTTAGTTCTTTAATGTTCCCATTTTCCATGTACTGTCAGACCTCCCCATATTCTCCAGCTGTGCCGATTTGCCGAGGACAGGCCTGATTAATTCCCTGCTGTCCCAATTTTTCAGATACTTCTAAAATGCCCAGTTTCTTTTTCCTCCTCCTACTTTCCCCCATTGTCCTCTGCTTACTTCACCTGCTGTAAACTGAGTTCTAAATACAAAAGTAGTTTGCACTTAATTAACGCAGCAGGGAGGAGAGGAAGTCTTGCCCTCCCCAGTAGGCTTACATGAAGCAAACTCTTCTAACTTATGTGTTCTTTCTCATTGCCTTTTGCCGTCTTGACCACGCGTTGTTCTTGCTTGACCTGTACTAGTTTTCATCTGTGAAATGTTGGAAGGTTTGCCTTCCAATGCAAGGATTAGATGACTCTAAAGGGAGTCATCATATGTTATATATAGCACTGTGATTCTACTTTAACTGCTGTGGCTATATCCTAGGGAATCCTATGATTTGTAGTTTGGTGAGGCTTTAGAAAAGCTCTTTGGCTGAGAGTTCCAAATGCCCCCCCAAACTCCCAGAATTCCACAGGATAGAACCGTGGCACTAGAATCACATTGTTGTGTGTCTTCAACTTTCCAATTTTTGGTGACCCTTAGGAAACCCTATCATGGGGTTTTCTGGGGCTGACAGTATGTGATATACCCAAGGTCACTCAGTGGGTTTCCATGACCAAGTAGGAAATTGAACCCAGTTCTCAAGAGTCATAGCCCAACACTCAAACCGTTACATCATTCTGGCTCTCAGAATCATATAATTGCATAAATAGGAAAGAATCGCTGTTACTATGGGGGACTGATTATTTGAGGATCAGTATTGCAGGATAGCAATCTGTCCTGCAGTACCGTATCTTATCTGAGCACAAGGACATGATGGAAGTATTCTGAGATGAGAATCCATTTCAATAGTTGATTTCTGTTTGGGTAGAATTGTATATTGTGTAAACTAAATATGATTCTTTCATATTTGGCTGATTTCTTCTGTAGGATAATACAGACACCCCCCCAGAAGCACATTCAAGGCTGAATTGTACCATATACTATGCTACCTAGATACAGCACTTTGCATGATGTTTTTCATGGCCATTTCCACACTAGACTGTTATAGTGCTATTATTCCACTTTCAACATCCTATGGAATCCTGGGGTTTGCAGTTTAGGGAGAGGCCTAAGGCCCCTAAGGCCCCTCCCTAAACTGCAAACCCCAGGATTCCATAGGATGTTGAAAGTGGAATAATAGCACTATAACAGTCTAGTGTGGAAATGGCCCATCTTGTGTGAACCGAATTAACTACTAATAGTGGGCGCATTTAGGAATGTGTATATGAATAAACATGCCGTGTTTCAAACAATGGCAAAAACCCTGTTAGTGACATCTATGCATGTGTGGCCTATGGAGCGTAAGATGGTATTGTGTAGCCCACAGCGTGACATCCAAAACCTCCCCTACACCAAATACACACAGCTGTCAAACCCTGTGAGAGGCTACTCTGCTTACAAGTGGGGAATGGAGAAAGCGGAGAGGCAATTCAGTTGAAGTAACTCTGATGGGAAAAGATGAGAAGGTGCATTCTACCCTGGCACTCCTATTTCCTTTCTTTTAGCTAAGACAAGACATTTCTTCGTAGTTTCTTCATCTTTATTCCTCCCTGCTGGTAAGCAGCAGCATCTCTTGGGGCTGGATAGCCCTGGCGATGGTAGACAGCACTTATACCACATGTGTCAAACACAAGGCCTATGGGCCAAATCTGGCCTGCCAGGCCATTTCATGTGGTCCTCATACCTCTCCAGCAGCTGCGGCTGGGAGTGGAGGCATAAAAAGGCACAGAGAGTTGCTGGGGAGCAGAAACTGGCACATTTTGGATATACCGACCAATTCTATGTCACCTTACGGAGGTATAGGGACCATAAACTATGATCAAAAAGCCCTAAAATGTCCAAAAAAAGAAAAGCTGATGCAGAGGGAAGGCAAATGTAGAGGCAATTATTTAATATGATAAAAGAACAGATACATTTATGTAGTCTTACAGATACAACCGGCCCTTTGAGGTAGTGAACCCGGAACTACACTGGTGGAACATTATTCTCTGTTTGCTTCCAGTAGCATCTCCTACGTGCTTATTTCTCGCTTAAGCATAAAAGTGAAATATAACTCAAATAATGTTTTAAAAATCCCCATAAATAATGGATTCCAAATGTAGGATAACTTTTTTTAAAAAAATGATGCATGGATGTACTATGGGCTCAACATGCATGTCATGCATGTCATAAGCACATATTTCTCCACTTAAAAAAGAAAGTGCCTCTGTTGATAGTATTCCAAAGTGTATACAGGTTGAACCTCTTTCATCCAAAATGCCTGGGACCAGAAGTATTCTGTATTTTGGATTTTTGAAAAAATTTGGAATACAGTACCTTTTTGATATACCCTCACATCTCATTTGTTTGTTACTTGTGTTGGGTGTGAGACACAAAGTTGGAGAGACACTGAGGATCTTTGAAATGGTGGGAATCCAAGCTTAGTGCTTGCCCCAAATCCATGCCTCCTGCCATTTCACAGGTTCTCAGTTTCTTTTTCTTTTCTTTTTTTTGCTGACAGCCACCCACTTTTGCCTTCAAGGTGTGGCTGTGGCACTCCTGCTCATTCATCTCTCAGATCCTCAGTCTCTCTTTTGGCTACCAGCCACTCGCTTCTAGCTTTGAGGCGGTGGTGGCAGTGCTCTTGAGGAACAAGTGAGCAGAAGCACCACAGCCCTCACTTCAAAGGCAGAAGCAGGCAACCAGCAGTGAAAAGAGAGACTGGGGATCTGAGAGATGAACAAGCAGGAGCACTGAAGCTGCCACCTTCAACACAGAAGTGAGTGGCTAGTGGGGAAAAGTTTCACTTTTCAGAGGTTTTCAGATTCCATATTTCTGGATAAGGGAGGCTCAGCCTGTATTTAAAAAGCAAAAAACATGCAATTGAATGGATACTGCTGAAACCTTCCCTTACTCCACCTTATCCATTATAATTGAGATCTCATATACCATTAGTCTGAACTATAGATGAAGTGTATACACACACACAGTCAACAGAGACAGAGATTTCTTCAAGTGTGTTAAAGGTGGGAATGCTCTACTGCTATTAAATCTTAGAGATTTTCCAAGGGCAGAGGGAAGGATTTCTTTTCTTCTATATTCTACTCATACTTTAAGAATATGTAACACTGAGAGTGAATAGAAATCGCCCTTCCCTGCAACAATATTGACAGTGGTTCCCATAGAATTTTTCCATACCAATGACAACTGAGCCTTTTGGTGGATTCCATTTGTTTGGCTGATCTAGGAGTAATGCTTATCAAACAGAAGAGATTTTACTTCTGAGTAGACATACTGGAAAGGTTGTACTTCAAGTTATATTGAACAGACATAGCAGAGAAATTTGGAAATGGACTATGGTAGAATGATAGGCAATGCATCCATAATTCTCATGACAAAAGTGGTGTTTAGCACACTTAGAGAACAAGTTTTAAAAGACAGGTATATTTATTTATTTAAATCAATTTTAAAGTAAAAAGTATTAAAAAGTACATAGCACTGAGACCATCACTTTGCTTAGAACCATGTGGGGTTAGAAGTGAGGGGAAGGGGGAGAAACATTCCATAAAGCACAGTATGTACATTTTTACAGAGGGTTTTGTAACATCCAAAGGTAACATTTGAATTACAGGGTCAGTAAATGAATTTCTCCCTGGGAAAATAAAATGTACCACATTGGTATCTTTGGTGATCTGCAGAACAGTGACTTTAAGAAAAAGCAATAATCAGAGAAAAAAAATTTAAATGGTCATATCAACTGTGTCTTCCATATACATAAATTATCATTTAGAAGTCAGCAGTTGGCAGCCACACAGCCAAATCTGCCCTCTTGAGTTGTATCATCTAACTCCTTTCCCCAGTGTTAAATGGGGAAAAGAGGTATATGGGTGGGTTTAGTGGTTACAATCATGAGATTTGTCTGCAGTCCGTTTTGGAGATGAAAGGGGAATTGTCGCCCACTTTCTGGTCAGAATAACCAGATGTAACAGAGAGCTGTCTAAACTGGTTTATCTGTGTACTTTTGAGAAATAGCTGTACCTATAGTAAGTCAAAGAACTTTGTCAACATTGTTACATCTCTATTTGCACTTTTTGTCCTGTATCATTGAAATGAAAAACTTGCAAAGAGAGAGCCATGTCTCTGAACAGTACTCTTCAGCCACCTTTTCCTGATCAACATAATCAGCATCTTCAACACAATCAATGGATGGCTGCTCTGGCTGGTTTCTAGCTGCAACAGGAGTCACTGGTGCCAAAGTAGCCTCCCTTCCATGGTGAACAGGCTTCTCTTGTTTGGGTTTTTGTGATGCTTGAGTTACCAGTCGAAGGTGAGCAGCCGGAGGACCTTTATTACAGATTCTAGATTTTAGGATACCCTTTGGGTCCTCACAGATGTTCTTCTTTTTCAGAGACCTAGTGATTTGCTTCCAAAAAGTCTTCTTGTTTTCTGCATACTGTGGACAGGTGGAAGGGTTGCCAGAAAATTCACAAGAGAAACTTCTTTCCTCTTTTTTACATTCAATTTTTAAGATAGCCATCTCGGCTTCATTTAGTGTCCATGTACACATAGCTTTTTCCTTGGTGGTAAACTTTCCTTTAAGAGAACCTTTCTGCCCTGGTGTTTTCTGACGCCTTTCATTTCGGTTATTAGATCCAGGCTGTGGTCTTACATCTTTTTCACTCTTCAGCCTTTCTTTTTTCATCCCCTTCTGTCTTTCACAGTCAGCTTGCAGCAACTGAGAGAACATCATGAAGGCACAGAGAAGAGCAAAATGTCTGAATCTCATGGTTCCTGGTTCTCTTGAAGCCTGTTTTAGAAATGTAAAAGTAACTTGTAAAAATCAACTTCATTTTGTTTAGACATATTAAGATCAACATGAGGTGCAAGCAAAGAACTTAGAACTGATGATCAATGTTTCACGTAGTGAAAGACCCAAGAGTGGACTTCTATAGGTAAAACAGGAAACTCTAGCAGAATTGGGAACTGAGTTTCTCCCCTAGAAAGTAGGACTAGAGGATTGGGAATCTCTCTGAAAAAAGAAAAAAATGGGGAGGAGAATTCATTTCACTGGTCCCTGACTAATAGGGTAACATTGGATTAAACCCACAATGATGTTTTTAGAAATTCACAAGATTATTGTGAGGCTTGTTTATTAAAGGCTTATTTATGTCTTTTGTATTTCAATGCCTGAAACTTTTAAACAATGTCAACAGCAAAAGAATGTTATGGTATAGTCTTTGAGCTTACAGATGGAACAAAAATGTGGCAATCTGAAGGGCTCTTTGGATAAGTCACATGAAGATGACATCAATTTCTAATCTCATCTTGGAACTGTCTCACATCTGAATACATATCTGACAAGGATGTAAATTAAATATTTCCCAACCTCCACTAATAAATCAACGAGTGTGTGAGACAACATGGAGTGACAGTTCTGATTACAGATTCCCATTGGGTGGAACATCACTTGCAGCTAAGATGACGTAAAGTGTATTTGAATGAATATACTCCTTTGTTTCACATCCAGGGTCCATTATTCTTTCTTGCTATCCGTGTTCTTTCATTTCGAACCATAACTAAGTCGCTGGCCCTTTTCACATGTGTGTGTGTGTGTGGGGGGGAACGGTGTAGAGCGACCTCTCACGGAGGTCGTCTACACCGTAGAGTGGACTGGCGTGGACTACTTTTAGTAGCTTCACACCAGAATCCACTCAGGAGCGGCCGGAACTAGCTGGGCTGCGTGTTTTTTAAAAACCTCTTTTTAAAAACCCCGTGCCGCTCCGTCGCCCGGCTCCAAAGTGGATCTGCAGACGCGCGCAAGTGCGTGCCTGCAGATCGGCCGGGGGCGGGCTTCTGGCTGGCGAGCTTCTTCAGTTGGTGGAGAGCCTCCACCAATCGGAAGCTGCCATCTGCGACGCCGGAGGAGTGTGGAGCAGCGAGCTCGCGCTGCTCCACGCGGCGACGGACTTACCCGGCTGGAAGTAAGCTCCGTTTTTGGGCGTTTTCGCCCGTTTCCCCCCCGACATGTGAAAAGGGCCACTGAAGCATCAGATAAAGAATTCCCAGAAGAAGTGAAACAGGTTCCACTTTAAAATGGCTGCCTGAATATAATTTTAAATAAAAATAAATAATTTCTGACCTGAGGCAATAGTTGAAACAGTTAAAATGGCCAGAAATCACCACCACCACCGCCACCACCATCTAAAGAGGCACTGCATTTTGTCTTGGATGCTAGGTTGTTAGGTGAAACTTTATGAGAACCTCCCCATGAAACTAACTGCTCAAACTATTTGATGGGACTGCTGTGCAGGTAAAATAACATTGTGTCTCATAGGTAGTACTGGAAGAAATACAGATCAGTCTGTACAACAGACATGATGCTATAGCATAGAAATATTCTTTCAAATTTCCTTTTCTCCTGACATTTATAGTGGAAAGAGTGTCCTGATAAAAGCTGCAAAACTCAAGCTGGTAACTGCTTGACTCCATTCTGTAGTCTGGACTGACAAAAAAAGACAGATACCAGCTCCCATTGCCTTTTCAAAATTCTCTCTTCCTTTACTAGAATTATGCACTTGATGGGCACAGTCTACAGGTTTAAACTGTTTCATGCTCATTTTAAAAAGAAACTAGTATCCACTTTCAAACACTGAAGCTATTTCAGGTACTGTCAAGTCCAGCTGAGGTCATACAGCGCCTACTGGGTTCTGTTTAATGAACAACATCTTCTGCCTATCAATGAATCATCAAACCATACCTTAAAGTCCTCTCCGTTAAAACATTTGCAGCTCCTCCTAGTATAAAATTACAGATAGAAATATCCATCTACATGCTTGACTCTCTCCACCACAGACCTCTGAATAACATAAAAAAGCTGCAATCCTATGCACACTGACTTGAGAGTAAACCCCAGAGGCATGCATGTGGTTGAACTGCAAGTACGTTAAACACAAAGATAACATGTGTTTGAGAAGTGGATGTATGGCAAATGATACAAGACACAAGCACACTTGAAATTTACTCCCTGACCATAACCTGGTGAAGCAGCAAAGATTCAGGGAACAGATCCAGTTGCGGCACTGTAGGTTATAGCTAAGAATGTCAGATACAGCAATTATTACATGATCTGGAACTGCAGTTAGTGTAGAATTATGAAAAGATGTCACATTGTGACACACTTTCATTTTTAATGCTGTCATGCCTCCTCCCTCCAACAGATGCTTTCTAAGCAAGTTAGTGACAGCATCGTTTCTGGAAAAGGACAACATTTGTTCATCTGTAAGACTTCCCCAACCAAATTAATTAGACAGTAGTTCATCCAAAGGCTGAATGTCTTGAAAGCAGAAATAGAGACCCTGACTCTCTTTCTCCTTCCCAGCTCTTTCGTGCATATGAAAACCTGACACTGCAATCTTCAGTCCACAGATTTCAAGGAGACTATTCTGGGGTGAAGGATTGGATGATTTGTACACAGACTGTGTAAACTTGCAGCTTTATGTAAATGTACTTGGGATTAAGCCTCAGTGAATTCAGCAAGATTACTTCTGAGTAAATATACTGAGCTCTGTACCCTGAAGTAGTCCTTATATCCTGTTGACTGCTATGCACAGGACTGCTGCCGTGGTGTAGTACTCACAGCTTTAGTACATATGCCAAAGTTCACATTACATACAGTTGTATCTTTCTTTTCCCTGATGATTTCTGATAAGAAGCCAAAGAAGTGGTAGTCAAGAGCAGAGAAACAGTAGCAGTGGTTGCTTGGCTTTCTTGCCATTTGTCCACTCAGAATCATCCTATCCAACTTCAATTGTGTAGAGAAAACAGCTTGATGGAAATGGGAAAGAGATGAAAAGGAAAGGGCAAAGCATCCCTCCCCGCACCAGAACCATTACAATATCTGAGGCTGCTTTTCAGTTAAAAATGTTGGCAGAAAGAAACACACACTGCAAATAATGTGCAATCTGGCCTTCAACAGGCATGCAGGAAATCCCTTCTCTGAATTCTGAGTCAATACCTTTCTACTGAAGATATAAAGTGCAACATAATTACAACACGTACCTCTTGCTGACTTTTGAGTCTATCCAAATATAAAACTCACGATGACTTGTCTCTCTCAAAGTACTGAAACTGTGCTTATTTATACAGCCAGAGACACACCTACATGCCTTCAGAAGGATATTACTCCACAGTAGCATGCTTCTGTACCTTAGTTGTTAACCAAGACACACCTTCTGGGATTATGCCAACTCTGATTTGTGATAGTTATAAAAAAAAAATAATACATAGTTACAGCAGCAGATGCATGTTTGAAAAAAAGGAAGAGTTGTGTCAATTCCTCTTCTTGCCTGACAACGGGAATGGAAACACCACCTTGATAAATCAGAACAGGGAGGGGCTGGTAAATGAACACTAAAGGCATGAATGAATGGAATAGGTGACTGCAGTTGTCATGTGTTTTTGGCTGAGAAGCTAAGTATTAGTCATCACATATTTCCTTTAGGAAGATTAAAAAGTCCTACTCACTGCTGTAGAGTGTTTGAAGAAGATAGCCCTTCTCACTAACCAACACAGTTGTTGGCCAGCAACAGGGGTCAGAAACCAGCAACCTGAAAAGAGACATGGCACAATCATGCAGCTGCACATTCCTTCATTCCTTCATTCCTTCATTCTTTCAACATTTAAAAATAGTCCTTCCTCCTTATAGAGATCAGGGTAGTGTAAAACTATAATTAAATCCATGCACACACTAAAGCACATCATCACCACAATTTTTTTACATTTTTAAAACCAACAGACACAAACAAGTAAAACAGATAGTTTTAGCTAGTTCAACTGGAGATGAATGGTATTATCAAGGTAATCGGTTTGACCTGTCTTGCTCTCAACTTAGGCTGAGAAGGAAAGATCCCTTGCTTCCTCTGTCTTCTCCCTCCTGTCACATCCTGCCCTTCTAATTTCTTCTATCACACCAGAAATTGTTTCTTTTGTCTCCTGAACAACCCTTCTCTCTGTTGGAGCTGAAACTGTAAGCTTCTTGAGGCAGGAACTGGTCTTATTTGTTAGCTCTCTCTCTCTCAACTTCTGTGCGTTTTGATGGAACTGTATCCATCATATCATTAAACTACCGGGCTGTTTCCGTTACTGTCACAATGGACTTGTTCATTATGGCTCTTTCTTAGCTTCCCTCCACTGATTGATTAGGGTAGCCCAAGTGCTCCCACTGGCCAAGGCAGGAAGTGAGCCCCCATCACACTGTCAGCAGTGGTACAACTCCTCCAAAGGGGGTGAAGGAAGACACTGCAGTGGGGGCCCTTCAGCTCCCAAAAATGCAGATAAGGCTGTCCTCTTTCACACCCAAGGGGGAGGAGGAAAATATGACCACACCCCTACACTCCTGCCTGTGACTTCCTCTATGCTCCCAAGTAGCATCCCAGTGCCCCCACTCACCTGCCCAACCAATAGGACGAAGATGTGTTGGTGGTGCTTGTGTAACAGTCCCTGCTCCCCAAAGAAGTAGTAAACCAACTCTGCTGCCACCAGGTCTACTGTACAGAGCTGGCTGATCCCTGGCTGTGGTTCCCTATCTCGCCATTGCCTTCTTTGGGCACAATGGGCAGGGAAAGAATTGGGGATTTGCCACTCTCCATACCCTGCTGCCTGAGGCAGCTGCTGCAATGAAACTCACAGCAAGGTTGGCACTGTGTTAAGTGCTACTGTTGCTGTTTGGAACAGCCAACTGGGAAAAAACTTAGATTCAAGGTCTAACAGGAATTTAATTCAATTAATGTTTGACGCATAAGAATGGCTTCCAGAAAATATGATCTGACATGACTAAAGCTGCACTTCTTTCACAGTTAAATTCTTATGAAATATGTAAACTGGAACTGCCAGGTTCTTTCCCAGCTTCCCAGAAAAGAGTAGAATAGAAACTTTATGAACTCTGACTATCTTGAAGAAGAACACCATGGTTCTGGACCTGCTAGACAATTGCCAATTATCTGAGTCAGCTGGCAGGGGCTCTAAAACAGGATGTCACCATCCCTCTGTTCTGGCAGTGGCATTCTCTGTGAACAAGTAATAGCAACAAAACGGGGAAACCACTGCCACCAAAGCTCCAAGGGACCACCAGCTTTGGTCTACTAAAGCTGCCCTGTGCAAAGTACCCCAACCCACTTGCCAAGTAAGTAATGAAAGTGAGCCCAGAGAACTGAGCAAGGCTTAAGTCCTTGCTCAGATAAGAATTCACTGGGTGGCCTTGGACAATTCACTATAATTCAGACTATTTAATTATCTAACAAGTTTATTCTGAGGAAAATATGGAGAAACTCAACCCTGATCCATAGCTTCCAACAACCATGATCAGCCAGGACTGCCCAAGCTAGGCTTCTGCATTCCCAGCTGTTCAACCGGTCTTAATCCAGATCTTCCCCTTTCCCTACCTGTCAGGTATGTGTTGCTCGCTACAGCATCTACAATTCAGTGCTTTGCGCTCACCTTAGCAGGAGAGAGGAGTGTTCCTGCTGTAGCTGAGAGAGAACAGGAGGTAGAGTCTTGCTCTTCCCACTAGGATCAGGCAAGACCAAAGGAGGAGGTAAGGCAACCATTCAAATATTTGCACTACTTCAACAGATTCTATGACCCTCGTAGCTTTTTCAACAAACAAACAGAAGAATATACTTGTTGGAGATCGCTGCCTTGAAGCAAATTCTCTTTGAGCTGCAACTCCTCTGGAATTGTGCACTGGGTGCTCTCTTGCTCTCACTCTAAGACACACAGATCCCATCCCTAATTTTAGATTTCCCTTCCTATCTTTTCCTTCCATTCTGATTTGTTTTCTTTGTTTTTGAGATTTGCATTAACCTTGCATTTTAAAACCCAGTTTGATTGATTCAAGGTGACCATGGGAGTGTTATGGGAACCTGGGATTTGACCACTGGGCAGAAGAGATAGTTATGAACATGTTACCCTGATTTCTGGGGGTCCTGGGAGGGACACCTCAATGTGCTCAAAATAATGGGGAATGGGAATTAGCTAGAGCACTAGTTAGCAATGCAAGAGGCAGGGCAACGTAGCGAGATCTTTTACCCAGTGCCTACGGGGTCAGGCCGAGTCAATAATCAAACAGAAGTAAATAATAATTGTTTTTCTTTATTTATAAAGTTACAGCAAACGTACACACTCACTCAGAGAATTAAGAAATACTGCACAATTGCGCAGCCACACACACAGTCCTAAGGAAATAAAGAGAGGAAAATAGATAGGGGATTTTCAGGAGGATTTTTGGGGAAATACTACACCTGGTCCCGTAGCCCGGTAAAAGGAAAGAAGCCGGGGAGTGTAGGTTCTCAGTACGTGGAGGTTGAGGGGAGGCTTGTCAAATGGAGAGGCAGCAAGTCGGGAGGCAAGTCACGAGCGATCCGAGGAGACGCTCAAATTCAGGAGTTCTTATAAGAGAAAATGTGTCAGCAGGCTAGCCCGTTCCCGGGGAAAACGATGGATTTTGGGCTGGAGACAAAGCCTCCGAAAGGTCAGTACTGTTGGGTATGATAGGAGTTTCAGCCCCACGGAAACGCAGTGGAAAAACTAGAGTTCAGCGAGCCAACAGCAGCAGCCTTGTTCCCCAGTAAGGATACTCACACACAGAGGAGTTTCTTCCAAAACAGGAGGCACTTTATCTTGCAGCAAAGTTCCGTTATATACAAAACATAGGACAGACGGACAAAAGCTTGCGCCAGGCACCAGGTTTGGTCAACAGACAAATACATACTGGCGTTGCTTTGTTACATACATATCTACAACCAATCAGGTAGAGGTTTGCACACCTTCCTCTACCATCTGCGCATGACCCCAGTTTCTTATGTAACCTTGCAATTACCCACAGCTGGGGCATGATGCAACATCTTTGCAGTGGGCTGATCATTTTCCCAGGGTTCCCTGCCTGGAATCCCTGACAATCCCCTCCAAGATGGTCAGGCCACTGTGTAGGACATTTTCACAATCCATACATGTCATACAATACATGTTATATAATACATACAGTAATACAATCAAGGGTACAATTCATCTTCCACCTTACACTCTGGTGGCAAGGCCCAGTTTACTTGCCAACTTCTCCTGGCCTACTACTGGAAGGGCCTTTGTGAGCAAATCCACAATATTGTTTTTCAAATACCATACCCCAACGTAGTCCTACACTCAAAATTTCTGCCTCAGTCACACGGGACAGCAAAATACCCTCCTCCTGACCTTTTAGGGATAAGCGTAACTTTACGTCCTGACTCAGCAAGTTGGGTACTTCCTGACCCACTTTCACTGGAACCACTGCTGGAACTAGTGCTGACCTCAGTGCAAAGCTCTCTCTTGACCGTAAATGCAGGTTCAGCACTAGGTGGTGGTGTTGAACTCTTTGGTGTGATGTTGAGTGAGATTTTTGGCTTCTCTTCCTCAGTACTTTCTTCTTCTTCATCAGCCATCACCGCCCCTTCATCTTCAGAGCTTTCAAGTGTATCCGGGACACTGTCCTTTTCCTCATCAGACATCACTGCCCCTCCATTCTCAGGAACACTTTTGTCACTTTTATCCAGGGGATTCAAGACCTTTTGGTTACAGTGCAGTCTATCCCAACCTGAATGGATTTCGAAGTTTGCACTCCTAGAATACACTATTTTGCCAGCATGGTGTAGAAATCTATATTTGTTACCTTCATATCCCACAAAGTGTAAGCGTCTAGATTTCTCCTGTCCAGACTTTCTGAAACTTGGGGAAACATACACACTAGCAAATTGACCCCAAACACGGAGATGCTGCAGGTTTGGTGCTCTACCATATAATAGGTAATATGGAGTTTGCTTCACACTTGAACTCCACATCCTGTTTAAGTGGTAGTTTGCTGTCACTATTGCTTCTCCCCAAAGTCCCACTGGGGCTTGGGCATCCTCCATCATACAGTCCTTCATTTGTTTTAACAGCCCAATTCTTCTTTCTGCAAGACCATCCTCCCCGGGAGATGTGGGGTTGGTGGTTTTATGCCTTATGCCTTTCTTACGCATCCAGGCTTGCAGGCTATTAGACAGGAATTCTCCCCCTCGATCTGACACAAGACTGGCCACTTTATAAGGAAATTCCCTCTCAACAGCATTCACCCACTCTTGGAACTTTTCAGCTGCTTGACTTTTCTCTTTCAATAGATAGACATAGGAGTACCTGGTGTGTCTGTCTACAATTACCAGGACATACCTATTTTGCCCTTCAGTTGGCTTGAATGGCCCAGCCAAATCTGCATGTACAACCTCAAAGGGACGTTGAGTGACACACTTGCTTTTCTTGGCAATGGGGTAAGCCTTTACCTTAAGCTTTTTGCATACAGAGCACTCTAGGAACTTAGGGCAATTTCTGACCTGTAACCCAGGGCATACCTTTGCCAACTCTTGCAAACCTTTGTAGCTGGCATGTCCCATCACTCTGTGGAGACAATGTACACACTTTTCATGTAGAGGTTTGTTACACAAAGGGTTAACGTTTGCCACTTTTCCTTTGGGCAACATGTGGTACAACCCCTGCTTTTTCACCCCTTTGGCATAAAAGACACCATTTGCAGTAATGATACATTTCCCCCCTTCAAACACCATTTTGTAACCCTCACTGTCCAGTTGGGAGACACTCAAAATACAGTTCTGCAAATTTGTCACGCACAATACATTATTGAACGATTTCCCAAAACATGGCACATATGCAGTACCCATCTCCTGCACCTTGCTTGGTGCCTCATCTGCAAGGGAAATTGCTGTTATATTTGCATTTGTAACATTACTCAACAGCTTTAAATTGTTCACCATGTGGTGAGTTGCACCACTGTCTAGCAACCACACACCACTCTCAGACTGTTCTTTTGCCACAAACACATGGCCTTCAGCCTGTGACGACACGCCCCTCCACTCCTGGGTTGTCTTCTTCCCTCTGCTCGGCGCTGGCATTCTGCAGTCCTTCTGGAGATGGCCGACTCTCTTACATCTGTAGCAGCGTCTGGCATAGCTGTACACTCCTTCTTCCCAGTCAGATGCCACCTCCGGAGCTGCCTCTCCCTCCTGGCGACTGGCTTTTCTCCCCTCTGACTGCAGTCTGGAATCGAACTGCTTACGTTGGACTTCCTCCAAAATCCTCCCGGCTACCAAGTCTACAGTCAGCTCTTCCTCACGCACACCCTGGAGGCTGTACATCAAAAAGTCCCACTCCTTAGTGAGGCTTCCCAGCAGAATAAAACTTTTCTGCATTTCTGGGATAGTCTGTCAGCTGTCTCTTGAAATAACTGTTTCATCAGCATGAGGTGCTCTCTTACACAGCTTCTGGGACATAACTTTGTGTTATGCAGTCCTTTCGTCCATAGCATTTTGGACAAACACGAAGAAGATTGATGCACTCGCTTCAGAGCCTCCCAGAGCTGATATGCTGTGTCTGCAGCAGCAGCGTGAATCAACTGGGAAGGACTTAAAGTAAGCAAAATAACTGTTTTGGCTTTTTCATCAGCAACCCTGAACGCCGCTATTTGAGCAGCAGTTTCTCCTTCTGGGGGCTGTCCCTCATTTTCCAAAACATGCCACAAGTTTTCCTTTGTCAAAGCGGCTCTCACATAAATTTGCCAGCTTTGATAATTAGCGTCGGTCAACTTTTCAAAACTCAGATAACCTCCCTCAGCCATGCTGCTGCCTTTGTAAGGAAAATTCAACAAACAAAGCAGCTGGACGCAGTGACCTTGATGAGCTCCGGACTGAAGATTAACTGTCTCTCTGCCAAAACACAGACTCCCGTAGCACCGGAGAGCCAGGCAAACAGTCAAAAACAGTCCCAGTGTCCAGGGGAAAAATAACTACAGGTGCGCTGTGGATGCTGTGCACTCTGGGCCTGGGCCCATAACCACTGTTGGGGATGATAGGAGTTTCAGCCCCAAGGAAAACACAGTGGAAAAACCAGAGTTCAGCAAGCCAACAGCAGCAGCCTTATTCCCCAGTAAGGATACTCACACACAGAGGAGTTTCTTCCAAAACAGGAGGCACTTTATCTTGCAGCAAAGTTCCGTTATATACAAAACACAGGACAGACGGACAAAAGCTTGCGCCAGGCACCAGGTTTGGTCAACAGACAAATACATACTGGCGTTGCTTTGTTATATACATATCTACAACCAATCAGGTAGAGGTTTGCACACCTCCCTCTACCATCAGCACACGACCCCAGTTTCTTATGCAACCTTGCAATTACCCACAGCTGGGGTGTGATGCAACATCTTTGCAGTGGGCTGATCATTTTCCCAGGGTTCCCTGCCTGGAATCCCTGACAAGTACTTTAGATGATTGAATTATGACAGTGCTGTCAACAACGTAGACAGTATGCAAACACGGAGAGCTTGAGAGTTGGATAGTCCGCTCATCAAGCTGTCTGCTTGGGGCAGGGGATCTTTTGTAAACAGCGTGCATACACAATGTGATCTTAAAAGGGTACTTGCCTTGAGGTCTCCTAAAGCTGCAATCAGCAATTACTGGCCTGCCTGGACTTGTTTTTGAATGGTTCAGCTATTTTCGGCCACCCTGTGTGCATGCTTGTCTGGGGGCCTTGCAAGCACGTGGAGAGGAATGGGTAGTGAAGACCAAATTCTTGATATCAAATGATATCTAATATCTGTCAAGTTCGGACTAGAAACTGCAGTAACAATCACATAGTTCCTCCAATGACCGTGGGATTTGAAAGTCAAAATTCTGAGCATGGTCTGCTAAAAGCATTTTGATTTTACAATAATCGGACGTTTAATATTTTTGTTGGAACCCTATATGACCTGGCACATTGCATATTGTTGCATATATTATTACATATTGCATTGCACACCGATGTGCATTGGGCCAGCTCTGCTAGGTAGTAACAAAACAGCAGCCCTCCGCTAGACATGGATTTTAGACAACTGCACAGTCCTAATTCCTTCAGATGTAAGTCCACTTAAGAAGACACAAAGGCTGTATTTGTTATAAGTTACACTGCATGTGTGCATGCACACAGACTGTGTATCGCATCCTGCCCCTCACTTTTTTTCAGGTTTTCTAAGGCTAGTGCATAGAGGCTTCTTGGTTTAAAATGGTAGTTTTCTGTGTTCTTTCTCATTAATAACTTTTGCCCTTTTGATGGTTGGTCACAACTTTTTATTCACATTCTGATATTGCTCAGTCACAGGTCCTAGTTTTAATCTATGAAATGTAGGAGGGTATGCTGTTCACTTTGAGATGAAAGGAGGATTCATACAGGATAAGAGCCCTGTTCTGGAGGGCTGGAGAAAGCAGTTGGGTTGCTCTTTCTGCACTCATGCTTTCTAACCCTCTACTCCTCTGTTCCTTTCCCCTTAGTCACTGGCCTCTGTGAGCTGAACAGATCTTTGGAACAACCCTTCAAATCTTGTTGACTGGTAGAACAAGCTTGAAGACAGAGCAGTTAGATGGGGTGTGAACAGGTGGTGGGAAAATCTGTGTGGCCTCACTCTACTTCTCCTTACAGCTTTCACGCTTTCAAGACACCTGAAAAGAACTACACTGCCAGCAAAACATCTTATGTAAAGTTGAAGGCTTTCACAGCCGGAATCCATAGGTTGTTGTGGGTTTTTCAGGTTTTGAGGCCATGTTCTATTAGTATTTTCTCCTGACATTTTGCCTGCATCTGTGGCTGGCATCCTCTGAAGATGCCAGCTACAGATGCAGGCGAAATGTCGGGAGAAAATACTAATAGAATACGGCCTCGAAACCCGAAAAACCCACAACAACCTAAAGCATCTTATTCTAAGAAAGCTGGATCACACGTCTGTTGATATTAACAGATATTTATATTTGTATCAACAGATCTCTGTCATGTGAGACCTAATATTTGTGTGTTTGGAATAGCCTGGATAAATGAGCAGTTTAACATTAATTGTAAAACTGTTTTGGATTTCTGATGTGCATTGGATATTGATGTTTAATCATTTCCTTAGGAAGAAAAAGTAATTTTATGTGGATTCCTGATACAGAATGCACTTGACAATTCAGATTCTGTCTTGCTTATATGTTAAAAAAAGGCTGTTATCAAAATCTCCATTTTCAATTATGTTACATAATTTTTTCCCCTCATTCCACTTGTGCCATGTCTACTTTCATTACTAGGAGCGTGATGAGAGCAGATAAAAGATTGCTGCAACCAGGATGACTCATCTTGGTAGAATTCCAGGGAGAATGCAGATTACCATAAGGGGGTAGGAAACCCCTGCATTACACTAGACAGAATTCTTTGAAGACTACACCACTCAGAGTACTCACAAAAGGAACCATCAGGCTGCTATCATACATTCTATAGAAACTGATTTGGTATAAGAATGAACCTGTACACCAGCCACACCCAATCTGGTGTTCTCCAGATGTATTGGACTGCTATAGAATCATAGAAATGTAGAGTTGGAAAAGACCACACGGGCCATCCAGTCCAACCCCCTGCCATGCAGGAACACCCTCAAAGCACTCCCGACAGATGTCATCCAGCCTCTGCTTAAAAACCTCCAAAGAAGGAGACTCCATCACACTCCGAGGCAGCATATTCCACTGCCGGACAGCCCTGACTGTCAGGAAGTTCTTCCTGAGGTTCAGGTGGAATCTCCTTTCCTGCAGTTTGAATCCGTTGCTCCTTGTCCTGGTCTCTGGAGCGGCAGAAAACAAGCTCTCTCCCTCCTCTACATGGCATCCCTTCAAATATTTAAACGTAGCTGTCATGTCCCCTCTTAACCTTCTCTTCTGCAGACTGAACATACTCAGCTCTCTAAGTCTATCCTCACAGGGCTTGGCTTCCAGACCCTTCACCATTTTGGTCGCCCTCCTCTGGACCTGCTCCAGCTTGACCATGTCCTTCTTGAATTGGGGTGCCCAGAACTGGACACAGTATTCAAGATGAGGTCTAACCAAAGCAGAGTAGAGTGGTACCAGTACCTCCCTCGATCTAGACACCATACTCCTATTGATGCAGCCGAGAATTGCATTGGCTTTCTTGGCTGCCGCATCACATTGCTGACTCATGTTCAGCTTGTGGTCTATTAAGACTCCTAGATCCCTTTCACACGTACTGCCATCCAGCCACGTGTCCCCCACCCTATATTTCTGCATTCCATTTTTTCTACCTAAGTGTAGGACCTTACACTTCTCTCTGTTGAATTTCATTTTGTTAGCCTTGGCCCAGCTCTCCAATCTGTCCAGGTCATTTTGAATTTTGATCCTGTCCTCTGGTGTATTAGCAACCCCTCCCAATTTGGTGTCATCTGCAAATTTGATGAGCATGCCCTCTATTCCTTCATCCAAGTTGTTGATGAAAATATTGAACAGCACTGGGCCCAGGACAGAACCCTGTGGCACCCCGCTAGTCACTTCTCTCCAGGATGAAAAGCAGCCATTGGTGAGCACCCTGGGGGAACGGTCAGTCAACCAGTTACAGATCCACCTGACAGTAGCCCTGTCCAGCCCACATTTTACTAGCTTCTTTGCAAGAATGTCATGGGGAACTTTGTCAAAGACCTTACTGAAATCGAGATATGCTACATCAACAGCATTCCCTTCATCTATCAAGCTAGTAACTCTATCATAAAAAGAGATAAGATTAGTCTGGCATGACTTATTTTTGAGAAATCCATGTTGACTTCTCGTGATTACCGCATTGCTTTCAAAGTGATTAGAAACTGACTGCTTAATGATCTGCTCCAGGATCTTTCCGGGTACTGATGTCAACCTGACTGGGCGATAATTATTTGGATCCTCTTTTTTTCCCTTCTTGAAGATGGGGACAACATTTGCCCTCTTCCAGTCTGCTGGAACTTCTCCTGTCCTCCAAGATTTCTCAAAGATTATAGCAAGCGGTTCCGAAATGACCTCTGCCAGTTCTTTTAATATCCTAGGATGCAATTCATCTGGCCCTGGAGACTTGAATTCATCCAGTGTTGCCACGTATTCTTGTACCACCTCTCTACCTATTATGTGCCGCATTTCCCCTGCTTCCTCAGCAAGACATCTTGGCTGAGAACGATGGGTGTTTTAGTCCAACCCATCTGGACAGTGCCTGGAAGGCTGGCCAAGGCTTCATTATCAATTCAACTACAGCTGCCAAATATAGCTGTTTGATGCCCGTATTTTCAAATCCTTGACTATTGCATTATACCTTAACTGCATCCAAAGCATCTTAGGCATACAGCTAAAATCTATGAACTAATATTTGGTTTCCTAAAGCTAATTTTAACTCCTTGATATGAGCCTGAGCCTAACTAGATACACTTTATTCTGTATTCTCTTGCCCTACTTTAGTCACTTTTACTGGTGAAGAAATTTCTGGAAAAATAATTTATATTATTGGGTTGGGTGGGTATCTGATCTCAAAGATTTCAGGGATACTGGCAAACAAGAACAGGCCAAGCTCAAATACATCTTAATAAACTTTTCATTGTCTCACTCATTAAAGAATTAGAATCGTTCCTATAAAAACTAATTTTGCCATCCCTGGCTACAATCAGTTCAGTTCAGTTCTCCAGTGCATTTAACTGCAATGTACTGTTATGTAGTAGTTACGTGACAACTTCAACAACGGATACATTTAAGCTTGTCAGCGACTTTTGTGATACTTGTCACTATGGCTTTGCCCCAGCTTGATGTGGAAATATTAACAGGGTCATGATATAAAAAGTATGTCCTTGTGATTTCTGAAGATCAAAGGACTACTATAGGAGCCATTTAGGATGCCCTCACCATCAGTTGGTAACCTCTGTTGCAAGCTATAGCATGCTTGCTCAGAGTATTGCCAGTCACCAAAAAACCCTGAACAAATTAAGCATTGCAGTTTTCATGCAATAAAATCACCCATTTATTTGATTTATCCTCAGCCTTGTTCAATATTACCTTGCAGTTTTAATTTCTCATTTTTTAAAAAAGGTAATTGCTGACATCCGGGATTGTAAGCTAGGCTTGTGGACCTTGTAAATTTTGTTTACAGTTATGATCACATTGTCATTAACATGACCGCAAAATGTCCCCCAAAAGCTGTCTTAAAAGCCAAGCAGTCACACCAGCCTCAGGCGTTCTGCAGCCCTGACAGGAATTGCTCCAAAGGATGACATGTCCAACCAATAAGCTGTGGGTTGCTGAGCAAGTACGACTGGACCCCATGAGCCTCTACTCATTAACCTGTGGCTCATTGGCAGGAAGCGGGTGGACATTTTATGCACCCTGCTTTCCAGCACTGCAGGAGTTCTTCATTTGGTGCCTAACTTTAATGTTGGGGAAGGGACAGATTGGGCAATAGATCATAGATATGGCATTGTAGCTACATCTCCCATGCAGGATCTTGGCCAAGAGTTTCACTCTTGTCATAGCACTAGTTTCAGAAATAGTCTCCTCTTTTTCTCAGTGAACTCCACCTATGCTTTCATCTCTCCTTGCCACCCAAGTTGGTCCCCATTACCTTCCCTGTTATTTTATCTACTCAAAATGTTCCATAAAGCTCTTTTATGCCAAAGCTGATTTGAATTCCTACATAACCTCTGGCATAGGAATCTACCTTCTAGGGCATGTCTACAGTAGAGAAGTCTGCAGTAGAGATGAAAATGTATTCAAAGTCTCTATTTCCTTGTAAACTGCTGTCTGGAACAAGTGGCTCATGCAAATGCTTGTTCCTAATAAAAGCTCCAGTTAAAATAATGTGAAATCACAAATTTCTCTCCTAATAGCTTTTATTATTTAGTGAATGTTCTCCTTCTGAGATCTTGAGATGAAACAGATTATTTACAATTGTTGGATCACTAGTGCATATAAACCCAATGTGTGGGCATTATTAATGAGTATACCTTTTAATTACGTACCATAACAATCTGTTTGTGTTTAAATATTGGCAAGTCCTCTGGCAGTTTAATTATCTGAGATGAAAGAGATAGGAATACAGGAAATGCCAAATAAATTCACAGAAAACCTTGGCCTTCCTAACTTTGTGATGGAGGGAAGCCCCTTGGCTTCTCCTACAAAGTTATGAATGCTATGCTTGCTTGTAAAAGCAATTCCTATTATGGAAGTCCCTGGAATTCTGGCATAACTGGGCTGCCAGTTGGTAAACAAATCAAGGCAGAATGTTCATTTAATTTTCTACCACTTGACATAGATCTAGAACTGGTGAAATAAATTGGCTGGAGGGTCATACAGGCAGAAATTTTGTTTTCTAAGCTGACAAAATACCAATTGCTGCTTGGCAGCAAGGTGGCAGCAAAACAATCCCATCTTTATTCTCTCTAGCAGTCAGGTCAAACAACTACTTGCCATGCTGGCGGAGGATAATAGGAGGTTTTTAGAAGTTAATTTCATTTTGTTGTAGGTTAAAGGCACAGATCCCTTCTGATCTTGGAAGCTAAGGAGAATCAGCTCTGGTTAGTACTAGGATAGGAGATCACCAATGAATACAAGATGCAATAGGCTGTATTTCAGAAGAAGGAACTGGTAAAACCATCTCTGAGTACACCATGCCTAAGAAAATTCTATGAAATTAATAGGATTGCCATAGGTCAACAGGCAACTTGAAGGCACATGTCATCTAACAGTATAAGGGAAAAAGAGATAGAGAGGAAGAGAAAAACATAATAAATTGAATAACTGATCACAAAAGCAGGCAATAGATCCTTCAAGATACAACAAATAAACAAGTGAAGAGAGAGGACGAAGAAGAGGAGGCATGACCACTGCTATCACCACCCCAACACATCTGGAAGCCACTAGGCAGGGGAATGCTGGTCTAGAAGTGTATATACATCAGACCATTCTATCTAATTCAGTTCTTCAGACAGGAAGCTGGGGTGTTCCAACCTGGCCTACTGTATTACTCTGAGATATTTTGCTGCCTGAAGTAGACTGGCCGTTGAAATACTCCTTCCTCTGCTGGATCAGTGCCTTTGGAAGCCTTGCATCACTGCTCTATTCACATTCCATTTCCTGCCTTTCTCTATTTCTCAAACTTTTGTTGCTTGAAGCAGCCTGCCTTGCCGTGCCAGTTAGTGGAGACTGGCCCAGAACTGTATCTGAATCATGGTCTTCATACTCTGAGTCATGATCATTCAACATTCCCCCACCGCATTCCAACATACACTCTTCCAAGGCGAAACACATGCCAAGGATCCATTTACAACACTGATGATCCTTCAAAGTGTGTTTCCTTGTTCAGAATTAATTTCCAGCCAGATACTTACACCTTTTCCACATGATGATGCTCTCCTGCATCATCCCGTTGCAATCCCGGCAGCACCTTTGCCGGGAAGTGAGCGCAACAGGAATGCTCTCCTCCACATTGGCCCAGCTCCCTGCAGAAGGGAGCGTGAGGGACATGTGTCTACCTTCTGCAATGCAGCTAGGTTCTTTCTCGTGCTGTGCTGGTGAAGGAAGCGCCTCCATCGTGCTTCCTGTCCTTCCTCATTGCAGGTAAGTATGGAGGGTTGTGTAATCATGGGTGCTTAATAGATTTAATCCATTAAGTGAATATTCCACGATGCATGGGAATAGGATGATAGCAGGACCACAATGATGTTGTGCAAAAGCAAAACCTGCAGACCACTACCATCTCGTCCTCATAGTGGGACCGTGATGCCATTCAAAAATGGCCTTAGGGTTGCCAGGAGAGAAAGTGGAGAAGACTCCTGTCCTTTTTTAAAAAAATTATTTATTGAATAAAAACACAAGAAAGCATATATACAAAAACAAGATAACAATTTACAACATGCAATAATACATAATAATAATACCAACAAAAAAGAACACCACAAATATCAGTCTAAACTACAAACAAATAACTATACACAACTAAAAAATTGGTTCCCACTCCTGTTGCAAACAACAAATAGTAATCCTAGAAAAACACTAATCCATTAAATCACAAATTATCACTAAATTTAATATTTCTTGCCTAGATTTATTTCTATATAGAAAGTAGTACACTTACTAATTTAGTCTATACCTAAACTTTCTATGTTTTACCCCCAAACTTAATTACTAATTAATTATTAATAATCAAAATTGATAAATTGTCAAGAATCAAGGTAAAATATTTATATTTATAACATTTGTAGTAAAGTCATTCTATATCTTAACTAATTCTAGTTTCCTTAAAATAATCTTAGTTACTCATCCATTATGTGAAAGTCAATGTTTGTCTGTGTGTTTGTGTGTCTGCATCAGGCAGGCAAAGACCTTATACAATTGGCTGTGTTACAAGGTCTTCTCGCCTCATACAGTAGATTGCATGGGCTCCATATGTGAGAAATCTTACAGTTGAAATTCAAAACAAAATATGCTTACAGAAAAATGCACAAATTCAACAGAAAAAAAATAAATAAAAATAAAAACCAGTACATCAACGTTGCAAGAGAACATAGATTGGATTGGGGACTATGGGGAAAAGTTACAGGTACTGAAATAGGCTGGTTGCTATGGAAACAAGGCCTAGCAAGGAGGAGAACGGTGTATTCCCGCAGGAACCGAACCTCTGTATGTTAACAACTCTGAATAAAGATTGGATTGGGCAATATGAGGAAAATTTACAGGCACTGGAATGGACCAGTTGCTATGGAGAGGAGGCCTAGCAGCAAAGAGGAGGACAGTGTACTCCCTCAGGAACCCAAACTGTGTGTGTAAATAACTGAACACAGGTTGCATTGGGAAATATGGAGCAAAGTTACAGGAACTGGAGAAGACAGTTTGATGAGATTTTAAGAGGAAACTAAAAACCCCAGGCAATGCTGGGTAAATACGCTAGTAATATAATAAAACAGAGGAGAGAAAAAAAGTTAGTACACAACAAATTAAAGTCATCTATAATTATCTTATAACCATCCACATGATAACAGGACAAACAAACATCTAAACACATACAGAGACTATGTGCTGCAAGTTCAAAACCTGAAAATCATACATTCACCCTCCTTTTCTCTTAAGTAATCCAGGGAGGGCTTTCTCTTTTCAAACAGGCTTTTACGTAAGCCAGGTACCTTTATTTATTAACTGTTGTACTGGAATATCCTTTTAAGTGTTTTTTATGATTTTATATCCATTAAATGTTTTTTAATGTTTGAATGTTTTCAATGTAAGTAATTTTTTAAATGTGTTTTTAATGGTCCCAATTCCAGGAGAAAGGTGGCCTAGAAATATAATCGGTCAATCAATCAATCAATCAATCCACTCCTTAACAAAGTCTTCTTCTGTAGAATCCTTTAGTCTGGCTGTAAGTTTGTCCGTTTCCACTATTGCCATCAATTGGTTAAACCATTTGATCATGGACAGGATATCCAATTTCTTCCAGTACTTTTCACAAACTAGTCTCACTGCCAATAACATATATTGAAGCAATTTCTGTAGCTGCTTGTCATAGCTGGTGTCTTCTCACCAGATTCCAAGTACAAATGGCTCCTGTCCCTTTCATGGGTGTGTAGAAGAGGGGTTTTTCAACCTGTGTTGCTGGTCACAAAACCTGGTAACAAGCAATACCTGCTGAAACCCTCTCTTTAAAGGTACAGGAGCCTTCTCTAGTTTTCAGCCTTGAGTTTGGGACCCACTTCTCAGAAAGGTGGTAAGCCTGTTATCTTTAGGCTCTTCGGGATGCAGGTAAAGGCCCACATAATTCAAAGCTCCTGCACTAGAAAACCCAAAGAGAGAGAAGTTTCTGGCCTCCTATCTGTTCCCCTGAAATGCTGGTTTTCCAATGCACAGATGATGTTTTCTATGGGGGAACATTCCATCTCACCTGCAGTCTGAAGTGGTAGAGCCCAAGCAGAGGCTGACTACCTCAGAAAGAGTTAAGTCTATCAAGCAGGAGTAAAGGCTGTATCTTTCCATTTTTGCACAATTCCTGATAAAACTGAGGTGGTGGCCTGGGGGGGTAAGGTTCTTGATAAACAAAGCAGGATTAACATGATTGGATTAACGTGACCCTAAAGCATTTCCAGAAACTGGATCTTCTTTGTGCAGGTATGCAAATTCTCTGTTGGAGTGCCAGATTCATGCTGTGGCAGATCAGACTTGGTAGTGTTGCTGGACCAAGAGGAACCATGCAGGGAACTACAGCAAATTCCTGGGAAGCCCAAAGGAAGAAGTGGCTCCAGTTATGCCCCCACCTGTGCCCTAGGTGGCATGACTGAAGCCAGATCTCAGAGGCAGTGACCCCAATGTGCCACCCGCCACTTTGGGGAAAAAACAGTTGGAGGGACTTGATGAAATATTAGGAAGAATTTTTACATGGTTCAAACACAATCCATTGAAGACTGATAGTCTTTCCTTTGATAGAGATTTTTAAACAGATGCTTGCTAGCCACCCATCAGAGATACTGCAGTAGATTTCCTGTATGGCCAAAGGGTTGGGTGAGCTGAACTTTGAGGTTCCTACCCATCTCTATAATTCTATGAAAAATAAGTTCTTCCAAGGAAGGTCTCATTGGTGGCAAAAGAAGCATCCTATCAAATGCAAATAGCAATTTGAGACCGTGGCAAGGAGAGAAGGAATTATGCCTCCTTAGTCACTGGGATCCATGCAATTAATCCTCTGTCTAGCCTGGGCCTCACTCTATCTGCACAGCAAACAGACATCCTTGTCAATGGAAAAGGGAAATGTAATTCCTTTAAATCAATGGATTTTCATACAATGAGGAATGTATTTTTAACATTGCAACTATTTCGAGATCAGTGCTAGCCTTTTGTCTCAGTTATACACAGAAGATTTGGGTGCTTACACTTAGGGCTGGTGTTGGATTGGGGGCAAACTGGCCACCAAAGATCAATTGGTGACTGCTTTGAAAAAAATAAATCATTTGGATTAGGTTGTTTCAAAGGAGAGTTAGGCAGGTGATAAGAGCAAACTAGAGATGTATCCCATTTTGTGAAAGAGATGGTACTGGCAGTGACAAAAAGGATGCTTTGGGTAAATTAATTAAATACTATACTTCCAGAAACCTAATTGGATTTGAAATGTTTGGGATACACTCACTGAAGGGGGATAAATGCAACAGAGTCTTACTATTTTCTCCAACTCCAGCCATACCATACAGAGGTATATTGGCCCTTTCCGCACGGGGTAAGTAGTACGGCATGGTGCAACCTCTGACGGAGGTCATCCACACCTTGGGAGCGGGCTGGGTCGGACTACTTGTCGCAGTTCCGCACCTCAATCTGCTCCGGAGCAACCCGAAGTGGTCACACAGCGTGCTTTTTAAAAACCTGTTTTTACAGGTTTTTCAAAAAGCATGGAGCGCGCCACTCCGTGCCACTCTGTTCCCGCGCTCCGGTGCAGATTTGCAGGCGCACACCAGTGCGTGCCTGCAGATCTGCTGGGGGCAGGCTTCCAGCTGGTGAGCTTCTCCGGTTGGTGGAGAGCCTCCGCCAGCTGGAAGCCGCCATTTTGGATGCCGGAGGACTGCGGAACAGCCAGCTCACGCTGCTCCGCATGGGGACGGACTTACCCGGCTGCCGGTAAGCTCCGTTTCAGCCCGTTTTCCCCCGTTTCCCCCTCCACATGTGGAAAGGGCCATTGTCTCTCAATATGGAGATTCTATTTAGCTATCATAACTGACAGGGAGACCTTCAGTGGGAAGAGGCCATGGGCGGCAAGTTGGAGCACCTTTGAGTGGCTCGGACCAAGGAGAGGCATGGTATGAGAACAGATTATTCAGTAGTGTTGGAGATTTGAAGCATCTGCATAGTCCTTCCTAGATTTCTTTTCAGATGGATTTCTATTTCAGAAAACAAAAGAGGAGAGAGGTAGAAAGCTGACTACAGTGATTGTGCTTGTTCAAAACACAGGGCCATACAGCAAATGTTGTATTCGTAACTACATCATTGTCATATCAGGATTTTGTACACCAGATACCAGGTAATAAGGATAATCTTTCAATAAATTATCTTTGAAAACTTCTAGGAACCTTGATTAGGGTGGGGCTTCCCAGGGCGTGTATACTGTTGTTTAAAAATGTGCAGCTGGCATCAACAGATTCCACTTTTGGTGTGAGAAACAGCAGGATGCCTGCAGCAAACAGTGTTCAGAGTAGAAAGTGCTGAGTAGCTCAGATTAACTCAGCATAAGAGCAGATGCTACCCAGATTTGTATATGTTCTGGCGGGGTGAGGGGGGAGATTGGCAGTGAAACATTGAGATAAGTCTTATAAAACTATCTTTATGATATTGCCAAAAAAGTGAAATATGTGTTCACTTAGCTTTTTTAAAAAAATCAGATAATTCTTGCCAGGCATCATTTCATAAAGCAGAGTGCTGCTGTCACTATTTGGATGGGGTCCAAATAGAGAGACTTCCTTAGTTTAGGTCATACAGAACAGCTACAAACAAACATTCTAAGTGTGGCCAAAGCTGTGACGTATTTAAGTCTTTTACGCCAAGTCTCACGTCTTGTCTCAAGTCTCTACCTTCAAGTCTCAAGTCTTTGCAAGATACTTTTAAGTCAAGTCTTGAGTCAAGTCTCAAGTCTGGGAGCCAACTTTATATCCCAACCTGTATTCCAGAATTTCCAGACAGAGTCAAATAAAGTCAGTTTTAACAATTTAAGTAGAGTCAGCCCACCACTTTTGTGATTTTGCCATCTGTAGCTTCAGAAGTGAGGAATAGGATCCTTCTTATTCCCCATTACTGAAGCTTCAAGGGCTTTAGAAGGAAGCATCTTTCCTCCTCAAACCCATTGTGTAACACATTTTCTGTTTCCCTCTGCAATATGTGCGCTACACTCTGAGTACAAATCTTGTCTTCTGCTCTTAGGAAAAGTTTTAGAAACCTCCTCCTATATGTAGTGGGAACAGGGTGCTGAGCAGACCTCAACCCCACCTCAAGCCTACTGCCTAACCCATTTGCTGTTCCCTCTGAGAAATGTGTCCACACTTTGGGCTTGAGACAGATTGTCATGGAACCAGTAAGTTGTAAGGTTTCTAGATGAATGTGTTGTTACTGAACCAAAGGCAGCAAGTCACTCACTAAAAATATACAAGTCTTGAGTCGAGTCAGTGTGTAATGTTTGCCGAATCAAGTCTGAGTCAGGTCACTGAAGTGACTTAAGCCTGACTTGAGTCTGAGTCAGTCGACTCGAGTCTACATCATTGGACAAAAGTGGTTTTGAAGGCTCATCCCTCACCTTGAAAATAAGTGTATTTCAATGATCCTAATATGCCTTTGACCCCACTTAATGAGCAATTCTTTTTCATGTTTCCCAAATACATCCATTGGGTTCATGGGGCTTATCCAAAGCGTGTAGTTAGGTGTGCTTCTGGACACTGCAATTACCCTGCTTCATTCACAGAACTTTGTGGAGGGTGGGGAAGGAAATGCTTTGATTGTAGCTGTGATGGAATCTCCTACCCAGTTAGCTCCATAGGTTCAAACCTTACCCTTTTACCCTTAAACCATTTTCTGGGCCTGATTCTTGAGACCAAAGTGGATATGCATGAGTCGAGCATTGGTTTTAGTGTGGATGCACTGATCGTTGGGTTTAGTGTGGTAACGCATTACCAGTCTTCATCAGTTCTTAAGTTAAACCATACAGACAGTTACAGAAAATAAAATGTATTATGTAACAGCTACGTTAAACTCAAGGACTGAGCTGGAAAGACAGAAGCAGCAGTTATATAGAGCTAGTGCCTGCTAGCTCCACCCCCAAGCAAGTCAGTGACTCAGCAGAAGCCCCGCCCCCTTAGACCATGTACTCAGAGACAGCACACAGCCAGAAACACACACACACACAGAAGCCTTTAAAAACACAGTTTCTTCCACATTTCTTCCATCTTTTTCCCTCTCACAGAAAATAGAATAGCTAAATGTATTAAGAAACTATGGAAGAGATGCACAATGTCTTTTTTATTGTATTTGGGATGTCTACCTATACAATTGTATCTTCAAACCATACTTCAAATTACTTACTTAACATTACTAACATCCTGATGCACTGGGCAGCATCCCAGGGAATCACCTTCTATAGCAGGGATGGGGAAACTCTGCTGTGCAGGCCACATATGGCTGGTGTGGTCTTCCTATCAAGCCTATCTTTAATTTTGATTTACGACTGGAGGTCCAAGGATATTTAAAGATATTTGAACATTAAATATTCTGCACAGAATGGAGCTGTAGTTTAAAGGTAGGAATGCTGTTGCATGAATCAGACCAAAAAAAAAGGAAAAAAAGAAAAGAAAAGAGCCATTGGACTGAGATGTATTCATAAGTAGATATGCACAGATTTGATGTGTTCACATTTGGATGGATTTGGTCGCTATATCCTAAAACCGCTCCACTGGCATGCCATCTAATCCTTGATTATGGTTCTGTTGATAGATTTCCTTTATTGGCTACATCTTGCCTTAGTATTAATGCCACCCTGTTTCTCCTTAGATTTTTATTTCCCAAATAAAATACTGAAAATGTCTCATTCCTGTTTACTTTAGCTCACTTACAGTAAGTATTTCAGTATTCATGCATTCTATTTCTTGTTTTACAATTTCTAGCTTTTCCTGATATAGGCTTTACATTCCATGTTCCTATTATATGCACCGTGCAGCTTTGGATTTTTCTCTCATGTCTGAGCATATCAGCATCTGAACATCTTTTTGGTTTGAATCTAGTTATGTCATTAGACACAGCTCTACTTGTACTTGTTTTCAGCATTTCCCCAGTAGCTGGTTGAGTGCCTTCTGGTCTGGGAATCTCATCTTCTGGCACTTATCTGTTTGCTTCATTTTGGATAGTCTCATCATAGGGTTTTCATGATAAAAACATTCAGAAGTGGTTTATTCTTTACTTCTTCTGCATAGTACTAACAAGAGTTAGCTAAAGGGCCATTGCTGTTACCTCTGAGAGATCCTCCACCAGTGTCTCTCTCACCCACTCCACTCTATTGTTGCTGCCCAGTAGCTTCTCCTCACTGTGTAAATGTGTTTGACACATTTAGTCCAGCTTCTCAGCAAAAATGTATCTGACTTGGGAAGCCAATCAGTAGCAATGCTACCATCAGCATGACATCTGCCTCACGGGAGTGCACAATCCCAGCACAGTATTGTTATGGTGGGTGAGAAGATCTACAAGGACCTAAATAGCTTTTATCTCACCATCAGTATGAACATAGTCCACTCCACAGAACAGATTCAGTTTCTGGTCGCTGTTATGCAACCATATAATGGACATATATGTAAGGCCCCGCTTTGGGGGTCCCCAATATCAGTATGGTTTGGATGGGCAGCATACGTACTTGGCAACACATTTTATTGGCTCTGATATCAAATTCAAGTCTGAGAGGTGATGGAGAGGTCAAACTGAGCGAGGGAAAGAATTTGACTGTAAATGTGAGAAGGACAGGTCAACTCAAAACTTCCTCCAGGGAAGACTGACTCATTTGTCAGCCAAATACACACCATTCTTGTGGATAATAGGCTTAAACAGAAGCTGGAATTTTCCAGGGAATCCAACTGTGAGGAGGCCACCAGGACACTGATTAACAGATATCCGTCCCTTGTACACCTGGATTCTTTCCTCTTTCCTCACAGCATCCACAATAGACAGCTATTACAATAGACTTCAAAGACCCATCCTGTCTTTGTCAATCAAAGTATTAAGCCCATCAACAGGCAAAAGACTCATTGTCCACAACAGATTCCCTTTGTCTTGCATCTGGAACCTTCACAGCCACAAGCCATTTTCAGGGTACAAATACTCCTGATTTCAGGATGTCCAGTGCAGTCTCTCGAAGGTCTACCTGTCACTCTGTCCATCTGGCTCCTGAATAAGAACTGTCCTTAGGTCCTACCTAAGCCAAAATACATTTCTGCTCTTCACTACTCTTCTGGACTGGTAATTATACATCCCCCAAACCCCTCAGCCTCTCTATAATTTTTCCTCTCTTTGTCTTTCAGTTAGCTCTTGTGTGATTGCGTGTATCTTGTGTGCATGAATGAGTGAATTCCCCTCCATAAAACACATTCTGAATTACTTCTGAATCTCTGGCTGGTTCTTTTCCTGCGTGTGCCCATAAACACTGGTAGAAAAGATCTCACTAAGTTGCCCCCCTCTCGCAGCCTCCTGATTCTGAGCTTATTAATTCCCCACTTTTTCAAGGAGGTATTTGGCACTGCAGGGCAGCCCTTGTGGCACCTACGTTTTGAGGTAACATATAATCATTAGGTAACCTCACTAGCTGCTACCTTTACTTCATATTTCCACCTGCACCAAGAGCATTGTTGGCAGCCAAGCCTTACAAAGCAACCATATCTGTTCAGACTCGTCTGACAGAGATTTATATTGGGTATTTCTCAAAATACAATAAACCATCCAACAACATGAAAAAGCAGAATTGCAAGACTCAGGAATAATTTATTACAGGACTATCCTGGAGGAGAAAATGACAGAACTTTACATACTGATCCCATCTAACAGCAACCAAATATATCACCAACGATTTACAGGTCATCCTGGCCTCTCTCTTTTTGTCTCTTGCAACAGAGACTATACACCACAGTTGTTTTCTTATGTAGTGTAGTAATAAATAACTCTGTTGTAAAAGTACCTGAGTATCTTGCGTGTTACCAGGAGAGCAGAACTTAAGGTTATAAGGCTGGTTGATAACATAAATCCACTCCCACCTATTTCCCCTGATTAGCCACATTCAAAAGACTGAAGAAAACTAGATAAAGAGCTGGACTTTAGCCATGGGTGGAAAACTATTGTCCAGAGACTAGGGGTTCTTCCATACTGCACAGTTAAAGCACTATGACTCCGCTTGAACTGCCATGGCTGCATCCTGTTGAATCTTGGGATCTGTAGTTTGGTGAAATAGTAGAGCTTTCTAGCAGAAAATTCTAAATACCCTTGCCTAAACTGCAAACTCCAGGATTCCATAGGATGTTGCCACGGCAGTTAAAAGTGAAATCCATAGTGCTTTAATTGTGTTGTGTAAATGGGCCTGAGTCATTCCAGGGGTGTCTGATTACTTTAGATGAATTAAAATCTCCAGCATCAGACAAACTGCATCTGAGAGCACTAGAGAAATTTGCAGTTGTCATTCGAGTCTCTATAATCTTTGAGACTTCCTGAGAATTGGTGAGCTCCTGGCAGACTGGTCCAGGAAAAAAAAAAGGTAGGGGGAGATGACCCTGGTCAATTTGATGTCAATACCAGGAAAATTTCTAAAACAGATCATTAAAATATTTGGTCTATGAACATTTAGGAAAGAGTACTATGATTACTAAAAGCCATCATGGGTTTCTAAAAAACAAGTCATATCAGATTAATCTTACCTTTTTTTTTTTTTTTTTTTTTTGATGATGTGACAGACTTGGTAACACATCATATCCAAATGCTGCAGATGTAACCCCCTGGGTGTTCTTGCAGACAAACTAGTAAAATGTGGCCCAGGTAATGCTAACATTAAGTGGATTTGTAGCTAGTTGATGAACTGACTCCAATGAGTACTGAACGATGGTTCCTCATCAGGCTGGAGAGTTGTGACAAGTGGGGTGCCATGGGGTTTCATCCTGGTCGTGATGTTGTTCAATAACTTTATAAATGATTGGGATGCTCATCAGATTTGTAGATGACATCAGACTGTGAGGAATACAACTCAAGGTGATTGCAAGAAGAATTTCTACATTTTAAAAGAATTTCTGCATTTTGTTGTTGTTGTTGTTGTTGTTGTTGTTGTTGTGTGCCTTCAAGTAATTTCCAACTTATAGTAGCCAAAAGGCCATATCACAGGGTGCATTTAAGGTTCTGTTGGTTCCTTGTTCTTCCTCTTGTTTCTAACATAGCTGGAACAAATCCTTTTGTCATTTTATACCATTTCTTGAGTTCATGCTTGTGAGTGACAGCAAGCAAGAGACAGCTTGATATGTATGAAAAGGATCCAGAGATCTTATAGATCTCTGAGCTAAACAAGAGCCGACAGTATGATGAGGCAGCAATATCTCCTCTCTCCCCCAAAAAAGAACAATAGCAGCAAAAACTAATACAATTACAGGGGGATCAATAGACATATAGAGTCCTATCAGGGGAAGGAATAGTATCATTCTGCTCTGTTTTGGTCTGACCTAACCTGAAGTTCATGTGTGTTTCTAAGCAAAATAGTTTTAAAAAGAATATGTTCAAGAATTCACACTGGATAAGCTGGAATATGTCCAGAGAAGGGTAACCAAGATAATAAAGATTCTGAAAACCAGAACTTAAGAGGAACAGTTGAAGGAGTTGGGTATGTTTAGCCACATGAAGAAATGGTTCAGAGATAATATGATGGATATCTTCAAATATCTGAAGTTTGTCACATGGAAAATGGAACAAACTTGCTTTCTGTTGATCTAGTGTTAGGCCTAAATAAATGGTTTCAGACTATGTGAAAGTATATTCCCCCCTATAATAGTACTGCTCACCCTGTCCCACGACTTCTATGTTTGTTCAGGAGTCATTGGCGTGGCACTTTGTAAAAAATCTTTTGGAGGTCCTTATAAACAGTGGCTAATGCTTTACTCTTGTCACTATGTTTGATGACATTTTTTAAAAAAACTCTATAAAGGGTCATTGAGATGAAATTTGCCTGTGCAGAAGGTTCCCCCCCTCCCCCAGCAAGGCTGCCCTTACCTATGCATGAAATTTTTTTTTTTATCTTTAATAACATCTTTTACCAATTTCCTCGAAAAAGATGTAATACTAACTGATTAATAATTTCCTGGATTTCCCCTGGTTCCCTTTTCGACAACTGCTATGATATTCACCACTCTTCAGTCCACTGGTATCATAGGCCATTTGTGCCCTACACTGTTATAATGCTACTATCTGCTTTCAACCTCCTGTGGAATTCTGGGGTTTGTAGTTTACTGAGGCCAAAGAGCTCTCAGGCTGAGATTTCTAGATGCCCCTCCCTAAACTGCAAACGCAGGATTCCATAGGATGGTGAAAGTGGAATAATAGCACTATAACAGGATAGTGTAGAAATGGCCTTAGAGACATGTTTAAATTAGAAAATCTGTAATTTCACACTTGAGATCTTTAATAACTCTCAGATGGTTACCATGTTACCCCAAAGCGTGGGTGCCACAAGGGCCAACCTGCGATGCCAGTACCTCCTTGCAGTGGTGGCGAATTAATTAGCCCAAAATCAAGAGACTAACAACAGGGGGGCTAACGACGGGGGGGGGGCAACTTAGCGACGTTGCTAAGACAGGGGGGCAACCTGTGATGCCAGTACCTCCTTGCAAAAGTGGGGAATTAATTAGCTCAAAATCAGGAGGCTGCGAGGGGGGGCAACTTAGCGAGATCTTTCTACCAATGTTTACGGGCTCACACAGGAAAAGAACAAGCCAAAGATTCCGAAGTAAGCTAAAAATATGTTTTTTTTATTTAGGGGAATTTACTCATGCATACATACAAGACACACGCAGTCAAACATTCACACAAGAGCTAGCTGAAGGATAAAAGGGAGGAAAAAATATGGATAGAGAGGGTGAGGGTTTTGGGGGGATATGCAAACAGTCAAACATTCACACAAGAGCTAACTGAAGGAGAAAGGGATTTAAAAAAAACTATATATAAAGAGGGTGAGGGTTTTTGGGGGATTTATAATTACCAGTCCAGAAAAGTGGTGAAGAGCAGAAATGTGTTTTGGCTTAGATAGGACCTAAGGACAGTTCTCATTCAGGAGCCAGACAGACAAAGTGATGGATAGACCCTTGAGAGACTGCACTGGATATCCTGAAAACAAGGGTATTTGTACCCTGAAAATGGCCTGTGGCAATGAAGGTTCCAGATGCAAGACAAAGGGAACCTGTTGTGGACAATGGGTCTTTCGCCTATTGATGGGCTTAGTGCTTGATTGACAAAGACATGATGGGTGTTGTAATAGCTATTTATTGTGGATGCTACAAGGAAAGAGGAAGGAGTTTAGGTGTACAGGAGATGGATATCTGTCAATCAGTGTCCTGGTGGGCTTCTCACAATGGCATTCTCCAGGAAATCCCAGCTTCTATTACTGTCTGGAACAGTAGTGATTTACCTGATAATTGACCTAGGTTATCCCAAGAGGGTGTTTTAGGCTGACCTGCCTATGGTCTCATGTTTACAATCAGATTTCTTCTTCTTTTGGTTTGACCTCTCAGTCTTCTTCAAGTTGGATTTGATATTAGTGCCAATTAAAGTGTGTTGCCAATTAAATATGATGCCAATTAGATATGGTGCCTATTCCAAACCATACTGATATCGGGGACCCCTAAAGCGGGGCCTTACGGATCCCCCCCAAATGGAACCTTTGCGGAGCTTGAGAGGTTTCAATTTTCTAGATGGGACCCGCTTTGTATAATTTGAAACTTTGGCAAATTTTGGAGGAGGGAGTAGGAAAGTTGAGGTAGGAAAAGAGGGCAGGGTGTGCTATTTAACCTCCACTAAACTTGTCAGCCACACACTTGGTGGGATGGACAATTTAGTAAAAATGTTGCCAATTAAGTTTACAAAAATAGGGGAAAGAGAGAAAACAAAGAAAAACGCGCCTAATAACACACATATCATGATGAAGATACAAATATACAAAACTCACTATCAATTAGAACTGCAAATTCAAATGCAGTACAGACACATCAATATACAAATAACTCAGAAGAGTAGCAATGTCCAGGTGGAAATGCTTCATCAATAAGGCACAGGAAAAAAAAATCCGACTTACCAAAGTCTATTGGTTCTGAGTTCAAATTCTACCATATTTCCACAAATTCTGTAAAGTTGGTCCCTAAAGTAAAAGTTGAGCATAGTGAAAAAGGAATAAAAGAGAGAGAGAGAAAGAGAGAGAGAGAACAGGGCATCTAAACACATGCATGCATTACATACACACAGGTTACACTTCAGCAATTGAAGCAGGAATTACTACAATTCCATATCATATATATATATAGCAACAATCAAAGGCAAATACATCCACAATTAAAGGCAGTGATCTGGCTAACAAGATTTCAATGAAGGCAAAAGTCCATTTTGGCAAGTTGCTAAAAATTGAATGGCAGCAACTGCAAAATGAGAGTCCAGTACATCAGGTAGAGAGAGGAACTTCATTTCTAAAGCTGAAAACAGTTCACAGGCTTTATGTATGTTTGGAGTTGGAGGATGTGCTTAGGTTTCATGAAAAGCAGTCTTTTGCATATTTGGAGAGGTGAAGTGAGGGTTCCTCCCCTTGTATCTGGAGAAACTGGGGTACAATAGGAGTGAGCAGCATTCTTTGGCATTCAGGGTCTTCCTGGATCAGCAGTTGCCTCACACATTGAATCAGCGTATACTTGCGGTTGTCTGTCTCTGCATGGTTGGTAGACTGGACCAACATCTTTTGGGTGAATCAGGGTTAGAGATGAAATCAACAGTGTTCCTTTATTTTCAGGGAGGAAGCTGAGAGAGAGGTTAGTAGTAGGGCCCCTCCAGCCTAAGGCTAGGGACCATGCTGTGCAGACATGCTGAAGCTTCAAGGAGATTGGTGTTGCATTGCCTTATGGATATGCAACACACAGAGAGAGAAAAACCAGTTTTGCAGACTAAAGAAAAGATTGAGCCTTGGCTGCCTTGGCCAATTCACGGAGAGCTCTCAATTTTAGCTGCTGGCAGCTCATCCAATATGCTAAGCCAGCAAGACAGAAAACTAACAAAATTTGAAATGACAGAATGACACTGTGACCATTTCCACACGAGGCGAGGGAATCGCTCTTTGCCGTTACCACCGGATCTTCTGGCTCCTCGGTCTGGTCCAGGGTGAATCGGAGCAGTGTGAGGTCTTAGATCTGCACTGCTCTGGCTTCCAAAATGGTGGCTTCCGGTTGGTCGTGGGTCCCGACCAACCACTGAAGCTCACCACGCTAAAGCCCACCCTCCGCAGATCGCAGGCTCACAGTGGTGCAAGGCTGCGAATATGCACAACGGAGCAGGTATGCAATGGCGTGCTCCGGAAAAATGAGAAACCTCTTTTTTCCAGTCTTTAAAAAGCACGCTGAAGGACCAGTTGGGGGTGTTTCAGAGTGGACTGAGGTGTGGATCTCTGGTAAGTAGTCCGAACCTAGTCCGCTCCAAGGTGCAGACGTCCTCCGTGGAGGATGCACTGTGCCGTTTTATTTCCTCCTTGCGGAAATGGCCTGTGTTGTTCAAGTGTGGAGTCATGTTGCCTTTGTGGCAAAAGAGGACAAAGAAGTTTAAAATCTACAGCTACAACTAACACAAATTAAATATACCAAAAGGGGAAACTTTGTTGGAGTATGTCTCTTCAAGGTGGCTGCCATTCAATGAAGGGAATTAAGGCAGTTGCCTCAGTCCTCAAATGTTTCACAAAAGAGGGAGCTGATGAGTCTGGGGGTGTCCCTTTCCAGTCCTTTAGAGCTGACTGCCTGTGTGTTTTTGAAATCACCTGTGTGAGTGTCTGTGCCCACTCAGTGTCAGTTATCGTTGTTTTAGAGTGGAGGCTGAGACTTATCCAAAATGCCTCCTGGAGTAACGTCTTTCCTGGCAGAATGGCGACTGAAACAGAGCCATGGACTTTCTTGGCCCCTCTCAAGATCACCAGTGGAAAAATATATTGGTGGCCACAGAACGTGAATGCAACCTGGCAGCAGTATAGCTCTGTGGAGGGGAGCTCCACAGTATTTGTGGTTCGCAGTTGCAGTTGTTGAAATCTCTCCTGATGGAAAGCAATCAAAGGGAGTGTGTAATGTCAAGTCAGGGTGTACCAGAGTGAGTGCCTTCGCTAACCTGTTGGGCAGGAGCATTTTGCTGCTTCGATCCTCAGTCCCACAGGAAGTTCCTTTTCAAGAGTTGGCCAGGAGAGAAAAGACTCTCTCTGCCAAGGACTCAAGTAAGTTCTGGAAGAAGCTGTGGGTATCTAAAATGGGTCTCAGAAAGGGAACAATGGCAAGTTCTGGAAGCTTGGGATTAGCTTCCATTCGCTTCTTGTCCTGTCCCTGGCCTTCACATGCACTGGCAATATTCTGTGCCTTGTCTGATTCTATGGGGGTTTCTTCCTGAACCTGAGCCTTGCACAAATTTTCTCTGTGTTCTGAAAGCACCATAGTCTCAGGAGTGGTTGGATTCTCATTCATGGCTAGGTCAGGGTGAGGGACAATTTGCTTTGCTCCAGTGTCCACTGGGAGCTTAGTGAGGTATTCTGCCTGTGAGGTCTGGATACCCACTCTAACCATCTACCTTCCCCAGCTGTTGGGCTTCATGTGAGCCGCAACTCTTCGGGGAAGTGCTTTGGACTTTGGGTGTCCCTAACATGTGTATAGCTTGGTAGGACTGCATCCACAGGCTGTGCGCTTCCAACATAGCCTCCCTGAAGCTTCAGGACTGCATCTATCAACTCATTGGTTGGCATCATGTGGCACTGGGACACGTCAGCTCCTGCTGTCTTTAGCAGCTCTCATACATGTCTTCGTTCCTGACTATAAACCAACTGCTGAGGATCGTAACCTCCAGACTGCTGCTTAGGGTTTGAGGTCTGGCTCAGGTTTCCCAGTCCTTGCCATTGCACAGGGGCAGAAGAAGCGTTGCCTTAGCCATGGCTGTTGCCAGGAATGGAGTTACTACACTGGTCTCTCCAGTTCTGACTACTGGCATCGCCAAAGCGTTTGTCCTTCCCCTTGCCAGCTGGGTTTTCTCAACTGCCTGCTCTGTTGTACTATGTGTGGGAGCCATGACTACTGTATGTCACTGACTGAACAGGCTCCCAAGACCTGGTTTCTGTGTTCATGCAGGGGACCATGGGATTCCTAATGTTGCCTGATTCTCTAAGGAGATCTGCAACACTTTGTATTTGATTTGATAAAGTGGCCCATGTGAGTGTTCCAATAAGTACAGGACCTAGAACCATCTTAGTCTGGGAATTCAAACCTCCATAAAAGAGAGTTTTAAACTCCTCCATGTCGTAATCAAAGGTGCCTAGCCTAGAAGAGGGAATGACCTTGCCAGCTAGGATAGCCAAGAGCTTCTTCCTAGCAACATAAGCCTCTGGGTTTTCTCCTGGGGCTTGCTTCTCAGCAACAAGCAGTGCATTTGCAGTCTGCCCTGGCCACAACATCTGGATGATCTCTTTCATCCAGTTATGGTTGTCCAAAGCAACCAGTTCACGTGCTGCCACCACAGACTCTAAAGTGGGCAGGTCTGCAGGGGACATACAAAGTCTGGCTAACTGGGTAAGTCCTGACCATTAGCTGTGGGATAGGAATGGGCAACAGCATTCAGCCACACAATACCTGTATCCTTATTTAAGGGGCCTAACTGGTCAGCAATGGTCTTAGCTTCAATAGCTCTCCAGAGGACACGAACTGTTGTCACTTCCTGGACTTCATTGCTATCGTCAGAGGCTTCAGCCTTGAGTCGGGTCATGGATCGGGTTTCAACTGGGTGGAGCAGCACTGGCTCTTCCCAGTCAGGATTAAAGGGAGTCTGGGAGTATGCATCCTTGGGAAAAGATTCTTCCAAAGCATGCACTGGCATGAGGGAAACTGTCTTGGGACACACTGCGGAGATCACAGTTTCCCTAGCAGCTAGTCTTTGGGTTACTTCTGCGAGCTTGCGCTCACAAGACTCATGCTGTTTTTCTTATTTTAATTTTTTAAAATAAATTTTATTAATTATAAAAGGAAAAAACAGAACAAAAAAGGAAAACATAACTGGTGATCATAAAGTGAAGAGGAAAAATTACAACAGAAAAATGCTTACATTATTATTTTTCTACAAATCCATTAACATGACATGCTTATTCCACATATTAGAAATCATACTGTTTGTATATTTTTTTACATGTATCTGAATCTCATTATCATATCCATTATTGTTATTTATTCTCTTAATCCATATTTAAGAAAATATACTATAACTAATCTCATTCTTATTTCTATCCTTTTCAACTTTATTTACCTCTTACTATTACTAAATATTTTCTTATAACTAAACATCATTCATTACTAACCCTATCCGTGATCCCATCCGCAGAGCCAATTATATTTCAAGTTTCGACTTGCTCCCTCTTCCAAAATTGTAATTCTTCTTGTGGAGGTATAACAACTTCTTCTTTTATTAAAACCTTTCCCACAAATATCTTCCATATTGCTTTAAAATTATTCCCTTTCATCATTCCCTTTTTTTTTTAGCTTAATTCTACATGTTAACTTATCATTAATTGCAATTTTCCACACTTCTTTATACCAATTCCCCTTGAATTTTCCTTTTTCTCGCTATAATTAACCTTGCTGCAGTTAATAAATTTGTAATCAAATCCTTCATGGCTAATCTTTTCCTGGTTTGTTTTTTGCCTGGTTAGCTAGAAATTGAGCTGCATACTGTGCCTTGGTGAGATCACTCTCCAGAGTGGGAACTTTTGCCCTGAGAGTCTGATTTTCTACCATGACTGTATCCAATTTAGCTTGGGCTGCTTGGGCTGAGGCAGAAAAGGCTGATTTATCTGCTATCAGCATCTGATTTTGAGCTTTTACAGTGTCACATTCTTTTTCCAGATTGTCATCCATCCTACGAAGATCCTTAATTAAATGGGTGGCATCATGCATAGCCATCCAGAATCCCCATGCTGCCATGGCATCTCTAGATGGGCCAAAAAGTGATTTTTGCTTATTTTTGGTGCAGTAAACTTCCCACAGGGTTTGGAAGGGATCCTGAGTATTTAAGGACTCTACCTTCCATGAGTTATTGCCTGTTTTAATAATCTACTTTTCCAATTTATCTTTCTTGTTCTCATGACAGAGCTTAATGCCAATTCAAAAATGCCAAAGATACCGAATCAAAAGTTTGCCAATTCAAATTGTCAATTCAAAAAAGAAGCAAGGGAGTGTTCTAACATGCTTGCTAAACATAAAAGCAAACAAGAGTTGAGTTCAAAAACACTTCCAATTAACTCAAGAACACCCACTCACATCTCCCTCGAGTACACCAGCCAGGACACACCCATGGAACTGGCAGTAAACAGAGGCCAGGCACTCAAGGATGGGAAACTGACCCTTTTGGGGAAATCCTTGGTGCTCATCACACACAGTGCTTGCCAAGGAGGGAAAACAAACCCAGAAAAGGGAACCTAATGCTGTTTGGCCAAACAGCGGGGGGGAAAGGAATCAGGAACGCACCTGAGCCCTGTCTATATGCTTTTTTGAGGGAGGGGTAGCTTCCTACCACTCAGGATAAAGCTTTAACCTAGGATCGGTGGCAGCCCCAGATGATATTGCACACCACCCAACTATTGGTCACCACCACACACAGTGTGCAGACCACAAGTTCTCTAGAGACTCACACAAGGGCTTGGGGCTTCCTACCCACCCTAACAATTACAATGGCACACGGGCCTAACTTTGCAAAGGCACACAGGCCTGACTGAAGTGGCACACAGACCACGTAAACAAAGACACTAGCAATTTTGATGGGTGTGTGTGTTTGTGTGTGTTCTTAACATGGTTCCTATCCCTAATACTCTGGATCCCACAGCAATAGACCCAAGTTAATGAGTGATTTCTGGGACAGCCACATGTCCAGCCCTTGCGTTCTACCATGAGATAGGTGCGGCTGCCAGACACGGTCCAACATAGAAACGGGAAAAAGGTTCCCAACCCAAACAGTAGCCCTTTGACTCAAGCACACAGATTTTCACTCACACATGTTCCTAGCTGGCTGGGATTCCTACAGTTACCTAGGTCTGCACTTCCTTTGCCATGTGTGTTGACTTCACAAGGCAATGTGCAGGGTAGTGCCCGCATTCTCCACCAATCTTGTTACCCCAAAGCATGCGTGCCACAAGGGCCGACCCGTGATGCCAGTACCTCCTTGCAAGGATGGAGAATTAACTCAAAATCAGGAGGCTAATAAAAGAGGGCAACTTAGTGAGATCTTGCTACCAATGTTTACGGGCTCACACAGGAAAAGAACAAGCCAAAGATTCCAAAGTAAGCTAAAAATCTGTTTTTATTGAGAGCAATTCACTCATGCGTGCATACAAGATACACACAGTCAAATATTCACACAAGAGCTAGCTGAAGGATAAAAGGGAGGAAAAAATATGGATAGAGAGGGTGAGGGTTTTGGGGGGATTTATAATTGACAGTCCAGAAGAGTAGTGAAGAGCAGAAATGTATTTTGGCTTAGGTAGAACCTGAGGACAGTTCTCATTCAGGAGCCAGATGGACAGAGTGAGGGGTAGACCTTCGAGAGACTGCACTGGGCATCCTGAAATCAAGGGTATTTGTACCCTGAAAATGGCCTGTGGCAATGAAGGTTCCAGATGCAAGACAAAGGGAACCTGTTGTGGACAATGGGTCTTTCACCTGTTGATGGGCTTAGTGCTTGACTGACAAAGACATGATGGATGTTGTAACAACTGTCTATTGTGGGTGCTACAAGGAAAGAGGAAGAGTCCAAGTGTACAAGGGATGGATATCTGTCAATCAGTGTCCTGGTGGGCTTCTCACAATGGCATTCTCCAGGAAATTCTAGCTTCTATTATTGTCTGGAACAGTGGTGATTTACCTGATAATTGACCTAGGTTATCCCAAGAGGGTGTTTTAGGCTGACCTGCCTATGGGCTCATGTTTACAGTCAGGTTTCTTCCTCTTTTGGTTTGACCTCCTGGTCACCTTCAGCTTGGATTTTGATATTAGTGCCAATTAAAGTGTGTTGCCCATTAAATATGACGTCAATTAGATATGGTGCCCATTCCAAACCATACTGAAATCAGAAACCCCCAAAGCAGGGCCTTACAACCATCTGCACTGGGAGAGGTATTTGTAATTTGTCAGTAAGGGGTATAACTTCCTTTCTTTTTTACTACTACTTCCTCAGCTCCTTATTCTCTCTTGAAAACAACAAGCTTCCCTATATCTTCAGCAGTGAATACAGATAAAAGTATTCATTTGGCTCCTTTATAGACTCCTTATGCTTCTTTAGTACTTCCCTAATGTCATTGCAGTTCAGTTGCCAGCTGCAGCATCCTTTTCTGGTTTCCTGTTCCTGATATATTCAAGTAATTCATTTAAATTGTCATTGGTCTCACCACTTCTAGTGAAATACACCTCAAAGCACTCCCTTTTTTTGCATCTCATTCTTTTGCATAAATTTGTGTTCCTTATAGTTTTTATTTTGGTGGCAAAACTTTACTTTCTGAAGGAAGCCTTCTTTTATGTAATAACTTCCAAGCTACTTCCTATTACAATATGGACTGTGCTCCATTACCTAAACTGCAGAATCCATTCTAGCTGAACATCTGTTACTGTGATTTTTATTCATTTCAAGCACTTTGAAGACATTTGCCCTCTTAATATTTCTTCTGAATCTGTTCCAATTCCTTGACTTCAGTAACATTTCAAATGTGATATGTGATATGTGATATGTTGGGTTTCCATGGCACTTTTGCACTTACTGAGACATTATATGTGTGGTCACTAATTCTAATCAGTTCAGCCATGCTCATATCTTGCACTAATGTTACCCCAATATGTAGGTGCCACAAGGGCCACCCCGTGATGCCAGATACCTCCTTGCAAAAGTGGGGAATCAATTAACTCAAGGAGGGGCTTACGAGAGGGGAGTAACTTAATGAGACATTTCCTATCAAAGTTTATGGGCTCAAGCAGGAAAAGAACTAGCCAGAGATTCAAAAGTAAGCTAAAAATGTGTTTTTTTAATTGGAGGGAATTCACTTATGCTTGCACACAAAATACAAACAGTCAAACATTCACACAAAAGCTAACTGAAGGAGAAAGGGATTTTAAAAAACTATATATAAAGAGGGTGAGGGTTTTTGGGGGATTTATAATTACCAGTCCAGAAGAGTAGTGAAGAGCAGAAATGTGTTTTGGCTTAGGTAGGACATAAGGACAGTTCTCATTCAGGAACCAGACAGACACAATGATGGGTAGATCTTCGAGAGACTGCACTGGGCATCCTGAAATCAGGAGTATTTGTACCCAAAAAATAGCCTGTGGCAGTGCAGGATATATGTAATTCCAGGTGTGGAACAATGGGAGTTGCAGTACAGACAATAGACTAGGGATGGGCCAACCAAATCCACGAATCCTCGAATCCTCAGGAAGGATTCGAGATTCGCAAATCCAGATCCCTGGGCCAAAACAGGTAAATCGAATCCCGATTATCTTTGCCCCCCCACCTTTTTTTGTAATAGTCAACCCAGGAAATGGCATCATCTTGAGCATCCTCCAACATCTGGAGCTACTTCCAAATTACATGTAATTGTTAATAAGAAGTATATGGGTATGTTTTCCTGAAAGTGAAAACTATTATTTAATTTGTTTTTCATTAAACAAAGATGTCAAATTCTGCTTCAAAACACTTTTAAGAAGAAGCGCTTTGTTTCCTTTGCCTTTTAAACCTTTTTGTAAAAAAGGATTTGAAAGAAGGATTCAAGATTTGTGAGACTCGTGGATTCGCAGAACTTTCCAGGGATTCAGATTCAGATTCAGAAAATTCTGGATTCGTCCCATCTCTACAATAGACTATCAACCCACTAATGTTTGCAGTGTTTGGATGACAAAGACATAATGTGTATTGTAATAGCTGTCTATTCTGGGTTCTATGAGGGAAGAGGAAGGAGTCCAGGTTCACAAGGTTCTGTCTATCAGTGTCCTGGTGGGCTTCTCACAATTGAATTCCATGGGAAATCCCAGCTTCTACTTAAGCCTATTGTCCACAGGAACAGCAATCATTTGCCTGACAAATGAGTCATTCTTACCTGGAGGGTGTTTCAGGTTGACCTGCCTTCCACAGTCAGAATTTCCCCCTGGCAGTTTGACCTCTCTGTCCCCTCTCAAGTTTGATTTTGATATTAGAACCAATTGAACATGTGTTGCCAATCCAATATGGCGCCAATTGAGTATGGTGCCCATCCAAACCATACTGACATCGGGGACCCCCAAAGCGGGGCCTTACGGATCCCCTCCCAAAATGGAACCTTTGAGGAGCTTGCAAGGTTTCATTTTTCTAGATAGGGCCCACTTTGCATAATTTGAAACTGTGGCAAATTTTGGAGGAGGGAGTAGGAAAGTTGGGGTAGGAAAAGAGGGTTAGAGTGTGCTTTTTAACCTCCATCATGCTTTTTAGCCAAATACTTGGTGGGATGGACAATTTAGGAAAAATGTTGCCAATTAAGTTTTCAAATATAGGGGAAAGAGGGAAAACAAAGAAAAGAATATCTAATAACACACATATAATGATAAAGGTACAGTATATAAATCTCACTAGCAATTAGAACTGCAAATTCAAATACAGTACAGACACATCAATATACAAATAACTCAGAAAAGTAGCAATGTCCAGGTGGAAACGCTTCGTCAATAAGGCACAGGGAAAAAAGTTCAACTTACCAAAGTCTGTTGGTTCTGAGTTCAAATCTAACTCCTTCAGGTTATAGATATACCACATTTCCACAAATCCTGTAGAGTTGTCCATAAACTAAAAGTTGAGCATCATGAAAAAGGAAGAGAGAAAGAAAGAGAGAACAGGGCATCAAGCATACTTTCCACACACACAGGGGTTCCGCTCCAGCAATTGAAGCAGAAATTGCTAAAATTACATATCACATACATATAGCAACAATTAAGGGCAAATACATCCACAATTAAAGGCAGTGATGTGGTTAATAAGGTTTCAGCAGAACCTGCCCTGAGCTCTGACACAGAGACTGCTACAGCAGAACCTGCAGAGCAGGCAGTACCACTACCCACCGTAGAGACAGAAGTGTCAGCCCCAGCAGAGAGTCCTGCTCATTTGGACACAGAGAATGATCTAGCTGTACCTACCTTCATCCAGTGTAGACACCAAAAGGGTCTCCTGAGTCGCTCCCAGAGAATTTATGTCAAGCAACAATTAATCAGGCACCAGCTGCGCCGACCCTGGAGCCTATAAGAACAGAGCTTTTCCCTTCTAACCTTTGTCAGCAATCAACTGACCACTTCTCCCATGCATGCTTTTGTTCTCTGCCCTTGCCTGTGTTTCTGCCTTTGACTTCTGTTTGTTTTGCCTGTCTCTGATTTATGGACATTGTTGGGACTGTTATTGCTTCTCATTTGCAAAGCTGTTTTCTTGCTTAAGTAAAGTAACCACTTAAGTTACTGCTGAGTTTCTGACCTGTGTTTGTTATCAGCTTCTCCTGGCTGCCAGCCCAGACCAAGTTTGGAGGGTCGGATGATGCAGAGGTGATGATTTTTTAATGTAGATTAGAAGCAGAGAGCCTCATGGGAGTCAAATAAGAGATTTGGCTTTGGCAGCCGGGGCCAATTCTCCAAGGGCTGTCAGTTTAGCTAGTTGGCAATGGATCCAATATATGAGGCCAGCAAGGCTGAACAGTGAGATAATTTGGAAAGCTAGAATTACACCAATGGGATGTAACATGACATTGAAAAACCCGATTGACTTGGGAGTCCAACCTAGGAGTGACTCCCACTATGAATGATGACCAGCATTTACAATTTCTTTGGAAATGTTGGTGATGGTTTGGCATTGTAGGAGACTAAAATAGCTGCTTTGCTTCCTGCAACTTTTATATTCATTAATTGTTTAAGTGATGGTGAGTCAATCTGTCAATAACTGGTGCAATCTGTGTATATTAAGCCCAAAGAATACAGGGGAAACGGAACTGTACAGTGAGGAGATTTCAGCCATTTCTTGCTTTCTCCAGATGGGTATTGCATAATCTATATCACAGGCACTTATGGTTGTGATGTTGCAGAAACAGCGATTTAAGGTGGGGATGTCATGGTTCTAAAATTGTGCAGTTCCAAGGATAAAATTTGCTGGGGGATTTGGCTGAAATGGGTCCTGGGGAAACCATCAAGGGGAGGAAAAGTAAAATGGGTCTTACTGCATCAGATGTCCTTAAGTCCATGATTGCCATTGCTACATTGCGGGGCAGAAAGTTAACTCTACTATCTATGATACCTAAATCTACAGACAATAGGCCATGTACAGGGGGAGTGAGAGAATATTTGGGCATGTCTCTTCAGGGTGGCTGCCTGCCCAGAAATGTTTCAGACAGGTCTACCGCAGGCAGCTTTTTGTAATTCAGAGAGACTCGCCGTATTGTGACTGTGCTTATGGGGACCAAAGCCTCTGCAACAACTTCAGTTTGTGTCTCTGGTTGGCTTGTCTCTGTTTGTGCTGGCAGAGAGCTCTTCCATTCCTTAAGTTGTGACACATGAAAGTACTTAAGCCACTGAGGAATCGCAACCTGATAGACCGCTGGCGAAACCCTTTTAGTGATCTTGACTGGTCCTTTCCACTTGGTGGACAATGCGTGCTCATCTTGGGAGAATTTCCAGTACGTGACCAGTTGTGCTTTGTCCCATTGGTGTGGGTTGAGAACCCAGCCAAGTCGCTTGTCCATGGCCTGCATATTTCTACCTAACTGCAGAGCCACCTCTTTACGGATTCTTGAGATCTCCTGAATCAGGGTTTTAACCTATTAATTGCTAATAACAACAGTCTCTAAATCAGAGGGAACGGTCGTGTCAAATCAGAAGGCTTCTGGTAGTAACATCTTCCTTCCTATCATGACAGTATGTGGCGCAAATCCATGGACTGCCTTCATTTCCCTAAGTATCATCAGGATGATGGGAAACTTCTCATTCCAATCGTGCCCTGTTGAATGCACCATCTTTCAGAGCGCCTATTTCAGGGTGCAGTTAGTCCATTCTATCTGACCTGAACTCTGGGGACAATGGGCTATGTGGAATCTCTCTGCTTGATCTCAAGGGCCCATTTCACTCCCAGGAAATGGGAGTGAAATGGGCCCTCATATCACTATCTAATTCACATGTGATTCCCCAGCATGACCACACATTGTTGAACAACAAAAGCACAGCAGTAGCCACGGTGTTACTCTTACAGGGGAATGCCTCGACCCACTTGCTGAAGGGATCAATCACTGTCAAACAGTACTTGTTTTCTTTTGCTGTTGTGGGCATGAGACCTATAAAGTCTATTTGGATCTGGGCCCATGAGCCTTCTATCCACTGGTGCTGGATGGGAGCCTTGGTGCCAGTTTGGTCTGCGTTGATGATGGCACAGGAGCAGCAGTTATCCACCCACTGCTCAACTTCCTGGTGCATGCCTGGCCACCATCCCGTTTCCTGCAGTCTCTTCAGTGTGGCTTGCTTGCCCTTATGTCCCAGTTCATGGACAAACTAAATGAGGTCTCCCCGGACCTCCATGGGCACAACCCAGTGAGAGCAGCCCTTCCTGTCCACAGTCCAAACAATTCCTTCTCTCTTCTCTATCACGTACTGTCCAGTGGTATCTTTCCCTGCCTCTAAGAGCTCCTTCAATTAGGGATCATTTCTTTGGAAGCTAGCCAGGTATAAAAGTGGAGTAGTGACAACCTTCTTGGGATTGATATTCATGAGGTCACAGGGGCGGTGTCCAAGGATCCATCATCCTTGAGAGCTTCCTCTCGAGTAAGTGCATCAGCATGGTTGTTCCACATGCACATGTTAGAAGCATTTTTCTGGTGACCCTTCATGTGCACTATCCAAGTGGAGGCAGTCCTGTCCTGTATTCAAGTGGCTATGTGTAGCCACTTCTCCTTATGGGCAATGGCCTTCCCATTGGAGGTCTTTCACTTGTTGGCAAGCCACACGGGAAGCCAGATCGTTGCTGCCTTAGCTTACCAATCTGAGTCTGTATAAATGGCAAGGGGGCAATCCAGTGGCTTGAACTCCATGATGATCTGAAGGGCCTCCACTTCATCAGCCTGGCTGGAGTGAGGTCTAGTGGTTCCCTTCAAAATGAAGGAGTCATCCACTCAGATGGCTCCAAAATCTGTCTTGGGACCACCAGCAATGTGGAGAGAAGAACCATCACAGAACCAGCAGACAAAGTCTTGTAGCTGTGCTTCCTCGAATGATTCTCCCCACTCTGCGGGCCACTGGATGTGATGATCAGTGGAAGGGAACACTCATGTTGCTATCCAGTGACAATCAAGCCATATGGAGCAAGAGCTTTGCTCTGCTCCTTTTTGTAATCAACCTTTTGGTTCACCAAGGCCAGAGTCCACTGCACAATGCAAGCATTGGACACTTGGCCATTTTGAATCTTACCAGAAAGAATGTACTTGAGGGGAGTATGCATGGTCTGAACAATAACTCACTCTCCTCCTATAATGAATTCCCAGTGGGTGAGACTTCACACTAGGGCAAGGCAAACTTTCTCACAGGGGTTGTACTTTGGCTCAGTTGGCTTCAGACCACGAGAGGTATACGCAATGACTCTGTGCTTGCCTGCATGCAACTGAATGAGGGTAGCACCAATGCTCTGCTCAGGTGTAGCCAATTGAATATATAATGGTTTGTTCATGTCTGGGTGAGCAAGGACAGGAGCACTCGCTAGGCAGAGTTTCAGCTCAGCAAAAGCCTTCTCCTGTTCGGGTCCCCACTTCCATTTGACCCCTTTCTTTAGCAAAGCATACAGCGGGAGAGTTTTCTCCATGAAGGACTCAGTGAAGTCCCAGGAGAAGTTGAATGTTTCTAACAATGCCCTCAATGCATGTACATTTGTTGGTGCGGGGGGGTTGGAAATCATCTCCATGCCTTAAGTGTCTGGTGTCCTCCATCAGTATCCAGCGAGAGCCCCAAGTACTTCACCTTGGTTATGACCAACTGGGCTTTTTCCCAGTTTGCCTTGAACTCAGTGTCCCTGATCAGACCTAAGACTTCCTTGGTTATTTCTCTGGCTTGCTCTTCTATAGGTGCATGTACTAAAATGTAATCCATGTAAGACAGAATGTATGGCCTTGAAGATGGCTTTAAATTTTCCCACATTTTAACAACATGGGCATGGCAGTTACTCAAACTGGAGTGGAAGTCTTGTGGGGTGCATTTGAAGACACACTATTGGCCTCAGAAGGTGAAAACAAATTTATACCAGCATGCCTCATGGAGTCAAATTGAGCGGAAGGTATTACCCGAATCCACAACACTATAATATTTGGCACCTGCTGTGATTACAGCTAAGATCTCATTATACTTGGCTACCACAGGGCAACTGGGGGAGTCGTGGCATTAAGGGCATGAAAATCTAGTCATCCGCCATGTCTTCCCATCTGTCTCTTCCGCTTCTGCAGGATATTTATATTGTTCTTGCGGGGGCGAATCTTTTCCCTTGATCAGGACACAGGCATCTTTAAGTACTCCACACTCAGCCTTGTCCTTAATCCAGACCTCTGGAAATGCCAATGTCCAGAAGTCATTTTCTAGGGGGCGCAATGGACATGGAGCCTTAAGGGTTGCACATCAGTATATTGGAGAAACAAGGGGGGGCATCTATTTGCCAGAGTAAACTGTTAGCCATGTCAGTGGTCAAATTATGCCGAATTAGGAAGGGGACATCCAAAATCTCATCATCTTCCTTCCTATTCTTGCACACTCTAATCTCTGTGTGGTTTTTCCCTACTGTGATCGGGATCCTATTTACAATCCTTGACTGGTGGGTGCCTCTTCTGTACCCTGACAGAGCAATGGCATCAGAAGTGAGCTTCCCACAGGCTGCCAAATCTGGGTGTAAGACATTTTGTGCTGCTCCAGTGTCTACCAGGATCTTGGTGGGGGTTTCAGCCCCTGAGGTCCTGATGCCCGCCATTACCATCGGCCTTCCCCACATGTCAGGCTCCAGCCAAGTCACGACACCTTGGAGAAGATCATTGGACCTTGGGCACCTCTAACAGAGATCTCTGTGTGTGTTGTGTGAGTGAATGGTGTTCACAGGTTGAGAGGTGTTAGCGGGTCCACCCAACACCCTGGCGAGCGTGTTGATCAGCTCCACAGTGGGCTTCAGGTGGAGCTGAGACATGTCAGTTCCTGCTTGCTTAAGCAGCTCCCAAACATGCCTCCTCTCCTCACCTGGGCTCAATTGTGGGGGATCTTGCCTGTCAGACTGCTGATGACACCCACTATCCACTTCCCGGTATCCTGCATTCTTCAAGTGTCCTGGGGAAGCAGAATGACAACCACCACGACCACTGTCAGCAAAGGAGCCACCACGTTGGTCTCTCCAGTACTGACTGCCACTGCCACTCTCACATTAGTCTCTTCCTCCCCCCAGTTACCACAAGGGTCTAGATTGCCAGATCCGCCTGCTTTTGTGTACTGGGTGTATGGCCCATGGTTGCTGTAGGTCACTGTTTGGATGGTCTCCCATGATTTTGGGTCCATACTTTTCTGGCCGACCTCAGTGTTCCTTACAGCACTGGTCTCCCTAAAGAGATCAGACACTTTTCTGATCTGTCTTGCAAATTTGGCCCATGTGATCAGGTCAGCATAGATGGGGCCTAAGGGCATTTTGGTCTGGGAGTTAAAACCTCCATAAAAAAGCATTTTAAACTCCTCCGTGTTGTAATCAAATGTTCCTAGCCTTGGAGAGGGAATGACCTTGCCAGCTAGGATAGCCAAGAGCTTCTTCCTAGCAACATAGGCCTTTGGGTTCTCTCTGAGAGCCTGTCTCTCAGCAACAAACAATGGGTTCGCGGTCTGCCCTGGACACAAGATCTAGATGGTCTCTTTCATCCAGCCATGGTTGTCCAAAGCAACCAGTTCATGTGCTGCCACTGCGGACTCTAAGGTGGGCAAGTCTGCAGGGGACATACCAACTCTGGCTAACTAGGTTAAGTCCTGACCATTAGCTGTGGGATAGGAATGAGCAACGGCATTAAGCCACATGATGCCCATATCCTTGTTTAAGGGGCCTAGCTGGTCAGCGATGGCTTTTGTCAGGGATTCCAGGCAGGGAACCCTGGGAAAATGATCAGCCCACTGCAAAGATGTTGCATCATGCCCCAGCTGTGGGTAATTGCATAGGAAACTGGGGTCGTGTGCAGATGGTAGAGGGAGGTGTGCAAACCTCTACCTGATTGACTATAGATATGTATATAACAAAGCAACGCCAGTATGTATTTGTCTGTTGACCAAACCTGGTGCCTGGCGCAAGCTTTTGTCCATCTGTCCTATGTTTCGTATATAACGGAACTTTGCTGCAAGATAAAGTGCCTCCTGTTTTGGAAGAAACTCCTCTGTGTGTGAGTATCCTTACTGGGGAACAAGGCTGCTGCTGTTGGTTCGCTGAACTCTGGTTTTTCCACTGCGTTTCCGTGGGGCTGAAACTCCTATCATCCCCAACAGCTTTAGCTATGGTGGCTCTCCAGGGGACATGAACTGTTGTCACTTCCTGGACCTCCTCACAGTCATCTGACACTTCAGCCTTGCATCAGGTCATGGATCGCATTTCAGCTGGGTAGAGCGACACTGGCTCTTCCCAGTCAGGATTAAAGGGAGTCTGGGGGTATGCATCCTCAGTAAGAGATTCTTCCAAAGCATGCACTGGGATGGGGGGAACTGCCTTGGGACACACTGTGGAGGTCACAGCTTCCCTAGCAGCTAGCCTTTGGGTTACTTCTGTGAGCTTGCACTCACAAGACTCATGGCTAAGCTTTTCCTGGTTCGTTTTTTGCCTGGTTAGCTAGAAATTGAGCTGCATACTGTGCCTTGGTGAGATCACTCTCCAGGGTGACAACTTTTGCCCTGAGAGTCTGATTTTCTACCATGGCTGTATCTGATTTAGCACAGACCTTTTGGGCTGAGGCAGAAAAGGCTGATTTATCTGCCATCAGCATCTGATTTTGGGTTTTTACAATGTCCAATTTTTTTCGTCAGATTGTCAGCCGTTCTACAAAGATCCTTAATCACATCATGAATAGCCATCCAAAATCCCCATGCTGCCATGGCATCTCTAGATGGGCCAAAAAGTGATTTTTCTCTGCTTTTGGTGCAGTAAACTTCCCACAGAGTTTGGAAGGAATCCTCAGTGCTAAAGAACCCGTTTTTCCATGGGTTATTGCCTGTTTTAATAACCCACTTTTCCAATCTTTCTTTCTTGTCCTCATGAAGGAACATGATGTCAATTCAAAAATGCCAATTCAAAGACACCGAATTGAAAGTTTGCCAATTCAAACTGCCAATTCAAAAAAGAAGCAAGGGAGTGTTCTAACATGTTTACTAAACATAAAAGCAAACAAGAATCTATTTCGAAAACACTTCCAATTAACTCAAGAACACCCACTCACATTTCCCTTGAGCCCACCGGCCAGGACACACCCATGGAACTGGCAATAAACAGAGGACCAGGCACTCAGGGATGGGAAGGTCACGTGTGACCCTTTTGGGGAGATCCTTGGTGCTCATCACACACAGTGCTTGCCAAGGAGGGAAAACAAACCCAGAAAAGGGAACCTAACGCTGTTTGGCCAAACAGCAGGGGGGGGGGGAATCAAGAACGCACCTGAGCCCTGTCTATTTGCTTTTTTGAGGGAGGGGTAGCTTCCTACCACTCAGGATAAAGCCTTAACCTAGGGTCAGTGGCAGTTCCACACGGTGTTGCACACTGCCCAAGTATTGGTCACCACCACACACAGTGTGCAGACCACAATTTCTCTAGAGACTTACAGAAGGACTTGGTGCTTCCTAACCACCCTAACAATTACAAAGGCACACAAGCCTGACTTTACAAAGGTACACAGGCCTGACTGAAGTGGCACACAGGACACACAAACAGAGACGCTAACAATTTGGTGTGCGTATTCCTAACGTGTTTCTTAGCCCTAACACTCTGGATCTCACAGCAATAGACCCAAGTTAGGGAGTGATTCCTGGGACAGCCACATGTCCAGCCCTTGCTCTCTATCTTGAAGATAGGTGTGGCTGCCAGACATGGACTAAGATAGAAAGGGGAGAAAGTTCCCAACCAAACAATAGCCCTTTGGCTCAAGTACACAGATTCTCATTCACATGTGTTCCTAGCTGGCTGGGATTCCTACAGTTACCTAGGTCTGCACTTCCTTTGCCATGTGTGTCGACTTCACAGGGCAAGGGTGCAGAGTAGTGCCTGTGTTTCTCCACCATCCAAACCATACTGATACTGGGGACCCCCAAAGCGGGGCCTTACGCTAAGTCCTGATCAATACCACTGTCCAATGTTATTTTACCTCTAACCAGTTCCAGCATTGAATCCAGGACCCAGTTCTTTGGGATATCTAGAAATTTTACCTCTTTTGTTGCAATTAAAAGATGCATTTAGGCAATGTGAGTTCACATCACATTACCTGGCCTCCACTACACCCTTATCTGTTTATCTGTACAGGAGATGTCCATAAATACTATTTAACCAGGTTTTTGTTTTCTTGCTCTGTATTTTCCTTTAGCTAGGCACTCCGTTTCTCTTATTTTGGCTCAGAAGTTATTGGCATTAGGATAAAAACATCTGTACACAGGCTCCCTCTCCCAATAGCAATGTAATGAGGAATTTGGTTATGAAATTGTTTAACTGTAATTTTTAATAAATAAGTATCAAATAAAATTTCACCACTCAGACAGCAAGATTAACAGGATACAAATTTTGTACAAAATGTTTCCATTTTTTAAATATGTAAAGAGACTGCAATTTGTCTTTGTGAGACTGTGACTGTCCCCATCCATCAGCAGTGTCACCTATTGGGCTAACAATTATTTTGCCGAAAATGAGTTCTCCTAACTTTCCAAAGGTAAGCATTATACAAAAGAGCAGTTATTAGGTTTCAAACCATCTGTTGTGTAACATAGAACAAAAAAACAAGGCTTGATTTTTGTGTTATGGCCAGGCCCAGCTGAATGTTAAGAAACATGTTAGAAAATCCTTCAGCTAGCTAATCAATCTGCAGGTTGTATTTTTCTTGCGGGAGTATTTTTTTTTTCCAGCTCTACAATGATTTTAGTCAAGAACAACAGAGAGTCTTTCTTTTCCAAACCAGTTCTTTGATTAACTTAACTATCTGGAAAAAGTTTTTTTAAAAAATATCTGAAAGCAATCGCTATCTGTACCTTTATTTTTACATGGCCTGTTGTTCCTTGTTTCAGACATACAGAGTTAATATTTACCTTAAGAATTCTTCTTCCCAAAACAGATTAACAAACCTCATCACTCTTTACAAAAAGCATGGATGGCTTGTTGTCACTGAGAAAGTTTAGTGGGAACCAGGCTTCCCTCAGTTCCACATCACAACGAATGGAAAGCTATCCTATTCCGACCACACTGATCGCAAACCAGACAACCACTGTAGGGACCTTACTTCCTCCTAAAAAAAAGGTTATCAGCTGCCACAGTCAGTTGCCATGGGGCCGTAGAGGTGACGGGAAGGACAGTCCGTGGGATTGTTTCACCTCCAGCGGCGGCCCTAGTCCTCCTGCTGGCTGGCTAAGGAGGAGACATACTGCCACTGCCCACTCGTCTTTGTATTTACACTTCCCTCTTTCTTCTTGTCATGGCCTCTCTGCTTCATAGGCAACTCTGCATAAATAAATGTTTTGCAGACATGCATTTTGAATGGCCAACAATTCTTTTCAGAGGGGGAGGATGGCCAGGGGTTAGTGGCAGGAGTCATCAAACAAGTGATGAGGAGGGCATAAGGGCAAGATGAGGCATGGAGGGCTCGGAGGAGGGAGGGATTTGAGACAGCAGTGGCAGAGAGCCCTCTCAATGGGGAAGGAGCCCCATTTGCTGCTCTGGTTGTCATGCTGCCTGAGGCAACTTCACTCTGCCTAGTGATAGAGCCGGCCCAGTTTTCCACTTCCATTCCAAGGGAAGATCATTTTGCTTGGAATGGGGCAAGCTAATCTCTGTTCCTTGTGTTTTGTCCCCATTCTGCTGCCTTCTTTGTCTTGTCTTGTAGGGTGCTTGAGTCATCTCCCCTTCTTCTCCTCCTCCCAACCCCCAGAGTGGGACCCAAGGCATATACTAGTCAAAAATTCTGGAATCAGTAGTATGTTGTCAGATAAAGTAGAAGCAGGTAGACTTCTCAGCCAGAATGCTCCTCTAGTGCCTCACTAAACTGCAAACCCCAGATGAAGCCGTGGCAGGTGAAGGGCAATCATAGTGTTTGTAGCCGCATAGTGTGAAAAGGTCCTCCCTTGCTGGCTTCCTCTTTCAGTGAGATCCTTTCCCTGCTACCATTCGATAGGCTACATAGCAAAATTCTACCAGCACCAGGACCTCACAGATGCATCTCAGACTATGGAAAGTGCTTTTTTTTTTTTAACGAACATAAACATAATTTATGAAGGTAATAATTCTGTATATCTAGCCAATTTCCTTTTCTCCCTCAGAGGCTTTGTGTCAGACTAAGTAGTTGCCACCTACAGTGACTATTAGAGAGAACAAAGGGGAACTGCTTCCTCTCCCAGCCCGCAGTGTAATCCCCTCTGTAACAGAAATGCTGCTGCTCCACTGCTGCAGAGTTGAGGCACCCTGGTACACAAGTCTTCTGCCAATGTTGTAGGCCACATACGTAAGCTGGGAGGGATTCAGGAATGAGGTAAGGATGGAGGTCACTTCCTTTACTATTAGCAGTGTTTAGCAATGATAGATTTAGATTAGTTCATTTTTTGATATCATCTTTCATATTATTCCAGATTGGTTTATAATTATTTTCATAGAAATATGAATCTTTGTAACTATAATTCCTAGGTATGTAATTTTCTTTTCTATTTGAAAATTCATCTTTTTTTAGTTCCATTTCTTCTTCCTTATATATGTTATCATTATAACTGTTTTTTTCTTTACGCCTAGAAAAGGCTTGAGGATCCACGGGGTGGAGCCAGTACCAGCCCTGGGCTTCCCAGGACCCTTCCCTGCCTTTTTAAAGCTTAAACAAAATGCTTAGAAAAGACAGGAGAGAGTCTGGGGGCAGAGCCAGCACCAGTGCTGAGTTCCCCAAGACCCTTTCCTGCTTTTTCTGGGCATTTTCATTATGCTTAGAAAAGGCAGGAGAGGGTCCGGGGGTGGAGCCAACGCGGCGGAGCCTCATGGGAGTCCTCCTTTCCCCTCCTCCTTTTCATATGCATTTAGCCTCAGCAGGTGGGGGTGATGAAACGAGGGCTTCCAATGAGCACCCAGCGTATAAGATGCACTCCCTATTTTTAAGGGCTATTTTGGGGAGAAAAAAAGTACATCTTATATGCTGGTAAGTATGGTAATTTGATTGTACAATTTGAGGAGAAGAGTTGAAAGTAGTACTGCTAGAGCTACAGTGCGACACAAAGGGACAGATTTACCTTTTCTTCCTCAGCCTTTAAAAATACTGATGATGTAGGAATAGATTTTATGCAGGGGCTCCAAGCAGTGCTTCCATACTTCAGAGTAATTTCCAGATTCTTGACCTTGTTGAGGAGATTTTGCCACAGCTAAAGGAGACAGTTTTGGTTTTCCTGATTTTTTAATAGAACCCTTCCCTGCTTGACCTACTTTTACCAACTTTGCAGAAAGAGGTTTCTGGACAATCTTCTTTACATGTTTGACACATCTGCTTGTCTGACAGGATTTATCTTTGTCCTTATGCTGGAACCTACCTGCTTCATGTGAGCTTCAGAAGCAGCTGACACACCAGATTAGAGTGGCAAGCATTGCTTTGTTTCCTTCAGTTCCATGGCATCTGATTCCATTAAGTCCTTGGATTCTCATTAAAGGGATCATAAAGGGCTGGTTTTCCAGTATATTTACACCAGTAAGTCTTGCTTTGATTCCTACATTCTGTTCTTAGCTTTGCTTCACTATTTCCACTTAGGTCATTTCCGCACGGGCTAAGAGAAAGGGTGCAGAGCGTCCTCCAGGGAGGACGTCTGCACCTGGGAGCGGACTGGGTCGGACCTACTTAACGTAGATCCGCACCTCAGCCCACTCCGGAATGACCCCAAGTGGTGTCAAGCGTGCTTTTGAAAGACCGCTTAAAACAGGTCTTTCAAAAGCACGGAGCACGCCATTCCATGCCCACTCTCCGGTGCAGATTTGCAGGCTCGCACCAGTGCGAGCCTGCGATCTGCTGGGGGCGGGCTTTAGGCTGGCGAGCTTCAGTGGTTGGTTGAGACCCTCGACCAACCGGAAGCCGCCATTTTCGTCCCTAGAGCAGTGCGGAGCAACGAGCATGCACTGCTCCGGAGCACCGCAGACCGGACCGGACAGGGGAGCCAAGAAGTCCGGTAAGTAGCGGCATGGGGCGATTCCCTCGCCCCGTGCGGAAATGGCCTTAGTCATTGTGTATGCATCTTTAGCTTTAGTCTGAAAAGGAATCTCTTTACAATTGCTTTTCTTTGCCCTTGAGTTTTGTCCCGAGCCTTCCATAAAACTGAAAAAAAAAAAGAATTAAAAGAAAGATAGCCTCATTCATAGTGAAACACAGACTCAGATCCTTTGAGTCCTGTTCTTAACAAATGCAAGGAAATCAAACTGGGCTTTTTTAAAACTGGCATACAAAAGGTCTCTCTTTTAGATTGGGCTGCATGTGTGAATTTCCCACCTCAGCCTCCTTTTAAACTCCCTTGGTGGATACATATGGTCATAATTTATAGCTTAAATGGAATGCCAAATAATCTGTGAACATTCCAGAAGGAAACAACCCCAATCTTGCTGCCGTAACACAGCATAACATTTCAATAACTGAAAGAAATATTTTTGCCAAATGCGCACACTTTGGTCTGAATCTTTAGCACATGATACTTATTTTCCAGTTGTCTAGTGTCTACCATGGCCATGTTGAAGAGCCAAAAGGTTGAATTCAAGCTCACAAATAATTATAGTAGCAGGGATGCTGTCCTGGTATCTATGTAATGGAAACCTGGCTGAAAGAAAAGCGCTCATCTCCCAGTGAGACCACCAAGATACCGTGTGCTTGATTTGTAGGATGGGTAGGCAGAATAGTTGTGATCCATAAGGATTCTCTCTCTCTATTCAGATGTCCTGTTGACAGACTACCAGTTTTGAGTATCTACACCTGAGACTGGAAACATGAAAAAGGAATAAAATCTCATGTCTATCTTGCTGCCTAAACATCCCTGCCTAAATTAGCATAGTCTCTGAAGTTATTCTGAGAAGCCCAAGGATTTTCAGCCAGTTTTACATATACATTGAGGCCACTTTGTCTACAGCAGTGTTTCTCAACCGGGGGTCATATGGCCCCCTGGGGGCCCCCAGGATATTCCAAGGGAGCCACAGGTGTTTGCGTAAAATGGGGGACCATGGCACGAGACTAGTGGGCCACAGAGGGAAGTGAGAAGTGAAAAAAAAATAGAAGTGACTGAATAAAGAACGCAGTTGGAAAAAGGTTGAGAAACACTGAGATTTCATTACCTCCCTGACAACCACTGGTCTCTTCAAATTACACTGAGCTCAACACATGGAATAAGATATACTCTACAGCAGTGCTACTCAAACTGATGGTCTGTGGACTGATGCCAGTCCATGAGCCATCAGCTGCTAGTTCCTATTGAGGAAAGAAACAGCTGCAGGCAATAGGAACAGATATGATGCCACTTCCTGGCACACCAAGAAGAAAATCTGGCAGACCCCTACATCAGACAGCTGAAGCATGACTGTTCTGGAAGGTATGTTCACTACTCGAGCAGTGAAAGGTGATCAGTGGGTGGAGGAACCAATGATGAATTTACTGTCATAGTTAGATCACTATCTCATCAGGTTTGATCTTTATGCTGCAGTAGCTGTCCACAGTGATAGGAGCCCATTTTAATTCACATTGATTGATCCAGATGTCTTTTGCAGAATTCCTTTCGTGTTACCCAGTGGCTCACCCAGGGCCTAAGTCTCTACTTGGAATTAGGTCCCAAAGTTACTGATATGAGTGCTGCAAATTTAGGCCATTTCCACACGACAAAGCTCTTCTCGCTGCAGTCCCGTTGTCTCGCTGCAGTCCTGGGTCCAGAAGGGAGCGTGTCAGCAATGCTCCCCTCTGCACCCGCTCGGTCCATGCGGAAGAGAACGCAATGGCGCCACGTCTTCCTTCCACAGCACAGCCGGCCTTTTTCCATTGCTGTGCTATGGAAGGAAGCATCACTAATGCACTTCTGCATCTTCTGCATGGCCAGAAGTGATGGGAGCGCCGCGCAATTGCAGGCGCAAAACGGATTTTTTTCCGTTTTGCAAAAACTGCACAAGCGCAACGCTCCATGACAGGATGGCAGCAGGACAGCAATGGCATCATGTGGAAGCGCGGCCTGACGACCGCTGCCATCCTGTGGCAAAAACGCAACAGCGACGTCGTGCAGAAAGGGCCATAAATGCACCTGGATATTCTGAGGGCTGAGGACAATGAAATAATTGGATCAATATCAGGAATGCAAGTGTCAGAAGACTCAAGACATATGGGCAAACAAAGCATCTGGAGGCTGTTTTAGATCCTAATCAGTGGCAGTAAAGGCAACAAAGGGAAGAAATACTTTTCAGCCAACATTGTATCTGCACAGTTATTTTGCATGGGGCTTCCTTCAAGTAGGTTTAGGGGATGAAGGGATGGAAGCCTGCTGTGACCAATTTGCCCCACATTTTGCAAACAAAATCTCTCACATCTGCTTCAAGATGCTATCAAAGGTAAATACAAACAGAACATAGTCAGATTATGTTATTACGGCAACTTTTAGCTTACATAGCCCAAGGATGGGGATAAGCTCTTAGAAGGACTGAGGCAGAGCATTTTCTTTTTCAATCCTTCCCTTTCCTGCTAACTGAAATCAGCTGGGGCTAGGCTTTCCATCTAGATTTTAGAGATGGTCAATACTTCTTCAAGAGAGGGAATAGTTCCCAGTGCCCTGAAGAAGCTGATAGGCTTCAACCAGATTACAAAAATGCATGCCTGATTTGCACTCTAACTTTTTATCCTTGCCTGTTTTTGGAGTAAATTACTGGATGATATCAAATTGTGGGGAAATTCTCAGAGAGATAGAAGGATCAGCACCTCCACTGCACTATTTCATTTTAAACCACTACAGGAATTCATACTGCTTCTTCAGAAAATTCTCCTTGTTTTCAAAACATATATTTCAATGGTTTCATTTATCTCAAAGTACAGGTGGTTGGCAGCCATCCTATGTGCTGATTCTATGGGTGTGCCACTCTTACTTCACTCCCAAATTGTCATGACATTCAAGCTGTATGATGTCTGGTATCTTTTTAGCATAAACTGTATTTTCTCTTAAATGCTTATTTTTCAATCATTCCTAGCCTTTAAAACTTTATACAGTAAAATCCAATACAGGGCTATTCAAAAGTAAGCCCCATTGCATTCAATGAAGTCCCCCCCCCCTTTAAATGTGTATGTGTGTGTTTTTCAGAAGCTGGTTTTGTTGCCTTCAAATAAATTCACATATATATGTACATACTCAGAAACAAGTCACCTTGACTTCAGCTGAATTTTGTGTACACACACGATTTTAGCGCCAAGCAGAGAAAAGCATCACAATATCAGACCTCCTCCCTGATAAAATGGAGAAAAGGATCAAACAGTGAGTGGGGGGGTTATCTTGGGAAGAACCAAAAGGTGCCACTGCTTCCATATGATGGCCCTCAGATGTGTAGCATGAACATATCATGGCCTGAAAATGTGGCTGACCAATGTGGCAAGAAGAATGATGGGAGAAGCAAGACTTTGCTAATGAGGCCAAACGTCACCAGTTACAAAGGGGAACAAAAGAGAAAGAGTCAACCCAAAGAAGCAACTGATGTGCAGAATGACTTCTGATGACTTCAGGTGTGTGCCTTCATCATGTGGGCTGAAAAGTTAAATCTGGGAACATCAGTACTCTTTCAGGCACAGCTGATGCCACATTCACCTGTGTGAATTTGCCCAGTATGGATTGTTATTATTTAAATCTGCTCTGACCTGTCTCCTGGATGGTCTGGGGATAGAAACAGCCTGGTCACTCCAGTGAAAAGTATGGGATTGGAAAGCAATTAGGCAACTAGGAGGAAGGGAAGGTCACAAGAGTGTCTTTCACTTGTGGAGCCAGACCCTTCCATTCAAGCCAGTGCTTCCCCCCTTCGGTGTCACTGGTTTAATGTGTAGCAATGAATGGTAACAACCTAGAAACCTTTTCCCGCAGCTGTAAAGAGAGATTCTTGTTTCAAGGATGTTGAATTAAGTACACATGGATATTGGATGAAATCCCCGATTAATCCTGAATGGAATTGGCCTGTCTTGGAGATATTTGAATTTTTGAATTTGAATTCAAAATTTTTTGAATTTTTGCAGCAAATAGTGTCTTTTCTAAATTAGATCAGGGTGCAGCAATACAGTCAGTTTAGAATGGATACAGTTCCTTTCCACACACTAAAAAATGGAAAAACATGTTGGAAATATCAGAATGAGGTCGGTACGATATATCATATGTGGTGGACATGTCCTAAAGCTAATGTACATGATAACAACAGCTCCTATTGAATATGCAAAGATGTGGAAAACTCAGCAAATACCCACATTAGAACAATGGTACACTGATTGAAAACAAAAATGCTGATATGGTCTCTCAGAGATTAAAAGGGCAATCAGACGAAGAGATACAAAAAGAATGGCAAATTGTAATGGGTAATTGCTGGGTACCATCAGATGGAAATCTGTGATTCATGATTTAAGATAAATTATGAGGGGGCTACAGGATATATATTATGAAGCGGGAATATGGAGATGGAAATGCAAGAATCAACAAGTAATAATAGCACTAAAATGTAGTACAGTATTTTAAGCATGTTAAGAAATATTGATAATGAAATCTAGATCAGTGTGGAAGATCAGAAATATTTCAAATAAGTTGACAGTTATAATTGCTTGTTTTATATCTGAATTTGAATAAAATGATTATAAAAAAAATGGAAAAACACCAGCTGGGGGTGGAGAGAAGGGAATATAAATTTGGTGATGGCTTGCACTAGTTTCTGACCAAGGAATTACTACACAAGGGCTCCCTACAACCACAGTGTTTCAACCACAGTGTTTCTGGACAGTTTGAGTTGCGTCTAGCACTATGCCATTATTTTAAAATAGTCTTTGTCAATTCATAAGGAAACATCCACTGAAAAGAGCCAGTGGTGGACTGCAGGTTATGTGGTGGCGTTGTTTTTTTGGTAGCTCATGCGATCTAATTTCTTTTTATGCCAATCCAGGTTATGTTTTCCCCTAAAACTCTTTCCAACCCAGAAAAATACTTTTTCTAAAGCCTTCCTTTAAAAAACCATCTTTTGCATCCCAAATTTTAAATAATGATCGTGCTTTGTATGTTTCTTCTCCTGTGTATTCATTACTGTTAGGTGAGTCCTCTCCTGCCTCCATTAAGATAGTTGTATTTGATTATAAATACCATATTTTTTGAACAGTATATGTGTATAAGAAAATTTAGTTATCTATATGACTTACGATTTGTTCTTCGGGTGTTCATTTGTGTACGGGGTGCTCTGTTTGTGACTGTCATACACACATGTACATCTTGTAGTGCATACATATAGTGCATACAAGAGACTTCTTCAAATCTAGTGCCTCCAAGGTTTCACAGTACAACTCCCATCATCCCCAGCCATTGGCATGTTGATGTGGTTTGATGGAAGCTGTGGACCAAAACATCTGGAGAGCACCAGGTCATGGAAGGCAGATGTACATTTCAAAGTTTTCATCCACTCTGTCAAATATGAACCAGGACTGAAGCAAAATCATGCCCCAAACACAGCTTTTAGAAACAGAGGCAGAAGGGGAAAAATTGTCTCACAACTGTGGTTTGGTCAGCTTTTGCTTCTAATGACAGGTTGCTTTTTAAATTTGGGGAACATTTAAAATCAACTTATGAAAAGTTGGAAAAAGTCATACCACATGTGCAGAGCCAAATATACATATCTCATTATATATGATAGCTGCAAAGAATGGATGTAAGACTAATCTTTCTCAGGTTTTTGAGACATAATATACATACCTCAGCTCCTTAATAAAACCAACTCTATTTAACTGTGAGCCAAAATCGACTCAATCTAAATATTGCAAAGAAGCAGAAATCTACACTGCCTGAGCTCTGAACCACAGTTTTAACCAAATATACTAGCCTTTTCCATTAAAAATGTACACAAACATTAATCAAGCTTTCACTTTATTTAAATGATTTCAGAACATTATCAAATTTAAAATAGGAACTTATTAAAATCTACAATTTTGAAACTCATTCTCTCTCTCTCTTTCTCCCTCTCTCTCTCTCTCTCACACACACAAGTATGCTGTATATTGGATAGGGAAAATGGATTACTTCTGCTATTAGTGAAAAAAACTTGTTATGCCCAAGGTAATGCCACTTTCTGTTTAGTTAAAGAGTTGCTTCATAGGTAGCATTTTGCCTACACTGAGGAAAAAAAAGTACTTCTAATGAATGAAGCATGACACAAACTAAATTGCAAGTACACAGAATGGGAAGATGACGTGCAAACATCATATTATTAAGTACTCTTAGGATTATCTGGAATTATTCTTGGTAGAAATTCTACTAAAGGAGCTTCCTCACAGTCAAGCTGCAAAAATCAGTAGTCTTAATATACTTTGGAAGACATATCTGATTCACAAGTACAGATTGTTGCCTTAAACTTAAAAAAGCATTCCCAATGTTATTGGCATTAGAATAGTCTCCACCAATTAAAAGAAAGACATACTAGAGTGTCCTTTTGAAATTAGTTGTACAAACTGATTATGTTCACAACTCATACACTCAAATCCAAGGACAGTGGAGTGCAACAGGTCTCCAGATATTCCTGCCGCCTCTTTTAACAATTTACAAAATACAGGCAATTCTTTTTCCAAAATGTAGTTTGTAAGTTACACATAAAGAGGCCATGACATAGAGACTGTGTATGCTAATTTGGGGCCTAGTCTCACATCTTAGGCAAACTGAATAAATTAAAGAGGCATGGGATTAGGTGTCACCTCCACAAGATGTCTCCCTTTGGCTGTGACATGAAGATGAGGTAACCAGATACACCTAAATCTCTATGCATGTATCCCCAAATCCAATCTTTCTTACACACATGCAAATGATGCATATGACAATAAAGATTAAGTACGTTGGGCATATGTATTTAGGCATGTATGATGTTTTTGACATTTGGTCATTACATCAAGCATGCCATTCTCCATGCACTATGCACACAGAGTAGGCTATTTGCTGAAGTCCTGAACAGGTCCTTCTGACATGTCTTCATTCAAGTTCTAAGGAAGACATGTTTTTATTATCTTTTCTTTTCACATCTGTACAGAATGTTTAACACTAACTGCTTTAAGAAAAATATGCTTTTGGTCTTAGTGACATGGCATATTAAATAATCATTCAGAAGGAAAGAACAGCAACCCTTTAATGACATTGACTTTTCTGAAAAAAAGAAAGACTAAAGAGTTTCCATTTAAAAAAACAAACAAACAATCTATTGTGGCCATCCAACAGCACCAAAAGAACACTGATCACGCTGAACAAGTTGCTTGTGAAGTATATAACAAATAGTATTAAAAATCTGCTGCAAGACAGCTGTAAAAAACACAGATACAAAAGTGTCTGTACAGAGAAATGTATTATTCATGTAAACACATTTATACATATTGTATTAACATTTCTGGGCATTATAAGAAAAGCTGAGTAATTCTGAATGGGCAGTTGAAAAAAAAAGTTAACCCAGACAGCCCTGTTTATTTAAATTATTGTAATCATCTGAGGCAGAAATCCCAATGGAAGGATGGTATGAGAAACTAAGAATAGAAGCCACTGATTCCAGGTTTCAATGGTATTGAACAGCAAATAATTGAAAATAATTCACAGTACAGGCCTCCAACACGAAGGGTGAAGATTCAGAGTTCAACATTGATTGGAAAGATAGTGCTTTCCCAGAGAAGAGTCTGAAGTTCTCTTTTCAGGGCCTGAAAATGAAGACACAAGGAAAAATTAAGAGTATTTTCCTAACTGCCACATTACAAGGAAGCTAGACTAAAATAATAAATGTTCACATCATTATGGGCCAACCTGAAAGACAGGACAAGAGAGCACGTGAAAGAGGGTATTGACAACCTTGTGACCAGAGAGCCCTGAGATGAAGAGCAATTTAAGAATGGGTGCCTTCATATGAAGCTATATTTCCTAACTCAAATTGGGTCAAACTCGCCATCTGTTCAAACATCCAACATTTGTTATCAAACCATCTGACTTACCCTTCACGTTTCCAGTATGCACTACCACTGTTCCACAGAACTATAAAACAGAACACAGAAATACTCATTGGTTTGGGGGCATGGTATGTTTCTATGTATTGTTAAGTATCACGTTCTTCAGTGTAACATAACCACTAAATTGAGAATGCTGATGTGAGGACACTTCAAAAAACAAACTAACTATTTCCAGTATTACAAAGAGATTGCACATAGTATTTTAATGCAAATAGTATTTTATTAGAACTACTAAATCAGATATAAAAACATAGCAAGGCAATTATCTTCCCACTGTAACTAATATAGGTACTTGCATCAGAAAAGCTGGTAATAAATTTCAAACATGTTTTTCTTCTTTAATGCCAAAAATTCAGACCCTATTATAAAATACTAAAAGCAGTAGTGAAGAATGGAAAACTAGAAAAAGCTGGCAAGAACACAACCAAGGAAGACGTGAATGGAAACTACAAGGCTGCTGCACTAAGGAGCAAGGAAAAGCAATTAAAGCATAGTTTTTCAAACTCTGTCTCAGGTACCACAATTATTAAAAGAAAGCAGTAGAGCTGGAGAGAAAAAAATAAAGTTCTTGCTTGTCAGTTTAAAAAATAGCTTTAGTTATATGTTTTCACTAGATATTTTTGTGTTAATATCCTTACTTTAAACTTGTTCTATTTATTACTCTCTCAAGAGCTTCTACATTTTCTACTAGACGTTCCAAACACTAGCGATATAGCCAGTTTTGGAATGGGGGAGCTCAGTTCAGAACTTCCCCAATTCAGAAACACATCTCATTACAAACTGGCCAAAGTCTCCCAGAACTCAAATTTATTCCAAACCCTGCTCTCCCTTCTGCAGACTTACTCTTGAAGGGATGGAAAAACTGATAGCAGGAAAGGCTAGTTCAGGAAATTATTGTTAATTTGAATCTGGAGATGGGTAAAAATATATATCCAACTAAGTCCAGCAGAACCAACATTCTTGAAATTACATCCAACTGAGTGAAGGAGACACCTTAAAGTTCTCCTCTCCTGGTTCCACCAGTGAGCCTTCATCATGGCAGATGCCCCCTCCCCCCCCCCCAAAAAAAACAGTTTAATGGAAAATGAAGGAGTGCAGTAAGAGCTGGGAAATTTATCACTTTGCATTTGATTTTTGTGAGAACTCTTGGGAAGACCCAAGTTTTTCCAAGGATTCTCAAGGAAAGCGTGAAAAAAAGAGAGAGAACATTTTCTCATGTAAGGAGGAGAACCTTGTTGATCACCATTAAGTACACTGTAGGCTTAAAATAATGGATGGGAACTAGAACACTGTATATGGTGTCTCTCCCCTTGCCTCTCCCCACTTTCTTATAGCAGCATCCTGTACCCACCCAAGGGAGAGGAGCAGACGCACATGAGGAGCAAGACAATGGGCAGGATGAGTATCTTCCATTCTCACATATATTGGATAGAATCAACTTTGCTGCCAAATGTTACAGAATGTGGACTTCTGCAGCCTTCAAAATGAAGCCTAGTCCAGATCATGTAAGAAACAAATACTTGTTCCACATGTTTGTAGGACATAATCTGATATGATAATTTTTGCAAGAATTGGATTATTTGGACTCATTGGATCTGATTTTACACCAGGTTTTGAATTACAAACTGACTTGGTTGACCTGGTACATAATCTGCTCCAGAAGATGGACAGGAGAATGCTATCCTGGTGATTGTTCTGGATCTCCATGTGGTTTTAAATGTCACTGACTGGGATATCCTTTTGGACTGTGTGGTTGAGATGGGTGCACACAATACCACAATTCAACAGTTAAATTCCTACCTGGAAGGCCAGAAGTAGAAGATGATGCTTGGAGACTGATGTTCTACCCTATGGCCTCTGGCCTGCGAGGTACCAGAAGGTTTCATCTTGTGTCCCATACTTTTTAATAACTACGTGAAATTGTTGGGTGAGGTCATCCAGAGGTTTGTGCTCCATCTTCTCTGGAGTTAAGTTTCAACTTGTTAGATCTCATTCCATTCCACTGATTTTTCATTTCCCAGTATCCCTGGGACTGAACGATGGGAATGAAAGGTAGAACCATGTGTAATCTGCATACTTTGAATGCAGTATGGGGAACAATGCATTTCAGCTAAGTAATCAAGCCCTGTATACTGTCTGTAAAAATATGACTTTTTTTTTAAAATAATGATATTGTGTGAATCTGAAGATTTACTTTAGGTATATGTATAACATGCTTGTTTTGTTTTTCTTGACTGAGGAAAGAGTTCTAAATTAGTGGCAGAACACATATTTTGAACACTGAAGATGGTACAGGCTCAAAGCTTAGCATCTATGATTCTATGGATGGCCATCTGTTGGGAATGCTTTGATGGATGTTCCTGCATAGCAGGAGGTTGGACTTGATGGCCCCTGGGATCTCTTCCAACTCTATGATTCTGTGATTCTATCTCGAGTTTAAATGGAACTCAGATAGCAGGACTCAGACAGACCTCAGTTGGAAATCCTAGAGCACCATCTGAATATAAACAGCACTGGTCTAAATGGCCTGACTCAGTGTTAAACAATTTAAAGCACATAGTCAATAAAGTATTCAACTGTTTGTATAGCACTGATGACATCTGTCCACAGCAAAATAGGACTAATTTGAGCATGGAGGGTAATCTCAATAGACCAGTCAATGACTGGAGCATCATTTTGCAGTAGGTATTTTTGGTTCAGTCTGTCATTGTTCTCAGTTAAAAATAGCTGGAGATATTTATATAAAAACAGTTGTAATAAATGTAGTTTCCAGACATTGTAATTATCTTTACACTTTCTGGGCAAAACAGTGGTACACTTACAGAAAGAAATCTATGCAATTCCATTGTTAAAAGTTCTACTCATTGCATGTATTAAAAACATAAAAATGATAGACCTAATACTGGGAAGTCATGCAAAAAGAAAAGGATTTGACTTTAAAATATGCAAAAAATGAAAAATACTAATGAAAAATACATTAAGAATGCTTATAAAGTTTCAAACCTGGTTTACCTTGTCATAATTGGATTGTGTATACCATATAAATGCTCTTTATGATAACCATTATTACCATTTTCCAAACTGTAATAAAATAAATATACCAAGAAAGGACTGTGTTAATGATAAGATGCAACTAGTTACACACAATGGTTTACAAAGATGATAATTTAAAAAAAAAATGTGTTTGTTTTATATGTTATCAGGTGCCTTCTCAAAAATATTTACCAAAAGCAGCTAATAAGAATCGATAAAAACAGAATATAAGGACCACTAAGATACTTCGGTATATAAAACAGTTTAACTCAGCATACCTTCAACCAAGACTGTACATTAGATCATGTACAACATATTAATTCCACAGCACTTTCTATTTCAACAAGCTCTGCATATAATTATTTAGTATATGTAAACATCACAGAGCAATATGCCAAAAATGTACAAAAGAAATGTGGCCTGTCCCAAATATGCAATATTTATAAATTAAAAACTCAATTAAAAAAAAAAAACAACACCAAAAATTTCTCCCATATTACAAGCCATAATATTAATTAAATTCTCTTACTTTTTCATGGGTATAGTTTCAACACTACAAAATATAAAAAAGAAGTAGTTATCTTATGTGTTAAAAAGTAATTGTATATGAGAATATTTGGCTTCACAGTATTTACCAGCCTTTTCCCCCACTTACATTTTAGCAAAAGTACAGTGTAAAAATGGTCTAAATAAATAAAGAGAAAATCAGGAAAAGGCACTGGACAGACATATAGGAAAATGGTTAGTAAAATAAAAAGTGAAGACAAGTTGAAAATAAGTAAAAATAGCTATCATAAAGTAAAATGCCAAGTCCCTGAGACAGAGGAACTGCAATTGGAAGAACAAGAGACTGGTTAGGGAGTGCAGGAAAATTACGTAACACAAAGGCAAAGAGCTCTTGCAAGAAAAATCTAATAGCAAACATAGCAAAGCATGTGTCGTATTTCCATCATATAACGGCATATTTCATACTGTATTTCATTATAGTTGTCATCAAAATGATTCTATTGTCCTTACACAATCTTTTAAGCACAGGCTACTCAACCTTACAATATGCTTCACTGGACATTCTCATCCCCAACTTTCCTGAGAGAACTAGAACAATTACTGTTTAAAAAGAGGACTATAAATATTCACATATTTCATTTTCACACATATGAACAACAAAATAATTCAAATATTCTTTTGGACACTATTTGAAGATTTATTCACATTTTGGAACCTTTTTGTGAACCTTTTGTTTGTGCAAAAGCTTTTTTTTTAGTAAGAAAACACTGCATTTTGCTCAAGTATATTTTTGCACAAACACACTGTTATTTGGCAGGAAAACTACACCTTCTGTATAGCGTAATTTTTTGCTGAAAAGTTCCCAAAATGGAAACTATGCAAAAAATCTCACAGCATACTGAGATATATGGAAAAGCCCTTTCTCACTGAGGACTGAATATGACAAATATTCTTTACATTCCTGTTCCAGAGTTTGTCCTATGCAAACTCTCACTTGTATGTATTTGTACCTGTATTGGCTACAACTGGTACCTGGGAACGAGGCAACACAAAAGAGGTATCTACTACAGCTATGTAAAATTTTTGCAACTTTTTTCTAAAAACAACCTCCACCCTTTGGCATTCTAAACATGCTCTGTGAACTGTAGTGTGGTATCCAAGAGGGATTTTCCCAATTTCTCATCGCTTTCAACAATAACAATCCTCAGCCATTGCTGTTTAAATAGATAGGCATGAATCCATTCATTAGTTTCAATTAGAGTGGGCCCACTGAACCAACAAAAGCTTGACAACTCAATATTTATGCAAGTTATACTGATTAAATGGGCTACTCTAGTTGGAAATTATAACTAGTTTAGGCCAAAAAACTCAGTAAATGTTTTTATGTAGCTACCTCTCTCTAGGAAGACCTCTCCCACTCCCTTCTTCCCTCTTCTCATATATTTGCCTTCCCACCCTTACCCACCTAGCGTCAATTTTTTTCTTCTTATAAAAATATGTGTACATGTGTGTGTTGGGGGGTATGCCTAAATAATTAATGCCATGCAAAACATTTCACTGAGTTCTATTCCAAACACTCCATTCGCAATACTACCTAGTATAAATTCTTCCCTTAAAATACAACATATTTCACATAGCATGCTTTGCTGCATTTTTGTTACCATTCGTGGCTTACTTACTCATCATACACATCTTCTGTATCCATCCTACGATAGAATTTGGCTAGTTTTACAGCACAAATGATGGCAGGGATTATAAACACTGAACAGCCACCTAAACCAAACCAGAAGGCATTCTAGGCAAAAAGGAAAACAATCTTTTAAAAATGGACCTCCGGTTCATAAGAAAAAGAAAACACAGAAAATGCAGACCTGTTGCTGGCTGTATTTTAAGGGCAGTTAAAGAACTAGGAGACAGTCTTGGGGAAGTGTGCTTCCCTTTGCGTACCCTCTGTGTCTTTCATTCCACTGTCGCATTAACCACAACTTGCTGGTACCTGTCAACCATGATTAAATTTCATCCAGATTGAAGGCCAATGTCAGACTGGTTCAAGATCCTGGCTAACCAAAAACCCCAGTTATCCTTCTTTATTTGCTCCAGACACTGAATGCAGAGCCCGATGGAAGATGTGTGTAAAGAAGTTGGATAAGAATTTACTCTGTGCATGCCCCTAAAATCAGATGTGAATGGGTAATTCATAGTAATTTTTGTCTTATTTTATTTATTCTAACAATTGATGGACAACTTATTTTACAATGCAGTCCTAAGACTGACATGCTGTAGAACCTTCCCTCATGACTTGTGATTCAAGTTCAATGTGCCTTTAAGGCCCCGTATAGTTGCCTGCCTGGTGTTTGACAGTCCCCAACTGTCTCCCCCCATGCCCTTTTTTTGCTTGAGAGGCTATAAAAACAAGGGATTTATCAAGCAGTCGATAAGCTGTCACACATGGCAGATGTGCTACATTCAGCTTGATGGGTCTTGAATTGCACAAACCTACTATATATATAGAGAGAGAGTACTGCATTTTGCTGTAGCAAGAGAGATAAGGGTACTATCACAAGCCCTGTGCTAGCAATTTCCTGGGTTTTACAGAAATTAAATAAACTGGGGAACCCCTGTCACCCCTGGACTCTGTATATAATATTTAATGCAGTAAGTGAGACAACTGCTTCACCTCAACCAGCCTAAAGCAAAATAAAAAGGAATGTGTATGCCTCCTGAGATTAATATGCTAGCCAGGCTTTCCTCCTGCAGCATGGATGAACAGAAGCAGCTTTATCCCTGCCTGCAATGGAGTCACCCCTTTGTATGTCAGTGGTATTTTCTGGGTCAGTAGGTAATGTTTAAACAGGAAAGAGTAATTGACTGATTGCACAGTTTAGTCCAATTAGCTTCAACTGTTAAAAAGCTGGTTTTACATGTTGGTTGCAATAAGACTGGAGATAATATGCACCTATTTACCAAAATATTCTGACTCCTCGAGATTACACAGGACAAAAATCTCTAATTCTGTGGTTCTTTCAATATACCCAATTAATAATAATGGCAAGAAATGTCTGAAGTAAGTTTAACTGGATCACATTTAGGTCTTCTGCTAATATTGTCTTCATATAAATACACCATTTCTGTACATCTCATGGAATTTAGGAAAAGGAGATATTACCAATGCAACATAAAAGACATCAGTATGCACTGTCATCTTGCAGTAAATACATCTGAATTTGTCCTGTGGAAATACCCTAGAGGCACCAAATCATAACTGATCTTGGAAGCAAAGCAGGATCAGCCCTGATTAGTACTTGGATGAGAGACCACAAACAAATAGTAGATACTGTAGCCTGTATTTCAGAGGAAGAAACTAGTAAAAAAACCCTTTGAGTAATCCTTGCCTAAGAAAACCCCATGAAAAATTAATGGGATCATCATAAATTGACAAACCTGAAGGCACACATATACATACAGTTAAGATGAAAAACCCTGGATAACATAATTGGCTTGGTTTTTGAGTGAAAATTTGAAACCACATAGACTACAGGATGAAAAAGCACGTGAACTGTAATACTATAGAAGCTACTTTGTAATGCACAGATAGATTTCTCTCTCACATATGCCATCTTTATCTTTATTCTTCCTGCCCTGCCACTGGCAGGCAAAGACCACTCTATCCAGGTAGGCCTTCAATAAAAGACTGTCTGTTACAGTCAGAGGTGTTTTTTTTATATATATAATTTTATTAAAGTTTCAGCAAATAAAACAAACAATTATCTCTGCAATGTTTACATGCAATGTTACTTCTTCTTCCTTTCCTTTCTGGATTACAATTATTAATATTTCCTCTATTTGTTATACCACGTATCACAATAAAATGTTAGTAGTCAAACTTAATTCATTAGTTCCTGCTATATTTCTCTACTTTACTTGTTACATGACATTTCTATGATTATTACCCTGTATAGTAATTGATATCATGAATTACGCATTGATTTCTGTCTACACCCAACCCAAATCCGTAACAATCTTCCACTCTTCCATGTCTTTGTCTGATTTCACTTTTAATCTTTGTGTAAGAATGTCCACATTTCTATTTTTCATAAAAGTTGTCCACCACTGTTCAATAGTAGGTATAGTTTCATTTTTCCAAAGTCGTCCATACTCAATACGGGCTGTCTTCACCATGTATAGTATTATTCTCCAATATTTCTTCACTGACATTCCATCTAATATATGTGTCATGTTTAACAAGTAAAGTTCAGGTATCATCCCAAATTGAATCTTCAAAACTGAACATATTTTCTTATGTATTTCTTTCCAGTATTTTTCTGCTTTGGGACATGACCACCACATATGAAATAGTGTACCTGAACTCTCTTGACATTTCCAACATTGCCCTGTATCCATCTTATAAACTGTCTTTTATTTTTCTGGTGTCATGTACCATCTATGAAATAGTTTATAATAATTTTCTTTTAAATTTTGAGCAGCGGTAAATTTCTGTGTTCGTTGCCAACTCTGTTCCCACCATTCTAACTGTATTGGGTGTCCGACATTTTGTGCTCATTGTATCATCGCTGCTTTAACTGTCTCCTCCTCGCATTCTTGATGTAAAATTTCTTGATATAAATGTGCTAATAAGTGTGGTGGATTTTCTCTTAACAATCGCAATAATTGGATTTGCTCCTTTTGTTGTATTCCATAAGTTTGTACGTCCATTTGAAATCTTTCCTTTAGCTTTCTGTAGGGAAACCAGCTTAATTTTATTCCTTCAATTTCCAATTTCTCTCTTGATTTCATCTTCATACCGCAATCTTCTGTCATTTCTAGTAAGTCTTCATATCGTAGCCATTTGTCTGTATCTGTCCATCTTCCAAAAAAGGCTTCCTGCGGAGAGACCAAGTTGGGTAGCTGCCTTATGTTCTTCTTCTTGTATTCGCTCCATATTTTAAGTAACAATTTCCTTACGAAATGATGCGTAAAATCTTTATCTATTACTGCTTTTCCATAGAACATATAGGCGTGCCATCCCATTCTTAAATCAGCTCCCTCTAACACCAGCATTCTCATATTTTGAAGATTCATCCAATCTTTTATCCAAGTGAATGCCGCTGCCTTGTAATATACCTGTAAGTCCGGCAGGCCTAGACCCCCTCTCACTGTTAGGTCCGTCATAATTCTCCATTTAATTCTTGGTTTCTTCCCTTGCCATATAAATTTGGTTATGTCTCTCTTCCACTGAACAAAAGGTTTAATATTTGTAATGATAGGTACATTTTGAAAAAGTTCATTTTTGGAAGAACATTCATTTTTATCACTGATATTCGTCCCAACAGGGATATTTTAAGTTGAGTCCATTTTGCCAAATCTTGAGTTATCTCCTTTCATGTTTTATCATAGTCATTGTGATACAATTCATTGTTTCTTTTGGTAATCCAAACTCCTAAATATTTGGCTTTCTGTCCTTTATTAAATCCTGTTGTTTGTTTGAATTCAGCCTCTTCTTTCTCCCTCATATTTTTTGTTATGTACACTGTTTTTTCCTTATTAATCTTGAAACCAGAATAATCGCCATACTCTTGAATAATTTCCATCAATCTTTGAACACTCTTGAGGGGATCATCAAGAAAAAGTACCAAGTCATCTGCAAAGGCTTTGAGTTTATATTGATATTTCTTTATCTGGACTCCTCTTATTGTCGCATCTTCTCTTATATTATCGTTGAGTACTTCTAATGTCATAATGAATAACAGAGGTGATAGGGGACAACCCTGCCTTGTTCCTCTCAGTACTTCAATCCGTTTGGTACGTTCTCCATTTATAATTAGTCTCGCCGTTTTTTGAGAATACATTGCTTCAATCCATGAAATAAATTCTTCTCCCGCTACTGCTTGCTTGATAGTCGTCTTCAAGAATGACCAATTGACCATATCAAATGCCTTTTCTGCGTCAACAAATACCATGGCTAGTTTTCTTTCATTATGTTTTTCGTAATATTCAATTATATTTAAAACTGTCCTGATATTGTCACGCATCATTCTCTTAGGTAAAAAGCCATTCTGATCTTCATGAATGTGTTCTTGAAGAACTTTTTAAAGTCTCTCTGCCAAAATAGCGGCAAAAATCTTATAGTCCGTGTTTAGTAATGAAATGGGTCTGTAATTCTTAACATCCGTTGCATCTCTTCCTTCTTTTGGAATCAAAACTACATTAGCTTCTTTCCACGTTTCTGGTAATCCATCGTTCTTTATCTCATTTATTGTTATTTGAAGTGGAATTGAGAGTTCATGTTCCAAAATTTTGTAGTACTTTGCTGTAAAGCCATCAGGTCCTGGAGATTTGTCATTCTTTGTGTTCCTGATAGCTTCTACTATCTCCATCATCGATACTGGTTTGTTTAAAATCTCTCTCTGTTCTTCTGAAAATCTAATTTTATTCTTCCTCTCCAAATATTCTTCCAATTCTCTTTGATTTTTTGTTGAGGAGATATTACTTAATAGCTTTATGTAATATGAGTAAAATACCTGTTTTATCTCCTCTTGCTTTGTTGTCTTTCCCTTCCTCGTTGCAATCTCTGTTATTATATCTCTTGATCTTCTTTTTCGCAATAAATTAGCCAAAAGTTTAGAAGGTTTGTTAGCCTGTTCAAAAGAAGTGTGTTTTAGTCTGCGCATCTGTTGTTCTATTTGTCCCAAATTTAATTGATTCAATTCTGCTTGACATACCTTAATCTTTTGTCTTATAGTATTGTCTGCTGGGTTTTTCCTCATCTGTTTCTCCAATTCTTTCATGTTCCCCAAAATCGTTTCTTCTATACGCTTCCTTATTAATTTCAGCAGATCATCTGATAAAGTTCCCATGCACCACAGCTTTACTTGCGTCCCATATTGTCTTCATTGGTAATTCAGCTGTCATATTTTCATTGAAATAATTAATTAACTCTGTTTTTGCTTTTTGAATCTACTTTTCCTTGTTAAAAATTTCTTCATTGATCCTCCATGTCCTCTCTCTGATCATGACCTTGAAAATCACTTGTAGCGGGAAATGATCTAAGCACAAATTTGGAAGACTATCTATTTCATGTGTCTTCAAAAGCAGTTCTTTAGATGCCAAAATCATATCAATTCTGGACATAGATCTGTGTCTATCTGAAAAAAATGTATACCCATCTGATTGTCCGTTTTTATATCTCCAAACGTCATATAACTCTAAATCATCCATCATCTGGAAAAAACTTTTAGGTAATTTTCCATTATTTCGCGGTATCAATTTCTGCACTGTTCTGTCCACTGTAGGATTCACTACTCCACTAAAATCCCCAAGTACCACCACATTTGAATTGCCTGTGTCTTGTACATATCTTTGTATTTCAGCATTTATTTTAGGAAAAAATTCTCCTTTGGCTCCGTTAGGTGCATATATTCCTACTATTAATATCTTGTCTTGTTTTGTATCAACTTCTACCACAAGGTAACGTCCATTCTTATCTTGAAATTTTATTTGTGCATCATATCTTGAATTCACATATATCAATACACCTCTTTTCTTCTGGTCAGTCGTAGTCACAAAACAACTGCCTAGTTTGGGATTCTGTACAAATTTCAAATCTTGAGTTCTTATTCGAACTTCTTGTAAACAAATTATGTCCAATTTTTGCTTTTCCAGATGATGGAATATTTGTCTTCTTTTATATTCTGAGTTAAATCCTTTAATGTTCCAAGTATATATTTTAAGCCCCATTTTTGCTATTTTATTTGTTAAATCTGTGCAATCCGATCATATTGTTACTGTAATAACTCTCCTGCAAGCTCTCCTTCCTCTTCAGTTTCTTGTTCTGAATCCAATATTTGTCTTGTTGACCCTTCAGCTTCTTCTCCTTGCCTCTGTATTTCCCTTTCCTCTTTTTCTTCTTCCAAAGTTTATTGTTCATTATCTTTGTCTGATTCTGGTGTCTTCTGAAAGTCCTTCTTCAGTCTTTCCATCATTTCTTTGGCCTTGTAGACTGAGTTAATTCTGTATCGCTGTTTATAATTGAAAGAGATTCCCTCGATCTTCTCCCATCTGTAGTTTATCTCGTATTTCATCAACAAATTGGACAAAGGTTTGTATTCTTGTCTCTTCTTAAGGATTTGGAATGGTATATCTTTAAAAATTTTTACATCTCTGTCTTCAACCTTTAATGTTCCTTCATAGCTACGTTGTAAGATTTTATCTCTAGTAACAGTCCGGTTGAAGGTTATTATTATATCTCTTGGGAGTTTTCTTTCTCTCGCCGTTCCAAAGGCAACTCTAAACATTCCGTTAACACACATCTCCATTTTGTCTTCGTCTATGTCTAGAAATTCTGCCAAGGCCAGGATCATTTTTCCATATAAGTCTTCTGCATTTGAATCCTCCCTCGAAAGTGAAGGCATCTTTCACGATATCTCAATTCCTGTTGCACTGTTTGAAGTTCTTCTTCTTGTTGTTTCCCCTTAACCTCTGTCATTTCCGTTTGTACTTGTTTAACTTGCTCCTTTATTTCTTTGGTCTCTGTCTTTATCTTTGAGACGTCCTTAGTCAAAGTTTCCAGCTTCTTCCCAAGTTTTTCAATCTCATGTTTCATATCTGTTCTCATTTCTTTCCTTGTTTCCTTTAAGTCCTGTCTAATATCTGTCTCTGTCTTTTTAATATCTTCTCTAATGTTCCTTAATTCCTCCATCATCTGTTGTATTATGTCTTGGCGTTTCTGGGATGTGTCCACTGATGTTGTCCATACTGATTGGGTAGCCATGGTTACAGCCACTGCTGCTGCTGTGGCTTTTCTTGTTCTTTGATCCATTGATCTTTAGCAAGTGGGTTTTCAATTCACTTTGCAAATCCACCCTCCTCTTAACCTGTAACTGCTATTTCAATGAGCTTATTAACCTGGCACCTTCGCTAGAACATACACCTATGAAAACAATGTACTCTAGTTATAAGCAGTCTTAAATCTTGAACTCAACTTATATAGATAAGTGAAATGAAACAATTAATACGATGAGTTATATCTAGAATTATCAAAATCCAGAATGTCCAAGTGTATTCAATTAATATATGTATTGTTTGCAAGATAATAAATTTATATACAATACCAAATAATTAAATCAAATGATCAAATCGTAAAGTAAGCTAGTAGAAATTAGTTTCCCTTTAACAATCCCAAATCCCTCCTCCCAGATGTGTTTTTCTGGCCTTCACAGCCTTCTCTCATATCACAGCACCTCGAACACCAGCTACACATTCAAATCGCTTTCTGCGTAGGAGGGGAGCTTCCAGTTCTCTAGCCTGTCTTCGGATACAAAACAAGCGAGGAAAGTCGACTTCAGTCTGATTCTGCAGCCAATTGTCCCCGCTATTGTCTGTTTTCAAACTCGTCAAAGTCCATTAAAATCCATTTAGAAATAGACGAATCAAGTGGGATAAAAAATCCGATAGTAAAATAACCAGTTCAAAGTTCTATCAGTTCATAAAAAAACTCCTTCAAAAACAAATTGTAGTCCAAATCATAATCCAAAGTCTATATAGGTTCTTCCATCCGTTAAACCATGAAATAGTCAATAAGATAATCCAGTAAACAACTGAAGAAATAGAGTCCGATACACAATGAAAAAAAAAAGTCACTCATTCACTAAAAGTCTTGAGTTCATTTCCATTACTGTCAATTTTTAATCAGTTCCCGGTGCCAGTTTTAAACAGTCATATCCAGTCACAGCTGCAGCAAAAGACTAAGTGTTGATTCCAATCTGCTTTAAATCCCCAAAATCAGCCTCAAATATCAATTTAAATATCAATTTTAAAAACACGAAAACACAAAAAGCAATCCTTCAGTCTGAATGAAATATTTAAGAAAGAGCAGGAATAAAACAGCTGCAATCATTTCATTTTTACGTCTCCATACACAAATTTAAAAGTTTGTCAGCTCCACAAATCAGTCTCTTTATAAAGAAAAAAAGAGAGATACCTTCTTCAACTTCTTGTCTTTAAAAACAAAGTCCTGCCCAGATTCCAATGTCCATAACAAAAGCTCAACTTAATCTGTAATATTATCCTCCAAAGAAAAGGAAATTGAAGCCAGTACCCTCACCAACTTGACTGTCTCTTTAAGAAATCCACCATTATTCTCCAGCTTATAGTCCTCGGGGTCTTTTCAAGCTGCTTGCTATCTTTGAAGCTGGTATGTTACTATTACGATCTTACGTGTTTGTAATCCAGATTGGGCTTTTCTTGTTGTCTCTTATTGAATTCTTAATTTAAAAGTCGACGGCGGCGCTTGTGCTGCTATCACGGCGATCCTGGAGGTCCCATCGCGGTCCTTCGATCCTACGCACCCCCGCTCTTTCTCCTTTCGGAGAAGGCTCGGTGACAAATTACGGATCCCCTGCAGACCTCTTCCGCATCCCCCTTACCGAAGGGATAGCTAGCTGGAGTTAGATGGTCTTGATCCAGCTGGGTACCTTCAGATGGGAGTTAGGAGCTGCGCAGCGCTACTCCAGACACCCTCTCATGCCCGCCATGTGGCCAGAAGTTCTGTTACAGTCAGAGGTTTTAAAGTGCATGTGCTGGACTAATATTTTACTGCTCATCTAATACCAGCATGGATTTTCCAAATTGTTTAAATTGGTGTTTTAACAGTATCATTAAATATTAGAATATGTATAGGTTGTTGTACTTTTGTTCCTGCCCTTTTAAATTATGTTGGAAGCTGCCTGGCATCTCACCCTTGAGACAAAGTTGGCATACAAAACAGATAAGACAGACAGGCAGTAAATACTGGAAGTGAAAGAGACATCTAATACTGCATTTAAGATAACACAGCTTCTCCAGTCTTAATATCATATACATTTCTCAGGAGAAAGATTGCTTCTGAATGTATAAGAAAAATGAAGGAATTGCCCCCCCAGCTTTTCCCTCCTCCTTCCAACTTAAGTTTATTAAACTGCAAAATCTTCTTACCAAAGAGTCTGTTATGTAGCTGCACAAAAATATATCGACAGCTGTATCAATCACATTGGCAATGGGCTTACATGTGGCCACTTCCATAGTAATCTACAATAAATCAGAAACATGAGTACTCAACATCTGATACGGACATTTTCAAACGAAAAGCTGTCAATGCTGAATTCTCATGACAAAAATAATAATAAAATTTTCATATTATCCAATCTGACTATACCTTATTTAGAAAGGGAACTGATGCTACATTCTATCATTTCTATGTTCCCACTTCTGTAAAACTCCAGATAAAGTAATAACACACTAATATGTCATTTAAAAAAAAACTGAATTGTGTAGATTGCTTGCCCCAATGGGAAAAGATTAGCTGTCTTACCGATTCTTTCACCCATTCAGCATATTGTTCAAAGTAACCTATTATGGTATCCATGTACTTCTTTGTTTCCTGGGTGTAGGGAAGAAACACAACATGAACGTATATACAATAATGTAAGGCATAATAGATTATATAAAGATTTGCTTTTAAAATACCTTTTAAAACAAAAAAGAAATTCACCTGGACAATAACTGATGAAGCATTGTTGTTTATAAGATGTTGAGCAGCATCAACAGCTCCAATAACATTTTTTACTTTCCCCTGAGAGAAAAAGAGTGATGGTGGCACAAGATAAGTATATTAAGATAAGTATATCAAGCCAGTTCAATCTTCTAGTTACTACTACTACACTTTTACATCATCATCATGACCATCACCACCATCATCGTTGTGTTGTTCTTGTTGTTGTTATCACTATGATGTTTTGTAAAAGAAAAAAAAGACATGACGCTTCAGGCTGATTCATACATTTAAGCTCATTGTTTCATGCTGCCTCATTGGTCAATTATTCAGTACACAACATAAGCCTAATTAACTGCAAAGCTGGAGATCAGTTCATAGTTCCCAACCTTTTTTAACCTGGTTAAAGGGTAGAAGGCTGTGGGTGATGAAGGAACTGGCACCTAGAATGCAGCACTCAAGGAGGGTGAATTTTGATCCTCTCACCACAGATTTGTAATTAAGAGTGTCCTCAAAGAGGTGGTGGGCAGGGTGGTACTTTGTTTTGTTAACACTCCCATGTTCCAGTATTGGAAGGGCAGAATACAAAATATTTATGTATCTCCCAGAACTTCTTCAACAAGAGCCTGGAAGATCTAGTCACAGAGCAATCATATCATTTTGAGTTTGGTCTGGGATCACAGACAAATGAGTGCATAATTCTCAATTCTCTTTTTCTGCTTATTGAAATTTGTGTGTGTGTGTGTGTGTGTGTACCTTGAATTCATTTGTTGACTTATTGTGAGCCCATGAATTTTTCATAGGGTTTTCTTTGGCAAATACTGAGAGGTGATTTTGCCAGTTGCTTCCTCTGAAACACAGCCTACAGCAGTTGGGATTTGTTGGTGGTCTTCCATCCAAGTACTAACCAGGGAGGACCTGCTTAACTTTCAATAACAGATGGGATCTGGTGTCTTTAGGGTATTTAGGCAGATTAATATGGGACAGACAAAAGAGACAGAAATGGTACTTATTGGTATCAGTGGATTTACAAAGCCAACAAGGAAATCAAGAGCAAGACTGGGCATAGCAAGGTGAAATCTCTATCATTCTTCTGTTAAGGCAATTGAAAAGGAAAGAAAAGGAGATCCACTCTTAGAAGATGTTCAACATTATATTGCTGATCCTCTGACATATAAGATGGGGAAAGCCTAAGCCCCTTGTACAGTGTACAGTTATAGCAATTTGATTCTATTTGATGCCATGACTCCATACTATAAAGTTCTGGAATATGAAGTTTGGAGAACCACTAAAACTCTGTGGCACAGAATTCTAAATGTCATATGAAACTACGAATCCCAGGATTCCAAAGGATGGAGTCATAGCAATGAAAATAGTGTCAAAGTGTTAAAACTGTGTAGTGTGCAATAGGCGGAAAGGAAGAGGAAACAGCCATCAGGTTAAATGCTGAATATTTCTTTTGCTGAGTACCTTCAAAAGCCACTTTTTCATATTTAATGCCATGAATTAACAAGGCATGGATTTCACTCACATGTTCATGCTGATTTATCAGTCTTCTTTATACCTTTTTGACTAATCTGATTTAGGGTAAAATTGCCACAAACAAAAACTCTGATTTAGGCACTTCTTATTAACCAGTAAGAAATGCAAAAAATCCATAGCAAAAATTCATAGGATTGCTCCAGACAGATTATTGGATTTTCTTCTTATAAATTTTATTAAAAATATACTTTTCCTAAAGACTTTTAAAAATATATTTTAAAAATCTAGTTTACATCCTAATATTGAATAACTTGCATTGTTAAAAACAAAGTACTAAGATTTCCAAAAAAGCACAGTGTAGCAGTTTGAATATTGGACTACAACTCTGGAGATCAGGGTTCTAACCCCTGCTCAACCATCGAAAGCCACTGGGTGACTTTGGGTACACTTGCACAGCCCCAGAGGAAGGTGAAGAAAAATTCCCTCTGAACAACTCTTGCCAGGGAACCCCCCGTCATAGGCTTGCTTTAGTGTCATCTTAAGTCAGAAACAACTTGAAGGGATACAGCAACAAGACTTCCCCTGAATGGCCATAACAGTCTGTTGAAGCAAAAACAAAGAGTTTTGGTGCAGATTGAAGACCAGCACATTATATTTTGCATCTAATGAGTGGCCAGAAAGATTCCATGAAACCATATCCTTGAAAGGTTATGCTAAATAAAACTTGCTAGATTTTTCAGTGCCACAAGTCTTTGGGGTTTTTTTTGGTGAAAGTTACAAACATACTTATGTAAATTAATCATATTACAAAAAAGAAGGTGATCCAGTTTACAATTAGCTATCCACAATTTAGTGAAAAAATCTTATAATCTACCTTGTTTCATTATTTATTTATAAACATACTTACACTCTGCTCTATGTCTGAAGATAAGTGCATGGTACAATCATTAACTCGACTATTACTTTTAAGGAACTAAAACTGCCCCCTCTTTATCTACCCATGGTGTACTACTCTCAATGGTAGCACACAAAGTGAAATGTTTAATGTGCTAAAAGTGATGAAATAGGTTTATTTTTGAAGACTCAATAGTAACAGCAAAACAAAACAAAAATCCCCTTACCGAAAGTTCTGATGAAGTTTTTTGCAGTAACCTTATGCTCTGGTTTAAAGTGCTCTGATTAAAAACATATAAAACAGAATAATTATATCACATAAATCTCTTAGGTGTTACTCAACAATGTCAGCAGTTTGAGGCACATACTATTTATGCCACAGCTTAAAGAGATAAGTCTATCGTATGAACTGTGGAAGTCAGAACCTAAAGAGTACTGTGGTATAGAGGCATATTTCCAATCAATGCATAGGTTTACAGAGTCTGTTGGGCATTTTCCTAGGTTTTCAAGTGTACTGCTTCAATACAATCTCTAAATTCATTCTGCAGAAATCACAAATGCCAAAAATGCAGAATCAATACTTGCTTGTCTGTACCCTACCATACAAATGAGAGCTCCAGATGGTCTAGCAGTTACATCCATTTCTTCTACTGCTGACAGGTGCCTGTCAGCTGTTCAGCAAATATATGCTGTAAACATATTCTTCACGTAAAGGTGCCTCCATGCAAAACCTCCATGAAAAGGCATCTCGGTATCACTAACAGCACTGGGACTACACCAGATTAAATTCAAGTGTCCAAGTTCTGGGGGAGAACTACATGTTATAACAAAGCTGAACTGTCTGATATATTAGAGATGTAATACTTTGCTAATTTTGTTCTCAATGGAAGTGATAAGTAATTTTAACAAGTTTCTTCCCGCTGTGAGAAAGTTCTGGGTTTATTCTATCCAAAATTCACATCGCATCATAAATAGCAGTGTCTGTGCTGAAAAAACTGGTTTCTGCACAGAAAATATTGTAGTTGGGGACACATTCTGCACAAAATTTTTGTGTGTGTGTGTTTGCATAAACAAGAGTCTTTTCTGTGCAGGAAACAGTATTCTCTGTGCAGAAAAGGCTGTTTTCTGCACAAAAATGTACAGTGTGCCCTCTTCTGGGATGACCTCCACGTACCCAAATGTGAGGTCATGCAAAGCATCATGTCCCATTATAGTCAATGGATGTAACTAGTAGATGTCCATGCTGCCACAAGGCATACATACCTTGTGTCCATTGGCTACAAAAAACCATGACACTCATGTTTTTTGTTTCACATGGGGGTTCCTGGAATGGAGCTCTTGCATATATGGCCGGCACACTGTGTGTGAATTTTGCCCAGCACAAATAACAAATGCAAATATTCTTGTCAGTCCAGCATTCTCCTCATCAGGATTTTCCAACACATTTTCCAACCATTTTCCATTTTTCAAAAAACACTGTTTCCATCCCAGTGAGTTTCCCATTCCTTCTATACATTAATAGGATAACAATGGGGGCATCAGGTCATGTGTTGAAGTTGTATTATACATTAGGATTAACAGAAGAAGGGAAGAGGCAGGGAAAACTTCTTTTGGGTTGTGGTTTATGGAAGCAGCCCCATGTTTCTTGAAACAACATGCCATTCTACTTGTCAGTTTTATATTACACCATTAGTATGCCAAAACCATCTACAGCCAGGTGAACAGGTGCAAGATGTTATCATGGACAGCATTAAAACTGATCTCAGCATGTATCTGAGATGATACGTATTTTGGAATACCTCAAGAAAGTTCTTCAAAGAACAGTGCAACAGTTCAACAGCAACTTCAACAGCTAGAAATATTAGCAAAAGCACTGAAGCTTTTACTTAACCACTTAGCTTTCACCAGCACTAAAACTAAGGATTGTTCCAGACTGATGTAAAGAAAAATAAATTATTGCAATATAGCTCCTTTGGTTATGCCAGTTACAGTGTCCAATCAATCCAGTCTTTAGAGTGACTGTCTGTAGACTGTCTTAGATCTCCACTGGGGCCCTTTTTAAAAATTCAAACTGGGGTGCGACCTGCTGAGGTGGTCATATGTTGTGAAGGGCATATTTCCTCCTCTCTGAAATCTTAAATTTCTTTCTTACAGTTTTAGTGGAATAGTACTAAAGCACCTTTCCACACAGTACTTTAACTCTAAAAAAAAATTAAAAGAAAGGGAAGACAAGAGAAGGGAAAATATTTTTTCTGATAGATCTCAGAATTTAAAAAAAAAGCCACTAGGGGAGGAATAAAATGTTGCAGTTGATGCCAGGTATTCTCAGAAAACAGTACAGCACAACAGAAACATCATTTGAATATTTGTTTTTTGTTTATTTTTTCTTAAATGTACCTCCAAGAACTAGAGCAATCATACTACAATCTCCCAACAATTTGCTCAATCTGGAGGATCTCTTGGTTTAATTACATGTATAATACTGAAGTTGAACGGGGAAGATTTGCTAATTTAAAATGGGTCTAAAATTAGTTGCTTACTTTTTGTGTAAGAAAGAAAAAGCACTTACCCTAGCTCTAACATATTTCTTGACAGTCAGTTTTTGGAAAAAGAAGATTGGAAATGATTAAGAGTTAATTAGCAGAAAGGTCGAAGGGGAAAAAAACAAGCAAGCGAAAGCTTTTAAGTAAGGCTATTGAAAAATAACATTAAGCAGCTAGAAAAGCCTGATATATAGCAAAATAGATCTGTATTCCAATTCAAATCGCACAAGTACTCTCAACAACATAGAATTTTCATACTGAAAATAAAGAAGGAATTCTGGTGAGTTTAAAGAGGAAAACAACTGTGACATAGGAAAAGAGAGGAAGTACTCTAGCCCAAAGCTCTCTACTGTTCATGCATGTATAGTTAAACCATAGTTTGCTTTTACATCTGGAAGGACTCCAGATGGTCTTTAAATGCAAAGGGACTAGACTCTTATTCTATATCAGGTTGGGCAACTCTCAGGAGCTGGGGGCTGCACTAGGCCCTAAAGAACACGGAGGGGTTGAAACCCTATGCCTGGCATGGCCTTCACACACTCAGTAAAACATAAAAACAATTTGAACTCAAAACAGTCCCCCTATATGCCCTGGAAGGGGGGGGCGGCAATTTTGCTATTTTGTCCTCTTCTCCAATCTGTTTTATTCCTGCAAGAGGTCTTTATTTAACAAGGAAGCAAATCAGAGCTCAATTCAACCATGGAGGGATGGGGATGTATGTTTTGAATCCAATAAGGTTTGGGTGGGGAGGGACCGGGAGTAGGGAATTGCAGGGAACTGATGTTGGGAAAAGTGGGCTACATCCGGCCCCGAAGCACTTCTTTGTTATCTTCCCAGGACCCCTGGAAATTTTATTTTAAAAATAGAGTGAAAGAATATCCTCAGTTGCTCCTGTAGTGGCAGTTAACCCCCTTAAGCACCCTGACCTACAATCCCCTCCACACAACCGAACCTGAACAGAAAAGTTAAGGAAGTTCTCACTGGTAGTTGCCCTCCGATGACTTTTGGGTTGTGCTTCTGGCTGAACATGAGGTGGTTCAGCCCATCAGAGAAGCAAATAATGACCCTGCTGCAGTTGCCCACCTGATCTACAAAAACTGAGGCACTATTGTGATTTATAAAGCCAAACAGTTTTACAGCTTGCTGAACACCCTCTCTCCAATCTCATCCTTGTCCAGTAAATTTTAGTTTTGTATTACCATTGCTTGCTCCAATGGAACAACTTGTTGACTATGTATCATCCGGATATTATTTGCATGTCCTTTCAAGGCATTTTCTAGCGCTCCTTTGGGCTGCAAGTGTAAACACATAGGTTAGTTTCCAGGTGATAATTTGAAAAAGTAGAGTAAAAAAAAAGTCAAAAAGTACATGTCAAATGTAACAGGAGCACATTCCTCATGCAATGAGAAATTGGAAAATATCATAAAATTTAATCAGAGATAATTCCTTCTCAGCTACCTTTCTTCCTTTTAAAAGCATTTCCCATTATTCTAATTAAGTCTAGCTCTTTCTCTTTGCCATAATGGAAAACAGTTGAACCTCAAACTTCATTTTTTTTATCAACAAAATAGTTTTCTTTGCAGGAAAACCCCATCTGATTTTCTTAGAGACTGAAAGGTGCAATGGCGCCCTCCACTGAGATATTTAATTAAAGACAGCTAGAAGACAAACATCTGAAGGCAAGTTTGTAGTGTATGATTTCCTTGCTGGAATGACTGGTTGGGCAGAGATTTGGATGCACAGAATTTTTACTCTAAGACTGAGTATAATTCAAAACTGAGATTCTTCATTGTTTTCATTTTACGAGGTTATGACTGGTACCAGTAAAATTGCAAATGGAATGAGAAAATTGAATGTGAGAAACTGCTGAAGGGTCTTCACAGATTTGCCATTCAAGATGTTTAAGACTAAACCTGAGATGGAATATATCTGCAAAGCATATATTCCAACCCAGAGGTTTGTCCCCTTCCCTAAAAAACTATTTTGCAGACACTGATTAATTTCAGAAAGGTTTAAACTTCTCTAAGTTTAACTTTTTAACTCCATGTTTCATGTCGCAATACAAATGTGGAAAGATATTCTCTGGGTGGCAGGCAGAATGTTCTGTGTTTGATTAATGTGAGCATACAATACTGGTGCTCTTTTTATTGTATGTTAAACAGTGTGTCTGTCAGAGTGAGTAAAAGTCTAGAGATGCTTTATTCTAAAGCAGAAACACATTTTGCTACTGAATCTGATGATCATAGATAGTCAGATGGCTCTGTAACCAAGCTTGTGCTCTCCTAGCAGTAATGGTTTCAGATTTATGGAAAACATGCACATACATCTATGGCATCAATATTTTCAGTTTCAGTAACAGAGTATTTAGTTTATGGTAGGAGAAAAGGCTAATCATTAACCCTTGATACGATTTCTCTTCATGCAGGAAAACTCACCAGCTGGTCTGCTCTTGCTTCCAAATCATTAGCAAAGGACAAGAGATCCACTTTGGTAACACTCTTATTGATCTATGCACGACAAAAAACAAAATCAAATCACTAAAGCTTTTAGAGGTTATGCCTTTCACAGCAATTTTGGTACCTGTGCAACCTGCAATTTCAGGGGGAGTGTAATTCCATCCAGCACAGACTGAATCTTTACTCCTTGATCTGTCTCTTGACTGACTGGGAGCACCAAGTTTGTTTGTTCACCCTCATCTAGTCCATTGCTGACGACAGTCACTGGTTTGGAAGCAACATAGCTTCCTTGGATTGTGGTGAAGCAAGGTGTCATCTGCATACTGATGACACTGGACTTAACATGGACATGCTCGACCTGTCCAGTACATGGCACAGGCCAGCCACCATGGTGCCCAAAGCTCTCTTTGGAATGGATCTAGGTAATCTGTCTCATCCAGAAACCCATGGAGTTAGGAGGCAATCACATGTTCTAGTACCTTGCCCAGAAACAGAATATTGGAAATAGGCTGGTAATTATCCAGTGTAGTGGGACCTTGGGACAACATTTTTCTTATAATTGTTTTCTCTAGCCACAGTGGAACTCTGTCTTGTTTTAGTGAGTCACTGACCACTTTCTCTAACAACTCAACCAGTCCCCCTCCCCCTTTTTTTCAGTAACCATGGAAGGCCAAGGGCCTAATACATGTGTGGTGGCTCTCACCTTTCCTAGAAACCTATTCCCATCTTCAGACTGTACAAACTGTATTCATTATTACTGGTCAAGCAGGAGCCAAACTTAAATCCACTGGATCTGTATTTATTGTAGCATCTAAGCTGGAGTGGACCCAAACAATTTTAACTGCAAAGTGCTGGGCAAATTGTTTGGACTGGGCAGTTGAGTGTTCTGGATTCTCCTCTTGTGGGCAAGCATGTAAAAAACCTGGTCATGTAGAATAGCATCACTGGCCAGCATTTTGCAGACACAATGATAGCAGAAAAGAAATGTTTTTTTTTCTGCCCTCATTGCCACAAAGTAAACCTTCAATAAGGCTTTAGCTTTGTTCAAGGGGACCCACTCTGAGTTTTCTGCCAACATCACTGTAGTTATGTTCTCACTCATTTCACTGCCACCAGCTCCCTGGAAAACCAGCAGCTGGTTTGGCTCCATTCGATGATAGGGGATGTGATTGTGTTCACTGCTCTGGTTATTTTCCCATTTTAGCAGTTGACAAGCACAACATAATCAATTGCAGAAACAGCAGGAAATTCATTTCTGCTTCCCATCCTACTGATGTTTCTCACTGACAAAATGCAGACTCATGGGGAAGAGACCTGACTTTTGGGGTAATAAAATGCAATATATATTACTTATGGATAAGGTTGCACATGACAGTACTTTGTGGCACATGCAGATACATATTTCTGTTTTTTGTTAACCCACATCCATAACCCATATCCTTGCTTCAGTGACAAAATCCTGAAGTCAATTTAAAAAAATAACAACAAAAAACTATTGTGTGATTTAATACATATATACACACACACACGAATTAATAATCCAGTGAAAAAATCTCTGAAGAGTAATACGAAAAGAAAAAATCAGTTTGGATAAACAGAAGTCATGTAGTTCTTGTTCTATTTCATCTAATTTTCCTTGTTTTATTTTTAACAAAAGAGAAACTCTCCATTGCAAAGTTTGCTGATGATATTGTTTATTACCATTGCCTTTGTATAAATCTCTTCATATTTCCACATTGTGTTATTGTTTCTTGTAGGTTGCCAAACAACCAGAATTCATTCATAATATTCAGTCTAATCTGAATTAATTTTGTCTACATTGGAACCTTCACTCTGACAAAACCAATATTTGAAACAGAACCAGTATTATTACAAACTCAGAGATTTACTGCATGTGAAGGGAAACGCAAAAAGTGACCTTAAGGCCTAAATAAGATGGAATCTTGTTAAAGAAAATATATTCTACATTAAGGAAAAATTAGAAGCTGCAAGGTTATTAAGTTCTTAGGAATCTCAAGGAAAAGCAGATTAAGACACAGAGAACATTCTGACCCAAATCCTCATCAACTGACTGGTGTTATCTAGTGATAAGAAGAACAATCTGAAATGCAAGGTAAAAGTTCACTATGACTAGTTTTCACTTGGTCTTTGCTTAATATTTTTCCATGATTGCTCAATGACTGCTATTTTCATGATTGGCTAACATCTTTCCAGTATCCTCTTTTCATTTGCCTTGAAGTCCATGATGGGAGAAAGGTGAGATACAAATAAAATAAAATAAAATAAAATAAAATAAAAAAGTAAAATATGCTATATGTATTGTAAGCTATTGTTAGGTAGAAGTTTCAAACACTGCTACAATTTGTAAAGTTGAAGTAAAGTCGAAGGCTTTCATGGCCAGAATCCATAGGTTGTTGTAGGTTTTCTGGGCTTTGAGGCCATGTTCTATTAGCATATTCTCCTGACATTTCACCTGCATCTGTGGCTGGCATCTTCAGAGGATCTGGTGGCATGGAAGAGAGATAGAGTATATATACTTGTGTAGTTCCCAGGTGGGAGGAAGCAATTTGCGTATGTTAAGTTGGCCTGTGTGATGGCCTATTGTTAAATGGGATACCCCCAGGGTTGTGTTGTTAGTCAGGGGATATGCATAACAGTGCGTTAAGAACGTTAGCAACCTATTGTATTGTTCCCTGTAGAGGGACCTCCAGAGTCCGGTGTTCATCGGCATATTTTTGAGTCTCGATTTTAGTGTTCTTCAGTACTGGTAGCAAAATCTTGTTTACTTTCCAAGTTTCTGCTACAATTTATAAGGTAAATGTATGGTTAAGAGCCAGATAGTTGAGAAAGACATCTGGACCAGCACTGTGTTGTTACATAAACTTCTGCCTTCATTTCACTGATGTTTCCATATCTGAATGCAAGCAGGAAAGTGGACAGGCTTCCCCTCCACATGTGCCACCTATATGTATTTAAAATTTATTTTACTCTATTTTATATTTTAGAAAAATTCCATATAAACTCATGAAAACAGAGGTTACCTCATCTCTTACCTCTGTCAGGTATGCTGCAAAGTTTATCTCATTTATTCCTGAAGCACTGAAATTCAAAAGATTCTCCTTTCCAATTTCATCCAGCAAGACTATGTTGCTTAGATTTATATTAATATGCTTGATTTTAAGTGATACATCTTCTGCATACTACAGGAGGGAAAAAAGGTGAAAGTTTTCAGACAACTCCTGTGTGTCACACTAGAACAACTGCAATGGAAAGTCAGTGAACTTTATTGTCAGCTGCTCACCAAAGACAAAAGCCCCTTCCACATATGCAGCACAGCTGCACAGAGTCTTTGTAATTTTTTTTCTCATAGGTAACAATGAATAATTTTACTATTTTTCTCCTCACTGTGAGAAAATCATTGGCAAATGTACAGTTTTCAAAGACTATTTGTACTTCAGGATTTATTCTGAAAAAACAAACTTTTTGCATAGAAAATACAAAAAGAGAATTACTTTCTTCCCAGGAAACTTGCCTTGTGTGCAGAAAAATGCCATTTTCTGCACAAAAATATTATGTGCATTTTTTATGCAGAACAAATAATCCCAAACTGCAGATATTCTTGTCTGTTCAAGATTCTCCTTATCTTGATTTCCAACACTCAGAAAAAAAAACTTTTCATTTACCATTCAAATATTTTCAAATATATTCTTTCCATGCTGTTACAGTGCATTATATCATGATAAACTGAACTCAGAAAGAAACCAGCAGTAGGTGCAGCAATTTTAGAAACCAGCCATGTTTAAATATATGAAGAGATGTCATGTTGAGGAGGAAGTAGGCTTGTTTTCCACTGCTCCAGAGACTAGGACAAAGAGCAATGGATTCAAGCTACAGGAAAGGAGATTCCACCTGGAGCTCAGGAAGAACTTCCTGATGGTCAGAGCTGTCTGGTGGTGGAATATGCTGCCTCGGAGTGTGGTGGAATCTCCTTTTGGAGGTTTTTAAGCAGAGGCTGGATGGCCATCTGGTGGAAATGCTTTGATGTCTGTTTCTGCATAGCAGGGGTTTGGACTAGATAGCCTCTGTGGTCTCTTCCAACTCTATGATTTGATGATTAATGTAATTCCCTCTGGCTACAGCAAGCAACCTTTTAACATCCACAGCTTCAAGGACATCTTTAATGACAGAGCCAAGTCCATACTCCATGCATAGCTCCTCAAAACATCAACTGATTCAAAACACAGGAGCCAAATTACTGCCCAGAATGTCAAGAATGAAGCATATTATTCCATCCCATAGTTGGTTTTTATGTTTCTGATCTCAAGCCAAAGTGTTGTGTTTCAGCCTTTGCAGCCTTAAATGGCTTTTGGCCAGGTTATCTTAGACACTGCCTGCTCCAATATGAACCTGTCCACCAGTTAGGACTCCCTTCAAAAATTATCTACATGGGCCTGGGGTGGGGGGTGAGTTAAGATAATAACCACCATATCTAACATCACACCTATTTGCAGTTCTTCAAGCTATTTGTGAAAGAAATATAAAAACCTCAGTTTATTTTGTTTTTCTTAGCCTCCATTTTAGGGTGGTCATTCAAATAAATAAGTGAAGATCACATAGATGAAGTACTAAAAACACTCATATTTACAACCTAAATTGACTTACCATGCTAACATTCAGAACGTCATGGATATTGAAGATGTTTTCTAGATGAAGTGTGGTATAAATGCCTTTGTTTTCCTTGCAGTCACTAAAGACACATGTAAATTATACATCAACAAGGAAATCAATGTTACTTGGCAACACTGCCATTATAAATTCATTTGTAGTTGATAAACCAGACACTGAGAAGAAAGTTTCAGGTATAATAATGGAATACATTAAGAAGACTAGAGCTGCAGCCAAGCACTCAAGGCACACTACCACTTTTGCATTGCACAAAGTATTCCTCCCTTCCCAGTTTCATGAAAGATGGGAAAGTTATTGTGTAACTGAGTGGAGTCTTAAAAGTAATTTGTGATATAACACAAAGATCTGCCATTCAAAGGCAAAGAGTAAAAGACTCTATGGGGGTGTAGTTTCAATGAAGTCTATAAACCTTTGGGAGTAATTATTAAATAGTTTATGTATCAGAGATTGTACATTCAACAAATTAGGAGTTAAGTTCTTGTTAGGAGTTAAGTTGTCAAATTAGGAGTTAAGTTGATTATTGCAACAGGGTATAGTCTATATTTCAAATTTTCACTTTTAAAAAGGAAAAAAAATGACCTTCCTTTCTATTAATCCAGGGGAGGGAACTATGTGACCATTCAGATGTTGAAGTGCAAATCCAAGCAGCTCTAGCCACCAAACCTAAGGTGAGGAATTTATGGGAGTTACAGTTCAACAACATCTGCAGGGCCACATGATAAAAAAAATAACAATGTTGCACAAAGCATGAAGCACCAACTGAATCCTCTGAATTGACAGAGTTTACCTATATATTGACTCATCCTTCGATGACTGATTCAATGACTCTGTTCTCGTTGGTATTTACCAATTGGACTTAGGCCTTACATAGTCGAACCACACATTGCAACGTGATCCAGATAAATGCAACTTCCATATAAATGCTTTTATGTATCTTTCCAAGTAATCCTTGCACAAACTAAGAAGTGTCATCATGCCATTTTTATTTCACACAGCACTGTTTTGGACACTTTCTTGTACTAACATATTCTAGTTTGTGTTTCCAGGCCATGATACATATGAACACATACATCACACCAATTAATGCCACAGGTTGATTTATCTTGATGTTGGCCACCCCTCCTCCTTTAAACCTGAAGAGTCATTGCATGTGAACAGCACAAATGTTTTGCAATCCTGTCTACCATTCATTCCACAAGAAAGGAAAACTTCTGGCTATCACTGGAACTCATGAAGGTCCTTACTGCAATTTCATATAGCATACATACAGAGCAACTTAGTGGACAAACTGGGCTGGTTATAGCAAGCGCATAACCTCCTTGCTGAAACAGCTTCACTGGTACTGTTCTGTTTCTGGGCAGAATGATTATGAATGATCAAATAAATGATTATGACTTATAAAGCCCTATACAGTTTAGGTCCAGCCTATCTGTAATGTAACTCTATACAAGACTACGTAAGTTTTAAGATCTTCAAGGAAGGGCTTTCTCTCAGTCCCACCACTTCACAGGTATGGCTGGTGAGAACTCAGGAGACAACCTTCTTAGAGGCACCTCCCAGGCTATGGAACTTTATGCCAAGGGAGGTTTGGTTGGCCCCCTCTCTACCCTCCTTTCATCTGTAGGCTAAGACTTTTCTACTTAAACAGGTCTTCAGTTATTAATTGACTGGGACAGTGCGATGCGTACGTTTTAATGTGCTTTTCTTCTCAACTGACATTTTTAAGTGGTTTGTATTTAATGCTTTTTCAATCTTTGTATTTCAGAATGTTTTAGTTGTATTATTTCAGTGTAGGGTGTGAGCTGCTTTGGGCCCCTTATGGAAGAAAGACAGGATGTACAATTAAATAATAAATAAATGAATAAACAGCATGAAGGCTTGAAAAAGCTCTCTGCATTTGTCCATCCATCCATCTGTCTGCCTATGTGTCTGCGGAAGTGGGAGATTAGAGGCTGACCATAGTCAGCCCACAGAGGGCTCACAACAAAAGAAAATCAGTCAGATCTACCAGCCTCTGCATTGGTTCCTAGTTTTCACATAACTGGAAAAGGGCATGCAGACGAACATTTCAAATAAGACATTACTTAATTAGCTTGTATAATAACACATCAAAGAGTTACCTGTAAACTTTTTCAAATGTCAAGTCAATATCTGGATTTTTTAAAATTATGCCAGACAGATAGTGTTTCCAGTGGCGATTCAACAAGTAGGGAGTGTCCAAAATCTAGAACATATCAACATAACAAGCCTTATAGTTTTCACAGGTTAGTTCTGAGAAATTCAAATACACACATAAAATCTAAACACTTAGTGAACTAGGAATATGCATTCTCTTTAAAGCCCAGTCTGACCCTCAAGGTAGACTCACTGGAGACCTTACCGGACAATGAGCATCTTTTAGAACATAAGCCAATATTAAAAATGATGCTATCAGTAAAATTTTGTTATTTCCAAGAGGAAGAATGAGCTAGTAGCAATCAATTTTAATTGTCAAAAAAACCCTTTTGAAATTACAGTGAATAGCATGGTGAACAAAACATATGAGGAAAGTTTGAAGGAACTGAGCATGTTCAGCTTGGTGAAGAAAAGACTCTTTAAATACCTCGGGGCTGTCACAGAGAGGAGGGGGCTGGTTTGTTCTCTGCTGCCCAGGGGGTAAGACCAGATCTAATGGGTTAAAGTTACAGGAGAATAGATTTAAACTGAACATTAGAAAGAACTTCTTGATAATAAGAGCAATTTGGTAGTGGAACCAACTGCCTAGGAGAGGTGGTGTGATCTTGGATGTCTTCAAAAAGAGGCTGGACAGCTACCTGTTGGGAATTTTGTGGCTGGAGATGCTACACTGCCCGGGGGGGGGGGGTTGGAGATGATGGCCTATGAGGCCCCTTCCAGCTCTATGGTTATAGCTGGCTTCTTCAAGAAAAACTTTTTAAAAATTGCTTGCTTCCAAATTACTCTTTCTGTTAGCAGCCGTACACCCCAACACTTCGATATGATCTAACTGGCAAATATTAATTGGCATGAAATTAAGTTATATACACTTATGGCTGAAAGGCCATGTGGAGAAGAGACACTAGCTGGGAAGATGTGCAAAAATAGGGCAGAGGTGACCTCAGCATGGCCAGGTCATAAGTTTTCTGTGTATTAGATGGAAAAGTCTGACTCAATGACTCTAAGCCAATCTCTCAACTGCACAACTACAGAAAACAATAGCCATGCCCTGGTGCAGCAGGCAAGCATCCCTGCTATGCACATTTCCTACCAAATCCTTCTCCATTTACCTTATCCAACCAACACAGTGAGAAGCTGCCAGGACTCCCATCAATATTTTGTCAACAATCAGCCCATTCCAGACATTTTTGTTTACTCTGACAGAAAGCAATTAACTCACATCCCTTCAGGGAGGGAAATAAGAGTATAAAACCCCCCAGTTTTGAGCAGCTAGTTTGTAGTACATTGATTGCTGGTATCTGCTCTGTAACTCTGATTCCTTATTTGTATACTGCCCTTAGATGCAAGTCTAAGCCACACTGCTGTTTCTTCATTGCTCTTCAGGACTGGTAATTATTGTCCATTCTACACCCTGAAACTATCTAATACTTGCCTCCCTTTCCTTTGGTTAGCCTTGTGTGATCACGTGACTGCATGAATCTCTTGTGTACATGTGACTCCATTTCCCCCAATAAAACCACATTTAGCTTACTTTGGAATCTCTGGTTCTTTCCTGCAGAGACCCTATAAACACTGGTATCAAAGATCTTGTTAGGTTACCCCCCTCTCGCAGGCCTCCTAATTTGAGCTAATAATTCCCCACCTTTGAATGGAGGTACTGGTATTGTGCGTGGACCTCATGTTTTGGGATAACGTTTCTGTAGCATTTAAGTTGCCTTTTTGAATGTAGCACTTTTCAGATGCACTGGACTACAAATCCCACATATCTAATCTGTAGTGTGATGCACCTAGAAACTGTCAGGTTGGGAAAGCTTTTGTTAGTTAAGCTTCATTGAGAGACAAGAGAAAAGAAGTAAATCATAAGCAATTAAATTAAATATTTGTTTCCAATTTCTGAATGCTATTAACAGAAGTTGGAAACATGCTGATGTGCTATCCAAACATAAAGGTCCATTACACAAATGGTTGCCCTTTGACGCAGGTCATGCGTAAGCTACTAAGGAAATAAAGAGATATTTGTCACCATCACTATTGGGAGAGACTTGCTATCTCCAGGCAGTCTATTTCTCCAATGGACTCCTAAGGGCAGGTATCTTCAAAGCTAAGGGTATTCTCAAGATCCTAGCTTGGAAAAATCACCTGTCCCAAGGCACAGGTAATATTCCAAGCCAGCCTTCCCAGATCACCTTTGCTCCAAGGACACTCTTTGCTTTAGAAGCCAAAAAGAGGCTGTTCAAAATTGTCAGCCTTCTTCAAGTGATGACAAAGGTGATTAATCTGCCCTATTTCCTTCATAGCCACTACACCCACAACCTTTTTTCTCCTGCTGCTACAACAGCACTAACTATGCTAAACTAGTGCAACTAGTGTAGACATGCAACAAGAACCTAACCCCACAAATTAAATAATAAAGCATCTTTAGGGGAGGATATAAATAATTACCACATAACTACTCAAATTTAACAAATTATTTCCAAACTTTTGCTTGGATTAACAGTAATATTCAGTTCAACATTATGATAAGTTTAGAGAGGAGAAAACACTTCACATTCTTAATTGCGACAAAGATTGGACTAGCTAGGTAAGTCAATTTTAACCTTAGTGCTGATCTGCCCTGATGTTTCAAGAAAAAGTAAAAAGAAATAAATTCAGTTCAAATGGTATTGCACTAATATAAGTCATAACCAGGCAGAAACAAAACGGGATAGGTCTCTAAATCTAAGACAGTCACATGACCTGTCTTGGCATGGAGATGCTGATTTTTTAGGTATTTTAAATATATCTTGGATATGTTCCATAACACTATCCTTCTGGAATAGCATATTAACCCTGACAAATGAAATAACTGTTTTGCATGTAAAGATGCCAGTACTACAGTATCACCTTGAAGATTTTTTTTATTAAGAAGACTGGCCTGGAACTAATAACCTATATACTCGAGACAGTGAAGGTGGATATTATATATAAGGATACTTTTGCTAACTTGCTAAGCTGATTGATATTATTAGTATTATTAGTTTGCTGAAATGGTTAATAAGAGCTTCGCTGAAATAAGTCCATTTGGAAGATAGGTTCATAAGAAGGATCATGGGAAGAATATACAGAAAGGAAGAAGCCAGGACCTAGCTAGAAGATTAATGAGTTGTAGCTGCCAAACAGCCTTCTGGGAAAGTTAAAATTGGACAAGATTTTAGCCGACTAAGGGATAAGATATAGATAGTACTATAATGAGGGACATCGAAGGAATCCTTAGTAAGTGGAGTGCACCTTTGAGTGCACCAGGCATGAACCTAGGAGATCCTTTGCATGTTGAGGTTATAACATACTGAAGCTAAGATGTACACTAAAGATAAATGTAAAAGTCTTATACCAGGCCAGCAGGGCTGACATATGTAGTGGCTAAGAGACCAGCTAAGAGAGCAGTGTGCAGTGGTTTGAGCATTGGACTATGATCCTGGAGACCAGGGTCTGATTCCATGCTCATCCATGGAAACCCAGTGGGTGACCCTGGGCACATCATACACTCTCAGACCCATAAAACCCATGATAGGTTCACCTTAGGGCCACCAAAAGTCAGAAATGTCTTTAGGGCACACAACAACAACACCACCACCAGAATCTCACTTCTGTCCACTAGCAGTATGGAGGCTAGAACAACTGATAAAACATGATAAAATTATTCTCAAAGTGCCAAGAGATTTATTCATGCCTAATTTTTGTTTTTGGAACGTCAAAAACTAATGAGAAATTCTTACACAAAAGGACAAGTGAAAATTGTTATTGCTGTTGCTGTGTGCTGTCAAGTTGTTTCCTATCTACAATGATCCTTAGCAAACCTATCATGGGGATTTCTTGGCAAGATTTATTCGGGGCAAGGGTTCTCTTTGCTTTACTCTGAGGCTGAGAAAGTGTGACCTGCCCAAGGTCATCCAGTGGGTTTCCACAGCTGAGTGGGTATTCTCCAGAGTCATAGTCCAACGACTCAAACCAATATAACACACTGGCTCTGTATTTCAAGCAAAACACTGCCTTACACATTTTAAATTTTTATTGTATGTTTAAATATATTACCATGTGTTTCAAAATGCATAAATGAATTACTCTGAGAACAGTTCTTTCCTACTCACTCTACACCCAGTGCCTGTTCCCTCTTTGTTTTTATGTAACCCTCCTCCTTCACTTCTCACTCAGTCGCTGTAGAATAATACGATAATTTAGGTTACAAGTGCTTACAACACTGGAAAACATACATGGAAAATATCTTCATCACCAACTTGTTGGCAAAGGTGCATGAAAATGTTAGAATCACGCTATAAGTAAAAAACCTTATTTTTATAATTAGGTGCATTTTTTAAAATTTATAATTTAACATAAGTGATACAGGCAACCTTACTTTGAATAAAGTCTTGTCTTCAAAGGGCTCACAGATAAGCTTCTCCACATTTCCACCTGTTATAAAAGTGACTACTACAATTAGCATCAGAGCCCAAGAGAACAGGAAGCTGAATCCAACTCCACTAGGAAAAGAAAAAGACAAAGAAAATATCTAATAAGCTATTTAAGAGACAACTGCATCAAAGGAAAAAAAATGCTTACTAACGTACATTTTAGAGAACAAATCAGACAATATTAAGGACTACAAACACAAGTAAAATTTAGAGTTAGATCCAGGCTGAACCCATAGTGCATGCAGCATAATTTTAAAAATAGTAATTTATAAGCTTCCAGACAGAAATAAATTATGCATACACATGTGTGGATGTGGACCCACACAGGTAAATCTGATTCCAGTTTGCTGAAAGAGCTTCGAGTTCAAGCTATAACTGTGGTGATAATATGTGCAAACAGGAAGATGAGCATAATCCAACTGCAAGCCTATCTAAAGAGTAGCAGGAGTCATCGCTCCTGCAAAACGGAAGGATATCAGCAGCACTCTGCCCTCCCAAGTGGAGGAGACAACTTTAGGATTCTTCCTACAAGTTATATACTTCCGAAATTCTTACAATACTTTCTGCAGATCAGTTAAGAAGTTCTCTCTCCTTTTCTACCGTCTCCTCTGGGACTTCATAACACTTTTGAAAAGCCTGCTTCAATCAGGCCTTATTTTTAGGAATTATCTTTTTATACTGTAATTCACATTACCTCTTTTTTGATGTTTATCACTCTCTAATTGGTTTTAGAACAGTTCTTATTAGAAAAGACAGTTCTATTGCAGCATCATTATTTAATAGGTCTTTCTCTCCTTCAAAAATTACTTAAGTCAGCTTTTTAAAATGAATCTACTGCAGGGTTGTGAATAATTAGATATTTTCACCAGCTTTTGCATGCAGCTAACAATCTATTCATACAATAGTTAGTAAACCTGGATTCATCACCAAACTGCACTTAGCAGTACCTAGCACACAATTCAATTTTTGAGTAGTGTATTTGCATACATATGTTGGCCATATTCTCACATTAGAATTTTTAGATGAACAAAAATATCATGCATATATTTAAAAAATATTGTGTAAGATACATATATCTTATCGTTATTATATGCCAGTTGGAGATCTTAAGCACAAGCCTCAAGAGGTAAGGTCAACAGTGTGCACAAGGCTCCCTTGATTATTTCAGGAATCCCATGAGGTCTCCCAGGACTATCTGATTGTTCATCACTATTTGATTACAACATCTTTCTCTTAATCTTTTTCTTCATTTACTGTTGTGCCTGAAGAAGAGTTCTGTTGTATTCACAAGGTTTACACTCTAAATCTTGATTAGTCCCAAGAAGAATTTTGTTATTGTTGTTGTTGTTCTTTACATATAGGTTCACAATGTAATCCTCTAAATTTGATGAAATTCTGAAGTAACAAGAACTCACGCCATTAAGAAATTTCCTCCAGTGTTTGAGATACAGCCTCTTGTTGTTGGAGTAGCATTTTTGTCATAACCACAGGTACCACATAACAGTCCCAGATAGTAAAAAACAAGGATCAATATCACCATGCAGCAGAGAATTAAGCAACTCAGCCATCTAAGAAAAATCAATTTTTTTAAAAAAAATATGGAATTAAAATGTATAAAGGGTACAACAATAAGATCAGACAACAAAACCTACAAATATGAATGCAAAAAGAGCCACAGATGAGATTAAAGGCCTGTATAGTATTATTACCTCCATTTTCCCTTGTCAATTTATTTCTTGATCAGCTATACAATGCAGGGCCTCATTTTCATTACATCTCCTCCAAAACAACATGTCACTAGACTTCACTCTCTATATTAAATCATTCACTTTTCCCTTATGTCAGAGTGCAGACTTAGCATTTAAATTCAGTGTTGCACCATTCTGATACCAGCTGAACCAAAAACAGATCTAAAGTGTTATAGCTATTTAACACAATTGTGCTCCAGGCTCAATACACTGTGCATCTGCATGGAGTTTGGAGACATATTAATGTCTCTAACGTAGATGCAGATTTCACTGTAATGTGATACAATTACATTGGAAGCGGTGGTTTTACAGGAATTAGCTCTTAGTGGAGCACATAACTTAAAAGTATGGTTTTTACACAACATCATCCAAATGGCAGGAACATACCTGTAGAAATCATATTGCTCCACCAATGGAAAATGATCTTGAACATATGCCTCACTCTGAGTAAGATATATTGTGAAGTCTGCCAGTACCTTCTGGACAGGAAGCATTTTAGTAAAAGTTGTGATATTTGAACCAATATTTTCCAGAACATTTTTTATATCTGAAAAAAATAAGTGCATTTATATGGCTGTTAATGCCACTCAAAAGAAAATAATTTACTGTAAGCTAACAAAAGGACTTGTTTGATGCAATTTTATACAGCAGAATAACACATGCAAAAAACAAAACAAAACATGAAGCTGAAAGAAGCAAGCCACAAATACATCAATGTGAGATGGTGTTTTAATGCATGCAATCACACACGCAAACATACGTTTGCATGTGTTGATGAAAGCCAGAGTCTTCTTATGACATAATTTGCTGTCAAATTCTTCGCTGCTTACTTTCCATAGCAAGGTCCCTCTCTAGTTACACTCCCAGCTATGCATGCAAACGTTACCAAAGTCAGAATGTGAACTTAACTATATCATGTATACTCAAATGCAAACTTTCTCTGACCAACTATTTAAGGATAACAATAATATTTCAAATATTCAGACACTCTTACAGCCCAGTTTTGTCCAATCCTTTCTCCACAAAGCAGCAGACAAGAATAAAAGAGAGCCTGAGAATCATTATGGGATGAGATTACTACCTGAAAAAACACATGACCAGCTCAGAGCATGGACACTGCACAAATCTGACTGAAACTATTGAGCCATATAATGGCTACACAGCTGTAGCAAAGATTTTAAAGAAGTATCAAATGCTACTTTGTGGGCAAATGGAAATACGCAAAAGAAATATGAAACTGCTTGTTAAATTTCCTGGGATGGAAAGAATGAGCAATCATGACTTTCAATATGCATTAAGTGTAATTTCAGTTTTTAAAACCCTCAAGCATTTTAGCATATGCCAAAATGAAATCTATTCTCATTTCTGGACATTTGCTAGAACAATAATGTAGAATCTCTACATAAAATTTCAAAGTGTTTCCCCTCCTAAAATGTTTGTTTCTCTTTCCATCAAAATAATTTGCCCTTGGGACTGTTCTCGTTAAAAAAAAATGTTATTGAAATAGTTATAATTATCGAGTGCAATTTGAGGTGATGATGAAGACAGACATATTTGCACAGAAATGCAGTAAGCTGTCACTCATGGGAAGAATCTCACTTCTCAATGTACAATGGTGTACAGGTACCAATGAATCAAACAGTGATTCAATCACCACATTTCAGGCAGTTTGCCTGCCTTTTTTTTAAAAAAATGCTAATGCCAGATAGATCTTTAGTGTTTATTCAATACCTTTAATTAAAGAGTTAGAAAACTGTTCTGGGTACGCAATTATGTCAGCACTATCCACAGCAGATGTCTTCCTATAATAATGCCATGGAATATGCATTTTTAGCATGTGTCATCGCAAAGGAGATGCCTGAATTGACTATGGTTTGAATAGAGTACTTCCAAAGTGAACCACCAAACTTTCTACATGTCACATCTGTCTTCATCCAGAACTGTGTGGGAACTAAGCCCACTCATGGATTTCCACAAGAGGAGTTAGCATGTGCTTAATTCCCTCCACGAAAATAAAATGGCTTCAATAAACTTAATTGCAGGTGTTACCTACCCTTAATTTTTATCCACTTAGAAAGAAACTACAACAGTTTAATGCATATTAATAGTTATAGTGAAGAATAAATGATTTTGCACTTCTCCCAAGTTCAAATATTATGCGACATTTTAACAAAGCTTTAGCATTACAGTTTTGATGAATCACATAGTACGCAATATGTTTATATACATACTGTGTACTCTTGTTGAAAACTTACAAGGTACAGCTGCTTATTTTGGCAGAACAGGTCCATAATGCAAGAACAAAAATTAAAGAGAGGTTAATAAACATTTTCTCAGTCTGAATACACCAATCACATGCTCATTTTGCAAGAATTGATGCATTAGCTTAGAGTGCTCGGTGATTTCACTTTGCATTGGTCTGATGTCAAACAAGATCTGGAACTGAAGACAACTTTATCTTGTCCCTGGTAGCACTACAAACATTTATCCAGGTCCGGTTAACAAAAGAAAGAAAGAAATGATTTCATGCAGCAAATAATAAGAGATTCTCTGTATGTATTTATGTCCCTGCTTTAAATTTCCCATTCACAGCTAGAAGATGCAAAATTTATTATAGAGCTGACTACTGGTGAAGATGTTCAGAGGACAGAAAAAAATCATACACTTTTGGCCTCCAGTCCAGCCCAGCCATGGAAAATGGAAAAGCTGGTCACCCGCAGTCTAAGGGATCTATGGTCCACCCACTTTCCCTAAGATGCCCCAGGGACTTACTGTGAGGCATCTTTGCAGCCCAAGACTCAGGATGGTGCCAGCAGCAGGTCTATAATGGTACCAATTGAGTTTCTCCTTCCCAGAAAATCATGCACTTTGTGCAGATTCTGGAAATAGTGAAACCTCCCAAACCCGAGCCGACAGATTTAAAGTTTTAGTGGCTGGGCAGGACCAGAGTGAAGCCACTGACTAGTTTCACTCCAGCTAGGTCCTGAGGTACATAAGGAAGCTCTTCTGCAACCAAAGCTTCAGTCCATTTGCTGTCCTTGCAAGTGGAATTTTACTACATTTGAATTTCTTATGTCACAACTTTGTAGGCTGTTCATACAGGATCCAGATCAAGGAAGCAGGTATGTAAGTACTGGCAGGATCAACAAATTGGTAGTGAGTCCCTTATGGGACTCTGGGGGTACTTACAGCAGGGATCACACCCAGCTCTTGGAAGTGTTCGTTTGCACATTCCCAACTGACAGGAGATCCACGAAGTGGCATCCACCCATGCAGAACCCCACACCTGTCATCCCAGGAAGCTGGCCATGTGTTGGTTCATCAATCAATAGGCAAGTTGGTCAACACTTGGATCCAGATCCATGTTGGTGCCAACCTTATTTACAGCTATAACCAAGAATCTGTGGCCTTATTGATCTCCAGCTACATGATTTGGGCATTTTGCCTGGGTCACCTCTTAAGAAAATGTTACTGGACTGCTGTTCCCACCAAAGTTCATCTTTTGATGTGCCTCCTTATCTCTTTTTCTATTCTTCCCCTGACATGAACCCTTTTGCTTAATATATACCACTTCTGTTCAGTTAAAAAAAAAAAAAGAGGTAGTCAACATTATGATTAAGAGTTGTTCAAAATCAGCTGAAAACATTTACTTGGCACGTCACGAGATATTTAAATATTTGTGTACACACAACTTATATTTTTAGTTTTTAGCTTTATTTTTTTTAAAAAAAAAGATAAAAATCTTTATGATCAAAAATTCAAGGAATATTGAAACAACAGCTTACTCCAGTAATGCAAATGACCACAGTCAAAGAATTAACTCTTACCTGACAAAATGTTCCTTGTTTGATCAAGTACTAAATCTGGAGTATTGTTGAATGCTGCATAACCCTAGAATTAAAAACTTGCACATTCAATATTGCCTTCAATATCAGGACAAATGATCAGCATGTCTATTTTTAAAAGGGGCCATGCTAAAGGTTTATATCACTAGCATATTTTAAATTCAGTTTCTGATTAAGAAAGCTGGAACATAAATTACAGCCTTCTTAGTGGGATTTGCCTTATAATTTCCAAATAGAAATCAAAAATTATGTGGTCACTCAAGAGTGTTTGGAGATCAGTCTCTACCAATGATACCTGTTCTGTAATATTTTTGTCTCGCCCTTGCATGTCATCACTCAGGTTGCAGCTGTTCTGCATCTGAAGACGTGTTATTGTTGTGTGCCTTCAAGTTGTTCCCAACTTATGGCAAACCTAAGGTGAACCATTCCCGGGATTTTGGGGGGCTCACCCAGTGAGTTTCCATGGTCAAGTGGAGAACTGAACTCTGGCCTCCAGGGTCACAGCCCAACATTCAAACCACTACACCATACTGGCTGTCTCTCAATGTGACCTAATTAGGGGCTTCAAATACTCCAAGTAATGTTGATGAACATAAAGCAGCATGCTGGAATCTTGATCCTTGCACATGTTTCTGGACTGCAATTGCAAGCTGTTTCTCACCATTGCCTGTGCTGGCTAGGGTTTGTGAAAATTGCATGAAAATTGCTGTAACAGAACTCTTAGGATACTAACTAAAGGCTCCTGCAAGCTTAAGGGAACATGGCTCTTTCTTTTTCACCCCAGACCCTCAGTCTTCTCCATACTCAAGTTGGCCAGGCAAAAGACTGCCAAATTGTCAGCAGGCAGGAAAGTGAAATGGGATGTAAGGCAACAGAGACTACCAGAACTACACAGTAAAAACTAGGTTTTCAGGAAAAACTCTGACTAATGCTATGTATCCAGTTGGTGGAGGTGAACATGGAAGAGAAACTCCAAAGTTAGCAGTGTTTCATTCATTTATGTAAGCTGCCAAAGGTGGGAAAGAAATCAAAGAGGTAAAGTGTGCTTCTGGTTTCAATATAGAAATCTGACAAATACTGGTGGGAGGAGCTGTGGCTTTCCCTCTTGTTGCACACTTCTATACACATGAGGTCCTTGTAAACCTGCCTGTTGAAACATTTAGTATTTTCTTCCAAAGCCAATTTGTGTGTAGTTCTACCTTATACACCTGTAATAATATTCTTTGACTGTAATATGCACATTTACATTTTTAGGAACATACCTTTTGAACCAGACTGGAGAGGTCTATTTTAAGGACTTCATTGACTTTGGCAAGTTGAGCACCAACTCCTGGCAACTAAAAGGAAATGAAACGGAATTAGATCTACTCTCTGTATAAATGTTAACTTTTTCTACCTGTACCCTGCTCTTACATATAGCTCCAGTATCTACTGCCAATTATCTCTGACAGTGTCTGAGTCCCAGGTGCTCATGCACTGAACCTATGTATGTTTCATCTTAATTTATTCCTGTGATTTATTCCTAGACTACATACGATCTGTAGAGATCAAGTGAAAATGTGACACAGACTCAGGGGAAGGCTCAGAACATACTCTGAGATGAACAGGTTGCTTACTTGTAATTGTAGTTCTTTAAGTGTCCATCTATGCCTTCACACATGGGCCTTTGCACCAGCATAGATGCATCCATGGAATGTTCCAGAGCTGAGTAGCTTTTGGTGGCTGCTTTGTCCCTCTGGGTGTTCATACAAATAGTACCAAGAGCTACTCCCCTCAGTTCCAACATCTGCCAACAGAAGCAGACCTGCCAAAAGAGGGGAGGGGGGCCCGTTGTATGAGGGTACGAATGACCACTCAAAGAACTAGTTACAAGTAAGCAACCTGTCCTCCTCCTTTGTGGTCTCTTTGCTCACACATGGCTGATTAGATGGCTTGCTGCAGGTGATGGGGCATGTCAGCTCAGGATGGAAGACAACATCACGCCGCCAGAAGCCACATCCTCCCAAGTTAGACTGCTGTGCCCATGTTGCCCCTTTGCAGACCTCTGGTAGGGAGACACTCCAGAGCCAGGTGCTGGAAGTGAAGATGGCTCCAGGGGAGTGGCAAAAGACATGCAGCAGAAGAGGTTTCCATGCCAAATGCTAGATTATTCAAGTCCACTACCCAGTGGGTAAGTCTTTAGGAGGAAACTGGGAAGCCCATGAAACATCATCTGTAGCACACAAAGAGATGAGGGGAATGTCTGTTGGAGGCTATTACACTGGTATGGAAGGTGGGAGGCCTGTGAACATCAAGGATGTGGAGAGCCTTTTCTAACCCCAATGAACAATGAATGTGAAAGGCTGGTAAGACAAAGTTCTGATTTACATGGAATGGGGGACAACCTTTGGGAGGAAGATCAGGTGAAACCTAAGGATCACTTTGTTCCTGTAGAAGATTAGGTAGGGATGATCCAAGTGCAGGGCAAAAAGTTCACCAGCACATGTGGAAGAGATCACAACAAGGAAGACTGTTTCAAGTGCGAAGAGGCAAAGATCTGTAGTAGCCATGGTTTGTGCATGAGCTGAGACAGGACAAGTGACAAAGACCATGAAGGCATGGGATTGGAAAGATCCTGGATCCTGGAAGAATCTCTCGATGGTAGTGTTGCAGAAAAATGTCCCTGTGGCTGGTGGGCCACTATCACTGCCAAAAAGGCTTTAAGTGAAGAGAAGGAAAATCGTGAATCCTTCAAGTGAAGAACTAAGGTCATGACAGAGTGCTCATCCATGGGACAAGAAGGAAGGTCTGAGGCCTGGACAAAGGCACAGAAGTGACACCACTTGAAAGCACAGGAACTGTGAATGGAGTGCTTGCAAGATGTGAGCAGGATGGTACAAATCCAGTCATCTGGTGGTTGTGTCACACAATGAGCTAGAGGAGCTTTAGGTCTGGGTGCCAGATCTTGCCATTCCTCTAAGCCAGAAGAGTTGGAGTGAAGAGGAAATGGAGATGCTGCCAATGAGAGAGATGGAGGGGGGTGGCGAATTATGTTTGGCGTGGCCACCAGGGAGTGATTAGGTTGAAGTTTGAGTGATCTTCCTGGATCTTAACCAACACCGACATGAGAAGGTGAAAGCGTAGGAAGAGATAAAGAAGGGGGCCTGTCCAGGAGTGGAAAACACATTCTCTAGGGAGTTGTGACTAGAAACTCTCCCTCTGCAATTCAGGTCAGACTTCATATTTGTCTGAGAAGTGTACATGTTGATTGTCAAGTGGCCTCAATGGCAGCGAATGATGGAGAAGGCTGTTGGATAGGATCCATTCATGTGGGATGTGGGGTCCTGCTGAGGGAGTCCATTAGTGTATTGGAATGGCCTGAGACGTGATCTGCTAATGGCAGTATTGTCCAGTTGATGCACAGTCCCCATGTTGCAAGGCCAGTGCAATCACTGTAGGCAACCTCATGACTCCCTGTTCGTTGATTTAGAAAACTGTGATCATGTTGTCTGACAGGACCAAGATCACTCTGCCTCTGAGAGAATATCAAAAGCATGAAATCCACTGATGATGGCATAAATTCTAAGGCATTGATATGAAGGTGATGTTCCAAGCAAGATCATGTGCCCTGGATCCAGAGGTCCTGGCAGTTTGCACCGTGCCCTGTCTAGATGCATCCAACATGACATGGACAGTTGTGGGGGCAGAAAGGCATCTCCTTGGAAAGCCTGAAATGGGGAAGCCGCCAACAGAGAAAGGATGGAATGTGGCAGGGCAGTACCAGTCACAAGTTTGGGCAGTGAAGCTTGAACCAGTGATGAAACCACAACTGGAGTGGGTGAAAGTGGAACCTGGTATAGGGTGTGACCATGGTCATGGTCACAAAGAGGCCTGGAAGGCACATTATAACATAGGCTGTGGTCATTGGTCTGGAAAGTACTTGATGGACCAGGGAGAACATAGTTTGGGTCCTGTATGGGAGGAGGAAAGCTCTGGGGAGCCTGGAATCAAGAACAGCTCCAATAAATGGGAGATACTGGGAGTGGAAGAGGGAAGACTTCTCTGCATTGACTCAGAGACTGAGGTCCAGGAGGAGAGTGAGAGTATTGCCCATGTCTCTGTGTAGATGGGACTGTCACAGCTGCAAGGAGCCAGTCATCTAGACAGGGAAACGGCCTTATGCCTTGAGTTTGAAGGTGGAAAAAAACTACTATCATCCCCTTTGTGAAGATGCAGGGGGCTGTGGATAGACTAAAAGGCAGGACCTTGTATTGGAAGATGGCTGAACCAACAATGAAACAAATGTATTTTCTGTGCTAAATCACAGATGTGAATATGAAAATAAGTGTCCCAAAGGTCCAGCAAGGTAGACCCATTTCTGGGTTTGAGGAGGGACAAGATGGATGACATGACGATCCAAAACATCTGGGGGGAAGATATAGTGGTTCAAACCTCAGAGGCCCATGATGAGTCAGAGGGAGCTATCTTGTTTGGTATGGTAATATACTGTGAAAAGAAGCTGGTGTGGGCCGCTCATGAAGAGAGGTACTCGATTGTGTCTCTTCTAAGAAGGATGTTGACATCTTGCCAGAGGACCTTTGATTCCAGACTGGTCTGGAAGACTCCCAGTGGGGGTCACCATGAGAATTCAACTGTATAATCTAGGTGAATGATGGTGAGGGTCTAAGAGTCTTGGCATATGTGCTCCCATCTTAGAAGGTGGCCCAGGAGGAAGGGAGGGCCATGGAGAAGAAACCATTGACACAAAGACAGAGGAAAAAAACGCAGTAGGCTCCTGAGTCAAAGTCACTGTTTGTTTGTTTGGGACTTCTTGGACGGAAGAGAAGTCTGTATCAAGAGGTTCTGAAATAGTGCTGGGACTGTTTGCACTGTGAGGATTGGTGGGACCAAGGAAGGGAAGAGTGTTAGGAAGAGTATAGGGATGGGTAGCTTGATCTCCTTCAAGGAAGCCACTTGATAGTGCAAGAAGGCTGAGTGGCAGAGTCAAAGCCCATTTTCTTTGCTGTTGTCCAGGCCTTGAAGAGTGTATCCATGACCTCATTAGTCTAAGCATTGAAAAGAACTTCCCCATCGAATGATGGATTCTGGGCATTCAGTTCTGGGCATTTGGTTTGGTTCTGATTCAGTTCTGGGCATCCTTGGTGAGAACTGACAATCTTAACCCAAGCATAACAGCAGAGTCCAATGCAGATGGCCATGATTTTACCAGCACAGTCAGTGCTCTAGTGTGCCACTGTAATTTGGCAGATAGTAAGGAAGTGGACCTTTTGTTGAAAGAGGACAGCCACATATGTCTGGACCTCAGGGAGACAGGGAATGAAGTAGGTGATCTTCTCCCAGAAGAACTGTTGATATCTTGATAGTCCATAACCTAGATAGCTAAGGCAGCAGAGGCGTATAACTTCCTGCCAAAGAGATTGAGACAGTAGCTGTCTTTACCAAGTAAAACCAATTTTCTAGACAAAGCAGATTGCGCTGCTTGGACAATAATAGAGTTGCAGAGAAGGTGAGTAAGGAGAAAGGTAATGCCCTCTTGTTGTACCTGGTAAAGGTTCTCCGGCTTCTTTGCACTCAGGGCAAGCGAGAATGGCTTTATCCATGACTGCCTACTTACAATAGAGTTGGCAATAGTGGTAGAACAGCCGTGGACTCCTACTCTTTGAAAGATGGGATCGAGGGAAGGAGTAGGTAGAACTTTGATCTCAAGCTGAGGGACTTTGCCAGATGAAGGATGAAGTCAGTGTTGGAGTGCATCTCTTTAAACGATGACAGATTAATCTACTACATTCTCCAGGAAGGAGAGGAGGAGAAGTCAGAAGATTCTGCAGCCTCAACTGCAGAGCAGGTGCAGTTGAGAGGAACAAGAGAAGGTGCCCTAGAAAAAGGCAGTTTCCTAGACTTTGTCAACCAATTACAATTGGTTGTTTCAGCAGTCTGAGTCTGTAATAAATCTAGAGTAACAGTCCAAAGAAGAATCCAGCAGCAAAGTCAGCACACAAGGTGAGGGTCAAGGTTTCCATGAGCATGAGTCAGATCTGAACATAGGCCATGTTGCTTCCACCAGTGACACCAGTTGTCTGCAACAGATTTATTCCTATACCTTCTTCAAAAATTGTTCCTCATGCGGTTTCTCCGCTCCAAGTGTCTCTTCTGCCTTGAAGAGGGCCACCTCATGTACTCCTGCTCCATTTGTAAAGAGTTCACAACTCAGGACCTCAACTGTCTCTCCCACCTTCAGCTCCTCCTTTGAGAGCAATCTCTAAAAGTCGCAGACACAGCCAGGCAGCGAACAGTATTGTTTTGATCAGTACCGCAGTGAAGGTTCTAACTACCCTCAGCATCAACATAGATACTGAGAAATTTCTTGGTCTCAGACTCTAGTGCTTCTGGTTCCTATACCTATGACCCCTTGTGATTAGAACTGTCCCCTGCATACGTTTCAGTTCCATCAAGCAAGGTTCCCTATCACTGTTATTACCCTTGCTACATGACTAGGATTGCTACTGCTGAAGTGAGATGCACTGTCAATACCAGTCCCTGTCTGTATCTCCTTGGCCACGCCATTATTGATCCTGCTTTCTATCACCATACCAGACTTGATCTCATTCCAAACAGTCTCCTCTGGCATCTTTGTACACCTGTGCAGAGGCATGACCATATATTCTCCACGGCCTACTCCATGCCGACATGGGACTGGGTCCCTTCTCTATCTCCAGAACCATCATCCAGAGAGTCAGTTCTCCCCTCACAGAATCCACTGCCTGTCCTGCCCCAGTCCCAGGACCCAGGCGCAAGCACAGCCAGGACTCTCCCCAACAGTCACAACACAGCAACACAAGCAGGACAATTCTTACTGCAGCCAGCCCAGATGAACAAAGGAGAGCCCACGAGACTCAGAGTGTTTATTTAGGGAAACCTCTGGGAGAGGCTGTCAGGAACTGAGGGGAGAAGCTCTATTTAAAAAAGCGCCCAGAGGGGTGGGCTACCACAAAAAGCTCCTCAGCTCCGGAAAATCATTTGGTTGGATCTGTGCAAGCATGAAGATCCATGTGTGAAGCACAGAGACCATGAACAAGAATTCCTTGTTCTCTATGCTGAGTTCATCAGCTCCACAATCATTACCACCACCACCACCACCACCACCACCATCATCTTTATTTATCTACCCTTTCCCAACAAGCGGGACTCAAATTGGCTTATAAATTAAAAGAAGTAGAGCACAGTTGAACATACAAAAGATCAACATTAAAACAGAATTAAACTAAGAACAACACTAAAAACAAATTTAAAATTCAGTAAATTAAAAAAAAATGTTAAAAAGTGGTTTAATAACAGTAAAGTTAAAACAATAAATGGCACTCTTAAAAGCCCTTCCTTTAAAATTTCAGTTTTCTAAGCTTTTTGGAATATAAAAAGCCAATGGATGGCACTCTGTTAGAGACACACACACAAGTACATTTCCCTTACACATGAGAATGTCCTCTGTGGAGCTCTTCAGGGGATCGTATTCTCTTCCTCCATTGGCAGCCCAAAGCCCCTCCTCACCATTTATTGAATAACCTCTGAAGTACCCTACGTGGCCATTCCCTGCTTTGTGGGGAATGGACAGGATCACAGACGCTTCTTCCTGTAGCCACACATGAAATGATGACATCAACACTGACATCCATCAGCAGGGTCTCCAGAGATCTCAGTGCTGCTGCAATCATTTGGTTTGAGGAATACAGCCACACACTTCTGTGATTGTGCTCACTCCTCATGAAGTAAGCAATGGCCATGTGTATGGGAGGCTTCAGAGGTTGTTTAATACCTCAGGGGAGTATATGGCTCAGTCTAGCATATGTCTACATGTGAATTCACTACAGTGGACCACACAGGATTGCAGCCATTTCCTGACAATAGAAGGAGTGGAAGGAGGGAGCCATTCTAGCCTTCCTAAGAACTTTCAGAGCCTAGGGGCAGCCACAGAGAAGGTCTGATCTACAACTAGCGTAGATGACATCTCTCTCTTCTGAATATGTTTAAACAGAACCCAGTAACTTTCTTGGATGCTTTATGGTGAAGGCACAGCATGTTTTAAATGTATTAGAAAGTGATTAAAAATTCTTTTCCTCAGTCCAAAAATGCAACAGTTTTACATATGTGCTGCTTCAACTTGATTTTAGTCTTCACCCTTATTTCAGAATTTATGCTTAAGAAAACGATGGCTAAGAAACAGATCAAGTAGATCAAACAAATCAAATAGTCGCCTCTTCTCATTTCTCCAAACAAAAGAAGCAAAATGCTGTAGACCTTGGGTAATCATCCTGCCATTATCTTTTTGAATCATATCATTGAGAGTATGTCCTAAAATGTAAGGTTCTTGAGCAGGGAAATTGAAGTGGACAGGATTTCCTGCAGGTTTTAAAAAATAAAACACCCACTTCAACAAGCCAAATCAGAAACCATCATATTGGCCCAGAACTCACCGTTATGTTAAACACAGAGTATAAATGAGGCTCTATATAGTTTAGCATTCCCCAGGATGAAGGAAGTACCCCCTTCCAGATGATCCTAAACTGCAACTCCTATGTTTGGCTATGCTAGCTGAATCTGACGGAACTGCTGTTGAACAACCTCCAGAGGGCCAAAAGATGCCCAACCTAGCTATAAATATTCTTATATGGAAAAATGCTTAGTCATTAGAGGCTCTACCCTTAGTGTGAAGGACTAATGACCCAATCATTCAGAAAGAGTTAAGCCGTAATGAAGAACTGATAAATATTTAGTTTACCTTGCTGAAGTTGGCATTGATGTCTAGTTGATTTAACGAATTCCTGATGATATTGCAAGTTGATGCGGCTTGAGCAGCTGTGCAGGCAGAATCATTAAGTGTGTTGATCAGGTGTCCTTTAACTTCTGTCAGGTTGGCATGCAGCCTCTCAGTGCCCTCCTGCAAGACCTCCACAGAAACACTCACATTTTCCAGTGCCTCCTTCGTTTCTCTAATAGCTGCAATGGTTTTTAAAAAATCAAACCAAAGAACTTTAACACAATGCTTAGAGATCAACACTGCAAACCATTTAGGGAAAAAATACATAATCTGAAAGAACTGTTACTAAATGGAAGTGACCACACTGTAGGAAAGCAAAATCTTGAAAGGAAACTCTAGTTACATTCAAGCTATCTATTACTACAGAGCTACTGAGCAATTGAGTTTCCTAGAAAGCCACTTACCAAAGCAACTAAAGAGCAGTAGATTGGATCACCAAAATCCCCTCTCACTAAAACTGCCTGCTAGCAAGCCTAGTGACCAGATCTGTTTCTTCCATAGTCTTCTGCTTCTTGATTAGCAAGTAGGGATGGCAAAGAAATTGCATTCAAAGGTTTGTGTGCATGTGTCTGTGTGTGCAAAATTGCTCCAGCTGGCAATATACACCTATTTCTACTTTTATGGAAGCAGAAATGTGAGAAAGGCTTGCATCTGAATGGCTAGAGCTACGTTGTATAAGCACACATTTCACTGTATAGCCTCGCATACGCAATCATTTTGTTAGCACTGTTCTCTTTGGTCACTGTTAAGTGTTACATCAGATTGTCTAAGCCATGAGTAAGGTCCAGCCATGAAGTTGGACATGAAACCATGGCTTGTAGTGAATTTATATAGCCTGGTTCATGTCAGACAGGATGAAGTATTACTATTCACAACTTTTCCAGCTTTTACTATTCCAGCTTTTCCAATTGCAAGATGACAGTGCTATTCCCTCCTACATGCCTTCCAGTGGCACAGTTTAGTCAAACAAGATGCAGCTTCAATGGACTCTACAAGCTATTAACCAAGGTTACGGTACAAACCATGATTGACATTAACTATTCCTAACAGACACATCTGTTGAGGACATGGGAGAGAGAGTCTTCTCAGTGTGTTTCCATTTACCTCTATTCCCTATTGCTCAGTTTGTTACCAAAAAATATCCAAATCATCCTACATCCTACATCCTACAGAAGCAAAATCAGGCCCTTGCCTGGAGCAATGGTACAATTTCTATCACTACCACATATTCTGCTGTATTGAACTGAGTGGGAAACATGTTGCTATCCACAGATTACAAGCATTGTAGTTTCAACGAACAACCTGTTTGTTCCAGATCAGCCCTATTCACTGTTGGGATTCTTCTCTACAGTAAATAAGTTACAGACTGCATCCAGAAGTAGGTTGAGCTTTACTTTGGGGTTTAATCCTATTGAGCCAAAACAATAAACTGTGGAACACAAGAGGAAATATGACAACAGAACAAACCACACAAGAGGTTTTAAGCAAGAGAAGGGAATACATCACACAATGCATTCAAGATATTTTACCTTTAATGGCCCTTTCCACTTTGACTTCAAGACAAACAGAGAAATAGAGCAAAGAGTGGAGGATGAGAAAAGATTTTGGTGAGGAATGCAAACACTTTCAATTGTCAACACACACTCCCTACTTCTGACATTGGACATCCCACCTACTTATATACTGCCAGTTACAATGCCTTGTACCTTGTTTGTCTAATCTTAATCTAGACTGGCGGTGGGCAACTGCAGAGTGGGCAGGCGCCACTTCCCCACTCCCTTGTACAACACGGCTCTTCCCAGCATAAGCAGAATTGATAAAACATTTCTTTCAGCTCTGAAAATCAGCTGAAACATGGCCAGTTTCTTCTATGGGGGAGTAGTGAGATCTAAATGAGTTTCTCCTATACATTTGGAGGCCACTTTTAAAAACTGCAGGGGTTGGGGCTTCAGGGGTCTCCAAGGCAGTTTGCAGGGACTACATTGGAGGCCCCCAGCCCCATGATTGATCTGGATTATGTCTTGAAGTACATGTTTCGCTGACTTGGGTCTGGAAACCCAAGACTCCAAACAGCTCCAAAACACTGTTCTACAGTGGAGAAACAGAAGATGGAAGTGGAATGCTTAACTTTTTTCTTGTCTCCATAGTACCCATCCCCCCCATTATCTCCTCAGCCAACTTTTCACATGACACCCTGACAATCAAATGTGAGGAAACAATTAGAAGATGGGTAGGAGGAGCAGAGAAATTTTAAAGATGCTCAGGATTTTTTTTAGTTGCTTTATGACTCTAATGGAAAATGACAAAAATATATACAAACAAATACATTAAAACTTTTAAGTTCAACGATTTGCTACACAGCAGCAAAGTTTTCTGTTCAGAAAATGAACACCTAAAGCAACCCATAGGTATGAGGAATTAGTTCATTCCTTCTGGATCCCAGCCATGGTAAGTCTCCACAGAAACTCAGGAAAGTAAGCAAGAAGGCTGTGAGTGAGAACTAAGTCCCCTTTACCTCCTGCCATGGTTAGGGCTGCATCAAGTGCAGGGCGAACCTCCTTTCCCAGCTGTTCCTGGACTCTGCTTCCAAGTATTGGCCCAACATCTGTTGGAAAAGGCACAGGAGAAAAATCATCAAATTCAAATGCATGGTTAGTACAGTTGGGCATCTTTTAAATGCTACGCCTTTGTCTTGAGTAAAGCTACACACATCTAAGGAAAAAACCTCAAACCTTATTTTTCTGAACTTTAACCAGAAGACTAAATTCTGATTTACTAGGTTTTTAAAAAATACTTTGATGTTGCCTTCAAGGAATCCAGTTTTGATTTAAAGTAATCTTTCCATTTCAATTCTGTACAGATTTAACATCTTTCATGTTTTTCTCCTAGTTCGTTGTTGTCTACCTCCAAGATGTTTCTGACTTAAGACAAACCTAAGGTGAACCTATCATGGGATTTTCACAGCAAGATTTGTTCAGCAGGGTTTGCCTTCGTTTTTCCCAGAGGCTGAGAGTGTGTGACTTGCCCTAGGTCACCCAGTAGTTCTTCATGGCTGAGCAGGGATTTAAACCCTGTTCTCCAGAGTCATAGTCCAACACTCAAACCATTATACCATAATGGCAATCTTTTTTCCTCCTACTCCAAGAACACACACAAGAAGTGTTAGGGATGTTGTCTTTTGAATGAAGAACATTAACTGTTTCTGTAAGGCATTTAGGGTATGCAGTAATTTGCACTTGATGCCTTTGTGTTGACTTCATAGTTGTCACAAAAAAAAATCTTGGAAATCATTACTTTTATTCCTCTTCTAAAGGAAACAAGTATTTCATGGAATATGAAAATGATCCTCTAGAACTATGGTTCTCCAGATATGTTATTCTACCCAAAAGAGTAATCTTATTTGCAAGGTGATAGAGATGTTCTTTATCACAATGTTATACTGGGATGGGTGGACTACATACATGCATGCTCCTCAACTTATTTTTTTTTCCATTTAATCTTCATGATTCCAAAACAGTGAAAACAGTGATGACAAAGAGCAGCTGGACTGCAAAAGTTATTTCACCCAAACTGGGACAAACTCATACAATCTCTCTCTATAGGAAAAGGACTTTCATTACTGAGCAATTTACATTTCCATCCTCCTGTTCCTAAAAGGAACAGAGGATAATATATTTGTGATTATCCCGTTTTACCTGGAACAAAAATGTTGATTGCAAGCCTGATGAAATTCACGTCAAAAGGCAGGCTATAAAATATTATGACATGGAAGATGCACCAGAGCTCCGATTTCTGCTCTGGGTCTCACACCAAAAACATTCATCTGTGCACACAAAGAGTGAGCTCAAAAAGATAACTCTTATGTGGAGCAGTTCCCTTTCAAAGGCCACTTGGAGAATCTTTGCTTTTTAAAAGCAGAGAATAGTTTACTTTTCTAAATTACAATTAAGTATGACATGAGTTAAGCGGTTCCATAAGAACAAGGCATGCTTCCTTGTCTTTCACAGAATGTGATTAGAATCAGACGTTTATTTCAGATTTTTGTAATAAAATCAGTTTAGAGCTACTTAATACTTGTTTGTTATTTTTTTGATTACTATGTTTACTGAGCAGGAACAGAGAGGGAGAGTACAAGTACATTTCAGATATGCCAGCACAGTAGTGTAGATTTGTAAACAGGAAACAGAAACTAATAGAACAGTAATTTGCCTAAGACATATCTTACATTCTCAGAGGATAATCTTCTTGAATAAACTTACTGTTAAGATCAGAAAGTGCTCTCCTCTTGGTAGTGTTATATTGACTCACCAAATAATCAATTTGCTAAAAAAACCAAAATAAAGTTACATTTTATTTAAGAATAAAGATTACTTACAACAGAAACAAGGCAAAAAAAAATCACACTATCCTTAATGGCCTAATAATTAGACCCAATTAAAGAAGACCTACTGAGTGGGAACTTAGTAAGTCAATAAGTTCCACCAATTGAATGGGTTGACTCTACTCTAGTCATCGCAAACGATCAGATTTAGGCTAAAGCTCTTATCTCCCCCTTTGGGCCAAGGTACCTTGAGTATATGAGCAGTAGCTAAACTTGTTACACTAATTATCTAGTTCCTTTTCCATCAGATTCCCAAGCTCATTTCAACAGCTTGATCTTCCTGGATGGGAGCAGCTGTACAGCAGGGAGTACACTGGACTTCTCTGTGGCATTCAATACTATTGCTTATGTTGTTTTTCAAAGCCACCTGGCTGAGACGGGGTTAGGAGCACAGTTTTATGGAAGTTCTGGACCCACCTGACCCACTATTAACCATGCAAACACAATCGTATGTGTTTTGTATTGGTATTCATACTCTGCTACCGATGGAAGCAAAAGAAGTAACTTACTCCATCACTGAAGAGTGATTTGCATAACTTGAAATCCTACCTTCATGATATTGCCCAGACTACCTTTATCATCATTCATCATATTTGCCACTTACCATTCCTCAATGAACCAAAGAATGGTTGTTAGGTTAATGAGTTGTTAATAATCCTATGTGATTGGTTTCTTCAATGGAAAACAATGACCAGAGTTCTCCTCAACGTGAAAATCTCATTTAAAAAAACCTGCACAATATTTGAAAATTACAACTTCTATACTGCGTAGTTCATCATACCAGAAATTTTAGGACGCAATACTTGGAGGAATATCCTCCTTACTGGAAGGCCCAAACACTTGCTCTTTAAAACATCCTATGACACAGATGTTCCAACAATCTTACAAATATATTCTGTAACACACACAATAAGCCCTTTGTAAAGAAAAATTCAATTGCCCATGTAGTTCTCTCCAACATGAACAATATTGGGCTCCTAATGGTGATGCATACACATGTTTTTTTAAAAAGCAAAAAACTTCCTCCTGAAACCAAAGAAAAAAGAAGGAAGAGGGGAGAGGTAAAAGAAGCAGCAATCTGAATAACTGTGGAAGTGATAGAAAATAAAGTATGATAGAAAATAAGCACTGATCCTGTACTAGAGGTCTGAATTTGAAGAAGTATTCCAGGTCTTGAAAAACTGAAGACCACTAGAACAGATTGATAAGACATACTTGCTCAAATTCAGACTCTAAACTAAACCATAGTTAAGGGAATTTTAGCAATAAAATTTGCAAATCAGTTAATGATCACACTGACTCCGCAGTCTGCTGCACCTTTAGGACAGCAGTGAATATATATGGACTTAGTATTACATGGAGTTTGAAGAAAACAAAAACAGAGAAGCAACTCTAAACCATACTATTGCACATTTGGAAGATAATAATAGCTGAATTGAGCCTCTCTGTTCATACTGTAGGTTCAAGTGAAGCCAATCTCTTGAAAGAAAGAAAGAAAGAGAGAGAGAGAGAGAGAGAGAGAGAGAGAGAGAGAGAGAGAGAGAAAGAAAGAAAGAAAGAAAGAAAGAAAGAGAGAGAGAGAGAGAGAGAGAGAGAGAGAGAGAGAGAGAGAGAGAGAGAGAGAAAGGACGGACAGATGTCAATTTACCGCAGGAGTATCATTTAGGAAAGTCCTCAGGTCTTTGAAATTACTGTTCACCAGTTTCCTTGCTCCTCTGACTTGACTTGTGAGGTGCTGGTTAGCAGCATAAGCAAAAAGCACTCCAACACTATGTATAAAAGTGGAAGGAAAGGAAATATTTTACTTTACCAAATATGACACATTTTTAATTGTAAAAAAAAACCCAGCATATTTGCTGACAGGTTAAAACCATCAACATTCACACAAAGAACAGGCTCTGATGCTGTACTTAGAAAATGCCTCTATACTTTGAGTCACAATCTATCATTAACCATTAGGTGGTGTCAAAGAACTAGAATTAAGGGCAGGGTTAAGTTAGTACCCATGCTTAAAAGTTGAGAAGATTTTAATAACTGCTTAGTCAAAACAATCTAGACACTTTTCAGTGAGTTTGTATAGAGTTATTCACAACACTGTTTCAATATGCACATATCCAAATCTGTTCCACTTATTGTTTAAGAACGGACTTATAGGATACATGGCATTACAGTTGGAATATTTGCTAAAAACTAAATTTCACCTTCATAACTGTATAAAACAGTTATTATTCAGGAACAAAATGAACAGGTAATACAAAATACTTAGCTAAAGGGAACAAGAATTTCCTTCCGGACTTGGAAGGGCCGCTTCAAGTGGATGGAGAAGTAATTTTGTCCAAGTTGTAGACTAAAGCTAAGACTCCCCCACTTGCTCACTTGACTATGATGGCTTAGCCCTTTAATACCTGTATCATTGGGATAAATAGACATGCCACGTTCAGATGCAGTTTACCCCTGAACATCACTTTTTTTTTTTTTTTTGAGTGAGGACATATGACAGGGAAAGGCAGAAGTTCATGCAATTATCATTTTTAAAGTGAAATGGTGGAATAAATGCAATTTGATCAGAAGGGACATTTCTATAAAAATGTGCTATGTGCATGCTACTACCACACTGACACTTTGAAACAAAGCAAAGATTTGCAGTCCCCAATCATTTCTACAAGACCTACAAGGGCAGCAATGTTTCTGTGCTTTGCTTTTGAAAAAAAAAATAAATCTGCTTTTGGTAGTTTGTGAAAAGTGAAGTACTTCACAACAGAAAGCTGATAAAAAGTGTATTTCCCAGTTTCAGGGCTTGAATTACAGTAACAACTTGTTCATTGGAAGATACTGTTTCAATCTTTGTGCTCAAAATACAAAAGGCAAGTAACTCAGCGTACCATGAAGGCCTTTTTTGCAAAAACTTCTAATCTGATCATTTCTCATTTTGACCAAAAAACAGTTCTCTCAAAAAACAGTCACCTTAGTGAACACATCTCTAAAGACTATTAGCTCTTGTTCTGTTCCCTATTTTGTGATCTGAAAAAAAAACCCACAGGAAAGAAACATTTGCTTATCATTTATAGATAAGCAGGCTGTCACAGACTTTGCTTTCCCCAAAATTATGACAGTACAGTCAGCCCTCCCCATTTGCTAGGGTGGGGGTGCAGCACTTCCCATAAAGGTAGAAAAATCACAAATATCAAAATGTGTGTGCGTGCACCTCTGGTAAGGGGGACAAGGAATGGTGGGGAGAATGGACACCCAGGGTCCACGCGAGGTCAGGGAACGGAGAGAGGAGGTGCATGGGTCAGTGCGATGACCCTGCCTCTCTCCTTCCTGGAATGTGAGGGGCATCATGAGACGGTTTGTGGTGATGAGAAATTGGGCTGTAAGCCGTCTTAATCAGGCAGCTGGTGGTGGTGGTGAAGGACCAGAGGGTTTTCTGTTTTGTTTTGTTGTTTTTTAAGGTCTGTGTTGTCTGATCAGAGCCAGGTTCCCCTGGAAAAGAAGTGCTGGGGAAGGGGGGAGGAGTTGTAGAAACTCACAAATAACTTTATCAGTGAAAGTCAAATCTGCAAATATGGAGGGCCAGCTGTATACTATTTTAAACACCCCTTTTAAAATCCACTGACCCCTGTTCAAGTACAATTTATACCATGAAATCATATAAAACGTTTTCATACACATGGACAGCAAGGGAGTGTCCATGTTTACTTGGGCACATCTACTCACTGGTTAGATTATTAACATGTACAAATTCTTTGTGGACTGGGAGATTTTCTGTGCCCTAGCACCTTGTTCCACAAGAAATGCATGATCCAGAAGGAAGTCCAGATATATTTATCAGATATGCCTCATAATATTTAGACAGTGTTGGTTTTCAAGATTGGTTTTCTTCCCTTGAAAGTCAGAGCAGGCTCATATATTGCATCATGTCCATTCCAAGCCAGCAGATTACAGAGTTATAGGTCAGAAAACCAGCAGAACCTACCACTCTCTCATCTCTGGGATCCACAAGTGAAACATTTACACTCTTCCACACAAGACTCTGGGCAACACTTGCTTTATAGGAGACAGCAAGGAGCTAAGCCACCATGTTTATGTAACATTTTTATAGCAGTGTAGTCCCCAACAATATCTTGCCCAGGCATTCCACATGGGATTATGGCCCCACTCTCAATTTTCCCAAGGAAAGTTCTTTCTAGTAGCTCTTGAGTAGAGACCCAGTTCTTTCCAATCCAAGCCCAGCATTCCAGCTACAATGTTACACTGGTTATCAATGCAGACTGTAGTCCTAAATTACAAGTGGACTGATTCTGTCCTGTGCATTCTTATTGTTTTCCCCTTTTCTACAGTTCACCACCGTGATTTTAATTCACAAAACAAGACAGCATACTCAGGAGATTTAAAGCATAGCTCACCTGACTCAGTGATTCCAAGCCAAGTGCCTTGCAAACCCCAATCAAGGTCTAGGGAGGTAATTTTTTCTTCATTTTATTCTTATATGCAAGAACAAAACTTTTTTTTTCTACAGAAGTTCTCCCCATTGGCAAGATTACAGTGTTTTTGCTTAATTTTTTCTACTTTTTTTTTTTTTAACTTTATGCCTTCTTTACAAAAAAAAAAGTCTTTCTATAGAAAGCTTACTTTTATGCCAAAAATTATCTTTTTTGTTCAGAAAGCCTTTTTTTTTAACAAGAAAAATTTGTCTCAAAGAAATCCCAGCAAAACATTCCACAGAGACCAACCATTTTCTCACTGAGAAGAGAATTTGTGAGTATTCTTTACATCCTTTATCAAGCTCCAGTCCGGCAACTGAGCAAGTGTGCCAGGTGACCCAAGAGGAGGTGTCCTGTGGTATGCCAACAAACCATAATCTAGCTTCCACTATCCACCTTTAAATATCTAGAAATTTAAACCAACGTTTAATTACAATATCTTACTCCACCATCCAAACATAAAGAACTACAGACTTCTCTATCAGGTTGAGTTTGCATATCTTTGGAATATAGAAAACAGTCAGTTGCTATGTAACAGAACAGTCATGACAAGACCAGCACACTTTAGCTTGCAAAAAAAAAAAAAAAGCAAGATAACATTTTGCTTTGTCCATTGTCAAGAGCAAAAGAGATAAATTGGACCTGGAAATGGCAATGGCACTTTGCTCATGAAAGCTATGAAAGCAAAATTAAGAATCATGTAAATTTAATAAAGGGAAGAGGCCAAAACACACATAAAGAAGTAATCTTACTCACTAAATTCCAGAAATATGGTCTTAAAATAAGAATACGGTCTTAAAAGCTGAAGTACATGATCAGCTACTTCACATGATGTATCTTTTACTCCACCATGCCACTACATTTACTAGAGGCTTTAGGTGAAGCACTTAAAGTTTGACCAGCTACTCATGTGAAAAACATAATAAAATTCATCCATGCTAGAATCCTCTGCTTCTCAGATAATTTTGCTAACTGTTGAGTGGCAGTGTATTTGAACTTTCTGTTTCCTTGCCTGCTGCCTGTCTGAAGTGGTATATTCTGACAACTAAATGTATTTTATAAGACTGAGGTTCCTGCAGTTTTGTTCCAGCTATTCCAACATAATCTTACAGTGAACTGTGGACATAAAATGGAATGGCTTAGTTACGCAGAAAAAGTTTTCCCTTCTTTAGACCACTTGCACATTACTGCTAGTCTAACTGAAAAACCAAGTAAAATAACAGACCAGACTCAACTTACTTTAGCTGTGTGACAAAGCAAAGTTTATACTGTGCCCACCTTGGCAATACTTGCCTGATTAATAAAGCAGCAACAAAAAGAACTGTAGCAAAGCAGCCCCTTTGACACTCCGCATTTTTCTTCTGTCTTTGATGCATTTCCCCACCGCAGTTGTCACAGCAGCGGCACATGCAGAAGCAGAGCCCCACTAGAGGCAGCAACAGAACAAACAGTATTCCCACAGCAGCACAGACTATAAAACCAATTTCATAGTAAACGGCCTGCAGTTTGGACAGAGACAACAGCAAGAGCAGGTGTTATAGTTACAATTAAGTTCACATTGCAAGTGCAGCTTCTATACTAAACTAATCTCTTTTTGGTAACTTGATAAATTAGGCCACCACACTTGATACCTCCACCTCTTTACCCTCAGAGTGGAGAGGCAGCATGCACTATTGATCCCATGCTTTCTCTGTTAGTTCATGGGATGTGGCACCATCCCAAGCAAAGGAGCAAGGAGGCAACAAGATTCCAATGCAGCTCAACCTACAGATAACAGGGCTGCAATATTCCAGGTATATGCATCAGCTTTGCTCAGAAAACACAATCTCATCACTGCACCATGACTGGACAAGCTGAAGAGTGGGATGCTAGGAAGCAAATTTTAACTGGGATATACTGAAGCTGCAGACAAAATGTATTTTTTAAAAAATACATTTTTGGTGCAAACATAAAGTGTCCTTCCAGTTTTACAACAGCAGCAGTGAAAAGCAAAAGTGACCCATTTCCACTGTAAGAAAAATTCCCAGATCCTTATTTCAGCTAAAATAGTGTGCAAGCTTTTAAATTCTCTGGGCTAAGCATTAGTCAAAAGGTGGAAGGTTGAATAGATGATGCCATGGAGTCTGAATTAAGTCACAATCTTAACATGTAATGAAGAATGAGATTGCAGACATCTCAATCAAGCTCTACCAGGTGCTGTGATGGTTTCCAACTGTACCTAGGACTGTTCCTAAGACCACCAGGATGAAGAAACAAACCATGGTTGATCCCCTGTTTTAAGAATTTCTAAGTGGGTGTCTAATCAACTATTTTGGGTCACAGTGCAAAGGGGAAACAGTCTGAGAATGACTAGTTTAACACAGCATTTTCCGAACAGAACTACATTTTGCTCTGGCTGTGTGAAAAGAAGCCAGAGGACACACATATTTTTCCTTCAGAACTTTGTCACTGGTTTTCTTGACTATTAAATAAGATTGTATGTATTCTGCACAAAAAAAAAAAAAAAAAAAGAATTTTGCAATGCAGAAAGTCATCATTTTTGTCTCATTTTACCACAACCCTATATGCATTTACCCACCTATAAGCTCTATTATGTTCAGCAGGGCTTATTCCTAGGTTACCATGCTTAGGATTTCCACTATATTCTGTTTCTGTTCCTTGTACAAAGAAAATGCATAGTCATCATCAGTGACCACTGGAAAGCCTACTCAGCAATGCTACTAAGCGCTAACGTCATTCTTTCTTTAATACTTTGGAATATTCCCTGATGAAGCCTATCCTTGCTGTGGAGCAAATCCCTAAAAACACACACAGTGCAAATTAGCAAACGTCATGGGAGAATTTGCTCCAGAAAGAAAAAAAGGCTCCAGTAGAGAACATGACACTTCACCAAGAATTCACAATCGCTACAACAGATACACCTCAAAGACTTTTACTTACTCCTGAACTAGCACAGATGTTACTTTCTCTGGAGTTTTTCCACCCTAACTGAATCAGCATGAGAGCAACTACAGAGATGACAAAAGCCACACTACTACAACACAGCCAGGTGTAAAAGGGCTCTAAGGAGAGGTGGACAACTATGGCCTTCTAGATATCTTCAGACTGCAATTTCCATAAACCCTCACCCCTATCACTAGAGGTGATGGGAACTATAGGACGACTACATTTGGAAGACCATAGCTACCCATTCCTGATATGGAGAGAAAAAGAGCTCACACAGTGTCATGGAGTGCTACGGTTTAAAGCAATGAAAACCAATATATACCTACAGCAGAAACATAACCATGAGAGAAGAAAACTAGATTCTCTACAATAAAACAGCAGTCTGTAATTCTGGAGCAAATAAATAAGAAGAGCTAGAAGAAATCAAGATCGCCCATGGAACCTATGGGCAGCACCTTGAGGACAGAAAGGAAAGCACTCATTTATGAGATTTGGCATTGCAAGGTACAGTGAGGACCACTGGCTTAGATGATTTTAAGAAAGAGATTATACAAATTCAGGCTGTTGAAGCAACATGCCCCATATATTCCTTGCTCCGCAATGAAGAATAGAAGAATGCAGCTCCTGCCATACACTTCACGGAAGCACTTGGTTGACCACAGATGAAAATGAGAGGCTAAACTAGACAGACTCTTGGATCGTTTTCATACCACACGATGTTACTACTCAGATATCCTCTTGAACTGCCATGGCTGCATCTGATGGAATGCTGGGATTTGTAGTTTGAGAGTACACCAGAACTCTCTGTATAAGAATTCTTAATAACTCATAAAATTACAGATTCCAGGATTCCATAGGATGCAGCCATGGCAGTTAAAGTAACATCAAAGTGCTATAAGTGCACAGTATGAAAGAGACCACAGGTTTTCCGGCTGTCAGTTGTTGCCCCCAAAAGAGAAAAGAAACACCAGCAGGACATGTGTGAATGCATGCACATATATCACAATACACACTTATGAGAATGCTAAAAAGCAATTAGATACTTTAGCATCTAAGCTACTGGTTACACATCCCATTGTACTTTGTTTTTCATGACTACTGGGTAAGTTGCTGTAATTGTCTGACGTGAAAAGTTTATGGCTATTCTATATATTGCTTGGCTTCTCAACTGCTGCTATTACCCATTTGTGAATACCAGCCTATTACTAGTGTAAAAGGAGAATAGCTGTCAGGCATCTTCCTCCAAGGTCAGTTACAAGCCGGTTTCTCACCAGCTACATCTCATCATGCTCCAATTCTGCTCTCAGTGAATCTGCCTCAAAATTCCACCAATTCCTCAATGAAAATAGCTCCAAGTACAAACAACTGCAATCCACAGTCATTTATAGCAAGTGACCTAGTTACAGTTTCAGGAAAAGTTAAATATTTTTGTTGGATAAAAGTAAATAGGTTTCTCCTAAAAATCACAAAGATCTGGTTTTACAAACTAAATTAACAATTCTGTTAATTAAATTAAATATTTTAGAAGAATTGTCACCACACACAGTCATAATGGAATAAAGAAGAAAACGCAATTGCAGTATGTTGTTACTGGTTAGTTATTAAGGCTATCCAAACAAAATGTGCATCAGATGCAGCAAAAAGTTTTACCTGCAAAGTCAGGACAACATTTTCTGGCTGTGGAAGTCAAGGCAGATGGAAAGTATGTGTGATACACAGGCAGCATGCATAAAAAGAAGGCAGGTGAGCAATAAATAAAAACATCCAGTGACAATGTTTATGATGCCACAAAACTAAAAACCATTGAAAAGGACAGCAAACAATTGAGCACATCAAGTATCAACACAACACAGTTCAATTAGTTCCACAGGTACTTTGCAATTTTGTTAAACTTAAATGCCCTAGGACATTGGTTCTTAACCTGTGGGTTGCTGACCAAGCGGGGCGGGGGCTGTGAGCTCCTCACAGTGGGTCCATGGACATGGAGGGGTGAATGGAGTGGAAGGAGGGTTATTGCTTGCTTTATTTACTGCCACCAGGAGAATTGTCAGTTGCACAATGGAGAGAAGGAGAGCGAGAGGCATGGTGGTACCAAGCTGGATGCTTCTACCAGGGGTTCAAGACTCCCAGCAAAGCAGAAAAGGAGGAAGAGCCAGGCAGCTCCTACACTTTCCCCTGAGAAGACAGGAGGGCAGTTGCTTCTGTGGAGACAGACCCTGGCTGAGGATGAATGCAAATCTCTCTCTCACTCTCTCATGCACATACAGAGTCAGGAGCAAGCTGGAAGCTATGCAAGTGGTACCAAAAAGTGTACCCAAGATTAGCCATAGCTCAGGTCTCATGTAAACAGTTATTAGTCAAAGGAGTTGTGAGATGCCAGCTTCTTCCCACTGATACAACTTGTCTCTCTTCCATTTGAAAAACGACTCTTCTATTGCCTCCACCACTATCCCTCCTTGTTGGCTTCCATGAAACTTAGTCATAAAGTTTCCACTGAGCCAATACTGCCAGATTGTTTATATATCATTATCACATTTTGTACGGAATCATTCCAATAAAAATATTGTAATAAGAGTGTGCGCATTTACTTATTTCTCCCTTTTCTCCAAATCTGAGGACCCTCGATGAACAACCTTAAATAAATCTTTGATGCACCTGTAGAAGTTTAAATCCTAAGTTTTCGTGACCTGTAGCAACAAAAGTTATTTAAAGGGGATCCATGGTATTTTAAAAAAAATGTTAAGAACTGCTGTCCTAGGAGTTATCTGCTGCTCAGTTTGTATTTTCTGTGTATCTTTTCCTTAGTTCTGTCAAGGGAAAAACAAAACAAAACCCAGAGATACAACTTGTAGCAGATTGCTTTTTTCCCCCCAGTTCCTCCATTGCTTCTATTTGAACTACTTATTACAGTATTTTCTTTCCACTAAATCTTTCATTGCAAACTTTAGTAGTTGCGGCAGAATCACCCTAAGTGGAAGTTGTTCATAACCTGAAGGACTATAGAGAAAATCACTTTTCTTAAATTTATTTACCAATTTTAAAGATGAACTCCATCTAGGGAGTTGAGCTCCCTGTGGTACTGAATTGAAGCAGCTGTGTCAAAAAGGGCCATGAATCAGCACCTTGAAAGTGCTATTGCTACACAAGTACAAATAAAGTGGAGTATTCACTCCCATGGGGACAGACCTAAATTGTTTATAGCTCTTTCCTACTATATACTTAGTGTTAAGCTACCTGAAAACAAGCCTCTACTTGTCTGATAAATATATATAGTTCTATCGACAAGAGGAGTAATAAAAGGATCATTATGGGATTGGTTAGGTCGTCTATTTTGCAAATGTGACACAGGTCACAGTGCTGGTTCAGATGACATAAACAGACTTTCAAGGGCCCTTGTTACACAGTGAAGATTCCCATGTTGTTTCTGCTAAATCAAGCAAGAAGGGGGAATCACTTCATAGAAGCAGTGGTGGCTAAATAGAAGCAGAGTGAGAACTTGAAGCAGCAATGCTAATCTACACTAGAAGTCTTACTTGACTTTTTAACAGGCAAAACTAAAGCGGGGAAATCCCACCCTAGACAGTATCACCTCTGTACTGTTTGTGTTTTCAAGAGCTCTATCAATGATTATCTTATTTCCATTCTGTTGTATTAATTCTGTTGCATTTAGAGGCTTAGAGTTCTTAGAAATAAGAGTGTACATATTTAAAAGATGCAGGATTTATTGTTCTCTACTTCATCTCCTGTCCAAGGCCAAGGCTACCCCCTAGACCTGGGGGTAGACTATGTGTACATAATCCAGGACATCCTTACAAATCTGTTCTGGATCAAGGAGTGAAGGTGCTGCAAACACTACATATTCCTCCAAAAAGCTCCCCATGAAGAAGAGAGATGATAGCAGCTGCAAATTGTAGTAACAATTATGAGATTTGCTTAAGGGTCCCTCTTTCTCATCCTCAGGTGGAAACTAAATGTACCGCTAACTACCTGAAGGAAAATGGGTGTTTCACTCTTTGGAGAAATGATATGGGGTACCCTATCTTGGTGAGTTTAGGAATGTACACAAAATGCAGATGGGTATAGTAGATGGGAAAGGGTCAGAGTGCCTTTTGTAGGGTTTTACATGATACTGAAGGGCCCAAACAATTTTCAAACAGAGTGCTAAGGCATTCACCTACGCTAAAGGAAGGATGAGAAGGGGGCATGGGACAAAGAAGCTCCTTGAAGCCCTGCTCTCAACACACCAAGCCACGCTTTGGCAAGCTGCAGCCTTTCAGATCAGGGGAGGCTGGAACAGAGTTTTGGAAGTGTTCAAAATTTATACTGTGCATGAATAAACATGGAAATTCATTCAGACATACTATGTGTGCATTCCTGGTACTCAAAAACCTTAATGGGAAAGGGACAGAACTTTTCTATCTGCTTTATTGTCAGTTTTGTCTCATGCAACTAACTTGTTCTTCACAGAACACTCATCTATAACTTCAGGGAAGCATCACCATAATGCAAATGTCAGGAGCACCTTCTTAGTTTGCAAATCATTACCAAAAATGAAAGTGTCTAATTGCTATTTGACACCTGGGCAAGCAAGTTGCAAGTTGCTGGCTGCTTTCATCTAGATGAGAAAGAAGTGAGTTGCTGGATTGAATGAAAGACGTAAACTTCCCGGGAACTCTCTCAGGTCTTTTTACAATGGATGATGGAGGAATTGTTAACTTGAAGAAGAATATGATAGACGCTCTGAGGAATGAGATCAGTGAGATCAAGGAAGAACTGTGGGGAGATGTAAGACGAGAGGGGAACACAGAAGTTAGGAATATGGAAGTGAAGAGGGTTGAAAATAGTAGGGAGAAACAAATTCAAGCTGAGTCAATAGAGGGATAGCTACCTAAATCGAGGGAGACGTCTGGCTAAGATGCTCTGGTTTGTGAAAGGGGAATTACGGCTCAAGTGGGAAGGAGAAGGGGAAGACTAATACAAAACTGATTTGTAATCAAACTATTTTGATGATAGAATGAAACGAAATTGATTTAGCCAGCATCACTGAAGGCGCTAAGACAAAGATGATTTTAAAAAAGGGTGCTGTTTCAGGACAACTATCCTAAAATATCAAGTGGGAACGAACTCAAAATAGTTGTAATGGGGAAGAAAGTGAATCTGAGAAGTTGGCAAGGAGAGAAGTCCATGGATAGGAAGTGGGGAGTTAAATTCAAAATGAAATAGATTTGGCTGAAACCAGGATAAAACTGCATTTGGTTAATAAAGGCTATAAAGGATTTTACAATATAAAATAGTATAGAAATATTTGGATTTAGTGATGCCATATAACATGTAATAGATCTACAGTTTTAACGAGTGAAAATATTATATAATCAAATCAGCAAGTACCACTTAGTATTAATGTCATTTATTATGTATTGTTATTACCATGTAATTATAATATGTAATAGAAAGTAATACTGAGATACTATGCTACGTATGTTAACTTTTGGTAGAAGAAAGTTCATTTTTTATTTTTCTGATAAACTGGGGAAGGGGAGGAGGGGAAACATTGGATGTTATATTTGAGATGTTTGAATAAATTTGATTGCTATAATTCATTTAACAGAAGGACGGAAGTCAATCCTTTTCTTTCTTTTTCTTAACATTTTAATTTCTAATTCATATTTCTCACGGGTTTTTTTTAACTTTTCTCTTACGAAATCTTATGCCAAATAAAACGTGTCAGTCTTTAAGGCACGACTGTGGAACCTATTTCAGTCTGAGGCTGAACTCAGTATCAGAGAAGTTCTCAGAGTCTCCTTTCCTGTGGTAGACAGGTCCCAAAAGGTGGAACCAATAAATACCATGTGTCTTAGCTTCAAGCTTTACTGACAGGAACTAAGCCTTAGGAAAGGCATTACAATCTTCTGGAACTGCAGGGCAAGGACAGCACACACAGAAGGAGGCAAACTGCAAAATTATGGTATCATGGGGAAGGGAGCACAGCTAGCTAGAGTCTCAAAAGCCCAGGTTCCCCACTCCTGTTTTAAACTCCTTATTCCCCTTTTATTTCTTCTGATATGAGTGAATTAAAAATAGAGAGAAATAATGCAAGGTGTAGTGAAAGGAAGAGCAAAGAACATTTTGTGTCAACACAGATTTAAAATGATTAAAATAAATAAAAAGCATTAGGAGTTCAGGTTCATGAAACATGAAGGTTGAATAAGTCTTCTCATTTACCATGGTTCAGAGGTTCTTATAGTATTTTGGCCTGTGCAAAATAATGTACCAAGAACTAGGTTGATGAACTAATACCTTTCTCTTAGAGTATCCAAAATACTTTTGTGTAAGGGCCTTTCTACACTACACTGTTACAGTGCTACTATTCCACTTTCAACCTCCTATGGAATCTTGGGGTTTGCAGTTTAGGGAGGGGCCTTTAAAATTCTCAGCCAGCGAGCTCTTTGGCCTCAGTAAACTACAAACCCCAGAATGCCACAGGATGTTGAAAGTGGAACAATAACATTATAACCATGTAGGGCAGAAAGGCCCTTGGTCTCATAACCCTGTAAACTAAGGTATTACTGATATCCCCACACTGCAAAGAGGGGGCTGAGGTTGACTGTGTCATGAACAGTGAGTTCATGACAGAAGCAAGATTTGAACCAATTCATAGCTCATTTTCTATACTACATTAACTCTCCCTTGGCTCATATTAACAGTATTATTTTTTTATATATGGACTTGCTATCCTTTGCTAATTTGAACACATGACTTTAAAAAGCAACAACACATAAACATCTTTTATAGGAGTGAAGTATTACTGCTATAAATGAGAACATTTATTCTGTCTCCGCACACCAGATCTGTTTTAATGAAATAAATCTAAAGGGCAAAGTGACTTGGATATTATCTAAGAGTCTCATTTTTTCAACAATTAGAACTCAGATAGTTTCCACACCTAATCCTGCCAGCCATCCTTGTCAGTCTCTTCCACTTCAAAAATATACCTCCTTCTTCCTGCCACGTTACACAGAGAGCAGGAACGTGTATCTCTTCCTCTCCTTCTGATTCTTCTGATTCTCTCACTCTCTGGGTAGCAGCACAAGAGGGTACAACCCATGGGAGATATAGTTGTCCCATGGCCTCCTGAGGACTGTGTTCCAAATCCCTGACACTCATGACACGACCCCTCTCTGCCTCATGCCTCTCCTCAACTGGATTTTGTCCCACGCCAGGGAAGTATTCAGGGATTTTTTAGAAGCTTGCCTCTCAACTAAGATCACCTTCTATCAGTCCCTATATATAAGCAAGATTAGGAAAAGTTTAATGCTGTCTTTTAAAGCAGGGAGTCACAGCTCAGAAGTTCTACAACTCCCCAAAATAGTCAGAAAAAGAATCACATCTATTATTGTTTTTTAAATGGCTTGCTTCTTTAATAGAGTGGGAAAAGTCAGCAGGCAAAGTTTCTGCTCCTGGGATCCTCTGAAGGCATCACAGACTGCCAAAACTGCCACAAAAGGAAGGAAGAAAGCACTCAAACTGTTAGTGGCTTGTAGAGTCGAAGAATTTCATGGCCAGAATCCATTGGTTCTTGTGGGTTTTCCGGGCTTTGAGACCGTGTTCTGGTTGTATTTTCTCCGGACGTTTCGCCTGCATCTGTGGCTGGCATCTTCAGAGGAATGGTGAATTGGAAGTGGAGTGGAGAATATATATGCCAGTCTCCTCCTCCAGAGGGGAGGGAGCAAGTAGCATAATAGTCCTATTGTGTGTATTGAATATTTGTTCCTGGAGGGAGACTTCCTGAGCTCAGGTGGGGCTTGTTAGGGCTCATTAGTATCTTTTGTGTTTTGATTTCGGTGTTTTTCAATATTGGCAGCCAAATTTTTTTGACCTTCCAAGTCTCCTCTTTCCTGTTAAAATTATCCAAGTGTTTGTGGATTTCATTGGCCTCTCTGTATAGCCTGACCTGGTAGTTGTTAGAATGGTCCAGAATTTCTGTGCTTTCAAATAACATTCTGTATCTGGGTTGGTTTATAGTGTGTTCTGCTACTGCTGACTTTTCTGGCTGGATCAGCCTGCAGTATTTTTCGTGTTCTTTGATTCGTGTTTGGATGCTGTGTTTTGTGGTCCCTATGTAGACCTGACCACAGCTGCATGGTATGCGGTAAACTGCAGAAGTTAGGGGATCCCTCAGAAGAACCAATGTCCCACAAGAACCAGTGTTAGTGGCCTATTTTTAAAACCAGGTGTTAAGTAGAGAAGGGGCCCCACGATCTTTTCAACACATTTTAAAAAGTCTAACATTACTCCTCAAGACTTCCAGTAGAGGCAATTCACCTTCCTTTGATGGAAAAAGGGTGTTGTGGAGGCTTGTCAAGGTAATCACACTACCACAAAACGTGGTAAAAGTGGTGGAGTTTTACTATTTCATAGAGACTGGCTTAATTCAGACATCACTAAGCCAATCACAAGATTGTCAATAAACTCAATCAATTATCCTTTTCAGTGAATTACACTAGTTGTCCTTATTTCCATTATCCAGCAGTACTTTCTTCAATATCCCATATGACCCTTATGCAAGAGCAAGATGCAAGACATATTCTCTGTTTTGAGATTTATGGTAATCCTATTATTTCATTTAATTTTTTTTAAAAGCCATCTTTCAAGACTACAGTTTTCATAAGCTAAATTGTGCACTCTAGCACACACCTAGCAAACCCTGTGGTCAATGATTGTAGGGGGAAAAGTGAAAATAGTGACAAAACTTTTTCTCAGGGACACTCATGTGCTTTTACTGATCTTCTCAAGGAGAATCCTTTGAACTCAATAGACCATCTGATCTTTATAAATATACAATCTCTCAGTTTTTCTGCTTGGAATGTGCTACCTGGAAGAGTTACCTTAAAATGTAAACGGTAATGTGTAAAGAGAATTTTCACAGTTGGCAATGGAATGGTGAATATTCCAGGCCCAATATAGAAGACATAGACATCATAGCTAAGCCATGTAACAACAGCAAACTTTGAGCCAGGGGATTTTCCCATCCATTCAAATAGCTCAGAATAAAAGAAATATTACAGAAATAATTAAGGGTTCCAACTTCCTCGAGATTTGCCCAATTTATTTATACATACATTTTTATTTATTCATTTTAGGAACACATCTGCTTATGAATTAGGTGGAAACTGGGCAAAAAGAAACATTTATAAAACAATATGGCACAATAAAATCTGGAAACATTTTATTCATTAGATTAAAAAAGGAGATGTGTCAATGTTAATCCAGTTATCAGCTTAAAAATTAAATTCTGCATGCATACACAAACATGCAAATATATGTTTGTCACTATCATGAGTAAAAATAGAAAAATTACCTTTTGATAATCACCCGGCTTACTACCAAATGATTGTTGTGCCAGTTTTTTTATAAGATCTGAAAATAAGGGAAAAAAAGATTTTAAGCATAATCTCAAAATAAGGAATTTTGTAAGGTCATTCCTTTAAACATTACTTCAGTATCAATTAAACATAATCAAGTATCAATGGCAGTTGGTAAAACAATGGCCCTCCATTTCACCTGTTTAGGCTCACTTTGCATGCATTTTGACACTCAGAGATAAAGTTCTTCAAGATAAAATTTGCTCAAAAGTTCAGAGTTTACAAGTAATTTTTCAATGGGGCTCACTATCCCACAACGCTATTTTCTCACTAGATGTAAGGGAAATGTGTATTCTCAACTTAGCACCTCTTTCTCTCTGAAACAGGCTTTCCTCAGAGTTGCATGTCTCAGCAACCGGGATTAAGTTCATAATCTACCTTCAAATGATCAATCACAAAACAAAGCACCTGTCTTTGCAAGATACAGAGCTAAGGAGAAAAGCACATTTGCATAAACAGGCATCTTTCACTAACTAAGGGAGACCCACTTCTTAATATAGGCTAAGTATATTATCTAGTTAGATGCTCTATACAGAGAGTCACAGGTGCCTCATATTCAGTCAGCAAGAGCTGTTGAAGACATGCTTGCTCAATAGGTTTTCAGTGTCAGGCTGCAGCATGTGTTTGCAATGAACAATGGAATAAAACTTGAGCAGAGAAACAGAAGAATTCTATTGTAGGGGTGTGTGCCCCCCACAACAGGCAACTGCCCCCAGAATCCCTTACTGAATGTGAACAGCAAAACACAAAAAGGGAAACAAATAAGCCTGCCCCACAATCTACCTCTAGCATGTTAAAGGAACATAACTCTGTAAGTCTGTGGTATAAGAACCATCCCACCAATGGCACCAAGGACATATGAGAAGCAAAAGTACAAGCTGCCAGAAGGAGAGTCAGAACCCTCAGTCCAACTGTTTAGTATCTTTTGTGCAGGAACAAGAAGAACTAGTATAACAATCAATGCACAGAAACAGAATATGACAACAAAAAAGAAAGAACAAAAGACCTCTTTCAGAAGATCCAAAAATCAAGGGGAACCTAGGAGACTGCAATTGGCTCATGGTGACATTTGCACCTTATCATTCCATCATGTGAATGTACAGAATCCCATAGAATCCTAGTGGTGGAAAAGATCAAAAAATTAATCTAATTCCCCTCCCCCAAAATCCATAGCGATGGCATGTCCTATTTTATGTTGTATTTTGTCACCCTAACTCAAACAGGATATTGGAGTTTGAAAAGTTGAAGAACAGGTGAAAAAATTATGTGAGAGTTGAAACATTTTCATTACAAGGAAAAGCTAAAGTGTCTGGGGCTCCTGCAATCACCTGGCTAAGCCCCAGGAAATCAAGCTATATAGTAATTATGAACATGAATTTGAGTGAAACTGTTGTTTGAACTTAGGCTCCATTGTTTTGGAGCATTAAGTGTCAAGTTATTTTTGTAGAAAAGCTTTTTTTTAATTTTGTACTCCACAATGGGAGTGATAAGAGGAGCAGATTTGCTGTAGATCTAGCCAATTCTAAGATTCAGGTTAGTTTTTAATTTTAATCATCCTTGTCAAGCATTTTTACATGATTGAAATGGATTCAGCTTTAATATATATTAAAATTGGAGCTTCATGAAGTTTATGTATCATGTAATTTATGTGGATGAGAATGCAGACAATATTAATTCTACAAAGAAGTGCATGGCTAAGTTAACTTTTGTTCAGTATTTAAACAGAGCACATCCCATTAATAGTTATTTCCTGACTGTCAACTTCATAAGAGACAAAAATGTTGACTGTTCCTTACTGCTGTTCTGCAAAACCTGTAACTATTCCTACCCAACCTTTTCCTTGCCATGGCAGCCTTTTCCACTGTTCCAAACACATAACGGAAACCAAAGCTTGCTCTCTACTTTATTGGACAAGAATTCAAGAACACAAATGCAGCAGAATAAGATGACAAAATCCCGTGAAATGACGTATACATGAGAGAACAAGTTTCTAAATGAACACCAGTATTTTCTTAAAAAATAAGACAGTCCTTGCAACAAGGAATAGCATTATCTTGTAGTATAACAGTGGAAGCACTGAGTTTACATTTCTTTCCCCTGTTAAGTAACATTTCTTCTGTCACAATGTTTATACCTATGGATTTTCAAAATTGTATCACTTCATATGCAGTCTGCTTACTATCTCATTCTGGTACACGCTTACACTAAGTCAGAAAAAAGCATTCTGTTGTCAAGATCTGAAATCTATGAAAGCAGCTTTATTGCTAGAACTGTGACATAGTACATTTGCCAATTAACTAAATTACTTTTAGTCTATGCTAGAGCAGATGTAAGGGCTGTTTTGTATGACTAATAATCCAAAGCTTTGACACAGCATATGTTTTATCACAGAGGTTAAAGGGGATTTACCTTCTAAAGCTTATTCACAGGACTAATTACATTAATTCTTTACTCAGTTGCTTTCCTGGTCTCCTTGCGCATTCAAGGATGCCATCTGTCTCATCAGATACACTGTTCACTGTGCAAAACTAACACTTCTTGTAATAATATTAATGTCTTTAGGAAGGTGCTAAATTAGTACTTGAGCTCAGAATTGCATTTTCAAAGATCAGCTCCATGTTCAAATATTCACACTGAAAAATCTGGGCCAGTGGTAATAGAATAAAAAACTTTTGCCTTTCAACAACACACCACACCACCCACAACCTAATGATATAGCAAGAGAGAACAAAGGCTTAGTGATAATCTCCCAAGACACTAAGTACCCACAAGAAATTGGAACACCATTCCTCTGCCAGGAAAGCTTTAGATGAGTGGATGACAAGTAAACAGTTCAGCTAATATACAGTGCCTTCTCAGGATGTACAGCGTCTTCTATCTCAGTACGGCACTGGTGATATCAGCAAAGCTTTTTACACCTCATGCCCTAGAATCTGAGGTCATTTAAACACTTCTGCCTGCAATGAACTAGTATCTTATCAGAGAGAACCCTAAATAGCTCAAATGCTTCAGATTCTTGCACACAAGAAACAAGCCATGACGACATGAACCTGGACTAGCAATTTACCCAGTTTTTAAAAGAAATTTAAACCACCTTAGCATTTATACAGCATTTCAGTGCTCAGAGCAGCTCACGTACACAATCTTAGTCATTCTTACAACTGCACGACAAAGAAATACAGACATAAAATTGTGAGTCCCATCTTATTAGGAACTGCCTAAAAGTTCAAACAGTTGGCCACTCAGTGACAAGGCAGGATTCCAGAACTAACAAGCCTCTTTGATACTGTATACTCTTAAGCTAGCACAGAGCACCACTGGAGCAAGAACCAGGAACCGTTGCCTTTCTGACCAAAAACTTGAAAAGCCTTAGTGCTTGATGATATAGGTCAAATCCACACTTTGAAGAATGATTTTTATGCAGTCAGTATTGGTAAGTATGGAAAACGGGCACAACTACTATTACTATGTATCGGGGTTCTCAATTAAGCAAAGCACAGAAACCACATTCCACCTAGAACAGTTACAATTCCTCTTCAGAACTTCCCCATCAACATGAGGAGATCAGAAATAATGGGCTCCTTTTCCTCCCCATTTACAACTGGTGAATCCCTGAATGACAGCCAGCCTGGTGGAGTGGTTTGAGTGGTGGACTACGACTCTGGAGGCCAAGGTTTGAATTCCCACTGGATGACCTTGGGCCAAGTCATGCTCTTTCAGTCTTAGATGAAGGCAAAGGCAAACGCCCTCTGAACAAATCTTGCCAAGAAAATCCCACAATAGGGTCGCCATAGGGTCAATGTAAGTCAGAAATTACTTGAAAGCATGCGACGACAACAACAAATGCTTTAACACAAGTAGAGTATACAACCTAAAAGCATGGAGTGTGCTGATGACAACAGTGTCTGCAAAAATGCTGTATACTGGAAGTGCCTTTAGGCTGGCTGTTCTTTCTGGTGAGTGTGCATTTTGTGACAAAACTGGGTTTTATGCCATGCTATACAACCTATGAAACAGCTAAAAGGCACATACATATACAACAAAACCCACCACTATCACATGGGCCGCTTCTGCACTTAAATGCCAAACCTGTGTTTGGTCCATACAGCTGCAAAACAAGTGCTCATATAATTTGACTACTGATCAATACAAAAAATACCCTATTTGCTGGCATATAAGACTCACCTTTTTTCCTGAAAAATACTGTTCGAAAATGGACTGCGTCTTATACACCAGTGCATCTTGTACACTGGTGAACAGTATTTGTCAATGTATAAATGGGGTGCTTCTTATATGCTGGTGTGTCTTATACACCGGCATATACGCTACCAAACCTTCTCATGATGGAGAATTTGCTACATGAACAGAGAATAAAACAGACACAACTTTTCCAAAAGTACCACAACATGCTTGCTTGGCTAAAGTGCACAAATGAGAAGACGAAGTTAAAAATAGTAACCATGCATATCGTTTACAATTCCATAGGTTCCCACCACCATCATCAACTTCCCCTATTATGTCTAACTAAAGTTCTTTCTCCAGGCTACCATCTGGTAGGGATTTGAAAGAGATTAAGGGCAAGAGTTCAAATGAGGGTGCTGCTGGGGACAGCCTATTTCAACCTGCTAGTTTCTAAACTTATGGCTACTATACACAATTTGTTTGCTTGGATTCTGGCTGGACAACTTTTTTTTAAAAAAGGAGGTATTTTTTAAAAACACATTTTCTCCAATAAATTTCACCTAAAAGCTTCCAGGACAAAAGTGTGATACATGTGTATACATGTGATCTAACCCACTCTGGATAGTTCTGGACTCTCCTTAAAAGAGCATCCACAAAGTGCAAAATCTCTAGGGCATGTTTTGTCCCTGGTGGCTTTTATAGCACGGAGCACTTGAAAGCTGAGGAAAAAGAAGGCATTTGAGAGCTGAGCAAGTCTGTTCTCACTTGCTAGTTTAATTGTGTGTTATAAGAGCATAACAGAGAATTTTAAAGAAGCCACAGTATACATAGTAAGAGCACTGGTCACTTTTTAACCATATTGTTTACGGCAACTGCCTAGGGATGATGGGAGATCCAGAAGAACATTATGTTGAAGAAGATTCACCTATGGTTAAGTGGCAGAGACTCTCCAAGTATCTATTGAAGTTCTGCCAATATGAAAAGTGTGCTTAGCAGGTGGATATGTAAGAACATCCTGGTTAAATTTGTGAAATGCTGCCAACAGGATTCATTAAAAATGGCAGCAACCCAACTCATTATGGGAGCCAAGCAACCTTGCCTTATGAAAAAACCCAGCTCTGGGTCAACTACAATTGTTACCACTTTACTTCCAGGACCAATTCAAAGTGTTAGTGATTAACTCTAAAGCTCTGAACTGTTCAAGGCCAGGTTATTTAAAGGACTGCCTTCAAATGAACCCACTGAGGCTGTAACACAGATTGCAGGGGCTCTTCACACAGTGTGTGCCTAGTATTAAAATCTATCATGTTGCCAGCAAAAGGCATGGAACCTTCACAGTGATGGCCCTGTCCCTGTGGAATCTCCTCCCAAAGGATGTGCCTCTCTGGCTACTACTAAACATGCTTGAAACATGCTATTCCAATCTACTTTCAAAGGAAGGTTGCAGATATCAAATTATATCTGCTATCTTTTTATTTATGTATCTATGTATTATATATACTGTTCTGTCTTTTTAATTATTTATATGCTTTTCTATGGGAACTGTCTTGGGAGGACATCTGGTCACGAAATGCTACAGAAAAAGCCCTACATAAATAAAATAAATACTTGCCCATGAGTAATCCTTCCCTTTCTGTCCTGCCTCTCAGTGACTCCCCAAATGATAGCTAGACGCTATGGGGACTATTTTTGCCATGTTTTGGGATGCCTCTAAGCCATTTTAGGACCAGGAGAAGTCTTTTTCCAAAATAAGAAGTGACTTCTGGTTTCTTTGGTTGCTTAAAAAAAGGCCTAACGTGGCCCAGCAGGTCCGAAAACCTGGTGAAAATGCCTCCCATAATGTCAAGAGGGCAATGGCAGGCATTTGGCAGGGGAAGTTAATATTATTTTTTGAGGAGGAAAGTGTGATGCTCCGCTATGTCTCCTAGGGTAATGTGGTCCCTGGTCTCCCACCATTGCCCACTCCTTGTGTACAGTATGCGTTCTGCACAATGACTTGTTCATGTAATCACTATATGCAGATATTTTGTTGCCTCTACAAAGAAATGGCAGCTTCAACATCAGTTTCATATCTTTTTTCCACACTGAAGCACTATCTACATGAAAACACAAACGTTCCCAGTGATCAAGTATCTTGTATTTGTGTCTTCAGTTCTTCCTTTTTGAGCATCAAATTGAATGTCTGTGTTTATTTTGACATTCTAGTTCACATAATTAGATATCATTCTAGCTATTTAGCATATGCTAAAATTGCAAGATACTAGCTGTTTATAATTCCTTCCAGATATTTATCATCTGCAAAACTGAAGACTGTGCTGTCAATGTTTAACAGCCAGGGACCAAAAGATCCCTTGTTACAATACATGGGACAACAACAGACGAATACCAGATATTTAAATAAGCATACAGTTGTTACACTACAAAAATATGAGTCTTTTGATTGCATTTTAAAATTTGATTTCTAATAAAAATGTATGACCCAACGTTCATTGTAACATACATTTGATTTATATTAGCATAGTCACCCAATTTAATAATTTATGCCCAGCTCAGACATGATCACTGTAAAATACACTGAATTTATGGTCAGTACTTGTGTGAGCTTTTATGCATTTTTAACTAAGCATAATAAAAGTACCACAAGAGTGCACACAAGCAAAACTTCATTTATATAACAAACACACTCATCTTTCACCAATACAGATGTATGCAGCCTGTATAAGCATTCCAGGATATCAATGAAACTGGAGAAGCGAGAAAGGACTTGACATGTGATGTTCTCTGCTGCAGTAAGACAACCAAAATCATCTTCTGCCTCAGCAATAAAGATATCATACAAAAATTAAGAAGCAGAACAATGAAGAGAGAAGAAGAGCCAGGAAAATTCACTAAGGGAAAAAAGGAGATTAGGCTTACAAGAAGAGCCTCTTCCAGCCCAACCCTCTCTCCCAGAGAGTTGTGCTAGACCACATCCAGGACCATCCAGCTGAGGACTTGTACTCAATTCCGTGATGCCATGGCTGAACATTGGTGAAGTGTCCCTGCAACCCCTGTACGCCACTTGTTGGGGAAGGGGCAAGGCATCATTTCAATTACTCTCTATTTTTCTCCAAGAGTATAGTCCACTGGGACCTTCCCCACACTTCTTTCCCCATACCCGGTCCCATTTAAGCTTCTGCTGTATCTAAATATAGACTTTCATTTACAACATGAATTTAATCCCAGACAGAACCTGGCTAAAGATCACACATTTTTACCCTAAGTATCCACCAGTGTTTTCTCATTTTGTTTTGGAATCAAAGAGAACAACTCATGGTTGGTGAGCTGTCCTTTCAAGAGCAACAAAGAGTCCAGTGGGACAGTCTAGCCCACTTCATCAATGTGTGGGGTGTCCATGCATGCATACATGGAATGTTATCAGAGCCATCATAAGTCTTGCATCTGATGAATCCAAAAAACCTATACCAAGTAAACCTATACCGAATAAAACCTGCTACTTTTTAAGATGTTACGAAACCGACAAAAGAACAAAACTTTGGCTCCACAGATAATTATTTTTAGCAGATGTTAACATTTAAGAACTCAAGAAGTCCTTCTCTTCGAATGGTTATTTTTCTTATTTCAGTAGCAAATTTGAGAAGATCACTGAATTATGACCTCCCTAATTTAAACTTCTCTATTAAAAAGAAAAGAAAAAGTTAAAGCTGGATCTCAGAAAAAAGTAGAAGATTGCTCTGAACTTTCAAATCTGATCAGAAATAAAACGACACAAATGGAGCAGAACTTGAGAAGATACATTTCTCATGCTTGGACTTAGCTCTCATATGACTTAACACAAAAAGAACCAGAGCAAAACCACCAGTGATGTGGACAGACTTGTGCCTCTGAACATGCAACGTGTCCAAAAGCAGTAAAGTACACAGGCCACATAACAGCCAGTTTGCCACAGAGATGGCACTTTACTATGTTTTTGTCAAACTCAAAAAGACATGGTGTTCTACTTTCACATGCAAACTAATCTCAGAGAACCCTGTGTTACAGTGGATGTCCAAACATCCACTTCCCACAATGCCTTCCAAAATGTTTCTTCCCTCATTACATTATTACATCCATTTAATGTTGTTCAGAAAAACTTCTATAGTTTTGGGGGCTATAAAGACCTATACAGTTCAGAAGAACCATTTCTCCCTATAAGCCTACCTGGGCTTTGAGACTGTTGAGGAATCTCTTCTCTCGGTTCCACTACCCTCACATCCATGTCTAGTAGGAACATGGGCATTTTGGGTGGCTGTTTCCAGGCACTGGAACTCATCTCCTACAGAAGCTACAATGGCTTCATGTCCTTCCACAAGCAGGTGAAAACTCTTTTATTTTGGCAAAACTTTGGGAACTGGTTCTTTATAAGGAAAGGGCTCTTAAGTTTTGTAAGCCACCTTGAGTCCCAATCAGAGGAACTGCGGGTATATACATAAACAAATTGTTGCCATTATTTTGAACAATCCACAGGGAAGAAAACAAATCCTTCATATACTTCTGCACAGACACATCAGTCCAGATGGGAGCTTCTGAGACGGCTTGCTTCAAAGGGACAGGACCATCAGAATTCTCCTGTTTCTTGGAGGAATCCCCTTCTTATGCTCTCACCCCTAGATCTTTACCCTCCCTTTTCCTTAAAACAAGTTACTCAACCAGGCCATTGGCAACTCCTGGAAGAAGGAAGGGGGAAAGCTAGGGAGACTGCATCCCTGATAACTCCAGATTGGAAGAAGCATAGGAACACCAACCCTCAATCCTCTTTTGATAAGCAATGTCTCTGACTCGTCAAAAGCTTTCAGGTATCCAGCCTCCTTAACTCCCTCCCTTCCTTTTCATCAAACCTGCTTGCCATGGTTGTATTTAAAACAGAAAGAGTTGGGATTTAAGTCCCTGGTATGAGGGCACTGTTTGTGTGTTTTACATGTGGAAACACATGGAATTCTTGCTCTCTAAAGATAGAATTCCACTTATTGATTTTCGAAGAGAAGCATCATGCACTATGGATAAACAAACAAGTAAAAATTCAGCTGGTGCAAACCTGGATATAAGAGAGCAGAGATTAAACTAAAAGATAAAATAGGATGCATGCCTGATATCAAATCAATGAGGTCTTCCCTGTCTGAAACAGTTCTGTTTGGAAGGGAGAGAATACACGAGCTAAAACCACATATATTGATTTAGAAACACAAAGCCACTTCCTTACTGGTATGCACCTTTCAACCATTACAAACAACCACCTAATACAGGAAGAGCCTCACTGAATCAGACCCAGTCTCCACCTAGATTAGCATCCTTTCTAGATACCAACCAGCTACCATCAGAAAACTTTCACACAAGGCCTGAAGAATACAGCCACCTGCTTCTACTGCTGTGCTGCTCCTGGTAAATGAGATTCAGCAGCAGAATGTCTTTGAACAACTGAGGCTCTATGTACCTCCTAGCAACAACATGTAATAATAGTCAACTCCCCCACCCCAAAGTTTTCTGGTGATCTTTTACAGCTATCCAAGCTATCAATTACTACTGCATTTTCTGACAACAAATTCAAAACATTAACTATGCATGAAAATGTACTTTTAAAATCTCTCCTCTACCTACCGCCATTTCCAAGAGTACTGACACAAACACAGAGAGATAGAGACAAATAGCACTTTCTCCATACAACAAATTAGGCAAACTTTTCTAATTTCATAAACAAGGCAAGAATTCTACTTGTTCTGGAAAAGGATAAAGATCTGGTGTTGAATCTTGCAAACAGATTGTTTTTGAATGCTGATTACAAGTCATATGCCATATTTGCCAGCATATAAGATGCACCCCATTTTTGGTGGTTATTTTTTGGGGGAAATTTTTTTACTAAGGCAACAAGGCTTCCTGTTCCCTTCCATTTCGTCTCGGTGGGAGTTTTCTCCACCAACGCAAAATGGATAGAAAAGAGGGGAGATGTCCAGAGAAGCCTTGAGGCAGCCCTCCTTTCACCCCCCCCCCCAGCTTCTCACCTGCTTTCCTAGGCACAAGGAAAATGCCTAGAAAAGACAGGAGAGGCTCTGGGGGTGGAGCCAGAGCCAGCACGGGGCTTCCCCAGACACTTCTTTGTCTTTTCTAGGCATTTTTTTTATGCCTAGCAAAGGCCTGAGAGGATCCTGGGGGCAGAGCCAGTGCCAGCTCTGGGCTCCCCAAGACCTTTCCCTCCCTTTTCTAAGTTTAAACAAAATGCCTAGAAAAAACAGGAAAGGGTCCAAGGGGCGGAGCCAGCGTCAGCCCTGGGCTCCCCAAGACCCTTTCCTGCCTTCTCTAGGCATTTTCTTTATACCTAGAAAAGGCTTGAGAGGGTCCAGAAGGTGAAGCCAGTGCCAGTGCTGGGCTCCCCAAGACCCTTCCCTGCTTTTTCTAGGCATTTTTTTTATGCTTAGAAAAGGCAGGGGAGGGTCCAGGGGTGGAGCCAGAGTGGCGGATCCTCATGGCAGTCCTCCTTTCCCCTCCTCCCTTTCATATGCATTTAGGCTCAGCAGGTGGGGGTGGTGAAAGGAGGGCTTCCAATGAGCACCCTGCGTATAAGACGCACTCCATTTTTACAGGCTATTTTGGCGAGAAAAAAGTGTGTCTTATACACCAGTAAATACGGTACGCTGAAGGCTTAATTTTCTTACAGAGGAACAGATCCGCACATTAAAGAAAGAGGGAGAGAGAAAGGATATGTATAGAGCAATATAGACATTGCTCTGTTTTCCCATGTTTTCATTACAATGTTTCACACACCCTGCCTGGGGGAACCAAGCTAAGCTGAAGACTTACTACACAAATCCTACAGTTTAAAAAAGCTGATTAGCATCCTCTTACTGTGACAGGCACTTGGTTATCATGGAGATAAAGAAGATGCCACAAAAACACCACACATTTTATATATATTTTACAATCCCAGCTGAAGCAGCAAGTGATATTATCAGCATACCGCCACAACCCACCAGTAAAGTAATTGTTTCAACTTTCCAAAGGAAAAGCAGGGTTTTTTTCCCCTCTGAACAGTTTCCTCCTAAAAACTATGAATGACACAAATTGCTTGCAATTTTCCTGGACATGACAGCATTTGTTATAAATATTCATCTAAGTGACCAGTAGAGACAAGACTAGTTTGGAATCACGGGCTTAATGTAAATTTGCCTCTGTTTGATCATCACTTCAGTCAAGGACATTCAGCAGCTATATCCTAGGAAATGAAAAAAGCTTTTGCAGATTCTGCTGTTGTTGGGTGCTTTCAAGTCCCTTCCAACTTATGGTGACCCTGAGGTGAGCCTATCATGCTGTTTTGTTGGCAGAATTTGTTCATAGCGAGTTTGTTGTTACCCTCCTTTGAAGCTGAGACAGTGTGACATGCCCAAGGTCACTCAGTGGGTTTGCATGGCTGAGCAGAGATTCAAACTCTGGTCTCACCATATCCTAGTCCAACACTTAAACCACTACACCAGTCTGGCTGGTGGTTAAGTGAAATTTTAAGAACATATTTACACTACTTTCCAAGAATGTTGGAAGACCCATACACAGTATAAACATAATCGAAAATAAATGGAGAGTAAAGACCATGCAAAGTAAAGAGCATTGACTTAACTAAAACCAGCCAAGAATTTAGCCTAATATAAGACTGAACACTAGAGTTTTATACATTGGGAATCTGGTGGCTGGCAGTGGGTAATCTGGCAGTTAAAGCAATACAGGCCTTGTTATAAAGTACAGTCTCCACTGATTGTTATGGAAAGGAAAACCAAGTCTGGTACAACTAGTCAGCAACAAAAGGGCATTTGCTGGAATCCAGAGCCTCAACACACCAAGGAGTCCAACTATGCCTTTCACTCTTTGGGAAGAATCGCACGTATCTTCCTCATTACCCCTGCAGATTGTTTAGACCCCAACCTTCCTCAATTGAACTGCACATACCACTTGAAGCTGCAAACCTGAAGCAGCAGCTGCTGCTTTGCAGAGGAGCTGTGTGTTCTAGCATCTCAGCTACTGAGGTCTGTCAAGCTCCACTGTCACAGATGCCAGCTATCCCTGCCAGGCAAGAATGCAGGGTCAGCAGGAGGCCATTCACAGTCAGAGACACTAACAGCCAGTACAGCTTGCCTGTCCATGGTAGGAAGAAACATTGTTCAGAAACAATCCAAAGGTCCAAGAATCTGGAGGGCAACACAAGTCAGACAGTGTGGGGTCAGAAAATCCAGGCAGGTAATGAGCAGAGACTCCAGAGAACATAAGAGACGAACCAGCTACACACAAGTTGTTTCTAGCATTCAGCTATTGGCCTGTGCCTTCCTTAAGAAGGCTGGAGCCAGCTGCCTCCCATCCCAGTCTGATTAGTTCCTGGTGCATTTGCTTCTTCATGTCTTCCTTTGAGGCTGCTGTTCACCTGGGGAAACTCAGTCCTGGCCCATGACATCCACCCTGCAAGTGTGTCTGCTATGGAAATGGTGGAGCTGAGGAGCCTTTCCTTCCACTCTTGAAAATAAATGACATCATAATGGGGGGAAAAAACTGAATGCAAGTTGCCAACTACACAGTGACTTCTATGGTTTTGACTGTGCTCAAAATTGGGCTAGTTTACTATTCAGCTTGACTGGTGTGACAAAACTAGACTATGGCAAGGGAGAATGCAATCAGAAATCAGAAGCAGACTAGTATTATTAGTTGTAAACCCATGTGCATCTACTCAGAAACATATACCCACTATAACAGTCCATGCATTCTACTCTGCTGCTCTGTCCTGCAAAACACTGTGTTAAGAGAAACTTTGAAAGTATGTACTTTTTCAAGTAGCTTGCCAATATACCACACCTGCCTGTTAAAAAAAAAAAGCCTCACCACAATTTCATTTTACCACTGTGTATATCTTTTGAAGTATTTTTAAATATAACTGATTACTTGTTTTGAATCATGCCCAATTTTCTTCCTATATGAGCTACTATAAGTACCTCCCATATTGAATTTATTAGAATAATTATTTAATTCTTGATCTGTAAAGTAATATGTCTCCAGGAAAGCCGCAATTTGTGTGATGTTCCGTTGCAGCCACTTCTAATGAAGCATTTTCCCTCGACAATTTTCAAAATTAAGCATTTATCAACCTGCATTAATGCTTTATCACAGTGGCTTTCAAGCCTTCTACCTTAAGGGTATTTTTTCCACATATGTGCACAGGAAGGCTTGCATGGCTTCTATGGAATTCCAGCATATTGCAGAAAGGAAGTTATGTTTTAGGACCCACAGACAATGTGAGGCAGTGGCTTCACAGCTGGTCCCAAGAATCACCACACTAGAATTAACTGCACAAATCTAGAGCACGCACCCTCCTCTTGCTGAAGAATACCAGCAGCATGAGCAAGCAGTGTCCTCTAGAAGCTGTCTTTTCTTTTGAGCAATTTCTATCCAGTGGATGGTGCTGGTGGCTGCTGCTGCTGCTGCTGGGCCACACAGAGCCTCCATTAGTCATCAACTGATGCCCTGCAGATGTCTCATAGAGGCCCAGCCCTCAGTTCCCCAAAACCCAGTCTGAAGATCACAACTTTACCACAGTGACACCATGTCATTATGGCAGACACCACAAGATTTGAGTATGTGAATGTGTAAAAATCTCAAGAGCAACCAAGCAGCACCACAAACAGGCTATGGACCCTAGAAAGAAATTGTCAGGCATAATTCATGAAAATAAATGAACAACCAAACAGGGACTGGTTTAACATTGCTTTTTCCTTCCTCAGCTCTGTATTTATAGTTAAACACCATGTTAGTCTTTTCTTTCCACTCTCATGTCAGTCATTCACAGGACTCCAACCAAGACTCCTTTCCTCCTTCACTGAAGCAGCAGCTCCAGTTGCATCGGCAAAACCTCTTCCTCTCAGATGTGCAACAAAGCTCCAAGATCAATCTGTGCAAGGTATTACAGAGGGAAGCCATGTTAATGTCCTTTTGCTCCAAACCTTGCCTAATTTCTCATTGGCTTCCCTGACTTTCCTTTTTTCAATGGATCCCAAACTTGGGTCACCAGACATTATTGGGGACCACAAGTCCCAGACAGCGTGGCACATAGATAAGAATTATGGGAATTAAGTCCAACAGTATCTAAGGACTCAAGTTGAGAACCACTGGTCTTGCTCTATGGACTTCTCAGCTCCCAATGACAAACACCAGGTGCTTTTGTGATTTCTTCACACTTTCAGCTCTGTAAGCTCCTTAGAAGAACATGTTCATTTAATGTGTAAAACCCTGCATATATTAGTGGTGTTTGCTAAACAGTAAGCACAATCTGAACAATCATTAACAAGTGCTACAAAGGAAGTACAGCCAAGGTAGAGAACTGTGCAACCATACTTGCACAAATAACTATGTACTACAGGGAACAAAAGAAGTTGACACAGTGAGTTAGGTGTCCCAAGTATGTTCACTTTGCCTTGTCTGCACTGACGTTTCCTCACTTACAGATTGATATACGGTTCACTTACATACCTCCCACACACCTCTTTCTGACTCTTTAGTCACACACTCACAGGTTGCAAACCCCATAATTCATCCCCTTACGATATCTAGGGAGAGAAAATAAACAGTGGACAGACTCTTGTTGATGATTTCAAACATCAGCAACCTTTACAGGCCAACGAAGTGTATGCTGTTATGTCCAACAGGAAAATTAACTACCTAGTTTAACTCACTAGCACTAGGTGGGTACACCATAAGCATGTTCCCTCAAGACAAACTATGCTCCACACTAGCCTGCTCAACACTGACACCATGTTTAATGGTGATTATGCTCAGTGGGTATGCTATTGATGATAACTTTGCCTTTTTTGGCTCTTTACATGCCTTCATCTATAATTCCTCTGATACTGAACATATTTGCTGTTTCAACAACAACCAGAATTATTTTACATACCCAGAGGATTATCTTAGTCATTCTCCAGAATACACAAAACATGATACACATATCACATAAAAAAGGGAATGTAATTTTAAAATTTTGCTTCTTTTGAACTCTCAGTTCTAGCTGTTAGAAACAAACGCTATGAGAATATAATTAACATACATAGTTTAGAGAATATACTGTAGTTTAGAAACACAGATTTCAGCACAGTACATCTTCAGTGTTGTATGCAGAAACAGGGCCATGAATATTCTATTGTTTGGGAACATATGAGCTCTATTAGGTGCAGGGTTCAGCTTCCTAAGAATCTCATTTAAAAAACAACAACTATATTTCTAGTCCTTACAGCACTTTTCCTAAGACCCTCAAGATACAGTGAATCACAATTTGCATCATCCCCAGCCAACATGGTCATTGGAGAAGTTTGCCTTTCAGCTGTGCTATTATTTGTAAGAAGGGTGCTGGAATTCACAGATGTCCTGCTGAAAACTCAGAAAAGAGAGTAAGATTTCCTGGATACACATGACTAGCAAATCCCAAAATATGAAAAAAAAAAGATTTAAAGTCTAGCATTAGGCAAATAGGGGAAAAGTTGGGGTATAAATCCAATAAATAAATAAATGATAAGTTTTTCTTGGCATGACGTTTTATCTGGCTGCACACATAGTATTCACAACACAGAACATAAAGCATTTTGATACTGTATGCTGGTATCTTGCCACTGTTGCTTTAATGCTCTGCTTGTTTGTTTTATTCTAAGGTGCCTTGGTCATTTTTCTGAAGAGCCAAGCAGGTTACAAATAAAACCACTGTACAGAAGCCTGAAATGAAGGCCACAATAATCCATACTGAGCAACCTAGGTAGGCATGCAAAATCTCAGATTGTTTCCATTTCACTTTTCCCTGTGGCAGCCTGCTTGCATTAAACTTTGCTTCTTCTGTTGTGCCAGTTCTCTGAATCAGGGCCTCAGTTCTAACTTACAAAAAGGAGAAAGGGAGGAGGAAGAGGAGGAGGAGGAGAAAAAAGGAATCCAGCAGCACTTTTAAGACTAACTGGTTTTTATTTTTGCATGAGCTTTCATTGATATAAACTAACTTCTTCAGGTGCAATACAAAGTGATAATAAATGATCAGGTATAAAGCATATTTACACGGTTGTAGGAGTGGGATGGAAAGTAATAGAATCCAATGCAAATCACTGCCTTGCAAATTTTGGGGCAAGGGTCATGATTTGGAACCTATTACATTCCATCCCACTCCCATGACTGTGCAAATATGCTTTACACCTGAGTACTTCATTATCACTCTGTACTGCATCCAAAGAAGTGGGTTTATATCCACAAAATCTCATGCAAACAAATAAAAACCATTTTTTCTTAAAGGTATTGCTTCATTCCCCCCCCCCTTCCTTTTTATGCTGCAAGAGACTAAAATGACTAATTCTTTGAAAATTAATTCTGAAGTTTGGTGAGCTGGGCAATAAATTGTCCTCCACCACTTTACTCAATATACAAATGTATTTTAAATTTTACACATAACACCTCAGTCAATGAAGTAGATATGTTCCTGGACATTACTTTTTTAACAGAAAATGTGGTACCAGAGAAAGAAATAAGATGGAAAGAAAAGGGAGAGGTTCCAATAGTTTCTATTTTTCTTATGATCAACGTTTTGGTTGTCAAAAGTCTAGATTGATGCCTTTTAATCATCTGAGTGGTTGCTGGTGATGCAGCCTTACCCACGACTCCCCTGAATTCTGCTCTAGTTTGTTGTTCACACATGCAGTGAGAGAATCTGGTGTTAGCTGCACTTTACCTTTAGTTAGTTGCAATTTACCTGTAGTAGGCAGGTACACACAGCTACAGTGGTACTGGCTACAGTAGAAATACCATTCTTTCCAAGCTCAAGCTTTATTGCATTTCTTAATGCAGATACACTGCTGCAACATGACACTAAAAATCTGTTTCTCCAGACTCTTTCACCAACCCCCCAATGCTGATGCCGGTAAAAACCTCAAGCTAGACAGATGACAAGAAGGCAAAGGGAGGCTGGGCAAGCATAAAAAGAATTTATAAAAAGAAGCCTATTTGTCAGAGGTTTTGTTAACTGAAGTATGACTGTATTTAGGAAGCAGTCCAAAAACCCACTGTGAATCATTAAAGCAGATAAACACGTGGCACAATAGATTATGGATTAGCCAATTAAGCAATACAACTCAAAGCCATGTGATCATCTTGTGTATAGAGAAAGAAGCCACTAAACATACTAGTAGCTACACCTAAAAGACCAAAACAAAATTGTGAATATATACAAAAGAAGTTTGCTTCAGATCATTTCTGAGTCTCATTCCCTGCCCCTCCTATCCCACTAGATATGAAATTTGTTGAAATAGTGGCAAGCTCAGTGCCTAATAGATATCATTTTCACACTTCAGCCTCAGATCTACATTTATTGGCCTCTTCTCTTATTCAAAACAGTCAACATGATTAATTGGATTACTCATAAAAGTGAAGGCAGAAGAAAGTACAGGCCCGCTATCAGTTACTATATTTTAGCAGCTCAAGGAACTAATCCAGAAGGCATGTTAACCTACTCTATAATGTTTTATTCAGAATGTAAACCTAAGGCTCAAACTATACATTCCATAGAGCTTGGTGATTCTATTCCCAATTGGCTTGCTTCTTTAAGACAAAGTAGCCTTAGACAAGCTGTATCTAACCAGACGAGTTAAGTGGATGCTAAACTTTCAAAACATAGCCAGAGGGTTAGTAAATTGGGACCACGGGTAGAAAAACATCTTTGAGGTTATTGAACAAAGTCACTGGCTGTTGGTCCCCTTCTGAGAACCACTGAAGGGCTGGTGTTTAACTTTTCAATGCCTTATTCAACATGCAGACTGGGAGAGCTGGGTATCCAAAGAACTGCCTATGTTCAGACAAACCTCTGTGCTCTGGAATGTAATTCAAGAGGTTAACCAAAAAAAAATAAGGCCCATGATCACAGGAGTGCTTATGGCTGCTGGATGAACAGTATTCTCCAATTTCAGTACTCTGATAGTACTATCACTGTCACTTCCAAGTGTATGGGAAAACCCTGTTGTCAAGCATAGACATAAATCCTGAAAAAAAATAGCAGATATAATTATTAGAAAGCCCTAGCATTAATATGGAGTAATTTTCTACCCCAGGAACAAAATACTTCCTGCTGAATTAACTGTCCCCAACTGACAAGCCATTTTTTGTGGCAGGGACTCCACTAATAACCAGAACATGGCATATGTATGTAGCAGTAATCTTTGCAAGTGAATTTCCCTGCACACAATACATTATATGCTGGCTTCCCCATCCTATGTCTTACTGCAGCAATAATGGGGTTGTGTGACACAGCAAAGAACAGTACAGTCAAACAAGGACCTTGGATTTTAGTAAAACTGATTGTAACAAGTTCAGGGAACTGCTGGTGGAATCCCATGGCTAGACATGATAAAGGAAAAAGACAGCTGGCAAAGGTGGGAATTCTTGAAGAAGGAGTTGCAAAAAGCACAGTCACAAACAAACCTATGGAAGAAGGAAAATGGGAAGCAACTGGGGAAAAAAAACAATGTGGCTGCACAGAAAACTCAAAAAGGAAGTGAAAAGAAAAGGGAGTGTGTCTATAGAATGGAAGGAAGGACAAACCACGAAGGAAGAGTGCAGATGTGTAGCCTGAGCTTGCAGAAACAATAAAAGGAAAGCTAAAGCTCAGAAAAAGCTGAAATGGCTAGGCAAGCAAGGAGCAAGAGAAGCGGGGGGAGGGGGTGTTCAGATACATTCAAGGCAAAAGAAAGAGAGACAGCAGGGCCACTCTTCAATAAGCATGATAAATGCTAACTGATCACAATGAAAAGGAAGAAATACTTAATATCGCTTAAGTTCCCCCCACCCACCTACCCAAAATAAAGAGTACTGTGTGCTTCCATACAGCAAGAAAGACCTTGGCAAGGGACCTGGATTGAAAACCAAGATTGATAGGGAGCCAGTCACTTAGTTAACCTAAATAAGTTCAAATCTGCAAAGCCAGACTAACTACATCCCAAAGTACTGAAGGAACTTCCTGATGTACTCTATGAAACACTTGCCATAATTTGAGATATCTTGAAGAACAGGTGAAGTGCCAAAGGACCGGAGAATAGTAAACATCATCTCTCTCTTCCAAAAAGGCAATAAAGAAGATCCAGGAAACTACAGACCAGTCAGCCTAACCTCAATGCCAAGAAAAATATCAGAATTATACAGGAGTTTGTCTGCAAGCATCTTGATGACAATACATTAAGAGCTAGCATGGATTTGCTAAGAACAAATCCTGCCAAACTAAACTTTTATCTTTTTTTTCCAACCAGATCACTAGTTTAGTAGATGGTGGGAATGCTGTGGATGCAATTTACTTGGATTTCAGCAAAGCATTTGATAAGGTCCCCCATAATATTTTGATTAGCAAACTGATTAAATGTAGAACAGATGGCAACACTATCAGATGGATCTACAATTGGCTGGAAAACCATGCTCAAAGAGTTTTCATCAACGGTTCCTCCTCCAACTGGAAGGAGGTCTTAAGTAGAGTGCCGCAGAGTTCTATCCTAGGGCCATTACTCTTCAACATTTTTATCAGCGACTTAAATGATGGCATGCAGGGAATCCTTAACAGGTCTGAGATGACACAAAACTGGGAGGAGTAGCTAACACACTGGTCAGGAACAGGATTCAAAGAACCTAGATAAACTAGAAAATGGAGCAGAAATCAATAAAATGAAATTCAATAGTCAAATGCAAAATTCTACATTTAAGCCAAAAAAACCTAACCTTCTAGGATGGGGGATGCATAGCTCAGCAGTACTACATGCAGAAAAGATCCTGTTGATCATTGAGTTGAACAGGAGCCAGCAGCATGCTACTACAATAAAGGCAAATACTACCTTAATCTGGATGAACAGAAGCCATTTCCAACTGGAGAGAAGTAATAGATCCATTACTTTCTGCACTGGTCAGGCCTCATCTGCAATACTACATTCGCTTTTGAGCAATTTATCTTAAAAAGGGTATAGACAAATTGGAGTCGGTTCAGAGAAGCGAAACAAGGATGATAAGAGGTATGGAGAAGGAAACATATGAGGAAAGGTTGAAGGGGCTGGACATGTTCAACTTGGTGAAGACTGGGAGCTTGACATGACTGCACTTTTTTAATACCTCAAGGGCTGTGACAGATAGGAGGGGCAGAACTGTTCTCTGCTGCCGCAGATGGCAGGACCATATCTAATTGTTTGAAGCTATAAGAAACTAGATTCCAATTGAACATTAGAAGGAACTTCTTGACCGTAAGAGCAGTCTGGCAATGGAACAAATTGATGGGGTCTCTTTCTCTGGACATCTTCAAAAAGAGGCTGGTCAGCTACCTGCTGGAGATGTTTTAACTCAGTGGTTGCCAAACTTTGGTCCTCCAGGTGTTTTGACTTCAGCTCCCAGAATTACTGACTGTTGGCCAAGCTAGCTAGGATATCTGGGAGCTTAAGTCCAAAACACCTGGAGGACCAAAAGGTGGAGACCACTACTAGCTGGAGATATTGGGGCCCCTTCCAATTCTATAGTATGGTGCCAACATACATTAAGACTTTGGTTAGCAGATCTTGGTTCAGCTCTAACTTGGCTAAAAAAAGAAAACTCTCTTCCACCACACTGAGTAGTACAGCCACTGGATGAAAAAGGTGTTTTGTCACCACTGATCTGGATTACTACCTTACCACAAAACCTGTAGATTTTCTTACTGGAATGCCCACAGGTTGATTCACCTAACCACAGCGATACCTCCCCCTTTTTTTTCCCCAGTGATACTATTCCAAGTACTCAACTGCACAAGTTCACTTTTGGATGGAATGTTAGATATGAGGTAATATTTTCCTTAGACCTTTTCCTTTGAGCTATTAAAACCTCAAGTCCAGCTACATTTTTGTCAAGTTCCAGTTTAGTAAAGAGACATAGAACCTGCAAATACTGGTACCAAGATGCTGGGACCAAATCCGTTTGTAATTTCATTTCACCTTGATACATTGTCAATGTATTTAAACTGTTAATGTATAAAACTATAAAAAGTTTCTCTATCAATAATTTTTTGGCTCATACATCCTCTCCAACTTGCTTTTCACCCACAGGGAAAAACATATAGAAAATTTTCTCCACCCCGATGAATAAAATGGTAGAATGACAGCTTGCAGAGGATGGTTTTGAACTTGAAAATGGCTAGTGGAGAAAATATTAACCAATCTCTCTGCACTTCTTCTTCCCTGCTACGTTTTGCAGCTTTGCCTAATTATTTGAGTACACAAAAGAGCAAACAGGGGAGACAGAACTATCACGTTTGTTTTGTTTCAGGAACAATGGTATAATAACTTAAAAAAAAATCACAGAACTCCATGAATCATGTTGCTTGAACCCACCAAGGTTTCTTCAGCTGTTTATAAGTAATGCAATTCCACATAATGGAATAATAGCATTTTAACAGAATTCAGCCTGACCTTCGCATCTTGAAGAGGCATGGGGAACACTTTGTAGTTAGCTATATGTTTCCATCCCCCACCCATCCCCAAAATATAACTATAGTTTTAACAGAGTTGAAAACTTGCATTTTTTAAACCTGGACTTTATAAACACATTATAAATTTGCATGTTTATATATTAAAATGTCTCATATTTGAATCGAATATTGTACAGGTAACATATGCATGCACAAACTAACATACTTTATGTAAATTTTATCTGCAGCTGTATAATTAGAGAAAAATCATTTAAAAAAGGATTTTAAACCAAAAGCATATGCCACAGGCCTTGACACATTTTTACTAATCCTGCTCCTTTATCTTCAGCTCTAACTTGATCATTTAGTAAGAGAGGCTTTTCTCACTAACATCCTCCCCTGCCAGCACATGTGTCACCTGTATTTTAGGGTGCTGTTAAAGACACCCGACAAGGACTGTTAAAAGAAAGAGAGAAAATGAACACAACTCTTCAAAGAGGCAAAAATTAATTTAAAAGTTATCCAAGTACTAATCATCTTCCTGTAAGAAAGAGGTAGACTAGCAAGGTGTGTGATACTGAATATTAACTGAATATTAACTCAATCCACCAAGCAGGATCAAGCTCATGGCAAACTGATATCTGAAAAATGAATGTAAACACTACATCCTCAATGCCAATCCTGCATTTCTTAAAGGTTTTTTGAAAAAATTCTGTCAATTCCATTTAAAACATGCACTTCTTTTTTTCAGCCACAAACTCAACAACAGTCATCTCTTCAGAAGACAAGCAAACACAAAAACCTGAGTGCAGACCAAGTTTGTGGCTTGGAGAACTAATCCCAGAGAGATACATGATGAGAACCGGAACAAGACATCTCAGGTTGTTAAAAAAAAGCTGGCCGAGAAAGGGAAGAGACAGGGAAAGTCAGGATATGACCAGAACCTGTTATATGTTGCCTGCCTTGGTTCAGCTTGTATAGTTATCTAAGCGCCTGGGGAGCCGCACATTCCCTATCCGTGCATTAAAGTAATTAAGACTTTTTTTTGGTGTACATTTGTTAAACAATTATTATTTCTTTTAAAATAAATATCATGTGCCAGAGAAATACAGAAACACAGGTGATACCATACAGCATCTCTTGGCTCATGCCAACTAGCAAATAATACTGGTATCAGAAAATATGGGCATAACAAACCTTACATGTAATAGGGCCTGCACTGCAGACACCACCTGGGAGCCCCACAAAAGAGTACAGCATGGTGCGGATAGATGCAACATTGTAAGCATAGTGAAAGTAGTTCGAAGTTATCTACCAAAACTAAGGTGGGTAGCTTCAGCAAGTCAGGGGGATAGTATTCTGCCCCTGGAACCTGCGTGAACTGCGAAAAAAGTAAAAAGAAAAAAATGAAAACAAAAGCAAAAAAATGGCCAAAGTTTACTTCTCATTTTGAAAAACAGTGTTTTTAAAAAATTATTCTGAAGAGCAAAAAGTGTTAAAATGTGAACTGCTACTCCTGAAAGTTTCCTGGAAAGTCAATTAACCTTTCTTTCCCCCTGCCAGAAAAGGGGAAGAACAGAGGCCACAAAAATAGATGAGGGAGGGTCCGCAGTTTGGTCACTCCTGCTTTAATGTGTGTGTGTGTGTGTGTGTGTGTGTGTGTGTACACACATGTATATATGTATAATATGTATATAATATTTCCCCTTCACTTATATAGTTACATCTGTCTTTACCCTATATACTGAGAATTTATTTTGAGAATAATCACATTTCAATAAACAAAAGTAGCTGTATGTTCTCCATCGAGGAGAGTGGAGTTATTCCAGAACATTCTGAAAGCTTCCCCAACTGCTCACAGTATTTCCACACTATTCCTTTCCTCTGCAATAGCCAACTCTTGTCTTCTTTTTATTGAGCATCCACATAATGTTACACCTTCTACAGTCTTTTTTTCCTACCTAGATTTTGTTCTCCTTATTCGGAAGACTTTCTGTTTGTTTGTTTGCAATAAAACATAGTTATAGCCCCAGCTTATCTAAAAAGAAAGCCTTAGAAATGCCACATTCTTCCTTCCATACATCTTCCCCTGCACCCAAGCTCCCATACAATGGGGGATACAGATTTGCCATTTCAAGTCGAAGTTTCTTCTACTGCACATGCTTTAGAGAAAAGAAAAGTTTAATATCAGATACTTACCCTGAGGAAAATAGTTTGGTTGCACTAAATAGAGGAAAGCATGGACAATTCGGAACAAAATCCCTATTGCTCCAGGTTCATGGTATGCATTGGTATCATATGTCTTTGCAGGGACAAACCCAAAATCCAGAGCTTCAGAAGGTGGTTGGTATAAAGGCTGCACTTCAGCAATTGTTCTCCCACAGAGCAATAAAAGAAGCAATAAAGAGAGCTCCCCAGCCATGGCTGACTGAACTGTGTAAAATGAGGCAGAGGGATAGGCGGATAAAATCTTCAGCACATATTACTTCACAGCGAGAATATCTAGCAAATGAAAGAGGAAAATCTTCTCAGTCCTTTCCTCAATGCAGAATGTGTGCTCACTTTTCAATGATTATTTTGGCAGCACTTCACAGGATTCAGTTAGTGTTCCATCTCTAGCAAAAAGGGGGGAAAAACAGAAAAGAAAGAAAACATTCATTTAATAAGTGTCATCTCACTCCATGAGGTAATATAACAATAGTGTGAAATGTATGCAACCTCTGGTGATATTTCCACACATTCTATCTTACTGGCAAGCAAGCCAGACAGACCAGATTTGGGCTCCAAAGCATCACTAAAAAAGACTCTTTTAAAGCGGGAAAACTGTAGACAAGTCTCTCATGTAACACTGGATGTTTGGGGGGGGGGGGAACAGAAGTGGACTGAAATTAGGAGAAGCTTTTTACCTTTGTTAGAAAGTTTCAACAGAGGAATACTTCATTTGGGGATAGGTATTTCAGTACACAGAGATCCAGGATCACAGGAGACACATGTTTTTAACATGGGAATAGCAGCAGACAGACATGGCATTTCAAAAGGCAAGGATCCACTAACTGTAAGGGAGTTGTTTTCATGTTCTCAATGTTTTGGAAACTCCTTCTAAGTAAATTTATTCATTTGCTAAAGAATCCTCACATGTTTCCTTCTATACTGCAGCAGTACCAGAAAACCACCAACCCTTCTTCCCTGTGACCTGCACATGCACCAAGAATTAACCAAACATCCTCCCCCTGCCGCCAGCATCAGGATTTAAATGAGTAGTGGTAGCTAACTGTCTTTGGAGTAGAGTGTCTTCCATTACTCTAGGACTTTTCCCAAGCTTCTGAGGTGGATCTGCTCACAAGAAGCACGACAGCCCAAGTACAAACCTGGTTGTACAATACCCCAGGTATAAGTAGAGTGATTTCCACATTACATGGAGATGGACAAAAATTAAAAGCCAGGTTTGCTACTGAATGCGCATGCAGCAAGGACCTACAGCTATAATTGCTACCAAAAAGTACATAAATAGTGTTTGTAGCTGTGCATTTTATAATACATCATATTTTACATTAAGAATATACTTTAAAAACGTAACGTGTAGATACTTTTCATACTTTACAGCTACCTGGAACCACTTCCACAAATGATCCCAAATTCAAGACAAACAAGTGACATTGCTTCTGTAATCTAAAACAAAATCAAAATTATCTTCAGCATTTTGCGGTATTCTTTGTGGTACCAAAACTGACATAACGTTCTCACTTCAGTCACGTCTATCCAATAGCCCACAAAAATAGCCCTACCAAGAATAATAGAGATCAGACTAAGCACTTTTAAGAGAAAATCTTTCTTCCCCTTCTATCATGTCTCCCATGTCTATCATCTTCCCAACAGTCATTCCCACATCATATGAAAAGAAAGCTTCCTGAAATAGTCAACACAACAGTCTTGACCGGACATATTTTTTAACAAGGTCCTATTGTGGATAGCTGGAAGGGCCATTATTATGTATAGCAACTATTACCTATTCAGTCTTCGGTGGAAGGTGAAGACGTGACCATACAGAAGTAAATGGAAGTCCGGCAGAGGGGACTTTACCAAATCCACTAGAGCTGTTGACAGGATGCAGGGAGGAGGGAGAGCCCAAGATCTTTTTGCTAGAGGTGAGTGCATTTTTAAAAGTTTGGGGCTTTCTTTTAGCTTTAAAAAGCGTACTTAGTTTAATTTCTTATCAATTTCAGTTTCACCACTGTTTTTACACTGATTTCAGTGACAGTCTAAACACAATTCCACTGGCTTTAACTTTGGTCTTTTCCAGACAAATGGCACATTTCTAGGCATTCTGTTACACCCCTGAGGTATCATACCAACCACATTTCAGATTCATGGGACAGAGATGCCCCCATTTTACAAGAAATTTTAAAAGACACACATGAGTTCAGCTTTCCAGAAGCTTAAATAAGAGATCCTAGTGCATCTCTTCCTGTATGCAGCTATTGTGTTTTCTGTGCAAATGTCATGACATTTGCAGGCAATGTACCAGCAGCCCAGAGCACCAAATGTGGCAAGTTTCAGATACAATAGACAAGGAGAGTGTTGATTTTTGAAGATTTTTTTTACAGACATCCAACATTTGGGAAGGAAGCATAGCACATCTTATCAGTTTCTCAGCATTCTCAGTTCAACAAAGTATTCCACAGAATACTCTAATTTTTCAAAGGAAGGCCTCCTGCATGACACAAACGTGAATACTAAAATGGTGGTCCCAATACATGTTTCTGACCTTTGTTTCAGTTTTCATATTAGTTTTGCATTGGCCTTGAAAATGGGACAGTGTTTGGATTTACTTTTCACTACTATGATGAGTAGATACTATTCAGTCTTTTACTCCGACACAGAAAAAGGCATACACAGATATTATTGGTTTGGAACACTACCTGTCCCTACTTTTTGAGCAAAACCGTCTCTAGCCAACTTCAGTCAGTGTTCTGTAAGGAATATTTTGCATCAATCTGCATAGCTACAACCCTTCATCTGACCAAATCTACCCTTGATTTTGTTTCTTGGAAATACTATAATGCAACTGTGCCCAAAAACTGGATTTCATAAGAGTAGAGTTTTTCAGCTGCAGACCTATAAAAGTTCACAGGTGGGCTGGATGTTTGGGGCACGGGACCGAAGCCCTTTTCTTCCTGTTCCCTTCCTATCCCACCCCTGACAGCAGTCCTACACTGTCTGATGGACTGTCACTTTTCCCTATGCAGCTCCTGAAAAAGATCAGGACAGCTAATTCCCTTCCCAGAGCATTTGCTTTCTTTAACTCACTAAGCATAGGAAAGTGAAAAGCATGTATCTACTATATAAAAGTCAAAGTTTGTGAGTTTGTCTGTTTGTCTGCGTCAGGCAGGCGAAGACCTCGTATGATTGGCTGGCTGTGAAGATTCTACGGAATCCTGGAGTTGGCAGTTAAGGGAGGGGCCTTTAGAATTCTCATTCAAAGATCTCTTAGGCCGCAGGCCAATTGCTATGGAGACGATACCCAACAGCAAGAAGAAGGGCAGTGTATTTCCTCAGAAATCAAACCTCTGTTATGTTAACAACTCTGAATACAAATTGCATTGGGGAATATGGGGAAAAGTTACAGGTTCTGGAACAGGCTGGATGCTATGGAGACGAGGCCTACCAGCAAGGAAGAGGACAGCGCATTCCCTCAGGAACCCAACCTCTGTATGTTAATCACTCTGAATACAGATTGCATTGGGAAATATAGAGGAAAGTTAAAGGTATTGGAGAAGACAGTTTGCTGAGTTCTTAAGAGGAAAATAACATCCTGGGCAACACTGCGTAAATATGCTAGTATTTCCTATTCCAAGAAGCTCAAAAGTTCAGTTGAGAAGATACAGGAAGCACCCATTCTGATATCATTATCATTAAAGACATCAAGCTCTCTAAAACATAGATGTTTAAGGGCTAGCGGATACAAGCCCTCGCCTATAGATATACAAGACAGTCATAGTCCAGAAAGCTTTTAAATGGAATTACTTATGAAAAAAACTACCCATTCAGAACTATGAACATCTAACCTCTACACAAAGAACAGTAATTTTAAATAATTACATTAAATTTCTATAAAGAATTTAAGCCTTTACTTACCTGGCTTCTCCAATTACTTGGGTAATAAAGTTTCTGAGGCAGTAGAAGGAGATTCTCTCTTCCCCAGCCTCAAGACAAACCTATAACAAAAGGAGTATTTTTTTCTAATAGGTATGAAAAATATACACCGAAAAACCAATCTTTAGAATCAGAAGTAAGCAATATGCCCACTTCATGTTACTCAAAATGAAGCAGGTATTTATTTTGAAATAGCCATGCAAATGATAGTTTTTAATAAATAAGTTATTTAATTGGTAATTCAGCATACTTCCAGATGGGCAGCTACCGGCACTACCAATCAAAGGCATTGTGAAACTGCTCTTCTGTCATCCTTATGGAATTTTTTATGGTAAGAAGACAAAAGAGGTGATGGGAAAACTTCAGAGGTGTTAATAAATGGTAGGCAAGTTGGCCTAGAACTTTTGTAAAATTCCATGTCTCAAAGCAGAGGAAACGCACAATAAAAGCCTTATCAGGAAGCACCTAAGCTCTGAAGAAAAAGCAAGGGTCAAACTACACATTGCATTAAACAGCATGCAGCTAAAGATAACTCTTTTTTTAAAACTCTAAAGTACATGAAGCCCTAATCTAGAAGGCAGTCTGCATGCTTTAGTTAAAGGAGTTTATATAATTGCCCCATTTTGTTTTTATCAGAGAAATGCCACTCCCCTCATTCAGTAATTTTAAAAAAACTGTTAGCATCAAATACATTTTGTTTTGGGTCTCAAACTGACATCAAATGTTTTTCCTTTAGAGTAAAAAAAATTACTTTTAGCTGCATGATACATATTTAATGCAGCTTAACCCTGATGTTGGTATGCTCCTCTTATTTTGCAAATGTTGCCCTGCCTCCTCTTAAAATATGCACTAGAACAATACTGTTACCAGCTTTCCACTGATTTCTCTATATAATGTGCTAATAGCACTTGTTAATTACTTGCTTCCATGAGTAAGATGCTTTCAATGTAAACTATCAAGCATTTAATTCACCTTTAACAGGGCTATTAGCCCAACACAGCATTTTGTAAACTGGGAAAGCATATCAAAGACTAATACTAGCCACTGCACAGTCATATCCAGTCTTACCAGTAGGGCTATGAAATGTGGTTAAATTTGCTACTTTCCAATTCCATAAAACTATTAAACAAGATCTGTGAACACTCAACAGAGATAAATATATTGAGCAATGGTTAACATTCACGTACTATGTTCCAGTATTTAAAGTGCTTCACATGCATTAGCTAATTAACATCCCATCAACAAGAATCCTTCTCATATGGCTGATATGAAAGGGGTAGGGGGTTCAGGGCCTAATTTGCCAAAGGCCAGCTACTGAGTTCATGATAGGAACAAAATTCGAACTCAGGGCATCCTGAGGATACAGGGCATCCTCAGTAATTTACACAACACCATTGATGCCCACTGGGTTTGCCAGAGCAGGGAAGCTTACTTACAATATTGACCTGAACTTCCAGTTCACCCTAAAATATTTAGAAATGGATAGTCCAAAGACTGGAGCAAGGGAGAATTATTCCAAAGTCATAACCATTTTGAACAAGGAGAATTATTCCAAGGGAGAATTATTCCATAGTCATAACCATTTTGAACAAGGATTTCTACTCCACGCATACATATTTTACAGTGTAAAATGAATTCAGCCTTACACACTACTTACTTATTTTAGATTACCATAAAAAAACTCAAATTTACTGAAGTTAGGCAGGATACAGTACTCCTACTGTTTTTAAACTCTATCACAGGATACAAAATAGAAGAAAGCAAAATAGTGACCGCTAATTTTTTAGCACTTTGTGGCAACCCTCTGATTCCTTCCAAACAGCTCAACATATATGCCTGCTCTTTATTCTAATTCCCCAGCCCAGATTCATGGCTGAGTAGGAATTTCAAACAAGCCTCCATGGTTCCTATCTGTACTATACACTACACCAACTATAGGTAGTGCTAAGTGATGCATGGTGACAACTAATTCAACGGGTGGGAAAAAAAGTCTGTCAGTCAGTCAAAGACTAGACAGTTGAAGTACTTTGTGGCAGTCCTCTAGCAAAGCAATAAGAAGGGTAAATACAAAAGGTGAATTGTTTTAATTAAAGTGGGAAGAACAACTATCAGAAAATTTGTAACACTATCAGGTCTGCAATGTGAAGAACTGGGAGTTCGAAACTCATTATTATTATTAGCAAAATGAGAATTTTCTATCATTTTAGTATAAAGCAGCAACAAATAAATTAAGACAGACAAATAATAAATGCTTCTTCAGCTAACAAACTGATTCCGAGATCTGCCCAAAACTCATGAAATAACTACTTATTCCATAAGGGAACAGAACAAATTTAGCCTTATAAGGAAAAATTTAGGGATCTGGATATATGGTAGCACTGCTTTTATCCTATTTCAGTATCATGATGTTCTGATTTTCTTGCTTTAATTTATTTTATTGTCACTTTTTGTAAGCTGCCCTGAGGACCTGTTGAAGGTTGGGGTGTTTTGTTTTCAACAAAAGAACAAATAGGAAGACCAGAAACCATGTGCATGTGACAGTCTCTCAGGTCAAGAGTTAGTAGAGGTCCTGACAGGAGAATTAATACAGTGACTGGAGTTCAGTGATATTTTCAAAACATCTGAAGTTGTGCAACGGGAAGCCTCTCTGTAAATGATAAGCTGAACCATAATTGGCTTATTAAAGCACAGTGAAAGCATCAAAAGAGTGATAATCCTAAAATTAACTCCAGAAGCAAGATTTGCCCATCTTCAAGCTGGCAGCTGGTTTGCATTTCAGTCAGCTACCAAAATGTTTGGATTATAATTTTGTTAATTGGAATAAAGTCAGTTATTATTTATAAAGCACTCCCCATGAGAGCACCAGGCAGCAAGACAGGAAATGTTATTAAGCAACATAATACCATTCCCACAAATTTAAAAAAAAACCCAGTGCAAATGGAAGGAAGATGTTCAATTCATTTCCCAGGCATGTACAAATGTATACATCTACAGGGCAGAAGGAAAAACTCCAGGAAAGGGATGTTGCTTTTTATTTTCTTTCAGTCCAGACGATTAACAGAACCATTCTACCATTCATTTGTGCTGAAGAGGAGGAAGACTATCCTGCAGAAGCAGCTATCACATCTACTGCCCTGCTGTTTTTGTAATAGAAAGGGATACGAGAGGCAGCTTCATCTTTCACAGCTATAGTTAGCAGGAGTGAAAAATCTACCCCAGGGCCACTGAGTCTTGCTGTTTACATACGGGGGGCTGGATGCTGGGTCTTTAGGCATGGAATCTTGCAACCCAGCAATGATACATTCCATTTGCTCATGCACCCCCTCAATACATACATACTCTACCACTCCACTGTCAGGGCACTGGCCAATCTATTAGCAATCTCATCCTGCAAGTGTATCTCCACCAGCAGTTATGCCACTTCCAGGGGGACTCTTAGCTACCTGTCTTCTGGATGACATTACCAATGTTCTTTTTCTTTTTAGTTGAAAATGGGTACGCACGATACCCATCAACACCTATCCCCAAAGCCCTGTGTGGATAGTAATTCTTGCAAACTAGTGAACATGGTTATATTATAGGAAAGAATAGCTAAAAATATTCAAAAATCATGAAAAATATGTTTCTCAAGCTTTCAGAATCCCTGAAGAGGAGAATCCTGGACTGATGAGAATCCTTGTAGTTCAGGTTTATTCTGCACAAACTGTACACAACGAGTTTTGCTCAGAAGAAAGTACTCTCTGTACAGGCAACAAATGGAAATATTATGGTCTGTATACAAAATGTTGTTTCATGTGCAGAAAATGCAGTTTTCTGTGCAAAAATATAAATTTTGCACTTAAGTCCCCAAGTATAGCATCTTCTCAAATAAAATCTAAGTAAAGAATTGTATCCCTTCCTTATTATGCCTTTATTATCCCCAATTTAAACTTCAATTTGAGGACCCCACTTCATGTTTCACTTTGTATTTAAATAATGCATCACAAAACAGTTGTGTGAATCTCTTGAGCTTCCTACATCTGATTGATGAAAAGAGACAAAAACAAGGCTGGGCGTTTAACCAGTCAAAAGAGATTTGGCCAACTGACTAGTAAAGAAAATTTTGATCATGTATTTTTAACATACTCACTTTACTAGAAAAGATGGTATTTTATTTGCCTACAGTTCATTAATTATTTTTTTAATATCTTCAAGAAAGAATGATTTTTATTAAATGTGTGATGAATTAATGTTGCAATTTATATTATTATTGGTGCAATAATATATTATTACATCAATGGCAGTTGCTGTTTCTCTTGAGTTATAGCAGATATCCTGTTACTGAGCTAACAGTCGAACAGCCTTTATCCTGCCCTTGCCAAAAGATGACATCATAATGAAATTAAAGATTTAAACTGTCACCAACATTGTGGCATTTTTAGCATCACTGAATATCTGACAGTGGTTGAACAGGTGGCAGCTGACAACATTGGATTGCCCATTTGATTGGTGTGCTAATTCCAAAAATAATCAGGTAAACAGAACTTAACACTCAAAAGCAGAGATGGCATTAAAGTTGGATAATAATTTGAGGTGGGTGGACTACATTCTAAGGGTATGGTAAGCACCACCTCACATTTTCATACAACGATATTTAAAAAACAAAAGAACAAAATAGGGCTTACAGAGTAGAGGTTCACATCACCACTTACCCATTTGTAACGTGCTTAATAAAAGACTTTTGTCAATACAATTAGAATAGGCAGGCAGTAGCAGAAGTACAGACTGTCCCCACACTTTATGCATAGATGAGAGACTTCAGTCTGTTTCCAGGACTGCATCAATTTGAATAACCGGGGGGGGGGGGGGGGGGGAGGGGATAAGATATGGACCAAATAAGAATGGAAGAACTCTCCAATAAATATGTATTTAACAAGGACTTGGGAATGTAGAATTACACTGTATATCTAATTTTAATTCTTTTAGACAATTAGCTAAAAGATAAGTACTTCAAAGTCTAACTTAAAGCTGTGTGAAGAGGATCTGTGTTTTTTATTATATACCAGCCTGGAACACTGCATCTAAAAGAGTCCATGGTTCAGTGACAGAGCACATGATTTGCATGCATAAGTCCCCAGGTTCAATTCCTTGCATCATTAATTAGAACAGAAATTTTACAGTGCAGCATTTAAGCTATACTGCATTGTATAACAGGTAATGCTTCAAGCTCTCTTCTAGGTCCTGGAGAGTTCTTGTCAACAATCAGGCTCAAACAGTTTCCGCTATTGCAAAAAGGAGGGCCAGAGAGCCAACTGCTCCTTTTCCAAGGGAACAAATTCAAGTTAGTATCTTTACCTAGGAACAAATCATAAACCTAGACAAGGCAAACCAGACAGGTAGGTGCACAAGTGAAAACAGAACAGAATCTGGAAAAAAAAACTTGGGGATGAACCTCCCTTGTATTAGACAGATATATGTAAAAGTTACAGTAGTTAGCAGTTCTTTAAGAGCCACCATCGTGTATGGTCTGCGAGACTAGGGTCCAAATCCCTGTTTGGCCACGGAGACCCACTGTGTCACCTTGGGAAGTCACGCTCTGTCATCCTCAAAGGCAATGGCAAACCACCTATGAGCAAATCTTGCCAGAAAACCACATGATAAGTTTGCCTTAGGGTCACAGTAAGTGAAACAACTTGAACACACGTAACAACAGCCAGTGTGTGTAAGCACAAACACATGTTTGTCTACATAAGCTGACCTAAGCCCAAACATAAGCAAAATAATTTTGTTTCCAAAATCATGAAGTCGAGGCCTATTACAGGTAGAGATTCAGAAGGCATGAAAAGGGAAACAGATTGTCTTCTTTTTTCCCTTCGCCCTTTTCCTCCTGATCAGAGCCAAATGATAGTGTGAGGGGGAGGGGTCCCAAAAACCTTTTTAGACCAGACAACAACTTCAAACCTACTTGGAACTCAACTAACACTACCCGTGCATCACTGCCTTGAAATAATGGAGAGCAGCAGATACTTCCCAAGGTTCCCTATGCTTCACTTTTTGGAACTACTGGTACTGATGGTGGATCACTATCCCCAGAAGCTTTATACATTGATATAACCAGCACACTTTAATCACAGAAATACAACCCATTTCTCCCCAGGGTGGACAAGACTGCAGCCTGATGATCTGTATGCATGCTTCATCCTCAGGTGCTAAGTGTTGATGAGCAACTTCAAATCTTCCCTTGCTTTGTTTTCCTTCCTTGGGGACTGGACTCAGCACTTCAAACAGAGAACAGCTTCAAACAGGTCCATCTCCTAAAAGACCTTGAAACAGTGGACCCAGGGCCGCCTTAAACAATGAGGTTCAATGAGCTGCAAGTTCCAGTGCTATGCTTTTTCCTCGGTACTTCTGACACCACCGCCTCCACACATAGGCCATTTCCATACTAGAGTGTTATAGCGCTATGATTCCACTTTCAACCTCCTATGGAATCCTGGGGTTTGCAGTTTCGAACCCCAGGATCCCATAGGATGTTGAAAGTGGAATCACAGCGCTATAACACTCTAGTGCGGAAACTGCCACGCAAGTAAAGCCCCCCACAAAACGCACTGGTTTCATGCCAGCAGACAGTAGGAGAGGGCATCAGCGCGAGGCGGACGGCCAGCTCGCTGGGGAAGAGCTCCCCGGGGACCTCCTTCTCGCTCAGGTAAACCGAAGAGAGGGGCCCTCTGAAAAGGCGGGAGAGGGGACAGAGCGGCTTCAAAATCACCGGCAGCCCACCCATTCCCGGCTTCGAAGGGCAAGGAACCGCTCGGCTTGCCTGAGCCCTTCTTTCTCCCTCGCAAAGAAGGAACCCCGAGAGCGCGGGCTCCGGAGCAAGTCCCGAGGAGTTACGCGGGGCTTCCTCGCGCCCCACGCTCTCTTGAGGACCCCACCTGAGGGGAAAGCCTTACCTCGCGGGGCGGCGGGGGAGGGGGCTGCGTCGTTGCTGGCTTTCGCAGAGTCCCAATTCTTCTGCCGCCGCCGCCGCCGCCCCTTTTACCAGAACAGCACACACCCTTCCTGAAGGCCCCCCACCACCACCGGCAGCTCGGGCATCCCGGCGCCCTACTCAGCCCCAGAGCTGAATCCGAATCAGAGGGAGAGGACTCACCTGGGCAGACACCGTTCGCCTCCCCGCCGGTACTCACGCCCGCAGCGCTCACTCCCCTCTCTCTCTGCAGGCGCTTTTCCTGCCGCCGCCTGGCGCGCGCGGCATCTGCTGCTGCTGCTGCTGCTGCTGCTGCTGCTGCTGCTGCTCTTCCTGCCGCCGCCGCGCACGCGCCCCCTTGAGCGCGCGCTCCGGCTCGGCTCGCTACTTGTTCAGCAGCGTCGGCTCAGCCTGCTTAGGTGGGATTTAAACGCCTGCAGGGAGGGAGGGGAACGCCCGGAAGCGTTAGTACTGACAGTATTCCGACTGAGGTGTGCTTACTCGGAAGTAAGCCCCTTGTGTTGTATGGAACTCATAACCAACTTGCCGTTGCCAAGTTGCAACGGGAAGAGAGCTGCAGCCTTACTTGAGAGTAGTCTTGTTGAGTTCCGTGAGACTTTTAAAAAAAGAGAGAGAGGATTGGGCTCTTAAACTCTGGAAGTGCAATTTCCTTTGGCTTGGGAGTCCCTAAACGCGCTTTCCAAGGAGAACTGGACTCTCAAGAGAATCTGGAATGACCACTGGTATGGTTATAGGCCCGTTCATAGGAAAGGTTTGCCGGCTTCAAATAAATGCGCGTTTATTTTATTTGAAGGTTTGTCGGCTTAAAATAAATGCGCATTTCAGGTGTCTACTTGAAAGGAGGTGCAAAGAGCACACAGCAGGTTTGTGGCTCCCGTTGAAAGGTGGCAACTACGTCATTGATTATAGTGTGTTTGTCACCAGGATGCAGCCCAGCTGGTGTAGTGGATTGAGAACTGGACTATGACTGTGGAGGCCAGGTTCAGATCTCTGCTTAGTCATGGAAACCCACTGGGTGACCTTGGTCAAGTCACATTCTCTCAGCCTGAGAGGAAGGCAAAAGCAACTCCCCTGAACAAAATCTTGCCAAGGAAACCCCATGACAGTGTCACATTAGGATTGCTATAAGTCGGAAATAACTTGAAGGAAAGGGCAACAACATCACCAAGGGAGTGGGAGCAGAGTCAGCTTTTCTGCTTTAAGCATTAAAATGTCTTGGGTCCTTTCCACCAGCATTGATAGATGCAGTGTTGATACACTGGAAATTTGGTGGAACTATGGTTCTCAGACCAGTGTTTTGTTCGCAAGATGTAGGTTCCAGAAATTATATGACTGTGATAATAATGTGGCACAAATATGGTACCAGTCCCAGGAGCATTGGGAGAAAATACCTTTGTGGCCTATCAGATAGCCTGAGGAGTACTGCTTTAGAGTATAGCAGAGCTGACTCTTTGGCTGGGTGACCCTATGCTTATCAAATTGTCCCATCGTGCACAAAAACACCTCCCCCCCCCATGTATTCACTGCTGCAGCCGCCAGCCTCCCACTTCACCTTCTTCTCACAGGCTCATCCAGAGACATTGTCATTGTGATGGGCTAGGAGCTGAACAGCTACTATTTCAAACAGTCCCACTTGGCACATGGACTAAGTGACAAAACAAATCTGTGGTTTATGGAACCAGTTCCCATATACATCTGGGATAAATCAGTACACAAGATGCCTCTTCCATTCCTGGATAATAAAGAAATTCTCAAAATATTGTTACCTTGATTTCTGGGGTCCCTTGGGGGATGGCTTAATGTGTTCCACATGATAGGGACTGGAAACTAGCCAGAGCATGAGCAATAGCAATGGGAGAGGTAGGGTAACCTAGCGGGGGTCTTTCTACCCAGGTTTTACGGGGTCAGGCCAAGCCAAAAACCATATGAAGATGTCTAATGAATGATTTTATTGAATGAAAGTCTCACGCACCAGTGCAATCACTCACACGCTCACTCAAGACCTATTAAGAAGCAAAAGAGAGGAAACTGGATAGGGGAAATATTGAAAGGATTGTAGCTGGGGTAATACTGCACCTTTTCCTGAAGTCCTTGGTCCGGGAAAAACAGTGAAGAAGTGGAGCTCAGCATGGAGAGTGCTGAGGGGATTACTCGACGGACAGAGAAACAGTCTGCTGGTATGACCGGGAGTTATCCAAAGAAACTCTCAAAAACTGGGACTATTTGTAGGGGAAAAGGTACCTGGAGGGCTAATCCTTTCCCGGGGAGAACAATGGGGGTTGCAACGGAAAAGAAGCTCCACAATGGCAACTCCTTTTGCATGATGAGATCACAAGGTGTTGCCAGAGTTTCAGAATCTTCAGTTACTTTGGGTTGTGGTGTGAATATATGTAGATGGTCCTTGCCTGATAGGATTTTATTGCTATCAGTGCTCAACTTGGGGGAAAGCACACTAATCCCCTCAAGCTGGCTCCTCAGTGGCTGAGGACCTTTTGTCTACTGTGGGCTCGCGCAGCTTGAGGCCTCCTGGGGCTACGTGACGGGGGATTGTACTGGCCTGACCTGGTTTTCGATTGTTCGACCATTGCTGCCTACGTGCTCATCCGAGTGACCTATCAGGCACATTGAATCATATTTTAATATCAAAATTGTAGACCCCGCGACAGGGTGTACCAGTGAGGTAACAATTTCATCAGACCAAGGTATGGAAAAGAGTTGTCTTGTTAGAGAACAAATAGTTAACCAGAAAGATTTTCCCATATTCAGGGCCCTTTTTCTTATGCCTGCATTGTGCCACTTTGTAAGGAAGGAGTCTGTATCATGACAGTCTCAAATATTCTGGGCATGAGGATCACTGAAGACAATGTTTGGTCTGATACTCTTCAATTAGGTCCAAAGAGGTTTTGCATCGCTTGGACCCTTTCACACTACACAGTTATATCACTATGATTCCACTTGAACTGCCATGGCTGCATCATGGGTTGTGTATGTGGGTGAGGCATGAGAGGAGCCCCTAGGTAAGAATATCAAATGTCCTTCCCTAAACCGCAAATCTTAGGCTGGAACCATGGCAGTTAAAGTAGAATCCTAGTGCCATAATCGTAAAGTGTGAAAGGGCCTCAGGTACATATAGGAAAGTGAAGGCAGATTGGTCTTCTATGCTGTCTTGAAACACAATGCTTCTAGAGGGTTCATCGTGGTAAGGTGAAAAGCAGCTAAGCATATACATTAGAAAATAGGACAGTGTGCTTCATGCAGTGGCCAAGATCCTGCTTTGGGAGACATATGTTTCATGTAGATATACTCTGTAGTATGTCTTCCAGTACTTTTCCCTGCAAACTCACCTTGTCAGCAGCAGTACATTCCCCCAACATGGCTATTTCAGTATTGTCAGAGAGCAGGGAGATGGATGGAGACACATCCAGTTATTTTCCTGTAGCTGGATGTGCTGCTACAGGCATCTGCAGAGACCACCAGGGGTCCATGCAAGCACTCTGTAGATGTCCTACTTGCAGTGTGTCCAGCTGCAGAAAAATAGCTGGAAAGGTCTCTGTTCATCCCCCTGTTCTCCGACAACACAGAAATTTATGTGGGAGGGGAGGGAATGCACAGCTTACTAGGTGATTTTCCCGGGGGGGGGGCAGGTTGGTTATTGGATAACTGGAACAGAATTCTGTCCTGTGCAATGACCATAAAAGTCAGTTGCAATTATTTAAGTCCAATTTATCCCATAACAATTCACTAATAGGATACCAACCATTGTTATTGAAATTTAGCTAGCAACGCAATACTATGCAAAGGTCAGTGTACTGAAATCTATGGACCCAGGTCTCCATTTGCTCCTAAGGAAATCAGGAATCTAAAGAATGCAGGTGGTAAACCCCCAGGGATACCAGGGAAGCAAAAGCAGTACACAAAGCTTAAATGCCTGATGCTTAACATTACTACTGGAAACCAAGTGTTCTATAGTGCACAGATGAGTTTGTAGGAAGCAAAAGCAAAGTTTTTTGACCCAGCCTGTGGGTGTGATGAAAGCCCAGGTCTTTGACATTGAGAAATTATTTATCCAATTATATGTGACAGTATGTGTGTGTCCTTGCGCACTTAAGCATTTCAGTAGGGACACAACATCTGAAACACCTGAAACCAGCACACCTGGAAGAATGTGACCAAACTTTTGACAACACAGAAGAAAAAAATATCATTGGGCTGTTTAATGCTGTACGAATGCAGTTTTAATGCCTGTTTTCACAACTGAACAACTTATTCTAAAGTAACTCAGATACAGCAACAATCATGTTGAGGTTAAAAGAAAAAGAATAGCTATTATGAAGCAGCTCTGATTTCCTGTTAAGATTACAGCTGTGAAACTCCCTTGACTGATGTCCTAATTTCTAATCATTACTCTAGTTTTGGAACCAGAGTAACCGACTTTAAGACTGAGCAAGCAGCCAAACTGAAACCTATCCTAGCCTTTTTTTTTTTGTCATGAGATACCTTTGTCTATCAGCCGTGCAAGAAGACTTACGTAGTTCCTCATTCACACTTCTGTTGTGAGTGAGAAACTAACTACGTATGTGAAGCAAGTGGAAAAATGAGCACTGGCAAGCACTGGACTGGATTAGACATCCCCTTCTTCCTTGTCCCCCTAATCTACCACCATGACCACCACCACCACCACCAACAACAACAACAACAACACAAAGGAGCATTCAAAACTTGTATCTCCTAGCTGTAGTCTGGAATGATACAGTTGCTCTACAGTCTCAAGATTTTGCTACACCATCTTGCTATATGAATTGTGTCAAGCTGCAATTCTGCTGCAATTCCAGTTAAATGTGCAGGGAGCTGGTATTATCTCTGTACATAATTAGAGCAGAAAAAGAAACCAACATTGCCCTATTTATTCTTAGAAAAAAAGAAACTGTTTTTATAGAAGTAGTTATTATTTGAACATTCATATATTGCTTTTGAATTTCAAAACATTTCACATACATTGTTTTATAATTCTTGGAAAAACAGGATCCTATTAACTAGATTGTATTATTATGCCTTTTGTTCCTATGGTGGCACTAAGAAGAATTCTTCTTTTGACTAGAAAGCAGATTATTACATTTTCTAAATAAGGCAAGGGCCTCGTGGTTCATCATTGCTCATAGAACAATCCTAATTAGACTGAGAGGCAGGGAGTACCACTACTTCCAAACTCCAGGCAGCACACTCACACTATGTGGGAAGTGACTTGTTTTTCCCCAGTGAAAATAAATGTTGGGGTTTTGGAAATTTCTTCCCCATCAGACTCAACTGCTGCAGAAAGGGCGACCCTGGAGCTTGTCTGGTGAATGGAAAAGAAAGCTGGATACAGTGAATGCTTAGCTCTACCCACAATCTTAGGAGCTTATGGTTGCTACCACTAGCAGAAATTCTGCCAGTAGGAGAATCACCCCTCTCTACTGTAAGGCCCCGCTTTGTGGGGGTCCCTGATATTAGTATGGTTTGGATGGGCACCATACCTAATTGGCATCATATGTAATTGGCAACATATTTTATTGGCTCTGATATCAAATTCAAGCCTCAGAGGTGACGGAGAGGTCAAACTGAGCGAGGGAAAGAATTTGACTGTAAATGTGAGCAGGATAGGTCAACTCGAAACTTCTTCCAGGTAAGACTGAGTCATTTGTCAGGCAAATACACACCATTCCTGTGGATAATAGGCTTAAATAGAAGCTGGAATTTTCCAGGGAATCCAACTGTGAGGAGGCCACCAGGACACTGATTGACAGATATCCATCCTTTGTACACCTGGATTCTTTCCTCTTTCCTCACAGCACCCACAATAGATAGCTATTACAAATCCCATCATGTCTTTGTCAATCAAAGCACTAAGCCCATCAACAGGCGAAAGACCCATTGTCCACAACAGGTTCCCTTTGTCTTGCATCTGGAAACTTCACAGCCACAAGCCATTTTCAGGGTACAAATACCCCTGATTTCAGGATGCCTAGTGCAGTCTCTCGAAAGTCTACCTGTCACTCTGTCCGTCTGGCTCCTGAATGAGAACTGTCCTTAGGTCCTACCTAAGCCAAAATACATTTCTGCTCTTCACTACTCTTCTGGACAGGTAATTATAAATCCCCCAAACCCCTCAGCCTCGCTATGATTTTTCCTCCCTTCCTCTTTCAGTTAGCTCTTGTGTAAATGTGTGATTGTGTGTATCTTGTGTGCATACATGAGCGAATTCCCCTCAATAAAACACATTTTTAGCTTACTTTTGAATCTTTGGCTGGTTCTTTTCCTGCGTGTCCCTGTAAACACTGGTAGGAAAGATCTTGCCAAGTTGCCCCCCTCTCGCAGCCTCCTGGTCTTGAGCTTATTAACTCCCCACTTTTTCAAGGAGGTATTTGGCATTGCAGAGTGGCCCATGTGGCACCTACGTTTTGGGGTAACACTACCTCCCGGTGGGTGTCTTCATAGCTCTGCTACAGATAAACTGCACCGGTGGGAGTTCTGCTCTCCTGGCAAAGGGACGTTTTCATCTCACTCTAACCTCTTTCAGCCGGCAAATCCAAGGGTTAGAGTCACGCTGTTAGCTTCTCAACTGCTACACTACTTCAGGTTGTTTCAGATTTGGGAGCAGTTACATGAGTGTTCTTTGGAGAAGAATTAGAAACCTATGGAAGAAGCCAGTCAACTCAAAACTCACAGGTCTTTCTTTTTTTTTGAAAGCATCTGAAAATTCAGAAATTACAATGAAGCCAAACCTCACTTAGGAAAGTAGGTGGGATATTAAGGGTAACTAATGCACAATTCTATGTACACAAATGGTATTGGATCTTCCAGTGTATTCAAAGATCTGGATGCTTGCTAACAGAGTAAAAGTTGCAAAAAAAAAACCTAGGGTGTTACATTTATTTTCCCTTCCATGTGAAGGCTTTCTTCTGTGCCCTCAACCATCTCACTGCAAGTTAGATCAGTTCCAGAATTGGCATAAATCATGCTTTTCGGTAGGGACAGAGCTGTGATTGCACAACCCCACCTTCCCTGCCCTCTGGTACAACCCCAAGACCCCCCTCCCTGAGCTCATAGAAATATGTCATTGGAAGGGCCCCCAAGAAAAATTGTTATATTCTATAACTCTTGTAGTCTCTCCTGGACCAAAGCATCGCCCTGTTAGTGGTTCAGTTCTGCTTCATTGTCTTTATTTCAGACAGATAGCCGTAAAACATTCTGAATGCTGTGAAGAGTGATTGTTTGAAAACATAAATGTACATTGGTCTAGTGTATAATCCAGGCTATAAGATTCTTTTTAAAAAAAATTCACATGGGTTTTGACAAAGGCAAACACCAATGAGGCAAGAAGCAGTTAGCATTGGGTAATTACCCAGGAGACGATTAGCAAGCAGAAAATAAATCTGGCTACTTATACGTTTGACCAGTATCCATGAAATTTTTAAAAAATCAAAAAGAAACAAATCCTCTGTATACATTGAGATAGAGGACTGAGTCACAGATCAATCAATTTTTTTGCAGAATACGCCTAAGCATGTTTACTTGGAGGTTTTGATGTGTTCAATGAGAGTTACTCTCTACCGTCACTAGGCTCCTAAACATGTTTACTCAGGAATAAATAAATTGAGTGACATTTAGTTCTAGGTAAGTATGCTTAGGAACACAATCTTTCCTATGACTATTATTTCCGATTTTAAAGTATATTTTAACCCTACTATGCTCCCATCTCTCTTTTTGTTTCTTCATGATACTATAAAACAGGACAGCAATCTTATTCACCAGAACAATTCCATCTCTCATGTCAAGGAAAAGAAAAAGCCTTTAGGTTACAATTCTTTAGCCACTTTTGTGGGAAGTATTATGTGCAATTACAGCCACTGTGGTCTAGTGGTTTGAGTGCTGGACTGTGACCTTGGAGACCAGGGTTTGATTCCCTGCTTGGCCATGGAAACCCACTGGGTGATGTTGGGCACCTCACACATTCTCAGCCCCAGAAAACCCTGTGATAGGTTTGCCTCAGAGATGCCATAAGTTGGAAACAACTTGAAGGCACACAACATATGCACACGTGTGTGAGTAAGCTCCATGGAACAGGGTTGAACTTGTATCTGAATAGACATATAAGACTGTGCTGTTAATGATACCTTGTGGACAAGACCAGACCAAGATTTGTAAATTTGCATGCTCATTTAATATGTTGACATTATAACTTCTTTAATTTGGGGTTATCATGTAAAAATGTCAGAAAAAAGAAGCCAGAATAAGTGAGAAAGCTTTGCAGCTGTCTGCAGACCTAGGAAGTATTTAAAATATTCACAGTTAATTTATTGGAATAAACTCAGCAATAGACCATTAATTTTAAAAGGTAGTTTAAATGAGTAAAGAGAAACTGACAGAAAGCTTCGCATCATTGTTACTTCCACAAATGCTTCTACTTACTACTGTCCTTAATACACTATTGAATTCATTGTAAATTACTGAACAATGCTTTTTTCATTACAAGTCTATATTACACTCCCATGTCTTTTTCTGTATGCTGTCCTAAATATGGAATTATTAGAATCCTCATGAGCTTTTTGCTAAAACTGGTTACCATAGTATTTGAGCGTTTCAAACAGTCATCTATTTATCTTTTAGAACAGAGTTCCAAGGTGAATACGAATATTTTTGAAAGGAGATGAAAGTTTAAAAAAAAATCCAGACATGGAATGGTTATTTTTAAAGTTCAGTCTGTCATTTGTTTCAGGGACCAAACAGAAACATTTGCAGTATAAAGGACAGGAAGTAGAAGGAACTATTCTGTTAACCTGGCCAAGGTATAAGATCCCCATACACACACAACTTTAGGTGGGTGTGATGCAAAAAACCACAGGAACCACTTCCTTGTGTTCATCCAGACAAGATTTCTGGGAAAGTTGGCATTTTCACCCACGTTCTAGAATACAGTTTGGCTCTGATTCTTATTAAAAATTTTCTGGCTTGTTACATCATTCCCATTTATTCTTCTAAAACTGGCGAATTTGGTAATTATGGCTGCCTGAAATGTTAATGTTCTATTTTGCAGAACACAAATGTTTTGCCTGGAGTGACCTGTAGCATTGTTCCCATCCAGTCTCTGCATCTGCTGAATTTGGTGCCCTTGGCTGCCTGAAAAGTTGGCATCCCTGATCATTTCCTGGGTGTTTTGTCTGGAAAAGGAACAAAATGGTAGATTCTATAGAATCTACCACCTCATCTTGCATGGCTGATGAATCTGGTGACCGTGGTACCTCTGATTCCACAATCATAGTAGAACAGCTGGGAGCAGAGCGGTCAATGAAAGATAATGTCAAATAAAACATGTTAATCTTTAAGCTACCACAAGATTTAAAGTTGAAGGCTTTCACGGCCAAAATTCATAGGTTGTTGTGGGTTTTCAGGGCTTTGAGGCCATGTTCTATGGCCTCAAAGCCCAGAAAACCCACAACAACCTACCACAAGATTCTTTTGTCATTTTTCCTGCAGAATATTAATATGACTAAATCTCTGAAAAGTCCATTTTCCTTTGGGTAAGGATACACACGCAAAGCAAGTACCAATACACTGTGGCAGACCTGTTTTCCCTTTAACACCACTTTCCTATTATTAAATTCTTTCATCCTACATTCCTATCACCTTATAGCTGTTGTTTTGTTTCCTTTCTATAGAATGCATTGAAATAGGGAATGGAACAATACAATACTAATTCAAAGATGTGCTGGCTGCAGGAAGATAGGAATAGCCAGAAACCTCATTTGCTGAGATGAGCGAGCTGAAATGGACATGAACTGGACATTTTGAGTCAAATAATTACATAGTGTTTTACTCAGGAAATGAACATCCAAGAAGATAATGAAGTGGCATTTGTAGTGAGGAGAGATATAGCAAAAACAGTCAAAGGATACAATGCAAAATCTGACCAAATTATGTCAATAAGATTTCAGGAAAAAAAATCCAAGTTTATGCTCTAGCTACAGAGGCAAAAGAAGAAGAAACAGAAAGATTCTACGCAGGAGTCAGGAGGAAACCGATCACACACCAAAACAAGACTTCTTTTTAATTATAGGCAATTGGAATGAAAAAGTAAGAAACAGCAGAATCAAAGTCTGTAGGAAAATTTGGTCTAGGATCAAGAAATGAAACAGGAGATCAATTGGCTGAATTTTGTGAGACTAAAAGCTTTTTCATCTCAAACACATTCTTCTAGCAACCCAAGAAGTGACTGTATACATGGACATCATCTGATGGCCAATATAGAAATCAAATAGACTACATAGTTGGAAGCAGAAGATGGAAAAGCTTCATTCTGTCTACAAAAACAAGACCAGGAACAGATTGTGGCACAGACCATGAACTACTAATAGCAAATTTTAGAGTAAAGCTAAAGAAGAATACCACACCAACCATGATGCTGAAATACAACCTGAAGGACTTCCCTGTAGAATTTAAAGATAATGTGAAAAATAGATTTGCACTATTAAGCGTAATTGACTAGAAGCCAACAGATTTCTGGACTGAAGCCAGAGACATTGTCAGGGAGGAATGCAAAAGACACCATAGCCAAAAAGAAAGAGAAGCCCCAGTGAATGACAGATGGAACTCTTCAAGCAGTTAAGAACAGATGAGAAGCAAAAATAAAAGGAGACAGAACTAGAGTCAGAACCCTGACTGCAACTATTCAGTGACTTTTGCGCAGGGATGAGAAGAACCACTATAATAATCAATGCAGAGAAATGGCAGCTGACAACAAAAAAGGAAGAACAAGAGATCTCTTCCACAAGACCTGAGAAATCAATGGAAATTTAAACTAAGAGTGGGATGCTATGCGACCAGTGGAGGAACACATTATATGACCAAATAGGAATAAAAAAGATAATGGAAACAATACACAGAAGAACTAAAGGTTGAGAGATTCATTAACCAGAGACCCACATGAAGACAAACCTCTAGTTTTAGAAAGTGAAGTGAAAGCTGACTCAGAGCACTTGGAACAAATAAACCACCAGGAACAAATGGCATAGTAATAGAGCTGCTTCAGTCTTCAGTGGCAGAATCTACTGTAATTCAAACTAAACTCTGTCAATAACTATAGAATACAACAAAATGGCAGACAGGTTGGAAATGCTCAATATACATTCCTATCCCCAAACAAGAAGACAGCAGGGATTTCAGTAACCAAAGGATCACTGCATTTACTTTCTCATGGAAGCAAAGTCATACTCAAAATTCTACAACAAGGATGTCTACCATGTTTGGAGCAGGAAATGCCAGGTGTTCAAGCTGAGTTCAGGAAAGGAGTAGGCACTAGGTAACATATTACAAACATACATTGGATAATGGAGCATATCAAGGAATTTTGGAAGAAAATAAGATTGTGCTTTACAGATTACAGCAAAGCCTTTGATTATGCAGATCATTAAAAAACTATGGATCATTCTTAAAGAAATGGGTGTGCTTGATTGTCTTGAGGCGTAACCTGTATGCAGGACAAGAGGCTACTGTCAGGACAGAATGTGGAGAAATGGAATGGTTTCCAGTTGGGAAGGGGGTCTGGCAAGGCTGCATTCTGTCACTCTATCTGTTTAACTTGTGTGCTGAAAATATCAAACATAAAGCATGATTAGATTCAGAGGAAGGAGACATGAAAATTAGAGGAAGGAACATCAGCACTTTAAGATATGCATACAACACCATACTACTAGCAGAAAGTAGCAAAGACTTGGAACGATTGCTGAAGAAAGTCAAAGCAGAAAGCACAAAAGCAGGTTAACAGTTGAATATTAAGAAAACAAAAGTAATGATCTACATAACCTTAAGGGAGACAACAAAGATATTGAAATAGTTCAAGATTTTACATGGAATGGAAGGGCACCTATGAAGGAACCAGACAAGATCCTGAAGTGCAGAAATATATCATTGAATACTAAGGTTAGGATTATCTGTGCCATCATATTTCCAGTTTCTATGTATGGTGGTAAAACTTGGACAGCAAAGAAAGCTGATAGGAGGAAAATCATCTGCTTTGAGATGTGACACTGGAGAAGAGTTCTATGGATACCCTTGACTGCCAAAAAGACAAATCAATGGTTCCTAGAGCAAATCAAGCCTGAACTCTCTCTAGAAGCCAAGATGACTAAACTGAGGCTGTTGTCCTTTGGCTATATCATAAGAAGACACAACTCACTAGAAAAGACGATAATGAATGTTAAGGTAGAGGCAGTAGGAGAAGAGGAAGACTACATTACAGATGGATAGACTCAATCAAGGAAGACACGCCCCTGAATCTGCATGACCAGAGCAGGGTGGTTGATGATAGGGTGACTTACAGGTTTCTCATTCATAGGGTCGCCATAAATCAAAGTTGACTTGTTTAAAAACAACAACAACAGGGAATCCAAGCCAGCTAATGGTCCTAGCAAATACTGCATACAATGGCTGGTACAGCCTTTTAAGGCTTACTGATTTATGTTGTAGCATGAGCTTTTGTGGATATCAATCCTCCTCCTCAGTCATTGCATCTGAGGAAGTGGATTGATATCGACAAAAACTCATGCTAAAATATAAGTCAGTCAGTCTTAAAGAGGCTGCTACCTTCGTTTTTTATTTCCCCTCCATTTTTTCCTTCCATTGCAACAGACCAAGGCAACTTCTTTGAGGATAATTGGTTTCATTTTCAGAAAGAAGAGGTCTTTACCATAGCTCATTGTCCACTCTGCTCACTGTTTACTCGGCCAGAGAGCCATTCACACCCATGCCCTCCAGGCAGGAATTGTGTATAGTTTTGAGCCACTAGCTCACAGTACATTGATTGCTGACAGCCATTCTGATTTCCAACTGTGTACTGTCCTTAGATGCAAGTCTGAGCCACACTGCTGCTTCTTTGCTACTCTTCGAGGTTAATAAATATCACTCGTGATGCCCTGAAATTTCACTGTCTAAAAACTTTCCTCTATTTTCCTTCAGTTAGCCTTCTATGATTGTGTGACTATTTGAGATCTTGTGTGTGTGTGATTAATTCCTCTAATAAAACATGATTTAGCTTACTTTTGGATCTCTGGCTAGTTCTTCTTTACATAAGACCCCTTAAACATTGGTGTCTGTTAGGTTACCCTCCCTTGCAGGTTCCTAATTTTGCTCACAGTTCCCAACTTTTGCACGGAGGTACTGGCATCGCAAGTGCACCCTTGAGTCACCCATGTTGTGGGGTACAACAAGAATCGTACATAATTGATGACCGTGTACTTTTTATATATTCTAAAGAACCCCTGTTCATATACATGATGCCTACAGCACTATTTTGATCTAATTAAAAATCTCTGGAAGTATAGGGGACCCACTTGCATAGAGAAACCCTAGATACATGAAGTTGTTTATGTGAGGGTTCTTTTTAAACTTTACTGTAAACATTTGTAAATACTTGGAGTGCATGTGACCTTACACATCTGTCTATCCAGATATCCATCTAATGTTTGAAGAGAGTATTTGAATATTACTATTAAAGCATTAGCTTGGAACATTAGCTTTTTAAAAAAATCACTGCATTAATCTTTAGTGAACTCTAGAACTTAATTCAGTATTGTTAACATCAGTATTGGAAATATTTGGTTCATTGCATTCATTACATTTTAAAGAAATCATAGGCAGCCTGCATACCAGAGCTTCTGCTCAATGGAAAATCTTCAAGAAGTACAAACCAGAACTCGTTTCACTTCAAAATCTTCCCAGGTTTCAAATAGCTCCAATCTGAGATTGAAGACAAAGGCAGAAGAATGAGAAAATAACAGATTTGAGACACACTGTTCCATATGCCAAAGAAGTTCTTTTTCCTTGTAATTCTACTCCCCCATTAAATAAATAGCAGGGTGTTCTTTATACATTATTTCTAAGCTTTGATACTGACAGCCAGAGGCTGTCACAAGCTACTCACCAGTCCATCTCTTCACAACCAGGGCCCTTTTCTCATGGCGTTTTTAAAGCGTATTAGGCACGCTACCTCCCCCCTTCACAAGCTGCCGTACTGCATGACATTCTGGCAAACCAGGTGCTATCATGGCCACGGATAGTGCTGATAGCGCGTTTTCTTATTTTCGCCTGAAAGGCGAAAATAACCTCCCTTTCACGCATCGGTCGCGCGACCAGAGGGCCTGTGGAGCAGTTGTCCGGTGTGCTTCTGGGAAGGACCTGGGAGTGGGCGGGGTGTGGGCAGTCCCTGTTGCCTGTCCCTCACACAGCGACTCCCAGGGGATGCTCCGCCCAGCAGCAGGCTGGCCGCTGCCCCCATCGCAGCAGGGAACACTGCACGACACGTCGCCGCGAGAGGCCACCCCGGGGCTGCGTCGCCACTCACACTTGAGACGACAGCAGCCCCCTGGGGTCTGGCCAACTGTGTTTTTTTTTTAAAACCCAGTGCTATCGTTAGCACGTTAGCACATTACCAACGTAGTACGAAACAGCCTGTTGGCAGGATCTATCGTGCTAACGTTAGCACGATAGTCAACGAAACAATAAAAAAAAAGAAAAGAAAAACTACCGACCAATCAGGGGTGGTGGGGCGGGGACAGGGTGGGACTGGGGGTAGTCCAGGAGGCCGACATGAGGACAAGGCACCGGGCGGGGACTGGTGCTCTCTCGCGAATGCCCTACCGTGTGCAGACTGCAAGGGGCTCTCTACTGGGCCTCTTGCGATATTGGCAATATCGTGAGTGCTCTAGTTCGTCGCGCTATCAAGGTAAGGTGCGAAAAGGGCCCAGGATATAGGCTAGTGAGTTTCCCAGTTTGAATCTCTGGTTTATGAAAGGTATCTGAAATGAGTTATATATGTATATAATGTATATATATGTAATTCTCATTTATATGGATAAAGGGGAATTACATCTCTAATAGTCCCTCCCCCTTTTTTCCTTTATTTTACAGTGGGTGGGTTAACAGCCAAACAAGCTTAGACAGTGGCAGATTAAACCCAATTCTGCCATAATCATGTAGGAAGAAGGGACGGAGGGACTTGATTTTAAAGGAAACAGCAGCATGTAAAGGAGAATACTAACCTGTCTGCCTGCAGTTTCCTCCCTCCAATTCCTTTTTTCTCAAGACTCAGCCAAGAAGAAAACTGAAACAGGGCTGCAGGTAACTAAACAGGAGAATGAGGGAAAGTTCGTACTCCATACATGTGTGCCCCTTTTACCCTTTTCCTTGCCTTCCACCCAGTCCTACTTTCTTATATGACTTCAATGTACTTGGACCTGTGTTAAATACTTAAGTCTGCCACCATTGTTCCATTGAATTTTGAATTCACCGTTTTATTCTGAGGCAGGAAGAGTCACATCCAGAGAGCACTAAAGCAGGTCCCACCAATACAGAACTCATAATTAATGCAGAACTCAGAACTCTTTTAAAAATTCCCAGCTGAATACTTTCTGTACCTTAAAAATATGGGCTGTGGCTTGGCTCGATTTGATCTGATATGATTACAGAAGTATGCCACTTAGCAGATTATGGAGTCCTTCCTTAGCTTCCATGTAGCTTAAGTATGTTCTATCTGGACTCGTCCAGCTTCCTTATCCTGTCCCTTTTCCCCTAAAAATGTCAAAGGGGGACAGCAAGTTATTGGAAAATTTTATTGCTGTTGTTGTGTGCCTTCAAGTCATTACCAAATTATGGCAACCCTAAGGTGAGTCTATGACAGGGTTTTCTCAGCAAGATTTGTTCAGAAGGGATTTGCTGTTGCCTTTCTCTGAAGCTGAGAGAGCGTTACTTGCTCAAGGCCACTCAACAGCTTTCCATGGCTAAACAAGGATATGAACCCTGGTCTCCTGAGTCATAGCCCAGTGCTCAAACTACTACACCACACTGTTTCTCGCATTGCAAACACTTAAATATTTTCAATGTGTGCCCACCATATACTAGACTATCAATAGTCATAGCCATTATAGCTGTTAGCAAAAATTAATGGAGCAGTTGTCTGACAACATCTGGACAGGCACATATTCCCAAATGCCAATAAACAAACAAAGAAGTAATTGTTAGGCTAACTTAGGCCATTTCAGCCCTACACTGTGATAGTGCTATTATTCCACTTTCAACATCTTGTGGAATATCCACAATATCCACAGGATATTTCACAGGAGGTTGTGGGGTCAGAGGCTGTGGGGCCTGTAGCTTCCTGAGGCCCAAGAGCTCTCTGGCTGAGAATTCTAAATGTTCCTCTCTAAACTGCAAACTTCAGGATTCCACAGGATGTTGAAAGTGGAATAATAGCACTATAACAGTGTAGGGTGGAACTGGCCATAGCTGCATATATCCCAACCAATTAATCTCTTGTTCCTATGCAAGAATGGAGAACTTTTGCTCGACCCCCTGACGTTGCTGGATTATAACTCCCTTTTACTCTGATTATTAGTCCTGTCGCCTGAGGAGCAATGAGCACTGTTGTGCCCTCCAACTGTCCTCATTTGGCATGGACAGTCCTGATAAATTCTTTGTAATCCCACATTTCAGCTGCTTTTAAAATGTCCTAGTTTCTCTTTGCTCTTTCCACTTTCTTCCTTTGTCATCAGCTTACTTCAGTTGGTGCAAAGTGAATTCAAAATTGAAAAAGTAGTTTGTTTTCAACTCAGCAGCAGGAGTGAAGAGGAGGAAGTAGAATCTTGCCTTTTCCAGTAGGTTTTGGGAAAAAAGCAAACTGCTGCAGTCTCTGTTACCTTGCGTATTCTACCTTCTTAATTACTTTTGCCACCTTGACCACATTCTGATGTTGCTTGGCCATACCTGTCCCAGTTTTTATCTGTGCAATCTTGGAAGTTATGCACTGGAATACAGAACCTGTGAAATGCTGAGGGATTTCCACTACTGTTTTAGAGGAAGGTGAGGGGAAAAGTACATTTTCACTAGAAAAATTATCTGCTTCACATCTGACCTCAGACTGAGAAAGAAACATGGTGTTCAGTTGTAAACATGTAATTGGTACTGCTTCATAGCACCACTCTGGCAAGAAATGCCTTCCTCGACCAGAACAGCAGATTCCCCAGCTGCATATTGCTTTGCAGTCCTCTTGGGAGAGTTATCCACACGTGCCTTGTTTTTTGCTGTGCTCTCTTTACCATCTCACAACCAGACTTAGGCAGAAGCAAGCAACAACTCATCAAGGAAGATTTAAAATGATATTCATCACTTTTCATCTTTGAAGCAAGCCATGGCTTGTTCCACAGATTTCACAGCTAAATAAAGATACGAAATGACAAGGGATTACATGATGCATGTGCACTGTTGTGAGTCATTTTCCCCTCATGATTTCTGGTAATCTTGTGTTTTTATTTCTGTTTGCAGGCTTTGACATCGTGACATATTAGGACAAGAGAAACAGAGAAATTAAATTCTAGGGAAAACACATCTGGCAGCAAACCAGATGTGAACGTCCCCTGTGAGTTCTGATTTTGAAAAAGGATTGTCGCAGTGGCAGTAGTCAGTGTTGTCCAATTCATAGCTGTTAATAGAACCACTCTTACCCATATTATTACCAGCCCGGTGGCAGAAAATCTACCTTCAGATATGATGTGAAATCATTCCAGTGTATGAGTGCTCCCAGGAGATGTAAGAAAATAAAAACAGCAAGCGAGTAGCCTCATCCCGAGTATTCCTGCTAAGGCTGTGAAGCAAAATACATTGTGCTAAGGGGTCATTTTGAAATTTTAGTGACAGAGATGGAAGTAGAAAGAAGTCTGGCTCTGTTAAGTGGGCACAATAGGGGCTGCCTGTGGGAACAGATTTCCAGGAACTCCAGGCTACTTGGGAAGTTCCTCAAGAGAAACACAGCTCCACCAGGGCCCCAGACCCTTAGGGCAAGAGCATCTCAGTATGCAGACAATCACACCCCTTCTCACTCATGCCTTATAAGTATCCATTCACTTACTGGGAGCAGAGAAAAGGAAATACAACTGGAGGAAACCTCAAATCCATCCTTAGTGCCACATCATGTTGTCCCCTGGAAGAGGAAACAATTGATTCTTCAATTACTAATTTTTAACCCATACTATGAAAGTAGTCCTAGGTAGAATGTTTGTTCGTTTGTTTGTAAAAACAAACACCAGCATTTCCTTTATTAGATCTACATTGCATGGAAACAAGCAGAGGAGGTTCTTCATTTCTCTACTGCAGAGCTTTCCAAACTTTCCATGTTGGTGACACACTTTTTAGACATGCATCATTTCACAACACAGTAATTCAGTTTTACTAGCAAATCAGAGGTTAAACTTACCCCTTGTAAGAGATACAGACACACTGTAAAAACAAAATATATGGGGATACAACATATCTCATGAAAACCTTTCATACATTTTTTAAAATATATGATTTATAAATAATGACATACATTTCCAAGATTGCAGGCGACAGACCTACACACTTCAGGCAACACACTAATGTGTTGCGGCACATCATTTGGAAAGCCCTGCTCTACTGCGTAGGGACACTGCAAGACTGACTGGTTCTAATTCTCGCACATAAGCCCACCTATGAAGATGCAATTCTTGTACAGGATTCTGGCCAGCATCTTTTTCTAACCCAGACTGAGCTGCTATTTCTTGACCCTCATGTAGTGTGTAGAAGACCAGCCACCAGCTCAATACACCTCCTTACAATCCAATGGATAAACAGAGCTGTTTGTCATCAGCAACAGCATATTCCAAAACTCTTTAGGAATATACTGTTGCTGATGACAAACAGCTCTGCTTATCCATTGGATTGCACACTAATGTGCCACAACGCATTAGTGATTCCCATTCAGCATATAGTTATGGGCTCCTCTGGTTTGGTCTAAAGAAATATGAATTCTGACAATACATTTCCTTGGGTTTTACTGGTTATTGTCATGTCTGTGTCCACTGGATATGCACTAGGGCTCTTCAAAAGTGATTTTTTTAAAAAACAAAAAACAAGATGCAGTTTGCTCAGGTAATCTTATAGTCTGAAGGGCAAAATTTGTCTTCTCTGATTTTATAAAAAATTGTTTGAATTAATAGTGCTATAGTGCAAAAGTGTCATTTCACTGATGCACTGCAGCACTATAATTCTATATTTGTTTAACAGAATGAAAGGAGAGGAGATAAGGTTCCTTTTTTTGTTCCAATAGCTGTCAGAGTTGAAAAGAAACCCATTCAAATGTGGGAAGAAAATATTCCAGCTAGTGCTAGGAGTTTGCAGAAAACAGTCCAACAGAAATAACAGTTGGCTAGCTTTGAAAGACCCCAAAACTACAAGAAATACTATAGTCTCCTAACCCATTTGTCCTGTCTGGAGTAGCAAACAAGGGGCAGACTTTTAAACTCTGAATTTTACATTACCATGTCATTTTAGGATATTGAGTACATTAGAAGCTCAACCAGAATAGTGAAAAATCCCATCTATAATTTTACTCAGCTCTCTCTCCTGCCCCTGTTTCCATCTTGGGAGAGAGGAAAACTCACCTTCCTTCATCTTTTGTAATCCCATCTCTGAACTGTTTGCATAAAAATTTGGTGGAGAGATTTGTGACCATATTAGTGGTATGAACTAATTAAAATTAATACTTGGGAATTTTCTAACAAAAGGGGTAATTAATCAAATTTATAACTTACTTGATTCACTTAAATTGGACTTTCAGCATTAACTTAATTCCAGAATTAGGTTATTGATAAAGTTATTAATAAATCGAATGAGAAACTGTGCTAAAGAGCCACACATATTACACTTTCCATCTAGTACTTTAAAAAAATGCAAATAGCTATAGGAGTCTTTATTTCAGCTTATAATTAGAATATCACAGTTAATTCTAAAATGTAACAATTCTAAAGCAAACAGTAAAAATGGCTTGGAATGGTGTGGTTTTCTTTGCATCCAGGTGGTCCTGTGTTCTACTGGAAACTTCATACAGCCTCCTTATCTACTTTTCTAAACGAAAATGTGAAGTTCTTATCTTTGGAATTTTTGCTGATATCCATGTGAGAATCAGTAAGCTAAAGAAACAATAAGATAAAGATGAGATTATAAGTGATGGAGAAAAGGAAAGCAAGAGGAAGATTTTTGATGGAGTGGATGAAAAATTGGGTTTTAAAAAATTCGTATAGCTTTTTCCTTTTCTACCAAGCTCAAGACAAGGATGTGGGGATTGGTAAAATCACTGGGGGCATTTTCAAGTTCTAGTACGGGCTGTTAACTTAAATGGCAATTTAACATAAATGTAATAGTTTCATTTTATTTTCCCCACTTCTAAAATGAATGTAATTGTATTATTTTTTTGCTTATTAATCATTAGTGAAATACGTTCACCCTTTTCTACTACCTTTCCTTTCTTTTGAACAAATGTAGTTTTTTTTATTAAAACACAAGTACGCACAAAAATAGTTTTGGCTTCGGAATTAGGACAGGCTGTGACACAGATTATGAAGCCCACCCTTTCTCCTGATTCTGTTCAGTCTCTTATCTTCACTAAGGCCATTTCTGCACTAGACTGTCATAGTGCTATTATTCCACTTGCAACATCCTATGGAATCCTGGGGCCTTTCAGGCCCCTCCCTAAACTGCAAACCCCAGGATTCTATAGAATGTTGGAAGTGGAATAATAGCACTATAACAGTCTAGTGCAGAAATGGCCTAAGTCTCACATCTTTCAAATTTTTCTCCACTTCTTGATAAGTCTAGTGTCCATGTTTGCATCACCATCCTCTTCCCTTTACTCTCCCTGCTTTTCCTCCCCTCCTTCCTCTTCATGCTTGTGACGCTTTCTTCCTGCCTCTTGTCTCTCATTTTTTTTCACTCGTTCTCCTTCTTTTTCTCCATATAGCCTCTATCCTTTGGCACTCGTCTTTCCCTTCTTTTACCTGCTGCCTTCTCTCTGGGCCTTCCATTCCCACCTGTGCTTCTGAGACACTACAAGGCACTGTGTCAGCAGGACGCCACCTCTTCCTCCTCCTCCTGTTTTAGTTGCTGTACCTGCTGGCACAAAGTGCTGCTACAGTGGAGGGAGAGGACAGCCAAGGCGTCGGGACAGCAACACGCAATAAAAATTCTACTTCCCATTATTTCAGTTGGAGAAAAATTCATTGTAAGGTGACTAATATTGTATATGTGCTTGTCTCACGTTTAGCCTTAAGTTTTTGAATTGCGAACATAGACCCTAATGTAATTAAAATTAACATGATGGTTCTCATCTGCAAATCTGACAAACAATGCAAAATAATGCATTGTTTGTAAGATACCCTGTACAGGGTTTCAGAGGTGATTCTGTTCTTCTAGATTGTGTTTTGATGCTTGCAAAACTTTTCCTGGCCTCTTTCATCTTCCTGCTCGTGATGCATGATTAGTACCCCGCCATGTGGCTCAAAAAAGTCTCCTGGACAGCTTACAAAAATTCATTAAAACAAAAATAAAAAATACCATACCTCTGAGTATAGTCACCCTTCCAATGGGTCTGTTTAGTCTTTCTCTCCCTGCTTGTCTATGCAGAAGGTTTTCAAGATTAAGTGGTACCTCATAGTTCACACGAATGAAGACAAATCTTGTCTCTTCAGAGGACTGTGGTGCTTCTATCAGGCAAGATTTAGGACTTTACGAGTTGTTTGCAAAGTCTGGCAGTAAGCAGTTTGCACTATGTCACACTGTTGGGTCTGTTTACTTCTAGACAGTTTCTGCAGGCCAGGGAAGACCTTACACAAATACACAGCTGCTGCCAAAAACAGCAGCTGCGCTTTTATCTCACTTTCCTTAACATGAAATTATGATGCTTCACGTATTCCTGCTTTCCTTGCCGATCTATGCACTCAAACCTCAGACTGTTCTGTAGATAGAGCAGGACCCAGGAAACATCAAGGAATGGTTTGCTGTTGTTATGTACCTTCAAGTTATGTCTGATTTATGGCAACCCTAAGAGAACTCTATCACAGAGTTTTCTGGAGGCTGAGAGTGTGTGATGTGCTCAAGATTGCCCAGTGGGTTTCCATGGTCAAGCGCTCAAACCACTACACCAAATTGGCTCTCCAGGGAGGGATAGGAGGAACTAAATATGTGCTGCCATTTTGGACCATTTAATGTCAACTTTTCATGAAGCGCTACTGTGTTGTTGTGGTTGTTGCTGTGTCCCTTCAAGTCATTTTAATTTATGGCAACCCATAAACCTATCATGAGGTTTTCTGAGGAGAGTGTGTGATGTGCCCAAGGTCACATCACCCAGTGGGTTTCCATGGTCAAGTGGGGAATCAAACCTGGTCTCCACGGTTGTAGTCCAAAGCTCAGACCACTACGCCACACTGACTCTCAGTGCTACTGTACCAGTACTGTTTTAAAGTATAAACACAAGAGTTATAAGACTACAGAGTTACAGCTTTCAGGATTTTGCCTTTGTTTAGGAGAAGCTTAAGAGCAGCGGAGGACAGGAAAGTGAGAACTGCCGTCTGCAGTTTGAAAGAGAAGAGGCAAAGAGACAACAATGAATTAGCTGAAGGTTGCTCACGCAAGTCGAATGCATATTGAAACCCCTGCTCTCTGCTTCTATATGCTGTTTTACTGATTAAATATTACAGAATTTCCATAGGTTTCTAGTACTTTCTCCATTAAAGAAAGCCAAACTGAAGTGTTCCTTCCTATCCTTGAAAGGCTATCCACCAGCTAGGGAATTGGGACACACAGAAAACAATTTGCTATAGGCACCACGTATGTGAGAAGTCCAGAATATGAGTTGGCATTAGGCTCTGATTTCCTTTAATTTAATATGGATATACTGTAGACCCAATGAAAACAAATCTTTAAAGGTTTAGATTTAGAAAGCAGATGAGGAATCAATAAAAAAGCCAAACTGTTGGTGTAATTTATTCTCTAATATCTTTGAAGATCATAGGGGGTGGAAAAAATAAAGTCTCCCAAGGAATTCCTGAATCCCAGTACACCCAGTAGATTTAATGACACATGAGCTAACTGAAGAATGGCCAACATGTCAGGGGATTAACCTGACAAGGCCTCTCTGAGCTTCAGTTTCTATGATTAACTTGAACAGCAGCGCAAGGCTCTTCGAGCAAACTGCCCAAATTGGATACAGGGCAAAAATGTTTTGCATTCTATTTGCTTTTTGGCTTTCAAGGGTTCAGAGGGAAATTTGTGAGTTGTATGTAATTTGAACTGTGATTTGCAACGGTCTACTTTCTCTCTGTGGTTCAGCAGTACTGAGCTAAGATAAATGATTAGAAGCACCTCAACACTTAGTTAAAAAGAACTGACAAAATAAAGCCAAAATTGTTGCCATATTTTACCACACACATAAATGCAAAAGGCAGAAAAATCCAAAAGCTTGAAACCACTTTCTGCCTCTCAGTCTATTGTTTTCTTTATTGTTTTCTTAATATGTGTTCTGCTTTAATACTGTGGCACCACTTACTGTGCACCATTGCATTCCCATTGACAGGTCACTGGCAAAGCAAAACTCCAGGGGTGAGAACTGATAACGTGCCAGCAAACAATTAAATTGATGTCTATATGATTACAATTAGAAATTTCTAAAAATTGTGGAAGTTATAAAAGCATGGGAAAGGGGAATTCTGGAGTGATACTGGAAGAAAATGGAAAAGGAAAGGTATTAAATATATATATATACACACACAGTTTTAAAGCACACTTTACACATCTAAAGTTACATTATTACTTCAAGAACATAAAATGTGTTATGCATAACTTATTACATTTTAAAATAATGTTTTTGCAGGCAGTGATTACAAAATTACTAAAGGATTTGTTTTTATATGTTTTACTTTTGTTACAAATGGAACTGTAAAGTGCTGAGCTTTAAGGCTTAAATCTAATTGCTCATCCTAGCTGGAACAGATCCACTGAGACAATTGCTCAATGGTAAATCAACATAACAAACAGGAAAATATAGAACATATTTAGTTTATTTTAACAAAACATCCTTTTTTATATATAGGGATACATCTGTTAATACAGTCTCTGACTATGAAGTTCCTTCTTACAAAGTTATTTTAATACCTGCCCAGCTCCTCTTTCTTCCTGGTCCTCTTTCCAGCTGGAAGCTTTTAGCAGCATCAGCATTGAGAGGATGGTAGGGGTGGGTGGGCAAACAAACTTGCAATAGTGTGTCTGTAGTAATATGTCAATAAAGCTTGAATTGAGAAAGAATGGGATTCTTCTTTAACCAAGCCTGCTGTGGCTGTGTGCACCTATCTACAATAGACAAAGTAAAAAGTACATGCCTCCAGAATTCTTGACTAAGTGTGAGTGAAGAGCAAGGCAGAAAGAAAAGGAAGAGCAGCCTGCTGTCCAGGTACCGACCCCCTCTCAAGCATGTTAAAAAACCATAGACCTGCCAGTTTGACCACCAAAACTAAATAAATAATACTAAATAATAATACTAAATAATAATAATAATAATAATAATAATAATAATAATAATAATAACAACAACAACAACAATAATAATAATAATAAAAAAGAGTGGAGGCTGATAACAGCAAAAGCAAAAGTCATCCCCGGATGCATTCTGGAAGAAGCTTTCAAGTGGTCTCTAGAAGTTTCAAAACGTTTTTGTCTACCCATGCAAGACTTGCCTAGTATTGTTGTTCCGTTTCACACATTTGAGTTTCAAATTAGTTTGAATTTCTGATTCATTTCAAATTAGTTGAATTAAATGCTTGCTGAAAGAGTTGAACTGCCATTCCTTTTTGTGGTGCAAGGAACCTCTTCCTATTTTTTTTCTATGTTATATCTGCCCCTGGTACCACAGTTTCTGTTAAGGAAGTAACACCCAGGGACACATCTACTTTGTTAACTGAAGTATGCCTGTTTTTATACCTGATTTATAGCTATTTTGTTCATTTTATCTATTAAAAGATTCTACTAAATTCCATTTATTCTCATATTTACCACATTCCCTTTGTATGAGCATCTCATCAGTGGCGGAGCTTGGAGTGTGTAGAGGGGCGACGGGAGGGGGCGGGGCTATGGCTGCAGTGTGTGGGGGGGTGGCCAGGGTGCGAGGGGATGTGGCCAGGGTGTGAAGGGGTGTGGCTACGGGCCACGAAGCCCCAAAAACATTGCCACCCGGAGAGAATCGTCCCCCCCACCCCGCTGTTGCTACGCGACTGTATCTCATGGCCATTTGGCCTAGCGGAAAAATGACTCCATCCCTGGAGCCTGTACCTCTGCCTGTCTAATTGCCCAATTTTGCACAAGAACATTTCTGCAACTTAAGCTAGATTTTTACCTTTGATTTCAAGAGAACTGCAGTTCTGTAATGTGCAGAATACACACTAGAGGACAGAGCTGATGCTTTCATATGTGGCCTTTTTACAATGCTGAGGTGCTGCTCTCTCCCTAGCAGAACTTTGGTTCTAGACGGTGCTTAACATATGGCTTAAATTGCTGGATATGTTTATGCTGGAGCAGATGAGTGGTGACACAATAGCCATGTTTAAACATTTGAAGGGATATCATATGGAGGAAGGGGCAAGCTTGTTTTCTTCTGCTGAAGAAACTAGGATATGGAGCGATGGATTCAAACTACAGGAAAAGAGATTCCAAAGAAACATTAGGAAGAACTTCCTGATGGTAAGAGCAGTTTGACAGTGGAATACACTGCCTCAAAGTGTGGTGGAGTCTCCTCTTGTGGAGGTTTTAAAATAGAGACTGGGTGGCTATCTGTTGAGAGTGCTTTGATTGTGTATTCCTTCTGGGCAGGGGGTTGGACTGGATTGCCCTTATGGTCTCTTATATGGCAGTGCCACTTCTCTTGGTCAGAATTCTTTCATCAGAATTAGTCCCATTCAGAAACAGGACCATTCAGAAGTGGCTTCTTACAGCTGTAATTGTAAGCTTTCTATTTGGAATTTCCACTCCTTTGAATGACTCAGAGAAAGCTGCATGCTACTTGCTGCGAAGCTGACATGACAATAGTACAACAAAGAACTTCATTCTGACAAGTACACTTTTATTCTGCATACTCATATGCTCATACTCATCTTCTGGCCCCACTCCCTTTTTGATACTCTAGCCACCAAGGTGACATAAAGTTCAGATTGTATTTAAATCCTAAAACTAATTTTAACCATTTTGGTTATATTCAAAAGTATTATCATATTTTATTGGGAAACAATAGGGAAAGATACATATTTTTTATTTAATAAAAAAAATTAAGTTCACAGGCAGGTGCAACGTGCATCTTGCATTAGATAAACTTTGCTTGCAAGTTCCTTTGCTTCGTTAAGTCCATTCTGGGAAGCCCTGTAATGTCATTCATGATTAGCTTTTTGAATAGCTCTAAGAGGTTTACAGGAGCTCATTTTTAATCTGTCTCATTTAACCTTCATTTACACACTGCTTCAGTTGCCTTCCAAGTTAGCACAGCATCACTATTTGTAATAGGTTGGGATGAAATTTAGACCAGATTTATGCTCCTTTGATTGCTGGGGAATTATAAAAGTATTTTGATCCAGATTATCTGATGGTAAAATATCTCCCAACTAACTTACGTTGTGTTAGTCTAATTGGAAATTTTCCTCCTTTTTCTGCAAACTCAGTTGAAGATAATTTGCTAACCGGAGAGGAAACTGGTCATTCAAATATCACACTTCCCAAGGGATATTTACAACAGGGCCAAATACTTTCCTTGATTCATCTGTTTATTTATACGTTTTTAAATACACTCCAGGATTTTTTTAAAAAAAAGCTTTGAAAGTGCCTAACCTACAGTTAAAAGCATTTAAAATGGCATTGTACAAGAGAAAGAAAGGTTGGGGGGAAAAGAAGGGAAAGCAAGTAATATTTCAGCAGGCTAGCAGAATGGCCTTACTTCCTATCATCTTTCCCTCTGCTATAACTTGCTGGATTGGTGGCTGGAGGTGACTGTAGGAGGTAAAGGAGAAGAAAAGCTTGATGTGTGTCAAGAGAAAGTGGGTTTAAGGCTGTGACAAAGACAGGAATCATGTCTTGGGGATGTGCATCTTTACCCATTTCCCCTTTGCCTCTGAAAATTAAAATTTCAAAAGTTTTCTCTTGGCTGTGTAAAATTACCAATTGTTTTGTGAACATTTCAGTCTTCCAGAGGAGGGGCATTCTGGAGTTGCTGGCAGAAAAAAAAACATTATCATTGTCACGTAGGGATGAAAAAAATTTATGCCAGGTCTCTCATGAGACATACTGAAAACGATTCATACCTAGAATCCTTAGATTTCCTGTGTTTGCATTCCCTAGGTAGCTTTACTTGTCTCTTATCTTTGGATGCCTAAACTGTATTTCTAGATGTTCAAATGAAATTTTAGGTTACTGCAGTTGTAGATATTTGGGGATTTTCATTGTGGACAGAGTCCTTGTGAGGGGGCAACACTCTAATTTTGAGCCCTTCCATTGCTACATTTTTTCCAGCAACCTTTAATCATTTCTACAAGCAGCTACAGCACAAGAATTTTCTGTGGTCCTGCGGGAGAGCTGTTTTTCACCACTGGGTACCACTAAAGGTGTGACAAAGCAGCATAAGAAACAACAAAGAGAGAGAAAGAATGGGAAAAAATTCAATAATCTTTGACAGAACATTTTAATTCTATCAAATAGAATATTTGGGTGTTTTTGAGTACATAGGGACATAATATTGATTTGTTGTAGCAGTGTGGCTTCAAGTCATTTCTGACTTATGGCAACCCTAAGGTAATCCTATCACAGAATTTTCTGGAGGCTGAGACTGTGTGATGCACCCAAGGTCACCCAGTGGGTTTCCATAGGCAAGTGAGGAATCGAACTCTTGTCTCCAGGGGCATAATCCATTATTTAAACCACTGTACCACACTGGCTGTAATATTGATAAATTGTACAATAATATTTTATTTATTTCCTGAAGGATCTGGGAAGATTCAGATGGGATTTTCCTATATAATGTTCATGCCAAACCTATGACATAGGATAGGATAAATCTGTGAGGTAGATTAGTTTAGCCTGAGTCAGGCAGTTGGGATAGGGTTAAAGTAAACATGAGAGGATGGAGTGTGTTAGCCCTACTTACTCTGTACTCTAGGCATAATCAGAAAACTTGCTCTGGGTTACATTAGAGAGACCTCCACACATAGGCCCTTTCCACATCCTACCTTTTCTCGGCGCTGGGGTGCAGTGCTCGCACGAGCAGCCTCTTGTGAGAGGTCCTCGCATCCAGGTTTCTTCAGCCCCGCATGAGTTTCCTGCTCGTGCGAGAGCCCCACCTCTTCCTTTCACAGTGCAGCCTGGGACCTTCCCAGGCTGCACTGAGACAGGAAGCATGACTGGCCCGGCTCCTGAGGCTCCACACGCATGGCAAGTGCGCGCGGGGCCTGGGAGCAATGCGTGACCATGCACCATTTTCAGCTTAAAGCTGAAAAGGAAAAAGTGCACAAGCGGTGCCTGCCGGGCCCTGGAGCATCGGGCAAATGTGAGTGCATCGTGTGGACCGCTCCTCGCATTTGCGAGATGCTCGAGGGGCCCTTTCGCATGGAAAATACTGTGCGAAAAGGGCCATAGACATGGCTTTCCTCTTCAGCACTGTTGTTCTTGTCATGCCCTTCTTCCAGAGCATGGACTCTGACTCAGAGTCTGAAGCAGAAGGCACGCCAGGACCTGCTGTACAGAGAGAGGTTACAGTGCTGGAAACAGAACAGGGGATGGTGCCAGCTCCAACAGAGAGTCCTGCCTCTTCAGATACAGAAGAACACTTACCTAGACCCAGCTTCACACAGCACAGGCAGCAAAGAGAGGCCCAGCATCGCTCTCTCAGAATTTATAACTGGTAACAATCAATCAAGCCACAGCTGCACTGGCTTTGGGCCTATTTAGCTGGCGTCCTTCGCCTCCAGGAGTTGTCAGAGCTTATCTGACATGTTACCTTCCTGGATACCTTGACAAATGTTTAGCTTGACCTTGGACATTCCCTTGCCATGAAACCCTGCCACACTTTATTTATGTTGGACTTTATTTGTGACTCCTTGCTTACTGCCTGGAAGTAAGTAACAAGCTGGGAGATATTCAGTTTGTTTAGTTTGATTTATCAGCTGTGCCAGGACTGAGGCCCTTTTCGCACGCAGTTTCTTTTGCGAGAGGGCCCCTTGAGCGTCACATAAATGGGAGCGGTAGTCCGTACGACACACTCCCATTTACGCGACGCTCATGAGCCTAATGCGAATCGTGCATGCATTTTTTTATTTTCAGCTTCAAGCCGAAAATGCTGCGCGGTCACGCAAGGCTCCCGGGGCCCGTGCGCACTTATCTGCCCTGCGGTACATCGTCCCAGGTGCGCTGGTCACGCTTCCTCCCCCAGCGCAGCCTACAGCTCCCAGGCTGCACTGCGGAAGGAAGGGGTGGGGCGGTCGTGTGACCAGGAAGCCAGCCGCGGGATGAAGGAGCAGCGAAGAGAGCGCCTCGTGCAAGAGCCTGCTTCTGCGAACGGCACGCCCCACCTCCGCGATAAGGTAACGTGCTGAAAGGGACTGAGATAGGACAGTTCTCCACATGCAAGCAACAATAATAAAAGAGGTCTGGCATAGTCTTCATCACCATCTTATGTGTTCAAACTGGTACTTGGGGTCATCCAAAGAGGTCTATGACTAAGAGGGACTTTGAACTTCATTTTATTTATCATGACCAAAAGTAACTGGCGTTCTCTTAGCAATTAGTCCTCACCCAATAAGAAAACCTACTGTTGATAAATTGGTATTCAGAGAGGCATTTGCTTTTTAATATATATTTTAATAAGGGGTGTTGTGTTTTTATTTTGTTATTATTTTAATTGCTTTTAGCTTGTACTATTAACTTTCATTTTTAAATAGAAATCTGGAATAATTCTATTTTTATTTATTTTTAGTTGTACTTAAAAAAAAAAGGATGGTTGTAAGCCACTTTGAATCCCGTGCTGGGAGAAAAGCAATAAATAAATAAAGTCAGTCAAACTTCAACCCACAGTCTGAGGTCCTGGGGATAAGCAACAAACACATCTCATAGGAATTCTGTTCATCTCTTCTACTGCTTAAATGTATTGATACTGTTGAAGGTAATTTCCTTACAAGTTAACAAATAATGCAAGTTACTGCTCTCTGGTGCAAATGAGAGTCAAATTAGGGCTTTATGTTTCCTTCAGACAGGTAGCCAAAATGGCAAAGAAGTTGGCAAACCAAGGCAATTTGGCTTAAACTCTGGCATGGTTAGTTCGACTATCAGAATTGCACTGCACACACGGACACAAAGAGTATGCTGTTGTATCTTTATACTTGTATGACTAGATAAATAGCACCACTTAATACAGTTCTGCTATCCCTTCTCCTAGCCTTCTCAACTTTCATTTTTAAAAAAAGTGGACTGGATCTCAGCAGATCTAATTTATATTGCTGCTAAGGTCTTAGACCCACTACTAGGGACCTTTTCACATTACACAATTATTGCACCTTCATACCAGTTTCACTGCCATAGTGCCATCCTATGAAAACCTGGGATTCAAAGTTTTGTGATGTATTTAGAATTCTTAGCTAGAGAGTTCTAATGACTTTCCAGACTGCATATCCCAGGATATCATAGGATGCAATCATGGCAAGTCATGGGGAATGTCCCACTCTCAGAGGTCCAGAGTCCTTAAGCTGATGTCTTTCAGAAGCCATTAGTCAGTAACCATAATCAGAAGCAAGAGATATCCACTGTCAATCAAGGGTAAAGAAATCCATAAATCTAAGCAGGATTCCAGGGAGTAGCCATAACCAAATTGTTAAACAGACCAGAATGATAAATCTATTAGAAGCCCTTTCGAAAGTCATGGCAAGTCATGGGCAAGTGATTCTCACAAGACAGTTGATGTTTGTAACTACCTTTTTATAGGTGGTACATTTAGCCAACGCCCATATCTCAAGCAGTATTTTAGCTGAGCTGTCCATAGTTGTGCTCCTCCTGATACCTCGAGTGCAGACTCTCACTTTACCTGTGGAAAATGTCTGGGGTAGATGCCTGGGCTTCTGCCTACACCTTTCTCTGCGACTGGGAGGACCTCTTTTCCAGTTCCTCTTCCGGCTCTGAATAAGACATGACCTGTAGGACAGGAGGAGGATTTGGCTGGCTTTGAGGCACCTGCTCTTACTTCTTCATTGGTAACTCTGGTTAGTTGTTCAGTGAAGATGAGCTCTCAAGGTGGAGCATGTCAGGGAATCATAATGCTATAATTGGGTACAGTGGCCCTTGGTATCTGCTAGGGTTTGGTTCCAGAACTCCTTGTGGATACCAAAATTAGTGAATGCTCAATCCCCATTATGTGCAATGATGTAATAAAATGACATCCCTTATATGTGGTTGGTTGAATCCATGAATACAGAATCTACAAATATGGAGGGCTGACTCATTTTTAAAAGGGCCCAAGATGAATGTTTGTGGGAAAGGACACTGAGGCAACTATGGCCTTTTTCCTGCAGCACATAATTTGGGGGGTGGCTACTATGCGGCAAAGGATTCTTCTTGATCCACACTGAAGTTGTAAGAGTTTTCACATTTACTTTCATGGTTGTCAACTCAGTAGTGTGAGAACTTGAAAATATTAGTTGAGAGGAAGAAGGGCAAAGTTCGTGTTTAAAGTGGCTTCATGAGAAAAACATTAGCAATTTGATGCATAATCTTTGGTGTTTCATTTGTTTTTTGATAACTGCCTCCTGAATACAGAATATTGCAACCTATGATAAGGTAACATTGTATAAATACTGCACTGATTAACTGTAGTTGCAAACATATGCTGTACTCTCAAGGCAATCTGAGCAGTAAACTAAGCTTTCAAAGTACAGTTTCTTTTTTTCTACCCTCCCCTCCTCCTTCTACTCCTTGAGCAAATTAAAACATGAGAATGAGAAAGAAAGCCTCAGAGAAAAGGCTAATTAGGACAAATAACAAGATCCAGCTCAAGCCAGTTGATGGGCTTCTTTGAGTCGTTGAGACTTTCTAAATTAATTAGAACTTTGTAGATTTTCATTCATCTACAGGATGACCTGAGAAAGTACTGTAATATCAAGAGCAGGAATTCACTTCTGAAATACTGTGATCAAAATGGTGCAATTTTATATAAAAAAAAGTGAACACAATAAACCTCTGCCTGATAACGGCTCCAGAATGAAGGACTATGGAAAGCAAATGACAAACCTGGATTTATGTAGTTGTTCAGGTGTTTTAGAACAGCATTTTTCAAATTGTGAATTGGGAGTATGACTGATGAATCTGGCCTTTCATTTCGGCAGAAGGCACTTCAGGATTTCCTAACAGATGTCTAGATGAGATCTGCTCCCAGTATCCAGTTGTTAAATAGTGACAACTAAACTCCTCCCACTACCACCACTTAAGCTTTGGAGAGAGCAGAGAATTTTTATGTGACAGTACTGTGAGGCTTGGAAAGCTGGCATTGGGCCTGTGGCAAGATGCACAATCAGGCCCCTCCCTTATTAAACCTTGCCAAAACCAAATGTTACATTTTTATTTAAACAGGTTTTAAGTGACTTAGGATGAGAAAGACTGAACACAATTGAAAAAACTTTTGTCAAAACAAGATAGTTCACATGATTATTAAAAATAACACTTTTTACAAACCCAGGAAAAAAAAATAAACCTGCTGTTTTTAATGCTACTGAATTAGAAAACTTAGCAGATAACGTGTTTTTTATTCTGGCAGGCTTTTAAAATGGAAAGTTTTAAAAGAATGGGCTGATGGTGTGTATTGCTTTTGACTGAACTGTTTTCATAGAATCATAGAATCAAAGAGTTGGAAGAGACCCCAGGCGCCATCGAGTCCAACCCCCTGCCATGCAGGAACACCCATCAAAGCATTCCCAACAGATGGCCATCCAGCCTCTGCTTAAAAACCTCCAAAGAAGGAGACTCCACCACACTCCGAGGCAGCATATTCCACTGCCGGACAGCCCTGACCATCAGGAAGTTCTTCATGAGGTTCAAGTGGAATCTCCTTTCCTGCAGCTTGAATCCATTGCTCCTTGTCCTAGTTTCTGGAGTGGTAGAGAACAAGCTCTCTCCCTCCTCAACATGACATCCCTTCAAATATTTAAACATGGGGATCATGTCCCTTCTTAACCTTCTCTTCTGCAAACTATACATACCCAGCTCCCTAAGGCGTTCCTCCTAGGGCATGGCTTCCAGACCCTTTACCATTTTGGTTGCCCTCCTCTGGACACGTTCCAGATTGAATTGAGGTGCCCAGAACTGGGCACAGTATTCAAAATGAGGCCTAACCAATGCAGAATAGAGTGGTACCATTGCCTCCCTCGATCTAGACACCATACTCCTGTTGATGCAACCAAGAATCGTGTTGGCTTTCTTGGGTGCCGCGTCACACTGCTGACTCATGTTCAGCTTGTGATCTACCAAGACTCCTAGATCCTTTTCACACGTACTGCTATCCAGCCACACGTCCCGCATCCTATACTTGTGACTTTCATTTTTTCTGCCCAAGTGCAGGATCCTACATTTCTCTCTGTTGAAATTCATTTTGTTAGCTTTGGCCCAGCTCTCCAATCTGTCAAAGTCATATTGAAATTTGATCCTATCCTCTGGTTATTAGCAACTCTTCTCAGTTTGGTATCATCTGCAAATTTGATCAGCTTGCCCTCCACTCCCTCATCCAAGTCATTGATGAAGATGTTGAAGAGCACTGGGCCCAGGACAGAACCCTGTGGCACCTCACTAGTCACCTCTTTCCAGGACGAAAAGCAGCCATTGGTGATCACCCTTTGGGTGCGGTTGGTCAACCAATTACAAATCCAACTAACACTACCCCTGTCCAGCCCGCATTTTACTAGCTTCTTTGCAAGAATGTCATGTGGAACTTTGTCAAAGGCCTTACTGAGGTCAAGATATGCTACATCTACAGCATTCCCTTCGTCTATCAAGCTTGTAACCCTATCATAAAAAGAGATAAGATTAGTCTGGCATGACTTATTTCTGAGAAATCCATGTTGGCTTTTAGTGATTACGGCGTTGCTTTCTAAGTAATTATAAATTGACTGTTTAATGATTTGCTCTTTCCTGGAACTGATGTCAGGCTTACCGGGTGATAATTATTAGGGTCCTCTTTTTTTCCCCTTCTTGAAGATGGGGATGACATTTGCCCTCTTCCAGTCTGCTGGGACTTCTCCAAGAGTTCTGAAAGATTATTGCAAGTGGTTAAGAAATGACTTCTGCCAGTTCTTTTAATATCCTTGGATGTAATTCATCTGGCCCTGGGGACTTGAATTCATCTAGTTAAGCCAGATATTCCTGTACCACTTCTCTACTTATTCTGTGCTGCATTTGCCTCGCTTCCTCACCTGCTCCCCACGCCCCAGGTTGGGTAGTTCTATCCTTTTGGGAGAAAACTGAGGCAAAGAAGGTATTAAGTAGTTCTGCCTTCTCACTCCTCCCCCCGTTATTAATTGGTCACCTTCTCCACGTAGTGATTCTATCATTTCCTTGTTTCTCCTTTTGCTGCGGACATATCTAAAAAAGCCCTTTTTATTGTTTTTGATGTCCCTGGCAAGCCTGAGTTCATTCTATGCTTTCGCTTCTCTGACTTTCTCCCTACATCTCCTGGCTATTTGCTTGAATTCCCCTTTGGTGGTTTCACCATTCTTCCATTTCCTGTACATGTTTCTTTTAACACTTAGCTCAGCTGAGAGTTCTTCAGTCAGCCATTCCGGTTTCTTTAGACACCTGCCATTTTTCCTCCTTATTGGCACAGTTTTCAATTGTGCCTTCAGTATCTCACTTTTAAGAAACTCCCATCCATCATGAACTCCTTTCTCTTTTAGTATTCTTGACCATGGGATTTCAGCAAGTAACTCCCTAAGTTTAGAGAAACCAGCTTTCTTAAAGTTTAGGATGCGTGTCTGGCTACACTTGGCTTCTCCTTCCCACTGGATGACAAACTCCAAAGAGCAGGTCACTCCCTCCTAAGAATCCCACCACCTCCACCTCATCAACTAGGTCATCCCTGTTGGTCAGGATCAGATCTAAAATAGCCAATCCCCTTGCCGCCTCTTCCACCTTCTGGACCATGACATTGTCTGCAAGGCAAGCGAGGAACCTGTTGGACCTTGCAGTCTTTGCAGAATTTGACTGCCAACAAACATCAGGATAATCGAAATCTCCCTTTAACACGGCATCTCTCCTTTTTGAATATGTGGTCATCTGCTCCAGCAACGCCTTCATCCAAGTCCTCAGGCTGGCCCAGAGGCCTGTAGCAAACCCCCACAACCACATTCCTATTGTTTCTCACTCCCTTAATTCTTACCCAGTTGCTCGCAACTTGGCTTCCCAGATTCAAGTCATGGATTTCTTCACAGGTGAAAACATCCTTGACATATAAGGCTACTCCTCCTCCTTTCTTATTTGGTCCATTTCTGCAAAATAAGTTATACCCCCTTATTCCAACATTCCAGTCATGAGATTTGTCCCACCAGGTTTCAGTGATGCCTATTACATCATATATTTTTTTGTACTAAGAGTTGGAGTTCACCTTGCTTATTGCCCATGCTCTGTGCATTAGTGTAGAGACACTTGAGACGATGTGCCCTTTGTGGAATTCCTGTACTAAAGTTACTTTCCCTCTCCCTGTTGGTCTCTAGTTCTACTTGGCCTGCCCTATCTATATTATTTGGGCTATTTTTTGCAGCACTCACTGAATCCTTGCCCAGAATACTACTGTCCCCCTTCCCAGTCAAACTCAGTTTAAAGACCTCCTGATCCGTTTTGCGAGAGTGTTTGCAAAAACATTCCAGCTGACGGTTGTAAGGTGCAGGCCATCCCTTGCCAGAAGACCAGCCTCGTGGAAATGGAGGCCGTGATCCAAAAATCCGAATCACTTCTGGCGGCACCATCTTCGGAGCCAGTTGTTGATCTCCAGTATTCTTCTTTCCCTTCATGAGCCATGTCCTTCCACTGGGAGAAGAGATGAAATGACAACCTGCGAGTGAAGGTCCTTCAGCTTCCTACCCGTAAGCTCATAATCCTTTTTGATGTGGTGAAAGCTGTGCCTTGCCGTATCATTAGTTCCAACATGAACCAAAAGGAGGGGGTTATGGTCAGTGGGCTTGACCAGTCTCGTTGGCCTCTCCGTTATGTCATTGATTTTGGCCCCAGAGAGACAGCACACCTCACGATTGATTCTGTCTGGGTTGCAAATGATTGGTTCCGTTCCTCTCAGCAAAGAGTCCCCAGTCACTATAACTCATCTCCTCTGAGGCTTATCGGGGGTTACTCGGTGAGCAGATTCCCTCACGGCCACCTGAACTTTCTGTTCGTGCTGAGAGTGTTGGTGCTGCTGCTGTTGTTGGATGCTGCTCTGCTGGTGTTGGGGTTCCTGTTGCTGATGTTGGATTTCCTCCAGATGACGTTCCATGACCTCTTCCTGCTGTTCCACTTTGTCATTAATAAAGTCAAGAACTTGGAAGCGATTCTGTAGCTCGAGAGTCTCTGTGTGGCACCTTATCTTTCTACTCCTGCGTGTCACATTCCTCCAAGCATCTGTCTCCCTGTTTCGTGAACCGGCTTCTTCATCCTCTAGCTCCTCTGTGCACTCCGTCTTCAAAAAGGTCCTCTCAGCCCTATCCAGGAACTCCTCTCCGTCCCTAATAATGCGAAGATTTGAAACCCATGCCACCAGCTGTTGAACCTTCTCCTCCAAGAGGGCGACCAGCTTGCATTTGCTGCAGATGTACCCAAGGATGTCTTGCGGCAGGAAAAGAAACATGCCACAGCTGTGGCAGGTGACCGCAGCAGCTCTTTCCCCCTCCATACCTGATTGTCTAGATAGTAAAATTGGAAAAGGTAAAAACTGGGCTTTGCCTTCAAAGTCCCCTGGTAAAATCTATGTCAACCCTCTGTTTGCCAAGTTCTTATTGTCAACCTATCAAGAGAGAGGGTGCAATTCTATAGTGGTTATAGGTACTCCCTCAAGTTCCAACCCTAGCTAGATGTTGTGAACAGGCAGATTGAGCCTGGATGGGTTCAAAGAAGAAGCAATTAAGTCTTGCTAAGGTTAGGTAGTGAGATTGAAAGTGCGCGCGCCAAAGGCGCGTGCCGCTGGAAGCAGGGATAAAGAGCTGCTGGTTCCTCCTGCTAGCGAGTCAGCGACTCAGCTAGGACTAATAGCTGCTCGCTCCTCCCCCTAGCTAGTCAGACTGTATGCTCAGGGAGAGCACCGGCCAGAGAAAACAGACAAACGAACAAACGAACAGTCAAACACAGCCCCAGAAGCCTGTGAAAGACACCCGGTCAAGATGTCTTCTCAGACACAGCTCACCTTCTGCTCTCTCCTCTGGAAATCAGTTTTAACAGTTTTTTATCTTTTAATTGTATTTTGTCTTTTTAAGTGTAGTTTTAAATCCTTTTAATATTGTCAAAAGTTTAATCCTATTTTAAAATTGACTTTTTGGATATTTTAACTGTATTGCGTTTTTCATTTGTAAGCTGCCTTGAGTCCCAACTTTGGGAATGACAGGATACAAACAAATATAATAATAATATCAACAATAATAATAATTTGAATGAAATATACTGTTTATGACAGATCATCAGTCTGTGTACCTACAAGACATTTAACAATGTTTTGTGGGATTCAGCTGCCTAACTTTTGTTTTCCAGCAGGTTTTAATGTAACGGTCAAGATTACAAAAATCTAGGGTTGTTCTTGACATATACTGTAGTTTAACTTGTTTAAAGAAATTTGACCTGAGTAGGTCTTGAAATAAGCCAGACTGCTGAATGGCCTCTCAGCTTCAGCTACAGTCACTGAAAGAATGGAAAAGAAAAACGGAATAACACAGTTTTGGAAATCAACTTGATCAGTTAAGTTCAGTCATTCCAAACTAACATCTTCAATGTTATCCAATTAATTGTTTTCATATATTTCACTTTTTAATACAATTCTAGTATGACATCAGCAAAGTATTCAGTGAATGACTCACATGCTTATTCAGTTTAACATTATTTGGGACATGCATCAGTTCAGGATTTTTTTTCTTTGTTTTAACTCTTAATTTTAATTTTAAATAAAAGCATTCTGCTGTTTCCAATGGTGTGAGCACTTTTTAATCCTTTTTACTTAATACAGGGCCTTTGAAAGCGGTCCAGAAAATTCAAGGTACACCGAGATTTTTTGCATGTATTGTACACTAATGTTAACTAGCTGTTTGAAGAACAAGTGCTACGTGTTCGGTTTAGAAAAATGAAAGAAATGATAAAATTCTTCAAGTGTGCTAAGTGTACATGCACATTAATTCAGAACAAAGGTATGCAATAATGAGATATATCTTTACTCCAAGTAGTGCTCACAGGGCACATCCATGTTCTTCTCCTTCAACAAAATATACTCACATTTTTCTTAATAATGATTAAGTATCCAGTGACTGGCTTTCTCCCCTATTTCTATTCCCTATCTCCTCCTCACTGAGCTAAATAAACTGGTCTGATCTTTGTTGTCCTTTTCATATTTCCCTCACTTTTTATTTTTCTTCTGTGCTCCGGACTTGTATTTGGACTCCATAATGTTAATTTCTCTTAATGCCAAAACCACTTGTTCCATTGTGTTCCAGCCACAAACTAAGACAGGCAAGATGACACACCCTTCTACCTATTAGCTTTCTCTTTATCTGAATGTGATGAAAACCGTAACTCTAAGAAAATCGTAGGGAATACTTGTTGAACAAATGATACTGGAGCCTACAAATTCTGTGAGCTATGAACTAGGGTCTATGGTTGCTGCTGTTGTTGTTAGGTACCCTCAAATTATTTCTGACTTAGGGCAACCCTAAGGCAAATCTATCATGGGATTTTCTGGGGCTGACAATATGTGACACACCCAAGGTCATCAAGTGGATTTCCGTGGCCGAACAGGGAATCAAATCCTGGTCTCCAGGGTTGTAGTCCAAAGCTCAGACCACTACGCCATGTTGGCTCTCTAAGGTCTATGATTAGGTCCTAATATTTCTGGTTTCAAAGTGTGTGTTGTTTTTGCCATATCTGAATTATATCAATAGATGTTTATGCTTGAAGAAGACTGGGAATTTAAGCATAGACAATACAGCCACTCTCTGATCCTTTGACATACCAAAATTTATTTTAAAAGATATTTTCAGGCCCCAAGAGGACCTCCAGAGGTCTCTGCCCTGGCAATTTCACTCTCCTCTCCTCAGGCCTGGGACTGATCCATCCTCATTCCTGGTATGCCCTCCCTGAACTGCTGTTTTGTATCTGGCTTCAGCTGGTGGACTTGACCTGGCCAAACCTGTTAAACTACTGGAAGTTGCTTCTCAAAATTCAAATTCTTATAAATAAGCCATTTCTTCCCCTTTCTGTGTCAAAATCAGCAAGGACTATTCTGAAGCAGACCTCCCCCGTACTGCTGAGTTTCAGATCAATCGGCTGGGCTATTATCTACATATTGTAGGTAACATATACCATATCTACTATACTAGTAGATAATGGCAGGATGCATATTTTAAAAATTTTCACCTTAATGTTGGGTTGTAATTGGAATCCTAAAATATAAATTCTGTTCATACTGGTATCATATATCCTTAAGCAAAATTCTTTAAAAATGCAGCCAAATAAAAATAATAGTCCTAACACATTTTAAATGGAAATTTCACACTAAATACATTAAATAGTAACCACAACCATTTTCTTCAGGGGGAATACAGAAATCAAAAGGCCACATATAGTCCATGCTTTTTATTTCTGTTTCTAATTAGGTAGGCCTGATTTTTAAACCCATCCATTTGCTTCTCAGCAAGCTATTAGTTCTCAGGGCAAATGGCAGGAAGAGGTAAGATTCTATATTCTACCTGAAAATGCACTACTAAAGAGAGCTGTTTTATGTCTTACTGCTTTAAGATTACGTCGTTTTTATTTTCCATTTAAAATAAAACTACTGTAGCTTACATTTTTCTGGAAACCGGAAATAAATCTGCACTTGATAAACTTTTTATTAATTTTTTTTTTTTTTGCTATTAATTTTCTGCCCTTTTAAATACATTATAATGGGCACTCCAATATTGAGAAGCAGGCGTCTGTCATTACAGTGATTTTTTTTCCTGGTCTTCATATTTGATATGGGCAAATGTTTATGAGATCTAAACCACTGCTTTACAATTCATGTCTGTACTCAAGGTCACAGTCTCTGCCAGCCGTCTCCAACCTGGTAACCTCCTAGGTGGGTAGGATTTCAGCTCTTATCAGGATGATAAGATCAGTTAGCATAGCAGATTTGGAGACAGACAATTTGGTATCCTGTTTGTGAATGAAGAAGATGTGTATCCAGCATGTCTGGAAGTGCCAGGTTGTGAAAAGCTATTCTGCATCTTCATTTTAGTTCTGCATCACCCAAATGAACACCATGAAAAGCTATACCTGTTGTGGGTACAAGTTACTTGAGGGACTGCCTAAATGTTCACATCTTCAGAAAAGGCATTTCTCACCATTCCACGAGTACTGGATGGTTCTTTATGGAGCTTTGAGAGGTCACAACTTCCTAGAGGCCCCAGTTCCCTTCCAAACATAATGCTCTCTTCTATTACCTTCCATTGACAGGAAAAGACCTTGTTAAGGAGAGTTGTTTTTAGCCTGTGATTTAACATACATTTGTTGCTTGCAGCTCATTATGGCAAGGTTTAAGTGTCTGCTATTTTTATTCATTTTTCTCTTCCCTTATTTTGTTTGTATATTGTTGCTCATTACAAGGGGCTTGATGTTATTACTGTTTCTATCTGCCTTGAGCACCATGCAGAAAGGCAGGATAACAATCTAAGTAAAAGCAAGAATTACAGTTTGGGGAGGAAATCCACATCACCACTACTGCAGAGAGTATAATATGCCTTTCCCAGCTGGGCAGAAAAGCAAGCAGAAGCAGTAAAACAAAAGTAGAAAACCAAGAGCCACACAGAGACAGCTGGTCAGGTTCAGGTGGTGTTGAGACTGGGCAAAGCTCCTGGGGAAATCCAGCTGAGCATTCTTATATTCTCACTCATGGGGCTGGTAACTATCAAAGGCTTCAGTGAGGTTTAAAAAACTACAGGGATGGTTCAAGGCCTTCACAGTTGGAAAGCCTCAAATTGTGTCATTTATTTTTTCCAAAAAACTAAGGATCTTGAGAAGAGTGAAAAACCTTAGGCTCCTTAATAGATCAAGGGCATGTACAAACACAAATTGTCAAAGTTACCTAGTCACTGTGGAATTGTGCTTCCTTGGTCTAACCAAGGTATTACTGGAATTTGAACTTTGAAATTTATTTTATGACTGTCCCTCCATTTGGATGACTTGAAGAATGTCGGAAATAGTAGTTTGGCAGTGAGGCACTAAACCAAGAAAGCAGAGTTTATACTATTTGCTGGGACTTGATTTTCTGAGGGATTCCCTGCAACCAAAGGTAAAAATCTCCAGATTGGCTTCTATTGACTTGCTTTTTTCTGTTATAGCACCCAAATTCATCTCCGCCCCTGAAAACAACTACCTGGGGAACTTCCTACTTTCTTGTTATTTAAGACCTGGTGAATTATGCACTTAATAGAGACAGGTGAGAGTTCAGAGGAGTCTTTCAAACAGAGAGCCAAATTTTATCGCTCCACTTTCATTGCCTTTCTTGTTTTCATTGAGTTTAGTCACATGGAGGGGTGCCTGAGCAGCTTAAATTGATCTTTTACATGCCATGAGAAGACCATAGCATGTGAAAACAAAATGTAGACTACTGACTCTGACATTGTCACTCATACTCTTTCCTCCAGGTTTTTAAACACCTTTATGCGATGAACAAACTTTGGTGCCCTTTTGATTGGCCTGATAAAGGTATTGTTACAATACGAAATCTGAAATTTGTTTTATTGTCAACATGACTGCCCTTGTATTTGTGGAACTGAATTCCTCTCTCCCTCTCTCCCTTTCTCACCTTTTTTTTTTTTGGAAGGTGTGTACAATTTTCTGTGTAATATCAACTTCAGAAAAAAATGAACAGGTTTCCAGCAGAAGTGGGCTATGCCAACTGTGGTTGGCATAATTAAATCGCTTCATCTTACTTTATATACCCCTCCTGTCGCAATGAAATAACAACAACAACAACCTCCCCTTGATATATGAACAGGACAAATTTGAATCAGCAGATGGAACTTGAATAAACAGATCTGGCCTCTTTTTTTAAAAGTAGTCTGACATATGTGGATGCAGACATCTATTTAGGAAGTCGTAACTCACTACGATGTGCCAGGAAAGCCAATCATCTCCAAAATGTAACAATTTTGTGAGACTTCTGACACACACTCATGACCACGCTGAAGTCTGAGAAAAGTAGTGCATGATAAGAACGGTAAGAATCTGCTCATTGTTTAGCAAGAAGTTAAATTAGGTTTACCAAATTATTACATCATACTCTCCAATCGTTCCAACCTGATTAATCCTCTGTCATCCCATTTTTTTCCAGCTGTTTGAAAAACGTTCTCCTCCTTTCCCCCTTTGTCTTCAGCTTGTTTCAGTTGCTGCAAACTGGGTTTAAAGTACAAAAGTAGCTTGAACTCCATTAACTAAGCTGGGTGGGGAGGAGGAGGAGAAAGGAGACAGATCAGAATCTTGCCCTTTCTGTAGACTCAAGCAAAATCAAACTGCTGCAATCTCTCCTTGCTTGTGTGTTTTTACGCATTAATAACTCCTGCAATATTGACGACAATCTGATGTTGCTTGGCAGTGCATGCCCTAATTTTCATCCATGAAATGTTAGAGGGCATGTTACATGGTTACTGTGGAAAATAATCATATACTAAACAATTATGTGTAGTTGTTGTGTTGGAGGTTTGCATTCTCAGACATAAAACTATAGGTTCTTCTGACTCGTAAAGCAAGTAGGTTTTATTCTGTAATTCCTTCCCTGTGCATTCCTATAGGCCAAGTATTCTAGCCCAATAGAAAACCAGGGGTGATCTGTCTATACCTATTCCAGGACCATCTCATAAACTTGGCCTGGATCAAGGAAGGGACTTGCTGAAAACTTTACAGTAGTCATCACTCTCCCATCCTGATCTCAGAGAATCTCTGTTACCTCTTGGGAGGTACTGTATTTGCTGGTGTTTAAGGCTCACTTTCCCCCCCCCCAAAAAACACTGTTTGAAAATGGGGTGCATCTTATGCACAAGTGCATTTTATATGCTGGCAGATACGGTATATTAGGATTTTGGCTCTAAACCCACTGGAAGAAGAACTTGTACTAAAACATCTTCCTTTAACACATTAAAACTTTCAGAGAAAGTTCTTAAAAATCCTGTAGTCACAGTGGAATAACAGCTATGGTCTCAAACAGTAGGCTTTGTCAAGCAAGTCTCCAACTCACTGAGTTCTGCAGAATTAGCTATCTAGATAGGTCTGAAACTAAACAGTGCAATATAGAAGTTGCAACTGGGATGATCGGTGGACTGTTGTGGTGACTGTAAGTGTAAACACATTCTAACTTAAAGCCTGAGTTTATTTCATGGTGGCTGTAGTGTGACTAAAGCTGCAAAAGTGCACACACCTGGAAGTATGTCCCACTGAATACTAAGAATTACTTTCAGGGAAAGCCAAAGAACAAGCTTCTGTGGACCAAAAATAAACCAAGAAATTCCAGTGGAAGAGTTTCTGTTTTATACCTCAGCCAACAAAACGTTAAAATGCCTGTCATCTTAGTTTATTTCTTTATTAGTTTGCAGTTCTTCTGCTGCAGTTCAAGTTTGTTATATTATACCCATCCCCATCTCCCTCTCACACATCCCCATTTAAAAAGGAATCTGTGGCGTATTTGATACAGAATTCATTCTTCCCTTGTCTGTCATCAAATATCATCGTTACAACAACAAAAAGTGGAATCTCAGTTATAGCCATGAGAAAAACAGAACATCTTCTAAAATGAATGTCTGGATGTAACTGGACCATTTATTTATTATAACATAAGGTCAAGTGAATAGGAAATCACTTGTACTGGGATACAAAGGTGCATTATTTATAGTCACAAAGAGTACTTTGAATGAGTTCTTCCAATTTTCCCTTTCTTTTATGCTCAATCTAAATTTGCAGAGTTACACTATAATTGCAATTTGCTCAAGAGCAGGGATTTGGCCTTGCTTTTTGGGGAGGGGGGAATTAAATCCTGCCAGACCTGTGCAGATGAAGAAAGGAATGCTGCAGATTCAAAAGCGTACCAGCATTCTTTCAACACAATTGCCAGGAGCAATCTGTACAATTTATGACCACTCTTGGCACGAAGATGTGTTGGGGTCTCCACTGGAGTCTCTCTCTTAACTTGGAAGAATTCATAAGGATGCCCATGCCAATGATTCTTTCAGGCTACTCCTGATATTGTTTTCTCACATGGCCTCCACCATTCTGAGATGCTCCATGCAAATTCAGAATGATGGTTGATGGACTTCTGTGGATTTTGAGACCTGAACATGTTGCTATTTCTCTGCTGTTGGGAACTGGCACTGTTGTAACCCACCAACTCACAGTCCACCAGCCTGATATGGTTTTTCACCAGAGATTGACATCTTTCATTTTTGCTGCCGAAGATTCAGAAATATGGGAGATGTCAAGCACATTCAGAGTCACATGTTGTAGCAGTCTACTACATGGAATTTCTGGGACTGGTAAAGAAAGATGCCATAACAAAATGTCACTGTGTCAGGAGCTTTCAGTGCTAGAACCGAGAGCCTTCAGATCTACTTGGAATTTGCTACTGGTTACTATGGACCAATGGTAGGAATCATGCATCACTATGGATGTGGTTGGGCTGCAGATCCGTACATTCCTCACCATTTGCTATGCTGGCTAGGACTCTTGAAACATCCAGAAGACCACATGATTCCTACCAATCCCTGTAGATAGAACTGTTCCCAGGTCTTCCCAGACACTGGAATAAATCTGCCTATCCCAGCCAAGCATTGGTCTTACTTTCACCTGATAGTCCCATAAAGCTTCTGAGTGAGGCAGGGCTGTTGGATACAACAGTTTCTGGACAACAGCTATTCTGATACTCACACTAGTTATAGTGAAATATGCGTCTTTGTCATCACACATTATTTTTCCCATGCACATCTTGCATTTGGCATGTTTTCTTTTGTGATTGGTCACTGTAAGGTAGACACAGGCTTAATTTGCAAGTCTTATTGCTAAGGGATGTATCTCTCAAGAATTCCTGTTGCAGGAGGGAAAATAGATTAACTTTAGGGAATAGGCATTTACGTTAATTTAGGGATGCCAGGTCAGCATCCTCCATTTTCTGAGATTTATTTGATAAAATTTGAGACTGGTGGGTCCTTGTGATGTCACAAAGATGTCTTGGAGATGGGCTAGAACTGCTTCTGGACCAGCTGATTGTAGGAATGGTCATGAAGGCAATCTGGATAAATGGATCCAAAATTATGGGTGAAGCCCAAGTAACCAGGTAATAGGGCTACACAGACACAGGGGAAAAGTATTTCGAGCAGCTGGCCAAGTGGCAAGGGCACCTAGTAGTTGTTGCACTTGTCACCATTCCTGCTAAAACTAACAACCCACAACACACATAATAAATGAGTTTTCTTATTATTATTATTTATACATGTACACCATCACCATCCATGCTGCCCTCAAGCTTATAATCTAAAGACACGACACAGAAGGAAAAGGGATGGCAGTGGGGAGAGGATTAAAGTCCAGCAGAAACTGCCTCTTCTTCTCTCTCATTGAGGCCAGGGCAGTAGCACTTGTGATGGAAGGAGGGCCTTTCATCTGCTTTGGGGCCTAGGCATGATGGAACTGTTCCTGCTTCTTTTCTCCCTCTGAGGGCAGGGCAGTGGGAGTTGGGATGGTGGGACAGCCTTTCATCTGCATCTGGGCCTAGGCACGATGAAGCTGTGTGTGCCTCTTCTTCTCTCCTTCCGAGGCCAAGGTGGTGGCAGTTGGAATGGGAGTGGTGGTTTTCACAGGCCCTCTGCTCTGCTGGGGCTTGTAGAAAGCTCACTGTCAGCCCTTGTGGAACAGCCTGTGCTGCTGTTGCCTGGAGCCTCATGCTTATAATGTTCCAATGGCTTGATAGGCTCAAATACATGAGCTCTGCAGCCATCTGGAAATAGACAAAGAGGATGTCCAGCCTTTAAAGCCATCTCTCATACAAAATGAAACTTTGCAAAAATGCCACTCCCCCTGAAGTTTGTCTCTTTCCTCTTGGTGGCCTACGAAAGCATAGGAACTCCTTGGTACTGTTACCGCTGTTTCTAGCCCGAGCTTGTGGGATATTAAGATATCATTTGATATCGATAATTTGGCCTTCTGTACCCTTTCCTCTCCACGTGCTTGCGAGGTCCCCGGACAAGCACGCACACAGGTGTGGCCGACAATAGCCGAACCATTCAAACCCCGATCTAGGCATTTCTGAATGCAGCTTCAGGAGACCTCAAGGCAAGTACCACATTATGTACGCACGCTACTTACAAAAAGATCCCCTGCCCCACGCAGGCAGCTTGATGAGCGGACTATACAACTCTCAAGCACTCCGTGTTTGCATACTGGCTACTCTATTGATGATCCGGCTATAACTCAATCATCTAAAGTACTGACCTTTTGGAGGTTTTGTCTCCAGCCTGAAACTCATTGTTTTCCCCAAGTACAGACTAGCCTGTGGCCACAATTTTCCCTATAAGAACCCCTGACTTCGCACGCTTCCTCGGATCGCTCTTGGCTTCCATCCCGCCTCGCTGTCGCTTTGTCCAGCGAGCCTCCCCCTCAGCCCTATGTGCTGAGAATTCACGCTCCCCAGCTTCTCTGCTTCTAACCGGGCTTCAGGACAGGTATAGTATTTCCCATACCAAACCTCCTCGAAAAACCCTCTATTCCACTACTACCTTTATTTCTATAGTTCCTTGTGTGAGTGTGTTGCATACACGTGTTTGCTTGTGTTTCAATAAAACAATTATTATTATTTCAATTTCTGCTTTATCATTGACTCGGCCTGACCCCGTAGATATAGGGTTCAAGATCTCGCTACGTTACCCTGCCTCTCGCATTGCAAACTTGTGCTCTGTGCTAATTCCTTCCCCGTTGTTTGAGCGCATTTAGGTGTCCCTCCCGGGACCCCCAGAAATCAGAGTAACAGAACCTGACCTCCCTATTTATATTGGCTTGACCCTGTGTCTACTAGGCTGGCTCCATTACCTGCACATCTATTTGCAGGATTCCTCTTGGTCCCCAGTCCTAAAGTCTCCTATGTTAGGCTTTTTATAGTCCAGAACCTTGACACAGTAAGACTGAAATCAGCTTGGCATGTGAATGAGTCTACATATTTCTGCATTCTGTATTTTTACACCAGATGTTCTCTTTCTCTCTGTAAAAAATGAGATGGTGTATTTCTTTGTAACCACAGACATTTCTTCCACCTCATTATTAGCTTAATTTGTCTGGAGCTTAATTAAATCCTTATTGACTCTTAAGGGTTTATATGAATGACCTACTTCTGGAAGATTCCCAATATGCATCGGAGAAAGTGTTCATTTTTTTCTCCACTGTGTTTGTGAAATGTTAATCTGTACTTTGTGAAACTGAACTGTGGTGGTACAAGTCATGCAGTAAAACAATATGGGACATAGCATAGGATTTGCTGAAGCCACATGTGTTTCCAACTACCAAGCTCACTATCTGACAAGATCTTAAAATGGGATAACCTTGGTCTCTGTCGAGGGACGTCAATTATGTACGAAATATTAACACTAGTAGGGAACACACACAATCCAGTGTCACTTCAGGAAGAACAAATGTAATCTCTATTTTCACTCCTGCACATAAATGCATGTCTAGTACTAGAGCTGAAGGATGTAAGGATACTAATGCGGGCACTGTTAATCTCCAGTCTGGATTTCTGCAATGCACTGAACATTGGGCTATCTTTGTACCAAGTTCGGAAACGAGAATTAGTGCAAAATGTGGCAGCCAGATTGGCTACTGGTGCATAGGGCTATTTCTGCGCTAGACTATTATTAGTGCTATTATTCCACTTTCAACCTCCTATGGAATCCTGGGGTTTGCAGTTTAGGGAGAGACCTGTAACAGTCTATAACAGTACTATAACAGTGTAGTGCAGAAATGGCCTAGGTGTGATCATATTATATCTATATTAAGATCACTCCACTGGCTGCCAGTTAGTTTCTGGGCAAGGTACAAAGCATTGGTTATTATCTTTAAAGCCCTGCATAGATTTGGGTCCAGGTTACCTATGCTTTCTCCTGTATAAGCCACCCCATATACTCTGTCCAGATGACTTTTTCTTCAGCCACCTCCAAACTGTGGAATGACCTGTTGGAAGAGATTCAGTAGCTGGATACTGAATGTGAAAGAGCATTAAAGACCACTCCCTTCCAATAGGTCTATCCAGATGGTTTTTAATTTATGAGTTTATAAATTGTGAATTGATTGTTTTTAATACGTTCGCTGATGTTAATGTTCTTTTAACTGATTATGCATTTTTAATTGGTGTTCATGTTTTTAACTGCATTATGTGCCTTATTTGTTGCTGTATTTCAATCTGTTGTTGTTGTTGTTGTTGTTATTGTCTGGTCTAAATTTGTAATGCAGTTGGGAGCTTAGTATTATTCAATGAACACCCTGCCATTTTGCAAAGGAAAATAGTTCCTCCATCAAATTTAACAGGGAGTCAATATAGATTATTGTAATATCATGAGATGCACTGTCCTCAAGGACTGAAATTTGTTCCACAAACAGTACTGGTCTAGAATTACAGCTGGAGGGTCTAAGGATGGTAGTACATGCACTAGTAACCTCAAGCTTGAACTTCTGCAATGTGCTGTATATGTGTTTTTATAGGATATAGTTAATTTAGTGTTGTCCTGTATTTTTGAAAATATTTATAATAGATTTGTATTTGTGTTCTGTCTGTACTCCCTGAAAGAAGAACAGGTTGCTTACCTGTAACTGTGATTCTTTGAGCAACCATCTGTGAACTCACACAAATGGGCCATCTGTGCCTGCAAAGTGCGTTGTCCAGAAACTTCGAGAGCAATATGACATGTGTTTTAGTGGTAACCCTGACCATTCCCCAAGAGGCTATAGCCACCTTCCTGCCACAGATGCCTTCTAGAAGGATGAGGAGCACGCTCCAAACAGTCAAGGGTTGGTGGTCACAGTCAGAACTCCTGTACATAAGCACCTCAGAGCTTCCAGTTGTCATCAAAGTATTTCAGGATTTCGAGGATCTCCTGCAAGGCAAAACCATCCAGGTGGTGAAAGACAACATCACAATCATGTACTATCTCAACAAACAAGAAGGCACACAATTGAGCACTCTCCTCCATCTCAAAATCCAGCTTTGGGGATGATGCACAGCCAAACAGATTTCACCTACAGCAATCCATCTAACCAGGGGGCCAGAATGTCCCAGCAGACCCGCTCAGCCATACAGCCCTATCATGCCACTAATGGAAGCTGCACATGAGTATTCTGAGATAGATTTTCAGTGCTTGACGACTCTGCTGATGGACTTCTCCAAGTCTATTAGCAGAGCAGGACAACATCTTCTGCTTCAGGACCAAGGAGGGAAAGGATCCCTGAGAGATGCATTCCTGTACATAGCTAGAAAGGATCCATCATGTACGCTTTTCCATTCTTTCCTCCTATCACCAAGGAGCTGGCAAAGATTTGACAGGCCAGAGCCAAGGGTACATTGATCATCCCATGGTGGCTAAGACACCCATGGTTTGCTCCACTGAAGCTCCTCTAGCAAGAATGGTACCGGAGGCTTCAGTACAGGCTGAACCGTTTCACCATGCACAGTGGGAAGGTGACGCACTGACTTTTTGGTGGCAGTTACTTCTGGGAAGAGATTAAGAGAACTGTGTGTTATCTGTGTAAACCAACCATGTGCACTGCACTCTAGCCTTCTATGTGAAACATAGTGCTTCCCTTAGGAAATCACCAAGACTTTTCCTCTGCTACTCATCTGCCTGTATCTTCACAGAGACTATCCAAGTGGGTGGCAGCTACTATTTGCATTGCTTATAAACTGTCTGGCAAGTAGCCTCTTGCCCACTGAGGAGCAAAAGACAGCTCTTGCTGCTTCCACAGCTTTCCTACAAGGGGTGCTCTTACCATGAGATTTGTAGGGCTGCCACATATCACAGCCTTTGACCTTCATCTCTCACTGCAGACTGGACAATAGATTAAGAGATGATACTGTCTTTCAGAGAACAGGGCTGTTTTCCTCATTAGCATAACACTCCTGCCTCCTGTGCTTACTAGCTTACTAGTCTCTCCTTTGTGTGAGTCACAGAGACAATGAAAAAGAAAATAGTTTGCTTTCTTGTAACTGTGCCTCTTTTAGTTGTCATCTGCGAACTCACACAACACAGCCAAACACCCCCTCTTCATGTCCTGCTCTTTCCCTTTGGCCACTTGGCTGCTGCCTTAGGTGGCCATAGAACTGAGGGTTGCTGACACAATGCAGCTTCTATCACTACCAAGCATTTGGTGAAGCTGTGTAGAGCTGCACTCAAGCTGAATGGAAGGACTCGAGAATGGTATGCTCTTCTGCCCATAGCAAAACAGAGGAAACTCCTATGGGACAGTCTGATGGCAATGTGGAAATACACATCTTTCAAGTCCAGTGTGGCAAACCAGTCTCCTTTCTGCCACAAGAATCGGATAGAGGTGAATGTTTCCATCCTGAAGCACTTGAGATGAATACAGAAGTTCACCCTTCAAAGATCTAATATGGAGTGCAATCCTCTGACCTTTCTTGGAATCACAAAGTAGTCTCTAGATAGGACTAATGTTGGATTTAGAAGAAGAGGAAGAAGAAGAATTATTCCAAACAGATTTCCAAGGTTATCCACCAAGGACCCAACTGTCTGAGTAGAAGAACTGAAGAATGACAAGAAATAGCTTGCTAGTCTCTCACCTTTAAGAAGTTAAGATGATGAAACTCAACAAGTTTCATATTCAGGAAGGCTGATACTACAATGTGCTCAGGGTTATTGAACGTGAAAATTGCATAGCACAAGTATTCATTATTCACTCATTTATTTCTTGAACCAGACAAATTTCAAGCTCCTTCAAATGCCATTGCTCAGCTAGGCACTAATGTACATCTTCTCTAACATACATAGTGAACAATAGATGCTAAAATTGTAGCCACTACTTTAACAGGAGGAGGCCAGTCCTCCTTGAAGATAGAATAATTTAATTTTTTTTTTTAAAAAAACTGTCACTTCCAGGCAAGGAGGCCAAGCTGTGAAAAAAGAATTTCTCCTCTGAGGTAACTGAGCTGTACTTGCAACGGAATGCTAACCTTGTTATTAAGAGAAATTGTTCAGTTCACGAGGTGAACACATAGCCTCTTTTTACAGCAGTGCACTCATGTTTAAAGCCAAAGATAGCTCTTTAGGTGGAAAAACCATAGTTCCAACCAGCTTTCCCTCCACAGTCATGCTGGTTGGCTGTCTATCTCGGTGATCCTTTGGTGACTATATCACCAACCCACACCAGCTTTCTTTTATTTTCCTCTTTTGGCAGCTCCTGTACTATGAAGTCCCCAGATCTCCTCTGATCTTGGAAGCTAAACCAGGTCAGCCCTGGTTAGTACAATAGTTGGATGGGAGGCTGCCAGGGAATGCCGCATGCTGTGGCTATATTTCAGAGGAAAGAAATGGCAAAAACCATCTCTTGAGTATTCCTTGCTTACGAAAGCCCTTGAAATTCATGGGATCACCATAAGTTAACAGGTGACTTGAAGGTGTACACACTTCTATATCCAGCTGGAAGGGTGTGGAAAATCATTATGGACCTATAGAAGCTACCATGACCATTGATGCCTTCCTCAGATCTCAATTTCTGAAAAATTCTGCCAAACAGTACAATGGTTGGGAAGTTCTAAATTGTACCTGGAGGCAACAGAGCTAATCAAGATGTAATTAAAAGTCTGAGAAGAATCTGGGCAGTTTATAGTTCTCTAGAGATGCAAAGATGTCTGCTGTCATTGATATACAGTGTTATTTGAAGTATGCTCAATGCACTGGAGTGAAAACTCCACTTTACAGAGAAAGTTAGCCATTGTAGTGTGGAATATTTTGAAGCATTGACTCAGTATAGGGAGAAGGGAGCTCTGTGTCCAGGTTAGCATGCAGGTTCCTTCTTGAAGAGGAGTGGGATCAAGTTCCCTCTTGGTGTTTTTCATGAACTTTGGCCATTGTGTACTTTGTGCATACTATCCTAGTGAAATAGATGGAGTTAAGTGATTTGGAGTGGATGTTTTGCCCATTATTAGAACCAGTTTATATGATGTGTGTCATGGCTGAGCTGGAGCTATTCACTTCCAGGCCGAGGCAATGTACCTTCCTTTAGGCTGACATTTGTGGTAAGAATGGCCTGTCATGGAAGATGCTCTTCTAGACACTTTTAGGAATTTACAAACATTTGGGTGTGATGGACGTTTTGACATGGCATTTGCGGGCAATCACATCCTGAAGTATTATGAGGAGCTATCAGAGAGGAAAAGAATGTTGCCTGGTTCATGGTACAATTACCATATATGAGATACCATGAGGTTAGAAGAAGATGAGAGTGAAGACCTGCCACTGTGACTTGAAGTATTTACATTCATTCTAGGTAGAGAAAGAGAAATCTCATGGTGGGGGTCTATGTGGCCCCAAAGTTTGTATTTAATTATAAATCTGAGGTTGCTGGCTGTCATTCTACTGAGCGTGTTTGCCTCTCCTGAAGCTTCTTCAGCTAAATGCCTTAAACACATACTTAAACTGGGTTGGGTTCAGATCTAATGCGTTTGTCAATGGTAGGAGCTTTGGCTCCTGGAACACAGAAGCTCCAAGCTGAAGCTGATACCTTGGATATAGGTGTATGTAGGTCAGAGATATGGTTTTAGATCACCAGTAGGCAACAGGAAGGGGACTTCCCTCTTTGTTCTGCCAAAAGCAACAAAGTCCAGCAATCTGGCTAGGAAACATAGAACAGGAAACATGCACTTTGCTTCCAAGCAGAAACACACTCCCTGTGTGCCATGTTTCTCAAAAGAATCACTGTGATTTTACTTCTACTGATGAAAATGGTAGAACAACAACAAAAACACATGTTGTGAACCCCCACCCCCCATTCCTCAGGAGCAATAAAGCACTCTACCTCAAGAGTTTGCTCATGCCTGCTTTAAATAAGGGGGAAATCCTTGCTATTGCAAAATCTGCTAAGGGAAATTCCTAGTAGTTCTTGACATTTTTCTTTCTCTTTCTTCGAGCAACTCAGGAAGGCGAGAGCTGCTGGGATGTCTTCTATGGCTTTGCCCTTTTCTGAGGCCTTGTTTCTGAGATTGGGGATATTCCTGCAGACTTGCCTGAGGAACAGGAGACAGTCTCTAGTCTGAAAACAGCATGAAGCTTGTGGGAAGTTTTAAACTGGATTTCCTTGCTCTGGGAGGAGGTGAAGAATGAGAAGGAATGATTGTCTAATTCCTGTTTGTGGTCCCCTTAGTCGTATCCTTTTGTTTCCTGAAAACTGTTGTCAGGAAGCTTGACGAGCATTGCTTCCTAAATTTAATTAAGGAGCTACTTGGTAGAGTCTGAAAGACTTAGGTTTTTTTTTTTCCTTTTCCTTTGGTCAGGTGTAGATGACCCAATAGACTGTCGTGAATATAGGTTACCCTCTACTGTCCAATTTGAACACTGCACTAGGAAGAGCAGAGGTGAGTCGACCAACCTGCTACTCCTTATCTGACAGGGCAGGGATCTCAAGGGTATGTTTGTCTGTTTGGAATGGAGGTGCTTGATCTGGAGAACCTGCAGGCATGCTGGAAGCAGTGTGGCAAAGGCTCATGTTGGTCACCTGAGACTTTGGGTTGTGGCTTTGATTAGAGCTGGCAACACTATGCTTGCCCAAGGCTGCTTAGGAATCTTCTCCTCTTGTGTTTTGTTGACAGCCTGCAACAAAAGCAAGAAGCAAGAACACAATCAGCTAATTAACATAAAAGATAAGAATGAATGGATGAATGAAACAAACAATGAATGAATGAAACAATCTCAGTATATCGGAATATACTGAGATTGTTTCATTCTTATCTTTTAAAATTTTTGTTAAGCTGCTTTGAGTTTCAGGGCTGGGAAGAAGACAGGATGTAAATAAATTTAATAATCTTATTTGCTGTTGATGCCATGAGGCAGCAGAACAGGGAAAAGGGAGCAGAAGGGAACAAGAAGTAAGGAGCCCCCCCCGCCCAGAGCAATACTGAAAGGTGACAAAAAGGATAACGACTGTTAAGACTTAGACCATTTCTGCACGAGAGGGGAGGAGCGGTTCACCATGTATCAAGAACGGTGTTTTATACTCTGATTTAGAAACTGTGCTGTCTGCATGCACTCCATTTACATCGTACTACTGTGAAGAACAGCAGTTGCTGCATCTGCAACAGCAAGTCTCTGGCCACTCCCATTCCCCTCTCTCAACCCCTTCCCACCATCACTGATTGGTCTGTGTTTTAAAGAAAAAAAAAACACATTTTAAATGGTTGGGTTAAAAAGCAAACATCCCCAAAATCCAGGCTAAACCAAGCATCGAGAGCCCAAAAAGAGAAAAAAATCAATATCCAAAAAATCCACTGGCAACATCCAAAGAGCAAAAAAATATATGCATATAACAAGAAAGTGGGCAAAGCCGTACAAAACAACTCCAAACTGGACTTTCAAAGTAAGCTGTCAAATTAAGTTGTCAAAGCTGTCAAATTAAACTGTCAAAATAAATTCCCTGCTTCGGTAAAGTGAAAGGAAGCCTTAAGGCTGCAGTGCGAAGCTACTTTTCCAGAGGAAATCTGCTGGCTTCATTAGGGCTCTTCCTCGGCAAGGCAGCATGAAGGAAGAAGTAACTTCAAAGAGAAGCAAAGTTGCTTAAGGATCTTCCTCTAATCAATTACCTTTATTCATCAAGCAATCAAAATGTAATTTTGGAAGAAGCTTGGAGCTTGGAATTTCTCCCCCCAATCTGTGCTGGGGCAGGTGAAGTTCCAACAGTGGCGGTAATCAATCTAGCTGTTTCTCCGATCGCAATCTGGCTGGTCGCTGAGAGGGAGAACAGTTTTGGCAATGTCGCTGGCCACAGTCTGGCTGCACCTCCAAAATCCAGGGTGCAGAGTGAACCGATCGTCCTTAGAATCGATCAGTAGCCTGCAGCAGTGGCGATCTTCTAGCAGAGTGCTAAAAGATCGTGTCTTCTTCACTCATACTCAAACACATTTCTGTGTTACTACATTTGTGCGTAGGTATGTACGTTCATTGATATGAGGGGAAAAAAACACGTCTTAATGATCCATTACCAGACCCATTCTCTTCCTGCTGTCCATTTAATGCCTGAAGACAACAACGACAGGAGAAATAGGGTGGAGAGAGATAGAGACAAAAATGACAGCCTGGGAACACCCCTAGCCAGCCACTTTTGCCCTGTTAATCGATGTTACAGTTCTGCATGTAGGTGAAAACGAAGCAGAACCAGTTTGGGAGGTTTGAATCGGAGTTTTTCTGGTTTTTACATACAGCAGTTTCTCATCACAGTGAACTGTGCTAGGAGCTGAAAACATGCAGAACCACAAGGAAAACTATGAAGCTAAAACAGTACAACATGCAGACAGGAGAGTGAGAATTCGAGGCCACTACGATATATTGACCTCATGCGGAAATGGCCTTAGAAGAAAATGAGGTTGCTTATCAATGGAACTCTGGGGCAAAAGGCCATGGGTCACAATCCTGACGGACAAAATACAGTCAAATATGGTCCCTTCCTTTCTAGAATGACTGAAACTCTCAGATACCATCTTTGGATGCCTTGTCCACACTAGATAAAAGTAACGTATATGCCTTCAAGTCAACTGTCAACTTAGGGTGATCCCATGAATTTCATAGGGTTTTCTTAACTAAGGAATAATCATGGGTGGTTTGCTACTGCCATCTTCTGAAATATAAAGAATGAAATATAAAGAATGAAGCATTGGCCAGAATCCAAACTACTACATTCTGTGTTTTGCCAGCACTAAGGACTTTTTAAGTCCCCCTTCCAGCAGCACTTCTGTCCGTACCCTCCATGCTGCCTCCAGCCCAAAGGACTCTTATAAGAGTGGCCTCCCATCAAACCTGTGGGGTTGTTGCTGAAAGGAAATATCACTCCTCCTTCCATGTGTACTTCCACTTGTGTACAAGGTTATTTATATCCCAAAATATACATTTCATTTTAGTAAGAGAGTGGAGTCTTGGCATTTTTTTTAAACAAAGATTACAAAACTGAATTTTTATTGTCACACAAGATGCACTTACAAAATCCATACAGAATATAATTTTACACGGGAAAAATTCATCCCAAGCTTCTTTTGAGCAACAATTAAATGAAAATTAAATTACAACAAATTCACAAATATTTTGAAAGAAATTTTAATTAATGAGATTTTGTCAAAATGAACACACATCTGAAATAATCATTTTTGCAGATTTTGAATTTAGCTTTAAATGTTATTCCCACAACATTTTCAACTTTGGCCACTTCACCAAGATAAAAGAAAATCAGGGGCTAGGACTAAGGAGAGAAATGGCTCTTTTTGATCAGAGAACATCAGTCTATACATTGTCACACTTTATTCCATCTTTGAAATTTTTTCATCAGGATTCCATTTTTGTACAGTGATTTTATCTTGGCAACAGTATCCACAGCTTCGGGAGACAAACATGTATTTTGAATGTCATTTCTTAATTTACTCATTTTTTACTTAGCCACTCTGTAAAGGCATGAACTGTCAAAGATCTGATTACCCAGCATAAATAATGTTTAAAGCAGACACTATTAGGTGTGTTCACTGGGTATTGGTGGAAGAGAACAAGAGAGTATCTTTGGTGGAACATATTGCCTCACTGTGTTGGGCTAAGATATCAGTTATTCCTATTCCAGCCCTTCCTGAGGTCTTTGCCAGTTTCTCCAGCCCTGTGCACGTCAAGTAAAACTATTTTATACTTCAAAACCCAAGCACTTTATCACATTATATTCATTCTACCTAATGTCTGCTTAACATCCAACACCCTATATCTCTCTCACTTTTTGTCAATTTGCAGTTTATTTAGCCAAATTAAAAAACTGCTGCTTTTAACTGATTTAAAAATACAATACAAAGAACATTTTTTGTCTATTTTAAGTGCCAAAGTGCAATCCCACAAGTTGGTATGACTTTCTCCCCACAAGCACGTATACTTTATGTTTATGAATCTCAAGACCTCCACATTTAAAGTACAGAAAAAAATCGAACATAAAGAAAAAAACTTATTTTGCTCATTTACCATTCATGTTCCACTATCTTGTTTTGTGACCAAATTCTGGTTGATGATTTAATGTTTATGACAAAAGATATTATGCAATAATAATAAAGAATAATTTATTTGGATCATCTGAAATTTTTCAAAGACATGAATACCTTGATTATTAATTCTGCTCAAAGTCTGAAAAAGACTTGTGAAGTGAGGAGTTTTAAATCCTTTTGCAGCTGCTTATGAAAGTAAGCAGAAAAAGATGCTTCTCGTTAAAGATGCAAATACATTTCCAAAGTGTTCCTTATAATGAAGAGACTTTGATGAAAGGAAGTATGTTCTGGAAGCACAGACTGATACAGCAGAAAGGGATTTAAATATATTTCACACGTTAATTCCAGGAAAGTGATGTTGTAGCTTTGCCAAGCTGTAGACCTCTCTAAAAAAAAAAAAATCACATTTTCCAAGAGCTGAAACTTGACCAACTATCCAAGTTAGCCACTGTGATAAGTTTGCCATTAATAATTTAAGGTTTAAAATAAATATTGAAGCGCCTACTTGGCATCTGTTGTTGTTGGTAGCATCTGCTGTCCAAACAGTTCAGTATCCTAAGCACATCTATTTCCAAAAGTCTAATCAATTCTGTTTCCGCAAATTGTAAACCTGTCTATCTCCAACAAATCTTTCTTTGTAGATCTGTGTTTTGATTCTGAATTGTCCTGGGTTATATCTTTCTCATCTCCATCAGGAGTTGTCAGGAACTGATCAGAGTTGCTAGTCACAAGTTGTGGTATTACATTTTCTTTCTGGTGTGTAGGCTGATTGGTCACTGAAGCAGACAACTTTTCATCTGTATGAAAAAACAGAAATTAACATTTATTGATTATAGTCAAGGTGTATAAGACAACTCAATGTATTTTAAGGAGGGGCTGGCTGGCTGGCTGGCCGGCCCCTCCCTAACCTGCAAACCCCAGGATTTCACAGGATGTTGAAAGTGGAATCATAGTGCTATAACAGTCTCGTGCGGAAATGGCCTTAGATAACTTTTTAAAAATGTTATATTCCTAAGAAATAATATGATCAATGTGATTTATTGAAATTGCTCAGAGACGTCCATATGAATAAAGGAAAGCAGAACACTGATCAACAACCTAGGTAAAGCATTTAACCAAAAGTCAATTACTATTTGAGTTATATATGCTTTAGTCATTAAAATCTGATTAATGAGGTTGCAGCAGTTGAGCCCAAGGTACAATGTTACAATCTAGTGCCAACAAAACTGGGATCTTCTCCTCTCTCTCCTCCTGTAGCTATGTGTGGTGCCAAAATTTACTTCAGAGAATTCCCAAGTCTTACAGAATAGTTTTTTAGGGTGCTAGAAATGCTGTGCATAGAGAGGGAGGGATGCAAGATTCTGAGAGAAGGAGTGGGATGCAATGGAATACACCACTGGACCGTGTTCTGCTTGGAAGCTATGCTGTATTGGGGGTTTGATGAAAGGACTAAGTGTCTCCGATAGTTCATCATTACTGAAGATATGCAAGGGTAAACCTTGTAAGCCTCCTAAAAAAGGAAATATCTGGAGCCACTTACAAAAATGAGATGCAAGTGTAAGAGATACATTTCTGAACTATATGACATCCAATGGAGGACTGGCATACATGCAGGACTAAAGAAAACATTATTCCATATTACTTAGATTTATTGCAAAATTCACTACTAAGCCATCTAATATATAAAAGTCAAAGTTTGTTTGTCTGTGTCAGGCAAAGATCTCATATGATTGGCTGCCTAAGAAGATTCCATGGAATCCTGGGGTTTGCAGTTTAGGGAGGGGCCTTTAGAATTCTCAGCCAGAGAGCTCTTGGGCCTGGCTGGTTGCTATAGAGATGAGGCCTAGCAGCAAGGAGGAGGGCAGTGTATTCCCTCAGGAACCCAACCTCTGCATGTTAATAACTCTGAATACAGACTGGATTGGGGAATATGGGTAAAAGTTACAAGTACTGGACAATACAGTTTGGGGGATTAGAGACACAGGAATTCAAATCTTTCTAACAAGTATTACCTATGAGAAAATAAAATCCTGGGCAACGTCAGGTATATACACTAGTTTTCTATATGGAGCAATATGATAACAGTGACAAAGATTCTACTTCCCTCTCTGGTTACATTATGCCAAATGCAACTGTGTAATTCAAAAGTCAGAATCATGTCTAATTAACCAGCTAAAATTATGTTTGGGGTCAAGCCCTGGAAATACGAGTAAAGTTTTAAAGCAACAAAATTAGAGCACAGGTTAAATATATAAATGTCTCCTACTTTTTAAGTATATGGCAATGTTAACTAAGAATAGCATATCCTGAAATTGAGTATATTTATATACAACTGATTTTAAATTATTCCAGCCCAATGTGATTTAATACAATTAAGAGGTCTATTCATAACTGAAACTGTGACACAATCTTATCTAAGAGCTGAATCTCAATAGTTGTTACAGAGTGGTACTCTCTGGTGCAATTCCCTAATAAAAACCAAGTTTGCCCCAGAATACTCACTATGAATATCAGGGCCCTCATTCCACAATACCAGGGGTTGCCAAGACGAGTATAGAGATTCATGTAAAGGTTCTAATATGTGTGGTGAATTTTCTCAACATGTTACAACTGGATGGGAACAATCATCACAGGAATCAACTGATACCAGTTTAACAAACTGACATCTGTTGATTCAAAGGATTCAGTTTATTTCCATGAGAGGACTTTTCTCCTATTGTCATAATACTCAAAAGTCAAGATCATCCAATTAAATTGATTGAAGGTGGGGGAGAGAGGAGAAAACCCCTTCTTCATTCATTAAGTAACTTAGGGAATATATTCTGGTTGAGGAAATGGCCCCTAATTTAGAAATGCTTTTTAAAAAGGACCAAATAAATGAGTTTCTGTTCCAAGCAGGCATTACAGCAAAATGGCGACCATGATAATCAGAGGCTGGAGACACAAATAGCAGGGGAGCTGCTGCATTCTTTTCTGGCTTGGAAGCTTTGCTACAGCATACTTCTGCTCATGACTGGAAATAGAACGCTGGACTAGATTGGCTCTCTACCTGACCCACTCTGATCTAGGAGGTCTCTTTGTGTACTTAATGCTATTTCCAAGGCATCATAACTCTTGGTATGTGCAAAATGCTCTTCAGGCCCTTGGCAATTCCTGCCTGTTCCCACAAGAAACCCTCAGACATTTCCAAGTCCTGCTGCAAAGTTCCTCTTAAGGAAGATGAAAATTCAGGCCTGTTTGTCCTGTTTTTTCTAGTCAGGTCTCTTCCACTGGACCCTCCCCAAATGTTACCAGTTATTTAAAGTGAGAAATTAAGAAGGTAGCTTTTATTGGATTAATACTGAAGACAATACTTTAGGTTACACAGACCTTTACAGTTTCCTGTGAACTGAGCTTCTGAGCCCAAAAAACACAGTTGCACTTTGTAGCAATCATGGGATATCATAGAACTGAAAGGAAACAAAAAGGTTCCACTTACCTTGGGGGGACTTGTACTTGCTCTGTGGTTTAGCAAGAGGCTTGCCTGGGGTGCAGGCAGGAGGAGGGTTAAACAATTTCTCTTCCATATTTGCTTCTTTGACATACTGGCATGATTTCCCCAAAAGCACAATGCTGTTAAGTACTTTGAGAGATATTAACCTAAAAAAAAGAAGCACATATAGTTGCATGTCCTGAGAAAGGATTTTTTAGAAAGTTTAATTTTTTTTTAAGCTAGTTCATGACTAAGAGCTAGAACGGTATAGTGGTTTGAGTGTTGGACTACGATCCTGGGGATTCCCCACTCAGCCGTCAAAACCTTGGGTACATAACACACTCTCAGCCCCCAGAAAACCCCATGATAGGATTGCCTTAAGCTGGAAAGGACTTGAAGTCACAGAACAGCAACAATTCAAGACTACTTGTTCAAAACTCTTTTATTTTTGCATATATCCTAAATATCCTACCATTATAAGAGTTACCACCGACTATCAACATCTTATACCACTGCTGTGGTATGTAGAAAATGGGTATTCTAGAAATAAAGATTGTATGAAGTCCACCCTTCATAAACCTACGCAAAAGAACATTTAGAGCAACATTTCTATGGAAATGAACCCATACTTTCTTAGGTTTGAGCACCCCATAATTTCTAACATTCAGGAAAAAAAAAACCAATAGAGAGTTAAGTATTATTCATGGGTACTAGCAGTATTTTACTCATTACTGCAGAAGAAAACAAGACTTTTAAAATGACCCTAATAGACTACCATTTGATAATTTGCCTAATACAGCATTATCATCCAATCCATTAAGGCTTTCTTCCATATCTGAAATAGAATCACGGGAAGAGAAGACAGCCAATATGTTCTCTTCCCAATCCCTGACAGGCATCTGCTAAAAACAATGGAAGTAGCAATGTCATGTCTGTTCATATCACACTTCTGCAAGGCAAATGAAACACGTTTGCCATCACAGTTCACTAGCCTGGTAGGAGGACCTATGAATTATCATAGGGACAGATACAGTTTTCATTGTGCTTAAAGTAAATCCAAAGAAATTTATTATTTCTATTAAGCTGTTAGTTTTTTCTCTAAATATGATTCCATTTTGATGGAACTCGTATAATGGAAATTAAAATAAGATTAAACAGGCCTATTTAAAATTCAGTGTATTTCTCTTTGAGAAATCTAATGCTGAAACAAAGTGTGACACTGCATGCCTCCGATACACTTTGCCTCTTCTGTGAACATATGCTTTATTCTTATATTTATATTTACATAAATTAAGAAAAACTTCATAAATGTTCATATCTGCACTTACCCACAGTAGAAGAGCACAACACAGGCATAAGCCAAGACTCCCTGTACTTTTACTGAACTTGTAATAACTCTGATGAGCTAGAGAGGAAAGTGTTTGTTAAAATAACAGACCATACTCTACAAAACGAAGAGAAGTAACTAGAGTAAAGCAAATAAAACAATTCTAACTCTTTAAAATACTGAAAAAAAAACTTGTCATATAAAGTAACTTATGACATCCCTATATAAAATTAATTATTATTTGCAACATAAAGTATTATGTTTCCAGTAACACAATCCTACTCTGAAAAGTGGGTGATGAGATCCCCTCCTCTAGTCCTTTCTGCATACCTAAATCTTTCTCAGTACCTTTAAATATGCATCCAGGGCTGCAAAGTCCAGCTTAATTAGAAACTCCTGCCAAGAAGCAATTCTGGTTAAGATATCATTAAGACAAGTGCCAAAGAAAGGCAAGTGAAGAGTGAAGAAAGTTGCCATGCAGGAAAAGTTAAGGATAATAGATGAGACTTAACAATCTCATAACCACAATTAACTGACTGAGATTGTTGCTTCTGCACTAGGCCCTGAATGGGGTTCACTGGAATAAAAAAACTGGCCAGAACATAAACTACATTTTTCACATTCATGAGCAACTGGTGCTTTATTTAAAAGGCTACATCTCCTGAGCCCTTCTCTGTCACAGGATTGTAATACCTGTATTTTCCAATAGCACAACTAAAATTTTATCATAATTGTTTCTGTGTAAAACAGACATGTTCCCATTTCTTTAGAATACATAACGGAAAAGTCTGGTTTCAGCTGAACATATACTGAAAAAGGCATTCAGAAGGCCTGCCAGTCAGTGCTGTAAAGTCCAAACAAAGTTATTGTTAAAATCCAACAAAATCGAGAATTTCACTTCTACGCTGCCGTTTACTTTGCAATACTTGGACAGATTGCTCTGTCTGTGTTTACCTCACACAGTTTCCCCCTGCAGAGATTCTAATTCAAAGGTTCAAAAAATACATAGCACTTTGGACTTTGGTAGGTTTTCTTTTTTTCACTAGCTACTGAGGGATTTTGAAATAAGTAAAATATGACTTACCAAAACAGCTAGTGGGAGTGGAATAAAACCCATTCTTCTAGAAACAGAGTCACTGTAATCTGTATATGCCTGGGGAGAAAGAGCTGAACCTGAGTTTTAAAACTATTGTAGCAAAAAATGAAAGTAAAAGAACAAGTTCCACTGAGATTAGTCAGACATTTTAGATAGTATCAGAAGTCTCTGTAGTAGCTACCAGGCTGTAGCAGAGGTAGAGAAGTCGTACAGGGTGTTCTCTGCTGATAAGCCATGTCCATCTGGTTATGTCTCTCCTTCCCACAGCCATTCCAGCAGGCTGTAACTAAACACAGAGATAGGAAGCAGGGCCACCCCCTGCTCATCCAAGAAATCAGCAATTTTTGGCTCCTCCTTTCTTTCAGCTGTTTCTTTGGCAGCTGCTCATTATTAAGACCAGCAACCACAGTCGCTTTAAAGCCACTTTTTGTAAGATCCAGACAATATTAAGAATTCGCATGTGAATATCACTGTTTTCATTTTCTCACCCAGCTCCTTTCTCCTTTTGCTGCCTTGTCTTTTTAGATTATAACTTGATAGTAGGCAATATCATATTTTTATTTGTAAAAACCATTTCTGGAGAAAAAAGTTGAAAAAACCTTAAAATATGTAAGCCCCTCTGACAGCCTTTCTAAAAAGCAATAAATACAATACATGCATGCTATTTTGGAAAAGAACAAAACATATTTTAACAGGCAAAACTGGGCTTGCAGATAGACAAATATGTGTTTGCAGAATTAACCCAGCTTAAATCGAATAACTTATAAGGGACGATCAAGTGAGTTCACACCACACCAGCAGACTGCCAAGACACTAAAACACTATATTATTACTAAATTATCTAATAGAAGGCCCCAGATCTCATGAAAAGTAAAAAAAAATATAGAATGTAACAGGTATCCTTATATGATTATAGAATAAACTTTAAAACTAGGGTATCTGTCTCATATATGAATGAATTAATGGTTTATCTTAACAATAAAGCCCCTACGAGTACACTAGTGAAAAACTTCCACATCTTATAAGGAATATTAGAAATCACAGTATTCTCTCATGGAGATAGGGTTGTTTCTGAGTAAAGTAAACCAAACGTCACAAGGAGATCTGTATACAAAAAACTACCAGTGAGCTATGCTCTTTGACTCAAATGGTCCACAGATCTATGTTGCAAGAGTAAAGAATAATGGAAAAGGATGCTAATGGAGAAGAAAAAGTAGTTTTCATGCTGCAGATAACTACATTTTTAAATGTAATGTTAAGACAGAAAATAAACTGTTTTTAATGTAACGTGACAGTTTAAATAAATCTCTTTATAACTGTACACCTCCTTTTAATTCCCTATATGAAGTCAGTTTTCAATAACATTAGAAAACAAACTGCAGTCAGCCCTCTACATTCACTAGTGTTAGTGGTGCAGAACCCTCATGAAAGAGGAAAAATAGCAAATATTAAACGTGTAGGTGTGTGTCTGTGGGAAGGGGGCTGAGGGAAGAGCAGACACCAAGGTTCATACCAGGTCAGAGAAAAGATACAGAAAGGGGGACACTGAAAGAGAGTTTGTGGTGCTGAGAAATCAGGCCACAAGCCTTCCTTAGTAGGCCAGGCAACAGCTGGTGGTGTAGAAGGAGGACTAGAGACAGTTTTTTAAAGGGCTGCACAGCCTGATTGGAGATGCTGAGAGGAAGGTTCCTCCCAGAAAAGAGGAGCCTGAAGTTGGGGGGAAGGGGTTAAAGAAACTTGCACATAATCAAATCCATTAAATTCAAACCCACAAATGTGAAAGGTTGACTGTATTCCCTAATATACAATAGGCTTCCATTTTCAAGAACAAGAAGACATGAATCATTTAGTGTAACAACAGGCCATTTTTGTTCTGACACTTACATTTTTCTGTCGACTGCTAACAAGGTCAAATGCAAGGCTTGCTCTGTATTCACTGTAGACCTGAGAACAAAGAAACAAACACAAATCAACACATCATTATTAAAATTAATATTCCCAATATAATCCCTTCTGTTACAAATTTTAACTATAAAAAGTATATTTGAGACTTGCATCTTAAGAGTTATACAAAGGCCCATCCACTTTGGCAAGGGTTTGGGAGGTAGAATCATCACAAAAGTCTAAAAACTGTGAATAACTCCCCCCTGCCCAAGCTGAGCACTTCCGCTCCCACTCTCTTGCCTTTTTGCCTAGGCATGTGTGCCTTCCTTCTCTGTGCCAGGGCAAAAGGCAAGCGAATGGGAGGGGGAGCCCCACTCACTGTGAATGTGCATATGAGCCTCCCTTCCATTATCCCCTTCCCATTCCTTTGTACTTTGCCCAGGCATGCATGTCTTCCTTCCACACAGTTGGACACCAGGCAAGGGAATGAGAAGGGCAGCCCTGTGCATAAAGAAGGCACGTGCATGCCTCCCCCATTCTGTCTGCTATTCCCTTACCTTTTGCCTGCATGTGCTGTCTTCCTTCTCTGTGCCCAGGTAAAAGGCAAGGGAACGGGAGGGGTGCAGAATGTGAGGAAGGCTCATTCATGCCTTCCTTCTCTGCACATGGGGCTGCTCCCTCCCATCTTTTGCCTGGGCATGAAGAAGGAAGGCAGGCACGTCCAGGCAAAAAGCAAGGGAATGGGACAGGGAAGGCAAGCGGGTGCCTCATGAATAATCATATTCACAAAGATGAAACTTGCGAATGTGGAGGGGGGACTGTATTCTTATTGGTCTTCAAATAGTCACTCAACAGAGAAAAACAAGTATTAGCAATCAGATTCCCATCTTTAAGTAGATAATTCACATCAAATGAAAAGAGGGTTCTTCTTGCCTATGCGCATATGGAGGTAACTTCTAACAAGGCAAAAGAGAAGGAAGGTAACCATGGTTCAAAAAGACAAAAAATTCTATCTGAAGCACTGCCAGCAATCATACTGATGTACACATAAGGGACGGGAGCAATGTGCTATGTAACAAAATTGTTTAATTATTTAAATGTCTGTAATATAATATTTTAGCTGAATTTGTTTTAAATTATTGTAAGCCTATAACAGGAGAAACGGAGGATGAGGGAGAGTGTTTAATTAATTAATTAATTAAAATCCCCAGAGGAATCCTCTGCAAACTGAGGTGTGTGGATTGTGCCAACTCAATTGCAAAATTCAGTGTTTTGCACATAAACTAGATACTTACATCAGCAGTGATATCATTGAATTTTGTTATAAAAGCATGTTTTACAATGTCCACTGCAATTTCTGAGGCAATCACCATACAAACATCTGGAAACAACACCCAAAGGTGGTCTGTAATAGTAAGAGAAATGTTGTTTGTACAAAGCTGATATGGGACAAAAAGCAAATGACGACATGTAAACACATACTCTTCAAAGCTGAATGTATGAAGATCCACAGATTATAAACAATGGAATACAAAACCGTTGGTAAGTACTACTTCCTGGATTAGAACAGAGAATTTGTCCTGGGAAAAGAAAGCTTCTCCTAGAATTCTACATTGGCAACAATGCTGTAACTAATTAGTTGTATATAAGTTGTATATGCCAGAGTGGTGTAGTGGTTTGAGTGTTGGATTATAACTCTGGACGCCAGGGTTTGAATCTTCACTCAGTCATGGAAACCCAGTGGGTGAGCCTGGGCAACTAATATTCTCTCAGGCTCAGAAGAAGGCAAAGACAAGCCCCGCCCCCGTCCCTGAACAAATCTAGCCAAGAAAATCCTGTCTTAAAGCTCAAAATGACTTTAACGCACACAACAGCTAACAAATTCAGAGATCATCACAAGATTTCTGAAACTTTTTGCAGCGGTTTTAACTACTGAAAACAATCCTTACAGTCAGGGCACCACTTTCAAATTACCCTGAACATAATTGTGATGAAGTTCTGGTGGCTGTAGCTATCTGAAGTGCCAGTGCAGCCTGGAAGCAAGTGCTAGAATAGCACCTCAGGAGAGAAACCCAGCCCAGTAGTGTGTGAGAGGGGCTTGGGACAGAGAGAAAAAGTTATATAAAGCCAAGTATCAATGGGTATTGGGATTCTTTCAGTGAGACTCTAACAAGGAGCTAGGGAGTAGAGTCCCTAAGTCAGTCAGAGAGTGTGGCTGTGTTGGGAGGCTTAGTTCTCAGTGGAAGCCTAGTGAGAGGCAGAAGAGTAATTTAGCCCTAATAGGATTTGGTCACAGAATGTGACCTAGACTGGGGTTTAAGCCTTTGGTGGGAGTTTAGCCAAAGGACCGTTATATGATATTTGTGTCTTACGTGAAAGGCTAAAAATATAATTGAACTGTTTCTGAGCAGGGAATTAGCTGTTACATTGTCTAAAAAGTGAACTGAAGAAATGTATCAATCTTGACCTGCATTGGAAGTCTAACACACTACTTTATTGTTATTATTATCTTAATAAATGTTACAATTTATCTTTGTAAACACTGACTCAGCTTCAGCTGTATACACTATATAATGAGGAGAATTAAGAGCTGTAAAGCCTGGTTGGGCACACCCTCAGGCTGGCAGCTCTGATGCTCTCTGACCCTACCTTGCATGACTGCAAACTACTGAGGCATCTGATACACAGGTCTGATACATAGTACATTTCCTGACAACATAATATATGAGCTATTCTTCTATTAGCACTCTTCCATTAGTAAGGTACATAATGATATATGAACTATTCTTTTACTTGCTTGATTGCCTTTATACAATGATTGCTGCTATAGCTATGTAAACTGATGAGTTATAAAAGATAGCTGTTGCAAATAAACGGGCAGCATTCCCCCATGCTCCGAAAGATATCTCCTTGTCTTTCGTTACTTCAATATAACGCAACACAGAAAACACACTACCATAAAATCATTAAATGGTTATAAATAAAGATTGAAAACCTTCACCCTTCTACCAATGTTGTGACAGGAGAGACAGAACTGTATGGTAAGACAGGATGCCTTCTCATATTGGGGAACTGCTACACGAATCTAGAAGTAAGGGCCGGTCACGATAATCTCATGTAATTTTGGAAGCTAATCAGGACTGGACCTGATCTAGAAGATAAACTGGGAAGGGAGAACACAAGGTTCACCAGGTAGGACTATGAAAGACTCTGTCCTGAAACCCTGGAGAGCCACTGCTGCCAACTGCATTTGACAATACAGGGCTAGTATGCGAGTGTGCTCCCAAAAACACACACTCACAGTTCCACAAACGAACTCATCAAATATGTGGCTGCAAAATCAGTAATGAAGTCTTGAGCATTTTTAAAAAATGTGTAGCTTCCATCTCTACTAGATATTGAAATAAACATGTTAGGCCCAAGGCTGGAGCCTAAATATTTCTGAGAAACAAAAATTTGAGGGAAGGGAAAGAAAACTGCTTCATAGTGTAAGGTGACTGTCTGCAAGAGAAAATCTCTCTTCCCATGAAAAATCTCTAGTCCTGCCTTCCAAACAAAAGCAGCAGGACTTGACACAAATATTAAATGACATTTTGTCTAAGCCAAGAGTGTTAGAGCCCTTTATAAGCATGGGGTTCTGGACTGTGGCCCATGTGAATAAATCAATGCCTGAAAGGAATGATAACATGTGCAGTAGTTTTCATACTCACTTCCTTCTCAGGACTACAGCAATGATAGCAACTGGGCTTCAACTACACCCAGGTTAAACCCTGGACTCCCAGTATTAAGTGGTATTTGTTTGAAGGGGTGTATTCTAAGCCCAGCAAATTCTGACCACTGCCATCATTGGACGTACTTTACTAATAGAAACAGCCATGCTTACCCTTGGATACACTTATCCCACCTTGGACTGAACTAGACACAACAACAACAACAACAAATGAAATTCCTCTGCTTCTTTAACACAGTTTAACACAGTTAAAATCACAAATTACAAACAAGCAAACAAGAACAGTTAACACGGTATGTTCTGCTATACAAATAAGAGAATTCAACAACATATTATATAATACTCATTACATATAACTTATTAAATTACCTAAATTATTATCAAGTAGCAATCCAAATGTACTTCTAATTGTATACTGCAAAGACCTCGGTTAATGTATTGCAGTTACAATGGAAAGATAACAACCAAATTATTAAAAAAAACGAACCATTCCTATAATCAAAATTGGTACAGCCAAATCATTTGTGTGATGCTGGCAGTCAACATACACTAATGTGTTTCATTTTTTTCTGTATCTTGTTGGGAAGCAGACATTACCTGGATTCCAAGAAAACTGTTCCATATTTCTTAAACAAACTATCAGTAACAGCACATAGTTGGTGAATCTCTCCTTGATGTCTAAAAAGAAAAATGATTTGATTTTTATTTTCAAAGAGTCAATTTTCCTAGAGAGCTATTACAGTGAAGAACATTCAGGAAGACATACGCAAAAATCATCTGTAATTTCTCAAACACTGTTTCATGGGAGGGTAGAGCTATGGTTCAAGACTTCATTAAGAAAAAAAACACCTGTTAACAGGTTTACACTGCTGCCAGCTGAATTTAATCAAGTGGGAATGAAAGCTGCTGATGTAAAGAGATCTAATATACTTAAAATTCACAGCATTCCACTGCCATAACTGTGCAGATTCTGTGTGCATCCCAAGGGCAAGCAACGAACTCCTGGCAAATACAAGATATATGTAAGTCAGAGACTTCCACTGTTCTGCTTCTGGCTAGCAGAGTGAGTGAAAAACCCATCAACCAAGCAGCACTAGTGATAACCTACAAAACCTATAAAACCTCTGAGGATTTATTATCCAACCACTAGAGAAGCCTGATGCTGCTCAAGCCATTGCACTGCGATAGAGGGAGGGAGGGAGACAGCCTCAACAGTACAGCTCTCATCACCCATGTTTCAGGATCATCTGCTCACCACCTTTTCAAAACACAGTCTTTGTCTATCAGCACGTCTACATCTATATCAAAAAACAGTATCTAATCACCAGGGAATCATTCCATTCTGCCTCATCCAAAAAGGAAAAATTCAGAAACAAAATTTGGAATGAAAGGGAACAGAAATAAGACATAATTTATTTTTTTAAAACAATAAACCAAAAGGTTTTAAAGCAATTGGGCAACATTCTAAAATATTTTCAAAATTAGTAGGTTTTTTTTAAAATATGGTAATTCAAAGAAACGAACAGGATGTAGCAATTCATATTGTCTTATGAACTTCTGCTGAATGGAGTACGTCTACTGGATGCTGTTGCTTTTATCAGAAATGCCAGCTGCTGTTCCTCCTGCTCCCTGTCTCAAAGGGCTGGGAACTACAGGAGCATGTCTTTGCTGCCACAGAGGGCTACAGTTGGAGGAGAAAAGTCTATGTTCCACTGTTGTTTGAGAGGGAAATATACTATTGGGTGTTGGCCACCGTGTTTTAAAGAAGTTGGAGAAATATGCTCTAATACTGCATCTCTGGGACGTGTAATTTATATATGAAATGTACCATTAATTTATTTAAAATACATCTGATCTTTCCTCACATTACTCAGGACAGCTAAGAAAAAGTGATAAAATACTGTATAATGACATACCACCAATTTAAAAAAAAAAGAGAAACAAGCCAGCAAAAACAACAAAAACAAAACAAAAACTAATAAAAAACTATGGATCAATAAAAACATATCAAGGGAAGTATAATGAATTAATTACAGCAAACCAAGCTGTACAATCCAACTTCTAAAGACCAAGGCCTTTCTAAATAAGAAGGTTTTAACACTGTGGTTTTAATACTTCAAAATGAATCATACTTGGTATACTGGGGGAGAGGTGCGGTAATGAAGAAACTCTTCTGTTGTTCAAACCAAACATAGGAAAGTTATCTTCTCTGGAGACAGCAGAGAAGGCAGAAGATCTCTTCTTCACCACTTAAATAGTAGCATCACATGCTATATTTACAGCAAATCACTCATAGATTAAAAATATATAAATAAATACATACCACTATTTGACATCTGAAACAAATTGTTCTTCTCGAATTTCTTGAAGACACTTCCTTTTATTTCCACAAACTGTAATTTAAAGAAAATGTGTCCTCATCTCAGATTTCCTTTTTTACAATTCAATTTAAAATACTTTCCCTAAACAATCAATTACTGTTTATATTTTGACAGATATGTTGCAACATCATAACTGCTTTTTAGAAAGACAGAATGTTACAGTGACATTTTGTTAAAACCTGTAAGGCAAGTATTACATCTATCCAACACTTACGTTGTTAGACATCATGATAGTTAGAAGTGACTTATTGTGGGAATTGAAGGCTACATTGAGTGTTGTTGCTTGGACCATTATAAGAATAGCATGCAAGACTGTAGTCAAATGTGTTAAGGAAAAGGCTTTAAGAAAATATTAGTCTACTACATATAGTCTTCTGAATTCTGACCTATATTCCTTCCCAGAGACAAGCAATACAGAACATCAACCATGAATCTGCTAGACTATTTCATAAGCCTAATCATTTCTCTTAACTACTGATTTCAGCACACAGTTACCAGTTCATTGTATGACTCCAATTTTCCCAAGACAAGAATGAACAAGTGGTAACACTGCTGTGCTAACACTAGTGGTCTTGGGTCACCAAAACCATCACAGGCACAGTTACATTAGCTGCGGATTTCATACATTTCCACAAGGGTTTTTGACTTGATAGTTGATTTGACAGCATTTTTCCAATGTAACATAACATTCTTCTGACTACACTGATAGCTCATCTTATTTAAGCATAAAAAGACATAAAGGAATCCAGTAAGATTTTTAAGACTAACAGGGAAGAAAAAAAATCTTGCACTGTTTTTTATGTATTAGTTAAGCATAACAACCGTATATTTTAATTTTCATCCTTCATACAATAGATATCTTTGAAAGCAGTATCTGGAATATATCAAAAAATATTATTGTAATGCAGTCTGAAAGAAAATTGATAGTAGATGTGGGGAGGCCCTAAAATAATTACTTCACATACTATTACCCATTAGCTCGCAGTTCCAGACTTGTCATGACTTTTGTTGGTGCCAAAATTCATTGCTGGTTGTACTGGATGAGTACATATCTTGAGGAACACTATTAGGAAATAACTGAAATAGGAGAATCAGGATAATTTTAAGATATGGGTCAGATGGCTTCTTCCTCCCTCTTACAACCCTCCCTGAAAAAAAATTGGGGAGGGGGCTCAAATGAATCAATGTAAAAATTTATTAATTTTGCCATGGCTTCATGAGACTGAGGGTGTATCCATTCCCATTTCAGACCGTGAATAACATATGATGACAGTGATATCCAAGGTCTTCCAGTGAGTTTTGAGGCCAGGCAGTTAACAAACATCATGCTATTACAAATTGGTTACAGTAGACCTTCAAAGGCTGCACCACCAGATATATGTGAAGAAAGCCTTTTATAACCAAAATAGCATTGGATGGGCACAATGGTGGCAAAGAAATGGGAATTCTTTGTCAGTATCACCACCACAAAATAAGACCAAATATGAATTCAGTCATGCTCACACGAGGTCTTCGTTCATCGCGCTTTAATTCTGACGCAACTATTGCCTTCCTAAAGTTTCTGCGATCCGGCCATTGATATTTGGATACATTCATTAAAGAGTTTGGGTTATTTCTCTATTTTCAAGCAGTAGACTACTGCACGCCAGGAAGGACAGCACACCAAGAGAATTTCAATCTTATCTCAGCTTGTTAACACTAGATAGAGACACTAATATCTGGTTAACCAACAAGAGCATTTTGACCACATCCTTTCCATCGCTTCATTTGTATATTATGTTCAAAATTTCTAGCCCATTTTGTCATACAGTCCTTCACTTGTTCATCTTCCATCTCAAAATTTAACAAAAGTTTACATATTTTACCAATTACCTGTTCATCATTTGCATATATTTGAACTTCAAACTCGGATTTACTCAATTCAAAACCATAATTTTTATTTTTTTATCCAACTTAAATCTTTCAAAGAACTGTAAATAGGCAAAACACTGAAATTTGTAACTTTCCATCAAAAGCTGTTCTTTTGTTTTCATATTGTATTTTCCTTGACAATTCTCCAACATATCTTGGTAGCTTAACCTTTAACTTCTATAGAAAGCTTCTTGTGCTGAGATCCATAATGGCATTTTCTGGCATAACCTGGTTTTGAATCTAGTTCATGTTATCAATAAAGCACATTTCACATAATGATTATTAGAATCTACATTCACTTTAATTTTATAATAACCATGCCATCCAAATCTCAGACTGTGACCTTCTAATTCTAATGACCTTTTATTCCTCAGCAACATCCACCCCTTTAAACCACACTAAACAGCAGGCAGCAAATTTTAATTTCTAATTGAGTAAACCTAACTTTCTTGTTGTTTTGCATTTTGCAATATTCTAAACTTCACTCTTGATCTCTTCCTTTGTCAGATAAACCCAGGTAAATCCTTCTGTCACTGCTTGAAAAATGACTTTTTTGAAATAACTGGCATTGTATCAAATAAAAAGAGTATCCTAGGTAGCACATTCATTTTTACTACTCAATAGAGACAAATTTCAACTCTCCCATTCAGTATGTCCTTCTTAATCTCATTCCATGTCTCAGTGTAGTTATTCTGAAACAACATACAATTTGAATATGCCATTTTGATACCTAGATATTTCATCTTCTTTTCTATTCTAAAACCAGTTTTTTCCCTATCAGCTTTATTTGCTCTTTCATCCTCATATTTTTAGTCAACATCACTATATTGTTTAAAACTTGCAAAATCCCTGAATTCTTTTAATACTGCAATTAATCTTTCTGCATTCTCAAGTGGATTTGTCAGCATGACACCAACAAAATCACCACATCACCAGAAAATGCCCTTAATTGATATGATTCTTTTAAAATGTTTATGCCTGTAATCTCATCTTGCCTAACATCTCCATTTTTGCATTTGAGCTCTTGAATAAACAGAAATAGTGACAATGGACATCCTTCTCTTGGTCCTTTTGTATCTCACCTGAGTTGGATAACTTTTGATTAGTTATTGTTTGCACTTTTTGCGTAGCATAAATTAATCCTACCAATGCCATAATGTTGTCTTCAAATGACAACTCTTCCAAAACTCTAAATAGGAAAGTCTACTTTAAATTATCAAAAGCCTTTTCTGCATTCAGAAAAATCAATGTGGCCTGCTTCCCACTGTATTATTCTAAATATTCCCATATGTTTAATACATTTCTAATATATAATATAATGGAGAAATGGGAAAGGATTTGGTCAAAAGGTTTGAAATTTACTTTATATTACAATCTTAAAGAGAAGTTTTCTAAAAAGATGTTTTCTTGGTACAAGACATCAGAGATACCAAGATTTATTAGGGAACAGCAAATGTATATTGGAAATGTGAACAAGAAGGAAATTTTTTTCACATGTGATAGACTTGTGAGAAGGCCAAAAAGCAGTGGATCTAAATGTACACTATGATATAGAGAATTTTAAAGATCAATATTCAATTGAACCTGAGCTTTTTCTTCTGGGATTGATAGATGATCAACTAGAAAGGAATATGGGAAGAATACTTCAATATATGATAATAGCCACAAGATTATTATATATTCAGAAATGGAAGAGTGACATATTGCCTAGTAAGGAGGAACACTTATTAAAACTGAATGTTTTATCAGAAATAGATAAATTATCTACTTTGCTTAAAGAAAAATCATAAGTAAAGTTTGTTGAAAAACTGAAAACTCAAACTTTTCGAAGAAAAGATGGGCATTTCATAACTCTTGGTTTTGAAAACTAATATGAGTTGAATAAATAGAAGGAAGTGTAATTTTAAGATTAAGTAGAACAATGTGGGACTGTAGGATTTAAGATATAACCACAGAAAAGACAGTTGGAAGTCATTCCTCCGCTTTCCTTTTTTTATCTGTTAGTCTTTGCTTTTGATTCATATTTAGGTATTTTAAGTTCTTCATAGGTTATGTAGTAAGTTTCTGGGCTTTTTTTTTTTTTTTTTTGTATTTGGTAGTGCTCTTATAGAATCATAGAATCATAGAAATGTAGAGTTGGAAGAGACCACACGGGCCATCCAGTCCAACCCCCTGCCATGCAGGAACACTCTCAAAGCACTCCCGACAGATGGCCATCCAGCCTCTGCTTAAAAACCTCCAAAGAAGGAGACTCCACCACACTCCGAGGCAGCATATTCCACTGCCGGACAGCCCTGACTGTCAGGAAGTTCTTCCTGAGGTTCAGGTGGAATCTCCTTTCCTGCAGCTTGAATCCATTGCTCCTTGTCCTGGTCTCTGGAGCGGTAGAAAACAAGCCCTCTCCCTCCTCTACATGGCATCCCTTCAAATATTTAAACAGAGCTATCATGTCCCCTCTTAACCTTCTCTTCTGCAGACTAAACATACCCAGCTCTCTAAGTCTATCCTCATAGGGCTTGGCTTCCAGGCCCTTCACCATTTTGGTCGCCCTCCTCTGGACCTGCTCCAGCTTGACCATGTCCTTCTTGAATTGGGGTGCCCAGAACTGGACACAGTATTCAAGATGAGGTCTAACCAAAGCAGAGTAGAGTGGTACCAGTACCTCCCTCGATCTAGACACCATACTCCTATTGATGCAGCCGAGAATTGCATTGGCTTTCTTTGTCGTTTCCTTTTTTGTACGCTTTATTCAATTTTTATTCTAAGTAGATTTTAATTAATAATTAAATGTATTAATTTTAATTAATAATAAAAATGATTGAGAATGGAGATACAGGAAAACAATGAGCAAAGCTAGACAAAAAAAACGGATATCTGACTTTATTGTGTACCTTCAAGTCACTTCCAACATATGGCAACTCTAAGGTGAACCTATCATAGGGTTTTCTGGGGCTGAGAGCGTGTGTCAGACTCAAGGTTCATAGAATCACGGAATCATAAAATTGGAAGTGACCTCAGGGACCATCAAGTCCAACCCCCTGCTATGCAGGAACACCCATCAAAGCACTCCCAGCAGATGGTCATCCAGCCTCTGTTTAAAAGCCTTCAAAGAAGGAGACTCTACCACACTCCGAGGCAACATATTCCCCAATGGGTGTCCACGGTGTTCATGGCTGAATGGGGAACTGAAACTTAGTCTCCAGGCTCATAGTCTAATGCTCAGACCACTACACAACACTAGCTTGCTCTGACTAGAGCAGTGGAATCTTTTTAGACCAAGGCTAAGCAAGATCAAAGCTATATATAAAGCATTATCAAGATCTGAACTCCAGTCTCTAGCCTCCTAGGCCAGCACTCAAACCACTACAGTACACTGACTTGTAAATCCATTAACTACAGTAAAACTGAGCTATCTCAGTTCAAGTTTTGACAAACAAAAAGCTACTAAATTCTCTCTTTTGAAAAAACAGTTTTATTTTCACATTACTAAGGAATACTGGTCTATGACTCTAATTAAGATTTGTACCTTTACTGAGGAAGAACATACTAAAATAATTACACCAGTTCTTAAGTACTCCAAAGCAGGTTTGTAGATTTTAAAAAAATTTTCAACATCCAAAGATTTTTAAAAAATATTTTAGCATGGACAGAGATAAAAAATACATTTCAATTCTGACACAGAAAAGGATACAGACATAGAGTACTGCCATGAAAAAATGGGGAATCACACCTATGTGTGCTCTTTTTCTCTCCTTTGGTTCTGTAGCTGTCCAATAAAGAGCATCCAAGATATCTTGACCAAAAGATGAAAATAAACGATCAGCTACCTATATTGAGTGAGAGAGAGAGAGAGAGAGAGAGAGAGATGCATCAAGGAAATTTAGCTTTATAAACTGTTTATCTTAAAGAAATGTCACCTGACTTCATTGTTATAACACAAATAATTTCCAACATACTACCTAAATTCTTATAAGTATCTTTATAAGTGTAATTAACTCATAACTTAATAAGAATGACACCTGCATGCAGTTAACTCTTTACATTTTTTACTGCATCAGTTACTACAGTGGCCCCTCCACTTTTTTTTGAGGGTTCAGGGTACAGAACCCTCATGAAAGTGGAAAAACTGCAAATACCTCCTCCCTTGCAATCTCCCTCCCATTTCCTTCTGTGGCTCCCCACTCTCATTCTCTTGCTTTTTGCATGCTAGGGCCAGAGGCAAGAAAATGGGAGGGGGAGCTTGGAAGGCAGAAGAAAGGCTCACACTTGCCTTCCCCCCATTCCCTTGCCTTTTGCTTCAGTGCAAATTCTCAGCACCAGCACCAGAGGAAAGGGAATGGGAGGGGGAAGCTTCAGAGGGCAGAAGAAAGGCTTGTGCGTGTCTCCCCCCATTCCCTTGCCTTTTCCCCAGGTGATTTCCCTCCTTCTCCATGCCCAGCATATGGCAAGGGAATGGAAGGAGGAGAATGGGGAGGAGGCACGCACACACCTTGTGAATAATCAAATTTGCGAAGGTCAAACCCACAAATGTGGAGGGAGGACTGTATATATTCACAAAATGTCAATATCAAGGATGACACATGGAAAGGATTAACCAAAAGGCATTTATTTACGGTTGGCCCTCCACATTTGTGGGTCTGACTTTCATGGATTTGATTATCTGAGAATTTCTCCAAACCCTGTTCCCCCTCAAGTTCTTCTTTCTTGGAGAAATCTTCCCCCTTAGTGGCTCAATCAGGCTGTTCAGTCCTTTAAAAACTCGCCTTTGGTCCTGGTCTTGATCCTCCACCAACTGCTGCCTGGTCAGCTAAGGATGGTTCGCAGTCCGATTTCTAAGCAACACAAAACCTTTCCTGATGCCTCCACTTGCCACGTACCCAAGGAAGGAGATGGTTGAACGAGTGGAAGTACAGGGACATCATTTTGACTCTCCCCTTTCCTTTCCTTGACCTGGTTTGGACCCTGGGTGCCTGTTCTCCCCATCAAGTCTTGGCCCCCTTCCCACAGACAGACACACACACACATCTTGATAGGTACGATTTTTCCACTTTTGTGAGGTTCCTGCGTCCCTAACCCTAGTGAGTGTGGAGGGTCAACTGTATAATGTAAGGGGAGTATTCAATGGTGTAAGTTCCCTAGCACAATCCTTCTATCACATGTAGAAACTCTGTTTTTATATTTGTGCAAGTATCAAATCCAATTTGCTTTTGTAAACCACTGCAGAAGCACTTCTATAAGTGATGACTTAATGGAGGAATAATGGAGGAATTTACTTGTTCTAGCTGTTCCTCTAACATCTATGCAGGTATTTCCTGAATGTACAATCACTAACAAAATACCACCTCTTGAACTTTTTCTGCTTGTGTTATGCTGGATATAGCCCTGTTGTCAGCCGTTTTAAAATATTTTACCTCCATGCAATCTTTTGCCACACCTATGGAGAACTCCAGTTGTTGAAAATTTCCAATCATGTACTTTAGTACATAGTTCCTATAGAACTCCAGTCACATTAAATTTTACCATCATGTGTACACATAACAATGCAACCCAGAACCCAATGTATGTTGTCATACATTGCACAGAAAGATCAGTGAATGACAAATGATTATGTCTCAGACATACTTTTCACTCAAGTGAAAAGAGCCTAAAGAGGCTCAAAAGTTACCCAAACTACAGATTTACAGCTATATAGAAATATTTTGTGCGCCTTCTTGTATACTTTTCCATTCAATTTATTTTTAAATTTTAAGGGGTAAGTAGCAATTATTCTATAGAGCAGGAGGTCAACTGCTAGGGAGTCACATTAGCCTTCATAGGATCTTGGAGGGCTATAGCACAAACTACAATTCTGAAAAACCATTTTTCTGCCCCAAATCCCTCCATGTTCCCTAGGGTGCTGGGGAAGCAGCATCACCATATTTAGGAATTGCCTGATAGTTTAAGTCTCAGAAAAGTCCTTTTGTTTTTTTTTCAAATAGGAAGTGACCTACAAGGTTGAAAAAAGCCTCTCCTGGGCCTAAAAAGTCATGGGGGAATGCCCGAACACCCCCTATTTTTTTTGTAGAAGGGTGCTGTGGGCTCTGGAGGCCTCAAAAACAGCACTGGGCTATTTTCTGACCCGTAACATAGACAATACAAATTGTCTTCATATTTAAGGCCTGTGTTACAACCACTGGTTGAATTGGTACAATGTCAAATCATAACTGCCACGGTCAGTTCTCACTGTTAAAACAGTGCAGTTATGTTACAGAAACACTAGGTTGTTTTCACTGGGAAAATCCTCTGATGAAAAGTCAGAAAAGGAATGGGGAGAAGAGGAATAATACAGAAGCAATGGGTTGCAAAGCAAGCTGTAAAGAAGGGGCCTGAGAACAGGAGGAGATAAGGTGAAAAGGTGATGGGAAGACAGGACTGGTAAAAAACCTAGGAGGCCAGCAACCCAAAAGAATTCAATTTTACGTATTTATAGTATTATTTTTCTATTTGTTGATTCCAGGATTAAGTTGTTACACATTTCAGTTGTTACAACATCTAGGACTTTAAAAACATTAATAAGGTCAAGCTATTACACTGAAGATTCTAAAGATAAAGGATTCCCCCACTTATCTGATGGGTTAGCGAGTGGAGTACTGTCAGAAAACAGAATTGAATGAAAAGTAAAACTTATGTACTGTACTGTACTGTACTGTACTGTAGGGAGAATGAGCCACTTAGAGAGGCTCAACTGGGACTGACCATGCACATGCGTTGCTTACAAAGTCTCTCAGCTGGATTGGCACTTTTCCCCCCTACTCAGCTTGCTTTGCAAGCAGTGCGCGTGAACAGTCCTAAGAGAACTACTGCAGGCAAGAACTGATGAAAAAGCAGGAGCCACTAATGGAACTTGTCCTTAATCTGGAAGTGTCAGAAGAGTTGTCAGATAATGGGGCGTCGAAAGGCATGGGGTTCCTGTACTGAGGAATAAATCAACTTGCAGTACCTTCCACTAAAATATTATATTGTACTGTTGTGGTGTATAGAAAAATGTATATACTTAATGACAGTCTTTTACAAACTAACTTGTCAAAAAGTTGAGGACAAAAAGAAGTATTTGATTTTAGTGATAAGAAGCAGTCAAGGAGGAAGATTGCTATATTGCTGTTGTGGTTTTGTGCCTTCAAGTTGTTTCCAATTTATGGGATCCTATGGCAAAGCTATCATGGTGTTTTATGGGGCTCAGAGTGCGTGATGTGCAGGGAATCAAACACTGGTCTCCACAGTTCCATGCTCAAACCACTACACCATGCTGGCTACACTACCAGAAAAACCACGAATTTAGCAACACTGGAGAGCTAAAGCAGGTGGGATTGGCCTCATCATTTGGCAGTTATACAGGTCTTTAGCAGTGAAGCTAGATCAGTACAAAAACAACTTCTGATATGGGCTGAAACTCTTCAGTTTCAGTTTTCAAATGTTGTTTGTTTTAATTAATCTGCTTTATATTTTCCTACATCTATTTGATTGTGCAAAAATACATTTTATATTTTTACATACTTATTTTATTGTTAATCGTGGGAATTTAACTACAGAAGTGACTATCTGATTTGTCTGTGTGAATGGATGGAAGAAGGCAATTTCAGATTTCCCTTCTTATTTGCTGTCATTTGCTGTTAAATCCTCTCAGCATTTTTCACTTCACAGTATTTCTCCATTCTGTAGCCCCACTTGCAATTTCTCCCTCAGACTCAGTTTCCATAGCAGAGAGTTCACAATCAATAATAACATAACGTAACAAGTTGTGACACAGAGCTCTTATAGGGAGGGAAGAAAAATCTGAAGATTATTTAAGAGGGAGAAACTGTGGCTCCTAGGCTTTTTAACTCTAATTTTGAAAACGGATACTTGCTATGGCATGCCGCCATTCAACTTTTGAAAGGAGACCTATGTAGCTCATGCTAAACTATTTGCCCTTTCCCATAATTCTGAGACATGGACAGAATGTGACTTGCTGTGTAAAAAGGGAAAGATATTTTATGTTCAGAAGCATTTAAACTATATGCTTGCTGGCTACTAGAAATAACTTTGGTTACTAAGACTGGATATAAATTGTAGACCCTAGTTAATGAGTATCCAACATGGAATTTAAATTTTTAATTTAAAAGCTTCTAGGAACGCATTTAGAATAGATAATAACCAAATTGGTACGGTTAATCTAGTCAATAAACTGTACCAAAATTACAATGCTGGTATTCACAAATTAAGGGGAAAACTAGCCTATCCAAATCAGGTGATGTTAAACTCTATTCATTTAAAATTAAAGTATAAAATATATAGATCATACAAAACTCCTGTTCTGTATTAAGTTATACAGTAATAAAGTTAATTGTGCTCAAAATTTCTAGCTCACATGGATACAAATGAATATTGAGAAATGGGCCTCGCATCGGAAGGCAAATGGAATTGTTTTATATTTAGTATCTACTTCATTGGTTTTCAAGATAATTTTATGACTTAAACAACATTACACAACACGCAGAGTTAAGGTAGCTTTGATCACATATTACATATCAACAGCCTCCTTTCTGCAAAAGAACTTCAATTTATGTAAACTTAGTACAACATGTATAAGGAGCCAAGCTTCCTTTTTGTCCCTGGTATTATTAGAAAGATAACTTTCTATTACTGAGCATTACAAAGGGATCACTGTAACATTTATCGGTGTCTCTAGACCCTGATACAGGTGTTCACTGGGCAAACGCCGCTGGCCACAGGAGTTTGCGGGTCAACTACATGGGGGACAAATGAAGACGTTTGGTGTACCAAGTGCCACCAACACATAGATAATGGATCAACTGTGACTGCACAGTCATAGCCAAGTTCTCTTGCTCCATGAAGAAGCACTATGTGCGCCCTGTATCACCTACTCCAGGAGTAAATTAACTCCCCACCCACCAAACAACTCTGAAATGTTGTCTTTTGAACAAGGAAATGCACAAATGGCATACAGAAGGGCAACAGAACAGTAGGTAGTAGTCTTTTACACATTTTTATATAAAATGACAAAATTATCTGGGGACTTTCATCTATGTACAAATAAGCCATGTCTTCTAGCTCCTTCCCAGTGAGATGCCCCAACATTCAGTGCACTGGAAAAAACAAATTCACTACAATACTATACTTGTGTGTATGGTTTTTAAAAGTATTTTAATATTTTAACACGTTTGTGTCACATACTGTGACACTTTTCTTTTGTTCTGGGCTTATCTAACCCCTACTCTGCTCTAGGCTCCAGACTGTGTAGCTGGCATTATGTGCACTGGGAGATCATAAAGGAACAGGACTGGGGTGGGGGGCAGGGGCATAATTCTAGAAACAGAAGGAAAATGTCATTTTAAATTGACAATGCTGAATGTTATCTCTAGACTGCCTTTTGGAGCTACTGAGCAAATGACAAAATGCAACCATCTTCTTTATATAAATTACTGGAAAGATCCAGAATAAGACCACTCAAAAATCTGAATGCTGTATTTTAAAATATTGGGCAGGCAGTATTTGTGTTTGCACTGAAAGCTGAACAAGAGTGCATGTTCTTATAGATTAAGCAAAGGCCAAAATTCATTTAAGGGATGATTGTCCAAAATACCTAGACAATAATGGGCAAAGGGGAGAAGGAAAAAGTTAATACAAGGGAAGAATACAAGTGCACAGTGAAAAACACCAGGCTCCTAGATACTCCAGAATCCTGTTAGGATATTGTGCTAACGTACTTGCATGAGCTTTCTCAAAGGTTGCATAAAGGTAGTCCCTAGTTCAGCCAATAATTCTGTAAGCACACTAAGTTCTCCCACTCTCTCACTTGTGACTTGGCAGGTCAGAAGCTAACTGACCAGTGTCTAATGGGTAAGCTCAAAGCGTTGTTGCCTGTAGTGCAATTGGCTGTGGAACTGTGGGATTTAGAACAGCTATACTGCCTCTATGTTAATAATGTATAGGCTCTAGGCTATTATGTAACCTTTTCCTTGTCCACTAAATCATATTTCAGAGATGAAAGTATTTTGCTGGAAATAATACTATCATCTGCTATCCCATATTGCTCTTCACAAGGAAAGACTGGGTCTTGTGGAAGGTCCCCCCACTATTATCTGGCTATAATACATGGGGTAACTGAGGGTCACCATTAGTCGGAAATGATTTGAAGGCACACAGCAACAACTGAGGACAACTGCTGCCAAAACATTGCAAAAAACATGCTCTGGTCCAATCAGCAGAAACTGGCCTCAAAGATATTCACAGCGAACCTCCAGTATGAATCATTGCTGGGCCTTCTCTCAACCCTGAAAGCCTTCTCCTCCTGTTGTGAGAAAACATCTGGATCCAATCCAATATTGGGAAAATACTCAACAATGCTGCACAGAAAATTATGATAATATGAGTGAAAGCTACAAATGTGTTTTTTTTTTGTAAGTAAGCAATAAGCTGAAGAAAAAAAAATAACCTTTTTAGAAGTATCAGTCACTTGTCCATTCCCTCCACAGAAAAGCTATCTGAATGCCATCTTCAGTCCTTCTAGTACCAAGTCAAAACACTTTTAAATATGTTTTTGTCCAAGTCTTTTAAGGTTTTTAGATCTGTTTCATGCTGTAGCTCTTTCTGTAGTACCTTACTGATGCAGTAGCATGTTATTTTCACACAGTTTCATGCTATAGTAAATTCCTGGTACACTTTTGTTGATGTATTGTTTAGCTATATATTGTTAGTCATTCTGCTGCTTTTTATTTTAAATTGAACAGTAAGAAGATAGAGGCTCAGCTGGTACCTAATAATATCAGCTGAGAATATGGGCTAGCTTCTGTCAGATGGCACCTACAAGCGTACTCTGAGAACAGAGAATAGCAAAGAACACATTCCTGCTATTGTCAACCAGTGGATTATAAGAGGATTTTCCACCAGCCAGCCAGGAGGCAAGTGACTACTCCAAGGTCAATCTGAGAAAGTTCAGCCTGAATGTGCATTTAAACGGATTTCCTCTTTTCCAGAACAGCAATTTAACCACTATACTGCCCCAGCTCTGTAATATTTTGGTCTATATGGCATGCCTCATGTGTGAGGAGATCCTACAATCCACCAACTGGAGCTAGTTACAAAATAGTGACTGAGAGACAGGTGGATCCAGATACAGGAGCTCAGGAAATGAAGCGAGTTACCTGCAATACCCTAGGAACCATACAAAGGCAACGTTTCCATATACAAGTACCTATGTATATGCGGGTTATAACAAATCAAAGCTGCTGAAAGCACAATTTAGAAGGGAAAAAAATTTCTATTAATTCATGAACTCTTGCTGATCTATAGCAAACCATTCATATTCTACCAGTAGATCCTAACTTACCTTCTGCCCACTCCTGATAAGTCAAAAATGCTACTATGTTCCAGGTATAGAACTTTAAATTCTGACTCAAGAAGTAGTGGCTATCATTTGCCCCAATTCAGGCAAACATGGAACTATTTGAATGTCACACTGGAAGCTCAGGACTGGGTAGAAGAAAGGTCTTGAACCAGGGACACTTGGGTACATTAAACTCACCATCCGATCTTACAACAGTGACTGTCAGCTTAATCTGACAGACCTGTTACAAGGACAGCTCCCATGCCAACTGGAACTTACCCTTCCTCAGTAACTCCACTTCTACTGGTAAATGACTTGTGAACTTGAAGGACTTTTTTTAAAAAAAGTTTGCTTTATGGCGTATGTATGTGTGTGTGTGACAGGGGAGAGGGAGGGAGAGATCGAGTGTGCAGGCAAAAGAGAGTGTTCTAGTTATTCATAAAGAAAAAAAGATTCCACTGGCTATGCCCAAACATAACAATCTTGAAGTATCTGTTAAGACTTCTAGTACTATTTGTAATACTCCTAAGAACTGGGCTAAACATTGATATATTACCGTATTAGATCAGTGTATGTCATTTTGTATATGTATATTATATATATATCATAAATATTTTGTTTTTAAACTAAGTAGACTGAAGCTGTGCCTACTACCATATACTAAAGAAACTAAAATAGGAAATACTGGCAGTTGTTTCCAGTCTGTTTACTACTCACAACTGTTTAAAGAAAAACAGACATGGACCTTTTATATAGTAAGATACACAGTAAAGAATGGCCACAAGTCCTTACCATAGTGGTGGGCAAAGTATGGCCCAAGTGCTGCATATGATCCCTAAACCCCTACTTTGAATCCCTCTAACACTCCTGCATCCCCATGCTCACTGACACCCCTCAATCATTTTTTTAAACAGAAGAGGACACTTACAATGTATAGGCAGGCAGTTTTGCTCCCCCTTGTTGTGGGGGGCAGCTTTATCAAAAGCAGAAGTGACTTTTAATTTTTTTTTTAAAGTTGTCTCCTGGGCATTAAACAGCTAGGTCTGGCTCCCTCACTTCCCCCAATGCAAAACTCTCATGGCCCCTACAGAATGGGAGAAGTGTTGAAGGCACGGTCTTCTGATGACCAGTGTGTGTTCTACAGATGTATGGAAGCTGCCTGCCACTGTTTTGCCACAGTGAAACTCCTGTCTTGTATGCCCAAGAAAAATATGTGCATTGACAGCAGCTCTAGTGCCTATTTGCTTACCTCAAGCATATTATAGATGATGTAGAGTTTAATGACAGATTGTCCTCTTATCAGGTGGTACATCATGGAATAGTCAACATAGTGCATCATGAAGTAGCAGATTACCAGTATAACTCCTTTGAAAATATCACAGACCTGAGCAGGCTGCAGCAAACGCCTATCGCTGAAATACATGAAGTACACAAATAAGGAGTATATTTTATACAGTTGCAGATTGATGCCAGATATTACCAATATAAAATTAATTTTTCAAAACAAACAAATAAGCCCTAAAGCCATTATTTCTAAAACTGCTACTGCATCAAACAGTAGATCATCGGGTCCAGGTTACTGTCAGCAATGCACTCTTCAGTTCTTTAAAAAAAAAAAAAGAGTCACTGGCTCCTCTTCCTCAACTGCTTCCTTTCCATAATAACTACTAGTTAACTGGTGGCTGTATTTGCTTTTTTCCTTTTTCCTTACCATCTGTTTTTCTTACGTATGCTGCCCTTTAGATGTAGACACACTAGACTTATTTTTACTGATTGTATGTCAGTTGCTATGAAAAGTTTTTTGGCTGAGGAACATTATTTTTCCTGCATGCATTTATTGATTTAATAACATGGGCTGAAAATTTCTGTAGATTTTAACTCTCATTGGGTTAGGATTCATAACTGGCATTTTTATTTTCCATTTATCATATTAGAAATATGTTGACATTGATTTGCAAAAGAGAAGCAAACAAACTGTTTTGCTGGAAGCATAAAACCTCCATAAGCATTTTGAATTGAACAAGGTCAATTTCTATTTCAAGAACTGACCCGGAATATTCAAAATACGATCAGCAAGCAGATGCTCAACAAAATGCTTAGGGCATGTTACATAGCTTTGTACTTGGGAAGTCAAAGAAATTTAGACATTTGTAGTTAAATGGAAAATTTAAATGTTCTAAAAGGGAGGTGATGAAGTAAGACAGGGATTTAAAAACAAAATCTGCAAGCAGACACTGTAGAGATTGTATGACTGAGATAAATTACATCAGTGACTAGGGATAAGGTTTTACTTCTTCTTCTAATTCTTAAGAAAATGAGAAACAAAGGTAAAACGTTTGAGGAAAAACTACACAGCAGCAGGGAGGCTCAACACAGGGTCCGTAAGTATTTCTTATGCTGCCTGACGTATGCACTGCGAGTTAAAAAAAAAAAAAACCTACCAGGCACCAGCACCATATCCGTCCCCACTGGATGCAACTGTTTCTTTCTTTACTGGAAACCCATTGCAGATCAGAAGCCAATAGTCCACTGGCACTGGCCCTGATCCATAGACCATCATGTTAAGTACTACTACTTTAGATGTTAGGAATTACAACATCCATCTGTCCTAATCTCATGGCCAAAGGTAAAGGGTCACAGGAGTTATACTGCTGACTCCTGGACTGTGGTTCTAAGCTTTGAAACAAGTCAGGATCCTGAACTAATTTCAAGTTACATTAAATGCACAGCTTGCTCCAAAGCAGCTAGACAATATCCTTGTTGCAGTTGTTATGTGTCTGACTCATGGTGACCCTAAGGAAACCCTATCATGGGGTTTCCTGTAGTGGAAAGGGTGTGACAAGCCCAAGGCAACCTAGTGAATTTCCATAGCTGAGCAGGGAATCGAACTCTGGTCTCCAGGGTTGTAATACAAAGCTCAAACCACTATACCATGCTGGCTCTCACAGACTACATCCTAATTCAAACAAAATCAGGCACTATGTAGAGACCAGTTTCAAACAGTTATCTAGAGGGTTCTACACTGCGCACAGATGTACCAACAAGGGAGGAGAAAAGACGTTGCAAAAGGTTCTATTATACCTTATTTAGACCAATAAGAATTTTTATTCATTCAGATTCAATCATTACCTGGTTTTTTTATTCATATTTTTTATTAATTTCTCCATACTACCCTTCTACATAAACAAACACCAGAGCAGTGCATAATAAATCTAAATAGAAAACCATTTGAACAATACAAAACTAATACACCACTAAAACCTTGAGTACAACAATAAAAGTACAATATTACACAATAACACATTAAGAATACTTTAAAACATTAGATTAAACAGATTCATTTCAGCTTCTGTCATTAAAGTCACAATGTATAAATCTGGTGATTGCTTTAACCAGAAAACCTAGTCAATCTATCAAATGTATATGCAGTCACCATTAATTCAAAGTATAAGTGAGACTCTTATTAAAAATAGACACTTGCCATTGATAAGATAAAAGAAGAATATTTTTAAAGTCCAGAAGACCTGTTGAAACTGCAATACTATAAAGTACTCAAATGAACAAACATATTTTTAACGCTCAATATAATTAGCTCTAAATGTACAAATTCAAGTACTGCTAAAATCATAGTTTCTCATGAAGCAGGAGTCCAGATCAATCCCAACTGCACTCATTACCAGACATAAGCTTTTTTGAATCTTGGGACAATGGTTAAAAAATTTTGTTTGCATTCTTGCTACCAGCAGTTAATTAAACCAATGTTCCAGGGGCTACCCTATCCTTGGCACTCTTGAGTCATAAAAGACATCTAAGAGACTTGCTCTTACAGGAACCAAGCTAGACACAATATGGTGCTATCCTGATTTAGCCAGGGTAAAGGGAGAATGTTAATAAATAAATCATTACAGAAAATCCTCCCCATGTAGCTTTGCCACAGTTTCTGTTCTGCAAGAAACTTTCTCCTTAACAGCATCAACACTGGAAGTGATCCTAACTATGGGCCTTTTTGCACTACACTGTTATAGTGCTATTATTCCACTTTCAACATCCCATAGAATCCTGTGGCTTGCAGTTTAGGGAGCAGCATTTAGAATTCTCAACCAGAGCACTTTGGCCTCAGTAAACTACAAATCCCAGAATTCCACAGGATGTTGAAAGTGGAATAATAGCACTATAACACTGTAGTGCAGAAAGGCCCTAAGCAAAAATGGTTTGGGGAAGCAATTCTATATAGGTAATGCACAGGCAGGCAGAGGATTCTGTGCTCCTCATCTGAAGGTATCCTTCATTGTCTTTTTTTTTAAAGTCCTTCATTGGATCTCTCTGCATAATTGTGTTCTTAAACTGCTTTTATGGTTTTAAACAAATAAAAATTTCCCACAGCAGCATCTAGTTCAGCTCCAAGCATTATTAGAAATCTTCTAAAATAAAATAGGCCCCCTGTCACCTGTGTACCAGTTAAGAACTAGGGCACACAGACAAATGCTACCAATGGGTGCCCTGCCCATAATTACAAAATTCTTCTCCCAACAAACACACATTCATAAGCAATTTCTATAAAAATGTGTAATACAATTAAAAACCAACAAACAAATAAACTCAGGCTGGATCTATATGCATATTTCATGATGTAAATAAAGTTTTCCAAAGGCTCAGAGTTTTTAATAAGTTGCAATCAGAACAACTTTTATTATATTATTAGTTTAAATGAATGTTTTACATGTTCCACAAAAGCAGAGCAGTGACTCCATCTGCTGGTTAAGGAAAACACTAACAAGCAATGCTGACCATAAAAGAACTTAAGATGAACACACTCAATGGGTAAAGAAAAACTTTATAAACATGCACTGGATAGGATGAGCAGAACTAACATCTTTAGATTCACAGGCATTGGTCCCATCACTGCTCCCACTGATTGTCAAGCTTAAAGAGATAAGAATTTTCCTGGATTTGATGAACCTGTCCATCTGCGGAAGTAAACTGAAATCCATGAAAGCTCATGCTGAAATGAACGAGTTGATCTGCCCCTCTCCTTTTCCCTTTTTTTGTCCAGCTTTGTTGCTATAAGTTGTCAAGTTGGCTTCAAATTCTGACGGCCCTGAGAATGAGAGTCTTCTAAGAGTTCTGGTCATTAACAGTCCTGCTCAGGTCTTGCAAACTCAGGGCCATTGCTTCCTTTATAAAATCAATCCACCTGTAATGCAGTCTTCATATTTTCCCACTGCTTTATTGAGCATTGCCATCCTTTCCAATAAATCATGTTACCTCACGGTATCCCAAAGTATGATAGCCTCAATTAATCATTTTAGCTTCTAATGAAGCCAAAATAACTTTGCCCAGCCAGGTGTCATTAATATAATGGACTGGTTATTTTTTATTTCAGTCATTACCTTTTCCCAACTTTGTTGGGCTAGCTTGATAAATAAAAGAACTGGCAAGCAAACTCTCACTACAAAGGTGGCCACAGTCCATCAATGAAAGACTCATCACTAATGAAAGTCTAAGAACATGTAGGGAGACAGGAAGAAATGAGGCTTAACATATTATATGAACTAACCTATATAGAGGGGGAATAAATTTCAACTTTATTTATCTCTCTTTATTTTGTAGTATAACAAAACAGTACAGGTAACAGGAGCCACATTCCAAACTGGTAGTTCTGTTGATGCATCCCAGCAGAATCAGGAAGATTCCTCTTCCCTGTTGGCTTTGGAGAAACATTAAATCATTTGGAGCCAGAGGGCCGCAAATGGAATGTGTTGACAGGGCTACTAAAATTTTTTTTGTCATGTTGGTATTAACTGTCAGCACAATGCTTATTCTAAATACTAAGCCTTCCCTCCCCATTAACTAATGAATATCTTCTTTCCTCTAGATCAGGGATGGGAATCACGTGGGCCTCCAAATGTTATGCTCTTAACCTGAAACTCTCAGAAACCCCAACCAGCCAAAGCCAATGGTGAAGAATGCTAAGCCTTGCAATCTGGCAACATCTGGAGGGCTTCATAATTTTTGCCCTTACTCTAAACTGGATAATGAACACCTTCGTTATTGACATGTATTTGCATATGATGGTCTAGTATTAATAAAGCAATGCTGGAACTGGAGGAGTATAGTTGCTAATTTAAGAGCTTATCTAATAGTCAGTGTTCTCTTAAGAAAAAGGTAATATCGCTGAGCATTTGAATCAAGCTGCATTTGAATGGTAATGTAAACAATACAACAATAAGCTGTATGTTTATTTCAGATGTGGAAAGCTGGGCATGAGAAAAAGGAATGGTTGTAGGAAACTCTGAACCTTATACGCTAGCCATGCTGCTTCAGCTTTATCTACAACATTCTTAACCATAAGAAGTCCTGTGCAAGGTGGTTCAATCCCTTTATGGGCACTGTCAGCAGCAACAACAATTACCCAGGACAGTACTCAGAACAATATCAATGTCTGTTCTGAACTTATGCATCCACACACTAGGCCTTGTGTGAGCTTCCTCCACCTCCTGTGGTTTAAACAGCTATTCTGTGTCTGTAGCTAATTAATACTACTGCCATTTTTAGCTACGTCGTACCTAGAAAAATTAAATCCAGTATCTGGAAATATGAAATAGGATAGGGAAGCTATTTAATTACTGCTGGGTTGTTGTTTTTTTTGATAGAAAAACTGAACAATTTTTGAGCAAGTTCTGCACATTCTTAAAGAAAAAGAATTAATTTGACCTGACCAGATAGAAAATTTGAATAATTATTCTATGTTTTGCACAATCTCAAAGGAAAAAAAAAGTACACTCATCCCTCCACATTGGTCAGTTGGACCTTTGTGAATCTGATTATTTGTAGATTACTGGGGAAAAGGCAATGGGATGGGAAGAGGGCACATGCATGCATGTTCACTCACTCGCCTGCTCTTTTGTGCAGACAGGTGGGGGAAAGGGATGGGACAGGAGGGAGGGTGCATGTGTTTGCTCAATTGCTTGGTCAGGGGGAAGGGAATGGAACAGGAGAAAAGTGCATATATTCACTCAGCCACATAGGTGGGAGGGGAGACAGGATAGGAGAAGTGAGGGCACAAGTGTTCACTCACTCACATGGGTGGGAAGGAAGGGGATGGGATGGGATGGCACACACACTCTTTCACTTGCGTGGGCAGGAAGAAGAAAAAGGATTGACTGGGTGTACTCTTTCTCCCTCTTCCTTCTCCCCCTCCCATCCCCTCTCCCCTGAGCGAGTGAGGGAATGCATGCACAGCCAGGCCCAGCTACCCTCATCAGTATATATTCTCTCTCTCTCTCTCTTTGTGTGTTAAATATGGTTTGGGGAACTTATGGCATTCAGTTCTTCCACTTTCATGGGGGCCCTGTACCCCTAACTCATGTGAAAGTGGAGGGCCCACTGTAATTTCACCCCCTTGGAGTCAAAGGGGACATTTCCCATTAGCGAAGAGGTCAGTAAATGCTGTTTGCATTGGAACTGCCTTATCTGACTTGGCCATCAAGCAGATGACTCGAGTAGAAGATTCACACATTATGTTTTTGGGGATAAGCTAAAATTTTAAGGGTACACTTAACATATGTTCTTTGATACATTCATATTTTTAAAACTGCTCTTAACGTTGTAGATTACACCAAAAAATGCAAATGAATCACACATTCTATAACACATGTATCATATGACTGTACTCAAAACAGACTAGATGGATAAAATTCTTGTCAGCCTCACACTAGTTTAAAAAAAGTATTTTGTATTTTGTATAAGGATTATTTACAATCAACTAGTAGGTTCCTCACTTTATTTGCAGTTCAATTAATAACAAAACTGCATGCGCACAATCAGCACAACAACATGCTAAGAAAGAAAAAAAACACCACCAACCTCATTCTTAGGCCTCGGTGAGAGCTGTCTCAAAACAAATAGGGCAAAATGAGAAATTGTATGATAATCAAGGAAGTTTAAACACTTTCTCTAAAATAATGTATCTTAAAAATTGTGTGAGATAATTAATTGTTAGGAGATAATAGGGTCCACTATTCAAAATTATTACTGTATTTTAGCATGCATTTAGTATGCTATACAAAATATCACTTATTTTTTCCACGTGACAAAGAAAAAGAAACATACGAAGGACAGAAAGACCAATGAGAAAGACACTCTGTAGTATCAAAAGATAAGTTTCCAGTCAACATATTAACAATAAAAAGCATTACTTTTTATTTAAAGAACAGTACTATTGGCCATACTAAAACATTTTATAATCACTACAAAGGCCCTGCTTAGACCATCTATTCCAGCTAGATGAAGCATTTTTCATAAAGCAAAGAATAAACACCTCTCTCCCCCTGCCCCGTCTCTTTCCATGCACTCCCTTGTCACTCAATTCCTGGCTTGTGTTAAGTCAAAATTCCCCACTCTAATCAGAACAGGAATCTACAGCTTAATGTCAGTTAGCAAACCAGAATAACAGATCACAGTCTGGATTATCCTAGGTTAAACAGACTTTAAGACAAGAGTTTTCCAGTTCAGATGTAATGGGAGACTCCAGCTTACTATAAGTTATAGAAGGCCTATCAAAGGTGTTAAGGACAGGGAGTCAGAAGTGGAAGGATTATCGGAATCAGGGGTGCATGAAGCCAAAAAAGACAATCTGTACCAAGCCATTGTATGTTATGTAATATAGCAAAAGTCTGAAGAACACTTCACCTAATTGGTACACTCATTTTTAAACATAAAATTTCTTTGGGCTGAGTTTACATCTCACTTTATAGCTTGAATAAAAAGATGCTTTTGGGTAAATGGAAAAGATTTCTGCCTGAGCGAGGTGATCCATTAATTTCTGCAGTCTCTCTCCCTGCACTCCATTCATCAGATTCCATGACAGTTTTGGAAGGAGCCTGACACTCAAGGGTGGATTTTTAGAGGCACAACGGAATGTAGAGGAGAGACAGGATGAGAAAGCACAGTTATAAGTGTGGAGTTCAATTTAAACATCTTTGGATCCAAGCCAATGTTATAGCTCTTTCATTAGCAACTAATTTGTTCTTTTACCGCAAAACTAGTATTTGCAGAAGGTTACTACGCACAAGAAAAACATCATCATGAGAATCTAGCTTCCCAAATCTTTTGGTGAGTTACCCATGGTCTGGGGGGAAAAAAAAAGACCCACAACAGATTTTAACATGCCCCAGGAAATCAGGCAACTAGCTACTTAGAAGCCTAGTATAACAAGGCTCCCATTCCAGGAAATTTGACTGTCAGGATGTCTAGCTAAATAGGCAAATTTTCTCTGGAAACTGGGAGGACAACCTCATCTTAACTTTAATGTAAGAATCTATTATGATTTGGTGAATTCATTTCATTATCTTCCCAATTTTTTTTTCCAAACTAAACTTCACTGCAAACAATGCTAATTCTTCTCTGAAGTTTGTCTCATTTATATATGTCAAATAAATTCATGACTACAAGTATGTTGGTTAACAAATTATTTACTCCATTTTTGACAGCACAATCTACAAGGCTGTGATCTACGTAGAGAAATCATTTTACCTGATAGCACAGGAGAAAAACCAGGATATATACTCACCATGGAGAAGTTCCATGTGACATCACATTCCATCCTATAAAGGAAGTGAAAGTGCTCTTCCCTTCATTCTGATTTATAAGAAATAAAAGAGAAAGAGAGAGAAAGAAGGTTGTAATGTTGCTACACTACGTATGTTGACCATCATGGAAAGGGCAGGGCCGATTCTGAGAGGTTTATTTTTCCTCATGCAGCAGAAAAGGGGTATTTTTCATTTTGAGATGAAGGAAATGAACCACATCTTGGCTTTAAGAAACTTTGGGGAAATCAAGCCTTGCAAAAAAGAAACAGAGTAAGGCCTAATGTAGAATTTCATTTTTAATAATCCCAATCTTAAAATATGAGAAAAGGGAAGAGAAACACAGAAGATTGTCTTTCCGAATAGATTTGTATTATCACCTTTTTGTGGAACTGAATCAATTGTTGGAGCATATACTATCTATGGTCTCCAATTATGTTTGTTTATGCACACAACATACTGATGTATATATACCTATTATAGAGGATAAAAAACTGATCCATACATTGGATTAAAATAAATCTATGAGGGAGCAGAGGAAACTTGACAGAACTTATATTTAGAATTACTTAAAACAGGGTAATTGTGACATGAGAGAAAAATAGTAATAGAGAAGGAAGTATATTCCTTCTCAAAAGAAATGTAACAGTTGTGGTAGAAGGAACTCATTGTTTTCTGGTTATCAACCAGCTCCATTCATGGCAAAAGTTACTATGGTATTTACTATAACATCCCCTTTAGGGACAGTGTTTCATGTACCTTTGACAAAATTGCTTTAAATTAAGCTAAGCCCGTCAGATATCACAGGGCATATAAATAACAAATATATAGTGAAAAAATCTTTTCCTGAAAAAAACATCTAACCATTTCCCCCCAAAAAATACCTTTCCCAAGGATTAATGGAGCCCTGTATTAGTGATGGGAGAAAGTACAGTCATATACTTGCTCACTTTTCATAACTGCTAGATGCTACAAATGTTTGTGTATCCTTCTAGACCCCAATCAGCAAGATGGAGCAAGAGGCAACGGCATAGTTTCATGTGACTTGCAGAGATTACAAATACAGCTGACACTGTGAGACCCTCCATCTGGAAATATTGTTGAATTCTCAGGTATCAAAAGATACCAGTACATTTTCATTGCATGGCTGTTCACTAGCAAGAACAACAAATTCTAGTACAAATGGTGTTTTTTTTAAAAAAGCTAATTTTACTTTGCTAGCCAAATATCTAGGACAAATGATCCAAATGTATCTGGCAGTCTTGCAAAAAACCAATACCAATTAAACAAACTTATTTTCCTCATAAATGACCTGTCAAAATCAAAAGATGCACAAATACAAAAGAACAGGAAACAATCCTAGTTAGGAAGCCATGTCCACATTCTGTTTTTATAAAACCTTAAGAGACCAGATGTTTGAAAAAAGGCTATATGCAGTTCAATGTTTGCATTTCACACCATTCATGGTGTCATGGATAGGAATTAACCCCAAGAAAAGGACTTTTTACGTTTTCAGAGGAATAAAGGAATGAAAGACTATAACAGCTATTTTAATAATTTACAAAGGCCTAGAATAAATTAAGCACAAGCAAAGAAAGGAGATAAAGGATATTTAATCTCTCTGTTGAGATCTCGGAAAAAAATAGAATGAAGGGAGGAGCACTTTTAATTTCTACACAGAATGGAATATGATGTTGTTCCTTTAGAAAGGCCTTTCAAACAGCTCAAACAAACCAAAGGGAAGAATCCATACGTAAAAGAGGATGATTAAAGACCACTCATATCAAGAGATTTAGTTATTTCTGTACTTTATTCAGTACTTTAGTATTTGAGTGGCATTGGTTAAAAACATACGTACCTATATTTGGAACAAATATGCTTTTCCTATACATTTTTTTTATTGTGAAAACATACAAAAACGCAAGAAGCCGAAATACAGCAATATTTTACAGAAGAACAACACAGGAAGCATATATTAAAAATAACTTAAGAAAGCCCAATTGAAACATTTAAGAAGCCAAGTTGCTTAACAGACAGCACCAAACTGCATTTATGGAATCATTCAAAATGAATATATTGTTACAGGGAAGGGGGAAAGAAATATGTAAAATAAACATTTACTGAAATCTCATTGAAGCCGATAAGAAACTAATAACAAATTTCGATTTATCTGAATCATTCTCTTTCACAATACCTTGAATACTCTGAAGTCTTAGCTGTTGATTACAGTAGCAGATTTTTCTCCAGAACCACACATAGTACCTCTAGCATGAGATACTTCATAAACTGCCATTTTTTATTATGAAGACTGCGAAAGTCAGTGAAGTGGTCAACTTATGAACTGGTCTGTATATAAAACCTTCTTTATTCGGGTATGAGATTTAATAAGATGGTCATGACATCTTGTGTACTCTTTATGCTCATCTAGACAGAACTTTATTTGCTTTACAACCGAAGGTTCAACTATGTTCAGAATAATTATGCCAAATTCTGTACCAGCGCTACAAGACCAAGTTTCTTAGAAACTTCACTAGGAAAAAAAACCCCTTCACTGTCATATGGACTTTTTAAAAGCATAACCCATTCCTTATGAAGTAAGGGCAATGAGCACTTATTAACAACACAGTAACTTACAACAGTGTGCATATAACTGTCAAGTAGCTTGTTCTAGCCCTGTTCAGGCATTATTCACCAAGCCTGCTTCGGCACGGAAAGAGTGAAGTGCCTAACCCTGACCCTGTCATCACCTTAGTCACATGGAAAGCGTTGTGTTTGAAGAGGAGGAGTTTCTGTTCATGCAGAGGCTGGAAGGGAATCCCCTTTTAGGATTCAAAAATGGGACATTAGTGAAATGAAGACGTCAACTTATTTAACAACATGCTAGTCGTCAACATTCCAACTGAGTTAATAAGATACTGCAGCAAAGTTTAGAGCAGTTTTGGAAAGTGTGCTCCACAACAGCATACAGCAACATACAGAAAATAATAGGTGGATACAGCAAATCAAAGCAGTCTTTAAAGCTATAACAGAAAACTGCTAAGCAAGCATCAAGTGAAAATGTGCTGAACTTTTCCCCTACATCTCAGATGATTACTGTTATCAGTAGGAAAGTGACAGTTAAAGGCAGAGTTGGAATGCTCTAGGAAGACTTAAACTGTTTTTCCTTTCAGTTCCTAAGAGCTTAAGATCTCTAAATTTTTCTCTGGTTAAGGCTACTTTCCCCTACTTTAACCTTATGGTCACCCTTTGAATTTTCCCTTCAAAACTTTCCATATCAGCAAGCTACCTGATTTTTAGCTGTCACTCACTTGAAGAGACTTCATATGAATACGAACCTCTCTTTTTCAGGCATGTCACCTTCCACATGAAGAAGGCTATGGGGGTGTGCTAGCCACTCCCATGCTCCATGTTCAAGAAACTGTGGTGTACAACACCTAAACAGGGCTTCTGCCTTTCTGCAATTATGGTGAGAATTTTACCATACTTCTTCCGCCAGTAAGAAATCCAAGCAAACAAGGGAGAGGTAGCATTCTCAAAATGTGCCTGACAATATGAATACCCAGTTTACAGAGTGGCTACAGGCAAACCAAAGTCAGTTTCTATATGATAAATGATATTCACCCCTGTCTACTGTAAATCCAGAGAGAGACTGATCAATGACTTTTGAAAAACAAGACTTGTAAGAAGACTTGCAAATTTTGCAAAAAAACAAAAAACTGAGAGGTGATAAAAGGTTATAGCAAAACCCTTATATGATACTATCAAAGATGGTAAATTAGCATTGCCAATATACTTCTCAAGCACATTCAGTATCTAAAACCTTATCACACAGAGGAGTAACTAGGGTAAAAATTCAACAACTGTGAATTGTGGTTCAACACTGCTAGCTCTAAAGAATATATTCCAGGATTATTCATGTTCACAAAATTATAGAACTGCATATGCAATCTGTATGCCGAAGATTATACAATCTGAGTCGTAAAATCTTAGGTTTAACCATAAGCTTACACAATACACATCTATACAATAGGCTCTTGTTACATAGTTTCTTGCAGCTCATTTATTTCCTTTGACAATCACAAAGGAAAATCCCCTTCTCATGTGTACAAATGACCTATTAGATATTAGATAAGTTCTATGAACTAGTTTCAGTGAAAGACAGAAATAAAATAAGAATGCTATGTATTTTGAAGAAAAGCATTAGGCTACAAAGTCAGGTCAACTGTAATTTACTAGAATAAAACTGATAACATAAAGTTCCCAGTATGACCTTGGCTCACCTTCTTGCTTCAACAGTTCTACAAAGTCTCTCAGAATCTGTTGTTAAATGATGCATGGCACCATCATAAGGTAAATCACAGAAATGAGTGCTGTGTGTTGGGATTATTCTTTTCTGTTTGTATAAACAGTCAAAACTGTTATAGCTTCAAAACCAGCTCCTGGCTGAACCCATATTCAACTTAGTCAATTATAGATACGGTAAACTATGATCTTATTCTCTTAGCATAGAACAAAATTTTTCCAAAGTAAAATAAATAAATAAATAAATAGAACATACCGTAAACCATAACAAGGCAAAGTGATGAACCTGAACGCTGCTAGAAAAACTCTCAACGGAAGGAGCGTGAACACATAAAGGAAAGCATCCAGGCACAAAAAGATCCCAAAAATCATCAACTGGAGTAAAAAAAAATGATAATATAGATTAATAACCTTTGCAATATTGCACAGTGATTAATGTAAACAATCTTAAGGTTATAGAATTACTTACCCAAGGGCACTGTATACCAATGACTCAAATATACTAAAAAGTATTAAAATGGCCATAATCACAAATAAAGCACAAAGCTTCCTGTTAAACCTGCAGAAGTGAACTAAAAGAAGACTTCTAATGCCCAGGCTGAATGCCCAGATCAGCAAATGTCCCTACACCTTAGAAAAGACAGAGCAAGGTGAATCTCAAGAAATAGAACACTGTTGATCTGTGACACTGCAGAACTGGGGTTGGTGGGGTTTTGCCTAATATTAAAGCACTATTTCTTTTGTGCATTGAACTTTTATGAAAAAACACACTGTCTACTTGGAAGATGTTCAGCAAAAACTCTACTCCTTAGGATGCAGCTAGTCAAAGTTTGCAGTCTTTCATGGTTCAGTGGTCTCAATCTTCCCTCAACAGATGAATTGTTTTCAGATACAGTTTCAGATCATCAACCTTAACCTCCCACAATACAGTGACTGTAGTCTTTCTGATGAAAAGAGAGGTAACCTTTGCAAAATTCATTTCAATTATATAATTCTCTGTCATTTTTGCAAGTTTTCTTAAGATGGCCAAATTATAAATAATCTTCAGCTCTGTCCATGCCAGTGTTCTTCAGGGCGTATATGAGGTGGTCCAGGTTTTGCTCAATGAAGACCACCAGTAATCAAGGGCAGCTTTCCGGCTACTATAGATCTTCTCATGCAATCCACAGCTTCACATATTCGTTGTCTAACCCAAGTGTGTCACTGGCTGAGAGTGGCATGCCATAGGTCTAGACAGCTTTCACTGGGTATATACCTTAGATAAGACTATGCCACAGAATCTTATCCAATACAGAAGGCCCTCTGAAGACACATGAAAAGAAAGCTATAGAGTTCTTGTACCTTTAATAATTTGTATGGAAGGGGGACTCCATGATGTGTAACTTTACTCTCAAACATATCCAATCAGTAACATTTGCAACAGCTCTCTGTGGTACACTACTTTCGTACTCCTGGATTCAACCCTAAGTCTGGTGTTCACATTCAGTGGTGTGCTAGAGTGCATCTGCACAGTTAAGGCATCAGCTACACCTATTCCTTGAGATGTCAGATCTGGCCACAGTGACATATTCCGTAGTTACATCCTGGTCAGATTACTATAACGCACTTTACGTGGGGCTGCCTGTGAAGAGTGTTTGGAAACTTCAGCTGGCAGCTGGTATAAAGAGCTGCAGCTGGACTGCTAACTGGGTTTGGGCACAAGGAGCATACAACTCTCCTGCTGTGACAGCTTTGATATCTGCTGGTCAATTTCCGCACATAATTCAAAGTGCTAGTTTTGACCTACATGACTCAGCTCCAGGTTACCTGAAGGACCATATTCTCTCTCACAAACCTCCCAGGATTTTGAAATCTGCAGGGGAGGCTCTTCCCTCTGTTCCACAACCCTCACAGGTCTATCTGGTGGGAATACCAGAGAAAGTCTTCTCAGTGACTTCCCCTTGGTTCTGGAACTCCCATCCCAGAGAAGTTAGACTGGTACGCTCCCTACTCTCTTTCTATAAACAGCTGAAGGCTTTTTTTGTTTCAGCAAGCCTCTGAGGACTGACTGTTTAAGCAGGAGAGGCCTTGCAGAATGCGCTGAATTTTCTATCTGTTACTTTGTTGTACTTTTTTTTAGCTGTTCATGTTTTTGACTTTTTTTATAATATAATCACTTTTTGACTTTTGTATTTTGTGAATTTTTAACTAGGCTTTTTAAAAAAATCTGTTGAGTCTTGAGTTGGGGAAAAGGTGGGATGATGATGGTCACAATCATTATGTGACCAGGCTTCCTGATCGATATCTCTTTCTTCACTATTTGTTTCACAGAATTTTCTATTAACCTTCACCAGTTCCACACCCATTCTCTTGTTCATTCTCCCAAATCATCTTCTCTAGACAAGCTGCATGAAAAAAAAATAGAATACTATAAGATCTTTAGTTACAGCTTCCTTGATATTTGAATAATATCCTTGGAGAATCAAGTACAAATTATTTGCGCATAGATATTTTTAAAAGGCAATTTTAAAAAAAATTGAAATATAATCTGAAAGGCTGATTATTTTGAGTTCCAGTGGATTACTATATTCTGCTTGATATCTGAAGGCCATATGACTATACAGGACACATCTTTTCATATCTTTCACAATAAAACTAATAATAAAAGAAAAGTGTGTGTCTATGTCTGCTCTGCTATAGCTCCACAAGCATGAATCCTAGACATTTAAAACTATGCTTAGATACTAAATTTAGGGCTAAAATTAGGCTTAGATACTAAATCGAGTCTAGGAGTTTACACATGGAAACTTGTTTTTAAACAGACTATTTCATATATTTTAAGTGCTGTTTATAGCCTAGAGTACCACCTTCAGTTACTATATAGCAGACAACCCCAGATTTTTCTAAAGAAAAAGCTGGTGGCCAGTGCGCCTAAGATCCATATAGAACTTCCCTCTGGAAGGTCTACAAACTCTTCTGACAGTTGATGGGGGAATACTGCTACCTGCTAAACGAAGAAGGGAATGAGCAGAGAGAAAGGCTGAACGGGCACTGGAGAAAAAGAAAAGATCAAGAAGGAAGAAAAGAATGGAAGGAGTAATGAAAAAAAGGGCAGAGTTAAAGAGAAAGAACACCAAGAACACCAGGGTAAGGGATTTCTAACCTTGTGAAGCTGGGCACTTCATGCCAATCTGATTTTTTTTCCTTGAGATACGCATCATGTTTCTTAACCTCTTTCTATAGTTAGTCACTGACAGTGGAAATACCATAAGTGAATATGTGAAGCCAGGATTCCTCCCCCCTTTGTACATAATTTTATAAATACAGTGAACCACACTTGCCATTTTACTAACTATTCACAATCCCTTTTGCTTTTACTACACTAATTGGGTATCATGCACATGTTTGTCTAACACACTGCTCAACTCTAACTCAGATATTTATGAATATTTTTCCAGTGGATACAATGCCAGGTATCCATCCTCTTTGAGAACTGTCTATTTACTCCTAGTATTGCCTTCTTGTTCTTCAACCAGTTATTGTTCTCAAGAAGACCTCTCCTTCTTCCCAGTCTTCCTCCCTCTCATCTTTCCATTTGCTTCTCCTCCTTCTTGCCCTTTTCCATTCTTTTCTTCCCCTTTTCACAGTTTTATTTTATAAGTGTTCTCCTCACCCAATAGAGGAATCACAAAAGTGGGCAGCAAGTGGGAGACTGGTAGGAAATTGGTGCCTGAATGATGCAGTGTTATTCCCAGTGGGGAGGTACACACTGCTTCCATTTTGTCTCTGTTAGCAAAATGCCTTGGGCCAGGATTGCTGAAAATATTCTGATTCTAGTCTGCAACTGACAGACATTGAAATATTTATTAATCTTACCTTTCCATCAATTTTTGAAATAAAAAAAATTTTACTAAGATTTATTTGACTTTAATCAACCGATCTGAACAGATTTAACACATTTTTTAAGACTTGACACTCCCCAAAATATAAGGAACGTTTAAGTATTTTGGCTCTAAATAAAAGCAAAGGAAGCATGGTGCTTTGCAGAAGTATTCATTCTCTCACTTTAGATTTTCCTAGTTTTTTTATGCTCAACCTGCCAGCATGGTGTACTGGTTTGAACACTGGACTATGACTCTGGAGGCCAGGGTTCAATTCCTCACTTGGCCATCAAAACCCACTGGGTGACCCTGAGCACATTACACACCCTCAGCCCCAGAAAACCCCATGATAGGTTCACTTTAGGATCACCATAAGTTGAACTATGCACCAGCACCACCACAACCACAACAACCTGAAATTAAAATGGGTATAATTGGTCACTTACTCAATAGCTACTTAAGGTAGCTATCCTCTCTTACCTTCCAACCTTCAGCTTTTAGCTGTAGCCATGACCTCCCAAACATGGTTTTTGCCCTGCTAGTGGGAAATAGAGACACCAGAGACAAGAACAGAGCTGGGTGCTCCTCCATGACCTCCCTCCTGTATTTAACCTGGCAACCCTAGTACCCACCTCCTCACTTTCATTATTTAGAGAGTTCCTATTATATGCGTCTCCAACCTGAAGGGGGCATGGAACCAGGCCTTTTCCACAGCAGTTCCTAGATTATGCGTTTTAACTGCTTTATAGACCCAGCAATACTCATGGTGCAGATTGCAAATTAATTAAAGAAGTAAATAAGGTGTGTCACTGTTCTCTCCAAGATCTTTCATATTAAAAAAGACATCCTTCAGATACATCAGCGATTTAGCCAAACCACATGTACCGGGCAATTGCAAGAAACTCCCAGTAATGTAAGTTCTGGCCAGAAAGACAATGCAAATGCTACAGTTAGTGTTTGCTTGCTGAAGGTTTTTTTTGGGAGGGGGAGAGAAGCACCTCCCACTGCCAAAGACAAGCTGCTTTTTAAATTAACTGTTTTTCTTTTTGGCACTGGAACTGTTGCGGAGGAAACAAACAAAATTCTGGCTGCACAGGCTGTTCTCTTCAGAATTCTCTCAGATCTTTGGATCTGAGCCTATATATTCACTTATGAAATCACCATATATCTTATATATAAGATAAACTTAACACCAAAATGACCACCAGAAGACAAATAAAAGAAAAGTATCCTATCATATAAATAAAAAAGGGAACTTCATCAATTATTTCTGCAGTAAAATACTTTTACAGGTAGAATGAAGGTTTGTTTTGCAAAAATCAGTTTGCATTTATTAACCCAAGTAGAATGACAAGACAATAGTTTACCTTTTCTAGTTCTCTTGGTATTCGCATGCACGTGTACACTCTTTCTCTCCGTTCTGTGTACTTTGCTTCATTGTGTTCAAGGAAGTAACCCCTTGTTAGCTCTGCACTGATGAATCTCAACAGTGAAAGATCTACATTAGAAGAAAAACATTTTAAAAAGCAAAATTTAATAAAAGGCACTCAAAACGCTCTAGGTTTTGTAATTTTAAAACATTTATTGCCTACAAGGGTGGACTGGTTTATGCCAAAGCAATTTAAATCCACTCAGAAAAGCCCAAGCTAGATTTATAACTACATAGATAATTTATACATCTAGGAAATAGAGATTTGTTTCCCATTTTACTTCTGCTCTTTCCCTACTACAAAATCCCAAGGCCTTGTCCTTATCCCAACCTAACCACGTAGTTAATAATCTAAAACTTCCTCGCTCCAACCAATGTCTCTTTCTTTAGAGAAACTACAGACCCAAAACTTTCTTTCAATCCACTGATACTACTTAGTTATTTTTGTTCCTAAAATACACTGCCATTTTTCTAATACGAGACATGCCACTGCCTCATTCCTTCCACACTCTCAACGCCCAACTGAATTCCAGAAGATGTTAGGTTTCCAACATTTGGGAGGCGGGGGGCGTCACTAGTCTTATTTACTTGCTGGCACAAGTCTGGAAGTACTTCTTCATATGTCTTCTTCTCCATCTTCATATGACCTGGTCCAGCTCCAGGGACTATCAATCTAATTTTGAAAGCTATCCTTCTACATGTTATTTGATAGCTTTGCACTGCAGGTTTGCACCTGTCATGGCTCATGCAGTCTTTAAGGACTAGTATTCCACCTATTCCTAGGTCCTAGGATTGCAGTGGGTAAACACTGATGCTCCAAACAGTGAGCAAGAATGGTATAGTAGCAATTTTGGCTGGTGCTACATCACAGCTGCAATCTACTACATACACATAACATGAGATATTACTATTCTGTTCTTTTTCACTCTTGCCTTTTGATTGAATCCTTGGGCATCAACCTCAGCTCACCCTAAACATCACTTGTGGTCTATCCTGGACCGAAAAATTGATCTGGATTTTCCATCTGTTTTGTCCTTCTTTTACAGATTTCTTGGTTCCTAGGCCCCATCTTGCAGCATTGTTTTGAGTCTGAATCCTACCACAACTCACATTTACGACTGCAGACTACAGGGCATGCAGTGTTTATCTAAGATCCTTAAGAAGTTGAATTGTTTAAAATTTTGCATTGTTATCTACAACTTGTACAGCTTTCTAAACAAACAAACAAACAAACTGTTCCTGCCACTGTCCTGATGCCAGCTTCTGCTCTATCTCCACAAGAAACAAACTGCAGAAGCCACAATGCAAAGGAATCTTGGGATGAACTGGGAGAAAGAATTTTGTAGCAAAGTGTTCACTGAATTAGTCTACTTCATCGGATACACTGTGCATTTGTGCTGTGAATTGTTTCTGACAGTTAATCTCAAAGGTGCTAGAAGATTCCTTTCAATGCTGATTCAGAGTTAAACAGATGTATCTTTGAATACTACTACAGCAACTAGACTTACAGGCTTCACGTTTGCTGTCCCAAGGCTATGAAACAATTTCTCTTCTGAGATGCACTGTCGCTCTCTGTGTCCACTTCTCAGAGAGGATATAAACAAAAATTCATCCACTTTATCTCTGATCTATTTGGGTAGTTTTTATGACTACCTTTTAACTTTTTTTTTTCACTCCTGCTGTTTCTAGTCCATGTTCAGCCAACAGACTGCCAAGCCTCGAAAAAGTGGCTAATGACTATTTTAATAATCAAAATGGAAACCTGAAACATAAACCATTTGTTTCTCAGTCATTAAAGAAGAAGAAAACATTCTCCTAGTACACCTTTTAATGTTTATTACAAGTGTAAGCACAAGAATTTGCAACACTTTATCCTCTTTCAGAGGGAAAAACTAGAAAGCTCTCAAGTTGTCAGGATCAAATCTAATTAGACAGTCTGCAGCTTATGCCAGAGAGCAAAGCAAAGCCTATATTGACAGCTGTGGCTGAAACAGAACAAAAACATCTATTGACTCAATCCATTCTAGACTTATCTGTTACCTTGCAGTAAATTTTAGCTGCAGTGGCCAAGAGTCATCAACACTGAACATGGGCTCCACTGTATTAGCTGGCTGGACACATAAGACTGCTGCCATACTAAATCAACTTCTTGAATATAAATTCTAAACCTAAGATTTCTTTGTTTTAAAGGCATATTTAAAAGTGTTACTAGAGTACCAGTTAAAACATACCAAAATGTGAGCCCACTAATCAAGCATAAACTAGGTAATCACATACTCCATAATTCATGGTCATGTTCAGACAATATTGACTTACTAAAATGTGCCCACATGTGCAGCTGACTGACTTCTCTTTTCACATATACTGGCAAAAAAACCTTATTTTTTGCCAGTTTTTCAGTTAACTATAAACTTCGATTATATATGAAACAGGAAACTGTGGTTAAGGATTTCAGATCAAGCCAGAATATGAAGCCATGGTTTAAAGATGGAGCTATATCTTGGCTTATTGCAAAACACAGTTTCATAGGGATAGTTGCTTAGGGATGAACGTGCTATTTGCAGTGAATAAACCTAGTATTTGTTGAACAAGGGATTTTACTTAGCTGCATATCCAAAAACTACAGATATGACAACTGGCTCTCAGGCTTTTGGTTAAGCAACATTTCGTCCTCTGGAAAAAAAGCAAAGTCCAAAGAGCTTCAAATATTTGCACATGCACCTAAATTGCAGCTTTCACTGACAAAATATACATAAATGAAGCAAGTAAAATGTTGCCTGCCAGTTCCATAAGAGCATTTTTTAGTCCATGGAATACCTGACAGTGACTGCAGGCAGGGCTTCTCAAACTGGTGATCCATCAACAATTGCTGCCCTCAGTCCATGAGCCATCAGTTGCTAGTCCCTGGAAAGCCTCCAGCAAAGAAGCCATTGGACGCAAGTATCATAATGGTTCCTGGCAAACTGAAAAAACCCCTATTGGTCCCCCACATCATATAGCTTATGAAGCACTGACTAGAGGATCCCATGAGAGTCACAAATGAGCTCCCATTTCTTTCTCCTCCTCTCTTGGACCTTAATTCAGAACTTCCTGTTTTAATCAAAATATAATTTTCTGTCATTTCTGCACCACCAAATTATAATTTAAATGATTCCTCCAGTCAGGACTACAAACAGGATTAAACTGCGGTTTGCAATTGTGGTTTGGACAGATTGCTCAAGCCATAATTTGCTACAGCAGAAATAATAGAAACCCATAGTTTCATTAAAACAAGAAACAACAAATACAACTATGTGAGACAGAGAAGATAGCATTCAACTCCACAGTTCATTCATGATCCTTCAAACCATGGCTGCAAAACTAGCAAAAACTTGACTGTGACCAACTAACAGGCAGTTAAGTAACCATATTTAGCAATGGAAATGATGCTGACAGCCAAACTGGATTCCCTAGTGCTTCGCTTATTACTGACATGTTTTCTCTTAGTTATCCTCTCTTGTTTTATCAGACAGTTTAGGGGTAAGAACAGGTGGCTATTATTTTCTAATTATTAGAGGCTACCTTTAAAAACTATTCTGAAACTGCAGCTTCAACAGAACATCATGGCTCAGTAGGTGACTGATACGGAAAGCCAGGCACACATTCAACCAATTTTTCAGAGGTCAGACCAGTTGCCAATTATCCCCAGGCCCCAAATCAAGATGGGTTTAATCTTTAAAGCTGAGAGATCCTCACCTGAGTGAAGCTTGGCAGATGAAGGATGGGTTTAGACCTTATGACTTTAAAATAATATTTATAAAGACTGAAATCATAAGATCAGCCCTACTAGATCAAAACAAAGGCTTACCCAGTCCAGTATCATATTTCACAAAGTGGCAAACTAGGTGGACCTAGGAAGAACACAGCCCTCCTTCACTGTTGTTCCCCAGTGCTGGGTGAAGGAAATAGTATATATATCAATATAGATAGCCACTCACAGTCTTGTTCTCTATAGGAACCCACATTTATCTAAACATGGAAGCCAAATGTTTTTCTACTAGCCAGCAAGAATATAACTGAAGTGCCTTTGCACATATGTAGACAGATTTTTTCATTGTTACCCAGCAGGTGATAGACTTCTCCCTACAAAATTCAAGAGAACTTCCAACAGCACAGTTTTTTTTCTGAAAATAAATTATTGTCCACATTTGGTCAGCCAATTCACAAAGCAAACTTTCCTTAAAAAAAAAAAAAAGAATGAAGTGTTATAGAAAACTGTTGGCTGGGAAGAATTTGGAAGAAAAATATCCTCAATGTGAGAGTTAGAGGCTGGATCTGCAGAGATTTTTTAGCTCCTAGTTGGTTCCAAGACAAGAATCGGGCTACTGAAGGGAAGCACAAGTGACTGCATGGCGGAAGCAGATTTGTATACCAAAGGGGGGGGGGGGGACGAGCAACACCAGAGAGAAACTGAAAGTAGTAGTTATGTTGCCCTCCCCCTGAACCCACTAAGTACTCCTAAAAACTGAAGGGAAAATGCTTAGTCACAAATTATCCCTAACTTATTTGCATCTTGGCTCATCTGGAGAGCCTCCATAGATGCAGCAGACTCTCTTCTTCAGATAGCTTGCTTTCTCATTACAGAAGTGCTGACAGAGAGGGACCTCTACCTTCCTCATTTGTGGAATACACAAGCTTCCTGGATACCAGCATTAAGACTACACTCTCCCAAATATCTACTCTGGATTTAAACAGTATCCAAATTTAGCTACATCAGTGCAACCTTTCTCTCTTAAGTATTTCTGTCCACATAGATCAGTTTTTTCCACCTCTGGCATTGCTGGTGACAGGTTTGCTAAAGGATGGTCCTCCACGAAGTTTGTTTTTGATAGCCTTTTAAAACCACCTCACTGAGATAACAGGATAGTGAATTCCAGTTTATCAATATCCCACGTGAAGAACTGCTTCCTTCTGTCTGTTTTGAATCCCCCACCATTCATTCTACTTCACTAGACGACTCTGAGTTCTAATCTACCATATAACAGTCAAAATTTGCGAGTGAGTTTGTCTGTGTCAGGCAGGCAAAGACCTCATATGATTGGCTGTGTGAAGCAAAGACCTCATATGACTGGCTGGCTGTGAAGATTCTATGGAATCCTGGGGTTGGCAGTTCAGGGAGGGGCCTCTAGAATTCTCAGCCAGAGAGCTCAGGCCAGTTGCTATGGAGACAATGTCTAGCAGCAAGACGAAGGACAGTGTACTCCCTCAAGAACTCAATCTCTGTATGTTAATAATTGAATACAGATTGGATTGGGGAATATGGGGAAAACTTACAGACAGGTACAGGACAAGACAGATTGGGGAATTAGAGACACAGGATCTCAAATCTGTGTTTTAACTACATCTAATTCCAATGGTAAGGTAAGGTAATTCCTAAGGTATTTCTAACAAGAATTACCTATGAGAAAATAAAATCCTGGGCAACACTAGGTAAATATGCTAGTACGAAATAGAGAAAAACACCTACTTGTTTTCTTCCTACTTTGTGCAATTTTTAAAAACAGTACACAGTATTCCATGCATGGCTGCACTTAGAGAAAGTTTTGACAGTTTTATTTTTCAGTTCCTTTCCTAATGATCACAGGTGTGCATAATTTTTGATAAAGTTTCATTCATATGTAAATTTAATTTAAACACATATACTTGACCAAATTTTATTTAACCACGTGACACTCCAAGCCTAACCTTGTTGTATATAAATATAAATAAATATAAATGCTGTATATAAATATATTCTGAGTCTCACTGTCTCTACAGTAAGAACAGGGTTTTTTTTTTTTAAAAAAAAGATTAAATAAAGGAAGGGGAGCCAAAAAGTATCAATTATCCATAAGCAAAAGACAGTTACTGAATCATGTTATTATAATTACACATGCTTGTATTTCTCAAAATTGAAGGCAAGAGGATTTTGCACACATAACCACAACACAGGAGGAAAAAAGCAGAGATCTGTTTGTGCTGCCAGTAGCTCGTTACTACTAAAATTTACTTACTCTTAGAGTAAGTAATACTCTTAGAGAAGTCAGCCAGGTTGGTAATACAGAGAATTGTTATGTTTTTTTCACAGCAAACAAAGGAAGGAAAATTGGAAGAAAACAAGAAGGAAAAATAATTCCAGCTATAGCCATTTAGCCTTTTCCTCTCTTTTTCCTGTTTTCTGCCCTATGTGTCTAAGGGTCCCGATTCTGTATTATCTGAGATTGCTGCCCAAATGGACAAGAAAAAAAACAACAGCTGTCTTGGGATGAATGGCCACATGTATTTTTAGTCTCAAGCATCATCTTTTTAGGCACCCAAGAAAACAGGTGCCTGGGGGTTTTCCAGCAGGTTGATGGCCATTTTAACAGGAAGTGCATTAAGATGGCAGAACCACTGGATTTACTGCTTGCGCAGTCATATAAATCATTAGAAAATTAACATTTTTAAAAAATTAACTTTTCAAAATGGTTTCTCCTACCAAAGCTCAACATCACATTTCTACAGTTATCAAGCAACATATTGCGCATACATATGGCAATGCTCTTAAGAGTAGACCACAAATTAAGTCTGCACTAAGTGTGATATTTAGAAAGTTATTAGAAAAAATAAGTACTAGACATCTGCAATCATTAGGGAGCCAAAGTTAGCTGTAGCTTCCTTTAGAGGGTATGTTTCATAACAAATCCAGTGCTGGTAACTGTATAGCGTGTAAACCAGTATTTGGCTTTTCTACAAGTACCAATAATGGAACTTTGTTCTTACTTTACTTTATTACTCCACATTTCGATGGTTAGAGGTGCAGACCCCTCGCAAAAGTCAAAAAACCGCAAATAACTCACCCTACCTGAGTGAGTTCTCCTGCCCCCATTCCCTCCTGGGGCTCCCGTTTCCATTCTCCTACCTATTGTCCACATGCCTTGCTTTCTTTCTGCCCATGCAGGCAACAGGCAGGAGAACAGAGGGTGAAAGGCTTGCATGCATGCGAACCTTCCCCTCTCCCATTCACCTGCCTTTTGCTGGGGCACAGAGAAGGAAGGCAGAGCGCCTGTTGCCCAAGTGGACAGAAAGAAGGCGGGATGTACAGGTGACAGGCAAGCAAACGGAAGTTGAAACACTCCCCCCCCCCGCTCTATTTGCCTGCCCATCACCTGCATATCTTCTTTCTGCTTACCTGGGGGACAGGAGAATGGAGGGGGAAAGAGAAAACACTTCCCTCCCACTCTGCTTGCCTGTTGCCTGCGTGCCCTGCCTTTTTTTCTGCCCGCACAGGTGACAGGCAAGCAAATGGAAGATGAAACGCTCCTCCCACTCTGTTTTTACCTGCCTGTTGCCTGCACATCCCGCCTTTTTGTGTCCGGGCCTGTGCATCCTATCTTCTTTCCGCATGTGTGGGGGACAAGAGAATGGAGGGGGAAAGGCTTGCATGCAGGAACCTTTCTCTCTCCCATTTACTTGCTATTTGCTGGGGAGCAGAGAAGGAAAGCAGTGTGCCTGGCTGGAAGGCCAGAGAATGAGAGGGGGAGAATGGCAGGAGGCAAGCAGGTACCTTGCAAATAATCAAATTCGCAAAGGTCAAACCCACAAATGTAGAGGTTGAACTGTATTTTAATATTCTCATTACTAAACATATGCATTAGTTCTAAACTTCTGGACTGCACAACATATATACTATTTACTACATACAGGTAGCAAGGAAAAAAAGATAACCAGTAATGGATTGCTCTGAACAATGAAACAACATGTATTGACAACTGGAAAGACAAAATATAAGCACCTAGTGACTTTCCTTCATAGGTTATTCAGGATAAAAGTATATGTACTTACCGTTATGTTGTGAATCAGTAGTCAGAAAGAAATTATAAATACAGGGATCTATAATTTTCGGATGGTCTTAATTAGACAAGCCAAAAATTGTAGATGCCATGTTCCTTTTGCACTCTGCTAAGGAAGCTCTCTGACCAAATTTCCCAAGAGAAAGGCAGGGGAGTGTGCTCTGCGAGTTGAACAATTTGGAGGTGAGGTCAGTGGCTGAAAGACACCCCAATATCCCTTCCTACTGAGAAGGGGAGACATGCTGGTTTTCTTTTCAACCAACCCAGGAAATGCCTCAGTTAACAGGAAAAAAAGCAGTCATGGTATTTGGCACTGTTTGGAAAGGAAGACATGCCAACGCTTCCTCTCCAAGCTGCAAAGAAAGCACTCTGTACAAATGCTGGCTTGGCCACTCAAGGGAAGTTACAATGGGTGCGTTGTTGCTGTTGTTGTTGTGTGCCTTCATGTTGTTTCCAACTTATGGCAACGCTAAGGCCATAACCCTATCACAGGGGTTTTTTGGTAAAATTTGTTCAGAAAGGGTTTGCTCTTGCCTTCCTCTGAGGCTGCGATAATGTGATGTGCCCAAGATCACCCAGTGGGTTTCCATGGTCAAGTGGGGATTCAGACCCCGGTCTCCAGAGTTGTAGTCCAATACCTAAACCATTACACTCCCTGGTTCAAACAACTGTATTACAAAGAGGTGTTCTCCAAAGTGTCCAACATCTTCCAGCCTTCCTAACTGTGCAGAGGGGAGAGGTCAAAGATCAAGATACAGCAGCTGGGGCAATCTCCACATATTTCTGCAGCTTTAGAAGGTGGGAATAAAATTTGCTGTTCATCACATTCATCATAGGGTGGTGCTTGACTCACCATGGCAAGAAAAAGTATAGAAGCCTGGATAAACAGGTACTGCAGGTTTAGACAGTGTTCCTTCTGTTCCTAGTTAACGTTGACAGTAAGAGGAAGATGATTATAAGTCAAGAAAATAAATATTCTATTTTAGTTATTATCAATCCAGTCATCACACATCCAGAGGTAATGTAAAAAAGGTCATCAGTATGCCTAATTTAACTTTTATTTCTTCAGCTACTGTTGTTTATATTGTTGCAATTGTATCCATTTCCAGCAGAAATGTAATGTTGGCATTTTCCGAACACAGGCCAGTCCTCTCAGCATTGTTTAGCCTATTTTACTACAAACTATATAAACCTCTAATGTGACTAACTAATCAATAATATCACTTAGGCCTTCCTACAGTTTCATCCATATGAAAAGACAAGATTTGCAATTCTGGAATCTCGTGTTGTAATACCCAACTTGTGCCATCACACAGGTATACCTCGCTCAATGCAGTACAGTCCTCCTTTCACATTTGCAGATTTGACTTTCTCAAACTTGATTATTCATGAGGGGCCCGCTTGCCTCCCCCCCTTCTCTCCCTCCCATTCCCTTGCCTTTTGCCCAAGTGCACTGTGCCTTCCCTTCTTCATGCCCAGGCAAAGGCAAGCAAATGGGAGGAGAGAGCCCCACATGCTGAGAAGGAAGGTGTACGCATGCCTCCCTGCCATTCTCCCCCTCCCATTTACTTGCCTTATGCCGAGATGCGAAGAAGGAAGGCATACATGCCTGGGTAAAGGGCAAGAGAATGGGAGGAGGAGAAAGAGAAAGGCATGCACATACCTTCTCTGCGCATAGGGCTGTCCCTTCCTATTCGTTTGCCTTTTTCACAGATATGGTGCCTTCCTTCCACACGCCAGGACAAAAGGCAAGGGAATGCAGGGGGAAGCTATACGCATGCCTTCTCCACAGATGGGGCTGCCACCTCCCATTTGCTTGCTTTTTCTCTGGGCACATGGAAGAAAGTTACAGGTGTCCAGACAGAAGGCAAGAGCATGGAAGGAATAAGAGGTGGTGAGGGAGTTATTTGCAGTTTTTTGACTTTCACAAGGGTTCTGTGTCCCAAACCCTCACAAAAGTTGACGAGCTGCTGTAGATGTGTTTCTGGGCACTACTTCTTTATCAAAAACTTTGACACTACAGGCAGAAATAACATGAAAAGGCTAAAGATAGGTTCCTTCACCACAAATAAAAAAGAGCAACTTGAACATCTTTTAGTCACCCTTTTGTTCAGAACTAAAGATATGCACATGTGAGATGAAACAACTAGGTCAGATCAGCCTTATATGAGTAAACAAAAACATCTAGAATCTAGAGACCACCTCAAGGCTTCTTCCAAAATGCATCCAGGGATGGATTTTTTCTTTCTTCCGTCAGCTTACACTTTTAACTAATTTCCACTTTGGTGGCCAGATTTATAGATCAATACTTTTTGAACATGCTGGCCTGGGCAGTGCAGGGGCTGGCCAGCCCAACTTGGGGGAGAAAGAAGGAAGAAGTAGAGGCTGGAGAGAAGGTCCTAGAGCCTGTCTCTACGTGCTTCAAGTCAGAAGGAGCTTGCAGGGTTGCTTTTTGATTATCTGCTCCCCTAAATGCCTCTCCAGGGGCCCAATCTGGGCTTGGCACTTTTTCCCCCTCTCATTTCACTTTGCAAGAAGCATGCATGAGTGGTCCAAAGTGAGCCTCCCACACATTGCACAGCCACACATTAGCTCCCTTCTCATCCATCCAACCATTAGGGTGAACACAAACAATTATGCCCGCTGGAATTCTGTAAGCTCTTTAGCATCATTTTCCTTTGCTTCATCCTTCACATGCTTTGTTACATGCCACTATGTTTGACCCTTGACTTATCCATGGGTCACAGCAAATTCTGTAATTTTAGGCCCAAAACTGCCCTTGACTTGTCCACAAGATTAACTTATAGTCGAGTATATACCGTATGCTTCTTAAGCATGCTGGGGGAGGGGGTAACTTGTGAAGCTTACCTGCTCTCTCTTTTTCTCTCTGTTTTGCTTTCAGTGTATGCTCAGTACAAGATATCAAAGGCATCTTATGTTTACCTTGCCTGGTGCAAGCAGGCACATATGATTACAGTGTGGCTTCCTGGTGACTGGAGTAAAATCCTACCCCTTTACCTCTCAAACTGTATTTCATTGTTAATTACAGATGGGCTTTTGCAACCCAACACAGAAGGTCTGTGTTTCTCCAGACTTCTTTCACTATCTTCCCAGTGCCAGTGTGGCTAATAAAAACTTCTAACTAGACAGAGGGCAGAGAGGAAAGCAGGGGCAAGGCGGGCATAAAAAAAAACTTTTTTAAAATGAAGTTTCTTTCTCAGATGCTTTGCTAACTGAGGCATGCCTGCAATCTCACTACTGGTGCAAAGAGGAAGTTCTAAAGATGGAAGAACCACCTCATCCAAAGCTGTGACAGTAGGAAGGGAAGAGGATTAGGGTTTTTTTCCCCCCTTTCCCCTTTTCATTCCCACCACCCTGATGATATACATTTCTCCCTGTGCTATATACTGTCTTGGGATCAGGAGAGCTCTGGATACTGTGAATTCAAAGCTTCCTTCAACCTGCATCCTGAACTGTCCCTCTTTCGCCTTTATCAACATCAGTGCTTTGGCACCAGGGAGATAACAGCCTGAGAGATTCCTGTGGTGGTCTGCAAGGCTGCATCCCAATGGCAGAGTGGTCAGATTTCCCCTCGAAGGAGGGTCCTCTCTGAAAAAACTGCATCCACTTTGTAAATCACTGACCTGAAGACAGTAATGGCTAAACTACGAAATTCTAATTCCAGCAAGGGCTTGTTTGAGGTAAGGACATGTCAGAACAGAAGATTCCAAGTTCATTTGCCAGCATATTGGAATAAATGCATATATGCTTCATGTGCATTTTATGATATAGAGTAAGACAAAACAAATCAAAATCCTCATTTTATGTACTCAAGCATTCATCTGTTTACTCTCATCTACAGATCAAGGCAAAATATAGTAACAATGTAACTACTTATTAATATAAACTAGTTGTCTGCAATAACTTTCAACAGCATTTGGGTCAATAATCTCACAGCACTTCCAATGCGAAGGAAACAAGAAAGACAATAATTTTAGAAACATATGATAAAAACAGTGCCTCTCTCTCCATTTGGCCAGTCTGAAATAAAGCCTGAACAGTTTGAAATAAAATGCCCTGTCTTTTCAAGTGCCTCAATTTTTTCTCCTTTATCAGCATTACAATATAATGGTTTAACAGCTATTGCTGTGAAATGCCAAGGCATTGCCATGCACTTTACGCAGATATCATGAAGATTTTTCTGTTTTAAGATAACTGACCCTAATGAAAATCTGAAATATGGTGGGGAGGGCTTTTGAGTTATAAGTGGCTTAAAACTCACATGTTTTGAATTAAAGAGAGAAGAGACCAGCAGCTCCAATAACTATTAAGATGTACTCTAGCAGCAAAGCCTAATTGTAACACAATTTAAAAATAGGACAAGTCTAATTTTTAAACTTCAACCACATACACTTCTGCATGCATTGTCCTATATATAAATCATAATATGAGTGTGCACACACCCTGTACTATCAGATCCAGTGCCAACAGTGCAGTTGGTACTATTCTTAACTTCAAACTTGGGAGAAGGAAAATGTAATTTTACACAGAAGGATGCTTATATATCTTTTACAGATATAACTACAGACCAGCAGTGATATCTTCCTATACCTAGATACGACATCAATGCATTTTTGACAAGTTGCAGGACCTCTAGTATAATTTTTCAATCCTGTCTACCTAAAATTAGATTCCTAAAAATAACTGCATCTGCTGTCATGTCTCATAACAAACTTCAGAAGCTAACCCTACAGATGATGACTGGTGCATACTGACAGACTTAACGACAGAGTTGTTAAATAGTACACCAGCACCGGCTCAGATCCTTGTAAAAGACAACTGCGCAAAGCCGTTGACAGCCCTGAACTCTAAAAACAAACTTAGAACAAGAGACCCAATCAGAAAGCAGCCAGTGAGTCAAGCCTACTCTGCTGTCATGAAACAGGGAGAAACCCTTGAAGCACTTCACTTCAGCAAGAACTCTTGAACTGCTCCAAATTGTCCAGAGTGGTCAGACTCTTTTAATATATCCACACATGCCAACAAGCAGATTCCCCACCTACTTTTACTTTAGCATCTTTAGATTTCAAAATGGAATCAAATATATGTAAGAGAGGAGAACTCACTCCCTCTTCTAGCTCTATTCTCATTCCCTTCACAAACTTTTTTTTACTAGGTTAAAAGTCACCAAAACGCCAGCAACATTCTACCCATACCCAGCTGAACTGCAAAGGAGGAAAAAGGAGTAAGACACACGTCTTCTGCAGAAAAACCACTCAACCGAAAGTACCCCTGGTCAGCCCTGACACTACTTGCAAGGCTAATACGCAATCCACCCTGCAGCACCGGAAGAGACTGACGGCGCCCCTTAACCGGTACGAAGTACGTTTCCCTTCAAAAACTCTTATTTACACTATAGGAAGTGCAAGCTAGGGGTAGAAAGGCGTCGGATTCAACTTCTTCCAAGAAGATTTCAGCCCCTGCTGTACCCTTCCAGAAACCGAGCGCTAAATTCCTTCTTTTCTCATCCTAGGACCAAACAGTCTACTGTTCGAAAGGATGAAGAAGAAATGCACTCTGCCTAAGCGCAGGGGCACCTTAGCCTACTCTTACCGAGAGACGAATAACACTCCACACGTGCCCAGAGGCACTTTTGCGGACTCTTTTCGTTTGCCGCCCATGAGAGGGCATAACCCGCACTGCTCGTAGTTGAGGGCACTTCTGCCTACCTCCACCCTCTGCAGGGTCAAGACGCTCGCACCGCCAACAAGGGAGGGTGGGTGTGGGGGCGCCCGGGAACACGCCAAGCCCCGCTCTCCCCTCCTCTCCGGCCCCGGGGTCTCCCCTTTCTCACCTGAGGGCCCGCTGCGTTTCTGCTGCTTGCGGCGATCGCTCTCGTAGAAGCCCAGCGTCTCGGTTCTGTGGTGTTGCCCGGGGTGAGGAGAAGGAGGGCGCGAAGTGGAAGGAGCCGAGCGCGCCGGCGACGGGTGAAGCGACCGAGACTCTCCGCCCGTGAAGCTGCTCCGCCGTTGCCCGGTGTCCGGCTGGAGGAGCGAGTGCTCCGGGGCGCCTCGTCGCCCGCCGTCCCCACTTCCCGGGGCGGCGGCGGCGGCGGCGGCGGCGGCATCCGCGACGCCCGCCATCTTCACGCGAGCAACTGCTACAAACTCGGCTCCTCGCCCCTGCGAGAAGCCAGCACCGCTCCCCCGGAGTACGTCATCGCCGCGCGACAAGGAGCGCACCAGCCGGGCCCACCTCTCCAGCGCGCGGGACCGGCGAGCCGTCCTGGCGGCCATCTTGACAGAGGCAGCAGGGGCATTGCCATAGTAACGCCGGCCTCGGCGTTTCGGGGCCTACTCTGCTTTCTCCTCCCCTCTCGCCCCGAAGCCCACCCGAAAGCTATGATAGGTGGGAGGGCTGGAGGAAGGAACCGCTGGAGAGCTCCAAGCCCAGCCTTTTCTGGCGAAATTTCAGTTCTGTTTGTTTTTCGACTGTATTGGAAATCGCCAGCCGTTATCAGTGACTTTTAGAACTTTATGTCCTTCTGCCGTCTCCATATTTCCCATTGCCTTTTCCCGTGTGGGGATACAGTTGGAGGCGGAAACAATCTTATGCCGAGACTAAAAATTTAGGAGTTAAAGGCTTAATAGTATTCAGTGGAAGGTTGCTCCCAGATGAAGCAGACTTCGGAGGGCGCAAGCCGCTTCGCTAGGGAGACCGGTCATTATTATCCAGGCTTTGCAAGGCGGACACCAGAAAGTTGGATTGGTTAGCAAATTCTCCCTCCTGCTCCTAATATTTCCGTTTCAACTCCTCCGGGCATTTAACTTGAGAGTAGGCATACGGACCGCTACGGGAGACTGACATTTAAGGATCGCGCTGCGCATAAACAAACTAAATGTTGTCCCTCCTGGTTCTGAAAGTCTAACCCTACAGAAACCATAAAACAGAAATCCGAGAAGAGGAAGCAGCGAGAAGCGCGCTTTCCCCTCGAGTGTTCCCCAATCTGCTTTACTCCTTTTGTCCTTTTGGCTCATTCCTCTTTACTGCAGACTCCAAAATACCATTTTGTTCATTGGCACTGTTGAAAGCATTGCCTTTCCCCCACCACAAGCTTCTAACAAAAATGGATTTGGAGTTCAGGATGGTCGTTTTGCTCTAACTTTTCTGAATTAATTTCTACCATCGCATAAAAATGCAAACTACCCCTTTTCCTGACTGCCAGAGCTGGGCCGGCAGTTCCCTGAAGTAAGGTCCCTGTGAATACAGTGGAGTTTACTTTTGAGTATACATGCAGATATACTGTGATACTCTCCCAGATTAGCAAATACTAAGGAGGTAGCAGAACCATTTCTAGATCACAGAGTGGAAGAGCCCTCTAGTGCAATCCCACCCTGAATCCCCAGTAAAAGAACCTCCAGCAGACAGGCATCCGACCTCTGTTTAAAAACAAAAGTCCACCACTTTCAGAGAGCCTATTCCATTGTATTATTAGGCTGTTTTCCCTAATCCTTAGTGGGAATGTCTTTTCTTGCAATTAAGACCCATTGTTCTGGGCCTTATACTTTTGAACTGCACAAAATAAGCTCAGTCCCTCTTCCATGGGGCAGACCTTCAGATATCTGAAGATGCCTATCACTAGATATTCACTAGAAACTACGATTGTAAAATTCAAATCATACTGAGGTCCATTCTTAGTTTGGGGGGAACTGTACTGAATTCTTCGTGTATCTTTAGCTTGCTGTTTTCTTTTTAACTTGTTGTTTGCTGTCTATCCTTTTTCCACTGAATAGTGCTCTCTTCTTTTCTTGCTTTCTCATCAATACATAGCAAATATAGCTACTCTCCGTGGATGCTCCCATCTGTAAGAGCAAACACCGTTTTTGTCTCTTCACAATACGGGTCTCCCTGTGTCCCATCCAAACACAAAAAGAGCCCCCTGAAATCAGATCCCTTGAGGACAGCTCTGTTTCTAACCACTGTGTCTTTGTGGGAAGCTTACAAAAAAGGAGAAAGTAACCATTCTACCATGCTATTGGCTACTGGCAATTCATATTCCATGGCATTCTGCCTGTCTGAACGCGGAAGTTCCTTTTGGCTATCATAATCAATACCAACACTAATAGATTTCCCTTCTGTTTTATGGTAACTGAATTCTAGTTCCCTCTCCCATTTTTTTGTATTGTATTGTTATGTACCTTCAAGTCATTTCTGACTTATGGTGACCTTAAGGTGAACCTATCACAGAGTTTTCTGGGGCTGAGAGTGTGTGATGTGTGCAGAGTCACTCAGTGGGTTTCAATGGCTGAGCAGGGGATCAAACTCAGGTCTCTAGGGTAATAGTTTAACCCTCAAACCACTACACCATTCTGGCTCTATTTTTGTGTACCATATTTAATTTTATAAATTGCTTGCATGTTATCATAATGTGAATATCTTTTTTTCTGAAGTAAAATTCTTGAGCCTTTCATTACATAAAAGATGCTCCAACCTCACTGAAATTCTGCTGTCGCCTTTCAGCACCTCTTCTAGCTTTAAGAAGTCCTTTTTGAAATGAGACAGCAGAACTGTACAAAGCATTCCAAATGTGATTGCATAGAGAAGGCATAATTGTATTTGCAATTTTGTTTTCAATTTTTTTCCTATTAATTCCTAATAGGAAATTTCCTTCACTGCCTCAGCATATGAAGTAGTCCTAGCTAGCACCAGTCTTCTGGATCTGTGTATATAAGAAGCTTTTTATTAGTTTCATTTGTCATTTCATTATTCATTCAACCAATTTGTATTACAGAAAAGAGTGGAAAAGTGTAATATTTGAGCACTCTTTGTGTTTCCTCAACAGTTTTCCAGCAGTGGAGGTGCAAACATTCTTCAGTGGGTTGTTCCTCTTCTTTGTTCTGATAGGCAGGAAAAAAACTTCACGGAAGTGTCTGTCAGGGGGACCAACTTACCAAGTACTGTACTCAGCCTAGTTCCTGCCTCAGCTCTGCATAGGCTGCTTTTTTTCCTCACTCTCTGTTGTGAATGTTCTTTGCCTTTTCTTTTTCTTCTTTTCTTATTTTTCTTTGTGTATAATACTTTAACATAAAAAACTTTCTTTATTCTTTGCTCTCCTTTCCATTTCTGTCATCTGTTGTGAACTAGTGGCTAGGAATAGGCTGGGTTGGGCATGGTATTTCTTGCCATGCCCTCTGCTAGTGAAAGGGAGATGGGTAGCTCCAGAATGTCAAGGGACTCACTCTTGCTCACTGTTTCCAAGAGGCTGGTGTGTCCAAAGACCCAACGGTAGAGTGATCAAAACCAAAGGAAGAACTGGCACGGTCAAAAGAGGGAGATCCTTCCATCATGGACTAAGGCAAACAGTGTCACAAATGCTGGGCCTGAACTGTGCCTAGGGATGTGACAAAGGAGATGGATTTACCGGGAGTGATTAATATTCCCGATCCCCACTAGTGGTGGCTGGACAGACATCCCATCTGGATTTCTGCAGGTGGATCCAGATGGTCATAGCAAAGAAGACTGTATCCTTTTTAAGTGTAAGGTCAGCTTTTTTCTACCATACTCCTTCTTCACCACACCTCTCCATTTGTGATCCATACCATTGGGCCCTGGCATTAATCAAGCTGAATTGCTCAGACAGAGAAATTTGTACCTGCCCCTCTCTTCAGTTCCAGGGTTTGGCAATTCTACCTTTAAGATGCAAGCTTTTTGTCATTACCATGCCCACCATTTTCTGGAAGGTGCAGAGGCAGCCATTTTGAGTAAAGATCATTAGGGCCCATCTAAGAGAACAGCAGATGCTGGATCTAGTTCTCTCTCTGGTCTTAAAAAGAGAAGGAGAGACACGCTTAGGGCATGTTTGCCAGAAGAGGAATGCGAGGGGGGCTCAGTTTCACCTATCCTCTCAGAAAGTGACGAGGAGAACTCTCTGAGGAGGAGGATGACCTGGGCTCAGTAGCATCCTCTTCAGCCAATCTCTTTTAGGATGAAGTTTTTGCTTTCCAAAGCCATTAAGATCTTGGAATTACCTTGCTCCCACCCCTCAGACAGTCCCAGCCTGAAGATCCAGATCTGCCACAAGAGTGATTCCTTTCCTAGGATGAGTCCTTCATCCTCAGGGTGTTCTTTTTCATGGAAGTGGTCATGGAGAAATGGGCTAAACCTGCCACAATACATCCAAATTCCTTTGCTGTTAAAAAAATTTACAACCCATTTATGTCAAAACCAAAAGTCCTATTCGTGGATGCCCCAGTATCCACTCTAGTATTTTCTTCCATATGTGCCAAGGATGGAGAGGATATCCTAAAAAAGTCCTGAGGACAGAAGATTCCACCCTTAAGACAGTATTTGAGGCTTCATCTCTAGCTATCAGAGCAGCTTCATTGATTTCCATTTTCTCTAGGGCAGCCTTTGTGTGAGCCAAAGAACTCTTCAAGGAACTGCCACAAGGTAACCTGAAGCTATGCCAGAGTATCAATAAACTACTGAAAGTCTGTTTTTTTCTACAGACAGCAATCTCAATATACAACAGTTCAGTTCTAGGGCTCAGTCTCAGTCCAGGTTTGGCTTAAGAATTGGCATGTAGAAGCCTAATGAAAGTAGAACCTGACATTTACTCCCTTTAGAGGTGGCGACCTTTTTGATTATTCAATGAATGTTGTCTTAGGAGAAACAAAAGACAAAAAGAAAACTCTAGCATCATCTCAAAAGAGGGAGGAGACCCTTTCACCAACAACAATCCTCCTTTCATTCCTACAGATGTAGTTACAACTCCTTTGCCCAACAGGCAACAGATTTGGAAGACAGCAATGGCATAAGCATAGATACAGCCCCAGCAGCAGCCCCAGTCCCAGGGATTCTCTAGGCCCCACCACAATAGTAAAAACATCAAAAACACCACTTTCACCAAGCAGAGGCATACGTGTGTACCTGTACTTCAATGATATCCTGATTAGATCTCCTTCTCTCCAACAGGGACACAGGGGTGTTCACTTTGTACATTCTTCCCTATCTAGACATGGTTTTCAGGTCACAACATATGCCATTCCTAGTGGGTGAGGTACAGTGTGCAACTCTCAGTATGCTCAGAGAAGATAGGACCAACATGATCTGTCCCACAGTATAAACTAGACATAGCTGATGGCAATAAGATTTGCTCTTTTGCTGTTCCATCAGCAAGTTCAAAAAAGGTCAGTTCTGGTTCAAACCAATGACAGAACAGCAAAAGTGCATATAAATTGCGAAGACAGTATGTGTTCTGGAGCTCTCATGTCAGAAGCAAGGTTACTACTAACATGGGTCAAGTCTCATCTTCTGTCTCTATAGGAAAATCATGTTGTTACCCTAATTTCGGGGGTCCCTCAGGGGACACCTCACTGTGCTCTACTTGATGGGGAATAGAAATTAGCCAGAGCACAAGCAATAGCACTGCAAGAGGCAGGGTAACCTAGCGGGGTCTTTTACCCAATTTTTACGGGGTCAGGCCAAGCCAAAAACCAAACCAAATGTCCAATAAATGATTTCCCCAAGGGTAGTAGACAGAATTATTAATTCTTGATGCCTATCCACTAGAAGAATCTATGACTATACTTTTTAAGTCTTTATGACGGGGTGCAGAAAGAAAGGATTACATCCTTAATCTATCAGTTAACACCTTGTTGTTTTCTTACAGGATGGACTGGACAGTGGTCTACGACCAAATATGCTTAAAAGACAAGTTTCAGCCGTTTCCACTGCCCTTCGTTTATCGCAGTCTGAAAAACTTGCCTCACATATCAGATGTTTTTGGGGGTGGCTATATTAATGAAATCCTTACCAGTTCAGTGGTACCCCATTTGAGATCTACACAAGGTTCTTACAGCACTAACTAGGCCTCCTATTGAACCACTACAGGAGATGTCCCTTAAATTTCCTATATGGCAGGTTCTTTTTCGTACAGCCATCACATCAGCCAGGAGAATATCTGAATTGGGAGCCCTGTCAGTGCATAAGGAACTGTATGTTTTCCATCAAGATTCAGTAGTACTGAGGATGGATCCCACTTTTGCTCCTAAGGTTAACTCGGCTGTTCACAGATCCTAGGAACTCATTCTTCTTTCTTTTTCTCCCCATCAATAAAAGAGCTAGAGAAATCCTGACACACACTGGACATTCATAGAGCTCTTGAAAATACTCAACATTTCTAGGTATCTGATTGCCTGTTTATATTTTTTCAGCACTTCACAGTGGGTAAGAAAGTGTAATCTTCCACCCTAGTGAGATGGATAAGGCCCTGTATTACTACATGCTATTCCTCTATCGGGCCACTGCTGCCAGAAATGGCAGCGACTCCTTCCACCTGCAGTGCTGCTACATCTGCTGCTATGGCCCCCAGTATGGAAGATAACTTTTCATGTTGACATCCTGCCATCCTCGTTAACCTTACATAATGGAATTCCTCTTGAATTAGCTACCATTACTGTTACAACTTTTTAAAAAGTATGCTATCCCTCTTTATTCAAAACTAAATAAAATAGCCCCCCCCCTTTTTTTTTGTCTGTATCAAAATCTTTGGTTCCAGGAGAACAAAAATGTAAAAGAACCTTGAGTCTAGTTTATATGTTTCTTTTTTGTCCAGCAAATGGAATGAGATCCTAGGCTCCAGCAATTTCTGCAGTTAGATTTCATATCAGTATGTATAGGCAGTATACAAAGATTAGAATGATAGGTATTATGATGTATTATGTATGTATTATTATATAATTATTGGTGTTCTTTTATTTTTATATTTTTATGTAATCCTAGAAGAAGGCTATTGAAATATATATAGGCCAAAACATGTTGGCCTTTTCCAAAATAAAAACAGCTATTCACCAAGGACTTGTAGATGTGTCTCTTCTTTTTTTCTTATGGATTTGCCATTGGAATGCCACCAGTCATTGCCTTATGGTGCAAAACACACAAAGTGAGGCCACACCCATCTTGTGACAATAACGGTGACTAAAACATGGTAAGAATTATTCAACAAAAAAGTGACGTTGTTTTTCATTACATTACAATTAAGAAATAACTTTATTACAAACATATTAATTACAAGTAAGTCATTATTTGTAACCATAGTTATTTCAGAGCTCTCTTGTTACTTAGCCATTTTTCTCTGGGCATTTCCACCCTACACGGTTATAGTGGTATTGTTCCACTTTAGATATCTTGTGGAATTCTGGGGTTTGTAGTTTACTGAGGCCAAAGACCTCTCTGGCTGAGAATTCTAAATGCTTCTCCCTAAACTGCAAACTCCAGGATTCCATAGGATGCTGAAAGTGGAATAATAGCACTATAGTAGTGTAGTGCAGAAATTGCCTGTATCTTCTACGAAGTCTCACCCTCCTCTCTCTGTGAAACATGTCTTTGCAGCCCTCTTTTACCACCATTTTTTCCTTCCTTCATGCTCTTAAGTCTTGTTTTCTTTTCCTACACACAAATACACAATCACACTTGATTTCTATTCTGCCAATTTTGGTAGCAAAATAATGCAGTATGATTGCCTAGCTGAAACAAACTGGAGGGTTTGGCACCAACTCTATACTGTCTCTCTGCATCCAGAGACAGGAAGAGCAACACAGTATGTGCGTATGAGGCATCATCAGTGCCAGTTTTCTTGAGGTTTTGACAAGCTAAAATTGATGGAATACATCTACTTGACAGAACACCTCTCCCTTTATCAATGCATCCATATGCCGAGAAGATCATCAGAGGCCTTCCTCCAAGAGATGCTTGGCAGTTAATAATTGCAGTAATATTTTTATTTAACTGAAATGTGAAAAAAAAACCTTAATGCTAGCTTTTGAAACCAAACCTAGGTTTCTTTATCAGACAATTTAAAAAAAAATGCAGGGGGAGTACAAGTGGTGGTGTGAGAATATGCAGTCAGTAGTTTACATATAGTACGTGGTATGTAAGAAAGAATGTATGGAATATCAATTTTTACTGCTCCAGCACCACCCTCAATAGCGCTGGTCTTCTTGGGAACAAAAGGCCAGGAAAAGCAGAGCAATAACATTTGATTATCTATTTATCAATACAAAACCTCAAACTGGTTATGACAAGAAAGAGGGTGTTACTGCCCTGGCTAGCCCGAGCTTTGGGGGTATAAAAAGATATCTCTTGATATCAATGGCCCTTTTCGCATGGCATTTTTTAAGTGAAAGGACCTCTTGAGCGTCGCGTAAATGTGAGGAGCAGTCCACATGACGCACTCACATTTACGCGACGCTCAAGAGCCTAACGTGGAGCACGCATGCATTTTTTTATATTCGGCTTAAAGCCAAAAATGCTGCGCGGTCACGCATCACTCCGAGGCCCCACGCACACTTACCTCCCCTGCGGAGCCTCTGGAGCCGGGCCAGTCGCACTTCCTGCCCCAGCGCAGCCTACAGCTTCCAGGCTGCACTGCGGAAGGAAGGGGTGGAGTGGGGGCGGGGAGGTCACGTGACCAACAAGCCAGCAGCGGTGACGGAGCAGAGAAGTGAGCGCCTCATGCAAGAGGCTGCTTGCGCGAGCACCGCCCCCCACCTCTGCGAACAGGTAAGGTGCGGAAAGGGCCAATAATTCGGCCTCACATACCCATTCCCTTCCACATGCTTGCGAGGCCCCCGGAGAAGCACACACACAGGCTCGGCCAATAATCACCGTAGTATTCCAACACAATACAGGCAGGCCAGAAATAGCCGACTCGCAGCTTTAGGAGACCTCAAGGCAAGTACCTTCATTAAGTATGCACGCAGCTTTCAAAAGATCCTCTGCCCCGCACTGGCAGCTTGATGATCTGACTATACAACACTCAAGTACTCCGCATTTGCATACCGGCTATCCTATTGACAATTTGGCTATAACTCAATCATTCAAATTCTGACCTTTCGTAGGCTTTATCTCCAGCCCCAAATCTATTGTTTTCCCCAAGGCTGACCTAGCCTGCGGTCACAATTCTCCTTATAAAAACCCCTGACTTTGAGCGCTTCCTTGGATCGCTCTTGGCTTCCATCCCACCTTGCTGTCACTTTGTCCAGCGAGCCTTCCCCTCAGCTCCACGTGCTGAGATCCACGCTCCCCAGCTTCTCCGCTTCCAACCAGGCTTCAGGACAGGTGAAGTATCACCCAAACCAACAACTCCTCTAAAAACTCCTCTATCCCACTCCAACTTTTATTTCTTTAGTTATCTTGTGTGAGTGTGCTGCATACACTGTTTGATTGTGTTTTTAATAAAACCACCTTTATTATTTCAACTTCTGTGTGCTCCTTGACTCGGCCCGACCCCGTAGACATAGGGTTCAAGATCCTGCTAAGTTACCCTGCCTCTCGTAACGCTAAAGCAGTGCTCAGAGCTAATCTTGCCCACTTATTGTTGAGCACATTTTGGTGTCCCTCACGGGACCCCCAGTAAACAGGGTAACAAGGGCTTGTTCAGTTTCCCATCCCCAGTTATAGCATTCTCTCCCCAGCAAGAGTCAACTGATACCATCATTGGCCTAAATTCTGTTAGTCTTGACTAAAGGAAGCCCACTGAATCAATTGGATTTACCTAGGTGTTGACTCACCATTCAACAACTGACTGAATGAGTCTACACTAGTTAAGAATAACTAACAGGATGCCAGCCATTATTTTGAGTGTGCTCTGAGACATGTTTATACTCTCAGGCATTTAGTGGGTCAGAAATAGCTGATTTTTAAAATACCAGGTTTAGGCCACTTGATTATCCTATATTCGGGGGGGGGGGGGCTTTTGTTTTATATCTTATGTTTTGCAAAATGCAGTGGCATACATAACATATTTGATATCTGGTTTGGATCATTTTTAACACCCCCCATAACAAAATTATTTTCAGTAATCATGAAATGAAATTAATAATAATAATGGCCAGAAAGGAAGAGCAGACAGTGAAAATTCTTTTATTGAACTTTGGATATACAATCATGCCAGTACAAACAAACGAATAAATAACCTATAACTCCGTGTTTGCAATTTCTTCCTTGCCTTTCCTCAATAGTTGTTCCAAGTCTTTGCTATTTTTTGCTAGCAGTACACTGTTTTCTTCATATCTTGATGATCCTTCCTCCAGTCTGTACAACTCCTTCCTCCAAGTCTAATCCACCTTTCTGTATGGTATGTTTAGCATATAAATTTCAGCGTCTACTCTCAACTATTGAAAGAGCTTGATCTGTCATCCAATTAGGTTTTTGTTTCTTTTTGGCTACAGACAGTATCTTTTTGCATTCTTTCTTCAGAATGTCCCTGACTTCAGTCCAGAGTTCTTCGCTTCAAGTCAATTAGGCTGAATAGAACAAATCTATTTTTTATATTATTTTTACATTCTACTGGGCTGTTCTTCAGGTTGCTTTTTGGCATGATGATTGATTTAGTGTTCTTTAGCTTTACTTTAATTTTTGATATTAGCAGTTCATGATCGGTACCACAACTGCTCTTGGGCTTGCTTTTGCAGAGAGAATGGAACTTCTCCATCTTCTGCTTCCAATTATGTAGTCTATTTGATTTCTATGTTGGCCATCAGGTGATGCCCATGTATACAGTTGTATCTGTGGTTAACTGAAGGATGTGTTGCAGTAAACAAATTATTAGCCTCACAAAGTTAAATCAGTTGCTCTCTTGCTTCTTTTCTTGATCCTAGGCCAAAGTTTCCAACAATTTTTGGTTGTGCTCTGTTTCCTACTTTTTCATTCCAATCACCTATGGTTATGAACGTATCCTGTTTGGGTGTATGATCAATTTTCCCCTGGACTCCCACATCGGATCTTTCAATTTTTCCTTCCTCTGCCTCTGTATGTGCCTTAATCTTGGATTGTGGTTATATTGTCCTTACTTTTTTAAATTAAATCTTAAAATCTAGGCTAGCTAATGGCCCTAGCAGAAACCAAGTAGAATGTCTAGACTCTGGATTTAATCTGGCCAGTCTGGTCATATCGGAACTCTATAATATAAGCTTTAGATAACGCCCCCCAAGTTCTTGAAATCTCCACTGTACTCACCATTCTGCAGGGAAGAAAAGATACTAAACAAGGACAATTGTAATTCCCATTTGTGGAGGAATGGAAAGGAAGAGGAAGAGAGGAAAAGTGGGGGAAAGAATATACAGCCTCTTTAAGACTAACTGATTCCTCAGCCATTGCATTGGAAGAAGTAGATTGATACCCACAAATGCTCAAACTAAAATATGAATCAGTTAGTTGTAAAGGGATGTCTAGGTTCCTTTTTTCCTCCCACTCCATTTTTCCTTCTGCTGCAATATAGACTAGCACAGAGCTTTCCAAACTTTTCATGTTGGTGACACACTTTTTAGACATGCATCATTTTGGGATTTATAAATAATAACATATATTTCCAAGATTGTAGGCGACACACCTACACACTTCAGGTGACACACTAATGTGTCGCGCCACACTGTTTGAAAAGCCCTGGACAAGCAGGACCACTTCTTTGAGGACAAATGGTTCATTTTCGAACAGAAGTAGCACCTACCATTGCCTCACCCACAATCTCTCCCTTTTTTTTTCTACCTTACTTGAAGAACTTCCAAGGGGGAAGGGGAAGGGGAAGGAGGTGAGGAGATTAGCTTGCCTTGAGGCAGACTGTGAATCTCTGCTGTTCATTTTGTGTTTCTCAGCGATGAGTCCTTCTTCTTCCCTTTTCTGGTGTCTCAATGAGAGAGGGGAGACTGAGAAGCCACCATGGCACTCTCTTATATTTTGCACCTCAAGTGCAGTGCACCCACCGTAGTCCACCACTGCCTAAATCCAATGATGTGTCCAAAAGAAGAGTCAACCCATTGAATCAGTTGCTGTATTGTTAACCTTTATATCAATCCTGGTGCTTCAATGAATCTATTCTAGTTGGTGTTTAACTTTTATATACATTATCTATGAGGCCATACCAAAGAGAGATAGCATAAAGCCCTGTGCAGGTAAGCATGCCTTGCCTACACATGCTGGTTATGCTAGTCAGTTCTTACTAAGGGATAAACCTCACTTTGGACTTCTCTTCTGCTCACTGAAGATGTGGGTGCACTTAATTAAAAGTTCCTTCCTAAAATGAGACAAAAGTCCCCTCACATAGAAAACAATCATGTTAGCATGTTAGCACAAAACTTCTGTCTGACAGCTCATTTTCCACGTGGAGGAATGTTTTAAAGTCATTCAGTGTCAGCTTCCTCCTCCACTGTGAAGGGGTACAACCCAAATAAAGTGAAAACTTGTTATTCTGCCAGAGGCCTGCACAACTTGTGACTTACCTTGGCTTGCAAGTCAAACAAAGTTAATCCACTTATAAGGCTTCCTTTTAAAAAGTTTACACAGCTGTAAGAGATGCATTAAGCACCCTGTATAGTTTGGCTTTAAGCATGAAAATACTTGGTACAGTTCCAGTTGACGTAACTTTGATCACTGCTTGTCCACTTATAGTGGATACTTTCCAATTTTAACAGTCCAAGGATGTGGACTGGATGTTTGAGGAGGTGACCTGTGACCCTGAACAGTACCTAAGTAAATAATTTCTGTTCAGACTCCAATATACCACTGGGAAGCTACTGGAGCATGTGGCAGAAACTTTGAATGAAGTGTTTCAAATGAGATGAATTTTATAGATCCATTTCATTCTGTTCAGGGTCTGATTATGGAACAGAGATTCATACCTCCAACTGTCCCGATTTGGCAGGAACAGTCTTGATTAATCCTTTATTGTCCAGATTTGAAGCTGCTTTTTTTTATATAATCATTTTATTCAAATTCAGATATAAAACAAACAGTTATAACTGTCAACTTACTTGAAATATTTCTGATCTTCCACACTGATCTAGATTTCATTATCAATACTTCTTAACATGCTTAAAATACTGTACTACATTTTAGTGCTATTATTACTTGTTGATTCTTGCATTTCCATCTCCATATTCCTGCTTCGTGATATATATCCTGTAGCCCCCTCATAATTTATCTTAAATCGTGAATCACAGATTTCCATCTGATGGTACCCAGCAATTACCCGTTACAATTTGCCATTCTTTTTGTATCTCTTCGTCTGATTTCCCTTTTAATCTCTGAGAGACCATATCAGCATTTTTGTTTTCAATCAGTGTACCCCACCATTGTTCTAATGTGGGTATTTGCTGAGTTTTCCACATCTTTGCATATTCAATACGAGCTGTTGTTATCATGTACAGTAATATTCTCCAGTACTTCTTTATACCAGTACCTTCCAATACATCAGTCATATTTAACAAATACAATTCTGGTAACTTGGCAAACTGTACTTTCATTAATTCACATATTTTGTTATGTATTTCAGTCCAATATTTCTTAGCTTTAGGACATGTCCACCACATATGATATATCGTACCGACCTCATTCTGACGTTTCCAACATTGTCCAGTGCCTGTATTATAAATCTTTTTTAATTTATCTGGTGTCATGTACCATCTATGAAATAGCTTGTAATAGTTCTCTTTCAAATTCTGTGCTACTGTAAATTTCTGTGTTTTTTTCCAGCTCTGTTCCCAAGACTCTAATTGTATTGAATGTCCGATATTTTGTGCCCATGAAATCATTGTTGCCTTTACTCTTTCTTTTTGCCGATCCTGATGTAGTATTTCTTGATATATTTGGGCAAGTAAATGAGGCGGATTTTTGAACAGCCATTTAATTACTCCAGTTTTCTCTTTAAGTTCGATTCCATATGTTTTTATAGCCATCTGAAACCTTTCTGCTAACTGTCTGTAAGGGAACCAACTTAATGTGATTTGAAGCTGCTTTTAAGCGTTCCAGTTTCTCTTTCCTCCTACCGTTTCCGAGCTCTGTCTTCTATCCTTCATTGTTGCAAACTCAGTTCAAAGTGCAAAAATAGTTAGCACTCACATAACAGAGTCTCGCCCTTCAAAGCTGGCTTAGGAAAATCAAACTGCTATAGCCTCTGCTACCATGTGTTGTTCCTCATTAAATAACTTTTGCCATCTTGATTACACTGTGATGTTGCTAGGCCATATATGTCCTGGTTTTCATCTGTGAAATGCTGGAGACTGATCTGGTCACCTTTGTGTACAGTTTATATCAAATACTAAGGAAGCACTGGTTACCCTGTTGGTACTGTCAGATCTCTTGATGGGACTTGGAGACACTGTTTTATAATGGCCTTCTGATTTCAGAAGGTGGTTGTGAGGAACTTCTGTTCAGTGCTTTGACAATTAGTTTATGGTATCCTTGATAGCTCCATCTTACTCCCATGCTGCTCAACGTTAGAGCTGTAAACAATTTTCACAGATTTCTTGTTTTCTATGAGAAAGAGTTTCTTGATATGATTAGACAAAAAAAACAAAAAACAAAAGTCAGTGGCCATGACATTTTTCACTGCTGTGCAAGTATGGAAATACCAGTTTTGTTTTGTCAGCAGCAAGTAATAGAAAAAAACCTATTTTTTTATGCAAGAAAATGTGGTTTTTAATGCACAAAAATGTATTTTCCACAAAAATGTGGTATTTTCAGTAGTTTCTGTCAAAATAGTGGCTGGTTATAAATGCACAATCTGAGTTGTGTGCTTGTAACCTATTGGTTTTACATAATGTAAGGAATATGTAGCAGTCATAAAAGTCCCCCAGTAATGACTTATGAGGTAGCTGGCACTGCAAGCAATGAAGGTCTGTTCTCTTGTCACTTGGGATGCAGCAGACTGCTGTTCCCATCCTCTCCCTCCAGTGATTCTGTGGAGGGGAGGAATTGCAACAGGGGTCCTGCTTCTGTCTGTTGCATCGGAGATCACTGGAGAGAGCAGGTAGTATGCTGTGTCCCAATTAACAGTAGAAAAGACCCTCATCACCCATTAGTTGCAGAAATTGGGCCGGGAGATGCTACTAACTAAGGCAGTTATGTAACTTAATAGCTGATCTAAAATACTGGCCACTGAAATTTGAGGAAACCTTCACGATATTTTTTGTCAAAAGTTTCAAAATGCTAAAAGTAACCAAAAATTTGCCAGTATCTCATAATATTGTCCAGCACAGAGAAGACTTTCGAAAATTGTCACTCTCACCTGTGCAAAAATATGCACCTGTGAGCCTGAAATAAAGATTTATATCCCCACTTGATCTGTGTGTGTGACAGTGAGAAAACGAGAGAGAGAGAGAAAGCACTGGGGAGAAGTCTTTTGGAGCTTTGCAGTTTGATGCCTCAGTATGTCAAAGAGATCCAACTCTTTCTGATCTTTCCATCTAAATTCAAAGGCCTGTTCAAGTATCAAATAACCATCTCATGTCTTTAATGAACTGAGTAGGGGTAAACAAATTGAAGCTTAATCCAGAATAGATAGAGATGCAGTTTTTGTTGGACAGCCTTATACTCCCCTTGAAGACACAAATTCACATTCTGCGTGCATTCTTGGATATAGCCCTGGACTTGGATGTGCAGGTTTGGACAGTGGTCAAGATTGTATTTGCTAATTATTACTCTGTTAACTGCAACCATTTCCAGACATGGCCTATTTGACCACAGTGACACATGCTTTAGTTATATATAGTTTGGACTACTGTAATGTATTTTTCAATCTGCCTCTGAAAAATATCTGAAAGCTTCAGTGAGAATGCTGTGGCCAGATTTTTGGCTGGAGACAATTAAGAGAGCGAGTCACTCTTTTGTTATGCCAGGTTTATTTGCTGCCAGTCCATCTCCAGAACAAACGTCTGGCTCAAAATGCTATAATTCTAAAGGTTAGCCTACATATTACATTAAATGTGTAATATGCAGATAAACTTTACTTTCTGTTCCCAAGTAAATCTCTGAACCCCTAGTCCATATAGACCCCCCCTCCCCCCATGGAGGTTAAAGCAGGAACTCCATTAGTGACAATGGAAATCTTGCACGGGAAGTTGAATTGGGGGAAAGAGAAGGGGGAGCTACGTAAACCCTATCATCATCTACTCATAGTATATCCCCTAAATGTTGTTGTTCTCTTTGGTAAATCTTGGTTTTCAGTAAAACAGTATAGGATGACCTGCTTGCCTGAAGTGTCTACCCTGAGTAAGGATGGCCATGATTAGAATAAAGTTGGCAGGGGCTTGCGGTTTATCATTTGTTTAATAGTCCCCTCCATCTCATAATTTGAGCACTGAGGTTATTTGCCAGGACTAGTGAAGGGTCCAGCACATCAACTATATTGATATTCTCAGCATGCATGGAATAGTCAAGACTTCCCAGCATTTTGTGTTCCACCTCTTCTAGACAAGGGAGTTCAGTTAGGTTTTTGCACAAAACTTTCCAGACCTTGGGGCCAACCCTTCTTGAAACTATACACTGGAAAGCAGAGCTCAGAAAAGTTATTCTAGTATGACAGCTCCAGAATCCCTTGGTCCGCAAAGCAACCGGTCATGATGGTTAGGGGATTCTGGGACCTATAATCTAAAACTTATTTTTTTCAAACTCTACTTAGAAAGGGACATCCAACACATTCACCTCTGCCACTGTCTTGTTCTTCCTTTTCCACCGTTGTCAGTGGATTTATTTTCTTAATTCTTAATCTGTCTGCATTTTCAAATACTTTTGTTTCCACTTTTCCTCCCCATGATATAGAGAATCTTATTCATTGTGCAATTCCACAACTTTCTGCCCTCCGCTCCAATCTGTTTTTATAAAACCATTTTGTACCCACCCAGAATAAATAATTACATTTTTAAGACTACAGATTTAGCTATTATCAGCTGATCCTTCAGATTCAAGGAGTAATATCGTAATGTCTCCTAAGTCTCTATCTCGACTCCTCTTCCCCACTCTTCTTTCTCTACATCCTTAATCATTCTTTGAACATCATTATCACTTTGAGAACTTGTTGCTTTGCTTTATTCTCCTGATCTACACTCATCCTCTCTTACTATTATTTTTGTTTGTATTCCAACTGTTCAAGACTGGACATCTTCTCTTATCCAAAGTTATTGATCTGTCATCTTTCTCCATCTGTGCCATCCCTTTACATGCTGGACAGTGCTTCTATTCGTCACTTCCCCAGTGTTCAGAATCTGCTTTGTCCCCTCCCCACACTCACTTGTTTAGAAACAAATGAAAAAAAAATGCAGTTTCCAACTTTCAGTTATTACATTAAAAAGTTGTTCTTTTTGACTCCTACTTACTGTTAGGGCTAAATCCTTCAGTTTTGTATGATCCTCTGGATTACAACCATGGTGTCCATTTTAGATTTCCCTGTGAAGCAACTGCTTTAAATGTGAAAAAGGAAAATGGCACAAGCAGAAAGGGTTAACCATCTTAGACACACACACACACACACACACAGAGTGCAAAAACTCTAATTGCAATTCCCTCCACTGCTGTTTTTTAAGCCAAGAAAAAGACATCAAAAGATCTGATCTGATCACAGATCTTGTACGTCATGTCTTGTCTGGCCAGTAATTTCTAAAAGGAATCTCACAATGAATGCAAAGACAATACATGACGTCCTTTTCTAATTTAAAGTGAGTCAAGATTAATGGAATTATGAAGCATACCAAGCTCAATCTTTTCTAATAAAAAAGTAAAGAAAAACATTTGGTTATTTAAAAGGGCACAAACTATCGTTTACCAAATAAATGTACAAGTGGCTGAACTTCTGATTTTATAAACTGTTTATTGCACTCCTCCTGCATTCCATCTCAATGTATGACAGAACAAACTAGCCGACCATGAGAGAACTGCTACTAATCCTCTGCTATGAGAAATAAATCATTTCAATAAATGAAGTATTTGATGAGCCCAAAGCAAAGGTGAAGTGGTGAACCCTTTCAACGCTTCAGTCTCAACTTTGAAGAAGTTACCCAAGGAAATGAACCTGTCTGGAGATGCACTTGATCCCCTCAAAGAGCTCCTTTACACTTCAGACTAAAACTTATATAATAAGTGAGATGTTGAATAGCATGTGATAATGGAATAAACTGTTTTGAAATATTTGAAGTAGCATTTAAACTAGATTTTTTTAAAAAAAAATCAAAATCAAAACAATATGTTCTGGAATTTAAAAAATGCTAAATTTCCTAAAATATACTGCAGAGGCAGAAGAGATTTCAGAGCCTCCTGGAACTGTATTTTTCCCTATCAAGGATAAAGACTGGGACAAGAGCTTGAATCCTCATGGGAAATTGCTGGATGCAGTAGCAGTATAATTTCATATTTTTGGTTAGAGCAGCTGGGACCATTTCATAGTTCACAATTATAGCACTATGATTCCTCTTTAACTGCCACAGTTCTATCCTTTGGCATGCCAGGATTTGCAGCTGAGGACAGAGTAGTTAAAATTATCTGCCAGAGCACTCTAGAGCCCTTTCAGACTACACAGCTTAGTCCTATTATTTCACTTTAACTGCCACGGTTGTTGGGGAATTGAGAGATTTTTAGTAATAAGTCTCCCAATCAGCAGAGTATTTTGTAATGCACAGGGAGAAATTGAACAAATTACCGGCCCCACTTTATCACTCCACCCTAGACACACTTAATCTAGCTCAAAATAAACATGAACAGTTTGGTTAAAAAGTATGAAAAGTTTACTCACAAAATCTTGTGCACAGTCTACACAGCTTCAATTATTGAAGAAAGTGAGAAGAAATTAAGCACATGCTTGCTGAAAATAATCCCTGTTAAGAGATCTCAGAGCATGCTTTCAGGACGAAAGGGGAAGACAAAAGAGAGAGGTTTAAATACCAAGTCAGGACTTTTAAGAATAAAGGTATGAGTATGTGCAAGGGGAAGTGGGTGTTAACCAAACAACCAAACAACAGGAAGTTTACTCTAGGTTATCTCTCTATGCCTACAATAAACATGCAAATTAACTAGCTAGTTAATTAAGCATGCAAAGGTTGCCACTCCCAACAACGGTAACATTGTATGGAATCCTGGGATCTGCAGTTTAGTAAGTGGTATCTGGAATGCTCAGTCAGAGAGCTCACCAAACTGCAAGCCCCAAGATTCTATTAAAGTCGAATTATATCACTATAATTGAGTAGTGTGAAGCACTCACTCTTTTCATGATTTACACCTTAACCAAGTCTTTCTTGTTTGAGGAACAAACTAATTCATCTGAGACCGTGCTAAATTTAGGGAGCCAGGTGTGCACAAGTTGCTCCATGCATTGAGTCCCTGACAAGAGTCTAGGGCCTAGGAACAGAAATGCCAACAAGTGCAAATTGAACTCAGTCCAGGATGATAGATTGCCAAACCAAGATCATGAGGCTTTTGAATCTCTGACACCGTCATACTCTCCAACATTTCATAGATGAAAACTGGGGGAATGGCCATGCAACATCAAAGTGTGGTCATGGGGGGAAAGTTATTAGTGAGGAAGAATGTGTAAAGTAAAAGAGGCTACAGCAATTTGCTTTTGCTTAAGCATACTAGGAAGGGGAAGATTCAGCCTCCTCCACTCCCTGCTGAATTTGCAGCAACTGAAGTAAGCTGAGGACAAAGGGGGGAAGTGGCAGGAGGTCAGAGAAACCAGGACCCTTTAAAGCAGGAGAAAAATGGGATGATGAAGGATTAGTCAGGACTGTCCATGCTAAATCAGGACAGCTGAAGAATATGCACTCTTTCTGACCCCTGCCCTAAATGCATCCAGGGCTGATTCCATGAGAATATCAGTATGGGGTGGGGCTGCAGAGCTTACTATGGCCATTTCTGCACTAGACTGTTATAGCGCTTTGATTCTACATTCAACATCCTATGGAATCCTGGGGTTTGCAGTTCCGGGAGGGGCTGGCTGGCCCCTCCCAGAACTGCAAACCCCAGGATTCCATAGGATGTTGAATGTGGGATCAAAGCGCTATAACAGTCCAGTGCAGAAATGGCCTATAAAGCTCTTCATTTGCTGCCTAGGTATTCCTGGTGGAACAAATTCTGCTCAACTCCTTTTTAGGCCCCTAGTTTTAAGTTGCATGTTAAGGATATTTGCCATTAATCTCTTTGAACTTGCTTTCTATTTGTTTCATATGGTGCTGCAGATACACTGTAGTCTTTTGCTGTGTTTTATTTTTGGTCTATTTTTGTTTTATTTTTGCTATGTTTGATTGATTGCCAGAGCAGATTACAACAATGTTGAAATGAAAAGTTGAATATAAATGACTATAGAATGAATAGAAATGTGTGGGTGACATACCTTTTCACTGTTTCATTTAGCCCATTTGTTTTATACAGTTAATTTTAATCTATAAATGTGTAGACTGCCAATTAGTAAAAATGTCATACTATGTCTGCTGATCTGAGGCAATAAGGATGTACCTTCCCTAGCTGCTCCTTCAGCCTTAATGCAACAAGCACTCGTGGCACATTCTTGTGCATGTTTACTCAGAAATAACCCCTATTGACCTGAAGGGGAATTATACCCGTGTTTACACAGCCATTGGCTATGTAGTTAGTATGCATGAACAACCTTGGCTTTACCTATCAATATGCCAGATATTATAGCATAGCCATATAAATTAATGAATTTCATTTTCAGATTGCTAAATGTTTTCACAGTGGTTGTTCCTAGAATTAATTGCACAACCTAAAAACAAAAACATTTACAAAACACATTGAGTTCAGAATGCAGCTGAATCAACATTGTCACCCCACTGCACATAGATGCTGCAGTAAATACATTGAAGAATCCACGTTTTCTTAATGATAATGTATGAGATGGGAAACAGTTCTAGAATCTATCTGGGGGCCTGTCTGAATGAATAAGCATTTTCTTTGGGCATTTTGTGTTAGGGTTTTGGGGCTTCCTCTGTGGGGCTCCACCAAAGCCATGGGAACCAGCTGAAAACAACTCATTGCGTGCAGTGGTTTGCTATGTTTTGAATAAGCTGTGGAGAGTTAATTGTTTTTCCCCACTGGCTGTGTTCCAGATCAGGTTCTTAAAAGACTTTCAGGAGCAAAATAGCAAGATAATGCTTCCAGGTCTGTTCTGGTTAAAACAAACAAACAGACAAACAAAACCTAAAGGTTCACTCTGGATTTTGGTTCAGCTGACAAATTTTATATTACCGTATTGGTTCTTTGTCCAAAGCCTAGTTCTCTTGGATTTACACAAAATTACTTGTTGCTTTATGTTAATCCCTCACACAGTTGGAGAATTGCAATGTTTTGGTCAGAAGATCCAAACCACTTGTTGTAGTTCATGATCAGGGCTTGACAGTTTAGTTAGTTACAAGGTTAAAAGATTTTAAACTAGAAGTAGTAAGGACAGCTTGAAAGAAAGGGGTCTTCTTTGCCTGCATAGTCCTTTTCAGTTCTACATCAGACACTACATAAAGTCATCTCACCTGGCCCAGGAAACTGATCTTTGAAGCGCTTAACCCTGGGAGTTTGCCTGGGATCCCAAGAGAAAGGTTTGGAGAGTGGATGAAAAACTGGGCTTTCAAAAATTCAAGCATCTGTTTCCCTTTCTTCTAAAGTGATGGAACAAGCAGTGCGTAAAAAATGATGAAAATTTTTCAGCTTCATTCTGGTCAGCTTTTTAATGGACTAATTTAACTCAGACTTAAATAATGATTTGAATTTAATAGTTTTTCTTTCTTCCAGCATAAATGCAATTGAACTAGGTTTTTTTTAAAGCTTAGTCAAGGAACTTGTTAACTCTTATCTAGCAACTTTCCTGTCTCTGGCTGTACTTCTCACATAATGGCTGGAACTGATATGCCTCTCATGTCTTTAGGTACCTGGATAAATAGTAATGGGAGGCAGAAGAATAAACAGGAAGCTAGCACATATCAGAACTGAAAAGGCTAAAAGAATTTACAAAGTTTTCCCAAAAGGAAAACTAACAACTGTACCGAGTAAAAAGGGGCAATTGGAACATATAGGTAAAGGGTTAGGTATAGAAGCATTGAGACTTACCTCTCTATCCTTCATATGTATGTTCCATACATACTTTTAAAAAGACAATAATTAAATGCATTTCACTGTAGTGCAATTTCAGCTTAGGTATCTCTTGAGAACCTTTTCCAATTAATATTTTTATTATTGTATAAAACATATTTTGAATGGCATAAACATATATACAATTCATAATCATGTTACTACAATATACAATTGATTATAATCTTGCTCTTTGCTCAATTAACAGTGTCATAAATAAACTCAGTTTCTATTAAAAAAATATGATTTTATCATGTGTGTTCCTTCTCAAGTGGCCAGAGTACAACACAAAATCAATCATGCTTACCTCCAATGAAATCAATGGGTTTAAGTGTGCTTACCTTTATTGGATTATAGCCAATCCTGTTACAGATCTGTCAGCATTCATTGGGATTATACAGCATGATAACCCAAAATTAATATGTCTACACAATTAAATGGCTACCTCACTTCTTTGATTGAAAAGTCACTTTAAAAAATAACTCATTATGTAACTTGGTAGAAGAAAGTGAAAAAGTTGTCTTTTTATTACTGAATACTTAAGCGACTAGGAGAATACAGTAAAAATTCAGAAATAGACTCCGGACCGCAAAGTCCAGGAAGGGAGGGGGAAAAAGGAGCGGATAAAGTCACAGGATTCTATACCCTCTCTCTTGGGTGCGGTGCATCTTGGAATATAAGCGACTTTAAGAGTACAGAGAATTTGCAAATGAATATCCGGGCTGCAGGGCACCAGATGAGAGAGGGGAACGGGAAGATGATGATTGATGGATTTTTATTTTGACATTGTTAATTAAGCTTGCAATTGATGATATATCGATATATTTCATGAATATGAACATTGTGATATTGCTGAATGGGAGAAGGGGTTTAAAAAGTACTTAAGGAGAAACAAGACATTTTAGTATAATGGAATTCAGGGTAAGAAGATGGGGGACTGTTGCAGTAATAATTGCTCAGACTGCCAGATATACAATGACAGAAATAATTAAAAATTTTAAGATTTTGGGCTGTAGGTAATGGAGAGTTAAATGAAATATGTGTGTGTGTGTGTGTGTGTGTGTGTGTGTGTGTGTGGAGAAAACAGAAGCTTCAAGAGAGTGATATGGAAATATTTTGGAACAGGACGATTTGAGTTAAGCAGAAGAGAGTGATGGTTGGGAACTGTCTAGCCAGAACGACTATATTATGATTGTTAGGAGAAGGAAATGTGTGTTCGAACAGATGAGATAATCAATTTATTGTGATGCACTAATGTAACAAGTGGATTAAGCTGCGGAAAATGTTGATCAGAACAGCGTGGAAGAACAGAAGAAAATTCATGTAACAAGTACAAGTCAAATAATCCTTTTTTTATATTTGTGAAATTTAATAAAATTGTAGTAAAAAAAAATTACTGAATAACTTTTATAATAAGCTCTTATACTCAGTCATGTGTGTCTGCTTTTTTCATAATTTCCTCTAGTTGTTAAAAACAAACCTTTAACTGTTTTAAAAGGCTAAAATTTGAAAAAAATAATTTTAAAGCATCAAAGCTTTTGTCCACATAACAAGAAACAGTAATGTGAAAACAGTACTTGTTATACAACAAGATAAACACATTACCAATTACCACATTATTTGCAAAATAACCAGCACTGTGGACTTGTTGCCACAAAAAGTAACATTTTACAACTGGTCTTATTACTTTTAGTGCAATTCTCCTGTGCTCTGCAAATTGCAAGTAAAATAATTAAATCCTCATATATGACACGTGTATAATGACACTGGTCAACATGCATTCATAATTTTGGTAAACTCCCAGATTATGAAAATGTGGCTTAGTGTATCATTTATAGGAGCTTTCAATAACTATGTTATAAATTCCTACAACAAAATCTGCTGATAGAATTTATAAGACCATGGAGTCAGCAGCAGCCTATTTTAGGTATCTGTTCATTCAACCCAGGATGAGTCGACAGGTACATAATGTGATTGTAAATGTCAAGGACTTACAGGTTCACGTGGCCAGGAAGCCTCCAGCATTGACAGTGAGTAATATTAATGTATGTGATCTATTTTTACATCCTCTCACTACGTCATACTTTATGTATATACCGAGATATTATTGGTTAGAAATTAACTGCAAAAATTGACAGACATGTTTCTATGTTGTTCCCTTGTGCTATTTTCTGTGCAAATCAACCAAGTGCTAATCTTGCACAGATAAAAGTCCCAAATTGCAAATGGGCTTTGAAACTGAAGTGAGAAGTCATTGTTACCCTGTGTACTGGGGGTCCCAGGAGGGACACCAAAATGTGCTCAACTAAGGTGGGGAAAATTAGCTGAGAGCACTGCTTAGCGTTACGAGAGGCAGGATAATGTAGCGAGATCTTGAACCCTATGTCTACGGGGTCAGGCCGAGTCAAAGAGCACACAGAAGTTGAAACAATAAATGATGTTTTATTAAACACAAGCAAAACAGTGTATACGACACATTCACACAAAATAACTAAAGAAATAAAGGTTGGAGTAGTATAGAGGGATTTTTAGAGGGGTTGCTGGTTTGGGTGATACTTCACCTGTCCTGAATCCCGGAAAAATGGAGAGCGAGGCTGGGGTGCGATGTAGCTCAGCACGTGGAGCTGAGGGGAGGCTCGCCAAGCAAAGCGGCAGCAAGGCGGGATGAAACTAGGGAGCGATCCGAGGAAGGTCTCAGAATCAAGGGTTTTTATAAGGAGAATTGTGACTGCAGGCTATGCCTTACTTGGGGGAAAACAATAGATTTGGAGTTGGAGACAAAGCCTCCGAAAGGTCAGAATCTGAATGATTGAGTTATCGCAGAGGTTCTCAATAGAGTAGCCAGTATGCAAATGCAGAGTACTTGGGTATTGTATAGGTTACTCATCAAGCTGCCATCGCGGGGCAGAGGCTGTTTTGTAGGTTGCGTGCATACCTAATTAGAGTACTTGCCTGGAGGTCTCCTAAAGCAGTGAGTCAGCTATTTTCTGGCCTGCCTGTATTATCCAGGAATATTACGGCGATAATCGGCCGAACCTGTATGTGTGCTTGTCCGGGGGCCTTGCAAGCGTGTAGAAGGGAATAGAGAAATAAAGCCGAATTATGATATCAAAAGGATATCTTTTAATATCCCCAAAGCTCGGACTAGGCAGGGCAGTAACATCATCTTCTCACTTCCTAACCACTCTGGTTGAAATAACCTTAACAAAAATTACTTTAAATCTGAGAACAACTTTTATTGACAGATAAATGGAGTAGCCATGGGATGCCCTATGGCCCCAGAGGTGGCCAAATTTATACATGGAAGAATTTCAAAGTGAGATCAGCTATCCTGAAAATGGGTTCATAGAACAACTGATATTTTGGATCAGAGTTTTAAATGATGATTTTTACATTTGGAGAGGGAGTGTAATTGATTTCATAGATTTCCATTAATTGAAAAATTCTAGGAACACCAATATAGAATTTGACATGGAATACAATAACTCAGAATCCACTTTTTGGATTTAAAAGTAGAAAATGCAGATCACTTCATGACCTCCCTAAATAGAAAACCTACAGATGTCAACACTTATTTGAGATTTGATAGCTCACACTGCAGATCTCTTAGATTTAATCTCCACTACAGACAATTTCTTAGATTTAAATGAACTCCTCCAGTGAAAGTGACTTCAGGGAAAAAAAACCCTATATATCTACCAATCAGCTATTGACAAAAGGTATCTACATGATGTGATGGCTCAGGGTTTACATAAGGCATCTCGAATATCACATTCGGAACGACTAAAAACATGATAGACCACAATCCAACTGTCTCAATTGCAGCTTCACTTTTACAGGGTTCCCATCAAAACAGATTGGCACATAATTCAACACATACAAGGTTGTCAAGAAAAGCTACAGATTTCATTCAAAAGAACCAAAAATATTAGATTTATTTTAGTGAATAGCAATTTCTGGGAACAGAAACATGCATGAACACTCTGACGCGTGCAACCAGACCCACAGGAAACCACCCCTGTGGCCGCTGGGTCTATTGCCGGTATACTTCCAAAATGACTGAGACCACATTAACAAAGGTACACTTTGGCCCATTTTATCACTTGTAATAGCAATTCTGCTATCTATGCCATACAGTGCAAGTGTCTAAAGATTTATGTGGGAAAGACAACAAGACCTCTTATAATACTTGACTCTAAAGACATTTCCGTACCGTACTTCCTTTCGTTGTCCTCCTGTTGCGATCCCGACAATGCCTTTGCTGGGAAGGGAGCATGACATGAATGCTCCCCTCCACACCTGGCTGGGTCCTGGCAGAAAGGAGTGTGGGTGACATGTGCCTTCCTTCCACAGTGCAGCCGGCCTCTCTCCTGTGCTGCAGTGGGAAAGGAAGCGCATGATTGTGCTTCCGCCCCTTCCACATGGTCTGCAGTGATGGGAGTGTTGTGCGATCACCAGTGCTTAATGGATTGTTTCTGTTAAGCCATTATCCTGCAATTGTAATGAGTAGGGATGTGCTGGCTGTGGAACTACAATGGCATCATGCAAAAGCATGACTAGCCAACCACTGCCAATGCATCCTATTGCGGGATAGCAACACCGTACAGAAATCACCGAAGCCTGGATGCCCAGATTTCAGCAGTGGCCAGGTGTGCAATTGTGCAGTTAAAACTTGTGCACCAGCTGCACTTGTTCTTTAAGATGTCAGATCTGGCTACAGTGAGACACACCTTGATTACGTCTCAGGTTCAAATGCGGCAGCCAGAGTGCTGACCAGGACTGGTTACAGAGAGCACATAACTCCCTTGTTAAAACAGATGTGCTGGCTACCTGTTTGTTTCTGGGCACAATTCAAAGTGCTGGTCATGACCTATAAAGCCCTATATAGCTTAGGTCCAGACTAAAGACCATGTTTCCCTATACAAACCTACCAGAGCAATAAGATCCACCAGAAAAGGCTTTCTCTCAGTCCCACTAGCATCCCAGGCCTGCCTAGTGAGGACATGGGAGAGAGCCTTCTCAGTGGCTGCTCCCACCCTCTGGAACTTTCTTCCTTGGGAAGCTAGGCTGGCCTCCTCCTTTCTTTCCTTTTGAGGTGAAAACGTTTTTAGTTAAGCAGGCTTTTAATATGTGAGCAGATGGGCTGTTAATTCATGAGTATGTTGTGAAGCTTTCCAAAAAAGCAAACCAGTTTAAAATATAGTATAGTAAAATATAATTGTGTAAACTAAATAACAGTAACTAGGAAGTAAATGTATATTGTGCAAGTAATCCTAGCATAATGATTTGAATTATCAATAAAGCCTAATAAAGATGTGATTTCTAGGCAAACTTGCAGAGAAAATGCCCATTTAAAATTTCTTCAAATATGTTACTTTCGAAAGCTGAGGTTACGAAATTTATTTTTCTCTGATGAAGCACTGAACACCTATGTGGTGTGAGCACATGTGTCAAAGTGAAGAACGAATGTTCACGTGCATTTGTAAAAGCACCAGATATGGTGCAGCAGTTAAATGCTGGTACTGCAGCCACAAGGTTGTGAGTTCAATCCTGCTGAGGTCCAGGTTGACTCAGCCTTCCATCCGTCCACAGGTTGGTAAAATGAGTACCCAGCTTACTGGGGTCAATTAGCTAAACACATTGTAAACTACTTAGAAAGCACTTAGCTGATAAGCAATACAGAAATACACATGCTATTGCTACATGTACAATGTTTTATTATGTTCGTGAAGTGTTAGTGCTGGGGTTTTGCAAGCCTTTCCCATTTCCTTTTCTTTGGATGCCTAAATAGTATTTTTAAATGTTTCACTGCAGAAATGTGGGAAGGAAAATTTCATTGGGGCCAGAACTATTTTTCGGAGGGGAACAATGCCCCCATTTGTTCCCTCATTGTTGTTTTCAACTAAAGGCAACCCTAAGATGAATTTATCATCGGGGTTTCTGGGGCTGAGAGTCTGTGATGCACCCACGGTTGCTCAGTGGATTTCTATGGCCGAGTAGGGAAACAAAGCTCTGATTATTCCTCTGCAATGTGCTGTGGCTTAGTAGTACTTACAGAAATTAATTTCTTAACATAAGTGTTAACATTTAAAGAGAAGAATTTTTTAAACTGCTGTTTAAATAGCTACACTGCTATCTGTTTAGCCATTAACCTGGTTAATGGGCTGGAAGTAGCAGCATCCTTAGGTGGAAATGACATCTTCTTCTTGAGTTTATTATAAAGCAGAAATAGGAAGCCAAGTGTAGACTTTAAGAAAGCGGATTTATTTAATTTAGGGAACTACTGAGTGTGATCCCATGGTCACAAATACTAGAAGAGAAAGAGGTTCATGATGGATGGGAGTTCCTTAAAAGTGAGATATTGAAGGAATAATTTCTAACAATTCCATTGAGAAGGAAAAATGGAAGGTGTTTAAAGTCTCCGGGATGGATGTCTAAAGAACTTTCAACAAAGCTAAGATTTAAAAGAGACATGTACAAGAAATGGAAAAAGGGGGAAATCGTCAAAGAGGAATTGAAATAAAGACCCAAAAAATTACTGCCCAGTGAACCTGACATCAATACCAGGAAAGATTCTAGAGCAGATCATTAAATCAACAATCTGTAAGGACTTAAAAAGGAATACCATGGTTATTAAAAGTCAACATGGGTTTCTCAAAAACAAGTCATGCCAGACTAATCTTATCTCTTTTTACGATAGAGTTACAAGCTTTGTAGATGAAGGGAATGCTGCGGATAGAGTATATCTTAACTTTAGTAAGGCCTTTGACAAAGTCACCCTTGGTATTCTTGCAAACAAGCTAGTAAAATCTGGGCTAGACAATGCTACTGTTAGATGGATTTGTAATTGGTTGACCAACCAGGCCTAAAGGGTGCTCATCAATGGCACCTCTTCATTCTGGAGAAAAGTGGCTAGTGGGGTGCCACAGGGTTCTGTTCCCTGGCCCAGTGCTATTCAACATCTTTATCAGTAACTTTGATGATGGAATAGAGAGCATTCTTATCAAATCTGTAGATAACACCAAATTAGGAGAGATAGCTAGCACCTCAGAGGGCAGAATCAGAATTCAAAATGACCGTAACAGATTAGAAAGCTGGGCCAAATCTAAGAAAATGAATTTCAGCAGGAGAAATGTATGGTAATATGCTTGGGCAGAAAAAAAAATGAAATGTACATATATAAGATGTGTGACACCTGGCTTGACCACAGTACATATGAAAAAGATTTACGAGTCTTAGTAGACTACAAACTGACCATAAATCAGTGGTGTGATGCGACAGCTAAAAAAGCCACATCACAGATTGTAAATTGCATCAATAGGAGTATTGTGTTTATGTCAAGGGAAGTAATAGTACCATTCTCTTCCACTTTGGTCAGACCTCACCTGGAATACTGTGTCCAGTTCTGGACACCACAATTCAAGAAGGATATTGACAAGCAGAAACATGTCCAGAGGAAAGTGACCATAACATTAAAAGGCCTGGCTTAAGGAGCTGGGTATGTTTAGCTTGGAGAAGATAAGGTTAAGAGGTGACATGGCAGCTATGTTTAAATATTGGAAGGGATGTCACATGGAATATGGAACAAGCTTGTTTTCTGCTGCTCCAGAGACTATGACACAGATCAATGGCGTCAAAGCTGAGGAAAAGAGATTCCATCTATAAACTAGGAAGAACTCCCTGATGGTAAGAGAAGTTTGACAGTGGAATACACTGTATCAGAATGTAGTGGAACCTCCTTCTTTGGAGATTTATAAACAGAGGCTAATGGCCATCTGTCAAGAATGCTTTGATTGTCTTTTCCTGCTGGCAGGTGTTGGACTTGATCGCCCTTGACGAATTTTCAAGCTCTATGATTCTATGAAAACCTCTTATATTATAAAAGGGTTATTTTCTTTTGGAGCAATATTGTTCCAAAATATTACTATTATATTGTTTGTATATTATTAAGAACTGATACCTTCTGATACAATGAAGACACAATTAAGTACTCACATGCCTAGCAAAGCAGATACAGTACATCAAATGCAGGTTGAAAGCTAATGGACACAAGAAACTGCCTTATATGGATTCAGATAATCAGTTTTGTTTAGTCCACTATTGATTATTCTGACTAGCAGTTGTTGAATAAGTCTTCTCTCCCCAACCTCAAAGAGGAAATGGTGGTCAGAAGAAATATAACGTTTGAAAAAAGGTGGGGGCAAATGAAGAAAGTAAAAGGCACAAAAGAAAACAGGAGTTTAAATTGAGTGAATTACTGTATTTTGCCCAGTAGCATATTTCTATAAAATGAGTGCTACCATACAGAACGGCACATGTTTCACAGGAAGGAACTGGCAAAACCACTTCTGAGTATTCTTTGCCTAAGAAAACCCTAAGAAATTTATCAAGTCACCATAAGTTGACAGGTGACCTGAAGGCACGTACACACACACACACACAAATCAACTAGGCATTAGGATTCTGAACATTTAGACTTTACACAACTGAAGATTCATCAGAATATTGTCTTCACATAGCGAAAGAGAAGAGACATGCATTCCACACCACCATCTACATGAAGTATAGTAAGAAGCCTAGCCTTAGGGTATATAGAGAAGTAAAAGCCATTCCGTTTTAAACCAGTCTTGGCAACCAAATCTTGCTTCTGCAGGAACACTCTAGAGTCCCAGAAGCTGCTGTAGGTGTTAATGATCATAGGCTTCTTGATGTCAGACATGAGGTATCTAAACACCTCTGTATCTGCTTGCTCTGTAGTTGCCTTGATCTTGGGCTGTAAAATAGCTTACTGCCCTCCCCTCCCTAGCATGGCTGGGTAGTTTCTACTCATCTCTTCTGTCTGCCACCAACCTGCAACGTTTATCAAGATTCAGCTTCAATTAATTTATCTTATCTTTCCAGCATGCAGGCGTTGGTCCAGCACCTGAACAGCATCAGCCAACCCTGACAACAAAGACAAGTATAGGTGAGTGGCATCAGCATATTGATAGTACCCAATCCTAAACACCTATGACTTTACCTAATAGTGTAATACTGATTCTGAACAGTTTGGCCATAGAGACGAATGGGAGTCCCTCAATGTCTCTCTTTGCAAATATACCTGTGGATAGGAGTATCATAGAATCATAGAATCATAGAAATGTAGATTTGGAAGAGACCACACGGGCCATCCAGTCCAACCCCCTGCCATGCAGGAACACCCTCAAAGCACTCCCGACAGATGGCCATCCAGCCTCTGCTTAAAAACCTCCAAGGAAGGAGACTCCACTACACTCCGAGGCAGCATATTCCACTGCCGGACAGCCCTGACCGTCAGGAAGTTCTTCCTGAGGTTCAGGTGGAATCTCCTTTCCTGCAGCTTGAATCCATTGCTCCTTGTCCTGGTCTCTGGAGCGGCAGAAAACAAGCCCTCTCCCTCCTCTACATGGCATCCCTTCAAATTTTTAAACATGGCTATCATGTCCCCTCTTAACCTTCTCTTCTGCAGACTGAACATACCCAGCTCTCTAAGTCTATCCTCATAGGGCATGGCTTCCAGGCCCCTCACCATTTTGGTCGCCCTCCCCTGGACCTGCTCCAGCTTGACCATGTCCTTCTTGAATTGGGGTGCCCAGAACTGAACACAATATTCAAGATGAGTAGAACCACCTTAACACAGTACTGCTTGCTTCCATCTGACAAAACCAGTCCAGTGAGATACAATGATCAGTGGCATCAAAAGCTGCTGACAGATCCAGGAAGATTGACAGGGTAGCATTTCCTCCTCTTTCTCCTGGACAAAGTCATCAGTCAGGGCAACCAAGGCTGTACGGGTATCATACCATGCCAAGAAGCCATACTGAAGTGGGCGCAAACAGCCTGTTTCCTCCAAGAACACCTGAAGCTACCCAGCCACCACATGCTCAAGGATGTTATCCAAAAAGGGATGTAGTTCTCACATACATCTGGGCCCAGTGAGGTCCTCTTCAGTAGAAGATGCATTATAGCCTCCTTTAAGAAAGCACTCCCCCCACCACCACCCTGGGGTAGTGTGAGGCATTTAAGAATCCCTGGACATAATCCCTGGATACCTTTGCTAGATGTTAAAATATAAGATGAGCAAGAGTCAAGCTCACCTGATTTAAAGTCTTGTCTCCATCATCAGACTGAACTGACCAGATGGAACACTGGCCACTTCAACAGACTCTGTGATAATTATGGTGTCATGTTTTGCATGCATATGAGTAACAGTATCCTTAAAGTGCCTGGGAAATTTTTTGCATCAACCAACTGAGAGTTCCCTTCCTAGTCTGTATGAGCCTTATTTCGAAAGGGTCCTCACCACTCAGAAACACACTGATGGACTTTCAGTCATGGATGAGATAGTTGATACATAATAAGACTTTTTTTCTGCCAACCTCACTGGTGGCAGAATGTCCTCCCTGATCTTTGGACATACTCACTCCAGTGGCAGAGCTTGAAGTATGGGGGGAGGGTAGGGGGGCAGGGCTACGGTGTGAGGGGTGTGGCCACTGTGTGCAGGGGCATGGCTGTGGTGTGGTGGCGTGGCCAGGGCACAGAACGCCCCCAAAATATCACCGCCCAGGGCGAATCACCCACCCCACCCCCACATCCCTGTGTGACTGACTCACTCCCTGACCTATGCTACTTGTCTTTGCTTGCTTGCTTTATTTATTTAAATATTTATATCCTGACATTTCCTCAGATTCTGCGATAACCATGGCATCAAATTCTGGATGAATATAAGTCCTTTCTCCATAAAAGTATTACAGCAAGTAACTAAGGGTACCCTTGCTGGTCTTTATGAGCTTGATTCAGACTCCTCTCCACTCAGAATAACTCAGGCCCTTTTCACATGTGGGGGAGGAAACGGGCGAAAACACGCTAAAATGGAGCTTACCCGCAACCGGGTAAGTCCGTCGCCACGCGGAGCAGCGTGAGCTCACTGCTCCACAGTCCTCTGGCGTCCCAGACGGCAGCTTCCGGTTGGTGGAGGCTCTCCACCAACCGGAGAAGCTCGCCAGCCAGAAGCCCGCCCCCGGCAGATCTGCAAGCACGCACTTGCGCATGCCTGCAAATCCACTTTGGAGCTGGGCGACGGAGCGGCGCGGGGCTACGAGCTCCGTGCTTTTTAAAAACCTCGAAAAAGAGGTTTTTAAAAAACACGCAGCCCGGCTAGTTCCGGCCGCTCCTGAGTGGATTCTGGTGTGGAACTACAAAAAGTAGTCCACGCCAGTCCACTCTACAGTGTAGAAGACCTCAGTGACAGGTCGCTCTGCACCGTTTCAGAAGCCCGGTATGGAAATGGCCTCAGATGTCCAGCCTGTGTCATTGTCTGGTTCATTAATTCACTGACCTTTTGTTAAGGTAATGTAAGGTAAAGGTAAATTACAGGCTCCACAGCCTAGTATTTGGGAGTAACTCTATCAATGGCTTAACTGCCAGTCATATCAGTTGGAAAATCTTGTAATACCTTCATCATTGTACTGATAAATCTGTTTACATACAACCTGTACCCTGCCTTAGAAACATTTGCTCTGGAGATATACAGCTCTGGTAACAGTTCTCTCCTAACAATTGTTACCCCACTGGCATACCCTATCCTGGGGACAAGAAATATAATATCAAATATGCCCGCCATGCCAGAGAGGTTGCCCAAGTGGGTACGTAGGCTAAGAGGTTGAAGGATCGAAACTAGGTCAGGCCATTTGAAAATCCCCAGTCACATAGCCTAAGAAGACCTCAGGCTAAACATGTTCGCACAGACAAAAGGTTGCCAGCCAACCTGAGTGGATTATTGGATTTTCCCCAGGTTGAGCCACTCAGACTTTGCAAAATTCTACAAGGCAAGGCACTTTTACATGATCCAATCATGCAAACTATCAAGCTGCTATTGTGCGACATTTTTCCTTTATTTTGGCCATTGTTCTTCCAGGGAGAGGGCCTGCCCTTGAGGTAAGGTCTGCCCTATAAGTAGTCCTAGTTTTTGAGGGTGTCTTTGGAGAACTCCCCACAATGCTAGCAGACTGGCACTCTGTTAATTGAGTGATCCCCTCAGCTGTCTCTTCGCTGAGCTCCGTTGTTCTTGCCGCTTCCCGGACCGAAGACTTCAGGATAGGTGCAGTATCACCACCTCTACTATCCCTTTGCTATATCCCCTATCCATTTTTCACCTCTTTTCCTTCTCAGTTGTCCTTGTGTGCATGAGTGAGTGAGTGTGTTGGTGTGTGAGAATATATTCATTCAATAAAATCCATTTATTTGGTATATTTGTCTGGCTTTTTGCTTGGCCTGACCCCGTAAAGTTGGGTAAAATATCCTGCTGGGTTACCCTGTTCCTCATTTTGCTAATGCCGGTGCTCTGCTAATTTCCCCAACCTTTATAACTTGGAGTGAATCAAGGTGTCCCCCATGGGACCCCCAGAAGTCAGGGTAACATTTTGATTAGAACTATATGCCATGGCTACTTGTCTTCTTCAAGGAGATGTACTGATGCATTGTACCTTGAGCCTAAAATGGAGGCTGCAGCTTAATCACTGGCAGATTGGCAAGGCTTTCGGCATTCTGGGTACAGCAAATCATTTTAATTTGTATAAATTACCTGGATGCATAATATCCAATTACATTAAAAGCAACATGTCAGCTGATATAGTAATTAGTTTGCTGAGGAAATGGTATTAAATACAGCAAATGTCTGGATTCATAGCCTGCCAATCTGCAATTTATTGAATGCTGAATAGTTCTGGACGTGGATGGAAAGCATATTTTGTGTTTTGCATATATCCTTCAGCCAGCTAAGCCAGACTACTAACTGTAAGGGCCTGATAGACCGAGCTAACAGGACCTTACAGAAACGGAGAGCTTTGTTTGTTAAAAACACTGGGGACAAGGGCTGCTGGGTTCTTCTCATGGCTTCCATTTATTCATTTTGGAGGACCAGGCATTTATCTTTTTTGTTTCTGTTTCTCTGCTCATATAATAGATAAAATCGTACCTCTTTCCTCAAGATCACAGCCATTACTTTGTTAACATGTGTGTGTGCACACACCATCAAGTTACTTACAGATGTATGGAAACCCCATGAATTTCATAGGATTTTATAAGCATGAATACTCAGAGGTGGTTTTTCATTGCCTTTCTCTGAAAGTATATATGCGATGTGTATGTGCCTTCAAGTTGCTTACTGACTTATGGTGCTTCCATTAATTTCATAGGATTTACATTGGCAGTGAATACTCCAAGATTGCTTGCCATTGGCTTCCTCTGAAATGCAGCCTATGCAGCACTGAGTATTTCTTGGTGGTGCTCCATTCAAATACAAACTAGGGCCACTTCTGCCCTACACTGTTATAGTGCTATTATTTCACTTTCAACCTCCTATGGAGTCCTGGGGTTTGCGGTTTAGGGAGAGGCCTTTAGAATTCTCAGCTAGAGAGCTCTTTGGCCTCAGTAAACTACAAGCCCCAGAACTCCATAGGATGTTGAAAGTGGAATAATAGCACTATAACAGTGTAGGGTGGAAATGGTCTACGCCTGGTCTTGCTTAGGATCTACTCGTAAACAATAGTGAAATCCTCTAATGAAAAAATGGCAAATTGCTTTTACGAATCTGTGAAAACCTTTCTATTATATCTTTTGAAAAGCATTTTATGTAATTTATTACAAAATCCAAAGAATAATTCATTGCCACTGACAAAACTCTTTTTCTCCCCCCAAATGGCAGATTGTATTAATCATTACCCTTTCGTTACTTCTCAGTATCTTTTCTGGAAAAATAAATCTAAAAATAGGAAGGAAGAGACCTACATTTTGAAATATCCTAATATGAGTGTTATGTCTCCTGTTAGCGTTTTGAGCTTTGTAGGCTTTGCAGGTGGGGAAATATTATCTCCCACATTGGTTTAACAGCTCTGATGGCACAGATATTAGGCTGGGAACTAGTAGCTGAGTAATCTTGTTAAATACATTTGAACTGCAGGTGTAGGTACAATAATTGTTAAATATATTCATTTTATCTCACCACAGTTTTTTCAAACAGTCCTTTAATGGTGGCTGCTGGAGACTGTAGAACCTATAGAGGAAAATAGATTTTTAAAAAAAGCACTAGTGACACATGATTCTTATCTTTAAAGATATAGATATAGATATATATAGATAGATAATCACAATGGATGCTTTAATCAGAGTTGTGGGCACAGGCATACAGTAGAAATAAATTTGTAGAAACTGCTGATAGATTGCTGTTTTGTTGAGTTGGAGCCAGAACAGCAAACTCAATTTTCAGATGTTTTTGGTCAAAAATAATGGCTTGGGCCATTTTTTAAAGTTAAGGGGTGTTGGAAATGCTGTGGGGGAGTGGCTGTAGGCAGTGATGTAGACTCGAGTCGATCAACTCAGACTCAAGTCAGACTTAAGTCACTTCAGTGATTTGACTCAGACTGACTCAGCAAAAATTACACACCGATTTGACTCAAGACTTGCATATTTTTAGTGACTGACTTGCTGCACTTGGTTCAGTAACATAACACATTAATCCAGAAACCTTACAACTTACAGGTCACATGACAATCTGTCTGAAGCCCAAAGTGTAGACACATTTCAGAGGGAACAGCAAATGGGTGAGGCAATGGGCTTGAGGTGGGGTTGAGGTCTGCTTAGCAGCCTGATCCTAATACATATAGGAGGAGCTTTCTAAAACTTTGCCTATGAGGAGAAGGCAAGATTCATGCCCAGAGTGCAGGGTGCATATCTCAGAGGAGAGCAGAAAATGTGGTAGGCAGTGGTCTTGAGGAGGAAGGATCCTTCCTTCTAAAGCTCTTGAAGCTTCAATAAAGGGGAATAAGACGGATCCTATTCCCCACTTCTGAAGCTGCAGATGGCAAAATCACAAAAGTAGAGGACCAACTTTGCTTAAATTGTTATAACTGACTTTCGACTGTCCAGAAATTCTGGAATACACGTTGGGGCGTAAAGTTGGTTCCCAGTCTTGAGACTTGACTTGAAAGTGTCTTGCAAGAACTTGAGACTCAACTTGAGACTTGAAGGTAGAAACTTGAGACTTGGAGTAAAAGACTTAAATACATCACTGGCTGTGGGAGCTCCTATGGCAGGAAGTTCCCCCCCTCTGCTTTATAGGTTCGGTAGGAATATCAAAAAGAAAAACATAAATTTTGCTCCTGCTCTTTTTTGTTTGGTTTGCTTAGAGGGGGAAACGGGCCTCATTTTTAATAAAAGTTTTTCAGCAGTGGATTTCGGAATTTATACTCATCAAGAGGAATAGGATTTGAGATTAACTGTATAAAAATCTCCAGGATTTTCAAGAACTGAAGATTATATTTTTACTTAAAAATTAAATTAAAAAAGGAAACCAAACCAATCTTTTCTCTAATGGAGAGTAGCAAGACTACCAGTACTCTTGGAGGTACATGACATTTCCAATGTGAGTAATAGAAAAAAGGTAAAGATCAACATTCTGGGAATATGTATTATCTATATTAGACACTCTGTAATAAATCTTCAGAGCAAAGCTATTTTATGCTTGATTTGCTCTGAACGTGTAGTTCCTATTAGCATCAGTTCTGAGAAGCAGATGCCAAAATGAGACTCCTGGTTGGAACAATTCGAGACAGGACCTGTAATGAAAAGAGTGTTTGCTTTCTCAACTGCAGCTTCACTAAAAAGCCTGCTGTTAAAGCAGTATTGGGTACTGTGTCAGTGAGAGATGTCAACTTCAGTGGGTGGCGACTGACACAGGACATTAGTGGACCCAGTCACCCATTTAGAGCTAAGGCTGTTAAAACTTTCTGTCACTTCCTGATACAGCCACAGCACTAGGGTTATGAAATTACCATCATAATACTAATTTTAATTATTTTAATGTTTCACCTTTTCCCCAGAATGGGAACTCAAGAGATCTTACAGAAACTAAAACAAATACAGAGAAGGTAGAAACAAAAATTTATTGTTTAAGTGTAATGAAACTATCTACAGAGGTAAAAACAATTCAAAAAGATATTCATTAGAATAACAGGAAGGAGAAATAGTACAGTATACTACTGAAAGTTCTTCCCTTATAAACAGTCAGTTACCAAACTCTGTATGGATGAAAAAAACTTCACCTCCCTGAAGAAGAACAAGAAAGAGGCATCCAGTTTAGTCTCCCTAGGAAGGGAGTTCCAGAACCTGGGAGCAGCCTCTCTCTGTTCTTCATGCAGTAAGACAGTCTGAGCATTTGTTCCCAGTTCATCATGGCTATTCAAACACTTATATGTAATTTGAATGACATCAAATACAAACATCAGCTAAGGAACTACAAAACCACAAAAGAGAGTATGCCTAAAGGCACAGGACCCTTTGCTTTCTTTGTTTCAAATCCTATAAGTGAATGAGAGTTTGAGTGGTCATTTCTAGCTGGACATCCTTCATGTTGGTGTGTCTCATATCTGAAAATAAACCCAATTGCTTTTACTGTTGTCCCCTGTGTTTCTTTGTTTTCTGTTCGCTTGTTGTGTCAAACCCATCCTTCCTGGGTCAGAGTCTCCCTGTGCTTTTTTAAATTTTTTTTATCAAAGAACAGAAATCCACTACCCAGGAAAGCACTCAGCCAGAGTCCTGAATGGCATGTTGAAGGCTCTGACGATGATGCACTGTGTCATTAATGTAATCAATAAAAGGAAGCCGTTTTTCTTCAAAGGGATCTTATGTGATACATCCTTTTATTATCCTCTTTGTGTGCAGGCTTTTCCATTAGTCATGTGTCCCAGATCCTTTTCTACCATCTTTCAATGGAAAAATTACTTGTTTTCCAATTGGAAGCAATTTCCAATCTTGCATTTATGGGAAGAAAGTTAATGAGGTCATTGTGGTTCAACTGTTTACATTGTGAGTCATATACTGAAAGCAAATGAAGGGTAGGACAAGGATCAACTCTTTGCTTTGTAACAGCACTGAGGGTTTTCAAAACCTCAGACCAAAATTGGGCTACAACAGGGCAGAATAACCACATGTGAAGGTAGGTACCCTTGGAGCTACAGCCCCTCCAGCGGTTCGATGATATGGTTTTGGTGATACGAGTCAACTGAACAGGTGTAAGATACCACCTATGAATCAAATTGAGGGTGCATTCTTTAAATTTAGTCAGACAGGATTTGTACGGAATTGATGTCCAAATTTTCAGCCAATTCACGTATGATATCGGAGCTCCAAGGTGAGCTTCCCAACCTGATTTACTATTGAGACCTTGGCCCTGGGTCTCATCAGTTAACCATTTACTAAATTCCTACTGAAGCACTACTTTGTGTTTTTGCCTGGAAGGTGACCACTGCGTACTATATGGGCAGGAGGACAATTTGACAGGCCATACAAGCAATTTGTGATCACTATAGCCATTTCCGCACTAGACTGTTATAATGGTATTATTCCACTTTCAACATCCTATGGAATCCTCAAATGCCCCTCCCTAAACTGCAAACCCCAGGATTCCATAGGATGTTGAAAGTGGAATCATAGTGCTATAACAGTCTCGTGCAGAAATGGCCTATGTGGCTGTCAGTTCTGATGCCATTGTATGTGGCCAAGAAGCAAGTTTGCAGAAGCAGAAACCAAAAAATCTCCAGTTGACGGAAAATATCTGAATTCTTTTTGAAAATTTAAGCAGAAGCCTGGTTGTCAAGATTCTTGGCCAAAATCAGTTTTTAAACTGATAGTGTGATTGCTTGGATGTCCTTAATAACAACTTGCGTCAAAAACAAGTGCCAGATAATAAACAATCTAATTCTATTAGTAAAGAAGGCTATTTGGATTAGCCATTTGCTAGTTCTTGGAGAACTAGGTACAAACAAGCTTGATACAGACTTGAGACCAATACCCCACTTTAGGACTGGGGATGCAATTGAGAAGAGCAAGGGGGTAGGTTATACCTCTTTTTGACAACTCACCAGCAACTGAAATCCTGTGGATTCATGTTCCTCCAGGTCAGAAAATGATAGCTGTCCTTTTCTTTAGTTCTTTTTCCTTTTGCCCAAATTTATCAATTTTCTCTCCCAAACCCACAGTCTGCCACCTCCCTGGCAATATAGCCTTCCAGTCCCCTGCTCTGTTTTTTCCATAGCGCCAATTTTTTAACTTCCTCTTTGACAAATGCCAGTTTCCCCAATACTCATCTTTTTCTATGTCCTTCCTAAGTTTGTTAAATTGGATATTCATGAGCCTGCTATGAATGACTGTAGTCACCAAACCTTTTTCCGTACTGTAACAGATGTGCCTGCACAAAAACATAAATAAGATCTATGCTTTTGAACTTTAAGCGAGTGAGCTAGAACTAGTGTTTTCCCAATTTAGAATTAGCTGTGCCTCTGGTCAAATATGGCTATGCACTGTTTGTTATATTTATCATTTCCAGGTGCATATGCAGAAGAAATGTGGTATAGTGGTAAAATGTAAAATGTAGGTGCTCATTATGACAGTCCCTATAGCATTCAAACTATAAATGAAGGCAGTAATGTTGATCTGTATATAGAGCTTTAGATCACTCTGTGAATATTGATCTGTGGGGGCTACCTAGATATCTAGCACTGAAATATTACTGGAAGAAGTAAAGAATTTGATGTACATATTTCTAATCATTCTTATAACAATAGTGTAAAGTAGACCAGTTTTATCCTTGTATGCCTATAGTAATAGTGAATAGTGAGTAATAGTGCCTACTAGGGAAACATCATGGTGTAGTGGTATAAGAGTTGCACTAGGACTCTGGGACACCAGGATTCCAATTCCTGCTCAACTACAAAAACCCACTGGGTGACCATGGGCAAGTCAGAAGGCAATGGCAAACCAGTCGTGTAGGGCAGTTCACCCTGGGCAGCAGTGTTTTTAGGACATCCCAGCCCATAGCCACCCGCCTGCGTGCCCTGGCCACCCCCATGCACCCTAGCCACACCCCCATGTACCGTGGCTGTGCCCCCACACATAGTGGCCCTGCCTCCTTGCTGTAGCCCCGCCCCCTCCTACTCCCCCTCCACACACTCCAAACTCTGCCACTTTGGCAAACCTCCCCTGAATTAGCTCTGTGATGCAAACCCTAGGACAGGGTCATCATAAATTAGAGTCAGTTTGGAAGCTCATAACAACAAAGTGCCTGTACAATTCAGATTTTTTTTTAAATGGTGAAAATTCATCACTGAGTGCGATTGAAAGACTTGACTCTTGCACTCCCATCTCTAGATTCAAATAATGTTCTCAAGCAAAATGTGTGCCATCATTTTTTCCTTAGCCAGATTCTTCTTTTCTGGACATGTCCCACATTCTCAGCCCTGCAAAGTATAAGTACTCACTGAACTAGAACCCAACTCAATCCAACTAATAAATAAATACAATAAATAAAATTTTTAAAAAATTGCTGATCGCCAGAGCTGAGTCCTCTTCACTTTCAGGGAAATGGCAATGTTTTATATTGCCATGATGTAACTTTTGGCAGAAGCTCATTGATGTGCCCCTTATTAACATTCAGCTTCTTAAGCGAGAATGACTTGCTCTGCTTGAGGTGGGAGTTCATTCTGTTCGCTCTACAGTGCTACAGCCCAATCATGCCTGTCAGAAATGATTTATCTGTGTTACTTACACTTCTTTTTAAATTTGGGAGGAATTATAGTCATAGGTCTGGAAAGGATAACAAAGGTCAACTCATGGAGAAGTTCTTAGACAAGTTTTCTAAAAGGATGCACCAAGGCAATTTATTTATTGTATTTATTAATAGCTTTTCCCACTTTCCGTTAACACAGTAATGCACAAAGTAAAGGAAAGAGCATTGGTGGCTTTTGTTCTTTGTGCATTAAAAGTGTATTGCTTGTTTGTGTTTTATAGCTTGTCTCTGCTGTTTGACCCTTTGGTCCATCCTCTTGGCACAGAAAGAGATGTGGCCCTTATTAAAATTCAGCTTCAGAAGCAGACACATTTTGTAAAGAGGCAGAGAAAACAGAAAAGCAACCATTTTAGCCACAGATAAAGGGATTGCTGTGGGAGGTGGCTGGTCAGGTTGGGCTTTCATAACCTCCATGGCTACAGCAGGTCTGACCAACTGGTTTCAGACTCCATACATTCAGCTTCTACAGGGATGGGAGTGGGAGGGGCAGGTCCAAGCCAGAAGGCTGGTGAATCTGATGTCTATCAGTTGTTGGAAACTTTCGCAGCACACAATATTTTTAAAGATCAGGATTTACTTCTAGAATGACTAACTGACATGATGATTTTTGGGCACCATTTTCTATGTAGCAGAGTTACACAAGACCTCTGGTTGTCATTCAGAGCTCATACAAGCGGGATGTTAGCTATAAGAAAACTGGTGGAAGACTCAAGCCATTTCCGCATGAGGCTGTTATAGCACTATGATTCCACTTTCAACATCCCATGGAATCCTGGGGTTTGCAGTTTCAGGAGGGGCCGGCTGGCTCCTCCCAAAACTGCAAACCCCAGGTTCCATAGGATGTTGAAAGTGGAATCATAGTGCTATAACAGGCTAGTGCGGAAATGGTCCTCATCCAAGTCCTTTCACATAAAGAAGCTTACTCAGAAGAGGAGTCTTTGTTGTTCCTGCTACTGAACAGCTGAGAATAAGAATGCTATGGTGATCTAGAGGAAATCACTCAGAGCCTACTTGTCAGTAGATCCCAAGGTATATTCTGTCCATCCTCTGGTATACACTTTAAATGTCCCCTTAGGTGAATAACCTGTGAAATTTCAGATTAAGAAATTATTTCAACTGCAAGAGATACTGAGTAAATGAAACAGAGTTTAATTTAAGGCCTTATTTATGTTTTCTGCTCAGTTATAACATTGTGACAATCACATCTGCCTTGGTGGCTTATCTGTACTAGTGTACCTGTACTTGTTCTGCAGGAACCTCTCTTTTATTTGATATCTTTGACCACATTATCCCTCTGACAAGTTACCAAAATGGAGCATGAAACAGATACAGTTTTATAGTGGCTCCAAGTCTTTTGAGAAAGAACAGCTCCAGAAATTACTTCAGCATGATTGCTTTTAACACTTTGATTGTTGACCTAGGGTGAGTTTAGGAATCATACATGTCTTCAGATGTTGTTGGATTGCGAGTCCGAATAGCTCTAGCCAGCACAGAGGAATACTCAAAGTTGCAGTCCAATGGAGGGATGCGTGATTTTCATTCTTGTACTTTCTCCAGTTGTGTCAGCATCTCAATAGAGGAATAAAAAGAATATTATTTATTATTTGTTCCTAGGTAAACAAAACAGAACAAAACAAAACAGCAGGATTCATGGCAGTTGGGAAGTCCCATCAAGAAGAACAATAGACCAGTGAAAATCTTGTCAATATCCTGAAATGTTTCAGAGGAATTATTCTGTGTAGATTCTGCTGCTTCTTTACGCAAAAAATAGCCCCCCGTTTTCTTGTAAGAAAACACCCTGGTTTCCTTTACCAAATAAAAAGTCTGTTTCCTATGCAGGAAATCTTTTTTCTTTTTTGTGCATAGAAAACAATTTTTGCACAAAAAACCCTATCTTTTTTTCTCTGAGGAATAATTTCTCCTCAGCAATTCAGGATGTTCAAATATGGGGGAAATACTGTGGAAGAGTGTTCATTTTCTTCCACAGCAGGCAAAATACTGCCATAATTTTTTGCCTCTGTATATAAAGATGAAGTGGTTGAGGATTTACATCCCTAAATCTCAAACACATTTGCAGGGTACTCAAGAGAAAGGTATTCTTGGTTCTCTGAAACTTTTTGCCAAGGAAGATCATCATGAAAATATCTCATGAGGGTTTTTATTCAGACAGTGATTTGGTTCAAGAGTTCACTTGTTACGATAATTAAAGACAGTATGCAGTTTGTTTAATTCTTTATTCTTTATTTCTGCTTTTGCTTGCCTTGCTTTGCCTTTTTCTTGAACTTTGTATTTTACCACTGTTCTGTTGTATCTATTATTTGAATCCATTGTTGGAAACAAAGAGGCATCTACATTTGTACAAAATGATGAGTGAGAGTAGGTATGGTGAAAAGGGGGTTGGTGTGTGGCTGGATTTTGCCCAGACTTGCTCACTTCTTCTTAGTGCTGCTGAAGTAGTAGCGCTGCCACCAAGCTCTTTCTTGGAGATCCAATCGCCCTTTCCGTCCCAGGGTTCTGACAAATGTAAAAGGCCCAACACTCCTCCCTCTCCCTTATGTTTTTGGGAGAAAGGAAAAAAAATAGTATTTTACAAGTTCCTGGTAGACCTTGCCATGGCAGTGTGTGACCAGAGCTTCCCACTGTCCCTTAAGAAACAAAGTAAGATTGTTTTAAGTGCAATACTTTAATAATAATTTTTTAAAAAATAGGAAAATAATGTACCAAGAATTAACAGAAGATATATCAAGCAACTCAACTAGCTGAGAACACTGCCTCTCTATATACGTCCCCTCTGGTTGCAAGACGAAGAACCAAACCCATAGGTACAGGCATAAAGAAAAGAAAGATTATTCTTCAACTCCAGAGTGCCTTTGCCACCCCTCCAATTCTTTTCGGAACTGAAAAACCTGACACATTTAACTAGACAGTCGCTGGTTTCCTTATAACTCTTTCCTGTGGTTGCTTTTGTTGTTCCAACGTGAAGTAGTTAGCCGTAAGCTTACACCACATGACCTCACACTCATTCTTCTACCCAGAATCCTTCACTTTTCCACCTTCTCACCTCCACTGGCTAAAAGGTGTTGGGGCCAATCCAGTCTCTCCTCCATGATCCAGAGCCCCTGCTTAACTTTTTCTATAGCCTGACCATTACAGTAGGGAATCTAAATAATGCTTACCTTTTTCTTTCACTTTTCTCTATATTTCTTAGGTCTATTTTGCTTCCTTCTTGCCAGCAAGGGTCACTTACTCCTTTTCTCCTTTGCAAGGGAGGGATCTATGGGCTCCAACCCCAATAATGAATAGTAGCATATACCCACACATGAGAGACAGCTTTTAGGGGCTCTTCTAATCAAGGTTTAGGCCAGTTTCTTTTGCCTGTCTCCTTTCCTATCCTAAGATGGATTTCCTGAGACAATAAGACCATCCAGAGTCATTTCTCATAAGCCCAAGCTGATGTTGCACTAGCTCCGCTGCACTCTCCTCAATATAGAGACCAAATATTCTTATATCTATTTTATTGCTGTTGGTTTTCTTGAGCTGAGAAACGGATTGTGCCCATTTTATGAAAATGAAGGATACAAATGAAACATACACACCCAAGCACAAGTGCAAGATGTAGTTTTGCATTAACTAAGTCATCATTATTGATGACTATAAGGACCATGCAGTATAGCTAATTACTGTTCCCATAATGACTTAGCCATTAACAAAGATAAATCTAAGGTGGTGGTATTCAGGAAAAGGACCAAAAAATATAACTGGTCCCTGGAAGGAGTCCCGATTGAACAAGTCAGCTCTTATTTATATCTAGGGTTGTCCTTTTCAAATACAGGGAAATGGACAAATCACCTTAGAAGAAATAAACAGAGAGCTATGGCCAACTCCAATATACTTTATAAATTGATAAACTATAACCACCCCTCCAGCTTATCTCCTATTCTAAAACTTTATAAGGCTAAAATCGTGCCTATTCTGTCCTACAGGGCAGAACTGTGGGGTCAAATGAAAGTACCCCTTTTGGAGCAGGCACAAAGCTGCTTCCTAAGGAGGCTACTAGGAACAGATAAGAACACTCCGGCTCAAGCAGTGAGAGCAGAACAAGAGGCACATTCTATCCAGTGCCAGGTTATGATAAAAGCTTTTAACTATTGGCAAAGGATCCTTAAAATGGACCCAGGGAGACTCCCTAAACTTTGCTTAGATGAACAGTTAGATCTCCAGCTTTCAAATTTTTGGATATGCCAGTTGTTTCAATTAATGCACCAGCTAGGCTTTTCCCCGTCTTATTTATTAATTTGTGGACACTCAGCTCAGGAAATATTAAAACAAAGAATTTTGGACATCAGTGCCCAAACAGATATAGCTCTGCTGGCTGGTTCTAAGTCTCTAAATTGGTTGGCCAAAAATAAAACTATATTTGGTCTAGAAAAGTATCTTAGGCTGAACCTAACACAGAGACAGAGAATAGCTTTCACCAGAGCTAGATTTGAACAACTTAATTCTATGGTAAGAATAGGACGGTTTCAAAAAATTCCATACCACGAAAGAACATGCATCTGTGGTGCACCAGCCATAGAGGATATTGCGCATATCTTGTTTGATTGTTGTATATATACTAAGGTGAGATCCCAATACTTACAGCCACTTCTGGTCAGAACGACCAATTGGGATCCAACTGTCAAATTGTCTTATTTTCTTTCCGGAGAGAATTTACACTCAGTCCGCCGGATTGCAAAATTTATTACAAAAGCTGCTTACCTGAGAGATCTTTTTATTACACAAAATGGGGTCCCCTGTCATGGCGACGAGCTTATTTAACTGCTATGACTGAATTTTTATACTTGTTATTTTATCTTTCTTGTTTATCATGTATTTTACTTTCTATATCAAACCTACTGCTTATTAAGTTTAAGTTTATATGTTTCAATTATCTTACTTAATTTTATATGAATTGAGTTTATTTGTGTATGTAATTTCTGTATCTGTATCTTTGTATTATGTATTATGTATTTTATTGTTGATATGGTCAGCTGACTAATCAATAAACGTTGATGATGACGATGACCATGCAGTATTGCTTGTCTTTAGTCTTCTACTGAGTACCTGGTGGAGCATTTGGATTCACGACTGTTGCTTAGCAGCTGTGGTGCTGGACACGCACTAAGGCCCTTTCTGCATGCGGTTATTAAGGTGGACCAATGCGTCTTGCCACAGAGGTCTTCTGCACCTTGGAGCGGACTAGGTTCGGTTTATTTACCTTCGTTCTGCACGTAATTCCAACTAAATGTGCCCCCATGTGGTGGTAAAGTGCAATTTGAAAACCAGAAGAAATCGGTTTTCCAACTTTCCAAATCAATCCAATTTGTACTTTCACAGTGGTGCAGATACATACATTCGCGCCAATGGGAATTGGTGGTCGGGGAGGGCTCATGGGAGGGGCCAGGGGGTAGTATGGACTTACGCACATACGCACGTACACAATGACGTACTGAACCATGCAAAAAAAAGGGGGGGCAATCACAGCCGACGGGACAGGGTGAGGGGAGTAATGGGAGTGGTCACGGCGGAGGCAGTGTGGATTCATGAACTCGTACTCCTCCGAATCAGAATGGAATATGCACAGTAGTTGTGGAAGGAAATGAGGGAAAGTCTGCCTTGTTTCGAGCCAAGAAAATCTGGTAAGAAACAGCATGAACTGATTCACCAGCCTCACGTGGAAAGAGCCTCAGTCATGTCAACACCTCCATTCTCCTTTATGAGAGACTAATTTAGCTGGTTTACCTGGTCTTATTGTATTAATTATAATGTATAATATTTTCATTATTAGAAATCATTGCTGGAAATCATCCCAGATTGTATGAAGAAGTGTGGCGAGTATTCCTCTCCTTGCCTTCAAATCAGAATGGAAACTTTTGTTCTTTATTCCCTACTTTTCTGAAGTAAGATTGATTGGGATACTTCCTTATAAACAAACTTTCTGCAGGTGCTGCCATTGAAGCTCTGTTGGTTTTTACTTCTTTAAAAAATGCATTTATTAAAGATGTAACACAAAGAAAAAAAAGATAGTACACCAAAGAAAAGTAAACAATTACACAATTCAAAGAATAGAAAAACAAACAAATGCAGGTACAAATACACAGAAGAAAACATAACTGCATACAAACGTATAAATTTGTATATACATATACATACAAATTTATATTAAAAAAATAAGGTTTCCCCACCTGGTGAAAGTATAGCTAACATTAAAAAAACTTAATTCATGCCTCTTCTGAATTCTAAAAGGATCAAGAATACTAAATATAAATGTAATATAATGTAAATATAAATGTAATATAGATGTGATCCAATAATTCTCACCTCAATCCCTTTAACTTAACTACACCATTTGAGTTTAAAAGACATGAACTTTTGAAAAATGTACACGGGTCTTCACATCTTTCTAGAAACTAAGAAATAAAATACGAAACTCTGTTGGTTTTTAAAACTGTAATTTTATTGTATTGTTTTGGTGCACTGGTGCATTATTTTTAATGCTGCATTTTGTTGATTATTTTCGCAGTGTTATTTAATATGGCATCTTTCCTGAGAGCTTTTTAAAAATGCAAAACAGTTAATTTCTGAAGTAAGAGCATAAAGCAGTCAAAGGTAAGCTACCTGAAGTCCCATTGAATTTTAAATGAAAGAAATAAGCATGTGCTCTTTCGCTTAAATCAACAGGACTTAAAAATCTGAATCCTACCAGAAATAAACATTTATGTTAAAAAACAAATAACTGAAAGAATAATCCTCTGTCTTTATTCAATCTCAAATCCTACTGACTTAATAAATCACTAATTATTAGCAAAGTAATGGCACATGTTCAATTCATTTTAATTTCATTCATTTTCTAAATTAATTCTGCAGAAGAAAAGTGCAGAAACATTAAATATGCCAATGCATTGGAAATTAAACTGAAGAATAGTTCATAAATATTAAAAGTACCACCTTTAGATAATTTGGAGGCTGATTGTTATGCTGAAAATGCTAAAAAGATTGTCATTACAAAGGATCAAATCAGACCAAATGCATATATATTGCTATTAACTTGTTTTTTCTCCCATCTCAGGATTTCCTCAGATATACATAACTCAGCAGGTTTGTAAATTTATCTTCCTGTGACCACTAAGAAAACAAATCACTGCAAATGCAAATGCAAAAATGAAACTCACATGCTATGATAAACAGAAGTCTTTCACTCTTTTTTGCTGAAAACATGATAAATATATGATTGACTCTGACCTCTGAACACTGCTGTCCTTGACAAATGGGAAAAAAATGAAAAAAAAATACAAGGGAGTGAAGGTCTGTAATGACACAAAAGTTTCTGACCTAATTTTTTCCACACATAGGAGTCAGCAAGCACCATCACATCCTAAGCTAATGATGATTAGTGCCTTCAAGCTTCTTGGGGTAGTGAGATAAGTAATAGGGCAGAGCTTTCCAAACTTTTCATGTTGGTGACACACTTTTTGGACATGCATCATTTCGTGACATAGTAATTCAGTTTTACTAGCAAACCAGAGGTTGAACAGCAGGAAAGGCAGCCACCCTACCTGATCCTGGCTCGCTTCTGCTGCCCTCACTGAGAAAGAACCCTGCTGAGGGTGACAGCGGTGGGAAAGGTAGCCCCCCTACCTGACCCTGGCTTGCTACTGTTGCTCTCACTGAGGAAAGACTCCAGTGAGGGCGGCAGCAGTGAGAAAAGCAGCCTCTGTTCCTGATCCTGGCCCACTGCTGTCATCCTCGCCAAGGAAAGATCCCCGTGAGGGTGGTGGCAGCAGGAAAGGCAGCCCCCGACTCAATCCTGGCTTGCTGCCATTGTCCTCACCAAGGAAAGACCCCAGTGAGGGTGGCAGCAGCAGGAAAGGCAGCCCCTCTTCCTGATCCTGGCTCACTGCTGTTGCCCTCACCAAGGAAGGACCCCAGTGAGGGTGGCAACAGCAGGAAAGGCAGCCTCTTTTCCTGATCCTGGCTTGCTGCTGTTGCTCTCACCAAAGAAAGACCCCGGCAAGGGTGGCAGCAGCAGAAAAGTCAGCCCCGCTACCTGATCCTGGCTCATTTCTGTTTCCTTCACTGAGGAAAGACCCCGGTGAGGGCAGCAGCAGCGGGAAAGGCAGCCTCCCTACTTGATCCTGGTCCTCTGCCACCGCCGCGGCAGCAGGAGAGGCTCAGGTGAGGGGGTCTTTCTCAGTTCAAGGAGGTACCTGCACACTTCAGGCGACACACTAGCATGTCATGGCACACAGTTTGGGAAGCTCTGTAATAGGGCCTCTAGTGAGGATTGCAAATTTTAGGCAGGCTCAGATATTTTTGCCTCAGGCCATGATAAACTTATATTAATAAATTATCTCTCCAGATGACCTGCCTGGGGCCTGTGATCCTCAAGAGAAGTCATTCTTTCAAACCCACCACCTTTACAGACATCATTAATGGGGAGGAATGGCAAGATCTTCTCAGGCACTGAAACGAGTGGGATAGCCCCCTACTTGCTGTCCTTCCACCAGCAGACAAACACTAAAATCATTATCATCATCAACATCATCTGACAGGCTTTTGACAACTGAAGGTTTTTCAAAGAAGGGCTTTTTAAGAGTTTGCTGTGATTTTTTTTTTTCTTAAACCATTTCAGCATTCAACATTTCAACATTTTAGTTATATGTTTTAAATTATTTCTGCTGTAATAGAATATTTTAATTCTATTTTAAAGTTAATCTTTTGTATTTTCAAACTGTCTTGTATTTATTTTAATTTGTGTTTTGTGGGAAAAGGTAGAAAATAAAGATCATTGCCACTATCACCATCTCATTATCATCATCAATTTTTTTCTCAATAATAATAGGAGAGTATATAAAAAAATAGATAACAAAAAATGGAACAATAACATAAAAGACAGACAAGAAAGGCAATAAAAACAATAACATACAATAACTACACCCTAATCTACAACTTATACTATCAAATAAAAAGTATAAAAATCTTTAAAATTAAAATAAGAAAAATAGAAAGAAAAAAAGCTTAATCTAATTATATAAAATACCTCAAATAAAATGACTTACAACCAATGATTTATTCAGTATTCCTCATATTAGTTTAATACCTATATTAGTAGTTACAACATAATAATATTTATTCTAAATTAATATAATAATTTCTTATACATATCTTTATATCTCTTTATCTTTAAAAATAAATCACTAAATTTTAAAAAAATCTTTAAAAAGCATTTATCCTTATCCTGGCCATTTATCCTGGCCCCTCCTGAAACTGCAAACCCCAGGATTCCATAGGATGTTGAAAGTGGAATCATAGCGCTGCAACAGCCTCGTGCGGAAATCCGACAAATCTCATGACCAGGGAAAGTACAAACAAGGGAATCAGTTTACAGTATGCATATCTGGCTGCCTATTTCTTGTTTATTTCTTCTTTAAATCAATCTTCTTCAACATAAGAGGTCCTGGCAAGTATGTAACATCTAGTAATGGGTGGAAAAAGTTTCGCTTCTGGCTTTCCATGAGTGGCTGTCATCCTGAATTGTTGTTGCTTCAGGCCGTTGCTCCGTTCCTGAATAGCTGCTCATGTGGGTTGAGATCTGGCAATGTATACAAGAACCTTCAGATAGGAATGGAGTGAACGATGCATGGTTTATGGCAGAACTTGTAAATGTTACCTTTTTGGATACAGCTTTCAGAGCCTTCAGCAGCATATGGCTAGGGGTGGGGGTGTCACATACTATCTGGCAAACTCTGAGTGTTTTAGTTAAAAGAAAAAAGAAAAAAAGAGAAAGGTTTTCAAGATCTGGTTTCTGCCTGATCGAACAGTCTTGAGATGGAATCGAGAGCAAGAGATGTGCAGGTGTTCAACTTATTTTTTATTCTATGGTAGGTTTTTCAAAAGTTGCCCCGGGACTTCGGGGAGCAATAAAGAAAATGTTTTTAATGCTCAAGTTTATGAAAATATAAAATCCCGTTGTTACTTAGAACTGTCTCCATCCTGAGTGAAACACACTCAGTGCAAAACCCAAATTCCAGGCAGCCATACTAAGCAACCCTTATATTAACAAACGAGGAGATAATTTTCAATAGTGTATAAGAACGAATACTGCAATCATAAAATTGTTGTCTTTCTGAAGACTGCAGTTCTTTGTCTTAACATCAACTTTTATTTTGTTTTCTGTTCTCGTTTTAGTCCATCTGTGGGTTTGTTTGTTTTTTGTCACTCATATCAAAAAAATTTCTGTTGGAATTCATGAAGCCTCTTTATGCCACTTGATTATAACACTCTTCCATGCTGTCAATTTCCCAGGATTTTCCTTTTCTCTGTGTAGTCTTCCAAATGTCATGGTGAGCAATGAATTCTCAGCTATGTCATTTCTTGTATGAAAGATGAATAATTACAATAGTTTTCTCTCTGCTGTATGACTGTATCCAGACATCCCAAATGTTTTGGAAAAATAATTCTGTAGGGGAAAGCATGCGGTTTTTTTGTTTGTTTGTGTATGGAGTATCCACATAGCTTGGAGTTCGGGTAGGGGGGTCGGGCAGAGGGGCGGGGGCATGACTGTGCGGGGGCATGGCTGCATTGCGCAGGACGTGGCCGCGTTGCACGGGGGCATGGCCATGTTGCATGGGGCCTCCCCCCAAAAATTGCCACCCGGGGTGGCCTGGACTCAATCCCCTCCCATCCATATGCCTCTGGTATGGAGATTTTTTTTTTCCCTAGAAAACAGGTTTCTGTATAGGAAACAGTATTTTCAAATAATTTTAATGTTTTTTGTGTGAGCAAAAAAAAAATTTTTTTTCTGTGCAGGTTAATTCCTTTACAGTACTTTAGGATGTTTGACTACCAAGAGAAAATTGTGCAAAATTCTGATTTGTCTATTATTATTGTCTATTATTATTCCCAACAGTGGTCCCATTCAGTCATTGTAGTTATAGTAGTATATTCAAATTTAACTGTCATGGCAACATCCTAGTGAAACCTATGGTTTGCAGTTTAGAGAGAGAGATTTAGGAATTCTCAGCTAGAGAACTCTAGTACCTCTGACCAGACTATAAACTCCAGGATTCCATAGGATGTTGCCATGGTAGTTAAAGTGGAATATAGTACCATAATTGTGTAGTGTGGATGGGCCTAAACTTTCCTCACTGTCGAGATCTGCCCCCTTTTGTTTTGTCTTGTTTGAGGTGGGGACCTGGTAGCAAATAATTATGAATGTTCTTTCTGTCCTTAGTGACAGAATAAGACTCTAAGTGTGACACAGAAGAAAACGCACAGGTGTGTGTTAACAGCAGTATACACAATTTAGACAGATTACAGTCATATATTTTGTCTATTTTTGCCATTGTCCCATGCTGAAAAAATTCCTGCTGGTGCCAAGAGAAATACTTCTGCTATTGTTATCACTTCAACTGCCACTACATCTTATAGAAGTATCTAGTCCAAATATAGTAAGCATGGCAGGCCAGCAGGCAATCTGTTCCTGTCCCCATTGTTTTTTCTTTGTGAGATTTCACTTTCTCTCCTCCAACAATGGCTGGGCAAAGAAAAAGTAGACAGATAAGTAGAGTGATTGTGAAACAAACAGGGAGGGCTGTTGCCCTCCATTCTCCCTATGTGGAGATTGACTTGTCAAACACAGGCTGGAGAAGAAGTCTCTGGCCCTTTCGGCATGAGGTGAGGGAATCGCTCCGTGCCGTTACCTACCGCTTCTTCTGGGGTCCGAAGCAACGCGGACTGTCCCTGAAGCCCTTCCGCAGGGCTCCTCCTTGGTCCAGGGCGAATCGGAGCAGTGTGAGGTCTATAGATCCACACTGCTCCAGCTTCCAAAATGGCGTCTTCCAGCTTCCAAAATGGCGGTTCCGGTGTTACCGCTGTTTCTAGCCCGAGCTTGTGGGATATTAAGATATCATTTGACATCAATAATTCAGCCTTCTCTCCTCTCCACGTGCTTGCGAGGCCCCCGGACAAGCACGCACACCAGCGCGGCCGACAATAGCCGAACCATTCAAATCCCAATCTAGGCAGGCCAGTCATTGCCGAAGGCAGCTTCAGGAGACCTCAAGGCAAGTACCACATTATGTATGCATGCTACTTACAAAAGATCCCCTGCCCTGCGCAGGCAGCTTGATGAGCGGACTATACAACTCTCAAGCACTCCGTGTTTGCATACTGGCTACGCTATTGACAATCTGGTCATAACTCAATCATCTAAAGTACTGACCTTTCGGAGGCTTTGTCTCCAGCCCAAAACTCATTGTTTTCCGCAAGTATGGACTAGCCTGCGGCCACAATTTTCCTTATAAGAACCCCTGACTTTGAGCGCTTCCACGGATCGCTCGTGACTTGCCTCCCAACTTGCTGCCGCTCCATTTGACGAGCCTCCCCTCAGCCCCATGTGCTGAGAACCCACTCTCCCCAGCTTCTTTGCTTTTACCGGGCTTCAGGGCAGGTATAGTATTTCCCATACCAAACCTCCTCTCAAAATCCCCCTATCCAACTCCTACCTCTTATTTCCATTTCTTCTATTTCTTCGTGTGAGTGTGTTGCATATGCGTTTTTGACTGTATTTCAATAAAACAATTATTATTATTTTCAACTTCTGCCTTATCATTGACTTGACCTGACCCCATAGACATAGGGTTCAAGATCTCGCTACGTGACCCTGCCTCTCACATTGCAAACTTGTGCTCTGTGCTAATTCCCTCCCCATTGTTTGAGCACATTTAGGTGTCCCTCCCAGGACCCCCAGAAATCAGGATAACACTGGCTTCCAAAATGGTGGCTTCCGGTTGGTTGTGGGTCCTGACCAACCACTGAAGCTCGCCACGCCTAAAGCCTGCCCTCCGCAGATCGCAGACTCGCATTGGTGCGAGCCTGCGAATCTGCACAAGGGAGCAGGAACGCAATGGTGCATTCCAGGAAAATAAAGACCTGTTTTTTGCGGTCTTTAGAAAACATGCTGGAGGACCACTTGGAGTCATTTTGGAGCAGACTGAGGTGCAGATCTCCGGCAGGTAGTCCACTCCAAGTCTGCTCCAAGGTGCAGACGACCTCCTTGAGAGGACGCACTGCCCCGTTCTAATTGCCTGGTGCGGAAAGGGCCTCTCTCTCTTTTTGCTTTAAATACAGATCAAAACCAAAAATTTCATGAGGGAAAACAGTGGTCCTCAAACTTTGTACCCTGTGACCACTACCCCCTTTACATTTGGACATTGTACCCTCCCACTCCACATCTTCTCCCTATGTCTTACGCCATGCCTCTTTCTCCCCTTCCCTTCACAGGTCCCATGTTTCACATGTGCCCTCCATCTTAATGCTGAGTTCTTGTGTTTTCCACTTCCTCTTTTCACTTCCTTCGCTCTCACCGGTGAAACTGCCTCAGCATTGCTAAGGAGCATTCGCATGCTGCACCAATTACTGAATGTTCAGAGAAGCTGAGTGGGAAAGGCATTAAGAAAGAGAAGCTGATTTTTGCTATGTCTGAGTTGAAGAACGGTATAACAGTGCAAGATGCTTTGCGTTGCTCTTTTGCAGAGACGAGTCAATCCTCAACAGTGCATATATGCACACAGATGGGCTTGCCCTTCTTTTTCATATTTGCTGAACTTGCAGGGTGACTTTTTTTGCAACCCTCCCTGAGTCCTGACCCACAGTTTGAGAACCACTGAGGTAAAATAATATAACCACAGACCAATAGCTGATGTTTCTGTAAATATGCACAGACATTTTTACAATGTCCAATGGCAATGTTTTGGTGCTTCTAAGTTATGTACACAACGGTTTGGCAGAAATCCCTATTTCTGTGTTTAGTTGCTTTCAAAGTCAGCATTCTGTCATGCAAGAACATTCCTTTCTCTATTACATTTTCAATCCAGAACAAACCCAAAGGGTAATATGTCAAGGATATGAGAATCGCCAGCCCTGAAAAAGCAATACACACATACTGAAGAATTGTGCTGGTTTAACGATGGGATATCAGAACAAAAATAAAACTCTAGGGTAATCCAAACAGGGTGAAAATTATGCCAGCTGACTGCACATGTTTGGGCACATGTTTTTCTTTCCCACAATTCCTTGCTCCTTCTGTTCCCCTCCTGTATGGGGGATCGTTCTGGCCTACCCTCATTCCCCCACCCACTCTTCTGTCACGTGTCCTAACTGACTTCTTGTTGACTGTCGGGACTTGTGTATGCACAGCCCTCCACACTAAGCAAGGAGAGGCAGGAGAGGTGGTGCGTTTTTCATGAAGGAGATCTGATTAGCTTTTCACCATTTGATACTGAAATCAGCATGGATACACACAAGATCCCTCTCAGTTTTCCCCTTTCTGTGCCTTTCCTCCCAGTGAGAGGAGGGAGCAGAAAGGATACTTGGGAAGTACAGGATGGAGGAGGGCTATTTCCCAGGAGGAATGCTGTGTGCATGCTGCGAGAACTTTTCTCTTTGCTCTTTCTTTGTTGTCTGTAGGGGGCCACTTACCCCTACCTCTCCTGAAAGCACCGGAGAGGCTGCCTGATTTGCAAGCATGCGCAGAGGGGTATGCACACATTTCCTCCTTTTTCCCCTTGTGGGAAATAAAGGGATGAATAAACAGAAACAAACCTGTTTTTCTGTCCCTTCTCACCAGGCAAAGTGCACCCTTCACGACCAAGAAGTCAAACTTCTAGTGAACCAAGAGGTACCTCTCTTTCACACAGAGAGGTACGGAAAGGACAATTTTCTTTCTAAATAAGAAGAACTGTAGCAGCATGGTAAAGCATTGTACGTCTAGGACATCGTGATGATTTGGAAGAAATAACTGAGCAAAATCTATAGCGGCATACCTACGGGGTCATCACAGAGAATTGGTCATGTTCCTAACCACCCCCATATTGAAGCAGTCTATACAACTGGAAGAACATGTGAACGATTAGAGGCCATCTGTCCTGTGAACAAAATGAATCTTTCTGAGAAGTAATGTGAAGAGCTATACTGATTTACCTTGAAACGAGCTGTATTCTTCCCCTAAAGGCTGTAGCATTTACAAGTACGGGAATCTGTGTTTTCACTCAAGGACAAAGCTCTCCGAAGTATTTAATGCTAGTTTTTCTAAATAAGGAGGGGAAACAAAAAATATTTTCTGTGCTATTTCTTTTTATTTTTAAGGACAGAATATAAGTGAGGTGAACATCGTGAAATCAACGAGATTAAGGCACTTTCAACTATACATCAGTTTGGTTCACTGTCTCCTGAGTATCTTCTGCCATCTTGTGTGCACGAATATGTATTACAGTTCTCTGGACACGGTTATGACACACGTTCAAGCTAGCTAAAGCTAGCTAAAGCTAAAGGGACCAGTGCACATATTTGCAATAAAATGAATGTGCTAACTTCCCAGTCTTGATTGTTGTTCTAAGAGAGAGAATATTATCAACTGTGATTCTTAATACCAGCAGTTGAAACCTATTTGTGTGTATTTTTTTTTTCAGTAGAAGTAGCAACATCAGGCAGTAGCTAAAATATTAACAGATTTAAGAAGTGTAGAGGAAACAGAAAGATATGATAGGGAATGTAGGGCTCTTTGACTTCCTTAGACTTGGGGTTCCCTCCTTCCCCAGCCACTTTTAGTTTTTAAAGGCAGCTTCCCAGTGATGCCCACTTCGTGCTTCCTTCCCAGATGCAACAGAAATGCAACATTATGAAATGAATTTCTGTTGCCTAGCAACAGGACTGCCACACCTCTGATGTGATCCTCTATTCTTGGTGGGCAGCACCTCTGTTGTCATGGCAACAGACAATAACTCACTTCATGGCTTATTCCTCCTCCCAAGCTTCACCTCCAAAGCCATCCTTGCAAGGACATTACGGCATAGCCAATCTGCAACAGCGGTCTATTTTGTTCTACCCTCTTTGACTCATTTAACCCAAAAGAGGAAACACTGAAGTGAATAGATACAAAAAGAATTGTATCTCAAGCTTCAGTTTCTGCTCCCAGAAATTATATCTCAAATTTTACTGCCAAATTTCAGCCTTAAAAATTTAGTTACAAAACTAGAAAAAAAATGGATGCATACATATGCATTTTTTTCTCAGCTCTCTATTACTTGTGAAACAGTTTTGCAGGCCATATTGTAGACACCCAGGTCTGGAAGATTATGGAAACAATCAAATCTATCCTTCCCTACCCCAGTAAAGGTATAGCATCTATTTGAATGTTAATTTCTCCCAGGATTTAACCAAGAAGCAAACTGCAGTCTCACATTGATAGAAACTGGAGTAAACAAAAGATGTTCTATGAATGTGCATATGGAGCCTGTTTAGAAAATCATCAGTGGTGACAATCAGCTTTTTTTGACCATTAAGACATTGGATTTAGTTCTCCTTTTAGGTTGCTCAACATATTGGTCTAAGGGCTGCTTTTCTAACTGGATTTTACATACAAAACTTCAGGACCTGTCTCCAGGGAGTAAGTCTAATGCTTAATACCAATCCTTTAACGCTAGTTAATGAATCAGTTTAATGCAAGGAGTTAGGAAGTAAAATCAACAAACCACGATGCCTTTACTCCCCAGTGCTTCCAGAAACCTTGGTAAGGTAGTATTCTTAAAAACTTTTTCTGAGACATATGTTTGATTTCAGTCATTATAATAAAAAACATTTAATTCAGGCAAAGTGGAATCTGTTGAAAAAACTGTCCAATTTCTTACCCAGTTTCTTTTAGGATACCCTTTGGAAGGGGTAAAAAACTGTGTGGATGCTATCCAGTGTTCGGCACAGAAAAGCACACAGGTCTAAAGCTACATGGAGGGGAGAGGAAAAGGAGGAAAATCAACTTTGTTAGGTGCATAGCAGAAAAGCACCACTAAACTCTTTATTTGCTGCAGTTATGCAGAAAATCCTGCCTCACACAGCTGATCCTTCTCCTGTGGGAGAGAAGAGACAATGTGCCCATATAGACACATAGATCACACAAAAGGCTATTAACTCAACAAATTAGTAAGCAAGGATAGAAAGATGGAAGTTAATATAACACTGGGATATAGTTGAACAATATGAAACAGTGTAAATCTGTATATAAAATAATTTGGTATAAGATTCAAAAGATGAGGCGGCATATATTATTAATGAAAACTGGGAAAGAAGCACTGAGTGTGTTGGCTGAGAAAGAATGGCTGAACAGATTTCAGCATAGCTGATAAGCCTTTTCAGACAAGGCTGTACGCTTCATAAAACATGAACAATGAGACTAGTTAAACACAAGATTGGCGAGTTTACATAATATTGTGATACTCAGGAATGTTGACAGCAAGTTTTGGCAAAGCACATCATTATCCTTACCATATTATTAAAATTGCCTGTTGTATAATCACAATTTCACTATTTGATTTGTTTTGTGCTTGGGAGTGCTGTGGGTCAGAATAGGGTGAAAAGAGATGTTTGATTAATGTTGTTTATATTCTTTAAAAAAAAAATGAAACAACTGAAGCACACAATGCCTTCCATGGGCAACAGTCCAGTGTGAAAATTTTGGAAGAGGAATGTCTTCCATATAACAAATGGTACATCTCTAGTTATATACTCTTACACCATTGGTAGGCAAAGAGTGGATTGTGGGCCAGATACATTTCCCCAGGGCTGTTTTTGTGGCCCCAGGAGCAGGGGGGCATTTTGTCACTTTTTGGGTGTAGAAATTGGAATATTTTAGGCCCAGGAGCAGAACTTTTTAAAACAGGAAGTAACTTCCAGTTGGTGGTAAAGAAAGGACCTTCCTGGGCCTAATGTGGCCCTTGTGGGCTGAAAACATGGCAAAATGCCCCCGCCCCCAACCTTCTAGAGGTGGTCTGGAGGCATTTAGGGCAAAATTTGGATTTTTTTGGGGGGAGTAGTGAATAAATTGCACATCCCAGCACATCCAGTGGGATGTATGGTACGGTAACACATGCACACATGCAGACCTTTCCTACTGTTCATAGAAAAAGAACAGACTCAGGCCAATGATCATCTTGTGCTAATTTTCCATGTGTGTAAACTGTTTTAGATCTGTGAGTGGTACAATGTAAGAGTCCAGGAAAAATATTACAGTTAATGAGATTTGTTATGGAAACTGACCTTTGCTTCACTGCGTCAATGAACTCTCCAACACTGAAGAGATGAAAAAGGATACCCTGCATAATTAACTACACCCCTGTTCTCCCACTTTTTTTTTCTGTCGTCTTCATTTACTTTCTAGTAAACCATTCTAGACTAGCTTCTGAGAAACTGCATCTTTTAACACTTATGTTGTACTGTTTTCACTTATTAGTGTTTAGGCATGTAGAGGGCAATCCTAAGCAGCTCTGTTCACAGACACAGTCAGTGAAGTTACTACTGAGGCAAACTCTATGTATGTTTTACCGCCTCTCTTGCCATAGCTGAAGCTCTGCTGGCACTGCACTAGGTTCAACAGACTTCTCTTGTTTGTTGTTGGGGAGAAATACTAGTATATTCCACAAGCAGAGTAATTATTATTCACAGGCAGAAGGTAAGCAACAACCAGCCTCCACTGCCCACACATATGGTCTAGCAGAGAAATGAAGCAGCAGAGTCTTCTTTGAAATAGCATATGAAGTAGGTTTACATAGAAATACTAAAGGTTTCATAACTTCTCAGGGTGACAGGTTCTGTAACATGCTCTTCAAACATGGAGGAGAGAGAGAGGATTGATGTCTACAAAAAGGAGGACAGTCACGTGGGGATGGGGGGGATGGGGGGGATCGTCCTAGCGGCAATGTTTTGGGGGCATCCTGGCCCATAGGCATGCCCCCATAAGCCCTGGCCACACCCTCTCACGCCCCAGCCACACTCTCATGCACAGTGCCCCCACCCCCTGCGCCATGGCCCCTCCCCTTCCTGCCCCCCCTCCACATACTCCAAGCTCTGCCATTAAAAGAGGACAAAACACAGGCCCTTTCCGCACCTTACCTTGTTCCAGTGCTGGGGTGCAGGGATCGTGCAAGCAGCCTCTGGTGAGAGGCTCTCCTTTTCCTGCTGCTTCAGCTCTGCACGAGCTGCCTGTTTGCTCGAGAGTTCCACCTCTTCCTTCCGCAGTACAGCCTGGGACCTTCCCAGGCTGCGCTGGGGCAGGAAGTGTGACCGGCCCAGCTCCAGAGGCTCCACACGCCAGGTAAGTGCACGCAGGACCCAGGAGCAATGTGTGATAGTGCAAGATTTTTGGCTTCTAGCCGAAAATGAAAAGGTGCGTGATCGGCCCTTGCCAGCCCCTAGAGCGTCGCACAATTGTGAGTGCGTCATGCAGATTGCTCCTCGCAACTGCGTGATGCTCCAGGCCCTCTTTCTCATGGAAAATGCAGTGCAAAAAGGGCCACACTAACTGCAGACTGATGCAGAAAGAGCAAAGATGTGGCTGAGACCAACAAACAAGAAATGTCAAGATGGCACGCTATGCCTAAACTTATACAAAGATGTGCAAACTAGCAGGTACTCAATATACGAATGCAGAGGCTGCCACTTCTAACATAGGGCCCTTCCACACGTTATTCCACTTTTGACATCTTGTGGAATTCAGGGGTTGTGGTTTACTGAGGCCAAAGAGCTCTCTGGCTGAGAATTCTAAATGCCCCTCCCTAAACTGCAGAAATCAGGATTCCATAGGAGGTTGAAAGTGGAATAACAGCACTATAACGTGTAGTGTGGAAAGCCCCATATTCAAATGATGATAACAGTTTTCTACCCAGGGGCTTTGGGAAGAGGGGGAGCTTCATAGAGAGAACAACACCAATATTCCTTTTTAAATTCAGAGGTGTTTGTTCTTCTGGTTAGCTTTCAGTTAGCTAAACAACAACAAAAAGCCCCTACCATACGCTATGGCCCTTTCCACACCAGGCAATTAGAACAGGGCAGTGCGTCCTCGCACAGAGGATGTCTGCACCTTAGAGTGGACTAGGAGCAGACTACGAACCAGAGATCCACACCTCAGTCTGCTCCAAGACGACCCCAAGTGGTCTTCCAGCGTGTTTTAGAAAGACCAGAAAAAACAGGTCTTTATTTTCCTGGAATGCGCCATTGCGTTCCTGCTCTCTTGTGCAGATTTGCAGGCTTGCACCAATGTGAGCCTGCCATCTGCAGAGGGCGGGCTTTAGGCGTGGCAAGCTTCAGCAGTTGGTCAGGACCCACGACCAACTGGAAGCCGCCATTTTGGAAGCTGGAAGCCGCCATTTTGGAAGCCGGAGCAGTGAGGATCTACAGACCTCGCACTGCTCCAATTTGCCCTGGACCAAGGAGGAGCCCTGCAGAAGGGCTTCAGGGACAGTCCATGTTGCTTCGGACCCCAGAAGAAGCGGTGAGTAACGGCACGGAGCAATTCCCTCACCTCGTGCAGAAAGGGCCTATGTTAACAACACTTTTAATACATCTCAACAAACCTAGGGTAGGAAACAGCAGGAAAACCCCAATTTGTGCCATAATGTTCATACACATCCATTTCCATGTCTGTGCACTTGAAATTAGACTTATCTACCCACCCCGTGTTACTGTAGTTCTAGTCCGAACTTGTGGGATATTAGATATCATTTGATATCAAGAATTTGGCCTTCACTACCCATTCCTCTCCATGTTCTTGCGAGGCCCCTGGACAAGCACACACACAGGCACGGCCAAAAATAGCTGAACTATTCAAATCACAACCAAGGCAGGCCAGTAATTGCCAGACTGCAGCTTTAGGAGACCTCCAGGCAAGTACCTTCTTAAGATCATATTATGTATGCACGCATTTTTCAAAAGATCCCCTGCCCCGAGCAGGCAGCTTGACGAGCGGACTATCCAACTCTCAAGCACTCCGCGTTTGCATACTGTCTACGCTATTGACAATGCTGTCATAATTCAATCATCTAAAAGTACTGACCTTTTGGAGGCTTTGTCTCCAGCCTGAAACCCATTGTTTTCCCCGGGAATGGACTAGCCTACAGACACATTTTCCCCTATAAGAACCCCAGATTTTGAGCGTCTCATCGGATCACTCGTGACTTGCCTCCCGACTTGCTGCCGCTCCGTTTGATGAGCCTCCCCTCAGCCTCCACATGCTGAGAATCTACGCTTCCAAGCTTCTTTCCTTTTACCGGGCTACAGGATCAGGTGCAGTATTTCCCCAAAAATCCTCCTGAAAATCCCCTATCTATTTTCCTCTTTTTATTTTCTTAGGACTGTGTGCGTGACTGCGCAATTGTGCAGTATTTCTTAATCTCGAGTGAGTGAGTGCATAAGTTTGCTGTGACTTCATAAATAAAAGAACATAATTTGAGCTCTCTTGTGTCTTGGTCCTGACTCGGCCTGACCCCGTAAACATTGGGTAAAAGATCTTGCTACGTTGCCCTGCCTCTCGCATTGCTAACTAGTGATCTAGCTAATTCCCATTCCTCATTATTTTGAGCATATTGAGGTGTCCCTCGCGGGACCCCAGAAATCAGGGTAACACCTGTCTAATGTCTTAACTTCTAGAGATTCCAAAGATACCTTTATCCATAAATGGCAATGCTAGAGATTCACACTAACAGTTTAACAGAGCTTACCCAAAAGGCAAAAATGGGGTCACTGATGAACCAGAGGGAGAAAAAAAAGTAGGGACTATCTATAGTTAAAGAGAGAAAGTTGGAAGCCAAACACTGGAGTAAACCTGGGTGTAACACCTGATGATATTCTGATTGATACAGATTGCTCTCAGATGAGTTGCTTCATTTAAAATGTTGCCACCGACATTTATTTAGAATGTACACATCTGTGCAAATAACAGAAATGCTACTGTCTTCTTGGCCCACATGTATATTACAATATATGTTGGAAAAAACAAAAATGGTGAAGGGAAGAACAGAAAGTTTTCAAATGAAGTGAATTAAGATATAGGAGACATAAAAGAAGCATAACTGAAAGTAGTGGAAAAGTTTGTCATGGTTCTAGCACTCAAGAGAAACCAAGGAAGGCATAAAAAAGAAAGCAGGAGGCAGTAGATGGGGAGAAGGAATTGGTGTCAGATCTTTGGAATTAATTGCATTATTTAAATATTTTAAAATAGTTATACTGTTCCCTTTTGTTTTCTTTATTTTTTAATCATGTAAGACAGCTTATAAAAAGGAAAGTTTAAAATCCAACATGATAAATATAAACCACAATAATGCATCAGGCCAAAAACGGCAGAGAGACTTCTGACCCAAAGCCTAAAAAAAGAAAAAAAGAAGCACCAAAGGACAACATCAAGGGCATTGTCACTATTTTGATATGCTCCATCATAAATGTTCTCCGGACAATGGAGATTTTACAGAGCAGGAATGCAAGCTTGCTGAGAACTAGAGAAGTGAGTCATCAGTTTAGCACTTCATATACTACCATTGGAAAGAACAGCCAAAGATTTGAGAAAAAAAATGAAAAAGGGCTTTCTGAAATGTCTGAAAACACAGTTGAGTAGAATCTTCCTCAAGCCCCTTTCTCATTCCATATCATCTCATTTAGAGGGGCTCTGTAAAACACATGATCGTATAGAGGAGAGAAAAAGAAGATGACTGTAAGTTAGAGTGATGTCGAAAGAGAGAGGAAGTGGGGGGGAACCTAACAAACAGGAAGTCAACATAAATACTGACTTATGACATGAAATACAATTAGAACATTGGGAGACATCTTGGAAAATGACCAATAAATTTACACTATCACAAGACCTTAAAGAAAACTATCTGAAGATGTTCTATAAATGGTATTTAACACCAGTTAAATTAGATAAAATGTACAACACACATCAAAACAAGTGTTGGAAATGCTATGGGAAAATGGGAACATTTCTACATATGTGGTGGAGCTGTCCAAAGATTCAAAAATTCTGGAAACAACTAGGTAGGGTATTAACAGAGATATTTCAAATTCAGATCCCCTTGATTCTGGAGTTGTATTTATTAAACATGACTCAAAACACAGATTCAACACTAGTGAGAAAATACTGGAGAATTCTACTATATCTGATCACAGCAGCCAGCTTACTCATAGCTAAAATCTGAAAGGGTAAAGAAACCCCCACATTGGACCAATGGTTAATGAAAATTCTGGAAATGAAGGAAAAAGACCTCCTCATTTGTCAAAGAAATAGAAATCTGACAGGATAAAGGAAGAATGGCAACCAGTTATAAAATTCCTCCAACAAAAATGGAGAAATTCAATCAGTGAGTAGAAAGCTAAATTGGATCTGCAAAAAGAAGATGTTAAGTTGTAGGTGTCAACGTCAGGCAGTGGCTAAGCAGACACAGAGGCAGGAGCTGAGTTTATGGCTTTAGTAATAAATAAATCAAGAGGTTACATCACCAAAACAAACATCCAAGTCCCAGAAGCAGCAAACTCAAATGGCAAGGTTTAGCCTGGAACAGAAAGCCCATGACACAGGACGCAGATTCCCAGTTGGTAGACGGTTGTTGCCCTGTGCCCAACTCCAACAGCGTCTGTCTTAAATACACAGTCTTTAGCCCAGCTGGGGCTGATCAAATGTCCGTTGGCCCAGCTCACAGCTGGAGCCCCTCAAGACTTCAGGGCTGATTCATCAGACGCTTCTCCCGCAGCCGCTGAAACCTCTGAACCGCCCCCTTCTCCAGCCACCTCTGGAGGAACATGGGGGGGAGGGTCTGCTGCAAACTCCAGGCTGGAGTCAGAAACACCAGCCTCTGTCGAGTCAGAATCACTAGCCTCTGCCTCTGGAGCACAAACATCTGCTGCAGGTACCGGCTCAGGATCCGTGCCCGGGACAGCTGTGGGGTCGCTGCCAGACTCCTCCTTAGACTCTGAAGGAGCCCCCTCTCCCGAAGGCCCCTCCAAGGGATCCTCCCCCGGCTGGGAGTACAAGTCTAAATCGGAGTCCAAGTCTGAATCAGCAGCACGCTCAGCCTGGGTCATGACAGTAGGTTTTGTATTCAGTATTAGTTTCTTGGCGAAGCTATATGGAAATTTAGGAAGATAAAAGGTGGATAATTAACTTTAAGGTTAATAAAATAGGAGCAATAGGAACAAATAGTGCAGAGAAAACAATGAAAAGAATATATAAGGAAGGGAAGTATAGATTATAAGTTGATAAACAACTTCCAAGAAGTGGTAAGAAGGAAATAGAGGGATAAGTTATCAAGGACTTATTATATATTATATTATATATTTGATTTATATGTGGTTGCGAAAATTAGAGAATTCAAAAAATTAATAAAAGACACAGCAAGAAGATTAATCTAAAGGGTATTAGAGTAATGGGTAATAAAAGAGAGATAGGAAGAAATAATTGAAATAACTGCACAGAATATGAGAATACAGAGAGAATATGGTATAGGATGTACTGTAAATTATGTTTATTCTATTGTTGTTATATTCAATATACCTAATAAAAATAAATTTGCATGCCTGTCCTTAATAACTGCTAGTTTGCAAACTAGCAGTTATTAAGTAAGGCATGCAAAGGTTGCTAAATTTAACATCCCTTCGCTACTGTGCATGTACCCTTGAATTCTCATCTTGACTTGCAAGTTCTTGAAGCAGTTTCTTGGTAAAGAGTGTGTCAAGATGTCAGCTGTCATTGCAGTAGCTGGATCATCTTCATGACTTCTTCCTCAGTCACCTCATATAGCTTGTTGCATCCTGTTGCTGTATGATTGCTGTGTGGCATCATCTTTTCTGTTTAAGAAAGTCTAATACAATTCTGGTAATCATCCATACTGTAAACTGGTTTCACTTATTTAAAGTCAGTCAGCAGTGTGTTACCCCACCTACATGCTATGTCCTGAGGATCATAATTATTTTCTATCAAACATAGTGAGCCATAGAGATCTATTGGAAGGACACGTAGGCAGTAGAGTTATGGATACATATCAAAGGGTAGCCCTGTTTTCTGTCATGCATCCTAGGGGAATCTTGCAAATGGTTCTGACAGACCATTTGAATGGATTTTCAGCAATAATAGGGCCAACAGGGAGCTCTGTTCACCACTATAACTAGAATCTCTTTTTCTCCTCCATTTCGGAGTTCTCCCAGACTTGCAAACAATGTCTCTACCAGTGGAAAAGCTCCTCTCAGCCCCACCCTCGGAGGCTGAGTTGGGCTTTTCGCTTGTCTTTTCCCAGCCGAAGACTTCTGGATTGGTACAGTATTCCCCCAAAACCCTCATCTCTCTCTCTCTCTCTTAATTTTCACCTCTTTCTAAATTTCTATAGTCTTGTATGCTTGTGGGAGTGAGTGCAGCTGAGTGATTGTACGGATTTTAACATCTATTTCAATAAAATACTTAAATTTGAACAGTTAGCCCGATTCTCTGTGATCCAACTCTGTAAAGCTGGGCTCAAGCTCCTTAATTACCCTGCCCTCTTTGCATTGCTATAGCAGTGTTCCTAGCTAATTTTCCCCACAAGTGATAATTTTGACAGGTGTTGGGAATCCCCCTAAGGGACCCCCAGGAAGCAGGGTAACAAGTGGATCAAGGCATAATATTTTTCTGCCTGCCTCTGCTGCTGCTCCATGGAAAATAAGGCTACGACTTTTCATTTATGGCTGGCCCAGGATCTCTTCAAAAGCAAGAAAGTGATCTGCACCATCCACTGTCCAATCCACATCAGTATAACAGATGACTTTTCAATTACTGTCAGCTGCTAGATTCAGTTAAAGTCCATGGTCTCATTTAAGTATCTAGTCACTCTCTTTACGCTATTATTCTATGATCTCTTTTTCTTTGAATCTGTGTGCCTAGATAGTAACATTCCCCAGTTCTTTGCTTTCTTTATTCAGATGATGTATAATTTGCATGTAGTACACCTCAATCTTTTATTCAGGAGTTGAATCAGACTGTGAAACTGTGTGTTGTGTTTCAGATGTGTGCATTATTTGCAGTTCTGTGAGAGACTCAACATTTTGCTCTTGTTCTCCCATTAACTCTAGTGTCCTTTTGTAAGAAAACTAACACAGTCTCTTGTTCCCTCAGGAAATCTAGCATAGTTCCTCTCTTACTAGTTTTATTTCATTCATCAAAATTAACCATATGTCTGGTAGTAATTTCATCAGTGTTTAAATTCAGTAACCTATAGCCTCTGTTTCTGGTAGCATTGCCAATTAGAATTGTCTGATCTAGGTTAAATCACTTTTATTTATGCTGCTAGAAGTTCGAATGTGCTTCATGTCTGGCATTTTGCCATGCATAACTGAAGTGGTACCTTTGGTTGACAGTCTGTTCTGAAGCAATGTTGCACTCATGATGGTGTTACCCCAGAGTGTGCTGAGAAAATGAGAATCTACCAGCAAGCACTTTGTCTTCTCAAAAAGAGACCTCTTGTTTTCTTTCAGCAATTCCATTCTCCTCGGGAGTGCAGCCCACACTTTTTCTGTGCAAAAAGTCATGTTATTCCAGGAAAGCCTGCACGTGATGAGATAGTCATTATTACTAGCTGTCTGAATTGCTTTTGGTGTCTTCTTGAACTTGATGTTGATCCTAGGGATTTACCTCTGAAGTATCTCTTTGGCTTGACTTTCCTCTTTCAGCAGGTGACGTAACACCTTAAAAATAAAAACAACAAAAATTAAAGAATATTTGTTTCTGCCAAGTGGGAAGATAGTATATGGATCACATAAGTCACTGTGTGTAAAATTTAGCACTTTGATGCATCTTGAAATGAAGAGTGTGTTACTGGGCCGTATACCCCTGCACTTTGATATGGTTTAATTGGTGAAATATGATTTAATTTGCAAGATATATTAATTGCCATTGATATAAAATGTGCCCTGATCTGATTGTGGCCATTTCCACACTAGCATATTATAGCACTATCATTCCACTTTCAACATCCTATGGAACGCTGGGGTTTGCAGGAGCCTCAAGGCCCCTCCCTAAACTGCAAACCCCAAGATTCCATAGGGTGTTGAAAGTGGAGTGATAGTGCTATAACAAGCTAGTGTGGAAATGGCCTGTATGACCAAGCTGGACAAGAGGAAGACACTGGCTGAACATGTGTGCTGCAAAGTAGGTCAGAAATCCACTCTAGGCATAGCCAGGTCGTAGTCAGGAAATCACCAGGTAACTCTAGAGATAATAGGCTAAAGGTAAGCTGTAACGACCCTGCTTTCAGACAGTAGCAACACAAAAGCTCCCACCAAACCACTGATTGTTTTAACCTTCTTCCCATTGACCTGTGAGTTGTTTCATTGGCTCCACACCTGTCCAACCATTACAGAGCTATCATAACACCCATTAACTCTTTGTCAACTACTACTAAGATCATTGGTCCTTTCTGGACCTCATTGTCCACACCACAAACTTGCTGGAGAGCTATTCAAACCCATGCCCTCCAGGTGGAAATTGGATATAAACTCCCCCAATTTTAAGCAGTTAGGTGTAGTATCTCTCTTGCTGATGGCCATACTGTCAGTTGGATTCCTGAATGAGTACTGTCCTTAGGCATGAATCTAAGCCACACGGCTGTTTCTTTGCTGCTCTCCGGATAGGTAAATATCACTCTCATCACCCTTGATTCCTTGCTATCAACAACTTTCCTCCCTGTCTTCTTCAGCTGGCCTTGTGTGATTGCATGAGTGCTTGTGTCTTTTGTGTGATTGTTAATTCCCTTTATAAAACACATTTTAGCTTATTTTTGAATCTCTGGCTGGTTCTTGCCTGCAAAGAGCCCCTGAACATTGGTGGAAAGATCTCATAAGGTTGCCCCCTCTCATAGGCCTCCTAATTTTGAGCTAATAATTCTGCACCTTTGAAAGGAGGTAGTGGTATTGTAGGTGAACCCCTGAGTCACCTATGTTTTGGGGTAACAGATGTAACTACCTTTTCTTCAAAACAAGTTATGGACCTTCTAGATTAGTATTTCCTAGATTTGGCCAAACTCTGGTTCTGTATCTGAAGAACATTGCTTGGGTCATGGTGTCTAAGATGCCTGTGCCCTAGCTGAAGACCGTTCTCATTCTTCTGTGCTTGAGTCATAGTTGCTTGTTGAACAGAAAGATTTAACTCTTATACACCATTATTTTCAAATACAGGAGCAAACACAGCATCATTTTTTGCAGTTGTATGCTTTTCTTCTTTGAAAACTATTTCAATTCCTTTTTTATCTAGAACAGACACATTGAACATATTGCAATGTAAGTTGGGAACAAGCAAGACATTATCTGCTATGTTTTACACAATTGATTCAGGTATTCTGCAATTCAGAGAACCATATCTAGACTCCTGAATCCCATAAAATTTCATTAGTAACCTGAAATTTTCCTTCGGTGTTCCTATCAATAGCAGCAAAGAATATATCAGACAGTGCTGCCAGAATCTATAATTCAGGAAGTTGATTTCTGACTATTCATCATTTAGTCTTTCCTTTAGAACAAAATGGCTTCCTTGTGTTTGTAAAATCTGTTGCCAAGATAAGCTGAGCTATGCCAGCCATACTTTTTTTTAACTCAATTTTTATTTTATTTTATTTTATTTTATTTATATCCCACCTTTCTCCCGGGTTGGACTCAAGGTGGCTTGGATTGTCTTGTAGATTGACAACTTGGAGAACTACCATTGACCGAAGTCCTTTTGGGTAAGGAATAGTCTCTGGCAAAATGACCTTCATCACAAGTATAGCACTTCAGGTTCCAATTGGCTGTTGGGTAGAGCTTTTTGTCTACCTTTCCTAATGAATAAGTAATTTGATCTCTTTGAATTGTGAATAAGAATGAGGTTCAGTGCATTCCCTTCTAGGTCATGAGGCAGCAGCATCACATTTCAGAGAATTTATCCATCCAACAAAGACACAAAATATAGGTTTCCACCACTTGACGAGTTGGGGACTGGAGCACTGTCAAAAAATAGAACTGGTTGAAAAGTGGAGCCCGTGTACTGTACTGTAGGGAATGTGAAGGACTTATGGAGGCTCAACATGTGCACCCTGCTTGTAAAGTCTCTCAGCCAGCGTAGCACCTTTTTCTCCCCTCTTAGCTTACTTTGCAAGCGGTGTACATATGTGAGCAGTTCCAAATGAGCCTCCATAAGCAAGAACTGATGAAAGAGTAGAATCCCCAACAAATTAATGGAACATGTCCTTTATTTGGAAGTATCAAAAGAGAGAATCATCAGATAATGGAATGTTAAAAGTTCGGGGTTTCCTGTTATTTAATTGTTCTTCCAAAGTTCCAGTAAGAAATTACACTTTCTGTTCAGAGTTAAGATTAAATCCATTAACCACAAGCTATCAAAGATTGTTGCCAGAGTAGCTGTATATGCCATACTACTCCTCTTGGAATCAAGTTTCACTTCCACCAATTCTCTAATTCAAATTATTAGACAACATTTCTTTGGCTTTTGTACACTCTTTTGCAAGGATTAATTAATCATCCACCAAAGAATTATATATTATCTCCTGTTCTAGAAAACCCTTTCTTTCCCAAGCAACAGTATCTTCTTCTCCCAGTTCGGCTGTTTCAAGGCACCACTAAGTGTTTGAGACTTTCAATGAAACTTGAATCATGTCTCTCCATTGCTGGTAATTATGACTAGTAAATCTCATAGTTTTCCTACAACAATCCCCTTGTTTGTTGAGGACATTTTGCTTGGTTAGCAATTCAGAAAAACCCATATACCTCCTCAAATAATATCTAGCTAGTGTGTTTGAGTTTCTGGGTAGGGTTAGAGAAATGCTATCAAAAATGCAGAAAAAAAATTAAGCTAGAGCAGTCTGGTTAACTACTCATACCCTGGGACACAGTATAATGCAAAGTGATCAACAAGTCTCACACCCATCCACATGCATAGGGTCCAGCAGTCTTCTTTGTAAAACATATAAAAGTAGGTACATATTTGCAAATACTGGTACATAGTCAAATACAGGTGTGTATTTGTGAGAAAATATTAAGAAGAAGCTTTATCTGACATCAGGAAAAAGGTTTCAGATCGTGTCAGGTTGAGAGGCTCACAGGAGGTCAATATATTGTGCTTAAACTCCTATAAAGTAACATGCAAACTAGCAGACAGTGTGCATAGGCATGCGAAAGGTTGGTAAGTCTAACACAGGAACAGAAAATATGACTGCAGAGAGCATCATCCACAAGATGGAGCTGTAAGCTCAAGTCTACAAAAAGACTTATTGTTATATGTGAGAACTGGGTGGAGAATGTTCATTCATTTTTTAAAAAATGTATTCTCTAATACAAAGCAGCTTTACCTTATACAAAATTTATAGGGCACAGAGCTCAAGTTGGAAACGCTGCCACTTATTTTATTGATTTAGATATGTTTTAATTATTGCTGTTGAAATATTATGATGATCAAATATGGTCCAAGGGAAACCTGTGATTTGGTTTCCATTTGCAGTGTAGAACGGTGCCCAAAGCTTGAATGCGAGCACTTGTTTACAGAGACTAAGGATATTTACTGCTGGAATTTATGGCTCCTGTGGGAATTAAAAAAAGTATGAGAGAGTGAGGGAGAGGGAAAGAGAGAGAAAATAAGGCTGTTACCCTGAACACAGCAGATAAAACAAGAGAAAACATATGTTGAAGTCAGGCTCTTCTTGCTGAATAAGTGGAGCAGGCAGATTATCAACCTATGATCTGCATACTTTCTGCATAAGAAGGCCCACCAATGTCTTAGAGATTTAGGAGGAGAGTTGATTTGGAGATTAAAGACCAACACTCCAGACAGTACTGCCTGAGGCACGTAAAATATTAGTGGAACTTGATTATATATTTCATGTGTATGATCTTATATTTATACATGCATATTTGTACATGTTGTGATCAACATGGCTATCCCTATATTTGTATGAATTTAGGTGGTATCTTCCCCGGAAAAGTTTTAATGGTGCAATCTAACATATGAGGACCAATGTTGGATCTACAGTGTTAATTCCCATAGTAGTCCTACCCAGAGTATAACCACTAAAATAAACAGGACTTAGTTGTGACTAAGTTAGTTAGTTAGTTGTGACTAAAAAGCCCATTTATTTCAGTGGTTCTATTTCAAGTAGGATTAACACTGGGTTTTTAAACCATAGCCACCCAAGAGATACGAACTTCTTCTCTAAGTCAGGAAGAGAAGGAGGAGAAGAAGAAGGAATATCATAAGAAAAGAAGTGCTTTGAATGCTACAGGTCTAGAAAATACTTCCCTACAATGTATGATAAATTTGAGACAGAGGTAACCATTGGTCTTCATTAGAGTGGACCCGTACTCATGTGAAATTCTTAGATCTGGTATCATAAAAATATGCCTTAATTTAAAAATTGCTATTTACAAAATAGAGGGCTGTGGTACTTTGCTGCCACTTGAATCCAATAACAGAAGAAAAAAATGCACTTTCTACAGATTACATAACAGTGCTTAACACTGGTACATTTCTCTCTCTCTCTCTCTCTCTTTTTTTTACAATATTCTTTACCTGGCACACAGTGGAATGAATTACCTGTGTAGTATCATGTCTGTGCATACTGTTTGTTCCTGCATATTGTATAAATGGAACATAAAGGCACTGCAGTGTGTCAATAAAGAAACTTTACACAGAATGGGAAACTTCTCCAGTTGGACTTATGCCATCAATTTGTTTTTGAGTCAATTCAGAAGTCGGAGTTATTTACTGACCTTGCACAATGACAAAAACCCACTAAGGACTCACCTTCTAGCTACTGCAGCCCCCACTCCAAAGGTATTTAGTGACCAGTAGAGAGCAGGGGATGTTCAAGAAGCAACTGTCTGTGTCCCTGTAGCCAGATGTAGAATGATAATATTATCTGCTGGAAGCTTTGGTAGTTTTAAAACTTTCTTGCTGTTACCTCTAGACTGAGCCAGTAAGTATGCAAGGATTCTGTTAATTGCCGTAAAAACAAGAACTGAAGTTTTTCAAAATGGAGAAAATCTTAACTCATCTCTGTTGCTTTATTATACACTTACAATACAAATGTTTCCTTTTGAGTTTCATGGTTTTAACGCTCTTGACAGCCATTGAAACTGCAGGGGCAGTGCCTGAACAATTTGTTTGCTTTTCTGAAAAAAAGAAGCTTCGTATCAAAACTGCAGGATATATTTGGAAAGAAAATAGATCAGCATTTCTTCTTCTTTTTATTGCCATTTGTATCTCATTCACTACAGAAGTGCGGTTATTGTTCTGAAAGAGAAAAAGAAAGAAAAAAGGCAGGAGGAGGGGGAGAGAATCTGTTTAGAATCAACACTCTTGGATTCCTGCAATTTTGCCCAGCTTAATGGTGCTAGTGGTGTGCCATGATTTCCAGGACAATTTATTCTCAACATATTAGCATACAATCTGAAATACTCCAAAGGACCAAATGCCAAAAATAAACCCATATTATTGAAAATGCCAACTTAGTTAAATTCAAGCCTGCATTGCTACTACAGCAATCACATATTTTAAAGCTGTGCTACTTTGTTTTAATTCAAGAGTAGACTCACTGGCCCTGAGTCCAGATCATCATCCAACCATGTCTAAGGCCCTTTTCGCATGGCATTTTCGATGTGAAAGGGCCCTTCGAGCGTCACACACATGAGGAGCAGTCCACATGACACACTCACATTTGCACGACGCTCCAGGGCCTGGCAGGGACAGCTCATGCATTTTTTCATTTTCAGCTTGAAGCCAAAAATGGTGCGCAGTCGCGCATCGCTCTGGGGCCTGCGCGCGGAGCCTCGGGAGCTGGGCCAGTCGCACTTCCTGTCCAGTGCAGCCTGGGAAGGTCCCAGGCTGCACTGCAAAAGGAAGAGGCGGGGCTCTCACGCGAGCAGGAAGCTCATGCGGAGCCGAAGGACCCCGGGCATGAGAGCCTCTCTCCGGAGGCTGCTCGCGCGAGCCCTGCACCCCAACACCGCGAAAAGGTAAGGTGCAAAAAGGGTCTAAGTTATACATAGCTTCAGCACATTTATGTACTTATACGTAATCAAAGTAACTTTCCAAACTCTGCCTACTGGTATTTAAACGTGCTTTTCCCTCTCTTAATGTAGGCTGGCATCCTGTTAGTGACTTATACTGTTATAAGTTCAGTTACATCTGTGCAAGTCATTTCTTTGTTTAGTTGCAGAGGTTGGAATTCTCTACTCACCTCACACAACAATTCAGTTCCCTTCCAAAGCCCACTTTTACCTTCTGCTGCTCACTCCATGGCCACAAAGTGCAAGGGAGCAATGGAGAAGCACACAGCTATGTCATTTAGCTGGACACATAGTGCTGACACCGTTCCCGGCACATCCAAATGATTCCCAGGAAGTCATGGAGGATGTCTCCTTGCCACCTATCCAGCTATAGAAACTAGGGATGGGACGAATCCAGAATTTTCTGAATCCGAATCCGGATCCGAATCCCTGGAAGGTTCTGGGAATTCATGAATCTCACAAATCTCGAATCTTTTGAATCCTTTTTTTAAAAAAAATTTAAAAAGCAACTTTTAAATTTTTTTTTAAACTTTTCAAAACTGTTTTTAAAGAGAACTTTAAAAAAACAACAACTATTTTTTGGTTGGTGGATTTGAAAGATTTGGTTCATCTATTTTTGCACAGGGATTCGGATTTGCAAATCTCGAATCTTTGCTGAGGATTTGAGGATTCAGTTGGCCCATCCCTAATAGAAACATAGCTGTACACTTCTCTGCTACCTTCCCTTGGTGCCACTGGCCAGTAAATGACCAGGTTTGGGAGGTAAAAAGGTGAGCAGGGAATAACAATAGCAGCAACAACAACAACAATAGTAGTAGTAGTAGCAGCAGCAATAATAATAATAATAATAATAATAATAATAATAATAATTTGTTACCCACCTCTCCCCAAGGCTCGAGTCAGGGTGCAGCACTGATGCAGCTAAAGACAAATCATGGTTAAAATAGGAGGCATAGTGTAGTTCTGTGTAGTGCAACATTACACTTCATCTCCATGATCCAGGATCTTCATCATAATTTGGAAAGGGGACAAGCTGGTCTGAATCATTTCAAGAAAAGAATTTCTGTACCTGCAGTTTTAGAATTCTATCCCAGCACAGGGATGCCAGGAGTTACCTAAGCTGCACAAAAGATGGTAGTTGATAAATTCACAGGTAAATTAGTTTTGCCACAAATGGTCATGAAAAAGTTTATCACTTCCTTAGAGCCTCCTTTCTTTGCTAGATGGATATCCTCTGTTTCCAGGTGAGATTTTCAAGTAATGAATGAAGGGTTAGTGATTTCCAGTGGCAGCTGGAGGCTCCCATGTCAGCAGCTATGGGTGGATGGATTTGCCCTCAGTTTTAGTCTGAACTTTAAAGGCACTGTCTAAGACACGGAGCTATTTTTGGGACAGCGTTCAGGACCTTGGGTAGACTCTTTAAAATCTAGGTTAAAATCCTGAGCCAGTTCACAATCATACTAATAATGAGAGCCAACAGCTTCCACTAGTGATTTCCTCATAACAAGCAAAATATGTTAGACTGAGCTACTGAGCTACAGTTTCTATATGTGCTTTGGTACTTATAAAGTTGTTAAAAATTAACGAAAACCGAAAGGAAACAAATATGTTCAGAAATATTTATCTGCTATGATATATAGCTTCCTTAAACTGACAAAAGCATCCGTAAGTGACATTTCACCCCTTTAAGCACCGTGTCGTATTGAGGATCTTAGCATCTCCACAGGGATTTGCTTTAAGATCTGAAAAGGGCAGCAGTGTTCTTAAAACCTACTCCTGCAAGAAAAAGCTTTGGCAGACCAGGTTAGTGAACTTTGGCGCATCTGCACATTTCAGGAGCACAAACAGCCATGGATTCTGTTTTATAAACAGAAAATTTTCCTACAAGGAAGTGCTCGATTTTCAAATGGAGCTTAACATCACATGGCACAAAGTGCAAAACCTGTTTCTCAAAGCACACTGAGGCAAGAGAATCAGTTCTCCAAATGGATAGAGGTTGTGATTGTAAACATCTGAAGAGTGTGCCAATCATTTCTTATTATAGCCAGCAAGAACTACTTTGCCATGTTAGATGGTCCCATTTCATGCTTTCAGTACTGTATGTTGTTTGTATTTTCAAATTTTCTGTACTGAGACAGTATGAAAAGTCTCACAGTTCATTGTTCATTTCTCAATGGAAACACAGATCATCAAGGACTTTTGGGATTCAAGGTCCTTGCAGGGAGTTTCTTGGGTGAGTAAAGACTCTTTATCACTAGAAGTGTTTAAGAGAGATTGAGCAAAAGTTTACATGTGGACTTGAACCATAGTGCAGAGGGAGCACTTTCCTAGTAGTCATTACCAGATGTACTCTAAGAACATGCATCAATGAAGATGAAGCTAGAGATTGTGTTAGGCACACATTCTGGCAGGGAGATCACTGATAACCAGTTAGTCCTTCTGAAACTCAATTAATCTATGCAACTGAATTGTAGGGTGGAGAATTTTCTTACAACCCTCCCATGTTGCATAAAGCCAACTACACAATCAATACATAGGTGCAGATCCAGTGCTGTGATTTTGCTGATAGAACTCCATATGTCTGTGTGACCAGAAGAGAGGTGATTCTCCTTTTCTCCTACAGTGGCCTCAGGCTTCAAGCAAAGAAGAAAAAGGAAGAACATCTTGCTCCACTGGTGGATGTCTACTAGTGCTGTGCTGATTTTAAACTCTGTTTCTTTGTCGCCTTTTTTTAAGTGTCAACTTTTCCAAAAGTAGACTTCAGTGTTTTAAAGCACACATATGAAGAACACTGCTGGATCAGAGTAGCTTTCTGTTTCCAACAACGACAAAGCAAGACCACCACTGTATTTATCTTTTTATTGCCCACAGAGGCCAAGATGTGGTGGAGTCCTTCTGCTGATGGAATTACTGCCATCACCAGAATTAGGAGGGAGCAATCCTCCTTCCCACTGCAGCCTGCTGGCCAGGCTTAGAACATGCTCTAGAGGTTTGGAAACCCTTCAGAGCCAGTTTGCAAGTAGTGTGGATGGCTGCAAGGTAGCTGAGTAGGTGAAAACAGAAGGAACTGGAAACATCCAGGGAACTTGATATGAAAGAGACACAGACCATTTCCACCCTACACTGTTATAGTGCTATTATTCCACTTTCAACATCCTGTGGATTTCTGGAGTTTGTAGTTTACTGAGGCCAAAGACCTTTCTGGCTGAGAATTCTAAAGACCCCTCCTTAAATTGGAGATCCCAGGATTCCATAGGATGTTGAAAATGGAATAATAGCACTATAATATTGTAGTGCGGAAAGTTGCTGAATCTTAGTATGTTTAGAAAAAGTTTTATTCCACTATATCTATATATATCTCCTGGGACTTAGCCTCTCTTTCACATCTAGTTTGAATGGATGAACTACCACTACATCAACCATATAATCCAAATCATATTTGGACTAGCACCACATAGCAGTAATCCATATCACATCTGAAAACTGGATTCTAGACTTGTGCAATTATTTTTTTGTATTTTCATTTTCATTTATTTTCATTTATATTTTCATTTTCATTGATTCGTTTTTCCATTCAGGTTCCAATCGTGATCAGAAATACTGTACACAGATTTGTAAGGGCAGTTGTAAGTTAGAGAAACCGAAGTATTCAAAATAAATTAGAAAAAGTTTGTATTCTCTTTAGTTCCAAATCACAACTATTACAATACAACTCTGTAGAGGGAGAAATGACAGAGCATCTATCAGGTGACAACATACTCTGGAGGGAAGTCTGAATAAATTAGAAATTAAAGCCAGTGATTCCATATGATTCAAGATCATGGAGCACTTTATTGTGCAAACTATACTGTTCATGAATTGAGGAGATGTATGGATGGTGAGCATTTTCCCAGCCAACTGGGTTTTTAAAAAAGTGATAAATAGTTCTACTAGACTTGTTTTCTCTCTCACACACACACACTGTTCCCAGTGGCTTTATGACTAATATATTGACGCCTGTAAAATACTCGAGGCACATAAAGAGCAAAGCATATATTTTTATTTGAACCACTGCCTTTGGATAAAATGATGCATGCTGAACTACAATCCTCAGAAGCATTTTGCGACATTCACGCTCCGTTGGCCATGGGCAAGCCAGGTGATTCCTTGAAGCATACGAGCAAGCAGGAGTCCCAGTGGGAACCAGTGGAAAGGCTTTGAGGATGGAAGTGAAACTCATTAAACTCAGAAATGCTGGAAGAACATGAAATAACAGAGTTGCTACAGGGCATTAGTAAATATTTCAACTGAACAGATCAGGTTTCTCATCCACTTTTTATTAATTTTTATTCAATACTATATAAGAGAAATAAATCCCAAGGGTTTATAAGAAAGGGTGCAAACTTTAACCGATTTAATTGGTAGATGAAGTACTTCAGGTTTGGAGAGTGCCTCATTCTAGGACTATGTAGTTCCAACCCTCTGGAAGGGTCACAGGACAGTCACAGAAAACAGGAGCTCCTTCTTCCTATCTCATAATGTGTGATTCATTTTGTTGCATGTTTATACTGAATAATTCTATGTCCCTGTTACAAATCATTGAGTTTTACTGGCAGAGCAAGAACTCAAGATTAAATTGAACTGTACATGTTGAAGCCATGAAAAGAGACATGCTGAATTACATGTTACAGAAAGGAGAGAGAATCTCCACATTTCTGAGGGCTTCTGACAAAAGGGACTAATTTTCATCAGCCAATTTTAATCAGTAAAAGAAAATTTTATCAATATAGCCTGAGAGTTAATGACATATCTGTTTATTTTTTAAACTTTCACTAACATCCTGCGCTGGGAGATGCACATGTATCCGCATCAGTCCAGTAGCTATATCTCCTGATGCTCCTGATGCCCTCAGAAATTCACCTGGAAAGCAGAGCAGCCTTCCCCCCCAAAAGCATGGAAGTAAGAGGGGACACATCCAGTTAATTTCTTGTAGGCATCTACAGAAACTTCCAGAGGTCCTCGGAAAGTCTGGGAAGATAATGTCTTTGCAACATGTCCAGTTACAAGAAAAAAGCTGGACTCTTCCCATTTGTTTGTTTGTTTTCTTGTTGTTGTTGTTTTGGTCATTGCATGGTCAGAACAGAATTCCAACTTCTACAATAACCAAAAAATTTAGTTGTGATGGTTGTAGGTCCAGCTTACTGTTGCTTGCCTTCAAGTCAGTCCACCATCAGGATGCCAGGCATAGTGCCACTCCTGATGTTTCAAACTACAGAAGAGATCTATTATAGTTGAGCTTTCCAAGGAATTACTAATCAGAAATGTAGTAAATGATCCAGCACACGAACACAAAATATTAAAGGATCTATTGTAATTGAGCTCTTCCAGGAATAACAAAAGCTGCATGCAACATATGCTATGCACACCTACTTGGGAGTAAGCTATACTGAACATATGAAGGAAACTTCTAAGTACACGTTACGCTTGTAACAGCTTCAATATTTAAGAACTGGAGAATGATAGTCAATGAGAGAAGCTATTTGCTTTCTACTTTGGACGGTGCCTTGCACCTGATTTTCTGTAACCATGAACCTGGTATATATACATTATTTTTCTTTTGAGAGTATCGTGTGTGGAACCTTGTATCTTCTAAGACATCTCCCCAGATTTTGCTTTTAAAGTAATATAAAGGAGGGAGGGATGTTATAGGCACCTTTGCATTCACTTAATAGACTCTTACAGATTTTTCACTTTGCTTGAAATATTAACTGTATTTTTATTTACTCAGTTTTATAATATTTAATTTTTATTTTGCCATTGCTGCCATGGTAGTCAGATTGTTTCCTACTTCACTTGTTATTGTTGTTGGTTGCTATTTCATGTAATGCATTCTGTGCTTTAATTGTTTTGTAAAAAAATGTACCTGCTTAGAAGCAAAAGTAATAACAACCTGTTTGCCAGTGTTGAGTCCCCTCACTCCAGGGTCCCTGTCTTTTGGCAATCTGCGCACTTATTTACATTTCACTCATGAATCACATAATGTAGTTTAGGCAAACAATAAGTCAGCTAAGACTAGAACCCAATGCCCATGCAACAAGCCTTACTTTTAAATAAGCATCCTCAAGACTGCATTGCACAAATATGATTTTGTTATGCAAAGAGTAATTTTGTAGTGTAATCACACATTTCTCAATAAATAATCCCATGCATATGCTTGCCTTTTTTTTTTTAAATGCTGTATTCCTATGAGGTTTGAGAGCCAAGCAGGGAAACAGACAATCAAGTAGCCCAATAATCTCTTCACACTAAGGAGCCAAGCCAGAGGTAGTAGCTTTCTGTGTCCGGAAAGAATCCTACTGCCTATTGCTTGACATCTGATCTGTGCAACTTCCACAACAGAGTTTTTTTTCCACTTGCAAGTTTACTTGATGTTGCAAGGATAGGTTCCCAGCACCCACTTTTTTCTTTAAAAATAAGTTTTAGTTTAATTTTACTTACTTTTACTTAAAGAACATATTGTAAAATGGGTGACTGACATAGGCCAAAACATTGGCCTTGCAGAAGGGGAAAAAGCTTGGAACAGAGTCACTAGATTTATGAGATCATACAGTTTACAAGAGAACGCTCAGAAGGTCATGTTCAGATGCTATCTCTGCCCTGCATGGGTAGCTAAGATGTTTAAAAATGCAAATGATAAATGCTGGAGACGTCATCAAGAAAAGGGTACTTTTTTCGTCAATGGTGGGGATGCAACAGAATGCAGAAATTTTGGTTCATGGTTCGAGCAGTCATCCAAAAGGTAACAGAGATAAAGCTTGATTTGGATCCTAAATTGTTCCTATCAGGAATGATCAATTTAAATCTGGAAGGGGGTGAGTGCAAAGAGAGGTTAATATGGCATACGGTTACAACAGCCAGAATTGTATTTGCTAGGCATTGGCAGAAGGTCTCCATCCTGTCTAAAGGGTAGTGGTTGGAGAAACTCATAGAGGTGATAAAAATGGTCAGATTAACATATTTGTTAGAAAACAATTCAGGTCACAAATTCCTCCAAACATGGCAGTATTTACAAATTATTTGCAGAGGGTGAGGTAAAATAATGTGTATGCACTAAGCGTGTACAAATTGTGTAAATTGCGCTTTCATTAAAAAAAAAAACTAGGAAAATCTCATCACTGGAGACAAGGAACAGAAAGTGTGAAAATAGAATGTACCGTGGCAATGGAACTTACTTATGTATGGTATTATTATAGGTAGTCTTGATTAGAACATGATTTAACTAATTGAGGGTTAATATAAAATTTGTTTGAAGGGATAGATGGATGATAATAAATAATTACTAATGAATAGCAAACAATGAAGAATTAACGAGTAATTAACCCTAGAGTGTTTCAAGAACAAAATGACATGATAACTAAACGGAATTATTATGGTTATATAATAAGATTTGAAATTGGTCGAATCTGTGGCACTGACAGCGTGAGAAGTTAATTTTTAATGTGGTAGTTGTTGTTTTCTTTGTTTCATTTTGTTTTCCCAAAGCTCCTTATCCCTCCCCCCTTTTTTCCTCTCCATTTTTTTCTTCTTTTTTTGTAGAATTTGTCATAGGTGTCATCGTTATGCAGATAGCGAATATCTGTTTCTATCATTTTCCCCAATGGATATGTTATCGTATCATATCCTACGTGATATGTTTCTGAGTGTGTTCGAACAGCGATTTTGATATGGGTTACTATGTTTGTTAATTTATATTACAATTTAAATGAAAACAATAAAAATAATTTTGCAAAAAAAAGTTTTACTAGGACGGAGGTATAGTGGCACTGATTCCCATGCTGTGAGGTGCTGAATGAAGCTAATGCTATTCTGGGGGAAAGAAGATGATAAGCAGTGGCAGCCTTGCTCTGCGCCTCACTTTACAACACCAGATTGAGAACTACTAGCCCATCTCCCTTGTAAAAATGTTTCTAAAACAGAAAAGCAAAAGGGTTGCCCTGAGGGCTGAGGGTGAAGGCATGGGATGGTCGCATGTCCTTGGTAAAGAGCTACTGGATGACAACTCTTCTTTTGAAGATGTCCGTATTGAAGGAGTTATCTTGTCTGGTTTAAAGAGAAATAACTAGAAGGTGGGAGATCAGGGAATCTGAAGTTGGCCGTCCATACTTATCCTGTGGACAGCAGGCTCAGCAGTAGGATTGGCAGAGCGGAAACTGGAGAGATCCCTTGTACCTTAAAATGCTTGTATAGAAGATGGAATTTCAGCAAGTGTTGCTTGTCATGCAATCAGATAACAGGCAACCTTTGTTGAACGTTCCCCCACCTACACAACCATTAAAGGTACAGGAGCCCCTCCAGTTTTCACTCTGGCACCCTTACCCAGCAAGCACACAGCTCATCTGGGCCATTTCCGCACTAGACTGTTATAGCGCTATTATTCCACTTTCAGCATCCCATGGAACCCTGGGCTTTGCAGTTTAGGGAGGGGCCAGACAGCCCCTCCCTAAACTGCAAAGCCCAGGATTCCATAGGATGCTGAAAGTGGAATAATAGTGCTATAACAGTCAGTGCAGAAATGGCCCTGGTTGCTGTCTTCCCCCTTGGAGCGAGATGCACTGTTGGTCTGTTTAAATTACATTTTAGAAAATGTATTTTTGTATCAGTATACAGAAACGGGCACATGTACTTTTATGCATCGTTTTTGGTCATCCGTTTTGGAGAGTGTGTATGTCTTCACACTTGGTTGAGGGCAGTCTAGTTGTTTTGTTAACATAATGCCTCATTTGAGATCTTAGTCGTTTATCCTTTCATACCTTTGGAGATCAAAAATGTCTTGTAAGCCAGTGTATGTGTATGGTTTTACTTGCCTAGCTTCTCACACAGTTAACAACATCTATCTTTCAAGCTCTTTATCCATGGCTATACATGGCAGCCTTTATTCAGTTTGGCAGTCTGCAAGGAGGGGGCAGAAGGGAGTGAAACTCTAGGCTGTATTTTTAGTACCACAACATATCTTTTATTTACACCTCTGAATCAACAAAACCTCTTATAACTTTTGAAAAATTGCCAACTTGTTGCTAAATTGCACCTGTCTGCTGCTGACAATTTGTTCTCACCTTTGAGTCAGCTGCAGTTGAATTCATTGCTGTGATAATCAATGTAAATGCCTTGTTTGCTTACATTTCTTCTAGGGGATTTTTCGAGCCCTTCACATCGAGGTTCTTGTCCATTGCGATGAAAAGAAACATTAGATAAGAAACAACTGGGCTTTTTCCTTAAGTGTTTCTAACACAGAGTGAGAAAAAGGAATGTAATCTGAATGTTACACATCCTCTTGGTTATTTTATCTGGCTTCAGGTTTCGCTAGGCATGGTTTATACTTTAACAGCTAATTCATGTGAGGAACAGCTCATTCAATAAAAATTAATTCCAGAACAGGCAAAATTAATCAAGCTTCACACGTGAGCTGGTCTTTCCTCCTTTTCACACGTCTATTACTCTCTTCCCCACATCACTAAGCTTAGAACTGCACACTATGAGGAATGGAGGTGTGATATAATGTGAGGTTTGCCCAGTAATGTACCAATATTTTGAGTAGGAACGGTGTTTGGGCAGAGTGTGAAGAGACTGGAAAAAAGGGTGGGTAGCATGTGGAAGTGACAAGAGCATGAAGGAACAGGTGAGACAGTGGTGTGGCTGAGCTCACTGGGAGACAGATTCAGTGCGTGGCTTAGAGAACTGAGGGAGAGGAGAATGGCTGAGAGAAGAAGAGGCTGAAGGAATGGTGTGTGCCCATTGAGAGACGGAGTCAGATCACGACTTAGGAAGCTGAGGGAGACAGAGTTAATGAAACAGAGAAAAGGAGTCTGTGGGATAGTGAGAAATTTTGTGGCGACAGAGAACAAGATGAGAGGATACAATAGAGTAGAGGTGGGCAACTTTCAAGGTCAGGGGGCTACATTGACCCCCTCCAGGGAATCTTGGAGGATAACACCCCCATCACCATCCTTTCCTCAGTTTTGATTTTAATTTTTAGGCCCCATGTGCCCTCCAATATTCCCTGGGGGCTCTAGGGGGCAATTCACATTTTTTGCTATTGGTGGCCAACAGGAAATGACCTGAAAGTCAACTTCCAGAACTGTATTCTAGGGGCAGGGGGAAGAGTCTATGATAAAAACAAAACAAAAACAAAACCTTAGCCCTCCATTTGACTCTTGTACAGTACTCTAATGACAGTTCTACAGGTATTTTCTACCAGGAGCCCGCTCTGCAAACACTGTAGTATGGTAGACTTCATCAGAAACCACTGTGAAAGGCCCCACCATACACACGGGTGATTTTTCATAAGGGAGGAAAGTACAGGAGGGTGTGATGGAAAGGCAGGATTGAAAACTCCCTGGGACAGGTTGCCTTCAAGTGGACTACCAGCAGTTCCCATTACCACAGCCACACTTCAATTCATATGCCCTTCTTGCTTCTGTATTGGTTTCTGCTGGTGGTGCTCATTCAAGGTGCTACATTTGGCCTTGGTGTCTACTGCTGCTAGCACCTACATTGATTTTGTTTTTTGTTTTTTAGAATGTGGAGTATTAAAAATCAGAATGCGACTTTTGCAACTTCCCCAAGCGACTGGTTCTTCATGGCAAGACAGACCCTCAAATTTTCAATTTATAAAGATTTTACCACATCTGTAAAAAAAGAAAATACAGTAATTATCAACAGAAGCTACTTTAAAAGAAGTCAGCTACTAATCATTATAATTGATTATGTGGTTGCTGAACAGAACATTACATGTGTTAATAAGGATATGGAAATATAATTCCTTTGCATCCAAAACGGTGATCAATTTCAATTAGAAGCAGATTCCATTGAAAACAAACCTTGTTCATTAACTGCTCATAGGTTGTAAACTGTCATATATCTCTCCTTGTTACGGATATCCAGTGATTGTAAATCAACGGCATATTCATGAGTAAACATGCTGTGTTCCATCTATGGGAACGCATGATTTATGTGATTGCAGCTAGGCATGATAACCCTGGTCCTAGTTTCATGAAGACATGAATGCTCTGTATAATGCTCTGTATATAGAGCTGCCTTTAAAAAGTCCCTAGAAACTTCAGCAGGTCCAGAATATGGATGATAGAATTTGACTAGATCTAGCTTTGGGAAGCGTGTGATCCCTGATGGAGATTAAAACAACACTATAGCAAATACGCTCAACCAATAATGTAGCAAGTAACTTCCAACACAGTACAATGGAACCTATACCTTCTAGAGATATTTTTAAATAACAATGTATGCGGGATTATGGAGGTGGGGGTCTGAGAGAGGGATGTATGTAGCCCCCAGGTCTCTGGAAATTAACCCATCCAGTTTAGGCATTACTTTTTTCCTTCTTTCTTTCAGTTTCTGCTTCACCTTCTTCCAGCTAGAAAGATGCAGGCAACTCTAGGAAAGAGACAGGATCTTTTGGACTAACTGATTTATTTTAGCATGAGCTTTCATGGATTAGAATCCATGTACTCAGATGCAAGGTTAGCTTGTGGTCTACTAAGATCCCTAGCTCGTTTTCATATGTCCTGCTTTCAAGCCAGATGTCATCCATCCTATACTTGTGCATTTCATTTTTCCTTTCTAGATGGACGATGTTGCCATTCCACATAATTTCGATGCAGAGTTTTATGCTACGCATCCCTAACGTAGGACCTTGTCTCCTGGTCTATGAGGAATTCACCGAGACTTCAACCATCACCCTGACAAATGGGAGTCCCAGGTTTATCAGCACACATACAATGTCATGTGCAAATCCCTTTGTTGCCATATTTCAATGAGAAGAATATGGATAAAATAACATGGCTCTCCCATCACATCTAAAAATGTAACAATCTGTAGGCCTAAGTGAATAGAATTTCCAAGTGTACTTTAAAGCAGCCATTTCACCATTGCTTGTATGTACGTATGTATTATTTATTTCATTGTATTTTTAAAAAAGAAATGTAGTTCAATTAGCGTTCATGTAGACCACAAAAGCATATAGCTAAATATTTTATGTTCCATTCTAGATTAATCACTAAACCAGAGTGTACAATTTCAGTGAATAATTTATTTGGGCAATATTACTGCCCTTCATTTTATGAACTTCCTGGAAGCATTTCTGAAGTTTCTCCCATTCCTTTATTTGGAAAAAAAATGTTGTAATTGATTCTTGATCTGTAGACTTATAACACTCCCATGACTTGATGTTGTATATCTATATGAGCAGATTTAGATTTCTACACACTTTGAGAACCATCTCACTCAAAGGAAAAAAGTGGGTAGCTTTCTACCCATGCCATCCTGTATGATAGGTTGAAAACAGCTCAGAGTCTGAAAACCAAAGCCCAGGAGAAAGGAAGAGGGAAACAGAGATAAGACTTGTAGAGGAAAACAAGAAATAAATTTCTTCTCCATGTCATATTAGCCATCACTGCATTTGTATGTAAAGATTATTTATTTACTTACTACATTTTAACCCAATTGTTCATGCCACAGTGCCCCCTGAGTCCTATGTTTATCAGAAATAGGTCCCTGCCCACAAGACGACATTAGTAGGCAGAATGACTAGTACTTTCAGCCATTCATAACGCAATGAGAGGGCTGCAACTTGAAAAGAGTGCAACTCTCACAATCCCTTAACTAGCATGACCGCTGGCCATGCTGTTTGGAAGATTTGGGGAGCTGCAGTCTTCAAAAAAGCTACATTCTAAGTTGTGAAACTTCTGTCCTCAGATGATCTGAAGGTTGATACCTGAAAGGAAAGGGAGCTCTCCGCTGCAGCTTTATCCAGGCATGATGGAAGGCCACTTGGGTAAAGGTGTGTGTAACCTTTCAAAAATACTCTTTTCCCACTACTTCCCTCTAAAAATCAGAGTTTTGAAAAGTTACTGTTTAGATTATGAATCCCAGAATCCCCTAGCCACGATGGCCTGCTATAATCCCAAAAGATAGTTTTTCCAAGCTTTCCTAAGAACTGAAATGAAGTTCATTCCATTTAAGTAGCGGGAATATCAGGTGCTGTAGGCTATGTTTCAGAGACAGAACTGGCAAAACAGCCTCTGAGAATTCCTTGCCTAAGAAAACCCTATGAAATTCATAAGGTCATGACTTGATGGCACACCTGCACACCCACACATACACAGAGGTCTGTAATTCATGGTAATGGATATTTCATCAGTCACTATTCAGTTACCCCTTCAACACTGCAAAAATGGGGAAAGGAATTCACAGCTTTTAGTTTAACTAATGACTGTTTTGGACAATCAGACTTCAAATATCATTTTTTAAAAAATACTAAGGATTCATTTGTTCACAACTTTGATGATTCAGCAACTGTTGGTTAAGTTAAGCTCCAGTCCTCTGCCCAATGACCTGCGAGTAAGCTCTACAGACAGCAGTAGAATTTACTTCTAAGTAGACCTGAATTAGATTGGACAATTAATTCATTTTAATTTGCTGTAAGACATTTTGCATTTAGTTAGAAAGCATGGTACGAATAAAGAAACTTGAGACATATATTTTTAATGAACACATAAAATAAATCCCTGTCTCCTTCATGGTCCAGTAGGTTTGAATATACTCTGATTAAAAGAAAAAATATTTCTGTTCTGTCTCCATGTTATGTAACTTTTAATATCCATTCATAGATATCATGTTGGTAGATTTCATTTGATCAGTCTATTTTACTTTTGCAGTCTTGGTGGTGTGATTCAATACACTGTTCTTATTTACACCTCCCCCCCAAAAAAGCGTTCCTGGCACATACACAGGATAAGAGTGTTTACAGAAAATGAGGTCAAGCATTCCTTGGTAATAAAACTTTCTAACTCATTAATCTACCATAAAACGTACAGATTTTCTTTGACATTCTCAAGAGAATATGGGGAGTTGGCTTTATGGCAGAGAAAGATATATCAGGCTTTAGAATGGTCAGATATCCAAGGAAGTAGTTATTTCTGCTTTCAGAAAGTATTCTAGTCTGCATGTTCTGAATTATATAACCAAACTTCAGTCTTTGGACATTTCGGTACTATACTGTTATAGTGCTATTATTCCACTTTCAACATCCTGTGGAATTCTGGGATTTGTAGTTTGCTGAGGTCAAAGAGCTCTCTAGCTGAGAATTCTAAATGCCCCTCCCTACACTGCAAACACCAGGATTCCATGGGATGTTGATAGTGGAATAATAGTGCTTTAACAGTGTAGTGTGTAAATGGCCTTCTTTTATAGATACAGAAAAGAAACAACTGCATCTAGCTGCCATCAAAGTATTTCAGAAGATTCTGTGTTGTGTGTGTGTTGGGGGGTCATTTGGACAAGAAATGCAAGAATTCAGACAAAACTTAACCCCAGCCTTTCAGCTCAAAAGGAAGGCAATGGCAAACCTGTTCTGCATAGAATAAGATAGGATTGACTCGCAAGCAACTTGACAACAACATCCATGGACTGAAAGCGATTCCCTACATTTGGATTGGTACACTGTATCCAAATTGGGAGCACGATGCCTGGAAAAGGGTTTTGTCTCTTAACCAACACCATACCACAGATTTCTGCTTTCAAGTTGCTGTTTGCTTGGAAGCCAAACATTAGATGGAGGGATGATTTGTGAGGGGAGGGGAAGATTCTCTATCCTTTCCTCATTTGCTGTAACCTCAGTCCAGATCAATTCTAAAAAGGAAAATAGGACCAGGATAGACGACAACCTAGGAGACACCGTGTAGTCTCTGGTTCTTAAGAAAATTTTCAGTAAATCACTCCAAGTGCAGTTTCGGGTCCTGAGCTGAGAGCTCGAACTACCACAACATCTTCTTCTTGACAAAAGTTAATGATAAAGGAACTTGTCCTTCTTTGAGCCCTAGCCTCTGTTGTGTCTCTGTCTTTCTCTTCCTCTATGTCTCTTTTAAATGGTCATGAGCCAGTGATGACTATATGGCCAAGTGGAGGCCATATATCTGAATGCTTAATTCCAGAGCTCTAGGGTGGTCCTTTAGGAGTAGTTGCTTCTCTTGCCATTTCTGCACTACACTCTTATAGCGCGATTATTCCACTTTCAACATCCTATGGAATCCTCAGGTTTGAAGTTTAGGGAGAGGTAGGTCAGCCCCTCCCTTAACTCCAAATCCCAGGATTCCACAGGATGTTGAAAGTGGAATAATCACGCTATGAGAGTGCAGTGCGGAAATGGCCTCTGTTGTGCTTATTAGGCCATCCCAGCCTCTCTGCTCCCCCCACATTGTGTGACAGAGACTAGACCTGAAGGACATGATACATGAAATCAGTGGCATGACACAAAAACAGAAATGCACCAAATAGACAGGGAGTCTCTGAAGTAAAGCAAAGATCATGGTTTCCCTCATATTTATCTCAGGTTTGTCCAGTCCAAAGGATTCTTGTTGTTGGCTGATCTCGAAGTCTGCTATACCAGCACCTGGAGGGTTCTCTGCAGTTTCTATCCAGTCACCCACCCGGGTAAGTTTCAGCCTGAAACTCTCGATTCAAGACCTATAGATGCCATGAACACAATTACACATAAGATGGGATGATTATTACTCTGTGGCAATGGAAAGGTGTTTGACCTCTGCTTGGGGAACTCATCATATTGCTTCGTATATTTCAGGGCTGAGTCCTGATATTAAAAACAGATTCTGGGGCTCCTGAGTTAAACCAAGTCCTCATTAAAGGTAATTCAGATTTATGTTAGTCTAAGTAACAAAAGTGCTCTGCAAGAATCTTTGGAATCACTTACAGATGGTGAACAGTCATCCTTAAATAGGCCTCCTTTCCACTGATTAAAATCAGAGTTATATATGTTCAAGGGGAACAGGATCATAATAATTTACAATGATAATCTGGGTTTTAATCACCCATGTTAGCCATCATGGGGATGACCCAAGAAAAGGAACTCAGCCCCATATGAAGCACCACACAATGCCAATGGGAGTTCAGAGTATCACAACCTTCAGTAACTTCCCAAATCTTTTATTTTGGGGGCTAAGAAACCTGGCGCCTGGCCTAGTAAGAGGATCGTTGCCTAGTAAGAGGATCATTGGTTCATAAGTCTTAGTGAATGCATTCCTCTGGAGTTCCCTTGATCAGTTAAAGATGTGTTCTTTGCAGCTCCCCCTTCAGCATTTCCTGTGTTTTATTGCCTTGTGCTTTACAAACAGTGAATGACAAGTATTTTCCTTGGGTCATAAATATATATTTGTGTGTGTGTGTGTGTGAGAGAGAGAGAGGGAGGGAGAGAGGGAGGGAGGGAGAACAGCAAGAGAGACCCTTATAAAATTGAAGTAGGTAAGTGTTATTTGATTTTCATGGAAGTTAAAAGAATACTTTCTAGATAGTTGTGCTACATATAGCAGTGTGCCCACATGGAATATTGCCCAAAGAACCAGGGCTACAAACAGGTATCCCTCTCTACTTACACTTTGCCACTCCTTAAACATGCAAGGATAAGGGAAAAAGCTCTGGAATACCAATGACTGTAATCTTCCCTCTCTCTAGCATTTCTTGTAAGAGAATGTAGACATTATACTACCTTTTAGGAAAGGTTTTAAGTCATATCCTATGACTGAATTCAATTGCATGCTAATTCCAGAATGATTACACATATACTAGACCAAGATCCTGGTCTTGGCAAGAATGGCAGTCATTTCGCAAGATTGGACAATATTTTCTAAGTGGAAATCAAGGATACCTGAGCCAAGAAAAGTACCAGGGGAGGTGTAAGCAGTCAGAATTTAATTACCCATCTTGGAATTTAGCCTGGACACCAGGGTTAAAATTGTTTCTCTCATGTAAAGTGCCATCAGATCTTTAACTTTAGAAGCAGCCAGAAAATGCCTTACTGTTTTATTCCAAAAAACAAAAACAAATCAGATGCAAAGAAGAAGCTCAGCAAGAGGATAGAATCATAGAATTGGAAGAGACTACAAGGGCCATCCAGTCCAACCCCCTGCCATGCACACCGGCTCAGTTTATATGGAAAGTAGCCTATAGATTTAGCAAAACTGAGAAGCCTTATGAGGGACCAGTTGGCCAGTGTCAGTGACATGACTCTGGAAAAAGCAGCATTATAATTTGTTACTTGTAATATATACTGCTTTTCAATAACAAAAGAATAACCACATTACATTATAAATGAATGTTAATAAAGGACAAGAATGTTCCGTCTCTCTCTCTCTCTCTCTCTCTTTTTGCAACATATCTATAACTTTTAAAGTTGCTGTTCTAGTTGAAGTTTATAGCTATGGGATGTGGTGAAACAACAGTGGAGGAAGCACTAGCTCCACTTTGGCTGCTGCCGCCTTGTACTCTTTCATGGTTGTTGCAGGAACAATGAATTGGACAGCACGATAGTACATTTTGTATCACACAGGCATTTTAATAATAATTTATCGCTAGAAGTAACTACTTTATTAACTTTTGAGAAATAAAGATTTATTTTAAAAAATCATGAACTAATTTTTGAAGGCAGTGAAGGAGCGAAGACCAAGACTCTACATCACTTCAGCATAGCATAAATAGCCACCAGTGGAGTTACATTATGCAACCTCTAAACTGAATACCACCATAGAAAAATGTATGTAGATCAGCAGTCAGTACATATGGTTGACAAACCATTACGCACTTGCAATACACAATGCACAAAGCCAATTCATAGAGCAATGCATATTCATGTTACTCTGTGTACTTTAATGTGTTAATGCATGTGAAATGGTCCCAAATGTGCAATCCACTTATGTCACTGTCAACTAGATATGACCATTGGACGCTGTCCAAAAAAATCCTCTCTGCATGAGTAGTATAACTTAAGCCTGCGTATGTCACTAGCAGGATCCCAGCCGTTAACTGTGACTGCTTAAAAATCATCAGCAATTAAATTTCCAGACTCTGCACGGGAGCACTTGAATCAAAGCTGGTGCCAGCAGCTGGGGCTGTGCTCCCGAGAGCTGCCACTTCCCACTCATCAAGAGAATACACTTGAAGCTTTGGGGCAACTGGTCCTCCTTGTTTAGCTTTCCAAGACAATTGAAGTTGCAGCCCTAAACACACTTACAAGGAAGTAAGCCCTATTGAATTCAACAGGACATATTTCTGATATTTCTGAATACAAATTGTATGGTTGCTTTGTTAACAACTTGATACCCACTGCTGTAAGCTGATATATACTAAGAAAGATTTCTAAAAAATCTTACCCAGCTTCTAGAGGGTGCTGTCAGAAGGCTGTTTGAGCCACCCAAGTATATTGGGAGTAGTACCTTTGGAGGGGAGAGGATAGCGGTGCGATCTTTACAAAGTTAATCAGAGAAAGATGGGCTACCGCTTGAGCAGATGTGTGAGAATAGCTAGAAAACAATATTACCAATGGCTGAGATCCTTCATCACAGACGTAGTTATGACTATGTGACTATGTATTGACTCCTGACTTGACCCCCTAACTACCAATACTTTAACAACCCATAGTGACAGTGATTGACAGTGGTCTGTTCTGCTGGCGATCAGGGTGCAGAAGGATACTGTTTCCAGACTCCTCCAGCCAGTGACTAGCAGTGTTGCACTGAGTAGTTGCACTGCAGGAAGGGAGTATCATCCTTTCCTGATGCTACTTTGGAGAACATAGAATGTAAGGTGCACATACCCTCCCATTCCAACCACCACTACATAGTGAAATGCCTTTATTTAAAACTTAAAATTAACTTTAAAAATTGCAAAGCTAACAATGTGCTTTTGGGGGAAAGTATGCCTCTCGAATGGGAGAACCAGCATGGCGCAGTGGTTTGAGTGTTGGACTATGACCCTGGAGAGCAGGGTTCGATTCTCCACTCAGCCATGGAAACCCATTGGGTGACCATGGGCACGTCACACACTCTCAGCTCCAGAAAACCCTGTGATAAGTTCACTTTAAAGTAGCCACGAGTCAGAAACAACTTGAAGGCACAGAACAACAACAATGCCTCTTGAACGGGGGAGGGGGAATACTAATGACAGTCCAGAAATAGAGATGGACAATATAGATTTAGTCAAATAATATATTTCTGCATGGAAAGGGTCTGAAATAGGCGGCCTTTGCAATCCCCTCAGGACGTAGCTTTGCGGGAGAGGGAATGAGTGCATTGTCCCCAAATCAGAATTTTGCTCCCCTCCTTGAAATTTCACTGCAGTAATATTGCAGAATATTGCATCTATAGTACTGCAGAGAGTAAGATGCTGAAAATTCTCCACACCTAGAACTCATGCTTGCCGTGTTCAGCCTCCCTTGGTCACTTTGCCTGCCCCTTTTCTTTGGACGCATGAACCATATTTGTAAAAGCTCAGCTGAAGGTTTAAGTTACTGCAGTTTTAGAAATCTGGGGACCAAAGGAAACTTTTTGTTTAGGCCAGGGGACCGAATTCCTATTGGAGAGGCAATGCCTTCATCTCTCTCCCTCACTGCCAGATTCATTCCAACTCTATGATTCTATGGTTTCATTTACAGTTCTCATTGTGTGGGATACCCATTTCCGCACTACATTCTTATAGCGTGATTATTCCACTTTCAACATCCTATGGAATCCTGGGGTTTGCAGTTTGCAGAAACTGCAAACCACAGGATTCCATAGGATGTTGAAAGTGGAATAATCGCGCTATAAGAATGTAGTGCGGAAACAGGCACAGTTTGCCACAGTGTGGTGCCTTGGCCCACACGGCTTCTCCTTTTTGCTTCTCTAAAAACAAAGCAAACCTGTACGTGAGCAGTTGCTGTTGTCCAGGGAGTGAGGATCTGAACAGAATATTGGCAATCTAACTGAAATATAGATTAGCTGCATGCTACTAGCAGTTAATCAGGGGACTCTGACCAAACTGATGGAATATAAACTAACTGATGCGTGCAAGTGTGGGGGTGTGATTACCACTTTCTGTATAATCAAGCTGTAGAATATGGTAACAGAAAAATTCAACAGTACTGATGTGAAGATAGCATCAGGAAGACACCCCCCCCCCACTTTGTAATCAAAATATTTAACGCTAAAACCATTCTTTAATTATACATGTGTTGGAGGAATTTGGGAGTTTCTTCAGCTAGCTGCTGTCAGCTGGACAGCCTTTGATCTTCAGAGCTAGCTAAATGGCTGCCTTTGATCACCTAGAGAATTGCTCATAAAAGAAACAGTGCTTTTGTTCGGCTTTTCCCTAACTTCATGGGTAAATAAGGAGATGTTTCTGAACTGAGATGGGAGTGGGCGGTTTTTAATAAACAGTTTCCCTCTTTGAAGTAGGGATAGTCAAATTAGCATAGAGATGAAGGATGCTGCTGTTGTGTGAGGACTTGGGAAGGCTTGGCTGGAGGAGAAGTTACTTAACAGCCATCCAAGGTAGAAGGCTGTCTGCAAAAAAAAAGGGCCAATGCACAGACAAACAGGCAGGGTAGGCTAATTCCACACCGTCTTGTTAACTGTGTATCTTTTTGCATCATTGATTAACTGCTTTCTCGCTGGGCTTGTTGATGTGATCTCCTGGAAGCAGTAATTAAAAATTACTAGACACTGAAGTACTTGGGGCCTGTGAGTTTAGAGAAGAAAACCCACCTAAGTAGGGACATGGTAACGCTTTATATACTTAGAAAGAGCATGTGGCAAGCACAGAGCTTGGAACATTAGGTCTGAAAATTAATTTAATGGTGTTAAATGTTGCCACTGTTGACTCCTGGAGGCACGTTTTGTTATTGGCACCTTCAGAAGCTCTGTTGTTGTCCTTTGAAAGTTGCCTTTGGCCAGCTGTTTTTTTTTCTTTCTTCTCCTCAGATTAAAAAGCACAGATTACAGTTGTTGTTTGAGAGTAGTCAGGGCCCAATACATCTGGACAGCATCAGGCTGTAAAAAGCTGAGGCCTCATCTTACAACTTGTTCAGCTGCGCTTTGTCACCAATTTGAATCTCTCTTCTCTTCTTTTTACCTCTTCCCAGTCTCACCAACATATATGCTTCGCTGTCCCTTCAAATGTCTCGTTAGTAATGCTGAAAGTTAGCGAGGAAGTGATGTGCTGATTTCAGGTAGGGGACACCAATCCCCTGCAAGTGCAGCAATACCTCGCCGACTAGAAAGATCAATCTGTGGAGAAATCTCTGTGGTAGAACACATGCTTTATGCACGCAGAGGTCAAAATTCCAAATTTAGTCCATGGCCTCGCCAGTTTAGTAGATTTGGGCAAAGACTATGCATCAGCAGCTGTAACTACAATTATGTAGCTGCATCTCCCAGTGCTACTCCCCCCAAAGCCAACCTTTTAAGCTATGCAGCCCCCTCCCCAACAGAGGTATTTCCAAGGCACAGGAGAATCAAGCCACAACCATGGTCGTCTCACAGCTGCATACCACAGCACACCCCACTACCAAGACAGGGCTAGACGTGTCATCCTCGGCACTCTGCTGTCCAACACTGTGGAAGTTTCACCGTTGGGGGAAAGCTGCATGCTCAAAAAGTGGGTTGGAGGGGCACTTTCGGTCATTGCAAAGGAGCAATGACCATAAAGGTAAATTCGTGTAATTACGATGTTGTGAGTTAAGCTTAAGACATTGTAGTTATTGAACAAAATGCCGGCCTAAGTATTCAATAAGCTCACTATTCTCTGAAAACATTTTACTTTTACTTTAATACTTTTTTTAAAAAAATTCTCTTAACCCAGTACCGTAAGACTAATGAAGTAAAGTGATGCTTTCCATTATTAATTTTGTTGTCTGTCAGTGCTTCACTTGATTGTTGTGAAATGTTTGTAGTAAAACTTCAGGAAGGAATCATGACTGATTTCTTCCTGAATTAATCCATGATTATTAAAACAGCTCAAAGACTGATGAGTCCATGATTATTAAAACAGCCCAAAATATCGATTCTGCCAACGTGTTCCTCTGTGGCCAATCCCTAAAGCCTCCTCGTGTCCTCTTGTCACATGTATGCACATAAAACTCTTTTGAATTAAACTCAAGTGAAAATCCATGGAGGGAATTGCATGAAAGTGATGGCCAAGATTAGTCTACTGGGTGCTGCCACACCTTCTCTGTATTCACTAAATGCATGGAATGAATTGTGTGTACCTTCTGATGTTCAAAGGAGGTCTGTTCAGGAAGAATTAAAGTACTGTCTTGTAAGGACCATTTTATTTGCCCAGGGATTTCCAATATGTCATGCTGGCTACTTCCTACCGTTACTTGATGATTGTGTATACCTCTGCTAGTTTTAGACCTTGATTGATTTACTTCTGTTGCTGAGCCCATGTTTTAATGTTGAATTGTACTGTTACATTCATAGTGATTCTTTTTTTTAAAAAAAAAAAATCTGACTAGTATTATCACTGAACATCACTTGGACATTTTGGAAAGAAGGGAAGCATGTTATAACTAGCCTAAAGAAACTGTGCTTGGTCACATTCAACCATTTTGGACTTGAGTCCCTCTCCTTTCTTTTTGGCAGATGATCTCTTAATCCAAGACTGCAAACAAGAAGCCCACTGTTAAATTTGTTTTGAAAAGAGATTCCTTAATAAAATAATAGTTAATTTTTAACCCTAATAGCTGCAAAACAATAACAATAACAGCATTCCTTTAAACCTGGAGAAGCTACTTATATGGGGCCATCTCACTATAAAAACAGAAGATAAAAGAATTCTTTAGATGACTAATTCATGAGCAATTACTCCTTGGTGGGAAATTTGTATATTTTATTTTACTTCGGACAGAGTTCATGCTGGATAAGCCACAGCTGTGGAATAGTGCAATTTATTATAAATTGTAGAATGCAATACGGCAAATAAGTAGTTCTTTATTGGTTCATTTAGTTGTTGTTGCTATCGTTGTTGTTGTCGTTATTGGCTTAGGGAATGGCCTGGTTGTTTCAACAGGCTTCTGATTGGTTCTGGAAAACCACACATGGCCTGGGACATCCAGATCTGGGATTGTTACCATGCTGTACACCCCCATTCTGTGATACAATATGATTGGTTATAAATATTGTTTAATTGGCATGAAATAAATATAAGAGACAAAGGACTCTGACTGGAAGCATCCTGAAGCTAGTACAAAGCCTATCATGACCAGATCATAAGTTTAGATAAATCAATCAAAAAAGGAAAGGAAAAAAAAAAACTTAACCTGATGGGTTTTAGATGGTTCTCTAAAGTCCCCAAGACAAAAGACAACAGCAGATGAAGCTGCCAGGCTGACATCCTACTACCTTTTACTGTCATGCTCTACTTCCAGAACACAGAAATGGACTCTGACCCAGAGACTGAAACAGGGGACATGCCAGAACCCACTGAATAGGAGGAGGTTAGAGAGCCACAAATCCCTGAGATGGGACATAGTGCAGTGCCAGCTCCAGCAGAGAGCCCTGCCGCTTCAGAAACAGAAGACAACTTACCTATACCTACCTTTGTCAAGCATAGACAGCTGAGAGAGCTTGCACCAATCTCAAAGGATTTATAGAAGACAGCAAGTAATTAGGCAACAGTTGTATTAAGCTGCTGACCTACTCCTACTCCCTCTAGGAGCTGTTGGAACTTATCTGACCTCCTTGCCTGCAGGTGGTATTTCTTGGATCGTGTTGACTCTGGGCTTATTTGCTCTGCCTTTGGATTCTGTTGGACCCTCTCTATGCTTTTGAGTGAAAATAAGTGACTGATTTTGAGCTGTTCTGTTTCTTTGTTTGCTCCTTTGGCTGTGTTATCTCCTGGCTATCAGCTGTGCAGCCAATAAGCTTGCTGCCTGGATTGAGATAGGACCGTTTCCCCATGGAAACAGTCCTTTTGTTCTTTCACCTCTCCAGTAACTAAGAAGCTATCATGATTTCCATCGCTACTTTCTTACTTGGCTGCAAAGGCAATTAGAACCTTCCAAATCCCCTGTTTCAGTTCTACTAGAGAGTAATTCACACGTTTCCTTCAAGGCAGAAAAATGGTATTTAAGTCCTGGATCAGACATTGGTTGCTTGCTGGTATGTTGAATACACATGGCAAGTTATGCTATATGAGGGCCTCCTCCCGGATTTCAGTTCACTGTACCACCCTCAGGCTTCCCCAGGCTGAGAAAGCTCACTTCAATCTTCTGCTGCTTCAGGAACAGTAACTATTACCCACTTCACCCTAAATTATCGCTATCCAATCATCCTCTCCTTTATCTTTGCTAGCCTTGTATAATTGTGATACTGTTTGATTGCTTGCATACGTTGGTGAAATTCCCTCAATAAAGACTTATTATTTTGGTTTCCAACTGGTGTCCTACAGCTAGTACTGGTATACACAGGTGAAAGGATCCTTCAAGGTTACCCCACCTCTTGCAGGCCTCTCTTTTTGAGCTGTTTCCCTACCTTCCCCATGGAGGCATGGATACTGCTAGAGGACCTCAAAGTCCCCCACCTTTAGGGGTAACAGGATTCAGGGACATGAATTTGCATACAACTCTTGAGGCATGATCAATAAGTTTTTTGGGGTGAGTTCATTGAGTCCAGGCTCCAATTTTCCTTCCTCAAAACCTACTAAATGCTATACCACACCCTGAAATGTAAAACTGTAAATGACTAGAAATCCACTTGAAATTTCTTAAAAACTTTATTTTTGAATAGACCAAAATATATGGGGTGGTGGCTGAGGTTGAAAAAGAAACAAACTTCTTGGAGGATTCCAAGAACATGATTTACCTCCCCTCCTTCCTTGTCTTGTGAGAAGGCATTTCTGAGCTCCAAATCTTACAAAATAGGGTGGGGAGACTTGTCTTCAGGCTGCATGTTGCTCATCCACATTCAGTCACCTGGGGACGTGGGGTGGTGGAGATTCGCCCTGGGTGGCAATGTTTTTGAGGTGTCCTAGTCCGTAGCCATGCCCTCGCATGCATGGCCACGCCCCATGCATCGTAGCCACACCCCCATGTACAGTGGCCGCGCCCCTTGAGCTGTAGCCCTGCCCCCTCCTGCTCTCCTCCACACACTCCAAGCTCCACCACTGTCCACATTCCATAATTTAGCTTCATTTTCATCTCTTCATCCTGGATGCCTAGGCCTAGATCAAATGTTGTCTTCCCCTTCTGCTTGTCCAGGCCATAGTTGAATTGCTTGTTTCCGTTGTGCTAGGATGATTCTGAGTTTGAGTTGGAGCAATACTGCCTACTCTGATTTGCAGTGGGTGGCTTTGTGGAGCCTCAGGCAAACAAGGTTGCCAGGCTTCCTGGCCCCAGTTATCCAGGCCTCATGGTGAGGGGGAGGAATCTCAGAGCAAGAGCGCTCCCTTAGTGTTATGCATTTGAATGGCATACTCTGCAGAACTGTCGTTTGTTCTTAATGTATTGTGCTTAGTGACATCCCCAGGGCTGTCCTTCATGACATTGCCTTGCTAATGTCCCCTGCGATATAATAAGAGGCCATGCCTAGGTCACAGGCTTTGGGTCCAAAAACTCTAGGTCTGGGGTACGTCTGATCTGGCAACTCTAATGGAGGCAAAGGTCCATTTCGGCTCTGCTGCCATGTGAACTGAAGTGGAATCTGGGATCTTTTGTGTCCAAAGCATAGACAGTTTGACTCCTGGTCTTTCTTTATTGGGGGTTCCCTACTTCAAACGCACTGAAAAGGTTTTTTTAGACTATAACCTCCACAATCCCCAAGCTGGCAGGGTTGCTAGTTGTGCTGCCTGGAGATTCTAGTGACTGTTGTGCTGATCCCACTTCTTTTCCTGGGCTCTGTCATGCATGTGCAGAAATGTGTAGGAAAGGGTTGTAAAGCCAGGATAATGGATGCCATTTCCCTTCTGTCCCAGAAAGGCTCGTGTGAAGTCCATGCACTGTGTTTTCAAGCCTATGTGGCCCAACTTCACACTGTCATCTATTAGGACAGGATGGCATCCTTTCTATGGATTGATTCAAAGAGGGCAGTTCCATATTTTTTTTTTCGTTTCCACATTTCTTGTTTTACTTACTTAAATGGTGGCTATAACATTGCATTCTCAATCTTTTTAAAAATTAAAAAGGCAGTATCATTTATAATGATGAATAATAAAGTACTGCTTCCTAAGTGTGTACTCATGGAAATGTAATACAAATTATTGGTCTTTGAAAACATAACAGTTACAGCATGTAATTGTAATGTTATCATGGCTCCCCTGTAGATGGTGAGACATTAATGGACTTCAGCAGAGATTTAATAATTCACAGAAGGAAATAGCCAATTCTGATAGATCTCTGTCTGCACTCCCCCCCCCGCCACTGATGAAGTACAACTCAACTATTGTCTTAAACCCCCTTTGTCAATATAATTCAGATGTATTCACCCTGTCTTTATTATTATTATTGTTGTTGTTGTTGTTGTTGTCACACTTAGTGTGACTGACAGTAAGGTTTCTTTGCAATAATTCTACACTATCATTTATTGACTGAGAGATTACATTGGTTTCTACAACAAATGTACTAGGCATTCTACTCATGCTCTGCTCTTGCCTTGGCCATTGGCTTTATGAGCAGTCCCCATCTTCAGTGCTGCTGCAAGCAGGACAGAGAAGCAGCAAGCAGGTCACGTCCTCCTGGTGGGCTCAGCAGAAGGGGCCAGCAGCTGAGCACAGGAACACGTACTGGGCTGCCAGCTCTGAAGGCTCTGAGCTGAGAAGCATGGAAAGGAGGACACCTTCATCAGTAGGGCGGGTGCTCACAGTCAAGAGTCAGTGGGTAGGGTGCATATGGGGAGGCAGGTGTTACTGCTCTGGCTAGCCCGAGCTTGGGGGATATGAAAAGATATCTCTTGATATCAATAATTCGGCCTCACATACCCATTCCCCTCCATGTGCTTGCGAGGCCCCTGGACAAGCATGCATACAGGCTCGGCTGATAATCGCTGTAATATTCCAACACAATACAGGCAGGCCAGAAATAGCCGACTCGCAGCTTCAGGAGACCTCAAAGGCAAGTACTCTATTATGTATGCACGCAACTTTCAAAAGATCCTCTGCCCCGCGCTGGCAGCTTGACGATCGAGCTATACAACGCTCAAGTACTCCGCGTTTGCATACCGGCTACCTTATTGACAATTTGGCTATAACTCAATCATTCAAATTCTGACCTTTCGGAGGCTTTGTCTCCAGCCCCAAACTCATTGTTTTCCCCAAGTCCGAACTAGCCTGCGGTCACAATTCTCCTTATAAAAACCCCTGACTTTGAGCGCTTCCTCGGATCGCTCTTGGCTTCCATCCTGCCTTGCTGTCGCTTTGTCCAGCGAGCCTTCCCCTCAGCTCCACGTGCTGAGATCCACGCTCCCCAGCTTCTCCGCTTCCAACCGGGCTTCAGGACAGGTGAAGTATCACCCAAACCAACAACTCCTCTAAAAATCCCTCTATCCCACTCCAACCTTTATTTCCTTAGTTATCTGTGTGAGTGTGCTGCATACTCTGTTTGATTGTGTTCTAATAAAACATCATTTATTGTTTCAACCTCTGTGTGCTCCTTGACTCAGCCTGACCCCGTAAACATAGGGTTCGAGATCTCGCTATGTTACCCTGCCTCTCGTATTGCTAGGCTGTGCTCTTGGCTAATTTCCCCAATGTATAAATTGAGAGTGCATTTAGGTGTCCCTCCCGGGACCCCCAGAAATCAGGGTAACACAGGAGTCACCCAAAGGTCATGAGGCAGTGGTGTAGAGTCCAGCAACGTGGAGGTGAGGGGAGGACTCCCCTTCCTCCTCCCTTGCAAACCCTCCCAGGCCTCCCACTGCCACTGCTGCTCTTTTCTCCCTCTGGGAATGAGAAGGAGTTCCTGAGGGTGTCCCCACTGTGCTCGAAGGAGTGCTGAGGGTGGAGGGGAGGGGATGGCAGTGAGTGTTGGCGGTCTGCTTAGGAAGGGGAGAACATGAGGGTTTCCTGAAAGGGGTGTGTGGAGGGTGAGGGAGCTGCCTCACTAAGGCCTTTGTGGGAGAGGCTAGTGGAGGAACACAGTGTGTGGGGAGGGGGGATGCTGAGATATCCTGGTGAGAAGAGGGGGGTGAGGAGAACTATTCCTGAAGGTGGAGGTTTTGGCCAGGGACAGGCAGGTAATGTCCCTGTCTGCTGAAAGGCTGCTTGCAAGGCTTCCCAAATGTCTCCCTGAGGCAGAGGGTGGGTGGCACAGGATCCAGGTGGGGTGGGCTACAGGGGAAAGTTCTAAAGTTCTTTGCAGAGGTGTTGCTTCCATTTGAAGAGGCTGCCATGATTGTTGAAGGCAAGCATTTCTGACTAGTTGTTCAGCACTATTCCATTCTGCCCCCAACGTAATTTATAGAAACAATCTGAGCTGTGAGGTGAAGCAGAACATGTTAATGCTATAACAAGGCCTGTAAGTGAAATGCAACACCCACCTTATCATTAGTTGAAATTAATTAGAAGTATTTGTCCATAGTTTAGTGTTCAGATTTTATTATTATTATTTCAAATTTGTATGGAATCAGCTCAATAAAAGGAAGCAGGAAGCCCCTACCTTTCAGCACCCTGTTATCTGACAACTTGCTCTTTCGATGCTTCCAGTGTAAGGAGAGATTCCATTAATTTGTTGAGGGGAGTACGCTGTTTCATAATTTGTTCTTTCCTGTGGAGGCTCACCTGGGACTGCTTGCACATGCATGCTGCTTGCAAAGTGAGTTGAGAGGGTGAAGAAAGGTGCCAAGCCAGCTGAGAGACGTTGCAAGCAGCATGTGGACAGTAGGTCCCAAGTGAACCTCCATAAGTCCTTCATGCTCCCTGTAGTACAGTACATGGCTTCTGGTTTTCAACTAATTCCATTTTCCGACAAGGCTCTGGTGTCTAACCTGTCAGATTAGTGAGTAACAGGAATGTGTGCATTTACATATTTCTCCCTCTTCTCCAAATTTGAAGACCCTTGATAAGCAATTTTAAATAAATATTTGAAGCACTTTAGGGTTTTAAATTTTTAGTTAATAAAGAAGGACCCTGGTAAAGGAAAGATTACAAACCATTGTTCTAGCGTTATACAAACAGAAATCTATATTATCATTTTTTGGACAGAAAGAATGTTAAAATATGACCTTCCATCTGGGGTCTGTAATGCTACCACCTGAAATTCTCTCATCTATGTCTATTTGTACTATCTGCATTCTTTAAAGTACAACATATATACTGGATGGGAAAAGAACATGAAAATATATTTTGGTTCACAGCACCCTTTATGGCTCAATTTTTTTGCAATTTCCCCAGGAGTTGCATTGATTATGTAGTTTTGAATGTTGCACTAGGAGTCTGGGAAACCAGGGTTCAAATCTCTAGTCAGCCACAGAAATCCACTGGTTGACAAGGTGATGGAACCTCCCGCCACTCTGTTACCACACACAAACCACCGGTGATTTCACCAAGAAAACAGCTTAACCAACCACCAGTGATCATACAACAGCCTATCAAGTGGCTGTCATGTCACTCTAAATTCATATTAATTCTACATCATTCCTCATAGTAAAAATAATGTCTACAATGGTAAGAAAGCTATATTTCTATTTTCTTTTAAAAATTACTATACTGCCTTTCTGAAACACATTGGATTAGTGTACAAATTTTTTTTTACAGCAGTGGAATATATACCCAAAGCAAGAAAGTCCACACATTGCTAATTGCAAAAGGGCATTTGTAATTGCAACAGTAGTGGCTGGTGAGTTTGAAATTAGTTGGGTGTTGAATTGGCTATGGATTTCAGTCTGAAATTTAAACAAAATATCCAAGGTGCTGAATCCCACATGCTAAATAGGTTCATCACCTTGACTGGCTCCTTTAAAATCCAGAGCAGATTCAGCATCCAAAAGACATGAGAGCCGCCAACCACCACTGAAATGCAAATGAAAAAAATGACAAATTTGTTTTATTCTACCTCAGTGTAGGAATTCCACAATTTTGTGGACTACAATGGTTAAGTGAGCATGTTGCTGAATCCCTATGATGTTCCATATTTGTGGACAAGCAAAACTTGAAAAGAATCCCTTTAATGAACAGCCAGTTTCAAATCTAACCACCCTAGAGCAGCTTTGATATTCTGATTGTTACTTATCAGTTTAAACAATACTTTACCAATTCCTTCTAGATCTGTCCTTTGCAATATATGGATTTGCAAACCCCAGGATTTCATAGGACGTTGAAAGCGGAATAATGGCACTATAACTGGCTAGTGCGGAAATGGCCTTAGTGTGATCCTTTGAATGAGAGACTTACAAGAACACAGTCATCAAAAACCCTGCTAACATCTTGCAGATTCACAGCCACATCTTCCTTGATTGAGTCTATGCCCCTGCGAATGTGGTCTTCCTCTTTCCCTCTTGCCTTCCATTTCACCAAACATATTATCTTTTCTAATGAGCCATGTTGCCTCATGTACAACAGCTTCAGTTTGGGCTTCTAGGGAGACTTCAGGCTTGATTTGTGCTTGGGACACTAATTTCTCATCTAGCTAGGAAACACAGTTTTCTTTATCATAGATAGATTAAATTAATTGAAACTTTCATGGTTAAAAAAGGACATTCTGTTCTTTAACTTTTCTTATTTATGCTATTCTTGACTACTGCATGTATATGCCTAAAAATTTTAGTAAAAAAAAAATGACCCCGAAAACCTGAGTCAACTTATCCACAGCTCAATGTAAGTACAGTACCTTAACTAGTATTATTATTTTTAAAAAGAACCATCCCCTTCTCTGAGTAGAGTGGCAAAAGGCAAAAGCTTAGCCCATGCTGGGGGAACCTAAAAGAAGCACCAACCCCTCTACTCTCTCCACGGCAGCACCACCTCTGGCCTTTTTGAATGCCTGGGTAGGAAAATGGCACTGAGAGAGTAGTGGGGAGTCGGTGCTTTTAGGTTCTTCTGGGATGGACTAACCTCTTGACTTTCACCACTCTACTCAGAGATGGGGATGGTTGCTTTTTTGATAAAAGTTAATAATATAATTTTTGTCAAAAAAAGAATCCATCCCCTTCTCTGAGTAGTGATGAAATGCCTTTTCGAATGCCTGGACAGGATCCATTGAGTAGAGTGGTGGCAGTGGTGGCAACCAGGGGGTAGCAGCTCCCCCTGAGGCAGTGCTGGGGCTTCCCCTCTCTGCGGAATGACACTCGACTTATCCGCAGTCATGTCAAAATCCATTATTTTGGCCCCCAAACCTGCCCTTGACTTACGCAAGAAGTCAACTTACACCTGAGTAGGTACTGTATTACTTTAAAAGGTTAATGAAGAAAAATTGATTGGTCTAAATTTTCATTTGTGTGTCGTGTGTTAAGTGCTGTCAAGTTGACTTTGACTTATGGTAACTGTGATTTAGGGTAACATACAGTGACTTTGACCTTTGAATGAGAGACCTTTAAGAGCCTTTGTCTTCAACATCCCTGCTCAGATTTTGCACATGGTACTGGCTTCTTTGAATCTACCCACTAGATTTGATTTGCTTGTAACCAACAGATTTAGATATCATAAAGCACTGGAAACTTTTTGCTTGGCTTGAGTGATAACTTAACAGGAACCAGCTAACAAAACTGTGATCCTGAGGAGGAGAACCCAATGCCAGCTTGCAAGTTTCTCATCTATAGAGGGCCTGGCTACATATGAGCCAATGTGATTCTTGGTTGCATCAATAGGAGTATGGTGTCTAGATCGAGAGAAGTAATGGTACCACTCTATTATGTATTGGTTAAACCTCATTTGGAATACTGTTCTGGGCACCTCAATTCAGGAAGGGTGTCAATAAGCTGGAGCATGTCCAGAGGAGGGCAACTAAAATGGTGAAGAGTCTGGATGCCATGCCCTATGAGAAGCTGCTTAGAGAGCTAAGTATGTTTAGTCTGCAGAAGAGAAGATTAAGAAGGGACACGATAGCTGTGTTTAAATATTTGAAGGGATGTCATATTGAGAAAGGAGCGGGCTTATTTTCTGCTGCTCCAGAGACTAGGACAAGGAGCGATGGATTCAAGCTGCAGGAAAGGAGATTCCACCTAAACCACAGGAAGAACTTCCTGACAGTCAGAGTTGTCCGGTAATGGAATATGCTGCCTCCCTCTTTGGAGGTTTTTAAGCAGAGGCTGGATGGCCATCTGTTGGGCATACTTTGATGTATGTTCCTACATAGCAGGGGGTTGGACTTGATGGCCCCTGGGGTCTCTCCCACCCCTATAATTCTATGATTCTAAGGCACTTTCTCACTTCCTATTCAACACATTAAGGAACATGAACATTTATGCAAAGAATGACACATCATAACATCATTTTTTACTATTCGTGCTCTGTAAACGTTTCTCTCTTGATAAATCACCTTATAAATGTTATATTTCTTTGCTTTGTGTACTTAGAACAAAAAACTTGCAAACCCCCCCAGACACGTCAGCCTAATACAGATCAGTAGGGGCATCTTCCTTTTAAAGGATGATTTTTCCAACAGTTTTTAATATTTCATCCACAGACATAAATCAGCCACTGTACCATTATACCAAAGGAAAATCCTGAACATTGGCTTACATTGAAATAAAACCTTTTATTTGGGGACATTATTGCATATAAATAAAACCCAGAGCTGCTTCTTTTGAAAAAAATCCTAGCTGATTTCAAAACCAAATCTATTGTAAAATTATCAATTATTTATTTAATTAAATCTTCTTGCAGTGTGCTCTCTCTGTCGGATCCAACATGTCTATATTATTTATTTCTAACACATGTATCAGTGTGAGAGAACAAAGATACACAGCCTTCTTAATATTGGATAAAATATGAAAATCCATTTTTCCTCAGGTAGAAGAAGAGATGGCATAAAATTACAATGCAGCACTGCTATTGCTTGTAAATATGTTCTAGGGTTCTCAAGTATATTGACCTAACATCAGCTATTAGTCCCAAATAGAATAAATTCATTAGTTTAATGGTTCCATTGTCGTTGGACTCACACATAGATTTAGGCCATTGACTTAAAAGCAAACCCGCTGATTTCTATGGTACTTGTATTTAAGTGGGACAATACTGAGTATGAGTGTTACATATTAGTCAGTTGTCTACAATAATGCATATAGAGCACTAACACTGTAAGATAAGATGTAGTGTCTTTTGATAATTAATCCTGTCCTGGCAGAGATTTCTGTAATTAATGACTTGTGCTATAGAGAACACACATGAAAAAACAGGGAGAAAACAGGGGTGGATGTCCCTATTTGCTGCATGGAGTTTGGCAGGATGCCATCTTGTTAAATGCCTACCATTTTTCTATTCTTAACATGTTTTTCCCCCTCATGGAAACACAATTTTTTGTGTGCAGGCATAGGTTTTCGAGGTCAGCAGACCCATTGAAATGGTCTTGGCACTACTGGGGCAAAGAATATTAGGCTATGAGAAATCAGTAGGCATATTGTTTGAAAGTGACCACTATAGCTGTGTTTACAATTAAAAGAGTGGTTCAAGCTTTGGTCCTCCAGATATTTTGGACTTCATTTTCCACAATCCATGACCATTCATTGGTCATTCTGGCTGAGACTTCTGGGAGATGATGTCTAAAACGTCCAGAGGATCAATACTTGTGAACCACTTAATGGAAAAATAGAAAAAATTACAATAGAAATATAATATTTTCATGAGGTACAAGAGCAGGAGAATAAGAGATATGCCACATTCTGAAATTTTAACAAGAACAACAACAAACCACCTAGCTATTCATTCATCTTAGGCATGAGCACTATAGTATTTAAAGAATCAAAGACTGCTACAGCAAATGCCACAAGGACTGGGAAATGCTTAGGTACTGGATGGATTCCTTGAGCTTATCCATTTTGATGCAACTAGGTCATTTTAAATCCTCAACTTAAACTCTTGCCCTCCATAGATAGCCATGTGTTCCATTTCACTTCAAGGCATTTTCTAAGCAACAGCTGTATGTCCAAATAGACACCCAGTTCTAGCTTTTGGACACCCAGTGGAGAAAAAGGAAAACATGTAATTTAATCAATGAAATGTAAGCACAGACTCAGACTGGAAATTATACTGGCTAATGCTAGGATATCATAGCAGGAATCTTATATTGTGTAGTGTAATTTTACACATGTGTCGTTGAGTAGTGAGAGATCTAGCATGATGTAGTGGTTTGAATTTTAGACTGTAACCCTGGAAAGGAGGGTTTGATTCCTCAGTTGTCCATGGAAACCCACTGGGTGACACCTCTGGCATATTATACAATCTCAGTCCCAGAAAACCCTGTGATAGGTTCACCTTAGGGTTGTCATAAGTTGGAAATTACTTGAAGGCACACAACAAGAACTTAAGTGGTGATTGTGCTACATTGTGCTCCTGCTGAATAGTGATGTTACAGATCCAATTGGCTATCTGTGACTGTTCTTGTTGTTTCCACAATCTCAGTTAATCAAGCAGTGCACTGAAGGCACTGATGAGTAGTTATGCACCATCAAATATGTGTGATTGCATGTGCAACCCTTACACTTGCAGAACCCCACTTACTCTACTGTGAACTGTGGATGGTACCCCATGACAAAACACTACAACTGAATACATAAGAGAACTTACATACATTTTAAATCACAAACAAGTAACACCAAACTAAGTAAAAAGGATGCTGAAGTAACCTTCACCAACCCTGGTGGACTCCAGTAAGCCCATGCTGGTTCAGGTGTGTCACTCTGAACTTACACGCTTCTCCTCGCATCTTCTGCCACTCTTGGTCTTCACTTGGGAGGCCCCTGGGTTTCAGGACTATTGCTGCCTGCTCCAAATCTAACTTCTTACTGCACCACTGCCCAAAATCCCACAACAACTGACAAATTATGTACCTGGTACTAGGAAAAGGTGTGCTTACTTCATAAACAATATTCTGAGCCATAACATGAATAACTTTTTCCATAAGCCATTTCACTAAGCAACAGAATCAACCATTCAGAACAGTCTGGAAGCAAAAAACTAAAGCAGACTACTCAGAAGAGGTGGCATGCCCTGCTTCCAGAACATGGAAATGTACTCTGACTCAAAGACTGAAACAAGGGACATGCCAGGGCCTGCTAAACAGAAGGTTACAGAGCCACAAATCCCCAAGACAGAACAGAGTGCAGTGACAGCTTCAGCACAGAGTCCTGCTCCTTCAGATATACAAGACAATTTAGCTATACCTACCTTTGTCAAGCATAGACAGCTAAAGGAGAATTTTCACCAGTCTCAAAGGATTTATAAGAGACAGCTATTAGTTAGGTAGCAGCTGTGTTAAGCTACTGATATATATAGGCACTGCCCTTCCTCTCCAGGAGTTGTTGGAACTTATTTGACCTTCCTGGCTGCCAGTTGTATTTCTTGGATTGTGTTGACTCTGAACTTATTTGTCTGCCTTTGGATTCTGTTGGACCTTGTTTGTGCCTTTGACTTTTTGTATACTGAGTAAAAGTGACTGATTTTGAGCTGTTCTGTTTCTTTGTTGGCTACTTTGCTAGTGTTCCCTCCTGGCTATCAGCTGTGTAGCAGCAAGCTCTGGCTTGCTGCCTGGATTGAGATAGGACAAGAGGACTTTTTTACATTACATGATTATTAATACTATGTGTATGGGAAATGACTGGAACTCTATTGTAATCTCAAGGAGGTGTAAGAATGCCCTGACCCCAGTTTGTCTCTCTGTATTTTAAATTTCTGTCTACTACTGCTAAGAATTCTGGGTAATTAAGCACGCTGTCTGTTGGCTTGATTTCTGTCTTTTGCCTTGCTCTCTCAAGGTCAAGGACTCTGTATGCTTGCTAGGTTAAAATGTAGACAAAACAAGGTTGCAGATGATGCTTGCTAACTGGCACCTGCCCTTGGCTTGAGACCAACAGCCAACTAGCCCTGGGCAGTGGGCACTGGGAAGATAGCTCATTCTGGGTGCCTATTTGATCGATGACCTTGACAGTTGAAAGAAGTGAGCTTGTCCCAGATGTGTGAGGACTCTTGAACATTCTATGGAAGATAGCCAAGTCTCCCAGGCCAGGGGCTGTAAATACTTGTGGACTGTGCTCTCAGGTTGGGGAGATCAGCATGGGTTGATGGCTGCGGTGCGGTGCATATTGGTTACCAGAGGCAGGGGTCTCCTTTACCACTTTCTTTATAGGCTTCTGCCAGAGGCTGATTGAAGGAATCTGCTTGGGTGAGAACATCTATCTTTATGTTATCTAGGCATCATAGGCTTAAGTGGATTTCATCTGTAACTATACGCTAATACTGCTCACATGTTTATGCTGTTTAAACTGCTTGCTATTGAATAAGTCACCTATAAGTGGTGTCTTTTGCTGCCTCAAGATCCTCTAAAAAGAATTCCCTTGCCTTTGGTGAACTGGCCAATTGCCTCAGGCAAGACACTATGGCCATTTCTGCACTATACCGTTATAGTGCTATTATTCCACTTTCAACATTGTGTGGAATGCTGGGGTTTGTAGCTTACTGAGGCCAAAGAGCTTTCTCACTGAGAATTCTAAATGCCCTTCCCTAAACTGCAAGCCCCAGGGTTCCATAGGATGCTGAAAGTTGAATAATAGCAGTGTAGTGCGGAAATGGCCTATGACTCCCCTTTAAGTGTTCCACCCTATGGAATCCTAGGATTGGCAGCTTGGGGAAGATAACTTGGCTTTCTCAGCCAGAGAGCTCTTCTAGTGCCTCACCAAACTACACACTTCAGGACTTCATAAGATGTAGACGTGGCAGTTAACAGTTAACTGAGAGGCCACTGGTAAAGACATATGTGAAGGGGAAGTAGCATATTATGAGAGTCTGATAATAACAAAGGTTTCCCAATAACTTCTTGGGTCCAAAAGAGCAGGCTATTGTCAAGCAGTTACTCAATAGAACCTGTCTGACAGGCCAGCTTTGAACAGCACATCATCTGCTTCTTTGGTATGTAGGTTTATAGACAAGAGAAAAACCACACAGGAAACTTACAGTTGTATGCAGTCTCATTACCATCATCATTTCTGTGCCCCCAGGGAGGTGGAAGAGCATCCTCTTTTATTAAAAAAACACAGGGATATTCACAAAATCATGAAGTTGATAGTATTATGAAACATAAGTTATATGCTGCTGGAACTCTTGTACATAGCAAAAGACAGAATAGGGTAACTACTGAGTAGAACTATTGCTGTTTTCAGCAATAATGATATTACTCAAAAGTAATAATACTGAATACCTTACTGAAATATGACCTTCCCAGTCAGTTCTATGGGGACCTAGAGACAGATTTGCAAACTGTAGATTATGGCTAAAAAACAATGTGCAAACTCTGGCTCTTTTGAGTTCATGCCTCAAATGTGAGGCAAAAATACTTAGATATTTGGAAAATAATTAGAAATAATATGGATAAATGCTACAAACTTTCAGAACTCGCAAAGTACAAACTTTGCATTTAACAGCTATCTGGAATAATTTCTGAAGGTGAAAGAGAGAGAAGAAAAACTGATCAATTTACCAAAGTTTGTAAGAAAAGAGGAACAAACTCTTCTAATTATCCAAACTCACAGCCATTCTTCAAGAAGTGAAGAGTCATGACACAAACATTTCTCTAACAATGGCAGAAATGTGAACTTTAAACCCTATGTTTTATTGGAACTATGACTGGAGGTACTTAGGAAGAAAAGCAAACTGCTTTACTTACTGGATGTGAAGCTCAAAAATGTAATCACCTCTCCCAGAAAGTTACTTTTCAAAGCTCTGTCTGTTCCTATGGATAAAGCAGGTAAGTCAGCTGTTCACTCACTTGTTTTGATGCAGTATCATCAGGGTTCACACAAGCAATAGAACTTTTTAACGATACAGCTTTGTTCACCTTCCTTCTCTGCTATATGCTGCAGCTGTCTGGAAAACTACTGTCTGAGCTTCAGATGCATGTGCACTCAGGTTTTTAAAAATGTGGTTTGTTCTCCTTCACGCTGTGAGTAGAAAACTTGAGTCAAAAACACAGAAAGCTCAACATCCTGAGATGAGAGGACATCACTAACAAAGTGGGAATCAAATTATCTCTCTTGAAAGTATCACCAAAGAAATACTTTTCCAGTTTTGCTGCTGATTAGAATAAGCTCTGAAGAAATTATGGACAAAGCACTTCATAAAAGTCTCGTGACTATCAACTCATTGTAAACAACTGGTGAACTCTGGTACACAGCATTCCAAACAAAGTTATTACAGCTTCCATCTGTTCTCTTCTCTTTTCGTATGAGACAACTAAAGGTATTACTCTTTATGTTTCTAGAATATCTAATCTTATTAAGTAGAAAATGTTAAACCTTTTTTTTTTTCATACAACAGATTTCAGGTGGTGGAGAAATCTGGGGGAACTCTTTTTTCTAGAGGAATGCTTGTACTCTGTCCGTCAGGTACCAATGATTACTTACAACTGTGGAACATGCAACACTGCCCAGGTTGAGCAGAATGGACATTCTGTTGCCTGTTTTCAGTGTCGTGTAAGGGATAAACTGTGTTTCACTATAAAATTATTGGCAGTCAGCATGCAACATTCACAAATTTTCTTTTGTTCATAATTGAAGAAGTGTTTTACTCTTTGACATTTGAGTTACCTAACTTACAATGCAATCCTATTCAGTGTTCACTGTGGTTCAGTGGAGTTGCACTCCTAATTAGTTTTTAAATGTCTGCACGTATATTTGGACTTATTACAACCTTCTCTTAGGCAGCAGTAAGCACAGCGCATGGCAAGCTGAACAGAGGATTGCAATAGTTTCTTAAGACCAGGACTGCACCAGGTTGCAAGATAGAAAACTGGAAATGGCTCCTGTGCCATAAATGGTTGTGTAGAAGAGATGGTTCCAGCAGCTGTAACAGGCAACCCCAGCTGAAATTTCCTCTTGTTATTTTAAAAAAGAGTTGTATGAGCCCAGTATTCTACACTGGTAATCTCTCTCTGTACATTTTTTTTTCTGTTGGTAAAGAAATGTACAAAGGGATTTTGTTCATAACAGTTTATTGGCACACGTATTGGCAAAGCATACATAAAATACAGTTGTATCATATAACACACCGACTTACTGTATTTTTTCTTTTACATGATGGGCCAAACATATTAATATGTAAATGAAAAAATTAGTTTCTTTTATAAAGTTTCACATAAATATACTGGAATAAAAAAAAATAATTAGTTTGGAGGGCTTTACAAAAGTATTATACAAGAAATATAGTGTGAAAACAAACAACAAAAGACAATAAAAACACAAAAAATTAGTCTTTGTTTAAACTGCTCACAGAATTAATGGATTACATGGCTTTCAAAATGCAGATCAACAGCAAATTTACAAAGCGTAAACTCTCATAGGGAATGAATGCCTTTCTCCCCCCAAAAAGTTAACTTTTTTTATGTCTGAGGACACCAAAAGACATTTAGTTGTCTCAGTGCTTTTGGGAAGTAAAAGTAAAACTATTAATAGGAATCGGTTACAATGTCAGGGTTAAAGCAGTGGACCCTTGAAATGGCTAGAAGAAGAAAAATGGTAGGCAGCACAAATAACTGAAGGAAGCAAGGCAGGAAATAACCTCAACTTGTATTAGGGAGCAGTTAATTAAAAAGCAAAGCAATGTAATTTAGCGGGGTTGGGCAGCAATCTCCAAAAACCATGAGCCCCAGTCTTGCAACAAGCTGCATGAACTCACAATCCAAGCTGAGTCCCCTTCCCAAACCACTAGCCAGTGTACATCATGCTCCACTTTGAAGTAATTTGAAATTACTTTGAAAAGGGCAGTGGAGGGCTGGACTGTGTCTTCCCCTTCTCTCACACTTTCAGTGGGCTTCCACAATTTAAAGCACCAACATAGGATGCTGCTCTGCATTCATTCCACTGGATTAGCCCTAATAAATGATCAATATTCTTGGTCTCATTGGGATTTTTAATGGTTTTTAAGAATCACACTTAGTAATGAAATTTGTAATATCTGATTGTTCATTAAATTCATTTTTGTTCATGTCATGAGACATATATTAATAGTTTCTGCTACTGAAACGTTATTCTCATAGATAATTTCCTCAAGGATAGATTTTAATCCCAAACATTTTAGACTGAGGCTTTTCTTTATAATAAAGTTGGAAGCATTGGAATTTTCTCCTTTCTTGACCCCATCCCACCTCCACTCCAACCCTACTCTAAATTTTAAAATGGCTATCCAGGAAAAAAAACTGCATTGAGATTAACTAAAAATTGTTCTCAAAATGTTTAGGTTTCTTTAGTCAGTTTTTATAGCAGAAAATTCAAGAGAAAGTTGAAAAACAGGAAGTGTTTCATTCATGATTTTTTTAAAAAAATTCTCAATAGATCCTGAGCACTGATGGTCTGAAATGGCCTTTCATTGGATAAGGGACATCATAGCAGGGGAAAAAAACCTTCCACTTAAATGTTAGCATTAAGAAATTGTCATGAGGTGCTACTTACAGATTCAGTTCTTTTCACTGAGGTCAGTGCCAGTATCATGTCATGTGCAAGGGCTTCCAAGATAACCATCTGGAAGCTTATAAATTATTTTTCTAACTTAAAAAAAGATAGCTGTACATCTAGAAATAGGTTCTGTATCTGTGGAAAAACTGGGAGCTTTTTTTTTCTTTGTAAAGAATGCTGGGAGATAGCAATTGTAACCCGCTGTTACAAGCGACAGTAGATGCAGCTTCAGATAACTTATTGGGAAGCTTGCGGTGTTGGATTTTCAGACTTTGTCTCCTGATTAGCAGGAGGTTTACTGTTCCATGGGCTGTTGTTTCCCAGTGCAGGCGAATTGTTGAAGTCTTCATCATCGTCCATGCCATTTGCTGCATCATACTGAGTGTTTTCTAGCCTTGTGATGAGCCGTTCATCTTCGTCCCCAAATTCTCCACCCATTAGAGTTGGTTCACCGACTACCATCACATCCTGTGAAAAACATCCAACATGTGTTATACGTAGAAAGCCAACAGAAAAAAAAAATATTTAGCACAGTCATCTGTCTATAAACAGCCTAACATCATTTCACAAGAACAGCAGAATGTTTTTTCCCCATGCAAGCCTCTATCAACATAATGTACCTTTGCATTCTCTTCACAATAGCTTTACTTGAAACTAAAATTCAGTGATTCTCTTCAATATGTGGAAACTTCTTTCGGTATTCTACTTTGCACAGCAAAATCCAAAACAAAAACAAAGGAAGTGAAAGAAAATGGGAATCACAGTATTTCACGGAAGGGCTGCTTTTAATGATTATACAACCCTGTCCAGATTCAATAAATTAATAAACTTTCTGGTTATATGTTGTTTTCTTTTCAGTCAGCTGGAATCAAGCTCAAGACACAATACATCTGAAAGTCTCGTACAAGACCCTTCAAATGAGCAGGTGCCACTGTGGTCTTATTATGTGGCTTCCAGTCATTTCAAGAGGGTTTGCATGGGGGAACATGCAGGTGGACTGTGCCCCTCCTTTTTAACCTCATACCTGATTTCTCCTGCCTCAGTCTGTAGCGCTTAAAATGAATTTGATAAACACTACCTTTAACGCACTAGGCATTTGAATACAGAAACCAGCACTTCTTATTCCCAACCAAACCACTTGACATCCCACTACTTAATTATGGTAATTAATTTAGGTAAGAGTTTTTTTTAATAAAAACAATGTTCACACTGATTTGACAATTTGCATCACTAATTAAGTAATTAGCAAAAAAACTGCTGATTGCCAACAAGCTCTGAATTTACCATCTGTTATTTCATGGTGCTTGTCACCTCTCTCTGTATAGGCAACACTGCTGCCAATCTGTGCGGTATGAGGACCAATCTGTCCAGCTGGTATCATAAAAGGAAGACAGAATGCTAATTATAATCACACTGATGAATCTAGCGGTTGTCAAAGCTGAAGAGGGCACGAAGGAAAGGATCTGTCCCATTGCTGCTGCGAGTGCAAAGAGTTCTTTCACAAAGACACGTGCAGCACCACAACTGCAATTGCACATCAGTGGTTTCCTGCTGCTTCTTAGTCAGCAGGGGGTAAAAAGAGAAGAGTGCCAGACAGGAAAACTAGAGAGCTTTCTTGATCTCACTGCTAAAAGTAGGTCTACTGATCATAGTATTTGGGCAAATGAATTTATCTATGGGCACATCTTTTGATGCAGTCTTTGGCAAAGCTTCTTGTGACACATGCCAAGAAAATGCAGCTCTCCTAGTATTTAAACATGCATACATACAACAAGCCATTCATGGTCCCATAAAGATCTAGATATTGAAAAGGACTCTTATCTATCTATATACTAAGGAATGTTGTGTTGAAAGCAAACAACTTAATGGTGATTATAGACCTTCTCTAACTTTGTCATCCTTAGCTGCCCCACTATACAATTATAGCACTTTTAGTCAACCTTAATGGCCATGGCTGCATTTTACGGAATCCTGGGGTTTCTAATTTGGGTTCTCGTGCAACCTGGTTGAGATTCCTAAAGCTGTGTGTATGTGTTTTCAAGTCACCTGTCAACTTATTGTGACCCCATGAATTTCACAGTGTTTCATAGGTAAGGATAATTCAGAGATGGCTTTGCCAGTTCCTTCCTCTGAAATATAGCCTACAGCACTTGGTATTCATTGGTGATCCAAATATTAATCAGGGTTGACCCTGCTTAGCTTCCAAGATCCTCCTCCTTAAGCTGCAAATCCCAGGATTCCACAGAATGTTGTCATCACAATTAAAGTGGAATCATGGCACTATAACTGTGTAGCATGAAATGATCCCAGTTTCTAAAATAACCCTGCCTGATGTTCCCTTGCTACCCTTTATAACAGAAACTCCCCCTCGGTACATTTCTGAGGTTCTACTGTTCCTCCTCAAATCCTGCCAGAAACCTCAGCTTTCCCAAGAACCCCTTAGTTTATATCATAGTCTGACTTCAGCTGGAATCAAGCCTAGGTATGTCTGCCTCAGCACTTTGTCATATGTGTTCCTCTGCCCTCTCATCCCCTTTTCTCACCTTCCACTGAAATTAAGATAATAAGATGGACAAAAAGAATTGAGTATTTTTCTTTCTAATGTTGATTGATACAACATTTGTTTTTCAAAAAAATCATCCATGATTATTTTCAAGACGACCACCAACAAAGTGCTAGGCAATTAATTATACATGTACTGTGGTTAATTAAAATATGCCTGACATCCTGTTCAATAGTTATGAGATCATAAATTGAGCCTACAATCTCTCAACTTTTAAGATTCCTGTTTATGGTCTCTAATGACCAAATGAGACCCCCAAAAACTACTTTGTCAGCCAGGAAACTCCCCAACCAAAGGGTTTCCAAGGCGCTGTAGATCACGGGGCTCAGAAATGATGTCTGCAACGCTCTCCTGGTCAGAGGAAGTTAGATCCCAAGGGCATCCAGCTGCCCGTCTCAAATGTCAAAACTGGGAAAGTGCTACAAATGTTATTTCCTAGTCCCTGATCTGCAGTGCCTTGGAAACCCTTCACTGGAGGTGCTGCCTGGCTGACAAGGATGATGTTTTTTGGTGGGATGGTACTGTCAGACATAGCCACAATGATGGAGTTCAGGATTTGGGCCCCAGATTTGTCCCTATCCTATCAAATTGCCACAGTATGCACAGAGATTTAGTGGAGAAGCTGGCATCATACACGGGCAAACTGATGTTAAATATACTTTTTGCCTAAATCCAATAGCTAGTCCCAATAAGAAGGCATCTACTGAACTCATGGAACTTACATGTGTGTTTGCTTACCAAGTTCCCATTGAATCCATGGGTCAAATACCATCGTTACTAACAACTGGTTTTAGACCTTTGTATCTCATATACATTAATTGTCTAGTTTTTTTTAAAAAAAAATGCAGACTGCATCAGCTTGAAGAGGGTGGGGGATAAATAAATGGGATCACAACAGTAGACACTAGTGTGGGATTTTTTCTCAATGCCAAATAGTGTTGAAGCAGAGGAAGAAATTTTTGCTTTGTGCCTCCTATCCCAGTATAAATATATAAATCACAACCTATGACAGAGATGTTCAAGGGAAAGGGGTAGGTCTATTTTCCCACCATACAAAGACTGCTGCCACCCTAGTTAAGAATCTAAACTAGATATCATTTTGTACAAGAGTGTATGGGGGAGGGGGGGGACGAGGACATTGCCTCTTCATAAGAATTCTGCACCCTCCATGAAATTTTCTTCCAGTCCCCAAATTTCTATCATTGCAGTAACTTAAAGCTTCCGTTGAGCATTTAAAATAAAAACACAGTTTATGCATCCAAAGAAAAGCAGTAAGCAAAGTTACCAAGGGAACTGAAACACAACAAACGTGTAAGTGTTCAATGTGTAAAGGATTTTCAGTGTCTCACTCTCTGCAATGCTAGAAATTTGGGACTGCAGGAAAATTTCACTGGGGGGGGCAGAAGTCCTATGAGGGGCAATGTACTCCTTTTGATCCCTTGTAGCTCTGTCCCTGGGTTCGTTGATAATAATTTCTAAAAAGAGATGCTAGAGCTCTTACAGGAAGTGATGCCCTCTGACCCAGCACGCCCAGTACAAATGTGTTAGGGATGATTCAACCTATCAGTGAAAAAAAAATGCAAAGCACATGATGCAAAGTCTGCCCTTCACTGTTACTATGCTACATATTTAAGTGCTGAGTTCTGTCACAGAATATTTTTCTACAGCTTAATCCTCAAGTCAGGCTGAGTCCTGCTGTGGAGGCAAAGAACCAATGCTGTGAAGAGGTAATAATGGCAGGTATTTCTAAATATTCAAGGCTAGCAGAAATAATCTCAGTTCCTTCAAAGAGGACTAAGTTATACATTAAAGTATTGTTCCAGTCGTTTGTCTGCAGCAGATATATTTTGTCTGGCCCAGAAGGCATGTGATGCAGGGCAAGTATTTGTAACATAAAGCATGGAATCAGTTATCTCCAGTAATAAATTAATGCAGTGGTTTTCAAACATTTGTACTTCAGTGAGCCATTTCCACCATTATTCCATGGGAAATACTCTAAAGAAGGGGCAGAGAGAAAGTGTGTCAGGACTGACTAACGATCTCTGTCTGATCTGTTAAAACTGGGAAAAAAAACCCATTTACACTAGGCTGCTGAAAAAGAAACCTGAAGTGGAATTTTGTGTGAAAGTACTTGTGTTCTTGCTCTGGCTAGATCCCATAAGCTTTAAGTAGGTATACCCACCCATGTTTTGAAATATTCATACTACAACAGTGGCAGTGGCTGTACTGCAGGGCCTCACCATCACTCCTTGTAAAAACCCTGGGTGCATTATAGATGACATCACGCACGCACACGCACACACACACACACACACACACACACACACACAGAGCTCAGGAAAACTGATGGGCAAAATCTTTCAGGGAAACTTATCAGCCATTTCTTTCTCTTCTGAAAAACACAGCTTGAAAACCACAGCAGTCACACTTTGTCAAGATCTATGGTCAAAAGTTTTTTTGCTGAACGCTTGAATGGGACAGTATCACAAAATAAACAAGTTTGCTTTTCTTCATAATGTATTAATAAACTCTCAATGATATAAAATTGTACAGATCACTACAACAGCTTCGTGGTCAATTCCCTTCTTCTGAGGTTTTGCTCCCCCTTTATTATAGTGCCTTCCAAAATCAATGACACCTGATTGCTTGTGTTCTTATCCATAGGAGGCACCACACATTCTCTATTTGCATCCCAGCCTCTGACTTGGTACTGTTATCAAGACGGCAAAAGACAATTGCTTCTACGTTTAAGGGTAAACTGGGGATGTCTAAGCCCAGTTTTCTTTGGACTGTGTCTATGTGGGACCCTCTGCTTCTTACAAAGGAATTCTAAAGACACTCATCAATTAAACACCAATTCATCTCCACTCACTAGTTCCCGTGCAATAGCCACCAACCTCTGAGGAGGACTGGAAGTGACTCCTTTAGAGCCCCTCAATGCTTCTCCTTAAATTGGCCAGTAGGGGTCACTGTTGTCGAAAGACACAAGGCTCCATCCCTCCCAGGGTTGAGGCTGCAGCTCTGGTGTGCTCCTAGCTCCTGCTCATGGAGTGAGAAGCAGAATCCAAGAATTAAACCCTAGAGTTTTCTTTTCCATGGGGACACACACAGCTATGGGCTACTTATGGCAGCATATAAGATTCAGCTACATTCACTCATTTCATAGTTAGATACAACAATATTTAGCCTACAAACAGCAGAGTCTGCATTCACAAAAACTGCAGTACATAAGGTAGGCCTTCTTTACTTGTGATCCACCAAACTGAATGAATTTTATTCATTACATGAGACAACCCACTAGTGTAATCTACTCAGAAGTAAACACCAACGAGCCCAACGGGCTTGCTCTCAAGTTACTGCAGTGTAAACCTTTTGTGAGTGTAGACTGATATAACAGGTAGGGCACAATGCATGACCCATAGCCACTCTTCCTTTGGTGGGTCTCAGAGTTGTGGAAACCCAGGAGTTCTGCATCCCCACATCAGCAGAGAGCTTTTGAAAACCGTCCCCACTCAAAACTCTTTGAAATAATCTCACTGCAGTTTGCTTAGTCAAAAATAACAGAAAATACAGATATGATATAATTACAGTGCTATACGTACTGAGGGAGCAACAATATAACAGTATTTTCAGTGAATGAATTCTTTACTGATGTTGCTGATATTACAGTGTTTCCATTTCATTCTGTTTTTCTCATTAATGTTTATGATTCGGTGATGAACTGTGCCCTACAGACTGTGTCCTGATTCAACCCACATTTGATGCTGTGTTTTGTTTTAAATTAGCTGACCCATAATACCAGCCTGGAACAGGAAAAACATGGGAAACAGAGTTGCTGACTTCTCATCCAAAAACTATTTGCATGCTGGGGACCTAATTGTAAACTAAGGGATCTGGGCTAGATTCTGCTAACTCTATAATCAGCTTGTTTCTCTATTTTATTAGCTATTCCTCTCCTGAGCTGGGTTATCTACTAGCAAAGTCCTTTTTCCTGCTTAGACCAGTAAAAAGTTGGATGATTGGCAATTCTGATAAAGATACAGATGGACTGGCACCAGGCCATCGAAGAACAACTAGACAAGCCAAGAAATGGGACAACAGGAAAAGGTTCAGAATACCCTTGTTTAATCTCATATATAAATTTGAGGAATTACTATAACACTTTTCATTAATATTTTACATCTTTCATGTAAAGTTCATGAGTTTCATGTAAAGTTCATGAGTTTCCATAACAGAAAGTTAAAATAAAATATATTAGGCAGTAGCCTATGTACTTTTAAAAGCATCATTCTTAAAGCTTCATTTTACAAAACTGCTACAAGGGACTGGGAAGATGTGTTCTCTTATGGCTAAATTACTTCCTAGGATTTTGGAATTTTGTTTTAGTCAACAGTCTCTCCTTCATGGTGCACAGTTGCACCTATCATTGGTCAAAATGATGGTTTTGTCATAGGGTATCATGGGTAAAATGGATGGACAATGCTAGCCAGAGCTATATAAGCATCATACTTCCAAGCAAGCAAATAATATGGTCTTGGGCACAAAATAAAAGTTCCTGGTAATCTCTGAGATTCTTTAAACTATTGAGACAAAGTTTAAAAATGCTTGGGTAAGGTTTGGTGAAATCTCAAAAAACCCAGAAGGGATCATGAATAAAATCCCCTGTGGTCTTTAGGTCTGAATCCTATTAGTAGTCCCAACTGCAGTTTGAGCAAATGAATCAATGGAATTTGCACCCTTTCACATGATATAATTATAGCACTATGATTCCACTTCAAGTGCCATGGCTGCATCCTAATCTTGGAGTTGGTAGTTTGGTAAGGCATTAGAGGAACACTCTGGCTAAGAATTCTAAACACCCTTTCTTTCATTGCAAATTCTAGGATTCCATGGGATGTTGCCATGGCAGTTAAAGTGGAATCACAACACTTCAATTGTCTAGTGTGAAAAGGCCCTAAGCACTGACTTACCAAGATAACATTTGGTAAGCAAGTACACTTATGTTGGAGCTAATTGTACTGTACCATAGTAATTGGATTTGGGAAGGGAGCAAAGCACACATAGCCCATGCAAAATAATTCCGTTCTAATAATACTGTGCCTTGACAAGGGTGAGGAGCTGAATCAGAACCCTAGTTACAGAAGTGCATTGCTACTCAAAAGCCACTGAAGTGTGTGGATAGATTTTCGTAAACCATCCACAGTTTCTCATTTGGACAGTAGTGAATGGAAGCTCCTCTTTGATCAACATAGGAACAGGGTTAAAGCACTCTGGCCACAATCCAGAGAGCCTCCCACATTCCCTGCATGGCTGTCCCACACATGATAAATCACCTTAATTGTGTGCATGGGGCTTTTGCAGATCTTCTGCTTTTCACAGGAAGTTCCTCCCAGGGACAGAGACCCTGAAAATTTCCAGTGGGCACACATAAACTATTCTTGATTGGATCCTAGTCTACACTACTGTTCTCATTATTAATAGTAGTACTGCTAATACTACTACTAAGTAGCATCCTCTTTTATGGAGGCCTAAAATGAAAATGAGACTTACAGGTACCTGACTTGAAAGACTCAGGTTTGCAGCTGCTGCTTTTTTCTTGCTGTTGGTGCTGTTTGAATTGTTCCCGGCACTGCTATTGGAAGTGCTGCTTGTTGAATTTTTCCTTTTCCTCCGTTTGGTTGTTGGCTGTCTTGTAGGTTCTGCTATAGTTCGAAGCAAAACAAATGACAGATATCAGTTCACACAAGAACGACAACAATTTGGTCCCTCCTCTTCTCCAGCTGATGTGCACTTGATGCTAAATCAGGCCAGTAAATATTTAGAATATTAGCCTGGTACTGAAAGCCACTGAGAGGTCCAACAGAGACATACTCCGTCTGTTTAGTTCTCAGCATAGGTTGTCCACCAAGGCGACCAAAGAAGTCTCAGTCCCATAGCCAGGCCTGAAACCAGCTGGAAATGGATCTAGATAATCTGCTTCATCCAGAAACCCCTGGAGTTGGGAGACCACCACATATTCCAGAACCTTGCCCAGAAATGGAACGTTAGAGATAATTATCCAAAATGGTGGGATCCAGGTATGGCTTTTTTAGTAATGATTTTGTTACAGCCTCCTTAAGGCAAGCTGGAACATTACTTTGTCTTAAAGAGGCATTAACCACATTGTCTACCCAGTCAGCCAGTCCCCCTCCAGCTTTTTCAATAACACAGGAAGGGCAAGGATCTAGAGCACATGTGGTGGCTCTCATTTCTCCAAGGATCCTGTCCACATCCTCAGGCTGTACAAATTGAAAAGTATCCATTATCTCTGGACAAGCAGAGGCCAGAGTTACATCCACAGGATCTGTATCAATCATAGTGATTTCATCTGCAAAGTATTGGGCAAATTGTTCACAGTGAGCTGTTGAGTGATCTGGATTTTCATCTCTTGGGTCTGCGTGTAAAAGACCCTGACCACTCAAAACAGCTCTGCTGGATGGCTCCCTGCAGACACAATAGAAGCAGAGAAGAAATTTGCCTTTGCTGCCTCCATGGCCACAGAGTAGGCTCTCAGACAAACTCTAGCCTGTGTTCGATTGGATGCATTCCAAGTTTTCTGCCAACGCCGCTCTAGTTGCCTTCTCATTTGTTTCATTGCCAGCAGCTCCCTGGAAAACCAACGAGCAGGTTTGGCTCAACTTCATGAGAGGAGATACTCAGGAGCGATCATGTCCACTGCCTTGGCTATTTCTGTATTCCAGAGATCAGCCAGGGCTTCAACAGGACTGCCTGTCAAGGCAGCGGGAAACTCCCCAGGGGCCTCCTGGGGTGGACCATCTTAATGGGTCCCCCATCCTTGCAGAGGTTCTGAGTCCCAGTAAATCTAAACCCTAGCAGGTGATGATCTGTCCATGGCAACAGAACTATAGATAGTTCTTGTACTCCCATATCACATTCACCCACTAGAGAAAACTAGGTCCAGAGTGTGCCCAGCAGTGTGAGTAGGGTCAGATACCATTTGGGACAGACCCATGGTTGTCATGGCAAACATGAAGTCCTGAGCTACTCCCGACAGCATGGATGTTGAAATTCCCCATATTACAGCTGGAAAGATTCCAACACCAACCCTGAGACCACGCTGGTTAACCCAGGAAGGGAAAGTGTTGAGCAGTGGGGTGGATGGTACACCAACAGAATCTCTAATATGCCCTGCCCCCCAGCTTCAGGTAAACACACTCAAACCCAGAAAACTGTGGGATAGGACAGCTGTACAAAGGGATGGAATTTTTATAGACCACTGCAACTCCACCTCCCTGACCCCCAGGTCTCATCTGCTGTTGAACAGAGAACCCTGCTGAACAAAGCAGATTAACCCGCTGAGCCTCATCCAGCCAGGTTTCTGTGATGCATGATAGATTGGTATACTCATCCAGGATCAAGGGATTAGTTAGTTACAGTTATAGTTCCAAGACAAAGATAGTTATCATTATAGTTGCTGTTTTAAAAAGGTACATTTCTGCCCAAACCTTATTGCAAGGGAATTGTCACTACTTTTGGGGGAGGGTGGGGAGGGAAGAATCTGAATGCTATCAGCCTGTGGTAGAAAATGTACTCCTCTCATTCACCTTCTTGCTCCCTAAACACCCACAACAGAACACATCCTTGGCCATTCTGCTCCTTAGACCCCCAAAAGGAGATGATGGATTGTCAGTGGGACAATAAATCTGCTTTGCCTTTCTGTGTGCATTTTAAAATAGATATCGAAGGTGTTAAAGCTGTTGTTGGGAAACAAGTCAATATCTTGAAGTTTGGGCTAAAATCCACTGTGGATTCACCATCCCACTGGCATGAACCCACTGGGGCCAGTATTCCTGTGTATTTGAGGGAACTGGGATAGTGGGAAGCAAATATCTTGATCTGCTTAACACATATGATGGTGTTACTGCATGTTTCTCAAGTCTAGGTGCTTTCCCTACAACAGAACTATCAACAGGAGAGTTGCCATGGAGAGCCTGCTTGCTTTATTTGCAAGGGTAGGGGGTGAGGTTGTCAAGGCTAACAGAAAACTTCCCACAAGCACCAAGCCAATTATGACATTAGGCTCAAGGGGAACATGAACCTAGAGTTGTATTACTGCACTAGCAGAGAAGTGTGCACACTTGTTCACATTGCTGTGCTTCTTCCAGTTCTGTCAAGAGGGAAGCTGGCTGGAGTACCAGTTCCCAAGGCACAGATCTACTGCAAAGTCTTACGTAGGTAAAGAAGGAAGAGTTGGCTACGGCTTCCTTTTGCCAGGAATCCTCCGGTTAACCAGGCAGCATTTCTATGCCTCTAGCTCTACTAGGCTATTTCTCCCCGCATTATGGTATGTGTCAGATTCTAGGCTTGTCAGTAGCAGATGATGAGATGTAATTTTGTTACTGTAAGCATCAAGGAAACTAATGCAATGATTTAGGACAGGGGTGAGAAACTGGCCTTCCAGATGTTTTTGGAGTGTGACTCCCATAATCCCTCACCACTGGGTATCTGTGTCTAGAGCTAATGGGAGATGGAGGGTCACAGCTGACTGCTCTGATTTAGAAGCACATCTGTAGTGTGTTTCTTAGTTTTTTAATGCCATGCCCTATTTAAATGGACCACTGTAATATTTCAAGTTTGTAGCTTTCTCTCTTTCAACAACTTGTAATCAAAATACAGAGAGCAAATGTTATGAGCCAACCATACCTGGAGGTGCCACCATCCGCTGCCATTTTTGAAACAAACATGTTTTCAGACAGTCTCGTGGACTTAAATTATATGTTTTATGCCTTGACATCAGTTCTTGCATTGGCTCCAATATTACACACAACTGCAAAAGATAAAAAACGTGCAAGAATAAATTTATGGTGAATGGCATTTCTTGAAAACCATAATCTACCCTTTATTCAAACTCAGGGTTCCTCCAGATGGGACAAAGGTGCTGGTAGGCTGCAGTATCTGTTGTTCTAGTTCTTGCTTTGTTTTGTTCTTAATCAAAATGTTTCAGACTATTTTCTGACAATTCCCAGCACCAGCTGGAATATTTTACTCTAACCTTGAGTGCAAAACATTCTTCTTCTCTTCTTCTTCTTTACCTCTTTCTAAAGATTTTTTTTAGTGTTATTGTGCTATAGTGGGCTAGTACATCAGTGCAATAACAGGTGTCCCAGTAGTGCTATAATTGTAAGAGTGAAAAGAGAGCGAGAGATAGAGAGAGATAGAAGATTTGCCCTTCAAACAATAGGAGCATCTTAGCAAACCATGACCTATTTTTTTAAACAAAATTACAGACCCCCAAAAGAACAGAACAAGCCAATACAGAGGTGAAACAACAGGCAAAACCAAAGGAACAGTATTGTGAGAATTCATACTTCTTTAGATCAGATTGTATTAGTCCTCAGTATATTTCCTTGGTTTCTAGCTTCTACTTTTTCCCTTAAGCAAACAAAGAATTATTTCTCCACATTTTAATTAATGACTTTGTAGCATTTCTGGACTCAAAGGCATGAGTTGCAGGGTTCTACAATGTGCACCTAAAATATGATGTGCAATGTGCACCTAAAATATGAAGCAAACAACCTGTGAAATCTTTTCTGGCTTGGATTTTAATCTGAATCTCTCTCCTGCCTCCTCCCATTTACTGTCTGAGCCACTGAACTCAGCCAGCCAGCTGGTGCTCTGCTAACAGCAGCAAGCAAGCAAGCAAAAATAAAGGAAAGAAGGAAATCCCACTCCAGATCTTGATGAGGAGCTACGTAATGTACCAAGCTGCCAGGGGGCTCTGGAAAATGTAGTTTCACCAAAGGCTACTAAAATGCCAAAAGCCCTTGGCAAAACTACATTTTACAGATTATTGTGGTAGCTTGTGTTCCAAATGGGGAGGGCAATATCTTATTCTGCAATGTCAGTGTGCATGTCATTATGGGACATGGCACACTGCATAGCATTATGCCAGATGCCAGAAATATGAAGAGAATTGGAACTCACAAATCAGATTTCTCAAAGCAATCATGTGAGCAATTTCTTTTTTTGAATTGAGAAGCTACTCACCTTATTTTCCTGTGGTAACTCGTGTATTCCATGCTAGACACTGGTGAATCCATTCTGGGTTTTAATCTGGATATTAAAGGAGTTAACCATGGTGGACTCCAAACCTATCCTCATAATAATTTCAGAACTATGGACAGCTCCTTTACAATTCAGGAGCAGATTTATCAGCCCACTGACATGGAAGGCACCAGCTCCACTGTTCTAGCCCCATCTGGTACAGCAGAAAAGGAACTCTACCATCAATACAGTCTGTGCAAAGCAGAGGGATACAAGTACAGAGAATTGTTTTCACTTCAATTTTTAATTTACACATTATTAAATACTAATTTGCCACATAGCTGTACACTATAATCTGTATCTAAAGGCTGACAGATCCTTTTAGATTAAAATCAGTTATCATACCTTTTGTGAGATGTAATCTTTCTGAAATCTGTACTTCCTGAAAGGATTTCCTCCCTTTTTACACTGTCTACCCATGTCCTGTACCTGTCAGCTACCCTCATGTTCTTTGATAGGCTCCCTTTTCTGATGCCGAACTCCTTTTCCCCTACCCCCATTTCTATGATATTTCAGCTCATCCCAATTTTACTCTTTGACTCTACATTCCCTTTCTTTCTCCTTAATTGTTAATTCATCCCTTCTCCTTCTAAGTGTACTGAACCGTTCCTATCCTTAAAAAGCCACCCTCCTGGTGCTTCCCTTACTTTAGCTTTCTGTCAGTTTTCCTCCATCTTTTCTTTAGCAGATTGTTTGGTCTAAACAAGTGCTTCTCAGGCTATCTAATGTGGGGAAACAGCATTTTCTTTCTAATGTTACAGTGATCAGCATGATATTTGTGCACACTAGCTACAGTTGTTTCTTTCCTAGAAACTTACCACAGGCTGATAGCCAATGGTTTCCACCACTTTCAGTAGCTCTGATCTAGACCAACCTAGACCAAAGGCTATCCTTGTTTTTCTCCAAGTCTGATTTCATCTCAGGCCCGTAGGAAAAAGGACTTTCATCCACTGAAACTGAAACTAGATTTAACGATGTCCCTCACTGTTTTGCTTTCACCTAATTCTTTTTTTCATTCTTTGGTCTATATGATCTGTCTTCTACTTAAAACATTGCCAATCAACCCATGTTCCTTGAAATCCTTTGGCACTGGCATCAATACAACAATCCTTGTGTGACTCCCAGTCTTGAGAAGTACCAACATGAGACCAGGTGCTCACATGTGGACTGCTATTTCTATGGGTCCATACTAAATCTGGTGGGTGAATGCTGATCCCACATGGTCCTTCTAATGTGCTTAAGACAGTATACACAGAGTGCCTTAACCATTCTGCAACTGTATGTTTTAGACAGAATGGCTGGGGATGATGCAAGTTGGAGCCCAATAATCCAGAGGGTTCCATATTGAGGGAAGTTGCCCAAATGAATGATGAGGACCATGATTTTCATCTAATGATGTGAACCAGTCTTCTTCTGTCCCAGGTTTTCACTAATAAACTTATGCAGATTCTACTATAAACTTGTGCATCTGTGAAGGTTAATTGGAACTTTGTTGAAATATGAAAATAACTGAAAATGATAATCCCTATGGACAGGATCTCCTGGGACAATATATTTACTCTTATGGAAACATCTTATCATTTCCATTTAAATGCCTCAGGTGATTTGTCAAGGTAAGTGATTTGTCTAAAATTTACTTGTTCTAGGAAAATTTTATAAAATGAATGCCCCCTTGGAGAAATTTCACTGTTGTCATTAATTAAATTTTCTCATTAAAATTCCAGTGCAATCTTACAAAAGCTTTACCCGAAGGAACAAAAACCCCCCTCAAAATCCAGGTGTGATATTTAGGGACCAGCTTCTCCAATATAAACCTACTTGTTGCTTCAGGTATTCTTTGAAGGCTCTATTCCAAGTCCTCTGAAATACGAAGACAAAGCTGAAGATGTATGTGTGATACGGTCTATGACCTTTTCAGTAATTGTACTCAAACTCTCTTACCTGCCTTAGTTTTGGCATATTGTAAAGACACTGCTAGGATGTTTGGAGGAACAATAAATTGTCTTACTGCTGGGAAAAGAAAGGTGTTATGTTCTCTTGCTGGATTTGGGGGAACGGAGAGGGACATCATAATACCATAGTGTAATAACAGTGATTTCTAGTGCTTGTACTTATCAGTATCATTTTAAATTAATTAACCTTCCAGCTTGGGAAAGGCAAGATGAAGGAAAATAACTGAAGATGGACAGGACAAGAACTGTTAAACCAGCATGTCTAAAGGAAGAAGGATGGGGGCTATAAGTTGAAGACCATTAGATTCCACCTGTTTATTTTATTTATTTAGTAAATCCATACTTCACCATTCTACAACAAACAACACCTGAGGAGGCTTATACTACTAGCAATGTTTCTTGTAGATCTCAATATATCAGCTTCTCATATCACTGACTTATTACTTTCACCCCAAACCATTTTTTAAACTACACAGAAAATGACTGTTAGTAGAACAGATATTGTCTCTGCACTGGAAATCGGCACAGCAGTGATTGCTTCCACACATGGTCCAAGACTTTCTTTTTTACACGCATGTCAGCAGAGTACTTTCTCTCCCATCTAGCCAAAATCAGTGAAGGCTGGACTGATTTTCAAATTCAGATGGCTAACACATATAATTGGTGAACTGACAATGAATTAACTAGAAGTCTCTAAACATTTTTAAAGCTAAATATGTGAATGGCTGACACATTACAAGTAAACCTTGGAAAAGAATACTATCCTCACATGGCTCAAAGTAATTCCAATCCCCTTGTTCATGAATTCATGACACAAGTCCATTACTAAATGCAGCTCATGGATGTATAGTCACCACAAATAAGTTTACTCTCGAGTTACAATCAATACGTTGATCAAGTTCACAAAATGTTTTTGTGTCACTGATTTTGTAGTCAGAAATTGATATAAGAACAAATGCATTGTTGGAGTATGCAACTAGTAAGTACGTTTTTCTTTTCTTCTTTGGTCCTATTTCACTCGTTTCTAGTCACTTGCTCTCACCAAATACATTCTTTACATGCTGGGCAAACAATAAAGCTATTGTAATTCTTCCAGTTCTGGGCTGCAGGTGGCAGAACTAACTCAGCAAAGGAAGCCAAACAAGCCCTCACTTGCAATAATGCAGTAGAACATAAATGTATCTGCATTCAATTTAATTAATTCATTTTAGTTGGCCTTTGCATTTTAAGCAAAGAATACAGTGTTTTAGAGTCAAGTAAGATGTATGCCATATGGTGAACATATTCAGCTTACTTCCGTAGAGAAAAATCTTCTACTAAAATCTTAAAGCTGCAGAACTGAAAACCCAGAAAGGCACCAAGTCCTTAAATCCCTGGGGGTAGGGGGATGGGAGCATTTACAAAGCAGACTGCATCTGTATATGTTGCTTAAATTAGGTGGGGCAAACATGAGTTGGATCTGGTTCTCCATCCAAATGAACCTGTATTTTTGCTATATGAGAATCAAGGAGTTGTGCTAAAAGGTTTCCTTTCAGCTTTGCTGGTAAGGAAAAAGATTAATATGCATTTTACTGTGCTGCTGTCTTGTGCTCATAATAAATCAAGCAAACAGCCACTGCCTCTTGAACAGTTAACCTAACGGATGGTGTGGTCCCTGAAATCCCTAGGTTAAGCATCATTGACCCAAATTGTCTACTCTACATGCCAAACAAGATTTGTATCCTTTACTTATCACAGAGAATTTATGTTTAGCACATTTTCCAAGAGGTAAGTTGCCCTTGGAGTGAACAGAACAGAACAGAACAGAATAGAATAAAATATCCCTAGGCACAATCTATCTATGGAGTGCCTATGTGGGTCCAGACTATCTAACACAGTTTGGGTCCACACCATCTAAAAGACCTTATCTCCCAGTATGAGCCTGCCTAAGTTTTAAGATTTTGGGTGGGAATGCTTTCTCTTGATCTTACCAACATCACAGGCATGTTTGGTGTGGACATGGGACTGAGCCTTCTCAGTGGCAGCTCCCAAGTTGTGACTCTCCCTTCCTCAGGAGGTCTGGTTGGCCCTCTCTCTACTGTCTTTCCGCCAGACCTTTTCACTTAGGGAGAAATTTGGTTTTTAATATGATGTGGCAGATAAAGCATTTAGTGGGAACTGTAGTGTTTCTGTTTTAATTGTGTTTTTAAAATTGCTTTTAATCTGTATTTTTAACTTGTGTTTTTAAAGTTGAGATCTGATTTAATTGTATTTTAACTTTTTTAGTGTATGTGTGTGTAAACAGACACCTTCAAGTTGCCTGTCAATTTATGGCAACCCCATAAATTCATAGGATGTTCTTAGGCAAAGAATACTCAGAGGTGGTTTTTGCCAGTTCCTTCTTCTGAAATATAGCCTACAGCACTTGGTGTTCATCGGCGGTCTCCCATCCAAGTAGTAACCAGGGCTGACTGCTAAGGTTCCAAGATCAGATGGGATCTGATGCCTTCTGTTTTTAAATAGTTGTAATCCACTTTGAACCCTGTGCTTGGAGAAAGGTGGGTTTTTTATATATCTATTTATCTAAATTCTCTCTCTCTCTCTCTCTCTCTCTCTATATATATATATAATTTTATAATTTATTCATTTATTACATATATATTATATATTATAAATAAGTAAATTATAAAATAAAATAAATACTATGCCCTTTATCTCCTATATCTTTCCTTTTTGGTAGCTTACATCTGGCCTTCAAACTTCACTTCAAACTTCATGATGCACTTTATATAATAAAATAAAAGATCCTGTGTATTTATCTGTTATGTACACACTTATCTGTACATACATGCCACTGAACTCAATGGCACTTACTTTTGAGTACACTTGAAAGGACTGGAATTTCAGTTACAAAGCAGAACATCACGAGTTGAACTATAAACCAGGAAGTTATGTCTTCCATGAAATCTGTCACAAAGCTCACTAAACCTCCATCCTAGTGGGTTCTGATTATTTAGATCCTATTTTTCAGTTTTTCATCCTGAACTGGGCAATGAAATAGGCATGGTCACTCTGTTCTGCAGTTCCCCCTAGTGGCTTTGTTTTGCTGGTCCCCTCAGTGGCTTTACATATCACTGACCATTATATTCCACTGGATTGGATGGGCCTGGGAGGCACAGTTTGCTGTGACTATGGTCCTTCTCAAAGGGTGGAATTCAAAATATGTTGATGGAGAATTGGTATTTGAAAACTTTGCTAACCTTGTGCTTGTAGTGTCTGTAACATAACAGATTAACCTAACGTTGCATATGTTGCAGTTTTTAATGGGTATTTTTTTCTAAACTGCTTTAAATTCTATTTCTAGTTTAATTGTGTTTTAACTTTTGTACGCTGTAATGTTGTGGGCTTTCATTGTACCCATTTTTAACTCTGAAAGCCACCTTCAGTCCAAGGGCCAGGAAAACACTGGAATATAATTAAATAATAAAATAGTATTGATGATGATGGCACCCCAGTATTTTGGAGTACAGTTCCCTAAGGTTAGCTAGGCTGACCTAACATGGCCTGGAGTGAAGGATCATAAAAGCTGAAGTCCAAAACACCTGGAAGGCATCAGATCAGAAAGGCTTGCCTCTTGTATTCTGCAGCATTATGTCTTCCAAAGGTGCCTTACATGCTATATGGAAAAAAGGAAGATATAAACTGTGAAAGAATTTACAAGAGTCTGTGGGTGTTTAGGGACAGGAGATTAACAGAATATATAATCTCTTCATATTATGTTTATTAGATGTACGTGAGATTTTAAAGTATACAGGCAAAACAAATGGCCATCAGACTGTACTGTACTATCTCTACTCCAACAGGCACAACAATGTCTTCAGTGGAAATCTTTCCAGATCCTTAAAACTAGCTGTATCTGGGATTGAGCCAGGCCCATCTGCATTCAAATCAGGTACTTCTCCATGGAGCTATGGCCTGACCATGAAACTTATTCTGCTAATACTAACAACAATGATCAGAATGTAACACATTTTTCATTATTTCTTTGTGCAACTGGTCCTTGGACACTATTAATTTAAACCTGTACATAACCATTATGATTTTCTGTCTCATATATACAACTAGAACTTTCCTTTCTTGGATAAAATTGTTTCAAAGAAGCCACTGTAGGCAACAGGGGAAATGTGGTACCATGATCAGATCAGCAACATTCTTTTACTATCTTCTGGAATTGTTTTGCTTTTCTAAAGAAAAAAAGAAAAAGATCAGCATCACTGATTTTTAACCTACCAGAAATTCCCATGCAAACAATATCTATAGGAAACAGCACGGGAAAAGGTTGCTTTCCTTGTGTGCTGTTTCCTGTCACTATCATGGGTGGCTTTACTGTATGACATTTCCTTCCTCTCTGTTTCTCCAAAAGGCAAACAATTCACTAATCAGCAGTTCTGACTCAAATCCTAACACCTGATGCTTCTGATATGCAAACTGCCAGCTTTTCCTATTTGCGCAACAAGACCTTATCAGTTTGCTGCTTTCAACTTTGACTATAAAAATGATGCTGCCACTGTCACTTTTGACGTTTGTCCTTGGCTGCTTGCTCAGATTCGGAAGGACTCCAGAAAGATGCTCATCTTGTTCAGGTCATCACTGATCCAAAACAAATGCAAGCCATTAGATAAATGAATGAATGAATAGATACATACTATAAACCAGCAAGCACACCATGAAGCATGCAGATACAAGGAGATTTGATCAATGTAAACATTTCAATGAATTATGTTTTCAAACTTCTCATAAGATAGTGGCTACAATACATTTGTGTGACTTACAACCTCCCCTAGTATGGTAGTTTCTGATAACTCATCTTACAGACTGGGGCATGCTATACAACCAGGAGGATTATTGGAGTTCCTGATCATATAGAGAGAGTCCTACAAGCATGTAATTGAATGTCTGTCCACTGTCGTTAAAGCTTGAGATGGAAGGTTGCATGATGATAGTGCCAAAGGCCCGGTTAGTCTGAACAAAAGTAGACTCATTGAAACAACTGTTGAACGCTGAATCAGCATGTAAGCACCACTGACTCAAAGGGTTTGCTTTAATTCAGACTAACAAAAGGATTCTGGCCAAAGTCTGCTGCTACAATCCTTCTCCCCACCTAGAACATTTCCGCACGACACTCTTATAGTGCGATGATTCCACTTTCAACCTCCTATGGAATCCTGGGGTTTGCAGTTCTGGGAGGAGCTGGCTGGCTCTTCCCGAAACTGCAAACCCCAGGATTCCATAGGAGGTTGAAAGTGGAATCATCGTGCTATAAGAGTGTCGTGAGGAAATGGCCCTAGATGCATTCATTCTACACCTAAATGTCAACTGAAAGGGACTATTCTTGTTCCATGTACTACATCAAAATTTTATTGCTAATCCTTCATGTACTACACATGTAAGTAAGAATATAAATGGGTCTGTTAATTGATGATAAAGGTCTAAACCATAACTAGAGCAGACTCCGCAGAACCAACTGTAGAATGATAAGTCAACAATTTTTAAAAAAATCCATTGAATCAGTGGGTGTTGGGACTAGTAATTGGATTTAGGCCATTATTTTCAGGTGATTAGTTATCTGATTTATAAGTACTTAATCCATCAAATAAAGGATTAAAAGATGTGGCAACCCAATGAAGCTTATGACATGGATTTTGTAAGAACTTCATTGGCTTTTCTGTCAGTTTCTGGGCTACATTCATAATGCATAATTTGACATTTAATGTTTCAACTGGGCTGAATCCACAGTATTTGAGAGAACAAGCACCCCACAATCATATCTAATTTAGAAGCCCTTGTGCACCTCAGAGGTGTAGCTGTTATCTGCTAGAAATACCACCTTCTGGGTAGTCATTCCAACTTGGAGAATTCCATCTTACTCAAGTGGCCCTTTGCAAAATTTGGTTCAGGGACACCCCCCTCCCCATGAGTGTTGAATTGTGAGCTACTGGTTTTACATAGTCTCCCACTGGCCATACTCTGTTTGCTTATCACATTTTTATTCCATCCCTCTTTGAACTGGTCATGGCAACATACATGGTTGATTCCTCTGCTCTTTCTGTTTTAGCTTTACAAACAAACTAGTGACGAGTTTTTAATAAATATTAAGCTAACATTTATTATTGTCCTTGCTTTACACCAATATTCACCACAAAGATGGATTACAGATCATGAAGTATATCATTACACATGGAGCTATAGGAGATCTGGCCATCAAATTTTGCCACTTTGTATTTACTTTCAATTATTTCCGCTGTGGTGAGATTTTCTATTTTCAGATTAATGCCTATGCCTTGGACACCTGCATGGCTCGAGAGTACACTAAGACATTAATGATGGATCTGGGTCCTTGAAACCCTTCCCTCTACAGGAGACACATTGATGACATCTTAACTACTCACAAACAGGACTTAACTAAAATGTTCCTGAAGGACTTCAGTAACCTTCAACCGCCAGCAGCCTGAGCTTAGACAAATCTATATAACAGAATCACCTTTTTCAAGCGACTGTGCAAGTACATAATTTATTTAGTTTATTCATTCATATCTCACCTTTCTCCCAATGATGGGATCAAAGTGGCTAACATTTTTTTTAAAAAAATACAGATTAAAACTATACAAAGTCGTAAGTGACATATAAGCATCATTTTATACTGAAAATCTTATCAATATACATACCCACAAGATTTCCGCTTCTGCCCAGAGCATATCATAAAATCCATTCTCTACAGCAGGAATAGGAATCATACAGTCCTCCAGCTATTGCTGGATTGCACCTTTTAGAGCCCCTCACAACTGACTAAGTTGGCTAGAACTGCCGGTACCTGCAGTCCAACAATACATGCACCTCACCCCTGGTCTACTCATAAGCCCTGTGATATAACTGTATCTGTCTGGAAAGAAAGGACAGATTCCCAGAACTTACGGATTCACAAAAGGAATTTCTCAAAAAACCATGCCCAACAAACTAGGGATTTTACTCAGCATTCTTTCTCATTTTTTCAGATTTCACTAGACATGGCCCGAGCACTTTTAGGCACAGCTTTGCTTCCACAATTTCAAGAATCCTCCCTCTTCCTCTTCCTCCTCTTCCTTCTTAAAAAAGAGAGTCTCACAAAACTTTATTCTGTGCCAAAGCCATATTCTCTGCTTGACTGGAACCGTGCTGTGCAGACAGCTCTGCCGTTCCCGATTACCAACTGTTCTCCCTTCATTTTCTTCATGATGCCTTGTGACAAAACCCTTCATTCTGGCCAGTGTTACCTGTCAACGATGCACCACCCACAATATGAGTCTGTTAACTAGAATGAGTAGTAGCTCTTTAAAATTAGTTAATAACTGAGCTTAAAACTGCAGTTGTTCAGAAACCATTCCTGTTGTTGCATTTCTTGGCTTGTACATTTGTTCTTCAGTATGCTGGTATCAGTCCATATGGCATTAAATAGCCAATTTTAATAATGTAATTTCCATAGTTAGAACTTTCTATGTTTAGTTTCCTCTGACTGCACTATAAAATTGTACCTATCTCCCACTCAAGAAGCACAGTTGTTAACTGCTGTCAAGTTTGGCTTTGACCTATGGCAATTCAATGAATGGGAGACCTCTAAGATACCCTGTTATCAAAAGCCCTTTTCAGGTCTTGCAAACTCAATGCCATGGCTTCTTTGATTGAGTCTATCCAGCTGTAACACACTCTTCCTCTTTTCCTATTCCCTTCAACTTTACCAAGCGTTACCATCTTTTCTAATGAGTTATGTCATTTCATGATGCGTCCAAACTATTACAGCCTCAGTTTAGTCATGTTGGTCACTAGGGAGAAGTCAGGTTTAATTTGCTCTCAGGTCCATGGTGGGGGCGGGCAGTCCATGGTTTCCTTAGAACTCTCCTCCAGCACCACATTTCAAATGAGCTATTCTTTTCCTGTCATTGTACCGATACCAGAAACTATGGGTCACACTTGCACCCAGTAGAGTGAGCTGTAGTTCACAAAAGCTTATGCTTATAATCAATTGTTAGTCATTAAGGTTTCACAGGACTCTAGGTTGTTTCTCTTGCAATAGACTAACATAGAACCTGAAGAATGAAGGAGTATTAATAGGGTCACATTTCTCCATCTCTTTCCTGACAAAGGTAATATGCTAGGATGACCAAAGCTGTTTACAAGCTAAATCAAGACCTGAAGCCACTTTTAAATTGGTTAAGACAATCTGCTTCCTCCAAGTGTGCCTGAAGTTGACCTACCACAGTTCTGTGCAAGAAGGAGTGCACAATGTTATAAAAATCTTGCAAGCCCAAAGAGGGTTTCCTTAAGGAATAAATGCACAACTGCTGCTTTCAAGGCTGTCAGCACCACACTGTCTTTTATGAAGATCTTAATTGCTTTATTTGCTTAGTGTCCCAACAGTCAAGATGGGCAAAGATCAAGAATACAGCTACTCAACTGCTTTTTGCCAGCCAGTAGTAATACGATATGGTAATAAATGTGCTATCATTGTTTTAAAATTAACATTGATGTTTTAAATGGCTATTTGACCCTTTACCGTACTGCTTGTTGTGGAGACAGGCTGCACTTTCCTACTTAGCTGATGGGTTATTCCTCTCTTGGTGGACATATTTAAGATGCATGTGTGAAAAATCCAAAACATATGTCAAAAGTGTACATAGAATTTTAGTGCATATGAGTGCAATTCTGCTTTTTAGATCTGCAGACAATGATTTTTATGCAAGTAAGTCCTATCCAAATGCTTTTGTTCCTATGTAAAAATCTGGCAGAACAACTCTGCCCCATGAGTGGAGCAGGAAGCCAAAGCCTCTTCCCCAACACACCCAGACTGGATATAGGGAGAAAGTTAGCTAGAAACCACTGACCAATCCCTATTGCTGTTTTAACTATTGTAAATGTAGGACCGTGGTTCAAACAGAGAAAAATAGGCAAGTGACTTAAATAAGCCTAGAAGTCCCGGCCCCCTCCTGACTCCTGCAGTCTTGTCCAAATGTGTTTTGTTTAGCTTGCAATGAAAGTTGACTGCTCAGAAACACTAAATGAAAGAAAGTTGCAGAATTGTCCAGACCTGGTAAGAGGAAGCAAAGCCCATCTTTAATATTTTCCTTCGTATTCCACATTAACGTAACATACCCACAATGAAAATAGCAAAAATTTAAACCAACCCCCACTCACCAGCAACACATTTCTTGTGTCAATGTGTAGATAATAGTTTCACTGGTTAAATTATATATTTGGCGACTGAAACTGGCCATTATCAATTAACCAACTAAGTTTTAGTTGATTTATCTTTTAGGTATACAGATTACATTTTGCAAGCCCAATTATAATCTATTGGCAAGCAATAAAGCCAAAGAAGTAAGGTTATTCCCTGCTTACAAATCAAAACCCAACAATCTGCTTCTGTGCAATAAATCTCCTTCTAGGTCTATACGAAATAATCTCATTTCTACACTGCAGCTCAGACACAAATGTCATGTTTTTCACATAACCGGTTCTATTTTTAGACTGAATTGCAGGAAACCTGCATTAATAAATGGGAGAGAAGTACAGTGGCTGGCAACATGGCAGTGCAAATGTAGGCTTGGTCTTTAGCCAAGGAACTGTTACTTTGCCACCAGAACTCTAGAAGCAAAAACACCTACTAGAAAGATTAATAATCTGCCAAACCCTTGGGCATATTTTTTTTTTTTTTGCTGACCTTGGTTTTAGCCTCCATGTGTTTTCAGTTCCATCACCAAAATCAAATATTGCTCGGTTACTGACAAAAATGCATTCCTCAAATATCTAATAGAAAGCAACACTGTGAAATTAGTGGGGACTTTATACAGCCAAATCTTTTAAGTTTCATGAAGGAAAGAAGGAAAATATTGATCTTTATTAATTACTCACCACTCCTAATTTAGGGTAATGGCTAATAGTCTAAAAACCATGAACCTGAAAGCCTTAGGTTCAAATGTTGCTTTCTCCAAGAACATATTTGCTAGAATTCAGGGGAGTGCATCTGTTGAAGGAATTGCTTTTTCTCTGCAGAACTGGAAGCTGGTGATCTCCTTTCCCCAGAGCAGCCCCCTCCCTTCCCACTGCTCTGGGTGGTGATAGGGTTAGGGGTGGATGAGACAGAAGCACAGTACCAACAGAAGGTTGGTTTTACAATAGACCAGTAACCTTTTTCTCCCACCTTTCTTGAATTTATCTGTTTAGTCCCACAACTGCATAACAAACAAACAATGCCCCCCCACCCCTTTTTATGAAGAGCATAAGTTCAGAGTTCTTTCAGGGATATCAATTCTTTCTTAATCTCCTCTACTTCATTATAAACCTCTAGATTCATACCCTGTGGCCAGATGGATGTTTACATAAACATACTTATACTGCAATAAAAGTCCATTTTAGGTTACATAAAATAAACAGCAATTACTGGAAAATGGAACTTTTTAATTAAATGTATTTGAAGGAAGTAGGGATTAATGATTTTAAAGTATGAGAGTATTTAATGCTTACAGCCATGAATCATCCCCTACCAAAACTACATTCCTGCTATTTATCAGTGGTGCTATCTAGTATCTATCAGGGGTGTGCCATGGATTTGGATGAATCCTGAACCAAATTAGGATGATTCAAAGAAATCTGAGAAGTACCAAACCATGGCAAGCCTTCTCTGAAGCAAACAGAATCTCAATACTCCTGAAGTTGTTAGCAATCTGGATTCTGAGGGACAAGAGAGACATTTTATCTCCAAAAATCAATGTATTTCTCCACATGTCCTCTATATAAAGAAAAGACTGGGGGGCAGAGGGCGGCTGCAGTTTTTTTACTGAGAACTCTAGTTTCTAATCATGGTGAATATTTCTACCAGGGCTCCCCAGGTCACAAGTCTTTTCTGCTCTCTCTCTCCATTAAATGAATCAATCGTAAAGATGTAAATCTTCAAGTATTTCTGCAAGAATGAATAACTGCAGTAGTTTTCTCCCCGCTGTGGGAAAAAAATGAATACTCCTCTGCGGAATTCTCCCTGAATTTTAACATCCCAAAGTATTCCCAAGGCATACTGCAAAGAAAAACATGATTTTTTTTCTGGAAAAAAGAACCCCAACTTGTTTTCTGCACAGAAAACAGGCTTCCCAAATAGGAAACAGTGTTTTCTTTGCAGAAAATTCATTTTCTGCTTTAAAAATGGGGATTTTTTTTTTTTTGCACAAAAATTCACATTTTCTTCCATAGAACAATGTCTCTGCAACGCTTCAGAATATTCAAATATCAGGAAAAACTTATGCAAAACTCTCATTTGTCTGTTATTCTTCCTGCTGGGGTTTCCCAACTATTGGAAAATCTTTCTCTTTTTTTGAACTGGTACCCAATATTTATGAATATGACTTTCTTCTCCTTTCAAACATATTACAGCAGTTTGAAACATCTTAAGATGACTGTATTTTCATAGTTTTCATATTAGAGTAGGATTTTATTCCATTTTTATATGAAGGGAAGGGTTGAGTTGCTTAACTAAATCTTCAGTTGTATTATAGAAATGTCTGTACTAGGCCTATTGTAAAGAGCTCTGTTACTTTGACTGATTCCACCCTAGATTGTACTTACAAGAATATAAGTATTAGCACAATTCTTCAGTCCACAATTGAAATCCTTATGGACGGAGGGAATCTTACTACTGTGAACAAGTCTTGGATTTAACCATTCACCTGGCTGCCACAGGTAGCCAGATTTTCAACAGAGGCCTTTCATACTAGCCACAGAAAAAATTCATTTCTTTCAGAGCTAGCATGGAAACATAAGAGACTGCCAAACAAGAAAAAATGCTCTGTGTCTCCTACATAAGTCCACAGAGGTTCTAGCTCATATGTCTGCTTTTTATTCAAACGTCAGGCCCAAAAGTTAACACTGTTCATTACCAGAAGATACAGCATTGGCAACACTTTAAAAGCAGATTAGACAAAAATCAGAGGAGTTAATCAAAGGCTACTAGTCATGGTTGTGTAGTAGGGGTAGGATACCGCTGAATATCAGACACAGGTGGGTGGGTGCGCTCTTATCCACATGTCCTGCTTGTGATCTTCCCATAGATATCCAACTGGTCAGCATAGCAAAAGTATGCCAGACTAGAGAACCATTTAGTCTGATCCAGCAGGGCTCTTCAGGGCCACTTCCACACCAGACTGTTACAGTGCTATTATTCCACTTGCAACATCCTATGGAATCCTGGGTTTGCAATTTAGGGAGAAAGTGGAATAACAGCACTATAACAGTCTAGTGCGGAAATGGCCCATATGTTCTTCTGAACTAAAAACGCTTGAATGAATATTTTTTCTGGCGACTAGCATACTGGGGCTGAATACATTTGTTGTTCAACTTACACTCCATCCCTTTCACAAAAGTCAAAGGCAACTCACACTTTATACAGACTCACATCTAATAACACTATGATATAATCTTCTCAAGAATCAAGCTATTTTACACCTGATTTTTTTTTCATGCAACCAATGTGGGTTTTATAGGAACAAATGCCTTTGCATGTAATTGTTCCAGCAGAGCTGAATGCTGTGTATCTTATCCATTTGCTATGACTTTATAACAAGGCAAGAGAATACTATTGTTCATCTTTCAGTGCATCCACCTAACACACATTTCAATCTACTTGCAGTAATATTTTTTAAAACAATGTTTTAACATTTTAAAATTAGGAAATTGAAATAACTACAAATATAGCTCTTTGCTTAATTGTGAATGCACAGGAAACATCAGTTACAAAAGTGAGAAAACAACACAAACAGTCATTTCTTTTTCTGCTTAGCATTTCAGTCAGAGGACTAAGTCACTTGCTACTGAATGCTTTATTGCTTCATAGATGTGATACAGCATTTTAGATAACTCTGTAGCCTACTTTCATTGCTAAATCAAAAGGAGACTGGAGATGGAGAACAGGAGCATGAGAAAAAGGATAGGGTGGTTTCCAGATAAATATGTACAACCTCTTCCTACTTCCCCCTTCCACCGAAGCACATCAGATGTCAGCATGTGGGCAACAGTTTCTCCACTGATGAAATTCTTGCAGGTATGTACTCTTTCCAAACCATGATTGAGTAATACATCTATTAGAACCAACAAAGTGCAAGAAGTTCACCAGAAAACTGCAGAACTCTAGGAGGTACAAAAAATAAGGGGATGAGAGAAGTCTTAAAAGCAGACATTATGGCCATGAGGTCTGCAGGAACTCCATCTCAGGATGGAAGATGAAGGAGTCACTGGTTAGGTGTATAGGTTTGAGGTTTTACCTACTCCCACATAGCAAAATTTCAAAGCAATGTTCCTTTTCCATTTTTAACACAAAAGGATAGTTGGAATTTAGGGATCTCTTCTTTACCTCAGGGCAGGGGTGAGAAAAGTTCAGCCTTGAGGGCTATTTTGTTGCTCCCAGGACCCCTCAGGAATCAATTTGTTTTGCCACCAAATGCCTGTGAGTGTATTTGGCCATTTTAGGACCAAGAAGGACCTTTTTTAAAAAACTGGAAGCAAACACATCACTTTCTGTTTTGAAAAGAAAAGAAGAAGAAGAAGGGCTCAGTGCCTAAAAACACAGCAAAATGCCCCCCACATACCCTAGAGGATGTTGGGAGAAATTTGGGGGCACTTTTTTGCTGTGATTGTGGGGCGCAGCTTCCCAAGATCTTGCAGGTGGGTAATGTGCATTCTATAGACTCCCACAGTTGCCCATCCCTGCTTTAGAGGAACCATGGAAGTTCCTCCTCAGCGCAGAGTAACATGGCAATTTTTATGTCAGCATAAGATGAATATTAAATTTAGGTGGTGCACAGATTTCCAGCCATCCTTTTGCCCTAATTCATATAGTTCAAAATAAAATCTCCACAGCTCTTATAAAATCTTACAGTCAATAAAAACAAAAGATGAGACAAAAGAAAGTAAACTTCCAATAATAAAAGCCATTTGAGAGGTCTCCAGTAAAATCCATTAAAGAACTAACCAGTTCCCAATGCCTGTTGGGATATATACCAATTCTCCATTCCTTTCCCAAAGGCCAGCACAGGATTGCCATGCACAAATCAGGGAGGCCAGCTTGACCATCTGCTGTGGTTCAGGCCACTGCTAATCAAAAGAGTTCCTCCTCCCTGGCAGGAGAACATCCCTTCCTCCTCACTAGGTACCATTTCCTTGTCTGTATTCTCTGAATACAAAACAAATTAAAAGGGTATGAACATTGCAAAATACTCCTCTAACTTGTCATTTTTCTGATGAGTCATTTGACTTTGAGATGTCTCTTCCCATAACAGTACACCATCAGGCCTTGATGCATATAAGAACCAACATGAGAAGTATGCCAAGTAAATAAGCCCCAACAGAAAGCAACGTGGTACTATTTTGGGAAGGGGTGGTACAAGACAAGAGTTAGGAAAATTAAAGAATCAGAGCTTCCCCACACTGAGGAAAACCAACACAAACACTCTTCCCATCCTCTTGCTTATTCTTCTTAGTCTGGGATGTTGTTCAGAAACTCTCCCTGCATGGTGTCTTCTAATTTCTTCTCAGTATGGAATAATAAAGAATATGTTCCAGCTTCTCTCGTTCCTGATTCATTGTCATTGGCCTTGTTTCCTCCTTGCCATTTTAATTTCTCCTCCTGTTCCTGCCCAGCAGGCTTCTAGCCACAGGTAGGTCAACTTCATCTGCCCAGGTTTGTGTTAGCTCCCAAGAGCAGACTGTTCAGATCTCCTTCTATAAGTGAGAAGGGCCTGAGCTTGAGTCATTAGAGAGCCATAAGACTCCCTCCTAACTCGAAAAGGATTTTTTTTAAAGGAGTACTACTACACCCCATTTGCTCTTCATACAGTTCCAGCAGATGAATTTGCTCTGACAGCAGGCACACACACACAAGTGTGTCAAAACACCACCTTCAGGTAACCCTTGGAAGAAGATCCAGGAAGGCACTGGCTGCTTCTTTTCTTTGTGAATAAAAACTATTCTAATTGCTAGGTGAAGTGGATGAGCAAGTTTTTTTTCTTGCAGCTTGAGAAAGCATAATTCTTTTTAAGTTAGCAGGCTTGTTTTCTTCCAGATATGTTATTTTGATGAATGCTAGTTCCTAACCCCGGGCAAAGTGCTAGCAAATGGGATGTAAAAATTCCCTGAAGTACCTCCAGGCTGGTTGTTGAACCAGAAGAATATACAAAGTCCAAATTTGTAGGTAGAGCTCAATTTTATCTTCTCTGATAGGTTGAAACAATAGACTAGACAAAATCACAGACCACTGAAATACCGTATCAAACAAAATGGAGAGAAGAGAAGAGGAGCAGAGAAGAATAAGAAGGGGGAAAATGTTAGCATTAATCAATAGTGAAGAAAACAGCAGGTGAGATTCAATGTAAATGAGTGTACAGAGCACAATGGGCTAAGGGGTCTCTAGCACCACCATCGAGACCAGCTCAACCATTTCAGGATAGGAGACTGTTGAGCAGCAAGATGGGTGGTGCCATCCACAGAACAGTATTCTGACTTGGCATCTACTTTCAAAAGGGTTGGAAAGAAGGACAGCAGGGCAGGAAGATGGACGATGACACCACTGACACGGAGCGTGATGGCAGTCAATGCCATAATGGTGGGGAGAGGGATGAGGGCAGCAGCAACTGCTAGAAGATGGAGGAGGGCAACAGTGGTGGGAACGGAGAATGGAGGTTGAGGGTGACAGAGAGACAAGGCAGCAGTGCAAGTTCCCTGACATTCTGGAGTGCTCTATAATAAAATTCTCAGGAAAGCATTGTAATTTTTAAGAATTCTTAAGAATGAACAAATATATGGATCATGGGATTGGAACACATTCTCTATACACTGAGGTTAAACTATCTGGGCCTTATAAATTTAGAAAGCAGACATGCTGAGAGGGGAAATTTCCTCATTTCATTTACTGCCCACATTTCTCAAAGTGCTATACAACAAGCACAGCAAACAATGCCTCTGAAGACTGCTCAGCTGGTTCCAAATACAGCAGCTAGCTACTAACTGGGATCAGATATATGGAGTACAGCTTACTGGTTCTAAAATAATTAGTATATTATAAACATAATTCAATCTGCTGGTTTAAGCCTATGAGGTTCCAAATGGCTTGAGGACCTGGTATCACCTTATTCTATTAAGGTCTTCCTTAGAAGCTCTCCTCCAAGTCCTCTAGCGCTGTTGATGAGGCTGGTAGTAACTGAGAATAGCACCTTTTTGGTTCTACTGCTTTGAAACTTTCCTTCTAATGCAGATTTAGTGCACATTCAGAGTCTTTTTAAGTTGCTGGTGAATACCTTTTTCTTTGTTTTTTAAATTCTTTTTGCAAAATCAGTTTGGATCTCAATCCTTGAGTTCAATGTACTACTGCCTTCCTACTTGTATTATTTTACAATGCTGTTTTAACTTTTTTTCCCTATTAAGTCAGAGTCTTTCTGGATGAAGAGACAGATATTGCTCTATCCTAAATATTAATATTGATCTCATTCTCCAAGTGTCAATCCTTATGCAGCACAAAACGCCACTAATGCTATCATCGACATGTAAGAAAGAGGTGTTGGTGACCTTGGGGAAATCAGACAAACAAACTTTAGGCAAAATAGTAAGGGAAGTTTCTTTTCCAGTAGACATCTCAATGATGATTGAGCATGTTAAGTAGTAGCCACAGAACACTATATTTCTTTTGGAACAAATGGAGGGAATAGAATAGAGCAGGAAAAGAACAAAATTTATAAAGATCTTCAAGTGTAAAGATATATCATTGAATGCCAAAGTAAGGATCATCTATGCCATGAATTTCCAATTTTTATGTATGTTTGTAAAAGCTGGACAGTGAAGAAAACTAATAGGAAGAGAATTAGCTCATTTGAAATGTGGTGCTGGAGAAGAGTTCCGCAGATACTCTGAACTACCAAAAAGACAAATCAATGCATCTGAGAGCAAATCAAGCCTGAACTTTCTCCAGAAGCCAAGAGGACTAAACTGAGACTAGATACATTAGGAGAAAGCATGATTCACTAGAAAAGACAATAATGCTTGGCAAGGTAGAAGGCAGTAAAAGAAGAGGAAGATGGCATGACAGTTGGATAGACTTAATCAAGGAAGCTATGGTTCTGAGCCTGCACGACCTGAGCAGGGCACCTGATGATGGGGCGACTTGCAGGTTTCTCATTCATAAGGTTGCCATAAGTTGAAGTTGAATTGTCAACAGTTAACAATAAAAAATAAAATGTAAAATACTAGAAAAATGAAATAAAGTAAAATAAAATGATGTGCAATATCATCTGCCGGAGGAGCAGAAGCTAGCTTGACACTTCATCTTCTTGGCTCTGAAAATGACTGAAATATGTGAACTGTAGTACTGTGATATAGGGGTCATGCTGCAATATCAGCCTAGGTTGCCAGCTCTCCACAGCCTCAACACCTGAGATAGGCAGTGGGAGGGAAGCTTAGCAGAAGAAGGGTGATACCTTGTGGACTGGATGAACTTTGATAGAATGGAGACAGTTGGTCTCAGAGGCACTTTGGAAGAACAGGAACACAGCTAATGATTAGAAGCTTAGCAGTAATATTCTAGGTATGGGAACAGAATTAACACAAAAAGATCCTATCACATCAACTAAGACCTATTGTTCTGCGCAGACACACTGAGGAGTGTCTGTCTGTCTGTCTGTCTGCTCTTTCTTTCTTTCTTTCTTTCTTTCTTTCTTTCTTTCTTTCTTTCTTTTTCTTTCTTTCTTTCTTTCCCTCCTGGGGCCCATTCATACTTCACAATCATAGCTCTATGATTCTACTTTAACTACAATAGCTCCATCCTATGAAGTCCTGGGACTGGCAGTTTAGGGAAGGGAATTTAAAATTCTCAGCCATGGTGCTCCAGTGCCTCACCAGATTACCAGTCCCAGGACTCCATGCGACCCAAGCATGGCAGTTAAAGTGGAATGACAGCACTACAATTATGTAGTGTGTGAATGAACCCTGGAAGGCATGATCAAGTAGTAGCTGGTCATTTTAACTCGGAAAACCACAACCTGTCTAATTTGTTTTTTGAACTGAGGTGCTATTTCTTTCAAGCACTTTAGATGAAAAAGAAAAATTCTGGATCCACAGGCTAAAGACTCTAATACCACATGGTATTAGATGATAATATTTAATACAATCATTTACGTAAGAACGTTGACAATAGAATGTTCTCAACTGCTACCTTCGATACAGCTCAGTTTTATTTTGAGCAACTGAAGAAGGCAGAAGTCAAAACATTTTGCTAATTCATTTATAATGTTCTGTTTGTTAATCACTACAGTATGGATATAGCTTTTTTTTTTAAAGTAACAGAAGAAAGCAGATGTCAAAACAGTTTGCTAATTCATAAAGTTCTGTTTGTTAATCACTTTCATAGACACACTCACACACACTATAACAGGATGGCCTATAAAACTGTGGATCCAGAACCAATCCCAGATGTGATCAGTGGCAGCTGGTGGCTCCCTGTCAGTCTACTCCAGTATTTAGTCTGAAATTCAAAGGAGCTATTCAAAATGCTGAACCTATTTTGGGTATAAAGTTCAGATCTTCAGTAGTTCCTTCAAAATTCAGATGAAAACTCAAGAGAGGATTCATGGCACCAGTAAGATAGAAGCTGCCAGCTGCAAATGGATGGAATGACTGTAAGCGCTGACATCTCTCACGTATATATTCTGTGAAGTAATCTGATCAACAGAAAAGCCTGCAGTTCTTTAATTAAAGCATTCCTCTATTTTCTTTCCCTAAAAAACATCTTGGGCTAGTAGATTATTAATAAAACAAATATTCCCTAATTTCTCATTAAAAAAATCTAGTTCTTGTCTTCCTCTAGGAGCCTCCGCTGATAAGCATTACTTTGGGCTTACCACGGTACCAGAACCTATGACTAAGCTTAAATAATTTCTATGATGCTATAAAGAAAGAAAACACACAGTAAAAACAACATTTTTGTGCATGTAGTATGGCATTTCCATAGTGAGAAAAATAGCTCAAGGGAATGAGGAAATTAATTTCAAGAAATTGGATTTTTATGGTACAAAAGACTTCAAAATGACTGAAAAGCTGTGGGGATATTGGGATAAGAGGAGAATATACTCGCTGACTTTGACAGAAGCTGGGCTGAACTCTATTAAGAAAATTAAACTTCAAATGTTGTGATATTGGAGAGCAGTAGCTTTAGAAAAAGAGGGAAACTGGAGGATTTCAAACAGCCACTTTTAAATTTAATTTTCACTGCTTTATGTCAGAGTACCTGGACAACATTCTGTGTTGACAGAACCAGACTCCGATGTAAAGGTTTGGATCTTCACAAAACCAACAAAATGAAGAGGAAATGAGGCACTAGAATCCTGAGGTATTCAAAGGGAGTATAACACTTTAGACTGTGGGTGGGGATCATACAGTTGGATATTACCCTACTTTGATGGGTGTGTGGGAGAGCTATAACACATATGTGCAGATAACTAGTCCAGGAGGAGAAGGCTAGGTTAGAACTTTTCTTCTTAGTATGACTGTTTTATACTTTAAATAGTAGGGGAAACAGTCAAAGGAATTTAACAAATAACAGATGTCCACGCTTTTGCTGCCTTCAAGTTGTATTGCCTTATGCTGCTACATGCGTACACCAGGCTTAAGTTCTTCAGCCAACACGCGGCACAAATTTCTACACTAGGAGTCTTCTGACATAACATATTGAAGTATCTGGGCACAATCCAGCCAAATTCCAGCCCTTCTTAAAAGCACCATGTATTTATTATGTGTTTATTATAACAGATCTGCATGCAGTGTGAGGCAGTACAGACCGCTCTGCCACTGTATGATCCTCTCTGCTTCCTTATTTGGTGGCATGGGAGACTGGCTCTATATTCTTACTTGGTTGCTTTTTGGAGTGAATAAATTTTCTTAACTAGTGCAGCAGTTGGAAATCCCATTCGAATCCCAGAAATCTCCCACAGGAATTTCTCCAGGTTAGCATGACTATTATTCCTTACAAATGGGAAAAGGGAAAAAAATTGCTTCAAGTATTTCCTGTGCAGAACTGACTCCCTTGTTCTGTCTATTCCCATAGACGTCTTTACTTGTACTTTCAAAGTAGTTAAAATAACGTCATACTACATATTACACTATAAATGTTTTAAGTTAACAAATTTAAAACTGCTCATATCTCTCTTTTAAAAAGACAAGAAAAAAGTAGCTACTCCTCACCACTATTTTGGATTCAGACCACAAAAGAGAAAGATTACGCATTGCGGTTGCAGTGTGCAGTGGTTCAGACTTCCAACTAGCTTATTTTCAAGATAATCTGTTCCATCTTACCTGCTCCAGTGCTCAACTTTCCAGATCCACTGAGCATGGTCAGTACTCAGAAGGATGTTTACAGCATGGATTCCACCTCAGGAGTTTCTTTTATGGTTTTCTTTGACTTTTTGTAAACTCTGAACTTGTCCCACTTTGCTGAGATTCATCCTTCCATGTGGATGGTGCCATTTTGACTATTTAAGCATTGCCACTAACATGATAGGCCCGAGACATCTTGCTTAGTGAGGAATGACATTTGCTGAACAGTGAATGGCACTCTTCACTTACCTAAGTCAAATGTGTAATATCCCCAAACAAGAGAAGTTATTTTGGTAAACAAGGCAGAAAATCTCATAAACACCTCTTCCTACCTCTGGCAGCAAAGTGTTAAGAACAGTCCTATGTTGGTATCCCCCACAGATGGGGATCTGAGGCCAGGTCAGTTTGTGAATCTGAATCTGGGGTTGAGATTGAGATAATTCACAATCCCAGCCTACCAACATCTGAAGAAACCATATAATAATGACTTCCCTAGCTTAATTTCTAGTTAAATGCCTTTTTGGTTCAAATCTCTTTCTTTATTCTGCATAAGAATGTGTAACAGGCTCTTCCTATTTATCTCCATCTTCAAGATAAATTCAATGCTGTCTTAAATCTGGATTAATCATGGATGGACAACAGTAAAATAAACTTTTCTTATAATTCCCTCTCCCTACTTTTAGAAATATATCTGTAATTTCTTCTTTTTCTCTAGTTAGGCTTCCACAGATTCTTTTCATCTGTGGCTTTGGTATCATCTTCTTTAATCATGACCTTAATTTAGCTTTCAGGTTCACTCATGATCACCTTGTGTTCATACACAATATACTTTGTCTTTGGAAATAACTTAAACTCAGACCTGTGAGACCTTCTCAGTGTCTTGTATATAAAAGCCTGAGTTAGAAATCATGTTCTATTTTATTTCTGTTTCTGATATTTATTTTTAATGACTTCACTACCATTTTGTATATTAAAGTATTTTTTTTTCTCACTATTTTTCCCTACCGGAGAAAAACGATTTTCCAATAATCTTGATGTCAAGACAGTAGGAAAGCTTACCCTTGTGTCAATCAAATTGTCCTACCTATTTGGGGGAGAAAATCACAGAATCCTTTTTGTTTCCAAATCCTTCTTCCAACAGATTTCAACCCAGTCTAGCTCAGCTTTTCATTGGAAATGTACATGCGTCATTTTTCAAACATTATCTTCCTCCATCTTTTGTCATTTGATTTTGGTACTTTAAAAAAACAGCTTTCTTTGAGGTTGTTCCCAGGAAGTAGAACCCCTAAAAAAGATGTCTAGGCCTGCCCCTCCTGTTCTCCTTCCGCTAACAGAAAAAGACATTTTTATTCCGGCAGGCCTTTGGACATTAATCTGAGTTTATGTAAAGGGCACTTATAATCCAAGCATATGTTACTTTGAAACAAAAATGAAACAGACAAAACCAAACCAAACCAAAACAAGAGAAGGTTATTGCTTCTAACATGAAATATAACATGAAACATTATGTCTTACACTGTTATCAATCATTATTTAATTTAGCAAATGGATTCCATTATCCATACTGCTCTTGTTGCCATACAGTGTAATGTGTTACAGGTAACATTGCTATTTGTAACTTATTATTTCCAGGCTCTGGTTTTAATAAAAGGGGGGCAAAACAATTGCTCCTATTTAGCAAACGGCAAACCATTTGTGTTTGTGTTTGTTTTTGTTTAAACTCTGCTAGAAAGCCTGAAATGGTTTTGGGGAGAGAAGAGAACAGGGGTTTGCATTATTTGGACACCTAGGGGTGGTTATTTGTTCTTGTTAATTGCCATCAAGTCAACTTAGCTTATGGTGACCTACATATGAGAGACCTCCGAGTCACCCTGTCATCAACAGTTGATGTCTTTACGCTTTAGGATCCTGTCTAGTTCCTTCGTAGCTACTCATGCAAGTCCTAGCCTTCTTCTGCTTTCTTGACTGCAGCCTCCATTCTGATTAATGGCTGTGCCAAGCCATGAAAAATCTTGGACTACTTCAAGGTCTTCATCGTCTAGTTTAAAGTTATGCAAAGCACCAGTGGTCATTATTTTGGTTTTCTTGATGTTTATTATTAAGAGAGATTTCTTACCTCTCATGTTTAATCTTTTGTTTTAAGTCTTCCTTTTCTTTCTTCTGGCCTAGCAGCAGCAAAAGCAGCAGAGCGCCCCAAGAAATGGAGGACAGAGATGACTGGAGCTCTCCTGCTGCTGTTGATCTGCCAAAGCCATCAGCTTTAAAAATACATTTTTTAAAAAAGAAAGAAAACAAATATTTAAAAGAAATAAAGAAGATGCAACAAAAAGGAAGAGGTATGAAGGCATTTTTCCCTTGCACTGAAACTATGAGCCTCCTCCTCAAGAATAATCCTGGAACCCTCCACAAGTCATTTCACACCTCCCTTTCATTTTGCTTTGCATTTCAGCCAAAATCTCCCAGATTTGACAAAACCCACACATTCAAATGAAGCTTTCACAGAGACATTTAAAAAAAATCTTAGCATATAGTAAGTTACATGTCAGTAACAAAAGTTATTGAAACTCAGCAGCCAAAACTCAAATAAAGGCCAAACATCCTTCAAAGCCTCTTAGCAAGAAAAAGCCTTTCAGACTAAATGATTTTTGTACCAGCTCTTAACAGGCGCAAGGGGGAGTAACTTTTGCCATTGCCTCATAGAGCATTTCAATGCTTTGGAGCTACTGCAGAAAAATGTCTTGTACCTTGATGGAACATTTTTAACTCTGCGCAATAAGCTATGCAGGATCTTACTATTTCATTATCATTGGCCCAGGACCTTAAACATAAAGAGACAATCCCTAAGATATGTCAGTTTTCAAATAATGGAAGGTTTTCAAGATAAGCGCTTCTTCTGGTCCTTGAAGTTCATACATAGCCAGTACAACAGCTACAAAATTAGCTAAATACATTGTCACCTCTAAGGTCCATCAAGTAAGCTATAGCCTCCTGCATGAGTTGTAACTTATGTATTACATTCAATGGAAGACCAATTAGAAACTGTATTGCAGTACTCCATCCTAAAGGAAACACAAAAGGACAGCTGAGACGCTGTCTTTCCCACCCTAACTCTCTGAGGCCCTCTCCGCAACACGGGGGCATTCCCGGCATGGGGACGCGAGAGGAGTGGGACTGTGAAGACGCTTCCCCATGATGTTGTCGCAGTCCCACCTTTCTCACGTTACCAGTTGACATGATTGTGGGGTATATCACTGATGGAAAAACTCCATCAATAACCCCCAATTGCATGAGCCTTTCATCACCGCCAGCCATGCAGAATGGCTGGAAGTACGACCATGTGCTTCCTTCCCCACTGCAGCACGGGAAGACGGTTAGCTGCAGTGCAGAAGGAAGAAGCGTGTCGCTTGTGCTCCCTTTGACAGGCAGGTGGTTGGGTGAGGAGGGGAGCGCTCCCATCCTGACAGAGGCGCTGCCATGATGACATCCAGATGATGACAGAGCAAGGTAGGGTGTGGAAAGGGCCAAAGTGTCTCCAATGATAAATGGAACCTGTGCAGTTAACAAAGGACAGTCCTAGCAACCCCTGCTTTTGGTTATTTAGGAAAAAGCAGTTGTTCAGTAGCAGCCAAGTCTTTAAATTTATTCAGGTTGGATTATTACTGTCCCATTTTTCCACTGCTATAACAGACTATATCAAATATCCCTGCCTTATTTGGTTCAACATTACCGTTTTTAACTTTATCTGCTATAATTCTCAAGACCAGGGGTCAAATCCTTGCTCTGCCATGGAATGGTGACCTTGGAAAAGGCACATTTTCTCAGCTTCAGAGGAAGGTGAAGGCAAAGGCAAACTCCCTCTGAACAAATCTTGCCAAGAATACCCCATGACAGGTTCACCATAGGGGTTACCAGTGGTTGACAATTTGAAGGCCCCCAGCAACAATAACAACCTACAACAGAAACAACAAACTAACCCATTACTTCCAACAACTGATTTTTAACCTAATCTACTAGCCCACTGCTTCCAAAAACTACAAAATCACTACTTTGTACAGCTTCATGTAGATACTAATCAGCACTGGTAAAGATTGCTGGAAGGTAAAACCTCCTAATCAGCTTCAAAACACCCATCATCCCAGATCCAAAGCCAGAAAAGCCTGGAACCAAGATGAACGAGGAGAAGGAAGATGTTTCACTGAGGAATACAGAAGGGTTCTGCTAGAAAATGCTCATTTAAGTTCCTCAAAAAGGGGAGACTGGAGACATCCTATCTTTGTCCTCTATGGAAACTAGATATTGAAACAAGTGACTGCTAATCTGGCTTTGGTAATTTTATAGTAACAAATATATATATATAAATATAAACAAATATAAATATATATCAACAGTCTTGTATCAAGGCAGGCAGGGCTACAATTTCCACTGAGGACCTCTTAATTTAGGAATTAAGCACAGGTTCAAATACAATCCTAAACACTCCCAAATGCAGTGCACACCACCATATTGTACGTATGGGATGAAGAGTACAAACCACAGTTGTTTAACTGCTTCCTATGGCAACCAAGGTTTATCTCCTATTGCTTTTGCAGTTGGCTGCTTTTTCTTCCGCATAGCTAACTAGTTCAGGCTTGGAGAATAAAAATGATTAATTCTGGCTATCAGAGGAATTTTTCCTCAGGATTATGGCCAACATGCAGTGGAAGAAAAATGGGTGTCTGTTATTTGCATTGTAAGTTTAAAACTGTATTTAAAGCACATTATAACAGCATTAACCATTTAACCACCAAGCATTTGAATAAAATAAGTCATTATGCTGGCTTTAAAAATCTAACCTAATCTTCCCCTTTTAGTATATTTTTGTCTATGCTAACTTGATTGTCCATCTCAAAACTAATAAAATGAAATGGCTGAAGAAAATGGTAGAATCAATATTGTTTCATGTTCAAGTGTCACTGTTTGTATTTTTTCTTCTGTGCGTATCTAGCCTAATATCTTGTATTTCATGTAGATGTGGGTTGTTTCCCTGCATGGCAGAATTGTTATGCCTCAGAGAAATGGAGGCTCTTACCACCCCTTCTGTACTGAAGAAGAGTCTACACAGAGCTTACTTCAATTGTCTCTTTATTGGATGCTTCAGTATTTACACAGATAGTCCGCAGCAGGTCACCTTGACTGTTCTCTCCACAGGACTGGTCCCTTGCCAGATACCCAGGTAAGTATTATTGGTAAATTAGTCTTTAGCTGTGGCTTGCTGGCCCTCATCAGGTAAGTGAGAAGGAAGGGTTCACTAGACACTCAGTCATTTCTTCACCACTTTTTCATTCCTTTTCATTCATGGTTCTTAAGCCACACTTCTCCTTTTCCTCATTCTCGTCTTCAGGTTAAGCCAGCCAAAAAGAATGGCTACTTCTCAACACCCCTGCCCCAGGAGACAGCCAATGTCAGGACCATGGAATGCCTGGTAGGAAGGCACAGCCCTTGGCGAGCAAGCAGCTGTAGAGTCAGAAGATCTCTCAGCCTCTTCAAGGGTTTCGCTTTCCAGCAAGTTCTTTTCCTTTGGAAGAACTTCTCCACAGGGACGGGGGGAGTCTTTCTCTCCCCGCCCTCCAAAAATATCTTGCTTCTTCTCTCTCTACCTCTTTCTGTAATGGTGATTCCCCCAGTTCCAACAACTGGAGGGGTCATGGTTTTCTCTCACACCATGCCTCTGTTCTAGCCTCTCCTTTCTCTTTCTGTTTCTTCTCACTATCTCACTGCAACCCCCTCTCCTCCCTGACTGTTTCTTTTTGCTGTTTCATCTTCCACTCTCCTGCTTTGCTTCCTTTTAGTAAGCTCCTTCCCCCTTTTCATTCTCCCTGATATTTGAATTTTTCACCTTTCTCCTCACAATCACCCTGTTTGTGCTGGCAATGTGTAGCATCCACCAGTGACATCAAAGAGAGTGCTGCCATCTTCTGAGATCTATGGCTGGCTTCAGAAGAGAGGAGGTGAAGCATGTGCTGCAGTGGGCAGCCCATTCACAATCTGAGAGGGTGCTTCTTTCACATCTAGGTTATGCATCTGCTCATACCCGATATATGGCTTCACCCTTTGCAGAATCACACATCTTTCCAAGTACATTATCTGGGAAGTAATCCAGGACTAAAAACATGACACCACCTCCCTTCATCTTGCCCTAAACGAATGGATTCAGGTATACAAACAGTGTAAATTTGTCATTATTTAAGGGCACAAGACTTTTATGGGTTTTTTTTAAGCAAATAGAAAAATATTGTTACCACTTCGGAATTCCTCTGAGTCAGTATTTACTTTGCTGGCTGGCGGTATGACAATAATACTCCTAGGTGCAAAAATATTTGCTGAATTATGCTGGACAAATTGCACATCTAGGCCATACACATGCTCTGACTGGCAATTAATATTTCGTAATATTGTGGGAATCGATTTCAGGGAATCTACAGACCTGAGATAGTCATTCACTGATTTTAAATTCCATGCAACCAACTTCCAGTTTCTAAAGATTTTAGGCAATGGAGGATACCCCTCTTCAAATATCTGTAATTATTTTAGATGCTAAATTATCCTTTTATGTGTCTGGGTTCAAGGAAAAACTGGATTGTGAAGATTGCTTATTTGCAGAAGTATGGAATTATCTGGAACAAAACCTTAATATATAACTGCAAAAAGCCTGACAAAACTCATTTCAGTCATTGACATGAGTCTAATGGTCTCTAACTTTGTCTCTCCAGAAATACGCTTTGTCAAAACCTTTATTAAAACGTGTGTTACACATGTCACCATTACAAGTCAACCACAGTCAACTATTATAACCACAGTAAACTATTACAAAACAAAAAAAAAGAAATGGACAGGAAATGGCAATTTTCAGAGTTGTAATCATAGTGTAAATTTTAAATTCAGTTCAGTGCCTACCTATATCATATTATTGTCCCTCTCTCTCTCTCTCTCTCTCTCTCTGTGCATGTGTCCGTGTGTCTATGTGTATATATAAGAGAAAGAGAGAGAGAGAGACTGAGATTGAGAGAGAGAGAGAGAAAGAAATTGATTGTGTACACATAGAAATAAATTCTGGACTGCCCTTCAAGACAATAAGTCTTCCAGTAATGACTGATGGCAATTTCACCATGTGCTTCTGCCAAACTTGTTTTCCATTCATTGTTTTCCATCCATTGCCTAAGTATCAGTTAACATCAGATTGCAACAATATATGTGAAAAGAGTCAAGGAAAAGGAAGCCTACAATCTGGAGGAAAGTAATGGCAGGTACGTGGGAAGTAAAGTTAGTAGTGAATGGCTGTCCTATGATGCCTCCATCCTCCACTGCCCTCCCCACTTGCTTTTCTCTCAGTTAAAGCTCTCTTTACTGTGAGAAGAAAAGAGCAGTCATCTGACAGCTAGGAGAAGAGTCAAGCACACATTTCCTAGCTGCTGCTTCTCCCTTCCAAATTATATGCTTTTTTCAACAGTTAGGAAATATCTGGGTCTGCCATTGTGTCAAGACAAAGGTGTCTGGGTTCAATTATAGAACTGTATCTTCCATTCTTCCCTATTTCTTATTGATCAGGTTAAACAGGGCCATAGGAGGTGATCATGCAAAGCATCTCGAACTGCATATGCATTGTTAACACTTTTCTGTATAGTTGCACATACTGCTAAAATTGTGCCCTGCCTATTATACCTTCTGTTTACAATGTTTCACATATTTAAAGACTTCTGCTGATTTGCTGTACTGTGTTTAGTTTAGAATATTCTGCATAGACAATTTACATTTTAAAGCTGGACATATTAGCCCCAGCTTTATCTTTTAGTATGGGCATGGTAAATCCACACAGCAGAATACAAAATATATGGAATGACCAACTCTGAATCCTCTTCAAGGCTCATATAGCAAAATAAGAGTAATACTTTATTTAACCACAACAGTTAATGTACTATGAGACTTAAAGAAGGGCTCATGAAGGCAAAGATATCTCTGGAGTGTTTATTTTGTCTTGAGACCTGAGTTTCAGCTTCACATTAAACCTTTGTTTAGAAGTAACACTCAGCCATGTTTTAAAGTCACTAACTACTCAGTCCTTACCATCTTAACTCAGAAATAAGACTCATTATGTTAAATAGGGGTCACTCTCAGGTAAGTGTAGATGGGATTCCAGTTTTAAGTCCTTAAATAAGAAAGGGAAAAGATAACTTAAAATCCAGATGTTTGACCACGGTTTTCAATGGTTTGCATCAGCCATGACTAAGCATTACACTGATGCTGAGCAAACCATGGTTAGGATGTTTCCCTCCCTTTCTGCTTTTTGGGCTAGCATTAAGGGTTATAATCCATGGGCAACTGGTGAAGTCAGAGGACATACTACTAAAATCTTGATACACCACTATGAAGGAGGAGGAGATCCTACTGTTTATACTTGCTGGGTTTGTCTGCCTATCCAGGGTAGGTGAATGAGGGACCGAATGCTGATAAGATCAAGTGGGATCATAAGCATCTGTTACCTGACTAAGCCCTCTACGTGTGAGAGGGAGAAAGAGGGCCACCGTCTGTGGTTAAAATGTCAGGGTAGCTCACAAAACCCTGTCCATCTCTGCTTGCAAATGACAAGCAGCTCTTGTTATTGTCATCTTATCCATGCCCTCTAGGGGGCTCAGCTTAGTTCAGCAAACTATTCCAAAGTTTACTTGAATGTTTGGGATTCTGATTTTGATGTAAAAATACCAAGGGGCCCCTTCACACTATACAGTTACACCACTATGATTCCAGTTTAACTGTCACAGCTATTTCCTATACTGTCTTGGGAGTTGCAGTTTAGGAAGGGCTATGGATAATTCTCAGCCAGAAGATCTAGTGCTTCAACTAATAACAAATCCTAGGATTCTACAGGATGTTGAAATTGCCTCCAGAACATCTGCAGAATTCTCCTTCTCTCATTATTTTTAAACCTCTTTGTTTTCCAAAGGGTTTGGAATGTTAGTTTAATATTGTTTTATCTTCATGTATATTTTCATTACTTGTATTTGTCTGTTTTATGCAATATTTCTCATATTTTATCTGGATAATTTATTTTACAATTGTATTGTATAGCTTTATAGCATTATTATTCCTTCCTTCTGTGGGCATGCACGCACATGTGTGTGAGTACACATATTTTAGATTGTATACCTTTGACAGGACTCACCGTTCTTGGTTGTTTTACTTTTAAAGCACCATGTATGTTGATGGCACTGTAAAAAGAAGTGATAGTGATGATGCAATGGTTAAAGTGGAATATAGTGCTATAATTGTGTAGCATGGAGGGGCCCAAGGACTGTGCTAACTCTCTGAAAGTGCAAATAAGAGGAAGAGTTACAGGTTTAGGAATGCCTCCACTCACAAGAGTTCTATAATGCCGGCTAACAATTCCCACCTGCGAACTGTTTTCATCTCACTGCTGGTAACAACCACAATAAGATAAGGATTGAAAACTGGGAAGGGGAGTATCTGTGTTCTGAATACAGATTTGAAATCATCAGTCAGATGACTGCAGGTCCTTCTAATCTATGCTTTATAATTAGGCATTTGAAATACAGATGTGTTAACTCAGAAACTATTTTTTAGGGAAACTTAGTGAAACTGGCATTTCCATTGTCCTAAAATTCAAGAGGATGTCTTCTTGCTGACTTTCTGTTCAACTATATCTGCTTAGCTAGACGAGACCTTTGGAGAACAGGGTTTATAAAAAAGCAAAGATCCATCAGAATGGATACCAGGTTTCATGCAAAACAAGCGAAAATTCTGGACAGGCCAGTGACAAAACTCAAGAGTCTTCAGGCTGATGAAGAACTTGCAAGGGCTGTGACAGTAACCTTTTCAAAAATTACTCACAGTAAGCTTACCCTGAGGTAGTTGAGGGTGAAATTAGTCAGACCCATACGAGTGATGTTTTTGGACAGCTGCTCCAGCACCTGAGGGTCTTGTGCCTATACCAAAAACAAAGAGATATTCTTATATGCTCATGAAAAATATAAATGCAGTAGTAAAATTATAATTCAAGACTATATTTTAAAAATGATATTCTTATCTATAAGCAAGTTACTAAATTATAAAAGGCATCAGAGATCTCTACTGGACATTGGAGTTCATTCTGCCCAAGGAGTGCTCATTTAATTCCAGCTGCTCTATCAATAAGGCTAACACTAAGGTTTATTCTTGTATTTTTGATTATTTATTATCTCGGTAATGCTTGCAAGAAGGGAAACATGACAGAGAACTGCATCTTGCCTAACACCACCCAGTGAATTCATGGTAGTGAGTGATTAGAAAACAATAAAAAAACCAACTTTAAAAATTAGTTATTTTAAAAAAGTCTTCCACATTAACTAGGTTAAAAATAAAAGGTATTTCTTGAATTGTAGTAAAAAAGGAAACACGAAGGGCCGATCAGGACATCACATTTCATATTACTGATTTAGTGTGGTAGCACCAAACTGGAAGGACAGGAAAAGCTCTCATGAGAGAATTCTACTTTTGGCTTCTCTGTGTTGTTATCAAACTGCCAACAGTCATTCTATCAGGTCACCTGAACAGCCTCTATCCTAGCTGGTCATGGTAAGACTACAGTCTAGGATTTCTTTTCCCTCCTCATAACCTTTTCCTTATGTGTCATCTCTTCTGCATTATAACTTGAGGCCAGGAATTTATTTGGATAAGGAGTGGGGTAAACATACTTTGAAAAAGAATAGCACCCGAAAGAAGCAGGAATCATTTCCACTATGGGAAAAAGAGAGCTGTCCTATTGGATTCAGAATTGTGGCCAATACACTTGAGCACTAGAGACTTCTTGAGAGGAGTAAGGATTGAAATAATTATAACAAACCCTCATGTGTACACTGCAGACCTAAAAAGTGCACTCACTGCATTTCCAAATATCTGAAATGTGCTATGTATGCTTGGAGTTTGCTCTGTTATCTATATTTAAATATTTGTTGTTGTTGTTGCGTGCCTTCAAGTCTTTTACGACTTATGGAGATCCAAAGGTAAGCTTATATTGGGTTTTCTCCAAGGCTGAAAAACTGAGACTTGCTCAAGGTCACTCAGTGGGTTTCAGGCTTAGCCAGGATTTGATCCTGGTCTGCCGGAATCCTAGTCCAATACTCAAATCACTATACCATGCTGGTTCTATTTATATATTTTAATATACCCCACATGAAATTTGAAGTTTTCCAGCCAAGAAGAGTAACAACTAGCTCTTTAAGGAGGACATAACTGCACATTTTCCACACAGAACTTGAAAGACCCTCTTGTTACTGTCAACCTAACGGGCGTTAGTGGAAGGCAAGTGTGCAGGGCTCAGGTGGGGTATGCTTCTCTCCACATAGGCCTGTTGTTATTGTTGTTGCTGTTGTTGTGTGCCTTCAAGTCATTTCTGACTTAAGGTGACCCTAAGGCAAACCTGTCATGGGAGTTTCTTGGAAAGATTCAGTCAGAGGGGGCTTGCCTTCACTTTCCTCTAAGGCCAAGAGTTGACTTGAACAAGGTCACCTGGTGGGCTCCATGATTGAGCAGGGATTCGAATCCTAGTCTCCAGAGTCCTAGTCCAACCCTCAAAGCACTACACCACGCTCGCTCTCACCCAGGCCTAAACAATACCCAAATTATTTAGATCTTTAAAGGCTTTGGGGGTTTAATTCACATGCCTCACACATTTGCACAGGCTAAATAAACAATTCCACCTCTGTACCACAACAAGATATCCTGACCAATGCCAGGAATAATAAGTATACACAGAGCTTGTGCATGATTCACTGAGACATATCCGATGCCACACCTTAGAAAGTTTCTTTTAGGAAAAATAAATATAAAGATTTGGTGAGGCCATCCACAACTGAAACATGGTAGGAGGATACTTTGGACGGCTTCAACATGTCTTTGTATTTATTCTTCTTAAAAGTAACTTATACAGAAACCAAATGTGCATGTTTCTTTTGGCACATTATAAAACAAAGCTATGTAAGTATGTGAATAAAATGTGTCTCAAACTTTAATTGGGAGAGGAAGTGGTGCAGCAATCTACAGTCTGTGAGCCACTGGCCTAAACATTTCCATCCACGTATCCTCATATGCCAGGTGCTGTATGCTATATTTCAGAGGAAGCAACTGGCAAAAACACCTTTGAGGATCCTTGCCTAAGAAAACTCTATGAAGTTCATGGGTGACAGGTGACTTGAAGGCAGGTACACACACATCCTTACATATGACTGGAGTCCATGCTATACCAACACAAAACCTTGGCTTTAAATATTGCAAAACTCTAAGAAATACTTGCTGGGACAACAGTTTTCTAGTTTTGTGTTCTGCTATTCAAAATTTTCTTGAACGCTGAAAAAGAATTTTGGCTGATTACTTACATGCATGGCTAAAATACTGCGAGGGACTAATTCTCTGTATTGTCTAATGGTAAAGTGCCATGTTTTTATTCTCATAAGGTCATCAAAGGTAAATTCCAAGATAAGACGTCCTTCTGTACACACCTAGAAGCAAACATGAAGAAAAAAAGAAGGAAAACAATGCTTTGTTGTTCAACTTTACTGGGACAATAATGTCCTCTTGTGAAGAAAAGAGGAATTAAGGAAAGCAATTCTCTAGGCAGCAGTTGATCAGGCTGTAAATTTTATAGCTCTGTAAGCTCTAAATCTTATTTATCTCATCTATGTTGCTTCCTCACAAAATCTCTGCAGCTAATTAATGGTATAATGCAGTTATGCATCCATGATGTCTAGCTGCTATACTAGACAACCCTGAGTTATTTATTTAATAGATACTATGCAATCATAAGTCAAATAAGGGATTGTGCTATGCCTATAAAGGTTTCATTTGTGGCAAATCGTTATTAATTTGCTCCAGAACACAAAGAGCTAATATTCAATTTCACGTTATTTTCACCATTCCTCTTGTCCCTTTCTTGCTTTTCTAATTTTTCAATTATCTTTTTTAATTTTGGGATTTTGGAGGTGTCTCTCTTGGTGCCCCAAATATTATATTTTGGGACTTTTTGAAAAATTGGAGATTTGATTTCATTAACCTCTCTGAGATGTTACATTTCTGTATGTGTTATCTGTGTTTATAATACAGATGTTAGCAAAGCTGTACAGTTCTGAACCCGGATATGAAACTCAGAAGCTCCTTCTCTCAAAATCAGAGAAGAGGTAACCATTACGAGGATCTTGCATTCTTCTCTGACTTGGATTAAAATATAAACTGCAGAATTCATGTGCTGGATATTTAGGTCTATTGTAAACCAGCTCCTTCACATCTAGGTGTATTGTTAGGTAGAAGAACTGATGATGATCAGAGATAACAAAGACTGGAAAAAATGTCTGGAGAGATTATTCTCTGTATTGAAGGGCTAATAGGCCCATTTTGCAAAAGTGTGGGGGAACTGGACCTTCCACCCTGCACTGATTTATTTGATTTACCCTTCCTATAGAGAAGCTCAGGGCAGCTAAGAATTTACATAAAAATACATCATTATTAAAACCACAAATTATAAGTACCTAAAATAACAGATTACAAATATTTGGTAGAATACAACATAAGCAAACAACAACAAAAGACAAATAAAACATTTTGCTTATTTCCACTTGTGCAACAACCTGTGCAGAGCTGATAAATATGTGTTTAACTGGCACCTGATGTGACTGAAGAGGACAGCTGCCTCTCAAATAGAAAGATGTTCCATAAACAGTATAGCTCTGCCACATGCAGTAACACAACCAGACCCTCTGGGGCACAACATGCAGAGTGTGGTCAACTGATCTTAAGGCCTGGGTAAGCAACTAAGTACTCTAAATATCTGAGCCCTTTCAGAAGGTATAATATGCTCAGTCCTCACTGTTTCTGTTAAGACTTGAGCAATGGTTGTAGCTTTGAGACCATCTCCAAGTGAATTCTGACAACGTTCACTGAAACAGCAGATTCAGTATGTTATCAGGATATGGACTGCTGAGACCAAAGATCCCTCCACACCGTACAATTACAATGCTGTGATTCCACTTTAGATTCCATGGCAGCATCCTATGGTGTTTGTAGTCTGTTAAGGCACTGGAGCTCTCTGGCTGAGAGTGCTAAATGTTCTTCCCTAAACTTCAAATCCAAGAATTCCATAGAATGGAGTGCAGTCAAGAGTGCTATAGCTGTGTAGTGTCAAAACATCCCAGTTTATCCTGGTCAAAAAAGACAACCACTGGTGGCCCACTGCCTTTCTCAAAGTTCAAAATTGGTTTAAACAATTTTGTGTTAAATTTGCTGCTGAAATAGCTCACACTCGCCCTAATATTGCATAGCTATGAGCAATCAGAGGGTTGTTGGCTATCAAAGGACAAGCTATTCAATCACCACAGAACAACTGGGTAGGCATAAGGCCAGAGGATTAAAGACTTTACAAAGTGTTGAGAAGCAACCAGCTAAAGAAAGTATGGAGTCACAGGAAATAAAAGCATTGAGACAGGAGGCAGGGAGGAGGTTTGGAGGAAGGAGGGAGACCAGTAAAGCAGGAATTCTCAAACTTTCTATCCCCAGGGTCCTTTTAGAAAAGCTGAAAATGACTGACTCCTAGCAGTCACAAAATGAGAATGCAGAGGCAGAACCAGTTACAAAATGGTAGCAAAGGGAGGAGGTGCTTGAAATTAGTAATATAACATCAGATTAATATCCAGCTTCTCACTGAAAACGCACAGGTTCTTTTAGCAATTCTTTGTAGCAGGAAAGTCTCTAGGTCATTTTTTCTCAAGTGAATGCAAACTTTGGCTCTGGATTTATCATGACTGAGGCCCTTTTCACATGCATTTGTCATGTGAAAGGGCCCCTCGAGTGTCGCGCAACTGCGAGGAGCGGTCCACAGGATGCACTCGCAATCACGCGACGCTCTAGGATCTGGCAGGCGCTGATTGCACACTTTTTCATTTTCTGCTCTGAGCTGAAAATGGTGCGTGATCACGCATCGCTTCGAGGCCCCACACACACTTGCCGTGTGTGCGGAGCTCTGGAGCTGTGGCACTCGTGCTTCCTGCCCCAGTGCAGCCTGGGAAACTCCCAGGCTGCACTGCAGAAGGAAAAGGAGGGGCTCTTACACGATCAGGCAGCAGCTGCAGAGGTGAAGGAACCAGGATGTGAGAGCCTCTCGCTTGAGGCTGCTTGCGCGATCCCTGCACCCCAGCTCCGCAAAAAGGTGAGTTGTGGAAAGGGCCTTAGTTTCCCCATTTCAAGAAGAATTTGTTGTATCAAGTTGAAGAAGACTTCCCCCCCTCTTTTTCTCCACCTGTATGTACCTTTCAAAGTATTCTTACCAATCTCCTGTCATTTCTTATCTCCTTTTCATTTCACATCTGAGTTATATCCTATCCCCAACTACTGGTTCTTTATTCCTTGTTCCTATTGCTTTACTGCCTTACATAAGAACTCTCTTTTCTGATCCTCTTTTCCTCTACTTCCAGGGTTTCTTTTTTTTTAAAAAAATTGTTTTTAAAATTAATCTTTAATTTATTTTTCTTCAAAGCCTGCCCTGGCCTATTTCATTCAGAAGAGGGAAGACCTTCTCTTCCCTTCCTTGTCACAAATGTTCTGTGTTCTTGATGTTATTTTTTTAGATAATAACATTAGAAGACTTGTCATTGATGAAATGCAACAGAATAACTGACTAAAGATTTTTTTAGAGAAACATTTGAGAATACTAAAACATAGGGATGGGTGGGTATTTTATTTAAAAAATGGTAATCAAAAGTAAAAAAGAAATTCATCATTCTTCAGATGGCAATAACATAAGTTGCTTATTTTAAAAAGGTGATATATAATGAATTACTTTTAAAAGGTAATCCTCCAACCTTTGCCTGCATTTAGTTCTAGCTCCTTCACCTCTTCTACGTCTACACCACTTAGGTACACACAAAAACATAAGCTCTATAGTTTTTTATGTCACTGCCACCTTGTTCTTATGAGGCAAGGGAGAATCCTGGCCAAGAAAAGCCACACTTGTTGACATTTTAACACCTTTTCAAATTATTAAAGGCTTTAGCTCTTCTCAAGATACAGGTGGCATTGTTCAAAAGGTTTTCATTGTTGCTCTTAAAGTTAGGTGCTAAAATATAATTGCTTGAGAACATTTATTTCTTTTCTTTCAGAGATCTGCTCATGTCTGTTTTTGGAAGACATGATCACAGAAAAAATAATGATGCAACAGCAACAATTGCAAGTACACCTCTAAGCAGTTAAACACAATTATCACCGGCTCAAATTTAGGTGCCCTAGGTGATGCCTTTTGTTGATTTGACTAACAATATGTATACAATAGGCTGTTAATAAATTAAATAAATAAAACATAATACTAGTGCCTAGATCTACTGACCACTCTTAAACACATTAAATCAGAAGGTCTACTATGGGCTTCTAATACAGGAAGTCCTGTCTCACCAACTTTTGAGGTTCTCTGAAAGTCAGCAAGCTTGCAGATGGGGGTGATCCAGTGGTCTTTACTTATTTAAATGTCAAAAAAGACCTTGATAAAAAGCTTCTAGGTATCTATAACCACAGAAGCCCATACCCTGTGGTAACTAGTTAAAAGAACAGAGAGAGAGAACCAATAAAAATGATAAGCAAATCTACCATATTTATATTATTCTGTTCTGTGAGATACTGTAAGTCAAAATGGATGCTTTTAAATGAAGATATTAGGTCAGAGAAATATACACAAAAGTTTTAAATAAATAGTCTTAAGAGGAGACGATAGATCATAGAAAAGTTTTGGGGATCATGTTAGATAATCAATGAAAATGGAGTTCAATATGCTGTTTAACTGAAATAGGTATTCAATCTTAAGAATAGCAAGGAAAAGATTCATATAAGGAAGCACATATCATAATGCCATTGAAGAAGTCTATGTGCAGCTGCATTTCAAATGCTGTGGCACATTGTGTTGGCCATGTTGAAAAGTACAAGGTACAGAAAAGGGCATTACATGCATCCAAATGTTGGAGCGTCTTCCCTTCAAGTAAAAGTTAAAAGTGTTTTAGGGCTTTTTAGTCAAAGGGGAAAAGATGACAGGTAGAAATAGAAGAGAGATTTATATGATCTGGAGTATGTGCAGAAAATTGATGGAGAAACATTTCTACCTCTTAATCATGAAACTCAGGGAGTGCCACACTGGAAAGTTAATAAGCAGAAGCAGTCAAAGGTATTTTTTCATGTCATGCGTACTTGTGGAATTCACTGCCACAAGATGCGATATTATTATGGCAAGTAAAAAAATTCATGAAGAGGTTAAGCTAATCATTAACCTTGAAATGATGATCACTGAGGACTGTCTAACTCAATGTACTGGTTTTTTCTGTGGAAGAGGTAGTAGCGGCAATAGCCTTATAACTTATTTATGGGTTTTATTGTAGCAATTGCTTGGCAGGGATGAAAATATTAAAAATATGGTTGAAAAACAATTTTCTTAGGTATCAGAAAATCCTGTCAAGAAGAATCCTGGTAAGCGAGAATCTTTGCAGTTTAGAATTTATTCCACATTAAAAATGCATGGGGGGGTTCTGTAGAGAAACTGAGTTCTTCTGCACAGCAAACATGTTTCTTGCACAAAAAACAGTACTTGCTGCACATAAATGTTATTTTCTGCAGAGATATTTCCTGTGCATAAAATAACATTGTTTTGTACTTTTTGGCACAAAATAAACCCCAAATGGCAAATAGTCTTGGAAAACTGATATGCTTTTGATGATCTTCTTGCAGCAAGGAGAAAAATGATAAGATCATTCATTCTTGTCTGCAACAATGTAATCTGTGAAGATTTACATCTCTGGCTGGCTACTTGAAAAACAGGACTCTGGGTGAGATGCAATTCTTAGATGGAAAGTTTACATCCACCATTCTTGTTAGAAGATCCTACAACAGAGGCTGTTTCTGCATCCTCTTCAAAGGTCCGTCCATTGGAATGAGTCAACTGAGAAAACAGGCATTAAATGCCTTTCATCCTCCCATCGCTGTCAAAGCTATTCTTAATGGCTCTGGAACACTATGGAAAATCACACAAAAAACTGCGCTAGGTAAATGGGATTGATGAGTGTCAGGTGTAAGCGAAAACTCTTTGGGCATATAGAAGTACTTTCCTCATGTGACAGGCCATCACTAGATACAACTTATAGATTGTCTACTTGTCCCATTTGCCTTTAATGATAATCAATCCTACACATTTAGCACCTGATGTCAGTTTCCTTTTAAAAATGACATGGTTGGCAGATGCTTTTGCCGTCTGAATCCTTTTGACATATTGTCTGAAATCAAAAAGCTCACAAATACAGAGTGAAATGACAGTTAAACATTAATAGGTTTTCCTTTACGTGTTTAGTTTATGCAAATATATTTACTACTTTTAACATTCATTTAACTAGTTTTAGTCTGATAAGACATTTCGTAGACTCATACGTATTCACATACAATCAACTTATGTAACTAGTTAGTGCAAGATGTGGGAATGCCCACTTTGTTCAGGTGGCTTTTTAAAAGAATGAGAAATTTATGAAGAAAAAGTGGAAAGGAATGTCAATTTTTCTTCATACTGGTCACTGGTACAACCAGCCACACTGGGAGATTTTAAGGAAAAAAAACGCTCTGGTTGCAGAATCCCTTTATTAAAATAAATAGCTGGGTCATGCCCAATTCAGGTTACAGTTTTATAGCAACCTCAGACATAAACTAGAACAATTCAAATATCTTAACAGGTAACAAACGTGCTACGTAAAGACACTGAACTTTCCAATTTATTGTGGGGTGGGGCTATTTATTTCTAATCAATTGAGATAAAATTTTATTTGATGCTGGTCTTTCCCCTTCCGAAGCTGCTTTACCCATGAAATCCAAAATGAAAAGGTCTCCAATTAAGAAAACATTTTCTGTTGTGCTGAATTCATGTTACCGTACTGTGAGCTCTGACATTTTGTTTCTGTGGTAACCAAAATCAGCTGATTAGTTGGCATGGCAACAGAAAAGATGTAATCCCGGCAGACACACTCTAATCAATGCCCCCAGCACAGATGGTCTCTGGAGGATCAACAAGAAAGAGGCTGGCAGGCATTCAGGAGATCACGTGGCAACTCTAGACTGGGCCAGGGAGGGGGGAAAAAGGAAAGAAAACTAAAAAAGAACATTTTTTCAAACTAACCAGTAGCTTTTTAACCCCTTCCCTGTCTTGGTTAATTGTTGAAAATTCTGCAACCTAACACAACCGGAAAACAAGGAAAACCCTTACTTTAACTTATTTTTAATGCACAAAATGTAAATCTTACAAACTAATACATTCTTTTCTGACCATTCATTTTTATTGGTGAGAGTTTCTCATATCTGCCAAAGCCCAAAGTAGATATACGGTTTGTATAAATGCATAAACGGTTTGCACAAAAGCACAAAAGTAAAGTGTTTCTTTACTTTTCATAAAGAAAAGGAAGAGAGATTGAACGTTGGGGTTGTGTCAGAGACTGAGGCCATTTCTGCACATTACCTGATCCCTTGTCCTCCTGCTGCTATCCCGGCAGCGCCTGTGGAATGCTCCGCTTCGCAACCGGCCAGTTCCCGGCGGAAGGGAGCACGAGCGACATGCGTCTGCCTTCTGCAGCTCCGCTAGGCTCTTTCCCATGCTACGCTGGGGAAGAACGCGCTTCCATTGCACTCCTGCCCTTCTGCATGGCCAGGAAAGACGGGAGCATCACGCAATTGCAGGTGCTTAACAGATTTTTTTCCATTAAGTGAATATTCTGCAATCACTATGGGTGGAGATGGGATGGCAGTGGGACCACGGCGTTGTGCGAAGGCATGACTCCTGTCCCCATAGTGGGACTGCAATGTCATGCAGAAATGGCCTGAGTCACACACTGCTGGATGCACAGGGGGGAATAGCATTTTTTCCTCATGCATGTAGGTTATATATACAATTTCAACTCCGCAGATCACTATAAACTGTATGCACATTAACCTATGAAGAAAAACAGGACTGGCTGACATTAAATTAAACTAGTTTTCACACTCCTGTCAAATGCGTAACCCAGGTTGCTCAGCCTGAAAGGAAGCTACTAGATACAGATCCCTGATCCTGGCGTGGATGTTCATCATAGTTTTGTTTTTGGCCAACAGGCTTTGTTAGATTTTTTTTTTTTTTTTAGTTGTTTCATAAGTCTCCAGATGATGTTTGGCCAGAAGGGAAAGTGAAACAAAAGAAACACTGGGGAAAGAAATGAGAGGTGAGTGAAAACTGGAGGACAATTTTTGAAGATGTTTTTAGACCCTTGAAAAGATTCCTCATTGGTTAACTTTTCCAAGGGTCTTGAAAGGACATGTTAAATAGATAACAGGAACATATCCTACCTAACACCTATTCTGATAGGCAGATGACTAGCTTTGTTTGTGTTCAATAATGCCATCTTACCCAATGTGGTGCAATGGCCCCATCATTATATCAAATACAGAGAGCGGCTGTGACTGTGTCTACCAGTCCTATCCTGACCTCTGTGTACCCACAGATTTTGCTTTCATCCTCTGCCAACTGACTACAAAGTGGGAACAGTCCCTCCGCAAGTGCAGTTGTAAGGCCTGTTCTCCCCTTCTGACTAATGGAGAGGTGGGAGCATAACCAGCTGGCATGACCTTATCCTCTCTATATGGGGAGTGGAGCATGAGAGAAAGGCTCTTATGTTCTATTTATCTGGCATTACATAGCAGAGAAGAAACAAGTCCTAAATATGGCGTGACATAATAGCATTTCAGGAACACAAACTGACATGAGGAGGAGGAAAAAGGCACAGAAAGAGATGTTGTTTGGCTTACTCAAACTGCTCAAAATGTAGTTTTCACTTTCAAAATGCCAGAGAATAAGAATTCAAAACAGTGATAGACACAACAGTTCTTTTTCAAACAACTCTCAGTTGTAAACAATTTCTTCCTCTAAAACCAAGCAATACAAATTTCAGTTCTTCCTTGAAGACAAGCTCAGTCAATTATGTCCCTTGTTTTTAGCACTGGGGCACAACTGATTGGGGTGACGGAAATGTCAAAAATGCTTAAAATGAAGTCCACACTTAGCACAAGTGGAAACAATAGTTTCTACTTTCGCAGAAGTTATGAGATCTAACATGATGTTCTTTCCTATGGCAAAGTTGCTGAGGTCAAACATTGCTATTTCCTAGACACTGACCTAATAAGACACATTTTAGTTCAACAAAACTCCAATTCCACTATTGATAGTTATTTGTTAAAGGCATGACAATATGCTGAGCCTTGCCACACAACTTTATTCTTATTATATGTTATTTATTATTTAGTCAGTCACTTTTCTGCTCCCACAGGGAATACAGAAAGTAAGAAAAAAAGCAAGAATTTAAAAAAACACCTATGGTATAGTTTGATATTAGTTGAAAAGCAACCTGTATAACAACTAAAATAAGTAGAAAGAGGCAAAATACCCCAAAATGCAGAACAATAATTTAGAGCACTATTGTTATCACTATACCAAAAGTAAGGAAAAAACATTTGAGAATGAAAAGGTATTCTTTGCTTGCAGGTGGGGAAGGAGAGGGGGGGATTTGATGGGCCTCCTTCAGGTGGATTCTCTAAAGAGCAGGAAGCATTACGGAGAAAGTCCTGCTCAAACCAATCTACATTAATCTTCTGATCTGAATAGGTGGGGAGATCACTATGCATCCTCGATATCATTGGAACCAGGCTGTTTAGGAAGAGTATCTTCTCAATACTTCTACCAATCAAGAGATAGAAATTCTACCCAGCATTTCATTAAATCAGTTGGTCATAATCCAACAGTTAGTTTTTTGCAGTTTGAAAGAAAAAACATGGAAGTTAGAAAGAGCCTAGGCAAAACTTTTTCAGTGATATAAAACTTCTCATGTCATGATGCTAACATCTGGTTGCAAAGCAGCAACCTGGCAGTGGATCAATCACCCAATGTGTCTCTAATTCACTCTTACCAAATTGCTGACCTTCAACTAAATCCTGAGGTGCTGCAAAATTGCAATGACTGTTCTCAGAACTTGCTGTCAGTGTGGCTTTCATACATACATAACCTGAATCCCACCATGCTGATCTTAACCCACCAGATGTGGTCTATGGTCTGACACTTGTCAGACAATCTCCATCTCTGGACTCCTATTTTTACTGATTCTTTAATGGGCCACAAAACCTAGCTGGCTGGACAGCAATTGTGGGTGGTATGATGGTACTTTTAGATGTTTCACTCAGCTTCTGCCTCAATATGTAACTAGAAGTAGTTTTTAAGTTTTTTAAAGTTAGAAGCAGCAAGAATCAAACTGATGATTTTGAGAATAAGAATTCCCAGTAAAATGAGAACTTGGGGGTGGTAGTATAATCTGTCATGTAAGAGATATCTGTATTTTACATGAATATCTGAGAACGCCTTCAACGCAGATAGCACTTCAGGCATTATCAAAGTATAGACTATACAGCACTAATGGCGACATTGTGGTACTCCGAATCAGAGTTTGGAAATCATTATTTACAAATAAGTAGTATGTAACTATTCCTCCTTTTCCTCAATAACAATGGTATAATTATCTCATATTATGATTGTAATTTAACAAGGGATAACTCCATTTTTTTGCAGCATAACTGTTAGTATCCTAGTTATATGGTGGGTGATAGGAGAGGAATAACAGCTGTGCTGTACCTTCTGTCATGGGTACTAAAGGGCAGTGAGGTAGACTGAAAGAGAATCTGTTTTGTATGACTTGCTAGCAGGTTGTAGCATTCAAATTTTTTAAATATGTAGAATGTAATTAAAAGTGATTATTCTAGTTAATTTTAAGAAATAGAAGGTGTTATTTTTGAAAAAAAATGTAAATACAATGGTAACTACCTCATGGGCCTAAGAATTATAACTAATTAATTACTTTTAAAAGTAACTTTCCAAACTAACCTTGATGGATTTTAATCCCCATTATCCCTTATGACTTGCCATGCTGCCTGGAGCTGATGGAATCTGTAATCAAGTAACATCTGGACACTGCAAATTCTTCAGCCCTGCCACAGAATCTGGAATACTCTGAATATTTCCTCACTTCTGATTTTCTCCTCATTTCTACACCTCTCTGGCCATTTCCACACTGTACCTCCCTCCATTGTCTTCCCGTCTGTGACGAACCTGATGGGAGGGGGTCTTGACAACAGAGCCTCCTTGGCAACGGAGGGTGTTTAAGCTGATTGGCTGGCGAAGTGGACCCTTGGATAGCCCAGGGGAGGGGCTGGTGGAAAGAGGAAAATAACGGATTTTAACGGTCTGGTGTGTGTTCGAAGGAGAGTGTGATCTGTGGTGTGTTTGGAGAGGCTGGAGATTGGAAGAGCTCTGTGGGAGAGAGAACTGAGAAACTGGGTGTACGAGAGAGAGTGAATGAATTGAAAGAGAGACAGAGAGAGAAGAAGAATGTGCTGTTTATAAACATTTAGATACAAAACAAATTTAAAGCAACAGTGTTACAATAAATGTTTGAAGTTCTGTGTTCTGAAGTTTTGAATCCTGGAATATACACATTACCGATAATATCATCTTGACCCTAGTGCCAACAGTACCACAGTCTTGGAAAATATAAATCAATGCTGATCCTTACATCTGGGAGAAGGGCAGATTTGGGGAAGGCAGTAAAGCGGGAGCATCCTGAAAGGAAGAAGCCACAGCGGGACAAGAGTGAGGAAGGGACTATGTTCTCAGAAAGGGAGAACTGAGGCAGACCTGTTTGTCCTGGCCCTGGCTTGATTCAGAGATCTCCCTGGCTGTTCAGTTCAGATCACAAAGAGGTGTCAAGCTGGGCAGACCTTGAGCGCGAGGCTTGGGTGCCTCACGTCCGTCGCTGTCACGGCAGCACCTTTGCCGGGAAGGGAGAGAGATGCAAATGCTTCCCTCTGCACCCAGCCGGCTCCCTGCAGAAGGGAGCACAAGCAATATGTTCCTTTCTTCTGCAGTGCAGCCAGGCTCCTTCCCATGCTGCGCTGGGGATGGAAGTGCCTGATTGCACTTCCGCCCCTACTGCATGGCCAGCAGTGACAAGAGCATCATGCAATTGCAGACACTTAACTTTTTTTTTCCCTGTTAAGCGAATATCCTGCTCCTGCTGACATTGTGCAAAAGCACAACTTGCAGACACTGCCAACGCATCCCCATCATAGAAGGCAGACGCAATGTGGAAATGGCCTAAGACTGAATTAGGCACCCACCAGAGTGGTATGCTCTGCTTAACTTAGGGCCTTTCCACACTTACACTCTTATAGTGCTATTATTCCACTTTAGATATCCTGTGGAATTCTGGGGTTTGCAGTTTACTCAGGCCAAGGAGCAATCTGGCTGAGAATTCTAAATGACCCTTCCTAAGCTGCAAACCCCAGGATTCCATAGGATGTTGAAAGTGGAATAATAGCACTACAACAGTGTAGTATGGAAAGGCCCTTCATATCTGAGGAGGGCATTTTGCACATGTGTGAAGATCCAGTTCATATAAATCCTCCTCCTCCTCCTCCTCCTCCAGCAAGAGTAGGGTATTCTGCACATCTGGCCACTGTATTCACGGACCTGTGCTTAGGTTACATATTTTATATGTAGCCTTTGGCACAAAGATTGAAGCTGCAGCCTTGTAAGTACATAAACCATGCCTACCGTCTCTATTTGAAACATAGAAGAAAGGAAAACAATACTTTCTCCCTGTTTCTGATTATTGCTGATGGTCAGGAATGCAGTCATGCAGTAAAAACATTTTATAAAACTGAAATCTAAGATATCAGTAATCGGTTTCACCAAATGCAGGTTAATAACAGTTGTAGTCTGACAACGGCATTGAAAATCCATCAGTTGCATGTTTTACATTAACTTTTCCTGTTACCTTTGTAAACATAGGCTTTCCATGCTGAGTGACCATGGTGCATTGATCACAATCCACTGTAATAGAGGAGTTGTGGTATGATTCTTTTGAGTGCTTGAGGATGTAATACAGGTCTGTCACACCTCCTTCAAAGACAGTGCTAAAATAACGAGGAATGAGGGTTCTTCCAATTGCTGTTGGGAGAATACAAAGCAAATGAGAAAATGCCACCACAGCTGTTAATTTATGAGTATACATTCCTAGTATACACATTCTATTGGTAACATTAGAGTAAGTGTAATATGGATTCCAATGACACCAGTAAGACACAAACTGTGCTTCCGATCATTTATGAAGGCATCATCTTTTCAAACAAGAAATCCGTTTTTCAGATGCTTGTGTACAATACGGAAGGCCACTCTTTAGGGTATAAGTAAGCTTCCATATTGTCTTCTTTCCCTCCTCCTTGTTCTCTATTTATTTGTGCTACTCTACACTGTGGGATTTCCTTGAGCCTTTATCTTGTGTGTGGATGATTACTATGCTGAATTTTATAAAGATCCACACTTGAAGAATGAATTTGTTGTTGAACATACAGGATGTTGCAAAATATCAATGCATAGGCAGGAGTCACTAAAACACAGCCTTGCATCTGTAGTTTTTCTTATAGGATGGCCAAATGTCAGGGTTTCCCCTTAAATTTCACAGTTTGGAAAAGCAATCTTAAGCATGTTTACACAGGAGAAACTCCTACTTGTGTTTAATGTAAATTTTTCAGAGTCTCTCTTAGAGTCTCTAGGAAAAGGAGTATAATCTCAGAATTCAAGAGGAAGACTGTTTTCTTCTGATCTGAAAATCATCAGGTACCATTCCCTGGCTCTTAAATGGAAGATATTTCTAAGCTGCACAGAATATAAGGCACTTGTTTACACACTCCAATGTTTTATTTTTGTATTTTTCTCTTTAATGCTCCTACCCCTCAATTTGTTTCAAAATATTTCATTATAAATAGAAAAGATGTACAGTAGTTATGAAAATCTGAAATAAGCTGCTGCCTATGTACTCTGTACTAAACATCATATAATCATCACGATAATCTAGCTCATGAAGCAGGATTACCAACACATAAAAAAATCTTGAACAATTGATCTCAATCATTACATTTCAATTCCCAGATTCCTTGAACAGAGATTCCAAATTAGAGAAGGTCCTATTGAGGGGGAGACAGAGGTGGAGAACATTTTTGGCCCAACGGTGGAATTGTCTCTAAACACATATTGCTGTCTGTATGCCAGCACACAAATGCATGCACGCATGCATGCATTTACACATACACCATTTGCATGGATAAACACAGTTCACACACAAATCATTCATCCACTCTGTCACCCATCCACTCACATATTCACAGATATCACCCCACTCACCCACACTCCACTGACTCACACACACCCTTCACTCTGACATACACATTTATTCAGCTACTCACAAAGTGACACATTCAAAACCTGAATTTGCTTATTTAAATGCATGTCTATACACATAAATATATAACATCACTTAGACCAGAATAGGTGTTTTGTGCTGAAGAATCCCCAAAGCACAGAAACAATACAACCAGACAGGGAGACTGGACATAATTAGATGATTCCTCTTCACCTTCCCAATTGGAAGAAAAAAAGGGATATGAAGAGAGGCCCCTTCAGGACCTCCAAAGGCCATGGGCTAACTTTTTTGGGATCCTAAGTGATCCTGATGCACTGGGCTGACTCTGACTGTTCCTAAGGAGAGATGTTTTCTTTACTTCTGTGTTCTAGCAACTGCCCATTCTCCAGTGAGATCCTAATAGTAGATGTATCTGGAGAACACCCAGAGATGACACAGGGCAAAATTTCAAGTTGGGGTTCTGCTAGATTTAAATTGCTGCTAGTTCTCTGCAGTAGAGATTCTCAGCTGTTTCACTCATACTCTTCTTCAAGATCAGAAGATAATTTTTAGGTGGTTAGAGAGAACAGGAGGAAGTTCAGTGTCCTATTTGCCTAATAACTGGAGTTGCAATTCCAATCATTCCTGATTGTCTATTATGGTAACTAGGGTTGATAGGAGTTATAGTATAGAACACCTGGAATTAAGCCTTTAGAGATTAGGGTGAAAGTATAGCAGCCAAAGATAATAAGATTGCCAATTAATTCAAGGCATGGGGAGATTGAATTGGTTAAGTTTAGTTTTGTTTTGCTTTTTTGAACATTTGACAGGAAAAACAAAGACCAAGGGTGTTTCCCCTCAGTCTGTTCTTATTCCCTGTACACCCTAGGTGAAGAGACAGCTTTTGTGCTGGGCTTCAACTCCAGCTCCACACTAATCTTTTATTTATTGACATTGTTTAATATTTCTTTCTTAGGCCAGAAGGTTCTCAGAGTAGCTGACAAACATTTAAAAGCACAACCAATCATGTATAAAATACAATTAAAAATAAATGTGATTGGCCAAACTATGCAAGTACTAAACCATGCTGAAATGCAGTCTGTATACTTGAAAATCTCAAAGGCCTGGACAAATTAAAAGGACTTCACTTGGTACTGATGACTTTACACTCAGTGCCATGTGAAGTGTCTTTGAGAGAGACCATTCCAAACTCTAGGCATCACAGCTGAGAAGGCCCTGTCTCAAGTCACCAATCCATCTCACCTCCAAAGACGGGAGAATACCAAGAAGAGTGATGACTTAAGGTTCATCTGGGCAAGGCTAGACTTTAATGTGTGTGTCTCATGAGCTATTATAGTTTCTTGTTGTTGTATGCTTCCAAATTGTTTCTGACTTACAGTGACCCTAAAGCAAACCTATCATGGGGTCTTCTGGGTCTGAAAGTGTGTGATGTGCCCAAAGTCACTCAATGGGTTTCCATGGTTGAGTGGGGAATTGCCCTGATTTCCAGGGTCATAATCCAACATTCAAAGCACTATACAATGCTACAAAAGTTATTATTCAAAAAGTATTTTGAAATAAGGCTGAAAATGGAACAGTATAGTATTGTTGTTCTAGGACTGTAAAGATATGTTCTGTATGTCTGATCTGATTCAGCAGTAAGTTGGGATTAACGGAAAGCAATTTAAGACTTTAAAACATTTTCTGCCCAGTTGGCAGCAACAGTATGAAAACACAGTAGGAAAATAATGAGTGTGCTGCAAATAGTGGCAGAGGCAGAAAGCCTTGAATATCGAACATTTGCCATGCAAGCAATCCAATGCTACACCCCCCAGGTCCAACAGAGTGTACAACAACATTTGCAACATTCCTCTTCTTAGGTGAGAGGACTACCACTAAGCACTAGTCAGTCCAAATATATGTTTGGTCAACAGCCCTCTCCCAAAGTACTGGGGTTGGAGAATACAGTGATTAGAAGTTAAGAGCCACCTTCTTCAAAACCATATTGCCCCCTCCCTTCCCATCACCCCTTGTGGTGTTTTCTTATGGTATATTTGTTTTGACACTGGCCCTAGCTATGTCTCTGTATCCCTCCAAATCCCAATCTCTTTAAAAAAAAAAATCTTCAGGAATTTTCAGTTTCCAGTTTCAGATTTGTCAATTTTGGACTTCCGATTCTGTTAGACCATCTTTCAAATGTTACTGACTGAGCCTGATTCAATTCTGAATTCAGGATTTCTCCAAATTCAAGCTACACTCCTTTTTCAAAAACTGTCACAGGACGGAGCAACATCTGAAGAAAACCGTGCAGAGAGGAACATAACTACTGGGGTGCTGGACCCTCAATTCACACCTCAACAAATGCTCTAAAAGAATAACATGCTATCGTAAACTCGGAGGTCCATGAAAACTAGTAAGATGGCACTCAACCTGTCATTCTGTTTATGCAGCTTATCCCTCAAGGTGACCGAAGCTATTTTTGTGCCAAAGTTAGACTAAAACAGACCTCAATTTACTAAATTTACTAAACCTGCCTAAAGTTGCATGTTTCTACTCTTAAATACATCCACACTATTTGCTTTCAACGTGATAAAAACTGTGAGGTTTTGACCCATTTCCTATTCCAGGCCTCCTTTTGGTTTAGCCACAGTCACTTGAAATTTTTTATTTCATACATTGGTATCCCTAAAAGGCAGGCAGGAACCTAGTAATGGCAGCATAGCAACATATGAAGAGACACAAGGAACATAACTGGCTCTGGGGCAGAGTCACACAACCTGTACAGAATGCTCCAAGCAAAACCTTGGGTAGGTCATTAAGTTAAAAACATGAAATACTTCATTAAAAAATATTCCTTCAGCCATCACATGTTCTAGACGTAAAAAATCATCATCATCATCATCATTATCATCATCATCATCATAATCTTATAAAGAACAGCAGATCTATTCCAGTCAAAATGACATAAAGAAGCTCATTTCATTTTTATTTATAGTCACCTTCTTCCCCATAGAGAACCTTCCACCAGTTGTGCTAGATATTATCAGACTATACTATTTTTCCTAGATAACATGATATTATCTTTCCTAGATAACGTGATCCTTTAGGACTAGTAATGAATTTGTATTGGGATCAATAGTTTTGACCAATATAATTGTATTGGGTATGCTGGGTTTAGAGACAGAAGATGAATACCTGGAGTCATTAATCTAGAAGGATGAATCCTGCTTTGCTTTGCAGTATGGACAGGAGAATTCTCAAAATAACCAGTGCTACAACTTCTATTTTGTTTAAATGATCAGGAGTAGGATCCGATCCATGTCATCTCATTGAGTTTAATGGGATCTGCTCCCAGGTACATAGGTGGAGGTTTGCTAAGACCTAAGCCTGCAGTCCTATTCTCACATACCCAGGAGAAAGTCTTGATGAAGTCACTAGGAATTCTTTTTGAGTAGATGCATATAGGACTGCACACTTTATTGGTCACACTCCAAAAAAGCGAGCCAATCTACTAGATTAAAACATAAAGGCATCCACTCCAAGTGACCTTGTTTTCCTTATATTCTGTTACCTGTACCTTTCCAACCACTGTTCCATTTTGTTTGAATGTCTTTAAAAAATACCAGTATGTGGTCACACAGGCACATGGCACTGGTGGTAAGAGTGGACTAGCACCCTGTCCATCTTCTCTTGACCTACCCAAAGAACAAAAGTTGCTGAATGCATTTCTCTACAACATCCATTTCATAATAATCTCTCTCTCGCTCTCTCTCAATTTCTTTCTTTCTTTTCCTGAGAAACTATCATCCTTTACTAACACTAGCAACTTGCTTCAGAAGGCAAAGCAGGACAAGCTGGTTCAGGGTAAATAAATACAGTACACAGTAGGCAAAGAGAAGACTGCAATGTGCAATAGCAATTTTGCTCATTCAGGCTTGCATACATACATGTACATGTACATGTGAGCATGCTGCTCTGGACAGGATACTTGATGTGAAAAACTGGAAGAAGTGTCCCTAATGTCATCTGTGAAATCTAGATGAGTATATAAGGATTGATTTAAAAAAATTATCTTACATTACTGCACTAAGATAGCGTTAAGACACAATCTGCCCAGTCACTTTAGATTCCTTCTAACTTCAAATGGAAAGCTCTACTACAAAATCCATTATCAGGCAAAAGTTGCACCGGCTGAACCGGGCTTGCTACTCCTCAGTGAGTGTACTTAGGATTGCAACCTTAAACATATATAATGGTAAAAGCGGCAGCCACCCAACTAAGGAAGTCCTGCCTGTGAGACATTCAGCTTCCTCATTTATTTCTGGTAGAAGTGATTTACTCTAAGGCTTGTGACTGGAGTTTAGCAAGTTACTTTTAAAAAAAGTGCAAGTTACAGACCAAAGGTCTCCAAAAGTTAGCTATCATTATGGAGGTTACTTTTAGTCATTTTTAAAACATCTGAATGAAGCAGCAGAATGCATACCATACATCAGTACTTGAACTTTGTGACACCAGGTGGGTGGAAGGGGAAAGCAAAGTGAGGATTGGGAGGCTACAGTCTTCCAGGATCCTCTCTTGGCTCTCCTCACAACATTGCAAGGGGAGGAGAATCCTGGGCCAGGATTGGGAAGGCTAGCCTCACCACCTGTGTTCTGTTACCAGATTCACAATGCTGAAGATGTCCTCATCATTACATAGCGACCTTTGAAACACAGCCTGTAAGTGTGATTCTTTCTCCCCAACACACACACACCCTCCCAGCATGACGGAACAGAAAATAGGTAAGTCTGGGATGAGGGGACAGCAGTAGTTCACAAATCTTTTTGAACTAGAGGGAAGTTCAGAAAGGGCTTGAGGAAGAGTCAATCAATCAATCAATCATTTTATTACAGTCATAGACCAGCATGAGAAGAATTTTGGCTTAAAATACATAAAATATGAAATGCCTAAAACAGAGTGGCATAGAACACAATGCAATAAATACAATAAATACTTAAAATTCACATGTGGTAATAGTTTAGCTAAATCAGTTTAGGTAGTAGTTTAGCTAAAATCAGTTATAAATAGTCCCACGTGTAGATTAAAATCCTGTATCTGAGTCAGTATATTAACCTCACTTCTTCATAACTCCTTTGGGTAGCTGGTTCTATATTACTGTTCTCTACTGCCAGTTTAGTAGCTGGATAGTAGCTTGCGTTTCTACCAGTGGCTGCAGTATTGAAAGCCTTTGCCCTCCCCAGCTGCCCTCTTTTCTGCAGATGTTTGTCTTTTCCCTCGATTTACTCTGGAGCAATAAAAAAAACAAGGAAAAAATGTTTGAGGAAGAGTCTCCTTGTTCGGGTTTTGAAAATCTGAAAAGTTCCTTTTTAAAGTCTTGTCCTTTCCTCAAGCATTTAAATATTCTTTCTGTCTCTACACCATGCTGGCTCTCCAACAGAATATCTGACACGGCAAATGGAAAATCTGAGGATCAGTTGAAATGATCAAGGAAACCTACCCTGGGCATGTCTTGTATCTGCCGCCAAAAGCTGTAGGAGGCACATAACCAGCAGTCTAGGTGAGGAAGCCCATCCAAAGAGGATTTTTTTTCACATTCTGAAATATACAGTGCCCCCCTTCCCATGACCACTGCATGCCTGAATGAGAGGTAGTGCAAAGCATTACATCCCATTATAGTCAATGGACACAACATGTGCATAAAAGCACTGCAGTTGGCCCACACATGTTGCATCTATTGACTATGATGGGATGTGAGCAGTCATATTTTTTGTTTTACATGAGGGTTCTCGGAATGGAATCCCTGCATATATGGGGGATGCACTGTGCTGCAATTTGCTTTGAGCATACTGGCTGGTAAGCAAGGTATAAATATTTGAAACAAGCAAAAAACAAAACAAAGCAAAGCCCTCACTGAAGGATTTGAACATGGCTCATCAAATGGTGCAAACAATGACAATTCCTCTTAAATAAAGCTTCCATCCTGTATTGTTTTTAATTTGAGGGAAGAAAAGAAATCAAAGTTGAATGCACAAGCCCTTTAATTTTTCAAAAGTGTTAAAAGATTCATACATTGCACATATCATTCATATGATTACAACAAAGCAGGAAATTTACCAACAAGTCTGAAAAAAAAAAGAAAAGAAAAAAATGAGCAACATAGCTATCAAGATAATTTCTTACTCCCCTAAGGCTAATCAACACAAATTAAATTTTCTGCTGTAAAAAAACTTGTACAATTAACATGTAATATAGAACACCAGATCTCATCTGATGGAGCCAAATAAATCTGTGTAAAAACATTTTTTTGATAATTGATTATCCTGGGAGGCAAGAGGATATAGTCTCTTTTGCTATTTATATTCACCAGAAACATTACAGTGTAGGAAATCTTAATCTGGTCTGGATGTTAAGTTTCAATGTGCATCAATGATTGAGATGAATCTTGGCTGAAAGGCCCTGAGAGGTTAGCACTCTATTCTTGTTTCCCATAGGGCAGTACTACTCAAAGTGGGGTCTATGGATCGGCACCGATCCCTGAGCCATCAACTACTAGTCCCTGGAGAATTTCCAAGATAGAAGGGAAAAAATAAATCCAAGGGGAACAAACATGTACCTGCCCCTGGTAAGGAAAACAAAAACTGCCAGCACCCCACACCAGATAGTTTAAGAAGCAGTGTTCTAAGAGCACTCGTTGCAATATGTCTTCTATAGGGAAAGAAAATTCTACAGCCAATCTTCCTCTGCACACACATGGAAGTTGCAGTCAGAGAGACTATCCAATCATTCTGCGCATTTCTACGGTCCTTTCTGCACCTTATCTTTTTCTGGCACTGGGGAGTGAGCAGCCTCCGGCGAGAGGCTCTCGTGTCCCTGCTGATTCAGCTCTGCACGAGCTGTCTGCTCGCGTAAGAGCCCCGCCTCTTCCTTCTGCAGTGCAGCCTGGGAGTTTCCCAGACTCCGCTGTGGCAGGAAGCGCAACCGGCACGGCTCCAGAGGCTCCGCACGCCAGGTAAGTGCACGCGGGGCCCGGGAGCAATACGCGATCGTGCAACATTTTTGGCTTCCAGCTGAAAATGAAAAGCTGCACGATCGGCACCTGCTGGCCCCTGGAGCGTCGCGCAATTGTGAGTGCGTCGTGCAGATCGCTCCTCACGATTGCGCAATGCTCCAGGCACCCTTTCGCATGGCAAATGCCGTGCAGAAAGGGCCACTGTCAATGGAAAGATAATTATTCTCTCCCCTGTCCAATAAGAAAACAGCTGTCATATTTTCAGCTGTGGGAACTTTCATAGGAGATGAAATAACAGAAAAACATTCCCAAAACAACATTATAACACAGAGCTTGAAACGTTTTGGGGCTACATCTGATGAAATGTTTTGGGGCTACATCTGACGAAACCCTTGGCCAGAACTGCCACTGGCTATGCTTGGTGGGGGATTCTGGAAGTGGTAGGCCAAACAAGTAAATTTTTCATGCTATGTGTTATACTATTCTGGAAGCATTCTGGAAGACAGAGGGAACAGCAGTTTCCCCTCCCCTACTGCCAAAAAAAAAGAAAAGATTTCTTCCAAGCTCTAGTACAAAACAGGGTTACGAGATCTCCTGAGCGCTCACCTTGAGACTGAAGGAGGATGTGGGGAAACTTGAAACTGAATTGAGACTGAATGGTCAGGGGCAGCCTGCTGCTGTCAGGAAGTGCCACTAGGCCCCATGCCTGACTCATTGGCTCTCAACCTTCCACCCTGCATTTTAGAGTATGAATCTCAGGAGATCTGGAGCTTACACCTCAATCAGTAAAGGCCGGGTATGTTTTGCAACAGTGGCTTTAAGCAGATTTTATCCAAATAAGTGTAGGTGGCAACCTTGCACTTATACAGGTGAAAAGAAAAGGCGATCTGTTGAATAGAAGCTAAACTTCATCCCAGTCCATGATGACTCCTCCTGACTTTGTGAACTGAATCAGCTACTATATGCATTGCCCTATCCCCACCTATTGGGTTGTACAGATTGAACACCGAGAACAGGCTTTTAAAGATTGACTGACAGTAACCCTTCATTTCAGTTAAGTTCCAAAAAACCAACACAAGAACAAAAAACATTATAAACCACATTTTTTTCCATATAAAAACGCTGCCTGTTGATGTAATCATACAAACTCGTTATTGTAGACCTTGCAGAGAGATCTAAAATGGTGCCAAATTTCAAACTGAGCTCATTAAAACTGCCAGAGGGATGCTATGTAAAATACTGTACATTTTTCCATTTTATTCCAGTTTTTAGACAAGCAAATTGTATTGTTCTGTCAAAGTCAAGTGGAAAATGCTGATGTACCATCAGGTTTGCTAAAGATGGCAATCTTAAATTTGGTGAAGTTCTGAGCAGCTATTGTTATTATGTTATTATTATTATGATATTATGTTGTTGTTATGGGTTTTGTGTCCATTGAATTCTATGGCAGCAACTGCTGCTCGGTTTCATTCTGAAGCCAGATGCTGTTAGTAATTCCGTGTTTTCAGAGATAACAGCACTGAACTACACTGGACTTTCACTGGATTATAATTGGCAAGTTTTACCTTTACAGCACCTAAAATCTTTTCTAGATGTAATAAAACAGAGACTCCTTGAGAAATCTAGTGTTCTCTGCCTAAGAAAGGGGCAGTTATTCTTGCACACAAGGACAGCCTGGATCTCAATCTAAGTTATTCTAACCTGCTGCAATCCCCGAGAGTTAGAGTTCCTGGCTCTGAGGAGCTCCCATAGGATATTTTGAAGAAGGGTTTTTGGTGAGGCACTTCTGAAGGAGAGTTCAACATTTTCAAGTTGAAAGCAATTGGGGAGATCACAGAAAGAGTAAAAGAATAGGAAATGCCATCTGGAGAAGACAATGAGAGAGAAAACTGCAGCCAAATACCATCCCAAAGCAGCAGCTTTGTTGGACCAGGGAGTGCCAGCCCAGGCCAGAGTTGCATAGCAGATGATCTCCACCTACTTTGTTTAGAGGCTAGCTTTAGATCATATATTTATCTAAATTGTTTTTATTACTTCCTTCTCTCTTTCTTCTCTGTCAATAAACTATTGTCAGGACATATTTTTGACTTTTATTAGCAATTTTATACGATTTTAAAAGTGTAATATCAGTGTCCTTGGTGGGTAGATAAACTTTTTAAAAATACTTTATATAATTGGATTACTTACATTTTAACAGTTTAGCTAGCTAGTGGTTTAAGCAGCGAGCAGGCCATAGTCAATTCTCAGGAACATTCCTTTAGCAAACATGAGATAACCTTAATTCTAATCTTAAATTGATAAGCTTTTTAATCATTAAATATGGACATAATCCCGGACTATCTTACAAAGTTGTTTCATGAAATAATGTATGTGAAGTGCTTTGATCACTAAAAAGTGAAACATAAATACTGAGCAGCACCAGCATTATTGTGGTCAATTATTTTAGTAATGGTTTTGCACCACTTTTCAGTGTATAAAGCACTTTTGCGGATCTTATCTAATCTATCATGGATGTGATTTTAAATAATGAAAAAGAAAGTAGGATGAACACATTTGAATATGAATAAAAGGTATATCATTGGACCATATCATTGTGTCAATGTTTCATTTCACTGATAAGCCGAATTCTAAAATGAAATAGCAAGGCTTTGATATTTTCCGAAGTGTTACTACATTTGTCATCATCTTCCTTTGAGGACTGTACGAATGAATTTCAAAGTGCTGATGATGGTTTCCTATAATGTCCTGCGGTGTGATGCAAAATGGGGGCAATAATTCATCAGCTAGCAGTTAATTGTTTTCACTGATGTTGCAGAGATGGTTTTGCCTATGATGTGGAAAATCAAGACAGAAGGATTACAAAAATACTTTGTTCCCACAGTCAAGCACTTTAGTTTGCAAAGATTACTTAAGTTTAATTTCAGTAAACAATTTACCACCACCAAAGATTCTGGAATGAATCTGGAAAAAAATTACACTTGATTATGATACACCTAACTATATCCTGTGCAAACTTTTTCTCAAACAGAGATATGCTCCTTTCTGACAAGTTTTCAGAAGAAAAACATATTACAAAGTGCTATTAAAACAACAGAAACAAAAACGTGAACAATTGAGGCACATGATTAGAAATCAGCAAATTTCTCCCAATTCCTTTTATGCTTTTTTTTTTGTTTTGCACATTTTGTTCCAGTTTCCTTCCCATTTATCTATACTTGGTGAAGTCCTAAAATTGGTGCATGAGGAACTGCTCACATTTTTTCCAGTATAGAAATTGCTCATAGTTTGTTTGTTTGCTTGTTTTCATATTTTTTCCGGTTATTAATGCACACCAGTGCATATGCATTTTGATTAGGAATAGTACAAAAAAATTCTTCATGATTTGATTTAATGAATTTAACCAATGCACTGTACCACTAAGGAAAACAGGCCCAAAATGTGGCAGTAGGTCAAGAATGGCAAAATATTCATGTATGGTTATACTTCATGAAGAATATAAGGTAATATAGAACCTTTCTGCACTACACTGCTGTTATTCCACTTTCAACATCGGCCATTTCCGCACTACACTGTTACTGTGCTATTATTCCACTTTCAACATCCTATGGAATCCTGGGCTTTGCAGTTTAGGGAGGGGCATTCAGAATTCTCAGCCTGAGAGCCCTTTGGCCTCAGTAAAGTACAAACCCCCAAACCCACAGGATGTTGAAAGTGGAATAATAGCACTATAACAGTGTAGGATGGAAAGGACCATAGACTACTAAAGTGAGGGGGGAAAATGGATGGAGACCATATCTGAAAAAGAGCTCTTTGGATTTATGTGAAGATAACAATTATTGCCCAGTTTTTGAACTGGTGGTAGCAATCCAATGTCAAATTATTTTGGAGACGATAAAGTAATCTAGAGACCATACCTCTTGGGTGGGGGGAGGGGCTCCACATGTTTTGAAGCTTCAACTCACAGAGACATAGTCAACAGTGGGGGATTCTGGAGAAGGCACAAATTAAGATCGTGCTCCTAGTATGATTGAACCTACCATGGCTGAAAGTTTCAAACTGTTTTTACTGGACTACTTGTAAACATTTAAGGCATGACAACTCCATAGCTTACACTTCCTTCATGCAACTTAGATGTTAAAGATATAAAAGAAAGGTACTGAAAACTGTTAAGATACTCATTTTAGCATGCCTGAAGAGCCATGAACATAAACATGGGTACATCTTGGGGATAATTACCAAAAAAAAAAAGTTAATTACACATTTGATTTAAAATTTGATTAGTATTTATTCATTTTAGTGTCTCGATTTAATTTGTATCTTGTTCATTCATTATGACACCAATTCATTTTATGAAACAATGTACATTTAAAAGCTGATACCGTTTTAACCATTTTGAACTAGATCTGAATTGGTTCAAAAATACATTTTACCTATATTAATGTGAAATTTGTATATTTAGAGTGCAATACCTAGAAAATAATACGACAATAAATAATTAACTGGATTCTCTTTCTCTCTCTCTATTTCCATTTATAGTTTTAATCTGGCTGTGATTATAGCCTACACTAAGTATTTCTTAGACAATATAGATCTGCAGCTGCAGTTACAACTCTGGATGTTTTTTACACAATCAGGCCTTGATCTTGGCAAGAAATTATGCTTATGACATCCCAAGTTCTCATCTATGAGGAAGATATTTTTAAAGAAAAGATGGAGGATTTTTTTTTACATCTGGAGGTAGATATATCTGTAGAAAGATGATAGATGGACAGACAGACAGACAGACAGACAGATGATAGAATTGAACCCCACATTTCTTGTTGAAACCTGAAGTGGTCCAATACAGAAGGAAGCTGAAGCTAGAGAGAACTCAGTGATCATTTCATAGAATGTCAGCTAAAAGATACCTGGTCCTAGTTCAAATTTCTTGGAAAAGATAATCTAAGATGTTGCTGCAACAAATACCCCCACAAATAAATGTGAATCCTTATACTATATTAGAAAGTAAAGCCATGGAAACTGCGTGCATATTTGTTAAACATCCCACTGTTAAACCTGTAGACTATATTAGAGTTCCTACTGAGATGTTATTAAATATGGTAGACAGATTTTATCCAGCTGTTCTGTTTACATCCAGGGCAGCCATTAAAAACAACACCTCCGAGATTTCACTCAAGCATTTCAGAAGCTTGCACTTTGAAAGAGCTATTGATATGATATAGAAAACAGCCTACCAATGTTGCTTTGGTGAATGGCATGTATTATAAAATGTTTCAACTCAATTCAGTGTGTGAGATTCCACCCTCCCCATCAAGGAATTTAGTTATGTCAAACAAGAAAACAAGACTTTTGCCATTTCTGCACTAGCCTGCTATAGCGCTACGAATCCACTTTCAACATCCTATGGAATCCTGGAGTTTGCAGTTTTGGGTGGGGCATTTAGAATTTTCAGCTCTTTTGCCTCAGTAAACTACAAACCTCAGAATTCCACAGGATGTTGAAAGCGGAATAATAGCACTGTAACAGTGTAGTGCAGAAATGGCCTTAGATAACACTCACAATTTAGGACAATGGGGAGCTTACAGGTTCCTATAACTTGAGAATTGGACTATAACCCTGGAAGCCAAAATTCAATTCCCCGCTCAGCTATGGAAAGTCACTGGGTGATCTTGAGCATGTCACACACTCTCAGCTCCAGAAAACCCTATGATAAGTAAGTCAGAAATGATTTGAAAGCACACAACAACAGTATCTTTTCCATGAGGGGTTAGGACCCATGAGAGAGAGCACTGGAACGGAAGAATGAACAAATCTACAGTTCCTACTGTCTGGTATCTACTCATGTGCTTTCCTATTTAGAGAGGAGGAAGGGAATTAAGGTGAAAAAGAGAGAAGAAATACCAATTGTTAACTAAACATTGATGAGGTTGCTTATTTCATTCATACATACACATATATACACATACATATATGACTGGCCGAAATACCTTAAAGACACCAGATCCATCTGATCTTGGAAGCTAAGAAGGGTCAGCACTCGTTAGTACTTGGATGGAAGACCACCAACAAACATCAGGTGCTGTAAGCTATACTTCAGAGGAAGGAACTGGCAAAACCACCTCTGAATACTGCCTAAGAAAACCCTACGAAATTCAAGAGGTCACTATAAGTAGACAGGTGACACGAAGGGACATACACATATATGAGTGATGTACATGGTTATACAACTATTACTTGGCTGTGTTTCTAGGTAAAGATCTCAAATTCAGACTGTAGACAATCCCAGTAGTACTCTGTCTGCTCTTTCTCTTTGAACAAAAAGACTAATTAATCAGAGAATGGCGATTCCAGGGAAAAGTGGAATGTGGAAGCAACCCATATATCAGAGAAAAGATTTGAACTGGAGGAAAACAGCTCATTCACTTAAAACACTATGCTAATTGTTGTTATATGCCTTCAAGTTTCTTCCAGCTTATGGCAACCCTAAATACTCCTTATCTAAGAAAACCCAATGAAATTCATGGGGTCATTATAAGTCAACAGGTGACTTGAAGGCACATACTCAAACAAAAGGAGAAGCTATCGTGGGGTCTTCTTGGCAAGATTTGTTCAGAGAGGGTTCGCCATTTCCTTCATCTGAGGCTGAAGGAGTGTGACTTACCCAGGATTGCTCAGTGGGTTTTCATGCCTGAGCAGGAATTCGAACCCTGGTCTCCAGAGTCTTGGCCCAACAATCAGCCCACTACACCCCACTGGCTATATGCTAATTATAGATTTAGAGCACAAAGGGCTTTAAGCAAACAACGACAAAGCACTATATTTTTCAATGTGATATACAAATCCAGCACTAAATTGCTTAAATCAGTTTTTCTTAAAAAAAATTAAAAAAAAGAAGTATAGCTTTGCCAAAGCAGACAGCTGATAATCAGCCAAGTATATCTGGATGAACTACTTTAAAAAAGGTAGTCATGAGAGCAAGTATGTTGTAGTGGTTTGAGTGCTGGACTACAACCCTAGAGAGCAGGGTTTGATTCTCCACTTGACCATGGAAACTCATTGGGGGACCATGGGCACACCATATACTCTCAGCCCCAGAAAACCCCATGATAGGTTGGCTTTAGGGTCTCCATAAGTCTGAAATGACTTAATGGCGCACAACAACAACGACAATAACAACAAATGATAAGTAGTAGGAATCAAACTGTCTGACTATATCCAAAATCTAACTGCTTCACATCATGCACCACCAACAATGCACTAAATTAAACTCATACATTTAGAAACTTGAGGAGTGCATATCTTTGTTTATATATAAGGAAAATATTTGTAGCGCTGCACCAAGTGAATTATTAAAAGAAGAAAATTGCTTAATTCTGTGGAGAGAGGAAGAGAAAGACTTCTGCTGGCAAAATCTATTTCCCTGGAATATACTTGAAATACTAATTTGAAGTGTGCAATTTCCATTAACTACCAAAGTCCATACTTTCATACATAACGGTCATTATATGATAATTATAATTATACATATAATTATATGGTAATTAGAGGATTAATATTTTCACAAGAAACATTTATTCCTAACCAATGAATTCTGATTTTTTGCTAGGATGGTTGTATTAAATGGCAAAATTTGGTCTTATATGATCTTTTTTCTAACTTTCTAAATAGTGAAATAGATAAAAGATATTTCTTCACTGGATATTGATGGCTTGGAGATGTTTGTTTTATAGTGCATTCATTGGCATGTCTGCCAAAAGACATAAGCTGCACTAAATTAAATGGGTTCTCTTCTCAGATAAGGATTGTTGCTCAAATGAGCACTAATTTCAGGTGCTTCCCACCTGGTAATACACACCATGCACATACTATGTGCTTACATGGAAACTGGAGAGAGGCAATTTGGCATCTGGACCACAAGCAATGAAGAAACACATCCCAGAATGTTGCAGTGCCTTTTCATACTACATAAGCAACAAGAGTGCCTTTTCATACTACATAATTATAGCACAATGGTTCCTCTTTAACTGCCATGGTTCCATTTTATGGAATACTGGGATTTTAATAAATGACATTTAGAATTATCAGCCAGATAACTCTAGTGCCTCACAAACAACAAACTCCAAGATTCCACAGGACATAGCCAGGACGGGAGGAATCACATCATTATAACTGCGTGGTATGAAAGGGCATCAGGTGAGTTGCTTGAGCCACACAGGAGACGCTGAAATACAAGGAATGATAGTTAATCACTGGAAGACAGAGGTTCATGCACCATGCAACTTGTCATCTGTATTCTAAGCTGCCCTCAGGTACAGCAAAGGATGCTGGTCATCAGGACTGAACATTCAGTTGCCAGTCTGGTGGTTTTCCACATGGAATTGCCTGAGCTTAAAAAAGTTATTGCTTCATACTACAACTCCCTGAATTCCCTGACCAGTACATTAGTGGAATAAACTGTCTTGACCACAGGCAACAACAAAAACAAAGCAAAACAAGCAAACAAACAAAACAAAAACAAAAACACCTGGCCAACTGTGAAAAGCAGATGGGGGGGGGGAACACGATTCATCATAGAATCATAGAGCTGGCAGAGACACAAGGGCCACTCAGCCCAACCCCCTGCCATGCAGGAATACACCATCAAAACATCCCCAACAGATGGTCACCCAGTCTCTTTTTAAAAACCTCCAAAGAAGTAGACTCCACCACACTTTGAGGCAGTGTATTCTACTGTCAAGTTGCTCTTAGCATCAGGAAGTTCTTCGCAGTGTTTAGGTAGCATCTCTTTTCCTGAATTTTGAAGCCATTGCTCTGTGTCCTAATGTCTGGAGCAGCAGAAAAACACGCTTGCTCCATCTTCTGTAGGATATTCCTTCAAATATTTAAACATAACTATCAGTCACCTCTTAACCTTCTCTTCTCTAGGTTAAGGATATCCTTCTCCTTAAGCCACTCCTCAGGTCTTCTACCATTTTGGTCACCTCCTCTGGACACATTCTGGCTTGTCAATATCCTCTTGAATGGTAGTGCCCAGAACTGGACACAGTATTCCAAATAAGGTCTGACCAAAGCAGAATAGAGTGGCACTATTACTTTCCTTGACTTAGGCACTATGCTCCTATTGATGCAGTCTAGAATTGGATTGGCTTTTTTAGCTGCTGCATCACACTGCTGACTCATGTTCAGCTTGTGGTCTACTAAGACTCCAAGAAAGACTCCCTTTCACATGTACTGTAGCCAAGCCAGGTGTTACCCACCCTATATCTATGCATTTCATTTTTTTCTGCCCAAGGTTAGTACCTCACATTTCTCCCAATTGAAATTAATTTTGTTAGTTTTGGTCTAGCTTTCTAACTCCTTAAGGTCATTAAGGTTAATCTATTAATTAATCATTAACAATTAATCCAAACTGTTTACTTTTTAGGTACTAGTTTACAGTTTCCATCTACGTCACACACTTTTCATGGACCTTTTTTATACACACGCAAATAAAGATGGTGACCTTCCTCCCTTCTCCTATAAGCAGTCGCCCCCTAGAACTGTCTAATCCTTGTGAAAATTGGGGGGAGGGAGGATTGAAGCCATTCCAACACTGTAAAGATAACGGTTACCTACATGAGGTAACTTCCTAGTTGCTCATTTTGTTATATACTGCAGTTCATCTCTTCCCTCAGGGCCCCATTTTACTTTCAGAGAAAGCTCCGTTTGCTTACTGTGTTGAAAAGAACGCTCAGGAGATACGATTAGCAGTCGCTTGTTTCAGTAAACACTGAATGTAACATATGCCTCTCAAGTAATGTGTACCCAAACATACAATTTACAAATAATTAACATCATGTTAATTAGTCACATTAATTTATGCCACTTTGTGGAATTATTTCCTCAGAGTCTTTAGGAAGCCTGCCAGCAGTTTGAGCCAAAGAACTGTGAAAATTTGCTTGAAGTAAGTGTTGCGATTGGCTGTGACACACAGTTTGAACAGCAGCACCCGGGGCCAGAAAGACTGATTGAAGATGGCTCTGCCATAGAGGTGGGCCATTAGGGAGGCTGTATGGGAAGGAGCCCAGTCAAAAAATCTTTGCATAAAAACCTTAAGAGCCCTCTACATCTGGATGTACTGCATACCAGCTCCAGATCACATTTTGGACATACGGCCTGTCCCAGAGCTGGTTCGTTCTCAGACTGCGAAGCTGAAAGAGTGGCTTAAGAGTTTATTATTACAGAAAACACATAAATGTGATCTGAAAGAGGTTGAGACATCTCTTGCTAGATGCAGAAAACTGTACCCCCCATAGTCAAATCACACAGTACCCACAGACAGTTATTTTGGCACACAAGATAAGGTAGCTCACAACTATCTCCCTTACTTTATAGCTCTAAAAGTCAATTCTTAAAAAATTAAATAATTATGAATTTGCTGTTCTTTACTGACAGCCCAAATCTGCTACCTGACTGCAGAGGTGGCCCCAAATTTAGTGAATAATTATTTTAATTTCAGCGGTAGTCATGTTAAGTTTACTATAAAAAGAAAAAAATACCTGGCAAAAGAAATCAGTGTGTCATTCAGAAATAAAAACACATTGCCATACTTTTGAAGAAGACACTCATTAAATTATCCTTACTACTCTGCTGGATGATACAGTGGTCTGGCCATCTCAGTTGGTTCAGACGCTCACACAAATTTTAGTATGTATAGAAAAGTGGTGCCTTCAGTGAAATGGTCTTTCACAACTGGTTCTTTTCATACTTCCTTCCTATCTAGTTGTATTCCACATACTCTCCCAAACCAGCTCAAGCTGATGTACATGGAAACTGTATATATTTTACTCTATACAAGGGAAAAATGTTTCCGGTGGGAAACATCAAATGGCTGAAATTCATCCAGCAAGCCTCAAGAGTCAAGAGAGCTGTGATATGACTGTGCTGAGTTCAACACTACCCACTACACCATGCAGGTTCACTGACTGGCTTCCCAGAAGAGCATGAAAATGTTTTGCCTGGATTTTCTGTGGCTAGATAACTTTGCCTATACATCATAGCAGGAACAGGTTCTTCAGACACCAGAAGTTTGTGTTCTGAGCAGGAACCAGGCCCCAACTCAACAGTGTGGGATAAGCTCCCCTTCCTGCCCCCCCCCCAACAACAGGTCACCAATGTTTTCAGCACAATTAAAATGTCAAGTTTCTTGCCTGACGAAAGGAGGTCAGAAACTATTGGCCTTTCCGCGCCGTCGTGCAATGCTCCAGGGCCCCACGTGCACTCACCCACCATGCGAAGCCTCCTGAGCTGCCCCGGTCGCGCTTCCTGCCCCAGTGCAGCCTCTAACTCCCAGGCTGCACTGCGGAAGGAAGGGGCGGAGTGCGGGCATGGCACTCGCGTGACCAGGAAGGAGCTGCGGAGCTGAAGCAGGAGGCTTGCGAGAGCGTTCCTGCTAAGCTTTCTCACATGAAAACCCCAACCCAGCAGCGCAAAAAGGTAACGTGCGAAAAAGGCCTAAGAAAAGAAAAACTGAAAAATAAAAACAGGTTTACTAAATAATCCTACTAAAATTACTAATAACCACAACTACAGATTATTGCATTCTTAGTTTTCTTATTGCTCCAAAAATCCACCTAGTCTTTCAAAAAGTGCTCAGTTGGCAGAACCTATGTTAATTTGGCCATTTGGGCTAACTCTGCAACCATAACAATCCATTCGTCCATCCTCATATTCTTGCTGCTGTTATTATATATTGAAGAAGTAATCCATATTTACTATCCAGTTCTTTATCCATAATGTCCAATAAAAACATCTCTGATAAAATTACAAAATCTATCTTTAAAATTTTTTGGATTAACATATAAATCTTAGACTAGTAACTTTTCATCATCTTACAAGTCTACAACACACTAAAAAAAGGAGCCCTCCTTATCTTGACATCCCCAAAATCGGTTTGAAACATTCTGGGAAGTTTTTGACAGCTTATGTGGGGTTAGATACCATCCATACATCATCTCATATAGGTTTTCTTTTAAATAACTGAGCAAAGTAGATTTTATAATTTTGGACCACATTTTCCCCATATATCCCTGTGGACATTATGCCCAACATTTTGGGCTGACCTTATCATATAGTCTTTTACAAACTCTTCTTCTGTCTCTAGGTTCAAATACACTTTTTAAATCCCTTTCCCCATTTTCTATTCAGGAATTGTATACAAGAAGTAAAGTTGAATGCCAATGTTTTAGGGAGATAAAAAAATTACAGTTCACGTAGAAGTAAATCAGAGGCACTACTCAATTGAAAATATTCTTAATTGTGTGCAAAAACATCTATTCACTATCTCAACTGAAATCAATTAAATCAATAACTCTTTAAAACAAACATTGCAATATTATTTGTTGGTTACACAGCAGCTGTTTTTAAACACCACGCTAAACTGAAGTTTCATGTGAACAAGCTTCCAGCTCATGGACTTCCTTTTTCTGGGTCTGGTAAGGCCAGAAAAAGGTGACTGGAAAAACTCATTTCCATTTTTAGGTAGCTACAGTTTAGTTTTATGACTGAATCCAGATAAACCATGATTTTACTTAACTATAGTTTATAAAAAGAAGTCAGTTTCAAATGGTTTAACAACCCTGATTTGTTCCATAAATCATGATAAAGTTTAACCACACCTTTAGGTTCAGAAATTACACTAAACAGCAGTTAATGAAAAATGGAAGTGAAAGTTTCTGATCTTCTCCCCCAAACTAGGCTAAAGAGGAGAGGACAGAAGGAACCACACAACCCCAAGTCTTGTGCATATTATTCTTGAACAGAGCTGTGCCTGGACTGGGTGATTTTCTCTTCACTATACAGGCATACCTCAGTTAACAAAGCCTCTGACAGTGAAACTGCTTCTTACAAAACCTTTTTATGCCTGCCAGTTCCTTTTCATCCTTGTCTTTTACCTAGATGGAGGTTTTCTAACAAAATCAGTTGTAGGAATGAGATGAAGAAGGGCTAGAGAAACACTGCTTTTCAGTGTCCAGTTGCAGCAATATGTCTGAAGTAAATAATCCATATAAACAAATCTTCATCTGCGAAAGAGTGAGATTCTACCCTAGATGATCCTACTGCAATCACGTGTGTGAGAGTTACCTGAAAAAGGCAAAGTAAACGTACTGCTTCCAGAGTCTTTTACTGAACATGTGTGAACAGCAAAAAAGAGAAAAGGGGAGAGCAGAAAAGGTGCCTCACTAGCACCCCCAGTATGTTAAACAAAAAAACTATACAGATTATATACTTGGTCATGAAATGGAAATCATAAAAAAGGGGGGTTGGTGAAGGAAACATTCATCCTTGGAAGAGGAAGGCTGTCAATTTCTTTTAAATCTATGCAAGACTCATCTGACTTGGTTGTTTCATTTCACATGTGCGTATTGTTAATTCTCCTGAAATGAGTTGAACTGCTCTTTTGGTTTTTTTGGCTTAGGCACCTATTCCTCCTCTTTCATGTAATTCCTGCCTCTGGTACCAAATTTCCTATTACAGAAGTAACACTCAGGAATACCTCTACTTTGTGAACTGAGCTATATCTATACAGCATGTATTTCCAACATGTTAAACTTAATTTTAAACAATTTACTCCTACTGGGTTTTTCAATGCATTTAGGATTTCAGTCTTTAAGTCTTTCAGTCTTCAGTCTTCAGATTTCAGTCTTTAAGAAGTGCTCCACAAGCACATACTTAATTCAACTGGAGCCATATTAAATTCCTCTTCTGACAATTGAACACTCTAGTTTGCATCTCTTATTTGGCTATTTTAATACTATTTAAACCCATAACTTTCATATGGGAGGGACTAGTACCTTAATTAAAATCCCATCCCAGCCTATTTTTTAATATGACGTTCTTTCCTATGCAATCTCCAAAGATTAAATGTCCCAGGAGAGATGTGTAAAGTGACTAGAGGGCAGCTGCCATCATGTCATCCCTGAAACGAAAGAACTACACCATGAGCATTTATGCAGAGGGTTGAGTGGGCAATATAGTAATGTAAATACAGGGTCATTGGTTTTCTTTCTCTAACAATGATACTTTGTATTATCAATTAATGATACCAACAGAAGAAGATATACCTTCCAACTGTCCAGATTTGGCAAAGACAGTCCCAATTAATCTTCCATTGCTTCACTTTTATGCTTTTACAATGTCCCTGTATCTCTTTTCTCTTTACATCTTCACCTTCTCCCTTTGTCTTCAGTTTCCTTTAGCTGCACCAACCTGAGCTCAAAGTGCAAAAGTCATTTGCACTCAGCTAACTCAGCAGAGGGAGCAAAAGAAAACTGCTATAGCATCTCCTAGTTTTTGTGTTGTTTCTCAATAACCTTTGTCATCTTGACCATTATCATCTGATGTTGCCTGGTCACACATATCCCTGTTTTCATCTGTGAAATGTTAGAGAAGACTTTTGCATCAGCATTAGAAAAATAGCACTGACTGACTGAAAAGGTGTGTTACAATTTCTCTGTTTTGGAGCTCATAAAACATAATGAATGGAGACTAAGGAAAGTTTGAATAGGTCCTTTATCTATTAGAATTATCCCTGCCTGGCATAAATACTCAGCTTCACCCTCTTTGCTGTAAATTCTTTTGGTCAACACTGCTGAGCTATGACTACCTTTGCAAAAATAAATCACGTTTGTTGCTCGTTTTCAGATTGTTTTGCACTGAAATAACTTAACATTCATTTTCTCTTTTGACCAGTAGCTCCTATGCACATGCCTCACCACAAGCCGCTTTTTAGATCAGAATTGGGCTGACCATTCTCAGTACTGTTTTCTTCTTAGAAGTTGCCCGTGGGTGTCCTACAGCAATATTTAAAATTCCTATACTATTTCATGTCTGTATATGGACTACCAGCTCTGAGTGTATAAGCTATTCTTGCTGTGTTAGATGCATTAATTAGATCCTCAGAGAAACCCAAACCAACAACTCTAGTTCATAACTGTTTTGGAAAAGCACTAGATTTTTTATTAAGAAAGTTAGATCTCAGTGGAAAAAAGAGTCTGGTGAAAATTAAGCAATGGAAAAGTACACTAGCTTCTGTACCTAAAATCTCTTTAGACTTAAAACTATGTCTGGTTCAGCAAAAACTGATGTCTCGGGTATACTGAACACCAGTGCACCTTTTTAGAATGAAATGATAGTGAAGTAATACAGATAAAAATTCCTTATTGTATATGATGTGGTATGCTCAGTTGTTGCTCCCTCCTGTTAGGAGGTACTTCAATGCATTAATTTCACATTAGAAAAATCTTTGCCATTTGTAGATGTACATGTGCTTTTAAATTCTACATCCTTCTGACTTGGAATTTAACTGATGCTCAACAGGGCTGGATCCTGCATGCTTTTACTTTTACTAAAACACTTATATTCCAAGACTGGAATGATAAACATTCATCATCATTCAATGGTCGGTAGCTTCAAGAAAGTGTATTTTGGTACATATGGTGATCTTATATTTTTATGTACTTGTAAATCTCTGGAGGAGAAATAAGTACTGGAAAGCATGTATAATATCTCTGTATATCTCTATATAATACTAGTGTATATACCTGGCATTGCCCGAGATTTTATTTTCTCATAGGTAATACTCGTTAGAAAGATTTGAGATCCTGTGTCTCTAATTCCCCAAACTGTCTTGTACAGTACCTGTAACTTTCCCCCATATTCCCCAATCCAATTTGTATTCAGAGTTATTAACATACAGAGGTTGGGTTCCTGAGGGAATATACTGCCCTCCTCCTTGCTGCTAGGCCTCATCTCTATAACAACTGGCCAGGCCCAAGAGCTCTCTCACTGAGAATTCTAAAAGTCCTTCCCTAAACTGCAGACCCCAGGATTCCATAGAATCTTCTTAGAAAGTCAATCATGAGGTCTTCGCCTGACACAGACAAGCAGGCAAACTTTGACTTTTATATATTAGATTTTGTACATCTCTGACCATAGCTATCACCTATATTGTTGCTGTGTGCCTTCAAGTCATTTCTGACTTATGCAATCTAAGGTGAACTTTTCACTGGGTTTTCATGGCAAGATTTGTCAGAGGGGATTGTCATTGCTTTCCCCTGAGGCAGAGAGAACATGACTTGCCCAAGGTCAACCAGTGGGTTTCTATGTGCTTCACCCTTTATTATTTGTTTCCTTCTTTTTATCTTTCTTTGTGCTATACTTTAAAAATCCAATAAAAATGTAAAGAAAAAAAAAAGAAAAATGAAATGAATGAAATTGGGGTGCACAACTTCCTGAAAACTTCTCAACTTACTGAGAGTTAGCAGCCCAGTACCAAATTTCTGTGTTGCAACAGTGGAGAAATAAACAAACCTTTTAAACCTTTTATTATTATTGTATTTCAGAAATTAGGGGAATGGAACATAATAGTAACTTAAAAGGCTACATTTTTCTTTAAGAAGGAGCACAGGGAGCACGTATCATGTTTTAAAGCAAATTTGCACTCCATATAATCCAGTTCCACTTCAAAACAAGGTATATGTTCTCTCTCAGCTTTGTTTTTAAAGGAAAATGTATCTTTTTCAGAGGTTGCTGCTACTGTTTTGGCAACAGAGCAAAGACTTCAGGGGTAAAAAGGGAAGCTTGGGGCCACAACACAGAACAGGAGGCATACAGCCTTCCCCAACTTTAAATGGATTGAAACATAAAAATGCACAACTTGTGTAATTTATGAGGAATGCTCCTGTTCAGGAAAAGAAAAGAACTAATACATGGTAAGTACCTATCGGGCTTGCTGAATTGCAATTTCCAAATCAAGACTACACAAAATATACATTGCTTTAAATACTTTTAACAACAAGATACCCACAGCACAATACCAGTGTTTTATAGAGCAGTATTTTAATTAAAAACAAGTTAACAAAGCACAACACAAACACCTGAATAAATGTATCACTTAATCAATTAATGCTTTCAGCCACAATTTCTTTAGATATATAACAATGAAATAAATACTGTTGTGATCAAATGGGTCATGTCAGAAAGCACCATGGATAGATCATCCCCTCATTTTATCTTCACAGTTCAACACACACATCTATAAATCTCATTGCAGTTGTTCTAATAAGGCTGTTTATCCCACAGTACACAGAAAATCCTTCTCTCCAGTCCTGAAACCATTTCACAGCTACAATGCTAAGCAGACTGACTTGGGTGGAAAATGATGGAATTTGCTTTCTGGTTCTGGATTGTGCTACATGTTGATATATTAAATCCAGAATAATTAACAGGATAATCCTATACATGTTTACATGTTCAATGGTGTTCACTTCCAGCTAAAAGTGCATAGGTTGGCAGATATTCCAAGTGATCATAACTAGAGAACCATACGCTTTTTAATTCTTTTTCATCTTTTAAAAAGTATAGTGCTGGAAGTTCCGGCAACTTTTTATGGGGTTTGCTTTCCTTGGCAGAGAGCATACTGGAGAATTAATTACAGATGAATAGACTGATAAGGCGTTAAAGACACATAGTCTCACAATGTCATCAGGACACTAAAGTTTAAACTGAGTGCACATGCACACACTCTTTGCAGTTCAGCCATACCACAGAAAACAGTATGCACTAACCACTGTTGGAGGTTATTAAAACACAGAATTCCATAAATTTGGAAAACATATTAAATAAGACAAGCCCAGTGGGACATCTTGTTCTGTGAAACTGCTAACTGTTTGAGGCTTTCTGACACATTCTCTTTTTAACATATATCTTGCTTTTCTTTTACAAAAAATCCAAAACAAACAAAAAATCCCCAAGGTGGCTGACAATACAAAGTGTGAAAGAATCCTTAAATTTCAGAACAACCAACAATACCAAACCCTCCCTCAAATGAAGGAAAAATCAGCAAAGTTTGAACACAGAAGTGGGAAAATGCTCTGGGAGGAAGGGCCAATTTTAATGTTCATATTATCAGTCTAACAGACCACACAGAACGAAATGACACACCACTTTCAGATCCAGTCGAAAATTCAGTTTTTCAGGTCTGGGGAAAACTAGAGCCCAAAGTACCACATTTAATATTCTTATTAAAATGACAGAACAAAATTAATCATGAGAATGTTACAGTGGTACTCCCTGGCAGAGATCAGAAAGCTTGTAGGAAAGCGTTGAGCATTAATGTCCGCCCCCCTCCCAAAAAAAGAGGCACTTAAATTAATTGTACATTGGTGTTTAAATTTGTATTAGCCAGACTTACCAGAATGAAGCCTTATGTTCCATAAGCTTACTACCATTAAAGCCTAAAGACTTACCAGAACAAAGGTGAAAAATCTCATCCATGTTGAAATTTATAAAAAGAAAAAAGTTGCTTTGCAAAAGTCCAAAGCTTTCGTTAAGGAGCCAAACACATTAATGTAAAAAATATTGGTCCTTTAGTGATGTGGTTCATTTGATCAACAACTCAGTTTAAAAGTTAATTCTGGAAACATGTTTCTGCTGAAACAGCAACTTAAGTAATTGTTTTGTTACAAAAATAAGTTGCATCTTCTCATTAGCATTGTGTGTAGGCTATACACTCCCAAGCTACCACTCCACTACCACTAGCCCTTTGTCACCTAATGCTAAGACCATTAGCTCATTCTAGACCCCACCGTCCACTTTCCAGACTCCATTCCAGACTGCCAGAGAGCCATTAACACTTTTGCCCTCCAGGCAAAAATAGAGCATTTAAATCCCAGGTTTTGGCTAGCCAACTCGCAGTACAACAGTGACTGGTCGTCACTCTGCTGCACCGATTCCTATTTGTGTACTGTCCTTGGACTCCTAGTCTTCGCTTCTCTACTGGATTCGTAAATATCACCCATTTCGCGCTGAAAATCTTGCTATCCAAAACTCTCCTCCCTTCTTCAGTTAGCCTTGTGTGACTGCTTGGGTGTTGTGTATGTGAGACTGCAATTCTCCTTATAAAACAAATAAGTTTACTTTTGGATCTTCAGCTAGTTCTACCCCACACTAGTACCAGCAGACACAGATGTAAAAGATCTCATAGGGTCACCCCCCTTGACAGGCCTCCTCTTTGAGCTAATATTCCCTGCCATTTCACGGAGGCACTGGCATTATGGGTGGATCCCTGAGTCACCCACATTTAGGGGTAACAGCAACATTAACTTAAGTGATTTCCATAATGAAATTTTTTCCAATTAGTTTCCATCAGTGCTCAGTTTCATGTTATTGATGTAAATTACATGGGGGAACATTCCTAGCTTCCTGAGAGCAGTTGCCCAGATTTCACACTATCTCTTCAAGTTTGCTTTTTCCTCTCATCTATTTTATTTGTGGCACTGATAGCTCAGCTTTTGTCCAAGGAGCTCAAGGCAGTACCACAAATTAGCTGGGGAGACAGTGACTGACCCAACGGGCATTATAGCTGAGTAAAGATCTGGGCATCAGTTTCTCAGTCCTGGTCAGTTGCTCTAACTGCTATCCCATCCTGACTCTGTCATTAACTTAGCCTTTCTTCATTCCAAATTGTTATACCTGCCTGTCATATCTTGCAAAATAATATAGCATTCTACACATTGTGTTCAGTTAGGAGGGGTGTAATTGCATGTTACCTACAAGTATGCATCACAAAAGAGCAGTGGCTTTATGGTTTCGTTTAAGGAACAGCATATTCAGGGGAACAAGTTAAAATGAAAAGTGGCAAAGTGTGTTTAACCTTTCTCTTGCCTTCCATTTCTCCTTTTAAAATTGACAAAGCTCCTTTTTGCAAGATAGAAGGGAGACTAGGAAAGTTTTGTTACACAATTTTCAGGTTTTCATAATAGCATCCTACTGGCATGAAACTCTTTGCTCTGAGAAGTTTCTCTGAAACCAAGAGAGCCATGCCAGGGCTTCTGCTGCCAGCTAAAACTTGTTATTCCCCTTGTTATTTCAGATTTTTTTTTTTTAAAAAGAAAACTCATCTCAACAGCTCATGTTTCAGTTTTGTTTTGTTATATTTTATTTGTTTTGTTTTAATTTGGTTATAATTGTTTGGATTTCAAGGTAGGGGCTACTTTGAGAATTTGTACTGAAAACCCAAATGTTAAATATAGAAAATAAATATAAATAGCAAGTGGGTAGATCTTCCATGTATGCTTGCTTGAATATGCAACAGTATGTGATTTGGAGCATTTCTGGTCAAGGAGCAAATCGCCTTGCTGTTTAATTACAGTGTACCTGCAGGCAATATTAATTTTTTACCAATATTCAGTTGTGCTTTTTGCAGCTTTTCCTGTTCCTTGCCTTGTTTTAAATGTTTGAGGACCTGAGAGAGCGTAACATAACATATCCATGTTAATTATCCAAATAGATCCTATAAGTCAGAGAGGTGGATTCTTCTCTAGCTGTTCTTTGACACCTGCAAACTTCATCATACAAGATTCTTGGGTGTGTGTTTTACAAAAAAAAGAAAAGAAAAACCCTATACAAATGCAGGATCAGCCATGCTGACTAGGGGACAAATTCCACAGCCCATGATGTGCTAATGCCATCATTAGGCCAAACAAAAAGGGGTAAAATTCACCATGCAACCTTTTGAAAAACAAACTTTTTCCCCCTCAGCTAATGTTGGTAAGGCGGGCCTAAATACCCTAAAGACACCATATCCCTCCTTATTTTGGAAGCTAAGCACAGGGTCAGCCCTGGTTAGTGCTTGGATGAGAGACCACCAATAAATATCAGGTGCTGCAGGCTATATTTCAGAGGAAGTAACTGGCAAAACCAGAGTATTATTCTGAAAGCCCTATGAAATTCATGGAGTCAACTGGCAACCTGAAAACACATCCAAGATGGTAAAAAAGCACGCAGTGATGGGGTAAAACAAAGAAATGATATTACAGTCATATAGTTGGCATGTTGTTTTGAGATGATATCAAAGAAGCATTTACAGGCATTATGCACACTGGGAACAAAAGCAGGAAAAGAAAAACAATAAAATTTGGTTCTCCATATGAAAATATAAAAACAAAACAAGCCACACTGAAAACTCAAACATGTCTCTATCTAGTGAGAAAGTGGATAGTAACTTATAAAGAAATTCAAAATGCTCTTTGGGTTTCGCTTCTGTTCTCTTCCTATGAAGGAGTAAATAAACTCAATTCAGCCTGCGTATTATACAGGGGAAGGAATGCTAGGACTCACAAAACAAGTTAAGGGAGACCATGCATTTCATCCTGTCACAGGGCCCAGGAAAACCTTTCAGTGTGCTAGAAATAATGAGGGCACTCCCTTGGCTAGTGTCAGTCGGCTTGGCTTCACTGCAGCTGATAGATCTATGCTGACTTAAACGGGCTGAGGATCTAATCCGTTGTCTGAAAACCCAGCTACAATGCCGTAGGGAGCTACACATCACCTACCACGGCCCGCCTTTGAAAAAATACAGAAAGAAAAAACACAGTTGGCTTGGGCTACAAGTCTGAACTGGCCACGAGGGACTTATTGTAAGAATTTCTGCTTCAGTAAATAGACTACCGTTCAACAACATCTCCACACAATATCTGATGTGTTGCCATCATAATTTTAAAATTTCTTTTCCTTAACCAGTTGTGAAGGTAGAATGTATCCCCCTATTCACATTTTGTTTGAATGATACAGGTGTAAGAGCCACAGAAATAAAACATACGGTAGGAAGTAGCTGAAAGGAAAATGTACCTGTCTGCGTATTGTTGCATGAAATCATATATGGAGTATACAAAGTAAAGTGGTACAGTAATTATCTGCAGAGTATAGCAGAACCATCTCTGGGAATTCTGTGTGGTGCAGTTTTAAAAATATCATGCTTAACTAATACAATTTTACATATTTGTAAGGTTCAATTTTAGCATCTTAAGAAATTTTTATCCGCAAATAGCATACTCACAGTTATGTCATTTTTTTTCAGCTTGAAGCCCTTTTTTAGATGAAATTATTTTATAAAGCATACAAACAAGACAGAAAGAAAACAAACAACAACAATTTCCAACAACAAATAAGTATAACAGATCAACCAATAAAAAAGAAAAATGAACAAAAAAAAATATCGCAACTATTAATACTAAACTAAAACTAAACAAACAAACAAAAAATTTAAAATTGGATGAGTTTCAGTTTTCTTAACTGAGATTATGTGGCGGTACTTCCCTTCCCTACCCAAAACTTCTCTAGTTACTAGTAACCTCATACTTGCACTGCTATGCTTCTCAACACACTTGATGCTAAATCCTACTGTCGATAACGATACACCTTTTTTCTTGCAAAGTTTATTAAAGATTCCCAGTCATTCACCAAACAAACAAACATTGATTTTTCTCTTACCAATATTGTCAGTTTATCCATTTCAACTAAGTCCAACAATTTTAACAGTGTTCTTTCATTGGAATCTCTGTATTCTGTGCATATAAGAGTCATGCTGCAGTGATCAAGAGACATAATATCCTATAATATTTCTTCTCCAGTTGATCTTCCATTAATCCCAAAAATATAATTCAGGAGTCAATTAGACCTCAACTTCCAAATGTTTATACACCATAAGATGTGTTTCACTCCAGAATTCTTTGGCCCTCTTCCAGGTCCACCATATATGATAAAAAGTTCCCACTTGTTGCTCACACTTCCAAAATCTATTAGAAACTTCTTTATACATTCTGGACAATTTTTCTGGTGTCAAATACAATTGATATGCCATCTTATAGAAATTATCTTTAACATCATAACATAAAGTAACTTTAATTTCCTCTGACCACATTTTCCCCCATTGTTCCAACTGGATATTATGTCCAATATTTTGTGTGTATTTTATTATATAATCTTTGACCTCCTCTTCCTTCATCTCTAATTTTAACAAAAGTTTTTATATCTTACCAAGCAAATGTTTATCATATGTGCAAAACTGCTTTTCAAACTTGGTTTTAGTCAACTCAGAATCATACACTTTTTAATCCACTTTAGATCTCTCCACTATTCGGCTATATGAAAACCAATGAAAAGAATACTCTTCAGAAGTTAACCTTTCCATTGGTTTGATTCTACAGTGGTCTTGATCATGTTCCAGCAATTCTTGGTACATCACCCAAAATTCTTTTGCCATTATCTCCTTTCTGTAAAAAGTCTTGTGATGATCCCCATAGAGGTATATTACGGCACAACCTTCATTTATATCTATTCCATATTCTTAGCAAAGCTTTTCTCACACAGCAATTATTAAATTGTGCATTCACTTTAGCTTTGTCATACCATAGCTATCCATACCACCCAAATCTCAATTCACGGCATTGTAGATCCAGGAATCTCTTATTTGTCAGCAGGATCCAATCTTTCATGAGACCAAACAATGTGCTGAAAAATACAATTCGGGCAATCTCAATCCTCCTCTTTGCTTATCCTCTTGTAAAATTTTACAATTTTCTCTACATTTCTTCCCTTGCCATATGAATTTTGATATCTATGTGGCATTATTTAAATAAAAAAAATCATTTGTCAAAGTTAGTATGGTTTGGAACAAAAAAAAATATTCTCAGGAGAACATTCATTTTTATCAAAGACATTTTTCCCAACGAAGTTAATCTAAATCTTGCCCATCTTTCCAAGACCTGCTTAATATCATGCCATATTTAATATATTTTTCAAAAACATACCATTCATGTTTGTCATAACAATGCTCAAATATTTCACTTTTTTCAGTTTCAAACCCCAACTTCTTCATCACCACTTGTTTTTTTTTTTCCTCACATTTTTGGTCGACATCATCATTTTTGGCTTATTTATCTTAAATCCTGCCATGTCACTAAATTCTTTTAATGTTCCAAGCAAAAATGCTATACAATCAATGGAGTCTTCTAAAACAAGAACTAAAGTCATCAGCAAAAGCTGCTGACTTATAACACTCCTTTTTAATTTTTCTACCTTTTATTCTTTCATCTTCTCTTATGCCTCGGTTACATAGTTCAAGAGCTAAAATGAATAATAAGGTTAAAAGTTGGCAGCCTATCTTGTTCCTTTTTGAATCTCACATGGCTTGCTCCACTCTCCATTAATCAACATCTATGCTTGCTGCACATTATATATTGCCTTAGTCCAAAGTTCATCGTCTCCAAAACTCCCATTCAAGTGGTCAAATGCTTTCTCAACATCTAAAAATACGAAATAAATATAACATAAATGCTGCTTGTTTCTCATTGTGACTATTTAAGTATTCCACGACAGGCACAATACTTCTGGTATTATTGTGTAGCTATCTTTTCAGCAAAAAACCTTTATGACTAAGTTCTTGTAAAACCTTCTTCAATATTTCTGCTAAAATTGTTATAGTCATTATTCAGTAATGAAATACGCCTGTAATTTTCTTTCATTGCTGGGTCTTGGCCTTCCTTGGGGAGTAACACTGCTGTCACTTCTTACCAAATATCTGGAATCTTCTTCATCCATAATTTTGAGTTCAACAGTTTTTGTTAAGGTAGAAATAATTTTTCCTGGAATGTTTTACAATAACTCACCAATAAACCAGGGAATTTACCAGACTTAATCCTCTTTATTGCTTCCACAATCTCACTCAGCATAAGTACATTCACCATCTGTTTCACATAAGTCCAAAATCTCTGGGAGGTGTTGCTTATCCATATATTCCTCTATCACGGTGGATATCATAGGAGAATCTCAGAAACTTCAAGCTTTTCCCAAAAGTGCTACTTTTTACAAGAATAGTGAGTTCACTCATTCCTGAACAGAAAAAAAACTGGAAAATAATCTTAACACAGCTTTTTCTCCCTTTCTTGCCCTTATATCTGAAAGTCCCTCTCAGGACACCCAGATAATGATATAGAATCATAGAATTGGAAGGGGCTTCATTTTATAATAAATTGCAGAAACACCATCCAGCACCAGGGTCTTCCCTATCTTAATCTTAAACAGTCACAGTCACTCATTCTCTGGCTATCTGAAATAACTTGAAAATTCTGTAAGTTCAAATATTTTTCAATCCTCTCCATTGACACCTCTTGCTCTTTATAAAGAGTTGATTTTTTTAAAAAAAAATCTTAGTGCACTCTGATAAAAATTTCTTTCCCTCTTGAATCTTTAAAATTAATTTCTTCTACCTTTCCTTAACTTATAAGCAAGCCATTTCCATGCTTTATTTGCAGATTCAAAATATTTTTGTTGACTGAATCTAACCTTTTTCTCAATATTATAAACCATATTGATAGATATTTGTCTTTGCAGAATTTTAATTTCCAATAGTGATGACTTAAATGGATTTCTCTTAACTCTTCTTTTTTTAATTTCATCCAAAATAGTTGGATTCTCTTCCTATATTTTCCTTTCTAATTCAATATTGTTGTATAAAAAAACCTCTTTCATAACTGCTTTACCTGCATTCCTGATCACTTTGATTTCAGTACCTTTGTTCAAATTCTGCTCGAAGAAATTTTTAATTTTTGTTTTCTTCTGAACATCTTTGTTCTTAAGCAAAATATAATTTAATGTCCAATTGAACTGACTATTGCTTTTTAAAAAGTCAACATTACTGGGTTGTGGTGTGAAAAAACCTTTGGTAGTATCTTCATGTCTTTATTAATACTACTTAGTAATTTGGATGTCAAAAACATATCAATTCTAGAAAAAGATTTATGTCTTTCTGAAAAGAAGGTACCTTGCTGTGCATTTCCATATTTTAACTTTCCAGTGTCCAATAGTTCCAGGGTATCCATCAAATTAAAAAAAAAAGATGTTGGTAGTTTTGTTTTTTTCTGTTTCAGACAATCTATTGATTCTCAGATTTATTATGTCATTGCAATCTCACCAAAAATTCACCTCTCATAAGAGAATTCTAATTTTTTTCCCAATCATTTTTCAAAAAAGGGGCTTTCTTTTCAGCAGAAACATAAGTACCAACAGCCAAAAATTTTTGTCCTTGAATTTGTATTTCATTCCTCCAAATTGTCAATTTGAGTCTTTAAAAATTTTCTCCAGAATAAATTTTGGATCCACATAAATCACCACTCTTTCCTTTCTTCTTATCAGAAGACGAAGTAAATTCCTCCCTCTATTTAGGATTTAATATCTTCTTATTCATCTGCTCTATCTCTGTAGTGATCTCGTTAAAAAAAGTTCTTATATCTTTAAGTTTAACTTTCAAATCCTGTTTAAAATCTTCTTCTCATTTAGGTAATATCTTCTCTTACTTCCTTCATATCCTCTCTCATTCTTTTAATCTCATCCAAAATCATTTCATTCAATTTCCTGTCTGTGGGTTGTTCAACTGATGTTTCTCTTCGTAAGTTTGCTGCTTGCATCTGTTGTCGTCATTGTGATAGATGTCAAGTTCAAATAGCAATTTCTATTGTAGTTAATCCATTGCATCACTAGATGTCAGTGCATGTCACCATTCATTTCCTCTAGCCAAAATTCTACACTCACTCTTCAGGAAGGTGAAACTCCAGTTATTCTAGTTCACTCCCTGTTTTTGCTCAGGCTATGGTAGTGACCCTGAAGCTTATCTTTGTAAAGGTAAACAAACTCTTGCTTCTATGCTCTATGCTTATTTAAAAACTTAAACTTTAGACAAACTTCACCAATATTAATTGAGGTGGTTAAGTCTCTAGGCTTCCCAGTGCATTTTAAAGCTGATGTATTTTTTTTTCTTTTTAACTCAGTTTCACTGCACTGTTCTCTTTGTGTGTGTTTTTTTTTTTTTTTAAAAAAAATCTCTCACAAAAATGTTGCAGAGGTGTTGGTAACAAAATTATTTATTCCCATTAGCTGAAGAACTCCCTTATTGTCAAATCTTGTTTTGAGGATGTTAAGAAAGTTTGTTATATGGTGTTAACTCTATGAAGCAAGGACAGCAATGTCATCCCGGTCCCTTCCAACCCTCTCACACTTCAAGAGCCTTCTTTCTGATCTCCTAGGTGTCTCAATTGTGAGTTTAGACCTTAAGGGTAATTCTTTTGAGTTTCCTATATGCAAGAGATCATTCCAGCCTGTTTTCAATATCCCAAATTAGCTCCTACCACATCAAGCACCTAGTCCTTTAGCAGAGCTCACTAGAGGACAAAGCTATATGGTGGCATTTCCAATCTGGAAGTCCTTGTCCAGCTTCTTTTTGAAGACGTCCAGAGAAGCGAACCCCACTATCTCTCCAGGCAATTAGTTTCATTGATGAATTGCTCTTACTACCAGTAAGTTTCTTCTAATGCTGTTCCCACTACACGATTAACCACTTTAGCTACCATGGTTCCACCCTATGGATTCTTGGGATTTGTGGTTTCATGGGGTATTTAGAATTCTCTGCCAGAGAGCTTTGGTGTTTCGCCAATCTACATATCCTAGCATTTTGCAGGATATAGCCATTAAAGTGGTATCAAAATGTGAGAATTTTTCAGGGTACTCCTTCTGCTTTGAAACCTGTCCCCAAGAAGTTTTTGGCACAGCCTCATATTTTACTGGAGGAAACTAAACTAACCCTAAGGAATGGAATATATATTCCCCAGTTCTGCTGCCCTTGCCTTTTCTTCTTGTATTGCTTTCCCTGTATCATATTCTAAACTCCATGGGGAAAGTATCTGTCTTTCATAATTACTCTGTAAAGCACCCACACTCCCAGCTGTGTTGACTATACCCCTTTCCTTCCCAGGAAGCAAGTCCACAGCAATGCTGCCCCAAGATGATAGGGTTTGTATTCCAGTGCATCTGGAGGATAAGAGGGGCCCTTGCACTCTACACAGTTATAGCACTAGGATTCCAGTTTAACTGCCATGGCTATAATTGAGTAGTGGGAATGGGTTCTACTGTTTTTCATTTATTGCCAAAGGGCTGGATCAGTCCAATGTCAAATTATATAACTGCTAGATTTGGATTTAGCTCACATATTGATATACTCTGATTCAGATTAGATCTGCCACGGACAGCCTGATTTGATTCACGATTCATCCAGAACTGTTGCATAGCCCTAGTTCTAAACTGTATTAACACTGTTAAAGAAAGCAGTATTAAGAAGGAGGGAGGCTGGCAGGAAGGGAGGAGCATTTCACCTCCTTTATTTTTACAAAGTTCCTAATTATTTTAGTTAAGGAACCACCTGAGTGAAGTCTTTTCAGGATTTTTTAAGGTCTGAGCAAATGAATAAAGCATCCAATTAAGTCTTGGTAACTTTAAAAATGATGGTATTAACTGCACAGAGCTACACAAATACAAAACTGTCACCAAGATGGCAGCCCCACACTAAATTTCCCTCCACCTGAGTAATATAATACAATTTAATTTGTGTTCTGGTACCAATTCAATTTATGTCCTGACAGCATTTCTCCTGCCCCGTTGCACACCACTACTGCCACTGGCAAGAACAGAGAGATGGTTAGCATAATGAATTCAAGTTTTCATGGGGGCGGCAGGAAAAGGAATATTACCCCATATTTTTATAATGTTTAGTTCTGTCCAATGAAAGAACTAGTATGGTTGATATTGCTTCCTGTCACTGTCAACTGCTAAATATCCAAGCAACTGGCAACAACTTAAGATTTTATATTCTAAAATTTCTGAATTTTGTTTTAGCAAACACAGAAAACCAAAACATATACGTAAGTAAAGGATTAACAGCCTAGTCCTTTGTATATCTATTCACAAATTAAATCATACAGAGTTCAATGAGACCTCCTCCTATGTGAGAAGCAATAGCTCTCCACTTATGGGGTGGTAACTCTGTGGCTCAGAGGAAGATGTGGAGGAGTGGGAAATGCTATTTCTTTCCTTCACCATGCACCCTTCTTTTGTCCCATGGGTCCATGTGATGTGTATAACCTTTGGAATGAGGAACCAGTCAGGGCACATGGTGGGATCATGACATTCCTAGGACAGGAAAAGGGGTGTAGTTTTCCCTCTGGTCTGCCGGGGCATATTTAAGCAGCCATCCCAGCCACCCCTCCCCCAGTCTTATTCCTGCTGCCTGCCTACCTTATAATGTCCTTGGATTGTGTTTTGCATTTGTATTCTTTGTTGAATCACTCTCACAAAGTTGGTGGTGTAGCATGAGGACTGAATCCAGGTAGTCTGTGGGGAATACAGGGCTGAGGTCCTTGTAGGTCCACCCTTTATGGGGGCCTCTGGGGATTTATCACTCAACCCACTACTCTTCCACCAGCTGTGGGGCTCTGTCTAAATCTCCACTGCCACCAAACACAAAGACTTCCACAAGTCCTATCATTATCACCAAGAGTGAGGACTTTCACTTGTCTCAACCTCTGCCACCAACGTAAGAGCTCCTCGTGTCCTACTGTGGGGGCTTCCCAGATGCCCTCAAAGTATGTGTCTGAAATCTTATGCAACTTATATTCCTACTGGACACTCCTCTTCTTTATTCAGTGCTGCCACCACAAACACCTTCTCTGAATCTAAGCTTCCTAATATGTAACATTCCCAGACAGCAAAAGCATATAAATGGAAAAACAATACTTTATTAGCAGACCTTGAACACAAGAAAACAGATCATTATGTAACACATTTAGAACATAGATTACATTCTCTCTCTCATTCCACTTCCACATAATTCAGACTATTAAACACCACTCACTAATTCCTAAAACTGACTGACTAACTCTCTTAACCTTAATCCTCATTTTGCTCACTCCTTTTCTCCAGATACCCTAAATGACTATGTCCACTGACCTCCACCAACTGTCATTGACTAACCTTATTCAAATGCCCTCAAGACACTCCAGCATTTACTACTCCCGCCCAGCATTCTATTCTCTCACCCTCTCCCAGCAACTTCTTACCTTATATACAGTTCCTATCCAAATTAACTACCTTCATATATTATTAAATTAAACATCTCACATCAAATTCCATGACATCACAGGGCCCCTTTACAGGGTCTGGGGGTGAGGACAGAAAGGCACGCCTCACCACCAGATGACAGGAGACCATACAGAGGAAACATCTGTCATCCCAGTTGCTGGCAAGCAGGCCAGAAGGGGAAACATTCAGATTACAGCGAGGTTATTCAATCTTGTATCCAGACATCACACCAATCCAGTACTACACGACCATCAAACAAAGCTGTGGCTTCTTTAGTTCCCAAGAAAGTTTATGTTGTGTGTAGAGTAAAAAGCCCTCCTCTTACTACATTAACCTAGCAGCTATGGGGGCAACCAAACAACAGTTTAATTGTATTTTTCCCCCAAACCACAGGAGTTTGGGTTTTTTCAAATATTTCACCATCTCTTTCTTAGTTTTATAAAAGCATTCCTTTCAGATTTTTTTTTTAAATCCAGAGTTTATCAGAAAATATTTTCTAATGAAAGGCAATGTTTTACACTACTGGAAAATATAGGAGCCACAAATAAGCATTTGAAGAAACTTTTCAAAAGTTTCCAAAGTAGGAATCTGTTTTAATGCTCATCAGAACTGCCATCTGTTCTGACCCAGTAATTACAGAACGGTTTCAATGCAACTAATGATTTCTAAGATGCACTGAAAGCAGTGGGATCCTATTTAGTTGTGACTAATGGGTTACATTGGTTTGGCCAAGAATTAGTCAGGATTAACTTTAATTGAAGACCTGTAGATTTCCCAGAGTTGTAAACTCTGCAGTAACTGCCAGTCTTAATGGGTTGTGTAACAAAAAAAAAACCCTTCCAGATGTATATGGAGAATAATTAGTTTCTTGGAATGGGGAAGTGAATATTATAAGAAGCAAGGAACAGAAATAGTCGTAAGTTTTTCCTTCCCGCCTCCTCCTCCCCTCACCCTTCTCTTACGGAGCTCATTTTATATGAATCCTGGTAGCAGTAACAGGACTACATATTTGGGATTCAAATTTCCATCAACCTATGAAGCCCATAGAAAAAAATAATACATCCTTTGTCTCTCAGTCATAATACTGAAAAATGATCCTTTTAATAACAACACCAAGATTAATTGTGAACTGTAAATTATGTCTCAACATTCTCGGGGCTTGCAGTTTAGGGAGGAGCATTTAGAATTCTCAGTCAGGGAGCTCTTTAGCCTCAGTAAACTACAAACTCCTGAATTCCACAGGATGTTGAAAGTGGAATAGTAGCACTATAACAGTGTAGTGCAGAAATGACCTATGACTCTGAAGACCAGGGCTTGAATTCCCACTTGACCATGGAAACCCACTGGGAGACCTTTCGCAAGTTGCACTCTCTCAGCCTCAGAGGAAGGCAAAAGCAAGTCCCCTCTGAACAAATCTTGCCAAGAAAACCCCATGATAAGTTCATCTTAGGGCAAGTCAGAAACAACGTGAAGGCACACAGCAGCAGCAATAAGGAAGAAAGACTGTTTTTACGCATTTGTACTATTTGTTCTTTTAAGATAATATCAGGCATTTTAACTGTTGTTTTTAATTGGTGTTCTGTTTTTAACTGATATATGTTACGTGTTAATCTGTTGTTATCCCCCACCTTGATCCATGGGGAGAGGTAGGTAAGAAATAATAACAAACAACAACAACAACAAAATGCAAAAGCTGGGTTAAAAGTAAATATTAGGAAACAAAAATAATGAACATAGAAGATTTGCATTACTTTAAAGTAGGTGATAAAGGCATTAAAAAAAAAATCTTTATCGAGATCCAGTCATTAAGCAAAACTGTAACTGTAGTAAGGGAATTAAAAGAAGGCAGCTATGACTTGGAAGGGCAGCTACAAAGGAACTAGAACAGGTCCTCAAGTGTAAAGATTTATCATTGAATATCAAAGTCAGGATCATCCATGCTATAGTATCTCTAATTTTTATGCACGGCTGTGAAAGTGAGACAGTGCAGAAAGCTGGCAGGAAAAAAAATCAGGTCCTTTGAAATGTGGTGCTGGAGGAGAGTTCAATGGATAACATAGTTCCGCAGTAGATTGTTATAGCGCTGTTATTCCACTTTCAACATACTATGAAATCCTGGGGTTTGCAGTTTAGGGAGCAGCAGCCTGGCCCCTCCCTAAACTGCAAATCCCAGGATTTCATAGGACGTTGAAAGTGGAATAATAGCGCTATAACAATTCTAGTGCAGAAATGGCCACAGACTGCTAACAAAACAAATACATGGGTTCTAAAGCAAACCAAGTCTGAATGCTCATTAGGAAGGCAGAATGACCAAAGTAAACCCATTGTATTTCAGACACATGAGAAGACATGATTCACTGGAAAAGATGATGTTGCTTGGAAAAGCAGGAGGCAGTAGGAAAAGCGGAAGGCCACATTACAGAGGAATAGACTCAATCAAAGAGGTCAATCAAGGAAGTGAGTACGCAACATCTGAGCAGGGCTGTTAATAAAAGGGCCTCCTGAAAGTCTCTCATTCATAGGGACACCATAAGTCAAAGCTGAGCTGACAGCACATAACAGCAACAATAGGGTTAAGGAAACACAGTTGGGTTGGAACTGACCAAGTTTCAGTGCCAAATCTGAACAAAGTCACAACTGTGTACCCTACTGAAAAATAATTTATAGCAGTCCCAGTTGCTCAATAATACATGCCTCATGTTTACTAGGCTGGAACTGCTGTCTGGCAGTAACGAACCCTAAGAGTATCTTGCCAATCCATTCAAATGCACTAGAACAGCAGTTCTTAAATGGGTACAGACTGGTGTCAGTCTATAAGCCTTTCCAGGAAACTATGCTAATACAATCATAATATGATAGGCCATGCCCAATGAAGATAGACTTAGAGAGCTGGATATGTTTAGTCTGCAGAAGAGAAGGTCAAGAGGGGACATGATAGCTATGTTTAAATATTTGAAGGGATGCCATGTAGAGGAAGGAGAGGGCTAGTTTTCTGCTGCTCCAGAGACCAGAACAAGGAGCAATGGATTCAAGCTGCAGGAAAGGAGATTCCATCTGAACCTCAGGAAGAACTTCCTGACAGTCAGGGCTGTCCGGCAGTGGAATATGCTGCCTCGGAGTGTGGTGGAGTCTCCTTCTTTGGAGGTTTTTAAGCAGAGGCTGGATGGCCATCTGTCGGGAGTGCTTTGAGGGTGTTTCTGCATGGCAGGGGGTTGGACTGGATGGCCCGTGTGGTCTCTTCCAACTCTACATTTCTATGATTCTATGATTCTATGACACAATTAAGGTATCAGTCCCTGAGACATGAGAAGGGGGAGCACTGCTGGTCCACCACATCAAACAGCTTGAGAAACACTGTGCTAGATGACATATAGAGGTAGATGTATATAGATATACAACAAATAATTGTACAGTACACAATAAATACTATAATTTATTTGATGCTATTTTTAAAAGAAGAGTTAACAAATACAGCTCTTCTTTTAAAAATAGCATCAAATAAATTATTTATAGTAGTGTTTTTCCATCAGCACACTTTTCTTATTTTTTTTTAAATGTAGGTTTCCTTAAAATTCTTCTGATCATCACCTACTTCACTTTTCCTTTAAAATGAAGGCCCCTGTGAAACCTAATAGTGTTCTTGAAACTATTTTACCTGCAAAATGTAGGGAAGACATGGGTGTATGACTCCCAACCCCACCCTTTCAAAATATTGCTACCTTGATGGAAAATATTTCATTTTTCTACAGAATTCCTTGGAGCTTCTGCTATGGTTTGGCTCAGATTTCATAATAAGGGAAATTTGTTGACAGCTCTGGTTTGTTCTCTGATTTAAACAGCACAGGGCCCATCTTGCAGAAGCAATCCCATGTCTATCGCCAAGTATTCACTCTCTCTTTGAAAGGGTCACTTGGGTGATACATACATTTGTGATGCAAACATGTTTGCTGCATTCATCTTTTAAACTTGAAAGTTTTAGGAGTATATTTAAAACATTTTACATACTTCTAAGCTGATAATCTGTGACAAGAAATAGCTGTTCTGCAACAACTAGACACAAAATATTTATAAAGGGGAAAAGAGATGATATGTGTGTGTGTATGTATAAAGTTTAACACACACACACACACACACACATTCAAATGTTTATGTATCAGCAGTATTTAATTTATTTATTGTATTCCTAAGACACAACTTTCTCCTCACAGGTAGTCAAGGGTTACACAGAGTATAAAGCATTAAAACTTTATAGAAAACCCAGAAAAATAGGAGCAAAATAACATACAGTAAATTAAAGCTATCATAAACTTGAACACTGATGAGTGACAAAACACTGTACGACTTTGGAAGGCAGAAGAGGAACAAAAAAGCCCATGGAACAGAAGAGTTTTAATGCCTCTCTAAAGCAGAATTACGAAGGAGCCAGTAGCACCTCACTTGAGAGGGAGATGGATAAGCAGTGCTGCTACTGAAAAAGGCTCTCTCTCAACTACCCACCAATCTTGCCTCTCTCAGTGATGGGGCACATAAAAGGGTCAATGAATATTATGAGCTGTCTCTAGGTTTATAAGGAAAAGAGGCAGTTCTTTAGGTATTTTGACTCCAACCTGTTTAGAAATTTTTAGGTCAAGGCCAGTACCAGTGCTGTTCCTAAAACAAACTGTTAAGCCAATGAAGTTGGCTCAAGACCACTGTAATAAGGACTACCAATACTGGAAAACGTTTTTTTTTTACTAGCTGTAGATTCCTTTTAAAGGGCAACCCCACATAGAACATCTTACAATAATCTAAACGAAGGCCTGAATGCTGAGATCCTTCTTCCCGAAGAAAGTGTGCAAATGGCAAATCAGCTGAAGTTGGGCACTGCTCCCACACACTGAATGACATCGACAAGCTGTATATTGCATCTTTCACAGGCAAGCAGTACTACCTATCCAGAGCAGATATTAGTCCCAATCCTGAGTTATGCTGTTTGCTGGTCAACAGCAACAGATTCTTGTGTAGACTGAATCACAGTTTGCTCATCCACATCCGGTTCCTTACATTCCATTACATTAGGATTTTAATAGCCCCCTTGAAAGATAAATCTGAATATTATTAGGTTACTGATGAGACTCAGTTGAAGTAATCTTCTCCAGAGACCTTGTGCAGATGATAAAAAGCATAGGCAACGAAAGAGATGACAAGCACCACATGTACAAATTGAAGTCCAAAGAACCAAGCAAGATTTCCCCAACATGACTTTATAGGAAAGTTTGCTTAGTCAAATATGACTGGAGCCACCATAGAACAGTGTCCCCAAATCCACTCTCAAATAGATGTCCCCACAGGGTACCTGGCAGACTGAGAAGTCAAGGAGACAAACAGAAATGAAAGGGTTGCCTATCTATCACTCTGGTTCTTTGTGTGGTCATCTGTGAACTGACCTTTTGCACCTGCACAGAAGCGCCATTTGAAACACAATAGGTATGAGTAGCTTTCCGGTATACTCCTCACTCCCACTCCAACTGATGTTATTGAGCACATTTTGTAACAACTATCAGCAGGAAGGAGATATCTAGACAAAGGACCACTTTATCTACAAGAAAAAGTAGGTTAAATAGCATCAAAGCATAAAGCACAAAGCACACTCACTCATGTTCAGAGAGGAAAAATGGAGTTTTTAGTGTAAGTAATCTAAATGCATAAATTGTGAGTGGTTCAATATCTTTTTTCACTGACTGAGTCAACACTAGTGACCAGGATAGTGCCAACGTTGGGGTGGGGGCTGTATTTTTGAGAAATCCTGAAGAAAGTGTTTGACCTCTGGTTACACAGACAATAATAATGCTTCCTGATGTTAGTTTTTTCCAATTCAGTTCAGTTTATTGACACATTGATAGATTTGCTTCTCCCCTTTTCTACTCCTAACTTGAATTCTAGTGAAAATACATGAGAGTGGAAGTGGAGAGGCAAAAAAAGGAACCTTGGACTGGTAAGAGGTAAGTACCCATTGTGAACTACAAGCATTTAAGGAGATCTGAAAGAACTGCTATATGGAAATAAGCACTTTTTAAATCTATCACAACAAACCAGCCCCATTTGCTGAGAAGGGAAAAGACTTCTATTAGGGTTGCCATATGAAATTTTTTTAGTTTGATGGACCAATTTACCATGTGGACATTCAAGATGGGGTGAACTCTTCTATCTTTCTTCACTAATATGATATACTGGAAGAAAGAATAGCTAGAGACATATGTCTGGGTTCTACATATAGGGACTCTTTTCAACAATCTCCCTTCAGAGCACTATCTAACATATGAAACTTCCTAACATCAGCTGGATTTTATCTTTGCCTCCATCTTCTCCAGAATGGGTACGGATGTTCTTGCAAAATAGAGCCTAAAGCTGAAACAGCTGCTGATTATCAAGGGATAATCAGGCAGCTTGTTCCAATGAGCTGCTGGGTTGATCGGCAACAGTACTTTAGTTAGATGTCTCCATTGTTTCCTCTTCTTTGGTGCTAACAAATACAAAGAGGTATGATGGTGTTTCTTAGCATGTTTCATTCTTGCCTCATTATGAGACAATAGTGACTTCCCAGCAGTAGGTGAAGCAGAGCAATTATCAGTAGCAGAGTGGTGCTTAGACAGAGTCATGGTAATGGTCAAAGAAACCTAAGCACTGTCGTGTCCCCTCTGGCAGAGGCCTCCTCACACCCTGTTCAAGATGTTTTTCTATGTTTAGACCTCGGACTGCCTCAACCACACTCCCACTTTTGTATGATTCTGGGCCGGCTTGATTTCTCCACTGTCTGTTTCCTTGAATTTATCTAGGCACTTGCTAGCCTTATTTAAGCAGTTCTTTAAGTAGTCACTGTGGGACTTGAAACATCCACCACTACTGAAAGGCTGATCAGATTCAGAGACACTGCAGCTGGTACTGAAGGTGTTCCCAATATTGCAGCTGCTACTGAAGGCACTGATCCCAGTAACATAGAAACATACAAAACTGCCAGTATCCAGGAAGACACCACTGACACCAGCTTTGCTGAGAACAACGTTGAAGTTAAGGGTCTGACTGATGGACAGCCTAGCTCTCCTAACATAAACTATCTTTGAAGATGTATTGAGGGACTTATTTTTAGCCACCATATCAGCCAATTTTGGACCTCTGAGCTTATAATCTCTGTCAAAGGTTATGGATTCATAAATCCATTACAGATGCTACAGGGCTGGATTTTATGTTCTTCTCCAAGCCAAAGCAAACACTTGGAGTGGATAGAAGCATGAGGGATTTTAGCCCTGCATTAGGTACCTTTATTAAAAAGGCAGGGGCTTTACGGACCAAAAGACAAAAACAGATGGTAAGGTTTAAAGGTAACAGAATTGAGGAAGAAGAAGTCGACCAGCCTTTCAGTAGGCCACAAAGAAAAAAACATAATGGGCTAAACCCGGTCTGACATGCTGTTACTGGTAGTTAACAAAAATGAGGCAAGCTACCAATGCCTTTCAATAGCCCCTACTTGGTGAGCTGGGGAAGAAGAGAAGGAAGGAAAAGAATAGAATAGAAAGGCTCAAGGACTGAATTCCTTAAAATCAAATTGATTAAAATCAAATTGGAAAAGATGTGAAGGCAATAAAGGGGTTAAATAACTGTAATCTGTGTCCTTGTTTGCGGCTTCTTCTTCTCTTCTAATGACACTACAGGGGAATGAGTTGGAACACTTGCTTTCTCCTTATTAAAAAAAAAAAGGCAGAAACTGCTTAGGCAGCAGCTGCAGCCAGGTTCTGCTGTTAGCAGATAGTAAGGACATATGGAGATGAGTTTCAAACAGTATCAGCAGAGACATTTACAAGAAAGGGAATCATTCTACAAATGCCACATATTCAGCTTGTAAGTAAGCATTCATCTCTTGGTATACCAGAATAAGTGAGAGCAGAATTAGTGACTTGGGGAGATGTTGTTGGAGAGAGAATTTCTTTTAGGTGGCAACAGAGAGTGCATGTTAAATGAAAGAATGGAAGGGCATTTCCTTCTAAAAATATCTCCATATTACTCCTGAAAAAAATGCAAAAAACACATACTGCAAAATGTGTACACCATATAAGTTTTAACTCAGAACTGAATCCTTTTTAAAAAATTTATGGATTGGTGCTAATTTCTAAAAGCCTCTAACTGAGAATATACTCTCCCAATGACATCAGTAATCACTGGGGAAATTTAGGGTAAAAGAAAAGACTAACCTGTGTGTGGATTGCTAGAAATTTATTTTGGTTCCTGTTATCACATTTAGGACAGTCTTGCAATTGCTCTGTACAATATCCCTGCGATCCTTGCACAGCTTCCCAACTTTAGTGAAATAAGATGGGGTAGCAAACCTGTGGCCCTCTAGATGCTGACTGACTGCTACTTCAGATATTGCTCAACGTCGTTCAGGCTGGCTAGGCTGAAGGGAACTGAAATCCAACAACATTGGGAGGGTTACAGTTCTCTCATCTTGGTGTAGAAATGGGAAGGAGCTCCTATTGTCAAATGTACATGGCAGAGCCAGTCCTTCCATTTACACAAAGAGACAGCTAGCTCTCCTGTTACGGAAAAGGAGGCTGCCACCTCAGGAAGCAGATGCTGGGCACGTAGCCGTGAAGTACTGGAGCACAGAGCTACAAATGCTCTACAGTCTGCCTTGTCACTTCTAAGCTATCTTACTGTCTTGAGGTATAGTGTGGAATACTGTCTGCCTTTCAGTATTTATATAAAACTGATCAATCCCTCTGTACTGCTGTCTATGCAACATTTGGCCAGTCTGTATTTTATTTAATAAATGCATATACTCATAGAGGAAATCAGCCAATTTAAAAAAAAACATGATTTTTTTGAAATTGTGCTAATGGTTTTAATCCCTAGAAATTTACGACAAGGTATAAACACTGGGTGCCTTTTGGTGGCTGTATCCTAAAAACCTGTCTCTGACATTGTGGCTAGCAGGGCATTTCTTGGTAGGTTTATTCAAAAATAATTCCCAGTGGTTGTTTGACACTGCAGCCCCAATGCTCTTTCTATCCATGACACTCTGGTGTTACGCCAGCCTTACCTCCAGTTCCTACACATTAAGCTTAGCTGTCTATGGCAAGGAAGCATACACACATAGACATGTCCATGTGTAGGCTATACTCTCCCAATTCTAGCTCCCACAGAGGTGTCTCCTGCTCAGATATCCACAGTCAGTATGTGGACAATGAAACTGGAGATGGAGGAGCTGCGTAATACCCAAATTGGGGTTGGTAGCACAACCCAGTGTCCCTTTTCATCACACAGAGGCCCTATACATGAGTAATGTGTGAAGAGACAGAGTCTGCACAGTCGCCTTGGGATTGTGGGAGATATAGTCCAAAAACTTTTCCAAACATTGAGAAGAGTTACTTTAAATTGACTTGACTCAAAGAATCTCACATTGATTCAAAGACTCTCACCTTCTCTCTATCTAGATTGTCTCAGGCAGCCACTATTCTCTCAGTCAGCCTCTCAACAGGTAAGATTAACCACACTCATGGGAGTGTAAGGATAAGAAATGTCCACACCACAGTTTTGCTACAAAGCTTACACATAAGGTTCATTTTACAGTTTGTATTTACAGCCACCACAATCACACCTTTTCAAATGGAAGGAATCCTGTTGGGCATTGGTGAGCCTTGCCAGATTGCATAAAAGTGATCCCTAGGGCAGTCAGTGCTTCCACAAACACACCCTCAATTGTCTCTCTCATTTTTGACTTGGTATGTGAGAAGCTAATCAACCGTTATGTGAGAGAAATGCAATTCACCCCTTGGGCAATTGGTTGCACTTAGTTATCCTATAGTAAAAGTACAGAAGATCTTGGCCTATGTCTTTGTTCTGGAACAGACTGTGTAAGCAAGGATCCCATAGCAGCTAGGGCCATTATGGTACTATGCTAGGCTATCTGCCTTTTTATCATCGTTGAACTTTATGCCCCCATCTCAACTACCCTTACAGAGTTATGAGGAGTTGGTCTCTTGCAAACCACAGAAGTGACTTCAACTGACCACTCTAAAGCCTTGGCAAGAAGTGTCAACCAATATTAAAGTGTCCTCACTTTAAGAGAAATCAACAGATACAACTGGGCATCCATCACATAAGATTTAGCCGGCCAACCTAAATTTAATCAAGAACCCATGAGCCTCTGGAAACCTTCTTCAGAGTCAAGCTTGATTCCATTTTTTACCCAGTTTCTTCAAAACCTTCCTAGCACTGTTCTTACCTCTGAGGACAAAATCTTCCTTTCAGCCTCACACTTTACTCTCTTGTACTCCTTGCTGCTTTGTACCCCTAGATGGTCATTGCATTATACTCCCAGATAAAGCACTTCACCCTGTGAAGTGACATCGCTACATCCAGACTGTATCCATTTCAGTGGGGCGATCCACCCACGCTGGGCACTCAGGTGATTATCACGAGGTGGAAAAGGGGACCTATCATATGCAGAACTACACTCATGCATCTGAGGTTGTTGGTGGCTTTCCCCTCTTGGGGCTGTTGACGCCCCGTACATACATCTCAATAATTTGCCTACCAGTGGAAGATCTGAAAATCTAGGGCGTTTCTCAGGAAACAGGAGCATGCAGCTCAAAACGTAGCTACCTTCCCTCCTTTGCCTCCACTTCCTGGTTCACTTGCTTCTTTTCATGTTCCTTATTTTCCCTCAGGTCCATCAGAGACCAGGAGAGGCTTTACTTACAGTCTTCTACTCTAAATTCTATTTTAGACCTGAATTCCAAACCATGGGAGACTCAAGGATTCCAATTAATGGGTGGAGAAACATTGATCTTCCATTCTCTCCTGCACTGCTTATGACCTAGAACTCCCGAAAGGTCGCTATGTTACTCAGATGTAAAGATGAAGGAATCCAGTGGCACCACAGAGACGAACATCCTTTTGGTAATATAAACCTTTGTGGGTCAAGCTGACTTCATCAGTCATAAAATGGTGATGCAAATAGAAAGATATATACTGAATATAGTAAGGAAGGGAAGGAAAAACACATCCTACAGTTTTATGAAATGCCTAGTACTATCCTTTGTGTTGTGCTTTTGGAACTAATTTTGCAAACTAAAGGTAACATTTTTTCTTCTTCTGAATATCCCCCATTTTAAGATCAGTTCATGCTGGTGGGCAATGATTTTTGATAATGCCTTCAGTGACTAGGCTACCTATGTGGCTGTAAGCTTCTGAATAAGGAACATCCCATTCTTTTCATCTGCACAGAAATAGTGAAGTATAGATATGGTTAAACTTGTTAAAAAGTGCTGAGTTTCTGCAGTGAAAGATACACACACACACACACACACACACACACACTATATTCCTATTCATATGACTGCATCTTTCAAAGAAATCCTATCCCTTAGTCCCAGCATGTGAATATTCATATATACTTTGTGCCAAAATTCTGAAAAGTACAAAAGGGTTAATTTAAAAATACCCTCAGAAACCAGAAAACTACAGGTATTCCTGCTACCCTGCACATGTAATATTTATGACATTCATACAACTTTAATTTTTTTTTCTTTTTTACTTTGGAAAGAAAGAGTACAGTTCCCTCCCCTCAGCACATCACTGCAGAAAAGGGGAAAAAAATGAAGCTCTTGTTAGTTTGGGATTTTCCATTTTTAATTCTTTTGTGTAAATTTTACTGGAAAGAAAGAAAATACTGTAGGGCTCTGAGTTGCATCTTTTTTAGAAATACAGAATTCACACATATGATTGAGACAAATTTAATTCCTAAACTAAACATAAAGCAAGATATAGCTACTAGTGATTTTGCTGAACTTCCTCAATCTGAACAGAACCATTTAGCAATATAAATTATTTTCCCACATGTAGACAAGCACACTGCAGACAGAATTTATACGCATCACAGTAATAACTGCTAAACTGCCATGAGAAATGATAGCTATACCACTGACTTAAAATCATGGAACAAATTAAACGCTGCAGAGCTATTAAGCTCTTAGGAATCTCGTGAAAAAGCAGTTTAAGTTTTTCCAGAGATTCTGATCCTAGCATCAACTAACTGGTACTTTACTACCTAAAATACAAGAAAAAGGTTCAATGCGAATAGTTTTTGCATGATGCCTGCTTTGTAATTTTCCATTATGGCTTAATGAATGCCATTTTGTGACTGGCTAATATATCTCCAGTATCCTTTAATGATTTACTACAGGTTGTATTCTGTTGCTACCTGGATTTTCCAAACGTGCTATAAACTGTAACATGTATGTTTCTTTCAGTGCCCAACTGCTCAGTCAGTGCTAACTTGTGACTTGGCACTGTGTGATTAAAAAACCTGCTGTCTTCAATTCATTATGTTTCCATTTCTGAACCCAAAACTGGGCAAGTTTCCTCTTCACTACACTCTACTACAAGTGTATACAAGCATATTTATAGACATCAGTAGATGTAGAAACAGCATATCTCATGTCCCTCTCCACACTCTGTTCTTCTGAGAATGCTCACAGTGAGTAACATTTAGAGCAGCCATCCCCTATTTGCTGCAGCTCTCATCAACCCCAGCTAACATGGTGAATGGCGAGAGCTCTTGGGAAATGAAGTTCAAAGCATCTGGAGGCACCAGGTAGGAGAAGGCTAATTTGGGACCTAAAGGAAATCCTTGAACCTTCTCTGCTATCTGATCATCAATTCCAAGTAAATCTGACAGAAGGAAGTATTGGAAGGAATCCTGGTCTCCCTAAAATGGTCAGTTTCCTATCCCATTTCAAAGTTTTGGCTGTGACCTATGAGACCCTAAATTCCTTGAGACCAAGGTATTTCAGAGGTTTTGGAAACTAGATTTTTTTGTCTGCTTTGTTTCAGTTTATCTTCATGGCAACCCTGTGAGGAAGGTTCCATGGAATTTTTAGGGACCTGAGTCAAGGTTAATCAGTATACTTCAGCCTGAGCTAGGATTTGAATTCAAGACTAAAAAAAAACAAATGATGTGCGGGTCTTGGAGATCCAATCACAGAGTTGATAAAAATCAGTGATTTAAAAAAAAATAAAAACAGATTAAGACTATATTGAATGATAATGTACAGCAGACCTTCTGTATATGCAACCTGCAATCTGCAATTTTAAGTGACAGTGGAGTGTCATCTCTACACATAAAATAGCAGCAACGAGAATGTGTATGCGCAAAAACATCTGTGTGCATGTCACTGCCATTTAATAATATGGAATGTGATCATTTGCACTTTTCACTATTCATGGGGGGTCCTGAAACCAAATCCTCATATATATGGAGGGTCCACTGTACTTTTACTAAAAATTAATGATTAAAAAGAATCTTCTTCATCATTTAAACTTTTGCTTTCAGTCCTTAAAACTGAGTCCTTCATAGAAGCAATTTAAATCACAATTTCAATCCATTTGATTGGATTGGAGGATAACAATCCTCCACGAGTTTTTAATGTAGTGTGTGTATGTGCGTGTGTATGTGTGTGTGTGTGCGCGCATGTGCGTAAACATGTATGTATAAGCATATAAGTATACATGCATTTGTATGTATGTGTTCGGGCTGGGCCTCTAATTCCAGAGGAACACTTTTTCCTACTCACCCTCCACTGTATTCCCAATCTGAATTGCCCACAATTGTTAGTATTTGTATAATAATTAAAAATAAAATTGTGAATCCTGAATCCTTGTTGAGCCTCCTTCCAATCCTGCTGTACTTGTTCATTTAAAAAAAATCCAGGGGGTTGTCCAACACTCAACACTACTACTGTACCTTTCATTTGCCCTACCACGAATGGCTTCTACTTGTTTATCAGAGGCTTGATACTGGTATTGTCAAGATATATAGTGCTCATCCCCGAGCCAAAGTGACCATGAGGAATCCACCATTGTTCTCCATTTCAGATTTTAATCTTCTCTGGAGATTAATTACAATGTCTTAGAAGAAATACATCTTTTTTAATCAGCAAATATCCTCTTTCTTTTTAAATAAGGGCAGGACAAGTTGTTGGTCCAGTTTCCCCTTTTCATTAAACCTTGTGCTTATGAAATTCATATGTTAATGCATATAAATAGGTGCTAGTTTAGAAAGCATGACCAAATATATTCTTTTTGAACTATATGTCTGTATATTTAGGCCAGCCATAACTCATGCCATGCTAGATGCCTCATCATTTAACACTGTTTGTGTTGTTATCCAAGTTGTAGTCATCAATTTCAAGGTAAAATTCAAAAAGGAGGAGAACCAAAAAATTGGTCCTGTCATTGTTCATTGGGAAATTATTCTTAAAGGAAGTAGAACACTACTTTGGGTCATAAGTAAAACCCCTGAGGCATGCTGCTCAGATTCTTGAAGGAGAGATAAAAAAAGGTAGGAAAACATGAGAGGGCCAAGACATCACCACCAAGACTAAAATGGAAAAATAGGAGATATCGCTTTCAAGTATTGCTGGTAAAATTTCTGGAGGTAAAAATGGTGAGGATGAAAAAGCAAAACTCCCTTATGTGGTATTAGATGCTAACCTAGGCAGTGCTGAGTACAATCCAATCATTCCAAATACACGTACACAAGGGTGTTTCCTGTTTTCCTTTTTGACATGCTAAACCAGAGCTGGTTCCAGAAAGCAATGAGTGATGGCTTCCTTGTTTGTGCCACTGTTCAAGAAAGTGAGAGGTTTCATATCCTGTCTCTTCAAGTATCTTGCCCAACATCCTCCAAAATCTAAGATCCCACTGTGTACTGGAGCAGGGCACATATTGATGCTCCTTCCCTCACAGTCACAGATAAGATTGGAAAAGGCCAGAACAATAATGATCCACCTTCTTATACAAAGACATTTTTTCTACTTTATATTCTGGCTTTAAGACATTTCCTTTGTCAAGATCAGCCAAAGAGTTTTTCCTCTGCAGTAGTGCTATGCAGGCTTGTAAGAACTCACTGACTAGCTATTCAACTATCCCTAATCTTAAAATGTTTAAAATAAGTAAATAAGAGAGATCAGAGTGAAATAATTTAGTAACCTACAGAATTCATTTAGTTTAATTTATGCTAATCACAGCCTATTGGTGGTGTGCTGGCAGATAAAATAAAGCTGGTGAAGAAGATTGCATTGAATAAGCTGCAACAATTAACCCTAGAAATTATCACTGGGAAAGTGGGTTCAGCTTGCTCCTGAAAATAATATGGCCCACAAATTCTGTTAATTGCTGGTGATTAAAGTATTGATTAAGTGCTTAGAGTGAGAATTAGATGTATGTAATTATCTGTGTGTATGTATATATTTTAATCTAAAATATTATTTACTCAAGTGTGTGGATGTACATATACCAATATTTCTATCTGTTTGTCTAGAAAGGCTGTCATAATCTGTAAGCAATTTAATTGATATTATATGACTAAAACATGCGCTCTTACGTGCGCACACAAACGCACAGAATTTAACCTTGGTATTGTTGGTAGCAATGGTTCACCTTACCTCCACCACCACAAAAAAGAAGATTGAAAGACATATCATTTAATTACATCTGTATGCCAATGCCCAAGAAGGGAAGGGAAGAGTTTACTACAGCCTAGAGATCCAGGAATGCCTAGCCCATCCTGTAACTCCATAACCATAAGTGGGAAAGCTGAAGATAACTGTAGCTCATGCTATTTATGGAAACATGTTTTGGTGTAATTATGTAGCTATATTGCAACACTTGCTAAACCAAGAAGGTTTGTAAGAGCAGAACAGGCAGTATACTGAAGAATAAGTTCCTAGTGCATGCCCTTGTCAAGATCAAAGAGTGTGCGCTTGTGAAATTAAATTAAGGGTTTGTATTGTGAGAAGCATACATTTTCCTCTGTATGTGGCTCACCCATTCAAGAACTGCTAGTCGCAGGATTCTTTATGCAGGGGCAGGAGATAGGAACAGCTGATGGGAGGGACAAAGCCTTCATGGACACTGATTCCAGAGACAGCAGACACTTATTATAAAAGTTGTATCAGCCCAACATATGGGTGAAAGTCTAGTCCACACAGACACAAGTTTCCGAGATCTCTTCTCTGGTACTCAGGATGAGGATGAGGAGTCTTGAGGTGAGTGCACTGCTTTGAAAAGTGTGTGTGCACGTGCGCGTGCATGCTCCACATTTTGTTAGATTTGTATTTCTTATCTGAATGTCACATTCTATGGCTGATATATATGGCTATACTGTAAGCTGCCTAATGTGCTATCTCAGAAGAAGAGGGTATAAAACAAACCAACTAAGTTTTCTTATTATATCACCAGGAGCAGCCCCTAGTAGCATTGCCCTTGTAACACCACCAGGGTCTGTCTCCTGTGCCATCACAGGAGTTGTGCCCGGGTCTTATGTCCTGGCCTTGATACTTCAGGGCCTAAGATAGTTCCCATCTGGAAACGCACAAAACATGCCACCCTGCCACATCTGGCTATAAATATAAATCAGGAAAATATTTGGAAATTTGGCTTATAAAATGTTACCTCTGAACAACAACAAAGCCTTTGGGAAGTAGCTAAGCTTGAAGATTTTTTATTTGTAAAAATGCTGTAAAAACAACCTCACCAGTTCTCAGAGACGTTTTGTTTCACCCCACGAATTCTGAGCCTGGTGCTGGTGTCTACAAGAAGTTTCTGCATACTAGCTAATCAAAAACTATTCTATCGTAGGGCATGCAGCGGCATAGCTTGGCGCGAGTGGGGAAGAGGTGGGGCGGGTGGGTATGGAGGAGGGCTACAGCATGTGGAGATGGGGCTACGGCATGTGGGGGAGCGACTATGGCACAGGGGGAGGGGCTACAGCACACAGGGGCAGGCAAGGAATGGAGGCACCCCCAAAAAGTGCTGCCCAGTGTGCACTACCCCCTCGCCCCCCCCACCCGTTCCTACACCACTGAGGACAAGAATCATTAAGTGATCTAGCTATTTTATCTGTTGAGTGTGAACTTGTAAGAAAAGTATTTTCTTACAAATGGGTGTGGTAGATTGGCAGGGAGTGATTTTTTGTTTAGCAGGAGACCAAGACCCTCAAGCAGAACTTTCAAGACGTGTGCCCCCCCCCCCCGGTGACCCTGTACACAAGGAAAGCATTCAGAGTCTTACTTGGGTATGGGGATGCATTATGGTTTCCTTCAGCAACTTTTCCCATTCTGTTGATTATATTCTGACTGAATGCTATCATATATTATTGTGTAATACACAGTTATTACACAATATTATTCATCTTCCATTTCTTTCTTTCTCAGCTTGTATCTTTCTCTTGCTTTCTCCAACTGTCCTTTTTGTCCATGCATTCCTCCTCTTCGTCCTCCTCTCCCTCCCCCCTCTTCTCCCCATCTAATTAAATATGTAAGGTAAGATGGATGCAAAATACAGTATGCTTGTTAGATATTTGATCAATAAAACTGTAGATGCCACAGTATAAATATAAATGTATTTATATAATTTGTGCATTATATAATTATACAAAATGTGTGTGGGGCTTTTTGCACAGGAAAGTGCAGAAATTGTGTTTTCTGTGCAAAAAAAAAGGGTGCAGGTTTTCCACAGAATGAGTCTCAAACTGTGAAGATTAATGTCATTCCAGGATTTTCCTTATCAGGATTTCCAAACCATTGAGAAACATGTCTTCAACCCAATTTTTTATAATTTTTGAATGTTGATTCCATCTCTGTTTTTAGCATGAATTGAAAGGGCAGAGGCTTGCCCATCATTAATTATTTCAGTCCAGTGGGAAATTCTTCTGTGGGAAGCCCACTGAAATGAATGGAAGCTGAGCAAGAGCACAGATCTCCTGAAAGGACTGTATTGTGAAAATATGGGAAAGGGCGGGCGGATGAGGGAATGGGGTGGGGTGCTTGGCAAACAGCTATTTTCAAGTGACTTAGATAATGGAGTAGTGAGTGAATAAAGTCTGTTTCCAGCCACTCAGTCCTATTTAAATTCAGTCTTGGCTAACCGGAGTATCATATTTTTAAATGGCAAACACATTTTCTTTCCCTAATCTTGTTTCAAACCCCTAATCCTGTTTCTATTTCTCACCCATCCTCTGTGTCAACTGTAAATTAAAAAAAAATACACTTGAAAGTGTTAACAAAAATAATGTCAAAAGCAGCATCTTCTCACTGTTTATAGTCTTGTCATCTCTATGATTTAACAAGGAAGATAGCTGCCTTAAACGTTCCAACCAAAAATCAAGTACATATTGTCACAGCACCAACAGTTTTTCCTCACAGATGCTATGAACTGTGCAACAGTAAATAGAGTACAATGTAAATAAACTGCTCTTTTTAACCTTCAAATAATATGTGCTTAATTAGTTCAAATTTGCAATTGTGCTTTGCTTCTACTATAATTCTAATTGAATTATTTCATTATATTCCACTGTTGAACAATCTCTCCATGACAGAGATGATTTGGAAGTACAAATGTAGTGTTAAAACATTTAATTTTAATAGCAAACCCTCATCACCTAACATACACTAATAAGATATCATAAATGCTAATTTAAACTATAAATTGTGCATTAAAAATTAAGTGTCACTATATTTAAAAACATGGTTTTAAAACTGTTCTGTATTTTTAAGATTAATCAATAGATACTAAAGACAATGCTTAAAATGCACATAAGTGCACGTGCATGTGCACACGTGCACGCACGCGCACGCACATATACACACAGAGAGAGTACACTGAATTAAGATACCACCCAGGATTGAAATTCATATGATGGAAGGAATACACGTACTCTTCTGCTGCATTAAACTGAATAGTGGCTCAGGTAATATAAGAAGTGGTCTTATCAGTTGGAAAATTAAGGGATTATTGTTTTTCTATTGTCATCTGGTCTTAGAAACTGTGTCTTGTGTTTCTCTCTTTGTAACAATGGTAAAAAAGAAAACAATAGGAAAAGAAGACTTAATCAAGGAAGACACATCCCTGAATGTGCAAAACCTGACCTGAGGGTGGTTGATTTGACTTGGAGGTTTCTCATCTATGAGGTCACCATAAGTTGAAGTTGACTTGATGGCAGTTAACAACAAATTTGTAAGTAGCATTGGAATTTGCTCTTCTGATTTATTTTTCTGATCCACTTTGGGTCCATCTTAATGGAGGGAGGAAACTGGGATAATGACAGTCTACGCTGACACTTTTCAGCTGGTCAACAGTTAAGAAAAAATGAGGCAGAAGACTTATAATATTTTATAATTTTAACACTATATCATACTTAGTTGTGTCAAAAGTTTTTCCATCTTTAGTAACATTACCCTGACCATTTTCAAGTTCAGATGTTTCTATTCTTACCACATGGAGAAGATGGATCATATCTTTAATTTATGGAAATTACAGAACCTTGCAACCAGGAAATGAGTAACTGTTAGGCAATGCTTACTAAACAGAAAATATGTGTCCAACAGATCAGTTGGATCAGATGGCAACATTCTAGAAAACAATGTTTAAACAAAAAAGGGAATTTTTTTACTATGAATTCTAGAGGCAATTGCAGACCTTTGGACTAGCCTCACCCTCTGGATGGCAAGCAGGCCTGCTTCAATAGTAAGGATTGTTTACTAGGGAACAACCTCCCCTGCATACCCTGACCACAACTGGAAGACCTAAGGCAATCCTTCAGCCCTTTACTCCAGGATCCATCAGCTTTCTTATAGCTGATTCTGAACAGAATTATTGGATAATCAGGGTGTGGATCTTATCAAACATTAGAATACAAAAAATGGGATGAGGACAAAAGAGTCCTGATGTTCCCCCATGGACATGGTGAAGCCACTACAACAGAAGACGGCAATCCAATGCAGTCAAAAGAGTCACAGGAATGTGCTGTAGAATAGCCCTATTCAAAATGTCAGTCTGCAGACTAATGAGCCATCAACTGCCCATCCTCTGTGGGTTTTCAGGAATACTAATATGGCATTGCGGTAGTAGCCCCTGGCATATTTGGAAAAGAAATTAGTCTGCCACATCTGATAGTTTGAGAAGCCTGTTCTAAAAGATACTGCGAAGATATTTACCATAAGAAACTTTTTCTTTTCTCCTGCATCTTCCAGATAGCATTCTAGATTCCTGGGCTGTAGAAAGGCAGTCCCACTTGAGGGTGGATAAGCAGTGAAGCCAGCTGGCCACCATGAATAATCTTCTACCAAATGTGGTGCTTTGGGCATAAATACCCTAGAAGCACCAGATTCTGTCTGATTTTGGAAGTTAAGCAGAATCAGCTCTTATTAGTACTTGGATAAGAAACTGTCAAATGCATACCAGGTGCTGTAGGCTATATTTCAGAGGAAAGAACTGGCAAACCATCTCTGAATATTCCTTGCCTAAGAAAACCTGAGAACTAGCATGGTGTAGTGGTCTGAAGATTGGACTATGACCCTGGAGACCAGGGTTTGATTCCCCACTCAGCCATGGAAACCCACTGGGTGACCTTGTGTGCATCACACACCATCAGCCCCATAAAACCCCATGAGATGTTCACCTTAGGATTGCAGTAAGTCAGAAATGACTCAAAGGTACAGAACAACAAGAAGAAGAAAATCCCATGAAACTCATGTGGTTGTCATAATTCGACAGGCAACCTGAAGGCACATACACATATACACACAAAATGTGGTGCTTACAGAGGTGATACCTCACGGAGATCCAAGAGAATGACTTCTGCTGCCAGACTTCTGATCCCCTGGAAAACCTTAGGGACCAAAGGCAGCTGAAAGGGTCCCACAGAAGACATAGAGATCATGTACAAAGCAGGGTATATAGCAAAACAGAAAACAAAAAAAACCTTACAGTGTATGGATATTTATTTTTCAGTGAAGTGTCTCACTATGTCCAGATGCCCTCTGTTGCTGAGTATAAGAAGGAATTCTTTACATCTTTACCAAGTACATCTTCACCAGGTATCTTTACCATATGACAACGGCACATGCCCTATGCAGAAGTTCATAAAGATGACCATTTACCATAACTTTTGCCATAAATTGTGGCTCCCATTTGTTCCTATTGTAGGGTAAAAGAATGGTGCATTTCTTCAATTACAAAGGATATGGAATGGTTCCTATACTTGAAACTGGAAACAAGAAAGTACTTCACGTCTAAATAATTTTAAATTTGAATTCATCTTTTAAAATCACTTTCCAAGAAATAGCCCACATCATTCTTATTTTTACTGCAAGTCATAAGTACTACGTAGAAGGTGTCTGAAACATGTCCACGCCCACAAACACAGGAGCACTCAAAGTCTGAAATGTCACAGTGGCTGAGGAAGGAGAGAATTATAAGTGAACAAGAACTGAGTCTAAGAGGCACCAAATCCTATCTGATCGTGGGAATTAGTCAGTGCCAGAACTGGTAACTAGTTCGATGGGGACCACTAGGGAGTACCAGGTGCTGTAGACTGTATTTCAGATTAAGACAATGGCAAGCCACCTTCTTAGGCCATTCCGTGCCTAAGAAAACCCTATGAAACTCATGGAGTAGCCATAGGTCAATATTTGAAAGACACATATGCACATACAAAGTGAATCCATGTCACACAATAAAATGGTAATCTTGAAAGGTGCGGTGGTAAGATAGATAAAACTTTTGTCCATCTGTTTTAATTATTTTGAAAGGTTATCAATAAGATGGTGGTGGCGTGTGTAGAGGATAGAAATACAGTTATCAGTGGATACTAACTGCCAGCTTCAGACAGAGAACAAACTTCTATGCAGCTATATGTCAAATAGTCACCTTTACCATCATTCACTGCAGGGTGTCCCACCCGCCCATCTGGAACAGCCCTGGGATAAACTGGATTTCTGCAATTGTTGCACTGAGCTGAAGCACAAAGAGTTAAGGAAGGTAGTAAAGCCCAGCTCAATAGTTCTAAAATACTACTTATTTCAAAAGCTCACCATTCTTATCTAGACTACCAGCGAGGAGGGGTTGCCATGCAGTGTGGAGTAAAATTAAATGAATCTTTGCAAAACTAAAGCTGCATAATCTGCTGTATTTCAGTCAGTCTTTATCCTCAAAATCCCAGATCTTTGTTTAAGCTATGAACAGACTATAAAAATCAGCTCACTGGTCTCTCCTTATTATCCCTGTTCAAATCAAATGAAGCCTTTGCAATAAAGCTGATAAACATGCGCACTTCTATTCACACACACAGGGAAGCTGCCGTATCTAAAAAGCAGTTAATGTGTCTAATGCCTTCATCTCTCCCCAGGGAGTACAACTTTTCCAAGGACCACACAAAACCTCACAGTTGAACACACACCAACACTCATGCTTGTTTGGACAGAGGAAATCCTAAAATAACAATGAGTAAAGACCTCTGGCATTAGTACTTATTTTTAGCATTGCCTAGGGAGTTGACAAGACAGTGAATAGCCAAGACAAATATTTGTGTTCATTGACTTCTTCTTGGAAAACTTGAGAATCTGACAAACATATCCATATTGTGCTCTCTTCAAGCCTTTTTCTAGATGCCACACAAGACTTTAGGCTCTGATGGAGACAACAAGCAGCAGTCAGTGTGAGGTATCATCCACGAGTTGGTGTGCCTGCTGAATTCTATCTGCCTTCCTGTTCTACAATTTATTCCTTCAAGAAATGAAAGGAGATATAACTTCTTGGCAGGACAGTGGGCAGACACTCTTTGCTGTAGTTCTGCAGGGTGGAGAGCTTTCACACTAAAAGTGCTGGCCAGAGGGATCTACGGCTGCAGGAACTTATCCTGGATTAAGCAGGGAGAGGGGCATCAATCAAAAGAGTTGGAATTCCCATTATTTGCATTTACTTGCAGGTAAATACATAATGAATGGGAAGGACTGAGGGAGTTACATCCTTTCCCCTTGCCATTAAATTCAGCCGCTTTGATCTGAAGATCTGATGGTCTCATGCTGGCAACCTGCTTTTTTTTTTTTTAATAGAAAGACCTCTCAAAAAAAATTTGGGGTTTCAAAAGTGAGTAATTCTTCTGATTAAAACAGAACAACAATAGAAGCCTTCTCAATCACTTTCTTTCTGCAACCAAGACTCAAGTAAGCATATTTACTCTGTAAGATCAGGACAAATAAGATGTTGGAGCTGACAAGTTTAAAAGAGAATAATTCAGGATTTAAGTGTGTATATTTTCATGGACAGACTGAATGTCATCTCAATTACAAGACTGAATTGGACTTTAGCACGTAGAAACTACAGCGTGTAAAAGATGAAAAAGAAAAGTGTTCTGTCTCAGGACAAATACTTTAAAACAGCAACTTGGAAATATTAGCAAAGGGCTAGAAAAGAAATCTGAGGGAGAGGAAATCACAGTTAAGGTGGATGCAAATGAAGAAAAGGATGAAGAGAATGAAATTTAAAATGAAATAGGGGGAAAAGGAGCTTGGGTGAAACCATGAAATGGTTACTTATAAGAATGAAAACTAGATTTGGTAATAAACGGCAAAGGGTTCTACAATATAAAATGGTATAGAAATATTTGGATTTAGCGGTGTTATATAACATGTAAGGGACTTACAGTTTTAAGTAGTGAAGATTAATACCATATACAGTTCGCCCTTCACGTTTGGTACAGTTGGGGTGCAGGACCCTCCACAAAAATGGAAAAATGGCAAATATCAAAATGTGTGTGTTTATATGTGTGTCTGCGGGAAAGGGGCCATGGCACGGTGGGGAGAACAGGCACTCAGAGTCCAAGCCATGTCAGGAGAAGGAAGGAGCAAGAGAAGAAGGAGAAGGAAAGGGCAAGAGTTGGCATGGTGGCCCTATACTTCCTGTCTCTTACCCAGCTCCTTCCTTGAGTGTGAGGGTGTATAAGAAAGTTCCTTTTTCATTTCTGATAGATTTATAATATAAAGTAGGGGAAGACACAAAGAGAATCATCAGATATTATCTTTAAAAGGCTGGAAACAATGTATGTTACACACTGTCTAAAGGAAGAACTGAAGTTGCCTCTTTTTTTTCTTTTTCCCTTTTTGTCTTTTACTCTGTAATTTCCAATTCTTATGGGGGTTTTTTTGTTTTTCCTTTTTCTTACATATACTTAGAATTTTAATATTTTTGAAAGTTGTCAATAAAGATATTATACCAAAGATCCAAAAAGAAAGGGAAAAAGAAAGAAAGAAATGAAACCAATTCTACCTGAAGTTTCAGACTCAAAAGAGAAACAACATTGCTCCTGCAGTCATTATGGTCCTCTTCCAGTGGCAATCGATACCTACATCTCTCTCACCACAAGGTACAATTTATGGGAAGGTTTAACCTAATGATCAAGCAGCAAACAACACAGAGCTTCCCTACTCTTTCTTACTATGAGATGTGGGGTAGGAACAAGTCAGACACCTTCCTTATACTAATCATACATTCAGTGAGTTACATAATGTATAATAGAGAGCATCAGAAAACAGGCTCAAAAACATGGAAATACAGACTGGCACTCCATGTTTCCTCCAGTAGTGACCGATAACTTCCATTTTAGTGATCAGAGAATTCAAACCAAGTTTTAATGCTAGCTTTAAAGAAGACAGCCATAACGTTGAACCTAGTTGTATAGATTCTTGAAAACCTTGGACAGCCCATTTAAAATTCAGACTGAAATCTGAAACAGATTCACTACCTCATTAACACAGACACCACTAGGGTTGCTTTGCTTTAGGGCAAAGGGTAACTTCATTGATGTAATTTGGGCTGGCCCATACAGCCGTCACCCCTTAGTAAACAGAGGCAAATGGCCAGCTGATGGCAAAAATATCCAAGACTGGGAATGCGCCACATCTTAATGGGGAGATGATTCTACATGTTGGGAACCATAATAGAGAAGGCCGTCTTCCACACAGCAAACAAACAAGTCTGTGGAATTGTTGCACACACACAAAAAATACAATGTTGATGGATTTGTTCTAAACTTTGTTCTGCTTTGTTCTAAACTGCTTTGAGTAAATGTGTGCAGAAAAGCAGCATACAAACAAATGACTATAATTTTTATATTGCTGATGGAGGAAAGATGGATCCAACCATGGATTTCCCACTTTGTCGTTCTGCTGAACAACTTTAAGTTGGCATTTTCAGTTTTGGTTCCAAAACCATGGCTGCAGGGTTATGTCTTAAAGTCACAACAAAAGATGACCCATTTACCCATGTAGTTTTACAATTTTACAGTAAATTTACTAAGTTCATTTAATTTTCCCTTTCTTCCAGTATCAGACCCAAGCAGCCCTTCAACATAGCTAAAACAGAGGATAAATAAAATAAATCATAATAGTAAACATGAAAAAATAAAAACAAGCCAACTATCATATTTTAAATGGCACTGAATTAAAAATGATTTAAAAGCATTTCAAAGCATTTAAAACATAAAAAATTAAGAAAAGAAAAAAAATGCAGCACTGTATTTTGCACTGGAAGAATAAAACCCATGTACAGCAACCAGTTAATAAATAGCACAAGACTTATCTAAACAGAAGGGTCTTTGCCTGCTGGCAGAAGGCGAGCAGAGTGAGTTCAATCTAACATCTCATGCCAGGGAGCTCTGCAGCCAGACCTCAACTGCTGAGAAGAGCTCCTCTTTCATGCTCTCTTGAAACATTCCTGTGCTTGTGGTGGGAATAGGAGAAAATCTTCTCCTGAGGATCTCGAAAGGTGGGCAGGCTCATAAGGGAATATATGATATTCAGACATTCTGAATCCAAGGCCCACAGGCTATGAGCAACACTTTGAACTGTGCTTGGGAACAGACTGGTAGGCACCGAGGCTGTTCCAACATGGGAGTAATATGTTCCTTGCAACCAGTACTGGTTGGCACTCTGGCCATGGCATTTCAGACCTGCTGAAATCTGTAAACACTTTCCAAAGGCAAACCCATGCAGTGTGTGTTACAGTAATTCAAACAGTAGATGAAATAAGCAGCAGATAAACAGTTGAAATATACAGTTTAAGAAAAACACATATTTTGTCCTCACCTCACTCTCAATTTCATCTGCTCAAAGGATTTAAAATCCTAATATAGATACACACACTTAAATTATTGCTGAAGTGTTCCATCAATAGGGGGAATCAAACTTTAGTCATGGCAAAATTAAACACACAATTCTAAAATATTTATTATCCACAAATGAATTGGACCCTTTCTTGTTTTTACACAGTCACTTCAAATAAATGAATAACTGGGTAAAATAAAAGTGGCATCAGCTTAATAGGATGTGATAACAGAGGTGAATTAGATTTAATCTGCAGCACTGCTGTGAGGGGAAAGCAAGAATCTCAGCAAAGTAATTCACACTTGTTAGGTTAATTTCCAGTAGGTTTCTGCCCACAGTACATCCTGCACAACAGGTAAAAGAGAGTGATGGTATACAAGATCAATTAGCTTGAATGATACACTCATCCTCTGCTTCCTATAGTATGAAGCTATGTTTGACACCTAGTCAAGTTTTTGTCTGGAAAGAACTGAAAATCACCACTCCTATCTATATTCCATTTGTAATTCACATTCATCCCACAACCAAAAACTACCATCCATGGCAGTTTTTAGGCAGAACAATTTCTTCAGAAATGTTATGTGTCTGTGAGGCTACATGGATTTTTCCGAACTTCTGATCCCATTTTTCATCCACACAAATGTGTTCTGATTTAATCCTTACCACTAGATTTAGGTTCCATAGGGGTACTTTTCGTTAAAGATTTGCTAAATCTGTTTAATAGAATAATCCTTTAGGAACTCAGAAGTTCATGACTATTTGGTCATGACAAAAGCTAATTTGGCATCTCTTAGCATGTTAGTACTGCCAGGTCTAGCCCTTTAGTGGAGAGAGGCTGAAAATACAGTAGAAAACATTCTCAGAATCAGTGGATTTTCATGTGGTCTAGGGGTGTGTGCCTTCAAGTCCTACTGAATTATGGTGAGCCCATGAATTTCAAAGGGTTTTCTTAGGCAAAGAACACACAGAGGTGGTTTTGCTCATTCTTTACTCTGAAATATAACCTACATCACCTGGTATTTGTTGGTGGTCTGCCATCTGAGTACTAACAAGAGTTTGCCCCTGCTTAGCTTCCATCATGAGATGGGATCTCGTGTCTTTAGGGTATTCATGGTCTAAGTACTCCATGTATATAGATCAAAATACCTTTAAAACTGTTTTGAATGAGGCTAAGCTCTCACTAGTTAAATTAAAATATGGGAATCAGACTTAGGCATATTGGGCTCACATAATGTCTTAGACTGGTGAGTTCCTTTCACCACTGATCCATGATCTCCAGCTTTGTGAGTGTGTGAACTGGCTATATGAAAAATGACATTACTTTCAAATATTACCAGTGTGACCCAGGTAAAACTTTCAGGTAATTCAGGGCTTCAGAATCTAGGAACTAGTTTGACAAGGAAGAACTAACTTCATGGTGATGAAAACTTATCCAGCTTTGGAGGGCCTGATGTGCCTTGTCAGAAGAAGCATTCTGGAACATGGAAGGCTTTATGGAGAGAGACCAGCTCGGCAACCACACAGTCCTGTGCTCTGTAGCATTGTGGGAGAGACGTAAATCTTTGTAAATTTAATTCTCATAGGGAAGAATGAGAATAATTTTACAATTTTTCTCCTTTTCTCTGTGAAAGAATGCGCACTTTTTGCCACTGAAAATGACCATTTTTGTATAGAGAACAAGTTTGGTGTGCAGTAGGTTTTCTGCACAGAAACGTTGTTACTTGCACATAAAATGCTATTTTCTGTACTTGTTTTCTATATAAAACAACACCATTTACTGCAGAAAAAAATGTGCATTTTGTGTGTGTGTGTGAAAAACAAGTCCCAAACTATAAAGATTTTTAACTGTCTAGTATTCTCTTGTTTTTAAAAATCATTCTAAAAGTATTCTCAAATATCTGCTGTTGCAGATACAAGACTGTGTGTGTGTGTTTGTGTGTGTAAATTTTTCTGGGATGCTGTGCATCATTTGTTAGTCTCCTTGGGTATTACAACTGTATCCTTTAAAGAAAGAGGCACTTTCATACATTTGATAGACAACATAAAATCAATCCCAAAATATGGTGGGCTTACATGGTAACACATGGTGTTTGCCTCTCCATGAGTCATATACCAGTGGCACATATGGTGTATACTACCACTGTCCACCTGTCCATTATCCCTGTCTCTCAATGAACTGAGCAAAAGGAGAAAACGAGTTCTATCTGTTTACAAACCGCAGGAATTATGATTGAATCAAGTCACCAAAAGAATGTGACCAAAAAGCATCTTTACCACACAAAATCAGTGTGGTAAAATCATTTCACCATGTCAAATAGACTATGTAAGAGTTATCTTTTATCTTATTTCAGCATTATATCTGATGTGTGCCACCGTTATACTCTGAATAAGATGTCTGTGAAGAACTGGTTGTGTCATGGGGCTGAAATCTCTTCCTTGGCATTTTATTTTTCAGTGATTTCAAAATTACTTTATGAATATAGATGAATAAGGCCTGCATGGGTACTAAAATATAGGATTAGATGCTTATAATCCATCAAGTAAATTCCTCAAAGAATTCCAGCATTCATCTTAATTAGTTATGCTAATATAGTTAACAATACTAAGATAACTGACGATTTTTACAGTTTGTATAACAATCAAAACATTACAAGAAATAACATTCAGGAAAAAATGATGAGAAGTTTTATAAATCAAGATACCTTCTTTAACTTCTGGGATTCTTTTTTTTTATAAATACCGTACTAAAAGTGCTAATCTATAAAAGATCTAGGAAAAGTTGTTCCTAGCAAAACATCTTGGTTTTCATATCAAAAAGAAGGAATTGTAAGATTAATCTATCAGCGTTAATTCTTAGTGTTATTACAGGCTAATTACATGGACATACACATACAAAAACAAACATACACAGACACAAGAAACAAATTAGAGCCATTTTCCTACTGAAACAGAAGGTTTTATGGCAAATATATAGCTGAAAAAGGCTGTTTGCAGAAACAGATAAAGTCCAGCTCTGCAATCTATGTCATCAGAAACAGTGACAAACATTAGGAGGAGTCTACAATGTTTATTATCTTTTTCTTTTCTAAACTGATTTGGTTGCAAATAGCACACTGCCTAGTGCATAGCCAATGGACAAACTGATGTTAGAGGTACAGTTTGTGGGCACAATCATGCCATCTCTCCTTATAAAAGCAAAAGGATTTATATATCTCTGTATATGTAATTATTATGTCTGAATTTCAGCCAACTCCTGAAGACTTTATGTTCATTCAAATGGAAGTTTTGCTCATGTTATCCTCCTGGATCCCACTTCCAAAAAGATTCAGAAACAAAGACACCCGTTGGGATTCTCTCTTGTGCAGTAAATGGATTTGTCATCAAAAGTGACGACTACTGGTCTCATCAGCCTAGTCAGCACAACCAATGGTGAAGAAGATGAGAGCTGCAATCTAGCAACATCTGGAGGACATAGGCTGCCCAACGCTATCTCACACTAGTGGTCTACACGGGCTCTTTAGGTTTTGCTTCAGTGTCATTAGAAGCACTGAGTCTTCCCACTGATGTGAAGAAGCCTATGCCAAATTAATCAGTTTTGAGAAATGGGAAGCCTTCGTTATGCTACCAACGAAAAATCACAATTTTTTTTAAAGAAATCTTGGTAGTGAAACTAAAGAGTGGCAATTTACTGGAAGAGATGGTGAACTTAAAGGCATGAATCATTTGGAAGCTCTGATATTATGCATCATTTCAGAAACGGTGTCATCCATGATTTTGAAGCATTTTGTTTAGGCAAATTCCTTCCCTTGGCTGGTGTTATGCCCTAAATCCAATTGTTAGTCCCAACCAGAAAGGAGAGATTACATCAAAGAGAACTTGATAAATTAACACTTATACAACTTCCATTGTTTCAGTGGATCTACTCTAGATAAGACAAATTATTGGATCTGGACTTCATGCATTAAATATTTTGGAAAAGTAACTTTTTATAAGCACATTCAAAGGAACACCTATAAGCTTTCTTAGCCTATAATATTATTCCTGCTCTCCATCATACAACCTTTTCATGGATATTGTTTTAATGTGTACACTATGAATATGAGAATACTTTTTAACATTTGTACCCTCAATGAGACTTGAGACACCCTGTCAAAGAAAAGGAGACAAACTGTAAGATTCTGTGTATTTCAGGACTTCACTGGGGAAGATCTGCATATGACAAAATACATATTACTTTCTTGAAAACAAACTTGGGGACTAAAACTGGTATCTGAATACAGATTCCTGCACAAAAATATGGTTTTTGCACAGAAAGCACATCCTGAAAAACTATGTATTTTTATGAAGAATATTGGAGCATTTCAGCAAACTGCATACATTTTACGCAATTTCACTGCACCTCAAAGCACACAGATTTCTGCACAGAAAAACTATTTGTAATTTTCCTGCCTGTTTCTGTACAAAAATATTTTCGCCTGTCAGTATATTTTGTGGAAAAATTAGGTTTTCTTGCTGACAAACACATTTTCTACACAGAAAACTCAAATACATTTTAACATAAAGGAATTTTCCCCACTAAAGTCCCAAAGTACAAACAATGATCAAAAGGTGTACAGAAATCCTTGCATTCTTGTGGAAAGGGGAGAAAATTGCTGAAATTATTCATTTTTTCATGCAGGAAGAAAATAAGTAGGGATTTACATCTCAAGTATATACTCCCACGACTGTATATTACACTACACATACAGTAGTCCTTTTGGAAGCACAAATAATTTTGTCTTTCACAATAATTAAGTTATGGAGAAACGTCTGACTGTTCTGGGTATAAAAACGTCTATGCTGACAATCTACTATTTATTTGTTTGTCCATTTGTTTGTTTAATTCCTGACTTTTCCCCAGCTCTGCAATTCAAGGTGGCTTTAAACAAAAATTAGAACAGATAAAGATATAAACTCACACTGCTGAAACAATGAAAAAGCTAAACTTTAATTGCATTAAAATAGTAATTAATACATGCATTTTACAAATTGCAACAACGCAAGACAAACAATATTCAGAAATTATATTAAAAATGCAAGTACTATAGCTGTGCATAATAAGAAAAAGTAACGTTTCTTGGTATATGTGTTATAATATTCAGTTACTAATGTATCAAAAACAGCTTTTTTTTAAAAAAACACCTTTTATTCATTCCAAACTCCTAGCTCTTTTTTTTCTTATATAACATTTGAATTTATTGTTCAAAAACTGCATGAAAAGATGGATTCGACTCAATTTGAACTGCTGTGCCCTCTCAAAGTCAGTAATTATCATTTACAGTTCCAAGCCTGCAGAATGCCATTCTCTATACAATATGATTTGTGGAACATGCCGCAGTGTGAAGGGGAGGGCATTACTTTAATACAAGATGATAAATACTGCATAATTACAATAACTTTTATTTTAGAGAGAAGGTTATGAAAGTGAAATATGTAAGTGTATGTACAACCAGCTAAGACTCACAAAGCAGATAAGTGGCAAGCAATGCTTTGGGGAAGTCAAATAGAACCAGTCACAAGTAAGCAGTTCTGTTCAGAACAGTTACCATCTATATCAATGACATCCTGAACTAAAGGTGAAATAATAGGATGAGCATGATTCCTATTAATATGACTATTTTTGCATAGTTGTTGCTTAATTTTATTGCCGGTTACATCATGTACTAGAATGTATTTAGTGTAACCAATCCATCTTTGATACATAAACTCCCATCTATTATATAAAATAAATGAAATGCATTGAACTCTATTGATCTTCTGCCTTCACACCATGTTTGGCAGTAGATTTATAGAGCAAGGGTACCAGTTTTTATTAGTATTATTATTATTACCTTACCATAATTGGCTAGGTTACAAATCAATTCTCATCTTGCCCTGCTCAACTGAACAAAGTAGTAGTGATTCCATCAACACAGCAGTTTTGAAAATCTAAATAAATGGTTTCATTTAATTAAAGAATTTTCATTTTCTTTATAGTCATTGCCCCCTCTCCAAGACAGCTATGACCAAGATGGGATAACTTGACCAGTATTATGGAATCACTTTCATGTAGCCCAAAGAAGTGGACAAGATGGTTAGATGGTTAGACAGATTTCATTTTCATGATGTTAATTGTATCTCATGAAGGCAGTCATCAAATCGTTTCTTAAGAAATCGTTGCTGTTCAACTACTGTCCTGTTGTGAATATCCAGTATTTTGAATGTAATTAGCATACTGATGGCACTCTGCTTTGTTTCTCTTCATCATGAAATTCAGGTAAGGTATGGAGGTACAGCCTTGCCTGCTATCTGAATTCAATAATGGCCTGGAGGAGAGTCAATAAATCGAAGTTGAATCCAAAGAAGACACGTACTGTGAGTTCATATTCTTAAATCCAAGTATATTGTTTATTTTTTTACTTTGAACTCAAGGGAAAGTACACTGACTCCACGTTTTCTTCACAAAAGCCCTGTGAAGCAGATCTGTCTGAAAGACAGCGAATGGCTTATGATACTTCAGTGGGCTCCTGAGTCAGTGAAGACACGAAACCTGGGTTTCCCAAATTCCACTCCAATACTCTCATCACAGCATTAGACTGGCAACCTCTTTCAGATGAGGTTCCACTCTCCCTGAAGGTGCAGTTTGAAAGACACAACATTGTTTCCTGAGGCTCAAGCGGGCTCTTTACTTCAGTCCATCTTTTACCAGCTTTGTTTTGGTTCTTCAGCACTCATCTCCTGCACAAGGACAGTGTGGGTGCAGAAATCCATGTCTAGTAACCACCATAATGGAGAACATGGTCTGGAGGCTTCAACTACTATTTAGAATTCAACAGAATTCAGCTCTCAAAAGGGAGGTGGGCATGCTGTCAACAACTCTTTTTAATGCTTATATCAAAGAAAGAAAGTAACACATAAAGCAAGGATGTGGAATGGGCTGTATATAGCTCCTCCAGGGCTGATTGTGTGGCCTGGGTGGCCAATTTTTTCCCCCAAAACAAACAAACAAAAAACCTGGTCACCAAATGTGTCTCTGAAGGGATGCATGGGCACAACACAAAAAGAATGGCCCACAAGTCAAGGTGAATTTTTTTCCTCAGCAGGAAGTGACTACAATGTTCACTTCTGGGTCTGTTCCTGTTAAAAAGATCCTTTTCTGAACCATAGAGGACCCAAAACATACTGAAATTGTCCCCATGGCCCCAAGGGAAATTTGGGGGGAAAAGTTAAAAAGACCTCTTAGAGGCAGCTTTCTAAGGTCCTCAAGGGAGGACTAATGTAGTCCTCTAGTCCTTGATAGTTACCTACTCTTGACAAACTGCTGTCTTTTGCACATTGTCCTTATTTATATACCCATGGGTAACTGTATTCACCCCATTCCCTTGAATTAGGGCCTAAGACAGATAAAACCAGTTGAAGATTAAGAGCTCTGTAAATAAGCTGCACATATGTCAACAAACGAATCTGCCTTTTCTACCAGTTAGTAGTCATCTAGCCCCATAATGTCCAGTTTGATGAGAAGCAGCTCTTCAGAGCTTCAGGGGGGGAAAGGTCTTGTCCAGCTCTGTTACCTGAGATGTTACGAACTGGGAGTGCTGTAAACTGTACTGAACTGCAATGTGCTACACCCCACACTTACTCTCTGCCACAGACTACAGCCTCTCTCTAGAGTACTATCCTTTAAGGTGCAGACTTCTGACACACCCAAGGACTCAGACTGGTACATGTTTGCTTGAGATTGCAGAAGCTCTTATGCTGATGACCAGGAAGAGATTCAAACAGCACACTACCATCCAGCTCAAAAGTAAGCTTTGTTTTTGTCAGATGAGTTTCAAATGTATATTTCATATTTCTCATAGGAGCATTGTTTGCTACTGAATTCACAGGCAATTCTACACGTGGTCACCAAGGTCTATATCTACAAGACAGATATGCAACCAGTCAAAGCTTGTATGAGTGTACTTACACATGTTTTCAGGCACCTCTCTTGTCTTATTCACACTTTAAAATTTTAAAAGTATATTTTTATATACAATATATAAGTAGCCCTTATTTCAGCATCGTAGTCTTTTACATTAAGAGGTTCTATAACCCACTGACCCTTCTACTTTCACACAAACATGCACCATTCATTTATGTACAGATGTACACGGACACTCTCCGTCAGTTTGACAATATTCTGCACTGCACTCAGCCTAAATGGTCCCTCTGCCCCAAAGAACTGGAAACCCCTTGAGTCAAAACTCTGAGACTTCCACATGTAATGATCGGCGATTAGTTATTAGTAACTTAGTGCAAACATTCAAACTTAGTAAAAATCTATGCAAAAGGAGGAGGAGGGAATGAGAATGCAGCTGGGACGCCTTACTCTGATCTCTAACCTTGGAGGCATGTAAGTGATGTTAATATAACTACAGCCTGTAAAAATGAAGGCCACATTTTAATGTTTGGATTTTATGTATTCTTATGCACACATCTAGGTCTCTTTCCACAGGGACAGGCCAGCTGGTATAATCTCCATTTTTCCCTCTCTTAATGTTTCCTGTTTGGAATATCAGGACAGGGCTTGAATGCCTTTCAAAATCTGCCTGAATAACAGCAGCAGTTAAGAATGGCAATGAACAGCATTGTTAATAGCGATGCGTAAGGAGAGACTTTCCATTTAAACATCCACAGAGCCACTTTGTGATTCTTCAGCAAGATCCCTCTTTACAACTCTGCTCTGCTGCAGTGGCTATAAAAATATTTATCATGGGCAGATGATGTATCACATCCACTGCCTATGAAAAGGTTTGCATGTATGCTGTCCTCCGATAACTTCATTCTAAATCTATTATTCCTGTAATATATATTAATATTTTATCATGTCTTGATGACAGCCATATTTTTGCTGATTATTTGTACATCAATGACAAGCCTGTGGTCTATACACAATGTTCTAGTGAAATTCATAAACAAGAAGCCCAAGAAATAGCTGTCAGTCTTTAGGGAGTTTTTTATCTTTTGATATAGCAAGGCATTTTATATGGATTCTTTGAAGGAATAGAAGAAGCTGTACTTGTAAAAATGATGATGTATTTATGTATTTGAAGTAGAAATATATCTCAAAGCATGTATGTGAAAATGTTAAAAAGTCATGCATGCCCAGAATATTGATCTGTCAGTCAAACACTTTAGATGTAAATAAATCAAACGTAACTGTAAAACGTACTACAACTAAGCCCTTGGACATGTGGGTACAACTGCAAACATAACTAAACTTCTGTGTAATAAACTGCTCTTCACCAATTACTTATTTAAAAAGAAAACTACAACACTCACCCATCAGTTGATTGTGTGAACCTTTAACTTCAGTTTTTGGGATATGATTCCTAGGGTTGCTAAGCCTTGCAACTTAAAATACAGGAGACAGAACTCTATCTGAAGTTAACAGGTTCTGCCTGGAAGATCATGGAACCTGGTATGACTCCAAGGCTGAGTGGAGTGTGTTGGGGCACAGGATAAATAGACTGTAGGTCAGGGAAGGGCATGGGTCATTTTATGTAGTAATTCTAGTTCTCAACTCATGGCCACCTGGCACTCAAGAGACACAGAGTTCTTGGATCTTTCAATTACAATAGGAGGTTTCACTATGGTAAAACCAACATTTCAGATAGTGCCAAAATCCAATTACTAGTCCCAGAGTTGACTCATGAATGATGAATCAACACTAGTATAAATCGCACTGCTTCAGTGGGTTTACTCTACTTAGAATCTAGGTTTAGGCCAGGTATGTTTAAGGCCCATTGAGAATTATCTCAATGAGAATTGAGATAATTAAGGCTCTTTTCTTGATGTCCTCATTTGTAGTGCAGTGGTTAGAAATCAGGAAGAAGATCTTTCCAGTGGTGATGGTGCCAACTGTGGAACCTTTTTGCTAGAGAAGCTCACCTGTTTCGCCATGGTTTCAACACCAAGTGAAGATCACTGGTTTTTTGTTTTGTTTTTTTCTTCAAGATTTTTAAAGCTCCGGGTTTTAACCCCTTGGAACTTGGAACTTGTGCTTTAAACTCCTTGACATACTGTTCTTTGTTGTCTGATTTTATTGTGCTTTTGCCTTGCTTTCATGTCCTGCAGTGACTATCGTTGAAAATTAATTGAGAGTGCGAATATATAAATACAATAAACCCATAACTAGTCTGCTAACTTTTAAAAAAGGATAACCGCTTAGTGCAATCACAAGCCACTTCTACTAGGGGAGGAAAACTTTATGTCAGTTTTTTAAAAATCAATGGCTGATTCAAACCCTATTTTCTTTCCTTACTTTAACCCCTATAACTGATCCAGGTGGTGGGTGCCTGATAATTAGTAATTAGATAATTAGTAGCCATCTAGTGTAAAAATATTTTCAGAAAACCAGAACCATAGAGCACAACAGAGCACAACAAATGAACAAGAAAAAATAGGGCTTCCTGAACAGAGGAACACACTGATAAAATATCACCTTCACTCCCTGAATTTGAGACTACCTTCAAAATGCATAGCATCCAAAATCTGTAAAATACTTTTCAAAAGTTTACTTTATGCATATATATTATATATGGTAATTATATATATTAAAAATTATATATATAATTACCATACACATTTAGGTTCCTATGATAGATGATTCTTTCAGTAGCTGAAAGAGACCAAAGACACTTCTGCTTCAGGTATACATAGCAGGCAGCCTGCTATCAACTCCACCTCACCTCAAGATATCAACTGAATAATGATTTTTCCCTTTGGCTAGAGCTAGGGGGGCAGTGAAGCACATGGCAGCCTGACCATTCCCTTCCTCCTCCCAACAGTCAATTACCTTGATAATTTTTCTCTTCACTCAACCATCCCTTTGAATGTGTACAGGACTTGGGTAGGTAGGGCATGAGGTACTGGTTGGCACTGTATACTAGGGAAGATTCTAAGGTATGCTTCCAGATCAAAAATGTAATATCTGGAATCAATGTGAATACAGCAATAGCTGGGCAATAACTCTTAATTCTCTTCTAATACCCTGGCATGCTTAGATTCGGTTGGTTGGAAGTATCTGGCAGTAGGCTTCAAACAAATAAACAGTATAGTTCGATTTGTAATGTGATTATTACAAGAGGCAACTGCTAAAACAGCAAGGGGTCAGGGCAATGAGTGTTTTTCTTCCTTTATGACTCTGAAAAGACTTCAGCTTTATGCACGTACTGCCTAATACAGAAAGCGCAGTAATTATCTCAAAACATGGCAAAAATTGGGAAGGGGAGGGAGGGTAAGTAGAAACACAAAGAAAATAGCCTCAAATGTAGAAAAAGAGGAATTATTCTGCCATGTAGTAATTATTGAGTGATGTTTAATTATTGGGACTTTGCTGAAATGAAAAGGAATAAGGACAAGCCTATGCATGGAAACAGTAGCAATTTATTACTTTTGGCAAATGTAATTTTCTTCTGAAGAATTATGCAAAGAGAGTCAGATAACAGTTTTGTCATATAACAGGGCCAGCAAATGAGTGGCAGAGACTAGCAATAATTTTGTTGAACAATGTCAGAAGGAATAAAAAGCAAGGCAGCTGACTGTTATGTTGGGAATCTCAGAAGATAAGTCCAGTTTGGGTGGGGAGACTTGTTTCCCTGTGCAATGACTGGAAGAAGGAATCCACCTGCTTCCTGGAATGAATGTGCCATTGCAAAACACACATTTTAATACAGAAAAACTAGGTTTAGCTATAAAGTTAGCATTTTTCTCACAAGACTTCACAAAAATACAGTTGCAGTAGACAGTTCTATTTGAATGTTTTGATGTGACAGCTGCATATTAAAAAGGTGTCTTGAAAATGTGTACAGTTTTTTTTGTTAAAAAAGATACTGTGCTAACAAAGTAATTTAAAGGTATTGAGCATAAGCTTAATATAGAACAATTTTGACCATCAGCAAGATCTTTAATACTAGTGAAATAACAAATAAATCGGCTGCACATAAGATTCAAACAGGACAGCTTGTTTCAGCCACTGAGGAGGCTATACTAACCACTTCAGAGATAACTTCATGACCAGCTTGTCAAGATTTTCTATTGTCCTGCTGGCGAGGGTGGACAGCATTTCTTGAGAAGACTAGAGAGGCGAAGCTCCCTCTCTGGTCCATGCTGGGAACATAAAAATGGCACACCACAGCTTCATTCAGATGCAGGATTTCAATCTCACTTCCCTATAGTTTATGATTAACTGTTTATGCCCAAATCTTTTTGTCCTACCAAACATAGTGGTCTTACTTCTCTTACAACTTGGCTGGTGGCTGAAGTATTGGGGTGATCCATTTTGGGAAGCTGGGGTGAAGGCCATCAGCAACATGCCCAGCTTGGACCCTGTTGGACCTGCTTCATGCTTAGATGGCAGAAGAACCATCCTAGATTTACCCCTCAGAAAGCGAGTCTGAGAGGTGGCAACTGGATCAAACCCTTTTGTGTGCCACTTCTGCTGCTGTAGCCTCATAAAGTTGTGATCTTTCTTTATCTGCAGCAATGCATACAGTGTGCCATACGTAACCCACCCAACTCTGGGCACTCTGCTCCCCGTCACTGTTAGGGATACAAGCTAGAAAAACTGGAGCAAAAACTGTATGTAATAATTCAATTTCAAAAGGTGAACCATTAACAATTAAGCTTCTTCTGCTCTCAACATCAGAATATTCTTTCCATGTTTTATTTTGCTTGCTTAAATCAGGTCTTTTCTTTAATAGAATAGGAAGAATGGACATTAATACGCATCTCAAATAGCAACTGAAAAATCCCTGCTCAACAATACTCAATACCTGCTTTTTCTAAATACATGCCACAAGCAAACACAGGCACTTTTTGATGAAGTTGTGACAATAAAATTAGTGCAGACCTACCCCAAACACAACCAAACAAAAGCCACAATCCTCATGTAAGTTATTTTGAGAAAAGTAAACTAAACAAATGGAAGCCACGCAGCAATAGGGCAGCATTCTTGTACTTCTCCCATTCATCTATTCTGGGCAGGCAAATGTCTTGGAGAAATAGATGCAAAATATTTCCCCCTCAGGCATGAGCACACTCCCCTCAACCATTCTGACAGTACAAGAAACAACAACGCTCTATTCACGTATTATGAAGGACACATTTAACACCCTAGTATGTTAAACTGCTCCTACTACTTGCCAAGATAAATTAAGAAGGGGGCGGTGGAGATAGAAGGGAAATATATTTCATCTAAATGCCCTGAATAATTAGACACTAAATCACAGGACACATGATATATCAACAATATTGTCCCTCTGGGCACAATACTGCATCAGCTATACAACAAATCACTTTCTTCAATAATCAAACAGAAAGTTATATCACATTTTGGTTGGATTTTAGGATGTGTGGTGGTACAATATTCTACAACGCACTGGGAGTGATGGTTTTAGGAAGTTTACTATAATGTTTGGTAAATTTAAACTCTAAAGGAATTAGAGGAATTCCTGGAATTACCCTACAGAATACACTATGGGAACCCATAGGGGGGTAGCACCAGAGAAAAGCTTTGTTTTCTTCCATTGCCAGAGGAAGAAGTATACACACACATTTTACACTTTAACATAAAAAGTAGAAAAGCAAACCACTGCCTTTCGTTATCATAGAAAGCATTCCCCACAGAAACCATTAACTGCATTTTAACACCCCCCCACAACAATCAAGACAATTTTGTCACTAGTAGCCATTAATTCACTACCTATGGATAGTAATATTTTGTTTTAGTTCTATTTCCACAAGGTTTCAAAATATCAATGCATTACATAAAGGTTCTCCTCCTGAGCTCTCCTCCTCAAAGGCCATGGCCCTCGCAAAACATGGGTCTTAAAAAACTCACTGCTCTAATATCTGCTAAACTGTAAGTGGATGGGTCCGCCATAACACACTTTGCTTCTATTAACAGGGTTGCCACCCTTGTGAAAACACCATGTCCAAATTATTGCCCCAGTTAACTGCCTCGTTCCAATTGCTCACTTATTCTGTAGACAGAATATTCATTAGTAGCAAAACCAAGATATCACTAAAGGAACATTTTATTTGCAGCAGTGCTATTAAGCTGCATTATAAATTTCTGAGCAGTAACACAGACAATTGCAAGACAAGTAACTGTTAGCAATTTCATCTGGTTTTTATTCCACTGAGATGGTTATAACCTTTAGTTGTGACAACGAAGCGTAATCACAAAATACCTAACTATTTGTGGGAAGTGGGGAAAATCTGAAGAAAATTTCTTCACGACTCCTGATGAGCACTCTGCTGCCTGACTCTCAAAGAGTTAACCTCCCGTTTCACCATCTCTGCAGTGCTGCATAAATACTGCACATTATTTTTACTGAGCATGCTTCATCTTTTCCAGTCTCCACAGTCTCGGGCTGTCAATCAGCCGTCAGCCCTCAACACATCAGCAAAATGCACACCATCACACTGTCAGCACAGCAGCTGATGAGACTCTGCTAAGGACTGCCAATCAAAGTTGCTTCTTTTATCCCTTCTGGAAATATTTTGTCTCAGAGAAACAAAGAACCTGGCCAACAAAGGATCAGAGTCTAGTATTTACTCTTGTACAATGATTAGAAAGCTCTTAACTTGAAAATAACATGGTTTTTGTCTTTAAGAAGAAAAAGCATGAAACTGATCTGTTTTGTTGTAAGATAAATGGAAATTCCTTCTCTCTACCTCATCCCACCCCCTTTAGATTTATTACTATTTATTGGTTTATTTTAAATATTTCTGTACCACCTCCAAGCCCACAAAGGCTCCCAAGGCAATGGACAAATAAAAACCAATTAAAAGGACACCAAGATAAAACTTTTTAAAAATATATTAAGACACTCTTGAAAAACTATAAAAACAGTCTAAATAATCCAATTTTAAACAATTCAGTTTTAGACCAGTTAAAACAGCAGATTCAAACACTGAATGCCATGCTGAACAGCATTTTTTCAGCTGTCCACCAGAAGCTTAAAAGAGATGAGGCCAGCCTCACTTCTTTGGATGGGGAGTTCCACATTTCTGTGTATGGTTACAAAGAAAGCCCTGTTACATGTCACCAACCTAATTTCACAAGGTGTTGGGATCTCCTCTGAAGAGCTCAAATTTTCTGGTAGGCTCATATGGGAGAAGGCAGTCCTTCAGACCTCTAGTCATTTAGGGTCAACTCCAGCACCTTGAACTGAGCTCGGAAGCAAACTGGAAGCCAGTGCAGTTCTTGCAAGACCAGTGTTACATGATCTCTAAAATGGACACCTGGCTTCTGCAGTGTAGCTGCTGCATTTTGCACTAGCTGCAGCTTCTGAACACTTTTCAAGGGCAGCCCCACTTAGAGTACAGTACATTACAGTAGTCTAATCAGCAGGTTGCTAAGGCATGAATCACTGTGGCCAGTTCTCCCTTCCTTAAGAAAGGGTGCAGCGGGCACATTGGCCAAAACTGGACAAAGGTGCTCCGGCCCACTGCAACAACCTGGCTTTTCAGGAGCAGTTCTGATTACAGCTGCATACTACAACTTTATTTGAACCACTAAAGTGGTGTAATAGATGAAGTAGACAATAAATGAAGTAGATAAATGAATAATAAATAATAATTAATGAATGAATAAATGAAGTAGAGTTGTAGTTAGGTACTACTGATTATATTACATGTCTTTAATTAAAGTCAGTGGATTACTCCATACCCCAGGTAATATTTTTTACATCACATTTGTATTTGTGTGCCTTCAAGTTGTTTCAGATTTATGACAACTTTAAGGCAAACAGATCACCAGGTTTTCTTGGCAAGATTTCTTAAAGTGAGGTTGCTGTGGCTTTCCTTTAAGGCTGAAAGTGTGACTTGCCTAAGGTCACCCAGTTAGTTCCCATGGCCTAGCAGGGATTCAAACACTGATCTCCTGGACCCTAGTGCAGTACCCAAACTGCTTCATCATTCTGGCTCTCATATAACATTTACTCTCCCAGAAAGCTGAAATTCTGTATTTTGCTAATACAACTTTAACATACCAACTGTTATCAATAATACAGAACGAGCAGTTGGGCCTTGAATCAGTCGTAAATATAATTCTGGATTCACCTAACTATGTTTTACATCAGGGTTATTCCTCCTCGTATCTAAGATTCTGGCAGCCAGTCACAAACCAATATTAACAGTATAGCACTTAAAGAATTGACAATAGAATCCTATGAAAATTTAATTGGAATTTCCACTGTGTTCAATGGGACTTACTTTCATGTAAATATATTCACATTTGAATCTGCTGAATAATGCCTAAAATTTCTTTGAACATATCCAAGGGCTTGGGTATGCCCAGAAGAACTGATCTATTTTCTTTTTTAAACAGAAGACCACTATACCATATTCTAAATTATTTCCAAGAAGTTTGACACATTGCATGGGAAGCTGATGTTTGAGTAATGGAAGTCTAAGTTCCTTTCGCTACATATAACAAAGATTTTACAGAAGGCAATATAAATACATAGTAACTTTCTGGGCATTTTAATGCATTTTGCTTTTGAACTTTGTTTTGAATTTCCTCGGTGGGGAAAGGAAAGTGGAGGCAGAGGATAAAGAGAGGAACATTTCCTGGATGTTCCTCCTTCTGGTTCACCATCCAACCAACAGATTCCTAGCTACTCTAGCACAACTTTATCAGACCACAAAGTGCTGCTGCTTACTGTCAGAAGAATAGGTAGGCACAACTCCATCATGTCTAAGCCCAGAAGCAGACAAAAGGCCTTCCCTCTATCCCACCTGTCACTGCCCTGGCCTTGGAGGGAGAGAAGAACCAGAAGAATCTGATGGATTTAATGCTCTCCCCCACTGTCATCTCCTTTTCTTTGTGTGTTGTATCTTATCTAGATTGTAAGCCTGAAGGCAAGGAACTGTCAAATTAGGAATTTGTAGCCACTCAGAGAGCCTTTGTGGCTAAACAGAAAGACATAAATATTCAAAACAGATAGATAGTATATTTTACTGCATTTTTACCAGTTATTGTTTATTGAAAGGAAGTATACAAGGAGTCTTTGAAAGGTACACTGACTAAAATTTGTTTCTCATTTTGGAATTCATATGTTATCAGAACATGCATTTGTACTGGCTGGGTTCCATAACAACCAAAGATGATGCGTTCACAATTATAGGAAGCCTTCACCATTTGGCACCCTGTTATCTGATGATTTGTTTTTTTTAACCTTCCAAATTAAGAGCAAGTTCCATTAATTCGATAGGGGTTCTGCTCTTTCATCAGTTTTTCTTACCTATGGAGGCTCACTTAGAACCACTTGCGTGTGCACCCTACTTGCAAAAAGAACTAAGAGGGTAAAAAAAGACAATAAGCTGGCTGAGAGACTTTGCAGTCAGTGCGCACACAGTCACAAGTGAGCCCCATACGTCCTTCATCCTCTCTCCATTATAGTACATGGGTTCTGTTTTTCCACCAGTTCTGTTTTCTGACAATGCTCTAGTCCCTAACCATCAGAGAAGTGGGTAAAGCCCGTAAACAGGGAAGAATCTTCTCTATCTGTGTGATTTTGAAATGATTTTTAATGTTCAAAACTCTGAGGATAGCCTCCTTTTTAAAATGCTGAGCGGGTTCCCCCTTTCATAAAGCTGCCATCTGTGGTATGGGGGGCTGGAAAGAAAAAGGCTAATAGATGCCTTCTTTTCAGGAGGTCTGCTGGTTGGAGGACAAAAAAAAATGGGGGAAAATGTTTGTCACATGGTTCTATAAATTATTCTGATGATAAAAAGTATATTTCCTGGATCCTAATACCTGTGATGAATCCAATCAGAAGGTCAAAACGGTAAATAACGTTTTCTTGTGTGATTCATAATGTTTCGCTAAGAAGTCAGTTTTTTTAAAATCTAAGGTTCTTTTAAAAGAATGCCTAATAATAAGACCTAAATTCATATTATTTACATATACAGTAGACCCTTTGATCAACAGAACTTACGTTATGTTGATCCACCAAATTTCTATTAGTTATCTTCTCATGAGCTTTCATGGATATAAACCCACTTCTTTAAATAAACTATGGATGCTGCAAGAGACAAATAATGGCTACTTCTTTGAAAACTGCTGCAAGTTTCTATTGATTCGGTCAGTCTACTCTAGTTGGAAGACCTCACACAGTGTAGTGGTTTGAGTGTTAGAGACCAGGGTCTGAATCCTCACTCACCCATGAAAACCACTAGGTGATCTTAGAGAGCTCACATTCTCTCAGCTTCAGAGGAGGGCAACCGCATACTTTCTCTGAATAAATCTTGCCAAGAAAATTCTGTGGCAGGCTCATGTTAGGGTCACTGTAAGCTGTAAACAACTTGAAGACATACTACAACAAGAACAAAATCTAGCTGGGACTAAAAATTAGATTTAAGCCTATTTTTTTTTAAAAAAATTAATTTTTAAAATCAGGTTTGGGTTGGCCATCATGAATTTTATCCACTGGCAGCAAAATCTGAATAAAGCTCTTAGTTTGCATCAGAAGCACTGAGCTGTAAAGCAAATACTTTTCACCCCATGTAGAATAATCCTTGCTTTCTCTCCTCTGGCCCCAACACATCATTGAGCTTTGAGTTTAAAATCTTTGAAGATTTTTATATTTCCTGTAGTAACTGATAGTTACTGTATCAACCACAGGCATTTAATTCATATTATCAGTTATCTTTGGGTGTTTATTTGACAAGTGCTGCCTCTTTCTAGAGAAGCCAAAGGAAAAGCTCCTCTGAACACCATTTAAGGGATTATTGTTGACAGAATTACTATTTCTTGCTTTTCAAAGCAAGTGATAACTCTGTACAGACCTTCAAATTACAGCCTCTAGCAAAACTGGTAGAGGCTGATCTGTCCCAATTAGGTTGAGTCAACTTGTCAGATATCAAATTTGCTAGTTGTATTATCCATCTAAGAAGTACAGATACATCAGTAAAAAGCAATTAATGTCCAGTTAGATTGGGAAGGGCTGTGTTTCTGTGCAACACAGGGCCACACATGAAAGAATTTGTCAAAGAGTAAAAAATATTCCTGCTGTCACAGCTAATTTCTCATGGTTGGATTACCTTCTAACTGTAGAGTGTTCAATACACAGTAACTCTGTAAACCTGAACCCCAATGAAAGATAAAATGATTACAAGACCCCTTGAGAGCTGCTGATCAGAGAATAAACTGTTGTGGTGATTTGTGAATCTTCCGTATTCTCTTTACCAGGGTAGCTCAATTCAGACATGATGGAGGTGCTGATAATGGGTATTTCTCTTGACCAGAATCTAGATGAAATGATGACGTTTGAAGGTGTCACACTCTTTTAAAAGAAAAGATTTGCACTTCCTTTGGTTGCTAGATATAGCAGCTATAATTCATACACCCAAAGAGGACAAAGGATTCTGCCACTATCAAATATGCTACAATACAATGAGTTAAGTATAAGGCAGTCTGGAAACTTCATGTGGTCCAGAACACAGAAATTCTATTGATGTTAGGTGTAATGTGACACTGGCTTCATGAGCTTTTCAAGTTTGCTCTCTCAGTTTGTTCCTTTTTTCCACCATTGTAACTATTGTCCAATGATTATGCCTACTCTATTATCTGGTTTTTATGGATGTCTGAGACTCATTTTGTCAGCTTGTTTGAACATTGCTGAAGTTGACACACAAATAAAATAAAATAAAATAAAATAAAATAAAATAAAATAAAATAAAATAAAATAATAAAATAAAAATTTCTGGTTTTGACATCTATAACTCTAGAAGTCCCAGATCAGGGACACCTTGACAAATATAGGAAGCACCTTCTCTTGTGTGTATTTCTTAGCCATGGCAGCTGATATTTTCCTTTTAAACTCTGGAGTAAAGTTTGTAGTTGGATCCATTGCTGCTCTGACATGCCATCAGCTGTTGGTGAGGTGAGAGCAATGACAGAAATGCTCTTCTAGGTACTACTTTATCTGAAGTAGCACTGTAGAGCATTAGGATCAAGTTATTTTTGTAGTGGGAAAGCACAGACAAGCCAAGTGCATTCTAATGAGAATATCTGGCCTCCATTTACAAACAACACCAACATAATTATATGGCTATTTCTTTAAAAATTGATATGTGTATGGGGGCTTTTTAAATGAAATGTCAGTGATGACACCTTCATCCAGAAACAGTTTCCTTTCATCGACTATATAAACAGGAAGACACATGGCTCTAAACTGCTGCTACAGCAAGTGACCTTCAGGAAAGGCATTCTGAATGTAGAACCCCACCCTCCTCAATTAAATCCAGCATTGGCTTAATGCATCTCTGGGAACGTTACTATGAAACACAGAAATACTATGTGTGCTATATAATACTCATTACCAATTGATTGTATCCTTTTGTCTGAAAATTTTTCTAATAAAGCTTTAAAAAACCCTGAAGTGTTTAACTGCAATGGCCTAAATTCAGTTCATGCTATGACCAACCGCTAGCATACATAACTTTCCTTCTCTCCTCTCCACTTGCCTGAAGCCTTCCATATCCTTTGCAGTTGTTGTGGGTGGGGGGGTTCCTAGCCTCTAGAATAGCTTTTAAGATGAGGAAGGAGGCTGCAGAGGCAAGGAGAGGTTCCCCATTCCAGTTCTGCCGACAGAAAAAGTTGTGTAAGTGGAATCATCCTACTGGATACTGGCCAATGGTTTACATCTTCTCCACTGGCTTTTTATTGTTATTGGCCATGTCTCTTTCAAGTTTCTTTCAGGTGGACAAGTGGTCTAAAAACACAAATGTGCATACAGACACACACACACACACACACACACACATGTGTGTGTGTGTGTGTGTACACATACATACATACATACACACACATGAATATGTATGTGTGAACAAGACAGTGCAGTGTAGAGGTATGAGTACTGGACTATGACTCTGGAGACCAGTGTTCAAATCCCTGCTTGGCCATGGAAACCCATGGGGTGACTTTGAACAAGTCACACTCTCAGCCTCAAAGGAAGGCAAATGGCAAACCTCGCTCTGAACAAATCTAGCCAAGCAAACCCCATGATAGGTTTGCCTCAGGGTTGTCATAAGTGGAAACTACTTGAAGGCAAACAATTACATGTCTGTGTCTGTGTGCATTACATGCCTGTAAAATGATGAACAGGGGAGAGCACTCTGAATCCACATCGCTACAATTTTAGGGCCCCTACAAGATATAATTAGTGGGAAGTAAATATATTATTGCACTAGCAAAATGACCTAAATTTCAATTTAGAAGCTTCTCAAAGACACCTATTCCCACTATAATATTGACAAAAAATTTTTTTTTTTAAAAAAAGAGGTACTAACTACACTGGCCAAACAAATTAGCGCAGTGGCCCACAATGCAACATGGTTCACCAATTATGTGCAAACCGGGGTTTTGTTGCACTAAGAGCTCAGTGACTGGGAGCTGTGCTTAAGCTTCTTTACTCTGGAATGCCCATGTGCTCCAACTGTCCTATGAACCAGGATAAATCCTTACTTTTTGGCACCTCTCCTTCAAAACCATGACATTTTGTTTTGTTATAGGGAAGATTTAGAAGGGTGGTTAAAAAAAAATGTATGTGGATACACAATGTGCATCTTCTTCTCTCCACAACAATACATCTGGTTAATAAACATTTGTTTGCAGCTATCCTATTAAACATTCCTCTTATATGTTCAATTTTAAACTCTAAGAAAGACAAAGAAGGGGGACAAATTTAAAAGTGCCCACCCACCCACTTAAGTAGGTAATGGTTATGTAAAAGTGCCCACCTACTTAAGTGGGTAATGGTTATGGTCATTTGATTCAGAAGCCCACATCCAAGAGTCAAATGAAATGAACACCTATGAAAGGTAGGTGGCAAAGATTAAAACGATGTATAATATTTAGAATATAAGGGAACTCAGTAATGATCCTTAGTACAAGAGGAAAGGTATGGTGGGCATATAAGAATGTGTCTATGTTTGTGGCAACTACTGAATAATGTTAGATTGATTGTTCAAGGTCATAAAGCATGGGGACCAAAAGATTACCCATATTTAATGTATATAAATTAAGAGCATTAAAAGGCTATTTATATTAAGTTCATTTAATTAGGGCTACCAGCTTCTTGTATCAGCAACAGTGTTATCTTGCATTGTCTTGTGGACATCTTCTGGTTCATCACTTTCTCTCACCCTCATTTGAATTCCTTCTGTTTTTCCCATAAGCATGATACAAAGCATTGAAACTATTCTTTGTAAGAGCCTTTCTACCCTTAAAGGCATCAAGCCCAAATTCTACTCTGTTGAGTAGATTCTAGATTTGGGTGGGCAACTGTCAGGGTTTGGGGAACTGCACAGCCTCACAACAGGACCCTAGGGGGCTGCACTCCCTTATTACTCCCTTCTCCCCCTTTTCAATCGGGCTCAAATATTGGGCTCCAAATTAGCTAAAGGTACCCCCAGCCTCTGGGAGACGCACTAATGGCTACTTGACTATAGCTTGGAGTGTTTTCAGGCCATCTCTCAAATTTTTTTCAGCCTCTGGTGGTCTTTCTTGAAGTCCAATCACTTCCTAGTTTTAACAAAGGCTGAAGAAAGGCTTCTAGAGGCTTAAAAAGTGATGGGGCCACAAAATGTAGCAAAATGTTCAATATTAGCCTCGCCAAAGCCTGGGAATGCTATTGGATATTTATCCACAACCCTCTCCCTTCAGGACACATGAGGTTTCTAGGGGGAACGCATTAAGCCATCTTGGGAGACACATTACCCATTCCTGTTCATGATCCTTTAAGTCAATGTCAGCCCACAGTGTCATCATGCACATCTATTCAAACTTAAACCTGAATTTAGAAACACCTTCTCACTAGGCTTCAAGTCTTTGAACTGTGAACCTTTTGATTTTATATTTCGCTAGCTACAACTTTGAAAAAGAAATTTATACACTGTACAAATGAAGGAATAGGGAGGAAAGGAATTAAACTTAAATAAAAGTTGACTGTTCTAAACCGCTTTCCCTGGCCTAGCAAAAACCATTCCTTTCCACATTCCAGAATGTGATTTCTGTGGAAAATTTGTTCTAATTATTAATCTAGCAATCTCATTTTCATCCTATTAATCTTTCAAAAATTTCAGAGTAGTATACATAAAGCTACCTGTTTGTTTTTTTCCACAAAAAAGTCCTGTTAGGTTGGTTAAGCCATGAAAGTAACTTGCTCAAGTTAGTTTCAGAGCTGAATAAGATCTGAACCCTGCTGGTGTCTAGTGCTCTTTACAACACCATTCTGGCTCTGCTCCACTGCAAACTATATTAGCAATTCAACACACACCAAACAAACGACTGGAGAAGTGTCACTGGCATCTAAGTCCATTTTCTAAATACACAAAAGGAAAGGTGATATATAAGAATATCCTTGTTCCTTACTGTATCGCTTTGGTCCATCTTCCAAACAAAATGAAAGGGTTAAGGTTGCATCATCTTCAAAAAATTCTGTTGCAAAGGCATCCCACCAGAGGTTATCACTGTCCTAAGAGGGAAAAAATAATTATTTTAACAGGAGAAAAATCAGCTTAGATTTATTATTTGTTCAAGTGCTTACTGTCCTTTTTAAAATATTTTCAGCAAAAAAGATTAATTTTTATTTTTTAAAGAAAAATATTGTTCATTCAGTGCACCTTAGATCTTGTATGTCCAATGTAATCACATATAGAACAAGCCTCTTGCTCTTCATTCTATATTAATCCAAAGTGTATTTTCAGAATAAAACTTACCCAACTATGGGGACTTTACGTTGCATAACCAGCCAGCTGCACAAGACGTTTGGAAGTTTTGCCAGCTTGTGTAAGAAGGTCTTTGAGACCTCTTTATGTAAGCATTTCCCCAGGCTGTGCAACAGTCCACAGCACCACTAGATAGATGCAGGAACATAGCCCTGCCTTTCCTCCATCAGTCTTGATGCCTTAGTTTACATTGCAATCCTGTGAAATTAGCTGGCATGGTGTTATGTTAGCTCACAAAAGGATCCCAAGCATTGCTTTTAGTGTCAGGGCTACAGAAGCAAAATGCATTTTGCATTTTTCTCTTCGAGTCATCACAGTGCTACTTAATTTAAGTAAGTTTAAAATACAAACCAGCATGTGCCCAGAATGTATTTAATCAGGTTTGGCAAACTGTTTTTGTTTGTTTGTTGTAACATATCAGGTTGGTAGAAGCAGCTGTAAAGCCAGGAATGGGAGGGGGGAATATTAGTTCAGTGCTTTACATTGAAGTGATACACACCCTGCTAAAGACAGTAAATCTTGGACCTACAGATGCCTGACTGCACCACAGATGAGAATTTCTAATTCTCTGTTTTCCCCTTGAGCACAAGACGTAATGACCCCAGCAGACAGGAAGACAGAATTTCAACCATTGTTTCCACTTGTAAATTGTATGTCGGTCTCTAAAACAGCCACAGCAAAAGAACTCCTGAATCCCACTGGAGAAAGGAATCAACTTGTTCAGAAACTCACTGAATCCCCTAACCCACTAACAGTTTGAAACTGAGGCACCACCATGCGTACACAAAGCATATTGTTTTTATTATAAAAAATGTTGTCTCAAAGCCTCCTCCCATTAAATGTCATGTAAGCTACCAATCGATCCCAGGGATGACACTTCCAGCGGATCAAATAAATAAGTTATCAGTTAGGGACAACAAACTGGAATTAGTTATCTGGATTCTGATGGTTAGTCTGGTCTACCAAAGTTTGCACTGTGTTTTGTATTAGATCTGCCAGAGTCTTTGCAGCACATGAAGCAGTCTCAAAGTCTCACCTCATTAAACAGTAAACAGTTTTACAGTTCCTGGTCCAGAAGTTTCTGAGCTTTGGTTCTAAATAGCCCCTAGAAGAAGCCTCAAGTGTTGTTGTTGCTGTTGTGTGGCTTCAGCTCATTTCTGACTTATGGCGACCCTAAGGTGAACCTATCATGGGGTCTTCTGGGGCTGACAGTGGACATCCAGTGATTTCCACAGCCCAGTAGGGAATCAACCTGTGGCCTCCAGAGTCATAGTCCAACTCTCAAAACTACTACACTGTGCTGGCTCTCATCTTAAGAGTATAAACAGGCCAAAATGCATTAGGCCATTTTACTAATAAAATAACCTAATTTTGAACATCTTGAGACATATCTCCAATTTCTTCTGTTGAATCCTGGAAGCACCATGGGCAGTACCCAGGTTATTGTTTGATTTTGGGAACTGTAGTCACTAAAAAGAATCTTTTCCAAGCTCTGCTATCTCCCTTTTGTGAACATCTCTATATCATGACAAGAATTAGCTAACCTCATGGAGTTCAACAGTACAACTTCAAACAGCTTGAGGATTCATATCTGTGATAACTGAAGCCCCTGTGAGGGCTGCTGATGACAAACAGCAGCTGTTGGTCCCTGTGGCTCTGGCTGGAGATAAGTCCTGCAGCTCAAGAGCTCCCCCTGCTGCCATGGACCAAGCAGGCGTGGACATCCCTCTGCCTGCTCCTTTAGAGCAACAGGGATCTGATTCTGTGCCTGCTCCTTTGGAGCAACAGGGATCCGATTCTAAAGAGGCTCTGGAGCCTGGTTCAATAAGCCCCCAATCAAGGCGGAGACTCAAGAGGGCTGTGCAAAGGGAGGCTTCCTTGGCTAAGTTTAAGAAGCAGTGACCGGACAAACCTGTGCCTGGGGCTACATAACTGCCTGCCTGGAAGCTTCCCTTTGCTTGTGGCAAACTTCTTACAAGCCCTCATCATGCCTGTACCTTGCTCCCAGCACCTGGTTCCTGATACCTTGAATTGATCTCTGGACTCTTGACCCTTGGCTTTGGAATTCTGACTACAGCTTTGCTTGGCGCTCCGGTAAATGAACTTCCTTGAGTAAGTGCTTGCTTTTCTCCTCCTGGCTGGACTTTGCTGGCTCTCCCACTCTCTTCTCCAGGCTGGATTGCCGCCCAGGTCTCTGACCTTGACACATATCCACTAACAATATACTACGGTTGTCATAGGTAGTACACATCCCCACATTTTTGTACATCAGAGCCTGATAACTGAAAGGTTAAATGGCACAACAATGGCATATCTGAGTGGGCAGTATCTGGCCACAGGCGGTCAATAAGGCCACCTTTCTAGAGTGATGTACATTTTCTAGCCTGGGAAGAAGTAGAAGTTTCTAGGAGTCAATCTGTCACTCTTTTTAAGCAAGTTCTGAGAATTCTAAGAGAGGGACAAAAATCATAGAACTTCAACTCACATATTTCTTGTTCTCATTTACATCTAAAATGTCTACTGGCTAGAAACTGGACGAAAAACATTATGAATTCTCTGGGAAGAACAATGAAAACACATTTTCTATCACAGTTTGAACACCACCCAAGATTTTTAATCGGATATTTTCTGCATGCTTTAAAGCAGGAGGGGGAGCCTGAAATTGAAGCCACTTGAATATATAAACATGGAGTTCAATGGTGAATACATATTTCCAATTAAAACTGCACGTTCTACTACTTGCCAGAGAGCCAAATGGTATTCACAGCCAAATCGTGGAGGAAACCAAACTGGAGGAGGAAGGTAAAATTACAAGAAGGAGAAATGATTTTTAAAATCCCCCCTTTTTTGACAAAAAGAGTCAAGGCTGCCCCCAGGCATCCTTAACTCATGCACTGACAGGTTACCTGGGATTTTTGGCAGAGTAATTATTTTCCAATTCAGCAATAATGAGATATTACCATGGCAACCCTCCTTTCACATAGCACACTCATGCTCTCAAACACTGAAATAATGGACAAAAAAATTAATACTTTGAAAAGTACTTTAAAAATACATTTAAAGCAAAAGGACAAAAGGGGGGAAAAAAAGAGTAGAAGAAATTTGACAGCAGGTTCAGGAAAGGAGAAGTGACCAGTGACCCTTGACATCTACTGCACGTCGGATTGTCAAGTAAGTTTTTCTTCTGTAAAAATTGCACTGCAAAACTCCATGTTTAATTTTCCCTAGTATTATCATGAACTCTCTTCAAATAAATATTCTTTAGAGGATTTCTAGAGATTTCATTAATGCTATATCTTGTATGTCTAGAGGCTAGATGATATAAGTTTGCTCTTAATGTCTGAAAGTCACTTTTAGAAAGAGGTTTTTTTAAAAAAAAAAAATCTGTTTTTGGAGCTTAATGTATAGTGGAAGGAAAGATATCTCATGGGCTGTTTTACTCAGTGATAACAACCGGAATGGTCATCCTTACACACATCAAAAGCCTCATCCAACCAGTTCTGTGGGGCCTGGGAGAACACTGTGAGACAAATGAGAAGTATGTATTCATCCAGATCCCCAGGTGGAAATCTGCTTCCATGCACCCCTCTGCCCCGACACTGCTGGCTTGGACCAATAGCTTTAAGAGCTAGTCAAATTCTTTCCTCCCCCCTTTTTAAGATATTTTTTATTTACACAATATTGATATAATACAAAAGAACATACATGGAAGGCATGTTACCCTATCAAACAAACAGACTACAAACTAAAAGCTAAACTACAACAAACGTTAACTACAAGGAATATAAATCTGACTTCTGACTCCTCATGAAAAGGAAGGTTATTATTATTATACTATACTGCCTCCAAAAATTATGTTTATGCATATAGAATTGTTAAGAAAAGGGAAAGTGAACTTCTGTCTTAGCATAACAATGGTCATTTCTGCACTACACAATTATAGTGCAATTATTGCACTTTCAACATCCTGTGGAATTCTGGGGCTTGTGGTTTACTGAGGCTAAAGAGTTCTCTGGCTGAGAATTCTAAAGGCCCCTCCCTAAACTGCAAACCACAGGATCCCACAGGATCTTGAAAATGGAATTATAGCACTATAAGAGTGCAGTGCAGAAATGGTTGTTGTATAGTATTAATATTAGTAAATTAAAAGAACACTTAAATCCTATTACATTTTTATGAGTTAATATCAATATTGAGTACTAATCTTCTTCTACCAGAATAATCATCACCTTCCCAGCCTTTCTCATTAATCAAACCCTGTCACAGCTTGTTTTCCTTCAGTTGATCTTAGACATATTATGGCGCTCTCCCATTGCTGCTCACATTCTGTAAAAGCACCATCTCATGTTAAAGTTGTTAACTTGTACATTTCCTCCATGTCTAATAATTTTGTCTAATAATTTGATGGAATTTCAGAGTCCTTACACAGAGTGTTCTTGCCACCACTAGCATGTATTGTATTACTCTTACACAGTTCTTGTTTATCTGGTCACTTAATACCAACAAAAACAGTTCAGGTTTCATCTGAAATTTAATTTTCAGAATATTCTCCATTGATCTATGTTTTCTCACATATTCACCACATATTGTAAAACGCCTTTTCAACCTGGTTATATTTCCAGCATATGTTTTGAGAGACTTTATACATTTTAGTAAAATTTTCAGGAGTAAAATACTACCAGTACATCATCTTATAAAAAAATTTCTTCCAAATCATAGCTTAATGTGAATTTCAAACTCTCTACCCACATCTTCTTACACTGATCTAACAAAACTGCATGACCCACATTTTGGGCCCATTTACTCATACATTCTTTTGTTTGTTCATCCTCCGTTTCAAACTTCAATAACATTTCACACATTTTTGCTATTAAATGTTCATCACTACTACACAGTTGATTATCAAAGTCAGTCTTACAAATTTCAAAACCAAACAATTTTTTTTATCCATTTTAAATCTTTCAGATATTTGTCTGTAGGTAAACCTCTTATATCAAAGCTCCATGAATTCAACTCTTCATTTGACTTTAATTGTATTGAGTCCCCAATCATGAAGTGATACCCATATACACACCTTGGAACACAATGTGGCTTATACTTATTTCATGCTCTAAATATCACATATTTTATAAAATTATTATTAAAAGCTACATTTGCCTTAATTTTTTCAAACCAGAGAGAAACACGCCACCCAAACTTCAAATCAAAACAGTCTAAACGTAAAATTCTCTCTCTTCTAAGTAAAATCCAATCTTTCAAACAGGATGTGAAAAAATATAATTTAACATATGGAAGCCCCAAGCCCCCTCTTTGTTCCGCATCTTGTGAGATCTTCATCCTTACACTTGGTCTTTGAGCCCTTGCCACAGAAATATCTTTCTGCCAATGTTTGAAAAGTATATAATTTGTTATTATCAAGATTGTCTGGAACAAAAAGTCAATTTGGGTAAAACTTTCATTTTTATAGTTGACATTCTTCCTAATAAGAATAACTTCAGTTCAGACCATCTTTGTAAATTTTCCTTAATTTCATGCCAAGCTTTAGTGTAATTATCTTGAAATAATTTAGTATTCTGGGTTTTAAAAACAACACCCAACTATTTCACTTTTTAAACTATTTTAAAACTTGTTTTCTCCATCATTTTACCTGGTTTTTTTTGTCACGTTCTTAGTCAACATTACAGTTTTAGCTTTATTGAATTTAAAACCAGCTAAAAATCTATATTCCAACAAAATTTGTAATAAATCTTCTGAAGCCTCAAGCTGCTCCTGTAAAAACATCACAACATCATCCACAAAAGCTCTCAGTTTACAAGTTCGTTTCTCACTTGTAATTCCTTTGATGGTCTGTTCTTGTCTAATCTGTCTTAAGAGTACTTCCAACATCAGTAAGAAAAGTAAACGTAAGAGGGGACATTCTTGTCTTGTACCCTTTTGTACTTCAGAAAACCCTGCTTTTTCACCATTTACCAAAATCCGGGCCTTCTGTTTCAAGTATGTCACTGTAGTCCAAGTTAAAAAAACAATTTCCAAATTCCATTTTCTTTAAAACTCCTATCATAAATTTCCAGGAAATATTACCAAAGCTTTCTCTGCATCGAGGAAGATCAAAGATGCTTGTTTTTCATTGGGTCTGCCTAAATACTACAAGTTGTTATTTAAACATCTTGTATCGCCTCATAGTTGTCTTTTAGGCAGGAAACTACATTGATCTTCAAGAATCAAAGTTGTCAATATCCTTTTCAATCTCTCAGCCAAAATCATAGCAAATATTTTATGATCACTGTTTTAAAAAGATACTGGTCAATAGCCCTTAGAATCGGTTGTGTCTCTGTCTTCTTTTGGAATCAGCGTCATATTTGCACCCGTCCAACTCTGTGATACTTTGTCAGATTCTAATATTGAATTCATCAATTTACATTGGTAAATATACCTGTTCTTCTAACACTTTGTAATATCCATCCGATAGGCCACCTAAGCCTGGTGCCTTTCCCAAGATCCAGTTAAATTCTGAGGGTGGTTCTCGTGAAGCCCTTTACAGAAGGATCTCCCATGCCCCCTTCACTCACATTTTGCAGAGTGAGATTAGCAACATGAACTATTTATTGTTGTTGTTGTGTGCCTTCAAGTCATTTCCAACTTATGGTGACCCTAAAGTGAACCAATCATGGAATTTTCTGGGGCTGAGAGTATGTGATGCACCCAAGATCACCCAATGGGTTTCCATGGTCGAGCAGGGAATTGAACTCTGGTTTCCAGGGTCATAGTTCAAACCTCAAATCACTATACCATGCTGTATAACCAGCCCATATTTTCCCAGTAATTACTTTTTTCCTTTCTTAAATCTCACACTCTTAAAACTAGACAGGTGTGCATACTCCTGTGCTGCAAATGTTCCTCACAATTCATTTTAATGGAAGTGTGGTTTGGTAATTTGAGACTGACCCCTCTTTGCTCACCTTCATTATTCCATTACCTTCAGGACTACTAATTGATTTGGTTGTTTGATTTTTGCTAGTGTTTTTCTTTTTTCATTATTTATCAGGGGGCACTCTCCCCAATGTGGTGACATCCAGATATGAGACTTCAGATTCTTTACATTAGCTGGATTAAGTCCTCAGTATGATCATTATCACTAAAGTGTCTATGCAGTTTACCAAAAAAAGAAAAGAAAAAATGGTATTTTTCCTGCTTAAATAATGGAGTTCAGCTGTTTATATGTATATTTTTTGTGGGCCTTCAAGTCATTTCTGACTTATGATGACCCTAAGGCAAACCCGTCATGGGGTTTTGTCGGCAGAAATTGTTCAGGATGGCATTGCCCTTGCCTTCTTCTGAGGCTGAAAGAATATGATTGCCTAAGGTCACACAGTACATTTCAGTGGTCTCTCAGTGTCCTCGACTAACACTTAAACCGTATATACACCAGCCATCTGAGGGGAGCTCATTCTGTGTGTCGAAATATACTTACTTCCTGCAGATTACTATTTGGAAAAGACTAACAAGAATGCATTAAAGGTCCTAGTATGCGTGATGAAGGCATCAGTCCTTCACAAACATCCACTAGGTGACAAACTGAGCTGGGCTGAAAAATTACTTATAGAGGCTCCAGATTTAACTATATTAAATGTATGCTAAACTTTTTCACTTTTCTTTTTCTTCACAAGTGGGCCTTTGAGATTTGCTCAAAATCTCAAACTACCAAGACCCCTTCCACACACACACAAACACAATGAAATATTTTCACTTTTAAAATCTGAATTGACATCCTGGATTAAACTCTTGCCATTTACACCTTCATTTATCTTTTGGTTAGGCCTTAATGGCACTGCATTGCTTTATTTCATTCTGGAGAATGGCTAGATGCCATCTGTGCAACAATGTATGTTTGAATTGGCAAGAAGATCTGAAGGCTTGGCATGAGGAACTGTGTGTTTTCTACTTAATGATATGCATCCAATTTCTTGCCAGAAAATCTACTTGATACTCAGAGTACAATGCCAGTTTTGTAACTGTCTTATTAATTAACTTACATTTTTGTTTCAGTTCCAATTTCAAACTCATCTGAACTTTCTGTATAAAAAATAAATGATTCCACATTTGCTTCTCTCATTATTTTCTTAAGTGAAACTAACTCTACAGTGGTTCTTCTACCAAAGCACTGAGTAATACAGGTTCCATTTACTTGAGCAAGACCTACCAATCTACACCAGCACTTGGTATCACTGAATGAAACCAAATGGTAAGAAGTTTCAAGGACAAAAACAGGAAATACCAAAGTGTTGTGCCATGGTAACTTAAAATGCTTAGATGAGATTATTTGGGAAATTCCAGGGATTACTAACAGCTATTAGCTATCATAGAACCTCCATGTTCAGAGGAAATATCATGTTCAGAATTTCTAAATCCCAGACAATGAAATGAAAATAAGGAGCAGCTGTTGCCACATGCATGACCTAGGTGTGTTTTTCTCAGAAGCATCTGGTTGGAAATGTGGACTGAACTGGTCCTTGGTTGGACACAGCAAGTCAATTTCTGTAGCCTTAGTGGGGCTCACTTTTCGGTCAATGTGAACCACAAATAGGACTGCATAGATACTCCCAAAAGTTAGCTCCAATGAACACCCTACTCTAAGGAATTCTACCAGTAACACGAAGAATCAAGTGCTTGGAACAAATTACTCTTTCCAGAAATAATTAAGCTTATTGCATGCAATCCATCCTCCTGTGCTATCACATGCTGGCAGAAGCAATGCTGAAGTACTTCATAATGCAATATAATAAGGGCTCATATTTCTGGAATGGGCAGTCTCTACATTCAGAAATGCTAACTCTTTTCTCTGACTGACAAACAGGGTAGAAAACAATCACCTGGGAAGATCAGATCAAGAACATTTATTAGCATTCTTTATATCCCAACTTATAACACTCTGCTTCAAAGCAGGGTGAATATTTACAGCCCTACAAGTTCTCCAAGTCTGAATGACATACGAAGCCAGAAAAGATCTTTCTTTTGATGTACAACTTAACTGTGTAGAAGGTTCCCTACTAGCCCTGTTCCCAGGCACTTAAAACACTACTGTAGCAATATTCTAGACAGCAGGGATCCTTGCAACTATGATTTCCATAGTGTTCCCAAGTCCTTTGTAAATTGAAGCACAAGTGGCATGAAGCACATTTCAAAGTCCTAAGATCCTGTCTATAGGAAAACACTGCATCCATACCAAAAGGATGTCAGTGCCCTGGCGAAACTCCTATCTCTGGGATATACTGCCTGAAATTCCCGTGGGACTACCTTTGCTAAGAGAAAGGCATTGAGAAGCAGTGAAGAAGTCCTGTTCATGATCTTGCACCTCATATTAGTTTTTAATATCTTTGACCATTGCTGTTTCCTTCTGGATCAGCCATCTGAGGAGGGAGTTGTTTACAAGGATTCTCTTCTTTCTTGGATGACCAACATGAGAAGATGATATGGAGTAATTTTTGCTGTATTCAGTGGCAGGGTTTCTACAGGGCTTAGTTTCATGCTCTGTGTAATTTAACATTTACAGGTCCTGGGGGAATTTATCTGGAGTTGGGTGCTGAGGTCTCATCAATATGTACATGACAACCAGTTCTGTATCACTTTCTCATCTAATTCAAGCAAGGCAGAGAATTTTGAAATTGGTGCCTGAGCAGGGTAATGAACTAAAGGAAGAAGGTTAATAAACAAGCTCAATCCAGACAAAATGGAGGTGCTGTTTTTGGCAGTTTTCTGCTCAGTGTATTCAACCTGTTCTGGGGGCGGCTGAACCTCTCTTGAAAGCTCAGGTGTGAACCCTGGCCTTTAGCACTAAGAACATTAGGGTCACAACTCTGCCTGCACAGAGGTAGCTTGATTATCTCCCATCTGAATTACTGCAGTGCCTAGTATGTGGGGTTCTCTGGTTCAGAAACACCAGCTTCTACAGAAAGCCATTGGGAGATTTCACACTCCAAGTAAATTCAAAATTGACCTAACAGGGCAATAACTGAGACTAATCAAAGCAATAGAATCAGATTATGGCATTGAATCCAGTAATTGATTTGGGCAAAGACAAAATTGTCACATGCATTTAGATATTAAAATAACAAAATAAGAAGGGATTAAAATGTACTTGTATCCATTCAAACATAGTTCCTTGTCCTTATGACAAAATGGCTAATCTCTCAAGAGACATTTTTTCATTTAGGTTTGGGGGAGGTTGGCAAAAAAATTGATTTGTGCAAGAAAAAATCTTACGCAATTTTGCAAATATTAATATTTTACACAAACTATACTGTTTTGTACTATTACAAATGCAACCAACAGAAAACTTTGAGAAAAGAACATTTTGATACAAGAATGAGACTGAATCAAATAATGTCTTTCTTTCATTTCTCTTTTTCTTTGGTTTAGATCAGAGTACACTATCATTTTCACCTTTACAGTAATTTATCAGCCTTCTAGAAAACCTTGCCTTTATTTTGAATAATATTACTAACTAGTTCAATACTTACACCTATTGTTATATGCAGATAAACTGTAATTTGAATTTTTGCTTTATGATTATGTATCTGTGAGCATTTGGTTTGGGTCTACTACTTCTCTGTCCTTTTTTGTCCTTTGCATATAAACTTCTATTTAAATATCGGTTATTGTATGCATTCATTTCTGCCTTACGCAAAACACTAAGGCAAACCTACCACAGGGTTTTCTGAGGGCTGAGAATGTATGACACTCCCAAAGTTACCCAATGGGTCTCCATGGCCAAGTGGAGATTCAAACCCTGGTCTCCAAGGTTGTAGTCCAGTGCTCAAACCATTACACCACAGTGGCTCTCTATTTAAATGTTTACTTAATATTAAAATACAGACACTTCATTTGGAGAGCATTCCATTGCTTCACATAGAGTTTACACTATTTGGTTGTTTTACTTTAAACTGTGTAGGTCTTCATGCTCAATAAAAGATAAAGAAATAGGTAATTATCAAATGGTATGTCCACAGAGGAAATTGAACATTCCCCGTGTGTCCTTACTCTATGTTATGCTGTTGTTGCTTTTCTTACTGCTGAAACTTTGCCAGTAAAGCAAACAGTTTTTCTGCTAAGACAGTAGATACTGTGATGCTGTAAGATGATATCATCAAAGTTTCTCTGACCTGATGCCTTCCAGATGTGTTGGGCTACACAACCCGTTATAGTCCAACACATTAGAAGGGTGTCAGGTTGGGGGAAAGTGAGTCCATCACATCAATTTGCCTGGAATCAAAACAGAAGCAAAGAAACCATGCGGAACATTTTAAAGTATTCACATGTTAATTCTGAGACTTGTCACAAAAGAATTCAAAATCTGAAAAATATCTGAAGCTCTTTTCACTGCACATTTTCATACATAAATTAAGTCAAAAGAACCTTCCAGCACAATCAAACCTTTCAAGTCTAGCCCATTATAAAAACATAGTCATAGCAACACCTTTCTCCATTCCACAGTGTGATCACCTCCACTGCACAGATCAAATTGAAAAATACAGTACACGCCAGGCTTTGTGGTGAGGTAGTAATTTAGAGTTCAATTTACACAGGTGTGACTCCCTTTTGTGTGTCTATAAGCCACCATCACCCATTGCATTTAGCATGCTGTTCTGAACACTTGCATGCTGGGAAGCATTAACAAACAGTTGTGAACATATACAACCTGCCACTTTTACTGACAAATTAACACAGTGATGAAAGTGGGCATTTCACAACTTCCCGTGACACACAGTGGGACACCTAATGCAGGGTCTAATTTTAATTTCCATCTTGCCTCAACTCCTGCAGGAAATCTCATAGCTCCATTTATAGCCCCTATGCTTCTCACTCATAAAGACAGTTCTGATTATTATAACAGACACTATACATCCTTACCTTAGGATACAACACATTTCCAAGGTTAATACTAAATTGTTGTAAACTGATGCTAAAGAACACATGTAGACTTATTGCATCATTTTCCTAAAATATTTCAGCCCCTAATTAATCTTTCACTTACTGGATGGCAACTAAATGCTACTTCACTCATTATCAAGGAGGACAAAAGAACCAAAGCAATATAATGTTTGGCCTGGATTTCGGTTTGCTGAGATTCTCAACTTGTATATTTACTTGTCTCGAAACAAAACTCAACCTTCCAGTTTCCAGCCCTTATAGTTGTGAAGATATGCTCAAAAATGAGTGAGCAGCACTATTTGGAGAGCATCTCCAATCAAAAAACTGGTTGAATAAAATTTTCATTCCCTCTTGCTAGATTTTCATTCTTTATCTAGTTTCGCACTCAGGTAAAATTATGCAAATGAAGCAACATTATTTAAATATGCTCTATTTACATAATTTTCACAGGTTGCAGAATAGCCAAACCCAAGATTTGCCACAGGTTTTACCATGTAGAATACATAATGACATCATGATGGCTGAGTCAAGTCCACTGAAAGAACAAAAGAGAGCACTATGAATTAGTTCTCCAAGTTCAGCTAAAACTAGACCTTCGAAGTGCAAAACTTACTTGTAAAAATATATGAGCAATTCCAGACCGACCACTTTTAGCACCATACAGATTCAATGAGCTTGCCAGAAATATACTTGGTTTTTGGGGAAACTGCATGTTGGAACTATAGAAGGATGAGGTCAACCATCTTCCCTGCTCTCATTAGGCACTTCAGCTAATTATATTGTCAGCGTCATGGCCTGGATCCATAATAATAAAGTCAACGCCATTAGAGAGCAACCCTTTTATGGAAGCCAATTGTTACTTACTATGATCCATTTTAAGCTCTTGAAAATTGTATGAAAGTTCCCAGAGGGCACTCTCATTTTTTTAAAAAAAAAAACAGTCCTGAGTGTGACACAAATCCATTTGTTGTCACATTCATCCAGCAGTCTTTGGCTGCCACAGAAACAAAGAGAAAAAACTATAATTTAATTAGGATGTTAAAAGACTGGACAAACACAATTGTCTCAAGACTAGTGTCCACTTCAGCAATTATCACCAGAACTGAAATTTACAAAACTTGTTTACACAAGCAATTACTCTCAGCTGTTTGTTGCTAGAAGGCACAACAAATATACCCTAAAACACCCAGTTGCTTCCTTTTCTCAGTGCATGAAAGCACAGAAAAAATATACATATTTACATTTTTACAAAAGAAGCAAGCTAAAATTAAGACCACTTATTGTCAGGAAATTCACTCAGAACAGATTGCTTTTGCTTTTACATGATCCAGTTGGAGATCTACAAGGGTTCACAAAGTCTAGTAGGATATTTTTGAGAACAAAATAATAATGATTCTTTATGTTGTGTTTCATGCTCTGTTGGGACCTCACCTCTGTGTCCATAAACTTCTAATGAAATTTTAAATATCGATTCATCACCGTAATAGTCTCCCACAGTCTCAGAGTGTGCAGAGATCTGTTAAGATCAGCAGGAAAGCCAGCTGACTTGGGATTTTTTTATATTTGATGGATTATATCTGGACATTCCTAGCTTTTTTAAAAAAGAAGTCATAAAGGACTGCTGGTGCTTGTTAAGTATTACGAAACAAGACACAAGCTACTGTTGGAAAATACTGCTCTTGCTCCTTGTGTTACAGCTCTAAAAATCTAAAACAGATCCTTTTAAAGTGATAAAAATCAGGGATTCACAAATTCACTAACTACATCTGTTCTTTCCTCCTCTCCCTCTGCCAAGTAAGATGAGCCCAAGCTTGCTGCTGAAAAGAGGGATCTCCTTCATCAGGCAAAGACTCTGTTGTTGTTATGTATTTTCAAGTTGTTTCCAACATACAACAGGATTTTCTCAGTAAGATTTGTTCAGAAGGAGTTTGCCATTGCCCAAGAGACTGCAACATGCTTGGCTAAGGCAGGATTTGATCTGTGATCTCCCAGATCCCTAGTCCAACACTCCAATAGCTACACCATATGCCGTAAATGCATGTAACCAAAATAATAATAGATTCTTCTTCTGTTGACCCATTCCTCAATTTCCCTCATTAATCCTCCTATTTCAAGATGGGAACTGGTCCTCTCAATCTCTAAAAACTTACATACAGAAATGATACTACATTACCATCATCATCACTTTTATTTTTGCTACAAGGCATTCCAAATGAATGGCATGCAGATACCTAATAGAGTAAATTTTATATAATTGCCTAACGTCTGCATAGATCTCGTGTCCAGAATTGAACTGTATCAGGTATTACACTACATCACATCTCTTACCAAAAAACATGCAATTTTTTTCTAGAAAAATCTTCAAAGAAGAAAATTACTGTGGTTTATTTTTAAAATAAAAATAATTACAGTTTCCATTTCATGGCACACATTACAAATAACAAAGAGATATTAGTTGATCATCCACAAATTGATTTTATTATGAAAAAAATCATTCACATATAGCATAGAAATAATTCTTTAGTCTTTTTATTTAACAACGTCTCACAAAATGTCCACTTTGCTAATTCAACCACATATCACACATTTAGCAATTCTTGTCAGTTAAAGCACTTAGAAGAATTAGTCAAGACTTCAACTGAGTTGCTTTCTCCATTCCAGTAATAGGTAAAGAATTCAGTGTGGACTCCATATTATTTTTTTCCACTTAAGATTCCCCAAGGTTACAAAAACAGGATTCTGGCTGGTAAAACATATGCTGCTGTATCTCTGATTATTTTTGCTCCCCCCTCCATAACTGAACTTTGCAACAGGATTACCAATAGCAGATATATATTTCCAGCATATTATGTTCAAAATAACAATCTGTCTCATAGTTTAATACCACCTAAAGCAGATCTTAAAGAAATTTGATTTTATATTAATTGCTTCTAGTCTGAAGACAGTGTTTCCATCTAAGTAATGACAGAGATTCTATTACTTGAGTACTCATATTATGAACCTATTGTTCTATTACATTAATGACTCATTAAGATTTTTTCCCCTATAAACTCTGTTAGATGGTAACTGCTACAGAGTTGTCCAATCTCAAGCTCCGTTCTTCTGCTAATTATCTTCCTGAAATATCTAGTCAGCAGAAAATGATAAATATAATCATATTATTCATTTTATTATATTTTCCTATACTATTTTTTGAAAAAAATCCCTAAACTGCTCTTGGATTGACAGGCAGATTGGCATAAAAATTGTAAAAACTTTAACAACCTAATACTGTTATAAAAATTAAACAAAGGCATAAAGGACCAACATATATATGCCAGCAAAGCTATTAGTAGTCAGCATAAAATCATCAAAATAAAAAACTATCAATCTGAAATCACTGAAGACCAGGGTGGGCAAAATGTAGTCCATGGGCAATGTGAAACACACTAGAGCCGTCTTTGGGGTCTGAAGGGTGCCCCAGGCTAGATAGATAGATAGATAGGTAGATAGATAGATAGATAGATATACGCGCACGCACACACACACATGCTCCAATATGCCAATTTTAGGGCCAACGGGGGAGGCTGCAACAGGAAGTGAGTCCCACCTGCTTTACGTTGTTAAAAAAAGCCACTCCTAGGTCTAAAATAGCCCAGGAAGGCTCAAACACATAGTGAAAATGTCCCCTCATCTCCTTTTGCCCTGAGGACAAAAAAAAAATTTTGTTTTGGAGGGGATAAATATGATCATCCAAGGTCTCCGGGGAAGGGGGAGTAATGCAGCCCCCTACCCTTTCACCATTACTTGCCCACATCTGTAGACTGAATTTTAAAATTTCAGCTCTCAAAAACCGCTGGGCAAATTGGGCCCCAAAAATAACAGAGTCAGAAACCACCTTATCATTCTCAAGACAGCCTTTCAGACTAAGGCTACCACCTTACAGAAGGCACTCTCTTTCACAGATACACAAAGCACTTCTCACATTGGGGTTCCATGGATAGGAACTTCAAAATGTCAGGGCACGGGTAGAGCAGTAAGAGAAGAAACATTCTTTCAAATATTAGGACCCCAAGATACTTAGGTTTTTAAAGGTGATCCCCATATCTTGAACTATGTGTTAAAATTAGGGACAGAATTCTCAATGAAGTTCTTCTTGAAGGTACCAGCATGTAATTTCAGCAATTTTCTCCCTGCTGTTAGAACATCTCGGAAAACCATGCAATTGTTAAATGCTATTTACAGTTTGGGACTTATTCTGTGCTAAATATACATGAGATTGTTTTGTGTAGAAATCACTCATTTCTGTGTAAGAAGCAGCATTTTCTGCATGGGAAACAATATTTCAAAATGTTGTTTTCTAAGTAAAAAATGCTATTTTCTATGCAAATCAACCATGTGCAAATTTTATGCAGAATCAATCTCAAATTACAGCATTTTCTGTGCAGAAAACAGCCTTTTCTGCACAAGAATTAATATTTCTATGTCGAAAATTAACATTTCGTGCAGAAGATGCTGTTACTTTTGCAGAAAAGGATGTTTTCTTTGCAAAACAAACACATGCAAATTTTGCACAGAATATTTTCATTGGGCCAGGGTTGTCTGCATCGCGGTTTCTCAACCCTTGAGGGACATGTTCTTTAACCATTTTTTCAAATATTTTCAAATATTGTTCCACTCACAGTTAAAACGAATAAGGGGCGGCTGTAATTCTTTTAGAATTATTGCCACATGCGTTCATCTATCTCAAGAGCAAACAACTTTTAATGAGCTGAGGAAAGACTTTCCTCCTTCAGCATCCTCCTCTCCAGCCCTAAACAGAAATAAAAGGTTTAAAAACCAAAGCGGAAGAGGTAGAGGGCCACTGTCAGCTTCATTTTCAAGAATGACTCCTAGAAGTTTCTGGTGAACCTCTCCAGAAAACGAAAGCTGAAAAAGAGGTACTACTGCTGGGACATCATTTGTCCAGGGTGTCAAAAAGCACTTTGAGCCATAAAATAGGGTAGTAATATTACCCTCATATTGCAGATAGGTATGCTGAGCCTCAGAGATAATGGCTTCCCAAAGGACAGGCAGAGAGTACACAGCAAGTTTTAAACCAATGACTTACCAGCTCCCAAATCACACCCTGCAAGTACTACATTCACCTCAAGCCCTTTCTGAAAACAATGGTGCATAAAGTAACAATGGGGCACCAAGCACAAAGGAGATGGAGATAAAATTACACAGAGATAAAAGAAGGACAACTAAAGTAGCTGCCATACAGAACTGGGAAGCCAGGAGTATAAATTTCACAGTTTGAAATGTCCAAGCTAAGTCTGAATTATCCAGTCTGTCTGCTGGCATCAGCCCTTTCCATAAGTACAGATGTGTCCAAGTGTTGGGGACGATAGGAGTTTCAGCCCCACGGAAACGCAGCAGAAAAACCAGAGTTCAGCGAGCCAACAGCAGCAGCCTTGTTCCCCAGTAAGGATACTCACACACGGAGGAGTTTCTTCCAAAACAGGAGGCACTTTATCTTGCAGCAAAGTTCCGTTATAGACAAAACATAGGACAGACGGACAAAAGCTTGCGCCACGCACCAGGTTTGGTCAACAGACAAATACATGCTGGCGTTGCTTTGTTATATACATATCTACAACCAATCAGGTAGAGGTTTGCACACCTCCCTCTACCATCTGCACACGACCCCAGTTTCTTATGTAACCTTGCAATTACCCACAGCTGGGGCATGATGCAACATCTTTGCAGTGGGCTGATCATTTTCCCAGGGTTCCCTGCCTGGAATCCCTGACACCAAGTTCTCCTGACTTAATTCTGCCTCGTGGCAGCAGCAATGGGTGATGAAAAGAACTTCTGCTGTTGCTTTCCTTAGGCCTTGCAGAAGCACTGTGAGCATCCAAAGCCCCACAAAATATTGGGTTTCTAGGGCCCTTTTCGCATGGCGTTTTGGAAGCAAGAGGGCCCCTTGAGCGTCACGTAAATGTGAGGAGCAGTCTGCATGACACACTCACATTTATGCGACGCTCAAGGGCCGGATGCAGAGCGGGCACGCATCTTTTCATTTTCGGCTCAAAGCCGAAAATGGTGCGCCGTCGTGCAATGCTCCTGGGCCCCACGCGCACTTCCCTGGGACGCGAAGCCTCAGGAGCCGGGCCGGTCGCGCATCCTCTCCTCAGTGCAGCCTGCGAGGTCCCAGGCTGCACTGCGAACGAAAGAGGCGAGGCGCTCGTGCGACGAGGAAACAGCTGCAGACCCAAAGCAGCAGGGAAGTGGCAGCGTTCCTCCCGAGCCTTCGTTCGCGAACCGAGCAGCCCAGCAGTGGTAAAAGGTAAAAGTGCGAAAAGGGCCTAGGTCTCAAGAAAACGCTCAGAAGCTTTGGAATATAACAGTTTCCAGGCCTTCTGTTGCCTAAAATACTTATCCAAGCTAACCCAGAAAATGATGGCGCCAGCCTACTCCTTGAAAATGACCTGACTGTTCCGGGAAACTACATTCCCTAGGGGACTCCTAGGAAAAAATGTTATAAAAAAGAAAAGGAAGAAGGCAGCATAAGGGCTGGATATGGGGAGGAGAAGCATTATTATTGCATTCCCAATGGAGCGTGGTGTATGTCAAAATACACCCAACGCTAATTAATTTTGACTTAATTCAAATCAAACCTATGTTAGATCAGCTCAGGGAGCCCGTTCTTGTTGAAGTCAAGGAAATTCCCTCTTTAGTTTGAAGGATCAAGCTAACAGGAAAGCCAAGGTGCAGAATGGTAGCTGTCTACCAAGACCTCTGGGCTCAGGTTCACTAAAAAGAGAGAGAACCCCAATATAACTGGACACGATGAGGCTGATTTACCCGCACAACTACAAAGCCAAGCCATAATGAATGTGCAACTAAAAGACACCAAATAAATACTGAAAATGCATGGCAATCATTTAAATATTACTTCTAAATAAAGTCAACAAGCATATAGCCTTCTCCAGATGTTTGACATTAGCCCCATTCTTTCCCCCTGCTCCTTGTCCTCTTCTTCCTCCCCCTCCTCCTCCTCCTCGCTACCACCATTACTCCTGACTACCACCCATGCTGGCTGAAACTGATGGAAGATCTTGAGGTCCACACATTTCCTATCCCTGAAGTAAAGCCCTACATCTCAATAGTCTTTAGAATGGCCCCTTAGGCACAACACTACTCTTATGCTGCAAATCAGAGGTGGAGACTAAACCTTCTGTCACTAAAGAGAGATGTGAAGTGTTCTAAGCTCCTGCCCTACAACATTTAGCCCTGTTATGTTGCCCAAGTGCGTGAATGCAAAATTCTCCAAGCCTGACCTTCTTAGTGGCCATATTGTTGTGCTTCCTTACTCTCAAGTGTAATTCCTGTTGTTAGTCCCAGTTAGAGTAAACCCACTGAATTAGTGGGATTTACTAAGGCCATTTCTGCACTAGACTGTTATAGCACTATTATTCCACTTTCAACAGACTATGGAATCCTGGGGTTTGCAGTTTCCAGAGGGCCAGCCGGCCCTTCCCGAAACTGCAAACTCCAGGATTCCATAGGATGTTGAAAATGGAATAATAGTGCTATAACAGTCTAGTGCGGAAATGGCCTAAGTGTTAATTGGCTATTCAACCACTGATTTCATAGGTCAACTTTCACTGGTACTACTAATAGGATCCCGATACAAATGTTGTCAACAAAACTGATAGAATTACATATGGGTATATCAGCATGTGGGAAAAGGAGAGCATGACTCATTATTTTTAAAAATGAGCCCATTACAGGTATAACTCCAATCGCCACTTAGAATGCCCATAATTAAATGTTTTAATTGTTGTAAAAACAAATTATTTAACTTATTTCCAAATGTTGAGGTTGAGCCACATACTTTTTTTTGTTTATTCTATTATTGGTTTTATGACTGTGTTATCCGATCATCTTTTTATTTCTTTACTTTTTCAGGAAATATTGTATAAATAGGAACAGCTGGTATTGATTTATAAACAACAGGGTCTACTTAGGATTCTAGATATTGTTTTCCCAACACCTCAGCCTAATTATCTGCAGACAGATACTCAGCATGCTGGACGGCAGTTTGCCTGGTGTTTTGGGAAAGAAACATCTCCTTAGTAAAACAGTATTTCTTAACACCTTCTGCCACACTCTGTAGAAGCGTGGTATGAACTTTTAGAACGCTTGCAGTTTTCAAGGCCAAGCACAGCTTTCCTTCAGGAAAGTAATTAATCACAGATCCAAAAATTCATATATAAGCTTGAACAAGCACTTGCATCAGGTTTTATAATTCTGTAGTCTGTAAATCCTACCAAAAAGCTATCTTGGCTAACATTATATTTTCCTGGTTTAAAAATGTATTTCTTTCCTTTTGTATGTTACACTGCATATACGGAAATCAATTAAGTTATCAAATCCAGCATGTAGGACTTGAGAGAAAAGGCAGAAATGTTTTTAGCCTCTTTATTTTATTCTGGAGGTAAAATAGCCACCAACATGATGAGCCTTCCATAAACTTTGCTCACTCACTTATCCAGACTCAGGGCCCAGCTTAGAACAGATCTAGCAGTACATTATAGTACAGTGCATTATAGAAGGCTTCTATAACGGGAATGCTTACAACAAAAGAGTTTGCCTTCTTGACCACAATTCTATTGAAGACCTAGTGCATACAATAGTTTGGTGTCCTGTATTTCTGGTTCAGCAGGAAAACCTTTGGCAGTCTATCTTAGAAAAACTTTCAGAAAGAACAGATCAGGACAAATTACTTATACTATTATCAGACAGGGCCTGAAACTCTGTATCTAATCTTGGAAGCTAAGCAGGTTCAGCCCTGGTTAGTATATAGATGGGAAACAACCAAACAGTACCAGGTGCTATAGATTAGCACTTAGCAATTAGCAATTAGCAAACCACCTCTGTGTATCCTTTGCCTAAGAAAAGTCTACGGAATTCATAGGATTGCCAAAAGTTGACAGGTCACCTGAAGGTACACACACCCCCCTTACTTGATAAAGATAAATGTGTTACATTTTGTGGAAACACATTGCTCAGGATATTCATGAGGATCAGAACGGATTTTTTGCCAAAAAGACAACTAAGGCATAACATACAAACCGTTCTTAAAACCACTGAATATTTGAACATCACAATGTTTAAAAAGGCATCTCTGATCTTCCTGGATGCAGAGAAAGCATTTGATCATTAACTTATTTCCAATTTTGTAGACAGTGGACTTTGATGAAAATTTTATTCGGGCAATAAAGACCATATATTCTGCTCAAAAAGCCCAGATTTTGGCAAATAACAACTCAACAACACCAACTGAAATACAAAAGGGAACTAGACAAGGTTGTTACTTCTCATCTTTGTTGTTTATTTTGACACTGGAGACTTTATTGAGAGAAATCAGACAAGACAACAGAATAAATGGAGTGAAGGTAAGGAGAAAAAAGGATAGTATAAATTTAGGGCTAATGCCAACAACCTTCTGATAATGGTTCAAAATCTACTGGATTCATTGAACATTCTTTTGGGGGAAAAAATAAGATGTTTGGGTCATATTCTAGGTTTAAAGTGAACTTGATAAAATAAAACTCATCACTAAAAACATGACTTCATAGGAAGAAAATGAAATAACTACTCTTTCCAACTTTAAAGTGGAAAAGGGGAGATTAAACACCTGTGAGTTACAATTATGAAGAACTATAGTTTACTGTTTCAAAATAGCTATGAAAATATCTGAAAAGAAATTAAAAGAGCTGTAGAAAAACAGGTGGAAATTAAATTTATCCCGTTTGGGGAGAATTGCAACAATAAAAGCAAATGTTTTGCGAAGACTTTTATTTTACTTTCAAATGATGCCCATAAGAAACAGAATGCCATTTGTACATGGCAGAAAGGAATTTCCAGACTGCTATGACAGGCAAGAAAACTGAGGATAAAATGTAAACACTGCATGATGCTTTAAAAAAGAGGCAGTCTGGGAACACCTAGCATTAAATTGTATTATGAGGCCTGTTTTTTTGCATGGTTAAAGGAATGGATAATGCTTAGAGATGAGAAAGTCTTGGAACCTAAGAATTAGATGGCATGGATACCTCTGGTATGATGAAATTAAGGTCCATGCTCAATTTAAGCTGCATCAGAAAGGCTCTTTTGCAAGTATGGCATTGAGTTTGTACTGAGACTTTTCCCTAAGATATTATTAGCCACCCCTCTGCAGGAAGCTCAGGAAAGAATGGGTTAAAAATTGGAGATGGCTGCATTATGAGGGCATCTTCTATTTTGAACAAGATAATTGTGAGTTTAAACCAAGGGAGATGCTTCTCAAGGTAGGCAAAGATCTAACTGGTTTTCTTATGTGCAACTTAAAGGTAGATTTAATCACGATAAGAGAGACCTTGCCATAGAGTTCAGAGAAAACGAGTTCTGCCTAGAGTTGTGCAAAGAGGATCAGATAATACACAAAGTATATAAAAGCAGAGACAGAGGATGAACCTATCAAGGAGTATATAAGGTAAGCTCAAAATTTTGGGCACCATGTACAGATGCAGAAGTGAGGGAAATGTCATCTAAAGATATACAATTTACTTTGTACAGTAATCTAAAATAAAATATGTATGAGGTATAGATAATATCTAAGCCCAAATACGTTGTCAAAAATGTCTAAGAATGTTTCAAATCACTGTTAAGAATGTCAAGATAAGGCAGGTCCCTTTTTCCATATGTGGGTATGAAGGTATATAAGAAGGTGAAAAGTTACTGGTCTAAAGTTTATGTGAATTAACTATGCTAATTCAAAAAACTTAAATGTGGATTTTGTAATGTCATCAGATATTGTTTTGCTGGGTGTTTTGGATAAGGAATTGGATAGTAAGTGTGGACTGATAATAGTTGCAAGAATATTGTTTACTCAAATCTGGAAATCACAGAATCTTAGAATCATAGAGTTGGAAAGACCACAAGGACCTCAGAGTCCAACCTCCTGCCATGTAGGAATATGGGCTGAATCACCAGCAATGGAAGAATGGATGTGTTATGGTTGCTGAGTTCTCCCAAATGGCTAAACTATCATGGGTTTAAAGGATAAGCCAACTGAAGATTTCTTGAAAGACTGCAAACTTATTTGAACAATAAGAAATCAAACAATTTGTCAATATGGTTACTAGTAACCTTTGTAAGCTTGCTTAGTTAGATCTGTAATGGTAGAATAATATTTTTCTTCTTTTCTTCTTTTCTCTCCTTCACTACAGTTTGGTTTGGAGAGGGGGTCAGAATCCTTTCGTGTTTTAGTAAATTAGTGCAGTGTTAGTAAGTTAGTATATTAGTGAGTTAACATTTAGTGTTTTTTGTTTTAGTATTGTGCTTTAGTTTTAGTTCATGTTTATGTTTAAAATGTCAGTTGATTTTTATGTTACTTTGTGTTAAAATCAACTAATCAATATATAGATAAAAAAATAACTGTGTCATATTTTGAATGACAAAGTTTACCATTCTGGTTATTACATTTATGTTAAAGTTAAAACCTACAACGGCTGCAACAGACAAAACTGACAGTCAGACCAGGTACTTTACTTCAGATTTTCTTTAATTGGATTCCAAATTACTGATTTTTTTAAAAAGTTATACTTATTCTGGTGTTGTGGCTTTTTTTTTTTTACTATTTTAATATATTATTTTAATATACTGCATATGGATATCATGTGTTTTAATTTATTATGGAAATTTTTATCATGTTTTATGGAATTATAATATTTTGTTTGCTATGGCCTTGTGCTAAAAGCAATAAATTTAAAATTGAATTGAATTGAAAATGGTACACTTTAAGCTGTTATTTTGCTGTAATGCCAACAATAATAGCTCAACAAGCCATCAAAGAAGCAAAGCCTGATGGCTGGAGGAGATCAGACAGGTTCTGTCTACCTGTCACAGTAGAAACACATCTCTTGACATTGCCTTCCATCCCAACTGTTTTAACAACTAGGGCCTCATGCAGGTAATAACCTTCAGGCTTTCAAAGAGCAACAACAAAACTTAGCAGAAGAAACACATGAAAATAGTTTGAGTGTCAAAAGATGTAAGATTCTGAGTATGTTTGAAACAGAAACATTTTACATGCTTTGACAGTGCACTGAGTGCCATCATCAGCATAACTCTTTTTATCATCGTTGTCATCATCATGGTATTTATATAATGTTTTAGAGTTGCAAAACCACTTCAGTACTTTCTCCCATAAATCTTACAATAATTCAGTAAAGGCAGGTTAGTATTATTGCCTATTACAGCCTGCAGGATGAAGCTAAGAGACTGCCCTACTAGGCTGCCCTAGTGTCTTCTTGACAGCAATGCAGTTTGAACTACAGACCTCTGAGTTCACAGTGTAGTCTGTCAGCTGCGAATGCTACGCTAGTTCTAGAAATGCAAGACAAAAATACTCTACCTAAGCAAGTAACTGCTCTCAGAAAAGGGTATGTTCAGAATACGGTCCCCTCATGGTCACTTTTTTATTTCATATACCCCAAAACTCTGCCTTGATTGAGGACTTTATCTTCATCTATTATTTCTATAGCACTTTTTCATCACAACAAGACTATGACTGGAAGGCATATGATATAGCAACAAAGCCGAAGCTAAGGCAGTCTGAGTTTTATCAACAAGTGAATGGGAAACTATCTAGAGATGGCGCATACATCTACTGGGTACAAACAAAATAGCTATGAAATACACAGGATAGATGCTTAGATTTTTATGTTTCCTTCCTCTTTCACCCCTACAGTTCTGTGCCATCATCTCCACTTATCTCAGGAATGAAGTGTGAGTCTGACTTACTTGGGGTGAGGCTGACTTGCTGTTAGGTGCCTTTAAGTAATCTCCAATTTATGGTGACTCTATCATGTGGGTTTCTTGGCAAGATTTATTGCCATTGTCTTTTTCCTAGGCTGAGAGTGCATGATCTGCTCAAGGTCACCCAATGAGTTTCTGTGACCAAACAGAGATTCGTATTCTTGCCTTTTGGAGTCCTAATCCAACACTCAAACCACTAGATCACACTGGCTTTCTTACTTGCAGAGTAAGACCATATACAGTGTGAGGCTGCAATGAGGCTGACTTACTCCTAGCAATGTAAGCCTCTATGTATCTACTGGAACGTACTGACAAACTGTTTGGTAAGCTTTGCCCCCTACCAAGACTGTTTTGTTATGAAGCCAATGTATGTTTCCACAGATGTAACTGTCATTATGTTATCCCTAGATAAGCACACATTAAGATTGTAGCCTTAATAGTTTCATGCCTGAGATGTGATTTTAACCTGGGTTTCTCTGGAGTCTGACACCTCATATGGACTTGGAGAAATTACAAGCAAAAAAAGTGTACCAAAACAACTTGGTTGACATTTCAGTGCATCCTAGGTACAACTTTGAGAAATGGGTACCATTAGGTTGTAGCTGAATGCCATTTTAACAGTATGTTATTTTTATTTTGTAACAGATCATTAAAATGAAAAGGTTCCTGCTATCAGTGCTAAAAAGCACAGTTTAATGAGTCCGTCCACTTTGCTAATAGTTTCAAGCAAATAATAACCAATGCCTAGCAATGCCCAGATTGTTTCCAAAACCAGGGAATCATAGTTGTTTCAAGCGCATTTTAATAGAAGCAGTTGGCTCCTTAAAGCCCACAAAGGTAAGAAATTACAAAATCCAAGTTTGTCCTTCTTTCACCTCATTGTGCTAGGTAATAGAAATTACAGGTTAGGCAAGACCACCTATTGCTCTAAGGCCTCCTAAGATGAAGTACGTAATTGCAAGAAGAAGAATTAAAGCCAGAATTACAAACTTGATCTTTGAATTTTCTAGCTTTTGTGGTTTTAACTAAACCCTTAATGGGTCTTACTGCTAATTTCCTTTTCTTTTCCTGTCTCTTTCTCTCAAACATTAATTGTATTTAAAGGACTGAGGGGGCAAAATTATGTTCCAGCTGGTAATGATCAAGTTGTCAACTTCCAAGTAGCTACTTGAAGGGTTTCATTTCTGTTCAGCAGTATATTATGTTCACAAACAAAGGGATTTGGATTGGTGTGTTTAGTTTCTCTACCTAATGTACAGCTAGATTTTACCTTCAAAATAACACTGGTTGCACAGCACTGTGTGAAATTTTGTGAGAAACTTTTGGACCTGCAGTATTTACAAAGAAAATCACCATCCCATGTCATACTTCCATTGGCTTTCATTAAAAATAATTTCAGGATAGGTGGCTGCATGCTTGGTTAACAGTTTTCGGTTAACCTCCTCACCAGAGTGTGTGTCTTGATTTGATTGCCCTTCCTCCGTACTGTTCAAAGTAGAGGTTCTTGAACCAATATGGGTCCCTAAGCCAGTCCCTGCTGAATCTCCATGAAAGAGAGAAACAATTGTACCCAAAGGGCACATATGTAGTGCCAGTCCTTGGCACACTAGAAAACAATAATTGCTAGTTCTTTACATCAGATTGCCTAAGAAGCACTGCCATGCATAAGATAATGCTGATGGTACTGAATGTTTATCAAGATGAAGTGAACATGAGCAAGTATAGTCCTGAGGGGTAGAGTGACAGATTGCTACTTGAACCTAGTATTCTTTGACAAATCTGTGCAGTCAGTGTACGGGTTCTGGGTTGAAACTCCATAAAAATGCTTAGATGAAGAGTTTCTTCCTGGATGCTTTTTTTTTTTCCCCAAGGAAAGGGCAGTCTAAATCTTTCAAGCTAACTTAAGTGCTAAACCCAGGAATCCTAACCCAGGGAAAGTGGAGTGACTAGAACTTCACTTTTTCAGAGCTACACCCTTCAACATGAGGTGAAGCAATCTGGCCCCCACTGACATTCTTTGCCTGTTACAATGCCTACATGCCTCTCCATACATCATGGAACAGAAGGTTCTTGACAAACTTGCTGTCATCAGACTATGGAGTAGCCACATATGGCAACAGAACAGACCAAGTTCTCAAAAGGAGGTGCTTTGTTGCTGCCAATGGAGAGAAAACAATATTGCTTTTACTGCCTTCGTTTCCAGCCACCTCACAGCCATGAGACTGTTTGGTCGAACCCTTCTATCTCCTTCGAAATAACCTTGAACATTACCTTAAGCAACAACTTCAAGGAAGGTGCAGACCTGTGACTCAATACCATCGATCTTCTTCCCCTGCATGATCTACCATCTTTGCTTGATGAAGAATCCAGTGGGGTATCAAAAACTGGTGTAGTATATTTCATGCTTTTTAGATAGCTTTAAAAAAAATGTCACCATAATGTATATATTGGATAGAAGGAATATTTATATGCTTGAGGGGTAAAAAAACCAGTAAGGGGTTTTTTGAGTGTTCAAAAAAAAAAATCCTCAACAAGGAAAATCCTTAACAAGCCTTGCCCTCAATTGGACCTGGCTTCTGATGTTGTACGAAAGGTAGATCCAGGAAAGGATCCTGGAAAAGAACCTGCAAGAATGAATAATTTAACACAGGATATCCCTCTAATATGTCTATCTCTGCATTTATTTGTTTACAGTGGCCCCTCCATTTTTGTGAGGGTATGGGGCACAGAACCTTCACAAAAGTGGAAAAACCACAAATAACTCCCACCCCCATAATCCCCATCCCTTTCCTTTCCTTTCGCTCTGACATGCAAACCTGACCTCTCAGAGCTAGGCGCAAAGGCAAGCGAATGGGAGAGGGCAGCACCAGAGGGGTGAAGAAGACGTGCTCATGCTTCCCCCCTCCATTCCCTTGCCTTTTGCCCTTGCACACATTCTCAGAGCTGGGGCCAAAGGTAAGGGAATGGGAAGGGGCAGCTCCAGAGGGGGGACGGAAGTATGTGTGCTTTCCCCCTCAATTCCCTTGCCTTTTGCCTGGGCAGGCTTGCCTTCATTCTCCACACCTGGCAAAATGCAAGAGAATGGGAGGAGAAAGTCGGGAAGGCCGCATGCCTGCTCCTCACAAATAATCAAATTCATAAAGGTCAAACAACAAATGTGGAGAAAAGACTATATTTATTTAATCTGTTATAAGTAAACTTAACAGCTGTCAGACTACATATATGCAGCACCAACTTACCTATGATACTACTGCCTCATTAGGAATGACATCAGTGTTTTTTTTTCCTTTTTAATGGTAGTACAAGGTATTTAACCCTTTCCTTTCCAGCCATGTTCCTGATGAAAATCCCCCTCTCGGTGCTGCCATTGGCTGCCCTTACTGCCACTAGGACCTCTTCTTTTCTGGGTCTAATAGGAGTGCATGGGGGCAGCATTACGGCATTTATAAATAGGAATGGGAATGCAGGAGAAAAACTAAACCTTTCCTCACCCATGCACAATATAGAGAAAGCATCTCAGTCTCTGCTATTTAAATGGTATTTTATTGTAGGGCTTCAAAAAAAATTTACATAGCTGCGGCTTTAAAAGGAAGGCAGGCTTTAAAGTCTTATCCTAATATTACATTTCTAATTTTATACAGTATTTTGTTTACTGCTTAGGAGTGTTCATCCAGGAGGACAGCTTAATAAAGGGGTGGGGGGGAAGTGAACTGGTTTTTAATGTTTCTGCTGATGCACCTAGTTTCATGGTTAGTTGAATCTTTATGTATCTTATTGTCCAGTATTTACTATACTTTTATCTGCTCACTTCTATAGTCTCTGTATCTTTAGATCTCCTGCTCTGACCAAGAGACATGACTTGTCCAAGCAACTATCAAATTTCTAAATTGAAAAGTAAACCATCTGTGTACAGTACTTACAGAGGTGTCTTCTAGGCCTGATATGCATGTTATATTCTCCAAAGAGCATTTCTCATACTTACAAAGCACATTGTACTTGCAGTGCACAAACATGGTACTAGTAATACATCACAGTGGTAAGGAACATCAATTTAGCAACACTGAAATATCATAAATCCCATTTCATCTGTTGAGGGCCTTGACACATCTCACAGAGGCACTTACATACATTTTACTTATTTGGTAGTATTACATTTCCAATATGGAGATTTGCATTCCACTAAAGAATCTTATATGCTTGAACAGTATTACAAATACTATTCAGATACTTTTCAACTTAGTTTAGCATTGTAGTAAATCTAAACATTGCATTAATTAAGCACAACTATAACATTATTCTAGGTAGTATACTCTTATTTGCTCAGAGAGTCTCCCGACTCTGTTAGTCTGCATTTTATAATACTGTAAATAGAACATTCTCACCCATTGGCCAATGCATCAGCAAACAGCAAGCAGCTTCTTCTAGCACAGCTGGTCAAAAGCAAACTATCCCCTCCCCACTGCTGTCCCTCAGTTGTTTATATTTCCCTCATCTAAAAAGAGGACAGAGACATTGCTTCTGGAAAGTAGAGATTTTGAGAGCAGATACAACTTCCTTCTACTCTAAAACGGTCATTCCCTATTCCAGTGGTTCTTAACCTTTTCTTCACTGGGGACACCCTGTTGATATAATTTGTTGCCAGCGTTCCCCAAGATTTAACATAAGGTTTACATATTTAAATTCAGATGTAAATATTCCAATATTTATATATTTATTAAAGGTTTCTGGAGACCAAGATTCCAACTGGAGCTCAGACCCTGGGTGATCTGGGCAAGTCACATTCTCTCAGCCTCAAAGGAAGGCAACAGAAAACCCCGTCTGAACAAATCTTGTCCCCCTCAAAAAAACTGCGATAGGTTCATCTTAGAGTTTCCATTAAGTCAGAAGTGACCTGAAGGCACAAAACAACAAAGCACCGCTGACAGAGGGAGGTCCTTTCCAGCCATCACGTTGCTCCCCTTTGAAAAATGACTTATGGCAACCCTGAGGTGAACCTATCATGGGAGTTTTCTTGGCAAGATTTGTTGCCTTTGCCTTTCTCTGAGGTTAAGAGAATGTGATTTGCCTTAGGTCACCCAGTGGATTTCCATACCCAACTCGGGATTTCAACCCTGGCCTCCAGAGTCATAATTTGGGTGTGTGCACACATCTGCCACCATGTTCCTTTTGTCAAGAGTGCGGCAGCATGTGTGTGTGTGTGTGTGTGTGTGTGCAGATGCAAAAAAGGGAGCAGTTTGGGTATGCACACACACTTGCTACCAGGTCCCTTTTGTCAGAGGCACCATTCCAAAATTGCAAACAAGGGAGCAGCTTGGGTGCACACACATACCTGCTCCTGTGTGCCTCAATGCCCACACCTCTGCTGCCACATTCTTGATGAAAAGGACATGGTGGTAGGCATGTATGCACACCCAAACCGCCCCTTCATTTGCAAACAAGGGAAAAGTTTTGGCACCCACACAGACCCCTGCTGCTGCATCTCTGTTGCTGCCACTGCTGTTGGTGTCCAGCAGCAGGGCCTTGTGGACTCCCTGCGAGGGCTGTGCGGATTCTCGGGGTACCCACACCCCAGGTAAAGAACCACTGCCAAATTTGGAAACCACTCTTTCTCTGCTATCTGAAACTCCACCTCAGCTTTCAGCATCATTTTCCTTTTCTGCTATTTCTGCTGAGTCTGTTACCTGTACTTTATTATATCTATATTTCATTCCAGGTACAAACTTCAAGCTTGTCTATATAATATTCATATTCCTCTATCTGTTTGTTACACAGAGAAAACCTTTTAGATTTAAGGCCATTTCGGCACGGCAACGCTCTTCCACATCGTCTCGCTGCAGTCCCGGGTCCAGAAGGGAGCGCGTCAGCAATGCTTCCCTCTGCACCCGCTCAGTCCACGCAGAAGAGAATGCAGTGGCGCCACGTCTTCCTTCCGCAGTGCAGCCAGGCTTTTTCCATTGCTGCACTACGTAAGGAAGTGTCGCCAATGCACTTCCACAGCTTCCACATGGCCAGAAGTGACAGGAGCCTTGCACAATCGCAGACACGAAACAGATTTTTTCCATTTTGTGAAAACTGTGCAAGTGCGACACTCTGCGACAGCATGGCAGTGGGACAGCGATGACATCATGTGGAAGTGCAATCTGCTGACCGCTATCATCCTGTGGCAGAAACGAGACAGCAAAATAGTGTGGAAAGGGCCTTAAGATTTAACTTTAGATTTTAGATTTAACTCTTGGTTTCACTGTTCAGAATATGTGAATTTACAAAATCATTACGCTATTGATAGAATTACAAAATGTAACGACAAGGTCACAGAAAATGTAGTAGTGTAGTAGTGTAGACTTGTAGTAGTGTTCTGGATGGTAGTGCTGGAACCAATGACTCAAAATGCAGGAACCGTTGTTCAGCTGAATTCTCGTAAGGATATAAAATTTGAAGGAATTATGACTCCATTGGTGGGAAATGAAAAATAGACAATTTGGAATATTTTTCAAACCTACATTTATTTTATTATTTTAAAAATATAAACAGCATTGATCATAAGTTAGCATTTAAAACTGCTTCCATAGTAAATGCTTCAGAATTTTTCCCAAAAAACATTAGGGTTTAATTTCTGAATTTCCTGAACAAGCTAAATATTTGGATAATTTGACTATCCTGAAGTATTACCAAATTTGGTTATAGGGCTAGATTTAACTGCCCACTTTCTGCAACAGTGGGAGGGCACTACCTGGGTGTTACATACAGAGATTGTTGTGTTCCTCTGGAGATGAAGTAGTTGAAACTTTAGGTCACATCTTTCTTTGACTGTAGTCTTCATAGAGAGAAATATAACAGTCTGCTTTGCCCTATTATGAGGAAATGCCCCAGGAGGGCACTGCAGTGGTACCTGGAACATTCATTGCTTCATATGAACAAGTTAACGAGAAAATTACTGGCTAAATTCCTTTTCTCTAAACAAAGATCTTACAAGATGATTCCTCCATCCTAACAATAATTTGTATCTCATATTTTCATCCATAATGCAATACGCTTGGCCCTCCACATTTGCTAGGGTTAGGGGCACAGGACCCTCGCAAAAGTGAAAAATTCACAAATAACAAAATTTGTGTGTCTGTGGGAAGGGGGATGAGGCATAGGTGGGGGAAGTGGGCATCCAGGGTCTAAACCAGGTCAGGGAAAGGAGATGGTTGGCATGATGGTCCTGTACTTCCTCTTTCTTGCCCATCTCCTTCCTTGGGTGTGTGTGGAGCATGGGTACAGGGTTTGTGGTGCTGAGAATTTGGGCAGAGAGCCATCCTTAGCTGGCCAGGCAGAGACTGGTAGAGGAACAGAAGGACCGGAGGTGGGTTTTTAAAGGGCTATGCAGCCTGAATGGAGCCACCAAGAGGGAAAGTTTTGCTAAAAAAGAAGCACCTGAGGTGGGAGGGCAGGAGTTGGAGAAACTCACAAATAATCAAATCCGTGAATGTCAAACCCACAAATGTGGAAGGCTAACTGTACTCTATTTTAAAAATCTGTATGTTGTAATAATTATGGCTGGCATCCTGCTAAGCAGTTACAAATGCTAGACTTATGCATTCATAACTGTTTGGTATTTATGTTAATGAGATGATACATAGTTATATATTCATAATTATGTGATGTAGGATCCTGGTCTATGTTTTTAATTACTATGTTTTTATATTTCTATTTCTTTCATGACTCTGTTACTGTGTTCAGTAAGACGACTTTCATGCACATAAAATTGTACTGTGACAGGCTCTTATGCTCACTAGATTGGTTTTGCAGTTCCAACCGAATAAGGTACCCTGACATTAACACTTAGTCCTAATTCTACCCTTTAAACACAACCTTTGAGTCAAACAGCTACTGTCTTAAGTGTTCCCTCAGAACCACAGTTAATTTATGGTAGCATGTTCTTCTTTGATAACAGTGACTTCAGCTAACTCAGGCTGACTCAGTAGTTATAAAACCAAACTGTATCCTTTATTGTACTAACATTAGAAATAAAGTATCTTATCAAGGTTCATCTAAAGTACAGTGTTGTTACATTAAATAGTTCAAAATTCGGACAGTCTACACCAACAACTCCCAGCCTTCGACATCAGTTCAGTGTCTTTTCCTCAGCTGCACAACCACAACCCACAACTCTCTGGCCAAGATTTCACTGAAAGCTCTTGACAAAAGGAATCTCTGCCTTATATAAAATTCCCCTCGTCCATAAGCCCCTCCCACACACACCACTGTGCTACTACCTGTTGCCTAGCAACCCACCATCAAGTTGCAATTGCATCCAAATAGCGAACCCCAAAACCAACTTTGCCACATGTGCGATTTGATATATTTATGAAATTAACAGAAGATTTCTATTCACATTTATGCAAAATATCCACTCTGTTTCTCCTTACTCCAATTCCTTAACTTTGTAAAATCAAAACTTGAGAAAGACAGTGAGAAGCAATGCTACATCATCTAAACACATGTATCTTCATTTCTTCTTTTTCTTAAACATGACTTTTTCCAAAAGAGAAACTCACAGGAGATTTTTTTATTTTCCTCCAATATTCCCACAAATTTACCCTAGAAAACACTGGGGGAAAAAGGGAACACACAAAAGATTTTCCTCACTCCTAATTTTCTGCTTCTTCCCCAGCATGTCAAATTTCTCTACTTTCTAAGAATAATAGTTAGCTCAGCTCTGGAGGAGACTGTCTCCGGAGTTAGTTGGTTCTCCTTCGGCTGAGTCATTTAAGCAGAGACTGGATGGCCATCTGCCTGGGATGCCATGGTTCCATCTCGCATTGCAAGTCCTATATTCAGCAAAGAGTTAAGATTAGATCAGAGTCCCTTCCCACTGTATAGTTTCTGTTGATGCAATATAATATTTTCATAAATCTTTGGACATAGGTGTGGGTCCTGCAATTGCACCTCTGCCTTTCTTAAAGTAGCTTGAGAGAGGAACCAGTGAAGGAGTTTGCCCTTAGGTCAGCAAACCTGTCAAACTGTCAAGATCAGAGCCACCTTGGGTTATCTGTTGCTGAGAGCCAGCTTGTTTTTTATTCAGAAATGCTGTCCTTCACATGTTTATGAGGATTTCATTCCAACTGCTTTACTTTATCTCCCTTCTCAGTTTGCAACCCCAAACACACTGAAGAATCTCTTATTGTGTGCTGAGAGACCCATGAGAAACTAATGAGATGGAAGAGGACCATTATTTAGTGTCTCCGTGGAAAGCAGGACTCACAGAAGGGGTGCTGTTCAGAAAACCGCATCAGCTATTGTGAAGTAAATAACATTCTTTTAAAAGGAAAAATCTGTTAATTTAAATGAAGCTAAGCTTTAACCATAGGGGTTAGCATATTTTTAAAAGTGGCATCTGCCATATATTCATTAGCACTCTTAACACCTGTTTGTTTATCAAAAGTTTTATAAATAGAGATTTAAATGCAGAGTAGTATTTAAAAAGAAACTCAGATCCAGCTGAATAGCTCTGCACTTTGTCCAGAAGAACAGATTGGTTAGTCTAGTGCAGCAAATTCAATGCACACATGTAACCATGCACATACATCCACCACACAGTTAGGGAGAGTCATAGTTCTGAAAGCTCTCCTGAGAAAGGAAACTCCCTATGTGAAATAGACAAGCACATCAGAGAGACAAGATGAGCAAAGCCTCCTCCTTAATGTGCTCATTCACTATAAGAAGAGATTCTTTCTGGAGCCATTAAGACAGACATCCTCATGATCAACCCGTCAGGGTTGGAAGGATTTGGCTCCTCTGAGCATGAGCAGAGTGCAATCTGTGAAGCAAGGCTTCACTGCAGCAGAGAGTCCCAGTGAAGCAGAAAAAATTCCAGAGGCTCATTAAGTAAGACTTAGAGGCTTGATTTATTGCCGCACTCTAAGATACGGCTTAGCAAAAACATACTAGCGTTCCAGCAATTAGACAAACAGGAATAACAGAAGATAACGGAAAAAAATCAGGCAGCATCGCTCCTTACAATCAGTATACTGCCAGTGGTATGGTAGGTCCAGCTAGGGCATCTAACTGGCAGCTGGTCAAGGCAAACACCAGCCTTTTTATGCTACCTTGTCACCCTGGAACAAGTGCGGTGACCCAATCAGTGCTCTTGCGTATGGCCTTCTCTAATACACAAGACATAGCCATAACAATCCTGCTGGCCTTGCACCTGGTTGTCTGGCCACACCGCCTCTTCCTTCTGCTGTCCACTCATAGGAAAACTTTGCCTGCCCGGCAAGAACCATGACACAACCTACTTCATCAATACCACCCAGAGGTAGCTAGTGGATCTGTGTCTGTGGAGGTGGGAAACCCACATTGGATTTTACTGGTGCTCTGAGTTTTATTCCCGCAAAATCACATGGAATCTTGGGTTATGTAGTTTGGTCAGGCACTAGAGCTCTCTGGCTAACAACTGTAAATATCCCAAACTGCAAATCCCAGATTTCAAAGGATCAAACCATAGCAATTAGAGTGGAACCACAGCATAATCATGCAATATGAAAGGGCCCATTCTTCCAGAGCTCCTGCCCAACTCAGAGCAGCTGTAGGAGGAATAGTGGTAAAATCAAGTGTAGGAAAAAAAAACTTGAGAGGAATTCCCAGATGCTCTTTCTCCTCTTCCTCATCATTTCTACCTGCTTATTAAGAAGAACCCTAGTGAGTGAAACAGGTTGATTTCAAAAGGCCTCCATTTCCAGTTTCACAGCTTATATCCACATGTAAAAGTTATCAGACCGCTTCATACTTTTTTCTGCTAAGCTTCGGTAGAGTTTGAGCTCAACACCCAAACTGCTACAGTGATTTGATGTTTTGATTAATTGTGAGGGTCATACAGACTCACTCTGCACAGATTTACCTGGAAGGAAACCATACTAAGTTGAAGATTTCCTATGTTAGTGTACTTAAGAGTGAAGCTGAACTCATTCCAAATTGAAAGGGAAAACTATAATTTGTGGACAGCATGGTCTACAGCTAGCTAACTATCCATTCACCTGTCCACTCATCCATCCCCTCCATCCTTCCTATGTGGCCAAACAAACATCTCCAAACACTGATGCCACAATAAACTCCAAGGTGCAACAATGTAGAGGCTTCCAGTACCCTGAAAAATATAAAATGTTTATTATCCTAATAAAGGAACAAACCAACTGCAAAAGTCTTTATTTTGTCAGATTTGTTTCTATTTATATACTTAGATGTACGTTTATTTTTGCAATACCAGACAACCTTTCAGACAATTGTGAAGAATTGATCAAATAAATCATGAAGGCAACTTCCATTCAGACAAATTCAGTGGGAAAAAAGCTTGGCAGTTGGCACACACGTGAAGTATTTTATGAAACAAAGTAGACATTATAGAAGGTTATTAGAAATTCGAAGAGCCTAAGAACTTAATGGGTTGTTCAAGTGTGCACTTGGAATTTCAGTAAAGTAGAAATAAGACTGTAAGTGTCTCAGAATTCTTTTTATGCTGGGCCATATGAAAGCGAAACTTAAGTGAAAAGAATGTATTATGCCTCAATCAGACAGTGTTTTATAATATATAATTTAAAGAAACCCAGTGGGGAAAAAAAGTTGGATTTGGACTGAGTAAATTTAGATTTAAATGTCTATTAAGCTCACCAGGTGACATTAAGCCACCGCTGTCTCTCCTCCTAGCCTTGTTGTTGTTGTGCCCCTTCAAGTCATTTCTGACTTTTGGTGACCCTAAGCTGAATCTGTCGGGGGGGGGGGGTTTCTAGGGCTGAGAGTATGTGAAATGCCCAAGTTCACCTAGTGGGTTTCCATGATCAAGTGGAGAATCAAACCCCAGTCTCTAGGATCATAGTCCAATGCTCAAACCACTGCATCACACTGACTCATCCTCCTAATCTATCTTACATGATTGTTGGGAGAGGAGAAATAGGAGCATTCTGCAACTTGCGCAAAGGGCCAGATACAAATTTAACACCTGAACATTAAAATGCAATAGTCCACATAACTGAATAAGAGACTGCCTTGTATCATATCCTTATCCTTCTATTAAGAGGAGATGTTTTGATCCAGCAGAGCACCATGAGTGGAACTGGTAGGCAGTTTTTATGTTTGCTTTACCAGCTCCGCATCTTCAAAAGCACCTGCTGCCCCACAGGCATTACTTTTATATTCTGAAGTTATTTTTGGAGAATGTAGACAACTGCAGGGAGAAAAAGGAACCAACAAAATCAACCCTTCCTTTTCCATTCATGACTTCCCATTAAGATAGCTCTTTTGCAAATGGTTGACATATCAGATAAAAAATACATCTAGAAACAGTTAATATTTTAAATGTCTTAGAAAAGGGGACACCAACTGACAGCCTGTGGGCTATATATATATCCACCCCTTCAGTACCAACCACAAAAGAGAAGTTCAGAAGAGTAAGCAACAAGAAGCATTAAAGATCTCATTTGTGTTGGTTCGTGCTTCCTTCTTGAAGTGCTTCTTAAAATATTATTTGGTGTCATGATTCTGTTTTATTTCTTCATTTTTTTTTTGAAGACCTTAATGCCATCTGTCATGAGCAACATATTCCACAGTGCATGAAAATAAAATGGTAATATAAACATAAATCAAAACTGAAAACAAAGGAACTATGTAATATATTCAGCAGTCATTACCGAAAAGTCATAACAGGCCAGAGTCTGTGGAAAGGGTTCTATTTTTTTGAACCCCCAGTAAGCATTGCTGCTGCTCACACTGGTTGGGGGATTATGGGTATTGCAGCCCATAAAGTAACTTTTCTTATCTCTGACAAGGATACTATGAGTTATCAAACTAATTAAAATGCTGTCACCACAGTCCTAGAATATTACAAAGTGAACGCAAGTTTTGTTTCTGGACAGAGATTATACTAGAGAATATCATCCCAGAAATCCCCAGATGCACATCTGCAGTATGTGGCACAATCAAACGACCTTAGTGGCCAAGTAGATGTACACAGGAAAAGGCAGCTCTCCCGGTCCTGAGTCAAAAGTGAACAAGTCTGTCTCAATAAGAGTTTGGAGACGTGTGCTATTCTTTCAGCGATTGTATTATAGTTGGTCCTCCACATTTACTAGGGACAGGGGCACAGGACTCCTGCAAAAGTGGAAACACTATGAACATCAAAATGGGGGGGGGAGCAATATGGCTAAGGCATGGTGGGCAGAGCAGGCACCTAGGGTCCAAATCATGTGAGTGGCTGGTGGAGGAGGAAGAGAACCAGAGGTGGGTTTTTAATGGGTTGTGCAGCCTGATACAGCCACCAAGATGGAAGTTTCCCTGGAACAGAAGCCCTTGAGGTGGGGCAGGGGCAGAGGTTGGAGAAACTCGCAAATAATCAAATGAGTGAAACCTGCAAATGGTATTTGGCAGTGGGACAGAGCACACCACACAATAACCTTGGACCCTTTCACACTGTACAATTATAGCATAGTATATTATATGCTATACACAATTATAAAATATAAATACTGCAGCTACACAGACTCCAATGACTTTTAATATTGTACTGATTGTTTGTAATTAGTCTGGTATTTTATAACAGTCTTAATTCGTGTTTTAATAATACTATTGGTTTAATTTGTATTTTTAATATGCATAATTTATTGTGCTTTTATTAGAACCACTGAAATTTTGTGGTAAGTCTAAGCCATTCTGCATCTTAACCCTGAGAGAATGGTAGAACATAAACTATATATGAGGGTCGCACTGAAAGTAATGCCTGTCTAGTCATACTTCTTTTATTAACAACATGAGACATATCCAACTACATATATGTGTAAAGTAAGTCATTGTCTACATTATGGTACTATCATCCCCCACAGTGATGATGCATTTGTGTCACCTTTGAACCCACTCATCAAATCCATTTTTGGAAAATCCCTTTTGGACACTCCCTGGTCCAGTGCCTGATAGTGTCTTCCACTTCACCTACATCATTGAAGAGCCACCCTCAAAGGCTTTCCTTCATCTGAGCAAAAGCCTGAGGGTGTCAGATCAGCACTGTAAGGTATATGTGACCATCCCATTTGCGTAAGAATCTGTGTGGTTGTCAAAAAAGTAGAGGGTCAGGTATTATCATGGTGTAATTGGATTGCACTCAGCTGTTTTTGTGGTCTTTTCTTACAGGTGGTTTCCCCAAGTTTCCCGAGTGATACAATGCAGCAGGTGCTGTTTATTATTGCCCCAGACTCAAGGAAATCAAGCAAAATCACCCCCTTGTCATCCCAGAAGACATTCGCCTCAATCTTCATTGCTGGGCGCTGGCTTTTGAATTTCTTTGGTCTGGGGGAGGTGGAATGCTGCCGCTCCATGGTCTGATTCTTGGTCTCTGGGTCATACAAGTATTCCCAGATCTCATCACCAGTGCAAACATTACCAAAAAAAAAACTGTCCTTGTGGGCATCAGACATTGCCAACAGTTCCGAACACATGTGAAGTCTCTTCTCCTTCAAATCAGCTGTTAATTGATGAGGAACCCACTTGGCATACACTTTTCTGTATCCAAGGTTGTGGTTAATCTGCTCAACAACATAGTGACTACAGGCAAGTTTCTCAACAATCTCTCAGTCAGTCATACACTAGTCTGCATGAATCATGTTGTCCTCCCTGTTTTGGTGTTTGCTGTGACTGCTGCTGATGGTCTTCCACTATGTGTTTTGTCTTCAACATTGGTTCCGTCTTCTTGAACGTTTTTCACCCATCTTCACACATTACTCTCATCAATTGTCACTTCACCATATACATTTCTAAGCCTTCTGTGGTTGTTGGCAGCAGTACATCCTTGGCCATTTCCGCACTAGGCTGTTATAGCGCTCTGATTCCACTTGCAACATCCCATGGACTCCTGGGGTTTGCAGTTTTGGGAGGGGCCAGCTGGCCCCTCCCAAAACTGCAAACCCCAGGATTCCATAGGATGTTGCAAGTGGAATCATAGCGCTATAACAGTCTTGTGCGGAAGTGTCTCTTCTTTGGTCAAGAACTCAATGACTTTTCTTAGTTTCTGCTTCATATCCATGGCCCTTTTTGCACCTTACCTTTTCGCACTGCTGGGTTGGGGTTCTCGCGCGAGAAGGCTTGGGAGGAACGCTGCCGCATCCCTGCTGCTTTGGCTCCGCAGCTCCTTCCCTCCTTGCATGAGCGCCCCGCCCCTTCCTTCCACAGTGTAGCCTGGGAGTTAGAGGCTGCACTAGGGCAGAAAGTGCGACCAGTGTGGCTCACGAGGCTTTGCATGGCAGGTAAGTGCGCGCAAGGCCCCGGAGTGATGCACGACCACACAGCATTTTCGGCTTTAAGCCAAAAATGAAAAGGTCCGTGCACGGTCCGTGTCAGGCCCTGCGTCATGCAGACCGCTCCTCAAATTTACACGATGCTCAAGGGGCCCTTTTGCTTCAAAAACACTGTGCGAAAAGGGTCCATGATTATGCAACACACAGAAATATAGAAATTATGTCAGTCATGCATTAAGAATTACTCTATCTGGTGGTGTAATAGCACCACATATGGATTAATAATTCCAGAGAAAAGAGCACACAGGCATTACTTTCGGTTATGATATTACTATCTATCTCTTTTTCTATCTGAAGCCTAATACCCTAAAGGCACTAGATCCTGTCCAATCTTGGAAGCTAAGCAGAGTCATTGCTAGGTAGCACTTGAATGGAAGACCACCAATAAATAGCAGGTGCTTTCAGCTATGCTGTGGTGGAAGGAACTGGCAAAACCACTTCTGAGTATTCCTTGCCTAAGGAAACCCTATGAAATTCATAAGGTTGCCGTAAGTCAACCGGCAACACATATGCACAAACACAAATAACAACCATTCGCTAGCACAAATGCATGGGAACAGTATCACCCAAAACCATTGCAGATGGCTCTAGAAACAGAAAATCAGCACCTACAACTCAGCGAAATAGCCCAGTAAGATCCTGTGGTCAATGTTATCAAAAACTTCTGAGAGATCAAGAAGATCCCTGTTTCCCTCCCACTAAAAGTCCATCCATCAATCTGATCCCAAACTAGGCCTGAACCCAGACTGCAATGGGTACTGCCCAAATACCTTCCTCCCAAAAGGAAGTGGTCACCCTTAAATCTATGAATACTTTCCCCCCCATGTCTGGCCTGCACCAATGAAACCAGACTGGGATAGTGGTTTGAGCACTAGATTCTGGTCCAATTCCCCGCCTGGCCATGGAAACTCACTGGGTGACCTTGAATATGTCACATACTCTCAGCCCCAGAAAACCCCATGATAAGTTCATCTTAGGTCATCATAAGTTGGAAATGACTTGAAGACAACAACAACAACCTTAAAATGATCTCACAAAACTGGTACAGATGATACATTGTGAGGTCTGACTAAAATCTGGTATATAAATCAGTGCAGAGGTTTGCTATAGAGCAATGCACTTATCTTTACTTCATAAAAACATGAAGTGGTATACTGAAAATCATAATGGTATAATTTTCCTTGTATGAGCATTTGTAAAAGGTTTTATTTAGATCAAGTATTACTCAACGTTACAAAGGTGTATTATGATTTAAGATCCGTCCTTACATACTGCCAGTTACATATCTGGGAAATGATCTTAAACTCTTTGCTGGTCTGTAAGCAAAAATGACATGGGAACAGCTGATTAACTTGTATTGATTTTCACATACCACCCACGTCAAAAGGATTTATTGATGTGTCAATATGTAGTATAGTACGGACCGTGGAGGGGAAGCTTTAAAGGATTTATTGGATATCTACAAGCTTTAATACACTCTGAGGTAAATAACTTAACAAGTACGAAGACTACTGATTCTTGTTGTGTGGTCAATAGAATCTTTAATTTGCAAATTGTCAGTATTGACAAACAGTTCATGATCTAAATGAGCAGTCGGACATGCTTTCCAAATGGAATTCCTCCAAATAGAGTTTTATCCAATATCTCTGAGCAAGGCAACCTGACTTTACCCTCTTGAATTGACTGGAATATCTCATTTCAAAATTCAACTAAAGTTCAAGGTTCCCTGACGACTACAGTTAAATTCTGCACAGTTTCAAGTCACTAGAAAAAACAGTCACCTGCACTTTCTTAAAATAGCTATATTTCTCACATGAACTTACTACCTTACTAAACCGAGGAGGGCAAGAGGGACAGCACAATCCTCTGCATCAGCCTGAATAGGACCAGTGGACATTCAGCTTCTTTCCCACTGTTTCAGAGAGGGTACTGAGGCAGTAATGCCCCTCCAATTGCCCTGGAGGGTTCCCATTGTCATTGGTCTTCGTCCTCTCACAACAATTCCTGGTATCACTTCTAAAGTTTTTGTTTTTAGCCTTAAAATTTCAGAACATGAATAAGTCCTACTTTCTTCTCTACCTTTCTTTCTTACATCTTTGCTTTTCACATAAAGGCTATTAAAGTGTAAAAGATCCTGGCAGAAACCAGCTCATTTGTACAGCACAACCCTATGGAGCACAAAAAAGTCCAACACAAAAGTAAGTTGATACAATTGACTCCTAGCTAAGTACACAGTGTTGGCATTTGAAATGTTTAATACATATTACAAACAATTTATATATTTAAATTCTACATTTAGGCATCTAAAATGCTATTTTTTAAAACAGAAATCATGTTTTGATATTTTTTGCTTGCTGTCTCATGCCCAAGAAAGATCAGACTGAAGATTTGCAATTGTGCATAATATACAACCTTTGGTGCACAGTCCTTTGAGAAGTTCTTTTGGGGAACTCAAGTTTTAATGAATGGCAGCTGCACTCCTTCCATGATCCTGAAGCAAAACTGAGAGGGCCTGTAAAAACATGTATCTGCTAGACAGTTCTAATGCTTTTGTGCTTTTTAAATTACTTAAAAACAAACAAAGAAATATCAGTTTTCATTCATCCCACTTGACAAAGTCACCATATCTAAGGGAACAAAGCAAATATTTTTCAGCCATTACTTAAAAGTAATTGTATACTTAATAGTCTCAGCAGAATTCAAAAATAAACTTCATTTTTTAAAGAATAAGTTTATTTGTACCCATCCTTAAGCGACATTTGTGACATTTGTGACATTTTACTATGCGTGCAATTTCACTCATCGACTATTTCTTGCTATTATTTTTATTTCTATTAGTCATTTAAACTATTTCCTAAAAAGAGTTTTGTCTACAACTGGTCACAGAATCAGTGCATTGAAGTTAATAGCAGGAGCCATACCAATATACTCAAATTCCCACTGAAACTAAGGCCCTTTCTGCAGGACGCTATTGTCCTGCATGGGGATGGGAGAGGAGTAGGACCGCAATGACGCTTCTGCATGATGTCATCACTGCCCTACCCTTCCGCTGCACTGAGGGAGGAAGAGACATGTCCATCACACTTCCTTCAGCAGGAAGCCAGTCTGGTGCAGAGGGAAGCACTGCCAGGATCACCACTGGATGATGACAGATACAGGTAGGGTGCAGAAAGGGCCTAATCCTGCATTCTTACAAGATGGTAAATTGCACTACAGTCAGATGATGTCATAAACTGAGCAAAATCTAACAGTGCAATCCTACGCATGTTTACTTAGAACAGCCCATAGTCTGACATGAAAAGAAACCAACTCTCTTTCTTTTCATAACCGTCCCAGAGCTTGGAAATGGTGGCTGAGATCCTTCAACTGGAAGCAAAGCTCCTTTGCTATATGTAGGTAAGTCTCCAATCTGACTGTCCAAAATGCCTCTTAGAAACCAGGCAGTGCCACCATCAGAGAGATTTTTGAGGTGCTAAGGAGCAAGGCAGCAACTGAAGAAGTGTTGACCACTCTCTGGGCAAGGAGGCCCTTTCTGTCAGGTAGAGAAGCACGTTCTGGCTGTGGCATGAGGTATCCATTTGGCCCTTCCTTCTCTCTTCAATTGCTCTAGTTGAGTCAGCCCACAAACCCAATAATAAATAACATCCAGACAACCTGTTCCTGTTCCAGTAAAAAGGAATGAATTATATTCATGATTGTTGCAGGCAAAAACAGTAACTTAATTCTAACTTGTCACAGCAAAAAAATAACTAATTGCCAATGGTACTTGTTAGACAAATTACTTCCTACCTTTTTCTCAAGCCAAATTGATACTGGCTCATAAGTACCTAAGCCCAGAAAAACAAGAGGGACCTGCAACAAAATGTTACTGTAGAAATTACTGATGATGATGTTGATGCTGTTGGAAAGCTCCAGACATATCATTTTCTCTCCCTCATAGTTCTTCACTTCCCCTTGAACAGTTTGCCAGAAGTGCACTGGCTGTTCTGGGGGATCCATCTTTGGAACTTTTCCATAAAGGTTTTTTGCAGAATTTTGCAAACCCTGAGGTCCCCTAACCCTTCTGATATTTCCTCCTTTTCTCTGTGCAGTACCATTTTTGGCCCTCACAGCCTGAACATCTGGAATGATGTCTAAGGGTGCTAAGAAAACAGAAGCAGATTTATGATTTAGACCAAATCTATTAGGGTCTCCAGAATGCATGAGCTCAAGGCTGATTCTCAATTCTTTCCTGAAGTGGCTTGACTGATAATATACTTTTAATTAAGCAAAAAATTGTCACTATGATTAGGACTCACCACTACACCTGGAAACACCACTACACCTGGTTCATCAGCCCTGCATAGTTTTATTTACAAAGAATCCCTACCAAAAGACTGTAGTTACAGTTCTAATGTCATAAAATGTAATCTTGCCATCAGGTAATTATAAATAACATACAGTAATAAATTCTCCTATTTTTTAAGGTTATGAGATTGACTAATTACTCAAGAGCTTTTTTTAATAGCAAGTTACAATTAAAGATGAAAGTATTTGCACCCCAACCAACTCTGCTTCATTCAGTATTTAGCACTTAATTTAGGTGTATCAAATACAGTTTTCTGTTATTTCACATTCAGGCCTAAATCACACAATTAGACATTCCACACATCCCTTTCTGTTCAGTGTTCTGTGTCCTAGAAGGAGAAGTCTAAGATTAAATCAAACAAAAAACTAAATTGAAATAAAAGAGACTGTTTTCTTCACAGCTTCAAAGCTGAATTCTGAAACACTACAGAGTAATGCTCCTGTCAGAATAAAAGGGCTACAGGAACTTGGGACATTAGACATCAAGAAGGAAAATGGTTTGTTGTATGTAGCTGCTTCTTTGTTTGCAAGGACAAATATTGTAAAATGTTGGTCTGTTAAAAAATATGAGCCATTGGGCATTCCAATACAAAATACTTGCTAGAAAATTTACGTATGCATGCATGCACACATGCTAAATGCTAGCCTGGACATGTCACGGTTAATCTCTAATGATCTAAGAGCCAATTGTCCTCCAACATAGCTGAAAAAACACAATCAAAGCTACCACTCCTATGTGCACAAGTTTGCTTTTGCTAGCACCAGATGCCTGCTCCTTGTCAACTTGGACTGTCAGAATATTTAACATCTCTGCTCTATGTCTGCTGTTACTTACACAAAACAAACTGGCCTCGGTTTACTGTATTCAGAATTATTGTGTTGTTATGTAAACAAACCGCACCAACGGCAATACTTTTTTGTGATGGTGGGATTGAGTGTTCCTGTGAGGTAGAAGGCTATGCTGATGGCAGGAGCACTGCTGGTAGGCTCTCCCATTTCATACATGCTTTTTGCTGAGGAGCCAGACTAAATGTGCCAAACAGTTACTGGGCCGGAGCAGTAGCGGGAGGGGGGTGACACTGGAGGACGATCTCTCAGAGACAACAGCAACAGCACCATAGCCAATGACTCTTAGTACCGCACAGAAGGAGGCATGGTCAACTTCCTTTTGAAGACCTTTTATCAGAAAAAAAGCATGATGAGAAAATCCAAAATGAAACAAGAAATAGTGCCAGAAGATGAGACTTCTGGGTCAAATGGCACTCAAAAAGTCACTGGAGAAAAGTAAATGACAATTATGAGTAGCATTTTGCCTAAGGGCACAACTGGGCTCAAGCTGTAAGAACTTCCGCTGCTGACATGCTCAAAGGCAAAAGGGAAGTCTGAAGCTGCACAACGCATACTATAGGAATGTGGAATGTGAGAAGCAAGAATCAGAGGAAGTTAAACATAGTCAACATTGCAATACTTGGGGTGAGTGAGCTAAAGTGGATAGGAATGGGACTTTTGAGTCAGATAATTACACAGTGTTTTATTCAGAGAATGAAAATCTAAGGGTAGCATTTATAATGAGGAGAGATGTAGCAAAAGCAGTTAAAGGATGCAATGCAAAGTCTGACTGAATCATGTCAATAAAGCTTCAGGCAAAACCTATCAATGTCACTGTAATCCTGACAGAGAGTACGTGTCTGCAGTGAAGCAAAAGTCTTGAGTAAGGAACAAAGACACCAATGGTTTAGAAAAACAAACTAAAAACTTTACTGTAGGAACTCTATTTCAAGGTAGGAAAGTTATGCAGGGTGATTTTCTAATCTAGCTGCTTTCTAGGGAAGATCTGGGAAGAAACTAATGGGAAGAGAAGAGGTGGAGAAAATATCTCTAAGAGTATCAGTTTATGCCACAGAAAGGTCAGGATAGGTAGAGCAAGAAGGAGGACACTATTGGTCACTCCAGCTAACTAGCCCTATTTATATTGTCTACTCTGAGACATTCTTGATTCTTCAGTGCTAAACATTGTTGCACTTCTAACAAATCTAAGTTTGTGCTGCAACTACAGAGGCAGAAGAAGAAGAAAATGAAAGATTCTACGCTGGAGCCCAACAGGAAATTCGTCAGATATCAAAACAGGATTTCTTGTTAATCACAGATGATTGCAATACAAAAGGAAACGGCAGAATCAAAGATTGTAGGAAAATTTAGCCTATGATCAAGAAATGAAGCAAGAGACTGACTGAGTTTTGCGAGGCCAACAGTTTGCTCACTGCAGACACATTTTTCGAGCAACCCAAGAAGCAACTGTAACATGGACATCATCTGATGTACAGTTCAAACAGACTACATAATCCAACCCAGAAGATGGAGAAGCCCCATTCTCTCTGCAAAACCAACGGCAGGAGCAGATTGTGGCACAGATCATGAACAGGCAAAATTTAGGGTAAAGCTAAAGAATACTACACCAACCATCATGTTGAAATATAACTGGAAGAATATCTCTGTAGAATTTAAAGATAATGTGAAAAATAATTGGCATGATTAATCCTAATTGACTGGGAGCCAGAAGAACTCTGGATCGAATCCAGAGACTGCCAGGAGAGGAATGCAAAAAGACACTCTCTTTAGCCAAAAAGAAAGAAAAGCCTCAATGGATGACAGATGAAGGACACATGAGAAACCAAAGCAAAAGGGGACAGAAATAGAATCAGAGCCCTGAATGCAACTGTTCAGTGACTTGTGTGCAGGGACAAGGAGAGCTACTATAATTATCAATGCAGAGAAACAAAAGGTGACAACAAGAAAGGGACGAAGAAGAGACCGCTACCACAGGATTTGAGAAATCAAAGGGAATTTCAGACCAAGAGTGGGGATGCCCTATGACCAGCAGGGAAACACATTATGTGACCAAGGAGAAATAAAAAGACAATGGAAACAATGCACAGAAGAATTGTATAAAAGAGAAGAAAGGTTGAAAGATTCATTCAAGGTAGAACCATAAGAAGATGAACTGCCAATTTTAGAAAGTGAAGTAGAAGCTTCATTCAGAGCTCTTGGGGGAAACAGATCACCAGGGACAGATGACATAGCAATAGAGCGGCTTCAAACTACAGAAACAGAATCTACTCTATTTCTAACTAAAATCTGTCAACAAATATGGAAAACAAGAATGGCCCACAGATTGGAAATGCTCAATATACATTCCAGGCCCCAAGAAAGAGGACACTAGAGACTGTGGTAACCACAGGATCATTTGCATTAATCTCCCATACAGGCAAAGTGATGCTCAAAATTCTACAACAAAGATTTCAATCATATATGAAGCGAGAAATGCTAGTGGTCCAAGCTGGGTTCAGGAAAGGAAGAGGCACTAGGCATCATACTGCAAACATGCATTGAATAACAGAGCACAACAAAGAATTTCAAAAGAAAATCAGCCTGTGCTTTATAGATTATAGCAAAGTTGTTAATTGTGCAGATCATTAAAAACTACAGATCATCTAAAAAAATGAGTGTGCTACAGCTCTTGACTGTCCTGATGTGTAACTTGTACGCAGGACAACAGGCTACTGTCAGCACAGAATGTAGAGAAATGGAGTGGTTTCCCATTGGGAAGGGGGTCTGGCAAGGCAGCATTCTGTCATCCTATCTGTTTAACTTGTATGTAGAACATATCATGTATAAAACATGATTAGACTCAGAGGTAGGAGGCATGAAAATTAGAGGAAGGAACATAAACAATTTTAAGATATGCAGATGACACCATACCACTAGCACAAATAGCAAAGACTTGGAACAATTGCTGAAGAAAGTCAAGGCAGAAAGTGCAAAGGCAGATTTACAGCTGAACATTAAGAAAACAAAAATAATGATCGCAGATGATTTACATAACCTCAAAGGAGACAATGAAGACACTGAAATAATTAGAGATTTTCCGCACTTTGGTTCAGTCCTTAATCAGAATGGAGACTGCAGTCAAGAAATCAGAAGAAGACTAGGACTGGAAGGGCAGCTATGAAGGAACTAGACAAGATCCTGAAGTGCAAAATTATATCATTTAATACTAAAGTTAGGATTATCTGTGCCATCATCTTTCTAGTTTCTCTGTATGGTTGTGAAAGCTAGACAGTAAAGAAAGCTGGTAGGAAGAAAATGAACTCATCTGAATAGTGGTGTTGGAGGAGAGTTCTACAGATACCCTGGATTGCTAAAAAGACAAATGACTGGTTCCTGGAGCAAATCAAGCCTGAACTTTCCCTGGAAGCCAAGATGACTAAACTGAGGCTGTCATTCTTTGGCAGTATCATGAGAAGATAAGACTCACTAGAAAAGACAATAATGGATGTTAAGGTAGAGGCAGGAGGAGATGAGGAAGATTACATAACAGATGGGTAGACTCAATCAAAGAAGACATGCCCCTGGACCTGCAAGACCTGAGCAGAGTGGTTGATGATAGGGTAGCTTGGAGGTTTCCCATCCACAGGGTCACCATAAGTCAAAGTCGATTGGCTGTTAACAACAAATGTGAACACACAGAAAGAAAAACTAAAGTAATAGGCAATTTGTGAGGGGAGATGTCTGTGAGGTGTCCCTTACTAAGGAAAAAAAATCCAGAATTTATTTTCATGTCTAGAAATGCTGTGTAAAGCTGTATTTGACCTTGTACTGTTGAATCTCCAGATCTTACCACTCCATAGCTCACTAGAGACTGGACCAGGGAAGTGTTTCAGTTAGCTGAGTACAACAGCATGTTAATAGACGGAATTTTTCATTAATTATGGACATTTCAGTAAAAGCTACAAAGAGGCTAAAATTGCCAATACTTATCAAGGTTGAGATTATGAAAGACACGATAGCCCTTGGTGGCCTCCCTGAATGTCTAAGCATCACAGAGACCTGCAAACCTAATACCTAAAAGACTGATTGACATCAGCCAGGAATGCCTGCCTTTGTGGGTAAGTGAGGTCTGGAGAGCCTATGTTGTTGTTGGAAGCTGGGATGGAGCAGCAGAAGGTTCTGCTGGGATACCACTTTAGGCTGGCTCCCAAGTTTTCAAAATTATTTTTTAAAGGAATTAGTTTTGACTCATAGCGTCAAAAAATCAAGTAGTTACTTTCTGAAGTAATTAAAGTTATAGTTTCAAAGTCCTAAAAGGTAGCTGTCATTATGCTTGTTTCCATTTTCTGAAAAGTAACTGTTACCACAATAGTTCCAAAGCCTCAAAAGGTAGCTATTATTATATTTGTGGTTTTCTTTAAGTAGCTCTTCCCTTTTCTCACAAGTAACCATCAAGTTACCAGAGTAACAGTTACTACAGTTAGCATAATACTTACTTTAAAAATACATATGAATACTACAAGCCATGGGCCTATAATATAAAACATACCTAACTAGCCTAAGGATCTTTCCACACTATACTGTTACAGTGCTATTATTCCACTTTCAGCATCATTTGGAATTCTGGAGTTTGTAGTTTACTGAGGCCAAAGAGCTCTCTGGCTGAGAATTCTAAATGCCTCTCCTTAAACGGCAAACCCCAGGACTCCATAGGATGTTGAAAGCGGAATAGTAGCACTATAACAGTGTAGGGTGGAAAGGCCCAAAGATAATAACATTACAAGTAAAATATACACACAGAAGATAGCTTTTAAAAATTATCTGTAAGATTAATAAGCGAGTGTGCAATAGTATGGCCAGGCACGCACCCTGCCCCCAGTAAAGAAATCCAATAAAAATGTACAGAATAATTTTTGAAACTTGAAAAATCACCATTAAAATTACCACCTCAGAAGAATCAATTGCTCAGATAATTCACTTTTGAGTAATATGTACAGGTGTTTTTTTTAAAAAAAATGCTTCGAAGGATGAGGGGCATTTTGCTCAAAAGGAGTCAGAAATAAGCATAGAAAAGGCATGTCAGTAAAGCATTCCCAAAACAAATACTCTACAGGCCTTTTGTACAAGAAACAGTAAAAAGCAGAACAGTACAAAAATCTGGTTTATGCATGCTGGCTAAGGAGCAGGGTCACTGAATGCTGGCACTGGGCCCAGAGCAAGATGCATGAACACATACCCTACACACACCCCAAAAAATTAGTAACAATCACCATAGCTGTGCTCTGGACTGTTGAGATACCAACATCTGTTTTGGAATTTGCTATCCACTCTCCAGGCCCTTAGAGGGCCAGACCCTGGAGATTTTGTCTCCCTGCCATCCTTCTCTCTTAAGCCCTGCTCAGAGAAGGAAGGACGGACAGAAGGAAGGGAGCAAGCAAACAAGCAAGCAAGCGAAAACTTCTCAGAGCATACACCTCTTTGCATGCAGCAGCAATGATAGGGATCTATATAACAACAAAAAGCCCATTCCTTTGCAGGCACTTTCTCCTGTTCTAACTGAACACTTACAGGAAAAAAGTGAATCAAATGATTAAGATCACAGGGGGAACATGGAGCGGGATCAAGACAAGAACATTTGCTTAGAAGCGCAGTCTCCTTCCAGTTCCAGCAACAACCCACACTGCATACAGAAGAGAAGTTATTAACATGGCAGAGATCGTGGATGCATTCCAAATCCCATCTTGTAACTATATAAGTAACTAAAAGTTATTTAAAACCTAAGACAACTGGTATTATCCTTTCTTAAATTATATCCTTAGTGTTACAGAAAAGAACTACTTCAAACTAGATTTTTGTAAATAGTTATTTCCAAAGTTTGGCTGGATAAAGAAAATGAAGTCCAAGTTTTCTGACGTAGCAAAACAGAAAGTACTACAAGGTGCGCTATTTCTGAACGTTCTGTATGTAAACCTGCAAGATGCTCCCTGGAAGAAAATATCTGCAGACTTGATAAAGGCTCTAGCCCTTTGCCTGCTTTACTTGCATTCTGCATACAGGAGTTGGTAAAATAAGAAAACATTCAGAACTGTGGCACACAGCTTCTCCCACCGCTATATTCTACCAGTCCATTCACTTGTTATCCATGGGGCCAAGGACAGCAGAAACGTCCCAATAAACATTCCTCACATGCTTAGAAATGTGGTCATATCTCTTGACTACATTAATCATACTCCACATTATGTTGCCCCCATACATATGCTGAATTCCACCACGTCTTACATCAATCATTCTCCTGTACTGTACTTATGCACAGTTCTACAAAGCTAGACTAGCCCACATGCAAGCCCCTTTCTAAGGTCATTTCTGCACTACACTGTTACAGTGTTATTATTCCACTTTCAGCCTCCTATGGAATCCTGGGGTTTGCAATTGAGGGAGGGGCCTTTAGAATTCTCAGCCAGAGAGCTCTTTGGCCTTGGTAAACTACAAACTCCAGAATTCCATAGGATATTGAAAGCAGAATAATAGCACTATAACAGTGTAGGGTGGTAATGACCTAAGCCTGCCATGCATCTCATGAGGATAAATCTTGTCAGTGGTATCCTACAAACTGTTTAAACGTTATTTTAATATGTGGGAGAGTTTGTCTGAAACTTTCTAGTCATTCATTTTTAATGGCAAAAAATGAAGCTGTGTCAAAGCTGGGGTTAAATTTGTTCCTTTTCACTGGTGAGCCCACTATCTGGGGCAGAAGGCAGGTCTTCATCCTCCCACATCCATCATCAACTTGGTCACAAATTACAATTGATTTATTGAATCCCATAGATCTTAAGATGAGCCCTGAGAACTGGCAACTAGCATCTACATTGTCTTGTCCTGAGAAGCCTTCACATTGCACAGTTATAGTCCTAGAGCTCTCTGGCAGAGAATACTAAATATCCCTCCCTAAACTGCAAAACTCAGGATTCTGCATGATGGAACCATGGGTCCTTTTACACCCCATACTTATAGTGCTATATTCCATTTTAACTGCCATGGCTTCATCCTATAGAATCCTGGGGTTTGTATTTTGGTGAGGGACTAGAGCTCTTTGGATAAATGCCCCTCTCTGAACTGCAAAATCCAGGGTTCCATATCACAGATCCATGGATCCTTTTGCTGGCTTTGTGCCTTTGCGTCATGTCTGACTTATGCTGACCCTAAGGCAAGCCTATCACAGGTTTTCTTGGCAAGATTTATTCAAAGGGAGTCTGCCTTTGGCTTCCTTTGATGCTCAGATAGTGTGACTTTCCCAAGGTCTCCCAGTGGGTTTGCATGGCCAAACGGGTATTCAAACTCTGATCTCCTAGTCGAACACTCAAAGTACTATACCACATTGACTCTCTAATGGACTCTTTTACACTAGATCATTATAACACTACATTCCACTTTAACTGCCATGGCATCATCCTATGGGATCCTGGGAATTATAGTCTGGTGTCACAGGAGAGTTCTTTGTCTGAGAATTCTAAATCCCTCTTCATAAACTGCAAATTCCAGGATTTCACGGGATGTTTCTATGGTAAAAATGGAATACAGTATTATAATTCTGTAAGGAATAAGGGCCCAAAGTTGGTTAAAGTGGAATTAGAGAGCTCTGAGTGTGTAATGTGGAAGGGCCTCTGATTTCTGTTTCTCACTGAGACATCAGAGTTCTCTGTAACTCAGAAGATGTCTTCTAAATGTACATGGTTACAATTCAACACACATGTAGCTGGGAGTAACTGCCAATAAAACCAATAAGATTTATTTCTGAGTAAACACATGCACTGAATTGTGCTGCGTGGAGATTAATCCATCCGTTAGGTTAATAGCTGAAGCATCACTGTTTCCCCACAGAAACCTCCTAATTCTTCCTTCATTGTCACGTTACATGCTTCTGGTTGTTTGTAGTAGAGGTCATGACTCAGACCCTATCCAGCTATCATTTGATGAAGACATCCCATTCATGTCTGTCAAATGTATATGCTCATTACTGGATACATAGTAAAGCATAATATAAAAACAATCTTGACATGGATGGTTTCCCCTTATCACTTGGATATCATGTACTATAGAGAAACTGCTTACTACAGAATTACTGGCTATATCATCTTAGGCAAAACCCTTTTCTTACTTGGTACATTCATGCCTCTAAGCTTCACAAAACACAGTCCTGGTAGATTGTGTCCTAGATGGCTTTGTTGCTAGACTTTAGGCTGTTGTCCTGCGGCTCTTTCGTACTACACGATTACAGTGCTGTTATTCCATTTTAATTGAAATGGCAACATCCTGTGGAATCCTGGAATTTTAAATTCTCAGCCAAAGAGTTCTAGTGCCTCACCAAACTACAAACCCTAGGATTCTGTAGGATGCAGCCAAAGTGGAATCATCATGCTATAACTGTGTAGTGTGAAAGGTTCCCTGAAGTCTTTGCAATAGTAACAATCTGTATTCTGCTCCCTTCAAGTTTTGTGGTTTTTTTCCTCTACTGCTATAATTTATTTCTTTAATTCTCAAAGCCAGAGAATAATAATTTAGCCCTTAACTCACTGCTTCTTCCATCCCCATCCTCTTCCAACCTCAGGAAGAGTACCTCCCTATTAAAAACTCCCCTGCCAAAGACCCTTGTCTGGATCCTATTCCATCTATCATGTCAGCAGTTATGTCATCAGGCTCACAAATGCACTGCCGTTGCCAGAAGCCTGACAAAATGGTATTTGCCTGTTTACTATTAGCTGCCTTTACAGTGACATAATTTAACTGTGCTTTGCTAAAGCATTAAACGGGAACTGCAGGGGGAGGGGTGTGTTGGCTCTGTAGATTAGAGAAAGTGCCAGGCGGCTGTACACATACTCAGGCAAACAACCTGCTGCAACACAGTCCCTAATGCTGCTTTCTCCTATTCAACTGAGAGGAAAGAAAATATGATGTGTGGATCTGAAGCACTGCCTAATGAACATACTGGATGGTGGCTTAATGGCTAAAAACAGTGTGTGGCCTTTGACTATTTATCACTAGTGTCAGTCACGCCTGAGTACTCCAATCCCTGTTTTATACGCTTTTACAGGTTTGCTCCATTGCCACCTACTTCTGCATAGGAGAAAGGGAACCCAAACTCTATTAACTCTTAGCTGGTACCACCACCAACCTCTTCTTAGGACTTCCCAAGATTCAATGGCCAGGCTGGAAGTCAGTGAGAAGTCTAGCTTGTCCCCTTTTCTGGCTGCTTCTGGCTTCCCAGAGTCCTTCCTTTTCCAATGAAGAATGGTAATATAATGCAAACATGCAGACAAGTCGTGTAGGAAAACTTTATTCCAAGAAACCAAGTATCACACCCACAAAGGGTACCTTATATATGAAGGCACCTTCCTTCAGACACAACAAGGAAAGCTGCGATCACCAAACAGTCTTAAATCATATTCAGCCAAGGATAAAAAGAAACATTAGGCCCTCATGCAACTAGCTAAACATTTCCCCTGTTCTACTGGTATCCCCTGCTTGTTTGACAGGTTAGGGATCAGAAAACTGTCAAAACTCAGAAATTGTGAAAAATGTGGAACCCAGTCTTTAGGATGGCCACAGTGGCAGCAAAACTGCTATGAGCATGAGAAATCGGTATGCATGGTTAGAACACATGGGATGGGAGAAAAGGAGGGGTGAGGAACCAGTGGGGAGGCAGGTGGGATGAGGGGTAAAAGCTTCCACGTGAAGCATGCCTGCATGAAGTTCACAACAATGATCCACCTCCTTTTCTGTGAGGACACTTCTGATTGGGTAAGGTTTTGAGAGGGACAGGATGGACAGAGTGGAGGAGAGTGGTAATTCTGGTTACTGTTGAAAGAGCGTATCATTGAAAAGTTTGTGGGAGGGTTCCTATACTTCCAATGCACTTGACAGTGTGGACTCAGGTGTTCAAAGTGGAAGCGAGAACCTGAGCCTCATTGTCTGGCCTGCAACGAAGTTTCCCCGGAATATGGCAGAGTAGGCAAGCATCTCTGCTTACTCCTACATCAGTCCCAAGAAGAGCTCCTTTCCCACAGTGTTGTGTTTTTACTACCTCTGTCTCCAAAACATCTGGAAGCTTTCACACCACCTCACAAACTGGCTATTCCCCTTGGATAAGTACTGTTTGACTCTCACAATCCTTTGCAAATTCTGCATGATGCTATCCCTAGATGTATGTTAATGCTTTTGGTTACCTGGAATCAAGCACACAAACCTACAGCTGGTTGGCGCAAGATAACAATGGGGCGCCATTATCACATCTAGCAACCAACCAACCAACCAACAGTAACTCGAGGAGAGTGACAGAGGGATGAGCTCACAGAGCAGCCTGCAATAGAGTACCAAAGATGTTATAATATTTGGGCAGAATTTAATTTAACATTAAATGATGTAATGCTTTTCAGTTTTGAACCATTAGACAAAATTTTAAGATCACAGATAAAAAGCCAAACATTACCTTGCTCCAAGGTATAACAAAGGACAGCAGTCTGGGCTGAATGGCCCTGTCACAGTTTCTCATTGGCCTGGGACCTAATTCCAGGTTGCTGACTGATTTAGTGCAACCAGCAGAAGTAGTACACAGAAGACATTTCTGCACTAGACTGTTTTGGCGCTATTATTCTACTTTCAACCTCCTATGGAATCCTGGGGTTTACAGTTTCGGGAGGGGCCTAGTGGACCCTCCCAAAACTGCAAACCCCAGGATTCCATAGGAGGTTGAAAGTGGAAGAATAGCACTATAACAGTCTAGTGCGGAAATGGCCATAAAGACCCACAACAATTAACTCCACCCCAATTCTACTGGTTACACACTCAGAAGAAACCAATCCATGGGATTAACTCTATCTTTCACTTTTAACTTCTGCACCTTCCAGAAGAACCTTTCAAAATTTGTTGGTGCTGGTTCCTTCTTGAGGATGTGCAGACAGAGGTGGGTAGAGAGGAGGTAAATTTTGTAGCTTGCCTAAGGACACCAAATGGCTGGTGAGAGCACTGCCTCATACATCCATTGTTATACATAATATACAGTACAGAGCTGTGATGGATGGTAACAGTAGCTCATCCTGAGTAGAAGACCAAAAAATAAAAATAAAAAATAAAAATTCGGAATTCAGTAATACTTGCTGCTGCCACCCTGCCTCCAAGATTTGAAGCCAACCTTAGAGGCCCATTACATCTGTATTTCTGAGCTCAGGGATGCATATTATGGGGACAAAACGTGGTTTCTTGGTTTGATGGTAATACTTAATTTCTTACTAGATGACTTCAAATACGCTATTCCATCCATTAATCCCTTTAGTTATACCCCACCTTTTTCCCAGGCTGGGACTCAAAGTGGCTTACAAAAGCAGAGAAAAATACAAACAAAAACTCTTATGGTTTCTTAACAAAATATAAAAAGTTGTAATTAAAGACATACTAAGCTATTAACAAAATTAAAAACCATTCAAATAATTAATTTACAACAAAGAATAAGGAGCATCACAAGATACTTTAAAAAAAAACACTTTCTTGTAAAACAATCAATTCCCCAATACCTGCCCAATCTTAGTCTCTTATCTGCAATATGAGAATAAGAGTTTTGGGGTGCTATAAGGATTACGCACGAAACAAAGTATGCAATGTAGTTTTAATGCTGACCATTCAAAAGCTTTGTACAAAATTAGATAAGGACAATAAAGAGCCTTTTTTGAAGTATTAAGGTAGCCACATGAGACATAGAGATGGGGTTACGTACAAACCTTGGGCCTAGGTAGAGTGTTGCAACTTACTTTTTGCAATATTACTATTATTATTGTTGTTATTGTTATTGAGAATTTCATGTGTTCATTGCATTTTATGCCACCTAATTTTATGTATCTCATGGCATAATTTCTCTTCTTTTTTTATGCTGGTCTATGACCGTAAGAAATCACCAGTTGATTGATTGACTGAAAGCACTGTACAAACCAACTTTTCTCTATGTGTTGGCCTCTAAAAGTTTTGGACTCAGATTTCCATAATCCCTTATCAATGGCCATTCTCGTTTAAGCTAACTGAGAGCTCCAGTTCTAAACATCAAGGGCTCCTTCATACTACATAATTATAGAGCTATGATTCCACTTTCACTGCCATGGCCCCATTCTATGGAATATTGGGACTTGCCATTTAGGGAGGGGCAGTTAAAATGCTCAGCCAGAGAGTTCTTGGGCCTCATCAAACTACAAACACCAGGATTCCATGAGATGCAGCCATGGAAGTTAAAGTGGAGCCTTAGTACTCTCAACTGCAGTGTGAAAGGGCACTTAAGAGAATACACTGTTGATGAAAAATGCAGTAGCAGCTGACATCTCCCATGTATGTAAAGTAGTGAATCGATTCTGGGTTTTAGCTCAGACCTTAAAGGAGCGATACAAGGTGTCAGACCTCATCTCTCAAAACAGATTCAGCACGTTGGACAGCCCCCTTAAAATTCAGACTAAAATCTGGAGCAGGTTCACCACTACCAATGACAGGGGAGCCACCAGAGGCTACTATAAAGATTGTATATATGTTGATCATTCTCACCTTGTTAGGGTTTCACTGAAATCCACTAGTTAAGGGGTTTCAGCTATTATTCTATCTCAATGCAGCAGGCATAACCTAGGGACAAGGACTGTACTATTAATTTATGGTGTTAAATGTTAATCAGAAAAGAAAGGAAGTTTACCTCCTCTGATGAAAAATGCTACACGGTTTGATGACATCTCATGCTGGAAGAGGCAAACTGTGGGAACATGAATATTCAGCAGCAGCAACGGCAGGTGAATTGTTATGCAAGGGGCAATATCAATTGCATGCACTAAAATTCCTCTCCCTTGCTTCACTTGGTGCACAATGCTCTCTTGCAGACAGCTTTGTACACATAGATCAAGTTTTGCCAGCATGTTTTAAAATTTAATCTCAGACTCTCAACCAGAGATTGAGACTTTTGTTCTAAGCTATTTCAGATCAAGTTTGCCTTGCTATTTCCTGTTGTAATAAACAGCAAAAGAAAAAAGAAAAGGAAAAAAATAGCTTTTATTTAAGCTTCCACATCTTTATAGAGGAAAAGCAGGTAGTTGCATGGATGCTGAAGGAAATGCTAAGGTTAAAAACCTCACATTTTTCTAGCTGCAAAAGAAGAAATTTGTCACAATCCTGGATTGATTAAATATTGTATTAAGCTAGATTTGGTTTGTGGCTCAATCAGAACAGCCAGCAAGATACAGAAAGATTAGTATATAGAGGTTTTAGAGCTCTGGAGAATGCGTAAGAACAAACATGGCAACTTATCCAATATGTCACCCATGCAAATAGGAGAAAACTCTTGTGCAGGAGCTGTGGAAACTACGGGTAGTGTTTGGTAGTTCAGCAGCAAAGCCTGAAGGACAGTGACGGGACCAATACAATCTAGGCTCACATGTGACACACAAACAAAGAGTAAAAAATAGATATGCACACAAGTGGATGATTTCACGTGACAAGAACAGCTTGGAAAGCCACATAAAATGTGATTATCCAACAATAATGGACTAATCCAAATCATTTACTGAATCCAAGGTGTAGAATCTGAAAACTGGAAGTAGCCACTAAATAATAATGAGTGCCTCTGACTGAAGCCTTCTTACTACTGAGCAATTAATTAAGCAGCATATTTCCCATGCATATTTAAAGCCCCTTCTTCCTTTCTTAAAACTGACTACTAATGCTTCTCCCCTTTTTGGTCAACACATTACAACCAACTTTTATTGTACAGAAATCCTCTCCCTATTTTTCTCCTCCTCTCATTTCATCTCACTCTACCAAAAAACAAAACAAAACAAAACAAAAGCAGATCCAAAACCAACCATTTAAACATTCTGCTACCTGCATCGGTGCATCTCTATCTTAAAGTGGAGATTAAAGAGAAAACATTACGTCCAGCCTCTAGATTAGGCTGTCCAACTAGCTTATACTGTTTTAATACAAAGCGTAGCAGCTAAAACCAGACTCCAGCTTAGATCATATAAGGACAATCATATACTCCTCACCCTCCCCCCTCAGTCTTTTCAAGGAACACATGAGTGACTCATTTGGACTAACTGCTGGCTTTTATTTTTAAGAGGGGAACAGCCGTTACTTCTTTGAACCAGTATACTCCTCTGTCATCCACGATTTTTTTCAGCCCGTCACTGTCAAAGGTTGGATGAGCTCCTCCGTAGTTGTTTTTATTCTCACTGGAGTCAAGCAGGCTGCTTGCCACACTGTTTCCACATGGTAGCGCATCAATGTTAGCTTGTGCGTGTGTGTATTCATTCTGCAACTGCCAAAGAAAAAAACATCACAAAGATGTTGACCGTATATGCCAAAATGTTCTGGGGCTTGGAAATGGGTTGGTCATGTTATTAAGTGCCAGCTAAATGGAACCTCCTTCATGCAGATATTTCAAGGCTCGCCACTCTAAAACCCTGCAGAACAATGGTTTTTAAAGCTCAGGCCAGAACAAGAGAAAATATATCCCCCATTAAGACAAATATATGTCTTCAAAACTGTGAAGTAAACTATCTGGGCGAACCTCACTAGAACAGTATTTTTCCATTTTAAAATCAAGGTTGTTCTTTCATTGACTAATCCATTAAGAATATTCAACTGGAAACAATCCTCCTTTGACAGCTGAGCTAGCTAATACTTGCATCTTCTTTATGCACCTTCCATATGTAACTGATGCCCTGCTCCAGGTACCTTCCACCATTGGTGTTGTAACTGGGCTGTGCAGACTCAATTCGATACAGTTTAATTGGCAAAAATGTAAATTATGTAAATTGGCATAAGATATAAATTATATACAATTAAGACTGGAAGTCATGTGAAAGAAGTCACATTGATGCTTCTTCACTACTCTTCTGAATTACTAATTATCACCCCAAGCCCTCAGCCTCTCTATCCATAATTTTTCCTCCCTTTATCCTTCAGTTAACTCTTCTGCAAATGCATGACTATTTGTATCTTGTGTGCATGCATGAGTGAATTCCCCTCAATAAAACACATTTTTAGTTTACTTTTGAATCTCTGGCTGGTTCTTTCCTAGAAGACCCTGTAAAAATTGGTGGAAAGATCTCATTATTACGTCCCTCTCACAAGCCTCCTAATTTTGAGCTAATTAATTCCTCTGTCACACGGAGCTACTGGCATCATGGGTGGACCCCTTAGTCACTCATATTTTGGGGTAACAGTGTTGAGGCAGGCAGCAACTATGGAAAGAGCTTTTTCTCTGACAATGCCTCACTGAAAGAAAACTGTACATGTTCATATTCACTATTGGATCATGCACCCAGGACTTAAATGCACAGTTCTGCTTCTTTCTACTTTGGCCATTATTTTAATTCAATCTTTCTCAACCTTTTTAATCTAGAAGAATCCTTGAAATAATCTTCAGGTCTTAGAGAATTCCTGTGTAAAAATTACAGGACTCCATGAGCCCCTGCATAAAAATAACTATAACTCAAAAAAAATTTTTTTTAAACAAACTGCAGTCTCTTGTGGAACCCCCTAGCAACCTCTGAAGGACCTCTTGGCAGGGAAACACTGCTTTAATATAATGCTTTTGCAAAAGCTTTTGACTTTCTGCTGCTCTTGTTATTTTCATGTGATTTAATTTATTTTAGTACTACTGCTGCTTCTTGCAATTTGCCTTGGGAACAAACACTGAAACATGGAATGTGCGTGCTCTAAGCAAATACAACCAAATGATTCTCCATAAGACTGACTAGTCCTGACCTGTAACTTGCTTTCTAAGACCTGCCTTCGTTAACTGACACTGATCACTTATTTATGATTTAGTTTTAGCTCCTCTAGCCTCATCACACGAGATCTTCTTCTACATGAAAGAAAAAAAGATAAACATCCCTGAATCTGTCAACCTATTAAAACTAAGGTTAAACATTAAAAAACAGCAGAAATACAATCCTGTCTGATCTAGGCTACTTCCAGATTCAACGACAAATTTACGTTTCAGGGGATTAGGGGAACTATGTTAATCTGTTGTAGCCAAAAACAGCGAAGGGTCTAGTAGCAGCTTAAAGTTTAATAAGTTTTCTTTGGCCATGATAACTTAGGTCAGATAAAATTGTTACGATTTAAGGTGCCATTAGACTCTTAGATATATTCAAGTGTTTCCCTCTTGTCAAAACTGCTCATATAGGAAACCCGTCACATGAAGGAGAAAAATTCTAACCTAGCTTTTCTCTCTAGCATATTAGTTTTTTAGTTAACTGGAGGGAGCTTGCTAACATACTATTGCTCAACAAAGCTCTGAATTACAAGGCAATCACGTGACATTTGTTAACAGGTCCATTGACTCTAAAGATAAACTGTCAAATCACAGAGTTAACATATAACATTCACTAAGAAATTACAGTTGTCTGTGGGGAAACAAAAAATCTTGAAATTATTCCCAGCATCATATTAAAATTTCCAGTTTTGCTTGGGAAAAGCCATGATAACTAAAGCCCTATTAAAGTGTTAGACATATTCTAAATAAAGTCCCTTTCCTTGTGCCTCTCCATGTCATAATGGTGAGCGGGTTTTCTTTTTCTTACTTTATACTGCAATCTTCTTCTAAGGCACTCAAAATAGTTCACTTAGGCCCTTATCACACAATGCCCCAATTGTGTGGCATCCCAGATCCCACCCCAGCAGTGCCATTGCTGGGATGAGACCAGGACCTGATGGTCTCTAGCCAGCTGCTGATGGATGGATAGCATTCAGGACGCACTCCTTCCTTTTGCGGTACAGCCAGTCTCTTCCTGCTCTTGATACCACTTCTGCCCTTCCTGCTCACCCGCAGCTGAGTGATCATTGTGGGAAAGGGAGCCCTTACCGGATTTTTCCCGGTAATCGTATACGGCGCGATCACAATGGCTGGAGATTCAACTGCAGTGGGACCAAAATGACATCATGTGATGGCACATATCCTGGACTGGCAGCAACAAGTTGCCGTCCTGGGATAGTGACATCATGCGGTAAGGGCCTTAGATTTCTAGATAGTCTCACACACCGGCCCACACCATATTCAGTTTCAACATTAAGGTTGCATTATGTCCCTTCAGATGATTCTCTAGGGCTTTAAGCATCACAGACAAGTCCTTCCCATCTATTACTCTTTACCACAAGCATCAGGAGATGAATCTAGAATCATTACAGTAGCAAGGGCTAAAGAACTGTAATCCTAACTGGACATGTGACCCACTACGTGATTTAAGTAACTAACTAAAACTCCTCACAGAACACTAGGTCACCAAGGACCTCAGCAGAAATACATATACACAACAAAATTTTGCAAATATAATTTGTGGCACAGTATTAGCTACATGAGGCTTGTTCTTCCCCAATATTTTTTTAATGGTGTAGTTGGGAATAAGCATGTTGCATACAAAAAGAAGCTGTAATTTATTCTCACAGAAATCATAACTGTATTTACAGTGTTTCTTTCCTTTAGCACTTTATTATACTTTTAAAAGACCAATTATTTGTAAATGTACTTGAATATTTTAAAAACCAATATTGACAAAGTTAAACATAATAGCTGAGATTTTTCTAGACAGCTCTGGGAGCATTACACTTTGTTCTTTCCTACTGAGCAACAGGAATAAGGTACATACAAAGACAACATTTATGAGACCATTTTTGTTGGTAGTAAAGTATGGAGGCTTTCAAGCTTCAAAGGTTTTTTTTCTCAGATACAAATGCCAAAAGTACATGCAATTCAAAAGGATTCCATGGTTAACCTTACAGCTCTAAATACACTACACATTTCTGGAGCCAATCTCAACTAAAAGTGAAATGGCTGACCTGACAGAACTGAAAACGTACACAGCTCAAATGTTTAGATGCATACATCAGTGTCGGAAAAAAATCACTCTTTTAGACTGTAGCTTTCCAGATCTCCCAGCCAGGATGGCTAGTGACCATTTTGATGGAGGAAACCTGGGAGCTGAAATTTTAAAAAGAAACTATTCCAAGCTCTGTCACTGGCATTTGCAAAAATTTGTCGAAGACATTATAATGATTTACATTTCTATACCACTTTACATAAAACTTCAAAAGAACTGGCATACAATCAAAGGCCAAACTCAGAAGTAAGAAAACTCAGTTGAAAAATACCACAATATTAGGTACACACTAAAAATCCCAAAAGATTTTTTTTAATTATGTTGATCCTAAATCGGCATTTACTATACATTTACATTATATTACTGCACTAAAAACCTTACTGGAATGCAGGTGAAAAATCGTATTCATTCCTCCTTCTTCTTCCATCTTTTTTGTGAGGATAGAAGAAAATGAAACAGAACCATGAGTTTGAGAAAATCCCATTTCTCATTCACCCCCTTAAAAGGAATGAATTAAGGCCCTTTCCACGACGATGCTTCTGCATGATCTCGTTGCGGTCCCGCCTTTCTCATGTAGCCAGCCAGTGCAATCACAGGCTTTATCACTGACAGAAACTCTGTCAATGACCTCCAGTCCCACCATGCAGAAGGGCCAGAAGCGCAACCAACATGCTTCCTCCACTACTGCAGCATAGGGAGAAGGCCGGCTGCTGTGCAAAAGGATGTTGCACGTCCCTCACGCTCCATTCTGCAGGCAGTCAGTTGCGTTGGGAACACGCTCCCATCCTGGCAGAGGCGCTGCCAGGATTGTGACGAGATGCGCAAGAGCGTCATCACATGGAAAAGGCCTAAGCCAGAGAGAAAGCACACAGGAAGTATGAAGGAAATACAACCCTTTATCTGGAACTTTCAACAAAAAGCCTGTCCCTATATTGTGCCACAGCCTGTTTCCCAGCTCAGAACCAGGCAATCTACATTAGGGAAGGGGACATAGGATACCTATGTGGTATAAGGCACACTGGAGCAGTCATTTTTTTCATTGATTTTCACTGACTTAAACCCACTGGTCAGTACAGTACAGTACTCAGTACAAATGTATATGTGATTCCCCAAGGCTTTAATAATTTCACATCTTCTTGTGGCTATCATGATTTGTTCCACTGGAAGTACTCCCTTGCCCTTCCTTTGGATCTCTTTTAAAATCTTTGCAAAATATTAATACTTCTCCCAGTAACAACTGAAAATACTACCTATGGTGGCATATATCCTTGTTCATCCAAGGATCTTTGTTAACAAAGACCAGAGACATTATTAAGAACAGAATAGAAACAACAAAAGATAGCAGCAATGCTGACACTTTTGGAAAAGAATAACAGCAGAGTTAAGAAGGGTTTGAAACCGCATGCTAGAAAACAAGACATTTCTGGAAAGATGTTGTTGGTGTGGGATGCCTTTAAGTCAAATTCTTCACAAAGTTTTCTTGACGAGATTTATTCAGAGGAGCTTGCAACTGTTTTCCTCTAAGGTTGAGAGAGTGTGACTAGCCAAGTGAGTTTCCAGGACAGAGCAGAGATTCAAACCCTGATGTCCTGGAATCTCAGTCCAGCACTCAAACTCTTAAAATGGCATCAGACTTATGCGGTATTTGTACACAGAGTGGATTTACATAAGAGACAAGACTACAAACTGATATTTCTGTTAAGAGGTTAGTTTGGTAAAATATCTTTCTTAAACACCATTTTGCTAATAAGAGGAAAAGAACAGAATTAAAAATTCTCACCTGCCATTTCTAAAAATGTGTTTTCTAGCAGCCAGTCAGCAGAATAGCCTGCTTAGACTATTAAACAAGACAGAAATGTCAAATTTAAGATTTGAAGCATTGCTTTCAAAAACATCACAACTTCATTTAGCACATCCCACAATCTAACATTTATTAGTGTCTGTGGGCCAATGCATACTTCACATTATGATTCCATTTCAACAGCAATGTCAATGTCCCATGGAATTCTGGAGTTTGTAGTTAGGTCACAGGCACCAAGAGAACCAGCGTGAGGTAGTAGTTTAAGCGTTGGACTAAAACCCTGGAGACCAGGGTTTGATTCTCCGCTCAGCCATAGAAACCCACTGGGTGACCTTGGGCAAGTCAAATTCTCTCAGCTCCAGAAAAAACCATGATCAGTTCACTTCAGAGTCACCATAATTTGGAAATCACTTGAAGGCATTTAACAAAAACAACAATATATCCTGTACCTTTTATTAATCTCAAAATTGGCAACAAGCAAGCAAGGAATTGAGCCCTGACAGCAGGTACCCCCTTACCTGGACCACAAACATTTACTAGAGAAGCAGTAAAGTGCAGTAAACAGAAGCACAGTCTTGAAATGAGTGGATAATTCTGTGGTTTCTGCTCTACAAATCCCTTTGTCACTGCTTGGACAGACATCCTTACATTTCTCTCTGAGGTCTCTGTATCATTTCCTTATTCCCTCCCAGCTCCAGTAAATGTCAACATCTACTCCTCAGTACTCTCTTCCTAGACCTTCCTCAGTTGCCAGTCTGACCCCAAGTGGATCGACAAAGAAGAGAGAAAATAATACTGTACAGTCATAGAACGAGAAAAACGAAAAGGAAACGAGTATCTAGAGTAAAAATATTAAAAGGGAGACAACTTTTTTTTTAAATAATTTTTATTAAGTTTCACAAATAAAAAAAAATCATCTCAAATTGTACTTTTACATGTAATGTTTTTGTTCTTCCGCTCTGATCTAGTTTTCACTTTCTAGATATCTACTCACATATAAAAAATTATGCCTCACAATTCCATGTTCATCTTACGTGCTTGATCTTGCATTTCTCTCATCAACTCCTGTTATATTACAGTTGTTCCTCTTTAATTTCAACCATAATTCAGACATTTTCACTTAGCAGTTCCCAGCAATTACCCATTACAATTTGCCATTCTGCTTTTATCTGATCGTCCGATTTCCCCTTTAATCTTTGTGAAACAATAGCCGCATTTCTATTCTCAATAAATGTCCCCCACCATTGTTCAATTGCCGGTATTTGCTGAGACTTCCACAATTTGGTATATTCAGTTCGAGCTGTCGTTATCATGTACAATATTAATCTCCAGTGCCTCTTAGTGTTAGTATTCTCAAGAACATTTGTCATGTTTAACAAATAAAATTCAGGGGTTTTTTTACAAATTGAACCTTCAGTATTTCACACATCTTTTCATGTATTTCACTCCAATATTTCTTTGCCTTGGGACATGACCACCACATATGAAATATTGTCCCCACCTCTTTCTGACATTTCCAACACATTCCAGTACCTGTATTGTAAATCTTTTTTAACTTGTCTGGTGTCATGTACCATCTATGAAACATTTTAAAATAGTTCTCTTTGAGATTCTGAGCCATTGTAAATTTTTGTTTCCTTTTCCAGCTCTGTTCCCATTCATCTAATTGAATTGGATGCCCAATATTCTGTGCCCACAAAATCATTGCAGATTTCACAGTCTCCTCCTGTCTCTCCTGTGTTAATATTTCTTGATATATATGGGCTAACAGATGCGGTGGATTGTCAAAGATCCATTTAATCACTCCTGTCCTTTCTTTGGATTCTATTCCATAGGTTTTCAAGTCCATCTGGAATCTCTCATTTAGCTGCCTGTACAGAAACCAACTTAATGGCAATCCTTCCTGTTCCAATTTTTCTCTTGATTTGATCTTATAAGCATTTGTCATTGTTTTCTCTAATATATCCTCATATCTCAGCCATTTCTCTGTTCCCTTCCATCTTCCAAAGAAAGCTTCTTGAGGGGATACCCACATGGGTAGCTGCCTTATGTTTTTACTCTTATATTTATTCCATATCTTCAGAAGCGATTTTCTGATATAGTGATGCAAAAAATCTTTGTCAATTTTTGCTTTATCATAAAACATATAGGCATGCCATCCCATCCTCAGGTCTGCTCCCTCCAGTGCAAGCATTCTTGTATCTTGTAAGTCAATCCAGTCTTTTAGCCATATGAATGCCGCAGCTTTGTAATATAATTGAAAATCCGGTACTCCCATTCCTCCCCGTAGTATTTGATCTGTCATAATATTCCATTTAATTCTTGGTTTTTTCCCTTGCCATATAAATTTGGTCAGGTCTTTTTCCCACTGTATGAAAGGTTTACTGTTTGTTATTATGGGGAGATTCTGAAACAAAAATTCATCTTTGGAAGAACATTCATTTTGATAGTCGCTATTCTCCCCAACATAGACAATTTCATGGAAGTCCATCTTTCCAAGTCTTTAATTATCTCTTTCCATTTTTTCTCATAGTTATTTTGAAACAGCTCATTATTCCTTTTTGCTATCCAGACACCTAGATATTTTGCTTTTTGTACTTTATTAAATCCAGTTGCAAGTGCTAATTCGTTCTCCTCCTTGTCTGTCATGTTTTTCATTAACAAAGCTGTTTTTTCTTTATGTACCTTGAATCCTGAAAATTCTCCGTATTCTTGTATTATTCCAATAAGATTTTGTATGCTTTTCTTAGGATCTTCAAGAAACAGAACCAAATCATCAGCAAATGCTTTAAGTTTGTATTCATAATTCTTGATTTGGACTCCTCTTATAACATTATCTTCTCTTATGTTGTTATTTAATATCTCCATTGTCAATATGAATAACAAAGGGGACAGAGGACATCCCTGTCTTGTTCCTCTGTTCAATTCAATCTGCTTAGTTCTATCTCCGTTAATAACCAATCGAGCTCTTTGTTGGTTATATATTGCTTCAATCCATGAAAGAAATCTATCTCCAGCTTGCATTGCTTCATTACTGTTTTCAAAAACGGCCAACTGATTATATCAAAAAAGGGAGACAACTCTTAAGTAGATGAACAGAAAGGCATTTTCAGTATTCATGTGAGATCCAAGGTAACTGGTGGTTTCCAACACATTGGGGCAGTGAACCTGTTCTGGATTTTAGTCTGAACTTTAAAGCAGCTACCAGGGTGTTGATCTCTGTCCCCAAAATAGGATCAGTACCTTGGTCAATTCCTTTAAAGCTTGGAGTAAAATTCACCGCACTGAGCCACCGCTACTGAAAACTGTGAGATGCCTATCTGCCACCAATGCAAAAACTGGCAAGAGGAAAGGAAGCCAGACAAAACACTGATGGAGGAGGGTTTTGACCCCTACCCATGGCTTTCCCCCCGCAAATGCCCCCACTGCTCTGCACACCAGCAGTAAGCGAGAACTCTATTTAACTTTATTTTTACCATCAAACGTGTATTTCCGTTCTGGAAAAGCTGAAGCCAGCTGACTTTACAGTATATGTATGCAAAGTGAACACCAATATAGCATGTGTAAAGTTACACATTTTTCTACTAAAAGATCTTCGGGAACACAAAATGGATAGGGAGACACGTAAACAGAAGCAAGCAAAATAATGCCCCCCTTCTTTCCAGAGCCTCTAAAATTAGCAATTATAAATAGATGGTCTGCATTAATGTCAAGAAATTCATTTCTGAAGTAATCCTTTGTATTAAGATGCAAATATATTGACTAGGCAATCCAAACATCAGCTGAGGGACGGAGAGGCTCTATGTCATGAAGGGGGTATGATTTATGCTGACAATTTTAAAGTATCTTTGATTTGAAAAGCTCTTTATAAAGCATTGGCAACCACCAGATGGATCTTTGTCGAAGTACATTTTCCAGACAGTAAAATAAAACAGGTTTACTTTGACAATTTTTATTCTGGTAGCCAAAGGTAGCATGTAGCATTTTCCACAATTAGATCTCTTTGCTTCCATGGCACCAAGTCAAGCCCCTCCTTTTGTGGGTGTTTGTTGTCATGGTATTTTTCAACCATTAAGCATTTTAGAACTTCGTATCACTTTCAGACTTTTTGTTGTAGAGTTATGCTATCAACACAGTTGGATCAGGCTGTAAGATTAAGCACATTTAGGACCAAAGCATACTCTAAGTGGAGCTAGCCAAACATTATTTTTTGTACAAATTATTTTTTGTATCCAAAAGCCACTTCCAGAAGGACTTCAAGATGACATGGGTGTGGAAATAAGTTGTTTATGGGTAAGGTTAGCCAGTCCTTTCCCATTCAGGTTCAACTGTTATGTTCAAACACTATGTGGAGCAGGAACATGCAAGAAACATGGGGAAAGAATTAAGCTTCTTCCTTGCTGCTCCTCTGCCCTATTCCTGTAGGAAAATTGCCATATCTCTGTTCCTACCTGTTTCAGAGTATACTATATGATTTGGCCCTTACAAGAGGGAAAAATCCACTAAAATCAGTGGGACACTCCTAACTAAATACTATTACCAATTATTTCAGGAGTAAGTGGGACCTACTTCAGAGTAAACATTCATAGGCACAATCTGCCACTTGTAGCAATGGGATCCCTGCATGTTGAAAAGTGGGGCAAAATTATTTTTTTAGGAAAAAAGCAGTAGTGTTTAAGACTTTGGCTTTAAGGAGTGGGGGAAGAGTAAAACAAAGTGGTTCATTCGGCTGGCACACAGTCCCTTCCTTTTCAACAGAAATCTGAATGGAAAGGGTGTTGCTCAAATCCATTGTTCAGATACAAATGTGATTTTTTAAAAGTTTCCATTTGCCACTTAGTTCACTTTAGGTCAAAGCATTATCAGTTTTAAATACTGCCTGGAAAGAACTCTGGTTAAGTCACAGGAAAAGGTGGGAGCATTCTTGGTGTTTCCTGGTAGCCTGAAGACCAACATAATGTTTTCCTTTGGCTTTTTGTTATCCTTTTTCTTAATTTAAGTGTACTATCACAGTGTGTCATAAGGATCCCCTTTGCATCAAGGGTCATATCTGACAAAAGACACTATACATTATACTTTGAAATGTCCATATGAAATGTCCATATATGGAAATATCTTTGGGAGATTTTACTGCAAAGAATAGATCCACTTTTTTTTTCTTTTTCTTTTTTTTGCCTTTCTTCATCATTTCTCTCTACAGATCCATACATGATGCAGTTTGGTTGTACAGTCTAGAAAGAGCTGTTCCATGTGATTCTCTGTGCACCAGGCTGTGAAATGTTTCTGTAACAAAATGTGTGTGTGTGTTTTCATCAATAATTTGTTGTTAGATTTCATTGCCATTATATCCATTCCAGCTGCTCAATCCAATTTATACTGTGTTCATTCATCATGTTACTAATTTATTTCTTGAAATAATGCATTTCAGAAAGAAGAATTTTTTGTCCACAGAAATATATAATAATGGCAAATTGTCCACTTCACATCTCTATTTAAAGTTATTTGCAAAACAGTGATATATAGCCTGACAACATGGGTTAACATGTAGAGACACCTGTTTTTGTTTCTTTTATGTCATGTGATCAGAGCACTGGAGACAAATCAAGAACCAGCAATGTTATATTTAAGCAGCCTGTTATATTGCTGATTTACCAACAAATTGTCACATGCAGAATGAAAGGACCTTTGCTTTCTATAAGAGCACTGAATCAAAACAAATGCAAGACACATTTTTTTCATTCATTTAAAAAAATGTTATAAAGTACAAGAAAAAAGTCATACTTCAAGTAAATCCATTGCTTTACGGGTATTGCAGCTAAAATTTTTCATCAGAAACGAGTGAGTTTTCTCACCACAGTAGCCCTTGGGAAAAAGACAGTAGAATATCAGGGGTATTGATTCTGGGTTCTGAAGACAATAGGAGTGTAAAGGGGAACACTAATTTAAGGGACAGCCACAGAATTCATGTCTTGGGGCTTTTAGAATGATCCAAAACATCCATCAGATCTTTTAAATCTTACCTCTGTTATAACTTCTTGAATTATTTTGTCTCCACTAGTTCTCCATTGTGTCAAACAGGTGTTATACAATTATTTGCTGAAAATGAATTAAGAAAAGGAAACCAAGACCAGAAATTGTAATGATCTGATAATGTACACCGTCTTACATCGGTTTTAGAAATGACTTTGGGTCAGTAAGTATGTGAACACCTTGTTGTAAACATATTTTCATCATCCTAAAAGAAAATATTTGACAATCCCCCACCTACTCCCATTTTTTTCCAGGAAAAAAAAGGCTTTGGAAAGGAAAGAGTTTTCTTCTGAATTTTTCTGTTCTTTTTTTTTTTTCTGGCTCTCATATCTCTGCAACAATAAATTCTCAGCAACATGGCTTTCCCGAAGAGACTGGAACATCACATAGAGCATGAAACTACCACTCATTTTCAGTCTCAGGTTAGGTGAGAGGATGGAAGAATGTCAGGTGTGGTACCTGCAATCACTCAAGGCAGAAAAACATAATAATGGAATGGATTAAATGTATTTACTTATTTATTATCAAAATATTTATATCCTACCTTCTATCTAATAATAGCAGGGAAGGGTACAATTAAATCAATTGGACAAACTTATAACAGTGTAAGCAATAAAAAAGATTTTGAATGAATATAAACATATTAAACAATTTAACAAAAGATGATTAAATAAAATGAACTCAACCTTTTTTCCACTTTGTGCTATTCACTATGCCTTGTTTTGCAGATGTTTGGTCAAACCTGTGCCATATACATTGTTTCTGACATTGCTGAATTGAACCTGGATCTAATAGTTCCATGCTACAGATTCATATCATCAACTAATCAGGCACATCATTTATTGTACATGGAATAAAATCTGCATTCTTTGGCTTCAGAGTCAACTGCTTTGCTTTGCTTTTCTTTTAACTTGGCAATAAAAGTAAATGTAAAGGAACATAAGATAGTAAGAGAAAGTGACTTTTGGAGTTAAGAGTGTGCCTGGTGCAGAAATAAGAAAATGCCACGGATAGAGCCTTCTATTTTGGGATCCTTGGGGTAAGGGATTACTACCAAAAAGGGCATATTCAGACAGTCAAAAGGATTTGACATAAAGTCATCTACAAATACCAATACCTAACAACAGAATGTACAGGAGAGAAGAAAAATATAAACGATGTTATTATTGATGGGTCATTTTGCATTACCTACTCTAGCAAATAATTATAAAGCAAAAACTGAATCCAATTTCTTTCCCTTTTATCTTGAACATTTATCTGGGGATTGCATAGCATTGTACCAGTTGCTAGAAAATGTGAACTCATTCTAGTAGCATACAGTATGGAAAACAACAACATTTCTTTATCACTCAGGGTGACGTAGATCCAAATCACATCTGTCAGATGAATTTATTTTACTCATTCTAAATGTCTATAAATCATGGCAAATAAATAAAAAGCTAGCATGCTTTATGAGGTTTTTTATTTATTTTTGGCACTGTTTTTAGAGCTGAACCAAGTTGATACTCTGCTATGTCTTGCGGCTAAGAACAAAAAAGCAAAAAGAACTATATATACTAGTGCCAAGTTGGGTTTCCCAGCTAGTGATAAAATGCAAGCAGCAGCCATGGTACAAAGAGAAGATAGCCCAAAATACAGAAAGGGAAACGTTCCTCCTTAATAACAAAGTCTGCTGTTACAGAAGACTGTATGAGATGAATAGTGAAATTTCTAATACAGCAGCTTGGAATAGCAAGCAAATTTGCAGCTGTAAAAGACACTTCTGGCTGTGACTATATTTTTTCATGCATGCAAATAGGTTTTTAGGATTCAGGGTCACTATTCTACCTTCCACAATCCAGTATCATTCATGAATTGTGTTGGAGCACTGTGAACCATTGTGGAAGTTCTAGTCCAACACATAAGGAGGGCACCTGGCTGGCAAAAACCAATGCTTCAGGGAATTTTCAAAGTCTATCCCATACACTTTTTATTTATTCTTGAAATTTTGCTAGTTTGTTCAGAATCATTAACAACGGCATGAATACAGGAAAGGGGTACAAGATAATCAGAGACAAGACACCAGCAGAGCCTAGAATGAAACTCCCACTGGAGCTTTGGAATGAAAATCCATTGACCATGGTTTTTGACTGGAGGCTTTTGAACTGAAGCTCCACTGACCATTCTGGCTCGGGGATTCTGGAAGCTGCACTCCAAAAAAGGAAGTTCTGGATTAGAAATACTACCTTGCATAAGGTTCACATTAACTGCATATATTTATATGCATGTTTACAAAACATGTTCCCAGGTCAATCAAGCTTCTCTCTCAAATGCTCAAATTTCCTCTCTCCCAAGGCAGTTTGAGGAAATAAAGAAACAACGACAGCACTTTAAACAAGAGGAAGAAAATAATATTGAGCTACCCACCCTTTCATTCATTGCCAAAATTAAATAGACAAGGTGCTCTGAAAGACAAGGCAAATGACGAAAATTCTGAATTTAACTCACACAATGTCGTCAAACGGAAAAAGGAAAAGATACATGGGATGGGAAAGGGACACACCAAGGTCCTACAAGTTCAATGGAAGATTTATCAATCATCTGGCAATGACTGCAGGCATCCTGCCTCAGTGGGTATCAGCTTCTGTGAACAAAGGCCACAGACATCTAAACAGGAATTATATACAATGCACATACGATATGAGAACCTTTCTTTAAAAAGCACAAAGAATGCCTGAAGGTAAGTAATAGGCATCAGTCATCAGACACCAAGCAGGGCTGGCTGAAGAGTTCTTTAGAAATTTTATCTGTGGGCCAAATTACACATAACATTATGTGTTTCATTAGAAGGCAAATTAAGAGTTGACTAATTAAGAGCTGATGAGGACTAGTGAGGGTGATGTTCATCAGCACTCCAATTTACAAGGGGGACAGGCTTAAACTTCCCCTCCCAGCTCCAGTTCCAGACCAAGTTGTCCTGGGAATGAATGACAACTCCAATGAGCACCAGCTCTCATAGCCAATGGTTAGGAATTACTGGAGAAGTAATCCAAAGCAGCTGGAGAACACCAGGTGGAGGAAGACTGTGTGAAGACTGATGATGACAAAGTTCTTAGAACTATTGGACCACAACTTCTTCCTTCTTTAGTAAACACAGTGGGAATATGTCATAGTTTACCTTTGGAATAGTCTGTCATGAAACCAGCACAAGCGCTTGGTACTTAACTCATCCTCCTCCTGTAACAGTCTCCTCCACATGTTTCATGACACATTTGGAGAATAATATCTAAGGTTTCACTGAATCACTTTTCACTACAGTTGTTCACACCCTATGCAAAATGGCATCCTTTTATCTCTTTCAATAACAGCCTAGCCAGTATCTATATAAAGGTATGCGTGTGGGTGGATGTGTTTAGCCAAAACAAAGCATACTGAGATTTTTGTTTATCCAAGCACTTCAAGTGCTTTTCCAAGAAGCTAATCTTCTTTTTGGTCACAGAATTGTTCTTTGTTGTTGTTATTAACCTCCGGTTTAGCTTTGACTTATAGGGACTCTATGAAAGAGAGACCTCCAAGAGTCCCCATCATCAAGAGACCTACTCAGGTCTTGCAACCTCAGGGCTGGGGGTTCCTTGACTGAGTCAATCCAACTGTAATGTGATCTTCTTCTTTTTCCAGAACCTTCCACCTTACTGAGCATTATTGTATTTTCCAATGAGTCATGCCATCTCATGATATGCCCAAAGTAAGATAACCTGAGTTGAGTCATTTTTGGCTTCTAGCAAGAATTCAGACCTGATTTCCTCTTGGATCCATTCATCTGTATTTTCTGGTAGTCCATGGTATCCGCTGAACTCTCCATCAGCCCCACTTTTTGAATGAGTCAATTCTCCTCTCAACTTTCATCACTGTCCAGTTTCACAATCACATACAGAAATTGGAAATACTACAGGCTGGATGATTCCGACTTTTTTTATTTAATGGACTTACCAAGTTCCTTCATAGTTATCTTTCCAAGTCTTAGTCTTCTTCTCATTTCTTAACTATAGTCTCCATTTTGATTAATGACTGAGCCAAAGTAAAAGTAAATTTGACTTTTTCAATGTATTCATCACCCGCTTAAAAGTTATGTAAATTTTCTGTAGGTATTATTCTTGTATTTTTAATATTTAACAATAATCTTAACTGTTGTGCTTTCTTCCTTAACTTTCATCAGCCCTCTTTCCTCTGTGTATAATCCTATTTTTTTTGTATGACATCTTCTAGGTATAAATTAAACATAAAGTGTGACAAAATGCAATTTTGTCCGAAATCCTTGCCAATTGGAAAGCATTCTGCTTCTCTATATTCTGTCCTGACGGTGTTTTTGTGACCTGAATATAGGTCAAGACAGTCAAATGTTGTGGCACACCCAATTCTATGGCTTTTCATGATATACACTAGTCAAAGGCTTTGCTACAGTCTATAAAGCACAGACTGATTTTTTTTTCCTGAAATTCTGGTGTGCTCTATTAGCCAACGTACATTTTCAGTGTGATCACACTGAAAAGGAAAAGGAGATAAGATTTCCTCTTCTACATCTTTAAAAATATTAGTTGGCTAGCTGAGCAAGAAATTGAAAACAGCACCTTGCCCCCTACTTTCCATGGTGGTGGTATTATGTATTCCAGTGAGGAAAGAGGCTATGCCTCTTCCTTTTTTTAAATAAACCTGGACATATGGCACTTCTCATTCTACATATAGTAAAATTCTTTGTTGTATAATTTTGGGTATCGTTTGCTTGCATGGGAGATCAGTGCAATGATCCAATTATTACTATAATCCCTGGTGTCTTCTTTCTTGAAGACAGGAATGTACATTGAGCATTTCTAGTCTATGAGACTTTGTTTCTCTTTAATTTTTTCAGATTTTTATTAAGAATTTGGATTGATTCCAAATTGATTTGGATTGGATTGGATTGGATTGGACTGATTCCATTTCCATAGCTTGAAGCAACTCTCTTCCATCTGTTTGTGGTAATTTATTTCTTCCAAGTTCTTCAAGAATCTCTTCCACTTAGCTTTCTAAAATTGTATGTTTGTTGTCAAAAGGTCTTACTTTGAAAAAAAAACTCTGTCATCCTCTCATCTCTTCTACATACTCTTCAGTATATTCCTTCTATTATCTTTTTTTATCTTGAATATACAATGTGTTCTCCAGTTGGTAATAAAGCATTCCCACTCTAGTTTAAATTTCCATTTGGAGGAAAAAGTCTCTTCTATAATTTTTTGCATTTGATTTTTTTGCATTGAATATTAAAACAGATCTCTTTGTCTTACTGTTCTGCCTCTGTAGTTGCAGCATATTATTTGGTCAGACTTCGCATTATATCCCCTGTTTTTCCTATATCTTGTCTCACTATTTGTATCACCTCTCATCTTAGATTCATTTCCTGAATAATTAATTGATGTAATTATCTGATTGAAAATGTTCCACTGCTGTTCATCTTATCCTACTCACACCAAATATAGGTGTGTTTATGCATTCCATTTCTTATTTTACAATTTCTAGCTTCTCCTGGTTTCACGGTTCTCACATTCCATGTTCTAACAGTACTAACAAGAGATAGCTAATGAATACGGAGTAACAAGGGTTAGCTGAAGTGTCACTGCTATCGTCTCTGAGAGAAGCCTCCACCTGTGTTAGCCTTCACTACTGCCAGAGTAGCTTCTCCTCCCTAATTTAATCCAGTTTATCAACAAGAGTCTGTCTGACTTGTGAATCCCAACCAGTAGCAACACTACTGTCAACACAGTCTCCTGCCTCATCGAAGCACACAGTGCCACCACCAGGGAAAGTAAGTGGCAAGGTGCTGTATTCAATTTCTTGCTCAACTTTTGTCATTGTCACCGACTAATATGTTTAAAAATGTATAAAAAGATATCTTATATTCATGATCCGCACTAGGCAGAATACTCAGAATGCTCATTTGGATGTGAGAATTTCAGCTTAATGAACCAGAGTCTATTAAGCCAGGAACAAATAACTTACTGCAAGCTTCTCCTTCATCCCTCTGAACGTCTGCTCGCAAGCTGGTTTCAGCACCTGTACTGTAATTGTCAATGAATGGAAAAAACACCTTTGATCCAGGATTTGATCCTGGATGAGCATGCTGACTTGGCTTGCATTACTGAGACTTGGGTGGTTGAAGCTGGGGGCGGGGGATGATTGGGTATTCTCTCTCAGTTGTGTCCACCTGGGTTCTCTGTACAGCACCAGACAAGGCCTGGGGGGGCAAGGAGGTAGAGTCGCAGTGGTCTATCAGGATTCTATCTCCCTCACCTGTCCAACAGTCTGCTGGGTTTAAATGTGTGTCTTTGAAGATGAGTGGCCAGGACAGAATAGGGATTCTGTTGGTGGACAGCCCACCCCACTGCTCAATAGTCTCATTTCCTAAGCTGCCTAAGTTGGTCTCACTGATGGTGTTGAAGTCCCTTCACCTTGTTGCATTAGGGGACTTCAATATCCATGCAGAGATTGCTATGCCAAGAGCAGCTCAGCACTTCATTTCTACCATGACTGTGTCCCAAGTAATACCTAGTGCCACCCATGCTGCAGGACACACTTTAGACCTGGTTTTCTACTCTGAGCAGAATGATGGTAATTTGGGTGCGGAGGAAATTTCTGTAGTTTCTGCTGTCATGGACTGATCACTATCTGGTGGGGTTTAGACTCACTGGGATTCAGAGCCTATGCAGGGGTGGGGAGACCAATTGAGATAATCTGCCCCAAGAGCTTTATGGATCAGAAGGATTCCTGTCACCTCTTGAGGAGTTTCCTGTTGTCTTGGCCGGTAATCTTGTCAAAGTCCTGGTTGATCTCTGGAACACAGAAATGGCCAGGAAGATGGGCACGATTGCCCCTAAGCATCCTCTCCCATGAAGTAGAACCAAGCAACCCCCCTGGTTTACTATGGAGTTGGCAGTGATGAAACAAGTAGGTGGAGACTACAGTGATGTTGGTGGAAGACTCGGAGAGAGTCTGACTGAACATGGGCTAGAGCTCATTGGAAGGCCTATGCCATGACAATGCTGGCAACAAAGAAATGATACTTCTTTACCACCATTGCATCTGCACAGAGCTGTCTCAAGTGGTCTGGGCCCTTTTACACTCTGGTCCACAAGATGAAAACAAACACCATTCAATAGCCCACTGTGATGAATTTGCAAGAAACTTTGCAGACAAAATCGCTCAGATTGACTCTGACTTAGGTGCTATAGCTGAGACACATCCAGTGGATGTAATCTTGGCACCTGCTTGTCCTGTATTATTGGATTTGTTTCAATTTGTGCAGCCTGAGGATGTGGACAGGATTCTTGGAGAGATGAGAGCCATCAGATGTATATAGGATCCTTGCCCCTCCTGGCTTCTGAAAACAGTCAGAGGGGGACTGGCCAAGTGGGTAAGGGGAGTTCACTGCAGCAAGAGAAATATACATCATGCCCAAAAGAGGCTGTGGTGTGGCCATTACTTAAAAACCCTTCCCTGGATCCCACCATTCTGGATAATCATAACCCAGTTTCTAATATTCCATCTTGGGGCAAAGTTCTGCAGCATGTGGTGGCCCGCCAGCTCCAAGGGTTTCTGGATGAAATGGATCATCTATATCCATTTCAATCTAACATCAGGCATGGTTATGGGATGGAGACAGCTGTGGTAGCTTTGGTGGATGACCTACGCAGGGAACAGGACAAGGGGAGTATGTTCCTATTGGTTCTGCTGGACTTCTCAGAGACTTTTGATACCATCCACAATGGTATCCTTCTGGGTGAACTCTCTGGGACATGACTTGAGTGCCCTGTTATGCACAATTTCCAGTGGTTCCTGGAGGGAAGAAGGTGGTGCTGCGGGATTCCTGTTCGACAATCTGGCCAATAGCCTGTGAGGTCCCTCAGGGTTCCTTATTGTCCCCCATACTGTTTAACATCTACATGAAACTGCTGGGAGAGGTCATCCAGAGTTTTAGGGTTCAGAGTCACCAATATGCTGATGACATCCAATTCTATCTCTCCTTTCCATCTGATTCCAAAGAAGCTGTCTTAGTACTGAACCACTATCTATTGTCAGTAATGGACTGATGAGGGCAAACAAACTGAAGCTTAACGCTCCTGGTCAGTCAAAAGGCAGATCAGGCAATGAGCAGATCAGACTGGATGGAACTACACTCCCCCTGAATCTCAGGCTCACAGTTTGAGTGTTCTCCTGGACTCAACTCTGAGCCTGGATACCGAGGTTTCAGAAGTGACCAGGAGTGCATTTTCATGGCTAAAACATGTGCACCAGCTGTGCCTGTTCCTTAAGATGTCAGATCTGGCTACAGTGACACATACCTTAATTACATCTCACTTGTACTACTGCAACACACTCTGGTCATGACCTATAAAGCCCTATATGGCTGAGGTCCATACTATTTGAAAGATCATGTATCTCCCTACATGAAACTGCCAGAATTTAAGCTCCACAGGGGAAGACTTTCTCTCAGTCCCACTACCATCCCAGGTTCGCCTGGTGAGGACACGGGAGAGAGCCTTCTCAGTTGCTGCTCCAGAGGGTGGCCTCTGGAACTCTCATCTATGGGAGGCCAGGCTCTCCCCCTCCCTCACTTCCTTTCAGCAAACAGCAAAAACATTTCTATTCAAACAAGCTTTTAATGTGTGAGCAAGAGAGGTCTGTATTTTTATTGAGCTGTTTTATCTATTTTTAAAAAACTTCATGTCCTTATGATGATTTTCTACTGTTTTAATATGGTTGATCTTAATTGTTTTTAATTTTTATTGTAAATGTTTGTAAAGTCTTGGGTCCCACTCTAAGAGAAAGGCAGCATATAAATGCAATAAATATATAAATAAAAATATAAATAAAACCATGAGACAGATGTTGAAGCCAGTCCAGGAGTGGTGCAAATAGTCAATAAGCCAGGATCGTTAGAACCACACCACCAGAGAACGATGTTAATTCACAAACTTTACAGGACCATGGATTTCATCTGGATTCTGGAGAACTCAGGTGTTCTATTTGATCATCAGGAATGGCAGGCACTCTTCTCTGAAAGTCCTCTTGCATACACACATTTATGTTTTCTCAGTGCAGTACTAATTTGAGTAGGAAGCTTTTTATAGGTGGTGAGCATGGAGGAGTTGCCATCCAATCTCAAACATAAGCAGGAGATTGTGCTAGTGGGCTGGTGTTCAGTGGGCTCACATTAAGGACAGGCAAAGCCATCTGATCACAGGATCTAGTGTCACTTTGGTAATTCACTCTACAACCACAATTACTCCACCTGCACTCCAAATGTTTGTGCTTTATCCTAGCATTGGGTTTAGGAAAAGAAATTTTTTCCCCCTTCTATGCTGGTTTGTTTTGGCAATGGCAGGGAAAACTGATGTCACTAATATGACTTTTCTGCTATCAAAAAAGTGTTTAATTTTGATCACATTATTCTTTCTCATCCTAAGAATCACACACTGCTACATATCACTTGATACCAGTCTGTACACGCTGAAGTCCAAATGAACCTCAGTAGAAAAAGAAATGATATACGATTTACTAATCCACTCTTAGCAGTAGGCAATAGAGTACACTGATTAATTGATCACCACTCTGTGTATTACCTAATGATATATAAAACAAGAAACTTCAAGATAGGATCTAGAAGGAAGCAGAGAAACTGGCTTTTCACTCCTATGTTCTAACCAAGTGTCTGGAGAGAGATCCAGAAATAACACAGATATATGACTTAGATTTAAATGGCAATTTACCATAAACACAATACTTACACTTCCCTTCTTCTAATGTAAATGCAATAGAATTAGATTTTTAGCTAATTAACAATTAACTGAATATTCCAGTTCCTTTCTACTAACATCTCTTGTCTCTGGCTGAACAAGTACTGAAGTTGAGGCAGAGAAGACAGCAAGAAAGAATAGGAGGTGCAGAGAGGAGAGAGAGAGACAGAGAGAGAGCAACGAGAAACAGATCACTCAGGTGGGTATGGAAGGCAAAGGGAGAGAAAGAGTACGGGGGGGGGGCAGAAACTAAGGGATTTCTAAGCTTTTCCCAGTGCCACAATAATTTTTTTAGATCAAATTAAATGCAAGCTACAATAGACCCAATGAACAAACTGCTGAATGTTCAAATCAACAATCGTATAAATCCCACTGATTCAGTAGGACTAGTACATGGATTTGGGCTTTGATCTATAAAATGCCTTAATCTGTACAACGCTTTTACCATATATATAAATGCCACAGAAAAGCACCTTTCACCTCAAGATGCTTCCACCCTTCAGACTGGAGCCCTAATGCACTCTTCTTGTATTATAGAACACACACAGAGAGAACTTCTTGTGTTCGTATATGTATATACATTGATATACATTGTATATCAATCTCTTTCCCTTAGCTGGGGGCTAGATCTGACAGCGATTTCATTCAAAGCTTTTCAGAGAGCACCCTACTTATTTCCTAACACATTAGCTTCTACTGATAAGCATCCACCAAATATCCTGGCCATTGAGTAGGAATCTCCCCAACCAAAAAATCTCATATTTTTTTAGGCTTACTTGCTGATATTGCCTAACAGCTATAGCACCTGTTCAAAACGTATGTTTGTCTTTTTTTTTTTTTTGGTCTAGGCAAAAGGCTTTGTGTTTTAAGCATACATATTACATAGGATACTTCTGCACTACACTGTTATAGTGCTATTATTCCACTTTCAACATCCTGTGGAATTCTTGGGTTTGTAGTTTACTGAGGCCAAAGAGCTCTCTGGCTGAGAATTCTAAAGGCCTCTCCCTAAACTGCAGATCCCAGGACTCCATAGGATGTTGAAAGTAGAATAATAGCACTATAACAATGTAGTGCAGAAATGGCTATAGATCCATATAACCTTTTTAAAATAAATTCTTCAGAGAACATCTGCACATCATTATGTAGAAATTAAGTCGAACTGGGTTGAGTGGAGCTTAATATTAGGTGAATGTCCATACTATTAGAGTCATCATCATTCAGTGTTTAGACATATAGATGTTCCTGCCCTGGCACACAATGGATTCTCAAAGTTCAATTCTAACTGGCCAAAAAACAGCTTAAGTGACAGTAGGCCAGCTGAAGCTGTGCTGAACCCAAACTGTTACCAACCTGGGGATGCTGAAAATTACTTAGGATTACCCTGACTTAACTTTGCACTGCATCCCTTCTCTGCTCTTTTTGGTACTTCTGTCAGCAGATCTTAAACAGCTGAACAATTCTACCAGCAGACTGCTCTGCTGACAGATTTCTGCCAGCAGAAACAACTTATGCCTAATCCCAAATGCCTACAGCTGGCACACCTCTGAGCTGGGATTGCACTGTCAGTAATTTTCACACTGTGTTAAGACTGTCAGTTACATATAAATACATGCAAAGAAACCTCAAGGATTTATTCATTGTAAATGAAAAGGCAGCACTAAGACTCTGATTTTGACTGAAGGAAGAGCAGAAAGCTGTAACACTTAACCCTTTATTTTTTCAGGTTTCATTCAAAACCCCGCACTCTGCTTTCTCTCACAATTATAGAGCAATGCTTAGGTATCTAAGAATCAGGAATCTAGAAATCTGCAGTTTTGAAAAGGTGAGGATACTGAGTACAGAAGCAGAAGGTGAGGTAATGCTTAAACATCTTATCCCCATCGCTGGACCTCCACCCAAGATTGTAGCTCTGCAATTAAAGCTTTACAGCTTGTATTTTGGTGAAAAGGCAAGTCATAATATTTTGCTGCAGCAAACTGCAATAGGATACACACAGCATTTATTGTGAAACCACAAGAAAGCCTACCAGGCATGATCAATGCCCTGCATAATCTCACAGCAAGCTCAGAAATTTTAGGATTTTAGACTAAAGTGGCTGTCCTTCTTATGCACATATATACACCTCTGGAAGTAGCAACCCACACTTTTAGTTATAATATCTGGATTATGGTACTTATCCACACATACACTTTAATGATTTTAAATGAGATCTTTGTCTCCTATTACCACCAATTTCAAAAGCATTTATCAGCGGAATAAAATAAAGCATTTGTTAGTTCTTGATCAAAAATGGGAATTTGGAGCTGCCTTCTATGAAAGGAATATTCTCAGTTCAATGCTGATATTGTTATTATCGATTATCTATATAACAGTTTATGTACTTGGAATTATTTCTCAACAGAAATTGTCTATTAAAACAGCCTAAATGTGTCATCTCTGTTTTTCTCCGTATATAAATGGGAAATACAGTGTTGTTTAGTCAGTTAATTAATTTAATGGTTAAATACAATGTATATCTGGATAGTTTTAACAGCCCAACAATATTTATTTTGACCAAGAAAGTTAGTTTTTCCCTCATGGGTATGACATGACTGAGGTCTAGATATCAGGTACTGCTTATATCTTTTGTGCCTCTCTTTTAAATTGCCTGTTTCCTTGTTCTCAAACCCCCCCCCCCGCATTTCTGCAGTAATTTTAATTATCTATAAGCCACTCCAGGAACAGAGAAAAATATGAACCCCACAGAGAGTGATCCTTGTCTCTTCATTGCCTCCCTTTCCTTTTTGCAGGGGTCTCACCCCATACAATATCAATATCTAGAATCTATAACATAAACAAAGCAGGGTAAAGCATGTTTTGTTTTTGTTTCTAATTTATGTTACCCTGCAGAGTGCCACATAGATATGCTGCTCTATAAATAATAATCCATTCCAAAAATGTTTTTGTAGCCATCAGTGCTGATTTTTTTTAAGATTCCCTGTTCTTACACAAAATACCATGCAGTCTACTAGAACTGCATTTTATAAAAGACTGCTTTTAGCTTTGCAGACAATTCCAAAATGCACATTGCCTGATGTATTGTGGAGACTATGGGCCTGCCAAGTCACCGGCAACAAGCCCTAGCTACTGCCAGTCACAGTCTGAACCCAACTCTAAACAGCTATAAATTTAATTGAATTTCTCCTTTTCCTTGCAGCTAAGCACAAAACTATCCTGGCAGATGCTTGAAAAATAAGCTGGAAAATATTTGTGTGTCTGGGTGCTGTACTCAGCAAACTGGGAAAGCAAGTTGGCAGAGAACGGGGGGGTATGAGGCCAGTGAAATTATGATTTGCCAGCGTGAAACAACAAAGTGGTCTTCCAAATGCTATTTGAATACATGCATGGGCAAAGTGGGGTGGGGAAATCAGCCATTTGCTAATTTGTTGAGAATTTTGTTCACATTTCCTTCTGAACTATCTAAGGAAAGAGGATAGCTCCTTGAATTTTTCTTACACTAGCTAACAATATGTATATGACCCTTATTTGCTAAATTTAACTTCTGTGGAAGATTTTGATGTAGAAAATTTCCTTTTCTGAGGAGGCTCAGTCTTATTGCAATTTTTCTAAATGATCTAGAGCACCATATGTACAGTTCTGACAGAGAGCTTATCTGCATCGTCCCCTCCTTTTCCTTTTATCCAGCTTGTTTCTCTTCTTCCGTTCAGCCCCTAATAGTTCACAAAGCCAGTGCTTCCACTTTACTATGTGCTCAAGGTGACATACAAAACCAAAGAATGTATTGAAATTAATACCATTAAAATATCTTTAAAGAAGAGAATGTGAGGTCCATTTATAACTGAAAGTAAATGCATAGCACACAAATTTTTAAATTTTGTCACACCTGAAAGAGACAAGCAGAGTTTAATTTCTTCTCCCTCACTTCTCAAAAGTTCAAAAAAGGTAGCTTGACATAGGATTGTTCAAGCATTCCAAAGCTACAGTTCCACAATAAAAAATGCACAGCCATAAGTCATGCCCTATTTCATGGAAACCATGCAAATCTGACTTTTCCATCTCTGTACGCTGCTTCAGTTTCATGGGAGGGTTGCAAATATCTGATTTAAAAAAAACAAAATCCTAACCCAAGATTCAAAATGACCCTGAGTGAAAAGCACTTAGGGAGAAAGGTTGCAGTTTCTCCCACCAGCACAATTCTCTTGCTCCTAAAATCAGATCTCTTATCCCTTCACTCAAACATACATTAAACAGAAAGAATCAAACCCATTTGTTAGTACCAACTAGCCTTGATCTGTTACATCAATGGATCTTACATGAGTGTTGACTTATCCTATCTCTATGTTTCAATGGATCTACTTTTTGCTATGTTTCTTCAAATGGACTCTCATTTATGGTGACGTTGTCCTAGGTTTTCCTGGCAAAATTTTTTAGGAGTTTGCCACTGCCTTCCTCTGAGGATGAGCGAGTGTGATCTGTCCAAGGTCACCCAGCAGGATCTCCATGGGTGAGTGGGAGACCACAGTTTGAATTCCCAGAATCCTAGTCCAACATAAAAACCATGGCACTTGCTGGCTCTCCAGGCCAATCGAGATGGGACTAAAAATTCCATTTAACCCTAGGAACTCCTCTCGTGAGACCTTGTTTGCCCTAAGCTCCCAGGGCACCTCAGCTGACAATTGCCCTGCATTCAGGTTTGCAGAGGCACATGCCTCATTAGTGGTCTTCAACTGATATACTCTATCACATACAACACTGTACACCAGGAAAATGGAAATTATTAGCTTTCTGTATCCCCTCACCATATAGCCCTACCTCCATACATCTGTTCGCACCAGTCAGAGACACATAGAGCTATATGTCAGAGGGGGGCACAGAAATCTAAGAAGATTGCATTTAACAAGTTTGTAACACAGTGCTGAGAACGAATGTGTGCATACAGGGGAGCTCAGAGATGTAATACTTCTAGAAATTTTGAAGCCATCAGGAGGGGGGGAAAAACCCGTCTTTTCCCCAATTTTTGTTAGAAACTTTCAGAAAAATTGAAACATGTTTAACATATATTTTATTTATTTTATTTATATGTTGCCTTTCTCCTTGCAGTATTAGTACACTTTTGCAGATCACTTTGTAACTTTAGGAACATAAAATATGCTACACATAACTTGATTTGGCACAAAATTAGCATGTTTAAAGGTACAGTTTATTCAGAATATATTTATAAACTAAATTTATTTTTTAAATTTAGTTTTGTTGTTGCAAATGGAGCTACAAGGTCCTAAACTGTAAGGAATATCTGAATTATAAGGAACCTGTAAATTTGCCAGTTTGGAGAAGGAAAAAAAAAACCCCACACAATAAAAACAGAAGAAACCATCAACATCAGAGAAACAGAGATTTTTTTTTCTCCATTAGTTCTTCATAGGGACAATCATACATAATTTCCTCATTACCACAAAAAGAACTGAGAAAAATAAACAAAGACCAGGAATTATAATGACCTAATATTGGACATGTATGTATTAGCTGTCAAGTCGCCTGTCAACTTACAGCTACCACATGACTTTGATAGAGTTTTGCTAGCTTCTTCCTTTGAAACACAGCCCACAACACCTGGTATTTGTTGGTTGTGTCCCACCTAAGTCCTAACCAGGGTTCACCCTGCTCAGCTTCCAAAATCAGACAGGATCTAACGTCTTTAGGGTATTTAGGCCCTTCAACAGTCGTATGTAAAAGTCTTCTTCTTGCCTAGTTTTTTTAGAAATTATTTTGGGGCAATAAATATGTGAACACCTTTTCTTAAACATTGTATTTATCATTCTAGACAAAAATCCCTTTTTTCCAAATTTCCTGAGGGGGAAAAAAAGCTTTGTGAAAAACAGAGGAAAATTGTTTCCATCTTTTTCCCAGTTGTTTCCATTTTTTTAAGGCCTTCACATTTCTAGGAGGGCTACAGGTAGCAAAACTGTATAGGTTTGGGTAGAAGCACAAGCATCTTTTTAAAGGTTTGAAGAAAACAAAAGCTATACCTGCAACATATTGTTTTATTTAGCTCTAGACCACTTTGGTTTGCTACATTTACATTCCAGCTCTCCTCCAATGGAACTCAAGGTGCAATACCTGGCTTGTCTCATCCCCACTTTATGCATGTACCTCAGACATAGGTCCCAGAGAGTGACTGGCCCAAAATGAACCAGTAAGTCTCATGGGTCAGTGGGGACTTGAACCTGGATCTCTCAACTCCCAATCCACTACCTGAGCTACTGCATCTCATCTCTACCCTACATCCCCCACACACATTCTCAGCCTTTGGTGAGCAGGTCAGAACAAAAGCAGCAGAGGATGACTGCAGCTGAAATAGTCTAAAGCAAAGCTCCAGAAAAGGGGGCAGATGTGGCTACAACTTCTTCTCAGATGGGCTCCAAGGATGGTCAGCAAGCAAAACCAAAAGCAAATTGAAGTTGCAGTGACCCTTCACATGGAGCAGCTGCAGAAATTTGTAGTCCAAAAAGGAAACTTTCTGAAGCCTTCCTCACAGTTCTTTTAACACTTGGGGAAGATGTTGTATGATATGCTCTTGCAGCACATAAAGAGAAAGAGATAAGAGTACAAATGCAGCAAAAGTCAGAAAAGAGGAAGAAAGATGGGGACAAACTGAACAAAAATTAACCAAAACCAAGGGAAGGAGGGATACTTATCTTCTCTCACTACCTACCGCCCATTTTCCAACCATATTTCCTGTATTTGATGCTTCTAACAGTATATTTAAGTGGGATTGCTTTGCTAGTGTTTCCCGCATATAAATACATGTTTGTTTTTCTCAGGTAATGTGGTGTTCACAGAAATCTGAAACACAAGGTAGGTTCTTAGTGTTTTCCTTCCTTGAGTATAGCCCACATTCAAAATCCCCACAATCCACATTCAGTCCCTGCAAAATTCTGGGAAGTGGCCAGTAGACTGGGATTCTTTTCCACATATTTAGCAGACAAAGTATTTAAAGGCATGTGCCCCCAATCCAGGGTAACCAGAAGGAAAGAGAGGCATGGTCTGTTAGTTGTGCAGAGTGAGAGGTTGTTGTAGTTAGTACTGCTATACACAAGTGAAAAGGTCCTGTAGTTATCCCCCTCTCACAGGCCTCTTTTTGAGCTGTAATTCCCCACCTTTTTAAGGAGATGCTGGCACTGCTGGGGGACCTCAAGGTCCCCCACCTTTGGAGGCAATACTATACTATTCCATTTGAGGCTCAGGATCCCCACTGTCCGCCAGAGAGGTATGACCATCATACATAGCATCCTTCCAATCTTCCATACAACTCTATGAAGTTTACTAGAGTTGTGTTGTACAAGCAGAATTCCTCTGCATGCAACCTCCTTGCATGTAGAAAGTCCCTGCAAGAGAAACTCCCTACAAGCCACAGACTGGTCTAGAACTACTTTTCTCCCTACTTATTTTTATTCGAAGGAAGGATTTAAAAAAAAAATGGACAGAAGCAGTCAAATGCATCCCTGAATCTGCAGGGATTCAGTTCTGTGAACACACCAAGTCCAAGAAACTAGCAACAATAGAAAGTTAGAGAGGTGCATAAACCCAGCATATTCCTGGAGAAACTACTTCTCTTTTCAGTTTCTATACTTTTCAATGGAAAAATATGGTTTCCATTCTATGCTAGCAACTGTTCCCAGGAATCCAGGGTATCTAACCTCCATTAACTGTCTCTTTTTTAAATGAATTTTTGAGCAGTGGAGAAGAGGTATAGAAATATATTAATAAGCCAGTTAAAATGGGTAATGAAAAATGTCATTGCAATCTACTCTTGAGACCATTTGTCATCCTTTTGTTCTCTGTTCAGGAAGGACCACATACACTGAGAAAAAGCAACAAAAACCAACAATCCCCGGCTAGCCTTCATCACTGGCCTAGGATGTGCTGAGTATATTCAAGCAAAAACTAACACCATTTCCATACTACACTGTTATAGTGCTATTATTCCACTTTTAACATCCTATGGAATTCTGGGGTTTGTAGTTTACTGAGGCCAAAGAGCTCTCTGGCTAAGAATTCTAAAGGCCCTTACCTAATCTGCAAACTCCAGGATTCAGGAAACTCTAGGATGTTGAAAATGGAATAACTGCACTATAATAGTGAAACATGGAAATGGCCTAAATCAGGATCATGATCATACTTGATCAATTTCACTTCCTTCTGCTTACGGGGTAGACATGAAATGGCTTGGATGAATATATGAATAAATCATTTTTCCCCAACTTCTTACTTAATTTTTCAATTTTTGCCAGTTGTCTGTTGCAAACATGTGATGTCTTACAAATGCAAGGCATGACTGGTAGAACTTTAAATCGTAGTTGAGGTTCCTGGTACTGGTGCACACATATTACTCAATCCTCAGAGTGATTTGTCAACATAGTAATCACCAAAGTAAGTCCAACCTGAGCAGAATATGTGGAGGGTGATAAATACAGGAAACTGTTCCTTTCTCATTTTCTCCTAACACTTTTACCCCAAACAAATGCACACCAATTCTTTAATTCTTTGTTATTGCTGTCAGCAGCGTATGAGTATAAAATAATTGCATGCAGAAACAGAAAAACAGCAAAGAGCTGAGCAAACCATTCATTTGCTAGGCTGCTGGGATAAATTAAGAAGACAGCCAGGAACACCACATTAACAGCTACGTGGAACTGTGTACTTGCTCAGAGCGTCTGCTGTACACATTTTCGTTTTTGTGTCTCAAAATGCTACTGTGAGTCTTGTTTTCAGCAGAAAGACCTAAAATAATTTTCTTAAATGTTGCCTGGTGGAAATCAGGACACTTAATGGAATAAAATTGATGCTCCTGGATAGTATGGAATCTCTCTCTAAAACCTTTGAATGTAAGACTCATCTGCATTGAGGAAGGTCACAGTGTCCTGCTCATGAGGGGTGGCCAAGAAATAGTTTGCACTCTGTTGTCAGATTGTATGCTAACGCTGGAGACCAAACTGTGTGTTGACTGAAGCATACTCGGATTTCAGTTGTTAATTCAGGATTAGCAGTTCTGCTTTCTGCTTATAGGAGTGTATTTACCTTCTCTATGCTCAGGTTGTTTATTGGTAATATAACTGAAACATTACAAAGAAACCACAAGATTCCAGTATTATGTCATCCAGAGGAAGCTCAGGTATGTGTTCCCCTCCTGGAACATCTCACCATTCCAGGAATAGCGAGCATGTAACGATACCTACGGCACTGTTGCCAGTGCAAAATAAAATCTATTCTAAAGCAAATACGTTTTAAAGGAATGGGTGTCTGCTGTGTGCTCACTTACTATTTCCTTGTTCACAGCCATTAACTGTGCAGACCCAGTAAGAACAGGCTAGGATGGTAATGGTTAACCACATATGTACTTGAAACACAGGAGGACTGTTGTCTGGCTGTCCTGAAATGTGCCACTGGGCCACTAAAAAGGTAGTCTGAGAATTTTTACTGCCACATCAGTGTGAAGTACTGGTGTCCAGCTCCAGCAGAGGGGGCTGCAATACCCAACCACAACATAGAGGCAAACACCACTTACTTACATGGAAATTCTCCCCAAGAGCTGTTTTTTTTTTAATGGAGTAGCATTTTAATAGAGTAGCATTATAAACTATATTCATGATTATTGTTAGTAATAATACATTCTATTTGCTGACTTCAACATTCTGCTACCTGTTTCTGCTGCAGGTATACAGTCAGTCTAAACCATTACAAGACCATGAATAAAACACACAGACGGCTATTGCCACACTCCACTCAGAAGTCTCACCGGAGAAAAATGCATCATCTAGATAAAGTATTAGTTTTCTAGACATAAAGCATGTGGCTGACCATTTTAAAAATGCAATATTCCAACAACAAGAGGCTGGACATAGTGTGTTGCACAAAATTCTGGACTATGTGGAGAGACATGACTGCCAATTTCCAAAATCTTCAGTGAAATCTAACCACTGTAATCACTGGAAATCTGGCTCACCTTAACATAGTGAGTCCACAGTATCCTCAACAGTACAAATGTTAGGTAAAGCAGGGTTTCTCAAGCTATTTAATGTGTGGGACCAGCAATTATATTTTTTCCCAACATGCCAGGGACCAGAACTACACTTTTCCCCATTGGCTACAACTGTTTCCTTCTTTCATGGAAACTCACCAGAAATCAGCAGCCAATGGACTAACAATCTGCGTAGCGCTAAGGTAAAGTACTACTCAGTGAAGCAAATTCAGATGAGCAGGGTACGTTGCAAAAGGTGTAAGAAACATTGATGAGCTCTATTATTAAAGCAAAGGATTGTTGCAATCATTTATTAGGTTACTTCAGAAATAGTCATAACTCGTCTATAGAAAGCTAATGAGAAATGCAATACTCACAATGTATCAGTACATATGCTACTGACTTCATACTACAAAGAGGTTTTTTTTTTTTTTTGATCTGAATGCACTGGAAAGAATTTATGAACATTTCAAATTGCTCATTTTCAGATAGAAGGCAAATACAATTCTTGCTGAAGCAATCCCACTGAGATCAATAAACCCCCATTGATTAAAAAGACAAAGTATGGTAATGCATAACTATAGACTTGCTGGGAAAAACAACAATCATGCCACACTAAATGAAATGAGCAAACGAATGTCACACCCTTAACTAAATTAAGACGGTTTTCTCCAGTGCAGAATGATTCTCACACTGGAAAATATGGATTTTCAAATATGAAGCTCCAATCTGAATTATGACTTTTCATGCTGTCTAGGGATGCAATGGATCTCCATTCAATTCGTATTTCAATTCAGAAATATGCTAATCTGACTAAATAAAGAAAAATATATGTCCTAAAAAAACAGATTTCCAATCAGGCAAAAGGCGGGGGCAGAAGCAACTTGTTGCTGAAGATGTTTGCAATCAAGCCTTTCGGTCAGAATACTGAAGGCTGAATAGTCTAGCAAAATGATGAGTAACAGTGAGCTGGTTAGACTTTTGAATGAAGACAAAGCACACTTTACTAGGAGGTTTTTGTGCCTCTGCTATGAGGAAAGAGGTAAGGGCCTGATTTTTTTATTTTTTTTTAATTTAGGAGGAACTGTTACAGTGGTACGCTCACAAGACAAAATTAAAAGGCAACAGATTTAAGTCAGGCATTTAAACAATGCTTCTTCACAGAGGCCTAAACTCAATACAGAGGCAAGCTTAAGCCCATTGACTTTGTTGCTTATGCCATAAATTGCAGGCAGGCAAACTGTGACCTGTCTTTCTGGTTTATTTCCTTCAATCTTGTTGTGAAGTTCTGTTTCAGAGTGGACAGCTGGAGGAAAGAGAACAGTAAGCAGTGAGTACTGAGTTCAAACTACACAGCAACCCACGGTCTAAGCAAGAAATTGTAAACCAGCCACAAATCAGTTTCATATTCTAATTTCAGGATGACTAAAATAGCTTGTTAGCAGAAGTAGGTTTACACATTTAACAGACTAGGTTTTCAACAAACTATTTCCTGCCTCGTTGAGTGTGTAACATAGAGATTCTCATCTAAGACAACCTTCAACTTTAGAGAATGATAGTGCCAGTGCATGCTGTTAGCATATTCAATGCTCAAATCTAAAATTCATATCTGCACCTACAAGAATGGTGCCATTTTTATGAGAGGAACATACAGAACCCGAGATCCTTTTCACTGTTTCACTGCATAAAATTACAGAAATATAGCAAACAGACAGCATGGTATAGTGGTCTGAGCACTGGACTATGACTCCGGAGATCAGAGTTCAATTCCCTGCTTGCCCACGGAAACCCACTCAGTGACATGCCATTTGGTAAGTAACAGTTTCTTTATCTTTTATTGACCATGGAGATCCACACATTTTAAAGTAGAATGACCATCCAGTTTAGACTTTATGAGAAGCAACGGAATGCTCCCCAAATGAAGTGTCTGTATTTTACTATTAAGTAAACATTTAAATAGAGAGCCAGCTGGTACACTGGTTTGAGCATTGGACTACAACCTTTGAGACCAGAGTTTGATTCTCCACTCAGCCATGGAAACCCACTGGGTGACTTTGGGTGTGTCACACACTCTCAGCTTCAGAAAACCTTGTGATAGGTTTGCATAGGATTGTTGTAAGCTGGAAACAACTTGAAGGCACAGTACAACAAGTGCAACAGCAAAAAAAGACTGGTGTTGCACAACCAGCCACACAGTGGGTGTCAGAGCCTAGCACTCTCTGGCTGGATAACAGCTGTTCCAACTCCTTGTTAGCAGCCATACATCCCCACTCTTTGATATGGTCTGATATAAATCTTACACAACTGTGGCTACAGGCCATGCTGGACAAGACATAAATTGGCCAAATAAGCCAATCAAAAAACCCCTCCCAGGCACTACCAGATGATAGGCAGGACTACCAGCTAGCCATTGCTGATATAAGAATCTCCAATGTTCACACAGAGATGTTGAGCATCCATTCCTATCACTTCTTCCCTTCACCACCTATTCCTTTATCTCCCTACCTGCCCAAACGGCACAAGCTATCAAACCAGCTATTAACTCTTTGTTACCTACATGTTAAGACCATCAGCCTATTCCAGACCCCACTGTAGTTGCTGCAAACTCAAAATTGTTTGCCCGGCTAGAGAACAATCTACATGCATACCCTCCAGGTAAAAACTGGGTATAAAACCCCTCAGTTTTAAGCAATCAGATGTAATATCTTGCTTGCTGAACGTCACTCTGTCACTCTGAATTCTGATTTTTACTGCCCTTAGATGCTGTTTATTTGCTGCTCTTCTGGATTGGTAATTGTCACCCACTCCCTTAAGTCTTGCTGTCAACCTTTCCTCCCTTTCCTTCAGCTAGCTCTTATGTGAGTTTCAATCTTGTGCTCATGTGTGATTGAATTCCCCTTAATAAACACATTTTAGTTTACTTTTGAATCTCTAGTTGGTTTTCCTGCAAGAACCCCACAAACATTGGTGGAAAGATCTCACTAGGTTACCACACCTCCCACAGGCCTCCTAATTAGAACTAACTAATTCCCCATTTTTGCACAGAGCTGTGGATACTGCTGGAGGACGTCAAAGGTTCCCCAGATGAAGGGTAACATCCCCAGTCACTAGCAAGGACCAGACTTGCTGAACTTCCTAAGCAATACTGCAAGGCTTGTAGAACAACCACATTAGCATCACAGGAGCTGCACAAACAATGCAGTACCCTTGCACAACCTTGAGATAATGCAACCACTTTCATAGTGGTATTGACACCAGCATAAAACTACAAAAAGATTCTGATTTAAGTCTTCTTTACTTGGTAATTATTGCCTGCCTACTTCTGGTGACCTCCACAGTTTGGAGATGAGAGGATGTAAGTATCTTGTATCTGATTTAATGTGCTTGTGCAAAACTAAGCCACTGGTACCTCTGAGACCACAATCCTATGTATGCTTATCTGCAAAAAATCTCCTCTAAACAGAAGATGTTTTCTAAATAAACATGCATAGGTTTTTTTCATATATTTCACAAATATGCCAAATCAATTTAATTTGTATGTATTATTTGATATGCTAAATTATAACTGATGTCTTTTGTGTTGTTAAAGTGATAAGTTCAGGTTTGATTTCTAAAAATAGATACTGAACACACTCTGAGAGCCTGCGTGGTGTAGTATTTTGAGTATTAGACTATGACTCTGGAGACTGGGGTTTGAGCATTTCCATGCTCAGCCATGGAAACCCACTAGGTAATCTTGGGCAAGTCACACTCTTTCAGCCTCAGAGGAAGGCAAAAACAAATAAATCTTTGCCAAGAAAATCCTGGCTATCTTATATATGTATGTACCTGCCTTCAAATCACCTGTCAACTTATGGTGACCCCTTTAATTTAATATGGTTTTCTCAGTACTCAGAGCTAGTTTGGCCAGTTTCTTCCTTTGAAATATAGCCTACATCAGTGGTTCCTAACCTTTTCTTTATCATGGACCCCTTTTAAGTATCCTTTGTTGCCATGGACCACCAAGATTTAACCTAACAAGGCTTCTGGATGTATGCATAACAGCAGGAAATGTCACAGGCTTTCTCTAAGACGCTCAGTGTCATTCACTTACATGTTCTCACAGTGTGCAGAAATAGCAAGTGCCAAGTACATTTTTTGCTATCAAACAACAACAATTTTATTTGTCACCCACCTCCCCTCAAGGCTCAAGTCAGTGTACAGCATAGATACAACTAAAAACAAATGAAAACAATGAAAACAATGGTTTTGAATGGTTTGAGATATCGTAGTGAAACTGTCACCAGCAAAAAGACTCTTGCTGTTTGAGATAGATGTATGCCTGTCTATCTTTCTTCCTTCCTTCCTTAACTGTAAAAGCTCATAACTTGTCTTCAAGTCTTCGCAGACCCCTGGGGGTCCGCAGACCCCAGACTAAGAACCAGTGGCAGCACCTGATATTCGTTGGTAGTGTCCCACCCAGGTACTAACCAGAACTGATCCTGCTTAGCTTCCAAGATCAGACAGGATCTGGTGCCCCTAGGGAATTTAGGCTGTAAGGCCACCTTAGGGTCACCATAAGTCAGAAACAACTTGAAGGCACAAAACAGTAAAGTGAACATACCTCAGTTTCACAAAATTACACGTGGACACACACACACAGAAGGGGAGAGAGAGAAATTTTCCCATAGCTTTAAGATTTCCAGAACTACTTCATTTCTAGATATGGTCAGAAACAAAGGAGTTCCTGAGGAGCTGGTTGTTCTTTGAGATAACTAGTTTGAATTTTACCTGTAGCTATTTTTTTTTCTTTTAGGCAGTTTACATACATACTGACAGGTTTGGACTTCTTTTAGCACTTTCTGGCAGCCTCTCAAGCAGTTTTCTTTATAAGCATGCATAAGGAAAGAGGACCCACTGAAGTCCTTCTGGAATTCTCCCTTTGACTTCTTTCATGTTTGCTTTGGGAAACTGTTTTCCCATAGTCGTTTTTAAAACATTCACAGTTTTAATCAGTTCAGAAAAAAAAATTAAAAGCTGTTCTTTAAAAATAAGAAAGAAACAAAGGGAAGGACCTCTGTCTATCCTATATTGACAGTAAAATCAATGTCTTAATTGACTTTAAGCAAGCCTCTGCATATAAATTCCAGATCTAATCCACTTGTTTTATACCTAAACCCAAGAAATAATATTATGAGAGAAAGAATAAACTATTCCCCAAGGGGATAAACTGTTCATGTTCCAAAGGGAACCTATGTTCACTTTGCTTAACTGGACTGTTGGAAGCTGATTACTATAATTCAAAGTGAGCGTACTTGTTCCTCTAAGGCTGGACTAGCTCATCACCTCCACTTTTTAAATTAAATGAAGACCAAGCTATAACATGGATTTCCAGCTTGTATTCTATAATACATTCAAACTGAAGAATAACGCGGGGGCAAACATAACTGGCTGATATTAATTTTAAAATCTCTCTTAAGACAGAAACTTTAACACAAAAAGGAAAAAGAATAAAAACACAACTGGACAATGTCAACTAACTTCATCTTTAGTGCCAATGAGTTTTGTTGAAAGAAGTTTGGAAAGTTCCCTTTACAAAGTGGACTTTCCCTTAAATACATCTGATGTATGATGTTGTGAACACTTTATTACCATCCCTGTAATTGCTAATAATTAAAACACATTTCTCTTGCAAAGAGTTACCAAGCTTCCCCCTACCCTCATTTAATTCTTTCACGTAAAACAAAAATATATATCTGGAATTAAATGCATACATTTATTTAATCTGATTGTTCTCATTATCAGAGACTTGTTATTTGACTCTCCAATGTTATCACACAAGATAATATTTGTATTCTAAATTGGGAAGTTCATGTTAATGCAAATAATTAAGAGGAGAATCACAATATTTTCAGCAACCATTTATTAGCAGAGATATCAAAATCAAGAAAATACTTTTCAAGAAGATACATCAACCAAGAAGCTTTTGGGCTCAGACTGGGACCTAGCAAATAAACTGAGACTGTACCCAGTCAAGCTTTAGAAGAGATTCGAGAAAGGAACGACTCGCAAGCAATAGGAATTCTCTAGACTAACCTGGTGTAGTGTAAATATCAGGAACTTGGTCTATTGGCCTTGCTGATTTCCTTCCTGATAAAATTTAGGTTGTAGCTTCTCCAGCATTTCTATCTCCCCACTTTCATTTCAAACAGTAAACTGGAGCCTGGGATGGAAAAACACATTCTTCCAATTTACGTGCAAGTATGCCAGGCCTAGAACACCCCATTTCCATGTTGATGGACAACAGCCTTAGTTGGAGCAGAAGGTGGAAGTGTTCTATCCTACAGAACATGAAATATTCAAAAGACTGAATCCCATAAATAGACACTAGTACATATCTTTGGCTATTGTGATTGGACTGAGGGGCTGCCTAAATATGTGGCTGCCACATACATACATACATACATACATATATATATATATATATATATATGACCAGTGACTTTCCATAAAGAAAAATACATTCCTGCTATCAATCTTAGTAGGTGCAAGTACAGGTAAGACAATTTGAGCTGCTTTGGTTTATTTATTTTTAAAACGTACTGTATATACTTTTGTAAAATTTTACATTTCTTGAGGAAAAAAGCATTAATCTTTACTTTTTAGAAATATAGGATGTAGTAGTTTGTAGAGGAGCTTCTCTTTCCATCCAACACTCACAGCATGTAGATGAATGCATGCATGCGTGGACAGAGAGAGAGACAAGGAGAGAGAGAGTGGGGGGGAGAGAGCAGCTTCAGTGCATACAGGAAAAGAACAAACCAAATTTCACACACACAGAGAGAGAGAGAGAGAGAGAGAGAGAGACACCGACACCCAGCAGCTTCAGTGTATATTGTGCATACAGGAGAATAGAGCAGATTTCAGAAACACAAGGCTAAGGTCACATGCATAGCTCCCTCAAATCTACATAGATAGATATCTGTGTTAGAAAAGATCTTAGTAACTATTCATACTGCATTATGGGCCAGAATGGTTTTATCCAAGTTGTGTTTTCACTACCATTTCCCCATTGTTGATTTCCATAGTTCTAACCAACTTCTTTAGAAACCCGCAGGATCACACTCTGTGGTCAGTAACCTCATTGGTGCCAGAGGGATGAGAAGCTCTTGGCTATAAGGCAGTTCTACTGAGGAATAAGATTCAGATCTCGAGGAGAGTACTTCCAGTGAATGGGAAAAGTCTGATGCTACCTGACAATCTGTGGGGGGTTTTTTTAAATAACAATAGAGATATCAAGCTTTTTTGTCTGATCTTCCTTATACACTGCCAATGTGTTTTCAAGATATACTTACTATGTCCATAGTCTATTCTGCTACCTCCTACAAAGAGAGAGAGAGAGAGAGAGAGAGAGAGAGAGAGAGAGAGAGAGGCTAGAACAATTCACAGGTCACAGGGAGTTTTTTGAATTTAGAAAGAGGGAAAGGGTGAGAATGGAGCCCAAGGAAGAGAGCTTGTCTACTTAATAAAACAGCTAATTCAGAAAGTTAACTCCTTCCCTTGAGATGCTGAGCAAGAAGTTCAAACTCTGAACTTCAGGTCAAATACTGAAGTCTAGCAACCCTATTCAGGCCCCATAGGCACAACAATGTACTGTGAGCCTCCAGGGCAGGAGGAGTGCTGGGGTAGCCATAAACATTCTCTCACACAGTGAAATGTCTTTCTAAAAAATCACCACTACTCCTGTTTAAACTCATTTTAAAGAGAAATACTTAAGAAACTTTAGCACCAGAGGAAGAAAGCACACATTGCTTTCTCAATGTGAAAGGAAAAATGAGATGCGTAGTACATTTTAACTGACAGACACCTTTGCTGCTTTAGATAAATCAAGTCCAAGAATGAACATGGAGAGGGAGGAAAAAGTGAAAACATTGTATTTGTAAAAAGAAAACAGGTTTGATTTGATTTCAATCTCATCCCATTCCCAAATGACAGTGAAAAAAATTTAACTAGATCTACTTGCTTATTTCTTGGGCTCTAACTCTAAACAAATGTACTCAATTAGCTATTCCCACTGAATTGAAAAGACTGTATTTTCAGACATTAAAACCAGGATGTGAAGGAAATTGCTCCATCACAGATTAACTATGATACTAATAAAACTTTGCTATACAAAACCAAAAGTCAACAATATTGCCAGGGCTATTTTGCATTGTTGACATAGGTCTACAACACATCATGAACAATATATTTTTTTCCTATATACTGTTGAGTTTCCATAAATGAGCCTCTAAGCCTCAGAGTTATACCAAGCTTCTGTCAATTAATATTCAGGAATTGTCAGTTACCATTTCTCCAAAATGAATGATCAAAATGATTGAAAACTTTCAACCACTATGAATCTTTTAATATTTTTAGGTCTACCCATTTAAAAAAAAAGGCACCTCAACAAAGTAAATATGTCAAACAGGTGTCTGATGACATCCCAAAATGAAATTAACAGCAGCTCCCTTTTGAGCATCCTGAAACTCCAGAAACCAGTGCTCAGAGGCATACCACAACACTTGGCGGTGGCAGAGGAGGAAAATATAATGACTGACTAGGAGTTCCAAAAATTGAAGTGCCAGAGTTTCTCACAAATTAGTCATGTAGCAACTGACTTGATCTGTACAGATTTTTTTTATAGTATTTAAAATGGGCAGTGATTCAACCAAAAATATACCAAGATTCAAGCATATATAAAGGTTTAATTCCAGCCCCAATAGTGTGTGCATTGGCACTGGTTTTCTTTTCATGGCAGGAAAGAAATTCTGTGCACGTTCAGAGAAGCATTGCCTAATTTCACATAATCTGTAGCACTGCAACAAGTTCTAGGGCTGAGGTTGAATTAGAGCCAAGACTCAGTTCAATTACTGAAGATATTCTTCTTTTAAACTGGACACCTAACATTGCTCAGAGAATCACATTAAAATTCCAGTACAAAGTTAAATGCTACATGAAAATTCCAGTACAAACTGAACAGGCAAATATTTACTTTTAGAATACAAATTCCCATAATTTGCCACCCAAAATTTTGGTGTTCAGAGTGAAGTTATGACAATATGGAATACAACCCTGTGAAGAGCTGTGGTGTTTTCTTTAGAAAGCATGTTGATTACTTGAGCGAAGAACAGAAAGCTGCAATATGATCCTATAGGTTCACTATCACAGATGCAAAATGTGAATCAATCTCTAAAAATATTTTAATTCTACTCTCACAATTAACACAGGATTATAACACTGAGTTTCTCTCACAGGCTAGGGATGAATCAAGTTTCTCATAACTGGGCAGTGCTCCCTAGATCTTGGTTATAACCAGTGTGATCTTTTATATTTATAGAAAAGATTTTATTTTTCTCTTTCTCCTGGCATCTATATGAGAACGGAGGTAGTGGTAAACCTCAAATCCCACAAACAGGAAGGAGAAATAAGACAACCAGCAAAGTTTAGGAAGTCTGTTAAAGTTAGAGAAAACAGGAAAGAAAAGCTGTCATCATTCTCTAAGTATACAGTAGCACACCCAGTGGAACAACCTGTAAACAGCAAACAAATGAAACTAGCCATAGAAATCTTGATCAATTCACATGAACATGTGTACTGTGGAACTTTTTCTACAAGTCCTGTAAACAATGAACACGCACACACACACGCATACACAACATTTCCTCTTGTAGAAGCAGGAAAGGGTAGGTGTCTTCCAAAACAGACATGGTGCCTGAATGGACAGACATTTTGCCAAACAGTTCCAAATCACAAAGTACTGTTTACAAACTCAAGAAAAGAGAGGATTTCTGCAGCGCTGTGCAGAATTTGCAGAACACTTCCGACAACTGAAAGCAATCTAGATCAAGACACCTTTTGCTGCCTTTTGAAATCTGCAAGCCATTTCACTAAACAACAACTTCAAAAAAGTGAAAGAGTCATGAATTGGAGGAAATCAGTTGCACTTCTAAAACGCTGTCAAGTTTTGTTTTTTGGTAATGGAAGATTTTCCAGACAGTCTAACAAACAACATCCACAGCTTTCCACTTATTTGAAGCAGTAGTTCTTGCAAACTCTTAGCTGTCTAAGAAATGTAAATTTGGCTTCTTTGGGATTATGCCCATTATGAACCGGATTCAAAAAAGAAGCTAGCAAGGTAGTTTAAAACAAAAGAAACACTAACCCCCCCCCCCCCAAAACGGTAGTGTTATTTGTGTTTGGAAATGAGTGGTTGCCTACCAATTTACCAAAGAGAAAGCAGTTCACCCAACTTGTTTAAGAAGATCCCATACATTCAGCCCCATCCATTGACAACTGAAAAATCTTTCAGGATAACTTCTAAGTCTCCTTCAAAAGTGAGGCACCAGCAGCAGAGATTTCGTAGAATACCCCCCACCACCACCACCAACATTCTCCAACACCGTAGGGCACTTCCACTCTCAAAGGCCTTTTAGTTACCCTAAGACTTATGCTCCCTCAATAGCACGTCGGGAAAAGGAACTCGGAAGGGAACAAAAAGTAACTGCGTGGGTTGTTGAAGATGCAGGAGGAAGAGAGGACCACTGCTTCACCGAAACATTTGACTGCAAGGGGCAGCTTTAAGACAAGACAGGGAAGACTAATCAGTATTTATATTTCTCTCTTTAGGGAAAGGCTCTGTCCACAGCACGCCTACAGTACCCACGCATTCGCACACACTGTGGTGCAAAGTCAGTTAACACCTTCTCCAAAGCAAGACAAACCAGCGGGACCTTTCCCTAGGTGACAAAACTGCTATTTCCCTAGGTGACAAAACTGGACCTTCTGCCTCCGACTCCTCTTTCTCCACCACTCCTCCGTCAAGAACGCAAGGCAACAACTTTGACCAACTCTACACCTCTTTTCTGCCTTCACACTGGGGCGGGGGGGGGGCGTGGAGCGCGGAAGGGAGGCGACAGTACAGGTAATCCATTCCCCCTGAAACTGAAGCTTTCTTCAAAAATTCTTTCTGGCAAACAACATCTGGAACGCGGCCATTGTCCAATGCCCTGACAGTAAGAGCTTTGTGGAATAACAACAACAACAACAGTAAGAAGCATATCAAAAATTTCTCTTCAGACTGGTATTGGAATTGAACCTCTGTGGTTGCTGCCATGCATGATTAAGTGGGATGCATTTTTTTAAAAAAGAAAATTCAGCTTTCCTCTCCCCCCCCCCCCACCAGTGGGCTGGGGGAGCTCACGAGTTCCACGGCACGGGAGGGGAACAAGCCAGTCCCCAACCCCGGTCCCAGTCGGCTAAGCGGGGGAGCTCTTTCGTACCGTGAGGACGCCACACGGGACGCTCCGGCTCCGGCAAAGCGGGCGCCCGAGCTCCCGCCCGCCCCGTCGCAAAACCAGCCGGCCGGGGCGCGCGAGCGAGGACTCACCTCCGTGCGAGCCTGGAGCCTCTTGTTCATCTCGTAGATTCGGTACTCCGGCTGCACCATGTACGGCGTGTGTCTCCGGTAGAAGGGGCCAAAAGGAGAAGAATAGAAGGGGTCATGTGGTGTGCTGGACATCTTGCCTGCTCGCGGCGGAGAATCACGGCGCGCGGGAGGGGATCACCGACATCCGCGTCCAGCGCACATGGGCTGAGAGGGGCTCCTCACGGTGCAAAAGTAAGCAGCACACGAGCCGAGCCGGGGAGGGAGGGGGGGAGGGAGGCGGGCGGGCGGGCGGGCGGGGAGGGGAGGGGAGGGAAAGAGAGGGGAGGGAAGCAGCCCGGCTGGCTGGGAATTGCTGCCGGAGCCCTCTGGAGCGAGCTTGGAAGACGGAGAGGGAGAGAGAGAGAGAGGGGGGCGGCGAGAGCATGGGAGACAGGGAGAGGGAGAGAAAGAGCGCGACTGACTAGCTTCAAGGCTCCTCTGCTTGGTTTTAAAGCAACCGTTGGTGAGCAGGGGTCACTTCCTGTCCATACTGGAGCCTACTGCAGAAGAGGCAGAATTTCCCTCCCTGAGGCTGCTCGGGCTGCATTTTTCCTGTGACGACCTGGCTTGCCTCAGCACGGAGGGGCTTCTCCTGCTTCCTCAGCCAACCCAACCCGCCCACCCGCGAGCGCGCGCGCGCTGCGGCTGTATCTATATGGCTACCAAATGGGCCCCCCGTACCATGTTCCTCAGGAAGCAGCCGCCTTCTCTTCCCGCCACAGCGCCCTAGCAGTTCAAAGTTTGTTTGCCTGGCAGAGGTGTGTGTGTGTGTGGGGGGGGGGTCTTATTTATCTTCTGTGGCATCTTCGGTTTCTCCCAGCTTTAGGTCGTTTGCTCAGAGCTGAAGAGAAAGGTTGCGGGAGGAGCGGGGGGCTCTCTGGTTGATAGGAAACAGATCACAAAGATTAGTTTGACTAATGTCCTCCGGGCTGCAGGGAATTAAAGTTGGGTTGCTAATCACATCAGCCTCTCTGGACAAAAATAAAAAAAAATAACCATCAGCCAAAGAAGAAGGGTCCAGCTCTGGAGCCCGTGAACACTAGAAATTCTCCTACTTAATAACTTACAGATGTCTGGCAATGGATCCTGTTAGGATGTATCCATCTGTGGCACACCTGATGTCTCCCCCAGTTCTGGCACACATTAGAAATGCTGAAGGTTTTTAATGGAAACATAATACTTTTCTGTAATAGCTTGAACACTGGAAGGTACTTCAGGTAGATGATTCCAGTTAAGTATCACAACAGCTCCGTGAGGTGGGTCAGTCTTATCTGTATGTTGCATGCAGGAGTTAAAGGCTAGTAGTGGACAGTTGGTCTAAAGCTAACCATGGAGTCTGTGGCAAAGGTGAACTGCAAATGCAAAGTTTCGTGCTTTTCAGTCTCTTAGCCACTATGCTATGCCTATCAGTGGCAGCTTAGAGTCCTTGCTGCCAGGAAATGGAATGAAGATACCTCTCCATCAGTAAAAGATCTGACAGAGGTGCCTGAACTCACAAATATACATGCTTCAGAGATGGCAAGCAGAAATCAAAGACATAATTAGCTGAGTTTTATGAAATACAGATATATTTTGGAACCGGATAAACAGAAATACTTTCCCACCTTGTGTGTGTTTTATGTAAATATATTTCGATAGTACCACGTACATTTCTACATTCTATATATTTTAAAAGAACAAAGATTTCTAGTCAGCAAAACAATCCAGGCAATTTGCCTTTTTCTCACTTAATTGTTGAGGGGGCAAAAGAAGAGCATCCAGAGAGTTCCATTTTTATTCTGTCAGCCACTGGTGTTGTGACCAGATCCACCCACAGAGCCAATTCATCCTCACCCAAGTTGGAGCTGGGAAAACTAGAGCTTGGAAAACTACTTTTGCCAAGTAATTAGTTACCATTGTAGCAGCAGCTAGTTGTTATTATTTACATTTTTGAAGTAGTAACTCTTTGTTTTCTCATATCTCAAAAATAATTAACAGAGAGATGTCAGAACCACCAATTTCCCTACCACCCACCTTTTTTTTGCCCCAGCAAAAGAGCCTAAGGCAGCAGCACAAGTGAACACTTGAGATATGCAAGGGTTCCTCTTTCAGCATTTAGTGAGACAACACTAGAATAACTTTAAAAATAAAAATAGCTGTTATTTACACCACAAAACAAGTGAACTTATGCCTTGTTAAGTTACCATCATAATGTGATGAAGTTATATCAACTACTTACTTCCAAGTTCTAGGAAGGATAGAATTCTTGACAAGTAACAGAGGAAGTTCTGGCTCCTCATCTTCATGAGCAAAGCAGGAATTGGTATGTGCCTCACTACAAGCCTCCCAAACCCATCAAACGCATTCACTGAGCCTAAGTCAGGCTGTATCCAACATCATCATCATCATCATCATCATCATCATCAACAACAACATTTATTGATTAGTCAGCTGACCATATCAACAATAAAATACCTAATACATAATACAGATACAGAAATTACATACACAAATAAACTCAATTCATATAAAATTAAGTAAGATAATTAAAACATATAAACTTAAACTTAATAAGCAGTAGGTTTGATAAAGAAAGTAAAATACATGATAAACAAGAAAGATAAAATAACAAGTATAAAAATTCAGTCATAGCATTTAAATAAGCTCGTCGCCATGACAGGGGACCCCATTTTGTGTATCCAACATGATACTGGTGCTACAATATGCAATAGAATTTCTTTTCTCCCCTGTACTCCTCAGAGCTGAACCAAAAACAATTCTAGAGGTAGGGGCTTCAGAAGAATCCAATGGAGGAACCCTGTTTTCTGAGGGAAATCTACTGATGGGCTGCAAGGGACAGGGGAGATTCCCTCCCTCCTATTTCCACTGAACTCTGCTGTTCCATTGTTGGATCCTGACAGCTTTGAATCTCACCCAGTGGAACCACACACCACTTAACCACTGATGGCCACCAATGGTTTGTCAGGTTATATAAAAATAACAACTCCATAGAATATTCAAACCAGGGCAGTACAATAAACTACTGTGCCGCTGTGCAGTAATAGAGTTTATAATAACCATTATGGATATATCTGGACTGTACTATTAAATTGGATAGGGAAGACCATAACTAGGGATGACACAGGTAAGACTTTGCAATTAAGGCTCGGAAGATTGTTCAGGGCTTTACAAGATGCTGTGAGTTGGAAAATGAAGAATATGAAAGTGAATTTGAAGGAAGGAAAGAAGAAAGGAAGGGGGGGAGGAAGAAAAGGCTGAAAAAGTAGGAGTGAAGTAGGACTTGTAATAGGCTGCAAAAGTAAAGTTGAAATCTAGACTCAAAAGCAAGAGAAGAAAAAAAAACTGGAGATATGGAACTCAAAAAGAGCAAAAAAAGAGGCCATGTGCAGTCATTATTTTTTAAAAAAACATGGCTGTGTAAAGATAACAGAGACACTACAAAAATGATCCTATAATTTATAAGCTGAGTGAGGTCATGGGAGGGGAATCCATAGCACAGAAATCATCACTTCCCAACACCTGTCCTGAGAAGTTGAGAGGAAAAGTTTTTTCTGTTTTCTCTTTTTTTTTCTGCTGGTCTTTTTTGCTTTCCTTTGGTTCAAATGATACGGACAATAAAGAAGCTCACTCCAAGGCTGGAATGGTATCAACCCCCACCCCTTCTTCCCAGCATATCCTCTCTGCAGAGGAATCCAGTTGTCCCTCCTCTATCTGTAGAGGGGGAGGTCCACTGTATCCCATGGGATCCCCTCCCAGGGAGCATGAGATCACCATCTCAGGCAAAATCTGAATGAATTATGTAGCTGTAATTTGAACATTGAATTTGGGCTGTAATTTGAGATGTAATTTGAAATGAGCAGGCTAAAATGTGAACAGATGAAAATTTCTGAAAAGTTGGACATACTGCAGTGGTTTGAGTGTTGGACTAGGACATTGGGAGACCAAGGTTCAAATCAGCTGTGGAAACCCACAGGATGACCTTGGGCAAGTCCCACTCTCTCAGCATCAGAGGAAGGGAAGGACAATCCCCACTGAATAAATTCTAGCAAGAAAGCCCCATGATAGGGTCACCCTAGGTCGCTATAAGTTAGAAATGACTTGAAGACACACAACAAATATGCTGATAGAACTAATGATTTTATTTTACTTTTAATTGCTTTGAATAATAAAATTTGTATCTGATTTATGAATAAAATAAAAGTGAATACTTCACTATACATTAATGCCAGATAGTCAAAGTAGCATCGTTCAGTAAATGAATAAGAAACTAGAGGAACAAACAAAACAATATAAGTGATGTGAAGTCTGAAGGTACTGTATAAATCAGTATATAACCCCCCCCCCAAAAAAAGGAATGTCTGAAAAACCTAAGAAAAACATCAACAAAGAAATGCTAATAAAACTGATAGGCAGAAATTAAGCTGGATAATTTGATAAGACAATTAACAGCCCAGCCTTTTTGCATGTCTGCTCAGAAGAAAGACCTATTTCGTTAAATGGAACTTACTCCCGGACTAGAAACAAAACATAACATTTTTTTAAAATCATAGACTGTGAAATGTACATAAACTGTGTACACATTCTGTTTCTCCATCAATCACTTCAGTGCTGAAACATTTAAAGTTTCTGTGATTTTACTACTGTCAGTTCAGCAGAAATCAGAAACAAATTTGAAAAACCTCAGAACTGTTTTTATTGATTCATAATTCTTTAGCTTCTGAATTTATCCTGCTGAAGAGTTACAGCTTAATGACTTAGGAGCACTCCTACAATATGTACACAAATTGCCCACAAAACCTCAATGGAGGAGAGTTACTCTCTTTTTAGTCACCAAATGATCTTTAGAACTGCCTACTCCTTAAACTTATACTTCTGACATTTTGCTGATTTCCTCCTTAGGAGTGCCTCTTGATAGAAGACATTTTCATATAAATTTCCCTCCCTCACAAAAAAAAAAAAAAAATCACAGGAAGTGTGAGCAAATTCTATATTTTGAAAAAACCCAAACTGTAATGGTTGCTCTTGAAGACAACGTCCTGCATTTTTAGACTCTGATCTTGGAGGAAATTCCCCATGGGTCAGACTAGACCTTAAGGAGAACAAATATGCCCTTGAGCTTAATTTGTTTCCCTCTTATAGCAGGGTGGTTGTTTTTTTTCAGAAATATAGTTGGTCCTCCACATTTGCAGGTTTAATTTTCACAAATTTGATTTTTTGTTGAGTTTCTCCAACCCCTCTCCTCACATTTTAAGTGCTTCTTTTCCAGGAAATATTCCCTCTCAGCAACTCCAATCAGGCTGTAGAGCTTTAAAAAGCCTGCCTCTTTTCCACCTTTTCCTCCACTAGCCACTGCCTGGCCAGCTAAGGATGGATTGTAGTCCCATTTCTCGGCACCACAAACTCTCTCCCAGTGTCCCCCACATACCCAAGGAAAGAGGACGTATAGGGCCACTATGTCAAACCACCCACCTTCCTTCTTCCTTCCCTTACCTGATTTGAACCCTGAGTGCCTGCTTTCCCCACTATGCTGCAGCCCCCTTCCCATAGGCACACATGTTTTGATTTTTGCAGTTTCTCCACTTTTTCAGGAGTCATGCGCCCCCAACCTAGCAAATATGGAGTAAGGTTTACATGCTTCAGCAATTACCTTGCAAAATAACCTGCATTTATCTGCCAGTGATCAGTCACTAAGCAAAACATGTACAAGATTATACAGTTAAGGACATCACAAGGTACAACAGACAGACATTTTTTACCACTTGAGGGAGCACTTCTCCTAAAAACATGATGAACGTATTGTCTGATACAGACGATATCTTCCAATATAAGCCTTCCAAGACCTTGGGATCTGCAGGAGAGGCCCTCCTCTTGGTCCCGTGACCTTCACAAGCATGGTTGGTGGGGACGCTCACAAGAGCCTTCTCAGTGGCTGCCCCTACACTTTAGAACTCCTTCCCTAAAATGGCCCCCTCCTTGCTGTCCTTCCCTTCACAGGCAAAAACTTTTTTATGCAGACGGGCTTTTAGGATTGAAAAGAGCTGTAAGTGTTATATTGTTTTAAATTGCATTGTTTATTGTTTTAAAAGTCTTTTAGAGTAATATGTTTCTTAGTTGAATTCAGTTTAATGTGGCTTTTTGTATGTTTTTAATGCTGTCTTGAGTCCCAGTCTTGGGAGAAAAGGTGGGATGGAAATCAAGTTAACAATAATAGTTTGACTTAGCTTTGCATGCTTCATGCCCACAGTCACCTGTGCCTGCAAGTTTCATCCAAATCTGCCCAAACATAAAAAGTTTTTGTTCTTGTTGCACGACAGCCCCTGCACCCACTTGTTTGAAAGTAGGCGGGCTTCATCTTTACAGAGGGGTATACTCTTTTATTTATTTATATTTATTTACTTGTTGAAGTTATATCCTGCCTTTCTGCCAAAATAGGATGCTTGCAAATATCACCCAATTCCGTGAAAAAAGAAAAAAAAATCCAGTGACAGTCAATGGGATGTCACAGAATTTCAGATTTTTCCAAAGTGACATTTCATTCAGACTCTTTAAAATTAAACAAGGTCTGAAGAGATTGAAATCAAACTGGATCAGGACTCAAACAACGTATTTTAAGCAATGCCTAAATTGTACAATTTGTGAGAGGACGTTCTACAAAGACATGGAACAAATAGTTCTTAAATTGTTAGCTATAGGAAGGACTCTGTTGAAAAGGAGACATTAACTTTTACACAGATCAACCAAGATTAAATGTGGAGGTAATATAATATTGAGATAAAATAGTGGAATCCAAAACTAATCCAAGAGGGAAATCTGTTAAATAATGATACACACATACACTTCATTTCTTTTCTCTTCTCATTCTTTCTTCCCCCGCTTTACTTTTACTAATGAGATGCTAGCAAATGTTTGTAAGATTTTTGTGATTAACATTAAAGGATTAAAAAACCTTTTAAAAAAACCAGAAATACAGCATGTCTTTGGAGGAATGATGAAATTGACATTCATATGCTAGAAAAAATACATATTAAGAAGTCTGAAAAGAAGCTTCAGGGTAAGTTATTTAAATGAACTATATATGTGGCTTCAGCAAATTCAAAGTCAAAAGGGATTCTAATTGGCATCAGAGAGAAAATTAACTTCATCTGCAAAGAAATTATCACAAACGATGGAGGTAGATATTTCTTGCATAAAAGGATGATTGAATATGAGAAGTCTTCTTTTCATTTGGTTGGAACCACACTTAACCCATAGAACTGACACACTGAAATCTAATATAACTAAACCTGGTTTCAACCCCACAGATTTACACCTCTAGTTATACCTAAAAACAGTTTCTGAAAGCTTGATGAAACAACTAGATACATCTGTACAAGGTAATATACTCACAATTAGAGATTTCAGCGAAGTAGTTAACCCTAAAATAGACAGCTCTCAATCAACTACATGGTAACACTACCCCAGAATTTTTTTGAAAAATAATTAAAAATACATAATATTTTCATGGAAATATTCCTACAGTGAAAATGATTTCATACATTCATGAGTTTGATGCTTACAAAGATGATTCATGATATGTTCCAAAGAAATACAGATAGATAACATGACTTGCAAGGACCATGTACGCTTCTTGCTTGGTTGTGAAGCTTAAAATTAAGACGACAATTATCTGAGGATGTATTGCAGCTCTTTGATAGAACATAGAAGTAACAAGTTACAACTGATAGTTACTTATGAAAAGTTATCTTTTGTAATGAGGGCAAAACAAGTATTTCTGGAGTAACACAAATGGGAACACAGCTAATGCACTGATATGAGTAATATTGTCTACTTACCTTTAAAGGTAGTGTCAAACATATTAAGGTGAGCTTTTGAAAAAAATAGTAAAGAGTAAGAAAAGGCAACAAGCAATGTGATGAACAATGTGACAAATTCCCAAAACATGAGCATGACAAGACATTATTTTTAAGTTCTGTAATTGCCTTTTTAAAAAGTAAAAAAATAAAAGTTCCTAAGTTTAGCTCTGTGGCAGACTACATGCTCAATGTGTAGGGGACTGAAGTTCTGTTCCTGGCATTCTGAACCTCAGTCTCCTTAAAAAAATAGTACTGGTTAATAGCTTCCATCTCAATGGAGGCTATAAATTCACTCCAGGCTTCATTTTCAACTTTAAAGGAGCTATCCAAGGTGCTGAAAATAGATTTGGCACCTTGGATAGCTCCTTTACCATTCAGAAGTAAGATAACTCCTTTGAAATTCCTTATCCCACGTTGAACCCCCAGTGGCTGAAAATAATCAGGTAGCAGTTTCCTGAGATCATGGAGAGGTTCTGCCATAGAGGAAATGAACAATACTCACCAAGTGGAAAGGAAGTCCAACATAATATGAGACAGGCTCCTCTGTTCCCACAGTTTAACTAGAATCTTGAAAACATTTTAGTGTGGAAGATGAATGTCACCAAAAGAAAAAAAATCCTAAGAATTATAGTATTAAAATAATTATGTAATTGCATGGTTTTAGTGGATTTGCTCTAATTGGGACTGGCAATTGGACTTAGGCCATTGGTTTTTTTTTCTTTGCAACTAAGTTGACGCCTGAAAATGGGCTTTTATCTTCTTGAACAGTCTTATACTAGGCATTAAACAGGTTAAACTGACAGCTGTGTATGTATGTTCCTGCAACTTGTGGTGATCGCATACATTTTGTAGGATTTTTTTAGGCAAGAAATATTCAGAAGTGGTTTTTCCAGTTCCTTCCTCTGAAATATAGCACCACTAGCAGTCTCCCATTCAAGTACTAACCAGGACTGACCCTGCTTAGCTTTTAAGACCAGACAGCATCCTGTTTCTTTAGACCCAACCCTTGCTAACAAGCTAGTAATAGTACTACAAGTTTATATTATATAAGGCTTTATAAAAATCAAGAAATACAAACTTAATGTTAGTAATAGATTCCATCAATATCAAACATCTCTTTTTATGACAATTGAAAATCAGATTTTAGAAATGTAAATGTCACGAGCGATTTGACTAAAAAACTGTTCTGAAATTTCTATTATATTTGTTAAAGGTTTTCAAATTTTATATAGAATGACAAAAATACTTATTTTCTTGGAATCAAGAAGCAATAACTGTAATTTCCCAACTTAGTTGATGATGATGATGATGATGACGATGATGATGTATTATTATAATATTATAGTATTCCCAATCTCCTTCTCCTCCTCCTCCTTCTTCTTATTAATCAGGTTGAGAAATTACAGTTATTGTTTCTTGATTCCAAGAAAATAAGTATTTTTGTCATCCTATATAAAATTTGAAAATCTTTAGCAAATTTAGGCCATTGATTATTATCGATGATGATGATTTATTTTTTTTAATAATATTTTTTATTAAAGATTTTAATTAAAAATTTTAAAAAAAACCCTCCCCACTTCCAGGCTTATTTTCCATTTGAATCTGCAGGTTTTCATTCCATTCATACATAATTACTGCTTGCTCAAAGGATTTGTTACATCTTACATCATTACACAGTTGCTTTGTTACATTGCCTTGCTGCCATGTTACATTACTTTGTTACATTATCTTGCTACATTGTTACATTAGATTACTTACAATCTTACTTTATTCTTTTTTCTTTTCTTGTACTATGTCTTTATCCAATCCAAAACTTCTCTCCATTTGCTTTCAAAGTTCTGGATAGGTTTATTTCTCAAAGAAAATGTTAACTTTTCTGTTTCTACCATATCCAGGACTTTTAATTTCCATTCTTCTATATCAACATATTTCCTTTCTTTCCAATATTGCGCATATATCAGCCTTGCAGCAGTTATCAAATATAACAATGTCTTCTGATGAGATCTTATTTCTCTTTGTTGCCCAACCATATTTAACAAATAAAATTCTGGCTTCATTTCAAAATTTACATTATAGGTTTTTTAAATTTCATCATGTATTTCCTTCCAGAATTTCCTTGCTATCTTACAAGACCACCACGTAAGATAAAATGACCCCACCTTTTCATCACATTTCCAACATCTTGCATTTCCATTTTTAGTTATTTTTTGCAATCTTTCTGGTGTCATATACCATCTATGTAACATTTTGTAAAAATTTTCTCATAAGTTTAGGCTTGGTGTAAATTTTATATCTGTCTTCCATGCCCACACCCATGTTTCTAATTCAACTGGATGTCCAACATTTTGTGCCCACCTAACCACTGTATCTTTGACAACCTCTGATTCCATTTCTCTTTGCAGCAAAAGTTTATAAAACTTAGAAATTCTTTTCTTCTAGTCCCCCCTCATCAATAAATCTAATTCATTTTCTTTTCTCTCAAATCCATATAATTTTTGATCCATTTTAAATCTCTCTTTAATTTGTCTCCATGGGAATCAATTAAGTTCATGCCGATGATTTATTTCTTACCCACGTCTACTGTAAACTAATTTAAAATTCCTAGTTAAAAATTGACTGGGTAAGCCTGTCAGAAGAGATAGGTGTTTTCAATTCAAACAGGATATTTTGCTGTTGAATCTCTTCCAGCAGGTCATTCCACAGTCTAGGGGCAGCTGATGAGAAGATCCTCTGACTGACTGTTATCAGTCTAGTCCTGGCTGATTTAAGTAAATGGCCCCCAAAGGACATGAATGTATGGGGTGAATTGTATGAGAGGAGGTGATCCTGCAGGTAACTTAGACCCAAACCATGTAGGGCTTTAAAGATAATGACCAATACTTTGCACTTTGCCCAGAAACTAATTAGTAGCTAGTGGAGTGATTTTAGTATCAGTGTGATATGTTCACTCCTTGCTGTACCCATAATCAATCTGGCTGCCATATTTTGAACCAGCCTGAGTTTCTGAACTTGGTACAAAGGTAGCCCAATGTAGAGCACATTGCAGAAGTCCAGCCTTGAAGTTACCAGAGTGTGCACTCTTCCAGTTCTAGGAAGGGGTGCAGTTGAGATATCAGCTAAAGTTGACAATAAACTCTCCTGACTGTTGCATCTATCTGAGCTGACATTTGGAGTGACCAATCCAGGAGCACATCCAACCTGCGAACCCAGTCTTTCAGGGGCAGTGTGGCCCTATCAAGAACTGGCTGACACACCTCCAACCCCAGATTAGGACCCTTAATAGTAAGCACCTTTGTCTTGTCTGGATTCAGTTTGAATTGGTTCGAACTGAACAAATCCAGCCCATTACCTCCTCCAAGCATTCATTCAGAGGAGACATTATGTCCTTAGCTAAGACTGTTTTTGAAGGCATAGTCTTTTGAAGGCATACTTGGGTGTCATCAGTGTACTGACAGCATCCTGCCCCATGCCTCCAGATGATCTCTCCCAACAGTTTCATGTAGATGTTAAAAAGCATTGGGGATAGAATGGCACCTTGTGGTATGCCATATAACAGCTCCTTTTTAGAGGAGCAGCTATCCCCAAGCATCACCATCTGGAACCTGCCTGAGAAGTAAGAGCAGAACCACCGCAACACAGTGCCTCTGCTTCCCCTATTTTAAGAAGAGCCTAAATCCAATTGCTAAGGTTCATGGGAGTAGATTCATTGAATATATGGCCTTTACATAATTATTCACTTACCAACCAGTAGTGGCTTCAGTAGGACTGCTGTAGTTAGACTTAGTAACTGCAGTTAGGCCAGGTTTGTTCTACAAACATAAGCTATGAATTCTTAGTGTCATTTTAAGAGTTTAGAGAAGGTAATACCTAGGTATATTCATAAAGGTCAGATAATAGTTATTGCTGGCCAGTAATTTTTAAAATGGATAGCTATCACTCATCAGTATCCAAAGGAGAACTAGCTTTTTCTTTATCAATGCAAAAAAAGGCATTTGATTGTCAAGAATGGAAATGTAAGAGTTTTCTTTGTTTGCTTGCTTTTTGTTCTAGAACACTCTAGAAGAGGTCCAGTGTTAATAAAGTACATACAATTAATTTAAAATACTACTTATGCAAGCCTCATAATAGAATGCATTTTAGAATCATTCTGTCTTTAAAGAGATACAAGATAGATTTACCCTTTGTCTCCTCTCTTTTTTAATTTTTTCTGTTAAAAGCCTGGCTCTGGCAACACAAACTCTATGAAAGAATGTTTCACATGTCAAGATATCTCTCGATACAAACCTGCCAGAGTTTTAACATTTACAGGAGAGGACTTTCTCTCATTCCCTCCACTGTCACTGGCTCATTTGGTGAGGACATGGGTCTTCTCAGTGGCTTCTCCCACCCCCTGGAGTTCTCTGCTATGGAAGGCTAGCCTGGCCCCCTCCCTGCTGTCCTTTCACCAGCAGGCAAAGACCATTTTGTTTACACAGGCTTTTAATGTATGATTTTTAACTTATGCATGCTTTATTTCCAACTTTGTTAAAAATTATTTAAAATGATTTTTGTTAAAATCATTTAAAATAAACTTATACTGTGTCAATGTGATTATTCTTAACTGTCTTTAAACATTTATCTTTTAAGCTTTAATTGATTCTTTTTGTGAGCCACTGTGGGTCATACTCTGAGAGAGAGGTGCAAAGAAATGAAATAAATAAATAAGAAAGAAAGAAAGAAAGACCAGTAAAGGATTTTTGTGTTATACAAAAGATTGGAATACTTGAAAGTGATTGTGTTCTTTTACAGGAGTGTTTTTTTTTACAGGAGTGTTTTTTAAATGGAATATTCTATTTATAATGCAATGTAATGATTATGAAAGATCAGAAAATGTAGAAATAATAACAATAATCATTATTAATATTATTATTGTTGTTGTTTTGAAAAACTAGTCAAAGTTTAGGATATATAGCTTTTACTAGTTTCAGGAACACATTGAAATGTGTGTGAATATTTTCGTTATATTATCATGTCTCTAAATGATGCTGAAATTCGTTGCATCTGGGTAGAACTAGCAGTGTCTTCCATGATACTTATTTTGATTGTTATGGTGGAACTTGATATTCTGACAACTGACTTCTGCTGATCTCCAAAGCTACTGGAAGGGGCTGGGCAGGCTGACAATTTTAACTATTTTTTTTTAAAAAAAGCCTATTCATACATAAGGATGTAGAGAATCACTGTGCTCAAAACTCTGGGGAAAGCTGAACTCCCCAAAATGATAAACCTAATAGCTATGGATGTTTGAGGAATTCAGTATTTGCATAACCATGAGAACCTTGGATTTCACAGTGCTCTTTTTATGATGCAGTTCTCAGCTTTAAAAATGTATTTATTTAACATATATATTGTGAGATACATCTGTAGTGCAATCCTGTTGTCCCTGGTGTTTCACAGGCCATAAGAAAGATTGGATCTCTTTTCTCAAACTTGGAGGGGGAGCTCCTACATCATCTCCCCTCTTTTTTCCTTAAAAATGTCCATGACCTTTGCTTCTCTCATGGGAGAATACTAATGTCATGAGAGATGGAGGAAGAGGGCAGTGACATGGTATAAATGCAGCAATGGAAGCCAAGGATTTCCAAGCTTTGAAGCCTTCCTAGTCAGAAATGTTTTGTTACAATTTTGAGAAGCTGCTAATGAGTATTAGTTCAAGGCTAAGGATAAGAAACAAAATTGGGGCAAAATAAGACAGTGCTTTGACAAGGCCAAATTGCAGAAAACCAGTGCCTGCTGCAGGCAAATAAGGAGAGTAAAAACATTTGACTATAATAAAGAAAGAGGAGGGATGGCAGAAATACCAGGAAAATGCTGAATGTAAGATTCATGTCTGATACAGAAACATGCTTGTTTCCTGCAAATTCTATTTGCACATAGGGAGCCAGTCTTTAGAAAATGGATTCTCTTCCCCAATCCCATTTTCCTCCCCTTCGCAGAAGATCCATCTTCATTTCCTGGCATTAGCAATAGTTTCAAAACACATATGAATTGAAGTGAGGAGAGGTGTCATCAAGGATAAGATTACTTATATCAATTGATAACAAGAGCTAAAAAGCATGTGATCCCACACATCCCCTTATATGTGAATAAATACCAAATTAACTCCACTTGAGTTGCAAATGGTATACAAAATGAAGTATTGTAAAATATACAGTTTTTATAAGAATATAGATGGTAAACTGCAGTGAGAGAATAACAAGACATTAGTCTATACACTCCTTTAGATTCTATAGCAGCTTTCTTCTTCTAACAAAACAAATACAACAACATCAAGATTTGCAATAAACATTCATCTAAAAAAGTAATGGTAAAGTTTCAGTAAGAAATAGGACACATAGCCAAAATATATGGCAGTACAATGTTCACAGCTCCCATCGTCAGTGCAGCAGCTCTATGACACTCTAAAAGTCAAATACAACTGTAATCAATGTGATTCAGTTCTTAACATCACATTATAAGATGTCATAAAACACTGATAGTATAGCTACAAAGTTTAGCACACCTTTTTTTACTCAGTTACTGGGACCAAAAGGAAGTGAGAGTAACCACTCCTACACTGCTGCTAATAATCAGTATGCTGCTTCAGTAGAAACAAGTAGTTACTGGTTTCAGTTGTTTGTTAGAAGTATCTAATGCAGCCAATATAGAGACAGGCTTCGTAGGCTAAGTCCAAGCTTGAATAAAAGCCCATGAGGGCCAACAGTTTATAGTTTAAATATCCACGGAGCTTCTTTTTGCAATAAAATACTGTAATAATTTAATTAACCACTGTGTAAATTAATTAACCACTGCGTGTGTGGAGAGCGTCAGCCATGCTTACTGAAAACCACAGTTCACACAGAGGAAGAACTGAAGCAAAGCAAAAATCTTCCTAAAGAAGGGAAATAAGAGAGTCTGCATTTCTAAGGGTGGTTTCTGACTTGGAAATCAGTTTTATGAAACTAGCATTAGATCTGCACCAAATTATCCAAAACACTTGCAATTTCCTAATAATATGGCTGGTTTTCTATGTGCAAACCACAGTCGGAACCTCAAACCATAATGGCAATATACTTGATTGTGGTATGGACTGCATCCCCAAACCAGCAACAATTTATGTATAAAACCACAATCAGAATTTAGCCTAATTGTCAGAACAGCATCAGTAATAATGATTGCAAACATTTTGAGAATAACAAGCCATTTAAGAAAGGTTTTTTCCTTCCAACTTGTCACCGAGTGTATGGCTGTCAGATAGCAGATAGAGAAGATAGGCATTTTACTTCTTTTTTGATAGCAACTACCCACCCACAGTCACATTATATTAATGCTGCAATACAGGTTCATGAGTAGCTAAGAAAAACAGGGAAATTGCAGGAAATCTGATTCAACCATTTCATGTGGGCAGTAGCAACGTGTATTCTAGAGATGAATGGCACAGAGAGGGCTTACACTTACAGACTGAATAAAACAAAGCAGTTCTTTTTGCTGGAGGACTTAATTTGAGCTTGGGCTGAAAAGTACAACAGGGGATATTAATTTATTTCTTTATCACATTTATATGTCATTCAAAAACAAAGTACACTTGGTACCTTCTGGGATCAGTAAAATCTTAAAGCAAAGTGTTAGCCACAAAACAAAACAAAACAAAAACGTAGGAAGTCATTCACACAATACAGTTTTAGGGCTATTGTTCCACTTTAATCACCATGACAATATCCTGTGGAATCCTCAAGTATGTAGCTTGGTGAGACACTGGGACTCGTTCACACTACATAATTATAGCATTATGATTAACTAGCATGGCTGAACCCTATGGAATCCTGGGATTTGTAGCTTGGGGAGCTCTCTGGTTGAAGATTCTAAATGCCTCTCTTTAAACTGTAAATCTCAGAATTCCACAGGATGCAGCCGTGGGAGTTAAAGTGGAAGACGGCACTATGATTGTGTTGTGTGCAAGCTCCATAGATTTAAACAGAATTTAAATGATTTAAAAGATAAAAGATCTAAGAGATCTTAAAAGGCCCTGGCAAAAGCACAGAAATGTCCCAGAAGTCATTGCCAAGCTAGCCTTCTTTGAGGAGACCATTCCATAACTGGGGTGGGGGTCAATTTGCTTTGGAATTTACGAAAGAAAACCCATTTCTTAGCATATTAATGGGACATTTTCCAAACAAACAATACTGCTCTGAAACAGGTTCTTCAGTGTGCTTGGTGATTTTATCTTCAAAAGACTTTCTACCAATTTACACAAAACAGATGTGAAGAATATGTGTGTAGAAGATTTTTTTGTTTTATTTGGTTGGTTGTTTATTATTTTTGTGGTGGTGGTTATAGTAGAAAGCAAAACATTCATGGAAGGCAGAGTTCTAAAACCTGTGGCAATGTAGCCAACACCAAAGGGGAAAAAAAACAGCATTTTGAAGCTCAGTAGTTTCAGTGATATTTAACTACTCGTAAGAAATCTACAATCATTTGCTAAATGTTAGACTCAACTAACATCACAGTGGAGACGGGTGGGCATAAGCCCCTCTGACTGTTAGTAACTGGGCTACAGAAGGAAAAGGCAGGCAGGAGGCATAGGGGCTATCGCCTATGTTTCAAAGGCAAAACCACCTGTGAGTATTCCTTGCCTTAAAAAAAACTATGAAATGCAAGTAGTTGTGATAAATCAACAGACAACTTGAAGGCACATACACACGTATAGGGTCTAGGAAAAAAAGCAAATCTTGCAAAGCTCTGCTGAATTCCTCTAATCATTAGAGAGGAAGGAAAACAATCTCTTCATGCTAGATTTATGTGTCACTTCCATAGTAAAACAACTCAACACTCAGCTTCAGTGATGAATCATTTCAAGGATCTGGTGCTGTTCACCTTTCAAGCCATTTCAGAAGGCTGTTCCTCTGTCCCATAGATTGGGAGAAGGAAGCAGTGCTCCGGATCGTGTGCAGGATAACCCTACCAGTCACAACTAAGTCACTGCAAAAACGGATCCACATATTTTCAAGATGTCACATACATTCTTTGTAGCAAATTGTCACATTCAAAAGCATAACCTTCAAGACTTTGTTAGAAGAAGAATTAGTACAATAACTACTAACACAGTTTTTGCATATCTATAAGCTTACATTAATTTTTAGAGCCACACTACACCTGATATTCTACTTCATATAACTCCTTCTCTATTTTTTGTTTTTAATGAAAGGCATCTTAGTAGAAAACCATGGAATGGAAGGGGGCTACTTAGGCTCACCCTACTCAACAATGTTCTCCCAGACTTATTTTCTTCCTTCCAGAAAAAGATAAAAGAGCCTATACCTTTTCCTCCCTGGAGAGAAAACCAGAATAATTTGATAGGAATCTCCTATTCCTGCTGTAGATTTGAAGACAGAAACACACATTTCAGGCAAAAGTTACACTCATCTGATGCATTTTACATGAAGGTTGGCCCTCATTATAAGGAAATTGTATTCCAAAATAATAATTTCAAGAGAAGCAAACAAATTTTGATGAAACCTAAAATCAAATTAGGGATGCAAAATGATATTTCCTATTCCAAAATTAAGCATCGGTATGTTGGCTGTTATCATGAAAATAGAACAGAGTGTCAGAGTGCACTGCTTCTTTCCACTGCTTTTTGTTTGCGCTTACTAGTATAAAATAAATTCCCTCAACTGTTCAAAACCATTACTTTTTCAAAGGAATGAGAAAAACAAAAATGCAAATTTGTGGCTATAACATTTGAACAAGATGTGACAACTGACAAATTAGCAGATCATTGAACCTGGATGGTAACTAACCATCCAAGAATTCATAAAGAACTCAGAGATGAACTTGCTCTTCTTTTGAGAAAAATATGTGACTTGTTGCAAAGATTGTGTTTTATACCACCTCTATACCACCAATTTTTTAAAAATGGGAGTAAGTGGAGGGTCAAGGAAATTACAGGCTATTTAACATCTGTTCTGGATAAACTGGTAGAAAGCTTTACTTAGGATAAAATTATCAATATAATCTTGCTGCAGAAGAATCAACATAGGTTATGCAGAAATAAATCCTGTCCTACTAACCTTTTAGAGTTCTTTAAGAATGTCAGCAAGCATGTGAATAGGGGTGATACAGTAAACACTGTTTACTTGCATTTTCCTGAAGGAAAATGAATTGTTATGGAACATATACTCCCTAAACCTGGTTCAGAGGCTTTTCATGAGTGCTCTAGAGAGAATTCCTAGTAGGAGGTTAAATTTAACAAGGCTTCACCAGCTAGCTGATTGACAGTGATGGAACATTCATCGAGTTGCTCCTCCTGTGTTGTTCAGAGGTTTCTGTGATAACTTTATCACCTGCCACCTTGCCCCTCATTGTTAGGTAATCGCTTGACATAAGAGAAAATTAGCCAGGGCAACAGGTCTGTGATGACAGCTTCTCCTTCCTCCCTATCATCCCTGTATCAATTGTTGGCCCAATTGTAATGTAGAAAATATGTCAGCTTTCCCTAATAAGAAAGCAGTTAAAGGAAAGCTTTTTTTTTTTTTTGCTAGCACAATTGTGTATTAAGAAAAAAAAATCTCTCTCTAAAAATTATTGAAGATTCTAATTTAAAGCATTATATAAATTCTGTATGTTTTTCAAAACAACAACAAAAATAGAAACACTCTCAGTTATAATACAAGATGCCTACCAATGAAGCAAAATGCTTAAATGCTTGCCTCAACATCTACAGCAGATAAGCAGAAAATACAGTGTCATATTTTCTTACTACACTTTGTTTTTCAATTCTAGCTCCTCTTCCCCTGCAGGTATGTCCTACATTCCAAATTACATACTGATAGGACAAATAAACTTGGCACAACACTGAAAATAAACATTATTTATATGTATAATAATAAACGAGATCAAAAATTTTAACATGTATACTTAGAAGAAAAGTCCTAGATTCAACAGAACTGGCTCCTATGTATGCATGTGTAAGGTTGCAAGCTAAGCCCTACATCTAATTGTTAGTTCCAAACAGCGTGTAGCCACTGAACCAATGGAACATATGTAAATGTTGGCTTACTAATATACCATTGATCCTATGAGCCCATTCTGATTTGCATTAGCAATTGGATTTAGGGTAATTATTTAGAGCATAAAAACAATGGATATATCTGCACTACACAATTATAGCATTTTTATACCACTTTAACTATCATGTCTCCATGCTAAAGAATCCTGGAATTTGTTGTTTTCTGAGCTACCTTAAATTCATTTGGCAACGTTATACTGTAGTTCCAATACTACTGTTCGGGGGAGTTCAGAGAATTCTAAGTCCTGTACCAAAGTAGAAATCCCAGAAATTCCTGGGGTGGAGCCCTGGCAGTTACAGTGCTATCAAACTGCTCTAATTGAGCAGTGTAGGTATACCCAAGACAACCAGTGTGGTCTAGTAATTGAACTATATTTCTGAAGACCTGAGTTTAAATCCATGGAAACCCACTGGGTGACTTTGGGCAAGTCACAATGTCTCAGCCTCAGTGGAAGGCAAAGGCAAAATATCTCTGAACAAATCATGCCAAGGACACTCTGTGATAGGTTCACTTTGGGCTTGCCATGAGTTGGAAGTGACTTGAAGGGACACAACAACAACACAATAAGTATGCACCCAATGCCAAGTATTTCTGAGCTCTGATATACATACACTTGAGTTTTGTAAAAAAACAACACTTTCAACAGTCATCGTCACCTTTTAGTGATTCGTCAGGGATCACTTAAAAAAAATTAAAAGTCTCACATATGACTGAAGCAGAAGGAATTCCTTAACTCTTAGTGAACATCTTTTACTCTCAATGACATCATGTAGCCAATGACATGTAGCCAACTTTGATTGACTATATTGTACCACACAACACCATTCAGTTAAATACAATGGCCTGAATTCTGTTGGCAAATCAAATTCGAGTGACTCTGTTGATCTGATGGGATCTACGAAAGCACTGACTTACTCTTCAACAATTGATTCAGTGGGTCTACTCTAATTGGACTACCAGTAAGATTCAATCTACAATCCATAATTGACTAGGGATGCCCATTTATTTGACAAGGAATATAAGATGCAATCATTGGTGGGGGGGGGAATACAGGGATACCTCAGTTAACAAAGTAGATGCATTCCTGGGCATTAGTTCTTTAACACAAAATTTCATAACCATGGGAGAAATAGCATGGAATGAAGAGGGATATGTTCATACACCATACACACACACACACACACACACACACACACACACACATATATAGCTGTTTAAAATCTTTTAACAAATGTTTTATTCAAAAATAACAATGAGCACAGGTGAAATGAAACAACCAGGTTAGCTAAGCCTTGCATAAGTAACTAAAACATTTTGAGCCTTCTAGAGATCACATGAAAACTTCTTCAAAAATGCAACTAAGGATAACTTTTTTTCACCAGCCTCCATTTTCCTTATAATTTCCATTTTGGTGCCCAAACTTAAGAGATTTTTGCTTTTTTAACATTAGATTTGCGTGTTGCACTATGGCTGAAGACCAAGGTTCAATTCCATGCTCGGGCATGGAAACCCACTGGATGACCTTGGGCAACTCACACTGTGTCAACCTCAGAGGAAAGCAAAGGCTCTTGCCAAGAACTCTTGCCAAGAAAACCCTGTGCCTTAGGGTCACCATAAGTCAGAAACAACTGAAGGCACACAAGAACCAGGGAGAACAGCTGAGGCAAGCTTATCTGTTTTCCCCTTTTCTCTCTATTTTGCTGTTCACACATGCTCAGTAGGGAATCCTAGAAGCAGCTACCTTGCAATTAGGAAGAGCAGACTCCCATTTTTTCCCAGTGCAAGTTTTATTGCACTGTTTACTGTAGACACACTGCTGCAATCTAATACCAAAAGTCTGTCTCCAGCCCTCTTTCACCATCCCCCCAATGCCAGTGTTACTAAAATCTTCTAGTTAGACAAAAGACAAGGAGGAAAAATAGGGCTGGGACAGAGAAGCTTCTTTGTTAGGACCTTTGTTAACTGAGGTGTGCCTCTATAAGAATTTAGATGTATTACTGGAAATGCTGAAACATTGGTATTGCTTTTTTAAAAGCCCCAATGATACTCATGAAGACTGACCAAAATAACTCTTTAGCAATGTTTTACTGCAGCATTATTTTGTTTTGGTTCTCTAAAGTTACCTTAAAATATAAAAATGGTACCAAATCACTTCCACAGTAACACTGTTGAACATTAGTAGTCATGACATTGTTTTTCAAAGCAATCCCAGTTCTCCTTCATTAGCCTCCACCCTTCCCAAAATGTTACAAAGGGGGAAAATGGACCAAATTCCCAGAAGAAAAGAAAAACAAGCTTCAAAATGTAACAATAACATCAGTTAATTAACATTGACATTCTACCCAAGGAAGATCCACCCCATGAAAGGCTTTATTTTCAGCTCCCAAACCCGTCTGTGTTGGACATTCAGTGCTGTGTTAATATACATAGCAAAGAGTCAGGGTGTAATCCTCACCAGAGCGCCTCTGCTGGAGCCTACAACAGTTGTCTCTGCCCACTTCTGCTGCCCAGCCATTAAAGCTCTCTGTAGGTTGTATTTCAAAGGAAAGAACTGGCAAATCATCTCAGAGTATTCCTTGCCTAGGAAAACCCTGTGAAATTCATGGGGTTGCTGTGCACTCCACATCATGGCTACAGCATTCATTCAAAGGTCTGTTCTTCCACACCGCTCCTTTGAGTATTAAAAAAATGTCTTCTCCTCCCCAACCCAGAGGCTATGCTGGTCAGAAGCTAGAGTAGGAGTGGTTCCCATGAGTGTCAGAGGAAGAGCTGGTGACTGAGTACTTTGGCAGAAAGATCCTTCCTTGAAAGGTGGCAAGGAAATATATGCAGAAGGAGCATTGGTTGCTGAAAACCAAGAGGCAAGATAGGAAGAATAGAGTTACATAGTCATCCCTCCACATTTGCAGATTTGACTTTCATGGATTTGATTATCTGTGAGTTTCTCCAACTCCTGCCCCCTCACGTCAATTGTTTATTTCTGAGGGAACCTTCCCTCTTAATCAGGCCATGCAGCCCTTTGAAAACCCACCCCTGATCCTCCTTCTCCTCCACCACCTGTTGCCTGGCCAGCTGAGGACAGCTCACAGCCCAATCTCTCAGTACCACAAACCGTCTCCTGATGCCCCCCCACACCCAAGGAAGGAGATGGGCAAGAGAGAGGAAGTATAGGGCCACCATGCTGACCTACCTCCTTTCCCTCGACTTTCTCTGACCCAGTTTGGACCCTAAGTGTCTGTTCTCCCCAGCATCTCTCAGCCTCCTCCCCACAGAGACACATGCACATCTTGATATTTGCAATTTTCCACTTTTGTGGGGGTCCTATGCCCTTAACCCCAGCAAATGTGGAGGGCCAACTGTACTATCAATATAGCCTCTTACTGTTTGCTCCCTATGCATGGATCAGGCAATATTACATCTAGAAGTTTTTCATAAAACCAGGTGAGCAAACAGATTGATGCAGGAGAGTGAAAAATCATATTCTGTATCCAGTGTATCATTTCATATTCCAAAATACTGTAGAAAGGGCAGATTTTGTACATTTCATCATGTTCTTACATCAGAAATGCACAGTACAAGTTTCTTCATGCGAAATTAACCAGAAGTGATTAAGTATCCATCTTCTCATTATGTCCATAGGGTGACTGTACGTATTAAGACAGGATGTTTTGGATCTCGAATTATGTATTTTTTCACTTAAGGCAGACTTTCTAGCCCTTAAACAGTTATTAGCATTTTGCCTTTTGCCACAGAATTTTTTTTAGACAAATTTGCAGAGGTTCTCTTGCTAACCCTCATCCCATGTGTCAACTTAACTCAAGCAAATTGCTTAAGTATATATTCCTGGCTACCTGGTTTAAATGTAACTATTCCTCCTAGGGAATTGTATGGGAAGCATTGCTGGGCCTTGAAGTTTGAATTCATTTTCAGTGAAATTTAATGGCTTCGGTGTTGTTTAAGCAACTGGAAATATACCATGGGAAAGGATTCCTAGCCCCAGGGTAAGTGAGGATGGAGGGTAGTCTCAATATATCCTTTATCCTAGAAAAGAGGAAGCCTGCAGATTCAGTCAGCTTTGACGTTCTTGTGTGAAAATAAATAAATAAAAGGTGAAAATGCAGTGTTGGTAGAGGGTGGGCCTTCTACTGGCCTCTGAGCCTTGGCAAATGCCCAGTCACACCGACCTCTGGAGTTGACCCAAGAATGAAGTTAATGCTATTTAATATTCAGAGTTGATAGATATTAAATAAGTGCTTCTCAGCAATGAATCAAATGGGTTGTTGTAGCTGTCATCTGTCAACTAGTTAACTAAATTTATACAAGGAAAGAAATTTGTACACGCAATGACAAAGTAGACAAAAATATACAACATTGGTGTAAGCCTTCTTCAGGCATTTCGCGTCAGGGTACAGTAAATGTGCAAGGTGGTGGAATGTGCCACCCCCACCCCTCTTCTTGCATTTCCATCACCCTCTACATGTAGAGGATGACTTCCTGAACAAGAGAGCCTCCTGGAAAACCAGCATTCCAAGTCACATGGAAATTCTCCATGCACAGAAGGAAATCACCCTCCACAGTCAGAGGGCAAAGCTTCATCCAGTTTCAGTTCAAACTTTAAAGGAACTATCCAAGATGAATCTGTTTTGGCCAATGGTCACAACTAGTCTGTCTCCCACCGCTCATGTTTTCACATAGCCCTAGTCTGAAATGCCTGAAGAAGGCACATGCAAAGCAAAGAGTATCTGAATTATGCTGAGGGCAGACATAAGCAGCGTAGTAAGCGTGTCTACAAGGTTGCAAGCATACACTCACTTTCTGTGAGAAGGTCCCATTTAGCTCAGTGGGACTTAAGATATTATCATACTTTGAACATCTGTCCTTCACACAGATGATTCTGGATAAAGGCAGGCAATCAGAGTGAGGAGATTCTTACCTCATCATGCAAGTTTTTAAAATTCAAAACTAGCCATAATATTTTTAGACCGTGACTGTGTAGTGGTTTCTATATCCGATTATCATAATCCTTGGCTTGAACAATAATGTTTAGTACAGCTGTTTGTTTAGGAGAGAAAAAGTGGAGGTGGGGAGTCCTTCAGTAACAGCATTTAACAGAGAATTAAACAATTTATTGGAAGATAAAGCTACTAATGGTGACTAGTTGTAATAGCTATATGCTATATCCAGGATCTGAGGCAGCATGCCTCTGAACTGATTGCTGGGAAACAATAGTGTGAGAGTCCTGTTGCCCTGAGATCCAGAGTGGTGTAGAGCTTTTAGTGTTGGACTATGGCCGTGGAGACCAGGGCCTGATTCACCACTTGGCCATGGAAACCCACTGGAAGACCTTGGGCATCTCATACACTCTTAGCCCCAGAAAACTCAGTTACCATCATGTTCTTTCTGTGGGCTTTTGAGTGGCAAATGACTGGCCACAAGGAGAACTAGAATGTTGAGCAAGGTAGCTATTCGGTTTCATTTTGCAGGCCTCCTCTTTTGCGCTTAAATCTACCCTTTAAAAATGGGATATATTTGTCAGACCAAACAGCTGAAGAAGAGCGAGGCAGCAAGCGGACCTTTGCCTAATACATTATCAACGTATGCTGAACCACATTCCTAATGTTCTGGTGTTGACAGAAAAATGGTCTTGAAGTAGATTAAGAGCATAAGCAAAGAGGTTTGGAAGCTTCATCAACAATGTAGCTACGTAAACAGAATACCTGAAAATCCACCCTTAGAAAGGTCAAGATTAGAAATGGAACTATGCCTTCAACTTTATTTTCTGCTCCTGAATTTAAATCAATTGAAAACCTACTTTGAAAGGACTCAGTTGGGAGCTTGGAGCTTTGGAGGCATTTTAGCCAAGTGCTAATTAACAGCTAGCTAGCTGTCTTTTTCATAGGAGAGGAAAGAATTGCCAACTCCCATCAGAATTACTTGGCAATCAATTACACAGAAGGGGGAAAACACCCTTATAATAATAGTCCTTACCACCTTGAAAGTAATCTTCACACTCAAGTTTCTTTCTAAATATCTGCTAATGTAAATGCTTACTCTCTATTTTAATAGGTAAGACAGAAAACATAAACATTCCCTTTTATGGAAGACATAAAGACAGACTAAAGTAATTTCTTTGCCAATAGGTAGGGCTGAAATGTATAATGTGTAGAACTCAGGAATCTCTAGTTTATAATTTCCTTCTTTTTCCCAGTCTTCATACATCCACACGCTGTAAGTCCTAACTATGGAGGGATTACAGAACTGAATTCATGGATGGGACCTGGGGCTGTACATGCTGACCCTATGGACCCACCCAGGACTACCTCACATTGATGGTGAAGTCTGAAAAGAGATTGTGACCAGCTGAATGTAGACTCAAGTACTCTGCACAAATGGGAAACCCTGACTGAGAGGGACTCCTGATTACACAATGTAGTGTAACCATGTTCAACTGAACACATTTATAGTCTCTTTTCAGACCTTCCCTATCAGCTTGGTAATGGGTACAGTCTACACATCTTCAAAAAATCTTTTCAGAGAGAGAATGAGACCAGCTTACTCAACAACCTTTATCACCATCTGGGGAAGTGAACATGGATCTCCCCATCCCGGTACTCTAGAGTAAATTGTTTTGTGGCAATTTCTGACAAAAGCAATCAATGAAGACAGTTTTCTATAGTGAAATACCTTGATCATTTGACTTGTTTCCTAGTTGTTGTAGGTGATGCACCCAAGGTCAGCCAGTGGGTTTTCAAGCAGGGAATTGAACCCTGATTGAACCCTGATCTCCAGGGTCTGTAGTTCAGCACTCAAACCAGCACATCACACTGGCTGTCTTGTTTCCTAGACCATTCCCCATATCTTAGGCAAGCAATGTGCTTTGCATAACAGGAGACCAAGAACTCTGGGACATCTTTCCCTGACAAAGGCCATTTCCGCACAAGACTGTTATAGCGCTTTGATTCCACTTTCAACATCCTATGGAATCCTGAGGTTTGCAGTTCCGGGAGGGGCCAGCCGGCCCCTCCCGGAACTGCAAACCTCAGGATTCCATAGGATGTTGAAAGTGGAATCAAAGCGCTATAACAGTCTTGTGCGGAAATGATCAAAGTCATAAGCCATGGTTTGCTCTCCTGTCTTATGACACTGCTGTTGTGCTTTTCTGTGTTACTAAGTGGGGAGACAACCTCAGACAGGCTGAGTGTATGTGAGGTGGCTTTCAAGCCTGGACACCCATCTCCACTCATCCTCTGCTAATTCTAGGGCTCCCTGACTCAGCATGAAGGTGTTTGCATTTGTTTTTGAATTTGCAATATCAATACCTCATAAAGACAGGAAAAGAGGGCTCTGAGGAAGTAGGCACTGGGATGCGTTGTGCCCTTGGGAACAAGCAAGGTCGTTCAGGAGCCTTTGTGCTGTATAAGCCATGGCAGCAGTGGCGGAGGACCTGGAGTGAAATAAAATCATTTCAAGGGCAAGCAGTGGATTTTCCCCAGACCCCAGCAGTAGCCAAGGGAGTGAGAAAAGTCTAAATTTTGTATGCTACAACTAAGGCCTTATGAGACCAGAGCCCTAACAGAAATTATGGCAACTGGGGCAGTTTCACTTCCAGCCTAACCTCAAAAAATGCTTTGTACATCCCTCTCCTAGTTCTTTCTTTCCATATTCCCTAGTTAGTTGGAGTAACTTCCAGCCCCATTTACCCAGATTGTCCTCATTCTCTGGGTCTACAATGTGTTAACCCAGAAATCTAAAAGAATGAGATGCTGCTGACCTAGCAACCGTACTTTACCTTGTTGAGGAAGAATCAAGTCAGAATTCCTAGTTCTCATGTTACACATTAGTAATGTAAAACTTGGCACATACGGGGGAGAGAGGAGGGAGTATCACGTACCTTACGAGGAAGCCTGAGAGTTGTTTTTTCTGTTCCATTTTAAACTTTTAAAGACAAGGTCCCTGTACCACAGAATAGCGTAGGACTCTGTTGCACATGTCTTCCTCAAACAAAACAGACTTGCATCCTTTCAGTGTGGCACAACTGAGCATTTCTTGAACTGGGTTGTCACGGAGAAAACAACAGGGTTCTTCTACGTGACTCATAATCTATCTGAGTTGTGTTTGCTTCCTGAGGGGAACAACCAGGAGAGAGTTCAGAGCAGCACTCCCTTCCTGGTTGTGCTTGGTGAACCATTAAAAAGCTAGTTGGTTGGCAACCATATTTAAAGGGAATCACATGTAGCAGCTGAATGCAATACACTTATGTAGACAAATGCCTACAATACAAAACAGTGATTCCTTCCCTTTGCGTGAAAGTTACTTCTAAATGTGATTTTTGTGCCAAGTATTCATTCTACTGTTTGAAAAGTACCTGTAATTCATTACAGTTACTCATTGTAACCTGTTATGCCACTCATTCATTTTATTTTTAAAATGTTAGAAGTGATAAAAATATGGCATAAAACTTGAAAAATTCCTGTTTAAAAGGCTTCTACAATGCTCTAAAACACCATTCAAAAATAACTTTTAAAAGTAGGCAGATAATATTACTGTTGGTATCAGTGGAATCACTTCAGGCCAAATTCCCTTGCTTAGTAGACTCACTAAATCAATCACTGAAGAAGAAATCGTCAACATGTATATAAATCCCTTTAATTCAATGAGCATATAATAGTTGAGAGGAAAAGTATTCAGGCCTTTGTTGCCAGTTATGTCACTGAAATATGCATTCATTGCACCCTTGTTACAAAAAAAAAAAGATAACTTGTAAACGGTAAATGTGTTACTTGTAACTAGTTACTTCCACATGGTGGTGAAGAAACGCATAAAATTTTAGATCAATTTCAGAGCCAGCTTGGAAGCCCTCTTTTCATCTTCAATACAAACACACTTTTTTCTCCTCTACAGTAATCTAGGAAACACCATCCCATGCCAAGTCCTTAAGCAATTTTGCAACTATTTGTAAAATGTTGAGTTCTTTTTTTTAAAAAAAAATAATAATAAGTAAAAGATGAGCAGAAAATTGAACAAGTGTGCCTGTGCTGCTTCAAAAGACAAACAAAAGAAAAGCAAAGGGCTGACAGATCAAGCCACAGTCGACTTGCTGCTCTGCCTGCCTCTCCATTATTACGCAGATGGCTTAGGGCTCAGCCGAGCTTATGCTACAAGAGGAGAGCCTGCTACAACTCTCTTTTAAAAACCCACGTCCATCTTCACTCTCTGAATTTCAGCAGCACAGACCTTGCGGAGTCTGTCTACCCCATAAAAGGCTTCAGACCCTTACATGCTTTTCAAACTCCAACAGGGAATAAGATGCTGTTGCTTGGTAGTGGGGAGAAAGGCCTTGCTAGATGACTCAGAACACTTACAACCCTTTGCCAGGCTGCCTGGTACACAGAACTATTGATTTCTTTCAAGGATACACTTCGCCACAAGAATCACTACTGCATACTCATACATCATTAATGAACTAACCCTCTCAGCTCCCCTTTTGAAATATATTATTTTTATTATCCTGCTTTGTTGAGATTAAAAAAGAACATATCTAGGGCAAAGATGTTAAGAATAGAAATGTCCTTCGGTGTTAAAATGCCTCCTAACACACAGCTGCCCTATTTAGGCACACCTTTAGCCCTAAGGCAGGTGTTATTCATATGGCACAATAGCATAGGGTTTGCTTGCCACCGGCATGGGACAGTATTGGAGAAGAAGGAATGTGTCCATGCCTTGTCTACCTGTTTCTGGGTATGACACAGATCTTCATGTATTCTGTACAAGGTCTATATAGGAACTGATAAATGTATTTGGCTGAACAAGTTCACAGAGCTCCCACAACCGTGGCCATTTCCGCACTAGCCTGTTACAGTGCTGCTATTCCACTTTCAACATCCTGTGGAATCCTGTGGTTTTCAGTTTAGGGAGGAGCCTCAAAGTGGAATAATAGCAGTATAACAGTCTAGTGCAGAAATGGCATGGGAAACCTGATAAAGCAGGAGTCACACACAAAGATTTCTAAGGTAGCCAGGGTTAAAGGGACACTTGGGAAGTGGGGTGTCTGTTCTTACATTCACTCCTTCCCATCTGCTTGTGCGTGTCACAGCTGAAGATCTTCACAGGGCTCTTCTCTCAAAAGATATCCAAAACATACTTTGAAGTTACTGGCAAAAAGAAAGAAAAAACAACCACTCACTCATGGGCAAACTCACCCATCAGTTTGGAACTGACAGGCTTTATTGAGGAACAAGCCCCATTTTACAGTACAAAATGTAATGAAGGTTTTATTTCACTGTCAGGCAAGGGAACACTATCTATTAAACTTTATACTCTTAACCCTCATGGTGTTTCCTCGTGTTTCTTTCTGCTCCTTAATCTGAAAATATAGCAGTCTCAGAGAGGCTAAAATTAACCTATCATCTTAAGGAGAGAGGAAAATGCAACAGTCTCCCCACATACAAACTTATAGATATATAATTTCCTTCTAAAAAATTTCTATAATAATTCCATGAGGTGATTTCATTAGGAGCAGAGATAATTTCTTAGGCATATGGTTTATATAACTGATGCCAGACAAGATTAAACATGCGAGATTCAGGGCCCACTTAATATGTTATTGTTACTACTACTGCTGCTGCTGTTGTGTGCCTTCAGGTTGCTTCCAACATACAGCGACTCTAAGGCGAACTTTTCAGGGAGTTTTCTTGGCAAGATTTGTTCAGAGGGGGAGTTCCCTGTGCCTTCATCTGTGGCTGAGAGAGTGTGACTTGCCCAAGTTCATCCAGTGGATCTCCATGGCTGAGCAGAGACTTGAACCCTGGTCTCCAGTTCATGATCCAACTGCATGTATTTAATGTGCTAGTGCCAGGGTTGGCTTTACCTTTAGGCAGAATGACATGGCAGGTACTTGGAGGCAGCTGTAAACAATTGGAGGTGGGAACTATGTACCACACAGCCTGCCTTGAACATCCAGCTTAGCTTGCGGCACAACGTATGCTATCCTACCAACCAGTTTTGAAGAAAAGTTCAACTGCCAGGTCAGTCAGCTTTTGAAAAATGTCATGGGGTGCCACACGAATGGCATATGAAGCCAATTGCCTACTCTGACTGGCCACAGTTGCCCAGGATTCTGTCATTTGTGAACTGATCTTTTTAACCAGAGAAAGACTGTTGAGGATCAAACCGGATATAGTATGGGCATTCCCAGAGATAACTGGTGGCTTCCATGTCAATGAGGACAGTGAACCCACTCTGTGTTTTAATCTGAACTTTAAAAAAGCTTTGCAATGTGCCAAATATATTTTAGAGATAGAATTCATGCATCTTGGATTGGTCCGTTAAAGTGTGGCTTATGATTCACTGCTTGACTGCTGTGGGAGCTGCAGCTGATGCTAGGCAATCCATGAACAGGATCAGAAACTTTTCTTAAAAAATATAAAATCATTTCATAAAAAGGCCAAAACAATAGAGGAAGGGGTTTTTTTATCCTCCCCATTATTTACACATTGTTTTTGTAATTAAAACCAGTTTAAAAATACAGTTGGCCCTCTATATCCGCGGATTCTGTATCCACGGCTTCAACCAATCACAGCTTGAAAATATTCCAAAAAGGAAAAAAAACAACAACTTTGATTTTGCCATTTTATATAAGGGACATCATTTTACTACACCATTGTAAATAATGGAACTTGAGCATTCACGAATGTTGGTATCCACAGGGTCCTGGAACCTAACCATAGAGAATATGGAGGACCCACTGTATAGTGATGGGCAAAATTGTGACCCTTTCTCAAAACCTTTCTGTGCTCTCCTGGTTTAAGCAATTTTTCCCTCCTACCTCCTGTAACAAACTTAATAAATATGTATACATCTTCTTTGGATTTTAGGCAAAAATAATAAACTCCTGATCATGATGAAAGGATGGTTAATCATTGGTAGTGTAGCCCAAAAGCATAGTCATAGCAGTCACACAATTGAATGCGCAAAAGGAAGGGTTGTGGAGCTGAGCATTATAGGTGAGAAATGAAATCTAGGGCACCAATCATTCTGAGATCATTCACAGCAAACATTTCACAATCTTAAGTTTGTTCCATACTTCAGTCTCCTGTGGCATCCCTTTATGAAGTTTAAAGCAGCTAAGTTACAGGAGTGTTGTTGCTTTATTTTTGTTCAGTTCTGTTTAGTTTAAAAACCCTCACTTTTCACTTATATGGGATTCCCGGTGGCCTGCCACTCAGGTTATGGAGCAGGTACCACACCTGTTTAGCTTCAGGAATGCTTCAGCATCAGCTGCTCCCAGAACATTCTCCAGACCTGCTTACAAAGCATGCTGAGATGTTGCACTACCTGGCTGGGAGCTTCACCCATCAACATTAAGAATTCTTTTCCTTCCTGCCTAGAGAATTTCTTTCCCAGCAGACAGTATAGTTTGGCAAGAAAACTATCTGGCTTCCATCCAAGACAATAAAAGCGTGATAAGTGAAGCAAGGGGATATGTGTGTCTTTTCTGTACTGTTCTACCAGAATGAGAATAAGAGCAAAAATAGGCAGCTGAAAGAATGTGTGTTTGTGGCAAGAGAAAGATACCACTGACAATTTATCACAGAAAGGAGTCCTAAATTATTGATATAAGGTAGGAAGGTTTGTTACAATAGCCGTTCAGTACAATTAATAGTTTGCACAACTCATTTCTACAAAGCTTCTGTAGGAGAACTTCCCAGAAGATTAGGGCCCAAGTTCTGTTTTTATTTTAAAAAAATAAAAACAAAAATTAAATACCTGTAAAATGCTCTTCTGAACCCCTCCCCCACCTAGATCCGGTGCCCTTTAAGCCAAGTAAATAGCTTTCCCTCACTTACAACAGAGGCCATTTCCACACTAGACTGTTATAGCGCTATTATTCCACTTTCAACATCCTACGGAATCCTGGGGTTTGCAGTTTATGGAGGGGCCAGCCAGTATAACAGTCTAGTGTGGAAATGGCTAGAGACAGCCATATTTTCCCCCTTTGGCATTTTTTTCCCTCTTGAAAACAGAACTATAGTTCTATATTCTACATTTAAAGAGGATATGGAGCCCTATGTGGTTTCAGTCTAACCTGTAGAATAAAGTGAAGACCCAGTACGAAGGAAGTAAAGTCCATCTAGTAGAGCTTTCTGTTGCCACACACAGCTAATCAGATGCCTCAAGTGTTAGAGACAGCAACATTAGCATACCTAGATTCAGTAGTTGCTAATTCGCATGCTCTCTAAGAGTTTAGGCATAGCATATATTCATGTATTTTCCTGTTTGTTGTTCTCAGCCAATCTGCTCTCTTCCTGTATCAGCTAGTCTGCAGTTAGTATGAGTTTGTTGTACTCTCCATTTTGTAATCTGCACTTCTCTCCTTTCCATCAGGTTTTCAAGAGCACATGTTACAGAGCCCTTTGCCAGGAGATAGTGTGAAATCTTTAGTAGTTGTAAGTAAATCTAATTGATACATTTTTAAAAAGGAGATTAAACCTGCTTTATTCCTCTATTAGATCCTGTGTGCAGGCTGGAAATGTGGGGTGTTACTCATTTTTTGCATATGTATACTAATTACCCCACTTCTGAGACACACAACTATCTCTTAAATTCTCCAAAATCTGGATCCTCAGAAGCAGGGCACAAAAGTGATGTGTGTGTGTGTGTTACCTCAAAACATGGGTGACTCAGGAGTCTACCCATGATGCCAGTACCTCCATGAAACAGTGGGGAATTATTAGCTCAAAGTAGGAGACCTGCAAGAGGGGGATAACTTAATGAGATCTTTTACACCAGTGTTTACCAGTACTTCTGCAGGCAAGAACCAGCCAGAGATCCAAAAATAAGCATCATGGTGTATTATTGGTGGATTTAAGTAATTATGCACACGAGATCCAAACAGTCATGCAATCAAACAATGCTAACTGAAGGAAAAGGGACAAAAGTTTTAGGTAGTGAGATTTCAGGGCATAATGGGTGATGCTGACTAACCCAGAAGAGCAGCAAAGAAGCAGCAGTGTGGCTTTGACTTGTGTCTGAGGACAGCACACAATTGGGAATTGGAGCAGCAGAATGGTAACCAGCAATGGGTGTACTGCAAGTTGACTGCCCAAAAATAGGGGTATATACTTGATTTCTGCCTGGAGGGCAAGGGTATGAATGGCTCTCTATCTGAGTAAACAATGGAGTTCACAGAGTAAACAATGAAGTCTGGAAGAGGCTAATGGTCTTAGCATTAGGTGATAAAGGGCTAATGGTCGCCCTGATAGCTTGATGCTTGTTGAACAGGTTTTGGGACAAAGGAGGGGTTTGCTTGGTGAGAAGAAAAGGAGTTAAGACAAACAGCAGTCTGGTGGGAATCTCCCAATCACTGTTCTCCAAAAGGCAAAGTCATTAAGGCTGACTGCAAACCTATTATCTCTGGAGTTTCCTGATTATTTCCTGACTATGACCTGGCTATGCCTAGAGGTGTTTTCTGACAGAATCTGGTGCCTTTTAGGGTATTTAGACCCACAAAAGTGATGAGATTTTTATCATCTGATATACTGCCTCTGTACATGACAGTTCAATTTTGCTGTCAGGACTAATTAGCCATTTATAGTCCTTTCCCCTGTGAATTTATCTAATCCATGTAGAAAGCCACAGGTCATAATTACTTCTTGCAGCAGTGAGTACCATGAATTTATTATATGTTATAGGAAGACATATTTATTTATTTCTGTCCTGGAGCTATTTCCAGTCAACTTCATTTTGTGACCCTGCTTTTTATTCTGAGAGGGACAAATGTTGTCTCTTCATTGCACAATATTCATATCTCTATGCAAAAAAAAAAAAGTTGGATTGCAGTCCATAACTTGCTTATGCCAGGTGATTTCTTTTGATGCAATAGAATTCCTCTAGACTAAAGCAGAGCCTTTGTGTAACCTGGCAGATGAATGTAGCTTTCCTCTTTTTTCTTTTTAAATATTTTTGGGAAAAAACTAAAACATATTTATTTGAAGTATAGTGAACCAGGTTTCTAAAACTGAGGACACTGTACAGGCGTCGTCTCTTTTTTTCACAGTCCACTTTTTGACAATCAACTCTTTTGACAGTAACCCAGAACTATTTTTCTCCTCCACTCTGTCCATCCTGCCTCTGACAAAACCTCACTCAATCACAAATGTCCTTGGAGAAAAGGGAGTGGTTCACTGTGGTGAATTTCATGCAGGCATACTTCATTTGGAAGCTCTTTTTTTCTTTCCTATTCCATCCACATCCTCATTTGGCCCTCACCCCTCCTCTTCTCTCGTCCCATGCATTCTAACCATGTGCGGCAGTTTCTCACATTCATAGCTACCTTGCTGTCATCCCAGCTGTCTTAAAGACTAAGTTCCGCATTTCAACTATTTCCAGTTTTCAACAGAACTATGGTCCCTAACCTATCAAATAATCAGGGGATGCCTATAGTTTGTAAATGACTAGCTGTTTAAAATTCCAAATCAACATCAGAAAATGAAGGCCTTGTAGTAAAAATAGGTATTAGTCTGCATATTTTTAAAATTGGCCTTAAAGTAGCATGTAAAAAAGAAATACATTTATTCAAGTTATTTTATCTCAAAAGATGTCTTTGAATTCATATTTATTGATATTTAAACAGCTGAGAATTGCAGTTGGAACAACACAAATCCCACTGGATAACTGAGTTCCAGTCTGCACTGTAGTTTCTAAGATGGGAAACTCCATACAGCATGAGTGAGGAAAATGCTGCCTGTAGGCTGCATGCAGCCCCCCAGATGATTTTATGGCCTCCATGGGCCCTTCATGTTTATTTTTGCTCAAAGGGTCCACTCTACTTTCAAGGCCCTACAGGATAGGAAAGGTACAGCATAGGGAAGCAATTTCTTAACAGGAAGTTGTCTTCTGCATCACTTCCTATTGTAAAAAAGTCTTCTTTTAAACTAAAATAGCTGGGAAGGGGCTAAAAAACATGGCAAAATTACCCCATGTGCCCCTGTAGAGCATTTGGAAGTAGAAAACATCCATTGGGGTGCAGTTGGTAGCCTATGTAGTCCCACTAGCTCCTGATAGTTGCCTACTGCTACACTAAGGGGTGTTTAGGACAATTTGATCATGATGTTGATCCCATGTACTGTTTTACAGGAAGGGTGGTTATTCTCAAAAACCAGACTTCCTGTTTTGGAACAACCCTCCAGAAATAAAACAGCTGAGGATGAGCAAAAAACACATATGAGGGGGCTGTAGCCCTCCAATGTCCATTGATGGACATCTGTGGCCTTCACAACTTGGGAAAATGCAGTGGCATAATTTGACACAAGTGGGGGAGGGGCTCGGATGGGTGGAGGAGGGGCAAAAATGCACAGGGGGCAGGCAAAGAGCAGTGATGCCACCCAAAAAGTGCCACTGAGGACGTGCCACCTCCCTCATCCCCCGTCCCTATGCCACTGGGAAAATGCCCACCTCATCACGTAGGAATTCACAAATCATAACGGTCAAATTCTTTGGTCTTTCTTTATGGCATTTCTCTGAGGGACGGGGCTAACAGTAAGTGAAAATGAAACTGTAATAGAACTTCCATGGAACTTAAGGTTTTTCTCCTGATTTGACACACATAACAGTATTTTAAGATATTAAGAAAATTCTTAAAACAAGTATGAAAGTACATAGTTAACTGGTTTGGAATACAAATTTGTTCAACTCATAATGCTCTGCTGTGTTACAAAGCAAATGCAAAAAGCCACTCTCTTCTCTACCCCTCCCTTCTCCAGGGTGGGAAGATAAAATGAGATTCTGTGCTAAGGTGATCAGGAGACCAGGCAACCAAAGCCATTTGTCTTGATGAAACTCTCATTGATTGCTGTGAACTACATCAGCAGAAATTACAAGAAGACTTTCATGGAGTTTGGATCAAGTCTCTTGATTGGTAGGATTGCAAATGTGTGATGCCAGTTTTTGTCTCCCATTCAAGTACTTACTTTCTTTCCTTCTTTCTTTCTTTTTCTTTCTTTCTTTTTAAAAAACTCTCTTCTTCCCAGATGTTGTTAGTTGGGTGGAGGACTGTATCTACAAAGGATGCTTCCAGGTGGGTAGGGTTAGAAAATGTAGTTCCCATGTGGCTATAGCATCAGTGTATATCATAACTGCCTCCTAAATTGAGTTTAGGGGACTCTGGTTGCCATGAACACCAAAGGTTATGCCTCCATTTTTAGTGTAGTTTTGAAAAGGGGAAAATAAGATATTTACTGGTGTGTCATTATAAGAGTATTCCTGCACATTATATATAGATGGTGCAGTATGAAGAAAGGGAGAAGGAAGGAATAACATTTGAAAATGCCTGCTCTTTCATTTGCAGCATTATCATGATCTTTACAAGTTAGATACAATAAGATCCTGGTGATTCACTAGTGGCAGGCAATTTCAATCGGCATGCCATCTGCAGTTCTTCAATGAGAACAGTATAAATAGATTTTGATGCCACCTTTCAACAAAGGTTTCTAGGACAGTAACAGCAACAATATTTCCTGAAAGATAACTTAAAAGCACTGCTGAGGGTTTTTCTGCAGTGCAGAGTAGCAGAAGAGTGTTGGGTCTGTACGTACCACCCCCTCAGTTCAAGCCAAATTAAGTGGACAGTAAACCAAAATTTCTGTGACACACTGGAATTCTTCAGCAAATCAGCTGATGTGGAGAGGATTCTGTGAAGACAGAAGATAGAACTACCTCTGCTGTAGATATGCAAGATATATATTTCACAAATAGATTCTGTGCAGGAAAGCCAAACACTTGCTGGTTGGTGGAGGTCGCTGACCTCTGATCTAATTTGTAAATTGTTCAGAAATCAGCATATACAGAGTGCTTTGGTAATTACTGGAAAAAAGAAATCTGTTGCCATTTTCTTAAAAAAAAATCATTTGCCATTTTCAACAACAAAGTAAATCCTAGTACAAACATATCACTGTCCTCCATAAGATGTAGAAAGTGGTGACTGGCATAAACCAGCACCAATTACATACCCTCCAACATCTCACAGATGAAAACTGGGACACATATAGCCAAGCAGCATCAGAGTGTGCTCAAGATGGCAAAAGTTATTAGTGAGGAAGAATGGACAAGCCAGAAGAAGCTGTGGCAGTTTAGTTTTGTCTGAGACTCCTGGGAAGGGGAAAATTTTACCCTCTCCTTCCCCTGCGAGCTATTTGACTGCAAACTACTTTTGCACTTTGAACTCCCTTTGCAGAAACTGAGATAAGCTGAGGATAGAAGGGCGAACTTAGAGGAAAGAGAAACTGGGACATTTTAAAGGCAGCTGAAAAAAATGGGACAACAAAGGATTAATTGGGATTGTCCCTGACAAATTGGAGGTCATGTAATTAACTTGAAAACTTGCACAGCTTCAGTCCAAAACATTTTGCCTAAATGCCGCTGATTCCCCATGTATTGTTGGCATACAACTGTCACCATCCCAGCCAGTGATCAGGGATGATAGGAGCTGTGGGACAACAAAATCAAAGGAACAAAGTCTAGAGAAGGCTGGACATATTATTGCCTTTTGGGATGCTTCTAGATATTATATTCTTCCACAACAGTGACTGCAAATCTAGGAACAAAACAAGTCATTCTTCCAAAAAGAAACTACTTGTGTGATCCTGGTGAGCTGGAATGCCTGGGTTTGCACAATCGTTACTGCATGCCAGCCCCTTTATGATTCTGTAAGTACATCTTGACTAGCAGCAACCAACATGAGGTTTTGTAAAGTTGGCATATGGCTAGGGTCTATCCTATACTGACTATGAGCCCTGGAGAAATCCAACATCTGGAGGCACTCTTAATCACCACCGTCATTGAAGGGTGGCATACTATGTGCTTTTAATTATGCAAACAGATGCTGTAGGTATATTCAATTATGTGATAAATTTAGTCAAATTTGAATATAAAAGTTTATGCATCCTTAAATTATAAAGCACACTTTTAAATGAAATACAATGCATTTAAGTAGTAATTTTACACTTTCAATTAAAGAGTTCTGAAATCAGTATTTATTCTCTGTAATGCAGTAGAAGTCCTTCTTTTCCCATCTTTCAATGACTCTCCAGTTTTCAAACATAAGGTTGAAACAATGTGCTGCTCAAGGTCTTAGTATAAGACACCTTCGTATGAGCTGCATTGATTTATGAGTCTAGTCTTATGTACACTCACTGGAAACCACTCTCCCAGGCCTCATGTCTGGTCTACACTGCTTCAGATTTTGTATGATGGACTATTCCTTGTATAAAGGGTAGGAAGAGATTTTAAAACATCTCAGAGACAAGGGTGGGCCATCTTTTCAATATATGAAAGGGACTTTTATGTATAGAGAAGACTATTCACACATGGAAGTCCTCAGCTAAAATCTACTCATGTCAGAGCTCAGACACTAGTTTACTACCTCACTGAGTACAGTACCAGTTTTCTTCCCAGTAATCCTATTCCGTGGCTCAGCTATGGAAGCCCACTGAGTTACTTTGGGCAAATCACACTCAGGTTCAGAGGATGGCATAGGCAAACCCTTTCTGAACAAATCTTGCTAAGAAACCCCTATGATAGGTTCACCTTAGGATCACCATAAGTTGAAAACAACTTGAAGGCACAAGACAACAACAACAACGACAGTGCTCTTCAAGATTATTAACTGGGATACCAACTATTGCAACCACTTAAAATCAGACAGGAGTTATATAAAATAAAGTCATTTATTTAAAGAAGCCACCTCTGTGTCCATCCAATACTCTCCAAACATTTGAGTGCCATTGTCTCTGTGTCATAGAGTTCTCCCTCTCTATTGTTTCAGTTCTTCACTGTCTCTATCTCTCACAGGCAGTGATACACTAGGAGAGACACAGATGGACCACCTGTGCCTTGCCTCGCTTTTCACACACAAAACATGTCCTTTTCTATTGAGCTATATGGGCTCTTGACTACCATCAATGTTTGAAGGTTGAGATGTGAAGTCTGAAGCAGCCTCAAACACAACAAAAGTTAGAGCACATAGTTTTCCATTTTCTCCGTTAGATGCTCTTGTAAAATGAGTTAAAGAATATGCTACATTATGATTTAAGGGGAAGACACTTATCTTTGTTAATCCAGTTTATCTTTGTACCCTTAGTGTAGAGTTCAAGAACACCAAGGAAGAATTAAAGATTTGGAGAGTACTAAAATCCAATTAAAGACAGTTAGGACCAGAGGCAGCATGCCTTGAGAGGGTGTTCACCCGCTCATCATCCCTGACTTCAGTTTCTGGAAAGTAAAATCCACAACAGACCAAACTCTGTTGACTTGACCATTGCAAACAGGCTCAGACAATTTAGAGGCTTCCTATTGGCTTGTCAGTTACAGAGACTAATGATACAAACCTCATCCTCTTATATGTCTAAAGGCAACTTCTTATGCATGTATACAGCCTTGGGTAGCTCACTAGATTAATTTCAGACACTAGAATCCCTAACAAGCCTGTCTTTAGAATGCAGAAAAATATGGGCAGAAGGTATGTGATTCTTTCCTGGGCCCTTCCTCTTTCCCTGCAAATTATTTGATGATTATGATTTTCCTTTAAAAAAGAGATTCAATAGACAGAAATGCTGTTTTGGATCACATTTGCAGTCCATACAGATGTAGCCCAAACTGCATTTGTACTTTGTATCATAACAGTTGTTAATTTATATGCCTGTGTATGTGCATGAATCAGCCACAGCAATTCACCATCTTGTTTGCTTCACCTTTTCTCCTTGTTTGGATTCCACTTCATCCTTGACATGCTGCTCTGTACTTCTTCAGCAGATGGGAAATTACAAGAGATGATTTCTCATGATAGTGCCTGCCTGCTTAAATAAGTAGATATGTAGCAAAGAAGGAACTGAGTGAGAGTCACCATAAGGCTCAGTAACTTACACAGCTTGCTGACAAGCTACATTTTCTCTAGCTACAGGGATTGTTGTTATCTTTAAGTGATATAAACATCAAGAAGGGGAAAAAAATAGAACCTGCTATGGTGTCAATAAAATTTGACACAGTAACATTAAACAAGAAGGCTGAAGCCAAGGAATTAGCTAGTTAGTTCAAATCAATACATGAAATTCAACTGCCTCTAAGTGCTTCATATTCCTTGTTGCCTTCTTAGGGTCAATAGTGATAGTGTTTGTTTGTGTATTTCAAAATACATGCATCTGCTCTCAGCAAAAGTTCCCAAGGCATTTAACAAGGTATAAAACCTCTCCCGACTCCAATGTCCACAGTCAGTATCATGACCATAGTTTGATAGATCTCTTGGAAAGAGAAGATTCTGGGGACTTCTGTTTCCTGGGAAAAGTTAGTTTGTGCTCAGTGCTGCTACCAGTCAGAGTAGGCTAGATGAACCAATGGTCTGGTTTTAGGTAGATTCATATGTTCATATCAGATATCCGTTGCTGCTTGGTTGATTTGAAGCATTCTGTCAGTATCTTAAATGGTTTTATTGGCAACTGCTACTGCCAACACTTAACTGTGTTTCAGTCCCATTCTCTCCCAAACTTAGGTCTCCAGGTTAGGTAGGGAGAGATGCAGCATGGTCAAGATTTGATTCAGAATGCCCCACATGGCTGGAGATGCAGGAGGTCCAGTCAGAGTTTTGGGTCATTGGAGAGAACAGTGCTATTGAGATAGTAGTCCAATCCAATCAGCATGACTTACAGAGGCCATGGATGCTATACATGCTGAGATACTGACACAAGTCTGGGGTCTACCGAACAAGGATGGTTGGATAAAGGCTGTCAGGGTCATTACTGACAGATCACTGGGAAAAAGCCATTTGTTCCAATTAAATTCCAGGTCTGTTGATCACTCCAGGCTCTAGCTATACCTCCCAGGTCACATCGCCCTGCCTTGCTGAGAAGAAGAGATCCTTAAAGGAGCAGCCATTGGAGCCTAAAGCCAAAGACTACATCACCTCCCCATTGCTTGCTACCTGGGTGCACACCTTTGTCCTGCAGACACTAGGGAGGAAAAGTAGTAAGAAGGCTGACATAACATATCTTGTTAATTATTTTGTTGACTAAGATTTTTGTGTAGGTTAGAAGAAGAGCCAGTGTGGGGTAGTGGTTTGAGTTTTAGACTATAGCTTTGGAGACCAGGGTTCAAATCCCCACTCAAGCCATGGAATCCCATTGGATGACCTTGGGCAAGCCACATTAAGCTTCAAAGCAACGCCATGGCAAACCACCTGTGAACAAATCTTGCCAAGAAAACACCATGAGGGGGGCACCATAAGTCAGAAACAACTTGAAGGCACACAACAACAAAGACAGATTTTGTTCCAGCTTCAGCCAACTGGAAATGGACTAGAGAAGAACTCTTCCTCTAAGGTTTCAGATTTCATTCCATACAGAACTCGGCAAAGACAATTTTAGTGGGGAAAATATACACAGTTGTTGTAGTTGCTATTGTTTACCTTCAAGTTGCTTCCAACTTCAGGTGACCCTAAGACAAACCTATCATGGGATTTTCTGGGGCTGAGAGTACAAGACACACCAAAGGTCACCCAAGGGGTTTCCATTGCTGAGTGGGGAATCATACCCTGATCTCCAGGGCCATAGTTCTGTGCTCAGACCACTACACCACACTGGCTGTTATTATATTTTTTGTAAACATACTGGGTGGTTTATATCTTACACATTGCAGTGTATTCAGTATACATGAAATACAGTTTGGGGTGTCTGAATACCACCCATTTTTGTGTATTCTAAGGCTTAATCCTGATGGAAATCACATCCAGAAGAACAATCCCTGGTGTAAAAGGTCCTCCTGGTTTGGCAGCCTTAGATTCTACAGATTCAGGTTCAATGTCATTGCTATCTTATCCTTGTCTAAGCCTGGGTCTATGCTAGGATCTTCTTTTCAGTTATGATCTCCAACTTACTCACTGGGGATCATCTGACCATGATATCCATGTGGAAAAAGAAATACAAGATGGCAACTCCAAGGAAGTGATATTATATTTTGAAATGACATTATACAGAACTCCATTCCTATTAAATAAATGTCCAAAACACATTTGCAATGATAAGCGGGTAAGGGGGGATTGGAAAATGTAATTACGAAAACTGGATGTGTGCTATAACTTCATGAAATGTCTATACACTGACATGTAGGTTTTGCATAATAGGAATATATTGTGCCAATATATTATAATATATGTCAATACATTTTAATAAATAATCAAGTCACTGTGTCTGAATGGTTCTTTCTCCAGCAAAATAATTTCAGTCAGAAAACCAAAGCCATGATTAATATATGGGATTAGGTTTTTGCTGTTTTAACTCATAATTAAGAAGTATTGTAAATATCTCAGGGATTTATATCAACCTATCATACTTTACTGGCATCATAAGTAACACACGTGCTTCCTCATTCTTATTTTACACAAAAAGTTCCTTGTAAGATGTGAGCAGTGCAGGACTATACCTTTCTATGCAAAAGGGAGTCTCAGTGAGTTCAACAAGATGTACACATAGATAAGGGGGTAGAGGATTGTTATAATACCCTTACCTGAGAGTAAGCAACATTGTACTCAAAGTAGTTTACCTCTGAGTAGATTTGCACAGGAACTACTGTGACAGAATTCTGCCAAATAAGAAGACATGTAACAAACATTTTGATTCTTGGAAGGACTGGGCTTTGTATATTGTTCCTTTACATCCTTTTTTGTCTGCAGAGGTGGAGAGGGTGGATTAGCATTCTGAAAAAGGTTTTACAAGAGGATTGTTAGGGAAGCACATTAACATGTGTTAATCTCCAAGGCTGAGGGCTAAACTCCAGGCTACTGTCATGGTTGTTGCCAAATGTGTTCAGCAGCCCCACTTAAGATCTAATGTTAGTTACCTGTATGTGTCCCAGTGTCTTGACATTTTGTGTTTTTCTGCTGCCTGTCATGGTATGATGAACTTTGCTCTTGCAGTCACTATGGAGGGACTGGAGAAGGAAAATGCGTGGCTGCTATTTTTCAGCAGCTCTGCAAGTGTGCATACCAATTCACACAGAGACCTGGCATGCTTCCCCCCCACCCCTTGCTGAGGAAAAGCTCCAGTCTTTAAGTGACATATGACATATACAAGCCCCCCTGACCTACGTATTCCATGCAGGAGGACTACATGCTGAACCAGGTTGCTTTTGTTCTTATATTTATTTACCTCCTCACTTTTTTCTTAGAGACTTGAGGCAGCTTAAGGAAATCAAAACATATACAGGAAAAAAACCATATATAGGTAAAAAATATACAAAAAGTTTTTGTATAAAATATAATCGAACTGTCTATAGGATTAAGAACAATTTAAAATGTATGGATTAAAAGGCAAGAAATTCAAACTGTTAAGAGTGGTTTCCTTATAAACAGTTAGCTTATAGCTTGCCAATTCTTTTTTAAACAAGTTTTCACCTGCCAGTGGAAAGATGCCAAAGATCCATTCTTGTCTCTCTCAGGAAAGGAGTGTCAGGGCATACGAGCACCCACAGAGAGGACCCTCTCCCATGTTCCCATCAGATGTACCTGTGATGGTGGCAGGACCAAAAGGAGGACCTCCCCCAAAGATCTCATAACTCAAGCAGACTTCTGTAGGAGAACATGGTTGTTTAGATAGTTGTCTACTGGGCTTGCAAGTGTCTCTGCTCCCACTGCCAGCATCCATATATTAGACATGCATATGTAGGATTTTCTTTGCACATGCCCATACTTAACACATGGATATTACAAGTGGTGCTGTGAGACTTCACGGCCAAGATCAGAGATATGCAGCCTTGTTCTATGTATAGTTCCACTCTACACACTATACACATGAGAGGAGCTACACCTGCATCTGGATGCAATACTGATTTCATCTTCCCTTTTCTTACAGTGCTTCAGATTCTTTGATTTTTTTTTTTTATTCACCCTATTTCCAGTGCTTTATGCAGGCTGTCTATCTGCCTCCCTGCTTCCACGTATGTAAGTAAAAACACATAAGAAAGCTGCAGTTTGCAAGTTTATCCAATTAAATGTTGGATAATTCTTGAATAATCCTTTTCTAAAAAACAGCAATCCATTCTTTCTTGAAAATATGCTCCAGAACAGTGCCAGCCAATCAGTACAGTGAAAAGAAGGCTTATTTTGAAAAGCAAACAGAACCAATTGTTTTTGAGTTTGGTCTTCAAGGAAGATTGAACATAGATTAAAATGGCAAAGTGCTATTCCCCAGCGGCTGGCCCTTGCTAAGTACGTATGTTTGTCCAGACCCTTATGTAGCCCCAAGGAAAACTGCTCTCCCTCCCACACACTTTGTTGCCATGTTTTTTATCTTTACAGATAAGCTGATCATATACCATTGTGAGTACTTATGAAGCACTGACAGTATAAAGTCCATGAGAGTCCTATACTGTATACTGACAATTTAAAAAAAAAATCAGACAAAAATGCTGAGGAATGAGGAAAACATGAGGGTAGATCCCCTGACTTAGAAGTTTGCCAATGATATCTATGTACTTCTACCTACATAATACCGCTGTATTATGTTGCCTGTATTCTGTCAGTACTCACTGCTATACAACTTCCTGTAGAAGAGCTCACACAAGCGATAATTCAACCATGTGCTGCTAGCCAGCATCTAATCAACTCCTCAGTGCCTCAGGCAATGCCAGGTTAGCTCAAGAACAGCAACTTCTATTTCAATAATAATCTTTAAAAGATAGTGGTCCTAGAGGTAAAACAGGATGGAGCTTGTTTGGCTTCCTGACTGCTGCTCTGCTAATTAGCTCCCATTTCTTCATTTATTTAGAATTGTTTTCAAATAAATATTTTTTATAAACCTGACCCTTTCTTCCTTCTCTCAAGACAAGCAGGTAACAACACTGAAAAAGCATTAAGTGGCAAAAAAAAAATTCTTTTAAAAAGCTTCTCAATAGATCCACTTCCTAATCTACCAAAAACATGCTCAAAGAACAGTGAAGTTATTGGTACCTTCCTGAAGATTCTCAGCTTTGGACTTTGTCTATCATCCAAAGCAAAAAAGGCCGAAAGATGCAGAGTTTCCCCCAAGACAGTCTCTCCAAAGGACATGGGTCTGCCAATAGTAACTGTGTCCAATCTGGAAGCAAACCCAGGCCAGCAAAGCTTGGAAAAGTTCCTTTTACAACTACCAGAATGCTCCAACCAATGTGGCCATTCGTTACACTGTCTGAAGCAGTGTCTGAGTTGCAATAAAAATAGCAACTTTACAAGGCTATATAGTCACTATAGTAGTCCATGGTTTGAACATATAGGAATGTTTCACCTTAAATTCTGGGATGGAGCACTGCCTACTTCAGTCACAAGCCAACTGTGTTATGGATAAGGAAGCCCTATTTACGAGTTACACAAGCATGCTGAATCAATGTGCAAAGAGGGGCAAGCATTAGTCTTGACCCCATCTGTCTCTCATTCCATTGTTCTGGTCATGTGGAGAACAGCAAGTGTGGAGAACTTGTCCCATGCACGAATGCTCTTCATGTAACTGATAATACAGATAAATAAATGCTCACAATTTTTTTTTAAAAAAAATAAGAATCTTCAACTGCATTGGGGTCACACACAAGTCAGGGAAGCGTGCCTATTCAGTTTTGATATTGTCCACAGAAGGAAAGTGATAGTACTGGAGATGGAGGGGGTGGTTAATGTGCCCCCCACTTTGGCTGCTGATTCAATACCCTAACATAACAAGTGAGTGGAACTTATTTTAGAGATACCTATATTCATAGTCAGCCATGAAGAAGAAAAGGCAGAGAGAGACAGACCCAAAGAAGGAAGTAAGGGAAGTAAGGTTCACTGCTAGTCCAGTCAACTACTCCTCATGGACTGTGGAGGGGGCAGACACTGCCTTGTTCCTCAACTCATGCGGCAAAATGTCTTAGGATGGTCCTAGTGTGTGGTTAGAATGAAAAGAGTCAAAGCCACTAAACTCATTCTCTCTCACAAAACACACACCCATCCACCTCTCTTTTCTCCATTTCCTCATCAGAGGCCTCCCCTCCTTGGCCCTGGCCTCACTAGTGCCAATAAGGCAGGTGTGTGTGTGTGTGATTCCTATGTTTGACAGAACAGGCACAGTGCCTCTTGGGGGAGCAGTTTTCATAAAGAGGATCACAGCACATGGGGAAGGTTATCCATTCCTCCTTAGTTATGATCCCAACGCACTGACGCTTTAAAGACCACAATGACACCAACAGAAGCTTTTTTTAAAAAAAGGACCTAGCTGTGGAACAGAACAAAGAAGACCACGAGCAGAATGGGAAAGCACTGTGGGCCACATCTAGTCTGGAAACCACTGGCTTCTCACCTACTCACTACATAGTTTTGGACTAGGGTAGCCGAAGGATTACTTTGTCACAAATGTGGCTTCTTTTCTCTCATAACAGAACCCACACCCGGTAAGAGTGAGGATGGTCAACTTTTCTACTGATATCCTGAAGCTTTGCAATTCTTTGTATTTGGTTGTTCCATTTTGTATTCACTTATTGGACTTCTGGCACTATGGTTTTTTCCCCCAAAGAACTTCATATTTGAAAAATACATCTTTGTTACCTAGCCTACTTATTTCTTAAGGGTTCTTATATTGTACTACAGATTTTTATTAACAGTTTATATCTCCTGGAGTGCCATTCTGTTTAGCGTCATGATTTCTTATGCTAATATAATTTATGGAGTTTGTTGTGAACTGCTTTGAACTTTTATAAAGAAATGCAGGGTATAAGTATTTTAAAAAAATAAAGAACATTTGTTTGCAAGGGAGCCAAGATTTTCTACATTTCCATGCTGTATGTACTTGGTAGCAATCCAGGTTTCCTGCCATGTAATGTGTGAAATGACCCTTAGATATCCCATCTTGTTAAAGTTCATTAGCTGGCTTGCTTCTTACTGTTAATTGCCTCACAAACCACATCAAGGCAGAGCTTGAGTTCATCCCTTGTGGGGTAACTGCTCAAATTAATGAGTTTGTCACAAAAATTTCTGAATTCACTTAAAGCATTTAGACAGGGAGACACTGAATAATTGCTCTGATCAATAAAAGAGGAAATACTGTCTTTCTGTCTTCTACATTATTGTACATGTTTTATTTTTAATTAGCTCCAACTTGTTACCATCCTGGGGGTGGGGTGGAGCATGGCAAGAGTATAGATACCTTAGTTGTTCACCAACAATTTGACAAACTGTCCTTGAAAAGACAAAATTACCAGTCATAACTGTTATAATCTCTTTATGGCTATACACCATCAAAATATAAATAAAGCCCTGGCAATATTAAACACAGAATGATAAAAGTGTCAGAGTGTCTTGTACAAAAATTACTAAGTCCTGCTCCTTCCAAGATGACAGACAGCTTACAGCCCTGATATCATTGGCATCACCATCCCAGAATTACTGCTTTGGAAGAAAGCAGTGGAATGGGGTCACATGACTGCCCCGTAACGTCACCATATTGAACCAGATCAGCAGGAAATGGCCTTAAAACACAGAAACCATTCCGACCCTTTGTGTAGGTTGGGCCTGCAGGATCATACAACTTCTCTAAGTCCATGCCCCATCACTGTAAGCCAGCAAGAAAAGCTTTTAGAACTCCAAGACATAGAGAGTTATTTGAATGCCCTTGCATGATTAGCCTTGTGTGAAAATTCAGTCCTTCTACAGTTATACTGCATTACCACATTCCCAATGGAAGTGGTTTAGAGACCCTGAGATGTCCTCTAGCCAACCGGCAGATGGACAACTTGATTTTACACAGGTACACATTCCACTTGCCTGGACACATTCCAAGAAGAGCATCACTGGTAGTCATATTACTGGTGTGCAAAGTGCCATGGTTCACAAAAACTGTGTTTGCGCAAACCACACATTTTTTGCATAGAATACACTGTACCAAAATGTTTCACAAAATTTTCGCCAAAAAGTCCCAAAATGTGAAAAATAATTTTGCGAAAATGGAAGGTCTCTGAATCTGCATTGGGAATTCACAACTACCTGCAATTTGTATAGTAGAAGTGCTTGTGTGTTTGAATGATAAGCTACTAGCACCTCTGGTTGGTACTAAATGCATAGGTGCTAGCAGCTTATCATTCAAAGACACCAACACACAGGCACACATCCACACATTCCTGTTTTGAAAGTAAGAGAGAAATTGTAGCTAAAGGGGCTGTTCCCACATAAAAGTGAAATGAGGGGTATTCTTATCACTTACGTAGGGAGACAGGATAAGAATATTTAATCTAGTCCAGAGGTTCTTAACTTGTGGTCTGTGGATCCCAGGAGGCCGTGATGTCCTCACCGAGGGTCCATGAAGGCTCAAAGAAATGTTATGAGTTTTTACTGTTAAAAAAGGAAAGAAAGAAAGAACGAAAGAAAGAAAGAAAGTCATATACTGATCTCAAAAACCTGAACTCTTTTGCCAGTAATGGACATCATCTGTACAAAGTTTTATTAAAATATCCCAAACTGTTCAAATTATGAAAAATAACTGATAGCAAAAAAAGTAGCACTTGCTCCTTTTGCACATTGTGAGAACATGCAAGTGAACGATGCTGAGTGGCTGAGAGAAAGTATGTGACATTTCTTACTACTGTGCATACAGTCAGAAACTGCCTTCATAGCCGCACCAAACTCTAGTGTTGTCTATGTCAGTCCAGAAATGGTGCTCTGAAACTGCAGTTCAAGGAACAGTCCCTTCCAAATTTCTGAGCTCACTTACAAGCAGATTTTCCAGAACTATCAAAAAGAGGTATGAAAGTATGCCTTTTATAATTACATACTTGTGTGAAAAATCATTCTCTGCTCTTCTTTATCTTAAAAATAAGTATAGAAACCCTCTGAAAAATGTAAAATTAGAACTCATAATATAAATTTCAAGAAGCCAATATAACAAGGCTTCTAAATGAAATGCAGCAAGAGCCTTCCCATTAATTAATTTGGTATTCAAGTCTTGTTATTGTATTATTATTATTGTTATTACTACTACTACTACTACTATTAATTTTAAAGTTATATGGAATCATTCCAATAAAAATATAAGAGTGTGTGCATTTACTTATTTCTCCCTTCTCTCCCAATTTGAAGACCCTTGATGAACAACTTTAAATAAATATTTGATGCACTTTGGGGTTTTAAATCTTCAGCTAAGTCTTGGTGGTCTGCAGCAACTAAAGATATTTAAAAGGGGCCCACCGAAAAGAAAAGGTTAAGAACTGCTGATCTACACGGACATATCCACCTGCCTGCCTGCCTCCCTGCCCCCCACCAAAGTCCTCACTCAATTAAGCCTTGCAAATTGTGGCAAACTGCTGCTCTCCTAGCTAAGGTAGAGATTTGCACACTGCCCTTTCCTCTTCACTGGAGCTCAGCGTACCCACAATTTGCACCCTTGTCTCCTACCTGGAGATAACTTATGAAAACAGAAGACTCAGGGCCAGGTCCTTGGCTCTAGCCACCCTACCCAGCACATCTGGGGGCTCTGGAATCGTTTTCTCAGAGCTTGGAAACAGCACATTAAAACAAAGTGTAACATTAATGGGGGGCGGTGAAAAATTAAAATGAAATTAGGTTCACCTTTTGCTTTTAACATGACAAGGTCCATATTTGTTAAGCTTTTTTGACATAATTAATAGTGGTATAGATTTGTTATTTCATTATTCCTTGTTTGCTTTTATTTTAGAGCAACCAAAGGAGATCAGAGGCCATTTCTGCACTATACTGTTATAGTGCTATTATTCCACTTTCAACATCCTGTGGAATTCTGGGGTTTGTAGTTTCCTGAAGCCAAAGAGCTCTCTGGCTGAGAATTCCAAATGCCTCTCCCTAAACTGCAAACCCTAAGATTCTACAGGATGCTGAAAGTGGAATAATAGCACTATAACAGTGTAGTGTGGAAATGGCCAAAGATAAGGAGCTTTTTAAAGGGAGGGAAGCTGTACATTGCAATTATTAATGTAATAAAATCAATATATTTTAACTATGGGCATTAAAAACAACAATTTGATTTTGGGTGTCTTGCTAAAATTTAGTGACAAATTATTTTTTTAAAGCTAACATTATAAGCTCTGCATTTTACACTGGTTGAACAAGGTGTGAGGGTTCTTAGAAGAACTGCATGATCCCAGTTCAATTCTCAGTCAACAATACAATACTTCCAGGAGAGGAAACCAAGGGGTGCAATTTTTGTGACGCCACAGCATAAATAATCAGTCATATTGGGAGACGGCAAGGCATATGTCTAACATGTTTCAACAGGGTCTCCTTCTTACAATGTTATTCATTTCCAAAAGAGCAGATACCAATTTGCAATGTACCTAAAAAAGAACTGGTTATCTGGCTTAATGGCAACAGCTACATGGAATGTGGGGATGTATTTATAGTCCTTATCATGTCCGGCATTGTACTATGACTTGCTATCTGCCATGTCTAGCTATTCACTTAATATTGTAATGATTAAGTTTGGTTAAAGATGCAAACAATTTAACTTCTTGTAAATCTAGTTTTTAACAAGGGATAAACCCAGACCATTTATTGTTCATACCCCTTACAATTACAGTGGACCCTTGGTATGCGATGGGGTTTGATTCCAAGACTGCCTATGGATAACAAAACCCATGGATGCTCTAGTCCCATTGTATATAATGGCATAATAAAATGATGTCCCGTATATAAAACGGTGACCAACTCAAATGAGTGCCAGATACAGATCGAGGATCTGTAAAATGGTGAGAGGTTACAGCAGAGTATGCCAACATATCAGTGCAGCGCTTAGTGCACAGCAAAGTCAAGGTTGGCTTTTTGGATTTTTTTCCCCAACATATTTCTGAGCCATGGTTGGATGAATCCATTAACGCAGAACCTGTGGATACAAAGGGGCACCTGTATAACATTTAAATTTCAGACTATAAATGATTTAATTTTATGCATCCAGCATATGAAGAAAAAAGGAGAAAAGGATTCTAGCCTAGTTTTCCCCTGAAATGCTTGTTTTCTATGTGGGAAGGGGTTGTTTCATTGGTTGGTTGGTTTTTTGTTATATAAGATAAGGATTAGTCTAACATGACATTTTTGAGAAACTCAAGTTAGATTTTAGTAACGACAGCTTTCTTTTCAGACCAATTTGTTCATGATCCATTCCAGAATCTTTCCTGATTCTGATGTCTAAATGACCACTTGGCAGTTGCTTGAATCCTCTTCATTGCTATGTTGTTACTATGGCCTTTGGTATTAATGAAAAAGATGGAGACAAAAGATTTGCCTGCTTCCAGTCTTGTAGGACTTCACCTGGTTTCTGCTTATCCTCAAGAATTGTATATAGGGTTCTGAGGTAACAGTTCCTTTGGATGCAGTTCATCTGGCCCTGAAAAAATGAATTTGTTTAAAATATAGTCTTCCCTCTACATTTGCAGGTTTGACTTTCACAAGTTTACTTATTCGCAAGGCATGTGCTTGCGTCCCTCCCATTTTCCTCCTCCCATTTCCTTGCATTCCTCATCCCAGGCTTGCCAGGCTTGTGTTTAAAATGGACATTTTGTTTTTGTTTTTTTCATTTTGGGTGAGCAAAGCCCCCTTCCCACTGCTGGAGACATGTCCCCTCTCCCATGTGGCTGCACTTTCTGATGCGTAATGGCTGTAATGGTCAAGGGGTCTCTTTGCTCCTACCCTCCCTTTTCAAGATGTTCACAGGAAATAACTAGAAGGGAAGAACTGTGCTCTTCTCCCTTTGAGGGGAAAGTACTGGTAAGCCCTTTCCTCCCGGGGTGGGAGTTGTTTGCGTCTGACAACTATACAGGTATCTCATTATTTGTAATTTCTGTCTTGATTAAATAAAATGCATTCCAACATTAAACTACTATTATTTTTTTTTCATTAATACCAAAGCCCACAGTAACAACATATGCTTACAATTAGAATTGCTACCATTGGGGAAATCAGCTTTATCAAGGATAGAAAAGAGGCCTTAGCAGGGAAACCTCAACAATCTTTTTTATAAAAAGGAGGAAGGGGGAGGGGAAATTCAGGATGGATGAGAAAGCTGAAATGGAAAAACCATTCCTGGGTAATGGAAAAAACATGGCTTTTTGAAAATACACTCTGGCTCCCGTCCAAGCTGCTGCAAGAAACTGCAGTATTTTTTGCTAAACAAAAGTACTCAGAGAACAAGATCCTCCTTTATTTGCTAGGAACAATTATGTGAACTGCTTTTAATTTTAACATGTGAACTTCACAATCCAATTAAAAACCTGCTGCCTCAGCAAATTATCTGGACAGATACTGACCACTGCACTAGTTTGACATCCCAAATATTAGTTTTATGCTGTTGGTGAGGAACATTCTAGCTGCTGCCCTTTCAGGCTGATAAACTGATGGAAATGCTCAAGAATGGAGAAGTCTGTGCACTAATGCAAGGGACTGGCTTTATAGTAGAACATTTACATCAGTAACTCAGAAGACAAGGTCATAATCCAAGCATATCCCAAACTTCTCTACTGTTTCATGTAGTTCCAGTTATCATCAAGATTCAAGCGGGTATGTAACTAAAAACAAGGAGCTTTATTTGAACAAGTATGCAGTCAACTCCCAAGGGCCTTTCCACACTATACTGTTATAGTGCTATTATTCCACTTTCAACATCCTATGCCATCTTGGGGTTTGTAGTTTAGGAAGGGGCATATAAAATTCTCAGCCAGAGAGCTGTTGGGGCTCAGTAAACTACAAACTCCAGAATTCCACAGGATGCTGAAAGTGGAATAATAGCACTGTAACAGTGTAATGTGGAAATGCCAAAAAGTCTCTTTCACTCCAAGCATACTCTCCTCCTGTGTGCTTGGTCATTTCATGATATTTACTCCCTTTCCTCAGTGCCTTTAAGTTTCTCCTCCTGCCAGCGGTCTTAACTGTCCTACTCAGTTCCACATATATTAATACATCAACTACTGCATAAAAGTAAGAAAACCCAAAGGCCAGGTCTTTTCCAGCATGGATACCAAAAATACTTTATAGGGATATAAATCTTCATAAATTTCATTCTCATAAGCAAGATTAAATAATTTAACTGTTTTTCTCCACACTGCAAGAAAACTGCACAGTATCCCAGTCTGAGCTTTATTCTGCAAAAATCTACTCATGGGCTTTTTGTACAGAAAGCAGCACTTTCTGTGCAGAAATGTTTTCTACATAGGAAACTTGCTTTCTACGTAGAAAATTCATTCATTGTCTATATTTTTTAAACATTTGTAAACATTTAAGTTCTGTCTTCTATCTGAAGATCTCAGGCGAGTGTTGTTTTGTTGTTGTTTGATTGATTGATATCCCAACTTTCTCTTTATGCAAGGTGCAACATGGCCTATAGTATTTTAAAAAAAACACGACATAGTTCAAAACATTATTTATACAAAAGTTTTTAAAAAATTAAATAACGGTACAACAAAACGAAGGTTAAAACAAGATAAAAAGACTGATCATATTTTTAAAAAATAAAAAACACAGCCCCTCCACAAACCCTTTCTGTTACATGGATTTTCAGCCAAAGGCCTGCCTGAATAAAAAGGTGTTAACTTACTGAGTAAAGGAAAGGATGGGGAGGCCAACTGAACTTCCCACAGGTGGGAATTCCATAATCTGGACGCAGCCACTGGGAAGACTATCTCCCGAGTCCGCACCAAATGTGCCTGTAATGGTAATGGGAGTAAAAGAAAGCCTTCACCCAAAGATCTTAAAACTCTGATGGGCTCATATAGACAGATATAGTCTTCGAGACTGTTAGATCCAGGCCAGACAGGCCTTTAGAGGTCCTAACCAGTACTTTGAATTCTGCCCAAAAGCTGACTGGTAGCCAGTGAAGCTGTTTCAACAGGGGGGTTATATGTTCCCTGTAACCAGCCTGGTTCAACAACCTGGCCCCAGTATTTGGAAGTTTACTGAAGTTTCCAAACACTTTCCAAAGGGTGTGTTGCTGTCAGGATGTAAGTAATGCATGTGTTACCATGGCCAGATCTAACACCTCAAGGAACAGGAGCAGCTGGGGCACTAGTTATAACTGTGCAAATGCACTCCTGGCCAATAAAACCAATCTGACAATTTTATGACAGTTTAAATAATTTAAATAATATTAAAAGGCTAAAAACATATTAAACAATTAACAATTTTTTAAAAGTTCAAAAGGGTTAGAATAGTTTAAAATGCATTAAAACTATGTGCGTTGAAGGTTTTTATAAAACCAGTTAGGCCCAAAAAGCTTTCACGGACAACTGTAATTTAGTATAACAAAGGACTAGAGACCATGTATTACTTTTACGTATGATTGATACGAGGACAGGTAAGTACCTCATTTCTTCTGAGAGCCAGGAAAAACCGGCTGACATGACAATTTCCTCCACCTACTATAGTGAGTGAGGCCCCTGTCCCCAGATCTGTCTTTGAACTGGCCAAGATCATCTTTTTTTGTCTGGACGAAGCCTCCATTTGCTAGCCTTCATCCAGTCCATTACAGTTGTCAAGCATTAGTATAGCACAGAAACAGCTTCCTTGGAATTAGATGAACGAGGAGTGATCAGGCTGGATATCATCAGCATACTAGTAATACCTGACCCCCAAACTCTTGCTTTCCCAGCTCTCTCAGCAATTTAATGTATATGTTAAATAGCACAGAAGACAATAGAGAACCCTGAAGCCTCTGCAAGCCAATGGTCAGGGAGTCAAACAGGAATCCCCCAGTACCATTCTCTGAGAGTGCCCCTCCAGGTAAGAACAGTCACTGTAGAACAGTATCTCCAAACCCCATTCCAGTGAGGTAACCTAGAAGGATACTACAGGACACACATTCCTGTCCATTTCCTGGCATAAGGTATGTTGCCCTAGAATGAGATATTGGAGACTGACCTATAATTATCCAGTATAGGAGGATCCGCTTAAGGTTTTCTCGGAGGTTTTACGACAACCTCCTTTAGGCATGTTGGATCCCAGACTTGCTGTAACGAGGCGTTAAGCACTCCCCTTACCCACTCAGTCAGCATCCTTCTGGACTGTTTAATAAGCCAGGATGAGTAAGGGTCTGGTACCCATGTAGTGGCTCTAGAGGGCAAAGTGCAGCCCTCTAGATGTTGTCAGATGCAACTCCGAGCATTCCTCACCCTTGGCTATATTGTCTAGGGCTGATGCAAATTTCTGTTCAACACCACTCTTTGAGCATTCCTTTAGTAGATAGTTGAGCATTATACCTGAGCTACATGGACCAGGAACCTTATTGAAAGGTGAATCAAACATAATATTTAAACCTAATGTTCTAATTTCTAACATCAGCTTATTCATTACTTAGTAGGTTGGATATTAAACATAGTTTTCGTTCTTGCTAAACTGTTACTAACAGTATACAGTCTTCCATCCACATTTTGTAGGTTTGACCTTTACGAATTTGATTATTTGCGAACGCGCTTGCCTTCCCCCCGCTCTCCTCCTCCCATTCCCATGCATTTTGCCCTGGTGCAGAGAACTTACGCCAAGGCGAAACAGAAAGGAATGGAGGGTAGGTAGGGGAAACCTCATGTGAGCTCTCCTTCCCCTTCCGGAGCTCTCCTCTTCCCGTCCCTGTGCCAAATGGAAGGAAATGGGGGGAGGAGCTCACATGAGCCTTCCTTTCTGTCTCCAGAGCTGCTCCCTTCCTATTCCTATGCAAAATGGAAGGGACTGAGGTGGGGGGAAGGCTCATGTGAACCTTCCTTTCCCCCTTTGAAACTCTCCTTGCCATTCCTATGCATTTGCCCCAGCATGGAGCACTTGTGCCAAGGCAAAATGGAAAGGAAATGGGAGAGGCTTGCACAAATTCTCAGCACTGGAGTAAAGTGAATAGAAATAGCAGGGAGAGCTCCTGAGGGTAAAAGGAAGGCTTGCGCAAGCCACCCCCCACCCCCCATTCCCTTCCACTTTGCATGGGAAGAGGAAAGAAGAAGGTCTGGGGGTGAAGGAAGGCTTGTGCGAGCTTCCCCCTCCATTCTCTTACTTTTTGTATGGGAATGGGGAGCTCTGGAGGGCAAATGGAAAGCTTGCATGAGCCTTCCGCCATCCCCCATCCCCTTCTGCTTTGCATGGGAATGGGAAGAGGGGAGCTCCAGAGGGTGAACGGAAGACTCGCAGAAGCCTTCCCCGCCCCCATTCCCTTCCATTTGCATGGGAGTGGGAAGGGGGAAGCCCCAGAAGGTAATGGGAGGCAGAGTGGGGGGAATTATTCATGGCTGTCCCACTTTCTTCAGGGTTCTGTGCCTTGAATCCTCACAAAAGTGGAGGAGCCACTGTACTCATAAAATGTAAACATCAGGAAAGCAGACATCAAGCTAAGGTATGTTACTTCCTTAATCATTATTATTAACCAGACTTCCTTTTCTTAATTCTTTCGTAGTTTGTACTCAGAGATTAATTAAAGTTTTTAATCTGAAACCTTCTTGCAGTCAGTCTGGTGAAACTATACCACATGCAGGTGCCAAGGAATACCAGAGCTTTTTGATCCAATGCATCTTCCAGGCGATAGATCTGGCCTTGCTCTTTTGAAGTGGTACTTCTGACATTTTAGTCTCATTTGTAGCTCCTTTCTTCATCATTTCAATTTTCCGTTGTCTTTCCTCTGCTTTGTCACTTCCCTCTGCATAGTCTCTGCTCACTGTCCCGTCTGACTTCTTTCTCTCTCTCATTCTCTCTCTCCGCTTCCATATTCCCTTTTGCCTGACCTTCTCCTGCTTCACCAGGCTCCTCATACCTGCTCCCAACTCAGTCATGGCTTGTGCTTGGCATTACAACCTCTCCACCTAGAACCTTCCGTCCAGGCAAAGTTCCACACTAACAGACTGATCACAAAAAAATGGACACAGAAACTTCATTACTGAATTTATCATACCCAGCGTCCAGACTCCATTGACACCACTGTTCTGTATAAAATCAGAAGACTTCTAGGCACAAGGACACAAGTATAATCCTCACAGGTGAGAGCTGGTTTCTTCACCATAGCAACAGTACTGCAGCTCTTCTGTTTCTTAGCAAGCCGCCAATACTAAGCTACTCATATATTGTATCTCTTCCTTTTAGCTAGAAGCCAACTAGCAGCATTTTAACCTCGAAATCTTAACAGTTTGTGTATCAACTAATCTTATATATGGTCTAATTTACCTATGTACCCAAACTTTCTAAAATCTTTTCCTCAGGACTTGAGGATTTTCCACGTCAGCATACGGAAGCAGATTTCCTACTTGACGGTCATTCCAGGCAACTGTTTCAGTGGCCAGTTGGGGCTATTCTGGTGGCTTTTCCAGACCTGTATTTGCTCACTGTAGTGAATGGGAAACTGCTTGCATAAATGATCCTGGATACCTCCTTACTCAAGCCTGTACAAAGGATTACTACTAATCCAGAGTGACACTGGCATAATGACCTAGCAGGATTCCTGTCATTAATCAGACTTGTCAGGTTGCTATAGAATCATATAGTTCACTATGGCCATTTCTGCACGAGACTGTTACAGCGCTTTGATTCCACTTTCAACATCCTATGGAATCCTGGGGTTTGCAGTTTCGGGAGGGGCCGGATGGCCCCTCCCGAAACTGCAAACCCCAGGATTCTATAGGATGTTGAAAGTGGAATCAAAGCGCTGTAACAGTCTTGTGCGGAAATGGCCCACATTTTGTTAAGACATACAGGGTTTCTTCCAGGGCTAAACTCAGGACAAACTATACAGAACTTTTGGTACACACTTAATTTAGATATGGGCGAAGACAAACGGAGTAAAAGGGAGTGGGTAACGTGAAATGACTGGGCACAAATTCACTTACAAAGTAATAATTTACAAATAAATTAGTTTCATTCTAACTGCACCTCTGTTTAGATCAAAATGTCTTCTACAACTTTATATTTTGTATTCATCTTAGTATATTTATTAATATATTTGCTTTAATATGAGATCCAATGTAGTGTAGTGGTTTGAGCTTGGATTAGGACACTGGTGGACCACAGGTCACATCCCCCTGAAGCCATGGAAACCGACAGGTGACCTTGGACAAGTCATGACTCTTTCAGCCCCAAATGAAGGCAAGGATAAACGCCCTCTGAACAAATTCGGCCAAGAAGCCCCATCGTAGGTTTGCCTTAGGGTCACCATAAGTCAGAAATGACTTGAAAGCACAGGACAACAATAACCCTTTACTTTAATACCTTTATGAATTGCATTCTCTGCCTAAAAGTCTTCCAAGAGATTGTCATGTTGATCTGTTTCAGCACAAAATAGAGGGAAAAAAGCGGGCATGGAATTCCAGATTCGAGAAGCATATTTGAGACCAGCTGGTTTATTTTAGCATGAACTTTCATGGGTAACAATCAGCTTCTTCAGATGAACTGAAGAAGATGCAGAGAAAATGATTCTGGATTCTTCTCCCCATGAATTTCATTGGGTTTTCTTAGACCAGGAATACCCAGAGGTGGTTTTATCCATTCCTTTCTTGAAATGTAGTCTACAGCACCTGGTATTCATTAGCTGTCTCCCATACGAGTGCTAACCAAGTATGACCTTGCTTAACTGCCAAGATCAGATGGAATCTGGTGCTTTTAGGGTATTTAGGCTATTTAGGTGCACACCCTTTATTTGGTTAGATTTATTTTCACATCACTTTCTCATTTACATAGTTAAAAGACAAGAGGTGCACATCCTTTAACAATGCAAGAAAGAAAGCAGGGTGAAAATAAATTTAATCAATTGAGTTGGAATAGGTATAAACAATGCAAAGTAAATTATGTTTGTGTGTGTGCACGAATGCACTGATATGGGGCGGGGAAGAATGTCTGTCTTTGTATATGTGACCATATACGCACAGAGACAGAGATTCACTCTGCTTCCCCAGACAAAATTGCATACATGTGTCCTTGAGGGCTGAGAATTCTGCATACTTTTGATGTACATGGTGTATCTGTATCTGTGTATGTACATGATGAAACGCACCAGGTAAAGACGAATGAATGAATCATACGCCTCTGTATGTATCAGCTTTTGGGCAGGACAAACAGGTGGGTGCTGTTTGTTGTATTTGTGTCCTCTCTGTGGGCTTCCTGAATGCATCTGACTGGCCACTGTGCATACAGAATGCTGAATTAGACAGATCTTTGGTCCAACCCAGCATGAGTCTACTTCTGTTCTTAATCTGTCCATTTCAGCTCTCTCTTTTCTATTTTTTTCCCCCAATCCTCACTTAATTATCTTGTGTTTCTATACCAGTTAGTGGCTTTTAAAAATCTATATGCAAAATATCATGCATTTTCATGTGCATTTTTCCTAATATACATATGTTTATATTTAATGGAAACATTTTTACTAGTGGTACTTTTATGCAATAGTTTTTGTATATTTCACCCACTAATTTATGCATTTTTGTTTAATCTAATAAATTAATAAAAAATGTTTACACTTCTGTGTTTTTGTTTGTGAAAGCATATCGTTAAATTCTGACAAAGATGAAGATTGCAGAATAACTGTTCCAGTTCACATTTCAGTTTGAGACGTGTAAATTTGGTAAGTTCCTAGCATAATGCAAGCTCCCTCTATATAAAAAATGAAGTATTAGTTCTATTCTGAAATGTGCTATGTAGCACACATAACTGTGTATTCTCTACAGTGCAACGAAGCTTTGAACCCAGGGATTAATGCAACACATCCAGCTTTGTTTAATGAAGAATAGAGGGAGCTGAGATGAAGAACTAATGAGACATGTACTACATGTCAAACAATCCAAGCTTGGCATAAGTTACTGAATACACTTTCTACTTTCTGAGCTCAGAATTATGCCTTTAGTACTACCCCCGTATCTCTCATTTTCTCTGGAGAATGCAACTTGCAACCTAAAACCTTTTCCTCTTGCTGAATTCTCTTGCTTTTTCTGGTTCAAGGACTCTTTGTTTACAATTGTTGTCACACCATGGCTTTGAGTTCCAAAGGGGTTTTTTTTCCCCCTCAATAGGAAAACCATACTGACAGGGTCCTTCACATTCAACGAAGAAGCAACCAATTCAACAAAGAAGCAGAACAATAGAAATAACATTAAAAGTCAAAACATCCAAGTTAAAAACAAGAGCTCATCCATGGAAGCAAACAGGAAAAATACAGTCCTGAACCAGTGCATATTTGTCCAGAAGTAAGTCCCAGTGGGGACTTACTTCAGTGGGATTTACTGTATGCTACTGACCCCTATCTCTGCAGCTAGAATTCTCTGAATTTTTTCCAAAGGGGCCATGTTAGTTTCTTTCAGCAAAAAAGAAAAAAAAGAAAAAAGAAAAAAAAGAATCCTGGGGCACTTTAAAGGCTAACAAATTTAATATACCTTGAGCTTTTGTGGACTACAGTCTTCAAAGCTGACTCCCTTCTTGCAGAGAAAATCTAATAACCACCAGCCACCAAAATATTAAATTATGCCTTTGTATTCTTTATTTACAGCAACACTGTTACCATAACCAGAGTAGAAGCAGAAACCATTTTACCAGCAAATTGGTTCAAAAGCTCCTTTCCATCCAACAAAGCATTTATCACCATCTGCTTTTGGAAAACTGTTCCCTTTTAACCCAGTTCACACACCTTTTCTGCTCCATAACTTTGACTCACAATGCAGATTTCTGTTCCAGTTTCTGTCACAAAATCTTCAGTGTTCATTTGTGCCTAAACTTTGCCATGTGGTTTACATTAGCAAAAATGAGATTTTCAGGTTTCACCTAGCCAACAGAGCAGCCCGCATTCCTGTCAGGAGTGAAGCTATCAAATCTACAACTATTTCAGCCCCATATGGGGGATGCCTTTCATGAATCCATACCATATTGATTATTAATTGATTGTATTATACGGCAACAATCTTCCAAATGTTTGGGTCTTTTACAAGTTATTTCTTCTTTTAAAAATACTGACCACAATTGAGATTAATTTAATTTTGTTTTACAGCATGGTTATAATAATTTGGGTGTATACCAATGGAAAATTTTGACATAGCAAGGATTCATTTGCAGACATCTTAGTCTTCATGTATGCATACATTTTTGTCAGCGTAACACATACATACAGGCCAGAATCATATGGTACACTACTACATGTACAAGCAGGGAGTGGCAACCCTCTGCCTCCTGCAGCCTCCATACTTCCAACAGACTATGCAGCAGATCTGAGAAATTCATAGTGGCACAAAAGGATTGGGAGGGGAGATAGTTCTGGAGCTACCATGTACTCTCTCCAATCAGACTGAAAGAAAGACAGAGAAAGAAATAAAGCCCACTGTTCTGTGACCAAAGGTATGTTTCAGTTCCACTACAGTATACATACAGCTACCTCTAAAATACAAAGGTCATTGGGATAGGTTCCTGAAAATGTGTAGCCTTTTTAAACACTACAAGCCTACTCAGGAGTAAGTACTACTGCATTTGGTGATATTCGTTTACAGGGCTAAGATTTGAGGCCAAAAAAACAAATTAGACATATTTAATATAAACCACCTACAGCTGGAGGGAGAAGACTCAGGACAAGTGATTGATTTCTAATAATTACCATTTCCACATTGACAACCACTTCCAGTGCAATGAAACCACAAGACCTGGGAAATAATCTGCAAGAATTCTTTAAAAACCTTCATGTACAATCTAAATGTAGACAGAGAAAACTGGATTTGATTTTTGTTTCATTATCTTTGGAGCTCATGCATATGCATGAGAAAACTTGTGTCTCACTCAGGTTATTTTATGAATAAGGAAAGATATAGAAATCATTGCATATTCATTTAGTCCAGATTCCTCTATAAGGGGTGTGATTTCAAAAATAACAACAAAACTTAAGCCCCTCTCCTGAACCCTATTCCAAACATATCAGCTCGTTATTTTTTAACTTCAGTTCAATATGGAATTTCATGGATATAGGCCATTTCCACATGGGGTTTTTAAAATGGTGCAGAGCGTCCTCCAGGGAGGCCGTCTGCACCTGGGAGCAGACTGAGTTGGACCTACTTAACGGGAGCGGACTGGGTTGGACCTACTACCCAAGTGGTCGTCCAGCGTGCTTTTGAAAGACCGCTAAAAACAGGTCTTTCAAAAGTACTGAGCGCACCACTGCGAGCCTGCTCCCTTATGCAGATCCGCAGGCTCGCATTGGTGCGAGCCTGCAATCTGCCGGGGGCGGGCTTTAGGCTGGCAAGCTTCAGCGGTTGGTCGAGCGCCTCGACCAACCAGAAGCTGCCATTTTTGTCCCTGGAGCAGTGCGGAGCGGCGGCCACGCACTGCTCCGGAGCAGCGTGGACCGGATCAGGGAGCCCAAAAGTCTGGTGAGTAGCGTCACAGGGCGATTCCCTCGCCCCGTGCGGAAATGGCCATAGTGTCACTATAATTTTAACCCTGATTCAGTTTAAGTGTGGCTCCTCATAGAATATTCATGTACCTCCTGCATTGCTCCACCTAAATTGGAAATATTAACATTGTGCAGTGGTCAGAAGATCTTACTGCTTTAGCTACGTATGAATGTATATTTGTATAACAAAATCCAAAAGACAGATAGCAGCAATACCTTCATTAGTTCAACAGAGGAACAAAATATATTACATCAAGTTTTTAAAGATCACAGGCTTATTGCTCAGGCATAGATGTTAAAAATCTTTTGTAGGAGGGAAATGTACGATGGAGAGTTACAGACTTGTATCTCTCTTAAGATGTTAAAGCTTAAAACCTGAGATGTTAAAACTTAAAACAAAAAGACGATCTTGGAGTTAGGGTTGATGCAGAATAACAGTATGACTGTAATGTGTATTTTGGATTTTGTTATATATGGCTGCTTGGCCAACCTGAGTTGACTATATTTCATAAAGTTCAAGAAAATGTATTGTTGGAATGTATTGTTGAAAATGTATTGTACGGAATCAATGCATATGCCTAGTGCTTGTTCATATTCTATGCAAAACCACTGAGTTTTATATTTCTGTGTTGTTTGTTCCATAAGGCAAAGAAGGCTGCTGCACTGAATAACACAGAGATGTTATTCTTGGAGGTGGCAAGAAACCTCCCATGCCTCCAACTCTTTGAGAAGCCTCTTCAAAGCTTCCATGTGCCGTCGATGCATGGAATGGTGCTCTCTGTGCAGAGAAAGAACTGGTACCAACTCAAGGGTAGGCAAATTGTTTCTCCAAATGTTGTTTGGACTGCAACATCCATCAGCCAACATACTCAATGGTGAAGAAAGTTGGGAGCTGTAGTCCTTCAACTTCTGGAGGTCCCACTTTGCTCCCACTCACCAACACTAACACCACCAACACCCCTTTTTTTTTTGCCTTCAAGTTGTTTCTGATGTGTGGCAATCCTAAGGTGACTTTATCACAAGGTTTCCTTGGCAAGATTTGTTCAGTGGAAGGGAGAGGTTGCCTGTGCCTTCCTCTCAGACTGAGGCCATTTCCGCATGAGAGGGGAGGAGTGGTTCACTGTATGTCGAGCATTTTTTTTTTATTCTGATTCAAAAACTATGCTGTCTGCACACACCTCATTTACATCGTACTACCTCGGAGAAAAGTAGTTGCTGCATCCACAACAGCAAGTCCCTGGTAACTCCCATCCCCCTCCCTCATCCCGCCCCACTAACTCCAAACTGGTCTTTCAAAGTAAGCTGTCAAAGCTGTCAATTAAACTATCAAAAGATTGCTACTTTGCAAAGTGAAAGTTAAGGCTGCAGCACAAAGGCTATCAAGGCAGCCTGAAAGAGAAACAAAAAAGAAAATGTTGCTTGAGGATCTTCCTATAATCCTGTAATCAATTGCCTTCATTCGTTAAGCGAGATCGTGTCTTCCTCGTTCACACACATTTCCTTTGCTACGGTTGTGCAGTATGTTTGTTGATGAGAGAAATTAGTGATCCATTAGCACTCTCTTCCCACTGTCCGTTTAACACCTGGAAGACAGCCTGTATTTGATGGATAGAGAGAGATAGGGATGAAAATGACAGCCTGGGAACGCCCCGAACCAGCAACTTCTCCCCTATGAATCGATGTTACAGTTCTGCATGTGGGGGAAAATAAAGCAGAATCGGCTTGGGAGATTTACATCAGAGTTTTTCTGGTTTTACAATACAGCAGTTTCTCATCGCATTGAACTGTGGTAGGAGCTGAAAACATGCAGAAACGCGAGGAAAACTACAAACCCAAACCGGTTCAATGTGCAGATGGGAGGGTGAGAATTCAAGGCAACTCCGATGTATTGACCTCGTGTGGAAATGGCCCGAGAGAGAGTGACTTGCCCAAGATCACCCAGTGGATTTCGACAGCTGAGTGGATATTCAAACCCTGATCTCCAGAGTTGCAATCCAACACTACACCATGTCCGCCTGCCTATATGTACTGAGCAAAATTAAGTGGAAGTACTTTTCTTAAAATGTATAACTTTAAGCCACAGGTGCAGAACTGTGTAACTCTTAGTGTTTGAACCTCATGGGGCTAATCTGGTGTAATTTTCATGTATTTCATAGTGGAATAAATATTAAGAATACTGAATGGGTTTGCTGTTTATTACTGCCATTTATTACCCATTCTTGCATCTCTTACTGGGCTGTAGGGGACTACAAAATCATCCCCAATCCATCACAGTGTTGTTGTTGTTAGTGATCCATTGTTCTACTAGTTTTAGAGGTGAACCAGCATTTAAGAGCTCATGATGTTTGATGCTGGACACTAGATACAGTGTGTGTGTGTGGGTGGGTGGGGGGAATGGAAGTAAAGAAAAACATTTGATAACTTTGTCCTTTCTTCTTCCCAACACTATCATGCCTTTCATCAGGCATCTATGTGCCTCCCTAAGTTACTTTTACTTTTTCAAAAAATGTGGAAAAGAATCATGCAACTGACTGTTAAATGTTGTTTGGTAATGAAGAATGCCTATTGTATAGAGAAAGTATTTTAACACTCACAGAAGAGAGGATAGTACTGTTTCAAGTAGAAATGGGCATCATTGCCAGAGCTAAGATTAGAATACTATTTGTATATCAATTTTTCATTAGAAATGATAGCAAAGATCTATTATCTACAGTAGTATAAAGTTACACTGTAAATCAATATGCTGGCCATATGGATGTCAGGAAGAAAAGTATTTATATTATCTCCATTGACAAGAACTTCATCAAGTGTGAACTAAGGCTGAAAATATTCAAATTGCCTTCTTTGTGGATAGTTCAGAAATAATCTAGTAATATATAATCTGTTCAGCATTACTGAGCTCTAGGCAGCACTCTTTTTGGAGTCAACAGATTTTCTAGATTTGTTTTCATCACTCTGTTCTGCATTGTTATCAAAATGGGGGAAAAAATCCAATCATCTGTTTTTCTAAATTGTACAAACATAATTGCACATCTTCTCCCTTTTGTCATACGTTAATAAGAAGCAGGGCTTGAACACAATTTGCCATGTCATCTACATGATGGAAAATTCTAATTTGCTACAAAACAAATTCAACTTGAATTGTGAGTTCAATTTTTGAGTGTGCAGAACTCCTGATTCCAGATTCAAAATGCTGTCTTTAGTCATTTCGAAAAACAGGAAAGCTCTACCTGTTTACTCATTCAACATCTTTGAGTAACAGGATCAAACTAATATTGCCCTTATGGCAGAACAACAGTTGGTAATCCTGAAAATTAAGGACCAATAAAAAAAAAAAACAATTCAAGAAAGCACACATTTTATCAGAACCCAGTTTGTCTAAATAGCAAGAAGGACTTTATACTCTTGCCGAATTAATTGCTATGGGATAAGGGCTTTCTAGCTTCTGGGACAGTGGATGCCAACCCCACAGTGGAGGTTTTCATAGCCTTATGGAATGGTGCATTATCTCAAGATTTCATGAGGAAGCTCAAAGAGACAGAAATGGCCAGAGTCAGAACAAAGCTGAAAGTCTCTGGATAAATTTAAAATTAAATTGGAAATGCTGCAGTGCATTTTAAGAGGATTTATTATAGTTCCTCCCCACACACACATACACACACCACGTATTTCGCACTCTCAAGTGGTCAGAGCACCCTGCATGTATCACCTGGGTGTATTACTGTATTATTTATTAGCTACATTTATGCCCTGCCAGTTTTTATGCCAGTTATGCAAAGGCAAGTCAATCTTATTAGTCCCTATATAGTAAATAAGGCCAACAGACAATGGCGGAGATGCTTCATCATACGACATAACAACAGTAACAAAGCTCTGTGCCTCCTCCCTGGAAAAATAACTTTTCAGCCTGGCAATGCCCCATCCAAAACACTGCAGAACTGAATGCTGGGAAATGGCACCTGCAGCACTCTACCTATCATGGGGTTCATCATGAACAGCACTTGGAGAGACCCCCTTGGGGTCTTTCTGCAACTGATTCGCTCAGGGTGCCCTGTGATGGGCAAAGCATTGCAAGACATCATTTTCTAGGGCTCTGGTTGAGGCACTGCCACACTGAAAAGGTGGGGTTTCGGGGACATGTTCCGTCATTAACAACTGTAAACATGAAGCCCCGGTAGCATCATGATCGTAAATCCAACTTACAATCACATAAATACCAAACAGGATTCCAGCCATTGGCTTGTCTTAGGCCTCCAAGTAACAAATTCTTGGCAGAGGTGAGATCTGAACTGAGCCCTGCTTGATTCCTGCCTCTCCTAGCCACCACATTAAACAAGTGGTCTAAAAAAATAAATCTCATGTTGTGTGAAACCCTTTCCAAACTGGAAGCACCTCTGCTGCTTTTCTTCCCCATATTGTGTGTCCTGATTTTCTTTTCTTTTTGCTGAATTCTGGGTGGCCCACAAATACATATTAAATGCACGGAACAAAAGAACACATGCACACTGATCTCCATCTAGTGATTCCAAGTCTGAATTCTGGTTTAGGAATATAATAAGTGTTTGCTGGATCAGATCAAAGTCTTCCCAGCCAAGGAACCATGAGGTCCTATCCAGAGGTCCTTCAGCAGGCTGAAGTCTGCTTTTAGCCCAGTCATGCAGTGGAGGGCTACACAGCCCTTAGAGACTTAGGAAAGGGTTAAATAGAAAAGCCTAGAGTTTGACACACAGCCAAGTCTGAGTTACCTGTTACAACTCTAAGTGCTGTTAGAGATGTGTTATGCCAAGCTGCATTCTTACTAGATGTCAGATTTCTATGGATTTACGGGCTATTCCCAGAGTAATGCCTAATACATAAACAGGGCACCCATTATAAGAAAATTCATTGAGAATGGCTGCCACCACACAAATGCAATATAATAAAAATTGTCAGGAAAAAATGTGGATGTGAGAAAAACAAAACATTTTTAAACCTGAGTGCATTTAAGTCCTCATTTCTTTAGGAGCACAGCTGAACTTTACCTACAAACCCTTAGTGACACGTTTTCAGAATTCAAGACAATGTAAAGAATGCAGCATATGCCTGCTTTGTTTTGTTTTTAAGACAGGGTATGGAAGCACTTCAGAAATGCATCCAACCTGACTGGGCCTATGAATATTTCAGGTTAAATTAGCATCACTAACATCACTGTAATATTACTATTATCATCTTAATTATTATACCTCATACATTCCCAAAGATTGGACTTAAGGTGGATTGCAAATTAAAATGATTACTGTACAGTAAAAAAAAAAATACAAAAGTAAACTTTAAAATAGAATTAAACTATTAACAATGTTAATTTAATTTAATCATTGCACATAAAAATCCATTAAAAACAATACAATGTAAAATAATACAGTAGTGGCCTCTTAAAAACTTTTCCTTAAAAACCATCATTTAAAAAAGCCTGTTGGAATTAAAAAAATGTCTTTCTCTGCCAACAGAAGGATAACAAAGAGGGAGCCATTCTTGCTTCCTTAGGGCAAGAGTTCAGAGCCTTGGGGCAGCCACTGAGAAGGCTCTGTCTCATGTTTCCACCAACTGTACCTACGAAGGTAGTGGGACTGAAAGAAGGACCTCTCCTGAGGATCAGAGCATCCAGGGAGGTTCATGCAGGGAGAAGTAGTCTGTCAGACAACCAAGATCAAAGTCATAGGAGCTTTATTGATTTACTTCATTCCCCATTTTTCATGGCAAGTGAACGTGAGGAAGCTAACAAACAAGGTAAATTATAAATACAAAATTAAGCAATAAGACAGAGAAATAATACATAGCAGGATTTTAACATGCTCAAAAGGGGCGAATGTACAGGCTGGAAGAAAACTCTTAACTGAAACTCCCCATGGAAATAATGCATGGGGAATGGGTTATGGCAATCACACTACACAGTGCCCTGCCAATGCTCATGCTAGACACACCCAACAGAAAGTCACATATTGAACAGTTATGTGTGGGAGTCCAACATGCATACCAATAAATATGCATAGAGAAGAATACTGGAAAAATCACTACACTGACCCTTACCTGAATAATCTGGTACAGGTGTAGAGTCCTTTGACATAGGCCCTTTTCGCACGGCATTTTGGAAGTGAGAGGGCCCCTTGAGCGGTCTGCATGATGCACTCACATTTATGCGACGCTCAAGGGCAGGACGCAGAGCGGGTACGCATCTTTTCATTTTCAGCTTAAAGCCAAAAATGGTGTGCCGTCGCGCAGTGCTCCCGGGCCCCGTGTGCACTTACGTGGCGTGCAGTGCCTCGGGAGCCGGGCCGGTCGCACGTCCTTTCCTCAGTGCAGCCTGCGAGGTCCCAGGCTGCGCTGCGAACGGAAGAGGCGGGGCGCTCACGTGACGAGGAAGCAGCTGCAGACCCGAAGCAGCAGGGAAGCGGCAGGGAAGCGGCAGCATTCCTTCCAAGCCTTCTCACGCGAGGACCCCAACCCAGCAGCGTGAAAAGGTAACGTGCGAAAAGGGCCATAGTCAGCAGTAGTTCAACCTGTAGGCTATACGACTGGCCTGTATTTCAGAAGGAGAGGGCAGTGCTGCCCACTTGCAAGCCCTCACACATTCCTTCAGCTCAGAAGAGCAGAAGGTAGGGTACATGATGAAATTCAAAGAATTTATAAAATGAATTTTGGAATGATACCAGAATTCTATTTGTTAAATATGTCAGGACAACAAAGGGAGATAAGAAGTCATCAGAAGATATTGTTATATTTGATAACAGCTGCAAGGCTGATATATGTGCAACACTGGAAAGACAAGAAAGATATCGACTTAGGAGAGTGGAAATTAAAAGTTCTGGATATGGTAGAGACAGAGAAGCTAGCATTTTCACTGAAAAACAAACTTATCCAGAACTTTGAAAGGGAATGGAGAGGAGCCTTGCATTGGATAAAAACATGAATGTACATGAAACCAAAGAAAGGAATAATGTAACTGTTTTTCTCTTCTGTAAATGGAAATGTAATAGTCATTCTTTTGGGTAAATGGAAACAAAGAAGATTCAACTGGAGAACATAAATATGGAAGTGGGGGGGGGGAGGGTGTGATATATCTCTCAACGGGGTATATCCACTCTGTTTTTTATGCAATTAAACCTTTAATAAAAAACATTTAAAAAAAAAGAGCAGAAGGTAGAATGAACCCAATCCCATCCTTCCCATCCCTCGAAGTGCCAATAGAGATGACATTTTCTAGACTAAGTGATAACACCATGCATGTGTCAATCAGATGTGAGGAAAATTAAAATTATCTTTCTCAGTTGCATTACTCTTTAAGTAGCCAAAGATAAAATTAGTAAGACCATTCCGTGTTCCTCTTGATACTGTTTTGTCAGTCTCAAGTATACAGTATACATTACATACACGAAAGACTCTGGATTTGTGCTCTGGATTGCAGAACGCCAAAACAGTAGCCCCGCACAAAGTAGGATTGTATTCTATTATATCCATTCCATATTTATGGAAGTGGTTGATAATTGCATTGCAGAGTCTTTGCCGCAACCTCTTGAAGCTTTCTCTAAAGGGAGAAGAGATGCTTTTAAATAATTTAGACATCCAGCCACCTGAAAGGATTCAAGGTCTTGACTGTGTGGTTATTCTGCTGCTTTCCCAAGCAGGATCAAATTTGCCTCTCTTACAACTGGAGTGGGAGGGGGAATGCCTTAGTTTGTTTTCTCTGTATTAAATCTAGGTCAACCCTTTAAAAAAGAAAGAAAGAAAGAAAGAAATGGAAACAATTGGTATTTGTTTTAAAGAGGAAAGCTCTTAATGCACACAGGAAATGTCAGCTCTTTAACTTATACTCTTATTCAAAGATCACAGCACATTTCCTGATATCAGTATCTTTTGAAATTGTTACAATTGCATACTTTTCTGATCCTTGGCTTTCGTATTTGAATCTGAGAATCCCTCAGTTTTTCTACGTGCTCCTTCAACGTATGTTCACCTGCTTTCAGATGAACATTCATGCTCACCCAAAATGAAGGGTTCTGGTAGTCCTTATGTATACTTATTATATGTAGCAATGATCATGATTGCTGTTGCTATGTGCCTTCAAGTCATTTCCGACTTATGGAGACCCTAAGGCAAACCTATCATGGGGTCTTCTGAGGGCTGAGAGTGTGTGATATACCCACGTTGGATTTCCGTGGCTGAGCAGGAAGCTGAACCCTGATCTCCAGGGTTGTAGTCCACTACAACACACCAGCTCAAAGTGATGATGAAGCATAGTAAAAATATAGAATTAAGCTGGCCGCTAGAGAAATGGCCTAAGACATTTTTTGTATCTGATTCAAAGAATATGAACAGTGATTCCTTACCACATACTCAGCAGCATAAATATATTGTACCATAAACTCCTTCCCTTCGTGATCATAGCTCCATACCTGCGAAAGGATGGCCATAGGTCTCTTTCCCGAGTCCCCTATACATACGCATGAATCCTAGACAGAAAAAGTATGACCAATGACTTTGGAGAGGGAGGGTGAGGCACACAGGCCTCTTGTTCTGTGCAGTGACTGCTATGTTATACAGTATAACTCCAGGGATTGCTCCACAGGCAAAGGACTGAAGCTTCTCCTTCGTAAATATTTCTAAGGAACAAGTGGTTGAACATCCAGAGAGCAAGAACTAGAGAGGCTGTAAATAATGCACTGCTGAAATTAAAAATTGAGTCTGCGTGGGAAAACATCTTCTACCGCCTAAATCCAATTGTCAGTCCCAACTAGAATAGATAAAATGAAGTTGCAAAAACTTAGTAAATCAGCACATATGTGTAAATCCATTGATTTAATAGGTCTACTCTAAGTGGAACTAACAACTAGGACTTTCTGGCTGAGTTGAGTTGAGTCAGCATGTACATCCTATTATACTGTATTTCATGAAAAACCACTAAATACCAAAGGGAAATCTGTTGACAATGACAAAAATGTTTTCAATTGCCAATATCAAACTCAGCTCTACCTTTCTTAGAGATCATGCAATTCAGGAGATCTGGTCTGGTATCTAAAATATGAAGCTGAAACACTAATACATGATATTACATATCCCTCAAGTGTCTGGGAAATATCAGGAATGTTGTTATAGGCTGAATGCTGTTTCCATATGAATATTTGGTATCTATACCAAGCAGAGTACAGCAGAGCCAATACAATATGAGCTTATGGTAGAAACAGAGGAAATGACTCAGGATGCTCTTGTGAGGTTTTTTAAAAAAAGGAAACTTGTATTTATTGTTTCAAGAAATCCATTTTAGGATAGGAAAGGAGAAAGACAAGAAAAGTTGACCTAAACTATATTAGAATCCCTAAAACCTGGCTTTTGTGTGGATGTTGGTTAGCATCTATTGGGAGGCTGAAGCTCCCGACAAAGGGAAACAAAGGAGCAAGTTACTTCTTGAGAGAAGGGGTGGGTAACCCTTCCAGGTAGGAAGGAGGCAAAAAGGCTTGAGTACATAGAACAAAGAAAACAGGTGAAACAGGCAACCATATTCTCTAGAGTTCCCTTTGTCACTAATCAATTTACAAGCACTAATTCTTCCTTTCTTCCAACAATTTCAGTATGTTTTGCAAAATTTAAGCCCCCAAAGTCTAGATACTAAGGATATAAACATGTTTGTGTAGAGTAAAAAGCCAGATTTCTATAAGAAGCTCACCACTTTGTTCTAACCTAAAACAAAGAAGATGTAGAGAAAGTCTAGTGGAGTAAATAATAAACAAGTGACCAGGGTATAGAGAAGAAACTGAAAAGGTAAAGGTAGAAGAAACTGAAAAGGTAAGCTGCATTGATATGATAGTGTTATCTTGTTGATGCAATCATTTGTTGACTGACAGACAGCATAGAATCGTTGGTAATTGATTACTTAATGACCTTGTGTACATGGTCAGTGAAATTCTATCTCCCATTGATTATATTTCATCCACAGAGGACATACCAATGAGATATAGGCCCTTTCTGCATCTTACCTTTTGTCAAATCCATCGTGTGGGGATCCAGGGAAAGCCTCTCCTGGGAGGGGAGCATAATAGAAGAGCTGCCCACTGGACAGGAGGAAGCAGGATGGCTCCACCCCTCGCTTCCACAGTGCAGCCTGGCACTTTCCCAGGCGGTACAGGGGGAGAAAGCCCAGCTATTGCACTTCCTGACATTCTGCATGGCAGGTAAGTGTAGGAGGGAGGAGGGAGGATTGCGCAATCACAGTTCATTGACGGAAAAACCCGTCAATGATTTATTCTGTGATTACAACAGGTAGCCATGGGATCGCGACAGGATCGCAATGACGTCATGCAGAACCATTGTCACAATCCCTTTGCCATTGTGGGTTGGGGGCAGGGGGCGGAAAGGGCCCTAGACAGATGTTAGATTATATGGCTGCTTCATATTGATCTGTGCTAACATGCAAATATATTATAAAGTGTGTGATGCCTTGCATGAAATCTAAAGTCAATACATGTGTCTAAACAATATGATTAGACAATGATAAGTCTGTGTTCCTCCCCAACGGTCTAAAAGAATAATAATCTACTGTTCATTCTCCTTTGTTAAATATACTGAAATTCCCATACTTAAGAGTGTTTTAGTAGAGTGTTGATGCTTAACTGCCTGTTTGGACTATAACATTGTCCATGAGTTGGGAGCCCAGGTGACCAGAAGGTGAAGTTAGAGACCTCCAAATAGATACAGATCACCTGACAAATGGCAAAGAACCCTCAGTCTCTCAATCTAAAAAGATAGGGGTGGGGAACCATGTCTACTTTATCGTTCTGAAGAACCTTACAAGTTTCCCAGTGTGCAGGCTGTTTGGGCAGATTAATTGATTCAGAACCTCAGCATGAATCTTCTCCACTATCTGCATTAAAACTACTATATATTTTCCCCAGATTGACTTACTAGCCAAACAGAAAATAAACAGTCGAAAGTCTTTCATGTGAGCGCTAGCAACAAATCAGCATTGGGGTGGGAAGGCAGTCCCACTTTCCTGTTGCCTCATCTGGAGAAGATGACCAAGCAACTAGGAATGGAGAGGCAGGGACAGAGGAGCAGTTCAAAGTACCAGCCCCTGTGTATGTATATCAAGAAAACTGGAGCATAAAAAGGAGGAACGGAAAATGGAGGGGGGAATGCAGCAACACTTTTAATGCCAACTGGTTTTTATCTTAGCATGAGCTAAAATTTATATCCACAAAAGCTCATGTTACAATTTTAAAAAAAGTCTTAAAGCTGCTGCTACATTCCTTCTTCCGCCTCCTTCTCCCTTCTTTTTTTTTTATGCTGCAAGAGACTACCATGGGTTTTTGGGTTTTTTTTGAAAACTTCAAGAAAATTGAGTGTGTGGCTTTTTTAAAATCCATGTGTGTAGTGTGTGGCCTGAGGGAAAGTGCAGGTCTTTCTGTGTATTTGTGTGAGAGCAGGAGAAGAAGTGTATCTGTGTATCTCTTTGAAAGGAGAAGAGTGTGTGTGTGTGTGTGTGTGTGTGTGTGTGTGAGAAAGAGACAAAGGGTTGGTGTGGGGGGGGGCATGCACGCATGTATACATCTGTATAATATGTATACATCTGATGCTTTCTGGTCTACCGATGAAAGGCATTAGCTGGTGAATGCCAGAAGCAAGGCCTTATCTCTGCTGACTCTATTCCAAAGAGATATTGGCTAGGCCCCCCTTTTTGCTGGCTCTCCAAACTTTTTGGGAAAAAAAATTCAGTCCACATATGGATTATTTTTTTTACACTCTGTACAATAATGGCTGTGGCACCGTAGCTAGCGCTTGTCAGTACTCCAAAGAAGGAAGCACCAGTAAACCCCTTTTCAATGTTTTCTACCATGAAAACCCCATGATGAGACAATCCAAAATATAATAAGAGATAGTGCCAAAAGATGAACATCAAAAGATATTTAATGAGCTACTGGGAAAGAGCAGAGGACAAGTACAATTAGTGCTGTGGCTAATGACAGAACTGGATTCAAGCCAAAAGGATATTCAGCTGTTGACATGCTCAGAGGTGAAAGTCTGAAAATGCACAAAACATATTATAGGAACATGGAATGTGAGAAACATGAATCGGGGAAGCTACACATTGTAAAATGAGAAATAGAACCTATAAACATTATAATACTTGGGATGAGCAAGCTAAAGTGGACAGGAATGAGACATTTGAGTCAGATAATTACACAGTGTTTTACTCGAGAAATGAAAATCTAAGAAGAAATGAGGTGGCATTAAAAGTGAGGAAAAATATAGCAAAACCAGTCAAAAGATGTAATATAAAGTCTGACCAAATAATATCTATAAGACTGTAGGAAAACAAACCTACCAACATAACTAGAATCTAAGTTTATGCTCCAGTTATGGAGGCAGAAAAAGAAATTGAAAGATTCCGTATTGGAATCCAGGAGGAAACTGATCAGACACCCCAACAGGACATGTTAATAATAACAGGAGATTGAAAGGCAGAGGAAGGAAACAGAGCAGAACAAGAGATTATAGGAGAAATTGGGCAAGGAACAAGAAATGAAATCAGAGAGCAACTGATTGAATTTTGTAAGGCCAACAGTTTGTTCATCACAAACACATTTTTCAAGCAAGCAAAGAGACAACTATATACATGGACATAATCTGATGGCCAATATAAAAATCAAAATGACTACATAATTGAAAGCAGAAGACAGACAAGCTTCAATCTCTCTGCCAAAACAAGACCGGGGCAGATTGTGGCACAGACCATGAACAGCTGATATCAAGAAATAAAGTAAAGCTAAAGAACACAAAACTAATCATTGTGCCAAAATAAAAGCTGAAGAACATCCTCACAGAATTTAAAGATAATTTTAAAAAAATTAACTTGCACTACTAAGCCTAATTGACTGGGAGCCAGAAGAACTAACCCTGGATTGAAGCCAGGGACATTGTCAGAGAGGAATGCAAAATGACACTATCTGCAGCCAAAAAGAAGGAGAATCCTCAATGGATGACAGATGAAACTCTTCAAGAAGTTAATGACAGATGAGGAACAAAAATCAGAGGACAGACATAGAGTTAGAACCCTGAATGCAACTGTTCAGAGACCTGTGTGCAGGGACAAAGAGAAGCTCTATAATAATCAATGCAGAGAAACAGAAGGTATCAACAAAAATGGGAAAACAACAGACCACTTCCACAAGATCCAAGAAGTCAAAGGGAAATTTAAACCAAGAGTGGGGATGCTCTATGACCACCAGAGGAATGCATTGCATGACCAAATAGAAATAAAAGGTGATGAAAACAATACATGGAAGATCTATACAAAAGAGATGAAAGGTTGAAAGATTCATTCAAGGGGGAACCATCGAAGAAGAAACTTAACTTTTAGAAAGTGAAGTGGAAGTTGCGTACAGAGCACTTGGAAGAAATAAATTACCAGGAACAGAAATCATACCAACAGAGCTGCTTCAAGCTACACAGACAGAATCTACTCTGGTTCTAAAATCTGTAAACCAATACTGAAAGCAAAAGAATGGTCCAGAGATTGGAAATAGTCCACAGATTCTCAAGAAAGGGGTCACTAGAGATTGCAAGATGACTGCACAGAGACTGTCTTACTTTGGACATCTCATGAGAAGACATGACTCACTAGAACAGACAACATTGCTCGATAAGTGTAGTGTAGCAGTTTGAGCATTGGACTATGAGTTTGGAGACCAGGGTTTGAATCCCCACTCAGCCATGGAAAACCACTGGGTGGCCTTGGACAAGTCACACTCTCTCAGTCTCAGAGGAAGGCAAAGGCAAACCCCCTCTGAACAAATGTTGCAAAGAAAACCTCGTATTAGGTTCACCTCAAGGTCACCATAACTTGGAAATAACTTGAAAGCACAAAAGAACAACAACAAGGTAGAAGTTAGTAGGAAAAGGGGAAGACTGCATTACAGATGGACAGACTCAATCAAGGAAACCACAGCCCTGACTGTGCAAGACCTGAGCAGGGTAGTTGAGGACAGGGACTCGGAAGTCTTGCACTCATAATGTCAACACAAGCTAAAGTCAACTTGATGGCATTTAAAAACAACAACAAATGTTGCTGTTTTCCTTTTTGTTGTTCTATTCCAATTTTATTATATGACTGCTTTATCCATTGATTTCTTTTCAAACTGCTTTGGAAAGAGGAATCTCCTAAGGAAGGACAGAAATTTCAATGGGTCATCCCAGGGAGTGGAATTTTCTCCTATGAGAGGCTCACTCAGCTCTCTGTCTGCTCTCATTCTGCCCTCCGGCAACATTTTTTTTTATTTACACCAGCCTTAACTGGTTGCTACAGAAGAATATTTTAATGATGGGGGGGGGGACTGCTGTACTTTTATTTTCCCAGCTGTGTTTTAAATGCTTCTAAACTGTTTTAAATAATTGCTGTTTTTAAAAGAATAGCTGATTTATTTGTTTTTTAAAACTGTTCAGTTATAACTACAGTAGGTCCCTGGTATCCACTAGACTAGTATCCACGGTTTCATTTATCCACGATCCACTCCAGGGCCATGGCTGCTGCTGCCAGCTGGGGTCCTTGCTCCACTGTGGGGGCCCCCACGCCATTCCCAGGCAAGGAAAGACTCCCTCCCCACTTGACCAAGAGAGGTGCAGAGAGAGGTACAGTTGGGCTTCCCATGCCTCTCTTAACTGATGAAGGAGTCTTCATCCCTCCCCAACTGAAAGAGGTGCACAGTTCCCCCCATGCCTCTTTTGGCTGAGAGGGAGATGGACACTCCTTCCTCAGTTGAGAAAGACATGGAAAGCCTGGCTTTGCAAAGCCATGCACCTCTCTTGGCCAGGGAGGGAGGCAGACAGTCCTTTCTTGGCCGAAAGAGTCACATGGCAAGGTATAGCTCGGCTTCCCATGCTTCTCTCAGCAAAGAAAGTAGTCTGCCTCCCTCCCCATTTGAGAGAGATGAACAGCTTCCTCCATTTCTCTCTTGGCTGAAGGAGATGAACACTCTTTCCTTGACCAACGCAAGCACATAACTCCAAGCCGGGAGGCTTCCCACCAGATTTAGCTCCTGGGCGGGGGTGTGTGTGCTTGCTTGCAGGGGTTGCTTGCCAAGCCTTGCCAGAAAGGAAGGAAGAGCTGGGCAGTGAAGGTAGCTGCCTCTGTCCCTGCATCCCTCCCTTCCTCCCTCAACTCGCCTGGGAACACATCTCTCATAGATGTGGGGGACCTACTATATTGTGTTTTCACTGTAATCTGTTTTGATTTGTGCTGTAAGCTTGCTTCGGTATCATGTTGGGAGGAAGGTAGGATACAAAATAAATAAATGTTTGAAAGACTAACAATCTAGATGATGATGATTCCAGCTGACCCATTTCTGATTTTTTGGAGGGTAGCAAAGCTGGGATATTTGCAAATATATGTGTATGAGTAGATAGAAACTGGAATCATCTGCAGCAAATGGAGCCACTATATCAGAGAGGGAAGATTGTCCCCATTATTGTTTTTCGCTTTCTTCCTTCCCCCTGTTGTGTTGCCATTTCATTTAATTGGAACTTGGCTTATAACAAAAGGTGAACCAAGAAGTTTCCTATCCCTCCATTTTGTCATTCAATTCCTTTTACTAGATGGATTAATATAATTAATTTTAGAATTAACTCGTCTGAGTGGTACTGGGTAAGGGTTAAATCCCAGTGGAGAAGACTAAGTCTTTTCTGTACCAATGTATCAGCATCTGACTCTGCTAGTGTTGCATTTTTTCCCTATGTTTTTCCTACTTGGTAATCAAAACACAGGAAAATAAGACACATGGCACAGCTTAGATACAAGAATAATAGTGCTGTTGTTCAATGGTGCTGTTCACAAATTCTTTCTGTGGACCTGCGCAGAGCACCCCTAGACTGTGTCTCATATTGCTTTGCTTTACAATGTTTGTATGTTGCCAGTGGGACTGAGAACAGATGTGGTAGATTAACTGCTAATAAATCAGATAGCAGAAAACATACACAACTCTCTCTACTGTTAGTATCTAGCCATGTACGATGAAGTTTTGATTTTTTTTTACAGTGTTCATTTTGCCTTCTCCACTCTGTCTCCAATCCTAAAACAATGTATGTAGCCTCATCCATAAGGCATTCAGCTTAAACAGCAGAGCTTTGTGTCTGGGAATGATGAGTTGTAGTCCAACACACCTAGAGGGAACCAGGCAGACATGGTTACATTTGATTCCAGTTCCTATTTTAGTGCCCCCAGTGGTCTCAAATGGAGAGGGGGCATCTGGAAAAGCTACAGACTGATGCTACGTGAAGAACCGTCAATGTTAATATGACTCTGACCATCTATTACGATTTCCACTGGAACCTGCTCAGCATGTTCATACCTTCCTAAACAGGTATCTTAAGTGAGGTCTGTGGTAGTAAGACTGCAGTTTGTACCCACTGCCCATTCTCTGAGCATCTTCCCTGATGGATTTGGCACTAGTTAGAAATGAATCTGTCTATTCAAGCTGTTAATATAGTCTAGCCTTTTTAAGGTATTTTCAAATTAGCTACAACACATTTTAAACTGGCATATGCTGCAGCTGTTGATCTGTTTTTATTGTTTTTATGGTATTTCAATACTGGTGCTTTTTCTGTTTTTATTGTTTTCACTGCCATTTTGTTTTTACTGCTGACTTAGTTTTATTGGTTTTATTTCATGTGTGTGGATTTATTTTTTTTTAAACAAAAAGGGGCTTTAAGTTGCCTTGGGAATGAAGAGTGAGAAGCAGAATATAAATAAATCGGAAACAACAGTACTCAGCTGGGAGCATCCTGTTTGGTACTATGTGTGGAAGGGATTCAGGGGTAGAACATGATGGGGAAATTCTGTGCATAATTCAGAAAGCCTACACTTTTGGCTACTGAAGAAGGCAGGACAATGTTGCAGAGGTCACTCCCCCCCCCCCCAAAATGCCTCCTCAGAATGATGCTATGACATAAAATAACAACAATCCATTTTTGCCACTAAATGGAGCTTGAAAACCTGTTAATTGGGATGGTGGTGTAATGAGAATATGACAAAGTTACCTTTTAAAAGCTGTGGAACAAGTAAGTGCAAAATAACATTACTAGTATAATGAGTAACAGTTTGTAATCATTTTCAAAAGTCACTTTTAAGGGCATTTGAACAGGCAGTTATCACATTTTATCCCATTCTCTATCAATTCCAAGTTTCTTGCCCCCACAAAGTCGTGAGAGAGAGTATCAAAAAAGTAACAAGCAACACAGCAAATAATATAATGGCTGCCACCCTGTTAGTGAAATAAGATGACGTAAGTAGGACTTATTCACTGTAACGTATTTTATGGTTGTTGGATACATCAGTATTCTGTTCCAACCAGGCAAGGACCAACCCCTCCAACTAACCTTGTACGCAGTGCTCCCCACTGCCCCCGCCAACACTGTCATTTCTGTGTCATTGGAAAGTGAGAGGATACACGGGGACTTGTTCTGTTATTTTCCTGTAGCTGGATGCACTGCAAGCCCATCATCTCAAGGACCCTTGGCAGTCTCTGCAGATGCCTGTGGCACCACATCCAGCTACAGAAAAATAAAAGGAAATAATAACAACTAAAGGAAAACAGAGGAACAGCTGTAGGAAAATAGAGGCAAATACAGAAAAACAGCTGGATGCTTTCCTTCTTATCCCTCCGCTCTCCAGCAATACAGAAATGGCTTTAGTAGGGTGCCGAGCTCCTCATAAGGTGAGTTTTTGGGAGGTAGTATATCAGAAGATGTAGCTATGGAGACAAAAGTACCTGAAACATGCCTCCCAGTGCAGACTCTTGGCCAATAAATTTTTCATTATTATAAAAGGTAACATGAGCAGATTCCATTTTTAAATGCTATAATGATTAACGGAAAAATTGCTTTTGTATAGTACTTTTCCAAGCTCTACCACTAACCATTATAGCCCTTTAGAAATCTGAGTAACCTCCACCCCAGAAATGTTAAATCTTTGGACATTTTGAGACCATGGCGCAGGGGGGATGTTTGTTTCCTAGTCAGATGGGTTGAAGAACTTGGGGGGGGTTGCTGAGTTCTCAAAAAGTTTTCAATAAATATAAAAGAATTGTCATACCTGGAAGCATCTCAGTCCTGACTGGAGCAAACTGTGACCTACTAGATAGAATGCAGTTAACTATCAATGCCTTATAGCCTTCCAGAAGTCACCTCCTGTTTTTCCTGCTTGCCTGGGTGTGCAAAAACAGGAATAAGATATTAGCACCAGGAAAGCCATATTACATGTGTCACACAGGTTGAGAAAGCATGGTTAAGACTAGACTGCAAGTGTATATCCATCTCTGGTCCTTTGGGGAGAAAAAGGTGTTTACTCCAGAGGCTCTACCTATTTAGTCTTTGCTGAGAAGGTTAGCCATGTTAGTCCATTGCAGCAAAAACAACAAAGAAGCTTGTGGCACTTTATAGGCTAAGGAATATCTTATGGAACAAGCTTTTGTGCACTACATTCCTCTAGATCAGATGCATGATGTACCATCCTGTAATGCAAAGCTGTATATACTAATACCAGATTGGAAGTGATGTTTGTGCAGGTGGGGTTGGATTATAACTAGAAAGGTCAGAGAGAACCAGAAGGCAGAAAAATAAGAATAGTAATAATGATCTTATTAACAGTGCTTATTCACAGAATAATTGCTGGGTGATTTTTCTATGAGATGCTACCACTGACACAGAAGAATTGGTCCAAGCTTTGTAATCTATACATATAGATTTCCCCAATCCAGGCTCAGATAAAGGCAGCTATGGCCCTTTCCACATGTGGAGGGGGAAACGGGGGAAAACACGCCGAAACGGAGCTTACCAGCAGCTGGGTAAGTCCGTCGCCATGCGGAGCAGCACGAACTCGCTGCTCTGCACTCCTCCGGCATCCAAAATGGCGGCTTCCGGCTGGCGGAGGCTCTCCACCAACTGGAGAAGCTCGCCAGCCAGAAGCCCGCCCCCGGCAGATCTGCAGGCACGCACTAGTGCACGCCTGCAAATCTGCACCAGAGCGCGGCGACGGAACTGTACGGTGCTGCGCGCTTCGTGCTTCTTAAAAACCTCTGAAAAGAGGTTTTTAAAAAACACGCAGCGCCGCCAGTTCCAGTCACTTTGGAGCGGATTGAGGTGTGGAACTACGAAAAGTAGTCCGCCCCAATCCACTCCACAGTGTAGACGACCTCCGTGGGAGGTCACTCTGAACCGTTTTAATACCCCGGTGTGGAAAGGGCCTATGTTAAATGCTGCACAAACCTTCATACCTTCCTGGTGCTGGAAAAATGCACTAATATTGCCAGTGAACGAAAGGTTATACAGGCAGGCAGGTAGGCTCAGGTTTCTTGCCCATTCTTTACCCTCGTATGTAACTAGCCATTGTTTGACTTCCGTTAAGTCATCTGCATCTTTTCAAGGAAGTCGATCAGTCTTTTGTTCTGCTTTGTCTGTGATATATGGTCAGTTGGGGCTCTGTCTCTATAATGCCCATCAGCACACCACCATACATGGAAGCCAGCTCTCGGGGATGCTGTCTTCAGGTCTAGGTTTCATTTGTTATATTCTGCTCTGACCTGAATAGATTACTTGAAAAAGAAATGTAAGTTTTATTCTTTTACTGCCATCATCGAGTCACTGAGCACAGCATTATTATGCAACTTCCACCCCCATGGTAAATTTTGGGACTGGAACTGTGCTTTGTTTCAGTTTTACTAGTCTGACTTTATATTGTTACATGCTTCTCAATTCTGCAAGAGGGGAGGAAGCATTCCAGGGTGCACTGAAGATTTATGGTGCCTCTGTAAGGGTTGCTTTATTCCCTTATATACAGCTGAGTATATCAGAATCAAGCAGGTATTTCTGCAGTATGTAGCAAAGCAGCTAATCTGCATTCAGCATTCAAAGAGAGTTACTGTGCCTCCCAAAATGTCAGTTCCAGTTCTGTCTGTGTTTCTATGCCCCCTCCCACTCGTCTAGCAAACCCTCATGAATATTGCATTCCAAGACTGGGGAGAAATTTTCCTGTCTCAGGATACAATCTCCTGTCATTAATTCACATTGATGAAACATTAACTGATTGTCCTAAATGGTTAGCAAGCCATCAGCCAAACAAAGGATGGTATACCAGCATCTCCATCTGAAGTGGACTGTAGGCCCTGAGGGCTTATGCCCAAATAAACCGGCTAGTCTTTAAAGTGCCATGGGACTTGGTTTTGCTGCAATAGAGTAACACAGGTACCTCTTTGCCAATAATATTTTTAAAGTCGTCCTGGATGTGAATCTGTTTCTCAAGGTTATCTTGAGTATGAAGTACATGTTGCTGTGTGGTGATGTAAGTTGCAATGCGTTGTACATTATGGATTCTGAATGTCACTCTGAAGATGTGATTTTTCCTCAGACACAAATTTAACAAATTTATTGCAGAAATGAAACAAGGACTTTCAGTGGCTGCATTAATTTCAAGATATGATTGCACAGAAATCATAAATAGGAAATGGTTGCTAGGGTGGCTTGCTTGCAGTGCAAGATTGATTCCCATATTACCGTCTGGTAATGCAAGGAATGTTCCAGCAGCTGAGGCTGAACCAAATCTTACAGATACCAGCAGGGAATCAACCTATTTGTTTCATAGGAAGAGGCATGTTCTCTCTGAGTTTACCCCACTTCCTCTCAAAATGAAAAATTATAAAGTAATCTGTTCACAGTATCAACACACAAAAGGGTCCTGATCTTTAGAAATTGTCAGATATAATAAGCAATGCAAATGTAGCAACCCACCTTGGAATCTCATTGCAGGATTTCTTCACTTGGAGGTATACTATGAATTAACAGAGATTCTTTGCTGGCAAATTCCCAGAGATATGCTTGTATGACATTATGCCTTTACATCATTGCCATCCACAACTCTGCCTGTCATGGGACTGGAAGTGGGCAGGACCAGGGGCATGTCAGTGGAAGAGGGGTTAGTTTCAATCTTTAGCTTCCTCAGACCCAACTGCCTCCCAGCCCCCATATTAGGCCAGTGAAAAAGTTGGTACAAGTTAACACATTCCCATTAAGCTTTGTGTTACTGTGTACTTTCAAGTCATTTTTGGCAAATCTAAATCTAACAATGGAGGGTTTTTGGTTGTTTTCTTTTTGTTTTTTGTTTTTTTTGCATGATTTTTTCAAAGAGGGTGTACCTTTGCCTTCCTCTGATGCTGGGAGAGTATGACTTGCCCAAGAACACCCAGTGGGCTTCCATGGTCAAGTAGGGATTCAAATCCTGACCACTATACAATGCTCACTCTCCATAGGTAGGTTTAATTCCTTATTCCCAGTTTATAGAACTCCCTTCCAATGCAAGCTAGAGTACTCCACTCCCTGTTGTCTGTCTGCCAGCATGTAAAGGTAGGCTTTGGGCCAATGACAGGACGCCAAAGAAGAGATTTTCACACAAGATTTTTTTTTTATTGTACTGTTTTACTGGGTATGCTTTTAAAAATGCTTTAAATTCAGTTATATTATAATTCGATGAATGGTATATTAATATTATAACATATTTTCCTTTTTTTTAATTTTGTGAACTGCCTTGAATGCTAGTTTTTTGAGAAAAGTGGGACATAAATGAAAAATAAGGACACAATTCAGGGGCTGAGATGGTGACCATAAAACTAACTACCTTCCACCCCTCAAATTCAAAATCCATCCTGTGGTAACATCCTGACTGGGGAAACCAAAAGGCGTAAAATACATCACATTACCTCTAGAAGTTTCACAGGCTTCATCATCAAGCAGACATATTAAAATAGCATGGCAGGGAAATAAAGTGACAATATTGTGATCCTGGCATCTACATTCTACATCGGACATTACTGGAAGATGTGCAAACAAAAAATGACCCCCCCCCCCAACTTTAACTTGAATAAATGTTACTGCCCTGGCTAGTCCGAGCTTTGGGGATATTAAAAGATATCCCTTGATATCACAATTCGGCTGCACTTCTCTATTCCTCTCCACATGCTTGCGAGGCCACCGGACAAGCACATAAACAAGCTCGGCCGTTAATAGCCGTAATATTCAAACTACAATACAAGCAGGCCAGAAATAGCTGACTCGCTGCTTTAGGAGACCTCCAGGCAAGTACTCTAATTAGGTATGCAAGCAACCTACAAAAGAGCCTCTGCCCTGCGCTGGCAGCCTGATGGGTAAACTATACAATACCCAAGTGCTCTGCGTTTGCATACTGGCTACTCTATTGAGAACCTCTGCGATAACTCAGTCACTCAGATTCTGACCTTTCGGAGGCTTTGTCTCCAACTCCAAATCTATTGTTTTCCCCCAAGTACGGCATAGCCTGCAGTCACATTCTCCTTATAAAAACCCTTGATTCCGAGACCTTCCTCGGATCACTCCCGAGTTTCATCCCGCCTTGCTGCCGCTTTGCTTGGCGAGCCTCCCCTCAGCTCCACGTGCTGAGCTACATCGCACCCCAGCCTCGCTCTCTATTTTTCTGGGCTTCAGGACAGGTGAAGTATCACCCAAACCAGCAACCCCTCTAAAAATCCCTCTATACCACTCCAACCTTTATTTCTTTATTTATCTTGTATGAGTGTGTCGCATACACTGTTTTGTTTGTGTTTAATAAAACATCATTTATTGTTTCAACTTCTGTGTGCTCCTTGACTCGACCCGACCCCGTAGACATAGGGTTCAAGATCTCGCTACGTTACCCTGCCTCTCGTAACGCTAAGCAGCGCTCTGAGCTGATTTTCCCCACCTTTAGTTGAGCACATTTTGGTGTCTCTCCCGGGACCCCCAGTACACAAGGTAACATAAAGACAAAAAAAAAAAAAACACAGAGGCAAGATGGTTTGGTTTTTCCATTTAAATTTAGAAAGCATCCTACTCTGAGAAATAAAAGTAAAATATAAGAAACTCCTGACAAGGACCCCATAACTCAACAATTAAGAGTTTGTTGATAGGGGGCTATCTCTCTCTGGCTTCAAAGCACGCCTTCTCTGAGCATCAAGAGAAAACGCTGGTGCCTGGAGCCATAGGAACTTTGTACAAAGTGTCCACTTTCTATGCAAATAGCTAGAGTACAGGAGAAAAAAAACACAGGAAAAGCAGGCATCTATTTTTTATCTTCTTAGGCCTTTGCCCTTAGGCCATTTATAGGTAATCTGTGGTGACTTTCTATGACTGCTGGGACTGCAACACCAGTGCAATTTAAAGATACGTCAAAAAAATGGAGGTACCATGTCTAACAGTATTATTGGAGGCAGCAACCTTAGTATACCTTATTTAGTAGTTGCTGGTTTGCATGTGTCTCTTTAAAACGAGGGTGGGTGAAGTGTCAGTCACAGGTTGCATGCAGCACCCAGACCCATTTTTGTGGCCCCCCGGGTCCCTAAGTGTCAAAAAATTGTTTCATTCCAAAATGCCAAAAATAACTTCTGGAGGGCATGGAGGATATTTCTACATGTTTCAAAGCCCCTCGGAGCTACCAGGAATCAAAACAAAATTTTGCAAATCTAGTATATACAAAAGTCAAAGTTTGTCTGTTTGTGAGTTTGTCTGTCTGTGTCAGGCAGGCGAAGACCTCACATGATTGGCTGAGTGAGGCAAGAAGACCCTATAAGATTGGCTGGCTGTGAAGATTCTATGGAATCCTGGGGTTGGCAGTTTAGGGAGGGGCCTTTAGAATTCTCGGCAGGAGAGCTCCTGGGCCTCATGCTGGTTGCTAAAGAGACAGGGAAAAGTTACACACACTGGACTGGGCAGTTTGGGGAATTAAAGACACAGGATCTCAAATCTGTGTATTTCAACTGCATCTAATTCCTAAGGTAAGGTAAGGTAATTCCTAAGGTATTTCTAACAAGTATTGGCTGGCAACGAAGATTCTACGGAATCCTGGGGTTTGCAGTTTAGGGAGGGGCCTTTAGAATTCTCAGCCAGAGAATAGGCCAGTTGCTATGGAGACGAGGGCTAGGAGCAAGGAGGAGGAGGGCAGTGCATTCCCTCAGGAACCCAACCTCTGTATGTTAACAACTCTGAATACAGATTGGATGGGGGAATATGGGGAAAAGTTACAGGTACTGGAGGAGACAGTTTGCTGAGTTCATAAGAGGAAAATAAGATCTCAGACAATGCCAGGTGTATATGCTAGTACATAAATAAACAAACAAACAAACAAACATTTGCATCAATATGTTCCTAGATGACCTAAAGGAGTCTTATGGGGCATTCTACAAATGGGGTCCAGGAAGGCCCCAAAAATGGCTCCCTGTTCCATAGAGGGTGTTTGGGAACAAAAAATATTATGTTTTGTAGGAGCAGGTGCAGCCCTCAAAAGTCTCCTGGAGGCCTAATGGCTTGAGGCCCCTCCCTAAACTGCAAACCCCAGGATTCCATAGGATGTTGAAAGTGGAATGATAGCGCTATAACAGCCTAGTGCGGAAATAGCCTAAGTCTGAGTTTTCCATCCTTCATTTTGTAGTCTGGAGTTCTCTCTCCCCTCCATGTTCTCTCTCTTCCCCCATGTGTTTTTGAGACAATGAACAAAAAAATGGGAGGTCCATGGGACAGTTAACACAGAGCCATATAAAATAATAGAAAGACAGCTGCAGTAAGTCAGACCCCTGGGTCCAACACAAAAAAGGGAAAACAAGCTATAACAAGTTATAGAGAAAGGAAGAGAGAAAGTTTGGAAAGTCCTTGGGTCATTTAGTATGGGTAAATATGTGCCTAAGCAAAAGTTGCTGACTGTAAAGGGAATAGGATGAGTGACAGCAAGCAAGTATGTGAAATTAACCAATAAAGAGTTGCCAACTTAATTTAAAGGGACCAATCAGACAATGGCCCCATGAACAAACATGAATGCATAAATTACCAAAGAACAACTCACTCAGTGGGCTCTTGATTTGCTTGAGTGCCTTGAGCCTTTGCTGCACAGTAAAATAAAGGGCTTTGTTGGGTGAATACCTGATTTCTGGTAAGCGCCTTTAGCATGCCACACACAAATCCAACAAGGGACCCCACACTTGGCACAACAGTTTCACAAAGGAAAACATCAACAACACACACAGGGGGAGTAAGGAGTAAAACAAATATAACATCTCTCTCTCACATTCCCAAAAAGTATTATTGTTGCAGCAGTCTCTCATACTAAACAATTATAACACTTTTATCCCACTTTCACTGACATGAATTTGTAGTTTGATGAGGTACTAGAGAATTCTGACAAACAACAGTACTACTTCACAAAACTGCAAATCCCATGATTCCATAGAATTGAGCACTGACTGTTAAAGTGTTATCGAAATACTATAATGGGCTAGTGCAAAAGAGCATACAGTACGACACCTATATCCATGGATTTATTACCCATGGATTCAGTTATCCACGGTTCAAAACAGCAGGAAGCACAGGATCATGCTCCCCGCTGTTTTCCCACCTCCAGCCACAGGCCCAGGGCCTGATCGCCACAGATCCTGGTGGGAAAACAGTGGAGAGTGCGGGATCCCATGCTCCCTGCTGTTTTACCACCCGCCGTCACCGCAATCGGGCCTGGGGCGGGAGGTGGGACAGGGCGTTCAGTACTATCCATGGATTTCAATATCTGTGAGCGGGCCTGGAACCAATCCCCTGTGGATATGGGGGTCCTACTGTACTGCGCCTTTCTCGGGTTCTAAACTTACTTTCTGCCTTTATTTTGATTTTTTCACATTCATCCTGCTAAGATGGGCTCTGTTGCTGGAGTAAAGGCTTTAGCAGGCCTTTCTTTCCAGTAAGACTCTCTCTCCATCCATCTCCCATTAGCCCTAGCCAGCATAGCCAGTTGTCGGGGATCATGGAAGTTGTAAATGAAGAATACCTGGAGAGCGACACATTTCCCTGGGCTACACTGTGTTGGTTCACCAACTTCTTTGCTCTTAGACATCGATGACACCTCCTCCAACAAAGAAAAATTTAAGAATTATTTTTTTGGCCAGGCATCTTCCTGATCAACAACCTAGTCTGCAAACTCTTGTGATTTTAGTGATTTCATTTAAATATATTGTTTTATGGCTTTATTATTATCTATGGTTTTATTGGTTGCTTTTATTGTATCTTACTGTGCTTTCTTGCTGTTCTACTGTATCTGGGCTTTAGTATGCAGTGTTGTAAGTGACTCTGGGGATTTTTTGGAATAACAGTAGTATAGAAATTTTTAAATAAACATATCTGGTATAGTGAGAAGAAGCCCTCATGGCCCCAAACCTCCCATATTTAGGCTATCCTGTATGGTAAGTCAGGAGTTCTACTCCAAACCTTGCTTCTTGTTGTTGTGTGCTTTCAAGTCATTTCTGACTTATGATTGACCCTAAAGCTAACCTATCATGAGGTTTTCCAGGGCTTAGTGTGTGCTTAATGCTTCCAAGGTCACCCATTGCCTAATGGGCAATCAAACCTGGTCTCCAGAGTTGTAGTCCAATGCTCAAAGCACTACACTATGCTGGCTCCGGGCTAACCCTTGGTACTGTTACCCTGACTTCTGGGGGTCCCTGGGGGACACCTGGATTTGCTCCAAAATACAAAGGTTGGGGAAATTAGCAGAGCACTGCTTAGCAAAGCAAAGGGCAGGGCAACGCTGTGAGATCTTTAACCTAATGTTTATGGAGTCAGACTGCAAAAGAGACAGATCATATATCCAATTATCAGTAGTTTATTTAGCAGGATTGGCAAAATTTCCACACACACACACAAAGCAGTCACTAACACAAGCACACAAGGAGTACTGACTCTGCAAGACTTAAGAGTGGGAAAAGCAAAGGGAAAGAAAGCAGTTATACTGCGCTTGATCTTGGAGGCTGCAGCTCGGGAAGAAGCAAGTGAAGAAAAACAGAGAAAACCTCAAACATGACAGACACTAGTCAAAGGTGAGAGTTCTCCAAAGAAAGCCCCAAAAAGGGAAGCCAATTATAGTGCAAAGTATGCTGGGGGGGGGGCAGACCCTTTCCTGGGAAAGGACAGAGGCTGAGTTATGCAGATGGATCTCATCTTTGTAGTTCCCACAATTGTGATTGCTAATCTCATCCGGGAGACACTTAGCCTCTCAAGTCAAGGTTGTGGCCGGCCCATTTGATGTGTACATGAGTGCCTTCTGAGGTTTTCCTCCTGGATACATGACTGGGGAATATTTGGTCTGACCTTTGCCAGGGGGGTTTCAGCCTTTAGACCCGGATGTCTACGTTTCCGACTAGTGAACCTCTTCCTTAATAAAGATATCTGTAATAAATAATTCTTTTCCCCAAGATTGGGTCTGTCAGCAGGCAATAAAGATCTCACTCCTGCTGTCAGTAGATAATAAATTTCTCACTCCCACTGTCAGCAGATAGTGAACATTTCCTCTTCACTATTAGCAGAGGTTACACTGCCACTGGCAAAACACAAGATCTTCTGACCTGTGGGGCCACAGCTTGGCCACACTGAGCTACAGAAGCAGTAACTGCAGCAAGGCCTCCACTGACAGAGGCCTCTACAGGAAACAGGGGAGATATTGGACTGCTTTGGATGTAGCACTAAGTAACAATAGCAACAATAACAACGTCATTCTGTACCCCAGGAGGGAGATGAAAAGTGAGACAAGGGCATGGGAAGCTCATCCAGGAGCCTTTCCGCACTACACTGTTATAGCGCTATTATTCCACTTTCAACATCCTATGGAATCTTGGGGTTTGCAGTTATGGGAGGGGCCAGCTGGCCCCTCCTGTAACTTCAAACCCCAGGATTCCATAGGATGTTGAAAGTGGAACAATAGCACTATAACAGTGTAGTGCGGAAAGGCTCTAAGTGGCGGCATTGTCTCCCTAACTTGAACACATTCTGACTGACTGACTGACCGAGATCACTATCACACTACACTCTTATAGCATTATTATTCCTCTTTAACTGCCCTGGCCGCCCCCTGTGGAATTCTGTGGTTTGTAGTTTGGTAAGGCACTGGAGCTCTCTGGCTGAGAATTCTAAACGCCTCTCACTAAACTGCAAATCTCATGATTCCATGTGATAGTGCCATGACAGTTAAAGTAGGAGAGAGCAGGGGATGTTTAGTCTGCAGAAGAGAACGTTAAGAGGGGACATGATACCCGTGTTTAAATATATGAAGGAATGTCATGTTGAGGAGGGAGAGAGCTTGTTTTCCACTGCTCCTGAGACTAGACAAGGAGCAATGGATTCAAGCTGCAGGAAAAGAGATTCCACCTAAACCTCAGGAAGAACTTCTTGATGGTCAGAGCTGTCTGGCAGTGGAATATGCTGCCTCGGAGTGTGGTGGAGTCTCTTTCTTTGGAGTTTTTTAAGCAGAGGCTGGATGGCCATCTGTTGGGAATGCTTTGATGTGGGTTCCTGCATGGCAGGGGGTTGGACTCGATGGCCCCTGGGGTGTCTTCCAACTCTATGATTCTATGAATAATAGCACTATAACAGTGTAGTGTGATAAGGCCCTGGCTGAATGACACATTCCTCTTCCCATTCCCCTTCTTCTATTCATTTCTATCACATCTTTTCCCCAATACTGGATTCACGGCATCTTAAAAAATACTAAAACTCGAAGATATTAAACATACAAAAACATAAGTAAATATATTTTTCAAATTATTTTAAAGAACAATTATTTTAAAAAGCAATCTGGAGAATTATATACAATTAAAACCATTAAAAGGCATTAAAAGGCAGAATATAAAAAACAAAAACCAGACAAAGCCTTAAAATCCCAGTGCAGTTAATTCCCAAAAGCTTACTAGAATAGGAATTTTTCCACTTCCTGGTGGATGGAAAGCAGAACAGCCACTGAAAAGGCCCGTCTCAGTAACACAAAGACTCTTCATGGTAACATGGGATTAAACCACAGCTTCGCGTCACAAGGTGCCCCCTCCACTATCCTCATCCAGTAAAGCCATGCAGAAATCAAAAGCATCTCAAAAGGGGATTGCAGCATGAGGCCAAGTGTTACTCATTTTGGCATTAAACCATCATTAACTGTTATACCTGAAATCATCATCTTGGTCACTTCATTCTTTCCTCTGGCAGGCAGAGGCAAATGGAGGCAAGGATATTAAAAGATCATCTGAGTGGCAGAATTGCTTCCTACAGTTACTTGTTCACAGCTTCTGACTGAACAGCTAGCAACATAGCACTTCCTACATGGTTCTCTGAGTGTGATATACAAGAGAGCAGGATTGTTCCAAATGACAGCCCCTGCCCTGCCCTGCCCGCAGATGGGAAAACATCACCCATCTCCCCATTCAAGGCCCCATTAGGTGGCACTGTAAAATATATGGGGGGGGTCTATTTTTTAGAGGATGGAGTGAATTTTTGCAGCAGTGGTACAGATCTCATTGCAGTTCTTGGACTAGTGGTACCACTTTTCTATTTCGTTAATGCCCAAGAAAACTGTTGCTTCATGATGTAGTGTCGCTCTTGTCTACATATTCTTGGAAAGCAGGATGGCTTCTCATTCATGGACACTATTCCTTCTCCCAACATGTTGCTCAGAATGATGCCATGTGATACTGTATGATTGCTGAAAAATATGATTGGAAAAGAAAATAATGGCTGCCACCATCTGGACTTAATGTTCCCATGCACACACCAAACAGGGAAGATCTGCTGTCTCAAATTTTGGTCCAAATTTTTCTTTTAAGAATTTTCATCCCCAGTGCTTTGCTAACTGACTGATTGAGTACATTTGTAATTCTACTGGCTTTTCAGGACACTTATCTATAAAAGCAAAAATGATAGTACACAAAGGGATCTTGTAGCACCTTTGAACTGAGAGCTAAAAAAACAAATACTCATGGTATACTTCTCACCACTGCTGCTGACAACTTGGTGAACATTCAAACTCTAGGGTGGTGATTTACAGTTCCTAACAAAACATTTCATCTGCATTGCATCCAGACCAAGGGTCAAACTGGAGAATACATTAATTTAGAAGAGGTGCTCCCTGAGGTGGTGAAAAAAATGTCTGTTTGACATAGTTATTTGTTTTTCCTCAGTTGGGTATGTTGCTTTTAGCTTGCTTTGTTTTGTGATTGATCATTGAAAGGGAAACACAAGCATAATCTGCAAGTCTGTTTGATGAAGAATATATCTAGAATCATAAAGTCATAGAATCATAGAGTTGGAAGAGACCCCAGGGGCCATCAATTCCAACCCCCTGCCATGCAGGAACCCACACCAAAGCACTCCCAACAGATGGCCATCCAGCCTCTACTTAAAAACCTCCAGAGAAGGAGACTCCGCCACATCCCGAGGCAGCATATTTCACTGCCAGACAGCTCTGACCGTCAGGACTTCATGAGGTTTAGGTGGAATCTCTTTTCCTGCAGTTTGAATCCATTGCACCTTGTCCTAGTCTCTGGAGCAGCAGAAAACAAGCCAGTTCCCTCCTTGTCATAATATCCCTTCAAATATTTAAACATGGCTACCATGTCCCCTCTTAACCTCTTCTGCAGACTAAACATACCCAGCTCCCTAAGCCACTCTTCATAGGGCATGGTGTTACTGGCCTGGCTAGTCCAAGCTTTGGTGATATTAAAGATATCCTCTTAGTATCATAATTCGGCTTCACTTCTCTACTCCTCTCCACATGCTTGCGAGGCCACCGGACAAGCACGTAAACAAGCTCGGCCGTTAATAGCCGTAATATTCAAACTACAATACAAGCAGGCCAGAAATAGCTGACTCACTGCTTTAGGAGACCTCCAGGCAAGTACTCTAATTAAGTATGCACGCTACTTACAAAAGAGCCTCTGACCCGCAATGGCAGCTTGATGGGTTAACTATATAATACCCAAGTACTCTGCGTTTGCATACTGGCTACTCTATTGAGAACCTCTGCGATAACTCAATCATTCAGATTCTGACCTTTCGGAGGCTTTGTCTCCAACTCCAAAGCTATTGTTTTCCCCCAAGTACAGCATAGCCTGCAGTCACAATTCTCTTTATAAAAACCCTTGATTCCGAGACCTTCCTTGGAAGGCTCCTGAGTTTCATCCCACCTTGCTGCCGCTTTGCTTGGCGAGCCTCCCCTCAGCTCCACGTGCTGAGCTACATCGCACCCCAGCTTCACTCTCTATTTTTCTGGGCTTCAGGACAGGTGAAGTATCACCCAAACCAGCAACTCCTCTAAAAATCCCTCTATACCACTCCAACCTTTATTTCCTTTAGTTATCTTGTATGAGTGTGTCGCATACACTGTTTTGCTTGTGTTTAATAAACATCATTTATTGTTTCAACTTTTGTGTGCTCCTTGACTCGACCCGACCCCATAGACATAGGGTTCAAGATCTCACTACGTTATCCTGCCTCTCGTAACGCTAAGCAGTGCTCTGAGCTCATTTTCCCCACCTTTAGTTGAGCACATTTTGGTGTCCCTCCCGGGACCCCCAGTACACAGGGTAACAGAGTGGTGGAGCAACGCGGGCAGCCCCGGTACCCCTAATTTGAGAAGGAGTCGCGAACCTCCTCAAATCAGGCTGGTACTGACTTAGGTGACAGCCGGTCAAGTCGTTAGAGCGCTGTTAGGCAGGAACACGTGTGTGTGGAGTCTGTGTGTTTGAGCTCTAGAACTATTCTATCTGGGTGGAAATCTGTTCCCCTTTCTTGCTTGGTTTGTGTATGTCAGCCGCCCCGGCGTGGTCACTAGCACTAGGCAGTGAACCATCGTCCTATAGCAAGGGGTGTGCACAAGCTGTCCTGGGAATCACATCCCTAACTTGGGGTCTATTGTGGGCTGGGATCTGAAGTGTTAGAGTGTTAGCATGGTAGGAATGGTCTACACTCATCCAACACCATAGTGGCAAGGCAAAATAGCACTTAGGGAAGAAATTCCCCCCCTTAGAGTAGTATACGGGTGCGTCCCGTCCTTGTTAGGAGTTAGAGAACGTGGGTGCATCCCACTAGTAGTTGTGAAAAGCGCGGGTGCGTCCCGCTGTGTAATTTCAGGTGCGTCCCGAGTGGCTAGCTGACTAGGTGAGGGCGGTGAGTCCCGACCTAGCCTAGGGTTTAGAGGTTTTACCCGAGGTAGAGGTAGGCACCCCTCACCCAGAAAACCAGGTAGGGATGGTTCGGTTTTGTTTCCTTGCCCCTTTTCCTCCACTGCTTGGCCAGGCGGTGTAGTAAGTTCCTCAGTGTTCGTTTCCCACCTTCAGGCAGGTGGAGTACTCCTAGGGTTCCCTGGGTCTAGGTGACCTCCCTGTCCCTGAATCGTTTCCTCGTCCTTTGGTCCCCAGTGCTGTTGAGGTGGAAAACCGGGTCTGGGAGTAGCAAAGTGACTTTGTTTGGGCAGGCTGGAGATAGGTTCCCGTCCCTCTTTCCTAGAGAAATTCCGCAGAGTTCGTTTCCCTTCAGTCCCCCAGGGGTATAGGTGATCCTTCCCGTCACTCCAGTTCCTGGTCCCGTTTGTAGCTTGTGGTTTGTAGTTTGTAGTTTGTGTTAGAGATAGTTGTGGTTTGTGTGAAAAATGGTGGAGAGTAGTAAAGTCACCATCAAGGACCTCATGTTGGAGGAAGAGGTCAGAGGTAAACTAGAAAGGTGGGTGTTGAGTAAGGGGAAATGCCCCTGGAAGGACTCCATCTTCCAGATGGCTGATCCCTTTACCACACTCCGAGAAGCGTACACCCTGGCACGGAAGACAAAGAACCCATTCGGACCGTCTAAGGACGCTTTGGCCGCTTGGGGACTTTGGTCTTACGGCCAGAGATGCTAGTAGTGCCCTGGTAGAGACCAGAGAAAAGTTAGCGAGTGTAGAGAAGGAGAATGACCGGCTTCAGGCCGAGGTCGAGACGCTGTGTGCGAACAAAGTAACTTTTGCGTCCGTAGCGCAGGCGTCCGCACAGAAGCTTAACAACATCATGGTAGTGGCACAAACATGGGAGGAGAAAGTCCACGCCTTAGAGGCTGAGCTGGATCATGCCCAGTCTGCGGCCAAGTTCATGGTGGGGCAAGTGAGAGAACAGCAGGAGGCTGTTAGCCATGTAGCTTGCCAGAAACAAATTGCTGCGCTGGAGAGCCAGCTCCAAACGCGCAAAGCCTTAATTTTGGCTGTGTGCCCAGAGCTGCTCCCAACGTTTGCAAAGGACTTTTCTGGGGAAAGACTGCCAGAGGATGCTCAGGCAACCGTCCCCCACAATCCAGACTGGAGTGACCCTAAGGCCCCGGTCAACCTGGTAGAGACACGGTCTATGACCAGATGGACCACCCCCCTTGGAGAAGGCACTTCTGATAGGTAAGAGACGCAGGAGACACAGGTCACCGAGACTAGGGTCCCCTGGCGTGCTACTGAAGCCAAAGCTATTGCAGACCAATTGGGTCCTTTAAATCGGTCCACCGGCATCATGTGGCTAAACGCGGTGATACATTCTCACCCGACAGCCAATGGCCAGGACCTGACCCAACTGGCTCAGCTTTGTATGTCCCCCTCCGAGCTCCCGACTCTTGAATCGGCCGTGGCGGCTCGAGGTCTGGTTAGGCTCGAGGCCCACGACTGGATGAGAGAGGTAGTGAGGATTTTGTGGCCTGGATAGAGTGCAGGTGTGCTCTATGTCATGGAGCAGCAGGGTCCTCGTGAGAACCTTGAGGCTTACGTGGCACAGAAGCAGCTCCTCGCCATTCTGGCGGAGAAGGTCCCCTTGACGGCCCATGGATACGACTTTAACGGCCTCGAATATAAGACGCTCTTGTATGGAAGTCTTAATCACGAGACCAAGATGGCGTTAGGATTGGTGGATCCAGCCACCACCCACTGGGAAGAGTTCGGGAACAACCTCCGACGGGTCTCCGACCTGCTGCGCGAGGCAGGATCCCTAAGACCTCCCCCCAAGACGCATAGGAAGGACACCAGGAATTGGGAACCTATAGCCAAGGTTACCTACTCGAATTATGGGCCCCATTCCCAACACAGGAAAACGGTGGCAAACTTGGTTCCCAAGGGAACTGGAATCTGCGCCCAGCTCCCAGACAGGACAATAGGCAGTGGCAGGGAAGAGATTTCCACAGCCAGCCTGGCAAGGCAGGAAGTCCCCCACAGCAGCCCACTGCCCCCAAACAGCTCTCTGACTCGGGCTCTCCTCAGGAGATGTCTGGTGGGTATGATCTCACGGCCCAGACATACTCCTCGGATAGAGTAAGAATCTGGGGCATGCTCAGAAGGTTCCAGCTGGACATGAGCCAGTTCAACAAGTGGCCAACATCGGAGCTTTTGGAAGCTCTAGAGAACCAGCTTCAGGCGGGAAGTAAACAGCCAGTCCAGGCCATGACCGACGGCCCACTTCTGGCTGGATACTACCCTAACCTGGAACTGCAAGCATAGGGGTGCCCTCGGTCCAGGAAGCTTCCCTGCAATGTTGTGGCTAGGTTGAAGCCAGACAGGTGGGGAAGGTTCTGGGTGAAGGCAGGCATAGGGACCGAGAGGGATAAGACCCCTGCCACCCCTCCTGCAGACTCCAGAGCAGCGCTAAAGGTGTTGCTCCCTAACCTGAGAAGACAGGGTGAGCCCACCCCTGACGCTATCTGCTTGACCGGATATGGCGGGGGGGCCCAATCCAAGCCCTTGAGAAAACCCAAGAGCCCCAGACAGATTGCACCTCCTCCTGACTCAGCCCAGAGTGCGAATCCAGCCACCTCCGAGACCATAATGCTTTCAGAGCACTTAGAAGGATTGCACCAGGCTAAGGTTCAGGAGGAAGCAACATTCTTTCAATTGGGAGACGAGGAAGCCCCCACCAAATTTGACCAGGCACAAGATACTGCCAGCACATGTAAGAGCCAGGAAACGGAGAGCACACTGCCAGAGGAAGCCAGCCCCACGCTTCCAAAGCTCTCCATTGTCCTTGCTCTGAGCCCCCAGCTAGAAACCAGCAGTTTCCCCCCGGATTTCCTTGAGGCCCTGGCCCGGAGAGTTCTTCCACTCCATGCCATCTTTCAGGGGAATCTCAAAGGAGACTGGGGATTTAAACAGCAAGAGGTTCCTGCCCAGCCAGAGCGCAGGATAGCAAAGGCACTCACATTGGCACACCCTGACGTGACCATACATACTCCCTTTTGCTGCAGTCCATCTGGGGAGATTTCAACAACAGTGAGCCCCAAATGCCACACGGAGGTGGACATGGCTACTGCATTGCCCTCCGCAAAGTTGTTCTGGTGCCAGCTGGCTTTCATGTTCAGTGGCACCCACGTTACGGTGACATTAGTAATTTTGAGAGGGACCGAGACAGTTCTTGGCTCTGTCTCGATCACCATCCTGCCACAACATGCGGTACTTCAGGAGGCACTTGGATTAGATACCAGCTTCTCCTTTGATTTGGCCGAAAGGGTCTCCAGCAATGAGTGGGCACTGCCGCTCTTGCACATAATTTCAGAGACCCACAAACTGACACAACTAAAAGAGTGGAAGGGTCAGCTAGTCGACCCAAAAGGCATTGCCGAAACAGACTCACTTGAGGAAGCTACTGGGAAGACTCCCATTAATGTAATTGCTCCTCAAGTGCCTTTAAATTACAAGGAAATTCCTGAAATTAATTTGTCAGAGATGTTTGCGTCAATTTACGAAGCGTATGACAATGGGTAAATTGACATTGTCTGCACGGGACGGAGAGAGATGGTCAACTCTCTGACCTCCCGCTCACGTACATAGTTCTTGGTTATATTGGGGTGTTTGGGAAGTGGTGTTATTTCTAACATATATATATATATATATATATTGTTTACTAAAATTGAATGTCCTGTTTGGTTGCAAAAGCCTATCTGAAAGCGACCAGTCTTCAGGTCTGCCTTTGGAGTTCAGCTATATCTGTGGATGGTGATACTGCTCGTTCATCGAACCATCGGTACTAGGTTGTTAGCCGCCCCAAGCCCTCATTAACATCATCAGGCTTGGAGCTTCGGCTTCAGTCTGAGTGGGGAGGGTGCGAGCGTGCAAGTCCATGTTATACGGACCAGAGTGCGAATGGGACCTTTATAACCGGAGGTTCCTCTCGTGCGGCTGGGAGGTTAACATGGGCATCTCTAGATCCATGAGCCGATGCGGGACCCGAACCAGCAGCCTCACTGTCATGACCAACGGCCCCCCTCTGGCCAATATTGCTTTACTCGCAATAGCTGTTTATATCCCCATGGACTCTCAGTCTTTTCAGTCATGATGACCCAGTTTCAATTCGAATTCCCAGTAGGCTTTGAGCCGGCCATTTGCATTTACGGTATATATTGGATAATAACCGTGTCAGTTCTTCTGTTAAAACTCTAATAGGTTAATTGATCCAGAAGGCTGGGAAGATCCCGAGGTCGAACCATCGCCCCCGTGGGAGAGGGGTGACGAAGAAAGTTGCCGCTCCATCTGATGGCCGAGGCTTGGAGATTCCTAGTTCTTCAACAACACCTGTGACTGTGAGGGAAGGTGACCATGCAGCCTTCCAATTGCAAAGACGGACTTTTTGCCATTCCTGCTACCGTTTGCTGACCCGAGGAAACCTATGGACTATTCCAGGCTCCAAATTCTGCAAAAACTCTTTGTTCCTGAACATGCAGCAAGCTAGGCTGCACCGACTTGGACATTTTGTTGTTGTTCCTGCTCCGTTGCCTGGATGGACTTATGCTTTGTTCGTCTGCTCCAGCTGAAAGACTTTTCCTGTTGCGAGGGGGGGGGGTGCCAAGACTTTTGCTTGCACCTCCCCTCCCCCTGACTACGAACTTTCATTACAAATTGAACTGTTTTTTCCTTGGATTACCTTCATTGCCGACCCATGCATTGGACTTATCGTATTTCATTGGTTATTTCATTAATTACATTTGCTATTTACTGCCATTTGCTCATTTTTTGACAGATCCCTATTGACGGGACATTGGACATTGGTCATTGTTTAATTGTTTATTATTGCATTAATTGACATTGGTGTCTGTGTGTTTAGGATTAGGTTTTTAGTTAGGAATGTCTTTATGAGATAGTAATCCTTTTGATCTTCCCAGAATTCCCTTTCCTGAGGAGTGATACGGCTACCAACCTGCAAGCCCCTATTCGGCTCCAAATTGATTTTTGATTTTTGATTGGAAAATGTCCGATATTGTCCTCAACATCGCCCATTTTCGGGGGGGGGGGTTGTTACTGCCCTGGCTAGTCCAAGCTTTGGTGATATTAAAGATATCTTCTTGGTATCATAATTCGGCTTCACCTCTCTACGCCTCTCCACATGCTTGCGAGGCCACCGGACAAGCACGTAAACAAGCTCGGCCGTTAATAGCCGTAATATTCAAACTACAATACAGGCAGGCCAGAAATAGCTGACTCACTGCTTTAGGAGACCTCCAGGCAAGTACTCTAATTAAGTATGCACGCTACTTACAAAAGAGCCTCTGCCCCGCAATGGCAGCTTGATGGGTAAACTATACAATACCCAAGTACTCTGCGTTTGCATACTGGCTACTCTATTGAGAACCTCTGCGATAACTCAATCATTCAGATTCTGACCTTTCGGAGGCTTTGTCTCCAACTCCAAATCTATTGTTTTCCCCCAAGTGCGGCATAGCCTGCAGTCACAATTCTCTTTATAAAAACCCTTGATTCCGAGACCTTCCTTGGAAGGCTCCTGAGTTTCATCCCACCTTGCTGCCGCTTTGCTTGGCGAGCCTCCCCTCAGCTCCACGTGCTGAGCTGCATCGCACCCCAGCTTCGCTCTCTATTTTTTCTGGGCTTCAGGACAGGTGAAGTATCACCCAAACCAGCAACTCCTCTAAAAATCCCTCTATACCATTCCAACCTTTATTTCCTTTAGTTATCTTGTATGAGTGTGTCGCATACACTGTTTTGCTTGTGTTTAATAAACATCATTTATTTTTTCAACTTTTGTGTGCTCCTTGACTCGACCCGACCCCGTAGACATAGGGTTAAAGATCTCGTTACGTTACTCTGCCTCTCGTAACGCTAAGCAGTGCTCTGAGCTCATTTTCCCCACCTTTAGTTGAGCACATTTTGGCGTCCCTCCCAGGACCCCCCAGTACACAGGGTAACAATGGCTTCCAGACTCTTCACCATTTTGGTAGCTCTCCTCTGGACACGCTCCAGCTTGTCAATATCTTTCTTGAAATGAAGTGCCCAGAACTGGACACAGTATTCCAGATAAGGTCTAACCAAAGCAGAATACAATGGTACCATTACCTCTCTTGATCTAGACACCATACTCCTATTGATGCAACCAAGAATCGTGTTGGCTTTCTTGGCTGCCGCATCACACTGCTGATTCATGTTCAGCCTGTGGTCCATCAAGACTCCTAGATCCCTTTCACACGTACTGTTAACGTGTCCCCCATCCTATATTTGTGCATTCCACTTTTTCCTGCCTAAGTGTAGGACTTTACATTTTTCTCTATTGAAATTCATTTTGTTAGCTTTGGCCCAGCTCTCCAATCCGTTAAGATCATTTTGAATTTTGATCCTGTTCTCTGGTGTATTAGCAACCTTCCCAATTTGGTGCCAACTGCAGATTTGATCAGCATGGCCTCTATTCCTTCATCCGAGACATTGATGAAGATGTTGAGTAGCACTGGGCTCAGGACAGAACCCTGCAGCACCCCACTAGTCACTTCTCTCCAGGAAGAAGAGAAGCCATTGGTGAGCACCCTTTGGGTTTGGTCGGTCAATCAGTTACAACCAGTTACAAATCCACCTAACAGTAGCACTGTCCATCTCTGTTCAGATCCCCTGCTGGACTAACATCGGCCCTTTCCTTTTTGCAGCGGCATCCAGTGGTGATCCCTGCAGCAACTCTGCCAGGAAGGGAGAGTGACAGGAGCACTCCCCTCCACATGGGACTGGTTCCCTGCAGAAAAGAGCATGATGGACGCATCATTTCCTTCTGCAGTGCAGCCGGGTATTTTCCCAGGCTGCCCTGGGTCAGGAAGCACTGCCATTGCACTTCCTGTCTTCCTGCAGGACAGGTAAGTGCAGGATGGTGGTGTGATCATGTGCGGGAACCCCTCAATGATTTAACTCACAATCGCACTGCCTGGGGATGGGAGAGGAGTGGGACCGCAACAACATCATGCAGAAGCATTGTTGCTGTCCTGTCCTGCTCCAGGTGCTATGGGTGCTGTGGAAAGGGCCTTCATGTCATTTCTAATTGCCCTTTTCAGCCATGTTTATATTTGGGGCATTTTCTGGTGTTGGGAGGTTATGGAGGTGGGTAAGATAAACTGCTACATTTGCAAGTGATATTGGGGCATTTGGAGCAATTTCCAGTTGGCAAATCAGCAAAAAAGTTGTCCCATATTGAGGGAGACTGGGGGAGGGGGCTCCAGGAGAGGTAATTCAGAGGCTGAAAGTGTGGAATTCCAAAACCGTAGTTTCTCCACCTCTGCCTTGATGGAATGGTTTAGTTTGGCTCCTACACTCAAGTGTTGAATAAAAAGTTTCATCAGGCTTTTGGCATACCTATACTGACTAGAGTAAGTGCAAATCTTTACCTTCTTTGCATTCTGAATTTGTGTTTTCTTTTAGGGGGAAGAAGATACAGAGCTGTTTTTTAAACATAAACTTTTGCACTCAGGGTCATCATTATAAATTTATAGCATTCCATAGAGCATTATAGTCCCATATTTTTTTCTTTAATTAGCAGCTTGGTATCAATGTCATAATTTTCCAATATGTTAATCAAATGAAGACTTCTTAAAAGGAAATGCACTACTTTCTGCTTATCCTTCATTTAAAAACAAAGATTCATATATCTGTGGAAGTAGTCAGGGTAGTTCTTCATATTACAACAGAATGTATTCACAATACTTTTTGTTATAAGTAGAGTTAGATAGCAAAAGAAACAGCTATATTTTATTAATTTAATTTGAACAGCTGTCACTGCCATTCAGAATATTGAATTTTTTTCCATTTGGAAACATCTTGCTGTTTTCCATACCGTGATATACACAAACGAATAGGATATCCTTATTGTATCAATTGATTGGATTTATATCCTTCCTTTTTCTGAAACTAGGGTCTCAATTCTGCTTATGGAAATTTGTTGTTTTCTCTTTTTTTTAAACCTCTAAATATTTTAAAGATACACGTTCACACACACATGCAAACAAGTAAGCGATGTGTAAAATGGCCCATCCCATTAAGGAGTTAAGACTCTGCCTTGACAGGGATAACTATTTGCCCATAAATGAAACCAGGCTTGTTAAAACAAGATCATTTACAATTCAATCAAACAAGCAAATGAAGTGTTAATCATTCTATTTTCATTTTCAATTCTTTGCAAATCTTTCAAAATATATTAAAACTACTATTTATTTTTTAAAAAATCAACCAGATTAACAGATTTCAAAACAGATAAATATTGAAGAGCAACCCAATTCCCAGTGCTACACAGAAGTGAAATATTTCATCGAAAATCTGTTTAAAATGAATTTCATTTTTACCAAACGAACATTTCCCTTTTGTGTTCAAATTTTCTACCACAGGTCCTACATGAACTCACGCAAGGCTCGTAATACAGTTCCAGAGATCACATACTACTTATGATTTGTTTTTCATTCTTGTTGACAACTAACAAGGTCAGTGAAAAGCAAGACTTATGAAGCTGATAAATAGAGAAAACATATGGCATAGTTGTAATGTCACAATAACATATAATGTTATATCAAAGAACACAATATTAGATGTGGCACATATAATTAACAACTAAGCAAGGGCAGTGTCTTATCTCACCATACCTACTCAGACCATGAGCTGCCTCTCCTATGACATCAGTAGTTTGGAAAATACCCCTTTTCACATAGCTTTAGACAAGATGAGAAGGTTGTGGTCCATCCATGTTTTTCTGGGCTTCAACACTGGCTACGACTTCTCCTTCTTCCTCCCTCTCCTCCTCTTCTTCATTTATAATAATGGTACTCAAGACAGCTAAGAACATATTTAAAAAAACCCAATACAGATTAAAAACTATGCAAACTTTGATAAAAGTATAAATATAGAAGTTATTTTAAAACCAATTAAACAATGTATAGAGTTAAAACTTTAAACATTAAAACACTAAAATTCATTAAAAGGCAATGCAAACGGTAACAGAGCACAGCACTGCATTAAAAGACCATCTCATTGATCTTTCAAAAGGCTGGTGGCATAAGAATATTTTCAGTTGCCAACCGAAAGCAATCAAGGAGGCAGCCATCCTAGCCTTCCTAGGTTGGGAGTTCCAAAAACTGGGAGCAGTTACTGACAAGGCCCTCTCCCTTGCTACACGACTGAGGGTTACATGTCTCCCACCCCAATTCTACACCGGCCCTTTCCACACCAGGCAATTAGAACGGGGCAGTGCATCCTCTCACAGCGGTCATCTGCACCTTGGAGCGGACTAGGAGCGGACTACTTACCGGAGATCCACACCTCAGTCCGCTCCAAAACGACCCCAAGTGGTCCTCCAGAGTGTTTTCTAAAGACTGCAAAAAACAGGTCTTTATTTTCCTGGAACGCACCATTGCATTCCTGCTCCCTTGTGCAGATTCGCAGGCTCGCACCAATGCAAGCCTGCAATCTGCGGAGGGCGGGCTTTAGGTGTGGCGAGCTTCAGCGGTTGGTGGGGACCCACGACCAACTGGAAGCTGCCATTTTGGAAGCTGGAAGCCACCATTCTGGAAGCCGGAAGCCACCATTTTGGAAGCCGGAAGCTGCCATTTTGGAAGCTGGAGCAGTGCGGATCTACAGACCTCGCAGTGCTCCAATTCGCCATGGACCAAGGAGGAGCCCTGTGGAAGGGCTTCAGGGACAGTCCGCGTTGCTTTGGACCCCAGAAGAAGCGGTAGGTAACGGCATGGAGCAATTCCCTCGCCTTGTGTGGAAAGGGCCACTGTAAAACACAGTGAAAACAGTACCTTATCAAGAATGGGGCTAAATGAAAGAAGAAATGAAACTCCATTTCCATATAACCTCAGAACTGAAACCTAAAGGAGAACCCAAAAGATCTGAAAGATCTCGGGCATGAACTCATGCTGAGTGCCACCATGCATGATGGGCTAACAGATGGAACAGCAGAGGAATTAGCCATTCCCATTAAGGAAGTCCATTCACATCAACATCTAAACAACAAAGGGACAATACTACAATGCTATATAAACCTTCTGTAGAACTAATATCTATTTAGCTATCTGTTGCATAACAACGTATGCATGTCATATATAAGTCACATATATCATATATAAGATAAAACAAAAAAGAAGCTGTACATACATATGTGCAGAAATTATAGGAAATAATCGTAATTAATTTATGCATATTTTTTTAATTAATATATTCAAGTTTTGTTGTCATGTGACTTCAAGGTCAGTGCTTACTAATCAGCGCTGGCCCTATCATGGGATTTTCATGGCAAGATTTGTTTGGACAGGGTTTGCCATTGCCATTCTCTGAGGCTGAGTGTGACTTGCCTAGTGTCACCCAGTAGGTTTCCATGGCTAAGCAGGAATTCAAATCTTGGTCTTGGTCAGAGAGCCCTTGGGCCTCAGTAAACTACAAACCTCAAATTCCACAGGATGTTGAAAGTGAAATTATAGCATTATAACAGTCTACTGCAGAAATGGCTTTACTCCAACAGTAAAAGCACTACACCACACAGGATCAGCATGTTCAAGTTTACATAAACAAACTATACAAAAGGTATTTAAAATTGTTGCAAGTGATAGTAATAAATGTGCAGTAAATAATGCAGCCCAGGGGTCACATTCTGTTTCCTATACGGTTTTTTTCAAATTATTGCTGAACACTAAAAAGAATGATAAATAGTACACTGTGTAAAACATCTAAGCACAAAACATCTAAGCCTCACGTTTATCATTAAAATCAGACGCCTCCTCCAGCTGAGGAGGCAAAAACATCCCCGTGTTTATTTTAAACCAACATTACCAGCATACAAAGCTCATGAGTTTCTGGCAGTTCTGGAACAAGCCAGAAGACATCCCCTAGTTATTTACCGCGTTTTTAAAATATCTATGCCACCCCCTATGTTTAAAAAAAATAAAATTAAAACAAAACAAAACACAGCAACTAACAACAGAAGCAATGCTTGGAAAGATCACCTTTTTTGCGTGAGGGAAGTTCTCAGTTCTGGAATGTATGTTCCAAAAATAAGTAACTTCCCCAGTTCTGGATAAGATAACAAAATGAAGAACCTATGTGTATTTTTTAAAAAGTACACTTCTGGTGCAGAAAAGATACCAGTTTTTGGGATACCTTGTGGACATGATTCCATGTAGAATGCAACAACTAAGAATGCAACAAGTTTCAGCAGCTTACCAGATCCCAGCAGTGTTCTTCAGGGAGCTCAGCCTCTCCTGGGAAGGGAACACAACAGAAGCACTCCTCTCCACACTGGCTGCCTCTGTGAATGGAGAGAGAGCAATGGCACTGCTTCTTTCTTCCACAGCATAGCTAGGTACTGGCCCAGACTGCGCTGGGGCAGGAAATGCAGCCATTGCGCTTCCAGGACCTCTGCACACCAGGTAAGTGTGGGCAGGCGACAGGAGGGCTGCATGATCGCCAGTCATTGACAGGGAAAACCCATCAATGATTTACTGCTGCCTGGGGACAGGAGAAGGAGACAGGATGCAGAACCATCATCTGGATCCTGTCCTTCTCCCATCCCACGGAAAGGACCTAAGAACGCTCCCTTGTCCACTTTTGTACTTCCACATTAAAGACAAAGACTCTCAGGATGGCCTTTGACAAGGATCATAAAGTTACAAGAGCAGAGAAGTCTGAGCATCCAGGAGGCAACGAGCTCACTGACAACGAATTGCAGTTGCTGGCCTCTGTCTAATGTACAGTAAGAACTGGGTCTGGCACTAGAGTCACCAGAGTGAAAATTGGAGAGGGCTCCAGTACTTTTAATGCTTGCTGCTTTGTTGAATGACACACAACTACTACTGAAATTCCCCTTTTTGCACAACCATTGAAGATTCAGGAGATTTCCAGTCTGGCAACATCATCTGGCATGGGATCTTTGTCCAGGACTTGAAATGTTACCACAGGATTTAAAGCTGGAAAGCTTTGTGTAAGAGAACAGCACTGACAAGAGAGGGACACAAGATTTTGCTGTTCTCACTGAACAAGAAAGACTACATACCATAGATGTTCTCCCTTTCTTTTCCTTTCCTTCCCTTTCCTTTCCATATTTATAATCTACCCCGCATCATAGGATTGCAGGAGAATATACATAAAATTAAACAATTAAACAGCTTAAACAATATAAAACAGTAAGGCTTAATTTAAAGAGACCAAATGCATATTAAATAATTTGACAGTTTAAAACTAGACAACAATACCAGTATACAGCTTTGTTTGACAAAAAATTATCAAGTTTGGTACATTGAAAGTACAGTTTATTCAGACAATAATTTAAAATTTGAATTTCTTTTTATAATTTTTAATTTTTTTGCCTCAAATGAAGTTCTGAGATCCCGAACTGTAAGAAACCACTTTGTTTCTGCAGTTTATGAGGAAAAGGGGAAAAAAATACAAGGGGAAGAAACCATCAGCATTAGTAAAATGGAATATATTATCTCTTCTAGTTCTCCATAATGTCAAGCAGGCATAATGAATTCACTCCCATAAAAAGAGCTGGAAAATAAGGAATTTCAATGATTAAATGTTGTGCCTTGTGTTGTGTACAAGTCTTACAGTCACATGATTTTTAAAACAATTTTGAAGAAGCAAAACTACAACACTTATTGAATACTTTACTTATCATTCTAAAATAAAAATTCTATAATCAAATTTAGTTCATTTTTGTAACTTTTCCAATTTTTCTAGGAAAAAATTGGAAAAGACGGATTTCTCTGGGTTTTTTTCCTGATTCTTCACCACACCTTCATATCTCTAGGCTCCCTCACATTAGTGTTCTAAGTGGACAGAATTTAAGCATGTTGCTGTTGGAGTAGCAGTCTTGTAAGCCTCTCTCCTTTGGCAGTTTAAAATGACAAGGACCAGAGATTTGCTATGAGGTCTCACTGACGTGGGGAAGCCAGCGTGGGGTGGTGGTTTGAATGTTGGATTATGGCTGGAGAATAGGGTTCAAATCCCTGCTCAGCCACGGAAACCCACTGAGTGACCTTGGGCAAGTCACACGCTCTCAGCCTTAAAGGAAGGCAAAGGCAAATCTCTGAACAAATCTTGCCCAGAAAACCCTGAGGTTCACTTTAGAATTGCCAATAATTAAAATGATTTGAAGGCAAAGAACAACACAGACATGGGTTGCAATCCTGCTTGTAGCTCTATTGCTTAACTCCCATTGAAGGCACTGGGATTTCAAGAGCATAAAACTACACATAAAACTGCAGACAAACCATTGTTAAGCAAAAGAAAATGACATCATTCACTAGACCTCTTGGAGGGGCTCAGAGAGAGAACAACACTGCAATTCTTGAACCAGCTGAGTGAGCTGGCTATTTCCTAAATAAGCACATAAACAACAATACATTTTTTTCTCATTTATGCACAAACAATCCATGTGCACACTCACACGGACAGACAGTTATTCTCTTCCAGCTTCTAGTGCTTAGAAAATTAGGAATGCTTCAGTAACCAAGAAGGATTTTATTATGAGACAGCATACCAGTCTTCTGTGATCTAGCATTCTATGCAGCACACTGCAGCAGCCAAAACAATTAGAAAGAGAATTCCAGATACCATTTGCATTTATGTCCTTAATTGCTCAAATAAGTTGCTGGTGGGGAAGGGCATACATATTCCTGTTTTTATCTTTTCAAAGCACCTAAGAATTCACACAGGAGGTACAGGCATGCCCCAACAATTTCTATGTGGAATATTAATTTTACTTTGGATTGCAAGCAAACCTGCTAGTTTCATTAATGAAAAGCACTGAAAAACTAATTTCCATTTGTATGCAAGCAGCACTGTCTGATTTAGCATACCCTTATAGTCACACATCCTTATTACCCAAATCTGTATGGGAAGAAAGAATAGAACATTGATTTATTACTCATGAAGTGAGGGGTAAGATAACGTTTTATGAGTTAGATACCATTATAAAAATGACCATAAAAGGATGCTGCATAAGTGGTATATGGCCTTGTCTGAAAAAAATCCACTGTATGTTAGGAGCCGGTATACACTGTAATAAAAACGTAATTAAAAGTATTGAACCACGGAGTTGTATCAGGAAGGCTTTCGAACAATCAGGAAGGCTTTTGAACAATAACTATGACCGGTTATATTGCCATTTGGGTTTAAAAAGCCGTTCTGCCAATTTTCAAAGACTTTTTTTTTAAAGCAACACTATAAGGGCCTTAAGGTTCAATGGTTTCTAGAGGACGCCAACTTATCAGTATATTTTGTGGGGAAAAACATCATTTGATATTTTCATTGAAATGTCATGTTGGAGACTGCTAAAAGGAAATTAATTACCAATCCAAGTAGTGTTGTAAGAGTACATTTTGAACTGTAACATCTCATCTTGCCAACTACAGATATAACATTTCTGAAAATTTTAAAGCCATGGGCGGCGGCGGCGGGGGGGGGGAGGAATTCTGCTTCTTTCTAGAAAAAACAAACCAATTTTCTCAAAAGTTGAAAAAAAGGCAATATTAGTACCCTTTACAGACTGAATGTCACTTGTTACCTTAGAACATAAAATGTATTACATTTAGAATATTAAACATACAGATGATTCAGACAATAATTACACAGGTAATTTTTAGTTAAAATTTTTATTTTTACAAATGGAGTTACAAGATCCTGAATTGTAATGAACACCTCAACTGTAGAGAAGCTCTTTGGTTTTGCTGATATATGAGCAAGAAAAACAAACAAACAATAAAAACAGAAGAAACCATCAGCAAACCGAAGAAAACTATTCTGTCTTTTCTAGTCCTCCATAGTGTCAGACATGCGTAATATACTCCTTCCCATAAGAAGAAGAACTGAGGAGAGGAAACAAAGACCATGAATTGTGATGATGTCACACCGTACGTAGTTTTACATCAAAATCTTCCTGTTACATAGCTTTTAGAAATAATTTTGGGGGAATAATATTGTCTTAAACATTTTATTTATCATTCTAAAAGAAAATATTCCACAGCAGTCACTTAGGGATGGGGGGCAATGGGGGCCGTTTGCCCCGGGGAGCAATGTTTTGGGGGCATCCCAGCTCGTAGCCACGCCCCCACATGCGGTGACCCTGCCCCTATGCACTATAGCCCCTGTGCACCGTGGCCACACCCCCATGCACCATGGTTATGCCCCATGCACCCTGACCCCGCCCCCTCTCACTCCCCATCCAAGCACCACCGCCATCCCACAGTTCATTTTTTTTTCAATTTTTCCAAAATAAAGACTACAGAATTAAAAAAAAAAGAATTTTCTACTCTTTTCCCAGTCTCCCACCCCGCCTTTACATCTCTAATCCCAACATACTTTTCTACCTGAGAGGACAAGATCTCTCTCTCTTTACATCCCATATCCTGTGTTGAGATGTGAAGTCGATTGGCCTTAGAAATTTCCTTTAATACTGATAGACTGGAGGCTTTTCCACTGCACTAGGAGACAGTAGACTAGTTTCAAGGTTGCAAGACAGGGTGTATGGAATAGCCCTTCCAGCAGAAGGGGGTCAGTGAGAACTCAGGAGGACTGGTCTAGGGGAAGTGCTGCTGCCCCCTCCATCTTCTACTTGAAACAGCTACTTCACTCTTTATGCTAGTAATCCCTGGCAGTGCGTGTATACCCATGCACACACATATATATACACCAGTTCACATCAGCACAACTGTCATCCTATGAACAGTTACCAGGCAGTAAGTATACTGTACTCTGGGGTGCTCACTCCAGACTGTACAGGTTCAACTTGTGCAACACACTGAGCTTTAGTCGAGGATTTCCTGCCAACTGAAATGCAACCTTTACCACTCAATTAGAAATTAAAACAAGTTTGTACGAAGTTGTTACCTTTTAAACTGCCAGGCAGAAGTAGGAATTTTTTCAAAGAAAAAGAAAGAGGAACTCTAGGCCTTGCTTAATTAATTTTTTCACGCTCTGATTCTTCCCTGCTAATTTGTCAAAACAATAGTAAAATTTGAAACCTTCTGTGATCACAGGTTATTTATTTATTTATTTTTCCAGGTGACTTATTTTTCACCCTTGGGTAATGTCATCCAGCTTACCTCTCCTTGTAACCTGTTTCCTTCATTTTGCTACAAGGAACCTAAGTTGAGTCATTAAAAGGGTACTGTTCCAAGCATCTCTGATGGTGCAGGGCTGAGACCCGTGAAATCCCCTGCAAGAATCAGCTCAAGCAGAGATTTAACAATAATCAATAAAAGGTTTTTGTTGCAATGCTCTTTAAGATACTCAACAAACTAGTTGGCTAATTATTTTCTGTTAGTGTCACTCAAAAGGCACCATATCCTGTCTGATCTTCCTAAATTCTAATCTCTTCCCTTCTTTCTTCCAGCCATCCCAACCGCCAGCTCCAAAATCCAGCTCATTCTAGCTGGCAATTAAACTACCAACTGTTTATTCGGCTCCAGACCCCCTTCACAACATCTAGTGATAGGCTAAGCCAGAGGTTGGGCAGGCCTACTAGCTCTGTCGTCTGTCCTACCCTGTCTTCTCTGTCTTTGCTCAAACAAGATACCCAATTGCCCTTGCACTGTAGTAGAAGACTTCATGGCTCTTATTCTTGGGAAAAAAGGGGGAAAAAAATCCCGGAGCTGTTCTTCCCTGTTCCTTCACCCTGACACCACTGAACACAAGTTCAAGCCCAAACTTACTTGATGCCTGCTTTTCATTTTTTAAATTATTTTTATCCCATTTTTTTAATGCCCAAGGATCCCCCAAAGCAATTAGATTCTCTTCCTCTGCATAATTTTAGATGCAAATATTACAGAAGTACTGAGGGGAAGATTACTTGCTGCAAAATGATTTCCCAAGAAGAGTATTTACTTGATAAGAAAACAAGTAGGTATACACTAGCATAATAGTTTAGAAGCCTTAAATATTAAAATAATTCTCAAAATCTATATGGAGGTTTTAAGGATATGTTCAGTGGAAGCTGTTAGCAAAGCCTGGTGCCTCAATGTCCCAACACCTCAATAAACTGATATTCAGATCACCTCAGCGTAGGAGAATGCTGTTTAAATGTTGCAGGGAAGAAAGAGAAAATAACATTTTTGCTTTAGAGTTAGCTCATGCAAAACACTGCCCTGCTGAGTAGAAATTTACCCAAGACATTCTGCTAGCAGCAAGACTCCAGAGAAAACCTGATCAGAATACTTACATACATTTCTTGATTTTTGATGTTATTTTCTTCTAAAGTTTAGGAGAGGAAAGGAGCATCATAGCAAGAGGAAAAGGGTTATTACATTTGAGTTAGACAACACATATGATCGGTTACTGACATTTTTAAAACCTAAGAAGGAAGGCGGCTATTGTTGTGCTTGATAGGTGCTTAGAAATGTTTTGTTCTTTTCTCCTGATATATAAAATAACCTTACATTTTGATTTTCCCTAATTAATCACAGAATTTTCCTCACTTCTCTCTTCTAGCCAGTGTCGTAGCCTTTTGATTTCATAAGAAATTATTTTGCAATAATTACAAAATTATTTTAATAATCCTAAATTTCTTTCAAATATGCATGGAAACATGTATTTGTTAAATATTTGTTGTGTGTGCGTGTATATTCAGATACACTGAAGTAATTTTTAAGCAGAGATGAGAACTAATATGTTAAACTCTCCCTAAACTGCAAACCCCAGGATTCCATAGGATGTTGAAAGTGGAATAATAGCACTATAACAGTGTAGTGCAGAAATGGCCTAATAGTGGAGAGATGAGAGGGAAAGGCTGCCCACAAGACAGCAGAGAAGTTCAACAAGACAATAGAAGAACTAGGAGAATCTGAAAGAGATAAGGAAAACAGCAAGAGGAGGCAGATGTGGAGAAAGGAGTGAAAATAGAGTACAGAGAAAGAGAAGGGGGGAGGGGAAGGGAAAGTTCAAAGCTGGCCTAAAAGTAGCAAGATTCATAAAAATTAGGGATCATTTCATGTCTGTTCATGTATAACTAATGTCCAACACTTCATTTTTGGATTGAAATAGAGAATATTTCCTTAAATTTGTTTTTAATAGCTGCAAATAGATATCCCAAACTCAAACATTTTTAAAAAAGAAATCTTTTTCCCCCTGAGGAATATGATTGTTTGGCTATTATTAGATTATGCTGTGTTATTTGTGGCAGTTAAGGAAGATTTCAGTGCAGAATTGATTATTCCAGACCATTTCTGCCCTAGCCTGCTATAGCACTACTATTCCACTTTCAGCATCCTATGGAATCGTGGGGTTTGCAGTTTAGGGAGGGGCCTCAAAGGCCCCTCCCTAAACTCCAAACCCAGAATTCCATAGGATGTTGGAAGTGGAATAATAGCGCTATAACAGGCTAGTGCGGAAATGGTCCCAGATACAGCCCACATTGTGCAAATGGAGAGTACTCTGCTGTTCCCAAAACTGCTGCTGGTGGCATCATTACCACTGAACATGTAAAGCCAAAGGATCATCCACATGAGTGTAGCTATGAGGTAAGAATTTTGCCCTCCTGTTACTGCCCTGGCTAGCCCGACCTTGGGGGATGTAAAAAGATATCTCTTGATATCAATAATTCGGCCTCGCATACCCATTCGCCTCCACGTGCTTGCGAGGCCCCCCGACAAGCACGCATACAGGCTCGGCCAATAATCACCGTAATATTCCAAAACAATACAGGCAGGCCAGAAATAGCTGACTCGCAGCTTCAGGAGACCTCAAAGGCAAGTACCTTCATTAAGTATGCACGCAACTTTCAAAAGATCCTCTGCCCCGCGCTGGCAACTTGATGATCAGACTATACAATGCTCAAGTACTCTGCGTTTGCATACCGGCTATCCTATTGACAATTTGGCTATAATTCAATCATTCAAATTCTGACCTTTCAGAGGCTTTGTCTCCAGACCCAAAGCCATTGTTTTCCCCAAGTCCGAACTAGCCTGCGGTCACAATTCTCCTTATAAAAACCCCTGACTTTGAGTGCTTCCTTGGATCGCTCTTGGCTTCCATCCCACCTTGCTGTCGCTTTGTCCAGCGAGCCTTCCCCTCAGCTCCACGTGCTGAGATCCACGCTCCCCAGCTTCTCCGCTTCCAACCGGGCTTCAGGACAGGTGAAGTATTACTCAAACCAACAACTCCTCTAAAAATCCCTCTATCCCACTCCAACCTTTATTTCCTTAGTTATCTGTGTGAGTGTGCCGCATACACTGTTTGATTGTGTTTTAATAAAACATCATTTCTTATTTCAACTTCTGTGTGCTCCTTGACTCGGCCTGACCCCGTAAACATAGGGTTCAAGATCTCGCTACGTTACCCTGCCTCTCGTATTGCTAGGCTGTGCTCTTGGCTAATTTCCCCAATGTCTAAATTGAGAGTGCATTTAGGTGTCCCTCCCGGGACCCCCAGAAATCAGGGTAACACTCCCCTCATGAAATTTTCCTTTAGTCTGTATAGTTCTAGCAATGCAAAAAATGAAAGATATTCACACCTAGAATTAATATTTTTGCTGTGTTTGCATCCCCTTGGCAACCTTGTCTGCCCGTTTTCTTTGGATGCCTGAAGTGCTCAGTTCTAAGTGCTCAGCTGAGGTTTTACATTACTACGATACTAAAAGTTTGAGGATTTAAAAAAAAAATTCATGGAGGGGATACTTTTTATTGGGGAGGAATGCCTTCATTCCCTCTCCCCATAGCTACACTCCAAGCATCAGGATCCACAGCTTGAAGAATAAAATATCTTGGTATTGGTCAGCCCTGATTAGTATTTGGTTGGGAGACCACCAAAGAATAATTGTAGGCTGTATTTCAGAGGAAGGAACTGGCAAAAACCCCTCTGAGTATTCTTTGCCTAAGAAAACTCTATGAAATTCATGAGATCACCATAAGCTGACAGGTGACCTGAAAGAACAGACAAACATCTGTGACCCATATAAAACTCAGAAGGCAAAAATCTTAATTGTGAAGTGCATCTATTGCCGTGCAATATCAAAGAAGATGAAGAAGTAAGAAGCTCCTAATGTGAAGCAACATTCAAGGATCACAAAGAATATGTTATATGTTTTGAATGCAATGAGAATGTCGAGTGCCTTTCTTTGCAGTTTTTATTCAACATTTCTTTTTAAAATATATCCTGAAAAATTAAAAATAAATCCTGGATAACATTGTAGAAAGAAGGGGAATGATACACGGATATGAAAATCTGCAGTGTGGTGATGCCCACCTACCTCATCCCCCAGGAAGCATCAGATAAATCTGGAAAGTTGGGCATTTTGGGTGGCCAATGTTGAGCCAGACCAGTGCCAACAAAAGAATTGTTAAATTTGTTGTGAGAGAGATATCATCGCTTCAGCTTGTGGGAAAAGATGTTTTGTGAAATTCATTCAGTATTTTGCTTCAAGAAACTTCCCCCTTGTGTATGAGAAATAAAACTGAGTAGACTGAAGACTACACTGATGTAGTGGTTTGAGTGTTAGACTAGGACACTGGGAGACCAGGATTCAAATCTCTGTTTGTCCATGTAAACCTATTGGGTAACCTTAGGCAAGTCGCAGCCTCAGAGGAAGGCAAGGGCAAACCCCTTCTGAACAAATTCTGCAAAGACAATCCTGTAATAGGTTCACCATGAGTCAGAAATGGCTTGAAGGTACAAAACAAGAAGACTGAAGACTGCATGAATGAAAACTAACAGATCAGATAGGTGCTGTGTCACACGTCACCTCCACTGGAGATTTCTGGACCAAGGCAAGAAGAGCTTCCAGAGTGTTAAAAGCTCATTGGATCAACTAACTATGCTTAAACATGAGCTTGCAGCAATTGCCACCATACATATCACATCTTCCATTGTCTCATTTCCAATTCATGACAAAGCCATTTGCACTAATAATATCTATTAGCAGATGATATGAACTTCAGCAATGATGAAGATGAGGCTGAGGTAAACTTTGTGCCTGTCTCTAAGTTTCTGGTTAAAGGAAAGGTGAAAGGGGAAGTGGGGAAGGAGAATGGGGAAGAAACAACAGAAACTGAATACACTTTCTGTTTGCCATCACACCAGCGACATCCTCACACTCTCAACCTGATGGCAGTGCAAGACACACAAACATGCAAACATACATACAGACCCTGACTTCTGACTCCACAAAAAGTCTTGTCTGGTGCCTTCCAAGAAATATCTTCACTTTCAAATGGAAAAGGGAAGCAAGCTGTTGTCCAAATAGAGGCAGTCAGCAGAGATTGCAGAACAGATCTGTGACCACTATGATGAGTATTTGCAGGTCCCAAACAAAACCAGTGGAATTCCATTTTTGATGTAGTGAAGCAACATTGGCTCCTGTCTTCTGTATCTAAAAAAAGTGAATTATATTATGGGTTACTGCTTCTTGAGAAGAATCTCAAAACCTGACCTTCTAGTGGGACAGGATTAAACAGAGGTTGTGGGATCAGGATATCTGTCCCTAGATATGCTGCAGTGGGACAATGTTCATGGGCTATCTGCCACCAGTTCTGCAGTTTCTATAAAGCAAGTTAAACTAAACCTGTACCATACATATGCTGTCTTCTCTGTCTCTTTTTTTTAATAATAATTTTATTATCATTCCAACATATGAAACAACATTTCTCATTGTACATTTTACCGAATTGTTACAGCTGTCTTCCACACCTCTCTGGATTCCATTAACTGTTCTTTCATTGACATATTAACATTATGCATCACTATAGATTGTTATTATATACAGATAGTTCCTGCTTTTCAGTTCAACTTTACATGTTCCATGATATTTCCTTGATGTTCTCCTTCTAGCTACACATACTACCATGAATTATGAATTGTTTACTGACAAAACCCAACCCATATCCAGAACAATTTGCCATTCTTTGTAAATGTCATCATCTGATTTTCCTTTCAGTCTCTGAGAGACTATGTCTGCATTTCGATTTTCAATAAATGTTGCCCACCATTGCTCTACTGTAGGTATTAACTCAGTTCTCCATAACCTAGCATATTCAATATGGGCTGTCGTAATCATATACAATATTATTCTCCAATATTTCTTTGCAACAGTTCCATCTAACATATGTGTCATATTTAATAAGTACAATTCAGGTATCTTATCGAATTGAACCCTCAGTATTGTACATATCATATTGTGTATTTCATACCAATACTTTTTAGCCTTAGGACATGACCACCACATAGGAAATAGTGTACCAACATTCTCTTGACACTTCCAACATTGCCCTGTTCCCGTATTATATATCTTCTTTAATTTTTCTGGTGTCATGTACCATCTATGAAAAAGTTTATAATAATTCTCCTTTAGGTTCTGAGCTGCAGTGAATTTCTGAGTCCGTTTCCAGCTCTGTTCCCAGTGCTCTAATTGAATTCAATGTCCAACATTTTGAGCCCATAATATCACTGTCGATTTAACTGTCTCCTCTTCTGTTTCTTGATGTAAAGTCTCTTGATATAGGTATGATAATAAATGAGGTGGGTTTTCACGCAATAGCTTCAGTATTCCTCCTTGCACCTTTTGTTCTATTCCATATGTTTTCACATCCATCTGGAATCTCTCAGTTAACTGTCTGTAAGGAAACCAATTTAACTTTACTCCTTCTGCTTCCAATTTTTCTCTTGACTTCATCTTAAAAGCATTCGAATTTGTCTTTTCCAATATATCATCATAACAAAGCCATTTATCTGAATCAGTCCATCTTCCAAAGAAAGCTTCTTAACGGGAGACCCATGTAAGTAACTGCCTAATGTTCTTATTCCTGTAGTCAGTCCATACCTTAAGTAGTGATTTTCTTACAAAGTGATGCGTAAAATCCTTATCAACCACAGCTTTCCTGTAGAACATATAGGCATGCCAACCCATCTTCAAATCAGCTCCCTCTAATGCCAGCATTCTCGTATTTTGCAGATTCATCCAGTCTTTAATCCAAGTAAATGCCGCTGCCTTGTAATATATTTGCAAATCTGGTAAGCCCAACCCTCCTCTTCCAACAGAATCTGTCATGATGTTCCATTTTATTCTTGGCTTTTTTCCCTGCCATATGAATTTGGTTAAATCTCTCTTCCATTGTATAAAGGGCTTGGTATTTGTAATAAAAGGAAGATTTTGAAATAGGTAATTCATCTTTGGAAGTACATTCATCTTTACAACTGCCAATCTTCCCATCATAGATAGTTGTATTCGAGTCCATTTCTCTAAGTCCTTAGTTATCGCTTTCCTTTTTTTTTTCATAATTATCCTGAAATAGTTCATTATTTCTTTTTGTAATCCAGACCCCCAGATATTTTGCTTTTTGTCCTTTATTAAAACCTGTTAAATATGTAAGTTCCTTCTCTTCTTTCTCCGGCATATTTTTTGTTAAAAATACTGTTTTTTCCTTGTTAATCTTAAAACCAGAAAATTCACCATATTCTTGAACAGTGTCCATCAGCCCTTGAATGCTACTAAGAGGGTCATCGAGAAACAAGACCAAATCATCTGCAAATGTTTTAAGTTTATACTGATATTTCTTTATCTGAACTCCTCTTATTGCTTTGTCTTCCCTTATAGCGTTATTGAATACATCCAATGTCATGATAAATAACAAGGGAGATAAGGGACAGCCTTGTCTTGTTCCTCTGTGTAAATCAATCTGTTTTGTTCTCTCTCCATTAACAATCAATCTTGCCTGTTGTTGGCTATATATTGCTTCAATCCAAGAAATAAAATTATTTCCAGCTTCCGTTTGTTTAATGATCATCTTCAAGAATGACCAATTAATCATATCAAAAGCCTTTTCCGCGTCGACAAATATCACTGCCAATTTTCTTTCATTATGTTTCTCATAGTACTCTATTATATTTAACACTGTCCTGATATTATCCCGCAACATTCTCTTTGGTAAAAAACCATTCTGATCCTCGTGTATATTTTCTTGAAGAACCTTTTTAAGTCTCTCTGCCAGAATTGTAGCAAAAATTTTATAGTCTGTATTTAATAATGAAATTGGTCTGTAATTCTTAACATCTGTTAAGTCTCTCCCTTCTTTTGGTATTAGAACCACATTTGCTTCTTTCCAGGTATCAGGTATTCCTTCCTTTGTTATCTCATTCAATGTGTTCTGCAAAGGTATCGAAATTTCATGTTCCAAGATTTTATAATACTTTGCAGTAAAACAGTCTGGTCCGGGAGATTTGTCATTCTTCAAATTCCTGATAGCTTCAGCTATCTCTGTCATTGATATAGAATTATTCAAAATCATTTTCTGTTCCTCGGTGAATCTCATTTTATTCATTTTTTCCAAATATTCTTCCATTTCCGTTTGCTTTTTCATTGGTGAAATCTTGCTCATCAACTTCATATAATATTTATAAAAAGCCTGTTTTATCTCCTCTCGTTTTGTAGTTTTCCTGTCACCGATTGTAATTTCCGTTATGATATTTCTGACCCTTCTTTTGTGCAATAAACTAGCCATAGGTTTTGAAGGTTTATTTGCCTGCTCAAAAGAAGTATATCTCACTTTTCGCATCTGTTGTTCTGTTTCATTCAAATTTAATTGATTCAATTCTGCTTGGCAAACTTTCATCTGTTGTCTTATCTTGTCATCCTTCGAATTTTTTCTCATCTGTTTTTCCAACTCCTTCATCCTTCCAAGAATCAAATGTTCAGTCCGTTTCTTCTCTTTTATTATTTCCGTGGACCATCTAATGAAATTTCCATGCATCACAGCTTTACTTGCATCCCAAATTGTCTTCATTGGCAACTCTGATGTCATATTCTCCTTAAAATAATTATTTATCTCTATTTTTGCTTGTTTAATGTACTTCTCCTTCATAAATATCTCTTCATTCAACCTCCAGGTCCTCTCTCTGTCTTTAATCTTAAATATCACTTGTAGCGGATTGTGATCCGAACATAAATTAGGAAGAATATCTATGTCCACCGTCTTCACCAACACGTCCTTAGATGTCAAAATCATATCAGTTCTGGACATTGATTTATGCCGATCTGAATAAAATGTATATCCATCTAATTGTCCATTTTTATATCTCCAATCATCATATAGATCCAAATCATCCATCATTTGGAAAAAACTCTTAGGCAATTCACCATTGTTTCGGGGGACCAACTTCTGTACAGTTCTATCCACTTTTGGATTTATGACTCCATTAAAGTCCCCTAGAACAATAAGGTTTGAATTTCCTGTTTCCTGTACATATTTTAATATCTCATTATGTATCTTGGGGAAAAATTCTCCTTTGGCTCAGTTAGGTGCATATATTCCAACTATTAATATCTTGTCTGTTTCGTATTGACTTCTATCGCCAAATAACGCCCATTATTATCCTGAAATTTTTGTTGTGCACCATATCTGAAATTGACATATATCAATACTCCCCTTTTCTTCTGATTAATCGTGGCTGCAAGGCAGCTACCCAATTTTGGATTTCGGACATATTTCAAATTTTGAGTCCTAATTCGAACTTCTTGTAAACAAATTATATCCACTTTTTGTTTTTCCAAATGATGAAAAATCTGTCTTCTTTTATATTCAGAGTTAAATCCTTTAATGTTCCAAGAGTATATTTTTAGAGTCATTGTGACATTTTTATATTAAATTCTTTTTGTCCTAATTTTCAATTAATCCTGAATGATTTCTCCCACAAGTTCTCCTTCCTCTTCCAGTTCTTGTTCTTGTTCTGTTTCTACTTCTACTTCCTCTGCTAGTGTCTGTTCTTTTTCTTCTTCTTGAATCTCCTGTTCTTGTTCTTTCTCTCCATCTGTCTGTTTTTGCAAGTCTCTCTTCAACCTTTCCATCATTTCTTTAGCCTTAGGAATTGAATTAATCCTGTATCTCTGTTGTTTAAACGTGAAAGAAATTCCTTCGGTCTTCTCCCATCTGTAATTGACGTGTAACTTCATCAAAAGATTGGCCAGAGGTTTATAATCTTGTCTCTTCTTGAGTATTTGATATGGTATATCTTTAAAAATTCTTACATCCTTATCTTCAATCTTAAATGTTCCCTCATAATTCTGCTGTAATATTTTCTCTCTGACAATTGTCCTAGTAAAAGTTACTATAATATCTCTTGGTAATTTCCTTTCTCTCGCTATTCTGGAGGGTACTCTGAACATTCTATCAATACATGTTTCCATCTTATCTTCATCAATGTCTAGGTATTCTGCTAAAGCCGGTACCATTTTCTTATATAAATTCTAACCTGTAGATTCAGGAACACCTCTAAATCTAAGGCATCTTTCTCGATAATGTAATTCTTGCAACGTTATCTGAAGCTCATCTTCTTGTTGCTTCCCTTTTACTTCAGTCAATTCTGTTTAAACTTGTTTGACTTGATCTTTTATCTCTTTAGTCTCAGTCTTTAACTTTGTAACATCCTTAGTTCAAGTTTCCAGTTTCTTCCCCAGTTTGTCCATTTCATGCTTCATATCTGTTCTCATCTCTTTTCTTGTCTCCTTTAGATCCTGTCTGATATTCTTAAGTTCTTCCATCATCTGCAACATTAAATCTTGAGATTTCTGGGGTATATCTGTTGATGTTCTCCTTATTGTCTGGGTGGTCGATGTTGCCGCTGCAGCCGCCATTGCCTTTCTTGTTCTTTGATCCATTAGTCCTTTCTTAGAAGTGAACTTTTTCTTCAAAAATATCTTGACCTTTTCTCCTCTTCTTCTTTCTTCTTCTTCTTACTCCAATCCTGTATCTATGTTGTCTTGGCACCAGTCAATTCAGTAAAATTACTCATAAGAAGTGCAATAGTATAATGCAATCATGTAAATTAATATCAAATCATATATATCAATATCAATGTCAATATCAATATCAACACTTAGCTTAACTTATTTATAAGTACACTCTGAATTAATTCAGTAGGATTATATATTCAAAAAAATATTTAAATGTATATTAGTATATATAGATGTATATTTAAATATAAGAATATAGGTATAAAGATATAACTCAGTACTTCTAGACTCCTCTATGTAATATGATATAAAGAATATATGCACAAAGATTATTTATAATCTATTAAGGGTTACACTTCCCTTTAAATACAATGCCTATTCACAATCACTCCAACTCACCCTTCCCAACTCTTGTGTGCTAGTTCTGAGGCTTTCTTTCTGTTTACCAGCAACTGCCAAGACCTTGAGTGTAAAATTCCACTTAGTCTCTCACTGCTAGATCAGCTGCTTCACTGCGTGGGCGCAGAAATCTTCCAGAAGCCTCTTATCTTGTGCTTTTAAATGTTCCGTTCCTTGTAAGCAAATCAAACTCAGTTTGTTAGTTCCAAAAGTTAAGATCTTTAAACATCTTTAAATGTAAATGTCTTTTAATAGTCAAAGTCCAAAAGTCACAAGTTCATAAAGTTCTTGAATTCTTAAATGTAAGTCCAATTGTCCGGTTAAGAAGAAGGTAAAAAAATAAAAAAAATTCAAAGCAATCCAAAATCAAGTCCCTGGTGTCCAAGACAACAAATAATTTCAAATAATTTCAAAGCACAATCCTTTAAAATCCCTTCCTCTTCGTCAAGCCACAACTCCAAAGTACATTTCCACCAAAAAAAGCAAGAAATAACACTTATTCAAATACAATTCTGTTTCCAAAAGGGAAATGTCTATCCAGAGGGACATATTTATAAAAGCCAGAACTCTTTACTAAAAGTCTCTCCGCCTCAACAAGCAAAACTAGAAGAATTTTAAATTCCAGTCCAAAGATCAGTCTTAATCAATGTTATAACAAAACTATGTTATATTCAAAAAGTCAATAATATTCCACCAAAAAAGAATAGAAAAATCCAGTTATCCCAAAACTCACAAGCCAGGTTACTGTAGCTTTAAATCGTCAGCCATTCCGATTCTACTCACAGCCTTCGGGGTCTCTCTACCAACAGCTTCTATTTATCGATTGCAGGTACATACTTCTTGCAATCTCAGGTAATTGTAATCCAGATTGGGTTGCTTATTGCCTTCTCAATGTGTCTTCTTTATTAAAAAGTTGGTGGTGGCACTTGTGCCGCTAAAACGGTGACCCTGGAGGTTCCGCCGTGGTCCTGCAATCCTTCGCAGCGCCTCTGCTTTTTCCTTACAGAAAGGGCTCGGCACAGGAATTCTGGATCCCCTTCAGACCTCTTCCGCATCCCACTTACTGAGGGGATGACAAGCTGGTTCCGATGGCCCTCGAACCGGCTGGAAACCTTCAGGTGGGAGTTCGGAGTTGCGAAGCACTACTCCGAACGACTGTTCACGCGCGCCATGCGACCGGAAGTCCTAGAGAGAGGACCGGCTGTCTTCTCTTTTTGAAAGTGTGCATGAGGCCATGAAAGACAATGTATACCTCTTTGGGAGAGGAAGAACCCTTTCCTGACAGCCTGCCTAACATGCTCGCTTCTAGGTGGACTTTTCGTTGTATGCCTTCAAGTCATTTCCAACTTATGGTGACCCAAGGTGAACCTATAACAGGGTTTTCGTGGCAAGAATTTTTCAGAGGCGGTTTGTCTTTGCCTTCCTCTTAGGCTGAGAGAGTGTGAATTGCCCAAGATCACCCAGTGGGTTTACTGAACTAGCTGTCAATAAATGGGGACACCCAGATAAACAAGTTGAGAAAATGAACATTTCAAGTGGCTCATCAGTCCAGAGTGAGTGTAGGTGCATGCCATCTAGCATTCTGTTTTCTACTTATCACTGGCCTATTTTTATTTGCTCCCTTAGAACCAGGCTAGAAGCACCACTGAAGATGGATGAACTGAAAGCGTCAGCCATGCTGAGGACAGATTTAGTAATGGGTCTTCAGAATTTTTATTTTAAATAAAAAAAGCTACCAGAGACAGAAGATTTTTTTCCAGAGCTACAGCAATGATGTTGGGTCCTGGAGGAAGAAGGACTCTTGATGAAGAATTCTTTAGACATCAGAATAAGTACAGCACAAACGTTTCCCAATTTTTTCTCCCAGGTTTTTTGATGCTTTTTCAAATACAACACTGGCATTCCATACAGTGCAGAGGCTGAGCACCCCTTTCAATGCTGATGGGAATGCCATGACTCATAAAAGACATAGATTATTTGGAAATATGATTGAGAAGTTGGTTCTTTTGAGGCAGAAGTGGACTCTGCCTTAGCTTTCAAAAGAGAATTGGTCTCTTCTGTTTTCCATTTTCATTTACAGCAGGAGCTGCTATTTTCTAAAGTCAGTGGGTCTTAAATACCCACTGGAACAGGGTAAGCCCTCCAACGTTGTAACAGGGGTACCTCACAACAATGTGTTAGGAAAATGCGAGAGACTTGGTGAATTTCTTACACAGAGCAATTAACACACTAGGCAGAAGTCCACTTTGTCCCCCCCAACACACAAAAGATTGTAGCAGAGATTGAAATCAAATTCAGTCTTCTCCATAAAGATATATAAAAGTGGTTGACTCAAGATTCTTGTGCATAACAATCACAGGTTCATGTTCCTGAAGAAAATAGGAAAAAGTCAACAATGACATGGTTTCAGCAAAAACTGGAGTTTCTCATCCAGAAAGCTTCAGGAAGCCACGTACTTAAAAGAGGCAGGTAGGGAGGAAGGGACAGTCAAGATCCCAAAGAACAAAGGATGCCTACATGCTATAGGAAGAGAGTAGGTGTGAACAAACAAACAGGAAATAGCCATAAACGGAGGAGGTCTCAACTTTTAGAGTGGCATGCAATCTAAAGTTGCTCTCTCCAACACAATCTGTTTCAGTGAGAAAATCCATTTTCCCATGTGAGAGAATAATAGCACTATAACCGTGTAGTGCAGAAGGCCATGGAAGAAAGAAGTTTGCAGCATAAACTTTCATAGATAGTCTATGAAAACCTATGCTACAAACTTGGCCAATATTCTGTGTCAGCTAAGTAGTTAAGTATACTTAACAAAGTAACCTCTCCTGGCCCTACTCCGCAAATCTAAAGGAAACATCATTCTCCTGTGCTCTGATAGCTGGCAGCATGTGCCTCTTTCTCCTCCTGAAGCTGATGCTTGGTTAAAAAAAAGTGGGAACATGAGTTGTAATTGTGGCAATTGTATCAAAATTGTGACTAAGTAACAATTGTGAATACAGAACAGTTACCTCAGTTTACTCATCCGTAACTGTTTCAGATTCATAGCGACTACTTAGTCACAATTGTGACACTGTTGCCAAGATGACAGTTTCCCTCCATCCTACTTTAAGAGGCATCCGCTGCACAGGAAGGAAGAGGTCCATTCTGCCACCAACTGGAGCACTGGTGAATGACATTTCCTTCACATTTTTGAGAAGGGGGTCAGGCCAGGAGAGGTTGCTGAGTTGAAATAGTTGATACAGAATACTGGCTTGACACTCAGTCTGCCAAAGGTTATGCTACCAACTTCTCTATCTCAGTTTCAAGCCACATCTCCCTATACAAGCCAGTTCAGTCTGCAGGGGACAGCATTCCCTCAGTTCTATCACCTTCACGGATATGTTTGGTGAGAGTGTGGGTATTCTCCATGGCTGCTCCTGGACTTTGCAATGCCCTTCCACAGAAAGTCCTGTTGGCTCCTTCCCTGCTTTTTTTTTTTTTCTGCCCGTAGGTGAAGACCCTTTCATTCAGGTGGGCCTCTGAAATTTAAATTATGTAGCAGTAGTGGGTGTGAAGTAGTGTGCTTGATACATTAATGGTTTTTTTAATTAGTAATTATGTTTTAAATGTGTTTTTAACTGCTTATAACCACAATCTTTAAAATAATATTCATATTTAACTTTAGTAAAATGAGAGTTCAACTTAATCTTATTTTAAATTACTGTAAGCTGCCTTGGTTTGCACCCCAGGAAAAAAGTGGAGTATAAATTCAACAAAGAAAGAAAGAAAGAAAGAAAGAAAGGTGCTACAAGATCCCTTTGTGTAGGGCAAGATATTATCTAACTACTGGAAGTCCAACGTAGAAGAAATGGGACAGCAGCAGAAAACAGATTAATAATGGATGATGATAACGACGACGACGATGGTCATCATCACCATCATCATCATCATCATCATCATCACTAGCGAATTCAAGAAGCTCATAAAGGTGGCTAACTGTAGGGGGATTAGCTCTTGCAAGCGAGTGCTTAATTATTTTGCAAGCTCTGTATGTAGGTCTAAGTAGAACATACTGCTTCTCCTCCTCCCCTACACCATTTAACAGTTCACAAATCGCCATCCCTCTGTACTATACTGAAAGATATTATATAAATGAGCCCGTTATTCAAAATGAGAACCTTCTTTGCTAACAGCTTTACTGTTTGTTAGAGCATGAAACAAAACAAATGACTCCCAAGTGTGACTAAATGCAAAAATAAAAAGTAACCACTCGACTTGAATAGTTTTTTTTAAAAAAAATGCTATTAAACATAATGGCTCCTTGAAATTCAAACAGCACTAAGTTTTAAGTGATCTTCATTTTTAGAGGAGTATTTTATTTACATTTGAAATATTGATGGTGTGTAAAGTTGTACTCGTAGAGCAAAATCAGAGCCAGATGTATTTAATACAACTTGCACAAATCCAAGGCAGAAGTTTGTTCTGCTCCTGGATCAAGAGCGGCTGCATGAGATATGCAGCATAAACATTAGGCAGAAATGACCTCAGATTATTATAACTGGGAGCGAAAAATCTTGCTCTGAATTCTCTGGGTAGTATCACCCAGAAGAGACCTATTGAATCAATGGGATGGACCTTAATGTTCACAGAGCTTTCATCAATTGATTTAATGGGTGTACTTTAGTTGAGACTACCAATAGAATTAATGCTAATATGTCTTATCATCCTAGTAACAAATAATGATATTCCAGTTACACAAATTAATATTTCGGTAGGAATTTTGGATGAAATCATAAGCATTAGGAAAAAGAGCAAGTGGATAAAAACACTTTTTATTTTTTTAATTCTTCTTTTGCCATTCACTTCCTTTCTCCATAGTGACATCATCACACAGCTATGGAGTCCAGTGATGATGTAAAGATTTATTTCATGTTACAGTCATCCAGTTACATTTATGATTGCTTGGGACCATCCATGTAATGAATCAGGGCAACATGTCCCTCAGTTTCAATTGACATTGTTTGCTCCTGCTAACGCCAAAATGCCAGATCTGATCAGCTACATAGCACCATGACAGCCTTCTAAATTTACTACACAATACCAAGTTAATAGGAATCTCCCATATGCATTAATTCAGAAAGCAAAGATAAGTAGTAACCAGGAGATGGGGAAATAGATTCCAAAATAGCATCAGGTAGCTGAGTCAATGGCAGTGAACAAAACTGGGGAAGTCATAAATGATAAATATTAAACGAACTGGCAAGATTTCTAACTCTCCCCCAAAACTGCAATTGACCTAAAATTCAGCAGAAAAACTCAGCCATTTTAAAAGGGCAGGAAATAATTCTATGTATAACTGATGAACAGCAAAAATTCTCATTGCCTCCATAAGGTGTAGATTTATAACTCCTAGTGTAAAAAATGATTCTGTAAGATCTGAAAATTGTACAACATATTTTACAAAAAAGAGAAGGCAAAACTGCACCTATTTTTTAAAATGGCCAGTGGGTCCTTTTTGTTAAAAATGTATAACAGCAAGTATAGCATGCAAATGTGCAATATAATAATTCCCCATCTCACTATACATAACGGTGTTCAATTTATGAACATTATTACATGTTCATGTCTTCTTTTTAACCATGCTGATTCATAAATTGAAAATAATGTAAGTCTTTTTAAAAATAAAAGCAAATAGTACCTATCATCAAGACAAACAGCATCTCTTTAATTGTATTTCCTGGAAAAATATTTGTAGCCTTTCACAGTCCTGTACAAGAAGAGGAAGAAAAGTAGCAGATGATAATGAAGCAATTAGAACAGAGCTCATTCCACTGAACTTTCATAATGGTCAGAGAGGCAGAGAACTTGTATGTGCTTGGAAGAATAGCCCTTTAGGAGGAACTCCTGGGATCAAGAAGCACTAAGAGAGGAAGCAATTTCTGCAAAACATGTGCTCTGTGTTGTGTACAAAGAAACAAAAATGAGGGTTTTAATTACTAATCCAAAAATCCTGCAGGAGCCTAATGCTTTTTAGCCAGTTTGTCCATATACAGTCAATTTGTGTTGTTTGATATACTGGTTGAACATCACTTTGGGGATTTCAAAACACTGTTCTCATCCTCTACATTGTACAAATGGGGCACGTCTCAATTCCCTGGGGGACTTTTGCTGGCAAAGCATGTGACAACATACAGGATATGAAGGTGCCATACACCGAGTCATACCATTGGTCTCGCTATTGTCTATTGCGCAGCTCCTTTCCAAAGTCTCAGATAAGGGTCCCTCTCCCCCTCGCAGGCTTTCCTACCTAAGATTCTGCTAATGGAAGATGGGAATTAATGCTGGAGTTTCTGCTTAGAAAGCGTGCAAGATGCTCTGAACTGTGTGCATTGAATGGCAGTGCCCTGAGGCACTGTTCACATGCTTGCTCATCATATATTTTTATCTCCTTGTACAACATAACTTATATACTACTTAATAAAAGATGTTAAGCATCAGTGTAGCATAGAGTAAAAATACAAGTTAAAAAAAATATATAAATCATTTAAAAATTAGAGTCAGATAGGTGGACAGAAGGAGTGACAAGCAGCATCCTTGACCAATAAAATTAAGCTGGATAAGCCTTTCTGAAAAGTAGTGTCCTGTAATCTCAGAACTATTGCTGCCTGGCACAGTTCAAAGTGCAAAGAACACTAGAAGCAAAGGGGTAGGATATATAATGGGGTGCTGTTGGGGTTGTAGCATGGTGTACTGGTCTGAGTGTTAGACTATGATCCTGGAGACCAGCAGTTGGTTCCCTGCACGGCCCACTAGGTGACCTTTGGAGCATCACACACACACAGCCTCAGAAAACCCTGTGATAGGTTTGCCTTAGGGTCAAAGTCAGAAATGACGTGAAGGCACACAACAGCAACAATTGGGGTTGGGCCGGTGACAGTGGTTTTTACAAGCTTGCATAAGGAGGAATCCAGTACCTCCTAATGCAAACAGCTCGTCAGCAATGCAACAACAGGCAGAGACAATTTCTTTCCTTATTATAGTCATTGGTATGTGTGAGAAAGCTTCCTCTGTCCTCTCAGCAATAAATCTGCCTGCAGAGCTTTCCACTCTGCCAGCTCACAATAGCATCTAAGTCATAATGATCTCTTCTGAGCAGCCATGAGACAGATCAGCAGAGCATGTTCCACCACCAAAAAAGTCAAAAAGATTGGGCAGGAATGTATAGGAAAAGTGTATGGGAAAAGCTTGGAAATAGATTAGTTAAAATTGATTCATTATACCCAATATGCTAACATATTCAGAGGTGTTTCAAAAATGTGTTATCTTAGTGATTAAATTTTATCCACATCTTTTAATGTAACTATTGTGGTTTCTTGATATTTGGGGGTTTTTTTACTGGTCACTTTAAATAACTTTCAGAAATCTAACAATTTACCAATTAACGTATATATTAGCTTTACATTTTAACACTAACAGATTAATTTAATAGCTTAATATCTCCAAGCTCTAGCGTAAACCTCTGTGTGTAGGACAAGGTGGCCTCTCAAGCAACCCTGCCCTGCTAAGGTGTTTAGGGACTTATATACTAATGCCTACAGCTTTGGCATATGGACCCAGTGGCATATAGGCAGCCATCACTTGATTGCTTTCTGGCTTGAAGGGTTGGATTGCATGCGTGTCTGAGCCATCACTACAGATTAAACTTTCATACATTTTTGCCCATCTCACCATCTTGTACATAATGCTTGTGTCTGGTGTCAGTTCATGCATTTAGTGATCAGTCAGCAAGTGTTTAGTAAATGTATGATACACATACAACTCAATTCTTGCATTCTCGAGCCCTTTTACTGGACATTCAAGGAGAATTTTTTAATTAAAGGAGTGCCATTTTTAATATGCTACTGTAATAGTTTTAACTGTTCTTTTTACTATTATGACTGATTTTCACTGTGTAGTAAACTGCCTCAGGTTCTACACTATTAGAAAAGGGTGATATAAATAAATAAAAAATACTGAATATTCTGTGTAAGCAACATCTTACCACAGTAACGCACTTTGATATCCTATCGGTTTTAAAGAAGGAGTTTTAAGCATGGGTTGAATGCATCATCAAAATAAACAGAATTTAATTTTAGTTGCAGCATCTCCTCATTTTTTTAATCTGCCTAGACCTGTAGGGTGGATGTTAACAGAGAGCCAACTGACATAGGTCTTATGAGCCCTCATGATTACTGAAAGATTTATACTCAAAGTTATAATATAATTACCTACTATCCATTCAAAGGCCTGAAGGCCTTACTACTACTTCCTCCGTACCCTATTATCAGCACTGTAGGTCAGAATCTTGTAGATGGCTTATACTGGCCAGCTTAAATATTTTAGAATGTGCTGCTGAGGGAGCTAGCCAGTATCTTCTTATGCAACAACTTTGTGCCTGTTGTTTAAGGGCACAGCTCATCCCTCTGGCCTTTAATTGTCTGTGGAGGTGTGCCTGCATGCTGTCTGCTTGACTTCATATGTCTACAAAACAAGTAGGCTCTCGTCCTGTCAGGAGGAGTAGATGGCTGCATCTTCTTTGTGGATGCACAGCATCTGGTAGATGCCACCTATGTGTACCCTTGCAGTCAGGGGGATGAGCTGTGCCTGGGAGTTTCTGGTTCCCCTTGTGCACCCAGGAAAGAAAAAGGAGCCATTCCATTTGTACATAACTAATCATGAATGACTGCACCAGCCTTTCCCAATCAGTGGCCATGCTGGCTATAAATGATGGTAGTGGTTATCCTGGAGTTCTCCGGCTTGAAGAAGCCAGGATTAGAATCAGTGGTTTAACATGAGATGAAATGGAAATATAATCAGAGAACAGTGTACAACAAACAAAAACAGTGACATTACAACTGGCATCATTTTAGTCAGTTGCAGTGTTGTAAGTTAGACCTAGGGCACTTCTTTGTATTCTTATTTGTGATCATGACACTATTGCCATACTGTAAATTACCCTGCAACCCACCTTAAAAGCCAGTTAGCTGTCCAGAGCAATGGAATTCTTTTCTACTGGAGAGCAGAGTGTTACTGCCCTGCCTAGTCCGAGCTTTGGGGATATTAAAAGATATCCTTTTGATATCATAATTCGGCTTCACTTATCTATTCCCTTCCACGTGCTTGCGAGGCCCCCGGACAAGCACACATACAGGCTTGGCCGATTATCGCCGTAATATTCCTAGACAATACAGGCAGGCCAGAAAACAGCTGACTCACTGCTTTAGGAGACCTCCAGGCAAGTACTCTAATTAGGTATGCATGCAACCTACAAAAGATCCTCTGCCTCGCGCTGGCAGCTTGATGATCGAGCTATACAACGCTCAAGTATTCCGTGTTTGCATTCTGGCTACTCTGTTGAGAACCTCTGCGATAACTCAATCATTCAGATTCTGACCTTTCGGAGGCTTTGTCTCCAACTCCAAATCTATTGTTTTCCCCCAAGTACGGCATAGCCTGCAGTCACATTCTCCTTATAAAAACCCTTAATTCCGAGACCTTCCTCGGAACTCTCCCGAGTTTCATCCTACCTTGCTGCCGCTTTGCTTGGTGAGCCTCCTCTCAGCTCCACATGCTGAGCTACATCGTACCCCAGCCTCGCTCTCTATTTTTCCGGGCTTCAGGACAGATGAAGTATCACCCAAACCAGCAACCCCTCTAAAAATCCCTCTATACCACTCAAACCTTTATTTCTTTAGTTGTCTTGTGTGAGTGTGCTGCATACACTGTTTTGCTTGTGTTTGTAATAAAACATCATTTATTGCTTCAACTTCTGTGCGCTCCTTGACTTGGCCTGACCTCATAGACATAGGGTTCAAGATCTCGCTACGTTACCCAGCCTCTTGTAATGCTAAAGCTGTGCTCAGAGCTAATCTTCCCCACCTTTAGTTGAGCACATTTTGGTGTCCCTCCAGGACCCCCAGTACAAAGGGTAACAAGAGCACTGCAGGATGATGTAACCAGCTCCCTCTTGCCAGCAAGCAAGGCTGTGATGAGCAGAAGCAGGACTCCATGCAGAAATCGGTCACAACTCTTCATCACAGCCTCACTTTTTGGTGAAATGAGGGTTGGTCACATCATCGTGCAGCAGCGTGCTCACCTGCAAAACAGACCACTGTTGCTCTGAATGGGTTTCTGGCTTTTAAGATGGTTTTAGGTGTCAGATGTGGAGTCAAAGTGTAGCTAATGACATTGCGACTACATGTTTAATACAGAATCTTGGGCTACAAATCTTGGGATGAGATAATATTGCCAGTCTAAGCACACACATCACTGGGGATGTGAAGATCAGCTGCTAATATATTTACAGTCAAAAGTTATATTTAGGGTGCAATCCTAGAACATTGGGACTTACCTCTGCATATGATTACATTGTTAGCTGATTTGTAGGTATTTCACTGTCAGCATACTAAAGTGCATCTTTCTCATGAGTGCTCATAAATTGCAGTTTAAAAAACATTTCTAATAACCCTGTGAGTGTACTTTGCACACAAATGACCGTAGAGAGGACCCTCATGGTGTATTTTTATACATGCAGTGTATTGTAGAGACCAAGGAATGCAAAAATGCAGTCAATCCCAGCTCTAGCACTTGATCTTTGAGATATTGAAATGTCAAGCTGCAAACAGACATGAAATGTCTCTAGAAAAAGCCCACGGCTGTAGCCTCTGGAGTTCTGTGCTCTGCAGGGAAGTTCCCAGGTTTCTAACTTTCAGCATTCATTTTTTTTCAAAATAAGTCTAGCTTTTACTTTTAGAACTATAAAAGAAACACGTACAGGGAGTATTCTAATCAATTTTTCACTGAAGAGAAATGCAGTTTCTGCTTATCACTGTTCTAGCCAATTAGTACTTAGGTATTTAGATGAGCAACAAGCACTCTACACATTATTGTTATTATGTTTTAATTAGCATGGAAGTTTATTTTATTAAAATGACTGAATACATTATTAAATAATCATTCTATTGAGATTATAACACAGTTAAGTAACCATAGTGAAAAGTAAGAGGTATATGGATCCTATGTTTATTTTTCTCCAGCTGACTGTTGAGTAGCCTGAGCAAATTAACCAGTGGAAAACTGTCCTCACTTCAATATCTAAAACCTCCTTGCACCTAAAATTATGTTTTGTCCAGCCAAAAAAAATAAAAAAAATGTTTTGAGTGTATTGGGCACCTTTTAGAAAGAAACTGTTTTGTTGAGCTAAATGTTGGCAATGTAATGCAGATAATATTCTTGGTCACATGACAGTGGCATGTTCAGTGGTTATTCCTTTTTGGTTAAATAACATACTGTGATAACATATTAATGTTTTATTAGATTTTATTTGTGTGTTTGTAGAGGCACACATTCTTTTAAGTTACATTCATATGATGTAGTATTTAACTGAAGGTCAATGTTTTGGGATCTTGCTTGCTTTCACTGTTACAAAAGGCTTCTAATTCAAGGTTGGAAAGATAAACATTAACCATTAAGGACTGTAGCAAAATACACGTTCATGTGTCGCTAAAGCAGTAATCTTACTGCTTTAGCTACACATGAACGTGTATTTTGTAGAAGTCAGCTCCAAGAAAATGTATTTTTGGAAATACGGTCAGCTTATATCTATGTATGCACCCAGTCCTTGTTCATAACCTATGTATTTTTTTTCTTTCTCTTTTTAATTCCTTGTTCTTGCTTCTTGTTCTTTTGTTGCTTTGAAAAAGTATGTCTAAAAAGTACCTTTAAAATCCACTTACATCTCTGTCTCAAACACTCTACTGCAACAGAGCTATGCAAAGTGCCTCTCCCTAAACTACAAATCCCAGGATTCCATAGGATGTTGAAAGTGTAATAATAGCACTATAATAGCTTAATGCAGAAATGGCCTAAGGTTCAGAATGAAACACAGAATGGATTCACCTCCCTGATGACATAGAAGCCATCAACTGCCAGGTGATTCACTCACAGATCCCAAGGGTGATATGTAATTTGATCTTGCTTTATCTTTATTATTATTATGTGTTTAATTAATTTATACTTCCTCTTTCTCCCAGCAAGGGATTCAAAGGATCTTATGTTTGTGCACACATGCCTTCATCGCTTCTTGACTTAGAATATAGAATCATAGAGTTGGAATGCTCATGTCCCATATTATTAAATGGTGGTAGCATGCACACGGATGCACATTCACATCACTGCCATTTCATGTATAGGACATGATGACCCAGGGTCAGTGGAAATTGCTGATCCAGAGTTCACAGGTCCAGAGGGTCTACTGTTAATTTTTCATGGTGGGGTTTCCATATTCCATCCTGTTTCACAGATGAAAACTAGGGCACATGTCGGCAAGCAACATCAGAATGTGGTTAAGATGGCAAAAGTTATTAATGAAGAAGAATATGTGCCTGAGCCAACTAGGAAAAGCAAGATTCCACCCTCTCCTCTCCCCTCCTGCTGGTTTAACTTAGTGCAAACTTTTTCACATTGAACGCAATTTGCAACAACTGAAGTAAGTTGAGAAGAAAGAGGAAAAATGGGAGGAGGACAATGAAACTGTGATATTCTGTAAAAAAGTGGGATGACAGAGGATTAATTGGGTCTGTCCCTAGCAAATCAGGACAATTGGAGGCTACAGTCTCCCAGATTGCTGCTTTCCATTTCTTCTGGTTTTCAAAACATGCAAAGTGATCAGGACTGCAGAATAGTATGCAAAATATATATACAGTTAGCCTTTCACATTTGTCGGTTTCGTTTCACAGATTTGATTACAGTTCTCCCTCCACATCACAGGTTTGATGTTCGTGAATCTGATTATTCACGAACATACATGCCCCCCTCCCCATTCTCCTCCTCCCATTCCCATGTGTTTTGCCCCGTGCAAAGAACTCACACTGAGGCAAAATGGAAGAGAATGGGGGAGGCGGAGGAAAGCTTGCTTGAGCCTTCCTTCCCCTTCACTCCCCAGAGCTCCCCCTTTCCCTTCCCATGCAAAACGGAAGGTAAAGAGGGTGGCAAAAAGCTCACATGAGCTTTCCTTTCCCCCCTCTGGAGCTCCCCCTGACTTCCCTATGCATTTTGCCCTGGCATGGAGAACTCATTCCAAGACAAAACGGAAAGGAATGGGGGGAGGCTCACACGGGTTCTCAGCGCTGGGGCAAAATGCATATGAATGGCAGGGGACGCTCCAGAGGGCTTGTGTGAGACTTCCGTCTTCACCCCATTCCCTTCCCGTTTGCATGGGAAGGGGAAAGGGGAAGCCCTGGAAGGGAATGGGGGAGGAGTTGGGAGAGTTATTTGTCGTGTTTCCACTTTCACAAGGGTTCTGTGCCCCAAACCCTTGTGAAAGTGGAGGGACAACTGTATTTGCAATTTTCTCCAACCCCTTCCCCCCACCTCAAATGCTTCTTTTCTGAGAGAATCTTCCCTCTCAGCAGCCCCAACTGGGCCACACAGCCCTTTTAAAAACAACCTCTGATCCTCTTTCTCTTCCACCATCTGCTGCCTTGCCAGCTAAGGATGGCTCACAGCCTGATTTCTCAGCACCACAAACTCTCACCCAATTTCCCCCACCCACCCACCCAAGGAAGGAGATGGGCAAGAGAAAGGAAATATAGGACGACCATACTAACCCACCACCTTTGCGTCTCCTTTACCTGATCTGGTTTAGACCCTGGGTGTCTGTTCTCCACACCGTGCCTCAGCCCCTTATTCTCCTCCATTTTAATATTTGCCATTTTTCTACCTTTGCATGGGTCCTGTGCCCTAACCCTAGCAAATGTGGAGGATCAACTGTACACATTTTTCTCTTATTTGCATGATTACTAGGCACACAATATACCCTTTCTTACTGCAGATTCTGATTTGCTTGAGTACACAGTTTAAACATTTTTCAACCACATATATACAGCTTCAGCCAAGGGTCTACCTCCTTACCTCTTTTCTGATTTCTCCAGGTTTCTATGATCTTTCTAAAACTTTCCAGATTGGCAACAAACAACAAACAAACACTGGTCTCTTTCACAGTGCAAAACAATAGCACAGAGATTTTAACTGTCATGGCTCCACGCTACAGAATCCTGGGATGTGTAGGATGTGCACTAGAGCTCTCTGGTTAAGAATTCTAAATAGCTCATGAAACTACAAACCCCAGGATTTTGAAGATGGCACTTAAAGTGAAATCAAAGCAATATAATTGTGCAGTGTGAAACAGACAATTGACATTGGATTTATTCCAAGGGTATACAAGTATATACAGAATTGGTACCTCTTTCAAACACGCCCTGCAGATATCCAGTGTTTATGATCTAGATCATATCATAGCACAATCTTTCTGGGTTTAGCAATAGGACTGCTCTTCATGGAACTCCAGAAACACAGAGGTAATAACTGTAAATATTAATTGAGGCAAGCCAGTGATCATGGAGGAAAATATGTGTATTTTGTAACATGGGAATATCCAGCCTATGAGATTTTGTCTTCCTGATACATGCTTTGCAGTGCAGATAGAGAGAATTATGTGTCTAGCCTTGCTAGGTCTCTGGGAGCTGCCTGAATGGGAGTGGAGAGGGTTGTCCTGAAGAGTAGAATAGAATAAATGAGTAAGTGAATGAGTAAAAGTGAATAATGGATGGGATGGATAGATGGATGGGAGGGGGCAAAATACTTCATTTCTGACAGAAATTTCTGCAGTTGAAAATGAAATGTGTCAGGTAACTAAACAGACAAACAAACATTGCTCCTCTGAAAAGGGGGGGGAGTAATAATTGCACACCTGGAATCCAACATCTGCTTCAAGCAACACATCCATTTACATTCTGTTCCACTTTCAACAGCTGTTGCTTCAATGCAAATCATGCCAACTCATGAATAGAAACATGTCTTTATTCTCTTTAAGGAAGAAGTTCACATATGTGTGGATGTACGCACAGGTGTATGCTTGTGATATTTGTGTGTTCCCATAGTGAAGGGGTGAGGAACACATGGCCCTCCAGACGACAGCAGTTTCTGTCTGCCCTGGCCAACACAACCATTGGTAAGAGATGATGGCAGCTGGGGTCGAGCAGAAACTGGAAAGGCACGGATTGTGCCTCTTCCCAACATTGTAGGAGGCATATATTCACCTTCACTGAAGCCTGGACATAAAAAGATTTGAAAATAGCAGTCCCATTTGTTTGAAAAACAGACACTGTTCTGGTATGAGAAAGAATCCCCCCTCCCATGTTTTTCCCCCTAAGAGGTGGAGTAGGTGGACAAGCACCATATAGCAGAGCTTTCTCACTTCTTGGAAGAAGAAAGTGTGTGAACACAAAGATATCCAAGGCTGCATATTCCTGAATATCATGAGGCAACTGTGTGAGCTGCAGTTAACTGGAGATGAGATATTCTACTCAGGAAAAAGATTTTTCAGGGAGAAGGGTATTGGGACTTCATAGTTGGGTGGGCTGCAAATATGAAGACTGTATATGCACATTGAACTCCCTCCTTAAAATTTAACCTGAGGTACAATTTCCATAGACCACATTAGGCAAGTCACTGTCCTTTCCCCCTCAGCTCTGCATCTACGAGAAGTGCAGCATTTGTAACATTCTGTCTGCACTTGAGACTCAGTGACAAGATGGCTGCAAAGAATTCTATGAAAACAAGTTGACATGAAAATGAGGGATGGTATATTAGGTACTTCAGTGGTCGATTTCCAGGAGACTAGGCCTTACTTTTTCAGTAGAGACATACTGTTACAAACCACCCGTCCAACTGCACAGATACATTCGCCCCACTCTTTTAAAATTATGGGTTCCAGTGATAAGACTCAGCATTGGAGTGACATTTTCTAGCGAGTATCGCAGCTAGATGGAGATTGTGTTCAATGATAAGAGACAGTTATCCTTCTTGAAAAAGATATTTTAGTTCCTAGATTCTTTGTTTACAGATAATATCATTGTAAAATATATGTTTAAACAGAAGTGCCAAATTATGTATGATGTTGATTTTTTTATGTTTGAAGTGACTATAATTCCAGTTCAAACAGATATAAATATCAGTTGGTTTACAAAATAGACTTGGTTATGACTGATGATTTGAAGATCATGCAGGAAAGGAATCTATGGATCTTTAAGGGTGCTGTTGTAGGTGAATTTAATTGTAGGATGAATATATTATATTTATATTTTTATTTGGATTCCTTAAGGATAGTTTACTCTAGTTTACCCATAGATAAATGAGCATAAGATGGAGCCACATGTGTGCCCATTATAGTGCTTTCCATTTAAAGGCAATGGTCTTTGTTAAAAGTAATATTATTGTGTGCGAGGAGCAAGATAGCTGAGGCACTGATAACATCTAAGCATCTGAATGCCATCACTACAAGGTATATTGTTGTTGTGTGCCTTAAAGTTATTTCTGACTTATGGCATCCCTAAGGCTATACCACACTTGCCCCCCATTATGAGATATGTTGGTATAAAGCAATGTGACATCGCATGCTGCAGGAGTATAGTTGAACATTTGTTGTTCATTCAAACCTGCCGTTATTTTTATTTTAAAAATCATTAGTATCCTTAATGTATGGTGGAAGATTCTGTGCCAGAGGCTGTAGATGTAGATGAATATACAGGGAGATTTTCTCTGTGATTGTATTATACCTACAAACAATGGGAGCCCTTAATAGCTGGGTTAATGAATTAAGGTAACAGGTAAACTAGGAGATGGTTTGAAGTTGATTGATCAGTTGTTTCTATGTTAGCTAGTTTCTTCTTCTTTTTTAAATATATGGTTTATGTGATACACCTGTTGAGATCTGCAATAACGTCTTTGTCAAGAGGTTTTCAAGTTTTTGCATCATTTAATTATAGGAAGCATTCGGAAATGTAGTAACTAGTTATTAATATAGCTCCCCCTTTATCTGCAGGCTTAATAATAATGTCCATTTCTCATCTGCAGATTTCTCAGTGCAATTCTTTCTCCTTTTGAAATATTATCATAGGCTAGTAAAGTTGTTCGATTATTTATGTTTCCATTAATAGACAGAAGGAAAGTTTCTAGGATGGAATTTCTATAAATGTTATGCGTCCAATTTTTGGAGGAGCAAATTGAAGAAGTTCTTTGTACAGAAGTTCTGAAATGTCACTTGTCCCATCACTGAAAAATTCTTTCAACCTCTATCTTCTTTCAAATATGTTGATATCGCTTTTCGTCTGGGCTCTATCAAATTCTCCGGGTGGTGGATAAAAGTTAAGTTTCTTAGATAGCAGCCAGATTTCATTATGAGATAATTTACCACCTCTGAAGTCTATTACAGTTATAGAGAGATGTTCATTTTCACGACTGATAAATCCTGTTGTAATTATTGAAAACATTGAAGGCAATCTTTTAAATCAGTTTCTGGAATGTTTAATAGGCTGCTCATTTGACTTTTTTTGCTGAAAATCTTTTTTCAAACAATAGTTCTATGTAGTATAGAGTTAAATAGGTGATAGGGCAACATGGTATCTAAAGATCCATGTCTTCTGTTTTTGATTTTACAGATATTCTGTGTAGAGATCTGTCTGATCTGGTTTAAACAATTTAAAAATTGCTCATAGCTCTTACTATTCAAGCACTTTTCCCCCCTGACATTAGCTGCTGATCCAATGTTGGTTTCAGCATCTCCACCATTTGAACGTTATTTTTTATTAATATAGTAATAAGAGATATGTTTAAAATATCCCTCTTTTACACATCACATTGGTAGTGTGATATTTTGCAGAGTTCCTGGTTGATTTCTAAACTCAAGATAGTTCGGGATGAGACAAAGTTTTCTATATACTTTTACATGCTCAGTAGTTAGATGGCCTTTTGATATCTTCTCTTGTGAAGATATGACAAACTTAGGATGCTGGCGGTTGTTATTCATAGTAGACTACATAGATACACAGATGTAAAGTTTGACCATTGCATCCCTGTCTCTTCTTTCAGGAGAATTCTCCCTTCATGAGAATCACATTGTGCCTTGTTACCATTTTCAGTCACTCATCGTTGACATTTTTTCTATGTAAAACATCTCTAAATAATGGAAACTAAAAGAACATGCATAGGCCAAAAAACAGAAAATCAATCCACACACACACACAAAGATGAGAAATCACAAGTGTGCATAAATTTGCAACTGGATATAGATGCAAATTTAAAATCAGTGTTATAAATGAAATAGAAATGGATTTGGCAGAAATGGATAAATTAACTATTTCAATTAAGGAAGGATCTTTGGTTAAATTGCAAAATGTTTGGGATAAATTGGTTTTATATTTAAGAGACTGTTCGGGGGAAGTCAATTATTGGTTTTGAAGGTTAAGTTTATATTTATGAAATACTAGGCAGTATGATAAAGATAGATACACTAGAAGAAATATACTTTGTAGGCTATCTTAGAACCAAAAGCTAGTGAGTTAGAAGTCATTTATATGTATTTTTGCCACCTTTTTTGTTTAGTCGCAGTTTAGTTTAATTTAGTTTACTTTTAGATAAGACAATGTTAGGTTAGATATTAGAGTTTGTCCATTTGTTTACTGTATGTCTTTGTAATCCCCTGTAGGATGTTTTATATACACAATATATGTTAATAAAAACATTTTAAAAAATTAATTACACAGAAATGCCCGACAGCCCACTGTAGTAGAACAGTGGCAGCTAATAGCTTCCATGACAGAGAAGTCTTGAATCTGGTCTGGGTTTTAATCTAAACTTGAAAAGAGTTACCCAGTGTGCTGAATAGTTTTTGAAGGTTGGGTCAAGCATCTTCAATTCCTTCTTTAACATTTGGAATAAAACCTCAAACATGTTCACAGCCTTAATGACATGGAAGCCACTCACTGTTGCTATCATAGGGAAGACTGTGACCAGATGAGTTCTGTGCCTGCTTCTGTGCCCCACTGTCTAAGTGCTAATGTTTGATGGGCATCTTCTGGGCCCCTATTCTCCTTCCTTATGGACTTGGATTGGAGTCAGCCCTTCAGACAGAGGATTGCCTTCTGACAGTCCATTGAATAATGGATTCTCCATTGTAATGTAGAGTACGAAGTTGCCCTAACCATTTTGAAGAGTGCAGAAGAGGCTTGGGAAACGTCTTTTGGAATATAGTTCCATCCTTCATGATTCTAGCTTCTCATCTTGGTTTCTTACTCTGTAATGACTCAGAGAAGGAGGCAAAAACTATGAAATTACCAATTAAACACTGGGCCTGAGTAGTCCTACTACTTTAAAAGCACACATTCAACGTTATGAGATTTTAATTTGTTAAACATGGCAGGATTGTGGCCAATTTTTTTTTCAAACCTCTCACTAGGAAAGGTCATGAAGACAGCAAGAAAAGAAAGATGGCAATATGAAACCCATGATGCCAATATACAGAAAGAGGAAAGGTTTTCAGAAATAGAGTTCTTTTTATGGAAATGTTTCATTTTCTCTAAATTAAACACCCAGGCTTGTACGTTATGAACTTCCTTGGAGACCACCTACGTAATATTTGGTTTATGGTCAGTATCTTATGCAAACCTCATATTTTCATGGCCAAATACAGATGTAATTTTTTTTGTCAAAACAATATGATACTGTTAACAAATTTTATTTTATTATTCAAAACAGCCAAGATTTCCTTTTCAACCCCTGCACAGAATGCCTCATTTCTCACAAAGTACTGGAGAACAGACACTGGAATGAAACTCTCTTGTTATTTATGCAAGTGATTTCATGAAGTTCAAACTTTCCCAACAGGAGGGAGGAAGCCTTGCATAATGCAGAGAATTGTTGATATTAAGGACCAATAGACTTTCTGTTTGAATTTTTCTTTGGAAAAAGGAATTTACAAACATTTATTTTCAAAGGTCAGAAGTGTTCTGTGTCCTTTGGCTAAACATTTGGTGAGTTTATTGTATACTTTTTTGGAGGGAATGTTAGAAAAACTTAATTTTAAAATGCACAGCCCTTACATTGCTTTAAATATTTAATGCAACCCAAGATATTTTATTGTGCCTGTTTTTGTAGGATATCTCAAGCAGACTTTTCATATGATGATCCAGAATGAGTTAATATCTGGAAGCAAGGGGAAGTAGGGGGACAGGGGACAGAGAAAGCTTTGCAACCTCTGACTCTGTCTAAACCATATTAATCTCAGTGTATGCACAGAGCTTTAACACAAAAAAGTCTCATGTATGAACTCAGGCCATTTCCGCACATGGCGAGGGAATCGCTCCCTGCCGCTACTCACTGGATCTTCTGGTGGTCCGGTCCGGTCTGGGGTGAGGAGGAGCAGTGCGTGGTCGTAGATCCGCACTGCTCCAGCATCCAAAATGGCAGCTTCTGGTTGGTCGTGGATCTCAACCAACCGCTGAAGCTCGCCAGCCTAAAGCCCGCCCTCTGCAGATCGCAGGCTCACATTGGTGCGAGCCTGCGAATCTGCATCGGAGAGCAGGCACGCGATGCCTCGCGCTGGCATTTTGAAAGACTGAAAAAATCAGGTCTTTCAAAAACACACTGGAGGACCACTTGGGGTCGTTCCAGAGCAGACTGAGGTGCAGATCTACAGTAAGTAGTCCGGACCCAGTCCGCTGCAAGGTGCAGACGTCCTCCGTGGAGGACGCACTGCACTGTTTTACTTACCCTGTGCGGAAATGGCCTCAGTGTCACCTGTACACTGAATTTGCTAGGGTATCAGGATCTACATTTGTTTTATAGCTATTGATTTGCAATAGTTTCCTCCAAAAAGGTCTTGTGGATTGTCATTTGATGAGGATATGAGAATTCTCTATTAGAAATCTCAACTACATTTCCCAGAGTTTCCTTCCTGATAGGAAGAAACAGTGATGGCAAAGGTTGGGAAGGAAGTGACATGAACTAAGGCATTCTCTGTGAGAGTTCGTTTTTTTTTTTTTAAAGGAACTCTTACAGGGTGTCAGCTGGTCACTCCCAAATCGATGGGATAGTCTGGACCAAAAGAACTGTCCAGGTATGAATACTATTGCCCAAATAGGTTCAGCACTTTGGGCAGTTTCTTTAAGCTGAAAAATGGCCTGAGGTGGGAAAGCAAAACTGCCATGTTTGCAAGTGGTTTTCTTGAGTTTGTCACCATTTCCAGGTAAGAAATTGCCCAAGAATTGCCCAGGTTTTTTTTCCCCAAAAAGTATGGGATTTGGGGGACTGTGGGGAGCTGCCATGTGCTTTTTGGCCCAGAAAAGTGGGCTTAAGGCACTGCATGTGACCTCTGTTTTAAAAGAACATCACTTCCAGCAAAGGCAAGTGCACACAGAAGTCCTCCACTTCCCAACCAAACAAGGCTAGCCAACAACTCATAACTCATTTCATTTTTGCTGGCTGCCTCCCAGATTTCTAGCCCTTCCCACTCTGCCAGGTGGTTGCGACCTGAATTCTTTGCTCTATAAAACATCAATAGGCCACCAGGGCCCATTAACCAAGTACTTAGACACAATACAAAAGTCTAGGGAGATGATCAGCTCTTCATTTGGCATTACACAAGAGCACTCCCATAACAATATTTTGGCTCCATGTCATAGCTAAGCATGTTAAGAGCAGTTTGAGCTTTCAACATACTGGATATTGATAGAATTCATGTATTTTAAAGGCCAGAAGGGAATAACATAATAACCTAGTAGAAATGCATGCATATGAACAGGCAGAAGTAATCCTCTACATTTATATATTCAGATTTCTTAATTTCCCATCCCAAGGTTCATAATAGATTTAAAATTACACATAATATGTTGAAATCATATATACATTAGTGACTCTTCCTCCAATCATTCCCAAAGGATTCTCCTAAAGTGAATTCTTCTAAAGTGAATCTCCTTAGCTATAATATCAGTTCAACGGCAGCCACAAAAAACCAAAAAAGAAGCTGATCAGATCTGGGCTTTGTACAAAACAATTCCACAAAATCTGCTGTATTTATTTGAGATACACATACATTCCCTTTTTAGCATGAACAGACCACAATTGAACACAGTAAGTGAAAACATCTAAAAATCAGAATGAATATTGAAAATAAAAAACATGAAAACAAACCACAATAGTCAGACCAAAGCAGAAAACATCTGCTTCCTAAAGCTCTACTTGACAACCACATTTCAGATTTCTCAGTAAAGAGGAGGAAGACGCTACCATTTTGGATTCATGAGAAAAGGCATTCCCTGGTACAGGAGCTACTAGAGAAAAGGCCCTGCACCTGGCTAATAAAGTACTATTTGACATTATGTGTACCTGCTAATTGCAGTCCCTAGGGAACTAGTGGCCAAAATGCAGCCCTCAGTACCATCTTTGTTTCCTCGGTCTAAAAAAATGTCCCAAAATGTCATCTAGAGGGGTTGGGAACATGTTCACTATGTTCCTTTTCCAGGTAAAAAACCCCCAAACCTTCATTCCCTGTTGTTTTTTAAAAAAAATCTCCTGGGCTTAAAATGGCTGAAGAGCCTATGGTAAATTCTGCCTCCCCCCAGAATTTGTTTGAGGAGGGGCAAAAATATTTTTTTATTGATGGGGCTGTAGTGTATGTGGCCCTCCATGGTCTCCTGGTGACATAATGCAGACTAGCATGGCCACTTGCCATTCTGATTTGAGGGGGATTTTAGACGTTGAAGTCTAACAAAGTCACTTCCTTAAGGTTTTCCTTGGTGTTATCTGAACCCCTGCAAAACCGATAGCTGCAATACCATTCTTTTGTTCTCAATAGCATAAACTTGCTTCTGGAAAATCCTGCCTTTGGCAAAGGTACCAAAGCTACACTCAAGGCACCTGAATCCCAGCGCCAGACTCCAGTACTGTTTACTTGCTTAGCATCAATATCTCTTCTTCCTCATCTTGCTCTATATCCTGATCATGCCATTAAAAATGCAATACACATCTATCCTATCAACAATGTGAGCAGCTTGGATGTAGTGCATTTTTGCTTCTCCTTCCACTTGTCCCAAGAAGAGCAATCTCTTGCTCTGGTAACAGTGAGCTGATGATTCACCATATAATCTAATTGAACTATTGATTCCAAAGCTGAGACTTCAATTTAAAATTCCAGAAAGGAGGGGGAGGGAGGGAAAGACTGAAGTCTCTTCCACAAAAAAAATGCTGCGTACTGTATGCTGCCGCCTTTCTCTGCTTCCACATGTGTCTGTCTGTCTGTCTGTCTGCCTGCCTGCCTGCCTGCCTGCCTGCTTGCCTGCCAAAATATGTTAAAAAAAAAAAAGGTCCAGGATGAGAAATGATAGCTTAGTAATAATCTTTTAAAAGCAGTTTCCAAGCATATCACTCTCTTGTGGACCAAGTGGAACTAGTACTGCAAGTTCTGATTGATTTAAAAGGTAAATTAAATCCACTAATTGGTCTATTAATTAACTAGGAGAAACTGGTGATGACAAATTTTAATCAGTATGGCTTCAAGCAGTCACCTCTTTATTTCCTGAGGCTCTTTTGATTATAGTCTGTTACTGGAACTGGAGCTGAAAAACAAAATATAAAAATTAGTGGAACCTGCAACAAAACTATGCATTATAGATTTGTATTATAGGCTCTGTGTTTAGGATTTCATCCATTCCTTTTCCATTTCCCTTCCTGCTGGTGACATATGCACTGGTACAGAGCTGTTTTTCAGGTTTGTATATAGCCTTTTAATGACTGTTGATGTATTTGATGTTTAGTGTTTTAACATAATAAATTGTTTGATCACTTTAAAATAAATCTTATATTTATACTTTTATTAATGACATTGTAAATTTTTTGTTTGTATTGTTTTAAATATCTTATTAGCCGCTCTGAGTCCCATTACTGGGAGAAAGGTAAGGTATAAATGAATAAAATAAATAATAAAATTAATATGCAGGTGTAAATTGTACTACACATGGCAGAGTGATTTTGCTGGACAAGACAGAACAGATATATCCAGCTGATGGTGATGGGCGCAGAGTTCTGCAAATAGAGCCATTCTAGATGCACAATAATGTAGCTACTCCAGGGTGTCAGTGTGAATTGCACACTGCTTCTGTGCATTTTGCATTTTCCATTGAGGTGAGAGCTATATTCATTCATTGTTTCTCATCGCTTGTGCTACAGTGGTATTCAGTACAAGGACTGCGTACCCTCCAACTCTCCTGTTTTGGGCAGCGAGAATCTTGATTAATCCTCTGTCTTCCCACTTTTGCTGCTGCTTTTTAAAATGTCCCAGTTTTTCTCTCGTTCTTCCACTTCCCCCTTTGTCCTTGTATTACTTCAGTTGGTGCAGACTGAGTTCAAAGTGATGTTGCTTGGCCATATACATCCTAATTTTCATCTGCGAAATGTTAGAGAATATTTGACTGCATAGAACTATTGTCACATAACTCCATCTGCAGATATTTATGCTATACTGAGATGATGTAGGATTTTGAATCGTGTATTATGCAGGTCTCAAAAATGAAGTCCTGAACAAGTCCCTGGGTCTAGAATTCCAACCAAGTCTCAAACATTTTTGTCATCTAATATTCCAAAAGCTTCTACGGGCAACCAAAACGGGATAGGAACTCTTGCTAGTGGTCTGACAGCAATTCCTAGCTCTTCATCATGGAGTGATTAAGTGAGGCAGAGTTCCAGATGGAATAAAAGGAATAAGAAGGACCTGATGGCTTACACATGTAGTTCCCCATGTGACGGAAACCTCTGCAGAGACTTGCTAGATAGCACCACCAGCTAATCAGTTTGCAAGCTGATCAGTGAACATCAGGGCATGAATGGACACTAAAAGATCAACTGCAAGAAATCTAACCAAGGCAATTGATCTTGACAGGAACCTTAAACTGAAACTATTCTAAGAGGAAACAATTCTTTGGGTGGAAGGTAAAGGGATATACTAATCTAAAATAATTAACACAATTTTGTTTGATGTTAACTATGGCCATTTCCACACTAGACTTTTATAGTACCATTATTCCACTTTCAACATCCTATGGAATCCTGGGGTTTGCAGTTTTGGGAGGGGCCGCATGGCCCCTCCCTAAACTGCAAACCGCAGAATTCCATAGGATGTTGAAAGTGGAATAATAGCGCTATAAAAGTCTAGTGCGGAAATGGCTTATGAATTTAGAACAGGCATGGGAAAACCTCTGACTCAAGGGTGTTCCCATCTGACTCATGAATTTCTTCCATCCATGCTGCTCCTTCTTCTACTGAGAAGAAAGCCATTTCTGACTGAAGATGAGCTAGGATTTTCCTGATCAATGCTGAAAGAAGACAGCATTTTGTCAGCACAGTGTAGGGAAACTTTGCTATGCTCTCCAATATGTGACTGGGCCTAAAAGAAGATTTAAGACCACTGAAAATTTAACTGCCCCGTGTTTTAAATCCCTTTTTTGGGGGGTGTGGGGGGAGAAAGGACTGATAGGTAGGAATTGAACCTTGTATTTTAAAGTCCATTCTGTGGTTTGTTTGAAGGGACTTACACTGGAGTAGACATGCAGAGACATGAACTGTACTTTGTATGCCTGAAAGTTATAGCAGAAGAGCTTACTCCTAAGTGAGCATGAACAGAACTGATTTTCATCTGACCATGGTGTACTTGTTGCAGTGTGCATTAATGTTGAAGCATTATGGATAAAATTAACCTTTGATTGTATGCTTGAAAGCAGTTGTGCTGGGACTTACTCCTGAGTAGTCTTGGCTAGAAATGAGCTGAGCTTTCTTTCATTGGAAGAAAAATGCATACATTGGTGAGAATTGCACCTGATCCCACCTATATGTCCTTGAGTCTACTTCCTCTGCCTCTTACCTTGCTAGTAAAATATTTTCCGAAGAACCTCCCTGAATTGGAACTTCACCCCAAGTTGAATCTCTACTCCAATCCAGGGAAATGATTCAATTAGAATCAGCAGGAGAGCCAGTGTAATGTAGTGGTTACTACACTTGGGCCAAAATCGAGTCATTCTGGGTTGCGTCATTAAGTCCAGAGTTTCTGGTGGTCTTAGGCAGTAAGTTGCTCTGACTTCCTGGGGTTGTTGTGAAGATAAAACCCAGATATACATTGCTTGGAGTTTCCTAGAGGCATCATGGCTTGACGGAAAAGAGAAAAGAGATGAAAGTGTCTTCCCATTCCACAGTTGTATAGAGGAGGACATTTCTGCCAGTGTGGCCCCTCTTGTGAAATGTCCTTTTCTGCGCAACAATGAAAGATGCTGAAGTTGTGTTTTCTTTTGCCTCTGGACACCCCATACTGGAAAATGTCCCAAGCTACATCAGTTAATCTCCTCAATGGGCAATGAAAGCCAATCATTTGTTTGAAAAATACAAAAATTCTTTGACATCTTATAGCTGTAAAGCAACCTTATCTCACCCCTAATTGTGGCATTGTAATGTTTCATGGCATTTAGAAGAATCAGATGAAAAGGGATCTACAATTAATCAGGGAATTAACAATTTCAAATATTCATAATAGCCCAACAAAGGCATATTCTGATGTAGTGATACTTAGTTTTGAAAAGCACAATGAAAACAGGAAAGAGGCTTTGGTGAGAGCACAGATTATAAGGGGGATGTTTTGTCTTATAGCTATAAATTACAACAATATCCTTCCCAAAAACGAAATATGACATAAAAACAAAACAGTTGCTTTCACATACATACACCCCTGCCTCACAGGTAAATGCATGAGATACCAATTAATTTTCAAAGAAAATTTTAAAAGTTTTCTTGAAATTAATGAGTATGGGTTTCCTTTGTCTTGCTCTTGATATAGAGTTGAATTGTAGGAGATTCTGGAACCTTTTCACAGAATATCCCTGGTCCCTGGGGTTGCCAGGATGGCTATCAGATGGGCATCCTCTAATCCTTAACAGAATGTGGAGCAGGATGAGATACAATAAAGTTCCTTCAGAGGAAATGAAGGTACTTGTCCTCCTTCACCTTCCAAACCTGAACTTTCAGCAACAGCCATCTCTCCCAGAATGGCTATCGACTCCCCAGTGGACAACGAGGGGAGAGGGTGTAGAGGAGCAAGCACCTTTGTTCTTGTTGCTGGACTCTCTTCTACCACTATCCCATGGTGGGATGGGATAGCTGTGGCTGAAAGTTTAGGTTTTCAAGGTAAGGGAGGATAGGTATCTTCAACTGCTTTGATAGTGCTTTCTGGTACCTTATCTTGCTCCACCATCTGTTAAGGGTAAAAGTTACAGGAGCTTGGCACATATCCTATACGGCAAACCCACTTGGCTCTGACCTAGACTTGCTTTTCTTCTATATGCATGGGGATTACATGTTTTGAAAGAAGTCTAGTTATTCTTACTCTGGAAGAACAGGGTAAGTCACTTGTTCTAGTGCAGGATGGTCACTGATGCACCATGAACAAAGGAGTATCACCCCCCAAAATGACAAAATATGGAAAGATTTGCCTAAAAATGTTCATGTGCTCATTTAAAATTAAAATATGCAGATATCAACATAATGCAATAGGTACCTTAAACTCACCATAATGGGGAAGATTGTGACCAAGTGACTTGTGCTCAATCTGCCATCCACCAGGTTCCGCCTCAGAGCCCCACTTTTCCTTCTAATGGTTCCTCATCTATAATTCACCCCAATCATTTTGTCTCCCCATAGTCCCAGGCAGATTTCCAGTACTTCTTCCATCTGCAAGTAGCTGTGGATAACCTAGGGACACAGCTAGCACATCGTACATTCAAACTTGCAATGCAATAAAATGTTTCCAGAATGCTAAATACAAACACAATTTTTAAATGAAATAAGGTGGATCAGTACTTTCAAAACTGAAGAGATAAACCCCCCTCCCCTTCCTCTAGGGCCCTTAGAATGCCCTCTCTCCATCTAGCACCTAACAAAGTTGAATCTACTTGTGTGCATTTAGCTCTTCTTTCATTCCGTCTAAGGACACTTACAGTGTATTCCTATGTATGGCACCTCAGAAGTCAACCTCACAAGCGCATACTTGGGATAACAGCATCATATCCACCACCCGCATTCATGCTGGGAATTACTATGTTTTGTATGGATTTGGCAGTACAAACTAGTGCATATGTCAGATGAATCAAGCACAGGAAGGTAGAAACTGCCATATGCTATCAGCCCCAGTTAGCATCATATTAACTGTATAAATCCATCTTCTGCTTCTGCCAATGCACCCACGCATTTGCACTACTCTTGGCCTTAGTTTTACAAGATAGAAAAGCACCTGCACAAAGCAGTCCTTCAAAAGTAGGAGTATCCAATTTTAAAAAGACAAGTGGCCATGTTATTCAGGCAGCAGGTGCTGGGAGGTGGCAGAAAAGTACCAGTGGAGAGAGCCGAAATGTAGACAGAATGTTTACAAATCTTGGTACAGTTATTTAAACTTCCTTTGGAATTCAGACCAATCCCTTTAAAAACCAATGAGGTTTTGCCTAAAGACGTACTAGTTTTACTTCTAATCCCACCTTGAAATGTTGCCTGCAACTCCCAAGAGCAGCCTATTCAATCTAGAAGTTTGAATCAAGATTTGAATTTATACCCTGATTAGATTTGGCTCCTGACTTTATCATATTTTTCATCTAAAACTGCTGAGGGAATATGATTTGTAAAACATCATCTAAGTGACTCGAGGCAAGTATTTCCCACTATTCCAAACTAATCCTAATTAAAGAAAAAGAAAGCAATACATTTTAAAAAGTATCATTGAACTGCACTGGTTTTCTGCAAGGGTCTGTTTTTCCTGTGTCTCAGTTCACTCAGCTTGATAGAAATCTCTTCCCAAGGAATAGTTCTCTGGTAAATTGCTGCTTGACTACAACCAAAGTGAACATTTTGATCATTCAACCCAAGCCAAAGAAGCACCGGTTCATTTGACTGATACAAACATACAACAAATAAGCTTCTCTTTAAACACACATAGCCCTGGCCTTGCTTTGTTTACTGTTTAAAAATACTTTCTATTTATTTTAAACATACACATGGCCTAGAAGGGAAACAAAATTGTTTCCCCAAACTGAAGACAGTCAGAACACTTTAATATTTGCTCCCTATCTTGCCAAATAGTTGATGTATATGTTTGATATTTAATGACACCTTATTTCATTCTTTTCAGTGAAATTTTATATATGCTGTACTGGGCAGGCTATAGAAAAGATTAACTCAGGGGCTCTGAGCAAAAGATCCTGAGGGAGAGATCTGATTGCCCCAATACTCTTTAGCCCATGAGAGGTGAGAAGACGGAAAACTGAAGACTTCTGGGAATAAGAAGGAAGAGAGGCTGTGTGGTGTGAGCTTGCAGCTAAGTACTCTATGTTAGAGCAAGGAAAGGAATCCTGGGAAAGGGTTATAAGAAAATCAGGGACTATCTAGCCAGATGGGTTAAGTTTTCAGTTCTTTTGAAAGAGATTGGAGACCTGGGAAAGGCAATGTGGAGTTGGAGAATAACACTTTTGTTCTTTTTGCTTGTGCCTATGGGTTTGCTTCTTTCTCTTGCAACCAGAGGGAGAGCCAGTTATTTAAGCTAGTCAAATTGTTTGAGATACTGGCCATTTCTGCACGGGGCGAGGGAATCGCCCTGTGCCGGTACTTACCGGACTTCTTGGCTCCATGCTTGGGTCCAGGCTGGTCCGGAGCAGTGCGTGGCCGCCACTCCGCACTGCTCTGGGGACGAAAATGGCAGCTTCCGATTGGTCGAGGCTCTCCACCAACCACTGAAACTCATCAGCCTAAAGCCCGTCCCCAGCAGATCGCAGGCTTGCACTGGTGCGAGCCTGCAAATCTGCACCGGAGCGCAGGCACGGAGTGGCGCGCTCCGTGCTTTTGAAAGACCTGTTTCAAGTGGTCTTTCAAAAGCACGCTGGATGACCACTTCGGGTCGTTCCGGAGCAGGCTGAGGTGCGGAACTACACTAAGTAGGTCCGACCCAGTCCGCTCCCAGGTGCAGATGTCCTACCTGGAGGACGCTCTGCACCATTTCTTTAAGCCCGTGCAGAAATGGCCACTGTCTGTAAGCTATTTTTCTATTTTTTTAAAAAAAAAAATCAAGAGTTTACACTTCTAAAAAGTTTCCCTTATTCTTTAAGAGAGAGTGGGATGCTCTGGTCACACATCTTCATGGCAAGGTCTACCAGGAACTTGTAAAATATTTTTCTTTTTCTTTTTCCCAGAAAACATAAGAGAGAGGGGGAGAGTGTTGAGCCCTTACATTCTCCAGAACTCAAGGAAGAAAGGAAGGGAGATTGGATCTCTAAGAAAGGGCTTGGTGGCAGTATTACTGCTTTCACTCCACCAGGAATAGGTGGATAAGTCTGGGGAAAACCGAGCCACACACTGGCCTCCCTTTTCACCACATGGGCTTACTCAGAAATAAGCCCTATTGCAAGGGATAAGTGTAAGATATTAGAACATATTAGTTGGCATGAAGTGTTTGACCATATCTGACGCATAATAAGATGCCATATGAAATGACTGCTGAAACAGTCATTTGAGAGATGCCAACAGCTCTAAAGCATTTGATTTTTTTAATTTTGAGGTTAAAAGTTCATATGCAAAATGTGAATGCTGAAATTGGAAAATGTGTTGAATTGTGAATATTTATTTTAGTTCTAAAATAGCTCCATTGAAGCAAGTAATAGTAATCTTCTGTGGATGACCCTTTGGGCCCACAATGTGTCTGTACAGCAAAACCAGCACTTCTAAGAATCCTAATGTTCTCAGCTTCACTGGATTTTACCCCCCTCCTATGTAACTCAAGGTTATTATCAGAGGATTACCAAATCTTCTGTGATAATATCCCACGCTTCTACAGGAGAGTCTGCCTGCATGTCTTTTCTCCCTGATTAGCTTTGGTAGGGTGTATTCCTTCACAACATTTAAACATGGTAAACATGGTCTGTACCTCAATAGCCTTTCCTTCACTCTACGTACTGTATCAGGAACAGAAATGCTTTAAGGAACCACCAGAGCCTTTGACCATTTCCACACTAGAGTGTTATAGTGCTACTATTCCACTTTCAACATCCTATGGAATCCTGGGGTTTGCAGTTTAGGGAGGGGCCTGAGGCACTCATCACCTTAGCCTCAGATCTATTTGCATAACTAGTCACCAAGAGGCATCTCTGTTTAACAAGTCGATAAACAAAAGCACAAAAAATGAACGACGAGATCATAGAGAAGTGTGCAACCACCAGCCCTCTCCAACTCTCTTAGCTGCAACAAAGAGGAGGAGAAGAAACAGCCTGTAGTTGCCTTATCTTCTCCTGGGTGGTGATGAGTACTGGGCCCAAATGGAGAAATCAAGCAAAAGCAGAGCATAGGAAAAACAATATTTTCGACCGCAGCTCCAAGAATCTACTGGCTGGGCAACTCTTGGAACCATAGTCCAAGAAAGATTAGTGGTTACCATGGCAAGGAGATGAACTTACCCAGGAACAGTGGTGGAGCATGGAGTGTGTGGAGAAGGGATGGGAGGGGGTGGGGTTACGGCATGAGGGGTGCGGCCACTGTGCATAGGGGCATGTCTGCAGCACATGGGGGCATGGCCAGGGCATATGGGGGCGGGCCAGGGCACATGGGGGTGTGGCTACGGGCCAGGACACCCCAGAAACATTGCTGTCCGGGGCCAATTGCCCACTTCCATGTCCCTACATGACTGCCCAGGAAGGAGGACCTACTATGGGTGTCTTGACCAAAGGCCCTTCAAAACCTGACACTGATCCTGATAGCTAATTTTTCCCCAGGACTTTTCTTTTTAAATACGTGTTACTATTGGTTTAAAATATGTATTATTTTGTACCTGTTTTATTTAAAGAATTAATGAAATTTGACTTCCTTTTTAAGATGAAAGAGCAACCACATTATTTTTGCATCAAAAATCTTAAATGCGGGGGGGGGCTCTTCAATTTGGCAGAAACCTTTGTCAGAAGCGCGGGTGGTCATGATGAAAACTGTGGCCGCAGAATTCTGTATGGTCTTTATATATATGTAAACACTATAATTACTGCACAACCCCTCAGTCTCAATTTTCCAGGCAGCAGTCACTGAAATCAGTGGGGCTGTATTTTCCTGGTTGCTTGGGAAGCAGTTTTCTGCCATTTCCACTCCATTTCCCCTGAGCAATCTCATTGCAACATTCAGAAACAGGGTCCCTGTCACAATCCTCCTTGCATAAGAAATTGCTTGCATGGGGGACAGCAGCTAGCTCCTTTTCGAGCAACAGAAGACTGGACCCCATTCAAGCATAGTGGCTGCTATCTAGTAAGTAGAAATTGGGAGAGTTTCATGGTCCCTATGTAGCTCCTACATAGGGACCATGAAATATAATGGTCATGACTGCACAACTCCAGGTCTTGCACATGTAACTATGATACAGGATTCCAGCCTATAAAACTAGGAATGGAGTGTAGAAATTGCTGAAACACATAGCCACTGAATGAAATTGGTTGGCAGAATGTTGGGGACAGATTAAAGAAAATTAATGTTTGCATGCCATAATCATGATAAAGTCACTCACATCGATTCTAAACTTGACTTCATACTGTGAATAGTTCCAGCACAATTGTGTTTCCTTTTGTGATAGATACTTTCCTGTTGGAGAAGCTTGACGTTGTGGACCAAATAGATCATTGCTGGAGAAAATCAAAGGGTTCAGTTGAGAGTGAAGCTGCTTTGAGAACATGCTGCATGAACTTCCAGTCTTTTTGAATGACATAGATTCTCTAAACTGGTATTTCTCAGGTTATCTGCTATAGGGATATGTGCCAGGGACCAGCACTATATTTGTGCCCATTGGCTACAGCTCTTTGTTTCTTTCCTGGAAATTCTCCACACCCTGGCAGCTGATAGCTCATGAATCAGCACCAGTCTATGGACCACCTGAGTACTGTATTAAACCAGGAGTGCACCTTGTGGCCCTCTGGGCCACATGTGATTCTGGTCTGTGTGGACACTTACACCCTTTACAGAATAGGAAGGAGCTGAAAGCCACCTTTCTACCCTCTTCTGCATCAAGGAAAGAATGGCCGAAATCTTTGGGTGAAAGGATTGAGAGACGGCTCACCACTCACTTCCATGGAGATAGTCAGAACAGCAGCAAGGAATGAGCAATCTGCATGAAAACATCAGGAAGTCAGGGAAGAGTAAGGAATCTGGCAGGAAGCTTCTTGTAAGGGCTTTCTGCAAAAGCACTGGGGGCACTGTGCACTGGGCCACTGGCTATGGATCAATGATATAGACCCATTTCCACTCAGTTTTAGACTTAGATTCTGATCACCAACAACATTGTTTAAACTGGTGGTTGATTTATGCCAGTGGCTGGTCAGAAGAAGTACATCTCTCTCAATTCATGCTAGGCCTCTCGGTGACTCTTGATATCACTGAGTGTGACATTCTTAAACATTACCTGATCCATAAGCGACTTGGTTTACAGTGGTTCTGGTTCTTCATGTTGGACAAGTTCTTGAAGGTGACACAGCGCAATACATGCTCCACTTGTTGATCTTTGTCCTCCACTATTCCACAGGATTCTATCTACTTCCCTATGTTCCTTCTTCCATACAATGCTTCCCATCCCTCAGTTACCTAGAAAAGCCTGTCTATGTTTCCCTTCCCTGGCTGAGTTGCAGTTTATAAAATAAGGGCAGTTGATGAAATAAGAGTCTTTTCTGTGGAAGCATAGACTGTACAACTTTCTTATCAGAAAAATTCAATTAGCTCTCTCACTTATGGCCTACTACAACCAGGATCTGTTTAGATAAGCATTTGTCCCCTCTTTAATGTCATTTAGTCTTCCAGTTTCATATTCTCTGTAGCAGTTTACTATGCAGTCATATTTTTAATGTTTTTCTATATACTGTCTGTTACGTATTGCAAACTGCCTTGAACAGGTTCCATTAGAATGAAAAAGTAGGGTCAGAGTTTGAAAAAGTTGATTTTTTGAACTGTGGTTCCCACAGTTTGACCACAAAATGTGGTATAGGAAGACACTGTTCAGGTGGCTTGAAAAAGAACTAGAGAAGTTAATGGAAGATAAGTGTGTCAGATATTTGTCATGATAGTTAAACAGAAGCTCTATACTCAGGTGTGCTGTACTCTGGAGTACTGGTTGGAGACACAGATGCTAGCAAACAAAATGCGTATTAGATTCCCAGAGACATAAAGCTGGTAAGGTGATTGTCAAAAAGAGCTAAATCTGATTCAGCAGGCAATTCTTCTAGAAGGGAAAGATACTTTAAAAAGATGAGCAAGTCAAACATACCAACTCATGCAAAAAATGCATTTATATTTTCTAATGAATTATTGCTCATCTGTTATGATTTCCTACCCTGTCTTGTGTTTGAAGCATTTTAAACACCCAAAGGCACTGGGAATATCTTTACTCCCTGTATAATGCTTGAGTGATATGTACGTCTCAATAATAACACAGTCTTTACTTAATAATTTCTCCTCCCAGTTCTATGAAAATACTTAAACAAACTGGAAAGATCAATTAGCAATTTATAATATGAAAAGAATATGCAATATGAGCTATTGATCTTTCTGAATGTCTATCATCCCCTCCCAACTCTGAGAAAGATAAAACTTTTCTGTTTTGGAGTCATAGTTTAATGTTTACTCATAATAAGACAAATGAAAATTATTTTTAAAAAATACTCTACTTGGTACTGTATTTCATAAAGCTGGTGTTGTCTCAATCAATAGAGCCAATGTTATCTTAAAGTAAGAACAAATAACCACTATTTGAAAATAACTCATCCTGGATGAGACTATTGGTCCATCTAGACAAGTACTGTCTTACCCCAACTGCTAGCAACTCTCTGTGTGAGTCAGGGACAAGATGTTAGTCTTGCCTCTACCTAATATCCTGTTCACTCAACCTGGACAACGTGAAGAAGCTGTGCCACTTTATTTAAAAAACGGTGAGCAAGTTGACCTTTTGAAATTGATTTATAAAGAGTGTTCCTTGAAGAAATATATACTTCCCCCTTTGACTTTTCCACATTCTGTTATGTTAACACCCTGGAACTGAAATGGATTTAATTGGCTATTGGTGGAAGGGACTCACCAGGGCCCTGGGAGGCCATATGTGACCTGTGGGCCACATTTTGCCCACCCTGACCTGGATCAAGGCAATAAAGAACGAGGAGTCCTTTCCTCTGAAGCTCTCTCTCTCTCTCTTTACACCGAAGTATATCATCTACCTTAAGGATTCCCCACACATTGGGCTGAACCATTTACTCCAGACCAGATTAGAGGCCAAACTGGCAGCTACTTCAGTGTCATTCTACACCCTCATCCCAACCACAAGAATGGCAGAAAAATGAGGATTAGCTTTTCTATGATCTACTAGCAATTGATACCACTCTAAAGAAAGGCAAATACTCCTGTGTAAATTTTTCCTTCTTCCTTCCTTCGTAGAACTGATATTCTCTCTGCCAGCAGCAGAGAAAGCAAACGGAAGACTGCCATTATTTTGGTGCTCTCCACCCCATCAAGTGTGATTTAAATGGAAAGAGATGGATTTGGCTATAAATTGTTACAACTGCTTCAGGGCTTTAAAGTATCTGTATAACAGAGTGAGCATGCTCAGCAGTCCACAAAAGCCAATTTTTGGGTTTCCCAAAGGACCACGGCTGTGCACTGCGGTCACCTTTTTGGACAACAGGAAGCAATGTTGCATACTTGCATGGCCTGGAGCTTTCTGAAATTTTTTAAATCAAAAATTGGTTGTTTGTTAAAACCTTTTTGGGGAGTAGTAGCATTCCTAAGAGCTGCACTGGACTCCTAATGAGATGCACTTGCTTTTTGGACCACACAATTCCCATCTCTGCTATATAGAAAAACATGTGGCCAGTGTCTGAAATATAAAGGAGCTATCCAAGTTGCTATTGGGGTTTAAGGTTCAGCACCACGGATATCTCCCTTGAAGTCTGAATTAAAACTGAGAACACTTTCACCATCCCACCAACACAAAAGCTATCAGCTCCAACTGTTTGTGCCTGAACCGGCCCCGACTGTAATGAGTGCACACAAGTATTTTTCACACCGCATGCCTTTGGCAATTTTTCCATTCAATATCAAAACACTGATCAAGTGAGCTCCTTCCTCCTGATAAAGTAGCCACTCATCTGTATAGCATTCATGTATAGCCCTGCATTTAACTTTAATGATACATTTAATTATCTCAATAAATTTATTTCAATGCTGCAGCAGTGATGCTGCTGTCTGTAATCTCATATGTTACTGATACACTTAACTCAGAAACTAGCAGCAAAGGGGAAACATTCTTAGCAAAGCTGATAAAGTTCATATTTACTGCATGATATACTAATGCCATCTTAACATGCAAATGCTCAGCACATCTGGCACTGTTCTGATGAAGAGATGTGGATTATTCATTATAATTACAAAATGCTTGCTTACTGTCTGGAATAATGGAAAGAACCAGAGATTATGTACTCAAAAGCTACCCTGAGGAGAGGATGTACAGCTGAGAAACTGTTGTTGTAATGGAGAAATATTTAAAGAACAACAGGCACCCAGAGGAGATACAGCAGCAGATACAAGATTGCTGTTTGACTCTAGCAAAGAGCAGAAGATAAGGAATTGAATGGAGGGAAAACCTCAAGCTATCTACTGGAGTAATTGTAAATTGAAAAATCTGCTTGTAGATTAGACCCTATATACAAAGACTAGAATAAACTGCAGCCTTGCAGATTAATGGCAGCCAACCAACATGTTGCCTGTCTGTTTTTTACTGATGTGTACCTCTGTATCACAGGGCAGTTTGCACTCAGTGCAAAAGATCTGGAAGATGCTGATTTGGAAGGCACTCTGTTGTCCCTGCTCACGAGGAGACAGCTTATCCTTAATACAAATTTAATGGCTAAGGGTGATTCTTCAGTGTGACACTAATGACTAGAGGACATTTCTCTAATGGTTTTAGATGGACAGAGGTGGCTACTATGTGTTCTTAGAGATACACTCACCCACTGTGATGGGGCTTGAGACCAAGGCAATCACTGTGAAAAAGATAGTCTTGCTCCTTGCTGGGTACTAAATTTGTTTTAAAGCAGATCTTGGAAGTAACATGTTAATTGGAGGGGCGAATTATGAGAGGTAGCAATGATGTTTTTTCCCCCCGAAATAACACAAGAATAGGTACCATACTTGCTTCCTAAGTGTAATAAATAACATTTACTCATTCTTTGGGATTCATCTGGCAAAATTTAGGGCCAATTTCCTATTCATAAAATATATTGTTGTAAATATTAATAATAAAGAAATAACTAAAAAGTGATGAAGTAATACCATATTGTATGTGTCTGCACCTTCAAGTTGCCTGTTGACTTAATAGCAGCCCCATGAATTTCATAGACTTTTCTTAGGACAGGAATGCTAAGAGGTAGTATTGCCAGTTCCTTCACCTAAAATAGAGCCTAAAGCACCTCGTATTCATTGGTGGTCTCCCATCCAAGCTGATGCTCCTTAGCTTCCAAGATCAGACAGGATCTGGTGTCCTTAGGATATTTAAATTACTTATACATTACTTACCAAGTAAAGAATAAAAAGTTACTCTTTAAGGAAGAGCAAGAACCGATATATATTCCAGCAAGAAGATGATCTATTGACTGTGATACTATCTTCTGTCCCTTCATTGAATTTGTCCTTAAATTTCTGAACTTGTTTTTAAAAGTTTTAAATTTTTGGTAATGTGTGTAATGAGTGGAGGACCAAAGAGGTCCCCTGGGTATGCTTCAGAACAGACTAACCATCTTTCTGAAGCTGACCCTGTAGCTGGAAATGGTGGGAATCAACATGTCTAGGAATTCTTGTTGCAAAAGGCTGTTTCAAAGCATAAGATCTCATCTTACAGCCTCTTTGGTTTGTCACTCACCTCCACCTCTCTTTTCTGTCCATTCCTCCCAAGACATTCCCTTCTTTCCCTCTTCAGATGCCTAGTTTATTTGAGATTAATAAGGAGTGATTAATTTGAGTTAGAGTGCACTGATCCAGCAACAGCATGTACAACAATAGGTGAAATACTACAAAAAATCGTCAATGAAGTGAAAATGGAAAATTCTTAATCTGAATTTTTTGAGTCCTTGAGCATATGCATAGCATTTTTTTTCTGCACAACTGAAATCACTACATTCTTTCTGCCTGCCCACTCCCAATCAAGAAGCGTGGTCTGCAAAAATTGTGATAGCACAGATGTTTCTCAGGGAGGAACAAGGGATCCTAGATATAACCTAAGCATCTTCAGTTTTAATGATCTAATAAGCCTACCCTTCTCTGTACCCACCTTTCCTTAAGTGTATAATAAAAACCATGCACATAGGAAATTGGAGACAAGGTTGGTGGGTAAAAAGCCGAATTGGAAGGATGTGGAGGGAGAGAGGGGGGAAAGTCAAGAGAGAAAGAAATGGGGGGGGGGTTGAGGAAAACTTTTTCACTTAATTACTTAACACCTAGCACCATGTGAAAAATACACTAAAGAATTGCAAAGGGATCATTGCCATTCAGCCCAAATAATGTTTATAATGTATATGATGCCATAATATATTTATATATATCCCGAATATAAGCATTAGAAGGGAAGAAGTTACTGCACACACCCACTTCCACCCCTAGGAAAACTCCAAATACTTTCTTTCCATGCAGGCCTTTAAGCAGCCAGAAAGAGCCCTGGCTGCTTAAAGGCCTCAGTCTTCAAACAAATCACTCCACTCCCATTCAGTTCCAATACTCACTTTTTTCTTCTTCTCCATTCTTTTTTCTTATTTCCCAAACACAACAACTCTTCTGCTCCCCACAAAAAGCTGTCAAACCTATGTTCCAGAAAGTTCTCTTTCCCGCCAAAGGAATCACACTATCCATTGTTAGTCTGCTCAACAACCAAGCCATGTGATGCATTTCATCCAGTTCCAATGTTCTCCTCTAAGTCTCCTAAAATAGAGGCAGAGGTACTCACCCTAACAAATTCAAAAATTCTAACAAGCAAATTCACTTAAGCATATTTTAACTTTAGTGTTAATTGAGCTATCTACATAATTAAGTGAAATCACTAGGAAAAAATAGTGATTTAATAAATTAATGAATCAATCAACCAGTTAATTCCAAGATCTATTCATAAATTGCTGATGACTCCTACCATTTACTGCCTAATGGTAGGGCCAGCCCTCATGAACAAAAGTTTCCTCATTTCCACTCCAACTCATTGACTGCCATTTTCAGGTTAATGGCATCACATTAAGCATCTTCTCAGCACATTACTGGAGAGATTCAGGAAGAGATGCAGGACAAGATCATACACAGTGCCATGTAGTCTGAGCAAAGCCTGCTCCTGTTAAAGTGGATGCAAAACATTCAGCCTACAGCACAAAAGAAACAGAGAAATATCAAATCAAAGGTGCACAGCAGAAGGGCCATTTCCTTTGGCTCTTCTTCTATTTTTGAAAGTTGGGTACATTCCTGACTTGAGAATTAGAGCCATTCATCATTGTTCCTGCCACTGGTGTAGAATGTGCAAACTGAAACAAAGCATTCAGCATTCACCACAGCATTCACCGTTAAGCAGAGCCTCTGCAGTTCAGCAGATTGCTTCAACCTTCTCAGTGTCAAACTTGAGAAACTCATAAAACAAATGCATGAGAAACAACAGGTCAGACATTGGGGTGCGGCACAAGGGGGTCTCAATATAGTCACATCCTATTAACCACAGAATGATGATTTCATAAATCTCAATACTCAGGTGTTAATATTCATAGTGATTCTTATACAAATTACACTAAGAATAAAAACGGTCCGTCATCAAAGATACATACTGTACTGGAACCAAATAAATAAATAAATAAATAAATAAATAAATAAATAAATAAACGGGAGGAAAAGAGGGACAGGCAATCAATATTCTGGTGTAGTAAGAAAGATTTCCTTCTCTAGTGACAATCAGCTCTGCATAATTAAAATAGCTTAGAGTGCTGAACTAATTTTCAAATTGGAGGTTTCTTCCGGTAGCAGTTCTTTACATACAAAGTTTCTACTGCGGCTGAATTTAATTGTGAGTCTAATTACAATTTTAATGAATATCTGCAGCACTGCATGTAAAAATCGCACTCCACAGTGCTGCTATATTAGCACCAATAACAGCTCTTCCTGGTTGAAAACATAGATTAACACATACACACCCAGTGACTATGAAGCTTAAAATATACTTGGGGTACGATAGTTTATTCTAGGTTTGTGAAAGTGAATGCAACTCTGCTGTATCTTTCATATGATATGTTTATGGTCTTCTACCAAAGTACCTGTTCAATTTCTTGGTTTACGTTACCTTTACGAGGAGCTTCCAGGTCAGCATTACAAAAACAAGACAATTGGTAAGCAGTGAGAACAATGTATTTGCATGGTTGCAAAAATGTTGAGCATGCTCTATACCAGTAGTTGTTAACCTGGGTCCATGAAGATCTGTGGCTGTAAACCACCAGCAGTGGCAGCAACAGGGACACATCCGCAGGGGAGGGTGCTGAAATTGCTTCCACATTTGCAAATGAGGGAGCAGTTTGGACTTGTGCACACGCCTTCTGCTATGTCCCTCTGAGCCCACACACCCCTGCCATCAGGGACATGGCAGCAGGTATGTGCACACATCCAAACTATGATTCTGGAGACCAGGATTTGAATCCCCATTCAGCCATGGAAACCCATTGGGTGACCTCAGGCAATTCACATTCTCTCAGCCTCAGAGAAAGGCAAAGGCAACAAATCTTGCTAAGAAAATTGCCCATGACAGGCTCACCTAAGAGTTGGCATAAGTCAATTTTCAAAGGGGAGAGACAAGATGCCTAGAAAGAATCTCCTCCAGTGGCACTTTATTGTTGTGTGCCTTCAAGTCGCTTGTAACTTATGGCAACCTTAAGGTGAACTCATCACGAGAGTTTGTGGGGGTGTTTTGAAAGATTTGTTCAGATTTGCTTCTGCCTTCCTCTGAGGCTGAGAAAATGTGACTTGCCCAATGTCATCCAGTATCTGAATGGAGACTTGAATCCTAATCTCCAGAAGTCTTAAATAAATAGATAGATAGATATTTGAATACTTAAATTTAAATTTAAATATTTAAATCTAAATTTATATATTTAAATCTTAAGTCCTGGGGGTTCCTAGCCGCAAACTATATTTACAGGGGATCCCTGATAAAAGATTAAGAACCACTGTTCTATACAGTTAATAAAGTCTCTTGCAAGGATGATTTTACAAAATGTTTTTACATTCACTCAAACCAACCCCATCTCTTTGACAGAGATTTATAAAATTAGATACGGCATTGGGAATGTGGATAGTTACGGAATATGGAAGGCCCCTTTACAACATGATTTTTACATCCACCCAGCCCTCCTCGTTACTTCTTTGTCTTCTATCTAGCCAGAAGTTAGTTTATTTGGTTTTTGTTTCACTAGCATTTGGCATTGGGAGAATGGTAAAGAAGGGCTAGAGAAACCCAAATGTTCGGTGCCAGGTTGCAGCAGCAAATCTGGAGTAAAACAATGGAATAAAACCAGAGTTGGGAAAGAATGGGATTCTAATCTCACTGATTCTATTGGAGGTGCGTGAGCCCACCTACAACAGGCAAGGTGAACAGCAGCAGCATCTGAATTCCTTACTAACGCATGCTTGAATAGCAAAACAGAGAGAAAAAGGGAAAACAAATTAGGTATCCCTAGCATGTCAAAAAAAGCATAGATCTATAAACTGGCAACCAAAATGGAAATCATAAGAAAAATGGAGGCTGCTGAAAGGAAAAAAAATAATCCTTGGATTCATTTTGGAAGAAGTTTTCAAGGGGTGTCGAGATGGTTCAGAATATTGTTGTTTACTTCCATGAGGCTTCCCTGACCTGGTTGTTTCATTTCACTAGTGAATATTGTTAATTTTGAATAGAAAGTTTGCCAAAATATGTTGAACTGCTTTTCTTTATTGTGGTGTAGGGACCTATCTCTATTTTTCTCATGCTATTTCTGCCTCACATGTCAAATTTTCTGTTAAACAAGTAATGTCCAGGAGCATATCTACTTCTTTAACTGAAGTACACATGTATTTATATATTATTAATTCTTATCTTTATAAGTAGTTCTTCTGCCAGAATTGGCTCCCGAAGTGGCCTGCAAGAAGTAAATCCATAACAAAGATACAATATACTCTATTAAGTAGAGATGGTGGGAAGGAGCATGGTGGAACAAGAGAAAAGGAGAGGCATTTGCCACTTAGAGGTCTTGTTTCACATTATTTGTGCCTTGCATTTTACTTTTGCATTGCTTGCTTCACTAGTTCATGCCTTCTTTTGCAATTTCATTTTTAATTAAAACCAGTTGCTGAAGCCTTCATAAGATATGCCATATTGGTGATAAGCTGGCACTCTCTGTGGTTAGCAATGATAAGGTGGGAGTACTTCAATGTCAGTCCATTGGTCTCAGCTCCACTTTCCAGGAGCCAGTGCCTGCTAACCAGAGCATGGAACAAATTACCTCAAAACAACAGGTTATTTGTAATCAATTCCTTTTCCACACAGCTATGCGATAGCAACATTATATTTCAACTATAATGTAGGATTGGATAACGTATTATACTTAATGGTAACTGTAAAAAAGTTACTCCTATATTAAATATAAGAGGTGTTAATACATTGTGGAGGAAGAATATCCCACAGTTTATCTGCAGGCTTGTGTTTGTTGGAAGTAATTAAATTTACAACAAGCAGTAGTCCCCCTTGAATAAATCTTGCCAAGAAAGCCCTATGATAGGTTCACTTTAGGGTTGCCTTAAGTCACAAATGGGTTAAAGGCATACCATAAAACAACAACTTGAAGGTACACAACAACAAAATTAAGTGTTTACAGGCAACAGAAGTACAGTTGGGTAGTTAGGATTCTCTCCTGCGTCTCCTCTCTATCTTGCTCTGTTGCTTCCCTACCAAACACAGATAATCTCAGGCGTGACTTCCTTCCTCCCACACACTTTTTCTTCTTTCTGTCTTAATCAAATACCCTCCCCACATTTTCGCTTTTCCCCTCTCATATGTTATTCTCTAACAAACATCTTTCCTTTCAGCAAAGATGATGTTTTGTTGAATGCTGTGCCCTGTGCTGCTGAATTAAAATTAAAATTATCTAAAGGTTTATGTAGTCTCAAAAAAAGGTTATTTTATGCAGTTTCAAAAGTAAAGTGTTAACTGTGAGTGGTAACTATAAGTCCTCAGGTAAAGTAAGCTACAACTAGAATGAATTTTTACAAGTAATGTTTAGCTCCTAACTGCTCAGCTATACAGCCCTGCTGCCTCATATTGTATATCAGTCCTTTGTAGCTGTACAACCTTCCTAACTAATGATTTAGCCAAAGCACACACCAGCAAAAACAAACCGTTCAGCACCAATGTTGGTCCTCAGGAAATATCCAGTGACTGTTAAAATCTGGTGGAATGCTGAGAAGCCGGCACTTGCGAGGGAAATCCTCACTTGTTTCTCTTTCCTACACAAAAACCACAAAACATGTCTCCTTGCCTGTGAAATGGTGAGATATTGTTTTGAAAACCTTTTTTTTGTGCATATTTCACAGATTGCACAAAACTACGATCGCTGCTGCCTGTTACGTTTACAGATTAGAAGCATCAGATGGAACGTTTGTACCTTTTCAGCACCAGACAGTCCATCTCTCTCTCTCTCTCTCTCTCTCTCTCTCTCTCTCAATCTCAATCTCTCTCTCTCTCTCACACACACACACACACACACACAAAATCTATGATTGTGATTTGCTTGAAAATGGGAAAAGACAGCCATTTTGCACAGAGCCTTTCTGTAACACATCCTTGATGGGAGAAAAGTACCCACTCCTTGTTTTCTTCTGATGCTGAACACTGGCAATTTTTCTCAACAAGAACAAGAGATATTTGTGAATTTTCTCCACATCCCTAGTTGCTTTCCTTAGCTTCTGGAGAAGATGGAAGGAGCATCTTGGATATCAGACCATTGTTCTTCCTATCCTGCAGCTGCTGGTGTGTGTGTGTGTGTGTGTGTGTGTGTGTGTAGTATTAACCCTGGCAGAAGTCTCTGTGGAAGCCAGCATTTTCTCTGAAGTTATCATTAACTGTGGTGATAGTGAAGTCAGTAGTCATAGAGATACTGCTGTACAGCAGGAGTGGGAGTAACGTTGCACTCCAGAGCTTGTTGGATTGCAACTCCCAGTTTCCTTACGACCAGCTGTGTTGGCTAGAGCTGGTGGAAACTGCAGTCCAACATAATCTGGTTGGTTGCGTGATTGCCATTTGCATGTGTGCTTCCTTTTGGATTAGAAGGGAGAGTAAATAACCCTTGGGCTGATCTCAAAACTCCCACTTCAGAGTAGCATTACTAGATTGATGCTATCCAAGGTCTCGAGATATCAGAGTCCAAATCTGAGAGCTAGGAATGAACCCTTGTGATATCACAGAATGTCAGCCATGGTGATGTCACAAGAATGACATTACATGGGGCAGTCCCTGGTGATGTAATTAAGCATGATACATTTCACATTGACCACACTTTCACAGATTTGCTATTTAATTAAAAGAAAAGTGTAACAAATGAGTAAAGTACAAGCATACCCATTACGCTGATTTCAAGGCAATGTTCTTACCCTGAGGTACCTCCCCCTTGCCCAAGAACCAAATAAAAGGAGCCAGATTCTGAGATCTGGTAACCCCAGTTCAGATTTTTGTCCAATGTGGAGCTGTTCCCTCCACAGCAGTCAGAGGAGGGAGAGGAATGGTTGCACGGAGAGAAGAGGACAGTGGAAAGAGAGAGAGGACGGCTCTTCTGGCTTTTATCCACTTTAAAGTTCCACCACTGGCATGTGGCACTCAACAGACAGATTGTTTGCCCCAGGCTGGTAAAATGCAAAGCTGCTGTTTAATGAAGTCATTTCCCTCCATCCCCATCTACGTGTTTCCAGTTGCTTGGATATATTGTAGAAATATTTGTTATTGTATGGATATTAAAGAAGTAAACATGGTGTTCTTTTAAAAATACTGGTTTTTTTAAAAAAAATAATCTTGAATATACCCGTGCAGCAAGACCTTTGACCTCCACTTATACTGGAATATAAAATTATGCAAAAAATGTGCAACAGAAGTAAAATCTACATACTAAAACACCACTGCTAATATATCTGCATTGTGTTAGGCATATAAATGATCATATAATAAATCCACAGGGAAATTTTATACATGTCTTCTGAATCAAATCTAAATAATTTCACAATTATTTCTTTTTGCCTCCCTGCACATGATTTACAGCATCCACTTTTTCCTCAGGATATAGCAGAAGCTATCAAACTGTCTGTGAAGCCAAAGCAAACCTTGGGCAATCAACCAGAGCAACCCTGTGGGTATATAAGACACATGAGATATCCAATTAAAATTTAAAAGAATTTTAAAAGAAATAGTTGTATCGCCTCCAAGTGAAAAAGGTGGAGGTAAATATTAGATTTTGCACCTGTACTTTCTTCATACAGATGAAAAGAATATTGAAAAATATTTCCAAAAAATGCTGGAAAATGTGTTTCTCAAGTATCAGGAAACCTTGATAAGGAGCATGTAGGACTGATGAGGACTGTCACAAGTCAGGACTTATTCTGTGCAAAATTTGTTATGGTGTTTGTTTTGTTGTACCAAAACCAGCATTTTCTGCATGAGAAATAGTGTCACCTAGTTGATCACTAGCCCTTTCTGTATCCTACCTTTTCTCGGCGCTGGGGTACGGTGATAGCGCGAGCAGCCTCTTATGAGAGGCTCTCACTTCCCTGCTTCTTCAGCTCTGCACGAGCTTCCTGCTCGTGCGAGAGCCCTACCTCTTCCTTTCACAGTGCAGCCTGGGACCTTCCCAGGCTGCACTGAGACAGGAAGCGCGACCGGCCCGGCTCCCAAGGCTCTGCACGCCAGGTAAGTGCATGCGGGGCCTGGGAGCAATGTGCAATCATGCAGCACTTTCGGCTGAAAGCAGAAAATGCAAAGGTGCGTGATCGTTGCCTGCCGGCCCCTGGAGCCTTGCGCGATTGCGAGGGTGTCATGTAGATCGCTCCTCGCAATCGCACGAGGCTCCAGGCCCTCTTTCTCATGGCAGACGCCATGCGAAAAGGGCCACTGTCTCTGACCTTCCTGTTTCCCAATTATGGACACCGAATCTCAAGAACTCACTTTCTGAATTTTTTTCATCAGGTATTTTCTGAGTTCCTCTGAAAAAATCTGATTTGTTGCCACAGTTCTGCTCTCTAAAAACCCTTACAGAGAGTGGTACATGCTGAATAACCACAAGTGTCTAGCAGTGTAAAACTGAGTTGTTTTGTTTTGTTCTGTTCTTGTTTTATTTTGTTTTCTTCTGGCAGGCATAAACATGCATCTGTCATGTGGTTGGAAAAAATAAACAGCTCAGCAGTCAGGCCCATTCTCACAACACATTTATAGTACTTTGATACAACTTGTAACTGCCATGGCCTTGGGTTTGTAGTTTGGAGAAACACTAGCATTCTCCGGCTGAGACTTCTGAATTTCTCTCCCTAAACGGGAGATCCTAGTATGGAACGATGACACTTAAAAGTGGGACCCTAGTGCTCTAATTGTGTAGTTTGGAAGACTCCCTAGTTAGCCTTGGGAGAAACAATAAAAAAGCAAGCAGCACAGAAATCTGAAATACGTATGTGAAAAACTGAGCTCAGAGTAACTTATGGAAGGGGTCTGATACATCCCAGCAGTACTTCAGAGAAATCAATGTTGCAAGTTTGTTCTGTGGGCTTATCCATTAAGAAGGGGCCAACTTGCAGGAGAATTAACTCCCTTAAAATTTATTCCTGGGATCCAACAGACTCCTCCAGTGTATTTATAACTGGGGGAGTGATATTTATTTTTATATATACAAAAATATACATTTTAAATATCGAAACAGAAATTAAACCAAAATACCACATCTTTTAAAAAAATTTATGAAACTGACAAAAAGTTAAGATTTGCCTTGCCTTCTTTTCCAAAATAGCTCAGGGCAGAATAGACCCTTTCCAGATGGTTTAAGCCAGGGCTGGGAATTCTTGTGCACCACTGCGAGCCTGCTCCCTTATGCAGATTTGTAGGCTCGCATTGGTGCGAGCCTGCGATCTGCCGGGGGCGAGCTTTAGGCTGGTGAGTTTCAGTGGTTGGTCGAGAGCCTAGACCAAACGGAAGCCGCCATTTTCGTCCCCAGAGCAGTGCAGAGCGGCGGCCACGCACTGCTCCGGAGCAGCATGGACCAGACCGGGGAGCCAAAAAGTCTGGTGAGTAGCGTCACGGGGCAATTCCCTCGCCCTGTGCAGAAATGGACACAGTCTAGCAATACTGGAAGGGCTGCTTTATTTCCACCTCATCTTAGCACATGATAGTTTCACATTCCCCCTAACTTCAGTTGGAGTAAGTCAGTAGCAATACGTTAGTTGCTTTATTTGTTTGTTTTAAAACACTGAAAGGGAGTAAAATGAAATTACAGAGCAATGGACTCTACATTTGCTGCACTGTTAGTAAGTTACTTTAAAAAGCTGTTTGTTCCAAGCCTAGAAGCTATCCTGTTGCACTTTTTAAAAAATAGTTCTTTGCTTTCTGATTTATCTAAAGTAACTTTTAAAAGTTAATGTCTAATTACTTTTTAAAAAATATGAATGCTACAATCCACTGGCATATGGTACAAAACAGTTTGTTCCTGTCTATACTACTGCTGCCTCAACACTCACAAAACAGCACAAAACATGACCCCACACCTGAACTATTGATCTCCTTAATGAGACTATGCACCTGAAGCTGCAAAAGTAAATAAAAGTAACTGTTATATTGCAAGAGGATGCCAAGTATCTCTCATTAAATTACATCTGTTATTTCTAACTTAGCACTCTTACAGATCGGTCTAAAAACGTCTGAGTTCTTTTCATACAGTTCCTTTGGCTTTGCCAGGTTTCATCAGTAATTATTTCTATGTTCACTCACTCTCCTTTTTTCAGGGGCTGTTCATAGTAATTTCCTGTGTTGTGTTAGGGCTCTTCTAGAAAAAAAAAATTAAAATCAGGATGTGCTTTAATGAGGTGGTCCTATAATTTGAAGGGCATTTTTTTCTCACTGAATTTTCTTTTTAAAAAATAATCTTACAAGTTATAGTGCAAAAGTGCCATTTCACTGATGATCTATAGATAAGTCTTTAGGAACATTTAAAAGAAAGGAAAAGAAAATATTGTTCTGATATTTTTTGAAAAAAAACTTTAGATTGGGAATAAAATGTTGCAGCTGGTGCCAGGAATTGCTAGAAAATAGGGCAACAGAAATGTCATTTGAATGTATTTCAAAAATAAAATTGAGAACAACGTCAATACCACAAACTCTTAACTCCTAACATCTAGAGGAGCCAGATGTTATATTTTTAGTTATATTTTTGTTAAGAAAATGAAATAATTAGAAGCAACTGATCATTTGTAACTAATTGTTTCCAAGTTCTGTATATGACATGATTCAAGCTTTTAAAAAATATTTTACAAATATTTCAAACAGCCCCTGAAGTTCGCAGCAACCCTATTAACACTGGAAGGATAAATTCAGTCCCTAATGTTACGATAAAAGAAAGAAAAATCAAGACCGTTAATGTTTCCCAGTATCTGAAAGTTCAAAAGTAGACAGATCTGAAATTATTTTTACTGAACTCTTTACATTCAGTAGTTTGTTATGTCTGCCATGGTTATGCTAATTAATGTATGTTAATTAACCTACTGAGGATCTGGGCTTTCATCTACCAGTTCAACCTTTGCAAATCATATCTTACTTAACCCAAATGTCAACAACACTGTTTAGAAAAATTACAAGTAAAAATTAATTACTTTTAAAATGTTAATCAGAATAAATGCAGATTACAAAGTGGTAAATGCAAGATATAACAATATGGGAGGGAGATAGAAAACAGCTTTTCTGAAGACAGTGTTTCACTCAGATTTGTAACATTCAAAGGAGCTGATCTTTAGGCTTGTTTTTAGCATGATTGCCAATGATCCTGTAGATGCAGTTTTTTGTGGGACATTATCTCCTAATATAAGCCTTCCCAAGTTTTAAGAACCTCGACAGAGTGTTTCTCTCAGTCCCATCACCATCACGGGAATGTTTGGCGAGGACACAGGAGAGAACCTTCTTGGTGGTTGCTCCCAGATTTTGTAATTCCCTCCCGTGGGAAACTAGATGGGCCCTCTGGCTGCTCTCCCTCCATTGGTTCACAAAGATCTTTCTGTTCATTCTGGCCTTTGGATGTTCTCTGCTGTAGGAGGATTATAATTGGGGGTGCTATATCTTATACATTTACCATTGTTATTACGTTTTAATGACTTTTTAAAAACTGTTTTAAATTAATGCTTTTAAGATGATTGTTTCTTTAATTTTTTAAAAAATTTTCCATAGTATTTGTTGTTTTAACAATATTTTATTTTAACTCATATGATGAGCCATTTTGGTCTCCATATTGGGAAGAAGGTTGGATATATATGAATGAATATGTAAGGCTAATATATAAAAGTCAAAGTTTGTGAGTTTGTCTGTGTCAGGCAGGCAAAGACCTCATATGATTGGCTGCCTGTGAAGATTCTATGGAATCCTGAGGTTGGCAGTTTAGAGAGGGGCCTTTAGAATTCTCAACCAGAGAGCTCTTGGGCCTCAGGCCAGTTGCTATGGAGACGAGGCCTAGCAGCAAGAAGGAGGTCCCCATATTCCCTCAGGAATCGAATCTCTGTCTGCTGACAACTCTGAATACAGATTGGATTGGAGAATATGAGGAAAAATTATAGGTACTGGAGAACACAGTTTGGGGAATTAGAGACACAGGATCTCAAACGTGTATATTTTAACCCCATCTAATTCCTAAAGTAAGGTAAGGTAATTCCTAAGGTATTTCTAACAAGTGTTACCTATGAGAAAATAAAATCCCAGGCAACACCGGGTAAATACACTAGTAAATAAAAATAATAATACAATAAATTAGATCATCAAATCACAGAGAGGAACCTAGGGTCCTACCAGAGGTCACTGGACTCCAGCTTCCTCAGTTTCAGCCAGCAATGCCATATCGGAAAAAGGAAGCAAAACACTGACAAACTGTCTTGTAAACAAAAAATCATTTGCTTTTATAAAGGATTCGTTGTGATCCTTAGGATATTACATGTTTCTTGAGTCTCAATCAGTGTTCTATTTTAACTGATCACATACCAACTTTATTTACTTTGTTGTTGTTTTGTGCCTTCAAGACGTTTCTGAGTTATGGTTGCCCTAAGGAGAACCTATCATGAGGTTTTCTTGACATGATTTGTTTACAGGGGGTGTAGCTCTGCCTCCCCCCACCGTAAGTTTGGGACCAGTCCTGCCTTGGGGGTCTTTATCCTTTTGAGCACTTCCAGGAAACCAGATGTGCGAAAGAGTCCTTTATTCACATTGGCACAAAGTCCACAAGCACAATGTAAGGTTTCCCTGCCTCTGGCAGGGCCTAAGACATAACTTCAAACTAAAATGTTTCCCAATCAGGACTCAACACAAAGAGAGAATTCACAAATCCGTCGTAGAATACCAGGCAACTGCTAAGTTGTCTGACCTGTGCCCATGTTACACGTAGGCTTTTCCCATTCAAATTTTTCATTCCCCCTAAACTCTTGGCCGCAAGACTATCTAGCTATCCCTCTTTGTATATGCCAGCCTATTCCAATACCTGTTAGTTTGTCTCACACCTCTTGTCTACTTTCCCCAACCCCACTCACTTTCATGCTGCTGGATGCCTCCCCCTCATCGTCATTCCAGTCTCCCAGTCTTCCTTCCGTTCTTCCCACCTCTCCCACCCACCAGACCCTCTCTGACCATTCATCTTCACTCCTGCACTTTTTGTGTGCTCCAAAACTAACCCCCTCCAACTTGCTGTTCTGCTCTCCCTCTTCCTCTGCAGTCCATCCTCATCCTTATCTTTCCTTAGCAACATCTGCCCCTTTCTCATTATCTCCTCCTCCTTCCCTCCAGCTCATCACATCGGCCTATCCCTTTACTCCTTTCTTCTTTCCCATCGGTCATCCTATTTCTGTCCCTGGCATCCTCTCTGTTCCATCACGCATCCTTTCCTCCACGTTCCTCTCCTTTTCTCCATCTCTGTCCTCTTGCCTTGCCAATTTCCCATTGCCCTTCTGGCTTTGGCCTCCCGCCATTTCAAGCACGGCTGTGTTTGTGCAGTCCTCTTCCCGTCTTACCCAGACAGGTGGCATTGCCCCAGCGTCTTGCTCAGTAACGTATGCCTGGGAATGAAGGGCTGACAACAACAAACACCCCAACAGGCTCCTGGTTCTCCACAGAGGGTTGCCATGGCCTCCCTCTGAGGCTGAGAGAGCGTGACTTGCTCAGATTCACCCAGTGGATTTTCATGGCTAAATGAGGATTTGAACCTTGGTCATAGTCATAGTCCAACACTCTAACCACTGCATTGCCCTGGCTCTCATAACATTGGCCATTTCCACACCGAGCTTCTGTAATGGTGCAGAGCAACCTCTCACGGAGGTCTTCTGCACCATAGAGTGGACTGGCATGGACTACTTTTTGTAGTTCCCCACCAGTATCCGCTCAGGAGCGGCCGGAACTAGCCGCGCTGCGTGTTTTTTAAAAACCTCTTTTTCGAGGGCCCTTTCCACATGTGGTTTTTGAAAAACACGCAGCGCGGCTAGTTCCAGCCGCTACTGAGTGGATTCTGGTGTGGAACTACAAAAAGTAGTCCACACCAGTCCACTCTACGGTGTAGAAGACCTCCGTGAGAGGTCGCTCTGCACCATTACAGAAGCCCGGTGTGGAAATGGCCAAGATTTTTAAAAAGCACGGAGCGCGCAGCCCCGCGCCGCTCCATCGCCCGGCTCCAACGTGGATTTGCAGGCGCACGCAAGTGCGTGCCTGCAGATCTGCCGGGGGCGGCCTTCCAGCTGGCGAGCTTCTCCGGTTGGAGCCTCCACAAACCAGAAGCCACCATTTGGGATGCCGGAGGACTGTGAAGCAGCAAGCTCGCGCTGCTCCGAGTCGCGACGGACTTACCCGGCTGCCGGTAAGCTCCTTTTTTGGGCGTTTTCGCCCGTTTCCCCACACACACACACGTGGAAAGGGCCATTATTTACTTTGATGTTGTGTATATGTTTGTGGAACATCCATTCTAATCAATAAATGGAAGCTGAAGCTTTCCCAGGCTACAGCCTAACTATTGATAAATATTTGATATTTCTTATTGATAAGTTCTCCCAAGACATAAGAGGGGGAGCAGTAGCTATTGAGAAATGTGAGAGGTTTGTGGTGAATCTCTCTTATCTGAAAAAAATGCTAGGCAGAGGTTGAAGCAGGACTCAGTCCACCCACACACAATAACTAGCAGGGAAAGAAATCAAATTTAATCTTCTCCATAAGGTATATAAAAGTAGTTTTAATGACAAATACTTGTGCGTAATAGACACTGGCTCATATTCTTGAGGAAAATAAGGAAATAAAGAGTATTACATAGTTTCAGAAGAGCTGGAACATCTCATACAGAGAGAGCTCTTTAAAAAAATCACATGCTTCACATTTGGCAGGCAGTGAGGAAAAGAGGTAGAGACCCGGAGAACAAAAGAAAGGTGTCTACCTGATGCAGTGTGGGTGTGAACAAACAAACAAACAGGAAGTAGCCATAAACATGCTGTGCTGAAACGCCTAGAAAGTAACATGCAACCAAACTCCAGTGAGCATAAAGCATGCAAAGGCTGCAACCTCCAACAGTAGAAGTGGCTAGTCATTTCTCCCAACTTCACATAGCTGGAAAAAGAAATGCAATTGTCCCTCTGCATTTGCAGGGTTGACTTTCATAGATTTTATTATTTGTGTTTCTTCGACCACTCCTGCCACCTCAGGTGCTTCTTTTCCAGGGGAACCTTCCCTTTTGGTGGCTCCAATCAGGCTGTGCAATCCTTTAAAACCCCACCTCTCCTCCTCCTCCTCCTCCTCCTCCTCCACCAGCCACTGCCTGGCCACCTAAGGATGGCTTGCAGCCTGATTTCTCAGCACTACAAACACTCTCATGCTGCCCTCCTACACCTAAGGAAGGAGATGGGGAAAGAGGAATATAGGACTACCATGCTGACCTTTTCCCTCTCCTTTTCCTGACCTGGTTTGGACATCGGGTGTCTGTTCTCCCCACCATGCCTCAGCCCCCTTCCTACAGATGCACACATACATTTTTATATTTGCATTTTTTCCACTTTTGTGAGAGTCCTGCACCCCTAGCCCAAGCAAATGTGGAGGGCCAACTGTATGCGGGTGAAACTGAGATGTCTAATGTGTTGCACAGCAGGGACTTGAAAGGTCTAGCTGAACCTCCAGGCGGTTCCTGAGCCAACTGAGGCCGACACTGGAGTGGGAATGCTGTGGCCCTCCCGATGATGTTAGACTGCAACTCCAGCATCCCTATCCAACATACCTAGTGGTGAGGCACACTAGGCGCTGCCATCCAACAACATGTGTAATGCCACACAATTCCCATTTCTGGCCTACACTGTGAATCACAGATATAGTTAGGATTTGTGTAATATGTACCATTTTAGATCTGAAATGAAAAATCAGAGAAAGGAGTATGTTCCCAATAAAAAAATACTTTCAGAAAGAAAGTGTTTATCAGCCCACAATATGAAAATTATTGGAGAGCTATAGGCATAGATATATGAGAGAATGGTTCCATAGCATGCTGAAGTCGTCTCTCCATGGAAAGTTTTCTATTTTGCTGAGAGAGTGGGGGTTTACTTTCTACAGCATAGTTTTTGAAGCTTAAAAAGTATGTTCTGAACTACAGCCTGCTAACACATTCCTGCCTTTTTTTTTTTTTTGGTTACTGCACAGTCAGGGCTGGGTCAACTAAGAATCCCATAAAAGAACAGCATCACCTTTTATTTCCCGCCATAAAGGAGAGAATGACATGAAAGCCCTCCCCTAGTGCAGTCACACCTGGTTGTATCTTTAATTATGAACTCTCTGCGCCTCTGGTGAGCAAGAGAAGACTTCTAACAAAACCTTCTGTATCATGTCAGGCTACCTGTATCAAACAAAAGAACACTTCTCTTTCTGGGTTGGAAACATGAAATATGACATATAGGTATCTGGAACCAAATTAGCATCATGTCCATATTTTATTACTTGTGCCCTGATGTACCTCATGGTACACTCCTTCAGGAAGACCTCCTGTACAGTCCTCAATGAAAATTGAAAGATTAAATTCTCCAAGTTACATGCACCACACATGGCGCATTGACCCAATCTGATCTCTGCTGGTAGTTCCAACTATCTGATCAACAGAAACGTGAAACTAAATACCATACTAGCCTTCAAATTTCTTGAACTAGTTACTGGCACTACAGTCAACGCTCTGCTAGAATAGTATTTATTTCTATATTCCTCATCATGGAGAACTTTCCTCCTGTTAGTATATGCCCTAGCCAGATTCCAGCATACAACTTATAGTTAGCATTTTAATTTTCATGTTCCTATTTCTCATCTCATGGAGACTAGACATAGCAGCCAAGAACTTGTGTCAGGAGATGAATCAAGTTTCACACAGGCAGAATTATGGTATGTCTACCCTCACCCCTTTCCAAAAGCACCTTTTAGCTGCTACAATGGTCCCACCACAGGCATTTACTGATCTATAGAGGGAGGTAACAAAGAAGTGTTCAGTTATGTTCCTATAGCTGTAAACATAGAACGACAAGATCTTCTGGGACCTCCAGGGGACACCTGAGAGGTTTCAGAGAATGCGGTTTTGTGGAGGTAACTTCTGCACTACACTCTTATAGCGCAATTATTCCACTTTCAACATCCTATGGAATCCTGGGGTTTGCAGTTTCAGGAGGGGCCATTTGGCTGTGAAGCTAGATGGCCTTGGGATAGGTCACAGTTAGAGGTGGGCCAACCAAATCCTCAAATCATCAGCAAGGATTCAAGATTTGCGAATCTGAATCTCTGTGCCAAAATAGGCAAACCAAATCTTTTGAATCCTGAAAACCTGGGAGATCAGGATGCCTGAAAACCTAGGAGGCCAGATACACACAAGGAAATGGCAAGTAGATGAGTTTTTCCCTTGGAGTAATAATGGTCTTTGCTAACAATTTCAGAAATTTCAGAAATCCGGGATTGTATTCTAATATATTTAAATAGAACATTTAATATTTAAGTTCAGCACTATTTTCTGTGCTGAAAATCAATGGCATGTATAAATGCTGGGGTCTGTGGGTCTGATGCCTATCAGAAGTAGTGGGGCAGAGGACAAGGTCACACAATCTGATCCAGTGATTACTACATGTAGGCCAGTGTACCTCCTTCCCCAAGACCAGTGCCTGGTTGTAAACCTATAGCTAGAATAGGATGAGAAGTGAAATGTCCGTCATGGTTTCTCATGAGCCACATGACAAACCACATGTAGCAGAAAGGAAAAATTGTTTTTAAAAATTGGTGCCTCTGGGGCCCACCAAAGGCCTGATTGGCTGGAAGGTACAGTCTTCTTGAGATTTCAAGGACAGCTGAAAGATTCCTTTGCATAGCTCTCTTGCAAAACTCTTTTGTACACAATTCTGGGAGTTGTAGTTTTACCAGGTGTCACAGCTGCCAAAGTGTGTTGGTGCATCATCAAACTACAAACCCCAGGATGCCATAAGGAGTTTTGTAAAGAAAATCCAGTTTTGACCTGGATTATCTCTGTACAGTAGTGATCCTGTTTACACAGGCAGGAAAATGTGGGATTAATCCACATTTTCCTTCCTATGTAGAAAGGGCCTTCATATCATTTTCAATCTGGGGAGATCCTGAGGCAAAACTAGGACAGTTGTCCTGGCCAGATTTTTTCAGAGAGAGGTTTGCCTTTGCCAGGCTTTTGCTAAGGCTGAGAGAGTGTGTCTTGCCCAAGATTATCCTTCTTTCCCTTGCTTTTTAAACCCTTTTTTTAAAAAAAAGGATTCAAAAGATTCAAGATTCATGGATTCCCAGAACCTTCCAGGAATTTGGATCTGGATTTGGATTCGGAAAATTCTGGATTCATCCCATCTCTAGTCACTATCTTCCAGCTTGAAATACCTCATAGGATCGTTGTGATAAAAGAAATGTGGGAGGGGAACTGTTTATGCCATCTGAGCTCTGTGGAGGAACGATGGGATATAAATCAAATAATAAAATAGGAAAGCTTGTACAGTGATTAAATTTATTGTGACTTTCTGCTGTGTACCCATATCTATACGGAGAAGTTACAGTTAATAGTAATGATTATGATTACCACTATAGCTGGTGATTATTATGACTACTGTAGCACCATCACTGTTTATGATGATTAGTGGTTACTATCTATAATTTTGGTCACACTGGACTAAAATTCTGGATACTGGACACTGATCATGACAATGATTGCTCTATTCAGCGTACTGAATTCTAGCTTCTTTTATCCTTGGTATATTCATATTGCCATTGTAGAATGCTACTGCTGTCTCTTACTTTATTTGATCTTTTGGTCTTAGTTTGTTAACAATAATAAAAATGCCCATTCTCTGGACTAAGGATATATTCAAACCTACTAGAGTGGCCAAATGCAAAAAAAGAGTGCTCTGCACTCTAAATAATTGTGAAAAAAAAGACATTTTCCCCAAAGTACACCTATTGAAATTCCTTCTTCTGCCCAATTGTTAAAATAACAAGAAGCCTGTCTAGCTATCCTGCTATCTAACAAGGGACAGAATTTTTTATTTTTCTAGACTTCAGTTTAGTTTATCTTGAACTTGGAGCATATTTCCAGCATTAGGTTTGGTTTGACATTAAATTTGAGATTATTTTTAAAGTTCAAATAAACATTTGTATTCATTTTTGTGCGCATTATTCCTAATCCTTTAATACAGTTGTTTGCATTTTTTTGAATATACATGTCCTTTTTGCAAGCAATATAATGCATTTCAGAACATCGTTTTTCTAGTATGTGCATTTTTGTCTGTATCCTCACCTAATATACATATGTTCATTTTCTTTTATTGGAGAATATTATCACTAAATTTGGAGATGTGCAAATTCTAAAGGAAATCTCTGTTTTACTTCACTTATGCATTGGTTGAAATTCAGTAATTTTATATTTAAATGCAACTTTTTTAAAAAATTTTTATATCCTTACAGTTACCTACTTTGCTGACCACTACATGCATCTGATATCAGTTCTGCCACACAGAAGCTTATGCTGTGATACATTGGTTGACCTTTAAGTGGCTCACAAGATCGTTTTTGCCGCAGCAGATTAAAATGGCTGCTCCTCCAGAATCAATGTACACAATGCATTACATTATTTTATTTGGAAAACAAGGCAATCCTTGCCCTCAGTGATTTTACAAGCTAAATGTTGACAGAGCAGAAAACCCTTCAGAAGGAAAAATTGGAGGAGTGAATGTGAACAAATGTAGTTATGTATAGTGAGGACAAAGGGATAAGCCAACGGCTTTGTTGAAAAGGTGGGTCTGGGTGATGGATTTAAAGACACAGGAATAAGAAACAGCAAGAGAGAATAAGTAGTTGTTTTAGGAGAGCCATTAACTTTTAAGAGACTGAAGAAGGACGATTGGGAGAGATGAGATTATGGGCAGAGAAAGATAAAGTAAAATAAGGTTAACTCACAGAGACATTAGCGCGTATGTTTGAATTAAATGCAGGACTCGTATGTGTCCCAAATTGTCAGTTTCACGAAGGAAATCATGTGAAGTGGTTCATATTGCTAGGCGCTTCCACATCTGCATTTTCTGTGACTAAAAGATGATTTTTATAATCATCTTCCCTAATAAAGAATATTCAGATAATGTAGCAACAGGAAAAAATCACATACAAGATCCTTTCAGTCACATTCAGTTCTTTGCCTATTTTGAACTTGTCTCCTGCAAGCCGCTTTGAATTGTATGTAAGCCTCCGTGATTACCATCCAGTTTCATGTTACCAAATTGTTGCCGTTTCCACAACCGTTTTTGCTGTACCTCAAATATGATACATTATTGATCCATGGAGAAAATATTTAATTAAAGCTTACAGTTGTTTCAACAGATTTTTCAAAGCATAAAAAGTAACTAGCCCAACGGGAACTGGTGTGTTGTAGTGGACTGAGTTTTAAACTGGGACTCCAGAAGGCCGGAGTTTGAATCCCTGCCTTGCTGTGGAAACTCCCTAGGTGACCTTAGGCAAGTCACACTCTTGTGGCCTAAGAGGAAAGCAATGGCAAATTTCCTCTAAATAAATATTGCTAAGAAAACCTTGAAGGCACATAACAACAACAAATCTAGCCCAGGCGAAACTGGGCAATACTAGCCTGCAGCATAACTTGGGAGAAAATGTGGATTAATTTCTCAAATGATTACTTGTTTTAGGTTCTTAATATGGCTGGAGTACATAGATTTCCTTATTGCCTGAAGTTATTCCTACTACACTTTCACAAATTCAGTATTTCAGGCCATTAGAATTCGTTAGGTGTTGGGTGAATTTCTCTGCCAGATACAGGATGGCCATTTCCACCCTACAGTGTTATACTGCTATTATTCCACTTTCAACATCCTGTGCAATTCTGGGGTTCGTAGTTTTCTAAGGCCAAAGAGCTCTCTGGCTGAGAGTTCTAAATGCTCCTCCCTAAGTTGCAAACCTCAGGATTCCACAGGATGTTGAAAGTGGAATAATAGCACCATAACAGAGTGGGGTGGAAATGGTTGATGTCTCATGAGATGAATTAAGAGTGGAAGGAATGTGGTCATATGGCTCTGGGATTTTAGAAGCATTTTTAGAAGAAAAAATGGCAATGCAAGTTTGATTTGCTTGCTCAGCAGGACCTCAGATAATCATGACTCTTTCAATGTAGCAGGGCTTTAGACCAGAAGGCCCATGTTACACCCCCCCACACACACACACACACACTTTAGCCCACAGGGACATTGTTGGAATCTTTCTGGTTTTTGTTTTTGTTTTGTTTTGCACAAAAAGGTGACATTGTGATCCTACTACATACATTGTACAGCTTTGGACTCTACATTTTGCATTTTTTCTGTTCTCCTCCTCTGATTTCTGTTGATCTGAGTTTATAATTTTGTATATTTTTATTCAGAGTGAGCTGCAACAAGTCATTATCATACTCTTTTAGTGTGTTTACTGTTCACACTGGACGGGGCACTTCGGCAATTAAGTGACATGTTTTCCAGATATATCCTATTTATTTCACTTCTGGCTCTCCCTTTCTTTCTAGCTTGCTCTCCCCACCTTTACCGCAATTACCTACGCCCTGCTTCAGTGGATCGCATACCGTGAGGAGTTTGGCTATTAAGCTCCTGTTTCTTCAGCTGATAACAGGTGCAGAAGGAGTTTTAAGGCTTGGCCACAGAGATCCAGCAAAACCAGCCTACCAGAGCAGACATTTGAGGCTGGTTTAAGAATCATGTATTCATCAGTCCATGGGCTACTTTGATTCCTGCGAGAATCTGCACTGCAAATATTTCATATGTAAAACACAGAGAGGGAGAAAACAAATGAGTACAAATATCACTTTATTTGATTAGTCATTCAGCGGATTTTTAAGAGATTTAAACAAACAAGTATTAAGATGAGATGCTTACATTGACGAGATGTCATTAATTGAACTTAGGGTCCCTGGCTTCTATGTAAAAAATGTGTACTGTACCACTGATATATGCAGATCACAGTTCTTGATTGGCAGAGAGGAGGCAAAGAAGATACAGCTATTCAACTGTACAGAACAAATGTTCTACATGTACTCCAAGGCAATCAAAAGATTTCTGGTGAATAATTTCCTCACCCTTCATTCACTGACTGATCTTTGTAAGCAGCCATGTATTGCTGCATTCACAATGGGTAAGTGTCTACCTAAAATAAACAGATTTCTTAATTTCATAACTCACCTTTAACATCACTCCATAACTTTTAACCCACAGAGTATCTGAAGTTTGAGCAAGCAGTGTACGTGTTGGCAGGGGGTGGGAAGAAAAGAGAGGTGCAAATCAGTGGCAAAACTTAATTTAAAAGGTCATATGATGGGGCCTGATGTTAGGACAGCCTCTCTCAACCTGGCAGTTTGCAGACATGTTTGCTTCCCTATATCCCCAAGCAACAATCTAATTATGGACATCTTGTACAGCTGGGGGGGAAAGTAACATGTTGGAGGAAAATAACTTTAAAATGGGAAAAAGACCATTTTTGAAGCACCCATTAACTAGAATCATAAAATCATAGAGCTGGAAGAGACTACAAAAGCCGTGGACTTTTGAGCATGGCACTAGCCAGGACTGCCTATATTCCATTCAATGCAATTATTGTATGCAAGATGAAAGAGACTGTGTGCATTCACTTTCCAGGGTAAAAGCTAAGGCACTGGACCAAGAGTCACAGAATCATAGAATCATAGAGTTGGAAGAGATCAGAAGGGCCATTGAGTCCAACCCCCTGCCGTGCAAGAATATACCATCAAAGCATTCCCAACAGATGGCAATCCAACCTCAGTTTTAAAACCTCCAAAGAAGCAGACTCCACCACACTCCACTGTCAAACTACTCTTAGCATCAGGAAGTTCTTCCTGATATTTAGGTAGAATCTCTTCCTGAGGTTTGAAGCCATTGCTCTGTGTCCTAGTCTCGGGTGCAGCAGAAAACAAGCTTGCTCCATCGTCCATATGACATTCCTTCAAATATTTAAATGTAGCTATCATGTCACTTCTTAGCCTTCTCTTCTCCAGGCTAAACATACACAGGTCCCTAAGCTACTCTTCATAGGCCATGGTTTCCAGGCCTTTTACCATTTTGGTTGCCCTCCTTTGGACACATTGGAGCTTGTCAATATCATTGTCATGCCCGGAACTGTACACAGTATTCCAGGTGAAGTCTGACCAACAAAGAATAGAATTGTACTATTACTTCCCTTGACCTAGACACTATGTTTCTATTGATGCAGCCTAGAATAGCATTGGCTTTTTAGCTGCCACATCACACTGCTGACTCATGTTTAGCTTGTGGTCTCCTAGATCCCTGTGCTGCATTTCCCCAACAGCATCATCTGCTCCATTGTCCCCAGATTGAGCACTGTTCTCCTTTTGAGAGAAGACCAAGACAAAGAAGGTTTTGAGTAGTTATGCCTTTTCTCTGTCCCTTGTTAGCATTTTGCCATCTTCTCCATTTTCTTATTCTGCCTTTTGCTATGGACTTAACCAAAAAAAACCTTTTTTTTAATTGTTTTTAACCTCTTTAGCCAGCCTAAGAGCATTCTGTGCTTTAGCTTTTCTGACCTTCTCCCTACATTTGCTCGACATTTGTTTGAATTCCTCTTTAATGATTTCCCCCTTCTCCCATTTCTTGTATACATCTCTTAACTCGTAACTCACTTGAAGGTTCTTTAGACGTGCATTCTGAATTCTTTAGACCCTTCCCATTTTGCCTCCTCTTTGAAATTGCTTGAAATTATGCCTTTGTTACCTCACTGGAAAACCCTGTCCTGGGGTCTACAATTTTGATATTAAAATATGATTCAATGTGCCTGAGAGGTCACCTGGATGAGCACGTAGGCAGCCACGGTCAAATGATCAAAAACCAGGTCAGGCCAGTACAATCTCCCATCACGTAGCCCCAGGAGACCCCAAGCTGTGCAAATCCACAGTAGACAAAGGATCCTCAGCCCCTGAGAAGCCGACTTGAGGAGATTAGCATGTTTGCTCCAAGTTGAGCATTGATAACCATAAGATCATATCAGGCAAGGACCATTTACATAAAGTCACACCACAATCCAATGCAACCGAAGATCCTCAGATTTTGGCAACACCTTGTAATCTCATCATGCAAAGAAAGTTACCGTTGTGGAGCTTCTTTCTCGGTGCGACACTCATTGTTCTCCCTGGGAAAGGATAAGCCCGCTAGGTACTCTTTTCCCTACAAATAGTCCCTGTTTGTGAGCGGTTCTTTGGATCACTCCCGGTCATACCAGCAGACCGTTTCTCCGTCTGTTGAGTAATCCCCTCAGCCCTCTCCATGCTGAGCTCCACTTCTTCGGTGTTTTTCCCGGACCAAGGACTTCAGGAAAAGATCCAGTATTACCACAGCTACAATCCCTTCAATGTTTTCCCTATCCAGTTTCCTCTCTTTTGCTTCTTAATAGGTCTTGAGTGAGTGTGTGAGTGATTGTGTTGGTGCTTGAGACTTTCATTCAATAAAATCATTTATTAGACATCTTCGTTTGGTTTTTGGCTTGGCCTGACCCCGTAAAAACTGGGTAAAAAGACCCCGGTAGGTTACCCTGCCTCTCGCATTGCTATTGCTCATGCTCTGGCTAGTTTCCATTCCCTATCACGTGGAGCACATTAAGGCGTCCCCCAAGGGACCCCAGAAATCAGGGTAACACCTTCAATATCTCATTTTTAAGAAACTCCCATCCATCAGGAACTCCATTCTCTTTTAGTATTTCCGACCATGGGATCACACCCAGTATTTCCCTAAGTTTACTGTCATCAGCTTTCTTAAAGTTTAGAACATGTATCTGACTATGCTTGCCTTCTCCTTTCTGCTATAAAATAAATTCCAGAAGAACCTGGTCATTTTCACCTAAGGATCCCACCACTTCCACCCCATTAACCAGGTCATCATTGTTGGTTAGGATCAGATCTAAAATAGCTGTTCCCCTTGTTGCCTCTTCCAACTTCTGGACAATGAAATTATCAGCAAAGTAAGTGAGGAATTTGTTGGAACTGACGCTCTTGTCAGACTTTGACTTCCAGTAAATATCAGGATACTTGAAGTCCCCCATTACTTCTACAGCTCTCCTTGCTGAATGTTTGGTCATCTGTCCCAGGAAGACATCATCCAAGTCCTCAGTTTGGCTTGGAAGCCTGCAGTAGACACCCCCACCCAACAATGGCTGCTGTTTCTCTTCCCCTAAATTTTGACCCAGATGCTCTTCACTTGATCTTAGGCCAAAAGGCTAAGAAGTGATGACCCAGATGCTCTTGACCTGGCTTCCAGATTTTTAAGTCATGGATCTCTTTACAAGTGTAAGCTTCCTTGACATATAGTGCTACTTGTCCTCCTTTCCTGTTTGGTCTGTTTCTGTGAAAAATGATATACCTTTCTATTGCTACATTCTGATCATGAGGCTCATCTCACCAGGTTTCAGTAATGCCTGCTGATGTCATATTTCATTTGCTGTGCCACAAGTTCAGGTTTGTTCTGTTTATTTCCCATGGTCTGTGCATTAGTGTAGAAACATCTGAGAGCATAGCTCATCCCCCTAGCTGTTTATTTTTTTTCCTTCCAACTGTTGGATACTTGTACCATTTGCCTGGTTCTCCCCATAACATTTGGACTATAATCTCTAGCATTTGATGAACTCCTCCTCTCAAGAATGCTGTCTCCCCACCCCCATAACTTAGGTTAAAGTCCTCCTGATCAGGTTTGTGAGACTCTTTCTAAATATTAAACTAAATATGTTTCTAGGGGTCAATATATCTAGGGGTCCATGGCTCTTAGGGGTCCTTCATTCATATGGTTGCCATAATTTCAAGTCGACTTGGTGGCAAACAACAAAGGGGTCAGTATGGCGAAACCTCCATACTGTTCTCTGTAAACTCCGTTGTCTATTTTGAAAACTAAAGTTTTAAGTAATGAATCAAGCAATGTAAATTCAACAAGTTAAACTATTTGATTTATCAATATTAACGGCAACAAAAGAAATCTCACAAGTTTTATACTTAATTTCAACAAATTAATTTTCAAACCTAATATTCAAAGCTCAGGTTAGAGATGACAATATTTTCTTCCCCCAACATTTGTTACCTCGTTCAAAAGAAATATATCGTTTTGGTTGTTTACAAGAAATCTGAGACCATTTATAAATTACAACAACATACACCAAAGTTGAAGGCCATTTGAAAGAAGCATCACTGCTTGTATGTTCATCCCACTGTTGTTTTCAGTCAAATGGGTTAGCTGGTTTTTGTATTACTTGCAAAAACTTGCTAGATAAGAGGCAATTGGGACAAAAGAAAAAGGAATATACAGAATGGAAAATGATACTAGAACACTCTTTTAGAGACACACACAGCTATTATCTTTCCTTGCTGCCTTTGAGCAAAATTCTTATCAACATGCCTAGAGTTGACAGAGGCTATGACCTGTTGGAAAATGGATGCATAATTTTTTTGAAATATTACAGCACTGTGAGAGAATTTAACTCCTCACATGCTTTTAAACAACTACAGTTCTTGAAAGTGAAGGATCTTTTGCATGGGCCACATGTGGCCTTTGCAATGCTTTAACATGAGGAGGGTTGGAACTGCCTGGATTGATGTTGAGTTTCCTATTCTATTTTTGTGTCTGATCTACCAAATCCGCTGAGTGGGGAAGCCACCTGAGAACAAGGATAATACCTGTGGTACTTCTTGTGAATCCAAATAATAGGAAAATAATAAGTAATAGCTATTAGTATGTATAGCCTTCCTCCACCATCTTCCACCTGTTGGAAGACATTTCTTGGCAGAAATTAGGCCACTCAACTTACCTGAGTGGCAATTTTGTGGCTTAGGGCAGCTGAGATGATGCATGGCACTCCCCCTGCCTCCATGGTAGGACACCACGTTCTTCTTTCTCAGCAGGCTGAGTGTTTCATGTAGCCCTGGGATGGTTTTGGGAGGCAGCCAATGAGTTTAAACTTTGGTTTGAATTCACTGGCTGCTCTCTCTGGGCTGGAGTGAGCTGCTGAAGGAGGTATAAATCCAGGTGCTCTCCAGGCATTCATTCACTTCTTCTGGAGTGTTGACCCACCCTCCCTCCATGTGCTCATGGATATTAAGGCTTGTGCTGTAGGCAATAGTTTATTTTTTACTTGTGGAAGGTCGGTATGAATCCCGGATCTGGGACAACTGTTACTGGTGCCTTTTGGCATTGTAAAGTCTAGGGATGCAGGGGAGGAAGAGGATGTGCATGGCATGGGAAGTGCATGTGTTTTCTTGCACTCCTTGGTGACCAGATGGATCCCACACCTGCCCCTACTCTGGTTCCAGCAGCAGGCCAGAGGGTCAGGCTCAGCAGTGAACAGGCAGGTTGGCCGATGCCAGGATCTGGACCCATGCGTATGCCAACCTTGTAGCAGCTGTAGCCAAATTAAGTTGTGGCTATATTTATTTCCAACTTCTGCTGGTGTGAGTGGTCTTTCCCTCACAGCAGGACCCACCTCTGAGCATGCAGTTGACCAAAGCCTATTGTGACAAACCTGATGGGAGGGGATCTTGACAACAGAGCCTCCTTGGCAACTGAGGCCCATTCCGCATGACGTCGCTGTTGCATTTTTGCCACAGGATGGCAGTGGTCGGCAGGTCGTGCTTCCGCATGATGTTGTCACCGTCTCGCTGCCATCCTGTCACAGAGCATCGCACTTGCGTAGTTTTTGCAAAACACAGAAAATCCATTTCACGGCTGAGATTGCACGGTGCTCCCGTCACTTCTGGCCATGTGGAAGATGCAGAAGCACATTGGCAATGCTTCCTTCCATAGCGCAGCAATGGAAAAAGCCCGGCTGCGCTGCGGAAGGATGACGTGGTGCCATTGCATTTTCTTCCGCATGGACCAAGGGGGTGCAGAGGGGAGCATTGCTGATGCACTCCCTTCTGGACCCGGGACTGCAGCAAGACAACACGGAAGAGCTTCGTCATGCAGAAATGGCCTGAGAGTGTTTAAGCTGATTGGATGGTGAAATAGAACCTTGGATAGCCCGGGGAGGGACTGGTGGAAAGAGGAAAATAACGGATTTTAACTGTCTGGGGTGTGTTTGAAGTGTAGTGTGATTTGTTGTGTGTTTGGGAGAGGTTGGAGATTTGAAGAGCTCTGTGGGAGACAGAACTGAGAAATTGGGTGTACGAGAGATAGTGAATGAATTGAAAGAGAGAGAGAGAGAGAGAGAGGAATGGTGTGCTGTTTATAAACATTTAGATACAAAACACATTTAAAGCAACAGTGTTACAATAAATGTTTGAAGTTCTGTGTTCCTTAAAACAGTGTCACAGAGTCTTATTTTGAATCCTGGAAAATACACGCTACCAATAATATCATCTTGACCTTAGTGCCAACAGTACTACAGTCTTGGAAAATATAAATCACTGCTGATCCTTACATCTGGAAGAAGAGCAGATTTAGGGGAGGCAGTAAAGGGGGGAGAGTCCTGAAAGGAAGAAGCCAAGGGGGGACAAGAATGAGGAAGGGACTGTGTTCTGAGAGAGGGAGAACTGAGACAGACTCGTTTGTCCTGGCCCTGGCTTGATTCAGAGATCTTCCTGGCTGTTCAGTTCTGATCACAAAGAGGTGTCAGGCTGGGCAGGCCTTGAGTTCGAGGCTTGGGTGCGCCTTTCGCACTCGGCACTGACGGGCGGTGGTTCCCCACGTTACAAGTGCCATGTAGAGGAAGGAGAAGGCTTGTTTTCTGCTGCTCCAGAGACCAGAACAAGGAGCAATGGATTCACGCTACAGGAAAGGAGATTCCACCTGAACCTCAGGAAGAACTTCCTGACAGTCAGGGCTGTCCTGCAGTGGAATATGCTGCCTCGGAGTGTGGTGGAGTCTCCTTCTTTGGAGGTTTTTAAACAGAGGCTGGATGACCATCTGTCGAGAGTGCTTTGAGGATGTTCCTGCATGGCAGGAGGTTGGACTGGATGGCCCGTGTGGTCTCTTCCAACTCTACATTTCTATGATTCTATGATCACACCTATGAACAGGAGAAGAGGGAGAAAGTACCTATTAAAGACATGATCAGGACTATAATGTTATTTAATGGTGTTGTTTTCAACTTCACATGTCAGTGGCAAACAGATGTCTTCTCCATGGTTCTCAAGCAGTATTCTCCCAGCTGAACTCGAAGGCAGGAAATTAGCCTAGTTAAAAGATCCAGAGAAGATCAAAAGGAAGAAGCTGTAGGACCCTTATCTGCCATTTATCTGTTGAAATTTGTCCCTCCAGTTGACTGCTTCTTGGAGTGACTTTCATTTGCAATCATAGATCAATTGCCATTGTTTACAGTGCTGCAGTGTTAGTGAGAGGAGGACAAGACCCAACTGTGTGATGGTTCTCTCTAGCTTTGCTGAGTTGCTCAACCTAAGTGTGATAAAACAGTAACAGATTCCTTGCCAATGTCAACCGTACTAGTGGACAGAATGAGGCAGCTGTTGCAGCTGGGAATTGTTGTGGGACAGGAAGTGATAGTAAGATGATGGTGGACAGCTGAATTCTGGAACTTTAATCTTCTCCACACTATAATATTTGGAATTAGTCATCAATGGATCAGAGTAACTCTCACTGTAACTGAAATAAGCCATATGGTCCATGGCTGCTGCAGCCTTGGTCCATGTTGTGAGTGTTTTTTAAAAGTATCCTCATAATAAACTGACAGATTCAAACATTATTATGACGGAATTTTGGGAATTCTAGCTCAGTGAAGAGTCTAAGGATCTCCAAGAAGGTACCTCTAGTTTACCCAAAACAATAATTCCAAGAATTCTTTCAGTGAAGCCTTGGGTGTAAAACTAGTTTCAAACCAGTTTCAGTGCCGATCAAAGAGATTTAGGGGCTAGAAGCAAAGCCAAAATGTCACCATCACCCCTGTGCTAGGCGCAACTCTTTAAGAAGCCTAGTTGCACAACTTGGACACCAATTATGACCTTCATCTATTCCCCCCCCCCCCGCAACCTCCCTTTATGGTGCTCCCTGAAGCAGGTCACTTCAGCCTGCTTATCATGACCACATTACATTCTTGCAAAGAAGCTAGTAAAATGCGGGCTGGACAGGGCTACTGTTAGTTAGATTTGTAATTGGCTGACTGACCGCACCCAAAGGGTGATCACCAATGGCTGCTTTTCGTCCTGGAGAGAGGTGACTAGTGGGGTGCCACAGGGTTCTGTCCTGGGCCCAGTGCTATTCAACATCTTCATCAATGATTTGGATGAAGGAGTGGAGGGCATGCTGATCAAATTTGCAGATGATACCAAACTGGGGGGGGGGGGTGCTAATACACCAGAGGATAGGATCAAATTTCAGTATGACCGTGACAGATTGGAGAGCTGGGCCAAAGCTAACAAAATGAATTTCAACAGAGGGAAATGTAGGGTCCTGCACTTGGGCAGAAAAAATGAAAGTCACAAGTATAGGATGGGGGACATGTGGCTGGATAGCAATATGTGTGAAAAGGATCTAGGAGTCTTGGTAGATCACAAGCTGAACATGAGTCAGCAGTGTGACGCGGCAGCCAAGAAAGCCAACGCGATTCTTGGTTGCATGGTGTCTAGATCGAGGGAGGTAATGGTACCACTCTATTCTGCATTGGTTAGGCCTCATTTGGAATACTGTGTCCAGTTCTAGGCACCTCAATTCAAGAAGGATGTCGACAAGCTGGAACGTGTCCAGAGGAGGGATACCAAAATGGTGAAGCCATGCCCTATGAAGAATGGCTTAGGGAGCTGAGTATGTTTAGTCTGCAGAAGAGAAGGTTAAGAGGGGACATAATAGCCATGTTTAAATATTTGAAGGGATGTCATGTAGAGGAGGGAGCAGGCTTGTTCTCTACCGCTCCAGAGACTAGGACAAGGAGCAATGGATTCAAGCTGTAGGAAAGGATATTCCACTTGAACCTCAGGAAGAACTTCCTGACGGTCAGAGTGGAATATACTGCCCCGGAGTGTGGTAGAGTCTCCTTCTTTGGAGATTTTTAAGCAGAGGCTGGATGGCCATCTGTCGGGAATGCTTTGATGGGTGTTCCTGCATAGCAGGGGGTTGGACTCGATGGCCCCTGGGGTCTCTTCCAACTCTATGATTCTATGATTCTCTGATCATAGGATTGATCCTGATAGGTCTAAAGTTCTTATGCAAATTTTCCCAAACATAAAAGAGTGCTCCGGTTCTTATTTAAGTCAAAGGCAACACCATTAAATGACATTATAATCCTGATTATCTCTTTAGTACACACTTTCTCCCTCTTCTCCTATTAGTAGGCTTTGGTCAATTTCTGCCAAGATTGCTTCATTCATTTTCAGGCTTGAGATAGCTCAGTTTATGGTCTCATTCATCATGCTGCCAACACTTTAGGGTTTCCCTTTGACATTTTGCTAAAGCAGATTCATTTAATCTACCCTATGTAATGCGGCCATTGGCAGCATTTAGCAGTGATTGGCCTGTGCCATCCATTGGTTTAAATTCCTGTGGTTTTGCTTCCTTCATTCCATTTTGGAACCTCTGTCATACTGTGGGACCCATTCTTTGCAGAAGGCATTGCTGCACATGAGGCCAGTTATTTTGATTTTACAGCAATTTCAGTTTCCATTTGAGATGTAGTTCCACCAATCACGTGTGTGCACAGTTTGCAGAATTAGAAGGTTCATGAGATGGCAGAATTCTAGAATATTCCCTATATTAATTAAATAAAAACAAAACAAAACAAAACAGTTCCCTATATTTTAAAGGCTAGCACATCATGAAGAAAGCTATACATAAACTTTTGTCTTTTTGTGCTAGTATACATCATACTGAAGCTTTTCTTTACAGAGAACTAGCATAAAAAAAATTACCTATTGATCTGTAAGCCACCCTGTCAGCCTGTGGGTAAAAATGCCTGAAATAAATAAGAAAAAGCAAACCTTCATTTGGAGTGGCACAATTCACATTTGTACCTCCTTGATCTTCTGATTTATTCTGTGTAACGTATAAGTCAGACTTGTACCATGGATAATTCCGAAAGCTTTCCTCTGCTTGTCTTTTCTCTGCCTGCAGAGAAAGCTGAATGGGATTATTATCTCAGCATATTTTATCTGTACTGGTTTCTAGTCAGTTTCTAGGCTCAGTTCAAAATGCCGGTATTAACCTTTAACAGCTTGAGTCAGGTTACCTGAAAGATTGTCTCATCCCAGATATGCTTACCTGGAACCTAACATAATCTTCTGGGCTTTTCTCTGGAATCCCCCCTGCCACCTCAGCCAAATGATAACAGGTGAGTAGCTACTAGACACAGTGCCTTTTGAGTGTTAGCAACCAATATGGAACATCATCTCTAGAGAACCTTGCCGTGGCACCAATCTTAGGTTTTTTTCAGCCTCACTAACGCCACTTTGTTTCCCCATCCTTTTTATTCTTAAATATTTTAAAATATATTTTTTATATCTGCTGATGTTATCCTTGCTTTAAAAATTCTTTTAATTGTTTTTATTTCTTGTATTTGTATTTCATAGTCTTAATGTTTTTTTCAAATGAAAATTGCCCAAAGAAATTGGGTGGGGGTTCAGTGTGTGTGTAATTTTTAAAAATCCAAAAAGGGAGTCAATTGCTTATGTTAGAAGCCTCCATAAGCATCCATTCATGTTTTGATAAGAGTTTCAGGGGTGAGGTTGCACTGTTTGACATTAGCATGTGTATTTCTATACTGCTTATCAGTTAAGTGCTCTCCAAGCAGTTTATAATGTTTTTAGCTAATTGCCCCCAACAAGCTGGGTACTCATTTTACTGACCTGTGGAAGGATGGAAGGCTGAGTCAACCTGGAGCCCAGCAGGATCGAACTCACAACCTTGTGGCTGCAGTACTGGCATTTAACCACTGCACCACCAGGGCATGCCATTAAACATGCAGTTTATCACTGATGTGGACTTCCGGCCACCTCCAACTTCGGTTTTGTTTTTGGTATTTGTGGCAGTGTATGCAAAACTTGAGAGTCACAGGATGAGAAAATTGACTCCCAGTCCTTCACTGACCGGATACTGAGGTTTGTAGTTTGATGGGAGAGTACAGAACTCTGGCAGAGAATTCCATTCGGTGGAGCCACGACAATTATAGTGAAATTATAGTGCTATAACTGTGTATTGTTAGCATGAAAGAGTCCCTGATCTAGTCCATCCTGTAATCATAAAGTTTGATATTCCATACATTTTGGCCCTATTGGGGCATTCTGACTTTTACTTATAATAACACATAAGGAGGAAAGGTGAGTATAAGCATGACAGCTTCTTATACACAGTTCATAGTAAAGTGTGGGGAGAAGGAATTTGAGGAGCCAAATATGGAAACTATGGCCCTTTCCACATGTGGGGGGGGGGGAACGGGCAAAAACGCCCAAAAACGGAGCTTACCGGCAGCCAGGTAAGTCCGTCGCGACGCGGAGCAGCGCGAGCTCACTGCTCCACAGTCCTCCGGCATCCCAAATGGTGGCTTCTGGTTGGTGGAGGCTCTCCGCCAACCGGAGAAGCTCGCCAGCCGGAAGCCCGCCCCCAGCAGATCTGCAGGCACGCATTTACGCGTGCCTGCAAATCCGCGTCAGAGCCCGGCGACGGAGCGGCGCGGGGCTGCGCGCTCCGTGCTTTTTAAAAACCTTGAAAAAGAGGTTTTTAAAAAACATGCAGCGCGGCTAGTTCCGGCCACTTCTGAGTGGATTCTGGTGTGGAACTACACAAAGTAGTCCACGCCAGTCCACTCTACGGTGTAGAAGACCTCCGTGGGAGGTCGCTCTGCACCGTTTTAATACCCCGGTGTCGAAATGACCTGTATCTCATCCTTTAAGAGAGGTACAGCTCTGTCAAGAGCAGGCTTCATCCCTATTCCACCTTTCAAATAATGTGTCAATCTACTCTGAACTGAACTTGTTTACTGAACTTCATCAAGCCAATTAATGACTCTATGAATATATTAAGTGTATCCACTGCCACACTTCATGAAAAGAGAAAGGAGAAAGAGCAAACACAGAGCTGAAAAAAGTGACCTGTTGGAGTATCACTCTCGGAATCCCCCTGCCACTAGTGGCCATGCTGTCAGGGAGATTCTTCAAGTTATAGTCTTAAAAGTAATTTTTCCCAGCACCAAGAGAGTTGTCTGTCACTTTAGTGCTGATCACTTTGAATCCAAAATGTCAACATTAGCTTCCCCTCCAGATTTATGTTATAAACAGCCTAGACTATTCTGGTGGAAGAAGAAATATCATGGGCTGAACAGCAGTCCTCCAGCTTCATCTTCTGGAATTGACCTGGCAGAGACTGACAGAACTACTGGAAGTATGGTGCTTCTACTCCTAATGTCATCCAACCAATCCAAAAGGATACTATAGTTGATAGTAGAGAAAACTAATGAGAGGTTTTGGAGAAGCAATGGGGACACAATCTTTCTACTACTGTCCTGGTGGAAGTGATCCACAATGGCAACAAATTGTGTTTCATTCCCAAAACTTGTGCAATTGTCAGATTCAAAGAGATCCACAGAATCTGTTTCCTCAAGATGGCTGGCCACTGTGCATTTGATAAAAAGGTATATTGGTGAATTGTCTACCGTTTATTAAAACTGTCTAGACGCAGTTAGATTGTATTAAGAAATTCTCTTGTGAAGGCGGCCATGATTACAGCTCAGTTCTCAAAGAGGCATTGACCATCTCCACTAAGTTAGCTGTCTATGCCATACTGGCAGGAAATAATCTGCTAGAATAGACAAGGAAAGAGACTGTGGGCTTATAGATATCAAGCACACCATCCACAGCCTCAGTCACTGTGGATCAAACAATAGTGAGTAGAGCAACTCCTTGGATCACCTCAGTGCAAAAATAGTTTATAGCAATTTTACCAAACCACATATGTTATTATGATGGACGTACCTGCGACAGGGAGTCAAGAAGCCTGTGTATTCCCGTCAGGGGAGCATTGTACCCATCAGGGAAGAGCAGGTAAGGATTAGGGAGGTTTTCTCAATGAAATTCAGAGTACATCTGGTACTGGTATGCTGCAGTTAACGAAGTAGATGTGTTCGTCGGCATAACTTCTTTAACAGAAACTTTGATACCAGAGGCAGAAATAACATGAAAAGAATAAGGTTAAGTTTCTACACTGCAAAAAAAGAAAAGCAGTTCAATAAGTTTCAGCAAACTTTTTATCCAAAACTAAAAATGTGCACATGTAAGTTGAAAAAAACCAAGTCAAGTAAGCCTTGCAAAAGTTAAGATAAAAGTCATTTCTAAATTTTTAGAGACCATTTTGAAGCTCTTTCAGAATGCATCTAGGGACAATTTTTGCTTTCATCAGCTACTTCCTTTCTTGTGATTTCCATTTTTGTGGCCAAATTTACAGATCTATGCTCTTTTTTTAATATACTGGTGGGGAGGCTGGTAAGGCAGGGTTATCTATTCTTCCCCTTGTGTATGTCATGCATGCTCAGTAAGGGATTCTGGAGCTGCAGTTTACCTTGCCTGTTGTAAGAAGGCACACACAGATACAGTAGGATTGATTGGATTAGAATTTCTCTTTTTCTCACCTTAAGTTTCATTGCATTGTTTACTGTAGACATGGTGCTGCAATCTGACACAGAAAATCTGTGTTTGTCCAGATCTCCTAACACTATCATGTTCCTAATGACGATGTTGCTAAAAACATTTCTGCTAGACAGAAAATGAGGAGAATAGGAAAGCTGGGCAATCATAAAAATGCTTTGTTAAAAGGATCGTCTTTGTTGGAAGTTTTGTTAACCAAGGTATGCATGTAAAGGATGCTGGAAAAGAAGGACCTTTTTCAAAAAGTCATATTATATTTTGAAATACCATTAAGATGAAGCTGCCCCTAAGGAAGGAGAGGGGAGTAGCCCTGTATCTCATCTTGGCCCCAAACTGCAATCTATTTATTTTACTCCCACAAAACCTAATGAGCATCATTGTGAATAAATCCCACAGGACAACTCTAAGTAAGCATTCTGAACAAATATGAAAACACAGTTTATTTGATCAATCCATATAAAACTGGATGTTGACATGCAAACAGAATATTTGCAAAATGTTCAATACCTAATATAGTAGATGTCTAGATACTGAAATATGTTCAGGAGGTTATCAGTACTTCCAAAGCTTTTCAATTTTTTTTTAAAATCCTTTACAAATAATTGCAGCTTAAAAACCATTGTGAGATTTACAGCTAATGGTGGAACTATAATCCAGATTTTCTGTGGTTATTGCATTAGGCAGAAAGAGTTATGAAACTTCATGCCTCCCTACATTCTGTTGAGCTTGCAATCTTGGTGGAAGGGGAGAGCAAATTCTCAGGTGCTAAACATGAAATTGCTGATTGGAACAGATGCTGGAGTGAGCTGAGTAAGCAAGACTTTCAAGGGTGGCCTTTTTTAAAAAAAACAGAACTCCATCTGAACTAGTCAAGGGATAAATATTACACAATAGTGGTACTGCTTTTAATTGAATTGACTTTTCCAAGAGTCACTCTTGTGCTGCTATTGTTATTTCTATTCTTCTCTGAGATGAACATGAACAAGTACCATAATTAACTCTAACTAGCTGTAAGATGTGGACCTGTAGATTTCTCACTAGGATGTCCTGGGATTCTTTGAAAGATTGGCATGGGGGTTCACAAAGAAAAGGCCTAGAAAGATGGACCAGCTTTCCTGAAGGATAGTTCTTGCCTAATGCTATCAATCTTCTGCTTCCAAATCGGCAGGAAAATACAATGTGTGCTCTAGGTCTCATGCTCCCAATTGAAGCGGGGCTGCAGTAAGGTCCAGCGAGCCCGGCCAGTGCCCCATGTCAGCTGTCAAAATGCTCTCTGGGGAAAGAGAAACCTTTAAAGAATTAATAGATTAATTCATTTAAGGTGGCATTTAATCTGTTTCTTAGCTTTCAAACAACGGTTCATTCCATCCAGCAGGCAAGATACAGTTATCTCAAAGAATTTGTGACTGTTGTTGTGTGCCTTTGAGTCGTTTCTGATTTAAGGTGACCCTAAGATGACCCTTTCATGGGATTTTTATTTATTTATTTTTGCCAGATTGGTTCAGAGGGGGTTGCCTTTGCCCTCCTCTGAGGCTGAGAGAATGTGACTTACCCAGTGACTTACCCACTGGGTTTCCATGGTGATGGAAATTCAACCCTGGTGTCCAGAGTCATAGTCCAATACTCAAAACTGCTACACCATATTGGTTCTCATTTATTGATTTTAGTCATTATATCCCATTTTAACAAATTCCAGGTGGTTTAAAGGTGCTCCCAGGCCAATGCCTAAGTTGTTTTTGAGCAGCCTGAAGCCTGAGCAATTTTAAATACCATATCGTATTATCCTCGTATCAAAGAATAATCTCAGGATAATATGATACGGTATTTAAAACTTATCAGGCTTCAAGTTGGTCAGTGCTCACCTAGGTATCTCCCCGGGAACCTCTTTAAGCCACATGGAATTCGAGAAAGGGGGATATAATGACGAAAATCTGTGAATAAGTATAGTCTACGTTTATGTGCATACTGAGATAAGGATGGGAAAGTCAAGCTGCAAGTCTTTTTCCTGAAACAATGATTGTCAAAATCATGTCAACAAATCTTGTTCAAAGTTAAATTATTGTATACAGCTGCTGGGGGGAAATAATAGGAAAATAAAAACAAAACTTTATTATGTAGAGGCTAGATTTAGCTTGGTAGCCAACAGCATCTCAACACATGGTAACCTTCTAGTTTCTACCAGAAGTCTGTCCCAGTGCTGAAGATGACAGCTGAAGATGGGAGAAGGTAGGTCCTTATGGCACAATCTGGGGGCAATTAGCATGATCAAACCACTGCACCACAGATTTGTACCAGCATCATTGCTTCTTTTAAATGGCTCTATGCACCACGGTGTCATTATATTGTCACTATCAATGCCAGAGGCAACCATTTTCATGAGGTCTGCCACATTCCCTGCAGATTTTGTTTGCTGTGGTGGTGTGTTGGCCCTTTAGCACTTACCTTCACCTTTAACATAATTTATCAAAGAAAGTGGCAAAATGCATCACTGATCAGTCTCTCTGGTTTAATTTAGCAAGACAGGTCGTAATGACTGTGTTCCTTGGCCAATGATGCTAAAATGCTGTTTCCTCATATTTAATGTGACACAACTTGGATGGTGTAATTACTATGACAAGATAAAGGGAATTAGTTAAAACTTAATTAAAACCATGTGACTTGAAACTCTGACACTGTACATATTTAATAACATTAACACTTTGTTCCTGGTTTATTGAAAAGGGAAAAGGTGCATGTGCATTTTCCTTTGCATTAGAAGTATGCCAATTAAGGGAGAAAATTAAAACACTGATTGTGAATAACCAGATAAGAAGCAAAATTAAAATTAGGTATACACTTGGCCTCGCGGACCAGTAATGAGTTTCCTCAGGGATACCTGCTTGTTAAAGCAAGGGTGAAAGTTTTCTTTCCTTAGCTGCTCAGTATAGTGCAACTTTCCTTCCTGAGGGAACCCAATGTGGCTAATACAAAAAATAAAGACAGATGCTACATTCTTAACAGCATTTATTGTAGAAACTTCATTCACAGCATGAACATGTTTTTAGATTACTTAAATACATATATGCCATAGACCGCTGGGATCATTTCTTGGACTTTCTCATCCCTTTGTACTTTGGAGACAGCTGTCTACCTTCTTTAAAAAAATAAAGCAGCATATTGAAACAGTTGTTGATCCTATATCGTTAAAGAAATGTATTAACATTTTTAAAAATTTCAAAACTTCTCCAGCAACTAGGGAATGTTGGTTGATAATGGCATGAATGTGAACCAACAAATGTTTGTAATAGGTAGCCTTCCTCCAAAATGCTGGAACTTGAGAAGCTCCCAGAAGTTGCCCTAAGACGTTGGAAAGTGTATATTTATGGCAAGATATAATGATAATAGCATTTATACGAATTGCTATCTGTAAATCATGCAGCCATGTCAAAACAAGACTAACACTTATAAATGATTTTTAAAGGCGATGACATAGAACAATTTTTTAAAACAAATTGCCATTGGCATCAAAGGGATGGACTAGGTGGCAAACCTCAGTAGCAACAGTACAGGTGAAATACAATGGCTGTGTTCACATGAATCAAATCAAAAAGCATTTTGCTTTTTTTATTTATTTAATTGTATTTCAAAAATGTCATATTTCACTGTTCATTTCAAATAGAACTCCCAGGGCAGTTCACACTTATAAGATAAAACAGTAAAAATGGAACAAAGGGTAAAGGAGTAAATTAAAGTCAGCAGACAGGTGTTAAAAGGTAGCAGATTAATATTATTAGCTAACCTAAGAACAGGTTTAACAATCACAAAAATGTTAAAACTTTGGTCGAGTAAGCTGGTCTGTGCTTTGTGACGAAAGAATAATAAATGTAGTGTCAGATGATTCTCTCCAGTAAGAAAGTTCCACTGACAAGAGCGCTCCATGGGAGAGGCACGAGGACAGGGCTTCTGGAAGTTTTATCAGTATATGAGCTGGTTTGTTTGGGGTATACTTTCCTCACACTGCACCTGAGCAGTATGCATTTTTAAAGTTCAAAACGTCATTACAAATTACCAGGTACAAAGACCAATACCCAATGGGCCTGATTCAGTAGCAATAGGGAAAGTTCAGTCCAAACAGTATCGATCAGAGGTGCCACCAAAATATTCTGGATAAGGTGAAATTTCCAAGTACTCTTCAGAGTCCACTCTGTGAATAAAAAATTGCAGTGGTCAACTCTGGTGGTTACCAGAACGTAGATAATAGCAGCCAGCATATCTCTATGATGTAGTAGAAGATAATTATGCAATTTGGTCATCCAAAGATGGTAACAGATTTAATAGTATTTCCAACTATAAATCAGGGGTTGGCAACCTGCGTCCCTCCAAGTAAACCCAGCCAGTATAATGAATGGCAAGGAATGATGGGACTCCAGAAATGTCTGGAGGACTACACTTTGTCATCGCCTACTGTAAACCTTTCATTTTGTAGGAACATGTCATATAGAACAGACCAAACATTGTTTCCTTAAGCAAATGAATCATCCAGCAGCATTTGTACTTTCCTTTTTGTTTGAACGTCAGTTGATTGGCCCTCACCCAGTTCATTACTGATTTCAGATACCAGTTCAACCCTTCCACCATCACATTTGACTCTAATGTAGAAAAACAATAGATGTCATCTATTGCTTGACAAGATGGCATCACCATATTGGTAACACTGCTCTTAAAATCACTGGATACACTACTACATCAGTTTGATAAAAATGTTAAACGCCATGGGGAGAGGGGGGGAGAGATTCATGAAGCTACAAATGTGCTTAATGGGTGCCTGGATATGATAATGGCTTGGATGGAGGCCAGTAGACTGAATCTGAGAGGTTCTGCGGGCAGGGCAAAAGGATCAAAATGCTGCTGCAGTTCTTGGGGTTCTTTCAAATATCCAAACTACCTATCTATTATCCTGGACTATTTTCTGGCTTTTCCTGGCACCAGATGTAACATTTTATTCCCAACCTCGAGTCGGTTTCTTTTATCACAAGATACATCTAAACAATATGTTCCCTTCTCCTCTCCTCCTTCTTTCCATTTATTTATTGTTTTCAGTGAGATGGCACTTCTGCACTAAAACTCTTTTATCCAAATAAAAAAGAAAGAAGCAAAGAATTTTAGAAAGGAAAAATTGTCCTTCAAATCATAGGACCATCTCAGCAAATCAAGCCCTGGCTTTAAAAACTTTGGGGAGAATCTTAGTGCAGATGCAAGAAATAGGTGCATGTGCTACAAACTAAAGAATGGAACAAGTGAGCACAGAAGTGACAATAAGCAGCAACACCACCCCCTATAATGTAATAACTCTCACTTCTTTAGAGCTCTAAATCTTGAAAAAGTGAGGGTACTGTGGGTAAACAACCTCCACTTTCCCATGGTTAAGAATATGGTCACCCGTATCTTGATTGTACAATTATACAAAGCTCAAGTCCAGGTTTATGCATTCTGCACCAGTCTTAAAAGAACTGCTTTTTGGAATGTTTATTAAAAGTGCTGGTACTTTTGAATCAGTAAATGGCTCGGGACTCAAATACCTGAGAGAACTCGCACCCACCCACCCGTATCAACCTTCCTATGTATTAATACGAAGGAGTTCTACAAGACTTCTTTGAGTCCTCAGGTCTCTCACTATATAGGAAAAGCAGGGAACAAGAGAAACTGATTTGATCAGGTGCTCCAACCTTTCATGTCTGGACTGAAATATGTAACATACTTAATAAGTAAGAATTCTTCTTGGACACAAAACATGCATAGGATCACACTGTTAAGTATCTGTAACAGGATTTCCTGAGATCCATCACACATAAACTTTGACTCTCATTTCCCTTTTCTTTCTTCTCCACCATCTAATTTTAAATAAGACATATGAGATCAGTCCCCCTCCCCCACCGTTTGATTATGTTTTAGAACATTTTGTACATCCATTATGTCATCTATCTAATAACAGTAATTTAGGAAGGTATCTGAATAGGTAACAAATGTGGGGAAAACAGATTTTGAGGTCATTTGGGAGTGTTCTTGGGGCAGAATAAGAGAACCAGTGTGACATAGGGATTTGAGCTTTGGACAATGACCTCAGAGACAAGGGTTCTATTTCCTGCTTGGCAATGGAAACTACTGGGTGACCTTGAGTGTGTCACACACTCTCAGCCCCAGAAAATCCTATGATATGTTTGCTTTAGGGTCTCCATAAGTCAGAAACAACTTGAAGCCGCACAACAATGAGCTTGGGGAAAATGGATCTGGGGGTGGAGATGTTTGGAGGCTGGATATGGCTAGCTAATGACTTTGAGAAAACTTTTTGGGGAACTGAACTTTCGGGGACTGAAATTTTAGAGTAGTTTAAAGATGATGCAGGGAGTGGATTGTTTGGCTTCTTTTTTGTAAGAGTGGTACCGTGAGCAGAAAAAATGGCCTCGAATGTGAGATTGCTTTTCTGTTATTTGACAGGAGACTTTCCCAACACTTTTTGCATTTATTATTCAGCATGACCTGTGCCTACCAGTTTGCCATCTGAGTGCAAATAAAGGTCATTTGGGCTTTCCTTACAGTGACTCCTCCCATTTTACCCCGCCAGCCTCAGTAAATGTGAGCAATCACTGCAAGTACTTTGTCCAAAAATGGAGGCTCCAGATCCAAGTATGAACTACTAGGAACTTCTGCAAGAATTGCTGATGGCAGTATGTTTTCATTCCTATGGTTCACATGTATTTTAAGAACAGAAACAAAAAACAATTCTATTTTAGCTGCTTTATTTATCAAATTTAAAACATTATGACAACAAACTCCTCCCCTACTGCCCTTCCCTCAACGCCCAGTAATATAGACAAGAACAGAGAGGAGAAAATAAGAATCGCATGGAATTGCTTCATGTTCAGTTCTGCTACGATTATTAATAATAACATGATAGTAATAAAATCAAATGGTTCAAAATGCTATTTTTCAACCCAGGAGGCTTATGTGGATGAAGTCATCTAAGTTTCCTGCTCCCCAGCTCCTCTTGGTCCTACTTCTTACAATGGAAATAGCTGAAAGTTGTTGCAATTGAAATTTTGTACATAGAAAACATTTGAAAGACATTCCATGCCCTTCTTTAGTGCCCTGATGTTTGGCTTCCTGTGGGTCAGCCCTCCCTTACAGCTCTCTGAAGGGGGACCCCAAACAGAGCCCTATCACAATGGCTGCTGAGCAGAAAACTCCTGCTCAGAGCAAATGGCTGAGTTCACACATCCTTGGCAAGCCTTTCTTACTCTGCAGCCACCCCCTCCTTGCTTTTTGACTCTGCTGATGCCCTTTGGGACCCCCATTCAGTGGAAAGAGGCTTCAGCAAATCTGCAGCCTCTTCCTCTGGCAAACATCTTACCCCCCAGGGCACATACACCAGGATTTATGCCAGAGGAAGCTGGCAGCAAGCCAAGGAGAGTGCGAGCCCATGTTTTTCGAGTGGCTCCGTGCCAGTTGAAAGAATGTGTTTTCCAGATGCTTAATGTATTTCAGGCTGCAATCCTACCCACTTGCCTAGAAGTAAACTCCATATAAACAGGCTTACTTCTGAGTAGACATGTAGTGGATTGCTCTCTTATGTTAGCATTGGCAGCCTTAAACAATCTCTGAAGCCACCAAGAGGAATAATGCTGTGCCTGAAAATGGCTCGTCCTCATTCTTTTTCAGCAGGTTTTAATCCAACATCAGTCCTATGTAGAGTAGACCTATTGCAAATAGTAGACGTTGTTAGTAATTTATTACTAATAATTCCTTTTCATTTCAATTGGTCTAATATAAGTAGAGTTAACTCTCGGTCTAATATTCGTTATCTCACATTTCTTTAGTTTGGGATGGAAGGCAGGCTACAGTTCAGTGCAGCTTGAGGATTTTATTCAGTCTGTATTTTAAAGCAAACAGTCTTTAATTTTTATCCACCATGTTGTTACGTGAATCAGAACTCAACTTTTCCTTTCTGCAGTTCTACAAATTTTGTTATTGGCTAAAATATATATATCAGTTATTGGCTCAAAAATATATATCAAAAATCATTTTGGGTTATATAGAAAAATCAACAGTTTTAGTTTGAAAACCATTAAAAATGTGTATTTCATGAAAAATGCATTCAAACTAATGTGATTTGATGTGGTTTTTTTTTACACAAGCTAACTCGCAGATTGATTGAGAAATGTAATGGGGGGACTTAATGAATACACATGTAAAACTGACAGTCTGCAAATGGACAGATCTGTCCATCTCTGTTAGAACCAATAAAATAAGTATAAAATCAATTCAGATCTATAAATCACACTTGCAAAAATAGTGTATTAAAATATTTTTCTCGTACTGGTGTGTAAGTGTTCTAAAAAGAATGAAACATATTTAGGTCTCAAATATTTCAGTTTTTAACAAAACAAAGATGGATAGCATCTGTATTCTTCAAAGACATTATGTTTTCCAGAAGTGGGAGAAAAGATTCTAGAAGCCGAAACAGTCTGCCCCTTCATCAGCAATCACTTGCTCTACTGTATAGTTGGCCAGTTAGATCTTTAGAGGTGAGGAGTATGTGAGCTCAGGTCATAGGCCATTTCCGCACTAGCCTGTCATAGTACTATTATTCCACTTTCCAACATCCTATGGAATCCTTGAGGCCCCTCCCTAAACTGCAAACCCCAGGATTCCATAGGATGTTGGAAAGTGGAATAATAGCACTATGACAGGCTAGTGCGGAAATGGCCATAGGGTTCCTCATTTGTAGTGAGTAGAAGTGAGTGTGATTCCTCACGTTTTCCCTCAGGAAATCAGAAAATAGCACTACACTGAATTTATTGAAAGTAAAAATACAAAGACTTACTGTGTGGTTTCCTTAAAAATAAAACTATTAACATTTTTTAAAAAAATACACAGATCAGTTAACTATTTGTTGAAATAGTCAGAGTCTGGCCAGGGGCTGTATAATGTTACTTCAGGAACGTGGTCCAATCTGTGGAGCAATAGGTTTTCTGTATCTGTGGTAAATAAGTGCTCCTACTAATCATGAGGAAATTGCACATGACAGATTGTGAAGTGTGCTTGATCACAATGGAGAAATTAGCTTGTGGATACTGACAAAGGCATATAGATTTTATTTTACCACTAACATTTACAAAAGGGCATAATTGTTGATTATACCAATCTCTAACACTGCACTTGCAAACTATTCTCTTATGATTTCAATAATACTAACACAGCAATATGGAGGCAAGGAGGTATACTTTGCTAAATAAGAAGTACGTAGGGCATTAGCGAAACAGCAAGGTCACAGTGGTAATGTTTTTTGTCACATGTGAGGAGCAAAAGTGATGAATAAAACAATATCAGGATAAAGAAAAAGTGACTACATTGACCAGTTTTGATGAAGTAGAAGGCAGAGGGCTTCTCTCTGTAGTCTGAAATTCAAGATACCATTGGCTACTTTAAGTTCTCCAGGCTCCTAGTCAATCAGGGATAATTTCCTTGGTCTGGGTAGGAACAAAGACCATAGTATGCACAACAGTTTTCTGCACCAAGGAGATCATGGATGGCATAGGTCGATGATGAGAGATAGGCTAAGCCATGATTAGGAACACCTACGTAGTATGGAATAGAGGAAGTGAAGAAAAGTTTCTTCTTAAACTCAGACTAACCTGAGAAAAATAAACCAATATAAGACGAAAGAATGAACCCCCTGAGCCCTCCATACTGTGAAAATGCAACTGTTGAAAGAGACTTTGGAACTGAGGACAGTGAAACAAAGCCTCTCCTTTTAAGTCAGACCAAACTGATAAAGATAAAATGGTGAAAATAAAAATATGGATAGAGGCAACGGAGGTGGGAAAATGAGTGGAAGGGAGCTAGCTAAATCTTGGATGTGCCTGGCTCAAGATCTTGCCATAGCTTGGCACAATGCCTTTGGCATTTAACTTGGCTTGTAGGAAGGGTGAACAATTGAGTTTAAAGCCAACAATCTGTAGTCACACCCATTCCCACTATGAGATGTGACTCTGTGCTGCCCTCTGTGTGGCTACAGTTCTGCAGCTGCATACTCGATGTAGACATCCTTTTAGTATGTCAGTAAGACACTTAAGCTGTATACTCAGTGTAATTTGGTGGCAGCTGTACCCTCCAACTTTTCACTGATTTAAAAAACAAAACAGAATATGTGTGGCCAAGCAACCAAGGTGTATGTGGTCAACATGGCAAAAATGGGTAATGAGAAAGAACACACAACCTAGGAGAGGTTGCAGCAGTTTGTTTTTGCCTAAGCCTACTGAGAAGGGCAAGATTAGTCCTTCCTCTTGTCCTCTCCTCCCTGCTAAATTAATCAAGCTGAAAATTTGGAGAACAGAGGATTAATTGGGGCTGTCCCAGCTGAATCAGGCAGTTGGATGGTATGGTTACCAGTGAAGTTAATTCTGCATACGTGCAGCACTGCATGCTTCACAACTGTAAAGCACTCTCTGAGTATACAAAGGAGCAAAACAGTTCAGGTAGAAGAGGGAAAACTTGGGCATGAGAGTCTAGCCCCAGAGGAAGAGAAAGTACTCAGATTGGATTACTGGGAAGTAGCAGCAAGTATACCAGGCGAACTTCAGTGGGATTTTAGAAGAACACAACACCACAAGATTTGTATATATTGGGATCTGTTCAGTACTCTCCTCCAAGTGTGACCAGACTGAAGGACATTAGACAGCACAAATGCAGTAACAACTTTAGGCATAAAGAAAAGGTTTAACAAGTTGTTTCTTTGACATTTTGATTAAATTTGAGTTGGCTGATCCAAGAGAAGAAAACACATCCTTCTTAGATAGGGACTCCTAGGACAAAAGAGGCCACAAGAGTAAACTTGGTAATGCTTTAACCTACTGAACTGTCTGGAAGTTGAAGATATATCAGGACAGGACTAAATTTCTTGTCAGAGGTTTAGATTCATCAAAATAGGTTGAGCCCATGGTGTTACCACAGGGTGTATGTACCCACTTGACTGGGTGTTAACCTGGAGCTTATTCATATGACACAGCTATAGCGTTTTGCTACCACCTTATCTGGCATGACTTCATCCTGTTGAATAACAGGATTTGAAGCCTAGTAAGATATGCTCTTGTGAACTAGAGATGTAGGATTCCTTAGAATGAAGGCACAGTAGTTAAAGTAGCACATAAGTGCTATAATTGGGCAGTGTGAGCACACCCCAGGGAGGCATTTGTCTTTTCCCTACATTTCCATTGTTCATATATCCACAGGAGATCAACTCTCTTCATTTTCATTTGTGTCTAAAATTCATAGGTCATGAACCTTAAAAGTACCAAGTACTAGTTGTTTGCACATTTTACCATAAGGATCTTTTCTATCCTTCCTGCCATGATTTTCCTGCTCATGCAGCCTTTTTAAAACAACAAAACCTGCTAAGTAAATATGTACATTGTGACCGAGCTTCTCAATAACAACATAAACAACAAGGATTAACTGGGGTGGGTGAACTGGAAAAAATTACTGGAATGTGGTGGTTAAGAATGAGACCTGGGACCCAATTAGCTTGTATAATCTTTCTTGGGAGTATTATTCATTAACTGTGTTTGACAGCCATTGTAGAACTAGTGAATTGTAAATGAGAATCATAATGATATACAAAATTCTGTATTACAAAACGCTGAAGATTTTTAACTGATGTCGCCTTACTGCAAGGCCATTTCTGCCCTACAGTTATAGAGCTATTATTCCACTTTCAACATCCCGTGGAGTTCTGGGATTTGTAATTTACCGAAACCAAAGAGCTCTCTGGTTGAGAATTCTAGATGCCCCTCCCTAAACTGCAAACTCCAGGATTCCCTGGGAGGTTGAAAGTGCAATAATAGCACTATAACAGTGTAGAGAAGAAATGGCCCAAGAGAAAGAAGGACTGAGGCCCAAATGATCGTGATTCTATGATGAGGGAAATAAAGCTGTGGGTTACCAAAGGGATCCAGTAGTGCCCACAACTGGGAGGAGGTGAACAAAAGGGTTTGGGGCGGGCAGCATCTAAAGAAGCTACAGGTAAAATGTAAGGCCTCCAACAATTCCAGCAGCTGAATCAGCCCACTGCAGCCTCAGCTGCCCAGAGTACCAGCTCTACCTCCATGGCCTGGGTCAGGAGACCAAAAATTCTTCACAAATTCCTCTGCCTGGAGAACAACTGTCGACCATTTCCCGATTGGCTGCCAAGGGGTACATGATGCAGGGCAGTGCACATTGTGAGGGCAGTGACTGTGTGTTTCTGGACCACCACAAAGGGTCAAGGAACCTTGAGACAACCAACAAACTTCCAGGGTCTAGCGGGGGGGAAATCACTGGGGCTGGAACCTGCTCTTGCTGACTCTGCAAACCACTATGGCTGTAGGCAGCTTTTGAAGCTTCCTTTCAATTTTCAATTTTTGATCTCAAATATTCCACCCTGAGTGGGGCAAAGCAAACAGAGCCAGGCAAGATCTAGGCAGTAAGAAGGAAATTCGAACATGCTGTCTTTTCAAGCTGGATTATTAGTTATGTAACAGAACAAACTTGTACTAGTTTGCTCAGGAAGATTCTATCTGTTTTTCCTAAAGTCTCTGCCACATTTTGACTTTATCACTCTTCCTGTATTTCAATCCACATACAGTGAACATGTGTAAAGGGGAATGAGATTTCTTTGGCAACCTCCGTACTTCCATTCCTCAACTTCCAATGTTTGGCATACCCTTCATCTGTCCCAATTTGGCCGGGGAAACAAGCATGGTTTTTCCACTCCTGTCTCTTAGACTGAGGGATCACTTCCATCAACCTCCGGTCGTGTTAGTGCCCAGTTCATGATGGTGGTTAAACCTAATAGTCAGAGGCAATATTGACAATCTACTTAAGCATTCTTAAGAATAGGAATTTCAGGATATTTATACAGAAATTGAGCAGACTCTTTCAGTACTCTCTTAGGCTATTATTATAAGTATTCATAGACACAGACATACCCCTTAGGGAGAAACACAGATACAGCATGGTCTGAGCAGTGAAGCTTCATTATATTCCATTACATGTAAGGCATCATTGCATTATATCATATCATATGGCCATCAAACTACTACTCTTTCACCAGGTACATTACATATACTTTATCTCTCTATTTATCTCTTTAACAGGCTTGTAATAATTAACCATTAAACATAAAAACATAGCCTTTTATCCCTCAGCAGTATGTGCAGCAGCAGGTTTTTCCATAATTTCATGGTTTCCCATAGTGTCTCCTAGGGCATTATGCAGACATTTCATAAAGGCTTTTCTTGTACATGTGCAGAGTTCTATCCCTTGTATTCTGTCCTTAACCATCTTAATAATATTATTTACCCTATAATCCATTCAGGTATACATTCTCATCTGTTTGAAGAATTACATGCTTCTTTGACTAGACAGGCATTCAGAGCTTATTCTCCTGTCACTATTTCCCGTATTTGGTCCTTTGCTTCTGCCTTCAGGAGCAGATGATAAACAGGGGGCTCATATGCCATTCTGTCCATGAGAGTCTCTGCCAGGGCATTTGGTCCCATGTGAAATCTGTAAGTAGTGATTCTGCCAACTGAGAAGTTATTTCTGCCCAGCATATAGTTAATACTGTTGGCTGATTGCTTCAGTGCTGCGTTCTTTGTGCTGTGTGTGGGTTTTCATTCATTAGGACAGGGGGATGGAGAAAATAATCAAACTTTAGAAAATGCATCGGGCTATTCTGGAAGTTGTGAATCGGAAAGTAACTGTTTCAAGCTCCTTGAAATGTCTATGTTTCAATATGATTGTGCCATATTCTCCTACAAATTTTTCATAAGCACACCTCCCCACACACAAAAAGCCCCCAGACATGTAGAAATGCATACCTATAGAAAGAAGCTCTACTATAGTGTATATAGCAAGAGTGTCTGTTGATTAACAATGAATTGTACTTTCTGCAACCTGTCAGATCAGACATCTACTATGTGGGAAGAAAGCTAACTGGTGTTTATGATTTTGAGTGGAAATCCTGTGAGCAAGAAAGAGGTAAAAAAGAAAATCTTTCATTCTCAACCACTTTACTCTGATGGAGAAATGGAGACTGGAGTACAAGATGGCAAAGAAAAAACAGTTGTAACTGTCAAGTCGTAACAAATTCTTTCAAAACCACTATTTCTTTCATTGTGCCATGTAATCACACTGTCTTTCAGACACCCGTGCAGTTCTATGGACATGTATATAAAAGCCGGTTCATTATTCCCACAAAGTCATCACCCATTTATGTTCCATGATGTTTTAAAAAACTAGACTGAATTCTTACACCTGAGGAACAAACCTGCGGATTGCCTTCCTAAACGTGGCCATCTGTTCAGCTGGCCAGATGCCCACTTACAAGGTACATTTCACTGGATAGTTTTATTACACCTGAGGTACTAATGCAGCACACTGTTTAGTGCCATATGTCAAATTTTCTTCAAAAGAAGTCCCGGTTTTAGTCAAGCCATATAAAAATATGTCAGTGTAATGCTTTCTACTACAGATCTACCACACTGGTTTTACTTATTTGGTTGGTTGTTTTTTTTTAACTAAGCTGGGTAGGTATAAATAAAATTTAGAAACTACAGAAAAGTTAAATATTCAAGCTTTAAAGGCAAAATAGCCACAACTGCTCAGATTGGTTAGACTAGGGGGTAGTATTGCAAGTAAAGGTAGAGGTAGAAAAGTTAGAACCTGTTGCTTTAGTTTTGAGCAGCTGTGACTATTTTGCTATTGAAGCTTGGATGTGGAATTTATTTCTAGTTTCTAAACGTTCTACATACCTACCCAGCTCAGTTTTTGAGGGCAGTGTGTTTGTGTGTGTGTGTTTGAAGGGGTGGTTGTAAGTGTATTTGAATGACTGGAGGAGTAATGCATGAATATAAATATATGCATATGTATCCGTGGCAATGTAGATGATATATGGAAAGCTGTGTAGGTGTGAAAATTACCAGAGAGTATTGATGTAGTACTCTCATAACTCAAAAGTGCAAAGGTCCTTACTTCTGTTGCTACGAATGCAGGTCCAAAATAGATCATAGGGACTTACTCCCAAGTAAGTGTGTATAGGATTGCAGCCCAATGGGACTCAGGGTGCATCCACATTACACAATTATAGCCCTCTGATATCACTTTACATTTCGTGGTTCCAGCCTACAGAATCCTGGGATTTATAATTTGGTAAAGGATATACTCAGAATTTTCTGCCTGAAAGCCCTAGTTCAGTGCTACTTGAAGAATCCACTGGGCAAAGCCATGTCAGTTAAAGTGGTATCAAACTGCTATAATGATGCGATATGATATCCTGGCAGTCTTGCAGCAAAAACAGCTTGAGCTGTTTGTCTAGATTGGTTCCAAACTTCATCCTTCAGACTTACCAGACTGATTTTGTTCATTTTCAGACTACCAGTGCCTGTGGTAACACAGGCTTTACACTAGTATAGATAGAATGGACCTTATTGTTTAATCACTGTGGCTAACAATTTGTGTTACTTGCTGCAAACAACCTGAAAGCAACCACCAAAGAAAAATCAGGAGTGCATTTACTTTTCCAGAGGTCTTTCAAATACAAGCCAGCCAGCAGATGCTGAGGTAAATCCATGATACAGAATGTTACATGGGCACAAACGGAATCAAGGCCATCCATTTGCAAGGAGAAAGATTCCATGGGAAATCTGCAGGGTTATAAAACCTTCAGTCATTTTTCTAATAAAGTCTTACAGACCTCAAGAGACTGATGAAAGCTTTCCCATAAATTTGTGCCTCAAAAAAAACTCTTCTCAGCCTAACAGGCCTCGAGGAATCAGCACCAGTTGTCCATATTTCTAGAAAAGTTAGAGAATAAAGAGTCTGAATATCCTAGTTATGTTCAGACTGACTTGATCAATAAAATAAAATAAAATAAATAAAAATAAAGTATTTTTTTTCTTTTCCCCAGACTATAACGAGAGTGAGATGAAAGCCATGTCATCTTGATCATGACTGTGCTCTTTGATGTAACTCCATTTCCCAAATGGGTCTTTCATTTCTTTAAAAGAAGAAAAACATGTTTAAGAACAGCAGCAGTGACTAAGAGAAACCAAAGAGGAGGCCATTTCTCCAGGCGCTAGGAAAAGATTCCTTGAATAAACTGCTGAAGTTCACGAGCTGTTAAGTGTAAAGCTGTACTTCAGATCATCCAACACACTAATGGTAGAACCTTAGACTGGATAGCTTTAGACAACAAGGGAAGACTTCATATTTTCAAACGCACTACTATGTATACAACTCCTTACCTGTCGCAAACTAGCATGTCAAGGGGAAAGATTGAGCAGAAGCCTAGTTTTCAATACACAGGGAATTTTTTAAGAAGAGAATACACCAAACATAAGACTTAGTAACATTTAGTCTGAAATGGTACACCTAATTCTGTCACTTTCTTCTATGTGATATATTAAATTACTGTGAAATAGCTGCATAAATAAAACAAAAAACAGAAGGATGGGCTGATGAGTGTGGTAAAGTTGAGGGGAAGATGTTTTCTTTAACTGGCCTGATTTAAGATTAACCTTCCAAATTTTGCAAAAACATGTTTGTGAAGCACTCACTCATGGCAAACCAAACAATGTTTTTGTTATGTGCCTTCAAGTCAACTCCATCCTATGGTAACCCTAACAGAGGGTTCTCTTAGCAAGATTTATCCAAAGGAGGCTTTGCCATTGGCTTTTACTAAGGCTGAGAGACTGTGATTTGACTGTGGGTTTCCATGGCTGATTTGAATGCTAATCTCCTTAAATTCCTAGTCGAAAACACATCGCTGCAGCATGCTAGTTCTAAAAACTAGACAATATAGGCCCAATGGACTTAGTGATGCTCCCTCAAATGGTGAAAGATATCTACCTGTTCTAACGTGTTTTTTCCTTAGTGCTGTGTCGTGTAAATATAGATCCTTTGTTTTGTGATTGGAAGATAAACATGGATTTAGTTTGCAAGTCTGACTGCTGATGCATGCAGCTCTGAGGAAAGCCCCTTGTTCGTGGGCAAGAGAAGCTAAAAGCAGGGAATACTAGTTTGACCTTCATTTTCATAAAGCTGCTTGTTAAAGAGAAGAGTAAAGGAGATAACACAAGCATCAGAATGTCAACAATCTCTCAAGATAATTCCCAAGACATATGACCCATGAAACCAAATGCAGACAACAAGCCAAGTGACCCGTTGGAAATCAGATGTAATACTGTACCCTTCATTAAAGGCTTCTGAGTGAATTCAGCAGTCATAAAATAAGAGGTTAAGTCCTCTAATCCAATTGAAGCAGATTTCAGGCCTGCAGACCAAAACTGGCCAAAAGAGATTCTCCTTCCTTGCCTGTTGAGTTTCTTCTGGACTTATCTCTGATCAGTGATTGGAGTTGATGAGATGACATGCTAGTAAGGTTTTGCATTAAATATGAGCTCTGATATGTAATCCTGGAGGGAACTCAGGTTACAGATGGTTAGATGGTTGAAAGCTATTGCACTATAGCAATTTATCAACACCTAGTATTGTTCATTTTGCTTTACACGCCCTGTGGCCTTAGTAATGTCCACTGCTGTCCATAAGACTCTTTCCAAATGTTTAGCCCCAAGGCAGAAAAGCATTCCCTAACTTGTGCTAAAGGATCAGTAATCATTTAAAGAAGAGGCAGCAACCAAAGATCTTTCTCCCCTGCACTTGTGGAAGGCCCTGGGACCCAATCTCATATGTTTTTAGGAGATTGTTGATACCCTCAGCTCAATTTCTTCAAAATCATGGCAGTTATTCATATAGTTCCACTGTAGCACTGGCAGAAGCAAATTATTCTGTTTCTATAGGTTGTTGTGGGTTTTCTCCTGACGTTTCGCCTGCATCTGTGGCTGGCATCTTCAGAGGATATTCTGTTTCTTCCTGAAGCTCCCACATGCCCTCATTCTGAAAAATGGGTGGGGAGGGTTGTTTTATTTTCTAATTTAAATTAAACAGTGCTAGGGTATCTATGACCTGTTTAAAAGGCAAATTTTTCCTCCTGGAAGCAGTTCAAACTCTCTTTTTTCCCTCCCAGAAAAGGGGTATCTCAGAGAGTCAAGAGGGGTCAGGGGTTTTAAAAACCGTCCACAAAGGAAAATTCTCCCCACCCAGAAGGTCCCTCTGTTCCATTTCCCTGCATTTATCAGGGTTCCTGAACTTTCCAAGTACATTCTCAGAGGCCAAAAGAGGCTGTTGTAGAAAAGAGAGAAATCTACTTCCAACCGCCCAATTACATGCACCTTAATATAGATCTATCCTTTGTTGTTTGCTTTTTAAAAAAAACAACACCAGTTTTATTCATTTTAACATAAACACAATCTAATTCACAGATAAGATAGAATTAAAATAAAACTAAACTAAAACATTTAACACTAACTTACAGAAACACTAAAGACTTTTACCCTCCCTGACCCAAACTGTAATGAAAGAAAAAGAAAAAAAAATATAGATTATTCTGCTATTACAGATTTACTAGAATTACTAACAAACATAATCACAGTTTGATTTTTTTTTTTTTTTGATGTTTCACTCCAAGGGCAAAATAAACTGTTCTTTCCCCTAAGTCCATAAAACGCATTTTTAAAAAATTACCGAAATCTAGTTGGTTACCCAAAAAATACAAAACCCTTAAAGTGAATATAGCCATTTACCCCCCCCCCAAAAAAAGTGTATGCCATTTATTAATTACTGAAATCAATTTTATAAAGAAACTTCATTCATTTGTACTCTAATGTAACAGTTTAGGAATTATTACTACTAATATGTTGTATGGAGCAAGGGAACAATATAGTACAGTACAGCATCTAGTGCAATTTAATTACAGCACTAGTTCTCCTATGTACTTTAGTGTGTGTGTGTGCGTGTGTGTGTAGATTATAGATAGATAGATAGATAGATAGATAGATAGATAGATAGATATAGATATAGATATACATACATACATACATACATACATACACACACACACATACATACATATATATAGGGAGAAATAATTCCTAATTAAAAAGAACAGACGTTTAAGAGCTAATGAGAAACTGGAAATTTGGAAGTTAAAAAAAATGTCCAGACACCAGAAATACTTTCTGAACAAACAGCATAGGAGTCAGACACTTTGATTTTAAGTCTGTGATAGAATGAAGAATTCTGTGCAGTAGTCAGGTTAACTCCAAACAACCTTTGGAAGAATATACATCTAATCAGGCTGGGGATAGCATAATAGTGCCTCTGTATCAGGGGAAAAAAAAAATAGAACAGAAACGACAAGCCTAATCATTATCAAACAAAAACAGCTTAAACAGAATAGGGTAGGCATTTTAATTTTTATAAATTATTGTTGTTCTTCGCTGTTGTGTGAGACACAAGACAGTTAAAAAATAAAATAAAATGTGTTTAAAAGCAGCGAAGCATTTTTAATTGAAGAACGATGGGAATTTATTTTGTGCAGAGGGAGAGAGGCTCCAGCCTTGCCTCCTCTCCTAGAAGCATCCCATATTCTTAGATGTGACGTTGCCTTGGCAACCACACTTGGTGACCTCGTTATTTCAACCTAATCCTGCTTTGAAATTATAGTTGCTCCACCCTTTTGCCTGGCTAGGCTGATAACATAATCATTGTAAATGGGGATTGGGGAGGGGGGAAACAGCAAGATACCATTTCCCTAGTGACATAAGACTGGTCTCACCTTATCAAGAAAATATACCAACAATTAAAGTGCATAAATCTCAATGGCCCAGAAAAAGGAGGACTGGAGGATTACTATTATTATTTTTTTTTTTTGTGAAGTTAGTCATTTTGATTTGCCAAACGCAACTGCATCTGTGTACTGGTTTAATTTTAAAATTAAAATAATTCTATATTTAATTTTTTTCCCCCCTGATACTATGAGTGGCGTGAAGACTTTTTTAAATTAGGTATCTGTTTGGGCTACAGAAGGATCTAGGAACTATACAGGAATAAAAACCTCTCATCAAAGACAGACTTTCTGATTTTTAGTGGTCTTTACCTAAAATATTTTCATAAGTAAAAGAAGAGAGAGAGGAGAGAGGGATTGACTATTTCAGCTCCAACTATGATGGAACAAAAATGGACTTGTTCATCTTACCCACAAATTACATCGACTGCATTTCTTTTATGAGAAATGCAAACAACATGATTTGATTGAGAAACATGTTTCACTGATCTATTTGGGCGGTTTCTTGTTCTATTTCGTATTTGCCCTTTTAACTGCTTTGATCCCAACAGTTAAAGATGCACCAAAACATTGTAAAATCACCATTAATTAATCCAGATAAAAAGAACATACCTACAATCTGATCTTACTACTAACTTCAACAGAACTAATACAGCAATTACACTAAACAGATAACAGTGTTTGATACCAGTTTAACTGCCATGGCTTCATCCAGTGGAATCTTGGAGCTTGCGGTTTGGTAAAGTATTTGGAGTTCTGTGCTAAAGAGACCTACTGCTGCTATTCGGGACAGTGGATTAGAGCTCTTTAGGCAGAGAATTCCAAATACCCCAGTGAATGATATATTCCAGGATTCCATTGGATGGAGTCATGACAGTTAAAGTGGCATCAAACACTACAACTATGGAATATGGATACACTCTCAGAGCTTTATCACACGCTGGTTTGTTGCATTATTGCACTGACTTAGTTCCATTTTTGATCTCTCATTATCACACGACAGTGTTGAATTGTATTCCCATGGTTATTGGGTTGTCTCTTTTCATTCACAGGAGATGCCCTTGAATGGCTCCAATAACGCTGCATTTCCACTATTGCGTATTGGTGCAGTGGTGTCATTCTGCTGCAGATCTGCTATTGCAGCAGTCCTGGGGCATCAGTAGGCATTATCCTTCCCTTTCACTCTCTCTATCCCCAAGCAGGGTGAGCTCATTGCACTTACAGTGTCTGGAGAAAGAGGACATCATGGTGCAGGTGGACAAATGTTGCTTTTACTCCATTCCCCATGTTTGTTTGTTTTTTATTTGTTTAAATTCTGGTATAAGTGTGGATTTGGGCTGCCCTGGTGGTTGCAAGCACACCACAATTACACCATTACAGCAAAACAGCCAGCTGTGACTTTGGAAGAGCAAAATCCCCAAATGAGTGTACAATAGGAAAACAGAATGCCAAAATGAGGGGGACATCGGGCCATTTCCGCACTAGACTGTTATAGCGCTATTATTCCACTTGCAACATCCTATGGAATCCTGGGGTTTACAGTTTCGGGAGGGTCCAGATTCCACTTGCAACATCCTATGGAATCCTGGGGTTTGCAGTTTCGGGTGGGGCCAGATGGCCCCACCCGAAACTGCAAACCCCAGGATTCCATAGGATGTTGCAAGTGGAATAATAGCACTATAACAGTCTAGTGCAGAAATGGCCAAAGTCTCCCGACATGCTGAAATTGTGCAAAGGTAAAAAAAAAATGGGGGGAGACAGTGTATGTGCTAGGTAGCACAGACAGGAGAAGGGGCATGGAGTCTGTGGAGTGGTGCCAACTTCTGATTGCAGGAATGCAAATCACCAAGTAGGCAGCATAGTGTTACTGCAGAGACACGATGATGGTGATGATAGGTTCACCTTACAGTCACCATAAGGCAGAAACAACTTGGAGGAATACAACAACAAACAACAGTGTTTTTGGTTTTTTTAAAAAAAAAAATATTGAGACACACACAGCTTATATATATATATATAAAACACACATAGGAATAGACTAAAGAGGAAAGAGGAAATATACACAATAAAGCACACATAAACACATAGATCAAACTAAACACTAAACTAAATTAATAATGAGGTCAGACTTGAATTCCAACCCCTTGTAGATGGTTATCAAAGATATATTTTATTAACTTGCTCAAACATAAAAAATCTGCATAGTAAAAATATAAATTTGTTACAAAAAGAATCTGCTACCATATACTTCTGGTAGTGCAGTTGCTATTTCTACTTCTAACTCAAATTTTTAAAATTTTCCCCAATAATCATCAAAAAGATTAAAAAAAAATCTTTTCGCAAATCTCTTAGTGAACCATCTTTTAATAAAATAGTTAATTTGTCCATTTTTGCAGAGTCCAAAAGTTTCACGATCCAATCTTCTTGAGACGGCATTTCTGACTTCTTCCACTTCTTTGCAATGAGTAGTCTGGCTGTGGTAGTCATATATTGTAGAACTTCATATCTTCCTTTGTTAATCCTTCTTCTGTCAGCCTTAACAAACACATCTTTGGCATTAATTTTGTCTTAATTTAATTTTTTTTCCATTAAATGGTGTATCAAAACCAAAATTTCTTGATTTTCTCATAAGTCCACCAAGTATGAAAAAAAATTCTTCTTGTTTTCCACACTTCCAACAAATGTTAGAAGAACCATTATACATTTTAGAAAATTTTTCAGGTGTCAAGTATCATACATATTTCATGGTAAAAGAACAAATCCTTGTTTTATATTTATTCCAAACTGAACATGGATCATCTGCATAATGATTATGAAACTCTATATTTTTCTTAATCTTATCCAAAGAAAGGCATTCCAGCCAAATCTCAAGTTAAAACTCTCCAACGGGAGGATTGTTCGTTTTTCTAATGAAATCTAGTCTTTTAATCAAGGCAAATACGAGGTATAACAAAACAATTTCAGATCTGGAAGACCTAAATCACCTCTCTACTTTGCACCTTGTAAAATCTTTAATCTCACTCTAGGTTTTTTTTACTTGCCAAATAAATTTTGAAATGTCTTGATGCCATTTCTTGAATGGCTTATCCTTTACTACAACTGGAACTGTCTGAAAGAAAAATAACATCTTAGGTAACCTATTCATCTTTATAGAAAATTCCTATTCTACCCATAAGTGAAAGGTTCAGTTTTGACCATGTTTGTAAATCTTGTTGCATTTCATTCCATTCTTTTACACAGTTGCTTTTAAATAGCTTTGAATTTTATTTTTCAAAATGTATACCCAAATATCTTACTTTATTTACAATGTTAAAACCTGTTCTTTTTTTTTCTACTGATGTCTTCTGGTCTTCCTTTGTCATGTTGTCAGCATTACTATTTTTTAGTTGTTGATTTTAAAACCTGTCAAATTTCCATATTCAATCAAAGTTCTGATTAAAAAATCTGCAGACTCTAAAGCATTCTGTAAGAAAATAACTAAGTCATCAGCAAAAGCTTTCAATTTAAAAGTCTGTTTTTTAGTTGTTATCTCTTTAAAATTTTTCTTCTTGTGTGATAAATCTATTTAAAATGTCTAAAACTGTAATAAAAAGCAAAGGTGATAAAGCACAGCCTTGTGTTGTCCCTCTTTGAATGTGACATGGCTTAGAACCATCACCATTAATCAAAATCTGTGCCTCCTGTTCAGAATAAATTGTTTTAATCCAAGTTAAAAAAAAAATTAGTACAAAAATGATCTTGCGTAAAAGCTGTCAGGAACAACCAATTCACATTATCAAAAGCTTTCTCTGCATCCAAAAAATTAATGTAACTTTCTTTTCATTATGAACCTCAAGATTTTCCAAAATGTCTGTGACACATCTTATGTTGTCTTTTAACTGTCTCTTAGGTAGAAATCCATATTGATTTCCATGTATCAACTCTACTAGAATATTCTTCATTGTCAGCCAAAATCTGTGGAAAAATCTTACAATCATTTATTCAACAATGAAACTGGCCGATAATTTTTAGGATGTATCACATCTTTATCTTCTTTCAGTAACATTATATTTGCTGTTTACCATGAGTCTGATATTTTATCTGTAGATAGAACTGAATTAATCACTTCTTGCAATGGCATGAAGAGCCGATCTTCTAACAGTTTGTAATACAATGCAGAAAAGCCATCTGGGCCAGCAGATTTAACAGACCTAATTTTCTTCAAAGCTTTTACTATTTCTGACAGCAGTACTTGCACATTTAATATTCTCTTCTGATCTGTAATATTTGGTAAATTCTGACAGTCCATTTAAGTTTCAGTTTTGTCTAATGATATCTTCCTTAAAGCTGAAAAAAATTGGAAAAAATATTCTATTTGAGTCAGTAGTCAAATCTTTCCCATCTTCAACCTTTAAAATCCACTTCCTTTCTCTTTATTTTCTCAATGTATACACTAACTATTTGTCTGGCTTATTAGTAGATTCAAAATATTTTTATCTAGTGTATCTTTTTCTTGTACTGTAAACACAGACAGTTACTTCTGTAAAATTTTTATTTCCTTTATCAAAGATGTTTTGGAAGGTGCATCCCCTTAAGTTCTTCCTCCTTCTTTTTTATATTTTCCAAAATTTCCTTTTTCTTCTGTTGTCTCTTTAATTCTGATATTTGTCATGTGAAGAAACCTCTCATCACAGCTTTACTTGCATCCCAGACTATTCTTTAATCAGTCTCCTTATTTCAGTTATCCTCAAAAAAAAAAAAGATCTTCAAAGTATTTTTGCCTTGTCTAGAATAATTTCATTTCTCAATAAAATTCCACTCAATCTTCAAAAGAATTGTTTTGTACTTGATTTTAATCTCATCAAAACATGACTATGATCTGAAAAGGTCTTGGTCAAAAATCTCCATATTCTTAAGCATAGGAGTTAGAGATTTAGGCCATTTCCACACAGGGTTTTTAAAACGGTGTAGTCCGTCCTCCAAGGAGGAGGTCTGCACCTGGGAGCGGACTGGGTCGGACCTACTTAACGTAGATCCACACCTCAGCCCGCTCCGGAACGACCTGATGTGGTCGTTCAGCGTGGTTTTGAAAGACCGCTAAAAACAGGTCTTTCAAAAGCACGGAGTGCGCCACCGTGAGCCTGCTCCCTTATGCAGATTCGCAGGCTCGCCCCAATGCAAGCCTGTGATCTGATGGGGGCAGGCTTTAGGCTGGCGAGCTTCAGCGGTTGGTCAAGACCCTCAACCAACTGGAAGCCGCCATTTGGGATGCCGGAGCAGTGCGTATCGATGAGCACGCACTGCTCCGGAGCGGCATGGACCGGACCGGGGAGCCGAAAAGTCCAGTAAGTAGTGGCGCGGGGCAATTCCCTAGCCTCGTGCGGAAATGGCCTTAGACATCATAAACATGTAAATTCTTGAAAACAATTTGTCTCAGAAAAAATATGATCACATGCTTTTTCATCAAGATATCTACACACATCAGTCACTTCCAAATTGTCTATCAAATATTAAAAAGGTCTTTGGCAGCTTCCATTGATCTTGTTTTTTTCTTTTTATTAGTCATTCTGTGTAAGTTTAAATCCGTTATACCATTTCAGTGTCCGCCCACAAATCTGTTTCTCATAGGAAAATTCCACTGTTTTATCCAAAATCTTGTGATAAAAAGAGGTCTTCTTTTCAATAGGTGCATATAAACCCACTATCAAAAATTTTTGATCTTGCAGAAGAATTTCTACTCCCAAAAAGCATCCATCAAATTCATCAAAAACTTTCACCAGTATCAGCTTTGAATTAGCATAAATGACAGTTCCTTTCTTTTTCTTCTCTGCAAGTGAGGTAAATTCTTAGCCTAATTTGGAAGTAAATATTTTGAACCCTTCTTCCTAATATGTATCTCTTGTATAATAATAATGTTTTCATTTCCTTAAATAATGCCCATGCTGGGAGACAATAGGCCAATGTGATAAAGCTGTAATATTCAATTAAGTATACATAAGACTAAAGACCATGGAAAATACATAAACTGTTAAAGGAATTATTAGGAGTGCAACTACACTGTTTCAGTTCCTTGATCTAAGCCAGCATATTGCAATAACTGTGTAGTGTGAACAGACCCCTTATATTTAAACTATCTGGACATTTTCTGAATCTGGAAGCCCAAGCAAGCTCCAAAATGGATTCAGATGCTTGAAAACTGCATATAATAATTTCTAAAGGACATATAGGTGTGTTGCTTATTCACTGTTTGTGAACCGAGGGACAACATACATTTTACACCTTTCAGATTGCAGATGATGAATATGAGACTGGACTCATGGCTTTAAAAAAGTCTCTGGGCCCAAAGTGTGTATGTTAACTAAATAGTCCTATTTAGTATTTTGTTAATTTTGTTAATATAGGGAACCCATTCACAGTGCAAAACCATAGCACTATATTCCATTTTAACTGCTTTGGCAACTTCCCATGGAATCTTGGGATCTGGAGTGTAGAGAGGGGCATTTAGAATTATCAGCCAAAGAGCTCTACTAGCTCCTCAAACTACAAAACCCCAGAATTCAATGGGATCTTGCCATGGGAGTTAAAGTGGAATGTAGCACTATAATTCTATAGTGTTAATGGGCCCTTGATCAATTCCGCATATTGATCCTACACCTTTATATTACCTGGATCAACTTGCTTGTACTACTTGGAGTGAAAGAAGAGTACCTCTTACTAAAGTAAACTTACAGTTTCTGTGTTAGCTGGGAAATCAATTTCCCCAGGGGATATTTGCCTATAAATATAACATTTGGCCCATTTCATGCACCTGCAGTTTTATATTCATAATTTGTCTGCAGTTCTTCTATACATGTTTGAAAGAAATGTATTTGGTGCATTTAGGCCATTTCCACACTAGCCTGTTATAGCGCTCTTATTCCACTTTCAACATCCTATGGAATCCTGGGGTTTGCAGTATAGGGAGGGGCCTACCTTGACCTCTATGTTCTCCTCCTCCCAACCATAGAAAAGAAGAAGAAAAGAGTTCATCAAAACAAATGATGAACTCTTTTCATGGTGAGTGTGAGTAAACTACAACCCTGGAGACCCGGGTTTGATTCCCTGCTTGACCATGGAAGCCCACTGGGGGACACTGGGCACATCATAAACTCTCATCCCCAGAAAACCCCATGGGAAGTTCACCTTAGGGTCTCCGTAAGTCAGAAATGACTTGAAGGCACACAACAGCAATGCTTGATGCAGAACCCATCAGTTTCTTGTTCCAGTAGAACTGCATAGGTTAGCACATATTCCTCCTTCTATTCCAAACTTCTGATTTAACAGACTTTGTTTCACAGAGATTTGAATGGTCACAGCAACAATACTAAGAATTACTTCAAGTTGTTTATTTGTGAGACACCATTTTATGGAGCTTTTTTTTTTTTCAATCAACTCCTTCCTGCTTCCAATTTTTGCTTAGTAATCTAGGGGGGAAAAGAGGTTTGTTGTTGTTTTTTTTAAATGAAAAATTCTATTACTATTTTTTGTGTCTCCGAAATCTGTGTAGCAATTGTTAAACAATTTAAGGACAAGTTTCCATACAGAAAACACACACAGCGCAGCTACATCTATGAAAGCAGAAAGAAACCCTGTGGAGAAACAGCATTCAGAGAGGGGCAGTGGAGAGCTCAAATGAAAGAAAGGCATGCGAAGGGATTTGTGGCCAAAAATACAAAGGCAAATTCATAATCTTGTCTCTCTGGAAAAATAGGTCTTTAAAAGACCTGAAGTCTGCTCATGCAATTCAGTTAAGGAATGCACTTCTATTTCTTATTCTTGCTTCTGCTGCATTGCTAAACATAGTTAGTCCCGACTGTGACAATATTTCTGTACTGCTTAATGAAATTAGAGGCTGTAGCAGCATGGACAGATTCATCATCGCCTAGATATTCCAGCAGCATCAAGCTTCCAACAATTCGTTCCAACAATGACTAGGAGAATCAATAAATGTTACAACAGACACCCTTATTCTCAGGCTGAGCAGAGGCAGCATGTTACTTGGTGGCAGAATTTTTACTTTTCAAGGGAAAAGGTCCTGGCTGACTTCAAAAGATCCTAGGTGGTAGCACTGGGAAAGGTCTACCCTACCCTACTTGGGAACAACCATCAAAGAATGTAGACAGCACCAGAAGGACATTTGACACTACAGTATTGTGATTCTACTTTAATTACCATGGTTCCATGCTATGGAATCCTGGGATTTGCAATTTAGGAAGGGACATCTGTAATTCTCGGTCCAAGAGCTCTAGCACCACACCAAACTACAAATGCCAAGATGTTGCCTAGTACCCTGGTTTGGTTAAAAAACCAAAGGTCTTTGATTTGGGAGGGATTAATATTTACTGTTTTTCCCCCACAACAGAATGTCCTGAGAGATGCACATCTTCACGATCAGACTTGAAAATTAAGCACATATTAACCTTTCAATGACCATTAACAAAGCAAAGCACATTGAAGCCACAATACTTACACGATATTGAACCTGTGTTTTGATTAACAGACATTTTTTTTCTCCAATGAGAGAGCACCTTAAATTGTTTTGGCTGAAGTGTTCTGAAATAAATGTTAACTGCAAGGTTACTTTTACTTTGTTGTATTTTGGCAGATATTGTAGTCCTTGAGAAGGTCTGTGTTTTAATGCCAAGAAGGTGTATCTCTATTCAATCAAAACTACAAATAGCTACTTGCTCGTTACTCATGGTGAATACAAGTTCTCTTCCATGCTACCAGGCAAGGAAGCTTTTGCAAAGATTATTAATTATTATGAGACATGATTATGAGAAGTGGAGGCCAGGCTCTCCAATTTAATTCAAACACAAAACAGTTACTTACTCTCATTTAGACCAATAATTCTCAACTTTTCATACCAGGAATCCACCAATCACTCTATCACTCTATCAAAGAACAAGGGTCTCACTGCTGGAGCAAAAAGGGCACTTTCTTCTCCAAGAAAGACAAGCATTCTGTTATTGTAGTTATCATTTGCACTACTTTTAAGGAATTAAGAATACCATAATATTATTAGGTTGAAATACACACAACAACACATAATAATTCCATTTGCAGTCAAAGCTTATGATGATCGCATTGAGCATAAATTTTAACTGTGAAACACAGGTAATATGAATTTTGAAAAAATGGAGTGGTACGATTAGGAATAATCTTTATGGCTATAACTAAAGCATCCATATCTCACTGCAGCTACTTTTGCATGCCAGTGGTGGCACACAAACTATTGGTTGAGAGCCTAGAAGGGAGGTTTGGTTGGCCCCCTCTGTCTTCTCTTTCCACCAGCAGGCAAAGAGCTATTTATTTAGGCAGGCCTTGGCTCATAATTCCTGGGGCTGAAGGAGCTTTGCATGGTTCTTTAATCTTTTTATGATGTTTTAAATGTATTTTAAACTGTTTTAACTTTGTGTTTTTAATGGAATTGTTTAACTGTTTTATTGTACTAATAGTTTTTTACCTGTACCTTGTTCTAATGGGATGTAAGCTTCCTTGGCTCCTGTAAAAGGAGAAAAATGAGATGTTAGAAAGACAGACAGACAAATGATAGATAGATAGATAGATAGATAGATAGATAGATAGATAGATAGACAGACAGATAGATAGATAATATATTATTTCTAGTCCTCTTGTAAGGTTCTGGAGGTAGACCTTCCTCATGAATAGATCTCCTTGTGGCGCATTAGGAAATCATCTAAAATTTGGTGAGGAGAAATGAGTTGTGGGGAGTGTCTCATTCCTTTTCTTCTGTGACTGATGAGCCTTAGTAATTTTCAATTCTCTTAGTTGTAGGGCCCTGAGCGTAGAAAGTTTAAGTATCCCTGAATCTTCTCCACAGATGAAAAGAGATATCTGATGTGGAAATCTGGCTGGAGAAAATATTTTTGGGGTGGAGAGAGACAAGAGAGCATATAACTTCATGGAAAATAGCTAACATTGGTCATGTATTATATCACAACTCAAAAACATTGCTTGCTGCTCTAGCTATAAAGTTTCATCAGGGGGTCAGAAATAAGACATCCCAAATATGCGAACATAGTGTGCATTTAAATATGGAACTGTGAGGGTGTATGGATGAGTGCACAGGAGTATATGGAAAAATGTGGAGAATTGTGAGTGCTTGAGCAAAAACAGGAAAGAGTGGGAGAGGGCAGGACAGAGAAAGAATCTGTCTGAAAATGGCAGCATGTCTGTGAGTGTGTATGTTTGCGGTGTGAATGGGGTTTGAGTGATCACCAGTCTGATTAGATTGGATGACGAAATGTCAGCAATGGAATGGATCTTCCCATTTGGGGATGTAGTCCTGCAACATTCTTGCTTAGAACCAATTTGGCACTTTAGTTGAAACAATGCCTGCACTCCAGTAGCATTGTAACAACAACTGCACAAATAACTTAAATGCTGGAAACATATTCAAAAATTTTATTGTCCTTTGTCTCAGTACTCACATGGCCAAGAGGGGAGTGGTCTCTGCCTGCCTTGAGATTCCCCAAACCAACTGAACTACAACAGAAACAACATCTGATTCAAAATGTGACTCTAACACCATCACTTTTCTTCTCCATTTTCAAAAAACACCTTTCACCTGATGAAGAAGCCAATGGAGCTTAAAAAGCTTGCATGATGTGTTTTATGCGTTTTGGTTTATTTGTCCCTGTTACATTTTAAACTGTCTCCCTGGTAATTAACTATACTCCTTCCATATAAATTAGCTAAACAGGTTACAGATAATTTTTTTTAGGTATCCTTGGGGGAAGACTGAGCTAAAAATTAAACTGTTACCAAAAACTATAGATATATTATACAAACTGGCATGTACTAGATCTACTAGATAACACAGGGATCCATTTGTTACCCTGATTTCTGGGGTCCTGTGAGGGAACCTTAATGTGCTCAAAATACTGGGGAATGGGAATTAGCAAGAGCACAAGCTAAGCAATGCAAGAGGCAGGGCAACCTAGAGAGATCTTGAACCCAATGTTTACGGGGTCAGGCCGAGTCAATAATCAAACAGGAGTAAATAATAATTGTTTTCCTTTATTTTGAGATACAGTCAAAACGTATGTATGCAACCACTCACACAGACCTAATGAAAGAAAGGTAGGAGTTGGATAGAGGATTTTAAGAGGGATTTTTCAGGGGAAATACTACACCTGATCCTGAAGCCCGGTTTATCAGAAGAAAAATCCGTTGTATCGGAGATTCTCAGCACGTGGGAGCTGAGGGGAAGGCTCGTCGAACAGGTAGCAAGGCAAGATGGAAGTCAGAGCGATCCAATGAGACGCTCAAAATCAGGGGGTCTTATAGGGGAAAATGTGCCTGCAGGCTAGTCCGTTCTTGTGGAAAACAATAGGTTTCGGGCTGGAGAAAAAGCCTCCGAAAGGTCAGTACTTTAGATGATTGAATTATGTAGACAGTATGCAAATGCGGAGTCCTTGAATTGAATATTCGGCTCGTCAAGCTGCCTGCTCAGGGTAGGGGATCTTTTGTAAGCTGCGTGCATACATAATGTGATATTAAGAGGGTACTTGCCTGGAGGTCTCCTAAAGCTGCAGTCCAGTAATTATTGGCCTGCCTGGATTTGTTTTGAATAGTTCAGCTATTTTCGGCCATGCCCATGTGCGTGCTTCTCTGGGGGCCTTGCAAGCACATGGAGAGGAATGGGTAGTGAAGGCCAAATTCTTGATATCAAATGATATCCAATATACCGCAAGTTCAGACTAGAAACTACAGTAACACATTTCCCCAAAGATGCTATGTTGCTGTTCTGTGGATTCAAGGGGATTCAAACCTGCGACAACCCCATCATAGGATTTTCTTTCTATACAAATGGAACAATCAACTAATAAATTTAACTCCATCAAAGTCAGTGAGAGAAAAGTGGGCAGGGGACAGCAAACCTGTAAAACAGCTTACTTTATAAATGTTGAACTCTTATAAATTAACCATTTTATCTTATCTATTTCTATCTTTTCTACCTCAAAACTACCTCTCATCTACATATCCTGCATTCCTAAACTTCAAACCAACCATACAACCTACCTCCCATCTATTTCTGTACACAATGGAAGAATGCAATTAATTCACATTCAGCATTAACAATGGGCCACTCCTGTGAACCTATAAGAAAGAGTAATAGATGATTCAAGAAAAAAGTGGATAAAGAAGCCATGAACTATGAGTAAGCCTCACATACATGCATTTGGTCAAGGAATTAAGCAGTGATGTAGACTCGAGTTGCTTCAGTGACTCAACCCGGACTTGATTCGGTCATAAACGATGAGCTGACTCGACTTGAAACTTGTATAATTTTAATGACTGACTTGATGCCCTTGGTTCAGTAACATAACACATTCATCCAGAAACCTTACGACTTTGAACAATGCCTCCATCTCTTCTTGCCTTCTAGTCACATGGTAATCTCCCTCAAGCCAAAAGTGTTGGCACATTTCTCAGAGGGGAACAGCAAACAGGTTAAGCAATGGGCTTGAGGCAACCTTGCGGTTTTCTCAGCAGCCTGTCCCCCCTGCATATCAGAGGAGCCTTCTAAAACGTTTTCTAAGAGCAAAAGACAAGATTCATCTCCAGAGTGCAGGGTGCATTTCTCAGAGAGGAACAGCAAATGTGTTAGGCAACGGGGTTGAGGAAGAAGGATCCTTACTTCTAAATCTTTTGAATCTCCAGTAATGGGGAGTAAGATAGGATCCTATTCCCCACTTCCAAAGCTGCAGATGGGAACATTGCAAATTTGGAGAGCCAACTCTGCTTAAATTGTTAAAACTGAATGTATTTCTCTCTATCCAATAACTCTGGAATTTTGGTTGGGGTATAAAGTTGGCTTCCAGACTTGAGACTTGACTTGAAAGTATCTTCAAGGACTTGAGACTTGAAGGGAGAGACTTGAGACTTGACTTGAGACTTGGAGTAAAAGACTTAAATACATCACTGAAATTAAGCATGTAAATCAAAAGGCAAGATGGTTGGGACTTAATGAATTTCCCAATTTTCACAATTTTTGACATGCCCCTGCACTTAGCCCTCAGTGGCAATCTTTCTGTGACAACCATGCAGCCAGGAGTGGTTGAAATGAGGGAGACCCATACACAGTAGAGAAACAAAAATAATTGCAGCTTGACCTGTGTGGCTTCCCACCCATACCACTATTATTGGGATCCATGCCTTGATGATTTTACATTAAATGACCAAGTCATTTCACATGAAATAGCAAAGTTGCAAAGTTATTCCAGTCCAGGTTTTTACAGCTCCAATTTGAGAGTCAAAAAGATCAACAGGATTCCTAAGTCTTCTTTCATTCAAACCCTTTGAATCTCCATTTGGTTCTGGTACCCTCACACTTCAGGAGAGGGCTGCTGGGAGGAGGCAAGATTAGGCCCAGAAGATTAGGTTGAAAAGTAGTAGATTTTCTGAATTACAGTTCTAGTTGTGTTTCCTTTTCAAACTCTAGAGCCAATTGTAGTTTTAAAAAAAAACCTGAAAAAATAAATCTGTGGTTTGCTACCACTTTTCCTTCAATAAGGTGAGCAAGAGTTTGAAATATAGTTCGTCCTCCACATTTGCAGGTTTGACTTTTGTGGATTTGACTATTTGTGAGTTTGTTCACCCCTTCCCCTCCTATCTCAGGTGCTTCTTTTCTGATCAGGCCACGCAGCTCTTTAAAAACCCTGCTCTAGTTCTCTTCCTCTTCCACCAGCTACTGCCCAGTCAGCTAAGGATGGCTCATAGCCCAGTATCTCTGCACCCCGAACCCTCACCAATGTCCCACACATACCCAAGGAAGGAGATGGGCAAGGAGGAGGAAGTATAGGGCCACCATGCCAATCTACCCTCTTTCCCTGATCTGGTTTGGATCCTGGGTGCCCACCGTCCCCACCATGCCTTAGCCCCCTCCCCCAACACACACTTTTTGATATTTGTGATTTTTCCATTTTTGCAGGGGTCCTGAGCCTAGTGAATGTGAAGTGCCAACTGTAATTTCTCTCAGGAGAAATAACCTACAGGCAGGAGGAGAACACACATGCTCTGTTCCAGCTTTGCTAATGCATGAAGGCCTTGGTCTAAGGCCATTTCTGCACGACACTCTTATAGGGCAATTATTCCACTTTCAACATCCTATGGAATCCTGGGGTTTGCAGTTTAGGGAGGGGCCGAACGAAGTTTAGGGAAACGAACCGAAGTTTAGGGAGGCCCCTCCCTAAACTGCAAATCCCAGGATGCCATGGGATGTTGAAAGTGGAATCATAGCACTATAACAGTCTCATGCAGAAATGGCTTAAACCAACACAGCCACAATCTCTGGACGACTGAGGGACCCTAATTTCTAATTCCTTGCTAGGTTCTCCCTGAAGGAATAAAAATACCCTCAGGTACTTCGCTTTATATAACTTTTTCCCTCCGCCACAAGCCCCTCCCACACACTACCGGCCTGGTTTATCTCCCGAGGTTCACTTCTGGTTGCCTAGCAACTTGCTTCCAGGCTGCGTTGGCACTTCAGATAGCCACACCCCACAACCTCGTCACAGTGGGTATTCCACAATGCTCCGGTAGAGTTACCATATTACCCAGCTGGCCAGATATTACCCAGATTTTATGTATTTGTTTGTTTATTTTATATCCCACCTTTCTTCCAGCATGGGATCCAAGAGGGCATGCAAACATAATACAACTGAAGAGCTTTCAATAGAAAAGTTAAAACACAATTACATCAAACTTCTATTTAAAAATCACAAAGTAGAAACACAGCTTTGAGGCAATTTTTAAAAAACGTCTAATAAAAATGGAAGCAAACCCCTCCCCCATTAAAAGCTCAGTTTGACACGACATATTAAAAACACAAAATCTCTTTAAATAAAAAGATTTTTTAAATAATTTTATTAAGTTTCACAAATAAAAAAAAATCATCTCAAATTGTACTTTTACATGTAATGTTTTTGTTCTTCCGCTCTGATCTAGTTTTCATTTTCTAGATATCTACTCACATATAAAAAATTATGCCTCACAATTCCATGTTCATCTTACGTGTTTGATCTTGCATTTCTCTCATCAACTCCTGTTATGTTACAGTTATTCCCCTTTAATTTCAACCATAATTCAGACATTTTCACTTGGCAGTTCCCAGCAATTGCCCATTACAATTTGCCATTCTGCTTTTATCTGATCGTCCGATTTCCCCTTTAATCTTTGTGAAACAATATCCGCATTTCTATTCTCAATAGATGCCCCCCACCATTGTTCAATTGTGGGTATTTGCTGATAAATAAAAAGATATTTACTTGCTGGCAGAAAGGCAGCAAGGAAGGGTTCAACTAGACTTCCCAGCTCCCAGTTCCACAGCCTAGGAGCAGCCATAGAAAAACCCCTGTCCCATATCCTCACCAGGCATGCCTGTGATGGTGGTGGGATCAAGAGAAAGCCTGCTCCAGCAGATCTTATTGCTCAAGTAAGCGCTTATAGGGAGGCATGTGTTGAGGTAGAAATCACAAAAATAGAATGATTTTTTTATTAAAATAGCAAACAGGGAAAGCTATTGGATTTTTTGAGAATATTCAAAATAATACTTCCCTGAAGACACTTAACTACTTTCTTCAAATCAGCACAGAATTCCAGAACGCAGCTTTCGCACGCACAGAGACCTTTGGCTCCCCTAAACACAAAGGTGTAATTCCCCACTCAGGGTCTGACCTACTCAGAAGTGGTTTGGTTTCTTCTCTGCCTCACACTAGGCTACTGAGAAAACAACCCTCTTTTCTGGCAACCCCTCTTTGGTTGACTGAAGGCTCTCACTTAAAGGTCTCTCTAAGAATCTCACTGAAGAAAGCTAGAATCCAATTCACTTTCCCTGTATAGATGCCTTCTGCTGCTTCACCCACCCACCCCTTACTAGAGCTGGGTTTTGCTCAGACAAAGTCAATCTGGTTATGTGACCACTTGTTACTAGGGCTTCTCTGATAGCCACACCCCCAGGCTCCATCACAGTATGGTTTTTCAAATAATCTGGAATCATACCATGTAGGACTTTAAATGTCGTAACCAGAACTTTGAGTTGTGCTCAGAAATGGATTGGCAGCCAGTGAAGTGGTTTCAACAATGGAGTTATATTACGACTGTAACCTGCTGTTATAACAGCCTGAGTTAAGCATTTTGGACCTGCGGACCCAATGCAGAGTGTGTTACAATAATCAAAATGGGTTATAATCAAGGCATATGTCACTGTAGCCAGGTCTGACAGCTCAAAGAACAGGCAAAGCTAGCACACCACTTTTACTTGTACAAATACAATCCTGGCCACTGTTGAAATCTTGCTGCTCAGGCTCAGTGCTGAATACAGGAGCACACCCAAGCTGAAAACCTGAGATTTAAGGGGCAGTAGGCTGAATCCCTTCTGCTATTTAACTGACCAAGAGCACCTCTGTCTTGCCTGGATTATGTTTTAGTTTGTTTGCCCTTATTTAGCCCTTTACCAACGGCAGACATTGGTATAGTACAGAGACAGCTTCCTTGGAACTGGATGGAAAGAAGAGATAGAGTTGGTGTTATCAGCATACTGGTGAAATCCAACCTCAAAACTCTGGATAACCTCCTCCAGTGGTTTCATGTAGATGTTAAATAGCATGGGGGACAAACATGAGAACCTGAGGGACCTCACAGGCCATGAGGTTGAACAGGAATCCACCAGCACCATCTTCTGAGTTTCTCCTTCCAGGAAGGGCTGGGACTACTGCAGAACAGTGCCCATAAGGATCATCCCTGAGAGGTGGCCCAGAAGGATACCATAGTCAGTATATCAAAAGCCACTGAAAGTTCCAGCAAAACCATCAAGGACACACTCCTCCAGTCCAGTTTTCCTGTGTTGGTCATCCACCAAGATGACCAAAGCTGTCTTCATTCCATAGCCAGGCCTGAAGCCAGATTGAAATTATCTAAATAATCCCTTTCACCCAAGAACTCCTGGAGCTGAGAGACCACCACACACTCTAGAACCTTGACCAAAAAAGGAAGACTGGTGAACTGACCAGTAGTTATCCAGTGCAGTTGGATTCAGGGAGGGTTTTTACCACTGTTGCATAATGTGAGAGCAAATCAGACCTAAAGTCTCACTAGAAGCCAAAATGACTAAACTGAAGCTATTGTACTTTGGGCATATCATAAGATGACACGACTCACTGAAAATATGGTAGTGTTCAGTAAAATGGAAGGCGCTAGGAGAAGAGAAAGACCTCATGGCTCAATAATGATTTACTTAGTAAAGAAAACCTGAGCACGGCTGTTGATGAGCAGGGTTCTTGGATGTCTTTCATTTCATATGTTCATAGCAAATAATGATGGCAAACAACAATTCTACGTCCAAAAAAATGTATAAGGTTCAAATGCATTTGTAGGGTTGTCATTAAGTCAAAGCCAACTTATAGCAAACAACAATGTGGAATTATGTGCCTCTCCACATGTTGTGCTGCAACTCTTAGTGGTCCTGAGATGGGATTTATATTCTAACATCTGGAGAGCATCACAATTTCCATGCCACTCTACTCTGTACAAAACAAATGAGGAAAAAATGTATGGCAGTTATATTGGCCATATTTATTTTTGACTCTATCTCCTTGTGCCTAGCCTGAATTCTGAGTAGTCATAGACAAGATAGGCCTGCCCTTTCAATTAAGCCCTTTCCGCACCTTACCTTTGTTCGGCGCTGGGGTGCAGGGATCGCGCAAGCAGCCTCCAGCAAGAGGCTCTCAAGTCCCTGCTGCTTCAGCTCTGCACGGGCAGCCTGCTTCTGAGCAGGTAGCACAAGAGCCCCGCCTCTTCCTTCCGCAGCACAGCCTGGGAGTTTCCCAGGCTGTGCTGGGGCAGGAAGCACAGCCGCCGTGGCTCCGGAGGCTCCGTACACACGGCAAGTGTGCTTGGGGCCCTAGAGCAATGCGCAATTGTGCACCATTTTCGACTGAAAGCAGAAAATGAAAAAGTGCACTAGTGGCGCCTGCCAGACCCTGGAGCATCAAGCGATTGTGAGTGCATCATGCAGATCGCGCCTCACAATTGTGCGCCACTCCAGGCGCCCTTTCGCATGGCAAATGCCATGCGAAAAGGCCCTTAGTCTGGGCACAAGCAAATCACCTGCAGCAACTTCCTTTCCTGTTCGCATACACACACACTTTTCAAAAAAAATGTAAATATTTGTACAGGCTGCATAAAACCATGAGGTCCTTCTTGCTTGGAAACAGCTGTTCACCTCTTGTACTTACAGGTAACACATTTTTATTTTACATTGGCTCAGTTTTTATGTTGCAAATGATTGATATAGATATGTATGAGAAGGAAGGGCAGTAAATGATTTTGTGACCTAGCAAATTTTGTGGATTTATCTGCAAAGCTGTTATATGGCAGGATATAAATCTTTTAAGTCACTAAATGATACATACATAAGTTAATGGGCACTAGCAGAATTTCAGAGTTCAAGTCAAATGAGAATCTTCACTCTTAAAGGCTGCAGTCCACAGTCCAATGCACAGTTAGGCATATCAGACTTATTTAACTAATAACAAAGCATAAGCATACCTAATTCTTTGCGAGACATTGGCTTAATAATTTTTGAGTGTTTGGTACATGGATGTAATTCTTCACTAATTCTCTTCGAAAAGAAGCAATTAATAATTTTAGCAATTTTCTTAACTCTGAGAGAAAGTCCTTGGAAATCGTGGTTTTCGAAGCCTATTTGGGACTTAACGCAAAATTTGCGTGTGATTGTTTTGCACAGAAAACAGCATTTTCTGCAGAGGAAATGGGATTTTTGGCACCAAATGCTGTTTTCTTCTCAAAACAACCACATATGAATTTTGCACAGGGAAGATTCCAAATTGTTAAGATTCTCATCAGTACAGGATTCTTCTTATCAGGGTTTTTGACATCCAACCCTGCCCCCCCCGCCCCCGCTTATCAACCATTTTAAATATATTCTCAAATATTCTTTACATCTGCAGTTTTCGTGCATCAGTGTCTCCTCCGTGGCTCATCGATTTATCTTTCTTGCCAATCCAAAAATCTGAAAGCAGAGTCTCACTTTAGGTACTCTCAGCTCTCCTCATACCTGCTTCAGCTCCACAACATTATTCCAAGGATCAAAAGGAGCTCTCTCAGAGACGCATGGTCAGATGGATTCACAAAATCCCTGGGTGGTTCACATGCCTGTGTATTTGGCCCTTGATTTTTTCATCACTCAATTCTAGACAGATTTGAACTAACTCAAATGCAGACACTGGGTGACACAAATATTTTCTCTGATGCACAGAGATAAACAAGAGTTTGTTTTCTTCTCCTAACAGGTAACTTTGGCTTGCCCTCATCTTCACTCTGTTTACATACATCTTGCCTCTAATGCCAGTGATAATCTCTTTTTGCTCTTTGGCCCTCTATCCATGCTTCAGGCAGGTTGTCAGCCTTTTTACTTCGCTTCATTTATTTATTTCCTTGCAAACTTATCCTAAAACCTAAAAAGGTTAGTGGAAATAGCTAATTTGTTTGTCTTAATCATTGCTCTAAGATTAATGTTTTGCTACTTTCACCTGTGATGACAGACTGTGATGTTAGCTTGTACTGAGATATTTTTGTGTGTGAAAATCTTATAAATAGAAAAATATCCCAAACCTCCCACCTGAACATAAGAAAACCCCAACATTAATTAATAGACACAAATACCCCCCAAATCGTAATCTATTAGAACTGAAACCTTTAAAAAAAATTAATATCTTATTATAACATACACACTCACATACAAAGTGTTACAGTAATGTTGTTACTTGTAACATATTACTTCAAGTTCTCAGCTATCTAATTCTATGTTTCTTATTTTGCTTGAAAAACCTCTAATCTTTGAAATAAAGAAAAAACCTAGAAAAACTGCTCTGAGAGGAAGGGGATTATTATGACTCCACAAGTGCTGCATACTTAATAGTTCTGCCTGAAAAAGGTAGAAGTAGAAATGTTAACTTTCTCCCAAGCTGGTGCCTTGCAGAGAGGCCAGAGACATCAACAGTGCAGTGGATTTATTGGCCCAATGCATTCAAACCTTGCAGTGCTTGCAACTGGTGTAATCAGATCAAAGGACATCTGAAGCAGGTTTCTGTGTTGTTTCAGAATTTTAGCTATCCTTCAGATAGATTGAACCTGTTGCCTCTGAGCAAGAATGCCATGAATGGATCCATAAACAATTTCTGGTTCAGGTGGTTTTTGTTTCAGCATCCCTCACTTCCTTTTCTTTCCAGTATTATACATTTGCTTAAAATGTAGTGACCCTCGTTCTTCAACTTGACCACAGTACAATTGGCCCTCCTCATTCGCAGGCTTACCTTTTGTGGATTTGATTATTCGTGCATTTGTCCAACCCCTGCCCCCCTCCCCAGCTCAAGCAGTTCTTTCAAAAGGGAACCTTCCCTCTCAGTGGCTCTGATCAGGCTATGTAGTGCTTTTAAAAACCCATCTCTGGTGGTGGTCCTCCTCCTCCTCTTCCTCCTCCTCCTCCAGCTGCTGCCTGGTCAGCAAAGAACAGCTTGTGCCCTGATTTCTAAGTGCCAAGGTGATGGGTGCTTGGGGGGCGGGGGAGAAAGAACTCTCTGTTGAAACAGGTGGCCCCATTACACAAAGGGAAAGGGAGAGAATGCCCCCTTCCCTTCCCAGAAGACATCGGTGCTTGGTTTCTTTAGGAGTAATACCCAATGCCCAACAGCACATGTCAGAGCACGCTCAAAGGAGACCAAGCTGGCTCTTCCCAACTCTGATTCTCTTGTGCGGCCAGCACAGGGCCATTTTATCTATGAGGAAACTTGGCTTTGTGCACCCCTTCCCCACTGCCACAATTTCCATGTGCAAGTGCCACCACAATCACGTAGCCCCAATTCCAAGATAAGCTGATCTTCCCAACTTTGGGTCCCATCATGGTGGGTTGTTTTCTCCCACGGAATCTAGGTGCAGAGCCTTCTGGGCATGTGCCCCACTTCTCAGCCGCCTCCAGAGTAAGAGAGAGGGGGATGATTGGTTTAAAGAACTTGATCTGAGAATGCACATCGGCTGGCCTTTCAATCCAAGCCGGTGAGTGAATTTACTCCAGAGTAAAACCCACTCACCCAAGCTATCTAGCAATGTGTTTTTCCACTTTCCTAGAGGTCCTATGCCCCTAACCCTCATGAATGCGGAGGGCCAACTGTAAGTATGTATGTCTTTACAAACTCTCAGCTTATGCTGTGATTTTTCATTCACGCTACTCAATGTCAGGACCTCCAATAACGCACATGGATGCAAATGTGAATTAGCCTTGACTGGTGCAATAGAGAATACTTTCATTAACTCCTAGGTCTATGTATCTACAGGGTTCTCCAAAAATAAAAATGAAAACACAGGGAGATGTAGGCTTGCTGAGGATTAGAAATCAGAGTCAGTCAGTCATTGCAAATATACCATTAATATTTTTAGATTGCATTTGTGCCTTAATAAATGATCAGCTTTATAGAAACTTCTCATTGTGTCATTGGCCCTATTAAAGTGCTGGAACAGTAAATAATTAAAAGAAATAATAATAAATAAAGGCACCTTGCTAATACAAGGCATGTCTACAACAATGAGAATCCTGAAGAGGTTGAAGAAATGGTTATCTGTTTGCTAATCGTCCATGGAGTGCTTCAATTAATTTTTAACAGCAAAAAGAAAAGAAAAAGGGGCGAGATTTGGTGTATTTTGTATTTTGGTAAAATGGAAACTATCTTTTGTTCTCTTCTAGATTACTAGCGACTCCCAGTGGCGAAATTTAAAAATTGCATAGAATTTACAGAATAGAGCTACAGTACTTTGTAACTGCAGCTAGACCTTGTTTGAAGGTGACAGCTGAACTGTGTGAAAAGCAGTTTCTGCTTTTAATTATTGTTACTAATATGATGAAATAGCTGTCAAAAATATTTTAAAAAAATAAGCTTTCCATGCTGCCTTTTTAGTGGCAACATATCTGACTGTTTCAAGACAGCAAGACTATAGGTATACAGGCAACAAATGTACCTCAGGCACCTTCTTTCATATTAATGCTGAATTATTGAACCGCTCCCTCTTTCAAATATTCATTTTACGTTCAGTTTATAGTTTTACATGGGGAAGAATGTCTACATACCTGCACGGCTCTGCTTAGTTGGTCAGCATTCAAGGAAAAGCCATAGGCCCTTTCCGCACGGCATTTGCCATGCGAAAGGGCGTCTGGAGCGTCGTGCGATTGTGAGGAGCGATCTGCACGACACACTCACAATCATGCGACGCTCCAGAGGCCAGCAGGTGCTGATCGCACACCTTTTCATTTTCGGCTGGAAGCTGAAAATGGTGTGCGATTGCACATTGCTCCCGGGCCCTGCGCACACTTACCTGGCGTCCTGAGCCTCTGGAGCCGTGGTGGTTGTGCTTCCCAGGCTGCACTGTGGAAACTCCCAGGCTGCACTGTGGAAGGAAGAGGCAGGGCTCTTGCACGAGCAAGCAACTCGTGCAGAGCTGAAGCAGCAGGGACACGAGAACCTGTCGCCAGAGGCTGCTCGCGCAATCCCCGCACCCCAGTGCTGGAAAAAGGTAAGGTGCGGAAAGGACCATAGTTTTGTATTCTTCTTGGATTCCCTTATAATAGCAGTGGCCAACAGGCAGCTCATAGCTTCATGTTGCCCCTTTCCACTCCCAAATTCAGTGAGGCACTGCTGAAATGGAGCTTCATTGCAGCAAAACAAAACACTCATCATTTTTGCACTTTTGTTTGAAAACTACCATACAGATAGCATATGCAGCTGAAGCTGCCCAAGAGCACAAATTTGCTTTAAAATAAGTGGTAAGCTTCACAGACACCTTGTTTCAAAGTGAATGTGCAGGAAAAAAATTCAAATTTTGACAGAGAGATGCTGCAATCCTCCATAGCTTTGCCTAACCCTGTCCTAAACTGATATTAAGAATTCTTAAAGTATCCTCACACCTTCTCCCAGGACTGAGAGTCCGCTCAGATATTGACTGGAGCTCCATGGGGGATCCCCTGATGCGTTCAACGTGGTGGGGTTAATGTTCAAGGTATACTTCAGGTTCTCTTGGAATCACTAAACTTTATAATTACTTTAATTTTAGCTATTAATGCTTTAACAATGGATCATCCTTGAATAGGGCAGAACACCTTTGTACTCCACTAAGCTAAAGGCCATGTACAGTGATCAGCTGGGCCTCAACAAACAGTCCTGTTTTTCAGAGCCAGCACTAATATTAGGCTGACAGAGAGCGTCACCTTGGGCAACTAGCCTGGGGTGTCATGAAAAGGCAGTAAATGTTTAGTCATTCCCTTTATGCAATTTTTGTTTGCTTGATAGTGCAGTGTTTTTCCATGAAGGACCTGAAATCAACTAGTGAATTGCATTTTGATCAAAAGGATTACTACACGAACAGTAAAAGCAGGTTTGAAAAGCACACTTCAACTTCTTAATTATCTTCACCTTTTTTTTAAAAAAAAAGGCAGGATTTTAGCCTCATGGATTGCAAACAGATACTTGCAAGTGTGTGTGTGTGTGTGTGTGTGTGTACACACACACACACACACACACATATGTAGTAGCTGATGAAATCTCATAAACTAAAAGATTATGTGAAAAAAAATTCCTGTAGTCAAGTGTTTATGCAGGCTATAATTCATAGGTTCATGAATATTTTCCTAATGTTTTGTGTTACACTGTAATGGCATTGGTTACATACACAATATGTAGAAGAATAAGAGTTGTATCTATGGCCATGTCAGCACTACACTGTTATAGTGCTCTTATTCCACTTTCAACATCCTACGAAATTCTGGGGTTTGGGCCCTTCCCTAAACCCTAGGCTTCCATAGGACGTTGATAGTGGAATAATAGCTCTATAACAGTCTGGTGCAGAAATGGCCTATGAAGGTTTTCCAGAGGACACATTAAGCTTGCCTGCCAGGGATAAAAACTGAAAACACTACCATGTAGCTAGCAAGATTATGAAATCAATTGTTCAATTCCTTCTTATCCATTTATCTACAGGTTTTAGCTCAATTTCTTAGATGACAACTGTGTTGCACAGGGATCTACAGGAATTTTTCCAGGCCAGGACAAAGCTACATAGTGGTACAAGAATGTAATCTGTTCATGTGACATGTACGGTTCCAATTTTCCTTATGTGTCTACACGTAGTTTGATTCTTAACATTACATCCAATGACATTTACAAACACTTTGACGGAAGGAGGAAAATGCCCAGAATTTGGAATTTGACAGCAGTAATGCACAAACAAGAAACACCATTAACTTCAACAAAAACGTGCAGAGTGACGGACATTTTTAAGTGCCCCAAAAGGCACAATACTAAGGAATGTAGTGGATATTTTCTGGCGTCATTCTCATGAAAACATCAACAACTTCTCTACATTTGTCAGAAAAAAGGACCCTGTGTTCAAGAATTATTTTCTTCATCTTGGAAACACTGGTGAATGCAGTACTTCTGTCTAGGCATTTATATGCGTAAAGGGAAAAATTGGGATTAGGATATGACCATGCATATAAGCACTGTCCCCAAATGTTCCTAAGCATTTGGCAATAGGTTAGACCTTTTCATGTTGAATGTGAATTTTGAAGAAATTTATTTACACTCAATGCATGCATTTCTGTGATGTTGCAGGGTATATGCAGGAACACTGGCTGTGGGGTTTATGTGCATGCCCGTATCGCACTACCCGTTTAGCCCTCCACACAGACAAATTCAGGCAAATAAAATGGTGGGATCTACTATCACAGGTGGTGGTTGTTGTCTTCAGGTCATTTCCAACGACTCTAAGGTGGACCTATCAAGAGATTTTCTGGGGCTGAGAGTATGTGTTGTGTCCAAGGTCACCCAGTCTCAAACCCCTACACCACACTGCAGAGAAATAACTATGCTAGATCAGAGCTGGAAGTTTGAAAGGAGCCAGGATGCTTCATTTTAGTTATTCATTTTTATCTATTCAAGGAATATATTTATCACTTTTTGACCTACCAGGGCTCCAGAGGTGATGCACATTTGATAAAAACAATTTAAAAAATTAAATAAATCACTAAAAACACTTTTAAAACTGTCCACATTCATATCTAAAAAAGCAAGCAGTTTAGAAGACAGCCAAAGCAGATGCCCCTAATATTTAAGGCCAAAGGCCATGCAAAACAATATACTGCCATTTTACTATTCACATTGTTATGAGGTACTTTTACATTAGCTAATCTGAAGGGCCTTACTTGAGTCCCAAACTGCACAAATGGTCTTTTGGAACTGAGCATTTTCTGATTGAAAAAAAAAGCCTTGATAATATCAGAGAAAAAGCCTACAATTTTTAATATATCTAGGGTTGCTATACCCTGGTTTGTCAGGATTTTAACTTGATTCTAGGCATTATACCTGATGCTCATTTAGGTCATTATTTGGCTACACTGCAAGCTTTTGTTTAAAAAAAAGTTTCTAGCCTTTGTAGAACCAAACTTCTGGGACAAAACATGGTGTCACTTTTCAAAGCAATTGTTTCACACAAACAACAGAAGGAAACATCTGAGACAAAGTGTAGACCTGTAACTCTGCCATAATCACCTTTCTTCTCTTATGTGATTTTTAAACATCTTTTGCCTGATGAAGAAACCAGTGAAGTTTTGAAAGCTTGCATGATGTATTTTGCGCATTTCGGCTGGCCGAGAATATTGCTCTTTTGTGGATTTTGTCGTATTTTGCTGAATGGTCTACACAGCTACCCCAAATATGTTACCCAGTTTGTAGCAATCTCCAGATAGTCACTTCCTCCCCTCCCAACTGTCTCTGACTTCAGTGTTCTGTCTGAAAGAGAAAAGGGAAAGGGCATGAAGTTGCATGCATGCCTTGGATACGTACTAGTGTCTAATGAATTATAGGAGGAGCTCCATGGTCACTTTTTGTTCTCAAGGTGCTCAGCGGGATGATAAACAATCAATGATTGAGAGAGAGTGATACTAGGGGGTAGAGAGAGTGAGCAAGGAAAACGGGTAGTATATCCTTTTTATTTAAGGAAATATTTATTCGGGGGTACTGACTAGGAAGCAGAAGAGAACCTGAGAACCCAGTTGAATAGGTTGGCCTTTCTTTTCCTCTTCCTGTGTTTTTGAAACTGAAAACTGCTTTCACAAAACAAAGCAAAAACAATTCTCATTTTCCTTCTTGTTCTACCCACCACTTCTCATGGCAACATCCTTTCTCTTCCATTGGTCTCCCAATTCTTTCTCTCCCCAGAGAAACTTGAAATCATGACATTATTAGGGTTTCAAGTTTGTGTTGCATTAAATTGAATATAGCTATGTTCCAAGTTAGACATGCATAGGTAAGATTGCCCTGTTGGTCTGTTGTTGTTCACAGAATCAGAGTAGGAAGGGTTAAGATATCATTGCCATTCTTATCATCACTGTCTCCCCTTTTAAAAATGCATTGTGACTATTACTTATTAGGAAGGAAGGAGATCAAGGCTTTTCAGGAAATAATAGGCTTTCTTTTTTTTGGTATCTTGTGACACTTCTCTTTCTTTTTAAAAACTATTACCATTGAAGGAAACTAGTTACTGAGAGCAATTATACTGAACTAAATGCACTTTAGAAGTTGGTAAAATCAAAAGGGAATGTTTGGCAGCACACATGTAGTGGCACATGTTGGAAGGCAAGAACCCATCTTGATAGTCCTTATAGCCACGTTCTTCAGGAGAGGCCACAAATGCAAGCAGCTATATTGGGCCATATCAACTAACTATTTCTAGATGCTTTCCTGACCTGGAAAGGTTTTGTTTTAGTTTTCTAATTCCTTCCTCTTAGCGTGACTTGCCCAAAGAGTGTGCCTTGCCCAAGGTCACCTTGTGGCTTCCATGGCTGAGCAGGAATTCAAACCCAGAGTCCTCATCCAACATTCAAACCACTGTACCACACTGGGACCCTTTTCACATGCCATTTCCCATGCAAAATGGCCACGGGAGCACCATGGGATCACGAGGATGGTTCCACATGACATTCTCACGATGCTGTTGCACTCCCATAGCAATTCCATAGCAATCGTGGATCATATCATTTTCAGCCCTTTGCCGAAAATGACCCGCGATTGCACATTTCTCCTGCGTCCCTCCCACACTTACCTGGTGTGTGGAACCTCAGGAAGTGCAATGGCCGTGCTTCCTCCCCCAGCGCAGCCTGGGAAAGTACCTGGCTGAGCTGTAGAAGGAAGGGACAGAGTTATCGCACTTCCTTCCATCCAGCACGGAGCTGGTGCGGAGGGAAGCACAGGGTATGCAATTCCCTCCTGCCAGAGGCTTTCCCCACGCAATGGCAGCAAAAAAAGGTAAGGTGCAAAAAGGGCCTGGGTCTCAGTATAAATACTGGGTTACACCATAGGTTTGTCATAGAGCACTATTATATTCCACTGCCAAAGAAAGATAACACTACTTGGTTACTTTCCAAGGCTGGCATATCTACAGTTTTACACTTAGATCCTTTCCTTCTACAATGTAGGTCTCTGCATAAACTGGCAGGACAGCTTTTTAATGTTTATGATTTCAGGAAGTGAAGCACCCACAATTTAAATATAAGACTTGAATTAGCAAGATCATGAACTCCTCTTTTTGCTGTTTGCTACCATTTGAAGGTGGGGAGGTAGATGCACTCTATCACTCATTCACTGCTGCTCTAAGTGTCAAAATTGTTGTTCTAGTTCCTGTGGTTTTTAATAGGGCAATAATATCTTCCTGTCCCATGAAAGCCAAAACAATGGCTTTAACAGGAACCAGAATATTCTTCTCCAGAGAGAGTGTGTGTCCATCATTGTTGTGTTGTTGTGTGCCTTCAAGTTGTTTCTGACTTATGGAGACCCTAACGTGAAACTATCACGGAGTTTTCTGGGGCTGAGTGTGTGTGGCATGCTGAAGATCACCCAGTGGGTTTCCAAGGTCACAGTCCAACACTCAAACCACTATACTACATTGGCTTTCTACATCCATTACTGTCCTTGCTTAATTTATTGGTTTAAAATACTCCAACACTGAAGGAGCATCTAGCTGCTAACCAAACAAATGGTCACAACAGTGGTAGCAACTTTTGCTTCAGATCAGCTTCTCTAAGATCTAGAGACTTATTGTGGTACAAAGAGAACTGTGAATGTGACAGTCATAATCCATCTGTGGAAGCAAATGTTCTCTTTCCCCCAGCCCTCTGAAGACCCACAAGGCTGCTGTTGTAAGATGTTAAATTATTACAATGGTTAGCATAATATACGATAAGGTGTTTTCTGCTATTTTTTCAGACTGTTTTTTAAAAAGAAGACTATGCTACAGTCAGGGAAGCCTGTAGACTACTACAAGCAAGACCATCAGTAGAAAGGCTAGGGCAAAACTAAGATTTATGCAAACTAACATCCTACTAGATTTATGCTAGCTTTGTTTTTCTAGGGTGTCCAAACCTTATAAAATTTATAGAAGCAGCATCAATATGTCAGAACAAGCGGCACTCATCTGCTGGTCCAGGAACTGTACTTTTCCTTCAGAACAGTACAGATTCCCAGTGGGACTCTCAATAATCAGTCCAGTTCCCTTGATCATTCTTCACCTCTTCTTGACTAGCATGATGTGTATGCATCTGTGCACATCAAAACAAACAAACAAACAATAAATAAATAATTCTAGAATGAAGGAAGTCTCTCTACACTATCACTTATGCTTTGCTATCTGTTAGTAGATTCAGTCCCTTACAGTGAATAAGTTGAAGCTTCCAAGATCAGAAAAGGATCTGGGGCCTTTATGGTATTTAGGCCAGTCCTACTTTACCCAAACTCCATCTTTGAAAGACACTGCCAGTTAAGAGTGAGGTCGAGGTTGCTGCCCAATATCCACCAGTTTATATATTGGTACGCAGAGTAGGAGTAGGCAGTGTCTCATCTGCCCAAACATCCCTGTTTTAGCAATATATGAAAAATGAGTCCAAAATCAAAGAGTCATTTCACAGTGCTTTTACTTAATAGAAATTAAAGCACCTGCCCTGTCTTTTTGTATTAGTTTTCAAGATTTACTAATGAATTTCATATTCCTGGGTAAGTTTCCTGTCAGGATATTACATCCATCACAGCAGAACTGACACTGAAGAAATGCAGATACACGCTTGCTATTTCTCTGCCATTTAGTGCTTTCCATCCTAAAACTTTCACTGAAGAGGCTAAGTTACAAATGGAATATAACAGCAGTGTGCTGCATTCTAGGAATGGGATAACCTAGGCATTACTGAAAACTTGGAACTAATAAGTATCAGAACATAATCATTCTTGCTTTATCTCCTCATATAATGGGTAATTAAGAGCTGGAACAAACTGAACAAAATTGCCAAATTAAGTCTATGAAATCTCTCAATAAATGGACAGGTCTCATCTTGTACCACATCTTGTCACAGTTGAAGGGTGTTTTTTCTTGAAGATTAGGATATCTTTGCTTGTGATAACTGTTTTGGTGTAGCTACATTGATATTCTTATCTAAACTGCCGATATTCCAATATGTATTACAGTACCTTCATTTTGTTATGCTTTTCCCAAGATAGTGCTAAACACATGATACAAACATGACAGTGTATTGACAGTATTTCAGAACAGGCACAGAAGATAATCTGTAAATGCTTTCTGCATAATCTTGAGGATTTCTCCCACTTTTATAAAGCTACCTTCTTCTGCCACATAATGTGGTGACAGACGTAAGAGGCCCCTCTTCCACACTAATACTTAAGACATCAACAACCGCTCAGCCAGCCGTGGGACTGTGACGTTTCCACTGCACAAATCCTCTGTTAAATCCCTTAACTCTGTTAAACAGGAACTTGGTTAAGCAGTTGCAATAAAATGCAAGGTTGTTCGAATTCTCAATGAATGTTAAGTCAGGAAGGGCAGATTTGACCCAAGGAAGAACCACTTTGAGGGGAATCGGTGTTAGAACTTTTTTTCCCAACTTTTTACATTGTGATTCTAGTGATTCTATTATTCCTAAAATCCTGCTCTGACATAATGGGCTTTCATCGGACATTGTTGTAATTTATTAAATGTTTAGGGAAGTTACTGTGTTTTTCAATAGAATCCCAAGACCCACTAACCAGAGGAGATGCAAAACAATGGCTCATACAGACAGACATCTGCTAAAAAATAAGGAACAGAAGATGCCTCTGAGCCCAGCAATTTGCGATAAGTACCAAAACCACAGAAACTCATTCTGCTTTTCTCCCAAGTGTTATTTTTCTATGACCTAATCTGGGCTTGGGTGGCTTTCAGTTATTTCTTACGTGTCACAACTGCAGAGTCCGAAATCCTTGCCAATCATTCAGAGATCTGCTATATTTCTTCACTAAGGAATCTTCTGCCCAGCTCAGATTTAATGTGCTCTTATTTTGAGTACTTTTGTCTATAGACTTACCCAAGTAATCTGAGGCCTATGATGTAACTCAACTGTCAGGTATTCTGAGACCATCTACTGAGTCTCTTTAAGAGATATGAACAGGAAAAAAAAGGAACTGTTAAGATGCCTCAACTCCCTGACGTCATCCAAGTCCTTAGAAGTGATCTAGAGACAATCTAGTCACTACAGCCAGAAAAGTTCCCCACCCTACTCTATAGTATTAAAATACCAAACTGAAATCTGGTGGTTATTTGGCACAAAACTCCAGTTTTGAGTGCCAACACAACTGTCATACAAACATCTCTAAGAGGAAAAAGGGGGAAAAGTCCAAAACACATTGTAAGGGCACATACACTTTGGCTAAAATGCAAAAGGAATTTTGGTCAGTCTGTTCAGAGTACAATTCATATATTTCAAATTAATAGCTGGACCATATCTCAGATTTTATGGCCAAGAAATATTTAAAACACACTATAATGGGCTGTTGCCACAAGCAATTTCACAACAAAGCTTTCTATGTACACATGTGGTATCTTACGAAGTCCCACCTAGGAAGAGAGAGTATTTGTTTGCTATTTGTTTTATAGCCAAGGGGGTTGCTGGACTTTCAGGAAATCCCAGCAGGAAGAACATAAAACCTACAACCTAAGATTGTTTATACTTCATGAAGTACTACTCTGAGTTTTCTGCACAGAAAAACTACACATATGTTTTCATTGAAATTGTACTTCTGTACAGAAAATCCACATTACTTTTGTACAGAAAGCAAGTTTTCCATGAAGAAAATATGTTTCTACATAAAACAAAATGTGATTCCTTACAGGCACGTACTTCATGAACTGCAACAGCAAATGAGAGCTGCATTTTGTGTCTAATCTGGAGGCAAGAATACTGCATAAATTGTTAATTCTTGCCTGCAAAGACAAAGGACACAAACATGTACATCTCTAGTTGCACTTCTATTTTCCATTGAGGAAGCCCCAAAGCTTGATGATGGAGCACATGCCTTATATTTGAGTACCCCTGGATTGAATCCAAGCATTCCCAATTAACACAAGGATATGCCTCACAGCTGCCCTGGTACTTCCAAAAGATTTCATGAGAACACTCTACCGGGTGTCTTCATTACTAGTCAAAAAACAATAAAGCTACAAACAGAAGTGATATCAGGTTGTAGTCTCTGGTTGAAAATGAAGCAATTCCATCACACTTTAGGTTGCCCCTCTACTACTGTTGCTTGGCCTACATTAAAAAGACCTCACGGCACTGGGTTAGGGCACACATGGCTCAACTTCAGCAGGTCCGAGGGCCAATTTTCCACCCTAGGACCAATTGTGGTGGCATCAGGAAAGAAATGGAATAAATAAATAAAAATCAGAAGTACCTGGAAGTCTTTTTCCAGTTGTTTTGAGGATCTCTGTTTCTGGAAGAACAGAACACTATGGGAACTGGAGTAATAGAGGCCAGCTTGCCACATAGTTGCAGAAAATGGGAGATGAAAAAGAATGATTTCTTTACAGTAAGAAGCTAATTTGATGTCTTTAGGTATTATTCCTAAGCAGAGAATTCCAACACATGTAGAGGATGCAGGGCAGTGCCACAGCCCCCTGCTCCAGCTTATGCCATTTTTGGCTTTCCAACATAAGGTTTTAATGGGTTTAATTGGTTGAGTGGGCTTTGTAGTTTCCCCATTCTATGGAAGTCTTCTGTGTGCTGAAGCCCCTTTATGATACACAGGACAGTTGGAGAAGGAATAGGCTATGCCAGCATATGCAAGGAAATTACAGCCATTATGTCCTCTGCATGCATTGACATTCCCTGTTGAGACCCAACAACTAACCCAGGAGTGTATATCGCTGGAACTGAAGTAAGTTTTTTTGAAAGAGAGAATTAGCCATTATATAGAGCACAAATACTCACCTTGTTCCCAAGCGTTGAGATACCGTCCCATCAGAGGTGGATTTAGGGTGGGGCAACTGGGGCACCTAACTTGGGTGCCAATATCAAGGTGGCACAAAAAGAGGACTCCTCCCACCTGCCCTCGCCGCCATTTGCCCCACCCACCTCTACCGTCCATTCGCCTCACTCTCACTGCTGTTTGCCCCACCCACCTCTGCCCATCGCCATTCACCCCACCCACTTCCACTGCTCGCCACGCCCACTTCCGCTGTTTGTCCAACCCACTTGGACGAACCAAGTCCCACCCTCCCCACTCACCCCGCCCACTTCCTCTGCTCACCACACTCATTTCTGCTGTTTGCTCCTCCCACTTTCACTTCTCACCCCACCCACTTCCGCCCACCACTTGCCCCACCCCCTACATTCGCTCCTCCCCTGGCCACCTCCACTCACCCCGCCCACGTCTGCCCTCTGGTCACCCCACCCCCACCAGTTGCCCCACCCCCTTGCCCTGGGCGCCAGTAACCCTCCCTCCACCACTGCATCCCATAATACCTTGGAAGCATCTATGAACTATGTAGAGGCCTATTTACCCTGCCTGCAAAATTCTTGAGTTGCAGAGGTATTACTGCCTCACTGACAGATAAATTACTAAGGCACGACTCCTCCAAGCTGAATACCAGCCTTACTCGTTCCGGTAGTCATTACAGCAAAGAAACCCCTCTGGTAACTGGGAGGCTTCCACAGATCTTCAGTGACCTGCCTGGGTAAACTTCAAAGATAATTAAGAAGATAGAAATTCTAGAAAAATATAATTTAAACAGTTAAAAAGAGTTGTATATACATTTTAATTTTTTTTGCATAAAGAAGAATGAAGAATTAGTTTCCACGCAAGACTCAGAGAATAAGAAACAGAGAACATTACTGATACTTGCAGTAATGTCCACTGTTGAAAAGGTATGCAAGTCTTTCAAATTCACATAACTCTTGTCATAAAACATTCCCACCAGCTGATTTTATACAACTGCTGTCATCAAACTGAATTCCATAAAATTCAGAAATAGGCCCTTTAAACCAGAACAAGCACATGTAGTCCAAGGGATGGGCAATTTTGGCCCTAGGGCTTCTTGTAGCCTTTTGTCTAATTTCATATGGCCCTCTGCTTAATTTCATTATAAAGGTTTTAAAGGCAATTCTCGTTTTTCTGGTTTTAGACAAACATCAGAACAGGAATTTTCCCAAGCTAATTGCATATCACATTCAATTAAACAGCACTTACTCCCAAGTAATTCTATTTGGGACTGTGGCCTTTGGCTGCTTTCATCCCCTTGACCTCAGTGACTGTGACCATGCAAATCAAGAGCGCATAGAACCCTAGCTTTGTAACCTCTACTGAAATACTATTCACATTTAAATAGCAATTCCATTATTTAAAGGCATTATTTTGACCACAAGATGTCACTGTGTCTGTTCAAATTTTTGAAGAAAGGCTTTGGAAGCATGAGTGGTCACATTCTATATATGTCCGCTGTAAATTCAATGTGGAACTATAGAACACTATTCCAAATATATGCACTTACAACATGAAATATGCCTACTGAGCCACTGCAAAATTTCCACCAATTAACCGGACAACATAAGAAAAAAATGAGCTCTTTCTCCCCTCCCTTTTCAACATGGGCTCTTGCCTCCCAGCCCTTCTCCCCTATTTGGCTATCTGATTTATAGCTAGATGAAGTCTGAAACTGTAACATTTTAGCAACTAACCTACTACCAGATTCACAATAATAGAAAAAGACTAGAGTGAAAGACAGCCCTCATGCGTGTCGCTATGCTCTTTGGCAAGCTGGAAAGTTTCTTTGCAGTGGACACAAGAATGGATACTCAGTTCAGTTTTACTGGAGGGATGGGAATCATGCAGCCCTTCATGTGTGGCTGGACAACAATTTTCAGCACTCCTAACTACTGGCCGTGGTAACTAGGGGTGATGAGAGATGCAGTTCAACAATATCTGGAGAGCTGCATGATTCTGATTTCTATGTACGTTTGTGAAAGCTGGACAGGAAGAAAAAGCTGACAGGAAGAAAATCAACTCATTTTTAGACATAGTGCTGGGAAATAGTTCTATGGATACCACGGACTACTAAAAAGACAAATGAATGGATCTTGAGAACAAATCCAGAATGGACTCCAGAATACCTTCCAGCTCCAGGTGGTCTTGGATGATACAAACTTCCTTGACCCATTTCAAACCAGCTTCAGAGCAGGATACGGAGTTGAGACTGCTATAGTCACTTTAGTGGATGATCTCTGTCTTAGCATCAACAGGGGGAGCGTGTCCCTGTTTATGCTTCTAGATCTCACAGTGGCATTTGGTACCATCAAACCATGGTATCCTTCTGGAACGCCTGGTGAGGTTGGGAATTGGAGGCACTGCGTTGCAGCGGTTCTGGTCCTACCTCTTAAGGAGGTTCCAAATGGTGGTGCTTGGGGATAGTTGCTCCTCAAAAAAGGAGCTGTTATATGGCACACCATAAAGTGCCATTCTGTCCCTGAGGCCTTTTAACATGTATGCTGATAGCACCCAAATATATTTCTCCATGCCTTCAAAAACAGCTTCTTCCAAGGATAGTGTGTCTCCTCTGAATGAATGCTTGAAGGAGGTAACGGGCTGGATGAGGAAAAACAAATTGAAACAGAATCCAGACAAGACGAAGGTGCTTACTATTAAAGGTCCTAATCTGGGGTTGGAGGTGTGTCAACCAGTCCTGGACAGGGTCACACTCCCCCTGAAAGACTGTTCGCAATAGATGCGATGGTCAGGAGTGCTTATTATCAGTTTCAACTGATACGCCAACTGTGCCGTTTCCTACAATTAGATGACCTAAAGATGGTAGTTCACGTGCTGCTAGCCTCAAGGTTGGACTCCTGCAATGCATTCTACATTGGGTTACCTTTGTACCAAGTTCAGAAACTCCAACTGGTCCAAAATATGGCAGCCAGATTGATTGCCAGTACAGCAAGGTATGAACATATTACACCAATATTAAAATCACTCCACTGGCTGCCAATTAGTTTCTGGGCAAAGTTCAAAGTGTCAGTTATTATCTTTAAAGCCCTTGGTTTGGGTCCAAGTTACCTGGAGGATCACTTCCTCCCATACAATCCACCCCGTACACTCAGGTCCTCTGGGGGCCATTCACTTAAACTTCCTAGAACTAGACTTGCAACGATCACCCAGAGGACCTTCTCATCAGCCACCTCTAGACTGTGGAATAACCTGCTGGAAGAGATTCAACAGCAAAATATGCTGTCTGAATTTTAAAAAGCGCTAAAGACTTATCTCTTCTGACAGGTCCGCCCAGTCTATTTTTAATTATGATGTATTTTTAACTATGATATATTTATATTTTGAATGTTTTTACTGTATTTAAATCATAAAGTGTTTTTAATTGTATTTTAACCTCTCTTGTACCCTACCTCGAGCCTTTAGGAGAGGGGGGTAACAAATCATCATCATCATTGGAAGTGAAGATTACTAAACTGAGGCTGTCATATGTTGGATATATCATAAGATGATGTGACTCACTGGAAAAGACAATGATGCTTGGTAAAACAGAAGAAAGAAGGAAAAAGAGGGAGACAGCACTACAGGTGGATTGATTAAATCAAGGAAAACACAGCCCCAAGTCTGCAAGACGTGAGCAGGGCAGTCAATGGCCAGAAATCTCGGAGGTCTCTCATTCACAAGGTCACTAAAGTCAAAGTTAGCTTGATGGCAAATAAAAAGCACTATTCTCATCCCTCTTCTAATCTACACCACCAACCTCAATCTCTCTCTGTGTCCAGATTTAAAGTGACAGAACACAAAGTATCCTCTACGGCAGAGCTTTCCAGACTTTTCATGTTGGTGACACACTTTTTCAGACATGCATCCTTTCGCGGCACAGTAATTCAGTAAGTGGAGGTAGACCCTCCGCCTGGACCTGGCCCGCTGCTGCCCCCCTTGCCAAGGTCTTCTTTGGCCTGGGGCAGCTGTGGCGGTGGCAGGAGAAGCAGCTGTTACTGCCCTGGCTAGTCCGAGCTTTGGGGATATTAAAAGATATCCTTTTGGTATCATAATTCGACTTCACTTATCTATTCCCTTCCACGTGCTTGCGAGGATCCTGGACAAGCACGCATACAGGCTCAGCCAATTATCGCTGGTGAAGTTACCCAGGAGTTGTGCAAGGCACTGGGCATTCGCCAGCGCTTCCATATCGCCCACCATCCTCAAAGTTCAGGACAGATCGAAAGGACGAACCGCTCTCTGAAGGAAGCGCTTCAGAAGATGATGCATTCCTCCAGCAAGGACTGGGATAATAAGTTGCCGATTATTTTGATGGCCTTCCGAGGCACAGTAGCTTCTCATGGCTTCACACCGCACATGGTGATGACCGGGCGGAAGATGATGCTGCCTGAGGCTTCTTGGATAGACACTAGCCTCCCTTCCGATTTAGAGCCAGTGGTTCTAAATAACGACTGGGTGAGGAACCTAGTGCAGCATATAGGGCAAGTACACAGGCAAGTAGCTGCCCAGCTGGGCAAAAACCTACAGAAAATGGACAAGAGACTGGGATGGGTTCATCACCCTTGCCAGTGGGAGGAGGGACAGCTAGTCCTATATAGAAACTTCTATAAGGATAAGCACTCCCTCGCTGCCAAGTGAGTTGGCCCTGTCCCCATTGTGAAGAGGATCTCCCCTGCTGTATATCAGGTAAAGATTCCCAGGAAAAAGGGAGACTGGCTGAAGTTCTTCCATGTCTCTCAACTGAAAGAGTGGAAGGGTCAGCTAGTCGATCCGAAAGGCATTGCTGATACAGACTCGCTTGAGGAAGCTACTGGGAAGACTCCCATTAATGTAATCGCTCCTCAAGTATCGCTGAATTACAAGGACATTCCAGAAATTAACCTATCTGAGATGTTTGCTTCAATTTATGAGGCGTATGACAATGGTTAAATTGACATTGTCTGCATGGGATGGAGAGAAATGACCAGCTCTCCAACCTCCTGCTTATGTACAAAGTTCCTGGTTATATTTGGATGATTGGGAAGTGGTGTTATTTTTGGTATAGATTGTTTTGAATTAAGTGTCCCGTTTGGCTGCAAAAGCCTATCCGAAGGCAACCAGTCTTCACGTCTGACTTCGGAGTTCAGCTATATTTGTGGGATAGTGATACTGCTTGCTCGGGGCCAGCATCGAACCATCGGTACTAGCTTGTTAAGCTGCCCCAAGCCCTCGGGAACATCATCGGGTTTGGAGCTTCGGCTTCGGTCTGCGCGAAGGGAGGGGGCGAGTGTGCAGGTCCATGTTATACGGACCAGAGTGCGAAAAGGACCTTCATAGCCGGGGGTCCTCTCGTGCTACTGGGATGTTAACATGGGCGTCTCTAGACCCATGAGCTGATGCGGGACCCGAACCAGCAGTCTCATTGTCCCAACCAACGGCCACCCTCCGGCCAATACAGCCTTAATCTCAGTTGCTATTTATGTCCCCGTGGACTCTTAGTCTTTTCAGTCATGATGACCCAGTTTCAATTTGAATTCCCAGGAGGCTTTGAGCCGGCCATTTGCATTTATGGTATACATTGGATAATGAGCATGTCAGTTCTTCTGCTGAAGCTATAATAAGTCAATCGATCCAGAAGACTGGGAAGATCCCGAGGTCGTACCATCGTCCCCGAGTACCATGGGGGGGTGATGAAGAAAGTTGCCGCTCCATCTGATGGCCGATGCTTGGAGATTCCTGGTTCCTCGACGACACCTGAAACCATGAGGGAAGGTGACCAAGCAACCTTCCGATTGCAAAAACGAACTTTTGCCGTTCCTGCTACCATTTACTCGTCCGAGAAAACCTATGGACTATTCCAGGCTCCAAATTCTGCAAAGACTCATTGCTCCTGAACTTGCCGCGTGCCAGGCTGCACCAACTTGGACATTTTGTTGTTGTTCCTGCTCCGTTGCCTGGATGGACTTATGTTTTGCTCGCCCGCTCCAACTACAAAACTTTTCCTGCTGCGAGGGGGGGTGCCAAGACTTTTGCTTGCACCTCGCCTCCCCCGGACTAACTCTCATTCCACCATCCACATTGAACTGATTGCTCCTTGGATTGCTTTCGTTACTAGGCCCCGCATTGGATGCACTGTATTTCATTGATTGCTTCATTTTGCATTTGCTATTTTTCTACCATTACTCATTCTTCGATAGTTCCCTATTGACTGGACATTGGACATTGTTTATTGTTTAATTATTATTGCGTTTTTGACATTGGTGTGTGTGTGTGTTTAGGTCTAAGTTTTAGTTAGGACTGTCTTTATAAGCTAGAAACCCTTTTGCTTTTCCCCAAAATTCCCTTTCCTGTGGAGTGATACGGCTACCAACCTGCAAGCCCCTATTTGGTCCTAAATTGATTTTTGCTTTTTGATTGGAAAATTTCCGATTTTGTCCCCAACATCACCCATTTTTGGGGAGGGGATTGTTACTGCCCTGGCTAGTCCAAGCTTTGGGGATATTAAAAGATATCCTTTTGATATCATAATTCGGCTTCACTTATCTCTTCCCTTCCACGTGCTTGCAAGGCCCCCGGACAAGCACGCATACAGGCTCGGCCAATTATCGCCGTAATATTCCTAGACAATACAGGCAGGCCAGAAAACAGCCGACTCGCTGCTTTAGGAGACCTCCAGGCAAGTACTCTAATTAGGTATGCAAGCAACCTACAAAAGAGCCTCTGCCCCACGCTGGCAACTTGATGGGTAAACTATGCAATACCCAAGTACTCTGCGTTTGCATACTGGCTACTCTATTGAGAACCTCTGCGATAACTCAATCATTCAGATTCTGACCTTTCGGAGGCTTTGTCTCCAACTCCAAATCTACTGTTTTCCCCCAAGTACGGCATAGCCTGCAGTCACATTCTCCTTATAAAAACCCTTGATTCCGAGACGTTCCTCGGATCGCTCCCGAGTTTCATACCGCCTTGCTGCCGCTTTGCTTGGCGAGCCTCCCCTCAGCTCCACGCGCTGAGCTACATCGCACCCCAGCCTCGCTCTCTATTTTTCCGGGCTTCAGGACAGGTGAAGTATCACCCAAACCAGCAACTCCTCTAAAAATCCCTCTATACCACTCCAACCTTTATTTCTTTAGCTATCTTGTGTGAGTGTGTTGCATGCACTGGTTTGCTTGTGTTTGTAATAAAACATCATTTATTGCTTCAACTTCTGTGTGCTCCTTGACTCGGCCTGACCCCATAGACATAGGGTTCAAGATCTCGCTACATTACCCTGCCTCTCATAACGCTAAGCAGTGCTCTGAGCTGATTTTCCCCACCTTTAGTTGAGCACATTTTGGTGTTCCTCCTGGGACCCCCCAGTACACAGGGTAACACAGCCCCTCCATCCCAGCCCGGCCCACCACCACTGCCCTCAGCCAGGAGTGGCGGTGGTGGTGGGAGAGGCAGCCCTTTCACCTAGGCCTGGCCCACCGCCACCCTTGCTGGGATCTTCCTTGGTCCAGGTTGGTGGTGGCAGCAGCCCCTTCACCCATTACATTCACACAACACACCTACACACTGCAGCCAACACACCAATGTGTCGCGACACACAGTTTGGAAAGCTCTGCTCTATGGAGCAAAGGTTCATACTGGCTAAAAAGGATTGGCTATTCAAGCCTATAAAACCCTTGATTGTCCTTATATGTGAATGCAAATAGAGAGCAGTCCAGTGTACATGTGTTTGAGAGAATTTTCATACAGTCTAAATAATCTGATTGCAAGGGGGGAAGTTTGCTAATAAAATAATCAATGAGATACGAGATGCAGCTAGAAGTTACTGTAAAAGCACTGAGGTATTCGATGTACGAAAGCATTTGGATTTAAGTGGTAAATTAGTACGTAGGAATTTGACAGTGTGTTGTTATCCCTTTACCCCCAGGCAGACAAGGAATTCAATACAGAAGTGTGAATGTGTAACAAACCAACATATGTAAGTAACGAATTTTGAGATCAGCTACACCAAGGGAAGATTGTGCTTTATAATTAGGCCAGCGTGGTATTAGGTATTAAATACCAATACCTGAGCCAAATATAATAGGTTTTGCCATATAACAAACCATAAACAAACATGAAATAAACAAAAGTATCCAAACATAGTAAGAGATTGTTTACTAGTGCAATTTTTGGTTGTATTTTGTTTCTTGTTAAGATGTTAGAAAAATGAGACAGTTAATCCATCCTGCCACCAAGGCAAGACATCTTATGGACTTTTAAGATTTTTCTAGGAGTAGGAGTTACTAGCTGTCTGATCCACAAAATTTATTCAACCTTCAGCTCTTCATTTTATGCGCAAGCAGATTTAACATTGTCCATAATAATGCAATCCTGTATCCATTACCTGAGAGAGCAGACGCATCGGGGAGCACAAAAAAGAATCTCTTAATCCTCCCAAAGATTTTAATGGAACCACTTCATGCATTCAGCTTTGACCACAAAAAAGACATACCATATTTGCCAGCATATACAATGCACCACTATATAAGCCACACCTCATTTTAAAATGTTATTTTCTGGGGGGAAAAAACTAGTTAAAAAATAGCATAGCTTCTCCTGTCCCGCTTCCCCTCTGTTTTGCAGAGGAAGGGAAAGGAGGGAACTCTATAGGCAGGGAAAGAACCTAGGATCTTTCTCCTCCCTCCCTTTCCCCACCAGTTTGCACGAGAAGGGAAAGGAAGGAGCTCCAGAAGGGCAAGAAGAAAGCTGCACAAACTTTCTTTTACCCCCTCCAGAGCTACCTCTTTTCCCCTCCCATGCAAAATGGAAGGGAAAGAGAGGGTGGGGGAAGCCTTGCGCAAGGGTTCTTTTCTCCCTCCAGAGCTTCCCCTCCCTTTCCAGTGCATTTTGCCTGTATGCTGAGAACTTGCATGGTGACAAAATGCATAGGAAAAGGGTTAGGTTTTGCCAGCATATAAGACCCACTAGCATATAAGACACACCCTATTTTTAAATGTGATTTTTCAGGGAAAACACGGTATGTCCTGTTAAGCTGGTTTTCAAGAAGTTAGATGAAAGAACGTCCTGGAAAACTCCATAACAAGCAAATTCCAAATTTAAGGACACAGCATGATGGTTAAGTGAAGTGTTTGGGGGGGAAAAACTCAGTTCTTTACTACACTGTGTAGTGGAAAAAAAAAGTCTTGGCAATACCAATTGTTTGTGAATGGGAATTCTCTTTGATTCAACAGACAAAACCTTGAGGACCAGCAACTTTGCTATTTTTGTGGCAGTTTAGTAATCTAAGAAATGGTGATGTCATGATGTTGAACTAACAAGAGAGCATCTGATAATCAACAGGATATTTAAGACCACGTAACAACACTGATGACAGGAGACTTCTAAGCAACACATTTATTTAGCACATAATTCAACAGTTGGCAGTAAAAGCTTGGCCATTTTAGGATACTCTTTGCTTTCAGATTTTAAAAACTGCCATATGAAATCACACAAGAAAAATACCTAACAAGCAGTGCAGGCAATAATGTGCTTTGCTGGTGGGTATACCCCAGTGCTCTTATCTCATGGAGGGCAGAGACAGTGGTCACCTAGCCAGCATTACGCAATGTTCACAAGGTGCTGAAATTCCACCTCTCATTTTTCACTTGTGTTCCCTATTTTGCCAGTCAATGGCAGCATATAACTGTGATGTATACCTGCAAGTAATGCACCTGCTGCTTTGTAAAAGACAGGCAAAAATCTGGTTAGGCCTCTTTCATTACATAATAAGGCTTCGATTTTTAACATCTTCATGAAATCTAACTCTTCCTCATCATCGCAGTGGCCCAGCAAAGAATGAACGGGTGTTCAGGCTAGGCTGACTAGTGTTTTATCGTTTTTAAGGCAAATTGTGTTTCTGTTTTATACCCTGACTACAACAAAGGTCTGCCTTCTCCACATGTTCTCACAGGCACACAGAAGGTTAGCATGTGTACTCACCCATTTCAGATTGCCGCAGAGAGTATGGGATGAAGCATATGAATATTTTCTCAATGGAAAAATTCTACACATGTGTACACAACACATATGTACTCTCACAGGACAGGAAATCCACTATTGCTGTTTTGTCTCACAGCTTCCATGGAAATTGTTAAGACAATGAAAAAGACTCAGAAGAAGAAAAATAATGGGAAAGCATCTTTGGTCAAGATTAACATAATTACGGTTCACAGCAATATCTGACAAGCCCATCTGGACAACATTCACGAAGACAACTCACAGAAATACAGAAAATTCCTAGGAGAGCAAGGATTCTGCAAGAACCGTGTCTATGTGCATCATACAATTAAACATAATTCTACTCTCTCCAAATCACTATTTGCTTTTGTTTTAAGCTTAAAGTAATTCTCTAGGAAATGTTGCAATATGAAACTATTAGTACACCTTGAAAATCACAGTCCTGGTTTACATATAGGATGTCTTGGCTTACATCTAGCAACACAAATACCACCTCAGGTCTTGCTCCACAAATAAGATCATCTCACTGGAAGAAACAGAAGATGACCACACAAACAACACACACATTTCACATCTCAATGATTTCACCGTTGTTCACACAAATTATAACTTCTACTTCAGAGATTGGCAGCTGTAAGCTGAGTCTTTCCTCCTGCTGTGACCATCTGGAGAAGAGTCCCAGAACTTGGACGGTCCTTTCCAGTGACCCAGTCATAAAAGGTTCTGTTAGAAACAAACAAATTATTATGAATAGATTCCTAGTTTCCAAGTTTTATGCTACCATAAAAACAAATAACGTGTAGGATCCTTGAAAGTCACACATACAGGCCAAAATTCCATACCACAGTGTCAAAATGCAAGATTGCAAAACTTCCACAGTATATGTCCACTGAGGTGGGCACTGCAGCTGGAAGTTCCAGCTTGGTACTAAATCCGTTCTGTTTCTCGGGCAGTTCTAGTCACATGAGGTAGAAAATAGCCCGGCCCTTCCTGAGAAAGATTCCCACAGGATATATAATGTTTTTCTATTCACAGAAACACCCTTTATCACAGGAGTCCATGCATACACATAACGACTGCATATGATAATAGCAGACATTTTGTAGCATAAGCAGCTGTGAACAAAGCAGAGTGGTCACCTCTGCCACCCTTTTGCGTTGAAGTGCCTGTCTAGTCCATTTCCAGAGCTGCCACTGTTACCTAGTACATAACATTATTGTGTTAGCTGGGCAGAGACCAAGGCAACCTTAGTGAGCCAACTTGTTTTCCAATTATTCACAAATATCAGCCATTTGTACTTTCAGGTCCAGTCTGACAACACCAGTCTGCAAGAACTTTTGCTTCACAAAAAACTGTGCAATTTCATTCACTGAGGGTATGAACTAATGTGCATGAAACAAATTCACAAGATGCAAACAACTGGGATGCAAACAGCAATAACACAAGCAGCAGCCACTGACCAGCTTATGTTTACTCACTCAGTAATAAAATCTAACGGTGTCCAGGAGCTGAAGTCTGCATCAGGCATGAATTTCCTGTTCATCGGTGTATCCAAGGTTACCCTAGGACAGAGGCAAATAAGCCCTTCAATTGCAGACCAGTGCATCATTATGAATCTCTTTTTCATCACAACGGTCAAAGAATGCTCAGCGCTTGACAGGCAGGTAATCATTCTTTTTGTTAAACTTTAATCTTTTCACCAAGGATGCAGAAACAAGAAGGTACTTGTGCTCCCTTGTTCATTAAGAATTTCCTAGTTATATATAAGCATTAATAATCTAGAGGCAGATTGACACACAGTGCCTAACACCATGTCGTTGTTGTTTTGAAAAAAGGCCTGACTGCCACTGAAGAAGAAATTAAACAGTTTCAGGGCCGTTTTGAGCTGAGCTAGAATGACGAACCCTTCTCCACTCCATCTCCCACCAACATCTGCCCCCACAATCTCCTCCACCTGGTTTTCGATCCACAATGTGCACCCTTCAAATCTCTTGGGGGCAGTGAAATGCTGGCTGACTGAGCATCCCTTCAACTCCTTCCTTCCGTCCACTCCCCCCGCTCTTACTCTGCTTAAAAACGTTGCTTTCAAAATGGCTTTTCAGCTTCCAGTGTGGGAGCTCCTTCCATATGGTCACTTATTATACACTGTTTTCCTCTCAGATAGTTTGCCATGGTGTAGTGTTAGGTGAAAGCATAATGGCTGCACTCCTCACACAGATGCCCAGAAATAAGGCCTGCTCATTTCATGACACAGCAAGACAGCTCTCCCTTTCGACAGTGATGGCTTCTTATGCCATTTCTGCCATCACCACACTTCCCCCACCCAGGCCATTTCACTCTGCTGTTGTGCTCCTACAAATACTGCCAGAAAACAATGGTGTAATTCTGCTGGCCATCAGGATCAAGGCCTTAATCCCACATCTATGCTGTAAAATAACTGTGGGAAAGCTAGCTAACTTTTAAGACTATGATCAATGAGACCTTCCAGAACAGTATTGGGCAATTCTGAAATACCATGGAAAAAAAATCCAGTAACAAATAACTGGAAACATCTGTAGGCATAATTCTCTTTCCCAAGAACCTTATTTTTGGTGTAAACAAGGCTGTGTGGGTACTGTGCATTTCCAGAAGGTTTCTAGACTTTTTAACTAATTTTTTCAAGGAGAGGACTGAGCCCTGCACAATCACGCAGGGGGCCATATGTAGCTTGTAGTCCATGGGTTGCCCATCCCAGCTGTAGATTATCAGTGCACCCTGTGAAGACAGAAAAAAATCCCAAAGTCCCTCATCCCATTCTGTCATACCACTCCTAGGGAAGCTCATCCCCTCTCTGCTGAAAAGAAAAAGTTTTGAAGGCCTGGATCAACTGGCTATCAGCCACTATGTCCACATTTTCAGAGGCACCTCTCCTCTGGTGGGCACTGTTGAGGGTACTTGCAAAGGCATCTGTGGGGATGGCACTGTAGTCTGGAAGAATCTAAGCAGTGGGCATGATCCATTCCACAGGCCTTAAGTTTCCCACCCACGTATCAGGGTGAATTCTATGTAATCTATTAGTAATATCTAAGCTTTGTAATTATGGCACACCACTCCAGTATGTTTACTTGAATAGATATGTTACTTGTAGATGAGGAACTGAAGTTGGAGAGGAGGCGGAGAAGAGGGTCAGCCTTGCCTTAGCACACAGAAGAAGCAAGATTTAAGCTAAGGAACTCCTGATTTGTAGCTCAGCTTCTTAGAGAACATAAGGTGAACACTGTAAATGAATACAAGACTGTGCCAAATATCCTTACATTTAAATAACTTGGTATCCTGAAATTAAAAGTGTCTACAACTGAACTTAGCCAAGTAAAACATAATGTTAATATTAAAAAACGGCAGAAACACTGCTTTGCTGCCTTGAGAATCATCCTCATATCTCTGCAATCCCAAAATGGCAGGTCATATGCTGAAAGAGATTAGAAGTCACTGATTTAAAAGTATGTTTGCCCCACAGTGCACATGTTTAGCACGCTCGTAAGTACAATACTAGAAAGAAAGGCTGATGCTAAACAGAAAAAGGACCCAAGGCAATACTGGAGGACAAATATTCAGCTACTTACGGGAGGATAGCAACTGCAGCAGCCCCAGGTGGCAAGCCACTGTTTGAACCTGACAGACTCTGACAAAGCTGGTGGACAGCTGCTTTGGACATGCCATAACCAATCATTCCTAAAAGGAAGAGGGGGAAATCAGTCTTGTACAGTAAAAAAAAAAATTACATTAGGATCTGTATACTGAAAAAGGTACTGATAAAGTTCTGACACAATACTGTGCGTTAAATCTAATTGTTCACTTCAGCAAGGAAAGATCCAGAACTTTTTCCACATTACAGAATTATAGTGCTGTGATTCCACTTTAATTACCATGGCAACATCCATGAAATCCTGGGTTTTGCAGTTTAGAGAGAGGTACTCTTAGAATTCTCAGCCACAGAGCTCCTGTAGCTCCTGTCACCAAACTACAAACCCCAAGATGCAGCCATAGTGGTTCAAGAACAATCATATTGTTATAATTGTGTAGTGAGAAAAGGCCCCCAGTGAACCAATTACTGAATGGTAAATCAAAAACATGTGTAAATTCCACTGATTCAATTCTATTCTAATGAGGATTATTAACTGGATTCTGGCCAATGCCATTTCTTATTGTTCTCTATGTGTCATTTAATTCTGTAGATTCAGGTAGCAACCCTTGGAAGCACATCCTCAGCTCTACCACCCAACCTTCAAATTCAGATTCAAGTTAAGTGATGCCATCAGGGATGACACCACAGTGAAGTGATTCTTAACTTTTTCTTTCCAAGGGACCCCCTTTAAATATCTTTTGTTGTTAAAGACTCTCAAGACTTAACTCAAGATTTAAAATCCTAAAGTGCACCAAATATGTATTTAAAGTTGCTCATCATTCAAATTTGGAGAAAAGGGAGAAATAAGAAAATGCAAACACTCCCATTATAATATTTTTATTGGATGATCCCATGCAAATTTGAAATAATAGTAATAATAATACCTGAACACTGAATTGTGGCCTAATACTACTTGTTAATTTTACTTAATTAATTAATGAGAAGGCTAGTGCTGCATTTTACTTGCAGGCCCTGTTATAGTGTTACATGTTCTGCTTCACCTCACACCTCAGATTGTTTCCATCAGTTGTGCTGGGGGCACAAGGAAGTATGCTAAACAACTCATAAGCAATGGTGATCTCCATGAATAATTGCAGCCTCTTCAAATGGGAACACATACCCCTCCAATAATTTTAGAACCCTTCAATACTCCATGCACTCAATTAATGTAAGAGCTGCAAATTATTCCCAGGAAACAGCAGAGGATGGCAAACACAGTGAGCACAGACAAGCCAGGCAACTTGCAGTGAGAGGAGGAAGCCAAGGCTATGACTGCAACTCACCCTTTTGTCAATCTCCAGTTTCAAATTTTCCTGAGAGATACTTTTCTGGATCCTCTTGTTAAAGGAGGTTTTGCTAGCCGGGCAAACACACCAGTCCCCATAGTCAATGAGGCAGCAGTTCTGTCCGTAAAAAAGGGGTGGTGGGGGCCCATGCTGAAATCCATCATCACAGCCTCCCCCCAATTCTGGGGTACAGGAAACCAAAGAGGCAGTTCCCTTCCCCCAAGACTAACAACCCTTCCTTTGTAACAAATATCAACTTGTCTCTGGGATTTGCAGGAGTCTCTTCTACTCTCTCCAAGTTCATTTTTAAAGGTCCTTCCCCCCCCCCATAGCCCACTCCCACCTGGACCCACCTATTGGATCCTGTACCACCCACTCTCTGACTTAGTGAGATATCTGGGAAGCCTTAAAGAGCACCCTCTCAGCCAGACAGGGACATTACCAGCCTCTCCCTGGCCTAAATTTCCACCTTCAGGAGTAGCTCTTCCCACCTACCCTCTTCTCAGGGTCCCTCCTCCTCACACACCGTGTCACTGCATTAGCCTCTCCTCCAAAAGTCTTAACAGGCCAGATCACTCACCCTCCACACATTCCTTTCAGGAAACCCTCATGTTCTTCCCCTCCCAAGCAGATCCCCAACACTCTCTACCATCCCCTCCCCTCCACCCCCAGCACTTCTTCAAGCACAGCTGGGACACTCTCAGGAACTCTCTCTCTTCTCCAGAGGGGAAAAAGCAGCAGCAGTGGCAGTGGGAGGCTTGGGAGGGCTTGTGAGGAATGTGGAAGGGGATTCCCTTCTCACCTCTGCATTGTCGGACTCTCCACCACTGCCTCACGACCTTTGGGTGACTCCTGCCTCCCCACATGCACCCCACTCACTCACCCACCCCTCTTATGGAGGTGTCCTTTCCACACTTCTCAGCTTGGAGCCTCTGAAGCTGCAGCCCAGGATGTGTCCCTGTGCAAAGCTGCCAGCCCCTTCCGCTGAGCCCATCAGGAGGATGTGACCTGCTTGCTGCTCCTCTGCCCAGGGCAGATGCCAGAGCAGGGAGCAGGACAACCCCCACCCTGTCCCTCCCCTAAACTGCAAGAACTCTCCCACCTCCTCTGCCTCCTTCCCTTCCTTTTTCTGCTCTCCTCACTCTCTCTCACTCTCACATACAAAACCTGCCTGCTCTGCCTCCTCCATTCCAGGCATAAGTCCTGTTCCCAATAAGCCATTGGTTGCAGCGGCACTCAAGACTGAGCCGCTGCTCATAAAGCTGGCTGGCCAAGGCACTGGGGCCCCCAAGAGGTCTGCAGACTGCAGGTTAAGAATTGCTGCCATAGTGCATACTGCAGCCTAGGTCAAACTTGTACTATATGCACAAAAAGAAGAAGAGAGACTTACCCTTAGTCTCTCTACTTAACCACTTCAATAGCTTGATTATGTGATGCACACTCAAGAATCACAGAGCCACAAAACTGTGAGCAAGGACCTCAGTATGTACAGCAAAACCATAACCTATATTAAAGGTGCCAAATTAACACTACCCATCCAAGTTTAAGCACTTCCAGTCTCCAATGACATTCAGTTGGAAAGGGACAGACTGCAGTCTTCAAAAAGTTACGCTAACTGCTTTTATAAATAAATAAATAAGTAGTAAATCTCACTGAACAAAATGCTGCTTAACTGAATGAACAGATGCAGGACGAAGTGCATATCTAAGCTATTTTCTAAATAAGTGTGCTTCCAGATCAGCCTTGTTTATTCAGAAGTAAAATTCACTCATTTAATACAGTAAGATTTACTCAGAGGTGAAGGTACACAGGATCTCACAGGAAAGATTTTTCAATAAACATGTTTAGGATTTTGCTGCAAAACTATGCAATACTTGTTTAACTATAGATTACTTGCAAATAAACCTACATTATAAATCATATAGATAAGAGACACTTAAAACTATTTTGATGCCACTTGCCTAAGAGGATATTGTCAATACATCCCCCTTTTCTCAAGGTGTTTATTATTTCTCAAGGAGCATATGTATCAGTTTGTGCTATGATCCTGTGAAGGTGTAAAAACACAGAGGTTGTAGCATTGGATACATCTTTCACTATAGGGAATCTCAGGTTTCATTTTTTTTTATTTTAAAGCTGGTAGTTATTATGGATCAGAGTACAAGCTTAAAAGTATGCAGCAACTAAAAAAAAAAAGGGGGTGGGGTGGGGTGGGGCTCAAAACCAACTGTCTGAATAAGATTTCCAGTAGTGGAAAGATGGGTTTCTCTTCTCATCACAGGACCCTGCCCCCTTTCATGATTAGAGAAAGGAGAATAAATTATGCTCGGTGTAACTGACAGAATCCAGTATTTCTTCATGCAAAACTAGGATTCCCTGGGTTTGGGATCTATCTATCTATACACACATATATATGTATATATATGCACACATGAAGAATCCAAAGTTCTGCTTATGGTTTACTATATTATTTCCAGATTCTTAAGAAGAAAACAGCAGACATGAAACAAAGATGATCAGGTCCCTTTCACAATTATTGACAAAGACAGTTGAAGGTCGTTCCTCTTTGAAGCAAGGCAAGCTAAGAGTAAAATCCAAGGTAAACAACTAGGGTCATCGCTTGCTTTTGACAAGCTAGATAAGAGCTTATTCTTGTCTCACAGCTAAGCTGCAACAACCATACCATAAGCCTTGTGCTTTTTCAGGCTTTACTACACTTGCCACTTTCAAGCAGGAAGTCCCTTAGGAAAACCAACCTGTCCCCTCAAAAGATTTCAGCACCGTGACACAAATACTGCATTTCAGAGAGTCTGGAAAACCCATGGCTGTTTTTACTAAAGCATGAGTAACTGAGGCAATAAAGTATGCTGATCAAATTAATAAAAATACACACTGATTTTACCTGGTGTTCCAGTTAATGCTGCTTTTGCCCCTGTTAGGGTCAACAAGCCCCCTTCCTTCAAATGTTTGGTAGCCAAGTGGCTAGAAATTGTTGATGTCCAAACACTTTGTTTCCACATCAGGTCACTGTTTTTGTAGAAAGCTGGTGGCCAAGGAAGTTAAAAAACATATTATACATCAAGGTCATAAAAATGTATACACCTAGTTTAGACGAACCTTCTACTGGAAAAGTTAGAACCATCACTTGTACCTTAATCACACTGCCTATATTCTACAGTATCTATGTCACAGGATCAGCTGAACAGAACTATACCACTTTACAAATAATAGGGTCAGGTCTTTTTAGATACCAATGTCATTTCAAACTAAGTATGCTGAAACAATCCAGTAGGTTTAGTTTCTGACATAAATATTGCAGTTCCAGTTCCACCCATCCGTCCAAATCTATTGCATTTACAACAAAACTTATGGGCAGCCATGGATCCAGACTTTTGCATAAAATAGCCAGGCCATTATGAACAGAGCACACACCTACAGGAAGTAATGGGCAGCATCCACATCAAGATGCACATCTTAATGAAAACAGTGGACAGTATATATATTCAGATGTACAACCCACTGCAAGCCATAAGCAGGCTCTATGTCTTGATGCCCGTTTGAAAACATGTACCAGCGTGCATTCAATTTATGTCCATACTTCCTAAAAAGGAGGAGAGGGAGACACACAGTGAAGTCTCAATGGGTAAGCTGCCTTGAATTTCATCCTGGGAAAAAGGTGGGATGGATGGATGGATAAATAAAATAAAATATCTGACAGCATGGGGCAAAAAAGCAAGAGAGACTGCAGAAAGAGACAAATTTTGTACATCACTACTTGAGCTCATCCTGAGTCTAGCAAAATACAATTTTGCATCCTAGTTCAAAATTGTCTCAGCTTCACAATTAAATTAAATGGGAGAGGTGAAGTTGTTTGCACTTCAAGTTCCTGCTTAAATACTTCACATCCAGTTTCCTGAAGTCAGTATAAAGCAAGCTGTGAAGCTGACTGCAGTACAGTAACTGGAGTGAGAGTCACTTATTATCAGGATTTGCTAGCACGACTACCATTACAATGTGGTAATTAACTAATCTTTTCAAACATATGAAATGTACTGCACTACAAACAAAACTGAAGAAGAGATAAAAATAAAACTAGCAAACCAAATTTAACAAGAAAAACATACCATAACTCAGTAGCAGCAGTAATATGAGAACAAAAACTAAACAATCCAACTCCAAGAAACTTCCTCTCAGTGGTATAAAGTGGGCTTCCCTAGACAGGGATTCCAAAAGGTAAATACAACTATCAAGAATGCTCACCATTTGGCTATGCACCTTGAGTTGAGCATACCAATCAGAATGCCTTTTTACAAGTTCATTCACTGAATATTTGGCTGTTTTATACATTATTAATGAGCTGTAAAATTTTACACTGAAAACCCTTTTGAAATCCCACCAAAACTCACCCCGGAAAAGCAAGAAGATGAAAGCACAGACTCGCCTTCCCACAGATTAAAAAAGAGGAGGTAACAGTTTCTTATACACTTCCCCAGTTTATACTGCAAGTAAACCATGGTTTGCTGATGCAAAAATGAGTGGCTAATACAATGTTTTCTTCCATCCTCAAATTCTCTTCTTGGCTGGAGAGAACATCTGGTTTATTAATTTCCAGAGACCCCAAACTGTCATTTAAGTATAAGGTCCAAATTGTAGTATCTTGGTTTAAACATCACAGGGTGGCTTTGTTTTTACAAATTAGGACTCTTTCCTTGAAGCCAGGCACACTTGTTTGTCTCCTCCCCACAAAAAAATATATTTTTGAGACAGGAATGTTAAGTCTAAACTGGACCAAAGATTTTCGGCATCTGGAGAACTACCATTCATGATTCAGGATTACCTATCAGTCAAGTTCTTTGAAGGAGGATCCTATGTGCTTTTTTAAAAGCAGTTGGAAAATCGTGAACCTCCAGATGTTGTGGGATTGCAACTCCCAGCATTCTCCACTAACTATGCCAGCTAGGGTTGCTAGAAGCTGCAGTCCAGCAACAACTGGAAGGCCTCATTGTGCACATCCCATACAGATGCATGCTTAACCATTTCTTCAGAAGTCACTTATGACAGCAGCAATGGTGATCAGAAAAAGCTTTGTTGTAGTATGTAAAAACCTGGGTTTGATTTCAGACATTCTTTATTGTATTCTTGAAATTTAATGGAAAACCACCAGAAGCCACTAAAGAATTTTTCCAGGAAGGCTTGATCTCATTAAATAAGAAACAGAACAGAATTCTGCTAGCATGTGGAGAACATATGTTGAGAAACTGTGAGGGGAGGAGTTCATTGGTAATCTTATTCTTGTACAAGAGAAGATTTTCAGCTGCACTCATGGGTTTGTAAGCTTACATTTTGCTTTTGCGCTGCCTCCAGCCCATCCACCAGCTACACAAAGGATAGCATCAACCTTTTTCTCACCCAGCAGTTTTTCAACTTCTTCTGTTACCTTTAAATATGCAAAGACAAAGATGTTACCAACAATAACAAAAGACTGTTCTAAAAACACTGCCTAGAAGTTGCAGACATTTAGACCTAACTTACCTTTTCTCACAGAGCTAATTCTCACAGAATTGGTAAAACTGTGTCTGGGCTGGGAAACTCTGACAGGTGGAAGTTTGCATGACTGAATGTTTATCCATGGCAATGGCATTACTGTTGGACTGGGACTTGGGCGATCCCTGTCCTAATCCCCACAGGGCCATGAAACTAACTAGCTGCCTTGGGTTAGTCACTCTTTCAGTCTGACCTATGTATAATAGGGTCAGGGTGCTTATGAGAATCAAAAGGAAAGGAAAACCACATATACTGCCTTCAGCTTAGGTGAGAAAGGGCAGGATCTAAATGTAATGAATAAATAATAATAAATACAATCAGCCCTCCATATTTGCGGGTTTCACTTTTGTGGATTTGATTAATCACAGATTATTTATTGTCACCTCTGCTGCCTCTTGATGCCATTTTTAATAGGGACTGCAAGCCCTGTGAGACTGAGAAACTGTGAATGAGGCTTTTAAGTCCCTATTAAAAATGATGCGGGGCAGCAGTGGAGGCAGCAGTAAGCCCCACCAGCCACCCACTTCTGCCTTGTGAAGGAGCCCTGATGCCTCAAAGGAATCCACAGTGGGTTGAATATGCTGATTATACTTTTTTGTGTGTTAAACATGGTTTGGGAGGACCTAGAGTTATTCAAGGTTTTTTCATTTTCATGGGGGTCCTGTGCCCCTAACCCTAGCAAATGTGGAGGGATTACTGTATACAAAAGTCTCTCCACATTGTCAACTAACACAACGTGGAGCAGAGTAAGCCAGAAACCTTCTGCTTGACATGTAGCTGAGCTTTTTAACGTGTGAACTTTTTTTTTGTACGATGGAACAACATACGGGCCTGAACTAACAATATGAAGTAGCAGAGCTTAAATACAGGCTTAGAGCTCAATGGATGCCAAATTAAGCAGGGTCCATTTCCCATTACTCAATTATAGCACTATGATTCCACTTCAACTGCCATAGTTCCACCCTACGGAATTGCAGGATCTGAATTTTAGGGAAGAGTCAGAGAGCTCTAATGCCTCACCAAACTACAAACTCCAGGATTCCATAGGGTGTTGCCATGGCAATTAAAGTGAATTAATAACATTATAACTGTGTAGTGTGAAAGAGTCCCAGATTGTTTATTCTTGTGTCTTCCCACTCATACACAAGGCACTGGGTGGATGCTCTATTCCTTACATAAAGACTGGGAATATTTCCCTTTCCAGATGTCGTTCAACTAGAACTCCCATTAGCCTTAGCCAGCAGAATCAATAATGAGAGATGCTGGGATTTGCAGGCCAACAAACATCTAGAACAGTGATTCTCAACCTTCCACCCTCCAGATTTTTTTGGACTTCATTTCCCATGAGCCTTGCCTATTAGCTGTGTTGGCTTGGGCTTCTGGGAGTTGAAGTCCAAACTATCTGAAGAGTCAAATATTGAGAACCGCGGATCTAGAAGGTCACTCATTCGCCACCCCTGTTTCATATCAAAAGGGTATGTAGGTGAAGAGAGCATCTATACTCTCCCGCACTTTGTCCCACTCTACTCCATTTATCTCTTTGAGTTCTTCTTTCACAGCCCAGCTCCTCATACTCAAGGCGGGGGACAGGGGACTGCCTGAAGAACCAGAATGTTGGGTGGCAAGACAAGAAAGGATCAGCGCCCTTAACCCATGTGCTAATCTGAGGCAAGAGGAAGACCTACCCACCTCTCTTTGTATTGCCCTATATTCTGCTCATGTACAGACCAACTTTGCCCCAAAGTTGGGACTCAGCTCCCAAGCTGAGACACATTATCCAGTTTCTACTCCTTTGGGCATGTCACCATAACTGAGAGAGGGAGAGAGTTAGAAGTGGACCATGGAGCCCTATCACAGGAATGTGAGAGCCAATTTGGGTCAGACTATTTAGTCCAGCTTCCTATTCACACAGTGGCCAACCAACTGTTCATGGGAAGCCCACAAGCAGATCATGAGGGCAACAGTAATCTCCCTCTGCTTTCCGGCACGGGAAGGGATGGGCAGCAGCTGCAGCCAAAGCTGTAGATCCTCCTAAATATTCCACAGGAGTAGGATTACTACCTTCTCCCCCTTGGCATTGTGACTTTGGCCATTTCCTCATTATAGCGCTATTATTCCACTTTCAACATCCTATGGAATCCTGGGGTTTGCAGTTTAGGGAGGGGCCGGCTGGCCCCTCCCTAAACTGCAAACCCCAGGATTCCATAGGATGTTGAAAGTGGAATAATAGCGCTATAACAGTCTAGTGCGGAAACGGTCTTTAAGAGAAAGAAATTCAAGTAGTGTAGCACCCACCACCATGGCAATACGCTGAACAGTAAAAGCTGTGCCTCCTTGTCTACATGTTGCAGACCCGACAAAGGGGCACAAACTGAGTATGGAAAGAATTCTGCATACATGGGACACTATTTTAGATAAGCAATCCACATATGGAAGTCCAGAAATCACCTTCACGTCTCCTTGATTTTGTGTTAATTGTTCCAAACGCCACTACAGGGCACACACAGAGAAAATCACCCAAGTTACCTGATTCGCTTGCTCAACGAAGGAATCGCTCATTTTCACAACAACGCTGGCGCTTGCTTCTTCATTTTCTTCTAAGTCAATGCTGGCCACCCACTGATCAAAAGCAAAAAAATAAACGTCCTCTGCATTATTCAAAAGCGGTTTCTCTCTCTTTTACAGACACACCCACTGTAATTCCCAGCTATACTGCAAACCTCATAGGCGGGGGCAGAGGATCAGTGTGAATACCCCAGTTGCAGGTTTCTTTGCCCATAATGCTGGCGACACACCTCTTTCTAACTCCGGGTGTCCAGACATGGACGATTTTTATTTATAATCCTCCCACGATTTGCCAGATCAGGACTTCTATGGATTTAATAGGTGTGCTCCAGCTGGGATGAACCTACGGATTTCACGGCAATGGTCAGAAAATCCCCTTGGGGGGAGAAATACAACGAAGGTGGCCGCCAAAAGCCTCCCTTGCATGCAAAGCACCACCGGCTTGCGGGGGGCACGGCGGACCTTTGCCCCCGCCCCACTCACGGCTTACCCAGTTCTTAGCTCGGAAGTGCTGCACGCATTTGGAGCCCAAGGCACCCCGCCCTCCGTACACAAGGATCCGGTGCGCCTCGGCGGCTGCCATCTCGAGATCTGCCAGCCTCTTCCCTGGCGGAGCTCCCTCTCGCGTACGAAGCGGAGGCTCTGCGGTCAAACTCGCTGGCTCCGCCCCTTCAGCGCACGCGGCGTGTTCCGCACAGCGGCGTCCGAGAGTTCCGCCTGGCGACCAATCGCCTTCGCTCTTCTTCCCGTTCCGAGGCTGATTGACAGACACGGGCTGGTCTCCTAGGTGAGGGGAGACTGAGGGAAAGGGGGTGGCTTCTTCTGAAGGGAAGGCTGCCTGGGCGTTCGCTTGCTCTGGTTAAATTATTTATAGGTCAAAGCGCGGGAGGTCACGTTAAATGGGTACGCAGCGAACAAGGACACGCGTGGAATTTCATTCAGGAGCAATGTGAAGAGTAGCCCACCGTTAGCAAGGGATAGGAACATTAAAGAAGAAGAATTATAACCTAAAATGTGAGGAAAATTGAAACCTGTCGCCAAAGAATAGAAACCGCAAAACGCTGGCCGTTGGTACAGTGCTCTTACTCCACTTTCAACATCCTGTGGCATCTTGGGATTTGCAGTTTAGCCAGAGAGCTCTTTGGCCTCAGAAAACTGCAAACCCCAGAATTCCAAAGGATGTTGAAAGTGGAATAATAGCACTATAACGGCGTACAGCGGGAATGGCCAATGACATATAAATACAAGGCACAAAGTGCCTTTCCAAACACTCTCTAATTTTTTTTTTAGTAGAGCATCCAAGGATTTAACTCAATCAAGATGACAAGCTTTTCATTTCCACATGGTTCAAATCCCGTCAAGACTTTTAAATCCTTTTTGCAACAGTACACAGTAATATTGCTATGATTCCACTTAAGTAGTTCCATTATAGTTCCAGCCCACTAGATGTTTTGGTTGATGTCTCCCACGATGGCGTGCCATCGGCTGTGGCAGGGCTGTTGAGAATTGTAGATCAAAATATTGGGGGCTGTTTCACATTACAGGATTATAAGCACTATGGTTCCCCTCTGGCCATTTCTGCACTACAATATAATAGTGTTATTATTCCACATTCAACATCCCGTGGAATTCTGGGATTTGTAGTTTACTGAGGCCCAAGTGCTCTCTGGCTGAGAATTCTAAATGCCCCTCCCTAAACTGCAAAGCCCAGGATTCCATAGGAGGTTGAAAGTGGAATAATAGCACTACAGCAGTGTAGGGCGGAAGTAGCCTCTGACTATGGCCATTTCCAGGCTGCCCCTCCCAAAACTGCAAACCCCAGGATTCCAGAGGGTGTTGAAAGTGGAATCATCGAGCTATAACAGCCTAGTGCAGAAATGGCTCATGATAACATCCAGTTAATCCTGGGTTTCATTGTGGTTCAGAGAGCAATATTTAGAATTCTAAGCCAGCCAGTTCTAGTGCTTGTGACCAACTACAGACCCCAGAAGTCCATGGGATATTGCCGTAGCAGTTGAAGTGGAATCATAGTGCTATAAGTGTTTAGTGTGAAAAGACTCCAGGCACACGGACCAGCTCTTTCTCCAGTCCTTCAGATATTTTGAGGGTTGCATTTTGTCACTTGGGTGCCAGGCCTGTCCCATGACATCTTGCTACACAAGGTGAAAAACAAGATGCTATCTCCCACAAACAAAAGCAGACAGGACTGGCAGTTGAATCTTCCTTCAAAATAGAGGTGGGAAAGCATCCCTCACCATAACTGAAGGCAGCATGCTGGGCAATGGAATACATGGCTGCAACAGTTTTCTCCTCCAACATCTTGCTGCCACCTGTCAGCATCTGTGGCTTAAGGCAGCCATCCCATTCTGCCCAACAGTAGGGCTGGCTATGTTCAGTGCTGTGTCTTTGCGCAGTAACAGCTAATCAAACAGACAAACAATGAGAAGTCCGACTGCCATGAGTTGTGTGTGGGTCAAGGTGTATGGAATGAATGCCTGATTTGCAGGACCAAGTTAAAATTCTGCATGATGCTAAAGTCAGATCTGGTCAGGACCACCACAGTTTTTACAAGAACATAGAAGAAACAGGAATCTTACACTTATAACTGTGTCTGGGAGTTCTTGTTTCCTCTGATGAACAGTACCATGGCAGATTAGTAGATTCCCAAAGTGGTAAATCTACTTTTATGTTAATATTAATCTGTCCCCTAGAGAGGGACATTCTGAAGATCTTGCTGTAGTGTGAATTGAACAGCTCAGCTGACAGCCTCAGTTACTTTTTTTTAAAGTTCTCTGCTTCTCCAATACATAGAAAATTTGAGATAATTTTGTATCTTCTTGGTTAGCTCAATAATGGTATTACCACAGTATGGACTTTGGCTTTTGTAAGGTATATGAGTTACATGTGTAGAAGTAGAGTGCTGTGGCAAAAGAGGCAAGTGCACAAAAACATTGTACTCTTCAAAACAATATTCTATCCTCGAATTAATTAAAAAAAAACCCTCCTCCTTTCAGTTTAACATAAATTGTCAAACTGCTTCTGCAACCTCCTTTGTAGTAGATGTCATCCAGGCTAGCAACCACTAGCCATTTAGGGGGAGAAAAACCCACAAGTGTTTATTAAAGGAAGCATCTTAAGGTAACAAACTGTAAAAATGCTTTATTAGAAAGTAAATTTGCATTTCCAAGCAGACTGCTGTACTTCCAGCAGTAAATTACAGGGAAAACCTCTGTTTCTCCAAAGTGCAACCAATTTATCTCCTCATTTATGTCCAGAAGATTGCTCATATAGCAAGCCCAGGCATCCAGAAATATTATATGTCTATTTCAATTAATAGTCTTAGAAAGCAGAGTGTCATCTGTATGGGAGAGATGACAGTAATGACATTTAGAAAATACAAACTCAACGGGGATAGCCGTTTCATGTCACAAAGCCACTGGAGTTTCAAGACAAATTCCAACGTATTTATCTTAGTTTACTTCCAGGCAATTATTACAGACTTCCTAAGAAACTAAGTAAACAGTTTTTGCAGCTAAACATCATACAGGTCAAAAATGGATGTCATTTGAATATTTAAAACAGGTAAAGAATTTGAGCCTTTGAATGAAACATTAGTCATGTAACAGATATGGTGTTACACTTTCAACAACAAGCACCGTTGCCCTGCAGAATGATGAAGCTTTTCTTTGTTGCTGTTTTGGATTATTGTAAGAAATGGACTTGTTGGAGCTGATTTTTTTAAAGGATTGTACTTTAACAGGTGGATGGGAAAACATGTAATATAAAAGGATGTTTTTGAAACCACTGTGAGCACCTGCAAAAGATCCAGCATCTACAGTTACTGCTGGAAGGCCTTGAAAATATTATTTCTCGCAGCCATTAGAATGCCTGGCTGCTTTAAACAGACAGTGTTTGCTTCCATTGCTGTATTGAGCTTCACGTCTTTTATCTTAATCCTCGTTGGAATGGGCACCCAGAAATGGATGACTGCAAAAATTCTTTGCAAAACAGGAGCTGAGCTGGTCAATGCCACAGACCCAGAACTTGTAAAATTCATGGGAGAAATTTACTATGGACTCTTTGGTGGTGGCAAAATGAGACAATGTGGGTTAGGTGGAAGGTATTCCAGATTCACAAGTAAGTAACATTTTGGTTTCATTTCTAGAACATACTCATAAATAAACGTGTTTGCTTCAGGTGCATACAGTGTAGCTTTTGAAATATATGGTTAAGAGTCTCTAAGCTCTGAAATGCTACCTAAAGTTATTATATGTCTTTTAAAATTTGAGTGGAACTTTATAATTTAGGGGAGGCCTTACTCTTCCCATTGGTCAGGCGGGGTGGGAAGGAGTGGCTTAAAATTATTTCTTTCCCCTGGAGAAGGGCCAAGTCGTAGACATGGCTAATAAGCCACATGAAAGAGACAGAGGAATTATCTTCTGGCACCAGCTACATGTTTAGAGGAGAATGATCATGCTGGTTGGGGAATTCTGGTAGTTGTAGTTAAACAACAACAACAAAATGTTATTTCCAAACTCCAGTTTTTCCTCAAGTTGCTTTTGTGGCATGGAAGACACCTCACTGTCTGCTTGGAAATGCAAACTTACCTTCTAATAAAGCATTTCTACAGTTTGTTACCTTAAGATGCTTGCTTTAATAAATACTGCTGGATTTTTTTTCTAAGTGTCTAGTGGCTGCTAGCTTGGATGACATCTACTACAAAAGAGGTTGCAGAAACTGTTTGACAATTTATGTTAAATTGAAAGAAGGAGGGTTTTTTAAAATTAATTCAAAGATGGAGTATTATTCTAAATAGTACAAGGTTTTTGTGCACTTGCCTCCTTTGCTGCACTCAGTTCATGCAAGTATATTTGCTCTAGAGACAAACCTGAAATTGCCTCTGAATATGGATTACACTGCCATAAAAGTCAATGCAGTAGATCCATTTCTCCACTTCACTGGCATTTGATTAAATGCCTTCGACCGGTCAAAAGCAGGCCTTAACTGTTTAAAGTTAGCCAGGCAAGGAGATGCTTTGCTGGGTCCATAGAAAGGAAGAAAAATTACCCTTGACTCAAAGGCCAGTTCAGACATGCACATCACTTGGGGAGGTATCCTTAAGAAACCAGTGTGTCATCAGTCCACATAGGGGCCCAAGGAGAGAACTTTCTCTCAAAAAGGAAGGAATAAGCAAAGTCGCCAGAAGGCAGAGCTGGTTTCCACAAAAGCTTCTACAGTGCTTGCCTTCTGTATCATGTTTGTAGGGAATTCTGCAGCTAATCCTCTCCCGTGAGAAGAGATTTATCACTTGTCAGCTCAGTAAATCTATTGGGTTTAGAATTCCACTTGCTTTATATCACAGCTTTCATTTTTTAAAAAATGTTTTTTTTTCCTTATGGCTACAAAAAAGATATGCTTGAAGTGTGATGGCAATTATTAATGAAATCTGAAGCCAGAAAAGTGTAACATGTTCCACTACTGAGATAGGAGTTCAGAGCTATGTACTTTGTGTAGACCTGAGTAAAATGTTTTAAAAATTTAAAATAATATGCCCACGTAAATCACCCATTATAAAAATATTCTTATTTTGCTTAATTTATATAGAGTCAAATCCAACATTAATCCTATCTACAGTTGCAATCCAGGAGACTTAAGCTAATTGTGAGAATACCATTCATACATCTATTGGACAAATGTTGGATCTGTCCACAGAATTCAGCTTTCCTTGGTACAAAATTTGGATTACCTAACAGCTGATTTTATTTTTCTGTGTGCACATGTATGAAAAACTACAATGAATCTGAATAGTAAAACTTCATAGTATCCTTTTGAATGCAACAAATAATGTTTTTTTCCCCTTTCTTTGTCAGTATTTCCACACCTGGTGAAAAACTTGAACACATCTCTTCATGTGGAGATTATCCTCTTCCTTTGTGTGGCATTTTCTTTTGCCCTGGTCAGTTTGGGATTCTGCATCTTAAATATCCTGAAAGTTCCATATCGGGCTATTAAAGGCCCAGGAGGAATAGCCCTGTGGAATGTACTTGCAGGTAACTTGCAGACAATATTTAAACAACTTCAAAAGTTACAACAATTTAAATGTATGTTCATCTACATTTCAAAGTAAATTAGTCCTCAAAGGATATAATAAAAAGCCATGTAGTGCACTGATGCCAACTTTGACACTGGGACCTCCAAGGGGAGGGCATTCTACAACAGAGGTACCACAACTGGGAAAGGCCTCTCCCATGTCCTCCTACTTCATATTGCCCCCATTGATGGGATGCTCAGGAGCACACACACCCCACACGCACACACAGCTCAAAACTCAGGCAGGTGTATATAGGAAGAGGCATTCCCAACAGTATTTCTTATGAACAGATTATCATAATAATTTATTACATATTGAATGACATACCAGTTTGTATGTTGCAAAATGGCTAAGAGCAAAGAACTCATTCATCATAGGTGCTCCACCTTTTATTTTGATAATTAGAACCTAATTTTTCAATGTCTGTGCATGTTAGTACAGGTATACCTCAGTTAAGAAAGTAGATGTATTCCTGGGCATTACATCTTTAACAGAAAATTTGATAGCAGAGGCAGAAATAACATGGGAAGAAGAGGGATAGGTTCCTGCACCACAACCAAGAATAGCAGTTGATAATTTTCAACAGACTTTTTATTAAAAACTAACAACACAGACATGTGAAAATGAAACAATTGAGTCATGCAAGCTTGTATAACTAAACAAAAACATTTTAAACCTCTTAGAAATCACTTGAAGGCTTCTCCATAGTACATCCCGAGATGATGGGGGGTTTTTTCCTCTCACCAGGTTCCACTTTTCTTCTGATTTTCATTTGGTGGCCACATTTATATATCTATGCTTTTTTAATGTGTTGAGGGTAGCTGGTGACGGAGGCTTATCTACTTATCCCTTTCATCTCTGCTTTACTTTTCATGCATACTTAGTAATGATCTTGGAGACAGCTGCTGTTTACCTTGCCTTTTTAGGCAGGCACACATGGCTACAACAAAATCAACTAGAGTAGTGTCCCATTCTTTCTCTAACTTCACTGCATTTACTGTAGACATGCCGTTCAAACTCAGCACTGAAATCTATGGCCATTTCCACACTACACTGTTATAGTCCTATTATTCCACTTTCAACATCCTGTGGCCAAAGAGCTCTCTCGCTGACAATTCTAACTGCGTCTCCCTAAATGGCAAACCACAAGGTTCCATAGGATGTTGAAAGTGGGATAATAGCACGTAGTGCGGAAATGGCCTAAGCATTCCTACATCATCCTCCCAATACTGATACTGCTAAAAGAATTGCCAGCTAGACAGAAGATAAGGAGGAAAAGGGAAGCAGGTTGTGTTGGCATTAAAAGACTGTATAAAAGGGAGCTTTCTTGTTAGAGGCTTTTACAACTGATGTGTGCCTATTGTGGAAGTTTTCATCAGTGTCAGGTAAGGGTTTATCATTTTGTTAAAACTGGTTAAGAGTTTCTCAATGAATTTTCACAATATCCTTGAGGGTTTCTTGGTTGTAGGCAATTTTTAGCTATCTAGTCAAGGTGATAGATGCCCGGGCAGTATGTGCTGGGTCAACTGAAACTCTTTCTCTGTAGGCCTCAGAGCCATCTCAAGCTACTTTTCTGCCAATGACAAGATGAACTGCCTGATGTACTATCTGAAGGCAACTGGATTGGCTTATTCCAGCACTAATGATGGGAAAGCATTTCTAACTGCATTTGTGGGTACAAGATAGCTTTATGAGATGGAAAGCAGACAATATGGTATACAGGCCCCTGTCCTTACCATCACACTCTATCTCTGTGGCATCTGCTGGCTGAGGCAGTTGCCTCACTTTGCCTAAGGGCAGGCTGGGCCCTAGTAAGTCTCTTTTTACAGGAAACTACTCTGGGTTTGCTTAAGTAATGTCTTTGTTTAATTCAATTGATTCAGCAAATACTGCCCAGGCATCCTCCACCTTGACTCTGCCAAATCACAAACAGGACTTTGTTTCTAAGGGCTGAGTCACTCCAAGCTGAAGAAGTGAACTGGTCTCATTGAAATACATTATGTTTCAAGTGATAGTGATGAATAAGATCTCTCTGTGGCTAATTCAGTTCTATAAGACTTGACCTATAGAAATCATGAGGTATCCTCCTTCCTTCACTGTTCTATCACAGGTTATAGAAGATGGGTGACATTTTTGAATGTCTCCAAATTGATGAACCAAATGACACGAATAAAATCCAGCTCCTTCAAGCCTCTTAGGTCATCAGTTAACATAAAATTTCTTATAAAACTTTCTTATAAATTTCTTATAAAATAGTTTGTCTGATTGTTACTTTTAGATTTTTCACAATTGTCATCAGACAATTAGTCATCAGAGGAAAAGCTTCTAGTGTAGCCTTTTCCTTGAGATACTAGTTGTAGTCTTTCTGGAAGAGGACTCGGTCATACATGCATTCTGAAATCACATGCTTTAGGAACAAGTTTGGCCCATGTCTTCTATCTGTGACTGGGACTAAGTTAACATTCAGTGAAGCAGTTTTCAAGGGAGGAAAATGCACTTGGAACATTCAGGGGAGCAATATAAAGTAGAAACAATTCACATGTTCTTGTTTCCAGGTAATAAGCATCACAGGACTTTCTTATAAAACATGTGGTTTTCATATGAGTTGGAAGTCATATACCTTTCCAGACAAGGATTTGCAAGTTCCAGCAATGAAACCAAAGGGGTACTGGCTGCTCACCACAAAGCAAAACAATCCAATTCAAAACAATTTGAAAATAGATAGCAGGAGTCAACTTGGTTGCACTCAAATATATGAATGATGTTTTAAATTCTTTTGCAGGGAGCTTTGCAGTTCTTGCGGTGACTAGCTTCATGGCTGCTGTTGAATTGCATAACCTTACAGAAAGAATTGCCAATTTCCGAGAAAGTGTCTTCCAGTTTGTCATCTTGGAAGAACAGTATCAGCGCTCTTTTTGGCTTTGTGTAGCAAGTGCAACAGTTCACGGTGTGAATTTGTTACTGGTTCCCATCAGTATGATTCACTTCCCTACAATGAAGACTAAGACAGAAGAAGCAAATGTTACAGCAGAAGACATAATGTACTAAACATCTCTCTTGGTTTGCCACTTGGCCAGTTTTAATCTTGCATGGCCCATCTCAAAAGACGTTAACAATACTGGCAAGGGCTTACAAGGTGTGGAGGAAATATGGTCAGCAGCACCACAAGTTGGCTGCTTCAAACAAGTGTTGACACCCAGGGCGGTCTCATCAAGCCACATTCCATTCTACTCCTGGGAAGGCTGAAAGTTGCACAAGTCTTTCTTTCACCTGTTGTGCCAAACTTTCCAGGAGCCCAAAACAGAACAAGAATATTCTTCTTTCTCATGTTGGTATCTTGCCCAGGGACCTCCAAAATCCTAAAGTAAAAATCAGGAGAGGAAAATTGCCTCAGGGACGATGTTGTGCAATAGATAATTTATACTTGCTCTCCTGCCATAGTCTTTAGACAGTGATAACCCATCTCATAATGTCTGGGGTAGTGTAACATTTCTAAACACAGATTACTCCATGTATATGCAAATATATATGTAAATCTGTATATGCAAAGTTGAGATAATGAAAAGAGGAAAGAGGGCTAAGCTAAAAAAAAAAAAAAACAACCCTTATTTCTGCCATGCAATTTTAGATGTGAAAAGGTATTCAGAATATGTGAGCTTCTGTTCTGAAATGATGCAGCCTTGGGGGATATGTACCAGAATATTTTAGTGAAAATTTAAGGAGAGCTTTGCATAATAATAAGAAGAAAGCACCGGGTGCATGGCTGTTTCCCACTAGCAGTTTTTGTCTTTCTGCAGGGTTGGCTCAAATTATTCTGCTATCTTACATAAAAAGGTCTGTGGTCTTCATATACCCACACCTGTCACATTGTGTACTTTGTGGGGAAGGCACTAGTGTCGTGTCTAAGGGTTTTCCAACTGCAAATTATTTTTCTTGCTACATATGAAGGCATGGGTATTTAGAAATCTAGATGTCTGTATATGACATATATATTCCCGCTCCTAGAAACTGTTAGCCAAAGACCATTTCCACACTAGGCTGTTATAGTGCTATTATTCTACTTTCACCATCTTATGGAATCCTGGGGTTTGCCTTTGAGGCCCCTCCCTAAACTGCAAACCCCAGGATTCTAGAGGATGCTGAAAATGAGATAATAGTACTATAGCAGTCTAGTGGGGACATGGCCAAAGGCTCTAGGACAAAGGTATAAAACTTGTGGCCTTCCCGATGTTATGGGACTCCAACTCCCATCAGGCTTAGCCAACATGCCCAGTTAATGATGAAAATGCAGTTCAACAATCTCTGAAGACTACCCCTGCTCTTCGAAAGAGTGGTAATGTATTTTCCCTTCAAGAGTATTTTCTGATATCAGCCCCTTTCCTGCTTCATGCAAGTAAACACAGCAAAAATCTCAATTTCCTTATAGGAAGCAGGACAAAAAGGACTCCTATTGGGGAAAAACAATGAGGAATTCGAGTATATCCAGCCAAAATAATACTGTGAAACAAACTGTGTGTGTTCTAATTACTGTAGCATCCCTGAAATTCTGCTGCTTTACCCAGGTACCTCAGTTAATGAAGTTGATTGTTCCTGGGCTTTAATGCTTTAACTTTTTTGTTACAAGAGGCAGAAATAAAAGAATAGGGACAGGTTCCTACACTATCAAAAAGAATAGCGATTCAAAATATTTGAACAAATTTTTTATTCAAAACTAACATGCACATGTGAAATGAAACAACAATGTCAGGTAAGGCTTGCGTAAGTAACACAAACATTTTGAATCTTCTTGAGATTACCTGAAAGCTTCTTCCAAAATGCATCCTAGGATTATTTTTTTTCCTTTCAGCAGCCTCTGCTTTTCTTATGGTTTCCATTTTTGTGAAGAAACTTGTAGGTGTAAGCTTTTTCAATGTGTCAGGGTAGCAGGTAAGGCAGGCTAATCTGCTTTCCCCTTTTCTTTCTGTTTTGCTCTTCAAACATGCCTAGTAAGTGATTCTGGAAGCAGCTGTTTACCTTGCCTGTTGTATTTAAGCACACACAGTACCAATTCTTTCCCGTATCAAGCTTTATTGTGATATTGCAGACATGCTGCTGCAACTCAACACTGAACGTACGTCTTCCTTCGGTCCTCTTCACCGTCTTTCCAATGCCAATGCTGCAAAAACAAATAAACAAACTTCCAGCTAGATATAAGAAAGAGGGAACTGGGCCAGGCTCCCATAAAAAGACTTTATAAAAAGGGGCTTCTTTGTCAGACGCTTTGTTAACTGAGCTATGTCTATGTTGTACAGCCTTTCGTGTTGTGGAATCTGTGCTTTGAGGTGACACATGAATGGAAAATTTTGCATGTTTTCTAGAACCAAATGGATGTGAGGTTCCACATGCACCTGGGATGAGTGCATCTGGCTGATAAGGAGATTTCCATTGCACATTACCTGAAGATTCTAATCCACACTGAGGTGTTTGTTGTTGTTGTTTTAATGTAATCAGAGTAGAGAAGAACATAATCATTTTGGAGGCCTCTTAACAGAACCAGCAATTAGTGTACAATTAATTGTAAAATACCTTCTCTGTTTAGAAGTCTATTATCAAATGTACTATTGGTATTTTTTTCTTGTTCTCAGCCTTAAATATCCATTGTAACTTGAGAGGAAATTAAGTCTTGACTCATTTTCTTTTAATTATAGATATTATACTTGATGTAAGAAAGGAACTATTCCACTGTTTCAAATTTGTATCAAGACATATTGGGTACAAAATTAAAAACATGTTTAGTAGTGGGAAAAATGAAATATTGTGCCAGAATATTCCTACAAAGACCTTAGAAGTCTATACTTTCTGTTTTTCACTAGTTGCACAGATGGAAAATGCTTCCAGAATTCAAGAGGAAAATAAACTGCAGGAGTAACTGTGATCACCATACAAGAGGAAAATAACTTTCTACATGCGTTTAAAGAGAATTTAGAAAGCCTTGTTCCATTTTGAGAACCAAGCTATCAACTGGAGAGAGAACGTTAAGGGCAAACTGAGCAAAAATTTAATACAAAAAAGTGACACTAGCTTTTTAGAGTAGTGACAAGTACTCAGATGTGAAAACAATGTGTGAAAGCATGTTAGCTTCCCTTCCTCCCCTCACTCCTCTCCTGAAGTGGAGTGGGATCTTATGAAGGGAGATGCCTTCTCTACCCACGGATGCTCTCTATTAGTCCAGAAATCTGCATTCAGATGTGTTCTGAACAGTGTGGACAGCCTCCATAGGTAGAAGAAGCTCTCAATAATGGAACACTCTACATGAGAAGAGCAATAGGAATCCTTGCAGGTAGGCGTGGTCATCAGTATTCTTCCCTTTTCTCACGTTTAGCCTACATGGAAAATAAATGCCTGTATAGGTCTATCGAGAAACTGAGTAAAGGTGGCCAGGGTTAGATAATTGGAAGGGAGAGAGAGGTCTTGGGATTCTTTTAGGATAAAGGGCCAGAAGGGGGCACTAAAGGAAACTAGAAAGAAAAATGCCTCCTCCTGAAAGAGAGAGAAAGAGGAAATCAGCCTTCTCTACTTGCTACTTCTCGATCAGCAAGTTCTGTCTAAAATGGAGAGGGTGAGCCACAGTACCTGCGGGGCAACAGTCTGAACTGCAGTGTTCACTGCTGTTTAATTTTCCTTCTGGTATTTTCCTCTTCCAATCACTGCTGCATTTTCCTCTTGACTTTCTTTTAAGCCTCAATTAGTATGGTTCATAAATCCAGTATATTTCAATTCACTTTTGGGCATTGTTTTTGCTTGTGATATAGATCGTCATCTTAGATGGGCACAAATACAATCCCCTTGCCTCCCTGTTATTGTTGCTCCAGTTGTCAGTTGTGTTGCCAGTTTGTTGCCTTCACATTTTTCTGCTTTCCCTCTTCTCATGATTTTTTTAAAACCCTTTTAATACTTGTTTGAAGGATTAGTGCTAATTTGGCAAACTGAAATGATATAGCAGCAGGAAAATTAAAAGAAATTCAGCAAAAAGGAACACATTTTTGGCCTTAAACTTTCTGCCCTGTTCTCTTCTAGTTTGCAGCATGGATACCAATATCATGATGTGTGCCTTTCTCTCAGCCTTTGCCCCTGTGTTTCCATTTTAATTAGGAGAGAGATTGGATACACCCACATCTATCATCACAAGCAAAGATATCCACAAATGAATCTAACTGGATTCCTTTTATTGATCACACTTAATGACATCCTCCTGCCAAAAAACCTGGATTTTAAAAAATAATTTTTCTTCACGTACAAAAAGTGTGGAAATGAGGAGGATAAGTCCCCACAAAGCCCACGATGAGCATAATGTAATTGGGTAACAGAAAGAAAAGCAGTTAACTACTACTCACAAAGAAAGTACTGTAACACAGCAATAACATGTCTGGATTGTGGTTATAAACATTTAAGTTGACTCCAACTTATGGCAGCCCTCTCATAGGATTTTCTTGGCAAAGTTTCTTCAGAGGAGGTTTTCCATCACCTTCTCTTCAAAGGCTGAAAGAGTAAGATTTGCTTAAGGCCACCCAGCAGGTTTCCATGAGTGATTTCAATCCTGGTTTCTTGGGACTCTATTCCAGTATTCAGACCACTAAACCCCTCTGGATCTGTTTGTCTGGGTAGCCCCTAAAAAAAGTTTCAGCAAGCTAGCAGTCATCCAAACCTGCAGGTGTAAGAACAGTTGAACCACCAAGCCATTTGCCTTGTGAGTAAGAGAAACTGACTGGGGGAGTGGTTAATTCATGACTGTCAATGAAAAAGAGCCGCAAAAATAAAGCTATAATATTCATTGGTCTAATGTTTGCAGGCACATTTAAAAGATAAGATATTGACAGGATAATCACTTTATTAATGACCTCACAGTTTGAAAATAGTAAACTTGTAAGACACTCCAACTTGTGGTTATTATTACACAAATGTACTAAAGGTTACCCTTTTACAGAAATGTGGAACATACAACAGTCTTTTCAGAACTAACTGTTATCATGAATTTTATGAGTGGGACGAGGGATTATGGTGCTGAAATGGGAAGGCAGCTGTTGTCACCACCAGTTTGTATTAGACCCTTCAAAAGGGGTCTACTAGGGGTACTTGGGGTCTACTAGTTTTCAGTATTTCTCAGTAAGATCTGATGAGACCAATCTATAGTATTCACAGAGTCCTAGCCAGTGGACAGGAAGTTCACACAGCTCAATTGTATTGTCTCAAGAGGTGTTGCTCAACTTGTGGCCTGCCTGAGTAAAGGTATTATCCAGAAGACAATGTAGACAGATAAAGAGATAAAACCTAACCATCAGTTTAAAATTTACTCACCCATGCAGCTAATACAACTAAAGATATACAAACCAAGTGTTACTGCCCTGGCTAGTCCGAGCTTTGGGGATATTAAAAGATATCCTCTTGATATCATAATTCGGCTTCACTTCTCTATTCCCCTCCACGTGCTTGCGACGCCACCGGACAAGCACGCAAACAAGCTCGGCCGTTAATTGCTGTAATATTCAAGCAACAATACAGGCAGGCCAGAAAATAGCTGACTCACTGCTTTAGGAAACCTCCAGGCAAGTACTCTAATTAGGTATGCAAGCAACCTACAAAAGAGCCTCTGCCCCACGATGGCAGCTTGATGGATTAACTATACAATACCCAAGTACTCTGCGTTTGCATACTGGCTACTCTACTGAGAACCTCTGCGATAACTCAATCATTCAGATTCTGACCTTTTGGAGGCTTTGTCTCCAACTCCAAATCTATTGTTTTTCCCCAAGTACGGCATAGCCTGCAGTCACAATTCTCCTTATAAAAACCCTTGATTCCGAGACCTTCCTCGGAACACTCCCCAGTTTCATCCCGCCTTGCTGCCGCTTTGCTTGGCGAGCCTCCCCTCAGCTCCACGTGCTGAGCTACATCACACCCCAGCCTCGCTCTCCATTTTTCCGGGCTTCCGGACAGGTGAAGTATCACCCAAACCAGCAATCCCTCTGAAAATCCCTCTATACCACTCCAACCTTTATTTTCTTTAGCTATCTTGTATGAGTGTGTCGCATACACTGTTTTGCTTGTGTTTAATAAACATCATTGATTGTTTCAACTTTTATGTGCTACTTGACTCAACCCGACCCCATAGACATAGGGTTCAAGATCTCGCTACGTTACCCTGCCTCTCGTAATGCTAAGCAGTGCTCTGAGCTAATTTTCCCCATCTTTAGTTGAGCACATTTTGGTGTCCCTCCCGGGACCCCCAGTACACAGGGTAACACAAGGACAAGGTCCTATCTCTACAAGATAAAAATGAATATTGTAAGTCAGACAGTATATCTAGGAAAGCAGAAAGAGTGACTCTAAATTAAATAAAAAGTACTTCTTAAATCAGAGCCAGTGTGCTGTAGTGGTTTGAGCATTGTACTACAACCCTGGAGACCAGGGGTTGATTCTCCACTTGGCCATGGAAACCCACTGGGTGGCTTGAGGTGCATCACACACTCTCAGCCCCAGAGAACCCCATGATAGGGTCAATTTACGGTTGCTGTAGGTCAGAAACAACTTGAAGGCATACAACAACAACTTCACAAATAATTCTCTCACAATCAAGGACTGTTGACATGGCAAGGGCAATCAGTCTCAAAATACCAGAGACCACAGTGGGTAGGAACCCATTACTTTGCACCCCGCATTTGAATTTCCAGAGGCAGTAATCTAGCTGGATATGGTTGTGGGAAAATGGACCTTGTGGTATTGTAATGATGGGAATTTCATTACATTTATAGTAGGAACAGTACCTACATAGCTATTTGTGTTTTCAGACATCATCCTTCTAAAAACAATGGCCATTTCTGCCCTACACTGTTATAGTCTATTATTCCACTTTCAACATCCTGTGGAATTCTGGGGTTTGCAGTTTACTGTAGAGGCCAAATAGCTCTCTGGCTGAGAATTCAAAATGCCCCTCCGTAAACTGCAAACCCCAGGATTCCATTGGATGTTGAAAGTAGAACAATAGCACTACAGCAGTGTAGTGTGGAAATGGCCTGCTTTTGTTTTTATAGTAGTATTTCAATTTTCAGAACAAACTTTAGTCATTTGGCCCACAGTTTGTATATGCGTAGATCACTGTCATGTCTCTATTGCTACACTGCCTCAAAAGTCACTCAAAACCCTTGCCTAGGAAATGCGTCCTTATGCCATCAGAAGTGCTGCCAGTTTTCCATATCCTCCAAGATTTCACAGACGAAAACTGCAACACACGTAGCCAAGCAATATCAGATGTGGTCAAGGTGACAAGTTAATAATGAGGAAGAACACACAAGCTAGAAGAGGCCACAGCAGCGTGCTTCTGCCTAAACCTATTGGACAAGGTTCTGCCCCCTCCTCTCCTCTTCTCCTTGCTAAGTTAAATTACTGCAAACTACTTTGGATGTTTAAACGCAATTTACATAAATTGAAGTAAGCTGAAGACAACATGGGGAGGATGGGAAGAAGAGAGAGAAACTGGGACATTTTAAAAGAGATTAAAAAAGCTGGACAACAGGATAACTTTGAATTGTCTCTGCCAAATCAGAACCATTGGAAGGTATGGTTTTCTCTGTTTGGATCTAAATTATATCTTGCTGACACTGATCTGAAACAGAGTGGAAGATCTACCTAGAAATAGTTCAAAAAAATGTGGGTTGAGGTTTAAATATTCTTAGTCACAGTGCTATAACTGTGAAGTGTTCAAAGGGTCCACAGTCACCACTGTAGCTGCCTCCTGCTTTCCTCTTGGATGCCACTTGTGGCTCTTCCTCTTTTTCCGTATCTTACTCTTTGCTCCCTTAGTCTGCCCCCTTTATAGGTAGATTTCTTGCATGTGGGAAATAGGAACCAAATGGCCAATAGCTGCCCAGCATCTCACATGAGATAAGCTGGTCCTGTTCATTCTCTTCTTTTGAGACCCATTTTTTTTTGTAAGTACCATCTATGTAACACTTGATACCAATGTTCTCCAGTCAGCATCCTCAAGATGTGTTGGGCTACTATTTCTGTAACCCCAGTCAGTATAGCAATGACCACATTCTCAGGTGTTAGTGGGGCTTGTATAGGCATACTTCAGTTAACAAAACCTCTGACAGTGAAGCTCCTTCATACAAAGACTTTTTACATCCATCCAGTCTTCTTTTCCTCTTTATCCTCTTTCCAACTGGAGGATTTTTAGCAGCATCAGCATTGGTAGTATTGTGAAGGAGGACTGCAGAAAAAGACTTTCAGTGCCATGTTTCAGCAGCATATCTGCAGGAAACAGTACAATAAAACTTGAGCTCGGAAAGAACGATATTCTACTCTAGTTGATCCTACTCTAGCTGTGTGTCGGCCTAAATAGGTAAGGCAAACAGCAGCCTCCTCCAGAACCCCTTAATGAACATGTGTGAACAGCGAAACAGAACAGGGGAAATCAGTTAAGCTTGCTTCACTTCCCACACCATGTTAAAAACGTTTGACCACAAAAAGAAAATATAAAACAAAATATAGAGTCTGAAAGAAAAAAAGAACTCCTGAATGCAGTCTGGAGGAAGCTTTTAAGTGGTCTCTAGAAGGTTCAATTCTTTTTTTAACTGATACAAGGCTTACCTGACTGGTTGTTTCATTTCACATGTGTATAATGTTAATTTTGGATAAAAATTCTGCTGACACATGTTGCCCTGCTCTTCTTTTTGGTTGTACAGAAGCCTATCTCTATCCTTTTCCTGACTCTGGTACCAATTTTTTTTTTTTGTTAAAGAAGTAATGCCTGGGGAACACATTTACTTTGTTAATGGAGTTAACACAAACATATCTGGAAGATACTCTACATTATCTGAACACAGTCAAAGAGATAGTGGCTTGCCTTTTAAAGGTTTACTATAACATGAATACTATAGCCCAAACTGCCTTCTAAGTCTATTTGCTCTGTCTTGTCCTCTGAGATATCTGAGCTTTGCAGTCATTGCTGCACAAACCTCCTTTCACAACTCCTGAAATGTTTGCTGGCTTATATGGAATTTGAAGGTAACATAAGCAAACCCACACTGCAATGCAAAGTTCTCTAGTATTCACAGCAGCATTACAAATTTGTCAACACGAATTAGAAGATCATATTACATATTCGTAACCCAGTGCCCAGCCTCATGAGAAATTTCTTCAGGAGAGACAACACCAAAGCAGGACACTGAGAGAAGTTGCACTAAACCCTTTCATTGCCTGCAATTGCCTTGAGACTTCACAACTGACACCTCTGTTCATTTTCCCATGGTTTGTAGCTGATTGGGAGTGAATATTTAGAGGGTAATGGCGGGAGGGAAGCAGGGGGCAGGCGGAAGGTTAGATATATAGCCTTAATGTGCTAAACTGCTCCCTACAGAAAAATAATAGAGCTGATGAGCTATCGGCACATATTGTCTTTTTAAAGATATTTTTCCTCATTTTTATTACATTTTTAAAAATCTTCTGCAAATTATCCAGAGATCTACCAGTAGATACAGATCCACCTTTTGCCCATCATTGCAACAATTAATCCCTTGGTCTGTGCTTATTGGTATAGGGCAGCATTTTGCAATCCAGCACCCTTAAGATCTGTTGGGTTACAACTTCCACCATCCCAAGACAGCACAACCAAGGTTGTGCCAATAGAAATGATGGAAGTTATAGTCCAATTCATCTAGAGGGTACTTGTCTGGGGAAAGCATCTGGACAACCAAAAGTTTCTAGCTCTCGTTAAGTGACCTGTTTGGCACTAACTGAATGTGACCATTACATTTCTGGAAAAAGAAGGTACTTTTCTCCTTTGTTTCAATAACAATCACAGAGTAACTGGCTTTCAGTTTAGGAGAGCCTCTCTCATCCTGCAAATAGCCCAACGCTCCTGTACCGGCAAATCAGTGGAAACTGAAGTTCTGGGTAGGTATGAAGGGCTACTGGAGCTGCTACATGATCACTTGCTGTTATGTGTCTTCAAGTCAATTTCATCTTATGGCAAAACTATCACAGGGTTTTCTTGGCAAGACTTATTCAAAGCTTTGCTTGCTTTCTTCTTTAGCTGAAATAGTGTGACCTGCCCAAAGTGACTTGGTTGGTTTCCATGGCTGAGTGGAGACCTGAACCATGGAACAGTCCTAGTCCTGTTCATAATGTAAGTACGAAATTCTTGGTCTCATAGGGAAAAAGGCATGCCTGGAACTTTTCATAATTTTGTTGTTACCTTCTACGCCCTTAAGGACAGCTTCTTCTGAGAAACAGGCAAATGACCAGACGTTTCTTGGTTCAAAGGCTAGAGGCCAGATTTATTGAGTACAAAAGTATAAAAATATATAAATCTGCTGCAGCAGGGTGTCGGAGGTTCGGGACAAAGGCCAGAGGCTTGGCAAGGCCTTTTTATCCAGGTAAACAGCATACACACCCACTGCGGCATTTTTCCACCAATTGCAGACCACCCGCCCCATATTAGATAATGTCCACAAACTTCCATCCATATAAGGAAATGTCCAGAGGGGCAGGTAATATGAGGTTTCCTCCAATTACAAACTACCTTCCAAATAAGGCAATGTCCAGGGAGAGGTGCTACAGGTGAGGTACAGTCATGAGTCTGCAGACGGGAAGGGCTAGAACTCCTGTGTATGTGACTACCTCCTAGCTTGTAATGGAGGTTGTCTTACCTTCACTCACATTGTCATTTGCTACTGTCAAATGCAAGAAGCAGACAAGTGTTTCCCAAATGTTTTGATCTGCACCCCAAGCCCTTGGGTCCCACTGTTTTAATTAACAATTCTTAAAATTAATGATAATTTAATCTGTCATTATTTTACCAATAAAGCTGGTGAATACTGGAAAGATTGATACATCTTAAACTGTAGTATTATTTTATTGAAAATTTCCAGATGAATGTACCAGTCAAGTTTTAATGAATACATTCATAGCATCAGTATTTTGACTATTTCAGCTGAGTTAAAAACTGGTATTTTCTTCTTTATGGTCTCAACCGACCAGGAACTTACTCAGCTCTCCCACTGCCCTACTTGGCAACCAAGGAAGTAAACAGGAAAATGAAAGATACCCGTATACAGGGAAAACCGGAATCATCTTGCTACTGAAAGATAAGCACAGGTATCATTTGAGCTTTCTGAATGCATTCCTTCATTCTTTAATCTCACCGTTCTTTAATCTTGCTATGGTAAGAATGAGTCCTAGTTCACTATATATAGGCATAGCTCAGTTAATAAAGCCTCTTACAGTGAAATTCCTTTCTACAATCTTTATATGGCCACCCAACTCCCCTTTCCTCCTCTGTCCAGTTAGAAATTATTTTAGCAGCATTGGCTGGGGGAGGATGATGATGGAGAACTGGAGACAAACTTTCAGTGGTGATTTGCAGCAGTGTGCTTGCAGTAAACAAAACAATCAAGCGTAAGCTAGGAAAAAGTTTAATTCTACTTTAGCTGAATCTATAGAGGGAACAGATCCTGTCTGATCTTGGAAGCTAAGCAGGATCAGCCCTGACCAGTACTTAGATGGGAGACCGCCAATAAATACCAGGTGCTGTAGGCTGTATTTCAAAGGAAGGACCTGGTAATTCCATTTCCAAGTATTCCTTGCCTAAGAAAACCCTATGAAATTCATGGGGGTTGCCTTAAGTTAATAAGCAACTTGAAAGCACATAGACAGACACAGACAGACAGACACACACCAGCCATGCCTGCCTGCCTGCCTGCCTACAACAGGCAAGGTAAGCAGCAGCTACCTCCAGAATCCTTCACTGAACATGTGTGAACAGCAAAGAAAAAGAAAGATAAGCCTACCTCACCACCTACCCCCAATGTTAATAAAAGTAGATTTATAAGTTTAGCCATCAAATTGGAAATCATAAGGAAAATGAACGCTGCAAAAAGAAAAGGAAATCCTTCCTGGATGCATTTTGGAAGAGGCTTTCAAGTGCTCTTTATTAGACTAAAAATGTTTTTGCTTACTTGTGCAAGATTTGCCTGCCCTGGGAGGTTCACTTCACTTGTGTATTTGTTGTTGCAGTTGTGCCTTCAAGTATTTCTGACTTATAGTGACCCTAAGGTAAACCAATCACTGGATTTTCTGGGCCTGACAGTGTTTGAGGCACCCAAGGTCACCCAGTGGGTTTCCACGGCCAAGCAGGGTAGGGAACTCTGGTCTCCAGGGTTGTAGTTCAACGCTCGAACCACTACGCCATGCTGACTCTATGGGCCTTTCCACACTTAACTGCTACAGTGCTATTATTCCACTTTTGACATCCTGCGGAATTCCGGGGTTTGTCCTTTACTGAGCTCCCTGGCTGAGAATTCTAAATGCTTCTCCCTAAACGGCAAACCCCAGGATTCCATAGGAGGCTGAAAGTGGAATAATAGCACTATAACACTGTAGTGCAAAAAGCCCCTAAATTGTTAGTTATGAATAAAAAAATCTCCTGAAATATGAACTCCTCCTCTTATTTTGTGGCACCTCCCCCCCCCCGCCCATTTCTGCCTTTTGGTACCAAAGTTTCTGATAAAGAAGAAACGTCTAGGAACAGCTCTATTCCGCACTAGACTATTAATAGCGCTATGGTTCCACTTTCAACATCCTATGGAATCCTGGGGTTTGCAGTTTCGGGAGGGGCCAGGCGGCCCCTCCCGAAACTGCAAACCCCAGGATTCCATAGGATGTTGAAAGTGGAATCATAGCGCTATTAATAGTCTAGTGCGGAAGTGGCCTCTGTTAACTGAAGTATGCCTTTAAAGGTAAATGTCGCAATAACCAAGTGCCTTCGGTGCTACAGGATTTTAAAAGTTTCGTTTCGCTACGGCCAAGAACTACACCGAGCCGAGCCCGCCTCGAAGGGGTTGGGGTCCTGAAAGGCGAGGCGCCGGGGCTCCGCTCTCTGTGCCGCTCCTCTGCACGTATGAACGGTCGGCCAAGCCCAGCCCAAGGTCCCTCGGGCAAGGGGGTCCTCGGCTCCGGGAAAGCGGGGCAACCGGGCGGCCCGGACAGCCCGGCCGGCCCTGTCCTCCTTTCCTCTCCGCTCCTCCAGGCCTCTCTGCCGGCCGAAGCGCCCGTCCCCAGAGGGCTGGGCGGGAGAGCGGACCGTCCTTCCCTCCTTTCCCGCTGAAGGCGGGCCTTGCGTGCCGTTCCCGTCCCTCTGACGGCGGCGGGGCGGAGGCGACGACCATGCTCCTCGGGGCGCTGCTGGCGCGGGGGAAGCTCCTCCTCCTCCTCCGCCGCCGCAGGCAAGTCTCCCTCTGGCTGGCGGCTTCGGCTTCCCACAGCAGCACCGCCATGAAACAAGTAAGGGTTTTGCCCGGACCAGGGAAAAGAGAAGGGAGGCGAGAAGAAGGCCGGCGCCCGTGGCACCCTCGCGGTGCCAAAAGGGAATGCCGGGAAATGGAGGCAGAGCGCCTTGGAAGGCGTGTGGCGTTCCCCGCCGGGGGGCACGGTGGCCTCGAGGCTTAACCAACGCCCTTCGTTCGGGAGAGTCGTAGCGCTGGGGTCCTGATTTGGCTGCCTCCCGAGGAATCTTGGGGTTTGTAGTTTGGGAGGCACTCGATTTCCCTGGTTAAGTGTTCTAGATACCCTTTCCTAAATACCCCCGTAGGTCCCGAGAGTCCCGAGGATATGATTGTGTTGTGTGAAGGGGCCCAAAGAGAAGAAGGGTCTTTCCATTTTGCGGTGAGCTGTGATAGCTGTGTGGAGCCTTCCTGTAAAGATACAGGGCCTTTCTGCACCGCACTGCTGTCGTGCGATTATTCCACTTGCAACGTCCTGTGGAATCCTGGGGTTTGCAGTCTACGGAGGGGCATCTAGAATTCTCAGCCAGAGAGCTCTTTGGCCTCAGGAAACTACAAGCCCCAGAATTCCACAGGATGTTGAATGTGGAATAATAAGGCTATAACAGTGTGGTGTGGGAATGGCTGTAGTGTACCTGTATGCACTGGATGTTTGAGAAAAGCATAATCAGCAGCTACATGAGTATCTACATTTGCAAAACCAGTAGTGTACTTCATCGGTTTTGTAACTGGCGCTTAAATTCTTGTGGACTAGGCGATGAAAAAAACCCACCCCTTCCTGCCCTGGTTGTGAGAAATTGTGCAGGAACAGAACTTGGAAGGTTTCCGTTTTTGGACTACAACTCCTATAATCCCCTGTTCTGGGATTTGTAGGCTTTAAAAAGTAACTTTTCCAACCTCTTGTAGGAACTAAGATAGCAAATTGCCTAATCTAAAGCAGGGTAGTTGGTCCGTCTAGCCCAGGATGGGGAGTGGTCGAAGTGTGGCCTTCAGGGTGTTGTTGGACTGCATCTCCCATCAGTTCTAGCCTACATGGCTAATGGTAAAGATTGCTGGGAGTTACAGTCCAGCCCAACTTCGGGAATACTTCATTTCACTCACCTCTGGTCTATGTTGACAGGAAGTCCCTTCGGGGGTCCCAGACGTGATCTTTTCCCAGCCCCACCAAGGGATGCCAGGAAGCATATGACCTACAACCCTTCTAATGTGAGGGTGGTCAGAACTGGATTAGAACTAGTATTCTTATCTACTGAAGACATGAGGAAACCTTTGGCCCACTAGATGTTTTGAACTGTGATACCCACAATTACTACAGACCGTGACAAACCTGTTGAGAATTGTAGGCGAAAGCATTGGGGACGTTTTCACGCTGTATAGTTATAGCACTAGGATCCCGTTTTAACTGCCGTGGCAAATGCAAACATGTTTCTTAATCTTTAAGACTGAATTATCTATAATCGCAGTTTGAAATTTGGCATTTGTCTTACAGTCAACATGGTTGGTACATCTGCATTTATTATTCTTTAATAGTTATGGGAAAGGGGATATTTTGGCAGATGTCACATTTTATCAACATGTGACAAGCTGCGTCTTCCAAAATTTCATTTTCAGTTAATACAGGAGTACTGTTCAGGTAGAAGAAGGTCAGGTAGAAAAGAAAAGGGGGGAAATGGGCATACGTGCCCCAAAATACATAGTCAAGCCCATGTTGAATCTGAAATGGTTGAAGACCACGTTTCTTGTACAGGCTGCTTTGAAATGAATGGAGGATATTCAGCAACAGTGGACAGATTTTTGCGTCTGAGGTTGTCAGTAACATAATGAGCACCTCTGGGCTTTTTTCAGTCCTTAACATCTTGGCATGAGTTGAAGACTGCCTGGAAATCTCGGGCCAACATAAACTGAGATATCAGAAATGCAGCACAGTGCTTGTCTTGCCTCTTTTGCTTTTTGAAAAGGGCTACATCCTTGGTTTCTGCCTTAACTTGCAGATCACCCCTTAATTATGGGCGACCGCACCCTTTTTCTTTTCTTTTCTTTTTTGGCTCATCTTCCTGTACAAGCCCTTTGTCACAAATGAAGTGCAGAGGACCAGCCAGGAGCAGTTAAGGAGGTGGGGCAAAGAGGCCCTGCCTTGCTATAAAGCCTGGAGCCTCTGCTGACTCCTGTGAAAGTGTGTAAAACTGGAAACAGGAGTCTGAATCATGCAGCAGATAGCCTATCAACACAACCCTGTTACTGGTTCTAACAAGGTATTTGTTCTGATGGTATTGTATAATCAGCTGTTTGGTTAAACATTTTGGTGGTCTGGGACATCCAGTAGAGAATGTGCATAAAATGTGCATCATGTTTATGCAGTAAATAGAAACTTGCCTGTACTTGTTTATGATTTTTTCTTGTATCACACTTCTGCTTCGAAATTTTGCTTATGAACGTGATTATATAAAATAATGGGTTCGTGTTTTGAACTGTTTTTAAAATCTTTTTTGTTTTTAGAGGAAGAGCTAAGCTTATGCCTACATATGATCTCTAACTGAAATTGATCTAAATTAAAAGTGTATATAGTTGTGTCCGTATCTTTCATTTTCATTTGGTTTGAAAGATACTTTTTGCAGAGCCTGGAAACAGGGCAGCGTCTGAACTCAAATAAACAGAAGCTCTGCATTCGGTTCTACGGCAGGATAAATATTTTCACAGCTTATGAGTCTGAAGAGTTTTGTTCCCTCTTGCCCACTATATTTTGTGTTTTTAAGGAAAAGAAGTCTAAACTGTATTACAGGTCTTAGTGAGGGAATGGGTTGTGGGAGGAACTTCCTTAATCTTTTCCTTTGGTTGTTTTTTCAACTGCAGATATGAAAAAAGCTTGGGGAGGGTGATGTTGGGCTCTCTTTCTGTAAGCTTCTTTTCATATCTCTTCTTCCCAAAAAAAGAGATCAAAAAGTACCTTGAGGACAGAAATTCTGAGCTGAAATTGCCTGGAAGCGAAGGGGATTAAGTAGGAAAGCTAACTACCACTCCTTTAGTTCAAGTTTGCAGCTTGCTTATTCTTTGCTCTTGGCCATCACTGGTCCACTGTGTACGCCTGTCCTGCTAGAGATCTACACAGGATATCATGCTTGAACAAGATAGATGTGCATAATGTCTAATGTGTATTAACTTGAACAGTACAGAGATGTGTTTTGTTTGTTTGTTTTTGTTTCGGTAGGTCAGTCTTCTGTACACATAGACACACACACACACACTGCATTGTGATACTTCAACATAAATATTTCCAAATATTTTTGGTAGCCCCCCCCCCCCATTATTAGCATATTATGTTCTTCTTTCTAAAACAAGCTTCTTGGAAAAGTCATTTTTCAATGACAGGTACAGTGATATTGCTGAAAAGGGAAGAAGCTTCTAAACTGATTTTTTAAAAATAATATTCTAATATAGATTGGACCTTTAAAAGTTGAGAACTAACAGTTGCTTTTTTTCAGTAAAAGATCAAGCTGACTACTTCTTTTCTGTTTGATCTCGTTTGGTTCTCCTGACCGTTTCTTTTGGCCGGTTCCTCTCCGAGTACTTATCATGAAATCACTAACAGTTGGTAAACTTGTGCAATCATAGATTGCAATTCAGGTCACTCTTCCAGTTTGGCTGCTACTCTTCAATATGAGTTGCTAAAACAGATTATTACTATGCTAAAAACCCTTGAGGTCTGGTTCCATGAGCAACAGTCTTAAGACTTGTAATGGCAACTTGCTATAGAAACAGCCCAAGGCCAATTGAGTCAAAGTTCTCTATTTCTTGATCAGTTGGGGACAGAGCAATTAATTTTATGGATTAATCAACAAAAGTCTGTAATCTTGATATAAAAGTAACTCACTTTTCATTTTTTTTGTTTGTTATCAAAATAGGAATGCTGTGGCTCCCCAGATGTTGTTGAACTGGAGGTCTCAGTAGCCCTTGCCAATATATCTAATGTTGGGAGTTGCAGTCAATAACATCTGGAGACCTCGCCCCTGTTTCACCTTATGTCTGTATGCCTTGGTTTCACTAGGAAATAGTATCACAGTCTGTGCTGCTGATAACAGCATTATACAATTTGCAAGTTTCATTTTCACAGATTGGATTATTTGCGAGTTTCTCCAACCTCTGCCCCCTCGTTTTGGGTGCTTCTTTTCCACAGAAACCTTTCCTCATCTTGGCTCTGATGAGGCCTCACAACCCTTTAAAAACCTGTCTCGGGTCCTCCACCTCCTCCACCAGCCACTGCCTAGCCAGCTAAGAATAGCATTGCAGCCCAATTTCCTTCTTACAGACCCTCTCCCAATGCCCCCACCCACCCAAGGAAAGAGATGGGCAAGAGAATGGAAGTATGGGGACACCATGCCAACCTACCTACTTTCCTTCTCCTTTCCCTGACCTGTTTTAGACTCTAGATGTCCGCTTTCCCCACCATGTCTCAGCCCTCTGCCCCATAATGTTGATAGTTGAGGGTTTTTTTCCATTTTAGTGGGGGCTCTCTGCCCCTAACCCTAGCAAATGTGGAGGGCCAACTCCACTGTTGTGGGAAAAGATTCTTCTCTTTCCTTCCTCCTCCCTGAAGTGCACTTCCCATTATTTTGTGAAATAATATCTAAGAAGTAATTTTCTTTAGGGTCTCATCCTCGGAGTCTTTGCCAGCGAGACAGAGGAAGGAGCGTCTCAGTTCACTAAGGCAGCAGATGCTTTTGACAAACGCCTGTCTGGAAAGCTCAGAGAGTTGTTGGCCGTGTAAGTACCAAAATGGCTTCCCCCCCTTTTTTTTCGGAGTCATGAAATGACATCAAAATACCAAAAGATAATTCAGCCTGGCAGATTGCTAAGGAGAATATATCTTTCTATATACCTTGTTTCTTGCCAGTTTGCTCTACAGGGTTGACTGCTTCAGTCAACTGATTTTACTTTTTTTAAAAAATTGTATCTCCCCTTTCCTCCAACATGGGAGCCAAAGTGTGTCTTGAAAGGGCAACTAGTTGTTAATGATGTAATGATTTGTTTTGTGAGATTGTATTTTTACTGCCAAGAATGTGTGCTTGTTGCATTTTTTGCTTTTTGTGTCAAAGTAACTTGGGTTTTTGAACTGAAGGAAGCAGAGCGCCTTTCACTTCCTCTTCAACCAGCATAATGTCTTGGGCTGGACTGGCTGCTCTGTGCCCTTTTGGCTGCTGCTGTCTGTTTCCCTTCTGCAGTGGGCCACCATTTTCTTTCTCCACTCAGAAGGAACATCATGAGCTTTATTCTAGTTCTCTCTAGAAACAATTTTCTGGGCTGCAGGTAATACTGACCCAACCCTAGCTGACTTTGTGGTGGGGTGGCTGCCATGAGAATTAGGTGCTTGGCTCCCTTAGGAGCCACTGTTAATTAACCTGAAACGAGGCAAGTGATAATTTACCAGCATCTTATATTTTTGTGATTTCCTGGTTGTTCCCATTACATGCTGGAAACATTTCCAACAAAAGCTTCCCTTGCTGACTTTTGCAGGTCAAGTTGCAATGACAGGCATAGGAGCAGGCCAGGATGTCTGTTTCTAAGCAATTGACAGTCCTGCATGTTGTTTGTTGTTTAATGGCCTCATGACAATATTTGTGTTGTGTTCTAGTTCGGGACCTCCACTGAAAAAGGGAAAGACACGTATCTTTCATGGCTTGCATCAGGTATGGAATTTGCCCTAACTACAGTCCTCCCTCCACATTTGCAGGTTTGACCTTCACAAGTTTGATTATCCATGAGGTACACACGTGTCTCCCCCTCATTCTCTTCCTTCCATTCCCTTGCGTTTCCTGGGTGCAGAGAAAGAAGGCAAGTGCCTGGGCAAAAGGCAAGGGAATATAGAGGAGAGGGCTTATGTGAGCCTTCCTTCCCTACTCTGAAGCTCTCCTCTTCAATTCCCTTGCCTCTGGCCTTGGGACTGAGGGCTCACGCTGAGGCAAAAGGCAAGGGAATAGGGGGAGAGGCACCGACAAGCCTTCCTTCTTTCTGGGGCTTCCCTCTCTTATTCCCTTGTGTCTGGCCCTGGTGGGCAAAAGGCGAGGGAACAGAAGAGGGGAGTCATGGAAGGCAACGGGAGCGGGATCATAGGGGGGAGTTATTTTTGGTTTTCCCACTTTTGTGATGGTTCTGTAACCCAAACCCTCACAAAAGTGGAGGGGGCACTGTATTTGTTCCTCCAAAGAATATCCTTAAAGGTTGTGTTAATTTCATGGCACTGTGTTGGCACTGAGAAAGTGAAAGTTCACCCTCTCTTTTCCAGCAGGGATTTATGTCGTTCTTTTGCTTGTCATTTTCTGGGACCAGTTGGATGTTGCTTTCCTGTAAGGGCCTAGCTAGGCATGATGGCGCAGCCATGTGTAGAATTAGGTTTACTTCTGAGTCCTTATAAAAGGGAAAGATTTCCCTTATAAAAGGGAAACGAAGATGGCAAGTCTAAGTGCAGCGTGCGTGGGAGCACGAGGGGAACATTTACCTACAACTTATCTGTTTCCCACACTCATGCAAAACCTGTGGAATGTTTTACATTTTTTCTCTTCCTGGTTGTGCTGTGAGGACGGAGGTAACCCCCTGTGGTAGAAAAACTGTTGGAATCCTAGTTATTCAGATAGAGCAATGGGGCTGACAAAAAACCTGGCTTCACCTCTTCTCTTTGAGGTATCTTCAATTGCTCCATTCCTTGTTTATAGGGGATTGGGAGGCGGAGGATTGGGGCCTGACTGCCATCACATCTCATTGTCCCATTAAGTTGCAACCAATGCTTCAAGCCTAGGAAATAGTTCTGGGGCAGAAAGGAAACTTCAACCCTCACCCTAATTAGTGTTTACTGTCATCCCATGGCTCCAGATAGGTTGCACTCGTGGCTTTGGCTCCTGTTGGGAGTTGTCATCCAACAACATCTGGCAGGACTTGCATCCTGCCCCTTCCCACTCTTGTTCTGGAGCAAACTGTACCTTTACAATACACTTGGGGCTGTGTTCTGAATGTTTTTTAGGGCATCTAGATGGGCCTAAATGCTCTAAAGGCACCACATACTGTCTGATCTTGGAAGGTTAATAGGGTCAGCTCTAGTTATTACTTGGATAGGAGACCAAAAATGAATAACAGGGTGGTGGGCTATATTTCAGAGGAAGAACTGGCAAAACCACCTCTGACTTGTCTTTGCCTAAGGAAGCCCTATGAAATTCATAGGGTTGCCATAAATCAACTGGTGACTTGAAGGCGCGCACACAACATGCTAGTGAAATCATCTCAGAATTTAACGTTGACACTTTGCTTTTCTTAAGAAGCTCTCAGAAAGATTTTTTTTGTACCTTGTAATGACTGTTGAGATCCATCTCACGTACGAAGTGAGACAAATTTATCTGAGCATTTAAATATTTAAAGAAATATTTATAGTTTGATAGAAAAGTTTGTAAGTTAGAGTTGTTACAAGATGTGCACTGCCTCTGTTTTGCAAAAATGTCACCATGTAATAATGTTTATCTGTAGTTCAACAGTCCAAGCATCTAGCAGTATAATTAAGCATTTAGAAGATACAGGTAGAGTAAAAGATATTTGTGGTGTAAAATCAGAATTAAATTTGAAGAAACGAGAGTCAAAGAGCTCACTTTAAAAGATGTCTTCCAGAATATTAAGAGAGAGGTGCCCTAGCATTGCCACATAAAATGGAGTTTTCGTCTTTGCCATTGATCTCATATCTCCAGGAGAAGACTGCAGAGACCCACTTTTATCTTTCAGACATGCAAGTTTTCAACCATTTAAGACTTCAGAGATAAGCTTTCTATTCACTTTGCTTGAGCTTTTGCAAACACATTGTGTTTTTGTCATCCATTTAAGTTTGCTAAATAATGGCAAGAGGACATAAGGGCGTAATTGCAGTTGCTAGGCCCAACTAAAGTAGACTCATTGAATCAATCAGATTTATCTAAGTGTTGACGTATTGCTGTTGTGTGCTTTCAAGCCATTTGTAACTTACAGCAACTCTAAGGCAAACCTATCATGGGGTTTGCTGGGGCTGAGAGCCTGTGACACACCCAAAGTCACCCAGTGGGTTTCCATGGCTGAGCAGAGAATCAACCTTGGTCTCCAGAGTTGTAGTCCAGTGCTCAAACCATTACACCACAGTGCCTCTGAGTGTTGACTTAGCATTCAGTAATTTTTTTCGGTGGATCTGCTCTAGTTTGATTTAGGTATTGGGTTTTAAATGTGAATGAAATAAATGTTTGGTTTGCATCCAACTTTTATAATTACAGGGAAAAATACATAACCATCTTTTTTGTTTGCTACTATTTTTGCTTGTTACAGGACTTTTCTAGCATAGTACTTGTTGGTTTGGGTAAGAAGGGAGCTGGAGTGAACCCATATGAAAATTGGGATGAAGACAAGGAAAATATAAGAACAGCTGTTGCAGGTAGCTTAACATTGATCTTCCTAAATTGTTAATTGTGTAATTTATTAAATGGCTACTTTAACTGAATGTACATTGCATTTTGAAGGTAAATATCAGTTTTAGAGCTACTAGCTAAGGAATACAGTAATTGTATGCCAACTGTTTGACGAGCTGAATTGAATGTGGTTTAAGTTCTCAGTTAAACATGCATAGCTTTGTCCTGTAAGAGACTGATCTGTACCTAAAAGAACTATAGCCATAGTAGTCTTTACAGATAAAAGATATGTGGCAAACGACTTGTGATAGCCTGGAAAAGGAAAGCAGTTTGGGAGCAGCTCTTGCTTACTTGTTACCTTAATAAAGCCAGACTTAATTAAACATTTCCTTGATTAGGACAACTAATAAATGGTCTCATAAATCAGACTTCTCTCGTGTGTTGCATGAAGAGCTGACTCTTTAAAAAAATGCTTTATTGGCACTCAAGGTACTTTTATGGCATAGTTTTAAAACCGTGGTTGCAGACTTTGGCCAGCTAAAATTGCTCACTCATGGTTTTGCCACATGGGAAAGCTAGCCAAGACAATTTCTCATTCTTGCTGAATTGCTTGCAGTCAGAAGTTCCTAGATAAGTGCATCTAAAGTGTACCAATAGCGTACTAGCCTGGAATGGGTTCCAGTTAATAAATAGATTCTCCTTTGAGTTAATTTCATACATGAACTTTAGTGTTGGCTCATCCAGACTGGCAACTTTACTGCTCTGTTCAGTATTAAGAGAAAGTCACTTTGAATGCTTCTTGCTGTTTTTCCTGTCCAGTCTTTTTTTTTTTTTAAATGCTCCTTCTGCCCCAAAATAACTCCTTCTGATTTTTCAATTATTTTAAAAATTTATCTCCCTGGAACATTATTGATATTTCACTAAGCTCCAGTACGGAGATTACCCTCCTTCCACATACACAGCAATCTTGCAGGAAACCACACTGTATCTATCCAAGATTGAGTCCTAGAAATGTAAGCCCAGTTCTGGAACACCATAAACATAAGAATATCTTGTGGCACCTTAAATTGAATGGAGAGTCTTACAGATGAGCTCTTTCCCTTTCCCCCCCATTTTGCTTTGCTAGTTAGAATACAGTTCATTTGGGGTGAGACAGGCCTAATGACTTGGAAAACTTTCAGATGGAATGACAATCACACACCAGTTTATTATAGTTTTTGTTTAATTTATATCTTATCTAAGGTGGAATATAAATTATACAAATGTTATGTGTGCGCACATGCACATATAAACTAGGCTTCAAACAGTTCAGAATTAAAATGTAGAGGAGAGAGAGAAGGGAAGGAAAGGGAGAAGAAGCCTGGCAGAAATAGGAGAAGGAGAGCTTTCCATATAACTAGTGGTCAGGGTGTTCCAGAGCTGAACTCATGTTTCTGGGCCACAGTCCCTGATTTATATACAAGAGTTTTATGCAAGACTGGCGGGGGGACTGCGTGATATCCTCTCAGCACAGCAATAATATTATTGGAACTTACTGATATAACATTAGTACTGTAGAGATATTACCCCCTCCCCAAAAAAAAAGATTAAAAGGAAGTATTGGGAGGCAAAAAAGAAAAGAAAAATCTGGAAAATACAGATAATTCGAAGGGATTTCACATCCCTGCATGTTACAACCCACCTAACAAGCAAGATGCCCCATATGTACTAGAAAGTGTTGTTGTTGTTTTAATATAGTTGCTTGTTTGGGTAGCGATTTGAAAAGTTGGGAAAGAGAAAGGAAAAACCTCTGTTTGTGTTTGTGCACACACACTGTCCAGTTGTTTCCAACTTAGGTTTGCCTGAGGGTCACCCTATCATGAGGTTTTCCTGGCAAGGTTTGTTCAGAGGGAGTTGCAGTGCCTTTCTCTGAGGCTGAGAGAGTATGACTTGCCCAGGTTGACTCAGTGGGTTTCCATGGCTGAGCAGAGATTCAAACCGTGGTCTCAAGAGTCATAGTCCACATCTGTAATCGGTAAAACGTTGTTTGCATCTTGGAGAAACAAGGAGCAAGCGCAGCAATAAAAACTGCCATCCCCAAAACATTTGGCTGATCAGGATGAGCCCTGTGCTGATTTGTAACACTTGACAGTCTAAGCCAAGTTAATTTTTTTCTGTTTTCACAATCCCCTTTTCCCCTCTCTTGCCTATCTTCAGTTATTAATATTGTGACTTCATATATTTACTTTTCAGCTGGATGCCGGCAGATTCAGGACCTCGAAGTCCCTTGCGTGGAAGTTGACCCTTGTGGAGATGCTCAGGCTGCAGCTGAAGGAGCCCTCCTTGGCCTCTTTGAATATGATGAACTTAAGCAGAAAAAGAAGCCAGTGGTTGATGTACAGTTGCATGGGAGGTAATTAGTTGAGAAATCCCGATTGTGCAATTTTGGTTTTAAAGAAATAAATGCTTTATGATTTACTCTTTAACACTGAGGGGAAACAGATGGAGGAAATGTTCATGCTCTGTTGCTAAAATTCTTGGGTTTTTTTAAACAATCAGATAATATTCTCCTTTCTGCAGAACATCTGGAGCAATTCCAAACACAAACAGAACAGGTGGGATTCTTTTTATTTCACAATAGATTACAGCAAAAAGGTCCAATTCTTTTTTTCAGAAGGTACAGTTTGCTAGTTTCAATTAAAGACATTTTCTTTTTCTATTCTGGATGCAGGGATAGAGCACAGAGCTAGAACAGATAGAAGAGATTTTTGGTGCCCTGTACCTTTTTAAAAGGAAGTCCTGCGCATCCAGGTCTCCAGAAGCAATAGAGACCAAAGACACAGAACAGATCTCTCATTGGCCAGTTATATATAGCATTATGAAATCTGAATGGTTATTGGCCAAATTGTATACCTGGTTTCCTTCATCCTTCCTCCTTTCCCTGCTAGTTGGAGAGGACCACATGGATTGAAAATGCTTTTCCAGGAAGCCCCAGGGATTGAGAAATGAGACTTCTTATAGCAAGATATCTTAATTTTTTTAAAAAAAAGTATGGACAGGCCTACTGTCACTTAAAAACAACTTGTAGTCTATTTGGTATGTCTCTGTCTGCTGTGTGAATCTTTTGCAGACAGAAAATTAGGAAATAATTCGCTTTTCTTAATTAAATAAAAATGACTGGATAAACAATATACATTATCCTTAGCTGCAGTCTCCAGACGCATGAATTTGAGTGCCTGTGACTATGTTGCAGCCTGTACCTAAAACGGCAGTGACGTGCACAGAAGCTCTGAAGTATCTGTATGTATGTTGCCACCGTTGAATATAATGGGATGTGAGCATTCACGAATTTCACTATTTACTGGGGTTCCTGGAATGGAACCCCTGCATATACAGAGGGCACGTTGCATATGAGAACTGAGCATCAGCACTTGCAAGTCTGAATGAATAAAGACTCAGGTGTCAACCTTATTTTATAGCAAGGTACATGTATTGGAAGTGTTAGTATTGATGCTAAATGCTGAATTTTTGAGGAAGTTTAATTCCTCAAATTTAAGCTGTTAAAAAAAGTATAAAATTCATGAAATTATTTATTTTCTAAAGGAATCATTTAAAATTATTAGAAATTTACTGGTAGTGAAGATAATGAGAAATAGTAATTGGTACAAAAAGTTGGTGAAGTTTAATTGCTAAAACAACAAAGGTATTAATTGTTATAAAAATGTTAATGAAATAGGGACAACCAATTAATTTGTACTGAATTATGTTCAGGCTCCTGTAGGGCACTGTCTAACAGTTTTGGTGTCTGTTTCTGGTCTTCCTTGAAATATGAGACTCTTCAGTTCTGTCATGTGGAGAGTTGGTGAATTCTGACATCTCAGTTCTGCACTGATGTCTCATCGCAGTCTCTTTGTATTCCTTTTTAGCGATGGAATCGAGGCCTGGAAGAAAGGCCTTATCTATGCAAAGGGCCAGAACTTGGCACGGTACCTAATGGAGGCTCCAGCCAACTATATCACACCTACCAGATTTGCAGCAATTATTAAAGAGCAGCTCAAAAGCTTTAGCAGCAATGTGACTATTTATGTCCGGTAAATTCTGTTTAAATTGTTCCTTTGCATACTGTGATCCTATGCCAGTTTGAGGTCAGAGTGAGTCCGCATTATTATATGGAACCTTGAGTCATCTTCACAGGCATTATTTGGAAATCTATGTGTCTTCATATTTGAGAGAGGTGAGGGCAGATTTCCTAACTTCAGCTATACTAACTTCCGCTGTACTATTTCCCTTCACCAAACGCTATAAAGGCACTGTTACAAGGTTTTTTTTAATTGAAACCCATAAAGACATATTAAAACATATATTAAATTAAAATCCATAAATATTCTTTATACCTCTTAAGAGCTCCTAAGAAAATGCCACTTCCTCTACTCTGTTGTGAAACACTTGGCTTATCATTGTAGTCAAGTTTTGTGTTTTGTCCAATCAAAATACAAACTTCAGGATTGGGATTGAGGGACAGGGACAATTGTCTCCTTTATTGCCTTTTGCTTGTTTGCTCGGAGTCTCAGAAAGAATGCCAGGGCAAAGGGCATCCACCTCCAAAACTTTTCCAAGAGGATTTAAAAAACCCCATCCTTTTGCCAATTCCTTCTTCTTAGGCTGAAAGAGTACAACTTGCCCAAGATCACTCTGTTGGTTTCTATGGCTGAGCAGGGATTTGAACCCTGGCCACTTGGGGTTCTTTCCTGCACTAAAGCCACAATGCCTCACTCTTCCAAAATGACTTTTAAAAAAAATTTTTTGTAGTATTACTCTTTGTCTTCTTAACAGTTGATTAAGCTGAGAGCTGGTGTCACTACCCCATCCTGTTAACTTTATGACTGAATGGAGATTTAAACTTTGATTTCCATAGTCCACCACTTTAACCACTACACCCCATTGGCTTTATTCTCTGACTGTTTTGCAGTGAGCATCTTCAGAATGCATTTTGGGCAGACTAAAATAGGAAGTGTTGCTGTTACCTTTACCATAATGGCCTCAAATATCCTGTTATACAAATATGGTTTTGCCTTCTCCCTTTTCTTTATTTGTCATAATGAATGACAGATGTTTTGGAGACTGCACCATTCTGGTCCTCCAGAGATTTTTGGGATAGCCATGTCTTCCATGTGCAGCGAGCAAAGCCTGGATGCTTCTGCTGTTTTGAGCATGTAGCATTACATCAGATCAGAGCAAACCAAAGCCCTGTGCACTTCTGCTGGTGGTGTGCAGCATCCTAGGCTCCATGTGCAGGCACAGAAGAATAAGTATTGTGCATGATGGGATTTGTACTTTTTGTGCAGTTAGGTTGAACTGAGACCAGAATGTAGTGCGCTGGGTGGGGATTAGAGCTGTGAAGGCCTGGGGAAGGAATGGAAAACTTGGGGGTGGGCGATTCATTATTAAATTTTTCTAAAGCTCTTTTTTTCTGGAAAAATTGGGAAAAATCATGGAATATTTCACTTACAGTAATAACTAAAATGTTTAAGACAAGGTTCATACATGTACTGCCCTCAAATCATTTTTAAGAACTATGTAGGTTTTTATGTAAGACTAGGTATAATATCAGACTGTTAAATTCTCAGTCTTAGTTTCCTTGACATTATGGAAAAGTAGTGAGAATAAAATAATTCTTTCTGTTTTACTAATGTTGATGTTGTCTTCTCTTTTTGTTTTGTTTTATTTTTTCTGCTCCTCAAATTGACAAAACCAAAAAGGTTCCTTATAATTCAGGTATTCCCTAGTTCAGGGCCTTGCAGTACCATTTATAACAGAAAATAAAAAAAAAAAAAAATTGAATTACGTTTAAAATTTCAATTTGTAATTATATTCTGAATAAACTACTTTTAATATCTCACACATGATAAATTTATGCCAAACCAAGTTATGTATGATGTATTTTAGGTTACTAAACTAGCAAAATTACTTTTTCTGTAGAGGGTACTAATATTGCATACCTTACTTTATATTTCCCTTGTAATTCCAGGGCAGATTATTATTTTGCAGCTACATTGAGACTCTGGTATTTAGTATAACTCTCTCCCCGTGCTCTCTTTCCATTAATTTTGTAATGAAAAGTACTGAAATTATTTTTTTTTTCCTTTTTTGCAGGGATAAGTCCTGGATAGAGGCGCAAGAGATGGGGTCTTTCTTGAGTGTTGCAAAAGGCTCAGATGAACCACCAGTCTTTTTGGAGGTTCATTATAAGGGCAGCAGTGATGCCAAGGAACCTCCATTGATATTTGTTGGAAAAGGAATTACCTTTGATAGGTATGATTTTATGCAGGTTTTGAAGTACATATTTTGAAAATTAAGATTGTCTATCGATTTAGCTCCTTAGCATTTTAACAGGAGAGGTGATGGGCCACCCATATGGCCCCTTCCCTGTGGTCATGTGGCTCCTCCCAGCTCAGCCTTCCTCATTTAGTATGGATACCTGAAGTGTCAAAGCCATTGTATATATACCTCAGCGGGAGGGGAAATGTGTGGCCTTTGGGTAATTCTGGTTCAACTCTGTGTCAAGAATGGATGAATGATTTGTTCATCTGAGGACAGTGGCCTGGAAGAATGGTCTGCTTCCAGCAGAGACTGATAAGAAAGAAGGAAGGCCCTAGTATTGAAACATATGGGTCCTCAGTTCGAATCATTAAGCATTCTTTGCAGATTGGAGCCTTCTGCTTCTTCTTGATTTTGTTTTGTTTTTGAAACATGCAGTTTGAGAATTACTGCACTATCCTCATTTGTTACTTTAAGCAAATTGTGTGTTAAGCTTTCATTTCAGAATTCCATCTTTAGCTGTGTTCAGGCACTTGGCCTCTACATGCAAGAGTGCTGTATGTAAGGGATTTGAGGCTGCATGTGCTGGCTCTACCTTCCATTGTCCCAAAGTTCCTCTCAGGTGGCATCCTCTTTGCTGTGAGTGGGAAGGTCGGAAGGGGGCTTTGTCTGGTTGATAAAACAGGCTGCTGAATCAAGTGGAGGCTTCGGGCTGATTCAGTCCTCTTGCAGACCCACGTGTGAGAAGATCAGGGATGTTGAGAGCAGGGCTCACATGTGCAGCTACGTGTTTATTATGTTTTTTCTGTACCTTATTAAAATGTAATTCCTGAACTGAGTTTCTGTATTTTATGAAAGTGGATAAAGATATCATATTTGGCTTGCAGAGCTTTCATGCCAGATCTATGGACTTCCTCATGCAGTGCCATGTTTTCTGTGTGTGTATGGTTTTTGAGGGGGAGGTATGAGGGGGAAAAGTATAAAATTTCTCATGGTAAGATGTTGAACTAGATATACATGGGAATCTGAATCTTTCTTTCCCATCTGGTGCAGTACATGTGATTTTTTAAAAAATATTTATGTATTTATTTATGCATGCAGTGGTGGTATTTCCATTAAGCCATCTGCCAATATGGATGCCATGAGGGCTGATATGGGAGGAGCGGCTACCATCTGTTCAGCCATCGTGACAGCTGCAGAATTAAAGCTGCCGCTTAATATAATTGGTAAGTGTAGGGGAAGTGAAGCTCAAAAATGTGTGAAGGATGTCAGAGATAACATGTCAGGAGCTCATGTTACAAGCTCACATCGCAAACCTAAGTACTTGCCTTTCGTTGAGTCAGAGCATAAGCACATCAGGCTTAATACTGTGTGCTGTGACTGGCAGTGGCTGTCCTACAATCTGAGGTAGAAAGATCTTTCTTTTATCAGTTTGACCAGGAACTGAACTGAGGACTTCTTCCATACAAAACATGTATACTACCACACAACTGTGGCCCTTTTCCAAGCATTCGTGCAAGACTGACATGCAAGAATGGCTGGCTCCTTTTCCTGATTGCTTGCTCTCAGGTTTCTCTTCCCTTAAATAGGAGCCAGCAGGGTTCAGTTATGAATCAAACACACTCTGTAGTTGAGAGAGTTCCCATTTGACACATTCAGATAGTTGAAGGTACAGCTTGGAAAGTTTTCCTTCAGACTGCTCCCCCAGAATCCCTCAGCCAGAATGGCTACAGGGCATGTGGTTTGAGAGCTCCTAAAAGTTATAGTCTGGGGGGAAAAAAAGCGGGGTTTTTTCCAAGCTCTGAATGAATTTGCCTTGTGAGGCATTATGTATGAATAAGCATCTCAGCTGTCATAATGATTGCCAGCCACGTAAGCTGTTATAGCTCTTAGATTCCTGTTCCAGTCACTCTTTTGCACCTTCTGTGTTGAGCAAGAAGGGAGCCCTCATCCTTTTCTGGCTTGATTTTTCTTTTTCTTCCAGGAAAAAAAATTGTGAAGGCTTGCTGCTATGCCTTGAGGTCAGTGGTGATTGGTAGCTCTCTCTCTGCCCAAAACATGAGGCAGTGAGAGAAATGGAAGTTACACCCCCAAGACCTAGCTGTCTGCTGCCAGAGGATTGGCAGTTGCTATATCAGCTAGGGATATCTTATCACGTCTTGCTTCATTAAGTGGTTAAAAGGTGAACTGGTTCTTTCTTTCAGATAACTGCGTACCAAAGGAAGAATGCCACTTATGATTTTAAATTGTACAGAAAGTTTTATCAAACCATCCAAATAAATCAAAGTATTTTTCTTTTAAAAAATGTGTTGTGTCTGGTTGTAATGATAGTTAACTTCTGTCTTTCCCAGGTTTGACACCCCTTTGTGAAAACTTGCCCAGTGGGAAGGCAAACAAACCTGGAGATGTTGTGAAGGCCAAGAATGGGAAAACAATTCAGGTGTGTGTAAAATGCTTATTCGATACTGTTTAAATTAAGCAAATGATGCTTGCTGAGTATTACCAACGCCCTGAGCTGTAAAAGTGCTTGTGCTATGGTATATAGCATTTATTTCTACCCTATAGTAGAAATAAAGCTTTAAATGAGCAATTGATAGACATTACATTCTACTATAAAGTTAATTATTGAAATATTCCCATCCCACCCTATATCAGAAGATTTCAGGTTTGCGTGCAAGCATCATTTTGAAAAATCAGCGTCCAACTTTGCAAATGTTCTCCATGCAGTAGTGTCAGTTTATCATGTAGTGTCCAAGCTGTGAACTCAAGCCTGGTTTACAGATGCTGGTGTCAAGAACCTCTAGGGCTCCTTCTAGGATCTCATGCAGCCTGCTGAGGTGACAGAGTTGAGATGTGGCAGAATGGACTCTGCTACTTTAAATTAGATGAGGGCCTTGTGACTTTGAATACTCTCTTGTGGGCTATGACAAGCAGATTTTCTGCATGTGAAACTAGTATACCAAGCAGCCCCTTTCTTCCTCATGGGCTAGATTATTATCACTTTTGATTTGGAGAGAGTTTTTGTGCAAGGAGACAATTAAAAGAAACGTTCCCCTGTATCCATTCTGAAATGAAAGAGTCTTCATTCTCCCGCTTGGGGACCTCACTAGTTAGCCTTAAGCAAGCAGCTTTTTTTTACTCAGCTTCATGCCCTGCTCACCTCATCTACATTGTTGGGCTAACTATAATACTGACCCACTTTGTTGAACCTGTTGTACAAATTACTTAGTGATTTTAGATAGCGTAATGTAGAAATGCTAAATTTTAATAGTTACAAATACAGGTGTACCTCAGTTAACAAAGCCTCTGACAAAGAAGCTCCTTTTCACAAAATCTTTTTAATGCCCCAACCCCTCTTTTTTCCCCTTGTCCCTTGTTTGGTTGTAAGTTTTTAGTAGCATTAGCACTGGCAAAGGACAGTTAGAGAAACACAGACTTTTAGTGTTAGATTGCAACAGTGTGTCTGCAGTAAACAGTGGTATAAAAGTTTGTGCTGGGTAGTACTGGGAATCTGCTCTAGCTGATCCTACCGTAGCTGTGTGTGCCTGCTTACAAAAGGCAAAGTAAACAATAGCCATCTCCAGAATTCCTTACAGGGCATGTTGAACACCAAAACAGACGCAAAAGCGAAAGCAGATAAGCCTGCATTATCAGCTACCCCGATCCTGTCATACTGTTTTTGTGTATTTACTCAAGGCATCTGACTTGGTTGCTTCATTTCTAATGTTAGTTTAAGATGAAAAGTTTGCTGAAATATATTGAACTGCTCTTCTTTTTTTGTTGTTCAGAACCTCTCCCTATTCTTTCCATGTTATTTCTGTCTCTGGTACCAAATTTTCTGTTGAAGAAATAATGCCCAAGAACAAATCCACTTTTGGAACTGATGGATACCTGTAACTGAAATAACATTTGGCAATTTAAATAATTCCCCTATGCTCTGGCAAGCTCTTGTTTGGATTACAGTGATACATTTATACATGGTTCTGCGCTTGAAAACATTTTGGAAACTTTAGAATAGTCAAAAATCAGGCAGCAAGATTGTTAAGTCTGGCCACGTACAAGCATAGTATGCCATTAGTTTTCCATTTGTACCAGCTGACAATTTTATTTCAGGACCAAATTTAGAATTTGAGCCAGGTTACGTGAAGGATTGCTTTTTCCACCAATAATCTACCCAGATTCTTAGGTCATGTTCAGTAGGCCATTTCCAGCTGGGGTGGGACAGGTGGCCACTAGATCACAACAACAATCTCAGTTGTGGAACATTCTCTCTAGAGAAGCTTACCTAACACTCATATTGTAATCTTTTCACTATCAAGTGAAGGTTTTTGTGTTTTCCCAGGCATATTAACCTTTACTGATTTTTTAGTACTACTATGTACCAAGAGTTTGCCACTACTGTTTTTTTAAACTATTGTTATTTTACCTTCGTGTTACTGCTAGTGTTCTTGTTTTTATTTGCTTATATTTTTATGTTTTTTTCCAGTGTTGTTGTTATCAGCAGAAAATTGTAGTAGTCTGGTAGTCTAGCAATATTATGATAAAATAAATAAATATATTTTGCTCTTAATACTCTTTTTCCTGATCCCTCACCATAAAAGGTTGACAACACAGATGCAGAGGGAAGATTGGTGTTGGCTGATGCTCTTTGTTACGCCCACAATTTTAACCCAAGAGCCATTGTAGATGCTGCAACATTAACAGGTATCAAACTGTTATTTGTTAGATATTTCTCTTCTCTGTATTCCCAGAATATGAACTTGAGTTCCCAGGACTATCTCCTTCAGATACAATATAACTACAGTAGTGTGAGGTATGTGTTCTTACAGCTCTCTTTATCATAACACTAAGACTATAAAACTTAGCCTGAAACTTGGTGCAGATACTAAAGTGATCCTAAAGCAGAGCTTTCCAAACTTTTCATGTTGGTGACACACTTTTGAGACAGGCATCTTTTCGTGACACAATAATTCAGTAAGTGGAGGCAACCCCTCCACCTGAGCCTGGCCTGCTGCTGCCCTCGCTGGGGTCGTCTTCAGCCCAGGGCAGTGGCAGGAGAGGCAGCCCCTTCACCCAGGCCTGCCCCACTGTGGTGGCAGGAGAAGAAGCTCCTCCACCTCCTTCATGTGACACACCTGCACACTGCAGCCGACACACTAACGTGCTGTGACACACAGTTTGGAAAGGTCTGTCCTAAAGGTGTGCACCTTAGGTTTATTCTGGTTTTTAAATTGGGTTCATAAACTGTATCATAAGGTACAATTTTTAGTCACTAGGTCAGAAACATCCCTTACTTGTCCTAGAAACAAACATAGAGGTAGGACTGGGACATGATGTTTGTACGTCGGGGGGTCAGTTCTACTTGGTGTTCCTGTGGAGGGCCCTTAACTTCTGCGGGCCCCCGAAACTTTTGAAACAGCTCAGAATGAGAAACAGTCCTGCTCCCCAGAAGGAGAGAGAGAAATAAAAGGGATGGGGTGATAAGAAACAGGACTAGCCATCCCAGAGACAACTGTGCAGGCCAGTTTGGGATATTCATTTCATCAGGGAGCCTGTAGCCAAGTGCATGTGATGCTTTGCTCTGTAGAGGCCTCCAGCTCTTCATCCAAGGGAGAGAGAAGGTGCTCCTGCTTGGTAGAAGGGCAGGAAAGAAGAATGAGAAGAGGGAAGGAAGGAACAAGCACCCAGTCTGGATGGAAAGAAAGACTAGCAAGAAGGAAAGAAAAAAAATGGAGCAGCAGTGGAGAGGAGGAAGACTGCAGGCAGAGGCCTGAATTCTGTTGTTAGTCCCACTGGACACCTATTGAGTCAAGGGGATTTGCTTTCATATTGAAACACCATACAACAACTTATTTTTTATCCCCCCCCCCCCGGAAATTTCTCAAGCTTCTTTACTTCTTTTTTTTTTAATTTTTTATTAATTTTTTTTAATTTTAATTTAGCACAAACGCTTAAACAAATGCAAATAATAATATGCAGACATATAACCCTACATAACAAACTAACCCACTAACCCCAAACCATACATACTTAAACCTACCCAGAATCCATACACAGAACAAAGAAACAATACAATCACAGTACCTAATACTAATCCCCCCACCCCTTTTTGTACCCTCCCCCCTTTGCTGAAACTCAATTTAACATATGCTTCCTTATCTGTAAATTCCTTCTAAATCTCACCAAAAAAACATAATAGATAAATCAACATATATGTTTAAGCAGTCAGTCTGGCGATGACAATAGCATATGCATAACATATATATAATATATAATATTTGTATTATGTACATTGTTTATAATATTTTATAATATTTCTAATTGTTCAAATTATCTTTTATGATTAAATTTAATTCGTATTTAAATGTAAATCTTATATCTAAATTTACAAATAGCATAACTGACTGACCTTTTATCCAATAAATCACATTCGATTTCCTAAATATACCTTCCTATTCCTTCATTACATTACATTACAATCCTTACATTCCTTACCACCTTTTTATTTTTAGGACACTGAATTTCCAATCAAATAAGAGATCTCCATTATATCATTTAAAACCCGTATTCCATATCTATTCCAAAAAAGTTACCACGCTTTTACCCCAATGATCTTCCCAAATAGGAGAAACTAATTTCCATTCTTCAATAATTTCCCTTTTTCCTTTATTACAGTATTAGCCTCTGCGATATCAAATAATTTTAATAACCGATCTTCAAGCCTTGGGGACTGTTTCTCTTTCCATACCTGTGCGTAACATATTCTAGCAGCCGTAATCATGTAGAGGACTATTTTCTTTTTGGATCTATTTATTTGTAAAGCTTCTATCATATTAAGAAGGTAAATTTTAGGAGATAATGGAAATTTTATTTTTATTACGCCTTGTTATTACGCCTTATTATGTATTCTGACCCAGAAAGTTTTAGCCACATCACACTGCCACCACATATGGAAGAACGTACCTTTCTGACCACATTTCCAGCAAGCATCGCTTTGGTTTTTCTGCATCTTCGCTATCTGAACAGGGGTAATATACCACCTGTGAAGCATTTTACAGTGGTTTTCTCTCATGCTAACCGGTTTTATCAGTTCTCACATAGTTTTCCAGGAGCTTTCCCATTGGTCCATAGTAATTTCACAATTCAAATTTTGTGCCCATTTTACCATTGTCTGGTTGACTACTTCGGTCTCAGTTTCTAGAGTCAATAGTATATTATATATTACCCTAATTTTATGTTTTACATTGGGTTTTAAAATCCCATCAAATTCTCGTTCTTTTATTTCAAATCCCTCGCCTTCTCTATCCTTTTCAAACCTATCCAGTTGTTGCGTGAAGAGTAGCCAATGTGTCTGCCATCCCTGGGCAAAAAGTTCATCTTTAGATTTAAATGTTATACTGTCCCCATGTACCTTCAGAATATCTTTATATGTTACCCAATGGTCCGACTTTGGAATTTCCTTTTTATAGAAGGCCTCATGGGCCGATACCCAGAGCGGGATTTTTAGATGAAGTTTCCTTTTATATTTTAACCATACGGTTAATAAGGCTTCTCTTAGATAGTGGGTTCTAAATTCTTTATCTATAAGTGATTTGTCATACCACACATAGGCATGCCATCCGAAGTATAACTGTTCCCTTCTAAATTTAACAATCTAGTATTTCTCAGGACTGTCCATTCTGTCATCCACTCCAGGCAGTTTGCATGGTAATACAGTTTTAAGTTAGTAAGGAAAGAGGTGGACTGGGACTACCTGTCTTCCAATACTTTAAATTTTATTCTTGGTCGTTTCCCTTTCCATATAAATTTTCTTAATCCTTGATTCCATTCTTTGAAAGGTTTTTCGTTCATAATTATAGGGAGGTTTTGAAACAGAAAATTGATTTTTGGAAGTAAATTCATTTTAACTGCCGCGATTCTACCCAATAATGATAATTCATTTTTGCCACCTTCTAAGGTCATCTCTTAGTTCTGTCCAAAGCTTTCTATAATTATTATCAAACAAATCAATCCTATTTTTTGTAATATTAATACCTAAATACCTTACTGTCTTTGCAATCGTAAAGCCAGTTTTATTTATTAGTTCCTGTTCTTCCTGCGCTTGGATATTTTTGACAATCAGTTTTGTCTTATGTGTATTTATTTTATATCCCGAAAGTGTGCCGAATTCGTTCAATTTATTCATTAGTGCATCTATACTGGTATTAGGATCCTCCAAAATAATCACCAGGTCGTCAGCATAAGCGCTGAGCTTATATTCCTCCTTCTTGATTTTAACCCCTCTAATTTGTGTTGCTTGTCTTATCTTATTATTAAATATTTCTAATACTAATATAAACAATAGTGGTGCCAAGGGACATCCTTGTCTGACTCCTCTACTTACATTTATACTTTGTGTTGTCTCTCCATTCACTATTACTGTAGCTTTTTGATCATTATATATAGTTGTTATCCATTCTGCATATCAGGAACCCAAATTTATAACTTTTATTGTTTGCTCTAAAAAGCTCCAGTTTACCCTATCAAGAGCTTTTTCCACATCTAAAAAACATATAGCCATTCTCTTTTCATTGTGTCTATGAAAATATTCTATTATGTTCAGGACTGTTCGAATGTTATTTTTTAATAATCTCCCCGGCAAAAAGCCATTCTGATCTATATGTATTATTACTGACATGACCTTTTTTAACCTCTCAGACAGTACTGTGGCGAATATTTTATAATCTACATTTAACAATGAAATAGGCCTATAATTACTTAGTTCCTTTGGGTCCTTACCTTCTTTTTGGATCAAAGATATATTAGCTTCACCCCAAGACGGTGGTCGCATGTCTTTACTTAATCCGTTCATTACCTCCCACAATGGATCTGTTAACTGTTCGTAAAAAGTTTTATAGTAAAGTGCAGTAAGACCATCCGGACCTGCCGCCTTACCTAACTTTTGTTTTTGAATAGCTTGGATTACCTCCTTCCTAGCTATGGGCTGGTTTAGTTGTTCCCTCTGTTCCTCTGTAATTTTTAGTATCATCCCTTCGCTTAAATACTCCTCCATTTTATTTCTTTTAGTTTGAGTTATCCCAGGATCTGTATAGAGATTTCTGTAAAAATTTTCAAACACCTTTTTTATATCTTCGTGTTTACATAATACCCTCTTATTTTCATTTATCTGGAAGATCAGCTGATTTTCTCTCTCTTTTCGAATGTTATACGCCAACCACTTATTTGTTTTATTCGCAAAAAAAAAGTTTTTCTGCTTTATGAATTTTAATTTTCTTTCTATTTCTTGGGTATTTTGAATTGCTATTTGCTTTTGTAGTACCTTTATTTGATCTATTATCTTAATATTTCCGGGTGTGGTTTTTAATACGTTTTCTGACTGCTGGATTTCTTTAGCCAAAGCCTGCTCTTTTTTCTTTTTTTCCCTTTTAAAGATTATATCTTGTTGAGTTAAATAGCCCCGCATTACAGCTTTACTAGCCTTACTAGACTATATGCATAGGTGTCCCTTTATTTAAATTCTCCGCGAAATATCTTTCCAGTACTACCTTACCTTTTTCTATTACGTTCTCGTCTTTCAGTAATATTTCATTTAATCTCCATCTATACTCTGTCTTTCGATCATCTGTTGTTATAAGTAATGGGGAGTGATCTGATCTAATCCTGGTCAAGGTTTCCATTTGTTGAATCTGTCCAACAATTGTTTTAGTGCACCAAATCATGTCAGTCCTTGACCATGTGTTGTATACCTCAGAGAAATAGGTATACTCCTTTCGTTTCCCATACAAACTTCTCCAGATGTCTACTAATGTTAAATTTTCAATCATATTGAAGAAAGCTTTAGGTAATTTTCCTTCATTTCTTTGTTTCCTTTTAACTATTGTTCTACCTAAATCCAGTTGAGTAACTCCATTCCAATCTCCCATTATTATGATATTTTGACAATCAGCTTCCCTTACTTTTTCCAAAAATTTCTCATAAAATTCATTTTTATTTTCAAGCGGGACATATAAACCAACTAATAACACTGTCATGCTTGACATTTTAATTTCCACTCCTACATATCTACCCTGGGGATCATTTATGACTTCTTTTGCGTCATATTTTGGACTCATATATAGCGCCACCCCTCTTTTCTTTTTTTCAATCCCTGATGAAAATACGTTTCCCAATTTTTTGTTCTTTAATACATGATTTCCTTTTCTTGTTATATGGGTTTCCTGAATACAATAGATACCACATTTTTGTTTTTCTAAATAGCGGAATAACGTTTTCCTTTTTATTATTGAATTTAGTCCTCTGATGTTCCACGATATCAGTTTAAGCCTCATTCTTCCTATTTTGTGTATATACTACTCAACTGTTTCAACTGTTTCTGATTCTGATGATATCTCTTCCCCAAATTCTTCTTGTTCAACTTCTTCTTGCTCTTGTTCTTGGTCTGCTTCCTCTTGCTCTTCTTCTCCTGATTCTCGTTGTTCTTGCTGAAAGTGTTCTTTTAGTCGGCCTTCTGCTCTCTTTGTGGCAGTCTTTAGATCTTCTTTCCTTTCAGTCCCTGGTATTCTCCTTCTCTTGTCTTCTCTCTTCTCTCCTAGTTTTGAATCCTTCTCGAGTCTTTTCTTCTCTTCTTCTTTAAGTCTTTTTAAAAATTCCTCTGCTTTATAGATCGTGTTGATCACCTGTCTTTTTTGGTTATACATAAATATAATTCCTTCAGACTTCCCCCATCTATACAGGATTTCATTTCTCTTCAATTCCTGAGTTAAAAAGACATAATCTTTCCTCTTCTTTAATATTTCCGATGGGACATCCTTGAAAATCTTCAGCTCTGTTGCTTCGATTATCAATTTATTCATATAGCTTTGTTGGATTATCAACTCTTTAACTCTTTCTCGAACCAGGTACACAATGATGTCTCTTGGCACCTTCCTTTTACGGGCAATCAGCGAGTTAATTCTGAAGACCCGGTCAACTTCTATGTCCATTTGTTCAGTTGGCCAATCTAAAAATCTGGCCAATGCTGGAACAACTCTGTTATAAAGATCCTCTTCCAATTCTTCCAGACCTCTGATTTTAATGCATTTTTCCCTATATTTTATTTCCGATAGTGTATTCCGTTTTCCTGCCTGCTCAATTGCTCCTTCGAGGTCACCTGTTCTTTTCTCGAGTACTTTCGTTCTTTCCTGTATCTCTTCAACATTTTTATTCATATTTCTCACATCCTTTGTGACATTTTCTAGTCTGCCTGCCAAATTTTCCATTTCTTTCTTCATTTCTTTGACTTCTTTTTTAACTTCTGTCATAAATTCTTTCATTTCTGTTCGCATATCCAGTCTGATTTTTTTAACTTCTTCCAAAAGAAGTTTATAAGGGTCCATTTCTCCTGAAGCCCTTCTGTGCTGAAGCGTCTGGATTTGGGTTTGCACTACTTTTCTTCGTGTTGGGTTGGGTTTGCACTACTTTTCTTCGTTCAGTGAGTTTACTCTAATTGGGAATAAGAAATAGGATTCATTTCACAGCATTGGGGTGGGTGACTTGATGAGGTTTGTAAACTTTACAAAACAGATATTGCTGCTGGTCATAACTGGGAATTCTCTATGATCTGGCTACACCTTGTTGCTGATGTAGCACAGATTAAGTGTTGAATCTTTTCAAATCTAAGACATAGCAGGTTGTTGTACCTACCTACACTATTCTTCTGCCACATCCGCCTCAGCACATATGTAAATAGAAAAGAGTGTGGCTGCACTGGTATACTGATACTGTGAAATGTGAACTTTTACATCAGTCACATCATGCTGACTTCACAGGCATAGAAAATGCTTTCATGAATATTATAGGATATTTATTTACTTTCATTTACATCCCAGCAGGGATGCAGAATGGCTATTTCTAAACTGAAAACACAATAAAACAAGCAATTAAACCATTATCACACGTTCAAAGCAGAAGCAGCATAGAAGATAATTAACAACCTGCTTCAAATAGCAAAATATTAAGGCAAAGCTCACCTGAAGAAAATTGTTCTCACCAGGCAGTGGAAGTAACAAAGAGAGGGGTCTAAAATAGCCTCCCAGTGGAGAGTGTTTCGCAGCTAGGAGAGGGCACATCACTAAACTAGCATGTGCCTGTGCTGGGACATAGAGAAGAGTTTCTCCACTCAATCATAAGGTGCTGGCAGGATGATAGGGGAGGAGGCAGTCCTGCATGTGTTCTGGACTAAAGTTGTGTATGGTTTTGTTAGTAATAAACAGCACCAGAATCATCCTGGTGACTCGGGAAGATGGTTCAGAACAGGTATAATGTGCTCACATAGCTTTGCTCCAGTGTGGATCCTAGCTGCTAAATTGAAGAACAGCTGGTGCTTCAGGCAAATCTTGAAAGGCGGACCAAAATTAAAGTGCATTGCAATTGTCTAGTCTTCTAGTTACTGCAGCAGTGTATGACTTCTCTAGAAAGGATGTTCATGCAGGCATATCAGCAGTGCTGGTTGCGTGGCCACACCAGGATTCCCTTACTCCTTTTCCCCGACAGGTGTGTTTCTTTTCTTGGCATGTCTCCTATCAAAAAGAAGAGTGGTTATTTACATCAGTCTGGATGTACCCATGTGAACAATGTACATGTTAGATGCTATACATCAGCTCAGAAGAAAGGAGAATAAGCTGGGCCAGCCACTTCATTTCTTGCCCCAGGCTTCACTTGGTTCCTCCTCCACCCTAATCTGAACCTGCCTGTAAATGAGAATGAGATCCTTTGTTGGATTTTATGGCAGGGATGGGATGAGTGTGAGTAGCCACCCAGATATTTCTGACCTGCAGCTTCCATCACCCTTAACCAGCAGAGCCATAAGACCGAGATACAATTTACCAGTAGTGAGGGATGATGGAAATTGCAGTCCAAAATCTGGATTTTCCATCCCTGCTGTATAAAAATGTAAATAGAAATAGAAAAAAATAACGCCCTCTGATTTCTGAAGATGTATTAATAACATGAATCATATAATTTTGTATAGGTGCCATGGATGTAGCACTAGGATCTGCAGCTACTGGGGTTTTTACCAGTTCACACCAGTTGTGGAACCATCTGTATGAGGTAAGTTACAGCACAATTAACAGACATAAAAATAGTTACCAGCTTTTTTCAAGAAAGGCTTCAAAGGAAGGATTAAGCAAATTTTGTAGATAAATCTCTCAACAGAAATGAGATACCACACCTGAACTTCTGTCAAGAGTCTAGAGGGCTCGTGTGGATGGATCTTTTGTTTGATCTTAAAATTCTAGTTTTAACATCATGGAATCTTTTACAATTCCAATATATTAGTGAAACATTGTGTTCTAACGTTTACTAAAGCTGTTTGTTATGGGATATTAAAGTGTCCTTGGTCACATGTCTTGCACTGTTTTTCAGAGAAGATAAAAAGAGAACTAAATTGAATGTGCATTTAGTGTGGATTTTTGCTGCTGTTGTGTTTGTTCGGCTTATTTCCATCTATTGGTGACCCTAAGGCGAACCTGTCATGGGGTTTTCCTGACAAGGTTTGTTCAGAAAGCGTTTGCCTTTGCCTTCCTCTGAGGCTAAAAAAGTATGACTTGCTCAAGGTCACCCAGTGGGTTTCCATGACTGAGTGGGCATTGAAACCCTCGTCTCCAGAGTCATAGCCCAACATTCAAACCGCTATACCATGCTGTTGACAAAACAATGAAAAACAAAGTGCTCTTACTTCCACATGTATATCCTAAGCCATGAGTGGGGATCAAGCAGCACTCCACTTGCTGGTGGACTGTAGGCCCCAGCAGCCCTAGCCAGCATAGATACTACTGAACGGTGCTGAAAACTGCAGTCCAAAAACATCTGGAGGGCCACATGATTCCGTCTACTGCTCCAAGCATAATTATTTCAGTAGCTTGTACTGAGTGCTGAAAATCCTTTTCACCCAGGCTGATTCTAAGATACTGTCCAAAAAGTTGTACAAATGTGCCCTCTTTTTATCCCACTTTCCACATTTCAAAGTACATGTTTACTACAGGCAGTTGATGATTAGAGTGAATTGGCAGCCATTCTTCAGTATTGCATTAGGAGTTGTTCATTGACCTGTGATGGAGAAACTTTCAAGTAAAACTTCGTGATTTTTTTTTTTTTTGGAAAGTTTAAATGTAGTCTTTCTGATATAACATTAAGTTTTGTGGCACTGACTTGTTACAATTTTGTGGCAGTTCATGGACCACTTGTAATCCGTGAACACTGTGGCATCATATGCACAGGTAGATAACTAGCACATCATTTCCACATCATTCAAAGGTGAGTTTTTATGAAGTGAGATTTGTGTAAAGTACAGAAGGTAGAGATCACTTTTGTGTGGCCACATACATACACATTTGTGGAGAATTTTCTATTCATCATGGCTCTTTTCACTTTCGACTGGGCTGCAGGAATCTGATCTGCTAGAGTAGCTATGGAGAAAAAGGTGGTTAGATGGCATAGCAATAGCATATTCCTGGTGTCACACCACAAATAGATTAAGAATTAGCATTTGCTAGAGATCTAAGGTTTGTTAGCTATCTGCTTGTATTTGAACCAAGAGATTGGCTGTAGTTTGTCCTATTGAAAAATAGTACAATATGTAACAGTCTGGTTAGAAGTGTTATGTTTGATTAACCCCCCTTTTTTATATCCATTATGTATTTAAATCTGCAGGCTAGTATTCTTACAGGGGACCGTGTTTGGAGGATGCCTCTCTTTGAGCATTACACAAAACAGATTACAGACTGTCAGCTTGCAGACCTCAACAACATTGGAAAATACAGGTATGTTGCCTAACTGAATCCGCTGCTGCTGCTGCTTCAGTTACTGCTCCAAGCGTACACTTAGAAAAACAAGTGAAAAAAGCAAGTCAGTAAGAGGAGGAACTCTCCTCAGACCTGTTAATCCTGTTCAAATAGAGAAGAAGTAGAAAGAGCCCTTTGAGTGGGTTCATGCGAGAACAGAAGGAACAGAGGCAAGGTAGGTATGTGATTCTTCAGATTTTATTCTGCTCAAGAGGTGTGCTGCTTATCACAAGAGAAATAACTCTGGCTTAGTTAAGGGAACATGCAAAATCATCGTTAAGGAAGGTTAGATTTCATTTGGAGTTGTGTCTGAATTAATTTGGGTTTATGATCAACCAGAAAGAGAAATCATATTTGAGAAGGGTTTGCAAACCAGGGGTTTCTGCTAACTATCCATTAACATGATAGGTGTGGTTTTTGTATGTTATGATTCTCCACAGAATCCTGGTTTTTCATGAACTCTTTTTCTTCAGCTGCAGGAGTTATGATTGAATAGCTATGCTCCACAATTAGTTTTACCATGTTGTCTTTCAGCAAGCAGCTTCCTTTCTTTGATTTGTTCACTCTCAACAAACCAGAGAAAGAAGCTAAAAAGAAATCTTAATACTATAGCCATCACCCTTCTTTCAAAGGCTACTGCACCATAAATATGGGAGTAAATTATGAAGCAGAGTACTTAGAAGACAGAAATTGAAAGCAGACAAGCAAGTTTATACCTTACTTTGCTTGTCATTATATTTGGAAGTTCAGATTAGGGTTTAGATTCCAGACTCTACTTAATGCAAACCATGGTTTGGTACGATGTCTGTATATACTATCTTATTACTAAATGAACAGATTTTTTTAAAATCTACTAATACTTTACTTTTCTTTCCCATAAGATCCGGTGGTGCATGTACAGCTGCTGCTTTCCTAAAAGAATTTGTGACCATTCCTCATTGGGCTCATTTAGATATTGCCGGTGTGATGGCAAATAAAGATGAAGTTCCATACCTTCGTAAAGGCATGGCAGGACGACCCACACGTACTTTAGTAGAGTTTGCTATTCGATTGAGCCAAGACAAAGAAAGCATTTAGAAGGTTATTTGTGCAGTTGTGTAACCTCCAGCCTTAATATAAATCTGAGTTAATTCCAAAATTGCTGAAGCAATGAGCTGTGACAAACTGATGGGTATTCTAATAAAATTCTAGGAGGAATAGATTCCACAGCATAGAATTTTATGCATATTTAAAAATACAGTAATGAAGTAAAAAGCCATTTTGTAAAAGGTTTTTAATAAAAAAGAATGTCTTTATGTTTTGTTTGTATTCCACTGATGAGGAGAAATCTCAGAATTCTGTTTCTACATTTAAAGCTGTGTTTAAATGAATTAAAAAGTACAGCTACATTTAAATATGAAACTACATTTAAAAATAATGCTGTATTTAAAAAATCAGGCTTTGTAACTCAAAAAAGAAGATGAATGTCACAAGCAATAAATATAAATTTCAAAACTCTGAAATTGTTGTTTATGATGTTCAACAACTGTTGAACTTGTGTTTATAAATATTTTTGCAAAATACTGAATCAGAACTGAAGCTAGACAATTATGTTAGCATATTTCTCAAAAGTAAATCAGAACTGATATCTTAAGGTACTGAGTGAAGAATTTAAAGGCTGAAATGAAATTGAATTGCAGTCAGCTTCATATTGTCATTCAACAGTACACGCACTTTTTTTTTCCTAATGAAAGATACTCTGTTATTTTAGTCCTTATCTAGAAATGACTTACATGGATCTGCCCTACTGAAGGGAGCTGGCAGTAGAAATGTGGTGTTCTATTGAATCCGTTTCCTAAAGCAACTTGCTTGATGGTAAGGCTCCACAGCTGTTCAAAATACAGGGAGTATATAACTGGCTATGGCTTTGCCTTTGGGCCTACCAGTAACTTCTTTCAGCTACATTTTTGCCATGCCTCAATTGAGATGGACATTCCTGCCTCCTGTGGCAAATGGATTCAAATGTGTGTGCACTAATGAGACCTGAAATAGCTGTGACATTAGTGAGATCACCATTGCAAAATTAATGCTGGAAAACATTGACTGTAAATATCACCCTGTTGGTATAAGTCTCTAATGAACTCTATTTAGAATACTGTAGTTCTGATCACCCAGTTTCAGAAAAAGGTGTCTTAGAATAGGATTGCAACTTATAAGCTTATAAATGTAAGTTTTTGGTGTAACACCAGGTTTTATAATTTACAAATCTTCATATCTTGGTTCTGGGCCTGATCCTTGCTTGCTGTCTGTTTAGATATGCTATAAGAGACTGACTTAAGTTCTGCAGTACTATTTGAAGAGGGAAGTTGCTGGGGAGGACTGTTCTGCTTCATGTTCATTTCTGCCTTTATAAACTACTAGTGTATATATCCAGCATTGCCTGGGATTTTATTTTCTCATAGGTAATACTTGTTTTTTGATTTTTGATTTTATTTTCCTCTTAAGAACTCACCAAACTGTCTTCTCTAGTAACTGTAACTTTCCTCCATATTCCTCAATCCAGTGTGTATTCAGAGTTATTAACATACAGAGGTTAGGTTCCTGAGGGAATACTCTGCCCTCCTCCTTGCTGCTAGGCCTCATCTCTATAGCAACTGACCTATTCAAGACAGGCACAGTTGACTGAGGCCCAAGAGCTCTCTGGCTGAGGATTCTAAAGGCCTCTCCCTAAACTGCCAACCCCAGGATTCCATAGAATATTCTTAGGCAGCCAATTATATGAGGTCTCTGCCTCACACAGCGAATCATGTGAGGTCTTTGCCCAACATGGACAAACAAACTTTGACTTTTATATATTAGATGATCTGTGAAGGCCCAGTCATCCAAAACCAAGCTGCTAACTGCTATTAGTGGTTTCTTCATATATGCAGTGAAAAAGTGGATAATCATAAAAGATGCCAGTTAACACCTGTACTTGAAATTGCATGAAATGTCATGTGTCTCTAGATAAAAATATTTGTTTTGCTCATATGCAGAAAAAGAAATTGAAATTTCTTCAAAGCAGTTAAACATGGGAAACCTATATAATGTTGAAGGAAGTTTTTTTCCCTACCTCTTTCCTACCTCTTTATCTATTCGAGTGAGGAAAAATCCAATAACTTGTTATGTGAGGTAGTTTTTAGTCCTTAATGGTGATTTTGAACTTGGATTTTAGTGGGCAAGCTGATGGTTTTTTTTTACTGTTTTCTATTGTTTTTTTTACCTCTTTAACATTGGAACTCTTAAACATTAAATTATAAAGCTCTGAGGTTTTAATAATTCCAAAATTTTTATTATTCAGGGCTTTAATTATTTAAGATTCTTAAGATTTTAAGATTTTATTTGCCTGGGCAGCTGTGATCATTTGACAGTTAACCTACCTGAAGCTTTTGGAAGGCCAGCTGAGGGCTAGCTAAGTGCTAGCAGAGTGGAGCCCAGGCAAATTACAGCTGGGTTGTTTACATCAGAGCAGGCACTTCTATTCACTACTATTCCTTAAGCACTGCTGCCTTGCCATTTTCGTCTGGATTGTGGACTGTTGATGGTATATTTACCCAAGTTGAAGAAGCTTATATACAACAGTCCTTTTCCATAGCTGTTGCATTTTTGGCATTGTCTCTATCATCTTCATTTGCCTGCAAATTTGGAACTCACAGCTGAAATGCTAAAATGGTGAGCAGAGGCGTGAGGTCTGAGGTTGTATCTTTGACCTGTTGGCCGGCCGAAGAGGAGGAGGAAGGGAGGATATAGAACCTTCTACCATCCTATGAAGGTCAGATACTGGTTGATGATGTGGGGCAGCGAGCTGTGAACTGCGAACTGTTTATTATCCCTTTGTTTGAGGGTCCTACAGCGTTTGGTAGAGAAGAGACTGAACTAGCAGTGAATATTGACAGTAACAAACGTTGATAAGCCCTGCTTTTGAGTATGAGAAATTATCTCTGGGATGTTCTGATGAAACTTTGATAAAGCCTGTGAACAAAGACGAAAGAAGAGGCCGAACAGCTGCTGCCTACTACAGTCTGGATGTAGACCTGAGTTCAAGAGGTGCACCCTGGGTCTTATATGGTACTCAGCCTATTTGCTTCAGGATTGTAAATTTGAACTGCACTGCCTTCTTTGTGAAAACAGTATTTTTTAGACTTCATTTTTCCTTTTCTTTTCTTTTAGTCTTTCAGATATATGTTGATCATATGTTTTTATTTTATAGTCATATATATATGAATATATCTGTTTAGCTACTTAATTATTTAGTTATTTAATTATTTAGTTAATTATTTACTTAATTCAGTTCTTTTAACTTCTAGTTGAAAGCCAATTAATATGACTTCTAGAAAGAGAATCCGGGGAAATCCTACTTACTCTTCTCCCCCTAAAATTAAGCAGCTCAAAATTGATGAGTTTTTTTAAATCCGATAGGCAGCCATTAGATGTTTCTAAATTTACAGTTCCTACCTCTAATAGGTTTGATGCTCTAGATGAGGAAAGCTTAGAGCCCCAGTATTTACAAGGCAGAAACAATATAACTAAAAGCAACCTAGTAGATGGGAGTAGGCATGGTGACATTCAGGAGATTATTTCTTCTTCTAATGATAGGATGCTTTTAGAAAAACAATATAATTTGGTGGCGGTAACTGTAAAAAGCATTTATAGTGAATTAAGAAATATCTCAGACAAACTAGACTGTCTTACCTCCACTATAAAAAGGGAAAGTCATACATTTCCTTTGAAAACAATCACTAAGAAGCAGGATGGTATCAAAGTTGCAAATACCATTCCTACAAGTCAGCTTCCTTTATTCCCTGTAGCTAAGAGCTTTCTAAAGCATATGAATCTCTCCCTTCAAGTCAATCAGGTTGCTTTAACTATATTTCCTTATAGACAATCTATTCCTCGGTGGAATACAATGAGCTGTGCTAGGAAGCATATCAGTACTATATTACATTTACCAATTAAGGCAGTTGATCTTTCATTTATTAATTTTTTGTACACCCCTCCTCAAATGCAAAAACTTATCCTAGTATTTAGGTCAGCTAGAATACCTTCCCTCTTTATGGAGAGGAAAGTTTCCGTTACTAGGTTGGGTGTGGTACCTACTCGAGTGTTTCTGGATACAATGAAGAAACCTTTATTACCCCATTCAGTATCGAATAATTCCAAGGTTTGGGGAGAACATGGTTTTAAATCAACTTTTAAGTTTGAAAATTGTAGTTTAAAAGTCCTACCCTTGGTCTCCCCTAATAAGGAATTCCACTGTATGCAGCAACACCCTGTATTTACAAATTCTTCTGAGAAAGGCTGCCCACAAGACCCATTTAATATCTCTAGGGTCAGTGAAGAAGAGCAGCTAGTAGACTCTTATAAATGTTTATCCCTGACCGAAAAAAAAACCATCATAAAAAGATTGGGTGTCTTAAGAGAGAGACTATCTGTGATGAGTAGGGCAGAATTGGATTTAGCTTCAGCTCCTATGGAACAGGATAATTTGATAATGTTTGAATTCCCTCCCAGTAATAGAAATACCATCTCTGGTCAAGCACGTCAAACAACAGCGAATTAGTTAGAGATGAGGAAATCGGAGCCTCATGAATCAGATGAAAGGAAGACTAAATATGAAGATACTATATTTGTAGATATACATCAAGTACATTGTAACCCTTATTTACTAATAAATGGGTCAGTGGTAACTTCAGAGGAAACCAACAAAATCCAGGTTTTGACACACCAATGACAATCAATATATTCAACATCTGGGCTTTCCTGTCTGTCTTGGAATCTAGCAGGCTGGAGGAACAAACTAGAGGATTGTGACTTTCTAGACTATATAAAGCAATTTCAGGTCCTGCTGCTCCAAGAAACCTGGCTAAAGCATGATATTTGGCTTCCTGGATATGTGGCCTACTCAAATACCACACATTCTTCTTCTAAAGGTGGTAGACCGAGTGGTGGCCTGGCTATATTGATACCTATTTCTCTTTCAGTTTCAATTATTCCTCTTAAAGGATTAGTTCCATGTGCTATGGCCATTTTTATTAAAAATGTACACCACTCTTATATTTTTGTTAACATCTATGTTCCCCCCCTGTACCTCACCATATTATGATCCAGATTACTGGTATAAGCTAGAAGATTATCTATGCGAGTTAGAGTATGAATTCCCTTTAGTTCCATTGGTAATTGCCGGTGACTTTAATGCACACACAGGTTCATCTAACCAAGATATTGCTAGGGCTTTAGGAGGCCCAATTGAGTTGTGAGGTTTGGAAATTCGAAAGTCTAAAGATAAGATTAATGATTTTGGCCTCATTTTTTTTACTTTACTGACAAAACTAAATCTAGCTTTAATAAATGGTTCCCATCTTGATAATTCTAAGGGAGAGTTTAAATTTATAAGTAACTTCAGAGCAAGTACAGTTGACTATATGTTAATTTCACATGAGCATCGATCCTTGTTCCTTTCTTTTACAGTTGACCCAGTAGCTGATAGTGATCACCAGCCACTTAGATTTTCCTTGCGGTGGTTCAACAGTACTTCTACAAATACTGCTCACCACCTTAATTCCGAACAAGCCCAATTAACCTCTGATAAAAGGATCAAATGGAATCCGTTGTTGCAATCAGAATTGCAACAGAGGCTTTTCTCTGAGGAATTTCTGAAATTAAGAAAGGACCTGATTCAAGTATCCAGTGTCGAGTCTGCAAATCAGCTGTATACACAATTAACAAACTCCCTCAGACCCTTTTTTTAAAAAAAGGTACGCCACTCAGAAAATCGTCAAACCAAAAGCGATAATGCTTGGTTTGACAAAGACTGCAGGAATCTAAAAAGGCAAATGGGAAAAGCCATCAAATTATACCGATCCATTAACTCCTCTGAAATTCCCTCACACTTCTATGATCTTCGTAAAAAATATAAAAGATTAATTAGTGAGAAAAAAAGGAAATATTACAAGGAACAGTGGAAGGAACTAAGCCTAGCATTTCTGCAAAAGAATCTGTCGAAATTCTGGGATACAATCGCAAGGCTTGAAAAAAGGTCATCTCCAGTTTTAGAAGGAACTGTTTCTAAACTGGGAAAGCTATTTTGGAAAGATATGTAATGATTCAGACCATCTTAAGATTATTCCCCAGGACTGTACTGGACCTAGATGGGAACATAGCTGGGAAAATATTTCTATAGATAGGGCTAATTCATTCATACTAAGACAAAAGAAAGGTAAAGCACCTGGTGAAGATGGCCTTCCATCAGATTTTTATATTGCATTTTCTGACTGGTGGGCTCCAATTTTTGCTTCATTATTTTCTTTAATTAATAATGCAGGAGTTACACCACCTAATTGGTCATCTGCTATTGTAGTACCAGTCTACAAAAAGAAATGATCCAGGAAATTATAGGGCCATTAGTCTCTTGGATGTTTCTGGGAAAATTTATGCCAGGTCTCTTTTAGACACATTGGAGGATTGGGTGGAAAGGCATGCATTGCTGGCACCAGAACAGGCTGGCTTCCGTTCAGGCAGGTCAACTTTGGATAATTGTTTTATGTTGAAATATGTTATTGATAAATATTTGGCAGGAACTGTAAAGCATATTTTTGTGGCATTCATTGATTTGAAGGCCGCTTTTGACTCTATTTCGCGGGAATGTCTCTGGGTTAAATTACAAACTATGGGCATTGATAAGAATCTTATATATTATAGAATATCCCTTTATTCAAATACATCCTTGAAAGTTAGAGTTGATGGTACACACCTATCAGACTCGATACCTGTCTCTAAAGGAGTAAGACAAGGGTGTCTGCTTGCTCCCCTTCTTTTCAACTTATTTATAAATGATGTAGTTGAGTTCTTAAAAGGTGACCAATTTTTCCCAGTTAAAATTGGAAATCAGAAATATTCGATCCTATTGTATGCAGATGATGCTATTCTGATTTCCTATACTCAAGTAGGCCTGTGTAGCTTGTTAAATCAGTTTAGTTTATACTGTAAGAATGAACAACTTTCCATCAACTATCAAAAAACAAAAGTGATGGTATTCGGTAAATCCAGAAAAACTTATAATTGGCTACTTGACAGGAATAAATTGGAACAAGTCTCCTCCTTTAAATATCTTGGTGTGGTCTTCCATTGGACTGGTAAATGGTCTTCACAGGTTCAATCAAGTACCCTGTTAGCTGAAAGAACATTAAATGGTTTATTAAGATTCTATCACACAAAAGGGGGCAATATGATTCAACCCACTTTAGAACTCTATAGGCTCAGAGTCATGCCAAAAACGGCTGTTTGGAGCACCACTGTGGGCTCTGGCCAACCTAGATACATTAGAGAGAGCACAAAATAAATTTCTGCGCAGACTTGTGGCAGTTCCCACTTCCACAAAATTAGCGTTGCTCCATGCAGAGTTAGGTATAATGCCAATTAAAACAGAGGTTCTTAGATTAGCCCTCCTTTTTTGGTTAAAAATTATTTTTAAGCAGGTATCTGAATTCCTTTTGATGTCCTTTGAAAAGCTTGGTCCAAATTCATGGATGCATAAAATGCAATTTGTTGTCATGAATTTGGGGTTCTCTGTTCCTTTTTTCCTGGCTCAAGGGTATGATAAAGCAAAATTACTTATACTTCAAAGACTCAAGGATATAGCGATGCAATCCCAGATGACTGCGATTAAGTCCCGCCAATCTAATACATTTTTGTTTCCTATATTCCGCTGAATTCACTCCTTCCTCATCTGGTTGATCTTCCAACTATTAAAATGAAGTTAGCCTTTCTGCATGCTAGATTGAATGTTCTCCCACTGGCAATTCGGATGGGCAGGTACAATAATGTTCCTATGAAGGACAGAGTATGTGTTTGCAACTCTGTTTCAATAGAAGATTTAATTCATGTTCTGCTTGAGTGCCCTATTTATAATGATCTTAGGAGCAAGTATATTTTTCCTTTATTGAAGTCTTTTAAGGGAAGTTCCTTCTTTGTGAAGGTCTGTTTTCTGCTATCCGATACTGTGAAATATGTGTCTTTTAGAACATCTAAATTTCTTGTCAGGGCCTTACAATTACGTGCTATAAAGAACAAGAGAGGGTATGGAAAGTGATTTATCTATTGTTGATTATATATTACATGTAAATTGGCTGGATTATCCTTTCTCATTTCATTTCATTTATTTTTTTATTTTTGTGCAATGGCTGGCTGCTAAAATGCAGTAAACTTGACTTGTTGAAGAAATAGGGAAGAAGAGGACAAAGGAGCAGGCATAGCATAGTTATGATAGGAGTAGTGGGAGAATAGAAGTAAACTTGTCACAATGGAAGCCCAGTATGTTATAATATATTCAGCCAGACGGGAGTGGCCACTGGCCATGATCCTATAATTTGGTTCTTCCCATCAGCAACATGGTGACCATGACATTATCAAGTGGTTACTGAGCAGGTATATGAAATACTTTGCAAGACTGGTGTATAACAGTCTCTGAACTAAGCAAATGCTTAAGTTCCTGTAAATGATAAACAGATTGGGGCAGTTTGTAAATGCTGCCAGACAGAGAGGATGTGCTTTGAACTAAGTGTTGTTTTCTGAAACCAACTTGTTTAGTGTGTATAAGGTGGGTGCTGGGAAATGTATTTTGTCTCACTTTGGACCTTTACAAAGTGTTGACCTATTTCTGCTGCAGAAATAAACTCTGCCTTTTCTTAACTCATTGCTTACGTTGCTTTACTAATTTGAACCACACTTCAGGGCAATGGACCTCACTCTTGTGGCAGTAAGTAACTTGGCCAAGGTTCCAAGGACAATGCACATAATGATATATACAAATTGGAAATGGGATCTCGTTGCCACAGCACATGAAGTTTGCTTTGAACAAAAACAAGTACATACATGGCAGGTAGATCTATCAAGCAACTTCACAGAATAGGGATTTTTTTTTTCTGGGAAAAAAAATACCCAACAAATTGTTGTTTCATGAGTCAGTAACTTCTACCTTATAAAAGATTGAAATGCAGTGCCCTGCAGAAGTATCTCCTCCATTGACTGGAAAAAAAAAATCTAAGCATACTTGCATTATGTGGATTGGGACTGCAATGTAGAGGGAACAGGAAGCTTTCATTCATTAGACCTGTTTCTATAGTCTCAAAGTGATCTTGCACTCCATTGCTCACATCACTCATTCCTTTCCCTGCTAACCCCCTTTGTTTTACCTCATGAGCTCATAACATGCCCCTCCACTACTTGCACTGCTTATGTGCCCTTCCCTTGTGTATGACTGGCACAGGCAGACTTGTTTCTTACTGAACAATTTTACAGAAGAGTCTGCATTTTACCTCATATCTCAGGTCTCATAAGGACTACAGACTTAATTTTTTTAAAAAAGGGGGGGTGAGAATCCAGGCCAGATGATGCTCAAAATAGGCATTGGGTGTCCTGCCTAGAATGTGGGAAAATCCCAGCCAGACTGGGAATATGGCACCTCTAAACACACTGGAGCTTCCTGCAGGGCAGCCAAAGATGATGGGAATAATGGGAAGGCATCTTTTCCTTCCAAGTGTCCCAGAATGAGGTGGGGACCACTGACTCTTCTGATAATGAATGGGACAGGAGGGTTTCATTTCTGATGGCTTCTTCAGGCCCAGGACTGAAAAGAAACGTCCCACCTAACCATGCGGTTGCTGGGTGGCAACCTGGAAATTTCCATCCTACTTTCAACTACTGCATTGCTATTATATAAGGTAATTGTTGCTTTTTTTTTTTCCTCCTTGCCTGGTTTCACATTTTTGCTCCTCCTCTGCCCATGAGACCAACGTTTGGTTTCTGTCTTTGTCTTTAGAAGATACAAATCAATGGTGGTACTTGTAATAACAATGAGATGAGTTGAGAAGGAGGAGCCACAGGATCTGCCACAGTCATAGGAAAGTTAAACAGAACTCTCTGGGTGCTATCCTGGCAACACTTGAGCATGGGGTTTGGCTGCTGCAGTGGAGAGGAAGGAGAAACCAAAGCATCCATATTGACACTGTTTTCTAGGTTTAGCAGGTAACTGTACATCATCACGAATGCCTAACTGCTGAATATGAGAAGGACAGCCCTATTACACATTGTGTTGCAATTTAACATTATGTGCATGTTGCATACTCTGTGGAGGGGCCATCATGGTGTAGGGGTTTGAGCATCATACTGTGACTCTGGGAACCAGGGTTTGAATCTCCATTCAGACACAGAAACCCACTTGGAGGCCCTGGGCAAGTCACACTCTCTCGGCCTCTCAGAAGGCAAAGGCAAAAAAGCCTCTGAATACATCTTGCCAAGAAAACCACATGAAATGTTCTCTTTAGGGTCACCATAAATCAGAAACAACCTGAAGGCATACAAGAACGTGTTCTGTATGTATGAACTGTGTTTCATGAGTGTCTTGAGCAACAACCTTTCTCTTCTCATGCACTTTCCCTTTAGATCTGGGGCTAGGCTTCAGCCACCATTTACTTCTCTCTCACCTGTCCTTGTATCATTGAGCTCATCACCTTGCTGTGTAGAGAGGCTGATTCTCAGTTGATAGAGCTGGGAAATTTTTTTACCCATAATTGGTTGCTGTGCAGTTTTGCCTAGCAACATTCAACCTAGTTACTGTAGTCTCTTTTGTCTTTCTGCTTTATTATTTCTTCCCCATCTTGACCTTTCAGTAAAGGAGAGATATATATTCGTTACATTAATACAAATAAGCACTTCTACTCAAGCTCAGATTTGTGTGTGTTCTTTCAGAAGCCATTCCGTCCTGTTTTTGCATTAATCTGAAAAAAAATTGCAATTTGCCTTCAACATTTTAAAACATAAGTCTTAGATATCATTTCTGAACAGAAATTTTCTAAAAACATTTCTTACAGTGTGATATATTTTTGAGCCTAGAGAGTCGTCAAAACATTTCAGAAGAGCAAAAGCTAGTAGTTAACCAGCAGATGACTCACTTCTGTTCCCCACATTAAGTTAGTAAGTGTGTGTCACATCAGTTTACACTAGAATTCAGTAGGACAGACATGTCTGTTTCACAAAGGATAAACTTCTATTTCGATGACCATCAGGATGAAGTTCTTTCTTTAAAAGGCTGTCCAGTTCAGCTGACAGATAAAGGACTCTAAGAGGAAAGCACAAGAACACTGAAGCTACCTGTAAACACTGAGTAATTTAATGGCAAAGGTGGTTTTGCCTGTTCTTTCCTCTGAAATTCAGCCTACAGTACTTGGCATTCCTTAGTGGCTCTCCTATCCAAGTACTAACCAGAGCTGAACCTGCTTAGCTTCTAAGATCAGATAAGATCTGGTGCTGTTGTTGTGGTGGTGGTGTGTCTTCAAGTTGCTTCTGACTTACAGCAAATCTATCACAGGGTTTTCTTGGCAAGATTTATTCAGAGGGGATTTGCCTTTGCCTTCCTCTGAAGCTGATAGAGGGTGCCTTTAGAACAGTGCATTTCTATCAAAATTACAGTAACTGTTTCCACAAAATGCATCTTTGTCTACAAGCTACCAGAAGTTAATTTTTCGCCTGTTTTCGTCCCCCCCCTTTTTTTTTTGGAAAATGCTTAAGTCTCCAGCACCCTAAAGAAGAGGTGCAGGAAAGTGGGTGTGACAGCAGTCCCTACTGCTGTCATTACTAAGTCCCCACATTATTCTATTCTGCCAGCAGCAGCCATTGGAACAGTCCCAGGTCATCTGAGCACAAATTCCCAATTTTAGTATTCTCTCTCTGTTTACTGAGCCTTAAGGTGAAGTGTATATTTGTTGCAATGAAATCAGTTAAACAAATTCTTAATCATCAACCTACCCAGTTCCTAATTATTTGCTTGAAAAGTGTAATACTACTATTGCTACTCCATAATGAAACTTCTACATAAAAGGGTGGATGGGTGTCAGGTTTGTCTGGAAAAAGAAAGAGCACCCATTGATATGAATTTCTAGAAGGGGACCCATTCACCTTCCAGAGGTTTTTGACTGCAATCCCACAAACTCTCTTTTGGGCATGTGAGATGGGGTTAATGGGAGTTGTAGCCCCAAACACCTGGAAAGGGAAAGGCTGCCTTCCCGGCTCTAATGGATGCTTGATGTGGGTGGGACTCTCATAACTCCACTTTTCAGCCCTGCACATGCATAAGGGCACTTTGATTTTTATTCAGCCTCCTCCTGGAATCGGAACTCTGCACGACAAACGGCTGCCAACGTCACTAAGCTTCAAGGTAACTGCTAGGGACAGTTTAAATTTTACTGTCCTTTTTCTCTGTTTCCACATGACCAAGAAGGGACTGATCTCTGCCTGCACCGGGATCCCTCCAGACCAACCACAGCACAGCAGAGGCAACATCTGATACAAGATGTAGGCCTGCGACCCCAACACCCTCTTTTTCCCCCCTGGATGATTTTTTTTTTTAAAAAAACCCTTTTTTGCCTAACGAAGAAGCCAGTCGAGCTTTGAAAGCTTGCAATGCTGTGTTTTGTGCCTTTTGGCTGGTGAGTAGATAATGCATCTCCACTCAGACACAGAAACCCACTTGGATGCCCTGGGCAAGTCACACTCTCTCAGCCTCTCAGAAGGCAAAGCAAGGGAGCTTGAGTGGTAAAGACCCTAACCTGCCACCTCCCTCAGTTTAAACCTTCGACAGCAAGGGCTCTCAAAGACCATTTCCGCATTGGACGGTTATAGGGCTATTATTTCACTTTCGACGTCCTATGGAATCCTGGGGTTTGCAGTTTTGGGGGGGGGCTCAGGCTCCTTCCTAAACTGCAAACCCCAGGATTCCATAGGACGTTGAAAGCGGAATAATAGCACTAGAACAACCTAGTGCAAAACTGACCAAAGCTTCCCGCCTCCACAGTCTGGCGAAGCCCTTCCGGCCTCCTCCAGGTCCCCCTGCCCCGTTCTGCCCCTCCCTTCCGTCACTTCCGCTCCAGCGTGCGCCTGCGCAGTGGGCACGGTGGGCCTCCTTGCCTTCGGTTGCCATGGCGGCCGGCTTGAGCGGGATGTTCGGGAACCAGGGCCCGGTCCCCCCGCCGCCCCCTCCTCCTCCGCCGCCCCCCGTGGCCCCCGGCGGCCCGGGGCCCGCCGGGCTCCTCCCTCCGAACTCCGCGGGACCGCGGAACCCCAACAGCACCCTCGTCGACGAACTGGAGGCTTCCTTCGAGGTGGGCGCTGCGGGGACGGGGGCGGAAGGTGCCGGGTGAGGGGACAGCGAGAGCGGGTGGGGAAGCGGGGGGAGCTGCCTTTTTTTCTCGTTCGGAGGAGCCGTTTATTGAACGAGGGGCCCTCAGCGGTGTAGAAGACGGTGAGCCCCGGGGGACGTCGTGTGGAGGGTTGCTACGTGCGAGTCAAAGGTGGCACGAAGGGGTAGAGAAAGAAGAAAAAAAAAGGAGGGGAACATTAAAGGAAAGGAAGCTGGTGGCACCTTTAAGGCGGACTGAAGAGCAGAGCGTCTTACACGGGTCTAAATTGTCTAAACGAGAAGCTGCTGGGTGCACTCTGGAAGCAGTTTCTCCTGCGAGTGAAAAAGTCGTTCCCGGTTGGGTAGTCTAGGTTTCCGACGTTGAGGAGATTGTAGAGCAGCGGCCCTCCCTCTTCAAACTCAACCGAAAGGAAAAGGAGAGAATACAATCCAGGCCTCATTTTCTGTAAATATATGGGGGACCTATTAGTGTGTGTGCGCGCGTGCGCCAGAGAGAGAGAGAGAGAGAGAGAGAGAGAGAGAGAAGACAGTTCTACAGTATAGAGTAAGCTGGTTTCCGGGAAAGTGGCCGTGGAAGTCTGTTGTTGCACCTTGAAGTCTAATGCTCTTATTGGGACACGAGCGTAAATCCCCAGTGTTGCCTGGGATTTTATTTTCTCATAGGTGGTAGTTATGGGAAAGATTTGAAATCCTGTGTGTCTCATTCCCCCAAACTGTCTTGTCCGTTATCTATGACTTTTCCCCCTGTTCCGCAATCCAATCTGTATTCAGAGTTATTAACATACAGAAGTTAGGTTCCTGAGGGAATACGTTGCCCTCCTCCTTGTTGCTAGGCCTCATCTCCATAGCAACTGGCTTGAGGCCCCAGAGTTCTCTGGCTGAGAGTGCTAAAGGTCCCTCCCTAAACTGCCAACCCCAGGATTCCATAGGATCTTCTTAGGCAGCAGATCATATGAGTTCTTCGCCTCACACAGCCAATCATATGAGGTCAGGTCTTCGCCTGACAGCGACAAACACAAAACCTTTTGACTTTTATATGTTAGGTAAGCTTTTATGCTGTAGAACTTTGGGCTAGAAAAAACTTTTGCTGATTTCCCTCATTCTCTTGCTCTCCAGAAACTTTGGATCTCTCGTCCATTATGGCCCATGATTAGAAATATTGAGGCTCGTGGATCAGAATATCAGGGTTGGGGATACAGCTCCACATTTTCTACCTCCGTTCGTGAGCCAGACATGGCATGTCTGTGGGTCTCTGCTCTGCCTGCTAGACTGTTACAGTTTGAGTTCCCCATCTCTGCACTGATTGTTCCATTGGATACCAGAGACTTGGTTTGCATTGACTGAGATCCTACATCACCAAGCATAACAAAGAAGCTCCACAGGTGGAACTGTGCTATGGCTCGCTGTTTCACTGTGATAGCCCCCCTTGGCCATTTAATGGCTGGTGGAGAGGTGGGGAAAAGGTTGGAGAAGACCAGTGACATCTACTGGGGTCTCAGTGAATGATGTAGTTTCTCCTCTAGTTCCCTCCACTCTTCATCTGGCATTGAATGTCCAATGACAAAAAAACCCTACATACAGACATAGGCTTATGTTTGTGTATGTCACTAATAGGATAATGGCCATTATCCTTGAAGGTGGAATTTTAGCTTTTGTAGAAATCTTGCATATTTCCTGCCTTCCTTTGCTTTCCACAATTTACATATCCCCCTTTCTGTATACTTCCTGTGTTCAGATATTATCTGAGGGAGTAGCTCTTTAGTTAATGAAGATGTCGCACTCTCTGAAACTAAAGATGGTGCTTCATGCATCTGACAAAGTGGGCTTGTGTTTATGCTACATTATAGCTATTAGGATCTCAACTTAGTGGAAAGTTTTGTAAGACTTATATTACCAGTACTGATTTTTATGAATAGGCAATAATTGATTGGTGAAATGGGGACCAATTTATGCTGGTAGCTGCTACTGAAGAAACTTTTCTTGTGGTCACCCTTTAAATGAGTAACATGAACATTTTAATTGCATGGGTGCAAAATGTGTTCTTTTGGAATATAGAACCATGTAGTTACAGACCTTTTAATTGCTTTCTCATTAGTTTTAATCGATGAGTTATATTAATTGATAGATTTGCCTTTGCCAATTATTTAATTGATGAATTATAAATAAATGTTGCTAAAAAAAGAATACTTTCTTTTCATGATGAGTCATGTTGAATGTCCTTCTGTTTATAGTAATTGTTATAGTATATATTTCTTTAATTAACTAGGCTTGTTTTGCTTCCCTCGTGAGTCAAGATTATGTGAATGGTACAGACCAGGAGGAAATTAGAACTGGTAAGCCAATGCCTACCTTTTTAATCTAGCATTTTTATCTGCTTCTGGTTTCTCCTCTTCTCTTGTGTTGCTTTTTGTTTTGATGATGTAGATGTGAGAATGTTGTCTTGTAGCCTTCGAGTTGATAAAACCGAGTATCAAATGCTTAGATAATTTTAGTTTTATGACAGCCAGAGGACTGTAAAATTCTTAACTTTGATCACTTTAGTGCTGTTTGAAGCAAAGGTGGGTTTTATCTCCTGATCTCCACCCTTAAAATTGGAAGTATATCACATTAAAGAATATGTGTGTATATTTTTTAACAAGTTTGAAAACAGAGAGTAGCATACACATTGCCAGTGCTGAAAGCCCACATGACATCTTGTTTTCTCCTCCAGACAGTTAGGGATAGGCTATGGTTTCTGGGAAATAAAAGTTCTTATGCAGTGTTGATCCCTTGTGTCTCTTCCTTTCCTGAACCCAGCATGGGCATCCAGCATTTCTTGCTCCTTTCATTGTAAAAGTCCTTGTTACAGCATTTTGAGCATCACTTTGCCGGCGTGGGAAATTAATGCAATGTCATGTGGTTACTGCAGTCTCTTTCTTGGGGTTTGGAATTACATTGAGTGTTTCCAGTCTGTGGGCCATTCTTTTGCTTTCCATATTTCTTGACAGATTTTAATTAGAATTAGATTCTGTCTCTGTAGATAGAAGCAGCTCTATTGATGTGCCATCTATTTCTGATTATTTATTTCTCCCAAGTGCGCTAAGTGCAGCTCCCACTGAACATTCTAAAATTGTAGGTTCATCTTCAAATGGTTCTTCTTGAATGATGCTGTCTTCCTTTCATTTCTTTTTAAATAGTTCTGTATTTCCATATATTGTTTCCATTGTCTTTTTATTGGTACTTAGTCATACAATCAGTTCTCCTGCAGGTCATATAGCATCCCATTCTTCGTTTAAATTTTCCTATGATTTCTCAGATCTTGTGGAAGAGATCTCTTTTTCTTCCCTTTTTGTTGTCATCTTCTATTTCTCTGAACTGATTATTATAGCTGTTCTCCTTGTCCCTGTGCAGAAGTTGTTGAATAGTTGCATTCAGGGTTCTGACACTATTTCTGTCACCATTCACTTTGGCTTCTCTTCTGCCCTTAACTGCTTGAAGATTTTCCTCTGTCATCCATTAAGGCTTCTCTTTCTTTTTGGCTGCAGATAGTTTCTTTTTCCATTCCTGAGGAATTCCTTTAAATTCTATGGAGTTGTTCTTGAAGTTGTATTTGGCATAGTGGTTGGTTTAGTGTTCTTCTTTAGCTTCACTCTAATTTTTGCTATTAGTAGTTCATGGTTTGTGCCACAATCTACTCCTGGTCTTGTTTTTGAACCGAGAATGGAGCTGCTTCATCTTCTGCTTCCAATTTTGTAGTCCATTTGATTTCTGTAACAGCCTTTATGTGATGTCCATGTATACAGTCTTTCGGTGCTTGAAGAATGTATTTCTTAGGAACAAACTATTGGCCTCGCAAAATTCAGTCAGTCTCCTGCTTCATTTCTTGGTGCTAAGCCACATTTTCTTGCAGTCTTTGACTCTGCTCTGTTTTCTACTTTGCATTCCAATCACCCATGATTAACAAGAAGTCCGGTTTTGGTGTATGATTACTTTCCTCCTGGAATCTTTCAGTTTCTCCTCCTTCTCTTCCTTCTGTCTCTGTAGTTGGATTATAAACCTGGATTATGGTTACACTGATGGATTTTCCAAGTTGTATTGATATGATTTAGTTAGTCTTTGCATTATATCCTTTGACTAGCCTTTTACTACATCTCTCCTCACTACTAATGCCACCCCATTTCTTAAATTTTCAATTCCTGTGTAATTATCTGACTCACTGTCCAGTTCATGTCCACTTCAGCTCACTCACCCCAAGTGTTACAATGTTTACATGTTCCCCTTCTTATTTTACTATGTGTAGTTTCCCCTGATTTATGCTTCTCATATTTCATGTTCCTATGTGATTGCAGCTTCAGATTTTCCTTTCACTCTGAGAATGTCAATAGCTGAATGCCCTTTTGGCTTGAATCTATTTGCATAATTAACCACAGTGCTACATGTAGTTGTCCTCTACTCTACTGAAGTAGTTAGAGTACCACTCAACCTGGGAGTGCCATCTTATAGCACTGTCTCTTGGTTGATTTTGCATTGTCTCATCATAGGGCTTTTGTGGTAAAAGAGTTTACAGTGCCTTTTTCTGCACAGTACTATCAAGCATTAGCTATGGTGCTACTGCTGCTGTCTCTGAGAGATCCTCTGCCAGTAGCTGCTTGGCATATTTAGTCTGGCTCCTCAGCAAACACCTGACATGGGAGACCCTAGTAGCAGCACCACTGCCATCAGTATGCAGTCAGGATTTTTGATGTACTCTTAATTAGGCGTTTTTCCAGTTTTAGACAACCTGGTGTTGCTGTCTTTTAAAGGTATGATTTTTAAAATGAACTGTAATGTCATTTACGCATATTTTTCAAAATTCAGTTACCGTAAGTCGAAACATTTCACATAGTAAATTTGCCTGAATCCCAAGCTGACTCTTAACTGATTTGTTTTGTAAACTTACTTTGCTTGTCCTACAATTTTCATTTGAAATAGCTTTCATGTTTTGTTGCCTTTATGTTTTAGGTGTTGACCAGTGTATCCAGAAGTTTTTAGATGTTGCACGGCAAACAGAATGCTTTTTCCTACAAAAAAGATTGCAGCTCTCTGTCCAGAAACCAGAGCAAGTAATTAAAGAGGTAAGCACTCTGATTTTCCTTAGTCCTAATTATGACACCCAAACTTATAATAGAATTCCGACAAAGCTTGACTATATTGAGTGAGCATATTGACTTCTAATGGGAGTTACTGCTACATATTTGTTTTTAAGATTATAGCTCTGCTACTGTCAAATTCATTGTCACCATGAGTCTTAAATGAATGGAAAATGCAAGAAAGAAATACATCACTGGGAAAAAAGAGTTTTTTCAGGAACAGATCAATGATTTTCTTTTTCGGTCAGGAACCGACCAATTAGTTCCCTTTCTGTTAAAGTTATAATTGCAAATTTAGACTTAACATATGTAGCAAACTTCAGTTAGTATTGTGTTGAAAATTAGTTATTGGGCTTCTCTCCAGAGAAGCATAATTTTCATAATTCTGTCCATAAGAATAAGAGTAAAAGGATTTTACAGTGTAATTGCACACATGTCTATCCAGGAGTGAATTCAGTGTGACTTACTCTAGAGCAGAATTTTATCTAAAATATTTTAACACCCAAAGGAAACAAGAGACTGGCTATTTCTGTTTCTTAGGACTTGGATGTTTTTAGAACTTAAGATGTTTGAGTGGAGATTCCTGATTTCTTGTTATTTAACGTATGCCTCCGTCTCCTATAGGATGTATCAGAGCTGAGAAATGAACTGCAGAGGAAAGAAATCCTAATTCAGAAGCACTTGACAAAATTGCGACATTGGCAGCAGGTTCTGGAAGATATCAATATACAGCATAAAAAACCTGCTGAAATGCCTCAAGGACCTCTAGCATATTTAGAGCAGGCTTCAGCTAACATTCCTGCACCCCTTAAGCAAACGTGAGCAAGAAGCATCATTCAAATGTTAGAATAACCTTTGTTATACCCAGCAGTGTGGATTTTTAAAATTATATGATTTACATGTTCCAGCCTTATATGGATTTTTAAGAACTGATATGAATAAAACAAATAAGGATGCATTTTGCACTTACAGGAATAAGAGCAGTGATCTTGGTTTTTATATTCACCATCTAGGCCAACAAAAGCTAATTATAATACAGACTGAAAACAAGCATTTCTTTTGTCAAATGTTGAAATACTTTCTGTTGAAAAAGCAACTGTATTTCTATTACATGGATGTACCTAAAACTGCATAAGTCATTCTTTTATCTTTATTTTGTGTTTAAAAACATTCCTAGCTTTGTGTCCAAGAGATTGTGAATGGCTGATGAAACAAAATATTGGCTGAAATGTAGATGTGTACCTTGGAGCCTGTGTGCTCAAGGCAGATTTTGGGCCTCTGAATATTAGCCCACTATGCTTCCTGGTAGAATACTTGTAAAATTGAATTCATGATTAGACAAAGAAAAGGAACAGGGCTGTGGTGAAAAGAAGATAAAAGTCAACAAGATCTTGAATGTGTCTAAAGTAGCTCTTTGGATTGTTGCCACTGTTTGTTCCACAGTGTGTCCTGTCTATTTTCTTACAGTGCTATTTTTCATGGTATAAGATACTCAACAAAGAGCTCTATAAAACATATTCTTATTCTTATTCTCCTTTTGCCCAAGGGGGAAAGCACCCATGACTTGATACTTATTTTACAACCTTGTCTGTCTTTCAGATCACAGTGCCTGCCATCTCTGCTTCCTACATATTTTTCTTTTGTGTTTCCTCTTGCCCCTGGTAACATGTTGCTCTTAATTATCTCTTCAAAATAGCTTCAGCATTGCTGTTGAAAATTCTTGTTATATAATAGAGGAAGAGAAATATCCATGAGAAATATATAGCTAACCTGAATTGTTGATAGAACTGTTTTCAAACTGAAAACTACTTTTTCAGTATTTGAATCCAGAATTAGATCATAAATCATACATGAACAAATCAGTCTCCGCATAGTTTTATTTCAAAAACATCACCAAATAAGTTACTAGTGAAGCTAATTTTTACCATGTGATGGCCAACACCTGAATTACTTCTTTCTTACTTCCTTACAAGTACATTGTTTCCTTACATATCTTTTCCAAGAATACTTTTTCCAAAAGGATTTCCTGGTCTTAAATACCATCAGTAGTTGAAGTTGGTTGGATTTCTTCTTAAGTTTTGTTGAAACAGCCAACACTTCACTGTTACATATTTAAGTGTTGCAGTCCAACACAGAGTAGACTGTGATACAGTGGAGTTAAGTGTTAACAGGTCTACAAATATTTTTATTAAATGGATGTTGTAATAAAAACATTGTTTCTTAATACAGTAAAAAAAATCCAAATCTCAATGCAATACAGAGATGCATCACAGGGTATACAGGGCTCCTAGAGAGAGGCCTGTACAGTCAGCCCTCCACATTTGTGGGTTTCACTGTTGCGGATTTGATTATTCACGGATTATTTCCTGTCACCTCTGCTGCCTCTGTGCCATTTTTAATAGGGACTGCAAGCCTCATGAGACTGAGACTCTATGAACAAGGCTTGTTAGTCTCTATTAAAAATGTGGGGCAGCAGTGGAGGTGGCAGTAAGCCTCACCAGCCACACCTTTCTGCCTTGGGAAGGAACCCTGATGCCTCAAAGGAATCCACGGTGGGTTGAATATGGTGATCATATTTTTGATGTGTTCAATATGGTTTGGGAGGTCCTAGAGTTATTCATGGTTTTTCCACTTCCATGGGAGTCCTGTGCCCCTAACCCTAGCACAAGTGGAGGGATGACTGTAAATCCAAGGGGAGGGTATACAGATGTGCGGGATTCTGAGGCATGTAGTCCCAATGACATATGTCAATATATAAACATTATCTGTGTGATACTAAGTATGTATTTTAAAATGGATTTAGTATTTAGTCCTATTAGTGTGACAGCAGTCTGAAAGAAACACCTGATTGCCAACAACCTATTTCTTGTTTGAAGCTAATGAGGAACTACTAGAGTTGTCAGATTAAAAAATGGAGAAGACTCCAATACCTTTAATATTTGCATCGTAAAGGATATTTCAGAAGGTGTTCCTTACAACAGGAAACTGGTAATACCAGATGATATTCCCTTTTCTACACAAGATATGGGAATCCTTTGCAGTTTCCATTCTAACAACGCTAGTGACTACTATTGTAGTGATGTGCCTGTATTCCAAAAGCGATGGGGCTTCTCTGTTTATGAGGTTACCCAGCCTTTCCCCTCACTTCGATGTAAATGGGACGCCTCTCTATTATTGTTGTGTGCTTTCAAGTGATTTCCAACTTACAGCAACCCTAAGGCAACCCTATCACGGTGTACTCTTGGACTGAAAATGTGTGACATGCCCAGGGTCACCCAGTGAGTTTCCATGACCGAGTGGGGAATCAAACCCTGGTCTCTAGGGACATAGTCCAATGCTCAAACCACTACGCCATGCTGGCTTACCCCTGCATAATTTCTTGTCCTCAACATTCTTAAAGAAACAGAAGCACTTTTCTTTGGGTTGATGAGAAGGGGAAATCCATACTTTCAAGTGTAATAACCCTGTTAACTCTACTAAATACAGAGTTTAAAAACAGGAGACTTTACAGTGATATGCAGTCATTGCAAGGGTACGAACATTCATTCATTCATGCATGCATTTGATATAAGTACAAATGTAACTTTCAATGTTGATTACAATCTGTTGGGACAGAAGCACATTTATATGACTGATTTCTAAACCAGTTTACTACAATCATTCCACTTTCAGATACTGTACTATACACATTTTAAAATAACACCATTTACATGGCAACAAATAAATGGCACAAATATTTAAAAAGCAACCCTAAAAGAAGAATTTATGAGGAAAGCAAATGACATCTTGAGAGGAAGGTGTTTCCTATGTGGCTACTATTATAGCCACAGAATCTTTTAGTACAGCGAACAGTAAAGGCTGGGTTGAGGCTGGGTTATGTTAAGGGCCACCATCCCGTACATGACCCCTTATATGACCCTTCAGGCTCTTTTCTAGGCTAAACTGGTATTATGCCATCTTTAGTGCTAACCTGACATTTAAATTCTCCTGCTCTTAGGGATGTTTGTGTAATGCTGAGTTAATATCTTTACAGCACTTCGTGAAATCCTTAGTGTTGTTCTAAGTCTTTTGAATTGCTTTATTTTTCTCCTGTGTTGCTTTCTCTGTATGCTGTCATGTTTAAACATGTTTTACTGGTTTCAGTTTTACTGGCTATATGATTGTAAACTGCCTGGGGAAATCTAATTGGGATTGAAATTAATAAAATCCAGCTGGCGTGAGCCCTGGCTGTTAGAGGACTATATTTTCTTCTATGAGCCTGCCTAGGTGCTAGGATCTTCAGGGGAGGCCTTTGCCTCAGTCCCACTTCCTTCTCAGGCATGTTTCATGGGAACAAGGGAGTAGGCCTTTTCAGGGGCTGCTTTGAAATTTTGGAGCTGCCTCTCAAGCTAAGATGGTGCTCTCTTCCTACCACTAAGGGAAAACTATTCTGACAAGCTATTAGAAACTGACTGCACTGGGCCTTTAATGATGTGCCATTCTGTTGTTTTTATATACTGCCTTTTAAGGAATTTTTAAATGTTTTAAATTTTATAGATTTTTTAAAAATCATCAGTATTTTATGGATTGTATAAATTTGTATATTTTTAATTTATATTGGTGAGTATTTTCTAAGTCATCTTGAGGCCGTGTACTGGAAAGTAGTTGGGGTATAAATCAGTAAAATAAATAAAAATCAAGGAGCATTAAGTTAAGAGAATTTTCTTTCAAAAATTATTAGTATATTTTAAAACTTATAATCCATTTTACCAAATACTTGCTGAATATCATGAATATTTTTTTGTTCGTATTATATTGGATAATTTAACACATCATTAATTTCCCGATGCAGCTGAATTCTCTCACTCATTTATCTGAGCTTGGATAGTAAACTCCTTGTGGTCTTCAAAATGCTGTTTAAAGGTATAATGTAAACATTTAATTACATCATCAAAGATGGATATTATAGAAAAGCTTTCTCTCAGAAAGAGAAATACTTAGTAAACCATTCCTGATGTCGAGGGTCTGGTTTTTCAGCATCTTCAGGGTTTGATGTTTCAGTGTTTTGCAGCCTGGAAAAAAAAAACAAATATGAAAAGAGGCAGCAATAACTGGCATTCAGATTATGTTCTAAATCTCTTTTATAGAAGAGGCATGTTGCCCATGCAGAAATAACTTGGAAGAGAGATTTTTGCGAATCTAGAAACGTGTTTACTGCAGATGTCCTCATTAGTTGAATCAATGAGCGGAGAATTGGCAGAACTAAGTGAGGCCTAAATAATAAGTGGGCATTTCATTTTTCTCTAAATATATAGAATAATATCAGTTACGAATTGTTGGTCTCAATTTAGATCCTGTGGAAAACCATTGCTTGCTTAGCCATGGTATAGAAACTCTGGGAATGATCAGTAGTACAACATGCAAAACCATAGCTGAAAGCTGCTTATCTGCTTTCATTTTTCTGTCCACTTAGCAGTTAGTTTCTTTGGTTCCTGTCTGCTGCCACAGTGCAGCAATGAATATACCTGCTTTGGGGCTGTAGATGATAAGTACGATGAAAGCAAAAATTCTATTAAAACAGAGATGGACAACTTTTAGAGACCTTGAGGATGACATGGGATGTTATTTGGGCAGCTGGGGATTCAGATAATCCCGCACATAAACACCCCCCCCACACACACACAAACACAAACTTTACAGGAAGTGGGAGACTTTTGGTATCACTGGGGTGGGATGAAGAATAGAGCCTCCCACTCATTCCCAGTAATTTTGCTTCCCTCCAGCATAACGTTTAGTAGGATACCTCTAGGGTGGGTATAGATTTAAAGCTTGTGAAGGGCAATGTGCTAGGAAGAAAGATTTTTCTGGAAGAGTGTTTAATAGTACATCTAAGTTTAATAGTACATTTTGAGCAAGGAATTGTTTTCTCAAAGTTGCAATTCATAATTAATTATATCCAGTTTGAAAGCTTTGTGCCCCCCCCCCTTGGTATGCTTTAGCTTTTCAGGAGCGTTTATAAATAATTAAGAAATAAATAGTGCAATAATTGAAACACACAGTGATATCCTTTTGCTGGATCCCACTTCTTCATAAAGACCTGCTCCAGAGAGCTGGAAGAGCCCCTGGAATAAGTGCTTTGTGCTCTGGAGGGATGCAGCAACCGAGGGAGTGTTTCGTTTGTGTTGGTGTTGGATACAAGAGTCAGTGTGTGAGACAGTTTATGGAGCAGAAGATACTACCTATGATCTCTGCACAAGAAGACACAAGAGTGCTTTCATTTTCTTAACACTGAGAACACTGAGAAGCTCACTAGGCTAATACACAACTTATTCAGACCTGAATAGGATATCAAGCACTTTGATGAGAGCTGTCCTCTCAAACTCTGACAACTAGAAATCATTGACTGCAAAGAATCTGAAAAATATTGTTGTTTACCATCAAGTCATTTGTGGCTTATGGCAATCCTAAGGCAAACCTATCATGGGGTTTCCTGGGGCTGAGAGTGGATGACATGTTCAAGGCCACCCAGAGGGTTTCCATGGCCAAGTTGGGAATCAAACCCCGGTCTCCATGGTCATATTCCAAACCACTACGTAACACTGGCTCTCCATGAGAAATATTATTACTTCTTAAGCTATCCAGGTCTTAAAGCCCTGAAGTTTTCTTATGGGGAAGTAACAGTTACTTTAGCCCACACACTTACATTGTGAAATGATGTTATAAGCAGTTTATATATTTTTAATAAAGGTGCACAATCCATTAAAAGATTTTTCCCTTACTAACTGAAGACCAACGAACTGAAAGATATACCCTTTGTAATACATTAACCAGATGTATTGAGAGAACTGCTAGCTGGATACTTTCTAAATACTGGAGCTATAGGGTAAAATTCAGCTGTTAGGTCCAGCTAGAAAAGACACACTGAAGTAATGAGTTTTACTTAACTTTTGATCAGTTCCTTCAATAGCCTTTCCCAAGTTGGTACTAGTAGTTGGACTTAGACCACAGGTGGATAACATTCAGCAAAGAGCAGACTCGTGCTCGATGGCATTGGCTGCCTAACAGGAGAGAGAACCTGGCAAGAAGAGAACTAGTCAGGCCCCAATCCCCATACAGAGAAGAAGCAGCTGCAGTCAGCTGGCTTCCTTTCTCTTTGCCAAAAATAACATTGCTGCAATTGCCAGTTGCCTTCACATTACAGAAGTGAAGGGAAGCACACCCTTGCCCCATAGATTAGAGCCAGAGGACCAGGGAGACCATAGCTGCAGGGGGTGTTTTTTGGCTTTTTGGTCCTACTGCTATCTTTCGTAAGCTGCCTTGAGTATCAATAGATTGACAGCTGAGGTATAACACTTCAAAATAAATATATCATGACCCCATAGTGTGTCAATGGAGACATCCATCAAAGCATAGTTAAGCTTCTTTAACAACTTTAGTATATTTAATATTTAGTATAGGAGAGGAGTCAACATATACTCCAGAAAGCAAATCCCTGAAAGCTAGGCATCTGAATATTCATCTTCTTTCAAAATGACATGTGAAATTGTGAAAAGAGGTTTTAAGTAAACAGAGATTTAGTATAATCTGATTTCTGTCAGTGACTTTTTCATTCCTTCCATTTTAAAGCACTGCAAACTTTTTTGTATTATCTGAATGTATCAGTGTTTTCAGATTTCCACTGAGATAGCGCTGTTAATCTGTTGCAGTAAAAAAATGAATCTTGTGGCATATTAAAAACCAAACGATTTACTTGGCATTACTTTTTGTGCACTGCAAGCAACTTCATCAGATGCCTGATACATAGCTTCCATTGCCAGATATGAATACACACATCAAAGTGGTGGGAGGAATACAAATCCAAAAAGTATCAGGCGTATTGAGGTCTATAGCTGTTAAAATATATCTGGACATAGAAGAATGGATGGCTCTTCTGGATGTTGGATGAGGCATATAGCACTCAAGTACTCCTCAATTCAAGCAATTCAAGCAGGTAGCCTCAGTGACAAAGAGTCTTTATTGACAGTTGCACCCATTCTTAAACTGGAATAACCTGGCGACAGTAGCTCTGATAATTTCCTGGCTAGATTAATGCAGTGTTCTTGATGTGGTGCTTCCTTTGAAGTAGGTGTTTTAAAGACATGCCTCTCCTAGTACTGACCAACTGAGGATTTAAGATTGACTTGTCACTGAGGAGTGTGTTGTCCACTGGGCTACAACTCATGAGCAGGGCCTTGTTATGATGGCATCCTTCCTATTGGGTTTTGGCTCTCTTCCATATTGAAATGCATTTATGCCTGCATTTGTGGGATATAGTACTTTAGTTGATGATTTTTGCTTATAGTTTTATTGTGTTTTATTTTTCAGTATTGAAAGTATCTAACTTTGCACAAGTTAAGAACCTCTTGGTGTCATCTCAGTCCAGTGCCCATTTACCTTCCCCATAACTTTCACAAGTATTCCTCTACCATAGTAGTTATTCACCCTGTAGCCTTTAGCTTATCTCATCCCAGTTCCTCTGTCCTGCTTCTTTTTCTTTCCTACCTCTTTTTTCTTTTTCGCTAGCCTTTCTCTCTCCACCTGGTATCTGTCCCTCTCCTAATCAGGTACCAAGAATTTCTCTCCCTCTCTTTTAAGGTTGCTATATTTTTGTCCCCCAAATCCTGGCAGCCATATTTTTTCATATGTTGACGCATTAAAACAGTTGACCAGCAACCTCTCTCCCTATTACGTTTTCATTCAGCAGCATTCTGCTCAAGATTCTCAACCTGTGGCAAAAAGTGTTTTGTGCACCAACTATCTCCTTTCTTTAACACCGTTTCTGCTCAGAGCTCTTGTGCCTTTAACAGCTTCATCAGTACACCTATTCAATAAATACAGTTTTCCCATGAATGGCAATTACACCAGTTTGAGAAGTAGTGTAAAGCATTACAATCAAGATTTGCAACATCTACAGCTGAAATCAGCCTTCCAAAAAGTTTGCAAAAATCTATTTCACAGCAGGGAAAGTTCTCAGACAGAGACATGTCCGAGCTGCATAGAATAAGTCAGCAAATGTGTAATTTTTTTTAAGTTGTAAGATTATGTTTCACAGCAGGAAAAGGAGCACACAGACTTTCAGGCAAGTGAAAAAGAATAACCACTGTTGCAAAGAGCCCTTTCTGGTTTCCAGACACAGTCCACTACAGCACTGCCCCCAGGTACAAACAAGATTTGCCTACATGTCAACCCAGAAAAGCTGCACTAAAATTCTAAAGTGAGCGAAATAATGCACAAAACAATTACAACCTCCCATGACCATTACATGCAAACTCTAAAATTGACCAGCTTTATTTATTGTCAGCCTTATGCCCAGATAATGGAACAATACACTGACCTGATTCAGAAGTAGGGATTACAAAGCTACTGAAGGAAAGTGCTTTGTATGCTGCAGTTTTATTAATGATGATGTGATGATCGAAATCCAATTAGTACCAACTAAAGAAATTAGACCAGACCCATTGTATTAAGTGTTGACATTCCCTTCAGCAGTTGAATTAGTGGGTCTACTCTAGTTGGGACTAGCAATCAAAGAATGTCTCTTCAGAGTATCACCTTTCACCTGCCCTTCACAATCACCCAAAATGCAATGTGTAAATCCATAACAGGAATTTATCTATAGTCCAGATAAAAAGCCTAGCAATATAGCAATACAGTTTTTTCTTCCTGCCTTTTCTCTCCCTTCATCCATATACAGCCTTTCCTTCTCCTCACTCATACCAGGAATGCTCATTCATTCATTCATTCATTCATTCACTTTTCAGTAGTGTATTTTCAATCTCTTTCTCTCTCTCTGAGTCTGGATTGACTGATTGATTGATTGAAATAAGTAGGGTTCACCGGGCAGCTAGGTTAGGCAGAGGTAGAACCTGTATTGTTCCAGCAATGGAAAGGCCAAAATGACGTTTCAGATAACCTTGTCTTACAGAACTCCAACCAAAATTAGTGGCAAGCATTTGGACCCATCTTTAGTGCTGCTTGCTCTTGAGAAGACATCTAATTTTAAGGAGCGTTCTGAATTCTACCGAGCATGGTTTCTGCCACTTTGTTATCCAACTTGGCACTGCAAGTTATAGAAACTAAATTAACTAAACTAAAAATTAAAATTAATTATATCATTTAAAAAACTGTCAGGGGCTCCTCAGTATGCATGCCAGGTATAAAGGTCTAAATTTAATGGATTTAGAGCTATGGTAGACAAATCCCACACCCAGTGTTCAACACACAAATGCACTTGGTGTGTGTGTGGGGGGGGAGAGCTCTGATAATATAATATTTGTTTAAAACAGTTATTATACTATCTGCTTATCTTTCTAAACACGCTAGCAAATTTAACATAAAATTATTTACCAGTTTGGTCTATTTTCTCTCAGCAAATCTAGACTGGTGTCTTACCTTGGGGCTGGTTTGATTTCCAAAGCTTGTACAGATGGATAGCACACTCTGACACAGCCAGGATTCTGATCTAAACTTGTAGATTTTGTTATCTGAGGTGGATTTCTTTTAGGCCTTAAGTCACCAGTTAGAAAGCTTTTTGCATAGGAGGCTAAATTTGGAACACTGACAATTCGGCTGGGAGCTTCATCCATCTTTTTCTTCTGCTTTATGATAAATAACAAAATGATATAATATGGAAGTGTCATTGAAAATTATTACAATGTACATGATTATATTAGAATAAAATCAATGCTCAGAAAGTATGCATGTTTAAAACCCTTTGCACAGGTTATACTGGTAATTATTTACAACAGTCTAGGCAAGTAGGTCACTTCATTATCTTTGAATTTCCCCTGGGACCGGGGAAATAAATGGCTCACAAATTCACGGCAGAGCTAAGATTAAATCTAGGAACTTCCCAGCCTAGATTACCTGAACAGGGAGACAGAGAACGCAAGACATACAGTGATAAAGCCAGACACAAAGTGTTTTTGATAATTAGTACTGGATATACTTTGAGAGACAGCATAATGCAGTGGTTTGAGCATTGGGCTATGACTCTGGGGATGTGGGACTGAACCCCTGCTCAGCCAGAGAAACTCACTCAGTGACCTTGGGCATGTCACACATCCTCTGAACCTCAGAGGAAGGCAAAAGCAAACCTCTGAAGAAATCTTGCCTTGAAAACTGCATGATAGGTTTGCCTTAAGGTTACATAAGTTGGAAATGATTGAAGGCACACAACAACAAACTGGGTATACTTTGCTGAAGCAATGGAGGTAAAAAGGTTTTCCATTTTTAAAGGTAAAACTAGATTTCTTAGGAATCCAGGTCTAATCTACAGAGCAGGGTAGGAATCGTGTGGCCTTCCAGATAATGTTGGACTGCAGCTCTCAGTATTCCTTATCATTTGCTGTACTGGCTAGGGCTGCTGGAACTAGCAGTTCAGCAACATCTGGAGCGCCACATGATTCTCAGCCTGGCTACAGAGGAATAGGCCACAGTCCAGCAATGTGATTAAAAAGCTGTTGAAGTAATTGAATCATAACTACATTTAACTCTGTAGTAGATTGTGAGAATGGAATATATGCACTCTGGTATGTAGGCTTAGGTGAGACTTGCTGAAAACAAAATCAGGCACATTCTTCTAACTATTAATGGTACCACATCAAGTCTCAGCAAACCACCAGATTTTGTTAACAAAAGTGTACTGTCAGCCTTCTGGTGACGTGTGTGGCTGGAGGGCTATGTTAGATCTGAGGGAGGTCTAACTAGTCACTGTAATGCAGTATGAAGCAAATTCAGGTGCATTTTAATTTGAGGACTTGCAGAAAATGTGGAAGTTTATAAGAATAATAAAAAAGTCATGGTGGTTAGCAAGTTTCAGTGAGAAACACGAATCTAACAGCTATACTGGGCAAAATTACAACAGTTAGCAAGAGATGACATTGATTAACATATCCTGACTATCTGTAGTGACTACAGTATACCCTAGAATTTGCCCCAGAACCTTGTGTGATAAAGAGGGAGTTCTCAGCAAATAACTCTGCACAGAAAAGGTTCCTTGAAGACAAACAGACTGAAAACTACCATTATGAAACAGCAGTTTACAAATATCCTTTTTGTGAAAACTGAATAATTTTTTTTACACCAGGTTGGATTCATAAACCATTTTTCTAAGTACAGTGGGCCCTCCCTACCCGAAACCTCCATATGTGTGAACTCCAGTTCACGCAAAGTGTCACATTCTATATGTGGCAGTGATGTGCGCATATCTGCCCTCAAGCATCCGCACACACATCGCCACCACTGATTATAATGGGATGCATTTGTGATTTCCAGTATTTGTGGGGGTCCTGGAATGGAACTCTTGCATGTATAGAGAGACTGCACTGTATATGTTCCATCCAATTTAACAGCTCTGTGAACAGGAAAAGAGTTGTGCTCACAAAAGGAACAATTACACTGGACACAACCATATCTAAGTAATGCAAAACCTGGCCTACACAATGGTAATTTGTAGGTGATAAATATAATCAGTCTATACACTTTTCAGTTTAAATGGTTTTTGTTACCTTTGCAATGGGAGTCAAACATGTAGTAGGATTTGTATTAAAAGAAAAGGACCGGTTGCGACAAGGCTCTGCACTGGGTATAAGTGAATGCTGAAGTTTTCTTCCATCCTGTCAAGGAAAAACTATGTGCTGGTTAGAGAACACTTGGTATGGCCTTCATTCTAGAGCAGTTAATGGAAAGCCATGACAGCATCTCAGCTGAAAAACAAATGCATTCTGAAATTATTAACCCTAAACAAAGAATGCATGCTAAAATTACTAAAGGGACCAGTTGGTTAAAAAAAAAAAATAGAACTGGCATGATTTGCCCTCCACAGATGCATAGCTGTGCCAGTGGGATTGGTCTCAAAGAAGCTCTGTCCCTTCTTCAAGATCAAACATTAAACTCTCTTGATCTCAGTTTGAAAGATGAAAGTGAATGCTTAATAAACTGAAATCAAGAGGTTTGAAAAGTGCACCTCTTGGGCTGTATTGTACCTACTGGCTTCTTCCAAGTGTCAGTATACAAATAGAATTACACAAACAGAATTATGATTTACTTATATTTATCAGAAGTAAGTCCCATTAAATTAAACGGAACTTGATTGCAGATAAATACGTATCAGTTTACGTAATTATTTTGTTCCTAACCATTCTATATTTGTTGTGTAACAAGGTAGCACTGAGTGTAACATGGTGCTCTTATTACTTTTGAGGCCTACCAGAAAGAAATAAAGAATGTTTCCACGATTGGACTGAACACTGCTGCTAATGTTTTTGGGGCAGTGTGTAGCACAGGGACAGGAGAGAGAGAGAGAAAAAAGATCTGTGTTGCCATAGATTTTAATGCCCAGTCAGCTCCTGAGCAGCTTGTGAACTAAAAGAACGTCTCTCCTGATACAGATGGCTTTCACTGGCCTCTTTGCTGTCACGCTGCCCACAGCCATTTTATCCCTACTGCTATACTACTGCCGATATTGCTGTTGCAACCTATACCAGTCTAGTTAAACCAGCCAACATAATCCCAGAGAATGCCTCTTCTAACATTTTAAATAGCTGCTATATAGCACATGCTGCTAGTACACACTGTGGAAAATCTCACCATTAATTCCTTAATCATCTCTTCTTTTTCATTTAATTTATCCTGAAGGCAGCCTATAAGATGTAGGTCTTCCAGCCTAGGGTCTCTCTTTCTTGGTTTCTCTTCCAGTTCTTTAAGCCTGTTATTGATTACAGGACAAGAAATACAGGGTGAAATTTCCAGAATCTTAAAAACACACTGCAACTATCCTGGTAAAATAAAAAATTCATTAACTTTCTGTCAACTTCAAAAGCTTTAAAGTACACTTCTAGTTCAAATTTTTCTAGTTAGGTCTTAGATCTCATTGTCAAGACCTCTGCATTCAGTGGCTAAGCCAAAGTTTTAAGCCCTGCTTCAGTCCCTTCTATTTTAAATAAATAAGATTTAAAAATGCTTGACTGCACCCTAACTCCCATGTTATGTATCTGGGAGTTGTGGTTGGGGATTGCAACTTGGTCCTATTTGTGCTTGTTGTTGTTGTTAACTGCCATCAAGTCAACCTTGACTTATGGCAACCCTATGGATGATATACCCCCAAGTCACTCTACCATCAACAGCCCTGCTCAGGTCTTGTAGATTCAGGGAGGTATCTTCCTCGATCGAGTCTACCCAGTTTAACATGGTCTTCCTCTTTTCCTACTGCCTTCTACCTTACCGAGCACTACTGTCTTTTGTAGTGAGACATGTCTTCTCATGATATAGCCAAAGTGCGACAGCTTCACTTAAGTCATCTTGGCTTCTAGGGAGAGTTCAGGCTTGAATTGCTCTAGGACCCATTCATTTGTCTTTTTAGCAGTCCAGGATATCCGCAGAACTCTTTTCCAGCACAACATTTCAAAGAAGTTGAACTTCCTATTAACTTTCTTCACTGTCCAACTTTCACAACCATACACAGGAATTGGAAATACAATGGCAACGGACAATCCTAGTATTCAGTTATATATTTTGACACTTCAGGATCTTGTCTAGTTCCTTTGTAGCTACCCTTCTATGTCCTAGTTTTCTGATTTCTTGACTGAAGTCTCCATTCTAATTAATAACTGAACCAAGAGCTATGGAAAACCCCGAACTATCTCAATGTCTTCGTCATCTGCTTTAAGGTTATGTAAATCATCTGTGGTCGTTTTTTTGTTTCATTTCGTTTTGTTTTCTTAAAGTTGTGGCACACCCATCTCTTTAACAGCAATTCATAGTTTCTCATCATCCACACAATCGAAGGCTTTGTTATAATTTATAAAGCAAAGGAAAACTTTCTTTTGAAATTCTTTGGTGTGCTCCATTATCCAATATATGTTTGCAACATGATCCCTAGTGCCTCTTCTTCTCCTGAACCCAGTTTGGACATCTGGCATTTCTTGCTCTATATATTGTAGAAGTCTTTGTTGTAGAATTTTGAGTATGACTTAGTTTGCATGGGAAATTAATGCAATCATCCTGTAATTACTGCAATTCTGGGTGTCCCCCTTTTTTGAGTATTGGAATGATCTGAGAATTTCCAATCTGCGGGCCAGTCTTTTGTTTTCCATATTTTTTGGACAGATTTTAGTTAGAACTAGTTAGTTTAGTTAAATTCTGTCTCTGTAGACTGAAGATGCTCTAACAATATTCCATCTGTTCCTGGTGATTTATTTCTCCCAAGTACTCCAACTGCAGCTTTCACTTCTGTTTCTAAAACTGGAGGTTCATCTTCATATGGTTCTTCCTTGATTGAATTTGTCAATTTTCATCTGGTTTATATTGTTCTTCAATATCTTGTTTCCATCATCTTTTTAGCTCTGTTTGGTCATGTAATGTGTTCCTCTCATGGTTGTAGAGCCTTGGTTTAAATTTCCCTTTGATTTCTCAGATCTTGTAGAAGAGGTCGCTTGTTCTACCTTTTTTGCAGTCATCTTCTGTTTCTCTGCATTGCTTATTACAGTAGTTCTCCTTGTCCCTGTGCACAAGTCATTGAACAGTTTCATTCAAGGTTCTTACTCTATTTCTGTCACTTTTACTTTTGCATCTCATCTGTCCTTAACTGCTTGAAGAGTTTCATCTGTTATCCAATGGCTCTTCTCTTTCTTTTTGGCTATAGATAGCGTCTTTTTGCATTATTCTCTAACAATGTTCCTGGCTTCAGTCCAGAGTTTTCTAGCTCCTGGTCATTTAGGACTTATAGTGCAAATCTACTTTTTCACACTATCTGTAAATTCTATGGGGATGTTCTTTACATTGTATTTCAGCACAGTGGTTGGTTTAGTATTCTTCCTTGGCTTTACTTTAACTTTTGCAGTTAGTAGTTCATGCCACAGTCTGTTCCAGGTCTTGTTTTTGCAGAGAGGCTGGGGCTTCTCCATCTTCTGCTTCCAATTATGTAGTCTATTTGGTTTCTATATTGGCCATCAGGTGATGTCCATGTATATAGTCGCTTCTTGGGTTTGCAATGAACAAACTGTTGGCCCTGTAAAATTCAGTCAGTCTCCTGCTTCATTTCTTGATCCGAGACCAAATTATCCTATGATCTTTGATTCTGCTCTGTTTTCTACTTTTGCATTCCAGTCACCTATCATTAACAAGAAGTCCTGTTTTGGTGAGTGATCAATTTCCTCCTGGACTCCTGCATAGAATCTTTTAATTTCTTCTTCTTCTGCCTTTGTAACTGGAGCATAAACTTGGATTATGGTTATACAGATGGGTTTTCCCTGAAGTCTTACTGGCATGATTCGTCAGACTTTGCACTGTATCCTTTGGGTGCTTTTGCTGTATCGCTATAAATGTCACGTATTTCTTCTTAGATTTTCCTTTCCTGAGTAGAACACTATGTAATTATCTGACTCAAAACTTCCCTTTGTGTCCACTTTAGCTCAATCACCCCAAGTATTGCAATGCATATGTGTTCCCTTTCTTGTTTTACTATGCCTAGCTTCCCCTGATTCACGTTTCTCGCATTCCATGTTCCTACAATATCTGTTGTATAGCTTCAGACTTTCCTTTCACCTCTGAGCATGTCAACAGCTAAATGCCTTTCAGCTTGAGTCCAGCTGCATCACTGGCCTACAGCACTACTCATTAGTTATTCTCTGCTCTACCACAGTGGTTTGTTGAGTGCCATCCAACCAGAGAGTTTCATCTTCTGGCACTATCTCTTGTTTCATTTTGGATTCTTATACTAGGGGTTTCATGTTAAAAGACACTCAAAAGGGGTTTACTGTGCCTCCTTCTATGCAGTACTAACAAGTGTTAGCTATGGTGCCACCGCCATTGTATCTAAGAGATCCTCTGCCAGTGTCACTCCCCACGCCTGTTGCTGCTCAGTAGCTGTTTGGCAGGCTCCTCAGCAAAAGCCTGTCTGAAAAGGGAGACCCTACTAGCAGCATTGCTGCCATCAGCACATTCTCTTGCCTCACAGGAGCACACAATCTCACCACCATGGAAAGGTAGTGCCATTGGTGGCCCTATTTATGTTTACCTAATGGTAAATTCACTACAATCAGTGGGCTATACTACCAAATAGCTGGGCATACAATTGCAGCCTTGGACTATTAAGCAAACTGCAGTTCATATTTTTAAGGTATTACTTTTATTCAAGGTCTGACTAGCTGCTTGCAAAATTTGAGTCTTTCTTATAATTTTTATTTATTTGTTTTGTTTCAGAGAAGAAAGACTGGTGGGCAGCAAAGAGGAATACAGAGTCTAAAGGGAAAAGTAGAGAAACCCTATTGAAACATCTTTAACTCTTAGCAGTTGAGGATTTTTTATTGTCTTTTAAAATTGCTTTTCACTGATTCTTTTTAACTGGATATGCATCTATGACAGCCATTTGTGATGGCATTCATAGCAATTCCTCAAAATCCCAAATTTGCTTACAGGCCCCCAAACTCTGGAGACCTCTGTACTGTACCATGGTTAATGTTGAAAAGGTAAGGGAGCCAGAATCAGACGAGAGAAAGAAAAGAAGGGGAAAACACATTATTCCTGTTTGAAAACAAACATAACACACATGAAGTATTTACATTTTCCCCACTCCAGCTCCTATATTCTTCTAGGATACATAAAACTTACTCATTTTCCAAGGAGACAATCTTTGCATGGAGAACAGTTTGTGAATTACTGAACTCAGACATCACATTTTGCATCTCTTTGTGATGGTCTTCTTTCAAGACATCCAGTTCCTTTTTATGTTTGACTTTAAGGTCCTCTTCTAATAACCTTTAGTGGTAAGATGAAAATGTATAATTAAGCAAAGATAATTATAAATATTAAGGATCCTTTATTAAACATGCTGTAGTTGTCAGTAAACCATTTTGATGCACTTTCATGTATCAACTGGGTTTTGAAGAATCATCATGGTCTTCCTCTAATGAAATTTTGCAATGAAGGGCACTGGTTACCTAGTATCAGAAGAAAATGATTCTTCATTTGGAGAAAGGAGGACAACTGAGCACTACTTCAGCAACATTGTGGGACCATAAAGAACTGTATCTATGTTGCTATAGTAAGTTTGGCTGTGGATGATCTACAGTGGGGTGGGACAGGCACCCTTTTTTTCAGATCCCCATTTGATCGAGGGAGTACTTTTGAGGTCCACATGCTGACAGTGAGCAGAGCAGCAGTAGAGAGGGACAAAAGAATGGAATGTGATCCCCAGATGTCTTTCTGACACTCTGTATTCCCTCCCTCATGCCACCCATTCCCCCCTCTCTTCCCACTTCCCCTTTTCCCTAGGGGTAAGGGTTCATCTCACTTTTGCAGAAACCTGAACACATCACATGCAGAGAACTTTTTAAATTTGGCAAAGGGCCACATAAGATCAGACCAAGGCTGCAGGATGCTCATTCTGATCTAAACAAAGAAAATGGTCATGACCTTTAAATATGATGATATAGCTGTAGAAAAGAGAAGGGCTCATGTTTCCTATTCATCTTACTAAAACACAATTATCCCCTCTATCTAGGAACTCATAGGTTGTATCTGCACTGGGGCTTATGTATCTCTCTGGGATATGAAGGCTGTATATTCTACTTTGGACAAAGCTGAGGCCATGGGTTAGGAAGTATGAAGTACTTGTACTTTCTGTTCCCTTATGTCTCATCTAAACTACTTCAAGAATCAGCACTGATGGCATCTAAACCACTGACTCTTGCTGATTTCATTAACGTGTCCAGTTGTTTGGTAGAAAGGATGATGCAGTGAAGTGTTTCATACAAATCAGCAGGTAATATTATTGAAGGGCCACTTTGATGAGGAAGTGGTGAGTGGATGGCCAAAGTCCTCTCAAAGGAGGACTTCTAGCCAAGCGTAAGACCCTAAACTTTTCTCCTTACACTTAAAACACCTTGCCTCTAGAATGGCAATTGGGGTTGGACAACTGGGGCTGGAACTGGCCCTGGGGCAATCAGGGCCTTATAATCTTTATTATAAGGCTGCTTTATAATCCACTACATAAGAGGTATAAAATGAGCGGTAAACCTTCTCTGTTGGTTCTCCCTGTCTTGAAGCTGTGCAGACGTTTGCTTCTGTAGCTCCACATCTATACTCAACAAATCCATTGTGTCCTTTAGAAGGGAATTTTCCTTCTTCAACCCAGAAATTTCATTCTGACATTTCTCCAGTTCATCTTTAAGAGATTTTATCTGATTCTGGTAACTTCCTTCCTAAGAAAAAGAGCAAATGTAGATATTTGAAACTGATGCTTACATATTATGGATGTGGAGAACATACAATTAAAGAGATACAATTTAGGAGCCTTCTGCTGAATGACAGAATACATCTATAGGTGCTCATGCAGCTGTATCTAGTGCTTCCTTACAAGAGGTTAACGTCTTTCAATTATCAAGTATTATCAGGGCTGAGAATATCCCATAACTTCATAACAGCACATAAATAAGTATAGTGAAGGGTACAACACTGAGCTTGTAGACAGGTCCTTCTTTATCTAAGAGGCTGGCAGCACGAAGCCAGAGAAGTTGCTGAATAAGATTTCGTCCAGTCAGAACCCCCAAGCTTTAGTCGCTTGTATGCAAGGCTACTATGCAAGAATTCTGTTCCTAATGCAAAACGGGAGTGACTTTGTTGCAGATCTTTTCCTCCTCAAGAGCATAGTACAAGCAAACCAGCTTATTCTCAATGGTGCTTATGATCACATATATAATCATAATAAAGTACAGTGGTTGTCTTTTTAGCTGAGCCATAAAACAAAATATTTCATATTCCTAAAAACAGAAGTAAATGCTGTTGAAAAACTAAAGAAGGATTTGTAAACTGGAGTAATTAAATGGCTGTTCGAAAATCCGCCTCATTTACTTGCCCAAATGTATCAAGAAATACTACATCAGGAGAGGCAAGAAGAAACAGTAAAGGCAACTATGATTTCATGGGCACAAAATATCGGACATTCAATACAATTAGAGTCTTGGGAGCAGAGCTGGAAAAAAACACAGAAATTTACAGTAGCACAGAATTTGAAAGAGAACTATTACAAGCTATTTCATAGATGGTACATGACACCAGATAAACTAAAAAAGATTTATAATACAGGTACTGGACAATGTTGGAAATGTCAGAATGAGGTCGGTACAATATATCGTATGTGGTGGACATGTCCTAAAGCTAAGAAATATTGGACTGAAAAACATAACAAACTTTGTGCAATAACAAAAGTACAGTTTGCTAAGTTACCAGAATTGTATTTGTTAAATATGACTGATGTATTAGAAGGTACTGGTATAAAGAAGTACTGGAGAATATTACTGTACATGATAACAACAGCTCGTATTGAATATGCAAAGATGTGGAAAACTCAGCAAATACCCACATTAGAACAATGGTGGGGTACACTGATTGAAAACAAAAATGCTTATATGGTCTCTCAGAGACTAAAAGGGAAATCAAACGAAGAGATACAAAAAGAATGGCAAATTGTAATGGGTAACTGCTGGGTACCATCAGATGGAAATCTGTGATTCATGATTTAAGATAAATTATGAGGGGGCTACAGGATATATATCATGAAGCGGGAATATGGAGATGGAAATGCAAGAATCAACAAGTAATAATAGCACTAAAATGTAGTACAATATTTTAAGCATGTTAAGAAATATTGACAATGACATCTAGATCACTGTGGAAGATCAGAAATATTTCAAATAAGTTGACAGTTATAATTGTTTGTTTTATATCTGAATTTGAATAAAATGATTAAAAAAAAAAGAAAAACTAAAGAAGGATTTGCAGCACTTGGTCACTAGTAATGCATTTCAGTGAAGTAAGAGGCTTGCCTGTTGCCTTTTTGCAGCTATTGTATTCTTCAATTCCACTTGCAGTTCCTCCATTTCTTTCTTGTGAGTCATGCAAGATACTTGTTGTTCTGACAGCTCTATCTTCAGAGACTCTAGAAACAATTACAAACTTTCAGTATGTGGAGAAATGCAAGCATATTATTTTGAAATGGGGAAATGCTTTTAGATGAAAATACGTATACTGTACAATCCCAAAATGGACACTGAAAGGCAGAAAAGAATGCTAGATGTGTGCATGAACATCCACACATCCTTGCTATAAGATCCTTGCATAACAACTGTCTTCATAAAAAAATACACCCAGATAGTTCCAATGCAGGTTAGATGTCCACTGTGATACAGATGGAAATGTGAAAAAACATGCCCATCTGCACCGAGTGACTTGCTGAAGCTTCCTTCTACACATTGATCTCTCTGGCTGGAGCAGGACAACCATATTAGGACTGAACCAAATGTTTGTTCTTATCAATCAAAGTTGCAGTTTCAAGGATGTGAAATTTACTTCAGTGCATCTCCAATAGGAGAAAATAACCCTTTGCTCAGAAATTGTGATCACTCTCTGTCTTGCCAAAGAGAGAGCATGACTGGAGTGTAGCAGCTGCCAGTTTAAAAGGAAGTAAACAATTTCATGGGCCCCCTGAAAGATGACCGAGATGGCAGCTACTTCTATAGCTGAATAAAAGATGTTTCAAAAACCTTTCTCTCTCCCCATGCCAGCATTTTGGTTCATCTCTTAGCAAGTATTACCAAAGAAATTACAGATCTCCTATTAGTAGTGTAACTGTACAATTACAATGTCTCCCACTGATGATGGAAATGTACAAATGATTCTAACTCTTGTCTGTTTGTCAGAATCAGACAAAATATGTAGGCATAATAACCTCTTACGAAGACATTATATGTTTCAAACTAGGGGTACAGACTTGTAAGTTTCACATTTTTTAAAAAAGGAAATGCCAATAACTTCATTATTTGGAAGAATTTTCAGATATTTGTAGGGACAACTTTCCAGTGAGGAGATCAAGGCTGCCAGGTTACACAAGAACAGATTCTGGGTGAAATTTGAAAAAAGAACATTTACCAGTTAGGGGGATCCCCCCTCCCCAAAAAAGGAGGTTTAGTTTTTGAGTGGGCAACTGGTATGAAAATCATGTCCCAAAGAGAGAAATAAGAAACTTGGAAAAGTTCAGAACTTTAGGCGCAGAGTCTTGGGCATTTTGCAAGCAAGCACTCAGTGTGCTATTAGCTCCTTATAGAAAGCTCAAGTTCTCCCACCAAACAGTTTTAACGTTCCTGCCCTTGGAAGAAGTAGCAAAAGAATAGCAGAGCAGTGTTGTGATGTATTAGTTCAACGTTCCCTCCCCAAAGCACTGGGATAGGAGAGCTCCTCTAAAGTAATTCACTGTGGATTCAAAACAAAAGCTGTCAATCACAAGCAATTGTCGTTAATCTTCTCGTTTCTTAATATGCAAACTTGGGAAGAAATGCATCAATATTTGAGGTACAAATATTGAGTTCTCTGAGTTCTCTGAATCAAAATTGCTAATGGATCTTCAGGTATGCTCAGACTGTATTTGGTCCACTCTGAAGGAGTCCTATTTCAATTTGAACATCTCCCAAATCTGTCTGGTTCATTTTTGAACACATTTTTCTGACTGCTGTCCCTTCTGTTCCAAATACATGTGGTCTCTCACAGTTGGTTTTCTGTCTAAAGGGATCAGAGTGAAGATCTCACAATTCAAAGTAAGAGATGCTGGATTGTGGCACCTAAGTTTCCACCTGGACAGAGCACACAGCAGAAGGCTGTTGGCTTGTTGTTGGCTGTGTTGGTTTGTGGCTCAGGATAAGTCAACCATTCCCATCCGTGCTCACTTGAAAGATCTGTCTTTCAGCACATGCTTCGAAGTCTGCAACTGTCACTGAAGATAACCACACAGATATCACTTTGCATTTCCATGCTGTTTCCCTGTCTGCTGTCCCTTCTGTTCCAAATACCCGCAGTCTCTCACAGCTGGTTTTCTGACTGAAGGGATCTCACTGAAGATCTCACAATTCAAAGCAAGAGATGCTGGATTGTGGCACCTAAGTTTCCACTGGGACAGAGTCCCACTCATCTATCATTTATTATTTATTTGTGTATTGCTTCTTAACGTACCATGGCTCCAGAGGTAACGTAGAATGGATAGACACATTTACAACCTTAAGTGCATAACTAAAAAAAGTAAAAACTAAAATTCGTCTTTAAAAATAATTCTAAAACTACAAACGAGTGCATTCCCTGATTCACCAGGAACACCAATTTGTGAATCATGGATGCATGTGAAGTGAGGACAGGTACCATGTTCCAGGTGCCAGGGCTCTTTCTCTTTCTTAGAAACCCACACTTTTCTCAGGCACTGGTTTCGAATGAGAATGATATCCAATTAGAGGCAGCTTGGTTGGCTGAAGAGGGGCAGTGCTTAGGACCAAGTGGAGGCTCCAATAAATTCCATTCCTGGCCCACATAAAGGGCTTCTTCCACCATGCTCAAAAGTCAGTTGGCTTTTAATATCGTCCCTCCCACCTTCTTTCAAAAGTGGCTAAAAAATGCCAGAGCAGCTGCTCCTAATTTCAAGCCTCAAAGGCCAAATAGAACAGCACAAGCTTTGCTGCCTGCTGGAAACTCAGAAAGGGTAGAGCCAGCTGGACTCCAGCTGGTAGGGCATGGTGAGAGATAACAGGGCCTCCACTGAGGAACTTAGAATTTGGGCTAGGTTATATGGGTGTGGGGAGAAGATTTTTCAGATATCCTGGTCCAAGCTATTTAGGATTTTATTGGTCAAACCAGCACATTAAACTTGATGGAATCAAACTGGAAACCAGCGCAGTTTGTAAGACCAGTGTTGGTGAGTGTGCATAGCTAACAGTAGTCTGGCTGCTGCATTTTGTGCTAGCTGAACCTTCTTAACACTTCTCAAGGACAGCCCCACATACAGCAGATTACAATATTCTAATCTGAATTTATTGTCATAGTTTGTTGTGAAGTAGTTCCTGACACTAAGGTGAACCTATCAGAGGGGTTTCTTGGCAAGATTTGTTCAGAGGGGGGTTGCCTTGGCCTCCTCTGAGGCCGAGAGGGTATGACTTTCCCAAGGTCACCCAGTGGGTTTGCGTGGCTGAGTGGGGATTTGAATCCTGGTGTCCAGAGTCATAGTTCAATGTTCAAACTACTGCACCATGCTGTCTCTCAATCTAAATTTATACAACAGACTATGTGAAATATCAAGCTCATTACAACTATTGTGTTTCATACACAATGGCAAAGATTTAGTGAATCTTTATGTGTTTGTGTAGATAGGTAGGTAAGTATGCTGGCTGGTTGATTCATTGACTGATTTTACTTTTAGACTGTTAGCCAAAATTTTATATGGGTGGTATATAGAGAACACAGCATTTAGGGACTGCTACAGTGACTCAGTAGTTAAGCTAGTCCAATACTGAAATTTTGGTATAGTAAGTTTAAAATGATTATTGAAAGGCAGAGTCTGAAAATGTTAGCATTAATGTTAATATATTAGTGTTACATCACCAGGCAAAACTAATTTGTTAATGTTAGCAAACTTAGCATTATAATTTAATTAATTTGCTAAACAATTTAAGTTTTACAAATCATTTAAAATTACTAAAAAAGAGAATCATATTTTAATGAAATGAGATACATTAATCATTATCCAAAGATAGAGCCATTGGTGTTCAATTATTTAAAAACTGAATTCTAAAATCAATGGTGGAAAGTACAAATCGGGGGAGCACTTAACATTTAATGAATTATTTCCATGCTCCACTGAAAAGCAGCTGAGACATTTCAGGTGACAAGGAAAGGGAAACAATGAAGGGAGCGGTAGTTTTCTATGTCTGGTAATCAGTGTCAAACATACTAAGGACATGAGCTACTGTACCTATCAATAAAGTCTGTTGATTCTGTATCCTTTCAACTTCAGTCTGTAACTCTTCTCTTGCCTTCTCTTTCAAGGCCTGTACTTCCAGATGGTGTGACTGCTGCTGGACTCTGAATCTGTCATTACTTTCCTTTTCCCAGTACTCCTCTGCTTCCTGCAACCAAGGAAAAATATTCCAAAATGTATCATAGTTTTAATTTTCTGATGAATCAAAGCTTCAGATGGTTTTTATCCCTTTTTGCTAGATGCGGCAGTTCATAAAAGCCTGCAGTACTCTACTAATATATCATCATCTTCATGCCGCACTGAACACCTCAGCCTCTCTTGTGTCTGCAGCTGTGTCTTCCAATATTCCTCCTCCAGACTCCTCTATGACTTTCTCCTCCAATATCCCTTTCTTTCTCTTCCAATATCTCTTTCATAGCTCCTGCTACTTTGGAGCCTCTGGCCTGGTCCTCCTGTCCTTAGCTTGCTTCTTCTGCCCCTGTATCCCTGGGTCTTTCTGGCTAACTTTTTCTTCTCTGGAATTTCAGCAGCTTAACAAATGGCAGACTGAGACAGCCCTGTCTCTGTGGCATCAGGCCAGAGGCTTCCCTGCCACTCCCCATAACTCACACAAATCTCTTGATAAATTACAATCCAGACTGTTATTATGAATAATGCAACAGATGTATGAGGAAGGACAGCAAATGAAAACCAGAAAATTGAACAACCATAAAACGAGTACATATTTCCTCAATTTCTTATGAGGAAATTTGAAGACATCCTTTGTGTTTATTAAATTTAATTATATATACACACATACACGTACACACATATATTGGAAAAAATTTTTTTAAAAGACTTTGTGATTGTTGTTGTTCTCGAAGGTACTAAAAGCATAAATTTTATTCTCACTTGTATCCTATTATTGGCTATATATTTTGATCATTTTCTTTAGTTCTTAATTGCAGAAGTTTTCACTGATTTTATTATTATTATTATTATTATTACTACTACTACTACTATCATCATCATCAACAACATCATCATTATTATTATCATCATTATCTTCCCACCTTCTTCCCAGTTCAGGACTCAAGGCAGCTTACTATTGTTGAAACAAATACAATTAAAAATTATCATCATGCAAAAGTTCAAAAATATAATTAAACTATCAGTAAAATCAAATCTAGTAAAAATATAATCATTGAAAAGAAGACAACCACTAAGACAATACAGCCCTTTCTCCTTGAGCAATCAGTTTTTAAAGGCCCACTGAAATAATTAAAAAATCTTAATCCACCAGTGGAAAGATAGTAAGGCAGTCGCGTAGTGACATGGCGACAATTCACCCCGGGCGTCAACGTTTTTGGGGCACCCCGTCCTGTAGCCCAGCCCCGCCCCCATGCACAGTGGCCACACCCCTCGAGCCTTAGCCCTGACCCCTCTTGTCCCTCCACACACTCCAAGCTCCGCCACTGCAGCAAGGAGGGTGCCAATCCAACTTTTATAGGATGGGAGTTCCAGAGCCTGGAAGCAGCCACTGAGAGGGCTCTCTTCTGTGACCTGTGAGGGTGGCGAGACAGAGAGAAGATATCCCCAGAAGATCTCAAAACGGGGGCAGGCTCATATGGAATAATACAGTCCTTCAAATAACATGGACCTCAACCATATAGAAGAGACTTTTACCAATGAGTCATTACAGCATTATTTTGTTGGCTGAATACTTTTTGTTCTCAGATTTACCCAGTTACCACAATCTGTTCTACACCAATTTATCTGCTGTGGATTTCTGTCCTCTGATGAATGTTACTATCATCCTTACTGGATTTTATATAATGCCATTGACTAACATCACTGAGTGGCTGGGCAGGGCGGAGATTTGCTCTGGCCACAGTTCTGCAACCCCCTCTCAATCTTTTAATCATGTTTAAGAGATCTGACCTATTATATCTGCAATTCCCCTGTTTTGCACTGTCTAATCAGAGGAAATTGGTCTGGCTGGAAACTGCGAAACATCAATAAATCTTTCAAATCTCTCACAGCTTAATCTTTTTACATACATTAAATGCTTTTATGTCCTTTCTTACTACAGATCACAATTCTTTTGTGTCTGAGATGGGTTTTCCAGCTCCTGGGCACAACATTTATATATGACTTTGTAGCTCAAATGGTTAAGTTCCAGATTAAAAAAAAAAAAAAAGAAGAAGAAGTCAGGACTGTCAGTACAAATCTAACCTTGAACTCTTGATTTTTGCTTTTCTCTAGGAGATTTATGGCTCTCTGGTGAGACGCCTCCAGCTGTGCTTTAGTATCTTGGCTATGCTTAATGGTGTCCTGAAGATCTTGCAAAAGCTTTTCTTTCTCTCTACTGGACTGTAGTTCCTGTTGTTTGAGGGCTTCTCTGAAAGCATTTGCTTGCTGTTCTAAAGCTTGCTTCAGTTCTGTGACCTTCAAATATTAGAATTCATTACAAATTCTTTTGACCATGATGTATTCAAGAGTTGATGATCCTTTATTATTATTATCTTTGAAAATGTATTGCTTTGACAAACTGGGACTCACTTACTTCTAGCACGTTTAAAAAAAAATTATTGAGGTCAGAAACCTGCTTGACTTGGGAAAAAATTAAGCTTGCTTCAAATGCATAATTGTCAATAGCATTCCAACAATTAAATATACACTTCAGTCATAACTGCTGTTACTCTGTGCTTTCAAGTCAATTCTGACTTATGATGACCATCTCATAGGGTTCTTTTGGTGAGACTTATTCAGAGGAGGTTTCCCATTGCCTTCCTCTGAGGCTGAGAAAATGTGACTTGTCCAAGGTCACCCAGTGGGTTTCCATAGCTTATCAGGGATTCAAATCCTGGTCTCCTGATGTCCTAATCCACCACTCAAACCACTATATCACACTGGCATTCAGGAAATAATTATTTATGCTCAATGTCTTCAGTGTTGTGACTAAGAAAGTGATTCATGTAAGCCAGGGTTGGCATCCATCCTGATTTTATCCAGTGTCCTTTATTCCTTCTAACCCAGGCTGGAATCATGAGTTTACAAACCACAGTTTGTAAAGCCTCATGGTCTAGATCTGGGAAGTCTAATATAATAGTGGGACATAAGTATATTACTCTTCCAGTGCCAGAGGAGGAAGCTGGTTTATGCTCTGCTGAATTTCTGCATTGCAACTGTGGATGGTCAGAAGGTAGTTTTACAACTATTGGTTCAATAGAGATTGGGGAAACAAGGAATCAAGAGGATTAGACCTGACCCTAAAGGGTCTAGACTGGGTGTTCAACTTAACTAAACTGTGCCCTCAGATTATCAATCTCTGCTTCCTGCATGACTATCAATTTGTCACTAGGACATACCATAAGTTATCTAGCAGGTGTCCATTTCTCTTTAAAAATGTGACACCCCACTAGAATCTTCTGCCACTGCAGGCGTTTCAAGGAAATCTCGATTCCTGGTGATAAGAGCATCTATTATTTAGTTTTAATTTTAATTCTGATGTTAAAGATTTATATATAGGCCAGTTAGCCTCTAAAGGTGGACCACATGACATAACTAAAAGAAACCTAGCAAATTAGGGAAAAAGTGCTGCCTTCTCTTACTGCTCTTGGCTTGAGCAACTTGCAGTAACTGTGTGGCAAGTAGCATTTTCCATGCCAAAAATGTTGTGTGAGATAGTTAGAGGAGTGAGGATAAGTATCTTCAGTCAGCCTTCCTTTCCAGAGAAGACATTAGCCTATAGAGCCAGGTTGTCCATGGCAAGATTTGTGCATGGAAACAGTAAAGAACACTGGAAAGACCTCTTGAATATGTCTGCTATTTTACAGTATAAATTTGAGCTATTGCTAAGATGGTTTTAATTCAATGTAACTCTGCAGCCAAATCCGTAACAGTGAAAAATAGCTGTTTGATAGAATCTAAGAATCCAGAATTTAAGAATACATTGTTGGTCACTGAGTTTGCAGTGCTACAAAGATGTCCCATGTGAACATGAAGTGGTATGTACTCTGGATCCAAAGATACACGTTACACATTTTATATTCCATTAAGCAAACAGATGTGTGACTTAAAAGGTCTCTTTGTGTGATGTTTTGTCTCATTGGATGTGTATTGGTTGTTCTTAACTGCCACCACATTAACATTGACTTATGACAACCCTTGGAATGAGATATCTAAACATTAAAAAATGAATGAGAGGACTGATCTTTACCATCCTCCAAAAAAAAAAAAACCTGCCTAGAAAGAAACAGCCAATCCAACTTGATTTATATCCATAATCTGTCCTTATGAATGCCCATGTGTTCTGTTTTCCATAACAAGGGAACTGAGTGCTAAGCTCTAAGAGAGCCTTGGCACGGCTTCTGTTCAAAGCCCTGTTCAACAAAAAGGATGAAAGTGCCATCAGTCCTTACCCTTAGAGCTAAGTACAAATGAAAGATCATTCTATCACAGCTGAGATGAGATGCGAATATGGGTTTCTCTTTAGCTTTTTCTAAACTGGGTTTCCCAGGTTTTATGGGACTCTTTGCCAAAATAGGTAGGGATGATGGGTGCTATAGTTGTACAGTGGCCAAGGAACCTAGCTTAAGAAAAGTGTGCACATATGCATAGTGCATATGCACAAATATATGATTGTCGAGGCTAAGGAAATTGGCTGCCCTTTCTATGTACAAATCTGGTGTTTACAATGCTGAGCTTTATAAATGGAAATGGCTTACTATTTAAAGGAATGCATTTGTTACCAAATATCAATACAGAATTTGCCACTGTACTTGAGCTTGCAATTCTGTCTTTTGGTAGTACCATTCCTCTTGTAAAGCTTGTATTTCTTTGGTTTTCTCTTTCTGGAAACTTGCAAGAGTCTGCCTGTCTTCTCTTTTTGGTGCCCCTCCAGAGTCCAACCTTGAAAAAACAGTATTCATCTTGTTAAAAAAAGAATACTAACACATTTCAACAGAATACCTCCCAGATATGTCAAGCACAGAGACACCTTGTTATGAAGGCTACTGTCCTTGACAAGAGCCTAGAATTGCTGTAGCCCCCTCTCAATCCCAATACCTTGGTTTCTCTTCATTTCTGGTACTGGTTGGAGCTGGAGGGTGCTCTCTCCCTTTTGCTCTTTCTTTCTGATGTTTAGAAATGTCTTTTTGTTGTACAAATGCATCCTGCAACTAAAAGATATATGCAATCTTTGGTAAGAAGCTGTTACAGTTTATACAAAGTATCTTGTACATTATATGGATTAAAAATCCAGAACAATAGGATGCTCTCTCCCTTCCACCTGCTTTTCTCTTCTGTCACCTTTTTCTAATCCACTATTTTTTAGTAAGGCAATTAGGCCCAGAAGTCCCAATGGCTGGAAATAATGGGATATCAGTAATCCAATTACTTGCAATGAAGTTGTTTTTCTGGAAAACAACAACATAACAATGCAACATACCAAAACAACATCACAAGTGAAATGATGCAACAGGATTTGTGTGTGACAACAGCAACAAATAAGTAATGCTTTCTAATTAGTTTTAAAGTCATCTTACGGCATTTTTAGAAATATCTGGACTGGAACTTTTCACGCTTTATGATGTTCTCTTATTAATCTCATTATTTTTTTAGATGCAATGAATAAAGCTATAAGCAACGCAATATGTCCCTATGATAACACTGTCCTTAGCAACAATAACAACAGTTTAGAAATTACTACAGTGAGTAACAGTGATGAGTTTTGTTGCTGTTGTGTGCCTTCTCTAAGATGAATCTATCACAGGGGTTTCTTGGCAAGATTTCTTCAGAGGGGTTTTGCCATTGCCCTTCTCTGAGGCTGAGAGAATGTGCTTCCCCAAGGTTACCCAGTGGGTTTCTGTTGCTGAGCAGAGATTTGAACCCTGCCATCCCAGAGTCACAGTCCAGCACTCAAACCACTACGGCACACTGGCTCTGGTGATGAATTTTCTTTAAAGCAAAATTAACTTTCCCAACTCTGGGAAGTCTGTACTTCCCAGTTTTCCAAGTTAGTAAGATGAAGAGCGTTTTGCTTAGTTTCTTGTCACAAACTGCCTTGCATCTCAATTCTGAGAAAACACGACCTAAAATAAACATCCTCCACTGGGTTAATTTCAGTGGGATTGGTGTGGAATGGAGCACAGTTTTGTGGATGGAGCACAGCAAAGATCTTGAAAAGGTCCAATCCCTTTGTGATCCTCTTTCAGATTCCATTTTCTTGGTCTTCCTTGAACCTATTTGACCTTCAGGATCAGGAAACAAATGACTACAGCCAGCTGACTCATTTTCCTGGTTAGTCTCATATAAAGCAACATGGTCACAGAGTTTTCTTAATTTAAACAGGTTCATAGCCAGACATTCAAAACTGGCAGAGCATAAGGATGCAGTGAATGTGTATGGGGTTAGAATCATAAATCATACACACAAAACTATAAGCAGAAGTAATCTAATACGGATGTGTTAAATAGCATTGAGCCAAAACTATCTATCCAAGATTCAAGCACATGGTAGAAAATAGCTTCTGTGCTCATTTATTTTGAGACACTTACTTGTGAAGCCTCCCAAGAGTAATTCTATACCCTGGAAAGCTGCTTGTTTGTTTGTTGTTACTGTATTTGCCAGCATATAAGACATACTTTTTCCCCCAAAAAATGCCTTCTAAAAATGGGATGTGTCTTATATGCCAGTGCATCTTATACATCGGCATTCCTGCCAGGCCTAAAATTCATAGGAAAGTGAGAAGGATGGATGAAAGGAGTGCTCTCATGAGTGCTCCTTTAACCCTCCCTTCCTGTCATTTTGTCTCGGTGGGGAGAAGTCCCTGCTGAGGCGGAAAAGAAGGAGCTCCTTTCTCCCTCTTTTCCTGTCGTTTTGCCTGGCCGTATTGCTCCTTTTGCCCCACAGCTTTCCTTATGCATTTTGCCTCAGTGGGGACTTCTCCCTACCCAGGTAAAATGATGATGATGATAAGTATTGTTAAAGTTTTTCTTATATGACTTATTGGGACTAGTATATAAATAGTATCACAGAAATATGCTTTATGTGTAAACAAACAGCCAAGAAAAGGAAGAATTTCCCCCCTTTTATCACTTGTAGCTCCAGTTTTGATCACCTTGCAACCAAAAGGAGTTAGGATGCTGCTTTTTCATTTCAACATTAGTCTGAAGGGCTAGGGAAGGTTTTTAATCTCTGGCTGTAGGCATGATGCACATTAATGTTAATGTCCCCCCTGGGAGGTGCTGCTACTGCTTCTGAACTCTGATACCAAAGTGAGCAGAGGTTGCACAGAGTAACTTAGAAACAAAATGTCAGAGATTACATCTTTGTACTTCTCTAGTTAAAAGAAAAATCCCCCTCCTTGGTCCTGCTAATCAAAAATTTATGGAGAAAATTGAGCATCTTGCCTCCAATCATGCCTTATTGGTAAGGGAGCCATCATAGAAGAAACCAAATGATTCAACACACTATGCATGCTAATGGGAAAATCAGATTAACTGGGAACAGATTAACCCAGCAATTCAGACAAGACTGGAGTGAGGATAGACAACAGAGCTAAAAACCATTTGAAAGAAAGAAAATGTCTACTCTTTTCACTTTTGCCTCTGGTAAAAAGATTTTTCAGCCTTCAAGAAAGATATCTTCCAACCTATTTGACTGGGGGCAACAAGAAGCAAAATAAATCTGTCTTTCTGGGACTGGCAAAAGGTAGAGTGTGGCCACCAGTGACCTACAGTGCAGTTTCCAGAGATACCTGGTAGCTGTTGCAGTCTTGCCTAAATACCCTAAAGGCACCAGATCCCATCTGATCTTGGATGCTAAGCGGAGTCAGTGCTGGTTAGTACTTTAATGGGAAACTGTCAATGAATACCAGTTGCTATAGGTTATATTTCAAAGGAAGGCATTGGTAAAACCACCTCTGAGTATTCTCTGCCTAAGAAAACCTTATGAAAAATTCATTGAGCCACCATAACTTGGTAGAGAACTTGAAGGGACACACACTTGGTAGCTGCTAGGATGTAGGCAGACCATGGTTTGACCCAGCTAGGTACTCTGCATGTTCTTAAACAAGAATACATTCCGAAGATCAGTTCACTGGTCAGTTGTAACATAACCACTAAGAGGCCATGAGTCTGCATTCTTGCTTCGTACACTTAAGACACATCAATGGGGCCGTGTTAAAAAAAAAGTGGGGGGGAGTAGACCACTAAAGTTTTTCCACTTTGCTGCACATAATGGAATGCAATTCCTCTCTTGAATTACTTTTATCTTTCTTAAAAACACTATCAGTCTCTAGCCTAAATGTTACAAAGCAGAATATATGGTAAGAGTTTCAGACAAAAAGTGGAAAGGAAAGTAAGTGGAGCCCTGTCAAGGCATTACTTATGGGGTTTAAGTCAACACACTGACAGGGGAGTATCTCACCCCATCTTCTCCATGATCCCTCTCCTCATATGAAAAGGAAGAGGTCTGAACAGGACAAGTTCCTATTCCCATGGAATAGAATATTCATGTGAATAAGGATGCTGAAAAATCAGGGTGCTTGTATGCGTGGAGAAGATACCACACAAACAAACTTCTCTTGAGACTTGTTGGTTTACGTAGAAGGAAAGCAATGATGGAAGAGATGAGGCTATGCACTACTCTGCTTGTTGATTCAGACCCATTAAGTAAAGCCTGAGTAAGGCTAGGCTCAGGAACGAAGCTACTTGGTAACTTGGTCGGCCCCTTTTCTTTGGATGCCTAAAGTCTTATTTCAAAATGCTCAACTGAATTTTAAGTTATTGCAATGCTAGAAATTTGATGACTGACAGGAAAAGGTGCACGATCGGCCCCTGGAGCGTCACGCGATTGTGAGTGCGTCATGCAGATCGCTCCTCGCAATTACGCGACGCTCCAGGATCTCTTTCGCATGGAAAATGCCGTGCGAAAAGGGCCTCAGTCTTTCTTCCTATTTTACAGCACTTTACTCCATCCTTTCCTCTGTAGATGAAATGAAACAAATAAAAGTAAAAGTACCAGTTTTCAATCAGACCAGTTAAGTCTCTCTTACTGGGTTTTTACACATTGCAGATGGTGAAAATATTTATTTTATTTCTTGCTTTTCTGGAATAAACTTAAACTTGTCGCTTCCTCATCAGTCCTTTTCTTTCAGGTAGCCATTTTTGGTTCACTCATTTTTTGCAGATTTTCTTTTATTTTTTTTTCCCTAGAGTATCCAGATGACACTATTAAAACATCAGAGTCAATACCTTCCTATTCTGCTCCTCTGTTTTTTTTTTCCCCCAGAACAAATTTTCTGGCAATTTTGATTGTAATACAATGCAACTGCAGCACCAGTATGAAAAGGCAATGCACTGTTATGGCTTTTCAGAACTCCTGTGCTTTTACAAGACCATTTGTTGTTTGCACAATTAGCCTGCCTTATAACTTCTCATTAATCAGGGCTGGATAACTAGGGAGAAACAACCTGTTAGTTGCTCTTTGAACAGTTTCTCTGATTTATCATAATGTATATGTTTTCATGGACAGTAAGCCAGGATTCTGGTGGAATCTAGGCCTACTTTAAGTTAGTAGTTTCCTCATGTGTGCAGTCTATTCACTCCTACCTGCATAGCAAGAACAATTCCAAACTGCTGTGTGGAATTTCAGTCTAAATTCAGTACCACTAAAGAACTTTTGTATATAAACAGTTTAAGCTACAATACTAAGTGAGAAACATTTGTCCTGGTCATGTAATGACAGCCAGTGTACACTCCTTACCTCCTGTTGCTTCTCACGGGATTTCCTGGCATGAGATTTAAGGAATTCTGCACATTTGGGAATGTCACGGTTTTGTCTGATGAAAGTCTCTAATCTTAAAGCCTAAATCAGCAAGAGGAAAAGACCCTTTTTAAAAATGTGCAGTGCATTCATCAATATGCACTGATGCAACATGCATGTTTGACATAATTCTAAACATTCCTTGCTGTCCAGTTGATGTCAGCAAACCTAACACTGGTCTAAATCAGCGGTGGGCAACTGTGGGAAGCTGAGGGCTGCATTATTCCCCTCAGAACTTAGAGAGGTGCACCCCATACTGCACCCCTGCAAAAATTTGTTTTTGCCCCAAAATGCCCCCAAATACCTTATAGGGCCTGTTTATTTCCTGTTTTTTTAAAGATCGTCTCCTGGGTCTAAAATGGTCCAGCCCCTCCTCAAATGTGTCAAATGTGCCCCCCACAATTTTAAGGCAAAAATCATTTCGAATTTTTTTAATGCTGGGGAGGCACGTGGGCCACTCTTTGTCCAACCTGGTCTAAATCCAATGCTCAAAATAATGTTGGGATTTGGGGACTCACTTCTTTCTCTCCTGCAGCCCTTTCTGTTAGTGTAAATGTTCTGGAGAGTTTTCTAGCTCTCAAGAGGAAGTTCTTGTAGTGCAATTTTGGGGACCTGCAGCAGGGAGGGGAGCAAGATTATCCTGCAACAGGATACTTTAAACATTGAAAGGTATATATTACAGGACTGCAGCCAATGCTCTGTCTCAGAAATTTAAACACATACAAGTTTTTTCTACACTAGCTGGTTGTGTGTGTACATTATTCAATTAATAAACCATGGGACAATCTCCCCCTTTTTCCTGTCTGCTTACGCATCTATGTGCCTTCCTACTACTATTCTTCTCATCTCCTCTCAGATGCATTTGCTATCTGTGGTGAGATTAATTGCCATAAGCACAAAACAATGTAAAATCTAGCTCAGTCCACAAACTTCACTTGTACACTGAATTCATTTAAGAAAGCTGGAGAGTTAATGACAAAAGGAATTCATTTTAAAAGAATGTTCTGAAACCTTCATGGGAAATAAATTCTACCATTTTTCTGTCTCTGATAATTTTAACAGCAGGAAATAAAACCTCCTACCCATACAATTTTAAGACTACACCTTGAAGGTACTAGATATCTTCTTCATGGGAACATAGTCATAGCACTTGGTATTTTAAAAGATACAATTTATTTGCCTGGTTTAGTCTTATGATTTGCCCAGTCTACATATACGTTGATGAAATTTTGCTAGTACAGCACTGAAATGCTGCACTGTCTCTCCATTCCTAATAACCAAACTTTGTCCACCATCCCGCATTGGTTTTCCCATCGTACAGACCATGGATGATACCAGGAACTAGTCACTTGCTGAACAACAGCTCTGAAGTTTACTTGGACTTCTATTCAAAGGTCTACTCCAAAACACAGTTACTAAGATCAATGTGTTTAGGATGACATCTTAAGGCTACCTCATGACTTTATGCCCAGGGTAAGATTTTAAGTAAATGATAGTTCCACCTCTCAGTCATTATATAATAGTTCTGACTGATACTCTTTCAACAGATGAATTATCACTGCAGAAGCTGGTGCCCTTTCACAATACACTGTGATAGCACTGATTCCATTTGAACTGCATCCTATGGAAACTTGGGGTTTGTAATTTGGGAAGGCACTAGAGCTTTCTGGCAGAGAATTCTAAGTAGCTTTTCATAAACTGCACATTTCAGGATTCCACAGAATAGAACCATGGCAGTTAAAGTGGAATCATACTGGTATGATTGTGTACTGTGAAAGGACCACCTCCAGTTAACATATTGATTTGTTTAATACAAATATTCCTGGCCCTATGTATTCCATACCCTCTGAAAGTGCCTTCCCCACAGCTCTGTTACATTAACAAATATGGACTTAGGAATATCCATGCCACATCATCCTTAAACAAGCAGCCAATATATTCTGCAACCCATGGAGCTTGTTGAAGAGACGCATGTGTGAAACAATCATCGTATTATTCCACCTATAGTCCTGTGACAATTCACTTAAAAGATGCATATCCAGAATCTTTCAGGCAGGAAGAAAGATTAAAATCCTTACTGTTCCCAAGGATGGATTTCTGTTTCACATACCTCCAGAGAACAGCCTTGAAGCTTTCCATTTACTGCTTCTTTCTCCTTCTGCAGCTGTCTTATCTCAGTCTCGTATTTCTTTTTTAATTCCTCTAACTGTATCTGAACCTCCTAAAATTGACAAATTAAGCAGTTGTCAGGTAACATGACAGAGCAAAACTATGCCCTAGAGGATTTTTTTTAATTGAGCTATGAAAAATACATACATAAACTGAACTGCACGGAATGAATAAAGCCAGGCATCCATTTCTGAAACCTGGCATGAGAAGAAAAGTTTCCTCTTCATCAGTAGGAAATAAATTCAACTGCCTCAGCTATGTATGATGAAAGGTACATCCCACTCACTACTAGATACATACCAGGAGTGCTGCATTCTTGTGAAGGAATTTTTCAACAAGAATTTAAGTTGTTCTTTTAAAAAGAGTAAATACCCACTTTCATGTTTTACAGCATTTCTTGATTTCTAGGATTTACCTCTGGAAAAAATGCATTTTGCAATCTTTAATTTGTAGAAAAAGAGATGTATAACTCAAACCTAGCAGATATACTGCCCTCTGACCTGAAATCCCATTTTCCTAATTTCTGGTGTGCAAAGCTTCTTTGTCGTTGCTCAGGGTGCACTTGGCTCTCACTTAGGCCATTTCCACACTACACTGTTATAGTGCTATTATTCCACATTCAACATCCTGTGGAATTCTGGGGTTTGTAGTTCACTGAGGCCAAAGAGCTCTCTCTCTTTGGCTGAGAATTCTAAATGCCCCTCCCTAAACTGCAAACCCCAGGATTCCATAGGAGGTTGAAAGTAGAATAATAGCACTATAACAGTGTAGTGCGGAAATGGCCTTAGAAACATTTCCAACTGTTGTCGTCCCATAAAGGCAGACACAAGAGCTGAGCAGAGCTGGCCCAAGATATATTACTGCCTGAATTGAAGCAGCAAATGGTGCTCTTTCCCACGAAATTGCCTTGTGTAGGTCCCAGGCCCAAGTAAGTTATTTCAACATTGTTCTGAGGCAGAAAATCCCACCAGAACCTTTCTCCATCTCCCAGGCAGTAGAAATACAATAAAACATTAATAACATACCACTGGCTGCCTTTTCATATATCTAAAATCTGCTGCCTAATAAGGTAGTTGCCTCACTCTGCCTAATTGCTACAGAACCACTCAAATTTGCACAATTTAGGTCCTGGGACCCATTCTCACTACACATAATGGTTTCATTTTAACTGCCACGGCAACACCATATGGAATCCTGGGTTTAGTAGTTTGGTGCAAGACTCTGGCTGGGAATTCTAAATGCCCCTCCCCAAACTGTAAATCTCAGGATTCCATTAGATGGAATCATGATGGTTGAAGTGGAATCATAGTGCTATAATTCCATAATGTAAAGAGGCCCCTAGTGTTCCATCTCTTCCTGCCAAATACCTTAGGAAAAGAAGGGATCTAATAAGAATTATACATTTAAAATGGGGAGTCTCTGTGTGAGGTGAGATTTGATGCCTGACTCAAGACAGCTGTCTGGTACTGGAGTTTTGACTGCAAAAAGGTGGCAAAGTGAAAAACACACAGATATGACCCCCAGCCCACCAGGACATTCTCCTACTCAAGGCCCAATGAAAACACACACCTCCTTCCTATGACCCACTAGTCAATTTTTCTGGAATATATTGCTAATAAAGCCCTCCCCAATCTAGTGTCCCTTAGATGTGTTGAAAATTAGGGTAAAGCAGCACTAGTATGTGCATAATTGCCAGTGTTAGGAGGCAAAACCCCACTTATTTAAACTTTATAATCCTGTGCTAAATGCATATTTCTCATAGAGTCCAGTGGGAATCTACAGAACTTGTACACTCATTTGCAGTGGAAAGAGATGAATGTTCACCTTGTATGAATTGCTTTAGGACATCTGTATTTAGAGCTTACTAGCATACTTGCTCTTCTATTTCAACTGATTTGCTGACTGAATACAATTCAGCCTGATCTTGAAAGAGAGAGAGAGAAAGAAAGAAAGAGAAAAGTGCCAGTTACAAGGGCTTCGTCCTCAGCGGTGGCCTATAAATTTTAAAGCAGGATGATTTAAGATGATTCAGAGCAATGAAGCAAGAATCTAAATACTGCACAGAAGCAATAAAAAGAGCGAATACAACACCCACAAAGAGAATATCTGACAATGGGAAAATTTAGATTCAATCTAAGGAAAGCTGCACCAAGTGACATTTCACAACGTAAAATAGTGTTTTTTTAAATGCAAAGCTCCACTAGAAAAAGAAGACTCTTTTCATTTCTGGATAAAACAGGACTGTTCTCAGACGTAAAACACTAGAAAAATTGGGTCTCCATAGACCTTTCTGTCTGTTTCATTACGTTAGAGTCCTAAAATCTTTTGCTACGGAACAATCTTGCTTACTGTTGCAAGTGAGTGGGAATTGTCCAGATTTGATGCTAAAACAAAAAAATTGCTATGTATCTGTAGAGCTCCACCCATCTTATTTAGATTTTGTAAAACATATTAACTGCTGTCAGGATACCCGCAAAACTTTAGCGTTAACATTTTATTTACTGGATGTATACCAACAACTGGTGTGGCAATCAAGTCATGAAACCCACGATAAAATCAAATAATTAGTACTGACATGTATGCTTGAAGTGGGTGACTGAATAGATGTCCCAACTTGTGCACTTTTCTTTCTTTCGGCCTGTGCTGCTTCCCTTTCAGTGTCCCTTGGGATCTGTGCTCTTGCTTGATGGAGTTTATTGTCAGTAACTATGCTTGTTGCAGCTCTCCTCAATATATACTCATTCTTTCTGTAATAATGCCTCAAGGCTTGTTAAATATGGCAGCCATTTCTGTCCTATTCTCAGTGAGAAGGAAAGCACTCTTACGCAATGTTCAGAAGAGAGGACATTTGAGGGCTCTGTATGAAGGGACAGTCCATAGGTCCCCATGCACAGGCAAAGAGACACACAAACTTGTAGAGACCTACGCCATTTCTGCACTAGCCTGTTATAGTGCTATTATTCCACTTTCAACATCCTATGGAATTCTGGGATTTGCAGTTTAGGGAGGGGCCTTTAGAATCCTCAGCCAGAGAACTCTTTGGCCTCAGTGAACTGCAAACCCCAGGATTCCACAGGATGTTGAAAGTGGAATCATCACGCTATAACACGCTAGTGTGGAAATGGCCCTAGAGTATAAAGACACTTGAGCCCTGTTGCATAGAGCCCAAAGGAAACCCTCAACAGAAACAGATGTCATTTTAGAACACAGTTGGGTGAGACACTCTCCTACACAAGCTACACTTAAATGAATTTGAACTGCTATGCTCAACTTTGCTGCACGCAACTTTCTTCCATCTTAACATGGGACAGGCAGCGGAATGCCTAACAGAACTATGCCCTTTGGGATTATGACTATTTTTATTCCTACTAATATAGAATTACTACAATATTGATAGGCATCACATGGAAATCAGTGAGAAACATACCAGAAAACCTATAGGTATGCCATAGCAAAATCAATAATACTATTATCATTAAGTATATGAGTTATTTTCCACGTGAAATACTTTCAAAAGCCACTTGCAATATATAAATATGAAACGTGAAGAGCAAATCAATGGATGGTGATTCTTAAATATCTGAAACCATAAGATAATTAAAATAATTTGAAACCAATGTTTCCCATCCTTCTGATATATAGATGTGTTTTCTGAATTAAAAGCGATCGGGCCCACCTCTTGCATACCTAAAACGATTGGTTTTAGAAACTGCAAGGGTGGGAGCTATTTAGCCACAGAGGACCCCATCTTGTGCTTCTTGTTCTGCAAACTGAGCCACACCCATACCTGAAGGGCCTAAGGCCAGAATGGGAAATCATGCAGAAAGACAGCAGTCAGCCTCCTTTGTGGGTAGATGCTTTGGACTCACAGCAAGCCTTGAAATATTTATTGCTTCTGTGGCATGCTAGCAGTTCCTTTGTAGTATGGTCTTGGGAGATTACAGTATTAATATTGTCCAACACTGTATTGCAATAGGAATTAAGTGGAGCTAGAAGCACTTGAGTCCCATAGTTAATTATGTCAGCAACTACATTAGTGCATTTAATAGTCGTCAACAAACATGGATAGAAAGACTTGTTATAAAGAAGATATGACCCATCATTAGTTATGAGAAACAGGCTTATTATGCTTAATTGTTGGGTGTGTTTTAATTTTCTCTACATCACTAAATGATGGCCAGTTAAAGGAATGGTGCTTTAAGGACAAGATTAGGATGAACCTAACTTATTCCTCGACCGAAAGACTGTAGGGTATGGAGAAGGTTCTGTTCCTTTCACAAAGTCCCAGACTGCAGCGTGCTTACTTTGTCTTATTAAACTCTCAGAGGGAGCTCTCCTTAGCTGCATAACCCTGTTTGGCTATCTGCACAGCCGCACCATAGCTGTGCTGAGCTATGGTGAGGTACAATGGGAATTCTGTCAATAACAAGAACAATTTTGCCACCTCGAGACCTCCACATAAAACTTAAGATTGAAAATGTGTTTAAAATCCTAAGACTAAAAGGTGCTACCTGTGTAACTGAGAGGGAAATATTAAATGTACAGGTCTGATGTTCATACCTGTGCTTCATGCCAGCTAACTCAAAACAAGAGAAAACAATAAAAGCAGCTGTTCTGTTAGGAAAAGAAAAACAGAAAAAGAAAGCGACACAAATTCTTGACAGAACTGAAATCAGAGATGGAGCCTCAGAAAACTAGGAAGTGAATAGCTTTCAAATACAGTACAGGGAAAATCTATACTAGGATAGCAGGAAATATTGCGTGCCTTTAACAATTTCCAGTGCCCAGAGGCAGTGAATATATCCCTATATTAGACAAAGAAAAGAGAAACAAATGTCAGCCACAACCACAAGAACAGAAACGAGGCAGCTGATTGTGGTTAGTCTGTCTGATGTGAACAAACTGAAGACCGAATGCTGCTGTCTGAGGACAATCCTCAGGATGAATGAGAATATTTTGTTTACCATACTCTGATTGAGATGTTGGAATATGCTGAACAACAACAATAGCTACGCTGAATTAATGTAATGTATGTTAATATACTACAATACTGAACTAAGTTGAAAAATATCTGTACTAAAAAAGAGGTAAAACTGTTTAAGCCAAGTTGGAGGTTGGAATGGGAAAACAGTATTCTTCTAAGTAAGCAGTGACCATGCTGCTGAGGGAACAGAGAAGGGAATCAGCTAAGTTCTTTAGGGAACAAAACAAGCATACATGAGTGTTTGATACAAACTGCATTTGGCTCTTTCAATGGCATTACCAGACATCTATTACTTTACTCTAGGAATAAAACGTCTTCAGCACCACCACTGAAATTGCTTACTAAACTCTCTTTTAAGTGCAGCATTCTCCCTGTCCAATACCAGTACCAAAGGTGAATACCAGTTACTTTTGTTATCGTAGCCAGGCATGGAGAAAAGTTCAATTCAAAGGGAAGAGAGGATAAGTGGATAGCAAAGAAGGTAGGACCCCTTTATCTTCGCACTGTAATCAATATTTTCAGTTTTCTTATTCAAAGTCACTCCAAAGAACTCACAAGCATTTTGGAGGGCAAAGTTGGGGAAGTTTAGTTCATTTCCTATAGCCGCACCCTCACTGGCGAGGACAGAAAGTACATTTTGAAAAGTGTGACTATGTGGAATTTCTACAGTAACTCTAATTGTCACTTATGTGTGCAGAGCAGTGGTTTTGCAGTTCTAACAGCCTTCTAAGATGCAAGCTAGGACCGCTGACGCAAAGCTTACCTGAAATTCCTAGCAGACTTATTAAATAACTGCAGCTGGTTTGCAAATCTTAAATGCTAAAATGGGGACAGAAAGATCCAGCTCAAGGACAATCCTGACAAGCTATATAGCAGTATGGACTACAAAGCTAAATCACAGCATGTTGAGCACAGAAATCAATTATGGAGCCACATGCCAACTCTACCCCAGCCTTTGTGGTAATGCAAAGTTTAACAAGAGGTCCCAGTTCCAATGTATATGAAAAGAGAATATTGCCTAGACTGACCCAATTTCCTTTGTGATTAATTCCTACAACTACTGGATGCTCAGAGGCTTCAGTTAAAGTGCCATGAAAGCTCCTCAGCATTACCATATGCAGGTTCCTGTTACTAACACAGTTTCAAAGGGTTGGGGGAGAATGATCCACTTGAATTCCAAATGTCCATGGCCAGATGAGCTGCATCCAAGAGTACTTGCAGATATTGGCAGGGTCACTGCCAATAATCTTTGAAAATTATTGGAGAACAAAAGAGATGCCAGCAGACTGGAGGAGGGCAGATGTTGTCTTCAAAAAGGGCAAAACAAAACAAAACCAAGAAATTGCCGATCAGCAACCCAGGCAACTATGGACCAGTCAGCTCGACGCCAATATCAGGAAAGGTTCTAGAACAGGTTGTTAAACAGTCAGCTTGTGTACACTCAGGCCCTTTTCGCACAGCATTTCTGAAGCGAAAGGGCCCCTTGAGCATCGCGTAAATGTGAAGAGCAGTCCATACGACGCACTCACATTTGCGCGATGCTCAAGGGCCTGACGTAGACCTCGCACGCAATTTTTCATTTTTCGCTCAAAGCCGAAAATGCTGCACGGTTGCGCATCGCTCCGGAGCCCCACGCGCACTTACCTGGCGTGCGGAGCCTTGGGAGCCGGGCCAGTTGTGCATCCTCTCCTCAGTGCAGCCTGGGAGGTGCCAGGCTGCACTGCGAATGGAAGAGGCGGGGCACTCGCGCGACCAGGAAGCAGCTGCAGAGCCCAAGCAGCAGGGACACGACAGCGTTCCTCCCAAGACTTCCTGTGCGAGCCGCGCAGCCCAGCACCAGGAAAAGGTAAGGTGCGAAAAGGGCCTCAGAAAGGAACGCTGTGATTACTAAGAGCCAACATGGATTTCTCAAAAACAAGTCATGCCAAAATAATCTTCTTTTTTTTTCTTTTTTTTGATAGAATTTGGTAGATCAGGAGAGTGCAGTGGATGTAATATATCTTGATTTCAGTAAGGCTTTCAACAAGGCCCCCTATGATATTATTGCAGTGAAGCTGATGAACTGTAGGCTGGACAGTGCTACTGTTACGTGGATTCCTAATTGGTTGACTCACTGAATCCAGAGACTGCTCACGAATGGTTGGTCTTCATCCTGGAGAGAAGTGATTAGTGAGGTGCTTCAGAGTTCACTTCTGGGCCTGGTTTTGTTTATAAACAACTCAGATGATGGAATAGAAGGAAGGTTTGTTAAATTTGCAGATGACACCAAACTATGGGGGTAGCAAATACCTCAGAGGACAGGATCAGAATTCAAAATGACTATGACAGATTGGAGAGCTAGGCCAAAACTAATAAAATGAATTTCATCAGGAATAAATGTAAAGTACTACACCTAGGCAGGAGAAATGAAATGTGCAAATATAGGATGGGTAACAGTTAGCTTGGAAACTGTACACATGAAAAGGATGAAAGGGACTTAGCAAACCACAGGCTAAACATGAGACAATAGTGTGAGGTGTTAGCTAAAAAAGCCCATGCAATGCTGGGCTGCAAAAACAGGAGTATAGTGTCCAGGTCAAGGGCTGCTCTATTCTGTTTTGGTCAGATCTCTGGGCACCATAGTTCATGAAGGATATTGACAAGTTGGTATGTGTCCAGAGAAGGACAACCAAGATGATTAAAGGTCTGGAAACCAAGCCTGATGAGGAATAACTGAGGGAGCAGGGAATGTTTAGCTTGGAGAAGAGAAGACTGAGAGGTGAGAAGATAGCTATCTTGAAATATCTGAAGGGATGTCATGTAGAAGATGAAGTTAAGCTTGCTTTCCTCTGCTCCAGAAACATGAACCAATGGATTCAAATTACAAGAAAAGAGATTCCATCTATACAGTTAAGAAGGCCTCCCTGACTGTAAGAAGAAATCAATGATATGGAATGGATTGCCCTGGAGGATGGTGAAATCTCCTCCTCTGGGGACCTGTAAGCAGAGCTGGATGGGTACCTTTTCAGGGAGGCTTCAGCTGTATTTTCCTGCAAAGCAGGAGGTTGGACTAGATGGTCCTTCTGATCCCTTCAAACTGTGAGATTCTGTGATTCCTGGCTTAGAATTAAATATGGATACAGGCAATTGTTTCTGTTTTTTATTTTAGTGTTGCCTGCTGATTTTTACACACTCAGGCACATATCTTGCAGCAGCAGATAGAAAGACCAGGGCATATGACGCTCCAGTACAGCCTCCCAATGTTCTATTATTATTTACGTATGGAATATAAACTTTGCAGTCAATTTTCTCTTTTAAAACCTGCTCATGTCCAAATGACACAAACATGAGTAATATAAAATACACAGTTGTAATGGTTGCTGGTGGCTTTGATAGAACTGGGGGAGTGAAGTTGTTCCTGATTTTAGTCCAGATTTTAAAGGAGTGATTCAAGGTGATTAATCCTGTCCCCCAAAGAAGCGCAGTCTCTTGAATCATTCCTTGAAATTTTTAACTAAAATTTAACTAAAACACAGAGCTGACAAGTCACCAGTTATTTCTTCACTGTCAAAAATAGTTTAAACTACACCAGCTAAGATGAAGATTTTTAAACATTCTTCTCACCACACTCAAATACGCCACAGAAAGAGGAACAGCAGGATCAGTAGGGAGATAAGGCTTTTGCATATAAAATGTCTTCACTAGCTGGTGAACAGGGAGGTGGCAAGATAGATCTCTGTGGGGAAAAGGGGGGCAGATGCAGTAGAGAAAGGCCCCTTCCAACTAATCCCAACTAAGAACTGGGCAAGACCTCCAACTTCTGATGTGACTGCTTCTTTAAGTGTATGGTAAATAATAAATGAAAAATAGTCATAAAATAAGTTGCATTAAAAAAAGCCTAAAACCCCAAACCTAACCCCCCCCCAACTCAATACAAATAAACATAACCAAAATAACTAAAGACCCTTAGTTTAATTCAGATTGATCCAATGTGTCTAAACGTTTAGACAAAGAGACTAAGTTTTACAGTTCCTCTAAATTAGGCTTCCGGCAAAGAAAATGGGTAGGGCCAAAGGGCCACAGAAAAAGGTGCCACTACAGAACAGATCTTTTCCCAGTATTTCCCCACATTACTTCTTGAATACAGAGATGCTGAAAGCAGGAAATAGATCTCCGCTGGACAGGTAGAGATACTGTTGGGGTCTTTATCCACTATACTGCTATATTGCTATTATTCCACTTTCAACATCCTATGGAATCCTGGGGTTTGCAGTTGAGGAAGGGGTATTTAGAATTCTCAGCCAGAGAGTTCTTTGGCCTCAGTAAACTACAAATCCCAGAATTCCACAGGATATTGAAAATAGAATAATAACACTATAGCATAGGACAGAAAGGGCCTTAGATTACACAGAATCATGGTGCACACCATATTGGATGCTTTTAAAACACAAAAGTAGTATGTTGTGTGCTCTTTCTCTCTGGTTTCTCACAAGTAGCCAGGGCTTTCTCCATAGTGATGCTGACTTTGAAATGCCATCTTGCAGGAAGTACAGTAGAGTCAACCTTACTGGCATTTCATCACCAGACCAAACAGACCCATGTGTTCCCAAAAGGTTGCAACTGGCTAATTGCTGGTGCAATCTGTCTTGTTAACTGTTTTATTATATGTTACTGTATTTTTCAGTGTTTTATTGCTGCTGTGTAATATTGTTATTGCTTGCCCTGTAATGTTGATGAAGAGTAAGAGATAAACAGAATGAAATACACCTTTAATGTTCTAGTGGGAGAGCACTTGGATGTGGTGGTTAAAAGACCGAGATACCAGTCCAGACTGGCATCATAGGTCTTCAAGTTTGTCAATGGGGGCCAAACAGGGGTCACTTGCTTCAGTTGGTCATTTGTAGCAATGCAAATGGCAGGTGCAAGAAGTAGGCAAAATGTGGAATCTAGATAGGAACCACAACAGAGAGCAAAGCGATAAAACCTTCCTAACCCTTCCCAACCGGGGTCCCTGTGGTGTACACTGCTGTGGGGTTAAAAAAAAACTCACAGTCAAAGATACAGGTGAGATAATACATAGTCTGCCCCAAGGCATGAAATAAGATTTTATTAGGGTCCAATAAATTCTGAATTCTGCTCATGTTTCTCTTGCTGTTTATGTGGTGGCGGGGAACAGGGTATCCAGGCATTTGGTCAACCTTGCTATCTTTTCAGCTTCTTTCAGTTCAGAGCAAGACTCTGCTAAAAAAAAAAATTGTCAATCAGGGAATTATATCCATTCCACTTAATCTCTGAAAAGTGAAGATCCTAAGGATGAAAACCTGCAGCTGGAACAGAAAACTACAGTTTCCATTATTCTTTGGAGCAGCTGTTGCATTAATCACAGTGGTGTCATGAGCAGTACATGGAAGCAACAGCAGTGCCAAGAGTATGGAAGCACACCAAGGGTACACTAACCTTCCTTTTTCTCTCAGAAGCTTTTACTTAATAGAAAAACATCAGCTCAGCTCATTTTTAAAAAAGAAAAACATTGCAATAAAATCCTTGTTGTGATTTAATGCTCCCAGTCTAGTATGAATAATTTAAATGATGTCACCATGACCAAAGAGATTTAAAGGAACCAATGAATCATAGTGCTTATTTATAGAAAAAAACCCACCTTCTGCAGTTTTTTCCTCTCGATGTCCATGGAGGCTCGGACTGATTTAATTTCAAGAGCATGCCTCTTTACAAGGTCTTCCAGCCCTTTTACCAGTTGCTCTTTTAAACGAATCTTCTCCTCATCCGACTCGTGTTTGATTTTGCAAAGGTCTTCTTTGTGCTGCTGCTCAGTAGCCACCTTTTCCAATGCTGTAGCTTCCTTGGGCTGGAAGATATAGGCACATCAGTTAAATCTAAAATCCACAAAAGAGCGATACCTTTATTGGATAATCAAAATGCACAAAACACATCATAGAAGCTTTTGAGGCTTCACTGGCTTCTTCATTGGACAAAAAATGTTTTCAAAAATCATACAGGAGTTTAAAAAAAAGAAGGCACTTCTATTGTGACCCACCAGCAAAATCAGAAGTAATTTGATGCTTTATTTGGCAGGAACCCATCAAAGGTATTGTCTTTTCATTAATATTATATCAAAAAGAATTAATGCCTCATTCATCACCATGTTCTTCATAGCTCTTTGAAGATTTGCTGCTTATCTCTACTGTGGAAGGGAGCTGGAGTAGCTGGTCCAATTTTTACTTTAAAACAAGGATCCCACTCTTCATAAAATAATAAGGCTGGAAAAGATCACAAGGGCCATTGAGTTCAACCCCCTGCCATGCATGAATAGCCAATAAAAATACCTAGCACCCAGGCTCTGTTTAAAAGCCTCAAAAGAAGGAGGCTCCACGACAGTCCAAGGCAATGCATCTCCTGTGGAACTGCTCTTACTGTCACGAAGTTCTTCCTAACGTTTAGGTGGTACCTCTTTTCTACCTAAGCAACTTCAAGGGATGCAGCATTCCACTGATAGTTTTCTTCTTTATGCCACTCCAAGAAGGTCTCTCTCTCTCTCTCTTTTTTTAACTGATGCTTCCACTGCAGCCATATTTATGACCACTACAGCTCTCAACTTGCAACTATTGGTACGCTTTCAGAAAACATTTAAAAAACAAGAAGGGTTTTCAAAACATTTCTTTGATGTGATTGCATTAAATTGTGATTGCATTAAAATGAAAATTAAAATGTGATTCCATTGATCTTTGAAATATGTAAAAACTTTTGGTTAACAACCAAACTTTACTTCCTTGAATAGGTATTTGCAATAGGTGGAAAAGTCTACTCTTATTCTTGAGTGTTTAATTGTTGAGTGTTTAGTTGGTGGAGTAGCCACATCCTTCCATTTTTATACCAACAGTAGTCTGGCAGCTGTAAATCATATATTGAAAAATTCTTCCATACTTCTTGTCCATCTCACCATCCTTCAGTCCCAATAAGAAAAGTTCAATTTCCAGTTGAATCTTTAACTTCAGAATGTCTTCTATCAACCAATGACCCATCACATGAAATTCCTTTGCTTTCTCACGTGTCCAGCACATATGAAAAAAGTCCCTTCTTTCTGCTCATAATACCAACGTATATTAAAAGAACCTTTATACATATTAGACAGTCTTTCTGGTGTTAAATATCATATATAAATCATTTCAGGAAAATTCTCTCTAAGGACATAATGTAAATTTTAAATCTCTTCTCCCCATTTTTCCCACTGTTCCATCTGTATATGATAACCCACATTCTGCGCCCATGTATTCACACAATTTTTTACTTGCTCATTCTGTTTCAGTTTTCAACAATAACTTCTACATTTTAGCATTAAATGTTCATCATTAGTACATAATTGTTCTTTAAACTCAGATTTAGACATTTCAAAACCAAATAAATTCTTATTCATTTTAAAATGCTTAGTCAGTTCTCTATAAGAAAATCAGTGCTAAGAGTCTCACAAAACCTGATCAGGAGAGCTTTAAACAGAGTTTAAAGGGGGGACGGGGGTGACAGTATCCTTGAGGGCAGACGTTCAAGTGCTAGAGATAATAATCTAAATGTTATTGAAGGAACTAGCAAATAGTACAAGAGACCAACTGTAGGAGGAGAAAAACTTTAAATAAGAATCTATGGGAAATGACCCATGGTCTTAGATGTCTCTACACCAATGCACAGAGCATGGGATATAAACAAGTTGAACTCTTACTACAGCAAAGCAGATCTGATATAATAGGCATCACTGAAACTTGCTGGGATGAGACTCCTAATTGGATGTAGTAACAGAGGGATACAATCTATTTCAGAGAAATAGACCAAACAAGAAGGGAGGAGTAGTAGCATTATATGTCAAGGATGTTTATACCTGTGAAGAGATTCATGACTTAAATCCTAGAAGCCAGGTTGAGAGCATCTGGGTAAAAATTAAAGGGGAGAGGAAAAACAAGGATGTCATTTTGGGGGTCTACTACATATCCCCAAACCAGACTGAATACTTAGATGAGGCCGTTCTAAAATAGATAACCACACATTCAGAAAAAAGAGAGTGGTAATGGGAAATTTCAACTATCCCGATATTTGCTGGAAGTCATATTCTGCCAAGAATATCAGGTCCAACAAATTCCTCATTGCCTGGCAGATGATTTCACTGTCCAGAAGGTGGAAGAGGCAAGAAGGAGACCAGCAATTTTGGGCCTGATCCTAACCAATAGTGATGACCTGGTTAATCGGACAGAAGTGGTGGGATCCTTAGGTGAGAGTGACCATGGAAAGTGTCTAAAGAAATCAGGATGGATGTCTAAAGAACTTTCAACTGAATTAAGATTTAAAAGGGCTATGTACAAGAAATGGAAAAAGGGGGAAATCACCAAAGATGAATTTAAAAAAAATAGCCAGCACATGTAGGTAAAAAGTTAGAAAAGCTAAAGTGCAGAATAAGCTCAGGCTTGCTAGAGAGGTTAAAAGCGATAAAAGGGGCTTGTTTGGTCATGTCTGCAGTAAAAAGAGAAACAAGGAGATGGTAGGGCTGCTGCGAGGAGAAGATGGAGAACTGGGAACAGGGAACAGAAAAAGGCAGAACTACTCAACATCTTCTTTGTCTCGGTCTTCTCCCAAAAGAAAAACAGTGTTTAACTCAGAGAAAATAGAATAGATGATGTAATAAAGGGAAATGCAGCATGGAATAGGTAAACACGTAGTACAGGAATACCTGACTACTCTTAATGAATTCAAGTCATCAGGGTCAAATGAACTACATCCAAGGGTATTAAAAGAACAGGCAGAAGTAATTTCAGAACCACTGGCAATAATCCTCGAGAGTTCTTGGAGATCAGGAGAAGTCCCAGAAAACTGGAGGAGAGCAAATGTTATTCACATCTTCAAAAACGGGAAAAAAGAGGACCCAAACAATTACCACCCAGGCAGTACGACATCAATAATTGGAAAGATCCTAGAGCAGATAATTAAACAGACAGTTTGTAAGCACTTAGAAAGGAATGCTGCGATCACTAAAAGTCAACATGGGTTTCTCAAACACAAGTCGTACCAGACTAATCTGATCTCTTTTTTTTGATAGAGTTATAAGTTTAGTGTCTGAAGGGAATGCTGTCGATGTAGTATATCTTGATTTCAGTAAGGCCTTTGACAAGGGCCCCCATGATATTCTTGCAAACAAGATAGTAAATGTGGGTTAGACAATGCTACTATTAGGTGGATTTACAATTGGTTGACTGGCTGAACACAAAGGGTCCTCACCAATGGTTCCTCTTCATCTCGGAAGGAAGTGACTAGTGGGGTGCCACAGGGTTCTGTCCTAGGCCCAGTGTTACTCAACATCTTTATCAATGACTTGGATGATGGAATAAAGAGTATGCTCATCAAATTTGAAGATGACACCAAATTAGGAGGGATAGCCTAATACTCCGGAGGACAGGATCAGAATTCAAAATGACCTTGACAGATTAGAGAGCTGGGCCAAAACTAATGAAATGAATTTTAACAGGGAGAAATGTAGGGCACTGCACTTAGAAAGAAAGAATAAAATGCAGAATGCTTTCTGATGCTCCAGACACTAGGACACCGAGCAATGGATTCAAACTACAGAAAAGAGGTTTCACCTAAACATCAGGAAGAATTTCTTGACACTAAGGCCCTTTCCGCATGGCATTTGCCATGCGAAAGGGCACCTGGAGCATTGCGTGATTGTGAGGAGCGATCTGCACGACGCACTCACTATTGCGCGATGCTCCAGGGGCTGGCAGGTGCCGATTGCACACCTTTTCATTTTCGGCTGGAAGCCAAAAATGGTGCACAATCACGCATTGCTCCTGGGCCCCGTGCGCACTTCCCTGGCATGCAGACCTCTGGAGCTGCACCAGTCACGCTTCCTGCCCCAGCACAGCCTGGGAAACTCCCAGGCTGCACTGCGGAAGGAAGAGGCAGGGCTCTCACGCAAGCAGGCAACTCCTGCGGAGCTGAAGCAGCAGGGACGCGAGAGCCTCTCACTGGAGGCTGCTCGTGCAATCCCCGCACCCCAGCGCTGGAAAAAGGTCAGGTGTGGAAAGGGCCTAAGAGCTGGTCAATAGTGAAATATGCTGACTCAGAGTGTGGTGGAGTCACATTCTTTGGAGTTTTTTAACAGAGGCTGGATGGCCATTTGCTGGGGGTACTTTGAGTGTATGTTCCTGCATGACAGAGGATTGGACTCAATGGCTGTTGTGGTCTCTTCCAACTCTATGATTCTATGATCATAGTCATCTTGAATTACTTCCTCAGTTCATTTCATTCTAAATTGTCCTTTTCCCATCACTAATAAATTTCTATATATTGACTAGCTATCTTTAAAATCTATTTCTTTTTTAAACAAAACTTCATGTGGTGAGGCCCATTAAGGGATTTTAGGTTATCTTCTTATCTTATATTTGTTCCAAACTCTTAATATAATATGTCTAACATAATGATTTGTAAAGTCAACATTTGCTTTAAGTTTGTAATATGACAGAATACCATGTCAACCAAACCTCAAGTTAAAAAATTCTAGTTGTAAGAGTCTTTTCCTTTTCAAAGTAATCGAATTTTTAAACCAAACTAAAGAGCAAACATAAAAATATAATTTCAAATCTGGAAGATAAAGTCTTCCATTTTGTTTTGCAAAATTTTAAACCTTACTCTTTGTTTCTTCCTTTGCTAAATGAAGTTAGAAATATCTTTGTGCCATTGTTTAAATGGCTGATCACTGAAGTAAAAACAATATCTTTGCTAAAACATTCCTTATTATAGTTGAAATCCTGCCTAATAAGAAAAGTTTCAGCTCAGACCATCTTGGTAAATCTTGCTTGAACTCCATAGTTTATATGCAGAATTAGGTATAATGTATAATAAATTAAAGCTGAGGCTCTTAGATTAGCCCTGCTCTCCTGAAATTATTTTTAAGCAGGTATCTGAGCTTCTTCTGTTGACTCTCAAAGAGTCAGGCTCAAATTCATGGATATATAAAATGCAACTGGTTGCCATGAATTTGGGGGTTTTCAGTCCCCTTTCTTTTGACTCACAGGTATGACAGAGTGAAAGTATTAATTCTCCAGACTCCATCTACTGGTTTTATTTCTATACTCTAATCTTACATCTCTATCATAATTTAAATAAATAAATAGTAACCGTTCTCTCTACTACCTTAAATCAATCTTATCTTTTACATATCAAAACTGACAACTGTTAAGTCCTTCTTATTCCTTGCATAGTCTATGAAAGGTCTCCATCTCTTTAAATATGATTCTATAGAGTTTTATTTCAGTAAAACTGTAAGTTTATCCATCTCTGCAAAATCTATTAGTTTATTCAACCAATCACTCAGTTTTGGAATTTCGTTATTTTTCCAATTTCTTGCATAAACAATCCTTGCTGCTGTTACTATTTATCTAATCAAATTCTTATATTTCCGTTCCATATTATCCATCCTATCTATTATATTTAACAGAAAAAATTCTGGTTGGAATACTATATTGATCTTTAAAATCTTTGGCATATGTTTACAAATCTTTAACTAAAATTTTTTTGCTCTCTGGCATTGCCACCACATATGGTTAAAAGTGCCCTCATGATGTTTACATTGACCCTTTTCACACCTTACCTTTTCACACTGCTGGGTTGGGGTTTTAGCGTGAGAAGGCTTGGGAGGAACGCTGCTGCGTCCCTGCTGCTTCGGCTCCGCAGCTCCTTCCTGGTCATGTAAGCGCCCCGCCCCTTCCTTCCACAGTGCAGCCTGGGAGTTGGAGGCTGCGCTGGGGCAGGAAGTGTGACCAGCACAGCTCAGCAGGCTTCGCACGGCAGGTAAGTGCGCGCAAGGCCTCAGAGCGATGCGTGACCACGCAGCATTTTCGGCTTTGAGCTGAAAAGGAAAAGATGTGTGCATGGTCTGCGACAGGCCCTTGAACATCGCGTAAATGTGAGTGCGTCATGCAGACCACTCCTCAAATTTACGCAATGCTCAAGGGGCCCTTTCGCTTCAAAAATGCCGTGCGAAAAGGGCTATAGTTTATTCGTACCTTTGTACATCTTAGCCAGTTTACTGGGAGTTAAATACCACTTATACATTATTTTGTAAAAGTTTTCTTTAAGATCATTTCATCTAGTAAATTTCAAACCTTCTCCTCATACCTCTTCTCAATGTTCTAATTTTATATTGTGTCCTAAACGTTGAACCCAATAAACCATGCTTTCTTTTATCTGTTCATCCTCTGTATTCAATTTTAATAATAACTTCTATATATTGGAGATTAAATGAGATTCCTCTGCACCTAATAATTTTTCAAATTCATTTATTGTGTCCTCAAAGCCATATATTTTATTATCCTCCTTAAATCTCTCTTTCAATTGATAATATGTTAGCCATTGAATTTTATATCCCTCTCTCTCCAAATTCTGTAAATCTGATAGTCTAATCATCTCCTTTCTTTTACAGTATATCCCTATATCTTAACCAAAATTCTAAACTTCCCATTTCCCTTCTGTAAAACACCTCCTGTGGCGATAACCACCCTGGTATTTTTATCCCAAATCTTTTCTTATATTTTTCCTATATTTTAAAAATTGATCTTCTTACAATATAGTTTTTAAACCCTGCATTTACCTTAATTTTTCCATACCATAAGTAGGCATGCCATCCAAATTTCAACTCATGACCTTCCAATTCTAATAACCTCTTATTTTCTAATAAAATCCACCCTTTAAGCCATACTAAGCATGAGGCTTCGAAATAAATCCTTAAATCTGGAACTCCAAAACCTTTTCACTCTTTGGCATCCGTCAGAATTTTCCATTTTATCCTAGGTTCCCCCCCCCATAGGAATTTTGATAATTCTTTATGCCAATTTGAAAAAGAGTTATTTGAAAAAATGACAGGAATTGTTTGAAAAAGATACATCAATTTGGGAAGGACCATCATCTTAATTACTGATATTCTCCCCATTAGGGAAAGTTTAATTTTTTGCCATTTCTTAAGATCTACTTTTATATTTTCCCAAGCCTTAATGTAATTGTTTTCATATAGTTGTTGATTCTTTGCTGTTAAAATTTATTCCTAAATATTTAACTTTTTTGACCACTTCAAAACCTGATTTATTATATATTTCCTTTTCCTCTTCATTACTCATATTCTTAGTTAATATCCTAGTTTTATCTGCATTAATTCTAAAGCCTGAGACTTCCTCAAATTCTATTATTGTTGACATTAAAATTTCTATACTACTATTTGGATCTTCTAAGATAAAGACTATATCATCTGCAAAGGCTTTCAACTTAAATTCTGACTTCCTTATCTTTATCTCTCTTATATTCTTATTATTCCTTATTGTTCTGTTCAAACATTCTAACATAAGAATAAAAATCAATTCTCCAAAGACTCAAGGATACTGAGATGCAACCTCAGATGAGTGAGATTAAGTCTTGTCAATCCAACAAATGTTTTCTTTCTTTCACCCCATTGTATCTATCTCTTCCAAATTACCTGATGGATTTTCCAAACATTAAAATGACGTTAGCCTTTCTACATGCCAGACTGAATGTTCTTCCACTGGCAGCTCGGATGGATTGATATGAAAGGACAGAATATGTGGTTGCAACTCTGTCTCAATAGAAGATTTAACTCATGTATTGCTTGAATGCCCTATTTATAACGATCTTAGAAATAATTATATTTACTGATATTTTGAAACAACTCTGAATTTTGCTTTCCAAAAAAAGACACCTATTTCACTTTCTTAAAAAATGTAAATCTTGTTTTTTCCATCAAAATCTTTTTATCTTCTTTTTCATATTCTTAGTCAGCATAACTATCTTATCTTTATTTATCTTAAATCTAGCCAGATTCCCAAAATCATTTAGCATCTTAAGCAATATATGTACAAAATTTAGGGGATCTTGTAAGAAAATCAGTAGATCACCTGCAAATGCCCTTAATTTAAACATTTTCTTTATCACCACACCTTTTACCTTTTCTTTCTGTCTAACAGCTCTATTCAAGACTTCTAGAGTTGATATAAAAGATGATGAGAAGGGACATCCATGCTAGTCCGTCTTTGTATAGCTTTTTGTTGTCTCATCATTACCAATCAAAATCTTTGCCTTTTTCCAAATGAGTATATTGCCCTTTGCTCCACATCCATGCCAATATTTAGGTGAGAAACTGCCATTTATATATGCTATTTTGATGAAGTGTTCTGTAACCATCTACCAATCATTGTATTTTTGGCAATTTCTTGTAGCCAAATTTTAATATCTTTTCTATCTATCAATAAATCTTTTTCCCAACTTATTAACAAGCCCTGTATCATTCTATACTGGGCCATTAACCATTTTTTTTAATAAATTTTCCATATTGAACCCTTTTCGTCTTCTATTTTAGTTTTGCTCATTTCTTCTAAAAACATATTCTGCTCTACTGTGTTCAGTTTTATTTCCAGTAAAGAGTTAATAGTCTCTTTTACCTGAATCCAATACTGACCTCCAATCAGTGAAATCATTAATTCTTCACCTATTGGTTTCCCTGTCCTATCATATACATCTCCAACAATTTTAGCTTTGTCTTTAATTTTTTCAATATTTTCCTAAACTCTTCATTATTACTATTTAAATATTCTGCTTGTAGCCATTTCCCATCTTTGATACTTAATCTTTTACTCCATTTATCCCATATTTAAAAATTCACCCTCATAGGTCCAATTATTTTTTCTTTATCTTTCTTACTCCTTATCCTCATCCTCAGTTATTTCCCCATTATCCCTATTTATTCAACTAATCATCCTTCCCCCTCTTTTTTTCCCTCAGAAATCTAGCCCAGTTCTTCATGCTTCTAGTATCCCCTGCTCTAAACTCATTCCTTACATATACTTGATTTCTTAATGCTGATGCTTGATCTACAAAAGAGTAAGGCCACTTCTTTTTCATTATGAATCTCTAGATGTTCCATTATATCTGTCACACATCTCATATACCGCATCAGCCTCTTTGATAGAAATCCATATTGCCCTTCACATATTATCTCCTCAAGAATCTTCTTCATTCTTTCTGCCAAAATCAGTGTAAATATCTTGTAGTCATTGTTCAAAAGGGAGACAGGTCTGTAATTTTTAGGATCTGTCACATCACTTTCTTCCTTTGGTATCAATGTTATATTTCCTTGATACCAACTATTTGGAATTTTACCTGCAAGTATAAATGAGTTCATCAGTTGTTGAAACAGAAGATACCATTCTTCTTCCAAATTTTTATAATAAATTGCTTAAAGAGTGTCTGGTCCTGGGGCCTTCCATGCCACACTATAGCCAAGCTATGTAGAGATGACCTCTCTATGTCTTACTAGCAATTATGTAGTAGGCCTTATCCCCTGCCTGAACCTGGTAATACATCTAATTTGCAATCACATCTAGGAAGCATCACATGGTTACAACTAGTTTGTGCTACCCTAGTACATAACCAATGCAACCCAACCCTAACCACATGGATATAGATCATCAGGAGTGCCATGCAACAATAAGTACCATAGCACTACCAGCAATATATGGCAATAACTTCTCCATCACTCATCACATAGGTTCAGTTCTGGAGATCACAGCAGTATATGCAGGAATGTGTAACTTGAGTCTAATTAAGCATGAGTAAATACATGGAAACAGAAGGTATGAGTTGTTAATTGTTTCATCACACCGGATAATCATGTAAGACCTTATGTAAACTAAATGAGAGGAAAGTGTTGTTTTTACACCTGAGAATCTCCACCATCTTCGTTGCCTTGGCTCTGTTTTGCAGACAACGGTTGTTGACAGGTCAGGATGTGTTTCTCTAGTTCGTTCCCCTCACTTCTGACTTTGCTGTGCGAGTTCAGTGCAGTCTCCATTGCTTCTGCGAATTGGACAGGTATATATTATTTGTTGAAATTGTCATACAGGTGATTAAGAGGATGAATTGTTAAAATCAAGCTAAAACTAGGTTCCAATTATGCACTATCAGGAAATTTACCCAGCTTTGTCTGGGTTGATACTGATGATTTTAGTTATGACATCAATGAAATATAAATTCTGCTATTTCCACCTAAAACCCATAAAATTTGTTTTGCACCAACATCCATGAAATTTTCTGGAAAAGTCCTGGAAAAAAAGGAGCAGCTTTGCTGATTAGGAGATCAGTTCAAGTGTGAATCTGGACCACACTGGTTCATAAATGTGCATTCTAAAGCAAAAACTTACAGAAATCTAGAGTGTCTTTTCCATATGTATCCACACCAGTTCATGTATCTGATCAAAACCTTATATGGTCTTTGTTTTGGCCCCATCATATAATATACCAAATTTGGTGATTCTGTGATCAAGCATGTGGATTAGTATAGCCTGAAGTAGCTTTCTCCTTCACTCCCAGTCATTATGGCGCCAGAGCCCACCCTCTGTTCTGCTCTGTATCTACCTTCTGTTTAGAAGCAGGCTAGATCAAATTTTCCTTATCCCATCTCCCAAAATAGGTGAGAGGAAATAATTTTGCCTCATTTCACTTTGATCTGAGTACCTAAGATTTCTGTTTTAATTTCCAAACAGGAAACAGATTCTGTATCACTCTCTCTCTCTTTCTCTCTCTCTGTTTGAATGACAAGCTGTAAGCAATTGTGATAGTTGCTTAATGTATAACACTTAGGCCTTTTCCACACGAGACTGTTATAGCATTATTATTCCACTTTCAACATCCTGTGGAATCCTCGGGTTTGCAGCTTAGGGTGGGGCTGAAATGGCCTTAATGACCTAATTGGGAGCTTGAAAACCTCAGGGCCTGGGACAATCTTGAAATGGCCACCCTACTCCTAACAAGTTTATGGTATGCTACTCTAATACTGAAAAAGCAGCACTGGTTCCCAGAGGTTCTCAGAGTTCAGCTGAATGTGTTGGCTTTAACATCTATAATTCTAAATTACTTAGAACCTAGCTGTCTGAACCTGTTTGGTTACTAAGGCCAGTAAGAAAAGCCTTTTTGAAGAAATCCCCACTTGCCAGTGGCTGCTTTTTGGAAAGACATGAAAGGTTTCCTCCTGCATCAGTTACAAATTCTGGAATTCTGCCTTTGATCACTGCTCTCTGTGTGACAATGCATTTAAAAAACAAAACACAATACTTTTAACATTGTTATCCTTTTTAATGCTGCTTTTAGTGTTTTCTTGTTTTTATTTCACCATTATGTTCTACTTTCTATTTTAGTTGCCTATATAGCACCTTGATTAGTTTCAGAACAATGGTATTGAAACTCACAAATAAATGCACAAATAATCTATCTACTGAGTTCACAGTATAAGCCAGATTTCAGGTGAGGATTTCACACTTCACAATCTTTGATGCTACATTACTAAGGTGCCCCCCACCAAAATGTGTGGATGATTAAGTTCTTACTTGTTTTATGCAGTATCTCATTTTCTTGTAAAAGAAGTCTCTCTTTGGCAGTTACAAGTTCTTCCTCCAAAGTTTTCCTAATATTTTTATACTCCATAGTTTCTCTCTGTGCCTCCTTCAGCTGTATTTCCAGGTCCTGCAAACATATTTTATCATTACCTATTTATTATGATTGTCTTTGTCTGCTAAAGTACTTACTAGGAACATCCCTGGTTGTTGTCGCGTTACTTTCCATCTTGACAAGTAATGCCTGACTAGGTGCAATGTTTGATTGTAGTGGCTTAAATAATGTATAGCTTCTGTTCAGCAGCTGCCACAGGTTGAAGTAAAGCCCTACTGACTAGGACATGGTGGTTGATTAGGTAGTAATAATAGCCATGTCTCAAAAAACCAATTGAATCTATGCCACAGTGATTTTCAATCACATTTTAAACCCTTTAAAAGGTCTATGTGCAACTGGTTGAAGACCTTTTGCTGGCTGAGCAGCCAATAGCATCTGTCCCATTCTCCCCTGACAAATTCCCTAAAGTACCTGAGGCTGGTTGAGCTGAATTGGCAACTGAGGCAGAAAATCCCACAAGCACCCATTCGCTTCTTTGGCAATGAAAATACAACAATTATAAATTAAATAACTTACAACTATCCATCTTTTCATTATTCCCTAACCAGCTGACCGAGACAACTGTTTCACTCTTCCTAATAGCAGGCACCCATGGACTTCAGTGCCACTTACTTGCAAAAAGGATTGAAACTTAGCCACATTTTTCAAAAAGGCATGGTTCTAGGTTCGACTGCCTACTATAAATTCTGACTCTATGCCGCACATTCATTAGAAATTTCCACCGGCTTTAAAAGTAGATTTACTTAGCAGATACACACTTTTTTGAACTAATAATGAAAGGTTACGTCATGCATCTCACTTCTCACTCCGTTATATTAGAGATAAGCAGTTATCTAAATCTATGATATTGTATTTCCTGTTGATCTTCTAAAATAAACACATTTTTTAAAAAAGGAACATAACTTTCAACTGTCCCGATTTGGCAATTAATTAATCTTCTGTCATATTCACTTTTTTTTGCAGCTGCTTTTAAAATGTCCTCATTTTTCTCTATTCCTCCCACTTTCTCCTTCTTCATCAGCTTCCTTCTATTGCTAAAACTCAGTTCAAAGTGCAGAAGTAGTCCACACTCAATAAAAACTGGAACATTTGAGGCCAAACAACATCTGAATGTGGTCAAGGTGCCAAAAAGTTATTAACGAGGAAGAACGTACAAGCTAGGAGACATTGCAGCAGTCTGCTTTTGCCTGAGTCTACCGGGAAGGGCAAGATTTTGCTCTTCCTCTCGTTGAGTGAATTGAGTACAAACTACTTTTGTACTTTGAACTCAGTTGCAGCAATAGTAGTAAGCTGAGAACAAAGGGGGAAGTGGGAAGAGAAAAAAGAAACTAGGACATTTGAAAATCAGCTCAGAAAGTGAGAGTATAGAGAATTAACCAGATTGTCCCTTCCAAATCTGGACAGATGGGGGGACTATGAAAGAGGGGAGCAGAGTCTTATCTTTTCCAGCAGCCTTAGGCAAAAGCAAACTGCTGGAGCCCCTCCTAGCTTGTGTGTTCTTCCTCATTAATTTTTTTTTCATTTTGACGACACTCTATGGTTACTCGGCCACATGCGTCCCTGTTATCATCTGTAAAATACCAGAAGGTATGCAGGAGGCTCTCATCAGGAGACAAATTAAATGTATCTTTGCATTTAACATTTTTATACATTTATTTTTTTCTTTGTACTTCTAGTTTTTTCCAGCTGCAGCAGCACCAGCAGGGGTGGGGGAGTGCCAATCATCTGTTTCAAGAGTTTAACCTTCTCCTTCCCTGGCGCAGTAATGAGGAAAATCTCTTTCCTAAAGAGGAAAATCCACTTCAGAATTTCTTCCTAATGTAGATTTTCAGAGGAGGGATTTTCCTTAGCATCACAGCAGATAAAGAAAAGGTTGTACTATCCATCCCCTCCCACCATAATCCTTAACATTATCAACCCACCTCACCTAACCTAGGCCATTTCTACTCTACACTACACTCTTATAGTGCCTGGCCCCTCCCTAAACTGCAAACCCCAGGATTCCACAGGATATTGAAAGTGGAATAATTGTACTATAAGAGTGTAGTGCGGAAATAGCCCTAGTGCTACTTGCATTTTTCAAAGCTTCACAAGAACACAGATTTAAATGAGGCCTGAAGTAGATAGCCTCCCATAGACCTTACTATTTCTAACTTTGTGAAATCTAAAGAATGCCACTGAAGTTAAATAAGATATATTACCACCAACTACTACCACTACAATTTAGCAGCTAGTCAGCGTTGTTTTGGTGAGATGAGGGGTATTCACTTTGATTAAGGACCAAGCTGATCCTAGCTTGGCATCAACAGTGTGGAAGAACCAATTGCATGAAATAGCTTGTACACTCAAACCCTTCCTTTGTTGCCATGATTGCAACTGTCCCTTTTCACTCACCATTATGGAAGTTATTTATTTATTTTATTATAGTATTTATATCTCATCAGTCTCAGGGTGGCAAATTTAAACAATATACAATAATAAGAAATAATTCAAACAGACTGAAGCCTTTTAAACGATTTGACAAGTTAAGACAGGTTTTTAATCAGTTAAAACAATTTAAAAGTATGATACACATGCAGATTTGGATGAAATAAAATTGGCTGTAACTGCATCTTGAAATAATGATTACATAGTTTTAATGATGTTTTCCTATGTAGCTTAACCTGTTTTCACAGTTTGTAAGCTAGTTTGAGTCCTAGTATTGGGGAAAAGCTGGGATTTAAATGAAACAGTAATGATAACAATAATAATAGGCTCAAGGGCTTCAAGAAAAACCCATGTTTTTACTGATGCAGGAATGACATCAGTATTGGCACCAACTGTGTCTCTAAGGGCATTCCACAATTGAGCTCAAACCAGAGAAGGCTACACCTCATGTCCTTTCACAGTGTATTGTCCCTACTTGTGGGGGCACAGAGGAGGGTCCCTCTTGTGGACCTCTATCCACAGGAAAGTATATACAGCAGAAGATGCTCCTTTGGGTATCGATATCCCAAGTCATTTAGCCATCATCCCCCACACTTGTTCATGTACATCCCTAAAGAGAAGGTGCTGATCCATACAACTGATGCCACATCAGGTCACAAGCCTTGTGATGGTACTGCACATTTGGCACCTGATTTCACAGTTGCCTGTAGAAAGCAACCGGGAGGACATGCAACGTACACTGTCCAGAACTCCGCCAGCAACTGACAGACAAATGCTTTTATCTAGCTTTAATATGAGAGATGATATATAGCCATCATGGCTAGCAGTGATGGATGGCCCTAACTTCACTAATCCACTTCTAAAACCATTCAGGTTGGCAGTGGATTACACCGTTTAAATAGTGTGCTGTATGAAGTTCTTCCTTTTAGCTGTCCGGAATCTGTCACCATTTAGCTTGAGTGAACGGCCCCAGGTTCTAATATTGTGAGACAAGAGAAAATCTTCTCCTTGTCTGCTTTCTCTACGCTATGCAAATTTGGCAAGCCATCACTCATCCACCCCACAAGCTGAACTGCCCCAAACAGTTCAATTTTTATTCTTAGAGGGGCTGCTCCAATCCCTTGATCATTCTGATATACCTTTTCCAGCTCTAAACTGATTTTTAGCTACTTCACTACATGAGTGTAACAATTAGTAATATTTAATAATTTGCATAAATATTTTTTCAGTCACATCTCAGGTTGTTTTGGCTCTCATGCAAATAGAAATACAGTGGAAAAATTGGTCCTCTTACCTCTGATCTTGAATATATATTTAATAACTTTGCCTTAAGAATTAATTAATGATCAGAGCTGTTGCCCAAGACATACTTTTTCTTTTGAGTCTTTCATCCTACATATATTTCTGGGGGAATAAAATCTCTCAATACTGCAGGAAACTGCTGCCAACTATGAAATGTGCCACAAGCAAAAGGAGCTTTCAAGAGAAATGTGGAAAATATAGGAAATTACATTCCTTTTGTTCCTGGTACTTCACAGTTTTGCCAGTTAATGACAGTTTTCTTTTGACAATCTGAATTAGCTCATGAACTTGTGGGGTGTGTGTGTGTGTGTGTGGAGGGGGTGGGATAAGAAACTTCTAACAATTCCAGCAATGTATTGTTAATTTCCACTACTGGAAACTTGGATGTTAGAACAGAACTCTTCGTTCTGTGTAAGATTTTCTCATCAAATATATAAGATGGATTTCACTGTGACAATGTGTGTCCTATAAAGCTCCTCTGACTTCAAACAAGCCTTTCCCAATCACTCATTTTAATTTTAACATAGTAATATACAGCTAATAAAAACCTCATGTATAGGTAATTAGTGAGCTACAAATGATTAATAAACTCAACATATTCATCATCAGGGCAACCGGCTTGTGTGTGTGTATTAATGAAGAATCTTTAAGGAAGGAATAAAATGACAGATGCACATACAATGTAGTGTGTGTTAAGTAAGTGCCTTCAAATTGCCTGTCGACTTAAGGTGACCCAGGGTTTTCTTATGAAGTACTAGCCAATAAATAGACTGTTTCAAAAACAGGCAAAGCAAATGGGGGAAAGACTAGCTGATTTAACTGTCGAGAGAGGAGTTATCCATCACAACAACCAAACAGAACATCCATTTTCACGATTTTAAATCCCTTTTTCTGCTCCTTTACCTAGCTATTGAAGATCTTTGGGAGTTGGGGAGGGAAGGAGATTCAGAAACCTGTTTCGCACACCCAACATCTTTGGAATCTCCTTCAGAAAAATGTCTTCCTGTCCCTTATCAATGTACAACCCCCCCCACTCTTGATGTCCTTATCAATCTTGAGATTAAACCACTCAAGTCATGGCTCGTAGGCAAGCTCTGCCTTCACTATAATTTTGTCCTCCAGTGCAGCATTTTATTTCCCGTCATGGAGAAAGTTTTATTTGCTTCATATTTAGCACTAAATGGCACCCATTTACTTTTATGGGAAAAAAATATGCTGCAGGTAAGCCTTTGCCCCATCCTTAGTGAGTAATGTGCTCTCAACATCCTTGGAGTCCCATTCTATATTCTGTTTCTTAGGCTTGCTAGAGGCTCACTGATTATTAGGAACCAGCTTTTATAAACCTAAAAGCTTGCTCCCTTCTCAATGATTCAAGGTAGAAAAGACTACTAAGCTTGGGTGCAAAATGGCAAAAAAGTCTTGCATCCTACCTGCATTTTCTCCTTCAGTTTCTGGGAATACTTTTTCAGTTCACTGATTCTCTGGCCTTTTGCTTCCAACTCAGCCTCCAGCTTCTCCAGCTGCTGTCGTGAAAGGGATTCTCTAGCCTCATAGATTTTCCTTTGCTCCATTTCCCTTTGCTGCCATTCTCTGCACGAATCAACCACTGATTGCTGCATGGCCTTTCTCCAGGTTTCTTTCTCTTTTTCATGAGAGGCCTGGAGCTGGGTTGCTTTCTCAGTGTATTCTTCTGCCAGTTTCTGATTCTGCCACTTGAAGTTCACTGTCTCATTCATGACAGTCTGCATATCTATACTGTACATTTCAGTTAATTTCTCTCTATAATCTGGAGGATCTTCTGTGAAGGCCCAGTGATTACTCATGAGGCTGCCTGACTCTTTGTCTGAAAATGTGTTTTCAAAATCTAGTTTCATGTGTGTCATCACTCGGGGAAGGAGAATTTTCTCATCTGCTTGCTTTGTCTCCACTGGTGGCCCACTCTCTTCCGTCAGTTTTGCACAGGTGGCAAATTCTGATGATGTCTCTTTTGTTATCCTCTGGTGTTTTTCCAAAGCTTCTTCAAGGGTGTGGATGTGCTTCTGGAGTTCCTGTGCTTCCTCTGCTTTGCTCTTATACTGCAGGACAGTTTCCCTGGTCTCAGCAAGGATGTGCTGAATCTCTTCTTGATGGGCCTCTTTGAGAGCCTGAATGCTGGCCTCATGCTCATCATTCTTAGTGTTCAAAGCATAAATCACCTGTACTCAGAGAAAGAGAAGCAGCAAAATAAGAGGATTGGAAACAATTAATATATGATAGTACAGTAGTAGCAGTTCTGTACTTTTAATTCTAAGACATTGATCCAAAGCACACTTGACTGGAAGCAACTTTCATTACTTTGAAATCAATTTACTCATATAGACACATACTTCTGATCAAAGTTAATACATTTTTAAAACTTCAGGAAAGCTCCATAACACAGTAGAAAGGCTAGTATGCCCCAGTTCTAACAACTCACCAGATGAATAGGCTGGTAAGGCACCAGGTCAACAGTAGGAGAGAATCTCAAAAGGGAAATACCAGTGAATGCTCATATACATAGCTATGTAAAAATATGTATTAGATTACTCTTTTCTGAAATGTGCGTAACTCATGGAAACTGAAATGATATCCAGGTCCACCCTACAAAGATAAATCCTTTTGTTTAGAGGAAATAAGGGGAACTTTATTAAGCTCCAGCTGGTAACCTATACCATCCTGCCAGGTTACAGAAAGATTTCCACTCCCCTGCTTTCACATATTTCTGACTGGGCAAAGATGGGTGGTAGGCTGTGCTTGGGCAATTTGACCACCATTTTTTTTAAAAAAAAGAAATGGATTGATTGCTTTGGTGGGATGTACTCATATACACACGTAAGTCATCGTAGATCATTAAAGATCATTTGTTTGTGGAGAGAAGATGGATGAACTTCGAAAGTGCCCTTACATGCTCCTGTGCATAATTTTTACCTGGGGTTGCAGTTTGAACTTCACCACTGTTAGGGTGAACGCATCTGCTTAGTAAATCTCAGCAAAAAAGCTTAAAATTACTCTGAAGGACATCCAACAATAACATGGAAGCCAAGGAGTACGTACATTGAAACACTGAGTACATTGAAAGAAGGCTATTTCTGCATTAGACTGTTACAGTGCTATTATTCCACTTTCAACATCCTATGGAATCCTGGGGTTTGCGGTTTACTGAGGCCAAAGAGCTCTCTGGCTGAAAATTCTAAAGGCCCCTCCCTAAGCAGCAAACCCCAAGATTCCCAAAAAAAAAGGAAAGAGGAGGCTGTGGAGTACCCAACTTAAAACTATACTATCACGCAAATGGAATGACTTGGATTAGAGATTGGATATTGTTGGAAAATGAAAGAACATTGAATATAGAAGGAGCAGATCTCAGATTTGGATGGCACGCACACCTCTGGTACAATAAAGTGAAAATAGATGAAGATTTTTCAAATCATTACATCAGAAGACCATTACGAGAAATTTGGAAGACATGGAAAAAGAAATTATATTCTAGAATTCCATTATGGGTGTCTCCGCAGGAAGCCTTATTTGGGAAATGGAAGGATACAAAAGAAACTTGGATTACATATAAAGATATAATAACAACGGATGGAAAAGATGGCCTACAAATAAAAACAAGGGAAGAACTGGCAAATGAAGGTCGGAACTGCCAATGGTTCTTATATATGCAATTGAAGGAAAGGTTTAAGCTGGAAGGTTTTGAGAAAAATAGTCAATTAGATGAATTTGAAAAAATAATATTTGAGAAAAAAGAACATCATACATCCTATTTCTATAAATATTTGTTAGAGAATTAGAGATGGAAGTAATAAAAGATACAATGATAGTGTGGGCACGCAACATAGGCCATGAAATAAAGCTGGAATACTGGGGAAAAGGTTGGAGAGATACTCAAAAATTTACTCTGGCGCAAAATCTGAAAAAGAATTATTTTAAAATACTGTTCAGATGGTATTTAGACCCAGACAAGCTGTGTAAAATGTATAAGACGAATGTGAAAAACTGCTGGAAATGTAAAGAAGAAAATGGTACGTTTTATCATATGTGGTGGCAATGTCCAGAAACAAGGAAATTCTGAAAAAAAAATTCATAAAAGCATGAGGGAGATTTTACAAATAAATATACCAATGTCACCAGAGATATTTTTATTAAACATGACACATCAAGTGGATAAAGCTTATATTAAATACAAAGATACAATATTATATATGGTCACAGCAGCCAGATTAATATTCGCAAAACATTGGAAAAAAGATAAAATACCAGAATTGGAGGAATGGTTGAATAAACTCCGAGAACTGGTAACATATGATACTTTAACTCGAGCAATGAGAGGAGAGAGGAAAGGCACGAAAGTAAGAGAAATGGAGGCAGTAAAAAATATATATTGAAAGCAACTGGACTCGACTATGTCAAGGAGAGGAGGAAGAATGAAAAGAATAATAAGTAAAGACAGACAGTTAGCAAAATAGATCAAACAAATCTAAATAATATCAATATTCTGGCAAGTCTACAAAAATAATGTTAAGGAGGAGGTAGCAGAAAATGAAACTTTACATAGCCAAACAAGAGGAAGTAGGAAGTTAACTTGATATGACAGGGAAAAAGGAATAGGAGCAAATTAAGAAATTCAAAAGTTAAAAGGTTGGTATAAACATTGTATGACTTGAATAAGAATATGAATATTTAAATACTAAAACAGAAGATCCTAACCTATGACAATAAGGGTACAAGAAACAAATGTAAAAAATTGAAATGTAAGTACTGAAGAATGTACGGATTTATTGATTCATTCATTGATGCATTGATTTATCTATACAAGATAGTATTTTATATACTGTAAGTATTAATATGTCTAGAAGGTAATTGATGCTTATAAGGATGAAGGTTTTTATAAAAAATAAATAAAAAAAAGGAAAAAAAAGAAAGTGGAATAATAGCACTATAACAGTCTAGTGTGGAAATGCCCCAAAAGTACATACTTCGTGTATCTGCTCTGGTTATCACTAAAAACTGGATTTAGGCCCAGATTTTCCCACAAGCTGGGCAGAAACTTATACCCAGACAGCAGTGGTAGAAATGCACTGGGACCCCCATCTATCTTACTTGGTCTTCACGTTAAATCCCCCATTCCAGTCATCTATTAAACAAAAGACAGGGAGTTTAAAGCCATCCATGCATAGGTTCAACACTTCATGATATTCAAAGACTGCAGCCTTGTTAAAAAATAAGTAACATGAGTATTAGTGCTATATGTAGGAACATACCAAATAAATGTGCAACAGCAGAATAGAATGTCATTTATTCTGGGAACTGGGCAAACAAACATCCCAGTCCCTTTTGGTTGTTAACTATAATTAGCCACTCATAAGATTTAATTTCATATTACTTCTTGTGGGTACTCCAGTGTTACGTTAACTTCTTCATCAGTCAAAGAACACTGTCTGCTGGAATCTTTCCTCCTAAAGGAGCAGTAACTAACTTGGAACTGTGAATATCACTTAATTATATAATAGTTCTGTCAAATTACTGAAAATTGGGTTTAATAATTCTTCACATTGAAAAACTATGAATAATGTTCAGGTAATGTATCTCTTAACTGCTGGATTTTGTTTGCATATAGGCTTAAAAACAGCTGTGGCTGCTAGGTTCTGTCCCAGGGATGCTCTGCATAATGTGACCAGATATAAAAAGAGGATAAGGTTCTTGTCCCTTTTAGGACAAGGGTGGGCAACATGTAGCCCTCCAGATGGTATTGGACTGCACCTCCCCTCAGCCCTAGTCAACACAGCCAACAGAGAAGAATGGCGGGAGCTGTAACACAACAACGTCTAGAGGGCTGCATTCTGTCTACCCTTGCTTTAATAGAAAGAGAGAAGAGGGGATTCCAGAATGTGAAACTTTCTTCATATTCATGTGATAAATCTGACCCTGCCCAAATTTCTTTTCCCAAATACCTTTAAAGCACCTAAGTGTCAGTGGACTTCAGACACACCTCTTTTTGAAGAGGACTGAGATTCTGGAAAGGCTGCCAGGTTGAATATGGCATAGGGCTCCTCTTGCTTTAATATTTAGCTGGGGCTTAATCAAGAATGCTTACTGTAAAGTTCCATCAGGAGGAACTATGGGACCTCTTCTGCCTCACCCCCCCCAAAGTGATCTTTTAACTGATGTAGCCCCCACCCCAGCTATACACTGGCCAGTAGAAAGTGCAGGGTAATGGCAGGAAGGCATCCCACACCACAGCTGTAGCTGTAGACACAGCAGCTGCACCATCCTCTGGGCCTTTCTGACAACCTCCCAGAAGGTCATAGAGGATCCTTGTTGCTCTTAGAGGTCCTTCATTCATAGGATCACAAGTTAAAGTCAATTTGACCGCAAATAACCTCAACACTTCTGGATTGAGAATTGTCTCAGTATTAAAGCAAGAGGAGTCCTGTCCTGTGTTCGGCTTGAGAACCCAAGATTTTGCAGAAGATTCCACTCCAAAGGGAGACCAAGAAGAACCTGCAACAAAACCAATACAGTTTGAAGGTATTGTCAACTGCTTCCTAGCTGCCGCTGACTCTATCATGAGCCCTGCACTGATCCTCCATTTTCATCCCTTATCCCCTGGGTGTCTATAGCAAGAACGGCACAGCCCTGGTGGGAAACTCAACATCACTAAAAAGTACCTTTTGGCTGCTAGAAATTTCTACTCCCTGGAGTCTACTCAGGAGAAACACCCAGAAGAAGGAGGTATTCAGAAAAAGGAAATTAAGACTGCTACAAACGATGCATTGGATGAAGAGCAGGAAGGCTAGGAGCTGACAGGTATGTACACAGAGCTTTCAGTCTCCTCTGAACCTTTGCTTGGTTATTAATTCTCTTCAAGCCCATTATGTCCAGGTCCCGTTACAGCTCAACCCTAGACTGGTTTTCCACACTAAGTGTAAGTCAGAGTCAAAAATGTCTTTTCTCCTTTCTGTGTATTAACTGTGCCATGTAGCAGATACAATTTCTGGAATCCTCTCCTGAATTTCTGAAATGCTTCTACTGAAGTATTTCTTGCCCAAGCAGCATAATGATGGAAGAAGTGCTTCCAAGTGTCTCTCTCCTATACGCATTCTATTAAAACCACATAAATGATTTTCTGTTTAAAACATGTCAGCTCCAGCTCACCCACCTACTTCTTTAGAGAAAATGCCAGGGATTTAACTTGACAAGCAAAAAAAGGTATTTTCTCACTAAGCAATAGTGTCCCCCCCCCCCCTCAAATGAGAGTACCTTTGCCTGAACCAGCAGCAATTATCATCTAAGCAGGGGTAAGCAACTATGGGAGGTTAGAGACCTTCATTAGCTTCTTTCCAAATCACCAAAAATGTCAACCACACTCCTCATTAATTCCCCCCATCAGTGCCCCCTAGACAGTGCATAAAGGGCACTCCCCTCCCGTTCACCATTGTGGTCCACGCTTTGATATAAGGCACCCTGGGACAGGAAGTCACCGCTGTGTGACAGGATGAGCAGGACTGGAAGGAGCATGTGAAGGACTAAAGCACAGGGGCAGATAAAGTCTCATAACGGCCATCTTCTGGAGAAGGCTATAGCTGGTTGCTTCACCTTTTTTTTTTTAAGTCTTTTTGCTGGACAAAAAGTAAACTCTGCCTATTAATAAAATGAGTAGTAAAACCACCAGTGGCTATGTAGGAGTGTAAATTTTTTAAAAGCAAAAGGCAATAAGGGCAGGAATTCATTCTTTTCCTAATTCCTGTTTTTATTTCATCCTGATAATGTGGTTTTACAAAACAGCTGTGTGGCACTAGAAATTGGCTGTCCATTGTTGTGGCCCATTACTTGCTGACAAACAATGTCTGTGGCTAACAGAGAGTGTGTGACTGATAATGGTCCTGTCACGTATTCTATGACTAATATGTTCTTATGTACCTTCAAGTCAACTCCAGTTTATGGCGATGCTACCCTAGGGTTTATTTTGGGAAGATTTATTTAGAGGAGGTTTGCTAATGCCTTCCTCTGAGGCCGAGTGTGTGTGTTCCCTCTCACTGCTCCAATTTGGGACAGTCCCAATTAAGTCCTCTGTTTCTCCACTTTTTCAGATGCTTTTAAAACGTCCAAGTTTCCTTCTTCTCTTTCTACTCTCCATTTTCCTCTCCAGCTTACTTCAATTGCTGCAAACTGAGTTCAAAGTGCAAAAGTAGTTTCCAATCATTTGACCACAGGAGGGAAGGAGAGAATGGGGGCAGACTCTTGCCCTTCCCAGTAGACTCCGCAAAAAGCAAACTGCTGCTAGCTTGTCTTTCCATCCTCATTAATAACTTTTGCCATCTTGACCACAATGCAAGGTTGTTTGGCCACATATTTCCTTGTTTTCATCTGTGAAATCTTGGCAGGTATCAGCATGACTACATTTTAGAAGCAGGCCTCAAACTGCTTTGGATTTATTCCTGTCCAGATGCTCCCATCAAATCAGCCCTGGTGTTACGAGCTATTTCTGCACTACGCTGTTATAATGCTATTATTCCACTTTCAACCTCCAATAGAACCCTGGGGTTTGCAGTTTAGGGAGGGATGTTTAGAATTCTCAGCCAAAGGGCTCTTTGGCCTCAGTAAACTACAAGCCCCAGAATTCGACAGGATGTTGAAAGTGGAATAATAGCACTGTAACAGTGTAGTGCACAAATGGCTATGGTCAAGGACAGCCTACCTCATTTGTGACCCTAAGAGTATTTCCCAATCTATCCAGTGCTCAGCTGCAGGTAGTATTTGAGTTGTCTGTAGCCCCATTGCTTATTTAGGCATTTAAACATGTCATATGAAAAACAAGTGCATATTTATCATGTATAAACACATTCTTAATAACCCCTCCCTCAAGCATACATTCGGATTCTGAAAAAGCACAGCTTTTTAAAACCCTGAATTTCTTGCATCTTTTTCCATGGATCGCTCAATTCCACTCTGGGTTGATCAAATAAAGGTCATCAAAATGAATCCAGAGGTCATGAAATCAGCGACTTCACTCTGTAAGTCTGTATGGCAGATCTCGCAAAGGAAGTACTGCTTCAGCTGGGAAGGATGAGGGATAACAAGAAAATAGAGATAAGAAGAAAACAGAGTCAAAATACCAAGTCATGATGGTGTACTTCTGACTCAGAATTGATATAGTTTTGCTCAGTCACTTCCAATGCAAAGTATATCATATTTTCACCACAGAATAAAGAAAGGGTAATTCCCAGCTAGCAGAGGCAGCTTTAGTATTTATGAGAAATGGACACTGAGCGCCACTCTAGTTCTCCTGTTTCTGCAGTTCCTAGCTTTGCAGAAAATATTGCCCCTACCTCTTATCCTGCTCTCTTTTCCTCCTTAATTCCAGATTTATGGGAGAGTAAAAAGGTCACAATGAGTACCAAGGTGAATTTTCTGGTGCCTTGTGACTTGGTGGTGAGGCAAGTAAAACCACCCATGCATGGGATAACAGAGCTACTAAGACTGACCCGGGAGTGTACTCTATTTTCCTGCCTCCTCTCGCTCCTGATTTCTTGAACCCCTTTCTTCCTTATCTCCTGTGTTAATACGGTGAGGCTGGAGCAGTGCTTCTTAAGCACTGATGTGGAGGACTAACAATTTATTTTTCCCAGTGTACAAGGGACAAGCATCATATTTTTGCCCACTGGCTACAATTGTTTCTTTTTCTGGAACCTCTCCAGGGACCATCACTCATCCAGGAATCATCACTTAGAGTTGCAGTAGTGAAGTGTTTAGGACTTAATTGAATGTACCCAAGTGTCAGTGAAAATAGTATCTATAACACGCTGGAGTGCTCATCATGCTGCAGTTAAGCCAGCTAAAGAAAAGTTCAATAGGTTTGTGGCAGCAACTGAAGCTCTTTATGATCCACATGAACATCTGAACACAAAAGATTCAGCACAAGGTATTTTGCTTGCTGCCTGTGATTACACTTTTCTGTGCTACTTGTACTTCTGGTGTGATGTACTTCAGGAAGATAATCTTATACAGCAGTACCCGCAGATTAAGGACTTAACTCTCAACAAAGTGGTGATAGAGCTAAAGGCCTAAGACTATTTCTGCAGGAGGACTGCAGTCACCTAGTGCCATTTGAACAGGTGCTTTTAAAATCAGATGAATATGGAATTACAGTAGAGAGAAGAGCCAGATTCGAGAAGAGGATGGCAGGGGAGCAAGCAAGCAATGCCAGATGTACTCTGGAAGAAGAAAAAGAGAGAGTGATGCTTGAGTGCATTGATCACTTTCATTCTGAACTCCAGATCAGGTTCAGGGCTGATCACGCAGGGAAGTAAATCACAATTGCAAAAGGATAACAGTGTCTTTGACTGGGACCTATCACATTACCTCATTCCTCATCTGTTGTTGTCCTGGAGGGAGACCATTTAGAAAGTGTTTCTTTTACAAAGGAGGTAATCAATGGGGTTTTTTGGTGTGTTAATAAAAGAAACATTTTTTGAACGGTCTCCCACTAGGAGAACAATAGAAGAGAATGTTATGGCATAAGTGCCAACCAAAGGGGCTATCATTCTGCTGCAATTGTGATTTGCCCCTTCATGTGATAAAGCCTCAAGAACCATCAAGGAAGCAGCAGCCATGTTTGAGGCTGTTCAAGTGAAGAGTCTCATAACCACCACTGAAGAAATTTAAAGGTGTCCATTCCAAAACTAACCACTTTCTATGATGAGATATCCAAAAGTGCACTTTTAATGGAAATACTAGGGCTGAGAAGATGCCAGAAAGCAGCAGAGACAGATCTGGAAGAAGCCAAAGATTGAGCAATAGTAGACATTTTGATGTTCAATAGAAGACATTTTGGTTCTAAGAACTTCCTAGAATCTCCCCAAAACCTTTCACAAAGCTTAAAGTTATTTCTGAAATTTATAAAGAACTATTTGCAATCTACTATGGGAGAGTCAAGGCTTTCTGATCTTGCAATACTATCAGTTGAAAGTGAACTGGTAAAAGGCATTAATTTTGATGAAGTGATCAAGTTCACAGCTTTGAAGGCCAGGAAAGGAAAGTTCTGATTTAGATAAGATGTTCACTAGGTGCTGAAACGCTTGTGTATTTGTTCCTGTTTATTTTTTTGGCATTTGTCTACAACTTCTGCACTATAAGGGTCATTATTGATTATGCAAACCTAATTCATTAATGTGTCTCATATAATGGTAAAGTTTAATGTTAAATTAACATAACTGATTAGTTATTAAACATTTTTACTACACATTTCATTGTTTTCTTACAAAATTTTCTCTTTAGCCATGTGAAACCATGTAAATGTAAATACATTTAGGCTGTGCGTATGATATTACAATTTAAGGATGTAATTTTAATTTTGCTAGTTGCCTATGTCCCTACTATTAGCATTAGATTAGGTGACATACCGGGTTCCCCCACTTCTCTGACAGGTTAGGGACTGCAGCACTGTCAGAAAGTGGAAATGGCCAAATAGCAGAACCCATCTACTGTAGGGAACATGGAAGACTTATGGAGGCTCGCTTGTGACTGATCACGAATGCATACTGCTTTTAAAGTCTCTCAGCTGGCTTAGCACCTTTTTCCCCCTCTGAGCTCACTTTGCAGGTAGCACATGTACAGTCCCAAGTGAGTCTCTGTAGGCAAGATGCACTGATGGAAGCCTGCTGTTTCAATGCTTGCGATAGACAAGTTCCATTAATTTGACCGAGGAGCTGTTCTTTTCCTAGGCAAGACTTGGGATTGTGCATGTGAGTGGACTCAACCAGCCACTGTAGGCAAAAAGAACTGACAAAAGAGCCGACGCCACGTCAAATTAATGGAATTTCCTCTTTTGTTGCTTCCAAATGAAGGACAATTTGTCAGATAACAGGGCATCAAAAAGCAGGGACTTCCTGTACAAGAATTACAATTTACAAGTAACAGTAGTACAAAAACATTACTAAGGATTTTGTATGGTCTGGTACTGGAGAGGAAAGTTCATTCTGCCACAGTGAGGTGAAGTGTCCCTCCCATGCTCAGACCATGGACTACCAGCGTCTTGAATGAATACCTTGTTCCTTGCTTATTCAGACTCCCTACCTTCCAACATTTCACATATGAAAATGAAGACATGAGCAGCCAAGCAACAAAATATGGTCAAGACAATTTTTTTTCTTGCTTTTGCCTAAACCTCCTGGGACTGGCAAAATTCTGCCCCCCTCCTCTCCTCTCCAGCCTCTAAACTCTTTTATACTTTGAACTCAGTTTGCAGCAAAAGAAATAAGCTAAAGACAAACAGGGGAACTGGGAGGCTGAGAAATGTGAAGAACTGGGGGGAAATTGATTAAAAAAAATTAGGTAAACACGTTTTTTCCCCCCAATTTTCCCTCAAAGCATTTTTTCTGTAAAAAAACTGAAAATTAAAAGGGGAGAATTGGATTATTAAATATTATTTGTTAAGAGTTTACAAATAAAATGTTAGGAAAAAATATTCATATCATCGCGTGTGTATGTGACTTCAAGTTAGCTGTCAATTTACAGCAACTCCATTAATTCCACCGAATTTTCTTAGGCAAGGAATACTCAGAGATGGTTTGTCATTGACTTCCTTTAAAATACAGTTCACAGTGTCTGGTATTCTTTGGCAGTCTCCCATCCAAGTACTAACCAGGGCTGACCTGGTTGGCCCACAGGTCCTGGAACACCTCATAACACCTGGCACAGCTCCAGACCTCCCAGTGCTTCTTGAGACCTTTGGCATTGGGTGAGCCAGGGAGGAGGCCGATGAAAGGAAAGCGCATGGTTGCCTTGGCATTGCTGCTGTTCCTGGCTGAGATGCGCTGGCTCTCCTTGGCACACTCTTCACCAAAGAGATAGCAGGATTTCTGTAAGACCTGCCAGGAAAGGTCTTTCCTTGTGGGGGTGGGTTCTCCCTCTTGGCCTTTGCTGGGGCAGCAGCAGCAGTGGTAGGATTAAGAGGGACTACATAGAGCCTCTGGACAAAGAGCACACCAGCCACTTTAAAACTCTGCCACTGCTGCATGAGAGAAGCAAAGCAGCAGGTGGAGACCATCATGCTCCTGGTGGGGCTAATGGGGAGGGCCTCTGGGGTGGGCTGTGGGCCTCAGGAAGGGGAAGAAGGGTGCTTGTGAGGCTTTCTCTTGTTTTTGTATGTGGACTTGGTGCTGTGTGCCAGACATCAAGAAGGAGCCTCAGATGTAGCAGGCAGCTTCTCCCATCAACTATGGCAGCAGCAGCTTAGTCCCCCAAGAGAAGGTTTGGAGCCACTGGAGCTCTCGTGTTCATCTCCTTGTGCTGTTCATTGCTTGCTCTCCTCTGAGAAGCTCCCATAAGTGTGGCTGCTCCCCTTACTCCTCTCCCCTGTGGTTCACTTGCTGGCTGAGCCATCACCCCTCTCCCTCACTGAAGCCCACCTGCCACTCAATGCCCAAAGAGACACCAAAGGTATGTTCATTGTGGTCTCTTCTTCCAAGGGTTCTTTGCCAGTGGCAGCCTGTTTCCCAGGCACAAGGGCAGTGGCATCACTAGTGTTGGTGTCACATCCCAACGGTGTAACCCAGTGCGGTCTGCACTCCCTAGTGATGCCACTGCTTGTAGCTCCATTTGTGACCAGGAAAAAAAAAAGATTTTTAAAAACGGAAATTCAATTTGCAATTGTCTGAATAAACTGTTCTTTTAATATATCAAACCAATTTTATGCATATAATTAATATACATATACATACAAATATATATATTTTTACAATTTTCTTCCTAAAGTAACAAAGCGACTTTCAACCTTCAGAGCTTACACAACATTTTTTCAATTATTCCAAGCTTTTCCATTTTTTTGTTTTTGGGGCTGAAAAAGTAGGGAGGGGGGAAGCCATTTTGCCCATGTGGCGAAAGGATGAAGATAAGAAGAAAAACACTTCTGAAAGGATGAAGATAAGAAGGAAGAAACCTCTGAAGATGTAGAGAACTATCCTAATTTTGAGATGACAGTATATAACACTTGCAGATTTGCATAATTACAGAATAATACGATACAATACTGAAAATACACTGATACTATGACAGTGAAATGACCACAGTCATAGGTGTCTATAGGAATGGGGCCAGGGGAGAAATTGCACAGTGGCATGTGACCATAACATGCCTGTGCATTTTTCTTGTGTGTGAGGACATTCTGTGTTTTTTAGCATTACATTCAGTAAGATTTAGAAGCCTACACACAATGTGGCAAATCAAAATCCTCAGAACATATAATGATACCACTACAGCAAAACTCAAAAGCCATCATGAAGACCAACATATTTTGTATTGAGTAAAGAACATTTTTTTAAAAAGACAAGAGATGGAGTCTAAATAGGCAAACACAATATTTAAGAATATACTGGACATTTTCTGGCATTACCACCCTTATCAAGCGTTGGCAACTTCACATGGGACAGAAAAGCCTCTCACTCATATTTTAGAATGGGGTGGGCGAAGTTAAGCGCTTGGGCTGTAAGAAGACCTTGGAACACCATGTAAAATCCCTGAACCACCACCCCCTACCAAAGCCCTCCTGAAAGTACCCTGACACGTCTTTTTTTTTAAAAAAATTGTGCTAGTTTTCACCGGAAAAGTGGGCAAATCAACCCAAAACTAGCTACAAAAGTGTTGCGCTACTTTCTTCACCCCAGAGTATCACCATAAAAATGGGCAAAAATCTACCAAAAAGGCAGCCAGAAGTGATGCAACAGTGCTGCCCAGCACAAAGGGAGAATGATCGCCCCCATCCTCCACAACCGTTCATCCCTACTCTAGAATGATTTCCTTCATTTCAGAAACACTGAACGTTCTGCAGCAAGTAGAACAAATAAAGGGTGTATTTAGCAGAAAAAGGAGAAATGTCTACGTTACAACAATGCTTGGAATTCTAGAAACCAGGACAGTTCATTTTACTCTTCACATTTTGAAAAAACTTTTGAATAATTTGAATTCTGAACAGTACAAACATTATTTTAAACTGTGAATTTTGTGTCTTCAGTGTGGCAGAGGTGTAATATTTCTGGCAAAGCTGGTAGTCTGGGTACCAGGTCTACCAAGCTAAGTAGACTCAGTCTCTCAAAAATGTACTAGGTTTATTTCTCTGCTGTTTGCCAGGGGATGACCTGGGGTCCAGTATATTCCTTTCCACCTGTAGCAGATAATCTCAATTGTTTCCTTTTACTTCCTGTAACACTCTTGGTTGTGGTTTATTACTGGCAGGTCAGGTAAGCTTAACCTTTCAGCCCACAGTCCACCCCTAGGCAATGCTGTTCAAAAATAAAAGATCAAGATTCCAAAACCCATAGCAGTCCAAATCAGAAGTCATAAAAATGTGACCTTAAACTTTTGAGATCACTAGATCTCAAAATCACAGAAAATGTTACAAATAGAGGCAGGGGTGGGCAGGGGGAGGAGAGCTGATGATGTTGTAGTTATTAAATCTGTATGGTCTCATTTAAGTCTTATTTCGTAAAAGGAAATAAGGGAGAAAAAATCAATCTCTCTTTGAGGAATATATGTATATATAACACAGCCTCCTCTCTACCTGTAGACATTGGAGAGGAGTATGGTCATGCTCCTTTGCATTGCTTTTCTTGGAATCAAGTCTAAATGATTCATAAGGCCAATATGAATGCTTAGGCCACTCTTAAGGGCATAGCTTCGTAAACAGTAGCTCAGTATAAACCATCACAGATGTTCATTTATCAGCTTGGAGGCAATTTGCTTTTATTTCTATAGTTCTGTATAATTTTTATACATTCCAACCACTTTTTTTGTCTATATAACACCTACCAAGTGTTACTGCTGTTTCTAGCCCAAGCTTGGGGGATATTTAGATATCATTTGATATCAATAATTTGGCCTTCTGTAACCATTCCTCTCCATGTGCTTGCGAGGCCCCCGGACAAGCACGCACACAGGAGTGGCCAACAATAGCCGAACCATTCAAATCCCAATCTAGGCAGGCCAGTCATTGCCGAATGCAGCTTCAGGAGACCTCAAGGCAAGTACCACATTATGTATGCACGCAACTTACAAAAAGATCCCCTGCCCCGCGCAGGCAGCTTGATGAGCGGACTATACTCCGCGTTTGCATACTGGCTACTCTATTGACAATCTGGCTATAACTCAATCATATAAAGTACTGACCTTTCGGAGGCTTTGTCTCCAGCCCCAAACTCATTGTTTTCCCCAAGTACGGACTAGCCTGCAGCCACAATTTTCCCTATAAGAACCCCTGATTTTGAGCGCTTCCTTGGATCGCTCTTGGCTTCCATCCCGCGTTGCTGTCGCTTTGTCCAGCGAGCCTTCCTCTCAGGCCCACGTGCTGAGAATCCACGCTCCCCAGCTTCTTTGCTTTTCACCGGGCTTCAGGACAGGTATAGTATTTCCCATACCAAACCTCCTTTCAAAATCCCTCTATCCAATTCCTACCTTTTATTTCTATAGTTCCTTGTGTGAGTGTGTTACATACACGTGTTTGATTGTATTTCAATAAAACAACTATTATTATTCCAATTTCTGCCTTATCATTGACTCGGTCCGATCCCGTAGACATAGGGTTCAAGATCTCACTACGTTACCCTGCCTCTCACATTGCAAACTTGTGCTCTGTGCTAATTCCCTCCCCATTGTTTGAGCACATTTAGGTGTCTCTCCCGGGACCCCCAGAAATCAGGGTAACAGAAGCAGAGATGCATTAAAAGATTCTCAGCTGTGTTATGTTCCCTAGTGCCTAGATGCTTCTTGAATCTATAGAGAGTGAGTAGAATCCAGATACCAGCTTTATTATCTGTAACCTTTTACAAAAGTGGCATTATCACAGTTCAAAACAAACAAAACTAGTTTCACCTTTTTTATTTAGCCATCTATCACTAGCACTTTTCTTTTGTTTGTTCACTCTACTTATTTAATACTACAGATAATAACACCTATAGCCTGAGTTTTTACTATGTTTTTCTGTTAATCACACAAGGGACTAATTATATAGGTATCAAAACTAGGACAGCAGAATGTATCTCCTGTGAAATGCATACATATACATACTCAGTATTCATGTTCCAAAAGCAACTTGGGTTTAAGGGACAATGAAGTAAAAAAAAAACGAAAGTGGAAAAAAGACAAATGTGGAAGCAAGTCAAGGCTGCAATCATACACTCACTTACCTGGGAATACACACAACTGACTTCAGTGAGGCTTATTGCTAAATAGGCACACACAATATAGCATTGTGCTATAAAAGGTGGGATCAGGAATGTTTGTTTAGGTGCAAATGTTTGCATGGGCCAGTTTGTAGTTCTTACTCATATTTATAGTGATCTTCTTCCAAGAAGCTCATCTCTCATATCAGTGGTCCTAACTCTTCCCTTATACTTCCCAAGAACCTCATGAAATTGGGTTAAACTAAGACACTGTGAATGGCCCTAAAGAGGTTTGTGGCAGATGAGAATTTGAATATTGTCCTTTTATGTTGTAGTCCAGTATTGTAACAAGTCCACCAAACTGCCTCTATCTTGTTTATGACAAGAATACTATTTAGACAATAACTTCTTTAAAATGGTCTGTAATTCCACAGAAAATAAATCATGGCTATGACCAGTTCTGGTTACTGTTTTCTTAGGAAGGTCAGCTTTTCACCCAGCCCTTCCCTGTCCCTTGGATAACAGCCTGCCCTACAGATACTAGAAGGTGATATTTCCATGCTGTCAAGTTTTTTGGGGTTCTTCTCAGAAATAATCAAGATTCTGGCATCTCTTCCCACCTGAAAGTAATAAGACAAGCTTCTTTTTTTCCCTTCACTTTCATGTTTCATGAAAACCAGCGTGACTGTGGGCTGCTTGTGTGTTACATGCTATAGATTACTTGTTGACATGGGCAAGCATAACTAATTTCCAACAAGGTTGTACCCAAGTTCCACAGTGTAAATTGAGAGCATGTTTATACTACAGCAGTCAATATCTTTGCGGTTAAGTTTTTTCACCCTAATGGGCACACTGTCTGTTAGAGTGCGACTGTATGAGTCACAGTTTTTCAAAAACTAGCGTAGATCAGAGACAAGAAAGCTCATTACGTGATGGATCCTATTTTCAATACCTACTACTGGAATCATCTTCACAGACCAAATGCATTGCTCTAGGGGTGGGTTTTGGTCTTGTACTTACCATGTTTCACCTTGAAATCCAAATGATGGGTTAATCCCAGTGGTTTTTTCCACCTCATTTTCCACTCCCCCGGAACTCTTTTTTGTTCCTAACATTTAAAAAGTTCAGTATCTGTCTCTCAGAGTTCAACTAGTGTGGGTTATAAACGCAGCACATTTGGATTCATTTGTGAGTCTCTGTTGATGACATTGGCTGGGCGAGCCTTTTAGTTGTGGGTGTGTCAAATCCCCTCACTCTCCTGATTTCTCTTCTGTTCCCAGTTGTACTTCTGGTTTGGAATTCTTCTGTTCTCCTTCACCTCCAAAGTTTCCTATTTTATTTATTTATTTTAAAAATCTCTATGATGTTTGTGCTAAGACGGCAAGCGAATTCTTCTGCTAGGGAGTGCAGTAATCATGTACCTTCAGCTTGGCTTCTCCATCCTTGCTTCTGTTCATACAACAACGATGGAATCACAAGCTGAAAATGCTGAAACACTACAGCAAGAGAGAAGGGCAGACAAGATGATCTCCCTTGAGAACCCAGTGTTATTATGGAGAGATTTATTTATTAGATAGACAGACAGACAGACAGATTCATTTACTTATCTCATTTTCCCTGTCCTTTCCATTTCACCCTTTCTTGTTATATCATTTCGGTTTGGTGATCCAGTGCCAATACAGAGTATTTTTTTTCTTTAAAATGAAGAGTCATTGGATGAGAGGGGGGAAGGACTCCACAGTAGTTGTATGTGTGGTAAAACAGGGCAGGCTGAAGCAGCAAGATTACTGCACTGCGTAACAAGAGAATTTCAACATTTAATCACTGTAGCTTGCTACTAACACTCACAGTAAGGGGAGTTATAAAAAATTAAAAATTAATGCAGGAGTCTTGGGAAGAGGAGGAGAACAGGAAGATTCCAAACTAGAAGTACAACTGGAAACAAAAGTAAAAATTGGGGTGGGTGGGTAAGGGGAATAGATACACCCAAAACTAATATTCCAACACATGTCATGAACAGATGCCCACAAATAAACTGAAGTGAGCTGCCTTTGTGAAGAGAAGAAAAATATAGCAGCATTCAGATGCAGATGTTACAAGATGCATTCAGAGGCAGAAGTTACAAGAAGCAGTATGAAATGTAAGAGAAATTGTGGCACAAATAATTGAATTTGACACTAAATGAGCTGAATGACTGATAAATGGTACCATGTAGTGTGTTGCATTTGGTGGAAAATTTTTTGTCAGCCGGGCTTTCCATCTGTCCATACACATTTTTTAAATAATACAACTAAAGATACATATGTTTACTTCAAAGCCTATGTCTTATATCTTCATTTCTTCTGTTCAGCTTACTTAGTAAAGAGACTTAAAGGTAAACAGAGATGCAATTAGGCTTATTGTGCTAGTCTTGGTGCTGATAAGAAGCTCTCTCTGTGAGCTTGATTCTCCTCTGTCAGTCTCAGTGGGGAAGGAAGAGGGGGAGATACACCTTCCCCTCATACTCTCAGTGGCTTAGTCCTACTTCAGTATGTCCTTTGAACCTAAAGTGAGCAGGAGCTGAGTGGATCAAGCCCTCCAGATCGATACAGATCTTCAACAAGATGTGCAATGCTCCTGTTAAGGGCTCTAGCCAATCTGTCAGATCCCTTCCAACACATTTTAAACATATTACGCACACACATAAACACAGGAAAATGCCTTACACTAACTCATACTATTGGACCACCTAGCTTGGTTTTGTCTACTCTGACTGCCAGCAACTCTCTATGATTTCAGTCTTTTTCAGCACTGTCTGGACATACTTTCATTCTGCTTCCCCAGTTTTCTCTTCTTCTCCCTTAATATTCAGTATCACACAACATTCTATATCCAAAAGAATTTTTGTCCAAGAATAATAATAAAAATGATGAATAACTCATTGCTTTCTATAATGCATTTCTTCTAAGCTGCAATCTAGACCAGCTTTGAAACTGTTATGGAAGTGAAGCATCTCCAATGAGCTTTCCAAAAAGTAAAGTCCGTATTGCTTATTGTGTCAAAACTCTGCTTTGTATACCTTTATTTAACCAGAATTGAAACGTAAGTGCCAAAACACATACAGAAATAAAATATTTCCTGTCAAAAGCCTCTACACATCTGAGTTGGTTCTTTGCAATAGCCTGCTCATAATTGATCAGCTTCTGGTGAGGAAATTCTATATTATGATCATCTTACAGCCCCATCCTATGTATGTTTATACATAATTGAAATAAACATTTGTTTTCAAATGTGTTTAAGATAGGAATGGTCATGCACTTAAAAACAGATTTACACAATAAATTGGGCAATTGTATTTTCATAGCTGTTTCACAAACATGTACATTTTACCCTTCCTCTTTTCACGTTTCTGATCTAAATCCATGAGATCTTATTTGACAGAGATGAATAGTCTGTAGGTCTTGTCACACTTAGTAGAGTCAGGATGTCACATTTTTGGTTAGTTTTTCAAATACAACATATGAATTTTGACATACAACTTCCTCTTACAATGATAAGAACTTATAATCTTATTATCCATGAACCAGATTCACTAATATGTCTATAAATTATTTATTCCAAGGAAATTTAGAACTCAGGAGAACAGCAAAGAGGATCATAAGCTGGCTTTTGATCTTATTTCATCTTGGAAACATAGAGGCTCATGTCTCATTATGTCCCTTATCTGGCTGCCCCTCCTTCTCCTCAGCAGCACACACACAGCTTCCTTTTCCTATGCACTCTGTCCTTCACCACACTTCTCTCAAATTTCTGCCTATTGTGGATTTATTTCTCTCAGCCCTCTGCCCACATATTTCTGTTATTTAAAAGCTGAGAGTTGTGAAATGATGATTAAGGGGTTCCTCATGACAGCAAGGAGCTCTATAAAAGTGGACACCTCTTGAGAGTTAATGTCCCTGCATGTTGAAAACAACATGCTTTCCTGATGCTATAAAATGCCTGTGAGTGTGGCACATGGGGCGAGGGCAGTTCTGGAGAGGTTTGCACTTTTCCTACACGCTGATTTGGAGCGTCCGTGGCTGTTAAACACACAGGATCAGGGGGCTATTACTAGATGAGACTTGAGAGGCATGGTGAAAGCAGACAATGGGAAGACCTAGTGGTTTCCATGTTGCTTCCCCTTCTGGTCCCGCCTCTCATCTTAGGAACTCCTGCTCTCTTGACAAAACCCATGAAAAATTCTAGCAATGTTGCAGGATGCCAGTGTTGCAGAAGGGGCAACCTTTCCAATATCAACAAGATTTTTCTGGGATAAGAAAGATGGATGGTTATCTCTCAGCTCCACTCAATGGGTTTATTTTGCTTGGCATTCAGCAGCATCCTAAACCCGACAGCCAGAGTTGGGACTGCTCTTGTTTATAAGGATTCTAACTTTCATTTTGCATACCAGCTTCATTTTTCTCTTTTGTACCAGAGGCTGGGCCTAGGAAACAGGAAAGGTATTCTATTTGTGTGCAAACAGAGCCATTGCCCAGCAGTTTCCTTGACTAGCTGAAAGGAAAGATACTAAAGGTGGCGACTGTGGGACTTTTCTTGGGGGTACTTCAGCTACCATGCCACAGCCACTTTGTCAGAAATAGCTGAAAATTTCCTGGACTCTGTTCAAACCAAGGGATTCAAAACTTCAAAGGTAAGTCTCATGGTATATGGTGTGTTTCCTTTACCATGAACAAGACTAGTACTCAGGATTAAATTCAACAGCCTTTAATTTTTGTGGGAGTGGGGGACCAATCAGGGTAGTACCAAGAATAGAATTTCCCCCACTGCAAAGAAAGAAAAACAATTATGATATACTATGGGTACATATACATATATATATACACATATGATGGACACAATGCAAAAGCAGAGACAGGTGTGCTTTTCACTGGACCCATTGCTGAAAGATACAACATCCTTCACATTCTTAAATTCCATTTTGGGAGAAAGGTAGGATATAAGTAAAATAAATAAATAAATAAATAAATAAATAAATAAATAAATAGTGTTGACAAAGAGATTTTATTTCAGACAGAAAACCAAGGAATCAAAAAAAACAACACAAAACAAAACCAACAACCCAGGAAGCAAATAGTTTCCATTTATCCTGAATTACTAGAGCCAACATGATATCAAATGTCACCAAATTCACAGAATTACAACAAGCATTCCTCAAGCTACAGTACCCACAATATGAAGTTTAAAAAAAAATCAACAAGGCAAGATATTTTTATCCAGAGCTGATTTATTACAGAATGGACCAAAGACAGGAAATGGCAGAACCCCACTCGTGGTCATATACAGTTCCCAACTGAGACCACTGAGACATACCACTGGTGAACTGCAACCTATTCAAGACAATAATGCTGCCCTCTGATGGACTCTTGGTGGAAAGCCTTTACTTGCCTACAGACAGCTTCCAAGTCTATAGTTACTTACCTACAGGAAAACACACAATTCACAAGAGGAGATGGATACAAGACCTTGCCACAATCCCAGGTGTAACTTTACACACACATCCACATATCTACTTGGGAAATTTCATCCCAAGACCTAATCACATCACACACAATACTGCTAATCCTCTAATGTGATATATGTTATCCTCTGTCAACAATGTCCTTGGGCAAACAGGCCAATCTCCATGCCAGAGGATAAACGCACATAAATCAGACATTAATAATGGGAATACACAAAAACTGCTGCAGAACACTTTGATCTTCCTGGATATTCCATCCTGGACTTCAGAGCAGCAATCCTTAAACCAAATCATAAATAGATAGATAGATAGATAGATAGATAGATAGATAGATAGGGAAGGAAAACAACAGAACTGGAATATATCCATAAACCCCAGTCCACTGTCAGTGGGTTGAACAGAGATAATGGTTTTCCTGGCACACTACACATACTACAAGACTAATTAACACCTCAGTCTCATAAGCCTCCAGGATGGGAAGAGGAACAGAATTGGGTGTGGGTGAGCAGTGGGGAAGCTGGGCTCTGTTACACTGGAGGGAATTGGTGGTAGTTCTGCAAAGTCCCTTCCCCAAAGCCACAAGCTTGGAATCCAATGTAGTCTTGCAAATGCATGTCTAGGATAAACTGCAGGATCTCTTGTGTCAAAATACCAGGCTAAGGAGTAGTTACTGGTTGTCACTGCTGCCTTGCAGCAGAGCCAGCAACTGTGAGTGAGGGCTCTAAATGCTTTTCTCATTACTATTGTCAGTGCCAGTCATGACACTAAAGGGCCCTTCTTCCCCTGTCACCATAAGAGGAAGGTGTACAACCTCTGCCATCAGTGTGAAAATGGTGAATGGTAGGAGACACAGGTCCTTGCCCAGCCCAAAGGCAATGCTGGGGCAGTCCTGGAGGAATTGGGTTGATCCTGCTAAACTTCATGGGAATGATGAAGCTGCCTTAGAAGACAGTTTTGAGGAACGAGGAAAAAATAGAAAAGCACTGCAACTCTATAGCGAATGGAGAACTGGGAAAGAAATAACTGCAGAGATAGAAGCAGAAGGATCCATAACTGTCTGCTGTAATGTATGTGCAATGTCTGCCTTCTTGCCAGAAGCCATCACCAACTTATACCTACAGCAAGCGCAAACTGCTGGCACTCTTAGAAGATAAAGTCAGTGCACTACAGTTATGAGTTCAGTCCCTTCAATGCATCAAAGAATACTGAGATTTCCTGAACAGAACACAGGGAGAATTGATCAGAAGCAACAGGAAGAAACTGCCAAAGAAAATGAAGAGGCCTGTAACATGAGGAGACACCCTGGAAGAAAGAAGTCATTGTCAGCAGCAGACCACACAGAAAGCATCCAGAACCTTTTCAACTAAGCAGTTGCTTCCTGTGTCTCCATGAGGATAGCAGCAGTGAAGATGCTCAAACAGGAAACCAGCGACAACGGATACCACATAGCAAACAAGGAGTTGAGATAACCACCAACTGCAAAAAGAAGAAAAGAAAGGTGCTGGTGATTAAGGACTCATTGCTCAGGGCTGTTGAGCCACCTGTGGACCAGCCTGACAAAACTGGGACATGTGCTGTCTTCCTGGTACAACATGTCATTGACAACCTGGCAAAACTCATCTAGAATATAGATCAGTGTCTCTTTCTCCTTATTCATGTGGGTACCAACAACATGGCCAAGAACACCCCTGAGCAGATCATCTTTGACTATGAAGTTTTGGCAGGAAGCTGAAGGGGTTTGAAGAACAGCTGGGATTCTTATCAGTTCTGTCCATGGAGGATAGAGGGTCACACAAAGACAGGAAGATACTAAAAGTAAATGACTGGCAATGTAGATAGTGTAGATGAGAGAGGTTTGGCTTGTGGGACCACAGCCTTCACTTCTTAAACATAGGACTACTGGCAACAAATGGGCTGCACCTCACAAAGACTAGAAGGAAGGTCTGATCAAGAGAGCTTTAAGTAAACTTCTGGGTGGGGCGGGGGGGGGTTGAAAAAGATACCTCAAACACCAGCCCAAAGGCAAGCTCTAAACACAAGGATTTTGGAGAGCAAACAAGGTGCCAAAGGACAGGAGAAGGGCAAACACTGTCTCTGTCTCTCTCTCTCTTCAAAAAAGGCAAAAAGAAGATCCAAGAAACTACAGGCCAGACAGCCTGACCTCAATACCAGGAATAATATTAGAACGGATTATACAGGAATCTGCCTGAAAGTATCTTGATGACAGTGCAGTGATCAGTAGGAGACAGCACAGGTTTATCAAAAACAAACCCTGCCAAACTAATCTAATTTTTTTTATCACATTGCTGGTTTACTAGATGGTGGGAATGCTGTTGATGTCATTTATCTGGATTTCAGCAAAGCATTGGATAAGATCCCCTGTGATACCTTGATTAGCAAACTGCTTAAATATGGAATAGATGGAAACACTGTCAGATGGATCAATAATGGTTTGGAAAACAATGCTGAACCAGTCAGCATGAATGGCTGCACTTCAAACTGGAAGGTGGGCTCAAGTGGAGTACCTCAGGTTTCTATCCTAGGGCCATTACTCTTCAACATTTTCATTGATGGCTTAGCTGATAGGGTGAAATGTTCAACTGAAATCTGTTCTGTAACTTCAAACCATTAGACCTGGTCCTACTCTCTGGAGCAGCAGAAAATAGGTCTGCACCCTCCTCTCTGTGAAAGCCCTTGAGATATTTAAACAGTGCAATCATGCCACCACCTAGGCCATTTCCGCAGTGGACTGTTATAGCGCTATGATTCCACTTTCAACATCCTATGGAATCCTGGGGTTTGCAGTTTAGGAAGGGGCCGGCCGGCCCGTCCCTTAACTGCAAACCCCAGGATTCCATAGGACGTTGAAAGTGGAATAAAATAGCGCTATAACAGGCTAGTGCAGAAATGGCCCTAGTCTTCGCTTTACCAAGTGGAACATGCCCAGCAACTTCAGCCTTTCCTAGTATGTTTTCCTCTCCATGCCTCTTACCATTCTTGTTCCCCTTCTCTGAACCCAGTCTAACTTGTCTATATCTTTCTTAAATGAAGCTCCCAGAACTGAATGAGATGTGACCTGTCCAGTGTAGAATATAGTGGGATTATGGCCATTTCCACACTACACTCTTATAGTGCTATTATTCCACTTTCAACCACCTATGGAGTCCTGGGGTTTGCAATTGAGGGAGGGGCATTTAGAATTCTCTGCCAGGGAGCTCTTTGGCCTCAGTAGACTGCAAACCCCAGAATTCCACAGGATGTTGAAAATGAAATAATAGCACTATAATAACGTAGGGAGGAAATGGCCTATTTCTTTTCTTGACTTGGAAACTATGCTTCTGTTAATACAGCCTGAACCAGCATTTGCCTTCTTTGCTGCAGGATCACATTGCTGGCTCATGTTCAACTTATCATCAACAGTAATGCCAAGCTCCTTTTCCCATGTAGTTCTGCTGAGCTATGCTGCCTCCATCCTGTTATCTCTGCACTTGGTTTTTGTGGCCTAAATGTAGAATTTTGCATTTATCTCTACCAAATTTCATTTTATTAATTTCTGCCAAATTTTCTAGTTTATTATGGTCCTTTTGAATTCTGTTTCTGTCTTCCAGTGTGTTAACCATTGTCTTAGTTATGTGTCATCTGCAAACTTGTAAGGATTCCAATCACTTTGTCATCTAAGTCACTGATAAAAATGCTGAAGAGTAATGGCCCTAGGAGCATTCCATTCAAGTCCTCCCATTAGTTAGAAGTGCAATCATTGATGCTGACTCTTTCAGCTCAGTTTTCCACACAGCTATGGATTTAACTGGCAGTGTTTCCGTCTATTCCATATTTAATCTGTTTGCTAATCAAAATATCATGGGTGACTTCATCAAATGCTTTACTAAAATCCAGATAAATGACATCCACAGCATTCCTACCACTTACTAAACTACAGACCTGATCAAAAAAAGATACTGGATTAGTTTGGCAGGATTTGTTTTTGACAAAGCTTTTTCATCGTTCTGCCCGTGTCCTCAAGTGCAGTCTTTTCCACAGAAATAATTCCTCTCTACAGAGTGTGTCTGTGTGTGTGTACCTTTCAGATGTTGCTGAATTCCCATCAACCGAGACCAGCATGATCTATGATCATGAGTGACATAAGTTGTACTCCCAACAGGATCTGGGTCATGCCCATCTCTTTTTTGTGGGATTTGCAACATGGCTTCTCCTGGTATCAAGACTAAAGAACATGTTTTACTCTTAGCATAACATATATAAATATATCTCAGTTCACAAAGGTGTATTCTTGGACCTTGCTTCTTTAAGAGAACATGCAGTACTAGAGTCAGGATAATCATGGAAATGACAGGGATAAGTTCCTACTGTGCGCGCGCACGCATGCTCACACACGCGCACGCACACACAGAAATACAGTTCAATATGTTTCAGCCAATATATCTTGCCTAAGCAAATAAAAACATTTTAACTCTTCTAAAGACCACTTAATGGCCTGTTTCAAAAGGCATCCAGAGACTATTTTTCTTTCACCAGCCTCCACTTTTCTTTTGATTTCCATTTTGGTGACCAAGCATATAGATCTATGCTTTTTGAACATGCTGAGCCTGGCTGCTAAAGCAGGCTTGTATGTTCCCCTCTTTTCTATCTGTTTTGCCCAGTAAGGCATTCTGCTGTTTGCCTCATCTGTTTTGGCCAGGCAGACACTGCCACAGTAGGATTGTCTAGGGTAGAATCCTGATCTTTCCCAGCACAAACTTTGTTTATTGCATTGTTTACTACAGACATGCTTCTGCAACACGAAGTCAAAAAACTACCTTTCTGTGGCCCTCCTTCACCATCTTCTTAGTGCTGACGCTGCTGAAAAACTTCTAGCTACCATGAGGAAGAGGAAAAGCAGGGGCTAGGCAAGTGTAAAAAGGAGCTTCACTGTCAGAGGCTTTGTTAACTGAGGAATACCAGTATCACCAAGACTTTAAGATTGTTTTCAGAGGACTCTCTCTGCCTGTCCCCACCAAGTGGTGTGATATGTTGCTACTGGTTACACTTATAATATCTTAAGAGTCAAAACTCTGATTTCACAATTTGCTTTTATTTAATGTTTGTCTTATACGTGTTATGGTTATTTTACTTGTTTGAGGATGCCATTCTATATCCATTTTTGGGGGGGTAAGCCTAAATAGGACTTACTTCTGACTAGAAACACACCTAGCATTTGTAAACAATTGTTATTGATTAGAGGCAATACATGATATTGTAAAAATTAAATTACAGAGACTAACTGTAGTATTGTGAACTGCAGTAGTGTAGAAATACTAACTACAGTATTTTATTTTAATATTATTTCCAGTAATAATGCTAGAAGTAAGCTATATGAAAAAGGCATAGCATAGATGCATGGTTCATAAACTGGGCAATGAGGCTGGTGCCTCAGATTAATTTAGGTTGCAATCTAAATGTGCATTTATTTGGGAGAATTTAGCAGGATCTTGAACTGGATTCAGTATGAGTTACTTCAAAATAAGCATTCAATAACTTGGGAAGGTTACTTTTTTTAAGACTAAAGCTCTCAGTATCTGTCAGAATGACCAGCTGATTCTAGAAACTATGCGGTCAGCCCTCCACGTTGTGGGTTTCACTTTGACTGATGTGATTATCTGTGAGTTTCTCCAACCCCTGTCCTGCCTCCAAGTTCTTTCACTTCCAGGGGAAACTTCCCTCTCAGTGGCTCCAGTCAGGCCTCACAGCCCTGTTGTCCTCCTCTTCCTCTACCACCACCAGCCACTGATTGGCCAGATAAGAATGGCTCACAGCTGGATATGTCAGTACCATAAACCCTCTCCCAGTGCCTTCCCCTGAAACACCCAAAGAAGGAGATTGTCAAGAGAGAGGAAATATAGGGTCCCATGCTGACTTCTCCCATTCCCTCTCCTTGCCCTGACCTGGTTTGGACCCTAGGTGCCCCCTCTCCCCACCATGCCTTGGCCCCCTCCCCTCCACATTTTGATATTTGCATTTTTTTCTACTTCTGTTGGGGTCCTGAGCCCCTAACCCTAGCACATCTGGAAGACCAACTGTAGTTCGAAAAAAGATTTCCCCTCCTCAGTTTTCCAGAAGTTTGCAGTACATGTAACAGAAGTACAAATAATACATTGGGGCTGTAAGTCTATAAAAATTATAAAGATGAAGGTATGAAACATCTTGGATGCATAGCTGTTTTGGAAGCATTTAAGTCAGTTTTGCATTCATTATACACAGAGAAGGAACTTTAAGCTACTAGTGTTTTCATCCATTTAGTCCTTTAAAATCAAATCAAAATTTGTTCATGTGTGAAGCTGTGTATTCATGCAAACAGATGGAACTATTACAAAACACATAAGTATACATTGGCAACAGCACAGAGCTTCACTTGTAAGCAAAGGTATATATCTGCATTCACCGTGCATTAAGCCTGCATAAAACACATGGTATGTTGTTATTTAAGGATGAGCGAAGATCACAAGTAACAGATCACAGACGTCTGTAATGTTCAAATGCCTTAACAATAAGCATCTCAATAGTTCCCTGGTTTTGTACATTCATGACAAAACAGTACAGTATCTCAAAGGTTAAGAAAGGACTTTTTAAAAAGGAATGTGTTGGAAAAAACACATGTACAGAAACTGAAATCAATATTCATATATGCATGGACACATATATGCCTTTTGGCAATTAAAGGTCACGTACTACTACAAATAATCAAGTCACACTACTAAAGAGATGTTGGGAAAATCTTCCAGGACACAAAAACACCAATCATATGCTGCTAAATTATGTATGTTGCAATTAAATTGTATGTAGCCCATAACTAATGACCTCCATTGGCCCTATGTGTTGCAAACTGGACCTCCAGAATACAGATACAGTTGTTATGAAGAAAGTAACTGACACAGTATGAACAGTAAAGTATTGTATCTATAAAAGTCCAATATACTTTGTCCCCCTTTTCAGAAATGAATTCTTAGCATGAAGGTTAGAGTTCTGTATACTTATAGTGTGTGTGTGTGCGCGCATGCACACATATGCACACATATTTACACAGTATACAAAAAACATATTATAATTTGCAAGATAGAAAAGGAAAAAAGAATAAGAAAGATTTAAACCAACCAATCAATGGTTTAATATGCTGCATGGAGGCATGTTTCTGTTCTGTTTGATGGGTATGGATGCAATTATACCTTTGGAATGATTTTGGCTGGAAAATGATGTGGGAGGATGTCCCTCTTCCAGCAGTTGTGATTCAGATGAGACTCCTCACTGCACTTACTCGATCTCTCTCCCCCTCTCTCTCTCTTTCAACCTGGGAGAGTTTATCACATGGTAAACCTATCCTTTTTTCTAGGTCATTGACTAATCAAGTTTTAATTACATGATACAGAACTCACGTACAGATATCAAACAAAACGATGGGCTGGCAAAGTGTTTGGGGTACGCTGATCTAGTCCAATTCCATATTCAAGCAGAAAGTAGCACTCACAAGCAAACCCAAGCAAACTATTAACTGAATAAAAGCATATGGATTAAAACTGAGCCAGGCTATCCTAAGGCTAAGGACCTAAACAGAGAAAACAGGGTAAAGTAGGAAGTGTAAGTGAAGGAGATGCAGATTTGAGAAAAAATGAGAGGGAAAGGGGTGTGCGTGTGTGTGTGTATTCTACCTTTCCCCTGCATATACAAACAGGATGCATAGTAAGATGTTTTGCGCTAAGCTGAGACAAATGACCGATGTCCACATTTGCTGTGGCAGATCCATGACATAGAATGAAAACACATTATAACATACTGTGTAAATATTTCCAGTGAAAATTCTGAAATCAGCTGCAAGACTGTTTTCATAGCTTCAAAATTTACTGAAAAGTTCTGAGAGAAGCAGCAGTATCACCTTGAAACAGCAATATCACCTTCAGACCACAGAATAATGCTAGTTTTTTTTTCTCCTGTCATGTAGTATGCCAAGATGACAGTCACATTAACTGGCATAATATTAAACAAGTATAATAATCAGGCAGGTCTGTGTCCAGGACTAGGTCCCAACAGGACCGAAGATCTTAGTGAATTAAGAATGGCTGAGGACCTTTTAAAACGGTTGGTGCTGCTGAAATATCAGATTCTCATTACTCTGGTAACACAGGGCTCTAATACCTGGTAATACTCTGTTGTGTGTGCAAAGGAAGAAGAAGCAAACCGCTTGCTAAGGGCCACTGCTTTCCGATGTCAGAAGTCTCTCTCTCTCTCTCTCTCTCTTTTTTTTTTTTGCTTTCCCACCAGCTATATTCTGATGCATTTTACTGGGTGAGGCCACCAGCACCAGACCAAGGAGAAGCTACAGGTGTGCCCTTCTGCCTACCTTGCTGCCCTCACTGAGCCTTCACCAATACCTGTACATCTCCCAATCTGAAAACACACTCTGCTGCTGTGCCTAAAAAGAAATCTTGCACGGTTTAACAATATTTTAATAACAGTGCACATGCAGGTTTGCTCATTTCATACTTATACGCAGACTGGGCAGAAGCAAGCCTTGGTCTCTCCTCACTCAAACTAAGGCCATTTCCGCACTTGACTGTTACAGCCCTATGATTGCACTTTCAATATCCTATGGAATCCTGGGGTTTGCAGTTTAGGGAAGGGCCGACCGACTGCAAACCCCAGGATTCTATAGGATGTTGAAAGCGGAATCATCGCGCTATAACAATCAAGTGCGGAGATGCCCCCACTCACACCCCGGTCAGCGGACGCAAAAGGTCTGCAGAGAGCACAGAACATCGCCCACAGCTGCAGGAGGACCTGACCTGACAGACCACCTCCGCCGTGCCAATTCATTTTCTCTTCTCAAAAGCGCTGCTAATGTCGTTACGCAACGCGCAACGCTCGCTCCCCGCCGCTCTCCCCATTGTCCCCATTCACCAAGAGCCCGTGTGCGGGAAGCCACGACCGCAACGCCCGCGCGAAGCGGGGCAACTCCACGCTCCAGACGGATCCCGTAGCAGGGGAGCCCGAGGGAGGGCGTCTGCCCTCGGACGGGGGCGGGGGCGCTGCTTCTGGGCTCTCCCCTCCCAGCCACCTGTCAAGCCGAGGGGTGAGGGGTGAGGGCGAAACTTCCCCGCTCCTATCTGCCGCAGAGCAAGTTTTCGCCCACGTCTAACTCCCCCCCGCCCCGGCACGGCTTTTTTTTTTTTTTTTTACCTTGGTGAGCTGGGCGATCTTCTTGCACATTTTCTTGTGCATGTCTCGGCCGCCTTCGTCCGACGAGCCGCCAGGATGAGGAGCTTGGGAAGCCCCGTGGCAAGTCCCGGGCTGATGGACCTGGTGGGAGCCAGAAGCCATGAGGGAGGCAGGCTGGCAGGAAATGTTTTTTTTTTTCCCCTTTCGTTCTCTCTTTTTTTTAACCTATCCGCGCTCCGAGACGGCTGCGCCCGTTCGCTCCCGGTCGCACTGGAACCCCCGCACCGGGAGAGACTTCTTCCGTGAGGGGAGGAAAAACTTCTCTCGCGGCTTGGAGACGGGCGCAGGCTGCCTGCCTTCCTCGCCTTCCTTTTTTGCGCCTTACCTCCCCGCACCCCCGGAGAATACGGGGGCGAGGAAAGGCGGCGACGACATTTGCCTGCCTGCCTGCCTGCCTGCCTGCCGCGGAGGCGCCCCCGCCTCCTCCCGCTTCCTTCGCCTCCCGCCGCTCGCCCTTCCCCGCCTCCTCCCGCTTAAGCGGCTCGGCTTCCGCCACGAGGAGGGGATGCTCCGCGTTCCCTCAGGGAGACGCCGAGCCAGTTGCCCCGGCAGGAACGGCTGAGGCTGAGGGAGCTGAAGAAAGAGAGGGTTTTTTTTTTTTTAAAAAAAGGCATCGAACACAGAAAAAGAGCCCTGCATGATGTCTCCCGGGCAGCGTCCCGGTCCCAGCAGCCGCGCGGGCGAGACCATTTCCGCGCTACACTCTTATAGCGCGATTATTCCACTTTCAACATCCTATGGAATCCTGGGGTTTGCAGTTTCGGGAGGGGCCGGACGGCCCCTCCCGAAACTGCAAACCCCAGGATTCCATAGGATGTTGAAAGTGGAATAAATCGCGCTATAAGGTGTAGTGTGGATGTCTGGTCGGTTAGCTGAATTCCAGCACTGGATAATTCTCACCCTCTGCCCACGGAGAGTCTATTTAGCTACCAGTTCACGAGCTCTCCGGCCTCCATGCCTTTGTCTAATGCCCCCTTCAAGCCCTCCCCGCTGACGGGCCCCCTCCACGAGTTGGCGGGAAAAATTCCAGACCAGTTTGCGCATCTCTCTCCCCGGGTCTGTGGGTGGGAAGCGCTCCCCGTTTCTCCTCCTAAGTGCCTACCCGATAGCCACTTTTGAATATTTGAAGGGATGTCGTGTGGAAGAGGAGGCGGGCTTGTTTCCCCTGCTCCAGAGACGAGGACGAGGAGCAATGGATTCAAGCTGCAGGAAAGGAGGTTCCACCTGAACCTCAGGAGGAACTTCCTGACAGTCCGAGCTGTCAGGCAGTGGAATATGCTGCCTCCGTGGTGTATGGTGGAATCTCCTTCTTTGGAGGTTTTAAAGAAGAGGCTGCATGGCCATCGGTTGGGAGTGCTTTGATGTGGGTTCCTGCGTGGCAGGGGGTTGGACTGGGTGGCCTCGTGGTCTCTTCCAACTCTCTGATTTTATGCGAGAGGGAGTCCATTTTCTCTTGGTCGGCTTTCTTCACATGGAGCAAAATCCACCCCTTGGTTGTGACCTTTTTTCTGGCAATCGGCAGCTATTAGCAACCTTTTTCTTTTTCTTTTTTGCAGGCTAAGCTTGGCCCACTTGGCTCAGTTTCAGGCCTTCAGTGGAAGAGGGCAAACCCAGGTCGCCTTTCGCTAGAAGTAAGATCAGTTTCACCCCTGTAAGAAGGTGATCTGCCCTGCTGGCAAACCAGCAGGTGAGTATCCAGCTGAGAGAAAGTCAGGAGGCAAGGCTCAGCACCCAAGGCGGGAAACAGTGGAGGGGTCTGATGTGTTATCCCTCCAGAGATTCTTAAGAGTGGAAGGAGAGAATATGATTTAATACCAAACAGGAATGTATTTCAGTAAGAATGTTGGTTGTCAACTCAAAAATGCTAGTTGTCCCCCTTTTGGCATTTTTGCAACGTTTTTAGAATGGAAAAGTTTAAGATTGATCGCTCAAGAACAACACTGCACACTTAGCATCGAATTCAACTGAACTTATCTTTGAGTTATTTACTTTCCAGTGATCTTGCTTAGGATTGCTCTGCAAATCCTGAAGGAGTGCCAGACACTAGAGCACATGTGTCAAACACAAGGCCCGTGGGCCAAATCCGGCCCGCCAGGCCATTTCATGTGGCCCTCGCACCTCTCCTGCATCTGCGGCTCTCCCTCTCCCCCCGCCACCTGGCAAGCCTGGGGGCAGAAAGGCATAGAGAGGGACTAGGGAGCAGAAAGTGCCACACTTTGGATATACTGACCAATTCTATTGGTACAGGGACAATATAATACAATCAAACAGCCCCAAAATGTCCAAGAAAAAAAAGTTGATGCAGAGGGAAGGCAATTTAAAAACCAGTAATATTCGAATGCAGAGGCAATTATTTAATATGATAAAAGAGTAGATACATTTATATAGCCTTACAGATACAACTGGCCCTTTGAGGGCAACCATCATGCTGATGTGGCCCAATGTGAAATTCAGTTTGACACCCCTGCACTAGAGGATGTGAAGATCCTTAGCTTATTTTCATATGCCACACAAAGCCTCGTATCTGAAATCATTCCACAGTCATAGACAGCCATTTCAAGGCTTGGGATCAACATTAAAAAAAAGTTCCAAAAGTTACCATCTGAACCTTAGTGTAAGAGACACAAATTTAAAATAACAAAGCCCAGTACTTTTGATTTCTGTGTGGAAGGACTGCAAGCTGACCTGTCAGATCATGAAAACAAATGTGTTTACCCTCAGCTTTCTTCATTTCAGTAGCATAAGGTGGAAAAGAGTAAATTTGCTATCACTGATGTTAACTGGAAGTCCAAAACTCTTGTCAGTCATCCAGAGAACTAACAGCAATCTGTCAGCAAACCTGTCCTGTACCCTTTCATTTCAGTGCAAGCTGGCAGTTGTAGTTCTCACAGGTGATAAGGACAACTAGAAACTCCCTTCAAGCTGCTGTCCTAAGCACTTTCACTTGCGTCTGTGTTTCAGTGAGTGAACACAGGACCTATTCTTGCAAATAAGTGGGTGTCAGATTGGTAGGCATGCCTGCGGCCTCACTGCATCCAAATATCATCTATATGTCCTGAACCAGAATTCCCTGGAACATACAATTGTCAGTCTACACAGGACTGTGACTTTAAGGCCTATGTGTATTTACCTAGGAGTGCCACTGAATTCAATAGATCTTCTGGGTAGACATGTAGGTTTGTGCTGTAAAGAGTAGCAGCTGCCCATACGGTGAATAACTTTAAAGTGCCAGATGTGTAGAAAGCACTACAGAATTTGAGGAAAGTGGATATAGAGCTTGCGCTCACATTTCTCTGAAATGCTGGTTGCTTCCTTCTTTCAGTTTATTGCCTCCTCAGCAGAAATACTTTATTTGGTAAATACCTTTTTCAAACAAACAAGTTTCAAGAGAGAGAGAAAAAAAAAAACACTAGATACTTTAAACACAAATGGGCAAGTTTTGTCCACTGATAATCCATTACAAAATGTGTACAGCTAATGACACAATGGATCACATTTTATGTCACTGAAAAGTTGTCAGGCTGGAAAAAGTTAAGTTTTGGGGCTGTATATGGTCCCCCACTGCTGTTTTTTGTAGTCTTGGTCCTTTCCAAACTCCTTGGACCTTTTAATGACCAAAAATGGAGTGGTGGTGGTGACAGCGATGATGATGGTGCTACAGGATTTCCTGTACTATTTAACAACAAAAATGTTCTAAAAGCATAAATGGACATTCAGACACTTCAATTTAATTGTTCATTTTTGGTGTTATGTGCTATAAAGATGACTTCAAATCATGCCCCCACAAACGGGAGATCTCCAAGAGACCCTATTATTTAAAAGCAAGGGTCATGGCTTGATTGAAACAATCCTCCTATAACACAACCTTCTTCTTATCTTGCTGCCTTCCACTTCACACAGCATTGCTGTCTTTTCCAATGAGTTATTGTCATTTCATCATATGCCCAAAGTACAATAGCCTCAGTTAGTCATTTTGGCTTCTATGGAGACTTCAGACTTGATTTGTTCTCAGACCGATTTACTTGTCTTTCTGGAGGTTCATGCTGTCTATAGAACTCCCTCCAGCACCACATCTAAAATTAGCTGATTTTTTTTCCTATCAGGTCTTATTGCTGTCCAGTTTCAAATCCATATGTAGAAATCAGAGATAGTATGGCATGAGTGATCCTGACTTTAATATTCAATGAATTGAAGATCATAGCTGCCCTTCCAAATCTTGGCTATTTCTGACTTACTTGTTATATTTTCCATTTTGATTAATGACTGTGCCAAACTTTAGAGAGTCTTTATTTCAATGTCCTTGGCACCCATTTGAAAAGTATATCTTTATTTTTATTTCCTTAATATTTACCAGTAACCCTGCTTTTGCATGTTCTTCCTTAACTTTCATCAGTAGTTATTCCAAGTCTTTGCTATTTTCTGCTAGTAATATGGTGTCATGTGCATAAATTATTGATATATCTTCCTCCAGTTTTCATACCTCTTTCCTCTGATTCGAATCATGCTTACTGTATGATATGTTCTGTATATAAATTAGACAGATAGAATGATCAAATGCAGCCTTGGCTGAATGCCTTGCCAACTGAAAATTATTCTGTCGTGACAGTGGCCTCTTACACAGAGTATAGATGAAGCATCAGGATAATTAAATGTTGTGACACACTCCCATACCATTTAGAGGAAAACATATCTTCTCAATATCTATAGAATCAAAGGCTTTCTTGTAATCTATAAAGCATGGGCTTTATAGATTACAAGAAAATTCTTTGTTCCACTCCATTAACCAATGCCTGTTTGGAATATGACATCTACTGCCTCTTCATTTTCTGAATCCCTGTTGAAGTTCTGGAATTTCTCACTCCATATATGGTAGAAGTCTTTATTGTAAAATCCTTAGCATCAGCTTGCTTTTATATAACTGTACAGTGGCTATCACCATGACAATAAATAAAGGGGGGGGGGAAGAGCAGGAACATAACAGCTTAGATTAACTGTACATAGCAGAACAATTTCTCCTAACTCACTTCTAGCATAGGCCATTTCCTTACTACACTGTTACAATGCTATTATTCCACTTTTAGCATCCTACGGAATCCTGTGGTTTGTAGTTTAGGGAGGGTCGTATAGAATTTTCGGCCAGAGACCTCTTTGGCCTCAGTAAACTACAAACCCCAGAATTCCACAGAATGTTGAAAGTGGAATAGTAGCACTGTAACAGTGTAGGGCAGAAATGGCCGTAATATCAAAGGACAGGTAGTTGCTACTGTGAAGAGACAGGTCCTGCATATTACAAGGTGTTATCAATACATTGGTTATTTGTAGGATGTTGGTATGTTGCTCAGAGTTCCCCAGGAAACATGATCCACCAAAAGCTAGTTTTCTGAGAGGGGGCATGAGAAACTGTAATTTTCACTCCATAGTAGCCATGCTAAATTGTCCACCTGAATGAAATGCAAAAGTATGGACTTTAAACTTTTGGAAGGCAGGATTGAGCAGTGGAACTGTAGCATCAGAGAATAATGCCAGTAAATAAAATGGTGGCCAAAATTAAAATAAAAGAAGAACTCTCTTTGGAGGAAGTAACATGGAAACCTATCATCAGCTGTGGCTTGGCATGTGTGTGTGGGATGTTGTTCAGTGGGTGAGATTAGCCCTGCACTTCCCACTGACCTGTACACATGTTCGAAATTTTTGAGCTCCAAATGCATGACCGATCTTCAAGGTTAAGTAAAAATAGAAAGGTTGGCAGTAATTTGCAATAACTTATTATGAGATACAAAGACATTCCTGAAAATTATGACTAAAGAAAAGGTAGGAAGCTCATTTTGATCAGAGTGCAGTAAATGATGTTTCTTCACAGAGTTTCCCATTAACTGATTACCATTAGTAATGCTATACAAGCTACCACTGTTCCATAAGTAATTTAAAATTATGTTACAAGAAGAAAGATAGAAGCATTAATCAAAGGGATAATGGCAAAAAGAATGGGGAAAAGAGGAAGGCTTAAGAAGGGAAAGTAAGAAAATTAATCAAGTAAAACAGAAAACATGCATAAATGTGTGTCTATATAAAGTTTGCCATAAAGCAATTTTTTTTTGATCTGGTTAAAAATGCCTCACAGCAAACTTCCCTCATAGCAACCTAACAAAGTGCCCAACATTGTGTCCACTGACCTTTTCACTCTTCCAATCATTCCTATGATTCCCGATCTCTTTCTCTTCATGCCATGGGCTTCATCTGCTGCAAAGTGAAGCACTGGCCTCCAGCAACATCTTTAGTCCAAAGAATGCTTCTGGGCCTCAGTGCCACTCTTGCAAAATAAAAACAGCAGCCCAGAGCTTTCTTTTGAAGTGCACCTCACCAAAAAGAGAAAAGATAAGCTGATGTGGTAATGGAGAAGAGTGTTTTGGGAGGCTAGAAGGGTTCTGCCTCTACTGTATGAATGTTTTATTTTCTCTGTCAGTGCTGCGTGTGTTGTTAGTTGGTTTTTCTTTTAATGTGGTTTTCCCTTTGAGCATCTCCAGCCTGCATTCTGTCAAATGGGTTATTTTTATTGTGCTTTGTGGGGGCAATGTGTGATTTCCATACGAGGATCAGATCTATATGTGCTCAGCATTTTCTCCCCAACTTATCTGTCTTTGAGCCTCTATGAAATGGTTGTTTTCAATGGGTTTTCTATGAAATGGGTGTTGAGACAGAAAACTGTGGACAAGTATTGTGATTTGCAGTTCAAGTCACACATCTGAATTGTTCTTGTAGTTGCCATTTTTAAAAATGCTTTGTTCTATCTTCTAGCAAATTGGTATTTTGTTGGTACTTATGGTTTGTATTGTTGTGCGCCTTCAAGTTGCTTCCAACTTATGGTGACCCTAAAACAACTCTATCATGGGATTTTCTGGGGCTGAGAGTGTATAACACACCCACTACAGTGGGATTCCATGGCTAAGCAGGGAATCGAGCTTTAGTTTCCAGGGTCAAAGTCAACTGCTCAAACAACTACACCATGCTGACTCTAAGTTATCATATTTGGTGTGATCATTTTCTGAATAGGTTAGCCCTTCTCATGTATCACATGAAACCATTCACAAAACCCTCTCAGATGTATAACAGCATTTATCAACCCTAAAAGTTTGAGGACTCTTACATTAGAATGTGTTAGTTCACCTATTGTAAATCAGTAGTTTTCGTTTGGCTTAGAAATAGTCTTTATTAATTTAATATAATTCTAGCCAAGTAAATAAACTTCTGTCATACTAAGGACTACTGGGACAGAGGAACATACACAGCTGTACCTCTATATTATAAAATACAAACACTGGTGGTTACTCAGACCTATATCAAAAACTCAGGAAAACAGATGAGCCCTTATGGGGGACGGAAGTAAAAAGCTGTATGTTAATACTAGGAAAACTGGATGTTAATTTTAGTTGGTAAGTCAATAACAATCATTTTAGTATTCCCACCTTTAGGTAGTGAGTGACTACCTATCGAATCCATGCCCTGAATCTGAATTCAGTATTCACTGGTAGGCATGTTGACTACCATATTGTTGGCCTATGAATCAGTTCTACAGAATACATACCACGATTCTATTCTGTTCAATAAGGTGCCAGATATATTTTAATTCTTAATATTTTTCATTTTCTGTATTGTTGCCTTTAAATAGGACTGTGTGGTATTTGTTCTCTCTCTCTCTCTCTCTCTCTCTCTCATATCCTTTCTTTCTTCTTGCACAGGATCCCAGGTGGAATCATAGTTTTTATCTGCTTAAGATACCATTTTGTGGAAATAAGGAAAATTCATGGAACAAAGTGAAATAGCATGGTTACAGTTAAACATTAAGAAACAAAAATAATGACTACAGATTATTTCTATCACTTTAAAACAGATTATGAAGACATTGAATAGTTAAATATTTTCTATATCTTGGTTCAATCATAAATCAAAATGGAGAGTATAGTCAAGAAATCAGAAGAAGAATTGGAAGGGCAGCTATGAAGGAACTGAATAAAGCGGTGGTTTGCAAGCTTTATCAGGCTGCAGCCACTTTGGCTTTCAGCCCACATCCCTAGTGCCCTCCCACCACCATAGAGAGATTGAAAGAAAGAGGTTACAGGGAAGCTACAATTAACATGTGAGAGTGTTCATAGGCAGGCCAAATTAATGGGGCAGATAGCTTCAGATCATGCTTCCTACCACATCAGGAAAGACACTCCAAAAGACATAATAAAAGATGCAAGACTCTAGAGACAGAATAACCTGTGAAATGGCGGGAGGTGTGGATTAGTGCCAAGCAATATACTTGGAATGCCACCATTTCACAGATCCCCATGTTTCTCTGAAGGCAGTTGAACTACCCATTTCCTCCTCGTATGGCAGCATGAATTATTGAGTTCCAAGTGCACAAGTACCTTAAGCTTTTAGGGGCTGGCAGAGGTCAAAAAATGTGCTGCCAGGTGAGGCAAACCTTCTTCATGATCCTGTGTCATTCTCACGTGCTAGCACTGAGTTAGTGACTTGCAGGTGCAGAAGTCCCTTTAAGCTTCAGAGGTGGTGGAAAAGTGTACTGGCAGGTGAGGCAAGTCTTCTTCCTGATCCTGCCTCTTCCTTGCATTGTAGCACTGCTGCCACTTCCCTCTCCTCAGACTTAAGGGACTTTGTACATGGAAGCTGATAACTCAATGCTAGCACATTCAGGCGAGGCAAACCTTCACGATTCTGCTTCCTCCTTGTATGCTAGCACTGAGTTGTTGACTTCCATGTGCAGAAGTCCCTCAAGCTCAGGAAGGGGTGGGGGCAGCAGTGGAAAAAAGGCTGCCAGGTTAGGCAAACCTTTTCATGATCCTTTAAGCTTCAGGAAGGGGGAGGTAGAGGTGATAGAAAAGCATGCTAGTAGGTGAGGCATTTTTTTTTAAAAAAACAAACCCAAAATGCTTACTTGGTTTTGATGCCATCCTGCCACTCCCTACCACCCCCTGTTTCCTCACTCATGGATCTTTCCACTGCTGCCAGGGAGGCAGTACTTCCTACTTTGGGAATGACAGTCTTGAAGGAATTGCACCGATACACCTCCATTCTGAATTAATGGTGCTGGCAATTAGATTTGAAGCCCTGAACAGTTTGGGATCTTGTGCCTCTCCCTGTATACAGCTACCTGAAGACTAAGATTGGGGTGGGGGGGCTCTCTTCTGTTTCCCACCAGTCGGGGCAATATGGTGAGGGAGGATGTGGAAAAGGACTGTCTTGGCTGTGCCTCCCCCCATCGTGGAATGCTCTCCCTTTGGAAACCTGATTGGGGGGCAATGCTGTACTTATTTCAGTGCCAGGTAAAAATATGCCATTTGTTAAACTCTTTGGACCCTCATAGATATTTTCTAGCATGTCTAAATAACAGTGTAAATTGTTTTTAACATTTTAAACCTGCTCTTAACTTGCTAAATTGTTTAATACAAGTTTAATGTAATTTATTTTATTGTTTTAAATGGTTTTATCTTTTGAATGCTGCCCTGAAATCTCATGATATAGTGTAGGATATAAATATTTTAATGCAGTAAATAACTGATATTGGCTACAAACCTCTTGGTGATTTATGCTGCTACAACCAGGAGTTATGCTAATTTAAGTTTTTTAGGGGAGCAAGTACTAGACACAGCTTCACCTCTCCTCCAGTGCAGTTCCATTGACCTCCTTCTTGGGCCCCCTGCATATCTGAAGAACTTCTTTACTAGTGTTAAATAGTTTGTAGCCAAAGTTGCAACTATGTCCTGTTGCTATGTGTTAAACCATGAAGAAATAAAGACAAAATAGCATTGAAGTTGCACATGGCTACTCTACCACACTGCTGTACTAACAAAGGATGGCAATTCTAGAGAAAGTGGTACCTTTCCCTCTTATGCTAACATTAACATGACTGTCTCTTTGAAAACTGCTAAAATATAATCCAAAAAAGTAACTTTTCCAAAATCTTGTTGCTGTAGTACAGGCTGAAGAGAACTCTACATAGTTTTCACCTATAGCACATGAAGCAGTCCATTTGGAAATGCTCTAGTGCCTTCGGATATATAGTTGAGTGTAGCAGTTAAGCACCTGGTAACATACCTCCTTTGATATATTTTCACAAGGACATCTCAGTGTTCTGTGGATTTCAGGCTACAGCCATTTATTGTGCCTGACTGATTCAGAGGTCAGCAAACATTACTTCATAGCTGGCAAGGCACTGGATGTAAATCATCTGGAGAACTCTAATCGATTACTAGAAGGCTGCAGCCGAGACATTTGCTGATTGATTCTAATCAGTATATGAAGAGAAAACAATCTTTGTTCCTCCATCCAGATCTGGATGAGGGAAGAGTCACTTCCCTTGCTTCAGGGGCTGGAGTTGCCTTCCATTTTTATTTCGTAGAATGCTACTAGGGTCCATATGGAGACCAGACACATTCTTGGAAATAAAGGCGGTGCTGGAGGCATCTTTAATTGCAGTAAACCAATCCCACAGATAAAAAATTAAAAACACTTGTTTTTGAAAAACCAGGAAGACAGGCAAGTACCAGGACAGGTGTTTGCAGGCATTCAGGGCTAGGCTCCCTTTGCGACAGGGATGAGCAATGTCCATGGGCTGGTGTACTCTGAGATTTAGGAGAACCACATCTGCCTCACTATACCATTTTCAAACTCTGCTGTCCCACCCTGATCCAATGATTTGGGGGAGCTTCGGATTTTCCAGTCAATCTCTTAGATGCTTCCAAGGATGCTATTGGTCTCTGGGGCCACATCTCTCCACTTTTGCATCTGGTTCAGGATTGCAGAGCCTTCCCCCCCCCCAAAACCTGAAGTGACGTTCAACCCAGATACTTTCATTTTCGGGGGGGGGGGGAACCCATCCCCAGATTTAAAACAGATTTGCTCACCCCATCCTATTATCTGGATATGGCAAATTCTTCCACACCCTTCTGCATACCTGTTTGGGCATTTTTATGTTATTACTATTTTTTTTTTTTGCAGGATAACATAGGAGATTTGGGGGGGCATGGAAAAGTGTATGTGAGAGAGTTAGAGGGGGAGGGAGAGAAGAGAGAGAAAAGACTGCTACTCAGTGCTGGCTATACTTTGTGCATCCCTACTCTGCAAAATTCTTTCAGATCTTCCTTGGGACACTTGCCCATGCTAACAAGATCTGCTAAACTGCATGGAAGTCATGGAATTAATATTTGAAGCCCTGGTCTGCTTATTCAGGAATAAATAACAGTATGCATAGGTTTGCAGCCTAAGAAACATTATGGTTATTTATGTGGCATCATCAATATCTAAGGTATTTTTTGATGCAAACCACACATCATATGTAAATATATTACAAAGTCCTTAATGATTTTTAGAAGTGACCAGTCACCTTGAATGGTTAAAATTTTTGAGTCTAACTTTTGCCTCCCAGCCAGTTTGAAGCTCACTCCTGCCCCCACCCCGTTGCTTTTTCCCTGATAGGATTGAAGATATGTTTACAAGGGTAATTACACATCTGGAATATTATATAATTCCAGATTATGCATGAAATGAAAGTATATGTATAAAGTATGGAATATAAGCAGCTTTGGGAAGATAATTTTTTTTCCCTGGGTCTCTTTTTTGTAATTTTTATTTTGAATAATAAAACAAGAAAGAGAGAAAGAAAGGCAATGTTTAAAAAATACAATAAGACTACAAAAAGCATAGCAATACAAAGAAATAAGCTATAAAACTAAACTGCACAACAATACAATATTTTAAAAAATTAAAAATAAACTACAAATATCAAACTAAGCTATAACATAACTACACATAACTAAAAATTGGTTCCCACCCCTGCTACCAGCAGTGAATAGCAATCCAGCAGTAACAACTAACCATCAGATCCTAAAACAAAATTGGAGTTAATACTTGTATTAACAACAAGGGGGCGGGGAAGACAATTCTGAGTAGAAAAACATGCCCCATCCTTTACACAAAACACTATATAGAACTACTATATAGCACTACACTGCTATATTGCTATTATTCTACTTTAAACATCTTGTGGAATCCTGGGGTTTGCAGTTTAGGGAGGGGCATTTAGAATTCTCAGCCAGAGAGCTCTTTGGCCTCAGTAAACTACAAACCCCAGAATTCCACAAGATGTTGAAAGTGGAATAATAGCACTATAACAGCATAGGGCAGAAGTGACCTAAAATAGCAATCCTAGCTTTGTGATATTCAAAAGTCAGTGCCACTGAGTTCAGTAGAACATATTTTTAAGTGTGCATGGTATTGGAGGTAGGTAGAGCAATTCTTTCTGGGACAGAATGTATGATTTGCCACTTCCAAAGCTTTGAGATTTTATTTCTCTGTTTCTAAGCTTTTCTTAATATCTGATTAAACTTAATGTACTCTTATTGAGTTTTTGAGTTGTAGTAGTAATTCTAGTCCCAGACTGGCAGCTAAGGGGTCAAATCCTGGCTCCTCTCTGAGAAAGGAAGGAGGTTTGGATCCTAAAGATTTATTTTAAAGCCATGTCTGCCCTGTCCCCAGAATGCTCCAGGCCTATCTCTAGCAGAACTGTTACTGACAATCCGTGTTGGCACAGTTTTCAGCCAGTGTAACTAAATCCCATGGGATACCTTCCCCTGCTGTCAGAGAAGAAACTTTACACCATCCTAAGATCTTCCAGCCAGCAGATACCAATGTCATACAAAGATGTTTTTGCTGACATGTACTTCTCATTTCATAATGCATTCCTTTTAGAGCTTAAAAAAATGGAAAACTAGCACATTTTTGGAAGAAGTACCATATTTGCTGGCGTCTAGGACGCATCCATGTATAAGACCCACCCCATTTAAGATGCACTAGCTTGTAAGATGTACCCATTTTCAAACAGTATTTTTTGGGAAAAAAGTGTGTCTTATACGCCAGCAAATAGGGTATGTTTAGTGCCTTTGGCATTTAAATGATAGAGTATGAATTCTAAAAATAAACAAACAGAAAAAAGATTCTTTAAAAAACTCACACTTTTCTCACGTTGCTGAAAATACTATTGGTTTTAAACATACAAATTACCAGGTCCATAGTAAATGTGAATCATACCTGCAGGGAAGAAATCTCTATTCATGTATCCTTGCTGTTGTTCTGTGTCTAAATTGTGCCATTGTTTTCATTCTGAGTGTGCATGTGTGTCTGACTTTCTATCAGGGAGGGGGAGAATGACTTTTGTAGCAGGGTTGTATAAATCTTTTGGATGCTAAGGTCCCTTCTTTGTTAATAATGTAGAATTCAATCAGAACATAACATTTTGAATGTGTTTTGACAATAGCTGGTCTTTTAAAGTGTATGCTTGAGGTAGTACATAGCTTTTTTATTTTATGGCATTTAAGCATGGCTTGTTATAGTGCTTTCACTTTTTATGTATTAAAGACAGTTCTCCTTCCATAACCCCAGCTCTTCAGTATTATATTCATAAGGACTTTTATTTATTTATTCATTTAGGAACCCATAGGCCAAGCCAACATTTCTAAATAATGGCGGTGTTTTGACCACAGGACAGGTGTTTATACGCATTGAGGGCTAGGCTGACTTTTCCTTCAACCAGATCTGGATGGAGAAGGAAACTGAAATCTGGAAGCAGACTGACGCCTAGTGGTGAGCTTTTGGATTTTTTTTGCCTCTGACAGATGACTGACTTTCCAAATAATATGCGCCTCTTCCCATAGCTGCATAGTCTTACAGAGGTCTGTAGCACAATATCCCTACATAGCTTCCATTCCAAATTACATTTTCCTGAGTTGGTAAAAAGGAATCAGATTTTCTGCAAATAATATATTGGTTATAGCAAGGCAAAATACAACCACACACACTCACACCATACCTGAAATATAAGAGGTTTTGAAATATCTGGATCTTTTTCGTCAAATACATTTTAATGTGCAGCAATTTATAAGTCCAGAAAGATACTGTATATCCATTCTGAAACAATTTTCTTGGGAATCACTTGAAGAACAAAGGTATATGAATACATAATTTTCACAGGAATTATTGAGGGAAACAGTTTAAAAACACAAAACATTTTGAATTCTAGTGTAATACAATAGCTGATGAATAGATGTGATTAATGAAAGGAAGGACAAATAGCCTGCTAAAATGAACTAGACATAGGAGTCATTCATGTAAAATACATCACAATTCAAAATGACAGGAATTTTTTGAATGAATAACAGGTTATCTTTGTATTTGCATTTACAGTGCCAATACTTAATACTTGGTACTTTGTTAGCTTTTGTCTTTATGATTGTTCTAGCCAGTCTCCCTGTTTTTCCTATTGCTTCCTACAGATGTGAAGACTACTTTCTACAGTTTTAGAAATAGAAGTGAGAGTTGTTTTCAAAGCACTTGGAAGAAATATATGACTGTGGATAGATGACATACCAACAGAGCTGTTTTCAGCTACAGACAGTATCCATCCCAATTGTAATAGAAATGTGCCAACAAATATGGAAAAGGAAACAATGTCCCACAGACTGGAAACGCTCAATATATCAAACACCAAGAAAAGGAACTCCAAGGACTGTAATAGCCTTCAGGCCATTCCATTAAACTCTTATGGAAGCAAAGTTACTCTCAAGTTTTTACAACAAAGACCTTTATCACATAAGGAGCAACAAATGGTAGATGTTAAAGCTGGCTTCGGAAAAGAGGCATTATAGATCATATTACAACATGTTTGCTAATGGAGTATACCAAAAAACAAAGAAACAAGCAAACAAAAGAAAATCAACTTGTGCTTTATAGATTACAGCAAAGCCTTTGGCTGTGTCGATCACCAAAATTAAAAGAAAAGTGCCAGAACAATTGATTGTTCTGATGCACAACCTATACGCTAGATAAGAGACCACTCTCAGGACAGAATATAGAGAAAAATAATGGTTTCCTACGTGGGGAGGGCAGACAAGGGTGCACCAACCTATTAGTTTAATCTGGAACATCCTATCTGTTTAATCTGGAACATCCAGTTGTTTCTGACTCCAGTGTTCATACCTCCTTTCTCTAAGCCTGATCCTAGTTTTTCAGGATCAGGCTTGGAGGAAGGAGGTATGAAAACTGGAGGAAGAAGCAACAGTAATTTAAGATATGCAGATGACATCGTAATACTAGTAGAAAATAGGAAAGACCATGGCATGACTGTTCTTTAAAGCTAAGGAAGAAAATGCAAAACAGGGCTATATGAAGAAAACAAAAATAATGACCAGTGAAGATTTATGTAACTTTATTTTTTTTAGAAATATTTTTATTAAAGTTTAAAGTAGAAATTAAAAAAAACCTCTTTCCCACTTCCAAGCTTTCCCTTTTTTTCCAGTGGAGTCTGCTTATTTACATTTGATTCACACATAGTTTCTCTTCAAAAGGTAATCTTACATTGTTACATCTTACATTGTTGCCTTGCTGCTTTGTTACATTGCCTTATTACATTGTTGCCTTGTATTATGTACAATCTTGCTTTATTCTTTTCCTTTTCTTATTACTATATCTTTATCCAATTTAAGACTTCTCTCCATTTCCTTTCAAAGTTCTGGATAGACTTATTTTTGCAATGAAAATGTTAACTTTTCTGTCTCTATCATATCCAGAACTTTTAATTTCCATTCTTTTATATCAACATGGTTCCTTTCTTTCCAATATTGTGCATATGTCAATCTTGCAGCAGTTATCAAATGTAACAATGTCTTCTGATGACATCTTATCTCTCTTCGTTGTCCCAACATATTTAACAAATAAAACTCTGGCTTCATTTCAAAATTTAAATTGTAAATTCTTTGAATTTCATCATGTATTTACTTCCAAAATTTCCTTGCTATCTTACAGGTCCACCACATATGAAAGAACGACCTCAGCTTTTCATCACATTTCCAACATTTTTCATTTCCATTTTTAGTTATTTTCTGCAACCTTTCAGGTGTCATATACCATCTATATAGCTTTTTATAAAAGTTTTCTCTTAAATTTAAACCTGGTGTAAATGTTATGTCTGTTTTCCATGCCCTCACCCATGTATCCAACTCAATTGGATGTCCAATATTTTGTGCCCATCTAACCATATTATCTTTAACAGTATGTGATTCCATTTCTCTTTGCAACAATAGCTTATAGAATTTGGAGATTCTCTTCTTTTGGTCCTCCTTCATCAATAAATCTAATTCATTTTCTTTTCTTTCAAATCCATATAATTTTTGATCCAATTTAAATCTCTCTTTAAGTTTCCTCCATAAGAACCAATTAAATTCATGTCCCAAAGCCTTTAATTCTTCTTTTGTATGCATTCTCGGCTTATCTCCTTCCCATTTCAACGAATCTTGATAGGTTAGTAAATTTCCTTGTTTTGTTAGGGCAATTTTATATGCTTCTTGAGGTAAGGTCCAAATCAGAAGTCCTCTATAAAATTTATGCTTTATTTGTAACCACACTTTCAATAATGTCTTTCGAATACGATTATTAAACTCTTTATTCACTGTTATTTTGTCGTAACATAAGTATCCGTGGTATCCAAACCTATTATTAATTCCTTCCAGTTCTTTACATGTTGTATTTTCTACATGTATCCAATCTTTGATTAAATCTAAACAGCATGATTGGTAATAGGTTTTTAACAATGGCATATCAAATCCTCCTCTCTTGAAGATTTATGTAACTTTAAAGTAGACAATAAATAAAACAGTTACAGATTTTCTGTAATTTGGCTCAATCATTAATCAAAATGGAGACTGTGGTCAAGAAATGAGAAGAAGACTAAGATTTGGAAAGGCAGCAATAAAGGAACAAAATAAGATCCTCAAGCATATATATATATCACCAAATTCAAGATAATCCATGCCATAGCACTTCTTATTTCTGTATGAAAGCTTGACAGTAATGAACGCTGATAGGAAGAAAAATCAAGTCACCTGAAATGTGGTGCTGAAGTTCTGTGGATGCCATGGTCTGCCAAAAAGACAAATAGATAAGTCTGAGAAAAGAAATCAAACCTGAACACTCCCTACAGGCCAACGTGAGTAAACTAAGGCTATCATGCTTTGGAGATGTCATGAGCTGACATGATTCATTGGAAATGCCAAATATAGAGGAAGGCAGTAGGAAAAGAAGATTGCATTCTATGTGGATTTTCTCAGTGAAGGAAGCCACAATCCTGACTCTGCAAGACTTCAACAGGGTGTTTAATAACAGGGTCTTTGAGAGGTCTCTCATAATGACAAACAACATCAAACCCTCAGTCTCCTTGCTGTTCTACCTAATGCTGTCCTGATTCTGTCTGGCACTTTGTTCTATATTTTCTCTTATTACAGGTTTTTAAAAACCGTTCATAGATTGGTCAATAATCAAGCATGGACTGGACAAACAGAAATAATTAAACAATAGTGAATAGGTAATAGTGAACTAATTGTCTTAAAACATGTTCATAACACTCATGTTTACAGTTTCCCATTCTTTATACACTTTGCTTCACCCTGCTTATAACAGTGATGGACAGGATTGGAATGTATGGGAAAAGTCGGGCTGTCACAATAACTAAATCCTGTTCTATTTGCTACCAACTCCCTACTCACCAAACTGTCTTTTCGAACTCTAACCTCTCACACATATTTAATTATTTCTTCAGTCATATCGATTCACTCCCATTAACCAATCTGCATCTAGTACATGCCAGCGTCTCTTCCCTGCTCTCACACCTTACTTAATTTATTCTAAAACAGCAATCTATAGAACTTTGTTCCATGTACATACAAACCAGCACAAGCGTATCAAATTGTGAGACACCAAATGTATCAGACTGCTGATATGACCAACAATCTGTGGAATTTCAAAAGAATAAAAGCATTTTTTAAAATTTCAGTTTAATTTTGCAAACAACTTCTTTGGGAAAAATGTGGGCGCCTACTGGGTGACCTTGGGCAAGTCACACTCTCCCAGCCTCATAGGAAGGAAAAGGCAAATCTCTTCCAAAGAAATCTTACCAAGAAAACCCCATGATAGATTTCCCTTAGGGCTACCATAAATCAGAAAAAAGGCAAACAACAAGCCCCAAGTATTCACGGTTGTTTACCCAAATATTCCAATTAGCTATGTAAGTTTCCCTTTATTACTCTGGCACTGTGTAAGATCAGTGGTCCTTTAGTGATGAGAGGACCTTATCTGTTGTAACTTGTCAAGCAGGATGATGCCTCATGTTCCTTTTATGTACGTGTTGTCCATGACAATTCTCTTTGAATGTTTGATTGGCTTCGTTGTATTTCTAAACCGTATTTTCTGTCTGCTACCTTGCTATCTGTAGATAAGGGCAAAAATCAAAATGGGATTATAGCTCAACTGCAATAAAGGTAGAACAGGAACACATTTAAAAATCTTTTTATAACATAATTTGCTGGAAACGCCAGTAACAGAAAATCTTACACAATTATATCAGAATTCTGATATTGTTTTTCATGGATAGTTGATGGGATGATTTTTAATGTATTTAATAATTTTAATTTGGCTGTTTGTTTTTTTTTTACTATTTTAGACTGTTACTAAATTATTTATGAAAAGGCCAAAGATTTTAAATTTAATACTGCTCTGGATTGAATGTGTTGTAATAGTATATGAAATTTTATACAACTGAAGATCAGGTTACATCCAAGAATCTGCTGGCTCTTTCAGTGCCTTTTTCAGCTTGCAGTTTTGTGTGATACCAACACGGGCAGACAGACACCCTGTGGCAGAACTTCCCTCAGCTTTAGCTAAGACACCAGTGATTACAGGTTGCAGGAGCTGATTGAAAAGGTGTATGTACTGGCTTTCCACCAGCCGTAAACTGTTTGGAACTTTCTTACGTTGAATGGCTGTATAGCGGGAGGGCTGTTGGTGCTGCAAACTGCTGTGGGGTTTTCTGCCAGTGAGAAGCAGTATTGAACATTTCTAATAAATACATGTGGACATAACCGCAAACAGTAGACAAATACAGTAAATTGCAGACCCGAAAAGCACAGATAACGTGGATAATAATTTGCGTGGTGCTGCATATTCTTTCCCTTAACGAAAAACACCCCGAAAACAACCGCTGTCAGCCCCTAGAACTCGTTGCAGAAGCTTGAGCCTCACTGCTTTCCTCAGCCCCTTAATTTCCCGCCTCCCCGCCGTTCAAATATCTGGCCACGCCCTTTTCAGAAGTAGGGACGAGTGCAACGGCCTCTCCCCGCGAATCTCGCGAGACCCATAACGAAGGGCGAGATCTTTTCGGGGGAAGTGTAAACATTTGAAGAAAACGGCGCGAAGAAGGAGGTCCCGGTGTCTGCGTTGCACTCAGGTAAAACGGGATGTCTGGTGGTGGCGGGAGGGCAGTGCGCGTGTGCGAACAAACGGCAGAAGCTGAGGGAGCTCGGCTGTATAGCAGCGCCGTGCCTCTCCCCGCCTCGCGCTATAGATACATATACATATATATACATATATATACATATATATATATATATATATATATAGGGACCTGGATTATGTGGCCAGGTGCAAGCTTGGTCTCGGCACTTGAGTTAGCTGGCGGAGATTAGTATATGAAGAAGCTTATGAAAAAGAAAAGGGAGTCTGCTTTCAGTCCTGACGGGCCGTTTCCGCACTAGCCTGTTATAGTGCTATTATTCCACTTTCAACATCCTGTGGAATCATGGGGCCTTTGAGGCCCCTCCCTAAACTGCAAACCCCAGGATTCCATAGGATGTTGAAAGTGGAATAATAGCGCTATAACAGGCTCGTGCGGAAACGGCCACGGTGCCCATGTGATTCCTTCCGCACTCCTCTTTAATGCCTCATTCTGCTCCCGTGTTTTTATTATCAATTATTTCATCTGTTGCTCCTTTGGTTATATCCTTATTCAGCCTCTTTCCGAGGGGAGTCATACCCGTCGCTTGTTCTCATTTTATCCCTACCAAGAAATCGGCGAGATGAATTAAGCAGAGGTATATTATCTGGCATCAATTCACCCACTGAACAGACGCATTAAACTGTGGTGCAAATCTTGTAATCGAGAGACTTAGGGCAAACTAAAAAGGCAGGAGAGAAACCACGCCCCACTTCAGATTTTGCTTATGTTTGGAGGGCACTCCAAAGCAACGATTTTTTAATCTGACTTAGAAGACACTGGTTACTGAGAAAGTTACTGCTTTTATTTGAATATCTTCTTGAACGATTGGTTCAAATCTACAAAGAAAAGCCATGGGAATTGCATTCAGTACGTTGGTTAATTTGTCCCAGGTCTATTTTGATATTGGGCTGTAGTTCTGCTATTGTAAACCATTGTGTTACGGTCGATCTTATATTTGTGGTAAGCTCAGTTTCATTAGGGCCTGGGATCAAACAATAAAATGATTAAGGGACATTAATCTTTAATCTCGGATGGTACAAAATTTAGCAAGTTAATCTTTCATATTTAAAAGAGACACTTTTTACTTTTACGTGAATGAGTTTCTCATCAGTTCAACCTTGGCTCGATTTCAGTTTTTACTAAGGCTGCAATCTTAAAAGCAGCTCACACAGAGCAACACAGAACTTCGTTCTGAGCAAAGGCATACATAATCATCTGCAAGTCACAACTTTTATTATAGGAAATCCATGGATCAGTTCAAATGTAGTGATGACCACAGTTAACAGCAGAAACCAGATACATGGTTCACTTGATTTGCACTCTTTTCCCCACACTGTTGTGAGTAACAAATCAAAACTGATACCTTCTGTTTTAATTATTCTCTGCTTGGTGTTTTATCCAGATTCAGCAAACTGTTAGTGTGAACTCTTTTATTTGGAAAAGCCAAATTCAAAGCATTATATCATCCAACTTTCCTGATCTGGAAAGGATGGTCTTGATTAATCCTCTGCCCTCTCACTTTTTCAGCTGTTTTTAAAATATCCCAGTTTCTTTGTCACCCTTCACCTTCCCCCTTTGTCCTCAGCTTACTTCAACTGGTGTAAACTGAGTTCAAAATGCAAAGGAGAGGAGATGAAGGAGCAGAATCTTTTCTTTCCCAGGAGGCTCATCCAAAAGGAAACTGCTGCAGTCTCTCTTAGCTTTTCTGTCCTTCCTCATTAATAATGTTTGTTGTCTTGACCACACTCTGATGTTGCTTGGCCGCATGTACCCCCGTTTTCGTCTGTGAAATGTTGGAAGGTATGAAACATGGTTTAGGAAACTGAATTGTTTCAAAAAACAGTTAAAGCTGAGAATAGAGTTCACTCAAAATGTTTAATTAATAATGAAACAGAAATGTTCTCTGTTTTGTCTGTTCTTGCCTGGCTTAATTATACATTGTAGAATCAATCTTAGTTGTTGTACTGCTTAGGACTGGAAGGGATAATGTTAAGTTTGTGCAGGTGGATTGGGGATAATGGTTGGTGTTCTGTTGCCCCTTAGATTAAAAACAAGGAAGCAGTCTTTAAAAAGCTTCTAATCATTCATGGCCTGGGTAGGAAGAAAGACTGTGCAAGTCCAAGGCTACTGCAACTTACTCCTGTAGTGATTTATCATGAGAGAAGCTCAGTTTTTGCTACTAAGTTTTCCAGCCAAATGCAAATGCTGTAGTTACTTCAAATCTGACCAAACAAAATAGGATTCTTTTTATCAACAGAAAATAGCATGGATATGAAGGGTGCTTTCATAATTGTATGCAATTGTAGCCTTATGATTCCATTTTAACTGCTGTGGCTGCATCCTATAAATTCTGGGGTTTTTAGTGTGATGAGGTGCTAGAGATACTCTCTGAGAATTGTGAGTGTTGCACCCTATACTACAAACCCCAGGATTCCATGGGATAGGACTGTGGCATTTAAAGTGGAATCATAGTGCTATAATTGTGTGTAGTGTGAAAGGGGCCATATAAGATTACCTTTATACTTGCCCCATATTCATGAGTTTGGCATACAGGAATCATGCAGGTGAGAATGATGTAGAAAACTTGACCTTTGTGAGCCCGGATGGCAAGTCCAATGGAAGAATGATTGAAATGCTAACTGCAGGATGAACATTTCCCTCGTTGTACAGTTCAAACAGCAAGATAGCTGTTGAAAAGTGCATATTTTAGTTGTTTCATAAAACTTTCCACATCCAAGAAATATTAGTTACATAATGAGATTTATTCTGAAATAAGAGAAACAAAAGAGTATTCTCAATGAGATAGGTTTAGGTAAAGAATACGTTTAAGACAAACAACCAGAATACATAGTGAGAAAACAGCTGCTAACAGAATTAACTTATATGAAATGAGAATTGCCACAGGTGGCTTAAGATCATAGCTCGATGGCAAAGTGCATGTTTTTTATGCCAAAGGTAGTAGGCTAAGTCATTGGCACCTCCAGAGTTTTTTTAAAATCAATTTGTTAAAAGATTGAGTATATTTTAAAAATAATAAATAGCAGATAATGGAGATGGCCTTGCTGAACTCTGGAGACATCCTGATATTCAATTTAATACTGGGTTAGAAGGACAAATAATCTGATCTGCTGTAAGGTTACATTGTGTTTTTGGTACACTACTGCATCAGTTTGTAGAGTATAATGAGCTTTTCAGTAATGTCTAGAGAAATGAGAGGGTTGCCCCGAAAGGCAGCATATAATAAATCAAGCTGTGTGATGTTTAACAGCCAGCTATTCCACCTGAAGCTGCTTAAAAGAATGCAGGGTGTTATTTTAGTTTTATCATCACAATCTTATTTGTAAATAATTAGAGACAAGTGATGGAAAGCAGGGTATACATCAAAGAGATTAGAACTGTCTCTCAGTGCAAACACTTTCATTCATAGTCTTACTGGAGAGCTAGTAATACTACAGTCAGCACTCCACATTTGCGGGTTTCACTTTTGCAGATTTGATAATTCATGGATTATTTGCTGTCACCTTTGCTGCTTCCCTCTGCCATTTTTAATAGGCACTGCAAGCTTCATGAGACTGAGAAACTGCAAACAAGGTTTATAAGTCTCTATTAAAAATGATGTGGGGCAGCAGTGGAGGTGGCAGTAAGCCCCACTAGCCACCCTCTTCTGCCTTGTGAAGGAACCCTGATGCCTCAAAAGAATCCACAGTGGGTTGATCATACTTTTTTTTGTGTTAAATATGATTTGGGAGGACCTAGAGTTATTCATGTTTTTTTCACTTTCATGGGGGTACTGTGCCCCTAACCCTAGCGAATGTGGAGGGATGACTGTAGTGGGAAACATACAAGACCTGTTTGAAACACAGCTTGAAAAAAATACCTGTAACAAAGCATAATGGTAAGAAGATTATTCTAGTATGTAGGAGGATTCAATAGATGTATTACAGCATTCATTTTTTAACATCACCTATCTCTTAGCAGCTATGAAAGGGAAAAAGACATTCCATATAAAGGATGCCTTTGAGCAAGCTCAAAAACCTCACCAAAATCATGCAAAGCTGGTGACATCTTTAAAGCACACATACGATGAGGTAACTATTAAACATTTAATTTCATATCTTTTTTTACTAGAATTGACAAAGTGTTCACAGCACTTATAAAATACTGTGGTACCATTAAAAACCATAAAATTTTAAGCCCTGCAATCATGCAGATAAAAGATGCTTCAGTAAAGACATTGGTGGGTAGAGAAGACAACAAGTTGAGAAAGAGAATTCTAAAATATTGAATGGAAAGGGGAAAAAAAGAAACAAGTTTTCTCCCTCTGAAGTGTGTTAATTTTTCTGTACACAGGGAAGAGGACAAGGGGAAAGTCTGAGCTGATATTGTAATGATATCTTTACCTGCCTTTTATTTTTATTTTTCCCTCAAATAAAGAGCAACCATATTCATATGGATTTGTAAGAACTGAGCTAAGTTTAACTTCTAACAATATATTTTATAGCAGTACAAACCAAATATGTTTCTTTCTCTAATACTATCCCTGGATATTCGAAGTAGTTTAGTGATCTTACCAAACTTAATAGAATTCTAGTCAATTCAAGAGAGTTCTGTCTGAATGACTGGTGGCTTGATCTGGGTCACTTAAGACATTTATGACAGAGCAGTTCACATCATGTAAATCAAATTACAAAAGTTAGTAAATCAAACTGCAAAAGTTAGTAAACCACACAATTGTGACTGCAAAGTGGAAAAAATCATTTGAAAGAACATTTTCCTCTTGCTGGCCCTAGTTACTGTATGAATTACTATTTAAGAGCCTGCTCTACCAGTCTGGGGAAAGCTAATCCAAATAATAACTTAAAGTTGCATTCCTATAACCAAGCAATGTGCTGATTGTAGTTATAGTTGTATGTCATATTACAGAACTTGAATAGTTATTTAAATGCCTAGTTATAGATTTTTTAGCCAATATCATAGAGTATCAGCCTAGGGCTGAACAAAATTTCAGATTTCAAGGTTTAACAGGAGTTTTTCTCAATCCCTGTTCAAAAGGCAGTAGTCCCAGTGAGAAATATGCATATGCTTGATGAAAAGGTTGTTGCATTTAAGGGTTATTAAAAGCCCTATGTACTTGTTAACCTAACATGTTAACAGCGTAGCAAGCAAGCTCTACCTTTTCTCTAATTCAGTTGCTCTTATATGGTCAGTTTCAGGCCTGAATAAGGTTGCTTCCTTTAGGTGTGGATGCAGTCCACATAGTTGGGGTCCATTTCTTCTGGATATGGAGAGTGTCCATGCATAGTGGAAGCTCTCCTTGTGAGAAGCCTGTCGGAACAGGCAGTGGGATGGGCAGGGTTACCCTGTTCTTTTCATATGTTTTATGAACATTAGCCCAATGACTGCAGAAGGATAATATGTTACTTGGATCTACCCCATAGTGTTCTACTAGTTCAGTTGTGAAAATGAAATCATATTGAGTACTGCATGACTTCTAACTTCTAGTTGCAGGAAAAAAATTGTTTTCACGAGGAGTTTGTTCATTATCTTAAGTATGCCATAATAATCTACAAACGAGAACCTGCAGTGGAACAAGTGATAAATTTTGTGGCCAAGTTTGTTGCTTCTTTTTATGATCCAGAAGAAGATGCTGAAGAGGAAGAAATGGAAAATTCACTTCTGAATTATTTGTTCAACTTTCTGCTTGAGGTACCATAACAATAATGGATAGTGAAAAACTGTTGGTGAATAGAGATCTTAGTAATACTATTATCTTATCAATACGCTATCAGTCTGTATAGTAGCGAACCACATGTTCATGCTGTTTTCTTAATAGTAATATAATTAATATTAAGCTGTACTGGTATAAACCTGTATCACTATGTGTGAAAAGGCTGTGTTCACTTTCCCAGCCTCAGAGAAGGGAAGCAAAAAGCTGAAAACACTTTTTCTTGTATTAAAAGTGCCACTCCTAATAATCATTGCTTAGGCTAGAATTTCTGAAGAGTAACTGCCAAGTCTAATGCAGCCACCAAGGTTCTGATTTGCTCAGTTTATTTCTCTGGTATATGACTGAGTTGTGGGTGTCTCAACACAATTTCTGCTTCATAGCTTTGCTTGCAGATGAAAAACAGTGTGACAATCGCTGTCTTACCATAAAGATCTTTGTTCACAGCAGTTCTAGATTAGAGTCAGTCTTCCACACTGAAAATAGACTAACTTAGGACTAGTGCTGACCCAGTCAGAACTGAAGCAGAATTTCAGAACAATGTGGAATATATGTTTTATTAGTGCATGAATTTATATATTTTCATTTCTGAATTTTAAATATATAATATGTATACAAGAATAATGCAAGTACCCTTAAAAATTTTAACTCCTCTTCTCTTTTTAAGTCTCATGATGCTAACAACAATGCAGTTAGGTTTCGAGTATGCCAACTTATTAATAAACTTTTGGGAAGTCTGCCAGAGAATGCTCAGATTGAAGATGAGCTGTTTGATCAAATTAACAGTGCCATGCTGCTCAGAGTGAAAGACAAAGTGCCAAATGTGAGAATTCAAGCTGTGCTGGCATTGTCTAGACTTCAAGATCCAAAGGACAATGATTGCCCTGTTGTTAATGGTAAGTTGATGATCCTGTTGTTGATTTTTATATTTTAAATCAGGTAGGGTTTTTCTCTCTCTCTAATTGTTACATGTTTGGTGAAATAATAATGAATATCAACTTTATATGGATATTCTGCATCATGAAAAATCATAGAGATCACATTTCTTTTGAATTTTGTCTGGCAGACTGAAATGTACTATTCCTGAAGAACTCTGAAGATGATGATGAAGATGAACAAAGTAGAACATAGATAATTTACTCCTGTCAAAGGCTTCGTATTATGTGCGCACGCGCTCTCGTGCGCGCTCTCTCTCTCTCCCTTTATATCATCTATATCTATGTCATAGTGATAAGAATAGGTTAAAACTCTCTTGTGGTCCTCGCTGGACATATGTTTCCTGACTTGCTGGGAATGAACCCTGGTTAACAGCTAAGAATGAACATTAAACCACATACTCATCTCCTGCTTTCATGTACAGCTGCATATAGCCCCACCCTCTGCATGTTTTTGTGGCCCTCAAAAAGTAATCCCCAGGCTGAATTTTTCCATGGTCCAAAACCAGAGGTTGAGTTCCTTTCCCTGTAGTTTTCCAGGTGAAGTAATTTGCTTTTTTTAAAAAAGGTGGTAAGCCTTCCCTCTACTATTTAACATAAAATGAACAAAACGATTTTTGAGAATCAGAAGTGAACTTCTGACTAGTTTGGGCTTTTTGGTTTTGGTAGTCCATGTGGCCCTCACAAGATCACGAGGCAGACGTGCTGGAGGTGCTCACTACCATTGCCAGACCTGGTTGGCTTAAAAGATAGCCTCAATTTGGGTTTAGTTACTGGTTAGTAAACTTAACCACATTTTCTGCTTTGTATTTAATGGTATATCAGGACTGATAAGGAAGGGGAGAATTTAATCCTGATGCTCATTCTCAGTCACTGAGCTATGGAAAGGTAAGCTAGGCAATGTACACGCAAGCTGCCCATTGGAACGGGGGCAGGGAATGCCTTTGACTGAATTAGACTTCCCAGTTAAATCAATTATGATTTAAATTGTGCTAGGAACTGTCAAATGTGATCCTTTTCATCTCTTAATCTAAGGAACTGAGCACTGTGCCTTGATTCACAACAGGATGGATAAAAAATGATTACTTAAATCAAATTTAAAAATGGAATATGTAAAATAATAATTTATCAGTGAAATAAAATGTTTTGATTTAAATCAGTTTATTTAGTAGTTTGAGAAAATTGAAATATAGTTTCAACTATAATACTTTGACGATGTGTGATTACACTGGTGTAAGCAGTCTCTCTACCAAGGCAGTTTGTAACTATTCCCTATATAGTTGCTATAGTTAGTACCTGATGGTCATTCTTTTGGAGGCCAGCCTCTCTGTATTTATCTCTGGAATCTTACTAGTACCTTTGCTAATATCTCCCAGTACTTAGACTATGCTAACATAGCCTTCAAATGCCCAGATTCAACTGCACAGCATGATGAAACAGTAAAGTAGGGCTTTGTGGAGGCCCAGCTGTAGTAACATTTTGAAAATAAACTGGATTAAATAAAAGTTGAAATTAATGCACACATAATGTAAAATTACATGGCCCTGCTTTAAAAGGCTGTAAAAAATACATTTCTTTGTAAGATATGCTTTTTCCATCATTATACAGCAGAGTTATTTGCTTATATTATAGTGTTATGCTGAGGATCAAGGAATAGAAATTCACCACAGGGGTTATCCACAAATACTTCAGACTTACTTATGCTTAACCACTCTGACGTTGGTTCAGAATCAGTACTCTAATTATAAATCAGTATACAGTATTCCTATAGTACTAGCTAAGAGTTAATATGCACATTATTTTGGTCTCTCTCATTTCCAGTATTTATATTTATGTACATATTTTCCAGTCACTAATAAGCTTTATATAATGTTCTACTTTCAGTTTACAACAATTTAATTGAAAATGATTCCAATGCAGAAGTCAGGCGTGCTGTATTGTCATGCATTGGTCCATCTCCTAAAACACTGCCAAAAATTGTAGGTCGTACTATGGATGTGAAGGAGACAGTCAGGAAATTAGCATATCAGGTAAGCTGGTTTTGGTACTCTTGTTAATTTACTGTGTTTTAAAAAAATAACCAAACACTGGGAGATTTCAAGTTTTTTTTTCTCTTGGGGAGGATATCTTCATGTCTTGGATACACTTCACAAAAATGTGCATTGAATCTCTATAACCATTAGCGTTAGTTTTTGATCAACAATAAGAGCTGTGCAGAAATAATTTTAACAAATCCATCAAACTCTACTTCATGCCATGGGGTAGGTCTCTTTTGCTGAAATGGCCTTGAACCAGTGGGTGAATATGACAATGGGTGAATGTGAATATGCTGATTGAGCCAGCACTCAAACCACTACACCATGCTAATTGTTGTGGCATTATGCAAACAAAAACAGCATAGAATTTGTGAGGTAGTGAATGCATTAATTATCTGTGCTTGTCTGCTGAAAGAATGAGCACCATCAGTATTTAGAGGGAATTATATCAGAGCTTTGGTTGCATGAATATTGGCTATCTGAAACAGCATTTCATGTATTTTAATATGTTAGTTTTTGGTTCCATGTTCCAAACTATAACCATGATACTGTTAGGAGACATGAGTAATAGCTGGTAGTGCTTTTGCTTTAGAAGATGCATATAGCTAGTTTAGAGCAACCTGAATGAACATCTTGATGTGGACATGGATATGTATCCACATTGACTGTACATGCAGAACCCTGTTCTATACATGGGTATCTTCTGCCAGAATGAGATTTGAGCCACTTGCACCTTTCCTTTTATGGTAAGAGTAAAGGCTTCTTGTGTTTGCCCTGAGTCATAATAGGCTCTGGAATGGATGTCTTTTTTTAAGGAGTTTAGTTCTAGGTTACAATCTCAGTGAATGCTTCCACGTTTTCAAGGTTTCCTTAGAAAAATGAAATACAAATGAAGCAAATACAATAGCTGTTATTTCTTCTCTCTGGTTTTCAGTTTGTCTACTTACTGAACTAATTGTTCGCAAATTATGTGATGGAATCAGTTTACTTTTCTTCCTTTAATTTATTCTAGTGTTTGGGGCTATGTTTGAAGTCAGAACAGGGAATTTAATTGCAGAAATTAAATCTCTTCTTACAGGTTCCTAACTTAAACGTGACAAAATGTCCATAGCATACAAAAGGCAGCTGTGATAGCCCTGTGTCCCTTTATTTTAAAATGTCAAGATACAATGCAGTCTATATTGATTATTCTTTACTATATTTCAAAATATTTTAGATTTAGTGCTGAAGAAGATATATAAAAAAAGGAAACATGTTTCTCCTATGTTTGGGGTTCTTTACTGTAGGAAAAAATGTGAGTGGGGGATTGTGATAGAGTTGTATAATATTATATTTGGTAGCATATGATTTTGAAGCATGGTGAAAATCCCATTAAGAGTTTAAGGTAAATTAAGTAAATTAATTTGAATTCATTGTAAATTAAATAACGTAATTAAACTCATGTACCATAGAATCATAGAAATGTAGAGTTGGAAGAGACCACACGGGCCATCCAGTCCAACCCCTACCATGCAGGAATACCCTCAAAGCACTCCAGACAGATGGCCATCCAGCCTCTGCTTAAAAACCTCCAAGGAAGGAGACTCCACTACACTCCGAGGCAGCATATTCCACTGCTGGACAGCCCTGACTGTCAGGAAGTTCTTCCTGAGGTGCAAGTGGAATCTCCTTTCCTGCAGCTTGAATCCATTGCTCCTTGTCCTGGTCTCTGGAGCAGCAGAAAACAAGCCCCCTCCCTCCTCTACATGGCATCCCTTCAAATATTTAAACACAGCTATCATGTCCCCTCTTAACCTTCTCTTCTGCAGACTGAACATACCCAGCTCTCTAAGTCTATCCTCATAGGGCTTGGCTTCCAGGCCCTTCACCATTTTGGTCGCCCTCCTCTGGACCTGCTCCGGCTTGACCATGTCCTTCTTGAATTGGGGTGCCCAGAACTGGACACAGTATTCAAGATGAGGTCTAACCAAAGCAGAGTAGAGTGGTACCAGTACCTCCCTCGATCTAGACATCATACTCGTATTGATGCAGCCGAGAATTGCATTGGCTTTCTTGGCTGCCGCATCACACTGCTGACTCATGTTCAGCTTGTGGTCTATTAAGACTCCTAGATCCCTTTCACACGTACTGCCATCCAGCCACATGTCCCCCATCCCATATTTCTGCATTCCATTTTTTCTACCTAAGTGTAGGACCTTACCCTTCTCTCTGTTGAATCTCATTTTGTTAGCCTTAGCCCCGCTCTCCAATCTATCCAGGTGATTTTGAATTTTGATCCTGTCCTCTGGCGTATTAGCAACCTCTCCCAATTTGGTGTCATCTGCAAATTTGATGTAAATCATGTTTAGTATTACCTTCATTATGGGAGGCAACATTTCTGTAAGCACCAGTAGCTGTGGAACATCAGGAGAGAAATGTGGTACTTGTGTTTTACTTGTGGGCTTCTCATGGACATCTGGATAGTCACAGTTGTGCTCTAGAGTCACACGTTCTAATCAGCAGAAATTCCGTGTTAGTCAAGTGCTGACATCTATGTCCTCTTTTTTCAAAGGTTTTGGCAGAAAAGGTCCATATGAAAGCCTTGACAATAGGCCAGAGGGTAAAACTTTTGCAGCAAGGGCTGAATGATAGATCAGGTAAGATATTTTATATTTGCCTTGTTTGCATTTCTGCTCTGTATGCTACTTTTTTTCCTTTTTTCAGTGTCAGTGAAATGCGTGGCAGTGATAAAAAGATACTGAACCTATGCATACATATGCATATGCATATTTGTTTAGGGGTATGTCCCATTGAAACCAGAAGGCTATGTGTATGGATTCAAATATACAAACTTACATTTTAGTATCTTCCATGCCAATATCCCTTATCTTAGTGAGAGAATAATCTTCTTTTGCTAGAACCAACCCTTTTTTTGGCATAATCCTGCTCCCTACATCTATCTGCAAAGCCCTCTTGAAAAGGTAGGAGGAGGTGTTAGCTAATAAAATGTTAGCCTGTTGGTTGATGAGAATTATTGAGAACAGCTAAAATGTTGCAACAAGTGTCTTACAGCGAAGAGCTATAGCAGAATAGCTACAACTGCTATCATGGTTATAGAAGAATACCTACAATTGCTATTAACGATTTCAGAAAAGGTCTTGTTTATAATGTGCAAGCTATTTAATGTGATAGATTTAGCTTTGGAAATAGACAGTTGTGAGAATATGTATGTACGTGCACCCACAGAGTCTCAAATGCTAATTTGAAAAATTGTATTTGAGTTGAAATTCCTCTTCCTAATAGACTCTGTAAAAGAAGTGGTACAGAAGCAACTTCTTCAAGCCTGGCTACGTTTATTAGAAGGAAATGCATTAGAATTACTTCACCGATTGGATGTGGAAAGTTGCCCTGAAGTGGGTGTTTCAGCACTTAATGCAATGTTTTCATTGTCTCCACTCAATGACGTGCTTAAAAACTTCACAGAGCTTGATGACAGGTATGTTTGTGGGTATGTTTTTAAAATATATTTCTGTTTGAGACTTTGACTTTGGTGTTTTTATTTAATACGAGTAAAAAGGAAGTATATTTAACTATATTTATTTATATTTATATATTTAACTATATTTAACACTGGGTGAAGTAAACCAAAGATTTCTGCTACTAGAACTTAATTTCATTTTTGTTTTTGATTATTGTTGTGTCAGGTAACTTCGTTCTAGGGAGCAGTATGTCTGCATAAGCATTTATATGCCACTTTTCCCCCATTTTTTAAACTTTAATTTTATAATTCAAAAAGCATCAGTAATATGCAGCCACAGTTGTTATTGTGTGCCTTCGGGTTGGTTCCAACTTACGGCCTTATAAGACAAGGCTGTTATAGGATTTTCTGGGGCTCAGAAGTAGGATCCATGGAGCTAATGGGGCTTCGTCCCAGGTATATAGAAGATTTCAGGAAAAAAAAATATTCTTGAGGAGCTAGGTTGGCTGTGCAGCAAAATACAATTCTGTCTGAGATGTTGTCAGTTAAAATGGTATTGAGGGATTTCAGTTCAGGCAGAAGTTACTGTCCTTATTGGCCAGGTGGGGACTAGAGACAAAGACCTTACTGATGCTGAAGTGCAACAATGAAATCTGGTTTTTACTTACAAAGATAGTATGAACTTGGAATAAGGTTTCTATACTTACCATAGAAAAGCATTAGCTTACTTTGTGACCAGTACTGTGGGATGATGATTGTGTATGTTACCTCTTGGTAATAATGGGATTATAGCAGAAGTTGAAATATCTGAATCCTGCCATTATTTTAAGTAGGAATCTTTGTTGTTGTTGTTGTTAACTGCCATCAAGCTGACTTCAACTTATGGCTTTGGTCTTGCAGACTTAGAGCTATGGTTTCCTTGGTTGAATCTATCCATTTGTAATGCAGTCTTTCTGTTTTTCTACTGCCTTCTACCTTACCAAGCACTATTGTTTTTTCTAGCAAGTCATGTCTTTTCATGGTATGTCCAAAGTACAACAGTCTCAGTTTAGTCATCTTGGCTTCTAGAGAGAGTTCAGTCTTGATTTCCTGTAGTACCCATTTATTCATCTTTTTAGCAGTCTGCAGTGTCTGTAGAACTCTTCTTCAGCACTGTATTTCAAATGAGTTGATTTTCTTCCCATCAACTTTCGTCATTGTCCAGCTTTTACCACCATACATAGAAATTGGAAATATGATGGCATGTACAATCCTAAATTTAGTATTCAATAATATATCTTGACACTTGAGGATCTTGTCTAGTTCCTTCATAGCTGTCCTTCCAAGTCCTAATTCATTTCTTATATCTTGACTGCAGTGTCCGTTCTGATTAATGACTGAGCTAAGGTGTAGAAAGTATTGAACTAATTCAGTGTCTTCATTGTCTGCTTTAAAGTAATGTAAATCATCTGTGGTCATTATTTTTGTTTTCTAACTATTCCTTATCTTTGCACTTTCTGTTTCGACTTTCTTTAGTAATTGTTACAATTCTTTGCTGTTTCTGCTAGTAGTATAGTGTCATTTGCATATCTTAAATTGTTGATGTTCCTTCCTTCAATTTTCATGCCTCCTCTCTCGAAGTCTAATCACCCAGGTTTTACAATGCTTGTACGCATCATTTCTTGTTTTACTATATCTAGCTTCCCTTGACTGATGCTTCTCATAGTCCATGTTCCTATAATATGTGTTGTGCAGCTTCTTTTCTTTTACTTCTGAGCATGTCAACAGTTAAAATCCTTTTGACTTGAGTCCAGTTGTGTCATTCGCCACAGTGGTACTCATAGTTGTCTTCTGCTGTGTCCCATTAGCTCATTGAGTGCCATCCAACCTGAGTGTTTTATCTTCTGGCACTATCTCTTCTTTCATTTTGGATTGTCTTAGAGGGTATTTATGGGTAAAATCATTCAAAAGAGAGTTACCTTGTGTGCTCCCATGCAGTACTAACAAGTGTTAGATGTGGTGACACTGCTGTTGTCTTTGAAAGATGCTCCACCAGTGTCACCCCCTCCCCCAGTATTGCTGCTGCCTAGTAGTTTTTTGGCTGGTTTACCCCAGCCTTTCCTCAATAGCCTTTCTGATGTGGGAGATCCTACCAGCAGCACTGCTATCATCAGCATAGCCTCTTGCCTCAGAGGAACACACAATCCCAGCACCAAGGAAAACTAATGTCAATTGTGGGAGGATTTCTTAAAGGAGAGAAGAAATATACAAATGTGTTTCAGGAATTTATATATGGCTTTTGGTATGATTGGGTTGTAATTTGAATGTTAGTTTGTAGTGTAAGTGCAATGATGGTAAAGCTGACTGTTTTTTAAGTGGCACAATAATGTACTTTCAGCTTGATGAGAATATTACAACTGTGTTTTGTTTTAAAGGAAAGTGATTCCAGTAGAAAAACTAACTGCAGAAAGTGCCTTATTTTGGAAGGCTCTTTGTGAGTACTTAAAATCTCACAAGGAAGAAGAATTTTTAGAGTGTGTTCTGCCAGAGCCTGCAGTATATGCGGATTATCTATTAAGGTAATTGTAGTAAATTAGAAAATAAAATGTTTGTTGAATATATACTCTGCTTTCCCTTTTATAGTTATAACTTCTCTTGGATGTGACCCATTTCTGTTATACACACCTGGAACACATGAAAGATTACTCTTGTTAATATGTGGATGGTATCTTGGGACAGGTGTAGAAATACTGGTGTGAGACAAAACAAGTCCTGAAGGAGAAATTCAGAAGGACTTTTGGGAAAGAGATTCTTCCAACAGTGACAAGGTGGAACATGATCTTTGGAGGTCCAGTGAAAGACTTAAACACAAAAGCCATTTTGCAAAAGGAAAAAGAAAATGACAGCAACATATAGTAGCTAGTGGAAGTGGAAGACAGCATTGCTATTTATAGGAAAAATTAGTCAGTCTATAGCTTGCTAGCCTCTATGCTGGTAAAGGTCATGTAGGATTGAAAAGAACATAGATATATTTTTCAAGTCCCATTGAATAATTAACATTTCTTTTTTATTAAGCTATCTTCAGAATATGCCAGTTCTCAGTCAAGAAGAAAAGGAAGATATGGCTTGTATTGAACATTTAATGACCAAAGAATTTATAGGTCAGCAGCTGATTCTTATGCTAGGCTGTATGGATATTACTGAAGAAGGAGGAAGGTAAGGGTTAGCAGTGAATAGATATTGATATCGTTGCTATTCTGCTGCTTTGGCCTTTATGGTAGAAATTTCTTGCCTCTTTTGAGTGTTTAACTTGTTTGCTTGTTAATCTAAATTTGATTGAAAAAACATTCTCTATTATTGTTCAGTTCATTTTATTTTCAGAGTTCTAGCTACTTTCTTCAAAATTAAGGATAAGTGTTCTGGTACCAGTGGTATCAAATTTTCTATTAACAAAACAATATCCTGGAGCACATCTACTACATTAACTGAGGTATTCCTGTATACAGCCCTTTTTAAACAGCTTTTTACAACCTTTACAACCTTTTAAGAACCTTGCTGTAGTATAAATATTCAGCAGTACAGTGGGACTTTGCTGTTTGTTGATCAAATTCAGATTAATGTTAGTAGTAAATGGAAATGGGAATTTTACTTATTTACACCAAAAAGTCCAGCAAGTACAAAACTTATTGTGATGTAATATAGGTACATTGTCAAAAGTTGGGCACCCTATTTTCTAAAGATGGACATCCTATTAAGCATACATGCACATGCATACCCGCGTTTATATACAATAACATACAGTGGTGAACTTCGATGGCAGTACTCTGATAAAATGCTATTTTCTATCTGCTCAATTCAAATAACTCACTGAAATTAATACAAGTGATTAATGAGTCTTCCCCTCATCGTTTTGATGTGTGATCAAAGGAATATATTGATTCCTACGACTGTATAATGTAAACATCTTATAGAGTCCTTGTAAAGGTTGGAATGTTAATTAGTTCGAGGCAGAGAATAAGAAAGTAATAATCTGAAGCTAACCCACTTGAGATTAATAGCTTGTTTCTTAGCTAATGCATACTTTCGATTGTTTGGAAAACTCTTCACCTTTTATTTGTTTATTTTTGTCTTTGTTAAGAAAGAGATTGTTGACTGTCTTACGAGAAATCCTCATGATTCCAACAACTTCCGCATCTTTTGTACCATCACTTATGGAAAACCTCCTTCAAATTCTGAAAGATGATGACAGAAGAATCCAGACTGTATGTTGTTCTATTTGACAGTTTCTGAACTTTCAGGTCTTATGGTATGGGTGTTTACAACTGTAGCAGTTGCATTAACAAAGCATCTCCACTGAGTTTACTTCTAATGTACATCATACACCATTAGTTATTTTTTTCATACATTTAAAAGAAATGGCTGAACATAACTCACTGTGACAGCTCAATGTATACATACTCAGTTCTGCAGGAGGATCTGTAGCTGTTTCAAATGTACACACACATGTATATCTGTACACAAAGGTGGCAATTTTATGTATTAAATTTTCTTGGTTCAGATGTAGAAAATAACATTGAGTGTCATCTTAACAGGTTTTCACAAAGATGTTTGGCATAGCAAACATAGCACCCTTGATGATTATGACAAATGCTCCAGCTTTCTTCCAGTTTGGAAACTGCAAGTATGATTGGGATTATCCAGTGATGTATTTAAGTCTTTTACTCCAAGTCTCAAGTCAAGCCTCAAGTCCTTGAATATACTTTCAATCAAGTCTCAAGTCCTTGAAGATACTTTCAAATCAAGTCTCAAGTCTGGAAGGCAACTTTGTACCCCAACCAAAACTTCAGAATTAATGGATAGAGTGAAATAAATTCAGTTTTAACAATCTTACTCCCCATTACTGAAGATTCAAAAGCTTTAAAGGGAAGGATCCTTCTTCCCCAAGCCCATTGCCTAACACATTTGCTATTCCCTTGTGAGAAATGCACCTGCACTCTGGGGGGCAAGTCTTGTCTTTTGCTCTTAGGAAAAGTTTTAGAAGGCTCCTCCAATATGCAGTGGGGACAGGCTGCTGAGCAGACCTCAAGCCTGCCTCAAGCCCATTGCCTAACTTGTTTGCTGTTCCCTTCTGAGAAATGTGCCCACACTTTGGGCTTGAGAGAGATTGTTATGTGACTAGTAGGCCAAAAGAGATAGAGGCGTTGTTCAAAGTTGTAAGGTTTCTGGATGAATGTGTTATGCTAACTGAACCAAGGAATCAAGCCAGTCATTAAAAACATACAAGTCTCGAGTCGAGTCAAGTCAGTGCATCATTTATGGCCAAGTCGAGTCCAAGTCAAGTCACTGAAGCAACTTAAACCCAACTTGAGTCCGAGTCTATTGACTCGAGTTTACATCACTGGGGTTATCTGAGGCAATTCCTATCATCTTGTCAGTTCCAAAATGGAGAAGAAAGCTGGAAAACCTCACCATGCAGTGCCAAACCAGCAACCCTCTTCATACTGGCCTTTCCTGCTTCAAGGTTGTTAAAATAAAGTCAGGGATGCTGTTACCTGTTTGGTAGTGCTCCACAGCATGTGCTCCCAGCTTTCCTTATAAGACTAGAAAGACCAGTTTAGCAAAACAGTTCAGAAAGTAGTGCCCGGCAACACATGTTGGAAGAAGTGATGTTCTCTGTAGCCTGAACATACTCCACACATTTTTAGAATTTTGGCCTGTAGTGCATACTTCCTTTCCTCTCAGCTTTTCCCACAGGAAAGACGGTGATCATGGATATTGGATGCCATAATTTGAAGGTCCCTGTAAAGCAGCACCCCAACAAGCCACGCTCCCTCCCCCACCTGGCCATTCTCTTAGGAAAGACTGGGTTAGAGGGACTTCTTGGAGGCATGAGGACTGAGAAGTCTTTTGGGTAGCAGTGTCTAATAGCTCATGTTCTACCTGCCTTTCCTTGGGAAAATGTGGTTTGTTGGCAGGTGGAGCGGGGGTTATCTACTACACTTTTTGCCTTGGCTAGCTTATTGTGTTTTATCTAGTGTCACATGAAGTTGTTCTTCAAAGGGAAAATATTTTCAGTAATGAGAAATGGAATTCATGAGAAATCAGATGGTTTTGCCAAAAGCTTAGCACTGGTTATTGTTGGTTGTCTTGATTAATGACTAATAGGCACATATTTAATTTTTGTGTCAAACTGTTTTTGTTCCATTCAGCACTGATGTTGTCACGTAGCCAATTATGGTGATGTTACCATTGCTAGGGAAACTGATTTGGAAGAACCCATGCTAAAGCAGCATCTGGCTTTAGACACTAGGGAAGATCTTCCTGAAATATTTGTTGAGATTGTTTGGGTTGGTAATGGTAAATGGACCTTCCAAAATCAGAGAGGGTCTTTTTTTCCCTCTAAATTTCAGCTTAGTCCTAATTTTATCTGCATTCCCAGGTTGCTGAAATCATTTCAGAGGTTCGTGAAGCAGTTATTACAGTAGATAAGCCACTAGATGCTACTGAAATAAGAAGGCTACAGCTTCAGGTAAGTGTGAACAGACTTCTTCCTTTTAGAAAAGAGATAGGCAGTTAGGAGATCTGAGGGCCACAGATGTGGTGTAGGAAATTTGCCAAAATGGGAAAAAAATGGGATGAAAAACTAGTATTCTTTCAGGTATAGTCACTATATGGTGAATATAAGGGAAGTATATGCTATTCTCTTTATGTCATTACAAACATTCCAATAACATACTTTTCACATAAAAATCGGAATGCGTTTGAAAATAGCATTTAAAGCAAATGTGCTACATCAGATAACGTATCTAGACCTTTGGAAAATTTCCAGCTCTGAATTTTTCCCACATCACTGCTATGGTCAAACTTTTGCTTTCTAGGCTCTTCATGTTGCATTAGGCCAAAGATGCCTTTAAAAATTAAGGAAAGTGGTTATTTTTTTTAAAAAAAAAGATATTTTGAAGAATTAGGAGAGGTTTGGTGTCCTCCAGCCTCGCAAACTAACGTTGCTAGAAGGCTCCAGGACCACCAAAACCAATTTTTTAGCCTGTCTTTGGGGAGGGAATGGGGGCAACAGACAGGTCTGCTTATCACAAAATAGCCTTGTATTTACTGTTTTAGAAATTAATTGTTTCATTCCACTGTATTGTAATGTACTCTACTGAAGTTTCCCTGGGCCACAAGTTGTGCTTTTAAATTTTCCAACAGCATAAAATAATAAAACAATAAGGGTTCAGTTTTCATTTGCACTGGACCTGTAATAGTTCAGCACCTTGTAAGTGTCTGTAAAAGCAATTTTAGTATGGAAGTTCCTGCATATGTGTTTTTCTATAAAAAGGAGCATCACATAGTGAAGGGAAGGTTGTTCACTCAGCATCAGGCATTTAGCAGGCAGCAGACACAAAGGGTCAACTGTTAACTTGCAGGCGCCAAGTCCAAAACAACTGGAATATCATCCACTGAGACATGAACATCCAGTAGTCTAAAATTTACAGAAGTGTTTAATTTGCATGTTGATGATTATCATGCAAACATAAAACTGGGAGGGCTTGGCAACTAGCTATTCCCACATTAGATGTGATACTTTGAATAGATGGACATAACTTCAATTTTAAGAAATAATACCAACCAGTCTTCTGTCATAATTTTCTTCCAGTTAGCTGAAGTTAAAGTGAAACTCATGGAAGCAAAAGACGCACTGGAGAAATGTGTGGCTCTGCAGGACTTCAACCAAGCATCAGTGTTGAAAGAGAAGATAACAGAGCTTGAAACCATTAGAAGTGATCTGTTGAAAGAGGCAAAGGAACCTCAAACAAAAGAAATATGCATGGAAAAGGTATTTCATTTTATATGTACCACTCTGGTCCTGTATCTCTCTTTTTTTAATAAATGCGAGGATATGTGTGTATGCTGTAAACTGCATTTAAGAATAGCAGGTAAATTATAAAGCAGTTCTAATGTTGATGCATTTATGAAATTACATTTTCTATTTATGATTATTTATGTCTAATTATTCATGTCTTGTGTTTGTGATTATTTATTAAGGGCTTAGAAAAGTCACAACTGCCTAGGTATCTCTAGTATCTTAATGTGAAACATATCTGCAATTAGTTTTTAGAGGTACCCTCTGTGATGATAAAGTCTTTCTATTTGACTTTTGGCAAGAAGCAGACTGTTAATTCAGGTGAACATTGTTTACCATTTGTTTTGTGGTTATTAAGAATTGCCTCTGAAATAATCTTTGGTGTTACGAGTTTGAACTAATTTTTGATATTTTTATTTTAAAGAATGATCCTGAAACTCTGCTGAAATGTCTGATAATGTGCAGTGAACTTCTAAAACAGCTGTCCAGTTCCAAAGGATTAGGCCCAACAATGGATGGAATAATTGAGTCCTTGGTAGGTGACAAGAAAAACAGATGCTTGACATACAAGAAGGTGTATCCTGATATAAACTATGAACATACTAGTTCTGTTCTCATTATCGTCAGCTTTGCAAGTAGGTTTGCAAAAGTCGCTGTTCTAGGAAACTTTTTTACCAGATAAACTACCAAAATATTCCTACGCCAGCAAAGTTTAGTAAGCTGTATGTAGCTTTCCCGCCATCATGAAACAAATGCAGAATAAAACAACAGTCTGCAGTCAGAATTTATTAGTAGGAGCCAACAAGATGACATACTGTGTCAATTACTTTTGTCTGATAAGGATGGATAAAGACAACTATGAGGCAGTCTTTCTAGCTATAATCTTAACTAGCCCCTTTAGTAAATAAATTATTATCGTTGGGGACAGAAACTACTCCCAGAAATTTCATTATATTGAATAAATTGTTACCAGAGTTATGGCACTTTGATAAGATGGAGTGGAGGTAAACTGGGACAGATCAAGTCTCATTTCCCTGCTTGTTTTCAGGGAGGAGCTTCTTATCTACCTTAGTCAATGGAATAGCTGCTTGGAAGTGTCTTATGTTTCTTTTGACATGAGATGTGGAGCCATTGTTATTTTTTTTTTTGTTCTAGATAATTCCAGGAGTTACCAATATTCATCCAGCTGTAAGGAATATGGCAGTTTTATGTTTGAGCTGCTGTGGTCTACAGAGCAAAGACTTTGCCAGCCAGCATCTTGCATTACTATTGCAGGTAAAGGCTTCTAGGTTGGAACCGCTTCATTATGATCACCTCTAAGTTATAATAAGCGTTTTCATTCACTTGAAAAATATGGTCTTGAATTGCTGAGAGGATATATTAATGGGAGGACTGCTTGTGCAAATAAGATTTAATGAACTTGGATTCCCTTCCTTGTTCTGCTTGTTCAGAGCAAGAATGCATGCATTCTTTTGAACCCTGTCGTCTCCTTGTGCTGAGTTGTAAGCAGTTACCACCTCTTCTTCTGGTACCTTGAAATCTTATAGTCAGAATGTAAGAATAAGTGATAGTGCTTGTTTTGTGTCCTTGTGATAGGTAGCTGCAGAGAAATTGCAAGCTTGGAGAGTGTGTCGCTTATTTGTAGCTTCCTACATATCCTCTGGGATGAACATCTGCATAAAACTGGAGTTGGGAATTGGAGAGAGAACAAAATAAACTCTTTTAATGGCAGAGGGGATTCTGATTAATTTGCCAGCTGATTTATTTGTAGGCAGTTGCTGCTGAATATTCTGTCACAAGATGGTTGGGAACAAACCTGAACCCAGCAAAGTTCTATCACTCCCTGTTACTGCTAAATACCACTGTTTTAGTTTGTGCCTTCATTCTTGGTTTCTGGAATATTTCAAATAATGTTAAAAAATTGTATGTTACAATGTGTATAACTTAACAACAAGGTAAACTTACATGTCTTCAAAATGGTTGATCTGAAGAGTTATTCCTGCTGGAAAGCAGTATGTGTTCTTATTGTGCTATGTCTACCTGGAAGTGTTTTTTGAGCCTGGAAGAAGGTGCATTTTGGATCCTGAATGTATAGTTTCTGGAGTAGGATTGAAAACTTACTCTTAGAGAATACCACTAACAACTTCTTTAATAATTTCTGTGCTTAAGGATTTATACTTGGCTTTTGTAATCATCTATCAATTTTGAAATGCACAGATTTGCCTTTCTGTTGCTTTTTATGTTTTTCCTGCCTCGGCTTACTTTGAAGGGGAAGAACCAAGAGAACCGGAGCTTTATGTCTGTACCTTAAGCAGAAGGTTTTTCAGTGTTCTCTCACTGTGCTCCATTTACATTTGTTTTTAGCGTTTCCAATAGGTTCTAGATGATGGAAGTGAGAAAAACAAGGCCATTACAGAATTCAGGATTTGACCATAATGTGGACGAGCTTTAAACTAGAGACATGTCCAGTTCATAGCTTAAGACCAACCTTTTGAATTCATATTTCCTGTCTGTCTTTTTGAAACTACCCAGGTCTTACAGATTGATGAAATGAAGATAAAATCAAGTGCTTTAAATGCAGTCTTTGATCAGCTAATGACGTTTGGAATAGAGCCATTCAAAGCCAAAAAAGGAGGAAATGAAAATGAAGACAATGAAAATGAGATAACAAAGGAAACTGAAGAGGAAACTGCTACTGCACACAATCTGTTGCAGCTTCTTTCTGGGTTCTTAGATAGTGAGGTAAGGCAGTCAAACCAGGAAATGTTGACTTGGAGGATTAAAAAGGGGAAAGTTTTGGCATAATTTTTTTATTGGATTTTAGTAGTATGTCAGACCTTAATGAATATAAAGATAACATCAGGTATGTGTATATATAAACTTTAATGAGGAATAGTTTGTCCATTTTTGTTTGTATTCTCAGCCTATCATATTTTTTGAGGTTAGGGTAATAGCAATTCTGCAAAAAAATATGTTTCCATTTTCTTCATAACTGGGTGGAAGGAAAGTCAAAAATGGAGAGGAAACAAGACTACATTATTTTCTAGTTCAAGTTCATTGTGAGAACTGGCTTAAAATACAGTCCTCCTCCCATATTCATGGGTTTGACCTTCACAGACTTAATTATTTGCAAGATGCCTGCTTGCCTCCCCCCATTCTCCCCCTCCCATTCCCTGGGCATGTGTGTCTTCCTCCCACAGACCTGGGCAAAGCTGTTGGCAAGCAAATGGCAGGGGACAGCCCTGCGCGTGTGTCTTCTCCGATCGTGTTGCTGCCCCCTCCAATTCACTTGCCTGTCACTGGGGTTCCTGGAAGGCAGTGTACCCGGGTGAAACACAGTGAACAGAGGAAGGCAAGCATGCACACCTTCTCCAAAGATGGAGGTGCCCTCTCCCAGTTACTTGCTTATCACCTGGGTGCCTGGAAGGCAGATTGTGCGGGTGAAATGCAAGTGAATGGGAGGAAGGTGTGTGGCTCCTCCTCCTATTTACTTACCTATCACCTGGGTGCCTGAAAGGCATTGCACCTGGGAGAAACACAGGTGAATGGTGGGGAAGGCACATGGTTGCCCACTCCCATTCACTTACCTATCACCCAGGCATCTGGAAGGCAGCGCGCCCAGGAAAAATGGAAATGATTGGGGCAGGGAAGGCATGTGTTCATGTCTTCTCTATGCAGGTGGCTGCCCCCTCCCATTCACTTGCCTATTGCCTGAGCACCTAGAAGGCAGCGTATCCAGGTGAAATGCAAGTGAATGGTGGGGGAAGGCGCATGGTTGCCCCCTCTCATTTGCTTGTCTGTTGCTTGGGCACCTGGAAGGCAGGCAGTATGCCTGGGCAAAATGCAAGTGAAGGGGCAGGCTGGAAGAGAACAGGAGGGGGAACACTCACTTGGGTGGGGTGAGAGTTATTTCTGTCTTTTTGACTGTCGCAAGGGTTCTGTGCCCCGAACCCTTGCGAAAGTCAAGGGGCCACTGTATTCCTTATATTGGGTGGAGATCAGGAGAGTTAGCGAGAAAAGAGATAGAGTTTTACCCAGAGAAGACCAAGTTGTCATGGGGCACCCCTTTAATGCCTTCCTGTTATTTCGGAGGTGATCTTAACTGCAGGTTATCTGAAGTGCCAACTAAGAGTAAATGGTTGCAGGTGCTGCTGTTTTGTCCATTGAAGCAGCGCAAGAAGCTTTATGCAATTGTGAAGAATCATAATTACCATGACTATTTTTTTTGCATTTGGCTGGATCAAAATTTAGTAAAAGATATAGTAGACCCATCAAAATCTATATAAATCATATTTACCATATAGATACAGTTTTGACTGGGATAAACCCCGCTGATTTCAGTGGTTCTTCATCTATGACTGAGTACTTACAGGTGTGAGAAGTGTATCATGTAAATGATCCCAAATTTTGGATGAGAAGGACTATTAAATGCCTTTATATTAGTCTGGAATGATATTCAAAGATTGAAAACCTATGAGGGTTTCACCCAAAGATTCAATGATTATAACTTTTAACAAAAAGTTTCCTTAGTTTTCAGAACTCAGAACAGTATCTGCTGAGGGCCTAGCCAAGCTCATATTCACTGGACGGTTGATCAGTGCTAAGCTTCTTTCTCGACTTGTTTTGTTGTGGTATAATCCGGTAACTGAAGAAGATACTCGCCTCCGACATTGCTTGGGCGTTTTCTTTCCTTTGTTTGCTTACTCAAATAGGTATGGCTCTGTTTTTGTGATATCCTGCATTTTATTTTTCTACATCTTAAATATTTCAAATGTATTTAATTTTTGTTTTAACTGGATTTATTTGAACAGAAGGGCTAGGGGGACTCTTGTCATATTCTTGCTTGATTAATAAGAGGTTCTTTACAATCCAATCCTACTCAGAAGTAAATCTCACTGTATTCACTGGGCTTGGCAAATGTATGTAGGATTACAGTTCAAGTCTTTTCTTGCTTAGCTTGCCTGCCCCTTTTCCCTACATTTATGTGTCCTGCTTTTAGGAAAGCAAGAGGGTTTGTTTGTTTGTTTGTTTTTGGCAGCAAGACCCATCACTCTCCCTACTTGCCTTGCTTAGGAGATCACTGTATCTGCAGCAGAGCAAATTTCTACTGCCATGTGTTGTTACAGGTCAAAACTTCATGCTGGGATTTGGTTGCTTTTCAAGTGTTGCCTTTAAAAGGCAAGAACTTTCAAAGGTTCGAAGTTTAGTGTGATATCATTGATTTTGGTAAGCTTGTATTAACATTTCATTTTGCATATTTCAAAAATCCAGGGCTAATCAGGAGTGCTTTGAAGAAGCTTTCCTTCCTACTTTGCAAATACTGTTTAATGCTCCTGCATCATCACCATTGTCTGAAGTTGATGTCACTAATGTTGCCGAACTGTTAGTTGATCTGACAAGACCAAGTGGACTGAATCAATGTACTAGAAATTCCCAGAATTACCTGGTATGTTGAATCTTATCAATGCAATGCTGTTTTCTTTGAGTTGTTCATTTTGATCTTGATAAATGCCACAGGTTCCTAACAGCGAAGGTGGAGTAATTGATGGGCCTCGCCTTTTAAAGATCTGCTAGTATTAGACTGAGAGCCCGTGTGAGGCAGTGGTTTGAGCATTGGACTATGACCCTGGAGACCAGTGTTCAGTTCCCTGCTTGGCCATAGAAACCCACTGGAGGGCTTTGGGCCCATCACACTCTCTCAGCCCCAAAAACCCCATGATAGGTTCACCTTAGAGTCACCATAAGTCAGAAACAACGTTGAAGGGACACCACCACCCCATCAACAACTGCAAGTATTAGATCCTCTTGATACTTGCAGCAAGTTTGATATAATGGTGGCAGCAAAGAAATCATATTTTTCTGCCAGATTCTGCCAGTTTTTCTACTGCACAGTGTCATCCAGTGGAGCTGTCTTGAATGGTTAGGGGTCTTCTGTGCTCTGCCCCACAAGGAGGGATCACAAATCTGCTGTTAAGACAACCTGTTGTGAAGAATTTGCACAATACCTTGCAGATGAAATTGCTTGCATATGCTCTAACTTGGATGCTGTAGTTGATACAGGTCCAGTAAATGTACCTTGATTTCTGTTTATCTTGTGCCATTCAACACCTCTCAGTTTGTGCATCTTGAGGGTGTAGACAGGATCACTTGAAAGGTGAGAACCATGGCACATGTATTGGACTCAAGTCCCTCCATAAAAGCAGCCAGAGGGGGACTGTCTGAGTGGGTAAGAGGAGTGGGTAATGCTTCATTTTCACTTGTTCAGTAAATTGTTTGAGAGTTCCTGGTAAAGAAGTTTCTGCAGTTTGATTTTAAATAGCCTGTGAAGAAGGCTTCAAGAATATATAAAGGCTGAAACTCATTTGGCTTTTTCACTAAAAAAAATCAACCATTTTTTGAGCACCTTTGAGACATGTCTCAAGTTTATTCTGTGGATTTCACAGAATGTTCCCCAGTTTCTTTGAATGTCTTGTTTCTGCCATGCCTGAAAGAGGCTGTAGTGAGACTGTTAACTGAAATAACTCTTTCCAAACCCAACCATCTTGTAGAACTGGTGGTCAGTTTCCAATATCCCTTTTTTCCGCATAGTTCTAAAATGTATATTGGGCTGCCAGTTCCAGGGGTCCCTGGATGAATTGGATTATTTGGAACCATTTTGATCTGGTTACAAACCTGGTTATAAGACAAAGACAAAGTTTGTGAAGGGTCAAACCCACAACTGTGAAGGGAGGACTGCAGTGATCAGTCAAAAGGCATATCAGGGAAAGAGATTCAGTCTGTGCTGGATGATGTTACACTCCTCCTGAAATCTCAGGTTCATTGTTTAGGTCTTTTCTTAGATTCAGCCAGCCAAGATAGCTAGGTTTCATCAGTGGCCATGAGTGCATTTCTACACTGCAGATCTACCTACACCTTGCAGATCTACCTACCTACATCTACCTTGATTCCATCTGTCTGCATTACTGTAATGCTCTCCATTTGTGTCTGCCTGGCTACAACATGGAAACTTCACCAAGTCCCGAATGTTGCAACCAAGCTGCTGAAAATGTCTGGTTACCCTTCTTGAAACAGCTCCACTGGCTACAGGTTCCTTTCTGGGCACAACTGAAAGTACTGGCCTATAAACCTTTATAGATTTAGGTCCAGACTGTCTGAAAGTATCTGTCTCCTTGTATTAACCTGCAAGAGTTTTAAGATCATCGAGGAAGGGCTTTCTCAGTCACAACATTGGCACTGGTCCTTCTGGTGACACAGTCGAGGATTTTCCTAGTGCCTCCTCCAAGGCTGTGAAGTTCTTTCCCATAGGAGACTGAGCTGGCCATCTCTACTCTTTTCTGGTCGTAGACTAAAAAATGCCTTTTTATTTATGAATTGGTTGTGAAGAATTGCCTTTTAGTGGTGGGCATATGCAATCCTGCTGTTTACTTTCAAGTTGTTTCTGACTTAACCCTGGTCTACTCTTCCAATTGCCACACTGGCCCTCGGAACGCTATACTTTTATCCTTATTATCTTGCTTTTTAAATGCTTTTATACTCTTTGTATTAATGGTGTTTTAATATGGTAACTTATTTAATTGTTCCTTGTGTTGGGAGAAATATTAAACAAACAAAGGACAGATTATAGTAAAGTTTTTGCAGAAAATTCTTCAAAACAGCAACATAGTTAACTTTTCTGCTGCCAAATACTACAACATTGCTTTGTCTTTTTTCAGGGTTTGACAGCTCATGATAATTTAGCAATAAAAATATGCAATGAAATTTTGAAGGATCCAAGTGCACCAGATGTCCGTATCTATGCAAAAGCTCTGAGTTCTTTAGAACTCAGTAAAGATTTTGCAAAAGATCTCCTAGTTCTGCTTGGTGACATTCTTGAGGTATGTAATAGTTCCACTTCTTTTCTCTTAACGTGTTTGATTATTTTAGTATGGAAAATGGACAGTTAAGGTGAATAGCATTTTAATGTTTGCCAAAAAGAAGGCTTAAAAATTTATTTTAAAATTCCAAAAATTCTCAGTCTCAGTGTTGATTATTAAATGTGCTAAGAAGGGCCAGATTGATAGTATTAATGTTACTCTTGGAGAGTAACTATGAATCTTTCTTTTGCCAAAAGAATTAATGTTAATAGAAAGTGTAGTGTAGGCTCAGTGAAATGTTCTGCTAAGGTTATCTTCCTTAACAGACTTTCGTTGTCATCAGCATATTGTGATCCCACCAGTCAGGTCACATTGCTTCTCTATAGTATTGTATGGGAACATGTAGAAGAGAGCCTGGTTTCATATAGATGCTTATGTTCCATATCATATGTCCTGCTGGATGCTCTCTGCCATGTAAGCTTGCTGCCATGTGTAAGAGTCTACCTGCAAATTACCTGTATGCATTAGATTCCTATAATGTAATCAGATAAGTAGGATGGGGTTAGAGAGAAAAAGTAAATAAGGAAGTGTGTCATGAGAATGAAGTATTAACATAACAGAGAGGACTAGGAAAAAGTCAACAACCATTTAAGGTAGAGAAAGTGGGAAAGGAACCAACCTGGGAAAGAAAATGCAATGCTTTACTAACCAATGAAAGCTTAGCATAAGCAAATTTGTAATGGGTTGTATATAAGAAAATGTAATGTTGCTGTACAATTCAGTTCTGGCAACTTCTGTTGAAGAGTGCAGTTTGGTACCATGACTATCCTTTGAATAAAGTGTGAACTTCACAATATGTTCTTTGATGGGTTATCCTGGACATGACATAAAACTTGCCCATCTGTTTGTACCTCCCAAAATGGAGAGGAAGTATTTTTGGTTAAAAGAGGAAGTAACACTGAAGGGGGAATGTCTCCATTGCAAAAACTGGCAACCCTCTTATTTTGAGGAAGCGTTGGCACTAAGTCCCAAGATTATGGTGGTACATCCACCTGAACTATGCCAAAATGTTGTCCCCTTAAACCTTCAAGAACAGATTTATTTTGGATATCATCTGCCAGATATGTTCCTGAGTCAATTAAAATCTGTTCAGCAAAAGTTGAAGTCCAGGATGTTTAAAAAATGGGATAGCTTTTTAATGTGTTTTCAGTGTATTTGTGAAAATGTCTTTTTAAATTGTTTTCAGGCAGCATTTATGTATTTATAGTAGTACTAATTGTTTTTTTTTGTAGCTGTTTACCATTAATAGCAATTTATTGTTTATGCTTCTTTATGTTAATGTGTTTCATCTGAGGTTACCTTATGCTGTTGCAGGTCTAAGATGGAAAAAAGATATGATAGGATGTTAATAAATGTCTATTATACAACTACTTTATAGTTAATTTCCACTTCAAAGGTTTGTTAACAACCTATATTAAAACTGCAGAAAGTGAAAGATAAAGCATGTTTAAGAATGACTGAAAAAGTGAAGAATCGCTTAAATGGAGGAAACCATATGAATGGGGACATCTCTGAAGTGTCACAGGAAACCGATCCTTCTCAAGTATCTCAAGACAGTGGTGGTCTCAACATTGTACGTGACAGTGACAGAGCATCTGATCCCACTGACCAGTATGGAGAAGGTAAAATAGAGAACAGACTTAAGTGTGTTTTAAACATCCTTTACATAGGGCAAGCTCTTGAATAGTCAAATCTGAAAGCTTGGTTCCCCCTCAGCTGTTGCTGGATTTCAGCTCCCAATAGACATTTCCAGTATAGCCAGTGATGAAGAATTATCATAGTTGCAGTTCAACGATATCCGTGCAGCAGGAGGGTGCCGACCACCCACTGGGCCACCTTGAGTACCATTCTTTGCTAGAAATGTATGGTATAAATCTAATAAATAATAAAATGATAGGCTGTATGTGAACAGGTTCCTGTGTACGGGCATATCATCTAGAAGCTTTACATATGTGACAGTCATAGAGTCCTTGTAGAATTTTGGCTCCAAACCTGGGGCTGTGATCTCAAACATACTTTTTGTAGGGAACAGAACTGAGCAATATGTGTGCATTAATCCTCACTGCTATGAATTCTTCTACTACTTGTTGATAAACAGAAAATAAAGAAACTGCTCAATTGATTGAAGAGAGAGAGACCACAACTACAAAGTCAAGACCTGTAAAGAGCAAAGCTGTGAAAGGTACCTTTTTAAAGAAAAGATAATAATTGTTTGTGTCATGTGAGTATGTTTTTACTTTGTGAGAACAGTGTGTAGGAACAATTTTTTTACTCTTTCAATTTTTGAAACGCTGTTTATAATTTGGTTTGTCATCAGCTATATCTATAAAACAGCAAATTCTGTTTTTTGCATAGGTCAACTAAGGGATGATAGCTAATGGAGAGATCTTACAAGGCCCTTTAAAAGATGTAGGATATTTCTTCACATACAACATTGTATTCAAAGCACAAATTGGCTTATGAGGTTAATTAAGTCAATGTCCATTTCTTTATTTATGCTGAATAATGCTTTCATCTGTACTCTGTATGAATAAATTATGTGTTAGGGAATCATAACTGCATGATTCTATATGTGAACAAGTTACAGTGAATTCCAAAAAGAAATGAAAAATACAGGAACACTGACCTCACCCATGGTTCTTTGTGGAAGGGTTTCACTTTTGTTTTACTCAGTATATTCAGGAACAGGAATTAAAATCACTCAGTATGTGGTTTTACTTCCTGTTCCCCATCCCACTCCCTCTTCCAGTCTCCTCAATCTAACATCTATTTTCTGAGAATCCTCTAAAGAACATGAATCCATAAGATAAATCATCTAAGGAGCATATGCCCTTATGCTCATTTGCTAGCAGTCTTAATTATCAGGGGTATAGTGTGACATAAATACAAACAATAAACTGCAAGCATATGCTGCTCGATACTTCCAAAATTGTGGCAACGTATATCTGTTTTCAGACACTGTTACAGTTCATCTGGGATCAGTCTCTCTGTTCTGCTCTTTGGAAGCCCCTTAATTGAGGCCTCCAGATCATTCAGTCACTTAGGATACAGGAAGTCTCATTTTTAGT